>JAWNOJ010000023.1:0-10000000 GCA_035046065.1 Chymomyza procnemis | reverse complement strand
CACACATATGTTGACAAACTTTTCTCATTCACTCTTTTGCACGTTTTACCCACAGATCGAATCAAGCCTTCTCAGAAATTTACAATAGTTTTCATATATTATAGAAATTGTTAGTTTCCTTTTTCATAAAAGTTCTTCTTAATTATATTTCTATTTCATATTAAATAGCCTTTTAACTCCTGAATTCAATTTCTGTCCCAGTGTGGAACGTTCGGTAAAAGTAGTGAAGCTGTCTGAAGCAAACAAATGCTGTCAATCCAGGTTGACAAATTGCATAGCCATTACTTGATTTCTTCATTTTGTTTTAGTCAAGCATATTCTCTTTTATTTTCCCTTTTTTTTTCCTTCAGCTGTTGCTCTATTTCGCCGCGCACTTGACGAGAGCAGCGGAGGTGGCCATTGCGGATGGTAGTGTCTGCCATTACACTATTGATTGTTTCCTGTCAGCTGCAACAAGCCAAAGGGAAGCTGGTTACACCCGCTAGACATGGACTTTGTGTGGGATTTATCTGGTACGTATGTTGGCCAGCATGCCGCACATAAGCAGCTACACGTTACGCCTGGTTTGAGTCTGTGGCTTTCACACCAACCAAGTGCCGGCCAGCTGCCATCATGTGGACAATTGTGCGAACACTTGTGCGAACTTGCGTATTTGTTTTTCTATTGATTTCATTGCGGTCAAGTTGCGTTGACTGGGCCAAGCCGTGGCCATCAATCGCATGTGGGGTCTGCTAAAGGCGGGCAATCAAATCAATCCATTCGCTGCGGTTATATCAGCGCATTGTGCACTTAATACGATTGTCAACCATAATGAGCCAACCGTTCATGATTAGCAAACCAGTAATGAAAGACAAGAGCTATCAATAAAAAGTTGGTCAATAAGTGGGTCAAAGCACTTGCAAGCCATTTAGGCAAATTGGGTCAACGTTTTATTACTTGCTAAGTGGCCGCCCATTCGAAGCAGACTAATGGCTATTAAGTTACACTTTATGATCCGCCATTTAAAACGTCAATAATAATCGAAACAATACTGTACCAAATGAGGCTGTTATATGCGCATGATTATGGCAATAATATTAATTACTTATGGGTCAAAATATGTCAAACGCTGTACTTTAATAATCATTATATTTAGAGGGGTTTTTTAAAAACTGCAATCGAGTTATATTCCAATAAATGGGATCGATGGAACGCAGAGTATGTGTAATGAAGTTTGTTTTTGCATCCTAAGAAGGTGACATACCAATACCAAACGTCTAAAGGTTGATTTATTAAGAGCATAATAATTTGATTTTCAAACAAAAGCTCAAAATTTTGAAAAAACTTAAAATCTTTATTTGTGCTGATAAAACGATCGATAGATTTTAATGTTTGAAGGAAATTTCATATACATATTGCCTGCGGCTTCGCTACAAATAGTTCATATGCTGGATTCGATTTTAGCATTTTCTCTATCTGACCAATATATTTTTTTATATTGGCTTCCAGTGCGTCAATTGTTGCGCACTTTTTGCTATAGACACTAGGCCAATGTTAAGTGTGCAGGTCCATCAAGTACGGAAGCCGCAATAATACCCACCACACCAAACAGAGACTTTTTCGGAATGCATTTTTCTGTTTGTATACTCTTCAGTCCAAGTGCTTTAATTTTACTCAAGTAAAAACACGCGAATATTCATAAGAAAATTAAAGAATTTGTTAAAACCTTTTCTTTGTAAGTCTGTCTATTCACGGCATCTTTTTTGCCAAAGAAAAATGTTCTAAAAAATCACACATTCACACTTTTTCGTAGTTATCATTTTTAATGCTTTAATGGCAAATTAGGTGAATAGACTCTGCAGATATAAAATATATAATACAGTCGAGAAGGACCCAACAATAAAACACCCTATACCTCACTTAACAAAAAAAATCTTATAGATCGACATTATTGTTGGTTCCTTTTATTTTGTTCGGGCAGAAGGGTAGATAAACGTAAAAGATCGGTATTTTACAACAAATTAAATCAATATGAAATTCAAAATAGAATATAGAACTAAAAATTCTCTTGCCTGATTTTGCTCATGTTCGAAATTTCCAATCAATATGCTAAACGGTTTGGTTGTATGCCTTGAATCTTCATTGCGGAGTTACAACAAAAGATATCGACATGATTTGACAAAGCTTATCTGCTCCAGAAAAATGCGTTTGGTCTAGACTCGAGTTATAGTCTCGGATGTCTCGATGATCAAATGAACAAACAGACTAAGTTGGCATTATCGCTACCTGAGCTTATTGTAAACACTTTACAAAGCATTTGGAGCGTTTTTATCGCACAAATCCAGTATACCCTTTGTATCTCAAAGGCACATGGAATAAAAATCAAAACTGCATTTTAAAAAGTATCTTGTTTTACATGTTTCGACCCTTTCTTAAATGATGACTGTCTAGATAGGAAACGGTAGAACAAACGATTATGACATTTGAGTCCTACTCAATCGTATATTGATATGCATCAATCAATTATGAATCGCCATTGAATGCTTGCGGACTCGACGCATATTATGAGTACACAAACTATATATGCATACAATATTAAAAGGAAATTTTACCTATGGTAATTGCACGAAGGACACACGCCTGGTATGATTGAGCACAGTGGGACATATATGCATAATAGCTTAATGGCGGGGCCGGTGCACGCTGCACAGCTGTAGCTGCAGCAAAGGTAACACAATGCAAATAAGTTGAACAATTTCAGGCAGAGAATTGCCATCAAAGGATACGATGGGTAATGTTTGCTGTGCGGCAACTTAATAGACTGCTCAAGCAATCTTTTTCCTTTGTACCACGGTAACAGAAAGGCCAAAGGGCACACAAAAAAACGTTGTCCTTTTGCAATTCATAGTCAATTAAATGCAATTAAATGTAAGTACAAATGGATGTATATATGTGTGTGTGCGAGTAAATCACAATTGCACAAAGGGCAACGTTTAAAATATTGCAGAGCAGGAAACATTTAATTGAAGAGCTACCCTGCAGAGCAGGGCATGTGGGAGCATTAATGCCCTGAAAGCATTTTCATTTTGGCGAAACGTGGTAAAGTTATAGCAGTCATTCCTGAAATATCCGTTTGACAAAAATTATAATCATTAAATTTTATAACTTTATTTATTCAATTTATTTATACTATACAATTTTGTTGTACAAAATATTCTAGAGATTAGCACTTTTATGGATTGACAACTAAGATATTATTATTATGTCGTGTGTTTGTATATACAAAGTTATTAAGAAAAAAAAAATTAATTAAAAAACCAAAAAATAATTGTTTTCAATTTTAAATTTAATAACGAGGAGGCTCCGGCAAAAAAGGGTTTCGATGCAAAAATCGACGTAGGGAAACTGAAGGAACGACCTAAGCTCAGATGGAAAACCAAGTGGAGGAGGATCTATCTTCCCTTGGAGTGGCCAACTGGAGAGGCCCGCGCAATGCAGGGGCGCCTGACGAGTGTTAGCTAGGTCGGCTGTAACCCGATAACAGGATGTCATGGCCAAATAAAGTAAAGAAGCCTGATAATGCAAGGTCGAAAAATAAAAGGGCATTTTTATTGCCAATATTTTTTCTGCTCTCTTTGTAGCTTTTGCCTATAACATGCAGCACCACAAACTTCCTATCCTTATAAAAAAGTTGATAAAAATATGGTTTAAAATAACATTAATTTGTTTTCAAGGTTATAGAGTTCGAAAACTTTTATTAATTTCATCTATAGTTGTGGTAATACCAAAATTAAATAGCATTTAGTATAGTATAGTATTGAAAAACCAAATTAATCCCCAGATTTTGTATATTTCTAGTCAATCGAATTGTGTCAGTAAATCTGTGTTTGGAAGATAGCAAGGCTTAGCTTTACGTGTAAAATAAATTGCTCTTGTTTTATTAATATTTTATTTAAATTTCCACCTATGACAATATCTGTAGCTTCTTAAAGGTCCTTTTGGATATTGCTAAACGTATTTCCAGGAAAGTCTGTATAAGGCAGTGTCATCAGCAAGGATTAAAGAAGTTTTCTAACTTTGTTATGAGAGTTTACAAAATAACAAAATTCTGAAACATAACTGAATTTAGGTGTAATAATTACTTTAAGTTTCTTTTCACGTGCTCCTCACTAATTCCTTAAATTATCCTCTGTCTTGCGTTTCCTTCCAGCGTCAAATTTATGCACTTTGTTGCCTTGCGTGCCGCTCAATTATTTACTCGACTCCAAATTTGTTGCAAGCACAAAAGCCGCTTTGAGTGTATATGTATGCTATATGACTGTGTGTATATGTGTGAGAGAGTTTGACAATTAAAAAGCTAACTGTTATTAAATGTTGAAAGTTTCGGTGCAATCTGACACACATTGAAAGTAAGTCAAAGCAAGAGATTCCAAAAGACTAGCGACTGTTAAATACCCAACACTCCACTTTACTTAAAAACGGAATTATATAGAGTAAAATAAAATGGTCACATATCGAGCAGATACATAACATACAAGCAAAAATTTCTTTGTATGTGTAAGCAGCGTAGTCAGCAAGTGCGCAAGTGAGCGCGAGAGTGGCAATCAAACATATGCGTGTGAAAGAGTTGCATATGGGCACATGTGGAGGTACTGACTGCGCTCAGCAGAATTTTATGCGCTTAGCACGCATGCCATGTAATCGTTTACGACAAACAAACATTTAAAATAAATTTTGAAAAATAAACAACAAAAGTAACAGATTTCGGCTTAGTTCAATTTATCTTCGTTAATAAAATTATTCCGTTAAAATAGGCTTCGTTTTTTTTTTAATTATAAGATAAATTTTTGACATAACTCTATAAAATCTGTCCAATAAAGTGTAATAGGTAGTTAATATTTAAAAATTTGTACACTACCAAGAAACACTAAAAACCTGCAGAGTAAGGAATACAAAAATTTTTGGTCAAAATACGATTTTTTGTTTAAATTTGCCCTATGTCAGCATAGGTTCAATTAGCCGATTTTTATAAAATTTGAGAACACCAATAAACTATATGTTATTATACATAACAACCTTTTTATTTTTTAAAAATACCCTTATAAATTTTAATCACTCGAGGTAACAAATGTTGTCTAAATATTTATTACCATCTCTGGATCTACTACAAACTAACAAATGGACATGGATATATCAACTTCTCTGATAACCATTTTAGGGGTCTTCTAGTTTTTCTGCTTGTAAAATACACTTCCGGCTTATACAAACTTAATTTACAGATTCGCAGGATATTAAAATAAAATTTGATTATTTTTGCAAATTAAAAAAAAAAAGGATTCCTTACTAATATTAAGATCTAGTTTTGTCTAAACTCTTTAAGTCTAAAAACTGAAATAAAAGTACGATTGGCTTATGTGGAAAAAATATATTCACAAAATTATACTCAATTTTTTACAAATTTGCAAACATATAAACTGATCAAATATACGAAAAACTACGAAAATAAAAATTCTCGATTAGTTTTATTACAGTAGCGCAGTAAACTCAAAACGTGTAGCCATTAAATGAAAAACAATTTTCGATATCGTTAGGAAACGTGAAAAACAGCAGAATTGTTTTGAAACAATTAGTTAAGTGAAGAAAGAGTTCACATTTTCCAATTTGCAAAACTTTGAAATACTTAAGCAAACAGTTATGTTGGAAAACAAACGAAAATTGGTTTGTTTATATTAAAGGCCAACGAGCTGCCAATGCTACACTAGTAAAGTGATACAAACTGACTTAATTTCTTAATTTTCACAAACTCTAAAAACTACGGTACAGATAGAGGGTGGTCTATCTAGTGTGTTACATTACTACTCTCAAGTATTACAAATTTCAGCTAGTAAAAGAAAAGGGATGGTTAAATACTTTTCGTCAACAAAATGGATATTTACTCTACTATATGCCTATTCGGATTCGCTTAGGATTATGGATTATATCATTTATAAAATCCATTTGAAGAAAATATAGTTTCTTGGTCCTGGATAGATATTTTTAATGTGGTGTTCCTTTTATAGCGCCGGTAGTCTCCAGACCCGGATGAAAAAAGAAGCTTTAGACGATATTTGATTTCAAAAATACAGCTCCATATAATATATTTTTGAGAATAAGCTGCAAAACGGAACTGTGAATTGACTTTCCTGAAGCTGCGATCTGAAATTGATGGGCTATTTATATTTCAAAAAAAAAAATTTACGCCTCTTCTCTACCATATGATTGTCGACACTCAAAGCTGATTTTAAGAGCAGTTTTGCTGGAGTTGACCTAAAATCATTATAATTTGAAACCTACTGTGATTAATCAACTTGCGTGTATACTTTTCATTCCAAATATTTTAAGAATTCCAGATAAATATGTTCCTATAATTATGAAAGCAGTTTCGGTCGAAGAAGCCTTTCCTTTATGGAAAGCCATGGACATTCAAGCTGCTACTGGTAACCTAATGCTCAAAACAATCAAGATAGACGCATAGACCGCATAGTAGCATTTTTTTAATTTCCTAATGAAAATGCAATTTCTAAATAAGCCACCCTTTACAATATAAATACCGAGGAACAGCCAACTAGCACAATTGTTTGAAATCGAAAAGCCCAAAATACTGTGAAATGGATATCTAAGGCATTGTTAAGCTCCAATTTTTTTAATATTTGAGAACTTTAAAATACCTAACAATGGATTTATGTGAGCTTGAGAGTTGAACGTGTCAGTCGCCAAATATGTGCGCAATCAGGTAGCCGCCAACTGCCTCAATGCGGATGTGCTCGAGTAGGGCGTTAAATTGAAATATAAACGCGTTGACTTCCCGCTGCTCCTTGTTGTTGTTGGTGTTGGCACAGTTGGAACAACGCCGCGACACCTGACTAATTTATGTTCATTAAGCAGGCGTTAAGTTGTTGTTGCCTCGAGAGCAGCTGCCTCTTGGCGCAGTCACGGGGCCGCACCTCGAGCTTGTACACCATCGTGTCTGTGTGTGTGCGTGGGATTCATTTACATATGCGTTGGTGTGTGCAGGCTTGGAGCTCTCATGATTTGCTAAAGTCTCATACTACTCCAAACAAACCCGCTGATTATGTACCTCCTCCCCACCTAATGTGGAGCTGACAAACCAAAATGTGTAGTTACATGTAATTTTGGGTGTAGCTCTGACACATCACTTTGGCAACCCCAACTACTCTTGCCAAGATTAATATGCAAATTTGTGTTAAGTGAATTTTTGGGCGCGCACTAAACGTGAGTTGAAAAGTTTTTCGCAAATTAAAAAATACACAGACTTTGGAGTAGCAGGTAGCTAAGTTGGGCAAAGGAACTCTAAAAAAAAAAAATTCCAGAGAGCAATTTACAAAACATGTTCAAATTTGGAATAGTGCATTTTCGTGTCCAGCTTGTTGTGCGCCCCAAGTGCCACATGCAGAGTGTGCTGGTATAAAAAAAAAAGTAAGCATAGAATTAGAGACAAAGCTGCAAAGCTCCAAAGTGAAAGGAGCTTAACCAGCAACACATCACTTTGCTGTAATCAGGCTGAAAGCGACAGCGCAAATATAAAACCCATTTGCAGTAAGTTCAGCATTGTTGGATTGGGCGGCGACGACGACTGTCTAAAGAGTTGGAGCGAGCTGTGGCAATAATACCCGCTCGGCGTGTGAAAATCCCATCAAATCTATCAAAATCATTTACGTAAATCGCACCACACGCATAATGGGCTTTCAGTCAGTCCCAGACAGACTGTGGCAGTTGCCGGTCGAGCTTCATCAACATCATCGCATCATCATCAGCAACAGCATCATCCGTAACGGCATTGAATCCAATAAGGGATTTTCAGTAGCAGTAGCAAAAGTTTATTAAAAACTAGTCAAGAAGTTTTTTTGCCTACCAACAAACACCGAAGCACATGTACTCTTTGTTACGTCACTTGCTCAGGCTGACAAACTTTCAGACATAGTTCGGGTAACTCTTGCTTACATGGAGCAACAAGAGCAAAAACTGTTCACACCCAAAACAGTTTGGGCGCCAAACTGACAGCTTAAAGCAGCAACAACCCTAGCGAATTCCAACAACAACAACAACAACCCATCAACCCATCAGCAGTTCCCCTCTAGACAACAGCAGAACCTAGTCAGTCAACAGTAGTTTCGTGGCTCTTACTCAAAGTTTTAATTACACTTTCGCTGCTCTGCATCCTCCTGCCAGAACTACACATCAAGAAACTTGGTGTGAGTTGAGTTGGGTAACGTTGCCTAGGGAAAGGCTTATACAAGGCCACAAACATTTTTGGCATGGCTGCTTGGCTGGCAACAAGCTCCGTCTGAATGGACTAACTGGCTACTTGGTTGGTTGGTTGGTTGGCCAGCATGCCTGACTGGCCCCAAACCTTGTTTGGGTTAGTTGGCTGATTTTCTTGAGTTGGGGCCACTAGTTGGCTACTTGGCTGGCTGACTGGCTGGCTGGTTGGGTTCTGTTGTTGCCAGCTGCCGCCGGTCATTGTTATTTCTGCTGGTGTTGCATGCAAAGCGCCATGTTTCGTATTTATTTGGCGACAAAGATTTATCACCCAGAACATACGGATGGGTTGGTGTGGGCCAAGTAGCTGCCTTTTGTGCACACATAAAAGCTTGCTAACCGTTTATGGGTAATTCGAAAAGTTGCTGCATCTCCATGCCATTCGAGACTTCATTTATTTCATTTTGCAAACTTGAAAATATTTAGCAACGATGTGATTAGTTGAGTTGGGAAATAACATTCTGCCGTACTTGGCTTCTTTAGCCGTGCTCCATTTTGAATACGGCAACACATTTCCCTATATAGGTTAAGATTTGCTAGTCCACTTTGTGGATATGATAATGATGCACTTGCCTCTCAAACCGAAGTTATGTAGTTTGATTTTCTGCAGAAGCACTAAAGACCAAGAGGTTGGCTTTGCTATAGAGACCAGAGCTCTTTTAGCGATTATGTAATATTATTATGATGACCGACTGTCCTAAAAGTATTGTACTATCCCTACCGTCCACTAGCTCATCAAGGTGTCTCTGAATATTGAATATAGTAAATAAGGGTCTTTCTCGGCATTTGTTGGAAATGCGTAAATTTTTGGATGCAATTATATATTAGTCCTAAAAACATTCAAAAAATTTCTCCAACTTTTGGTGGATTCCGCAACCAAATAGGCCGTCTCGAAATTGCGATAAATTTAAATAATTCAATTGAACTCAAGGTAATCGTGCACTATCTGGTTTACATATCGCACTTTACTGGAACTTTTCGAACCACCCAAAGTGACTGCACGCAACATCAACTGGCTGCTGCTGTTGTTGGCTGTTGGATCTGCTGTTGGTATTGGTTTTTGAGTACTAGTTGTTGGTGACGCTGCTGGTGATGCTGCTGGTAAAGATGTTTGGGGGATGCTGCTATAGTGGCCAGCCGAAACGTGCGCGGTTTGTCAGCTTGGCGCTCTGATGATGGAGTGCGGCATTGTTGCATTTTAATTGAAATTTCGTTGTGAACTTGGCGCGGCAACTACAACACCAACAAGGACAAAATATTGCAAGCAAAAAACGTGTTGCCGGCAATCACAAAAGCAACACGAAAGAAAAAACAATTCACGAATAAAAGTAGCAAAGTAGCAATAATAATAAATGAATGAATAAAAGGCAAACGAAACACTTTTGTTGTTGCATCTGCATTTTTATTGCTCCGTACACCCAGCGGACAATATTTTCGTAAGCTATTTCGTTATCCGTAGCAACTTCTGCGGGTGAATCGTACAAAAAAAACAGGGCTTCTAGGTATTGTTTTCGCGATATAATATTATTAAGCATTCAATTTTGGGCTATATTAGTTCGAACGACCGTACCTGAATATGCTTCCCTAATGATGTAACATCTTCGCGCACAATAATACTTGATTGCCTTAGTTGAAAACACTCCAATCGTAATATATTTAAGGATATTTACATTAGTATAAAAAGTTAACTTTATTTTAAGCCAATTCTGATATACAAATTTTAAAATTTATTTAGTCACAATATTGCATATTTAATTCCAATAGGCTTATTATAATACTGGAGTTAAAGAGAACACCCCATCACCAGCAATTATTGATCCTATGAGAAGCCCAAAACTCAATATTCACCAAAAACTCCAACGTAAAAGTAGTCGTCTCGGATGATTTCAGAGCTTGCGAGTGTGATATTTAACAGTAAATTACATAAAGCTCAAAAATTATACGAAATCTTTAAAGTTTTACCATACTCCCTCCCTGCAACATATCGGAGAACGAACAATTTCTTCAATATTGGTTTTCCGCGCGTACGAAATATTGTGAACAGGCATTAAATCACATGATCATAGCCAGCAATTTTCACTTATTTTTCACCCAATACATACGTTTTCTTAAAATTAATTTGTTTTTTCAGCTATATTATAAGACAATAAATACTCTATCAACATCGCTTAATAATATAATTTATCATACCAAAGGGAGAACCATTAAAAAAGACAAATTGGTTTAATTATAAAAAATTCATGAAGTTCAAACGTATCTCAAAGTCGTACGCCATCCTTTTGAAAAATTTTCAAATTTGCTTGTCGAAAAATGCGCTAAAAACGTATCACCAACAAGCTGAGGTACTAGGCGCACCGAAATTTGCAGAAAGCACATTAAATCCATGCCCAAAAGTATGCTATACCAATATTTCATTAAAAATGTTGACAGTTGGCTATTTTCAAATTGTGTAAAAATGTAGCATACTTTTGGTGTAGATTTTACGCAAAATATGTACTAAAGCTGCTTGTCATTCGATGCTGCTCGCCTGGTAGCTAAAGTTGTATCATTCAATTCAATCAATTCAAATTTCAATTCAATCAATCCAAATTTCAATTCAATCAATCAATTCAATCAATTTAAATCAATTGAGTAATTGATGTTTTTAATAGTTTAAAATTATTATATTTTATTGAATTTTTGTTAAATAACAATTTTTGTAGGCTTCTTTCTATTAGTTTTTAGAATAAAAGATAAAATATTATAATATTAAACAATTTCCATTCATTAAATTAACTTAATCATTAAAATTGTTCACATATTCTGTCTCTCTCCTTACATTCGGATCTTCAGAAGAATTAAGCATATTATTTTTTTAAAGAATGGACAGCGTCTGTTTTCTTCGCCTAATCAGCGGCGCTACCCCAGACATTGTTGCAAAACACATTTCGTACTGTCACTCTGACTGGAGCCTGGCGGATCTTCTCTCCCAAACTCTTCTCAATTAGATCATAGTTTCGCGTGCGATGTAATATGTATTGACATAATATCGCAGTGAAGCCTTTTTTTTTTGAGTAGAGTCAAATTCTCATGGACAATGATGTTATAATGGCAATGTAAATTATGTGTGTGTTTTTTTTGGGTATAAACATAAATTTTTCGGTATTTTTATCACTCGCGATAGAAAAGTAGATAGATCTTATCTAAAAGGTTCTGTTACTCAAGCTAATGGCATCACTCACATCCAGTTGGTTAGACCGAACTAAGATCAAGTATAGCTACGTTATTCTTTCTCTACCTTATCAAAACATTTGGAAAACTCGCATTTTTGTTTCCTGGGTTTCAGTTATATACGAAAATATATACATTTGTAAATATGTGTGTCTGTACTAGCATGTATTATGTACGTACTATTATGGCGTCAGTGTGACCATAGTTTGTGCAGCTGTCCGCTGGCGGCAGCTACCATAAAAACACTCAACTGGGTCGATCGAGTTGTGGTCGTTATAGTTGTTGATGTTTTTTCTATGGTGGCTCATTTCGCACACGGGAGGGGGTTGCACGTTTTGGGTGCCAATGAGGGTGCGCTTTTTTGCGGCGAAACGCAAATATAATAATAAATTTTGCATATGGCCTTTGTTATTATTTTTCATAAATGAAATTGTTGTCAATGGCAGCAGCATGATTGTTGTTGTTGTTGCTGACCACCATTTTTACCAACGCTTTATTGTTTCAGAAGGAGCATGGCATGGCTGCAACATCCAACTGACGAACCAACCGACGAACCGACCAACGAACCCAATCAGCAGCCCAGCAACGAAGCAGCCCAATCCCAGTAATGCTGCACATTGGCATTGTGGTTGCCTTTATTGTGTGTCGCAAATGGCAGCCACATTTCGAAAAGTGGCCAGAACAAGAGCTTGGAGCGAGCAGGCCAAACAAACAGCAGACAGGTTGCTTTTACCGCAAGTGCGTCCTGCGGTGAGGCAGGCTGCCAGATAGTGAGTGTGAGCCACGCGAGCAACGTAATTTGCCGTCTGATGAAGATTTACGACATGAAAGCCGCAATATAAACGCCAAACAGGGCAAAAGGACATTGGACGACCCTACCCAATGGCCATGATGGATGTGCGCTAGCGCCCAAGATGACAACCCTATCGGGAGATCGTGTAGGCGCTGGCTGCTATTGCTTTCTGGTCATTTATGTAAATTTGCGCACAAAATTAAGCACAGAATGAAGAGATTTGTCTCGTGTTTATTAGCCAAGTTGTACCCATATAGTCTATTACCCACACCCACAGACGCAGTGTTTATTTTTAGAACGAAATCCACAAGGATGTAGCCAAATAGTCAGACAGACAGTGGGAACTAGGAGCTCGTTGCTTGCAGCCGTTGTCCGGGCGTGCGAATGTACAAAATTTGTGCTCTGCTTTATGAAAACAAATGAGAAATGCCCCTGTGGGCACTTGGCAGTAGCATGGGCGTTAACGAGTCGAGTGTTGGATATCAAATGAGTAGGCGTGGCACAACAATGTACAAACTCACACACATGCAGTACTCATATATACACAAATATCTGTTTTTAATGGCAACTCTATTAGATAAAAGCCAAAGCACTTTTGCAATGACGTTGATTAGGCTCTGCTCCAGCATCAGCTCCAGACACATAGCAAAGTAATAGCGTCCTCCAGTTACATTTCTCGTTAGCATTTGTTATGCTCTGCTTATGAATACTTTCGTTGTTCCCAATAAATAATTCATGCTGCAAGTTGTCTGTATAGAAATGCCGCACCCGAAAGCATCCGCCAAGACGCTTCTCTTTCCGCAGACCATAGCAATCTGTGCGGATGCAGTTTAACTCAAGAGTAATGGATTTCGGGTGTATCGCTATGGCGGAAGTTAAATGCAATTCATAACTAAAATGAAATGCTTAATGTATGCATACATAAATATAAGCGGATAAGTCCTTATTTAGTACAATCTGCAATGGATGATTATTGTATTGTAAATACTTAAAAATATGCAATGAAAAGGATTGTTAAGGGTTTTGAATATGTCTGAAGCCAACTATGAGGGCTTCCCTCCAATGACAGTTTTGCATTTCTGTTGACAACAACTTAAATAACCCGGTTTAAGGTGGCAGACGAGATGATCAAATCCCTGAAAACTGAAAGCTAAAGCTCTATCAACTCTCTATCTCTAGCTCTATCTATCTCTATACCTGAGTCGACTACTTACAAAATGAAATCCATTATTCAAATTATTTCATAGCCATAAGAATGTGTCAAGAAGTAGTAACTAAAAGAGCTTTTAAGGAGCAGAAAGATAGAATCGGGGTTGACCCATTTTATTTTCGTAGTGACAACACCGACTAGTGGACAGTCAGGAGCTAGAGTTCCGTAGGGCTGCTATATTCGCTTTACACTTAATGGTTCCAGAAATAAAAATTTCAAGGTCAATTCATGAAAATCGCCAAATCTTATTCAATAGAAACAAAATTTACTATTACAAAAATCCAAGAAATAAATAGCGGATACCTAAATAAGCATTCAGGCATGTTCTACTTAGCGATTCCGACAAAAGCTCTCGAAATTGTATGTTTTCCGTTCATTGTGATTCCGTCGCAATTGGTGTGCTCCCCTCTCTTGGATTACCTACTTTCAGTAATAGTAATTATACAGTAGGTATTAATATACAATGAACCTTTGCTCACATACCTAAGACGGTAAAGATGAAAAAAGAATGTCAGCTAAGTAACTTCCAGCCTACGTTACTGTGATATTAAGACCCAACGGCTAGCAAGGGTGATGAAACAGGGCCGACGGCCATAATCCAGAATCATTGACAACTGCTTAATGTATTCGGTGAAGGAGACGCAATATAATTAGGATCAAAATATATTTAAAATATTAATTTTTGTATTACTTTAAACTATTATTTTTATATTATTTTAAAGAATTACTTTCACCAACAACAAAAATCATTTGATGGAATTTCGGAGAAGAAACATTTATCATATCAGATGCTTGCGCGAGTTATGAATTATACGTGCAAACACATTGTATCATTTTTGAAATTTAACAACAAATATACTACTTATATTTAAAAAAACTACTTTAGTCAAATAAAGTGCTCTGAATATTGTCGATATTCGGCATTATTGGGACATATCCTTACATATAAATTGCATATTGTTTGCTGTCTTTACACTTATGAAGATGAGGGCCTCAAACCAAATACTTAGCTAATTCGTATAAGTTTTTTATTCTATGAACAAAATGCGCGGCATCGCAACTTACAGAGATCTAAGTTAAACTTTAACTTATCACGAACTTTGTCGACACAAGAAAAAGTAAAATTGTTAGAGAGATGTAGAAATGGTACGGAAAGTAACTGTCAGAAAGACTCTATCTTATCCGCGCTTTTATGTGGCGGACAGATACATCCCAGCACTTGAACAATCTTTTTCACGCTTCACATATACGCTACGTCACTAGTTCAAACATTCCTTGATCCACCACATACATTGCTTTGGCTTTCATTTAATATACATCTTATATCAAATCCCCTTGAAGGTAATTGAGACATCCTTAAATACTTATTTCACAATATATGCAGCTTGACTTGTCGGATTAACTCATTTATTATCACCAAAAATTTAAAACTACCTAGGGAATACGGGTGAGGGACAGCAATATGCATAGATTGCTTTGACATTAGGAGCTTACTGTTATTGTAGATTTGAGCAACTTTAGATACTTATTTCAATAGTTAAATTCATTTAAGTTCACATGTTGGCAACTTGAGAGGCCACTCTAACTACTAAAGCTTGATGAATAGTCTGGAGGCGTGTCTTTTGTAGAATACCAGCGATATGTTGACCAAAAAAGGTGCCGCCAGCCAAAATATGCGTGTACCTATGCCTGTAGCCTCACGATGGAAAATCCCAGAGGCGGCACCACGTCCTGTATTGCAAAATGATTCCTCACAGCATGAGGTGCAGGCATAGAGCTTGGTACGTTCACCAATTATGATGCAACCGGGCTCACAGTTGGCGGCACAGCGACGATCTAGTGACCACATTTTCGGTGAACTTGTCGAATTTTCCGTGCTGGTTGTATAGGAAAACCGTTTGACCTGGGAAAGTTTTAAAATTTCGCTTAAAATACCAATTAACTTTGTTATTCCAAGACAACAGTTTACCATGCATATAAACTCCTCGCCTTCGCATTTTTTCATGAGCGCCGTGTCATTACGAAAGGCGACATCCACACAGGCCTGTCCATCATCCATAGTATCACAGGCATAGCACCATAATTTATTCACACGCTCTATGGCCGCAGCGGTGCGATGTATATGTGTACCTGCTGTTAAAGATGTGCTTATGCTGGTGCTGGCACCCGATCCAGGAGAACTTGTGCCTGTGACTAGAGTAACAAAATGTACTAATTTAAAATTTATTGATTTTTTGCATGTCAAGGACGCAGCGTTAGCTGCTCATACCATTATTGACGCAGGCAGTGAAGACTATGGAAGAGCTGGTTACGACAAAGTAGGCCAGTGTCAGCAACACTCTGGACATGATGTGTACGTTATCCAGCTTATGTTATACCACTTATTTGACGCAAACTAATTAAGAAACATATATTGTTAAAAGCAGTAGCCTTTGTTTACGTGCAAATCTTGGCCATGACTGAAATATGACAGCGAATGTCATTTAAAAGGAAGTATCCGAGGACATGCGCATGTCAATTAAGCGAGTACATGAACCAAAAAGTCCTGCAGATTAATGGTCTGTTACGGAGTATTTAGCAGATCTGTATTTTAAATAATCTCTTGCTTATTTAGCCTTAAAAGATTCAAATAAAATTATTAATTAACCGCTGGGGCTCCTAAACAAAGGAACATTTACTAATTCTTTCGATAGGAAAAATGAAATTGAATCTTTGTCGGCGCTATTCCTAACAAGTCTATTAATGTTTAGATTATAAGCCAAACTGAATGTTAGCTAATAAATATGTTGCTAAAAATCACTTATAATAAATATAACTTAAATTTGCATGAGCAAATAAGCGTCAAAATACAACAAATTCTAATTTTCATAGTAATAAATAGAAATATATGTATCAAAAAATATTTGCATATAAAAATGTGTAAACATTTAAAACTTTAGGAAATTATGAAACGCAAATAAGTCAGTTAAAGTTTTAATATATAAAAATGTGTGAAAATAAATTCAAACGTAAACGATTTTTTCGCTGTTTGTTTTGAGCCCTTTCCGAGCCACAGGGTGACCATGCGCGTGCAAAAGCTAAGGTGCTTCCATATGTTCACATATTCAAAAACGAAGAAACTGCAATAATTATAGCCAAAGAATAATATTATACAAATTTCTTATTTCGTATACAGTTTTTATATCATTTTAATTATTTGGAATAACTAAATTCAAAGCATTGGAAGCTATCTCAAATAAGTACTAAATTTAAACATAGCGTTGCCATATCAGCTGCATTGCAAAATCAGCTGACAACTATTTGAAATAAGCAAATACAAAAATAATTAACAAAGCAAATGTATTTTGTCTCATTTCAAAACGTAGTTGATTAAGCTTTTAATAACAAAAACCAGCGATACTTAAGCGATACATCTAGCTTAATAATTATGACACCAAATTAACGAGACAAATAAGGAATCAATGTTAAAGACATTTAAAAGCGAGGCAACTTTACGCAAAGGTAGGTGTGGATAGAACATAAGCTATGAAGCTACGTAAGAATTTCTTTACAATTCAAAATAGATAAAGCCACATCTATAACCAAACAAATGCCAAACCTAAAAGCAATGGAAGATACGACAAAGTGCATGTCTTGGAGCTTATAGTAAAATCACCAGGGCAGTTCATACCTATAATCCGGGCCAGCCCTTACATCTGCTTTGTCCTTATGTGATTGCGATTAGGGATGAGCGTTTGTTAAGGCAGCGGTCGAGAGGTCCATGAAACATCCATTCAAAGCATAACTACATAATATTAAACGTTATATTAAAATGAAAATTATTAGCTAAGCCGGAAAATACAGCTGATTTTGCTTCCATATCGAATCGCATGTTTCCTTTCATGCATTGACGATATCTACAAAGGATCTAGTTTTATGGGTAAGAGTTCTAATCCAATCTACAATATTTACCTGTTTTCATATAATTTAGCTGTTTCCTTATATTGTAGTTGTGCGACATTTGAACTTGTATCATCTGCATAATTGAGATCCTCTGAGCAATCGAGCAAACCCTCGACAACAAAGTTTGGAAGAAGCGAGAACAAAACAAATACCTATTTTATGTGTATTTTGTGCCGTAATTAGGTGAAATTGGTTCTGCCGCCGAATTATTGCAATTGTATTTATTCAACTCAATTATTGAGTTTGGTGTACGAAATATGAAGATAAGCTCCTATGCAGCATTAGGACGAAAAGAGTACAACACTATGATTGTATTTATGTATTGAATTTAAATACAAACGTATTTTTGTGGCGTTTGTTTTAGACCGTCTTCCAAGCAACGGGGTAGCCATATGCGCGAAATTAAAGTGCTGCCAGACAGCTGCATACTACACTACTACCACTAATAGCTTACAATTGAATAAAATAAAAAAAAAATCAACTTATATTTTTGTTTTATTTTTTTTTATTAAAATATATTTTAAATGCTTAATTATCTAGCACTGCAAGCAAATTTGTATATATGCACTAAATTTAAGCAAAGCGTTGCCATACAAAGCCAACGCATAGTATTGTAACGGCACCCAAGCGAATGGGGTTGAAAAAGGAATGCACAATAACTCGACGCTTGTGTTTGGCTGCTGGCATCTTTTTTATACAATTTTAACAATTCGCAAAAATAAACGCAATTTGAAAACCGGAAGAATAAGAAAAACAGCTTAAAAGTGCGTTTATTTTGGTGCACTTGCAACATATAATATTTACGGCAATAAAATGGTGAAATTAACAAAAAAGCGGACTAAAACTAAAACTACGGCTGAAAATGTAAATCGCAATGAAAACAGTACCGCGCTAAGGCACATAGAAGGCCCAATGGTTGTAATCATGACCAGCGCACAGAATAATGCAACACATCATAAACGCTGCATCAAAGAGATGCAGCAACTGTACACAAAGGTAGGTCAAACAGTTGCAGTCGCAGCATTCAGCTAAACGCAAAGGATTATTTATAAACTTACTCAAAACTGCTTTTTAGATGAACCACGATGAGTTCGTGGCTGTTTTTATTAAGATGCTTAAAGTTGTGCTTGCCGCGGATGAAACAAATGAGAATGGTACAAATGCTTTGATATTTTGTGGCAAATTTGTAACTTCCTTCGAATCGGAGCGTACACATCCAATACTGGCGGCCACATTTCACTGGCTGCTAAATGTGAGTTGTACTGTACTTTTTGTTTTGTTTACATTTGCTAAAGAAAATATGTTTGTTGTTCCTTAGACAAAATCACATAATACACAAGTGCGTTATCGCATATGCTACTTTGTTAATCTAATACTCAAAGAGCTTGGACCATATGCTGCGCTAGATGATGAGCAATGCGATCAAATATTAAACTATATGGTGGATCGCCTTGTGGATCTCTCGAGCAGTGTGCGCAAGCAGGCAGTGCTTGCCATGCAACGTTTACAAATGCCAGACAAGCCAGATGATCCTGTGCTGCTTGCTTATCAGTTTCACTTGTCATCAGATCCCTCGACCACCGTGCGCCAGTGCGTCATTACATGTATGGGCCGAAATTACCATACGATACCCTACATCTTAAACAGACTTTGGGATATTGATGAAAAAATGCGACGGCATACGTACCTTAACATGTGTAATTATCCAGTGCGTTCGTATACAGTATCGCAGCGTCTGACGCTACTGGAGCAGGGCCTAAACGATACGTCAGAGAGTGTGCGTAAGGCTGTCATAAAGTATATGCTTAAGCAGTGGCTGGAGTCGTATCAGCGTAATTATATATCATTTTTATCGGCATTAAAATTGGATTCGAGTGAGGAAGAGCTACAGCGTTTTAGACGCATTGTACGGCAATTATTAATGGTAATATTCGAGGAAAACAATAACATGGAGCTGTTATCACATCTGCCTTTAAGCGAAGACTGTGACCTGCATCGTTGTGTGCCTCAAGAGTCGCTGACACTGGAGTTAGTGCTCTACTGGCAGTACCTGAGTGAATATTTGCAAGAAACGCAAGCAGATGAGTTTGAGCTAGTGCTGCCTGAGCTGAGCGTATTTTGCGCATACGTGGAGAAGTATATATTACCTCTAATTTTAACGGCTTTGTTGGTTCAAACAACTTTATGATTTCAGATTTATACAGTTTCAAAAACCAGATATGGATAAATTTGCGCAATTAGAGTTCCAATACATGCTGCTGTCGCTTGTCGAAATTTTGCGTGATTATGATCTGGGCGATGAGATTGGACGCAATAAATTGCTTGAATTAATAACGCTATTGATGAAGGATTGCTTGTTAGATCACAAAATTGTAGAGCTTTTGGTGCGATGCACAGAGCAACTGATCACTGATATGGCTGCGCGTATGCAATACTTTCTAGAGATCATCTATGAAATTTGCGAACTTAATGCCAAACAAAATGATTTGGTGCACGATCGTAATTTGATCAATAAGTTGCTGGACGACTTGGATCCTTCGTTAAAAATGAAAATCTCATCATTAAAAGTAAAAATACTCGACCTAGAGGAGCAGGAGGGAAATTTCGTACGTCAGAAGGAGTATATAAGAGCGCAGGCAGTTACTGATGAGAAAAATGCCGTAACTGAGGAATATACGGAACTCATTAGACCGCTGCTGGAAAAACATGGCGTAGTGGAGTTTTCTGCGATACCAAAACTATCTAAGAAAGAGCGTATTTTAAAAGGATTGTACATAACATTCTATATGGTAGCTTCCAAGCAAGTCAAATCTCTAAATCCCAGCATTTCGAAACTGTACAAGGTAAGCTGAAATTCTATAGTTTCCACTTAATTGCTCGTATTGAACACTAACTGCCCATAGGACTTTATATGCCGCAACATGGCTTCTACGGAAACCGAAATTTTTGATTGGGCTATTAAATGCGGCTCATCATTTAGTATGCTGTACGATGCATACTCCAAGGAAATGTTTGAAGTGGTCATTGTTCAATTTTACAAGGAAAACAATTTGCGCTTATGGGAAACATCAACCATGTGCCTTTTTGAACTACTTGATCATTACGGAGTTGAATACTTTATTGACTATAATCAATCGCTGCAGTCGCAAAGTGGATTGCAGGTTAATAAAAATAAAATGCGCCAGCTATATACAATACAAGACTTTTTCGATGGAGATGGAGACGGAACTCCACCGCAAAATAGTGAACAAAACACGGATATTATTGGCATGATGGGCCACTTTGTGGAAAAGGTTGTGGATAAAGGCATAGCAATGGCCATTGTGAAAGGTTTATGCCGTTTGGTTTTACGTGGCCATCTAAACCATCGCACAGATGTGCTGGAAAAACTGCTTAAGCGTTATTTTAATCCAAATACTGGTAAGCATAATTGTACTGAAACAAAATGCGTGAATTCTTACTAAGATTTTAATTTGATTTCAGAACCGCAAATAAGCCAAGTTTTAGGCAAGTTTTTTGAAGATCTGATGGCATTAAATAAGCAAAGCTTGTTGGAACCCTGCCTGCTACCCACAGTTTGGAATATAATGAATTGTAATTTTGACTCGCCCTTGCATGATATTGTGCCTGACAACGTGACCAAGTTCTTCATAGACATGACACGTCAAAGAAACAGCAACTCCAACAATACTATACATAATAAAATTGCTTTAAGCTTTTTGCAATATATACATAATTATTTTACCGAACGCAAAGAAATGTGCCGCCTTTTGGCCAAGGATTTGACAACACTTACCATAAAAGTCACCGACGCGCCACAACTCAAGGAGGAAATGAGAGAATTAGCAGATAAACTAATAAATGTAAGACCATTAAAAACTATTGATGACTTATTTGTAAGACAAAAATCTTTTAAATTGCAGAGCGAGCTGGAGCCACGTATGGTGCGTAATATAACATTCTTTAAAGATATGTTAGATGGCGTTATCA
Source organism: Chymomyza procnemis (assembly GCA_035046065.1). Classification (NCBI taxonomy): domain Eukaryota; kingdom Metazoa; phylum Arthropoda; class Insecta; order Diptera; family Drosophilidae; genus Chymomyza; species Chymomyza procnemis. The sequence goes on along the minus strand of JAWNOJ010000023.1, from coordinate 9,978,557 downwards.
CTGCACCTATGCGACGTACGGATGGGAACGTAACAGACGACGAATGTGACAGCGCTACTGTGGTGACGACATCCGAATGCACACAACCGGAGGTTAATGCTGTTATTGAAGTGGCTGCAGCGAAACAGGCAGAACAGCAACAAGCTCAGCAAGCCGATACGGAAAGCGAAGTTTTGGAAAGCACTACAGCTACAACAATTACAGCGGATAGCGAGAAAAATGAAAACGAATCTATTAAAACAGGAACTCTTCTAACCACATTTGGTCATGACAACCAAGTTGGTATGCGGTACTTACGCCGCTCACTGGCAAACTCGATGAGCCATTCGGATGCAGAAAGCTTGTCTACTGAAACAGCAGCAAGAAAGTCTATAACGCCTGAAAAAGAAGAACCACCAAACAAAAAGCAGCAGCAAGAAAAGGTACGACAAATAACCAGAAGAAAATTGGAAAGACCTACAACCAGACGACAATTGGAACAAGCTGTTGCACGTGCCTCCAAAACACCAGAAAAAGAAGTCAACCGTAGTCATGCAAGCAGTGAAGAAGATAATACGATTGAAGCAGAGAAGGTAGTTAAATATTTACATAGTTTTTTTAAGTCCACACATTTTTAACAATTCATATCACTTATAGCTTAATGCATCGGAAGTCATACCCGCATCACCCACCTCAGAATCTCCTAAAGCATCTAGCAAAGTTGATCGAATACGCAAACGCACAACGCGCGCTAACAATATCAGTCTACCTGCAGTCGCTAGCAAAGTGAGTACCAGACGCTTACGCATGCAGCTTTAGATCAAACCCGCACAACGGCTAAGCACGCCTACAAACGCACTGAATTAAAAAAAAAAACATTAAACCTTAGATAACGTTACGTAACACATTGTTTAGCTTAAGTACACAGTTGCAATTGAAGTCATTATGAAAACAACAGAATGTTTCCAAAACAAAACTACCAACGTTGTTTCTTTTGAGTTTAAGCTAGACTTAAGTTGGATACATTTTTATGGGATTTAAAATTTGGTTCTTTATTTTTTTCTTTTCATATTTGCTTATGCAGCGTAAGGTTTTGCTGCTCGACACACCACTGCGCAATGGCAAACGTGTGCTGCGTAAGTCTCCACCCCGCCTGCCACAATTCGCATCACCCAGCCGATTATCGCCTTTAAGAAAACAGCGGCGATTAGAACCGGCCGATACTTTAGAGAAGTCGTCAAAACAAGCAAACAACAATGTCAGTTTGCGTAAGTCAGCAGCAACTGGCAGTCCAACGGATAGTCAATCCTCTATCAAGGAAAATGAAGCACCAAAATTGCCAGTCTTAAATGATTCGCCAGCGTCAAAGTCCAGCAATGCTGTCAAGGCAAGCCAACCAAAATCTAACAGTCTTACGGCAGCCTCTACGCCCATCGTAACACGAAACTCAGCAAGAAAGATACGCATTAGTAGCATGTGCATGACCAGAAAACGCATGAGCCGGGAATTAAATACCAGCGATGTTCAGCTTAAACAGCCCACCCCAAAGCGTGCATTGCGTGTTAAGGCCGTAAAATCTGCCAGCAAAGCGATAGTCAGAGCTGAAGCTATTGATAATAACGAACATGCGAGAAGCTTATCAGCGGATCGCAAGTCAACACGTGCACGCGCAGCCGCAATTGCTGCAATGGGCTGGGGCACGCCGCGTTCTCGTCGCAAATAGCGAAATTATGAAAACCAAAACTACGCTCGCAGTAAACTAATTCCAACATTAATTTAAAATTATTATGTGGTAATTCAATTATTTCATCTATTTTTTTAAGTTGCATTGCTTATATATATTATGTGTGTATTTAATTTTTCTTTAAGATTTAAAATATTTAGTTTAAAATTAAAAATATTAAATGTTACCACGACACTGTAAAGAAAAAGTCTTGTTTATATGAATGTTGTGTACAAATGAATTTAATTTAATTGCATGAAAACTGGCAATATAAATTAATAAAATGCTACATCTATATAATGTATTTATTTCGTATATAGTATTTATAAGTACATGTTGAGATTCTAACATACCTATGCAAGTATGTGGGATTAAAGGAAACTGTTTTTGAGCAGTGTTTATTAAGTTTGAGTGTTGAGACTATGACTAAAGTGTGCCTAAAGGCTACGAATCAAATCGAGCTTAAAAATAAATTTATTCCCCTTGACTGTGGTCATTCTCTCAAAAGGCGGGGCACGGGGGATATCTCCATTAATAGCTGAGAACAGGGAGCAACATTTTACTGCAAAATTGTGAGAGATTTTGCATGCCACTGCTACACAAATGTTACAATGCTGTTGGGTGCAATGTGTAGTGTGTGAGTGTATATGGAAAATTTGAATTAAATTGCGCATATGTAGAAAGAATTTCAATGCAATCTATGAAACAGAATGATTTGCTTCTGGAAACGCACTTAATTGGCTTACAACTTTTTGTTGTAACTAATAAATTACCCTCGTATCTAGCTGAGTTGTATGGATGATTTCCAGAGTGGCGCAATTCGATTAGTTGGAGAGAGTATGCCAAACCCGTTATATTGAAAGACGCACGTTGAAGACGGTTGCCAACAGCTATGTGGTACACCGTACTACTTTTGTTATTGAAATTCCTAGATACGTTAACTTGCGAGTACCAAATTTGATGATTCATTCAAAAAGAAACGAATAAATACAAAACTCTATACAGACAAAAATCAGTATACACCTTTTACCAAACATTATAGGCCATATGGGACTACAACTCTCAGTAGGATTGAAGCTGTCTCCGTAATATAAAAATAATTGGCCAGAATTAGACTTACAGTTAGTTCTTACTCATTAAGGTACTCTTACGGAATAGCGACGTATCTGCTTTTTTAAAGTCAGCGAATCCTCAGATCTCCATTACAAAGTTCAACAAATTTAGTGGCTTCGGTTTGATTCCAGACTTCAAGCGATAATGTATGCATAATTAAGGCAGCGACGGTCAACTAACATCAAACATGCACTGGCAATATATGTTAATATAGTTAATCAATCTTTAAGTCTATTACGTAGATCTTGAGATGTCACGCTCATAATTTAAAGTTTAATGCCCTTTAATTTAAATGCTGTTGTATGCAAATCCCATTCATATTGCTGTAGCGCATCAAAAGATTCGGACAAACTTAGTTTTGCATCAGCGAGTATGTTTTGCAGCTTAATCAATTTGATGGATTTGTGCACATCCCAGTTGATGAATTCCAAGGCGCTAAGGCAGCGCGAGGGCGTACTCTGTAAATAGTTTAAAAATGACATAAATTGTATTTAATATTAGTTGTAATGTAGCTTACATCCTTGCCCAAAACCTTGACCATAATGCGCACCTCATCAGAGTCAACGCCACGTTCGCAGCCCTTGGGTTTTTTATCCGAAAACTCTAGCAAATCCTCACAGCTAACCGAGTTGGAGTCTGCCAAACGTGCCGCTGTGGCAGCAAAGTATTCCGCCTCTGTTTGCGCTCTGGCCGACGTAGTTTTTGGTACTGCGCCTGCTGCAGCTGTTGAGGCATGCGTGCTGGGTATTGCTGCAGTTATGTCACTGCTTGTGACGACATCATTGTTGGAGGCACGCTTCATGGCCATATTAACCGATTCACGCACTTTCTTGAAAAGCGCATTACCGGCTAGCTCATTGTCCACACTAGAGTAACGTTGATTGTACTGCTCAACAGTTGGAGCATGCTCATTTGACTGATTTTCCGTTGTTGGCTCGGTGTCCACTACAACAGCGGATGTTGTACTACTGGCCGTTAGCTTTCTACTGCTCTCCATATCCAAGTTACGCAGCTCATCATCATTTACATACAAGCCAGATATTTTGGTGGCTTCAAATTCGACATCTTTGCTTTTATTGTAGTGCTCCTTTTGTATGGAGAAGTTATAAAAGCCATCGGTTACATCCGGTGACTGCAGCACGCCGTCTTTATTAGAGTCCGCTTCCAATATAGACTCAAACTGCAGTGAGGCCGTATCGGTCAGACCTGCTGCATCGGCAGGCGCAAGTTTGTCAAGATTTTGATAGGTGTGTCCATTATCGTTGACTGTACTGCAGCTGCTGCGTGTGCGCCTTAGCTCAGTTGCTGCCGGCATGTTTTCATAGCTGGCCTCGGCAGCACGTCCTGTTGCACGACGCATTGAGCTGGGCCGCACAGCGGCCACCACTTCAATGGAGCGACTCTGCTGCTGCAGCTTTTGTGGCGTTTTACTGGCTGTCTGATTGCTCTCCTCCGTAAAGTCAGTCAGTTTGCTGAGCGTGCGTTGCAGTCCGTTGGCTGGTATTATCAGCGGATACTTACGAACATGACGCTTGGCATTGGTTTTTACCTGTTTTTTGCCCTCCCTTGGCGGCAAAGGAATTGGATTGGCATCGACACTTTGCGTGTCCAAGCTTTGCTGCTCCTTCGCCTCCGCAAAATTGTCAAAGCTATGCGTTACATAGCTGGGACTCTCACAAGGCGCAGTAGTCTCAGCATCGCAAACAATTGTATTACAATTCTCATCGTTTTGTTTGTTCAAACCGGCCACCAGTTCAGCCTTACGCACGCGCTGTGCAGCGCCTCGTGTGGGCAGCGTCATGGGACGTGACGCTGTGTTCAACCCTGACGCTGCATCCAGAGCATGTGTTGTGGACTGCTGCGTGTCGGGCCAAGCTGGCGCAGCTAGGTTACCGCTGGCTGGACTACCAAGGCGACGTGGCAGCGTCTTGGCATTCATCATGTCAAATTCATCAGTGTCCATATGTCGCAATAGTGTTGCAGCTGGACTAAGTCCCATGTCCAACATGCCTTTACGCTCGATCAAACTGTTGTAGGCATCTCGACCTTCTTGACCGATTAGCGACTGTTGGTTTTAAGAGACAAAGGAAAAAAAAAACAAGATGCATAGGGAAATGAAATGAAAACAAAACGTAACTCAAATAAAAGCATCAATGCAGATAATTTAAAATAAATAAATCTTAACTTTTTAATAAAGTGAAAAATGTTATAAAAGGAGTAATTACAATACTATTTACAATTTGTACAAGAAAGTTCGCTTTCCCAGTACTCGTTTGCTGAAAATAAAGGGTAGGCAATCTTGTGTTTGCAATTAAAAGTAATGATTAACGAAACTGTCGGATATTTTGTTAAAGCGCTAATATTGACGAAAGATCGAAAATTCCTTATTTTTTTCCGAAAATGTCATCTATCCATACAAAGCGAATCAAAAATTACTATTTATATTAGTAAGCGAAACTTTCGCATATATCGCAAACAATGCAGATGCGGCATTCGTGATAAATTCTTTTTAAAATTAAAGTGGCTGTCATATCCGTCAACGGAGAGCGCATGCATGCAAAATTATCAGATTTTTTCCAAGAATTTCCACTACTACAACCGATGTTTAAAATATCGTGTAATTGAATATCGTATAATCAGCAAAATCGGTAATGCGAATACCTCCGTGAATTTGCGTTTTCAAGTAGTTAATCTGTTTTCAGTTAAAGACAAATGTTTTATATCGCAGAGCTCAAAAACGGAGTTAATTTAATTACATTTTTTTCTTTGTTAAAAGTTATAATAGAAATTTCATAAGAAGTTTGTGCAGGTTTTTTGTAGTACAAATTAAATACCACTTTAAAAATAGCCCACCTTCTTATATTAGAGGTGAGCAGACTTGTAATTTTCATAAAACGCGTGCTTAGGTCAGCACGTGCACAGTGCAACTGTACCAACTCTCTCACATGCTTTTGCTGAATTGTAGCTCTCGTGCTCATTTACGTTTTTGCTGACTGCACTGCTTGGGCAGACAAAAATATGTTTGTTTATAAGGCATTTGGCCATCATCGCTTTTTTAAATGACGTCAACATAATTTAGTTACTTGAACGCTGGACATCATTTCCAAAGTACAACCGCCAAAACCAAGGAATTTACAGACCAACTGCAGTATCAACAGGCTATTTAAGTTATACTTAAAATAAAATAATGTATATATAATATATATAAATAATAATTAAAATACACTCGCCTGCAAAGTTTAAAAGTGACTTGGAACTACTTTCAGTTAATGCAACACTTGAAGCATAATTTTTAAATGATTTTCTTTATTGAATCCCTTTAAATATGCTCAACATTTTGATTACCAAAATTTTTCTTTGTTTCGAATTGGCTTTTAGAATGCAAACTTTATCAATATATGAATAATATGAATAGTTTTTTACGTATAATACTTAGTAAACAATTTTTGTTTTTCTTTTTATGAAACGCTTTGAACGCATATTTTAGAATATCTTTTTGCAGTTTTTTTTTCTGGTTTAAGTACAACTTTTCTTGTATATTTGAAATATATTTGCTTTTAATGTATATATAATATATATAAATATTTATTTTTAGTTAATTTATCGATTAATTTTATAAATTAAATGCATGGCATGCAATTATTTTGATATAATTTTCATTGAAGTTAGAAAAATTGATGTCTTTTTTTTTTAGAAGTTTATAGCTGAATATCGCTGATTATATCAAAGAATATAGAAATAGATCTAGAACTATATTCTATATTCTAGGGCTAGTTCTTTATTCTTTGGCTCGTTGCAAATTATTTTTTGCATTTTAACAATTTAGTTTTGAGTAGTCTTATGTTAAGTTTAGTTAGTTGTAATTTGCTGTTTTTTTGTATTAATTTTGTTTTTTTTTTTTATATATATATTTATTTTAATAGTTTACTTAAGTTTTTTTCTTTCATCAAATTAACTTGCTTAAATGCTTGTTGTGGTGTTGTCTTGCTAGTTTAGGTAAAAAAATTCAAGCGTAAGGATATGGCACATAGTACAATATTTGCATATGTACGGTTTTCATGTGATAATTTATGAGCACAGTTTTTAGAATGTTTAAAACTTTTCAATTATTTTGTTTCAAGGATTGTCAACAGTTGTATTTATCTGTGTGTGTGTGTCTGTGCACGTATGCTTATGGCTGAGTGTGTGTGTGTGTGTGTTGTACGTGTACGTATTAAAGTTTAAACCCTGTTCCGGATTCTTGCATGTCTGTTTCTTGGTATTAATTTATTGTAATACTGATTGTGTCGACCAAAGGACAACAAAGCTCTTAAAATGTTGTGTTTAACTGTTGTCGCAGTCTAGATGATGTTGCAATTTGATATGGAAAGGTTTGTGGAACTTGGAACTTTTACGGAAGCTTTTATTGTTACGCATGTCGAGTCTTATGTAAATTTAAATATTGATATTGCTTTTAATAAATTGCTATTGTTACTTGTATCGTTAGCTATTTTTATAATTACTTTTATAAAAAAAAAACAATTGGGTTTTTTTTTTCAACTATTTAAAACTTATATTTTCTTATTTGTGTTCTCTGCGCAGGCATGCAGCAAGCTTGGGAAATCCAAACGTACATGGAAGCTCAGTTAAGAAATAATTTCCCAAACTTGCTGCAGCATTCGCCAGAATCCGGCATATTGCTTATTGTTTGTCAATTTCATTAAGTTCCATAAAAAGTGCATTTGGAAGTTTCGGCAATTGCATTGACAAAGTGCACATATTATTATCCATTCTGAGAGGTTTTCGGTGTTTCCAATAAGGCACACTCTCAAAAAAATTAAATCGAAAAAATATAGTTTTGTTTTTCTTTTGTTTTTTTTTTCTTTACTACTAATTTATGCTGTAAATATTTCTGCAACTTACTTTTCGACATTTTGTATCTCTTTATTTTTGCAAGCTATGTACACAACACATCCCGCCCACTGTACATTCCCACACACACACGCACACACACACTCAAAGACCCACAGTGGGCTCACACGCACACACACACACCGCACAACTTGCGCTTTAATCGGACATAACATTACCGAACAGTAAATTGAGAACATATTTCAGCATTTTCCTTAGTTATGGCGCGGGGCTGGGCGGTATATGTGGCGCAAACTCGCGTCTAAACTGAAACTCATCACCACTTTCGGTGCTCGAGGAAGACGAGCTATCGCTAGAGCCGCCAGCTACAGCTGAGCTGCTTTTATAGGCGCTCAACGGTGGCTGCTGCTGTTGCTGCTGCAACTGTCGCCAGTGTAGTTCATTCTGTTTGACCGCCGAGGCATGTATCTTCTCCGGCCAGTGAAACTCGGTTGGACGCTGTGGCTTGTTCGCCCGCGCTGAGCTGCCTGCTGCTGGCAGCTGCAAACTGTTAACCGACAGCTGTCTATGCTTAAGCTCATCCGGCGATGAGGCTACAAAATTCGTCGAGGTAGGACTCTTGCCAGTCAACCTGCTTATATCAAACTCATGCAGCGCTATGCCGCTCATGGGACGCAACACTGCAGCAGCTGTGGCAGTGCTTATGCGATAGGCTGCATTTACGGCCGAGGAGGCAGCCGATGAAGAGCCGGAGCCAGAGCCAGCTGGCAGTTCAGCGCCATTAAGCATATAATTGGTTTGTTTCTGCGGCAACATCATATTATGAGTGCCGCCTGTGCCGCCATAATTGTTGCCTGGACCGCGTCCACCAAAGTCATAAATGCGTTCATCATAGTTGTACTGATCGTAGCTGTTACGACTATGAAAGCTGCGTCGATTGCCACCAAAATTATAATGTGGTGCTGACTTAATGCTAGAATTTGAGCCATATATATTCCTAGGTGACACAATTTGCTCACGATCATCATGACAAGCGGATTGCACTTGTCTATTAAGACCCGTGCGACGGCGTCTGTACAACGATGAGACACCCGAGCGTATGTCGCATTCGGAGCGTGCTAAACTAGGCTTGCAGTCGCCGCTGGCATCTTCACCGCCACTAGAGGAGCTGGAATCTAACGTCATAGGATTGTAGCTAAGACGCCGCAAAGTGCGCGCGCGTATGGAGCGTGGTTTGTACGAGCCAGCACGACGCGGTAGTGGCGTCTCGTGTGATTGGCGCTGTGCACGCGTATCTGACTTGGTTGAGCTGTGTTTAATGCGCTGCTGCGGCTCGGAAAGCACCGGCGAAATGGGATTAAAACTCTCGGTAAACGAGGTTGAGCGCTGGCGATAGCTTTTGACCGTATCGTACTTCAGCTGATTAGGTGAATACACCGAAGTATTGCTGTTGTTTAAACCCGACTTTATGGGCGAGGCGCAAGACAATAGCTGCTTGGTAGTACCAAAACGCTCATAACCAGAGAACTCATCTTTAATTCCAACATAACCGCTGGCTGCAGAAACGCTAAATACCGTTTCACTTTTCAAAGGAAAGTAGCTCTCCTGTGGACTATAGCTGGACTTTTGACTGCTGCGTCGTGAGAGCGATATGTTGGTATCTCTTGAAGCAAAGCCTGTATCCGGCGTGCTTGAGCGTTTGTCCTCAATGAGCTTTTGTTCCTGCTGCAATGCATCGCTATGTGTGGCGGCACTTAGCTGCGCCTGGTTGTGCATATACTGCAAATGCTTGTCCAAGTGGCTGGTGGCAGCATTAAAATCAAACATGGTTTGCACGCCATTGCTATAGCTATAAACTGCCGATTTGAGGCTGCCTGTAGCGCTGCTTATGCCATCATCCAGCGATGAGATTAGCTGTGGAAACTGATCGTTCAAGATGGTCTCATTGGAGTCACTCTTGTCCAGCTCCGTATAGGTATGCATAAAATCTAGATTTAACGCCTTAAGCGTATTTTCTATATCCATAATATTATCGTTAAGACTTTTGGGTTGCTGTGCCAGCTCAAAACCCGGCGACGCACCTGTGCCCTCCAATTTCAATGGGCGACTGAGTATTTCGCGAGATTTCTCAAAGCAGAAATCTGAACTTTCCTTATCAAATATAGGTATGCGCAGTTCGGTGTTATTTTTTATTTCGCTTAAGGAGCGAAAACGCTGTGCGATGTATGGGGATCAAACGTATAAATCGAAAAATGCGTGTTCCAAAAAAATCAAATAAAAAATAGAAACAATAGAAAAAAACGCAAATTTGTGCATAACGCGAAAAGCAGAGAAATAAAATAACGCAAGGAAATGAATTGGACATAAATGTGACGAAAAAAGAGAAAGAGCAGAGACAAAAAACTTTTGGATTATAAGATTCTTGAAATACCATTAACTAGGGGAACAAGCGCTACTGGCAACAGTGCCACTTATATCTATAGTAAAAAGCAAGATGTTCATTGTACAACTTACCTGTATGTCTGGTATGCTTTGCAGCTCTTCGGTGAAATTCTTTTTCTTGGAATATGGTGAAGCATTTCCATGCGCTGGCGTATGTGTGCCGGCAACACCTGCAGCTGTGCCGCTACTGCTGCCAGTTTTATCAGCGCTATTGCCCAGATGTGGAAAGCGAAAGCTGAATTTACGCTTGGGACTATGCGTCACCGGTGCATGATCCGAAACCAAATCAATCATGGATCTATAAAACGTATAAATTCCAATTACCTTGCGTTTAGTTTCTTTTTAAACCAGCTCAACGCTTACCTGGCGCTTATCTCATTAGCAATTTCTATTGCATGATTAAGTATTTTTTCATCCTTTACTGATATAGGCTTAACAGTGCCTGCTGTTTTCTTTTTGGATGATAAGAGTCCATGTCCATGTCCATGTTTGTTGCCATTAGTATCGCCGCCTTTATGTGCATACTTGCTTGACATTTCAGTCAACTCGTTTTTTGTATTTATATGCTCGAAGTCAGGAGACTTGGGCTGACTGCCCGATGCGCCACTTATGGAGCCAAACATCGAGTTAATCTCATCCAGCAATGATGGTCCAAAATCCAACTTATCAGCAGCTATTTCATCATCTGATATCTCATGATACTCGTGCGGATCATCCGTTGTATTACGTGAAGGTGTACGCCAACTAGCTTCACCAAGTGAACTGCGTGAGTTAATGCTTTTGCCATCTATGCCGAAATTGTTGTTCTGCAACGCCATTGCGAGCTGCTCTTCTTCCATTTTGTGCTGAGCAAAGGGATTTGTGGATGCATTATAGCCGGAAAAATCAAATGAGTTCTTTCCATTGGTGGCTAGTAGTTTTGGGGTATTCTCAGTGGAAGGTATAAATGTAGGATTCATCGAGGTAGCATTTGTGCCCTCAGGGAAGTAGCCACTGGCAGTCTGTAGTGAGTCAGGACTCGTTGGCGTGGGTGGCAGTAAGAGTGGCGTTTGTTCAATATCCTCAGAGGGCTTGTACGGTGTGACAATCTGTTTAGGCACATGGTTATACTGTGAATTAAAAGTATTCAATATAATACAAGCAACATTTTAAGGATCAGCACTTACATTTTGTGAGCTGCCAAGAAAGGCAATATCGCCAAAGGTGGCACCATCTATGCCCACATGCCCGGTGTGCTTAAAGTCATTCTGTGGTTTAGAGATCATTTCAGTGCGCAGCTTACGCTTGCTAATACGATGATCTCCTACGCGACTAAAAGAGTCTCTATTTGAGCTAGGTAAGCCCTCCAGAAAAGCAACAGTATTTGAGGGATTAAAGTAACCGGTCTTGCCTGTGCTTAACACGCCTTTCCAGAAGGGCGTGCCTGTATTACGATCCAGCACGCTTATAATATCGCCTTGGCGATACATTAAATGGTCCTTTTTGGGTTCCGTACAATTAACAACAGCTTTTAATTGCTCCGGCTTCATATCAGGCAGTTGCTCGTAGATTTCGCTAAACTTTGGACGCTTTGCGGCATCATCTTGCCAGCATTTCATCATAAGCGTATAGTATTCACTGGGACAGCAATCGGGCTGCTCTAAACGCTGAAAATTGGGCGCATCAATAGCCTCCAATATTTGCAAACCAGTTAGTGCAGCCCAGGGCTGAAAGCCATAGGAAAACATTTCCCAAAGACAAACACCATAGGCCCATACATCGGAAGCATTGGTGAAACGCAAATAGTTGATGCATTCTGGTGCACACCAGGCTATAGGTAGCTTTAGATTAACATTAAAGTTGGTCTTGTAATAGTCTTTGCCCACGCCCAGCGCACGTGAAAGACCAAAGTCTGAGATTTTAACCTTATCCTTGCTAAATACCAATATGTTGCGCGCTGCCAAATCTCGGTGTATCAAACGATTATGTTCTAGATAACGCATACCATTGCAGATCTGCAAAGCGAATTCACATAGCGTGGGTATTGTTAGGAAACTGACGCGTAAACCGGAATCCTTAAGGCACTCGAGTAAGGAACGTAAATGCGCCAATTCCGTGACCAGCATTAGCGAGTCTGTGGCCAAGACCACACCATAGAGACGCACAATATTCTCATGCTCAATGGAATGCATAATTGCAGCCTCCTTGAGAAATTCCATTGGGTTCGATTGCATACGCTCACGGCACAGACATTTTATGGCCACTTGAATCTATTTAAGACAAAATCAATTAGTAGAGAGATAAGCGTCGATAGATAATGAATGCACTTACGCGTTCACTGCCATTTGTCCAGACGCCCTGCTGCACAATGCCAAACTCACCGGTGCCCAGTTGTTTATTTACGCTTATTGAATCGGCTGGTATAATATGCTTATTATTGGGCACTTTGTTTGGCGAAGTGGCACCATTTTTGGCGCTCGATGCTGTAGCGGCATTGTTGTCCAACGTTGCCTGGGCACCGGCGCCTGCGCCATCTTCACGCTTGACAATTGTGGTTGGAGCTTGTAGCAGACGTTTAATTTTGCTGAGGTAACTGTGAGGGAAATGCTTTTCATAGAATTTACGCAGTCTTCGTATTTCTGGCCGCGATAGGCCAATAAAACGCAAATCCTCATCCGCTGCATATTTAAATTGAGCCGCGTTTGTTATTTTCAATTCATTTCTGTGTGTGGGGGTAGGGGTATAGACGCAGAGGTAAAAGAAATACGAATTCATTAGTTGTTGTTGTGTGTGTGAGTGGGGGGGGGAAGCTTATTCAATTTGCGCTAGACAGCGCGCGCAGAGTAAAAAAATGGGTCACTCACTTGATGGCATTGTAGTATTGTTGCAGTTCGGACTCGGTGAGGAATTCATATAAATCAATTTGTGGGTACTCTGGAGAATATAATATATATAAAAATAAATACAGGCATAAAACTTGATGGCATCGTAGCAACAGCTGCAGCAGACAACGCGACCACACACACACACGCGCGCACACACCCGCATATGTATAGTTTTACATATGTATGCACATACATGCCACAGACGCCAACGCCAACGCACTTCCGATGTGATTTCATTGCTCCAAAGGCAGCGCAGGCAGACCCTCATGTCAGCCTCAATATGGGCATTTTTTTGTTTTTTTTTTGTTAATCTTTTATCGCTGACAGATTTCCGTTTCACTGGGACGCACACACACACACAAACGCAGGCAGCAATATTGCTGACACAGAAATTTTCTGCTGCTGCTGCCACTGCTGCACCCGTACCCGGCCGCATTACCCATGCACCTTTATAAGCAAAATCATCCATTGTCGTGTTTATTTTCCCTTGAAAGGCCAACGACAGCAACAACAGCAAACAGCAGCTTGTTGATAATGGCTGTTAACCCCCGTGAATTTGCAGTTTGACTCATCCGCCGACTTAAAGGCTTTGATGATAAACACAGCGTTTTTGTTTCGCATTCAATGAGTTCCTTGCACTCAACTTTTAATGCTTTAAGACACACTTAAGCACATATGCCGCCTTTGGCTGCATATTCATAATTAATTACAAACTTATCCCGCAGGATTATTGCTGTCCTTGAATTTGCAAAATAAAATCGATCGGGCAATACACACACACGCACACACACACACTTATACACGCGCGAACACACACACAGACGTTCAATGGAAGCACCTTAACAGCCCCATGTTGCAATGCCGCAAACACTTGTAATTTATTGTATTTAACACACTTTTCATTATTTTACTTTTGTTTAGCAGTTTGTATATGTTTTGTGCACACTTTTCACTATTGTTTTGCGCTTTTTAATTTAAACTTACCCATTTTTGCGTGCTTTGCATTGTTTGGGAGTACTTTGTTTGCAGTGTGACCACAAAATGCAACTGTCAAATATACCAAATGTTGCTAGTACGTCTTTGCCACAAAAATACCAAATGTTGCTGGCATAAATACTAAAATGCATCTGCGCAAACGCAACCAGTTCAGAGTACAACTAGTTGTTAGCGCGCATTTGGCGCTAAATTTGAATTAAATTATTTAAATCGTTTTTAAGGCTTTTAAAGTTTGGTTTTCGATTTTTCGTCAAAAATTAAGACAGAATTAAGAAATATACTAAAGTTGTTTTTTAAGTGCTTGGCAACTTAAGAAAAAAGAACTCATGAACTGCAACAGAAATTTATTAACTTCTTTTAAGCCAGTGGAATGTGTTCGTTGGTAGCGCAATTAATTCTAATACCTATGGTAGGTCTGGTGGCTTTGTCTACCAAAGCCACAGCTTGCAAAAATAGGCTATTTTGCCTAGGTAAATCTGTATTAATTTAAGGCCACACCGTTCAGACTCTGCTATAAACTTTTGGTTCTTGTCTTCTCTTCGAACAGCTCCGCATAAGGATGGTTATTATTTAAGATTTAGAGATTTAAATGTTGGTTGCAGCTGCACTGCATAACTTCCATTTTTTTTTGTATTCTCAAGCGCAATATCTATTATTTCACGAACAAATTCTTCCATATTGACATCTACTGCATCTTTGTAGTCTTAAATAGAGTATATGCGCTGTTACCTATTCACCGTTCTCGCGGTTGGCCATTTTTTCGTGTGTTGTGTTGCCTATTAGCCAAAACGAATTTTTCCCTTTTGAGCGAAAAAGAAAAAGTTTCTAAGTAGCTTACAACATCGTATATCTAGAGATTAAGTGTTATTTTTAGCCCCTATTTTACGTTTCTTAGAAGCTAATTGCTCCTGCATAAGACTTTCATTCCACCGTCTTTCGTTCATTATTTTGCAGTGTACTATCAAATGGAGAAAGATAAGCTTATGTCGTATAGATTTTATTAAATGACCATTATGTTGTAATTTTCAATCTCCATTAATTTTCTTAAGTGGAAGGGCTTGTATTTGATTATGTGCTTGGGCTGGGCAGAATATATCTCGTGGCTATGAAGCCGACCTAACCAGGTCTCATCGCCTTGCCATTCCATTGCTCGTGCATTCTTCAGTTATTAAACGAAATCGAATGATCCCACTACCCGTAACAATATATTCAACTGCATCGATTGTTAACCATAATTTTATTTTAAAGCTTGTAATCTTGGTTTACGTAAAATTGACTGACGTTCCACTGCGCCTTCAGTTTATGACAAATCCAGTCCCACTTTTTCATTTCGTTTATTTTATAAAGCTTACTATGACATCATTACTTATGGCTTCGCATTTGCACTCTGTTGGGCTAGAATTATTTCCACATTTTCCGTGCAGTTGAATTCGATGCTTGGGTCTTTTTCTTGGGACACTTAAGTAGAATGGCACCACCCTTCTCCACGTCACACAGAACAAAACATTACACCTGGAATCAGATGTTATATTAATGTGCCAATTATTGTATGCACTAGACTGGAACAAGTTAGTTTACAAAAATATCATCAGAAGGCAGATAAGACCAATATTAGTGTTGGTTGAGTGACTACACGCATAATGCGCAGACGACAACAGCCTCTTGCAATGACATGCGTGACTAAACGCAACACCAGGAGATGCTCGTTGTATCAGCATATATAAGACCTAGTGCATCATTGCTAAAACATGATTAGGGTTAGCTCAAATAAAAGCAAGCTCTAGAATCTATAACAGCACAATCAATTCAGTTTTCTGAACTCAAAAATACGATAAATCATGTAAGAAAAACACGTTTTTTGGATGAAATATTTAATAAATTTGATTAATTCTCCGATCGTGATAGAAAACAATGCTTAGAATTCAATAAATGTTGGCTAATGTTGCTTGTATCTTTGGCAAAGATTACAAGATTTAGAACAGGCGATAATTACTTGGAAAAGCGGTAATGGTCATGCGATTAACAGCGCACTTCACATGATCATGACCCATGGCGCCCATAGTTTCTGCCAGCTCCTCGAAGTTTTCACGCGCACGCTTTTCCTCAAGCATTTTCATAATGTATTTGTACATACGTCCATAATGCTCATTTACATAGGCATGCCACAGCGAATATTGTATAACCTTTGAATCGTTGCCCTCAACAAATTTCAAAATGTCTCCATAAATGTTGTTCAACTCGGTCAAGTGTTCCTTAACATTATCATCCAGCACGCATAGTTTTGCCAGTGCAATACCCTTTTTGCTCAAAGCCTCTATGAGATTATTCTTCTGTTTGTCCATGTTGCTAAAATGAGAAGAGAAAATTAGACATTAGTCATTAACTAAATTTGTGTTTTTACTTACGTTTTAATCTTGGCCGCATCAGCGCGCGTATCGGTCTTTAGCCCGTAGTATGAGAGCAGTGGATCCAATTCAGTGGCCTGGATTACCAAATCAGCCAGCTGAACAATACGCTGTAGTGCGCTGCGCAATTTCTGCTGCTCCTCGTTTTTATTGCCTTCAGTCTCTCCATCGCCAATAGGATTTCGCTGCGAATTGACAAAAGCAAATGGAAAGGATGACTTGCCATCCACAGATTCAATATTTTGAATCAAGGCTAAATGTGCAGGCATATGTTTGGGATGAGCAGCAATAACGTCGTTGTAAATCTTTTCAGCTTGATCAGGTTCTTTAAAATATATAAGTAAACGAACAATCAAGTGGAATTCATTGCGTTAAATTATCATTTAGCTACTTACCACACTTTGCAATATTCGAACACTGAAAATCACGCAAACTCTCGGCATACTCTTCAGTGCTGGTCTTGCCCTTTTTGGGCGATGACTGTCCGGCTACAGTGTTTGCTGGCACATCGCTCTGCACATTAACGCCATCACCACCTGCTGGCGATGCCACAGCTGATGATGCCATGGGCTTTGGTTTAGCTTCATTGGTGCCAGGTGTTGCCGCAGTAGCTGCTGCAGTACTATTGCCATTTGCAGCATTGTTTGAGCCATTTGCTGACGACTTCTTTTCAGACGGATTCAAAATATACATAAACCGTTGCACATCAATGCGTCGAGCTGCATCATCTCTAGCCAATATTAGATTGCCGCTTAGCCAGGCGCAATGTGAGGGCAAATTGGCTTTAGTTAGGCGTTCCTGAGATATCGGGGCTAAATAAAGTACCTTGGTGTTGCCTCGCACAATATCACTGCTAACTTTACGTCCACCCACAATGCATTGATTATAGTTGTCATAAAAGTCTAAACTCATAACGCTGGCAAGCTTAAAGTCCACCATCATATTGGCTTCCGAAATTTTTTCTAGCAAATCGCGCTTCTCATGTCTGACTTGTAGGCGTATAGTGTAATCGCCTTTATCCAGCTTAGTATAAAATTTACCCGAATGTGCGTCACCTGTGGCAATCAATGCCTTATTGACGTCAAATAGCATCCACATTTGGGATTCAAATTCGGCTTCGTACAGTAAATCATTGAAAAATGGCGCAGAGAGGGCTACTTCAGCTGGTTTAACAACATTTAAATTATAAACAAGCTGATTTTGGTAAATTTGACGACCATCGGGTATAACGTCACGTAAGGCGCTAAGCGGCGAGATCTTTGCCTCAGTAGGCTTGAGAACAACAAAAGCGTTTTTAAGCTGCAACAATGGAGATATGTCTTCCGACACCAAAGATTCAATTTCCAGCTTGTGTATGCCAGCGCCAGCAACCATAACATCTGCAAAACAACAATATTTTGTTTATCGATATATATAATTAAATATTTTGGGTTGGACTTACATGCATTCGGATTCTTGGCCTCGACACCATGGAACTCCAGACTATATTTAACATTGCTATTACCATAGTTGGACCAGTATTTGGCCAAGCAGAGTTCTAATATCTTTCCAGCTTTTACTCTAAACAATGTTGTGGTTTCAAATTCGGAATTAATGCTTATAATCTTCATAGATTCCATTTTGCGACAAGACTGCTTGGGGAGTAGCTGATTGGTGTGCAAAAAGAATTTGCCAACTTGCCGGCCATCATTAGGACCGATAAGGCGTGCACGCAATACTATTTTGAAACAAATTTTTTTTATTTCGTCAAATAGTCGAGTTTTATAAACATATTTAAGTGGAACTTACCTGCCCAAGTGGCCTTCTCGGGCACAAGTATAAAGTCTCGTTGTATAGTATTGGGCTGAAACTCTACAGTCTTATCTGCGCGAGTAGTTGTTGGCTCGAACACGGGCATATTGCTGCCATTCTCCAGCACATGCGGTTGTACAACTGTGACCGGAATGTCAAACAAGGGTCCCTTTTGAACACATTCGGTATCATAGGCGCGTACACTGTGTAGTTTTTGTTTGAAACGTTATACATGAACCAACTATTAATTCTAGTTGCAACTTACACTGCGCTGTGGACGCCAGGTGGCAAACCCAATGGATCGATGCGCACTGCAAATGAGCGCGTACCATAGCTTAAATCCAAGAATGCACCACATTGCACCCAAGGTTGTGATGGTATCAAATTCAGGCGCACGTTGTAGTTAAATTTATCCTTAGGATCTAGACAAATAAATTTTACAATGATTTCGCAAATTTCAAATTTTCAGTATGATTTTATATACCTGCTTCCTTTTCATTAAAGAAAATTGGTTCCACATTCACATTCACGTCCACAAATTTATTCAGCACACCATTACGCAGATGTATGCCCTTACCATGGTTAGCACCTACGCGCAATGAATAGCTGTTAAATTTAAGAGGAACTTTGTTAGGAACTTTGATCAAGTCTTAAAGATCTGTATGACTTACCGCAGCATATTGTCGTTGGACTGTTGGTGTTCCACTAAATGCTCAAATGCCTTTTCCACATTTAACAAACCATTACCTTGTGCAAATGGATCTACATAACCTAGTTTAGTGGCTGTGACGCTTATAGCACGCTTAATACTATACGGTGAATACTCTATTTTCTTTTGTTTGAGCCCAGAAATAAGCAATGCCACGGCACCAGCAACATGCGGAGCAGCCATGCTAGTGCCATTCATAAGCTGACTTTTGCTCATGGTAAATTGAGGTACAGAAGCAATGGCACCACCAGGTGCACAAACAGTTACACCTTGTCCACCATCAATGCAAGGATCTCGTGAGGTCCAGGTATATACATTACCAGGCAGCTTCTCACGCATAGCATACTCTGCTTCCATCATTTGTGGAGAAACATAAGCACCAACACCAATCAAACTGGGTTGACTAATATCGGGTGGAGTGCCTACTGTAGCAAGCGCTGGACCATGATTTCCTGCTGAGACTACCCAGACAACGCCGTACTTGTTGACAATCTCGTTCATGAGTTCACCAATGCGACTGAAAGATTTGTTTTTAATAGTAGAGTTTATAATAAGTTTTTTTTTTTTTATAGTTTATATGTGTGGAATGTTGAGGATAAAGCATAATATAAAAGCACAGCGTAATCTACTTATATATACGTATTAGTTTACATTTAAGAACAATGCACGAGTAGCTTCAAAAAAGTGCCTTATAAAACTCAATGCTGCTGACTTATTTTTGCAATATAAGCTTTGGAAATAGATTATGCTTATGAGTGAGTTCTCTTATTTCTAAATAGTTGCAAATTATTGCTCAAATTCCCAGACTTATTCTTGCTTTTCCCGCCAGTAAACTGAATGAAACTCAATACGACATGCCTCTATTTACTTGCCAACATACGCTACTCGTGCAGAGCTCTAAGCGGGAAAGTTAATATAGCGAAGATGTTTGGTGAGGCTACAATTTACCTCGAAGCAATAATCTTCTTTTTTCTGCGTTTCTTATCAATAGACAAAATGTGTGCATCGAGCTCGCCAAAAATGTAATTGTCATGGTTGTTACGTGCAGCCATATTCAAGCTCACAAATGATACAGCTTTAGTTTAACAAGATGATTGCAAAATAAAGTATTCTACTTACCCACAATTTGACCAACATGCATGCTCGCCGTAACTCATATTGATTACATCAATGCGACGTCCAGCTAGGCACATTTCCATAACTTTCGTCATTGCGCGCACCAAAGAAGTGCCAGTTTCCATAGAGCCCAAGCGACCATCACCAATTGTAAAGGAGACAATTTTGGCATTGGGTGCTACACCATCAATATCACTAGCATTGTGATTACCGCTGGCAATAGAAGCCACATGTGTACCATGCGAAGCTGTTACAATTAGTGCAATCAGTTTTTATGCTCAAACATTTGTTAGCTTAGATTACTTACAGCACATGCCCACTACCTCCAAAACATCGCCCTCATCATGCACGTTTATGGAAATTGATAGATAGTCGTCTACATTCTTGGTCTCATAAGTCTTTGTATATTCACTTATGCATAATGCCTTGCTGAGGTCGCCTTGTTCAGTGATATCAAAAAGAGCCAGCCAGCCCTTTTCGGTTGGAAGCAAAACACAATCATAGGTAGTCTTAACATCGTTAAAAAGCTTATCACAGGTATTAAGCATTTCCAGCTCAAAGTCTAGATTCTCTTTAATGATTTTTTTATCCCAAGGCAACTTGGAGCCTACGTATTGAAATACATTTGTTGATAAACGACAATAAAATGTTAAATGCGTGTAATAACTAACCTGGATTTTGTGACTCAAATTCCGCGATTTTACGACTAGCATTGGCAGTTGCTAATTTGTGCGGCTTGTCCCAGTTCTTTAGCTTGTCTTGTGCAATTATATTTTCGCGCACTTTGGACGGTACAAGATCGCTAAATGATTTCATACCCACGCGAAATGAGCCATTCTTGTCCGTATTAAGCGCTAAAAGCTCAGGTGTCAGCTTTAAATTGCGACCAGAAATACCCTTGATATAGCCCTTATCGTCCGGTGTCACTTTTTTACTCATATCCACATCGCCGCAGCCAGAACAGTCATAGCGTTCAATAACTTTAACTGATTTGCCATCGCAAAGTGTCTAAAAAAAACATAATTAAAAAAAAAAATTAACGCAGCTCATGCATGAATATTATTAGCTGCCAAAAAAAAAAAAAAATGCCAACTCACCTGCAAGCCGGTGGCTCGTGGATCAACACCAGAATCAAAAATTGCAATTGTTACATCGCGTCCATCGAAGTCAGGATATTTCTGCAGAAAGTTAACCACAGCAGTTTCTTTCTTGGGTACCAAAGCGCCACTTGGAAAGGCTACTTCGACAACGCCGCTACCCATGTCACTTGCCATGACTGCTAATTTATTGCTCTTACCGCCGTTTGCTGCGTTTTTTTCAATGTTCCCTGGCGTAAAATGTTGCTTTTGTGCCGACAAACGTAGTCCTAGTATTATTTTTTCCTTGTAACTTTTGTTATAAATGACGTATGCTTTGCGCGCTGAAACTCGAGCACCTACATCAATTTATTGTAAAGTGCAATTAATATTACTTGAATGATTAAGCGGAACTGTAATTGTGAAACGCTTGACAACTGCTGGTAGAACGAATGACAAAAGTAGCGCTGCTAACTTGTTGTAAATGAATGCTTATTTTGTGAATGTCACTAAATGTGAATGCAAAAAAATAGAATTGCGATTGTTGCACAAAATCTAAGGCACTTTTCTCTAGTAGCTTTTTTAAGAATATTTTAACTATATTTTTATATAGTTTTGAATTAATTGCAGCGCGTGAGTGCTGCTTTCAACATATTTGATATCGATAACATATTGCTTAAAAACAACTATCGATATCTCTCAGCTGGCCTGTAATTTCTGTCATTTTACCTGCACTCTGTTTGTTGTCGAATAAAACAAATTCTCACAATTTTAAGGAATCTACAAGCTTAAAAAAATGTGGTTCGAAGTCTTACCTGGTGCTGTTATTATTACCGTGGCACTTAGCGTACCTGTATACGCTATGTATGGTCTGCAAAAGTTGACCCTTGGCAATGTAAGTGATGTTGTTTGACAAAAAATACCAAAATTCTTATATAATCTAAACTTATTGTGCACTAATTTAATTTTACTAAGCATATTTTAGTAAAATTTTGATTTTCCCGTATGCTTTTGTGTAACTTGTATAACTATTTATATTTTGATTATATTTTCATTAATATTTTTATGTATTCTACAGGCTTTTCGGCGCAACATGGACGAGCGTTTCGACCGTGTGATGTATCAACGCGATTTCCGACTAACCAACAATCCATACGTGATGAATGTAAGTTTTATATTATTTATATTTTTAATTTTTGTTTCATCAAGTTTATGTGCAAGCCATATCATTTTGTCTCTTTATGCATGTACTTAATATTTTTGTTTTGTTTTCTTGTTCATTTCATGCAATCCCACCAAATATGTTGTCATATGCTAAACTTCTGCATTTATGCATTTTCTAAACATTCTTAACATTAAAAATCATTTCAACTTTATATAAACAAATTTTGCAAATTTTCAAAATATATATATATCTCTTACAGGGTCTTCATGCCATACCAGATGAAAAAAAATAATTTTATAGTCAAATTTTATTTAAACTTAAGTGCATAAAGTGAATAAAATTACAATTCGAAAACTTAAAGCTTAAATTTACCTTATCCTAGCACTTGATATTGCAATCCCCAATTAGTCTTTAAAGCGCATTTTACTTACAGGGTCTTAACGAAATATCCGACGAAGACGAAACCCCCCAAAATGAGCAAGAATAAAATATGGTTGGTTCAGCCGTATTTTAACTAATTTTTTTTGTTTTGTTTATAAATCAATTGTAATAACAATAAAAAAGACCGCGCAGCATGCACGAACAATAACAACAACCCTGTTTTGGCTTAGAAAAACCACCCTTATGGCCAAATAGTTACCACTCTTTCCCCATTGTGAAAAAGGCGTCGACAGAGGAAAGTGCAGTTTCTGTGCTGCTTTCAACTATAAAAATATTTAGTTCATAATTTTATTAGGTTTCGCTTGTATATTTCATTTAAAATTGCCAAATAAAACGCATTATAATGTTGCTAAATTGGTATCTGCGTAAAAGTCTGTTAAAGTGCGCCTAAAGGACGACTACGTATAGCACCGAAAATTCGGCAAATACACATACACACTGCGTACACACACACACGCACGCACGAACAGGAGCAACCATGTTGCACGGCTTTGGGGCTGTTTATAAAAAAACCAATAACAATGGTTGTATATCAATTGGATATGTTTATCGCTATGTAGTTGTTGTTTTTGCGCTTTGTGTGTTTTTGTTTACCAGCGGCTCCAAGACGAGTTCGCTCAACGATATCGAAGAGCCGGCACGGCGTCATCATCAGCGCCATCATACAGAGCTGGAATATGAGCGCGAACATGCCGCCAACTATGAGGAGAAAGGCTATTGTGCGCCCTACAATGGCAAGGTATGCAAGCAATATGTAAGCGGACAGGTTTGGTATAGTCTGGAGGATCCTACGGGTGGTTGGAAGAATGAGCAAATAACTACAGCACTTTGGGAGGAACTAATAGCCGATCTAACTGGACTGTGTCGTGAGGCTGCGGAGGTAAGCGCTTAAGTAACTTTATAAACAAACAATGCACTCATAACGCTTTTAATTACAGAAAATGCTTTGTGCTTATGCCTTTCCGCGTTGTCATCTGGAAAATGGACGCACTATTAAGGCGCCGTTGTGCTATGAAGACTGCACTGCTACACATTTGCAATTTTGCTATAATGACTGGGTGCTTATAGAAGAGAAAAGGGAGCGCAATATGTATCTCAAGAGTCGCGGTCATTTTAGGCTGCCCAACTGCACCGCGCTGCCGCATTATAATGCTTCCGTGAGAAGACCCAATTGCTCTTATATTGGACTTACCGAGATAAAGGAGTCGGAAATTAGTTGTTAGTAGCATACAAGTAGAAGTGGTTTGTGCGTATAATTAATCGGCATAACTTTCATATTGCAGACGACTGCCGCAATGGAAATGGACGCTTCTATCTTGGCACTATGAATGTTACCAAATCTGGCATTCCATGTCAGCGCTGGGATACACAGCATCCGCACAAACATATACAGCCACCTTTGGTATTTCCACAGCTACAAGACGGCGAGAATTATTGTCGTAATGCTGGCGGCGAAGAGCCACATCCTTGGTGCTATACGCTAGATGAGTCTGTGCGTTGGCAGCACTGCGATATACCACTATGCCGTAAGCTTTGTACTTTAAAGTGCAAGAGTAAAACACATATTTAATACACTTTACTTTTACACAGCTGACTACATCGATCCACATGCCAAGGATCTTAACACGCCCATCAAAATGGATACATTTTTTACACCCTCCATGATCTTTTTACTTGCCGGCATTGGCTTTATAGGCATTGTCGCCTTGAACCTTATCATATTGCTGGCCTACAAGTTGTCCAAGCATAAAAACTACTCACAGCCAACAGCGCAGTTAGCTACGGACTGTAATGTTTCCATGCGTGGTGATTGCAATATGACCGCTAGTCGGGAGACACTAGGTTCTAATGCCTTTGTCAATAACAAATGTGGCACCATAAAAAGCACAGCGACTATACACAGCAATTGTGTGGTGGTGACCACAGCGGAACCGAAAACCAAGCTGAGCGCACGTCTGGAAAAGTTGGAGTATCCACGCGGTGAAATTGTCTATGTACGTTCGTTGGGTCAAGGTGCTTTTGGTCGTGTATTCCAAGCTAAGGCACCGGGCTTGGTAAGCGGCAATGAGGATCTGTTGGTGGCTGTTAAAATGCTGAAAGACGATGCCAGTGATCAAATGCAAACGGATTTTGAGCGCGAGGCCTGCCTGCTGGCTGAATTTGATCATCCAAATATTGTAAAGTTACTGGGTGTGTGTGCGCTGGGCAGACCCATGTGCTTGCTGTTCGAATTTATGTCACCCGGCGATTTGAGTGAATTTTTGCGTGCCTGTTCGCCCTATGCCACACATCAGGCACAGCCAATCAATCGTTTGGAGCTGACTGAGCTTAATCTACTGCAAATGGCTGCCAATATAGCTGCTGGCATGCTATATCTCTCCGAGCGCAAGTTTGTGCATCGCGATTTGGCAACGCGAAATTGTCTAATCAATGAGCAAATGAATGTAAAAATAGCTGACTTTGGGCTATCGCACAAGATCTATCTACAGGATTACTATAAGGGCGATGAGAACGATGTTATACCTATACGTTGGATGCCGCTGGAGAGCATATTGTACAATAAGTTCTCATTGGAGTCTGACGTCTGGGCCTATGGCATTGTACTTTGGGAAATTTTCTCTTTTGCGTTGCAGCCATATTTTGGCTTGACGCATGAGGAAGTCATCAAGTTTATCAAGGATGGCAATGTGCTCAGCTGCCCGGATAATACGCCGCTATCAGTATATGCGCTTATGCGTCGCTGCTGGAATCGTAAGCCGAGTGATAGACCCGGTTTTGCCGAAATCAATCATTGCATACAACACAGTATTGCTGAATACGAGTGCAAAGCCATGCTCTAGACAGCATTGGACACACTGAGTCCCACAAAATATATCAAACAAACAAAATAGAAATTACTCCGTCGTGTTTCAGCCATTTTAAGTGAATTAGAATGCTCGCTCAAAGTCTTCCTGAGCATAATCTTAAAACATACCTAATATAATTCTATATAAAGTACATACTTTTTTCCCCCCACAACGAACTCTGAACTTGCCATTGAGAACAAGTCAGCCATTTTATTGGTACTCATATCTAGTCTGTAGTATATAAGCATTTATATAATAACTATGTAGATTGCATTTCACAATGAGTTTTTACTAGTTTTAAGGACACTAATCATTATACTATATATTTACGAATTTCGGAACGAAACGCAACCAATCTCCGAAGACCATCAAACAATAAGGAATATTAAATATTTAGTGAACTTTCTACAGCAATTTCTTAAGACATTTAATCTTGTAACAAAAACAAAACGAAAATATTTATATTATTGTAAAATAAACTGTACGAAATGTATTAACAGCATTTAAGTTAAATTGTAGTTTTTTTTTATTGCTTTTACTAGGGGCAGGGCCCTCTGCACGTTTATGCAAAACCATCTCTACAATAATAGTTGTAGTAATCATAATCATAATTGTAATAGGCACGCGTGCAAGCATTGCCATAGCTATAGCCGGGATAGGCCACAGGTATTGGCAAGATACCAATACCACCAAAGCCTGCATAGCCTATAGGACGATAGCCGCCGTATCCATAGCCAGGCCGTCCATAGCCACCGGGACGTCCGAATCCAATAGGACGCACGCCTCCATAACCGCCAGGTCTACCGCCTCCAAAACCACCATGTGCGTGACCGCCTCCAAAACCACCGCGTCCACCTCCAAAGCCACCGCGTCCACCACCAAAACCACCGCGTCCGCCTCCAAATCCACCGCCGTGACCGCCGCCGCCGTGCCCACCACCACCACCATGCCCCCCACCTCCTCCACCACCACCTCTTGAGCTGACCAATTCCAGCGCACTAAGCAGCAAAGCCAACAACATTAAATTCCAAATCTTAGACATTTTCGCCAACTTCTGTATCACGCTGCGTTTGCAAATTGCGACTAAATTCTGCGGCAAATCTTAAAGATTCTAAAAGCTAACGCTTCATCTTTTATACAATATATTCAAATTAATTAGTATCCACATATTAATTGGAAATGCTGCATACCGTGTGCAGCACCCCAACCAGCCACCGCCTATACAAATAAAACTCAGGCCTAATTATTTTTTCACATATTGTTATTTGATATTTGTTCGTCATTTGTGCATTTCAAATCCAAACAAAAACAAAGCTCTTCTTCAAGATATCACAGCGGCCCAAAAATTAAACAATTAGTAAATAGTATTTTACTTAACAAAGTATATAACTTCATATAAATAGTAGGCTTAAGGGTATGGGTGTCATCAATAAACTATGCGTATGGGTAACGAGTATAGGTGGCAAGTGGAAAGTTTTTATTTTACGTCTCAAAGCACTTCAGGGCAGTTTTTATTTTTACTCAAAACCAGCCGCTCTGGATCCAGGCTAAGCCGCTTAAGTACGTCGTAAATTTTCGAACGTATGTCAGCTTCGAAATCACGTTCACGTCCGAATATCCAAATTTGATCCGAGTAGCCCAATGAGCCAATGCTACCGCAAGACCACAAGATGGCAAAGTTATCATAGTCCGTGTATAGTACTTGGTATTTCCCGGAACCGGGCAGCAAACGTGCAATTACTTCGGGAAATCGTGTATTAAACTGCAAATAAAGTAGGCAAGTATTATTTATTGAGTAGGAATAAGTTTTTAAATCATTCCATATACCTTAAAATCCATAATTGAAGATTTGCTATTCTCGGGCGTTGCGTAGCCAAGATTGACATTGGGATTTCCGGTGCTAAAAAGTAAAATAACATTCGAGTTAAAAAAAATAATTTTTTTTGAAGTTACAGTACTTATAGGTACACTGGACTTACATGCGATTTATGGTTTTTATGGCTACTTCCAGTTTGAAGTTGTTGAATTTGGATAAGTCGGCTTTATTGTATGGCTGAAACTCCAGTGAAGTGCAACCGGAAGCGATTTCGGGCAAATAAAACGAACGTTCAACTTCATACCATTGGCCAAGTACCTGAAATTCGAGAGAGATATTTCATATTTACAAACTGTGCGTGTTGAATAGAATAAAAAGCATATTTAACTTGATATTATTTTCGAATTTTAAGTAGTTTAGTTAGAATAAAAATATACTATATACAACATGTAAGCCAAGATCCGCAAAGCACGAAAGTCACGTCAGCTGTTAAAAACAGTACTGCCAAAAATATGTTGCAAAAAATTACCCTTTATAGGTTTAAGATACTATAAAGTATGAACAGCGCGACTTGCAAGTCAAAATTTAATTAGAGTTAGAGGATCTAAACTGATTTATAGGGATTCTTTATTCGCATAGGTAGATATTGTTATTGACCATAGCGCTGGTTCTGAATGGAGTTTTTGACTGTTTACTGGCAACCAAATCGAAGTCTTGCCTACAAAAAGACGGAGTTTCAAAGCTTTGCAACGATTTGTCCAAAAACATGTTTGGTATAAAAGCTATAGCTTTTTGCTTGATTAGGAAAATATTTCTGAGATATACATCTTTCGTAATTACTAAGCAATAAATTGGGAGTTGCAATATTAACACAGGTTACACCCCAAAAAAATATTTAGTATTTACAAAAAAAAAAATGTTTAAAAATTAACTACCGGTTGTTACAAACTCTGCGCACTGAACAAATACACAGATTTACCATAAAAACCATGTATACCCTATAGCCAGCCATACGGCTTGAGAGTAAAACTAAAAGAAACAGCTGTTAGATCTAAAGATATACAATTACGATCCCGCAGACGCATCTACAACAAGTAGTCTCAAATACTTGCCGCTTGGCACGCGTTCACACTTACGTTTGCTTTTCTCCGGTGCTGCAGCACTATGAGTAAGCAGAAAACTGGGTTACGATGTTTTTAATTCCCCCCGGCTCGTCGCTACAAAGCCAAGGCGTAAAACACAAACATTTTAATTGTCTTGGAAAACAGGTTTCTGCGCGCCGAACTCATCTGCACAGAGCAGCAGCAGCACCACTCCACCAGCAGCTATAGAAGAAGCCAGCGCGCAGTAGCAGTTCAAAGTCATAAAAAAGTGATTTATCTGCATGTGGCTCATACGCATAGTTGGCTTGGGGTCTGAAGCTGGCGAGGTCTTTGCACTCTCGCATCATTATCAGTTGCCCTGCGGGGCGCTTTATGCCTTTGTCTAATGATGACAATAAACGAGCATTGTCAAAGTGTGTTTTTCACGCTTGTCAACAACTCAATTGGACAACCAATTAGTTATGAATGCAGCGAAGCACTAGTACCATACCATGAGTTACCTACCAGAGGGTAAACACTCTTACTCACAAGATATGTATACATTCAAATGGACTTTGTGTGCTGGCAGTGAATATGCATGACATAGTTGTGTGGGGCTGTTGGAGCCAAGGAGGTCGAATCTTTTAAATTAATGCGTCGCCAATTTAAATTGTTTAATAAAATTGTTTGTCGTTTTGCTGCTGCTAAATTGATTGCAGCAATTTTCTAGTTTCTGGCCAATCTAAGAGCTGTCTCAGGTCACAAGCAACAATTGCCCACGGATTTATTTGTACGTGGTATTTTATATAATTTTGTCCTTGGCCAGACCAATGACGTTGAAAATTTGTAGTAGTCGCTTATGTTAAATCTTAAATGAAGTGGATTGTTTTTTTTTTATAAAACTAAAATTATATGGTGACTGTTGTAAACAGGTTTGTCTTAAATTAGTTCAAGTTCATCTTTATGCACAATCTATAAAAAGATTTTAGCTCAGCAGCGCCTTGTGCTAATTAATGGAAAATGTTACAGACGTTGCCTTTGTATTGCAACAATATAGATTATAAACGTTGAACGATAAGGTGTCGCGACACTTACAGCGGAATCTTGTCCAGTAGTAAGTCAAAAAGTGTATTTTCGGCAGTAATTTTGATATAGATACTCCGTCCCTGCCTGATGCGCGAGCCCACTTAGTGCTTTCGTTCCATTTATTTTTTCAAACCCTGGTTTCTCAGTCGATTTGAGAAACTTATAAAGATCATTTTTTTTTTATCTTCAAATGCATTGAAAAACGGTTTTCCTAGTGTGTACGTTCTCTGCTTCTAAACAAAATGCCATTTAATGAGCATATGCAGAATAGTTCGGGTTTTTTCAGGGTAACCCCCACTTAATGTGCCATAAGGTGTTATGAGGATTTATATAAACATTATACCCATTAATTCCAATGGCCTTTAATGAGGAGTTAAGGGTGACAACAACTTCAAGTACTTTTTGCTGTCACCAGTTTCACTTCCCTCCAAGTTTTCTTAGTTTTCTTAGCTTTGCTGTTAATTTGACACCTCCGAATGTTAGCTGTTTGTCCGCTTAGCCGACTCCCTTACGGTTGCTTAGCGTTTGTCATATGCATTGATATCGTCTTGGGACTTTAATGTATGGCCAAGTCATTTTCATTTACGGGTGCTTAATTCTTTGCTGCCCAGAGATCTTTTTTGGGTATGTCAGAATATGCGCAGTTTTCGCCGTAGTCATTTGTTGATAAAAGTTTTGGATTTCTCGCTTGAAGACATACATTTTTGTGAGATAACCTATGGCCGCAAAAAGTTTGAAGGTGCGCTATCTTCTTTCGAAGTAATAGACCTTAATTTATATATGTTCTTGGATGTTGTACAGCATAAGGCAGAGACAATTTCTCACCATCTATTACTAGCTCGTATTTTTCTGTTCACTGCAGCACAACTTGTCACTTTTCTGCTAACACGGTACGGCGTGGTCGGCCAAGTACTTTTGTTCCCTGTGGGCTCTACTCCAAAGCTTGCTTTACTATGTTACTGTAATCTCTGCGAACTATCCACTTCCATTTGCTCCGTTTTATCAGGATGTTGATGAGTTCGTTTTTTGTGATTCTTCATAAATCATCTTTTACAACTGCTGTAGGCCAAAAAACGCGGTAAATTAATAATTGCAGATCTCAACCCACAGTAACCAAACGCAAAAAATTGATCTTTGGAAGAACCTTAAGATGTTGAGTTGGCGCAACGGACTGTCTATGATGGTACAGTTATCTTACCTTAATTCCTAACCGAACACCACATGAAAAAATTGTAAGATTTTAGAAACTTTGATTCTTTCATAAAGCTATTGGAAAGATTTCCATCAATTTACTACTTTCCAAAATTGACCAGGCTTAAACTGCGCTAATTTACTGCGTCGAAACACTTTTTAAAACTTAAAACCGCTTTCAGTTGCAAGCCGCAAACCCCTTACAACCCACAAAACGTAGCTTCATCTAATAATAGAACGACGTGCTGTTTGCTAAAACACTTTAGAGATTGCACAACTTTCACACAACAAGCTTAGTGAGCTCATACTTACTATATAACTATTATAGTATTAACACTTACTCGACTCATATTAAACTTTGGCATAGATGGATACTTCGGGCAACGTCCAAATCCATAAGCATGCGTTTGTTCCACAAATGTCATTAGCAAGACAAGCGTAA
Organism: Chymomyza procnemis; assembly: GCA_035046065.1. Taxonomy (NCBI): domain Eukaryota; kingdom Metazoa; phylum Arthropoda; class Insecta; order Diptera; family Drosophilidae; genus Chymomyza; species Chymomyza procnemis. Next base: position 9,947,423 of record JAWNOJ010000023.1, on the reverse strand, counting down.
AGAGCACAAAACTTAAGAAATCGCGATATTCCATATTGATTTTTAAGTTATTTAAATATTGGCACAGAATATGGGCGTTTTTTTTTCTTTTTGGTTTTTGTTTTGATATTTTCGTAACTTGTATTTGCTTAAAACTGATTTGAGGCGAGGGCGTTTGCTTGGCCTGCTGTTTAGTTATTAATATTCAGTAAAGGAAATGTGCGATAATAAAAACGTGCTTTTACCAACCACAACTGGTGGCAGCAAGTGCAACAAGAGTGAAAATAATGCTTCAAAACGCGCGCTCTTCAAAATGTATTTATTTATTTGTGTTTTAACTAGGTCTTGAGTCTTACGTTGGCAGCGCAACGTTATGTAAAAGAAAAACAAAACCAAGTCATGCCGAACCCGTACACAAACCGGGCTGCAGCGCTAGTTAAAAACTGGTCAATAGTTTGCGAATTTGTGCAGTAAAAGTGAATAAACGTTGCACATTCATTCACAAATTAAATGTAGGAAGTGGCATACAATTTTCTTTATATTTTTTTTTGTCTCAAATTTGATTCAAGTTCACTGAGCTGGCAAATTTAAGCAGCAACAAATAAGGAAGTCACATTAATGTAGCAAGTATTTGTAGTTAGTTTTCTTTTAGCGTTAATTTCTTTTACGAAATAGTTGACGCGTTTGCGCCAAGCTCTATTACCGCATTGGAAATCAACTAATAACGACTAGGTGTTAATTTGAACATTACACACTTTGTTTACAAACAATTAACGGCTACTGTCACTTTTAAATAATTGCAAAATTTTGTTTTGTTTTGATTTTTTTTTCGTAATTTTCCGCAATGCGCTGCGCGCACAATGTCGACCGTTGCAGTTTGCAGTTGAAAAAAAATTGAAATACAACGACGATCAATTTCTTTAGCAGAGCGCGTCAATATGTGTTAATAGATTTGTCTCACTCATACGCAAATTTTGTATTGTCTAGCTGCTTGCACTTATGCGGGGTATGCTGTTTGTTTTGCTATTCACCGCGAAGCGATAATTCTTGACATAAACTATCGATTACGATAAAAATGCGCAACAGCTGCTCTGCGTTGCAGTTTTGACATCACTAATTGTAAATTGGCGTCTAGCCGCCACGCAATTGTTTAAAAATTTGTGAATACATTAAGTTTTAAATAAAAAAAAGCCTAAAAATATAGCAAATACAAGCAGCGCAACACCAAGCTGTACACAGCAGTCAATTTTAACCAACTTGTTTAACACGTCTGTGCATCAATATTTGAATGCACTCACTCATTTTTCTAACCTCAGCTATTTTTCGCTTAAAGCTGTGATGCGCCTGCAAACAAGTTTATGTATCTAGTTGAGATTGACATTACTTTTTGAAGAAAGGTAAGGCCTGTAGCAGTAAGGTTCGTCTTTACTTGTATTAATCTATTACTTTTTACAATAATTTTCTAATTTTAGGCAATTCGATGGTCCAAGCAAAAATCCAAAACCATGTGGTATGTTTAACCGTTATATGTACGTATTTTTATGGCATTTTCCACAAACAATTTTGTAGTAAATTCTGTATATATTAAGGAAAAGGAAATTTGGCAAATTATAACTATAATCGTAGAATGTTCGTACTAGATTGTTCGCGAAGTAAATGTCAGTCAATGCCTTGCTAGACGCTGCAACAGCGCTTGAATATAAGTAAGCTGTTTTAAAAGGGTGATTTTTTTAGAGTTTGCTAAACTGAAACTACATGAAATCTTTAAAAAGGTACCGCTACCAATAAATGCCAAATAGTTACATAGTTTTTTGAAAGACTCTTGCTTGCTCTTTAGTCCAAAGCTTATTCACCAATCTATTGCACCAGAAATGAATTAGCGAGAATTGACACTTGTATTACCAAGCATAAATACAATTTTAAGTGCTCTATGTCGTGGCTGAAATATTGACGGAATACATGTAAACAGTGGTGCCAAATTTTTAAAAATCACCCTTTATTATAAAAGCTAGAAGTTAAGTGTGATCTCCGAATTTTGAATCAAAGCTAATGTTGGAGAGAGGCAAGTGACGCACATGATGCAATAAAATCCAATATTTGCATTCAAATGGATTTATGTGCTGCTTGAGTTAAGGTCCCATAATTTGTTCTTAAATTTTAAAATAAATGTCCGATTTAAGGTAATTTTGTCAAGCACATACTTAAATTGTGCTGAGTGACTAGCAGTTCTAATGTATATTTAACTTACAGGAAAGTTTACTGCTATATGGATTTGTTGATGCGGTGATGCGATTTGACCTTTTTTTCATAGATGTGAATTTTGTATTTTGAAGTCAGCATAAGGTGGTTACTCATTCTGCAGCGTTGGATACAAGCGAATTATACCAAATAGAATTCAGCAGGTAAGAGTAGTTAAAAATTCAAGTATATCAATATTACTAATAATATATACTCTAGCAACATAAAAATCCAACAATAAAATCGGCTATGTGACAAAGCTGCTGCTTAAGCCAAGATCTTCATGTAGGCCATTTTGAAAATTACGAATATTTTAAGGCGATTTTCTGACTTGAAGTTTGCTATGAGACAAAGGAATTTATCTATGAATGCGCTCTCGTTAAAGGGCTTAAACTTTTACGACAAAGTTCAACGGCAAGCCAGACTCTTCAAATATCTACATTATCCATTATGGAGAAAATTAGTTTTTTTTTGGGTCTCTGTAGAATATATCATTCGAATTCGTTTATCGTTTCAGAATTAAATTCAAATGTTTAAATAATCTGAAAGTATACGTTGATAATTTGGCGCGTTCTGTATAGTTGACTGGACTGTTTAAATAAATTCTTCCTATTAGTAGTAGGTGGAAAATTTAGAATATTTATACAGCGATATTTGTTCAATTATTGTACCCTTCCAAATTGCCATAACTATAATCAGGTAACTAACGAAATCAATATAGCCTTGACCCATAGAGTCAATCAGCAAAACTTGATACCGGCAAAATTATGACATGATTAAAGGCATCCATTTAAATGTAACAAAACATAAATAATTAAAGCAGCAAGGCAATGAAAATCAAATCACTTTCTGCCATATACATTGATTGCACAAGGCCACTGCCTGCATGTCCTTTAACCGGCTTAACCTTTTAGATACCATAGGAATGTGCAATACATAGTTGAATGTCTAATTAAACTAAACATAATAAAGGCAATTAAATTACATACAGCCAGCTATGCATAAATACATGTTAGCTTTGTGCGGCAAAATGATAAAATAAGTTTAAAATTAAGCAAATCTGTTCATAATTGATAAACTAATTTCATTTAATATTTAATTTGTATGCAATTTTAGTTACCAGCACTGAAACATGCTTTTAATGGAAAGTTTGTGAAAAGTCCCAGTGGAATTGGTTTTTCAAAATCACAGAAAAGTTTCATCTGTTACATCTGGTCTGACGAACTTGTGGGATGGTTCTGAAGAGGCCAAGCTGATGGCCACCAGACGGGTCGCATGTTGCGGATAGCGAACGGCCTCTTAGCAGGAGGTTAGCTGCGAATAAATCAAGAAGCTTGCAAATAAGCAGTCCCGGACAGTTAGCGGGTGCACAAGTGACTGTTGCACTGACGAAGAGAGAGCTTTACACACTACCTACATCCCACACCTGGGCTGGGCTAAGGTGTTAACCGTACCGTGCCGATAGCCGGCCAGGCTGAAGGCCCAGGTTTATCAAAAATTGTTCAGTCGCAAACGTGTGGGCTCCGGCATTAGGCGACCGCCGGTTCTAAGTAGCCTTACCTGCACATGCGGATCTCTGTGCGGGCTTGACCCTCCCTTTCTCCGCTTCTCGTGGGAACTCATGAAAAGAAAGAAATCAAACAAAAAAAAAAATACGCCGGATTTACCGGCGTCCTTTGACGCAAGGCAATTCGAAGATAGATACTTTGACGCCAATCGACCAAACACTTCCAGTAGTTTGGCTCAGCGAAACGCACAGTATGCCCGAGTGCGTGATGTCGTGGAAGGGCGTAATGTGCAGCAGACCCGAGTACGAGATTCCTCGGAAAGAAGTATAGTGCACGAAGCACAATTGCGCGCTAGCGCGGAATGGCACTTTTTACAGCAACAAGCTAACGAGCAAAAACGCACTTTAGAGCCATCACGCACCAGTTTGCAATGCAAAGGGGCCCAAAAAGCGCCCGCGCACACAGCCGTGAGCACACAGTCAAACAGCCGGTCACCGTCCGTCCCCAAACGTACAATACGTTCGGCTCCGGCAGTAAGTATGAGGCCAGTACACTCACCACCGGCCGTAAGCACGCAGCCAGTACACCCGCCACCGGCAGTGAAGAAGCGCCCAGTGCAGCAATCATCTCGTAGCAATAAGAACACAGTGACAGCTCGGGCTAAGAGAAGAAATAGACGCAGAAAACTAGTGGACCCTCCAATTGGTCAACCAGGCGGTCGTGATGATCCCAATAGAATAGGGATGAACGGCTCCACAACCAAATGGTACCTTAGGTACATTTCAAGAGGGTTCTCCCCTGCGGATGCTCTTGAAAAAGCTAAAAAGCACCAGAAACATTCCATTGCTTCTAAAACAAAGAGGGCTGCCGACACTCAAGCCATAATCTCGCCCAAGAGAGCACGTACTAAGGCAACTTCTGTAAGCAGTAAGCAGCCAACATCAACTGCCCAACCAACTATTGTCGACGATGGCGAAATGCCATCTGTGTCAGCGCCCACTACCGTTAAAAATCGGCAGTCTAGTGTAAAAGCCACGGAAAAAGTGCTTAAGGTTGCAATCCTTCCTGTGGAGTACCCACAGGTTAAGCTTAACAACGAAGAATTGACTACTCTGGAGGATGCCATTGTGTTGGAAGCTTCCAATGGGTGGAGTTCTGCATTGCGGCTAGTCGGCATACACTATAAACCGGGTTACCTGGTGGTAGATTGCCTGGGGGAACAGCCCGCGAATTGGCTACTCCAGGTAGCATCCAGGCTATCGGGCTGGAAGGGAGTACCTGTACAAGCTAAAATGGGAAGTGACTTGCCAAATTCAAAAGTCATAACTGTTTTTCTTCCGAGTAGTGCGGGAAAGACGGAGGACTTTCTTATTAAACTGATTGAAAGCCAGAATGATGTCTCTGCTGATTTTTGGAAGGTGATGTCGATGCGGACAAAGGGTTCTGGAGTCTTAATGAATATTAAAATCGATGAAGAAACAGCAAAATCCATTGTTGCGCAGAATTACAAGTTATTTTTTAGGTTTGGCACCATTTTTGTGCAAGGGCTATCAGGCAACCAAAAGGACAAAGGTGTAGCCTCACATACTGTTTCACAGCAGTCACAAGATAATGAATCGATCTACGTAGATTCGTCAGGCCCACCAACACCAATAGCATCACCAGTTCCGACAGATTTACAAGGTATTCGAGTCTCAGCATCTCCCGCAATCGATTCAGTTCCACCAACTGATATCATAGAACACATTGTAAAACATGATATTGATGATGTGCCTTATCAACAGGACCAGGGAAATATTCTTCAGAACATAAATAATGCAGTCGCAGATGTTATGCAAGAATATTCAAGTTCAGAATTGCTCGAGTCGTCTCAACAAGTGGAAATGAAACTTATTCAGCACAGATTGAATGAAATCGCTGATGCCATGTTACCGGAAGAACACGCAAATTCAAAGTTGCAAATGCCATCTCAAGAAGTCCATAAGAACAACACAATGGATGAAATCGCAGATGTCAAATTACTGCAGGAATGTTCATCGTCAGAGTTGCCAAAGTCGACACAAGAAGACCAAATCAAACTTCTTCAGCACACAATGGATGAAATCGCTGAAGCCTTGTTACCGAAAGAAGACGCAGCTTCCGAGTTGCAAGTATTAACTCAGGAAGACCAAAAGGAACTTCTTCAGAATGCAACAGATCAAATCGCTGATGCCATGTTACTGGAAAAAGACTCAACTGCAGAGTTGCAAGGTTCATCTCAAGAAGTCCAAAAGAAAAACGCAATGGATGGAATCGCTGATGTAATTTTACGGAATGAAGACGCAACTCCAGAGTTGCAAATTTCTGTGGAAAAATCCACAAACTAAACCCGTTGATATTCTCTGTCACGGTTTTAGTTAATGCAAATGAAAAACCAGAGCAACAGATAGCTTTGGTCATCCTTGGGCGTACATTAAATGTCTTCTAGGTTTTGCGGTCGTAACGCAGCTTAAACTGGTGGAAGCGTCAATACGCATGGAATGGAGAGCGTGTTGTCCTCACATTATTATTAGAATTTGATGCTTCTGGACCACGTTCACTGAAGCATCAACAATATGAAAAAACTGAGGTGAGTTTACGCCAGATATTGTTTCTAAAGTGTCCCTAGTACATTAATTTAGCTGAAAGCTTCTGAATCTGAAAACCAACATATTTTTACATTGCACACAATTTTTTGCATCGTAAGATTTTCAATTTCAACAATTGGCGAGATTTGAAATGTGCAATTGAAATACTTCTAAGGCTTGAGTGAATTCTACACTTTCAGGATTATTATTTTAGATATACATGCCACTAAAAATGCATTCCTTTTCTGAAGCATTTTGCTGAAAACTTGCACCCGTTCACTAATTTCCCTGTAGACTCGGTTTTATTTAGCCAGATATCTGTGTAATTCTACGTTTGTTTCCCAAAGCGGTTAGATTTCATTTTAAAAGCTTTTAATGTGGAGATAATTTTAGATACGTAATCCATTACACGCATTAGGGTAACCTAAACTTTGAATTTTTTATATTTTAAAAAGCAAACCTCTGGTCTGACACTGCTGCTCTTATATATGACATGAACTGCACAAATCCATGACATCATTGACCCTAAGGGTTGGGGAGGGAACAAAGAATGCACAAATTGAAAACCAGCTAAACTATACTTTATGCTTCTTCCTTTGCAATTTATTGCCGAAGGAATCTTAAAAGAGCTCCAAAGTTGGCAATGGTTATAAATTTATAGAATCTATTGTGCTTGAATTGGAAAATATAGGAAGAGCATTTATTTAATGCTGGCCACAAGCACACATAATACACTCATACACACAGACGCGCACACAAAAGTCGCAAACCTGTTATAATCCTGTGACCTTCAGAGTGCCTATGAAAAACGGATACATATCCTTGAGTACTTTTTGGCTGGCATATACATACATATTACATTTACTGTTTCTTTAACAGATAACTCGAAATTGAATTTCATGAGTTGTGTTTTTGTTGAATAGCTGTTTGTTGAATTGATTTGTAGCCCTGGGATAAGCGATAAGCATCTTGTTATCTAGGATTATCTTCATGCGTCATGTCTTATGTAGGTAGCAACGTGTATGCATGTGATTGGGCATTGCTCATCAGCAAAAAGGACGTTGCCATGAACTTGTTAAAGGTGACAACTCTTGGCTTTTTACGTGTGCAGAATACCTCAGGCGATGCTTATAGACCTTGACTCGTTGTGGCATTAGACAGGTTGGGCAACAACAACTGGAACGACATCACATACTTGACTTCAAAATAAATCTTAACTTAGCTTCATGGCTTCTGGAATATAAGTGTTTCGAGCTGTAGGTTCGCGCTCATTTTACACCAGAAAAAAGAAGTTGTGCAGCTTCAGACGCATATTTGGGGGCACCAAATTATGTCGCAGCGCAGACAGCACACGCATAGTATGATTATCGTTCTCGTGCTCATTTGCGCTATTGCCGACTGCACAGCTGACTCATACAAAGGTTTTTTTTCTTGCGAATGCGATTTTTTCTTTGTGTTTTTCTTTACTGCAATTTATGAAATACAAAAAGTTAAGCCACGATGATGGGGTAGAGTGTTTCTTGAGCTACATATACTGTTTTTTTTGTTTTTTTTTTAATTCACGATGTTCATTTGCATTTAATACTTCTTATATACCATGATGACTGCTGAAAACTACTTGAAGATCATTCAAACTATTGCTTTTGCGGCGATTTGTCTTGTATGTTTCTTTTCACTATGCTTACGTTATGATATAAAGGGTATTTTAAGTTTATAAACACCAAAACTCCATGTTGTATGATAACCCAAGCAAATGTAGGACGCACCCCAAAGTTAACTAAAATGACTAAAATGTCCGACTTTCTGTCCGTCTGTATGAACGCCTATATATCCAAGATGGTGAGATTTTCAGAAAGAAACTTTTTTAGCGAATAAAATACTCGCTTGCCGAGTGTTTATTTTTTATATTATTGATTTAATATCGGGGATATATATTATATATACAACGTATTAAAGAAATAAATCGGTTGTTTATAGAGAATTAACAAAATGCGGCATGCACTATGGAGAATTTGGTCAAATTCGGTTGCTTAATATGTTCCATAAAAAATTCGTTGTATATTGTTTAGTCTTCAACTTAACCTAACCGAATTCAGTTTATATTATATATAAACTATTCCCCACACTGCGTCTGATTTATTAGAAATCAGTGCCAAAATAAGATTAGTTTAATTTCGTTTGTTTACTTGAAAGCAATAGGTTTGCGGTTAAAAAATAGATTTTAGCACAAAAATTAATTGCATTAATTTGTTTTTCATCCTAATTTGAATTAGAGTAAAATTTTACTATACTCAATTAATTTAAAATTTACGAATCGGAATTAGCACTGTTAAATGTGGACAACCTATAGGATAAACGAGCGAATTGTCCCACTTATTCTGTCTGCGCTCTGACCTACAAAGATATTTGCAACGATATCTCCTTATTTATATCCTTGTTATAGGTCTCCAGAGTGCCCGTCATGTGCTTGAGTTTTGTTGAGTAGTACTTTGTCACATAGTAACTTGATAACAATAAAGCTAACGTGCACAACTAAAATCAATGTTTTGTTCAAGATTTGCGATTACACACATTGCACAGTTTCGGCAATGAAAAATATTTATAAAAACAAAAAAAATCTTCGACCCACAAAACTACGTTGTGAAGCTGTTTGTATGTAAGTCGAATTATGGTTAAATTATAAACAAAATGAACGACAAAAACGGAAGAGACGTATAATCCGTGAGCTGTTAAAAACAGTGTTGCCAAAAAATAGCTTACTAAAAAATCACCCTTTATGCAAAGTGGCCGAAATTTTCTGGGAAAATACTTATCAAATATTCAACTTTTATAAAATGCAAAAACAATAGATTTTTTCAAAATGTAACTAGGGTTATATTGTATTTAAGTTGCACTGCTATTGATTTACAAATAGCATTTACCGAAAGATATGTTTTAGTGTAAAAACTGATGCCTTCAGTAGCTGCAAATAATCCCAATAAGTTGTGAACCAATTTGTACTGATTAAGTCGATGCTGCCAGACGACGGCATCCCTATGAGGTAGATTTCTTGGTTGACTTGTTGGATTTTATTAAATAATAGACACCATATAAAATGCATTGAACTTTGTGTTTCAACAAGAACTTTAAGTTTATAAACAAGTAGATACTTTAAAAGTTTCTTCAAAAGATGGCCTGAAGTGGCAGTGTGCAATTGATTTAAAGTTTCGAAACGCTCTTAAGTACAATAGTAGAAGAACGAACTGGAGGCAGCAGTGTGTATACAACAATACACACAATTAGGCGATTTTTGTAAGTTGAGTTTTGTTTATAAATATTTTTTTTTGTTGTATGTGTGTATTGTGCATAAGTGCCCAACAAATGACAAATTGAGAGTGTTTACAGGGAGCAATAAGGGACTTTAAGCGCACCTATCAAGTTTGGGAATTGTGCAAAAGTTTTGCATGGTAAAATCTTTATTTTTTTTTTTTGGCAAACTTTATGCAAAAGTTTCATAAATGAACCCAAACAATTGTGTCGATACCTATGGGGTATGGTGTATGTATGTATATATTTCTTTCTTTTACACATTTGTTGTGTAAGCCAAATACAAAGCAAGTTGTAAAAGGTCCATTAAAATCCAACGAAGCGCTAAAGATTATTCAATTTGTAGCCGAGGTTGACAAAGCATTTAAGTGGCCTGCCCGCCCCAAGCAGCTGGCACAGAAGCTGCTCCAAGAGTGCCTAGCTATGCCGCGTTGTAGGTCGTTTTGATGGGTAGCAGCAGCAGTGGCATCAACACTTGGCGTTCAGCTGGTATTAAAACGTTCTAGGAGTGCGGAAAATGAGCACAAAACGAGTGAATGCCAAGTGAGTGGCACTGATGATGTTAAGTACGCTGTCGACTTGGCCAGGATTAGACAGGAAAAGTGCCTGATGTTAGTTTAAAGTAGATAAACAAAAGCGGATTTTCCTCCTTACCTCTATGTGTGTGCGTGCGCGCGCGCGTGTGTGAGTGTGTGTGTGCAGCTCTTCGTGTGCGTATGGGATAAAGGATGTGCAGCTATGCGCGTTTGAGTGTATGCTGAATTTTAAGTCCTTCATAAGCCATCATTTTACAGCAAAACAATGGAAATATGAAAAATGGAATTTGAATACAATACTCTAATGAATTTTGCCAGCTTAGCAGCATAACTTCATTTTAATATGCTTAAATTCCAACATCCTGCACAATAAACTGTTGCTTGGATTCCCCGAAAATTGCTTACTGCAACCGCCACTGTATCCTCCCTGTGTTTGAGCTGCTTATGAGTTGTGGCATTTATGTGTTGTGTGTGTGTGTGTGTGTGTGATGTTGCGGAAGCCCACAAGCTCTAAACCTTCAGCTGTTTGTTTGCGTCAAACCCTTGTTTCAGCTGCTGCCTTTGATGTAGGATTCATTTTTAATTTGGTCTGCTTTTCACATGCCACATATGTACATATTATTATAGTTTTTTTATAAACAAATACAGAACCTACAAGTTGTGTATGATTATTATTACATTTACATTTGTTAAAATAATAAGCTAACTTCTTGGATGAGTGTTTTTCGCTTTGATTACATTTTAGAAAAAAAAAAAACGAATTTTTGAGTCGGCTAGGGAAAGAGAATAGATATTTCTCCGTAAAGTGAAACAGTGGGGTAGCATTATTGCGTAACATTTTTAATGTATGTTAGGAAATGAGTTTACAAGTAGGCAGTGGAGCTTTTATTAAGCTTAAGTTGAAGAATCATTCGTATACTAGGTAGCAATTGGATACATCATTTACTCTATGTTAATTACTTCTAGCTTTGTGGCAGAAATGCGATAAACTCAAACAGGCCAATATTTGATTCTAGAAGTAAGCAGTGCAGTCAGCAAACAGCGCATATGAGCACAAGAGCAATAAGCCAGCAAGTGCTTGTGTGCCAGTTTACTAATGTGCGTGTGCTGACTGCATTGGAGCATAACTTTGTGCCCTAAACACGCTTGCCATTTGCAATGATAGTCCACTTGACTTTGCTTTATATTACTAAAATTATTATTAAATATCTTTAAATATAAGCGGATTTTAATAAAGACTTTCTTTCAATAGGTCCTTCAAAATCGTTGACTTCAATCATTGTGATCTGCTTAAACTCCAGCTCTTGACGACTTGCATTAAGTGTGCCATTGATAGACAGAACTTGATGTATGCCCTTATTACCTTAGTATTAGGCTTAATATGTACAAGATAGTTTTGAAAAATAAATATTATATATATTTATTGCTCTACAGTGAGTGTATACAAATATACCTAGCAGCTTTAACTAATTCATGTATCAATCAATTTAGTTAAATGGCTAAATGGTCTTCAGGTATGCTTCTTACAGGTAAAGTTAATGATGTACCAGCAGCTTCTTTACTTATTATTTTGCTGTTAACAGCATCAAGACGAAAAAGTAAGTATTATATTTTAGAAAAATGGCGCGTGTCCCATTATTTTGTAAAAAAATATAACTGAGCTAATTTAAAATTTATAAATTAATTATACTCTAGAAAAGTTTTACAGTATTAGTGGACTACCTTTAATAATAGGTATCCTAAGGCATAATAGCTGTGTATTATTTGGAAAACATCACAAACAAACTTTTAATTCAATAATTCAATTCAATTTCAATAATGCATAACAGTGATGTTCGAGAATATACGCTCTTCATTTTTGGTGATTTTAAAAAGTTAAAAAATATAGGAAAAAAAATTTTAATTAAACAAATAAATAAAAATAACTGTTTTGTGACTTAGATATGTTATACAAAATTCGATGCGATGACATATTTTGAAATTTATAACTTATGTTCTATGCAAAAATTTAATTTTTTAATTTATTTTCTCTAATACTCTGCCATAAAGTTTGGAACGTATAAAAGAGCCTATTATCTAAAACTGACAGAATTCATGAAGTTCTATGCGATGCCAGTTAGATTTTGCTCGAACTGCTTGCATGATTCTGTGGCGTTTCCATTCGTAAACCAATTTGACTTGTATTGCTCTAACAAAAATATTGAAGCACGTACTTTCTTTTTGTATTTGATTTACTTATGGGACGTTTCAGGCACTCTATACATTTTGAGTTTGATTATAATTGTTGGAGCTATATGGTTTAAAAATGTTGTTCAGGACTTGAGCGATCTGTTTTCAAAGGTATCGAATTAATACAGCGACACATCGCCATCCATTGCCGTACTTTACTTTAAAAAATTAAACTTAATCCCATGGCGATGACGTACTATCTGTGTTAGGCAGTTTATAGCTAAGTTCGAACGGCGGTAACTTTAATTAATGGAGATTACTTAGGTAAGTTACGTTTTTTCTAGCAATACCAGTGCTAGCCAAAATACCACAACATCGATTTTACTCTTAGCGCAAATTTTGTCAAAAAATGGCAGCCTCAGTTTAAAAGGAAACTTTTACAATAAAAGTCTTAAAATAAGCATAGGGCACACTCAGCATGCCAAACATATCTAAATGAAAAACTTTATAGATATTATGTGGAAAACTTTTTGCATCAGGCGTACTCAGTCAGCAAAACAAACAGTATTGCCCTAAATGCCTAAAGGAAGCTGGCAACTCTAGTTCACAAACATAGGCAGCACTGGTTAACTGTTTTCAACGTCTTTGTGCTGTTTTTTCTTTTTTGACTGCAGCCAATAAGCAGTCAATACAATTTGCCTTATTTCAACATTTAACTATTTATTTAAAGTGCTAGTAACGCTTCATAAAAATGCATCTTAACTTTGTAAACAAAAATAATCGATAAACATTACTTTGACTGCATTTTCACACACACACACAGCTCATTGCGTGCGAAATAATCTGCAAAACGTTTCGCACGAAATGTTTTCTTATGAGTACTCACTCGCCTTTAGCTGCATAACAAAAAATATTTACAATAAATCGTAAAACTGCGAAATATATGTATTTTTTTATACATTTACAAGTTGAAAATGTAAGAGACCTTGCTTGAGCGCACAAGCAGTGCATAAAGTGTGTTACAGCTTCATATGTTCGAAGTGCAGCTGCAGTTAACCCAAACTGAAGTTTGCTTATTATATACGAAGGACCTTTAATACAGATAACAAAAGTTTGAACTTGAACTGAAATTTGTGTGCCACCCAAAAATGTCTGCCCCAAACCGTCCGTCGCCTACTAACAAGTGCATACGCTGTGCAACTGACAGCGGTGACACTGAATACCCTACCGCGCACCTTAACAGCAAACCGCCTTAACTTCCAACTAAGCGCAACCACTTGTGGGGCAAACTTCGTTTCGGAGTGGCTACTCCGAAATATTTTAGCTTATTTGGGATTGGTCGCAGCCTTTGAGAGAGCGCGTTCTCTTAGTAGGCCAAACTGTTGCTCTTAACAACTTGTGGCTCTTAGTTTGTGACACAGTTTTCACGCTCCAAAGCTGCCTGTGGTACTATTTACATTAACATTTGTTCATTTTCTGGTGCTGACTTAGTAGTATCCAAAAAAAAAACAAACATTCAAGTTCTGACCAAAAAAAATTACAAAAACTTGGCTAACTCTAGAGCTAACCCCAACAAAATTGTATGTGCGCTTTGGTCTGTGTGGTTGTTTTTTTTTTTTTTGGGAAAAAGCCTATCAAAAGTTTTGTACTATGCCCTTATGTAAATATTGAATAATACAAGGACTGCTTAATTAAAATATATATGCGCCATTAAAATGTTTGCGCCACAACACAACACAAAAAAAAGGCGAAAAAAAGAACAAAGTAAAAAGGAAAGCCGGAACCTTCTCAAAATGTTTCACCTTACACAAGGAGTGTGTTAAATTTATCCTATACCCGCCACTCGCCACTCGGCCGCACTTAGTCAACGCACACATATAGCGCAAATCCCACAGCGTCTATAATAAACTTGAAACTTAAATAAAGCCGCTCAGTCCCTTCACGAAAAAAGTGCGAACCAAGTTAATGGGCATGGGCAGGCTAAGAAATACGAGAAATTCCTTTTTGACAAAGCGCGTCCGATGAGTAGTCAAGTCAAAGTCCTTATCGTAGTAGCAGTAAAGTAGTGCTGGTAGTGCTTGTCCTTTGGGCCAAGGCATTCGAGCGATGTGCAAAGATGAAATATTTTCAATACAAGCTAGCAAAGTCCAAAATACTTATAAATATTTTTGTGGGTGAGTATATGCGGGCGGGTGTTGGCTGAGCGGCAGATTGTGGGTGTGGGAATGCGAGTGTGTGCGTGCTAGTGTGTAATATATTTATTAGGTTTTTTTTTCTGTATTATTTTGACAACTGCCAAGTAGTTGGGCTGAACTATTATATATCGATGTAACGCCTGAACCAATTGCACTGTGGAAATGGATAGCATTTTTTTTGTAAGGAAAATCTTGTTGCTATTTGTTGTTAGAAGGTAATTAATTTTAAGACTTTTTAAATAAATCAATCTATTCAGTTATTGCTCCAAATGCAGAGCATCTGGGTCCTGATGTTTTGTAGTCCGATCCGAACGGTTCGGTCTTTAATTAATAGAGAATTACTTTTGTAAAAACTGGCATTTTTTAGTACTTAGGCATTGCTGCTTAGGGAAATCGAACCACAAAGATTCGGTAAGCTAAGTAAGGTGCCAGTACTCTACATATATTGAATTACATTTTTTTACGGAAATAGAGGATAGGAAATAGAGGTAGCAGCTACATATATATATATATATATAAACTATACGTAAACTATCATTTTGTAAATTATAAGAATCCCGATTATTGCCGAATACACTATGTACATAGGATGTCCTGAGCAATTCTATGCCGTATTCAATTTCACGACGTGTTGCTGTCACTTTCATTGCTTTGATCTTGTTCAACTTTTTGCGAAAGATTGAAAATTTTCTTAGCTTAAGTTTCCCTTTCCATGTTTGAACAGCGCTACCTGTCTTCGTCAGGCTTGTTGTGAATTGGATTAATTCAACGGCTATCTTATAACTTATATCTTTATACAGACTTACTCTTTTTTTTTTTTTGAACCTAACGTATGTATATATGTCAATTTTAGAGTATTTTGAGAGTCTCAATAGCGCGTTATTTTCCTACTCCTAAATAAGTCCTTATCGGCAAAAATTGCTGCAAAATTTGTGGGGTCATTCTAAACTTATAAGCTTCAAACTATTTTTAGGATAACCCTATTCCTCTAGACAATAAAATTTATTAAATCGGCTTCCTACCTAAAGAATAATAAAAAATGTATTTAAAAAGTTTTGCTGCGATGGATCGGGCATAATTTAAAGAATACAAATAAAAAAAACATCAATCATTCCAACATTTAAGAGTTTTTAGATTCTTAAACTTCCATCCAGCCCAATCGTAAAAATTGTATTATAGTTTTTTGTTATAAGTTTATTAAGTTTAATAAATTTAAGAAAAAATTAAGTTATTTCTTCTTATTCGCTATAATTTGTTTAGTAGTATAAAGTGAATAAGATGGAATTCGTTGTTTTTGACCGCAACTAAAAAATTGTTAAAACCTCCAAAACAAATATGCAATAGTTGTAACTTTCTTACACAATTCATTACAATTAAATATTATATATACACTAATTCATTTTTAGAGGACTTTGTTGCATTCAAATACTACTTATGTGACGATTAGAAAAAGATTCTGAAAACAAAATATGCGCATTGTGTACGATTCGTTCAACTCGAGTATGGCGCTTGCGATCGTGAAGGAGGAGAAGACTGCTCGTCACAAAACCATTCCATAATTTACAAAAAAAAATACACTTTCGGTTTTTTTTTAAACTTAAAAATATAGATCACTTTTCCTAATAAAAAAAAGACAGGTAGTGCGTAAAATCGTTTTATCTTTGGTTCTTCGGAGTTAAAAATTTGAAGTGTGCCGTACTCTTCTTAGTCAGCATATCATGTGCTCACTCTTCAATTTGGATAAACATTTAAAGATACTTTCGTAAAGGAACCATAACTTCTTTACTTACTAACTTAGCCAATAAATGAGTAAGCCAAATTAGTTTATAATAATACAATAACGCTAACCACAATCAAGGAAGAAACTGCGTAATTTAAAATCTGTTGTGCTCTCTGCCACATCTTGACAAAATATCAGACAATCAAATGTTGTTTGGATATAACGATTCTATAATAACCTATAGAGAATATTCTGTGTACAGCTGTCGCGTCCTGTAGGTAACTCAGCTTAAGCTTCATCAAGCGCAATATAAGGATTCTACAAAGAGACTTCATTTATAGATGCAAAACAACTTTAAAGCTTCAGCTTTCAGTTTGACTTCACATAATTCAATTTTTTCGCTTTATACCCCAGAAGCACGTTGAGACTTTATTCCATTGTCCTCCAGTATGGAACAAAAAGCCATCTTTCGACCATAGTACAACGTACACACGCAAGTACAACTTTATTGTATAATAGCAATACAATACATGGCAACAACAATAAGAGTAGGCCTTTCTGTTCTGTACTCTAGCTCAAAGACCAAAGGCAAATAATAAAAATTTACTCTCGATTGAATTTGACAAATGAAAAGGAAATCAGAGCAATGGACACTCGATTAGATTTATGTTGTTATTGATTTATATATATATATTTTCTTGTACCCCCAACTCAATGTACAAAATTTTTTGTGTAAAATTTACGAAATTCGAATTCGATGTCACTTAAAACTTTAAAGGCAATCATAACAAATTATTTATAAAATTTCTTTTAACAAATCGAATCGATAGCAGCTTTAATTTATACGCCATCAAAATTAAACCCACCCAAAACAGCAGTCAAAAGCCAAGTGTGGACCTAAACAAACATGGGATACCAACAAAATGGACACAAAGCCAGGGCCTTACAAGCAGTTAGTGTATACTTAAGACCCAAGCAAGAAAACCAACTAGGACAACAAACAAAACCACAAAGACAAATAGCTGGGTGTGGGAGATGTCTTTTTAATTACATTGAATTGTAAATATTTATGGTTTAATATTGAAGTGGCTACTAACTATAGTATATTTATAGCTCTAAACAGTTTTATGAGGTCGTTGCTGTAGCATTTACTAAGAGGCTTTTTTTTAGACAGTAGCGACAGCAAAATAGAATAGGAGGGTTAGATTTCCTCAATTATTGCCATGGAATTGGAACTTTTTCGTAAAGTAATGTCTTTCTTATATACAAAGAACGACGGTTATGTTCGGACGGACTGTTCAATTCGAGAGCTAGATCAATTACGACAAGGCAGCATAGAATATCGCAAACGCAGAAAGTATAGAAATGACTTGGTGCAGAACAACCAACCAGCCTTGAACTCGTGCAGCTACTAACAATTTCACACCCATCAGGGGCTCTGGGATTCCACACATTTCCCGTAGGTTACGCCACTGCTTCGCAGTAACCCCAAATAGACAAACAGTCCGTTGGACACGCACTGCATACACTTGATTGCTTGCACTTGGCGTATGCCACTCAGGATGTCCGCCTGTCGGACACATGCCTTGCAATTTGTTGCTTTAATCCCTGGCATGACCTTGAAAGCATATATTTACAGTACCCATTCCTGACCACAAAAACACACCCGCACCACAACAAACACATCTGCAAAATGCGACTTCGTAGAGCGTTGTGTTGCAATGTGCTGAATTTCGATTCTAAAATAAGAAATGACTCGGACCTGGGAACAGAATCTACTACTCGTGTATCTCATCGTATCTTATCATTCGTCTGTCAGTCCGACTATTTTGCTTCCTGTCTGACCGACTGTCTACGATGTCCTTTGCATTTGACATTTTCAATTTGCATGACAGTTTTACTGTGGTTGAGCGCGTCAACTACTCGCAAGCATCCAAAAATGTAGGAGCCCCCCCACTTCTGTCGCATTCTTGACATCGTTATGTCCTTGGCATATGTTCGTTGTGGCAAATGTTCGCATCTGTTACATGGTCACGTACACTAAACACTCGCGACCGTATATATATATATATATATATATATATATATATATATATATATATATTGGCATAAAGGTGAGAATCCCCATTCCTCAAACACTTGGAAGGATTTGGTGCGTGATGGTGCAACAAATAAGACAATACCCTGAGACAACTGCACGTTGTTTATGATACTTTTTTGGCGGGGTTTTTGGACAAAAAATAACTCATACTTTGCGACACACATTGAAAGTTAAGAGCACATTTTAAAAGCGTTTCTTCGCCATACCCTTCGAGATGTCAAAATCTTTAAAACTGTTTGATTGTGATTTATGGTTTCATCTCAAATGCATGGCTTAGCGAAATAAAATTCTTTTTATACCCTATACCATAAGGTACAAACGGAGTATTGCGTTTGTGCAAGCAGAAAACATGTGTTATATCTAGAAGGAAAGGTCAAAAACCGCCCATAGTTATTTAAATTATATCAGGCTGACTCAAGAAGTAGAAATACCCATGTCGAAAGACTCGTCTGACCGTCTGTAAGAATGAACTAGATCTCAGAGATGGTACACTTCTGCGTCGTTTTGAAATCTAACATCAATTTCTATTAGCTCAATATTAATCATTTTTAAATTGATTTTGAGCTTTACTAGAAATAAAAACAATGTTACTATCTGCCTTTAGTTTAAAGTTTATTTCTTCTGTTATTTTTTTATTGCCACTGAAATCCTTTCAATGACAAGTTGCACACCTTCAAAAATTTCTATGTAGATTTTCAATTGGAGAAGATTAGCCTAATCTGATGTTTCTGCTTAAATCGTATAAAATGAATACTTGATATGTTAAGTAACTCTATTCGATAATAATATTGGCATTATAATTTATTAATTACATTGCACCCACAGAAGTAATTTATTTTGTTTTATTCAAAGAGCGTACTTTTGATAGTCATCTACAACTTCAAGGTTTTTAAAGAATTCAGCATTTCATAGCTCTGATTGCAAAACCAGAGAATATATGGTTATTATAAACTGGCGTGTATTCAAGTGCACATTCTACAAAAGCTCGGGTTACGTTAATTTAAATTCGGCGAGCCCAAATTTATGCTAAAAATGTAAAATGCTGGAATTTTTAAAGCCAACATACCTTCTATGCAATTGGCCATAAGAATGATTTAGATCCGTTATTGATAAAAAATAATAAAATCCGATTACAAAAAATTTGTGTCAAATTTAAAGCGGTGATTGGAAATGCTAAAAATCCTCGAGAAAAAACTAATTTTTACTTCAGGCTTTTAAATGCTGAACTGTATTATATGAGAACTTTATTATATTTTTTCCATCTCAAAAAATATAATAACTAATAGCGAGACCTAGAGAAATTCAGAGACTGCACTGGGTAGGCAAAGCTACCTGCGGAACTGGTATGTGGTGGTATCTTGACGAAGATACCAACTCCTTTCATTCAACAGGAGGAATGGCCACGTATTATGGCCATCTTTAATGTTCATCAGTGGATCTCTGAGAAGAGTTGGAAAGGGATGACGATAGGCATCTGCACGCTTCGTAACCCATGTACGACCTTCCTCATAGTAAATGGGTGCAAACGCTGACTGCACACGATTTAACGTCGTAATAAGGCCCGTCTCATCTGGGTATCTGGGCAACGAGATGCAGATTAATTGGCAAATCGAGGATCGGCCACCCTACTTCTGAGCACACAAATTACCACTACAGTCACGCCTCAACTTTGCCACCCTCGCTTCTATCTATCCAAGTCCGTCTTTTTGTTTATATAATATACCCATGTACCACCCACCATACGTCTTAATTTTAAATTAATGAAAAAAAATTCTGTATATTTAAATTAAATATTGTACATTCAATATATTCTGTTCATCGGTAAGGTCAAGTTAACGTGGAAGAATGAAAATTGAAATATAATTTACAAATTAAAGTTGTAAATTGCAACGCCCACTAGTCGTGTGTCAAGCAAAAGCAAATTCTCAATCCTCTTTAAAAACATAAACAATGACTTGTAAATGTATAATGTAGGCATTATTGGAGCAATTGTTTGGCTTAGTCTTAATTCTGATAAGTTATCTTCGGAATATATTTAAGTATATAACCCGAATATATCCTGTAAAGAGAATTACTTCAATAAAAAACATATTTTTTTTTTATATTGCAACTTACATTTTAAGGTTGCAGTCGTAAGGCACATTGAGCCATTTCTTGCCCTTCCGCTGCAACCATAGTATCATGTGTATCTGAAAAAAATTAATTACGCAAATTAAAAAACAAGAAAAATTTTGTTTTGTATAAAAAACTTACGTGTATTTTCCATTAGCTTGTGTGCTTTAGCTGAATGTTAGAATGGAACTGAACTGACAGCAATACTATATCAGCCTTGTATATGAAAACAAATTTGTACGGGCTACTTTGATGTAAAATTAAAAAACCAATTTTTTAGACTCGTAAAAAATTCCCCATTTAAGTGTACGTACAGACGGCTAAGCACTACCAGTCAATCTGCTTTACCTATTGTCGTCCAATGCCCTCTCTGTGCCCACAATATGAATTCCAAAAATAAATGCTTTTAATGTACATCTGTTTGGTAATACCGTCATAAGATTTTGTCTAAACATGTCAACTGAAGATGAACGCATATTTGTAGACACGTGTATATACGCTCCAGCGTTTACCTGTAGAATTAGCTACACTTTATGGCTTAACACAAAACCATTTATAGAGTGTTTGCCCAAGTTATTTGGACGCTAGGCCTGGGCAGGCTGTCTCAAGACTGAAAGTAGATTCGACGTGGCGCAGTATATATTAGAGCAATGCCAATGCTTTGAATAATTAAGCTAATAAAAGCAAATGTCTTCCTAATATAAAGCAGGCAAACAAACTGACAGACTGACTGACAAAGTTGGCGGACAGCTTGACAGCCAGACAACGTGACGAACGCAGCAGCAGCAGCAGCAGCAGCAGCAAACTCACTGAAAACACGCAAACTAAATTTGAACTGCGGCCAAGTTAAATAAACTGAATTTGTTGTATACATTCTGGCCAAGTTAATTGATGAAGCGGGACGCTCAGATAAGCTCTGATTTGCGGGGCACTTATAATCTCACGCCGCCTGTCTAAGATGCCAGCCTAATTCAATTTGCTGGGATTTGAGCTTTAAAGAATATATTCTGACCAACTTTGTGACTTTGGCCAAATGCTAACCACTTGTTTAATATTTTAATGCGCAGCTTAAGCTCTTAATGGCCAAAGCATGTTTTAAAAATGAATATGATTATAATTTAAATATTTGGTTTGAGGTATTTTAAGTCATTTTAAGTGTCAAAGTGCACAAATTGCGATTTGGCTAGATAAAATATGGAGCGCAGCCTGAAAGTATGCTACATTTTTTGCTTGCCTGCTTGTCGTTTGGTTTGAGCGGAAATGGCACAGTTAATGGCGGCTTCAGCTACCGGAAGTATGGCACGTTTACAGGTGTTTCACGTAGCTCTGACGATTATGTCAACCCAGCTGAGAACGATTAAATCTGTGCCAAAGTGTTGATCGTTTTTATGATTGCTCTGTGCTGCCGGACGACTTGCCACAAAAAACATATTTCATGTCAACTCAGTGGCCTGGTTGGGTTACTTTTCAATTACTGATGCGGTTGAAGTTGTTTTTTTTCTGGCGCTGTTGTTGTTGGCCAAAATTGCGGTTGCTCAATGCGCCATAACCCGGTCGACTTTGGCCATAAATTATGCTATTTGTTGCGCTGAAGCTGCGGCAAGCACTGCTACTTGCCTCAAACCCGACTGGATTTGGCTTTTTGTTGGCAACGGATATTTCTACGTAAGGCACAATAACGATCCGCTTATTGTTGGCATTTCCGTTGGGGAGCGCTTTCAAATGTCACAAATTCGGGCTGCGTGTGACCAACAATTGAGGCTTTAAAATGTCCTTCCCTATTGTAGCGGCATTTATAATATATGTGGAAATAAAACATGCTTGATGGGCTTGGTGTTTTTATTGACTTTTGGTATGTTTGCATTGGCTGCGGTACGTCTGCATTACAAGCCATTGCACCATTAAGAAGTTTTATTTGAAGCAATCGATATGCATTGCATGGGCGCAGCAAGGACCAAAGACGCTCAGAAGCCACCTTACACGATATGGACTTGCAAGTCGCGTGTTTTATTTGCTTACAGTGAGTGCGTCATGTAGTTGTATACATTACCATAAGCCCATGGGTCAAGGGTATTGCAAAACATTAAATGATTATGCTTAAGGGAACAAAAAATTACATTAAAAGTTGCGGTAAAACGGGGATGGCATAAGAAATTGCGTTCCACTGCATGAATTTTAAATTACATTACAGGTTTACAGTTTTATTTATTATATATTTTAAATATGCGCTTTTCTTTAGATTAATTAAGGTTCTTGAAGTAAAATAAAATCCAAAGCACTGTGTTGTTCTTCTAGTAATAGCTTCTTCTGAAGATTGATCAAATAAAGTTTGACAAATATCAAAGCTGTTGCTTTTTTAAGTTTATGAAAAAAGTTTACGAAAACTTTCAAATACATTACAACAATTTTGTTTTTTAATTTATGTTCTCTATGGTGAGTCTGTATAAAGATAGATTTATTTTCAACATATGTAGATGCTCAAATTTCCATGAAATTAATAATTGCCTAACAGGTAACTTAGTACAACTAATATATTTTCATTGGATATGGCAAATCACGGAAAGATAAATAATCATATATAAATATATTAAAGAGAATTAGAAACATTATTAGGTTAAAATACATATAAAATGAATATGATATGAAAAATCCTTTATGTTGTGTTCAAGACAAAGCAAATACGCGTTTTAAGTTAGAAATGCTATTTTTTTGGATAACTTGAAAGAAAAACCAAT
This sequence comes from Chymomyza procnemis, assembly GCA_035046065.1. Lineage (NCBI taxonomy): Eukaryota > Metazoa > Arthropoda > Insecta > Diptera > Drosophilidae > Chymomyza > Chymomyza procnemis. The sequence goes on along the minus strand of JAWNOJ010000023.1, from coordinate 9,924,218 downwards.
TAAAAATGTCCAGATGGTTTAAAAAAATCCAGAAGTAAAGTCTGATTACGTTTGAGCAACCACATAGAAAATATGAAAAAAAAAATGTAAAATATATCATTTAACTGCCAAGAATGTTGAACATATTGTTCAGTTTCAAATTCAAATCGTTTGTCAAAAGTACCAAAAGTAACATATGCATATCCAAGTAAAATAAATCATTTTATATTCCTTGACTAGGCTGCCATCGTTGCAGAAGCGCAGAATAGGATAATATCTATTAATAGCTTTTTGAAGAGAATGGTAAGAGCCAAATACGATGGGCGAAGTGCCTAATTGATTGAGTTTTACCTAGCAAATAGAGTCTTTTAGCTCGCTATGCCATACTTTGCCTAGTACTGGTGCTGTTGTGGGCAACCCTTGAATATAAAGGCGAATACCCTAACGACTGCCACTTTGCATATATAAATCCAAATTAAATCTAAGTTTTATTCTGTCTGGTTTGCGCCAAGTGTCTTTTACTATATTTCAATAATTGATTCTCAAATTTTTTGCTTTAAAAACATGCGTGAGTGTAACTTAAATTCCTTACTGCTTCTTTGTATCTGCAAACCAACGCCAAAGCGCAAAACCATTTATGCAAAACTTTCCAATGCCTTTGCTCAGCGAAGCCCAACACAAGGACTCGATAAGGACTTTTTTGTGGCGTGTTTGCCGCTGCTTGATTTGCTCAAAGGCTTAGTGGCACGCAGTCGCGCTTTGAAGAAACTGAAAGCATTTAATGTTGATTGCATTTTAGAGTGGCCCTTCTGAGACTGGCCTACTGGTTGGTCTGTGTCTTGCACTTGTTGCTCAAATAACAACTTTTGCATCAGCATAGCAGGCCAGCAGCTTGAAGCTGCGCTGTCACTTAAAGGAGTCGTAAATGTCGTTCCAACTCAACAACGCTTAGCACAACTTGGCAAGTTAGGGTTATTTACTGTGATAATAGTAAACAATTTCCGGATTTTGCTGTCTTTGTTGGCAACTTAATTGCTGCTGCAAATGCCGGATGCCGGCACAGCCTCCACAGCTGCAATTGCAATTTCTCCATTTAAAGTTGGACCGAAGAAAAAAAAAGAAAAGACAAGCACAAATAGTTGTTGTGCTGCGTGTGATGGGTGACCATCAAAAATGTAAATAATGTTGGGGATTTCAGCTAAACTACGGCTTCTACTATTACACAAGTTGTGCCCGGAACCAGAGTGGCAGCAACAAAACGCAGCAGCTGACGCAAGCTCTTGGGCTGTGACACTCCCCCAATTTGGTATACAATGAATTATATATAAGACATTCCAAATTTACACGCAACATCCTCTTCACTCGACTCGACTACGTCACAGTCACACGTTGTTGTGTGTGTGTGTGTGTGTGTGTGTGTGTGTGTGTGTGTGTGTGTTTGTGTACCTGCTCCTTGTCCTTTGTCCTTGTTGCATTTACGGAAACCGAAAAAGTCTTCGATTTACATTTTGACTGCTATGTTGTCAGAGGCAAAAAAAGAGGAAAAAACAAGCTTTTCTTAGGGGAAATTCAGAATATTTGATACCCTGCTGCCATTTCCTTAATTTTCCTGTTTCTATAGAGCTTAAAGAAAAATTTAAAGCGTCTCATTTCGCTTTGAGAGTTTTCATACAAAACCTTTTTAAATTGTTCCTCTCAAAATGCTACCAATGGTTTCGCATATGCTTAAATACTGCCATGAATATGCATGGCAGAAAAACCTAAAACTGCTGAACTTCCTTTAAAAAAAAGGAAGAAATTTTGTGCATTTGAATTTTTTACAAACCATTTGCAATAAATGGCGAATATTTGCTCTAGTTTAGTGAGCACTTTTTTTTATGTAAATGAACTTTTAGTGGTAATGGATTGGCACCGGTTCTGATGGTGCATAAGATGCATATAATAGTTGAGTGTGTGATTGAACTATTGTCGCTTGAGGTACTTAGCGTAACTTTTATTTAAAAAAAAACCGATTATAGAATCTCTCATGTGATTGTTTATTTTTGTACCTATAATATATTCAGCAGTATTTAACTTTAATCAAAATAATAATATGCTTCAAGTTAATTTTTTGTATAACAAATTGAAAAGAAATACTCCGAAATCCTTTAATACAAATTGAACATTATTGCGTCAACACGAAACACTTTAAGGCAGATTGAAAACTCCAAGCGGGAAGGCTACGTATTACCAACTAATTTTAACGTAACCAGATGGCAACAATATAGATATAGTAAAGTAAATAAGCCTCACTAGCTTACATTCAATCATTAAGCTGTTCTTCGATTTCAGCCGAATCGATGAGAAGCTCGCAGTTGGCACCAAGCCATTAAGGTTTGGAGAATATGGTGTGCGGGGTATGACATCCCGATTCATTGTTTCCAGGAAGTTTTTGACATCTACAGCTTTATGGTACTGAAGCACTATCTAATCCCATTGTTATGCTTGAGGCAATTTTAGTCTGATTCTCACGTAATGCAGATGTTAGATGCATAGCTGTGTAAAACGTCATTAATGGTTTTGTCTGGTTGTAGCTGCTGAGGTCTATGAGGTCTTCTACTTGGTCCCATCATGTGCAGAGCATGACCCTTTAAATTCTGGAAGTTATGATTTGGCGTAAATCTAGACTATTATTTATTTTGGCGTTATCCTAGTATATAAAGTGGATACGTTTATTTTCAGTCACCATTCGGTTCAAAAGTCCCTTTTCTTTGCTGTCAGTCAAGAAGCAGTTACTCTCAACTTTAGCTTCTATGGCACCCAATTAATTTGCTTTCAAATAAGTTTCAATTATTTTAACTGAACCAAAAGTGTTAGCCCCAACTATTTAATGTATTTAGTTTGTATTTTACTCTGGTAGTCAATTTTGTCATTCCTTACTTTCAAACACTTTTTGGAGCACTGATTCGAAGGCAGTGATTTCATTGTCCATGACAAAAAACGTCACTGCTTTCGAAGCATAGAATCGACTATTTGCAGGAGCAGATGCACCATATTCCTTTTGTGATGTTGTCAGTAATATCGATTAACACTTACTTTTTGGTTAAAAAAGCATAATATTTTTAAATTATTTGAAACAGAGATGATCCAACTTATTGGGAACTATATGGTTTTCCATTTTAAACTTTAAAAAAGTAAATTGCAATAAAACACACTCAGCGTGCGAATTTCAATTAAACTTTTATTTCAAAATAAAATTTGGTTTATGTCATTATGTGTCAAATACAACATCATTGAAATGACCACCTAGGGCTTAACCGCAGACCTTGATCCAAAACATGTAATTTTCGATGACTTTGCAGCAATTCTGGGGCGGTGTCTCGGCCATAACTTCAACTTTTCATAACTTGTTCACGAATTTGTGGATTGTCTGCGTAGATACCATCTTAAGCATAGCCCCATTAAAAAGTTCAAAACAGTTTAAATCCCACGATCTCCACGATGACTGCCATCACCAAAACGCGAAACTATGCGTCCTTCCCAATTCGTTCGCAAAATGGCCATATTCGGTTTATTTGTGTGGCACGTAGCGCCGACCTGTGGCAATATGTTATCTTTTGCCGATCGAGCATTACGATGGTGCACAGGTCTCATAATATATGCTACGGAGCCAGTTCGTTCGAATTTTTGCCCTATTGTCCAATCTCCGATTTCTTGTGTCTTTTTGTAATGCTCGAAAACATTCACCGGATTTTTTCCATTTTTGTAGTATAATTTCACAAATTTTACACGTTATGCGAAGCTAGAACTATCCATATTGTAAAATTCAAAACATAGAGATCAATTACTTTACATAGCCCCACAGAAAGTAGTCTAGCGGTGTTAAATCATAAGACCTAGATCCAAAACGTGAAATTAGGTGGTCATCAAACGTGTCTTGCAAAAAATCGATTGTGGCACGAGCTGTGTGACATATTGCGCCGTCTTCTTGGAACCACAGCACTTGGACATCAGGGTTGTTCAATTCAGGAATGAGAAAGTTTGTAATCATGGCGCTATATTGATCATAATTAACTGTTACGTTCTGGCCATCATCGTTTTTGAAGCAGTATGGAGCAATAATTCCACCAGCCCATAAATCGCACCAAACAGTCATTTTTTCTGAATGTCACGTATGTGTTTCGACATACACATGAGGATAAGATTCACTCCAAATGCGGCAGTTTGGTTTACTGACGTAGCCTTTTAACCAAAAATGCGCTTCATCGCTACACAAAATTCGCTGTTGAAAATCGGAGACAAAGGCAATCTTGTTTTGGGTCCATTCGACGAATCTACGCCTTGCTTGATGATCGTTTGGATCGTTGGCTTCTATTCTTGAATTGCCAAACCAAATTGAGAATAAATCACTTAACCGCTGTTAAATCGGTCGCCAGCTTGAAAAGTAATGCCAACTTAAAGTACTACCCCTCGAAAAAAAACATCCTTTGCTTATCCAAAACGCAATGTTTTGGATTATTTTCCTTATAATTTCATTAAGTTTAGTTTTACGTCAATATTTCCAAAACTTTTTTCATTTCCACTTCAATTTGGAAATAAAAATAAATAAATCTGTTATATATATTTACAAAAAAGAAAAAAGAAAACAAAAAAAAATATTCTCTTTTATCCATTTGATGGCTGCAGGATATAAAAAGACTAGCAAAAAGCCATGCTCAATGTGCTGTCTTTAAAGCCCTGACGTGACCCTACACACACACATACACATATACACAAAAATGGTTACCACACACAGATACACTCACTGATACACACATTTACATGCACAAAGTGCCTGTGGAAGCGCCTGAATATTTAAGGATGGCAAATGGTACGCTGCTGCAACACGCTCGATATCGACTTTCGCTGTTAGGTAACTCTTAATAATTCACTAAAATGGAAATGCCAAAGTTTTGCTTAAAGATGTTGCTGCAACGTTAGTCCTTGTGGGTAATACCTGAAGTTTTATCTATGCTCGAGCAGACTTAATAGAGGAAATCATGATATATGCTTTCATTAAGACTTGTAAAGTTTTTAAGATAATTGCTCAATTACTTGTAAAAACTTTATTTACGAGGGTGGACATGTTAGTTGAGGGGTGGCTGTAGATTATAATTGTCTACCCAAAATGCATTAAAACCTGATAAGGAATATATGATCATGCGAAAAAATAATAGTTGTCCTATCTTTAGAAGTTTAGCATAAATTAAAAATAAGTTTAATATGTCTAATAAACTTTTTACTTAAAAAATTATTGAAATATATATTGTCAGACAATTTCTTAAAATGGTTTAAAAGAAATTAAGTTTTCGTTATACAATACTTTCTAAAATACTTATAATAGATACTTAATTTACTCGTAGAGGACAATTATTATTTATTTAGTTGTACCAAGTCCAGTTGATTGTATAATTAAACAATTTCAAAATTAATAAGTATTAAATATTAACGAGGAAAATATAATATAAAGCTAACTCATATCTTCAACCTGACGGTTGAATTTTGTATAGATATATCACATCTGGGGGTGGCTAGCAACTTGGATGTACAATGTAAAAATTGAAATCAGAAAGTAACATTAAAGTTTAAACATTTCTTAACAAAGAAAGATGCCAAAAGATCCACGTTTACCAAGTTAGGTTTGCATAGTTAGTGATGGGTCAAAGATAGTCAATTTGGAAAATCAAGATAAGTTTAAATGAACAAGTTCGTAAGATTTGAAATTGTCTGGGTTATTATAAATTGCGCATAAGACGCAAAAAGCATGTGAATCTGCAAAATGGTCTTTATTCGATTTAAAAATTGATGCATTCATTTCATTTTATATGCAACTATTTCGAATATTAAGCAAACATAAAATGTTCTATGAAATTAATTGCGTATATGTAATTGGTCTGAATTCAATTGTATAGAAATATTTCTTATTAAAAATTCAAGTCTAAAATATATTTATATATATACTACAATTGTATTTAGCTATTTGGCAGTATAGCACGTATTTTTAATAATGCTAATTTAATATTTTTACATAATTATTATGTTTTTTATGCAAAATGAATATTTGTCAGCAGTTGTTAATTTGCTATGGAATATGCTGCGTATACGTGAATTACCCTCATACGTAAACGTAATTTAAGTTTAACAAAATATTTCTTTATCAGCGCTCCCAGTTTCTGGTTTTATATGTTTACTATTTCTTTTTGGGCAATTAATTGTGCTGGCATGCAAAAAATTGCTTATACGTTATATATACTTGGCAAAATTTTACAAATTATTAACTCTGATTTTTGCAGAATTTTCTTTTTTCACAACTTGAACTGGTAAATTTCAGCAAATGGGTTTTCTGCTATGAAATATATTGTGCATATGTTATTTTCATAAAATAATATGTACTCCTAACCATCAATCATACTAGTATTTTTCATTATTAAGACAACTATTGTTTGTTATTTTACTTTGGTTACTTGATAATTGTGCCTTAAAAACTATTGTGTTACTCAATCATTATAGAAAATTTTATATTTTTGTAATATTAAAAGTATGACTAACGTTGCGTATACGTAATCCACACCTCGAAAATGTGTTGCAGCTTTTATTGTTTTTGCATAAAAAATGCAGGATTTTTTTGTTGAAATCCTGCTTTATGTAGCTGTCAGTTGTTATTTTGAGCACATTGCGTATACGTAATGTGTACCTCAGTAATAAAATGAAATACAATATTTTGTGGTTTTTTTTATTCCATTTTCTTTTATTAGAGCTTCGTTTAGTTTTCTTTTTTATTTATTTCCATTTATAATTACAATCTGTTTTCGGTTACAATAAGTAATTGGTATAGAGGGCTTGGAATTACAATTGCCCTACCCTTTGCAAAGGGACATTATTATTTTAATTAAATGAATATTATACAATACAGATTATTGATTTAACTTAAAAATAGTTTTATATTATTATGTCACCTAATTCTGTTGGGGATTTGCGTGTAGGTGTATGTTGTCGTGTTGAAGAAGTCGCGATGTGTGGTTAGAGCTTCTTTCGTGTTTCTAAAATATTTTTTTTATTTACTATAAATATTAAATTTTTTTTCTTTCCTTGTTATTTAGCTTGGGAACTTAGGGCTTCTACTAGAGTCTTCCAATGAACCCTGTTTTGCGCCGTCTGTTAAGCTCTGTCTCATGTAGTGTTCGACTAGGCCAACTCTTGAAGAATGGATCATCTCCAGGTCGGCTTGGATCTTCCGATCCGCCTGCATCCTTTGGGATTCCAGTCCAGTGCCATCCTGACAATACTGCTTGGGTTTCTTCTGAGAGCAGAAGGCCCTATCCATCATCCACGCCGCCTTAAAATTAAACGTTTTGAAAATGTTAAAATTAATAAATATTAAATAATAAAGAGGGAAATATACTATAAAACTAATCTGTTTCCCCAGCCTGATTGGTGAATTTTTTTAGATGGATTTACAAAGTAAACGATGAGAACAGGACGTACGATAAAAGTTTAAACATTTCTTAACGAAGCATTCAAAAGATCAGCGTTCATCAAGTTGGGTTTTTATAGTTGGTCAAAGATGCACGATTTTGCGAATCAAGATGAGTTAAGATAGAGAAAGAGATGAATTGAATAGACCGTTTATGGTATCGAAAAACGTAGAGGTTATTATAGTTTGCACATAAGACGTGAAAAGTATCGTGCAATGCATAATAGGATCTACAAAATAGTAATGCTAGAGGTCGAGAGAGGTCCATTTGGTTTTTTTCCTCTAACCCTTAAAGTTCATATAACTACAGAATGGCGGACGCAGCTCCAGCCCGTAGTGGTTTCAGAGGTGATTTTGGCTCTCGCGGTGGTCGTGGTGGACCCGGTCGTGGACGTGGTCGCGGTGCTCGCGGGCGTGGTGGCAAGGAAGATTCCAAAGAGTGGGTTCCAGTCACCAAGCTCGGCCGCTTAGTGCTTGAAGGCAAGATTAAGTCGCTTGAGGAAATCTCTCTTTATTCGCTACCCATCAAAGAGTTTGAAATCATCAATTTCTTCTTAAGCGCATCGCTGCGTGATGAGGTTTTAAAGATTATGCCCGTGCAGAAACAGACTCGTACCGGTCAGCGTACACGTTTTAAGGCATTTGTCGTTATTGGTGATAACAATGGGCACATTGGTCTTGGCGTTAAGTGCAGCAAAGAAGTGGCAACTGCTATTCATGGTGCCATTATTTTGGACAAGCTGTCTGTAGTACCAGTATGTCGTGGTTACTGGGGTAACAAGATTGGTAAGCCCCATACTGCGCCCTGAAAAGTCACAGGCAAGTGCGGCTCCGTCTCTGTGCGTCTAATTCCCGCACCTCGTGGTACTGGTATTGTGTCGGCGCCTGTTCCCAAGAAGTTGCTTTTCATGGCTGGTATTGAAGATTGCTACACATCTGCACGTGGCTCAACTGGTACTCTTGGCAACTTTGCCAAGGCAACCTATGCTGCCATTGCCAAAACCTATGCCTACTTGACTCCAGATTTGTGGAAGGAAATGCCACTTGGTTCCACACCATACCAGGCATATTCCGACTTTTTGTCAAAGCCCACGGCTCGCCTGCATACCGATGCTTAAATATTAAAAGGCCGATTGAAATAAAGATGCCTTTTATTTAAAACTGAAAATTACGAGTTAGTCTGAACCGAATGGTTAAACAAATTTTGTTAAGGAGTTTATTCGAGTCAAGGAAACCGTGTAAAAACTTATACGAAAATCATTTAGAGAAGTTAATTTTATAAGGCGAAATCTACAAGAATAGTACGGCAATCGAATGTTGCTATCCCAATTCAAACGTCGAAGTGCAAATAATAAAATTTGTTTTTGAATAGACTCAATCAACTCTTGATAGTGTCGGTATTGAGGGCTCCAAATGCAAGAGTAGTATTCCAGAATTGGACGGCCAAGCGAAACGTACAGCAGTTTGGTTATATAAGGGTCATTAAATTCTTTTGACCACCGCTAAATACATGCAAGACACCGCTCTAGCTTTATTTACAATATTGAAGATGTGTTTACTAACCTTAAGTTTGTGATCGAACAAAACAGCAAGGTCGGACACGCAATGGATGCGCTCTTTTGCAAAAGTGCCTAAAGAGTAAGTAGGTAGCAAAATATGGGGCACAACGATAAAACGTGCTATATATTTACTCATTTTTTTTAATATATACATTGCGTATACGTAATTTTTGCCAGTTGCTTAAGTGTAGCTCGTTTTATAACTATTTTGCTTTTATCATCTATATATTATATAGATTTCCCTGCCTACTTTGCTAGGCTTAGACCGCAATTGTAATACTATTACTCAAATGTTGTTGATAACTTGTCTCTTTTTGTAGGCGTCTCTAAGTTGTGTGCGGAGGAGTGTATATTTGTCTAGCTTATCATAAAGTTGCCGCAGTGTCCTCTAGTTCTATGTACTAGATATATATTACATATTACTTGCTACATGTTGCCAGTTACTGGTGCTTGCACAAACAGCCACATAAATAAATAAATATATTCAATTTTGATGATACGTGTATGGTATCGAAATATTTAACAAATAGTACGTGACCCAGTAACATTTATATTTGCACATTGTATGGCAAGCGTGCCACAAGCTGCTATGTACTTATGTAGTCATTTTTATATGCTCGCCAGCTGCCGCCCGCTCCACCCACAGCGTGCTCATGTGGCAACAGCTTGGGGCAGCATTTTGTTTTGAAAGCTGCTTTCGCTTGTGGACCCAACAAGTTGACCAATATTTAATAAACTGCTCTCTATGTGCATATTTATTGTATTGAAGCTGCAATGCAGTTAATACAATTCGAAATACTTTGCTGAATAATTCACTTAATTGGACCCCAAAGAGATACTAGTAGTAGTAGTATTAAATGTCAAAGCACAACCGCAAGGCACTTAAAATATTGAAGCAACTGTCAAAACCGCAAACAATGTTGAGTTTTGAATGTTTTGAATATGACAACAAACCAATTCACAATAGACTGTCAAAATGCGGAATGAATGCAACCACCAGTTGGGTGGCGTACACAAGTGAGTGATTTGAAGTGGTTTGTTTCTGTTATTCTGATTTCAGAGTGGAGAGCATCTCTAACGCATACAAATGAATGCAATGTAATAATGTATGTTTTCTAGAGGGTGTTCTTTTGGGTGTATGGTTTTCTGTTTGCTGCTTTTAAAACAGTGTTGATGACAAAAAAAATTGCATAGCTTAAGTTGAAGAACTATAAAAACATATTTTCTTATACTTAAAATTTTATTTTTTATTCAATTGCATTTATTTTTTACTAATTGTGGCCTGAAAGTCACTGTGTTTACGTAATTTGTTTATTACAAATTTTCCATACTCCTCCTAGGAGTTTAAGGTTTCAACATAGGACTACCATCTTTCCCTATCTCTAGCAATTGCTCGAATCTGGTTAAACGGTTGCCAGTTGGCTTCGGAACTGTTTTTTTTGGGGTCGACTGCGTCATCTCGTGCCCTGCGGGTTAAACTCCAGCGCTGCATGCGGGATTTCCTCATAATAAAGAATACATTTTAGGTATATTTGTAACACATTGCGTATACGTATAAAACATTTTCAACAAACCAAATACTTTCTCTATAATTTCTGTCAGTATTTTTATGAAAAACGTATACGTATTAAATGGCATCACTTCTGTTTGAAAAATAGTTGTGTTTGTGCAGAAGTGGGTAAGGTGAAATAAAATTGTTTTTAAAGTTAAAAAATGTATAATAATGGAAATATCTGTTTTCTCTGTAAAAGTTTAAAGTAATTCATTATTTTTTTAATTACTTAAGTGCTCTGTGTCTGGCTTGGTATTTGTTTCATTCTTTTATAAGATTTGTGCAAAGTTGATAGATACTACTAAAAATTCTATTTTCTTTGGTACTTTAGCATTTTTATTAATCTGGTTTCAAATATGTTTAAAAATGAGTCCCTGCTGTTTAAAAGTTTGCTTCGATAAGGGCTAAATGCAAGTCAGGAGGCTTTAAATATTAAATAGTTTTTCATCATCATCATTCAGCTCTTCAACCCGGGGTGGGTTTTGGCTTTCTCAACAATTCTTCTCTATTTGTCTCAGTTGTAAGCAAGTTCGCACCAGTTCCTTATCTCTATCTTCAGCATGTCATCGTGAATATTGTCAATTAGGCGCTTTTGTGGCCAACCTCTGTTTCTTGTGGAGAGTGGTGTTCATGCCAACACAGGCTTTTGTGCTCTGTACTGGTCCATCCGTAGGACATGACCTATCTTAGCCTTTGGGATTTAATAAATTTGACTACATCTTCGCCATGGCTTAAGCTCAACAATTCGTCATTGTTCCTTGGAATGTAGTCACCGCGATCATTTATCTTTGGCCCAAAACTTTTTCGCAGTATGCTTCCTTCAAAGATTCTTAGGGATTCTTCGTCTGCTGCCGTCATGGTCCAAACTTCTGTTCCATATGAAACTATTGGCCTTATGATGGAAATAGCGTAGCTTGCATGCCCATGATAGCAGTTTTAACCTGAATATTTTGTGCTTCTCAACACACCCAACTATTTAAAATTGTCAATTAAACCTTTTTCATGGTGGTCAAATTGTATCAGCCTCAAACACACGAATCATTCTTGTTTTAACTATGCCGTGCTGTCAATTTTCATGTTAAAGCCGAACCTAGTTTCGAAGGCAAATTGTTAATAAATTTATTTAAATGGAAAGCGATCATTTAAGTGCTGTTTCGACTGCACAGGAGCTGTATATTGCAACAAATATGTTTTGGAACTATTTGCTCGCAAAAAACTGGGTGTACTGATACCGCGTTAACTCAGAATATCTTTTGGACACGGAACATTGATAAGGATAACATTGATGGATAAGGAACACTAAACAGCATAAAGTGAAAACGGTCGTAGTGCAATGGCAATCAGCGTTATAATTGGCAATCAGGGTTTCCAACCAGGACTGACTACCTCTGCGGGCTACTCCCCAAAGGTTTAATTCTTAATTCGATTTTGGCAATTATGCCGTTTTTAGATTACAAACGCTCTGACATGGCTGATCTTCGCCAATTAAGGAGGAATTGCATTTCATCAGGATAACGCCACTCAAACACTTTGATGGTTATTCTTCAGAAAATTCGTCAGTTGGAAAGTTCGTATAAAATACAAAATTATTTCATGAGAGGCTTGCAAAGATCGATTGCTACAGTTTCTTGATCATAGGCAGCAGGGTTTTTTATGAGAGGGTTACCTGAAGGTATTGTTACCTAGATCTGATAATTTTATAAGTAGCTTTCAATTTCAATTAATAATAAAAATTTTTAGCTAAATTAAATAAAAAAAACTTCTAAAAGCTGTTTGAAATGGGGATGGTTCTTTAGACTAACAAAAAAAATGTTCACTATTTTTTTAATATTCTTTATTTTATAATCATTTTGCAACATGTCATTTATATAGAAATTTATCTTGAATTAAATTTATAAATTAAAATTCATAAATATTTCTAGTCTATGGGAATCATTCTGACTCCAGAAAACGATTTAATTGTGCTGTTTATAAGAAGATGGTCATTGCACTATGTGCCCAGTTTGCCATTGGCTGGTCAAAATTTCTATTTTTTGTGTAGTAATGGGATACTTTTGAATTGCCACAGAAAACCCAAGAGATTTTAAAATAAATTTTATTTTTTCCCGGAATAATTTTTTTAAATAAAAAATGTTTATAAAATATTTGCGGCTTCGTTGTTTTTTGTCTTTGAAATTGTAAGATTTATCTCGATTTTGTGTTTCATTTAGTTGATTCATGGACAAAATGTAACCACGACGTACCAAGGTACTTTATGTAAATAAAAAATAGTCAAAATTTTAAACACTTAAGAAGCTGCATTTAGAAAAAGAATGCAAATAATTAATTATATTTTTCTCCCTTTTATGTAGCTTTATTACTTATATCTTCACTTCAAAAAAACACCCTATTTTGTGGTCAACTAGTGAAGTAGCTGACAAAAATTAAAATCAGCTCTGGGTCAATCCAATTACAGATGAATTTACAAGCCAATGCGCATGAGCTTTGTTAACACAAAACAACAAAAAAAAAATCAAAAACGAAAAAAATCCCAAACAATGTTGAAGCTTGATTTTCCAGTTAATAAAGGATGACCTAATTAAAAGCATAAAAGAAAGGGTATAACAATACCCGGGATAAGGCATCTATTCAAACAGCAGCTCAATATCTTACAGCACGTTCATCTGGCTGCCATTTGTGAAATAATTAGAGCACGCAATATTGTTTTATTTGAAATTCCAGACACTTGATTCTTGATTGAATCCTGAAAAATAAGCTTTTTTTCATGTTACAACTTTTCGGTTCTACATGTTACAATGTAACAATAGAAAATAGATAGCGTGAAGTTCTATTTGGTAATTGGTCAAAGTTTGTTGGTCTTGGGTATAAGGTTACGTTGGCAGTCATAGCAATACGTCAAAAGGCAAAGAGTTTGCGTTTCAGGAGCAACATTAATTTAAAGTAACTAAATTAGTTTTATTTTAGAAGTGCAAATATTTTTGTATAATTATATTTATATATATTTTAAGTATGTGAAAAGTAGCTTAAATGATTAATGCATGTAATAATAATTTTTTCAATTGTTTTAATGAACCAACCATAAGTATAGAGCAGACGTGGGCAGACCATCAATACGCTTACCTCGGGCAGAAAATTCTGTCGTAGCGCAGTTAGCACACACACAGTAAAAAATATAATAAATAAAATAATGTTATAATAGTTATAAAACAAATAAATTGACTATGCTGTCTTTGCTTCAAAGACAGAGCACGGAGATATCTGTCCATTAATAACTGTTCCATGAGAAGAGGAATGTACAATTTATAGACGAGTCAGAACGGCGCTGTCTTTAATTAATGGAGGTTTTTCCAGGTAAAAAGCACAAATTCATTTGCTAGCTATGTCAGTGCTAGGCAAACGCAACAGTGCTGCTGGGTGGAATTGAACAGCCGACCTGCGAGCATAGAGACCAGTACCACTACTCTGCCGTGGTTTACAATATTGTTGAATTGTATATAAAGGGTGTTTTTTCGAGGTTTAGCACTTTAAGTTGGCTTTACTGTTCAAGATGGCGACCTATTTAACAGCTGTCAAGTGACTTATTCTCAATTTGGTTTGGAAATTCATCATGAATAGACTCACGATCATCAAGAAAGGTGTAGATTCGTCGAATGGGCCCAAATCGATATATTTTCATAAGCGTATTTTGTTTAGCGATGAAGCGCATTTTTGGTTGAATGGCTACGTCAAGAAACAAAACTGCCGCATTTGAAGTGAAGCTTATCCCCAAGTATATATCGTAACGCATACGTGACATCCAGAAAAACTGCTTGTTTGGTGCGCTTTATGGGCTGGTGGAATCATTGGTCCATACTTCTTCAAAAATAATGATGGCCAGAACGTTACAGTCAAGGCTGATCGATGTAGAACCATGATTACTAACTTTCTTATTCCTGAATTGAACAACCCTGATTTTCAGAAGCTGTGGACATCCAACAAGATGGCGCAATATGGCACACAGCTCGTGTCACAATCGATTTATTGGAAGACACGTTTGGTGACCGCCTAATTTTAAGATTTAGACCTTTGAAATGGCCTCCAAGATCTTATGATTTAACACCGCTAGTTTACTTTCTTTGGGGCTTTGTAAAGTCATTGGTCTATGTGGATAAGCCACAAACGCTTAACCATTAGGAAGACAATATTTGCCGTGTTACTGCCGATATATGTCCACAAAAAGTCATTGAAAATTGGACGTCTAGACTGGACTACATAAAAGCCAACTGTGGCGATCAGAAATCATATTCCAAATGTAATGCCACAAGATTACCTTTCGGATAAATATAATTCATGTCAATCGAGTAAGCCATCGTTGTTTTGCTGCAATTAAAAGTTCAATATCTCTAAAGAAAAACACCCTTTAATAACTTGATTTTAAGATAAATTAATATAAAAATTTAAAAAAATACTACATAAATAATTTGTGAAACTAATAGGAGGACTCCTAGAGACGAAAAGGTTCGTGTAGTGGGTCTTTCTACACTTCACTTTTTCTCTTTCTCTCCTCCCCAACCACTATCTAACCCTTACCCTTTCCGGTATGGCACAATGGGCTATTGAGTCTGAGTATCTGAGGCGGTGCCTTTGTCGCCTTTTTGTTTCTTAGTCGATACGTATCTTTTTACCAATATCCATGAATTCACAATCAAACCGTTAAACTGAGAATTGAATTTCCATTGTAAAACAATTTGACAAATTGAAATACAGCTTGTGGCTTTTTAATAAAAAGTTATTAGTAAGATAAAATAGAAGCAGTTGCAATCAACATTTTTATGCATTTTATTTTTAAACAGAATTTTTTTTTTTTTAATATTGGTTCATATACAAATATAGTAAAAGAATTATTTTTATTAAGTTTTATATATCCTTAAATTGCTCTATTTTTGTTGCAGTTTTGTAAATATTGCTTACATTTTAGTTTTAATTTATCTCATATTTTGTGAAAGTAAATATAAATGTATTTTTTGTTGAAAAATGTCAACATTATATTTTATTTGTTTGCCTTTTAGCTGTTTATATTTTTTTGAAACTATTGTAGAAAAAAATTATATTTATATTTTTTATATTTCATTTAAAATTGATTTCCAAATGTATGTGTATTTTGTGTATAAAGAAATCTTTTTCCGCAAATATATAAATTTTCTCATACATTGCTATTTTGCTTTAAAGTCCTGCCAGTATTTTGAGTTAAAAATTGAATTCAAAATATAAAATAATTTGTATGTATCTGTTGTACAAAGAAATACTTTTTCCGACAAAAAATGATAACTGTTGAAGTTCCACCAGAAATTATTCGCCACTGTAAATATTATAAATATTTTTTTTTGTTTTGAGAATAATTTTTAAATGCAAACTAAATTTATATTTTTAGATAAATGTACAATGAAAGTTGTATTTTTTTAATCAGTTAAATTTTATAGGAACAGCTGCATAAATTTATATTTAAATATAATTTAAGTATAAATGCATTTTTCGTCAAAAAATGTTAACATATTTTTAAACGTTTAGCTTTTTCCTTTATATTATATGTATCTATAAATAATGCACCCATCAGCGATGCGGATTAGTTTTATATTATACCATGGGACCCCTGTACGCAATTCGTTGCGACTAAATTACAATTTTCAAAATGTCTTCCAATAAACATGGTGATATTTTTACCAATTTGCTTTTGGATTCGATAGTGAACATATGGCCAAAATAATAGCGAATAAAGTGCGAATTCGATAAGGATAAGTTGCAACTGAAGCTTCTTCTAACGCATGATCCCAATGTAACTCATTTTTCAATAAATTTAATTATAACAGAAAGGCCATTATTCTGAGTCAATCTACGTCGATACAATGCTCTTGGTTATTTCTTACTGCATTTGTCATCAATTTATATTAAATTCCCCCGCTTGGATCATGAATCATATTTTGAATAACAACAACATGCAATTCTGGATCAATTATGGCATCTGGAATTTCAGCAGAAATGACTTGATCCACTCGATCTGGCGTATTTTTCTCCACTAACCAAATCAAAATATGAGCATGAGGG
This sequence comes from Chymomyza procnemis, assembly GCA_035046065.1. Classification (NCBI taxonomy): domain Eukaryota; kingdom Metazoa; phylum Arthropoda; class Insecta; order Diptera; family Drosophilidae; genus Chymomyza; species Chymomyza procnemis. The sequence goes on along the minus strand of JAWNOJ010000023.1, from coordinate 9,907,555 downwards.
AGACCACGCTTTTGCCATTCAATAGAATACAATTAGACTTATGAAATAAAACTGAAGAGAATTTCGTCAGCTCAAACTAACTTCACTGCAAAATACATATACCACGTAAAGCACGTGAAATATGTCAACTGTCAATATTGAAATGAAATTTAAAAATGCTTCGTATGTTTTATGTGTTTGGAATTCTCAAACGCGTATAAGTGAGAAAAATAACTTACAAACAGCTTGACAAAAGAAAAGATATTTGCTTAAAACCTTCGTCTCGTTAATGCCTTTCATTTAAAAAAAAATTATCAAAATCCGTCAAGCGGTTTGCGAGAACACCTGTGACTTACAAAAACATTGTATATGAATAGATTTTCCTGGCTAGTATTTAATAATTCATAATTTTAAAATTGTTCAAATATAAGGTCAACTAGACTACCCCAAAATAAATATTGAATAAATGAATAAGTAATTTAACTAATAAATTTTAAATTTATACTTTTCTTAATTTTTGAAAAAAAAGAAATGATTTTTGTGCATAAATGTAAATTTAGATTTGCATTTTTTTAAATCCTGTTCAATTATTTTACAGTCAATTTATTGGGTGTAATTTATGGTCCAAAACAAAAATCCAAAGAGAAAAAGAGAAGAGAAGTTAAGCACAAAATGTAAAGTTTTAAAACAAAACTGTTTATTTCTTCAAATATTTTGATTTGCTTAAGAATTATTATTAAGTTTGATTTTTTTCTTCAAATTACATATTTTATTATCAAAATGATTAAATATTTGCATATCAATTATTGGTTTACATGGCGCAAATCGGTTTAGGCTAAAGATAAATCATCTTCGTTTATTAGATTCATTCAAGTCATTATTATCTTAAGTTCCTAGTTTATGGCTAAAACAATTTACTCCGCGTACTAAATATATAATAACTTAAGCTAAAAATAGTTTCGGACTGAAATTTAAAACCTGTTGCTAGCATCAAAGTGTCCCAAGTATGATTAACGATGATTCGCTCTCTCTTTACTAAGATGAAAATATGCCATTCCAAGCTGCGAAAGGTATTTTTTTTTTTTTTTTAGGATTTTTATTTATCTTGTGCTATGCGAGAGGCATGCCTCGTGTTGCATGCTGAAAAGTTTCTGACATGCTTTTGAAACTTTAAGCTTTCAACTACTAACGCTGGGTAACGCCGTATCGCGTAACACATTTTGTTAAATTGATTTTGAGTTATGACCCGTCAGTTCACCTGATGTTAACCTTGACCCAGGCCAGCCATAAATGCAGGTACTATATATGTATATATATAGAGAGAGATACTTAAGTCAACTTACGTAAATGCCACATTTATTTTCGTTGAAGGATTTCAAATGACGCTTAATTACAGCTAAAACGTGCCCGGATTAACTTTGTTTGTCGAACAACAACAACAACACCAACAACCACGACCATTTTGGGCTATGCCCGGGAAACGTGTAAAAGGCCGTGCAGCGACACTCTACTGCCTACCCCCGCCCTTCTTATGACAGCTTCACACATGAAATACCTGCTCTGGTGTAGCGGCACGTGTATCTTAGCCGTGTGCCAGACCTTAGTACAACAATCCGTAAGATTCATACACATTTTAGCTTGCGTCAAGTGGCAGCAACCAACAGTTGTTCTTGCAGCTTCTTGGCCTTTTGCAATTTACTTGTCTGTCTGCCACTAATTGCACAGTCTGCCAGCCTTGAGGCATATCATTTAAACTTGCAACACGAAAGTTAATTATTTCTTGGCAGCGCTCAACGCGTCGCTACTTCTGACTTTTCAACTGCAAATCAGGCAAAAATCAAGCTTAATGAGATGATGACAATGGCTTAGGCAAGCAAGCATACAAAACTATGTAGCCGGAAAATGGGTAAGTTTGTGGGGTAAGATTTACGCATTCTCCCCAAGCAGCTATTGTTAATGTTTTATTAAAAATGTATTTAAGTGCTTTCCATTTAGCATTTTTATGTTTTAACTTTTAATTGTGTACGGTTTGTTGAGCAAACTAGAAACTCGAGCTGAAGTGCTGCAGTAATTCAAGTTGGTAATTAGATTAGAGTAGAATTGCAACTTTAGAAATTTCTGCAATTTTTACTGGGCAACGATTTTTGCAGTTGCAGCTTTATAAAGTATTTTGTAGTGTGAGCTGCTCTTTAGTTGCCGAAAAAATGTTTATTATGTTTATTTAAGATACGCTTTATTTATTGTATCTTCTAACAATAAGTTTATACAAATCTTAAAGATGTACTAAACCAACAGTCACTATTGCAAGTTTGGGTTGTCATGTCTAGTTCGGCTAGATTAGTCCCTCTCCCGGATTTTTGGATGAGCATGTAATTTGCTACGAAATGTTTGCATTTGTTGGGCTATTTCATCTCTGATCGGAGATATAAATGGTGATGATATGATATGGTGATGGTTGTTGGAAGCTTCGATTGGGCTCATCGGATGATTTCTGCAATGCTGTTACCCATATTTGGGAACCATATTATCCAGATCGGTTTTAAGCCATAGTTATCGAGTAGGAACTTATATTCCAGACTTAGAGGAGAGCGTACACTATGTTATAAAGCCAATGTAGACTACTAGCTTTTAGTTTGATCTTTATTCTTAAAGCTGTAGATACTCTTTCGAATTCACATTAAAATCAATTTCATAGACTATTTTTTTTACTAATGTGTAGCTTTCGACATGATTTATTAAAAAAAAAAAAATCCCATCTTTGGAGAGTCCACTTTCATTAAAATTGTTCATAAAAATGCATAAGTACAAAGCGCATATTTAATTATTCTGGATATACTTTTAAGTTTACTTTTTCAGAAAAGAAACAGGCTGAGTGAGAATAATCATAAACAATATACAAGTGCTCCAGATCCAAAACTATGTAGAGCCAATTTCGAAAATTTCAATTATTTCGTGCGAAGGTGAAATCATCTATATTTCAGAGTAAGTTATGTACTTATGAAGTTTTTTGTCTTCTACAAACAAAAATTACTGGAAATTACAAAATTCCCTCAAGAAGTGTAAGACTGTGATAATAATACGAAATAAAAGTAGATGATGCACGCGAATAATTGTTTTCAGAAAACGAATCCGAATGAAATAAATCGGATTGAATTTTTCGATTTTCGGGCCAAGTTTTATATATTTGGCACCCTTTGAGTTGGAGTATCCTTTTCAGTTAGGCGCCAAATCCAGGCAAATTTTAATATACAAATATACACCATTTGTTAAAATTGTTAACATTTTATTTAAAACATCGCAGTTTCTCAAATGCAAGTTTCTAAAATGCATAACCGCTTTCATCGATTTTGGGAAATTTAAAGAAAATCGCAGTTAAAATTTTATCATTGGTCAAACCTTTTTATGGCTATATTTTCATATTTTCAACGGCCATCAATTTCAAAAATAACGCTACCATGCTATTGTAAAAGTGGCAAAATGAATAAAAAAAATTTTTAGAAACCATTACAAGGGAAAACTGTAATATAAGTCAAATAAGAATAAATGCGCAAATGTTTCAGAAATCTAATAAAATTAAAAATATATTACCCAAAAAAAAAACATTTTAGCCGTGTTTCAAAAAATTTTGAGCAACAAATTTGCTACTAAGTAACTCCAAAACAAAATCTCATAACAGTTGGACCCGTCTCAAACAGATTTCTGGACTGTGCCAATATTCATATTCCCGCTGTACACATTGTCTCCTGATGACTCTGAAGACCAAGTACCATATATGGCAAAGTATCTATTCTCAAGCAGTTGCCATTGGAACAATATACTTTATACTATGATTTTTGAAGTTCGGAATGTAGTAGTCTTCTCAGCGAATAACTTACTATTTAAGCAGCTGGGAGAAGTTAACATAATTATCGAAAAGCTATGGAAACCACAAAATCTTATGATGAATTAAAATACTATGTAAGAAATACACCTGTACCTCCGATTACGCAGCTTCGATTTGTGCAGTTTGGTCAGGAACGTATCAACCGCGTAAAGGTACAGGGGTAGTAATTTGTGGTCGATATTGAAAGTGATTACCCACGGTTTTAATCGCAAACTGAACTTGAAGAATTATTAGAATTGATTTAGGAAAAAAAATTCCGTAGCAAAGAACTTGGTTACCGTAGGAAAGTCGAATTTTGAAAGAAATTTTTGTATCGGATCGTGACTACAAATCAAAAGTGCATGTATCATGTAACCCCAAGAAGAAAAGCTACTATGGCAAGCTTAGTGGACTACTTCGACTACTACTATCGTCTACTTCGGTGCTCAAAAGCTCATACTTAGATTAGGCGAAACCACGTGCTGAATTTCTCCTTTTGGGTTATTGAAATCTATAGAATGCATTGGTTTGATTTAAATACAGATCAAATGAAATTTCGTCTCAAATCGTACATCTTGAGGTGTTGTTTTTTTTGTGATGTGTCGATTGTAGGATGCAGTATAGCTTATATATTATGCAGAAAATTTGGCGTAAAACTAAAAATATATATATATATATATATATATATATATATATATATATATATATATATATATAAATAATGACGTTCCAAGGGCGAAGCATGCAGATATCTCTATTAATAGCAGTTCGGAGAGCACAGGGATCTACAATCGAATCCAAGCAGTGGTCTGTTTTAATTAAAAGAGAGAGATTGCGTCTATTTGTGAGCTTTGCCAGTGCCCGTGCCAAATCTATCAGTGCAGCAAGTTGGAATCGAACCATCGTCCATCCACTAAGGTACCGAGGGCCCACAACAAGATAAATAAGACAAAAAAGTCTTATAAACAATACAATTGATTTATTAAAAGAGTTTTTATGCATCATTAATTAAATTCCCAATAAATCAATAAAATTGGTAATTTAATCTCGAAATTAAAAAAAGTTCTTTAAATACAATAAACAATAACTAGCATCAAGATAAACGCATTTGCCAAATCGATCGATTTGTAACATAATTCCATTCAATTAAAGCTTTTGTATCTGAGCAAGTATACTGTGTATTTTTAAGGAGCAACTGTTATTTTGGTAAGCTTTGAAAGGACACACAAGCAGCACACCCTTCTAGACTTAATTAAGCCTCGACCAACAACTGTTGCCTAGCTTAGTCAATTAAAATGTAATTAAGTTTTCGTTTACTCGGTCACCTCACCATCATGATTTTACCTTTTGAATTGTTTGCACAAGAAAGAAATTTGTATCGTTAAATATTATTATTAATCATAGTTTCTTCTGCAAAAAAGTTGAACATTTAACTTGATTTCTTACAATATTGTTGTCATGCCCAACCATCAGGCATTCACACTATTTAGTGTAGACCAACACTAACATTTAGTGTTGATAAATTTCGAAATTTTATTTCAACAACAGCGGAAATTAAAACTTTCCACATGCTTTACCGTCGTTTTGCATAAATCTGCTATTGTTGTTAACTTTAAAATGATGTAAAACATGAGCTGCACGTAACGCTCGCACATACAGTGGGTCTGAAATTTTTATGGGTCATTGCCACATGTCAGTCAAGTTTGTCGTTCTTATTTAAAGTTTTGGCCTTTAACTGTTGGCCCAGTAAAGTCGCATACAGTTAAGTAAGACCCACATATGGGGGTTATATGCAAATTAGACGTAAAAAGCCCGCAAAAAGGCGACAGAGAGAATTATGTATGTGTCAGTATATTTATGGCGCACACTGTGTGCGTGTGAGCTGACATTGAGTGAAGGTATTAATGAAAATTTAATGAACACTTTTTTTGGGGGGGCCACGAGTAAAGGTAATTTGGGTGGGCTTTATTAGGCGACAAAAAGGTGAGCATAATTTCGTCTTTGACTAATCGAAATTTCACGCATTTAACTACAATTTGTGGTAGAAATCACAAAGGTATACACACATACACGCACACGCACATACATAGAAATGATACTTCATTATGTGCAGATGGTATCTGCAACACATTTGTTTTATAATAAAATTGCTGGGGTTGTTTACACAAACTCACACACACACGCACAGTCATATAAAGTGGCCCTTTGTCTGTGTTGACAGCTAAATGGATTCATCCTACAGAAATATACACCCGCTTAGGCAGGAGCGTAGTGTGTATTTTTTTTAAGGGGCGCACGTTTAGTTGAATATATTTAATGATACATTAATGTATTTTATAAAGGGGATCGAATAAAAGTTCACGGTTTTATACTAAATATTAGACTAAATTTTTGCTCAAATCCTTGTTCGCACCCTGAAAAATATTTTATTCAAACGAAAAATTGCTTAAGATAATAGAAGGTCTTTTGATTTTATTTTTTTATTTTAAAATATATTTGGGAAGATAATTTTAAGTCCATCATAAAATCCGGTGGCTAAAGTGGTGAAGCGATATTGTTTCCTAAAGTTTAATTCGAGCTCCAATAATTATATTTATAGCCAAACATTATATACAATATTATTAATGTTTAAACAAAAATAAATATAAGATTAAAAATTTACGAAAATATTCGACTTTGTGAGTAAATTTGCTATTTGTATAAGAAATTATTATTAAAAAGAGTGTAATGTAACCTAAAGATATTTTCATAAGAATTGATCATTTTTGTTTAGGAGCGCTTGACGAAAATGGGAAGGCAGACAGACCTCTTATATGAGAGTAGACCGCGATCGTATCGGAATGTAGTAGCAACCCTTAATTGATCCTACGCGCTGCGCTGATTTTAAAAAATTAACTATTTTTTTTTAACCGCCATTTAATAAATTAAATAAAAAATAATGTTGACCATGGTCATACTACAAAGGCGGAGTATGGGATCTCTATTAATAGCTGTTTGAAGAGATCTGGGACCTACAGTTTATAACCAAATCTAAACGGCGGTGTCTTTAATATTTGCTCTATTGTTCTATTTATTTGCTAGCTATGTCAGTGCTAGCCAAATCCATCAGTGCTTCACGGCATCTAACTTCTGACTTTTCGGTTTCGGATATGGGAACGCTACCAAAGCACAATTAATAAATGAAATGCATGTCTTTAATTATTTGCTTGTTTAATAAATAATTCCTTGACCATAGAGTTGTGTGGTTTGAAGCGTTAGGTTATATTGCTTAGGATAATTTATTTAAATAAAATAGTAAAAGTTCAAATTATTAGCGAAATGAAAGTCCCAATTGGATTTATTTAATTTTCGTATTTTTTTTTATTTTTTTTTTGTTTAATTAATGTATTGAAGATAACATGCAGAGGGGCCACTTTCATTGAAAAAACTTCTTGGATAGCTTCGCGATAATATATTGGCTCTTGAGTTTTGACAAGTCATATATAAGTTTAAGAAAATTACGAAATCTGTATTTAGAAAACTCTATAAATATTCGGAATTTTGCTTCAAAAAATTTCGTGATTACTTTGGGTAGTACCACCATATACCGGGGGTAAGTTTTCAGCTTTGCCTAGTTTTATCTATTTATTAAAACTTTATATTATTTAATCTTTTCCCTTTTAACTTGGATAATCTTTTCTTCTTCTTTCATCGGGTGCATTCCTTTGGCAGTAGATTGAGTTTGATCCTTCTGCTGATTGCTGGTTCACCAAGTTGTTCCACTCATTCGCTGTTATATCGAAAGCGATAGGAGCCATATACGGCAAAATATTTTTCTTTCAAAAATATAAATTTTTCCATTTTTTTTTAATTTAATGAAACTATTAATTTATTAATTTTCATAATTTGTTTTATTTAGCAAATGAAAAATATTATATATAATTATAATATAAAATATTTATTGAAATGTTTTGGTTTTTTACGTATTACAAAGTATTTGAAATTAAAAATGTAATTTTGAAATTATTAAATTATTTAAAAAAAAACTTATTTTTAAATATTAGTTAAATTTATGTATAGAAAATATTAATTTACTATTTTTTACAATTTTTATCAATAAATTAAAATTTTTGTATTAATGTTTTGGATTTCTGCGTATTGTAAAATAAATGAACATAATTATATATAATTATTTTTGAAATATAATTAAAAATATATATCTAATTTTAAATTTTTTTTTTATATTTGTATTTGATTTAATATTATATTATGCATTTTTTGATTAGAAATAGTCACAACTTGATTCTAAGTGATTCACAACGGATTCATATTTTTGTATATTTTTTAAGGCTTTTAACTAAAGGGACAATAAAAATTAAAAAAAAAAACTCTTTTAGAAAACCAAACATTTTTAATATCAGGACAGTTTGCAATCAATCCCCCTTGCCAATGCCGCTGCCACCAACCCATAGACAGCTGCTGTATATTATTAGAATGCAAATTGCTAAATTGAAATTGTCATTCACACTTACTGGCGCTTGACTTGGGTTGAATTGTGGCGTTACCTTAGCCATATTGATCAATTGGCCAAAATCAATAGCAATGTGTTTTGGCCAAAACACATCATGCGTTTTGATGTTGGCTTTTAGGAAGTGTCTAGCTGTCTATTAGTGTGTTTGTTTATGGGTCTGACATTACTACCTCGTACTACTGTTTGGTAGAGGTCTCACACGCGCTGCAAAGTATGCTACACTTATTTCAATCACGGCTGTCAGAATGTAACTGCCACCTGCCTTCTTACCACATTTGCTCAACAAAATGGCTTAAATGTCAGTAATTAGGAGTACATATAGGTGTGTGCGTGTGTGTGAGAGTGTGTGTGTGTTTGTGCATATACATATAAACGCGATTGCTAAGAGCCTACCATCAAAAATCGATAAACGATACAAAATACATACAAATCTACTACAGCCACATTTACAGCTTTTCCCCCAAAAATAAACTCAAATTACAGGTACATAGGAAAAATTCCAGGAACCGCTTGGTAAATGCTTTGGCAACCAAGCGTAGACTTTGATAAACGGATTTTCGACGACTGGCAAGAGGGGCTGATTTCTTGAGCCTAATGGAGTTTTAATTGATGGTCTTGTACTTGTTTGAAATAAGTCATCAGTGAAAGGCGTTAGTTGCACAGCAACCAGCGTGGAATTTAATGGGATTTCAGTTCCTCCCTCCCCACCCAACCAACCCCCCCCCCCCCCCCCCCCCCATTGTATATACCTTTTTACTTGCAATTTGTAGTGCAATGGTAGCAAGCCACCGTTTGGTTGGTCCATTTGTCCCATTGTACGTCAAATAGTTAATTAGGTCAACCGCATTAACTTCTAGATGTTCGGAGTTCACAGCTTTCGCAGCACTCCTGCTCGTAGTTCACATGCTACATGGGCAATTAACACTAATTGTGGCATAATGAAAGTGCCAATACGTGCGCCGCCAGGATGGTGCAACAATAAAGGGACTTCAAAGAGTTGCGTACGAACTTGGATTGCCTCCAAAAGCGATTCAACAAAAATGTGTATTGGCTAATTATAAGAATTTTATTAAAAAGTGCTCAAAGCTTACTTAGACCCTTCAAAAGTTGTAGTTTGCTAACTAAATTTTAAGACGCTCTTTTCAGCAAGGACAAGATTTTTGTGATTTTTTGCTGCATTTAAAAGTCAAATTAGCATGACAAGCTAAAACGAACAGCACGTGGAGTTCTTGAATGATTGAAAAATCAAATGTAACATAAAGTCAAATAAAGGCTGAAAATAAGCAAGTAATTGCCGGTGATTGGCCGTTTTACTTGAAGGTCAAAGTGGCTGCATTTGAAAAAGGAAAAATAATTTCTAGGATATCCACTTTATTACATGCGACAAATATTTAAGATTAAGCCTTTTTGAATGGAATAGTCTGGATAATATTTTTTTTAAATTTATTTTGGTTTTGTTTCAAATACACCTGCTATCAAGATGTGTGTTTGATTCACTGAAACTGTACAAACTAAAATTTGCTAATATTTTTCATTTTCGGAAAAAGAATTCTATGATGTCATAGGTCAAGCCACATAAAGCTTTTTCTAAGACAACTTAAAATGTAATTAGTAATTCTATGCTTTATTATGCTGTGTATTGTTTTATTAGTTTTATTCGGATATGAGATCGCGTCGTAAAAAGAGATCATATAAAATTTTTATTTTCTTGAGCTGAAAATCTTGATTCTCAAAAAATCACAAATTAAAAAAATATATGTGACATCTTTATTTTATGCGATAGAACAGTCGAGATAACTTAATTTTTTTACTTTAATAATTTTTTTTGTTATTTCCATAATTGATTACAAACTATTTAGATTAACCATAGGTAAGTGGTATGGCGGCATAATTAATTAATTAAACGTTCAAACAGAATTTAATCTAAATATAAGTCGCTGCTGCGTTGTAGTAGTATATTTGCTGTGCACAACTTTGGCCTATTGTATCCAAAATATCAGCAGGTTTTCGACTACATGATCTTCCATATTTTTGTTCATTATTGCGGACTTATCGCTATAGAGAGATAATATAGTTTACCAATATTACATTACCTTATCCTAGGCACCCAATAGTCCTGCCATAAACATCTAATAAAATGCTACTTTTCATGGTCTCCATAGCAAACGCGAAAAAAACTAATTCATAAATTGTACATTTATGATAATATAGCGGGTGCGCCATCTGAATCGGGTCAATAAAAAGTCGAATAATTTCAACAATATTTTTATCAAGATCATTTTTTTTAAATTTGAGCTATTTCCCACAAACAACATCGACAGGACTTATGACCAATGACCCCATTTAATACCAAAACAAATGCGGCCTCTTTTCTTATGCGTTTTCCAACACATTCTCAAGCATCTTTGGCGATATAGCTGTCATTTCAGCTCGAATGTTGTCTGTTAGCACTTCTATGGTCTTCAGCTTGTTGGCATTAATTTTGCTCTTAAAAATTTCCCACAAAAAGAAATCTGGCGGTGTCAAATCTGGGCATCTTGACTGTCAGTCAATATGACTGTTTTTCCAAATTTCCGACGCAAAAATTCGATTGTTGCAGTTACGGTGAGCCACCATGTTGGTATCTAAAATTTTCCAGGCCTTTTTCACGCACAAATTGCGCCAAAATCCATATATACCTATCGCCGTTGAAAGTTTCACCTGCCCAAACAGTCACCCTCTTCTGGTCGTGTAAAGGTGATTTTTGGGATTGTTTGGGATCTGTTACAGATCCATGTTGCGGCCATATGTATGCTGGGTTAGCACAACTGACCGATTATTTTCAATATAAAGCTACACTATTTCGGCGCGTTCTCCAGATGTAAGTAAACATGTTTAAAATTGGATCAAACTTTACTGAATCGTAATGGTAAAGCCTATTGGTTGAAAATTGTCAAAGGTACCATATTTGATTTTTCTCATGATCCCATACAGATGGCGCATCCTGTATATGGAAATCTAGTCATTCCCTGCTCTATTAAAATTTTCATATTTATTAAATTTTTAACAAACATTTAACAAGTTTACATTTAATATCAAATCAGTTCAAGGACAACTCTTCAGACAGCATTTCAGAGTATTTTATACTTCGACTTTTAGAGGAAGTCTATTGTGTTTCATATTATAATGTGAATTACGATTTGTGAGAGACCCTGTAGCACACAAGTAATAAGCAGAAGCAGCCTGAACCCGTTGCTGCAACCTTTTGGCAATTTGTCAAGTAATTATGAGCTTTAGTGTTGAGCAATGTTCAAAAGTATTGCCATTTCTTGCGCCCAATTAGATAATATTGATATGAAAGATAAATTTAAATATACATTTTTTTTTTGCTCGTCAAGCCGTAATATGAATAAATCAAAAGTTTACGCCTGGATGACTTCTAAGGTCTATATAGCTAATGGAAATTCTTGTACTTGTCAAGTATCTTATACTTAACCTTTGCCACAGAGACATCTTGTGGTCTATTTAAATTGACAAAACTCGTCAATTACTGATTGTCAGTGGCAAACTCAAAGTCAAAGGCAAAGTCATGGCTCAACCAAGCGAAAATACGAACCGAAAGACACTTTTTGCATTGCAAATGAAGCGCTGACATTCCTTCTATCGATTCGCTTAAATGTCTAAAGCTTTATCTCTCTATTGCTTTTCAAGCAACAAGTATGAAGTACGCAAAACCACACACACACACACACACACTCAAACACTCACAAATACATTTATACACAAAAACAGACACACACACACACACACACCACATCACATAAAAAGAGCAACTGAATCACCCAATTCTAAATAGGCGCAATGCGTAAAAGTTTAAGTAAGAAAACGAGTTAAAAATCATGATGCCTTTAGATAGGCAACTAAAATACCCTACGATTTACTTTTGCTGAAGATAATATCAAATATTTTTACTAAGTATTACAGTAAAAATGGTAAATCATACTAAGGATTTTATAATTAATTTAATCAACATTTTCTAAGCTTAAGACCAGAAACTCTTTGGAATTGATGACAACGTCTTGCTATATCAAACCTCCTCTTCTAACACATATACTCTAATCTCTTACGAAAATTAGTGTACAAAGCAACATTTCGCAAATAGAATTTTGCTCATTTTTTTTGGTACATACATTTTGAAAGTAATTCAATCAGTCTAAAACGAATGGTTTGACCTACAAAACAGTTGTTAAGTTTATGCAGGACTTTGCCATCAATTTTATTTTAGTGGAATTAATTTCAAAGCACCACATCGCCTTAATTTTAACTTAATTAATATTTTGAAGAGTTTCAACGACAAACTTTGGTACTGCGGCGCTCCGACGCCAAGGTGCAGCAAGAGTTGCTTAACTTTTGTAGTAATAATTTAATCGCCAGGTAGTCTGAGACTCAGCCGGATGCGCGTATCGTATTGCCTGAAGCTCTGCTTCGTGCCCTGACATGCCTGGGTAGGTAGCTGCTTCGTGCCGCGTTGAGTTGTCTAACTTCAACGCTTGAGTTGAGTTGGTAATTTGTTTTGCCAGGGTGCGTGTTGTTGCAGCTACAGCATTGGAAGCGTTGGGAGCGTTAGGAGCTGGAGCTGGAGCTGACAGGCTGGCTGGCAAACGGGTTGGCGCCTGCATTGTAGCGAATCGCTGGTGCCTAGGACATGGCGCAGCCACAGAAACTCATTTTGTCGTTTCAGTTTCAATTTCAATTTCAATCTTATATAAATTAGATGATACCCGCACAATTTGAACGCTAATAAGCAGTGCAGCATTGTTGTTGACGCGCTCTAGGCGTATGGTATGCCAGCCATGTGTATGTTGACAACGTTGCGTATGAGTTATAAATATGCGAGTCAACGCTGCGTATGCGCAACATACGTTGCGTGTGAATTTTAATTAAAAAGTTTTCTTACTTACCACCAAGATAATCGCTTTGGCTTGTCTGTCCACAGTTCTCGCGTTACTGCTCCTGCTGGCTATTGTTGTTGTAGCCAGCGACGCCATCACTGCTGCTGCCCTTGTTGTTGGTATCGACGCCATTGTTGTTGTTGTCGTTGTTGTTGCGACAGTTCCTCTTCCTGTCGATTGCCGTTGTCATTTGAATCGATTTTTTGCTCACTTTGAAAGCAATTTAAGCAGCAACAACTTAAGTATGTGCGCTGTCAAGTTTGCTTCATTTATATTTAATTATGTGTAGTGGGTTCTCTGGATTTGGCTCTAATTAAAGTCTTAGACCCCACAAAGTCGGTAACATCGACCATAATAGAGCCAGGCTTCTACATGGCAACAACAACAAACTCAACAGTGGCTACAATTTCTCTTCTTTTTTTTATTTCACGCATTTCTTTTATAATGCGTGTTGAATACTTTTATTGCAGCTGGCTGGTATTCTCTTTTCTGATATACACTTTAAACCAAAGGGTTGTTTGAGGGTATTACAGATTTGTGCATTGTACTTGTTATCGAGAATGGTCTGAACAAATAGATATTATCTTTGGCTATTTATTTAAATTTTTAAACGTAAACGTAAACAATATCACTGTAGATCAAGACTTTTTGAAGCTACCCAGTCAATTTGGTTATGTTTTTATCTAGAAGTGGAGATGTGCAGGTATTACAAAGAAATTGCAAGGTGTTTAATTTCATAAATTATTAGTGTGATAAAGGTAAAAATAAATTTTCTGCAATTGATTTGAGTTTATTTATTTGGGGCTTCGTGGTACTTTAGCCTTTTTTCAATATTAATGTTCATTTATTATAAACCCAAAAAAAATTATCTTGTGTTTTTGCAGAGCCGAAATATGATTATTGCTTTTTGTTATGAAATGTGATAGCTATTTACTTGGAGATATTCATGCAGCGTATCGAATAATTAATTTTGGTTTTTTTTTTCAAGTTCAGTTCGAAACTAAACAATTAAAGATTGTACTATCGTTGAAGTCTTGGTAAGTCGTGGAAATTATCAACTATTTAATTTGTTATAGTTGTTTTTAAAAAAAGTTGAGTTGTAAACCAATTTTGTTACCAGCAACGATGATAGAAAGAAACCTTTTATGATTTTGCCTTTGGCGAATCTGTTGGCAAGCAAAGAGACGCTATTCGATGTGTCTCGGCTTTAAGTTCTACGGAACTCATTATCCTTGCTTCTGAATCATTCCCATAATTGTAAAGGCACAGCCTGCTGCGCTATTTGCCTATTGCTTTTGGGCTCGGAACGCGTCTTGGTCCAATAATGTTTTCAATTCTGCATCTTCAAAAAAATTTTCCCCTTCATCATCTTGCTAGTCTTCGACGTGAAAGTTGCCATTATTAAAGCGTTGAAACCACTTGCGAAACGTCCTTGCACTAAGTGCAGCCTCTCCGTTCGTATTCAAGAGTAATCGATGAGTTTCAGCCGCACCCTTCTTTGAATTTTAAAGAGAAAAGTAACAGTTCCGGCAAATGACGCGTATTAAACTCAGTCAAAGTAGAATTTATGCTGCAAACTGATATACACAAAAATATATCGTTTTCTAATCGATTAATATCGACCAGTACTTACACCTAGATGTACCATTTGGAAAACTGCAGAAGCTAAATTGTACGTTCTTATAATACGGTTATACGATATACGTTTTATACATTATAAGCGATATATCGATGATTCGATATATATTTCAATAGAAATTATATATTATTATCGAAAGATTGTCTAGATACATCTCAGAAAAAGCGTAAAGGAGTTCAAAACGTGGATAAACAAAGGAAAGACAGAGAGCAAAAGATCATAAAATCTTTGCTTCGAGCCATGAGTAATATATACAAATATCGCAGTACTAAAAAAGATATTAAATAATATACCAGAGTTGAGATTAAAATTTAATAATTTGCGATGTTTTTCGCACAAAAAATAAAGAATTGGAGCAATTTCAAGAATTTGTTTCATAAGGTTTTTATTGTGCTTTATATTTATAAAACTGTTTCTATATTATGGTTGTATAATCTTAAATATTTTTTTTTTAACTTAAGGCCGTTGTATCATATATATGTAAATATATCAATATATTGTAGTAGTAATCATCGTCACTCATCTTCAAGCAATAAATTTAGATTGTAAGTTCTTGATACATACAAACTTTCAGCAAAAATCATTAAAACAGTGCAGTTTTGCTCAAAAACAAATCCAAATAAAAACATATGACAACGATGCGTTGGTATATCGTAATAAATGAAAAGTGAAGCTATAAGAGAGAAGAAGTAAAGTGTATGCCACTGTCGGATATCATAATCATGATATTCACTTTGTTTTTATAATTGCTATGTGTTTATATGTTTATATGGCATTATATCGTCAAGGGTGGCAGTCGGTTATGTATACACATATATGACCCACTATATATATAAACATACATAAGCATATAGACTTTTTTTGTTGTGACGCTCAAGTTGCTAGGTAATTGCATGTGCAGTCGTTGAGTCGTTGGAACATAAGCCACCACTAACTAACGGCACTAAACGTCAGTTATGTCCCGGTAGTAAGATTACGGGGATTATGCGGTTCGCCTGTTGATTGTGCGGAACGCTTTGGATGAGCTAATTAGCTAATGGGGGCTGGAAAGTTATAAACCTTGTTCGTAGAGTAAAAATTGTAATAAATCAAAACATATTTTGGGGTTGCAACAAATGAATAGAAATACTGAAAGTATTTTAATAAGTAAAAGCCTAGTGGGCGTTGTAATGACGGGACATTTCTGGCACTGAAGTGTACGCCCAACTTTAATTCGTATTTGCTGGACAGCTGTTATTATTGTCAATAAGGTGAGAAAAGGCAAACAAATTAACATTTGTTATAACATTAAGTAAGTACAGTCAAGCTTCACTTCAATGAATGATTAAAAAGTCGATAACTTATTTGTTCCGCTATCGATTCCATTACTTTATCGAAAATTTGTTTGCAAATGTATATTTTTTAGTGCCAAATTTGATCAGTTAGTGAATTCTGTTTTTACTTAATGGAACAGTGAGGCACAGTCTACTCCTCATTCCGCAAGCCGCCATTTCCCAAATCTTCCTAGTGTGGGTAAATGATGCTAGCAAATGGAAATATACAAATAAAATCTACCCAAATACGTAAAAATATTTATATTTTTTCAACTGCTTAATCACAATCATTTTGGATTTTCGTAATAAATGCAATCAATAATAAATTTTATTTTTATACATATTTTTTAATACTTATTTTTAACCACCGACCTTTCGTTTTAGAGGCGAATGCGCTGCCTCTAAGAATTTTCAATAGGTATAAAATAAGCTAGATAGATCCATATATTCTTTAAATTATAAATTATGCTATTACAGAATATGATTTTGGTAATTTATCATTGGAATATATCAATTTTAATATAGTATGCTGATTGTTATTAATTATTTATTTTGATATTAAAGTTATGGATTAATGGATATTAGAGTAGATTCTCGATAGCATAGGCTTTGCTAAGATAACAAAAATAACTAATAAAACTTTTTTGACTCTTACGACTATCTTAGCTTTTGTTGGCCACTCTTAGGTTGGACTGTTGGACACATATTTTAATGTAGTTAAAGCCAATTAATTTTCAAGTAGCCGCTTTGCTAGCTGCAGGAGTGGCTAATGCACATAATTTACTTATAAACCACTGCTGCGTATACGCAATATTTCTTTCACTGCGTATCTGGCGCAAACAAAAACCACTTGCTTGATTCCGTTCTATGTACGCTCTTTAAATTCAAGCATTCGCGCTCTTAAGTCCCATAATGTCTCTCTTTATTTTTGGGCCAGAGCAGCTGTTTGCGCAGCTGCAGCAAAATGACTCCGAAAATTGGGCAACTAGCGCCATGGCCAGGCAGGCAGGCAGGCACGACAACACAGCGTATACGCAATATTTAGTTTAGTCGCAAGTTGAACGTGGTGTTGGCCGCAAGGGCGCCTCGGAATTTAAGCCAAACGTGATAAAATAATAAACCAGAAAAATAGCAACAACAAAAAAAGAAAGAATTTGCCGCTGAAACCAACAAGTAACTAATAAAAGAAACAAATACTCCATTGGTGTCTGTGTGTGTGTATATGTGAGTGTGAGTGTGTGAGTGTGTATATGTGAGTGTGTGTGAATGTGTGTGTGTATACGCGAGTGTGCGCTTTTTGTTGCAATGTAAATGTAATCTAAAACGCAACACCTAAAAGCATGCTTTAGATTTTTATTATCGCGCTCAGTTGACTTTTTTGTTTGGTTTAGAAATGTTACGTTTCTTACAGTGTATGTGAGTATGTGTGTGTGTGTGTGTGTGTGTGCTTGTGTATAAAATACATTTGCATAAATGTGCTTTGGCATGCGCTGAGTGTGTGTATGTGTGTGAGTGAGTGAAGCGGCTCATGACATTTCCACTGAATAATTAATGTAATCAAGCAATTTTAACCCGTTTCATATCGCTGTAGCCCAGTTGCAACGACAATTCCGTGCGTGTAAATAAAAAAAACGGAAAAAACAACAACCAAACAAAGGCAGCGCAACAGCAGCAGTGTTGCCAACATTACCAAATACAACCAAAGACAGCTTAACGTGCAGCTAATAAACGTAAATGTCTTCAACCTTTTTAAAAAAACATGTTCAGTTTAGGCAGCAAAAATTTAAAAAAGAGCATTCAGCTTACTTCGAAGCAACGATAATCAAAATTATGCGAAAACTTTCAAAATCGTTCCAGATTGTTCAGAAACGATTTATGATACTGAGTCTGTAGCAAGTTTTAGCCAAAGAATTGTTGACTTTTTATTTTGTATCTTCCATATAAGTATTTTTATTTATAAATTACAGAGCTGATATGCATGCTTAATTACAAGCCATAAGTCAGAGCCCTCTTTCTGTAATGCCAAAAATATAGCAGTCGACTATTTGTGGTTTTTATAAAATTTTAAGTTTGCAAAATTGAAAAGTTTAAGATCGATCCGCAATACCTTAGGCATCTAAATCATTGCAAAGCTTACGCATTTATACAGAATTATTTAGAATAGACGTACGCCTCGATTTTTGAGGCGTTTTTTAAGGCACTCGTTTGTTTCTAGTATAGATATTTAAAAATGTATACATTTTAATTTGCAAGAGCTTCACAGTTTTTTCATATGAGAATATCATTATAGGAACTTGTACAATCTAATTATAACTAAGTAAAAAAGTACGAAACTCTTTGTTCTTAAGAAAATATACACAAATAACTCCAATATCTTACGAAGTAAATAAAAATTAAATTGAATAAATTGTAAGATTTTCATGAAGACTTATGATTACTTACATGATTTCGATGCAAGAGTTTCTTGATTTAAGCGACTACGATACTTTCGCCATTGGATTGTATAAAGTATCGTTATTTTTAAACAATATTAATAACACATTTCTATACATTTTTAAATTCTAAGAGCTTAAAAAAGATTTATAAGGGTTTGAAATTGAGCTTAGGTTCAAAAATTTTGTCAGTTAAATTAAGTAAACTCAAAATCGAACAACAAATCATACATATCGTTAGATAAATCGATTTGGTAAATATATATTTTTTTCAAAACTTTTTTATTTTTTTTTTATATATACATATTTTTAAAAATAGTAATTTTTTCAAAAATAATAATTTTCAGTGATACTACTATTCGATTTTATGATATATTGACCATACAAGGTACAGATTTTGATATTTTTTTAAATTCTTATTTCATCTTGTTGATTTTAAAGAAATTTGAATAAGATAAATATATATTTTTTTCATAAATATATTTTTTTTCAAAAATAATAATTTTTTCAAAAATAATATGATTTTATGATGTATTGACCATACAAGGTACAGATTTTGATATTTTTTTAAATTCTTATTTCATCTTGTTGATTTTAAAGAAATTTTAATAAGATAAAATTCACAGCCTTCTATAATTTACATTTGTTAATTTTTATAATAACAAATAAAATGCAAGAGCACGTCAAAGAGAGTTAAAATTTTGAACTGAAAAATTTTCCTGTCTGCCTAATAGATTTTCATTAATTCTTCAAAAATTTTTCCAAAAAAGATAGTTATGTAACTTGCAAAGAAATTTCTGTCTTAATTGCTGTTCTAAAAAAACATTTTGCTTTTGTTTGCTATTTATTATTCTGCATTTTTTTGGTAATAAATTTAAAAAAATAGTATTACCTTCTAAAATGAACTTCTTTCTTAGGAAATAAGAGATTATTTTTTTATTGATGTTTATTGATCTTAACATTGTTCGAAATAAGATTATTGTTTACACATTATAGTAGAAAGTATTCAAAGATGTTAACAAACTTAAAATCGCTATTTAAATTAACATAAATGATGCATTATTAAATTTGAACAACTATATAAATATTTTTTAAGATTTCGAATTATTTATGACTTTTCCAAACTTCTGAAAGCAAGGTTGGATTTGCGTGAAAAATTCTAATATTTGAGAATGTGTAGAATGTTTCGTTCCATGAAAGTTTGAATGCATTCGTGAATACTTGTGCAAACTCATTATTTTGCTTAATTTATTTTTAATTGTCTATTATCAAATTATTATTTTAATAATAAAATGTACATTAATTTGTACACCTGCCGCTCTTGCTAATAAGTCTTTTCATTGTTAAACATTTAAAAATGAAAATCAAAATTCGCTGCAGAAATAACAAAACAAATCCCCAATTGACCTGGTAAGACACACTATTTCCAGTGTGTGTGTGATACGATTCTGAACGAATTTATGCAAGAAAATATTGTTTTACGACAAATGATGAAATCCTACAAACAATGAGCCACTTTTAAAAGGCAGGCAACGAATTCGCTAACTCAACTTAAATGCAACTGCAGACCAACAACAACTAAACTACGATAACTACAAAAAAAAATAAATAAATCAACTCTATTTTTCGATAAATATACTACGCATACAACACATATAACTAAAACTAAAACACTGCGCTCTGTACTATCATGACTATCGTATAATCATATAACCAAATAGCCGATAAAAACTATCAAGCATTTTAAAAACAAATAAACATGTAATTAAAAGTGCTGACTGCTAATTTTTCGTTAATTTTTCGGAAAAACAAAAGTTCTCTCGGCAAACAACTAATAATAATTTTGAAATTTATATGACAGCAACATACAGCTGCTATGCCAATTCCGAACGCGTTGAAACGTATCCAACAACAAACCCCATACCACAACAGCCTCTGCTGGTTGTTAAACATTTCGATGAGCAAATAAATTAAATTCAAATTGAACGGAGAGCTTTGACACAGAAAGCTAATGGCCAGCCCCACAGATACACACACGCACACACCTATACAGATACAAAATTGTATCTATAGATAAATGCTTGAATAAAAATACAACATCTTAAGTGCTACTACAAAGCGATATGTGCGTGCGTCTTTTGTGTTTAAACGATTAAAAAAACAAGAAAAATATATGAAAAATATTAAAAAAAAAACAGCGAAAGACAACCAACAGGTTACGACAAAGTAAAGCGGATGGCAATGAACAATGAATGACAACAAAAGATAAACGAATACAGCTTAAAAGGCAACATACGAGAAAGGTAAGTTAGTACAGGGAGCGGCGCATAAAACAATCGATAAATGAAGATCGACAAGCACTATGGTCGCTCCATGTTATATGTAAATGAAATTTATTATTTATTTTATTTCCGGTAAACACAAAAAAACTGACCATGTCGCGAAATGCTATAAACATTTTTACAGCACTTTGTTTTTTTTTTTTTTGTTTATCTTGTCGTGAGATAAAAAAGTGCATAAAAACAGGGAGTACAGCAATGGCGGGGTAAGAGAGTTGCTTTCCCCCCACACACACACACTTGAGCACTTTGCCACAAAGCAACCGTCTGTAAATCTGAAACAACAAAAGCAATAACTATAAAACAAAACACAAAAATGCGCTTGTATTTTACACTTATAGGTGTGTGTCTGTGTGTGTGTGATAGTGTCAGGGTACATGCGTGTGTGTGTGTGTGTGGGTGTTAGGGAAGGACTCTTGTAAGCGAGAGAAAGGCAATGACTGTAAGACGGACAGATTTTATGGCAAAAGGCTACAAAACACATTGCTGCAGCGAAGAAAAACATTTAACCAAAAAAAAAAGAGTTAAGGCCAAGTCGACTATGGTATACACTTTACTCAGCGCTTAAAATTACATTTTAATGTCATGGCAACACAAACATTGAACAACTTTCAGCATTTTGTAGAGCTCTATCAATGTTCAATGCTTATCACACTTTTTTAACTTTGTAAATAAAACATAAACAAGCAAGCATGTCGTTGTATGAGTTATCCATGCAGTCAGCAAGAGCGCAAAAGAGCGCGAGAGCAACAATTAAGCAAATGCGTGTTAGTATGCTGGCATTTGCAACATGATTTGTATGTACTTTGCGTGGGGCAGACAGATCTGCGAAAAGTTTGCTTGGTTTGGACATTTTAAGACTAACCAACGTATTGCAATCCTAAATGCTAGAAATTAAATTTTAATTGTTATTAATTATTAATAACCATAG
Organism: Chymomyza procnemis; assembly: GCA_035046065.1. NCBI lineage: Eukaryota > Metazoa > Arthropoda > Insecta > Diptera > Drosophilidae > Chymomyza > Chymomyza procnemis. The sequence continues at coordinate 9,885,619 of JAWNOJ010000023.1, read as the reverse complement.
CATTCGAAGTTATCTAAAAGTAATCTTATGTATGATCGTGGTGACAACACTGAGATAAAGCGTCCATATTTTCTGCATAAAACTAGAAAATCCTAATTTGATTTCGGTGCGAGATCGAAAGCAATCAGACTTTAAGTATTGTTCTACAAGTTTTTCTCGTTGTAAGGTAATTGTTTGAGGCATTTTTTTACTTATTATCAGTATTTTTCTATTTTATTTATGTTCTAAATAGTTATAATTTTTTTTTTTTGGATTATTTATTAGAAGTTTGTTTTTTAAGTTTTACGTTTTTTTTTATATTTATTTTTTTTTTTAAATATATTTTTTATTTCATTCTTTTTCTTATTGCGAACTCTACAGTTTATGTTTATGCATTGAACGATCTATTTAACGATTCAAAGGGTCTCTTCAATTTATCTCTTTCTCTATATATAAATCTAATCTTGATTCACCCAGTCGAGCAGCTTTGGCCAATTACGAACTATGAGAGTCCAACTTGGTCAACGCTGATCTTTTGGTTTGTTTGTTAAAAAATGTTTAAACTTTTATGTTACTTTCTGTTTATATCCTTTACATTGGAAATTCGAGTTCCTTGCTTGCCACAGCTGTGAGACGGTTGCATATATATAATAAAAATGACCCATCAGACTAGGCAAACGGATTAGTTTTATCAGTTTTATATTATATTTGTCTCGTTATTATTTTTATTTCTGATTTTCTTGACCATAGTTATGGGGTATAACTTAATTTTTTTTATCAATTTTATTATGCTATAATTTAATTTTAATTTTTGTTTTTTTTTTTTAATATTGTGCATTTTAAACTCATTAGATCATTAACTTTCCAACAACTATAATAATCTACGTTGAATTCACATAAATTATGTGCATCAATATTAGGGGGCTTTGCCCGATACTCGCATTGCCGGTGAACCCATAACCCAGTACTTTACAGATATTGTTTATTTCTCTTTTTGTATAAAAGCGGATTACTTTTTTTTTGTTTTTAATTAATTAATTTGCAATAATTGACTTAATCTAGCCAAATGAATTGATTATTATTTAAAATGTTTTGCTTTAAAAATATTGCTTTGCTTTTTATCATTTCAATAGTAATTCTTAATTATAGAATTAACTTATTTGGCATAAATTTTCAACTAAACTGATTTTTCTGCAAAAAAAGCGATCCTCAAAAATGAAAAATACAGAGTCAGCTACTACGTACTTATATACAATCTTTCCTCTCCTTTCCTCTCCCTCTGTCTGTTTAAAAAGTATTTATTTTTTATATTTTTAGCTTCTTCTATTGTTCAAGTATGTACCATGTAAGCTTAGAATTTTATTTGACGTATTAAAAAATAATAATTTTAAGCTTTGATTTTCCAAGAAGTTATAAAAATCTGGAAATATCTTATTTTCTTATTCCTATTCTCCTATTTACGCAATCAATATACCTCTGAAATTTTCAATCTAAATCCCATTTTTGAAAATGAATTTTTGTTTGAAAGTAAGAATATCTTAAACTATTTCTTAAAAAGTTCGATATATGCATCATTTTCTGGTAAATAAATCGTAAAGCTCCATGGAAAAACAAAGGGGCGCATAGTTCTATTACCATCAAAAGAAATTAACCATTTTTCGCTTCTAAAATAAAGATAAGTTTTCACAAAGTTTGTTAACTCCTAAAAAAAAGATAAGTTTTCACAAAGTTTGTTAACTCTGCAGATGAATATAAAAAAAATATAAGTTACATTTAAAGTTTCTTATTATTACGCTCAACACATTTTCGACAATTTTTCAAGATGCCCTTGCCAGTTGTTTCCGTTGGCGTCGGAAAACATTTAATTATTTTGAAAATGTTCCAAAACTGAAAACAATGTTTTTGAAGATCACCAAAATGCATTTTTGTTTGTTTTTATTGAAATTAATATCGAACATTATTGAGTTCAATTTTGTGTTTATGAAAACATCAATAAATTTCTTGCGGATATGGAAATTGTAGCAGCGGCGAATGCAAAGTCTATATAATGTAAATTTTATGATATACCATATACCATATATCGTATATTTACACAGCTCGCAAATTAACCATGTGTATAATTTTGCGATTTTTCCTATACTATGAATCCGATCCACAATTAGAAAAGAAATCCCATGATTTGTTGGATATTTTCAATGATTCATTGAATTGCTTTACATAAGTTTGGGCCATAAAATAAATTTATGAGGAATTTTTGGAACATAATATTGTTGAACTAAGTTATTCAGAGAATAAATAAAATATGTGTTACGCGATTTAAAGCCAAATTTTTTTCAAAAACCAAAATTGTTTTCTGTCATTTCAACTAAATCCAAACATAAATTGATTTTATTGTATAGTTTTTGGCAGTTTGTTGGTTATAAAAAACTCATTAGGCCAAATGACAGCACATTAGGCAGAAATAAAATGAGAAAATGTTAATGTTAATTAATTCTGTTCCAATTAACCAAATAACATGTCTTTAGTTCATTTTTTTGCATCAATTGGCTATTAGGCAAGTTGGCTAATTGTTAGAAAAAGCCATTATATGATTACTAAAAAAAAATTAGCAACACTTTATGAAGATTCTGTGAAAATTGTACTATCCAACGATTCTTAAGAAGAATCACTATTTTATTGCTTGATTTTTGTAGCTGTTTTGCGTTTTGTCTATTTTCTTAATTTTTATAGTCGAATTCCAAGTAGTCTTTGAGGTGGCATTTGAAATAGTTCAAATAACAAAAACATTTTATCTTATATTTGTTTACATAAAATATTTCTTGATTGCGAAATTTTAGCTTTTGCTGTAAGAGACTTGAACATAATGTGTTCCATGTAACATCATAAGAGCAGCAGATGTTATTTTCATTTTGAATTCTTTAATTTAAACAACATTTTTATTCATTTATTTCGAAAAGGCGTAATTTTGACATTAACAAACATATTTGTTTTGCAAATAAAAATACTTTTATAGATTTATATTTGAGCTAAAGACAACGCAGTTCGATGAAGTGAACTCTTTCTATGGCACCTAAGCCTACTACAATATACAACTTTGCAATATCATCTCTTCACTTTAAGATTTCTTAATTTATTTATTATATATGTTACAATTATTTTTATATTATTTATTATATATATAGTGATATATACTATTCTGTTTATTATAATGCAACATCATATTGCCCCAACACATATGGCGATAAATACTCTTTCATTGATTAGCTTAAATTGGTTTATTAATTTGCACCCATATGTGAATTTTTAAATTTTATTTATATTATAAGGTTGATATTTGTTTATTTATATCAAAATTAAATGCAATTTTTTGGCTTATAAACTAAAATAAGGTCTTAAATTAAATATTAATAAAATGTTATTTATTTTAATTTAAACATAATTTTCATATTTATTTTTCATTTTAATATTCTTATAAAAATCAAATATAAGAACACAAAAATATATAATTTGTTTTTTTTTTTTTAACAATTATAAACCAATTATATTTTAGGTAAAAAATAAACAATAAACAAATACATAATTTTTCAATTTTATTGTTACAAAAAAAATTATGTATTAAATATTAAACGTGAAATTTTATATAAAATTTTTTTTTAAAGAATTTTATGAATTTTTATTTTATTTTTAAGACTTTTTTTGCCACATTATTTTACCAAAAAAAAATTAATACCACTTCAAATGCAGATGAGTATGAAAAATCGTAATTAGGAAGGCCTTTAGGGAAAAAAAATTAAGTTATTAATTAAGTATAAGGTTTAATTAAGTAAACGAAAAAAAAAATTGTAATAAAAAAGGTTTTCTTAAATTTTAAATTGTTGCCTTTTTTTAAACACAAGATATATGTTTTTTGAACAATAAAATTATAATTTTTAGTATTAATTATTACTTATTAATATGTTCCTTTAAAAGTTTAAAAGTTTATTTTATGCATATCAATTTTCTTAATTAATTTATTAATAACAATATAATTATTAACAATATTATTAATAACATTAACAATAATATAATATAATAATATAAATAGTATTATAATAATTAATTTATTAGTTCATTGTTATTATTATTATTATATTTTTTATAAATTTTCTTACTAATTTTTCTTATTTATTTTTTTTAAATATTAAAAAGCTAGTATAAAAGCTATATACAATATATACCTCGACGGTTATCTGCTCATTCATTCCAAACTTCATATTGTAGCGAACATGCTTCATGTGAGAGCAGCTTTGTACATACAACTTAGTTGCAATGCATTTTATCAGCTCACTTTTTTGTCTCTTCTTCTTTGCTGTTGTTGTTATTTAGCCGGATACGGATGGCTACAGATAGAATCATCCTGTATCTGGTTACTCACAGAGTAAAAAAAAATGAAAGAAAAAAAATTCCGAAAGACACTCTTCATGCTCTGTTGACCTTTGCATTCGTTTCGGTTTGTTGTGACTTTTGGATGACACTGTGCTCGAGTTGTTGCTAATGCCCCAACCTCGACATGATTCTCAATTGGCCATGGCTTGTGCGCAATGTGGCGAAGAAGCAGAAGAAGAAGAAGGCCGCTGCTCCAATTTGATTTGTCAAAAGTGTGTGAGAAATGCCAAACAGCGTGTTCACAGCCCCCCATCCCCCAGTTTAAATAAAACCATTTCCCTTTCAAAAAAAAAAGAAACTTAAGAGCCACTGCTAGCTGCTGGCCAAATATTAAGTAACTTTCCTACTGAGGTGATAATGAGTCCCAGCCACGACGGGAATACTCTCCACTACATATGTACACAAAAACACACACATATATATAGATATATATATATATATATATATATATATATATATATATATATATATTTATATATATTGTAGTTGTTTGGCCCACTTAGCTGACTCTCTGACTGGCTGGTCGCGGGCACTTGAGCACGTTTTGCATAAATTGCTGCTCTTATGCTTAGTGCACGGTGTGACGACTCACGTCCATTATGGTCGGGTACGCTGATAATGGCAACACTGCTGCTACCTTTGATGCCCCGCGGGGTCTGAGGCTCCTCAGTGGCATGCAGCACATGGCTGGAACGAAAAAAACAAGGAAAAACAAATAAAATATAAATGTGATAAAGTTGCAAGTTGTTGTTGCACGACCTGGGAATGCTCTGCGTTATCAAAGCTGTCAAATTTTTGGATTTGTTGCTATTCTATGGATTTTAGTTGATTTTCAGATTTAGCTCGCTCTTCGCAAAACAGTTTTGATAAGTTTAATGACTTCAGAATGAATTTATGGCATTCTGACTCGACTCGATGCTTGCGTTTTTCAATTTCAAGAAAGTTTTTTTTGAAATTAAAATTTTGTTTATTGAACTTTTAAGATATTTCAACGCTTTATAAAAACAAGACGTTTTTTTTTTCAAACGTAATTCTGAAAAAACTGAATTTGGCAAGATATCTCGTAGAGGAGAGTAATAACTATAATAAAATTTTATAATTTAATTGAATCCTAAATAATTAATAGAAGAAAAACTATTAATTTTCACAATGATATTTTTAATCCACCTAAAGATGATACTATAACAGAAATAATAATTGAAATTATTTAATAATTCTTTATATTTAAATATGAAATCAATAATAAAGGTAAAATTTTTTGTCATGTTATTAATATTAAAGAATTTATTCATGATAATCCTTCTATTATATTAGGAAATCAAAAATGAAAAGGAGCAGCTGCTCTTTTTAAAAGTAATGAAGATAATAAAATTATACAAATTAATAATGAATTATTTTCTAAATTTATAATCGGTATAAGGTTTATTTTGTCATGTGCAAGGTCTCGGTCTCAAACATTTACTAAGTTTTGCACATTACAATTATTTTGAGAAAATGTTTTTTTATTGAACATAATCCTGACAACATTTTTGAATTTGTCAAGATTTCTATACTCTCGTAGAGAAGAGGATTATCTTTATCAAAAGCTTAACAAATTTGGCTTCATTGTAATTGTTTTGTATAATGTAAACTTTTTTTTTAGATATCAAATATTATTTCTTGTTAAAGGTATAAAGATTTAGAAACAATAATGCTGGAAGGCCGTCTAAAATTAAAATCAATTAAAATAAATAGGAAAGTTATTAAAAATATTCCATCGCTGCTGGGTTTTTTCAAATTCGAAAAATGAACTATTTACCGAAAAGAACGAAGTGAATACGTTCATCTAGATGGCGTATTCGTGTAGTTTGTTCGTTTGTGTTCCGTCGTTGGTTCTCATATAGTTTATCGCTCGAGTACTATTCTTATCATTATTATAAAAATAAATTAATTAAATTAAAGGCGGAGAATGGAGATATTTCGAAGAGAACAGGGACCAACAGTTTCTAGCGGAATCCGAATGGAGGTGTCTTTTTTGTTTTTTTTTTTAAAGATTTTCCCTGCCAACTTTGCCACTGTTAGGTAATTGCAGCAGTGCTGCAGGGTGCAACCGAACTACTGACCTGTGGGTTAAGATTCGAGTACGCTCCCAAGCACCACGATTATCGATATTTTGCTTTCTTAACCCGCTCGTTTTTTTTACCCGTTTTGAGTAGGTTTAAACTTAAATTATTGAAGCATCTCATTTAAAATCCTTGTCTTTTGTTATTTTGTTCTGTATCAGATGTATCAAAAAAAAGCCAGAAATTCTTCAATTTAAACAACATTGTGAAAATTTAAATTATAAACAGCATATTTTCCGATTTTTATAATTTATTTATAATTTTGTTTTAAATTGAACTATTTCGTTCACAAAAGTGAACCCAATCTAGTAGTCAGCGATAGAATAAGATTTGTACACAGTTTAAGTTTCTTACCGGAAATAAAGGGCTATGATTTTGTGCAGTATCAGTAAAGATGACGTAGGAAAAATGAACCGGCACATACTTGGTTTGCCTCTATATTATTTTACGATTTTTGCATGGAAATCGTTGTTTATGATATTAATTAAAGTTATTTTAAGACATTCTCAATGGAAACATAGTCAAAAAAGTATATCTGGTGCGTATGTAAGCCGTGAATTTTTTCCACCTGAAAATGAGGTCAATTATTATCATAAATTGATAAACTTTATTCACGCAACATTTCTTGAAACTTTCGTGCTCTCAGTTTTGGTTCCAATATGGCAGCTGTGCATATGGGCACGTCTTGACCTGGTTGAAACAGGCTCCCAAAAAATATGCTGAAAAAACAGGACGAGGAATAAAAAACGCGAAAATAATACACACGCACACCCACACCCACACGCAGACATCCACACCCACACTCGCTCTTCAAGGACCGCCCAGGCACTCACTTATAAGAATTGCGCCGTTAAGCGTTTAAGCACAGCTGTCATTTTCACATCAATGGCACAACAATGATGCCCCTCTGACACACAATGTGATCTCTTAAGGTATCAGGCATTACATTGCCTCTGCCACACATCGATGCCTATCGATGTCCAAGAGCTTTTCATGCTCGTGACATTTGTTAAAGTTCTTCAATGATTTTATAGATTGTGCTCGTAATCTTTTGATTGTTTAACATTTCGCCGTGTTTGCTGGGTTGGTAGGTAGTTGTTTGCTTGTCTTTGTTGCCAAAACTAACTATCAAACTTTTCGGTGCTACGAATTACTTTTCAATTCTGTCCGTTACATAAAATTTAATTACATTTGCACAGCGTGTTGATGTAAGACTTGTTTTTTGCGCCTGCTGTCGCCCACAGCGGTGCGTATACGTAATCCCCATGTTGCCTTGCCAATTTCATACCTCTACCCAAAAATATTCAGTACACAGTAATATTTACTTTTTTTTTGTGTCGCTTATTGTTGTTGTTTTTGTTGTTTATCAAACAAAAGTTTGGCAATTTGTATTCAAGCAATGTTGTTGGTAGCCGGAGTCAGTTTTCCTTTTTCGTGTAGAACCCAAGCGTTTTGCATGTGAGCATGGAAAGTTGTATGTGTGTGTGCGCCCTTTTTCCGCACTCTAGAGATGGTCATGTGAAGCTAGAGAGCCACATTTTTTGGCTAAAATTTATGCAATCACAGTTTGAAGTGCTTTGTGCTTGACTTCAGTACGAACAAAGCTGAATTTTATGAACAGACCGAATATGAGTGTGCTCGCTCTTTGCATTTTGTGGTATTTTTTTAATTGTTTAAATTGACAATAGATTTAGTGTTTTTTAAGTGAAACTATAACATAAGCTTACTTAATTAGAAAAGTTTGTAGTTAACACAATTTTAGAGTTTTTGCTATCATGCTATTATGAACATAATGTTGAGCTATTGTAGTTTCTGTTTGTGTAGAGTTTTAGTTTAAGAGCGTTTGTAAATATTGAAGAAATCATTGGTTTAAATGTATTCTTCGGTTGATTTTTCTGCATAACAAAGCTTAACTTTATACGAGCAGACATCTTGGATCTCTGCAACTTATTTGACATGATATGGGACACTGTTGGCTTACAACCATTGTGTTCTCATATATAAGCATATATCACAATGAGGACAACGTCCAGCAGCATCTAGCATAAGCCGGCATATACTATTGTTACAAGATGGTGAGACATTTTGGTCGTGTTCTCCAACCTTGCTAACAGTCGAGTTCTATCTTAAATCTTTCACAACGCACGGTTGATTAGGCAAAACTACGCGCTAAGCTGTAAAGCCCGAAACTTTTCGAAGTGCCGTACTCTATGCTCAGCAAAGAGAGAACTCTGTGGGCTACCCGACCATTCGTGGCATCAAATTGACCTCTGGTGAGATTCCATGCCACTAGACACTCCGTATTGCCAAACAGTGAACTCTCGTATGTTGTCCAAGTCTTTTATGGAATACACCAGCTTATAGTTCCTATGCCACGTGTAAGATTCATAGATATATACTTTATTATAAGCCACACGCACCCTAAGTTATTCTAAAGTAAACACAGCAGATTTCAAGTTTGGCCATTTTGCCTTCGTATGACAAGCTGAAACAGCAGTCATGGTATTCTTCTTCTCGAGCTACATCGTGCCATCACACTTGGAACTTTATTCAAGTAGTAGTCATGTCGAAATTTATGCCTATTGAATCAACAATTTAAGTTTATTTTAATGTGTGCCATTTTTAAGTTTTATAATTTTAAACAATCAATTTCTTGCATTCGAAATTCTGCAACATTGATCTTTTCATGCAGTTGCCATCACTCATTATATTAAAAATCAACATTTTCAACAGATGCCATTTTGCTGAATTAAATAATACTATATTTGATATACAACATTTTCATTTCATACTATCATAAATTATATGACATAAATTTTGGGAAAATTTTAACAAGCAAAGCTTTTTAAGCTGTATTTATTTAAATTAAATAATTGATTAAAATGAATGAATGGCAGCAAAATGGAGCTTATTTTTAATGACATTGCATCAGCACATACACTTCGAAAACAAGTCTATCTTATCTTAAATTAGAATGATTTCATTTACTATATAACCATATTTCAATATTATAATATACCAAAGTGTCTATATATAGTTGCTTGAATTCCAAAAGTAGCTGCTTGAAGGAGTTAGACATAGTTGGAGTAAACAAAAAATTAAATTATAGTTTTAAGATATTTTGTTCTATTTTGCAGCTCTTAAACACTAAAAAAGTGGAATCGAAAAACATAAATATAATAAATAAGAGTCAATTTATTATATGAAACAAGGCTTGAAGAAGATTTTGCGAATGTGAAATGTGGGGCACAGTATGTTTTCGTGGATTCCAAAAAAACGTTTTGCAGCGATTTCTTTACCTCGTAAATGGAAATAAAAAGGGGTTTAAATTTAATCGTATAATAATGCTTCATATAGATAATACAAGATTATTTTTACCAAAAATTCATTAAAATTTACGAAATATTCTGCTTTTCTTTTTTCGCAGTTTTTGTTGAAATACAAGATTATTTTTACCAAAAATTTATTTACAATTTACGAAATATTCTACTTTTCGAAAACGATTTATTTTTCAAAATTCCAACTAGTAAGGGTATGCTTACTTGCTTAACTTCAGATTAATTAATAATTAATTAATTAGATTTCAAATTAAAGTCCATTAACAATGAATTGCAGTATCCTTAGGCTAGCAAAAAGTCCAGCTATGAGGTTTTCATTTTTCTTGACGCAAAATTACCCTAAAAAACAGTCTGAAGGTTCAATGAAATGGCCTCAAACTGTTTGTTCAAAAAAATAAAACATCGGCAAAAAATATATTCATAATATTCTCTTTATTTGCTGGTTTTAGTGAAAGGAAAATTTTTGTTTTTTCTTTTTTTTTTTAAAAAAAAGAATTATATAGATTTTCTTGCAAGCAAATAAAATCGATGTTTAAATGGATTATCAATTTTTTGGAAATTAAAGGGGTCCACCCTGTTGCTTGCTTCACCAACATTCAATTATATTGTCATTATAAAAAATAAATATGTATAAAAATAATTGAAAGAACTGACATAAATATGCAAAAATGTTCAAGAATAAAAATAAATAAATATAGAATATATAATAAATAAACCAAAAAATAGATCTAAAGTGCAAAATTCTCGAAAAGACAAGTAAAAGAGTTCCATGAATGAAAATTAGCATAAATAACTAAAAAGGAAACTAAACGACTTAATTGGTTGAGCATCTAGCCAATATCTCGTCGACATTCCAATCACTTAGGCCTTATGTGCTTTAGATTCCGAATAATTTGTAAAATTCGCAAATAAAAGATACAACATTATAACGTAAGCCAAGAAAGAGACTTGCACTTTAGTTTAAGTTTCGTCACATTAATACAATATATTAGAAAATAAAAGAAAATCTGTGCTCAGTTGTCCTTAAATAAATATTTGGTTGTTCTAAAGCAAATATTTTCTGTGAATATTTCTTATTTTTTCGAACTATCGAACTAAGCTGTTATCATAAATCTTTTTATGCTTTATGTTCAATGTATTTTAATTATTTTAAATACAATTCAAATTAACTGAAATTTATATTTGAATTATTTTTTAACCATTTCAAAGTCAACAAATAGAAAAACAGTTCAACATGAACAAAGCAAAATACTTCTTTAATATTTAATTTAAAACAAACGCATAGCTTTCATTTAAACATTTATTGGTGTTTCAGAGTGCATAACAATTGTATGTTGAATAATACAAGCTTTTTTATCTAAGGCATATCAAACAACATACAATTGTTATAATTTTTTAAAATGCTAAACTGTATGAAAGCATTTTTTTATGAAATATTTCTGTGAAAATAATATTTAACATTTTTCATTAAATTATCACAAACCTTCACAATGTTTAAAGCTTTATAGTAAAAAGAAATGTATTAGTTTTCGATAAACTAGAGGGCTTTAGGTCCAAATAAACAAATAGAAAATTACTTTGAAAAAAAAAGACTCAAGTTCAGCAAAAATTCACTTAAACATAAGTACTTCAAATAAGATCTGAGGTTGTCTGGTACACACATTTAGTTGGATTTCTACAAAATTTATTTGATTTAAATATATTGATTTATTTTTCAAATGCTTTTACGCTTATTTAGGATGACGCTTAAAATACTTAATCTATTTTTCTGTATACGTTCTTTTTTTGAGTAATATAGTTTGATTACTAAAAAAATTAATTTTGCCTTTTTTTTATATTTAGACGCTTAAGCGAATATATTTTGAATGCCCTAGTTTGAACTACAAAGTAATTAATCTTTTCTGTCAGTGTAAGTTTTGTTTTAAATTATGTTTTTAAAATAATATTAATTTGGTTTAATTTTTGTTTATTATGCTTTCAAATCGAAATTACTTAATTTAATTAATTTGTCTTTGTAATTTTACTTTAATTATTTTTTGATACAAATTTAAGAAAGCTACGAAATTTTCTTTTAGCGTTTTCATTTATTTTTAGAATTATTTACGTAAATTGTTGTAGTCACAATAAAAGCAAAAATTAAAGAGCGCTTTGAAATTTATTTAATTATAATTAAGCCAATTTACTATCGTCCAACAATTTGCAAATTCCTTCCCTTAAATATTTTTGAGACTAATTTCTATTGAGTACAATTCCTGACTATTAGGTTTCAATTTAACTTTCGTAATTCAAATATAAATGAATAATTTTAGTCAGCTTTCAAACCAACCATATTCCTAGACATCCATTTTTGTCTTTTTCCTTTAATTAAATTTTTTTTTATTAATGGTAGTACCCCTTTTCCACTCTTTTACCAATTAATTAGGCAATTGACAATCGTGAAAGTTAAGCGTACATTATTTTAGGCATTTTATGTCCGAAATACCACTTTTATTCAGAAAGTCATAAACAATTTACTCTTAGGTTTGATAACAATATTAAAATAAAATAATCTTTTGTATAAAAAGGTTTTTTTCAAACAGTCAAACATGGGTAGAGAGAAGGTGGCACGAAACAATATTCACACATGGTCAATTGCCGCGGAAGAAGTAGAAGAATAGGAAGGAATCAAAATACAGTGCACCACGACGGAGAAATAAAATCATAAATATTGTATTTCAGAAAGCTCTCCAATGAACCTCCCAAAGTTGCCCATATTTTGTTATTTCCCCACATATTGCGATAAATCCGAAAAACACTAAAATATGGAAATATGTATTGTTCCCAGCTCATATATTTTTATGCAATGTATACTGTTTTGTAAATAAATGTTTGTTTTCGAAGTCACAAAATAAAATGAAGTCATGGGGCTCCTTGAGGACACTTGCGGATTGATGAGCGAAACGAGCAGGAGGCAAAGCCCCTAGTCATTCATAAAATAAAACATTTTTACGTGAAATATTAAAACTTTGTAACCGGAGAAGTTTTGAAAACATAATATTATGCATTTTATCGATCTAGTCTGAAATACCAATCTTGCTACAAAAAAGTATCTATTCTCACGTTGATTAACATTCTTAATTTTTTTTTTTATTATATTATTATACTTATACTTTTTAATTTAATTAAAAAAAATTAAAAATATATTGCATTTATTAAACATAGGTTACCTTCATTATAGCTGAAATTTTTTTTTGACATTTCTCAATATATTAATTAAAAAGCTACCAAAAGCATGTAGACACAGTTCATCCTAATTAGCAAGCGCAAAGAAAAATTAAAATAATACGAAAACAAAAGTTTCTTTTGTCAAGACAACTTACCGCACTCCCCATCCAAATGTAACATTCCACAAGTTTTTGCTGCGAAGCTTCCAGGAATTCACTCAAGCCAATATAGACTTCTGTATAAAAAGCCCTATAAGTTCGTTTCGTGCCCAATAATACCGCCACAATACACATCATATCATACGCTCGCTCATTATATTCTTTTCGGTCATTTCGTTTTGTTACGAAGCAGCTGGCCCTTTATATAATTATACCTCACTGCTGCTTACCTGCTGTTTACATCAAAGAAAGCTGAAAAAATATCTGACATCCTGTTGTCAGACCTTGTATTACCTTACCCCCGGGCTTGTTTACATGAATATTAATAACTGTCAATTAATATGAATGATAAGATGCTGTAATTTATTAAAGTTGAAATTCTTTTACAAATTAATCAATTTCCAGCACTGCACTGATTCATCGTGAGTGCCGCACGCAATCACGCGCACATCGCTAACGCGCTAGTCAATCGCTAGTGGCTCAATAGAAGAGAGAAAACTAATTTTTCAGTGCTGGGAATAATATGCATGTCACGGCTGAAGGTGGCGTCCAATCTAAGCTTAGATGATACAATTTTTGAATGCTCCTCTGTGCGTGAACATGCGTTAACGTAACAAATCTTTACTTATATATGAGTGTCGGTTTTTCCCATAGAGGGTGTACTTTTCTGTAGTGTTTTCTTTTGTTGTAGGTGTGATTGAGCCGTTAACAGCCGGCAGCTTTTTTTTTGATGTCAGGCATTTTGAAGCATTTATGTGAAAACAGGTTTATACCATTACAAGGCCTTAAAAAAGTGCACATTTTTTTTTATAAACAATGCACTGCAACATAAAAAATACGTTCAGACTATTAATATGGATTTTTTTTTGGAATAAAACGTTTTTTCTGCCTTAACTGGCTTGTAAATTGGCAACTTTGACATATTAAGAGTGATGCGAAAATATTTACTACCAGAGCAGTGCAGAGTCAATGTTTGATATATTTATAGGCGGCCTCTTTAATTCGATTTCCTTTTTTTTAAATTGCAATAAAATTTTTTTTTACATAAAAAATGAATTTATAAGTCTTTATATATTTATTGATATAAAAGCTTTGTTGAAAAAAATATAGTTACTTTCAATTTAAGTTGTTAAATATTTATGTAAATTTATAATAAAATATATAGTACTATATGAGAGTATAGATAAATGCATCAAAAACTTTTTGAATGTTAAGGATCTCAACCCATCACAATGGGCCGTGCTCGGCCTAAATGTGCCAAGAGGATATTCCCTTTGGCAACCGCTCTAACCTAACCTAAGGATCTCAAAGGATTTTCAATATAATAGGCTTGTTTTTCTTTTGTACGGATTCGTATGGCCCAAACTAAATTCTTCTCTCAATTATAGTTGGCACGCACGAGGTATTTGAATATGTTGTCCAACTTAACACCGATTTTGTTTTAAAGAATGAACGTATCTAGCTTAGAGTCAAAAATTACTTTGTTAATTATTTTATTTTGATTAATTTTATCGGCTTCTTAAAATTATTAAGATTAAAATTGCTATAAGAATTGTATATAGAGCCCCAAAAAAATAATTGAAGTTCGAATTGCAAAAGCAGCCGGCTTCGCAGTACGGCAATTCATTTGCGATTTATCTAAATATATAATTCCGGGATCCTTTTTGAGGTTGCCCACTTCAGTGTGGATTTGAAGAGATTAAATATGCATGCGTCGACGAAATATGTCGATGAGAGTACAAAGTATAAGGAGTTCTATTACAGTCTAGATAAGCAGCTTGTTTACATTCAAAGAATTTAACGTGCTTTTGTTTCTGGCTGTTTTTCACAATTTTTTTGAACATGAAAGCAACAAGGGAAACCTATGATGTTTTGCAAATTTTTGAACAAACATTTTTTCAATATAGAAAAGTTTATGCAATGTCAAAATAAGAATGACTGATTCATGAATAATCTTGCGCAGCAGTTCCTCCTGAGATTTAGTCCGTAATTTTCATCTGAAACAACAAATTCGGAAGTGTTTTTTTCTGCGCAGTATTATTATGCTGATCCAAAGTTGATATTTAAACGAACTTGTAATTTTTTTTAAAAAGCATTCTATTTTTAAGGCTTTTTTTTTAGCAGTAAGTACGGTAACAACATTGTAAAATGAAAAATTTTAAAACAATTTTTTTTTAAGTTCAATCTATGCAACATATAATTATCTAAAAAATCGTTGTATTACTTGTATACATAGCTTTTAGGATTTATTTTAAATCATGCACCGAATTTTATAAAATTGGTTTTTTGGTAAAATAGACTTTGCCCCACGTAATACTCTACAAGGACCTGAAAATCCTAAACTAAATTTGGCTCTCAAACTTTACAAAAATATTCTTAAACATGAATTCTAACGATTGAAGAAAAAAAAAATGTATTTTTTCGAAAGTGACTGCTGAGGACACCCCCTAAAGTAATCTTCTCTTAGTTACAAAACTTAATTACAATTCTAACTTATTTTGTTAATTTTAAGCTTTTAACTTTAATTATTGCTTGTTATGCGGTTATGACTTTTTCATAAAGTGCGAGATTATTCTAACTTTTAGGAAGAGGCATATTTTGCGTTGATATTTTAAAATAAAAAATCATGTTCTTAATTATTGATAACTTGATAAATATTCGAATTTTATCAAATAATTGTTGCTATTGGCTTTGTTAGGGTATTTATTTTGAAACATAATATTATAATCATTAATATGTAAGTATTTATGTACAAATGATGTAGCTTGGTTATATTTTTGAAAAAAATTTCGAAACCAGTGCATTTCGATTTTTTTTGCTAATTTCCACTTCGTTATCTCTCGTGAATTATTTGGCATTCTTATTAAAGTCATTGTTTATTCGATCGGTATGAACATTCGTGGTTTTAACTCTTATCACTTTTTAGAGTTAAATCAGAAAAACCTCATGTTTTCAGAATATTTTTCAGGTTATAAGAATTTAGCAATCTTAGACAACTATGACCATTTAAAATAAAGTTTCAGAATAAGTCTATTTTATTTTATTGCGATAGAATAATCGATTTCGAACTACTAAAAAATTAGTATTGGGAGTGTTGTTCAAAGTTTCAAAAAAATATTTAAAATAATTAGAAAAATTTAAAAAAAAATTAGCTAAAAGAATTTGTGTTCAAAGCGAATCAAGATTTATTGAAGATGCTAATTTGGGGTACTGCCATAAATAAAATTAACCAATACACGTCTTAGCCACAAGCCAAGTTTTCATGCTTTCAACAGATTTTTTCGTCAACTAATAGAACATACCGAAAAAATCAACCTATATTCTTTTGGACGCAAGTGAATCTGATAAGAAAAATATTACCTGTGCAAATATTGACTTGGTAGTTGAGTTGTTTGTTGAAGTGGAATTTTTTGTTATCGAAATTTGTTTTTCTGTGCATCAATGTGTAAGGATGAGCAATGTTACACCATGTTAGGCGTTTTTATGGAATTAAGATATTCTCTGCTGATTAAATACGCAAAATATTGCTTTCTTTGTTAAAGTCCCATAACGTTTCTATTGAATTCCATTTATAAATTGACTTGTGCTACAAAAACAAACCGTCTAAATGAACACCCTATTTACCTATAAACAACTACAGCTTACCGTGTTTTATGTCGTGTGATATGATACCAACAGCTGCCATGACAGATAGCCGCGGGCGTTACTCCTGACGTTGACAATTTCGGTTAGTTGCCAGGCGCTCTGAGGCTCATTTGGCATCAAAACAAATATTTACAGTTGTTGTGACAACACGGCGGCAGTGTGCGCCTGCATTCCTGTCCAGCCTGCCACAGCAAAACAGGGTCCTTTGGCCATATAGTCAAGCGTAATACAATGAATGTATTCGTTAGCGAGGCGTTCCCTGCGGCTCCATTAAAGCGAATAGAGTAACAGCACATTTTTATACATAATTAACCTTTT
The DNA here is from genome assembly GCA_035046065.1 of Chymomyza procnemis. Classification (NCBI taxonomy): domain Eukaryota; kingdom Metazoa; phylum Arthropoda; class Insecta; order Diptera; family Drosophilidae; genus Chymomyza; species Chymomyza procnemis. The sequence goes on along the minus strand of JAWNOJ010000023.1, from coordinate 9,868,450 downwards.
GTCTGCTCATTTGTGGTTGTGTTGCCTCGCTTGCTGTTGTTGATGTTGTGTGCATATCCTTTAAGGGGGAATCGCAGTAGCTGTGCTGTGTATATATATATTTATATAAATGTTAAGCTGCTGAAATGCAAAAAAGCATATAAAATAAATTGCCAAGCTAATAAAGTAGATAGGGCGCCGATATAAATATAAAGCCAGCGTCTCATTAGCGCCAAGACGTTGGCCATATTTCTTGGGTTAGTCAGTTTGCGGCAGGACGCAGTTAAAAGACACAAAAAAAAATAAAACGAAATGTAGGCAATGGCATTTACCTTTAAGCGCACCATTCAACGCCTAAATGGCAATATGTGCGCGCGTGCGTGATCTGAGCCTGCAGCGGCCATAAGTGTGCTCATTATCACCTGGCTGTGGTGAAACACTAGACACCAGACAACAGGCAACGGGGCAAAGGGCACCTGAGCAGCAAGCAGCCAGCACCCAGCAGCGCATTCTTAAGTGCTACATTTTGCCTAAATAAGATTGGGTAGCTGGACCGAGTAGCAGCAGTTACTACTTCAGTTACAACTTCAGGCACTGGAGGCAGCAGGCGCACCTTTAGGTGCCACATTTATGGTAACCATTTGCGCCTGGCATTAAGTACCCCATGACTAGGCATATTCTTAGCGTGCACACACACAGATGTACACCATGCACATAGATACACACTAATACATAGGCAGTCGCATGTTTTTACATTCATTCGTAATGAACTTTTTGTTGTTTTTGAAGCGAAAAATGGCTGCCACTGGTGTTGCTTGTTGCCAGCCCTCGCTTGTTTATTTATAAGCGCACAAGCGAGAGTTGGGTGAAAAGATCACGATTAGAAGCAGTTTAACTGCTGCATGTTGGGTAATGTAACTATATGCACGCTTTCTTAATATCTACTCATTCCCGAAAGTTTCTTGGCTAGCTTGTGTATTTTGAAGAAAAATTGGAAAACTTTCCTATGTAAACTTCTTGCTAATATTTTTGACGCATTTTGTTTATCTAAGAATAAGAGGAATTTGCTAGCTTGAGCTAATTGAGCTATCTGAGTTCTAAGTTTTTTATTTGGAAAGGACAGCTGTTCCTTTTTGTATTTTAAAAATAGTAAAATTTTTTCTTTCTAATAGCGTGCCAGATAGGTTTTCGCCAAGCTTCCGTTACGGTGGATGGTTGAAATTAAATTTCGATAAAATAATATTGTTGAACCTAATATGTTCTTTCGTAAGATATAAATTGAAAAAAATTAAATAATTAACAATGTTTATTAAAACTAATTTTGGCGACTTAAGCTTCGTAGGCTTAAAAGACTATTGAGCTAGGCGGCTTTGCGTTGACTCGACTTCCTACACCGTGTAAGAATTGAGCACTGATTCTAGCTTAAATTTTTCGAGCTTGTTTTCAGATGGGAGATGGACAAAGAGATACAGTTAAGCATGAGAGAGTAAGTTGTGATAAGCGATTATAATTTCTTTTGACTGACTTATCACCGCTTCGATAGACAGTTTTATTGAGTTGTTATATGTTTATCTCATACAATTGCTTTTACGTAAATTATTAACTGTCGCTGCAAAATCCTACTTTGTAGTCATTTGAGCGACAAACTGTTTCTTTCCAATCATCGAAAAACAAATGCTATCATAGCTTTTTGTAAGAACTCTGTAGCGTACGACTTGATAGAGCACTATTTTTAGACTGGACTGTAATATCCAAAAATTCCAAGTAATTTGTAAAATATTGAGTTACCCATATCTGTTGCGCTATGCTTTGGTTCATAATTGAAAAATTATTCCATAACTTCATTTCAAGACAGATTTAGTTGTAATGATTATTTGGTTGTTTGCGAAAATTATTTATTTTTATTATTTCCCAAATGGATATCAACATTCTTATATTTATTCAATTTTCAAGCAAATTGTGGAAATTTGTAGTTAAAAAGCAATTCTTCTGGTACGAAAAGATTCGAATTTTGTCATACTCTGCAAATTCAAGCAGAAGAAATACGAATTTAAACAAATAAATTAGTTATCTGTGGTTTCTAAATTGTATTTCATAACTTCTGAACTTATTATCAGCAATTTAGTAGAAAAATCTTTTGCTGTACCGACGCATCGTCTTGTTATATATAACTTTGGGTTTTTGTTGATTTTGATGAAAAAATCCTTGTTAAATATTATATTATTATTATTGTATTCTAATACATACATTCTGACTTCAATTGGGGTCTGTACAAAATAATTGCGATTTTTAATGAGTACTTCTAGTGACTTCATATATATATATATAGATATACACCAATCTTATCTGTTTTAAGGTAGTATACATTTTTAAGCTAAATTTGTAAAATTTAAAGTGCTCACTTTAAGACTTTTAGACAAAAGGCTGCTGCATATCAGCTTTTTATAGAAAAGTTCCTGTGAATGCGGTAACTTAACTAGCCTTTCAACCACTTAATTCACTGAGGTAGTATGCGCTTTCAGCTTTTGAGTCCCAAAAAACACTATAATTTTAACTTAAATAAAAATATTAATTTATGACCCTTTTTTATATTTTACTTTTTAATTCATTTTAAAAAAATTTACGCCTTATATTGCCAAAATTAAATTCATTTTTTTTACTCATCTTTCTCTAATTCGTGCTGAATATTTAAAATTATATTTTAATCATAATCACGCAATACTCAATGAGTATCCAAGCCAAGAATATATGTGTATAATAACTAAATCACATAAGCCACTTTAAAATAATTTTCTTAATTCAGAAACCCTACAAATTGAATAAGAATTGTTTGTTTAAGCTTTATAGAAAGATTTTTTCGCCAAACCATTGTCTCATTGGTTTCCTGTTGTAGGCAACCAAAACAGGAAGCCAAATTCGTAAAATTCGTGCTACAGGTATGTAGCTCAATCGATGGGAAACTTATACAGCTTTGTTGACTGAACGCTTTGCTTGCGGTTAAAGGAATATTTATTCTATGCCAGCCGAGTTGACTTAAATTCATATAATTTAGTTTGCTTTGATTTCCATGAAATTATTATAATTATTAGTAGCTATTATAGCACAGCTTTATTGAGGAAAGTTGGCTTAAATTTTGGAATAGAACAGCCATAAATCGCTTGTGATTGCAAGTTCTTAAAGTAATCAAATTTGAACAAAGATTTGCTAAATATGACTTGACTCTACGTTATTCGATAGAAAGTAAGCATTTAAGGAAATTAATAACTAGGAGCAGTCACATGTATTTCTAAATAGTTCATGGTGTGTTAAATTGGTTCATTTTGGAAAGATAGAGCTAAAACTGAGCTGTTTAATTAAGTTAAGTTAACTCAAGGAAAAACAAAACGGGCCGTCGGTAGCGTACTCGATTGCAGTACTGCTTAGTTATTCGATCCTTGGCATACCTAGAAAACAAAGCTTTTTGCCAAAGCAATGCTATATTAATTTAAAACGCCGTTGCGAGGCTGTATAGGCAGGTTCTTGCTATAAACCATCAGCTATTATAAGAGATATTCCATAGTCAACGGAAATAATTTTATCTATTTTTGTATGAAAGTACAAATTTCTTCAAAAGGATCTTAATAGAGTTTAATAGCTGTGAAAATTGTATGAAGTTTTTATTCCTATTTATCCAACGCTCCCTTAACGCCCTAATATCCACATAATACAAATCAACGAATCTATCCATCCTACACATCCCAAACATGACTACATTGCACAAACGTATCAATTAATTATTCTTTCTTTTAAATTCATCAACAGAATTGGCAGAATTAAACAATTTATTTTTATAAGAAAATTGAATCTTATGCGATACAACGCAGATAGGGCCAAAAAAAGTTTATATTACGTATACGTCAGCGCACACATGGAATATGTTTCACAAAATATTTTTTTGTTTTAAAAATACAATTATTCACCGATGTCTTTACACCTTTTTGATTACTCAAATAAGAATTTTCAAATAACATTTGTCTAAAAGATAGATTACAAATATTTTTATATCGAAAAAAAGATTTTCATATCTACACTTCAAGTCCCGTTCAAGGCAACGTTGCGCATACATTGTTGTTTTTATGTAAACTTCAGAGTGTGCCTCTTATATTGCAAAATTTCATGTTACTCAATTTCGAAAAATATGTTGAAAAATAGTTGTTTGGCACTGAATATTGATTGTAGGCAACATTTTATTACCAACACGTAATCATTTTAATTTGCTTTTATTTGCTTTTCAGCTGCTTGATGGCTACATGATGTATACGTATTATTTGCTTAAGTTTCTTAAATTTCACAGGTTCAATTCAACTTATGGTTACACATTCCTTAGACGGCTGCGTTGCGTAAACGTTCCAGCAACAAGTGTAATTACTTAAATCGAAATGATTTACTAAATTCAACAAATAATTTGAAAATTGTTTATTCGGCTTTGAAAATTGGCTATGGATTCAATCTGATTAAACTATTTCTACTTTTTTAATTTTATAGTTTTTTTCGAAATTCTGAAATATTTTTTTATATTTGTGTAATACTTTTTTGTTTAAGTTTCATATTCCTCCTCAAATACAATAATTAAAATTTTTTCAAACCGAAAGCTTCAATTGACACTAGAAAAACAGTTTTAAATTAAATCCCAATAAATTGGGATCTAACTTACGATTTTCGTCCAATTTTTGTACATTTTTCTTAATAAACTGAATTTTCCTTAATGCAAAAGCTTTTACTCGGTTCCATTGACTATAACGCACTCCTTACTAAACTTTCTTTTGTCATTCCATCCAGAGTAGATCGTAATTTTCGACCGAAAATTTTGTATTTTGTAGACTCAATTAAGCTTTGTGCCTCGGTAGTATACTGGTAGCGCAATCGCCTCTACATCAAAAGGTTAGTGGTTTAATTTCATCCTGCAGCACTGCATTTGTCTAGCAGGGGATCCCTTATCTCTTCGAGCAGCTATTTATAGGGATATCTTCGTGATTTGCCTTTGGAGCGATAACCATAGTCATGGGGAATAAAGTTAATTATTTATAATTATGCATTGCACGATCATATTTCTGATCTTATGATTTCTGATCTTATGAACGTTTTATTCAAGTGATCTCTTTCTCTATCTTAACTCATATTAAATCGCCAAGTCGAGCCTCGTTGATTAATCACAAATTTTGAAAGCCCAACTTGGTCAGCACTAACATTTTGACTTTTTTTTGTTCAGAAATGATTAAACTTTTATGTTACATTGTGTTTTCAACGTTTAAATTGTACATCCAAGTTCATTGAAAGTTCAAGATGGTGACGGTGCATTTCTACAAAAATTCATCTATCAGGCTAGGGATACGAAGTAGTTTCATATTATATTTTCATATTATATTAAGCCCAACTTGGATTTAGTGTATCTCTAGTTTAGTAATAATAAATATTTTTTTCATTTGTTTACCGTCAAAGTTAGTCATCGTATGCTGTTTAATAGCCATAATGTCTGAAAAAGTATGTCTCTCTGTCTCAACGTTCTTTCCGATCGCTTTTTCAACTAAGTTGAAGATTTTAGCGATGCGAGCTGATTTCCGTTTCCTGTTTCATTAATATTGAATTTTAATCACGGTGTTTTGATCACAGCACTTAGGCCTATAAAATATGCCTTTTGGAGGATAATTAGTAAAAAAATTATTGTTAGGGAATTTTTCTGTCTCACCTCGTACATACAATATATGCATGTTTTTGTATGGGTGTGTCTGTTTTTGTATGCGTGTTGTTACTGCTGTTGCTGTTATTGTTGTACGTGTGTATCTGTGTGTGTGTGTGTGAAGTGCATACTTATGTTACCAGTCTTACTTATACTCTATCAGTCGTCGTCTGCCATTTTGACTTTTGTGGCTCTCTGCATATTAATGTTCCTCCATTTTTATTCCGTTTATTTGTATAACTTAGAAGTGGGCTTGGCGCTGTACGACCTGCACTTTGTTCATATATGAATAAACATACATGGAATTAATTCTATAATAACTATTTACGAGCCGTATTTTCCTACACTAAACTAATACTAACAACACACACCCACTGCTTCTTCCCTTCTTTTTGGGGGCATAAAAGTTAAGCTAAACTAGTGCAAAGTTTCAAATTAGTTTTTTTTTTTGCCCCATTGGGAGTTTTTATTTAACGACTTTACTTACGTTTCATGTTGAAAATTCATAATATTCATTGGGCATATAAAATTCCATTTTCTTAATTTAACAACTTTGATTGCTGCATTCAATTTCAAACTAACTCTCTTTGAGTTAACAAATCTTGACAGCAGCGATTTAATGCCGTCATACACAAATTCGAAGTAGGTTTGGTTAGGTAACCTTTGACTTTGTGTATTTTAAAGGCGCACACAGCAATTTGCGGCACATATTTCAAAATGTCAGTCACAGAAATTGTGTAAAAGGCGGCAAAAGAAAAGTCGCCCAAGAAAAATGGCAAGAGTTTAGAAATTTTCTTTTTTTTTTTGCCTTTTTTTTTTTAGCCAGCAAGCAAGTCAAAATGTTCACTGAGCATTAATAATTGAACCTTTTTATACTCTATAGTGAGTGTGCGGAAAAGTATGAGTAGTTTTATACAAGAATATTACCATGCATTAAGGGAATTGCTATGTATGTCAAATGTGTTTAGAGATATATGAAAAAATCGTATATATTACTTAACCGTAGAAATTTTGCTGCTCAGCATAAAGTAAATTTACTTAATGGCGTATGCTTAATATGAAATTTGGGCAGATGTATTGATGATTTTGTTGTCTGTATTGGACAAGCTGGTTATTTGATACATCTCCTAATGATGTCATAAAAATGTATATTTCCTTTTTGCTTTTTTTTAAATATATTTTTATACATAAAATTATTTGATTTAATGTTTAATTATTTCAATACATTTTATATTGTTTCTTGCACACGACAATTTATTTGTCTTGTGTACTTGTGACGATGTATCGATATTCGGTATATTACTCACTTATCGATATTATTTATGCTAGTATCGATGTTCTTTATAGTAATATCTGATCGATACCACTTATTCTAGTATTTTTCTACTAAGTTACTACTACACTTAATATAATGAGAAACTCATATTTATGGAAAACATTTTTTCGCGTCAGTTTTGAATAATAAAAAAAAAAAGAATTTTACATATCGTAATAAGAAGTAATACAATGTAGTTGTATTTCAGTTAAAAATTGCATATAATTTCTTTAAAAAAATAGTGAAACGTAAAACAATACATTAAAATTAACAATAAATGTCCAAGGTGAATTTTTTGTGCCAAAGGCATTTTAAATAAGAAAATAAAGCTTAATCCATAAGAATATGATATAGAATAATAATAAAATAATATAAAATATTGTGTTGTAAGTCAAAAAATTAGAATCCTTTTCCAATTAATGGACTCAAAGAACATTTATGAGTCATTATAGGCACCCTAACGCGATTTTTATGCCATTCGTCGGCAATTCCGAGTAGTTTTTTAGTATTCTGGCTTTTTTGGCGCACACCTTGTGGTTTCATTTTTTAGAGTATTTCATTTTCTACGCAGTTAACTGCAATTTCCGGTCGTTCAATTTTTTTTTTTTTGTTGGGCAACCATTTTGTAAATTTAGTCATATATTTATGTTTATGTACATGGCAGCATTGACAAGCAACGTTTTTGTGGCTCGTGGCAGGTATTTGTTTATAAATTCAAATGCTGTTTACATGCAAATCGAGAAGCATTCATTGTAAACAGTACAAATTAACTTTTTTATATGCATATACTATGGAAATCAATAAATGTTCAATCGAACGTATATTGTTGATTTATTGCAGGGGAAATGAATGGTATGTAAAAGTTTATGCATAAAAAGCAATATTCCATTCAGTATATATATATAAATACAATATAAATATACAATTCCAAACGATTAACATACATTGGCCGCCGCCATACAGTTTGTTTAGTCAAAAGTTTTCTTTTCTTTTGTTTACTTAATTTTCATTGCTCCGTTGTTGGTCTTGGGGATTTGCCCAATCGAATTGCAGGCAATTCCAATTTCAAGTCCAACAAAACAACTGTGCTCTTATGTCGTTCGCCATACATTGCTCGTGCATATATATATATAGTTTGTATAAAAATTCGTTTCGTTTTTATATCGATTTATTGCATTGGGCAGTTATATAAACATACCTGCGGCATCTCTTCTTATCCGTACCCATTGCCACTGCCAGAGTCACAGTCACAGTCACTTGCCTCATTCCGCAGCTGCACGCATCCTCGGTGGCACTACGTTTACGTCAAACTTTAATGCTCAGACCAGCACTGCCTCCATGGCCTCCATCTGCCAAAATAATTTTGAGGTTTTTTTGCTGCTGTCTATTTAGCAGCAATTCTTTTTTTTTCATTTTGCAGAACTGCCAATGAAATCGGTTCGGTTCAACAATCGATAAATATAAATATTTTTTTTGTTAATTGAATTTCCAAGGCTGGTATCATTTTTTTCGACTTGACAGATTACAGGTTGCATTATGAGGAATTACCGGCTCATAATAGTTTAAAGAATAGAATCATGAAGAGTTATGCGCTGCTTAAAATATATTTTGCCTTAATACGATAACGTAGTTGCTACAAAGAATATGTGGTAGATTTTAAGATATCTACCTAATAAAGAGTATTTTGCAACTATTTATCTAAGAAATGTTTTTTTTAATGAAAAAATGCAACTATAATAGAACAAGATGAAATATGCATTTGCAGGAGATATGGTGCCCACTTGTAGCCTTTGAGCTGCTTAAATAACTTTAAGGAAATAAATTAATATTTTTGAGGTTTTTCGGATCTGCTCATACAACAGATAATCCAGTTGCGTCTTTATGTGTTAATTTGTTGCATATTTAAGGAAGTTTAATCAAATTTGTTTGAACCACGAAGATCTTACACAAAGATATTAAACACCAGCCCACATTGGCTATTCTTATCAGCCCACTGTCTGTTCGTATCTTTAAGAAAGTCTATAGAAATTTTTTCAAGCTTAAAATCTAATACCAGCAATTTTGGAGATCAAATCACATTAGCTATTCTTTATTCTTGAACCAGTGAACCATCTATACGTAAGGTTGCATTCTCCATAAAAAATTAAACTGTGTCATCTCGCCTCATTTTGTATTTAATTAATTATTTTGAATTTGTGCAAAATAAACTGTTTAACCAAAAAGCTTATAAAAGCTTAATTAATTTAACGCATTTGAGGCTCTTAGGATGATCTACGAAATTGTCAATTTTTACATAGCTCACCAATTTTGACGCCTGCAGCTTTTCAGAGTTCTGAATTAGTAATTAGCACTTAGTAAATAATACCGAACGTTAAAGTCGAAAATTTATTTTGTCGATTAAACCAACTTGAAGTTTGAAATATTTTTGTGACACATTTGTTTATGATAGATAATCAATTCTCTATTCAATCCTAACTTTAATGAAAAACTGAGACCTAGTCTCCAACTCGGTACGCACGCCGAATGGTCTTTTGATTTGATGATGGGCCAAAAGTCTTCCATATAATGCAAAGATAATACAATTTGTTTGCAATAAATATTAACTTAAATACGATAAACGCAATTGATACAAATTGATACGTTACAATCAAAACCAGGTTTTCGAAGGTTTAGGATTACTTATCAAATTCGTGTTCGACTTCACGGCAGAAATATGTATCTGATTGTCAGAGGATTGCGTGCGTATTTTGTATCATTGTGGAATATGTTTCCCTTTGCGTCGTTGCAAATAATAGATTTGACTGAATTAGAAGCCTAATTGTATTTTTTAATATATTTATATGCATTTTTACAAGTTTGAAAAGTTGCAAGCGGCTTTGTGGCATCTTCAAAAGGTTTGGAAGTCTAAATTTTTGTGTTGCATTTATAAATCCTCAGATCTTTGAGCATCACACTAAATATTTTTACAGTATGTGATTTTTCCTTGGCTATTTGACTATATACGCTTGTACCTCTATGAGGATTTATCGTAGCATATTTATAAAATAAATGAATGTAACATTTTGCAAGTGGCTTGTTTTTGGCAAAAATAAAAAATTGTTATTGAATATAGTGTGTGTTGTATTGTGAACAATTAACTACAACTAAATACTCTAAAAATTGCAGTTTAAGCATTTTAATGGTTCAAATATATTAAGAGTAGTGTACGGCCTTATCTTTGTCTTTTCATTGACAAATGAAGTTTTTAACATAGATAAAAGTTCAATAGATGGCGCCACTAACAAGAGAAATTTTGCAATCAAACTCAGGGATTGCTTATTATGATCAACTTAAATAAAATAACATAAAATGTCATTGCGTGTATCGCCCGAATCGCGATGATTAAATTAGATCAAAGTGTATCATCCGTGCAAAGTATAGTATTTTGCTTTTTGATGTTACTACTGCGGTGAAGAGACACATCTTTCTTTTGCGAAATATCGTAGACGTTTGGAATAACTATGCTCAAATAATTAACTATGTCGAATTATTGAGTTTGTTGGAATCTTAAAGCATCGATTAAAACATTCTATACTTTTTACAATATTTTTCAGCTCGCTTTACCTAAACCTTGCGAAGAATAAGTTGTCATTAAAAACCTAGAACTTCAATTACTCGTATTTTATATGTAAATAAATGTCCTAAAAATTTAAATATACTAATCGACTTTGATTTGCTTATATTCCACACTTCTTTAATCGCTCTTCTACTAAACAAAAACTGTGAAACTACCCAGAAGGATTGTTTTGAAATCTGTGTTCTGCACACTTTCAAGCAACTTGTTCCGGGACATATCCGTTTCTGGTACATCAAATAAATAATATTCGAGCTACAAAATGTTCCATTACGATAGAGTTTCGACATTGATCTGAAAACAATATTACAGATTACGTCAGGAGCCGTAAGTTGCTAAAGTTTCAAGTTCAGCACTTAATGTATTGGAATGCAGTGGCATCTAGTATATTGAGAGTATATAAAACACTTGAATGCCGGAAATGCTTAGTTTCTCAATAATCTGACATAGGGAAGTATCCCAGGGGGCTAACGTTTTAAAACTACGATTTAAGTATATTATTTAAAAACGTTTTTGGAGGTTTTGTTTCCAATACTTAGTAATTGGTTTGAAATGATAGACTTAGACTAGAGTGAGATATTGAACGTAAATCGAAAAAAAACCGAGAATGCAAATTTGATCTTATTGTTTATGCACCAGAAAATCTGGAAATTGTCATTTGTAAAATATGAGTTCTCAAACCTAAAGCGTAATATGCATGACAAACTTTCTATATACAATTTTTCAATGTTCCATCTGATCTTACTCTAATATTGGTCTAAGCTTTACATAAAAATCCTGAACAACACAATTCTTACCGAAGATATTATACTATCAGTCTTTATAGAGTAAAGAAAAAGTGTTAAGTAATTAAACTTAATTGATATCATTAAGATTTTCACGATTTCTAGCATAACTCATAAAATGTAAGCTGTAATACGATTTTCATGCATTCTTAAGTTGTTGCAAGACATTCCCCTACTTAAAGATACAAACTAGTCGCCCCTTCGCGCTTACAACTCTTCACTCTGCTTCAGTTGCTGCATAAATTTGTACAAACTACTGACAAAGTCATTAATTATGTTTATCCAAATGAAGGGTTTGCATTACGCTTCTCAGTCCTGCCCTTCGTTGCTTTAACGCAATCCTACCATTAATATGCATCATATCGATTATTGATGCTGATGATTGTCAGTCCAGCAATTTGTGCCACTTAATGAGGCATTAAATTGCAACAAATTAAGTTTTGTTCCATTATTACTTGATGCACGCTTTTTAAGTGTTCCAAAAAGTTGCCGTAAAATAGACGCAGGCAAATTTGTTGCAAAAAGCTGGGGGGGCAGGCAATGCTGCCGAGGTTTGGCTGCACAGGGTCTCTGCCACTGCAAAAACTTTGCATTTGCAGCAGCGTCAAAGACGCAAAGGAAAACCAACTAAACAAAGTGCTTTAATGTGGCAGGGCGGAATCCCAGGGGGCAATGTCAGCGACACGGCAATAGATGGCCTCTTGGAAGGACGTCTGGCGTGTACCCTTTAGTGCCTTGTCGTGCTGCATGTTCACAATGTTAGCAAATGTTACTTGCTCATAATTTGCAATGCAAAAATGTGACAAAAAGAAGCAAAGAATATTGTGGTTTGGGACAGACAGACTGCCAGACAGACATCTTGTCTGGGGGCAATTGTCGCGTAGTCTGTAGTTCCCCCCGTCGATTCAAGAACAAAGCAAAGCCAAAGAATTAGACGACACATGCATGCATACATATGATTCGCATATTGAGCAGCTAGTTTTCATGATGGGGGGATTTTATTTCTTTTTGAGTGCTGCGGGTGAACTAACGGCGTGAATCAAAACATTTGAGTGCCAGCAGGGAAGCACCGTTGGCTGCGCAGCATGTGGGTTATCAGCCTATGGCTGCCCTATGCCATTTGTTGTGCTTATCAAATATTTGCAACCTCTTCCAACAAAAAAAAATTCCCCCGCTATTGTGCGCGCGCGACTATATAAGACCAAAGCTGTCACAGTTGGGCATCAATCAAGTTCCAAGTGTGTACCAAAGATGAAACTCAACATCAAGAATCTGCTAATGTCGCTGGCTTTATTGGCTCTGGCATTGACTACAACTGAGGCAAGCCTTAATCGTGGCAGGATATTTGATACCCGGCCCTCACCTTACAATCCAAATCCTCCACATGGAGGACCACTGTAAGACAAGAATGAAGGATGAAGCATCTGCGCACCTGTTTGCATTGTTGTAGCAAAATTAAGTGGAATTGCTTTTATCACGTTTGTCTCATTTGATGTGATTAAATATGTAAACTGCAAAATCAAAGGCGTATACTTAATTTAATTATGCATATTGATTTGCCAGGGTAGCCAAGCTGCTTGTTTGGTAAATGGTTCGTTGGGTTACACTGGGAAAAATTCGGGGAATTATTGAGCTTAACTTTGGATATCCAGTTGCCGCTTGAAGCGAAGCGATACAACAATGTATAAAAATTGCTAAAGAAGTAAAAATATTGGTTGGTAAATTTCGATGGGCTACACTGGGAGAGGTTGAGGTTAGCTTAAGTTTCGTTATATAGTGACCTTTTGAAGCGACGCGAAAGTAAGTTTGCGATTTAAGTTCTACTTTGTAGAACAAAGCTTATATAATTTATAAGTAAACGCAACCAAAGTGCCTGCTGTTGCCAGGCATTGTGTCATTCGAATGTAATTTTTTTAAATATTACTTAACTGCGAAAAATGAGTTTGCATAATACTAGCTTGTTTTTAAATTATTTTTTAACACTTTGTGAACAAATTTATTGTTACGAAGTTCTTGGTGTTCCAAATAAATATATCAATTTTAATCAAAGTTGTTTGACTAGGACCCAGAACTGCCACAGGGCGCAAATTGCTTAAAAATATTTTGAAACAAACCGCCTGCTCAGTATTGAACCGAAACCAAGATACAACAACTAGCGATGCCTTCCATGTCCAAACAAACTTACCTATCACTTTTCGAAGCGATGATAAGAGCATAAGTCCGCCCAGAGAAGTTGTTATCGCTTATCACAACTTAATATCTCATATTTATATCAATCTCTTTGTCGCTTCCCATCTGCAGGCAAGCGCTGCCACTACCGACGCTCACTTAAATTTAAACAAGAATCAGTTCTCAATTCAAATTCGTTGTAGGAAGTCGAATCAACTCAAATCGGCCCAGTGATTCGGCGAGGAAATACTAAGTCGGCAAAATCAGTTTTGATAAGCATTATTTATAATTTAATTCTTAATCGTTTGTATAAAAATATAGAGAACTTACAAGCTCCTTGGCTCAACGGCGCCCATCTGGATAAGATACTGGAAGATCGTCCAGCGATTTTTAAAACGTATCGATGCAGTTTTTTATTTCAATTTAACGCTTTAGAATCATTTTAAATCAAATAAAGTTTATCTTTTTTATTTAACTGCAATGAAACTAACATTTTAAAACCATATTTCCTATTATGTAAAAGTTAGCAAAATGGCTACTCTACAATTATTTTTAAACAATTGAATTTATAAAAAATATATAATAAAAAAATATATTTAAAAATATATATATAATAAAAAAATATAAATATATTCTTTTTATATATTGAAATTTATACAATTCTACCATATACTTTTTCTAAGCTGTAAATCCCATTTTTTTCATCGAGATCGAATCCGGACGTTCCATTGATATTTAGGTTTTCATTTCAATACAAATTTCAAAAAGAAAAACCAAACCGCGTACACAACTTTTTCGTCGAGTGTAAAATGTGACGCTTTGTTATAAATTTGCAAGTCAAAATGAAGCCGAGAACGCAACGATTGCGGCTGACAAGGCTATTGCATACGCTATCCATGGAAAATCATGCTGGGTTTATGACCTCTACTGATTTTCCATTTTCCTACCATAGTTTCAATTGTGTATTTTTTCTAGGTACAATACGCATTGGTTGACATTGAACGTGACACATTGCAGGCTCACGCACGACGCTACGTCATCTATAGAGCATAAAAATACGCATACGCATAGGTGAACATATTTTTGCTAGGTACATATATATATATATATGCGACTTATATATAAACATTTGCATAGCGGCTTTTGTTGACAAGCGGACCAAGTTTGCCGCCCTTGAATTGCCACCTCATAAATATTAATTAGGAATTTTCACAGTGTGTATGATATTATTGATGTGCGCACATGGCCTTCAGCTACTCTTAAGAGTACATGTTGTGCTTGTCTATGTATATAGCCTTATATATGCCAAATATATAAAAGAAATTTGTGAGTGTGTGTGTGTGTGTGTGAGTGTATAGGTAAAAGCGTCCACCTGCAGTGTCAGCTCTTACGTGCTGCTTGTAACTTGGCAGGCACTGCGAATTATGTTCATAATTTTAATGCAATTTTGAATTTGTAGTGTTGACATTCAACACTGCGTATGAGTAATCAGCTGACTCGTTGTGTGTCATAATATTTAGTAAATATTGAAAGACTTTTGACGACATTGAAATATGGGATCACCTCTTTTACACGTTCAAAAGCAGTTTCTGCGCTTTGCACAAAGCAAATTTCAACTATACGGAACGAATTAATGTGCCATGGTATGGGACTTAACTAAGGTTAAACAACTTGCAAATTGCTAAAAGCGGCAATGGCTTTTTGTAATAACTTTGGAAAAGCATTGGAGACATTTTGTAAAATAAGATATGCTAGCAGTTAAAGTTAGAGTATTTGAGTTGGAAATTGTAAAAAATACGAGCAGTTTAAAATGCTTGAGAATCGTATGGATCTATAAACAATTCATACATAAAGCCAATTTGATCAACTAAATTGCTGCATATTTTAAATTGAAAAGCA
Source organism: Chymomyza procnemis (assembly GCA_035046065.1). NCBI lineage: Eukaryota > Metazoa > Arthropoda > Insecta > Diptera > Drosophilidae > Chymomyza > Chymomyza procnemis. The sequence continues at coordinate 9,852,974 of JAWNOJ010000023.1, read as the reverse complement.
AATTAATACACTTTTTTTTTCCAAGTGTACAAGAATGTCTTTTACAATAGTTTTGAACACAACGCAAGAAATAAACAAGTTGATCAAATAGTAGCTGCAATAGTGTTTTATATATATATGATTTATACTATAAAAATTTAAAAATGTTTGTAATGCTTGACTTTCTATTTTCAGCGACAACGATCCAAAGAAAGCACAAAGCACTTGCAAATACTATTAGCGCAGATCGAGCATCTAAAAATAAAGAACATGACAGCTGTGCGGTGCGCTCTGATAGAATTAATGACGTAATATGTGCGCTGGATCAACCTCAGCGACGTCATGGATGCGGTATGAACCGGCTGACTGAACTACTATTTGCTGTTGTTTGCCCAGAACGCTGTCGACGAAATATCAAGTATACGCAGTCAATAAACATAAAACGATATGCTTTGGATATTATAATATGCCACAACATATAATATGTGTAGACAGATCAAACAGTTGCAAAAAAAAAGCAAACACAACAAAATTTATTAATTCGGAAAAGCTTACCACAGAGAGTCGCACGCTAATTGTGAGTAAAATGCGGTAAAAGCAGCCAAAGAGCAAAGCATAAAATCGAAAAATCGAAAGCAACAAAATATTGTCAAAAAATAAAAATGCTTAGAGCTGCTGCTGCTTGAACCTCAGTCTAAATTCGTCGACGATCGGCGTTAAATGCTCGTTGCTGCGGTGCGGGTGTGCCCCAAAAGTGTGTGTGTGTGCGCGCGTGTGTGTGTATATCCTATGTGCACAATAGTGCTCCAAAGCGTCTAAGTGTGTGTGTGCGTGGGCGTCGGTAAGCAAACGAAACGCAAGAGCAACAAGCACAACAACAATAGCAGGCATACAGTGCGTATACTTAATATTTGCGTACAAGCAAGTTACGCGCTCATGTAAAGTCGAAACGAAGTTTAACGACCACGAAATGTAAAACAAAACAAAAAAAAAAAAAAGGAAGCACATTAGAACAAGCTAAAAAAAGAAAATAGTTTGATAAATTTGCAAAACGAAAAACAACAAATGCATTAAACACAGAATTGCGAAAAATAAGTCAAATATTTAATCAACTGTGAGTGGAAAACAAAATATATATATATATAATATAAAAAGTGCATTAACATAATGAATATCATGATAAATATGTAATTGCAAAATTCAATTCCATTAATATGCCCACCAAAGGATTTCATTTTGTATTCGTACAACTGCTGCTGACCTAACCGTAAGTTGTCATGCTGTCAAATCGCCCCCAACAAAAAAAAAGTTATCCCTGAAAATAGCTTAAAAATGAGATTTGGTAGACAACGCTGGAATACACTATAGGCAGAGTTTCCATTTGAATCTGTTCAAGACATAAATAGTTTTAGGAAAATGACTTAATCGCTGTTTAAACTAAAGTTATGTTTTAGGCTAAGGAAGTTTGGCAATATTTTGTTAGTTTTTCTTTATTTATACGATTTTGAGTTGTGTGCAAAAATTCTAGGCAAAATATTTGCGACGCAAACTTTAATGCTGCTAAAGTTGACCACAGAATAAAGCCATATATATGTGTTCATTGGGGCTGGCTAGAAACTTGGATGCACAATGAAAAAGATTAAAGCAGGAGATAACAGAAGACAAAGAAGTCAAAAGATCAGTGTTGACCCAGTTTTCATTGTTAGCGATTGATCAAAGGCTTGAATTGGCAAATAAAGATAGAGATAGAGATCTGTAAAATAGAACGTTTATAAGTTATTATAGTTAATGCATAAGTCGGGAGAATAATAGCGCAATGCATAATTATAAACAATTAACTTTATTTACCTTGACTATGGTTATCGCTCCAAATACAGAGTATGGAGGTATCTCTATCAGTTCGAAGAGAACAGGGTCCAAATGGCGGTTTCTTTTCTTGACAGACATTTTCCCACTGAACTTCCGAATTAAAGGCAATTGCGCTACCAGTACGCAACTGCAGCCCAAACTAGGACTGACAATGTATAAGCAAAAAGCAGTAAATAACATAAAAGTTTCAAAATTGCTTACCAAAAGATCAAGTTGAGCAAGTTGGGTTTTCTTAGTTTGTGTTTGCGCGAAGATGCTCAATTTGGCAAAACAAGATGAGTGAAGAAAACGAAAGAGACGAATTGAATAGACCGTTCCTCATTAATTACACTTTTTCAAGGATTTTTTTTTAAGCCAAGACAGAATTTAAAAATCTTAATAGATAAATTTGCACCAAAACACTTAACTAAATTGTTTCGTAACAGACTTTGTACCAAACCTATCGTTTCCTTTGTACCAGACTATCGAAAAAAATACCTTAAACAAACTTCAATCAAAGTTTGCAGAAGAGCATTTACCTTTCAAATGCAATATGCTGCATCTAAACCAAAATCTCTTAACGTTTTGTACAACTTGCTCTCGTGTGGTGAAGTTTTCTCAATTCTGGCTATAACGCTTACCCACCGCCTACCCCCGCTAACTCTAGAGCCACAAAGCATTGTCAATTTTTTGGATAGACATGCGAGTTCGACAGCCTGTAATTGACAGTACGTTAGAAGTCCATTGGGTCACTCAGTCAGTCAGTTAATCATTTTAATTAGCCTAATGTAGTCGCTACCTTGGCTATATCTTTATATCTGTTTTGCTGTTTTGTTGTTTTGAAAACTTTTTTTTTGTGTTTCAAGGCGTTGCTTCTAGCATGTCAAAAGTTCCGCTCTTTGGATAATTTCATTTCAAACAAAACATAAAAAAGGCCCAAACAAATGCCACAAAGCTTTCCACAATAACATAAACACACATACCGAAAATTCCAAGACCCGTTGGCAGCCCCCATCCAACTTCCGCCGATGTCTTGTGAGAGAAGGGAATGTGTATTTCCTTTATGGCTGTTTTTACAAATTGAGTTTTCGTTTTCGTTTGTACCTTTACACACACACAAACACAGACATATATATATATATATCTTGTTTTTTTCTCGAGTGCCAGAAACCAACTTTTATTCCTTCTTTGGCAGTTACCTGCAATTTTTCATTGGCTTTTACACTTCTTGCCACTTGAGTAGTACAAATAAATATTTAATGCTTTTGAGGACTTTTTATTATTGGCAAGAACTGAATTCAGTTTAAACTATTTCAAAATTAAACAAGTCGCTTTGAAACGCTTTGAAATCATTCATAAATTTTTTTTTATTTAATATTTGAAAAGATTGACTTTTTTGAAGTTAGGAAATTTTTTATATATAGGTTGTCTTTTTAGAGGTATAGAACTTTAAATTACAATAAAACAACAAAAGATTCGATTGACATGAATTTTATTGATCCGAAAGATAATCTTGTGATATTAGATTTTAAATATTATTACTGGCTTATGACCGCCACGGCTGGCTCGATTATAGTCCAAACTGGTTGTCTTTTTCCACCATTTGTGGCTATATATCGGCAATAATACGGCGAATGTTGTCTTTCACATGGTTAAGCGTTTGTGTCTTATCCACATAGACCAATGACTTTACAAAGCCCCAAAAAAGTCTAGCGGTGTTGCATCACCAGATCTGGGGAACCATTCGCAGTTCCAAAACGTTAAATTAGGCGGTCACCAAATGTGTCTTTCAATAAATCGATTAGGGCACGAGCTGTGTGACATGTTGCGCAGAACCACAGCTCCTGGACATCATGGTTGTTCAATTCAGAAATGCAAAAGTTAGTAATCATGGGCCTTTGTCGATTACCATTGACTGGAACGTTTTGGCCATTATCGTTTTTGAAGAAGTAGGGACCAATGATTCCATCAGCCCATAAAACGCACCAAATAGTCGGTTTTTCTATATGTCATGTATGTGTTTCGACATATGCTTGAGGATTAGCTTCACTCCAAATGCGGCAGTTTTTTTTGTTGACGTAGCCATTCCACCAAAAATGAGCTTCCATTCGACGCCTTGCTTGATGATCGTTTGGATCGTTGGCTTCTATTCTTGAATTGCCAAACCAAACTGGGAATAAGTCACTTGACAGCTGTTAAATCGGTCGCCATCTCGAAGAGTTATGCCAACTTAAAGTTCTTAAGCTCGAAAAATCACCCTTTAGAAGAAATAGATATTAAATTTAGTCGTTCGATTTATCTCCCTAAATTGTGGCTTTTAGAAAATAATGTTTAAAATCGAACTTAAAATATGTTTTTACAGTTACGATAAATTCTTCCTTAGTTAATTATTTGTGTAGTTGCAAAATAGAATTCATCAAACTTTAATTAAGTTTTGCGTCTCTGTGAAGTTCCTTTTGGAATTTTAAGTCTGGAATTAAAATTGATGATATGATTTGTATATATTTTATTAGCTCTAAAATCTGTAGAATTTAGCAATAGAGAGTAGGCGCAATGGTGTCGAATATATTTATAAATTATTATTTCAAATTTAATATGGGCTGTGCATTAAATTAAAATCAAAAATTCTGAAAAAAAAATGCAAGTGCTGAAATCGAGTTTTCTTCTGTACGGGCTTATTTTCTATAATAACAAGATAAGGCAGACATTTGCATGACTAATGAAGAAAAGCCTATCAGGCTTTTATTAAAGTTAATACTATAAATAGAAATAATGCTAATAAAGTTCGATTTCATTGTTATAGCTCTCTTTTTATAAACTTTTTTACTTAAATATTAACTTTATAAATACAAAGATTTATGCGAAATTAGTTTTAAATCTGCAATAGAGCTAACCTCTATAATACTTTGTGCAGCAAACTCCATAACAAAATTGTATATAATTCATAATTTGATTAAATAAATATATTTTTAACAAAGATATTTATAAAATGAAAGTTTTAATATTTAAATAAAAGTGTCTTCTTTGCATTGAGAATAATCAAATTTATGTTCCATCTGAACTTATGAGTTACTTTTAAAACAAAATACTTTGGATCAGTTTTGTAATATGAAATTTTAGTGATAACTAGCATAAAACTGTGAACTGGGACCGATCATATGCCATTTTGTGGGTAACCCTTAACTTGTATTATGCAAAATAACCATTCATTATTTTCTTAAAAAAGGCATTATAAACTAGACTATTTATTATTAATATATCTTATAGAACTAACATTTTTATGTAAGACTTAGCATATAACACATATATCTCTGTAAAGTTCGGTAACGCTAGGAGGTCCTGGCGTCCTAACTCCTTGCTGTGCGAAGAGTATCTATCAATTTCTATTTATTTATCTTTTAAAAAACCAAAAACCACCAAGGGATTATATCTAGTTTTCAGAAAATACTTAAAGTTTTAAATCAACTAGTGGTTTGGTTATAAAAAGCTCATCTGTGATCTATCTTATTGTTGAAAACATTAATATTATCAAAGCTGATATAAGACTTTTCCACTGTGGATCACATCTGGGTTAAGTAGCATTCCGATTTTTGCGAATCAGCCTGTCGAACCTATGTTCACTTTGTTAATGTTTACAATTTTGTGGTTGTGTTATAAAAGGCAGATTCATCTATACCATTTTGAAGCATTTTAAAGTTTGTAAAATTGATATGAGACTTTACTACCAAAGTTTTAGAACCAAAGCTATTAATACCGCCGATCGTTCATATACAATTATTTTATTATTAATTATTTTATTATTATTTTTATTATTTAATATACTTTGGAAATAAAATCTTTTCAAAATAGCGATGCTGTTGTGAAGCTGATTGTTCAACTTTCTTAAGCCTGCAGGGCTTTTGATGTTTATTTAAATATTTTATGTAAACAATCAGACATTACAACAATTTCCCTAAAAAATGATGTATACATAAAGTGCCTAAAAACTATATAAATAAAAATATTAAAATTCCAAATGCGATTAAGAAAGACACCCGATAGAAATGATCGCGTGCCGACATAGAGTCATTAAATTTTTCATTAATATTACACATACGCAGAGTGGCACTAAATGTTTCGTCTAACTGGCTACATTGAGCACGCAAACTATTCTAACTAAAGCAAAACTAATGCCGATTTTAAAAGTTTAAAACAATTTACCTATAGTAAGCTCAAAGAGCAGTAAATTCGGCGAAAGTGTTATAATTAAACAAACATACTTTATTTAATTTTTTTTAGTTTTATAGTTTATATATAAATCAACAGAGATTTAAAAAAAGGGTAACCATTATAGATTTGATAAATCGGCGACATTTGAACTAATATTCTATGTGATTTATCTTGAGTTGTGACATTTCTGCTGCAAATACCAAAATTATACAATTAATATTAAGTGTTACTATAAAAATGAAGCGGAGTGTTAATGTTCCATTTTTGTATATCACTGTATGAGTGTGTGTGTATTTGAGTATCTTAGCATTCATTTTTTTTGTAATTGTATGCGTGTTTGTTGGTATTTGTTGGCAGCATTATAATATGAGGAATTATGAGGAATTACACATGTGTGGGCCAAAGTATGCGTCGTATATATATATCACAAGAGCATGTCTATTAAGCCAAGACATTGTTCATAGGTCTTAGGTGGGATTAACATTAACAAAAGCATTACATTGTTTGCTCTCTTTCCCAAAATTTGTTGCTTCGATATTTCGGGATGCTAATTTAAATAAACCTAATCAAATTTGATTGAGTATTTAAGCCTTGAAGCGATTTTCTGGCATTTATTAAAGTAGCAGGTTGTTTTTGTTTAATTTTTGATTTTTTTTTTTTTTGTTAATGTTTCAAAGAATACAAATACGCATACTTACATGAGGTATGTCTTTAGCATAGACATTGTTGAAGCGGAATGCAGCTAAGGAAACTAGGTACAAGAGTATTGCATTTTTTTTCGGGGTCAACAACTACAAAGAATATGCAACTAGAGGGGCAGACGACTACATCAAGAATTTGGCGCATATTTCCCTACAACAACACAAGAAAAAATACGACCATCTAGTACATGAGATATTTGTGTAATTTTTAATAGAGGGTCTTTTTTATTGTTGAAATCATTTTAAGTGAAACCTAATGTGCAGAGAATGTGATATCGCTTGAAATTTATAATTTTATATTAATTCCAAGCGATTTTCAGTACTTTACTGTTTGTTAAAATTATTAAAGCACAATATTTTTTCATGTTTTATTTTCACCCAATATTTAAAATAATTTTAGAAACAAATTGATTTTCTTGGTTTCTAGAAAATTGTCAATTCAAGCGAAGCACAATTTGTTATAATTTTATTGTACCTTAGAGCTACCTTAGTGTTTGTTTTTTGCAATAAAGGCTTGGTAAAAAATTATTATTTTTTCTTAAAATTATAACTTTTTTGCACTAAGATATTTGCGTTTTCTAAAGTGACTCATTTTTTGAGAATGCACATTTGTTTTTTTAAGTATTTTTTTGCAGTGAAACGTGTAGCTTTTATAGCAAATTAAGTATTTTTTTAGTGTTTTTTTGTTTATTTAATAAAATCACAGTGTGAGATAATGTTGTTATTAAAAAACTATTATTATTTTTGCCATTAAAAAACATACTTATGGTTTGAATAAACAAGAGATTGTTTTTAAGAAGAATAAACAATTTCTTTCAAAATGAAAAAAAAAAACTTTGTATATATTGAGAAAGTAAATTAGAAATAGATGGCGCCAGTGAAAATTTGTTTTGAATACGCAAAATAAAAATCGACTGTACTTATGCGGCTTATATATAATTATATTTTAGTTCATATTTAATATTTTCATTATTTAGTTATGAAAGTTGTCGCATTTAGCTTAAATAAAGTTGAGAAAGTTTTTTTTTTATTAAAAATTTATACAAAAAGTAACGAAATCAATTTTTTGAATTTGATTAAATATAGAAGCAAATTTTGATCATGCTATGTCATAGATACGAGATGATTAATTTTGCGTAATAAAATTTAAGTATCAAATCATTTGAAGAGATACTATTTATTTATATAACTTTTTTATAAGTAAGTTTTTATTGAATATAATTTTGATTGTATTGTATAGTTCTGTTTTACAATTGAGTCAATAGAATATCGCAAAAAAATTAACACACCCATCAGGCTGGAATACGGATTAGTTTTATAATTTTTTTCCCTCGTTACCATTTATTATTTCATAATTTTTAGAATGTTTAACTTGTCTAATCTTAAGGTCAACTGGACTTAGTTGTAACCTTAAATATTAATAAATAAATAAATAAATAAAAATAAATAGATCGGAAGGCAGCCACTCTTAACTTACTTAACTTAAACTGTATAACTAAAATGATAAATCAGACAAAAAATATAAATTTTAATACAATAATATACAATAAAGTTAATATAAAAACGAAAAATCAAAAATTTATCAAAAATCAAATGTTATGAAACAAATAAAAGTGCATATTAGTAGGGAAATAAAAGTAGAAATATAAAAAATATAAAAGTAGAAATAGAAAAGTCTGTCTTTTTTTCATATATGAGATTTGCAAATAATTTTTAATTTGAATTGACAAATCAATTAAGTTGCTTGGATAAATGGATCATTGCGATTGGAACTCGCATAATGCTTTTCTCAATAACTGAGTTTATCTTAAAAAAAATAGGCCCAAGCAAACCTTGGATATACAAGGTACTTCCAAAGTCAGGGTGGATATATGTCGGTCAAAACTGGAAAATGGCTATAAGTCTAAAAAATTTTGCAGTGGCCTCTTGGGGACCTCAGGCCTTACAATGGAAACTAACTAACAACTAATATACCAGACATTATTATGGACTAGATTTGTAAAATAAACTTATCAAATAGTATCATGTTCAACTAAATTATTTTTCGATTCAAACATAAATGATTTTATCGATATGCTATCTATCGATATGCTATCTATCGATATGCTATCAATCTATTAGCGCTTAATTAAATTTCGTAAAGATTTTTCTTTGAGGGTCATAGATGATACATAAGTTTCTAACGATAAAATCTTTGGGATACCATACTGAACCACGAAATCTAGTGAGATTACTTTGAAAAGCTGTTTTGAGTCATTTTTTTAGTTCTTAACTTCAAGAGCTTTCGCATACCATTTATATCATATCAATCCGGCTCCTTTGATTCCTTTACTATTTCAGCTTTTATTTTTTTTTTAGTATTTGAGCCAGATGACTCTACATCTCCTTAATGTTGTCTGGCCTTTGTTTTTTAATAGGAAAATAGTCTTATTTTTTATTTACTGCCATATCTTTACTACAACCTAAATCATATAATCGATCCGATCTGTCGAAGTGTTATATTCGGGCTATTTACTTTGCTAAGTCTAGTTTGTAAGAATACTGCTTATCTATTCTGTTCTACATGAAATGCAAGGTTTTACTTAGGTTTATTTTTGCTTCAGATCAATGTATCTAGACTTTAATTGTATGCAGTCCTATCATATCATTTATAAAGTAATTAAAAATTATATTTTTTAGTCAAAACGATATAAGCCTACACAAAATTGTAAAAATATTATGATTATGACACAAAAAAAACAACTTTGCTTTAGAACGGAGCAGCTAGTATGCATTGTAGGCTTGCGCCAAATTATAAATTATAAAAATTATAAATTATTATAAATAAATCATAAAGTTCGGTTTTCCTGAATCTAATACGCCAGAAGCCAAAATAGTTGTGTTTTACATTAAAATATTTAAATGAAATCTCCATTATACTTAAAAATACCTTCAATTATTTAAACGATTAATTAAATTATTAATTTTTATACAATATTTAAGGTATTAAACATTTTTAAATAACTTAATTTTAAACAAATAAACATTAATATAATAGAAAGGTTTATGCGTTGAAAAAATTTAAGTTTTAAAAATTGTTTTAAATAAGTTCATGAAAAAGCCTCTTACTCAAAATAATAATTTTTTTAAGCTTTCATTGTTGCTAAAACATTCGAAAATTAAAATTTTTTTAAATTTAATTGTTGTTGTTTTTAATTTCATTGTTGCTAAAACATTCGAAAATTAAAATTTTTTTAAATTTAAATTTAAAGAGAATAAAACTTAAAAATAAAAGTATATATTTTTTTAAGTTTTCATTGTTTATTATTATTTAATTGTTAATTAAAAGTTTTGTTAAATTTTAATCTGACGGAATGAAAATTTAAAAAAATGTTAAATTTTGTGTAATAACAATTAATAATTAAAAACAATTATAATAAAAGAATCTGTAATTATAATTTTTTCAATTTTCACAAGTAAAATGTTTTTAAATATAACTTGTCAGCTTTTTATATATTTTTTTGCTTTATTTTTTTATTTTTACTTAAGTTAATTCATGGAAATGTCTAACACTACTAATAATATTGGTTTTTTAACTTCTCATTGTTTTTAATTAAAAATGTTGATATATTTTAATCAAGGAAAATTTAAAGGAAGTGTTTAATGTTAATTTAATGATTTAAAAAAATTTTAATATTTAATATAATATTTTCAATTTAAGCAAAAAAATAGTATTTTGAATATATAAGAAATATGTAACCATTTTAAATAGTTTTAACATTTATTTTTATGCATTTTTTTTTTAATATTACCTTAAATAAATTATGGAAATACTTTATACTAATAATATTTGTTTTTTTTTAAGTTTTACTGTTTCTAATGAAAAATATTAAATTTGAATTTAAAACAATGAAAACTTAGAAAAACTTTTAAAATAAAATTAAAACAAAATTGTTTATGTTTTCACTGTTTCTAATAAATATGGTTAATTTTAAATGAAAACAATGAAAACTTAGAAAACATTTAAAAATAAAATTAAAACAAAATTTTTGATGTTTTTACTGTTTCTAATAAAAAATGTTAAATTTTAATTTAAAATAAAAAACATTTTAAAAACTTTTAAAACAAAATTAAAACAAAAAAAAAATTTATAACCATTTATATAGTTTTTATTTTAATTGTGCCTTTTTGAAAAGTATATTTAAACAATTTTATGAAATAGCATAATTTGTTAAATTTTTTAATGTATAATTAAATAAATTCGCGAAGAAGCCTAAAACTGCTAATCGGATTTAATGAAACAAACATGATTGCAAAGTTTTAAAACAAAAAATTCATGCATATTGCATATGTTTGTAGATATTTGATTTCAAAATAATCTTTTCTTTCTAATCTGCGATCCTATACAGGATGTAAGCGATCACAAGAAATTAAATCAAAAATACATTTTTTTTTTTTTTTTAATTAATGTTTGCAACTAAGTTGAAGTACTCCTCTCTGTTGGTAGTGATTCAAAATAATAGTAATTACTTTTGAATCAAGGCAACAAATATGCAAGCGCTAATATCTCTCTTTGTTTATTGGGCCAAAATACTGATTTAAGTTAATTACTTTTAACATTTCCTGTGCCACCTCAGTCATACAAATTAATTAACTGACTCAATCAAAATATATGTTTTATTTCTCGTACCAAACCAAATAGCACTAAGCAAGCAAATGGTATATTTTTTAATTAACAAAATTGTTTTATTATTTTGCATTAGCAGTTCAAAAAAAATTGCTTTTAGCAAATAAATTTAAATACATAATATAATACAATATAACTTCACTTCTGGCAAATTACGACTTTTTGTGCAAATAAAGCAACATAATAAATAAATACATTTGATTAACTTGTTATTTACATTTCTCGCTGAATAAACAAACATTTCAGTTGTTTTGCATTTAACAAGCCAACCGGAATGTCAAAAATAAAAAATTTAAATCAAATTTAAAAATTAATCCCAACGAAACAAAAAAAATGTATAAAAACATAAGCAGCCGGAGACAGACCCTTTATGCACAATGACAAATACTTATGTTTACAAGAAGTATGCATAAGAGAAAGCATTACATTTTTGGCAGAAGACACAAGGCGGAGAATCAGCCAAGAGACGCCGCCAGAACTGCTTGTGTGCAGCTTGCCACCTTCACATTGCTCATGGGGCACGCTACGGCCCCATGCCTAGTGCCTTGACAATGCACTTGAATCAAGTCGCTTCCTGTTCTAGTTCGCTTTGGCTGCAGCTACATATAGATATAGAGTATATATATGTAGGGTTATATAGAGTATAAACAGTTCGCCTTGCCGCTTTGTCAAACTTTTACACTTGGCTGGCTGGCTGCATTGCAACACATTGCAAGTTGCCAAATTGTATAGACACGTAGCGTTGCCAGTGGAAGCGGCGTCAAGTGGGCGGGGGAGGGTGAGAAAAAAAATTATAAAAGGCAAAAAGTAAAAGAAAAATAGCAAGAAATAAAAGAGATAAAAAGGAATGCGAGCTGAGGGTGACGCTGTGCTTGTTTATTTATTTATAACATTTTGTTTTTGCTGCTGTTTCCTTATTATTTTATATTCATTTTCTTACTGCTTCAGTTGTTGTTGCTAAGTTTTAGTGAGAGTGTAGAGCGGCGGATATGACCTTTAGGTGTGTGCGTGTGTGTGTGTGTGTGTGTGTGTGTGCACAGCATGAATGATAAAGTTGCTCAAGCATGCCGCCCATTGTCTCTGTGTGTGTGTGTTGCCTTTAGTCATTGTCAGTGTCAGCTGCCATGCTATCGCTCAGCCTGCTTTGCACTTCACTTCGTCGCTGGCTTATTGTTTTTGTTGTTAATTAATTTTATTTTGTTGCTGTTGCACTTTTATGGCGGCGGCATCCAACAAAAATGGCGACAACCCCTTGGCGTTTTTGTTGACGGAAATGGCTGCCGCTGTTGCCAGTTGGCGTCATTTATGAAATTGGCTTTCACTTTGTTGGTTGTACGTTCTGTGACGCGTTTGTAAACTGTTTGCACAGCATTCCAAGTGCATCCTTGCCAGCTGCGCTAGCTGGGCCAGCATGGGCTAGCTGCAGCCACTAATGTAGATTTTAATCACTTTATCAGTGAAAACTTTGTTAACGTAAAGTTACTTTGTGTTTGATTTTGGCTTTAAAGTTGACTTCGTTGCCCTTTTTGGTTTTCGTTTTTTTCGTACCTGTTTTGCAGTTTGTTTGCTTATGCCCGCCTCAACGCAAACATTTTCTGTCATTTACATTTTGCTCCATTCAGTTTTTATGCTCCGCACACTCGCGGCTAAAGTTCAACTCCTGTTCAAGCGCTGTCAACCTGGATGATGGATCATTGTTGACAGATTTAACGAGCTGGCAAAGTGCAGCAAAACAATTCAATTACCGTAACATGGCATTTGCTGAGGGTGCGCCAGCACAAAGCCATCCATTGAAGGGTAAAAAATTCCATTCATAAAACACTTACTACACGTACTACACCTATCTACGGCAAGTAGCAGCTGGGAATTCAATTAACCAAACCTAATGGCATTATTTATGAGCTGCACTTGTAGCAGTGACCCTTCTACTGCTGGCCAACTAGCACTTGGCGGCTAATAAATAATGTAAAGCAAATCGCGTGAGTCTTCTTATAAGCATGCTCCAAATTGCTGATATGATTTACAATGTGTTAAATTATTTATGGAAGTTCCTGTTGCGCTATTGCAGTGCCGGATTCTGCAGTAGGTGTAGAGGTCATTGTACTTGGCATGTATTAGCTTTAGTCACCTTTGCCACTATTCAATCAGCTTTCAAGATTTTACGTGTTTGATTTAATTTGAAGAATAAGCTGATAATAAGAATTAAATTGTCCCAAATTTCCCTAATTGTTTTTAAAATTTTTTCAAGTCTATTAGGCGGTTATTAACTGCTATCGAGCCCCTACGATTTTCGTTACTCATTACAAATCATCATGCCAAAATACTACATTTGACAATCCATGTTTTATCCACATATAGAACGAATATATGTTTTTTTTACCCTTTTGAAAACCCCACATGTTTAACGCTTTTTTAAGTAAAGTTTAAACTTTTATTTACTTTCTGTTTTCAACTTTTAACTTATACATCCAAGTTCTTAGACAGTCCTATATGTGTGACGCTGCATATTCATAAAAAATTCACCCATCAGTCAGAGAAATGCAGTTTAGTTGTAAGTTTTATTTTTCTATTTATTATTTACAATTTCTTTATTTAAAAATTGTTTGTTTATAATGTCAACTGACCTTTATATATAAATATGCCCCAATTTAGATACAATACAATTTAATAATTTTAAATACCTCTAATTTGAAAAATTAATAGCTGTTCGCAGAAGACAAGGACCTACAGCTTATAGCCGAATCTGAATGGCGGCTTCTTTATTTAATAGAGATTTTTTTAGGCAAATAGCGTCTATTTATTTGATAACTATGTCAGTATTAGACAAATGCACCAGTGGCGAATGAGTTACCAGTCCTATTATGTAAAAATAAGAAGTAAACACTTGATAAAACGTGCGGCTTTGATGCATTGGAATTATGCGACGTATTACCATATTTTCGAAGAAGAGCAGATTACTTGACGTTCCAGGCGACTTTCTAAGCTAACTCTTCGGCTTTAGTGTATAAAATGGCACGAGTTTTTGTTTTGGGTAAAACCTATATTTCGTTGGAACGAAATTAACGGCTGAATATTGTTTAATTTGGACCTACTTTGAAAGCAGATGGTACTGGAATAAATAAATTGAGCAGCAAAGTTGAAATTTCAACTTTCTCTATGAAAACTAAATTAAATCAAATTTTGCAAAAAAAATTGTAATTAAACAAATATTACCTAGGTACGTATCGCAATTCGTGTATGCGCAGACGAGTACCAATTTTAATAATATTGTTTCATAAAATAAAAACTCTCAAAATTGGAATCGGTAAATGCCTATTAAGCAGATTTAACATATAAGGCACCGAGCTCACTCACTTTCCAACTTTCCTCTATAAACTTTTTAATCATTAAATGTTAATCTTAATATTTACCAACAACAACTTATAAATTTGTTTGATTTACAGATTTTTTTTTTTATATGCTCATTTATTTTTGTAAATAAAAGCACATACCATTTGAAATCCTTAGCCATAACGCTCGATCTTGTAGTGTGCCAACAATAGGCACAATTTTTAAAATAAATTTATTTGTTAATTTTTCTTAATGCATTTTAGAATATCAACTCCAAGTATTTAATTCTTTTTCAGCTTTGCGCCCCAAACTGTGGCGCTTTTTGCCGAATGCGATCCTGTATTTCGCTTCGCGTTTTCAACTGCATCCACCTAAGCGCTTTTCCAACGCTTTCTTTCTTTCCTTCTGAAAGTATTTAATTGCAGCTATTCAATATTTATGCGATTTATCTACAAGCGTCTAATGCACTTTAATATTTTACTACTTACACATCGCATATATATATATATATATATATATATATATATATATATATATATATATATATATATATATCGATATATATGCGTTCATGCGAGTTGGCTGCCAGCCAACTTTCGTGCGTGATTCGCTCACGAGCTGACGCCAGCTATTGGTTTCAATATGTGTATGTGCGTATGTGTGTGTTAATTATGACTGTGTGTGTGTGTGTGTTCCGTGTGCATTGTTTGTGTAAATATTCTTGTTTTTATTTATTAATATTTATTTCCCATGACTTATTAATTAGTAGTATATGTGAAAAGCTCAGACAGCGTAACGCCAAAATTGCGGTTCATAATTAATATGATCAATAAATTGGTCAGTAATTGGTCAAATAAATGTCAATGGTTAATAAAATGTCATTGCTGCCACCGAATGGCGGCAAGTTTAATGAGCCTTACATGTTGGCCAAACAGTAATTTGCTTAAACCACAATAACCGCACACAAACTGCACTGTCATGGTCAATTTGTTGTTACATGCTGGTCGGTAGGTCGTCAGCTTGGAACCTGTTCGCGTTAAATAAGTCCTTAACCTGCTATCACAATATTCCTTTGGCCAACTTAGCCCTATACAAAAAGTTGTGCACTTTTTACGAACTTTGTGTGGAGGAAGAAAAAAAAAAAGTTTACTTAATTTTGTCCATAAAGCTGGAAACTCATTTTTCTTGTCGATTTTCTGTTTTGCTTTTCTGTGCCTTAAGTAACTTTGGCAGTAAGTTTTCTCTGACTGATTTCTGCCACTGAAGCGGAACAATTTGGCTTACGTTTTGGTTTCCATACGCTGTACGCGATGGGTCAAGTGTATGCTGGGCATGTGTAGAAGCAGGCATGTTGTAGATATACCTCCATATATCGAGGTTCTTGGCAGTCAAAGAAAAAGTATTTGCATAAACTTAGTTGATATAAAACAAGCTTCCAGAGCTCTAGATCAATATTGCAGCACCAATAACTTATGCGAGCTTAATAAAAAATGCTAGATTGCTTAAACAGTGTATTGCCAAGTCGTTAGCCATCTCGAAAGCTTATTTTTGTATCTCTCGCTAACTTTGCAACTGCAGTTAAACTCTAATGACTTGATTTTAACGTAATCTCTTTATCTTGTTTTTTTTCTTCTTTGCAGATATTATCAGCATGCAACGCTCTAAATGACAACAAGACCCCAGAAGTTTGAACTCTTTTTGTGATATCTTTTTGTAACTTAGTGAAAGTACGTTAAGACTAATTACTATATCTTATACATTTGTATGAAAAAAACAACTTTAGTACGATTTAGTTTTATTTATGTTAAAGCTCCAATTATTTATCTAATTATTTTCATTAAATGCAAGACTCTCTTTAGAACGACAAAGACAAGTAAAACCAAAAGACACGAACTCACTTAGGTTATTCTCCCAAACAAAACAAAAGACATTTAAGGTCCTAGCCCCCTTACTCTAACTGGTAGCCACTAATTTAGTGCAGAGAACTTTAGACGCACGTCTTGAGCGCCACGCAGAGAGTCATCTTAGTGCAACGTCACCATGTCACATGGGGACCTTGAGGAATGTACGTAATATATCCAGCCGATGAACTCATCTGTATGACATATGGTTACTTTGCGCCACGCGTAAAACCACGACCCTCACTTGATTGTCTGCCTGAGCCACTCGTGCCCATCGAGTATCCGGTTTCCAACTCCAGAAATTCCCAAAGCAGCAACGTCAACTCCAACGCCAACGCCAACGTGAACGTTAATACCAACAGCAACCACAACTATACGCCGCATCTGGAAGCTTACGACGTCTTACCGCAACCCAGTCCCAATCGTTTTTTAGCCTACAACGCCGCACCCACACCGCCCTATTCGCCGCAACAGCTGCCGTCGCCCGTGCACACCACAGTCTTTAGCTTTAACGAACCCGCACCACCAGCGCCAGCAACACCCGTATTCCAATCGCAACCACAGCTGCTGTCCCAAAGTTTGCCGCCCACACCTACACGTCGCACCTCACGCGCCTCCTTGACGCACTCCAATCACAGCTCCATCAAGCGTTCCAGCGTACGCAGCAATCGCTCTAAACCGCCGACACCACCGCTGAATCAACAGCGTAAGTTGAGCACGCCTAAATCCGCTCATACCGTACAGTTTTCCCCACTGCCACCCATGTATAATGACTCCAGCATGCGTAGTGGCGGTGGTGCAGGACGTGGACGTGCACCCTTTGAACGCAGTGGCGCCTATGATGGCAGCAGCCCTGGTCTAGACGCTAGTCCCGCTGCACTTGGCAGCTCCTTTGATTATCCCAGCGGTTCGCTGGTTACAGCACGCGAGCGCAGTCCTAGCATCTTTTTGGAGCCACCAACACCAGATCCCACACATGCGCACTTTGGCCCTGGCTGGGGCAGGCCCATGTCACCAATGGATCTGCCGCCAGAGCCCTCTAGCTCATCGGTTACCAAATCGCCCACCAGTAAGTCACGTCTGCGACCGAAGTTGCATATACCGTTGGGCCGTCTGGGTCGTTCCACATCCTCGGATACACGTGAGAGCAGTCGTTTGCGTGAGGATGTGCACGTGCATGTGGAGAATCCCGTGTTTAGCAGCGAAAATCTGCGTCAAAACAATTTCGATGCGTTCTTTGAGGCGCGTGAGCCGGTCATTAAGCTGCAACCCAAGACGCCTGGCACGGCATCTGCCGATGGTAGCGACTACTCACCTCCGCTGGAGAACTATGCCGGCGTTTATGACTCACCCACAGCGCGTGGACGTCGTGGCACGGGCGGCGGTGGTCTCTTTGCGCGCTCACCGCGTGAAGATCGTGAGCGTGCGCTCAGCCTTAGCGCGCGTTCACGCAGTGCCGATCAGTTTGAGGGCACGCGTGAGCTGCGCGGCGGTTCTGTCAGTGCGGCCGGTGGTAGCACCGATGGCAAAGCTGGCAGTAGTAGTGCTGGGGCCTCCAAAGGTGACAGGTGCTTCCAAAACTCTATTTCGCACAATCTAATCAAATTACAAGTTACAGTTGTTTTGAGAGCGAACTACGCCGCATAACTCTAGAAAAGATTTCGTCAAAACGTTTGATTGATTGAATGATTACATGAATAACCCTAGCAACAGTAACCACCCATGCTGAGTTACTCTGCTTCCAGTTCTAGAAATAATCAAACCAGCTAGTTAAAGTTTTTTTGGCTTGTTTATAGCTTGCTTTTTGCAGTTCTTACTAAAATCATTCGATACATTCGATTATGCTATACATGCGACCATTTATTTCATATATCCTTGCAGAGAGTGTTATGTTCTTGTCGTAAAATGTGAATTGTCATAAAAATTTAAGGATATTTGTTAAACACGACATCGAGTCATTTAAAGGAGTTGTTAGGTTTTAAAGTATTCGAATTAGTTGATACAACTGAATACTATGAATCTGAAGTAAATGTGCTCTTAAATTTGGTAACGCAGGCTAAAGTAAGCTGGCGCCCTCTGGTGAAAACACCAAAAGCTAGTTTTGTAGACTGTGTGCCACCATGCACATGCAACTACATTTCTGAATAACAATTTGCGTTTTGAAAATTAAATAGCTTATTTTTATTGCAAGTGCTTCAAACGAATCCAACACGAACAAGTGCTTCAAACTTGGGAGTGAAAGATATAGAGAGCGAGAGAGAGCTAGTGACTGTAAATGGTTTGGTTCATTTGATTTTGATAAACTTGATCAAACAATCAAACGATTATATATCACGTAACTTTCCAAGCAACATTGATAAATGCATCTGCATGGGCATGTCAACTTTGGCACGCCAAAGTAAGGATGTACTTCATATAACTGCCATGTCGCATTGTCACTTACTGCTCTCCTTACAACCCCACACGCTCCAAATGCAGTGCATTAGTGTGCCGCTTACTCCGCACCAGCAATTTCTGGCTTGATTGCGTGCTGCTGGCACATTCTGATATTTCTGTGCTCAGCACGCATGTAATTCCTTTTGCCAATGCTTAACAAGCTTTAAAAAGTTTACCCACTCTTAGCGTTTGTCCCGACCTGCCGCTGGGTTTGGCGGAGCAGGCGGGTTTAGGCAACGGGTGTCGCTTGCACATGACTGACGGCCATTGTGCATGCGACAAGAGCTGGGGGAAAAAATGGCGGCAAATATGCGCCATTGCAACGCAAGTAAATACAAACGTGCCTGTGTGGTTGCCAGGGCTGACAGCCTGCTCCCGGGCAACGGTAGCGCACTAGTGAAAGTGTCTTTCTGCCAAGGAATATAATGGCTGTAAGGCACTTGGGCACAGGCACGAAGCAAGCAGCCGTTGAATATCTGCTATTGGAAAACTTGAAATTATTTAAAAGCTGATGATGCGACAGTCTTGCTGCATCCTGGATCTCTGGCAGAAATTTGTTGACCAACTATTGTAAACGAAATCAGCGTCGTGGATGATACGTGCTTGCCAACATCTGATGACACTGACACGCGCTGGTCATACACTTTCGTATAAACATAAGGTGTACATTGAGTCAGTCCAAGCTACTGCAACTATTAATAGTTAGAGGATGTCAAGAAATATACCCTAGAGGCTGTTAAGCGATAATCAGCATAAAAAGTGAAACAATCAGTCAGTTAAAAAACGGAATCAATTATGAAATAATAATGATGTTGGGGAATGGGAGAATGGGGAATGTTGAAAACTCTTTTATTTCCGATTTATCTGTTTGCTTTGAGGTAGTGTGCCCCAAATCAAAAATATTAATCATTTCTTTCTCTTTTTAAAGCTTTTTAAAAGATTTTGCATATCAAATGCATTTCATAGGTACGTGGATAGCGTTCCCGACTCTGAACCCAAATGTCGTTGGTTCGATTCAGTCCTGGAACACTGGTAAATTGGACTAGCACTGGCATAGTTACCAAACTTAAGCTATTTTTCCAAATATATTTATATTATTAGTCCACTAAGTTGAGATTCAAGAGTATTTTGCAATCGGTATGTCTCGACTTAAGTTGTCCGATTTGCTTTAAGTTTGTGCGAAACTTAAAAAAATAGTACTATGAACATATATATACAGTGGCATACAGTAGTTGGGATAATTTTACTGATATACTCTTAAATTTTTAAATGAGGCATACATTTCTGTAGCTCGAGTGTCAGAAAAAAAAAAATAAATAAAACTGACAAGTTTTTGTGTTCCATGCAGCTTTTGGAAAGAGTCGGGTGTAGTCAAGTCAGCAAGTTTTGCTGCTCAATTAATGTCGCTTTATTTTGACATCAGACGACCACATGACCTTCGTTGCAAAATAGAAACTATTGGATTTTCCGTATGTCATTTCGTATTGACGGACGGGTATAATGAGCAACATCCATCGAGTGCTAATTTATTCCGAAAAGTCAAATTTCTCATGGTATTGGAGTTTTATGAATCTTACATATAGATTCGTCAGATTCACAAACTCATTAATGCCACAGTGTGGGCCTTATCGGTCACCAAAATTTACTTACAAAATGTTAGTTAATTTTCGTATTTCAAGCGACTTAGACGTTTAATTGTCATTATTATAAAAAAAATTACCACTTAAAATTCTGTATATCAACATCGATCGTTTAGTGTGCTGAAAGGATTTTCATGTATTATGTGTCGAGTGGATTAATATTTTGAAAAAAACCGATATCATAGTATGTAATTGCCATTCTAAATATGTTTAAATGGTAATTGAGAAAGACTTAATTAAATATTCGAAAATTAAAGACGTTTAATTGTCATTATTATAAAAAAAATTACCACTTAAAATTCTGTATATCAACATCGATCGTTTAGTGTGCTGAAAGGATTTTCATGTATTATGTGTCGAGTGGATTAATATTTTGAAAAAAACCGATATCATAGTATGTAATTGCCATTCTAAATATGTTTAAATGGTAATTGAGAAAGACTTAATTAAATATTCGAAAACTTTAACACAAGATCCTATATTTTTATGGGACTCTTGATAGAACTTAAAAAGTTTATTTTTGATCAGTATGAGCAATTAAATCATTAGTGCATTATGTGCTAGTCCCTTCTATGATGTGTGATTCTGCAAAATATATGAAACTTAAGTGATCTATAACAGGCAGAGAGATCAGACTGATACTTGTTGATATGTTTCCAATAAAGGAACAACGTTGAGCACTTTAACATTAGAGTGAAACCATTAGTGCGAAGAGTAACTTCAGTATATAATCTATTAGATTAAAAGTAAGAGATTTCATTATGCTATTCTTCTTAAAATCATGAAGCTTTTTCTACTTATGCAGCTGTATGTATTAAAATTGACATTTTCTTAAACATACGAATTTTTCGTCATATTTTCATATTTTTAAAAGAAGCTTTTCACAGAAAAATATTATTGTGAAATTGTTTTTTTTCGCGAATTAAAGTTGAACCTCATTTAATTTCATTGACATTTGAACGTCGTTTGTTACACATTTCGGACAACCTGCGTACCTTATTTTCAGCTTGAAATAAATATTAAAATTCTAACGATGACAGGTTCGCTATCAGTAACTTTTTTTATTAAAATAAAACTTACTTTTATTATTTTCAAGCGCCAGTTTGTTTGAAAGATAGATAGATCGCTCTATGCGACAAGCCCTTCAAACAGACAAATAAGTCTCAATAAATTCTTGTTTGTCATTCTGATAATTTTTCTTGTCATATATAAAACATCGCATATCCGCATAGTCCAAAGTTTTTATATCAAAAACCATTTATAAACTTATTTTATTACAATTCTCTTATAGTCGTAGCGCAGCAGTATAAACTGCAGAGTGATTTGTCAAAATAATTATGACGACGACTGTGTGTGGGTGGCAGAAGACCATTTGCTGCAACCCGTGCAACCCCCTGCACCACGCGTATGCCATACGTTTGCCAAGAGCTGTGTCATTTAGCGTCAGTAAAGCGGCGACGTGAAAAGCACACTAAAAAATGTTTGCAATTTTTATAGCATACTTAGAAGGGTATACAATGCGCTTGTATGTTTGCGCTTCAGTGACGTCATTTGGTTGCATTTAGTGTAAATATTTCATAATGCAACTGTAATTGAACGCTGACCATGTGAGCAGTTAGACGTGCCTGGACAGACAGACAGACAGACAGAGGGATACGTAGATAGATAGATAGGCAGGAGATGGGGAGGAGCACAGACCGGACTTAAATGCCTTAGAGACTTATAAATGCTGTCATGTGCAGGTGTTTGAGTGTGTGTGTGTGTGTAACTGTGTGAGTACCATTGAATTTCAGTTTTATTTATTGATGGCATTCGAAATGAACTTTGTTGGAGACTAAGACTAAGACTTGAGAGTCAGTGTGCTGGCCAGATCCTTGTGCATGTTGACTTTGGTAATGGGCAATTTCGGAATTGTTTTCATTTCACATTGCGCCGCCGTCAGTTGGCCAGCCATTTGGCTGTGCTGCGGCTATAATTTGGCTGGCAACACTTGAAGATTTTTGGACAGCGGCAAGCAACAAAGCAACGAGAAAGCTAGGCAACTCAAGGAAAATGCTGTCTGTGGGCTCATTATTTATGCATAAAATATGGAGAGCAGCGATTTGTTTGATTGCAGCACCAAGCAGCAGAGCAGAGCAGTAAACTTGACTTGAAGTAGACAAGATAAGAGCTACAAAGTCAAGACCGCCGCACGCTGCCAAGCGGTGCTTCAAGTTTCCATTTATTGTTTCGCCTGTAATACATTTAAGTTGAACTACATCTGTTTTGAGATGATATACGCTGTGGACATCGTTTGCACCTTAAATTCATATATTTATTATTGGTTTGCCGTTTCTTGTTCATTTTTTGGCATTTGTAAATTATTTATATACAATTTGAATTGTTTTTGAGTTGGTTTTTTTTTTGTTTTTCATTTTTCTTTTTTTGTTAAAAACTGTTGAATTTTTAATTTGATTTCTTAGTTGAATTGAATTTGCATGTTTTTTCGTTTGCTGTCAGATAATAATAAAATTTTGTTTTTATGCAGATTCTTTGGAAAAATCTTCAAGTGGTCGAAAAAGTCGTAGTTTCTTTGGGTGGAGGGGACCACGCGGTGGTTCCCTTGGCCCCCGGGGCAGTATGGCGTCCTATAACGGTGTGCTCAAGGACTACAGCCACAGCAGTTTGAATGAGGCTTTCAAATCCCAAAATAATGTCAACTTTAAGTTAATTAAAACAGGTGAGTGAAAATTTAAGTGAAATTAAAAGTCATTTAAGTAATTTGTGTTGAATTAGCAGCTAAGTTTATAAGAATGTGTTTTAATATGTATGAATAATTTTTTTTAGGTTTATCATTAGAAATGCTTTAAGCCGAATATAGTTTATATAATAAAAGATATTGCTCAGATAATATCTAGTAAAAAACTCAAATCTTCAAAAAAATACATTTTTTCAGCAGATATTAATTCCAATAAGTTTCACTCGCCTCTAAGTTGGAAGGTCGAAGGTGATTTTATGCCACTCAGCAGCACTGGTACAATTGGCTAGCACTGGTGTGGTTAGCAAATAAATGCTATTTGCCGCTTTGGGAGCGATGACCATAGTCATAATTTATTAATATGTATTACGTAAAGACCAGACCTCGGTAGCGTATGGTAGCATATTTGCTTCCAAAGCCAAAGGTCAGTGGTTTGTTTCCAACCAGCAGCACTGTTGTATTATCCTAGCACTAGTATAGTTAGCATATAGGCGTTATTTTTCTATATAATTTGAAGCCGCCGCCAAACGTAGTTATCTATCTATAGGTTCAACTATAGGTTCCTGTTAATAGAGACATTTTCATGCTACGCCTTTGAAACAAATGTCGCACGATAGAGATTCCTTTAATTTCTACGATTATTTAACAGAACTTAACAAAGATTGCTAGACCTTGCCCAATCAATTAAAAGTTCAGTAGCTCGAATATCCTGTCTAGTTTTATTCGTCTGTCTGAGCACTCAAGAGACTTGACATCTAAAGGCAAGTTACCAAGCATGTCTTTCATTTCCATTCTTGATTTCAAAATGTTACCACTCTATTAAGTTAGCAGAAAAATAATTTATTAATGCTAAAGGAGCAGGCAACTACGAAGGTGTTGCAAGCACAGACAGCTGGGGCGTATATCCTTGTCTATTTATATATACGCACATGAATATCCTTAGCATCTAATATATAGATAGCATTATAGTGGCTCCACATGATATCCAACCCTCTGTTTGATACATACAAACAGTGACAACTTTAGCCGCTTTATTTAGCTAAAAGTTAAATTCAGTTGCTGTCAAATATCCCCAAATGAAATCAACCGAATATAAGGACTTACCTGCAGGTGTGCGGGTGTGTGTATGTGTGTGACGCAGTGTGAACGCGTGTGTCCTTTCGTGCCTGAAGGTAATTGGAGTGTATGTGCTGCCTTTTATTGTATTTGACAAGTTTTTGTGTGCTGTTTAGTTTTTTTTTGGTATTTTGTGTTTGTCGCTTTGGCAGCGTTTATCGGTTTATGGCTTATTGATTTTTATCACATTTACTTTGTCTTCCGATTTACATAGATGTCTATTGATTGAGCCATAAATCTATTAAACTCTTGGGCCAACAATAAATTTTATTGCCAACCAGTTGAGTTGGGGCGCAGCATCAAAGGTTGCATACCATCGGGATATCCTTATCCTATCCCTTTGTATGCTCTGATTGCACTACACTTGTTTGTGTTTGCTTTCAACGTCTCTCCAAACACACACATAGACGGTGAGATATGTTGCCATTTTAGTTTAGTAAACTTGCTACAAGTTGCGATTTGTGTGGCACATGTCCTGTCATAGTTGCCCCACAACAGCTGCCACTTGGTCATAATTCAATTTTTCCCCTCAAATTCAAAAATTCCCATGTAAACTGTGAAAAGTACGCAAACTTTAGTTTGTTGTGTTGTCAGTGAAGGTTATGGCAAAAAACACGAAAAGTTTTTCAAAAGGACTTTTCCTATTCCTTATCTGCCATACAGCGTGAAGTGCGCTGCTGCACTGGCATGTCCTTGTCAGCTTAAATATAAACAAGCATAACATTAAACTTTATGATTACAATTTTGATGCACTATAGTTTTTAGGGTGCTTAGGTTACTTAGCAGAATGTAAGATTAAAATGTGGCTGGACAATACTCAGCTTTAGTTTAAATCTGTAGATGTTGTAGTCCGTGAGATTTTTAAGGCAGAGTGTTCATAGCTGTCTACTTCTTCTAAGTAATTGAGATCGCTATGAGAACACTTGAAAGCAATTGGATGGACTCGTGGCTTGAGTGTATGTACCGCCATCCCATTGGAATTAACAAGCGCCCTGCGCATTTCAGACTGATGATATAGACTGTAAGCTAACTCTTTATACTTTATACTGTCTTCTTCTCATTCCTTGTACGTACATATTTTTCTCCTAGAATCCACTCTGATCTGGTAAACCAATAATGTATCCAAAATTTATATTAAGATTACTGCAGATAAATTACCGAACTGCGAATTTGTATCCTGAAACTTGTATTAAGGTTAGTCGCAGATATATTGCCGAACTGCGAACTCGGCTGCTTTTGGAATTCGAGCTCCAATAGTTTTATTTGTGGCCAAACACATAGTTTGTATCCCTCATGAACATTGAGTTTGAATTTGCGAGCAATGAAGAAGCTGGCATTATTTTCAGCCATTTCATCTAAAGTAAGCAAGCAAAAACTACTATGGACATTGCTCCAAAGGCGGAAAATGGGGATATATCTTTCTATCAATCAATAGCTGTTCGATGAATCCAAACGGCGGTAGTTTTAATTATAAGAGATTTTGCTAGGTAAATAGCTTTTTTTTGCTAGCCATGCCACTGCTAGACATACATCAGCGCTGCAGTGTGAAATCGAAACACCGATCTTCCGATTTAGAGGCGAGTGCGCTTCCACTACGCTTACAAGGCCCACAAAAAAGATTTATATTTCTCTAAAATAACGTAATTTAAAAACCCTATATTAAATCGATTCCTCGGTCAACGTTCCCCAAAGCCCCGTAAGTGCAATGACTGAGATACAATGTCTGTATTGACAGAATTACCCTTGACGTTAAGCTCTTCTAGCAGTAGTCAGTCAAGCCGCTGTCTGAGTTGTCTGTCCTTCAAAATTTTAATGAATTTTTAATTATCAATTGATTTTCATATCAGAAACAAGAAGTGGAAAATCAGCTTGACTTAAAACAAACAGTTTTGCCCAGTATATAGTACATGTTTCATAGACCACTTGAAAGTTTTCATGAATTGGCTTTTATCGGGAAAGAGTATCTCTCACTAGCCGTTGCTCGACTACGTCACAATTTATTCCTTTTTTATATGCTGCAGCCTTTTGTGGCAATTTCTCTGGTATAATGCTGTGGCAGTTGCACATGGAATGTTGCGGTTGCACTTGACTGCGCTTAAATGCGTTTCCAGTGCTGCCTATTAGCAGCATAATCGATATGGTCAGGCTTAACGATGCTGTGAAGCATTGAACCAAGCGAGCAATAGAAAGATTTTAACACGCCTCTGGCCTTGAATCTTCTCAAACACTTTGAGTGTCTATTATTCCGGCTAACGTATATATCATTTTAATCAATCTCAATTTGAATGCCATTTTAATTGGTTGTTGGCAAACACAGACGGTACACACACACACACGCACACGAACACATGTTATCAGAATGACTGTGAGGCGACAGTCATTAGCCTTCATGAAGTGCGTAGCGTTAGGATGGGCCATTTGGCACTTGCCACAAGGCCCATGCCACATGCTATTGATATCTACTCAAACATTGTGTTCACCATGCTTCGGTGAGATAATTACATAAATTGTGTTTGCAACTGACCTGTTGATGCATGTTTCAATGACTTTCAATGAGTTTTAATGCCTTCAAACTGTTGCCACAGTTAATCAAGTCAAAGTGTGGAAATATAAAAATATAAATATTTTATGAACTTTTGATGTTTGAATTGAATTTTTCAGAAAATAAATATTTTTTTGTTGAACCGCAAGGTTGTTATAAAATATTTTGCCACGTCAATGCATAAAACTAAGCAATTAAACGATAATAAATAATATCTGCCTACCACTTTAATTAAAAGAATAAAAGCTGATTTTATCTTAACCTAAGAAGTTTACTAAGTATCTAAATGTATCAAGAGGATATCATATATTATCCTTAAAATCTACAAAAATTTAATAATTGATTTAATTAACTTAAAGGTCTTTCCCAGCAAACCAAACTTTTCAGTTGGTTTAAAAAATGAACTCCTAAATAAGTTGCAAAATTTACGAAATAATTTTTGAAATATTTTTTATTGGTGCTATTGAGTTGAGAACTTTTATAATAAGAAATACGAGCTGTAAAGCAACTCTGGCATGGAATTATAAATGTTTCTCGAATTACGCCTTAGATACGCTCCTGACCAAACCGCGTAAAGCGCTATATGGAAAAACCGCGAATCCGACAATAAAGAAGCTTTTTAAAATATTTACTGAATACAATATATAATTAATAAGATATAAAACGACAATTTAAGTCACAAAAAAATTAACAAATAGATTAAACAAAAATGTATTCCGTTAAAAAAATATACATACTTCATTATAAAACAACATTTGTAAAAAGTACCTATAACTACGGCTCATTACCATTTTGAAGCAAACTTAAGCGGCATAAGTTTCAATTCTTTTTCTTACTAAATTGTGTATCTGATACATCTCATTAGATTCTGCCATATCTACAATTGTTGCATTGGTTTTAGTTATACTCTTAAGATATCTTTGTTTAGCAAAATTTTCTAAATTCAGCTTTAGTTGCTTATGTTTTAATAGTCATTGTTTTAATAGATCAAAAGGAACGCGTTTACATTTTAGACCACGATCTAAAATAACATCTTTTCTTGGAAAATGGTTTTCTAGCTGTCTGCCTAGTTCAAGTCCCTCATGAACCAATTTAGCTCATGGTTTTCAATGTCAGATTCAACGTCATAGTCAACAATCATAAATTTTTATCATATCCATTTCAATTAACTGTTCTATCTTTTATTCCTTATCCTGCATTAATTCATTAATATCTGGTTTGATTTATATCGACATGGCCTTTTGCACCTAATTCTTGGCCCAACTCAATAGTCTGAGGAAACTCTTCCTCCAAAGATACAGTATAACTCTCACCATAAAGTATATCAGACCATAGGCAATCGCGTGAATTCTAATCCGCGTAAATCGAGTACCGGGTAAACCAAGCTAGAGTTGTACTGACTTTTCCACAACTAACACTCCAGTTGACGCTTTATGTGTTGCCTTAAACTTAAGATATCGATTTCTTGCCTCATTCATTTTGAGACACTTTTGGAACATTTTTTGATATAATTATGTACGTGTAACCGTCTACTCATTTGAAAAGAAATGCGTCAAGCTGTGACTAAATTAAATTTTTTAACACAAGTTACAAATAATTATGATTCATCTGTAGATTTTCTTCATTGATTCCAGCTTTTGAAGATGACCGAAATAAAAGAGTTTTTTCAAATCCTAGCGTTGTACAGCAATATTTAAATTCGTGAAGAGTCCAAAGCACTATAGCAAATTTCTGCTGTCAATTAGTTTAATTTATTAGGAAAAATTAGTCATATCGCAGAAGGCACAAAAACTTTTGCTTTCAATGTGCCCACAGGCAATACCATTCACTTTTTCTCAGTACAGATTTTTGTGCAATAAATGTGTTGCAGCAGACAATCCTTCAACAAAATCGATTTTATTCAGAGCTACTTGAGCAATGGCTTCAAGTAACAAATGCACAGTCTCCACATTTTTCAATTTACTTTTTAGTTTTTATAAAAATTTGCAGCCATTTACAAATGTAAACAAACTGAGGAAAGAAGAAGCATAAGCTCAAGTCTAGTCATTCTACAAATTTATTGTTTTAAGCAGAATTAGAATAACAAAAGTGTAAGTCTTTCAAAGTTGCAAATTTTCGATTTATTGCAGATTTTCGATATGACAACTAAAGTTTTTCAATTTAAATGCAATTATTTAATGTAAACAATCACAGGATAAAAAAAAATAAACTTAAGCAACTGAAAAAGTTAAAAAGATATATTTAGACGTTTGTCATTTGACCTTACAACTGCTTAACTTAACTCAAAGTTTGATACCTTATATATATTTGGGTATTAGTTAATGAATTTTTAAAAATGTTGGTGAATTATTTTAAGTAGACTATGTTTTGCGATGATATTAAGACTTAATAAAAAGGCAAACTTTTGTACAACTAACATAATTGCAAAAAATTGCATCAAGAATCTTTGATTCCATTTAATTCAGTATAGAGATTTGTATTCGCTGATTAATAAGATTAATTAATCAATATTCATGACATTTGCTTCTTTTCAACATGATTTATTTGTTAATAGACTTACGTTTCCCCTCAAAAAAATAAAAATTTTTTAATGATAAGAACGAATATTAAGAATAGATGGCGCCAGCCAAAATTCATGGAAGAAAAACAATGCAACAGAAAATCCAATGCAATCTAAAATGGTATGTTATCATACTGTCGATTTTTGATCTCATGACAAAATAAACCAAAAAAATTAATACTTTGAACTTGAATTTTTATGTAATTTTAAATAAAATAATGAATGAAAACATCACGTTTCTAAAAAAAAAAATTAAGTAGACAATTTTGTTTATTTGCGGTTTGATTATCATTTATTTCGGTTCCAGGAGATATATTTAAGCTACTTTTATATTATGATATCATGTAAATGACCAACCTTGGCCTTGAGCACAAAATGTGGTCTTTTTCAAGCATTTTCTATTGTTTTAGCCAACGCATTGGTCGATATGGCTACAACTTCGCATCATATGTTGTCTTTAAATTGAGCTTTGCTTCTTGGTTTATCAGCGTATATCTTCGATTTTATATAAAACCCCCAAAAAGTACGATGGCGTTAGATCACGTGATCTCGGTGGCTAGTTGAAATCGCCATTTTTCGATATGATATGATATGTTATTCCTTTTTCGAGGAATAATAGTCGGAATTATTTGACGTGCAGTATGGCATATGTTGCGTCATCTTGTTGAAACCACAAGGTAATCAAATTCAAAAAATCTATTATCATTTCCCAATATCTCGCCATAGACATTTGTCGTTGCTCTCATCATCTTCTTCGAAAAAATAGGGACCGATGATCCTATCCTAACACTCTATTTTCCTTAATATTCTGCCTTTACTAGAACCTTCCATCGAACCCTGTTTTGCGCCGTATGTTTAGCTCTGTCCCATGTTGTGTTTGCCTGGGCCAGTTCTTGAAGCATGAATCCTCTCCAGGTCGCCTTGGGTCTTCCGATCTGTCTGCTGCCTTGGGAACTCCAATCCAGTGCCATTTTGACAATACGGCTTGGTTTCCCTCTGAGAGCATGACCTATCCAGGTTCATTTATTCTTCCTTATTTGGAAGTGTATAGGGGGATCCCCTGTAACACGATATATTCTGTTTGGCCATAATTTCCCGCATATAATCCTCAAGCATTTATTGCAGAAGACTTCCCGTCTCTGTGTCATCTATTTGGTTGTGAGCCATGTCTCACTACCATATAGCAGTATGAACTGTATGCAAGCAATGTAAATCCGAAGCTTTCAGCTTCTGCTAATTTTTTTGTTGCTCCAGATGCGGTAGAGTCTCCTAAATGCTGATCGGGCAAGTCGGTTTGTGACGTCATCAACCACGCCGCCACTGTTGTTGCTGTAGCTGTTTCGGTGCACCAGGTAGAGTTTGGGCTTCCGAAACAGAGGGCCGTCCTTGGGCAGGCAGGGGCCAGCGTCGAATCCGCTATGAAGAAAATGACTGCCGTAGAAATCAACGTCGCCATTACTGAAGATAATATGCCAACGTATGGGAAACTAATTTTCTTAATTCTTTAATTAATTGAGTGTGTCAACTGCCATAGAACCGACAATTGTGATTATTTTTATTCAATTGAAATCGTCTTCGCTCTCAGCTGTTTCAATGGTTTGCCATAATTGACACGACGCGAAGAGACAGCCCTGTTTAGTTT
Organism: Chymomyza procnemis; assembly: GCA_035046065.1. Taxonomy (NCBI): domain Eukaryota; kingdom Metazoa; phylum Arthropoda; class Insecta; order Diptera; family Drosophilidae; genus Chymomyza; species Chymomyza procnemis. The sequence continues at coordinate 9,821,667 of JAWNOJ010000023.1, read as the reverse complement.
GTGCAGAAACATCCTCAAATGAACACGAATAATGCGACGGAGATTGGTCCAAAACGTGCGTGGCAGCTACTCAACACTGGCTCATACGGCCAATATTATTTGGTCTGAATGCCTTTTACGTTATCAGGATGCATGGTTGGCATTACTTTGATTACCAGAACTTACGTCCTATAGTGTTATCATCCCAAAACGCACGTTTAGTTTTTACCATTTAAAAAAATTTTGAACGTGGAGAACAACTTCAGTGCATTATTTTGATGTGGACTGTTCTATGGTAGAATGAAATGATGCTTTCAGTGTTCATGACGTTAGTCGATCTGTAGCTCATCTGGAAAGTTATAGTGTAATCCATTATTTCCACTTTAAATGATATTTTATAGAATTCATAGTATGCTAAGAAAGTGAATTTTCTCATCGACTGTTTGAAATTTTTAAATCTCTTTTTGCAAAAAATAAGTACCAAATATCTACCTGTTTGGCTATACTTAAAACATTCATCTCATAGATAGATTCATAATACATATTAAATCACTTAAGTTATTTTTGCCACACATATATATGTATATATTTTTATAGCCCTTGTTTTAGCTGCAAGTACGTAATTGTGTTTATGACTAAGACGTTCAAAATTTAATGGGCCAAACCATATAAAATACTTTGTAGTATAGCTAAGAGCGATTATAAACCATAGCAAGTATATGGCAAATGATGCCATAAAATTGCAAACGTATATTGCAAATTTTAAATAAGAAATAACTTACTCGGTTTTGTTTTATAATTTAAGTACATATGCACTTACAAATGAACTGCAATTGCCTCAAATAGTAAGAGTTCTTTTTAAAAATAAATTTGCATTTTTGCAGAAATTCCCATTGCACATATTTAAGCAGGTTGAAAATCATTTAAAATTACTTTCCTCTGCTTCAATGGCAACCACATTTCAAATGATAAAAAAAAATAAAATAAATAAATAAATAAAAATATACTCGATTTAATATCATCTCTGTAGTTTGCTGCTGAACTCTAGTATCCGGTTGAAATTGCTTTTACAGTCTGGGGCTTTGAAGCACTCACTCCAGCCAACACTTGAATGCATTCATGTTCATTATTAAGTATACGCACGGTGTGCAGCTTAAATGAGATACACAAACAGCAACAAGCGTTAAAGTGTTGTTGGGTTTGCTTTAGAACAACATTTTCCTTTTCCAGCCACTTCTGTTTACAAATTCGATTGCATTTTCCAGCACAGTGCAACTCAGACTCAGATAAGCTAAGCTCTATTCAAATGCATGTTATGGCTAGTCGAGAGTGGAGACTGCGGGTGTTACCAAGCAGTCAATATCTATACACTGCAAGAGGAAGCCTATGGCAGGGTTAGCATGGACTAGCACAATTTTAAGTTCGGGCGTCATGTACAATACTTGGTTTTTTTTCGTAAATAAATGTTTCTTTTTGATTTGGATGATTTTTGTCGAAAAAAAATAATTTCAGACGGCGCACAGTGGTTTCAAGAGCCGAAAAAGCTGGCCAAAAGTCGAATAATCGATTAGCGACTTTCATGATTAACATCGGCTCATTTCATACACAAGTCCCTCGCGCATACGGATACCATCTTTGAGCAATCATATCATTCAAATGCTTAAACTATAAAAAAACCTCTACGATATCCTCTCTTACGAATTGTTTGTGTATTTAACGGATCTGTTTTGCTATCATAACCCATCTTGATTCGCCAAATCGAGCATCTTTGACCGACCAATCACGAACGATGAAAACCTAACCATTTTGTAGATCTAATAATGCATTGCACGGTGCTTTTTGCGTCTTTTGCGTAAATTATAATAACTTCTACGATTTCCGTTCATGAACGGTCTATTCAATTCATATCTTTATCTTAACTCTTCATGATTCGCCAAATAGAGCATCTTTGAGCAATCACTAACTATGAAAACCCAACTTGATCAACGCTGATCTTTTGTTTTCTTTGTTAAGAAATATCTAAATTTTAGTTGCTTGCCATTTTTATCTTTTACATTGAAAATCGTAGCCAGCCCCAATTCTGAGAGATTGTGTATATATAATAAATTCACACATCAGGCTTGGGATACGGATAAGTTTTATTTTATATTTTCCTCTTTATAAAGTGATATTTTTTTTATTTTAATTATAAGGTCAACTGAAATTGACTATAGTAGTTAAATAAGAAAATAAGTATAGAGATAAATATAGAGAAAAATAAAAAATATAGAAATTCTATATAAAATTTAATTCTAGTGATGCGGCTTTCAAACTTGTCCAATTATTTATATTTTCGTAATTCCAATTTTTTATGCACAAAAATATTTGTCTTATTATAATTTGATTGAATTAACTGAAATTAAAAAGAAAGAATTTTGCTGAGATTAGAACATTAATTTTTTAATTAAATGTTACAAAAATAAAGAAATTTAATTTAATTAAAGGCGTAGAGTGAAATATTTGTTATTAAATTAAAAATATTAAAAGAATATTTTTTTAATTATAACATGATTTTCTTATCAAATTTATAAAAATCTAATCAGAATATTATGAAGGAGTTTGTACTATTTCTTTTGCTTTTTTCAATTGAAGGCGTAGAATAAAATACTTTATTTCCAATGTTCTGAAATATAATTTGGGTTTTTGGTTTTATTTATTCTTAAATATTCAAATGCTTGATTAGTTTTTAAAATTGTTTGCCTAAATTTGTTTGTCTAACTTTTTGCTAAAATCTTTTTTAGGGAAAAAACTATTTAAAAACATTTCGAATTTAATTTTTTATATTTATGTATTTTTGGTTTATTGTCTTTAATTATTTATTAAATTAAAAAAATATTAAAACAAATAATATATTATATGTTATAATCTGAAAAGAAATTTGTATTTTATTTTGCGTCTTATAGCAACTAAAATAAATACAAACTCTAAAGAGTATTTTACATTCACCATCTCTAGTCTCAAGTACAGCAAGTTATTTATTTACCAGTTCTTTGAAATTTATTTTTATTTCGTATTGGTCCATGACATTTAAAAACAAGCAGATTAAACCAGATTAAGACACTTTCGCTCGAACTGATTCATTTATGTACAATATTTTCTGTATTTCAATTGCAGTATCCGATTTTTCCGAAACACTTTCCCAATTGTATGAGGAACATGCAACTGCCCTTCAATCTTTAGTGTCTAATTTTCGTAAAAAGAATGCCGAGCTACGCAAGGAGAGGTACGTACCAGATAGATACTGTTGATCTACTAAATGCTAAATTCAAGAGTCATTCACAAATTTTTTGCCTTTTATGCCAAACCAAACACTCTGTGCACTTAATGACACTGGAAATCGGAAACGGAAATGGCTTTTGTCATGTGTAGACCCGCCTGTCACTTGGCCATTTTTCAAGCATGGGAAACATTCCTGCAGGAAGTTGAAACGGACTCACAGGCGTCCAATGATGTGGCCAGTGTGCTCTCGCGTCAGGTGAGTACAAGTGCAGAGTGTATGTGTGTGGTATAAGTGTATGTGGTGTGAATGAGTGTGTGTGGGCGTATCTGTGTGAGTGCATAAAAGTATCTGACAGTTAAATGGCAAATTCATGTCTGCATTGCAAATTAATCATACTGAGTTACTCAATGCAGCTGCAGTTAAATGTACATAGATATAAGAGACTTATGACGGCAGAGTATATAAAACGAAATTACAGTGTATTTACATATGGGTATATATAGTCTTACATAATAAGCTTTATATGTAGTCTGTTCTGGTTCATTATGCTTTGGTTAATTTATATATTAAGCATACCTAATCTATAGACTTACCGTCTTCTGTTACTGTTGCTTTGTTCAATAACATTCATACCTAAATTTTGTATAACAAAGCAATACACGAACTAATTATAATTAATAAGGTTTCATGTAATTGACTGTGGTAATGTGGTTTACCTTTATGCAATGCAAAGCAAGAAGGATGGGCAACATTTCTATGGCTATAAATAAGTACACAAATTGTATGTGAGTAATCTGATATGTTCTGGGTATTAATGAGAGAAAAGTGAAATTATTCGAGATCGATCGCAAAGCAAAAGGCAAGGGTACTTCAGGGCAGAGTTCTTGGGCCTATCCTCTATACCCTCTTCACTACTGATCTTCCGGTGGTCAACTTGGATTCCTGTTTTACCGCCACCTACGCCGACGACACTACCTTTGTGTCCTCAGACTGCAATCCAATAGCAGCCTTTGAATAAGCTTTTGATCTACAAGGCGATCCTTAAGCCAATCTGGACATACGGGATCCAACTTTGGGGAACCGCGGCCATCTTAATTAAACATATAATATAAAAAAAACTAGTATATAGGGATAGTCTTTTGAAATATGTTCATAAGAACCGAACGGCGAAGGCAAAAGTACTCTTATACCATTGTTCTTTACTTTTACAGCGATAAACTTAATAGATGTTGGAAAATGAAGAGAGTGCAAATGAAATTTAAGGGAAGCTTTTAGAGCAACAAGAACAACGTCACCAATTGTAGAATCTAAAGGAATAAAGGGCTCAGAAAAATAAATTGTTATATCAAACCAGATTTTCAGAAAAGTTAATAACATCAGAACTAAATTCATCGTTACAAGTGTAAACTTTACTCAGTTTAGAAAGAAGATCACAAACATTTTGATATGGAATAGAAATGGTAGACATAAGCTTTTAAACTTAAAGAATTTTTATGCTTTTTTATAAATTCATGCACTATTGTGTGAAATGTCCAAAATGTAGAATTGTGTAAGCTAGTAAGAATTTCAGACACTTATCTTCAATGATAACACATCGCGCTTATATTTAAGATTAAATTTTGTTATTTAAATGTCAGTTGAAGAAGATAAATTGAGCTTCCACAAGCGTACCGCCTTACACTGTTTTCGAAGACAGACGACATAAGTCGGGGCACAAATAAAGATTCTTTTTGATACGACTCCAAGCAATGGAAGTTAAGGGAACCTCAGGTAACGCCAGTCAGTGTGGCTGCGGTGGACGGTGCGTTACTCGTCTGGTTCGGCACAACTTCAAGGATATTCTGAACAAGGCGAGATTAGTTAAGTTAGTTTTGTAAAAATTCTCGCTCAAGAAAATGTCGCAATAGCGTTGTTCAACAGATCTCAACTCCCAAGGCTTCATAATACGAAAATGAAAAAAGCAACGAATTCTCATTGTACAATGTCGCCAAAGTCATAAAGGCAAATATACATTGTATTAACTTTTGGCTTTGCAAGATATCCATTTTTTCTATAATTTACCTGGAAGCCGTGATGCTGGATTTGTGGATCAGTGAGAGCAAGTCTTTTTATCTCAATTAAATACGTAAAGTTTTTGTGATTACTCGATTTTTAAATCATATTCTTAAGTTTTGGGTTGTGAGAAATTTTAGTTCGCCAGCGAATTTGTACAAACACATGCAGTATACCCAATTTCTTGGTAAAAATGCAAAGAAATATTCAATTTAAGCTTCTCGTGAACAATTGACAACTATAAGCTTCCACTTATTTAATTATCGGAAGTTATCGATGCAAGTTCCACAAAGTTAAAACGGAAGAGCTTAAAATTGCCGAACATTTAACAACTGCTCCAAGGTTTTTGTTTTGTCACAATAACTGAGTCAGTGCATTGATTGTCATAAATAGTTTAGAAAATGTTAGTAAAGAATGTCGGGAAATATTTTTAAGTTCTTTTCTGTTGAGAAGCATCTTGTTATATGCTGAACGTATTTTTAAGCTGGTTTCTAATTATTTGGTTTCTAGTGGGATTGCCCTTGCAAAGCGTTGCCCAGCACTTTTATTCAAGGCAGATTGATGATTTTACCCTCCTCGACTGGGTCTATTTTAATCATTTGCACACTGTGCAACATGTACCACACCGGATATTTGTTATCCAGTCATCACCAAGTGGGATTGATGGAACTGACATCCGCCAGAAACTCAATTACCGCACATATCATTTTACATACATGTTATTCTCCGTAAATGCCCGACGGCTCGACAAATCGTTTATAGTGAACTTTGAGGGCAGATTGGTAGTAAGCTCTAGACAAAGCCTGTTTTAATATATTATAGTTTTCAAAAAATTGTAAATTTACGCAAACTATTTTAAATTTATGTTTATATGTATTATGTAGTACATAAAAATTATGTTCATTCTTGATTTATTCTAACGAGACTTCGACGTTTGTGTGGTAAATTTACTCAAGATAAAGTAGACGGTTTGACGGTTCTGCCAAAGACTTATTCGACTTTCTAAATAAAATGTAGTGCACTGAACCAATCGTAGCATCTAGAGTAAGCTGTCTGTTCTATATAAATATTTTACGATCTCGTATTTCACTTACACACTTCTATATTTAAATAAATAACATTAAATTTAAAGAACTCACTTAATGGTCTCAAATAAAAGTGCATTTTAAATTCGGTATGTCCGTCTTCAGTATTCTGTATCTAGAAGTAAACAAGAAATAAAGTTCTAATTTGAAAGGAAAGTGTGCTTGCATATAGATACTATACCATATAGTATTTCGATCCGATTTTGAAAAGATAACAAAAATAACTCATCGCTTAAGTTGTAATGTTATAATAATAATAATTTTTAGTTTTCAAGCGTTTTATGAACCATCTGAAGTGATGGTATTTTCCTAAATCTTATCTGTATGCAAAAGTTAAAAATTATCGCCATATTATTTTTCAGATTAAAAATAAGGGCGAAATAAAGATGAAAAATCATCGTGGTATAGAGACTTTGAATATCAAATTTCGTTACAACGAAAGTCTTCAATTTTTGTCTTTATTGCTTAACAAATACCAACTCGATTGAAAGATATTTTGTCCTTAAGACTTGTGTTAAAATTAAGCAATTAAATTATTTAAAAATAATTAAAGCATAAATAGTTCAATTTTATATTGTTTCAAACAATATGGTTGAAGCTATTATTTTTTTTTTATAGAAGAAAAGGGTGAATAAAAATTAGCAGTATCCTTTTCTTTAATAAGGGTAAGAAATATTTTAAGCCAAATGGCCGAAAAAGTTATTTAGGATTAACACTTAAAACAAAATGTTTGGCAACATTGCAGCCGTGGGTTCAAGGATTGAGCCTAAAAGTTGCTTTTTTGTCTACAAAAAATAAAGAAAAACTTCACATGGAAACTTTTTAAGCTTCGTCAGGACGTTGATAAGGGATGCCATGTCTAATTGAGAGCAAAGTGGTGGCATGTGTCTTTTGATTTGGATTTTGTCATAGGATGACATACCCTAATTCCACTGCAATTAAATTCAATTTTTTTTTTTGTATGTTGCCGCTTATTAATTTAATTTAATTTTTTGTTACTTAAAGTTTGAAAGTTTTATTTTAGCATTTGTTAAATCATTAGAAATATTATATGAAGTGTAAGAACAGTAAAAATTATCAAAATTTCCATACTCCTTCTGGCAGCTTAAGGTTTCAACATAGGAATACCACCTATCCCTATCTGTAGTAATTGCTTGAAGCTAGTTACAGGATTTGCCAGTTTCCTTCTGAACCGTTTTTCGCCAAGTTGATTGGGGTCGAGCGCCTCTATTCGTGCCCTGTGGGTTCCTCTCCAACGCAGCGTTCTGGATCTCATCAGAGGCTTTTGTAGACTTTTTCAATGCATGTCATACTTAGCTTAGCAAAGGAGCAGCTCAATTTTTGGTAGTCATGTATTTTGGCTCCACCCTCCGCAGATAAGACACTACCTATATAGGTGAAATTGCTGACATCAACGATTTCTTGGCCTCTGAATCGAACAGGTATATTGTTCGCCGATTTTAAGCCAGCTTTTGAGGATTCTATAGAGAGCTAATCGGATTTTGACTGCATTTGTTGCTTGGAATGCGAGAGAAGGACTATGTCGCCAGCAAACTTAAGATCCTCGAGATTATGGCACATTCTCCATATAATGCCACGATTCCCAGAATCGAAAATCGCCAGTACCCAATTCAGCACAACTATGAACAGATGTGGAGAAAGCATGCAGTCTTGCTTGACGGCGGACTTGGTCTCAAATTAGTCGCTTAGTTTTCCCTTAGCGTAAGACAGATACAACCAGCCTTTGTAGTTGTTCTGTACAATATTGACAATCCTCATCGGAACAACTTGTCTCACCTTGTCACTCTCTCTCTCTAAACCGAGTCAAAAGTCTTCTCATAGTCAAAAAATAAACACTGCTCAATAGAAACCCGCATCTTTTAGTTCAAAATAATCGATATAATATTTATTTTATTAATTTATTGTTACCTCAATAGTTTTGTAACTTTGAAAAGATTTTCTATGTCATTTGTTCTATATATAATTAATAGATCGACCTTTTAACATGAATTACCTTCATTGTTTTTTTAAATTAAAAATATAAATAGATTTGAAGTAATCGATCGATTTTGCACATTTAGACTTGCTAAAATGATCAATAAGTGCAAAAATAATTATTTATATAAACAAAAATTTCTTTTGTCGATAAAAAACAACATATTTTACAGATGAGCTGGCAGCTTAAAAATAAAAAAAATAAATGAAATATAAATAGATTTAATACATTATGAAGCTGCTGTTGCATTGAGTACATAAAAATAACTTCCAATCCACATATTTTTAATATTTTTTTTCGATTTCAGGTATCGCGACCAATGCTCGATAAATCCTTTCATCGCAAAGTTCAAAGTCGCAAAATATTTACACACAGGGAGTCTTTTGAGACTATAATCGCAAAGACTGAAGAGAAGCTGTCAAAGGTACGTATCGCAGAAATGTTTGCCACAAAAAGCACTCACAAAGGTGTTGCAAGTGCAACTAAACCTATTAGTATCCATAGGCTGCATACAGGTGACAAGTTCATTAGAAACCTAAAAGCTGGCATTGAACAATTGTGTGCTGCTGCTGCCTGCGTGTAGAGGCAGGCACTCCTTCCAGACTTGCAGATAACAAATCATTGTTTTTTTTTGTTACTGTGTATAATCCAAGCAGGCAGGTGTGCATATGGAAATCCATTCACAGACGCACGGATTAGACCGTAAAATATTACGACTATGTAGCACGTTTAAGCCGAGAGTGCATGTCGTGCATGACAATACGTATACGCACAGTTGCCACTTAAAGTGCCACAAAGGCTCACAAAGCACAAATGTGAAGTGGCCCTCATGCAATATTTACCTTTGGCATACGCATAAATTGTGACGCAAGAGAAAGAATTGTAGCAGCTGCAGGCCATTGTTGCAACAGAAATAGCAATAAACATGCTGTCAGCTTTTGTTTCTATGCACATGCTATGTGCTACATTTACACATATGTACCCTTGTATATAACATATATATACCATATATATATATATATATATATATAGACAAATATAACTAACATATGCACATTTTTGCAGTGTCGCCTGGACTACAAACAATGCCACATCGCACATCGCCAGAGTCCTACTCAGCACACGCTCACCGAATACATCGATGCACACAATGCGTACGTGCAACAATTGCATGCCACAAATGGCATGCTGGAGGCCTACCACTGCGACACGCTGCCCCAATTAATGCAAGAGCTCGAGGAAATACACAACGATCTGTGCAGCATAGTGTCCGATTCCCTATTGCAGGGTGCTGATGTCATTTGCAGCAAGGTGAGTAGCGCTTGATTTATAGCAATAAGCAGTGGCAATAGTTGCCGCAATTTGTTGCGCCCACACAATGGCGGCAACCGTGCTCACCCAAGGCTAGTTCGTAACAAAAACAATCAACAACAGCAACAGACATGACCAGCAGCAGCAGCAGCACCAGCAGCAGGTTGTTGTTTTCAAGGTGACGCTGCACAGTGGTCGATGTGGTCAATTAAGGTGAAATAAATGTATAAAAAAGTTAGTGGTCGTGATGTGCAAGCAATTAATTTTTCAAACGATATGTTAGAGAAGTTTCAAACGGCTTAAACTTAATGGAAAAATCAAGAAATTAATGGATGTATGAGAAATTACCTTATATCATATATCCTTATAAAGGAGAAACCCTTCTCTGAAGTTCTAGACGGACGAACAAATTCTATCAAACTAAAAGCTAAATAAGAACATAAATTATATCAGCCTAAGAGATGGATAAGAAAATACATTGTAAAAGTCAACTAAAAATAGAAACCCCTTCTGTGAAGGTCTGGACAGCCGAATTAATTCTAGAAATTGTGAGATACTATAGATAAGACAATACCTTAAATCAGCCTAAAAAATTGCAGAAAGTTGAAAGATAGCTAAGAAAATACCTTATATCAGTCAACTTAAAAGAAAAACCCTTCTGTGAAGTTCTGGAAGTTTTATGGTTTTCCCAAAAGTGCTTCAACTTACGATCTTAAGCTCCTGTCGTATTCTATTAGATATCGGATGACCTTGTGTCTAATCTTTCAAAACAATAACATCAGATACTTCAAGTTCGTACTTACTGGAGGTTTGTTGCTGTAAGTTTGAGGGAATGAAGCCAGGTTGGCACGGCCCAATACACACTTGTCACACGAACTCTAGACTAAAAAACCCCTTTTGCGTTGGGTTTTGACATTGCTTAATAGCAAACGTGTTGGTCTTTCCATTTCTCTGTATTTTTCTTTTGAAGAAAGATTTACAATCGCTAGCAGTCTTGATTTGTAGAGAACAGGCTCGTCAATGCCTCGTGTCATCTCTTCTATAGTCATTGAGCTTTTCCAAGGCTTGGTAATAATTTCAAAAACCCGGTCTTTGGGTGTTTTCTTAAAGAAGAGCATTTTTACTCTGTTCGAAGCCGTGGGCCTTGGTAGAGTAGTAGTATCGCACTCCCCTGTAAATCGGAGCGTCGGTGGTTCGATTTTTCCCAGTAGCAGTGGTGCATTTATATAGCAGTGGCATAGGAGACGCTGTTTACCTAGAAAAATCTCTATTAATTGAAGACACCACAGTTCGGCTTTGGCTATTAACTGTAGGGCGCTGTTCTCTTGGAATAGCTATTAATAGAGATATTCCCATTCTCTGCCTTTAGAGTCATAGTCAAGGGAAATAAATTTATGATTTTTAAAATATTAAAAAGTTATTTCTTTGGAATTGATTTACGAGACCACACAGGAAAGAAAAAGTCAAAAGCCCTTAAAGCAGAAATAATCAGATGCAGTGCAAACTTCCCAAAAAATTGATCGTTAAGATCGTTCAGAAACATGTTTAAAAGATAGAGATGGAATTCTATCTATACACAATATCTATACACAATTTCCAAAATCTCCTATTTTTAAATGATTGCAGTGATGAAATAAGCCAAGATCGACGAAATGCTTGAAAAATAAGGTTATGAACGCGTACCCTACAGTTGGAACCAGACCACGTTATAAAAATGTCTTATCTAGGGTTTGGGAGAAGAAAAGCATTTATAAAAGTATGAAATATTTTCGTCAATTTATTGGATAATCTCGACCACAGTGCGTCTGAACAATTTACATGTGTGCTCCATTAGTGTTACCTTAGTATCAATTTTACTGCAGTATTTATGGATGAGCCTGCAATTTGTCCAATTACCCGGGGACCCATTGCAATGACAGCAATTATTTAAAGTCATACGTTCTAGTAAAAAGCTTTGGATATATTAACGCATATTAACTTATTTGAATGCATGGGAGAAAAAATGGGTTGATTGATTGATTCATTCCCAATGCAACTCTTGCGAAATAAATAAATATTATGCAATAAATTGCAAATGCGTTGGGAATATTATTTTTCATTAAATTATTAGGAATTTAAATTTGTTTATAGAGTAAAATAATGTTAGAAACTTTAGAAGGTTATAAGTTTGTGGGTTGAATGAGTGCGAAATTGCAGCTGAATAAAATTTACTAGAAAAGTTACAAATTGGACTGGATTCTGAGAAATATAAAATGGCAGAGAGTGCACTATTTATGTTTTTTTTTTACTTATGATTTATTCTGCTTCACTCAGAGTATAATAGGTCTTGCTGTCTTGACAACCTATTTTTATTGAGAAATAATTTAAAATTTCTGGGAATAGTTTGTAGCAATAAGAAACGTTCTATAGAAGATAAGCTTACACTTTTGCTTTTGAAGTAAAAATAAAATTCGTTTCATATTCGATGCTTTTTAGTAACAAATTTTAATCGGAAATTCGTTTAGCAAAAATATTTATTAAAATTGAAATTTAAAATTTATAGAATTGTGTGAAAATAATATTAATCAGCGAAAGAGAAAAATATTTATAGTGTAATAGAAAGTAATTGAAAAAATATGTATTTTTCTTTAAATTTCCATTTAAAGTTTATAACATAATAATATTCGTTTGCATTTTGTTTATCACATGAAGATGGATTTAAGATTTAAATAATTTTTAATACAAACTTTACCTTAAGGATTACTTTTGTCAATTGGATTCTCTAACTTCAATAATAATAATAATAGATTCCAAAACTATTACAACAAATTAATTAATTGGGCAATTAGGAAGTTAGAAATAATTGCTCTTGACCTTTGGTCAGTTGTAATTCGTAATATCCAATTTCGTATTGCCACGTAATTAGATAAACTAAATTGATTTTTAATTTTTAATTGCGTCACTTTTCAAACGAGCCAACTGCTACCTTTGACCTTGTGTCAAAATGATGGACTCGGTGTGAAAAGTAAAGGTCAGCTGAAAAAGTCAAATCGTAATAGTGTTGGCTAATTAACGATATGTCAATAAGAAATATGATTGATTTTCTTTTTTTAAAAGTTCGTACGACTATTTATCAAATTGTTAACAAAGCCAAGGGAGGAATATAATATGACTGCGTAGATCTTCAGTTAAATATCTAGAAATTTTTTCTTTGAAAAAAATAGCTTTTTATATTGATTTCGTTTTTGATTCGATGCGAAATAGTAATTTATGAGTAGAAGATGTTTGCTTTTGTTAATTGTTCGTAACCCCCAGCATCCTTCACTTCTCCTGCAGAAGTAATAATAATTTCTTATTTCAAATTCATTTCCACACAATTGCTCAACCTGTGGGCGGGCACTGAGCCAAAATTTCGACTAGTTATGAAAATGTATTTTGTCACAAAATGAACAAAATTTCTGTCAAGCAAATAAAACGAAATATGTTCTACGCAAATGTTTAATTCTTTTCTAAGGAACTGTACGTCTGACCTATAATATCTTAATGAAATATGAAACATACATATTTGAGCATTCATGCAAATAATGTCAGCTGTATATATATATATGCAATACCAAATGCCTGTCTCCATGCTATATATTGCTTGCAGGATAGTGCATTCATATTGACTTAGCTGTGCAAACGAATCCCGAGCTTAAACCAAAGCTCTTCCTATTTCCTTGGAATAAAAAAATACAGAATAAATGAAAAACTAACCACATGAGATACAATTTTATTTGATAGGCAACGGACCAGGCCAAACGCTACAGCACACTGACGACTCAATGCAGCATGGTGTCACCTGCTCAGGATCTGACGAATTTTGTGCGTATATTGGCACAACCGTCACAGGCCCAGAAAGTTCCTAGGCGTGTGTTTGCGCCACCCCAGGCGCAGCAGGGCGAACCGGATGAGCAGGGTGAATACAATGTGAGTAGTAGGCAAAGCATAACCTGATGACGTATGCAAATTACAAATGCAAGACCTTTTTGGCACAGCAGGAGATGACGCCCATTTTGCGCAACGAGCTTGTCTTTGACCGGCACTCCACGCTGTCGCAGCGTTCGGCTTTGGAGTCGCTTAAACGTGAGTCAATCGAATTGGAATTGCAAATACGTCAGTTGCAGGTGAGTGTGTTGGCTGGTAGCGGGCTGGGGCAAAAGTGCCATGCTCATGTTGCATACGTTTGTTGCAGGACTCCATAGATGCACTGAATCGCACACAGACGCGCGGCATCGAGGGACAGCTGTACAACAAAGTCAATGAATTGCAGGAGGATTTATCGATGAAAAAATTTGATTTGCGCGCCAAGCAGATACATTTGGCGGCCATACGTGCGCAGGTGAGTGTAGCTGAAAGCTTTTTAGTTGTGATATAAACCCAAGTAAAGCTTTTGCAGCTTAAAGTTGTAAAAGCGAGCTTTTGCAGCTTTGAAGCTGACAAAGCAAACACCTGTTGAAATCTGTAACGGGGGCAGGTGGCGTTTGAAGCTAAGCCAAGTACGAAATGATGGTTTGTGCTTCAAAGCAGTGTATTGCACTGCTTAAAGCAGTTGACTTTGTAGTTGGTAACTCTGAAACTTATAGGCTTGGTGTTATAGTGCTATTAAGCCATGTTTTTTGACTGCCTAAGAGGCTCGTGTGCACGCCTGCAGAGTGCACGTGAACTGGCGTTCGTATGTAGGTCAAACAGCTGTGAGTTTGACAGCTACAAACGTGACAGCTCTGCGCATGTGACCAAATATAAACTTACAAGAGCATAGCACTTACTCCCGTGTTGGGCACAACTCCGGACGCAGTGGCGCGGTTAGTTTTATGTTAGTCGAGCAAGCGTGTGGTCAGTGTGTACGCGTTCAGACGTGAGTTGTGTTTTGAGAACGTAAACGTTACGTTAACGTAAAAGCGCCGCTGCCGCTGCGTTTATGCGTGAAATGTTCATTTTAGCAATAAAAAATTAGAGATATTTTTAAAATTAAAAAAAAAAAAAAAAATGCACTCTTTACTAAGTAACATAAGCAGCTGCTGTTGAGTTAAATGCAGCATGCAAAATTGTCCTTTGAAGCGTGAAATTTCGCGCGTGTGTTGAGTTTTGGGTGTTTTTTTTTTGGCAAGCAATTGAAGCTGTCAACTGGCGGCGTTGCCTGCATGCCCCCTGCCAGCAGCAAGTTTCTACAGTAAATGTATATTTGTGGCGCGGTAGCAGCAGCAATTTCTGCGCCTAAGACTATAGTTTTTTTTCTGTTTTTTTTGGAAAAACCCGCTTCATTCACTAAAAGCGCAAAAACACGCAACGCAGTGTTGGAACGTTGTTGCCAGCGCCCGCGCCAAAAACAGCTGTTCGGACGAGTAGCCAAATGAGAGAGCCACAAACTAGACAAGTTGCTGTGAAGAGAGGGAGAGAGTTAGAGCGTGAGTGAGTGTGAGAGAGAGCGCGCGTGCATGCATATGCAAGTTGTAGGGTTGCCAGAGTGCCACAACTTTACTGCTTTGTTTACCGTTTCGTATAAAAGCCATGTGCAATGTGCGTTCGCCGTCAGTCACGTGCTTGTGTTCGAACGTATATGACGCGTCAAACGTAAACAGCAGCAGCAGCAGCAGCAGCAAACGTTTTACGGCCGTAACTTGTAGTTGTAGCTGTGTGTGCCGCCTGAGTGTGTGATCCGTTCGACATTTTGTTGTTATTCGTTGTGCATCGTCTCGTGTTAGTCGTCGCGCCTGAGGTCTGATTGGCTGCAGCTAGCAGTGCACGGCAATATCCACTGCGTAAACAGTCAAAAAAATTGTTTGACTTTCAAAAAATCAGCGCTAAATTTCTATTTTGCTTTTAGCACACACACATTAAACCAAAGGCGTTGTCTTTTAGCATTTGGAGTTACTTAGTTATAAACTTATTAAAGTATATAGCAAAAATTAAGAGTACTTAGGATTTCGAACAGCAGGCAAGCAAACTTAAGGTTTTACTACATTGTTTGTAAATTTTGTTTGGTTTTTAAAACGTAGTCAAACGTTTGATTAAAAAATTGCTTGCTCTAAAAGCGTAAGTAAAGCCGTAAACTTAATTAAACTAGTAACACGTATACGCACCGTGTCGTCAGGCGTAACAGCAAACGTCTTACTTGTTTTATCATATATGCTTGCTTCTAAAACTTGTAGTAAACACCTCAAAACGCTAACGAAAGTGTGCCACCAAAAACTAACTGGTCTTCACGCTTGTAAACCAAAACAAAACAATTTTTAAAATTCGAACACATTTTTTTTCAACTCATAATAATACTTTTAACTAATTTTCCTAGCGTTTACTGTATATAACAACTACTACTATTACTAATAACTAACTAACTAGCTATTTATGAATTTTATGCAAAAAACAACCTACAATAGCTGTATTATACTCTAGCGGCTCGCTTTCCATGCAACTGTAATACATTGATAAAAAACTACAACTAAAATTCAGCAAAAAAAAAAAGAACTGAACACCGTTTGCAAACGGCACTGAACTAACTCACTAGTCAAATCACTTAGCAATACAATACCATTAATTGTAGCAAAATACAACAAACAACACCAAAGCAAAAATAAGTAAAAAAAAAGTTAAAATTAAAATTAAACGCAATCAAATCAACTAAATAAATTCGAAAAAGTAACTTGCAAAATATATATATATATATATCTATAAGTTTGTATCTTTAACGAGCAGTCAACACACAATTGTGCACCATGCGCGTTATCGTACTCAAAAAAAATCGCACTAACAAACGCGGCACTCCTACGGCCTCAGCCTCGCGTGAGCTGCCTAAAAAATCGTACGCAAAAGTAAGAAATTCGCTATTTGGTTACAATTCTTCATATAATACTCGCTCACTTGCCAAAAAAAAAACAATTTTTTTGATTTTCCATTTTTATTACTTTCTTTTGGCCAAATTGCCAATGCAATCAATTTTTGAGCGCTAAAACTCGAAAAAGCAAATTGAAATCTCGCGCTGGAATACATAAAAAAACAAATCGTTTGCAGCCAAATTAAAGCTCAATACTTACAATATGTTTGACATAGCGCAGTAGCAGCATGTTTTTAGTAGTACTTCAATCATTTTTAGCAAACTTTTAACTGCAAAATGTTTAAAAATTTACTCAAAAATTGGTTGTAGTGGCATGTATTGCATTTGATATTTATCTCTACATACAAATATACTTAGTCTTAAGCTTGAAAACATTTATTTCTGTGCATCCTAAGGTAAATACTAGCGCATCTCAAGCATTTATAGTATAAACAAATTGTTATTTGTTTACATATTTATCAAACATTAAAATTGCTCAAAAAACAGCAAAATACATTTTAAATCAAAAACAAATACACTTGGCAACCCTAAACATTGTTAACTGCATTGTTGGGCTGCGTCTCATCCAGTGCCTGAGCTTTGGGCCTCAAGCGTAGTTCGATCCAATATCGTGCAACGACATAGAAGAGAAATATCTCTAGGCCTGCGTTGGAAATATTTTAAGTTTAATTATTTCTAATTATTGTTTAAACTTACATAGCCAAAGTCCGTGTATAGGCCAAACGCGCGTGGTGGTAATAATGGTAGCAAGAAACCAAATGATATAGTACCAAATCCAAAATCCGACGCAAATTGAGTTTTCCTTTGGGGAGTAGTAAATGATATGTAGATAATAATTATTATTCGATTTGGAAAAAAAGTAAACCAATATAGACATTTAAATGTAAAGATTAACGATAGTTAAATACCGCTTTGTGTCTACAATTTTGGAAAAAATTTTTAAATTGTAACTAGGAAAAAAAAAAAAAAAAAATTATTGCCGAAAAATTACAATTTTTATAAACATCCTAATGCGATTGATGGATTGATATTGAGGTTGTCGAACAAAGCGTTATATTTTTAAATTTTCAATGTATTTTTGCTCTGTAAATATGGTAAAAAAAAACCAAAATTGAACAGTCCAAGTTTTTTTCTTATGATATTTGGAAAAGCATCAGTATAATCTGTGCCTGGCGTAAGCGGCTCGTGCAAGAAAACTCGCCTAGACACAATCATTCTAGTATACTTTTTAATTTAACTAACAAAAAACCATAACAAAGATCTTGTTAAAATCAACATATGCGTTTCGTTCGGGCTTACAGATAGCAACCAAAGTTCAAGATAATAAACATATTCATAAACTGGTGCAAAAATTGTCACATTCTTCAAAAGGTTGTCAACATTCTTATAATCCTTAATTCATGATGTCTTGAAAAAAAAACTTTATGGTTTTAATCTTTGTCAGGTATTGCAGAATAGATTATATTTTAACTCATTATGCCTCTTACAAGAGACAGATATTATTCGCAAATTAAACCAAAAACAACTTACATTCCTATTAATATCAAATATTTTTTAAAAATTGTTCAACCTCCAAAGAATATTTATTGCTTTATTTTGAAACAGGTATATTGTCTTAATTCTTAATTCCATGTAATAACTGAATTTACTTGGAATTGAATTCTGTGGCAAAATAGAGTTAAAAATCATGAAACTTATTTCCAGGAAATGTTATGGGCAGCAAAGTTTACTTGTGCAAACCGCAACCAATGTTTTCAGCTTAAAAAATATCGCTCAACATTTTTATTTCCAAAAGTCAGCAACGCCATTAAAAAGTGTGCGTCTGCCATATTTATTTTGCTATAATAAAAATTGAAATATTATGAAATTCTAAAAAAGTGGAACCAGACTAACCTTAGTGAAAAATTATAACGAATTTACTAAAAATCATTGCATACATACAGGCGCTGCATGGAAAATAGTTGAATTTCGTAGAAAACTTTAAGAAGGTTTAATAATTTATAATAAAAATAATATTTATCTATTCAATTATCCACTTAGCTTAAGGTATATTTCTTGTTCTGGAACCATTTTTTTGTTATAACAGAAATACTACAAAAATACTTATTTTTCGAATCTTCATTTATATTCAAGTCTCGATATAAATCGATTTTTTCTACTGCTTTTGCGACGTAATTCGCGAAGTATAAATTAAGCAATATTGTTTTTTAATTTAATGTGCATGAAATATTGAAAAAATAATTTTAAGGGTTTATATAACTTCCACTTCCAACACTTCCAAAGAGTGTGAATAATATCTCTTAACTATAGTTTAGGATCCAAACCGTACTAAACTCGGAAGTCAATAGAAATTGAACTATCAAACACAGCGGAGGCAGTTTCCAAAGAAATCCTCAAATGTATGTAGTACAATCGAAAAAGTTTACAAAAGTTTTGCGAAATATTGTGACTATAAAATATGGCGAAACTTTTGTTTTTAGAGTATTATCCAAAAAGTATCAATTCAGAAATGCAGCAAAATAACTTACAAGTCAAAAATGTTTAAAATTGAATTGAGTTTATTGAAATTTACGAAATTGTAATTGAATTTTGCTCATTTTTATCAAAGTGTAGACAGCTTAAGCATATTATTGCTTAAAATTACGTATATTAACCAATTTTAAGAACTCACGGTACTATAATTATTAAAATATTAACATCATGCATTGCGTGATTTTTTACCCAATCCAACCAACTTACCCAAATAGTACCCAGATAAAGAATTGCAGATGCAAATAGCGTGCCAGCGCCCATGATTATTTCAAAAATACATCTTTCTGCATTTTTATTAGACTCATTTAGGGAACACAATCTATTATGGCCATAAATCTGTAGTGCACCAGAGATGGCCACTATGAAGGCAATCAGCATGGAGGAGAACCTAAGACTAAGGCAGCAGCAGCTTTGCTTAAACTCAAATTGCTGCAGTTCGTCGGCCATCTTGAAATTGTCTAAAACTAAACTCTGCGAAATTACACTGAATTTTGAAATAAAATCAATCAAATGTTTCAACTTGTTTGGTGCTATGAAATGTGCAGAATTCAATGCAATGTTTACTTTTTGAAATGTTTTTAGCAGCTTTTTCTAAATATACTCAAACGACAAATAAAGCCTACTTTTGTTATTTCTATAGCTTACATTTTTAGGCTATTTTTATTTGGAATTTTTATATATATTTTTATATATATTTTATATGATTAAGTGCTGCGCTTTGCAATTTTGTGCCCTTTGTGGCGATTCTCAGAATTAAGTGTACAAGGAAATCCAATTTGATTTATAGGTTTGCTTGCTGCGGCAGCAGGGAAGTCAGTTCCGGGACGGCAGGCATTGCAATGAAATCAACAAATCTAAAACAATTCAATTTGAAAGTGGCTTGTGCCCACCCCTACCCCACACACAACAGACGCCTAGACCCTTTTTTGAAAGCTACAAAGACTGGCGAACTTTTGCTAGTTACTCAAGCATTTTGGCACAATCAGTTGGCCATAAGCGAAATTCTCACTTAAGGATTTCTCTCATTTTTAACGTTTTTAGCCTGGAAATGTCTTGACTTGAGCACTTGAACTTCCTGCGGCTCCTCAACGCCGTCGTCTCGAACTTGCTGCTGCCAAACAACGTCGACTTTTGGCTTGTATTTTTTAGTGCCAATGCCTGAAGCAATTTCGTTTTTGTATTTATACTCACTCATACACATGTACATAATAATGTGTATGTATGTGCATAGGTGTTTGTTGGTATGTGTTTGGGCCAGTATTTATTGTTGTTTGTCCTTGCTCTTGGCAAGCTGATTGCCTTTGTTGGCTGCCTTTTTGACAGCTCACTTAAGGCCGAGCCTAACAGGGTGCACGAAGAGAGAGAGGGACAGAGAGAGAGAAAGAGAGCCCATTGTCAGTATCATTTGTATTTCTTTTTTTTATTATTTGTTTTTTTTATTTTATGTAGTATTTTTATGTAAAAGCTTAACAATTGCATTTTCATTATTACAGTTTGTGGCACGCTTTATGCAAAATTGTTATTGATTTGGTTTTTCTTTTCATTTTTTTTTTAAATATTTTTTAATGAAATTATTCTTTTGAGGTGTGTGCGGAAATTCTGTTAATCAAATATATGCATTGTATGTGCATGAACCATTTAAGTTTGCGAGGGCAGTTAGCATAATATATGGCAGCTGCTATTTATTACTATTTGTGGATTTAATTTGTGAAAATTTTAGCTGAACATAAAACATTTTTTGCAACGAATTTGACAAGTTTTTTAAATAGCAAATCAAATTCAGTTGAAAAGCACATAATGCCAAGCTCTGCAAAACAAATTAAATTAAGTCACAAGCTTTATCCTCATGAAAGCGATTTAAATGGGAAAAAAGAATGCACTTAATGCGCTAATAAAAACTACTCTTAACATTAAATACCAAATGTTCAGTAATGATCCAGCTCAATGAGCAAGCGCCGCCACTATAGGCGCCCATTGTAGTTTTCAATTGGAACAAGTTCTCACTGAAAAGAAGAGTTTTCCTTATTTAAAATTTAAGTAGGCTTACTTTTGAAATAAGTAAATAATTTAGTGAGTTAAAAGAAATTCATATGTTGGTTTCAAATTCAATATCGTTCACTATTGTAAAATCAGCTTTTGAGGAATTTTTATTGCTTAAGAACTGAAAATAATTTAATATTGAATTTTTTTTAGTTATAAATATTTTTTATGTGTTTTATTGTTATAGGAACTACATTTAAGGCCATAAGTCACAAATAAGTATATTTTCGTGTAATAAAGAATTAATACAGATTTTTTCAAGAAAACAAAAAATGACAATTGTCAGTTTCCCAAAATGTTTTAACTGAATTGTAAATTGCAAAGCGAATTTAGAGAATAGCGATTTTATAATAAGTATTACGATGTGCAGGAATAAAATGAACGTGCAAAATATTATGATAAAATATTATCTTTTGTTGACCGTTGGAAATAAATATATGCATAGAATATCTAGTGATTCTTACAAAAACTTGAATATCGTTTGCGAATTTATATATTTTTCAATTTGGCTATTTTGTAACTTATTAAATATATTAATTTTTGGATTGTCTTCCTATTATTTTAAGTGATGACATATAATAAAAAGCCATTGCTACAACCTTCTTGATTAAAAGACACACATTGCTTGTGGAAAGGCTGCCTTCGATTTCAGAATTTATTGCTAGAATTCTACCTTTTCCTTTGTCTAGTACAATTATGGCAATCTGCAAAATTCTACAGATTGTAGAAAATTGTACAGATTGGCTAATTTTGCAACGTAAATTAAACGAATTTCTGAAGCGATTCTGAATTACCGCCACATTATTTTAAGTACACTCGATTACCTCTACCCTGGCAAGCGGCGATATAAAGAAACTAAAGATTTATGCTTTTTATCTGATGTCGTTTAAGCTTACATCCTTTTCCAGTCCCCATATT
The DNA here is from genome assembly GCA_035046065.1 of Chymomyza procnemis. Lineage (NCBI taxonomy): Eukaryota > Metazoa > Arthropoda > Insecta > Diptera > Drosophilidae > Chymomyza > Chymomyza procnemis. Next base: position 9,799,642 of record JAWNOJ010000023.1, on the reverse strand, counting down.
GAAGCTTCACTTTGTATAACAAAATTATAGTATTATTTAAGTTTTACCTCTACTTTGTACAACAGGCAAGTTTACATAAAGTTAAGATTTTTCATCTTTATGCTTTTTAACGTTTGAATCGATCTGGTGTGGCTTTTGATTACCACACGTAAGCAGCCTCGCATTACGTATACGTAATTTTGAATATAAAACAGAATTTTTAGTCAATTTTAGTTTTTTCTTTTATTTAAACAGAATAAATGTATATTTACCAGCTTAGTTACTATATTTGGCCTCTCTACCTCGCGCCAGGCGCACCTGCTTTACTCTCGCCTTCTCCGATTGGTCACTCCATCTGAGCTATGGTCGGTCCTCTTCGTCTTTTTTCGTCGGCTTTCGCATGCAAAATCTTCTTCGTGGACGATATTTATGTCATTGTAGAGCTCATACAGCTGATGGTTTGTTCGGATGCAATAGTCGTTCTCAAAATCTGCAATTTTTTCTCCGAAATTCCAAGCGCATCTATATCCATTTGCGACATCCGTGAGCGCCTTGTAGAGCATTCATTTTGTCAATCAAAAGAGGTCGCTGCTACACATTTGCTTACGCAGACCATAGTAACATCAAATGGTGCGTGTGATTCTACGCTTAAACTCCAGGATGATCTTATTATCTGTGTATACGCCGCTAGATATGCATTTTAACTGAAATCTGGCAAGTACATCTCCAAATCTCAATTTCTCAGCAAGCCAACTGCATTAGTTTTCAAGCAGCCCTCGTGTGTAACACAAAGAGCTGAGTATTTATGAGTGTATATATGCTTATATTTAATATGCTGTATGCTTGCGATGTGCACACTGTACAGTGATGCCTCAATTTTGTATAAATTAATGCATGTCTTGCATATTGTTTTGAGCGCGCGTGAGCAAAGTGTTTGAGGTTAAAAGCTAGGCGTCAAAGGGTTAATTTTATATTTATTGCTCTTGCTCTTGTTTTCACTGTCTGTTCCTCTGTTCGTCTGTCCTTTGTCTGTACAAATGTATATAACACATACATGCACACACATATACATATATACATAAAAAGTCGGTTTGTTTGCCCAAATCCTTTGGCAAAGGGTCGTGGTGTTGGTTTTGATTCTGTTGCCGGCGTAGGCGTGTGAAACCGCTGCGGGCAAAGTGGATAACAACAACAATTTGCAAAAACAACTTACGATTTATGTGTTGTGCGTGTGTGTGCGTCTCCTTTATATATATATATATATATATACATGAGCTTGTATATATATGACAGAGAGAAATATTTCTTTGTGGCCTGACATGCGCTATCCCGAGAAACAGTGCCAGCACTGGGACCTACCGCAACGAAGCACCCATTGCGTTCCAATTCCCTGAAGCCCGTACCCAAGCTGCGCGACTATTACGTTTTAATTTTCTTTTATTGCTTTAATAAATATGAAATGCCTTTCACAGCTTTGCTGCGAGCTGCACTCACATATTTGTAGCCCAAGATTTTAGTAAGTATAAAAGTCCTTTATCCTTTTTAGTGCTCTTAATTTGTTTTACCAATATGAGTTGTGCACTAAACTTTAAACGCTCGCGATGCCCACTGTTGGGCGCCCTAAAGTAGACAACAAAACTGTTCGTCCTGTATACATATTTTTTGGGGAGGGGGGGGGGGAGTGTTTTGTCCTTTTGTTGGCACATCAAATTTAATTCCTCATTAAATGTGTCACGATTCATATTCATGCTGGGTAATAAATCAAACAATAAGCGCATATAGTAGTACTACACTGAATCATAAAAGTCTTGACACTAGGCGGCTGCTTTTTTATATGTTATTTACTTTAGTTTATGTTTTATATGTGGGACGTGCGTTTTTTTCAACGGGAAAGATTATATTAATTGCACAAGCTGAGATTTTATTTTCGGTTTAAGCTGCAAATGTGCAAAAAACTAGCAACAAATAAAAAGTAGAGCGTGCTATGGATAAAGGCGTTTTAAATGCAAGTTAAAAACGCGTAACATTTATTTTTGTAATTTTTTTTTTCTCGTAAAATGCGATTGATAGCCGTTTTTGCTTTTAATTAAATCCGTTAAGTGCTTACCAGTGCTTTTGTTTTGTTTATATTTCATGATAAATGTCGTTCGTTGTATGCTGCGAATAAATTTATTTTTTAAAAATAAATTAATGTTTCTTGCTAAGCTTTCCCTTTTTTGCTGCCGAAATTGGGAAACTCATTGGCAGCTGCTTTTTCATTTAATTTTTTTTTATTTCAAATAATTACATAATATTTTTGAAATATTCTGCAATCAAAAACATAATATTTCAAACGAGAATTTTTAAGCTGCGTTAGTAAAAACAGATTGGTTATTTATATTACATTTTTTGTTAATAAAATTAAAATATTTCGCCTTAAGTCGTACATAAAAAACTTTGTTGTACAGCAAACTTCATAAGAATTCAATGCCGACTTTTTATTATCAAAAATATAAAAAATAAAAACTTAACCAGTTATTGAAAAATAATCCTATTAAAATTGAATACTATTATTTTTCGCTCGAATTTTTAATTTAAATGCATTTTTTTAAATTCCTTTCTTTATAAATTTACAATCACAAAACATAACAAATAAAATCTGAGCTAATGTTTAATTCAAAATTCATATTTTTAAAATTGAATATAAAAATGTATTAAATATGACACTTCTACACAATTTCTTACGAATTTTTACGTTAAATCAATTTCAATCTTTTAATTAATTTATTTTTTTTTATAAAATCGCATAAAAGCATTTTTAGTTTATGTCAACTTAAGTTGAACAAAAAATATAAATCTTTTTTGTATGGCAACTTTGCCAGATTTCAATTCCGATTTTTTATTATTAAAAATATGAGAAGTAAAAACCAATCAGTATTTAAAAAAAATAAAATTTTTAAAATTAAATATATTCTAAATTTTTTTTAAATTCAATTTCATTCGAATTAACTTTATTATTTTAACTTATGTATTTTTACAATCTAATTAAAAATTTTATTTTCCGTATCTAAACATTTGCTTTCAAAATAAATTAATTAAATTGTTTAACCTTAAGTTGAATATAAAAAGCTATACAGCAATCTTGTCAGCATTCAATACCGACTTATTATTATCAAAAACATGAAAAATCAAAATTAAACAAAATTATATTATCTTAAGTTAAATATTTAATTTATTTGCTTATAAAATTTCAATCAAGATTTTTATTTTCTTTTTGTATAAACGTATTCGCAGAAAAATTATAAAATTAAAATATTTGATTATTATCATTATGATAATGAAATTAAAAATATAATAACTATCATCATTCTGATAATGATACTAAGAATATAACAAATAAAAGCTTAAAATAAATATAAAAATCACTTTAATAATATAATTTTACTATTTAATTTCTCTCGAATTCTACTTGAATTTTCAACAGTTTATTTGTTTATACATTCTCATTCTAGAGTTTTAAACTTTATTTGTATAAACGTATTCGCAAAAAAAATTTATAAAAAAGAGATATTATTGAAAATCAAGAAAAACTAAAAATTAATATAAAATAAAATAATCTATAATATTTCGTTTCAATCAAAATTTTCAAAAATTCTTGCAGTTGCGTTAGTTTGTTTTTGCCATCAACCCACTTGCGCCTAAAATTATAAAACAGATCTCTTAAGATCTTAAGAAATTTTTAATTATTTATTAATCTGCTCACAACCGGGAATTTTTTAAGTTCATTCTTGTTCATTTTTGCAAGAGTTTCAAACAGCGAAAGTTACAACCAAATTGTCCATTAAGTTTTTTTTCAATTCGCTAACTTTATAATTGAATTCTCTTAATAAATAATTTATGTATAATTTTCATTTGTACGCAATTTTTAACTTATAATCCAAATCCTATATAAAATATCCCATCCCACAAGAGTCGATATACAACATTCGTCATTTTTTTATATTCTGTTTACATTATCTTAAAACAACAACAAAAATAATAATGCCATTATATACGAAAGTATATAAATATTTAATAAAGTTTTGTCATAAGAAAAAAAAATGACATATCCAAGTGCTTTAGTAAGTAAACAAAGTAACAAACAATTTATTAAACGTCAAAGTTTGTAAGTGGCGGTGTACCGAGACATTTTTGATTGACTGTAACAGCAAAAGATCGAGCTGCGTAAATATGCAAGGCAGCACGGCGCTTGATTTTCATTAGCCTTTGACGTTGTATTCTACACACATACACACACCCGCACACACACACACACTTTCGCACACACACCCGCACACACCGACAAACAAACAAATAAAGGGTAACAGGCAATATGGCGGCAGCAGGCAAAGAAAACCAAGAAAATGGCAGCATAAAAGGATTTGCGGCAAAGGAAATTTAATTAAAGACATCAACGCCAGCGCAGAATACACAATGCTGGGCTTCACTCTACTTAGCATCTTCCAATCTTGGAAAAACCCAAGCCCAGAGTTACTCAGCGTAACTGGGATGCATTGTTCCCGCTGCAGAGAGTGTTAAGTCAGCCCTTAATTGACTGTTCCACCTGAACTGAAATGCATAGATACAACATTTATAATCAGCAGTAGGAGCAAGCGCCATAGGAGGAGCTGCCATGAAACAAGTCCGCATTGTTTTCGCAAAATTCTTGCAAATTTGCATACAAACACTCATAACCAGTGTTGCACAGCAACACAATTTTATCAGAACGGATGTATGCTTCAACTGATTTGTTGACTGAACAAAGTTGGCGCTACATCTATGGTATATTATATGCATATACTTGTAGATATATAAATATTAGTTTTACATAAAATTGCATGCAATGCGAGGACAGGCTGAAAAGTAATGGAGTGGGTTAAGCAAGCAGCTTTTGGTGTCTTGGCACTTGTTTTTTTTTCTGTTTTGAAAATTGCAATTTGCTAGAAGTAAAAAATGTCCCTTACTTTTTTTTAACTCCATATATTCGTGGAAATGCAGTAGAAATATGTATCAAAAATTTCATATAATTTTGTCAATTTTTTTATATCGAATTCTGATTATTCTGGTTCGCCGGATTCTTTTGGTTAAAAATATCTTACTGGGTCTGTCGCGTTAACTAGTTGTGTCAAATATTTTGAGCGCTTAGTATTACTTTTGCATATTAATTCGACGCTTAAAATAAAGCTTTCCTGCTTTCTTGTCTGCCATTAATTAAAAGTAGTTGTACTTTAAAGATTCCCTAGCGAGATTGGAGGTTGCCAAGTGAAGTGAACAGAAAACAAAATCTCTTAATCTTCTTGAAATCCAAGCTCTTCAAGTTTACAAAAATTAACAACACTTTTTAAATTATTTTTATTTAAATTATTATAAATTATTTATTATTTTAAATTTATTTTATTATATTTTATATTCTCATCCTTTAAGAGATCATTTTTAATTAATTAATTTAATTTAGCTTTTTATTTTTCTCAATAATTTCACAAATTTTTAAAGTTTCCACAATTTTTATAAAAATAACTTAGCCTTATTTTTTCAAAAAATTGCTTTTTATAAAATCTCTAGTCATCTTGAAATCAAGACTTTTTCAAGTTTTTCAATTAAAAAAGCAAAAATTATTTAATATCCGCTTCTTTTTGCTTTCGATATATATTTTCGGTATTTATTAATTTTTTTCGATCGTTTCTCAAATTTCTTCAAATTATTAAAGTCGTCACAATTGTATAGAAATAATGATGAACTTGTGTTAACTTACTGCGCTTCTATATAGTTTCTTACTATTCGATGATATTTAGTAACATCCTAATAACCATTTTATAGGCAAAATATTTGCTAGCAACTTCTCAATCCACTCTCGCTGGCAATCAAAACAAGCAAGTGCTTGCTGCAATTGCTCGCTTCCAACAAAATTCCCACTGAAACTTGTCACTTTCGCTTGCGAAGGACAGACCAAGAGGCTGCCTGGATGCTTGATTATTTTAGTTCTATGACTATGCTTGGCAATTTATGTCAGGGATCAACAAAATGACAGCGAAATTTAAACAATTTTGATAGTGCAAAATTTTTGAATTGTTGACTAAGGCCAACTTTCTGAACTTGATGTTTATGGGTGTCAGGATAAATTAGTTGGCTGCTGCCAGTGATTGTGTACATAAGCAACTTGGGTAAACAGCAAGCTGAAAGGATACCTAAGTTGTCTGTGCCAGAGTGTACTTTTTAATGATATTAATTAGTGTATATAGCGATAATGTCATAAAATTGTCAGTTGGAGCGCAATGTTAATGTTGTCCAAGCAAAGTAGTATATATTAGAATGTATAAAGATATAAGACAGGCATATCAGTGAGTTAGTTTATGCTACAAGAATATATAGGAAATAAATAATGTTGTGAATTTATATATTTATGTGCTAATCAAAGAAATGTTTTTTGAAAAATTCGGCAATAGAAATCAACAGGGTACAAAGTTACCAAGTTTATGTTAAAATAAATCAAAATATATCAAAAAACATATTTGTTAAAAGTATCTATATTTATTTGAATTTTTATTTATGAATTGCTTTGCTTATACGAATGTTTAAAGTTAGATGGCGCTGTTAAGTACGCTAGATGGCGCCACTATAGCCATTCTAAAAAGCGCCTCGGAGAGTAGAGCTTTTTTATAGTTTTTATATAGCCGCCAGCTGTTTATTGTTTGTCATGAGTGTTCAGGATCAGAGTGGCGTTCTCAAATTCATAACAGTATTAAACTGAAGTAATTTTGCTGTCATATTATAGGAATTTTTGATAAGTTAAAACTGGGGGAAATCGGGGAGCAGAACATTTGGAAACTGTCCACGGTCTTTAGAACAAGCTTAGATTTCTTCGTTCAAAAACAAACTTTTCAAAACGTTTTCTTACGCGTTGTGATGCAGAGTAATACTAGAATATTTGGATATCTTAAAACTACATTGTAATTATTTTATTGACTTCGTGTTGTGAGTTTTTGCAGAACTTGAAAATTCAGTTTTTTTTTTCATAGAGACTTGTGGTGAGCACGATTTCGGTGCAACTTAAGTCATAAAAACCAAAAAATGTTATTAGTTTACAGATGTATGCAGTCCGTGAACCAGTTTTCTAAAACGTCATCTGATAAAAAAATTTGGTATAAAAAATCTTATAATGAAAATAAAATTTAAAAAAAAAGCAAGTCCAAAGAAGCATCAATAAAAGCAGGGAACTTTTTTAAATCAGGAGCAGAAGAACAGCATATTTTGGTCATGTAATATCAACTACTTCTACTCATTATTGAAGGAATAAGTGAGGGCAGACGTGGCATTGATTGGAAGGAAACAACTTACTTGGCTACGCAATATCAGAGACTGAACTGGAATATGAAGATCTTGCCCATCTCACTACCAATAGAGAGAAGTACTTCAACTTAGTTGCAAACATTAATTAATATAATGGACTGTCTCTTTTAGTTACAAAAATATTAAGAAAATCGATTCAATAATTGGCTTGCAAACGTGCTGACTGTGTGTGCTAAAGTTTCAAATGTACTAGAATTAACTTCATGACGATGCGCTCTAAGAAACGCCATTACTTAGCTTGAAATGCATGAATCTGTTCTAAAATTTGGGAATACATACAAAGTGCAACAAATCGGTATTAAAATAAGTAGTAATTTTATGGGGAAATTAAATAAACTTCTGCTGTTTGAATATATTGTACAATATAATAAAATTTAAACGTTGTTTTATGTTTGTCTTTTAATAAAAAAAATCCGTTTAAATGTTTTATTCGATTTTTTTTTTATTTTTTCAATAAAATCAAAATAATCTTCAATTCAAAGCAATGAACTGAAACTTATTTATAGAGATTTGTGAACTATTTGATATAATATCAAGGCAAAAATTTTCAATACGATTCTTAAAGAATTATTAAACAAGCAATTCAAACTACATTAAAAAATATAAATGTTAAAAAAATATGATAGTGTTGACCAACTACTGATTTGAAGTAATTATTTAAGCGAGCCCACCATTTAAGTAAAATGGAGTATTTGAACTAAAAAGTTCGGTGATTCAATTTCATGCTGCAGTATGTAGGTCCCTGTTCCTTTCGAGCAGCTATTATTAGAGATAACTCAATGCTCCAAGGAGAATAAATTTTATTTTTAAACCGCAAAAAATACTTTCAAAATAAGCGCACAATTTTGTGCATACACATCTTAATAAAAAGAGATTTTTTTAGACATTTTATTTATGAAATATATTTACGGAAGCTTTATTCTTACATTGTTATATTTTGCTTTTTATTTTTTTCTCTTGTAAGAAAATTTGCCTTTTTTTGCCTACAAAGTCAAAATTTGAATAAAATATGCCAAAACAGATTTTGTTATATCATCGCTTAATACTTTGATCTGATTGCTTCAAGCTTGATAAATGCATTTTAAAAAGCAAGTCGAAGCAGCTTATTTAAATTTTGAGCTTATGTCCCACAACAATCAAACAAAGTCTTGCTAAGCTTAAAAATTAAAACATTTTGCTAAAATATATTAATATTTATGTGAATATATTTTTATAATAAAACATGCACAGGCTTGTTACGCCCTCTGTCGGAAAACACGGCAACTCTTCTGACTTGTGTTGCTCGAGTCTTATGAGTCTTAGTCTTAAGTCACTCACAGTTGACGTAAATCTGCCACACAGCTTGTGAGAACCAGAACCTAGAACCAAATCCATCCATAAAGAATTACGTACCATGTTGACCCCGAAATGTATTTAACCAATCGAGCATATACGTCTTACCAGAATCGCCTTATGTTTCTGGCCTAAACATTGGAATTTCATTTGCAAAAGTCATGCAACCCAAAATATCTGCAAACCACTTCAGTTTACTTTGTCTTAGAGCCTCATGACAGTTGAGCAAACAGGCTTGACGTCTATCAGTGCGCCAAGATGACAGCCAGTCAGCTTGTCCCATGGCTTGTAGCATTTGAGGCTACGATAGGCTACAACGTCTTCAAGTGCAGAATAGTGAATTAAAAATGCCAGACTTGGACACTGGAACCACTAAATTTTTGTGCTTATCCGCACAAAGGTTTTGGAACTTTGCCTTCAATATAACCCATGGCCATAATCCAAACAAGCTGAAGACCCAAATTATAGCGCACGAATGATGAACAAAGAGGAATAATACAAAGGGAAGCGAACGAAGCCAAAGCGAGGCAGTAAACCACACAACATTGTTTGACTTTAAGGATTTGGTGGTATACGAAAATGGTTTTTTGTTCATACTCTGTAGACATATGTCGCGGCCAAGGGTATTATGGAATTGTGTAAAATTTTGGAGATAATAGTGGAGCGATCTTAACAGGCGTGGGATTTCTTTTAAGGGAATTTTCACTGAAAATGCAATAGTTGTCAAAACCCGTTTCAGGAAGGTGAAAGGTGTCTCGATAATGAAAGATTGCATTTGCTTTAATACTTCAACGCAGTAACACAGGAACAATAAAGGGTAATTTTTTATGAGCTGGAAAAAGCTACATAAAAAATGCAGAATAATGCATGAAAACATTTATAAGTCAGTTAAACGAACGACCTAACTTAATGCTTAAAGATAATTTTATGCAAATGTTGTCCTCAAATTGGGTGCAATTTCCTTTTTCTTACATATAGGCCGGTGTCGTGTCAGTAAACTCTCTGATAGGCTACCAGCGCATTGTTGCTATAGAGATAGACGTAATATAGCTCCACAAAAAACTCTAGCGGCAATAAATGTAGAAGAGCAATAGACGGGGCTCAAACATGAAATGAACTATTTACAGCACTTGCCCCTTAGTTGGCATGGGGCATTTGTTGAATTCATATAACAAGTCGAGTTTTTCCTTTTGAACATCAAAAACTAACTAAATATCAAATTGTCTTAAAGCAAATATTTACTTAGTCTGTAAGGGTATGGTCAAGCGAATTACACTTTTGATAAAAAGAAAAAATATGAGAGATCTAGAAATTTTCTCCTTCCGATTCCCGACTCGAACTACAATTTCCACAAACAGAATCCTTAACAACATATACTATCTCTTCCGAAAGAGTATGCCATTGTCGTACATCAACTGCTTTTAAAAATATTTTTATTGTTCTTGTACTTGTTGTTTTTTTTTATTTAGTTTTTTTTATTCCTTTTTGTCTGTCTTGCCCTATCCCAAGGACTGCCAAGAAGGTAGCCATGACGGCTATACAACGTAGTATATCCAGCATTTTTTTTTTTGTACGAGTTTGGGTTTGAGTGCTTGAGATACGCTTTGTGTAAAGCTGTTTGGCAAGCAATACGTAAAGATGATGAATGCGAATGAGTCTCAGTTTGAGTCATTGTTATCCTGCTGAATAGGCAGTTATGCATACTCCCCCGAACACTGCCTGCCACACACACACACACACACACCATACACACTCAGGGAGTTGCAACGATTTATGGTTGTGTTTTGATGTGTGTCCGGTTGCTTACAATAGATAGCCACACCGACCAACCAGCCAGCGAGTCAGCTCTTTAAAATTACATTCAAGATCTGTGCAAGTAAATTACCAATCGTTTGGTTATTTATTTTTCTTATTTAATGCTGATCGTTTGCCACCTGCACCAAAAACAAACACAACTACAAGACGCAAAAACATGCCACAAACAAGAAGTCACATTAATCAAATGTTCAGGCAACACTTGAAAGTTTAATTGCCGCACATTAATCTTGACATGTGCCCATTTCCTTCAGCTTGTCCCAGTTTTTGCCCCAAATGAATGAAATGCTTTGCTGACTGCCAAAGTCTGGTGTTTTTTCTTTTTTTTCTTTCTGTTGGTCCTTATTTTCCACCGCCTCTTTATATACCCTTTACATAATGAGTACTATTTGAAGTTTGCCAAGAAGCGTGTAACGCATTAACGACTGACACTGGGAAAACTCATCCAAATGAAAAATATGCTGAGGATGCACATTTGATAGTGTACTCTGGCTCGTGTCCTGTGCAGTTTTTGATTTGTTTTTGGGTTTTATTTTTCAACAAGTCAGACAACAATTTTATGGCTCATTTGAGTATCTGACTGTGTTGTGGTTCTATGAACTTGAACAGTTTATGGTTCACGAATCATTACGTTTTTTTAGTGAATTTTTTTAGAATGTTGAACAGTTGGAGCTGCATGGGGTAAAAGCGGTCACTTTTGGTTTTGGAAAAATGTTGTATGCTGTATTTTTTAATTAAATAAAGTTGGTAAATCATAACTTTGATGGGTAATTTAATAAATTTATTGTGTAGACCGCAGCTCGACGATGGAGCTTTTGTTATATTGCAAAATCAGACTAAATGTAGGAACATTTTGTTAAATTGTTTTATATGCAAATTTGTATTAAGTTAATTACAAAATTTTAGCAGTTTTTTAAGTTGGAAAAGGAGTCAATACAGTTTTACTTAGGTAGAGCCAGAACATGTTTGCGTAATACATTTCTTCTGCAAAAGAGCCAAGACGTTTAAATAATTAAGTAAGCTTTTTACACAGCTTTTTTTATTCTTTTTCATTTTGGTCATGGATTGTGTATTCAATAAATCTTTATAAATTTGTAATATTATATTTGCTTGGTAAAAAAAAAAACCATCAATAAATCTTATCGTGTTACGCATAGAACATTTTTTTTAATAGATTTTCAGAAAGCTACTATCAGAGAGTATAGCTCACAGGTAGGTAGGTCTACAAATTAGAATCGACGATAACAGTGACAAATTGAATTTTAGTTAAGGGAAATTATAAAGATATTCCTTAGCGTTTATTGCGGCATTTTTGCTTTTTATAAAAAGACATAAAAACGCTTCCAAAGCGCATTTCCTTAGGGAACAAGTGTTTACCTCTCTTTCAAAGAAATTCAGCTTATTAAGTAAATAAATTTTATATATTACAATAATAGTTTCGTGCATTCTAATTATGCTAAAAAACAGTTTCTTTAACTTCAAGATCATTAACAATGAAGATGCTTTAATTTCTTACTAGCTGCTATTTTCGTATAAAAAACTTGGAAATAATATTCAATACGTGACTATCAATTTTGAACATGAAAAAGGGTTGAGTAGATTGTTCTCGTCATGAAAGTTTCTATTACTAAGAACAGAACAAAACTTGAACGAATAAATATAGAAAGTTAATTGCGAAAACTTGAACAATAATATTTGTGTAACTTAATGTACTACTAGGTAAAGAATGTGTATTATTCAGCAGGCACATGATATCCTTAAATAGACATGACATGACATAGGATAAAGAAAAAATATACAATACAAAGATTTTTTAGCTTATAATAGAAGTAGAGGTTGGCGAGTAAAGCGAACAGGGGGTTGACCTCGTAGCTTATAATAACATTTTGTATTTTGCTCTAGATATGGAAATTGACAAGTAATATTTATAGAATTGTGTGGGAAAGGGCACGATGGATAAATTGAGTATTTTTTGCCAATTCTAAGAAGTGACATAAGTTAAAGTAATGTAAAATCATTGAATGCATTTGCACACCATCACAGCAATCTATATTGATTAGATGAACTTAATAATTGTTAAAAGAAATAATAATAAAAACATGTATATATCTCTATAAATAGTTGGTCGAAGAGAAGTGGTCACTGCAGTTTACAGCCCAATCTAAAAGGCATTGTTTATAGTTAATTGGGATTTACTTTGAGAAATATAAAGCCAATTTGCCAGCTATGTCAGAGATAGTCAAATGCACCAAGCCCCAAGGGCTGAATTGAACCAACGACGTTCAGACTTACAGGATATTACGTTATCACAACGTTAACGAGGAACTCTATTAAAAGGAGCCTTGACGCAAATAGTAAAATAAGTCGATTCGTATGTCTAAGCCATCTGCTTTAACATTAAAGAATCAGTGAAAAATATAATATCTTTGTACCTATCATTAAGCTTAATTTGGCGGATAATTCCAACTTCTGACAAAATGTATGACACGTAACTCAATAGCAATATAATATACATGCGGAGGTCTTCTGAAAACCATAAATACCTCAGGCAGTAACTGAAAGGTCAATACCTACCCAAATCGTTAAGGGACTTCTTTGTACCCCAAAAACTAATTACACTTTTCTAAAGTTGATTTGGTCTTTTTATCAAAGAAAGCTGTTATTTTTGCTTACGAAATATAGCAAAAATCAAGTATCTCTTTTTGAGTTTTCAAAATTGAATGTGCTACCAATAAAGTTTTTTAGTTACTTTCTTAAAATTTTACCATAATATGTGCATCGACCATCCTACTCTTGACAGATAATGTACACGGAAGTTTTGTGGTATAATTTATGTTTTTGCCCATGAAGAGAAAACAATAAGTTACAGGCCAATTGGAATTTTTTGATGAACTAGAAACCTTTCAACACCTGAATCCTGCACGTCAATAGTTGCAAAAAAATATAAAATATAATTAATTGTCTTTTTAACAGTTCAAAGTATATAATTTTCGAAACTCTTGCAACATTTGGCTTTAAGAGATGGAAAACAGAAATATGCTTTATCTTAAATCTCATAAAGAGCATTTCAAATTCGTTGTCTGTGGCGCCATCATGTGGTATCCTTTTGTGCTTCGCTTCCTTTTTTTGTAGATTCACCAATTGGCTGTGTGTGCGGTTTTTTTTTTGCGAACTGTCCCTGCATAAATTTTGTCATTTTGGCAATTAACTTTGCGCGTTTCGGTTTGGGCCTCTAAGGGGGCACGTATGGGTTAGGGGGCGCTCGCCAAATTTGTGGCTCCTCGCTTGTAAATATTGATGAGTCCTACTGTCGGCATCGCTGCCCATCTCTATGGGTTTTGATGGACTGTTGCCAAAATTATGTTCAAGCTTATGCTGCTTGGGTCGTGTGACGCAGCTGTCACAACTTTGATTGAAATATGAGCATGGAATTGGCGCTGCTGCTGCTGTAGTAACATCAACACTAACGATGATGCCCAGAACCATAATACAATAACTACAACAACAGGAGCAGCCAGGACGCTGCTAACTAGGAGGCAGTCAGAGCAGTCAGAGCAGCGCAATTGAGTTAATTAATTTTCACGCTGACATTTCGTTGTTGTGTATTTAATGAGGTTTTCCCAAGGATTGTGTGGGTGTTGAAATGCTATGTGGTTCCGCGTGCGTGTGTGTGTATGTGTGTGTATGAAGCTATGTGTAACAATTTGTTTTTCGATTTTTGATACAACTTAATACTGTTTGTGTGCTTTACCTGGGAGCCAGCCAACTTTGTAAGCTGCCTTCTACAGCGGGTTTGCATAATTAAACTTGTGTGTTCTGTTCAAGGTATTGCACTTGTTAGTATCGAAAAAATAAAAAGTTCTTCAAAATCTTATTTACTACTATTGAAATTTAAGCCAAAAGGCAGATTTCAAATACAAGCAAGCTGGGTAGCTATCTATGGATTAAGTTTCGTTTATGCGAGGAGTTCTAAAAATGCGAAAAGTATGATTCTTATAAGCTTTGATGCAAATAATCCGACACGGTCAAAATGAATTAGTAGTTGGACATGGGAATGTTTTCAATCAACTTTTTTATCTATTTGCCGTATTTTTAGAGATGCTGTTTTTTTTTTTAATTTAAGATTTTCCGTATATTTAAAAAAAATAGGATTAAAGTTACTGTAGTCCACTTCTTGATTCAAAATTATCATATTTTAAAGGCTAATGAAATACAAAATATTTAGCTTAAAACATTTTTTAGTAGAAGCTGGATTTCTTGTGCTGAATAAACAAAAATGTTGGATAAGGCGATTCTTCTAATTCATTTACCAAGGTTTACGAATGTTATATATATTTTTTAAAACCCTGCTGTAAAAATTTCTGATCTGATTTGGATTCTATTAAATTGGAAGAATTTCTAAAAAAAAAAAGGATATTGAACAGAAAAATAGGGATAAGAATATTAAAATATGGTAAAAATAGAAAGAGAGAGAGCAAAAATATGCTTCTACTCTGTAAATAATCATAAAGAAATAACACTGAGCGATATTGGACACGGCAAATTGCTATAGGTCTAATATGAGAATGAATACTTAAATGAGCCTAGTATATTTAGACCTATATAAATAATACCTTAGTATGGAAAATATGCTAAATTAATAGTAATTTTCTGTAAGAGAATGCATATGACTACTAATGTGAGTCCGGTCTTATTAGACCTGCGTAAGTAACAACTCTGTAAAGAACATAAGTCAGATAAATCTTTTGTATTAGAGAATGTGTTGCAATTCGAATAAATTAGTCTTAATTTAGGGAAATATATGTTTTACGAGTATAATGTATTAAGTGTAGAAGTTTGCTCTCGACGATTTTTTATGTTTGTTAAATTTAATGCTTTATTGAAATAAAAATAGTTCAGAATAATGAACATGCGGTTTTCCCATGGAACACTACTCATGTTTCAAGGTGACCCACGTATCAACATTAATATTGATTTTTTCATATGAAATGTCGTGTTTGTTAACAAGATCATGTGCCATCGATCAAAACAGATGGTAGTTCGGTGGGCAACGTCTGGCGTATTTTTTTTATCAATTTCGAGAATTATCATGCTGGAGATTGACTTTGTGTTATCAAGTATTTTGTCAAGTATTACTACCAATTCTGTCTTCGAAAACTCTTTTCTTTCTACGCATCTTTGACGTCAAAATGAACATTCTTGAAGCGTTGAAGGCACCTTCGACACGTACTTTAACTAAGAGCAGTGTCATTGTTCTTATTTCAGATGCAATCACTGAGATTCAGCTGCATTTGTCTTTGAAATGTAATAGAAATGCAACATTTTCCGAAAATTACGAGTATTTTGCTCAAAAATTATAATTTTTCATCAACAAAGAATTTATATTACAAAGATATCCACAAATTTGTTGTTTTCAATCTATTCATATCGATCAGTTCTTACCGCTAGAGATACGTATTGGAAAACAACGGAAACAAAGTTTTGAACCTAAAAACCTATATAATTTGAATGCATATCCTTCATTCAGAGTACAACATTTAAAAAAAAAAATAAATTTTCTATTTATTATCCTTATTGTGGACATGTGCACTAATTTTAAGGAAGCTTCAAATAAAGCGTTTTTCTTAGGAATAATATTTGCTCAAAAATAATCATTTCATTTGAATAACAATTGTTGTATATCCAGCTTATACCCGAATAAAGTGCGGCAACGCTGAGATTTATTGAAATGCCATGGCAACTCTGCCACCTGCAGCACTGCTTGCAGCTGGTCACACTGCTTTATTTTGTTACTTTAGGGTATTCATGGTTTATGCATTCGTATAAACATCTTGCACGTGTTGTACGAATTTCGGTTACAGGAAGAAATATACAAGTAAGATGAAAAAGAAAATAGTGGAATAATAATGCTTACAATGCTCTCATAGTCACTTATATATACACACACGCACACACACATGTGGTTGCACATGCTACCAAGTGGCAGCTGAGAGAAGTGGTAAGAGAACGCCCAGAGAGAGAAAGTATCTCTACCATGGACTAACTATACAACGTCAAGGCGCTTCTGTTTGCTTCTCGGCTTGCATTGCCTTCAAAGGCAAACTTTTCGTATTTGCTTTGCACTTGTCTCTTATTTTTCCTTGCTCTTAGCTGCTGCTGCTGCTGCACACTTTGTTGTTTTTTCGTTTTTTTTTTTCAAACTATTTTTGTATATTTTATTTTCCGCTCTTTCAATTTTTATTTATGCAAATAAGTTTTGCACCGCGCTCTCTTACTCTCCGACTGTCTCACGCCCTTGTTCCGTGTTGTTTTTGTTGCTGGCGTGCTTGCTTGTTATCGCATAAGGATGTTGTTACAACTTTTCTTTCTTTTTTTTTCTGTATGTCCTTTTTATGTGTGTGTGAGTGTGTGTTTTTTTTACTTTTATTTCTGTTGCACTCGTTTGGTGAGCTACTGCTAGTATTTTTGAACTATGTACTACTATCTGCAAGCTGTCTGGCAGCACTGGCTGGATGGCTTGTATGGCTGCATGACTGTGGCCCGACGGCTGTTGGGGCCGCCCACGACAAGTGTTACCAGCGCTCTGAGGGCACAAAAGGCACAAAAGAAAACCAGCTGAAATGAATGTGGTAAAGCATGAGCAGGCAAAAGGAGGAGGTGTAGCAGCAACAGTAGGGGCAGACAGTTGGGCAACAAAAATTTTACAACTCGAGTGCTCGTTGTTGTCGAAAGTTTAATTATCACAGTGTTTTTGTACGGCCATTCTTTCACTCTCACTGACGGACCTAACGGTCCCTGCAGACGTCCTGCCGACCAGCCCGAATACCTCTTGTGCGTCCCTGCTGATCTCAATGCAATGTTTACTTAAAAAGAGGAAAGTAAAATAAATGATAAAGCTTATTATAAGGTGACGCAGTTTAAATGCTCTCTCTCTCTATCTCTCTGTCTGTCTGCGTCAATGCAATTAATTTTTCAAATTATAAACTGCTTAAGCACATTTGGAATGTTACTTGTTTATTTACATTATTAGACTTTCGATGATGAATTAAGTAACACGATAAAGATTGTTAAAAGAGATAACTATGTTAAATTATACAAACTGGCGAAAGAATAGGTTTCGAATATTGCGTATACGCACCATAAACCACGTAGAAAAATTGTTTTATTTATTTTACATATCGAAGACGTTATATTTACTTGGATTGTCGAATTAGTAACAATTTTTTTCCGACTAAATACTTGTGAAAAACATTGTTTTAAAAAGAGAATTGCCAAACTTTTCTACAACTTATGCAGGAAAAATTGCTCCTAGTAAAAAACGAAAAATATTTGTTTGAAAGAAAGACCTTTTGTGTTACCTCATAAAAAATGTGTCGAATAAACAATATATTTTAAGATAAATAATATTTTAAGTAAAAAACAACTAGGGACAAGAGTTGCCAAAAATAGTGTTAAGATATTTTGTATACAGATTATTGAAAAATCGGGCCAATAATTTCCAATAAGCAGCCAATTAAGTTACCTAGATTCTAACACTTTTCCTATCCTTCTAACGAAAATTATAGACCTGTTGACATTTGAAGTCGTACTTTCACATAAAAAGAAGTTTGAAGAAATTAAAATAAAATATCTTCAAAATTGTGAATAATTCAGTTTGCTTATAGGTAGCTTACAGGTTCAATCGGGAGGAACTTATGTAATGAGTGAACGAGGGTGGGCCTACTGCAACCTCCATGAGTCTTATGTGCCCCTAGATCATTAACATGTAAAAAAAGATGCACGAATCTATATTTTTTCTTTAATTTGTGATATTATAGGCCGTAGTAGCGTTGTGCTAGCATACTCCCTTTTAAACCCTAAAATCTATGTATCCATTTAAACCCTCTAGCACTGATGCATTTGCCTAAATCTGTCATATCTGGCAAATAGGTACTAAGTCTTTATTAATTAAAAACACTGCGGAATCGCCCATAAACTATATGTGCCTGTTTTCTTTGAACAGTGATATCTCCAGATTTCGCCATTGGAGCGAACACAGCCTAGTCAAGGGAAGTGAATCAATATATTTTTTTTATTTTAAAATACAATTTTATAAAGTAAATAATATCTTGAATTCGTAAAAAAAAGAAAATTAATGTAAGAGTAACATTTCAACAAGATCCAACTATATAAATTTTAATTGTATGAAACTGGATTAATTTCAACATGTTCTACTACATTTCGGAGAAGATATCGCTAGTTCATTCTACTGCGTAACAAATGGTTGTTAAGGCAGCTTTTTGTTTTGTGTTATCATGATAATTTTTTTTAAAGAAATAGAAATCGTATTTCAAGAGTTGAAAGGTGTTGAAAAGTTAAGTGTGAATCTTTCTACCGTTATAATGTACTTATTATGGATAGCAGCTACCGGTTTTAAAATTCCCGTATTCATTTCTACTTCTTGCAGCGCGCACGAATACCAAATGTGATAGTTATTGCTTTTATATTGGGAAAAATGAACAATAATAAACTATCAAATGTTACTACAGGATTTATGCGATAGTAACATCTTGTTATAAGCAATCGAAGCTGCTCTACAGATTGATTACAAGTATTTGCTATGACTGGATGAATGCAGTTTTATAAATATCTAAAAATAGACTTAAAAAAAAAATTATAAAGCAAATATGTATAAACGAAATTCAGATATCTCAGCTGATCCCTTAAGAAATATAATGCATCTTCTCACAAAGATTAAATTATCCATGCATTAAATTATCCAATTGCCGCAAAACTGAATCTACTATCAGGTTTGTTTAGTCTATACAATTCTTTAAATTTTTAAGATTAAAGGAAGCGTGGCTCCCTAGCGATTCGGCATACTTTTCGTATGCCCTATACTGTGTATCCACAGAATACAAAAAGCAACCGTTTGCAGTAACATTGTCAACTGAATTCATTTTGTTTGGCGTAGACATTTTTGAATGCAAGAAATGGCAGCATATGAGTTTCGCATTTAAAACTTTCCGTTTGTGCCACTTTTTTTTCGCCCCATTGCAATAGTATTCGTTATAATGGTAAGTTTTATTTTATATATTTTTTGTGATTTTTATTTTCTTCATTTTTTTTTTTTTTTGATTTTGTGGTCAAACTTTGTCGGAATTCGTTATATTCATTTTTTATAGCATACTTTTCAGCGCTTGTGGTTATTTTTGTCTCTTTTTTTGTTGCATTTGCTTAAAGTCGACCGCAAATGCAATCAACTGTGAAATTCCAGTTGCTAAATCGTATTCAACTGCATTTTTATAAAAATATATCGCGTGTACGTCGTGTGGACCGGACTTGTGTACAAATATTTTAGCCTTAGTCTGTCAAAATTTTTACTCATTTAAGTTGAACTGTTGCGTATGCAAAATGTTCATATATTCACACACACACAGCAGACGCATACACACGCACACACATACACACACACACACATATGCCCGCTCACATACTCAAAATAAGCATAAATTTTTGCGAGTATTTTATCATAGCCAAAAATTTTAGCACAGGCTCATGAATTTTTATTACTGCTGTCGTTAGTGCTTTGCATACATTATTACTTGCAAGTGTCTGAGTGAGAGTGTGTGTGCGTGTGCGTGTGCGGGTGCGGGTGTTGCTGCACATTTTCAAGGCAAGTCTGTTACACTCATTTAGGCGTAACTGTGTGTGCGTGTGTGGGTGTGCCAGAGAGATGGGCGATGTGTGTGTGCGTGCGCTGTCGGCTATGTGTCAAAAATAAAACATTTGAAATATGCGCAAGATCTTTGCTGCCACAAAACCTGCCACACACACAAACACACACACACACCGACTCACATACAGCTGCATACAAATCAATCTGTCCAAGTCTGTGTGGCAAATTGTGTTGCATGTGGCATAAACCTTGTGTTGATTTGTTCATGACTGTCCAACACTGCGTCTACTTGTTGTGTCGATAGAACTTTGTGCCGGGCTTCCTGCACTAAACCGTAAATGGCTCTACGTGATATGCAAAGACAATGAATGCATTTCAATAGAACCAACACCGCTCCCCACCCTTGTGTTGGTTTATGCAACACTCGTCATGCCACATGAAAATCGAATGCCAGTCAGGCAATTCAGTTACAACATTAATTTGCAATAAATCAATGTGAGCGTTTACGTCGCGTATACTTGATGTTTTTCTTTTGTTTTGGTTTTTTTTTTCTGATTTATTTTTTTTACCCAACTAAAGCTGCTCTCCCTCCCATTTATTTATTCTGATAAATTCTGCAGCTGATTGCACTGACAAGTTGATTGCAACTAGCTGCAACTAACTGAATGCTTCATTTCGTTCATAGTTCAGCAGCGGCACTGATACGTGCAACATGCGCGGAACGATGGCTGACATTTGACAGCAGTAGCTACCAGGGCCAGGTGACAAGACCATTAAAGCTACTGACGTTTTGTGGAACGAGCCCTAGGCTTAGCAGCTGCATCCAGCTGTGGGAGTTTAGTAATAGTGCACGTTGTTGTACCAGGCAGCTGGTGTAAATGCCAGCTAGTGATGGGCCTTAGCGAGTCGTGAGTAAATGCGCAACAGAGCACAACTTTTTATAGCTGCACATTTTGAAGAAGACTTGAGCTTGCTGCTTCGTGACTCACGTTTACTTCAACTTCGTGAGTTCAACACTACCATCTCCATGACCAACTGGTCGCATATTTTGCAGCACGTAGGGCAAGTTTTGCTTTCAATTAAAGCATCGTTAGAATCCAAACAGAAATTGGAAACTTCTCGTTTTGGTTGTATTTAGTTCGACTGCTGCACATTGGCCAAAGGAGCATAAGTACAACTCTACTTGTGGGTGTGTTTGTGGCACAGTGGGTCTCTGGCACAGTGGGTCTATGTGGGCGGGTGTTTTATGTATGTTGAAAACACAATAAATATACGCGTAAGTGGTACAAGGCTAAAGTTTCGTAGCCAGTGGCAGCTTAGCAGCACGGCAAAGAGTGAAAAACGTGGCATTTTCTTTTGTAAATTTTCTGCTTTTACTCTTTTCATTTTCTTTGAGTGTGTGTGAGTGTGTGGGTGAGCTGCTTTCATACTCTACTCTAAAGTGAATGCTGAATATTGATTCTGTTAAAAGGTTTGTACTCATCGAAATGAGTTTACAAAGGTCCCAAGTTCATCGATACCAATGAGTCTCAATGGTAATTTAAATAAAATCACTGTTGTTATTTTGATAACGACTATCAGCGCCATGGTTGACATATCTATGTCGTTGAAGCAAAGAGAGAGATTATCAAATGTATACCTTTCCCCAAGTGCAACTTTTAAATAACTTTAAACTGCACGCTCTGGACAGCTTACACATAAAGTTCTATAAAAAGTTATGGTATGGCATTATTTGCTTAACATTTTAAATACACTAGCTAATACTCTTTTTTTCATATGCTAGCACGTGCAAGCTTGGAGTAAAGAGTCGTAAAAATGTCCTAACCACTGGTATAGCTTGATTCTTAAAACTCAACGTAGATAAAATAAACAGCATAGTTAGTTCACCACGTCTTACAACCTCTAAATTTAAAGAGCAGTAAAACTTTCGTACAAAGCTCTTGCAAGTCCAAGTTTATTTTTCATTTTATTTCCCGTACTTGCCCACACGTACGGACGCACAGCTGTGTGTGAGCTGCACTGTTACTGTTCATTTAAGCCGGATAGCGCCTTGGGGTAATCTTATGGCCATAAGTAAGCGCTGGCTTTAATAGAAAACGAGCGGAAAATCGCCTATTATAGTAAGACAATTTTCCATTTACTTTTTATATACTGCACGCATTTTCTTAAATTTGCGACTTTTGCTTTAAAACTGAAGAAATTTGCGAATTCTCGGCCAGACATTTGCTTTTCGATGGTACTTGTAGTTGGTTTCCATTACATTTAGCCTCAAGTCTACTAATTGCAATGCATTCCGGCCGTATAGAGAGCCACGTTAATTGCATTCCATCCATACAAAAGCAACAATCACGTATTCTCGTAATGCTCTAGGCAGGAGGCAGTCAGACGTTGCCGATAATAATTATAGATTTCCATGCTGCGTACTAAGCAAAAATGTTGCAGTTGCAATTAAAATCCCCAAGCGCAAAGCTTTTGTCTGGCAATAGATGTTAGGAGATGGTAGGAGTCCCGCAGAGTAGGCGGAAAGCATACTGCCACGACTTATCAGCGACGAGCGACGAGCTGTATAGAGAGCGTGAGTGAGTGAGCATCAGTGTGTGTGTGAGTGTGAGCATGCCGCAATGTTGCATGCAACGCACCTCTTACCACTTCCGCTTGCATTCGTTCGTTAATGGAGAACTTATCGTTAAATTGGAAAACTGTTCGCATACAACTTTATGTTTGTGTATGTTGATATCTGTTTATGTGTGTGTGTGTCTGTGGGTGTTGTGTGTGAATGACTTTGTGTATGATTGTGTGTCTGCGTGTGTGCGTGTGTGGGTGTATATGTGTGTGAGAAAAAGAATTATGCACTTGGCTTGGCTTGCCGCTAGCAAAAGAGAGCGCACAGAGCTCCAAACGAAAACATTTGCAGAGGCGTCAATGAAAACATTTTCAAAGAAAACATTTTCCGAGTTTCCCAGTTTCCAAATCATATAATTCAATGGCATTGTTTCCAGTGGCACGTGTGAGTTTTATCTCTTGGCATGCTGCATGCTGCATGGTGCATGGTGCATGGTGCAACTTTAATTGGTTGCTGCCAACACGTGCCAAATTATTATCTGCGAAGGCTTAAAGCCTTTTTTGAAAATATGCCAAAATTTTTTTTTTTTGCAAATGTGTGGCAATTCTTAAGATTTTTACAATTTGTGAATTCACGGAAATAATTGATAAAGACTTTTATAAAGACTTTTTTCTGAATGAGTAATATAAGTTCTAGGCAGACTGTAGTTTTTGTAGCAAATAGAGAAATTTGATGAGTAAAGGATTTCCAGATAAATAGAATCAATGGCTAAAAAGGAGCTACTGGATCAAATCAACTGTTTGAAATTCGAGAAGGTGAAACATTAGGGAATATTTGCTTTCAACTGCTTGTTTTTCTGTATCTTGACTGAACAGGGATGGAATATTATAATAGAATAATGTAAAAAATATTAAAATAGTCAGTTTTGAAAAATATTTATTATTAAGTTCTACAGACGAAGGTGTCTTGATTAATAATTTTTAAGGCCATTAGGTCAAGTTATTATGTAGTGCATAGTTATTGTTATCCTTTTAACAAAGCCGTCAAAAATCGACCTAAGCAGTACTGCGGGCCTGGCGTTAATACAATTCTTCTGTAATAGTTTAAAAAAAAAAACGCAAAAACTAATCAAAAAATATTTAACAAAAAATTTTTTCATTACATAAGGCAAGATATAAATTGGGATTAATTAAAGGACAAACGTAGCCACTTTATTGTTACAGGCTATATGCGTTTAAAGGGTATTTTTTTGGGGGCTCGTTTGTTTAACTGTTTTATTATACAAGAAACATTTTGAAAAAGTGTGAATTTTTTCTTTGGATCTATAAAAAAATATTAATAAATTTTGAAAACTTACAACAAATATGTGTGAAATTTTCAATAGGATCGGTAGAATGATATGAATAATTAATTGCTTAAAGATAATAGACTAACAACTCACTTCAATCTTTAATTATCAATTTAAGGAGTACACCTAAGTCTGGTTAACCTTAGAATGAAACAATATTAGAATAGGGACAGAGTGAGGCCAATATACTCCATACACCTAGTCTGCTTGGTGAAATTTATGGGGGTTCGCTAGAAACTTGGAATTACAATGTTAAAGTTTAAAAAAGGACTTAATATAAAAGTTTAAGCATTTTTTTACAAAAGGTTACCTGTCACTTGCTTCATAGTTCGTGATAGGATAGAGATTCTGGATATTGTCAATCTTGATGAGAAAGCGATCAGTTAAATAGGAAGTTTCTAAGACATCCTCGCTAAGGTTTTTTTTATATAGTTAAAACGCAAAAAGGACTTGGCAAAGCATAATTGGATCTACATAATGGTAGTGCTAAAGGTCGAGAAACCTTAACCAGAGAGTTACTCTCTGACAAAAGAAACTTGGTTGATAAGACCGTGAAATAACGCCATAGTGTGTCCTACGATCATTTAGGTAAAGTATTTAAAGTAATTTTATAAGACGAAGTCTACAAGAATACCATGGCATTCGAATATTAGGATCCCAATTTAGGTCACGAAGAGTAAAACTTAACATATTTTTTTTTTTGAACCGACCAATTTCTGACAGTGTTGGTATTGAGGGCTTCAAAAGCAAGAGCAATATTGTAGAATCGGATGCACGAGTGACACATACAGCATGTTGCAGGTTGTATAAGGATTATGAACAACAAAAATCTATAACTATTTTAGTACAAAATCAATCAACTCCTGATGATAGCGCTATTAAAGGTGCAAAAGTCGGATTGTTCTTCAGTGCGCCCATTGTTGCCGACTTGTAATAGTTGATCATCAACAGTCTAAACGGCCTATCAGTCCCAAAAGTAAAATAAGCTACTTACTGTTGATAACTGCAAGCCATATGGTTCTATCTTTTTGAAATCACATGTTGCCTTCTATTTGGTTCAAAAAAAAAAAAAACCAATTTCAATCTACATCAAAATTTGCAACTATATTCCTTTCACAAACTGACACTTTTCGATATTATGCCCGCGTAAACTTAGATAATAAAAAGCCGAAATTAAGTACCCAGAAAACTTTTGCGAAAAACTTTGACCAGATAAAAGCATTTGCGGCACACTTAAGAGACAAAAAAAAAATAGAGAGAGGAGCATTAATAGAATCTACAACTCAGTGTTAATTGTTCAAGTGCTGGTGGCTGGGTAACTGGGTAGCTGGCTGGCTGGTTGGCATGGTCCAGCTACTTTAAGCCAAGTTAGTGCATGTCAATTAGGTTATAAATAAGAGTTGGGGATCTCGGCAAATGGACAGCAGCAGCAGCTTTGGCAGAATAAAATGCGAGGTTACAGATAAGCCGGCAAACTACAAGCTTCAACGGCTAAGTGAAGCGTGGGCGATAAGTCCTTGCAGGCAGTGTGCAAAGGAGCGCATTGTAATTGAGGGGCACCACACACAGATATCCAGTGAGTGTGTGTGTGTGCGTGTGCGTGTGTGAGTATTTGTGAGCGAATCCTGTCGCATTGCCATTGTGTGCTCTGAAGCGTAAAATGTATGTGCAAAAAGAGCAAAAACAACAAAAGAGAACAAAAGTGCGAGCTAAAAATACTTTCAGGATAAGAAAAAAAAAATACCAAAAGTGTGTGTAGTGAGAAAGCAGGAGAGTCAACAACAAAAAAAAAGGAGCAGAATATACAGTTAGAACCCACAGACCCAAAGCAGCTGCTGTAAGCCAACGGCAATCCAATAACAAATTATATGCACGAGACAATTGGTCCTTTATTGCTATAGGACTTTTATGCGATATGTTGAAAATGATTTACGATTATGTTGATAAAATGGCTTAAATAGTATTTTCATTTCTTGGCGCTCGAGTGCACTTTCGAGGAGAGCTTCCGGCAGTGCTGAGAGCAGATCTTATACGGCTGACAATGTCGCACACACACACACACACACACACACACACACACACACACGGATTCGCGCGCATTCAATTGTCTGAGGGGCGTCCAAAATGCCATATGATTTGTATTGCTCTTAAGTTCCGTTGAAAGCCAAAGTGTTTTAGAGTGTGGCAAGAGAACGGTGACAGTGGCAGGCAACCACATGTAGCAGCTGCCCCTCCAAAAATGCTCCTCTGCTGCCACATGTGCTGGCAGGATTTACACAGTTAGCGAGACAAGCGGCAGGCCTTTACTTGGCACAGTGGTTGGGATTCTTTTGATGGAAATAAACACAACATTAGAGTATTTGATTTCTTTCTGGCCGTTGCGTTTATCCAAATTTTATTGCACTAATTGATGATCTTTCTATTCTATATATGGAAATCTTGGGTTCTTGTAACTAATTTAAAGTTAAAATAAATGTTTCATTTTTCTTATGAATATCGACTCTGGATCTATGAGAATGTTGATGTTGAATTATTAGTAGGAACGGCGAATATTTAAGACTGATATAAATATTTACAAATACAAATATTACAAATATTTATTAAAAAATATTAAAAAGGCTTGAATATTTTTTGTTAATTTTTATAAATAAATCAAACAAATTTCTGTCCAATTTTTATTTTAATAATGTTAAATATGAAAATTATTTGATTGAGCATTTATTTATACAACTTATAAATGGAGGGTCCTATTTTTATCGTGGTGGATCGCGGTAGTGGTAGTGCACCCACCTCTAAATCGGAATGTCGCTGTTTCAAATCCACCCAGCAGCATTGGTGCTGCCTCATTAAAATGCAACTTGGCCCACAGTGCGGCGCCTTAAGTAAGCGACTTGAATGTCTTAATTTTCCATGAACATAACTTTAAACTTGTCCTTATATGCCTTGCCTTATGGGCGGATGACTTTGCTGTATAGTCATACACACACACACACTATCGCATAAGCACACACACACACTCGCTTATTCATCTGCATATTCATATACAACTTATGTACAACATTTGCGTGTATAACTGTCTGCTCTTGCATGAATATCCTGGTTGAATATCCACTAACACGCTCACACACTGTTGCATATAGCATACACTTAAAGAGAGTATTCTGACAGTTACACGCACGCACACACACACACACACACAAGCACACATAGATACTTCTATATACGTTACAACTGCTGGCCACATTCACCGAAATTGGTTTTATTTATGCCTGAGCACTTGAATAATTAATTTTGCCGTGCCAGCAAGTTCTCTGCGAAAGTTAAGAGATGAGTTGAGAACTGAGAGCTTCGTGCCAAAACCAGATACATCTGCAGCTACAGCGCCAGACTTGCATTTTACCTTTGCGACCTCAGCGTTAAATTTGCGTACCTTATAAAATGCACTTGTTGTCAGTTAACTCGAAAGTAACAAATTGAACAGAGCTCGCAACACGGAACTGCCAATTTGATACTCGGAACTCTACTTATTGATAGCAGCAGCACAGATAACACTTGGAAATGAATAAATAAGCAAGTAGTGATTGTTGTACAAAAGCTTTAAACTGAATGTGCAGTGTTGGCCATTTGGGAAATGGTGGCTTTGCTTTAAATCAATTTAGTCAGATATGTAATATTTGCACTCTTGGGTAAAGCTATCATTATTCTCTCTCTATCCTAGAAGCTAAAATGCGTATTGAACATAACTTGCAGTAGAAATCTTTATATTGACACTTAACACTTGGCCAACAACAGCAACAGCAACAAGGCCAACAACACATGCTTGAAAACCATAAAGTAGAACATGAAATTACTTTCTGCACACCCAATTGATTTCCAATGGCTGTTTGAGGTTCGCTCTACCCCGTACCCAAGCGAACATGTCCAGCAAATTGTCCGTAAAATTATTGGAAATGTAAGGCATTGCTCAAAAGCGTAATCTAATATAAGTTATATATACATATTTGTTTATACTAGATGAATGTGGGTAAAATTATATGAAGCGGGCGATTTATCGATAAATCGTCGCAGTGAAAGAATTTGTACAAGTTCTAAGTTTTTATTCTATAGGAAACATATGTACGCATTTTTTTATAACTTTTTCGCTATGCGAAATTGCGAGTTATCGCAATGTTTCTAGTTAGTCTACAGTCCAATTGCGAAAATTGTGCTATTTCAGGTATTAGTTGAACCGGTTCAATGAGTGAAATAATATATGTGGCTGTTTTATATTGAAAAACTAAAAATCTGAAGTAGTGATTTCACCTGAAAGTTTCCTTCTATGTTGACAAGCAGGATTACTATCTTGTCGTGATATTTCAAGTACTGCTGGCATATTTGCCTCAACGCCAGACATAAACATATTGGATACATCCAAGGACTCCTTGAACTTCAACTTGTTGCAAGACTTCGTAGTACATTTCGTACAACAAAAACTTTGAGCGCAATTTAAGCTTGTCCTCCACTTGATATACCACGTTTTTTGAATAATAAAGCTATTTCCGACACGTTTTTTTACTAAAAGAACGTTAACCATTAAATGAGATCAATATTTTTTTTAAATAAAATGCAAAATCAACGCTTTCGGCAAATGGCGTTTACACGACTCAATTTTTTTCGCTTGGAGAAATATTGTAGATTTGTTTTAAGACTTAGCTGACTATGTAGGGGTTCTAAGTATAATATATTTATCTAACAAATTGTAATGGTGGGGTGCAATCTACGAGAAAATATTAATTATTTAATTATATCCAATAAATTTTTGCTTCAATGTATAATCTGACGCTTCCTTAGTTTTTAGGCGAAAATTAATTAATGATGTCATCATGTTATAACCTTTAATCATTTGTTATTTTTTAACACTTTCTTAATTGTAAATATTAAAAGAAGTCTTTTTTTTTTGAAAAGTTAAATGTTGTCCATAATCCACATTATTTTCAATATGAACTGGATCTATTTAGCAGATTTCAATTTTATTTCTTGGAATTAGCTGTACTACAAAATAAGGCATAAATCTGAACATTAAAAAGCGACATCGATTAAATTTTACTTGCGCTAGCTAGAGCACCCAGCACATTCTGCGTTAACGACGATGAACTGAAATGGTATTCTTATGTTTCTTACTTAAAAAATATAGTTAACTTTTTTGGAAGATTACTCAAAATTGCATAATGAATATTTTTATATATGGCTCAAAGACTCAGCGGAAGTTTAATGCTTAAAAGCAATCAAGTATAAAATATAATCTTAGAGCCATACAAATAATTCGTAAGTTTGAGGGTTTCATGCGTGTTATGGCCTTAACTTTAGACTTTTAGGTATTACTCCTCAAAAGCTTCAACATTGTAAGCAATTCTTATTTTTAAAGTAAAGCATTTTTTGTTATTTTCGCCCATTTGCTTGTGTGTTTGTGCGCCAAATATATATAGTAATTTATAGAAACGCATTGGGAGCTACAGCGCGTCATCGCTTGACGAGGCATAAATATTGACCTTGACAGCGAACTTGCTGGGTAATTTCCGTTCTGCTCTGTTTCCGGCTACGTTGCTAATTTGCTTAGCTCACTCGCTCACCTACACTGCCACAGCCATTTGCATTATAATATGTTTATATAAATTTATATATAAAGATATATTTATATGTATCAGTAAATATTACTTGTATTGGTATGACAAATTAAATAAATTTTTTTCTTTTTTCTGCTCTTTGCTCTCTTTTCAGGTAAGTTAACAATGTTGCTGGGAAAACTCATTTGAGCAGCGCTCATAAGTATGCAATAAATGTCGGCTAAGTAAATAACACACACACACACACCCAATAGATAGATATAACGCTTAAGGCCTTGAGTTGCGGAAATTGACAACAGCAAAGAAAAATATGATGGAAATGAGAAGGTGTCACATGACTGTGGAATACTCTGCTAGACGGCTGAAAATAATTAATTGCTGCAAGCTGTAAAAGTCTAATTTTAGCAGTAAAATGCGCCTTTAGGGCAGTTGGGAAAATTTATTTTAAACGCAAATAATTTTCTTTTATTAAGTCAAATTCAACGAATTTTAGTAAATTTAATGTGGGTTCTAAGGCAGACAAGACCTTAATTATAAAAGACGGAATATTTCTTCTGGCTTAGATTAGCTTAGATCGATAGTTGTTACTTATATCGCTACACCTAAACCTACACCTCTATTTCTGACTAAGAAGTCAAGCAAAAGTGTCGTTTTCATGATTTATAGCCATAACAATTGAGCTTGTTTGGATTTTTGAATGAATCTGCCTTAAGTATGTTAATTTTCCGTTTGCCCTAAAAAGTATGCTATGATTTTTTAAAAATACAAATATCTAAGTCTATTGGTAAACGATTTTTAAGTCTCCATAAGTTGTATATACTCTCTTCGATTATCGTAAGTATCCCACAGCTGGAGAATACCCTGTTAGCTGCTTTGACATTGACGTTGTGTTGCTGTTATCCTTGTTTTTGACGTTTAAATTCTGTTTGCTTAACAACGTTTGAATTAATTATGAGTTTATGAGTACACTTAGACAGGCGTGGGTCTGACTTATCTACAACAACGTCACCTGCCCAGCAATCACACCCCCATTGACGACCATAGTACTTAACCTTATCGGTGCATACAAGTAATTTGTTTGCATACCTTTTACTTGGTATTATTTATAGTCAAGTATCGCGTATCTCTTATATGTTTGTGAGCGTGTGTATCTACGCGTGAATTTGTTTATACAGGCGCTCTTTAATTGGATTTCGATTTTCAACTGCAACGTCAGCCAATTGAAAAATGAACTGGTAAACCAAATCCCCCCCGCTCCCTGGCCGTTGCAGCCACTTTAATGCCTCATAAGCTAATAAAAAGCTAAAATATGTGACAGTAGTGGCACCCACTGCTGGGTCAAGGGAGGAGTGTTGG
Source organism: Chymomyza procnemis (assembly GCA_035046065.1). Taxonomy (NCBI): domain Eukaryota; kingdom Metazoa; phylum Arthropoda; class Insecta; order Diptera; family Drosophilidae; genus Chymomyza; species Chymomyza procnemis. The sequence continues at coordinate 9,768,623 of JAWNOJ010000023.1, read as the reverse complement.
CCAAAGGGTAGTCCAAACCGCATCAGTTGTTGGCAGCATATGTCGCCAGCCACAGCGATTAACTTAATTAATGTCACACTAATGACCGCTCAATACGATTATGCTGACGGCTGATGTACGGCCAACAACAAAATAACAATTGAATGAAAAAAAAAACCAACAAAAATAGCTGCAGCCAAACCAAAAACAAAAATTACTAAAATAACAAGCTAAGCCTCTGTCTGTCGTATAAATGATATAAACCAATTGAAATTGCGAAATTAATTAGTACAAGGCAAATAGATTGAAAACGAAAATGTTGATGACGATACATTGCACATAGATTTTAATGTTGAGCATATGAATAAATGAATATATGAGTAGTAGAACACACATTACACTGACAGAAAATAGCAAGTAACTTGAAAATAAAGACTAAATCGTTTGAAAACAGAATTTAGAACTTAGACATATGTAATAAACTGCAGAAATATTTACAAGACAGAAGTAAAAGCTGCTGCAGATATTGGACTTCCTACTCATCTATGGAAACAGATTTAACTATAATCGTCTAATGCTGAGTCGCTACATTTTAGTTGTAGTAAAAGTTTATTTAGGGTATTCACGACCATTGTTGCAAGTTGTGCAAGACTGACTGCTTAAAAAGCCTTTTTCTGATGCTATATCTACGCGCATTTTCGAATGAGTAACATATTTGTTACCTAAGAGCCCCCAAACATATTTACAAAAATGACTTAATTTAACGATTATTTTTTTTTTGTCCAATTGCACTGCTTTCTCTCTCCTCAATCCATTTACTTCAAAAAACCCATTTCCTCTGCAAACAAGGCACGATTTTCTTACAGTGTACTTATATGAGTGGTGGTGCTCACATTTGCATAAGCCGTTTTCATGGTCTAAGCCATAACTTTTTAAGCCACTAATTAGTTTGTGCTGCCTGTTATGAATAATATTTAATACCACATCCATTTGCCAAATGATATGCCCAATAAACAAAGATTGCCAAAGCGAAGCGACACGACGAGCAGAGATTTCTGTTGACTAATTACAGATAATATTGAACGGTTTGTGGAATTAGCACAAAATCCATAATTGACGAGCTTAATCAAAGTTGCTGCCAGCAACAATCACAAACAACTGAGACTTAAACTTAGTGAATGAACAGAACGGGTATCCTGCCCGTGCCCCCAATGCATACAGATAAACAAACTGAAAGAGAATCAATGAGCATACATGACTTGTGGGTAAACAACAGACAGGACAAACAAACTGAAAGATACGTACGTGTGCGTTCATCGGTTCATGCGTTGCTACGTCCGTTTTTGCTAGGCTGATACGGAGCACTTTTGGTTTGTTAGACCCCATCAATGGGCCAATTGAAAATGCAAATCTGCTGCTGCACTCTCAATCAGCTAGAGAGGATGAGCGTAAGCGAAAGTGAAGCAGCAGCGGGTAACGGGCTTGGCTGTTGTCACAGCTTCGACAGCTGCACTAACAGCTTATAATCGCAACTTAACATGCTAGCAGAAGCATCAGTGCAAACATCCTTCTTGCCGGATATCGTACAATCTCAAAAAGTTGAATGCCTGATGTCAGGCCAAGAGGTTGTGGAGGTGAGCTTCGACTGACTCAATGAGTAGTGACTGACTGCTGGGTAAGAGTAACTGGCTGCTCTCCTGCTTCTGCCCATCATCATCATCATCATCATCGTCAACAAAAACAACAACAGCAACAGCAATAACGTCATCATGCTCGACGGTGTGCGGCTGCACTAAATGACTCACATGATTTCTTGCCACGCGTTGCATGCAGCGTGTCGAGTGCGTTGCACTGGATTTTGCAGCTTTTGTTTTATGCCCAACCTGCTTAAAATGTGCATACATGAGCGAGGGTAGCTGCAAAAGTGGCAGTGATTGCGTTGTTCAAATTGTCTCAAAATTTACTTAGCTTACGAACACAGTTAAGTGAGTTTCATAATGTCGCTTCCTAGGGGCACGCTTTTAGAATGCAACGTTTTTGTGGGCTTCGTTTTGTAAAATCCTCAATGCAGCATTCAAAAAGATGTTGCTTTTTTCGCTAAATAAACTTCAAGAAATCAAATTTTTTTCGGAAAGCTTATACTTATGCAGATTGAACAATGATTTCTTTCTTTTAAAAAGACAAACGCAGATTGCAGTGATTTTATAACTATACCAAAACATGTAGCCACGCGGCGTTCTTAACTGCCATTTATCAATTAGGTTTGATTTAAGGATTGAGTAAGTCAACGTTTTTCGAGCATTATATAAATAAATCAAGTTGCTAGTTTTAAAAAGTTTCAATGATATAACTTGAAGATATCACGGCTTGTTTCTTTTAAAATAAAGGCCTACTTTTTGTGGGACTCGTGATATCGATTTTTTTTCATAAATTTTTTGCAAAATAATTGGATTTTTCCTAAGTCTCCATTAGAGTCTTTTCTAGGTCTCAATGTATAACTTTTTTTTAGATATTCCTAAAATGTAAAGATTTGTAAAAATCATTATACAAGATTTTCGTAGTTATTTTAGTAAGTAATGCGTTTTTTTTGAGCCATTTGGGTTTGGCCATTTTAATCAATTTGGTGTTCTCCATTTATACAGTAAAAACATTCTTGAAATTTAAATTGGTTCAATATTTGAGCCTATGCCCTTCGGCTCTACGACCTCCAAGGCTCTACGGTGCACAAATGATAACTGATATACTTCCTTATTGTCATTTAATTTGCTTTGCTTTGGAAAAAGTTGATAGCTTGCTATAATTATTGCGATTTATCAAAATTAGTTCTGGTGTATTGATATTTTCTTTAAAATTCTGGGGAACTGCTCTTGCTTATAGATGAGAAATATAAGGACTTTCAAGTATATTTTAGTGTATTAATTCATTTCTTAGTGTATAATATGGGTTCAAGAAGCAACCCTTTAATCGGAAGATTTCTGATTATGTGTGTCAAATTTCCAATTGATAACTAATCGATATACTAGAATGCATAAGTTTTTGTTAAAACTCTCAACAAACATCTAACGCAACCCTCGCAAATATGATTTTATATCTTTATCTCTGCCACGGCAATGGGTCGAAGCGGCTGCCAGAGAGTAGGTGGCTATGGGATGAGGCACACATATGGTTCAGTTTTTGAACGCTGCCTTTTTTGTTCCCCGTTCCTTTCTCTCAAGTGCCTCTTATGTTTGAGCAATGTTTACAAACATGCAGTCGAGTGGCTTTGAGTATCATTGTTCTTGAAAATTTTCAACATGTGTCAGTGTGTGTGTGCCTTGCACTGGTATACGTGTCTGCGCGCGTGTGTGTGCTTGGATTTGTGTAAATGTGTGGTGTTCGTGTAAGCCATATCTAAATTCTAAATATTATAGCATACTTTTCGGCCATGCCATGCAAATAGTATGCTGAAGAAATGTGCGCCATATTGTATGGTTATTTTTTCTTCTTTTTTTCCCCCATTTTGCAACAAGAAAATGCCACATAATTTGTGAGAGAAATATAATTTGGATAGTTATATAGTGGTACACGCTTTTTATGTAGCATGCATGCTGTGCCACACAGCAAACGCAACACTTTCAATAAAAGCAAGAACAAAGGGAACAGTCTGTTGGTTTATGCCATGTTTATTGAGATTTACATAAATTGTGAAATTAAAGACCACTGTTTCTAAGGGCTGATACTGCAAAAGGTGACAAAGGCTGGGAGAAGCTATTTGTACGAACTTAAAGTTTGCTTTGTTAAATATTGTGTATCTATTACATAGAAGTAATCGATTTATCAATATTTGATGACAGCGTCAACTTCTGTGTTCTGTGGGAAATGCTCAAAAGCAAGATCGAAACACTCTTAAAGAATGTGTCCTTCGCATTCTAAGCATTTTCTAGTTCCATTAAACAATTGCTATAAGTCATTAGGCTTTTCCACTTTATAAATCGCAACGACCGTACTGCATAAACATAACCAGCAGAATGTTTGCAAACAAACTGCTACATAATTTGTGTATCCTTGCCAAAGCATTTCCTTGGCTGACTTTTCCTGCGCGTGTTGCCAAGCACGCAACTAAATTCCACATAATGCAACGTGTCTTTTAATTTGTACAAAAGCTCCTTTACCATTTTTCACGATTTTTTTTTTGTATTTTCACTTATTCTAAGCTCCACTTTTTTTTGCTTATTTTTCAACATCCTGTGGTGATTCTTTGTTCAGTTTTTTCCCTAACTATGGGGATTTTTTTGGTGGTTTTTTTTGCCAGCAAGCGTGCTCATTTAGAGCCAAGTTGAATTCAATTTAGCCTTTACTTTAACTCTTGCATGCCAAGTAGACAGCAATCAAGCCACTATTTTTCTCATGTATACACCAGTTGATGAGCTTAGCTTTATAAATGAGATACAAAACTGTTGTGGTCCTTTAAAGTATAACCCTTTCAGCTGCTGCATTGTAACACAGTGGAACTTTGCATGAATGCATTAATATGCAAAGGATTTCATATTAATCCTGGCAAGCAACGCGCAAGTTGAGCTCTTATAGAGTTGTTTGTCGCGATATAGGCTTTCAAGGGCTATCTTCCATTATTGCAACCTTTAAGTAAAATAACATTAATTTATTTATATTTATTTTATATATTAGTGAGCATTAACTTAGCGATTTTAGTCAGTTATATATATGTTATGCTTTGTTAAAACTTATTTTAATATGGGAAAGATTTATTTTGTTTTCACTTGTTTTCCCTAAAAACATATTTTCCGACAACAATAAATTATGCTAATTACTTGGGGATACATTTTTCATTTTATAGTATTTTCCTTTTTTATATTTTCATCTCAATTACGACATTACTGGATAGTAGTTGTTCCTTGGTGGTTATTATATTGCAATGCATTGAGACAAGACGAATTGAAAAATAGCCGACCTTATGAATTATGAAAATTGAAATGAAAAATATAATTAATACCAGTTTACCTGCTGGAGTTAGCTTAAACTTCAAAAACAAAATATTTATGAAATACTAAATTTTCTACGATTTGCAACATTTGATTTTATAAGAAAAACAAGCGTGACAACTTAGCAATAGGCAAGACTTAGTTGATGGACAACCATCGTAGTGTGCTCTATTTACTACACTCTCTTCCTCGTTTTTTTCATTATTGCTAAAAGTTTGAATTCAAATCAAATATATGTCAAGCTCAAACTTTTTTTTACTAAAAAACTCTATAAATAGGATATATAATATTTCTTCAATGAGCATCGGTAGCGTAGTGGTTGGACACCCGTACGCATATCGGAAAGTCGGTAGGTCGGTATCAACCTGCAACACTTGTCCTTTTGCCTAGCACTGACATAGCTAGAAAATAAATATTCGCTTTTTACCTAGAAAATCGTTTGGAAATCGTTTGGAATATGTAGATTTCCATTCTTCTTTTAATGGGCACAGCTATCAATAAAGCAATGGCTATGATCAAGGTGAATAAATTTTTTGTGTGTATTTATAATATTTCTTCTTCAGTTGGAAGGCCATATAGACATTCAGCGACCCCACTTATATTACTTGATACCCAAACACACTGTTATATTAGTCTGCGCCAACTCCTATATACACGTCCAACAGCTCTTCGCTTCAAATATCAACGCTTGAATTTTGGATTAACTGAAGTATGCCATGGCAATTGATTCTCCCCACTACCTACGACAATTCAGACAACATCTAGTGGCATTCTGCAACATTGTCTTGGTTGCTTGCCATCCGTAACGCCTTATCGCAGTTTTTCAATATCGTTGAAGCAATTTGAATGCACATTGCCAAACATGCCACATATTCGAATTTCAATATCAATAGCTACAACATCTAGAACAAGAACACGCAAAACCAAAAGTGGAGCAGCCAAGTCAAAAGCGCAAAAACCAAAAAAAAAAAAAAATATAGCACAAGAATCAAATGAAACTTGGAGCTCAGAGTGCAAAAAGGCGAATGTGGAAAAATATTTGCACGACGACCAGGAAAGTGACAACTGTTTGCTTAGTTGAGAGCTGGAAGCTAGCAACTGGGGGGAGCAAGGACCACGGAACTGAGAGTGTTCGCCACCATTGCTGTTGAAAGCGGAAATTTGACACTCTTGCTTGCATACAAAGTGGCCATGGCGGCGGCAATGTTGTGGGCGGAGCGTAGGGTCTGGGGATGCTCCCAGACCATGTCTAGAACTAGAGATGTAAGTGCAAGTGCCAGTCAACAGAGAGTTGGCATTGGTGTCAGATCAGTTTACGTTTTAATAGCAAAACGGCAGAGGCAAAATCATCATAGCCATCATCATCGTCACCATACACATCATCATCATTATCATCACCAGCTTCATGCTCATCCTGCTGCTGGTTGCATCCACATTCAACTCAATTATGGCGCTCAGCTCAGCAGCTGTTGATGGCGCTGTAAGCGATATTCTTGCAACTCGCGTAACAGAGACTCTTAAGCAATTACGGATGCGGAAAATGGTAGCTTGAAAATCAACTACGTATTTGATTGTAACTTCTTTTAATGGACACGAGCACTACTAGCTGAAATGTACACTGTGCGAAATGATATGGTACTGCAAGTGGGTGTAGTGTGGGATGAAATTTGTTTTTCTTTTGAATATGTCACTGATGTGTAACATGCATATTGTGTGTCTAGTTTTCATGAGCTAACTGAATTATATATTTTTTCTATTGCGTGCCGAGTTCTTTCAGCTATGTTGAAGTTATAATATGATTAAATTCATAGAATTGGTATTTGTCTTTCATGGAACTCTTGAATTGTATTAACCTTAGATCGATGTTCTGGCTTTTCTAAGTTTGCGGTTTTATGTACTTTTAAAGCACGAATGGTGTTTTTATTTAATAATGGTTTAGCTACCACACTGACCTCGAAAGTAAAGTAACTGCAGCAGATTAACAGCTTTTTAAAATTTAAAATGGCGTCCCCAAAATGGCAGACAGGAAGCTAGAGCATCTATTATTATTTATTGCTTAAATTGGAAGTTACCGTCAATTGGCTGTCATATATAAAAAATGTAGGTTTTCGAAGACCGTACCACTAATCTGGGTTAAAAACAATAAAATAGACAACTCAAAAAAAATTTAACGCGAACTATTCAAGTATTTACCAAAGTTATCATATAATCACGTATCTAAGATAATATCGCCGCTGACGGTTTCATTTTAAGAACTACTTACAATTTTAGACGATGCTTAATATAGAATGCGATTACTATAATTTTAAGTACAGTAACTTTACATGATTTTTTGAAAAGAAGTTTTAAATACATGAAGGAAAATGCCTATATGCAGCAGAACGATAGTCTTTAAGACTATAATTTTATTAAAAAGTATTTCCTAAAAAAATTTTTACATGTACAGCTTGTGCGCTTTTCAAAGTTAATATACTTCAATTCATTGTCTTCTATACTTTTTTTGCTTTGAATAAGTACAACTTCCATTTACATACTGAATACCCATAAAATACATTTATGGCTAGCAATATTTTCGGACTTCAAAGAATTTTCTATTTAAAACAAAAATATCTCACATAATATTTGTCACACAGTCACACAGAACGAACGGCCTTCAAATTGTGCTGCATACTCGAAACTTATGTGAACTGAAAATCCTGGCCAGGGAAATATTCTCAACAGCATTACAAATGCAGATATCATTTTGATAGGAATTTCAATGGGTTATTAAGGCGTAGTTGTTGTACAAGTTGATTGCAGCAGCAGCAGCAGCAGCAAACGAACCGCAATAAGCCGGCCATACCACAAATATTCCAAAGCTGGCAGTTGCAGATGTAACCAAGTCCACAATATGAGCATTGCAGCTCTACCTACACAAGGACTTATTTGCCATAGATACACACCAAAACGCAAGTAGAGGGACACACACACAAACACAAATTCGCATAAATATGCAGGTGCAGAATGGTGCACACTCGGTACAGTGAGCAGCTCACAGGCACGACACATAAGAGTACCTGGCTCCTCCATTGATACTGGCCTCATAAGTCAGGCTAAAAGCCAAGCCAAGCAACATAGCGGAGTGCAGCAAGCGAGGCACCAAGGTAACCGAGTAGGTGTGACTGCCACCTACTAAGAGCATACACATATGCCGTACATACCTGGGCTCCATTATGGGTCACATGCCTGTAGCTTGCTTAATTTTATATCAAATTTATAACAGACTTATTGGCACTTTGCAGGAGGATTATACCACACGTATACCCACGACATGCCGCACATGCCTCAAAACTACACACACACACACACACTCATACACAATGCGGTGCCGCCTCAGTCATTATATTTTCCCACAACAAATTCCATTGCCTGCTATTTGACATTTTATGACTTTAGTTGGGCACCACATAGGGACAGTAATTTGGTATCTAGCCCAGATTGGCACAGATTTTGCAGTCAGCCCTGAGTTCAAAGCACTTGATTAATCACATGGCAGGGGCAATGAATCAGTTTGGGTTCCAAGCTGTGCATAATCAGCGCCTCCCTGTCTTCTGTGCCCTGCCGCCCAAGCAGCAGCCTTTCGTTTTGTTGAATTTTTGCTGCAGCTACTCCTGCTCTGCTTTAATGAATTCCAGACCGCTTTGCAAGCGCAGCATTTTCACTTTTCCTTTGCTTGCTTTTCTTGCGTTTTTTTCTTCATTTTCTTACTTTTTTTCAATTTGCTGATTTTACCACTTTTCGAAATTCTGCTGTAGGCCAGAACGTTGCAGACGCTGTCCGGTGGCGCCACATCAAAAGCAGCCAGACCTTATATAAGCCAATGACGCCTAGCAGCAATAGTGCTGGAGACGGTGTGGCGGCGGTGTTACCACAGTGGCAACAGCGTGGGCGTTTGTTACCTCAGCTTTCTTATGTTTCTTTTTTATCTACGTTTTTGTAAATCGCTGAATTCTAGAATTTTAATGAAAATTTAAATAATTGAAACCGATGTTGCCGAACCGAAGCTGTGGCAGCAGCCTTGGCAAACCTGACGGAAATGCTTCAGCGCTTCGCGCTTTCTGCAAGCGAAAGTGGGAAAACTAGTCAGGCGATGATTATATTGCATATTAATGAGCACAAAGGAGCATGGCAGTAGTTTGCTGCTACTTTAAGCGGCATTGCGCAGTCCTAGCCAGCAAGCAGTGTAAGCAGGCAAGCAAGCAGTGCGTGCTACACTTAAAGCCATTTGTTGGCATATACGCCTCAGCACGCCGTCAAGCACTGCCAGGCGCCGACGACGACGGCGCCTCAGACCGCCAAGACATTTGACAATGACAAATGGTTACTCTTATACATACTGCCGCCACCACTACATATAACTATACGTATACGTTATAAGAAGGAAGCAACTCCTACGAGCTGTGGCAACTACTGTGTATATGGGGCAACAAAGCACAGCGTCACCAAAAGTTTCCTTAGCTGCAAAAGTGACATTCTCAGGAGGTATACGTATGGGCACGGGCGACAGAGCAATAGCGTGGTGGAGGCAGCGACAATGCGGCAGTGCCAGCATTAGCTTATGTATATGTCAGACGCACTTAGGAGCTGCTCTCGCACCAAAAGACTTTGACTTGTAGTATGAAAGACAGTCCGACCACTAGACGAACTAGCTACGAGGGAGGCCCTTGGATTCTGCAACCGATTAGGTTAAATGTGTTGTTCAATTTTAAGCTTGATCTTGGTGATCATTTGGATTATGAAATATTGTGGAATAATCTGGTTTAATATGCATTGGTAAATTAACTCCACCTTAAGATTAATCCTTGGTCGTTTATATTACACTTTGACAGACAAGACTTCTTATACTCAACTAGCTCAAAATCCTAGGTATGTACATCCTAATCCGCGTTAGTCACTCAAGTATCTCACCGTTAATCTCCTCAATCCCTTGACTCAACGAATTCTTCTTTGAGTGTAACATTCTCATCTACCCGCCCTTCTCACTCCCACAGCCAATCCTCAACTAGCTTATTCTCCTAGGTCTGTACATCCTTTTCTGCACACAATCATATCTTTCTTAATCTACTCAACCGCCTGACTCAACTTATTCAACTTAGACTAGTGTAACCTTCTCGTCTACTTTAACCCTTTCTTTTCACTCCCACAACGAATCTTAACCTAAATTGCAATTTGTAAGCCAATCTCAATCACACATCTATCTTCGCCCAACCTTTCTACATCCACAAATAATCTCAATTTAGATCACAGTATCTTGGTCAATCTTTATCTTAATCTCAATCATATTCCCATGTGAATCACAAATCTTTACCTCCTACTCCAACTCAAGCCCAAGCCTAACCGCGGCCTAAACCTCAAACTCATCGTCATCCGCTTGACAAACACCAATTTTCATAATCAATTTAATAATTTGACGCAAAATTTTGACGAATCTTCATATGAAATGGAAATTATTGGAAGCTACCCTCGCAGCTAGCTAGTGCGACGACAGCAAGCCTAAGTCCTCCTCAGTCAACGCATTGGTTGCTTCGCTGGATGGTTGGTTGGTAGGAAATGTGGCTTACATCGTGACAGGAAGTGGACTTGCTACTTTGGGGGCCTTACAATGTGCCAATGCTGCTGCTGCTGCCTGCTTGCACCACTTGGCTTACAGACTCATCGTGTCTCTATTTATTCAGACTGTTTGGCCAAAAGAACGTTGTCACAGACTTCACCGCTTCACCGTTACAGTGCCGTGGCATCGGCGGCGGCGGTGCCGGCACACAGCCCGTGCTCTGTTTACGAAACGAATTAAATTGTTCGCCTCAAGTGTATTTTGCGCTTTGGCGCACAAATATGCCGACGTCGACGTTAACGCCAACGTCGACGCCCAGGCTTGCCACTTTTCTGTTGGTAACATTGTTGCGGGTTGTTGTTGCTCTTGCTGTTGATGTTGCTGTTGTGGCAGCCACAAGCGACGCGACCACAAAACTTTCCAGTAACGTCGATACGGACATGTTAGCCGTGATTGCTGCCGTTGTTGTTCTAGGGCTGCTGTGATTGTTGTTTTTAGGCAACGCCTGCCTCGAGGATTAATTTGTTAATCTGCGCCACTCAATCAGCCAGCCTGCTTGGCACAACGTGAACACACTTTTTGCCCACCCAACGGACACACCTCTGTCCCTTATAACAACGCTTACCCAGAGCTTTTAGCCAATGGCACTAATTATATACTATGTCTCCGTATGCGTCCGTGCATTTATTGAGTTCGAACATTACCTTTGGGCATACCTAGCGTATGATTAACGGCTGCATTGTCGCCGGGAGGGGTATGCGTGCGTTCGCACGTGTTACAAATGCGACACGTTTGACATCAATTATCGCGCATGCCGTTAGCTTGATAGATCCCTTAACTCTCGAACTCACGGACTCGCACGCACACATAGTGGCCCTAATATTTTTTCATCAAAGCCTAAATCGATTGTTTTGCGGCAGCCATTGATTTGCATCATGTGGCAATTGAAGGTGGCATGCTACAAAGCTACAACTGCCATAGTAGTACACTGAATACAGCGAGCGCAGCATGTCCGGGGAGTTAATTGATTTTTCATTAGGAAATGCGGTTGGAAGCACTGCGCGTTGATGCGTATGCGTTACGCCCAGACAAGACAGATTAGCGGAGCCAACTAGGGCAGTTTGGAATTTGCGATGGCAACACGAGCTGAGCAGGATTATACATAGATATTATGATATCTTGTGAATTTTTAAAGTATTCTAGTAAGAGTATCAATATTTTTATTTTTTATTCCATTCTTAATATAGAATCACTTAACATGAGCGGTTCTGCCACGGAAAAGTCATTTAGATGCAGCTTTGAAATTAATGACTGCTCTTATGACTAATTGCTTTAGTTGGCAATAATAATTACTTCGCTGTATATATAATTATCGGTTATTGGAGGTCGTAAGGTAATTGTTTCACATGCTCAGTTCAAGGAGTGGTGCCTTTACGACAGTTGTAATGTACGCAATGGAAAGTTCCGGATAGTACAAATAGCTTAAGCTAAGTTTTAATGTTAATTAGCCTTAACTTAAGTTAGTTTCAATTTAAATTATCCTTAACTAAACCAATTTTGAAGGATTCAAGAACTTTTAGTTTTAGCGAGAATTTAAATTTAAGTCAGTAACCGTAGTGTCTGGAAACGACTTTTCGTATAAAACCAATACATTATTAATAAATACTACGCCAACGAAGGCGTCATTTTTGCGGAGTCTCCCACAATTTTAATAAAAAATATCCGTATTAGTTAGCCAGAAGCACCTTAACTTGAATTAGTTATCGTCTTAGGTTATAGTTTTATGCAAAAAAAAGTTAAGGTATTTTTTTGTTTAAATTTTAGCCTTAAAAGCTTAGATAGAAAAATTGTTAAAGGCTATTCTGGGCATTATTATCTACTACTTTTGCACATCTTTCTGGTAGCATGATGGTATCTCTGCGGAAAAATTAGATTATACACATTTCAGTCCACAGAAGTGCTCATTAGCTAGATCGTCTGACATTTGTGGAACATGTGGTAGTCAGATTTGGCAACGTCTGGAGCGTATGGCAGGTGACGTTAGATTTGTCATCTAATCGTTTCCAAGAATATGTTTTACCAGTTTTGCGACGTGGTGTTGAGCATTTCCGTTCTTGACTTTGTCATGTCCCTTCTTGAACTGCGGCCGTTTTTCTATTCGGTACGCTCGCTACCGATCCCTTCTGGTTGTTGGCTTCAGCAGCAATAATATATCACACCTAGTAGGTCCCAACAAATGTGGCACATGATTTTGGCTCCATAATTTTGGCTGTCCCCAAGACCTTCTGAAGAAGACCCTCGGAAGAAGCTCCTCGCAAGCAAAGAAACTGTTTGACATCTTTGGTTTGCAAGTTATATGAAAGCCAGTGTTCATGCTTCTGAACCATCCCCATGGCTATGTGGCGTTCTGAATCCGCTTGCTGAGTCACTTGTAATGAGTCTCCCAGTTACTCTTGCATGTTCTTGTTTGGCATGCGTCTTGGTCGAGTAATGCCTCTAATTCTACATGTTCGAAAATTTTATACCTCCCATACCAGCCCCCGACATCAAAATCATCATCGTTGAAACGTTGAAATCACTGACGACACGTTCTTTCACTTAGAATAGCATCACTGTATATACTCAAGAGCAATCGATTAGCCTCAGCTGCGCTATTCTTTGAATTACAAAAGAAAAGTAACACTTCCCAGAATTCGACTGAAAACTGACATATAAATATGTTGTACTTTCTCAGATTTGGCTTTTCTATCGAGATATATATTTTTTTATTTGATCGTCTGCAATAGTATTGCTACAATATCGAGGTAGTACTTATTTATAATCGAAATATTTAATTTGTTAATTTATCGATTTATATAAAAACAATATACTCATGATGCGTGCATAAAAACATTTCAGGTAATTGAGACTAGAAGAGCATTCATAAGCCAATTACACAAATTTCTGAAAATAATCCACCTTAAAACTATGAAAACTAACACTTTCTGCATTATCCAAAAAATCTCGCTGATAACTGAGCTCCCTATATGACACCATTACAATGGTAGTATTCATGAATACTTATGAGCAATAAATTTTATGAACATGCTTTTAAATTTATAACCAGATACTTCATGATAACATCGCTCACGTTTCGGTTGTTACAAGTTTTCCAGCTCTTTTTTGTTTTTTTTTTTGGTATTTTATATGATTTATGAAATCACTTCAAAATCTAATACTCGGATCTCTTTCACTTGTACCTTTTGCATTTGCGCTTCACTGAAAATTCATATAAAAATTCGACTCTTTCAATTTTCAGTTGCGGAAATTTGCTGCTCTCGCTTCGAGTTTAGAGCGCTAGCTATATTTCTCTCTGTCGAAGCTGAAAAGTCTGCTGCCATGCCACGTAGCAATGTCCTGTGGCTTTTGCTGTACTCCTGTTTTCACTTCTATTCTAGTTGCTTTCACATTTTTCCGCTCCATTTCCCACATATGCATGCATAAGCAAGCATAAGGGTTATTTGTGCAAAAAAAAAAGCCAGGTAAAAAGCTGCTAAAAATAAAAAAAAATAGAAAAAGAAGTGAAAAAATAAAATTGGTGCCACAGCCAACATTTTGTCACTGCAATAAAAGTTTTCGTGTGAATTTTCCGCTTTTCTGCACAGAATCCTGCCCAGTTGTTGTCAGCTTAATCAGCTGGGAAAGATAGTGCGGCTCCATGCACCGTAAATTATGCATTTGAATCGTTCTCATCCAGAAACACGCACAAGCCGCACTCCACACAAACACACACACACCCAAACACACACACACCCAAACACACACACCCACACACATCCGCTCAGTGTAATTAAGTAGATGATAGCAAAGTGTAACTGTGTTGGGTTGGTTATACAAGTATTTATGAGTCGGTGTGCGAGTATGCCTGTATGCCTATGTGTATGAGTGTGTGTGTGTGTGTGTGTGTGGGAGTATTCCCTTATTTGGTAAAGGAGCAGCTTAGTTAGGAGCCCATGGGGACAGCATCGCACCTAGGCTCTAATGCATTATAACTGGAACAAGTGTCACTGATGTTTGCTTAAAAAAAATTAGCAGGAAAACATCAGGCAAAAAAGGCTTAAAGTTTTTTATTACTTAATTTTTAAAATAATATATTTTATTTAATTTTTGACAGGATTTGGGTAAACATCTATTACTGAGCAACATTGTAATGCTTCGAGCAATAATAGATTGTTTTTTATTTGTCTCAATGCCTAACATTCAATGCCTCAGAATAGAAATGTTTCTCATTGCTCTAAAACATTAAATAACTTAACATGAGTTAATCGTTTAAAAGAAAATCAACTGAATAGCCTCGCTAATATAATAGATTTCATTGTTGTGGAAAAACAATGATTTCGCAGATGATTTCGACATCTTCGGAAAACATTTTAACTATTTTCAAGTTTTAATCAAGGTTATTGCGTCTTATTCGCAAAATTAAAATTTATTCAAAACAATTTTGAAAAAATATGCATAAAATTTAATATTTTGTAGGATGCACTTTGTATTAAATTTTTAATTAGAAGATAATTATTAATTTTATTCTTTGAGCAACAACTGTTTAGGTTTTGAGTTACAAATATTGACTGCTTAAGCAGCAGTTCTTTATTCCTTGAGTAAATGATATAGAGTCGTCAATAAGCAAATGTGGACTGACCCCTGGTGAGTAATCGAGTACTTCGACCAATATCCTTAGTGGTTAGCTTACCATTTCGCTCTTGGTTTCAGATGCTCGATCTTGGGTTTTTCGCCCCTGTGGCTTGAGTTTGGATTAGTTCAGGAACTGGTTCCGTGCAAGTGGTTTGGTTTTCTTTTAAAATTAAGACTAAAAATATTTAACCAAGTTATTACATATTGTTGCTGTGTAAAACAATCAACTAAATAGTGACCTGAGTGATGTTTGTAGATGCAAAGTAGTAAAACAATTTCAAACTGTCGACCCTAATAATATTGCTCGAATATAAGTCGAAAATATTGCCTTAATTATTATTAATTTGTTTTTGATAAAGAAATTTGACTTTCAGTTAAAAAAAGTATATAAAGCGCACACACACTTTGGTTGACTTTGTCGATAGTCCTGCTAATAAATTTTGCTGTCCCAAAGAATACCAAGATAATTGATGTGCATCGACCATTTAATTGATTAATTTTTTAGACAAATCTTGGTGCTTAGAAGGTAACAAGGCTTACGTTTATTATATAATTTAATTTTAAGTTAAGGGTCAGCAAGGTTGCTTTGAGTATACTTATTTCTAGACAAGAAGAGATGGAGTCTTACAAAGACAATGGCTTCCAATTAAATACCCAGATAATTCATATTTCTTCTCCATCGAATTCATTCAACAATTTGACGCGGCACTAAAAACAAAATGTATCCAAACCGAAAAGTACTTTTCTATTAAAATGCGTAAAACGGTTCGAATAAGGATCGTCGTCGTAACTAAATTGTGTAACTTATGTACTGATCTTTGTTTCAAACAAAGAAATTTATACTTTATTTCATATTTTAATTTATTGGCCGGATGGACATAAATGTGTTTAGAAGGAAGAACATTTTAATCCTCAGTATGGTTTCAAAATACGCTCCAAAAATTAAGAAAATTCATACAAAAGGCTAACAGTATGCGTACTTGGCTGGAATAACAAAAATTTTGGTCAGCTTCTCTTTTTGTGAAATATAGACAATTAAAAGCAATTATTAAAAATCTGAGTTGAAATAGGTAGTACACTTCTTGTCAAAATTAAAACAGTAAATGGATCCATTCTTCATATATATAACGATATTGAGGCTCAATTGGTCTAATCCTGATAGCTATCATAATTTTGTTACATACAAAAAATAAAATTTTAAATTATTTTGTTCATAAAAATTTTAAAAAAGTATAATAAATTCTACCAAATTTAGTAGCGATATTGAGCATCCATTTATAGTCATTTCTTTAGAAAAGTTTTAAGTATTTCGTTTTCCAATATTCAAGTTTGCCTTTTACACAAACTTGGTCATGAAAATGTTGCTCCGTTTACGTTAAGTTTCTTGCTGCTTGATAAGCACCACAAAACCGCAAAGCGACTCATTGCAGCAACTAATGAACACTTTATCAACATTTCCTGTTAAAAGCTTCATTCACTCAAGGACAACATATCGTCTGACAGAAAGAAGACAGCAACGTTAAAGAGAAAAAAAAATAGCTCAGCATAATGGGAATTTGTCAAAGTAAACTGCAGCAGCAGCAGCAGCAGCTGATTGTCAATTTGCTGGAAATATCCTTTGAAATGCTCCCGAAATGTAGTTTTTAAAAAGCGTGTGTAGCCAACATTTTGGGCTGGCAAATAGAGGCAGCGATTAACATGCTAAAGCCACTATCGGTTTGAAGTCGGTCCCTCGTTAAGGCTGTGATAAATCGCTCTGAGCTTGTCAGCTCTTAAGTGAAGCGCCTGTCAATTTATCAAACAGGCGTTGACCCGGACCCTGGCCCGAACCCGGTTTTGCTAGTGCCTCCAAAAAAAAAAAAAATAAAAAAAATAAATGCCAACCACAGCAAGACAGCCAAGGTTAATTTGGCTTATGCCTTAATATATTATGTATATTAAAGCGTGTATGTGTGTGTGTGGAGGTTAGTGCAGGCGAAAAGGACTTTTCATTTTATTGGCAAAGGCTAAAGCAAAATGGCGTTACACGAGACAAATGAAATTTACTTTCGTTACAACAAATTGACGATAGTGAGCACTTCCAGGCTGCTTAACCGCACTACACACATTTACCACACGGAACCCTTGGTACTCAACTGTGTATGTCACATGATTGAATCAAAAGCCACTCAGCTATTGAAAATCAATTTGCACTGTAGCAGGACACGCTAGGATGTAGCCGCTTAATGTTATGAACCGCAGCATGCAGAGAAACGTAGCTCCAAACATGCGGATAGAGAGAGAGGGACTGTCAAGACAGTCAGTCGGTAAGTCCGTCAGTAAGTCCGGCATCTTGTCAGCGAGCAGCTCCGGACAATAAATGCCACCATGTACATACACACACACACAGACACTCACACACGCACATTTTCCACATTTACACTTGCAATAATAATAAAATACATAAAACCGAAGTGGAGGCGAACAACAACAAAAAAAATATCATGTTTATAAATAAAATTGTGGGTAAAAAAACGTACTGAATGTGTGGAATATATTGGAATCGGTTGTAAGTGTTAGCTATGGGCGCGTGAGTCACAACGCTTGCAGGCACAAACCTAGAGGCACTGCCAAGGGCATGCAATGGTGTGTTAGCCTTTGGTTGGCGAAATGTGTATGTTCGTTTTTTTTTCTGCGTGATGATCGGGAGGCTGCTCTAAGTGAAAGAAGGTGTTGAAAGTAGTGTAACGCTTTTGCTATTGATGGAAGGGAAAGGTTATCAAATAATTTTTAAGAAAAACTACACCAAGAAGCGCTTCAAACGCATGCAGACTTGGCAGATTCATAGCAACATAGTCAGCAAATTGAGTCAATACGCAGCAAAGCCATGGCAGTGACACTGGGTAATTTGCAACCTAGATATGTCAAACGACGTTTTTTTGTTTGCGAACAGCTTCTCGCAAGGATTTATTTATCCCATCGTAACTGGCGACGTACAATTGCTCTATTACCATATTTTGAAACACAGTAAGTCTAGGTGAAAGCCTTTTCATCCACAGAGAAGTCCAACCAGCAGGTTCTGATATATTTTATGCTAGTGAAGCCAAATGAAACTATTACACAGTATAGATCCCGAATGCAGTTGATAAGGGAAACACGGTCACAATATAAAGCACGTCGAAAAATTGATCAAAAAATACTTTAAAACTCTGCAATTGGAAATCTATCGCACCTGCCATACTTCGCAGTCGTTGCCCCATCTCATTACAGCCTGTTCTGACTGAAAGCAGACGATCTGGCTAACGAGCACTTCCGTTCATAAACCACTTCCGTTCAGAACCAAAAAATTGGTTTGATTCTTGTATTACCTCGAAAGAGAAATAATTTTTCCGTTGTTGAATCTGCATGCTGTGCAAGTTATGTAGAACAAACATCACAACATCGATTGAGCCAATACTGGAAGTTACCAGCTAAGCCTAGTTCTTTTTCGTGGATTTGCCATCACTGCTTTATAATTTTAGTATATTAATATATATTTATTTTGGAGGAAACTTAAAAAATTAATTATTTTCAGATTCTTTAGAAATTTTTTACACGAATATGTTTTTGGCGATTTCAAAAATAAAAAAATTCAAATGTTATACTAGCTGATGAATGCAGTAAAAATAGGAGTATTGTATGAAGGCATAAAAAAGCCATTTTTCTACTCAAACAAAATTTTAAATATGTTGAGCTTAACACCTGAGCAAACTGCTTAAATGTGCTTTAACTTTTTCGGGTTTCAGTTAATCATCTTACCTTCATATTTAAGATAAAAAAAACAAGCTTGAACAAGTCAGAGTTTCGTCACTTGAGGGAGAGGAAGAGTTATGAGTATATCTTCACAACCTAAAACATTGCCCATAAACCAAAACATCATCAAAAACTGCAAAAGACAAAAAAAATAAAAATAAAAAAAAATATAATCCCACACGATTCTTGTACCGACACAGTATTAAGCGCGTGACTCACGACCCAAACACCATCACGCGCACTTCACTAATTAAAATAAACCAACACATAAACAACATGCATGTATGTATAAGCGTTAAATGCAATGTGGGCAAGCGTGTGTGTGTGTATGTGAGTGTTTGTGCACGCGTTACTTTTAAAGCGATTCAAAATCGAGTTAAGAGCAGAAGGACGAACACATAGACAGTGTGCCTGAGAAGCGCTAGAGTGCAAAATGGGGCAAAAATTCAGGTAGTCGTCGTATGCAAAATGAAGCGGCGGCAATGTACCTGAAAATTGATGGCAGTCACGTAAAATGTCAGGACGAAAAAGAAATACCATAAAACAGACAAGCAGAAGGAGCATAGAAATACAGAAGTAGAACTTGAATGTACACGATGTACATAAGTGTGGCCCACATGACTTGAAGTGATAAAAGTAAAAAATCATGAATGTATAAATGTGTGGGTGTGTATCTGTGAGTGTATGTGTGTGTTGAAACGAGACAGTGCCAGAGGTTGAGCAAGAGCAAATGCAAATTACAGGAAACATGGAAAGTGAAAGGATATGGACATGACACACTGGAGGCACATTGGTGACCGTCTGAAGGGACTGGCACAATGACAACTGACAGCAATAGCGTCTGTGTTGCGACAAGTTAAAGTGTCATTACTGCAACGCGCACAAAACGGACAAGCCGAGCACGTTTGGGGAGCCCGCCCGCACACACAGAGAAACAGACACACACACACACTGACTTGTTCGTCTTACACTTGGCCTTACTCCATCGCAGCCAAGTGTGAAAATATCCTGCGGACTTGAACATTTCTACTCAGGCATGAGCACAAGTATTCAAAAGCGAAATCTTTGAGCTAAAACTTTTGAAGAATCTTTTTGCAGATTTATGCGCTTAATGAGCAGCAGTTCTATATGTCTAGCCGTAACTATGGCATTAAATCGACTTTATAAGCGGTATATTTTTGCATAAACTGCCGCTACTAGTCCTAGTACTCCGTAATATCAACAATAATATAATACGCCATTTATGGCTTCATATAGCGCGACGGACTTTTTGTGTACGAAGCCATAAAACAGCCAATGCCACTTGCCACGTCCGTGCTACATCAAGCTGCACAACGATAAATAAGCGCGCGCGGCAGCAACATGCGCGCCCACTGGAGGGCGCCGCCCACTATAAAGCGCCTTGCCTTCTAAAGTGAGTCGAGGCTTGCGAAATCTGCTTGGCAAGGCGTTAAGCGTGAGCCGATTACGCGCACTTATCAGCCGGCTATGCCATAGCTGGAGTCTGCGTTGCTGTGCTCTGAGTCCTTTGCATGTTGTTTTTTTTTTTTTAAGTTGTTGGAGTGCTGGCTGCTTTTGTTGGCCAACTGACTATCAGCTTGCTGCTGTGTACGTTTAATTGTTGGCCATAAATTTACTCGAAGATCTTGTGCAGCACACACACACACACACACCCGCTCACACACACAGACAGACATTTATGGGTTTTTGCATACAAATATTTGTTGATTAAGTGGCCATGTATGCGCCGTAAAATATGCTACAATTTTTATATCCTTGCATTTTTATGCCACACGCACATACACACACACATCTACAGACGCACACATACATTAATCATTTGATTATTGTGCAGCTTGTTGCATCTGCAAGTGTAAATGAATTCGATTTGCATGCAAAGTGCAAGTGTGCCAAGCAAAATGGCCGACAGCAACATGTGTTTGCGCGCGCGCTTGTGTGTGTGTATCTGTGTGATTATATAAATGCAAGTATATTTGTGTGAGGGTATTACAGCTGGCAGCTTGCCTTTTTGGCAGTCAGATTAATGCGCCAAAATAATTTCTTTTGCTGATGTGGTAACAATTGCACCGTTGTTGTTAATTTAATACCCTGTAAACATTCTTGGCAATGCCCACAACATGACCTAAGGGAGCATGACCCCTAAGTCATGTTCCAGCTTTCGTAGAAACACTTAAAGGTCCGAAAACATAGGCGCACTGGACATGGCACAATTGTGTTCATGTCTGTTAATATTTGCATGCTTTGACCCGCAGCAGAATTTCTCGGTTTACCAATTAAATGGTTTTTGTTTGAGAATAGTATTTGTTTCAGCTAGTTTGAAGACTTTTTACCAATGCTAATAATGAAGATTTGAATAAACATAATTATCTTTTTGTCTTTTGCCTTATGGCTTCCTGTATAGAATTTTGTGTGCCGCATGAAAAAAAATTGCTGATACACAAATTCGCATTTCTGAACGAACTTGTAGCCTCTTAATTAAATATTTGGATTATTGCATAACTACAGAATTTAAGCAGAGGCTTATTAACTTCCATGTAGTTAGCGTTTTATTGCGAATCAAACTTATCAGTCAATTGTCATCAAAGACTTTCCTTTCCCAAGGTTTGGAGCAATACATCGAAGAATGCCAAGTGTGCTTATCACCTCATCACCTTGGTCTAAGCTTTTCTATACAAGAATCTAGGATTTTAACTTAGTCGTCAACTTTGATATTATTCTCCAAGTCATTTATATAATGATAAGTATTCTCACGTTAAGGTTAAGGTTTATAATCAGTTTAAATAAGCTCTTGATATAAACTATCACTTCCTCTTTTGTACTCTTTATGTTAAGGTGAGTGCTCGTTCAGTCTATGTTACGTGCTTGACTTAAGATGTCCATTATATAAATTTCGTAAATAAAAAGGCTAATAAATTGTTATGATTGCTGCATTAAGCGTCTGATTTGAGGAGATTAATTTTTGGATTGAGCCAGTAATTTGTCAAATGCGACTTCATTCTATAATATTGTTATCCAAGGCTAATCTTGTGAATACAGAAATCGTAAAGTTGTTCAAACGCATTAGCAGATACAATCAGAGCGTCTTAGTTCGGTAGCAGGGCTGCTGCTTTCGCGTGAGTATTTAATTGATATCAGGCCTTCGAACTTGGCCGAACTTCCTGTTTGTACTACAGTCTTTCCCTGTAACACTGGTGGAGAGGTTCAGACGCTGACCACTTGGTCGACATTCCCTAGTTAGTGAAGTACTCGATGGTGACAGTCTCATCGTTAACAGGGGAGACAATCTCCACTGAGTATACCCTGATTGAAGCAGATTGTTTTCCTTGGAGAAAACAAATACTGATATACGCATTTTATCGGCTAGGCTAGGCCTAAAATAATCTTAATTGTTAAGCGAATGCGTAATACAATAAATGATCGCGAATCGCCCAACTATAACTTTATCTAAATATTTAAGTTAATAAATAATAACTAATTATAAAACGAAGTCAATACCCGCAGAAATGTGACTATTCATGAATTCAAAATGCTTCAAACACTTATCTCAAGTAGAGTTTGATTCAAAAAACAAGTGTCTATAAAACGTTACAGAGTATACCACTGCTGCCCATCGTTTCCAAGCCAAATACAATCCCGTAATGTATTTCGCACGAAATGTTATTGTAGTAATATTAACACTTAATTAAATACATCACTCAATGTCATCCTGAATTGCCACTAATTTCAGTACACGACCGAAGAAGTGGCATTAATTTAAGTCGAACTTAACAGCGATAAATATTTTCATTGCTCATACGACATGTGGGCCCAGCACAAGCTACTACTTCATCTGCTGGTACAACTTGAGTGATTTAAATTTCACTTCATACTTTTAGTTAGTAATTCACAATATATGATAAAACTATGGAATAATATGGAGAAACTCAGCTATGTATATGTGAGTGTGTATTTGTATGGGTGTGTGTGTGTGTGTGTGTGTGTGTGTGTGTGGCTTTTGTCATTGCATGTGGTTGCATAATCGCTGCTCTACATTTCGTGCATAGTTGAAAGTTTTGCAAACGGCGTGAAACAAAATAAAACAAAACAATCTAAAAAGTTTGTTAAACTTATGGCCCACGAAGCTGAAATACACTTTTTTAATGACTCAACTTTTTTAATGAAATTATGTAAGCGTAAATACAATATTGTTAGGAAGTCTAGCCAGAAACAGCTAATATGACAATATTTACGGTTGCTAATTGGCTGCTAAAGTCCAACTGTGCCAAAAATATTGCTTTCTAATGAAAATTTTTCAGGTGCAAAGTTTGTACTTTAATTTAGATTTAAATGGCACAATGTGGCGAAATAATTAAAGAGATAGGCAATTGTCTTTAGACTTCTAGTAAAATTACTTCCAGCATTTAAAAGTAAGAAACAAAACTCAAAAAAACCTTAATCAAAGAGGACAATTGAGAGCAGGACACATTAAATTACCAAGATGAGGATTGCCTTTGAAAGTTTTGGTATTAAAGTTGCAAATAATATGTCGTTTTTTAAAAATTTTCTACAAAAATGCGATAGCTCTCCAGACAGCCTAGAAATGCGGCTTTGTAAATGATAAAAATGGCAAAAATAAAAATTAATAAAATGCTTAACAATGGTATTATTAACAATTTTGCATTGCAGAAAACCTTAAATGTTCAAAATCGGGATTGCTTGTAAATAATCTTAAAAAATCGGGAACTAATATTTCTTTTTCTGTGAATCTCCTTCTAAAATTTTTGATAAATTTTGTCAACTTCAATATCGCAGTGAACAGATCTTTCAATATGATATAAGTCAGAGGTGACTTGGGAATGAACCTAACGTATTGGCTTTTAAAACAGTTTTTTAAAGGTGCAATTGTATAGCTACATAACCGCAAAAGAGTATTTTAAAGCTGCTGATGGGCATATTTGTTTAGATATTCGAAAGGGGCCATTCCGAAATGTGCAACTTATTCATAGTAGAACTCTGCTATCGCATATATCTCTTCTCATGTCGGCAGCCATAGCTCTCCTCATCAGTTATCTACAATCTCAGTCTTTTTCCACACGTCTTTTATATTGCTGTTATCCTTCTTAATCTCTTCTTGAGATGCTTTGAAGTCAGATTTTGGACTTACTGTGGCATAGTCAATCCTAATAATAATTATTTTCAGACAAATGCAAATAAAAATGGGTTTTTAAAAAAATAATTATGTTTTGAATTACACTCTAGCTATAATGCGCATAGTGCTCACAGCGTTCTACTACCTTCGTCTCTGAGGGACCCTCTCATCCGAACAAGTTGTCCTAAGAAAGCAACAAAGTAAGGTATAAATACACAACCTGTCCTCAAGTTGTTGATACACCGTAGTTTCTGGGTATCCAACAAACAATGATCCAATGGTTATAGATACGATTAAGTTGCGTTCGCGTGCATATTATGTCAGGCTGTCAAATAAAAGTTTCCTTAAGAGCATCACTCGGGTACTTCTGCCCAGAAAGTCAAACGTCCTTAATATTATAGTTGTAATAGCATTTTTATGAAAATAATCCTGCAGCAACATTGAGCCTTAATTGCATGAACTTAAGCCAGTGCCTAGAACAGTTGTCTTGTTCTAAAAAATGTGTTTACTCTTCCCTAGGTTAGGGTATAAAATGTTGAAAACAAAACTGCATAGCTAACAATGATCACATGAACAACAAGCAAACCCATTAGAAGTTGAAACATTTCCACAGACACATACAGGCAGATACACACACATACGCTGCCATTGTTTGTTTGAATGACAGAGAGAGAGAGGGAGAGTAAGCGAGACATAGAGAGAAAGAGAAAGACAGAGTGTGTTTGTCTCTGCGAATCATTCCCCGTAGTGAGAGAGACAGTCTCGCTTTTTTGCTGTTGAGTCATTTCGAGCTCAAAAGCACTCACTAAAACAAATAAACACTTTGCGCATTGTTTCGTTTTGACAAATGCGTGTAATTTAAGGAAATGTTTGTTTGTCAGGACTCGTTTTTGACTACATACGCCCATCCCACCCGCCACTCCCACACTTACACACACACACACACCTTAACAGCTGTCTTAGGCCTGCATTTACATCTTTGCGTGCTCCACTCCAAAACTGCAGCATCAAGTTTGACTGCCTTTTGACTGCATTACGTATACGCCGCGTTGCCGTTGTTGCAAACACCTTAGTTATTTTGTCTTTTTTAGCACTAGCCAACAACACTGACTTTTTGCAGCTGTGCAGCTGTGCGCCAAAGGCAGCAATTAGTGGAGCGCTCTAAAGCCATAAAGTAAGCATACATCGCGCATGGCATATTTGCCATTTTCCACGCTTTCCCCAAAAAAGGCAGCGTAACGTAACGCGGGTGGGTGTCTGTAGCATATGCATTTTAAGTGCAAGAGTCTAATGACTGAGCGCCACTCAACTCACTGCAATGCAATGCCATGCTGCACACACACACACACACTGCCACACACACAAATGCTGCAACCACATACTCAGACGCACACATAGCCACAGCTATTTCCATGCATTATACACAATCTAGATTACAAAAGCACAGTCGTGCGCCCAGGACTGGGCATGGCCCTGCCGAACGAAAATGGCGTTTGAAAAATATAGGTTAAAAACGGCCATGATGGCAAACCAAATGTACGTACGCTACACCGACCCGACTGCCCCCGCAATACGGCGACCAGCTCATCAAAGTGGCAATAAAATATGCGCGCATCTACGCGCTCGAATAGCTCATTACAAGTGGCACTCCTTGGCAAAGCGCCACCTACTCGAACCAGCGGCATTCTCGCCGAACCGGAACCCTCAACGTACACATTACGGAATATATAAAAATGTATTGCATTGTGGGGTGAGCACACAGTGAGCAGCCAATTGAAATGCTTACAACGTGTAATAACGGCACAGCGGATAAGCGTATAAAGCGCAGTGGCAAATAAAAAAAGAAAACAACGGAAAGTATATAAGAAATTGTGGCACTGGCAGGCTGAGTGTTGCAAGCCACAGTGGCAGCTGCTGCTATCAGTTGGTAAAGCAGATGAAGCGCGAAATAACGCAGATTGCCTTTGTATTAATTTGTAGCAGAGTTTCTCTGCTTCACCCCCCTCTCTCACTCTCTCTCTCTATCTTTCTCTTTTTCACTTGTTAGTATCTTTCCCCTGCTTTTTGTCTTTGTATTTTGGCCTAAACGTAATAGTTGTGTTGTTGCAGTACTAGTACGGCCGTAAAGCAAGCCGCATGAATGTTCCTTTGTTGTGGCCTTAATGAGCAAATTTTTAGCGCCCCTTGCGCCACCCTCATTTCCTGCCATAGCGTTCAACTTGAGAAAAACAAAGGGAAAACTGTAGGAAGATATATACATAGGGTCAAGGATGTTAAAGATTTGAGTATTGTTTTTAGGCGCGTAGGGAGAATTCAGATTGCTCAATTGTATAGCGCACCATCTTGGGTTCAGCTGTTTTCGAATTGGTGTCTCTGACTGAAAGCCGTGATCGATATAAATCGTTTGAGAACGATGCATAATAATCTTAATATCGAAATCGTTATTTATCATAAATTTATTCTTGATTGAAAATGTCAGTTTTTGAGCTATTTCAAGTCATTTATGGGAATACTTGCTTATCTTTGGCAATTCAAAGAAAAGTGCAGCTGATGCTCTATGATCGGTCTTGAATACATAAGGTGAGGCTGCTCTTAGTGAAAGAATGTGTTGCGAGTGGTTTCAACGCTTCAAGTATGGTGATTTTGACGTCGAAGACCCGTATGGTGGCGGAAGGGAAAGGTTTTTCAAAGATGCAGCATGGGAAGTATTACTTGAACAAAGCGTTCAGAATGCAAGGGCAATCGGCAGATATTGCTTTTGACTCAGCAAGCTGTGTCAAAACGACTCAAAGCCATACAAATGATTCAGAAGGAAGGGCACTCGGTGCCATATGATCTTAAACCGAGACATATCGAACGGAATTTCTACACTTGTGAAGAGCTTCCCCCAAAGCAAAATAATAAGAGGATTTTTTCATTGCATCATAACTGAGTACTAAAAATGGGTCCATGTCGATAATTCATAGCGCAGCAAGTCCTGGGGAAAATCGCTACATGGCACCACGTCCACAGCGAAATGTTAAGAGCTCCAAAGTTATACATTTGGTTGGACCAGCTAGGCATGATATATTATGAACTGCTGAAGCCAAATGAAAGTATTACATGTGATCGATACCAAACCAGTTCAGCCGAGATCTAAAAAAATGGCCGCAATTCAACCAAACTTATTTGTATCTACTACGGATCACCGATGATGATGGTGATGGAAACATTGCCGTTTCGTTTTCTGGTAGCAACTTCTTGTAGGATTTGTCAAAAAAAATTGCATAAAAGCCTACTGCCATTTTTTGAGTAACAAACGCTTTCTTTTCGTAAAAGGCATACCAATAATACGCCCTACGGACGTTGTCTCGCTTCGAAACTTGATTTTCATCTTTTCATTTGGCAACTGTCCTTCATGTTGCCTAATTTATGACACCTTTGCGGTTTCAATATCGTAATGCAGCTAGCAAAAGTAATTAAAAATTTTGACATCTATAAATTGTATGCTGCTAGTTACCCTCCTTAGCTCCTTTGCTACTTCAGCAGAACAAAAAGGAAAAGCAGAAAAATCGTGCAACAATTAAAAGTTAGTTGCATCAAAAGTGCTCGAGGTCGAAGTGCAAAGCAATCACAAAGTTCAGCTGAAGGTTAACTGCAATCTTTTGTTTGCTTTTAAATTGAAGTTGAGTGCCAATTTTTCTCTTAAATGGAACCAAAGTGGTAAAAAAAATAGAGCTACGTAGTTTTGTCAGACTCAGTAATGTCCTGTTAACTGTTTAACTGCAATATCAGCTGTGCTCGAAATAAAATTTGCATCCTTTGCTGTAAAGTTTTAAGAGCCCAACCATTTTGTTTTGATTTAACTGTCTGCCAATATTTTATTACAAGTCGCTTGGTATTGCAAATGCTCCAAAACTTTTACAACAAGTTATTTTTACTCAGCGCTGCATAATGTCTTTGCCAAAATGTGACCAAATGTTGCATAATTCGGACAAAATTTGTATTTTTGCATATAAATCGTACATATACGCACTCGTCCAAAAGTTTTCTAACACTTACTGTCCAAGCCATTAAATCGCAAAAAAAAATGCAGCATTATTCACAAAAAGAAATGCTCATAACTTTAGTTCCCTTTTTTTTACACTTTTTAGATTGAGAATATTGACAAGAGACATCGATATGACGTCACAAGCCGGAGCAATTCCTTGACTGCAGTTAGTTAATATCTAAGACTAGATTCGTCCTGTAATTGGTTTCATTAAATAAATATTTTGCTGATTTTTTTTTTTTTTTAATATAACAAGATTTATCATTAATTTGATATATAATGTTATTTTTATTAAATTACGGGCGTATCTGACCGCTTGCTTCGCCTGCCAAAACCTATAACAATCTTATACTCGCTTAGGCAGCTCAGCGCAATATTAATTTTTCAAAACTTTCAGTTTCCTAAAAGCAATCTATTGATATATTCTATAAATGTTAAGACTTATTTGCTAAGAAATTCCAGATTATTGAACTAAGTTTTTACATAGATTTGCAAAATTAGAAAGTGAAGAAAAACGTAAGTTTTCATAGACTACCAGGTGCCAACAATGGCAATCTAATTCAAATACTAGAATTTATTTTCCTCAAAATTATAAATTATTGAAGTTAACTTTTATTTCAAAGCTAGAAAGTGACAAAAACATTACTTTGTATATTAAGCAGATTCCTTAATACATATTTCCTACATTAAAAAGCCAATCCCAAAATTGACTTTTTATATATTTTATCATATTATTCATTTCTTGACTATTTAACTTAGAAAGTCACCATGGTGGACAAAGCTGGCAAAACATATAAAAATCTTTATAAAAACTATCACTTGAAATTATTTTTTTGTTTATTGGACCAGAAACTGAAGAAATAAAGGTTAAGTTCCCCGAAAACTGATGAATCGTTTTCGAAATGAATCTCTCCCTATTCAGACGTGAACCCTACTCCAAACTCTTCGAACTTTTATATAAATGATAGTTAAAAAATTGGCTGCCAGTCTATAAAAAGCTCAAAACAATAAAAATAGCTAATTTTAAGGTACCAAATCTCAAAATCCTGTCATGATTTCATAAATTCCGATTATGAACTCGGATTTTAGCAAGCAAATTGCTTGTAAAATTTGTAATTTTAACAAAAACCTGGTATTTGTAGGCTTTCCCTATTTCCCCATCGATATCGGCTTAAATCGAACATTTAACTGGCCTAAGAAGTATGCACTTCTCGCATGAATTACCATCACCCTGCAGCAAGTTTTGTGCCAGTTAAAAGTATTCACATATTATTTAGGCCAAGTCCCCTTCCATTTAGACGGCACAATTGACATCCCTTCATGGGTAAAGCATTAAACTCCAAGTGTAGACCCCGCTTAGATGAATGTGCCTTTCAATCAGGCTCCAGCCAAACTATATATGCTGTTGATGCCTTAAATCAAAGGGAACGCTGACATGGCCACTGATTGCAAGTGGGAACACCCACATGCTCTATGCCAACGAGTAACAATATGCTCCGGCTAGCCATAGTTAGTCGTTGCTGACAGCGTTCAAAGCGCTTTTGAGCGATAAAGAGCTATGGCTGGTGGCACTACTTATGGTTAGAGCTGCGGGTGCCAACAGCAATGCCACAGCTTCAACGTGATCAACGCCAGAGTTTCTGGTGCTGGACAATGCCTGTATGTTGTGTGCTCCGTTCAGTGTTGTAAAGTGTCAAAACGTGTACTTGTCGCTGGCAGCAGGGCAGCAGCAACTTGGTAAGACACACGGCTAGGCGGGATGTGAGTGTTGGTGTGTGTGTGTGGGGAGGGGGTGGTAGAAGCTTTTAAAATATGCACTGCATGCATAAAATTATTACTAAAGATACGTCCCACGCCAGCGCACAGACCCCCAATGGCGGGGCTGTCTAGTTCCGCCTACAGAGCAACTGTGACAAAGGCAACATGACAGGCACACGTCCATTAGAGTGTTGCAGCGGCGAAGAAGCGATGTTTTGCGCCAAGTGGGGCATGTGGGACACCTGGGTGGCAGGCGGCATTACTACCGAGTTGTGCGCCAAATTTCAAATGTGACTGTTGTCAACGTCAGCAACCAGCAGAAAGCAGCAGTCGCCGTCAACCAATAGTCAGTCTTATCTTAAAATGTATCTTTAGCTATGTCTACAAAGCGCGTGTATCTTTTAGAGCAATTCGTGTCTATGTGTCTGTGAGTGAGTGTGCGTGTGTGTGGCTTTGTTATGTGTTTCAATTTGAATTTTACAACACTGTCAATGCCAAACATCAAAGCCATTTTTGCATAGGTTTCAGTCTTTGTGTAATAATTGATAACTTTATAAAAATTTATTTTGTTCAAATTAATTTTACATTAAAATTTCAAGCGCTCTGACTGCATAATCAATTAGGATGATGAATTTTAATACCATTTTGTATACACTGCAAATACCAGCAACTGTGTATGTCAAAATGATAGGCAGCTTTGTAACCTGCAAATGGCGTAATAGTTAAGTGTAATGACAATTATTTTTCAAAAAACCCAAAAAGTTTAAATAAATTTGTTGCACTCTTTAGCTGCTGAAACAACAAAAAGGATTCCATTTAAAATTCTGCAGATTCTTGATTGTGACGAAATCGTTCAACTGTTTTAATTTGCATTTATTCAACTGTTGAGCTTTAATAAAACTTATTCATAATTTAAAGTTTGTTTTTAAAAAATTTTACCAATTATTAATGCAATAAATTGAATGTTTTCATACAATTCGTGCAATACCAAAACAAGGCATTCTTGTGAAATAATTTCACAGAGCGTTTTATTTGACAAATGAAACGATTTTTTGTTGTTGTCAAATTAAAGTTTAAGAACTGCAATTAAAATTGCCGTCAGACCAATTAAGTGTAAAGTTAAATAAAATAAGTAAGTAAAATAAACTAAAGTGTTGCTGTACTTTTTTCATATAAGCTGTTCACGTGTGTGATGTTTGGGTTTGTCAACAATTAAACTTCGTTAGTTCGAAGTATATGATACAGTATAAGAATGTCATTTACAAGTATTTTATCAAACCAAGCATTTAAGAGTTTGTTTATATACTTAAGTCATTCCGTTTAATAAAATATAATTGGCTTCAAAATTAAAACAAAATAATAAATCAATTAGACACGGAAAACTTAAAAAATATTTGTTGTGCCTTTATTTAAGTCTCCTCTTAGCCCGAAGGGTCGTGTTTCGATTTCACCCTGTAGGACTGGTGAATTTAGCTCGCAAATATCTAGACGCTTTTTGCCTTGGACAATCTCTATTAGTTAAAGACACCGCAGTTCGGATTCGGCTGAAAACTGTAGGTCACTGCTCTCTTCTATTTATAGAGATATCTCCCGCGCCGGCTTTCGAGCGATGACCATAGTCAATGGGCATAAGTTTATATATTTTTTGTAGCTACTAAGTTGGGAATAATGTCATATAATATTCAACAATTCAACATGTTGAATGTATGGCCTTTGCAGATTCGGCGCTATTTAGCTCCAAGCTACATACAAGCGTCAGTTTAAGGAAGGCCGAGAATCGCAAAGAAATGCTTGCTTCCATGCGAGTTAAGAATGAGCACACAGTTGAAGAAAAATCTATTGACCTATTAACCGCAAGGAAAAATTCTTTCCACCTACCGATACTACCAATTAGCTCTTGAATGGATAAGATTATATAATATTATTATAACACAATTAGTTCCGTCACTGACTATAAGAGTGTGCCCAGAGTTATACAGTCATGCGGAATAGAGGCTTTCAAGAACGTACGGATGCAATGAAATTTTGAACGTAAGCTCTTAAACAATAAAACTATGTTGGAAAACCGTACAAGTTAATGCAAGTGGACTTGGAGCTAGAAGAATGTTAGCTATCAAAGTACTCCAAATGTGCGCACCTAATATACTTGCTATTAGCGCTAAGATGCCAGTTTCTTGGAGTCCACCAAGACCAAGAAAACAGAGAAGTGTTTAAATTTTAAACAATACAAGAACACTTGATGTTTCAATAAAAATCTTAACAACATTAAAATAGAAACAAAATTAAGATATTAATATATTTTCGTGCTGAAAGTTGTACAAAATCTTTGTCACATTTTTGAAAACCTCAATGAGATATGCGATGGCTCACTTTAAGTTCCCCAAAAATCTGACGGCATTGTAAGATAATAATTCAACACGCCTTTAAGCTTAAAAATGTTCTAATTCAGTTGTTATCGATAACATTAACTGCTTCAGCCAATTCATCTCCTCGATAACATTTACTGCCTCAGCCAACTCATCTCATTGGCTGGTTTTCTTAAGGTTTGGGTTATTGAACAACAATTTTGTGACTTTTACTGCATTTTACTCTTATTGTCGTTCATCAAGAAGTGCATACAAAATTCGTACAAAATTTTCGTTGTTTTTTTTATTATTTCTGCGAAATTGTAATAAAATTGCCATCATATCATATGGCAAACAATATCGAAGCGTTTTTAGTCCAACATGACATCGTTGCAGCCACACATCAATGGAAACGCAATACTCTGATTTCACGATGGATTTTAAGTACACACACACGCGCGTTTTCATATGTATTTGTATAGGGTCCTTAATATCCTGTGCTGTCAGTCTGTCAGTTTGATGAGGCGGCAGTTATATACACACACACACGCTCACACATATGGTTCACATGTTGACGGCATTGTTGTTGTTGTTTTTAGCTCGTAACGTTTAACTTCTGTCATATTGCCAAGGTTGCCAAAAAAGCAACAAAAACTGTCGAGAATTTGCAACGCGCACTCATACGCCCCGTTGCCGCGCCGCATTATAAATGTTGCAGTCTGCAATTTAGTGAGTGGAAAATAGAGTGAAGTTGTAGGCCACCACGCAAAGTGAAAAGTCAAAATCACTTTTTTTGTTGTAGTTTTAACAGACAGCTACGGATATTGAATTATTTATAACCACACATACACACACGACCATATATATATATATATTTGTATATGTACATAATATACCTACACATGCACATAATGTGCAGTATACAATCACTGAGAGTGGCAGCTAAATCAATGCACAATGTAAAAGGGCTTAAAGTTCTGCCAATATAAACGAACCACAAAATGGTTCGAGGAGTTAGTACTATTATTTATGTAAAATTCGTTTTTAATTTGTAAATATACTATATACTTGCTATTGATGTTTCGCATAATGAGCTCGGGAAATATTATGCGAAAAAAGATACGGAATGACAGTTAAATGGGAAACCACATAAAAATAACAAAATTCGTAGCAAAACCGCATTCAGTTCCCTACTAAATTGCGACCAAATGTTACACGTGGTTTTAATTATTATAGCTAAAAGCCCACACACAAACAAAAATGCATATATATATATATATACATATATATTATATAAAAATAACGACTATGTCTTGCTTCAAAGCAATAAACCGATTGAATATGTGTATCTATCTCTCTCTATTCATGTGCCACATTTCGGCTCAAATGAATAGGTTTCATTTGTGGTTTCACTGCAAAGTTTACAAAAGTTTGAACAAAATTTGACAAATTGCTATTTTAATGGCTTTATTAAGAGGCTTCTAAAGTAAATCAATAAATTCCTTTAGGTTATACATAATTTATTGCAATGAAGATTTTATTTGACTAAGCCGAAAGGAATTTATTTAAAGTGTTTACATTAATTTTATTAAAACTTAAATATTTGCATTTAAAATTTAGCAAATAGATTTAAGAAGTTAATTAAAAATGGGTATGTTGATTATCGCGAGTGTATTGCTTAACGATATCACGAGGTATATATAATCGTTTCGCGTTTATATTAGCTTCATAATTTTAAAAGTCTTCGTAAGAGCTTTATTTTAACGCATGTTCAAGGCATTGGTTGGAAAACTGTCTATCGAACTGTAATCAGTATGAACTTTCGAATACCCGATAACTAATTTTTTTGTGTAGATGGATAGTTAAATTGAAGCCAAGTAACAGAAAGAAAAAAAAGCAATAAGCAAATTATGTGTTTGATTTGGGAACCTAAAATTTAGCAATTTCGACTGTAGCAGGTTTGCCAAGGGAAAGATTATGAAATGTTTTGGATACATTTTTAGCTTGTTTATTTAGATATCTGAGTTATCTCAAGTTATCTATTCGAAGCAAACTCATATTAATGCACAGGTCAGAAAATGCCATTAACATTCCTATAACTAATTGAAGGAAAGTGTTACTAGTAATGAGTCCAGCAGCTTGGTATCCAAATCATATGTTGATGAGATGCCTTTAGGCTACCTGTAAATCACAAAAGCTTTCCGCAATGGTATGCCAGTTTTCAATCAGAAACTTTGACATGCTATTGGCTTATCCCTTTTGCTCAAAAAGCTTTCTGCAATGGTTAGCCAGTTTTCAATCAGAAACTTTGAGATACTATTGCTACTTCTCCAAAACCCTAATTTATCTCTTTGCGTATCATCAGCAAGCGTTGCGATTCTGGATCATGATATAGTATAGATTCATTTGATGTTGACAGTATTTCATCTGACTGATCTACGTACATTTCGTTCTGTCTACTGCAACTTCGATAAACATTTCTATTTGCTTGAGCAAATTTATGGAAACAAATATGATCGCTTAAAAATGCAGCATTTCGTAAGAATATCCAGATTGGAACTTCGGTGTGATAAAACATATTTCTTGAAGAAATGAAAACGGAGTCCGAGCATCAGTTGACGACGTGCGCTGAGGCGCAATGCTAAGTTCAATCGGCTCTCACACATAGACCAGGTACGCATAATCTGGGTTTCAATGCATAAAATAAGCTTTGCAATAAATACTTAAATGTATTGTTTTAAATTTACGCTTTTGTTGAATATTTCTTAAACAACAGTTTTTCTTCATTATTTAAAAATACATTTATTTTGTAATAAACTCATGCTAATTTTGCTAATGCAATATTTTAGTGAACGTAAGGCGTACCGATAATAATGATTACTTATCGAAGTACAAAATATCGAGGGACGTTACTGTCCATACTACTCACCTCTACTGTAGAATACTGACAATCCCGATAGTAACTGCTGCTCTCTCATACGCTTTTCTTTGCTCCTGCTTATGTTCTTCTTGTAAACAGTTATAAAGAAATTTAAAAAAAATCTATCTTTTAGAGTTTAGTCAGCTCTTATGAATTTCAATAATATTCTGAAAATACTACCATTTAGCACTTTCCAACACTGGCTAAGGAGCATAATTTTAACTGCTGTACCTAATGCCTTGAGCCGAATTGTAGCTTTTGTTACACACATACTAACTTGCCTCGTATCTGTGTGATCCTAAGTGTGTGTGTGTGCGTGTGTGTGTGGTTGTATGCTGCGTGGGTTGCGTGTGTAATAATTACACTTTGTGGCATTTGCAAAGTGTTGATTATTAATTCAAATGGGTTTATTTACCGCACATGAGCGACTGCTGCGACTGGAGCAAATGGAGAGCGTGAAGCGGCTGGAGCGGCAGTGCAACGCATTGTTACAACATTTTTAGAATGTTATTAGAGTGCTATCAAAATATCTGTTTAATATTTAACATTTTACCTAAATTGCCTGCATTTAGGAGTGTTTGTAATTAAGGATTATGCCAGACTTGCATATAAATTTTTGCCTAATTTTAACAACAATTAGATTCAGCTGTCTGCAATGCGATTAATTGCAACAACGTTGCGTATGCGTCATATGCTGTCAAGGCAATTATGAATTATTTACAAGTAAATGAATAAAAAGAAATATTACGTATACATTACAAAAATGTCATTGAACATTATCGTTATGGTTTTTATTGTGGCAATAAAAACATTGTTTTTCTTATACACATTTAATGATACCTAGTTTATAATTAGTGCATATATATTTTAATATATAATTAAATATGCATAAGCATCATTATAAAATGTGATAGATGTTCAAGTTTCGAAACAAATGGTTTTGAAATAGGCAAAATATTTAAATTTGAGAACTTGTGTTACGAAAGCCATTTCATTTTCATTGAAATAAAAAATATTTTTTTCTAATAGAAACGGCTTTTAATAATATTTAGCAGATATTGGTTTACATTTTAAAACAATAGAAAAAATAATAAAAAAAATTATTTTAAACTCATCCATGGCTTGCCAAAAGCAGTAACAAATGAATATGCAGACCGAGTATCTTTATATCTATTAATTTGTAAATTGAAAACAATTACTCAACATTTAGAAATAAAAAATGTTCTGAATAAATATGAATTTAAAATTTTAGAAGACAACTTTTTTTACTTTGAAAATCTGAAATTGTGGTACAGACTAGCATAGCTAGCAAATAAATAGACACTATTTGTCTTGCCATACAGATTCGACTATCAACTACTGCTATCTATTGTATTTGTGTAGCTATTAACTGAGATACTTTCATACTCCGCCTTTGGAGGGATGACTGCATAGTCATAAGAATTAAATTTATTTTTGTCTTTAATAAAATGAGAATAAGCAGGCTGAAAAGTTTAGCATATTTATGCTAATAAACACTCTAGTCATATATTATATAAAAAATATAAATAAACTCTAGTCATATATTATATAAAAAATATAAATAAAAAATTGCATATTTTTATTTGGATTCATTGTGATTTTATTATTTTTGCGCTTTCTTCACTTCTCTTCAAGTCGCAGGTGCGCCTTTTATAAGCCAATAACTTTTTTTTCAATAATTTAAGCAACACAAATATTATTTTATACAAAGCACGTTCCCATACATTTCGGTACGCTAGTTTGCATCCAAATATTTAAAAAAAAGCTAAAAGTTAAACTAAGCTCATCAAACAATATTTAATAAATTATTTCAGTTTAAAATCAGAGTTGCATTTCCAAGTTATTTAATTTTGTTTTATAACAAAGCATTCGAGTTCAATTCACATGAAAAACTCCAACTGGCTGCAGCAAATCTGTGAAATGTAAATTTCCAACGAAAAAATCTCAATTGTTTTCGGCTTTAGGCATTAATTGCAAGAATTTTCTTGTATAAGTAAGCAATGCAGGCAGTGCAGTAGGCAAAGGCACAAATGAGCGCGTGAGAGAGAATAAAGCAAATGCGTGTGAGAAAGTTGACATGTTTGTATTGTCCTCGTGCTAATTGCACTGCTTCAGAATTACGACTCCTACGTGAATTCAAAGTCTACCCACCACTGGCTTTATGCTGTAAATACTTTGAGCTCCAAAAAGTAGTTCCTCAGAAGTCATGAAAAACAAAATGGTGCCTACAATGAGCGATGAGTAGAGAGCTAATTGCAAAGCAGCCCACACAGCTGCAGCTTTATAACGACGCTATGAATGTAAGATGCACAAAATATTTTGCACTTTTCTAAGAAATTTTCAATAAAACTAATTTAAAGGAAAAAAAGTTTTATTGAGATGGCATTCGTAATTTGCCCAAAAGGTGGGCTAAATGTGTAGAATAGAATGGTCAACACTTTCAATACAAAAGCTTGCATGTTCCCCTGAAAATTCAGTAGTTTATTTATCAGCAAAACCGGCAAATGTCGACTTACACACCTAGTACATTAGCTATTTTTAAATATACCACAAGAGCATTTATTAACTTGCAAAAAATATTTGACTGCTCTTTGGTGCTTTTAACGCTAAGAATTCATATCTAGTCTAAAAAACTGGTATTCAGAGAAGAAATTGGAGTTTTGTAATTGTTGATTGTGGTAGTGCCTCACCTATTACTTGAGGTTATAAATTTAACTAAAAATAATTAATAAGAATCGAGCTTTTCTAATAACTTTTTTCTCACATTCTATCTTTTGCAGAAGGAGTTATTTATTAGCAAAGTTGAGCCGAGTTCGCCGCGAAACGAACGTAAATTTTCCGCTGCCACAGCGCCATCGATGAAAACAAAGTGGCTGAAAGCATTTAAAAGCCTAAAGCCTGCTTCTGGTTCAGCAACACAAGCAGACAGGTGAGTTTAACCTAGGGAAAACACCCTAGTCCAGCAATAACAACAACAGCCACACACTTTTATAGCAAAATCCTTAAAAAACAACAAGTACAACTGCGTACAAGCAAAAATTACATAGAACCCCTTCTAATGCCAGCTTAGTAGACTCACAAAGCATAAAAGCTGCCTAACCCCAACACTTTCAGATGATTAACAATTCAGTTATAAATACAGCACCAGAGCAGCAAAAAATAAAAAAAATAAAACTCAAAACCAAAAAAGAAAAAGAATGTATATATAATGCAATCTGAAAAGTTGCAAGAGTTCAGATTTTTGCTTTTGCGCAGTCCGGAGATTCAGATACTTGTAAGCTTCAGCACAACATGCCACCAGAGTGCACCAACTGACATACTTGCCACCCGCCAGCAACAACAACAACAACAACAACTACTACTAGTACTACTACTACAACCAATAGTTACAACACTTACCAATACTGAAACTAAACCTACTTGCACTTAGTGTTGTACAACGCAGCAAAGCTATGTAGAAACAAATACAAATGAAAACCACAGTCAAAATGCGAAATGAAATATAAAAAAATTCCAAGCTGTTGCCATAGATTATGAGTAGAATGTGCAGGGGGATGGATTGGGAGGGGGGTGTGCTTAACATAGGCCAACCCGCATTTTAATATGGCTAAAAGCTTGCTAGCTGCAGTCAACTGAAATACGTCGGAAGAAAATATGTAATCATTGAAAATACAATATTTCCACGAATTCAAGGCTGTCGTTTTTGGGCAAGCAGCAACAGTGTTGGAAAATAATTTTGTATATTTTTGCTTTCAAATTTATTTGTTGCCACATTTTTGTGTTTGCTTATGCAACAAACTCGTATTATGCTAGGCAATTTGGCCAAAATTTTATGTCTCAATGGAATTTGAGTGAAATTCTTTAAGCCAACTTTGTTGGTATTTGTTGACAAACTGACTAAACTGATTACAAACTGGCCAACTGACTAAAATGGAATGTTGTGGTTTTTACCTGCACAGACACACACACACACAGCTAGTTAGTTACATAAGCCGCAGTCTAACTATATATAAAAATATATATTTAAGCCATTTTATTTATATACTCTACTACTATGATACTCTAATAATAATCCATTTTGTTTATTGTTTAAAATAAATATATTTATATACTCTGGCATACAATGCTGGCATAACTAAAACACATAATTGACCGAAAAAAATATATATGTATATCTATCATTTCAATTTGCAATTGATCTATCAATCAAAACGTACAAATAAACAATCAATCGATCAATCAGCCAACCCCGACAAAATCAAATGTATCACGCTGTATCCACCGTTTTGACTTTGAGGTAACCAAAAACTTGAAAACAAACAACAATAAAATCCACAACAAAATTCAAATTTATGCATTGCAAATATAAAACTAAATAAAATGTAAAGTGCTTTATTTTTCTATATAAAAACAAACCATGTCTAGTAGTCATGGCGCACACTCTACCACAAAAGTACTCGCTCGTGTATATACAAAGTACAAAGTACAAAAATAAACTACTAACTTAGTATTTTAGAGATAATGTATCTTTTGTTTTTGTTTTTTTTTTAGTGGCGCTTGAAAATGTTGCACGCAAATTGTAGAGTTTTTCTACCTTATATATATATATATATATACATTATTTCTACCCTCCCCAAAAGAACACCTATACAAGATATATATTATTTAAAAGTGATTTGGTTTTTTATGGGAGTAGCATTATGCAAAGCTGCGCCACCACCCAAGGGTTAAATAAACATAATTTTTTCCTTGTTTGTGCACCAATTTTCATTTTATTCCCAGCTACGGTTGTTGTTTCTTCTTATAAATAAACGAAATGCATAAATTGCAGCTGTGCCCCTCCCCAAAATACCAGGCCTATCAATCACACTCTCCTCTCACGGCAACTAAAAAATTGGCCAAGCTTCCAAAAATACCACTACAAACAGAGAGAAAAAAAAAACTATAACAAAATCTATAAAGACTCCAATTTGAGTAGCTTTAGTTGCTGCTACACACATGTTACGGCATACACTGAGCGAAAAGAAAGTGGAGAGCTGAAGAAAAAATGTTTACCTAGTAGTTGATAAAATAATCTTTTTTGCCGAAGTGGTTTCGGAAAGTTGGCTGAAATAGGGCATATGGAATACAAAAAGCGTCCGTACAAATGCGTCTAAATACTCTGCAATGATATTATAATTGGCTCAAAGGTACTGAACTCTGTAGGCCGGTGGTGTGATAAGAGCCCACCAAGCATTTAGAAAAGTCGCTCAGAGTAGCCGTTTTGGTTAGTTATCAGTTAGAAATATAGCATGAGAAGCAGACTCAAAAGACTGATCTCGGCTCCATATATTTGATGGAAGTATAAAAGTTGCTAGATAAGAAAACGTAAGTTGTGGAGATACAAAAACTATAGTTTGTCACCATTCGGAATTATTTGCTGATTTTCTACCTCGGTTTTCAATATCAATAGCCTTCACGCATACCTTCAAATTGAGCTATAGCATCAAAAGATTTCTAATAAAAGGTGCACGTTCAATACTCGTCAAAGAAAACCACCGGGTTGATTCTGTTTTTAAAAGTATTGGGCATCAATCAAGCAATTTGCTTTCCTTGACTATGGTCATCGCTTCAATGTCGTTACATAGAGATATCTATTAATAGCTGTTTGAAGAGAACAGGGGTAGGTTCCGAAGCCGTATTCGAACGGAGGTGACTTTAATTAATAAAGATTTTCTTGGGCAAATAGCGTTTATTTATTTGCTATGTCATTCCTTTCGGGTTTAGAGGCGGATACGCTACCAGACTCACTTAATACGTTACTCTCTCTCTCATAATAATTCTTATTGATTATCGAGCGATACATTGAAAAGTGTGCATTTTTAAAAGAAGACTGCGCAAATTTTCTTTGCGTGCTACTCTTATTTGATTTTAAAATTTCTTTAGTAAATGAAACCATTGAAATTCTCCCAAGGGCGTCAATCATACCGTTCATCAGCCACATTTGCGTCTTAAAAAACGTATTCCAGTAGAGAGAGTAACAGAGTAACAAGTAACCATTTAAAAGCATTTATTTCAAATAAAAAATGTATTTTATTTGTTTTTGATTTGCAAAACTTTAGATTTGATTGCAAAAGTCATTAAAATAATTTGAAGCTTTCTGTGAAACACAAATTACCGCTGCTCAGTCATCACACGTGTACGTGTCAATGTGACAGCCCTCTCACACGCATTCGCTCGATTGTCGCTCTCGCGCTCTTTTGCGCTTTTGCTGGCAGCATTTCTCACTCAGAGAAAGATATTATCAAACCTAACCGAAAAAAAACAGAAAATCCTTAAATATTTTTTGATACATTTAAGTACGAAGACAACACAAGTCTAATTTTATA
Organism: Chymomyza procnemis; assembly: GCA_035046065.1. NCBI lineage: Eukaryota > Metazoa > Arthropoda > Insecta > Diptera > Drosophilidae > Chymomyza > Chymomyza procnemis. Next base: position 9,727,042 of record JAWNOJ010000023.1, on the reverse strand, counting down.
ACGAACTGAAGGTTCATCTTTTTTGGCTAATAGAGTTTTAACATTGAAATTTAATTTGAAATAAAACTTAACAAAAATACTTAAGCTACAAAAAATGAAGCAATCAGTTACATGACATTTCCAAAAAAAGCACTATCTATTTCATCAATGCAAACTTTTCAGAAAAGCGAGCTTTACCAGATTGACAGTCGCTGCTTTAGCCAATTTTGGCTCAGTGTAACTGCACGTGTCTGCTCTATGTTTTGTATGCCTTTTCGGGCTTTGAGCCAAGTTAGTAGCACCAATATTTTTTTTTGCCACCAAAGGCCAAGAAATGCAAGGCACATGAAAATACAGCGCGCCACTGAAGCATGCTAAGAAATATGCGAAAAATTGCAAGCGATAAATTCTGCGCACTCCCCCCGCATTCTAACACACATTGCCGCATATCCCCCACGCACACATGCACACACACACACACACCCGCTGATACTTGCCACCGCGTTGCATAAGCAATGTGTTGAAATTGAAACTGTTAGCTGTGGCAAAATTCATTGCCCGTATGTGGCCTCCCCCTTCCCCACAAAGTTGCAGCTGCAAAATATTGGTCTCTAAACGGCGCTGCAAAACGATGACAAATCGAAAATCTTCTCAGCTTTGCATTGGACCAATAACTCTTTGGCAGAATCAAAAGCTGCTTTGCTCACAGTTTATCTACAAAAGCCCAATTCCAAATAGAGCGCACCTCATCTACAGTTCCCCACACACACACTCCACATACACCCACACAAGCACACACACGCACGCGTGCATACAAATACAAATATAAATAAAAAGTACAGTCCCCGCCTGCCACCACACACACACACACACACATGCAGTGGCAAAATGGCGGCAAGAAAATCGCAGGCAAAGTTTCGTTATATTGAGAAACTTTTCACATTGCGCACAAAATCACTAACACTAACACGCCCCTCAATGAAAATGTGCCATTTTCCATGCCACAGTGTCCCCTCCCCTGCCCCCCTCAACTACACCCGCCATTTACCAACCAAGTACGCAACGCGCTGCTCAAAAACCAAGTTATAAAGTTCCTGTTGCCGGTTTTTGTACTTGTTGTCTTGTTTTTGTGCCTTCCTACAAATAAAAGGGCTCCCTCACCCTCGCTCTCTCTCTCTTGGTTTGACTCCTCCGCACAAAAACTTTTACCCAGAAACAAAATAAGTAAATGACTATGTAATACAGCTAGCTAACTTGTACTAGTTGGGTAATTATTTATGTTCGCCCCTAGCCAACTTTTTCCTTATTTTAATCGAGCATATTACACATTATAATCAAGCCGTAACCACAACAAACTTAGTACCCACTTAAATTCTTGTATATTTTTTGCCCTCAATTAAGTAATTAATTGTAATTAATATATGATATCTATATGCGTGAATAACTTATTTAGTAGTTTTAATTAGATATGAATATGTATCAATTGTTTAATAAAAAATAATATATTTCTGTATTAAATGTTATCTGATAATTTCGTCAACTTTGGTGCGCCAAAGTTTGCATACTCTTGCAGTACCACAAAATCAATTGTTACTAGAGTCGACATTTTATTATAGCAAAACCTTATATTATATAAAATCTGAGAATAATTCAAAGATTTGGGATTGTTAATTCAAATATTTATTTAAAGTTTTCATTTTTTGAATAATTGTAGCAGAAGTGCAAAAAAGGCACTAGTTTTAAAAAACTACTAATTTCTATTTCACCAATATCTAATCTCTGAGCCCCTAGCATTAATGCTTACCCTAAGATACATAGTATCCTATTTCCCATACATACAAACTATGCTATTTCTAAAAAATTGTGCAAATTTGTTCTTTTAGTTGTTTTGAGTTTTTATTGATATTCATGAGGGTAATAGAAACGGCGACTGTGTGGACACAAAAAGAGGCCAATCAATAGAACTGAGTTGCATAGTTTCCTGCAAATGACATCCCCTATAACAAAAATATATTTTCAGAATTCCCGTAGGCAACCTTCTTTATTTCTGGAGACAACTTTCAAGAGTTCCTCGACTTAAGTCCACTTTGCTCAAAACAAAAACTAAAAATGATTTCTTGGGCTTAGCCCACTTAGACCTAGTTGGACCCGTTGTAAAACCACACGGCTCCGTAGTAAGCTTCTCAATAATTAAAAGCTTTTCTAAACGGTCTTACAATCTTAATTGCTGCAATCTATTTTCTAGCTCAGCTAGGTCCATGAGGCAAGTCACAGCCAGGGAAATTTTTTCTACGTTTACTCAAAGCCTCATAGGCGCAGAAGTAGTATTTTTTTTTACTCTTCCGCATATCTTCAAGTTCTTTAGAGCTTGTTTTTTTTTATGTTCATCTTAATCGCTGGTACAAACTAGTATTCAATAATTACTCTGACTACTGCAGAACACTGTTCACATTTAAGTCTACTCTAGTTCGGTCGAGGATTTTCTATTAATTTTTGGCCAAGTGTCTGCGTCTTAGCCCTAAATGTGTTTCCACACATATTTTGTATTCTTCTCTTTTTATAGCTTAAAGTTGGCGAGTTCATTCTTACCTAGAGTATGGTTAATGGTGCTGCCTAGTCCGGATATTTCATTCGCTATTTCATTACCGGTTATGTTTGTGTGCTCTGGCACTCAGTTGAGATTAATATCGCACTGTTGTGCCACCTCTGGAATATATTTGCGACAGTTGCTGACAGTAGTCGAGCTTGAGTGCCTAACGTGACTTTATGGCTTACTGGCTGTCTGCGTAAATATTTACGACTCCTGCATTCAGGTTTAAGTTGCATTAACAGATTAGAGAGTCGAGTGGAACACTACTTAAAAATCACAGCAATGTTTCGAATGTTTAGTTCTTTCGAGAAGACGCCATACCCAACTTCATGGTTGAGTTTGTAGTTATCTGTAATTCCTCTACCACAAATGGAATTAATTGAATTAATATATGAATAGATTGAGTAACCTAACAGCTTCGAATTTTCCATAATAGTTATATCCTTAACAGGTTTCAGTCATATTTATATAAAAATGTAATGCTTAAAACGAAAAAGCTGCCAAAACTGTTTGCTATTTAAAGATATATTAAGAGCATAAATCAATGTTTTGTAAGCCAATAAATCCGTGCGTAGAGCTTTTGAGTCCAAGACTAACTAAGACAGATATCCTTCGTCTCTCAATAAGAGAAATATCTCCGGTTGTCATAAGTTCATTGCAATTATCATAAAATTAAACATTGAAATATTTTTTCGCAGCAATTTTTCACTGAAATATCTACTTGTAATACAAATGACTTAAATACAACAAGTACGCCTATTAAAGGCCAAACTCAAGAATATTGTATATTTCGTTGTAGTTCTATATAATATTTTTAATAAAAAGCATGAAATTATTAGATATACGAGCAAGTACAACTTTGACTTAAAACAAACCACACTCTTTATTCTACTTTCTGCAAGTGTATCCCTCTAAAAAATTAAACAATTAATGTGTAGCATTTAAAACTCCAACTCCCCGACAATACCCTAGCTAATATAAACAGTTCAATTAATTGTAATTGGCATTAAATAATAAATGAATGTGCATAAAATTTATTTATCAGATTTCAACTTTTAAATGAAGTGACTTTAATTTTGTAAAGAGTATTTAATGCGCAGTTATTATAAGGATTGCTTTTAAATAATCCTCTAGCCATAAACAAAGACAAAAACGTAATTAAGTGTACATATAAATATTCCACTTAATACCTTAGCTTACCCGTAGTTTAATTATATATATTTAACTTTAAGAGCTATCAAAGTACACAATATCATTATCATTTCGAGGATGCTTTAGTTCGTTTTACTGCAAACACAAATGTTGCGCTTTTTAAGGCATCTTCGCAGCTTCTTCCGGTAAATAATCAGCAATTACTTATTTACTTATTCGCCGTTACTTGCGTATAAGAGCCACAAAAAATAAACGCAAAAAGTGATAAAAGAGAGGAGAAGGAAAATCATTTGTTTATTTTACACATTGGTAACAACTTTATAAGCCAAAGTGTTGACATTCGGGGCACTGCACAGTGGACCAAAGTGATTGATTCGATTTTGCGGCATATTCACTGGAATTGAAATTCTGCCGCCTTTTTTTTGTTTTAAATTGTTTATTAAATTTTTCAACCGTTTTTTAAAGTTTTTCGCCACTTTGAGTGACAAGCCAAAATATAAAAAAAACGATAGTATTTTAAAAGCATATAAAAATCGCTGAGCAAAATACTTGCATAAAAACGACAGCTTTAAAGTGAAATTATTATTAAAATATTACAAAAAAATAGCTAAATATAAAAAAAACGTTTTAAAAGTTGCAGCTACTCCGCTCTATTGCGTTGTTTTTATCGAAAACATTTAGTTATTTTACATTTTTATAAAAAACAAATTGCATAGTACAGTGGTCGATACTAGGCAGTTAGTTGGAATTGTTTAGCGATATTTATTCGATCAAAAATACAGTTAACCTGCAATATAAGGGTATTATTAAAATTAAAAAAAAAAAATATATGTCCGAGAGCCAAAAAAAAGAGCCCGCTTTTGTATTTGTAATAAAGGGTCTTTTGGTCGATGTTGTTCTTAGTAAATAGCTCTTATTATAAAATTATCTTGAAAAAAATTTATTTATTTAAATATCTTGAAAATTCTTAAAGGCATTCGACTTTCGGCGAAACCTGCATATTGCCACAAAAATTATATTTATTCTTAATCGCCACCATTTGTAGTTTTCTTCAATGTGAGATGAAATAAATTCGATAAATTACATTAAAAATAGATAATAGATAATAAATAGTGAATTCTTTCCGTTTTAAGCACTTCATTATACGGTTCTGAATTAATACATTTTACAAAATTTAATTTTATGAACATTTGTTACGAATTACCTGCATAAGCCAACAAACAGTCTTTTCAATATACAAACCAAATTGACAATTGATCCCACTGTGCAATGACGATGGCGATGCTGATGCTGACGTTGATGTTGACGTTGACGTTGACGCTGATGTCGACGCTAGAACTGAATTGTTTGTGTGCACAATGTAAGCCACTTGCAAACAATCAGAGCCGAGTTGGCTCATTCAAAAAAGAGCCAGCGCAAGTGAGCAAGGAGAAGTGGTACGTTGCCAACTACGAACAATTGCACCATTGTCTGCGGTGCGGCTCATCCCACTTTACCGCTCTACATATCCTTGCTCTTCGCGTGTGTCTCCACTGTCTGAATCCATAACATGAGTAGTTTATGTATTTGTGTGTTGCTTGTCTGATTGTCCGTTTATGTATTTTGTTGGTAAATAAAACAAAAGCCAAACAAACAAAAACGAAACTATTTCGGACAAGATTTTCCACGTCACTCTCTGCCAGCGCTGTCTCTCCCTCTCTCTCTCTCTCCCTCTTTCTGCAAATATGACATAAACTTGATATAAGGAAATGTGCTGCATCCATAAAATGTCTCAATTGGTTGCCTTTTATAGTAACAATTAAAAGCTAATCTTGATCGAAACAATTGTCGCCTGAAATTATGGTATGTTGCCCTCTCACAAGGATAACTGGTGACAACGCTGTGGATGCGAACGAATTCCATAAAATTTACGTACGAATATTTTTGGTTTATTTGATTAACACAATGATACCGGTTGGTTACACATTTTATAGCTGCGGAAAATGTTTTCAATTTCCACACAATTTCCGTAGGATTTATAAACAAATTGTTTTAAACTTAAAGCATGCAAATGGCCAATAAATTTTACTAGGTTTTTTGGTTTAGTTTGGAAAAAAGAACATGGGCTTAGTGCTATGCACAATTGGTACAAGTGTTGGGCAACAATGCAACTTGCTACACGCTTAAGTGACTTTTGAAAAGCCTTTTCAACAGGATAACATCACAAATTGTACTTATTTTATGAGTTTTGGCAATGTATGGGCATTTGGCGACTGTAACAATTTAAAACCAAGGATCACACTTTACACTTGCTTTAAGCTCAGTAATGGTGATGTGAATTATGATTGAAAAGAGTCCTTGTTAATGAAACCTCTTCAGTCGGTCTACCGCTTACCGGCATTTCTTACCATTAAATAACTCGCTGAGCACCTGAATGTGCAAGCGGAGTCACTTTTTAGCTTGCAACGAAATCTATCCATACTAAGAGCACATGGAATGGAAATTGATTAATCCTTTTTAGCTCAGAGCAATAACTGTGAAATAATTGCTTCTATATTCAAAAGAAAAGAGTGTCTTTAATTGCGGTTATGTTTGAAAAGATTCTCGCAGATCGCAGTGCCACATATCTCTGTGTAGTACCCATTAAGCAAAAAAGTAGGACTTCCAAAGATAACAATTCCAAAAATTTCTGACTGTCAATATAGCATGGAGGAAAATAATTTTGTTGCTTTGACAAAGCGACAATCCTCATGTGGTTATCTTGAGATTTCGGCATAAGATTATAATACTTATGCGGTAGGTAGCTCAGATATATTTATAAAATGTTGGATTTGTGCAGGGCCCAGCATTGCGCGATTTTCCTTTTCGAATTGCAAGACGACTGTAGCTTCAATTTTGTATCTTGAAGGACTTATGAGTAAACTTTTTTAGTTAAATTTCTCTGTTTAGTTTTCTTACCTAAAGCAGAGTTTCATAAACTGGAAAAAAATATACTCTGCATATTTCTTATATATTTAGCAGTTTCCAATAGTAAAAGAAATATTAAGTGGGTACTCCCAAGTAACAGCCTATTTTCTAACATTTGTAGTGCTGTTTGAAGACTATTTAAAAGTTAGAACTTTAAGCATTTGTTATTATTTTAAGCACAAAACAAAATCATCTCTTTATGAGGGTTCTTTTGTCTGAAAATTAATTTTTCTATTTAAAATTTCAGCCACCAATATAAATTTATAAATTTATATTTATAAAGTATGATATTCTACAACTTTTTAAATCTATTGAAAATAACATATTTCTGGAAAAAATTAAGAAGAAACACAGTAAAAACTTCAAAGTAATAAATACTCTAAAACATATTCTTGTACAATAAAGAAACATATAATATTTAAACTGTTTGGTATGCAATAAAATGAATCCCATGTAGTAAAGTCAACCCTGAAAATAATTCTTAAAAAGCGCAACAAATGTATACCATTTTTTCTTAGTTCTTAGTAGCATCTTGCATTATTTTTGTAATAGCATCTACATTTATATAAATACAATTATTACGATATATTATATATATATTTGTTCAACGTCCCTTAGGCCCTACATGCCCAAAATTTTGCATTTATCTCAAACGATTCTTTAAAAAAATATTCACAGGCGTAATGGAGCCGCCAGCACATCTTCAGAGCCGCTGCGTCCCAATCTGGATGGCAGCCATCATTTGCAGGAATATACGTACAAAAAGATAACAGCTTGCGATGTTTGCTCACAGATACTGCGAGGTATGTTCACAATTAGACGCATATAGTCTCATTTTTATATTGAATACATGCTGCATTTTCTGTTTAGGTCATACACGTCAAGGACTGCGTTGCAGGATATGCAAACTAAACTCACATGGTGACTGTGCACCCAATTTGCCGCGTTGCCAACCTAAGCAAAAATTGTTGCGTCGTCAGAAGAGCACTTCGGAGTTAGAAAATCGCGTAGATATCGAGGAAGAAAGTGAGTATTTTCCACGCTCATTTTCATTCACAAACAAAACAAAATTACACAATTAACCAGGGCTTCTCAATACTTGTATTAACCACAAGTTAAGTAATTAACATATGTACAGGCGTCATATTTACTCTTAAATATGTATATATATATATATAACGAACTACTAAATATTTATATAATTTTAAGCTTTAAGATACTAAGTTCTAATATAACGTATACGCCGTGGGTGTCTTCTAAGCATGTATCCAAAACATTTCAAGGCCATTTACATATGCATACATATTCCATGCTGTAAGTAACCCGATACAGAAATTGTTGTATACCATTTCCCGCATATATGGTCGCTGGTCCTATGGTCTATGGTCTATGCATGTTGCAACAAAAAGTTTTACCGCCAAGGAATATGCTTTGCTGACATAAGCGACTAACTAACAAATTGCACACGGATATCGGCATTAAACTATGTATAACTCTAAAAGTCGTGTCCGCTGAATTGCAGGATTTGTGTTTATTCTTTTTTGTTAGTTTTTTCGTTTTTGTTTTTGTTTGTTGCAAAACAAGCATGCTGGGGTATCACGTGATTTCACAGCGGATTTATTGCGCTCTTGGGACACAAAAGTTGTGGCATTTCTGATGTGCAGCAATTTGAAAATTTGTCGAAGAACTTTTTCAATTTTGTTAGGATTTCGATTTTTGTTGTTTTCTTTTTTTTGTTTGTGTACTATTTGTATTTATTATTTTATAAACACAGCAACAAACAATATACATGAAATTGTTTTGGCAATAGAGACGCGCTAAGCTATTTGCCATTTATTGAACTGTTACAATTGTTAGAAAAATGGCGGCTAATACCAATACACCGTAACACACAAACATACACACAGATACACATCATAAATCTAGAACTTTGTCAACAGCGTTTTAGCTAACTACCATAACATTTTGTTTATTAGTATTGTAGCTACAACTTTTTAAACAAAACAAATTTAGTGCGTACTGAATAAATATTTAAAAATTACTTTCCCTAACCAAAAAAAAAAAAAAAATTTTAATATAACCCTACGCAAAAAAAAAAACAACCAAACCAAATAGCAACAACAACACAGAAGTGCATTAGCCCCCAAACTGACACTGCAACCGATGAAAAGTCACTGAGCACAGGTCTCTTGAATGTGCCCTCCCATAGGAACTTTCGTCAAAAGACTCCATGCATCGAACGCATTGCGCAACTAGGTATCCAAAAGCAAACAAATAAAAAGCAACTAAAACGGCCAAGTATTGTTTTGTATCTGACAGATACTTAAGACTTACTTTACTTAATTGCCATGCGCTTGAGTTAAACGCCTTTTATGTTTTATAAAAAAAAAATATATTTAAAAAATTTTTAAGTTTTGTTTGAATGTTGCGCTTTGCTTCACTTAATTAGCAAAAATTACAAATTCAATTTTAAAGAAACAAAAATTAAAAACCCAAATTCAGCTAATAGAGTATTTGTAACTAGCAACTATATACCTATAGCTGATACACTATACACAGATATAGGGGCACACTTGTATACCGATACACACACACAGATACACACATGGACACACATACACACAGCAGTAATCGGCTAAACGTGAAGATTGAATTGTAGCGGAGCATGTTGTTTTATATATTACATATATATATAAATTATATAATATATAACTTAGAGAGCGCTACCAAAAAAAAAAAACAAAAAAAATTACAATTTTTATGTAGGAGCTATCACTAAAGTTTATATAATAAACTACTACCACACACACTCACACATATATATATATATATTTATCTCTACGTGGGTAATGTAAGAGTTGAGACAAATACTTAGAGTATTTAGTCTGCTGTTTCTTTTGCTCACCTATTTGTTGTAAGTACTCTGAATTGGTTTTTAAGCCCTAGTAACGCGCATCTGCTACTACTACTACTACTACACACATCAACTACATATGTTTGTAGTGCAGTTAGTTGTACAACTTTAGGCCTTAAACTAAACTCTTTTTAGCTCTAAGCAAAGTAGTACAGTCAATAACAAAACCACACGCATTAGTTGCGTTAAACAATAAATCGTTAAGCATTGTTTTTTTTTTTGAAATTAACATAAACATTCGCTCATTCTAAACGCTCAACCATTTTGCAAAAATTTAACTAATGCACTTCAATGCACAACATTTATGCGCTAAACCAAATTGTTATCGAAAAAAAAAAACGAAAAAAAATACCCCCAATAAATCGATTGACTACGTCCTACCACCACAACTCACCTACAACTTCGGCACTACAAAAAATTCTCACAAGCGCAATTCCAAATCAAATTCAAAAATCAAAGAAATTACCGAAATTGATCAAATTTATCGCGTGCTGAAACAAGCCGGCGAACTCAAATCCGCGCATATTACAGCCGCCGACAAATCCGTCCAGGGCAAAGCATTGGATGGCCTCGTTGGAGCTCCAGTCGTGCCACAGGCAGCAGCAGCAGCAGCAGCCGCCGCGTCAGCAGCACAAACCGCAACGGCGCCACCTGTGCGCGAACCACTACCCGATATACCCATTGTGAATGTATCCGAGATGATGCAGGAGCAGCGCAGTCTGGCCGCTGTGGCGCAGGCAGCAGCCGCACGTGCCGGACGCGGTGTGCGTCCACCGCCGGTTGCGATGCCCATATTGGGTGTGCAGCTGCAACAGCAGGAGCTGCAACAACAACGTGGCGGTCTGCCAGTGCCAGCACAAGATATCTCTAGTAGCTCAGGTCCGCATTAGTTACTCCATAGCGTAGTTTTTTCTTGCTCTCTCTCTCTCTCTCTCTCTCACTCTCTCTTTATATTGCTCTGTATACTTTCTCAGTTAAAACTTCTCTGTTTAAAGCTTAAGTTCTCAGTTGTGGCTGTGCTGCAAATCATTTTAAGTGATTTCTGGCACAGCACGTTTTTGTAGCTTTTTTTTCTTTTTTACTATTTATTTTTTTAAGTTCCCTTTGAACTCGTAGCTTTACTTTGCGCGCGCTATCACTCTCTGTTTCTCGCTTTTAATCAATCAATCAATCATTTCATAATAAAAAAGAAAAATATAATTAAAAATTCACTTATTAAACTTTGATTTCCGTTACCATTTCGCTTATATGAAATTCAACTAGCAAAGAGAAAAGTTGAAAATATTAAAACCACACACACACACACACACACACACATTTACTCAGCCACACGTGCTCTCTCGCACACACATAGACACACATGTATACACACACGCTCACACACATATTTATAGCTGTAGTGTTATAATCCACTTAGTCTACAGGATTAAAAAATATTTAAGTTTAATTTTTTTTTACTCTTTTGTTATCAATATTTTGCTCTTACCCCTCGTTTTGTGCTCACCTCCCATGTAGTAGACATTAGCAATATGCGCTCTCTCTCTCTCTCACAAACACAAACACATACTAACATAAGTACCAACATGGTTGAGTCCTTTTAATATTTCAGCATCCTTCTCTCTGGTAAATGCCGTTTCTGCACTTGTGTATTCTCGCTAAGTAGCGCATATTTTGTATTAAGTACTTAGACGCTCACACACACACACACACACTTAGACCTCCATTTTACATTTCATAGACTCACACACACACACATACATAGTCGCTCACACTCACAGCAGTCGCCATCTTGACCTCAAAATTTATTGCTGCTCTGACTGTAGTTAGCAGCTGTAATGATTGAATTAGATTAGTTTCGACTAGATTGATACGCACACACACACAGACACACACACATACACACTAACACTCAGTTACACACACAAACACATATTAGAAATGCATTTTCTGTGTATATATATAGCAGCATATATAAATATTTAAGTAGACAAACATTTCTTTTGACTTATATGCCTAAAACTGCTTTTGCTTAGCCATATGCCAACTTAGCTTATATACTATAACATACAAACAGCTATATATAGCTTAGTTTATGCTCAATATATTACAATATTTAACTAAGTATTTACTGAATATTTCCAAAAATAAAACCTAATACATTGCATAAGTATGTAATTAGTTTAAAATGTCTACACTTTATGCTTTGACTTTGCTTTCAATTGACTTATTTAAGACTCTTACTATTAACCACAAGTTAAAGCCATCAACAACTGCCTGCAAAAGCTAATTAAATAAATAAAATGCATACATACTAAAAATAATTATAACTATTATATACACGCATATATATAAAAACCAAAACGTATACTTAATTTAGGTTATAGCCTGTCTATTATTTTTATCAATACACAAGTGGGTTTTATTTTATTTGAACTCTAACCAAAATTGGGTCAATTTTTAGGCCTTTACGAAACCTTGACAGCCGTTAACGAAACATTCAACTTAAACTGTTTTAAATAAATAATAAATCTATATAGGTTGAGCTACTTTCTATATGCTTATATACTTACACAGTGTTGGCTTTCATTTTTTATTTTACTGCTGTCATTTAAGTTCGAGTATTTAAAATGCATTATGACATACGGAATTAATTAAGCAAACAACATCCGTTGATATGTTGCATATAATATGTGCTTGGCTTAGAGCCAACTGCAGCACAGAGGTTATACATCAATATAGTTTTAACTTTAGTTGCTTCAAACTATTTAAAAGCAGCTGAAACTTATTTAAACAAGCGCAAAAGTAATTTAATAAGTTTATACCTATCCGAGCGCACTTTTTTTGTTTTCGTTTTAACTTAACAACATCTTCATTTCCCTTTATATGGCAGTTGTGCAGTTTACTCAAGGACGTTTGTGTATTTTGCTTAAATATAGGTTAATTGAGCTGTCTTATTTCAGCACATCTATAAGTTACCGCCTCGACAGACAAAACCGCAAGGAAATTCTATTATAGTCTTCAAAACATTTTCTTTTGGTTTTCAATATAAATACTTAGCTGTTTTTTAATGCTTGATTCTTAAAGCTTAACAAATTGACAATGAAAAAAATCTTTATTTATTTTCAAACTGAAGTAATATAATTTCAAAGCACAAACCGCACATAAATGGCAGAAGAAGCGATTTAAATAATTGTTATTTAGCATAATTCTAACTGAAAGCAATAACTTAATGTATATTACAAATGCAGACATAAATGTTTCCCTTAAACAATAATATATGTTTTAAAATTAAAACTAAAAGCACTTATGTTGGCGCCTTTCTGCCTGCTAAGTACTTGCTTTGCGTTGAAATTATAACTAACCAAGACGTATATGCATTTATCTCAAAAACTGCCAAACACATGTTATTATTATTAATTTGGAAAAGACTTTAAAACAAGCACAACTTTATGCAATAATACCCGGGTATATTTTTTTATAATTAAAGTAGGAGCATAACTGGCTTACCAGTCGTATACGTGATTTTCCTAATAGTAGTCAGCCTTTATACACATAAATTTCAAATCATTTGGTATTATTCAATTAGATTGTTTAATTATTTACCTAACTGTAGTAGCGGGCTACTTTGCGATTGTTTTTACTTTAATTAATTTTGAGTGATCACTAACGTTACTCAAAGACTACAAGGCGTATACGTGATTTACTTTTAAAACCGCAAAGAAAAGAAAGAGCAAAATAGCAGTTGCATAGCACTTTAAATATTATATAAAAGGATGATTTTATTGCACTTAAATATCTTCTAATTGTCTTACATATCAGGCGTTAAGGCTTACATATGACACGATTTCTATAAAAGACGGCCAATTATGTTATCGTAAAATACAGCTTGCATTTTCAAATTTTAATTTCAAAATTTTACAATAAACCGTATCATCCAAATTCTGCAAACTATTAAAGGAAACAAAAGGATTATTATTGTAGACGCTCTGTAATTGAAAGTAATAGATATTCCTTTCATTATTTTCAAACTTTCGGCATATATGCTTTACGGTTTTATCTTAAAATATAAGTTAAGGAGATAAGTACTTGGGTATTTAAATGTTTCTGCTAGCTAACTACTAATTTGCCTCTACTTTGAAATTGAGTCATTGGGGCGTATACGCAATTTCTTAAAGCCCCTAGGAACTATTAAATACTTCAGCTTATTCATTATTCAACTTATATTCCTATCATAAATGAAAAACAACACAATTAAATTAAGAGAACGAAAAGCACAAGCCATCCACCTCCCAAGTAAATTTTTGTATCCAAAAAAGATTTTTTGTAGAAAAAAAAATTTTATAGTGGAAAGATATTAGAACAGCTTGTAGCTTATTGACTTTTTGTAGTTTCTAAACCATAGCACGTGTCGTATACACAATATATTCAGAGAAACATTTTGTCGTTGATATATAGAGCTACCAATGTCAAAATTACATAAAAGATATGCTTGAGAGGAAATTATCATACTTTACTACCAGAAAAGTTCTTATCTCTGTCGATTAAAATTATGAGACAACAGGGTGGATATATACTTTGCTGTGAACTTGGACCGTTTTGGCTGCAATAACAAAATATTTTTATATTTCATTTGAGTATAGACAACAATTTACTTAACCACTTATTTATTATATTTATAACTTAAAATAAAATTTTCTAATACTTTTCAAAACTTTAATTAGCATGGGCGGTAAAAAGGACAAAAGAAATTGAATGGTTTTTGCCGCTTTTTCTTTCAAATATAAAACAAGGTTAACAATAGTATGAATATAAAAATCAAAAAAAAAAGTTAAAAATAAATACAATAATAAATAAGCTCTGTACAAACGAAAGCTTGAAGTTTGACAAATTGGTGAGGATTTAGTACTTGTGGCTTTCTTCAATTGTTAAGGATTATCCTGTTACCAATGAGTGCAGCTGCTTAAATAAAATACAAAGAGATTGTACGCTTTGGCTAACATCAAATGTTCTAATCAGGCATAAAATAATATGTTTTCTGCTTAAAATAATGCTATTAAAATTTCCATCAGACAATTGAAAGCATTAGCAGCTGACTCCAAACAATTTAATGCTCTTAAACAAAAACCATAACATCTCAAAAGACGCTTCTTAATAGCAATTGCATTAAACAATCTGTCAGATACATACAACAAATCCCCAGTTAAGTGTGGATAAATGTCTCCACATTCAGAGACTACAGCTGTCAACCAAACTAATTGAAAGGTGTCGCTTTTCCTGCGGCTACTATATGTCATGCAATACGTGTACTCCAATTTCTGCCTGGGGAAAATATGCGAAACTGCTCTGACTATAGAACGAACATACAAAGTACATAATATTTCAATTAGTAAAGTTGGTATAGCATTGCGTAGATAATTATTCAAGTTTCGCACATGGCTCATAAATTTCCAAGTGGACTTAGTAGCTGGCTATCATAAGTGTGCAGAATTTGCCTTTAGACCAACGTGTTGTCGGTTGTAAGCAGTGTTTGGTAACTGCTAAGAGGCTTATGAGTGCAAAGTTTACTGCTCAACATAGTTTAACTAAAACTTTACTGATTGTACTTGGTTTACACATAGACACGTACACACACACGCATATATCTAATGATAACATAAGTTGGGGTGTTGACTTTACGCTTTGAACACATTTTCAAACAAAAATTTACAATTTAATTTTACAACCAAATTATTCGAAATTAACACACAACCAAATGTTTTCTCGTGTCATCTTTTTGCAATTTATATTTCGCTTGCTGGCTAAAAAAAAAAAACAAAAACAAAATAATTAAACATTAAACCAAAAATAATCAAAATCCAAAACCAACCCAAAATTTGTTGAAAAACCCTGCAAAAAGCTCAACGCTATAACACGCAATATGCGTCCGTCTCGAACATGTCCAGCTCGGCATACATCAGCAGCGGCTTTGGCATTAACTACTATACGGCCAGCGCGCAGCAGTCGCAGCTGCCTATTGCAACAACAACAACAGCTACAACAGCCGCTGCACTGCAACAGCAGCAACAACAACTGCAACAACTGGGCTATGTGCAACAAGCATCGCCCATGCATCAGCTACAACAAAGCGCCTCAGTATCCGCAGCACAGGCGCCCATCTATATGCAGAGTGATCCCAGTCTGAGGCGACGTCTATTTGCCGGCTTTCGTCCACTCTCCGGATTCGGGCGTCTGCGTCAGCAACGCTCGTCGCAGCATCGATCAATCTCATTGCCAGAAAGTAATTACGTGACATACAACCACCACTACCACAATCTCCACTACCAACCACATTATCAATATCATCTTTATGACCCACGTCACCAAAACCAAAACCAACAATTTCATAGTTTTGATACACCTTCTTCCCCGCGCTCTAACTCGCGTACAACTCGTTCCATAACCGATTTGTACAGCAACTATTCGTTTGATAGCCACGACCAGAACTTCAATACGAATACTGTTCGTGCAGCTTCTTTACCAACTACAACAACTATTACTACAACAACAACAGCAACAACTATAACAACAACAATAATTTCATCTTCAACAACTATAACAAGAACAACAACTACCAGTTCTTTTTGGAATAGTACTGCATTTTATTCCAATCAATTGTTTACTATAAATGTTAGCTAGTTGTCTTTAATCGATATATAATATGTCTGCAAGCAAATCAACATATATATACAAATATATCTATATATTAAATATATACACAAATTTTTACGTGTATGAGTGTGTGTATTAGTTTGGCTAGTGTGAGTGTATGAGTTTAATTGCATTCGATAACAGCAAATAATTATTATCGATCGATAACATGCTTGAGGTAATGTGCAGCGTTTGCGTTAGTTTAAATTGAAATCGTTTCTATTTAACTGGCCTCGAGTGTGCCAAAGTGCGATTGATGGCTTGACTGACTTGAAACTCAATCTAGCAGACCATAAAATTAAATTGATGGCTTGTTATTGTAAGCATTTTGTAAGAATCAGCGAAAGTCTGAATGACTTTTTGATTAAATTCTTTTAGTTACGTGAAGTAAGAAATAGGGTGTTCTTTTAGGAGAGCTGCAGTCCTGTGCAGCTCATGGGTTTAATGCTTATATTATATATTAAATCTGGTTAAATATTAAGTCAGTAAATGTTGGATCCTTAGAACAAAAGCCCTTACAACGAATAGCAGCGAAAGGGTGCAGGTGAAAAGCAGGTGTTCTTTATAGTAATGTTGACCAATTTTCCAACAACACTTATGTATGTATACCTTGGAAGTATTTTAGTAATATTTTTATAAAAAAATATTTTAATCTGGTACTCATTCTAAAGTTTACAAGCCAAGGTTTAGATTTAAAACCCTAAACAATAGGCAAGTAGTTGTGATTATTTCGATGTCCTTCATAATGCCTGTTATCCCTTTATAACTTTTTGTTTTTATGTAAAAAAAAGTTTCTTATTAGAGATAATAGAATGATTTTTTAGGAGAAAAAAAACTGTGCGCTCAGAAAAAGACAATAAATCTTTAATTTAGTCGATTGAAACATCAGTATTATTTAAAGGTAATTTAGTGCTCATAAGAAATTTTAGGCAAACTCTGTACCATGTCAGGTAACTAAAGAATAAAATAGCCAATACTGACATACGTCAGATGTTACGGTCTTTTCTCTATATATCGACTAAACTCTCCATCGTATAGGCGGGTAACTCAAGAATCAAATTTTCAATATTGGCATACACTGCGTCAATCGTTACGGGCTTCTCGTAGTATATGTAAGCCTTTATATTGCGAAGTTTGCCATTTTCAAAATAGTACAGCCCATTGATGATCATCAAGCAACGACTTTTTATTACGTTTATTTGCTTATTTCATTCAAGCAGAACTGAGCTTGCCTTTTTTACTTAAATTGCAATACTTCATATAAAATGTGTGTGTACTGCCTTCTAAATTAGAAGATCGAAGGTTTTTTACCATCCAGCAGGGCTGATGCATTTGTCTAGCACTCATTATATTGGAAAGTCGCTTTATCTCCAGCCGTTCGAATTCGACAATAAACTGTAGGTAGGTCCCTGTTCTCTTCGAACAGCTTTTATTAGAGATACCCCCATGCTCTGCCTTTGGAGCTATGATAAAAGTCAAAGGGATTATACTTATTAGCTGAACACGTTTGACAGCAACGTAAGCCATGCAAACAGTATCAACAATTAAAAAAAGTGTTGCCAATTAATTAGTTGCTAAAAAGTTGCCCTTTATTTATACAAGTAACATTTTATTATGTAAAATATTTAAAGGTATTACACCTTACACCCGTTTCTATCTGGTAATAAATTTTAAAAGCGAATAAAACGAGAAGTAATCATTGTATACTGTATATATTTTCCCCAATTTACATTCAAAGCAAGCACCATTAGCAACCTAATACCCTTGCCTGCTAGAGTCATGCTAGTAAAGTTCAAAAGTCAATCCAAGCTAAAAGAATGGCATGGAAATGCAGATCATGACCAAAAGTTCAACATTTATGAACAATTATTTGATTACCTGTAATCAAATAAACGATGCATTACATTTCATATTACCTGCAAGTTACCGGCTCTCTTACCATTATTTGCTGTTAATTGACCTGTTTAACCTGTTTGACCTTAATACACACACACACACACATACAGTCAAACGAACACACACCCACACACGCTCATACACGTGCTGTATGTAAGTCAGCCAAAGTAAATGGAAATATGTGCATTAAGTGTGTGTGTGTTTTTTTTTTACATTTTCATTATCTGTTTGAAATGATGATTGTTTGTTTGTGTGTGTATGAGTGTTAATAATCATTTCCAACACACACACATACACTCACACACACTTACCTACCTACAGCCACTAACACTTAAACATAAGCATGCATTATTTACTTTGGAGTAATTACAAGTGACCAACATTTGGCGGCATACGCGTCTTGCTCCAGGCCCTACGCAGAGGAAGGCGGGGCGTAGCAGAGTGAACGTCGCTCTATAACTTGAGCAGCACACATTAAACAATTAAAACGCCAATTAGTCTTAACCCAGTTTACACTTCCGCTTCAAAGCGTAGCCAAAAACAACAACATTTAATGCAGCCAGCCTGCTGAAGCACCCTAACCCCAACGGCTAGCTAGCTGGGGCCCAAGTGTTGCCACAAAACTAAAGAAAGTTGGCAACTTGCCGCGCCGTGTAAATTACACCCACTGTCAACTTTTGTGTTAAAAATGCAGCACATTAACACAGCGCGAGCATATAACTCCAAGTGGACGCGGCACGAGGCACGAGCAACAGCAGTTGCATGCCCCAAGCTGGAAGCAACAAAAAAATATAGCATACTTTTGTGCGGCCCACACAAATATTGTATATAAGCAGCATGCCAGCCGAAAACTTTGCAGAAAGTTTTAAAATTTTTACACGAAAATAAGAGGCACATAGCTCCTCCGCTGGTCAAGTTCATTTATATTTGATGCTCTTACTGCATTTATGATGTAATACGCGTTGCTGGCATAGCTCCTAGGGCAGCAGCTACAGTTGAAGTCAAGGCCGTTGTTCACACTGCAGCGATATCCTTTTGAGTCTGTTAAGTTTCACGATTATTTAAGAGGAAAGAAAAGATGTTAATATTTGTGGCCTGTTTCGTTTCAGAACTTTTTAAAAATTTGAGTGAAATATTTGAAGCTTTATTTAATTTGCGGAATATTTTTGTGCTGTTCCGCTACTTATTTTTAATTAATTTAAAAAAAAAGGTGTAGTTTTATATGTTCAACTAATTTTTCTTTCATTATGGTGCAAATTTTGAAGCTTTCATAAGTTTAATGAAATTTTCGGCTCAATATATTCTTTGCTTTTCTTCGGATTATTTTGGAACAGTTTAGTTAATCGAATTCGCTTCAAATTGGTGCATTTATGTTCATATGTTTTTTTTGTGGTCTCTTCCGATTTTATCTTTTCTTCGCGAAATTATGTATAGCTCGCTGTCATTTCTCAACATCACTCAACTATGCTAGCGAAAACGTATATCCTTTGTTCCATTTGTTGAAATGTCTGCAATATTATGAAAATGTAATTCACTAAAATTTAACTCTAATTCAAAATCAAATTCGACTTCCGTGTGAAATGCTCATTGCTAATTCAAATTGCATAATATTTAATATTTTATTCGTTTATGGAATAGTCAAATGAAGTAATAATTAGTTAGATTAGCATATTTTTGTGCAATACCATGCTAAAGCGTCATCAATTAAAACGATTCGATTGGAACACTGGTTTGTAAATTGAAAGTTACTTAATATATGAACAATGTTTCATTATTACAATTATAACTTTAACTACAGTGCTGATAAGTTGGCATTGTATTGCAATTTTCACAAAATATTTTGCAAAAATGCAGCTTCCAGTGCAGACTAGTACCAGTTCATATGAACGTTACTTCTAAATTACGTAAAAAAGAATATTTTTATGCAATTTGCGAAAACTTTTTTTCTTTTGTTGTACAAAACGCAAACAAATCATTTAGTAGATTGTAATTGTAATATTATAGTAATAAAATCGTAGAAATTATATTTTTTTGTAGATTTTCAAGAATTTTTAATTTTAAAAAGCGTCACTAGTTACTAGATCGCTTTTACTCATTAAGAAAATTCACATAGAATTTGATGAAAGTAACTTCAGCTTAGAACGTCTTGTGTATCTTTTATTGTAAAATATATCTTTAGAGACCTTCCGCGCTCATATAGCAGGCTTCAGCATTCCTAAAGTACTTTTAGTTTAAATATTTTATATTATTGGTCCTTCTGATTTATTTTTATTGTGCCAATGATTTCAAAAGTTTTATCTTAAAAAGCTGACTCTGTGCTGATTCACCCCTTAGCTGGAGCAGAGATTCCTTTAACTACCGTCCTCTTAAAATTACCAAAAGAAATATTTAAAAATGAACAGAAAGAATTGCAAAAAAGTTTAGACAAAAGTGTTCTGATTATTTTTAATTTGCTTGCAACATCTATACAAGCCAAGACCAGTTCCACTTTCAGAAATAACTGCTTCGCTTTGATACAATATTTGCTATATGAATTTAAGTTAATCAAGTAAAAATAATTTGGTAGTTTTTATAAATTCTTACAACTTATAAAATTAATTTTTAAATTGTGCAGTTAGAATATCACTTCCCTACTTGCTAGAAATGCAATACCTAAGTGCAAGTGCAACTAAATAATACCCAATATTTAATATTTTAGAGAGTGTACACTCTGCAATAATATGATATAGAAGGTGGTAAGAGTATAAAATTCTTCTACAGCGCAATCATGTAATATGCAATAAAAATCTCAAAGCAAATGAATCAACTCTCTCACGTGTATTTGTTTAACTCTCGCTCTTGCGCTCATTTGCGCTCTTGCTGCCTTCACTGTTTACAACATTTTGTACAGAATTAAAATTTCTCTTCTACCATTGATATAGTTCCCAAATGATGCGTTTTTCCTAACTCAATCTTATTGGACACTGTAGTTCGTATTTGGCTAAAAATTATAACCTCAAACCTCTATTAATAGGAATATCCCCAAGCACTGCATTAGGAGCGATTAGGCAATGAATACTATTTCAAAAATAATTAATTTGAAACATCATCATTTTGACGTTATTGCAACAGGACAGTTTCTAGGCAGCCAAATAGAGCTAAGAGTTAAAATGTACAAAAAAAACCTCGAAAAACTTTTCTCAATAATCCTTAGTCCAGCTATTAAGCTACCAAAAGTACTCTATTGACAGTGCCAGCTCCCGCTACTGAACATTTCTAGAGAGTACTTACCTATATAAAAACATAATCCTAATTTCGAAAAAGTTTGCCGACAAGTAAACTGAAACTAGAGTCATAGTCAATGTTTGTACAATACAAAGTATTTAAAATTCCACCAACTTCACCAGGCATAGTACACCAACTAAAGTTTCTTTAGTTTTTCTCTCTTCATCGTAAATGAATTCCAAAAATGCCTCTAGTTCCGGACGGCACGTGATGCTGGCCACGTCCTTAAGCAATATTTTAATGCTTTAGCCAGGCTAAGCTGCTACTTACCGTCATGTCTTCTTATACTTTTGGCATTTTTCCATCAAGTGTGTACAAGGTCGTATGAAATTATGCTCAAAATTGTTATGTCACATTTTTTCATTGGTATTTCCTACTGTTTGACTTTATTACTGGAATTTTTTCCCCCCGTTTTTATGTTTTTGTGTTTTGTTTCCTTCCTGCCTTCGTATTGCATGTAATCTTTTTCTACTACTTCTTCTTCTACTACTCTTGCTGGTGCTGCTAGTTCTTATTCTTCTCCAGCTGCTGGTTTATGACTTGGTGGTGGTGGTGGTGATGACGATGATGATGGTGGCGTTGGTAGCCAAGGCAGGGTTTGTCGTCTGTTTCCGGCAAAAGTTTTGCGGCCGCGAGCTGCTGTCAATCTGTCTGTTGGTCTGTCTGTTTTTTACTTATTTTTTCTAAGATTATTTTTGTGCTCTACTACTTTCGCCGGACTTATGCTTAGCTCTTTCGTCGCTCGCTCGCTCACGCTTCCTCTCTCTCTCTCTCTCTCTCTCTCTCGCTTACTCTCTCGGCCTCTGGCTGCTGTTTTATGCATGAACGCTGACTATCAAGTGTTTCATTCTTCGTTCGGTTGCCTTTAGTTACCCTAATTAGATTTAATTTGCTTTATCCTTGAATTATGCATGACACAAACACACAAACGGCTAAACACATTCACACACACACACACAGCAACAGCAGCAGCAGGTACAGCAATGATTTTGATCGATCAACATTTTTATCGGAATGCCAAAAATGCTAATTTACTAACAACTTGCAACTAATGCCACAAATCAAATTTGTTGCTGCCACAAGCAACGAATGCGCAAGCAAGTTTAATGACTTTGAAATATTATTCCATAGCAGCCACAGCCGAGGCACAGAACAAAAACTCCCGAGCCTTTGGTGAGCCGCTTATGCTAAGGAAGCCCATACTGAAGAGCAGCCAGACAGACAGAGAGCCGCAGGCAACAGCAGCAGCAGCAGCAGCAGCCGCAGCCACAGCGTGCAGCAAAGAGCAGGCGAATAATCGTCGCGTGCGTCTCAATTAGTAAAGAGTTGCCAAGCTGCCGCAAAACTGGCCTGGGTTGCCACACTTCTATTAGCGACACTTAAGCGTTACTTTTGTTTTTAATTTTTAACTTTTCTGTTTAAGCTTAACTTTCTATGTAAATATAACTACATAATTTTAGACATAGCAAAATGGGTCAGCCAACTGGCACTTATGAAGCCGTAGCAAAAAATTTAACAAAACAGTCAACTTTGTCTAGCCCCACACTCTTGTGCAAATTTAGTTTTTATTTTATAGCTCCAAGTCTACACACACACACACACACACACAAAAAGCCTCATTAAATAAAAACAAATACAACTACAAACTACAAACTACATGCAGCACAGTAATTATTTAGTTAAAACAAGTATATATATACATATATTTTATAATATATTTAACTACAAAACTAGTGGCATATTTGTTTTAAGCATAAATTATAAATATATAAATGTATTGTAGTACATGTGTAGTTAAAATTTTTATTGACATAATTATTATTGTGTAGCATGCGTATTGTAATTTAATATATTATATCTTTTATTTCTATTCATAGTTGTTTGTATATGTCTGGTATTTCTATATGTTTGTTTAAGTGTTGTAAATATATTAAAGTAATGCAAAAAAAACACAAAAGCACAAATAAAATGTTTTTAAATTTTTGGAAAAATAAACAGTTTTGAGAAGGTTATGCGCACAGTAGTGACGTCACAAGTACGTAGTTTACCTGCATTGCTAAGTTTTTTATTCTCAGTTCAATTCAATCTGTACAAACACAACACACACCCGCAGATACACACACACACACACTGCTGGCTCTATTTCTTACACACACACCAACCTACCTACCTACCCACCCACCCACACACATACACACAACTCTCTCTCTTTCTCGTGTTAAATGTTGCTCTATTGCAAATATATCTTTTCTATAACTGTCCCTCTGACTACTCTAAAAAAAATGCGTAAAATATTTAAAAAAAATATATGAAACTAAATGTTTAGTTTTTCTGTTTTCCGTTTTAGCTGAAAAGAAAACCAATTTTTGGTTTTGGTTTTTGGTTTTTGTTTCTGTTCTAGACTCGTAGCTGCCTAGTTTATTAATAAGCTCAATAAGCCAAATTAAATTGAAATTTCTTTCGTATTTTATGCTATTTTCTCAAACCGAAACCGAAATCGTATTCCCAAAACAAATCAATTGCAAACAAATTGTGCGTGTGTTGCATTATCGTTACATAACATAACATAACAACAACAACAACTACTTTACACGGTCTTAACAACAACAACCACAGCACCGCACTCACCGCGACGCCAAAAGTTGAATTTACGCATGAAATCCCTGAGTTTGGATTCACCGGAATCCTCGGAACTGCACGGTCAGTTTAGGCGTCGCCAGCAGCCAGTCCCAGGTGCATCCACATCGACTGGCTACTACTATCATGGTGGCTCCGGAGGCCATCTGGAGCACAGTACTCCGCCATCAAATAACAGCCGCCTGCACTGTAAGTAGCAATCCCGTACTCGACGTTGCCTTCCCAACGCTCCGTGATTGCACCCAAAATAACCTTTATATATCCTTCAAATGCAAAAACCAAAACGGGCACCTAGCAACTTCTCCACTTGTCTTCAACTCTTGTATGTTTGTATTCTCCACACCTATTCCAAAAAAAAAAAACTGACTAAACATCAATGCCTTGGTGATGATAAGTAATCGGGAGCTATCGAAACTTATCGTGATCTATAAAATTGTTGTATAAACAGTTCGATATTATTAATTGAATTTTATTTTATTTTTGGAATTTATTTTATCAATATCTAGTTTCGTCTAAATTTTAGTGCGGTTGGTCTGCGCATTCGATATTTTAATCGTTTACAATAAAGTCTTGCTAATATTCATAAATACGCTTTAACCGCGCTTTTGTTAGTTAAAAGGCTTTTAAGCCTTTTTTTTAAATATTTTGCAACTTTTGGAAATGAATAAATAAAAATCATTCAAATTATTCAAATACGTAAAGTGACTGCAATTTAAAACAGGTAAAAAGTAATAGGTACTAATCCTTTATTTGAATAGCATATAACCAAACAAAAAAGCAGTTGATGAAACTAAAAGGATTATAATCCTATAGTAATGCGGGTTTCGATAATACAAGATAATCCTATATATGTTGCTACTTGGTAACGTGTTTGATGAATTAATCGAGCGACATGGATGCGGATTCACACTTTGAGTTAATACATATCATAAATGTTTCACTGTCAATCCTTTAGCGCAATAGGTGGTGTACGGAACCAAGTCCGGTATTTGTTCAAAAGGCTAGAATAGTAGTGCCACATGGACTCCACCAAAAATATGAATTATATAATTTGTATAATTTATTACGATTTATTCAGCTTATGATCTTAACCGTAACTGAATACCTTTAGTCATAAAAAAAATATGTCATTATTTGTAAAGCGACAAACTGATACGCTTTTTGATTAGTTTTTATCAGTTAGGTTATTAAAAAAGTATACATTCGACTCGCTATCGATAGTATTATTGAGAATACACATTGCGGTAGATGTTTCAATAAAATGGATAAACTGTCGTTAAAGACAATCTTTCCGTGCGCCAGCATGCCGATCTGTGCGTAAACTCAAATTAAAAGGGAAAAAATCTTAGACCAATCGCTAACTTTTTAGGCTAGTTTCTAATGAGCAAGCGTCTATCGCTTGTATGTAGGCGCCTCATTAAGCCAAGCGTACACGATTGAATGTGTATAACATTCCAATTCCTACTCAATAGTAAATTGTAGATCGATCGAATTGCAGCTGCAATGCTAGATCACCCTACGAAGTAGTATGACTATCGCTCGTAAGGCTCAAAAATTTGTATCGATAACAGCTAAATAGACACACATGGTAAACCGTATGATTTGTTTAATGCTCCTACACGAGACCTCTTCAAAGTTACTGTAAAATGAATAGATTTTTTTTTAGCCAGAAGACTATATAATCGAATACAACTGCCGATTACTTATTATCCCACCCAACCTAGCAAACCCTTGTGGCTTTTTATATTTATACCTTATGTCTTCAACGGTCAACTAAGTGCACCCAAAAAAGAAAACATTAAAAGCAAAACACACACACTTTTTTTGTATAATTTTTAAGTAAATTTTGAGAGTGTAACAGTTTCTCGAGTACAGTTCCGGTTAAGAGTTATTGAAACACATGTTATGGTACTTGCAATTGCAATGCATATTTATATATTACAAATTTTGTACATAGAAATGCTTATTCAATACACAGTTTTATAAGTAAATACACACAATCACAAATATATATAAATATATATTATAATATATAAAATATTTACTTGTTTTGTAAATTGTTGAAATTGTTGCCATCACATACATTTAGTTGCAGGCAGCGTAGCATTTGAATTTTATTGCATTTTCGTAGAAGAGTTCATTAAATAATTACTCAATAAATGCTTACTCAACACTCAAAATAACTAACTCAGACGACATTCATCAACTTGTTCATATTTCACTTATAAAAAAACACACAAGAAATAAAAGATTGTAACGCTTTTATTGCCATAGCCATAGCTTAGAAAATATTTTCAACTTTATTGCAAGGAACAATTCGCAGTTTTGCAGCCAAAAATAACTTCTGAAAGGATACTATGGCAACATTTTCAGTTTAAGCACCAAAAAAATAACGCCGTTGCACAATTTTTATACAAATCTAATTCTCTCTGAATCCTCTCTATCTTTTTATGACTTTTACTTTGTTGGTATCTTTAATTATTCTTGTTATTGTGTATTCCATCAACAACTGTGAACCACCATCAACCATGTTGCATGCCACTCTATCATTGCGTGCCAACTGTTGCTCAACAGCTAATGGAGCTTTCCAACATCCATCCATTACAGCGCCTTCGAGTCCCTCGCATCCAGGTCGCAAGCTGCTCTATGCCACACGTGGCATGCGCGGCGGCAGCGTAGATCTGCCCGATGAGATGGAAAAATCGCAATCTTCGGCCAGCACATCACCATGCCTATCACCAGTAAGACATGCCCAGGTATTCCCCCTTATCAGTTGCTCCTCTTATCAGTTGGTCTCTACATGGTTATAAGTATAGCTTGTTAATATTGTGTTTACCTTTCGACGTATTAACATGAATGCACGAGGGCAGTTTGAAAAGAGATGTAAAATGGCAAAGTGTTGAGCGAGTCAAACTCTAACCAGCTGCTTCACCTTAGAAAGTTGCATAAAAATTTTTTAAAAATTGCTCGTTTGGGCAAGAATTCCTTTAGAAGTTTCAATGAACTAAGCCTCGGGGACTTCCTCGCTCGGCAACCACAGGATTACGGTGCTATAACCTGCACAAATAATTAAATTTATCCTCACAATACGACTCAAGAGTGATCTCCATTGCCTCACATTTCTAAAACTTTTAGGAAGTTAGTCTTTCAAGCCTCATCCGAGTTTTCTGGCTCAAGATCGCCATGAAAAGTTAAGGTAAAGCTATCAAGCTTGGAGCTTCGTTATTGAAACTAAAATTATCATGCAGTTTATAGATTTCTTACAAAAATTACCTAAGTAGACAAACTAGCTTGTTAAGATCCGCTTAATTGAATTATTTCAGCCCAGGCTATTCCACAATTAAATAGTAATTGAAATACTAAATTTGGAGAGTTTCTGAAAAAATAATCTTAAATCCAAAAGAGATCTTAAACCTTTAATAATTTATTAGATTCACAATATTTTCCGTCTGTTTTGAAAACTTTGATAGTTGGGTTGAAAAAACAAATTATCTTCGATGAAAGTGTGCAGGTCGGCCAAAAATTCTTCTAGTTTTGGACTGGACCGGAAGTTCGATACTTCCAAATACAGCATAGGCATGTAAATGTAGAAATGTTTCACGAAATCGCTGTAAAATAAAGCCAAGAGATATATGTTTTTTTCGCCACTATACATAAAAGCCGAAAGTACCACCATTGCTACAGCAATATTTGGGATATGTCTTCGCATACATAAAAATTCATGGCGAATTGAAATGCTTGCAAGAATTTAAAATGAATAATTTAGCAATTGGTATAGTTGGAAGTATTCTATTGGCTGCAACAAATATTAAAAATGCGACTACATACTATACTAAAAATATCACTTTTCCTCCAAAAAAAAAATAGTACTTTTCAGTCTGCCCTCGCGCGTACAGCATATGTTTTTGTTTACTTGTTTAACTGTACCTATTTGGCTTATTTAAGAAATCGCATCGATTGCTGCCAACAAACTTGTACGTCATACTCTACAATTTCAAGGCACGGCATGCCGATGAGTTGGATCTAAAGGCGGGCTACAAGGTGAGCAAATAATCAATCCAAAGAACTGCAAACCTTGAAAACCGATAAAAATCAACAAAAAGCTTAATAAAGCTACAAAAAAAACTCGGGCTTTAATTCCCAAGCACACACACACAGAGCAGCTTATGAAATTAGTTCGACAAATACAAATAAAGCTAAGCTGAATAACAAGCGCAGAGGTTTTTCGTTTTTTTTATTCGCATGTATTGAGTATCTGTGTGTGCGCGCCTGTGTATCTGTGTGTGTGTGTGTGTGTAAACAATGGGTTTATTTATAATATGCTCAGTGTTTTTATTCGTATAGCACAAAGTAAATAAACAAAAACAAATACATATATATACTAGGAGCAGCTGAACAAAAAAAAAAAATCGCTCAACAATTTTTTTTATGGCTCGCTCGGTAATAATGGCTTTGATGGCACCCAGTGGGCTTTGGTGGGTTAAGTCGTGCGAGCAACGACACTCGACTGCACGGAAAAATCCCGCTACGACTTGACACCAAAAGAGTGCCATGCAACAGCAACAAAAACAATGGGAAAAAAAATACCAAAGTACCGAATGGAATGATAATAAAAACGGAATACAATTTTTTGATTATATTCGTCGAGCATACCCCACGTGTGCCAATTGGCTTAGGGCTTTTGTATTATATTGATATATGTGCTAGTTTTTTAGTGGTTACCGATGAGATTTTAAGATTTAGTGGGAATTGAGCGGATTGACGGGATACTTTCGATAAACTATTAATATTTATGGTCGTAGTGAAATGATGCGAACGTCTCTCATGATTATTCAAAAGCCTCAGCCAGACAATCTCAATTCAGGCAAGATAGCTTCAGTAGAGCATTAGAGCTTGTTACTAAATAATATGAAAAAGATCTCGATATATTTTTATCATAACGCATGTTTCTCCACATAGGTAACCGTCATTGATACTGCGGATCCAGATTGGTGGAAGGGGAAGGTACTGGGACGCGTTGGTTTCTTTCCATCAAAGTACTGCGTGCGACTGAATGCCAATGAGAAACCTTTACAGGTAACCCACAATCTACAGGTGTCCGATTGTGAACGGGGTGAGAACATGACACTGTTAAGGGATCAGATCGTTATACAGGTATGTTTGTGTGTACCACCATTGGCTTTGTTGAACTCAATTTACAATTCCCACACCTTCAACAATTGTTCTTACTTCACTTACTGCTCCTAGACTGGCGATGAAGTCAATGGCATGGTCATGGTGCGATCCGCTGACAATCGTCAGGGCTATTGCCCCATCAAATATCTACAGGAGGTGTGACAGCCAGAAGAGCCGCCTTCGGATGAACGCGACAAGCCCCAAAAGTCATCAATGCTATCGTCGAAAGTTAGCGACAAGACCAAACGTAGAATTAGAATAGTTGTTACCGAAAATGGCGAAAGCTCCGCCTATAACAATTTAGCTAGTAGTAATGCTGCCCCCATATCTGCCACCAGCACCACAACAACCACTTCCAATACTAATCAGGACGCTGAAGCGAAGCGTCTTAATTCTGACTACCATGAAGAATTTGTCTGGGACAAGGATGTCTTAATTTTATCGGGTCGTAATAAGAACGACAAGAACTGGGAAAACTGGGAACGCATACGCGAGCAGAAACTTGAAAAAATGAAAAATATTTGCTTTGAAAGCTATCGCCAGTCCAAAAGGGATAAGTTATTGCAGGCCAAGCCCAAGCCAAAACAGCTTGATCCCACCTGGTATACTGACAATATATACTCTAATCGTTCTGACGATTTGGACGAAGACTATGAACCGGATTGTCTAAAATACGGCAAATATCGCACGCTACGCGGCATTTACGAGCAGGATGAAAAGTATGCCGAGGATGCGGGCTTTGCTGCGCCACGCGTACGTGAACGTCGCGGCGAGGGTGAGGGTTCGCCCTGCTATGGTCTGCAACGTTCCAAAAGCTGCAAGGAATTTCAATATCCCAAATCGCAGAGCTGGTGTTTTGAGGGTAATGTTTTTGAGGCCGGTGGCGGTGCAACGAGCGCTACAGCAGCTACACCCGCCACGACCTCCATTTTAAAGAATCGTGCCGGTGTGCCCAAATCCTACTCTTTTAGTGCCACTACCAAGACAATGCCTTTCGATGTCATGGACTACGAGCTGCCGCCTGCCTCCAATACACGTCGCGAAAAACGCGAGGCTTATCGACGCAACATGAACATGCTTTACAGCAATAGTCTGGATGAGCATACGCTTGCGCACAGCTGCTGCGCTAGGGAGCAATGTACCAGCGCCAGATGCTTGCTGGACGACATATACCCCAGCTTTGCTGAGCAACATCAGCCGCCGCAGCAACGCAGCTGGCGTCGTGCGCCGTCGCAACTGGGCATGTATAGCACTGGAGCCAGCGGTGGCAGCAACAGAAATCTTAACCGCGATTGGCTGTTTGACGAACGCGCGGATCACCGTGCGGCTGTGGCAACGGCCGCGGCAGCTGCGCCAGCTGGCTACGCGCTACACTCCGGACGAGAGCGTATGCAGCGACTGGCAAGGCCGTCCACGCCGCGACAGCCAACGCCTACGGTGATTTGCTGCTGTGCCGCCGACGACTATTGCTGCCACCGTCAGCAACAGCACCATGTGGTCCGGTCACGCACGGTTGCCCATTGTCCGGGCCATCATCCGGCCGCCGAGGAAGAGGAGCACATGCATTGCCGCTACGACACAGATCTAGAGCATTTTATACGCGATGAACGCGAACGTTTGCTACTGCAAGACAAATTTTTGGATGAGGATGAAAGATATTTGGCCGCAGCCACTGCCTTAAGTCCCAGTCGCCATTACGCGGCCAACTATAGCCGGCCGGCGCGTAGTAAATCGCTGCTAGAGGTGCAGCCGCCAAATCTGTACGATGAGGATACCTGCTCGGATACCACGGAAATTGATTTGGAAGATTTTAACATAGATCTGGAAAAGTATTGGGCAGAGCTGGACAAGCCACCAAGTCCAATAAATATGGACATGCAAAGACGCAATATGCATAGCAATTTGAAGGTTAAGAATGTCAATGTGCGATGCTATAACAATGGACAGCCCATAGATCTGCACGATCGCGAGCACGAGCGGCTTATGATAAAGAAATCATTACTGGAAGGCATGCCGTCACCACCGCAGCTAGACTCCAGTGGCTCCTCTAATAATGCAAGTAGTTTTCCTTTTTTTGAAAATGCAGGCTCCTCCCTGCACCGCCCGCCTCCGACCTATGCTCATGCTTATGGGCATAAAGTGTATCCAACTGCGGATACGCTGCCCTCATATCAGTACAATAACTTTTATCCCGAGCACAATATGACTGTAGGCAATGTGCTGACACAGCAACCAACATCGGGCGTACATCATGCCTCTGCTGGCGGACACTCTGCGCTCAGTCTTATCAACAACATATTCTCCATATATAAGCCCAACAAGTACTCACCCGAAAACTGTCAAATGAACTATGAGAACAAACCGGAGCCGTGCAAGAAAATGAATGTCCCGAGCACGCGAAGACCGCTGGGTGCTTCGCATGCTGACTACATGCATTCCATGAAGCGCCCACTGCTGATCAGTGCCGATCAGCCGCATTTTAAAATCATACCCGAAAAGACGGGCCTTAAAATATCGCCACTGCTGGCCTATGATGAATATGGTGATAAGACACAGGCCCAGGCACATCATAGACTGAGCAGCACTGCGCGGCCTTTGATGCTTCCGCACTGATGGTGCTGGACCTTTCCGTGGTATGGTAATTATTGTTAGTTATGCTCATAGCGACTGCCGCACTCTAACCAAAAGACTCGTCGTATGGCAAAATCCAAAACGCACAAACAACAAACTGAGGACCGTAGAGCAGCAGCAGCGTAGGGTAGCCTTGCTCGAACTCAGCAGTTGGCTATTATATAGGCTCATCATCATATGCTCCAGTCATGCAACACTAGTTTTGTTACAACTAAATCAGAAAACCTAGACAAAAATCAACGAAACTTAGGGGAATTGATTGAGGCCACCGTTTATTTTTAAAGATTGTCGTTAAAAAACTGACACTAATTAAGAACAGTGCCGTACCATTGGAAACAAAAAGCACGAGAAGCAATCGAAGAAGTGAAATAAAAATCAACTGGAAAATTGATAAAGTTATAAAATTACAAGAAAAAGATTTTTTTATTGTATAACAACAGCACTGTAAACAGAGCTTATGTTAACAGTGCGATCGTCTGTTAAAAGCGCTTAAAGCTGAAAAAAAGTAGAGCTGGTTGACATGAGCAGCTTTGTGTTAATGTGAGCGTTCTGTAAGAGGCGAAAGGACAAGCAGTTGCCGATGCTCTTTGGTACACCAAATAGTTAAATGTTAACAGTGAAAGTGGCAATAATGTCTCTTAACATTGCTAACAGTACATTTGAGTCCGTACATTCTAACAGCTGTTAAAGCAAGCAGTATATTGCAGACGATAACAGAAGAAGCTTATTAAGGGAGAAAGCCAAGCAGTTTATGTTATACTTGTTATACTTCTCAGGGCACGCCCCTAGTTTAATCTAGTAAATCAGTTATTTGTTTGTGTCAGGCGTAACTTGAAGCATAAAACTCGCTCATTTGACAAAAGTAGATCTCCAATAAGGCTATTCACGTTTTGTATTCAGTTCAAAAATTAACAACCGATATACATTTTCGCTATCGAGAAAGTTTTAATGTCGATTGTGGCATTTACAAATTTTTTGCCCAAAAATTTTGCAAATTTAATCTACCCAACGAATAAGGTTCTAAAACCAATTAAAGTGCTGTAACGCAAGTAAATCAATTGAGCCATTTAACATTCATGATCTAAGATTAGTAAAAAAAAATTGATTATGACATTTGCAGTTTGGAAAATACTTGTTAGCAAGTTTTATATTCTAGAAATTCTCGAGTAATGATATATCGCTTTTTACGAAGCGATGTGTTTCAAAGCAGCGTGGACTGTTCCTCTGTCAAAGAGATAAATTTTGATTGTAGAATTGGTCACACAGCTCCTTAAGTAAAATTAAACTCTCATCAATATGATAGTTTGGAAAGCATTCTTAATTTATCTGCTTTGTCAATCGTATAGTTATTTAATAAATAAACAACTTTCTTTTTGCACTGTATAATTCTATAATGCGGATAACTTTGCTTTAACATGAGCAGCTAAATGTTAAGCTGTTAAAGAAGAAGAACAGAATGATTCGATGTTAACAGAGCAAGCAGTGTCATTCAAGCAGTGTATGCTAACAGTATGCTCTTACATTTGCACAAGCAGCTCATGGTTAACATTGCGATCAGCTATTAACAGCGATTAAGGACAAATTACTAGACAAACCTTTATGGTGGTCAAAATGAGGAACTAAATATTATATGCAGCACACCACCCTCACTCACACGAATACACACACAAACACAGCATGAAATAGAAAAGTTCTAAGCAAAAAACTGCTTGAATTCGCTAGATGTTATAGTAGGTTATATATGATACGAAAAATAAAAATAAAAAACAAAATCAATTCATTTTTTGAGCAAGTTTTAAGCAATCAGCATATGAACTACATAGGCATAACGAGCACATGCAAATCCTTGTGATGTCATGTGTTTGTACAAGTATACTAAAAAAAAAGAAAATACAAAATAAAAAGAAATAGAAAACTTCATATCGTGTTTCATATAAAATACAAGAACATTTCGTTCTTAACTAAAGCGTATACCCTACTCTGTAGTAGCTAAGTACTGTTTTAACTGTTTTATTACTATGGTAAAATTTACAAAACAATTTCCATTTTCACACACAAACACACACAGTGTAAAATGGAAAGTGGAAATAACTTTTTTGAAGCGATTATTTGAGACAAGAGAGTTTTATTGCAACAAAATTTTTTCTATTTTTTATACCAACAACTTTGAAAGCAACTCTAAAACGAAAAAAATAAAATATATATAAAAAAAAACAAAATACAAATTTAAAGAGTATGCCTAGCCATATATGTATGTATGTATGTATATGTTATGTAATACATATATACTAGCAACAGTTTGCAGCTTATAGAGAGATGTATGTATGTGTGCGCTGAGGTGTGCCGCGGCTAGGACCAAGCAAGTTTTGGCATGCCTGGAACTTCATTTTATATAAAGAATATTATATATATATACATATATATGTATAAGTATTTGTGCTATTTATGTAGGGTGACTTTATATAAGTCAGTCTGCATTGCTGCATACAAGCGCTTTTTACAACTACAACTACTACATAGATTTATATATGTATATGATGAACATATAAATTTGATTAAAACTTATATAATGTATGCGTATCCACTGGCCTTATTTATTAAATGCAAAAACATGAACTCATTAACAGAAGCCTACACACTCACACACACACACAGATACACATACACACACACGCCTTATGTGTGAATTTATTTATTTACAACTTTAAGCGCACTTGATTGTTACGTTTTTTGCAAGAATTTTACGTAAATAGGATAAAGCTTACGTCGCTTACGTTAATTGTTCTTAGCGTCCAATTTTACATAGCAAATGAAACTCTAATAGACGCTAGCTAAAATTATATAATTGCATAAATCGAAATATACATATATATGTTTAGCTATAGTCAAAATATAAATATAAATATTAATATAATTGGTATTTAGTCGATAAGCAGATGAACAGTTTTAGCAAAGAATTTGAATTTATTTTTAACAAACTTTTAAATACGACTTACACATTTTATTAGCAAACATTTTATATAAAAAAAAAATGAAAATAAATAAATAAATTGTTCACCAACTATACAAAAAAACTGAAACTAAATGTACCCTATGGCCTACAATTAATTTTAAGCGTTTTTCTACACTTAACAACACTGAAACCAGGCAACACTGAAACAAGTCAACATTTTCACATATACACACACACACACACTCTAAACTGACATCGAGCAAACATTTATTTATATAAACTAACAAAAAAATATAGTTTAAGTACTTATAATCATTTAGCAGCTAAGTGTGTAAATGGCAAAAATTTGAAGAAAATTATGAACAAGAAAACGCCCAAATCTTATGAATAATTAAATGTTAAAATTAAAAATATTCAAAAACAACAAAAAAAACTTGCGTTCTTCGGAATCAAGTGTTGCAAAATGCTGAAATTGGCAATTAAGTAGTTTGTTAGTTATGATAAACAAATGCTAGCCCTCGCGCAGCGTTCTAAGCTTACAAATAAAACTAACTTAAGCATAAATTATAAATAAATATATTATAAAAATAAATGTAATAACCTATAAAAAGCAGAGAGAGACACAGCAAGCAAGTATCTAGTCAACAAAAAAAAATATATATATAATAATAGTAAAACGTTGCTGCTTTATTTTTGGCATACTTTAAAAGTATTTGACAAATTTTGACATACATAAATTTGATAAAAATAAATATAAAAAAAAATAAATAATATTTGTATTAAAAAAGCGTAAAAATCACGTACACAAAAACACACCCTATACAACTAGTTGGTTCCAGCGATATGGCAACAATATCATTGGCAAAGGCATACATACTACTAATAAGCATATAGTTGCTACTACAGTGAACTCTCTTAGAATGCACCAAGCGTTTTACGGTGTACGCTGAATTAATAGTAACATAAAAATAAAAAAATATAAATAAAAATAAAATCAACAGCAAAGAAAGAAAAAAAACACAAGCAAACTTAATTCGTTAAGCACTACGTGTAATTTAAATGTAAACCCCCCTACTCCCTCTCTCTAAATGAAATAAACTGTTGTGGAGCTGACCCCCATCAAATTTACCTGAATAAAAATCATGTTAAATTCAATGTAATTATATTGTTGTTTTTACTTTAAAGGAATTTAATTTAAAGGAACTAACCAGGGGAACAGAAAGTAGAAACAAGCGGTCAGGAAAGTACACAAGTTTAAATAAATATTTCAGTTCTGGTCACATTAATTATAAGGGCTGGAAAAATAGTACTTATTTTAAAATAAAGAGCTATTTCAAAGGCAAATAATAGCCAGGGGAACAGAAAGTAGAAACAGGTGGTTCAGATATTAAACAGACAAACGAATATTTGAGCTCTGGTCACACTAATTTAAAAGGCTTGCAAATTAGTTATATTTTAAAAGAAAGAGTTATTGCGAAAGAAAATATTAACCAGGCGAACAGAAAGTAGAGAGAGGTGATCAATGTAGAAAGTAGAAACAAGCGGTCAAGATATTAAACAGACAAAAACGAATATTTGAGCTCTGGTCACACTAATTTAAAAGGTGTGCAAATAGTATTTTAATATAAAGAGTTATTGCGAAAGCAAATAATAACCAGGCGAACAGAAAGTAGAAAGAAGTGGTCAATATAGCAAAGAAAGTCTGTATAAATAAATATTCAAGCATATATCATACTAATTTGAATGGTTTGGAAATATTATTTATTTTAAAATTAAGTGCTATTGCGAAGAAAAATGATAGCCAGGGGAACAGAAAGTAGAAACAGGTGGTTCAGATATTAAACAGACAAACGAATATTTGAGCTCTGGTCACACTAATTTTAATGGCTGGCAAATAGTATTTTAAAATAAAGAGTTATTATTAACCAGGCGAACAGAAAGTAGAGAGAGGTGATTAATGTAGAAAGTAGAAACAAGCGGTCAAGATATTAAAAAGGCATAAACGAATATTTGAGCTCTGGTCACACTAATTTAAAAGGTGTGCAAATAGTATTTTAAAATAAAGAGTTATTGCGAAAGCAAATAATAACCAGGCGAACAGAAAGTAGAAACAGGTGGTCAATATAGTAAAGAAAGTCTGTATAAATAAATATTCAAGCATATATCATACTAATTTTAATGGTTTGAAAATATTATTTATTTTAAAATTAAGTGCTATTGCGCAGAAAAATAACAGCCAGGGGAGCAGAAATTAGAAACAAGCGTTCAAGATATTAAGCAGACATAAACGAATATTTGAGCTCTGGTCACACTAATTTAAAAGGTTTGCAAATAGTATTTTAAAATAAAGAGTTATTGCGAAAGCAAATAATAACCAGGCGAACAGAAAGTAGAAAGAAGTGGTCAATATAGCAAAGAAAGTCTGTATAAATAAATATTCAAGCATATATCATACTAATTTGAATGGTTTGGAAATATTATTTATTTTAAAATTAAGTGCTATTGCGAAGAAAAATGATAGCCAGGGGAACAGAAAGTAGAAACAGGTGGTTCAGATATTAAACAGACAAACGAATATTTGAGCTCTGGTCACACTAATTTTAATGGCTGGCAAATAGTATTTTAAAATAAAGAGTTATTATTAACCAGGCGAACAGAAAGTAGAGAGAGGTGATTAATGTAGAAAGTAGAAACAAGCGGTCAAGATATTAAAAAGGCATAAACGAATATTTGAGCTCTGGTCACACTAATTTAAAAGGCTTGCAAATAGTATTTTAAAATAAAGAGTTATTGCGAAAGCAAAAAATAACCAGGCGAACAGAAAGTAGAAACAGGTGGTCAATATAGTAAAGAAAGTCTGTATAAATAAATATTCAAGCATATGTCTTACTAATTTGAATGGTTTGAAAATTTTTTATTTATTTATTTATTTATTAATACGTAAGGGTACAACTAAGTCCAGTTGACCTAACATTAGACAACTTAAACATTCTAAAAATTATGAAATAATTGATAAAAAGGAAAAAATATAATAAAACTAATCCGTAATCCTAGCTTGATGGGTGAATTTTTTTATAGATATGCACCGTCTCACATCTGGGGCTAGCCAGGAACTTGGATTTACAATGTAAAAGATGAAAACAGAAAGTAGCATATAAATTTAGACATTTATTCCAAATAGAAGCCAAAGAACAGCGTTGACCAAGATAGGTTTTTATAGTTCATGATTGGTCAAAGAAGCTCGATTTGGGGAATCCAGATAGGATAGGATAGATGAAGAAATGGATTGAATAGACCGTTCAAAGGAGACGAAATTATAGAGGTTATTATAATTTGCGCATAGGACACGAAAAGGATCGTGTAACGCATAATTAGTTCTACAAAAAGTTAATGCTAGAGGTCGAAAATTACGAGTTAATCTGGAAGGAATGATGAAAGAAATTTTATTAAGGAGAGCGTTAGAGTCAATGAGACCGAGTAAAAGCTTATGCAGAAATAGCACGCCGTGGCATGTTCTACGATCACTTAGCGAAGGTAATTTGATAAGGCGAAGTCTGCAAGTATAGGATGGCAAACGAATGTTGGGATCCCAGTTTAATCCCCGAAGAGCAAATATTAAAAATTGTTTTTGAACGGACTCAATCAACTCTTGATAGTGTTGGTATTGAGGGTTCCAAATGCAGGAGCAGTATTCCAAAATTGGGCGGACAAGCGAAACGTACAGCAGTTTGGTAGTATACGGGTCATTAAATTCTTTTGACCACCGCTTAATAAATGCAAGAACCCCTCGAGCTTTGTTTACGATGTTGTAAATGTGTTTATTAAACTTGAGTTTAGGATCAAATAAGACACCAAGGTCGGACACGCTATTCACGCGTTCCAATGTATAAGTGCTTAAGGAGTATGTAGCAGAATATGGGGCACAACGATAAAACGTCATAACATTGCATTTTGATACGTTAAGAGACAGCTGGTTGCACATGCACCATAGCTGCATGCTTTCAAAATCATTTTGAAGAAGTAGTTGTTTGCTGGTATCATTGTAGGTCATGAAAAGTTTAACGTCATCTGCATACATGAGAATGCGAGAATGGGAGATGACTTGGGGAAGATCGTTTAGAAATAAATTAAAAAGTAGAGGACCTAAATGGCTACCTTGTGGTACGCCTGATGTGACTTTAATCACTTTAGATGCACTGCCTTTAAAAATTACCTTCTGAACTCGGTTAGATAAATAAGAAGATATCCAATTTAAAACGCCAGATGGAAAACCCAAACGTGACAGTTTAAAAAGGAGAAGGCTATGGTTTACAGAGTCAAAGGCTTTACTAAAGTCAGTATATATAACATCAGTTTGCTTTTGTTCTGTAAAACCAGTAATAATAAGAGAGGAAAGTTCTAAAAGATTGGTGGAAGTAGATCTACGTTTCACAAACCCATGTTGGGAGGATGATATCAGTGAACTACAGTAGTGTTGCAATTGAGAGGTAACAATCTTCTCAAAGATTTTAGGAATCGAAGAGAGCTTTGCAATACCACGATAGTTTTCGATATTGGATTTGGATCCTTTTTTGTGAATAGGAATGATATAGGATTCATTCCAGATAGTTGGAAAATATGAGTATTTAAGAGAGGTGCTAAAGAGAGAAGCTAAAGGAGCACAGAGCGAGTGAGCACAGTGTTTCAAAATACTACTGGGAATGTGATCAGGGCCAGGAGAAAAGGACGGTTTTACGGACAATAAGCATTTCAAAACGTCAGCCTGAAGGATATCAGGATTCGCAACAAAGTTTGAATGAGGTAGATTATAGGGATAGTTAAGGTCAATGTTATGTTGGTTATTTGAATAAGTTGATTGGAAAAAAGTTGCAAACAAGTCAGCAATTTCAGTATTGTTAGTGGAAGATAAATTTTTATAATAAAGCGAGGCAGGAAAACGGGAAGATTTACGTTTAGAATTAACGAAAGAATAGAATTGCTTTGGATTAGTACTGAATCTAAGGCGACAGCGGGAGAGGTAATTTTTGTAACATGTTCTGTTAAGAGAATCAAATTTGCAGCGTAAAATGGAATATTTATAGAAGTCTAAGGCAGATCCAGATTTTTTAAACTTTTTAAAAGAAGAGGACTTAAGATTTTTTAATGAAGACAGACCAGATGTAAACCAAGGTGGTTTTACAGATTGTTTAGGAGTAAAATAAGGGATAAATAGATCAAATGCGCTGTATAAGGTTCGATAGAAAATTGAGATGGACCGTTCTAGGTCATCTGTTGACAATAATGAGGACCAGTTAACTTCTGACAAGAATAAATTTAAACCAGCAAAATTTGTTTTCTGAAAACAGCGATAACGCCGCAAATGAGTACTTGACTGAGTATGGTTATTACAATAAAATGATAAAGTAATTTCTAAAGTCGGGTGGTATTTATCCTCGGGCGAAGAGAGAGGACCTACTCGCAAAATTTCAAAGTCGGAAGTATCATTGACGAAAACAAGGTCTAGTAGTTTATTTGAGCAATTATATATATTATTAATTTGGCTCAAAGATTCATCAATAAGTCCAGAAACGAAATCATGATGGCTAGAAGGAAAAAGATAGTTGGAGTTCCTAGAACTAAGCCACGATAAAGAGGGTAGGTTAAAGTCTCCTAAAACAACAATTTGGTCCTGAGTACGGACAAGTTCAGAAACCATACGAATGGCATCAAGATGCTTCATATATACACCCAAGTCAGAACTAGGTGGTACATATGAACAGGTTAAGTAATTTATGACATTGTTTAAATTAATTTTAACCGCTATAAATTCAATGTCTGAGGGAAAGTTAAGAGAGATCAAATGAGATTCTAATAACAATTTTACAGCAACAAGAACTCCACCACCACGACCGGTGGACCGGTCGAGCCTGTAAATTGTAAAGGAGTTAGTAAGGATTTCGGAATTGAAAACTGAAGCATTAAGCCAGGTTTCAGAAAAGGCAAGAACATCAGAATTAAAATCTACGCTACTAGTATAGAGTCTACTTAGTTTAGAAAGAAGTCCACGAACATTTTGGTATGTGATAGAGATTGTAGAAGTTAGTTTTTTGAGATAGTATTAGTATTAGTACTAGCCACAGAATTAGAGTTATTAGAATTATTAGTGGATGGAACGGAGGTTTTAGGTTTTTTTATAAATTCATGCACAACTGTGTGTATGGGCCAGAAAGAAGGGTTAACTAAGGTAGTGAAGTAAGTTAATGATACACTTATCTTAAACGATGAGATATCACGCTTATATTTAAAATTAAATTTAGTTATTTCAATATCGTTTGGAGAGGACAGATTGAGCTTCTCACAAACGTGTTGCCTTACGGAATTTTCAGTGGCTGATTCCATGAGTCGGGAAACAAAGATAGATTTTTTTGGAGCGACTCCAACCAATGATCCAGTTGGTTCCATTATTACGGGAACCGTTGGTAACGCCACAGCAGTCAGTGTGGCTGCGGAGGCTGGATTATTATATTATTTATTTTAAAATTAAGTGCTATTGCTAAGAAAAATGATAGCCAGGGGAACAGAAAGTAGAAACAGGTGGTTCAGATATTAAACAGACAAACGAATATTTGAGCTTTGGTCACACTAATTTTAATGGCTGGCAAATAGTATTTTAAAATAAAGAGCTATTATTAACCAGGCGAACAGAAAGTAGAGAGAGGTGATTAATGTAGAAAGTAGAAACAAGCGGTCAAGATATTAAAAAGGCATAAACGAATATTTGAGCTCTGGTCACACTAATTTAAAAGGTGTGCAAATAGTATTTTAAAATAAACAGTTATTGCGAAAGCAAATAATAACCAGGCGAACAGAAAGTAGAAAGAAGTGGTCAATATAGCAAAGAAAGTCTGTATAAATAAATATTTGAGCATATGTCATACTAATTTTAAAGGTTTGGAAATAGTATTTATTTTAAAATTAAGAGCTATTGCGAAGGAAAATAACAGCCAGGGGAGCAGAAAGTAAAAACAAGCGTTCAAGATATTAAGCAGACATAAACGAATATTTGAGGTCTGGTCACACTAATTTAAAAGGCTTGCAAATAGTATTTTAAAATAAAAAGTTATTGCCAAAGCAAATAATAACCAGGCGAACAGAAAGTAGAAAGAAGTGGTCAATATAGTAAAGAAAGTCTGTATAAATAAATATTTGAGCATATGTCATACTAATTTTAAAGGTTTGGAAATAGTATTTATTTTAAAATTAAGTGCTATTGCGAAGAAAAATGATAGCCAGGGGAACAGAAAGTAGAAACAGGTGGTTCAGATATTAAACAGACAAACGAATATTTGAGCTCTGGTCACACTAATTTTAATGGCTTGCAAATAGTATTTTAAAATAAAGAGTTATTATTAACCAGGCGAACAGAAAGTAGAGAGAGGTGATTAATGTAGAAAGTAGAAACAAGCGGTCAAGATATTAAAAAGGCATAAACGAATATTTGAGCTCTGGTCACACTAATTTAAAAGGTGTGCAAATAGTATTTTAAAATAAAGAGTTATTGCGAAAGCAAATAATAACCAGGCGAACAGAAAGTAGAAAGAAGTGGTCAATATAGCAAAGAAAGTCTGTATAAATAAATATTTGAGCATATGTCATACTAATTTTAAAGGTTTGGAAATAGTATTTATTTTAAAATTAAGAGCTATTGCGAAGGAAAATAACAGCCAGGGGAGCAGAAAGTAAAAACAAGCGTTCAAGATATTAAGCAGACATAAACGAATATTTGAGCTCTGGTCACACTAATTTAAAAGGTGTGCAAATAGCATTTTAAAATAAAGAGTTATTGCGAAAGCAAATAATAACCAGGCGAACAGAAAGTAGAAAGAAGTGGTCAATAAATATAGCAAAGAAAGTCTGTATAA
This sequence comes from Chymomyza procnemis, assembly GCA_035046065.1. NCBI lineage: Eukaryota > Metazoa > Arthropoda > Insecta > Diptera > Drosophilidae > Chymomyza > Chymomyza procnemis. Next base: position 9,684,317 of record JAWNOJ010000023.1, on the reverse strand, counting down.
ATAAATATTTGAGCATATGTCATACTAATTTTAAAGGTTTGGAAATAGTATTTATTTTAAAATTAAGAGCTATTGCGAAGGAAAATAACAGCCAGGGGAGCAGAAAGTAGAAACAAGCGGTCAAGATATTAAACAGACATAAACGAATATTTGAGCTCTGGTCACACTAATTTAAAAGGTGTGCAAATAGTATTTTAAAATAAAGAGTTATTGCGAAAGCAAATAATAACCAGGCGAACAAAAAGTAGAAAGAAGTGGTCAATAAATATAGCAAAGAAAGTCTGTATAAATAAATATTTGAGCATATGTCATACTAATTTTAAAGGTTTGGAAATAGTATTTATTTTAAAATTAAGAGCTATTGCGAAGGAAAATAACAGCCAGGGGAGCAGAAAGTAAAAACAAGCGTTCAAGATATTAAGCAGACATAATCGAATATTTGAGCTCTGGTCACACTAATTTAAAAGGTTTGCAAATAGTATTTTAAAATAAAAGAGTTATTGCGAAAGCAAATAATAACCAGGCGAACAGAAAGTAGAAACAGGTGGTCAATATAGTAAAGAAAGTCTGTATAAATAAATATTCAAGCATATGTCATACTAATTTGAATGGTTTGGAAATATTATTTATTTTAAAATTAAGTGCTATTGCGAAGAAAAATAATAGCCAGGGGAGCAGAAAGTAGAAACAGGTGGTTCAGATATTAAACAGACAAACGAATATTTGAGCTCTGGTCACACTAATTTTAATGGCTTGCAAATAGTATTTTAAAATAAAGAGTTATTATTAACCAGGCGAACAGAAAGTAGAGAGAGGTGATTAATGTAGAAAGTAGAAACAAGCGGTCAAGATATTAAAAAGGCATAAACGAATATTTGAGCTCTGGTCACACTAATTTAAAAGGTGTGCAAATAGTATTTTAATATAAAGAGTTATTGCGAAAGCAAATAATAACCAGGCGAACAGAAAGTAGAAAGAAGTGGTCAATATAGCAAAGAAAGTCTGTATAAATAAATATTTGAGCATATGTCATACTAATTTAAAGGTTTGGAAATAGTATTTATTTTAAAATTAAGAGCTATTGCGAAGGAAAATAACAGCCAGGGGAGCAGAAAGTAGAAACAAGCGGTCCAGATATTAACCAGACATAAACGAATATTTGAGCTCTGGTCACACTAATTTAAAACGTGTGCAAATAGTATTTTAAAATAAAGAGTTATTGCGAAAGCAAATAATAACCAGACGAACAGAAAGTAGAAAGAAGTGGTCAATATAGTAAAGAAAGTCTGTATAAATAAATATTCAAGCATATGTCATACTAATTTTAAAGGTTTGGAAATAGTATTTATTTTAAAATTAAGAGCTATTGCGAAGGAAAATAACAGCCAGGGGAGCAGAAAGTAGAAACAAGCGGTCCAGATATTAACCAGACATAAACGAATATTTGAGCTCTGGTCACACTAATTTAAAACGTGTGCAAATAGTATTTTAAAATAAAGAGTTATTGCGAAAGCAAATAATAACCAGACGAACAGAAAGTAGAAAGAAGTGGTCAATATAGTAAAGAAAGTCTGTATAAATAAATATTCAAGCATATGTCATACTAATTTTAAAGGTTTGGAAATAGTATTTATTTTAAAATTAAGTGCTATTGCGAAGAAAAATAATAGCCAGGGGAGCAGAAAGTAGAAACAAGCGTTCAAGATATTAAGCAGACATAAACGAATATTTGAGCTCTGGTCACACTAATTTAAAAGACTTGCAAATAGTATTTTAAAATAAAGAGTTATTGCGAAAGCAAATAATAACCAGGCGAACAGAAAGTAGAAACAGGTGGTCAATATATTAAACAAAACATAAATAAATATTTAAGCTTTGGTCATATTAATTTTAAAGGTTTTGCCAAAAGGTATTTATTTTTAAATAAAGTATTGCTAAGAAAAATAATAACCAGGGGAACAGAAAGCTGACACAGGTGGTCGATATGGTAAACAAGCATAAACAAATATTTGAGCTTTGGTCATACTAATTTCAAGGGAAATCCTTAAATAGTTGCCTCTGCGTTTTTCTGCCTTACTGTTAGCTTAGTACATTAAGTAGAATATTTGCAGCAAAATCAATTTACATTTTGCAATATATGCTGATGACAAAGAGATATGGCATCGATGCATTCAGAGTAGCAGCTAAAAAGGTGAAACAAATACGGAAAAATCGCTTCAATTGACTTTCATATATGTCCTAACGTATCGTTAAATGCTTCGATCTGGGCGGAATGTAAAGCTCTGAAAAACCTTCTTATAAAATTAGATAGACGACTACGGAATTGGAAGGCCATACCACTCTGGGTTATGGCGAGCAATTTAAACAATGAAATCCAACTAAGATAGAAAATATAACTTTAAGATATATTACAGGGGCTCTTTTAGTTGAAAGCAATTAGGAAATACGATAGAAATTGAATCAACAATGCAAACTCTCTGGCAACAAGCCAATTGCACAGTAGTATGGATGTAGGCCGACTTAAAAGATTCTTCATTCAAAATATTATAATTTTAAAAGAAACAATAGCCAATTACATAATTGCAAATTTTTCATTGGACTAACTGGAGTACAATCAATTCAGCCATTTTTTTATTGTTTAACATTTTCGTATTATCCTCAGACAGACCGCAAATCAAATAGATTCAAAAACTATGAACTTCTGAGTAATTATCGTAACAAAACTGATAACCAAAATTGATGAAATGCGAATTGTTAATGCAATAATAGCAATAAAAAAAATAATTATAATAATATCCCCGCTCTCAAATAAACTGTAGTGGATCTGCCCCCTATAAAATTTACCTTAATAAAAATATTCAATTCAATATAATTATATTGTTGATTTTATTTTATTTGGCTTCAACTAGCGTTAAAATACTAAATTTCGTGCAATGTAAACAAAAACATAAATAAATATTTAAGCTTTGGTCACACTAATTTCAAGCAACGCTTTTGCAGGTATGTAGACTTAGAAAAATACAATCACCAGGCGAACAGAATGTATGATAGAAGTAGGCGGTCAAGCTACGTAAATTTAACACAAAAAGTACGCAGCAGTTTTTTAAAATAATTATAATTTTAACATTTTATTGCATAATTTCGAATGGTTTCAAAAAGTTGCCTCTTGGATTTGCTGCAATGCTGCTCGCCTGGTACATGAAGGTTCTTTAAGTAGAATATTTGCAGCAATATCAATCCAAATGTTTTGTTTCGTGAATAACAAACATATTTTTGGGAAATCAATTTTTATATTTATATATTAGTCGCACAAAAGTATTTGAACTAGGAAATCTCATTGAAAATTTTATCTAAGCATGAAATAAGTATTCAAAACGCCTGCAGCGTCAATTTATTTGCTTTTTGAGTTGAAAACACCTTTTGCATGTTTTGAGATGTGTGCTCTACATTAGGCCCAAGTAAAGATGCATCATTTAACTTACGAAAAAATCTAAGAATACCTACCTACCATACAGCAATTCTTTATTGAAATTTGAAAAAAAAAAAGGAACGTCTATCTCTATTTCAATTAATTGAATTTTACTGATCATTGCAAAGCAGGCTGCCTAGATAGTAAAGCCCGTGGATAGACTAGGGAAAAATGTTCACATTCTCATTTGAAAGGGAATGCGAAAATATGCTTAGTTTTTGCTGTGGTATTGAGTGTCAAAAACAGATGTAACTTAATGCCTCGATTTAAAAATTCGAAGCGGTTTGATTTAGTATTTAGAGTAACTATAACTGGCATCACAATATTTGCGAAAAATTTGAAGAGGAATGTGAATACCGCTTCAAAATCAATTCCTTTTTCATTTTGGCTCAATATTTATGAAAATATGCTCGGTTTTTAAATGACTATAAGCTTTTAAATTTTTCGTATTTGAAATTTCGGGTAAAAGCAATTTTTGTAAACTTGCACTACAATGGGAAATTTCACATATTTAAAGCTAATATACTTAATTCCATTAATTTTTCCTTTTTAATTCAACAATTCGACTAGTTTGAAGTGATCAACAACTCTGAGCCCAAAAAAAATTTCTACACGCAAAAATTGGCCAGTGTGAACATAGCAGTTGACCAACAAAACCACGCCTGAAAGTATGCTGCGCTTTTGTAGCCCCTAAAGGTATGCAGCACTTTAGAACGCACTAAATACAAAAACAATTTCCAGCCACGCTTGTGTTTATCATTATTTTATTTATTTATTAACATTATTTTAAATAGACGCTTAGGCATTTTTTGTGGAGTTTTAAATTTATATCACATTAACATTTAAATTAACAAAATTACACAAAAAAACCGACTAACATTAAATCGAACGGTCAAATGCACTTAAAAAGCTTGTCCTTCTTGGTCGTTTCGCATTTTTCTCTTCGTTAGAGTAACTTGTCTCTCGTATCTCGTAGCTAAGTAACTAGTATCTATGTATCTATGTGCAGAACAAGTTGTTATAGTTTTAACTTAAGAGCAGGGCATATGCCGTTGTTGTTTACAAACATTTTTTCATTCATTTTTTTTTATATCTATTTAGTTATGGTACAATTAAAAAACTTAGTAACTAGAACTAAAAAAAATTGTTTAAACTAATTGCATCAAAGTCAGTCAAAAGTTTGAACCTAAACTACGATACTTTGCTAAGCGCGCAGCGGCTGCACTTTTCTCGTCAGGTTTCCTCTACATGCATGCAGGATTCGTTGGTGTGATGTTACTGCTCCTGGCCGGCAGCTGCAGCATTAGCAGCACGTGCGGCGGCAGCAGCAGCGGCAGTGCCAGAGGTGCCGGGTGCTCTGCCAGGTGAGGTGGCTGCGACAACTGCAGCTGCTGCAGCGGCGGCTGCTGTGGCAGCTGCAGCTACCGAAGTATTGTCCAGTGCTGTTAGTGTTGTACTGGATGCGGCTTTCTGATTGGGAAAGAGCACCGAGTAAGCAGGTGGCGGATCCAGTTCCTCATAGTTGGGTGGCATGGCTGCGCCCGTTGCATCTGCGCCAGCACCATTGGCAGCGGCCAGCGCCGCCTCGCGCTCATTATTCACAGCATGCTGGGATGCGGAGGCTGCAAGTGAACGTATTGTTTGAATGTGAGAGCTCAAGCGGCAACAGGCGACTGCTTGGTGTTGTTTGTTGTTCAGTCAAAACAGTCAATCAGAAAGTAGTGGGATGGTGCATATGTGTGTGTGCAGTAGGGTATGTACAACAACAACAACAATAACGACAACAACAACAAGCAATGTATATGCAAAGTCCGGTGAACCAGGTATATCAATGTTAGCCAATATAAACCATTAGTATGCAGGTTAGTTGTGTGGATTTGGGTTGGTGGGCACAAAAACAGACAAAGACAAACCAAAGATACAAGACATGCCAACAAAACGAAACAAAACAAAACAAAAAAAAAACGCAAATAAATTCATTCATGCCTTGCGCACCTTAGAAAAGTATACAATTGCACGTACCCCACAAGCCGCAGATCAGCAACGCGCCACCGCAGAGCAGCATGCCCAGCATCAGATAGCCCCAGGGTCCGTATTTGGAGAGGTCCGAATGCATGCCATTACGTGTGCTATTGCGTCGCGTAAAACCACTGCCATTGCCGGCAACGGCAACGCTGCCCGCCTCAGCATTGCTCGTGCCATTGTCATCCTTTGTCGTTGCTGGCTGCACGCTCTCATCAATGGCATTGGGTGAAACATTACCCTCACTGGGTTTCTTCATATCTTTGGTATGCACCTTCTTCAATGTTGTAGAATTACCAGCTAACGAGTCGTTCACACTTTTGGGCAAATCTTCAGGTGCATTGGGCGCATCATAGGCAAAAAGATTACGAAACACCTCCAAGGCGAATTGCTCAAGCAGATCTGACTCTAAGGCAGTGGGCATAGCACCACCAGGACGGCGTTGTTTAAAGCACAGCTTATAGTCTTCATCGCTATCGTACTCATTGCTATAGGGACAGTGACGTATGCCATCACAGGCCAGCTCATTGGAAATGCACAGCACGGGCTCATCGCTGCAGAATGTATACAAACTATTAATACTTCGAAACGCTTTAGCTTGGCGCAGTACCTACCCAATTCTCAAGCACTGATGTTTGTTGGCCTGCTTGCATTGCTCACCCTTGCCCAGCACTGTAACCATCAGCTTAGACTTGAGTGCATGCCCTCCATGCTCCCAGACAATGCGCACACGTCCATGAAATAGACGCACTGGATCCTCCATTTCTGGTGCTGTATCCTCCAGCTGACAGGGATCCACACGATATTGAGGCGTATGCGGATCCAGTGAGCTAAACTGTAAGCATAGAAAAAAGTATCTGTTAGTTATACGCATTGGCAACCATGTGCAATTACTTCCATTCTTTTATATGGATAAATATTTATCAAGCATGTGCAAACAATTTACGCGACTAAAATGCTAAATAAAAAGCGCTAAAATTTTTTCAACATATAAACAACTGTAGCCACACACACACACAGATACACGGAGAAACGCAGAAACGCAGATAAACTCACACACACAGATACTACCCATAGAGAATTGGTTTTTGTGCTTGTGTGTATGCGCTCGCGGCAAGTTGATATTAATTATTTAAATACATAGATACACACGCACGCATACACGCACATAGACAAATGTAGGATACAATACTTTGAAGTGAAGAGAGTGGGGGCAGCTGTGCTGCATGTAGCTTCAGGTACAATCACAAAAAGTAGCAAGCTACAAACAACTGTGAACACAATCGTAAATTCCAATTTCATATTTGTATTTAGTAGATCGAAACACAAGCTTTATGTGAATTTAAATATTTATCAAACTTGAAAAAATATAAAAATAAACATTTATTGTTCATAAAAACGAATTGAAAATAATGCTAAAACAGCATTGCTATGACAACTGTACGCTAAAGATACAAAAATTATTTGCTACAAGCAAATAGATCTGTAGGAATCAAAGTTCATTTTTTACGGGGTGTGGGTGTACTTAAGTGCGGAAACCGCTGTTTGCAACAGATGTACGTTTTAGCCCATTTCTAGCAATTAAATATCGCTATTTTTGTCAAAAGCATACAAATTACTTGTTTCAATATGCTTTTCGCAACTAGACAGTAAGTTTTCGATGTCTTATACGACAATGAACTGAAATTTAGTAAAAATCACGTAAAAGATGCAGAAGCACATGTGCTAAGAGCAGTGTTGACCAGACTCTCATGTTACAGAGCAATCAGCATACATACAAGCATCAATGGTGTCAAATATCTCACACGCATTTACTTCATTGTCGCTCTCGTGCTCATTTATGCTCTTACTGACTGCACTTCGTAGTCAAATGATATGATTTTTGGCCTGGCCTCTGTCTTAGAGCCCATAAAGACTGCAAATTAAAGTATATTTCATAAGTGCTTGAGATGCATGGACAATGTTAGAGGCAACGAAAGCAAGGTGACAAACATCAGATGGAAAGCAGCGTGGGATAAAAGTAGTTCGAGAAAGATGCTAGAGACGGCTAAGGGGCAATAAGGATTTATTAAAAAATATTTAAAAATTTAACAATCAATGATCTTTTGATTGCATTATCTTGAATCAATTTGCAGTTTCCCAAATTATAGGGTCCTACATTCGAAGGGTAACTGATTAAAATGGCCATAAAATAAATTTGAAAAAATGCTTTTACTCAGTTTCTAATACAAAATGTGTAAAATCTGTATCAATGGCATTGACTATGACCTTAGGACAGTCCAAAAACGAATCGCAAGCTGACCTAATGTGACTTACAACTTGTCTGTCTATGGCTACGAAGCAAGCTGTACGAAACTTTGCTGATAAAATTGCGATTGGAAAATGCCTATCTGCGATAACAGTGGCCCAAACTATTATCTGTGACGGGTGCTGCCTCCTGGTGGCCAATAGATGACTCAAATTCTCTTATTAACAGTCGATTAAGTAAAATTGCTCATTTGTAAACATTTTCTTGTCAGAAATCACAGTGTAACTTTTACGAATCTGCAATTTACAAAGGACGCGTGGTTTCTGAAATCAACCGAATCGGTTCTAGGCTGCTATCAAAATCAGTTTTAATCTAAGCTCGCAGAAAAACTATAAGTGCCATACACTTTTAAGCGCCATCTATTTGTCAATTTTAATTACTTAAAACAATCTAGGCGTACAGAATATCCAAGTATTTGTTTATGAAGAAGTTTTTTTACATATCACATGTATCTTTTTGGCAGGCTTTCAGGTAAGGTAATTTATTCAAGACTATTTGGTGCGGTTGCTATCCCCTGAACAAAATCCATTTTTAATGAGTAATGTGGAAAATAACCCTATATTACCCCAAGCTCCAACTAGATGCGATATTTTTGCCGTTGAATGTTGAAATCTTTATTCAGTCGTAACTCAAATCAAATAACATCTTGTCATGCTATAAATCCATATTTTAGGAAGTAATATATATAAAGATTATGAATTTCTGGATACGGATCAATTCGCGTTTCAAATTTGTAAAAAAAGAATTGTTCTAAAAGCTGTGAGCGACCGGCAAAATTGAAATTTAAGTATCCGCCTCTTTTATGAGTCTTAGAGTTTCTGCTACACGCGAAACTACATTCATTGAAGGTAAAAATAATTTCATTTAATTTGAAATCTCAGATTATGATTCAACTTGTTAGGTTATTGCGAAAAAGTATCTCATATAACTTTATATATATTCTTAAGAGCTCTGTTAACTATAAGCTACACTTTCAATATATAACTATTCAAATAACACTATCAATATTTTTAAATCGATTAAAGGTATTCCAGTTATTAGATTACAGCCCTTTTTATGCTAAATACTGTTCAGCCAATAAATTAATAAAGCAACAAACTGATGTTAGACAATCAATTTGTTTAGCTGCAAATCTAAATTTATGCATAAAAAATTGATTGCCTTAGTAATAATAATTACCAATTGAAATTGCCTTACGAATGTTTTCTTAATTGTTTAATCTTTACTCTTCAATTAATTAAAACCAATAAAAAATGTAAAAATTGTTATTGATTGCATTTTGCTAACTAAATTAAATCCCTCGTACAGAATTTTTCCAAAGTTTGTTTAAGCTTTAAAAACTAAAGCTCGTCAAAAGGATTTCATACAAGCAGCTTTGTTTGATAATAAAATATTAAAAGCTTCGAGGATGTTGGAAAACATATACCGGGGATACCTTACTTTCGTAAGAATCAAAACACCGTTTGGAATGTTTGATCAAGCAAGAGATTTGAGGTATTTGTTACTTTTTTCAAATGGTAATTTGAATACAAATATTGCAAAAAGAAACACGTCTTTCTGCTTAGTTACGATAATAATTAATACTACTAAATGAGTACCTCCAGATGAGCTGTTCTTCATTTATTAAATTCTTTGTAGAGCATATATACTGACCTATACTAAGGAGGTCAATTTCAGTTTTCTAGGCCTCATTTAAGTTGTTTATAAAGGGTAGCATTTTTGACAACATATTTATTGCAATATCGTTTTTAACAGCTCACGCAGATTGCGTTACTGTCACACCTGTCCAATTTGGTAAATAAATTATCCATGCCTCGACTTAAGAATACACAGCGCTTACAAATCATTGAATATTTTTAACACAATTTATACTCAGTAAGTCAAGAGTTACATCCCATTTCGAATTCAATGGATACGCGAAAAAATCAAATCGCTGCATTTGGGAAAAATTATTGAAAAAGCTATCAATACATCCGATCTTTTTATTATGTAGTTCGAGTCAGCCCCATACTGCGTACTTCTTCTAAGGCGGCAAAGCCCGGACGGTTATTGTGAATGGCGAGCGCTATTTTACTCAACTCGACTTGGATAATAAGTTCTTTCAAAAAGATAATACTATATAATACATAAACTAGAACTTAGCTAATTTTTATGAATTATTTTTTTTGGCCATCATGACCATTAGATGATTATTAAAAAATCACCCTATTAAAAGCTAGAAGACAAAAATTGAATAACACATCGGCTATGTTCTTCTTTCCAATCTCTTCTCTTACAAACTTCCACATCATTCAATTAGTAAATATTTTTTTATTTAAAAGAGATAGTAAATAATATAATACAATTCATAAGACAACAGAACATCAGTGAAATTTGTGAAATAAAATCTTTCAATCCCTCTTTTTATATTAAAGAATTTTACTCAAATGTGTAGGTAGAGGTAAAAATATTGAGGCAGCTCTTAAGTTTTTGTAAAAACTTTTTAAAATTAAATAATAACAAGCCAAAGTCAAGCATCGCTTTGTTAATAAACAAAACTTTGAAAAACAATAAGCCTCTCAACACGCGTTTAGTAGTGTTAAAGCTCATTCTAAGTTATAAGTCTACAATAGAGTTACTACAAAATTGAAGTCTTAATTTAAAATTAAATTTAAAGTACTTGGGGCTTCCATCCAAAACAGATAAATTTGCAAAAAAGTTGCTGCCACCCAAGCACCTAACCAAACGCTTCACCCCACTAAAATGGCTACAGTTAAGAGGGCAGTGTGCATCGGAGATAAACCATGATAGCTGCTCCCAACAAGCCTGCTTCTTAAGATTTATATATATAAAAAAAAAACTGAAAGTTTCGGTACAGAAATAAGTTTCTTTAGCACAAACTTTTGATATTTGAATTGTCATTTGGGTTTACATGAAGTAAAAGAAAACTTCAAAACTACTAAGTCCATGCTGCTTCTTTTATTTGCAAAAGAGTGAAAATGCAAAAATTGCATTTTAAATTTTATTTCACTGCCTTGAAAACATTTTATCGTTAACGTATACTAACTATAAGTTAGTAGATTTAATGTTGGATAATTAATTTCTTGTAAGTTAAATTCGAGCAAATTTTGCTCTCTGCTGAGTACAGCCATTTATTCAAAGTTAAATCTACAAATTAGTCAAGTTTAATAAGTTACAACCTTTGGGCATGCAATGATCATGATCATGATCATGATGATGACGATGACGCGATGATAATGATAATGATAAGTTCAACGACGCAATTAACTTGAAATGCAAGATACACAGTATCGCACACACACTCTTGTATAAAAATATCAATTAAGGGAATGTCTGGCACATCATCACATTTTGTAGTTACGATAGTTCCATACGAAACTAGCATATAAAATGTAGAGATATAACTACATATAAATATTGTTAACTGAAATGAGTCGCATCATTTGGTCGGGACAAACAAAGAATCTACTCAAAGCGCATATAAAATCGAACACACCCCACTTCAAGTGTTGCCTCCACACCTTGTATATGTGAGGGTGTGCTTCATAGGCGGCGTTATAAATTTTAATTTTTCAAAAAGGGATACAAATCGCCCAAGAAATTATATAGTTATATATATATATTATATATTCTGCAAGCTTTTTTCGATTACTAACGAACGTCCTTTACTCGGACTAATAGTTATGTTTTGTCCCAAGAAAAAGTAGAATTCCATATTTTTAGTCGGTATTGTCTCAATGCGTCTTTTGACTTTTATTTTTCGTTCGAGTATTGCTCCATATCAGGAAATATACACTGAACATCTGCAATTATATGACAAATATTTTGTAGCTATAGATTTGAAAAATCAGTTTATATTGGTATCGGCAATTATCTATCCCATATGCATGCAGGTAATGTATTATCCTTACCTTTACGATCTTCTTCTTGTTCTCAGACTCGACACAAAACATTTATAAAATGCCAAATTATATACTGTAATGTTTCCCAAATTCTCGGGATTTATTTTTTTGAGCTTTAAAACATTTTAAGTAAACTTAGTTTCCAAGTCATTTGATTTTTTGCAATAAATATACAATATTCGATTTCAAATTAAATCTGAATTAAATGTTTGAATGTATTTAAAAAAAGTCGTTGACTTGAAGTTAAGAGCAAATATTCGGTTCCAAATTAAAAATTAACAATTTAGCGAAATAAACTGTTTGGAATTAACTATATACCATTTGAATTCGATTTTGTGAAATTTAAATTCAAATAAAATCGTAACAAATGATTCAAGCACATTATGGAATAAGTTATTTGACAACTTTTTGTTGGGATTATAACGAAAAATAAAATCGGTTTGAATTCCCAGCTTTAAAAAGAAAATACATGTTTAGGGTAGGGTGACACTAACCCCTAATTTAAACCCCTTTGCCACTACACTACTCTCCCGTTGTGCACATGTTAATGATGGCCATTGTCGCTACCGTTGGCTGACTGCTATACGTCCGTCCACGTGTGTTACGGACGCCACTTATTGCCGCCCGTAGCCAGTGGAATAGTCGATAGAATCCCCAACTGAAATGACAGCCACAACGTAGAACTGTATTTTTTTTTGGTTTTTATTTTCTACTACGTTGCTTTGCATTTGGTTGTTCGAAACCAAATGAGACGAACGTGTTTCAAATATCAAAACAAAAACGAATACAAACTACATAAAAATTCAACTCCAAACGCAACATCAAAATGGCTTGGCGCGCTTATGCAAATCGCAGACGGAATAAACATCTAGACATCCAGATACTACATACGTTGTACATATAAGTTGTACAATAGAGCTCTATCTACGGATTAGAGTTGTACAATAGCTGTATCTATCTATAAACGCGCATAGATACAACGCAGTTGAAAGGGCCAAAACCCTTGGCTGGGGGAGGGGTCTTGAAAATTTCATCAAGTTCAATGTCAAATGAAACGAAAATTTAATTTGCTGTAATTATTCTTCTACATGGGTGCTGGGGGGAAATGTAATCGAAATGAAAAGTCAAATTTGTTGACTTGCTAATTGCTGCGAAAGAAACTTTTGACAGAGACCCACATAGAAAATGATTTTAAAATTTTGAGAGGTGAAAGTGCTAGAAACCACTAAACGATACAGCGAACTGCGTTTAGTCGCTAAATGACAGAAACTTTGGAGTGAAAATAGAAAATATATATAAATGACGAACTAACTGTGAGATATTAATTGACTTTAATAGCTGTTGCGATAAGGTTTCCGACAGGGTTACAACTAAATGCTATTTATTAGACAGTTTAAAGATGTAAAAGTGTATAGGGTGAACTGTTGGTTAAGAAAATTTATAGTTTTGTTTTGATTTAGAAGTTAGCAGATGTGTCAGAGGTAATTAATGAGCGTCAAAATGTTACCTAAAATGGACACAATTTGGAACACAAATATTAGACGAACAAAACCAAGGCAAAGAATTATAGATATTTGAGACCAGCTGATATAGGCAACTCGCTTGATTTCAGATAGGATTTGAACTGGAATTTCAGATTAGGTATGTATGAGCTGGCGAAAGATGAAGAACTCGTGTTGTCCAATCCAGCTGTAGCATTTATATACAAAATATATTTAGGGAATTGTTTAAATCCTTAAGTAAAAGTACAACTCTAGACGAAATGTTGCAGTCTTCAAACAAGTAGTTCTGATAAAAGAACTAAACTACATAATTTGTTCTTCTACCGATTCATATGTATGAATGAGAGTGGGCTTACGCTTTTCGGCACTGCAACCCCCATGGGTCTATTGTGCCCCTACTGATTAATATAGATCAGCACTTACTCCTAGAAGCAACAATGCATTGAAGCAGTCAATTAGATCTTTACGTTAATACGTAATGACAGATTAATGCTAAGATACCCGTCTGGATGAACGAGATGTCACGTAGAGGGGCATAGCATTATCATTTTCTACTGTTCCTTAAAGATATTATATATTTCTTGCGTACAAAATTTAAATATGCCAATGCACCATGACCATACACGGTGAGGGTATAAAAGGAAACAATTCTTTAAAACTTTTTATCTTATTCAAATTATTTGCATACCAAAAGTTTCTAATAATGCATCCATAATCTTTGCGAATTTTCAAAACAACATATCAAGGCTAGTAATACTACAAATATTGAAAGCACCATGCGAAAGAGTATTAATTTTTTTATACTAACACAGTCGCACCACTTAAGTGTTAACCAAAGCCTGCTCTGACTGCTTGAAAGAGATACCAAGCAGTGCAAAGCAGTTTCTTGTCGTTAACTTGCGGAATAGACCTTAACCTTTGCTGTTTATCGAAACATCCATTTTAACATAATTTTAACTCAAGAATTTTTTGCTTAAAAACTTAATTTAAAATTTAGGAATTACTTAAAAATTTAGGAATTTCTCTCAAAAAACTCAAAATTTGAATATGGTTGTACAAAGGCAATCGTATGAAGCATCTCTTGCGACATCGAAATTAATTTTCAAGATTTTTAGTTATGTTCTCAGTTAAGCTTTAGCGGATGTACCTAGATAAGATTTATATGTTTTATTCGTTGTACTTTCTTGAATGAAATCTTATTGTTGCTTCCAGAACAACTACATATCAGCTAACATTTGATATATATTTGAATCAAAGAAATCAAAGCAAATCTCCATATTTAGGAAAATCGGTTCGTTCAAAAATTAAGCTAGGGCGTACTTGAGACAAGTTGAAATATTTGATCAAAATCGTATTTTACTAAAGAAGATAATTGATGCCACAGATTTACATTTGTCTACAGTAAGAAGTGCAGTCAGCAAGAGCGAAAATGAGCGTGAGAGTGACAATCAAGCACAAGCGTGTGAAAAATCTGACATATTGAAACATGTGCGTGTATTGACTGCGCCGAAGCAGAATTTTGTATCCTAAGCACGTATTGAGATTCTACCTCTCTCTGATACAGCGTGAACAAAATCTATGGAGACTTTTTAATAAGCAAGAAAATAAATTCGCTAAAGCTCGATTTGAAGTTCGAAAAATTTCAGGATATTTGCTTCATAATCGGTAAATTAACTGTAATTGTTTTAAATCGCTGGAACTTGTCTTAATTTCATTAAATTTACAAATATTAAATACTTTTCATTCAACTTTAATTGTAAGTGATTTTAAGACTAATTTTCAACTTAGGTTCTATAGCAACAAACTCAAGCTATAAAGATTACTTCGTTCTGCAACAAGATACTCTTTGTTTCTCTCTCAACTTTTAATACCCTGAAAATTTTCCATTTGACTTCTTATTGCAACACAATAGATATTTGCCAAATCATTGTCTGCAAAATTTATTGACTCAAATGGATCTTATGTACATACACACACTACCTAATGCTACAAACCTCTGACTGTTTTTGCAAAAAACAATCTCTTCTCCGTGCTCTCTATCATCTCCCACACTTACGCGCCTTTTTTTTTTGCTTGTTGTATTAAAATCCCATTTGGCAAGTCTTTAAGGCACCAAAAATAGAAGGTGCAGAATATAACAATTCCTCACTAATTGTGCGCAAATCTTCACATGCCTTGACCAAAAGCTAAGCCCCAAGCGTCATGATCAATGTGCAAATAATTTAATTAGAGCTTCGAAGCACACAGGGTGCCCCAGCGGCACGGAGTGTTAAATACTTACTATATTCAATGGGCAGCTACGTCCATTGATAGACTTGAGCGCTGTTGACGTAGTTGTAGAATTGAGCTGCTCCATCAATGCGGTCATTTCACTGGAGACCGAGGCATCGAGATGACCATCCGCTTGTCTGGCCTTGAGCGCGGCAAAAGCGGGCATGATGCTAGAGGAAGTGCTGCTGCTGCTGCTGCTGCCATCCGCTGTGCCAGTTGTGGCATGACGCTGCTTCGGCAATATGAGACGCACTATGAATCCATAGCCGGTTGGAGCGCTCAAAATACGCGAACAGGATGCATGCTTAGCTCCATAGGCACCGGGCTTTAGTTCAATAATCAGACTAGATTCTTTGCCTTCGCTCTCGATAAAGTGCTCCTGCTGAGCGCTGCATAGTGGCTTAAATGTGGGATGTGACAACAGATCTCCTGGGGGAAGAAAAGTAAATATTAAAGTTAGTTTACGATGCAAATAGTGTATAGAAAGTTATTGCGGACTCTTCTCAAGCTTCTTTTTACAGTAATTTCAACTGCGTCGCTTTAAGTTCGATGCAGGAATATAATGCAATTGATCCAAAATTATATACCATAATATACTAGTTTTTAAAAGTTTTATTAAAATTATTCAACTTTAAGCAGTATTCATTTTAGAATTAAAAATTCTTTAAGCGTGACAGACTTCAGCTTCTAAACTAAGATAGCACCTAATTAAAGTTAAAGAGACTAAATATATTTTAAATCAATCATTGAAAATCATAAATTCATTATCGTTTGCAATTTGTTGCAAATATTAAAATTAATTTTTTCTTTAAATTTGCTTATTTCAAGGTGCCGCCAAACAAATGTTACACGTGCATCACCGCATTTAAATTAATTAAGACACAAGCAATTCTTTAAAAATGCCGAAAATTTTGAACTTCAACAGATTTCGATTAAGGTTAATTGATTTGCAATTAATCAATTGAGTTTCAGTTAAATCAAATAAACAACACAAAAAGCAATAAATGACTCCTTTGAGCTAATTGAATGAATCAAACAGTTTATTGTGTTGCCTCAAATTTACTTAAGCATTTAAGAAAAAGAATACCGAATGAATCAAAATAACTCAATATATTCAGAATGCAAATACAGATATAATTAACTAACTACAAGATAATTTATCTGACAAATAATGAAACTCATGCTGATTAAAATCAACATAAATCATTTAAAATAGATGAAACCAATCTTTAATTAAGTGGTAAAGTGTTGAGTTCGGTTCGAAAATAACTAACATTTCGAACGCTTCGCATGTCAATACCTAGAAGATAAGACACCTTTTGAGCTTATACTATATCTTCTATTAAGATAAACAACCATTTCACTTTTCTCGGGCTAACTTTATATTAAATTTTCTTACTTTTGGCTCAGATATCATAAAAGTATGATAGGTTTAATGATATCTGGAAAAAAAAGATAGAAAGAAAATCCGAAGAACTATATGAATTATTTTATTTTTTTTTAAGCAAAAGCAAGTTACTTTTTAATTATTTTATTGATAATTTCCTAAAATAGTTGAGAGAAAAAGTACAGTATTACGTATTAAAATTGAGAAATCCACACACAGTATTATTTAATGTTAAAAGTTGCTATTTAAAGTATTCCCTTTAAGATTACCAATTCTTTAAGGGTGAAAAATAATTTGAATTAAGAACGCTCTTTCTACTTTGATCTCAATTTCAAATCATTGAGTTGTTCATATGGGAATAAGTACAACTAAAGAAATTCGTAGAATGATTCAAAACTATTAAGATGTTTGATTTTTAGCTTTTAAAGCGATCCGTACAATCAACGTTATTTTTGTAGCAGTTACCAAGATAGATCTTCATTCGCAGAATCTGACTCCGATGACAACAATAATTCAATTTTGTCTGGGTTACCCTAACCATATCATACTATCTCCTGACTTTAAGATTGAAACTGGTTGTTAAAATGTATAATTTGAGAAATCTTGTCTAATATTCCCCCTTACTAAGCACTTAGAACACTGTATGTTAGATCGTGCAATCTAAGAAGTAGACCGAAAATATCGAATAACATTTCTGCTTTCAAGTATGAGTGAGACAAGTGAATTAGTGAGAAATCTATATTTTTCAAATTTATTTGAATTTAAAAAACCTTAACTTAAGAAAACCCTTCAAGATTATAAATTATTAGTTCAAAAAAACAAAATCTTTAGAGTTTTTTATCAAATTATATCAAGGCCCAAAACGAAAGTTACTTAAAGTGTTATCAGTGTGACTAGCGATGTGCGTTCTTACGTTCAGATTCTAGAGTTGGTTGGAACTAAAGCTACCAACTTTATTTATTTCAAAATAAAAATTCTTACGATTTGGATATAAATGGAATATGAATTAACAGAAACAAAGTTAAGAAATCAATTAAATACGAGTGATTCAATATCACTGCAAATAAACTCACCTACAATAGATCAACGGAAAAACACCTTATAAAAAACGGAGTCAAATAACTCATTAAAAATTGTTTATATGTTTTTATGGAGCTTTGTCAAAAGTCAATATCATTGCAGTTGTGCATATCTTGCCATTCGCATTAAATAAACATAAAAAGTGATATACAATATTTTTTTTATTATTGATCAAAATGATTAATGCGAAAAAGTGCAACAACTGAAAAAAAAATTGATTTAATGAAAACAGTTTATTCGCAGAGTACGGTAAATACGTTTATTTGTTGTCAGAGACCAGAAGAGAACACAACAGACCAGACCAGACCAATCCCAACTTGGCAAATAGTACAAGTCTACTACGCGTCTCTAGTATATCTTGCATTGAATGCTACTTTTCAGTATCGCACAGCTTTTCAGCTCTTAAGTTGTCAATCAACAAATGTCCCATCAACTGTGTTGACAAAAGCTTTTGAACAAACATCCAAAAATAGCAACTGTTACTAGATATTAGTACCTTTCCAGTTTTTGGTTAAGCAAAGAGTCAGTCAGTCAGCACAATGAGTAACAACAGCTGCCGAATGTTACTTTTAAATTCGTATAGAATCTTTAGTGTCATCATCAGCAGCAGCATCATCATCATCATCAGCAGCTGTATTATCATCTCGAAAAAAGTTCAAACAAATATTGATGCTACTGATTTGGTGTGACACTTTCACCAAATACATTCGAACTACTCGTTTACAGACTCGTACAATACAATTTAACTGAAATTCAATTAATTTGATGTTTGAATTCAATAATTGAATTGCTCATCTTCGTCTACCTCTGCGTCTCTCTGTCTCTTTTTCTCTACAGCAGCAGAGATACGAATATTCTCATTCATTCGAACGAGTGTTTGTTTGCCAGTAAGTGAATATGTGAGTTTGTGGGGAAAAAACTCATTTCGATGCTGCCTGTCTGTTCAATTATTTTGCACTCGAACTCGAACCTTGTGCATGTCAGAGGTTAAAATGTTTCGACCATGCCATATACGAGCATATAGTGGTTACATAGGCATATCTGCTATAAATGTATATACCTGCTATATACATATTTACTTAACTAGTTAAATTAATAAAAAAAAAATACGTTATGAACGTATAATATCCATACTCAGCATCAGATTCACACTTTTAGTTGGAATTGCGCAAAGTGAAAAATTATGCATCGGACACTATTGAGGCGAAAAAGTTTTTACTTTTTGAAATAACTTCAACCAATGTTGTGCAAATAGCCTTACACAACAACCACTAAAATAATGGCCCTCAATTTTCTAACAACTAACCGTTTTACCATATTTTTTATCAGTTACAAGCATATAGGCATCTGACTCAGATGCACCTGAATTTAAATTAAATCTTAAAACTTTAGCAAATTAGCAATTAAACCTAAAATACCTGTAACACTTGCTTCGCACTGGACAACCAGACCAAAACTATTTATACATTTTAAGTCACTTAACTGAATCCAAAGGAAAAACTCAAGCAAGTTTTTAAGTTACCTGGCGTGGTGATTTTTATTGGGCAAAGTCGCAGCATCTGAAATGCTATTGTATGCCTTCTATTTCATTATTCAAGTTTGCGATTTTGAAACTATTCCCACAATGGTGTCTAAATTTAAGTTTATTAACACTAAACGAATAAACAAAGATGGCGTATGGAAAAGTGCAGCGTGCACGACTTTTGGGGTACCCTCTACTACTGTAAGACACAGTTGTAAATTCTTTAGAATGAAATTTTTTTTATTTTTCCTACGTTTCGCCGATTTTGATACAACAGTAGTTGGCTAGAAAACTTTAAAGTAACGAATCGGTTCATAATATCTGCAAAATCAAACAAATTCCAACAAACATAGAACTGTAACTTATATTTGGCTAAATTACCTTTTAGGCTATATGATATAGTCAAGCGATTTTGATTAAATATTCTTAGAAATACAAACCTAATTTAACGTATAGAATTTGGTTGGTATAACTTCGAAAACAAAAGAAATGAGCTCGATCGCATACATCTTTATAAAATTTAACAAAATGCTGTTACTTTTGACTGCCAAAGTTGGCTAGGATATCTAAAAACTATTTTCTGACCAATTTGATGAACTATTGGTGGTGTTTAAGATAATATTTAAGATAATCAAACTTTTGGTAAAAATTGACACCATTGCGTGCCGAATTTGGAGTGTAATAGCAATTTAAGAAAAAAAAGCGGATAAAGAACCTTTAGATCGCGTACCCATAGCTCAGAAGAAACGAATCAGAAACGTCGCGCTTGGTAGATAGTAATTTACTTCTTAAGTACTCGATCTATAACACATAGTAGAAGAGTATGCTTTCCATTGGAAGCCTGTTCTCTTCATCATTAGCACTTCGCCTCAAACCCTGAAAGCCATGACGATTCACTGTCTAGTTATAAAAACGTCGTTTTTCGATCAACTCAAATATATATAAATGCTGATGATGATGACTATGATGATAATTTTGTCTACTAATTTTAAATTACTAATTATTCATCCAAACTTTTTGATTATTTAAGTTGAGGGCAAAACACGCTATGGAACTGTAAAATATGTATTCCGATATATAAGAACTAAATGAAATCTTTAACCTTTTTCTATACAAACTATTTAAACTACCGAATCATCCATCTAAAACCTTTTGATATTTTTAAGATGGCGCAAAGCTGCTATATGGCAGTTACATTCTATATCCTTCATAAATTTGCGTCACCTCAGACAATAAAAAGTTGTTTCTTAAAACTTTTTTCATCTTACTGGCTGCGAACTTCCCTAGTTACTCTAATAACACTTTAGTTACCTCTGGAAGGGGTTTGTAACTTCTCCGGCATATTACATATTTTTTTCAATGCTTTTATTTATTTAATTCACCTGAATTTATCGATATTTTCATCGGTTAAGCACAATAGCGTCTCTTGCTGCTAGCGCCATCTGGCCGCAGTTGTAAAAAGCAATTCTGTTTTGGACAATAGAAACAGCACAAACAAAATATATTTTCTCTTCTACAACAAGAAAATTAGTATATAAAAACTCACAGAAAATGTCGCATAATTGCATAAGAACTCACATTGATTGTAAAAAGATTTGATTTTTAAGATTTTACCAACAAACCCTCTTTGCTTAAATTTTCGGACAAGAAAACCTAAGTCAGCAATTTGCTTTAGTAACACCGAATTTTCATGCAAATCGCTCTACTTATTTTTCGATTCTCATGCTAAACTTAGCAAATCACTAAAGTGGCCACCCACTTATGCAAATTACAGTGTATAATAATTAGCCAGTTTTAAATTATATTCTGGGTCAGTGACTGCACTCAATTTACGTACGTAGTATCTTTATAATCGTGTGTAATTTTTACGCCTATTATTGCAAAATATAATTTTATGCATTAGACGGTTTATGGCGACAATCCGAAACGGGGGCTGCTGACAATAAATTATTTATTTTTGGCGCTGAAATTGACGTTGCATTCGTACTGCATTTGCATTTGTTTATTATATGCAATTTATTTGTGAGTATATGAACGAGTATATGTAGTCGTATACGGATAATTACTCACGTATATGCAAGTTATATCGAACTTGACATTAATACCCGTAATAGTTGTTATTGTCGTATTTTTGTTTTTCGCTGTCGTTGTCAACAATAATTTTCTTTATGTTTGGCCGCAAAACCTTCCCTAACAACTGCAGCCATACGATCTTTGCATATGGCAAATATCGAATGTATCGAATGTATTGCTGTGGGAAACTTAAACGACTAAATGAATTACAGTTAGCACTGACATAAGCGATAATTAGTTCTAATAAGTATTTAAACACAGGCACACACGGCATATACAATAATTTCCATTGTTTGTATCTCTAGATAGATGCACTACAAGCTACATAAGTATCTTCAATGGCTGCGATAATGCAAACAAATGATTTTCACTGATTGGGCCATTCATAAAATCGAGTGCAAGGTAATGAATGAATGAATGAGTGAGTGAATGAATGATTCGTAATAACAACAATAATAACAATGACTAAATGCCACTGAACTTTGACTAATTGGGTTAAAAGCGTAAATCAAGTTAAATGCTGCTCTAAATAGATGTACAGCATAGTAGGGCAGTTTAACGTTTCGTGAAAAGAAAGGGCAGCGCTTCGTTGGCATATATAATTTCACTTAATTTTTCGTTACAAATTGTAAGCATTTTTAGAGCATAACGATTTTCATATATTTTCATATTTATTTCCAAAAGGGAGGGAAAGTATGCACTGACTTATATATAAGGTACGCAAAGCAGCGCGTAGTCAAGTCATACATAACCAAGAAGTTAAGTTATTTACATACGATTTCCATTTGTAAAACTCGATCTGAATGAAGTCAAGTAAACAAACTGCATGAGTTACTTACGATGTTGAGGCTTATGGCTGTACAAGGTCAGTCAGAGTCACTCCATAAGAGTATTAATGTGACTAATGCGAGTACATACTCGATTACTCACATAAAATGTAAAATAAACATTAGAGCACAAAACGGGTAAATAATTTTCGAGAAAATATCATTTGCCATGATATCTGTCAATAGACAATAACTCAGGCGAGTCCACTTAAGTTAAGAGCCTAGGGTTTTTGGGGTTTAAAACAAAACGTGTCCTTCATGCTCTTTAAAAGGCTAACGAGCGAGGGTTGCTATAAGTTATTGCTGTACTAAAAGCCTGCGTTTTTTTTTTTTAGGTTGGCTCTGGATATTAAAACATTTAAATTTTTTTAAGCAAAAAACTGTTTCGAATTTCTAACTTATATGAAAAGTCTAAAGAATCAAAAACATTTATTGAAAATTTCATTTGTCAGAAAAACGCTGAAAATATTTTCATTATAAATTTTTTATGATTGTAAAGGGTGTTTTTTTTCACTTTTTTTTGCAAACAGTTATTTTTTTAATAGCTGACGCACTTAAACTGCCTTGTATAACGTTAAATTCGTTTAGTTTGCTATTTAATATAACTATAAATCGACTTGTATAGCAACTACATATTATTGAATTTAATTATCGAATTTGCAGCTTCACGTTAGCTACTCGTATAATCATTTCAGGTTGAATAAATACGCAAATAAAACAAATTGAAAAGAAATAGCAAAGCATCTTGAAGATCTCATTGTTTGCTGTGCATCAACAATGTTATTGTGATTGACAAGTGCTATGATGTTCTCAAAATTTATGTTACCCAAAATCAAACAACTGCATCCAGATTGGTTTCCCTACTGACACATGCAACAGACTCGGCGAAACTAATGCCTAATTGAGAGGTTGGGCGCTTGATGCCAACTTGAAGAGTTTATTCGAGATAACGGCCGATATGTCAAGGTATAGGAGAAAATAATCTTCAAATTATGTCGCTAATCGCATCGCCTATCATTAAACGTCTTATTATTTCTAAGTTTCAATTAACAAGTTTAAAATATTTCGACAATTTTAGGTTTTGAAAGGTGAAGCTTCTATATCTTTTCATTCCAAAAAAATATTTGATTTGTAAATTGACTTATTCGCGTGTACCTTTTATAGTGTGAATATTCGATTCTCTATCAAACTAAATTTGTTTAATTTTTATCTGTCAATAGCACAAAAAACATGCAAACTTAATGATATTTCAAGGCGCCGTCTCTTTTAAATGGCCAATGGTAACTTTTACAAGTTTTCCCATAACTTAGAGATATAAGCATCTTAAGCAAGGAATTAGTGGGTTAATCTGTGTACATTCCTAATATAGCTCTAGCTATAGAAGATGCAAAAATTGGTATTTATTGGACAATCTGTTTATTGAGCATTCTGTACATGAGTTTATATTAAAGAATTTCAAATTGGATTTGAGTGTGAGAACAAGTTTCATTCTGTTTTAAGGATTTTTCTTGTTTTTTTTTTTTTTTTTTGGAGGAATTAAACTGCGATTTTTGCTTTCAATTTCATTCTGTTTTAAGGCTTTTTCTTTTTTTTTTTGAGGAATTAAACTGCGATTTTTGATTTCAGTTTAAATATGTTTCACACAATAAGCATATCTACCATTTTTTTGCTATTAATTAATGAGTTTATAAATTTAAAAAAAAGATAACTTCAACATGATTTCGTCATTTCGCTAGTAATCTGGCGTACTGTACAGAAAATACAAACTATTAAACTATGCAAAGTATTTCAAGATAATTTAAAAAAAAGAAGAATTTTTTAACTGCAAATCAAAGTCTGCATTATAGTTGGGCAATGATTCTATTTTAAATCGTTTTATCGTCTCATTGAATGGGAATTTGTAAATATTATTATTATTATTCTCGTTGTGTAGCATTCATAAATTACATTATAAAATATCCCGAGAACAGAAGCGACTGTCAACTTTAGAAATAGCCAACAAATTATGAAAACTACACAAACTTCACATGCACTCTTGTGTTTCAAAAGTAAAAGGGCAACCCTCGCTGCACTCATGCACGTTCGCGGTATTTACGGCGGTTTACAACGAAATACCACAAATGAAAACAAATCTTGTATTAAGTTGGGGCTCAAATGTAAAGCTCTTGGCTCTATTATTAGGCGGCTCTCAGCTGAAAGTTGGCATTCACTGTACTGCACTGTATACACTGTACTCTTGATGCTGATGCCATTATAATAGAAATAATAAATTCTATGCCTGCCATGTATGTTATATGTGGCATGTGGCATGTGGCAGGTTGCACACTCATCATAATTACGCGCTGCTGCATATCAAAGCAAAGAGACACTCGAAAAACACAACAACAACAACAGCAACGACTAGTTGTATTCAAGTTGTTGTTTTTTAAAAATAAAAAAAATATACTTCTAGTAAACACACACCCACACACACCCAATACACACACATAACGTCGAGTGCAATTTTGTTTTTTATTTACTACTAAAAAATGGGTCAACTATCAAAGTCAGAACTGCCGAGGGTTAAGTGTTTTTGCTGCACTCGCTTTCACTCCCGTTGCTGTTGTTGTTGTTGTTATTGTTTGTTGTTGTTTTGACCAACTTTTTATGCCGCTTGTTGACACATACAACATGCAACATATACATATATAAACATCTATATAAACAACTCATGTGTTGACCAGCAATTGTGCAGTGACAGCGGCAGCAACAAACTCCCGTTGGCCAATTTTGCTAATAGGTCAAGCGAAAATGTCCCCATCATCATCATTATCGTCATCGTCAGCATCGTCAGCATCATGACCAGCCTCGTCATGGTCATCATCATCAACAACGCCTTCACCAAAACCATCCACATCTTAAGTGCCTGCCTCTATTTGTGCAGCACTTACTGCAGCAGTAGCAACAACAACTACAACAACATAAAATAAATTCTAAACAAGATTACGACGTGAAGCCAAATTCTGGACAGTAACAGAAAAATCATTTCCCAGCAGAACTTGACATGTATTCATTCGTACTATTTGCACTGTTATACTCTTTGTGAGAGTCCTCTTACTACCTATTCGCATAATCTGGCATGTTCACTCGTAATCGCAATTATCGATGATTGTTGATTTTGTGTGTTTTTTAGCGGAATGTAAATGTAGAACATGCCTTAATATACGCATAGTCGAAAATAAGAAATTTAATTTAAAGTTCCCTCAAATGCATAATCGTGGTATCTATTTATCAATAAGGTAAATAATTATAAGGTATTTCAATCCATTTAAGCTAGCTCAAAGCATATACGATTCTTAACTTTAATCGTATAATTTCTATACCTCAGTCATACTATCGTTATATGTTATTAGGATTGCCTAAATTATTGTGCTGTCCTAGAAAAAATCATGAGAGTTCTTGACTGGCTAATTTAAAAAGTTGACTTCTTAAAGATCCTCCAAAGAACAGTGTATGCGATTGCTTACCGGATCTGTAGAGTATGCCCGGTAAAAGCACAAAAAATTTATCCATACCAAAAACTTTTTATAAATATGTTGCAGAAATGATATGAAGAACGTTGATAACGCTGTAGGCAATCTTAGGAGAAGTAATAGCGAATTCGATAAATCGGGAGTGGTATATAGTAACTTATTCTTGAGCTAATAGGTCTTTATGACATAACTGGTTTCCATCAGAAGCACCAAATATTATATATACCAAAATATAATCTTTTTACAATATGTTGCAGAAATGATACCAAGAACATTGAGAACGCTGTAGGCATTTTTAGAAGGAGGAGTAATAGCGAATTCGAAAAATCGGGAGTGTTATATTGTAACTTATTTTTGAGGTAGTGGGTCTATATAACATACTTTGGGAAACTGGTTTCCATCAGAAGCACCAAATATTATCCACACCAAAAATTAAACTTTTTGCAATATGTTGCAGAAATGATATGAAAAACGTTGATAACGATGTAGACATTCTCAGAAAGAAAAAGCTACAGCGAATTTTAAAAACCGGGAGTGTTATATAGTAACTTATTCTTAAGGTCTATATGGCACAATTTAGGAAACCACTTCGCCTGGCTCTACCCCCCAGACTCTGGAGGCTTTGGCGATTCACTGCCTACATATAAAAACGCCATGTTCGGGCAAAATATAAAAAACACTTATGATATTGCCTAATTCTGATCTCGGCTTGCAATTCTTTACAGCAAATAACTTCGTAAATTAATCTCAGTTGTCGAACAAGTAAACCATATTGACTTGTATTATTTTTAATTCTACAAAAATTGGAATTTTTGCTTAATTTTTTCGTTTAGCTTCGTTTGTAATTAAAAGTTAAATTAATTGCTTAATAATATTTTTATAATATTATAGTCTTTGCCTTTTATGGTTAAACTGCCTAGTGCCTTCCCATTATAGCAGAATCAGTAGAAATAATTGCTTCTTAAAAATTGAGCATTGAGCCTTACTGTATAACTTTGTAGGATTTTGACAATGAATTTGGATTATTTCAAAGCAGAGGCTGAAAAACTGTTAATTCGCTTAGGGAACTAAAGTCCACACAGCATTATGTATCTAAGAAATTGCAACTAAAAAATGTAAATTATTAATAATCCAAGATTTTAGGCTTCATTTCCACATACTGCTAAAATAATTCTAACATATGCATTATCATCAGTGACCCATCCATTTTATTTTTATTACAACAACTCAAGCATAATTTTTTATTTTTCAGTTTTAAACTCAGTTTACTGCTTTCTCCGTCACATATGTCTATTTTACGTTAATGCTTCTAGTCTAGTAAACTTTGCAGTCACCTTTAACTAGGTGAAGGGCAAGCACCCAGAAATTATTTTGCAAAAACCTAGAAACCCAACAACTTTCATATAGACCGTTATTAAGAAAAGTAGATTATGTCAAAGAGTTCAAAAGCTGCTTTTGCTTTGTATGGGATTTGTTTGGGACTTTTTGAAGAATTAAGAAGCATATTTGTCGTTTGTAAAACATTTCATTTAAAGTTTAAAATTCATTATGCTTTTTATTGATTTTCATTTAAAATACACAACTGATTCAAGCACAACCTTCTAACTTTTTACAATACCACACATTGTGAATTGTAATATTCCGAAAGAGAGCTATTTAGAGATTTGAATGAATAGCCAACTAATTGGTTTGTTTGTATTTATTTTTGTTAAAGTCTTACTTGGTTTGGAAATGAAAAATTTGTTCCGATTGGAATTTTTTTTTAAGATATAAAGATTATAGATTTATAGATTTTTAAGAATAGATTCTTAGAATAATAAACAAATTTTTTAAGCATAATACTAACTCGTAACATCATTAATCGAGTTCCAACGATTACAACCAATATAAAGCGACTAAATTTATTTCAAACAATTTTATTGTCTAAAAAAACAAATATTTTTTGCAATTTTTTAATATTAAGGAATGGTTAAATGAACGAAAAACATGCGAAACATACAGCTTGAAAAGCAATGACCTCCACCATCTTTTTTTGGATGTGCGAAAATATAAAAAGCCACGAGATGCCAAATATGTGTTTCGCTGCGAATAACCCGACATTTAAGGGTTTTGGAATTCTTTAAAAATTCTATCGTGCTCCATTTTTAGAGGTGTATTCACTTTTACTGAGTTCATCGTACTATTTTAACAAATATTAAATCGTCATATAATATCTGAAAGTTTCTGTTTCAAAATTTGAAAAAAAAAAATAGAATCGAAGTAATTGTGGTTCATATTCAGATTGAATTTTGAAACAATAAATCAAAAAGTTCAAAGTAATTTTGAGCTTAAATGTCTCAAAGATTTAGTTTGTCTTAAATTTTTCAATAAGTAGCCTAATTTTCCTAATTCAGTAGGAGACGGCTGCTACGATTATGGATCTAAGTTTTCTGTTTTCAAAATTTCTTTGAACATTTGTTGTATGTTTTAGAAACTAGTACAACTCTTGCCATCATATGGGGTCTTAGATACAGTCTTAAGACCTAAAAGATCTTGCAAAATGTATGTGTTTGGAAAGTGGATGTGGAGACCAATGCTTGTGTCCATAAGAAAAATGCCAAAAAGCCTCTTTCAAATTAGTCTGCGATGAAAGGATCTAGGATTGAAAAGCGTTAAACAGGGGTTTGAGAAAAGAAAACCTTGAACGGTTTTGTATATTTTCATGTAGTTCCTTAAAAAAGATAATAAGTGTCAAGATTTTAGCCAGATATTAACATTTTTAACTTATTAAAATAAGAGTTCGGAAACCAAAATTTCCTTAACTGGATGTGGAGACCCATGCTTGTATCCATAAGAAAAATGCCAAAAAGCCTCTTTCAAATTAGTCAGCGATGAAAGGATCTAGGATTGAATCGCCGTCAAACGCGGGATTCGAACAGCGTTAACCAGGGGTTTGAGCAAAGAAAAACTTGAATAGTATTGTATATTTTCACGTAGCTGTTTAAAAAAGATAAGTGCCAAATTTTAGCCAGATATTAACATTTTTAACATATTGATATAAGAGTTCGGAATGCAAAATTTTGTTCACTCATTTTCCAACTTAAGAAAAGAAGAATTTATTCATTTATTCAAACTTAGTTGGATAAATAGTTGCGAATATTATACGAAATATACTTGAAACTAATCAGATAATATCGGAATCAAAGTTCATCCATCCTTCAAACAGTGGTCTGCTTCCAACTGCGAAAAGGAGGAAAAATATATATATCTCATACGACAACCGACTCCCAGCAAAGAGCATCCAGCATTCGACAACACACAAGTAAATAACTCTCTTTTAGGCATATTTGTTTAGCTTTTTTACTGCTGCTAGTTAGTTGGCCATGAAGTGCAGTCTTGTAGTCTTTCAGAGTCTGTAGTTTCTGCCACTTTTGCGTGCAAGACACTTGCAGCTAACGGCATTGGTAACTGTTGCTGCTTAGTCAGTTAACTGCAACCTAACCGGCCAACCAAGTCGGCTAGAACAGAATGCTGGCTAATAGCCGCACATATGTATATATGCCACGTAGTACATACATATATACTACATAGCTATAGATTTATATGCATATATGTGGCATGTGTATGTAGTATATAAATCAACGGTGCAATTTTTGCCATTAGCCGGGAATTAACGACAAAAAAGCGCTAGTTACAGTGCCAAAACCTTAAAACATGGCTGCCAACCCGAGACGCCTTAATGGCAACCAAGGCACTAAATTTGCTTTCAAGGCGACTGGATGCCCCAAGCTCTATGTATTTACAAACGCATACATATATATTACTACTACTACTACTACACGATTGTTGCAACGTACATATGTAAGTCTCTGCGTACGGATGTTTGCCACTAACAAGAGTTTAGAGCACAGCAACTGTGGCAATGTAGGCCAACTACCGCCAATTGCTGGTAAATAGACAAGGAATAGGGGTCCTACCATTACTCATTTTCAAGAGAATTTATTTGAATGGACTCTAATTTTTTTCATTGCACAAAAAGCTGCAAGTCCCGTTTGGGATGCATAGAGAGGAAGTAATAGCAAAAAAAAAAATAGTTCAAAACTCTGTGAAGATATTTCCGCCATTTTTTGTTTAAGCAAAATACATAAATTCAGAGCGAGCATAAAATAAGCTGCAGTGGTAGCGAGCAGTATAGATTCTCTCTTCTGGTTTGATGCATGTAGCTGGAGTTTAACGATTCTATTGTCGTAGAAGATAGTTTGACAACTGTTATCATAGGTGAGATAGAATTCTCTTAATAGATTTCGAGAGTTTTCAATTATTTCCGTGACAAAAAAACAGACTTTTAAGTTATAAATATTGTTCTTGCACTTATGCTTGTATAGTAGTTTAAGCTTTTAAGCCCCATTATATCGATCGATTTAGATAGACCATATTTTCCAAGAAAAGAGTAAGACTTATTACGCAATCCACGGCCTGCAAATAGTTTTCCAATAGGGCTCTAGAGTATAGGGCATATATGAACAAAACTCATACAACTAAACAAAAATATACAAAGAGCGCAAATGAGCACGAAAGCCACAATTAAGTTAGTGCGTGTGAGAGAGTGTAAACACGCGTTATAGGTAAAGATGCGGTCCATCTCTACTATAGGATCACACACGTTAGAGTTTATTTCCCTTTAACAAACAAGACTTTGGTTCTAGCGGTTTAGCTCCATGCTGTGCTGGACGAGCTGCTAGCACTAGGCTGCGCAATGAGAGCCCGAAATGATGTGTGCTTAGCAAATAAGAACTTGATCAAAATCCTTCTAAGAAGTTTAACGCACTTTTTGCCGCTACTCAAATTTACTGTTGCCTTGAGAAAAACCAGCTAGATTTCACACTTTTGATGAGAGAAACTGTGATAAAAAAGTTTCAACCTTTTGCTTTTCTTTTTAATTAGAACATCTTAAAATAGCTTCTGGAATGGCATAGTGACTACAAAAAAATTGCTTTTCACCCATGAAAGGTGATTCTAGAGGATTCTTTTCCTTTACCATTGATCCAGAACTTAGAAGACTGAGATTTTAGCCTGATAAGATAGTAACTTTTTCGCAATCTTGATCCTTTTAAATAGTCTTACACAAGCTTATCAAATAAAGTTTGGGACTTAAATCAACAACTGCACTTTAAGCACAACTAAAATAAGTCTTGAAGATTTCGTTACCAAAAACATTTCGGCCATTTCTGACGGTTTCAAAAAATAAATGTGATTTTTACCTTATTTGGGATTTCATTGCTGCACAAACCAAAATTGGGATACATTCTTTAAATAAAACATGTCCCAATGTTTAATGAGATAAACTCTATTAGATCATTTTCTAAGACTTTACAGAAATAATTCTTTTCAGACGCTTTCTCAGGATCTATGCTAGAAACCAACATATAAAGCTTCTATGCAAATGTGCTGCTATTCTCATGGATACGCACTTGTTAGCGGTTAGTTACTCAACATATCACTTGGATGCTCTTAACTGAAAAGAACGAGAGACTCTCTGTTTGACCGCATTTTAAAGGTTAACTTTACTCCCACTCACATATATATGTTGCTGCTATCCAAGTGTGCTGTTACCTTAATAGATAGGAACTCGGTTCGCCTCGACCACTTGTTACGGGTTAACCTTTCACCCGCACTCATGCACATGTATGAGCTAGCTGCATCAGCTTGCTGCCAATTTGCATTTTAATTGAGCGCTCACACATTGAGCAAAAGCTATGCCTCGCATCTGTTCTGCACTACTTGCGCTTCACTTCTCTCTTTAAACTGTTGCGTCCAGTTTTTGCTGCACTCCGTGAAGTCAGGAGCGGATTGAGAAGATAAATTAAAAAACTCTTCATGATGATCGCCTAAACTTCTTCGCTAAGAACTAGTTCTATGTTCTTTAATATAATATACCATTTTTGTCAAACACGTTCAGCTTGATCAATAATTTATCAATTGAATTTATAATCGAACTTCTTGCTATAATTTCGTATTTCATGAAAGCTTATTTAAGTTTGATTGAATACTTGAATCAGTAAAATTGTTGAATTGAATTGAAGAGCAACCGGATGTTGTAAGAACTCATCCATTTTGAAAAAGTCACAACTTAGTATGCCCTATGAGACGTCAGTATGTCCGTACTTTTTCGAAGCTGGCATTGCGAAGACACTTCTTGTGAACGACGAGCGCTATCATATGACTTGGCAAACATATGTTTTCAACCATATATATAGAGCCACATAGCAGTTTGGTGAGCAGCTTTTAACACTTTTGGGGCTTACGACTTAACACCTCTAGACTATTTTTTGTGGGCCTATGTTAAGTCTTGCGGTATTAGTTGCGCGGGCAAGGAATTTATGCATGAGATACCGAGAGTATGCTAAAAACTTCGCAGCGTATGACGTTCTATTGACTTAAATAAAGTTCTTAAACAATTTTTACAAGTTATTGCATTTTATACATTAATTTGAAATACACTAAATAAGTTATTTTATATCCCTTGACTATGCTGTAAGTGACCATAAATAGCTGTTCGTCTTTAGCTGATTACGAAGTGCTATCTCTTTAGTAAATAGAGGTTTGCTTGGCCAACAGCGTTTTTTGCTAGTCACGTTAGTGCTAGCCAAATGCATCAGTGCTGCAAAGTGGAATCGATTCACCAAACTTTGATTTTAAAAGTGAATTTGCTAGCACTGCGCTACCGAGTTTCATACAATCATTTTAGCAAACCCTCAAAAAATCTTCCTGGGATTTCTCGTCATTCCGTGCTCACTCTTTTTAAGAATAGAATTAAGTCTAAGCAAGAGAGCAAATTAATTGCCAGACTGAAAGAGGGTCTTGCATTATTTTAGTACAGATGCTTTATTTATGAGCTTTGAAAATTCATAACTACTTAACTAGAATGTGAATTTTTCACATGCGTGCTTATGTGCAAAAGCTCTGTCGTTGCCCAGTTCTGCTTTAGAATTACATAAATAATTTAACTACAACTTGATTGATATTAGACCCATTTAATTTCTACACAGCTGTTCCAGTGCATCACGCACTTTTTGGCGCCCAAAACCCATCTAGCATTGACTGCGCCCCTTTCTCTCAGTAATTGTACAAATGCATTTGATTTGCAATTGAGAAAAAATAAGCAGGAAAAATGAAAAGTTGTGCAACTTAAATTGAAAACTGGTGGGCGTATGGCGCTCTTAAGTGAACTTTCATGACATTGATATTATCATCATCACGAGCAGCGTCACCATTATCACCAACGCCATCCCCATCGCCATTACTATCATCATCATCATCGTCATCGTCATTACAAACAGCATTCTCTGTGCTTAAATCAATAGATTTCACCTTCAGCTGGGCATCTTAACAAATGTTGGTCATGTGCTTTAAAGGGGGTAATCCCCACGAGCAGCTGCTGTCGTCGCTGCACGTGCCTCAATGACTCTCAAGATACCAGTTGTCTGCGTATTACGAGTAACTCCGCATATTTTTTCCGAAAAAAAAAAAATAAAAAATACAAAAATTAAAGACGTACGACGCACACTCACAGCACTAATGTTAATGTTATTTTTTTTTTTGTTTAGTATATTTTAAGATTTGATTTGTTTGTTTTTGTTTTTCTTGCGCATTTGCAAACTAAGCCAAAAACCGGTTTAAGCTCTTATGGATGTTTCTATATAATACCACTCGAATATAGTCACGTATGCTAATTGATTCTTGTTTTGCACACACACTAACTGGGCTTTGTAATATTAGTTATGTTTAAATAAAACAAAAATCCAAAAAAATAATAAAATAATATTTTGTTTAAACTTTAGTTTAGACCAAATACATGCATAGAAGAGCTATAGATACGCGATCCGAATTTGGACGCTTTCTTTTCATTTCACTTATTTTTTCCGCTTTGTTGGGCTTTTAAGTGCTTTGTGCCAAATTAGAGTTCAGCGTTGGCAGTGAGTGCCTTGGTGGCATGTGGCAAGCAGTTAGGGGCGACAATGGGTTAAAGCTGCGTTGATATTGCAACGACTTTAAAAGGAACAAAAAAACAGAACTTGTATATTTAAACCAACGGCCCGGCGGGTCTTTTGTTTTTCTTTTTTTGTTTTTTTTTTTTTGCTGGCTTATAACTGTATTCCAATGACAATGAGGTCGCCGCTGAGGTCTGTCAACTGGCGTCGTAGTCTTTTGTTTTTTGTTTTTTAATATTAAAGTCTTCTCTCATTATTCACTTTATTGTTTCAGACGAAAGAACTTCCGCCTACAGCTGTGCCAGCCTAGTCTACGCTCATCATTTCATTTTTGTTTTTCTTTCGTTCTTTCGTTTTTGCCAACTTCATGATTCATGACAAACTTCTGGCCATAAAGTAATTAACTTGGCTAAGGTAATTCTATATGCATAATAAGCAGATTGATAAGATTTGCTGCCCAGCAATTGAGGTAGCAGCAACATGTGCGGTCAAATACGGTCAGCCGCATACAGCTTGGCCAGAACAAGCGCCTGTCGATATTTTAACCGGTTTGCCAATCATAATTTATATCGAGAAAACAAAATAAAAATAAAAAAAAACAAATAAATTAAAACGAACCCACAGTGGTGCGAAAATGTTTTGAAGTTAAATTAAAATACAAAAAATTGCAAAAAATAAATAGATTGTCCCTCGTGAATTTTCAAATATTTGCGAGAAGAAGATGTGTTATTGGTAATACAAGAAAATGGATGATAGATTTCCGCAGCCTTTTACTAAACTTAGAAGAGCACAAAAATGGCTCTAATAAATTTATTATTAGAAAATATAACAGATATAGATTGAAAATGACTGCAAGGAAGGAAGCACATTATAGGTAGAAAAAATAATACAAACTGAAAAAAAATTGGTATTAGGGATGAGCCAACAACCAAGTGCTTAGATGCAACTGTATCGATGAAGTGCAAGTTTTCTTACTTCTTTAAAATCGTTCAATATACAAATGTCATTTATATCAAATAAACGTAATCAAAGGAGCTAATTGTCTATGTTGGAGTCCGGGAACGCTAAGGATCATTAAAAAGTAAAAATATTAAGGAGAGTAGAGAGTTACAGTTGGTCATAATGCAGCGCTTTTGTGCTAAAGTAAAGGGTGATTTTTTAGGTACTCACTTTTTGACAATATTGTTTTTAAAAGTTCTGCGATTTACTTGTCTTGTATTACCATCTATTCGGTCAAATAAACAGCGCTACAAATTTATTAAATCTTATCAAAGGTCATGTGCGAGAATGCAAGGGATGAGAATCCGTCTTACCAACGCGGCTTACCGAAGCGGCTTCGGAAACACCTAATTTCATGCTTGTGGCCGGTAATTGGCTGTCTTGATTATATGATTGTACATCTCTTGACTATAGTTTAAAAGCTCGAGTCTGCAGCGACAATTCCACAAATATGAATGAATTTATAAGTGAGATTTTGGTCGATATGTGCAAGTGCCCCGGCTTATGAATCCAAATTGAATCATGAATCCAAACATTAAATTGTATCGACTTGAATTTTTTGTAAAAAGCACCCTTTTTAAAAATAACTCTTTATACTTTGCTTACTTTATTGTATCTCAAAATGAAAATCTAAAAGAACTTGGTGATATTTTTAATTTTAAACACTACGGTACGAAATTGTAGTACTTCTTATCAACGAATTTACATGATGTGTAGGTATGTCGTTGCTAATTCGAAGTTTTTAAGTTAAGGATATTTGATTTATTATAATTTCCTAATTTGCTCTTCCTTCGCAAATCTAGACGCCCAAATAATAAAAAAATTATACGAATCTATATTCATTTCTTTCGCAAGGTTCCTTGGAGGACTACCGTTGCTAAATTTAAGCGCCAAATATTGTGCATTCACAGCAGCTTAGCTGTTCTCGAAAATGTTTTACAATTTTGTTTATTTTACAGAAGACAGAAGCTGCTTACCGTCAATAACGAACTACTGAGGATAAAACTTTACAAATTTAAAAACTATTTCTAAAAAATATTAATTAAAAGTAGCCCATTAGTTAATGAGCAACGCTAACTGCTGTGTTATTTACAGATTTCTAATATTTTCAAATGTGTTTTTTCCATAAAAATAAAATACAAACATTACTAAATTGAACTATAAGATGTTACTGTTATGGGCAATAAATTCGACTATGGAAAATGGGCGAAACATTCTTGCACTAGTAAAGACTAAATTGTATGAGCCAGATTTATAGTTCCACTTTGTAGAAGCTAATTAGACAAACAATAGACGCCTGAAATTGCTAGCTAAAAATAAAACTATCAAGACTTAAAATATTCACAACTTCCCAAACTGTGACATCATACTAGCTTCTTAAAGCAGAATTTTGCGAACCGAATTTAAAGTTCTTTAATTAAATAAATAATTAAATGTGGCGTAGCCTAAAGTTCAACGCAAAATTAATGAAAAAATAAAATATTTTTTACCTACGTATAGTTACGATATTTTCATAAACAGGGGATGAGAGACGATTTCGAAACTCTGAACATTTATTGAGCGTTCCAAGTGTTATGGAGTTACAGTTTAGAAATTTTTAAAGAAAAATGTGTCTATTTTTCGCATAAAATTTAATAATATCCTGATATTTTTCTTTAGTCATGCAATTTTATGAACTTGGAAAGTATTATATAAAAATAAAAGTGTAAATTAAAAATATTTTTATAAATTTTTATTTTGCGTTCTTGAAAACTTCTAAATTTAAACTTCATTCAGTTAGTAATTATGGCTTTCTAAAAAAAGTATAAACAGTTTAAATCCGATTTTTGGCTATCGTTACCTTGAGAGGTAACCGAAATTTTGCCTTGAAGCTATAGCCATATAGTGCTACGAAATGTGTAAAGATCATCAAAAATATCTAGCATAGTTGGCACATTGCATGTATTCATGCTAAAGTAAACGATATTTCCACCGCTTCACCTTCAATTTTGAAAAATACTTATATTATGTACCAGCAAATGAAATATGTGCACATTTACTTAAGTGATTCCAAACATTTACGAAAAATTGCCGAACATAGTAAAAATATCTGTTTAAACATATTATCGAAACTGAGGTTGCCAAAATAAAAATAAATTTCCGGATAAAATTAACCATCAAATCTAAAAACTAAATAGTTTTAGTGCTTTTAATTTTAAAATCTTTTCGGACGCACAGATAGATCGACTTTTCTAGAAAGACAGCAAGCTCAGTGCATAATACAAAAAGATACAAAATCTCGACACGTTATCTGCGTGTGGGCCAAAATATCCGCAAGTCACACTCGTACAGCCTGCAATACGCTTTTGGACCATCTCAAGGACATAGTCACCTCAATAGCTGATCAGATCGAGAAAAAAAGAAATGTTTCTAAATTTGTTTTTTTACAAACTGAATTCAGAGGTTTACGAATGTATGTGGTCCGACTGTATGTAAAAGATAATGGAGTTAATTTAGACTTAAAATTAAAAACTTCTTAAATTTGCACTTAAAGTAAAAATAATCGTTTACAATACAAATCTTAGTGTTTTAATAATTGCATTTATCTCTGCAAAAACTGCGTGCATATTCAACAATTTCAACATTTTCCAAGGTAATGGTAAACCGCGTCTTTAACGATCACACAAATCGATCATACGCTTGACCCGATTATTACAGTGTATAATTCATATATATGTATATAATCTCTTATATTGCAAAAATACCAACAAATACTCGAAATTATATACTAAAATGTAACGGCAACTAACCGAAAGAGACAGCAGCACTGCGCACCATGGCCATGCTGGCTGCAAGCAGTGTGAGAGTTGCCCAAAAAGTAAAGGCATTGCTGGATAGGATTGAGGAGCTGCAAGAGCTATGGGTGGTGCTGCCACTGCCGTTCCCGGTGCCGCGTCGACGTAGACGCGAGCAACTGACGCAAATGTGCACAGCAGCCGCCATTTTTGGTTTAGACGACTTATCTTTCGATTGCTTTTGTAACGTTTTGCAGAAACAAACGGCTTTTAGCGCCAACGCTGATGATTGTGTTTGTTTCTATTCAGCTCAAGTTGGACGCGGCTGTTTTTGAGTTAATTATTTTGTATGTATTGGGAGCGTGAGTATTGTATTACTTTTTATATTACGAGATAACATAAAGAAAACAGTTGGCTGTATTTTTTTATTTTATTTTTTGTATTATAATTGAAATTGCATAATGCCAAACGCGATATGTACTCAATTACAGTTAGCTGCTCCAGTTACTCACGCACACACACACACACAGACAGACACAGGCACGCACGCACACACACTGAAACCAACTCACACACATTTATGCACATAAACACAGTTGCAATTTTTGCACAAAATTTTACGGTATTTCTTTTTTTTCACAATAAATAGGTTCACTCTTATGTACGTCGCGTTATGTATGCATGTATTTTATGTACTTGATGTATGTGTATATAACTGCACTCTGGATGTTGAAGACGTTAACACAAACACTAAGCCGAGCTTTTGCGGCTCCCGCTTTAAACAAACGTTATATTTGAGCGCGCCTACGCTTCGCTTGGGCCGTTAAACCGACGCTAACTCGTGCGCTTTTTGGACTTGTTGCTTCGAGCGATCAAAACGAAATGAGCTGCGTTGTTCGTGCCGAACGAACGACGAAGCCTAAAAGTTAAGCTTGAGCAGTGCGCACTCTCTCTCAGCTTAATGAGCTGTTTGAAGAGCACATGGTATAATTACCATAAGGTACAGACAATAGCGTGTGCAGCACAACTAGATGATATGTGAGTTGAGCGGGATAAAATAATGTAGGTATTGCTAGTAAGTGAGATAGAGTCAACATATAGCATGAGGGCAAGCAAAAAACAAAAAAAACATATGTTAATGTGTTTATAGTTGCTTTTTATTTATGATGTTTTTATTTATATATAATGTAATAAGAACTAGTTAATATATTACAGATAAAAGTGTATACATTCATACAAGACGTTCGCTCTAGTACTTTCGATATTTCAATTTTATTTATTTATTTTCCAAATTGTTATTACTAAATAATAATAATTTAAGTACTTTGCCATATTATCAAGTGCTTTGTTATAAAAAATTTTTGTACAAATAAGCACAATGTACGTTTAAAAAAGTTATTTTAAATTTAGTTGGTTTATTTATTACATACAAAAAAAATGTAATTCAGCAGTTTGTCAAAGAAAAGTCAAAAAGGCCAGGTTTAAACTATTGATGACTCGAAATTTTTTAAATTTATTCCCTTGACTATGGACGTAGGGGACTTACAGTTTATAGCCGAATACAATTAAAACAGATTTGCCTAGGTAAATAGCGTCTATTTATTTACTGCTACGCCACTGGCCTTCCGATTTAGCGACCAGTTCGTTACCACTACACTACCAACATCCACATGGCTCGATATTAGGTCTTAAAGATCATCAAAATCAAAAATATTTCAAAAAAATGCTTATCTTTTTGTTATTTAGGTGTCTTATGAGTACAACATTCAGTACTCGAGATACTTTTCTGCCGCTTCAACTTCACAGTAATTCAAAAATTTTAATAATTTTTGTACATTTGTATTAACAAGCAAATGTGAAATATATCTTCAAAAACCCGTTCGAACCGTACAATTATTAATAGAACAACATTAAAAAATCATTGAAAATTGCAACTTGGAACATTTTCTAAGACTCTGTTGTCAAAGCTCTAGAAACGTACAAAATTTGACAAAATTGCAGCATTTTGAATTTTAATTTTAGTTTTTTTTCCAATTTACAAATCTGTAATATTATTTTTAGAGAATATCGAAATTTCAATGAAAAGCTAAACATTTTTTTAAGTCAATGACTTATTGTATCTATTCTCACAACAAAGTGATTCGTTGTTTAAGTTTTACTTAGGTAAATTAAAATTTTTTATTTTACATCTTGATAAGAATTGTGCAAAGATGTCTAAGCAGAAAGTGTTTCATTAAAAATTGTAATTTCAACCGATTAACCGAATTAATGAAAATTACATATAAAAAGATACAAATAATGTGAATAATATTTGGATTTAGTAGGCTCTACAGGATTAAGGGGTAAATATACAATAATCGTACACATTCGTATATATTATTGCATCAGAACATTTATGTATATATGTTCACATCGTAAATCATTATTGATTAAAAATATTAGAATTTGAGACGAATTCGCGCAATTTATGGAAGGAAAATTACGGCTGTAGCTCAAGGATTGATCTTGCATACATACGGAGAGGCTTTTCTTAGTGATAGTCGAGAAGGGTTTCAACGCGTCATGACTGATGATTTTCACCGAAATTGGGGTTGGAAGGAAAAAGGTTTTAGAAGATGCTTAATTGGAAGCAGCACTTGAATAATACGTATATCAAAAGCAAGCGAATTTGTCACATTCTCTTCTTGGGAAAAGCCCGCACATGCCTCCACGTCCACAGCCAAAACTAAAATTCATGGTACCAAGGTCATGGTCTACATTTGGTGGAACCAGCTAGGTGTGATATATTTTGAGCTGCTGAAACCAGAGGATCGATACTGAAGGTGGTAATGTAGATAGGTTATAAATGGCGTCACCTTATTATTTTACCACATGCTCTTAACTTAAAGCTTCGTGCTCTTTACTTAGCCGCAAGCTCTTAAATGTTGTTTGCATTTACCGCAATGTGTGCAATGTACATAAAATAAAACAAGAAGCTGGGCGAGAAGAAGGAGAAGTAGACGAAGTAGAAGAAGCAGAAAATCAAGCGTAAAGTAATGCCACAAGGCGCTTGGTGACAGACGCAACACAGGCAACTGAGGCAACAATAACAAAAATAAAAACAAACTGAAGGAGAAATCTGTTTCCCTCTCTCAGTCTCTGTCTTTGTCGCTGCCGCTGCAGTGATCAATATTCTCTGAGTCATTGGCTTAAGGCGTCAAATGAATTTTACATTTTATTTGTATAATTTGTTGCTTTTTATGTTGTTTTTGCGGTTGTTGTTGCTGTTGTTTTTGTTGTTATTTATCCCATGTGGCAACCCAATTCTGAAACGAGTCCGCTGGAGCAGCAGGCCACAACGAAAAAAAAAACCATTTGCATTGACAGCAGTTCCAGTAATTTAAAACAAAATAATGCAAAGGTAAGGCCGAGTTGTTAGAATCGAAAATTGAATCAGATAAAATGTTCAAGGCAACATGAAGCTGTAGTAGCTTTGATTTTATGATCTCTATGTTTCAAAATAATTTACATATACAAAATAGACTATATTCATCGCTGGACCCAAGAGGATTACGATAATTCAATTATTTATTTCCTTTTGATGAAAACCCTCAGAAAAACATTTCGCAACTGATGAAACTATCTAGTTGATATATGGTACCTTATACCATATATTTTTGTTAATAATTTATTTTGTTTAAAGTGATTTTTATTATTTGGCTTAACTGAGAGGAGAATTTAAACAAATTCAATTAGAGAGAAATGGTTAACGAGTTGCTTCGTCTTGAAGTGATTTTTTGTATTGTAGAGCATCCTACTACTTTAGTTTCCTAAGCGCTATTTTTTGCTGGAGATATCGTAACGCCATTTTCCCTCGAACTTAGGGGGCGTTGCTTAAACATTGGCTCATACGCTCATACTTTTATGGGATTACATGACTTTTCGCTTTTTCAGCATAAGAGGAACTTGATTGAGCTGACGATATCAAAGATATCTGTAGATATCTGATATTTAAAAAAGTATAATTATTTTAAAACAAAACAAATATAAAAATCTTAAATATTTATGCTTTCTGTTACGAAAGAATGGTCCACCTAGTGCAATCAAAATATTTGGATGGTATAAAATGTTCATAGAGGGCCGCGAAAGTGTTTACTGGTGAGCAACATGTCAACGAAATCAAGGAAACACAGAGTCGAAGACTGAAAAGTTGATGTCCCCCTAAGATGGGAGTAGTCATTATTTAAACATTTGCGTCGCCCCAATACGCTCGAGCTCTCCAGCCAATTAAAAGATTAGGCTAAAAATGTTCCAATTCAAACGAAAGATTTTATTTATACAAAAAATAGAATTTATATCGCGAACGACTTTATGCGTGTAGAATATATTCCATTCCTGCTAGAGATATTCGTCTGCGCCATCGTTGCGTATACTTAATATTTTCAAACAAAGAGCATAAAGTTAATACAAATAAAGTAGAGTTAGTTATTTGCTATGTATGTATGTGTGAAGGATAATTAAGTTAAAGAAGCAGCATGGAGAAGGCGCTCAGCAGTTGCGTTGCTCACTCGGCGGTTCATACACTAAAAAAAATTATACCCTCAATTCTGCTTTAAGACGATCTGCTTTTACAAAATAAAGACAAAAACCATCCTGGAAAAAAAAATCTAATTTGATTGAATTTAAAAATAATGTTTATACACAGATATTTGAAATAAGTTTGAGTGTTATGTTTTAGATACCCTATAAAAGACTGAATTCCTTAAAGTAGAAAAATACATATCGTCGTTTTCGAGAAAATTAAAAAAAAAAATGAGCAAAGGCATGATATTTGCAGAAAATATTAAAAATACATTATCCACAAAAATCAACATAATTAGATTTCTATAAATATAAACTAAAAAATAACAAAGTCTCGCTGGTGCTCATTTGCGCTCCTGTTGAGGGCACCATTTACTTTTTTTATTTTATTACTTTTCTGCATTTTGAGCTTTAGTGGGAAATCGCACGAACTTTGCATTAAAAACATTTGTTTTAGTTTATCGATTTCTCAGATATAGATTTAATTGCAGAGTATAGAATATAAAAAAGAGCGCTTAAGTGGTTACGAAATCTCGGGAAGAAATTCAATTGAACGGGTTTGCTTGAAAGTTGCTTTTTGAACCCATGATCCAATGAAAGCTATTGATTTTGATCAAATTTGGTAGTGCACTGCTTAGGAAATTCAAAATCTTATAGTTTCTTTTAAGATCCATATTTTTTATCAACCAAACTTCCCTTTCTTGGAGATATACTGAAATATTCCTCATCCTTAAAACAAATTTTCAATATTAAATAATTTGATACCATATGAAGTCATTATTGTTACTAAAACTTCGATTACTCCAGAATCCTCCACTCATTGTCAAGCGTGCAGAATATTATTTACCTCATTTGCCATTTGTTACTAAACTTATAATCTTGATTTATCCACAGAGGCGTCGAATAATCAACCTTCAGTTTAATCCGACACACCAAAGATATGTTCAGAAAGAACCTGCTCATTCTGCTCATTCAAGACCAATTTAGTGCCTGCTAAGCGGAACTCCTGGACTTCCATGTAGTCCTTGGTTAACTGAGTTATCTGCAACTATCTGAATAGATCAGTTGGACGGCTATTAACTCCCTCGTCTTTTGGGCTGCAAGCATGAAGTTACTGCCTAACTGTTGGAAGTCTTGAGACAAGTTGACGTAGTAGTTAAAAATTAGCATCATGTGAGTTCCAGGATTGAGACATTCCCTAATTATTTCAATATTAGCTTTAAATCTGGGAAGCCGTACCTGTATCCATTTCGCAAACGCGCTCGCAATTTAACCAATCGGCATATTTTATGTGGTTCACTTATTATTTCAAAAAGATTGAAAAGGTAAAAAAAAGGAAATGAATATTCATAGTAAGGGAAGCGCCGCAAAATACCTTTTTACTGAATAAACGTACGGCATTTGTTGGGGCGCGCATACTTATTGGAATACATATAAATTTTTTAGTTTACATA
The DNA here is from genome assembly GCA_035046065.1 of Chymomyza procnemis. Lineage (NCBI taxonomy): Eukaryota > Metazoa > Arthropoda > Insecta > Diptera > Drosophilidae > Chymomyza > Chymomyza procnemis. Next base: position 9,640,685 of record JAWNOJ010000023.1, on the reverse strand, counting down.
AAATATTCGCCTTTTATTTACCAAATTATTGCAAGCACAATATTCGAACAAATTCTGTAAAAATATGATACCAGATCTACTGAATTGCTGTTACATATAATTTATAATATATATGAACTTATTGATAATAATTAAAAAAAAACGAGCGTATAAAATTGAATTCCATATAATATAAAATTAACAATTTAATCTTGAGCAAAGGCATAAAAATGTTTTATTCATAAAGAAGCATAATTATAAAGTAGAAAAGTTGATATCAATTAATAGTTCAAAAGATTAAATAAAAACCTTGTAATTTTTTTTTTCAATTACATATTTATAACAATTTATTATATTTGTATGATTAAACAATAAATAATTAAATAAGATAGAGAATATTATACATAAAAAATATATTAAAACAAATTTGAAACAATACAACATAGCCAAAGGCCCTCGCAACCCTTAGTAAAAATTACATACTTAAAAAAAAATTATAAATAATAATAATAATAATAATAATAATAATAATAATAATAATAATAATAATAATAATAATAATAATAATAATAATAATAATAATAATAATAATAATAATAATAATAAGATAATGTTTTCTAATAATAATGTTTTCTCGACCTATAATTCTTGAAAAAAAGCACTCCGTGCGCTCGAACACTTGTTTTGGATATATAGATGGCGCTAGTCATTAGAGTTATTATTATTAGCGCCATCTAGTCAGCCAAAGGTAATAGCCAAATTCACAGTTTGTTCAAATTCCTAGTTTAAATGTGCATACGATCTAATGATTGAGTTAGGTGTAAAAAATATTCCAGCGGTTGTTTTTGATTCAGCTTTACAACTCAAATGAAACAAAATAATGTAGTATGTTATTAAAAAATTTTTTTTGAAGAAAAAAATTAACAAAAACCCACTAAAGGAGCAGCACAGGGACATATCTCTAATATCGAAGAGAATATGTACCCACAGTTTATAGCCGAATCGGAACTGTGGTGCCTTTAAGTGATTGTCCTAAGTAAAAAACGTCTATTTATGCCAGCTATGTCACTTCTAGACGAAAGGACCAGTTTTGCAGACTACCTAGAGGTAGTTCGGCTTTCGAGGCGAGTACGCTATCACCACACTGTCTTGAGAAATAATCACGAGGCTTAACTTAGACAATTTGTGAACCAAATGTACAATTCTTCTTGATCATGGAGATGCAGCGCACTACTCGTCAATTTACAAAAATTCCGTTTTTATATGCCTGCGCATTTCCAAGAAATCGTCTTGTTGCAAAAACTTGAACTTTTTTTTTAACTAAAGTTTTGTTTTCTCTCACAACGTCTACGAGAGCTTTTAGAATAGCCTCTGCATGCTCTAGAAACTTGGTAATGACTTCTCATTCAGTTTTATGCTATAAAAATAAATTCCGAATACTTCCAGTAGCTTTTCTAAACAATTAACAATATTTTGTTTATGTTTTCTTATATTTTATTCCTCACGAACCAAAGCAAGTATTTCAACTATTCCCAGCGATTCTCCTAAATGCCTACGCTGCACTACCTCCCATTTTTCTCAGTGCATAAAAACTGTTAGTTGCAAGTTGTCGTTGTTACCAAGTTGTGCCCAGTTAAGAGAGCCCAGATCCAAGAGCCTGTATAAAGTATGGCGTTTGGGGACAGACGACAAATTCAAAAAGCTTGTTTCAATTCATTTGTTCGTATGGCAACCATTTTTGGAATTTGTTCGGTTGTTTTTGTGTTTTTTTTTTTTAACTTTATTGCCCCGACAAACTGCTATTGTTGCTGTTGTTGTCGTTGTTAGTTAGTGTATTTTTTTGTTGCTCTTGTTTATGCTGTTGGGGCATGCAATATTTGGTGCAGTCTTGCAACTTGTGGTGGTGCTAAAAATAAACTGAATGTAATTATAGCTGCCATTGTCGCTGCGGCAGTAGCGAAAGACAGACTTGTTGCACTTACGAGTCCCGTCGTCGTAAACAAGCTCATATAGACAGAGAGCAACCAGAAGAAACAAGTTGCAGCAGACGCACAACCAAAAAAAAATAAAACAAAAAAGCAAAAGCAAGAAAATGTGGCACAAGCGCGATGTTGCACGACTGTTGGTCACTCTTTCGTATTGGAGAATGGCGAATATTGTGAATGCAAGGAGATCATTGAAGCTACTTAGTAAGGTATTATTAGTCGCCTCAGCCAAGTCAGTCTTCTTCTGGGACAGATAAATGCGTTATTATGCAACCAAGCCAGGACATGTTCATATGGTTTGACTTAACTTAACTAAGTTTGATTTCAATTCGCATAACATATTTCTCTTTGCTTGTATATCGTAGACAGGTAAAAACTTCACTTTAAATAATAAAAGTTTCTCATATGATGCTTTAGAAGATAATATGTAGATATATATTTCACATGCCAAATAAAAATTTAAACCAAAACAGCGATATATGGCATTTTTATAGGAACTTGTTTTAATTTTTTGAGATAGCAGGATTTTAGTTGCCGATTTGCGTAAGAAACTCGATAAGCGGAAAAAGTCGACAGTCGTCAAAGCCACACGGGCACTTTCAATACCATACAGTATTCAAAAAAAATAATAATAATCATACACGATTAATTAACGATTATCTCGTTTTTACTTTTTGACTTGCTTATTTGCTATAAAGAAAAATATAATAGTTTTTGTGCCAATATCTAATACACATTTTTCTAATCAACGAAATCTCGCAAAGTTTACTCTGTAGAGACTTCTACAAGTCCATTATTCTTGGATTGCAATTTGGAATATCTATTGCACAAATTTCTACAAGATGTAATTGAGAGTTTTAAAAATGAATTTCACTACGGCCAAAATGAAACCCGATACACTACACCCAACTTTAACTTACAATATTAGATGCCGAAGACTCCAGCCTGTTAAATTCTCATTTAATAATCTAAATTTTTTATTTAACTTTTTCTTCATGAAGTCTTTGCTACAACAAAAGCTACAAAAGCAAGACCAACAGTAATCCTCGACGGAAATTATTCTTCTTACAAGTAGGCGAAGTTAAAAAAAACTCCATGTAATCGAAATGGAATAAAAATTAAAAAAAAATGTTATACAAATGCATCGATTATTATTCCTGACCGACTTCAAAGTATCTTTTCATAGCATATTACTTCAAGCGTAGTTTTTGAAATATTTAGCCAATTACATTTTTTTAATTTGAGTCAAAATTTGCTAAATAATACATATATTTATTTGAATCAATTTAATTTGCAGAATATTTTTAGTTAGACTTTGGATAGTAGATCTTGTGCGGAGTTCGTTTTAAGTTTTATTAAATATACAGTTCTGAGAAGTACCAAAAAAATGTTTCGCAAATATCAGTACTCTCAGAGCTCCCTACGATAGTCGTCAATTTTATGGTCCCATACATTGCAAAAAAGAAACTGAGCCGATAAGTGATGTTGCTGCCTGGAACTATCTAACAAAGTGCGTGACAGCAATTATTAATGGATCATTTTAATTTCAACAGTAAGCACAAGTATAATATGAGAACTCTCTCAAATGCATTTGCTTGATTGTTACTCTCGCGCTCATTTGCACTCTGGCTGACTGCGCTGCTACTGATAGAATGTTATATTTGCTTTGCTTTCAAACAATAATACTTTTTATAACGAAAGTATTTTAGTAAAACCGAATTATTATTTATGAAATTTTTAAGCTTATTTAATTTTATTTAATTTAATTTAACTTAAAATTCGATTAAGTAATAATCTAAGGTTCATAAAAGACATTGGTTTTAACCGAATTGTCTCCTAAGAGTGATGAAAACTTAGTTCTTCTATACTATACAAGTCACGACAATATTTTTTGGAAAATGTAGGATTTTAAAATACTAATACAATCGCATTCGAGCCAACTATAAGCTGTATGAGCTCTACAACTACATAGATGTCGTCCAGCGTTTTACGGCACATCTGCGTTGGTTCGGCCATGTCATACGTCTGGACGAAAACCCTAGAGCGAAGAAGGTTTTCTATGCGAAAGTCGACGAAGGAAGACGGACATCGAGACGACCTAAGCTCAGATGAAAGACCAAGTGCAGACGAACCTATCTTCACTTGGTGTGACCAACTAGAGAAGGCACTCTCAAAGCAGGAGCGCCTGATGAGAGTTTGTTGGGTTGGCTGTAACCCGATAACGTGTTGTCATGGCCAAGTAAAAGTAATATTTATATTTGACATTTATATTTTGTAATATTTGGTTTGTTATTGTTGTATCGTCGAATTTAGAAAAAATCTCTTATTCTTATTTGCCAATACCGAAATCACGCTGATTTTATATTTAGAATTTACTTTTCGTAGCTGTTGCCTTTAGGTTTTGTGCTAAATATCATGCGTTTATATTGTATTATTATCATTATCCTTAGCGTTGTGGACCTCGGTGGCGAAGGCGTAGGATGCACTCGCCTCTACACAGAATGGTCAGTGGTTCAATGCCACCCTGCATTTGCCTAGCACTGACATGGCTAGCAAGTAAAATATCTTTGTATTATTAACTAATGACACTGTATTTTGGGCTCGGTATAGCCAAACTCTACTCTAATCTCTTCAAAACCTATTAATGCATATCCCAAGTCTGAGAAAATAAAATTATACGAATTTGAGTAGCTTTCATAGGTTTAGATTTATTTTTGTGTAAGATGCAATTGTTATAGTCGCCGACGTTCTACAACTAGGATATCTAGCTCTGAATCGTGACCATAATAAATTACTACTCGAGTTGTGGCCAAGAACTTTCGGTGCAAAACGCAACGACTGCTGTGGTTTAGGCCATGTATAAATCTCAAAATAACCACAAATTTCTGGTTGCAGTGTATAAAAAACTGGTCTTTTTTGGCACTCACATATTTTTTTTCTTTATTTTTGTCTTGTTGCTAAGTGAGTAGAGCGCAGCGTGTGCTACCCAGCGTTAGTCACGTCGTCCGAGTGGTCCAGAGGCCAATCTTTTGATAAGTCATGGGTGATACTGGTTTCTGTCCTGTTAGCAATCTGAAACCTTCTTGAACTTGCCCTAATTTGTTTACTTTGAGATACTTTTTAATGGCACTTGCTAGCCTTGGCCTAAATGGTTGTTGTTGTTGTTTTCGATGTTGTTGTTGTAGTTGTAAGCCTATATGCTCGCCATTATATAGAAAATATTGGTATTACGATTTGTTTACTTTGGCTTAACACTTCGAGGCGCTTTGGAAACCAGCTCCAACTGCGTTGCGGTAATGGAGCTTTTGAGTGAGCTTTAAGCTGTTTGTAGCCGAGACAACAACCCTAGTAAGCTTTTAACATCGCCACTTAACATTAACAGTGTGCTTTAATTAACAGAGCATGATTTTGGGCTTTTAACATTTGAAGTTCAGGGCGGGAAGGTAACATTTTCAAAATCGATTCCCTAAAAAATTCGAAATTTTCAACATTTTGTAAAATTTTTTTTTTTTGTAAAATTTTCAACATTTTGAATATTTTTGTAGCTTTGTTAGAAAGTGAAAAAAGCATTCACATTTTTTGTATTTTTGATTATTGCGAAGAATAGGCGGTGGTGAAGCGTGGCAGAATATAGTTTCTCTGGTATCAATATCTGTACAAAGATGGCTGGCATTGGGAGATACCGCCACTGCCACCGACTGATTGACTCTATAGACGATCCATCCCAGTCCGGCAAGTCCACCTCGTAGTGCAGAAGGTGCAATAGATTGAGGTGTTGCTGACAGCACTGGAAGTGCACTGTCAATGCCAATATAGATCATGCTACTATATTCGGATCAAAATCAGAAGTTTTGCATTTTTTATAGTTTTTTTATTTTTATTTCGTTTTTTTTTTTTTTTTTAATTAAACATAAACTTAAATTACAATAATTGTAAAATCAGCATACAATATTTACAAAATGGAAAATACTACGGAAAGGAATATGCCTAAATCTGCAGTTTTGTGCTATGAACAATGATAACTAAATGTTTTTTTTCCTTAGATGGTGCAGCGCCTAGTTAGAAGAGATTTTGTATAGATAGTACGAGAAAAAAGTAATCAAAGTTTCCAAGGTCATTTGAAAGTTAGGCAGTTGAAACATTTCTAATTAGTTCATACAATGGCATATGGAGTCTCGTTCGGCTTTCACCTGCGACGCCGATGCATCATGGACTCCAAAGAACTGTGATCCAATGTAGCAGCATGCTCCAAATCCTCACTGCTGGCATTCTCCTCGGCAACGCTGACAAATGTTCTCGAGAGTTCGCCATTTAGCTTATTCACGCTGGCCGTGGAGATGTCATACATAAAGATTTCCTGTTCGGATTGGTCACCGGCTCTGTAATAGTTTGTAAGATAAGAAGAGCAACTATGAGAGTAAAGTGATCGTTGACTTACTTGGCCACCAGCAGCACCACAGACTGCTGTTCGAGCTCCGTGCGCGCCTCTTTCTCTAGCCAACGCTTAAAGTTGTCCTTGGTGGGCTTCTTGACCAGCGTCTTGATTAGATCGCCGCCCAAAAACTTTACCTCCTTGGTATCCAAGCTGCGCGCCTCATTGGACTGCGCTTGACCTTCAACGGGTGCCAGCACCACAACGCTGACGATTTTCTTGCCCAGCAGCTCCTCACTGTCGGGTATGGGAAATTGTGCGCCATTGATCTTCAGCGGCAAATAGCGATTGTGCTTGTCGGAGAGATCCACTGGTGTCACCACTGTAGCATCCGCTTTCAGATACTTCTCGCTAACGCTCTGCTCCTGTTGAGCATCAAAGCGCACTACTTTGACATCCAGTTGCTGCTTTTGCGGTAATGAAGTGCGTTGCTTGACGCGATCAATCTCCTTCTCACTGAGTGATACCTTCTCACCATTTGGTTTCACCACAGTCAGCACTTTGTTGGTCTCGGCTATTTGTGCGCCACCGCCGGCGCCATAGAAATGCTGCAAATGTTCGGCAGGTAGGTTCTCCAGCGCTATGTCACCCACCTTGTCATAGTCCAGCACCGATATATCGGCATTGTTGAGTATGCCGGAGGAAAAGAGCTGCTGGCGTAAATCATCTGGCACCTCGTCGGGCAGCTGCAGCAGCGTTTGCGAAGCTTTGCCATTGGGTGCAGCGCTGGCAGTTGGCGCAGCTGACGTTTTAGTGGCAGCCGTAGCGGGCACATAGCTATTTTGAGGCTTCTGCTGTTGGCTTGGTTCCGGCTGCTGCTGCTGTTGTTGCTTTTGGCTCTGTTCCTGCTGACGTTGCTCCAGCTCCTTGAACACATCCGAGTGATAAGTGGAGACACTGAAAGGAGAGTTATCTGCAGCGGTCGCTGCATTAATTTGGCTGGAGCTAGGCTTCCTAGGCTCTTGTACATAATGATTGCTAGCCTGCGCTTGCAAGGAGCCACCGTGTGGTTGTACCTGCACCAAGGACTGCTGACTAGCCTGTTGCGTGTATAGGTTGAAATCGGAATAGGCGGCACTTGGTGGCATGGGCGTTACTATCATTACTTTCTGTCCATGTGTGGACTCGGCGTAGACAGCAGGTTGGGAGTCACTGACATAGCTGTTGTACTGATACTGCTGAGATTGCTGCGCCGACTGAGTTTGCTGTGCTTGTTGCGATTGTTGCTGATTGTTGCTGGCGGTTATATAATGGCCACTAAGCGGTTGCGACTGCTGGGACTGCGTTGGTCCCAAATTGGGTGCAGGTATATCGTGTATAACCTCGTTGCGTGTGTTGCTGTAGCTAAATTGTGCCTGTGACTGTTGGGATTGCTGATTAACCTGCGAAGAATGCTGCTGCACAATGGGATTGTGCAGTGTTTCGGTGATATGCTGCTCATACTTGGGTATGGATTTAAGCAGCTCCGTTTCCTTGGAGGGTTTTATATCAAAATAACTATGCAAGCTGCTGAGCCCGCTTTGTACATCTTTGTTGGAGCTTAGGGAGTGGCTTTGCTGGCTCTGCGAATGGGTTGGCGATTGTTGTTGGGCATAGTAGTTGGGTGTGGGTGTAGGCAGACGCAGGTTGAACTGTGGCTGCTGCACGAACTGCGGCTGACGATTGAACTGATACTGGTTGGACAGTGGCTTAGCGACGGACTGGTAGAGTGGTTGCTGCTGCTGTTGGTGCTGTTGGTGCTGTTGCGGTTGCTGATGGTAGTTGACATTTTCCAGCTTTAGGGAAACTGGCTTGGTTTGTACAGCAGGTGTAGGTCTGAACTTAACCGGCTGATATGACGCTGGAGACGGACTCTTGGGTGGTATGGTGGGAAAGAAGGGCACTTGCTGCTTGGCGGGCACGCTGCTGGGCGACTTAAAGTACTGCTGCTGCTGTGGTTGTGCTTGAGATTGGGATTGTGTTTGATACTGCTGGTTATGATTGACATAGTATTGCGACTGTTGTATTAACTTGTTGAAAATTGTCTGTGACGAGGTGGAGGGCAGCTGCTGTTGCGTAAAGTTAGGACGTTCCTGCTGTGGTTTACTAAAGTAATGCTGCTTGTTCAGCTGTGGCTGTGCGATGCTGGACGGTGGTGAGCCCACCAAAGCAGCTGGAGCTCTGAAGTAGTTGCTACCATGCTGCAGCGGCAGCTGCTGTTGGCTCTGAAAGTGCAAGTTGGATGTGGGTGGCTGTTGATGATAGGCGCCCTGACCGGAAGCAAAAAGCAAATTGGCGCCTGGACCGCGTCCAAAGCCATTATCCCTAGCATAATCCGCACGTGTATTGGCTACAAAGTTGTCGCTTTTAATGCCAGGACCAACGGGTAGGGCTACAACCTGTCGCTGTATGCTCTCTGCATCGTGCTCCTCTAAAATGTGACCAGTTTGGCGTTTATCTTCAGCACCAAATGAGACATGTATGCCACTATTGCTGTGATATTTCTCAGAATCGGGATGTATAATGGTGCGCAAGGTGGTGGTTTTTAGTGGTGGCAGCGGTGTGACGGGATATTGCACTACCTCTTCCTCCTCCTCTTCTTCTTCCTCCTCGTTATCATCATTATTCAGCGAGGCAATAGGCGATTCGAGATGTAGCTTATTGTTCTGATCCTTTTTGTAGTTCACATAGAAGACATGTACCTTCTCCTTCTTCTTCTTTTTCTTGGTAATCAAAGCTGGTGCAGTTGCTTCTGGCAGCGTCTCATTGGCATCCTTAATAATGATTTCAATAATGGGCTCTGGTGCTTCCAAATACTGCGGATAAGGCGCATAAGCGCCGGGAAATTGTGCTGCAAGAGAGTTAAGTTAGTGGCATAACAAACAAGTTGTGGGCTCAAAACTCTATTACCAAGTGCATTTTGACCATTATAGTAGCCCGCATGTGGATAGTAGCTGCCCGAGTTGTCCGCATAACCTGCTCGTCTATTGGCCACATTGGCATACAGATAACCCGCATTGCCAAAATCGTAAAGCGTGCGTTTACCGCGATTCTCACCCGGCGCATATCTCAAGGCCTTGGCATGACGTGTAGAGTGACTGGGTTGCTTTGTCGTCGTAGATGAGCTGGACTTTTCAGTCGCCGCAATAGATGGTGCAACCTTCAGCTTATGCGTAGTAATAGCGCTCTTTGGCTTGGATGTGCTGGTTGTGACTGGAGCTACGGTGCTGCTTGGCACAGCATGGGCTACAGCCAGCGATAGGCCCAACTGCAAGGTAAAAAAATAAAAAAACCGAAGGGTTACATATATTTTAATGGTCAGCGAAGAAAGTTGTAATTGGAATTTATGCAGCAAACCCAACCAGGAGTTATTAATTTTGACTCTAACCAAAATTGCTTTTTTTTGTTGCTGCTTATGCTTCATGCTTAGTTTGTAAAATTAATCAAAAAGTCCAAACGCGAATTAATTTCAAAACTCCATAAATTGGTTTTGCACGGCTCTTCCTCGCGAATAAACTGACGGGCATGCGACAAGGTCGGCCCCCCTGCTAATGAATTAAATAAACAAAAAAAAAAAAGAAACCAAAGCCAGCTGCAGAAACACTTTTACCACAAAGACAAAAATGCGTTAAAAGCAAATAACTCAAGTATTTGAACAATAAAATGGTATATGGTTACAGCAACAATAAAAAGCCAAGAAATTGGCTCCATTTGAATGTCTATTGGTTGACGCATCGTAATCTTCATTGGGTCAATGTCAAGTTAGTTTGCGCTTTTGACCACAAAACCAACGACATTCACCCAAACTCGATGGGTTAAAGGCAACCAAATGTATCCACAGACCATAAAAGGCGCAAATCGCAAATAAACTCGACCATTAAAATCTGAACCAGTTGTTACATGTTCATTTTTTTTCGTGCATATTCAATAGTGGGCGCTGAAATCTTGATTGAGTCGTAGTACTCTACATGCTATGCCACACCTACCACAGTACCGGCCTAATGTATAAAGCTATCTGTGTCAGACGCACTGACTCAGCTTTTGACCAGGCAGGCCTACAGTTAGTAAGTGGGCCGTGAAAGTTGGCTTACCAGAGCTCGACTTGAATTTTAATTAACCATCTCAAGTGCCAGTTCACACAATAAACACTATTTGCATTTGGCCAAAAAGAAGAGCCACCTAACTGAACGTAAGCAGGCTACTGGCTGGGCACTGGATAGTGCTACTATCCAAACATTGTAAAATGCAGTAAATAGAAACTTAAATTATATTTAATATCAATTTCGCTTAATTCAACTAACTAGATGCTAAAGCTAAGCATTTTTTTTGGGTTTATGTTACGATAATAACAAAGTAACGTCACGCCATAATGAGTATGTTATACTATGTTATACCTGCTCTGCTTCGAAAAAATAATTCCCCAAAATTTGAAGCATTTTGAAATGATTATATTGTTCAAGAAAAATCTAAAGTAATCTAATTAAATTTAAAATTTGAATGAATATATTGAATATATTACGTCACGTGAAAATGATGATAACTTAAAATAATTATTATTTCTCCTTTAAATGAAAAAAATCAGTATGTTTTACTTTATTATTGCAGGTCAACTTCTATTTCAAGTATTTTCATTTGAAAGATGTTTCTTGCGTTTAGTGAAATACTTCTTAATTTAAGTAGTTATTCACTTCAGTTTTATGTGAAGATTGTCTTTCTAAGATTGCAAAATATCGATTGCTGGACCAACAGGCTTTTATGTTGTCCTTAAATTAAAAGAATGATATGCAACTACTACTACTTGCTGTTCTCATCTTTTACATTGTAAATTCAAGTTCCTAGCTTACCTCAGATGCAAGACGGTGCATATCTATAAAAAATTCACCCATCAGGCTAGGAATACGGATTAGTTTTATTTTATGTTTTGCTCGTTATCACTTATTACTACATAATTTTAAAATATTTAACTTGTTTAATCTTAAGGTCAACTTGACTTAGTTGTACCCATATATTAATAATAAATAAATACATAAATAAATAAGCTTTGCTTGAACATAAGCGGCGTCGCTGCTCCTTGAGCTGGGTTTCAGTTCCTAGCTGAACATCGGTTTTAGTGATAAGTCTTCAGTTTACACAATTTAGCTTTTTTTGCATAATAAACGATTATGGGTAAAATCTGTACAGCAAGTAAGCCCAATAACCACTAAGTTCTAAAAACGGTTGATATCATACAAAATACTTTCGAGAGAATACCATAATGATGAATTTTAGCTACTTGAAAATGGTTATCTAGTTTCAGGTATGTCAAGGCTACGTAAGGACGTCTGCCTATAAATGTTAACAAGCAAAACACTTAAGATGCATTAATTAGCATAATCAGGACTTGAAGGAAGAAAGACAGCAGGAAATAAACTTACAGTCCCAACATCAGACAGTTTATTCAAATGGTTATCGTTAAAAGTAACAAAAAGTTGATTCCTGACTTAAATGAAGAAAACTTATTTTGCAGCAGTTGAAAATTCACTGCGAATACGACAATTATTAATGATATCAGTGATTATTTGGCCACAAATAAAACCAATTGGAGTTCGAATTCCAAAAATAACCGGAAATTTATTTGTGACTGATCTTAATATAAATTTCGGATTGCATTATGGGTTTACCACTTCGGTATTTTAAGGAAAGAATATATGAGTTAGGGTAAACCGCAGATGAGATAACAAGGTAAAAATAGTTATTTTACACTCCAGATAAAAAGTCTGTAAAGTTCAAAGAAATTAAAATGATGATGATCCTTCCATCCGGCATAGCATTATACATTGTACAACATATCATCACGCACGGTCATCAATGAGTACTATAAGGGGGATTTCCTATCAGTTAAAGTATTTTATTGATCAAATTGCTTTTTAGACAAACTTCTTAATTCCGGCTTAATACCCTCACACGCCGATTTTATGCAGAAGCTGCGGCGATGATGACTATCGCGGAAATAAGGTTTTGCATTCTCAAGTTATATGTCTTTGCTCTAAGTTTAGAAAGACCATCGCATGTCAGGGGCTGAAACACTTAAATAGACTCTCATCTTTGCAGCGTAGTCTCTCTCACACGCATTTATTTAATTCTCTTTTTTGCGCTCATTTGCGCTCTTTCAGACTGCACTTTCTACTCATACAAAGAAATGCTTTCTTTTGTGCTTATTTCCCAACACTGAAAGATTATAAGTTTTTTGTTTGATTTTAAGAGTTTATAAGAATTTACTTAAGAAGGTTTAGTGATTCAGGATTTGTAAAAAATTTAATATAATTTTTAAATTATTATTATAATAAGTTACTAACAATTTTTATATTGAGAGCAGCATCATCTGCATACCCATAATCTAATAACCGCTAAAAACACTAAATAAACTCTTACAAATATATTACTTTTCTATTTATTACTAAAACAGTTCTTAAATTCATGAAAATTTATTTAATAATCTGCATAAAACTAGTTATATTAAATTTAATAAAATAAATTATATGTGCATATTATATTTAATTTTAAAAAAGTTTAAATTAATTATTACGAATTTCGAGCATTATTAAGAAGATGATGAATAATAATGTACACTCATTAAATATAATTAAGTTAACAAAAAAAAAACTTACGCTATGCGTTATGACCCTGAATATACACTTACATTTTTTAGTATAATAATTTTGTAAAAAATTTTAGCGTAAATCGGATACGCCGATTTAATAGCTTAGTTTATGATTAAGCGGAGTTTGGCAAATTTTGTATGCTTTGAAAGATTTTAAAGAAACTCGAAGTAAGCAGCTGTATTGATGAAGTCTTTGATGGCTTTAATAATGACACTCAAGTTTTTATTGATCATTCCAGCTACTTTGAAAACCAAAAAAGATGTAAGAGTTTGCAAACTGTACTTCCAGAGCTTAGAAAAAAATACAATACTCTTATATAGTGAGTCAGGTTGTACTGCGATTTTTTGAAGGAAAATTTTTAAACTTATTTGCAGCCTCTAGTCTGTGTGTTTCATCAACTAATGTTATTTTATTCAGTATTATAAAAAAACAACCGGCTTGTTTTAAGAGACTTCTTTTATAAGACAACAAATTCAATGAAAACCAATTCCCAAGCCTTAGGTAAGATATTGACAGAATGACAATGGACTTCTATTTGAGGATGTGCTTCTGCAATGGCAGCACTCTCAATACAGATAGCCTTTATGAGCACCACAAAATAAAACTGAACTTAGACTTGAGGATGGAATACTCGAAGACAATAGTTTTAGGTCTTGGAATCACCAAAAAATGAAAATGCACCTGGATTTAAGGATGGATTGTGCGGAGCTTTAATAGGAAAATGGCTTTGAAATGCATTTTACGACCGCCACAAAATAAAAAGGGAATAAGATTTGAGGATGGAATACTTGGAGATCATAGTTTTAGGTCTTATAATTGCCATTATGACCACCACAAAATGAAAATGGACTAAGATTTGAGAATGAAATGTACGAAGCACTGATAAGTGGGGAATGCCCTCGATAAACATTAAAAACTATAGAGAAATGCATTGATTTAGGGAAGACAAAGTAATAACCAATGTCAGGTGTTGAAGAAAAAGATAAATCTAGAGTTTAATATTGATTTTATATTTTCTGTGTAACTGTGGGTCTCCGAAAGTTGCTGGTTCCATGTGAAACTGCAGCAGACAAACTGAATGTGCTACTGAGTTTATTTAACGTAACATTTCTTTTCTTATAACCAAAATATGGTGACACGGTGAGTCTGGTTTAATGAGCCAACTAACACTCGTCAGGGCCATTATCCGGAGCTGATTTTTATTTGTTACCAATTTGGAATGCATACTGTCGGGTGTGCATACCCGCTTGGTTTGAAGCGAAGCATATCTATCACCTCTTCTGCTCTACGGACAACAGCATCCGGTTGAGAACGCAACTCCACATCGAGCCAACGTGACCCTACCGTTTCATGAGCACATATGCTTTTTTATTCCGGTAGTTGTTTGCATTCCATCCTGCAGCACTGTTGCCTTTGTCTAGCACTGACAAAGCTAGCAAATAATTAAACGCTATTTGCCTAGGACTATATCTATTACTTAAAGTCACCGCCGTTAGGATACGGTTATAAACTATAGGTGCCTGCTATAAATATAAGATATCTCACTGTGCCGTCTTTGAAGCAATGAGCATAGTCAAAGGGACTAAACTTGTTTATTTATCTATTTCAACTTTAAAAAATACTCTGCCAAAAACAACACTTTGTACAGTTCAACTAATTCATAACTTTTTGCTGAAAGTTTACGTAAATAAGAAATAATTTGGCGCTTAGGTGCAAAAGTCAATTTCATTTTGTGTATTTCTTCTTTTTTGCAAATGCAAGCAATTTTTACCAGAGTTCAAAAGTCCTGACATTTTGCTAAATTACATGCATTACATAAGAAACTGCACAACTGGCACAAAATGTACGAGGGCGTGTCTGACCACATCCATTAATGAAAAAAGCAAAATTTTGACAAGTGCTGTTTTGAAAATTATAGAAAATTTCTTCACATATTATAAAAACTACATCAAATATTATTAACAAATAACAGGGCGTATGCTTAATATTTTCAACAGCTGCACTATAGATAATTTCCTCTTTAGTTGACGGCTAAACGGAAGCTGCAAAACATTTTGACAGCTTACAGCCAAAGTTTTTTTGCTTGCTTTGCTTTTGTTAACGTAATGCAGTGCTTTTGTTGAAATTGTCACTCTTAAAGTTAATGTTATTATAAAAAGTTGCCACTTGTGACATATATTTTGACACAATAATGGCTCGCAACGTCGGCGTAGTAGTTTTAATTGCAACAATTAAGCTGGCACAGACTCCGGCAGCAGCCAAGTTACAGGGCAATAGATTTGTCTATGTGAGAGATTTTGCATATTGTTGTCGTCTAGTTTCGTTGGATTTTTGTTTTTTTTTTTTTGGTGTGTACAACAATAGCATTAAATATTATGACGTTAAGAGGGTTATTAACACTTTGAGGTAAGATTTATGAAGTATACGCCATTATCATGATTGCATTGTCGCGTGTAAGTTGCGGCAGCAGCAGCATACTATGAATGGTAGCAGACACACTATATGAGGCAGTTCAACAAAACGAAATTAATACCAAAAGTTTATTCTAATTTAGGATGATATTGCATAAGATATTTGAAAGCTTTTGACCAGCTCAGCGCGCATATGCAAATCTTTGACATTTTTTTTTTGTGGGTTATTTAATAGATTAACACAAAGAGCCTTGCGATAAAAGCGGCAACAACGAAACCTACACAAACAAATCATTATTATTCAACAGTTAATAGAAAGAAATGAGCAGCTGCTGCTGCCTGCTGCTGCTGCTGACCGGCCATCTTTATACGACCTGACCTACACGTAATAGCATTTGCGCTGCGGTAGCCCCCTGCTGACTTGCTGCTGCTTTTGTTGCAGGAATTAACACATCAAATATGCCCATAATAATGCCCAAATATATGCAGACAACACAAATGTCAAGCCCATGTGCAGAGTGCTAACACAGATACACACACACACAGATACACACACGGCGACACACTCAGATACTTTTTCTGTATCTTTTTGTTGTTGTTGCTGTTGTAAATAAAACAAAATGAAAAATTTGCACAACAAAGACAACAACAAAATCGACAGTCGCAGCCAAAACAGCAACAAAAACAATGCGACTTAAAAGAAACTGGCGCACAGCCGAAATATATAAAAATAATAACAACAACAGCAACAACAGAAAGAGTTAATGAAAAAGAAAGATGCTAACAATGGGAGAAAGTTTAGCCACTCCATACAAATAGTTGAAAAAAAAGAGAAGAAATAAATAAATAAAAATATAACAAACCAAAAGATACAAAACACCAAAAATATGCGCACAATAAAAGATATAGTAGCTTAAATTTAAATACATTTGATAGAAAAACGTTCATAAGTCGCAAGTTGTTTGTGGCAGTGGTATGTGGCATACTAAGCCATGTGCCACATGAATGACTGCCACCACACACACACTCATTGACTGTTTCTTTTGTAACAGTGGAGGAAGTAATTGCGGTCCTTACAAAAGTTTTGGCAGTCATTATATACACTGAGTGCGAAAATATTTCGCACAGTCTAGATGCGAAAACCAGAGGGACAGGGTGTCGCTACAACAGTCTCGCGAAAAATTAGCAGATGCCCAAAAATAATAAAGAATTCAATAAAATTTTGATGGAAATGAATGAAACTTTAAAAGAAATATACAGCTGTACCTCGGTTGACGCGTTAGATACGCTTCTGACCCAATGGAAAAACCACGCAAAGCGAATCAGAGGCTCACTACTATTTTGAAACAAACTTAAACGCTATCAGTTTCAAAGAATACTCGTTAACGAAATTGTACAATATATTATCTGAACTGGATCAAATCACTGCATTAAATTATCTCACTAGATTCTGCTTCTACAATTGTTGCATTGGTTTTAGTTATAGTTTGAAGAGATCTTTGTTTGGCAAAATATTCTGAAAGAAGCTTTTCTTGCCTATTTTTATTTTTTATTTTATCTTTGTAGATGATATCTTCATTATTTTAATAAATCATTAAAATGTATTTAAAATTAAAGACCACCATTTAAAGTAACATCTCCCCCTTGGAAATGGATTGCTTTCAGCTGTGAATACATTGATTTCATTGTTTCCGGTGCTAGATACAACTTCTAAATCAATACTTTTTTGATCACAATTTTGAATCATTTGAATAAAGTTTTCTGCATATAATTCCTCAACTTCCACAAATATTTGCTTAATTTATACCGACAAAGCATTATATACATAATTCTTGGCTCAATTTAATTATCTGAAAAAACTCTTCTTCCAAAGATGTGTTAGATAAAAAGGTAAATATTATTTATTTATATTTAAAATCGCGTATATTTGAATTCGCATAAACCGAGAGCTGCGTAAACCGAGATAATTTTATTTTCGGCCATTAAACTCTTAGGTGCTACATATAGAGAGTTTGGGGAAACTTCAGCTGCTAGATCATCCGCAATCATGATAGTTACTTCATTCCTAACGTCTCTGGGAAGTAAACATAGCCCGACTTTGGTAAAGGAAGAATATCATTTAATGCTTCTTAGGCCATGTTTTGAATATTTCAAGACAGTTTCCCTACCAATCGGAGTAAATGATAATAGTTCCCAGTTCCCAGTTCCCTTGTGAATTTGAACGCATGTAACTTTATCATGAAAGATTCATTTATAACATAAAAAATAAAGTTATCTCATTGCACTTAGAGCATGAGCGGAAAATGTAATAATAACTGACTTTTTGCAGGCTGTCTATAAGAATAGAGCGCCAATAATGTCTAGATGTGTCTTAATTTGGTTAGTACCATCTTTTTTTCGTGAAACAAGAAAATCTAAGCCCGATTTGGATGTAAAACCGAAAATATAAACATAACTACCCTATTTAAAGCTGTGTTCAGGATTTTTCTTCAATTGAAATATTATTTTCCATATTTTAAGTGACTATTTTACTTATCACTGTTTTCATTTAATTTGAAGTAAAAAATACTACCGAATTTTTAGTTGGAGTGAAAAATAAAACTTATATTTAAGTGTAAGACACAAAGAAAAACAGACTAAGTACACCCCAATGTTACTGGTCAATATTTTAGGGCGCTTCTGCATATCTGCAGAGTCTAGTAATAAAACTTTTAATTTAAAAAAATATATTATTATGTGTATATTCTTTGACTATCATCGCTTCAAAGACAAAGCATGTAGGTTGTCATTTTAAGATCAAATCAGAAACTTTTTTAATTAATAAATTTTAAACAGTTCAGTCATTTTCTTTCTAAAAAAAGACGACGTAAAACCTTCGACATCACAAAAACATCTTTTATTTTTTTTGCTAGAACACAGCAAATTAAGCTTTTGGAAAGCATTTGGAGAATATCATTTACATTTTATTCCATTATTGCGACTTTTAACAAATCATTCATAGTAAGCTAAGCTTAACATTCAGTGTTTTATTTAAACGCCCGCCCAACTTTAAATATCGGTTCGAACTTAATCGATAACAACAGCAATTGCTCAACTTCTTTCGCAAATATAGCATAATTTTTACTTGCATTAAGTAAATGCCATTTAGACAATCTCAGCAACAATTAGCCACAAATTACACCAATAACAATCTTAGTTTTCGTTTAGCTGAAATCTTTTGGTAAATTAATTTAATTGTTAATACTAAAAGCTCAGGCATAAACTTAGCCACTTAGTTAGTACTTATGCAATGTGTCGCTGGTCTCCAAAGAGTAGCTCTGTGTTTGGAATAGAAACACATGTCAGCCAATAAACATAAACATACTCCGGGCAATACCAAATTATAGCCTGTCCTCATCCAAGCTGACTCAACTTGACTTGAAGACTGTTGCAAGCTACGAATTGGCGCGATCTGTGGCAAATCGCATTGGACGTGAGCTGAGCAATTGTAGCCTTGGGATTGGGCCAATCACAGGTGGCAATAAAACCTGGCGACAAATGCTAGACAACTGCCTGTAAACAACATGCAAAAGCAACAAATTTCATAAAAAGGGTGCATTTTTGGGAGGTTTTGAGCCAGCTATTGACCTTTAAGTTGAAACCATATTGTTTATTTTTTAGTTCAGTTTAAAGTTTTTCTGTTTGAGTGACTTTATTTTACCAATTTAAGTTGTGATTTTAAAAAGATTTTAAATCTAATGAAGGAAGAGGTTATAATAGAATAAAATTTGCATGATATTCTCTAAATGCTTTCCAAAAGCTTGCTTAGAGTTTGCCCCATTTTTGAATGGCTCCATATCAATGAATCCAAAAGTTTCACTCTCTTTTTCTAGATAAACACTGACTACGAAGCTCCCTTTTTTCAGACCTTCTACTTGACGTTTATTAGGCTCAGCTCATAACTCAATATTTATGAACTAAAAAGCGAGAACTGCAACTTAAACGCTTATGTTAAAAAAAATTTTCTTCGAAAGAAGTCCTAAGTTTAACATCCCTTTGACAGAGAGCTAGGAATGCTAAAAATAATTCATCGGAGCTTTTGAGCTTATTCGTTTTTTCAATGTAGATTAAGCTGATAAAATAATGTGTAATTGTGCGTTATCTTAGTTTATAAGACATAATATTTGTCATTGGCAAAAGTCTCTTGTATTATTTATAAATATAAGATGACAACTTCCATAAATTGGATTCCAAAGTCAAATGGTTGCAGTTCCTAATTATGTTCTATTTTTCAGAAGGTTCTCGTATATTGTTTATTTATATTAAACGACAAATTCGAAAAATTGCATCGCAAATTAAAACCTTTCAAGTTCTTAATAATCAGTTTTAAAAAGTTCTAATGTGCTTGTAAAAACTGTGAGATGAATCGGTAAATCTCATTTTAAACCCAAAGATCTTTTAATTATAAGCTAAAAAGTTAATGAGACATATGATATATCGGAGATTTGGTAATAAGATGCTGTTTTCCTCAGCGCCTCTTCTATTCTAATCCAAATAATCTTGTGAAAGTCTTAATAGCTTATCCCAGTTTGAAGGTTGGTAGGAGAATAGTAGTAAAGTATGTGTATGTGGATATGCGTCAAAAGTTCCACCGATTTGCGTCCATTTATTATCAAAGAAACAACAATGCTATCTATGCTCCATATAGAGGCGAATTTTCATTAATTATATTTCTAACTTGATAAGTTTTTATTCTCTTATATCTGTAAGATATTTATAGAATTAAAAGAAATAACGAACGCATCTCCGACTCTTCTCTTTGCCAAACAATACAAAAAAACGCTCTCAAAAAAACTACCCTATATAGCAGTACATCGACACCTTTGTTCGACAACAAGAAAATCAGCAAAGAGACAACTTGTTGAGGCAAGACTGACTAACAAGATGCCGCACGGCTGACTGCCTCTTGCTGATTTGCAAAGAGAAATCTGTCAGATACAAGTTGCTTTTGCTTTCCGCATAGCACTTATTCACCTGACATATCAGCTGTTATCTCATAAATAGCCAACTACCCAACAAAAAAAAATGCAAAAAAAACCAAAACAAAACAAACACCAAAATTTGTTACACTCAAAAGTGTAACAAGTCATAACTTTTGGCAGTAACTTTAGGCCAACTTAATTTGCCAATTTATTTGTGAACTGTCGGTACCTTTGTTGTGGCAGTGACTGACTAGTTCACTTCGTAGCTACAAAGACAAAACTGAATTGCTGATTGCAATCTTCAAGTACTATAGATACCATATATACTATATATAGTCGTAGTGCCAAGTTACATACAATCTACGCCCATGCTCCTCTATCTATTGTGCCACCCGGTTATTGCCGCGTCATCTGGTCTGATGCGAAAAATTAGACTGACAATGGCAGGAAAAAAAGAAAAATAAATACAAAAATATAAAAATTTAAAAAAAAAAAAATAAAAAAAAAACGCAATCATGCTCTTGATGATGATGAGCAGTTATGATATGTGGCAGCTTCTGTAGATCACTGCAATTGTTGCTTATATCAGCGCCTGGTAAATATTTTTTTCCAACATTTTGAAAGCCGTGGCAGACTCATTAAAGGTCTTAAGCTGACATACATAGTACATATGATAGGGTGTCAGCAGTGTCTTTAAGTCATTAGCGATCTCAATATGACAAATTAATAAAAACTCTTAGCAGTGGCTTTCAACTGCTAGCCATGTTTCAAGATTATTTTGTACTCGTACTATGACTAGAGTAAATGATTGTTTCTTTAGTCATAAAAAAAACGGATTTTCGAAATTAAATTTAAAAATTAAGTGAAACCTTTTTTAAATTAAAAACAAATCGAATATTGGAAGTACAAATAGACTATGGTTTTAAAGTTTATAAACTAGCCGGGTATACTGGTTTTATCCCACTTATCGAAGACTTTCCGAAAACTTGCTTTTTTGGTGGATGCAAAGGGAATGTCACCGGTTCGTTTCATTGGGAGAAATTTTAACGAAAAATTGCCTAGAGATCGCAGCGGACCCATAATATAATGATGTTATTCGAAAATTACAAGAGACATAAGCAAAAGTGGTGGAATTCGACAGACAATACTTTGAAGGCATTTTTACTGGATTTAAAAATATCATTTTTGCACACAAATACGCAACAAATAAGTACTAAGAATAAATTAATAAAATATTGTTTTTTCATATGAAATATAATTAACGAAATTAATATTGACAATATTAAAACAACACGAAAAAAATAATTTATTCCTCATTTAATATAAGTTTAATTCATTTTAAAGCTTTTTAAATTAAAGAAAATAATAATTTCATTATTTATAACGCTAAAGTCTATATTACTGTCAATTGAAAAATA
This sequence comes from Chymomyza procnemis, assembly GCA_035046065.1. Classification (NCBI taxonomy): domain Eukaryota; kingdom Metazoa; phylum Arthropoda; class Insecta; order Diptera; family Drosophilidae; genus Chymomyza; species Chymomyza procnemis. The sequence continues at coordinate 9,618,879 of JAWNOJ010000023.1, read as the reverse complement.
TAGACCTTAAAAATTATTAACTTACAAAAACTTAGGGTATTTGTGCGTATTGTAAAATATACAAAAATTAGTTAATCGCATTAAAAATTTGCATGTTTTTGTTAAATATGAAATAATATCTTTAGTTCACTACTACGTACAAATAACATTAAAAATAAATACAAAACAATCTTAAAAAATTTGTAATTCACATATAATTTATATTTGAAAATATTTTAATATACAAATTAGTTATTTTCTATTTTTTCAAAGTTTTATATTTATAAAATCTAAAAACATCAAATGTTATTGATGTTTTGCTTTAATGATTTAAAAAGTAATTTCCAAACAATATTTAATAATATCCGAAAGAAAAAAATTCAACGGCAGAAGAACTGTGCAAAAATTTTAAATAAACCATTTTATTTAAGGACAAATTTCTTCGATTTTACCGTAAAATAATACAAAAAAGAAACTTATTTAATTATTTTTAATGTTCTCTTTTAAAATTCATTGACTTTTATGTTTAACCAAACCAAATTTAAAAAAAAAATAATAATTAATTTTTTTTTAAAGTATATAACCAAAATGTATAAATAATTATATAAATAACAAAAAAAATAATAAAATGAAAATAATAAAAAAATAACAAAAAATTAATAAATTCAAAATATAAATATTAAATAAAAAAATAATAACTTCAAAATATAAATTAATAAACAATTAAATAAATAGTTAAATAAAAAAATAATTTAATTAATAAGTAAATATAAATAAATGATTAAATAAATAAATAAATGATCAGATTAATAAATAAATAATTAAGTAAATAAAAAATACAAATTATGGACAACGTTTAATGCTAAGCGATATATTGAAAAATATGTGGAAAGTGAATTATTGTATTTTAACTTCAGCTGTTTTAAAGATTTTTTTTTGTTTTTATGGTTTTATTTTTTAATTTAATTTTATATCTCAATTTAAGCATTTTAAAATAACTTTTAGTTCAAATAAAAATTTCAACTTGCCTTATTTCAGGAATTTTTTAATTATCATAATTATAATTATTTTTAAATTTTTATTGTAAAAAAATCTTTTTAAGATTGTGTATTTTTAGATTAAATTAGCTTACTTTGTTAGTATTATTTTTTTGGCTTTTTATTGTTTTTTAATTTATTTTTTATTAAAAACTAATTTTAAAATGCTTTCTGAAAATTGCAAATTGTCTCAATTCCAGTCTGCGCTTTTGTATCTAACAAAATGTCTGCAACTTAACTTTGTTTAAAAAAAAAACGTATAAAAAATGCTAAAACATATATTAATATAAAAAAAAAACAATAAATCTTAAATACAAAGAATTGCTTTGACAAAATAACTAATTTATTTCTACGCAAGACAACAAATTGCTTTTACTTTTTATTTGTTTGAATCTATAAAATCTCCAAATCACCTTGTGCATCTTTTTTCCAAAAAACAACAACAACAAAATATGTACGTATACGCACTCTTATCTTTGAAACAATCTATTCGAATAATTTTTACTCATTATTTTCCCATTTGACCTTTAAAGTGTAAACTCACAAAGTATAGCCATGAAAGATTTGTATTTAAATACTTTATAAAGCGTCTTATCTTTGCCCATCGTGAACAAAATCATGTTCGAATCGCAAAAGATATTTGACGTTCATAAATCAAGCCATTGCTCTATGCAGCTTTAATCTTTTATTTATTTACATTTTACATATTTAATACATTATCTCGCACAATACAAATAGATAAGTAGCAATTTACATATAAATATTGAATGCAAACAAATCATTCATCTCGCTGATATTATTTTATCTTATCTCGATTTCATTTCACTTTTATGTTCGAAATATATAAACTGTCCAAAAATAACGTCAAAAGCATTTTAATCAATGGAAAGCTTTCGCAGAGCTTTTTCACATTCACATTGCGCCTGCGTCAGTTTGCTCTCATTTTAGATGAAGTAAATAAATTGGGTGGAATGGTGGTATTGGTAAATTTTTAACATTTTTTTTTTTATAAAGTCAAATTTTAAAAAACAAAAATAAAATAAAAAAAATGAAGCAAGCAGTACTTCTTGCAGAAGGCCCCGGCGAGATTCGAACTCACGATCTCCTGTTTACTAGACAGGCGCTTTAACCAACTAAGCCACGGCGCCCTTGAAAGCTTCTGGTTCTCAAGCATCCACAAATGGCGCCGCTAGTAAAATTCTAACTGACTGGAACTTGTTATAAATAAATCAATATTTGTTTTGTGGTAAACCACGAGTAGCTTGATTTCTTTTATGTCTTAAATTTATTTTGTATTTTGAAAAAATTTGTATTGAATTTTAAAAAAGTATTTCTTTCCAAAATTTATAGACGAATTTTTGGATTTAGATTTATGTTATTATTATTTTTATTTTTCAAGCTTAAATCAGCTAAAAACTTATTATATACAACTATTTTAGTAATATTTTTTTATTTATAATTAATTAAAATATTTATTTATAAGGATTTTTTTTCTATAATTTTTTTTGCACGAATTTATGGTTTTAATTTAGAGTTAATTTTTTTTAAAGAAAGTATGTTTGCTCAAAAAAAGTTTATAACTATTTCCTATTATTTTAATTATAATATACTTTTTTATTTAGGATACAACTAAGTTCAGTTAACCTTATAATAAAACAATTTCAAAATGAAGAGCGAAATTAGTAAATAAGAACGAGGTAAACATAATACAAATGTAATCCGTATCCGAAAATATTGTTGATTTGAATATTTGTACCAGTATTTTTTTTTTATTTTTTTACTCAGATTTCTTTTTTGATATAACCATCCAATATGTCTGTATGAACGCCTAGATTTCAGAGATAAGTAGCGGTAGACCAACCAACTTATTTTAATTTTTTGCTATTGGAAAGACGTTGAGAGCAAGTGTATAAGGAGTATAAGGATCTTTCACTTGTACAACCAAATGGAAAAAGTTTGTGTAAACCAAAAGCAAGAGCTGGTGAGGTCGGCTATAGCTCAATGATGCGCTTAGAAAATAAAGTTAAGATATCATAGCTTCCTTAGCTTTGTTTATCCTTTCGGTCAAAATGTTTCGAATAAGAAGTAGGCTATAAAGCTTTAACTACCAAACTGAAGACCCAAGACTCTTTCGAATTTAATTAAAATCGCTACACTCTATTATATAACACAAATAGCACAAATCTGTTAGAAATATGGGTTTTATAATTTATGTTCATTGTTGTATTTTTTGCGTTTTTAAAAGTTGGTGCCCAGTTCGTTACTTAAAAGTTTCATAAGACTCTCCAAGTATTTTGTCAAAACCTGTTGGCTATATTCTATATAGTTTCCCGTATTCCATAATTCCTTTATTTTTGGTACCTTATTTTAAAATAAATTATAAAAAATGCAGCAAAGTGGCACAAGGTATTCCAAGGAAAATTTAAGCCTAAAGATTTTACAATTTATTAGTAAAATTTAATTTGGTTTACTTAACATAGATGTAGCTTGCGAATATTAAGTCTCTAAAGTTTTTTGAAATCTAACACATTCTATATTTTGGCTGTTTTGTCATATTAAGAGAATTATAAAAAATAAATATAATAAATAGAAAATTAAACAATCAACGGTTTGTATTGCTTTTTATTTCTTTTTTCTTATATCATTAAAAATTTTTCACATTTTCACTTTTGGCTTAGAAATTGTAAACCCCGTCAATTTTTTGCTCGTTTCCTACCATAAAAAGCTGTCGACCTATAAGTTGGGCGTCTTAATTTTGTTATTTCCAATGTATTTATTTTTAAAGATATAAATAAAGTAGTTCCTTTAGTGGCGGACAACGAACGTCAAAAAGGTGCAAAATTGCAGCGCTAAAAAGTGAAAGGCCTTCAAATGACAAGCCAAAAAAAAGAGGCAAATGTGGTACCAAGAGATACAACGTATATAAAGACTTAAGACTAAATGAATTGGATTTTTATAGGTATATAAGCTTAAAAAAAAAAGAAAATTAATGAATGAGAAAAGGTGTCGTGATTAGTTGTTGCAATTAAATATTTATAAGTTGTGACGATCTTGGCAGTTAAGTTATGGTACACAATTTGTTATATTTTTATTTTCATTACGTTTTGCCAAAGCTTGGCCGTATAAAGTTGAGAATAAATTGAGCATGCGATTCTCAAGCAAATCAAGAAAAAATTATATAATATTTTGAAACAAATTAAAAAACTAATTTAAGTGAGAAATAGTCAACTATAACTTCCGAAAGTATTTTCGAAATAGATTAATAAGCTTGACTGTGGAGCTATATAGCTGTGCGCATAGAACAAAAATATGATGTCTGATTGTTAATGTTAAATTAAGTTTATTTAATAGGAAAATACTTAGAAAAATAGCATAACAATTTCACTGCGAAGAAAAAACAAGTATTTCTTACTTTATACTTTGATATTCGAAATTGAAAATACTTTTTGTAGGAAATACCTTTTCAGATTGAGAATCTTCATAACCAGCGAAAAAACCCTTCAATCTTGACAGTTTCATAAACTGATTTAATTTATACTGAGCTCAAACCAATATTAACAAGAGAAGCCTTGTAAAAAATATAACCGAATAGAGCCTTAAACGTACTGGAATAACACAAGATACTAAGTAGTAATAAAAATATGTCCGGTTTTTTAATTCGTTAAATAATTATACATGAAAATTTCAGAAGTTTCAATGTATGGTTGAATTTGCAGCAAAGTACACAATTTTTTCTTGAATAAGCTTATAAAAATTAAAAACCATTGGAAAAACTTGACCTTAGATAATCTGAAGGAATACTTCAAACATTTTGCATTAAAATCAAGTAAGAAAACTCTTAATACCATAAATACAAAGTACTGATCATAATTAAGCTAACCTATTATAGATATGGGCTATAATAAAAAATCACTTAAGAGATAAAAGTTTCACTTAAATGTTTATTTGCTAAGAGAGCAGCCAAAGTTACTGCTGGCGTCATCTAGCCATAAAATACCCAAAGATTAGCAATATGATTTGCTCTTCAACGTGCCCATTTTTTTATTTATTTGTAGCAAATCCTTTGATTATTTTAAAAGAATTGCTTGTTTTCGATTTAATTAAATATTTAAAAAATACTTCCCAGTTAAAATTTAAATGCAAACTTTGATTTTTTTAAAAGAATTGCTTGTTTTCGTTTTTCTCAGTTTGAAATTCTCTCTTGCTCAAAATCTCGATACAAAAGTACTTCCAACTTGATGAGCATAAATGTAATAATTGTCTTAATGATTTTACAGATCTTAACTTAAACTTTGAAAGTGAGAGGCTAGTTTTCCTTTGAAATGAAAATAATTTTTATATTTTCTTCAATTTAAAGGTGAAGTAATAACTCCTGTTGATTTATGTGACAGACTATTAAAACTGGGCAATAAACATAGAGTATTGTGCATAGAGATTGTTATTGATGGATATTCAAATGACGTCAAAGAGGGTAACTTTTTCGGCATCATTGAGCAGTATTTTTCAAACACTGCGATGGCAGGAACTTATTGTGAATGGCGAGAACTACCGTATCATGCCTAGAAGCTGCTTTTAGCCAAAATCGAAGAACTTGACTTGACTATAAACCAATTGAGAGACGAGTACGGAGACAAGATTACTTGACGTTTAGGACGTCTAGATCTCGAGGCTTAAAATATCAAGATTATCTTCTGTGTAGCTAAGTAAGTAAATCTTTTGTATATCAACAAGACCACATCTAAAATCCAATATTTAATGTATTCCTGAGATATCTGGCGATCTGTTGTTGAGAATATGCCAAAATTATATCCATTAAATTGTATATGAACATTAAATTATATTAATCGTTGTATCCACTCAAATATAGCATATATAAAATTTTCTAAATTTCTAAGCATTTAAAAAAACACCCTTTACTTAAGAGTATTTCAGTTAGGGTCTGCTTTAAGTTTAGCTTTACCACATCTTAAAAACTTACTACAGATTGATTTTCAGTTGTTAGTACTGACTTATATTACCCTTTTATATTTTTAAGTGTAATTACCCTCTGTACACATCGTTTTTTATTTTAGCTCTTTTTATGAAGCTTTAAGTTATAAGTGTTTTTTAGGAAAACAAATTTTTAATGAACCCCACGTAGACACTTTATTTTTATTATTTTTATGTGTCTCTTGCTTATTTAATTTATTAGTTGGCTTAATGAATTTATAGTTTAACTTGCATTTATTTATTTTAAGTTTTTTGCATTAATTTGCATAAAAAATTTATGTTTTTGCATTATAGCAAAAGGTTATTTGCAAAAAAGCATGATTACCCGCAAACAATTTTATGATATTTACCCTAATTTACAAGGTCGTCAAGGTTTGTTTAAATTTATATATAAATTTTGTGTTCAAAAAAACTACCGTAAAGTTTGCAAAACGATCTTGAGATCACTTTAAAAATGTTTAGTTTTGAGGGTTTTAGGGGGGCTCATCTACATGTACAGTAGAAGCGCAGAGCAGCAATAAAGTAAGAATACATAGAATTTTGATGTTGGAAGTCTACTCTATTTTTGGCCTTCATTATTTACCTGCTTAAAACTAAGTCTTGTTGGTGTTTCAGAATTAGTGCTGGCGCCATCTACAATGTATGTTCAGTAAGAGCTCAAAAATAGAATTTAGTAGAGCTTAAAATAAGTATAGTGAAAAAATATGAACAGAATTTGTTTGATGTTTCTTTCTATATTTTGCCATTATTTTAAAGTCGATATATCGCAGTTTTTTCAAGGTTCTGCATAACATTGCATTGCAGATCACCAAAGTTGCGTTAAAACATTAAAAAAAAAAACAAATTTAAATAAGAAAATAACAAAATCCAAAATAAAAGATAAGAAATAAATTTATGAACGAAAGTTGGCAAAAACAGCGCAAAAATTCTCTAAGCCGCTCAAAGAAAATGGCACAGACCGCAAAAGTTTCTGCCAAATATTTCAACGGAAATGCGAAATTAAATTTTATAATCCTTGTAATTAAAAAAAAATCGACAAGTTTGTTCAAAATGTTACATAAAACCAAAAATTTCAGCTGGCCAAATACGCAGCCCCAAGTCGAGAGAGTGAAACCAACCAACAACAGGAATGAAAGGAAGTGAGTGATAAATTGAGGCGTAAAATTGAACACGAGAGACAATGAGTGGGTCAGGCGACAAACTTGACGCACGTAGACAAAAAAAAAGGCGTAGAAAAAGCCATAAAACGCTATAATTATGGCCAAGTCTTTTGTTATATATCAAATTAGAAGCTGCAAGAGTTGGCAACTAGCGGAAGTGGGCACTTCATATCAAAGTGTGTTCACATTTAAGCGCAGGTAAACACTCTGGGAACCCGCAGACATATATGATATATGAAGTGGAGTAGAAACACTTTCAGCAGCAGCAGCGGCAGCTCCCTGCTGCCCCCATATGTATAAGAAACAAAGAAAAACATGAATTATTTAATGAAATGGAAATTTAAAAATGAAAAATGAAAGTGTTTCGAAGAGACTCTGGGACGCTGTGGCAGCTGCTGTAACTGAATCTACCTCAACGTGACATGAATTGGGTTCCCCAAAAAAAAAACAAACAAGTTCGGTGCTAAGTAAAGTTTTGATGCTGAGAAAGCGTCTGCACAGCGGGAGCAGGGCAGCGGTCTAACTGCCGACAAGTAGCAACTTTTCGTGCTGTCCAAGTGGAACTTGGCAAAGCCGTCCTGAGTCTGAAGAGCCTCAGCAGCACATATGCATAATATATAATACTTTCATTGAAGATGTACCTCATAACGAGGAACTTTGGCGTTGTGGCTTTCGCATTTCATTGCGGCGGCCCTTGCCACAAAACCTTGCAGCCAACTTGAGTTGGCCCACAAACTCAAGTGCACTCATAATGGCCACATGTTGTACAGTACAGTACTGAAGCAATCAAACAATCCAAGTTCCTCAATGCAAACCCGCATCGATGAGATAATAAACGAGGCACGATGCAAATGACATGAGCTCATCTTTGGTTTTATTTTTTTTGAGAGGGGGGAAAATGTAAAAGTAGTGTTACAACTGAAAGAATGTCAATTCACACAAAGATAATAAGATACGAAAAGCGAGAAAGAAAAAATTTATGAGTTTTTATTTCGATTTTTATGAATTGTGTTGAAACGTTTACATTTTGTTTTTATTTGTTTTTTTATAATTTGGGAAAGTAATTCATTCAACTTGTAAAGTGTGTAAGAGGGCGCTACAAGACAAATATCGCAGCAGAACCTTGGTAATTAATAATTTTAAATAGTTTATAAATGTGATGTGGGTTTTGGGTTGAGTTACAGCATGGCATTCATTTCATGCTTCTACAGGGTTTGAGCAACCGTTTAAACTTAAATATGATTTATTGTTTACAAGACCATTGTGGCACAGACAGAAGCGTTTGTAAGACACTTGATCTAGGCTGTAGTAGCGATGAGTGGTTTTGGGTGTAAATAATATACAAATTTGTGGTTGCTTCGAAATTCGAAACCGCATTAATTGCCGGTTATTCCCAGACACCTCTCTATATCAGTAAAATAATTTGCTTCAACTAGGTTAAGATCTTTTATAATCAAATTTAACTGTATTGGATTGTGCGATAATATTCATCATATAACTGATAAATATTAGAAACAACAGAAGAAAAAAGATCCTAAGCATATGAGCGAACAGCAGCTGTGGTGATAGCATCAATTGTAAAATCGCTTTAAGCTAAAAAAAAATGATTGCTCTCATGACAAAGAAGTACTTAAGGTCATTTAAAGTTTATCAACATGCGGTAGCCGTCAGATACATTGTTAGCACATTCCATGTGCTTCACGAGTATGATATCGTTGCAAATGCTGAAACCTTTGGCATTCTACCACACATGCGAGATTTGAAGTTAAGGAATAAAAATGAAAGAATGTCTAACAGAAAGCTAATTCGCATTCGGATTCAAATTTTACACTTTCGTAAAATCTTCCTAAGTTCGAACTCTCAAAAACAGCAGCAAATTATCATTTCCATTTTATTGCTATAAGTCTCAACTTAGGCAAGTTTTATTTTGATATACTTAATATTGAATACACTTCAAACTCTTGCACTATTAGAAATTAGTAACAATTCCCTCTGTTATGACTCTATTAATTTAAACTCAGCTCTTAGTAAATTGTTATATAATATTTATGCTTTCTCATGCAGCAATAAATTATTTTGTATATTTTTGCAAAATATTTATTTATATCCGTGTGAGTCAATCTTTTGGAATTTAAGCAATTCGCAATTTTAATTGGATTTTAATACGTTTCACAACAAAAGTCAAAAACGATTATAAAAGTGACGGTGTCAAGTTTAAGCTCAACATCTTTCAAGTAGAAATGGGAGTTTCATGAATCGTCAAAAAGTGAATTTTAAATTTAGAGTTTACAAGAGTTCACAAATCATTGGGCTGGACTGTAAACATTTTAATTTTTGTATAAAACTTAATGGATTTTATTAAATACACGACATGTGTATGGCTGATGAGCCAGTCTTGTTCATTCACTTTAGACGTTTTTATAGCAAAAAGTGTAAGTTTTGAAAATCCTTATGCCCTCAAAACGGCTCCCCTTTTGTGCAGTATGATCTTTTTTGGAACGTTGCTACTGTTTTCCAACTTAAATTGTTGTAGTTTGTAGTTTTTTAAGATCTATCAATCCAAATAGGCTGCGGCAAAAAATTGCAGTTCAGATTATACATAAACCATTACTAAATCTAACTTAAATTGATTCCTTAAAGTAAATTGGGAAAAACTGGATACCTCACAGAAAGGTGTGATTGAGCGAACAGAATTTTTTTGTACCGCTTTTATCATGAACAGCAGTAATACATTTCTTGAAATCGATCTAAACTAAAGAGAATTAAACGATTCCCCTGCCATATAATTTTTGAGATACAATAGATATATGTGATAAATACTTTTGCTTGTTGAAGAAAGGGCAAGAAATCAATCTGTAAACCATTTACTTAATTGTAGGCCAATATCTGCTTCAGAGGGTCACAGGAGGTCAGGTAACCGGTTGGAATCAACAGCAATCATGTTTCCACCTTTTGCTCAGTATCTAATTATCCAAAATATCACGACTTTATTGGCGGAAGTCTGAAGTTGGTGGTTGTCATAGCTATATTTGGCCATCTTCAAAGATCTATTGTTGAAGAGCCCTGTTGTCACCTTGGCTATCCGTAAGAATAAAAGTTCTTAAGCAAAGGACAACAACAACAACAACAACTCCAACTTCAATGACCCGTTTAGCTTTTGACCCATTCCTGAAACATTGTTGGCGTGGAATAGAACTATAGGAGCTGTTATAATTTCAAGTCAACTGACTTGGTTGAAGAGATTTAATGTTGAATAAGTTCTGTTATCAAGCAGTTAATATCTGCGGCATGTGCAGTGCCACTTGCTACGGATCCCAACTTGGTTTTTTATTCATGATAGTTAGACAGCTAGATATTTACTCGCATTACAAGCATCATATAGATGAAATTAATGAAAAAATCTGCTCAACTGATATTTTACTTTAAAATATATCAAACGTAAGTCTTTAAAATTGCATCTCTCATTGTCGTATATGTTTTAATCAGAATTTATAAACAATATGGCTGACAACATATCTAGGTTTCTCTAATAATCTGATCAACAAAGTTGTTTTAGCCTTCATCGCAGCAGCCATAATATACGATCACCAATGCTGTTTTAGCCTTGATTAGCTGCTTATCAAAAGCTTTAAAATTTGTTATTAAAATTCTTTCCAAATTATGTTGTGTCAGTCCATCATCTGATTTCGGATTACTTTTACTTCACGTAGATAGCTTAGAAGGCAAAGATATATCTCTAAAATGATTTGTTCAATGTTACGATGAAGCTTCCACATATAGTATAACTTGTAGTTCTTGCTTGAATGTTGAATAAAGTGAAGATTGTTTTTTCTTAATCTGTGTTAATTATAGACAACGCCTTTCGGATGCAGCTACAAGCTGTAGGTGCTATTAAAAAATGTAACAGTGAAGAACTTCACAAACTTTCAACAGATGCCTATAAACCTTGTATAGCGTTTTAAATTTGACTATAAATTCGACTGCGTATTGTTTTACATAACATTCGATATGTCTGCATGGCTTTTGGTTGCATGCCATGTGTGAAATGTTACCAGACACTCCGTTTGCTGTACGTGCCAATTGTTGCACACCGAAGTATTTGCAACATACTTCGGACTCGGGTTGCATTTCATATTTATATTTGTCAACTGACAGCTAATTTCCAACATGCAAATTGAAATGCAATTGATGGAATGTTGCGTATGACGCTCACACACAGCTACACACACATAGATACACACCCAAATACACACAGATACTTGTTGATACAATACAAAGACAATTGTATGTAAACAAGCGCAATAATGTTATGCAAAAGTAAAACTAAATGAGGCAAAACTGGCAAAATGGCAGCCAGAAGAAGATTGTTCGAAAGGCAGTAAAGTAAATGGACAGACAGTATTGTCCATAATTATAGCCACAGCTATAGAGATACATAGCAACACCAGCGCATAGATACAAAGATACACGCATTGCAAATTGTGTCGCTGTCAGTAATTTAAAACGCAGTAAAAAAATTTGCACTGCAAGCAAAAAAATAAATAAAATTCGATAAAAAAAAAACAAAAGACTTAGGCAACAAACTTGGTTTTTGGGCAATCATATAAAGAGATACTTTTTGATAGCTGCAGCAAAAAAAAAAACACAAATGTTAAATAAACGAATATCTATCTGCTCGTAACCAATTTAATTAAAATTCCATATCGGCTAAGTTCGTGCTTGTTGCGGGTGATTGGAACGTAACGTCCGTCCGGCCCAGCTTATTTTGAACGTCAACGCTTTTAAGATGATTTAAATGATACGCAAGGTCGTTGCATAAAATAAATAACAAATTAATGCGTACATTTTCGAGCTATAAAATACATACAACATACATATGTATATATGTAAATGGTCAAGTGCATAAATTAAACAAACTTGGCCAAGTGAGAGTGTTTGCCCTAGAAAGCCGAGCCGGAAACAAATGGCCAAGCCGAGCACTCAGCGACCCTCACCAAATGACTGCGGCAATTTATGACGCATAGGAAAATGCACATCCATATACATTTGTATCTGCTCGATTATGCAACAGTTTTGTTAGTTACCTCTTAGAGACTGCCTCCCCCCCTCCACAACTTGGTTATGCTAAAAAGATGTCTAATTAAAAATATCAAAAAAATAAAATAACAAAAAACAAAACAAAAACAACAATAATTTAAGTTGCAACTTAAAACCAAAAACAAGTTGGCCCATGAATTAGTGCTGAAGCAGAGCCGCATATAAGGCGAGCTAATCGGCACATTCAGGCCATAAATATTCATGAAAAATGCGTGTGGACGTATCGTACGCCGCAACAGCAGTTCATCGCACAGTGGTCGAAATTATTAATCATAGCTGCAATTAGCTAATCACTTTAGATTTGCTGAATTATAAAGTGGATCGAAAAAGAAGGGTAAAAAATAAACAAATTTTTGATAAAATGTCGCTGGCTGTAATTATTCATAAAATTTATACAAAAATAATACTTAATAAAAACTTATCAAGCCCTAAAATACACTGAAAAAAAATTAAAAATAAACTTAATCCGAAAAAGTAAACTATTTGAACTACAATTCCCTAGCATATTATATTATCAAGAGATCATTATAGGTATTATTTTTTTTTTTTCTTATTTCGAGTAGTAGGAGTAGTATTTTTATTTGATCAGAGACTTCAGATCGGGTATTGCCAATTTAATGTGGTAGGGACCTCAGTAATGGGAATAACTTTGATAGCAATAAAAACGGTAACATAGGAACTTGTAGTGGCAAAAAGTGCTTGCAAAAGCCGCCCGTTTTCCAGGTTAGGGAGACCTGATACGAGCATAGTTGCCAGAGCTGACTTGGTCGAATATAGTACAATGGGTGGTGTTCTATTATATTACACCAAAACTGTAAAAATTTCTAAAACGTTATTAAATATGAAAGCAGCCAAACCTTGTCTTGAAGAACTACAACACTCCCGCATATTAGCCAAAGATAAGGCTTTACAATAGCCAAGACGCAAAGAGGAAATAAAGATTAAAAACTTGAACAATCCATTAGCAAAAAGAGCCAAAAGAGCAACATTAAAGCCGAAAAGATTATAATATGGAATCCGTGAATGATGCTCGGATAAGTCGATCAATATGACTTAGAATTGAAGAAGTGGTAGACAGATACTAGATTGATAGATGAAAACATAGGTTCATAGATAGATAGAAATATGGATGAATAGATAGATATATAGATAGATAGATAGATAGATAGATAGATAGATAGATAGATAGATAGATAGATAGATAGTTAGATAGATATATGTATAGATAGATAGATAGATAGAAAGATAGATAGATAGATAGATAGATAGATAGATAGTTATATGTATAGATAGATAGATAGATAGAAAGATAGATAGATAGATAGATAGATAGATAGATAGATAGATAGATAGATAGATAGATAGATAGATAGATAGATAGATAGATAGATAGATAGATAGTATTTCCCCTTTTTATTTAATATCAAAAACGCACAAGACTTTTCCCCATAAAAATCGCACATTTTTTATATGTGTCCTGTTTATTCTTTAGTGTCTTGACAAAAGACCTGTAAGGTATTGCAAATAAACATTTTTATTTTAGTTATCAACGAAATCATTAGCGAAATCTGCCTTTGCTGTTTTTAAAATATACACTTCAACCGTAGAGATTTTGTAAAGTTTTGCAATACTTTGCTATGATATTTAAATTGTTTATTGGAGTAATTTTCTTAGAATTTGTATATAAATGTACCAGTCAATCTTTTCAAAACAAAGGAAATTATTAACAAATTAAATTTATGAATCTAAAGTCAAAAAATATTCAGATTCTTATCTATAAAAAATCTTTAGCTCGTGCAAACATAAAATTCATTTTTCAAGGCGATTCATTTTTTTTTAATAAAGTTCACTTCACGAACCACTGTGCGTAGGCAGCGGCGTTAACGTCTGCGTCTTGTCTATGGCCAAGAGCTAAGCCGCACACTTACATACACTTATATACTCTATACTAATCGTAGTAGTAGTATTTACTTGGGCAACAGACAACTGTTAATTAATAACTACTGCAGCGGAGTCTTCAGAGGCAGCGATGGCAGCAGCATTTACTGCTACCAAAAATGAAGATGTTGGCCATTTAGGCCGCTTAGTTGCTGGAAATGACGCTGCAGGCGGCGAGCATGCCAAACGAATGCTAATGGTAATTGTTGGCCGAAAATTGTAAGTGGCTAAAACCGCATTCCAATTTGTGTCTGAAATTCATATTTCTTATGTCGCAGCTGAACATTCACCGACAAAAATAAAAAATAAAAAAAAGAGACAAAACCCCCCAAGAAAACTTGTATGTGGCAACAACACAACTTTGGTCTAGAGATGAGTTTTTTTTTCCTTCAAATTGCTGGTGAGATGCGCCAAAGTTGCAGCTGCAGGACCAGTCCAATAACTTGTACTAGCCAAACAAGCAGGCGCATCATTCAATTTCGTAGCTTCAATAATTACAACTTTTATTTTATTTTATTTTATTTTGTGTAACTGTGCAATTTGGCTAAAAGTGAAAGGCATTCCTTGCGGCCCATAGCCTGCCACGTCATTGCTGCAGTTTTAATTCCTACGAAAAACACTTGTTGCAAGTTCACACAGCATGCTGCCACAGAGACACGCACTAATAATAACTTTCAATATCTATGATAATAGCCATATCGGCACTCAAATAATTAAATGCTCAAATACTCGAAGACAGCATAAAACCAATCAACTTTCTACACACTCCAAATATAAACATTCGAACAGTCGAACAGATTCATTGAACATTTCGAACAAATCGAGGGTTTGCATGCGTGCCGCATATTAAAATGTGCTCGGCCTTTTTACAACTATTCAAACGAAAAATAACAAAAATCTTCAAAAAAAAAACCCGTACATTGTGCCGCCACATAAAGCAGGCCAAACAGCTACAATCCAACAATCCGTCAATTCGTCAAGCTGCCAAAAAAAAAGCAAAGTTTGCAGACCATCCGAACAACAGGTGTACTATGGAGTACTCTGTACTGCCTCGGGCCTGAAGTTACAAACGAGCTTAAAGAAAGCAAAAGCAGCAAGAAAAGTTGCAGCTGCCACAAAAAAAAACAAAACAAATGTCTAGATTCTGCCAATTCTTTCTTAACAAAGAAATCTCATTCATTAGCTTTTGCATCTTAAAAAACTAGCCCAAGTTCATATGAGCTTTAAACAGTTTTCGACTTTAAACGCTTCGCGTCAATTTCGCTTTCTATTAAAGGCCATCTTCGGAACAATGAGTGGTTTTTATAAAGATAAGCCAAAAATAGTATATAGCTCTAACTATTTCAAAGCTAAAAGCTTATAATTTACAATTGGTTTTAGCTGTACAGCGCCTAATGGCGCTATATGTGCTTTGTTATGTGTATAGAAAGAAAGGAAAATATCGACTTAAATCGCATCTGGTCAAATAATGCGTTAGAGTAACACTAAAACTGAAAAATATCCATGTACACATAAATTTTGTAATGTTGTGGTGACAACTATTACTAGAAGTTAAAAACGCACTGATTGGCCAGAAAGTGTATGGCGATGGCATTTCACTCACTCAACTCAAATGATCGAGGATTGTTAAAATCGCTGCATCGTTGCATCATGTTAAAAAATAAAAGCTAATGTTCCAAAAAAAAATTGTGTTTTTCTTATTTGCCATTATGCGTATTATAAAAGAGTTACCAAATACCAAATAAATATTGGCACTTGACATTTATGCGCAACAGTGTGAATACCCCAAATATGTGCACTTGAAGTACAGACCAAATAGAGGGAAAATCAGATTCTCAACTTGTTTCATGCAAATATTTTTCCGCATAATATACCTAAGATAGTTTCAGTCACAATGCAAGCTCTATTTGTAAAAGGGCTGTATTTATTCCTTTTGAAATTGCTCATTATTCGAGCTAGTATCTGTTATTGCTACTTAGCTACATTTCTCACAGTGCTCTCTTCTAAGCTTAGCTGCGAATGCGCAAAAATCAGTAATTGACTACCAAATTAAGTCTAATTGTTGAGTGTTTCTTTTTATTTATTTTTTTTTTAGCCCAGTTTTCATGTCTAGCGACACTTGACCCAGTTGTCTATGCTCTGCATGAACTGTCGCATATTTTTCACACAATTGAAGAAGCCATTTTTCATACAATGCATGTGGGGACTGTATTTCTAGGCCATGTAACTTTAACATTTATCATTTTACGGTAGCTTCGAAAATCAAAAACGAAAACTAAACTAGATCTCAAAAAGTAAAGCGTCGTAAGTTCGTCAAATTGTCATTGGGTGAAGCAAGTTCGACGTCTGATTTTATAATTTTTTTTTGAGACTTGAAGCTGAATAGCATTGCAAATATTGAAGTCTTTTGTAAAGGTTACAAATACACACGCACACACATCATCCGTGGACCAAATAACTTTTAATGAGCATGATTGGCATTTATTTTATAGTCATGTTTTTTTACACAACTTCAGCATAGATTTTGACCATTTCGCGCATCATTTTTGTTTTTTCATTTTTCATCTCAAATTGTTAGCCAAACAACGAAAACAATTTTATGCTTTGAAAGGGAGACTAGATTTTACGATACTTCTGTTTGCATTTTGTGTTGTTTTTTATTTATTTATTTTTTTTTTTTTGTAGCTCATGGCTGTACTTTGCGTATGTGCCACAACTTGTTGCAGACAGCTTAAGTTGAAGCAGCTATTTTCAAGATGCGGTAACTAAATTTAATGTACATAAAATTGCGCATACGCGCCGTTAACATGTCCATTCTAATTGCTGGCCAGACTTGAAACTGTACGTAGTGTATTATGCAAGAGTATATAGTAAGTTTTTAACGTTTCATCTATGATGGCTCCGCAAATTTTGAAGCTGCAATATTTGGCCAACAAGTGCAAGTTAAATAAATAATAAAATAATTTACAGGCAACGACATTGACTAGAATTAGCGACTAGAGAATGCTCTGTACTTGGGCGTAGCCTTGATGTATATCGTATGCAGTCGTAGAAGCAACAAGAATACAACATTTTTCAAGGAGCTTATATTTCTTGTATTTTATTTATTTTAGTTCTCCATTAAGAAAGGCTTACTTATATTCTCACAGAGATAAATTTTCTTGTTTATGAGTAATAACCCTTACAGCTTTATTTGCGCATACCAAATATTTTAAGGCATAAAAAGCATATCACAGGCTGTGTTTTTTTTTTGTAAATTCCTGTATCTTATCTAGTCTACAATGAACCACACATTGAGAAAGCAATAGAACGACAAAGCTAGTATAAACTTGGAGTGAAATCTACAAGGTGAACAAAAGAAACTTCACCTATAAGTTACATACAGTTGCTTAGTCCGCACGGAATTTCGGATAAGGAAATCTTGACAAGAAATAAAAGCTCTACACAGAATGAGAGAAACTGGGAGTTCGACGGTGCCTCAATCTATTTAATTTACGTATCGAATTTAACCACTAGGGTTATAGGGTAAACTTTAATTATCTATCTGTCTTTTCTGTTCCATTGTAACTGGAAAATACTTGAATAAACTTTTAAATTCAATTCTATTTTACTGAGCATGCGACTTAAGAAGATTTGATAGAAAATGTAACTTCAGGCAAGTCGTTTGCAATGCAGAATCAGCCAGAAACATTAAAAGATATTCGTCCAGCAGAATGTGTGCTCATACGTGAGAGAAGATGTTAAATGGAACAGTGACACATGCACAACTCATATCAGATCTCATTGAAAATTGACATCTGTGAATTTTCATCAATGGAACTAAATTTTATAAGACATTTTTTTCAATCCAACAATAACTCTACTATTTTGATCTCAAAAAATTCAAACCAAAAAATATCCTAATTATTAAATCATATCCTATTATTAAAGATTAATATTTAATATTCACCTCAAAAATGTTCCCCGCAGAGAAACTTTTTACTACAAAGTTGTTCATTGCACAATCTTTAGTTGAAGAAGATAGCAAAAGATTTGATTGATGGGCGCAAAACGCGAAAACTTGAAGAATAAAGCATCTCAAAAGTTACTCACCAGATGTGATGGAGCAGTCAAGTTTTGTTACAGGATTTCTTTAAATATTCAAAAAGACGATTTTTGCTTGAAAAAATCTCTATTTATAAATCCGTTCGGATTCGGATCTTTGAACATCCTTTAATACACATATCTCTATGCCTCGCCTTTGGCACGATTACAGCATTAGTGCAGTATATTATCAGACTTTAAAATCACATTTTAATTACGATTAATTTTGGGAACTCACAAAAATCCCGAAAAAATATAATTCTATTGCTCAACAGGAAACATTATACTTTAAAACAAAGGCCATACATCTTATCGAGTTTTCAAAGTTATACGAAGAAATTTACCAATGTAAATCCTTTTGTATTGCCAACAATTTAATTTTATTTTTGTGAAGATTTATCTCACAATTACAAAAAACAAAAGAAATCCATTAACTATGAGTACGGAAAACTCTGGCATTACAAGGCTTAGTGTTCAGACTAATATAGTTCTTCGAAAATTCTTAGAAGCTGAACAAACTTTTTGGGAGTAAATACAATACATTTTTAAGTATCACGTTGGCTTACTAATTTTCAGGAATTAAGTAAAATTGCTATCAGATTTAAAAAAAAAAATAATTTTTTAAACTATAAGATTGATTTTTAGCTGTTTCAAAGGCCTTTTAAGGACATAAGTCTTCAAAATCATAGCAGTAGTTATTAGTAATTTATTTGCATAAATGGAAATAAATTATTTATACATTCAAAACATAAGAAAAAGACTTAAATCACAGCTCTGAAAATAAGAATTCGATACAGAACTAGTAAGTCGAGTATGCCAGTGTTAATTTTCCAAATATTTAAAAATAGAATAAAATGTTAGCTTTAAACGTTTTAAAAAGATGTAGATCCTTCAGACGACTAAATGAAGTGTATGCAGCAAAAATGTTAAACAAAATGTTATTTTCAAAAGCCACAATTAATGCCAGTCATGATTAAGTCTGGAGATGAAAAATTTTCAATTCTCAGCACAAAGGACATTTTTGCATTCTTCGAACATTTATTCTGCATTAATAAAGCTCAAAGCGTTCATCAATAACTTTTTGCTCAAAGGATCACAGAAGAACGTCCCTACATACTCAAATTGCAAATTCTTCCCAATAGCCCTAGCCTCGTACACGTTCATCTCGTTACAGTCTCCTGCAACTTGTTACAAGTTGCATAGTTTAGCAATAAATATGGAACGACCTTACGTTCAAGTGTATTAAACAATGAGACAATTTGCAGCATTTACATACAATTTGCACAACTGTTGCACTCTCAGTGAGTGCTAGGCACTGTTGTTGCACTTCACACATATCTACGGAGTGTGCGTCTTAGCCGTGTGCAGACAACCGGAAGACAGTTTACACTTGAGCTGTCTTGCTGTCGCAGTAAAGCAGTCAATGTTGGGACTCGGGATGAGCAAATGAACAACAATCATTGCTAGTTGCATGACATAATTAATCAATGTCAGTTTGGTTGTTGCTATTGTTGTTACCTGCTGTTGTGGCATGAAAGAATCACATCAGCAGATATAAGATACAAGATACAATAAAAAACAAATGCGAGCATGGGTTACACCTATGGTCAAAAGGTTCAACGCCTGGCACACACAACACGCTGGGGGGGCGCCACATTATGTGGCCCAGCTGTTGACACCTGTGGCGCGTTACGTGGTCAAGTCAAAGCTCGCTAATTACAACATATTGTTGTGGAGCAGCAGCGCTTATATAAATTGCAAATAAAATTGATTTTCTTTTTTTTGGGGGGCTTTTTGTTTTTTTTTTAATTTTTATGCTACTTACCAGTAAGGGCACGAATCTCATGTTGTAGCAGTAAACAGAATATTAGTGGCAATAATCCGGTACGGCAATAATCTGGCTTGGAAAGTAAACCAACTTTTTTTAAATAAAAAAATATATATATATTTTTTTTCGATTTTAAAATTCACAAGAAGTCACACGGTTTTGATTTTAGTTGTGCAAATTGACATGCAAAATTTGTACTTGCAAGTATCTCATGCCAATTAAAGCGCAGATACAAGCCAACAATTATAACTCACTTCGTGCAGCTTTTGGTTTTTTTTTTTTTGTTGTGTGTCGCTGTCAGCTGTTTGTATCCTTTCTCACACAGCAGCAGAAAGGCCACCTAAGATCAAACAAACGATTTTTAAATTTCAAAAAAAGCAACAATAAGCGTTCAAAGCGCGCGAGCGTGTCTCGAAATTCGCAACCGATAAGCGTCGCGGTCGTGCTGCAACTGAATTTTACAAAAGACGCAACGCGCCACTTGACACTGGCAATCGCTGCCGCAGTCGCGCGCAAGCGAAAAGAGAGCGCGCATGGGCAACGTTGCGATGCTCGATGAAGAAGACACCACAGAGCGCAACAAGAAGGCACCAGCACGCACACACACACCAATACAAGCGGAGTTTGTTACTGTTGCCGGTTGCACTCGCCGCGTTAAGTCACCTCGTGGTGAATTTCTTTTGCTGAAAACTAACACATGCACACACATGAGTTACACACAGATACAAATGAAGCTCAAGCATTCTCAATCAAAGCGCAGACTGAAAGTGAATCTGAAACAGTTTGCTGCTCATTTTACTTTCAATGCGGCACAGTCACCTCCACACGAATATGCACACACAGATACCAACAAGCCGCATTTTTTACTTGTTTATATTTCTTGGTCTTTGAATGAGGGCAGTTTAAAAAGTTCGCAAACTCCTTTACGATTGTAAGGTATTAGTTGTAAAACTTTGCTATCATTTAACGAGAGTAGGTGGTAGTCAGATAGTGCAACGTGTGGTGAGTGGCTAAGATAACCCATTTCAGCTTTTCCAGGAGCTTCTACTACCCTTGTAGATAAACATTTAGCGGGTTGGGCACGGGAAACATTTTCCTTATATTAAGAAGATAGGAAGAAAGACAGAGATAACTAAACACTTAAAACTGCTTAAAAGAACTGCTTCTAAGTTGTAAAACTTAAAACGGTTCAAAGAGAGAAAATAACCACCTTCATGATATCTTGCGCTACTACTATCTGTTTAACGTATGTTTTACTTTCAGGACGTCATGATTAAATTGGCTATGATTGTTCTTTACCAATAAACTCTTCGAATAATTAAATAATAATAATAACATGCGAACAGACGCCTACCAAAAACCCAATATGGATTTGTAATATAATATCTAGAAGTACCTCCTACCAGATAACTCGGCGAATCGACATGGGGCCCAGAACAAAGCTTATTACCAGGTTAAGCTTGTGAGTCTATCAACGCATTTGGCTGCCATAGCCGCTCGACTTATTATAATCTTCGAAATACATTTTCTTCTTTATATGGAATTTAGTTCTGGTCGTGTAAGACTGTAATTTCAAATAGCTTTAAACTAATTTAGCTACCCACGTATCTACATCTGTATCTGTAATGTGTATCTGTATCAATGCGCTTAAAAATACGCGCAAATCATCGAAAACGGAAAAAGTAGCCAAACTATGCCGCAGGCCAGCGAAATGGCCATAACAACAATAACAGCATTTATTTAATGGCCAGCACCAGCTCCAACGTCCGCCCCAAGCGTCTAACTCTTTGTTTGTGTATCTGCATCTGCGTTTGCGTCTGCGTCTACGTCTGACTCTGGGTCTGGGCCTCAACATCGTGATGTGTGTTAAAAATGCCGGCAAAAGTAGAGCTACAACTTACACATAACAAACAAAAGTAATGCAAAGTAAATGCTGATAATTACAACCGGGTCAAAATCATCTATGGGTCAGACGCAAAGGGGTGCCACAAGGCAAACGCAACTTATTGAGCATTATTAAATTTGCATATAACCGCTTTTTTTTGGTTAATAAAATATGTAATTACTTTTAAAAGTTATAAGTTAATTGCCGGTTTTGCCAATTTTGTTAAATATCGTACTGATGAAATACAAATAATCATATTAATATCTTTAGATGGTGGTTATCTCGAAGATGGGTAACAAAAGATTACTAACCGCCAAAGTGAAGGCACCGATTGGATCCTATTAATGTGGCTTTAGGCCTAATAAGCTTACGAGGGGAAACAAGATACCTGAAATTATGCAGTATGACAAAAGGGCAAACCTTTCTCATTGTTGTTTAAATATATAATTTACAAGTTTCATGGGATTTTGCTAAACGACCTGCAGTTGAAATGCTTGAAAGTGAAGTAGCTTGAAATCTTTTTAGAAATATATCTATGGTATACTCTGAATGTGCAAAAAGCTGAAACTAACTGGGAAAGACATCTACATACATTCGTACAAATTCCATAATTCACCCATAGTTCTATTTTTCAATAATAAATATTCGTTAATAACTAAATATTCATATTTTTGTTTGAAGATTAAGTCTACTTGTTTAAAAGTTTTCTTAATAAATTTAAAAATTATAATGAAATTACAATATTAATTAAAATATGTTCAACTAAATTTATTGACCCGAACTCCAACAATTTTGCCTTATGTAACGAATTTAATGATTGTGCGACAAATAGATTCCCAAACTCTAATAGCCACTTTGTTTCTACATTTTTTGCTTTATAACACAAAAGCTAGCAAGGCACTATAAAAGTGCGCACAGCTAAAAGCACTTGCGAATTATAAACCTTAAACAGATTGTGCAGAACTTTTTATGACAAACTTTTCGAATAACTAATACTTGCTCCAAATATGGCCTTAAATTGTTAGAAAAACTGATGTTAAGCATGGTTTAAGACTTATATAAACCAAGCGAAGGAAAAACCTTGAAAGCCTTTGGAATAACTAACCGGAAAAGTACTCCCGAAAATGCCCATTTTTTCCTATTATCCTTCTATACTTCTATGCTTCTATTAGACGAATAACAACTTCAATTAGTACTATAACATTGCATTTGCCAGGAGGAACGCTTTGTCCAAATGATTTCCTTTATTTGATTTACGGATAAGAGCTACCAAACCCACAACCACGCCCACATGCACGCTTCATTGAGTCTGTTCATTTTTGGTCATTTGTTTGTATCATTTGACTAGACAAAGTCCACAATTCGAAAAGGTTCGAATGCCTAATAATAAGTGTGAATGTGCTTCATTGGGTTTTCACGCATTCAAATAACTTGACTTGTTACCATTGACATGGCCAGAGCGAGTGTGCGAGAGACATGACCAAAGCCATATGTATTTTTAACAACTTCCACTCTGGGTTCCGTTGCGTTGCGTGCTTGGAAAAGTCAGTTGAAAGACAGCAGACAACAAACTCGAAACTCGGCGAAATTTTCCGGCAATTTGCGTACTGCATTCGATTTTTGTGTATCCAAATGGACCCAAATAAAAAATAAAAAGAAGTTGAAGCTTTGTAGTTATCGACCAGATTGCAATGAAAGCGTACATAAAAATCAAATGTATATGTAGATAGTATTATTTTTTTATTTCTTTTTGGATTGTGCGCTCTTAATTGCAGTGCAAGTGGCTGCAAATTATTCAAATTCAAGTGAATCTTTTGGCTTTGGAGTCTTTGGAGTTTGCCATAGTCTGGTTGCACTGGAAAGTGTTTGTTGCAGTTCCGAAATTCCATAGTTGAGTTACAAGTTGATGCTGCCAAACTGGTCTAGACTAGCGTTAATATAATAGCAGACACTGAATTTCTTCTGCTTCATCCACGATCATCATCATGATCATTGTGACCATCATCATCATCAGCATGGTATCGTCGCTTTATCTGCTGCTTTTGCCATTTTATAGTATCCACTGTTGTTATAGTTGTTGTGGATGACGTTTCAGCGAAAGTTGTTGTTACGTTACATCGAAGACCACGATAAAGATTATTACCATGAAGACGATGAGGTCTACCGCAACTACGACAACGACAACGACAACAACGAAGACGACGACACTGAAAAGCCTATGCAAAACCGGTCGCACATTGATTTTTGGTTGCCACAAATCATCGAAAAGTCTTCGGCCTATCTGACCACTGCAAATTTCCATTTAAATGGAAATAAAGTTGGTTTTGAGAAACCAAATGCAAATGCAATGCTCTTCAATTTCGCACTTGTCTCTGGCAATCAGTGTGTCCATCTTTTATTAAAATTACTTACTTTGTAAAAAAAATTTGAAGGGTCTTTGCGATTTATTTTATTTAATGATAGTTTTGAATTTTTGATTAAGCTTTAAAATTGTTCGAAAGTAACTAAATGAAAGTTACGTCACAAACTATTTCTGTAGTTGAAGTTGAAGGTTTTCTATAGACAGCTGGACTTAAGAAACTTCCAAACTAAATTAAAACAGCTGTGACGTGCTGTTCTTAGAAAAAACCCAGCAGCTAGCTAGAAACCAAACCACAATTTGGGTACTATTCAAATATTTTAGAAAACTGTAGAAAATGTAGTTATCCAAAATCGGTCTTCATGCTTCTTGGTATGACAAATTTTATGAGTTTATTCAATCTATATGCCCGAAAAAAGTTTTTCTAGTTGAATTTATCTGGTGTGCTACAGAAATACGTTTATCCCCAATTTCATCAGAGAAAAATATATATTGCTGTAGCAGCACTGTGTAACATTCCATGATTTTTCAGTGCCTGAATCCATTTAATTTGTAATGTAAAAATTCTCATACTCGGTAATTTTTTCAACAACATTAGAAAGGAAAGGCGATCCCACTTCTGGTAAAATAAACACATGAATGCAAAACGAGTACAAAAACCAGAAATATTGTCAGAACTACGAGTGCATTCGGAAAAAGTCGCAGTATATTTCCAAAAAGGAAAGCCTATAACAAAAGATATATCGCACTGCATGAAACACAGAAAATAAGTCATTGGATAGACCCAAATTTTATATGGACCCAGTTCTTTAAACTGTTCAAAACTATATCAAGCAAATTATTTTATTATTGTTGTTTTAGCTCCCATGAGTTTATTTTGTAACAACTCTGAGAACTAAAAGTCTAAATCCGAAGCAGTGTCGATGGAATAATTTGCCCTCTTGGGATTTAGGTGTTTCACTCCAACGAGAAATCGAAGTTCTTGAAAACCCGCTCGTTCTTAAGGTAGCTTTAGGAGTCTCCGTCTTTACCTTTTGCGTGTATCATAGAATTTATTCATTGTTTCGCTTATAATTAAGTTTAAAAGGCATAATTGCATGCATTTTCATAAATCGAAAAACTTGATATCTAACATTTTTACAAATATAAAGAATACATACAAAATTTAGATAGAGATAGACCCCGTTTGTAAGAAGTTAGCTAAGAACCTTGACTGTCTATATTTAAATTTTTTTTATTTTATTTTTCGACTGTCTATGCGATGCCTTTTAATAGACTTAACATTTGAATATTCAGCAATTGCCTTTAGTGGGCGTAATATCGTCTGGTATCTTAGATAAAGCATTTATGGAACGCCTGCATGACTCTACAATAGCTAACAAAGTTTTTCATCGTCTATGGTATTTAAGTAATTTTGATCCTTAAATTCAATTCACTTGCTTAATTATGCTGGTAGTACAAATACCTTTCGTATACCTGTGGATAGTGCTTTCGTCTGCCTCTACAAAACAAAAATCTGCGCAGGATTTTATACTTAAAGAAGCAGCAAATGTTTCTATTATTACAATTCGCACTGACTACTGTCCACGGTATTGGCTTCAGCAGCTACTGGATGAACTTCCAAAGCCCTCCGTTTTGCTCTCACTGGAAAATGCGGAAACTATACATACGTTCTTTTCAAGAGACTCCCTGAACATCGTATGTTTGCATGCCAAAAAATTCCAGTTGAAGTTATTGGAACCCCTGCTCAGTGCACATCGAAACCGTCGTCAGCAAAAGTTCCTATTTTACTTTGCCGGAAGAACTACTCGGGAGACCATTCTGACAGTTCTACGCCACTGCTATCATAATAAAATGCTAAATGTTTTTGTTTTTCAGGAGTACACAGCAGATTATCTTTACTACAGCTACAGTGCCTTTCCGTATTTTGCGCTAAAGCAGCATTCTTTATGGAAGCCTCTTGCCAGCTATGCCAACTACTTTCCGAACATGCTAGGACATCCATTAATTGTCTTACCCGATCAGAGACATCCACGCAGCATTTTGCATAAAGATAAAAAAACAGGAAAACTTTTATTGACCGGATCGGTGGGCAGATTTATGCGCATCTTGGCCTGGAAGTTAAATGCCACACTAACGTATCCATTTGCAATGGAAGCTGGAAAATTGCTGCATAGCACCGAACTATTGGAAATCACCAGAAAACTTAATGTAGACGTTCCAGGCGGCTTGATACTAGTTATGAATGCAGCTGAGTTGGACTACATGACATATCCTTTCGAGCTCTCGCAGGTCTGCCTGATGATACCTCTTGCACAGGATATCAACAGTGTGAGTAACGTGCTTATCCTGCTTACCATCAGCTATGCCTTTGGAATGCTGCTGTGCCTGCATAAACGTCATATTGGACGACAACATATTTATTTAGTGGACTTTCTACTAAATGATGCACCACTGCGTGGTTTGTTGGGACAGTCCTTTAGAATTACACTCAAGTCTAGTTTATGCCTTAGTCTTATCTACATAATACTGGGCACTATGGGTTTGAACTTAAGTAGCATTTACCAGGCTATGCTAGGCACCATGCTGACCCATCCACCAAAGCAACATCAGCCACGCACCTTTGCCGAAGTGCGTCAAGCACAACTGACATTGCTCATAAGTAAGCAGGACTCATTTAATTTCGAGGACAATATAATACCAAAGTTGCTGGAACGTGACGACGCCGAAGTCTACAGCCAGCGAGACAATATGAACACCAGCTATGTCTACTATGCCTCCCGCTTGCACTGGAGCCTTGCGCAATCTCAGCAACAATACTTTGAACGCGCGCTCTTTCTTTACTCCACGGATGCCTGCTTCAGCACGCTGGCTCTATTGAGTTTCCATATGCCAAATAATTCCTGGTTTACCGAACCCATTAATAAGCTATCGTTGGAAGTGCGCCAAAGTGGACTGTTTCAATACTGGCATGGTTTGCATTTCTTCGATATGGTTGCTGCAGATTTAGTTAGCTTCAAGGATCTTAGTCATCCCATGCATTACGGCAAGTCAATGCAATTTGTTGATCTGCTATGGGTCTGGTGTATGTATGTCATTCTGTTGGCCATAGCCTGTCTAGTGTTTCTTCTTGAGTGCATCTTATATTATCGATTATACAAAAAACTGCTGGCAGAATTTCGATTAAAAATTAATTAATATCCAATAAAATTTTTGCACTCCTATAATGAGAAGCATGTCAAAAGTAATATTCAATAATATAAAAAATTTTATCAGCGGTTTATGGTAAGACTTTCATTTATTTTGTGCTGGAAAATGGCTGTACACATGGATTAAGTCTGAAAGATTTGAGTAATTAAGACACCCCTTTTGCGAAAATATACCTATTCTGTAAGCGGATGACATCAGAAATTTTACAACGAAAACAAATTTAAGGGTCAAAATTTCGAAACTCTTTCCTCAGCAGTACAGAGGAGGGTAGTAGTAGAGGAAGCATTTAATTTAACTCTTGTCGTAAGATTTTTAAATAGAGTTTTAGCATTTGTCCGCTATCGAGCGATATATGAGGCGGAACTGCAGACAAATTAGGAGATTTCTGCGTGTCAACGTCTTCATATATAAGTATAAATATGGGTTAGGGATGAAAGCCACTGAGTCCAGTCCAGAGGTTAAAAGCAAAACAGTGCATTAGGGTCGAACTCGAATAATTACGCTACCAGCATGGGATGGAGGAAACTAAATGAGTCTGACAAATTTGCCAAAGTAGCAGCATGGCCACCGTTTACAATTTACTTTTCAAGGAATCTGTATACTTTCAAGACGATTCAGAGAGAATCTCCTTCTCGGATACCTATGATAGTAAAGTTATACAAATCAACCTCCACAGATCGCTTTCGCTGTGATACCTGGATCTACACTCAGAAACAAGCTGGTGTCCAAGCAGTATGTCGAATTAGATTAGAGTCACTAAATAAATCTGTCAAGAAGTGCAATTTTTCCACAAAAAAGGGTTGCTTAAGCAATAATACCGATTTAATTGCAGAAAAATTATACAGGATGTCCCAAAATCGTTGGCGGCCCACCTTTAAGGTAACTTGGTTTTGTTTTTGTTGTGCATTAGTGGGACTCTCGGTAATGGTTGATTTGACTCCATGACTTCCAACGTTCTCAATCTCCACAAAAACATTGTTTTAATTGCTACGAACACAATACTTGCCTAAAGTTTGACGAAACTATTATTTTTATTTTTAACAAGCATTGAAACTCATTTTTCCTACCATAGAGGAAACGAAACTTTCCAACATTGGGATCCTTAACCAATTTTCAAGAGTTGATTTCTCTTCTTAATTTTGCTTTTTGTACAAAATTTAACAGTCCCTCGGCACGTAAGTGCAACAATTTATAAAAAAATATTTTCCGGAACAATAAGTAGACGCCTGAATTGAAATCACATCGCGAACTTTCAAAGCATAAATAAAAATGTAATTTAAAATACAATTTAAACAACACTAGGGCATTATTAGGTAACTATTTGTATGGAAATAGTTGAGTAAAACAATCGTAATTGGTCTTTCAAAAGTATTTAAAATACTTATGGGCTCTTTACACGATGCCAAACATGAAAACTGCATGACACCCAGCCAAAGCTTTCAAGACCCTTCCATAAATGTTGCTCCGTTTTAGTTTCAAAATGAACGTATACCATTCTGGTAGCTGGATTTTCATACTTTGCTGCTTGACCGACTACTATGTGATTCGTCCTATGGTATCCGAAGCTCGGCTGGAGGACAAACTAGTTCAATTGCTGCATAAATTGGATAAGGAGCAGTACATTGATACGATTCTGCTTTACAGCAGCAACACAAGTTTCTGCATATTTGAACCACTACTTAAGGGCTTTACCAAAAAACCCTTTGTACTGGTGAGCAATGGCAGCACTGGCTATGATTGGAACTTCAGTCGTGAAACATTGCTACTTTATTGTTATCCAGATGCGGAGAGAGAACAAAATGAGTATACTTTGCTCAGTTTGCAGATAGCACGACGTCTGATCTTCAGCAACTCCTTGACACCAGTGAACATTTGCGATACCCACTATAAGCGGGAGCAACACAATGTTGCCGTACTAAATGGAAGCTTTGAGAAGTTAGGAATCTTTTATAGTTGCCGCATAGCTAATCATACAACAAGGGAGGTGAACTATTTGCAACAGCAATTGGCCAGCAACTTCTCTGTTTTTGTGCAACAATTTAGTAATATGCATGGAGCACCCATTGTCACCGATCCTGATCGACTAGCACCGCGTTCTATGCTCTTTCGGGATCCAAAAACCGGGGAAACCAAAATGGTTGGCTATGTGGGTATGCTGATCAATACCTTTATCGAGAGACTAAATGCCACACTGAAGTACCGCATTGAGTACGTTGATGAGCAAAAAATTTATGTGGGTGCCATTGAAAAATGGGCGCGCCTTGGTCAATTGGACATTGGCAGCTCTTTGATTAGCAGTTCTGTGAATCTTAATCTGGACTATCTAAGCTATCCCTATCTAATAAGCAATTTTTGCTTTATGCTGCCCGTGCCAGCTAGTTTACCCTACAAGCAAATCTATCTCTTAATCATACATCCTCATGTGCTAACCATTTTAATGGCGCTGCACTGCATCTACGCGCTGCTCTTAATATACAGTGAAACATTATCTTGGAGGCGTCTTAACCTCATGAACATCTTACTAAATGATAAAAGCCTGCGCGGTTTAATGGGACAGTCGTTTCCATTATCGGATAATCCAAGAAAGAATGTTAAGTTTGTGCTCTGTTTGCTATATTTTGCCAGCATTATGTTTACCACCATGTACCAGGCTTACCTGGGCTCCCTACTTACACAGCCGCCCACAGAGCCACTGCTGCATAGCTTTGCAGATGTCTCCAAATCACGTTATATGATAGCATTAACACCAGGAGAATCCATCTACATTTCAAATGATTCCAGCACTGTCGTTAGGACAGATACTTTTCATTTTTTAGATACTTACAAAGAGATTCTACTATTGCGCGATTCATTTAATGACTCGTTCATTTATCCGGTTACTGGACTGCGTTGGAGCACTTTTGCCGAGCAACAAAAGCTCTTTGAAAACAATATATTCTATTATACCGATGAATTTTGCTTCGATCGCTTGACTCTTCTTTGTTTTCCCGTGCGTAAAAATTTACCCTATCGAGAGCTGCTCCACTTGCACATACTTGCCATACAAGAGTTCGGACTGGCGAATTACTGGATAACGCAAAGCTTCTATCAAATGGTACATCTAGGTCTAGCCCCATTTAAAGATCTTAGCAATAAAGTTGGCCATGAAGTTATTGAAAATGATGATCTCTATTGGATTTGGTGCTTCTACCTTGCCGCCCAAATGATTTGCTGTCTAAGTTTTGTTTTGGAACTTATTATATATCGTTGGCATCAACGCACTCCTAGATGGGAGTATACCCCATAGTTAATATGTATGGCAATATATGAAAATAATGCATTCCTTACAATGAGAGCTCTCAAATAAATATGATGAATAAACACAAATTACTGTGTGCTGAGAATTTGTTCCACATCCCATAGATAAGATTGGTCTATACACAATGGATAGGCAATGGGATTTAAAGATTAATCACGAATTGATTACATAAAACTCTTAAAAATAGCACAGGGACACAAATGAACTAACAAACCTGTTTTCAAATAGGTTGACACAACAGTGGTAATTGGTCCCTTCCCAAGTACTTAACAAACTTATTAGTCCTTAACATCAATTCGAACATGAAAATTGCATGTCGTTGCAGCCCTTAAATGAGTTCACAACAATTCAACTTGCATCAGTCTCGCAATGACTGTATGCCAATACGGTTGCAGGACTTTCCTATTTTGGTGCATTATAAACATTTTTGTGATTCGCGGATTTGCATCCGATGATGGTTTGCTGGAGCAGAAACTAATGCAACTTCTATACAAATTAGAACAGGAGCAATCGTTTAATACAATTTTGCTTTACAGAAACGGCCGGAGCAATTGCTTATTTGAGTCTTTGCTTAAACGGAAAAGTGGCATACCCTTTGTGCTAGTGAGCAATGGTAGCACTGGCTACAATTGGAGCTATAATCATCAAACGCTGCTGCTCTCTTGTAATCCACAAGCGGAGAGGGAACAGAATGAACGCACCATATTCCTTTTGCAATTAGCCAGACGTGTAGTCTACAGCGATACTCTGACACCACACGAAATTTGTGCCCTCCATTTCAAGCAGGAGCAGTATAATGTAATCGTGCTGGACGAACACTTTCAAGACACTGACACCTTTTACAGTTGCCAATTAGTTAATTATCTAACAGGCGATATGTTTTATGTGCGAAATCAACTGCAGGCCAAAACACCCATCTTTGTGAAACAATTTCAAAATATGCATGGTGCACCCATAGTCACTGACACGGATCAACTTCCACCACGTTCTATGCTAATTCGTCATCCGAAAACTGGCGAAATCAAGATGATTGGTTATGTGGCCAACCTGATTAACACCTTTGTTGAGAGATTAAATGCCTCGCTTAAGTTTTACACTAAGAACCCTAATGATACTACTATTACTTTGGGCACCTTAGAGGAATGGGTGCATTTTGGCCATTTGGATATTGCCACCTCAGTTACAATGAGCTTCACGGCATTTCATTTGGACTACATAAGTTATCCTTATCTCATCAGTAACTATTGTTTAATGATGCCTGTGCCAGCTAGTCTACCCTACAAGCAAATCTATCTCTTAATCATACATCCTCATGTGCTAATCATACTATTGGCGCTGCACTGCACCTACGCACTGCTATTAATTTATACTGAATCATTGTCCTGGCAGCGACTTAACCTCGCGAACATTTTACTGAACGATAAGAGTTTACGCGGTATACTAGGGCAGTCCTTTCCATTGTCTGGTAATCCCAGAATCAATATGAAGTTTTTGCTTTGTCTATTATACTTTGTCAGCATAATGTTCACTACCATGTACCAGGCTTATCTGGGCTCCCTACTTACACAGCCGCCCAGGCAGCCACAGCTGCGTAACTTTGTGGATATTTCCAAGTCACGTTATGTCATTCTTATGGCACAATCAGAGGCGCTTGTATCCAGCGTTGTGAAGGAAACAAGCCAGGTGGATTTGCCGCAAACCTTTAAGTTTATGGAAAACTACAGAGAGTATATACGCATACGGGATTCGTTTAATACTTCTTACATTTATCCGGTAACTGAACTACGCTGGAGCACATTTGCAGAACAACAAAAGCTTTTTGAGAATAATTTGTTCTACTACACTACCGATATTTGTCTTGAACCCTTGTTGGTTCTCTGTGTACCCATACGTAAGAATTTACCATATCGCGATCTGTTTGAATCGCATATCCTTGCAATTCAAGAATTCGGTCTACTAGATTTATGGATAACTCAAAGTTTTTACAACATGGTGCATGTAGGACTGACGCCATATAAAGATCTAAGCCGCACAGTGGAAAAGGAAGTGATTAGTAATGATGACTTGTATTGGATTTGGTACTTCTATTGCATCGCTCAAGCAAGTTGTTGTCTCTGTTTCGTTGTGGAACTGGCAATATATCATGTACAACGATGCTTTCTCAAACGGCAACATAGCGCCTAAAGATGCGTTTTAAAATAGTTATTTTTATTATTTTTACTTTCTCAAAATAATGTTAAAAGTTGAGAGTAATTAAAGTTAAAGTTGTTAAATGTTCTCTAAAAGAATAATTTAAATTGACAATATATAGAAGATTCTAAATGTTGCCCGGAAAAGATACTTTACAGAGGTTGCGAGTAACTTTAGATAAAGATCTTTTATTCAGTTTTCAGACGAATCGAATTCTTTGATTTGATTTTAAAACAGGTATAATTACAAAAACTAAAAACTGAAAAACTGTCGAGACATCTGCTTGTCCTTGATATGGCGGAGTTGGAATACCCTAACTTATAGGCCAGCATATCAGTAAAGAGACACGGTAGGGAAAAGGAACACACTTTGAATTTGCAGCGCATATTTATTAATAACATTGCCATATACTGGCCTATCATCTCTATATTGTTCTAGAACCCCAACGGGTCTTCGGCTTTCGCTGTTGGACCAATCATGTGCGCTTGATCCCAAACTTTGTGCTTCTTAACTTAACTTCGTGAGGAAAACCCGTGGCAGTAGTGGTGGCAGATTATGAATAATCTACGACATATATTGACTCTTAATTTATCAAAACCAAAATCTGTTTGTCACATTCGCAGCAAGCATTTCTTATACCAATTCCTACATGATTTGACATAGCCCCACCCGTCGTATTCACCAGCGCTCCCTCTAATTTTAGTTTTTGTTCTTTACTTCAAGTGTCCGGAAATACTCGAATCCGTATCTGTACTGCTTCACCCGAAATCCAAGAAATTTGTTTAACTACTCTTTCAAAGCTTACACTAACTTAGGCTATATTTCACTGCCCACTATAGTCCGTATAGAGGCGATATTTGACCCATTCTATTTCTAACTTTATAATCCTAACATTGCATAAATTCATACATAAATCTCAGATCCAGGGAAAACGGTTAAACTCAGTATAAAGTAGAACTGACTTTCAATCCAATCTAAAAACTAAAATAACATTAGTCCTTCACTCCACATAAAACTATTCACCAGGGCAAAGCATTTACATGCACATGCTATAAAATACCAAGTTAATTGGAAACGTTTTAAATTCATGAGGAATTGGACATTTATGTGTGCTTGAAACGATTAACACGAAACCGAACATGAAAAGGGCTTGCTGTGCTCCCCTGGCTGAACATTTGGGGTCTGACCTGGTCACAGTTTCACAATGGCTGCACAGTATGGTAGCTGGTTCAACATATATTGTTGGTTTACGGTTTGGCTACTGCGTAGCTCAAGCCATGCACTGCCCCAGGATAAACTGTTACAATTGCTGCACAAAATTGAACAGGAGGAAGCTATTGACACCATACTGCTGTACAAAAGTAGCCAAAATTTCTGTATTTTTGAGCCACTGCTTCGACGCTTATCCGAGACACCCTACGTCATAGTATCCGGCGGCAGCACCGCATTTGATTGGAACTACAGCACACTGACGCTTTTGCTCTGTTGTAGTCACCAAGCGGAACAGGAAGATAACGAACACACCTTGTTCTCTCTGCAGCTAGCACGCAGATTGGTCTATAGCGACACCTTGTCGCCACAGCAAATTTGTTCAAAATACTTCAGCCGGGAGCAGTACAATGTGGCTTTGCTGAATGAAAACTTTTTGGAAAGTGGCATCTACCACAGTTGTCGCCGTTTTAGTCACGAACCCGTAGCTCCCATTTATGTGCAGCAGCAACTGGAAGGTCACGAGTCCGTATATAAACATCAGTTCCGTAATATGCGGGGTGCCCCTATTATAACTGATGCAGATCAGCTGGCACCACGTTCTATGTTATTTCGCGATCCACAAACTGGTAAGACCAAGATGGTTGGCTATGCAGCAATGCTTGTCAACACTTTCGTCGAGAAATTAAATGGTTCCCTACAATTTCGCACGGAATTCGAACATGGACATACAATATTCTATGGTGAAATGGAGGAATGGACGCGACAAAAACAACTGGACATTGCCACCGCTTTGACGATTACTGTTTCATCAACAAATTTGACCGTCTTGAGCTATCCTTACCTTTTAACGCCTTACTGCTTTATGCTGCCGATGCCTAGACGCTTGGAATACAAGCAAATCTATCTGCTGATCATGGAGCCTATCGTACTTATCATTGTACTTGTGCTCTTCTGCATATATTCACTGTTGCTCATATATAGTGACGGGCTGTCCTGGCGTCATCTAAATTTCATAAACGTCATACTCAACGATAAGACCTTGCGTGGTTTACTGGGACAATCGTTTCCCGTCTCTAATAATTCCAGCAAAAATACGAAATTTGTGCTATGTTTGCTGTTTTTTGGTAGCATCATGTTGACCACCATGTATGAGTCATATCTGGGCTCTCTGCTGACACGACCACCTACGGAACCTATTATACGTAGTGTTGAGGACATTGCCAAATCTCGTTATCATGTGCTGATGACACGTAGAGAGGCGGATTTACTGCTGAGCACCGTCAATCGTACAGCTGCTTCGACTGAGGGAACTGTTGCCCAGTTTGTAGACGATTTCCATGAGTTTGTCAAGAAACGTGACTCCTTTAATGACTCTTATATTTACCCGGTTACGGCGCTGCGTTGGCACACTTATGCAGAACAACAACAGCTATTTAAGGAGAAATTATTCTACTTTTCCCAGGATATTTGCCTTACTACCTGCATGCTGTTATGCTTTCCCATACGCAAGACATTGCCCTATCGCGATTTGCTTGAGCAACA
The DNA here is from genome assembly GCA_035046065.1 of Chymomyza procnemis. NCBI lineage: Eukaryota > Metazoa > Arthropoda > Insecta > Diptera > Drosophilidae > Chymomyza > Chymomyza procnemis. The sequence goes on along the minus strand of JAWNOJ010000023.1, from coordinate 9,583,072 downwards.
TATACTTAATATGCAGGAATTTGGATTAGCGAATCACTGGCTAACGCGTAGCTTCTACAATATGGTGCATCTGGGTCTAACTCCACTTGTAGACCTTAGTCATCCCGTTTACGAGGCTGAAATATTTCTTGACGATCTCTTTTGGATTTGGTGCTTTTACGGTGTATCCCAAACAATTAGCTGTTTCTGTTTTCTTTTTGAAATATTATTCTTTCGGTGGCAGCGGTGTTTTCGCGCTCGCAAACGACGAATTATATCTAAATAGTTGGGTCATGTAAGCGGGGACCTAATACTCCCATCACAATTGTATGGATTACAAATTATTTGTTAAATAAAAGTCACTTTTATTTTTTTTCGTAATCACATGAAATTTGTTTTAACATTTAATTTTGTTTCAGCCGTCAACTTTCATAGTTACTGGGAATATATTTTTCTCATTAATGGATAACTCACAAAGATGTACTGAAGCACTGAGTTCAGGGAGTTGAGGTGCCCTTAGATAACCAATAGAATACGAACTGTTAAAATACTTGTTGATCATCTTGGAAGGCTATTTCATGATAGCAGTTTATCTACCAGTGTTGAATACAACTTGAAATCCAACAATCAGCTCAGTCATCCGTGAATCACATGGTTTGCCATCAATCCAAATTATCTTCTTATTCACGTCTAGTACGTGGCACGGCCCTTCTTAACAGACATTTACAGTCCTGCAAATTGGACACAACAATGTTAGTCCTTGTTACTGAACCCTTGAAATGGTTCCACAAAGAGCACACCTTAGCGAATTTGTTAGTTACCTTAATACTTCCTAATTTTTTCAGTACTGAATTAGGCAATGCAATGTGTCCCCAGCCGTATGCATGATCTTAGCTTTATGTAGAGTTCAATACCTGAATTTCAATCTAAACGATTTTAAACCCTGATTTGCATCCCTTGGTAAAACGCGACATGCGTGATTGTTAACAATTGTGTATAGTAAGTTGTTAACATGACTTGGCGTAGGGACCCTTTGCGTGATACACCTAAACCCATTGCGTGTGGATTCAATTTTAAGGGTACACCCTTTTAAAATGCTGAGCCATGGCAATAATCCTATTGGTATTTGTTAGTCCAGAGGTGTTAACCGGAGTCAGTGGTCCTTTAAACGTTCAACGCTAGTACAATTAGGCGTGAAAGCCGAAATACGTAATACTCTAAAAGACTTCAATCACATATTATCTAAGTTTGTCGAGATAATACCCATTCCCGCTTTAAGAGTTAACAGCAAGTTTGAGTTCAGATCGCTGTTCACAGCAACGCAACCTCTTGGATCGTACTTTAATCGGCTTTTATATATAGAGAGATATATAGAGATAAAAACTCCAGACAAACAGACTACAGACACTCGAATATTATGTGGATATCTAAAACAGGAACTATATATATATGGATGGTATTTCTATTTACGTGCGCACAACCCAAAAGAGCCCGTGACTTTATAAAAACAGCTGAGAAAGTAACGCACTTAACAATACATACCGGCTACTGTCCAGATGACTGGCTACAGCAGATTTTGGAGCAACATTCTAGGTCCATTAAATTGCAATCTCTAAAAAGATCTGAAACGGCACATGTACTTTTTCCAAGGGATCCTCTACATGTTGTTTGCCTACCGGGTGCTGAGTTTCAGTCGAAGCCGCTAGAACATTTAAGTACAGCACTTAACTACCATCGTCAGGAGAAGATCGTATTCTACTTGACAGGCATGGCAAATCGTTCAACAATATATGCACTTCTACGTTACTGTTTCGATATGAAAATGCTAAATGTGCTAGTTTTTCACGAACTCAATACGGATGATGTATACTATAGCTACAGCGCCTTTCCACACTTCTTGCTGCAACAACATTCCTTCAAGCAAGCTCCAAGTTTTGCACAAAATTTTCCAAACATGAAAGGGCAACCGCTGTTTGTATTACCCGATCAAAGACATCCACGCAGCATTGTATATAGAGATCGAAAAACGGGAGCACTCTTACTAACTGGTTCGGTGGGCAGATTTATGAACATTTTGGCTTGGAAGTTAAATGCGACATTAACTTATCCGTTTCTCTTAGAACCTGGACATATGTTAAGCAGCAATGATTTGGCGGTATTGATTGAAAAACTATCCGTGGACATTCCAGTAGGTCTCACAATTATTAATAATAAAGAAAAACTTAACCAAGCTACATATCCCTTCGAACTTACAACTTTGTGTCTAATGATACCGCTGGCAAAAGAGTGGCCTCTGCAGGATATTTATCTAATGCTATACAGCTCCATCAATTTTGTGATTCTTATACCGATTATGTGCACTTATGGAGTGCTGTTAAGTCTTCACAAGCATTTCGTTTGTAGACAACGAACTTATGTTGCGGATTTTTTGCTAAACGATGTGGCCTTTCGTGGCCTACTTGGTCAATCCTTCGCCTTAGCGCTCAAATCAAGCTTGTGTCTTACCATCATCTATCTAACATTAAGCACAATGGGTTTAAATCTTAGCTCCATCTATCAGGCCATGCTGGGCACCATGCTTACCCATCCACCGAAGCAGTTTCAACCACGCACCTTTGAGCAAGTGCGTAAGGCCCAGCTGGCATTACTAATCGACCCACACCTTCAAAATCTTGTGACGGGGTTAAATCTGCAAGTGGAGAGTGTCAGTGATAATGAGCTGCAAGACGCCAGGGATACCATGAACACAAGTTATGTGTACTTTACCTCACGCCTACATTGGGGAGTCTTTGATTCGCAGCAGAGATACTTTCAACGTCCGCTGTTTCTATATTCTACGGAAGCCTGCGTCGATACTCTCTGCATGCTAAGCTTTGTCCTGCCAAATAATTCTTGGTTCGCGGAACCCATAAACAAGCTTAATTTGCAGGTGCGTGACAATGGACTTTTCGAACACTGGGTGGGCTTACATGTGTTTGATATGGTTGCTGCAGGTCTGGTTCATTCTAAGGATTTAAGTCCGGTCAAACATTATGGAGTAGCTCTACGGCTTGTTGACCTAAAATGGATTTGGTATGCCTTCATAGTTATGTTATTTGTAGCTTGTCTGGTATTTGGTGTAGAGTGTGTATGCTGCCGACGAGTTACTTAATGAAATATTTTCCTGAATGCTGGACCTGTACCATCTGTTCAGATGAATGTTATCATTTTCCAATATAAATATATATAGATATATATCTTTATAATCCATAATAATAAACACATTATTTAAAATTAAAGAAATGTTTACGATCTTGCAACAATACACATGATTTCAAATCTAAATAAACAATTGGGAAGTTTTTTTTTTGTTTTACAAATTGATGGGATTATATCAATGTTGGACAAAGTCTAAATTTATATAGAATACGTGCTTAGGGCGCTGATGTGTAATACTCGCACTATTACTCTCTCACTCTCTTAATTGTCGCCTCCGCTCTCATTTGTACTGTTGTTGACTGCACTGCTTACTCAAACAAAGAAGAATTGTCACTTATATTAATGGTCACTTACTTTGAACCTTTGCGGTAAGTGAAATAATTTATCTGTTACCCTAAATGTTACATAGTAGGAGATAAGGCTGTGAATTCAAAAGAGGCTAAATCATTGAATTCCAATTCTACTTGAAACCTACATAGCTGCCTCGTGAGACACGTGGCTCTTATGAATAGAGGCCCAACGTGGCTTTGCTGTCAACACCAATTTCTTGGGCGTTACCGATGTCTATTCACTGACACGTAATACTTGGAACAATACCAAACCGACGAAGCTCCCTCATGATTCGTTTAAATAAAACTAGCTGCTTACTTTGTATTGAACTCACTTGGTTATTATGTGGTTGCCTAATGCAATCATAATTTATCTGTGGATAGTATTTTTAATTACCTGGGTACAGCCCAAAAAAGCTCAGGACTTTATTAGATCAGTTGACAAAGTATCTTTATTAACAATACACACCGGCTACTGTCCACATGATTGGCTGCAGCAGATTCTGGAGCGATACACTAAGCCAATATTTTTGCAGTCTTTAAAAAGCATCGAAGCACCACATGTGCTCTTTCCAAGGGATCCTCTACATGTTGTTTGCCTACCGGGTGCTGAGTTTCAGTCGGAGCTGCTGGAATCATTCAGTGCTGTACTCAACTGCCGACGTCAGCAGAAGATCGTATTCTACTTGACAGGCACGGCAAATCGTTCAACAATAGATGCACTTCTACGTTACTGTTTCGATATGAAAATGCTAAATGTGCTAGTTTTTCACGAACTCAATACGGATGATGTATACTATAGCTACAGCGCCTTTCCACACTTCTTGCCGCAACAACATTCCTTCAAGCAAGCTCCAAGTTTTGCACATAACTTTCCGAATATGCATGGTCATCCGCTATATGTATTACCTGATCAAAGACATCCACGCAGCATTGTATATAGAGATCGAAAAACGGGAGCACTCTTACTAACTGGTTCGATGGGCAGATTTATAAACACCTTGGTCTGGAAGTTAAACGCGACACTAACATATCCATTTCCTTTGATACCGGGTCATATGTTGCACGGCACAGAGATGGCGGCACTTACCGAAAAACTGTCCGTAGACGTTCCAGCAAGTGTCATTGTTTTAATTAACGCTGAACAACTAAACAAAGCCACATATCCCTTGGAACTGACAACTATCTGTCTTATGATACCGCGGGCACAGGAATGGCCACTACAGGATATCTATCTTGTGTTGAATAGTTCCAGAAATCTAATGATTGTAGTTCCCATTATCTACGCCTATGGAGTTCTGTTGAGTCTTCACAAACATCTTATTTGTAGAAGACGAGCATATATTGCGGACTTTTTGCTCAATGATGCGGCTTTACGTGGCCTACTTGGTCAATCGTTCAGGCTAGCGCTGAAGTCCAGCCTATGTCTTAGCCTCATCTATTTAACATTGGGCACAATGGGATTAAATCTTAGCTGCATCTATCAGGCAATGCTGGGTACCATGCTTACCCACCCACCAATGCAACACCAACCGCGCAACTTTGAGCAAGTACGTGAGGCGAAGCTTCCACTGCTTTTAGCTAAGCAAGATTCTTATTATGGGACGGGGCTAAATCTGCAAGTGGAGAGTGTCAGTGATAATGAGCTGCAACGCGCCAGGGATACCATGAACACAAGCTATGTGTACTTTACCTCACGCCTACATTGGGGAGTCTTTGATTCGCAGCAGAGATACTTTCAACGTCCGCTGTTTCTATATTCCATGGATGCCTGTGTCAGTGATCTTTCCTTTCTAAGCTTTATGTTGCCCAATAACTCTTGGTTCACCGAACCCATTGATAAGCTTAATTTGGAGGTGCGTGAGAATGGAATCTTTCAGTACTGGGTGGGTTTACATATCTTTGACATGGCTGCGGCTGGATTATTGCATTTCAAAGATCTAAGCCAGGCTAAACATGATGCTGCACCATTGAGCGTTATTGACCTGCAATGGATTTGGTACACTTGGACGATTTTGATGTTAGTTGCTTGTATAATTTTTTTTGTGGAGTATGCCTGCCACCGCAGAATATCGAAAGTAGGTATGCCAGATAACTAAGAGGGTTAAGAAGTGGCTAGGACGGATCGTTTTTATTTCATGACTACTGTTAATGTTCCAATGTTTTATACAAAAAAAAATTTCAAGAAATAAATAAAATCTACCACACCTACCAAGTTAATAATTTGTATTACAATGTAGTATATATTTTTGACTATGTTTTTAATCCTTCTTGGAGTGAGGGCTGAAAAGCAGCGGAACAAGTCTCCTTGTGAGTTATTATTTTGTTTTAATATATCATTTCAAATTAAGCTGTAGATATATTTTTCATGAGTATCCATTTCCAAAGAAGGTATCTTTATGGTCTTACTGGATGCCAAGACAAAGTACCTATGGTACGATCCAGATTACAAGCGCCTTAATTTTTGAAATGAAAATGAAGCAGTTCAGCAATGAAAAACATGCAGTTGAAACCACAGCACATGGTAAAGAGATACCAAATCCACAAAAAATCATTCCATGTCATATCACGATATGTGTTATCAGTATCATGTGGATAGAAAGGTAACTCACCCAGTTGCACCATTTTGTGATAGGCTGTCAGATACCAATGCTGCATCAAGCCCGAAGCCTGCACCCACACAATAAACTTGTTTAGCGCTTCTTTGTATATAGAGTTTTCCTCCAGCGCTACAACAAAAGTTGTCATTTCTATAATGATTAGATCTTGGGAAATGCGAAATAGTGGACGCTGAAGTCTGGATTGACGGTTTTGCAGCATGGGCCAAACGGAAGTGGTTACGCCATAAGCATAGCTGGTATTTAAGCTATTACGCAATTGCTGCACCTCCATCAAAGACGCGGTCAGCAGAAATATATCCTTGTAGGTTTGCCAAAAATGCGGATCGCGACTTTGTAACATGAGCGGCACCTCGGACTCCAGAAATAAAATCTTGCGCTTGCTATGACGTATGTCCTCGTAGGTTCTCAGTTTGGGCATCGTGGGTGCATCTATGAACAGCATACCCAGATAGGCCATATAGGAGTTGCTCAATAAATTACCGGCACATAATAAGACCACGAAAATAATCCACATTGTGGGTGTTATATGACGCGGCATTACGCAGGTCTGACCCAATATGCCTCGCAGAACTTGGTCTACACAATCAAAAGGATGTGCCATACCTATATGCAGCAGTTTCAAGGCACTCAGCAGCGTTACGAGACAAGCCATAATAATAGTAATGAGAAACATAACCTGCGGCTCAAAGACCATAAAGAAAAAGTCTCTAATCTGCATCTCCGGCTCTAGTGGCAGCATAAAATGCCATTTACCAAGCTCCACAGGATAGGAGCGCATATGTATGCTCATAAATGGTCTATCGCCGGTAATGCTCATGGGCAGATCCACTCCGCCTGAAACACTAAGATTTGCAATTTGTGTCTGCAGCAGCACCTCCTCATTCCAGTTGATATCTAGTGTAGCATTAATATGGGCGGCAAATGCCTTGACCAATTCAGCTACATAGCCAGTTACGCTTAATTCACCAGTAACTTCATCTTTGTAGACAATAGAACGCGGCATCATGAAATCAGGTAAGGTACTTATAGCATGTCCTTGTAAATCGCGCATGGCATCTTGAAAGTAGTGCCCGGAAACCTCGACATCTCTTTGGTATAACTGCAGTACTGGAAACGCTTGATATCCATAGAGCGCTGTAGATCCTGCCACATTGAGCAACGCCAATACTTGCAGCATTTGGTGCTTGTACAATGCCGCAAAGAGTTTCCTCAGTTCGATAGATTTCGAATTGGAGAGCAGAAATAGCGTTGGCGTATGCCGCATATGTTGCAAACTCCGGTAGAGCGTTAGGAGCAGCTGCTCATTCAAGCTATATCTCTGGCAGACCAGCACCAAAATATTCGAGTTGATTTTATCTTTAAGATACAATTTCGAATCCTGAGTAAGTATTAAGAGCGGAACTGTTGTATTTAGCTTTAGATCTGATGGACAATCTACGATGGAGTTACTTAAGATGACCAGCGTTTCGTAGCGTAACTCCCTATGCAATTCCTGCAGAACGTTATGCGTTGCATATGTGGCTGCACTGATAAGTGTTGGAAATAGTAAAGAAAGGAGCGCAAGCATAATGCTGTAACTCATGCCTAGGCTGTGGAAGCTAGACTGACTACTTCAGAAACTTACTGAGTATTTAACAGTACAAAAGTTTATTATAAAAAAATCCACTAATTAGCAAGCTTTTACTGTGAAACAAAATGTCCAGTGTTTTGGGCATGTTTCAGATACTCTTTGCAGTCTGCCTAGAATTCCTTAATCGAAAAATCATTTAAAAAAAATTATGAAAAACATACTTCTGTACTCCACTATATCATTTCCAATAAAAAAAATTCTAATTTTTTATTCAAATACAAATCTTTCGTAAAAAGTTTCAAGTTGATTTAATATCAAAAAAATTTACCTTCCACTTAATGATTAACCATTTAAATATTATCTTTTATACCAAAATGGAATTTTAATTTATAAATGCTTGACCCTAGAGCTAAATGTCAAACTTCTGCCGCATAGTTTATTTTTAATACTAATCAACTTCTTCTGGCAGCCTTCTATACAATGGATTTACGTTTATAACTTTTCTATTTGTGGTATTAATGTTAGTTTTTGTGCACTTTATATCAAATTCCATATGCCCCTGAACGTAGAGTATTTGCATAATTACTCAGATACTAACACATTAGAGTTTAATTTTCCCCACATTAGATATCCTTGTTCTACGGATATATAGATGTTTATCGCTGATTGGAATATTACGCATAATGAGTTGACATTTCACCAGTGTAACCAAATCGACAAAAACGTATTACGCGTTTTCAATAGAAAACATCGCACAAAAAGAAGCCATGTCATTTGTGACAAATTATGATGATGAAGTGGAATGCGACAACGGTATACTCCTATTAAAAACTAAATCAATAAACAGAATTCGTATGAAAAAAGCGAAAAATAATAAAATGTGTAGCAACAAAAGATAAATTTCGAGCCCAATTTGCATGATATGCCAGCAAAGATACACACCTCCGCACATCCAATCATCGCGGATACGAATTTTTGAGAAACAATCGTTTGATATTTTTAATATCAGGTTGTCAATGATTTCATTTAAGTGCTATGCAAGATTGTGAAAACCTAATGGGAAAGTCGTAAACATAACTCAGAAGCCTCTACGCTATCTACTACACACAGTAGTCCAGTATTGTGTATGAGCTCTTGACAGGCACAATTAAGCTAGTAAATTTTATTAGGTGCCACGATATCGGATTATATGTGACTTACGTAAACACCCGTAAAAACCTTTATCGTATACAATGCGGGTGTTTGTCTCAAAGTGAAGCTTATGCAAAATCAAACATTAACTGATTAAGCTTCGAGTGGCTTCATTTGGCAGTTAGTTAGCTCTCTGCATGGATTATTTGGGCCAAACGAACTTGAAGCTTGAAAAAATATTCATATTTTATTAATTATTAATATTTTGATTGGCATTTTGGCGCCTTCGTCTAAGCACGCTGTGAGACAATTAAGCAATCACTCATATGTAAGCTGATTAACATGGTATTCCAAAGGCCTTGGACATGGACATGGGCGTAGCATAATGTCACGTTGTTGGAAATAGTTACATGCTACTACCACAGCAGTAACTTGGAATCTGTCTAAAATTAATGGAAGCTTCTGACCAAAAACGCCACAAAGTCTAGGCCAATGATAACTTAAAATTCCCACAATATTTTCGACAGAAAAAAGAGACCCATAAAGGTTATGCCTTATATGCTCGCTTCGAAGTCTCATATAATTTGTTAATACGATGCAGCTACAACAGATTCTAATCTAGGTGTAATACCATATGCAGGTGGATATAGTGATTACTGACTTGGTCTTTCTCAACTCCACTGAGCTGCAACTAGTTTCTTAATATAAAAAAGTCCACGACATGATGCAGGCGCGAAATTTCAAGGACATTTTCGTTTTTGTTTCTGGCCTATTGTCAGAAAATGTAAGTGATTTCGTAGCTTAGTTGTAGTAAGCTTTTTCCGTAATTTTTTAACTCTAAAATGGTTTTTTAAGATAGCTAAGAAGTTCTATTAAGGCAAAAAAAGTTGAAATGTAGATCATCTTTGAGGAATAAAACTTTGAAGAAGTTTTAAGTTTATTTTGTATGTAAATGGAATAAGTATACATGGTATTGTAATAATATTGTAATATAATAAAAGCAACACGAAATAATAAGTAAAAATTTCTAATTTGTACTAAACACCCAGAAGCATTGCACGAATTAACAATGCATCCCGAAACAGTCACTATTTGGCGTGACTTTTGGGGCTTACCTACATTTGCACATTAATTTATATCGATCTGGTATCGACTTAAGTAAAGAGTTGAAAAATTAGTGGAATTTTGTCTTTTTATAAAAAAAATGAGCAAAATTCTTACAAAATTACGCTTTAGTTGTCACGGCATATTAGCGAAGACCATAAGAAATTTTAGTGTAATTTCAACACTCTGCTAAAATAATTTTAGTAATATAAATTTCTTTAAGTTATGTTTTTAGCTAATTAAATTAATTTTAAAAATTAAATTATATAGGTCTGTTCTGTGTGCTCAATTAAGGAAAAATGTATTTATGAATTTGGTTCTTTTTTTATTGAACCCAAAAAGGCCAGCTCTTAAATAATCACATTTTATGGAAAGTCTACGATACAGGCAAGGTTTAACGTATTTTTTTTAGAATTCTGATAAATATGAATATTGCAGCCATAAGTGTGCCACAAACGTCTGGTGCAAGACAGAAAGTTTAAAAAATTATAAAGTATTATGTAGTCGGCTAATACCTTCTTGTTGAGCCTATTTTTGTTGTCAAGCTGCTAGCTGACAAACCAAACATATTCCTTGACTATTGCAATTTCTTCGAACCACGGATCTAGCCCTCAAAATAGCCGCCTGACCATTATATTACGCAATTATGACCCGCATGCTCTCATTAGTTATGCTGCAATTTTCGTACGAAATGACTCGATCTGCGAAATCGACAAATGACATATCTCTGTATGGCTAGCCAGCAATTTAAATCGGTTCGCCATGGGAATAGCAATTTCATGTCAGTTCCTAGCAACTCATCTCCTTCAACCAAAGATTTGTTAATAATTGCGCACAATCATTTCAATTGCCCAACTGTTCAAAACTCTTTAACAACAGTTGATCTTTTTGACGTCTGAATTAAGGCTTTCAACGCAGAAGAAAGACAATGGTATCAAAAAAGAAAAAAAAAACTTGAACTGAAAACCTTAAACTGTAACCAATGAAAACTGTGGCAATGCCAGTGAACATTTTTCAATTGCAATTGCTGCGATGGCTTCTATTATTATCGGTAAGTCAGATGATGATGAATGGTGATTACTTATGGAGCAGAGGCGACGAAGATTTCTGGTATTTTGTTTGGGCCGCTTATCGGCAGCTATCGGAGGTAGCGTCTCATCAGGGTCATTTAGATGAAATAACTTTGTGGCTTATGTCATTATGGTTTGCTCTGAATGGCCATTTGTGGCCATGGAGTTATTGGTAATAAAAGGTTAAACGCACAAAAAGAGAAAAAAAAAAACAAAATGTTATGTTGGTAAAAGCTCAAGCTTAAAAGGTTATCAAGTATTGGTATTAGAGCGCTTTCGATTAGTTTACTTGTGGGGGGTGGTACCAACCCTCTGCGCTTATGTCAAAATGTTAAGCTGATAATTATAGACCAAAAACATTTATGGCTGACAGCTGAGCTGAACAATTTAAATAAACTTGGCTCGAAGCGCCAAGGTAGTGCAGTTTAATCTTTCACATTTGGTTGCAGCTCATAAAACTTTACTAATTTAGCCTTACAAACGTTTACAAATCATTAAACTTGACCAAACTTTATAAAGCTATTGTTTTATAAAATAAAAAAAAAACACACACACAAAACAATATTTAAAACTTTAATTTAAAAAGTGTTAATTTTTAAATGATGTTTATTTACAAGCCAAAGGCCAAAAACAAATCAATTTTCAATGTCAGCTGGCTGCATTTCAATATTTTAACTAAACTTGTATTTAGCATGCATTTGGAAATCTCATTAGCTTGAAAATTTTAAGCCAAAAGATAAAGAAAAATCTCAAACTAGTAAATATGTGGTTTAGTTTGGCCAAGACGAAACAATGACTAACTTCCCGAAATTGTGCGACTAACAACATAATTTATTTCCTTCCTAGTTTTTGTCGCTTCAAGCCGTTTTACTTAGTTGGCATAAGCCCAACCAAGCGCAAAGTGCCCCAAACTGTTGCACCTTACACCAATTCATTCATTTACACCACGTAATGCCAACGCTTCCCACAGAGAAACAGATAGTGAGCGAGACGGAGAGACAGAGAGAGAGAGAGAGACGTCTTCAAGCGTTGCTCCTCATCTAATGCCATGTTGACAGCGTATAGCCCGTAAACTCCAATTACCATGACTGAACGAACACTTTGAACTGTTGCAAAGAGCCTGGCCCGTATTTGTCGCTAGTAGCTGTAGCTGCAGCGACACCTTGGCGTATACGTAACATATTAATTATGGGGCCCACCAACGCGGCGTATTTGCAATAAACACACCTTAATTAGCCATATTAATCAAGCGCGCCCAGCAGGTCAACAAGCTACTTGGTTTTTGTTTGCAGACAAACGAAAGTTTGTAACACTTTGAACAACAAATCTGTTAGAATTATAATAACATTAAAAAACATGAGCAACAATTTAGGGTGTCAGGCACAGCCAACACTTGGGACATGGCATTGTAGCTGTCACAAAGCAAATGAAAGCAGGTGAAAATTCGATTGCGTGTTAAGCGCCAAAAAAAAAAAATAAGACAAATATAAAAAGATAATAAAATATGGCAACATTTTTAGCTTCATACTCTTAATAGGAAGTTCGTATTAGCTGAATTTTGCTTGTTTTATTTTTAACTAGCCGCAAACATGCAATTTGTGCATTAAAAGGCAACAAAAGTGTCAACTGTCAGCACATTTCCGCCATATTAGCATACGTCTAACATTTAATTGCAGGCTTTTTTGTTCAAAAAGGTGCCATAATTCGGGTCAGAGTAGAACAAAAAGCAGCTTGTTTAAATCAAATTAATAATTTACAAAAAGTTAGTTAATTAAACAAGAAAGAAATCGCGCGCGCGTACAATTGACAAACAGTGATGCCATTTAGATTAGAAGTGCCGCTGAAAGTACATTTTTGCCAATATGGCAGAGCTCGATAACAATTGCAGTAATTTATATCGAAAAGCTATATTTATCGAATTTTTAAATTAAAAGCTGTCAATTGAATGCATTTAAAGGAAAATAATTTTTAATAAATAATACGGCCGTGGTCGCATTTCCATATGCAAATGTATAAATCGGAATACATTATATACTCTTATACTCTCAATCTCACCAAACTGCTAAGTTTATATGATTTAATATCGACATTTAAAATAAAATGTAGTATGTTCTTGTATCACAAATTCTTAATCTACTTACGATAAAAGGCACCGCTTAGAAAATTATACAATAATAAACAATTAAAATGCTCTGAGTCCCCCTACAAGTGTTTTTTTTTCCGAGGTATACCACCTTAAGTTGGCATTTTTGATAAAGATGGTGACCGATTTAACAGCTGTCAAGTTATTTGTTCTGTTTGGTTTGGCAATTCATCATGATTAGACTCACGATCATCAAGCAAGGCGAAGATACGTCGAATGGGACCAAAACGAAAACAGCTATGGCGATTCCCCTCAGAAAAACTGCTGCATTTGCCCAGCACTAGCATAGCTAGCAAGTGGTCAGTGCGTTCGAATTCGGCTATTAACAACTATTTCCATTGAACGGCATTTAATAGAATAGATTATTTGGCTAAATACATGCCACCATAGTCAAGGAAAAACTAATTTATTTACGCGTGTTTATTTACAAAAAAAAAGCAGTTAATCCAATCCAGTTAATTTCAGTAATTTCCGGTTTTATATTCGGCATGTTGATCAGTTCTAGAGTTTGTGACACACCGTCATCTTAGAGGAACCAAACAGTGCGCAAGAGCGGTTATTGTAGGACACTAAAATTTCATCAGTCATCATATTGGACATATTCCAAAAAATTGGCAAATGCAACTAACTAATAGGCCCACAAATCTCATGCGTTGTGAGTTCAGCAACTTTCCTTTTCAGTATTTGCGGGCCTCTCCAGATAACCAAGCTTCGTCCGAAAAGATAATTCTTCAACAACGGCCCATCGACGGTTTTTTACACTTACACACTTTTTACACTTTTAAAGCGTACTTTGTCCCAGCTTGTTAATATAACCACAAAATGTGCCGCTCTTCGCTTCAGATTTCTGTTCAAGTTTCAAAACTGATGGTACTAAGGACGATACTCATAAAAAATTTCAGAAATTGTATTGTATGTGCTTCTTAGATCTACGAAGCCACCTAAAAACTTGAATATTGCTTTTTGAATAACTGGTTCGCAAGCAATTTTCACTGTGTTGGGAAAATCGCTTAATGTGGTTGCCCAAGATTGTTTAAAGCCACCTATAAATATAATGAGCTATAATAAAGAATTAAAAGTAAAACAGTGTACATATTACTTACAATTATTGGCTGCAAATTAATTCGACCTTGGGCAGCAGGACAATTTATAAGATGAGCTAGTATAAGCCGAGGGTTGACAAGATGAGTATTATCAAAGGGACACACTAAAAAAGTTGGCAATTGAACGCCTTTGTGCTTTGGAATGTTTATACCATGTACAAAATGACGACACATCTTTAATAAAAATATATACAAAATATATATATATATAATTTTTTTTTTTGTAATTAATTTATATTCGTTTGCTTTTAATTTTTTTTTTCATGCAAACCTTAGTAACTATCAACCGCTTCGAACAAAATTTTACTCTGAACTGAAATGAAAAGAATATTTTGTCAGCTCTTTAAATACCAATGAATAATCAAAGGCTACTTTGTTAAACGATATTTGAAAAGGCTACTTGAATGTGATATACTCATTAAAAATTTATTACTTAATATAATGCAAATACATAACCACAAAAAAATGTTTACCCTTCTCTTATAATTACCACAACATTTTTTTTCACAGAATTTACTCGATCCTTTTAGATTATTTAACAAAAAAAATCTTGCACCGCGAAGCATATACAAATTGGTAAAATGTTAAGTTTTGGCAAGGGTTCTTCAGTGACTTTATTATTAAATAAAATTGGGAAGAGGTTTTTAAGCGCAGAATTTTCCCTACAACTTTCCTCTGAGAGAGAAATATTCTGTATTAGAACTTGATAGTTTAACCCTAATCGTTTACTTTAATAGACTAACTAACGTAACGTGCAAATTTTAAATTAATGGTATTCCACCTAGTGTTTGAAATTTGAAGCACCGAAAATTGGTTGCAAAAATTCCACACGAAATGTGTGTTTTTTCGGAAAATTCTTTACTTTCAAATTTTTATTTATTATAATTTTAATTTTCATTCATCTTGTTTTTAACTTTTTAACTTTTTGTATTTATCATTAAAAATTTCATGCTCATTTCTTTTACCAAACCACACATTAGTTTTTCGCTCACTATGCGCGTTTCAGCTTCGCATTACTCGGAAAAGGATTTTTATATGTTTTAGAATCACATTCAAATAAATTAAACACAAATACTTACTTTACAAATGTGCTGTTGAATTTTCTCAATTTTCGTGTAAAACTCTTAAAAGTGATGTTGCAAAATGTTGGGCTACGCTGTCACAATTTTTTATTTATCAAGTGTGTACACCAGAGTTTTTACCTGCTTCGTGGGCACACACTGGCCGCCGTACGTACCAAAAATTATACCTATATTACTGAGCATACGTTTTGTTTTTTTTTTTATCAAATTTCGTATATCTTTAAGTTAACAAACAAGTCAAGAAAATACTCCTAAAAGTAACGTTGCAGAATTTCAGGCTACGTAGTCACAATTTTTTTTCATCAAGTGTGTACACCACACTTTTTGCCTGCTTTATGTGTACACACTTATAGCTCTATGAATCAAAAATATTCGTCCCTCTAAATAATCGATTGTATCGATGTAAAGCATCCGGTTGCATTAAAGAATTACATGCAGATATATTTTGATAACCCGATAAATTTCATCACATCGCTACATCACGCTACAACTCCTGGAAGTTGAAAATTGCATCAAAGTGAAAATGTTTTTCACCAAACAAAGTAACAGGCGAACAGAAATTCAAAAATATCAGAAAGCAACTATAAATTAGCAGACAAAAGTATGCTACAAGTTTTAGATATTTGGATGTACTTAATTTATGCCAAAAAGTACTCTGCAATTTCGTGGCTAAAACTGAAATATTTGAAACTTAAAAGGTGTAGCATACTTTTAGTTGCCAAAAAAAGTGTTTTTTTTTTTTCATTTTTATAGCATTTATGTTCGCCTGTTACCTTATGAACTTTTAACTTTTGTAGTTTCAAAATTTTTGTCATTTTGATTTTGAACAACTCGATATACGTATTCCAAAAATTTTATGTGATGGTGAAACAAATGATTCCTGCAAGCACTTCTTAATTTGGGCTTTTTCAAGACATGCGGCTTAGTTTGTTGAATGGACTTTCAAAAAAAAAAAATTAGAGAAATTCTCATGGCATAATGATTTGTGCTCCGATTTTATTAGCTCCTAGAGGGACGAGTACGACTGCTTGTATACAAACGTACCTAAACTTGTTTTTGTGAAAATAACTACTCGACTTGTATACTCATAATCAGGATCAGTTGGAAATCTCACACTATTCGTGCTATCATATTGGCATGCCTATATATAGGATTTCTCGACAAGTTTAAAATTACGCCTGTTGTTGGAACTGTTGTAGTTTCAAAAATTGTCAATTTGTTCGGCTTTATGTTAAATTTGAATTTTAAGATGAGTGTTTTCCATACAGTCAGTGCGTCATGCATATGGTTCATATTCAACGCAACGAAAACGCTGATGCGTGTATTCAGGCGTAGGTCTGGCTGCTCGCGCAACTATTTGCCCTCTGTACAGTCAAGTTATCCACAGACTTGGCAAAACGAGTCAACTGGAGATGCTTCAGCATCCACCCTCCCTCAGATTTGTCGATTTTCTTAGTTTTTATTCATTTTTAATTGACAGGCGCCCGTACAAGCAATCTCCCATAGCTGACGTAAAAGTTGACAGGCCGCGCAAATCATTTTTTTCCTATTTAGGCTGATTGGCATATCCGAATAATGAAATACCAGGACAAACCTATATTTTGTTACGTATGCACTAGACTTTTGTGCCAAACAGTGTCAAACGTCGATTATGAACTCGGAGATCGGTGGTACGATTCCATTCTGCAGCACTGGTGCACTTGCCTACCAATGCCATAGCCAGCAAATAAGTAGCCGCTAAAAGTCCCTGTTATTTTCAACAATCTTTTAATGCAATATCTTCAACTAAATCTTTGAAGCGCTGATCATATAGTCAAAGGGAGAAAATTTATTTAATTTATTTATTTTTTACATAATAAAATTATTTACATTCAAGCTTTCACATTAACTTCGCTGCTTTTTAAAAAAGTAAATGCGCGCGCTATACGCAGTGCTGCCTATGCGGCTGCAGACAGTTGTGAAATAGTTGCCAGACGCCCAGTTATTGACAGAATGGCAGCTATCGATTGCAACTACAACAATAAATATAAAGTATGCGAACAAAAGTATTTTAATAGCTTTTATGTAAAACAAAATTGTTTAAAACTTGCATAATTATCTTTTTTATTAATCAACTTCTCTGTAAAATTCAATCATATGTTTTCGTTTGTTTTTCACTTATCGATTTTGCAACTTATCGCATGCTGCAAACTAAGCGCAATTATCGCACACATCGATAACGATACATGCGCATATCAACAAGCTTGTTGTTGCATTTGTGTTTATTTTCTCTCTTAAATAAAATTACATTAAATAATTAGATTGCGCTATATTAAGCAACAATTGTCGGCATCAGCCAATAGCTAAAGTGACGCTAACCAATCTGTATTGTGTAAAAATCGGCAAATTCTATGAATCAATTGAGAAATATATGCCATCTGAAGCAACAGTTACGGCAATACGTGTTGATAATGGGCGGAGCGGAGAGTAGCTGCTGCTGCTGCTAGCTGATCCGCCGTTAAATCGTCACAAAAGCAAAAAATAAAAAACATGCTCAAGAATTAACTTTAAGCCACATCGCAAAGTGGCACGTCGCAGCGTCTCCGTCGTCTAGTTTGTAGCCAACGTTCGTTGGCCCATGTTTCGTTTTATTTGCATTGGGAACATATTTTACGCACAAATATTTGTACAATTTTTGATGTACGCTGGCGACAGTACCGTGGCAAATGCAGCTGCTGCCTTACAATATCAAAAAATAAAAATTCAACTGAACAAATACTGTCCACGTTCGCTTTGAAATTGAAAGTTGAACGTCGGAGCTACCCAACAAACCTACAGAAATCAACGACCAAAATGCTGCCTCGGTTTCGTTCCTTCTACGGCAAAATTATAATATTTGTGCTCGTGGCGATATGTTTTGTGCTTTATAGCAAGGTGATAAGCCAAGTGGATGAGGATTTGGCTACGGGCGGTGTGGCACCTGTTAGTCCTGCAGCCTTCAGACAACGTTTACATGCGCGATACGATGAGCGTGAAAATGAGATACCACAACCTGCCACACAGTCGCCGTATGAGCTTAGCATACAGCTGGACTTGAGTAAACAGGAACCAGGATTGGGTGATGGTGGCATAGCCGTGCATTTAAGTGGCAGCGCCAAGGAACGTGGCGAAAAAATCTATAAACAAATTGCGCTAAACGAAGAGCTAAGCGAACAATTATCCTATAATCGCACTGTCGGCGATCATCGTAATCCCTTATGCCTAACGCAGCACTTTGATGACAGCACCTTGCCCACTGCCAGCGTGGTCATTATATTCTACAATGAGCCATATTCTGTACTGTTACGTACTGTGCACAGCACACTCAAGACCTGCAATCAACGTGCGCTTAAGGAGATCATATTGGTGGACGATGGCAGCACCAATGCGGAACTGGGCGGCAAGCTAGATTATTATCTCAAAACGCGCATACCTAAGGGCAAAGTGAATCTGCTACGCTTGAAGTACCGGTAAGTGCAAGGGCGCCAGCCGTTGGTCAGTTGTACATTTGGTAATGTAACTAGCTTTGGCATATGACTGGATTTGAGCTAATCGAATGCACATTTAGTTTGAGAAATTAATACTGGCTAGCCTTCATTTGAATAACTTGTTTTTCGACGTATACTGTTGGCTTAGACAAGACACTAGAGAGTGTTGGCATCTTCTTCACAGCATAAAAATGAGAACTCGAAAAAAAATACGTTTAATATCCATCCAGCCAAAAAGAAATCGAAAAACCAGTTCGTCAACTTTGTTGACTGTTGTGGCTGTTGGCGTATATTTGTGTATTTCTTGTATATATCATAACATTCATTGCCTTAGCATTTACGAAGGTTGGTGTTGACCCAATAAAGTGTGTTTGGCTTTTGTTTTTGTAAAAACCAAAACTAGCCACCACGCTCTAAGCTCATTGGCCATTTCCATTGAAAAGAAAGCGCTAATTATTTCATTTGGCATTTTGTGTTTTCCAGTCTGGGTCTGATACGTGCACGTTTGGCCGGCGCACGCATTGCTAGCGGTGATGTGCTTATATTTCTGGATGCACATTGCGAGGGTAATGTGGGCTGGTGTGAGCCACTGCTGCATCGCATTAAGGAGTCACGCACTAGTGTGCTGGTGCCTATTATCGATGTCATTGATGCCAATGATTTTCAGTATAGTACAAATGGTTACAAATCATTTCAAGTGGGCGGCTTTCAGTGGTCGGGCCACTTTGATTGGGTGAACTTGCCGGAGCGTGAAAAACAACGACAGCGTCGCGAATGCAAAGAGGCGCGTGAGATTTGTCCCGCCTACAGTCCCACCATGGCTGGTGGTCTGTTTGCCATTGATAGACGTTACTTCTGGGAGTCGGGCAGCTATGATGAGCAGGTAAACGCACTTACTTGAAAGCTTTTCTGACAACTTTTAAAAAAATTTCCCTATTATAGATGGATGGCTGGGGTGGCGAAAATCTTGAAATGTCCTTCAGAATCTGGCAATGTGGTGGCACCATTGAAACCATACCTTGCTCTCGTGTTGGGCATGTCTTTCGTGATTTTCATCCTTACAAGTAAGCATAAGACATACACTTTTGAGCATTCAAATAAAGTGCATACTTGCCATTAGGTTTCCCAATGATCGCGATACACATGGTCTGAATACAGCGCGCATGGCCATGGTCTGGATGGATGACTATATGAACATATTTTTCCTAAATCGTCCTGATCTAAAATTCCATCCGGAAATCGGCGACGTAACGCATAGAGTTATGCTACGCAGAAAGCTACGCTGCAAGAGCTTCGAATGGTATCTGAAAAACATTTATCCCGAAAAGTTTGTGCCTACCAAAAATGTTTTGGCCTGGGGCAAAGTTAAGACAGCTGTCAGCAATCTCTGTCTGGATGATTTACTACAAAACAACGAAAAGCCTTATAATCTGGGACTGTATGGCTGCGGCAAGACGCTGCAAAAGTCACAGCTCTTCTCCTTCACCGAAAGCCATGTGCTGCGCAACGAGCTCAGCTGTGCCACAGTGCAAAAAAGTGACTCGCCCCCCCATAGGGTGATTATGGTGCCCTGCATGGATAATGATGAGTACAATGAGCAGTGGCGTTATCATAATTTACAGCTTAAACATGTCAATACCGATATGTGCATGGATCTTAAGGGTCTTAAGGGCATGGATGATGTTTTGGTTGCGCCCTGTGATCCCAGCAGTGAGACACAGCGCTTTACCATAGAGCACGACTGAAGCAGCCTAGCGGCCATGCCGCATACTGAGAGAACTGACTAAGTGAAAAACAAAGCGAAAAGTAGCGCAGCTTTTTATAACTACGAACTTGAATTAGCGCAATAAATTGTATATAACTAAACTGTTTTAGAATTATATATTTTCTATATTAATATGTATATGTATTAAATATATACATGTATGTATAGTTATAGCTGTATACTATGTGTAAAGTGTAGCTAGTGCAAATCAATCAAAACGAAATCAAGTCATTTAAAAATTAAACTAATTTAAATGTGAATAAAGCATTCACAGTGATGAGCGTTGTGTGTACCATATATAAATATATAAAATAAATAATAACTGATGTATGTGTGTGTATACATGCATACCTACTACTACTGCTAAACTATGCTGAATGCTAAAATTCATATATATATATATTTATGTAATAAATATGCTATGTGATCATAAAAACACCTGTAACAATTTGCATTCCAATTATGTTACAACAAAGTCTTCAAATAAAAAAAAAAACCCCAATTAGTTTTATTTTATAAGCAAATTATATGTGTACTTTGAAGCATCTGAATCTCCTAAGACGTGTTCCCTTTCTTTTTGAATGTCAATAATACATAAACTGTTGTAAGCATTTAAAACACAAAAAAATAAACAAAAATTGCCATTTTAAAAAAAATAATATAAACATAATAAAACAAAACTTGCTTTTAATACAAATTTATTTGATGTTTTTTGTTTTAGAAATTTATGGGTCTCGGCTCTTCAGAAAGATTTTGAGTTAATTTTATTACAAAATTTTTGCGTAAAGAACTTACAAATGAATGAAAAATCGCCTAATAAATAAAACTATACAAATTTGTGTATTAAAAATTGGTATCCCAACATTCGATTGCCGTTCTAGGCTTGTAGACTACGCATTCTCTGAAACGATCGTAGAATCCACGGCGTGCTATTTTTGCATAAGCTTTTACTCTGCTTCATTGACTCTATTACATTCCTTAAATGAATTTCTTTGAGCATTCCGTCCAGAGTAACTCGTTAAATTCGAACTCTACCATTTTGTTGATATAATCATGCATTACACGATCCTTTTCGCGTTCTATGCGCAAATTATACTCTCCTACGATTGCCTATCCTATGAATAGCCTTTTCAATGTATTTCTTTGTCTCTCTTAACTTATCTTGATTCGCCAAATAGGGCGTTTTAGATCAAACACGAACTATGAAAACCCAACTTGGTTAACGCTGATCATTTGGTTGCTTTAAACAAACTCAACTTTTATGTTACTTCCTGTTTTAATCTTTTATCTTTCATCTGTAAATCCAAGTTTCTAGCCAGCCCCAGATGTGTATCTATAAATGCACCCATCAGACTAGGAATACGTTTAGTTTTATATTATATTTTCCTCGTTATCATTTAATATTTCTTAAATTTAACATTTGTTTAATCTTAAGGCCAACTCAACTTAGTTGTAAACCTAAATTATATAAATAAATAAATAAAAATGACAGCAAAAAACAGCGTTACGGATCGAAAAAGTTTACCTGTACGATTGAAACAAAAATGAGATCTTCCCTGTGTCATATATCATCTTTTCTTGTTTCCCAAGAGTTCACGGCTCAAGTACGTCTTGCTTTATTATCTCATTAACAATTGTCGTGTTGAATTTGGTAGCCATTAACACCTTATTTGAGCTATACTAAAATTTTCAATATCAAAAACAAAAAGAAAACTTATAATTTTCCAAAAATTGATGCGCTAACTCATATTTCGTACACATCGAGTATTAAATAATAAATAAACTCGGATTTTACATCGCATAAAAAATTGAGATGACTGAAATATTCATTCTCATAACTATTTTGTTTACTTGCTTGAATAATTTTTGGTTTATGACTATTCTCGCGATACATAAAAAATGAAAACATTTGTTTTTAAAACGAATTTGGGTGTTTTTTTGATATATTTTTAAGAAAAATTTGTTATGTTAGAAACATTTATTTTCAAAACAAATTCGACCCCATTTTTTAGAATACATTTAGATTCACTCGTTTGCGAGTTGGTTTTGGTGAAAATATTCTTTTCTACAATAAGTTTGAATATTTGTTTGAATATATTTGATTTTGTTAGCTTTCAAATAAAATTAAGTTTTTCAAACGAATTCGAATATGTGCTGGAATAAAATCGGCAAAATATCTTAAAGTGGAAACAATTGAATTTCTAAAACCGAATTCGAACTTTGAATAATTTGGTTAAAATTTCTTTTAGTGGAAACATTTGATAACAAGACGAATGCGCAAATTTTTTTGAAAAATGGCTGTTCATTTACATTTCAAATTACATGAAAAATACGAATACGCTCAATTTGAAGACTACATATTTCAAATAAAAGCGAACTTTTTTGTTTTCGAGTTACAAAAAAATTTATTTTTAGTATAAACATCTGAATTCCTTCGTATGTTTCTTAGAGAATGTTTAGATTCGTTCGCTTGCGATTTGATTTTATTTTTTGAAAATATTCGTTTTTAAAATGAATTAAAATATTTGTTTACATTAATGCGAATTCGTTACTTTTCAAATCACATAAAAATTATTTGGTGGAAACATTTGTTTGCAAAAAAATTCGAATATGCATTTGAATAAACGTGAAAATACTTTTAATACAAATATTTGATTTGAAAAGGAATTCTTATTTTTGTTTAAATAAATTCAGGTAAAATTCTTTTAGTGAAACAGCGATGGTTTTCAAAACGAATTCGCATATATGCCTGAGTAAAGACGGAATCAAGCGGTTTCAAATGGCATTCACATTTGACGAAGTAGACGAAGCATAACATTTTAAAACAAATTCGAATTTGGATATATTTTGTCAGCATAAGCGATTGATGAAATAATATTCGAATAGAACATACTGACGCACAAGGTTTTTAATGAATGCAGAATAAAAGTGAAATCCAAAACAGGTCTAGCGATTAAGAATCAGACTTGGCAACAACTGCTTAACTAGCCGCTATTGTATAAAATGAAGTAGCTGAAAAACTGGAAATATATATATAGATAGTAAGCGAACTACTGAATAATACTAGTTACTAAAAAACATATGGGAAAACAAGAATGTTACAATGCATAGATGATGAATGTCATTTTGTCAAGTAGAGCTTTGAAATACGAATTACTATTCAAACAACTTTGTCTAGAAGATGTAAATGTATCTACCATGATTTAATACGAATAAAACTCACTATAATCTGTTTTTATTTATTTTTGTTTTTTTTTTATATATATATATTTAATTGTATATATAATATGCTTTTGCATTTGTCTTGAATACATAATACATATCTCTAATATCGTGCCTATAAACACACACACACCAAAGAGTATGCAACTTTAAGCTGGGGTTGCAACAACGATATCCATAGATACATCTCTGAACTATGCGGAAATTTGACATTTAATGCAATACTCTTGAATCATTTAATTTTACTTTTATTTTTACTTTTACTTTTAGTTAATATTAAATACTAAAGTTGGAGTTTAAATTGTTTTTAATAGATAAAAATTACGCAGAAATATGACAATAAATATATTTCAATGTGTGTTGTATATGTATGCGGCTGGCATAGTTTAAGATACATATATGCAACTGGTATAATGGTTGTTGTTGTTGTTTGCTTTGGATTAATAATACTACAATTTCCATGAACTCTACTAAAGTTTAACAACTAAACGAAATTACATACAAATATGCATGTATATGTATGGTGTGTGCCACTGTGTGTGTTAAGTTTAAGCAAATTTCAACTAATTGCTGCAATATTTTTGTTTTTTTCTTTTTGTTTTTTGTTATTAAAATTCCGATTGCAAGAGCAGGGGGCTACAACAGCATGGGATAACTTTTTAGTATCAGAGCTATAAGAAATATTCGTTGACAGTGCAAATAGCTTTTAAAGTGCGCGACAAGGCTACTTAATTAACTTTATTTTTTATTCTTTAAATTTAGTATTCTTCATATTTCAACGTCTTTTACGTTCTGCGTTTGTCTAGGCTAAGCAAATGCGTTAGTTAAAATATATTTATATTTGTATATAATATATGTTATCTGTATATGGCAACTGTAGCATACATATAGTATATAGTACATATGGCTTATATGTATTCATGTGTAAATATATAATACAATTTATAGCATGCTCTTCGATTTTTCTTTTTCGGCCTAAATCTCTAAGAGTACTTTGTAGACTTGAGAATATAAGTTATAGTATATAAGTTAAGTTTCTTTTATTATTTCAGAGCAATAGCTCTCAAAGTTTACATATGCTTTTATTTTTAAGTTAACGTACATTTTCTCATGTATCTTCTGGCTTTTATTTACTCGTCTTCCGTAGATAATACGTATGTGTGTGAGGAGTGTGCTCAGTTTCTGCCGGAGAGACGTAGTTAGCGGTTCATAGACTTAGGCATAGTTTAAGAAAAAGAAAACCAAAAATTTCCAAGTTTTTTTAGTTAAGATCTTCTAACATCTACATATGTTCTATGCAGCTAGATTGCTCCTAAAAGTTATAATTATGCTGAGATGCTTTTAAGCAAGCGCTATAAGGCCATAGGCGCACAGCTGGCGGATTGTTGCTAAGCTAAGTTTAGAATGCTGCGAAAAGTTTTTTAAAAGAAGCATCACAGTTTCGGAGTTTGTATTGCAAAACTAGAGTTCCAAAATCACATAAAAGTTTGAAATTATTTGATGATTGGCTGATAGGCCCACACAGCTATGGTTGTATAGAGAATAAGACTACAGACTGGTATCTACGAAGAGTCTGGAAACAACAAACCTAGCAGAGCGGTGTTACATGTCGGAAAATCGAGTTGGTCGATAATCAAACCAGATTAGTTGAAGACTGTTGTGAGCTGTACAAGCTCCTTGTTTCTTGTAGCAATTTGATAAACAAAATAAAAACCTAAAAAAAGTAACTCTACGTTGAAATCGAGAGAATTTCGATTTTTCACCAAAAAAAAAAACCCGCAAATATTCAATCCATAAATACAAAGGACCACTCCTTCTTCCTTTCTCCACCATCGACTTCTAGCTTTAGAGGCAAACTGGTAGTGGCCGCACTTAAGGAAGGATAATGTTAAGCAGCTAGCGAATGACATTCTTTACCACTGTTCCTGATCTCTATAATATTTTTCAACTAATCCTGAAGACAGCTAAACGACAAGCTTCATTAGGAATGAAAACTACAGTTTAAAGCTGAATATTAATCTTCAGTTTATAACGGAGATTTAGAGAAATAGCATCTTATGATTAGCTATGCCAATGCACCAGTGCTGCGGCAGGGAAAAGAACCAACGACCCTTGGTTTTACAGGCTATTGTGCGTTGAAGTAGATCCCGCACAACTTTGGCTTAACCTCAGACACTTATCTGCAATGAAGTCTCCTATATTTTCAAAGTGCTTCTACATGGCAGACTGGGTTAGGATTAACTAAAGTAAAAAGAATAATATGGTCGATTGGTCGGCGCAATAGAAGTTTTAATAAATGTACAGAATTCGATTCATTTTAGTATAAAAAACAGAAAACTTTCGCAAAATTTTGGAACTTTTAAGGTATCTTCAGCATGAAGCGTTTGGAATTTGAACCATCGATTATCATCAATCAAATTGAGAAGTGAAAATGTCACTAACAGAGTGACAGAAATTTAAGTTAGAAGAAAGTTGAAAAATATTTAGAGCTATCGTTTGGCGGCTGATGGTGCCTAATTTAACCAAAAAGTCGAAAAAGTTGCTACCAAAATTATCGCACTTGTGTTACAGATATGGTGGCTTTTTCAGCCTAGTTTGCAATTTGAAGCATGTGGACTATTTTCTTAGCCAAAGCGCTGAAGATAAATATTACACTTGCAATTCGGATGCATTTTAAGACTTCAATTATGAGATCTTAGCTGCAACCTTTTAAGAACCTTAAACAACACAGTTTTCTACTGAAAAACTCCATTCAAAAGAGTAACTTTGCTCAATTTAAAAAATTATACTTAAAAAGTATTAATTTCAGAAAAACGCATTTTGAATGTGTTGAATAATTGAAGAGATTTTAATTAGGAGCAACTGTTTAAACAAATGTAAAACTCGTACTTCTGCGCACTTTTTGCACTTTGAAAACTTTTTGCCTTAGCTAGCTTTGAGGGTTACATGTTCTTAGCACGTTTTCGAAACATACAACTTCTATATAGATCTGTTCAGTTCCGCGCTCTTATGTGTAGGTGAGATTGTATTATATGTTGTGACGTCTGTGAGGAGGGGGTTATTCTTTTTATTTTGTTTATTTTTTTGGTTTGATTACATAACTTCAAGCTCTATTTTGAATTTTATTTACGCTTATTAAATGCATTAATTTTCAGTTATCTTGATCGTCAACCATTTACAATTGCAAGTACATAATGTTTTCGTGTTGAGTTAGTTGCACACGCTATATACCAGTATATTTATATGATGTACATATTAATTATTCATATCTTTGTTTTAATTTAATAATTTACTATATGTTATATATGGAGTTTTATTATTGTGTTTAAAACGCTTGGCGAGTGCTACAATTAAACCATTTTGCAACATTATCATTGACAAAACCTAAAGCCGTGTCCTACACACACATTGTACTTGTACACACACTTATACACAATAACATTTAAGTAGTTTATTTAATTGAATGTTTTCATCTTTGTTTTTTTTTGGTAAATATATTCATATGTATATATATATATATATTTATTTATTTATAAAGGTGTATATTATTTTATGTATTTGCATGTATATTGTAGTTTTGTCTTGCTTTTGAATTTTGGACGTTATTTATATTTGCTCAAGTATATTTATTATTTGCTCAATGGGCCGTACTCACTTTTGGTTTTTGGTTTCATTAATTTTTATATTACTCAACTTATACAAGGCCTTAGTTGAAAAAATCAAATCAAAAATATATTTATAAATACATACTGCTTGTTTATATGTGTATCGTATGTATTTACTTGTATATATGTATACTTGCTTTCAATTTTGTTTTTAAGGTCTGACTTGCTTTAAATTGAAATATTGAAAACTTAGCTCAGACTCAGTTTTGGAGTGTCTTCAATGTGTTTTATTTTTGGATGGAAACATGCTTACGTACAAATAGTATTTGTCAGCCAGCTCTTTGAATTTTTTTTTTTTTTTGAAATTTTTGTTATTACTTTAAATTTTTGAATACTTTTAGGGGCTAAGGTCGGCATGTATACTTTTTGAAATTGCTTTTGTTTTTTCTAAAACACTTGTTTTGGTTTTAAGTGCTTAAAATACATTATTTAGTGCCCGCTTAAGTTTATAATTAATATTTAAGACGCGTTTATTGCTTTTATTTTGGACATACTCTTGGACTAACTTAAGCATTTTTTTTTCTATTTAATTTAAACGCTTCACAAACATTTGTCACACAACCTGATTTATACATAAAAAAATAAATAAATAAAATATATATATGTGCAGCATACATAATTTAAAAATAAAGCAAACGAAAATATATAATTATATATTGCAAAATCAATTTATTTGTAAATATGTCAAGAAATTATAAATACATCACATCAAATAATACAATTTATACATAAACTACGTTAATATAAACCAGTTTATTTTTTATAAACAAAACGGAAGCTTGCATCTAATTTCAGCTATACACAAAGTTTCAATTTGTTTTAACATAGCCTTAGACTTTTTACACATATAGATATATTTATTTATATTTTAATATACTTTATATGCCTTTAATATTTATATATATATAAATGCGCTAAACTGAAAATAAAATTTATTGAAAATATAATATATTGCAAGTTTCGCATTTCTTAAAGCATTACGACGACGACATTTAATTATACAAATATATACAATTCATTTGTTTAACTTTTTGTTTTTTCTTTTTTTTTTTTTAATAACAATCAAAGTAAGCTCATAGTTAACCAAGTCAGATTGATAAAAGTATAAACTTCATACACACAAAAATAACATTAACTAAATACATGATATATATATGTGTGCTTATATAAAATAAAAGCAGAGTGCCAAACAACATAATTGTAACTTAATAACAAAATGTTTCTATAAAATATATAAGTAGCCTATAAATACAATAATATGTCTCGTATGTTCGTAATAAGGTAGTTAGCTGTGCCTGGATTTCTAGCCTTGCACTAGCAGCACTTGGCTCTATATATATTCGTATATTACACATCAAATGCTACAATTAGCTAGCAAATCTTGTCTAGCTGGGCCTTGAGTCACCTTACTTAAACTAGAAGCGTTTAGTTAGTGCGGCGCGAGTGCTAAGTTTACGGCAAATTGAGTTTTGCGGCATAGTTTTTTTTTTTTTCTTTTTTAAAGTAAGTGGAGCTTAGTATGTAAGTTTGTTTGTTATGTAGTTTCGCAAGTTATTACTATCCTCGTTGTTCGTTGCTTGATTTTGTAATCATTATCGGGCATTGTTTTGTAGTTGTTTAGAAGGCTGTGGAACGTCGATTTTGGGCATAACACTTTTTGCTGCTATGTCTACGTGTAACGGCTGTACTATTGGTATTGCTCGCATCGGCAGCATTGGGTTTGTGGCTATTACTGCTGGTTGCAGCATGTAATCTGTGGCAGCTTTGTGCTGGTGCAGCTGCATTGGTAGCGCTGCTACAGCTGGCTGTGACCAGCGTGGACTGTCTACAATTAGACCAACGCGGCAATTGATGCGAACACTTGGGATACAATCATTTTCTCGCCGAAACATTAAGCGAGTCGCTGCGGCTCTTGGAGCGTGGCATTGCGTTGTTGGCATCTGCATGGAAAATCAAGTTATCTTTGCTTGCACAATTATATACAATCTATTAAAATGCATACCTTTGCTCGTGCTTTTTTCCGCCGCTTTATAGGCACGCATGGCCCGGCCACGTTTGTCAAGTATCAACTTGTCCGCTCTTACAAAGATGCCATGCTTGGGTTTACATTGGAAATACTGTATGCCCTGCACGGTGCCGTCGTTCTTGCCGGTTGGTGTGTCTAGCTCCACACCTATCCAGACGCCTGGTTGAAAATGTGTGGGGCCTATAAAACTAATAACACCGCTGGCATTGGATGGTCGTGTCTGCACAGATTCGCCCACAACAATCCAGTCGGGCAGCGTTATTTCATGTTCCTTGCCAGCATCTGCAAGTAGACACATTTATTACTTAACTATTAATGTTTGTTTAATAATTAAAGTAACAATTTTGACTTAATAAAAATTAATAACAGGATAAATATTGTAACATAAACATAGTAAATCTTTGCAAGACCAATTAGGAGCAATGGAACAGATATTGTTTAAATTTTATGATGAATCACAAAATAGAAAGGAAACTAAAAAAAAACCCTTGGCCAACACATAATCATGTTTCAGCATGAGCCCAAGTCTGACAATGTTTGTCTAGTTTAAAGCTAAACTCCCGTAACACACGCACCTTCAGCATCCATGCTGCTGGACATTGAGGTACCTGTGTACGTTGACAAGCCTTCCATTTTAGCTACCGAGGCGCGTTGATTTGTGCGCGTTATTGGCGTTTGATTTGTCGCATTGTTATTACTGCTATTGACACTATTGGACATTGGCTCTGCTGGTGACTTCTTACGTCGCACCACTTTACCAGCAGGTAACTGCTCCTTTACTATGCCATCGCCCTCCAGCTGCACTTCCGTCGACTCGGCGTCTGTTTCATGTACAACTTCAGCATTAATCTCTGTCGATTTATTACCATTTTGATTGTCTGTGACATATTGCACGTTTTCTGCGGCCTGCAGCTTAACGCTATTGTTATTATTATTATGGTTTTGCATGGGCTCCAGTTCGTCTTCATCGCTTTGTGCTGTGGGCGGCTCTTCCAGTGGATGCGTTGAGACTTTTTGTAATTTCTGTGCCTCAACTGGCTTGGCTTCAGCTGCTTCGTGTATTTTGCTGCTAGCCTTGGGCATATCCTTTAGAAAAGGATTTACACGCGCTTGTCGATTGGGCGGTGAATTTGAGTTGATACGATCGAAATCTTTAAGTACAAAAAGTATAAAATCAGAGATGCTGTTTATGAAGACAAATAAGAAACGTACCTGGCGTTTCGTCAATGCTCATGGAACGCATAGAAGTTATGTCCTCGTTGCTCAGATTGTTGCAGGAAACAGCCTGTTAGTGTAAGCGCTTGAGTAAACTGCACAAATTTTTTATGTATTCAAACTAACCTGTGAACCATAGCCGCTGCTTGTTGAAGAACTCATGCTAGGTGTGGCCAAACCCGTCAGATGCCGCATGTTTGCATTGGCGCTTGATGTATAACTCAAATAGCTATGATTCGAATGACTGCTAACGTCCATAAAGGAATCCATGGTCTTGGAGGCAGTTAAACGCGAACGTGTGGCAAAATTGTTGCGTTGATTACGCTCCTGCTCATACTCAGCTGCATATTCTGAATCACTATAACTATCCTCGGGTTCCTCGTCCAAAGAGCGATGACCACCAAGTGGTTCCTCATGTAGCGTCGTCATGCGCATGCCTAACAGCTTGCTGGTGGCCGGCGAGGCTATGTTTGTAAAAAATAAATAATTATTCTCAATTGCTTCAATTTTTAAAAAAGCTATTTCTTAGGCTTAGTTAGTAATTTTTTAGCTGGACAAACCACATACGTTTCGTTGGCGGATTTCTCAATGTATTCAAGTTCAAATTGAGATTCAAAAATGTTGGGCGCGCTGCATTCCACAAAGAAGATATGATTATGTTATGTTTAGTTACAATGCAATTTACAAATTGTGATGAAACATGAACGAAAAGCATCTCAAATTCGTTAAAGCAGTCAAAAAATAAAAATGTGCGACTAGTTCGCAAAGTGATTTAAAAGAACTAAGTGAAGAACGAACGTTTAAACTAAATGCGCGCATCGTGCTGCGTCAGTGTTTCACTGTGATTGTGCGGCAAAAGGAGCAGAATCGATGTGTTTCTGAATTGTGTGCACTTATGTGGCGTATGTCTGTCGATTGTTGTTTTTACTGAGTTTGAAGATAGCAGAAAACAATATCTAATGCACATTTATTTACAATAAAATTACACATAGTTTATGATGATACGAAATATACAAATGCTTATGACTGTTGTTTTGCCTTGTTTTTTAATTCTGTAGAGTAAGATATGGTGTTATTATTTTTTTTTTTTTTCAACGATGTAGCATACTTTTATGAATGATAATAATATGATTTAAACGATTTCAATGAACGTACGATGATATGCAATGCTAGTTAATTAAATGAACAACTAGCAACAGAACTAACATTTACAATGATTATACGAGACGAGACAGGTGGTAACTTGCAATCCTAAAACTCAAAGACTATATTATTTACGATTTTCCAAATACCTGATAAATTTGTAGGGTGAAATGGCTATTTTTATACTTGGCTATCATACGTACAAAAACAGAACAATTCCATTTTTTTTGCCTATATACCTCAATTCGTAGTGACAAATTTTGAAAGCAAAAATGAAGGCACAATAGTGTTCTTTTTGTAACAAAAATTGTAATACCCAAATTTTTTTTTTTTTTTTTGGGACTTTGCTAAGAATCCAAATATACGCCAAAATATATTATGAATTTTAAGGGATTAGGTATAGGAAAGGTTAGGTGAACGCATATATTGATGAATTTGTTTATCTTATTTCGATAATTAAAATATTGTTGCATGTTTTTGCAAAAGGGGATAAGAATCACACTTTTAGAGCACAAGCAAAAAATAAAAGGGATAAAGTTCGCCAAATGACAACTCCATGAATCGTTACAATAAAGTCATGAATAGGACAATAAATTTGAATGAATTTGTATGGCAGTAGAAACATAGTGCCGAGGCCGTATAATTGCTGCAGGAGCAGCACATAATTATAAAAACTTATTTTCAAACAAATTCAGTTTATTTTTATAATTGTTATATTCACCGAATAAAAAACTATTGAAAATCTATAATGGTATCCGAAATTAGAACGCCTTATAGACGTACGAAGTCGCGGCAATCGCTTTTCGACTCATAAACATTTGAGTGTTGAGGTCTGCCATTATTCATCATTATTCTATTATTCGTCATATACATTCAGAATATGAATGACTGCAATAATTCTTAGTTTTATCTGTATTTCTCTTGCGATGTTTTATATATAAAAGCTTAAACTGCAAAGTAATGAGAAAACACTAAAATTGAAAAAAAATAGTCATAAGTTGTGGGCTAGCATTGGGACCATTTTCGAATATTTGTCATACCATCAACTGAATTCTTCCAAAAATTCAATAGAATAAGTCCCTTTTTAGCATGTACCTGAAGACCAAAGAATGCTTATTCTGTATACTTTTCTATTTTCTTAAAAAAAACAAGGGTAGTCTGCAATAAAAATATTATTTTCAAGCACTAGCTCTTTGCAGGAAAAGAAGTCCGAAAAACATTCTTCACTTAGAGTTGTAGGAGTGTTTTATGAAGGAAAACTATAACAACTTTTGCATCTCTCTAGTAGTTTTCCGCTTGTCTTTTTACTTATTCGGCATAATACACTTTTGGCGTCACAAATTAAAAAAGAAAAATATTCAATATTCGTTTGGAGTATATCACGACTTCCAAATTAAAATCTTCTGAGTTTATAATAATTGCAAGTTATGCCCGCATAAACCAAAACTACAGCGTATTTACTTTCTAAAACGCTCACTAAATTACCCAACTTACCAGAAGCCCAACTATTATTAAATATTCTTCTAAAGACTAAACACATATTGTCTATATATTTAAGTGGGCTTTGAGGGATGGGCTCTAAGACACAAATACAACAATAAAACATAATTCGTTTTGTTAGGTGTGTGTGTATGAGTGTGTGAGTGTGTATTGTGGGTGTTTTACAGAGTTAGGTAGACTGTGAACAACAGACAAACTTAAGCTCAACTAAATGGTAGTTCGTTCCAACAATCAATTTGAATAATTTCAATCAATCAATCAATTATGCACTCTCTAATTGGCAGTAGTTTGCTTTTACCTGACAGTATAGCGCCTGTTGACGTTTTGTTATTTTAAATTGTTTTAATTTTTTTTTTTGTTATTTAGTTTACATATAAAGAACACAGAAGAAACAGAAACAACAGACATGTTAGCAAACATGTGTGTAAAAACCATTTATGTGAAAAACAAAAATAAAATTTTATGTATTTGGTTGGCTTCTATGTAAGATGTTGAATGTTCGATAAACGAGTACATGGAGTTGGCATGATGATAGTGACGCGTATGTGCATTTAGTTGAGTCTTGGGTGTTAACGTGAATGTGTTTTGTACTTTTGTCTTTGAAGCGAAGCAAATTGGAACTTTTTATTGTATATAATTTGTGTAACTAGTTCATGTCAAAGTTTAAAGTTGAGTTAAAGAGGCAAAGCGGCAAAAGCCAATATTTTTAAGGTAATTTGTTGCTGTTGTTTCTAGAATTTGGTTTCGCTATTGCTTTGGTTTTTTTTACAATTAAGCGTAAGCATTTTTAAAACTACAAAAAAATTTCAAGTATTTGGCAAAAAGTTCACATTATAAAACTGTGTGTTTGCAGATAGCTTGTGTTTTGATTTGGGTTTTTCAATCTTTATACGCAATTTCTAAGAAATCAAACTGTTGTATGATATACATCCATTTAAATTATACGAATCATACAATATTTGAAGGCATAATTTTGTTGACGACTTATTAACTATTATCAATTAAACTTAGTAGAGATATAAACTCTTAGCATTCGCATTATTTATAATAGAAAAATGATTTATAATATAATAAACAAAAATTTACTTTCACAATATGCAGCAACTTATTAATATTTACGTTTTTCAGTTTGATTTCCCAGATTGTGACTTGTTGAAATAATACATTAGCTACATAATATATAGCTACAGATTTCAAAGGTTTACCAAAGGCTATGCTAGAGTTTTGTTTATTGTATATGCTATATAAACGCATATTTATACAAGAAAAAATTATATTACTTTATATAGGTTTTAACTAAATATATGACCATGTACTAGGGTCACACACTGCAGCTATATATTGTGCACTCTGCTTTGATTTAAACTTTTTGCAGCGCACAAGCAAAAGATTTGAAACATAAGTCAATTATATAAACTTGAGTGGGAGTACATTTTGTTAATGTGGGTTACATATTTTGCGAGATCAAAACAAAAGCAAAAGATTTGCGTAACTTTTTGTTGTAAGTTGCTCAAAAATTGTGTGTATGTGTGGGTCTTTAAAAAAAAAGTTTCAGCTACAAATGTTAGCATAGAACCTACCAATGCCAAAGGGTTTGCCAGGTGAATCATCGCTGCTACCCTTACCACCAAAACTATGACGACTGCGTATGACTGCGCCATTATGTGCTAAAAATAAAAATGCATTATTTATAAGTATCTAAATAGTTATAAATAAATGAGTTTACCTGGTTGAAACTTATTGCCCAGCGCTGTATTGTTAAGATCTGCAAATGACTCGGAACGTCCAACGTTGAGTAGTGATTCCATGGAAGCGTCAAAGCGCATAATCTGCATAAGTTTATTTATGAGTTTCTTTTACATCATAAATTTCGTTTGTTTTTTTTTTTGTTTTTTTTTTATTTTGTTTTTACATATTATGATGATATAAAAATGAAAAATAAAACCAAAAATCATGAAATAAAATTATAATTGCTTGTGCCAAGAACTCATAATTGAATACTGCGAAATACTTTGGACGAAAGCTACAAAACAGAGCATTTGCTAGTCAATAGTTTACTTACACTCCCGGTAGTGGTGGTATCTTTGACCGCCTATGTGCGTTATGAAAAGCATTAAGAACACAATACACAGCGTTTACACAGAGAGAAAGAGATTGACACGGATTTATGATACAACAAAATTGCAGTTGAGTGCACGCCGAATGGTTCGAATTTTTGATTTTTTCCAAATTGGGTTAGTTCATTTTTCGATTTTGTTAGCATTTGTGACGAAAGTGTTTGAAAATGTGAAGTGTACACAAAATTTTGGTTAAACGTAATTTTGTTAGTTTGTGAAAGCGCATAGAAATGTGAAAAGAGAGAGAATTGCATTTTAGTTAAAAAGTTTTAAAAAAAATTAATACTTAATAGTTGATTTGCTTGAAAATGTGTTTAAGACAAGGTGAATAGCTTAGCACTATGTTTATAATAGCGGCAGCGATATGAAGCAGCTTTAGTAAGGCTAGTTCCCATAGCAGTTTCAGTACCTGTGAGAAGTTGGGCACGCTGACGGTTTTACGCATAGACAATGGCTGGCCATGTGCTGTTTCCAGTTCCTTAACGGCAACGTTTTGACGCAAACGATCCAGCGTTAGTATGCTCTCTACAGCCGAAACGCCGCGTGTGTATTTTTCTTAATTAAAAAAAGAGTAAATTAATAAAGCCAACTATTGCCAAAAATAAAAAATCACCACTATGCTCACCTATGTAAGTCTCACCATCGCTAGCCGAGCAGTCATCACCACTGGCCGCAAGTTGAGCCAAAGACTCACGATCTTCAAGCTCTTCCGATGCTTTGGGTATGTTCGATACCAGCTCGTAGGTTACACCGCTCTGCGATATAGCATTTTCACCACGCACCAAGCGGAAACGCTTTAAACGATCCGTTAAGGTTTGTCCCTTTTTAATATTGATACTCAAGCGTTTGCGCAAGACTAGATCCATTGGTGCTGGATGTGACAGGCGCACAGTCGTACGCAGTATTAGATAGATGCGCTCATTTGCTTCGGTCACACGATTCAAAGCCTGGCTATCGTGCATAGACGAGTCCCAGCTGGCTACGCAGCACACATCTTTGTTCAGATGTTGCAGCACTTGTAGCGTATAGAATTTATGTCCATGCTCTTTGGACAAAATGGAATTTATGCCTGCAATTGAAAGTTCGTCGTTTGTGTTTTGCGCCGAGAGATCATCGCCATTTAGATTAAGGAAAAGCACTGGCACATGCGGCTCCATGCCTGCTGGTGGATCCCAAGAGGCCGGTGCTCCAGGTATGCCTGAGCCAGGTGCTGGCACTAGCACAGCATTGCGTTCCTCTGTCAGAGAAACCCACTGATGCACCAGACTAAGCTCACGTTCACGCTCCTGATCGCTTTTGTCATCTTTTTTAATAAGCTTTTGTATTTGCTGATCCAAGTACTGACGTCGCCTGCCTAACGCTTCGCTCCACTTTTCGCGCAGCACTGTAAGGTCTTCCTCTTGATACGAATCAAGCGGACGCTGCAAACGTGAACGCACTGTTACACTGCCTATGGCCACGTTCACTATACTCTGGCAGATAATGGGCAAAGTGCCCGAGTTTTGTACTGGCTTGACGCGCACATTAACGCGTCGCTGCTGTCCCTGCCGCAGCTGATAGATGCCGCCCGTCAAGACTTCATTGCGATTGGTAACCTCAACAGGCGAGTATTCCCCGTTGTCGTTTAGTTCGTGTATCTCCACCCAAAGCTCAATTTTGCGCGACAATTCTGCCCAACGATCGACTAGCGAACGCGCTTTCGCCTGCTGCTGTTCCACTTCCCAGCCTTTGGATTTTGAGAAACCAGCACTGCGATGTCCCCACACCTCAATGGACAGCGCGCCCTCTATGCAATGTTCGAGAAACTCCTCGTTGATGGTAACAGTAAAGTCCTTGCTATGCTCGAATTTGAAAACCATATTCTGATCATGGGCCATAGCTTCGGCATTTATGACAGGCACCACCATTTCCTGATGACCCCAGAAAGTGTACTGACAAAAGACAAAGTTGGACAGCGAGAGCGGTAGACCCGAGGCGCATTTGATGGTAACGCGGCAAGTAATTTGATTGGCCATGGGATCAACTGGATCATCGTATTCATCGCGTGAATCTGCCGAAGACTCCGATACAGACTCACACATGCGATCTTGTGGCATTTGGCCTGCAATACGTTGTATTTCCACTTGCAGCCTGCCGGCAACTTCACCTTGCTGACTTATAATGGGCGTGTGGTAATCCAGTTTTACATCGTGAAACAGCACCTCCAGAAATATATTCGCAACACCAATAAGATTATGATTTTCCTGCGACTCGTAAAACGGATCTTGCGGCTTAGCATTATCATCATCCTGTAACAATATCATACAATTTTATTAGTTTAGCAACTGTTATTCCAATCAAACAGGCAGTAAGCTTAGCGGGAATATAAGAGTAGCTATTTAATATGCATTTTTGGGTTCACTAATTACCTTGTCGTCATCTTCGTCGTCTGAGAATTGCTCTACAAGGGGCTGTTTCGATTGATTGTTAATTGAATGCATGTGTGAATTATATGCGTAAAAATTATGGTTAGTCTGAGTTAAAACAACACAAACGATACTAATATATAGTTTGTACAGAATGTAAATAAGATTGTGGCAAAAACATACCAAGCCATTGAGTATGCGCTCCTTGTGCTCCTGATACATTTCCCGCATATCGATAAGTTTGTTCTCCAACTTTTCCATGGTCCATATTTGACTGCCCGAATTTGTGCGTTTAACAAGTATAGCTGGCTCGCTTACAAAGGCACCACGTCGCCTATTGGGACTTAAATTAGCTGGAGGTATTTGCAGCGTTACTGAAAACTTTGTTTTCTTTTCCATTTCCTCGGCTAGAAAGTTGGCTTCCTGCACCAATGAATTGGCACGCATAATGTCCGTTTTTAATTGACCCAGTGAGCGTCTGAACATTTCATCACGTTCCTAAAAAAGCAATAAATAGTACAAGAGCGCTAAACATGGGTAAATTTAAGCAAACCCACCTGAGCCCATTTTTCCACACGCATTTGGGAGGTCGGCGTATTTGGCGTTATCTTGCCCATACGCAATGGATCGTATGGTGCATACGGCGCATACGGTGTGCTTGGTGACAATATATTGCGCAACTGCTGAAACTGACGCTCGTATTCTTGCCGCTGTTTCTCCAGAGCCACCTGTTTATCCTCCTCATGCTGTCGCTCCAAACGCGCAATTGCCGTTTGTATGGGATCATTGCTTAGTTCATTTTGCATAATCTCGTCCCGCGCAAAGTTATAATCAATAAGTTGCGCAGGAGTTTGTGGCTCCGAGGTGCACATACTGGTATTGTTGCTTTTTGGCGAGTTAACACGGAAGAAATGATGATTACCCCAGAGTATACGATCGCCATTTTGTAAAGGTGTTTTCTCTACAGCTGCAGAGCCATTAACAAAGCAACGCGCACCCTGTACCGGTTCCATATACAGCCCACTATCCTCTATAGTGATGACACAATGCTCCGGTTGTATACCCAAGCCGGAAAGCTGTATATCTGGTTGCTGACCACTTATGCTGCGGCCACCAATTAACGTGCGTTCCTGAGATAAAAAAAAAATGTATTATACAAGTTTTGCACATTTGTCATTTGTGATTTTCGACACCTACCTTAAGATAGTAAACTAACAGTTCATTGAGGGACGGATCTGCATTTAAATTGACTAAATAGTATTTATTCTTTTCCACTTTAATGCCACTGGCTTGCACACTGATGCCCATCTTTTCCAATGCCTGCTGTCGCTCATTTTGTATGCGCTCAGTTTTTACAAGTTTTTCCTCCCAGGTTTGCGAAATTTGCTTCATCAGGTTTTCACTCTCGGCCAGCTTATCTTGCACATCGCCAACGGGCGAGCCTGTTGCATGTTTTAACATGTTACGCAGTGTCTCCACCTCATGACGCAGCTCGCGTATAATGCGCGCATTGGGATCCTCATTGACCACAGCATGATTAACAATACGCTTGGCACGATCTGCATAGCGTAGCGTGGACAATGTTTCTTCATAGTTATCGCCGGATGGTGAAATTGTGGCTACCATAACGGTCTTAGAATTACCACCTAGATTATCCTTAAGCAGCCAGGTCAGCACAGAATCGCGATAGGGCACAAATTTATCAGTGCCACTACGTTTGCCATTCGATTGATCAGCCAGCTTTGAAATGACCAAGCCCAGCGTGGTCAAGGATCTATTAAATGGAAAACACAAATTGTTAAGCGCTTAACGACTTGATATAAAGCGTCAGCAACAACAACTTACTTGTTTATGTTGGAGCCTTCTTTGAGCCGATCACCAACAGCACCAGTTTTAACGGCACGCTCTGAGCCAGCCAAATCCACCAATGACATACGTGAGACCTTTTCACCACTTACACCAGTTGCCTGGTCTGTAAGTATTTGCGTCAAGACCACCGAGAATACGGCATGTGAACGCGATGACTCAGCGTTCATATTTGTGGCTGCTACTGTGCGGGATTTGTTGCCCTCTGTCATCAAGTTGTCAATATCTTTATATGATGCTACAGCCAGCTGCGACAAACCATCCACATAGGGTCCCATCACATTGTGTTCACGCACTTTAAGCGACTGTTTGTTTGGCTTTGGATCCAGCAAATCGTGCACTTTCTCATTATATATTTCCATATAAGATACCTCTACTTTGTACATGAGATCCGGCGTAGATTTGTTTGCTATTGCAGAGAAGAGCTTATCACATAGACGTGGTATAATGCCTTTGCATTCCTGTGAGCCCATCATTGTATAGGACTTGCCAGAGCCTGTTTATGGAGGGAACAAAAAAAAATGAGCAAAATAAAAAGCACAAGTTATAACTAGGCTATAAAAAAAAATCACAAGAGGCTTACCTGTCTGGCCGTAGGCGAATATGCATGCATTATAGCCTTGGAATGCATTATCCAGTATATCACGTCCCACGCAATCGAACACCGTCTCTTGCGATGCAAAATTATCATCCTCGGGATTCAACGAGTAAAAGCAATGGTCGAATGCAAATGTCTTTGGTTGTTTTCTATAATTATAATAAATATATAGTTTTTATTGATTTCAATTCAATGTCGGAAAATTTGTATGCAAATTACCTTTCGATTTTATCCAATGTCGGTGGATTTTGCAGTATAGTCTGCTGTTTGTCCATTTCGACAATGCATTTTGTACCCAATTCGATTTCTGTGTAAAAAAAAAAATGGAAAACAATTTTAATTAGCAAGAATTACAAATGACCAAAAATTATATACATATAGTCATAGTCTAGGTTGAATTATTAAACAATATAAATCATATGAAGGTAAACTTTCAAATTGTTATGGGCATATAAGTAAATACACTCATTGCACAGGGCCAGACAGACATTATATAGATTTTAGATACGCTTGGCCAAACTCTCAATGAAAAATATGCCTATATATGTACATATTTTTGCGATTTAATATATGCAACCACAAATCCATATTGGCAGAGAGGCAGAGATACTAGAGGTAAGACATTGAATGTTATTTGTATGCAAAATTGATAACAAAGCCAGCAAAAAAAAAAAAAAAAATAGCGCCTCAATATATATAGTATTTACTTAAATACATAATATTATAACATACCTATATATTCATATTGCAAATATTATTTACTCGAATATCTGAGCGAAATACGAAAATGAGCACAGCTTTCGCATATGTATGACAAAAACCGTTTATGAAGAGAGCGTGTTAGTACAGTTGTATTTGATATTCTACTGCAAAAATTGGTTATATCAAGCCAGATATTACCGGAACTAGTGGATTTGCTGCTGGTAAATAAGAACAATACCAAGGCTCCTAGAGGCTATATTACAAAAGGGAAGGGATTTTATTCAGTTCCATATAAAACATTGACAACATAAGAAATACTTCTGCCAAAGCTGGTTAAGTTAATTGTATGAAGATTCTTCAAGTGGGAATTGGCTTTATCGCCATCAATCCCTGTTTTTCCTACTACAGCATGAGTCTGTATTAAAATACTATCTTCTAGTACTGATTTTTGCAAGTTGTTTCCAACAACCATAGCAATTTCTCGACCAAAAGTCATTTTTTCTTATACCCCCCAAAGGAACGGAGAAAAATCTAATCCACAATCGGTTATGATATTCTGTTTAGACATTGCCAAGTTATAAGGAGTATAGCGAATAAAACTAAAATAAAATAAACTTGATTCATAAAAATCATATCACCCGAAACTCTGTGATTTAATATCCCTCAAAGGCAGTGGTATCCTAAGCACTTCCTTAACTTTGAAGCAGATAAGATTAGGTGATTAGGAAACGACGATTATGCCATAAAGTACGCAATGACATTGAATTTGGAAAAGTCAAAGGTATAATTGAATAGAGGGTCGAGTTAAGATTATCCAGCAAGAATGGGGCATAGACCTTCTCTCTTGCAAGACGTTGTTTACACTTCGGCAGGCCGATATACTATTCGATTTGGCTTAATAGTCTGAAAGCAAGGCATCAATTCATTTGAGACAATTGCGATTAAATACAAAATTGTACATTCTGGGGTATAAAATATCCCTCCTAGTCGGATTATAGGGAGAGACACTGCACTTCGATTACAAACAAGTAAAACCTTTGACATTGAAGTAGTCAAGCGGATAAAAGTAAGCTTTATCGATTTGATTGAATGCATCAAATAGAAGTTCCAGCAAGAAACTGGCTGGCTAAGTCATTTTTCCGAATTCGTCAAAGTGTAAGGCGACAAATCTGCTGGCAATAAGTGAACTACAGACTTTTCGAGACGACAACTAAGGAAAAGCATATAACATACAATGGGCCACCTTTCTCCTGAGGCTGTCTCTCTTTTGCTAAAGAAGCCTAGCAAGCCACGCCCTGGTAAGCGTGTCGATGCACGAGCTTAAGTTGGCAACTGGTAGCTGTTTCGGGCATCCTGAAATGTTAAGCTAATATCATCTTGAAAAGGCGAAGAAAGATCGTCAGCGTGTGAGAGAGTTGACGGATTCGCACTATGTGAGTGAGTACTATTTAAGTTAAGGAGTTTGTCCCTATCTGCTCTAAACAACTGCTTGTTGGCTGTAAATTAACAGAAGGTCTAGGCGAATATTGGAAAGGCAGCAATCTCCCCAAACAACCTACTGATTTAAGACGTTTTACTGCCGAAGGATTTAAGGGAAATTATGATGATGGCTTGCTGATCGCCAACCTATCTACGCTCTCGTGTATATTTCATTCTTGTTGGTTCTTCTCGGTTTTTGGTTTCACAGGATACCCGACGAAGTTAAAGGAATGGCAAAAACGAACTTCAGTCATTTAAGAATAAATCGAACTGTTGTTTACAGAGTTTTCCTTATCTACGCTCTCGTGTATATTTCATTCTTGGCATGAATATTATTGTTGGTTCTTCTCGGTTTTTGGTTTCACAGGATACCCGACGAAGTTAAAGGAATGGCAAAAACGAACTTTAGCCATTTAAGAATAAATCGAACTGTTGCTTACAGTCTTCTTATTGAACGCAGCTATGCGTTTTGTTAAATGGATGTGTTTACGATGTGTTGCCATGTAAAAATATCTTATACGGAATTCTGACACCGAATATACCTCGTACAAAAATTTGAAAGTTAACTTATCTTAATGAACATTTTTGTTACTATCATAAAGGGGTTACTCTTAACAGGAATAGACAAGAATCAAACCAACCATCTATCAACAAAATCTGTTCAGACATTCCTAAGTTATATATGTTAAATCAAACAAAATTTGAGGTACTAATAGTATGAGTACTCATTTTAGTATAGTTTTGCTATAAAAAATTATAAAAAACGATAATTGAAACGTTACAATAAACCCACAACTAAACAGAACCAAGAAACTCTTTAAATTATTTCTAATAACAAAAACAGATACCATTGCTAAATCTATTAAACAGCTCACGTCCTGAACAGAAATCCGAGCCAGCATGCGAGTAAAGTACAATCTAAGCACTTACTCATTCTAAAAACCCATTAACATTAAGGAAATAAACTTGTGTTTTGACTTTTCCCTAGTTCTGGAAAATCATTTACAGACATTTAAAATAATTGCCAAATAAAGAGATTTCTGACAACAAAATGAATATTTTGTACAATTTATGACAATAGCCAGCAGCAATAATATAAATAAGTAACAACTTTGCAACCCTTGCTTAAAATCCAAGTATATACCCGTAGATATAGATATATATGTATATATCTGTTGTCAGCGCATATTTGAGCCAACAAAATGTCAGAGAGCAGAAAAAAAAAACAACAACAAAGGCAAAAGCAAAAAGGCCAGCCCAGACGAAGGCACATACACAGACAAACAGGCACATGGACTAAAAGGACTTGGCTTGGCCTGACCTCACTTCCGTTACGGTTTAGTATTGCAAAACACGGCACCGAGAACGTGACATGGCATGACTTAGAGACAGAGACTATAAGGAACCACAAAGGATTTGTTTCGGCAACACATCATTGATTGTTGTTGTACGTCTTCTTTCGAGTATCGAAGGCGTGTCATAAATTATTTAATGGACTTACGACCGA
Organism: Chymomyza procnemis; assembly: GCA_035046065.1. Taxonomy (NCBI): domain Eukaryota; kingdom Metazoa; phylum Arthropoda; class Insecta; order Diptera; family Drosophilidae; genus Chymomyza; species Chymomyza procnemis. The sequence continues at coordinate 9,539,026 of JAWNOJ010000023.1, read as the reverse complement.
TTACTCACATTTTGTAGTTTTTCGGTCAGTTTACTATTTATTTGTTTTTTAGCTTCTTCTTTTTGACGCTTAGTCAATTTAATAGTAAATATAAATTAAGGCTATATGAGCGTGGGTACAATGTATTTCTACTCTCTTGACCAAATAATACCAGACGAAAATAGAAATAACAGATGACACTCAAGCTTGATTAACTTTTAAGCAAAACTTGCCCATAACCTTAAAAATGGTAATGTGGCTTCGCTGGGCAGAGAGTTGCTCAAAGGCAAAAAAAGAAAAGCTGAAGATTGCGTGACGAACTAAATATACTCTAAGAATTTGAAATTTTTAAGAACACTTTTAAGATGTCAGTCTAAGATGCGATAACTAAACTGAAGTTATAAAACCTAGTTATAAAACCTAGTTAGGAAACCTTATTCAAGATTATCGGATTGCTTTTATTAGTACGCAATTTGTAAGAAACTTAGTAAACTGGCCATCTACGACAGACACGAAAGACAGACTAGCTATTAAAACAAGCCGTTTCCCAAATTGCTTGAATGCGATTACGGACAAATCAATCTGTAAATCTGAAAAATATTGTTGACACATCCGTAATACATAGAAATAATTGAAGCAAGTATCTGTGATTGTGTTCACAGAAAAATTGTTAGTAAAGGTTCAATGCAATGAATCGTTGGACAATATTTTGAAAGATAATTTATTCATATTGTAAACATTCTGTTGACGCATAAAAATTATGTTCAAACATGATTTTTCTAATCTGACAAATTACTTCGTCTAAGCAATTCAATTAAATTGCTGATAACACAAAAATTTGCTGAAATTATTTTGGCGAATTGATAAAAAGTAGTCAAGGGAACTACATGTAGTTTTATTTTTTCGTCAACCAATATGAAGGAGTGTCAGCAAATTGACTTTCCATTTCCTTTAACACCAGCGATGGTCTCCAGACCCGAAGAATAAAACTGCCTGTCAGCTCGCCGCTGATTTATGAACAAAGAACAACGTGAGATTCATTCATTGCCTTTTAAGTGTTTGATGAAGTAAATTGCGAAATATTTTTAGGATATATGAGATTTGAGTGAAAACCCAAAGCATACGAAACTCTTCTTACAGTTAGATTGTGAAAACATATTGTATTTCACGCGAAAGTAAATAGACTCTTCTCTTCGTCTCTTAAACTCACACAGCTTGAGTATACACAAAACCGTTTCTATTGTCTGTACAATGTAGAAATTAACATATACAGACGCAGAGTCCAAAATAAAAACAGGTTAAGCAGTTTTTTGGCCGTGCTTAACGTAGCCAGCAGCTGACTTCATTTCGAGTTGTCTTTCTGGCTGTCTGTCTGCCGGTCTGTCTCTGTATATTTGTTTGTTGTATCTTTGTATCTTGTAGGTTGATTTCTTATGTTTTGTTTGTTAACTTTAATGGGCGACCCCAAATGTAGTTTTCATTTTACGCTTAACTGCCTTTAACCTGAACACACAAAAATCTCTCAGTAATCTTGGGCTAAATGAAGAGGTCAGACAATTACGCTCAGTACATAGTTACGGCTACAGATACGCATACGGCTACATACAAAAAAAAATGTTGTTTCAACGCATTATCAGCAAATTGATAATATTTATATGCTTATCATAGACATGTTGCTGACAACACTCATAATGCACAACACACACACACGCATGGGGTCTCTCTGGTTGGTGATACAACCGTACCGTATACGAGTGTAAAAAAATGGGGAAAAAATAAACGGAAAGCAAAAATCATGACATAAGCAGAATGAGACTTGCTGAAATACGTTAAATGAAATGAAATGAAATAAAAACTGAAAAAGGCACAAAACATATGATGAACACATTTTACACAAATCACAAAGTGGCAAAAAAAAAACAAGAATATAACTAGATACAGGGAACCACTCTGACAGGGGTCATTCCAACGACGACGTCGCTCTGGACATGCCCCAAAACAAGTGAGTGACTCACGCTAGAGTACGCAGCAGTCAAGCAGTCTCAATTGCCTCAATGAATGAATGAATGAGTAAGTGCTAAGAGCTGAGGTGCACTCATTAGTATTAGTGAGTGTGTGCGGTGTGTGCAACAAAATGTGGCAAAACAACAAGTATGATATGATAGGTAAGTGGCGGCACAAGCACGAATAATCAACCTCCATCTAGGCCATTCGATGTGTCACTACTAACCAACAACAACAACAACTACGCCAACGAACTAATTTTGCAACAAAATTTACGAAATATAAAAAAATTTCACGGTTTTCTAGCAATTGCTTACGATATACAACAACAAAAACAACAACAACACTCAGTAAAACGAGTGGAACTGGCAAAAGTTGTAATGAAACCGCTGAGCAGCAAACTGAATCTGGAGTACACCAAAGTTTTAATACTCTTGGCAAAGACGCAAATGTAGAAAAAGGTTGGTTTCTATTGCATCAAGTTGAAAAAGTAAGTTTTTACTAGAATAGTTTTAGAAAGATCAGATGACGCGAGGAAGATAGAAAACACGTAAGTAACCCCGGCGTAAATTTTATAACTTAAGATTCACAGGCTTCAAAAATGATCTGCAACTGACTTAGCTGCGAGAAATCGAGCTCTCTTAAGGAAGATCATTTTGAAATAAATTAAAAATTGGGGAACCTAAATGGCTATCTTATCGTAACCCTAACGTGCCTTTTATTTTAATTAAAATTACCTATCGTTCTCGATTTGAAAGATAGGACATTATCCAATGTAAAAGACCAAACGGACAACCCAAATGTGACAGTTAAACAAGAAAAAGACGAAGTTTAACAGTGTTCAAAGTTCAGACGGGGAACCCAAATGTTTAATAAGAAGACGATCGTTTGCTGAGCCAAAGGCTGCACTGAAGTCAGTGTAAATAACATCTATTTCTTTTACCATATTCAATATGAAATTAATTCTAATTAACTCTAAAAGTTTAGTAGAAGTGTTCCAACGTCTTACATATCCATGCCGCGGGTTGTAATTGTGTTGGCACAATCGAAGACTTGAGGAATCAGAGAGCTTAGTAATACCACGATAAATCTCGACATTAGAGTTATAATATAAAATTTTATTATATGTTATGATGTGTCTATGTCAAGAATAAATTCTACTGTTTAGATGAGATTTGTTATTTTCCCACAACTATCTAGGGTGACCCGATAGTTACAATATAATTTAGGTAAGCAAAAGTTGCAAGGGGGTTAGCTATGTAAAGAAAAACGCACCAAGATAGTGATTAATGTAGAAACTATTAACTATGGATACTATCGTTGGTATCGTTAGCTCGGGCCAGGATATGAGAACGCAAGAATTGTACTCGGACTAAGTGTAAGACACAATGTGAATCTAAATTTTATAAATCGATTTAGTCGTAAAAATTAAAAGCAAGAGGCGTCAACATAATACGTACATATTCGTATTCCTTATCCTTGAACGATACATACGTTTGGATTTAAGATTTTAAAGAAATATTTTCGAAAACGTAGGATACCTAAAGAATGATAATTGCAGTGTGTTTAAGGGAAAGTTTTAGCTATTCGGCGTTTCGATGTACGCCTTTGAGAGTTTTATTTAAAATAAATTTCTAAATATGTTTTTGAGAAATAGATAAGTTAACTTCCGCAGTTTTAACTTATTCTTGTTTCAGCGTTTTAATGATATTTTCTAAGAAAGATGAAACTGTTAAAGTAATAGATACATTTATATTTGACAATACTAGTCTAGTACATTAAAAAATGATTTCTCTTCTAATATTAAATTTAATAATTTAATTCAAAGCTGCCTGCTCAAAATTGCTTTAATCAATGTCTAATTCTAGTGTTTAGTACGTATTAAAGACTAATTGAATAATTTTGCGCTTGTTTTTAGGAAAACCAAGTCAGCTTTTAAGGGCGGAATAATTAATTAAAATAGCGGCTTTGTGTATACCGCTTGATTTTTACGTAAAATACACATACGGCGCTATCCATGGGACTCTCCAAAAACTGAAAAAGTGATACGCACCGTATTTACGATAATTGGGAAATTGAAGCCCAAAACTAGCTGTTCTTTATAAAATGTAGTAATAATTTACACACAATCAACAAAGTATCTTTTTATCATTTATTGCTTAATTAAAACAAATTTTCTGTTGTAAAATGGTCACTCTTCTTTGTAATCATTAGCAAACAATTTGTTAAAATTTCATTAAAGTTAACCCCTAAAAACAAGTAATTAGATAGTTAAGAAAATGGTTATTCGTACAGAGTAATTATGAAGCTTGAATTAGTGAAAATTATTTGACAAAAAATATCGAAAGTATTTTTGGCATATTTATTATTACTCAGCTCAATAGGCTTCAATGTCTGCCGAAAAGGTTTACTCTTAGATAATGGGTTTAAAGTACAGTCTACGGAAACCATATAAACTGACTCACTTGTTTTCGATAAAATAAGACCTATAGTTTCCGGGCAAGTCACTTTACTAATTTTATATATTCATTTTCTATATAAAGCCACTTCATCGATGATTCTAAATGAAACAAATTCTCTTGAGTGCTCCAACCAAACCGAACCCATTTTCACTAGCTTAAAATCCAAAGAGCAATAATCCGAATACATTCTTCAGAAAAATTAAATTAAACCAGAAGTTAAAGAATTTATTAGGTGTTACAGATGTGCATTTCGTGTGTCTCTTATTACAGAATTACAACGGATTAAATACGAATTTAAGAATACATAATTCCTACACTATTAACTAAAATATTATGGAGAAGGAAACTGAGATCACATATCCTACACTTCAGAAGGTTCATAAGCATATACAAAAACGAATACCCTGTACCAGGCTTTGATGAAGCTTGCTTATGAAGCAATAACAATATGATATCCCAAAGATATTTCGAAACAGCAAAAGCAAAGTCCGTAAAAAATATATCATTACCTAATTTTTTTATAAATGTATCTCTGCCTTGACAAGATGCTGTATCGAAATACCAAGGAGGATCGCATACCCACATGTCCAAAGGAGCTTAAGCAAATACTCTAAAGGGTAAAAAAGGGTTATGAAGCGAATCCACAAAAGAGTAATCAAGGCTGTTTTAGAGTATATGTAACTTTTATTTCACGCAGAATTAAAAATAATTTCATTCCATATTTTTTTCTTTAAATTTTAACTTTAGATATAACATGTAGCAGAGCGTCAAGGTCTTAAATGACTTTCTCTGTTGCTTGCAAATAGATATTGTTTCCGAGAATTGCTAATGGACGAAACTGGCAAATGTAAAAAATATTCCGGCTTCCAAGAAATGTGTATTTTTAGTGTACTACATGCGATACAGTACAATAACCTTGAAAATAAGAGAATAGTGGGCGAACATAAAGAAATAGTTTTTCGTTTCTTTAGCGTTCTATTGAAAACTGTCATCTTCAAGTAAATACAGCTTTCTTAAGGGTATTCAAAACTCAAAACAGCTTATAACTAACATTCAGTCAGTCGTTGAGTCAGACTTGAAGGCTCTACGCCGTACCAAGCGCGAGAATTGAAAAAAAAACACGACCTTTTTAAAGCAGAAAAATGAAACGAAATCCACTATGGCATGTGTCTGTGTGAATACCCTATATAGAAAGTTCTTACTTTAGCCGTAGCCCCTGCCCCCACTCGAAAACGATGTGCAATACATAAAATGCTCTTTCATAGTTTTGCCGTTGACTGCCTGCTCTTGGCTTTCTATAGGTAAAGGGCTCGTACATTATTCATTGCCGTCAAATACACAAATACGACGCTTGGAGTAGATGAAGGCAGCTCCCAGGCCGGGCCACCAAACAAAACAAAAGCCAAGGTAAGCCACACACAACTCCAGTCTCATAAAAGGTTGAATGAAATACAAGCCAGAACCCCGTGCTGCATGCCGTAGAGCTTTTTGTTTGTTTTGTTTGGCCTAAACGAAAGCTGCCATCGTTCGTCATTGTCGAAACAGGGCCACGTCCGTATTGATGCGGCTAAGATGATTTCTTTTTCACTTGCTGCAGCACAAAAGCTTGTTAACTCTTTAAAATCTAAGTTACGGCCAGAGGAACAAAGCAAAAACAGCTGTTTTTCTAGAAATTTATGTGGTTTCGTAGTGCGGTTTAGATACGGCGGTCACAAGAGATGACCATGTAATATGCACTTAATTATATTAAGCAGGAATATAAAACTTAAGCATTAAAGATGATATGCATTTATGTGGCCAGAAATACTTAATTGATAATAAAAGCTTTATTTGCGACAATGAAAACATGAAAATGAAACATTTCAATAACAAGTTCATTGATAACATAGAGGAAGCAACATATATTGATATGGTACAGTGCGACCTCACATTATTTGGAACTCGCTAGAGTAGATATCCTAGGCCTATCGTTCGAATGCAGAATTATCCCAAGTCTATTTTCTTGCACGACAGTTTTTGCAAATATTTATTCCACGCTCTCGTTTAGACAGAGGCAACTGTACCGAGTTACGTCGAGATGACTTGTTTGTTGTGGGCGTGAAATGTGAAATTCGCATACGGCTGATGGGATCAGAGAGCGCTGCATAAATGGACAGCTTTGGCTGATTGATTAAAAAGTTCAAGACAGTTTAAGCAAATAATTATTCAAAGCGGTTTCGAGAAGAGTACCCACGGCTTCGTATACGAGTTAATGACGTGCCAAAGAGGAACAGAGTCATCTATCAATTTAATCTATGGGCGGACAACGGAAGGTTTTTTCACCAAAACGATATAATACTTGAGGACGGAAATTTAGGTAAAAGTGACGAAAAATATATAGTGAAAGGTTTCACCTTGAGGTCACAAACGAGAGATATTTAATAAAGAAAATAAACACTATTATGATTTAAATTGAAATTAATTACAAACTAAAAAAAATTAACACTAGGGAAGATAGCACTGGTTACATAGGCCTTACGCTAAGAAAGTGATATAATTTTATTTAAAATATTATTTTAATACATATAATAAAATAATTATGTAATTTCAAAACTTTCAGTATGTGGAGTTTTAAATTAGTAAATAAATAACTAAATTTATGAAACCTGACGATGCTCTGTCATCGCTATAAAGTCGTAGCATGAAGATATCTCTATTAGTATCTGTTCTCAGAAAACAGGGAACCACAGTTTACAGCCGAATCTACACGGTGGTGTTCTTAATTAAAAGAGATTTACTGAAGCAAATAGCGCACTTTTGCTAGCTATACCAGTGCTAGGCGAATAAGCACTCTTCCTACAAAGGTTTCAAAGAGGTCTTTCCTCCTTAAGATAAGAATGTCTTCAATATCAAAATTAAAAACGATTACAAAGGATTTTATATATTTTAAAGCGTTTTCCAACAGTCCAAGGTGAAATTCTTAAGATAACTTCAAAGGATACACTACTGCACATCAACAAGAGTTACTTCTCGAAAAGAAAATAATGGATTTACAATTAAGAAAACAGTATTTTTAGCGAAAAATGTTTTTGACGTTCTTAAATTCAAAAAAAGAAGAAACTTGCCGTCAAGTCAAAATTTAGACATACAGTCATATTTTTGAGTTTAAAAAATCAATGTTTTAGGACCTGATTCACTTCATTTTCTTAATACAAAAGAATTCATAGATGTTGTACAGCACTAGTTCTTTCTTCAGTGCAAGTATTTTGGGAACAATAGTTAATAATATAAAATATAATATTAAATGAATTGGAGGAAATTTAAATTATTTGTTAAGAAACAGACTTTAGCTATCTCCTGGCATACAATGCTGAAAGAATAAATTATTTGAAAGCAACTTGCAAATAATGCATTACTCATACATGACCTTGGCGATTCCTAAACAATGACAACGCCTTTGTGAGGCGAAAGAAATGTATAATCGAAACATAAAAGATAGATAGCACTTGCAGTAGTAAAAAATTAAAAAATGCAAGTTTTGCGTTAATAAATAATCAACCGAATTTTTATAAAAGTAAAAAAAAATAATGTTTTTGTATTTAGGCATCTAAGAGCACATCGTGAATTATTTATATAAATTCATTGCACTTTTTCAGAAAAATCTGCTCAGGCAAGGAAATGTTCCAATTTTTTTAAAAATTCCAACGGTTGTCCAACTATAAGGTTACTACTGTACCAACTATACAACTTGTCGTGGGAAGCAAATTCCTATACTGATAAATAAAGTGGCTCGTTGTTATTTACAAAAATAATATTCTGTATACTATATACATCAAAATTGAACTCAAAATGTTGCAAAAATGTATATGTAGGTACTTGAAATTATTTTTTTTGAAGCCGCTTAAAAAAAATTATTCATTTTTCTGCATTTCTTTTATTTTTTTAATTTAAGAGATTATCAACAATTTTGAAATGCTTTAACTTAAAATGTTCGCAAATATATTGTCTAGGCTTAAGAAGATTTTAAGCTAAATCGTAATATTTTAACTGAGAAAATTTCGACAAAATGTCACTTTCAACACAGTTTGCAAATCCGATTTAACCAATATCTAAATACTTCGGCATTATTCTCCACAGATGACTAACCTCAGATCCTGCGCCAAAGGAAACAATCCGAAGTTAAATTGAGCCAATACCTACGGCTGATAGGCAGACACTCTTAGCTGAAAATCAGAATAGAGCTGCTGCTCCCATATGGACCTACGAAACCCTGCTATTTTCGACTGCAACTAAAAATATCTGACAGTAGCATTCACGGTATTTTGAAAAATTATGTCAAGGTCAAGCCTCACAACATCCAAAAAGCGCACGAACTCATACCGAAGCAGTAACAAATCAGACTTGAGAGAAACGAAGAATTCGCGAACGAGAAAATTTTTGCAAATGCGAAATTCGTATAATCTAAAAACGATCTCATTCATAGGTGGCTTTAAGTCATCGATTGGCCACCAGGAGGCAGGATCTGCCATAGATAATGGTGTCGAATGGGCGCTCAAGGTGGCGTAAAGGTAAATAAGCAATATTACTGAGAACGTATTCGGGAAGTTGCTTTGAAGCCGTGAACAGACAATCATATCGGTGGCAAACCATGAACGTTTCGACAGGACATGTTACTGCCTTATAAAGCTTGAGTGAACCAAGCAAGAATGGCTGAAAAACAATGCTCCGATCTTCATAATGGCCTTCGAATATAGCAGAAAGAATGATTACTGTCTATAAAAAAAGCCGATTTTGAACAGTCTCAATACTTTAGTCAAGGCAAAAGGTGGTCATTTTGAGCAAAAGCGAAAAGTATCTAAATTTTGTATTATTTTTACACACTTTCTAATTTTCCAAACTGAATTTTTGCCGTTTTTAATCGGTTACATTACGAGGGCAGAACCCTGAAAAAGAAGGGCCCAAAACATGTTTTTTGGTAATTATTTTTAAACATTAAATTATATTGATAGTTTTTAACGACTTAAAAACAAACATTTTTCAGAATCATATATATTTTTTTGTTTGTTTGAAAAATTAAATCAGCAAGCTCCTATAAGATTATCTTTTGGTGATATTTTAAGTCCATTGGCGTGTCAATCAAAGAAATTTTGGGTATATTTTCAAGCTTTTCTGTTACGATGGTCTTAAAACGATAATAAGTTTTGCTTTAACTTCGCAAAACTCTAAGAACTTCTAGGATAAGGACTGCTTAAGTGCGAAGATATGAAGAGAAAAGAAACTCTGCTTAAAGTTACGCATATTTACAGATTCTCGTCAGTAACGGCCTTATCGCCCGTACTGGCTGCAAGGGAAGCAACATGTATCTATGTATTATCATACAGAATAAATAACTATATTATTGAAAAATAGGCACACTACTAAACCCTATGGATAGCATTAGACAAAGAGATGATCTCTTAGATAAAAGGGGATATAATAGACCTATTGGTTCGCGTTGCAAATCTTTTCAAACAATAATAATATGCCAAAGTTACATTAAATATGAACAGGATGACTGGAAAAGTTATCATATCTGTCTGAGCGCCAAGATCTAAGTGCTGGTAAGAGCTATAGATTCTTGTTAGCCGAGAGTACGTAACCTTTAAATCCTTTGGATTTATTCGATCTCTCAACTATAAGTTGGGTCACAATAGAGCTACGGCACTCGTTGCAAAATTAACTCAATTAATTTGTATTTATTTGTAAAGAATTATAATTGAATTTTTTTGGAAAAGTTTAAAACAAAGAAAAACAAGCATTTTCTCCGACAAAGAGTAGCAGTCACAATAGACATATTATAAATATATTTATAATTATTGCAAATCATCTTGTAGAGAAAACGCAGGTACACAATTCATGCAAATTAAATAATAACAATAATAAAGTTGTAAAACATAAAAATATTAGAAAATGCGTACTTACCGCGTCTATTAAAGGGTCGCACCCTGACGGCAACTTTGATCTTATCACTTGACATTGCGAAGGCTGTGCGTTTGAATGTAGCTGTATATATATTAGTTATATTTATATATATGTATATTATATATTATAATATACTTAATATATAGGTAGTAGGCTTTATTTATACACTATTTGTATATATATATTTATATACATGTGTATGTCGGTATGTCACTTGCTTGCTGGATTGCGTGTGCGGAGTAGCGCGTCAGTCTGATTCATTCACTCAAAAATATACTACGACAGGATTAATGGGACGGCAGAGTTGTTGTTGTTGTTATTATTTGTTGTTGTTTATTATTGTTGTTGTATACTTATTTGTTATTGCTTAGGGACGCGTCAAGGGAATTGTATACAAGAAGGACGACAGCTACGACGACGACGGACAACGCGGCACGCAAACTTTTTATTTTTTTTTTTGGGAACAGGTGAAAAAGTGTTGTTGCGATATGGAGCGATATAGAGCCGTGTGCTATAGTAAAAGCTTTCCGGGTGACTCAATGCGAGATTGTGTAGCCTGGTGTGTGTGTGTGTTTGTGTGGGTTGTGGGTGAGGGGGGACGGGTTAGGCTTTTAATTAGAGCCACGCAGACGACACACACGCAAGAGGAGCAGCACTAACAAGACGTCATAGAGCTGGGCGCTGACTTGGTATATATTTCCATAGCCATTTGTTTTTATTGCTTTATTGTTGCACTCGAGGCTTTGTTATTGTTGTTGTCGTGTTGTTGTTGCAGCAGTGGCAAGCAGCAATATTTGAGGCACGCACACAAGTTACAAATATTTGCTTAAAATTAGTTAATTACAATGCGTTCCAATGGAATTTTAGGGATTTTTTTTTTTGCAAATAAAACTAGGTAAACAGTTGAGTTGGGGCTGCATGTGTGTACATAAGCAGTTGTATATGTATTAATGCGCGCACATACACACGCGCGCTTATGCTTGAGAGGAGGAAACGTAAAAAAAACACTGCGCTGGCATTTTAGTTTTTTTCGTCTCGTTTTTCAGTAATTTTTACGCAAATTTTTGCAAAAATTGCACATTTGTTGTTTGTGGCGTGTACAGCGCAGCTCCACACGTTTAGAATTTTGTTTTATTTTTGTGAAATACTTTTAATTGTAACTCGCGTTCCGCGAACACCCGCGCCAAAGACACTTCACTTTTCACTGCGTTGAACTGACTGACTTCTTTGGAGAATCGATTTTTATGGCTCTTTTTTGCGTACTCAATTATGTTGCTCGACTTGGCTTAATTCGTTGCACTTGAAATTATGTTTAGCATTTGATTTTATTTAATTTCAATTGAATTAATTAATTTATTTTCAAATTTACGTTTTAGATGAGTGAATTTTTGATTATTTTCTACAAATTTTAATGCTAAATCTTTTTGCAGGTAGAAAGAAATGTCGGCTAGTGTCACCACAAGCTGTAAGCGTAGCGTAAACAGTGTGTACACAGCTGACGCAAGTAAGTAGATGTACAGCGTTGCCAGACGTTTGTATTTATTTGGCGCGCATTTGAATTGTGTAATTGCGCAGCCCTGGTCATTGAATTTGGTATCAAAATTGACAGATGTTATGAAATCTGTTAAATATTTGTTGTATTTATACGCATTTAAATATTTACGCAGCTGTGTTATTGTTATAAACAAATATTATGCGCTCTATTTATTGTTAAATATTATAATATGATAATTTAGATTTTCCACTCAAAAAAAAAGCATAAAATTCATGTAATTTTATTCACATTAACGCTAGGGCTGCTAATGTGAGTATTAAAAAACCTCTTGCTTTCCAAATGAATACCGAGTGTATTGACACACCTCGCACATTAAAATTATCTGTTGCTTATACGGAAGTTTGTGTTTGGAAGAAAACAATATAAAAAAGTGCACTTTTCATATTATTATTTAATTATAAAACTGAGAAAATATCTAATAATGAATTCGAGAGCATTAGTAAGACTTCTGCAGCAATGCTGCACTTAATTCTGAAGCAGTTTACATAGACTATGCTTTGGAATTTCTGAAGAAAATGTATTTTACAGAATAGCTCCTAAAACGCAACCCTGAAACCCAAAATATACTTGCGTTTAAAATCTTTTAATGGTTCACAAAAGTTACCAGGGTTTTACCATAATTTGTAACTTCTGTACTAGATCATTATTCCAAACAGTGGCAAACGACGATTGTGTATCTAAAGATATCTTATCTGCTGATTTTTGCATTATACTTAATGACGTCCTTAACGCTAAGGATCATTCTGATCTATGTGAGGCCCCTTCAGGGGCCGGCCGGAATAACCTAATGTCGTCCTTAATTTTTTTAAGCGTATGGATACAGCTGAGTATAGATCCAATTTCGTATTACGCAGAAGTAGCAACATGATTATATACTTAATATATATGAGTGTTAAGTTAAAAGTTTAAAATACGCTCCAAAAATTTTGAAAATTCATACAAAATGCTAATTGGACGATAAGTTTTCGGAGTAGCTTTGAAATTGCGACAATTGTTTGCAAATTCTGGTTTCTTGAAAAATTTCCGATAGTATGGAATTTTTATTAAAATTGATCCGAAAACTTTTATGCTCTTCACTGATATAGCAGTGGGGTCAAAGTATCGCAAAAGGGATCATAGTACAAGAAGTTGTTTATTCGAATAAAATATAGCGCTTATTATTTGGTGGAATCGAATTACCGACCTTCCGATTTGGAGGCAAGTATGCCAACACTACGCTATCGAGGCCCAGCACTGAAAGTATACTAATTAAGAATTCCATTAATTAATTTTGGTAAATTATTTTTACTCAATTTAAACTACGAAATGTGATTAATTAATGAAAAAATATAGAAACATATTTTTATTATTTGGTCGATATGAATATATTTTGCCTTGATGACAAATGGCCTTCCGACGGCAAATTTCTTCGCAAACTCTTTGGCCTCCTTGGCTTTCCATTCGATGCAAATGAATATTATCCTGTAAGGTGTTATTAACCTTTCTGTCTCTTTATTGACCAAATGCCTGGAGCCTTTTAAATTTTGAAAGTAGATTTTACTACTGTATGTCGGTAGTAGTGGAAAGTAGTGTAAAGATCGCAATATGGAACATTCCCCGTAATCTGAGCAGTTCATATTGAAATATAGCTCTAAATATTTTTTTGTTCCAGGATACATAAAGATTTCTTGGTATATATCATCTGATTCATAGTTTTAAAAAAATAGTTGTCAAAATTTTTAAACGTTTATCTTTAAATAAAATTATTTTATTTAATACAAGTATAAAAATAGTTCTAGGACTTAAACTAGTTAACCTACTAGCAGGCTTTGTTTTAGTAAGAAATTGGCAAAACGTGAACAACAACAATAAAAAAAATGCTTTGTCACAAGTTAAGTTTACTTAAAATGGCAATAAAATTTATTAAGCTAAATACATAATTTAGTATAGCACTTATAATATTGCAGTTTTACAAAAAATCCTAAAATCGAAAAACTTTTACCAAAATCGTAAAACTTTTGTTAAAGAAAAGCTGAAAGATATTAATGCATTGAGACGATGAAAGAAATTGTTTAGAATGTTTTTTTTTTTTGTAGAATGTTGTGGCAATATGAATCAATGGAGTTGGAGTTCTTATGTAATGCTTTCGTGTTGTGGATGTTTCCAATCTCATTTTGTATCACGAACTATTTATGTAATTGTTTGTATTGCTTTTTGTCAGTCTCTCAGTAATTTTGCTTAAATAAAAATAAATAAAACTCAATGACAAGAAGTGTGAATAAGTACAGTTGCTAACTTGGCAAGGATAAGTAACCTATTTAAGAAGGATTTGTTTTTTTTTTTTTGAGTATTAAGTGTTACTATACATAACAGTGGACGGCGAGAAAAGAATACTTTCAAACAAAAAAAAAAAAAAATACCAATGAGCCTCATCTCATAAGGACTTTAAGTGGGTTTAAATCCTAACTACCTAACTAAACAGCTTACTAGCTAAACAGGCAAGTGGCCCCGTAATTTGCATTGGGCCCGTACATGGCTTAATCCGACCCTGGCTAAAATCTACAAAACTGCCTGATCATTAGTTGTACATAGTTTATACGTAATTATTAGTCTAAAAATGTTTACGTTTTGTTTTCGTTGTACATAAAGTTATGGAATGGCGTTGCTTAAGATTAAGGGAAGACAAAAACTTATCTATGCGTTTAGTTTGTAGGCGTTGCTTATCGTCGATCGGCATGTGCCTGCACTACACATATTCTTCGGGAGGTTTTTGTACACTGGCTGGTATGTGCAGCGTAGATACCGATTCCGGCGATTGACTGGACGTATCCGGCAGTTCGGCAATATCCTTAAATACGCCCATTAAATTTTCATAGCTTGGCCCCCAATTGAGCAGGTACTCCCAGCCAAGCGTAGTTGTTGAGGGCGAGGCTGTGCCATTTGTTTTCTGATAGATACCATTGAGATGATTTGTTATATCATCATCGCTTGCAACAAGCGTACTAAACGAACCACGGAACGAGGAATCGAAGGCATCGTATGCATGCGGTGGTATTGGCGGTGTCTTGAGTACATTTAAATTTCTACCCGGATCATTGTTAAGTGCGCGTGCAACTGGACTGCGCCCGTCCAACATGCTCTTGCTGGTAGAGTACTTGCCATCGCCGCTTAGGCTATTGTTATCGTACTCAATTTCAGAGCAAGTAAAACTATCGTTACCGCTCTCATCCGTCGACGTGGAGCTGTGTGCATCCACATCGAGCGTAGATACTAGGCTGGAAGTGCGCGGACGCGCATTGAGGCGTTCAATTTCCTCCGCTGTCAGACCCATGGCGGTCTGTGTAGGTGCCTGCGGTGAAACCACTGGCTTGCGCCGACTAGCACTCGAGCTTTGACCCGAGAGCTGTGACATGACCGGGCTGTTAAGGCTGCGCTCGCTGTTGCTATGCAGCGCATCCTTGCCAACACCACCGGAGCTAGAGGTGGTGGCTAGCAGCGCACTTTGCAGCGGCTTACCTGAGATGTCATGTAAGGTGAGTATGCGTGGCTGCTGCGAGCTCAGCTCAGAGCTGGGCGACAGACGTGCCAGCGGTGTGCTCTGATGTGTGCGTGAGGTACTGGTAGCTGCCAGCTGCGCATTGACAGCATGACGTGGCGAGTGCCTATGCTGCTGCTGTGCCGCTGCGCTTTGGTGTTTGTGATGTGTATACGAGGAGACGGGCGGCGAAGTTGTCTTGTATTTGCGTATGCCGCCCGCCTCGCGATAGCCCTTGTAGTGATAGACAATATCAATGTCCGAGGGTGCTATCGAGCTGGCATTTTCCAAGTCATAGTGCTCCGGATACTCCGAGCCCATGTCCACTGAGCTAGAGTGATTTAAAGGCAGCATTACTTGGTTACTACTCTGCATGGCCAAATGATGATCCTCTCGAATAGGCGGACTCTTCTTAACCACCTCGCGTTCAATAATATCAGGACGCTGTGGACGTTGTTGGGTTGGTTGATGTTCACTGCGTTCCTTGAACTTCTTCGTTATAAGCTCTGAGCCAACCATATGGTGTGCCGGTGAGCGCAAGTGTTCCGTGCCAACAACAGTGGCTGCCTCATTGGAGTGCATGTTACGTGAGAGTACATGATCCGCTTGACTCTGCGTTAAAGCAGCACCACTGCCCAGTATGTTGCCGCTATGCTTAATCTTAAATCCTGGTACACCGCAGCTAAGACCACCAATCTTTTCCTGCTTGCCGCGAAAACGATAGATAACATAAGAGCCCAATATGGCCACAACCAAGATAACAAAGAACACAATTACGAGCGTTATGCCTATGCTCACAGGATCTGCCACCTGTGCCGAGTCCAGCCCAATGTAACTGCTGCAGCCCTGCGCTACGTTACCATGGTGTATAACATCGTAGAAGACACTGTAGCTGCTGGAGCTGTTCAATGGCTGCAGTTGATTGTTTATGGTAAGATTAGCTAAACAGCCGGCAAAGTTTTCCACTTGCATATCCTTAGTGGCGCCACCCAAGCTAAATGTGGTGAGATAAGGATCAAGAAAATCATGCACGCCACTATAGTCCAGCTCATCGCCCACTTGACGGCCATCGATTAAAACATGCACCATGCGGCTCTTGGCATGCAAAGTAACATTGTGCCATTTGCCATCATGCAATACGGGTGCGTCAATGGTCATATTTATGGGCAGGAACTGTTTTGAGTAATAGATGAGTTTGCCCTCGCGCAGCGTTAGCATGGTGTACATTTGCTTGGTGGCCGCATAAAGCAACAAGCCATCAGCTTTATAAGTACGAAATATTAAGCTCAAAAACTTGCCCGCATCTTGGGCACTGCTATTGTAGTCACGCTGCAGAGCAGGCAACTGCGTCCAAGCTTGGTTACCCCGATACAATTGACTTAAAAGCTGCATACGACGATACTGTTCCGAAATTTTAAATTCAACAAATTCATCTCCATTGAGTGTTATGGGCTCCAATGATTCTGCACAATTTGGCGCATATGAGTTACCACCGCAATGACATAATGCAGTGGACCAGCGATCGATGCAGTTGTTGGCATAGCTGCCACAACGCTGTGCAGCCATAGTGGGCTCGCAAACGCTCTGCTGACGATTGCAGCCATGTTGTATGCCACGTTGTTGCAGCGGTGTGCTCAGATTAAGGGAACGTCCATTTATGGTCACACTATGTACGCAGCCAATAAAATCATCGCTGTGTATTTGACCAGGTCGCTCAATCATGGGTACGGCCGAGGCAAGTCCACCAATGAACAGCGGCTGTTTGTTGAAGTTTAAGGCGCTGAAAAGAGGCAGAATAAGCAAATCTTTATTTTTAATTACGAAGCCAAAAGCTTACCCGCCAGCTCCCATGTCGTCGGCATAACAGCTATTGTCACCCGGCGTGCATTCTTGGCACAGCTCGCCGGACTCTGTGCATTTGGCTACACTTAGCGACATAAAGCGTCCATTTCTTGTGGCGGTTATCTTATGCCAGTTGCCGTCGGCCAAGTTATATCCTGCCACAACCGTGCTGATGGCAGTGCGTGCACCGCCTGAGGAGAAGTAAGCCTGTCCATGCACTAGCTCTATGGCCAAAAAGTCCGAACGTCCACCTCTTTGCATGCCATAATTGTAAAACAGCAAAGCTGTGGACTTTGTGGTAGCAAACACAATGGCAAGATCGTTGGTGGTAGGATCCAAGGCAGGAAAAGTCATAAAAGACAACGGCTCGAAGCCATAGCTAAAGCGCTCACAATGTCGTCCAAAGCGTCCCGCGCTGCAGCGACACTTATAGCCAGGCTTCAGGCTTATGCAGAGTCCACCATGTAAGCAGGGATTTTGACTACAAGCATCTTCAGCGCTTTCACATTGTGTGCCGCGATAGCCTGGACGACAGAGGCAAAAGTAAGAAGCGCCATCGGGACTCTGTTGACAGCTGCCACCATTACGACAAGGTTTATCCCAGCATATGTCGCCACGCTCCAGCTGACATTGTTGACCCTCGCGATTGGCTGGACAAACACATTGATAGTCATAGCCCAGACGGCGGCATTGTGCCGGCTTGCGACAGGGGTTAGGCAGACAAGGATCCTCACGTCTGTCACATGACTCGCCGGCAAAGCCCTCGGCGCACTTACAGCTATAGTCGTGTGTTATGCGCGGACTAGTCAGCACCATGGTTGGGCTATCCACTATAACCAAGTTACGTGTATCTTGTATGCGTATAAAAGCATTACATATGCCACCGTTGATGCAGACATCGCTTAACAAGCAGGGATTATAGCCAATGCTCAGTTTGTTTTTCAAGAGTTCGGCGAGTGCTTGATGGTTTTCTTGCAGTCGTTCCAGTACATAAGTAGGTGGACGGTAAGTTCCGCGTTTAACGCGCACAGCAAGCAGAGCCTCAACGCTGCTCTCATTAGCCACCGCGGAGTGATCGAGAAGACTATAAATTGTTAGTTCATCGTTGGCATCCAGACGCGAACGCAGCAGTTCCATGACAGCTTGGTAATGTTGGCTTAGAAACTGCGCTGCGGTCATATTTTGCACCAACATAGCAACCGTATTAGCCATGGTCATATTGTTGTAGTTATTGAAACTAACAGCCAGTCTAGAGGTGACATCATGATGCTTGCCATCATTGCCGGTAACATTGTAGTAGTAGGGTATAGCCTTGGTCTCCATGGTGGTATACAAGTCGCAGCCACTGGGTATGGTTAATTTACTTACATCTCCATCGTGCTTTAAACGGCACTGATAGTTGCCCACGGTATCGATGTCATTGGGATGCACATCGGCAATCTTTGTATTGGAGGTAAGCTGTCCATTAAACATGCTTACAACAATGTGCACTGTACGTGACGTGGATGGATTATCGTTTTGATCGAGCACATTGATATTGAGCACATGTTGCGCGCGTTGCTTGGGTTGACCACTATCCTCTACCTCAATAATGGCTTCCAAATGCGGAGTTTGCTCAAAGTCAAAGCTTACAGTGGATTTTAAGACTCCCGTTTGCTTGTCCACATCCAGCCAAGATCTGTGTTTGCCACCAACCAAGTAATAGCTAAATGGCGCACCATTACGTGGCGTGTCTGGATCGCTAGCGGTCAGCGTCATAATACTTGTACCCGCTGGTTCATTTTCCAAGACATAACCCTGCAGTCCCTCTGTTGTAAAAGTGGGCCCATTGTCGTTGACATCCTGCAGCTCAATTTGCACTGTAGCGCTGCCCGTCTGTTTTGGCAGCCCAGAGTCAATGGCACCCACAATCAGATTATAGCGTGCTATATCCTCACGATCCAACTGGCGTACCGTCTCGATTTCACCCGTTTGGGCATCGATGCTAAAGCTTTGCTTCTGATTGCCATTGATTATGGAATAACTAAATTGATTATTTTGCGGACGCACATCATTATCCACGGCCTTGACTGTAGTGATCTTTGTGCCCACCGGCGCTGCTTCCGAAACGACTGCACTGTATATATTTTTGACAAATACGGGTGGATCATTGCCATCTTGTATGGAAATAATAACTTGCGCTTCATCCGTATCATTGCCATGTATGCTACCATAGTTTTTGGCCAACACAGTGAGCACTACGCGGCTTTGTGTTTCACGATCCAAATGACGCGTAACATGTAGCACGCCCGTCTGTGTATTGATGCCAAAGCCCTTATCGTTGCTTATGCCCACTAGCAGAAAGTAGACACGTCCATCGTTGCCATTGTCCTTATCTGTAGCCTGCACAGCGCCTACTGTTGTGCCCACAGTAGCCGTCTCCGAGACATCAAAATGAAAAACTGGCTGAAGGAAATGCGGATAGTATTCATTGATGCCCGTAACATGCACATGTAGCGTGGCAATGTTTTCCAACGCAGAGTCCGGATTAGCGGCCTTCATCTGCAGCGTATATGTCTGACGCTCTTCATAATCAAAGCTAATGGAGCTGACAATGACACCTGTGCTGGCGTTAATATTGAAATAGTGACGATCCATGCCACTACCAAGCGAATATTTGATAATGGCATTTTTAGGCGAATCCTTATCGCTGGCAAGTGCTTGGAATACCAGTGTGCCTGGTAGCTCGTTTTCAGCTATATAGCCGTGGTATTCCGTTTGATTGAAAATTGGCGCATTATCATTGACATCCGTCAGTAGAATTGTAAGCATTGCTATGGCCGATTGCGGCTTAAAGCCCAAATCCGTAACAGTTATATTTAAATGGTATTCCTGTATGAGTTCATAGTCCAGTGCTTGTAGAATGGTCACAGCACCTGTCTGCGCATTAATGGTAAATTCGCTTCTTTCATTGCCACCGGAAATGGAGTAGCGTAATAAGCCATTGGGTCCATCGTCTTTGTCCGTTGCGCTTACGGTGAGTATGGTTGAGCCTACGGGTTCATTTTCAGGCACGATCACCTGGTAGCTGAGCGCAGTAAACTCTGGACTATGACGATTCTCACCCGTCACTACAATAACAACGCGTGCCTGATCACTTTGCGGTGGCACGCCACGATCTGTGGCTATAACATTGAGCACAAAGCGTGTATTGGTAGGTACATCTAGTGACTTGGCCAGTGATATCCAACCATCTCGTTTGTTTATAGTAAAATACTGACTTAGATTGCCACTAACCAAAGTGTACTCTACTTCAGCATTGACTCCTACATCCTTTTTGTCCAGCGCAAGCACACGCACAATATGCTGACCTGCACGCGCATGCTCCGGCAGCGGCGAGAGATACTCGGACTGTTCAAACTTTGGTGCATTGTTGTTGGCATCAACTATGTTTATGTTAACCAAGCACTCCGAGTAGAAAGGTGGCTTACCATTATCCGTAGCAAGCACGGTCAGCACATACATGTTCTCCGGCGAGCTATTATGACGCGAGGGTTTGTACTGTATGCGTTGCTTGCTATAAAGTTCGCCAGTAGCATGATCAATACTGAATGCAGTTGATGGCTGTTGCAGGGAATACGAGATGACCGAGTTTGGACCCTGCTTATCACGATCAGTGGCTATAATATTGCCCACTGGTGACATAGGCGGTTGTAGCTCGGGAAAATTAAAGCTATAAAAACTATGCTCGAATTCCGGTGCATTATCATTTTGATCCTGTATGGCAATAGTTATGGGCGTCTCAGCACGCCAGGCACCATCCGAGGCTACAACTTTCAGTATGTATTCATCTTGCTGCTCTCTATCCAGATGACCTGCTACGGTTATATTACCACTTAGCGGTTCAATTGCAAATTTCTCACCAGGATTCTCACTAAACGTGTAACTGGCATTTGCATTAACACCCAAGTCCAAATCCGAGGATGTAACACGTATAACAAAGCTGCCAATTTCCGTATTCTCCGTAACATTTAGAGAAAAGAGGCGTGTAAACTTGGGTGGATTATCATTTTTGTCCAGCAGCTGCAAAAGCACACTGGCGCTACCTGTCAAACGTGGCAGCCCCTGATCCACAGCCGCAACAATCAGCTCATATTGGCTTATATGCTCACGATCTAAGCGCATGGTTGTATATATTTCACCCGAGTCGGGATTTATTTCGAAAGTGCCCTCGTAGTCATCCATTAGCATATAGTTAATAGCGCCATTTTCACCGGAGTCCTTATCGTTTGCTTTCACGGTGGCCACCAGCTGTGGCGGCGATTCCTCTTCAAGCAGTTCCACATTGTAAACTGGCTTTTCCATAATAGGCGCATTATCATTGGTATCGGTTACATTTAATGTTATTAACATAGTGCTGCCCAGACTTGGATGATCAGAGTCCGAAGCTTTTAGCCATACCTCATATTGATGCGTCAGCTCGTAGTCCAGGCCTTTTTTGCTCACCGTCAACACACCCGTATTGCCATCGATGTATACAGCCTCGCCTATGTTGCCACCAGCTATGGCATAACGTATGTGTCCAGCGGAGCCACGTTTGGGTGATGTGGCTGCCAGTTTGGCAATTACTTTACCAGCTGGCACATCCTCTGGCAATATAAATTGTGTATTGGCCATATAGGCAAATGTGGGAAACTCTTCAGTAGGCTGCAGTCGCACTGTTAGCTCCGCAGTGCTAACATGCTGCGTTTCCAAGCCCTGATCCTTGGCGTAAATATAAACATTATAGATTTTGTTCATATTGATATTGTGCTGATTTTTCAACTCCGCTCTGGCACTGATGACGCCCGTAAGCGCGTGCACTTGGAAAAACTGCTGATCCTTGCCGCTGATGTTGTACTGCACCAAGCCATTGACACCATCATCCAAGTCCACAGCTTCAATACCAAAAACAAACTCTCCAGCGTTTATTTTATCCGAAACAACAACGCTGAAACTTTCGGCCTTAAAACGTGGCGCATTATCATTTTCATCCGCTACGGTTATGGTCAAGTTGACAGAAGTAGCGCGTGGTTCTGTTATAGAACTATCCTGTGCCATTAGTGTTAGCTGATAGATTGCGTTCTCCTCGCGATCCAAAACAGCTGCTGTGGTTATCACACCCGTATTTGTATCGATGTTAAAGCGCTCCATGTACTCGCCTAGTAAATTAAAGCGTACTTTGGCATTGAGACCGCTATCCTTATCCAGTGCCGCTGGTTTTATGACAAAAGTTCCGACAGGCAGATTCTCTCGCACGCTGGCAAAATACGACTGATGCTCAAACATGGGGCTATGATCATTAACGTCTTGCACCACAACGCGCACTATGCCTGTGCCGGTTAGCGGTGGTGAACCTAAAAAAAAAAATTCCACATTACTGGCAAGAAGTTCGTAAGTTAAGAAGAGGCTTACCGGTATCCATAGCCACCAGTGTCAATATATATTCACTCTGCACCTCGCGATCTAAGGGTCTCAATAATGTTATCTCACCCGTGGAGGCATTTATACGAAACAGATCCGCATCACCTTCCTTTAGAAAGTAACGCACCTGTGAGTTAAGCGGTGGCGAATCTGCATCATATGCGTTCACAGTGATCACATAACCCTTGGGTGGTAAAGTGTTCTCCATGACATAAGCCAAATAGGGTGAGTTAAGGAAAGTAGGTGGATTGTCATTGATATCGGTTATGGCAATGCTTAGTTCAGCTGTATCATAACGCGATTCAAGCATTGCGTTACGTTTTTCGCCTGCGCCCCGCAAATCCGACCAATCCGTTGTGGCACAATCTTCTGCTCTTACGGTCAGTATATAGCGCTCCTTGCGTTCGTAGTTAAGGTTCTTGGCTACACGCACAATGCCCGTGTCCTCGCTAATGCTAAAATCGTGATTCTGATCACCCGCAATTATAGAGTAGCGCACGCGTCCATTGGCACCTTCATCGACATCAGTGGCAGATACTTGCAATACCATAGCGCCTATGCTAGCATTTTCGGCCACCGAAGCAGAGTATTGTTTTGGATCAAACACAGGACTATTATCATTCTCATCAAGTATTTTAACTAAAAGTTGCATTTGTGTGGAAAGTGGTGGTTCACCGCGATCGCGTGCGGTCAAATTGATAATATAGCTCGCAGCTAGCTCGCGATCCAAGTTGTCAACGACACGCAAAAGACCATCAGTTGGATTTAGCGTAAAGGGCAACATAGAGCTTCTATTATCGATGCTGGAGAACTCATTGAGATAGTAATCAATGTAGCCATTACGACCCTCATCATGATCCAGTGCTTTTACAGCCAAGACAATCGTATTAAAAGCAGCATTCTCCATTATCTCCGTTTCGTTGGATGACACAAACACAGGTATTTCGTCATTTAAGTCTTTTATGGTAACTGAGACCTGTTAAAGAAGATAATATTTATTCAAGAAGTACTTCTTTGAACAATTAGTGAAGGTAACACGGCTGCATATTATTGGTTAATATACGACAAGATGCCACGATAATTGGAATTGAGATGGTCGCAGATGACTATGCTCTCACTAAGAAGTATGATACAAAAAAGGTAGGGAAAGCGGCCGACATATAGTAGGAGACCGCATCATGCATTATGAAGCATTGTGTACCCCCATTTTTGAAGAGCTGATCAGTCTTGCAAGTCTAGCCATATTGTATATCCCTCTTTCTCTCGAAACCTCAAATTGTATAAATACAAATTAAAAAGATTGGGGTAATCCTAACATAAACTTAATTGCTTTATATTCAAAGAACTTTACTAGATTTTATAAACGGGACAAAATTCAGTAAGAATTAAAAGATTTAATTTAATCGTAATCACAATCTTCTCAAAAATATAAAACTTGTGATCTTTGAAATCTTCGCATAGTAACGAAGTTCATTATATTGGTTTTGAAATAGACATTTTTTTAGAAATAGACATTTTGAAGGGTTGTTAAAATCAAAAAAAATATTAATGAAGAAACGAGTATAGTATAAGGAAAAAAAGAGCACAGTGCTGCAAGACGTGATAGAAATGATGTAAGGACCAGGGGAAAATAAAGATTTAACAGATCTTAGAGATCTTAAAACATGATGCATAACAAAGTATGACAAGTGGGTTTCTTAATGTAATCTTAGTTTACCTGCACTGTAGTAGATAGTCTGCGTTGCTTTTGATTAGCCAACAATTCCTGCTGTTGACGCGTTTGATAGTAACGACGTGGAGTACGATATTTAAGCTTCAACTGTGTCTCCTCCAGGCTGTTCAGACCGCTCTCTAAATCGGGACAATCTTGCGCTGTTACTGTTAGCGTGTAAGCATCACGACGCTCGCGATCAATCTGTCGCCGTGTGCGTATGACGCCATTGCTATCAACTTCAAAGTCAAGCGCATCATCTCCTCCAGTTATGCTATACTCAATCAGTCCGTTATTACCTAGAATTGAAGTAAGTTAGGATAATATTCCCTGACAACCTTAAAGTAGCCGCTTACCCGAGTCAATATCCTTGGCCGAAACTGTGACAACTTCTGTGCCCAGAGGTACATTTTCGAATATTTCACTGGAATAGCTCATTGGATCAAATATGGGCGCATTATCGTTTAAATCAATAATATTGAAATAAACTGTAACCGTATTGGACAAGTTGGGCGTGCCATTATCTACAGCTTGTACTATGAATATATAGTTTTGCACCTGTTTCAAAATGCATTGGTTAGATTATAATCGTTTAAGAGATACAATATTTTCACGTACTTCCTCATAATCCAAGTGTGCGGTCAAGGTAAACAAACCCGTTTGTGGATTTAAGCTAAACACATCATTAGCCCAGTCGGAAATAACTGTGTATGACACCTTAGCGTTTTGACCCAGATCTGCATCATTAGCCACAATTTGACCAACGACATAGCCACGTGGAGCATTTTCGGGTATGTCAAAGGAATAAACTGGTTCCTCAAACAAGGGCGCATTGTCGTTCGTATCGCTCACCTAAAAGTGAATTTTATTATAAAATCATTTCTATCCCAACTTTGGTACAATAGTTACCTCTATTACAACATTGGCATCCATATATTGCACACCATCACTCGCACGCACGCGCACGTTATACAAGCTCTTGGTCTCGCGATCCAAGCCCTCCTTGAGCAAAAACTTGCCAGTTAAGGGCTCCAATATGAACTTATCATCGTGTCCATCCAATAGACTAAATGTTATTTCACCCAAGCTATCCGGATCGTGCACATTTATTGTGCTAATAAGTTGACCAATTTCAAATTCTTCCGATATATTAAAGATCATGGGTGTTTCGAGAAACATGGGTGGACTATCGTTCTTATCCAGCACAGTTACCTTAATCTGCAAAAACAATATTTTTTAGAGTTTTTAATTTATTGTAATTTTCTGCTTACCTTAGTGCGTGCTGTGCGTGGTCTTCCGCCCAGCGCTATGGCATAGACTTCGACTTCGTAGGTATCGGGACCAGCCTCACGATCCAGCTCCGCAGCCGTTGACAATATACCCAATTTTGTATCAATATCAAATAAACGATCTACCTGCTTGGTTACCTCTTTGCCAGCCACGAGCGTAGTAGCCGTAATATTCGTCACAAAATATTCAATCTCTGCGCCAACTAGCGTAGCATTGACTGTTAAGATGCTTGTGCCAATGGGCTCGTTCTCATAGACTGAGCCGTAGAGCATATGCTGGTCAAAAGTTGGCAGTTCACCTTCATGTTCACCCTCTGTTATGAGCGTGATGTACGCCTCAGTGCTCTTACGTTCGCTCTGCACGGCCTCATCGGTGGCTCTTAAGGTCAATTGATAGCGCACCTCTGGATTAGCCGGAGGTGTTCCGCCAAACGTAATAAAACCTGTATTGCGCTGCAGTCGAAAAATCTGCTGTTGGCCACTAATTATTTCATAGGTAACCAAGCCATTACTCAAAGAATCAGCATCACGTGCCTGCACTTGCATAACATTGATGAGATTAGCGGCGGACTGTTCATTGTTTGTTCTGGGTAATATAGCTGCATTCATGGAAATAAACACCGGCGCATTGTCATTAATGTCCTCTACGATGACTGTCACAAGTTTCTCCGTTGAGAGCTGCTTTTGTGGTTTCTGCGCCTGATCTGTGGCCACAACTGTCAGGCGAAAGGTGTCGATCGTCTCACGATCAATATCACGTAGTGTGTGTATGACGCCAGTGTGTGTATCGATGCTAAAGTGACGTCCACCAGCTAGTTCCGGTTCTTGACGACTAATTGTATAGGTGACCTCTCCATTTTTACCCGAATCAGGATCATCGGCAACCACAGTAACAATGGGTGTCTTCAAGGGAATACCTTCTTTAATTTGACGCACGATGGCGGTATTGGTGAACTGTGGCGCATTATCGTTCTCGTCGATAACGTGTATGGTGTACATGATGGTGGTCGAGAGCGGTGATACTGCGCAATCCGAAGCAGTTATATTCAACGCATAGTAAGTGGTATCCTCGTAATCCAACGCCTTGTGTAGGTACAAACTACCCGTAGTGCTGTCAATGTGTATAGTGTCCTTACGATTGCCTGCGGTTATGCTATACACAATCTGCTTATTGATGCCCTCATCTGGATCACTGGCATGAAAACGTGCCAGCTCCATGCCAATTGGACTGCTTTCCGGCACAGAAATTTCGCTGCTTTGTTCACTAAACTCCGGCGCATTGTCGTTAACGTCCAACACGGTAATATAAATGCTTGTATTGGTACTAAGTGAATGCTGCAGCGCTGCATCGCGAGCTACCACAACAAGATGATGCGTAATTTGCAGCTCGCGATCGAGCTTACGTGCTAAGGTAAGCTGACCTGTGGTGCTGTGCAAATTAAATTGACCACCATCGTTGCCAGCAACTAGCGTGTAATGCACATCTCCGTTAAGACCTTCATCTGCGTCCTTGGCAAAAACATGTACAATATGCGTGCCTTCAGCATCTCCCTCAGATATAGTTGCATGATACGGTGCGCGCAGAAATTCTGGAGCATTATCATTGACATCGCTAATAATAACTTTAATTTTAACACGATCATGCAGACGTGGATTACCATTATCGGATACTACTGCATCCAGCAGCATATAATTTGCACCACGTATGCCTTTATCACGTTGCTCCTCACTGCTGTTGTTCTGCACCAACGCCTCGCGATCGAAGGCACGTAGAGTTTTAATAAAACCATTGCGTGTATCTATAGTGAAATCTTGAGCCTGGGAGGAGAGTGCAAAGCTAAGTTCCGCATTACGTCCTATATCTTTGTCCACAGCTTGCAGCTTACCAACAAATGTGTGTGCTGGTGCATTTTCGGGAATAATAAACGTAAAAGTTTGATTGGAAAACTGTGGCGCATTATCATTCTCATCCAGTACGTGTATCACTACAGGTACAATTGAGGAACGCTGTGGAACACCAGCATCGCGGCAGGATACTGTTAAAGCATAGTAGTCACGTTTTTCTCTGTCCAATGGCGTACGTAGAAAGAGATAGCCATCGGGAAAGACGCCAAATGTATTGTCAGCATTGCCCTCAATAATCTCGTAAAGAATATAGCCATTTGCGCCTAGATCAGCGTCTGTGGCCGCCAGTGCAAAAAAGCGCGTATTAACCTTAGTAGATTCCAACAAGGATGTTTCATATGAGGTATGATCGAAAACGGGTGTGTGATCATTAACATCGACCACATGAACCTGCAGGCTAAGCTTATTGGATAGTTGTGGTGTGCCACCATCACTTGCCTGCAATTCCACTTGTAGAACAGTGCCCGGTTCAGAGCGTACGGGCTGCTGCAGATACAGCACGCCTGTGGCAATGTTTATGCGAAATTGCTCTTCGGGATTGTAAGTCAATACGTATGAAAGGCGACTGTTAATGCCTGCATCACGATCGCGTGCACGTGGCACATATATCTCCTGACCCACAGCGGTATTCTCAGGTAACCAAATGACAGAAGCGGCATCTGCATCACGATCCAGTGCAAAGCTTGGCGCATTATCATTAAGATCTATAATGGTAACATATACGTTGCACTTGCCGTATGCAAAACCAGCATTAGGATCCTCGGCAGTGCTACGTGCCAAAACAACTAGTTGATATTGAGCTTGTGTCTCACGATCAATACGGCGTGCAGTACGTATCTGGCCACTGCGACGATCAATGGCGAAATTCTCGGATTTATCACCATATATGATGACATATTCAATGCCCGTTAGACTAAAGTGCTGCTGTTGTTGCTTCATTTTAACCTGCCCCAATTCACGATTCAGTTGCGCCGGCTCATTTTCATGATCCTCAACTATTTGAAAATTGTAACCATTATAGCTATCAAACTCCAGAGTTTTAGTTTTCGATTGTAATACAATTTCAACAATAGCATCCTGTGCACTGCGTCGCTTGCCAGGATCTGTGGCCGAAATATGCAATTTGTAATATGGCTTGGAAGTTTTTTGAGCCTCGCTTAGCAGCATAACAGCACCACTACGTGCATCCACACTAAAAATGCCGTCGCCACCGGATTCAAGCTTGTATGTAATCACAGCATTCTCGTTCGCGGAGTCCAAGTCCGTAGCTGTCACCTTTAGCAATGTTTGAAACTTGGCGTTGCTCTCGTTTGTTTGCTCCAGCAACTTCTGTTTGTCGTCGTTAAGCATGTAGATATAATGCTTGGGATAGAATTCCGGATTGTTATCGTTAACATCCTTTATATTAAGATAAACAGTAGCTGTGGCAGATTGCGGCGTTGGTGTACCCTGATCGCTGGCTATGACAAAAATTTCATAATTCTCTATGGCCTCGCGATCAAGTGCTCTGCGCGTGGTCAATTGACCCGTAATAGAGTCGATGGCAAATTGCTGTGGATACAGCCGCTCAACACCAGGTGATAATGTAAATGTAACCGAACCATTGGTGCCTTGATCATGATCTGTGGCGCTCAAGACGCCAACAAGTGTTTGCGCTGGCACATCTTCACTAAGGCTAACATTCAACTGCTGCTGTCCAAATTGCGGCGCCTCATCGTTTTCATCCAGTATGGTTACCTTTAGCTGTGTATAGGCAAATTTAGGACTAGGTCCCCCATCTCGTGCCATAATGCTCAGTTCCACACTGTCCTTAACCTCACGATCCAATGCTCCACTGGTTACTATCAAGCCAGTAGCTTCATCCACTGAAAACCACTTAAGCTCATTGCCAGAAATAATATCGTAGGAAACTTGTGCATTAACACCCGTATCCTCATCTGTCGCTGTTATGGACGCTACGAAGGTGCCTACGGGTGATAGTTCACTCAGCACTGCTGAATATTCGGACTTTTCAAAAACCGGCTCATGATCATTTACATCGTTTACATTTATTATAAGATGTGCCGTGGCCGTGCGTATGGGCAGGCCGGCACTGCGCACCGTGCTTACAACTGTTAGATTATACGTGCTGATTTCCTCACGATCCAGTATTCCATTAACACGCACAATGTAGAAAAGCGGTGTTTTTTCCAAACGAAAGTGATGCAGCTCATTGCCAGAAATTATGCGCGTAGCAGTCATTTTGCCCGTATCATGCGCATCATCAACGGATACGGCAGCTACTACCGTACCGTTAACTGCGTTTTCATCAACAGTTGCCATATTACCAGTGGGTGGAAAGTACTGAAAACGTATAATGGGATCATGATCGTTTGTATCCAAAACGTTCACCGTGACATAGGTGCGTCCATCCTGACGTGGCGAACCATGATCACGCGCAAAGACAGTGAAAACGCAGCTACGCTGCTTCTTGCTAACAGCTTCGTGCGCCAAAGAGTTTGTCTGCTGCGGACAATTAAGGCGTTCTGTAGTGGAGATAACACCAGTCTCCGGATCTACAGTAAATTGCGAATTCTCGGACAGATAATAGGTTAGCTTGCTGTTATCGCCCAAGTCATTGTCGGAAGCCATGACTTGTAAGACTGGTGTTCCCGGCGTAACACTCTCATTAAGCGACACTGTATAGTCGCTGTGATCAAATATTGGAGGATTATCATTTACATCTAATATGGTCACGTTTACTTGTAAAAAACCCAGATGTGGTGGCGTACCGCCATCTTGTGCGGAAATATTTAATTGATAGAAACCACGCGATTCACGATCTAAATTTCCAGTTGTCTCCAAATGCAAGTAACACGTATCGCCTGTCGGATTACTTGTTGTAACCAGACGAAATTTATTATCCACATTGCCATCGACAATTTCGTATTGATCGGTAACAGCATTCTTGCCTATATCCGCATCTGTGGCTGCATCAAGCAGCAGCCGTGTGCCTGCCACAGCACTCTCAGAGAACGACACTGCTATGCTAGGTTCCGGAAATTCCGGTGCATTGTCATTAATGTCTAAAACATTTATATGCACCTCTATGGGGTAAGTGGGCTGTGAAGATAGCACCACTAGATCGTAATGATCCCGCATACCTTCACGGTCTAGCACAACATTCGTCTTGATTTCTCCAGTTATCTGATCTAACGTAAACTCACGTGGTGGCTCATTGAAACGATATGTAAATTTTGGTTTCGTTGGAATATAGCCAACAAGCGCACCACGCGGCTGTCCCTCGTACACCTCGAAATTAGCGCGTGTGTCCACAGCACGCGATTGCATTTCATCAATCGCCGAGGAACTGCGTCGCCTCGGAAAAGCTGCGTATTGTTCGTAGGTGGTAGCATAGCTACGTCCACGCGGTGCAAATAATTCGTTACCCGATCTAATCTCAGACGCGTGACTAAGCGCGTTAAGCATTAGAAGTAGCAACAACTGGGTTCGCTTCATGGCAATTAAGGGCATCATCGTTAATGTATTGAAAAAGTGATTTCGACTACGTCTGCATACTCTCGACTGCATCTCGATTTTTTTGGATTGTAGTATCTGCTGCTACGTTGAAATATTATCATCTGTTGAAGTTTTTCATTTTTTTCGTTGGATTTGCAGAATCCCTTTTAGGCGCTTCATTTTTTCAAGCCCTATATTATACAATCGGTATCCATAATATAAGATTCATCTGAAAATACACATAATTATGATTAATAAGACTAAAGTATTTTAAAAATGAATTTCTGAGACCCGCCATCTTGTGAAAACCCAACTATTATAAAGGTTTAAATATTCTATAGGTCTTAGTTTGGTACCGGGTGTAAAGCAAGCCTGAATTATAATTATTATTTTTATTTATTTCTGTAATTTCCTAAAAAAAAACGCCTCCTGATACCTGTTACAAATCGTTTCTTAAAGAAAGCGCCACTTAATTTTAAATATATCATTGCAACTAGTTCCAAAGGGTATCTTAGATAGGTAGGTAACTTTTTAAAATCTACTTATTTTCAAATAATTAGCTGAGTTTTGATAAAAAAAAATTAGTTAGATGTTTTCAGTCGCTTTTCACTTGTATTTTTCTGGGACACATTCGCCTAAGAAAAGCTATACATATGCAAATCATAATAAAAAGTAGCTCGACCAGACACTTTGATTGAAACGATCTTAAACAAATAGATTTTCAGTTCGAATTTGTTACAAATATATTTAACTTAGTGTTGCTGAGAGAATGACAGAGAAAAAGAGTTCCGTCTCAGAACAACAGCATTGAACAACCCATTTAGAAGTAAAATGTGAGCTCTGGCTTGTGAGATACAGCTTTTGATGAAAAGACGAAGGATAAATGTAATTTCTTGGCAAGGAAACTAAGCTTAAAAAATGCTACTGATATCAAAAAGTATCTGTTAGGTATGTAGCTAAACCAAATAATGTTGGTCAGATCGTATAAAGACCGCCCAAAACCGAAATATAAGGTTTGAACGGTTCATTGAAATATATGTAACGTCGGAAAACGCAGTAAATGAAGAAAGCGGACACTTTTAAGTAAAATAACAAAAACTAATAATTTCTCTAGAATACGAAGTTGAGTATTGCGGAACATGCAGTTCCAATGGCGTACCCAGCTTTTAAATTTTTTCTTATTCTCATCATAGCTTGAGGCCTTTAAGTGAAAAATTTTCAATTGAATATAATTTCTATGTCAATCATCTCATATGAGATCTATGTGATAACCGATTTAAATCAAACTTAGCACAGTATCAGTGAACACTATAAACCACCAGAGTTGCTAATTTGGTCATAATACATTCAAAACCCAAAGATATTCAATAAATTTTGTAAAATACATTTGTTATAAAGTAGATAGATTGGGAAGACCAGAACACTTTTATATAACCGAATCTTAATTGGTTAGAGGTACGATTGGTAGAGGTACGTTAAGTTTATGCGAGCCGAAATTATATGGAACGCCTAGAAGACTACGTTAGAGACCTTCAAAGTTACCTAAGTTATGATAAGGGAGAAATATATATTCCCATGTGCATTTGTATGAACGTCTAGATCTCAGGATTGGTAAGCGCTAGAGCAACGAAATTTTCTTAAAAAAAATTGTTACCTTACTAATGCAGGTTTATTTTAGTGTTTGAAATCAGGAAAATGTGATATTGCTTCCAAATATCAATATGAACTTTAGAAATAACAAAAAAAAAATCATGGTTGTTTATCCAATTATTTAATTAACTTCGGCATCCAACAGTTTTTTGGTGTTACCGAACATAAAAGCACTTTTGTTTAAAAAATTTGCAAATGGCAAACTGAAAAATGAAACTAGCTTTTTAAAAATCACCCTGTCAAGACGAATATATGGGAATTATTGCAACATTAATGAGAACAGTGGATAAACTATTTGGAATGTGTGGAATGTGGATTTGAAAATGTAGAAGATTTCAATGTATGGGGCCGACTATTTTTTCAAAACTTTTTGTATAGGGAAACCGCTCAACTTCTGAAAGGGTTTACTAGCATTTCTTATTCTTACAATCAATTCCCTATTCCCAAAGCAAAACAAAAATATGACAGCAGTAATCATTACCAGTTGTCTTTGTACATAAACTACAATTATTTTTCTACATATTTCATATATGGTATTACCAGTATAACAAAGACTGTTTTAAGAACAGAAAGCACAAAACTAGTCGTCCATTTTTCATATATGTAAAAAACACAGTTAACAGCGCTACTTCGTAAAAATATTCTTATTGAATTCTTTTGTTTTCTACGAAACTTTAGTAACACCATGAATATTGTATATTATATAAAATTTATGTTTTGTATTGTTATTTTTGTTGCCATTGTGTCCGTATGCTCATTCATTTAATGGTCACGTGCAGGGGCGTAGCCAATTTTCTTAAGGGGGTTCACAAACTCACGAACTTGCTTCAAAAGCAAGGATTTCCTTACGTTTGTAAAGACACAAATTAAATTTATTAAAAAAAAAGTATATTATCAACGTCTCTCAAAAATAGTTAGCTACCACCTTGTACGTCGTTAAATCTGTCAATTTAATGCTCTTTCGTTGAGTGCGCACAAACACGCCTATTTTTTTTTGTATAAATGCGGCATCAACTTGTTCTACTGCCTCCTGGAATTCGTTTCAAAATCCACGTTCAACTTTGGTATGCACAATCTCGCATTCCTGCCGTCTTACAGAGCATATGACTTTGTTTCCCCAAAAACTAAAATGGAGTCTCACGCTAGTAAATGTCTTATAGACGTTAACACGACGCGTGGTAGTAATTTTTTCTTTTCATTTTTTTATGGGGCGACCAAAGAGTAGCCGCACTTGAGGCATGTCTGCACTTTAGACACCTTTTAACTTGAGCATTTGTTGCTAACACTTTTATTTGTTTTATTTAAATAATTTGCCTCTATTTTCGAGCAATTGAAAAATTTTCTCTTTACGTCGACAAAATGCTTTTCCCCAAGCAGTTTGCGCATGCGTACATTTTCTTATTTATTGCGTGCAAAAGTTTGTCGCTGTTTAAAACAATATTTATGCACACCTTTTGGCACTAACACTTTTTATATTTTTTTAATTAATTCACTTGATTAAAATGCAATAAAATTAACATAGAAATAAATAATAAACAATGTGTGGTAAGGCACAACCAGCGAGTAAGAAATTTTTCAAGTATTCAGGTATTGGTATGTGATACCTGTTGAGCACAACACACACACACACGCACATAACTTTTATTTATCAACATATCGATGTGCATGGAAACTATCGATAGTCACACATTCTTTGTTTTTGTGTGAATGTCAACTTGCTATTCGCAGTTAGCGCAGACAATGCTAGCTGCGAACAGCTGTTTGCTTTTATACCAAAGCTAAGGACATTTTTGTCTGTTTTTCAAGCCAAAGAAATTATTTTATTGAAATAAAAACAAAATAAAACTGAGCCAAAACAAATAAACTAAGTTAAATTAAACGCTGCAGCTGTCGCTTCATAGTAATTATTAAAATATTTGTTTTAGTTTTAGGCATATCCTGCAAAAACTGATTTGTTTTGTTTTATGCAAGCAGCAACTGCTAAAGCGCAAAGTGCGGTCGTAAAATCTAGTAAATTGAAAAATCTTTAAAAATAATTAACAAGCAAGTAATATTAGGCAACAAAAACTAATTCATATTAAGCACATACACAAAGGATATAATTTAAAGCTTCAAAAGGCTTACGTGCGGCTGCACTCTACGCAAGACAGCAGCAGCTGTTGCGAAAAATCTTTAAAGATGCCGATGATGCAACAAATCTTAACCAGGCTTATGGTAAGCAAATCCTACATAAACGAAACTTTTTTACATTTCATGCAATGATTTTTTTCAGGATAAACGATAGCTGGCAGCACAAACAGCTTGATAAACTTGAAGCTGAAAGTTTCCACAGTGCGACGCTAAGGTAATGTACGTCATGTATTTACTTTTCTATTAGCAATTCTGCTGTTAGGTTCTATTTTTTCAGAAGATTTTGTGTAGAATATGATGTGCGGAAAGTATTAAGTGTCCTATTTATAAATCAATTATTACCCAAACTGGCTGATAAATATTTTTGTTATCTTAAGCATATGCCGATTGATTTGTCTGCGTAACGTATGCACGTCCTTAAATTAGTATTGCGAAATCTCAACCACAAAATGGTTGACCCTATAGGAGCTCATAATAGTCATAGTAGTAAATAAATAGTAGCTTTAATTTACTAAATTCCGCTTTTCGTTTATGTGGCATCCAATCATCGAGCTGCTATATCCAGCTTGCTTCAATTGGTTAGCTTACGTTTTATATCTTATCTTTTTAATGTAATTGACGACTTCTTCAGAGTACAGCTGGTATTCTATGATTTTAATTTTCAGTTAGGTCTTATTTAATATAATAATAATTGAATCCTAATGCTCCTGTTTTTATGGGGACAGCATTGTCCTACTTAAGCGTCACAAAACGTCAACGTATTTTTGCTAATTCTTTTTAATTGCGCAGCTTATGAGAATATTCTCATTTTAAAATGTAGTAAAATATTACTCAAAATGGTTTTCATTGTAGTTAAATATTTAAAATACTAAAAATTGTTGGTTCTAAAAAAAAAGAATTATAGAAATTTTTAAAAAACAAAGACGTAGTATAGCCTAAAAGACTTTACCCACAGCACTGCTCAGCACGACGCTACCCCATGGGTTTTCGAATTGGCTCTGTTTTTAAACTGTCGACCAAAAACTTTATATGGTAGGGTCATCTATAGCAAAACCTAAACTTTCCAGCGCTCAGTTTCATTTCATATTTTTAATACAATGTAGATTGCTTTTTTATTTAATATTTCCATTATTCCAAGAAACGCACGCTGCAGTACTAGCTTAGCTTTTTGTTTTAAGCACGTACATACCTCATATTGATCGTAAGACCACGTCTGATGGTCATATGCATATGAACTCTGGCACATTAACCTTACAAAACTTTACCTAACAATCCGAAATCGAAAGAGTTCAAAAAAAAAGTTGAGAAAACATTGCCAAAAGCAAGAGAGTAAAATAAAAATTAGCAACGAAAGTGAGCCTACATATATAATAAAACCGGAAACACGACACCCTCAGCCGTACCGTATTGTATCTCTAATACAATATTGCTATGATCGACGTTGATTTTTAAACCCAAGACGATGCTATTGCCACTGTACTCTCTTTTGGGAGCAGCGCCTAACCGTCGCTCACCCATATTTATCAAAACTTTTGCATCATGCAGCTCTGGGCGCAAATTCCAAGTCTTACACAAATGCCGGTTAGTTTATAAAAGCTTGGAACCATCTCAACGTCGCGCAGTTACTCCCAGACCATCCATCGCGTTCGCGCCTATTTTATAACTTGCCGAAGTTTCGATGAAACTTTAATAGTGCCAATATTTATTTTTAATGCGCGTTCATAAAAAGTTAAATATAAAAAAAGAATTCCAGTGAAAATTTTATGTGTTTTCTAGCAGTCCAAAGATTTTTTAAATTAATTATTGTATAAGTAAATGAAAATGTGCTGTGATCTGTAAACTAAAAGTTGTAAATTTTGTTAGTTACAAAAAGTAAGTTTGCGCAATTTTAACAAGTGCAACAAAGAATTTGCTAAAATTTGTTAATTTGAGATTATTTTTAAAATGCAAACAAACAATTCATATTCTTTGGGTATTTGGTTAAACGAAAGAAATTCCTTATTTTTTCTTTAAATTAGTAAAATGTGTTGATCTTTAAAAAGCAAGTTTTCAACTGAAATAACAAGTTTAAGGTTTTTTTTAATTTGTTGGATACGAATTCTACAGAGTTTTTAAAATAAACTTATAATTTTTTAGTTCAAAATGTACAAATTTCAACAAAATTTCTGATTTTATTTTGGTAAACTATATTTAAAGTAATTTTCATATTGCTTGATTGAATTATACAAAATATTTTCAAGTTTTTATTTATCTAAATTTAAAAAAAATGCATAACTTTTTTTTAATTTCAATTCAAATTAAAAGCATTAAAATCATAACTTAATTTACAAAATGCATAAAACTAAATGAATGTTATCAATTTTTTAATAATAAATGCTTTCTAAAATAATAAAACAACTAATTTAAAAAAAAATATTTGTTACAAAAAGGTAATTAAAAATAATTAATATAATAATTTTCTAAATAAATTTCAAAATCTTCATTTGAAATATATTTTAAAATATTTTGTTTAAATTTTTTTATCATTTTTATGCAGCATGTATTTTTGATTTCTAAAACTGCGCAATATCATTTTATGAATTCAAATGAGTGAGCAACTTTTAAACAAAAATGACTATAAAAAATTAAAATTGATAACATTTATTAAATAAACTGTAGCATTTTTTTTTATTATTTCGTGTTTTTTAATTCTTTTATTTAAATAATATTCTTAAATGTCAATTAATTATGTTATTAATTTTATAAACCATTATTATTCAAAAGCTAATTATATATTTTTAATTGAAATGCGATTTTTGATTTAAATTCAAAAATTGTTAAATTATTATAATTTTTATTATAATTTTATTTACAAAGGAGACTGCAAAAAAATATTTGTTATAAAATTTGTTTATCAAATTAATTTTTTTTGTTAGTCTTATAACTTTCATTTTTTTA
The DNA here is from genome assembly GCA_035046065.1 of Chymomyza procnemis. Lineage (NCBI taxonomy): Eukaryota > Metazoa > Arthropoda > Insecta > Diptera > Drosophilidae > Chymomyza > Chymomyza procnemis. The sequence goes on along the minus strand of JAWNOJ010000023.1, from coordinate 9,501,168 downwards.
ATTTTTGCGCATTTTTCATTTAAATTATAATATATATAGAATTAAAATTAATACAGTTAAAAAAAATTGTTTTAATAAATTTATTTTTTTTTTTCAAAAACGGATTTAAAAACATTTCCTTATTCTGTTTTAATTAAGTTTTTTAAATATTTTATAAAGATTTTATTATTAAAAATTTGTAAAATGAAAAATAGTTATTTTATTAAAGTTTTCTGTAATTTGTAAATTAAAAGGAATTAAAAATCAATTTATTTATTTAAATTTAATAATTTTCTTTCAAATATTAATTTTATAAAGTGATTTTTTTATTAAAAAATCTTAAATAATTAAAATTTCTAAGAAATAAAATATTAATCCTCATCGAAAGTAAACATGAGCCTTTCTAATCTATATTTTCGACATAGAAAGAGTCAAAAGCCAACGCATTGTTAGTAACTCGAATATTTTCCTTGAAGTGTATTTTTTACTTTTCATAGATTTTTTTGAATACATCTGGATATTTAACAACAGTAATTTAATACCACTTCATTTCATTCTCGAAAGTAAAAGCGTGACAATATTGACAAATCTTCACATCTCTTATATCCAAAAATTATTTTTTTCCTGCTTCATACAATCCAAACATTAACTACTGCTTTTTGGATTTTATATTTTTTGTACGAATCCAACGCACGCTTCCTCTTTTTGTCAATTTACTCTCCCTTCAATTTTTGTCTACATTTCCACGCAAGCATTTTCTTTTATCTTTTGCTTTTTTCTCAATCAACATCTGCTCTCGATTTTTAATATTTCGGTCTCTTCAGAAATACTCAACTTTTTTCCACCCATTATATTTCAAGTATACTTTTTTATAATGGAAGGATGTAAATATCTTGCGATTTATAAGTTTAAATTTATATTGTAAAAAAATTCTTATTTAAAGTTCGGTAAATATATTTTTATTTTAAGATTTTAAGTTCGGTAATTAAAATATTTTGTAATTCAAAAGTTTAAATTTATCATAAACCAAAAAATCTTTTTTTAAGATTTTATTTCTACGTTGAAGTGAAAAAGTCTAGTTATTATAAGATCTTTATCTCGTGCAATGTTGCAGAATACTTAAAAATCCCGCAACTTCGAAAAAGTGTTTTTTTTTATAAACAAACTTTGGTTTGACTTTTACGAAAGTTATTCAAACATAAAAATTTGCAGCGAATTAAATTATTCCAACATAGTTCCGTCTAAATTAAAAAAAACTGACCGAACAACATTTAATATATATACAAATTTCAAATGTTTCCAACTTATGTCTGCCACTTGTTAAATTTGTTATTGTAAACTTTCATATTTTGCAACTAAAAAATAAATTTAACAAAATAAAATATCATAAACCCCCAAAATAAAGCTCATCAATCGTACAGCGAGATGAGTTTATGTTTTTATAGACATCTATCAAGTCGAAACATTATAAATGCAACTATAATTAATCTAAATTAACAAACAAAGCTGTTTACATAATTCCATACTAAATTTAACAAAAAAAATCACAAATTTTTTTCTGGATGCAAACAAATTAAAGTTGTGCGATTTCATTTGCATGAAAACTACACTGGCCAAGAGCATATGTTGGCCTTGAAATACTTAATTTCAAAAGATAGTCACGAACTATAAAAAAAAACCGCATAAACTAAGCGAAGAAACGCTTTACAATAATTTGTATTAACTTGTTTTTGTATTTTCTTTTCTTTCGACTCATTTGATTTTAGCCAATTTCAGTCAAATGTACAATTCGCAAACTTTTAACGATTCGAATGTTCAAAGTTTTATTATTATGCGCTCAATGAAGCTTGGCAAATTTTTCGGAATACACTTGCGCGATTCGAGCAAATAAACAAATTATTAATATATTTCTCAACTGTCGTTAGTTTAAATATAATTATGCAAGCCCAAGGCAATTCTTTTGGCTCTATATTCTATCATTAAGTTGTACCTAGTGCGCACTTTCAAGTCTGTACACAATGTTTACAAATGGGAACTTAAACTTCTCTATCGCTTTGAGCATGCCTATGTTGTAGTAGTTTTCGAAATAGTTTTTCAAGCAAGGCAATAATATCAAGTGGTTCATTTTGCCAAATCTTTGAAATAGTACAATTAAAAAAGAAAAATTGTTTTAATAAATTTTAATTTAAAAAGATTACCTTATTATTGTTTAAGTTTTTTTAATATTATCTAAAAAAATTAAAAAAAAATTGAAAACTTAAATATATCCAACATTTAGCTGAAAATAAGATAGTTCTTAAAAAATGCTTAAAATTCGCAACCGTTTTAAGCAGTGGCTTGCTTCATTTTCAAAATAGTTGCTGGAAAAAGGCGATTGTATGCAGTGAAAACTGTGTTTTAATTATTTAGTTATTTGCATGGAAATTACTTGACAAAAACTGGGAAGCATTTTGTGAAATTGCAAAATGTTGGCTTTGAACTCCTATAATCGAGAGGGATTTTATTCTCATTAAGCATTTATTTGAAAACGAAGAACGAACAATTTTAAGCTTAAAGCGACTAAATTTTTAATAATTTTTTAATTTGTAACAAATCTTTTTGTTTCTTATACTTAAGACCTGTCATTTTTGGACATTAATCAAATTTCTTTAAATTAGTATTCGTGGTTATTCTGATGTTGTTGGGCTTCTTCGATCTTCTTGTGGCCTGGCATGCATCTTCTGCTAAATTATCTTATTCTTATCACTTTTTGTCATGGTATGGGTGAGCGTCCAAGAAAATTCTCAAAGTTTTATTTGGAGACGTTCAATGACGCTGCTGATTGGGGGAGCTTGTAGTGCCCCATAGCCCCTAAGAGAAGAGCTAGAACAAATACAAAAAAAAAACTTGTTACCGAACAGCATGCGGGTTTATTTTCCTTTTTTTTTATATAAATCGGGAGTATATTTTATAGCGCCCAAAGAAACTATATCAAAAATCTAAAATGTTTCAAAAGAATAATAAGATAAAAAACGAATTCAGCATGCAATAGTGTTGGTGTTTCCCAGCACCGTGTGAAGTTCAAACAGAATCGGTTATTATATCATATGATATATACGCATAGATATATAGTTCTCATACGGCGGTAGGTAGAAAATTACTAAGTTCGTATAATGTTTGCTTTGCAACTTATCGCCACCAAATTAGGTAAAACAAAGTAGTTTTGATTAAAATCTCTAGATTCTATCATATTGCACTTTACAGACTTTTTTTTCGCAAAATTTGTTAGTTCGCGTTGTCAATTTATCTGTACTTAATTTGGTTAATAAATGTATTTCAGTAGTTTTAACGACCATATGACATATATAGCATTTCAGTTAGATCTGTCGATCTATTTTGACACTTTTTTTGTATTTGGCTTGTTTCCTAACGCATCTCAACTAAATTTATAAGACAACTTTAGTCTTAAATCGAATTTGATCAAAATCAGTGCATTGAAATATATATTTTGTTCTTATTATTGTTATAGGATGGCCAAATTCCTACACTGAATATTTTAAGTTTTTCCAATTACGATACCACAAGTTTGATTAAAATCGGTTGGTTATATCATACAGCTTCTATAAGACTAATCGGTCTAAAAATCAGGTTTTGCACTAAATTTATTGTTTTTCGTTTGTATTTTAACTTATCCTTACCAATTTCCGATTATATAAATATTGTTGTATTCTCAAATAATACCTGATAATCGATCAATTTTATATTGTAGTATAGCTTTCATAGCGTAAATCGGTAAAGGGCGATTTTTTTTTACAAAATTTGTTGTACTTGCTCTGCTCTATTATAACCAAATTCCCAACTCTGCAAGATGTACTCAAGCACTGTACCGAGTTTGATGAAAATCGATTGACTTTATCAAATTGGGGGGTAAATCGTATAATAATGATGCTACAAGTTGGTTAAGTAGTGCTTAAGCAATATTACTTGATTCTTTTACAGATGTGTTCAAGGTTTCTCGAAATCATGCGCCTCCGAGAGTTACTTTCAGTTACAAGAATTATATGCTGTGCTCCAACTACAAGCGATATTTTGTACCCTAGATCGAACAATTTCATATTTAAACGTAATGTCTCAAATAAAAAATTTTCTTTTTCCGTAGTACTCTATATCAAGGCACATAAAAAGAGTAATAAAAGCCAAGTAATGGGTGATTTTTTTAAGAGCTTTAAGAAGAACATACAAAATAGATAAATGTCTAAAAGTGTCAATAGATTGATCGTTATAATTTAATGTTTAAAGATAATTTCGTGGGCATCGTTGTGCTGCAAAGACATATGTTTGCCGTTTACAATTTTGGTTTGCTCTTTCGAATGCATCGGCCAGCATATCTCGAAGAAGTTCTTTTATGTCAGCTTCCAGTACATATAAAACCTTATCAAAACCACATAGAAAAGAGTCTACAGCTACAATTATACTACGATTCTCCCCAACATAAATTTCATGTTTAAATTTTAGAACGAAATGAACGTTTTTGAGAATAACACAAGGCACGCAAATCACGCAGCTGCTGAAAGGTCATATAACTTTGTCGCTGCAATAATCATAAAAATTCACAACTATCTTATTTCATTGAATCTTTAAGTGCAAATTGGATTTGTGTATAAGTTCACCCAACTTGACAATTCGAAAAAAAAAAACTATTATTCCGTAATGGACTTTTGTTTTGTTTTGTTTTTGTTTTATTTTGTTTTTTTCAATGAACTTGGTCTGTTAATGGGCCTGATCTGCATCAATACATAGGATTACCCCATGGCGGGTGCCAGACCTTTACCGTAGCTGACATTGAGCTGCACTTACGCACATCTCAGTAATTGACTTTTAAGATCTGTTTTGTTTTATTTACATCTTTGCTTGAACAAACCTTATACGAGGCATTTTGGCTACCAAAATGACAAACAACGAGCATAAAACCATTTGACCTACTATGGCATATCGCATCGTACAATCCGAGTATCCCAACTTTGGCTTTTAGGTATTTGTTGACTTAATGATATGCGCGTTCGCTTGCTCCAGCGATTAGCCCTCACGTGAGTTTATAGTAAAATATATTATGACATTTTGCTTGGAGTATTTTTTTTTTTTTAGTAAATTATGATGTATTGGGTCTGCATTATGATAATGCACTTCGTATCTAAATATTTAAATTTCTTATGTATCTGATAAACACGCAAAACTAATAAGACGAATTTGTTGATGTCTGTGTAGTGGTCAGTTTGTTGGAAATCACGGATTTTGTGGGTCACGGACTTAACTTCTTATATATGCAGGGTTTATTTTTACAGACCCTAGAAATGCAGTTTACAAACAATTCTTTAAAATTCTCAAAATTGTATTCGTTTTTTTTTTATGAAAAATCGCATGCTAGATCAGAAAATTAGAGCAAACATTTTTTTCGAATATTGAGCCGGATTTGTAAAGTTGGAATTGGTGTTTTTACTTAAAAATTTCTGGTTTTACAAGACTTTTTTTTGAGAATGTTTACCAAATTATAGATAATGCAATTACCTACCTAGATTATTTGGAAAATTGTTTAGTCCAATTTAGGTTGTATAAAAAATTGTAGTTAAATTGAAATAACAATTGAAATATGTCTTTTATCAAATTTTAAACAAATATTAATAATTTAATAGAATAATTTAAATTTAATTTTTACTAAATTTTAAACAAAGTTTTAATAACTTACATTTAAATAAAAATGTAGTCCCAATCGATATTAATAAAATTAAAAAAGAAAATTATTTCAAAATATCAACTACTTATGAGAATTTGAAAAAAAAAATACTCTATAAGTAATTATAAAAATTTAATTTTACTGTAAATTATGAAATATTATTACAGATTTACTTTAAGAATTAAACTCAAAACACTGTTTAAAATCAGTTTAAATTATAAAAATCAATTGCTTTTCTATTCATAATTCAAAGTTGAAAAAAAGTCATCAATTAGTGAATTCCGTAATTTCCATAAAAGTTTTTTTGTTTAATTAGATTTTTTAAGATTTTTACATTTTTTAGTACGCCTTTTTGGACTTGAAAGCATTTGCATTTAGATTGAACCGAAGTGTTTAGCAGTGATCATAATTATTTAAAATTAAATTTTAAAAAGTGAATTTAAATTTAAAATTTAAATTAAAACTTAAACAACATATTCTACCGATTTTTGTGCTATGAATTAACTTTATATAAATTTGAGAAATATGAATTCTTTGAGTTTTTTTTCTAACTGAATTCTTAAAATATTCCGAAACCTCTAAATATATAGGTATATATTTTTTTTTTAATTTACTAAATTAAGCCTAGTATGTAATACTAAATTTAATATAAGTATAAGGAGCACTAGCTTGTAGGGCATTCGGCTCGATAATGGAGCAATTTTGCCAGTTAATCTATAATATGAAATTGGTTACTTTTTCGAATTTCTAAGTTAGATACTGTAGGATTTTTAATAATTAAGATGGGAACGTAGGTTCGAAAAAGGGTACTCTAGTATTATGCAAAAATTTCATAGAGTTGATTGAATTAAACTTTAAAGAAGATCATTCTTTATTCGACCAAGCAAGCCATACGCTGGAATCCCTTTCATCAAACGGGGCATACTTGGTTGGAAGACTATCAACTGGAAAAGTTCCAAAGAAGCAGAAATGCAGCGCCTGATTTTAAGCTGGAATGAATTAAAAAATATTTCCCAATATTTACGATTTCAATGTGCGTGCAAGTTGTTTGTTGTCACTCTTTGTAGATCAAAAATTTCTGCGCATTTACGAAAAACTATGATATCTGGGCTGCTATAGAAACAAACCTATTGCTATACAACATTTTGTGACGGAAGAAATAAAACTCTGTAGCAACCCAGTCTATGGAACTGGAAGAATAGTTTTAACACCACCAACAGCGTAGGTTTCACTGGAGTTTCGTTATCTTAAGTATTCTTATATGCATTTAAGTGGCTTAATTTTTTCAAAGGGGTTTATGGATTTTGAAATGTTTCGGGGCGACTGCATTTTAAATGCGCATTTATACAAGGAATAATATAACGCTTTCTCATACCAAAACAAACCCATATAGGGTCGCTTTTAGTCCAATAATGTCAAAGCTTAGCTAGCTCACAACAATCGATAAGTATTTAGAGAGTGAGAAAGAATTTTGCTAATCCAAAATAGACGATAGATAATTGTACAATACTTAGAGAGAAACAAAAATCGAAAGTTATTAGTTACGGTAATAATTACAACCTTGCCCTTAGAACTAATGCACATCGTAATGTCCAAACGAAATGCTCTCCAAGTAATCAGCTAATTATTTTATTTCAGTTCGACTTCTCGCCGTACATAGAAGCAATAAAGCGCAATGCATTCCGTATTTGGCTGCAGTTATCTGTTGCGGTTATTATTACTAACCCTTTGCTTGGGATACTCTATAGCGGCTCTTAATGAGAACTGCTCTTCGTTGATATGGAATCAGCCCGATCTAATACGAAACCAGAGCAACACTGTTCTGCAGACTCAGCTCTTCCAGCAGCAGACAAAAGCGGCAACAGCTGAAAGTCATCATGAATCATTGCAGGAGCTGCATTTAACCAGCAGTTCTATGATTTTTGGACTGACCAAAGTGGCCAATACGAGTAACGTCAATGAACTGTGTCATTTGCAGCTTAAGCACTTGCAGCGTAGTATACTTGTCAAGCAACCCTGGGCCATTAAAGGTAACGAACGCAATTGATTTTATATTTATATTTATTATTTATATATTTTTTCTCTCTCTCTCTGTAGTACTGGATGCATCGGGCACTAAGCCCTCAGGCTTTGTTTTGGGACACAACTATTGGCTGGGCAGCCGTGAGCTTTGCAAGGGCGTACAACGCCCATTGAGCATTACAGTCTCCAAGCACATCAAGCGCATTATGCATAATGCGCTAATATCGGATGTAGCGCCCTTTGAAATGGATTATCGTATTATATATTTGAATCACAGCTCGCCATTTCAGCTGGAACTCAAGTTAATGATAGAGTCTGTCTTACATATAGGCGTGTGTGTGCCCAGCTCTTGCACATCGCATGAAGTGCAACAACTGACGAGCACTTGGGTTGAACGCGGTCTGCTTTTCGAAAATGATCTATTCGAAGTTAGTCCCAAAGTTATGTACATAAAGAATCTTAAGCTCAATGATAGCTTCTATCAGCGGCGTAGCTTTAAGATACTCGTGTTCTGTACCATTGCCACTGGAGCTTTAATGCTGATGGCTCAACAGCTGCGCGAGCGTGAATTGTTGGCTACCAAAGAGTTGCCCAGCGATGCAGCGCTCAACGCACTTGCTCCAGTCGAAACAGAGTTTTGGCATAACTTTAATGTTGTGCTTGCCGCAATTGAGCAACGACGCTGGCTAAAGGACTATATACTGTGTTACGATCTTAAAACGAATTGGACAAAGTTGTATGCTTTACGCGCAAGCTCAGCCAAAGAAATTCCGGTCATCAATGGACTGCGTTCCATCTGTGCTGTGCTTATATTAATGTTTCACGTACTTTGGTATATGTTCTTTACGCTCAATAACAAAGCCGCTTTTATGTCCTACTTCGAGCAGTTGACTTTTCCCATAGTTTGCTCTGGTCCCATGCTGGTGGAAGTGTTTTTTATCGTTAGGTAAGCTTGCAGTCAATTCTTATTTAGTTCTAAAATAAATATACTTGTGTCTCTCTTACAGTGGCTTTCTACAGACCCATAATTTTCTGCGCAACTCATCACAAATAGCTGCAATACGTGAGAATGGTTGGCTACAGAATGTGCAGCTTTTTGGTAAACTCTTATGCCATCGCTATTTACGCTTGGCGCCGCTCTACTTTATAATATTGGTCAGCGTAGACTTGGCTTATGCCTACTTGGATGTAGTCTCGGTTTATCATATATACGATAATCTATCGCTGGCTAAGTATTGGTGGCGCAATGTTTTCTTTATACAAAATTTCTACAATTTCCAAGTTATGGGCATGAACTGGAGCTGGTCTCTGGCATGCGAGATGCAGTTCTTCTTGCTGGCGAATATACTACTCTTTTTATATGTCAAGTAAGTAAGCATAATTTACCAACTGTGTAACGTCTTTAATAGTTTTATTTTCAAATTTGCAGACGTCCACGTTTTGCGCAGTTTTTGGTTATTGTTTTAATGATTGCTTCCATCGCTTGGACTATCAACATTGGTATGAAGACCAAGTTTGAATTTACTTTGGATTCCGCTTTATATAGCGCCACTGAAGTCTACATAAGTCCTTATGTGCGTGTAACACCTTATATAGTCGGCGCCATAGCCGCTTGGTGTTTTACCGAGCATGCCATCAAATATGAGTTGAGTCCATTGCAGGAGCGTTATCTTTGGCATCTGTGTGTGCTCGTAGTGCTCATCTTCTTTTACACGCCCGTACAAAGAGGCTTTAGCTGCATAATGGCCACCTTGTTGTTAACATTTGGACGCACTGTCTTTGGACTTTGCATTTCTGGCATTATATTGGGCAGCGCTTCGGGTCGCAGCATCTGGTGGTCGAGACTGCTAGAGGCTAAGATCTTTCAGCATGTCAATCGTCTATCATATGCCATTTATCTGCTGAATGCGCTTATTATATCGTTATTCTTGGGTCTAACAAATGTCAGCAATAACTTGGAGCCATATATGTTTGTAAGTAACTTGGTATTACAATATGTTTATTTAATTCTTATAATAATTATTTTACTTCATCTAGTGCGTGCACTTCTTCGGATTCGCTTTTATTGTCTACGTGGTGTCCGTCGTATTTTCTTTGGCTTTCGAGATGCCCTACTGCAATTTGTCGACTTTATTGCTTAAGCGCAGCAGCAAACCAAAAAGTGCCTAAAACCACAGTGAAGACATGCGTAAGGCGTTTCCATTTGCGCGTTGGGCTTACAAAAAGTAAAATCCAAAAATTTGCAAAACTATTTCCCCGATTGCCGGCAATCGAATTCGAAGCAAAAATCGGCTAGTTAATTTTAGTTAAGTTATAGCCAAATTTTTGTGAATTTAACGATTTATAAGTATTCTAATTCAATATAAAGTTAGAGAAAACTATGATGCTGCTAGAGAGCTAGAGCGCGGTAAGCTGCAACAACTAAGCATCAATATTTTGAGTATACCTTTATGACTTAAAAATTTGAATATTGAATATTTAATATGAAACAACTGAGTATGCCGTGCTTTTGAGCGTTTAAAACACAGCATTCTCATCGAGACGAGGCTTTTGCGAGCATAAATGCAGTAACTTAAGTGTGATTATCTTGCACTTACACAAGTTAGAACACAAACTAGAGGGACAATTTGAAGTGTTATGCTTAAATTATTCTATGAATATTTTAATCAAATGTAATTAACATTTAAAATTAATAAATTATGCTCTTGAACATGGCTACTGGCGTGTTTGTAATATTTTTGCATGTGAATAGTTTTTCATATAATTCATGCATATGCTTTTCATGCTTTTCGCTAAATTTTATGGCTACGAACCATTATTTTCAACTCCAATTAATGGGAATTCATTGAAAAATAGTTAATTTTATAGTGTTTATACAATTATAAAATAAAAAAGTGTATTCGTAAATATGAAAAAACAAACACAAACTCTATTATATAGTATATGTTCCGATAACGTACAGTGGCACGTTGCCAAAATTGTATCTTCTAAAGTAGTTCGGATTTTGTATTTTTGTGAATTAAATTCTGGCTGGATGCAAAATGTTTAAGCTTTCAATTGAGACTTCATATCTGATATCGGAGAAATGCGACTTCAAAGTTTGCATTTGTTGCCATGATTATTAGCAGTTACTTTGACTTAAGTTTCTGCATTATTACTGGAGTCATAGCGAATAAAGGGTAGATAATGCTTATAGATAGCTATATATATATATACAAATATATAATAAATGAAGTATGTTAAAACTTCAAAGATAATATTACAATTTTTTCCGTTTTCTTCTTTTGTAAAATGTTCTAAATTCTACCCTTTGCTTTTTTTTTTTGGATTTTCGTTTAGCTTAGTCACTATATTTGGAACACTTTTCAATTTCAAAAGAAAATCTCAAAAAAACGTTTTTGCTTTTAACGTTTGACCCTGAACTCAGTCTTGAACGAATTATGTAATAGCTTCTTCAATTTTTCACTTATTAAAAGTTGTGTTACACCAAGCAAATGCCATGAGCGAAGTCTAAATCGTGAAACTTTTGGGAAGCCCTCCACTGTTTAACACCAGCACAATTTCCATCTTAAACTATAGTGAATAACAGAAGTTCCTCCAAATGTAATCGAAATTCTATACCATGTTGGCTGTTTGTATGAGTGCCAATATCCCAATTTTTTTATCTGATGCTTAAAGGATTCCATACTTATTTTTCTATATTAGGAATCTATGCATTTGTATACATATGATATTATATTCATTCAAGGATTAAATTACACTCTTAACTCGAAAGAATTATGTATCTTATACTTTTGCTGAGGCGTTGATATGCGATCATGGCCTTCTTCGGCAGGAATTTTGAGCCTGGAAATACCATCCCATTTGAAGTTATAGCTTCTTATAGATAAAAAATCTTGGTTCTGCGAAATTTGCCAGAGAACCAAACCTATAAAGTAGTACTACAATTTTTGAACTGATTTGTGTAAAAAATAGTGCAGTACATTCCGCAACCTTCCAAGTTTGGCTTTAATGCAGTTCATTTTTAATTTCTAACGCAACAATTTTTTATGCTTTTTCAGAGCTTTACAGAGATTACAAATACAAAATTAGCAACTATTTTAGGAGCGCTCAAAAAGTAAGACACAAAGCCTCTGGGAACTTTAAGAAATCCCTACTATGCTTTTCAGCTCAATTGTGGCATATTGTATAAACAAGAACCTTAAATAAATGTAAGCTTCCTACATGTAATAAGCTAATTCTAAGTAGCTTATTCCAAAGGATTAGATATTTTGTTAAATTAGATACTTAAACGCATTTGTACCTAATATAATATAACCCACATAGTATATAAGCAGAGGCGATTATAACAATAAAAATACATACATATAACAAAGAAAATACATTTATCAAAGTGTATTATTTATTTTTTTTAACAATAATTAAGCAATTTTAGACACTAAAACTTAAAGACCTCGAACAAGTTGCATAAGCGTGTAGGGATTTTTGTTGCTCATAAACTTAAGCTGCTCCTCGAAACCAGCTGGAGTCTTTTGCAGCCAATGTCGATCCAAATAGTAGTTAATGCAGCTTAAGAACTCTTTGTCAGTGTAGTTTTCAACGTGTACGGGCACAAATGGATCAAGATGTTCGAAACCGTCTCTGCCCAACAAATAACGTGGCATATAGGAATCCATGTAGCCCTCGGTCATGGCAATTTTATCTACAGACACAATGCATACACCGTTTGTCCAATCATAATTGGTAATGTTGAGAAAATGCTGCGTGAGTGTGACGCGATCCGGCGTAACCAATTGCTTATTATCGGAGTATATTCTCGTAATGGGATGAAAAAAGGCATTGTAGCCATCGATGGCAACCATAACTTTGCATTGCTTAGCTGTGGCCAGCAATTTAATTTCGTTTATAAGCGCACCTATAGTTTCCGAAGCATATTTAATGCGCGCAATGCCGTGCTCTATCAGCTCTGTAAGTGTGGAGCCAGCCGGTGTGCTTTCACGCTTGCTCCAAACGTAGTCCTTGCTGGTTTTAAGCTGCAGGCTTTGTAGTAATTTAGCGTTTTGCGTTTTAAAATGCACCAACCATGCTGCAGCATCAAAGGGCAGGTCAATAAAACCTTTCGTTGCTGCATCGGAGGTCTCCTTAGGTCGTTTCATCCAATTTGGTGCCCAAGGTACGTGCACAAGCAAATAATCATTTAGGGCGCCGTAATGCAAAACGTGTGCCATGGTTAGCGTTTTGCCCACGCCATTCTCGCCATAGAGCACAAAACGTGTAACCGGTTTATTAAGATCAGCATTTTTAACATAATCCAATAGCTCTAATGCCGGCGAGCGCACCATGAGGCAGGCTTCGGTAAATGTTTTTATTTGTTGTTCATACTGTTTGGGTAAGCCACCTCCACCGAAGATAACTTTTTTCTGCTCAATAGGTATAGTATAGTATTTTGCTAAATGCAGCTCGCTGTGTTCACTGGGATTAGCTACGGCCGTGCGAAATTCATTGATAGCAGCTAGTTTGACGTTGTGCTCCGCTGGTGCGGTTTGTGTTGACATATTAGCCGCCGTGTTGCCACTGCATAATGCAACCGTGTTTCGCTGGAGATTTGTAGCAACACGTGAGAGGTTTCCAATGGGTTTGCGAAACATTTTTATTAATAAAATACAAGTTTTTCGCTTTATTTAAAGCAACAACGCGTGTGTTAAATAAGAGCCCCCGTTTTGGTCACAACAGCTGTTTGCTATCACGTTGGGGATGAGCCATTTGACCGATAAATGTTGACAACAAAGCGTTACCACGGTTGTTTATTTAAACAAATAATAAGCGTTAAACTGCAAATGTTAATTAAATAACATCATTTTATTTACTTATTTTTTTTTAATAATATGGTTGTAAATGTACTTTAAATAAATGCAGCGATAATAATGCAGCGATAAGTATTCGATTAACCTGTTGGGCAGCATGGGTTATCGGCTATCGCTTAGCAAAAATTCCCTCTGCTGTTTAAAGCCCGGCAAAAATTGCGTACTTAGAATTGTGAAATATAAATGCAACATATTTGACAGCTTCAATTACAATGTCCACCATTGAGAAACTATCAATACAAGGCGTGCGTAGCTTTGGATCCAATACCGAGGATTGCCAGGTAAGTTTGAATGCATTTATTGCTTCCTGGCTAGCTTAATATTGCAAATTTTATTTGCGCAGAGCATCTCCTTTGCATCGCCTCTTACCTTAATTTTGGGTGAAAATGGTTGCGGCAAGACCACTATTATAGAGTGCCTTAAATATGCGCTCACAGGTGAGTCGCCGCCGGGCAGCGACCGTGGCAAGAGTTTCGTGCACGATCCTAAGATTTTTGGACAAAATGAATCCCTGGCACAAATTAAAGTGCAAGTACGTGATAAGCGCGGTGCGCGCATATCCATTTGTCGCTCCATGATTGTATTTAGTAAACGTGGTAAGGTTACATTTGAAACACGCGATTCCACCATTAACTTTTTGGCCGATTTGGAGGGCAGAGTCAACAAACAGGATTCATTAAGCGGCCGCTGTGGTGATGTTGATGCAGGCGTGTGTGACTTTATGGGTGTATCCAAAGCTATTATAAACAATGTGCTTTTTTGTCATCAAGAGGATTCCAGCTGGCCGCTAGATGAGGCCAAGAAACTGAAGGAAAAGTTTGATGCCATCTTTGGCATAACAGAGTATAACAAAGCACTGGATAAAATTATCAAAATGCGCAAAGAAGCGGTTGAAGAACTCAAAGTTATGGGTTAGTAAACTTGTTCCATTGACGGAAGCCATCAGTTAATTAAATAACATTTTACAGATGCTAATATGAAGCTGTTGATACATTTGAAGGAAGAAATGGAAAGCAAAACGCTGAATCTACAGAAAGCGCAACAGAAATGTGAAGCTGTCAAAGCACAGTGCGATCAATGTGATGATGAAGTGAAGCCCATTGATGCTAAGCTTTTGGAAATACGTAACATCGAATATGAAGTTGGCAAATATCAGGCACAAAAGGTCGAAATGGACACCAAGTAAGATGCACTGCAGCATTTGAGGTAACTTTATGTAAATAATTTTCTTCTAGGCACAAAAACTGCACAGAACAAATTTCAAATATTTCTAAGAAAATAAAGAAGCGTTTTGAAGGCACGCTTGCTGAATTGGATGTCGAAATATCCTCGTTTGATCAAAGAATGTCTGAGATGAAATTTCAACGCGGTGAATTGGAAAATAATTTAACAAAGCTTAAAAAAAAGAATAGCGAAATGCAAAAAACTATTGCCGCACAGGATAAAAAGCGTTATATGTTGCAGCAACAATTCCAGTCTGAACAGGAGTGCAAAACCCAATTGATCAAAGGTGTCAAGACTTTATGTGAACAACTAAAAATGCACACAGAACCCAGCCAAATTGAGAATCCCGCTGAAATAACAAATGTATTGGAAGACATTGAAGCTGTGCTTACAAGCCGGCAATGTGAAATCACCGAAATGTCCAATCGTAATGATGAAGCAGATCACGAACGTCAGCTCAAAATAGACGAACTGCGCATAGATTTGACTAAATCCCAAGAGAGTGTAACCTCACAAGAAAAACAAAAGCAGACACATGAAAAAGAAGCCGGCAGTCTCGAAATTAAGATTAAACAAATTGAAACTTCTATGCATCAACTGAAGCTGCTGGAGAAGCAAATAGTTGAACTAGATGAAATGTATGATAAAGCAGCTAAAAATTATAATCAAGATGCTTGGCGCGAACAACTTGCTAACCGAAAACAGAAAATTAAGGAAATGCAGGAACGTTTTCAAAAAATTGATAAAACGTTAACATTTCTGAATTCCATATCAAAAATAATGGGTGAAATAAGTTTGAAGCAAAAAGAATTAGAAAAGAAGGAAAACGAAATACAACGTTTTCGTAACAAGCATAATAAAAATCTTGAGAATTTTTCAAAAGATCCGATTACATGCAATTATAAGCGCAATATACAAACTGCCATAGATAAGCTGCGCCGTGAAATTAAAGAGCTAAATGACAAAATAAATGAGGCGAAACGTCAAGAGGTTTCACATAAGATCGCGCGTAAAAATTTAAAAAATGAAATTTCGCGCATGGAAAAAGAATTAACAGAATCCAAAGAGCTGATTTTCGACAAATGTCATTCCACGCCATACGAAGAGCTGTTGGAACGCAGTAAACTTTTAATATCCAAATTGAATCTCGAACACGGTGCGCTTATGTCTGCCGAGGCCATGTATAAAAAGTATGTGCAGCTGAAATAGTTATTCTAGTAAAATAAGCTTAAATTTATTAAAACTCTCAGGTACATACAGAAAATTGATGATGAACCCTGTTGTCCACTGTGCCATCACAATATGTCCAGCGATGAGGTAAATAGTTGTAGAAATCTAAAAGCATAGTTAATGCCATTTCTGTGTTTTCGCGCACAGGCCGGTGATTTGACGGCAGAGCTTACGGATGAAATTCATAAGCTGCCGGATAATATTAAAAGCGCTGAAAAGGCGTTAAAAGCAGAGCAGCTAAAATATGAAAATTTGCTGCAAATCAAGCCAGTTACAAAAAAAGTGGCCGAGCTTGAGTTAAGTTTGCCCAAAAAGAAAACAGAGTTGCGTAAAGTTGAGGAACTCTTGGGCGAAACAGTTACGGAGCACGAAACGCTGACGGCCTTGTTGGGCGAACCCACACATAATTTTGATTTGGCTAATTCCATGCTGGGTGACATGACCATATTAGATGAGGCGCTCAAGGAGTCCGGGCGACTTAAGAAGGATTTAGAGCAACTAAAGGTTATTTGCTACACTTTGCAAAATATCTGAAACTTAAACATTTGTTTTGTTTTAACAGCTAAAACTGCCAGAGAACTATGATTCAAGTTTGTCTGCTGAGGAGCTACAAGCGGAGAAAACCGAAGTCTCACAAAGTTTGGAGAGTGAACGCAAAGCGCAGGAAGCTGATCAGCAAACCTATGAAAAGCAAATGGAGTTGTTAAATCGTTTGAGGGAACAAAAAAATAAGTAAATATGCACCAAAGTTGTTTCCTGACGCTACCACTACTTATAAATAAATTGCGCTGCATTACAGACTAAAAGATCAACAAATAAAGCTACAGGAGGGCGTGCAGAGTTTACCACAGCTGAAGAGCCGTCTTGAGGAACTAACACGCTTGCTTATAACTATTGGCACTGAAATAACGCAATTAAAGGCAAATATACAGCCATTGAAGCAAAAGCTGAATGCAGCGGTTGCCGAGAAATCACGCCTCAAAGAAAGCGAACGTGCTAAATTGATGGAACTTAATAAGAAATTTAATGCGCACAAAAGCAGCGAAAAGGACATACAGCGGTAAGCTTATTAAGCGCTTGTTAAATTAGCAAGACTGTAAAGTTTAATCATTTACAGCTTATTCAAGGAGGCTGAGAGTTTCGCTAAGCTAGATCTTCAAAACGAAATTCAAAGATACAATGCCATTATCGAGGGCAACAAAGAGCAATTAAAGCAATTGGTAAACATGAAGCTGAAGCATTTAGTGTATTACTTAAACTTTATGTTTTTCAGGACGCGGAAGAAGTGACAGTGACGGAAAAACTGGAAACTGTCAAGACCGAATGTTTGAATCAACAAAATGTCGAGCGCGATCTAAAAGACAATCGTGAATTAAAACTATTGCAGCGTGAAGAAATACAATTGAATGAAAACTGCCAAAGCTTGGCCAAGCAGCTTGGAAATCTAGACTTTCGTAGTGTGTCAAAAGAAAAGAATGAGCTCATAAAAAAACGCGATGCGGCCACTGTGCGCCGTGGTGAGTTGTTAGGGCAACTCGGCGAGATTAATAATCAAATGCAAAAACTGGAAAATGAAATTGGCGAACCCAAATACAAGGAATCTGTGCAGAATTATCGTCGTGCCAATTTTGAGCTATCTGTAACAAAGCGTAGCATTGAAGATTTGGGCCAGTATCGCGTGGCCTTGGAATGGGCTTTAATACAATTTCATGCTGAAAAAATGGAGAAAATTAATCGTTTAATACGCGAATATTGGCGCATGATTTACCGCGGCAATGACATAGACTATATACAAATAAAAACGGATGAAATTAGTACCGAATCCTCTGCGGATCGACGTAAGAGCTACAATTATCGCGTAGTTCAGTCAAAAAACAATTCGGAAATAGAAATGCGTGGTCGCTGCAGCGCAGGGCAACGTGTATTGGCTTCGTTAATTATACGCATGGCCTTGGCGGAAACGTTTAGCAGCAACTGTGGTGTATTAGCACTCGATGAGCCCACTACTAATCTGGATAAGGCTAATATAATGTCTTTGTGTGATGCGCTCAATCGCATTGTCGAAGAGCGTCAAATGCAATCAAACTTTATGTTGATTATAATTACACACGATGAAAATTTTATTTCATCGCTGGGCAACATAAATAGTTATCATCGTGTTTTTCGCAATGATCAATGCAAGTCGATTATACGTAAAGTTGTTGTCAGCTAATATGTAATACACAGAGAATAATATAATCTATATCTATATCTGTTATATATATGTGCTTAATCGATGTTCAGTTAGCGCCAATTAATTGATATGATACATTCTATTTATTCTTAAAACACTTAATAACTCCCAATCGAAATAAGAATTGCAAAACTAACATATAACTACACGCATTTAAGATGATGAGTTAGTATCTTAAAAAAATAAATTTTTTATACTTTTTATTATAACTTGTGAGCGAAGCTGACACCTAATGTTTTTAAAATATTTGTTATTATTTATTGCAACTGAAAAGTTAAGGTTGCAAGAAAAGTAATGTCAAACAATGTCAAGTTGGCTATATATTATGCATTCCAAGTGCAGCTTCAAGTGATGCTACGAATTTTACTTTGAAAAAAAGTTTAATATGGAAAATAGGCTTATACATAAGTTTTTAATGTTTAAGAAAAAAGTGGTTTCTGGAGGCAGAAATAGCCAAAAATATGGAATTTCATTTCGTTTAATAAATATACGCTTATATTATTAAATTTGTCGAAAATGTATGATACAAATATGATAAAATAAATATGTATAATTCCATTTGGCTTTTCTGATTTAAGAAATATATCGCTTATGCGTCATTGAAGTTTTGAACCACAAGTATAAATATTTTTTCTATTTAAAAAGTAAAGTTCATGTATTAGTAATTTTTAAGCTTTTAAACAACCTTTTTTTTGTTTTAAACACATATATATTTTACATTTAAAAATCATTCCAAACGCGTAAGCTTTTTGGTTAAATTAATGTATCATTTCATATGTGTATCGCTTTGTTTGACATTAAAACTTAATTACCAAAATTTAATTACTATCAAAAAATGGCACTAGAAATTGTATGGCAAATCATTGCCATAGTTAAGAGCCATGCCACTTTAATTACGTTTATAGTCATTGGCGGTTTGCAAAATGTATTTTAGTTTTAAATTGTTGTCGAGCGTTTTGATTGGACTCATTTTGGTGCGTGGTAGTGCACTTGGTTACTCCGCACAGTTTGGACGCATGCATGCGGCCGCTGTAGCTCTACATGAAATTGAACTTTGTCTGGCCAACACAATTGGCTACGTGGATGTGGAATATACAGCACTTGTAAGCTTTATTTTTATATTCAATTCAATGACAAATTAACTTAAAAACGATGTGTTTACAGGCAGTACCAAATTATATTATAAATTTGATTTTGGTATTTGTTGAGCAGAATGCTGCAGTGATAACAACTATACGAAATGGTGGCATTGGACAGAATTTTACAAAGCTGCGCTTAAGCTATGAGCTGGCGCAGCCCTTAGTCAAACTAGAGCTTCGCATATATGGGCTGCCCCAAGAGCTCTGGCTATTGGCATAACAAAAAATATGAATTAATAAATTATAGCATAACTATTTGTTTTTCGTAGTAGTTAAATTTTGTGTCCATGCAATGCCATCATGCGGCAGTTCGCTGCGTATTAAGGGCGAAAGCCAGGCTATATGCATGCGTTTACCAAAAACTACGCACAGATTTGTCTGCCAACCCGCATCGTAGTGCTGCGGCTTACCACGTTCGTGAGATACACGTCCTCGCCACACCAGCGGCACATGATAGCCCAACAGCAGTATGGCATAAAACAGCGCCAATACATTTAAGCTATAAAAAAGCAAATACATGTTCTGCCAGAAGCTGCCAGAGATTAGCATAAGCATAGGACAAACCAACTTTAGAGCCGTAAGCCAATTATTGTATAAAGCTGCATTCTGCACCCACATGTATATTGAGTTGTAGACCAGCGCATAGACGGAGCCAATAAATAGATATAGTATAAAGCATATAAAGTAACGATGATTTTTGTGTCCTATGCAACAGCCTGTAAACAGGCAATGATGATCCCGCTTTAAGATGCACGTGCCGCATATTTTGCAGTGCCAGGAACGTGGTGGCGCTAGTCGCTCACAGCTGCTGCAGTGCAGCCAGTTAACCAGCTCATGCTGCTGGGGCGCTTTTAAGTGCTGATCTAAAAGCAAGCAATTAGCACATAATTGTTATCTTTGTAATAGGGTGGGGTGTACCATCAAGGTGTTTGTACTTACAGTCCACGCTGGTATCAATCATCATGCACGCTATCATGTTGCCCTTTATGTTAAACAGCAAAAAGCCAGCCATCACAAAAGTAAATGTATGTAAAAATCCGCCGGGTTCGTGAAATGCCGGCAACACAACGATCATTTCAAAAATAAAGACCACAGGCAAAAATACGCCTATTATGAGAAAACACAAAATATCTACAAATCTGCGAGGCAGCACATTGCCTCTTATCTTAGCCATTACGATCGAAAAATGTTGGACGCAATTGTTCGACTGACTGATGGCAGCTGAAAAATATCAACGGCGGCGACTCATAATCTTTTGGTTTTGGTAATGCGGAGCTTTTGGAGAGCGAAAGCTCGCTTTTTCGTTACGGTTTGGTGGGTTTTTGCTCATAACTCATTCAAAGTTGTTGGGTTAAAAGTGCTAATAAAATTTAAAACATTTATTTTGTACTCTATAAAGGGACTTTATCAATTTTATAAGTGGAACGGGCTACCGTGCTTCTGTCTAAGAAAAGTTACAAAACGAAGAAAGAACTATAACAAGCTTTAGAAACTTACAATAAGCACATAGAACCAAATATTGTATACTGTTTAGTTAAGTGAAGGCCCTAGGTATAGCTTAAGCAAGAGAATTCTACAAATACTGGACCGTAAATAAAATTGGCACGTTGTTTCTAGACTTTAAAGTTATTTAATGTATTTAGTAGGTTAAAGATGTTTTTACCTTAAACGAGTTTGCTTTTACAATTCCAATAACGCATTTTCTTAATTGGACTAAAGCTCTTATTTTTCCTGTATAGAAAGAACTTTTGTTCTTTTTGTAATTCCCTGAAGGCCTGCAATTTGGCGGAAATTGAAACAATTACAAAAGCTCTGCCGAGATTAAAACAATTAATATATAATATATATTATCAATATATGAAATACAATTTGAATGTATTGTGCATGAATTCTATGCCTTCCAAAAAAGCTTTCTCAGTTTCTGCATAAACATAAAGGAAGACAACATATCTTCTTGCTTCTGTCTGCGTAACGGTTGGCAGTAGAAAAAAAAAACTATAGAAACTTTATGTACACTTTATCATGGAATCGCAACTGACACCTAAAAGTTAAGAATATAGTCAACTTTTCGTACTAATTCACCGCTAGTGTCGTAAGGATAGCTTTAACTACCTCAAGAAAATGCATCTAAGAACGAAAGTCTTACTCTATATCTCTTAGATATATAGAAAATTCTCTATCATAACTGAATTATAACACAAATTTTTATCATAAATTGGACCCGATAAAATATCTCAGTTAGTTTATCTTGGACACAAGACGACAAGTTAGTGATATTTCAAAAATCAATTTTATTTATTCCAACATATTTTGGGCCTTCTTATATTTCCAGAAGTTTTCGATAGTTGTACTTTGCCGTTCGCAACGGGTAAAGCAGCAATATCTCTAGAACTAAGACCTTGGGGAAACAATTCTCTTGTATGCCAAATAACTTCGCTCTAAACAAAATAATAATTATTAATATAGGCTACCAAAATATTTATTCAGATATTTGACCTTGTTGGGTACCAGCGCACTGGAATCCTCTATGGAAATAATAGCAGAACGCTTCCATTTAATAAGTTCGCAGGCGGGTTTCAATATTAAGAAATATAAAATTTCTGCTAAAGAAATAAAGCTAAAACCCAAAAAGAGGCCCATTATGCCACCGACGTTTGCTGCAAGGACAATATTAAAGTTTTAATAGTTAAAATTAAAGTTTCATAGTTACTTATAAGGGAAGTTCTTATACGACTTACATAAAAACTCGGTCAATCCTATGTAGACATTTTTCAAGTCCCCATGATAGACAGATTCCCTATAATACAGATGCACAACAGCAATATTTTCCTTGACATATTGCTTGCTCATGTTGGCCACCACCTCATTTGAGATCTTATAGTTTTTGGTGGCCAAAGGACTCGTAAATCCATCCGGCAAATAAATCAGATCAAAGCAACGCGGCAAGCAATTCTGATAGCATTTTGACAAACCATTTTTGTACTCGGAGCGTTGGGCACCTAAAATGCAGAATGTATCTTTGGCGCTGCAAACTACTGCATCGGGATATATTTTTGGAAAATAATGGGGTATACAATTGCAAGTTTCATACAGATACATTGCAGAGCACTCGGCTTCGCAGTTACGCCTTGTATAGAGTTTGTAGAAAAGCAAGGATTGTTCGTTATTAAAGACGCATTGGCGATCATTTTTGGGTATGGAGCGTATATTTGGTGCGGCTTCGGAACGTATAACTTCTATACGAAAGTTTGTCTCGTAACCTAAGGATATAATAAGTCCCGATTCCTTGACATTCGGTATTTCAATGGGGTTATGAAAGAAAATCTAAAATGCAATAATTAAAAACGATATCACTAAATTGTAAGGTAACTAAATTTTTAACCTTAAATCCGGGTCCATTTGTAGACGAACAATAGTACTCATTTAGTTGAGCATCTAGCACGATGCTAAATCCTAGAGGTATACCAGTGCCTTATATTGAAGAAAATTGTTCCGCGGTAGCAATTCAAAATTTTCAAAGTAGTATAAAGATATTATTGCAAAAAATACCTGCTGCAGTTCGTGGATAAAATTTTGATGGCAGTGTTTGTGGATATCCATTCTCTGGGTCCCATTTAACTGGCTCGAATCCAAGATTGGTAGTTAGATTTTGATTACTTTCCAAACTAAAATAGTGAAATTATTTTTAAGCAAAGTAAATGTGAAAATTACTGTCTTTGACTGAAATAAGAAATGGTATTAGGGTTCTTATAGGTACAATACGGATTCGGAATTCTGTTAAAATATATTTTTTTATTAAGATAAGAGTTGGTTTTCGAATATTAAAAAAGCATATCATCTTACTGTCAGAGCTAACATAAGCTTAATCTGTGATCACCAATTTTAAACTTTGAATACCCATTGCCTGGAGATTGTTTTTTGAGTATACCTTACATTTAGGGGCAACACAAGAATATTTTTATATACGAGAGTTTTTGGTACCAGGCCATAACTTAATATCTGATATTGTGAAGTTATCTTTCAACTCAACGACAAATGGCTTTTAGGAGCGCTGGCATTTATAACACAAAAATATGTTTAATTGTTTGGTTGTCTAGCGTGACTGTACCCTTGGTAAGCTGAGATTGTATTCGGGAAAAAACCCATAGTCATATTTAAAATTTTTACTAGGTTTTTTTTAGTTCGCATGCTATGGACGCAATAAATAAATAAATAAAAATAATACTTTATGGATCAACTTACTAAGTTTTAAATAAAAATTCGAACGGCAATAAATTAAAAACGCAGCACAGGCCCTCATCAATAACGATTTCCTTGAATATATCCGCACAATTATATTTAATCGAACTGAATTCGCAAAAGAGCAACATCTTTTCACAAGGTTGAGCATGGTTTAGAAGAAACTCGGATATGTTTAGATCGTTATTTACAAAATAGTTAGAAGGTAGCATTTCGTCATCTTCTAAAGTACCCTCATGACAGAGTATTTTCAGAACGCCGTTTTCTCTTGAATTTCTGCAGATAAAAAGTAAAAAAAAAGCTGATCTCTTCTTTTGAGCATAACTTACGCCTTGTAATTGGATACTTTACTGCGCTGTACTTGGTTCATATTACAAATAGTTACAGCCGGAAAGGGAACTTTCAGAATAGATGTAGCCTGCGGACTTATGCCTATAATAACTGGAGTGCTCTCCCATTTAGCATAAATATTGGCTATAAGATGGCATGTGGCGACAAATGCGGCACCGAAGGCAATACAAAAATAAGATCTGCAATAGAGTTAGTATATTGTTGGTAGAGTCCGTAAAGTTTAAACATTTTGTATAGAATAGAAACCTTTCCCAGTTGCTGAGCTTTGTATCGCCAACAAATTTAAGTCCATGTAAACCGGTTTCTTTTAGGAAAACTCCAAAGCTATGCAGAAAACTTTTAAATAATATAATTAGACTTGTCTGGCGACGTTGCTCCAGATAGGCTTCCATTACGACTACTGAACTTATGCGTAGTTGATTACGTATTTATAGATATTTTGCTGTTGGACATTAATTAGATTTTTTTTTTCGTTTTTGGGTTTTTCATGATTATACAGCTCGTACTAAAAGGTTTTCAATTAAGGTTACAACATTTAGTTTATTTGACTCATTCGTAATACCTAAATAATGACGATTTTGAAAGCATAAATACTACAACCCCTCCTATAGCATGCTAATGCGTATTCCGTGCGGAATTGTGTTTTTTAAATGTTTATTATTATATTCTCTTCTTCGCATTGATCGATATTTTTTCGAAATTATAAACAGCCCACTGCTAGCTTCACCAACCGACTTTATATCTTTATATCGATCCTACCGAAGTACACGAAATTATAGCGTAAGTTTTTGGTTTTTCGCTTTCTTTTTCGTTTATTTTCTATTTTTCTTGGCTCTCCATTTTTCTGGTTTTGGAGCAAATTGATTAGGTATCCTTAAGCTAAGGTTTTCAATTACAGCTTTTTTCTGACGAAGTTTATTTGCTTTTTATACCATTTTATCTTAGCTATAAAAGACACGCGGACAAAGATGTATGAAGATTTGTTGCTTATGAGGTAATAGCAATGTCAATCATGAGAAAAAAATTTTTATAAGGTGTGACAGTGGTTCCAGAACAGCCGCACGAATTTATGAATCCCTGCAACGACTTACATGCGCACAACACGAATTACGGAGTTTATTCCATACGAATTCGTGTTCGATATCTCTCACTCCGCGCAAGTTCGTTTTATGGTTTCGACTGAACAAGACGAATAGCAATAACTACCAATGCACCCCAAAATGTCACAGATTGGTAATTTGAATGGCGAACGATTGGAAGCCAATATTTGACCTAGCGGATTCACAGGGCAGCCTCTGGCTATATTTATTTGAAGTTTTTGTTTTAATATGAAATTGCATTGGATGTCCCGTCGAATATATTTTGAAAATCAAATTAGCAAGCTCTTAAAATACGATCCTTTATTAAGCAGTTATGAAAGGAGATAAATGAATGTAATTCCAACAAACTTCCTACTACACTTGTTCGTCCTGTACATTGTAATGCCTTGATATTTTACAAAGGACAACTGCGTCATTCGATATGGATAGGTACTAGAAGCATGTTGCACAGAAGCTTACTTTTTTTTATATATTGTTTGATTGACGCCCCGAAGACACACTCTAAACTCAGGGAAAGAAACTAGCAACACTATCACCCTTGGCGAGAGTAAGTGACGTCTAAAAGGTAACTGAACCCTTAACACACTAAAGATCTTTCAAATAAATGTGTATGCGTTTGTTTATCGGGTCTCTAGATCAAAGTCAGGAGAATCCATAATAAAATGTATACATATACAATTACCGAAAGCTTTACCTCTCTCAAATGGGCCTCAGATAGGATATAAGCCAGGATCGGAATGCTTGCCGAATAACGCTTAGATTTCATACACACATCTTGAACACTGCTTTGGGCGAAGAAACTCCTATTCAAAGACTTTTAAAGTTTTATAGGTTACTTGCAGAACTGCTTGACTTTGACATCGAATGTAAAGAAGTAACGACAGTTTCATCAAATGCTACTTACTTTTCACTTTTGTCCCTTCTTCTATCTTCTAAACATAAGTTAAAGTTCTCTTTCGTTTTAAGTTTTTCGGTTTTTAGCAGGCAATCTGCTCTAAATAGGAACAATGAATTATGGTAGCCATGGTAAAATTAACAAGGTAAAACAAAAGAGAGCGTGTTGTCGCTTCCGAAGAGTATTTTTTTTTTTTTTCATTTTTTGATTGATTTTGCTGTCACTCTTAAAATGTATGCTCCTAACAAATTCCCGCTGACACTACCTTCTTAGTAAGCTGAGCTACTATGTAAAAGCTATTTACATCCATAATTGGTACAAAATTGGAAAATTGTTGTACATTTTGGTGCCTTCAAAATCAACAAAACACTTGACTCTGCTCTCAAAGTGTTGAGAAAAAAATTCCTTTATTAAGTAACCCTATACAGACATATGTGTGCATGCTCCATAAGTAGAGCAGTTTCCGACGCTATTAGGGCATAACTTTGGAACTATTTGCTGCATATGCATAACTAAGGAGTTACCAAAATGCCATAAAGTTGAGGTACTTACAACTTCCTATTACTAAACTCAAAAATGAGACACACATCGTCATCATCATCAGCTCCAAGTGAATAAAATATTAATACCTTAATCAGGGTCGAGCTCTTTAGCAGGCAAAGTTTAACACAGAACTTGGCAACTCTGGGCAAAGTATGACGATTATTACCACAGCATGTGCATCATCTTATCAGACTTCCACCCCCCAAATAGCCCCCCAAATGCCAACACTAATGCGTTCGAGAGTACAAAACAAAGGACCTTAAAAACTGCACTTAAATTCAAACCTGTTAAAGATCTACCACATGCCATATGAAGCAGTATTCCATTTTTTTGGCCATATTTTTTTTTTGTGCGAAAATGTGTAGTTTGCAGATTGAAACACAAAACTGGGGGCATAACTTTTCGGGAGTGAAACCAAAGCAATCCCAATGGCTGCTGCACTGCAGCACAATGTCATTGGCATTGGCTTGGCTTGGCTACAACAACAACAGCAGCAGCAGCAGCAACAAAAACATAAAGAATTGAATCTAGTTTTGTACTTGACATTTACTGAGATGAAGCTGTACACAATTCCATAAACACGTCGTAATCTATTATGGCAGATTGAAGTGGGTTTGGGGGCCATCCTAAGGTTTTTATGCGCGGTTGCAGCTCAACTTGTTCGTTGCTCTTTTGTAATCCTGCCTTTGTGTGTTTGGCCAAAACTCCTGGTCCCTTAACATTCTTGCAGAGTAGTCATAAAAAAGCAGAAGCGCCAGCAAAAACAAATGGCCATGGAATTCACTTGGTTGGCAATAGTGGCAGTGGTCTTGGCTTATGCGTACCAACAAGCCTTGGCTATTTAACAAATTGGCTTTAAAATTCACACAGAATTCATCTGTGGCGTGCTTCTTGCTTTTGAAACCAAATTTTTAGGTTAGCCGAGTATATATAGTACCCAGAGTATAGGATTTACTACAGCGACTTAACATGGCAATTTATGCGTAGAAAGTACGAATATTTTCCGTGAAAACATTTAACATAAACGTAAAAGTCAAATTTTATAGGAAAAGCTTAAAGTTTTCATATGCACGAGGGCTGGCATTGAAAGTATTTTCTTTGTGTATCTCCAAGAACTTTATAAAATTTGATATAGGGTCCCACATCAGATTGCTTGGTCGAAGAATTGGTGTTTTCAAAAAGTTTTATAATTATGAAACCGATTACGGCACTACGTCAAATTTGAACAAAATCGATTCACTATATCATATTCTGCCCATAGGGCAAATCACACGGAAAATCAGATTGTTGCCATAATCATCGTTTTATGATCCGAATCTATTCGTATTCATGATATTTATTTATTTAATATTGATTTAGGGGTACAACTAAGACCAGTTGACCTTAGGATTAACCAATTTCAAATTTGTAATTAAGAAATATTTAAAAAAAACGAGGCATATGTAAAACTAATCCGTATCCCTAGCCTGATGGGTGAATTTGATCACATCTGGAGCTAGCTAGGTACTTGGATTTACAAAGTAAAAGATGAAAACAGAAAGTAACTTAAAAGTTTAAACATTTATTAACAAAGAAGCTAAAAGATGAATGTGAACCAAGCTGGGTTTACATATTTTTTGTCAAAGATGTTCGATTTGGTGAATTAAGATGAGTTAAGATAGACATAGATATAAATTGAAAAGACCGTTCATAGGATAGGAAATCGTGGAGTTTTTTTTAGATTCCGCCTAAGACACCAAAAAGAAATTGCACTGCATAATTGAATCTACAAAATGGTAATGCTAGGGTCGAAAATTACGAGTTACTCTGGACGGAAAAAAAGGAAATCTTGTTAAGGAGTGTGATAGAGTCAATGAAACTAAGTAAAAGCTTATGCAAAAATAACACACTGTGGCATGTTCTACGATCATATCAGAGAAGGTAATTTTAAAAGTCTCCAAGAATAGAACGGCAAACGAATGATGGGATCCCAAATTAAACCCCGAATGGTAAACAATTTGACATACGTGGGAGTAATTTAGTAATATTACTGGATTAATTGCGGAATGGTGGAGAGGTGGTAGAGGGTATGCCAAAGTGGTTCGTGTTTTAAGATTAGACAAGTTGAAAATGTGTATGACACCAGAAGGCAAGGGAAGAGATTGCAAAAGTGACTTAAACCATAAACTTGGGTGGTTACAAAAGTTAAAATACTCATGTTTGTCTGTCCGTGCGTGTGGACAGAGTGGTAAATACTAGAGCAATCAACTTTTCGGATAAAATTATCCTATTCAGTTCATTTCAGTTTTTGAATATCGGATATATATATGATATATCTCCCAAAGGGCTGTTTTTTTCATGACATAAAAATAGTTTCTGATGAATAAATTAGTTGATTCTAAAGATATAATAACCCAATACGTATAGATGTTTTTAAGCAATATGTACAATTGAACAAAAATCGGTTAACCATATAATAAAATAATTTCCCTTGGGTTTCAAGTTATCCTCACCATGTTCAGGTTATAAAATACGTTAAATCCAATTAAGTTGACTATATCAGAACAGCGGGGTAAATCAATACAATCCATAAAGAATCTTTGTAGAAAATTCATTGTATTGCGTTGGCTTTTCAGGATATCATATTTTGAGCATATAAAAGTTGGAATCACTACATCAAATTTAAACAAAATCAGTTGACAATATTATATGTTTGTATAGCTCAATTCTTTAAAAAAAATTAAGCTGTTGCACCAAGTTCCTTGCATAACGTTTGATTTTCAACTTTTCTCAAAGCTGTTCATAAAAATTCCCAAGTATTCTGCGAAACCGGCTTTCCCGCTCATACAGCTTTCGTAGGCAAATCGGTAAAAAAAATCGGCCTATTTTGTAATTTGTTTCATACATTGTGACACAAGCTCAAGCTGTCCAAAATCGGTGCTGTTTTCCAGGAGAGTTGGTAAAACAAAAATTAAAAAATCATAACTAAGTTTATCGTAAAAATGTACCCGTATGCCGTCTTTTTTACATCTGCGTGCACTTAAGTTATTGAACTTCTTCTTCCTGTGTCCCAAACATTTAAGCCAACCCTCCTCATTAACTCAATTTGTATATCGAGGTATTTCGAGCAACAACAATAATCATTAAAAATATCCTTATCCACACAAACTTAAGCTGAAAAGCTTTAATAAATAACCATTATATCTTAATTACAGGAATTTGCCTGAAGAACAAACTTTAGTGGATAGCACTGAAGATACGAGTGCAATAAGGACCACTGATAAAACTTAATTGGCCAATAAGACGTTTAGTATATACCACATGCATATCCTACTCCTTGACCAGAGTACTTAGCCGTAATGGAACGTTTTTATGTACTTTGGGTGTAATTCATTAACTAGCTTGTTTTCCATCTGCTGCGCCTGCCAGCTCCTCACAGCAATGCTGTTGTTTATATTCAACAGAGGAGAAAAATTCCTTAACAAACATATCCTTTTTATTCTTAGGTATGTGTTAATAATTAGTATCCTACCATTATAGTCGGTTTAATGAGCACTTTTCTGTTGTTGTAAGCAGTGAATCTGAGAGTACGTTCTGTGTGCTAATTTTCGCAAGTAACAGATAAGTATGATTGTTTTGCGGAATTTTTTTGGACACAAAACTCATATAAATATCTTGGACAGTCAAGGGACTGAGGTAGAACAACTAATATTGAAAAAAGTTAAGTTTATGCAATCCAGCTACGAATATTATGTCCTTTGAGATGTTAGTAAATAAAAAACTTAAATTTTGTATTAAGAATTGCTAAATTGATGTTAGCGATTTTTCTGGAGTCTGGGTCTGGGGGTGAAAATCTATGATGAAACATATTCATACCATACACTAGTGTCAAAAACTTTATAGTTTCCGTGTCAAGCTTTGACAATATCAGAACGCCTAACCAGCACCTAAGCATCAGTAAATCCAAAAAATAATAAACTTCTAGGAAAATGAAAAAGAAGAAATGAATGACTATATGAAATTCTAATGAAATCAAGTAGCTAGCTTACAAATTTTCCAAAAATTTTGCTTGCTCGAAAGGATATCGTTATTATAATTTTTTTCATGTAACTGATTTCAGTAATTTTAAAAATGTCGTGCTTCGAATTTTGAAAATAAGTAAGTAGAAATAGTAGAAAAAAAATAAGTAGTTCAATAAAAAATATGTTAATTTTTATATATAAATTATCGGTTATCCTTGTCAAAAATTTTTGGAAAAATAATCAAAATCAGTTTGTTATAGTAGAAGATTTTTTCAAAGCGGTTTAATAAAAACTTCGGACTGCATTATGAGTTTGAGGATATTATTGGGTATAAAAATCTTATGTGTCCAAGAGCATCACTTTCAGTTCTAAAAAATCTGCAAGTTTAGAATACATGCTTTTAATAAACCAGTCATATTTGGGGAAGCAATTCTCTTTCCGTCAAAAAATTAGTTCGCAAACTGTTTACGACGTAAGAATCGGGAAAAGGAACTTCTTCCGTTAACCCTTTATGTCTAGCCAGCTCTTTTCTGTTATTTCATATATTATGATAATGTTAAGTTTGTGCAAGCTGAAAATGTATGTAAAATTCAGAAGAAAAATTAAGACACCTCTCAAAGTTACCGTAACTATGCTCAAATTGACTAGAGGACTTCATATAACCATTTCCAAACGTTCGTCTGTATGAACGACATGATCTCAAGAATGGTAAGAGCTCCACTTTTCGAAAACAATTTGTAGCTTTATGACGAAATGTCTGTTTATTTAATTTTTTTGATATCGGGTATATATGTATAATTAGCTTGTTTATAAAGATACGATATTCCAACTTTAGCATTTTATTTTCTTTTTTTGTTTTGAAGTTTCCACTCGCCATTTTACCTTTTTATTTGAGTTTCCATACCCAATATCAAGATGGTTATGTTTAAGGCTTTAAAATTCGAAGAAAATTTCATTATAGAAATAGATCGAGATATTGCTGCTAATTAAAAGATTTTAGTGAAAAATATATTTCAACATATTGATTTTTTGGCAGGCAATAAAGTTAGCATTAGTTTATTAAGGAATTTTTTTTACTCAATGCTTAGAGGATTATACAAAACCATCTAATAGTTGATCTCTGCTGTAGGACTTTGCGTTATTTAGGCATTTGTGATTATGATGTTTATTAGAAGCCGACAAGTTACATATATTGTAGTTTTTCATAGATTTCACTCACCACTCACACTGAGATATTCTCTGCAAAAATATCCTGTTCATTCTGCCAACGTTCCCATAATTTACCCTCAACATATTTCAAATTTGGCAGGATTCACTTTATGTGTTGCGGCAAACCGAGTGCAGCACATCCTCCTGTCGTGCATTGCCAGGACTCATTCATATTTTTTTCATCACATAGATGAGAGAGACACTTTATTAAACGACAGAGCGTGACAGAATTAGGAATAGAGGAGCTGAGAGGATGGATGCTATGCTTATCATGTTTTGAAGTTCATTTTGCCTTCATAAAGTCCTTGCGAAAAAGCAATTAAAACTTGCTGGCAGTTGGCAATTTGAACTTTCTTTCGACTTG
Organism: Chymomyza procnemis; assembly: GCA_035046065.1. Lineage (NCBI taxonomy): Eukaryota > Metazoa > Arthropoda > Insecta > Diptera > Drosophilidae > Chymomyza > Chymomyza procnemis. The sequence continues at coordinate 9,469,065 of JAWNOJ010000023.1, read as the reverse complement.
GCAAATTAAGTCTCCGAATCGTATGCCGCATTGGTAAGTCTAAATTTTGTGCAATCATAAAACCTACATTAGCAGTCCAATTGCTACCAAAACGGTATACGTTGAATGCCAATTGGAATTTTTTCAATTTTTTTAGTTCACAGTGGATCAAGATATATTTATTGTGATTTTTATATATCTTTATTTGTATATATGGGAATATTATTTATTTATTATTAATCATTACAAAATTGAAGAATTAAAAGATTTTTGCATCATAATATGCCAGTATTTGCTTAATATAAATTTTAACAATCTACAATCATTTTATGTCGAATTTACTTACCTGTTCTAATCAATTTTAGTTTTTATTATTTATTCAAAATCCATCTACATCATTTTTAATTTTTAAAATAATATTTAAGAAATTTCTTTTATTTAATTTTATGTTTTAAAAATGTGCGATTTTATGTATTTACTGAAAAATTATATGTTCTATATTATATCTTATAAACGAGATATTACATAAAGTTTTAGACACAATATTTATCTTTAAAAAATACAAGTTGCGCGAATTTACACTCAAGCCATCTTTATCCTTAGAAATTTATCCTTAAACCCGTCACACAATAAAAATTGATAAAACTACGTTTCTTGATAAAAAAAAATATAGTCATATCTTAAAGTGTTTGATCAGTGTCATATTTTGCGATTAGGTGTTTTTCTTTTTCTTGTGACATTTTATCACATGGGTTCTACAAGAATCAAAGGCAGTAGGTGTGTGTTTATGCGTTCCTAAGTTGTCATATGACAAAACATTCCTGCAAAAGAAAAAGAAATTGATTTGATAAGTGTCAAAAGTTTATTAAATTTGTTAAATTTATGACAGCTTGAATTTTAATTGGAAATTTTTCTTTTTATTTTATGATATCTACAACTTTGTATACCCTCTACAGTATGGTACAATGGGGGTATATTGAGTCAAAAATGTATGTAAAATCCAGAGAGAAATGTCCGAAGTTACTTAAATTATGTTTAGGTAGAGCAGAGTTGTTGATATTCCATGTTCGTGTGTCTGTCGTTTTGAACACCTAGATCTGAGGGATAGCTTGAGTTAAAGCAATCAACTTTTCGGAAAAAAGATTAGTTTTCCTTTTTTTATATCGGGGATATATGATTTAGCTGTCATAGGATTGTTTAGTGACACCTCAAATAAACAAAAAGTCTTGGATGAATGATATGGTTGCTAAATTCGGCACGCACATGTTGGTGAGTTCCCATCAACTAAAACAGATAAATAAGAATTAAATTCGGTCAATTATATCATAAAGATAGCAAATGGCGAATCGCTTAAATGATTGGATTTTTGCACTAAGTTCGTTGTGTTCCTACGAATTCGCCTCATAAAGTCTTGCCAAATTACGTAGAATTTGATTGAATTATAGCGGCAAAAAACTAAAAAGCAAATTACATTGCTTTTCACTTTTTAATTCTTACAAAATCACGATTTCTTTCCAATTAACTTCGCGAATTGACTACCTTCCGCATGGATTCTGTTTCAGTGTGCGCTACGGGCAAGTTTGTGAAAAATATGCAAATTGTCGCTTGGAGCAACAGCTAGAAACCACTTGCTCCCACTTTCGATGCAACAAAATGCATGCCAAATTGGACAATTTAAAATTGCGCCACAGGCGTTGGAAACGTTTAGCCACAACTTAATATATAAGGATATTGTACACTATATAATGCATGTCATGCAGCAGTGGCGGATTCACCCCCTATAATGCTCCTGAGGTTAATAAAATATCTATTTAAAAAAAATGCCTATAAAAAACGTAGCGCTGTAGAAATTACTCAAAATTTGAAAAGAAACTCTTAAAAAAAACTAGCTTTACGTTGTTAAGGACAACGCCAGGACATTGACATCCCCTGCAGCCGCGCGCAGTGCATTTGTTTGCTTAGTGGCAACGAGATAAAATGCATTCGAGTGGCAGCAAAGCAAAACCACATTTCTTTTTTTGTTGGCTTCCTGGTAAGCAAGGTAAGCCTGTCAGGCTAAATAATCGGGAACATCAATCAGACGTTCCCCTGCATGCCCTGCTTTCATCATTAGCCGGGCTTACACAATGCGCCAAAAAGTGGCCCAGCGCACGCTGAGTTGGTTTGAATTTCAGTGGAAATTCGTTGCGCTTAATAATATTTCATTATTAATAGCTGATTTATAACTTGTTGGGGTCCTTTGGCCCAGTGGCCCCCAGTGTGGATGTGTTGCATGTGGTTGGCTTAATAATGTATAATGATTTATTTCTAAACTAACTAAATGTATTAGCCAGGTAGCTGCTGCATATGCATAGAAATGGCATTTTGGCTATTAAAATCCATTGCTGGCGAAAAACAAATTTCAATAAATGTTTACTTTTAAATTATTATTTCCAATGTGGTTCCAATTACTAAGTGTATTGAATTTATTAGAACACATTTATTACAAAACCAAATATCCCTGTATAAATTTTTTTGAAGCAGCTCTGAAGCAGGAAGTCTGGTGGGAATACATTTTAGTGCGCAAAATCCTTTGAGGACTTGGCAGGGGAACAGCATCCACATGGTATTTTAAACGACGACTCTTTTGCACGTCAAGCTCAGTCACTGATTGCTCTCGATGTAGAGTGGTTATGGCCGGAATATGAAATGATGATATGATGATGTTGGCACATTTTTGAAAAAATTACGAGAACGATATACGCTAATACTTGTTTCAAATATTTAGTTGCTGTTTTTAAAAACTTGCAGTCAATAAGCTTTCACGTTAGGCTATTCAAGCGAGGTTTTGAAATATCTAGCAAAGATTTGACCAAAGTAACTAATCTTTGAAAGAAGCAAAAATATATAACTCTTCGCCTACCAAGCCAGAATCTTTCAAATTGTTTAGCTAGCTAATTTTTAACCGGATGTAGATTCCATTACTTCGAAAATGACTGATTATTTATCAACGAGCACTTATGTTAAGGAACTAAACCAAAAAGCAGAAAAAAACGTGAATTTTCAATATTGCAATTTTATAATTAAAAAATTAATATAATAAAAAAATATAATAATTAATATTATAGTTAAATTATATAATTTTTAACCGGATGTAAATTCCATACAAAAATAAACCTCGAAAGATGAAAAAATACGCAACTTTTCGGCCACATGACCTAAAATATTTAAAGATTCTTCACTGGAAGTTTTTAAGCCCGATATAGACTCTATGCAGAAATTACTTCGCAATAAAACTTTTCGAACCTGATATAGGAACCTTTTATCTAGGCACTCCTTTACATCATCATCATTATATTCTAAGCTTCTTTAAAGACAATTGAAATTTTTAGCTATTTGTTAATGCTCAATTCATATGAGTTTCTATAGAATCTTTCATGTAAAGAGTGACTTTTTAAGAGCTAATCTTTATTGAAGTTGACTGAACTATCCGTTTTTTATGTAAAGATATTTTTGTATATTTAATAGAGAAATTTTTGCGACTACATTGTTTTTATATGCAGAGGACTCCGATGGCAATTACAAATTCGAAAATAACACAATCGTAAAAATTTTTTTTTGAGTATTAAACTAAAAGGAATTTTTTTGAAAGATTTTCTAGGACTGGATCGCTGACAATAAATATACGGCCTTTGCGCTGTAAAACGCAGATCCCTGGTATTTTTGGACAGCTATTAATTGAGATAACTACATGCTTTGCCTTTGAAGTGATGATAGCAGAACTAAGGAGAATAAAATGAATGATGAAAAAGTTATAGATAAATAGATGCAAAGTTTTCAATTCAACATTGTATCCAAATTCTGAGCGTGTAGGGTATATTATAGTCGGCATATCTCAATAGTCACAGCGAACCTATTTGCAAAGCACTTCAACTACCTCAACTTGAGTAAGCTTCTTTCGACGCGGATTTATTCTGAATTGTAATTTACAAAAGTTGGTTTTCACTTTAAATAACTTTTAAGTATGAAATATACTATATATAGTAATCAGGTAATGTTCACACTACATAATAAACAGATATATGTCCGTATCTGCTTAATCTTGAGGATTTCGATAAGGAAATTGTATCGATACGTGAGACTTAATGTGACATGGATTGCAGCCCATGAATACCTATATCTCATTTCATTTTTTCGCATTTAAATATTTTGTATTTGCCTTTAAAATATACGGTTTATATACGAGGGTAGACTGAATAGTAATAGGCCTAACCAAGAAGATACGTTAGAGAGAAATTTTATATTTTTTGTGGCTTTTTTTATTTTATTCAGCGTCAAAGTGAAATGAATCAAACGAGCTTATCTATTCAAAAAGAAAAATGTAGGCTTGGAGACTGTTTCCTAAAAGTAATTATGAAAAATAAAGAAGTGGGCAACACTAAGAAAAAGTTAAAAAATGTTAAAATCAGACGCGTAAAACTTTGGGAGAGCCTGTACCACTTTTGTGTAGGAGAATCAGTGACATTCTTATATTAGATTATATTAGATTTCGATTTCGATTCGTTGTTCAACGGATTTATATCAAAATTGGTACAATATCAGGGAATACAAAAAATAGTCAGAGTGGGGAATTTAGTTTTATTATAATATAACCAAAAACAATTTTGATGAGTGGGAATATAAGGCGTTAAAAAATCCAGGGCTGTGCCTAATAATAATACAAGTATTTAAATCAGGGTGAGATTACAATAAAGTAATGTTTACCACATAAAGATTAGTTTTTTTAGTTTTAAGTTGCCCTCGTATGTTGCATAAAACATATTTTAAGTCATTGAGAGTTCGAAATAAAGGTCACAATAATTTATTGACGAAATGTAATTTTTCATCGATTACCTTTTGAACCTGCCCTCGGGCGTTTGTTTTAACAAAAACAGGTTGTTGCTTAAGTCCCACTAGCTAAGCTGCAAATGATTTACCTACTAACATTTTCTACTTGCAGCACTCTACTCAGTAAACTATGGTATTTTATACACTTTGCCCAAAGGATCAAGAATATTACAGATTTGTGCAGTGTTTTTGACAGGAAAGAGCAGACGTTGTTTATAATAATTCATGCTATATTAAGGATCAGCTAGACTAGGGATGAAACTCTCTTCATTTGTTCTAACAGCAACAATAGATGACTTCAAAATGTGCAATGTGCTTGTCTAGTTTTTTTTTTTCAAATTAACAATCGCTTAAATACTTCAATAAATGTTGCCAAGAATGTCCTTTTTCTATAGCAATTTGGTAAAGTTGGTATTGGACACAGGAGCCCCCTATTTGTTTCACGCAAAATATTGACTCTTGAAACTTGAATAATTCTTCATAGGTAATTTTTGAAATGTGTTATACCACCCAACGCCCTGCAGTGTATCCCATTGTCGTGCATCATCTTTACTGATGCACATTTTTTTCATATATTTTGTTTTCGTTCTGCCAGGAACGCTAAATTTCTTAATCCTCTTTGTTAGTCTGCTTAAGGAAAAAATAAAAGAGAAACTACGACTAGGACTTTGGCTGAAGTCTTAGTGCTCCTCTGGTCTTCTTATGCCCGCCTTTGTTTGCCGTGACAGCTCATGTCTTGCTTATCTAAATCACCCAACTGTGTAAATGCCAAGCATCGCCTACTGCTCCTCCTGTCCTGGCTGTCCCTCCTGTGTTTATTTTTTTTCCAATTCTCTTGTTGTCCTTAAATGTTAAACAAGCCAAGAAGTGAGCCCGCACATACTTACTTTTATTGGAATATATAATTAGATTAGCAGACTTGCTGAGGGGGCCGCTGTACTACATCAGGTAGCTGTTGGACATAAAAGACAAAGCATATATTACACAAAATTGTTTAAGGAAATGTTTTAAATTATTTGCCAGCACCAGGTTGATGCTCTGGCTTTTTAAGGGTGTTTTTCTTGGGAAATCGTTTTGGTATTGATTTAGAATAAATTCAAGAGCATTGCCTATACTCGTAAAATGATTGAAACTTTTGGCAAAGTGAATGTAAATCATTTAAGATGTTTGTGTCTAGGACTGCCTACGAAATCAATGGTAGTTAATCTTAAAATATTCCGATTGTAAACACTTTGTGAGCTCTTTAACCGATTTGCACTGAAATTGAACTGGTACCAAAAGATAGGTTTGGGGATAGCCAGATAAAGAAGAAGAGTCGTGCCAGTGGGTTTTCCAGTAATTAATCTTAAAAATATGTTTTTGTTTTTTTTTTATAGAAATATTAATATTAATATTTTAATAACGAACGAAACATTGCCAATAAACTCTTATTTGTATATTTATAAAATGCTGACAGATGACGAAGGCCACGGGTTGGGAGCAGCCAGACCTAGAACGCAACCGTCAGGAATTCTGAATATATGCAGACATATCACTATACACAAAAAAAATTGGAGCATTTGCTCTTTGGGGCTGAAATTTAAATGTAAATGTATGCCTATTCCAAAGATCATACTTTTGGGTGCTTGTGCAGATTCTTGGTGTATCTAGAACTGGTTTTTTATTACTACTTGTACTTAGTGTATATTCAGTTCTTTGTGATTAGTCTGTCAGAGACCAATTTTTATTCTCCAGTTGGGAGTGCTTGTATAACTGGATTCCGTAGATGCATGCTGGTTTTCCATTTTATTGTTTTTAACCAGCAGCTTGGCTTATATAGGAATACATACAACTTTTTATTGAATGAATACTTTTTAACAAGTGATTGTCATAATAATAATAACTCCAAGGATTCCGTTGTGTTATTTTCCCTAAAATCAAATGTTTATCGAACTTATAAAAATATTAAAAATTTTATAAAATGCACTCCAATGCGCAAAAAAAAATATTGGTAGTAAATTTATTAAATTTAAATTTTCTTTAATTTACTAATAGAGTGAACTTTTGGCAAATTTATTAAAAAACTGCTAATATTATTTCATTTTTAAAATTTTTTAAAGTTTACTTTTCTTAGCTTAATGCATTTGGTTTCTTCAATTTTTGGCAGAAGTAAATATTTTTTTATTTTATTATAATTATTATTTTATTATATTTAAAAAAAACCCGAAAACCTATTTTCCAACAAATTCTGATTTATTTAAGTAAATCTCCAGCACCAATACGCCGATTTTTTTTTTATCAAAAATGTCGATTTTTTTTGGAGATGGTCACAACATTGCAAGACTTTCTAAGATATTTCTTACTATTTCTTGCCTTAGTTTTAAACAACAAGAATCAGTTACTGTTAAAGCGGCCCTCGTATAATAATTCCAACACTTCCGATGTTCTGTTTAACAAGCAACTACATCCTACAAGTAGAGTGAATTTTTGACAAGTTTATTAACAAAATTTAGACTTTATTTTATTTATATGTTCCATCGTTGGAGCATAAATTGCAAACAAGATAAAACATGCATCTTTGTGCAACACACACACACACAGAGCCACACACATCCACACACACAATTTACCCGCATCTTATTAATACATAATTTTGCAACTAGTTTTGCACGACACAAACTCCCCAAACTCGGAAAATGTGGGTCATGGCCAATTGCTTCGAAGAGTGCCTCCCCCCCGCAGGCAGTGCTCGACGATAGTCGACAATCTGTCTGGAACAAATACATGCTAATGTTGACTATATTTTATGAAAATTTCATGCACATTAGACAACTTAATGAATTTCTGCAGGTAATTAAGTCCATAAATTTTCACTATTTAATCAAATTATTTTTCTAATTGAAAAACGTTACAAATTGTGAAAATATAAGTCAATGGGGCCGGGACACCCAAGTTAATGGATGTGCAGCTGCCAAAATACGTTATACAAACAACTTGGTTGCCAATGCAGTGCCAATGCGACGAACCGTAAGCGAATTGGCATCCCGACCACAGAACTATATTGAAATTTGTGGTCAAAGTGAAACAATTCTATGTTAGACTATGGCAACAATGTAAGTGAAATACAGGGTGATTTTTTCAAGCCAAAGAACTTTAGACTTTTTCAGATTTTCAGAAACCAAAATAAGCCTAAGTAAAGAGCATTCCGAAAGGTGACTATAAAAAGTTTTTGAAAACTTGATTGAATCTATTACAGAAAGGTGTAAAACGTCATTTCGAATACTATTTTCAGTCGATATTTTCTTTTTTGGGTAAGCGTACTCACCGTTTCTCACGAACCACTGCAACTAGAGTTTATATTTCTCATAACTACATCCATGCGCTCAGAGATTCCGACAGTCATCTCAATAAAAAGTCACCCTATGCATACAATTTCCAGTACCACCAATACGCTTAGCAGCTTTTAAGGCAATTGTGTTTTCAATTGATTTACCCAAAATGTCCGACATTTGACATTGCTTTGGCAAATAACTCTTAATCAAAGATCAAATCCTTAATACAATGCAGCTGTGCGTTTTAGAGCGCCAACCCTGCCAGAATCAATCAGCTTTGGAGCTGCCTTAAATCCAACCGCATGTTAATCAAATTCCAAACAAACTGCTCACAAAACCAAAGACCCAGCAGACAGTCCAAAAGTGGGCAGCCTTACACCAAAAACTTGAGAACATATTACGGGTCTTGTGTAACCTGGTTAATTTATAGACGAAGTAGCATTAAGTTAATTATTTATGCTTTCCTCAACTTAACCAACGCCCATTGTCGGCTTGCACAGACAAAGCCCGGCGGCCTTTGATGGACATTACTGGTAGCCTAAAATTTTTAGCTTGTAGCTCCTATTAAGAAAAGGACACACATACAGACTCATAAAAACGACAGAAGCGACAGAAACGACAGTCCCAAGTGTTGTTCTTTAATTTCGACGTAATAAAAAATTAACACGACAACGAGAAAACTTTGGCCTGCCCCAAGGAGCCAAAGTGTCCTCCAACTCACATAGCCCCAACTAGAGCCACCCAAGACAACACAAACACACACGCTACTGCCTGCCACTCATCTTTGCCGAGTCGCTTTGAGATATGGCTCTTTATTGGTGACTGCCATTAGGGCGTCTGTCCTGCACACTTGAGGTGTGAACCTGCCATGGCTATTTCCTGCTGGTGCTCCTGTCCCTTCCACTTGGCTGTCGGCTTTCAAATGATTTATATTGTTATTAAATTTGCAATAGAATTTAAATAAGCAGCCCCATTGAAATCGTTCTCGGTTTTGAGAGCAGCAGCCCAACTGTATGTATGGACAGCTTTTGCGACAATCTGGGATTGCTATGCCGTCAAGAAGTATTGGCAGTTGTATGAATTGAATATTTGACATATACGTCGAATTGAGCTTGACAAATCGCTCAGAGAGAATAGAATTGAAAGTTGCTGTTGACGATGATTTTGAAATGGGTCTTGGGAATGAAGAACATTGGAAAAAAAAAATAATTAAGCTGTTAATAAAAAGTCTCCATTTTGTTTTTGCTTGTGAGTTGCGTAAGGTTTTTGTCTCGGATTAGAAATGATGAAGTGCATAGTAGCTGAGGCGAGAGTAGAACATTGGAATATAGTTGGAAGTAGGTTGCGGATTGGTTGTGAGTAGTCGTGGATGCTGAAATTTTAATTAGGCTCATTTGGCAAGACAGAATTGATTTGTCGTCCTAAGGTGGAAACTTTGGGAAAAGAAGTCTGATGTGGCAATATATTTATGGATATATTTTCTTCTGGGTCTTAAGTCACTATATCATCTTTTTTTTAGTGAGAACTATATCATGGTGTGCTCACTATTAAAAATTTATATGTACTACTATGCGTACTTTTGTTCGAAAAAAAAAAACAGGAACCTAAAGTTCCGAACCGAATCCGACCGCTGCGGCGATGTAAATATATACACTCCAAACTAATTATTTGCATACATTTACTATAATTGTGAAACTACTTTAAAATTGATAATAATATTTTGGTATAAGGGCTTTTATCATTTTAAAGTCTAAGAGAGACTTTGTCTAAGATTTTTACCATAGAACCTACGATCTAAATGAAGTAAGAGTTAGCTACTTTTCAAACCACGGTTTTCTCAAAAGACATCGAAATATACATTATGATTGTTTGAATTTTGTGGAACAGGGGCTTTTGACAATTTTTAGTCCAGTTACATTTAAGCTTTTGTTGCTTAGAAATCTAATTTTGGCATATACCAAACTTTTTCTTAAATTGTCATCTAATTTTCAAAATTTTCATTGAAAATGGCAAACAAGTCGGGCGAATGTGGAAATCGATGCTTTTGGATGCAAGTTTTAATGACGGTCGAAACGCATGTCACGAGATTTCTGCGCATGGGGGACACAAAATCCTCATGAGTTTCATTAAACATCATGGGACGGCGTGTGCGCAAAAACCATCAATGCAACATTTTTATTTTCCCAAAGAAGGCGTCACAGTCCATGGCAAACAATATCAATGGATGTTGTCACATTTTGTGTGCACAAAAATACGTGAAAAAAGACTATTCAGTTTTCTGAAATAAACATAGCGGACGTCATGCCTCACAACAATCCAAACATTGCGGTTTTAAGGTAGAAATTCCCTAAAAGTGAAAAATAAAACGTCGACGCTATTGACAAACCACCAAGGAGACCGTTTTAGCGGCTACATATTGCACTTGATAGTGTTACATAAAGCCCAGCAGGGCTTATCTAGCTCAAAATCAGTCCTTTCTAATCGGAATGCTCAAAAATAGAATATGCGCAAAAAAGAGCACTGTTTGCTTTGGTCAATAAATGCGGTTTCGATATTTTTTTTATTTTAAAGAAGTTTATATAAAAAAGAAGAAAAACCAAATATCCCAAATCACTGCTTTTTTAGAATATTCCTTATATCATAAGCTATTTGGCAGTGACTTATATTCTCTTATCATTTACCTCACCTTAGAATGTTTTTTGACACCTTTAAAATATAAAGCATATCTTTCTAAAATGGCATTTAATACAATTATGTTTCCTCACAAAAGTTTGGCCAACAATATTTGGTGTAAGGAAAATCAATGCCTTCGATTGACAAAAAAAAAAAAAACCAAACTCATTCTTATTTGCACAACGGAAAGCACATAAATATAATTTTTTTTTAAATCTTTCGTTGAAGCTAGAACTTAGTATAAAAATTAAACGATATGCAGTTGCAGCGCAAGTTGCATGCCAAATTCATCGATATGACATGATCATCGATAAAACTTGAACGATTTGTTCTTCTTGTGCTAGTGAGGTGAATAAGTTGAAGAAGTTATGAAGTTGAATAAAAATTAATATGTAAGTTATTCAATAATTAATAATAAAAATAATCCGTCAATTTAATTTCTTAACAAAAATTTTTCGAAAAAGTGCGCGACGTTCAGAACGTTTCTACGGGCGTCATAAATTTCTTGAACTTAAACAATTGGTGGGTGGCGTCTTCATTTTTTACAACTTTATATAATTGTTTATATTAGGTAAGTGTGCAGTCGTAGTCTTGTACATTATAACATAAACGTTAATCACTAACTCTCTAAGTTGCCAGTTTTGCAAGGATTGTATCTCGTCTTTTATTGATTTCCTTTGATAGCATCAAATTCCCTGGCATGGTCTTCAGGTATAAACTCAGTAAAATATAATATCTACTTATAAAAGCAGGCTTGGAAGAGTCTGTTCTTTTTGTCAAAATGCTTATAAGTATCTCGGCCAATAAATATCTTTCGTTGGTCAATATAACGCTAAACTTGTCTCTCGTAGACAAGAATCTATATCAGCTAACAAGCCTAAGAATAAGCCTGCAAGAGTACTGACCCACAGCAAGTTTGGCTTATGTGGTGGATGCACAATAACCTATGAACCGAACTCCCGAAGCTTCTGATGTCTAGCTATTGCAGGAGTGGCCTGACGGTATCCTCTTGAAAGACAGATCTTTTATTGGCCATTACTTGTTTTAAACGTCCTGTAAAAACATACATCAAATTAGAAAATTGGCCATAAGACCACTGCCAAGCCCACGAAACATAGAGCAAATCATTCTAGCATTAATTTTGTTGTTAGCAAGGCCGCGCCAGTTCCTTACTTCCATCTTCAGCATGTCATCGTCAATATTGTCAATTAGGCGCTTTCTTGGTCGACCTCTGCTTCTTGTGGAGAGTAGTGTGTATGCCAGCACAAGCTTTTGTGCACTATTCTGGCCCATCCGTAGGACATGTCCTATCCAGCTTAGCCTCTGGGATTTAACGAATTTGACTACATCTTCGCCATGGTTGACAATTGACAGTATAGTTCCAAGTTAAGAGTTTTGCCGTATGGGAGTAACTTAGAGTAGATAATTCCCTGCCAATCCACCATACACACAGCAAAACCTTCCTAACCGTCAATACTGGCTTGGCCACCGTTTCCGCCGGCTTACCGCGTTTCAACCACTTTTCGCTTAAGATTTTTGTAAATGATCCACTTTCCATCGCCAGTCATCAACGGCTTCAGAAAATTGTCGATTTTGTTGCGATTTAGCAGTGATTCGCAGCTTTTCTAGTAAAAAATGTCATCTTTCTAACGCCATCTCTCGGAACCCGATCGGACGTATACCATTCAAGATACAGATAAATAACGCCATATATTGGAAAAATAATTGATTGCTTTATACTACACCCAATAGAAAAATTATTGTTTATAAAGATTTTGTATAAACAATAAAAGTGCGTAGTCAAATTTACTAACCGGTCCAAGTTTATTGTCCTGCACTGCAAATAAATAAATTCTATAAAATTCCAATGTGTTTGGCGCCAAATTATTCCGTGTTTCAGTTGTGTCACAGTTTTAATTATTTTCTTCATTGTGTTATTTAAATTTTAGTTTCATTAAAAAAATATATAATTAATGTTAATTAATACTGCAAAATGTAACCTTAGCAACTTTATTTTTTGCATTTAAACGACTTTGCTTGATTTTTTTTTTATTGTAATTTCCCTTTGTGCAACAACACAAAAATATACGGATTTGCTACTGTCTGCAATTTTTTTGGTTCAAACAGAAAAATGTTAATGCAAAATATGTTTCATTTAATATGCAACATGAAAGTCACATAAATGCAATCTAGAAATATCAACGAATATTTAAAAAACTATATCAAAATAATATATGTGTGCTGCATTATCTTTACTCAGGCAATCCGGTTTAATTTCACATGCAAAAAAGCTTACGGAAGTAACTCACATACAACATGAGGATTGGCGAATTTGGGCGAACGAAACTTTCGGTTTCAAACATAATCCGCATTCAAAATGTTTAGTCGAAAATGGCAGCACGACTTACAGACTGTAACCTCTAGTAAGCAAGTAGTTGGCTTAGTTAATTCTATATTAGAAATATGGATTTTGGAAGTCACTATTAAAAGAGTTTCAAAAAAGCATGCTAATTTGTATTTTGGTGAATATAATACTACTTTGGGCAAAAAGTACCGGGAATTTCAAATTGAGTCAGAAATGATTTTCTGATAGGTACAAATCGATTGTTTTTTAAACTGGCAGGAATGTCTTGGACATCCATTTCATATTTCATGTCAATATGTCAATTCCTTAGTTAGTTGAGCTTGTGTTTTGTAAACAAGCAAAAGTGCATTTTTCAATTTTTACGATTTCTTAATTTACTGCGAAGTTTGTGTTCGGAATAAAATTGCTGAAGCCAAATTGTTGAGAATGTTGCAGAAGTCCTTTGGCCAAAAGGCACTATCTAAAACACGTGTTTTGAATGGTATAAAATCTTCAAAGGCGGTCGATAAAGTGTTGAAGATGCAGAGCGCCCTGGTCTACCATCTACGTCAACTGATGAGCAACATGTCAACGAAATCAAGAAGTACTCGAATATCGTCGTTGGAATATTAGAAGGAACAGTTAGAACCATTTTAAAAGACCATTTACGCCTCCGAAAAGTTAAGTCTCGTGTGTGAAACCATGCTTTCTGACTATCAAAATAAGATGCAGCGCTTTATAGCTAGAGACAAGACATGGATTTACGCTTACAACCCTGATATAAGCGATCAATCGAGTCAATCTAATCGTACTTAAGAATCACGCCAAAATTCCGATATGATTGCATAAAATTATATTAAAACTGATGGAAATAGAAAAACATTTCAATTTTTGTTAAGAAACCGATTGGCTTACGTTTCTCAAATAATTTCAACCTCAATGGCTTTCAACGAAAAGCCAAATAATTTGCCAAATATTCCTACACTTAGAAAGTGTTCACAGCAAACTTTTTGATGCTTTGAAAGTTGCTTCAAGGAAACTTTTTTGCTTTGACTGAACGAGTTGGGTTAAACAGTGAAGTTGTTTTAAAGTTTTGGTGAGAAAATATTTGAATTTATTTGAAATACTCGACAGAACAAGTTCAAACTGAATTGAACTTTTAATATTTTTATTTTTCATTTTGGCGAGAAGTTTTTGATGCAAAACTAAAAAATGTAGGTGGAAATGAAATACGAGTTCAACTGAGCTAATAGATTTGAAATAATTAAATCAAAACAAGAAAATTAACTACTTCTTAGCCCCAGCCTTAAGGAAGTTTGTTTTTTTTTTTATCAAAGTCGTTTAATTATTTCAGCTTATATATTTTCAAAAACTTTAAATGCTTGAAAATAATTTGAATATGTAAAATATGTAAATTACTGCTTCTGCCTGTGAATAATTGGAAGATTTATGTGAAAATACCTTATGCTTTGGAGCATACAAATTGTTGTGCCCCCCTTATTGGACATTCAAGATGCGATACTTACATATTTACATAGCGATGATTTGACCTAATTTTGAGTAACAAATTTAATATGAACACAATAAAGGCGGCTTATGAACGAGCCAATGCATGCTGCCGGGCGTATCCTTTTATTGTACTTCAGGCACAGTGGCCCAAAATGTCTCAGATCTTCGGGCAGGTCTCTCTGAACACATGTGTAATTTCTTAAGAGGGTAACTGACATAAAGCAAAAATTTTTATACCCTGCACTTATGGGGTCAGGGGTATGTGTTAAATTCTTGTCCTTTATGTGGCGGGTAAGATGGCATGCGGTAGACTTCATAGCAAATTAATAACCATTGTTTCAAGTCTTTTGTCTCTTGGTATAAACATTTTTATTGTGAAGACTTTTAAACAAAATAAATTGAAATGTGCACCAGCGTGCCCATGACCTATGAAATTCATGTTTAAGGGAAACTTGAACGAAACTTAACCCATAAACGGAACACATATAAATATTTGCAAATAATTCGAATTTGACAATAGGATGACAATAGAAGAGGAAGGAGAACTTTTAAGCCATGCCTCTAGATTTTGATGATTTAGAAGAATTCGTATACGTTTTTGTTTGCTTTTGTTATAAATTTGTCTTAGCTCTATATACTCTGATTTCCCGAATAAACAAATCATTAGAAAATTCGTTTTGTTGATAAAAAATATAATCAAATGTTACTTAAGATATAATACAAATAAGAGGTTAACGAAAGTAGTACAAACTAAAAAAGATAGATTATGATGCATTCTTGGGGTAATGGGATATTGATTCATTGTGAAAACAAATTGAAATTGACCATCTATGCGGGTTAGCGGGTTGGGACATCCTGACAAACTTTGCCGTCGTCGTTTCTTTACCCTTGCCGCTTGAGAGGACCACTACGGTTTATACAATCTCAAGAGGCATTATAAACTCTGATGTGAGAGTAACAAAAAGTTCTTATGACTTTAGGAAGCAGAATCGAGTGCAACAACGAACAGAACAGCAGACATTTCTCGTTCTTAATAATGCAAAAGTCGCTATAAAGGACGATCAGCCTTGACACGTCGATCTTTTTCCCATCCACCTAAAAAGTGTAATATTGTAAAAGCTTGCTAAATTAGCTAAATCTGTTTTAAAAAATAATATTCTGATAAATCTATAATATAATAGATATATAGATACATTTTCAGTATCGATATATTTTAGTAATTAAAGATAATAACTTACGCATGTTGTTCGCGGTTGCACTTCAAGTTATCGGGCGGAATCTGCCGAAATTATTTTTAGACATTGGTTTTCAATGAGCTTATCGTGAGCCATAGAGGCGTCAAGTGGCAAGATGTTTATTGATCAGCCCCAAACGTTTAACTGCTTATGGAACTCGCCCTATTGAAAACATATGTCAGCCAAGTCGTGATCTTCACCTTCACAACGTTCGCCAAACAGTGTTCTGAAGTTGTCTTGCCGATAAATAGTTGTAGGCCAAAGCTTACGTGTTTATCAATAGCACAAAGCAGTATAAATAGCGTCAGCTGATAAAATCAATGTTACCAAAAATTTTGCGTTAAAAAAATCGCCCTTTATTTTAGCGAATCATTTGCTAATGATGCAGTATGGCGGTTTTAATTATCTATATTAAATTGGTTGATTTTTATTTCTTCACTTGAGCTTTAGATTTAGGAGTAAGTCAAATTCTTAAAATTTGGCATGTAGATTATTGGGAATCAAATTTCTTAAATCTAGCTGAACATATAAGCCTAAGGTTTCCATTGCATTATGTTTGCTGTAATAATTTCCAAAATCTAGGCGTTCGTACTGATGTGCGAAATAAATTTCTTTTGTCCTCCTGACCATCTTAGCATAAAAAAAAATAACTTAAATTATACCCTTACCCATGGGTATAGACGCTACATAAATTAAGTGCAAAAATAAACCTAAAATTCGCTAAAACAAAATCTGCCACAGATAATTACTTTGTTTTGCCATTAAAAGCGGTGGTTCAGGGTATACTAACCACCAAACACACCTCGAGAGATTTCAATTTTTTTTCAGGTGTTAACAGCTTTGTAACTCCCACACAGTACTGTTTATATACATATTGAACCCAATGTGATGGGGATGCCAGCCAAAAGCTATTACTTGGAACGCAATAAATACGCAACTTATTGAGATGAATGGCTTTCGAATATGCCAAAGGTGTTGGCTGCATATTTATTCCAAATACCGAGTCATAACCCAAGGATTTGCTGTAGGCTCTGTGGGCATATAAAATATGTAAAAAATTGGTGGTATGGCACGTTCCATATCCATTCTCACAAATTGCTAAAAATAATCCACTTAACCTTTGGTTGATTATGATAATACGGGCATGTCGAAATCCCAGCACTTGCTATAAGCTCATGAAATATGTAAGATAAAATATTCAAACAAGCCGAAGCTGGGAACTCTCGACGACAAAGTCAAATTGAATTGGAATGCCGCCGTACCCTTTCATCATCGTTATGTTAATCTGCTTATGTACATGTAGTATATGTGCATATATTGTGTGTAGTTTCTTTGGTCCGGAATCGTGGTTGTCTTGGTTTTTTGTGCGTACCCAAAGGTTTCATTTTCTTTATGACTCTGCGTCCCAGCGAGTAGGCAAGTTTTCAGCTGGTTTTTTCTAGAAACCAGTTTTGGTCAGGCATACTCCAGAGACATATTATCCAAATGTGCGTAGAGCATAGTGCTCGTTATGGCTAAAGGTCCTTCGCGGCGAAATCAAGCACGCTATTCAGCGCGTGCCTTGAGTGCCTTTAAAATGTTTCCAAAATTAGTTGGACACTTGGCTGGCATTGTGGCCAAGTAGCTTAATACCAAAGTGTCGTCTGGTTAGTTCCATTTCAATTATCTGACAACTATGGCGCAAAACTTTTCAGTACAAATTTAACTTTAACAATGTTTGCACAAATGCAGCCGTTACCTTTGTGTGGTGGTAATGGCTATAAAGGACATTTCCTAATGCCTTGGCCATTAAGCCGCGAGACTCCCCCAACACTACGCAATGCGCCAAAAAGTTGAAACAAAGTTTTGAGGCTAAGCACGTGCCAAGATAAAATAAAAAGAGCGATTGCCTCCAAAATAAGAGTACTATCTATATGTCGTTTTAATGAAAAGATTAGGATTGTACATGGCACAATCGATACAACAAGAGAGAGGGGCCACAAAAAAGGAATTTCGTCAATACTCTTTGGAAATTTACGCTAAAAGTTCTTATGGTTGTAGCTTCTCTGTTGTATGCGTTCTCCGAAAATGTGCTCTGTACCAGTAGATATGATATTTTCAAAGCAAATGCTCTATTTTCAAATTGGACTATCAATTCTTCTCCCAAATCCTCAATAGTACTCCTATAGAGAGTGCGTCGTCGCTTAGACCCATATGATAAAGTTGAAGTTTCTGATACATTTGTATAGACATGCTTTACTTTTATATCGGCAATGGTTTCCAGGCCCTCTAATCATTCACATGGACAGATTGTTGGAGAATCTCACAGGTGCCTTGGACTCTTTAAAGACATCTTAAGTCAGGCTGAGGTTATTGTGCTACTTTCAAAGCATTGTCTTTCAGAAGTGACTACTTTTATCCATCTCTCTGGTAGTTTTTAAATACTATTTGTAAAAACGGAGTTCTCTAGATCTTCTCTTTTAGCTATTTTCTATTTTTTCAATCGCCTCGAAGGGCAAATCAATTTGAACACGTCGAAAAAGACATTAGTCGGAAATGCTACCTACGCTGAGTTAGATAGAATGTTCCATTTCAGTAAATCGCATGTAGCGCTGTCCTGTCCAAATAAAATATAGTTCAAGTCTAACACTTTGATTTATTAAAAAAATAAATAAGATTGGTCTTAATTTGACTAGTTACGGCTATTTCTGCTGTATTTTCGAAGTTTAATATACCAAAGCTACCACCAGATCGCAATTCTTTCAAGCATTTACTCCTGGTTAAGTTGCAATAATATACAGGCAATGCAATAATAGAATTCGAAATTATCTTTCTTCGAAACATTGATTTGCTTCGAACGAATTTTAAAATCCAAAAAATCGATGAACCACCCTATATAAAATGTGAGCCAGTGAAGTCACAAGCCCAATTGTTAGGCGCGGTCAAGAAAAACACTTAAACTTTGTTTATTTATATCTCAGCAAAATAAAGACTAAATGAAATGAATCTTAATTTATGATTTACATTTGTTTGCTAGAAAAAATCAGCGATAAAGTTTTGAATATTTGTATTATCTGTATCGCATCGTTCTGATATATGTTATTCGGCTACAGCATTCTTATTGAGAATTTAATTTATCTGAGAAGAATTAATGTTTATTGCATTAAATTTATGCAAATGTATTAGACTGACACAACGTTTTCTTTATAGACATGGAAAAATAAAAACAAGGACATAAATATTCCTTATGTAGATTGTGTGCGCTTCGGGCATGTACTACATGCATGAAGTAAGAATCTTCTTATTTCACCCACAAAGTCACACATCACAGATGAAGACAACGTAAAGTCTACTTGAACCTAGTGCAGTATGCATTGGCAAACCTTTATAGGATTTTATGAAATTTACATTCCTACGGCGGAGTGGGTGCAAGTTGTGACCAAACGATGACCTAGTGCTGGCCTGCAAGACAGCAGCACGTGACAGAGCATGCAAATTTTTTCTGGCTTATTTATTATGTGAGAGCATCTTGGCCAGAAGAGGCGCCAGCTGCTTCGAAATTTTGTTATTTCATTGAAATATGCATAAAGTTTTTGCAATTTTCTAGTAGAATATTATCGAAGTAGTGCCATTTATTATTATTTCAAGGTTAGTCAAAGTGGGGGGAGGGTTCTTATTTAATTTTTAATGTTTAAGGCAAAGTTCAAGGTGAAGGTATACCAGAGTTTTGACTTTAAAGTAGAAAACTTAAATGCAGACAATTTTTACAATATATTTCATAATATGTATGATATTTGCCAGAAGAAAAAGAAATTGGTTTTCGTAAAAGGAAGATCTATGAGTATTTTTTTTTCTTTCAAATGACGGATATAGTTTTTTTTATCAAAATATCACTCACATTTATGGCTATCAAAATATACGTCGACCATCCAAAAGATTATTCTAAAAAGTGCCAAAAATGAAATGGCGTTAGTTAAAGTCAAATACGGACGATTTTGCCAATCCTTGTAGCACTTTTCTGCAAAAAATGAGTTATATTGCTTAAGCAATCATAAAGCCACCAAATTTGACTTTTTTGTTCGATTTATCCAATTTCAAATAATCAACCGATAACAATTAAATCTGTTACAGAATCAGAAAACATAATCTGCGGAGTAGAAAATTTAGTAATAATACATTCGGAAACAATGGATATAACAAATTTGTTGAACAATTTTATATTTGTACCGATTAAGTCTATGAGAGATATTATATTGCCATCATCCTCATTTTATATTCGCATTCTTTGAGAATATTAAATTTTTTTTTACTCAAAATGTTATTAGGATAAATTGAAAAATGAACGAAATACAAAGAGTTTATTGCAAAACTCAAATTTCAATATAGATTGAATCAACTGATTTTGATTAAATTCGTCGCAGTGATTGAAGAGACTAAAATACTTTTAAAAAATCACTGTGAAACTGTGAAAATCAATCGAATTTCACTTAATTCTGTGAATAAATAGATTATAACGATTAATCCTATGAAACCTGTGATATAGTCAACCGATTACGATCGACTTCGACGCAATGATTGCGAAGTTTATAAATCGCTTTGGTAGAGATAAGTTAAAAAATAAACTAAACGCAAGAAATTTGGTGTATATAAAGGGATCTATATGATATAGTTTACCATTTTTGTTCAAATTTGAAAAAGTGGTAGGAAGCAGTAAGTAACTCCGCATTCCGAATTAAGTTATATCTTAATAACTTCATAATATGTTAATGGGTAACGAATAAATCATCAAATAATCATCCTCAAATAATTTTTGAATATTTTAATTTTGGGTATAACTTCTCTACCCTGTTCTAAAGTAGAAAGTCCTTGGAGAAATCATATCATATTATATATCAGTGTGTATTTTTGGGAAAATATTAAAATTTTCTTTTTTCTATTTTCACAAGTTTTTTTATGTATTTAAAATGATACAAAATATTCCTAGTGTTAATTTAGGCATCTATGAGGAAAATAAAAAAATATTTATAAAAATATAAATACAATTCCTGGCTAATATTTATTCAAATTAACATGAAAAATAGTTGTTAATGTGTAATTAAGTCACTATATCTAAGCACGTAGTATCTTAGATGGTTTTCAAAATAAATAAATTCAAAATAAAAAAAAATGCGTATACGCAATATTTCCTACATTCAAATTGAGACAAACCCAGAAACTAGAAAATGCATCCAAAACTATTTCTGCACGATCTGCAGCAATTTTTTTATTATAATATAGGCGTTACATGCTTGACACAAAAACTCGAAATACGCCTGTTTTCCGAAAGTACAGGACATAATAACAAGGCAAACTTTGTTAAAGTTTCCATACCGCTTCGGCTGTCCGTTTGCCTTTGCACTTCAATCGATTTCAAGCATGACCAAAAGTGTGCCTCTTCGGCGAAATATTTCTTTAAGGATACAAATAAAGTATACACAACAGCTGTGCCCGAATGCACCAACAGTGCATACATATATACACGACCAGGACTGTGCCGTAACTATGGAGTGCAGGGCCATGGGTATTGCATATATGTATGTATAGTATATGGGTTGCTTCAGCCTCAGGTGTGACGTTCAGCCGGAAGAAATGCGGCACATTTTAATTCATGCCGCTGCAAAGTGTGCGCGCACAAATCCACTCGATGCCTTCAAGGATGCTACACTTTGCCCATTTGGAGCAGGATTTATTGCCGTTTTCAGCTTGAGCTTCAAATTGAAAAGCAAACAAGCTGCTAACAAGGTAAAACTTGTCTTTCTTGTTACAGCCAAAAGCGAGCACTTCAATTCAAATTTTGAAGTTTTTGCGATTCGATTTTTCGCACGTGCTCGATAATCCGGGAGTAGCTACTTTGGTTGCAATGGCAAAGAATTGCTTGAAGATTTGATGGCAGCAGCCGCAGCAGCAACATATGAAATGGTAAATGGCGACTGCTGTGCGGTATGTTTTGCATTTTTGTACATATACGTAATATGCTATACCCCAGGCAGTTTACATTTTGCAAGTGACGCTACTGGGATGCGTTCAATACTAAAATGTTTTCCATAGAGATTTGCATATCCTGCAGTCATTATGTCAGGGGTATACAAGATTTGCGTAATTTATGTAACAGGGGTAAAATAGCTTAAGGGTTCATAAATTATCAGCTATGTAGGGGTGGCTCTATACGCTTATGTTGGCATTGCGTTGAAAAGTCAAGTAAGAATTGCGTTTGTGATGTCATCAGGATTCAAGATTCAAAAAGTCACCACAATTAAAGGACTTGTTTAAGTCGCACACTTATTCCACTTTCGTAGACGAACATTAACTTGGTGTCAGTGTATTTTATAGTCGTCTGAAGTCTGCTGCATGCTTCACTCTGTTTTAAAGTTGTGCAGCTTCAGTAGCAACTGCAGTCAACTTTTTTTTCACCTGGTAAGCTTACTTAAGCATTCAGAAATCATTTCAATGATACTTGGCATGGTCTTTGGGAAAACAACATGTAAAGTTTGGCAAAGTTTTTGCTTGAATTTTATTTTGCTCTTCGGCTAAGGGGTTCGAGTGCATGTTCAAGGTTAAATCAAGTTTGAAACTTTTTTCGTACTAAATTCAAAACCGTTGACATATTCTACAAGCTTCTGAAAGTTGTTATTTATTAAGTTGTTTTTTTTTCCACCCAACAACGCAGAAAAGCAAGTTAAGCAAAATAAGAAGTTTCTTGCAATTACAAATGTAAAGTTATAAGTTGAAGCTGAAGCAGGAGACGGAGCTGGCTGAAGATTGTTATTTTCGAGCATGAATTTGGAAAGTTTACTGAATTGGAAATTTAATAATGCGCATACGTTGAGTTGGCCTGTGAATTGTTTATTGCGTATACGTCATGTTGTCTGTGCACATTTTTTAACCTTTTCGGTTAAATGGCAATCAAAATATATTTCTTGCCAAATTAAGCTTGAATCAGCATTTTGAAATTTATGACCAGCTGGCTGTCTATGTTTTGTTTATATATTTTAGGAAATATGTATAAAATATGTATGAGAATGTAAATAAGTGAAGCGGGTTTATAAAATGTTTGGTAGTAATTCAATGGTGACTTGTAGATTTTATAAAGCTTTCTTGGCAATTGGGTAATTTCTTTAAATGATTTCATGTTTGTTTGTTGGTTTGAACTGGAATTGGAACTGTGCAACATATACACTCATATATTTGAGTATAATTCTAAATAGGTTTCCTTTCACTGGCTGGTCTTTTTGTTCGTCTTTAGGTGTAAGCTTTCGCTTTAAGATAATCTTTGCTAGAGCTTCGCCATTCACGATATTGCCGATCCCGCGCACAAGTTGTGTTGTAATTGTTGAATGGAATCTAGTGCTTTAAGCTTTTATAGCTCACGCTTCATCCGAATACTGCATTCGTTACCAATCTTAAAGTGGCTCAAGCTTTTATAAAGCCTTTTATTCTCCTACACCTCCATGCTGGCTGCAGCCGTTCGCCTTAGAATCCGTCTTCTGCTTCCTTAAAGCACGGACAGGATGAGCGCCTTACAGAGTATTAGGTTTGTCCGTAGAGAGAAGTCTCCGCTTAATATCTGCTCATTAAGATTATATTCGCATAATTAAGCTTATTTTGTAGGCTTATATCATTGTAATTATTCACGTTGGTTCGCGAATTCCTTGATATGCTGAAAGTCATCCGCTGAAGAGATCATACGAAAGAGGGTCGGCTTGTCTAACACCTCGAACGGTATTGAACGGTTAAGAGAGATCCCTTTTGGGGCTGCTCAAGATCATTCTGTTTTAAAAATGCTACCAGTACAATGTACGTGGATATTGAGTAATATGAAATTGAAAAGGTCGCGATCCTTGGTCTTGTTTGACAACTTGAGAGGTAGCGAATGTTTCAGAGAAGTGCCTTCCAACTTTGTAAGAACCAATGGTAGTGCTATATTTCAATCTGCAAACTTGAATCAACTCCGTAAGAATTCCCAGCTTTCATATGATAGTATACAGGCGTTCCTTTTAACCGAATGCAGCATTGTAATCAACAGAGATGTATTTGTATATTAATCTGTTTTCCATGGACGTTTTATAGAATTAACTGGAGAGCTTAGACCTGGGGTATGTAGGGCTTGCATTTAATCTTCAATATTGACCCAAACTGTTGATTATTTGGAAAACGTAATCCATTCGCAACTTAATACTATTTCTATGACTTTAATTTTTTAGAACTGTTATGGAAAAAGTTAGAAGTTGACACTTCGTTGTGGATCTTTTTAACCTATTATCGGATTACAACCGACAACAACCGACCGATTACAACTGTTCACTACAGTGCCAAAATACGGGAAATCCTTCAAAAATTAAAAAAGTATAGAAGCCCATGCGTCTTGGATTATTGCAATAAGATTTACTGATTATCGTCGATTCACCCTTTTTTGGAATAAAGTATGCTAAAAGTTCACGCTAGCCATATTGTACTAAGGATATATACACTCTATCAGCTCATGGTGACCAGTCTTAGAAATCTCTGCAGGCAGCACAACGGCATCGTCTGCTTTGCTGTTCTTGTTGATGCAACTTGGACTGCGGCGTCGTTTGGTGTTAGCTGGTTGTATTCTCTAATGGCGATAATTGATGCATCATCGCATGCAAGTTCCTTTAAGGAATGATCCCACCATAAGCTTTCGGTACATTGCGTATCTGAGACCATATTCCCTCCACGTTCTAAACATTGCTGGCTGGTTGAAAAATATTTGCAGTGACAATTTGCACCCCTACTACCTTGAGTTCCCCTTTCATACATTATTATATCTTAACAGCGATACGAGCTTGCTACAAAATGTTGTTATTATGTTCTCCTTATTACTTCTTATCACATCTATAAAAATCATAAAAACCATATAGCTCGTTTTGGAAACTTGCCCGCTTCATTTATTTTTACCCTTATTCCATCGAAGTATGTATGCATAGATGATTACATATATATATAGTATTCATGGTGGGAACACCACATAAGCTTATAAATAAAAGTGTTTGAAAAATAATAGCTACCACGAAATGGGAATACAAAGAATCGTATAAATTGGCAAAAGCCAAGTTTTGCTCTATTAAAACAAAGCAAAAACAAATGCAAAAGTTATACAAAGAAAACTTTTCGTTTTATTTCTAACTGGCTTTGCTTCTTGTTGTTGTTGGATTTGTTGGAACAGCTTTTGTTGTATTTTTTTTTTTTTTGGTTTTAAGCGAAACTTGCGCTTATATCTTTTTCTTATGTTGGCCCCCACGGATTGTCCCATTTAAAGGGCTTTGTGAATCGTCACCCATGCGTGAATGCGCTTCGACATATACGAGGGCTGGTCGAAATGTAGGCTGCAGTTAAAAGGCAACTAGTGGTTCTTCATAGGAAGTACACGGTTTTTGCAAGCCGGAAAAACTTGTAAGAAGACAAAGAAGTCAAAGTTTTGAAGCATTTAAAAGCAATTCAAGTACTTTTAGTAGCATTTCAAGAACTTTTCATTATGAATAATATTCGAACTATGTATACTTATTAATTTCTTTAACTCCTTGTGTAGCCTCTTAATTTAAGTATCTGAATAAAGAAGAAATATAAATCTTGATATTTTTTGTAATTAGCAGTAATTTTTTATTCTCGATCATAAAATAAGATTATTCCATTTAAGAAGTCTATTTTAAAATATTTAATTATTGTCTGAAATAACCAACAATAAAGAATTGCAAAAAAAAATATATTAACTTAACTAATTCTTAATAACACTAAAATTCAAAGTCCTCGTCTTGATTTTTGCAAGTTAAGACTTAACTAACCTGCAAAAGCCAAAAAAAAGGATACTGCGAACATGGATTCATCCACTCTTAGATCGAGTCAAGTCGAGTAGGCGTCTTTGGCGCCCTATAGCGTAAAAGGTTTAAAATCAGCATAAGGTATATTTTAAAAGTTTTTTTCATCTTCATAATGAACATTTTTGCCTTGCAAAATAAGTAAAAAAGTATTTCCAAATTTCGCGGTCCCTCATCCTTTAAATTTTAGATTCTTCGGATCATCTTCTAAATATTTAGCAAGATAATTTTCCCTATTACTACTTAAGTCAAATTTATTGTACATATTTTTATTGAAGCCAACCGCCAAATATATGGATTTTAAGAAAATTATCTAAAAGCCAACAATTTTTTAAACGATTGAGATAATGTTTTTAAGATTCCTAAATTTAAAGCAAAGGCAATAAAAATATTCGAAGTTTATTTCTAAAAATTCCGATTCAGAATTGTGAATTTGTAATACCAAGGTTAGGTTAATTTCGACTACGTTTCGTACCATAATTTTTACTACCCGCCCTCGGTAATACATACATATGTTGACTGTAGTACAGACATAAGTTTAAATTATTTTCATAGTAAAGGTTCAAAGCTGAAAGAAACGTCAATTTATTAGGAGTATAATGACATGAACCCAAGATGCTAGCCACTTTTTGTGTCTAGATCAAATCCACATCTATGTACTACATATGTAAGTATATAACCAGATCCTGCAGTAATATATAAGAAATAATTGGGATTTGATGTGAAGCTAAGCAAAAAGAGCTGGTTAAGCTGCGGGTGCGTTTAGTTGACTCATGCAAGATTTATGGGAACAATGGAGAATATACATAGTAAAAGCCAGCGAGACCCAATTAGGTTTTACATGTTCGTTGATATATATATATATATACATACATACATTAGGGTGGCTCGTGCATAGAGCTTCAATACATACAAAAATTTAAAGTGCCAAATTTTGAAAACGATATCTTTTTAAACAATTCGAAAATAAGAGAATTTCGTGAAACAATAAAATATTTGATTAATCGATTTGAGATATAATATGCTTTAAAATGAAGCGATAATACCTCATCTGAAGATGTTGAAAAGTTAAAAGCGAGATGAAAAATGGTGCAGGATACTTAAAAACGTATTCTGACTATTTCATCTAAAAATTCTATTCTAAAATAATTGGCGACATTTTACTATTTTATTAAAAACGCTTCGAGTTTAAAGATTTAATTACAGCACAAAACAAATTGCGGCACTCTAATGTATTTTTAAAGGTTGATTTTCTAAGACCTTTCTTTTTATGTTTTCACCAAAGTCCAACAAATTCAGAAAAATGTATCCTCTTTTAGACAATAGTAGGATCGTTGTAGCTTAATGTTTAAAGATAATTTTATGAAGTGGCGTACATACGCTGCATCAAATTTTGGTATATTCTATAAAAAACCAGTATATCATTACTACAATTTTTAATATGGGCTTCCGGTACACCAAGAGTTGTGGAATTTTTTCTATAGACGTGGGCCTGAAGATAGGACCCCAAAAAAGCAAATTATAAAATAAACTGCTCGCAGAAACTCAACTCGTAATTGGGATCATTTTTTGCGTACTGTGTGGCATATGGAACATAATATCATCTTTTTGCAGCCACATTTTAGCTTAGGTGAGCTCTTCTATTTTGGAAAAATACAAGTTTTTTGGCTACCGTTGTAGGTATCCTCGTTATTCACAATAATAAAAAAGTATGCCTTCAGTTTGTTAGTAGATTCATGTTTAAATAAAATATCTTGCTAAAAAATAATTTCGCCCTTTATTTGGATGTATGTTCTTTTCTCTATGTATGCTTACGACTTTGCAAATTTGATGGGGCATCCAGAAGTGAAGTTTTGTGGGAAACTTTCAACTAAGAATCAATATTATAAATATTACTTATATATTGCTAAAATGTAGGCTATTATTTTTCCCAAATTTCTACCATTTGGAAAACGTTATGTAGTTTTCAGGTTGGAATTTGAAGTTATTGAACTTTACAAGACTATATAGAGCAAAGGTCAACTAGGATTACCGAATATAATTTGTGTGAGACCAAAAAATACTAAGATGTGGAATGTCAAATCCACTTTATGTACTTGTGTTTTAAGAATTTTTCTTGTTTTAAGTAGGGTTTTTACTTTCGCTAATTAAGATATTTATTCACTTCCCAGTATTTTCTCACCTATTCTTAAATTAAGATTCTATGAAAATTTTTTTAAGACTGTATTTTCTTGGCTTATGTGAAATAATTCGGATTAAATTTAAGTTACAACCCAAATGAGTCTCAAAGTGCTATCTGATTTGTGCACCAACTTCTTAAGTCCGCTCCTGTGCATCACACAACAAGGTAGACATTTTGCATGTTACGTGAAATGATTAACTTAAACATATGGAAATCTTGCTTTTGATGATAATTAAGTGAACACCGCAAGACTTTCTTACATTTTATGTAAATTTCTATGTAAATTAATATTTTGATGTAATTACAAAAAAAAAAAGGAAAAAATACACCCGCGCGCAACATAATCCTTGTTTATCCCCAAAATGTTGCATAACAAAAAGTCAAAGCATACTCGCACACTCTTCCAGGTAGACAAAAAAGCATTTAATTAAACTTTGCCAGAACATACATGAATAATTAAAATTTAATTTGGCCAATACAGAGGTGTACAACAATATACCCTAGACAGTACAGGTGGAGTTTGAGCGTTTTTTGTTTTTTTTTGCTTTTGCTTTTGCATTTGCAGAACCACCCGCTGGGGCTCGAGCCTTTGGCAAAAGAAATAAAGCATTCCTTTGGCTGTTGCTACTCCTCTGCTGGAATGTTTTTACTTTTGTCAGTTTGTATATTTTTGTGTAATAAATATTATGAAGCGACATTCAGCAACTTCGAATTCCATTAAAAGAATTCCTTACATGATTCATAATGTGAATACAAGTCAGCCATGTAAGCGCCTTTCCACGTCATAAAGAATGTATAAGCACACATACGCATTTATCAAAGTGTGAAATTAAAAAGCGCCCAAACACATCCGTCGACGGAAAGAAAGGTGACGAAATAAAAGCCGATTTTCTTCGAGTTGTGGAAATTCAATTTGTGCTCCTCCGCGTGGGTTGGTGATGGTGGTGGTGGGGGTTACAGCTGAAAATAAAGGTTCTTTGAAGCGCTAAGTTCTAATTTTGGTAGCTGATAGCGGTGATTATGTCAAGTGGTGATGCCTGGGGCAGATTTAAGTGCAGTGGAAAGCTAAATCGTTTCTATATGAAACTTAAATTTTTCGTTGATTGTTGTCTTCTCAAGCCTCAAGGCCTGGGAATAGCCATAACATCTGTAGATTATCATTAAGTGCATTTTAAGCAGTCGTTGAGTATTAATTTTGAAGCCAACATTGGATTTTGGTAGATGCACAAAATTTACTCAAAAACTTCGAAGAGATAGCTGAAGTTTTTGCCTCAGATACTTGAAAAAGATACATGTGATTTGAATGACCAAAAGCTATTCCACAATACCTTCAAATAGTCTTTACTTTACTTACCTTCAATCCGAGCATCGATAACGTAAGTAGTAAGTAAGTTTTGGAGTAAGTTGGTTGGCTTATCCATGTCGGTAGAGAATAATATAATAATGACATATTTTGCAATGAATATATGGCGCAGGTTACAATCGGAACCACTTGAGGATGTCTGGGATCGCTGAAGCAAACATTTTATTTTAGTACTTGTGAATATATTTTATTAGGGCTTTGCCATTTAGACTGACAGTGGTTTCAAAACCTCTAATCAATCGCATACACTGATCTTCGGAAGATCTTAAAGGCATTATATAAGTTTCTCTGTAACTGACAAGTTCCCTACATATCTTTTACGTCAGAAAGCTTCTTGCCCAAACACCTACACGGAAAGAATTTGTAAGCCAATGATATTTTTGTAAACATAAACTTGTACCGGTGTTTCTTAATATGTTTTTTCTTGAAATTTGAAAGAGTAGAAAACTTTAAAATCCGATTAATCGTTCAAGCCAATTTCGATACATTTTCATATAGTGCTGTGTTACCTAACGTATTTTCGAAATTTCGTTTTTTTTTATCTTTATAAGCAAACTTAGCGTAGTTTATGCGTAAAAAAATTTTGGCGACAGATTGTTCCAATACACCACTTTATATAGGCGGCGACTGATAGAGTGCTTAGGGGAAATCGAGTAAATTTTCTAAAAGTAGATTTTTTGCAAAAGTTTGTGTTAGTTTAGACATTAAACGTTCTTTCTACTTAAATAAATATTAATTATTTTTGAATGCAATAACACCATCTCCGAAATATCTATCCGTATTAAAAAATAAGATAAACTTGTCACTTTTGTTGTATGTTGCGCCAGTTTTTGCTTAATCTTTTATCTTGACGTTCCTGGCGGCATCCAGACAAATAAACATGAGTACAATTGTTTATTTCTTGATTTTTTATATAACAATTGAGATAGTCTTTCTCAGACAACTAAACATAAGGCGGACTTTAGAAACTTTACTTTTCAACGCGCAAAAGACTACAAAAAATGTGTGTGATATAGCTTGCTTTCTTATTAAGGTTTCACGAAAGCCATTATTTAGCTTTGAACACCAAAAATCTCAAAATAAATCCACCCTTTCAGAGTTTCCACACGCTTAACAAAGCACCCTTTAAATATATCAAAGGATGAGAGAGCCACTTTTGATTGCCCAGGACACGTTGTAAGCTCAACCTTTACATTAAATCAAAGTATTTCCTAATTAAATTCAATTTTACAACAAAAGATTTTATGAAGCCCACTTAAAGGGATGCCAATGAAATCAAATCGATCAAATACCGCTGATTCATAGGGTTATAATTTGGCGCCAAGTGTTGCCATCAAATCCCCTATTCCTTTGCGCCGTATCCCCCACGGTGAGCTTCAGTCAGATAACGTGCTCCATGCTGCTGCGACAGCTGTCTACGTCACACTGACAACGTAGCGATAGAGCAAAGGAGTAGCATCAGCAGCAACAGAAACATCAGCAGCAGGAGCAACAGCATGAGAACAGCAGGGTTGGAGGCGGAGCAGGTAACGAGATAAATTACATTTTGATAGCAAGTCGCAAACTTAAATGCAAATGCTGTCATACTGAAGGAAACCTGCGTAATGTTTCCAGAGGCAGGACACAAAACAATGGCAATTTAAGCATCAATTTATGAAAGAAATTCTAAATTTTATCATACCCGGGCATCTGTTACATGAGTTAGAAACCTATAAAGCAACATTACGTATACGCCTCCGGAAACATTGTCAGTGAATGTGAAACGCAATAAAATGACGAATACTTGTCTTTTAAATGCATGTTTATAAATGAAACAATTGACTTTGCAAATCTTTTGGTAAAGAGACAACTGAAACCTCAACAATTTGTGACTTTTACAATTGTTGCATTGATGTTTGATAATGATTGAATGTGTTGAACTTGTTACTGGCAAATCGTATGCTGCAAGGATGGGTAGGTATTCTGATTGTCATGCCAATGGCAAAAGGCAGAAGCTGTTAGTAATTGCCTGAAGCATGACAAAAAATGATGAGAAAATTTTGAATTCATTTTGCCTTACTTGAGGGTAGCAGAGAAAGAGTTTTGTGCATAAAGCCAGAAGTCCTGCAGTGTTCACGTTTAGCCTAAAGCTATTGGGATAAAAGCGTACTTTGTTTTTTATTAAATTAAATATATGAAGCGAGAACAGACTCCGCTTTTGATGAAGAAATTGTGTAAAATTTGTATAATTTTCAAGAGAAAATTGTGAATTAAAAAAAAAATG
The DNA here is from genome assembly GCA_035046065.1 of Chymomyza procnemis. Lineage (NCBI taxonomy): Eukaryota > Metazoa > Arthropoda > Insecta > Diptera > Drosophilidae > Chymomyza > Chymomyza procnemis. The sequence goes on along the minus strand of JAWNOJ010000023.1, from coordinate 9,437,489 downwards.
ATTAACAAAGTGTGGCCTAGACTGCTAAAAAGCATGCAATTCGGTTCTTACTTTTTGCTCAGGATTACACTTTTTTGGTGTGGAACAAGTTTTTAAATGCTTGCAGCCTGACAAAAATTAGAATGCAGAAAATGTTCTTTCTACTGAGAGTTTAATGATTATCTTCTGTAGATTATCGTTTTTGCATTTTAAGCAGGCGTTGAGTATTCATTTTGAAGCCAACATCTGATTTTGATAGATGTACAAAATTGATTGGAAAACTACGAAGAGTTAGCTGAAATTTTTGTACCAAGTGATTTGAATGACTAATAGGTATTACACAATGCGGGTTTTGGTAATCGCAAACTTTTGCTCGTATATTTTACTTCTTACAATCAGGTGTATCTTTTCAAAACATTTGATAAAAACATTTTAGTTATCTCTTTGAAGTTTTCGAATATATTTTGTACATCTATCAAAATCTGACATATTCTTCAAAATGAATACCTAAAATTTTTAAAATTTAGAGTTGAGTTGTCCAAATTTTTTTTGTTTTGACTAAGAATGTTTATCTTTGCAAATTTGTTTGCTGTCTTTAAGGCGGAAGAGTAACAGCTACTGCAAGCTTAACCTGTGCATCCTTTTAGGAGAATGCTTAGGGTTTTCATAAGTCTTCAGAGCTAGGGAGTAGGTTCTACTCCAATCTTCATGATGATGTGCGTCCTTCTTATGATCAATATTTGTGGCATTGTTGGTATAAGCGTATTCTATAGCGCTAAAATATATAGTATTTTGTGCCACATCAAGGAAACATATCAAAGTATTCAGCATCTTGTGAATTAAAGTCCCAAACATAGCTTCATCTAATAAAGATTTAACCAAAAAGGAAATTGTAATGGGCAAGCGACTTACTTCGAACTTGAAAGATTTATTTATGAAATCAATAATTTACGATAAAGCTACTCTGCTATCGAAAACTGGAATATCGCATCTTTCAAGTAAATAAATTAATTCTCCTTTTCAAAGACAGCAGCCATCTATAGTTTATAGCCAAATCCGAGCGGCAGTGCCTTTAATTACTAAAAATTTATTTATTCAAATTGCGTATTTTAGTTAGCTTTGCCAGTGTGCCAGCCAAGTGCTCCACTTCAGCCAAAGTCAGAAGCAAGCTTACAATTGTATACCTTTTCTAAGAAATACGACTTGACCAGCGTTACTTACTGCCAAAGCTTTTGTCATACAACCAACTGTCATTCGCTGTGATGATTATTTAATGAGCACGACATAGCACATCCTGCTCTGACCTAACGAGGGCTGCTCATTTTTGGATGCTTCGTTAGTTGCTGCTACCTTGTGCAACGGTGCGTATACGTTTCGTTTTGCATTTGCAAAAAAAAAAACTCAAATCATATGCCACAAATTGTCGTTTGGGGGCAACCTCGCGATTTACACTAAATGTCAAGAGCTCGGGATTCAAGTGAATGCAAAAAAGACGCAGAGCAGCTAGCAGGATGAGTGCCTGTGTCTGTGTCACTTGCATCAATTGTTTTGTACTTGGCACACAAAGAGCGCACAAAAAAAATAAATAAAACAAACACAAACGTTCCGGTTTGACTAGAAATACTCGCGCTCCAAGCACACAGTGACACTTATCTCGGAAGCGCCATTTGTGCGAGCGACCCCATTCCTTGATATGCACCAAGCACAATACCAGCACAATGATATCAATATCTACATTCGAAGGTGTCATAAAAAAAAGTGCGGGAAACATTTTGCAAGTCAAACAAATAAAAATCGAATAAAAATTCTGTATTTCGTCGACATTGCAATACGCTGCAAAAAGTTATATTGGTAGGGAGCATGTCGTTCTTACATGCCGTTGAAAAAGATTCTTTTGCAGCAATTAGTTTGTTTTGGGTTATTAACAAAAATGTCCACAGCTTGCTAATTTCCTTTAAAACTCCAGCATGCCCTTTATCGCTCTTACTAAAGGGTATACAAAAAATAAAAGTACTCAAACAATAAAATTCAAAATGCTTTCTGCCATAGATTGATCCCGTGCCCGTGTCTGCGCCAGTGTGTGTTTGCCCAAAGTAACGAGGTCAAATGGAAATCGCCGAGTTTGCATTAACTTTCGACGCCAGCAGCATCCTGCTCAACCTGCTCTGCTCACCCGCTCTCTAATTCTGGTTTGCTTTATGAAGCCAGCATACGATTAAACAAGCAAACCATTCAAATGTCATGCAGCCAAGCGCATAAAGATTTTCCGTTTTTCCGACCGTATGCCTAAGCGTACATACAATCGCTTTAAAAGAGAAAAAAAAAGTAAATCAACTACGGTTTCCGCTTTTTTGCCGGATTTAAAATGTTGTAAAGTTTTACAACGAAACGAAAAAGCAATAAAAATGTTATAATCAATATTTTTGGTCAGTTGCAACCACAAAGTGTTATAATGTTTGAATTATTGAAGAGTTGAAATGTCTCTTTAAGCCCTGCCTCAGCATTACTCTCACTGGGAGTTCAGCACTGATAATTGTACTGTCTGTCACTAGGACGATTCACATAGATACACAAACACACACCGCGACAGAGACACGGACGCAACCGCAATTGCAATTCACATGCATGCCCTTGTCTCTCTCTCGCTCTCACTCTCTGTCGTTCACTCGCTCCAGGACTCGCTATCTTCCTTCACTCATTCATTCATTCATTCATTCATTCAGTACTCATTTGGTGAGAGTGCCACTTGTGCTTGCCACAATTTTAATTGACATCCACTGGTTGAGTACATGCAGTTGACTTTGAATACTCAACATGCCACAAATGCAGTTTATATACTATGTGCAACTTGGATATATATTTGTGCAACTGTTTAGCTATGCCAACTGAATGCTTCTGGGTGCAACAAGGTCCTGTAACAACTGCAACAACAACAACAACGACAGCAGCTAGTGTGCAACATGCAACAACAGACTTCAAATGGCAATTATGACAATCTGGCTTACAGCTATTTACTGCACATTTGTTGTTTTGTTTGCCGAAATTAGGCCAACACTCTTGAAATTAATGAGCTAAGGGACTGCAAGGTATACATTTTTGAAATCAAACTTGAAATTCTCGATAGACTCAGGATATATGTTATTTATGAGTAGCGTGTGGCATCAAATCTGAGCCTTATTTTATGATGGCACACATTAAATGGAATGTCAGGAATCAATTAAAATATATTTCAAGCTAACCAGTTGGCAACACTTTACCAATTAATTTACTGCTGGTACAAGGACTTTAATAATATTTCAGTGCTAGCATTTTGTAGTTTATTTTACATTTATTTTATTTTTTTTTTTTGTAATTTCATGAACTTCGCCTTTTAAGGGATAAGTACTTCTTTTGGAATGATGCCTTTGATGCGCTCTAGCTCGTAGAATATGAAGCACCGAAACAGCAACAAAAAACTTGAGAGTACTTAACATACATTACAACTGATTTTCGGAAATATTCTGCAAAGTCTAGTTCTGACAAAAATATTAAATTTAAAGGTTGATTTTTTAAGAGTTTTTTGATGAAGTTAAATTTATTTATTTACACAAATAAATACTTTTTTAAAAACCATGTCTGCTAAGTGCTCAAACTCGTAGGACATGACAGTTCTGCTCTGCCCCCAATTTGAAAGAGAACATGGAGTTGTTTAAAGATAAGATGATAAATACTTAACGATTTTCTGAAATATTCGGCAGAACCGGCTGCCAAATATATTTAAATTAAAAGATGATTTTTTAGAGTTTTTAGTTTTGGTTTTAGAACATAAAAAAATTCAGCAAGATTTATACTATGCTTGAGTCGATTTTTGCGCTGCATTAGTTCATACGCTGGGTCTCAATTATTTATTTATTTAGGAGTATAACTAAGTCCCGTCGACCTTAAGATTAAACAATTTGAGAATGTTAAAATTAGAAATATTAAATGATAGTGGATTAAATATGATATCAAACTAAATCCCTAGCCTGATGGTTGCATTTTTTATAGATATGCACTATCTCGCATCTGAGGCTGGCTAGGAATTTGGATTTACAGCGTAAAAGATGAAAACAGGAAGAAAGACAAACTTTTAGATATTTCTTAATAAAGAAACCAAAAAATCAGTTATGACCAAGTTGGGTTCGTATTTGATCAAAGATTTGGCGAATTAAGCTGAGTTAAGATGGTAGATAGAGATGTGAAGTGAATGGACCGTATCTAAGATAGAAAATCGTAAAGGCTGAAATAGTTTACGCATAGATCGCGAAAATGATCGCATAATGCATAATTATACCTACAAAAGTGATTTGCTAGAGGTCGAAAAGTACAAGTTACCCTAAACGCATTGCAAAATGCAATTTTGTTAAGAAGTGTATTAGAGTCAATGAAACCGAGTAAAAGCTTATGTAAAAATAATACGCCGTAGCATGTTCTACGATTATTTAAAGAAGTTAATTTCATAAGGCAAAGTCTACAAGAATAGGACGACAATCGAATGTTAGCACCATTGGTATTTTTCCAAGAAATTCTTAAATATTTCACTGCCTCAATCCTTGCGGCTGTGTAACTAAAGCTGTATGAGCATGAATAGAGTAAAAATAATATCGAGGCGTTAAATTACAAAATCTAGGCAGACAATTCACTCTCCTCCAGCGTGGCAGAAGCGAGAGGATAGCTTATCTCTTTATTAGATTTTTCTTACGCGAGTTGGGTGATTGTTAATTTTTAACAAAGTGCCTTCTATTTGGAATTTTAGAAAATAGTTATTTTTCTGCTGTAGTGCTTGCCATTCACAATAACGCTTCGAATATTGCCCAATGATGCCGCCGTTTCCTATTGCACAGCAGACAGTGACTTTTTTAGGATACATTGGTAGTTCTTGCAATGCCTTTAGTCGGTCCTAATATAAAAACTCTTGCGAATAAGGAATCCGTTCAAACAGAAATGAGCTTGCGACATATAGGAAATGACAATATCCTTACCAATTTTGGGAATGAAATTAATTAAATTTTGAACTCTATGCATTTGTAAGAAACTTTCATAGGCTAAACTAAACGTTTGTAACTGTCATAAAAACTACGAAAATCGCATTAGCAGTTAAAAAAATATCGCCAAAAAATCGTTGCTAAAAAAGTACCCTTTCTATAAAGTACTTATTCTCTTACCTAAAGTTTATTGGCGTTCTGTCTTAATAACAGCAGCCACCTGAGTATTGTTTATGTTTCCGAATTTATTATATTTAATATAACTTATTTTAATTTATGCGTTTCGTTGAATTTCGTAGACTTAGCCTTATTGCCAGCTTATTCAAGCCTTCTACATCCGTTACATTTCAACCTTATTCTGTACATCTTAAACATACTTTCGATCATCCAACTTGTTCTCAATTATTCCGAAGCAGAAATCCCAAAAAATTCCAAAATTGAGCATAGCTTCTTGAGCTTCTTTTAACTTTTCTGCTTGTAAATTTTAAACAGTCAACGCCTCTTTAAGTACCAGCAATGAAAATAGGCTCAGGAAGCACTTTTTGGGGGTTCTCTGCTAGTATTTTCTTTTAGTTTACTTTTTACTGCCGTTGTGTACTTTCAATGAAAACGAAAATATAAATACAGCGGGAAAAGAAAAATTTCCCACAGCAAATCCATGTGAAAACAGTGAAAGCAAAACAAATACTTGTAAAAGTGAAAAACATGGCGCTTGTAAAGCCGAATTTCCAATGACCTCAACGTGAACATATTTCTTTTGTGGCATCGTATTTTTCAGCAGTTAAAGCCATAAAGTATTTATAACACGAAATAAAGGATTTTATGCTTGAAGTTTCATACGAAAAGCCACACCTTTGCGCACTTTGTTCCAAGTGCATTAAAAATAGTGTGACCAGCGTCATTTTGCAATTTCATTTTTATCAAAGAGTGTACACTTTTTATCAAAAGTGTATGTTATAAGTAATGGTGAGTGTTTTTATAGTTATATACAACTATTCGGTATAAATGATTCTATTTGGTCTTTTGTTTAATGATAATTAACTCTAGCTCCTTATTCAATTGTCATTTCTTTGTGAGATTGAAAGAATCCGGTTGATTCAGAGCAATTCTGCTATTGTAGTCGTGTATCTGAAAAATTTACTTCTCGGCATTCTCGTATTAACACTAAAATAAATTCTTATTCATGAATTCTTTAATTTAATAAAGTGTCGTGAGCTAGTCTAAAAGTTTGAGTCGTATTAAAAGAATAAACTTATAATTATAATTATTATAATTCCTTCAGAACATTGCTCGATGCAGTTCTATTGGCTGGCTTTCTTGCTTTTATCGTTCAAAGATCATTAACTCAGTCAATTCATTTGCTTCTTGGATGCACTCTTGCAAGTTTTCTGAGTCCCCTCGATTCGTGAGTCATCTGTAAACAAATTCAACACATCGTTATGTCAATCCCTGTGGAGTCGTCCGTCAGATGTAATACATGTACAAGCCATCGTAATTTTTGAAGTTTTATGAAACTCGTAATTCTTCAGCGGTGCTGATCACGTTCAACTCTTTGTTACTTCAACGCCAGTGTATTTTATTGCTTAATAGTTCCGGAACTTATATACATCTTATTCTTTTTTTATACGGTAAATTGGTTCCCGACAAAAATGTTTAAAAATACCGAAATAAAAAGACACTGATCATATGCAAAAATAGTTAATTGGCTCTTAATCTCTCAAACCTATTATATTCGAATTACGTATATGTTTATATTTGGATCACATTACTTGAGGCTATATTCAAAATAAAGTTCGGGATAGAAAGCCATAATCCATTTTGTTTCATATTTTTCTCTACAGATAAATGCAACACACTGTAAGGACTTTGCCAAGCGGGAGAGTTACGTATTAAATAATTTAATAATATTCTTGATGTAAAATTATGAAATAGTCCGTCCTATGCTCCACACAGTAGCATCAATTTAACGTCATTAGTTTTATAACATTGTTGCATTATTTTGCAGTTAAGGAATTCAAAAAGGAAAAAAAATTATAAAACTGTAGATGACGCCACCTGGTTTTTAAACACTTACATTCGAAACATATTAAAACACACTCGTTTAAGTTGATCCTCTACACAATTTTAAAAACTGCTGTTCTATAAAAAAAAAATATCGAAAAAATATGGCTTCGCTTGAAAATTGTTTGGAAACTGATAAAACTCAGCTGACTTTTAATCTCCGATTAGAAATTTCGCCTATTGTATGTCAATCATATTCGATGGAACTGAAACATCAAAATTATAATAATGTCATTTGGAGCGAGAGACTTCAAAGTCACACAATAAGAAATGTAATAAAAAACGCTTTATTAACATTTACAGAGCCTTGATAAAAATAAGCAATATGCTGTATTTTAAATATTGTCTTTGAAACATTAGTTCTCGTAAAAAATTACTTTTTCGTATTCCTTTTTAAAACAATTTATCTTTTTCTCTTTTTTCGTTATACACCACTATATCATACTACAGCTTTATCTCAAGAAACGTTAGAATATTTTTAATGCAAAAACGGTTTGTAAACTTTGAACTTTTTTTCCGCAAACAAGTTCGTGGTATTTGATGGTTTAAAATGCTACCTTCAAATTGAAAGACAAATATTCATATCAATTTATATTTTAATATTCTTAGATATTGAAAAGTTAAGAACTTTGGGAATTTTGAACTGGAATTTTTGTGATCACACATTTATTGTATCAATTTCCGTAACTTTTCGTGTAAAACGACGTCCACAGAAATCTCCTTTTTGAATTTAGATATTTAAACTGAGAAAAAAAAAATAAATAAAACTTGTATACACTTATTAGAAAAACAATATATGTATACAATATTTTTATTTTGTAAGTGAAATTTCTTCTTTCGTATTTTAAAATAAAAAATTGTAAAGTAAAAAAAAGATATATCTTAAAAAAATTAAGTTATGTTTTAATAAATACGGAATTTGTCATACAACAAAGTACCGATAACTTTATTCATTTAGCTTATATGACTTAGTAAAGAAAATCCTATAAACTAGGTAGTCCACATCTTGGATACAATATCCCGTTAAATATTGGGGATAATAGGGTGCCTATTTGCCTTTTTTCGCCATTTCTTTTTAAAGATTTGGTTAGACAAAAACTTGTGATGAATTGTTAGAAATATAAAATATATCCTTAGTCTCCATTTATATTACAATTTTAATTAATATATTACGACCAAGATTTCAGCATTAATAGTCAAAAATAACCTTATTAATTTTTTTAAATTTAAATTGGACGAAATATTGTTTTTTTCTTTACATAGCGAAAGTCAGTTTTTGAAAAAAATTGTAATACAAGGACTTTAATTTGAAAATCATTTGATATATATATATATCAAAAGGTATCATATCTCATCATATATATATTTATATATATATTTAATTTAATTAAATTTTTTAAGTTTCGTTATTTCATTCAATGTGACCAAATGAGAAACATTTTATTTAAATGATATATATGCAATATAAATCCAAGGTCATTCACAGCAAGATTTTAATGAAAAAAATCGGGTATATTTAGAAATAAATGGAAGGCAGTGTTTTTTTCTGAAAATTACCAATTTAAACAGTTTCATTATTTTTTAACTCGATTGCATTATTTTCATTAATATTGAAAGCGCAAACGATTACTATAGATGCGGATCCTTACACTTTAAAATCGTAGTTTTCATTATAACTCTGCAGGCCTATATCTAGTGAATGACATAATCGCATCAAGTTGAGCTCAGCGCTTTCTATTCCCAAATTATTTGGGTTCTTAAGCGGTCTTTCTCACAGTGTAACGAACTTGTTGCCCCAGACATCACAATAAAGAAGAAAAATTTCAAACCACACCCGCTCATTTTAATCTAGATCCGCCCTGGCTGTTTGCCTATTGTTCCATACCTACTTGCCACTTACACATACTCTTCCCATTGTAAGGCATCAAGTACCTCATAAAGACAATAATCAATTTTTTGCCCTATCCACGCTTTTTTTTTTTTGCTTAAGTAGCTTTCCTTTGAAGCCGTGGCGTAATCTAAAAGGAACCCCAATACCTTTACCTCACTGCCCACGGGTCAATTGCAAACATGTTCCCGAGTACTCGGTCCTGGGAAAGCGTATAGGCGGCGACGCACAACAACCATCATATACAAACGAAACAATCATAATAAATGTTGAAATCCTTTGCCTTTGCCTTTTATTCATTAAAAACAGAATGAACTTGGTTTGTGGTGTTTCTGTTTTTATTTCAGATTTTGTTTTTGTTTTCGTTTTTTTTCTGGTTGTTTTTGTTGGTACCTCCAGCAGGAACTGACCAAGCGAAAAGTTCAAGTGTTTAATATCGCTCTTGTGGCTTTTTTCCAAGGCAATTCCAAGCCATTAGCTAATGGGCCTCTGCCTGACTGCCAGCCTTTGGGCCCAACTAAGTTGATTGTGCGGTATGCATTACAAATTTAGGCTATGATGGGGAATATTGAAGAAATTGAACTCAGCCGTTGACTCACTCAGCAGTTTCATTCACACAAACGACAGCAAAAATATGAAATATATTTGTAGAAAAAAAAATAAAAAGTAATAAGAATCATCTTTAATATGTGTAAGCCATAAAAGGACATTCGTACACGTCAAGGTAATTTCACCTTTGTGGAATTTAATTAATAAGCAACTTGGGGGGTGCCAGCTTGAAGCAAATGCATTTCAATAGCGTACAATGGTTTTCATTTGGAACTTACTCCATAAACGCCAGGTCAACGCGACCCAGTCTCCCAGTGCTATGAATCTGCCATTGCAAGTTAATCAAGGCTTCGGTAATTTTCTGAAAAGTGTGAAGTGTTGCCTGAAATTCAATGGAGTGTGTTTTATGCGTACTACACACAACTTTACCACAGAGAATAGCTCGCTTTATCAAACAGTGGCGCATCTTAAAGGGGCTTAAAGTGAATCGGTGGAGTTATTTTTAGCATTGTCGGATTTGCTTGTTGTATGGGTATGCAATCTCAGCGTTTTCTGGCAGCCATTCCGATCTCTAGTCATATCATCTGTGAGACCCATTTAACCATTTTGGCCTTTGTGTATATACTTGTAATATGCTTTTTTTTCGCCTTTTCTTTAACACCGCCGAAGATCCCCTTACTCGGAGTCAATCGCAACCTATGATGATCTCCGGATTATAGTGATCCCTAAACATGTTATAGCTGAGACCCATTTGACGTTTTTATGCTTTATTATGGAATTTCGTTTTACACCGCCGAAGTTCCCTATACCAGGTACTCAATCGCATTCTATGTTCATTGGAATATATTCAAGGTGATAGGGTAATATCTTCGGTTAAATATAGTTGTGAGGAGTTGCCGTTGGGAACCATTTGACGTTTTTGGCACTTGTGTGTCACCTTTAAAATTAGAATTAAAATCTTATCGTCGTTGCGATCTATAAGATTAGGCATCTAAAACTGATCCCCTATAGAACAATACCTTCGGCGTTCCAACCTTCGGCATTCCAGTTATGGTTCCCCATACTCTGATTTCTGGCATAGGCTCAATATGATTGTGATTTGTATGAAGACAAAAACTCATTGAAGATCACGGCACAGCAATTTAAATTTTCGTTGCCAAAACCTATAATCTTGCTTCAATAGGGGATCAGTTTTAGATGCCTACTCTTATAGATCGCAACGACGATAAGATTTAGGTTCTTACACTCATTTATGGAAGTCTGTTGATGTTGCTATCATATGAGCATTTAGTCTTAGCTTAAAAATTTAAGCAAATTTTGTATTTATGTCTATTTTCATAAAAAAATTACCTTCGATTTACGTGAGTTTCCAAAAAGTTAGTTGCTTTCCATTCCAAATAAGCGAACTATCAAAGTTTTTTGGATACTATAGGTTATCTCAAAGGCGTCTAGACCCAAAATTTTAATTATCTTATATATTCATATATTTCTAGCAAAATCGTACAAATGTCGGCTTTAAAAATAAAATTTGTATTATAAATGCAAGTTTTCCAAAGAAATTAAATAAATTTTTTGCCCAGGCGCTGTCAGATGTGATGAGGACTAATACTTACACGTGAGTCGTTGAGTGATTCATGGATGGATCCATCTACACGGGATGATTAGTTATGGGGATAATATGATGCTTAGTCATACATACATCCAGTTGGAACGATGAATTTTCCGTCATATGTGAGGATTATTTATCGATTATGCTGGCACAATGAGACAAAGTTCTTAATTAAAATATATATATAATAAGGGGTTATCCGCTCAAGTGCGACAATGAACTATCCAACTATTCATCAGTTGTGGCGAGCAGGAAAGTCTAACCGATGAGTTATCGATATCGAGAACTTTTCCGTCAGATGTGCTGGTTTATCCGTTGTGTCCCGATAGTACAATGACTTTTTTTAAACGAAAAGTAAGTCGCTAAGTTTAGCAAAGACTTATAGTTCACAGCCCATTTTGGAAATATGAAAAAGAAAAATAATATTAAAAAAGTGAATAGTGCTGCTCATTTGGCACAACGCTTAATACATATCATTCCAAACTCATTGCACGCACCATTTTGCGATGGAATCAACCAAAAAAGTATGCTCCACTACTCTATGGCTATGCTATAAATTTATGGGATTCTGCTTCTCACCACTCTATTCATTTAGCTTGTCTAGTTCATCGTTTCAAGTGTCAAGGGCAGTTTAGAATAATTATCAAATCTGTTGGCCATAGAGTCCTTAACACCACATTCACCTAGATATCCCCCATTATACACCCAATTCCGCCTCTGTCTGACTGGCATCAGTGGCATATGCCCGCACGCCACTTCATCAATTCCGCAATGAATTCCTCACAGTCTTTCGAATGGTGCTGCTGATGCTGCTGGGCCTGGGTTAAGTGTTTAACAACGTTTGTAGTACTACATATCGTACTACCAAGCGCACATCATTCATGTCCAACGCAGACCGCAATATTTGCCGTAGGGCAGACCAGGGCAGGCACGGTCGGGACATGGCTACTTGGCCGGAGCACGTACATATCGTTGAACATTCACACACACACACACAAGAAACGTGTATTTGTTTGTGTGTGTGAATGGTTGGAGCAGTGAAAGTCTTTCATGTCTTTCAATGCATATGAATCAGTGAGTACAAGAAGGTAATTGAAAATCAAAGACCCGAAGAGTTCTTTCGACGAGTTCTCCTGCTCCTGTGCAGCGGCTGCTTCTCTCTTGTTGGAAAATCAGCAAACTGATTTTCGGCTTTTCTATTCTAGTATTGCCCAAGTCCATGTCAAATTAGTTTTCATTCTTGATGCTTGATTTCAGTATTTGGATAGACACATACTTACACATACACAAACAACGCACACACACACACACTGACACAATAAGCAGTCATGTGTGTAGCTAAATGTTTGCAAGTATCTTTGTCGTCTTAACTTGTTGGTGTGGTTACGAGGGTTGCCTTTTATATTTGGGGCTTGTGCTACCTACCCTATTGTTCGCAGATACTATCTGCTGGCTTTTGTTCGTTTTTAAACCAAAAAAAAAGTTCATTTAAAATGTTGTAAGCAAGTTTTGGCTTACGCAGTGGATATCAAATAGCTGAAGATTCGCGAGAAACAAGCAACAAACAGTCTATCAAAGTAGTAAAGGGTGATTTTTTAGAAGCGTGCCTTTTTTGGATTTTTAACAATAAAAAAAACCATAAAATTGAGCAAAATTTATGGAATCTTAAAATTTTGGTATACATATCCATTGAGATAGCTAATCGCCAAGTTAATGAATTCTACAGTGAAGTTGTCGCGTTTTCAACTTATACGATTATACGCGTAACATACAAAGCCAATTTAACGTTTGACCAGACTAAAAAACCACGAAATTTCAAACTTAAAGCAGTTTGACGCTTATTGCACACAAACCTGAAAGACAATCCTAATTAAAACCAAAATTTCGAAGCAACATCTCTAACTTACGCGAACATTTTGGTATTATACGAAAAAATTCTTAAATATTTGCTTCCAGTGCGTCAAACGTTGCGAGCTTGTCGTTTTAGACTCACAAAATGGTCTATAGACGTCCAATTGACAGTCCCACGAAGTGAAATTAAATGCTTACCGTACTCACCTCTCAATCGGCATATTATTTCGCGAACTGTGTGGTATATGACACCATGTTGTTGCAACACACTCAGGTTCATGTCTAGTTGATTTCACAATAACGTCCACACAGAATTCGTTCCAAACTGTGACGTTTTTTTGCTTTCAGCTCCAACTCAGTCCAAACACGCCAATTTTTGGCTTATCTATGTTTTTATTTCAGCAGAGATGACAAAGAAACTGTCCTTACCGGCAATGCATTTTCATAATATAATTTATTATTTGTAAACTCTGTTCATTTGTATGTGAATATATGAATGTATTATGGGTTTTCTATCTCGGGCTATCAAAAGTAAAGACCTTACGCCTATCTGTTACCATTTAGCAAAAACTAGCCATGGAATGCGTCGGCCATTCGTCGATTGGGTGAAAGAACAACAACAGAAAAATGCTGAACTTTTTATCAAATTTTCTGCAGTAATAAAGCTCATTTTGAGCTCGGGGGCTAGGTGAATACTCCAAAATTTCAGTATATGGCACGCAGCAAATCCACACGCTACTGTTGAGAAGTTACAGCATCCGCCAAAAGTTACTTTTTGGTCTGATGGAATCATTGGGCCGTATTTCTATGAAAACGAGGACGGCCAAACGGTGACTGTGTATGATGAGCGCTATGGCCGCTATGGAAATTAAAGACATGGATACGGATGACATGTGGGTCCAGCAGAATGGTGCCATGTGCCACACAGGACGACCGAAAATGGTCATATTGCCTACGATGTTTGTAGGATGCATAATTTCACGTTTTGGTGATGTCAATTGGTCATCGAGATCATGTGATTTAAGCCCTTTGAGCTTTTTTTCTATGTGGCTACGGACCTACGCCGGAAATTTACAAACTCTTGAATATTTAAAACACAACATTCTGGAAGTTTTGGCCGAGATACCGCCCCAGATGCGCCGAAAAGTCATCGAAAATTACCTGTTTCGGAATAAGGTCTGCTAGAATATACAACCACCTAGTGTTGATGTTTTATTTCATACTTAATTGTTTATTTTTCTAAATAAAAGTTCAATCGAAATTAGCATTGCTAGTGTGTTTTCTTTCAATTTGCTTCTGAAAGTTAAAAAATTCTAAAAAGTCGTCATGCCACGACCCGTTTACCGTTAAGTTGCAAAAAAATCACCCTTTACAAAAAATGCAAAATATATTATTATTTGTTTTCAGCGATTACGTATACGTACAGTATGCAAGTGTATTATAAGAGCCCCACCTGACAGCAGAACTACTAGTTATGGTTGATGGTAGTCGTCACTCTTTTGTTTTGCTCCTAAAACAGCTCGTTAATTACAAACTACGCTTTGAATAGATTGAAACAAAATATATATTTTTACCAAAATTTGTAAACATGATATAGTTTGCAACACCAAACAAATGAATGTTGATTACAATTTTTGCTAACATTTTAAAAAACAAACTGACGGTGTATCATAATAGTAAAAAGTGTAAAAATATTACGTATACGCAGGGTGTGATATTTTCACAAAATAATTGCCAGCAATATGTTGTTTTTAACAAAGCAATTAGTGCAAAAAGTGACATGCTAACCGCGTCTCTTTTCTAAGCAACTAATACTTCTCAAACATTAAGTTATATTAAAAAGTCTTGGGGGGAATAGCCTTATATAGATTCGTAAAAACCAAATACCTTCTTTTGAAGGTGGAAATAAAATAAATTTGGTATGAGCTCGTTATTTTAGTTTTAGATAAAAGTTAAACAGTTTGGTAATTGGTACAATACAGCCAATAATTATCTTTCAGCACGAGCAGTACGATGGCGCCAGTAGCCGACTTTACTTTTTTAAACAAACTTCTGTGCTATTTTTTGGAAAATTCTCACACAAAACTATCATTCAATTAGAGTTATGCAAAAAATATAAGCACAAACTTTTTTAAAAATCAATACAGTTAATAATTATTTGTTCTTCCAGCACGAGCAGTTGCTGCTAGCGCTAGATGGCGCCAGTATCAGATTTTACTCTTTTGAACCCACAGCGTCTGAACTGTTTTTTTTAAATTGCATACACAAAACTAGCATTTAATTAGAATTATTAAGAAAATAACTTTTGGTTTGTAATCCAAGTCTTATTTCTGTTCCTAACGCTTGTTTAGCCTCGAATACGCTTTTGGTGCTTTTAAAGATTATGTATGCGAGCTCTGCGTTCTTTGACATTCATTGATTCAAAAAGATAACTCAACTATATACATGTCATGTTTTTCTCTTTTTTTGCAAAATAAAGTTTAATTTAAAAAAATCCTTTTTGCCCAAAATAATGTTGGCACATTTTATCAACGAATTACTGCGCGCTTACCCTCGCATATGGCTTATGTCACTTTATTTTCCTGTCCATGCATCCGTGTACTTTTGTCACCGGTTTGCCTTGTAACCATTTGTCACTACACCTGCAGCAAAGCTTCTCTCTCCGCTCGCTGCACTCCCGCTTCACTCTAGCCAACGCTGAAGCACTCTGCATGAGCGCTTGCAACACTTAACAGACAATTAAGTCGCTGACCCACACTGGCAGTCAGAAATGTTGTCAGTCAGCGTGTGTTTTTCTGCTTGTTTGCAAATTTCACAACAATACACTTCCGTCCCCCACCCCCTCTAGACCTCAAAGCGCTTTAACAAAGCCTACTGCTGCTCCACCACCTACCTCCCCCCCCTGCTGCCTACCAGATGTTGCGGTAGGCGCTTGGGCATTTTTCATAATTAATCCAACAACTGCCGCCGGCATATCCGAGCACTTTTAAAGCGCAGACCACAATTTCAAGACAATTTGTGAAATTGCAGCGCTAGTTGTTTTCTCCTAGTTTCACATTTTTCTTTTCTTTTTTCATTTTCCTTTTTTTTTTGTTATACCCTACAACCCATTGGGTCAAGGGTAGACTAGATTTGTGCTATATGTCTAACTGACAGTTGGAGCAGCAGTAAGGCCGTTGGTTTTCTGTACCGGAATGCTTAGGACAAGTCCCGGCTCTTGCGTGCTGCAGCCTGTATGAAACCGCAAATACAAGCGATTACAAATTCGGTTTATGAATGCGAAATAATCCTTACTCACACAAATTCGTTAAGTTAAGTTCTTATTACAACAGATTTGTATACATGGGCTTTCGAATATATGAGAAATTATAAGTCCAAGCTGTTAGTTCAATTGAAAATAAATTCGTTTATATAAACTTTACCATAGCTGTATGAACATATATCTACCCGAAATCCACATCTATCGGACTTTTATTGATATTCTATCGAATCATCTTGGTTTCTTATATATTTATTTAAATAAAAATATTTGGCGGCATAGTCAACGGAAATAATTTTATTATTATATTTATAATCCGTCAAAATTTTCGCGTTAAATCTCTAATAACACTAATTTGATGGAAGTTTTTTGGCGTTGTTTTAGAACCCTGTCGTGATGATTCGATAAAGTTCTTATCCAAAACCTTTGCATTGCTGCGGGTAAGGTAAATGCTCGTTATAGATTCGTTTTTATTATTTTTTTTCATCTAGATCATCGAGAGACTTTCTGGTCAGTTGTGGAAGAGAGAGAGAAAGCTGCTTTGTACTCCTGGCCACCTGTTTTCGCTTTTTTACTGCTTTTTTACTGAACCACTTTTCTGATTCGATGATTGACGCCAGGTCTTCTCTGGCTACTTTTCATCAAGCTGCTATTTACTTTTGAACCACAAAATTTGCCCAGAAACCAGGTTCATTTTCTAAAACGGGCTAGGTATTCAGTCTTAAAAGCGATTAATCCATTTCCACTTTCTTCGTAATGGGGAATCCTAATCCTATCTGACAAGAGATCTATGGTACAGTAACCCGTTAAAAAAATTACTATTATTCTAAACATATTCTTTTAAAAGCATAGGAGTTTTGATGTTCTCTCTGAGTGATCAGAAATGCGACAACCGCATGCGAAGGCCTTCTATAGACTATCCCGGCAGAGTTCTGGCTATCGTCTTAATTGCCACAACTCCATTTCCTATGTTATTTAATTTACATGTCCACACCTGCATAATTCACTTGTAACCCACAATTGTTTCTTGTGTACTCCTACATCCTTTTGTTACCAATGATATACGATTATCCTGGTGATTGAGTGACGCTGTATGCGCTTGAGCACTACAACCCACAAGAATTACAATGATCCTTCAACTGTCGCTCAAAGTGTCAATTAGTTCCATCGCTTTCTGAATTGCAAAAATTTTGGCTTAAAAACAGTAAAACAGTCTGGAAGGCGACATGAAACAAACATTGAGAGCTCTTCAAATGCCTTTTTTGAGTATTTTGCATCAATCTTCCGTCTATGAAACGAGAAGTAGACACTATTGCCGCCCGCGAATAGTACATCTAATGCGAAAGACCTTGTTGCACTCTAAGCTTTTTAAAATTTGGGTTTTGGAACTGACAAAAGCGGTGTGCTTAGCCAAACAGAATTCGGTAGTCATTGTCGTAGCGATTCCCCTATTCCAAGTCCATCGACAATTTTCAGCCCAGGAACAGACGATTTCATTCACTGTTGGTAGGGAACCTACTCTTTGTTACCTCGAGACTCAAACTCTTAGTTGGTTTTCCGTAGAGTAGGTGGCAATATTTTTATAAGATTGACCAACGATAACGCAGTGGAATCCTACTCGCCTCTAAGTCCAAAGTTAGATAGTTTGCCAATGCTGTATTTGCCTAACGCTGGCAAAGCGAAAAAACACATCCGTTCGGATTCACCTTTGAACTGTAGGCCCTTGGAACAGCTGTTAATAGAGATATCCCCATGCTCCGCCTTTCGAGCGGTGTCAAGAGTAATAAATTTCTGTATTTTTTTCACATAATTTTACAGAGTATTCCATTGTCAGCATGCAGCTCAACTGCAAGAGAATTTATTTTTTTTTGCCCATGTTTTGTTTGTGGTATTTCAATTTACTAGCTTTTAGCGTTGCGCTTGGAGCACTTTAGTATAGTTTTAGACCTCAAATAGTTTTAGCAACCAGGCAAACAACAGGCTCACCCAGCACTAGGTACACGCTTTGTATCTGAGAGCATTTGTGTTTGGTTAAATTTACATGTGCCAGATACTGGGACAACGACGACGACGACGTGTAGTATCTGGTGGATGGCGTTAAAAAATTTAGTATTCGATACGTTACGCCTTGTATGTTGACCTAATCCGCTTTGGTATGTTTAACAGTTGTTTGTCAGTCAGTGAGAGTGCGCTGGAGCTTCAAGTTGGTTGCTCGCTTGGACCCATAAAAAGTTTGACACGCGGCATGTTCCCAGAGCTGTAGCTTTTGCATTGTCGCAAACTTTAATCCTGCTTAAATTATAAATGGCGCATTGGCTTCCTTGGCTGCCGTGGCTGCCATGGCTGCCATGGGTTTCTTGGATGCTTGCTGATATGCTTGACTCTGTCTAGGCGGCAACGCCACGACGAGCACAAGATTCTGTCAGTCCTAGCAACGCTTGAGTGCTTGACAACTTTATGTGTGTTGTCGCAATCTTGCCCTAGTGCTACATTTTGTATCCCTTGTAAAGTACTCCACTGTAGGCCAACCCACTACACTCATCCACTGTAGCCTCATGCCATGCACATGCAGAGAGCTCTAAAGTTTATGGCTTACTTTGGTACATACAGCAACCATGACGCACACCTCGAAACGAGGACAGTCCGTAATTTTAGTGAGACATAAAATAGTTTTCATAGTTTTGCACATTTATGCGCCGCCCGCTGCCCTGGCTTGGTAAGTTGAATTGTAATTATATTTTGATGTCTGGGCACAGTCCGGAAATCAATTAAAACTTGCATTCTCTCGTTCGACATAGTTGGCAGGGACATAACCTCACAATTCACCCACAATTCTCAGTGCAGTGCAGCTGTCATTATGTCATTCAACAAATGTCATTCGGTTTCGTCCTTTTGACATGTATCTACAGCCATTTTATTCCATGTGTAAATTATTTAACTTTGTAAATTAATTGAAAATTCACAGATTAATCCACGCACAGTCCATTTAAGTTTCATACTTTATGCTTTTTGCATTAATGACATTTTATTGATTAGAGCTAATTAAAATTATATTAAGGATATGCCAGAAGGTCAATGGGCTGACTGGCTGTCTAAAATGCATTTATAACATTTAATTTTGTGCGAATCAAACGCACAAATCTTTTATTAAAAATTTAATTTTAATTATCGTAATGTTAGCTTGTTATTAGTCGGATAAAAAGTTAAATAAATAATGGTATTCCCTTGACTATTCTGTCATCGCTTTAAATACGAGGGCATTATGAGAATATCTCAATTCACAGATGTTTGTAGAGAACAGCGGTACCTTTAATTATAATTGATTCATTTTTTAATAATTAATATATTGTTAATAATAAAAATTATGCATGAGATATACAATGTGCTATATTAATTTCTATTTGACACATATTTTGTAATAATTGGTGAGAACTATACAGAAAATCGTAGAAAGTCTTGCAGTCACCAAACTATGTCCTTTTGGGGATATTTTAACCTCAACAATTTGAAGTTTTTTCGCTTCTAGTTACTTGAGTATAATTTTCAAAATTTGGGTATAAACTAAAAATTGATATAATAAAAATGAACTACATTTCTACTTGTTGAAGATGTGAGACAGTGCTGCCAATTACGCCAAAAATTTTAAGCTTCCCCTTTTCGAAAATCAACTTAGCAGATATTACTTTTTTGGTGGTTATATTACAAAAGTCGGTATTTTTTTAGAGAACAATATCAAATACCATTACGTAAATGCGGTCATCCTGAAAGTAAAGACGGTACTTTCGGTGCATTATTTACCCAGAAACGACAGTTTGGTCTATTTCCATAATTCCATAGTTATTTATTTAGAAAATATTTAAATTGGTGGTCTTGTTTGGAAGAAAGTAAAAATTAGTTGTTGTTTGGAAACACTTAAATGGTTGGTCTTTCCCTACCCATCGTATTCTGCAGATATTATTCCTTTGCACTAGGTTCATCCAAAAGATGTAGAAAAAGTATTTGCTTTCTTCGGATAATTCTTTGAATTACGTTGTTGTTTATTACTTAATTAGTACCCCCAAGAGTTTATTTATTATAAATTGTGTGTATAATCCTAAAATAAACTATTCCAAAAGGCTTTGCTAAATCCATAAAATCTAATAAATAAATTGAATGCTGATTATAAATCTTTTAGAAAATATAAAAACCATTAATTTCTATTTCCATACCTCAGCTGATAACTGGCAAATAGGCTTCCCGCTGACAATCGCACTAAAAGGCTGAGAAAAGAATTTAAAAAGCTGCAATACAGCAGTGCTGCCTAACATAGTTAGAAATCTACTAAAGTCCCAAACATTCCATTCTGATGGACACCCTACAGAGAACGGTTACCAGAAATCATAGCATACATTCAGCAGTTTTTTTTCACATCGAACGTATCAAGTCCTCCATACACCCAAACGGGTGTTTCCCCTTTTGTGGTTTTCCCTTCGCAATGTCTCTTTGCAATGGGCAGAGTTTCGGCCTACTCCGATGGTTTACAACATCTCCTATGAAAGCTATGCCAAGGGTCTTTTTGCATATTTCTCTTTCATACAGGCGAAGGAGTACTTGGTTCTTGGCATAGATCCTTGCTTTAAAGTGCTGGCTTCTGTTTTTTTTTTTAGCTTTAAAACACCAAACTAGAAGTCACACTACATGCTTAAACATTCTTCAGAAGTTTTCATCTTTTCAAGTGAATTTATGGTAAACAAAGAAGAGAATTTCGTTTTTTTTTTTCCTTGTTTTTTTTTTAGTTTTCGCTGATGTCGATGCATGTGCAGCTCTTCGTTCTGGCGTCGGAGAATTTTTGTTAGATTTTTATGCTACCATTGCTCCAATTTCAACAAACGCATTCTTAGCACGCTCGAAAAGTTTTACACGCTCGAGCTTTAAAATAAAACATAACATTTTTATTATCCATCTGAGCCACGCCTCAGTTAAAACTGAGATTTACCAAATAGTTTCATTAAGGAAACTATTCCAAAAGGAATAGAGCTACTTTACCTACAGGACACAAAGATTGGGCTTCAGCCGAGATCGTGCGCTTTCTGTTAGTTCGTATTTATTATCTTTGTTTCTCTTCCATCTTATTTGTTTGTAAAGGGTAATTTTTTAAGAGCTCGTAACTAGATTTAAAACAAATCCAGGAAAATTAATGATCTAGATAACTTTATGTAAATGTAGGACGCGATTGTGCTGAAAATAGTCCACACAATGGGTCCAATTTCGGAATATGCTTTGCAATATACCGGTTGGTTTCTGACAAATAAACTCTTTAATATTGGAGTTAATACTTGCTGGCTTATCGCTTTAGACGTGAAGCTTAACATATCATAATCATAAATCACATGATCTCGACGGCCAAAACTTCAACCCAAGAAGCGAAATAAACTGCTAACTTGCCGTTAATTGGGCCGCATATATCACGATCTTGTAGCACTCGCCGTACACAAAAACCTTCATTCTCTGAAATGGTACCGCCCAATGAGTTGACGTACTTGGCATGCATAGATAGTTCTTGCGACACTTCTGCTTACTTTTCAGTCCAAATCCGTCAAAATTTGCTCATTCACATATCCATTTAATCAGAATGTAATTTTCCTTACCTTAGCTCGCCTTATTTACTTGAGAAATAAATACTTGCCTCTTCCAGGATGAGTTTTGAAAATGAAATTAATGTTGAAGAAATTTATAGTGAAATCATAGATCAAACTGAACTTGTTTGGCAGTATAACAAGGCACATTAATGGTGGCAGCTTTTAAAAACAGGGTTTATATTTTTTTATGAATTCCTAAAAAATAATGCTTTATTTTGTGCTAAAGTAATTTGTTAAATTTTTATATTTGGGGAGTATCTATACTGAAAAATATAATTTTGAAACCTTTTTTTTCTTACTCAAAATCAGGTACACCATATTTTTTATGTTTTGCTTAAATACGTTAGTTCGTGTTCGTCTATTTAAAAGAAAAAGATTTTAAATGAAATGAAATGTTGCGGAAAGTTTTCCTTAAAAGGAGTAAAGCTGCTCTAACGATAAGCTATATACGCCTTACGCATATGAGTAGATGGCGCCAGCAAAAAAAATTGATTTTTTGGCATAACATTTTAATCGATATGTATAGGGTCGTGCTATTAAAGTGTATATTTTCATATTTTCTAAAAATTTGAATAACATACATATAAAAAATCATAATTGATTAAGTTTGAAGCTATTTAATTTTTGAAATTAAAACTTTCCGATTATTTATTTCTTTCTTGGCAGGAAATAAGGCAACGTTGTGAGAATTTAAGAGTATAACATAGTCACGACTGTAGGCAGCTGCATGGAAATGATGACTTTCTTTTGACAATTATCCAACGACGATCCAATTCCATTCAAGTAAGTTCAACTACAATTACGCGCTGATATTAATTTCTGATTCACTATATTCCTTGTATATATACCCTAAAGTGTAGTCTCAATAAATATATAAGAACTAGAAGTGAATAAATTAAGACACTCCCAGTTGGGTCCAAATACAATAACTAATACTTATCTAAGCTGGAAATTGCAGGCAGACAAAGCATTGTCTTGTAGACACGTTTAACAAAAACACAGTCCTTGCTGGGCTAAAGTCCTCCTTAGGCATATTGGAGAGCAAATTTGCTTTCAACAATATTTTGGATACAATATCAAACAAATTTAAGCTACACACAAACAAACTTGTGGGTGTGTGTGAGCCAATTTGCCTAACTTCCATTGGAAAGCGTTTCTATTGCTCGAACATTGTCGTCCGTAGCAAAAGGAAATCGCTAAAGGGCCCTATAAGAGTATCGTCGAATACACCAGAGACCCTTCCTATACATATACATATATATGGTAAACAAACATTGGTTGTTGGAACAACCAACGCAGGCACTAAAGTTTCTCTCTGTTGCATATACCAAGTGTAGGTGGTGTAGGTGGTGGAGCTGCTTGTCGTATGAGACCAGGGTGGCCTAGTCACAGTTTGCGGTGCACAACAGTCTAATTAAAATTTTTGCTAGGGGCTCTGAATTGTACACAAAATGTTTCACAAGGTTAAAGCTTAACACAAAAAAAAAATATATACACAGAAATAGGCAAAAAAAAAGAAACTAAACCGAACGATTTTTGCTTGGTCAAGATGGAAAAATATAATAAACTTACGCCCTAGGCATAAGTATTTTAATATTAACAGAGCTTTTCGCTGTTGGAACTTTGAAAATTAATACCATAGAAATATGCAAAACAATGATATAGTAACAGTTGGTTAGACACACCAACACAATTTATAAGCAATTCTTGCACATTTCTTTTTGGCTGTCACGCCGCAATCCTTCAATTAGCTTTGCTTCTTGGCAAAAACCTTGAAACTTTATAGTCCGAAAGCTTTAATTGAGTTTTAAACTATCCGCATATTTAAGCGTAACTTTGGTTTTCACATTTCGCCCCGGGGGTGCACGATTGAGTGAGAAATGCACATTCACTGCGCTTAATAGCGAATTCCAGGTAATGTCAAATTAATTGAATTACTCTCAAAACGTAGTCTATGCCCGAAATGGTTATTGTTGCGAAAGAGCTGAACGTAATGCAAATTCGAAATAAATCCCAGGAGTTACATTTTTATATAAATGCGGTAGAACAAAAATTTTAACTTTCATTCTAGTATTTAATCGGAATAGTAATTGATAACATTAACAGAAAAATTACTGTCTAAATCAAAGAGTTTTTTCCGTATATTATCTGAAAAACGTATTCTCAAATTAAGAGTTTTTTACTTTGAAGATAATTATAGATAAAAATAGGGTTAACAATAAAAATATAAAAAATTTTTTAAGTCAAAGAAAAATTGATTCAGTGATAGAAAAAGTAGTCTAACTTAAAATTGGATTAACATTTGACATCTTAGAATTGTCGTTCTCGCACCTCAACCATATTTAGATTTTTTTGTTTAACGTACGAAATTTTTCATTTTCAATATAGAGCTTAACTTAAATCCATTAGAAGAAAATGTTCTCAGTAATGTTTTGACCAGCTCTAAATTTTAACACTACGAATTTATTAAAAAATCATAGCATACCTTTAAGGGCTACCTAATAAGTACTTTTAGTTCTTATCTAAGGTGCAAAAACCTTCTTTCAACTTTAATCAGCATTCAAAATTATTTTCCAATAAATTTTAAAAACGAAATTTTAAGCAAAAAGTTATATACAGGCGGAAAAAGGGTGATTTTTTACAACTTACTTTTTTTGAGCAAAATTGTTTGTAATAGCTGAAGTTGTTTACGTGCCTTACGTTACACTCAAACTTAAATTCTTTAAGCAATATAGAAATAAAATTAAACTTAAAAAAACCCTAAATCGAAAGGTTATTCGATTATCCATAATTTCAATAAATCAAAGGAAAAAGCTTGACGGAATTAGAGATAACTTAACTCTTACTCTGCTTTAAAAACGACAATATTTTCCTTAAAAAATTGTAGGACTCAAAGCATACTCTCCAGGTTTTTATCATATATATATATATGATGTATAGTGTAATCGATAGTTTGCGTTCCAAACACTGCGGGGTACGCCATCTGTACCCGCGGTTTGTCAACAATGAATAACTTTGCTGCTTGTTAATCGATTAGTATTGTTCGACACATCGACATTTTTTTGCATATAAATCAAGCGCTGAAATACTGCTAAATTGCATAAGGATGTTTGAAATTGTATAAAACCGAACAAAATGTTTTGTGTCTCCGAGCGATTGTCTAGGCGAAATGCTAAGCCAAAAACTATAGCCCCAAATTGTATCTTGATGGAAATTCGCTAAGTACTTGGGAGTACCAAAAATCTTCGATGTGTGAAATTTTGGACCTATATCTAAATAAACGGAAAGAATAAAATTACTCCGCCGACTTGCGCTTTTGATTACATTTGATATCCTAAAGTACATATGTAGGGTACGCAAAGCATTGTTTGTCATATAATATTTAGATAAAGAACCGCACTTTCGACTTATTTAAAGCTCTAAGCACAACTAATTGTATTGAACATGACTTACAGTCGGGTGGGCGTACGGATTAACATAAAAACTTTAGCGAAAGCCCCGAGTGCATCATATACTAAGTTTACTGATATTGGCTCTGCGCAAAATAAGTTAGGGCATTATAGTTTAACCGAACATAAAAGAATAATATTTATATCATGAAAAAAATCTAAAAATTGGAATACTCGATATTTCAATACACATATGGTTAGGGATAAAATAAAATAATAATATAGTTTCTTGATGCAAAATTGGTAAGAATCCTTTTACGGAAAAAAGTTAACTCACTCTAATTTACATTGAATTTGTTTCGTACATTTGGTTGCAAGTTTTAGTGCTGGCATTGCAGCCATCCCAGCGATGTTAACAAACCAAAATTTCGGCATTTGGAGGTCACGAAATTCCCAAAGTGACAACACGCTGGCCAAATTTTGTGCAAAAACCAATGGTGATTCATTAATCTGCAAACAACACAAAACATTCGTTGGTAAACGATATTGGTGGATATTTTGTATTTAAAAAATTGGGCGAAAAGGAACTGACTGATTTCTGGCTCAAAACAGACGTGAATCCATGTTGTACAGTAATCTGAAAAATGCGGGTTTTTAAATAAAAATTCTGTTTTATGAGCTTATTTTAAGAATAAAGCTTACATAATTATAAGAACAATATTCGTAACCTAATAAAATTTAAATTTTATTAAATTTATTCCTCTTGAGTAAACTGTCATTGCTTTATATGAGAAAAACGGTGATACCTTCATTAAGAGCCGCATCCGAACGGCGGTGTCTTTAAATAATAGGAATTTACCTAGGCGAATAGTTTTTTTTTTTTTTTGCAACGATGTCAGAGCTGAAAGAATTCACCCAACGCAGCTACGAGGAATCGAATTCGGACTTGAAACTCTTAAAACTGAAAAGATAAATCGATTTCCGAAAGACAAAATTAGGAAACAACACATTGGGAAGTAAATTTTTTTTGGTAGTACCTTTTTTTTCTGTCGAAAATACGAGTCTGGTAAGTTTAATAACAGTTGCGATTTTGTGGACAACGATTGGTCGATAATATTGACTACATTTCTTGCTTTGAAATAGTTCACAATGGATATTCAGTCCGCGTTGACTGGTAAAAACACGTATCGTTTCGAAAGCGCATATGGCGAATGGAACAAAATATCTTTTATTGAATATACAAATTTCCGAAAACTTTTCGGCCTATACCAAACTATACTGCATTTTTGTATTACATTGCCACATTTTAGAGTATATTTTAGACAAATGTTTTTCTTCGAATTTTTTCATTAAAAAAAAACTTTATTCTGTACAAATTATTGTTAATTTTAAAAAGATTTCTCGAAATACTGCTGTTCCAAAGTATATCGGATATTGAAGCTTGATGTTAGTTTATCGCTAATTCGAATTTTTTAGTTAGGAGTACTAAAAATATGCTTGGAAATCTATTTAACTAATAATATCGCTTATAATGTTGTTAGTGTAGTTGTATCGAAGACCTTGAGTCAGATGCTTTTGATGATGTTATATTATTCAGTATTTTGAAATTAGTTCTTAATGGGTTGTGTATTCTCAAACATACTTGAATGTGCTCGTTTTGAACATAAACGGTACATCGGTGCACAGCATCTTTGACTATGCTCTTTAGGTGATGACTATGATACAAACGGACTATACTGAACATTTGGCTACAAAAGTCTTGGAATCTTTCGCCTCTTACTCTGTCTGTAAAAGACATATCATAAATCTAGCTCACTCTTTGTAGCGAGAGGTGCAAAGTATTGAAATCCTAACACTAAAAAATTGCTTCTAAAACAAAACTACGTCGCTTTGTCGAAAGCAAAAATCATGCAATAGCGCCTAAAGCTCAAAGTCAACATACAAAGCTACAAAAAATTTTGGGCACGCGAATGAAGAAACAAAAAAGCGAAAAGTGAAAGAAAAAAGAGATTTGTTTGCTGATTCAACTAACATTGTGTATCCTGTGGGAAAAAATATGCCAAACCAACTCTGCAAGCAAGAAGACTTTATATGTAGTTTTAGATATTTAATATAATCTTAGGTAGCACTTACCAAAATTATGCAACCGAAATATTTTAAATACGAGCTACTTCAATACAACCTTTGATAGCTAATTTGGTTATTGGTAACTTTTTGTTTTTTTGTCTTAGTTTTTATTCCAAAAAGTCTCAATACAAATAAATCGATTTCTTCTTAATTTCATCAAAATATGCACAAATTTTTT
Organism: Chymomyza procnemis; assembly: GCA_035046065.1. Taxonomy (NCBI): domain Eukaryota; kingdom Metazoa; phylum Arthropoda; class Insecta; order Diptera; family Drosophilidae; genus Chymomyza; species Chymomyza procnemis. The sequence goes on along the minus strand of JAWNOJ010000023.1, from coordinate 9,409,978 downwards.
TATTTTTATTTTGTAATATTTTGAGCATATTTTCATTGTATTGGAACACTCCCATTCAATTACAAAATTTAGGCAACTGCATTTGAGATAAAGAGAAATGTAATACAAAAAAATAGATTTTTTGCTATCCGACTCCTAGCGTTGATACACGGATTAAAACATCATATATGAGTAAAAGAGAGATTGCAAATAAAAAACAAAGAATGCAAAAATTTACCAACGGATAGAGAATATAAAAGTAAGGAAACAGGAAAAAAAACGTAGAACATAGTTTCCGATTCAATTGTAAAAGAGACAAAATGAAAGCTGGGAAGAAACTTACTGTAAAATTAAAACCAATAGACAATAACTGAGTTAAGGATTATATGTACAATTGCGTAAAGTGGAATATCATGACACAGGCGGTTTACAAGTAAATAAAAAAGGAAGTGTATGGAGTGAAGGCGAGCAGGAGAAGAGCTTCAGTTTTATATAAACTTTTTACAAGGTGTTACGAAATTTATTTTGTTTTTGCATAGCATATACAAGCATTGGTGTAATATTGATCCCATATTCATTGTCTGTACCATATGGTAAAAAGTGTGTATTACGTAAGTTGTAACCAAAAATAATAATATATTCTACAACCAGAATGAAAAATCGAAGTTCCTCAATAGTTGCCAGACTGTGTAGGGAATTTGATATACCCTTGTCTGTCTGTAGGAATGCATAGATCTCAAAGATGCTAAGAGTTACAGCAACCAACTTTTCAAAAAAAATAAGTGGTATCTTACGAGATAGAACCACAGTTTTTTGGTTTCTTCAAACACTTAATTGGATGGGACCAATATGAGATAAGTTTATAAAATATAGCACCCATAAAGAAAATCGGTTAAAATGCAATCTTTCACAAAATTCCTCGTAATTCGTTATTTTTTCAACGTATCCCCGCAAAATTCTGTGTATTCGGTTTGCAGAAATTGAAATATAGATTTGTTAATTGGTGACCCATTAATCATCTCACCAAATTGTTTGTTTCTACTCCACTTTGCTCCATGATAATGAAAGATGAAATATTAAAGTAGCTTATTGGTAGGGATAGGGAAAAATTTATTACCCAATTTCTCACGGCTTCACGGAACTACTATGTGGGAACGCGGAAGAATATCGTAATCTTTCAATAAACTGTACCTTCTGCAGAAAAAACTCCGCGCCACTTGCTATAATTTGGTGACTCTCCGAGATTTAGGTGAGCATATGGACGGATGAATAAACACAGATTGCACAATTGCGACCTGTGGACCAAGCTTTTCATATAAAGTACTTGGGGTCTGCCACGCCTTCGTGTTGCCCTTATATACATTGTAGAAATATAGTAAATATGTACCGGGTCTGCCACGCCTTCTCCTTGCCCGTATACACATTGCAGAAATATAGTAAATATGTACCGTGTATGATTTAAAATGTGGGATATAAATTCAAGAGTTGAACATTTAGATGCTAGTGACATCTGGTTTTGTATCTTTTTGTAATACGAACTGCGTATTGACAAGAGACTACTTCGGTTAGAGGATCTAAAGTATCACTAGACTCGGGCGACAGCCAGAGGCTAAGTTCTCCTTATGCATTTACGAAAATGTTCCGATATTGAATGAATAAGAAAAACGCTACATCTGCCCCATATCAAATACCAGATCCAAATCTAATTCTAGGAGATTAACTCCTTTGCATAAGGATATGTTGCTACATGTCTAAAAATGCCGCTCAGCTGATTTTGCCTAGCACTGACATAAAAACAAAAAATAAGTTTTTTCCACTTGATTATGGTAATCGCTCCAAAGGTAAGGCATGAAGATTAATAGATGCTCGAAGAGAGCAGGGAACTACAATTAATGGCCGACTCCGGTATCTTTCATTGATATAGATTTTCCTAGACAAATGTACCAGTACTGCAGGTGGGAAACGAACCACACCTTTTCCAATTTAGAGGCGACTACGCTGCCACTAGGCGCTTGAGACTCACATTTTGTAAACTGCAAGACTCTGCCAAAAGCTTTCAATACGCCGCCTTTGGAGCGATGACAGCTTAGTCAAGGAGAGTTTTCATTTTTATTTTAAAAGAGACTTTCGAAAAAACAATAAATTTATTGTGAGGAAATGCAGCAGCATTCTTCAAATGCATTTTTACCGCCTTTACTTCACTAGAAATATAAAATTTCATTCCATTGCATTGCTACCTTCAATATAGGTTGGAAATTCCTGGCAATCAACTTTTCACTCTACTGAAATATTTTAGTAGCTTGGTTCGTTTTCATTTGAATTATTTTCTTTGTATTTTAAAATGAAATTCCCATACCGCTCGAAGACAAGTTCTCATATCTTGTGTAATAAATTCACAAACTTTACTTTGTTCCATCCTGAGTTTTGACTGCTGCTAAGAACTCGGGTTTCACAAATGTACAACAGTGCTATTATTTACATAATGTACTATTTCACAATTGCTTCCAAAGTGAAATTAAATAAGTTGTACCAAACAAAAGTATGTATTACATGTAAGATATTGTATTTCATAACCTTTGAACCCATTATTAATTAACTTTTATGTGACTAGTTTGTCTTGTCTTAAGTTACTTCTGGAACTTTAGCAATTTCACAGATCAAAGACGCTTCAGTTTGGAAACCCAATAACTTTGCTACATTTCCACCTTACTTACCTACTTTGCACTGAATTCGGTTGCATTCATAACAAATTGTATCAATTACCATCTTGAACTTTTAACGGAAATATAGAGATTGAAAATTCCCGCTATTTCCACTGTTCCCAGTGCTTGACTGTATTCGAAGGAGGCGCGCTTGTTTTGATACAACCGCAGACATGCGTAGTAGCAGCATCCATGGCACCAAGTGGAACTACGCCATTTTTTGTAGGTCCAATGTGCAGCAGCATCAGTCTCTCGCTTGGCTTCATACGAAACGGTCTACCAGACGCAACCTACCATTTCGTTAGAGCTTACTCTTACTTCTATCAGAAATTGAAAGTGTTTTGAAAACAAAAAGTGCCTCTGGCAGAGAACTGTGGATAGCATGTTGAACGCGAACAGTGCTCGGTAATTTCGCAAAGCAATCCAGTGCGTTTTGGACCCACTTCAGGTGTTTGGCGCCAAGCTGTCCATTTTGTCGCGGCAGAGAGACAAATTGTTTATATTGTGTCAAGTGCTGGGAAACACGTTGCTTCAGCAGCAGTAGCAACTACCATTCCGACTTCCTAAACGTTGCACTCACACCTTCTTGTGGTGGGGGTGTTGCTCGGAATCGGTATTATTGTGGGTGCCTGCGTACTACTTAGTCAAACAGTTGGGACTTTGGAGTCAACACGCGCGCTACACTTGGCCAGCTCTTAATCGGATGATATTACCGGATGCGCATTGGAAAACTTGACGTTTTTTTGTTGTTGTTGTTTTGCTGTTGGCGCCAGACCCGTGGGGCCAAAGATTATAGAGCAAACATAGACTCTAGACTCGCTGCATATGCAAACATTTTGCAACACTGTTTAAATTTTTGTGATTGTGGCAAGTGCAACAACGCGTTGAGCGTACTTTGAGGCATTTGTCTTTGATACCAAGCCAAGTGTTAATTAAAGTGTCTGTAGAACTCAAAGCAAGCGAATTGGGGCACATTTAAAGAGGATTACTTTAACTATACACACCAATGCATTTCAATTAATTGGAACTGAATTTTCTCCGTTTAAAATAAGGTAAGCTGGAGAAATTGTTTTTAAAGCTGGCTCGTTTGCTTAAGAAAAACCAAAGTTCATTTTAAAGAATTAATCTAAGATTATTTTAACGATGCTCTTTTGTCATTTGGGCAACAATAAAAAAGAGTTTTGCATTAAATAAATTGTAACGGTTTACTAGGCTTTGTTCTTTAATTGAGAATTAATGAAACAAGAGCAAAATGTAATTATAATAGACTCTGATTTGGTCACAAGGGCGGGCAACACAGCGTTTTCGTTCGAAAATTACAATTTTTGAGTTTAAAAAATTGGCGAAAAAAGCTTGGAGTTTCTTGAATAAACGTTAAAAACTTTAGTGGATTCGAAATCATTTTTGATAAAAGCTTAAAATTAAGAATTTATTTGAAGATATCTCATATTTTGGGGAAGATCATGAGCATTGAATACTGTTCTCAACCGTCACCTCCTGCAACAGTTCGTAGACTTCACTGCATGTACTCAGCAGGAAAAAATGTTTTCCAACAAAACTCTGAAACAAATTTATAGTGCCAAATTTTTGATTCAAAACTTGTTCAAATTTTTAATTTGCAAAAGTGTTACCTTGTTTAATAAAAAATGTTCCTTAAACTGACCAAATGCTCCACAGTGAACAAATAAGAAAGAAACAAATTTTTTGAGATCTAAAACTGGAACAATTCTTCCATTTATTCTAAAATGTTAAAGAATTTATGCAGTAAATTCGCAGGCCAAACCAGCTCTCTGAAAAAGCATCGATCGAAAATTGCCCTTTTGTGAAATAAGCCAAATCAGACCTACAATTTTTTTAGTTTAATCAAAATAAATCGGAAAAAGAAAAAACTATATTGTTGTGAAATAGCTATAGACGGAAGTTTAAAAAGAAGCGATCAGTTTTCTTAACTTAATAAAGTTGCGCATTTTTTTTTTAATTTATGCTCAAAGCAATCTATTTATTCTAATTTAAGCGTTATTTTGTAAATCGGATAAAACGGATTCCAAATTTTAATGAAAACTATTCTATTATGCCTTTTCAATTGCATTTTAGAATTATTAGTTGAAACATTTTTATAAAAATAAATATTAATTTAGCTGTATATTTATAAAACGAAAGGAACAAATAGAATTTGTGATAAGAACACTTCTGATGGCTTTCGTTGCTACAATTATAATTTAGTACTATTTGTACTCTAAAACTGAATAAAATAAAATAATGGAAAGTGGTTTAAAAATTTAAATGAATTATTTTTCTTAAATAAAACTTTAAATTTTAATAAAATTATATTAATATTAATAAAAAATAAATTATTTTGATAGATCACTTTTTGCAATTCATATATCAAAGCCAAGCAAGCATTTTTGATAGAATTTTCTAGGGTTTTCTGGGGGTTGTTAAACGAAACAAGCTGTGGGCGAAATTCTCTAGTCAATTAATTAATGCAAATTATTAAAATAGAGAAACTCTTAAAATCTATATAAATTGTTAATAAAAAATAATTCAAGTTGTTTATTTTTTAAATAAAATCAACGAATACAACTTCTCCTAATGGCGCACGTTGCTCTGATATAAACGTAGTAATCTTTTTGAATAAAATTTTAAAATTGAATTATTTAGATTTATAAATAATAAACGTCTTTATAATATATTAAATTAATATTAATTTTATAATAATAATAATTAATATAGAGCAAATAGTAAATTATACACAAATTAAACATATTATTTTTTTATATAAATTGTTTAATAAATTTAATAAGCCAAATTGCATAAAAAAATATTTTTAACAATATTATATTTTATTCAATTTATATTTAAACAAATAAATTGATTTAAAAATTATTGAAAATTATAATTGACAGCTGTTGCTTTTCCTAAAATAATTCTAGAAATAAAAACAAAAATTCTTATAAATAATTCTTAATTTATATTTTATATTTTAGTTTTTTATTTGACTATTTTTTTTTTAATTCTCGAAAGAAAAAGCAATTATTTTATAACTCTCTATGTATTTATTAAATTTTTTTTGTTTTAGCTAGATATTTTTTAATTTGTATTTAGCGAAATGGTTAATATAATCCCTCTCTCTTATAAAGTTTTCGGTATCGCTATACCACGACTATAATTTGCATTTTTATTATAATTTTTCTAATTTAAGGACTTGAAATCTAAAAATTTAGTGTAGTAGTAGTTTTAAATTTTTTTTAGTAGCATTTGAAAAAAACTCAATTTTTTAACCGAATGGAATTTTTTTGCTGAGTACCTCTTAATGCTTCTGCAATTTTCATTTAGCATTTATAAGGGATTCCTATCTTTTAACTTCCTGGGTTGGCCAAGACGTTCGTTGTTTAAGAAACTTTGGAAGCGTATCCAGAAATATTCTCTGAACTCCGCCTGAAATGTGTCCATTTAAATAGAAAATTAAAACTTTTGCAAATGTGATTCACTTAACACAAATCTGGAGAACTTCGAAGTAGCAAAAAAACAACATTGTTGTCAGAAATAGACGCTGATGCATTCCGTTTATTTCCAACAAATGTCAAACCTTTCAGTTCTTAATTTCAATATTGGCCATCTTATTGCAGATAGGGCCATATTTTTAAAACGAACCATTACGAATAGTCGTAACGAATACCGCTCGTTAAAATGGTTTCCTACTTGAAAAGTATTTAAACCATTTTTTTATAAACAAACTCAAAAACGTCGTAAAAATCTTTAAAATGGAAAATTACTTCCAAGTTACTACAAGAAACTGCTGAAAGACTTAAATATTGTGTCCTGCTTGCAACCCTCCACCCAGTTAGCTAATTTGGCCAATATTCCAAGTTGTGGGCAGCCAAAATATGACTCCTACGCTTAAGTAAACAGCAGCAAAACGCCCCCGTGGCTAAAATAGATGTTTGTAATTGCTTTTGATTTATCACTCATTCGGTCATTGCTACACGCATTCATTCATTCATTTGTTCACTCACTCACTCGCCCACTCATTCATTCATTCATTCATTCACTCATTACGACGCATTCACTCATTATTGATGGCTCAGTGAATTGGATTGTTATTTATGTGCTCACTTTGGTTCGCACTTGACATAATAGAACTTATTTTGAGAAATTGCGAATAATATCAGGGCAGCACTTAGACCAGATAAAGAACAGATTTGTGCCAATTTTCATTTTGAAATGAGCCTTCTATATTTCGTTTTCTACTCTCTGCATTTTTTTTTGTTGTTGGAATTCATTTCGTGCAAAAAGCGCACACTTACAAAGAGAGTGAGGAGATCTGGTATCCCATTTATTATATTCCGAGTTAATTGGCAAGCGTTTGTGAAACAATTTCCGGTCAGCATCAAGTGGCAACAACAGAAGCAGCATCAACAACAACAACAACAACACAAATGGTAAATTGAGAAGCGTTCTCGAAAACGTGAATGCGAAAAAATTGCTAGAGTGAAACAGAAGGGGGCAGCTCCCGACGGCGGTATACCCTGCAGGGTTTATCAGTAAATAACATTGACCGTCACTTCAGCAGCGCTTTTATACGAATTTAGGAGTTTTTGTAATTAAGAATTGATTTTTATTAATTTTTTAAGTTTTAATATTATATATGAGCGAGAGCCCAAAAAAGTAGGAATATTTTGATGTGCTAGTAGATTTACATTAAAAAAACCTATAAATAAGAGCCTCGAAAATTGAAAACTGAAGGAATTATAATTATTTTCATAATCTTTTAAAATTTGTGAACAGAGAACTTACATCTTGTATTCATATTTATTATATTTTGTTTTATTTGATTTTATTTTTTGTATTTCAATATTTTGCTTCATTTTATTTTTTATTTCTTTTTATTTTATTTTTTTCAAACATAAACTAAAACTTAAAGAAGAGAAGTTAAAATATAAACAAAAAAATATAAAAGTTTTTTGTAATTACTTTTATTTTCCTTTTATTTTTTATTTCATTTGTTTGATTTTGTTTTTTTTTTTATTTATTATGTGGCTTTCAGAATCTTTCACACTTTTTTAATTATTGCTTAAAACATATTTAAAAATGAGAATTTTCCTAAATTTATAGGTATTTTTATTCAAATTTTAAATATTTATTTTTTTTATTTGATTTTATTTTATTTGAATTATTTTATTTATTTTATGGAATCGATTTTTTTTTTAAGTTTGCTTAAAACTAATATTTGAAGACAATTTTACTCAACATAAAGTTTTGCTTTTTCTTAACTCACTTTTAAGTCCGTTTATTGTTCTGAAAATAAACAAATTTCAATAAGAATTTCGATAATAATTTATTTAGACAAATGTTTACAACTAAGCGACTGGAAATCGCAAGCTTTGAAATATTTAGCCTCTTACAGTTTCCTTTTCAAAGGTTATTTTTTTTGATATTTTGATATTGATTTTTTATTATATCATATTGAAATAATTTATTAATAAGAATAAAACACCAGAAGTGAAAAATTCAAGATATATAAAAAATGCCTTTTTCGAAATCTAATAGTCTAATTTTAAACTGAAAAACAGCTTTTGCTCGAAAGTCTAGCCTTTATTTTCGTTAGTTCCAACCTTCTATTTAGTTTGTTTTCACAAACTTTCTATAGAAAATTTGGCGTCTACTTACAATAGTGTGCGCCCCATATGCGTCACTTTCTTTTATAGACATTACAATCAAGGTGGAAACAATAAAGTTTCCACAAAATCCGTCATCATCGGCATAACTTTCTACAATCTTAAAGCGTTTGAAATTTACAACAACGTTTTGAAATTTACAACAATTTTGACAATAATTAGGCAAGAAAGTTGTCAGTTTGAAAGCTTAATAATTAATTTTTCTAATCCCAAACAGCAAATAGACCAACAAGTCAATGACCAATGAATATTTCAAGAATTTTAAATAATAGTTAGATAATCTGACAATTGCTTTTTAAAAATGTTATAGTTGAGAGAAAAATTTCAAAAACCTAATGTACCACCCTTTATCTAATCTGCAACCTACTGAGCATTTCTTAACAGGCATTTATGAATGCAAAAAATTTAAGTGTTTCCAGCCAAGTAAAGATACTTCTAATCGAAGTATATTTAATCGTTAGATATAAATCATGGATAACATGCCAAAACTCTTAAGCAGAGTATCACCTTTTATTGGAATTATCTTCTTTCTTGGGACAAAAAATAGCAAAGCATTAAATTGAATAACTAATTTTACTATAAGCTCAAGCCATATTTATTTATTTTTTGTCAACTAAATCAATAATATTCAAGTGCTTCCCCACTTTCTACCCGTGAATACAACAATACAAATTTCAATACACCCGACTTCTTCGATGGATATAGAGTATAAAAATGCAAATACCATTGCAGCAAACACTTCTGGCTACATTTACTCTAACACACACACATATGCATTCTCTAAGGATATCATATGTGTGTACTGCATATGGGTCTCTGCAATTGTACATATGTACACGGATATATATATATATATATATTGTATATATGTGCATCTATCGATCTAAGTGCTTATAAACAAACCCTATATGCATATGCAGTCGGTTCAATGTTTATAGCTACTAAAAATTTGGTATGCATCAAAGCGTTGAAATGTTTGGAATATCAAATGTTGACACAACTGAATATTATTCAAATTCTTGGCGGCGGATACGATAAAATTCTTTGTTTTTGTGCTCTGCAAAGTTTCAGTTTAAATAGAGTAGATTTAATAGAGAAGTTTGTCAACAAGTCTATTTTAAATTTAAGAACATCTTTTGTTAGTTATTCCAATATCTAAAGGAGTTAAAGACATATAATATTCGGAACTGTTTTTAAGTTATCGCTTTGGATGCTATTGACTTAAGTCTGTTTTTATAAATTTATACTCTGCTAAACTCTTCATAAGAGGAATTGCGTATTTTTAGAATTTGTAGTACAAGAAAACGTAAATTCCGAAGCAGGAAATTGAATTTTAAATAATAAATAGCAAATTTTAGCAAGTTAATTTTTAATTTCAACACAAAATCAGAATAACAAAAAGCTCCTGAAAGTAGGGCGGTCTCTGTTCAAATGAATTTCTTTCATCTCGTTTAACCTAAAATATGTATCTACAATAGAAAGAATTTAGCACATGATGCTCTCCGTCTTTTGCTTTACCAAAGATACACTACAAAAAAGTTTAGAATAATCAAAAATTTAACTTTGAACGATCCATTAAAAAAAAACTTTCTTTAAAAGCAAAAAAATTAAATCAGTCGGCTCCAAATAGTAGCTTACACGTTAAAAAATATTCTTCAACATTGAACCAATCCTAATATTAAGTATCAGTTTTGGCCTAAAAGTGAAACAATTATAACTTGAGCAAGCCCTTACCCAACAGACTTAGATTTTTGTTGTTAGACACAGTATTGAAAGTATTCCTTGAACATTTCTATTTCTAGATAAATAACTTTGAATGTACCCATTTTTAGAGAAGTTTTTCTTAAACCAACTGTCAAGTTCTCTGATTATTGAGAACGGCTTTATCAAATATTTCTCACTTACTAATGTAATAAATGGGAATTTAAGTGAAATATGGTCTGAAAGAAAAAAGAAAATTTGCAATTTTTAATAATTTAAAAAAAATAACCAAATATTTCGTTCAGTGTTATAAGAATTTTTTAAATAATGAAACAAGTATATGATGACGATACCGTTTGTATTCCAAACAAACTTGGATTAAGTGCGTGAATTCATGCAACTTAAACGTTAAACATTTTGAAGTACTCCTCTAAAAGCTTAATGTAATAAAGGGTGATTTTTAAAGAGCTTGATAATTTGATTATTTCGTTTGTAAATCGTATAAATTATAGTTAAAACTGAACGTGTTTGACAGCTACGCCAACCGCGTCACCTAAAAACTGCAAGGTTGGCCATTTAAAGTGAAAGCAAATAATTCTAAAAGAAATAAAAATATTTTTGATAATTTTCTCGATTCAGGAATATATGTATAAGCTACATTTTGAATATGATAATGAAGTTAACATATTTGGTCTTGAGCACAAAATGTGTTCTTTTCTCGCCGTTTTCCATTATTTTAACCAATAAGGCTGTAATATAGTCGATAAGGCTGTAATTTGGCAGCGTTTATTGTCTTTAAGTTGAGCTATTGTCCTTGGCTTATAAGCGCATAGCTTGGCTTTCAAATATGACCACAAAAAAAGGCTGATCGATTGATTTCACAACACAATTTTTCGATAAGATCGCACATGCATGTGGTGTCATCTTGTTGGAACCAATTCACGATTCACAAAATCTTTAATCATTTATGGTCGTTGCTCTATCATTATTTTTGAAAAAATAGTGATGGATGATCATATCCGCACAAACACTACTAGAGGTTGTTCTACAATTATTTGAGGATTTTCATATCACACTGAATTTTTTGCACAAAACGCACGTTCAGTTTTCACAATTGAGAAATTATATAGAATGTGAAGCTTAACAATTTCAGCGAGTTGCTTTGGTGTAAACTTTTCCATGGTATAAATTAACTCGAAATGACGCTTCCAACGCGGCATGACGATCTGCAATTCCTGTCGAAAGTTGTAGAGTTGTCCGTTGCTTCAACTTGTATTGGTTTACCCTGTAAAACTTTGCAAAAATTTTTCATATTTACAAAACTTCACAGCGCTGTATAGACATTTAAGCCATCCGAAATAAGTAAAACGGGATTCTTAAGGACATACCGAAAATAATTCAAAATATCTATAGTTGATCTGATGGCCAAATGCTGATACGAAGTATCTGTTAACTTTTTTTCTATATTAAAAGTAAATCTTAAAATCGTAAATCCATAATATTACATTACAATATAGAGCATGCCCAGTTCGACTTATAAGCAGTTTTGCTTCTAACTCTTTAATATTCCTCGCCTCGAGTCAATTTTTGACATTTTATTTCTCATACCATTTATGCGCCTTTATGAATTGTCAAAATTCAAAAAGTATTCAAAGAGCTTTTTTTGGGGTCAGGATGAATGCATGCATGCAGGTACATGCTGCCAAATGTATAAGGATATATGGCAGTAGTATTTGTGCAATCCTTTCATAAACGTTGCTCTCTGCTGTTTCACTATATGCTTGAATAAATTATTACAATATGCACTTTTGCATATTTTTATCTGAGCTGAATTCCAAATTTCAAAATGCAAAAAAAAACAACAACCAAAATAAAAATAAAAATGCAGGTAGTCCTTATGTACACAGTTATAAATATGCATTATATGTGTTAGCCCGCTACATGCGTGTTGGCAATTTCCGCACTTAATCAATTATATTTTATGATTATGTATTGGGAGAAATGTGCATCCGATGTGCTGGCCATATAATGCCAATTGGAATTTAAATTGTTACCAGGTAAAAATAATTACCGGGCTTTGCATGCCTGCAGGCTGTGTGTTATATGGTAATGAGTTATGTAATTCGAAAGCATTAATTACAAGCAAAGCAATCCTAAGGATATTATGCATTTTCAGTTAAAAGTTTTAAGCTTGCTATTTGCATTATTTTGGATTATTGTTGCCTTCGTTTTGCGCGCCGTTGTCAGACGTTATGAGAGTGCATAGAAGTGCCGCTACTCAATGCCTTACATTGTATTCAAATTTCTTGATCCTTCATAATGCCTTCCATTTTTATAATGCTTCAGGTTTATTTCCCTGCTTTCTCGCTCTCTCTATCTCTCTGTCACTCTGTCGCTTTGGTCCCACTTTATACACTATACGGTTCATGTGCATATCTTCTTTATCTAAATCATCCAACTGTGTAAATATTTGCGCCGTTTCCTGCATTCCCTGCTTGTTATCCTTAAATCGTGCGTGCCAAGCGCTACCAAGGATGTAGCCAGTGCACAGTCGTCGTCGTCGTCGTCGTCGTCGTCGTTGTCATCGTCGTTGTTGTCGTCAGCATGATGGAACGAATGAATGAAACCGACCATCCAAACTGACTGACTCACTGACTCAGTGACTGGCGGCGGCTCACTGACTAAACAGAGGGTTAAATTTTGCATAAAAAAAAGACAATGCTTGTCTACTGTATATGGCTGCTGCTACGGCTGCCGCTGTCACTGTCGCCATCTTTGCACAGTGACACAAAAGGCATTTGCTGCAATTGAGCAAACAGCGAAATGCATTTAAAGCAGTTGGCAAATATTCCTTGTCAAGCAAATCTAGGCTAGACTTTTTGCTATAGTCAAGGACGTAGCGCATGGGGGATTCTTATATTTTACATTTAATTTTTTCATAATGCGTTTATAACTTTAACAACTTGTATTATGTTTTCGATGTTTAAATTATTAAAAATTTAAAAGTAATTTAAAAATTTATTAATAGTTTATTCTAGACTTTACCTCCTTAATTGTACTCTTTACCTTCAAATGGAAATATTATTTATTTTGACAGCATAAAGTAAAACATTCCCCAAAGCAGCAATGAAGCTGTATCTTATCTTTATCTTTTATCTTAATTTGGTTTTTGGAAAAAATATTGAATATTTGTAAATATTTTTGCATTTCAACTCCATGACCTTATTAACACCAAACATCGTAGACCCTAGTCTTTTAGAAAGAAAATAACTTTTTTGTAGAGAGAAGGCAGAATTCCGAAAATTACAATTTTAAAATTAGGAATTTTTTATTTCATAATTATATAAGTGATTGTATTAAAAAAAAACATTTGTTCTTTTAGATTGAAACATGGTATATACTTAAGCTATTTCATATAAAAGAAATAATGAATGCAAAGACTAAATACCTTTCCATTCATTTTGATTTACTTCGTATATAATACTCTTTACTTTCAAATAGAAATAGTATTTTTCTGACAGCATAAATTCAGACTATCCGCAAAACATCAATGAAACTTTAATGTTTTTTGGAACAAAGTATAGAAATTTGAATGCAAGCAGTAAATACTTTCCAATTGTTTAAAAGCAAAAACTAGGAACCTTCAATTTGTTTGTATATACGAATATTTCGAAGTATAGTACGAAATAGAGAAACCAGACAGAAACCTTGCAGCGAATGCAAATTTGTTTAGATTTTTAATATAGTAAATACATGAGCATTGTTTGGGCCTCGGAAAGTCGGTGGTTCTATTTTACCCAGCAGTACTGCTGCTTCATTTGTCTAGCAGCAAAAAAAAATACGCTATTTACCTAGGAAAATCTGTATTAATTTAAGACACTGCCATTTGGAATCGGCTATAAACTGTAGGTCCGCGTTCTCTTCGAAGAGATATCCCCATGCTCCGCCTTTAGAACGCTAACCATAGTCAATGGGAATTCCTTTAATTTTGTACTTTTATTACACGACATTGGTGTGTTTCAAAAAACTGGAAAAAAATCAAAATTGGCAGACATCTAATGCGCTTATTTAAAAAGATAGTTATTGTTGTTGGTTGGCTCTGAACTGCTTTTATGTTCCGCAAATATCAATTTTCGTATCGTATACCTCCCGCCCTATGGAAGCTATTGAGCCTATGGTAAAAATAAGTTTTTCGCCCAAGAATTCTTTTCATTTTATTCGTTCCTGCAGATTTCCCAAATAACATTTTGTGCGTACCGATGTTATTTGGGAAATATTTATATATATATATATATATATATATATATATATATATAAATATATAAATATATATATAAATATATATATATAAATATATATATATATATATATATATATATATATATATATATATATGTATATATGTAAATATGTATATATAAATATATATATATATATAAATATATATATAAATATATATATATATATATATAAATATATATATATATATATATATATATATATAAATCCACAATGTGTATCTGTAAAAAATTCGTTTTACAAAATAGGATCGATTGTGTTAAAACGATTAAAATAACGATTTTAAGAATTTTCGTCGTGTCTAAACTCGGCACTTGGACCTTTCATAAGGTTTAATCACTGTGAAAATATACGACTCATTTCAACCGATATTTGATATTGAATTTTTCTATTATATGACTACAAAGGCATCGTTAGACCAATAAAAAAAACACAGACTATTTAGCTGTTCCAAAATGCGATTGACTTAAGTGTTATGTATAATTTATTATACTTTTTAAAATATTTCTTATTTTTTTCGGATCGGTAATGGTGATTTAATTTTATCATAACGTTAAAGTAAATGATTATCCTAATGATGACTTCGATTTAAGAGTATGTGCTAACAGAGCCGGTCGATAAAGCTGATATTACAGATATTGAAGAATTTTGGGAAGCGTTCAATCAAAAACAATAAAACTATAAGTCTTAATTTTCGCTGTCTGGAAATATATTACAATTTTATGAACACTCCGATCTGCCTGAATTTGAAATAGAATAATTATTTCTTAAAGAGTGAAGTAAAGCATGTAAATTATATCAATCTACTCCATTACTATAAAAAATGGGCTCAACTAAAATATGGTTGCCTTTAAAGCAGCAGCAAGACAAACTTATGCCTTGGTCCAATGATTATAGCTCCGCTTTTACAAATTATTTTTATTTTATGTGTAACTTTTCTACAAGGAGCAAAGGAAAGCAGTTCTAGTGCTGCTTTAAGGCGTACTAATTTTTTTTTAAAAGAACACCGTGCACTGCTTACACTGCTTGTTGCCAGTCAATGTTATTGCGCTGCAAACGCTTTGATAACTATTTTGACACATACTTCTTAGACATGCCCAGAACTATAAATGTAAAACACTTTGACCACGAATAAAAACACCTACGTCCATGTGCACTGCTTGCTTTCTACTAAACGTCTGCGACCACCATATCTCACAAGACACACACTCTTCTACTTTGTTCAAATAATAATACAAACAGCACTCAAATTAAAGCCCAATCCAAGCTAGTTACCAAGCGCATAACCCACTTTTACCTTTTTGCGCTTAATCCCAGACCACTGTGCGCGCACAATTCCCATGGCAAACAATAATCGTAGCATTAATCTGAAACTGTGCACAAATCCGTCAAACTCAACATCAACAACAAAGTCAAAAGCAAAACACTAACAAACAACATTGACAGAGATTGTCGCTGCCGGGAGCCGCAGGAGCCACCACCACATTGCCACTGTGTGCTGTGAACCCTTCTGATGCCTTCTGGTGGTCCACACCCACAATATGCCCGCAATAATTTATAAAACTTTTTCCTTTTTTTGCAGTGTACTCGTACACACTTGCAACAACAGCAGCTTCCTCCTGCTTCAACCAGGTAAAGTGTAGTTTTGCCATGCTTCAATACCAATTGTTAGACTCAATAGCCTGCTAGAGATTGGCACAAAAGGCTATGGCTGGCTATAAGGACAAAATGCTTCACGTCATCATAAAAGGCAATTATGCGGCGTGACTCATTGGTTTATGGAGTGGGAAATTATATTTTTATGCTTTTAATTTTCTAAGCGAGAGAGAGAGAGAGAGCTGCTTGGGCCAAACACCAGGCCAGCCATCAGGTGAATAGCCAATCTCTGGACCAACTTTTATGGGCAAACTATTAAAGTATACTGCACAAGTGTCAAGGCTTAAATGGCCTTGGTCGGTTCTCGCTCGCCTGTCAATAATATTTACGAAAAGTGCCAAAAGATTTTCCAAAAAATTTCTCTTCATTAGTGCGCACGATGAAATAAATTGTAAGGAAATGCTCTCACCCGGAACGTGCAAATAGCCCATTCCCAGCGTAATTATCATGCTAAACATGCAAGCAAATAAAACTTATACTAATGTGTGTCCATATTACGTATACGTAATATTGCTTGGCATGTTTTTTTTTCGGACCGAAATTGATTGTATTGGACTTTGTATATTTGTATTCCATTTCGGTATTAATTTGCTCGGCATATTGGTTGGGCATAGTTGATACTTGATATTGAACGGAACAGAGAAGTATGAGTGTATGCCGGGGAAAAGCAAATGAAATGCTGTAACTTAATATAGGTAAAAGATACATTTGCTATACCCTTTTCCCATACACTATAACTAAGGGTGTCCTGTTGAGTGAATGCAGAGTAAAATTTTATTGCCTAGGCTTGGGTGGCTTTGGGTTTCGAGTTGTCCATTGCACTATTTTCTGTTAAAAATTCAATTTTCAGTGGCTTTAGTTTTCTAATAATTTCAAAAGAAACTTCTTTGGAGCAATAGTATATTCAAATTATAGGCATCTTTACTTTCGGTAATTGTAAAAACTATTATATTGGTCTTCTTATAGAATTTATACCTAAACTCAATGGTACATCATCGCTGACTTTTCTCTTGGTATTTTACATTCTAGATAGTCTTGCAGATGAGCTCGCTTAATCTCCACATCTTCTGTGGTTGCTTAACTTGTTTGGAGGGTTTTTGCAAATTCTGCGGCCGAATCAATAAAACTATAAGTCTTTTATATAAATTTAGCTGTGATTTTTTATTCGAACGCACTCCTTAACGAAATTTCTTTTGTCATTCCGTCTAGAGTCATTGCTAATTTACGATCTCCAGCACTACCATTTTGTAAATCCAACTTTGTATTGCACGATCCTTTTCGAATTTTATGCGCAAACTATAATAAGCTTACGATTTCCTATCTTACGAGCGATTCCATTTCCTTATCCAACTCATCTTGATTGGGCAAATTGAGCATATTTGACCAATCATTTACTATGAAAAGCAAACTTGGCAGATCTTTTGGCTTCTCTGTTAAGAAACGTTTAAACTTTTATGTTACTTCCTGTTTCCAACTTTTACATTGTAAATCCAATTTCCTAGCCAGCCCCAGATGTGAGATGGTGCATAACTATAAAAAAATTCAACTATCAAGCTAGAGGTTAATAGAATTCTGTATCTTTTGTGGTTTATGCGCAGGAAACACTTTTCTGATAATAATAAGAGAAGAATAATATCAAAAAAATGAGTAGATAGCCTATCCAGACTTTTACACTCTCAACAGCAACTTATACGGTTTAGCGGTTTGAAACTAACAAGGAATAGTTTAAGAATTGTTATAGGAATTCTATCAGCTTATTATATGCTGAACTCTGTATCATCCAACTAAAATTTGAATTATTCAGAAACAAAACTTGCAGATTCTGCAAAAAACATAAAGCATTATCGAAAGAATGACGATTATAAGTTGTCACAGAATTCAGGATAATGATTTATATTGTATGAAGAAAGGCATACTACCTAACTAGAAAACATTGTTGAAAGAGATAATAACATAACTAAGAAAAATTAAGGAGGTAAAACAGACCCACAGGTCGTTGTGGAAATCTCCCCCAATAATATTTTTTTTTTCTAACAAATCTATAATTTTATTTTTAATTATGTTAAATCTGTTCTTTTTGGACAATATTTAAATACTTGACGATTTAATTTTAAAAAGCAACCATTGCTTTAGGGCGGGTGTTGTGATTTTTGGAATTTAAGGAGTGAGTATTTCGCAGAAGGTTCAGGAATTGTGTTCTTGTGGTGACTGACTATAGTATAGTATGTTGGTAGTCTGTACTTTTAGACAGATGTGTAGATTATCGATGTTTATAGCTGAGGATTTACTTTTTATTTCCTTAAATCAGGATGCACTCAGATCGTTATTTATAAGCCACCCTGTCGTGGTATGCGTGTGCGTCATTCTCAAGGCCTTACTTTGCAGAATATATATGACTCTGTGTTTGAAGGTACTTCCCGTATCCCATAGTTGGATTCCATAGATGGTAAAGGGTTCTATAATTATTTTGTATATCAGCAGCTTGAGTCTGATTTTGAACGCCTGCCTATCGTCCATCGAGAATGCCTCTCTTTGTCTTGTTTTCCTTTGCGCAGGAAAATACGTGAAATGCCTTTTTTATAGATTCTGCTTAGAATTTTTTCAGTCGTTCGAAGAAAATTTGCTGGAATTGCTACTGAAAGTTTGATTTCTTTATGTTGACTTTCGGAAAGAATAATGCTCCCTAAGAAGAACTGATCCATTACTTTAAATCGATAAATTTTTTTTATTTCTCATATCAAGAGAAAATCATTTTTACGAGAAATAGATGAAAAACTTAAAGGAACATGGCTAAAAAAGGGACGATATTTTCATGTCAAAGTATCAACCTAAGAGAATCATCCAAAATAAGTGTTATTAGAAGCTTATAGAAATATGAAAGTAATCAACGTGCTGTAATACAAGACAATATGGCATATAGGCCGTTAGGAATACTAAATATCTACAACAATGTATTCCTTTTTAGATCTTAATTTTCTTTTCACAAAGAAGTTTCTTTCTGCGTTTTTGCTAGCATATAAATAGTTATTGGCACATAAATATTAAAATGATGGCCTTCGTCATAAACCAGAATTTTCTGTATTTTATAACAAGCCATCAGTGCTAATTATTCCCAAAACCTGATTCAAACTGCAGCAGCTATGCTTTAATTTGTATTGAAAAGTGTGGGACACGCTGCACAGGGGTGTGCTCTTCCATCCGTAATAAAAAAGCAATATGAATAAAATTTATGTCAAACAAGATGTTATTTTATTGCAACTGTTTTTATTATTTTTCGAAATAAATGGAAAAACACAACGATAAACACACAGACACAACACGCCATTTTTATGCACACAATTGGACTCACATTGAATTGAAGGAGTGAGTGACTTGTACCCTTGCTCCCCAAATCTGCGACAGCAATTCGCGTGGCACCTTTAAACAAGCAACTTTTTTGTTTTTCTCCCAATTGATTGATTTTTATTTTGATTTCTGGCAACTTTTGACTTCCGAAGTTTTAAAAAAAAAAGCTGCAAAATCATTTGACAATGAGTAGGGGAATATATCGTAATATTTTATGTCCTTGTTATCTTGACTACCCTACCTGACTCAATTCCAATAAATTTATACAAACCACGGAACAATATATAGCTTTACATCTGATACCCCAACTGAAAATGATTTCTACGTATAGTTTTTTTCATCCACATTGTATTAGAAATAAGAAAATGATTTCAGGAATTCCGCGCCGCACCCAATTACAACTTATAGATTTTCAGTAATGTTATTATCCAACAAAAGTTATCATAACTTTTCCAAACGACTTGTCTACAGCTTTGCATTTGATGTATATATACCCATTTTTAAAACATGTCTTTGCATAGAACTTTAGTTTATCTGATAAATCTGACATAATGAAATAGTATTTAGGAAGCGAAAATCAGGTGTGTACCATTCCGTAGTTATAAAAGCTCACTTAAGTCATTTTAAAATTAACTCGCCATATGATCACATTACTTGAACTTGCTAGCTTCAGATGACAACCCATATCTTAAGATTATCAAGACAACTTGCTAGCTTCAGGTGACAACCCGGATATCAAAAATGGTTCACGAAAATTGAATAATTGTGGGTTCTTGACACAGCGGCTTTCAATCAGAGTTTCATCCAATCTTTACAAAGAGACTAAACGTGCAATAATTTTCGTCTTTAATGCAAGTCAGGCTGCACCATCTTCCAAGATATGCAATTCCTGTCCGCCCTGGACAAAGTTAAGCTATGTTGGGTACCTAAATGTCGGGGATTATCGTAACCGATAATAACCGATTTTAATATTCCAGAAATAATTCATCCTTATGTTAATATAGATCAACAATGGTTCAATGTTCATAGAAGAATGAATTTTCTCTAAACGCGATGCGATCAAATTTAAGATATCTTTACTTTTACATGATCTGTTATAATAAAAGCCATTGCCTTAAAAATTCACCAAATAGCTCTATATATATAATAATAACAAAAATTATCACGAACCAAACCCATTATACTCTGCTCGTTCTAGACGTCCTGTGAAATTCCCTCTTTTTGTCTTTAAAATTTATAACTACTCCACATTCCTCCATAGACTTTTTACAGGAGTAGATAACTCTCACGACGCTTCACTATAAATATTTCATATGGAAAGAGAAACAAAAATGCAAGATTTACAATTTGAAATTTTAAGGCGAACTTAGTCTTGATTTCACAAGCTATACGGAATTTGTTCAATAAATAAAAGCATATGGTGTCACAACTAGTGACTTATATATGGCTTCAAGTTCGTTCTGCTTCCTTCCATCCGGATAAAATTCTGAAATACATCCAGATTATATTTTAAACTTCTAAAGCTGGCTTCTACGCACAAGAAGCCCTCCGTACTTATGCAATAAAGCAATTATTTGCATTACACAAGCTTATATGTTGTCTATTTAAAACGTTGCAGCTGACGCCCATAACTCTTGGGTTAAAATTGTTGAGAAGGTGACGTTTTTGTACTAAATATAAAACATAATTCATCATTTTGATTTATCTTTCATTTTACGCGCAGTAGATAACTCTTTAATTTTTAATAATCATCTAAGCGATTGATCAACATTGTTGTAAAATATTTTTTAAAATGTCAGAAATTTGCAATATCTAAAAAAATGTGATGAATAGGACAAAGCCCATGAGCTGTCTGGGTTTGTTTTTTTTTTTTAAATGCGATACAAAATAAAGTGAGCAGGAGGCAAACCCCCTTGATTTTTTTTGCGCTTATTTGAGTTTCATTTAAATGTGCATTGTGTGCTGCGTGTTTTAAATAAGACAAACGAGATTAAAATAATTAAATACATTATTTTTATTTGTAGCATAAGCGAACTGTTTGCAGAATTTTTTTTGTTTGTGTATTGATTGTTCGGTAGAAATTTAAATAGCGTCGCTTATACATAATTATTTGTTAATAAAGAATGTTTCTGTACAATAACATTTTTTTCAACTTTTATATAAAATTAATGAAGTGCGATAGGGCGTTTGATAAAAGTTTAACGAAATAATAGAAGACAGAGGAAATTAATTCGTACTTTTTCAAGAGCTTTATGGTTATAATCAAGCTTCTTGTATCAGCGGTAAAAGGAAGACATAATAAAATATGAACATGTCGAACCAAATGTTATGAGTGCAAGTTCTCACAATGACTTTTCACCTGTCTCGTCAGAGTGAATGGGTTATAACTACCAATACATATTTCATCTACTACTACTACTGTATCGTACGCTCAAAAAAATAGTCGGGACACATTTTAAGATGGAGAATGTAAATCTTATCTTAGCATTTTGTTTCAAGAATTTTTCTTGCCAAAGCTATGATATTTTCAATTTTATTTAGCAGTATAACTGTTAACTATTTGATGAGGATAGCAGTGTTTACCGTGGCTTCCTTTGGGTTGCGTAATGCGAGTTGTTGAGCAATTTATTGAAATCAATATAGTATTCGGATAATTAGTTTCGTGATAAATTCTTCAAAAATACATTTGCAATTTCATCACAACCGGAAAACAATCTATTCGTAAGTTAAAAAAATTTTTAATTATAAAATTCTCAGAGATATAGTAGTCATTGTGCGTAAGAATCCGGATATGTAGCTCATAAGTGTCTAATATCTAAGAAAGGCTATTTTACAGTGAATTGCTTCGTAACTGTTCTTAATTGAAATTTATGAAGTCTTATGTCAATACGTCTATGAAAGGGATTGTAAATATTGCTAGATGAATGAATTTTCTCAGATTCTTTCTGAAAAAATTTTTAATATCTTTATCTCTGATTTTTCACAAAGGATTGTGGATCGATTTCCGCTTGCGAAAGGTGAGCCTCATTAAATATCATTTTCATAACTTGTAAATTGTTTAAACTATTATTGCTTTATTATTATTATATTACAAGCTCCGATTTCAAATGTTTGTTAGCATTATAAATTAATTTTTAGGTTTGTGAATTAATTTCAATTCCATCTATAAAAAGTTACATTCGAAATGCGGGAAAGTTTACTCTTGTCTATTGTGTCATTCCATTGAGAAAAATATTTTTGGCGTTTCTCTCTATGAAGGCATTGGGTTTTTTATATGGAAAATTATTGTTGAGGTTTTTATGACTAGGCAGTCGTTGATTGTATTTTAGTGGAAACAATATTTAAGCTTTGTCAAGTCCTGCTATTTTAGGTTAGTTTCAATGTTTTATAGCGAATGTTGAAAAATATTTGAATAGATTCTTATTAGTAAACTAAATGCCTTTGATCGAAGTTTTATTTCGTATGTGTGGTCTCGATAGTTCTCTTCTAAATGCAAAGGCCGGTGAATTAATTCCAACCTTCAGCACTAGGTGTATTTGACGCCCTTTGTCTAAGTGAATTTCTTTTAATTACAGACACCGCCGGCGTAATTCGGTTATAAACAATGGCTTTCTTTTATCATAATAGAAATATCTCCAAGCTCCGCCTTTAAAGCGATGATAGCATAGTCAAGAGTACCACATTTATATTTTCTTTTTTGTAAAACGATAAAGCTGTTTGTGGGGAACTATAATAACTAGCATGACCATTATGATCGCTATCATAATAGGCAGAATCATGTAATGAAAAACTTCAGGGTACACGCCCCTTTGTACAGCAGATTTTAGTTGAATTTTCGGAGAGAAATATATATAGACAACAGACAACCAAAATATCAATATAGAATATTCAGCACCGGCTACAATATTCTCGATCCTTAAAGTAACAAATTGGTCATTGTACATCCCTATTAGTTACGCACACATTATATTTTTCTGCTAGTGCCTACAATACACAATATAGATAAATTCTATCATGAGCATACCGATTTTGAGCTTTGCCTGCAATCATCAAAAAATAACAAATTGATCATCGAACATCGCTATAAGGCTGATATAGTTGAATTTCTTTGGAAATGCATCGTCGAATTGCTTTCAATTTAGATGGTTAGGTAAGATGTATTTTATTAATACCAACATATATTGGAATAAAAAAAAGCAAATTGAAAGAACGTGCAACTTGTATTATGTCACGCCGTTCGTCATAATAGAACCACAGGTGTATCATATAATTCCCATGAAGTAAGAGCCATAATGTATATGTTATTATGCTGGTTTTTTATTTATAGCCATCGTGAAATATTTTATATTTAGTCTGCGGTTTTTTGTATTCATAATTGGGCGTTTTGTATCGTATTTAGATGTTGCACAATTACACGATACTGAGGATTATACGATACTGTGGATTACACACTGATCAATGGGAATAGCTCGAAGGAATCATTGCGTACTTACCTTGGTTTCAAAAAGTGTGGTTCATAAGTTGCTGTTCATCGAACTTGTATGTTATAGGAAATTTCAAGGTATTGGAAATTTGTTTTGTATTTTTGTGTCGTGTCTTTTGGAAAGTGTGTGTGTGTGTTTCCTACAACCCATTATCTAATCTTTTTGATAGTCTTTTGCACATTCACAAGTACGTACATGTTCCTATGAATTGCAAAATGATTAACGACAGCAGCGGAATGGCTTCATTGCACTTACCTCATATTCACTCGATGGAACTCTATGATACGAAGTATACGGGCATTTAAGGAAATTAGGAAAATTCCGTGCACACTTCGCCAAGTGATTCAGCAATCCAGTGGCTTTAACGCGGTGTTGCTCATTAAATGGACAAATAGCAAGCCCACGATCATCATACCTTATCCCGACATATTGGCAAAACAATCTAAAACACATATTACAAATAAATATATACATTTATATTTTAGAAAAATACAATTTACCTAAATTTTATAATGTCAAGGACAAATTTAACGAATAAAATTCTTGATAAATGAAAAAATTTTCCTGCTATTTTTATTTTCTATACGACCGTACTGAACAACAACAAATTTCATAATGATTATGAATACGACTTTCTGTAAAAAGCAGCTAAATTAGGACTACTTGGATTAAAAATTTAACTAAAATTTAACTGACAAAAAAGCAAAAGCAATAAAATTGTTACAGTTTTTTTCTCTACCAAGAATATTTTAATACTCAAAATATGTAGTTTCTAAATATAAGATTCCGATTTACGAAGTAATCAGACAACTATTTTTGACTAATACAAGTTTAGAACACATAACCTACAGATGGTGCTACAAATCTCCCCCCAACAATAATTATAATAATAATATAATATATCATCATCGTCTGTATATGAAAAGAATTCGCTAGTTTTCAAAGTATTGCCTGAGAATATGCATTCGTACTGTACAGATCTCCACAAAGCAACTACAATATATTCATTTCTAATAATAAACTTTATAATAGAGCTTAAATCTTAAGTTTGGATAATCGGTCTTATTCAGCACTCTTCATAATTTGTCTTCTACAGAATTTCACAAAAACAGTTTTATAAAAGCTCCGTACTATGAAAAAGAAATAAATTTCAATGATATTTCAATTCCACCAGATGCATTTGTTTTGAACGATAAAAAAAATCATTAAGAACGAAATTGGCGCCCACTAATAATAATTTATCCCTAAAAATATATTGCAATAAGACAATAAGCGTTTTATAAAATGCATTTCCGAAAGGGACTTACGCTTTTCCTCATGAAACTTGATTTCCCGCCTTCTTGTATCCTATACCATACGCTTTTCGTTCTTTGTAATAATTTCCTTTGTTTTAACATATTTATGTTTCATTTTTTAAAATTTTTTTTCGATTAAGATCTCAATTTATTCAACTTTAAGACAACAAAGACATCTTACTATATATATTTCATACTTAGTTATTGGATATTCGAATCACTTAAGAACTTAAAAAACAAAAAAAAACTGCGTATATATGGAGTAATTTGTTTAATAAATAAATTTTTTTTTAATTATTTAAACAAATACCAGAAGCAACAAAAAACGATCCATTTCATATTTTTTTAAATGGACGATTTCCCATTCCATGTCCATTTTCATCTTCACAGTTCATAAAATATATTGTCTTTTCGTTTTTTTTTAAATTTTGATAACCATTCTTTCTCATCACGACTCAAATAACTTTAAAAGTTTTAAGTAAAAAATCAAAATCTCTGTCATTTTCGAATGCGAAAAAAAATATTCATCACCAGAAAATAAATAAATCACGCTCAGAACCAGCGCCGTCAGCTGCAAAAAATGCATTATTCAACTTGAAGTGCGTCTGCATCATCTTTAAATAAATACACTTTTCCGAATTAAAACATTTGGTATTTAAATTGTTACATTTCTTTAAACAAAAATAACTTTGGTATTAATAGTTTTTTTTTCAACTGAGTTTTAATTCAATTTCTTACAAAACTTGAAACTTTTCAGTACAATGACGACGAGTTTTTGCTTCTCGACGCGCAACAAAAACAAACTTTTTTGTACTGAGTATTTTTATTAGCAGGAAACAAAGTTGAAGAACTTTTTTTTACAGCAAAATGTCTAAAGTTATGTTCTTTAAAAAGTATCCTTTGATTTAAACCGCACTCATCTGGCAGTAAATAGTTGCACGCTGCTCCACTCAATGCATTTGATGTCTGTTTTATTTTTAAATAAAATTTGCATTCTTTTCTTTCCCTTTTCAGCTTAAAATGGAGGCGAAATCCAGTTTGAATGCGCAGGAGGAGCGTGGCTTAAAGACTTCAGGTAAGTTGATAAAAATTTAAGTTAATTATAGCTGAGAAAGCTGTACAATCTCAAAAGTGCGAGGGTTGGCTGTAAAGCAGGCGGCCCAAGTAGCAGTTGGCTTATATTTGTAAAGTTTAAAGTTCTTAAGCTAAACTTTTCTTAATGAGCAGAAAAAATATTAAAAATGAATTAATATTTGTTGAAAGCTTTTTAAAGTCTATAGTGCGATCTTGACAGCATCGAGTTTCTTTTTTGACCAAAATGTACCAAATCAGTATAATTGGATCTTTTGAGAAAACTTGTTATTCGGTTTCGTCCTTATGTGCATCCAAAAACCTATTCTCTGCCCATCAAAGGAAATTATTTTCCTATTTAACTTCACTATTTTGAAAAAATCTTTTTGACAGCTATGCTACTCCTTGCAAACTCTGATCGCATTTAAGCTTTCTTTCGGTGATTCAGTTTAATTCATCTTCTAAAAAAAATATTCGTTTTCAAACCACATATTAATATTGTCCGAAATGTGAACTTCACACACGTTTTTTAATCTTAATAGATTGTTTTTTAGACTCTCAGCTCTGCTCAATGTATGATAAGTACATTCATTTTAGCATTCCTAAACATATTCCATCCTTTGCAGATTTGGACTCCAGACATTGTATCTTTTGTAAAAAACGAACACAAATATTTCGAACGATTAAATGTTTCATCCAAAAGACAGGCGTCTTATTTTACGGCTTTCAGAAAATCAACTATTTCACATAATAAAAATAAAACTGTTGAAGATACTTAAAAAATAATGTCTATCTATCGGAGACAATTTTGCTTTAAGTGGCTTACCATTTTTTTTGGTAAGAAAGAAGCAAGGATTTTGCTACTTGGATATATATGTATATATGATTTTATGATTTAGTCTTAACACCCGCTAACTAATCGCATACATAACTTCTTTGGAAGATCGTTACAATATTAACGTTATGCGTCAGACTTAAAAAGATGGTAAGCTTACCAGCAACTGACGGGTTCTTTGTTTAGGGGCCTGTCAGACATTATCGTGATTCCGAATTGTTTTCGGGCCACAACGCGGGATACATTTTATGATAAGGACCTCAGTCCCTCCGAGTCACTGGAGTCCATAAAGCTTAAAACATATTCTTCTTAATTTTACTTTTCTAATCCTGATGTGATAAAGTCAGCTGTGTCATTCGAATTACTGAAGTTAAAACCATTTGGTATGGTATTTTTAATTCCTTAAAATTTCGAATATGTTTCGAATAGACGCAACAGTGTCTGGTGTTGCGCCGCCTATCGACTTAAAGTAACTATGTTTCATTTTAAAAACAGGAAATACAAATTAAGAGTAGAAAATCTAAAATCTCACTCTGAGACAAAATAGTAGTAAGGATATTACGTGCCACAATTTATTGAGGCTCTGTCCGGTTCCGTGCGTGTAATTTCACTAAGTAAATTTTTCTCAATTTCGAATATGTTTTTTATATTCTTTTATTGATTTAAAAAGTACAACATTTTTATGGGAGCAACATGCATACTGTGTGTTCTAGGAGATATTGAAATCGGTCATACGACTAACTGTGTGCAGAACATCATATTTGTATAGCTATGCAAATACCTCAAATAAGAAAGTTTAGTTAGGTTAGGTTGGCAGCCAAAAGTAAGTTTACTGATGCCTAGACAGACTTCTAGTAAAATCGCATGGAACATCGGCTACCAGTCTGTTACTGCCAGAAAGCTGACAATTTTTCGGAAATATTTTTCCGGAAATATAATAAGTTATAGAGAAATTTTCTCAATGAGCTTTTTGCTTCTTTTACTTACTATATAACTTCGCAGGAACTGAAAACAACTCTTCTCCATCTTTGCAGCTACTGCAACAAATCATTATTAGGAACATTCAATAGCCAATATCCTATGATCATTCTGACAACTACCGAGCACTATTGTTTTATAAATATTGCCCCTAAGAAAAACAATTTTTCCTCACTTGTAGTTTATATACGAATATTTTTCTTAACCAAGAGATGTCCTGATTGATATCTTAATAAGACTGAAACAAGCATTCTATGCAGTTTCTTGAATAGTTTTGTGGTTGACGGTCATGGAGTTAAAAGATAATGCCCGAAGTGGTTTGAATGCATCAGTTTCGACGTTTGAATTATGTATGCAAATTAGATTAGATTTATAGCAAGGATTTCCACTTAAAAAGTATACAGACGGCCAAATATTGTCTTAATCTGAGAAAAACCAACTCTTTTACCTGTTTGGCTTTTTAATCACATTTCTCTTGAGGGGATGTTTGTGGCGAAACCCGTTGACAAATATCAGTAATTAACGATTTGAAGTATTCTTTTGGCATGTGCACATGACAATACTACCCAGCACTTGGCGATAAGTTGATGACAGTGTTTTTTGCCAAACATTCTAACAATTTTGCTAAAATAATTTTTCAGTAGGTCACTCCTTTTGAAGCGAAAAACAAAGCAAATGCTACCTTTCTGCTGCGACTTCAATAAGTTTTAGTGACGGTCATTCGCATAGAAAAATACAAAGGCGCAAATCGTTTTTTCAACCACTCGAAACCACAGCCTGTAGCCATGCAGACAATGTCTGTATGATAATCGACAAATTTCATGCATATTTATATTTCTTTCAACAAGATGACGCATTCGTTAACAAGAGCTTCGTCATCATGATTTTATGAAATTGATTCCCCAATTATCATATTCTCATGACACGCTTGATATAATTCTCTTCATCCCAACTGAAAGATCTAGGCTTTGTGGTAAGTTAATATCTTTAAATGGTTCTTAAACCTTTAAAAAGCATGTCAATATTGAGTAGCTTGACAAATGGCACTCAATGACGTCACAACAAATGGCGACACCTTTGTATTAATTGTCAGCAGCCGCACCTTTGAGTGTGAAAATGGTGCTGATGGTCCTTGCTTTAGGCTTAATATTATTTTATATTTTTAAATCGCCCTACACCTTAAACAAACCAAACCACTCACGCAAATTTGTTGTCCTTTTTGCTGTTTTATAATGTTTTTTTTTACCCAGTCCGCCCGCATGGGCCGCAAATGCCATTAAGGAGTCTTAAAAAAGTTTACTTTTAATAAAAATATGATAAAAATACGTTTTTTTTTACGAGTAGGCAGTACCAAAGTCTGCTTAAATTAGGGAAATTCAATTCTCAAAGGACTACTCGCTTGTCATATGGGACGTCTTGATTATAATTTCGCACTCACGTTTTGTTCACCGAATCTAATTAATTTTTTGTTGCTTTCCAAACAATCGTCCTAAAAGTGCTGACTACAACAAAATTAGTATCATGGACCCTCGAAACC
Organism: Chymomyza procnemis; assembly: GCA_035046065.1. NCBI lineage: Eukaryota > Metazoa > Arthropoda > Insecta > Diptera > Drosophilidae > Chymomyza > Chymomyza procnemis. The sequence continues at coordinate 9,380,418 of JAWNOJ010000023.1, read as the reverse complement.
AGGCAACGTCTCGGCATTTAGCATACGCACTTCTTTTTTTTTCGTTGATTCAGAAATAACTTGCCAGGACTTAATAACAAAAACAACAATAGCAGCAATAACAACATTCAGCCGAAGAAGGAGGGCAGCCAGACCACAATCAAGCTGCTTAGATAAACAAAAACATTTACAAAAAAATTATGGAAGGAGCTGTAACGGTTGGCGCGTTGTCAAATTTTTGTTGTTGTTTTTTTTTTTTGCTCTCTACCTTTAGAACTTGTTTACGTAAAAGTTAGGGAAAAGACATAAAGCGACAGCATATCCTGGCATCGTAAAAATTGACGCCGTGGTGTATGCGAGGGCAGGATGAATGATAGGCAGGTTCGCTAATGGGGTATGGCAGCCTTGGATGTAGTGCAGTATATAAATATTTTAGTTCCTTTAGATGGACTAACGTGTTCCAACAGCTACGCATTTATAGGAATTCTTTCGTAAGGATATTTTTGGATTTTTTTCCTACAAAATACGCTGTTCTATGCTTCATCATCAGTTCAGTTGGTCTTCGGACGATTAGTGGTACTTGGACGAAAACTTCTATAGATGAATTATGCTAGGAGCTGGGGACTCTTTCTGTGTTAATGTGGCAACTCTCTTTAAGTTGCTCTCCTGCGGACTGCACTTCTTACTTATATAAATAAATTTTTTCTTGTATGAGCTTCCTCTTATGAGTGCACATTACAGCTTTAGATGTACAATTCTGGATGTAGTATTCGATCTATTGGGCAGACTTTAATCTGCCTAAAATAACAAATGGCCTTCAAAAATATGTAAAGTAAAAGCTTAATTGCTTTCTGATAATGGAAAAATGGGATACAGTTTACACAACCCAATCAAAACTTTTTATACCTATCTAGGGAACTTAAACATTATCAACCCAATAAGTCTTTTGTACAAATTTATTTATATCCTAAATATTCAAATAATGGATTTCAGCTGCATTACGACAATCCACAAAAAGATAACATAGCTATCCGTCTTCAAGTTTTTAGAGAGGTTTTAAAAAATTGAAATCTTTTTCAAATGTTAATTTCGTTGTCTCGATATAATAAATAATATAAAATATACTTCATTTAAAGTGATTGTCTGTACTCCACTAAAGGATTTATCTGAATTACTTGTGCCGCATTTGGTAGTTCAATATCCATTGACATACTGCCGAAATATTTATTCTTAATAGAGCTAGGTTTATATAAGAGCTGAAACTATGGTGAAGAGAGTGAAAAGCTCACTTCCAATAAGTAATTACACTGATCAACATGTTATGTGACAATGTTTCATTTGTATTCATTTTAATAAAAAAATGTGCTTAATCTATTCTTCTCGAACAAAAGGGAAGTTGAATAGATTGAAAGCTTCCCAAAAGCCGAAAACTTGTGCAATATATTTAGAAAAAAAAACATACGATTTCGCATAGATTAAAAATTAGTTATAGCCGGAGAATATCTGAAACCTAGTGAAATGAATTCCAAATACCTGATTCTTTCTTTGCACAAATTCAACTACCAAACTGGTTTTAATTCTAGCTCAACTCTACAAAATCGAAATTTATAATTATTTTATTTATTTTTGAAACATCAGAACCATAATTTCGTTTTAATAGACAGAATATGATTCTCAAGATCTAAATGCTAGGTTTTAATTAATGAATATGCCGGTTCGTTAGGGGTCTCGAAGAACTTAAGCATTCAGGTTAGCAACCTTATAAATAAAGTAAAAAAAAGAAAATAATGTTGGAAATTTTTGTGGTTAGAGTAGAGCGTAGTCAAGTGGTGCACACGTGCTAAGGACAGAAACTACTGCTGCAGTCAGCACACAACGCTATCTCACATATTTTCTCGATTGTCGCTCTCACGGTCATTTGCGCTATTGTTGTCCGCACTTTTTCCTTATATAAAGAAATTTTTGCTTGTATGATGATTTCACATCCCAGAGTCAAAGTTTTACTCAATCATATCGATAATAATATTATACTTATTATTATTATTTTGCATTCATTAAACTTTTGAATTAACATGTATAGATCTTAAATTCTTTTTTTGGAAAATAAAATTTTAATTTTAAAGGAATCGCTTGCCTTTTAAGTAAAGAAATCAAATCACCACAGCACGCACACACTTCAGTTGCACCAAAAAGCACGAAAAAGATAGAAACAAACCATTTAATTAATAATAAATAATAATTTACAATCACTTAACCATTTCCATTACTTTTAAAACCCACTCTCGCATGGGAGTATTCAATTGTACAGACAGCCAAACATTTACATTGTACATGTTCCTCGATAGCACCGTACAAGGATATAAACAATTTTAATCATAAACACGCACACACACACACACACACACACACAAATAGATTACGTCATGACAAAAAGTTCCTTTTGGACAAAAATAAAAAACAAAAAACAAAACTATTTGTTAGCTGAAGATTTAATGCTCAACGGGTGCGGGTTTGTTTTATTTTCTTCTTTTTTTTTTAAATTCCTTCAACGTTTGAAAACAGGACGCAGCTTCTTTCACTTTCCGCCTCAATGCCAGCTACAATTGAAGTTTAAAATAACGATGCGAGGACATGCCATTGTCATTATGCGCATTTGGCTGCCCCTTTATGATACATAATACATACATATGTATGTAGCACGCTCGTATGCCTTGAGTACATGGTATATAAGCGCAACAAAGCTAAGATATAAGAAATAATAAAAAGGGATACAGCACAAGAGGCGAGTCCTGCTTGAACGTTTGATGTCGTTTTTTGGCATGTAGTAAGCTCTTGGGCATCCACAGAGCATGTTTTTTTTTTTTTGACTAACGAGCCACATTTTGGTAATCCGTCCCTCGGGTATTGTGCAGGAGCATGTTAACCAACAGATTCCAACAGTCAGAGTCAGAGTCGGAGCGTCAGGACAAACGGCAGCGTTAGAATGTTTCGCAAAAGGCTTTCGCAATACGATTAAATGAGCCATCGCTTAGGTGCTTAAGCCCAAGGTCCAGGGTCCATGCACACAGACATCGTGTTTTTCCACGCATTGCCTAATATGTAAATTAATGTACATATGTACATACATATACATACATGCTGATGTACATAAATACATGCATGTAAGGATAAGCGAAACAAACACATTGCCAACTTTGTCATGTCAAGGCGTAAAGAGTAATATGCTAATGTGGGTTGGACCCTAGTGAAAAGAGCATTATAAATTGTTGCTGTTGTTGTTTTCATATAACTCATTTTTGTTGTTGTTGTTATTGTTGCGGCTGTTGTCCTGTATAGGGTTTAAATATTCATAAAGAACTTAAGCTTATTAAAAATCAGAATAATCTAAGAAATCAAAAGCTTTCAGAACAGCTGTCCTTTTAATGCTTACACATAAAGTACCAATCTTTGTGTCGTGGGCCATAAAATAAAAAACAAAGAACAACAAGAAAGGAGTTGCCAAGCAATGCCTAGTATTTCTTGGGCAGCGTGTGACTTCTAACGAATGATGTTTCGTTGTCCTTGACTGGGTTCAGCTTGGTTCGACGGCCTACCCTTGTTATACTATATTTTAAAGTGTATTTCCAGGGCATTGGTGACAATGGCATTGACATAGCATTGACGTCTAATGGTAGATTTTTTCCGGGAGTACTTAACCCTCCGTTGTGCACCTTTTTCAAAACCGTACTTTGGCCGGACCCCTATACCCCTTTACATGCATTTGTATGGAAATATATGGTACTTTCAAACGCATTTACATAACAAGCAAGTAAAAAATTTTTTTTTCTTATCTTTTTCATGCGTTTCCAAATATACAAATGCATGTAAAGGTATAAGGGTCTGGCCAGACAACTGCCGCACAAAGTAAGCTGGGTTTTTTTAAAGTCCTTTTTACCATCATTTCTAAGGACTTTTTAAAAACTATTTTTTCATAGATCGATAGAGAATTAAATTTAAGGAAGATACCTGTAAGCACAAGTTGCTCCGTAAAATACAAATACAAGTAATTAGCGGCGAAAAATGAAATATGTCTGGCCAGACCCGGGTGCACCACGGAGGGTTAATAAATATAGTAATTTTTTCTGTTCCCTGTTCTTAGTTAGTATATGACAAACAGTAGGGATACGGAACAATTTATGCCCGGTTTTAAAAACTCCTTTTTGCCGAAATTGTTTACTTTAAAGCAAAAGTCATACTACTGCTACGATTTTTTTTTTAATGAAATTTTGGATAATAAAAATATATAAAAACTTATAGGGGCAGGTATGCTCAATATGCATCTTTGCACAGCTATACATCAGACCTATTTAGATTTCTCCTCTAATCTCCCAGAACCGCACAAAAATACATTGAAATTACCTTAAGCAACCGAACTGCTGAGAATGGTTTGACACGGCACTAGACTTTTGCGAACACCAAAAATTTCTACACTAAAAATAAAAATTTGTATTGGTTTCATAACTTGCAATTTTATAATTTTTTGTCGCTTCGCAAAGTGCCATTTCCTTCGGGTAACGTTTTTGCCCTAACATCCTTCCAAATTTCGATGATCTGCTGGATATCTTAAGAGCTTATTTCATATTTTATAAATATTAATTCCATAATAATTCAGAATTAAGGGTCAGCTACCCATAAGAATGTACTTGGCATTATTCTTTTACTTCAACCTGGAATTGGTTTTTAAATAAACCAATAAATGTTCCATAATTGTGTTCGTTATTTTTATTTGATTTATTATTTCATATTCAATAAACAAATAGCGGCACTTAAATATTGAAGTACTTGCCAGCTCTGTTTAAAAATAAACTGAAGTCTGCAACCTAAGCAAACGCCAAAAATTTCAAAACTTAAAGCAAAAATTTGTATTGGTTTGTAACCGAAAATTCGTTCTAGGGTTCCTTAACTTACATTTATATTTGTCTTGGTTTCTGAATCTTTTTCGCTTTCTATTCTAAAAATTTCCACGAATAATACGAGGGACAATATATATTCCCCAAAAAATTCGCAAAATTGACCTATGTGAGCAATGCGGCATTTAGTGTCAGGTACACAAGCGATTACACTTGGAATAAAATATACTATTTTTCTCCTATCTGAAAGTAAATCAGGAATACTTTTATTATTTTGGTATAAATGAAACTTAAGAAAATCAGTACTTAAAATTAAATTCCAACTTTTTCTTATCAAATTTGAACTCAGCTAAGAACTAACATTTAAATTTTATGAAAATTGGTTACAAAATAAAAAAAACTATTATTGTTTATTTTTCTGGTTTGGTTTTATGAACAATTTAGACTTGAAGACTTAGACTTCAATTAAATATAAATGGATACAAAAAAAAACGTTTTAGTTTTTTTTTTGGTTTTTAATTTTAAAACTAAAATCCCCACCCAATATAAACATGAAGAATATTTTTTGCAATTTAGTATTCAATTGTTATTGTCACAAAACAAAACTATTTGTTTTAAATTAATTGGCTTATTTTGAAAAAAAAAAGTTGCGTTTTTAATGCAACCAAAAAAGGCAATTCATTTTATCGATGAATTGAATAAACTTTTGTAGAATAAACAATGTTATGTACAATTAAAAAATTGAAAACTTTATTAACTTTATTATTAATAATAAATGCAGCCGATTTTGTTAGATGTGACTTCGACAATCCGATTAGGTATTGAGCCGTGAAATAACTATGTGTGGAATACATTAGAAATTCATCCCGAATTATAAGTACATTTGTCAGCAAATTGAATTTCCTTAACTTTCTTACCGAATCAATAAACTTTAACGGAAAACAATTGTTATCAAAGTCGGGATAGGTATAGCGAAGGGCAATACACTAGGGTAACATTTTACTCCTTCTAAATATTTTGCCTTTCAAGTAATATTTCGATGTACTTTATAATACCGTCAAAATATGCTAGAAATCAAAGAAATGTTAATATTATTTTAAGTTAAGCTACAAGGAGTAGCGTTTTCCATTCCCGAATGCCCCTGAGTACAAAATGACACCACATACTATTAGTCCATCCACGCGGCTATAATGGCGATATCAATGGTGATCTTTCCTTCTATAATTTTTAAAGTGTATAGAAATCTCTCGAATTTATCCAAAAAAAAAGGTTTTTTATTAGAAAACATAATCTTTCAAGAGACTTAAACAAGTACAAAGGATCATAATTTAGGAACTATTTCAATATTTATTCTGTAAATGCATTAAAAACTTTGTTTTTATAAATTGAAGAAATACGTAGGTGATAGATCCTGTCATGCGAATAAAAATCTCAATGTTAAATATAAAACATGCTCCGTCTAATTGATCGAGAGTGTATCTATCGATTTGCTATTCTTTTACCGCTCAATTTAATGGATTTGAATTATAATTTTTTAGAAAACATGAAATAAAAATTAATTTGTATTTTATATGAAAGTCATTGTATTTAACTTTAAGAAGTTGTTCGCTATTTTTTTTTTATTATTTTATTCAAGCTTTTTGTCAATAATTGTTTGCGAAACTTAAATTCTGTAGGTTTTCTTAATAAGTCACAAATAAGTTTAAAATATTATTTTTCAACTTCTACAACTTTTGTACTAAAAATACTTCGAATTAACCGTAAATTGGCTTTAAATAAATATAAATTATAAATTTGTCTCTCATTATATATTGTGCTTCCTAGTGAGCTGAAGCGAACAGAAAATTATCATTCCTTAGAAGTATTTCAATGATCCTGTATTTCGTTCTAAGATTCTAGTATGAAGAAGAATTCAAAATAATGTATGAATTCAAATTTTTTTTAAAAATGACACCCGGACCACTAATGGAATATTTAAAAAAATGAATATTTTCTTTCTTAATAATTCTATTTTAAAAATATCTTTCGAAAAGTTTAATTTTATTACGGTCCTATTCTAGGATTTTAGTTCACAAGTAACTGGTACAGACGCTTTATAAAATTGTACTATAATTACGCCTACGCAAAGCAGACTCTTTAGCATTGGCTAAAATATTTCAATATTGTTTTGATAAGTTCTTTTAAATTTTAAATAATGCGACTATAGTTTGGTATGAAAAATTCTCGAAACTTCAGAATCTTCAAAGAGCGTTTCAGTTTATGTAAAAGGTGCACAGATATTTTTTGTCTTTTCAATGTTATCTCTTTTGTATACTTTACATCGTTTTAGGCATAAAGATAGCAATTTTACACAAAACTTGGAAAAGTAGTTGAATCGTTTAATAAATCGATGAGATAATATCTCAAAAGTACGAAAATAAAGGATTCTCGAATGCGCAACCTTAACCTAACTTGAACGAAATCTTCCCAACAAACAACTTCGGTTTGGAACAATAGAATCCTATTCAAAGCTACGTTAAAACAAATACGTAGAACTGTTTTATTTATTTTTCATTTTTCCAATTACTAGCATCTCGAATTACTCTAGGGACTAACTTTACAACAACTCTACCATTCTCCATTGAAAACAAGTCTTTCCACAAAACTAATATACTCTTCCAACGGCATACAGCACAAGTTACGGGCAGGCATTACAATCAACTGCGAAAAATTTATGAGCGCTTGGTCTGATTGTTAATATTATTTTGATGATTGCGCTCCTAGGCACATCCATAATTTATTATTCTGGGCATAAATACAATTCATAAATTACTAAACGATCAATATTGTGTGTGCTTTATAATGCACAAAAGGAACCACATGATTCGAGCATAAAAAAGTAGTCGATATCTTATCTTTTGTAGTTGCACTTATTTTTTATCTTGAAATTTAAGTCCCAAGTAAATGGTCTTGGAATGCTTTAATTCAGGTGCGCATTTGAAGGTGCATATTAAATTGGAATAAATCATGCTCAAGTTGGCGTCAATGTTCCGACGAGTATGGGTTGGGGGAATGCCATACACTGGGGAATGGGTCTGGTAGCAACCCTTAACATAAGTGTTAACACAAGTGGCTGGCCCCGGGGGCTTGGGTTCAGTGTAGGCGCACATTTTACCGGACGAACAAATGACCTGGAAAAGCCAAACGAAAGCAAACACAAAAGAAATGGCTGTAAAAAGCGAACAAGACAAAGAAGAAGTGCAAAAATATAAAAAATAAAAATATTGTAGAACTTGGCAACGGAAACAATTGCAATGACTAAGCAAATGTTTAGCATCTGTCCTGGGGCTCTGGAACTTTTACGGATGTTTCCTTTCCCACTGTAAGTTCACTTCGCTTACCGGAAGCTCATATTTAATTCTGTCTGCTTCGAGTGGGTTCATTTAAGTGCAATCAAATGTCAACTTTTTTAATTTACTCCTCCCAGTGTAATTGTAAGTCTAAGTGCCGACAAAATTGGACAGATAGAACATCTAAATATCTGCAGTTAAGGAAGTGTACTTTTTATGCATTGTTTCCGTGGCGAATGGGGTCTATTTAACTTAAACTGAGATAATTTGAAGTAATTCAGATATGGCTCAAGCATACAAAACAGTCTGGTTTTATTTTTATGTCCGAAATTTTTTATATTATTTTATCGTTTATATCGTATTTTCAATATATAAAAAAATGGGGGAGTAATTATTTCTCACATTATTTATAGTCTCCGCCGCTCGAATTCGGCTACAGACTGAAGATCTCTGTTCTTTTTGAACAGCACTTAATACAGCTCTCTCTATCAAGGCTTTATCCTTTATTTTTGTTTTCAACAAGAAATATTTATTTTCGCTGATGCGCAACCGCGTATGTAGTTGCTGGCGCCACCTAGAACAGCATAATATAAAGCTTTGTTACTAAAAAGATCTAAAAATAAATACTTAGTAAATCAAATGTTTTTGAACCTTTAAAAGTATTTTTGTGTTATTTCTTTTATAGAAGTCTGAATCTGTTGATCTGCGTTTCGTATAAAGTTAGGTTTTAAATTTTGTAGGTCTTTTAAAGGAGTGAGGTTAGATTGATGGGCTTATAAATGATAATAAACTCAGAGATCGTAAAGGTCCTTTATGCTGCATAGTTTAGGTAAAAAACAAAATGTGGTAAAAATATAGGATAAAGAAAGAAAATAAGTTTGCTTATTAAAAAAATTGCAACGAATTTTAATAACTTTTGAATTAAAAGTAAAAAAGTGTGAAGTCTATGATTTCCCAATCATGGCTGTTCAATTTAAAGCTTTATAATTCTAAATATAGGAGAAATCTTTTAAAAATATATTAAATTAAATATATAGTACATATTTTTATAAATTAGTTTTTTAATGTAAATAATAATTTTTTATTAATTTTATACTTATATAATGTAGAAGATGAGGCTTCTCAAAGCAAAGTCTGCAATAAATACATAAAATATTTAACACTAACTAATTTAATTTAACAATAAATAAATTGTTACTAACTTTCAGCTTTTTGCGCATAACGAGCACAACAAGACATCGCAAGAGTTAATAGTTTTTCGGCTTTAGAGTATACTATAGTCGCCATGTTCGGACTGCAACTATAGTATGAATGAACTTGGCTTGAATTCAAGAATTTCTTTACTTTTTACCTGCAGACTGCTTAAATGTCGCGTCTTCAACGCTGTCTAGCAGGCAACAATCAGATAAAACGAAATGGCGGAGTGAATTGTGGAAACGCCATTTATGAAATGCATAACTACCTAATTAACCTAATGACCTTTGCGCAATAAATTAGTTGAGATTAGCATATCCAAGAATTTGCATTTACCTACAACTGGCCGAAACCCAAAAGCTTACCAAATTATGCATAGTTTTTTGCGCTTTGTTTTTTTGTTTGGTGCTGCAAGGGTTGTCCGCCGATTGCGGTCGTTAAAAACGGGAAAAATATGCAGGGTCGAATAATAACATTTTGTAATTTCATTTCACAATTGAACGAATTTTTATTTTTTGTCTAAAAGTGTCTGTTGACGAGGGTCTTAATGTTGATTGTTGTTGGTGTAAGTGCCCAAAAAAGTGTGCTACATTAAAGTAATCAGCATTTATGCAGTAGTTTCATTTATTTGATTGTCCTAAAAGATACTACTTATTTTTTGTAGTCTTAAGATACTTGAACATCTCACTTTACGTAGACCCACCAACTTGAATGCATCATGACAGATTTCGTTAGACTGCGCATAAAAACTTCATTCACACTTCAACTTGCACATCAATCATCTCTTGTAGTGAAGAATTTTTGTGTTGTTCTTTTTTTTTATTACATTTCTCGTTTTTATCAAGATTGCTTTAATATTAACGTAGCTCATCAAAATGAAATGAATAATGGCACATAAGGGTCAGTGGTAACTTAGGTAATTTCAACGTTGCACACAAAAAGATGGATCGTTCATGTAATGTTGAAGAGAGTGAACTTGGAATGTGCCAGACCATGACTTTGTGCTGCCTTTGTATGGTATTATAATTTGGATAAAAAATTAAATAATTCTTTTCTAGCACTAAAATTTTTATTAAAATTAAATAAAAATGACATATTAATAATTTCTTTGTTAAGAAATCCTTCCTGTTTTCAACTTTTACACTGTAAATCTAAGTTCCTAGGCGTTCCCAGATGTGAGACGGTGCATATCTATAAAGAATTCACCCATCAGGCTAGGTATACGAATTAGTTTTTTTTTTCTTAATTTAAAATTTTTAAATTGTTTAAAATTAAGTTAAACTGGACTTAGTTTTTTTTCTCTAAATTATATAAATAAACAAAAAGCAAATGCTTTGAACTATTAAAAAATATTAACAAATAATCCTCAGCATTGCATATTAAGTCATAAGTCACAATAGTATCGACTAAGAAACTTAAAATACCAATAAATAATAAAAGTAAAGAAAATAGTTTCAAGTTACATATCTATTAAATGATTTTATACTTTCATCTTGTTTCCCACTTAAAATATAAATTATATATTTAAAGCAGTAAATTTCATAAGCAATTTAAAACAATTAAGCAGCTATTATCAAAAAGTGTTTCTTTAATCCTCTAAAAAAATAGATATGCATTTAATATTTACTACATAAAACTTTTCATTTTGTCGCATTTTAATCCCGTTTAAGCACATAAATGCATGATTGAAGCGTTGAAAAACCGAACTAAAAACGAACTTCCCCTTTATTATTTCCATAATATATTTTAAGTACTTAAACTCGTTTAAAGCTTTAGTTGAATAAACAGCATATAAATTTTTAAAACGCTTACATGAGGGCTGCTGTGATGAATGGCAAAACTAGTTTTTTTGGTTACGTTGCATTAAAAATATGACATTTAATGTTTAATAAATGTTTAAATAAAGCATAAAATTGATGGGCATAAATTAAATAGAGCTAAAAATCATTTGTAAAAGGAAAAACGACAAAACTCCAAACCCCTAACAACATTTGTAAAAGTTTTTGCGTAAAACAAATTTTTTTGCTGGCGCCATCTACTCAAAATGTCACTTCTGATTGTTACTCTTTTAAGCGAAATTTTGTACTACGCTAAATTCAAATTAAATGAATTTATTGCCCCTGACTTATGTGATCATCGCTCCAAGAGCGGAGCATGCTAATATCTCAAATAATAGCTGCTCGAAGCGCACAGATACATACTGGTAATAGACGAATCCTGACGGCGTTGTCTTTAATTAATAAAGATTTTCTGAGCCAAATAGCGTTACAGTGTTAGCTGCCAATGCTGCAGTGTAGGATAAAACCACCCAGCTTCGGGCTTAGAGAATACCACCCTAGATTAATCGCCTGAAAAAAGGAAAGTTTGTTTATTTACGACACAGAACCAGTGAAAGGTCCTTCCATATTCAAAACAAATCCGATCAAACTGATGTGGTTTCGTGTAACTATGGTAAACTCACAAACTGAAGGACAAAACGGTACAACTTTCAAAAGGCTAAAAAAGATTTCCTAAAGTTAATAAAGATTAATAAAATACAATCAAATTCAACCTTGAATTGAAACCAGATAGGTAGCACACTCCTCTAAACCAATTTCCATTAATGGACAATGGCCAATCCATTGCTGCCATTATGATTGAACAAATCTTTATCAGCTTTTGCACGATTGTTGCATTAACGCCGTAATTCCAAAACCCAACAGGACCTAATCATCAATCATTTAAGCTCGAAATGTGCGAAACTGCCTAGAAATTTTAGAAGCATTTGCGCGTTGCAGCAAATTGAATGGCTCCCATGTCCACGAGGCTTCCAGACATAATGCAGCGGATTTTAATGGAGCAATGGCAACAATTAACATACATTGATGTACTCTCACGTAGATATGCAAGGATACATATGTGCATGCATGTATTCCATTTATTATTTATGTTATACATGGCGACTACCCGCAGTTACCTGTTTATGCATTTGATGGTGTAAAAATAGTGCATATGCATGGCATATGCGCGAGGGTGGGCTTTAAGATTTCGCTTTGAAGCCACTTAGGCATGTGGTTGCTTTTGAATTGGATGACTTTTGAGAAAAAATTATGGTTTTTCCAATGGCCGCGTCGGTTATATAAACCATAGAAGAAAATAAGTTACTATTATAGATTCTACTCTTGAAAATTTTCTACAGAAGTATTTAATTTTTTGGCCTCGTTTTGATAGACATAAAAATAATGTCAGTAAAAAAACATATGTTCCGTAAATATTTTATAGAAAAATATATACAATTTTTTAATCATTGATTCCGGTTTGTAAGAAAACACTAAAAAAAATAGCACAACTATCAGGAGAACCTACAAGAACTTACCCTCTTATATTGGGTGTAGTAAATAACCATTGATTTTGTATGGAAATGAAGTCTTTAATTAGCATTGCCAGAATGTTTCGATTTATGCCCAATACGCGCTGTTTTGTTCAAAAATTTGTTGCCATTTTAAAGGTGATTCCATTATGCCTCTCTCCTAGAAGCCCTCGTTTCATTAACGACGATTTTCACAATCCTCTCTTGAAGTGAATTTTTCACCACACTCTCTATTAAGCAGTCAGATATACAAAACTTAATTGACGATCTCTTCTCAGATTCTGCAGTTACTCATAAAGATGCTTTACAAGATTATACTATCCAAATTACTCTGTAATCTTTCTAATTCAAACACCTGTTCCATAGAAGCCTACCACTCCCATAGATTTTATCAAAGAAAGCATTCATAATTAACCGACTAAGGCTACTTTTCACTAGAAGGCCTTTGGAAAAGTTTTTTAAGGCCTGAAAAATTGACTATATTTTTCTTGTTCGACCAATTTTAGAATACAGAACGTGCATTTGGATACTATAATTCCGCCTTTAACAGAACAGGATTGAATCTGTACCAAAGCAATTTCTATTTTCGTTTGTATCCAATTGCCACCTTATTCTGATAGACTTCGCAATACACATTAAATAAGCATGCTGCATAAACTAATTAACAGCTTAATTGGTTCTTCCGATATTCTTAATAGAGTAACTTTTAGTACATCTAGAGTAACTCGTATACTTGTTCAATTAATCTTAAAATTTTCTAGATCTTATGCTTTGCACGATCCTTTTCGTGTTTTATATGCTAATTATAATAGCCTTTATTATTTTCTATAATTCTAAATCGTCTTAATAAGCCCACATGAGCGTAATTGACCAATTCCATGTCATTATTTTCTTTCTGTCCAATGGTGCTCATTTGGCTCTCTTTCCCATATAATGCTTCAATTTCGGCATCTTTTTTTCTCCTCTTCATCTTCGGGATTGTAAATCTTAGTCGTAAATATACGGCACCGGCAAATGTTGCCAGTATCTGCAGCCTCTACGGTGTCCCTAGTGCTCTGGACACACTCCATTTATCTCTAAGTTGGTGAATGCCAAAACTATCTAGGTGCCACAAATCCACAGTGGGCAAAAACAGAGCACATTGCCAGTCCTAGAGCTGGTGTGTTGCATAAGCACCTTATGTGCAGAAACGCTTGGGGATAACTAAGCTAAGGTCTACTGGGCATTGTTAAAGATTAAAATTATTCCTATCTGTCATCCAAGGCTACATGGCAAACGATATAGCCGAACATTCCATGCTAAATTGGCAAGCCAGTACATCTTTTTAGTCTTAAATTTTCGCTGGAGAAATGGTCAGTCATCTGTCTAGACTTATTTTGAGGCATTTTTCGAAATAGTAGATCCATTTAACGATATGAAGCGACATGTACCACATCTTAGTGTTCCTTAATGACGTACACAATTGAGCATGTTCACATGCAAGTTGTCCATACACTCTTATCCAAACAATCATCTAGATAATCAAAACATTAGCACGTTAATTACCTTCAGAACTTCCCTCGTAGAAGAGATTTTATATATACATATGTGTGTGTGTGTGTGTGTGAGTGTTCGTATTTGTGTGCCTTTCGCCATCGCCAGCAAAGTGCACTTTGAGAAGACAACTGAAAGCTACTTGCACCACACACACACACACACACACGGACATATGAAGGCAACACTTACAGTTAGAGGAAGACAGCGCAAGACGCGTGTTACTGGCAGCGGCAAGACGAGGCGCCTCTCAGCCAGTCAGTGGCAGTTGCCTCGTCACGACTCACGCAATCTTCAAAGTAAACGCGGAAGCGGGGGAAAACTGCGCCAGCGGCAAAAGCAAATGCAAGGCATCAGAGCGACAGCAAATAGTAGCAGTCATCAAGCAGTGTCGTCTGCTCTCTAATATTTCAAGGGGTCTACGCTCTGCTTTTCTTATATTGTGGATTGTGAAGGAGGGGTGTTTAAGGAATATTCAAGGAGGTAGTTAGGAGGAGAAACAAAACATTTCTTAAGCTCTTACTTCTAGATATAGTGTGCCTATTTGCTGAAAACAAGATTATATCAGATTACAACTTGGTTAGAGAGCAATTGAGAACATATTATTGTATTGAGGAAATCTTTCTTCAGAGATCTAATGTACTAAATAAAGTGCTCGGGTTCTTCCATGTATTGTATGTATTATACTATAGTACAAAATGAAATAAGTAGTTCTGCTCCTAGTTCCTGAAAAACTGTAAAAAACCATTTTTGTTAAAATAAATCAGATTGATTTCTCCTTGACTTTGATAATCGATGCAAAGGAGGCGCCTGGAGATAATTCTAATAAAAGCTGTGCGCAGAAAACAGGGACCTACAGTTTATAGCCGAATCCCAACGGCGAATTCTTCAATTAATAGAGACTTTGACAATGATAGACAAATGCAGCAGTGCTGCAGGGTGAAATTGAACCACCGAACTTCCGGTTTAGAGGCGAGGACGCCGCCACTACGCAACCGAAGCCGCCAAACTAATTTGCTTTTGAAAATATTAAGTATACGCATAGACTAACTGCTAAAATATTTCTCACGTTTTTTAATTTTTTGTTTACTTTTTTTTGAATATATTGCATGACTTTTGAGGACGGGTCACAAGAATATGACAGCAGCAGGATGCTAGAATCCCAATTTCAGCCCTAAAGAGCCAAAATACAAAATTATTTTTGTACAGACTCAATCAATTAATTAATCAATATATACATTGCCGTATGCTGCAATACAGAAAATTTATATTTTTCTTAATTACGATGCACCAGGCTTCAATAATATAAAAGCTCTCTTGACAGTATAAATTCCTATTGGAACTGTTTTTGGAAGTATATTTTTCATTGAAAACTTTAAAAATTAAATGTATAAATTATGGTACGGAGGAACACAGTTCCTATTATTTATCGACAAACTTTTTTCACTGACTCCGAGCATGCATCACATCTAGTTTACGTATTAATTTCCAGAGCAGCAATGCAAGCAAGTGAAAACTCTGCAGCAGTTCCCAGTGATATTTCTAATGGACTATATACTCTAGAAATATAAAATATTTATATACTCAAAAGTTTTCATTCAAAGCTTTTCTGCTGCTTTGGAAATTATTTTTGGAATGATTTAAAATAAATAATATTTAAAAAATAATAATAATAATAATTAAATAATGACCAAGATTGGCCAAATAACAAAATATCGTTTGTGTTGGCTTAGAGATAAAGAAGGAAACTTGATTAAGCGGTAGCGTGATGTCAAGACGTTAAAATTTGGTTGTCTGCTCTTATGAGCTCGAGAGTTCGATGAAAATTGCTAGGCCGACCATGGACACATATGTTACACTGTCTAAAATCATCGAAAATTTATTGGTTTTGTTTAAAAAAAATTATTCAAATAGAGAGAGAACTCAAAGATCGAAGGAAGGGAAGCTTTCCCAAAAGTTTTCAAAGTTTTCGTTGTAAATTCCATGACTTCTTATGTTTGCATAAAAAAAGGGAGAAATTTTCGGCAAAAGACAAAATTCACGTTTCAGCAATGTCTGGAAACCCAGTTAAAGGCAATGGGTATACAGGTGTTTTTTTACTTAAACATTGAATTGTATGAATCCATTTGGTGATCACTGTGAATTCTTCACTAGACATATCACACGTAATTAGGGCATCAAATTTTGCTGCAGCATAGACTACGTATGATGATTTTCAAGATGCGATTGAGCATAGTTCTCAATTTACGCTCATTTTTGTTCTTACTGACTGCACTGCATACTCATATAACAAAATATTTCTTCGTGTAAGTAAGCAGTAAAACACAAATGAGCGTGAGAGCGACAATCAAGCAAATACGTGTGATTATGTCCCCTACGTGTGAAAAACATAAATTAAGCGTCTGCCCACCTCTGGTCGAAATGGTTAAAAGGAGAAATGAGCCAAATTGTTTTTTTTTTTTTGGTCCCTGCCATCCATTAAAAAACTGCTTTGTAGATAAAACCTGCTTAAAATTAGTTAAAAAAAACTCCCTGCTAATTTGGAGGTAGTTAGCGCCCTCTGGGAGCTCCCTGTAAATCCGCTCCTGGCAACAGGTAACTGCAGCAACAACGAGCAACGACAAAGGTGTTAAGAAAGCCATTTCACCTGCTAATGAGTGTTGATGTAGGTGTGTGTGTGTGTGTGTGTGTGTGTGTGTGCGTATGAAAATGTGTGTCGGTTTGCTAGTCAGAGTGTTTGTGTGCGTGCGGGTGTGTGTGTGTGTGTGTGTGTGTGTGTGTGTGTGTGTGTGTGTGTCCCAATGTATGACAGTCCTTGTCTTGCCGAGACTTGAGCTGAAGAGCAAACAAAAATGTTTTCATGTTTGGGCATGTCAACAGATTTACCCCGCCTCTATAAATACGAATGGGCTCGTCTTTGTCCCCAAGTTTGTTGTATGCAGAAGCATTTTGCTTAATTAGTTACAAACAGTAAAAATAAAGGCAGATAACGGCTAGAGAATGGGATATTAGGCAAAAAGATGAGCAGAAAGTCTTAGCCAGATGACAAGAGGCAAAAGCCGAAAAGAATCATCTGGCGTTGTCATAAACAGCACAACGCTCGTCCCTGAAAACTAAAGCTTTAAGTTTGCATCCAGTCAATTATTTGAAATGAAATTGCTTAATAGAGCCATGTTTGCATTGTCTAAGAGGTCAGATGATATTTGAACCATTTCACTGTTACAGCAACACTTAAAATTAAATGAAGTTTGCCTTAATTGCTAAACAAAGTCTTTGTTTGGCTTACAAAACGAGTAGTCTTATTTGAATGTTGATGTTATTTTAACTTTAAAGCTGATTAAATTCGATTCGAATAGTTTACTTTGAATATGTACACCTGAAAGATATTTTTATTGTATTAATTCCACAGTTATTAGAAGGCGTCAGATGTTGGATTAAAATACTAAAGATTAGATTTGCTAAAGTTACTAATCAAAATTCTAACTTTTCTTATTGCTAGCGGAAAATTATGAGGAATTGTACATAAGAAAAAGAGATGATTTTTTATGAAGGAGCTGAAGGATATTGTTTTCTATTTTCATATAGGGAAAAATAAACGCAATTGTTTTTCTTTCTTGATTAGGGATATAAATAGATAATCGGGATGATAATAATTGAAAATTCGAATAATTGAATTCTCATTTGTGAGTGGAAAATAATTTCCCATTTCATTGTTTTTAGGTGTTCTCGAGTTTGGCAATATTTATGTATGCAAAGAATGTTCTAGTTGAGTGTTTTCAGGTTTTTAAAGAGCGTGAAAACATGTGGCCAAGCGGATGAGTATAGCGGGTGGGAAAGAATGACATATTTCAGTGTTTTCAAATATTAATTCACGACCTTGGAAACATGTTGCCGAGCGTTGTTTTGTGAAAATGTTATCTTGTCCTGCCTTGTGGAGCATTGCAGACATTTTTCATTTAACGTTAGAGTCAATTGTATTAGTTGCCTTCGCTTCAGGCCTCCTGTTATGGTTTCGCCTGGTTGCAAGTGTACATAGTACACTTCACCGGGTTGAGCTCGCCAAATACACGGTTTCAGGACCAAGCCGCCGGAATGTTGCTTATCTTTACATTATATTCGCCATTTTTAAATTATGAAATTATTTCCAACATATTTTGTCGGTATAGGTTTCTAGAATTATTCGCGCATTTTATACTGCATTTTAATCACCAAATGTAATAATGATCAGTGGATAGTTTATACTTCCATAGACGCAAACTGCATGAATTTATACTGTTGGCAAAGGGTCGATACACAATCCTATTAAGTCCAAAATGTAAGTCTTTTAGACGACTTATTTCCGTATTATTTATTTCCATTGTATTAGACAACGAATACTGATGGTAAATGGTTAAATAAAATTATTTAAGTCGATGTGCTTGGTTTTCTAGGTTGCTTCCAAATCACTGACCATCTGCATTACTTCTAAAAGTTGTGACTTATATCTTTTCGATGTCCCCTGATGTAACATGACAGTATTTTTGAAGTGAAATTTGAGAAACAATTATTCAAGTAATTTTTACTTTTAAAAAATTTAATTTTTTTTTAAAAAGGCTAAAGAACTAATTTAAGTAATATGATTCAGTTTTAGTAAACTTTTACTTCGTTTTATCTATATCTTTCATTAAAGAAATTTTGAGTAGTTTTTTGTACAAACAATTTTCACATTTCTGTTTTGAATATTGGTTGTTTCTACTGATCAAAACCTTTTAATAAAAATTTGAATCTAAAAAGATCCACCTTTTCTAAAGTGGCAACGTTGCATTGTTCTCTTAAAATTAAAAATCCAGTAGACTGCAAAATAAATTATCACAAAATTATTTTTTGTTCTTAAGTGTTTAAAGATAAATCTTAGTTAGACAATGCTTATCATTCCCCTGATGATCATACCATTTTGTGTTTTTTCGTTAAAACGTGTTCCTGCAGTTAGTATTTACCTTTATAAAGTGTTTCTTGCTAAAGTGATGCTCTGTTGTTGCGTAGAGCTGCTCATTGCTAATAATTTGAGTCCACTGTGCTTTCGGTGTTCCCCGCAGACATCTATTGGCAATGGCGTATAGGCTTTAATTGAACCGGATAGATGATTCAAGTTTGTGAAAGCGCATCTGGATTGCACCTAAACGCCTTATGATTGACGTTAGACGACTTAGGATTAGCATTCATCTGCAAATTCTCCTTGTGCAAGTCCCGTAACCGTTGGTATCTTAGTGGTTGCCAGTAAGCCTGAAACTCGATAGTTCGATTCTACTGCTGCGCACTGGAGCATTAGCCTAAGACTGGCATGGCTAGCGCAAAAAAAAGAAAATATAAATTGTTTATTAATTAAAGATGTCATCCTAAACTCTTTGTGTATTCCCTATTAATAGAGAAACCACCATGATCCGCTTCTGTAGCGATGTCTGCATAGTCAAGGGGAATAATTCAAAATCATAATCGTCGTACAACAAAATGCGCATAACAGGGCTCTTGCCTGTCTAATAGTCTATCCTACAAAAAAAAAAAATATTTATCTATATATCTACACTTACTAACAAGTCTCAGGCCTACTAACATAAGTGATAGTATTCCACTTTTTGCCACTGCTCCCACCAAGCAGTCCAAGCAGTTTATTTGTTAAAAGTCTCAACTTAAAGCTGGCATCATATCAAGGGAATGTGCTAAATTATCAAATTACTTTTTACTCTTTGTTGAATTCTGAACTCAACAGTTCTCCCTAAGTCTTTTCGCAACTTAAGCTCTAAGCTACACCAAGAAGTACTGCAATAGCTCTGCTGAGCTATTCTCTCTTATTTAATTTAAACTTTCTAAACGCAATCTTTTAAAACGTAATATATCTTTTAATATGTTTTTTTTTTTATAAACAAATCACTATGCAAAACAAAAGATGAACAACTTTATATGTAAATAAACCAAGAACGCTCTTACTCCAAATACTCAAATTTGCATTCTCAATTTTTATTTTTTCCTAACAACAGACAAACTCAAAATGCTGGACATAACACGAGACAAACCTGTCAAGGTATCCGTTAAAGTGGCCGTGCCTGTACGGGATCACCCCAAGGTAAGAAATAAAACAGAAAATCACAATATTTCCAGCTAGTACAATTTTAATTTGCATCGTGTATTGCCCATCATCTTCCATCTCTCGCAATATCTCTCACTGGCTCTACACATCTTTATTGCGCTTTGTCATTGCATCGCCTTTGTGCGCTTACAGTTTAACTTCGTTGGAAAACTGCTGGGACCAAAAGGCAATTCAATGAAGCGGCTACAGGAGGACACAATGTGCAAAATGGCCGTACTGGGACGTGGCTCAATGCGCGACCGTCGAAAGGAGGAAGAGCTGCGCGCCAGTGGCGACACCCGCTACGCACATCTCTTCGAGGACCTGCACGTTGAAATATCAACTTTTGCAGCGCCTGCCGAGGCACATGCCCGTATAGCCTACGCCTTGGCGGAAGTACGCCGCTTTCTGGTTCCGGTAAGTGCACACAATTGCCATTGTTATACAGCACGACTATCTACCCACAAAATAGCCTGACTTTGCTTGACCACAAAAACCCAAAAAACTTTAACCCCAAAAACTTTAACAGTCAGGCGCATCTTAAAGTCCGTACACGCTTCCTATACAAAACTTAAAGAGACACTAACTGCCAGTGGGCTTCGTGGCTGGCTGGCTGGCTGGCTGACTGTACGGCTGGCTGTTTGCTCCAACGCTGCACTTGTTATCCAGTTGAGCTTCCGTGCTCGCGTGCTTGCACACACTTTTGCTCGACTGCAGCATGAGAAAGCAACCAAACCAAGCTGCGACCATCCACCCAACACCAATTCCAAACCCAAGCTTTGTGCGAAACGTTGGGTAAATTGCATTGTGCTGTAATTACATTTGCTATCCGTACACCTCGCTGCATGCACTCTGCACGGGCATGTGCTCTCACCCACCTCCATGTCAGCTTCAGCTCCTCGTCCATTTTGTGGCTCTCAACAGGCTATAACGTGTGTACATCGTGCCGAGCGCTGAGCAAGAGCGCAAAGTGTTCTTTCCACTCACACTCCCGGGCACATTTGCTTGCCAAACTTATTTACCAGCTGGCTGACGTTCAGTTCCTTTCCAAAATATATGACCATCCATATACTATATAGATGGAGGTCGGTACTTTTACATACGTAGCTCTTGGTGTTGTATATTTTTTTATGTATTTGTTTTGCTTAAGCTCAATAAATTTGGTCTACTCGTAAAAGTAATAGATACATATAGTATCTGCTACTGCAAGGAACGGCATACTTGTAGTTGCAAAAGGGTTTGGGTGCTTCTAATTTACTTAAGAACTTTTCCAGAGCTGCCAGCAACTTACACTTATAGGCAGGCCACTTTGCTGCCCACTTTGGGGAATGTGCTGGAACTGACACTTGCTAAAGATAAGAAATTGTGAATTGTGATTCATCAACAAATAAGTTGCAAATTCTGTCACTTGGTATGCAAAATATTTCCAAAAAGTTGCCTAACTTACTTAGACAGTTCTAGTTAAAGATAAACGAATTACAAAATATCTACATTTTTTGGCAAATTCACTAACAATTTGAAATTTTTTGATAAATTACTTTTAAATTTTATTATCATGCTGGCAAAATTTAATCAGGAATTTTTGTTTGATTAATTGGTTTGACTAGTAGTATAGCTGTTGAGTAAACAAAGTTAGAACGTATTAGCTAGCTGTGATTAGTTAGTAGCTTTATTTTAGTTGAAAAGATGATGTCTGCATTATATTTACTGAAATATAATGAAAATTTTATATAAAAGTTGAAAAAAATGTTATTGTACAGAAACATTCTTTATTAACAAATAATTATGTATAAGCGACGCTATTTAAATTTCTACCGAACAATCAATACACAAACAAAAAAAATTCTGCAAACAGTTCGCTTATGCTACAAATAAAAATAATGTATTTAATTATTTTAATCTCGTTTGTCTTATTTAAAACACGCAGCACACAATGCACATTTAAATGAAACTCAAATAAGCGAAAAAAAATCAAGGGGTTTTGCCTCCTGCTCACTTTATTTTGTATCGCATTTAAAGAAAAAAAAAAACAAACCGAGGTAGCTCATGGGCCTTGTCCTATTAATCACATTTTCGTAGATATTGCAAATTTCTGACATTTTTAAAAATATTTTACAATAAAGTTGATCAATCGCTTAAATGATTATTAAAAATTGAAAATGAAAGATAAGTCAAAATGATGAATTATGTTTTATATCTAGTGGAAAAACGTCACCTTCGCAACAATTTTAACCCATGAGTTATGGGCGTCAGCTGCAACGTCTTAAATAGGCAACACATAAGCTTGTGTAATGCAAATAATTACTTTATCACATAAATAATAAATATTTTTTTAGAAATTTAAAATATAATCTGGACGTATTTCAGAATTTTATTCTGAAGAAGGAAGCACAACGAGTTTGAAGCCATATACAAGTCGCTAGTTGTGACACCATTTGCTTTTATTAGAAACGAAGTCCTTATAGCTTATGTAGTAGATTAAATATGTAAAATTGGACTAGATAAGAAACTAAACTAAATTCGCTAAATTTATGATTCTTTTTATTTGTCTACATAAAATATTTATGGAAAAACGTCGTTACAGTTATCCACTCCTGTAAAAAGTTTAAGGAACATTGTGAATAGTTATAAATTTTCAAGACAAAAAGCAAGAATTTCACCTGAGGATAAACGACGTCCAAAACTAGCAGCAGAGTAAAATGGTTTTTGTTCGTGATAATTTTATAATTTATATATAGAGCTATTTGGTGAATTTTTATTATGTTTTTAGCGCATTCTGCGATATTAGCACATACAATTGGTTCTCCTACGTTTATGCAACTTTTCACAAAAAAAAAAGAGATGTGACTTTAAATTATAAAAAAATTTAAAAGTTCTTCATAGTTTCTAAAAAAAAAACGTAATTTTAAACTAGACTGTAACAGCTGACAGGACTTAGATACCTTGAGTTACGAAAACGTTCAGTTTGCTATAGGATTTATACATTTCTGGTTGTTACTCATTGAATTAGCCAAATTTTGGCCAGCAAGAACTACCAACGCATCCCGTAATATATTTGGTCTATTATTGACCGGAAATTAAAGACCAGCACTTGTGACCACATTCTTGTTTCTTAGTCAATGAATAGTGGTTCGTGTATAGTTTTCAGCTCGTTTAGATCCAGTCCGTGCGATTAAGAAACCTCTGTTTATTTCGCGCAGATCCCCAAGTATCTGCTTTTACAAGACAGCGCTATCACAGAGCAAATGTATAATAATTTTTTCCTCAAGTTGACAGCTTCGGTAGTGTGTATAAGGAAGCGTCATTTTGGCCATCAGTTCACCAGGCAGGCCTGAATCCGGTTGTGACTGTCGTTTATCTAAACACATTTTCGCTTAAGGATTTATTTTGGTCTATTGCTCCTATATGTCATAAGACCATATATTCCAACTGTAGTTTGCCATAAAATGATTTTGTGCGGATACTGCCTTTGACCACATTGAATGATGCAATCGTCGATTCCACAAGACCAGCTCTCACGGCCGATAATTACCTGGCCAGCATACATGTTTGCTTTTATATTATAAGAACCTAGAAAATAAGTTAGGGAAACCATATGATTTTTACTTAAATTGGTGAAGCTTCTTAGTCTGTCATTCTAGACGTTAAGACGACTTAATTCAAAGCCTGTATTGCAGCCTGGATATATAATTAGATGAGCGGTATTGTTCTTAAAGGATCCTACAAGCCTATCTGATTTCACACACTGCAAGACACCTGAGAGATCGATGAACTACTCCGAAATCTATTTCGAAGCCGTGCGTTTAACATAGCCCAATCCTTCCATATATAGACAGCTGCATTAAAATTTCTAGATATTAAAATTTTCGGTATCACGATTTTGAAAATAATATTCGTTAGTTTTCTTACTAAAAGATCAGTATTTCCTGTTCTCTGACACCTGATTTCTGTTGGCCTGCTGCTGAGTTAGGAGTAAAAGTAGGTGTACAACGTTCAGTGATCAGCTACCTATAACATTAAGGACTATCGGAGTTCAAAGAATTGTATAAAATCTGATATAAAAATTAAACAAATTCTCTTAAAAAGATCCCAAACGCTACCTGTTGCATATAAACTTATCGCTTTCTCTGTTTCCAACGGGGATTGTGTATTTCAGACAATTTTCTTGAGTTTTTAGATGGATTACTTTTGCTGTAGTTTATCTTGGAGTCCTGGGTTATTTGACATTTCTGTCTTTCACTTCAGTCTACCAGCATTCAAAAATATTTATATAATACACGTAGATATTTTTCGAGCAACATGCAGCATTGTAGCATATACTAACCACCGTGTACCGTGGCTAAATACCAAGAAACTTTCCCATAACAAAGGAATATATGGTATATTGTTTTACCTACCAAAGCATCGACCTCAACCACTGTACGCAAATGTTGCACAAAAACTAGAGCTGATGAAGCGTAACCCTAATCAGATTTAAACTCAACACACTTGAATTAATCTCTGCCTTGATCTATCTTTATCATACGGCAAAAGAATATTTAAACTTTGCTACGTTTAAAATTCACTTCAACTGCATAATGGCAGGACCTGAGCATATAACAAAGAAACACTTGAGATTGCAAATTGAACTGTTTTATGGTATTTTAAATGTCTTCATCTGAGAACGTTTAGCAAATATTTTACTCTGTAAATTTGTATGCATTGGCCGTAATTTTTGTTGTGAAGATGAGAAGCTGCACACAACAGATGGAATATTTAATCACATGTAAATCCGAAACTTCATCACATCCGTTGACTTACTATACATATATTGGTGACCTAAAACACATACATACGCACAGCTGTCGGGAACATAAATTGTCTTTGAAGCGCTTTTTTTTATCTGATTACATAAAATTTGCATAGAAATGATTTTAGGTCTGGGTTTGACTCACCTGAACACGACAAAGTCACGAGACTTATTCACAAATGTAGGTTAGGCTTCTGAACGTAGAGTTTGGAATTGGTTTAAACAAAAAACCAAACAACCAAAAAAAGGAAGCACAAAATAAAAAGGTTACAACATGCTGCAAACATTGTATGTCAAGCCAACTTCTGTTTTTATTGCAGGAAACATATTTCGCTTCGATTATTTGTGACAGAGTCGAGCACGACTCATCCTTGTACGTGCTGAAAATGACAATCGGCAGGCAGGCGAAATCATATATTAAATATTTTAAACTAAACTTTGAACTTTTTTTGCATGGTCTCTACTAAACTTGGTTATATAAAAGTTAGTCTGTGGTATGGCATCAAAATTAAGATAATAAAATTACAATATTAATGAAATTAATTGAGATGTATTCCTTTATGCCCACAACACTGCAAGTAAAGTCAATAAAATGGTAACTTCTGTTGTTCCGTATTTACCTGTAAAAGTTTTGCTTTTACTGGAAAACAGCTCAATATCTCGCATCTTGTCGTGGCTTCAACGTGTCTCTATGGATAATTGCATTACACGTACATGAAGCATCTCATAGTTATATACAATATATATGTATATATATATACATATGCATACACGTACACACGTTGAAGCACACACATACGCACATTTAAACGTTCGAAGTACCAACCCGCTTGAAATAATTATAGTTCTGTATTGGTTTTGAACCACTCCAAATGTGTAACTAGTTGTTGATTGCTTCGTAATGAGTCTGAGCTATGAACAACGCTTGTATGCGGCTTTGGACTGTTTAGAAACTAGTGAGATAACTTAGTTTTACTTCAATTAATTTATATTTAATGCAATTTTGTTAAATTTGAGCTCATTTGAATTTATTTGAGTTCACTGCAATTCATTTGAGTTCATTGCAATTCATTTGATGTAATTCCAATTCATCTTCGTTCATCATATTTTTAAATATTTTTTTTTATTTAATTTATTTATTTTATTTATTTTATTTATTTTATTTATTTTATTTATTTTATTTATTTTATTTATTTTATTTATTTTATTTATTTTATTTATTTTATTTATTTTATTTATTTTATTTATTTTATTTATTTTATTTATTTTATTTATTTTATTTATTTTATTTATTTTATTTATTTTATTTATTTTATTTATTTTATTTATTTTATTTATTTTATTTATTTTATTTATTTTATTTATTTTATTTATTTTATTTATTTTATTTATTTTATTTATTTTATTTATTTTATTTATTTTATTTATTTTATTTATTTTATTTATTTTATTTATTTTATTTATTTTATTTATTTTATTTATTTTATTTATTTTATTTATTTTATTTATTTTATTTATTTTATTTTAAATAATTTTTTTTATTTTTTTATTTTTTTTGTATTTTATTTATATGATTCATTTTATTTATTCTACATTATTTTATTTATTTTAATTTTGGGTTAATTTGCTTTTATTTCGCTAGACAGATTCTAATTCGAGCCACTTCGTTTCACATCCGATTCATATATGCCTTTTTGGCCCTGTTTACAACTAGTTTCGTACGAAGCAACGGAAGCCAAATTCCTGCAGGGTAAATACCCATAAAAACACACCCACAGCTGCCCTCCACATGATGACACACAGACCATGTCACGCAAAATGGCCTCGGAATGTTTTTAATTGACGTCCAATAAAAATCGCATTTATAACATGGAAAAAAAGAGAAAAGTTTGACCAAATTTAATTGCTCAACCCAAGCATAATGCAATTGTTATGCTCTCAGAAATAATCCCAAACGAGTAGTCCTAACACTTGTTATGCCCAATGCCTTTTGCAGGACTATCACGATGATATACGTCAGGAGCAAATGTGGGAAATGCAAGCACTTACCACCACGCCCACTTTAAGCCATCTTGATGACTCACAGAGCCCAACCAACAGAGGCTTAGCCGACATGGATACATCGAACGATGACAAGTCAGAGAATGATGCAAGCGGCATGGATTGTGTTTCGCCCGATAAGCTGGACAGCAACCAATCCTGCCACAGCAATGAACTTCATCAGCCACCAGCCTATCATCAGTTGCTACAAGTGCACGGTGCTGCCAGTGCGCCTCATGCCGGCATAGGTGTATCTTGTGCCGAACACTTGCCTGGACCCACAGCACCAGCGACAGCACAAGCCCGTAAGTATCTGCCGGAAATGTCAGTGCGGTAACTTAGTAAGTATCAATTTCTACAGTACATACAACAGCCATGGCAGTGGCACTACAACATCAGCTGTCAGCTGCCGGCATAGGAGGATTACTCAAGCCAACTACAAATGTAAGTGCCACCTTAGCAGGCATGCCCACAAACCAAGCCCATACAGCAGCACTACAGCTGCCGGGCGAAAGCGATACAACACCATCGGCACTAACTCTGCTGGAACCGCCTACTGCCTTGTTGCATCCTGCACTGCGTAGCGTCAAGACCATTAATATTGGTAAGTGGGCAGCATTTAGTGGGTTTATCTGTGTGTGTGCCTAATGAGAGAGCAAATGCCGCTACTAATGTACAATGTTTTCCAACAGGCAATGGATTGGGACGCAAGCGTCCATTACTTGGTGTGCCGCGTACCGGCATGAATCCAACCAAGCGCACAGTCATGAGTTTGCTGGCACGCGCCAAGAACTCACAGGCTCTTCATTCGGTTCGCAGTCCGATGGTCACAGCAGCCAGCTTTGCCGAGTAAGTTAATTAAGATCTCATTTAAACATGACATAGATTGCATACAGGATGTATAGGTGCTGTTGGCATATAGATTCATTATGGTGAAACAATTATACGAGTAAGGAGAGCCTATACAAAAGGCGAAGATGGAGCAGTTGATGCTGATGATAAATTATAGTGGACTTTTTTTCTTTAAAACTTAAAAGACTATGAAACGAGATACAATTTAGTCCAATATTAAATTTTAACAAATAATTGTTTTTGACGTAATTCGGTGGGATTATTGGAACTTTAAAAGAGCACAGATAAATTTTACTTTAGAGGGTGTTTTTTATAGCTGTTTGGAAATTCTATGGAAGTTTATTCAGATCTAAAACCGTATTTTTCGCTTACAGTCCTTTGCAAATGCTTACATCACCTTTCATCATTCCACATCAGACTGTGGATCAGTCCATCATAACGTTGCCCAAGGAGAGTCTCGCCCAAGGCGTCTAACCCTACGACTGGTACAAGCTACGCACTGAAGATGGTCCATCACGACCTACTACAATTTGCCCCGCCTCCTTCTTTTAAAGACACAAAATAAATACTTAAGATTAAAAGTCAAAATTTATGGCAAACAATAAAAAAAAACACAATGGCTTGAATTGAAACGATACTACTTACTTATAAAGAAAGAAAGTACTTTAAATATGTACTTTGGTAATTTTGTGAGCAATCAGCTTGGATGAGGCTCAAAGATGACATAGACAAAATAGATGATGAGTTTAAGAATTTGACGATAACTATGGCTACAAAATATTGGTACCGATTTATAGCAACTAAACGCTAAACCTTTATATACACAAAGCTCTGAACGAGCTACGTACATAGGCAAAAGCCATATATATATATAAATATATGTTTAGTATAAATCTTTAAAGATATCTATGCAGAAGAATTTGAGGAAGAACTCAAGTTGGCATTTAATTTTACTTACTTCTTTCAAAAATCGAATGACTTTGGCCAGTAATGCCGGAATTTGTATAAGATTTTCTGTTAAGTAAAGCGTGATCGTATGAAGCAAATATTTTTCATCAAATGTTTTTAAAAAAAACCAAAAATAATTTAAACAAAATAAATTAATTTCTATTTCATTAATTGAAAACTAATAAGATAAATAAAAAAAAACAATATTGAAAACATAAATTAGTGTCAAATTAAAAAAAAAAAAACTTCAATAGCAACAAATGTAAACGAGATTACTTTAAATGAATTACTTTAAAGCATATATAAATACTTATATAAAGCTATACAAATAATAAATATATATATATACACGTATACAAAAAAAATAATTTAAATCTATATGTATTGCTTAAAACAAAAAACAAAAGCAACTAAACCAAAATACTTAAAAAGCAAATCCTAAAAATCTGTTAAATGTAGCTAAGCATCCAAGAACACACTTTTGCAAATGTTTATAGAAATGGGCTTAAATCTGATATTTTGAGCAGGGTGTGTCTTCTGGGCAAAAAAATGTTCATCATATTTACTTGCCAAATTTTCTATAGAGTTTACAGACGCACCCCCACAACAACTAAACGCATCCTTTGTGAACTTAGTAGTACATATAAAATAATGCTTAAATAAACAATTTTAACAATCTGGTAGTTGAGTAAATGTTATCCTAACACGTATTATGCACAGCAATAATAATTTTTCGACAAAATACAGTTGAAATATGTTAAACCCACCGCCTTAGCTTGCTTTGCAATGCAAATTGTCAAAAGTACCCATCAAAAAAAATTCTCGGTTTCAGCTTAAATTATTCGCTTGTTCCAGACATCGAATTAAAAATCATTTGAACGGAAACGCCTAAAAGTTAAATTCAAGCTATACATTTTTATTCAATGAGTACTTTTAAAGTGAAATTTTTTTTTTAACATTGACAACAAAAAATATAAGTAGCAAAAAAAAATCACCCTTTATTTTCTTTAAGAAACACGACACTAAATACAAACTCAATGAAACCTTCTTAACTATGCCTTCTGTTGCAATTCCTTCAAAAAATTATAAAAAAATAAAGTTTAAGTAATAAAAGATTTAACAGCTTTTTATAAACACTCGAATACTTCCTGCAAAAACTAAAAATTTAAATAAAACGAAAATTGCTCAAAATATGTTATAATGTGCACTAGAGCAGCTACACGCTAATTAATTGGCTTTTTTAAATTAAAAAATAACAAACATTAATTTAAACAAATAAACCAACGAATTACCATATATATATTAAACATATATGCATTAACTGCAAGACCTAAAAATTAGTTAAATTAAAAAATAAAATTAAATAGTTAACTAAAGAGTCCCCCGCCCCAAAGTGTGCACAGGCCCTCAATGTTTGACAAATTGCAGTTATTAATTATTATATATATATATATTTGTGCACACATACATAAATATATATATAATTACATATATCTGATATACATAACTCATAAATGTTTGAACGTTAAATCAAAACGCATATTTACAAACACACAAAAAATGCAAAACTGCAAAAAAAACTAAAACAAAAATGAAAACTATTAATAAACAATAATTATTGATGTTGATCAAAATAACAAACCATATTAAGTCCACAAAGTTCTGCGTAAAACTTGATACCCCAAAATACCTTATATGTATAATGTATGTAAGTATGCGCAAATGTAGAAAGTTCAATATGCAAATTAAATTAAAAAAATAAATAAATGAAAAAAAATAAACATTTAAATAAAAAACATACACAATTTAATGTGAGAATTGCAGTAACACCACCACACTTTTGAGCTATTCAAAAATAAATGCAATATTTTAAAAGTGACATTTTTTTTGTTTTTTAATTAAACAAAATAAAAATATTTTTGGATTAAGCGTTTATTTTGCAGAATGTGTCGGTTAAAATACTTGAAATATTAATTGAAAATAAAATTATTAACTAAGTTGGCTTACGCTAATCTCGCTCACGAACGACTTTGGAATACCCTGCAACAATTTATGCATTTAAATGAGTTCAATTGTTTAAGAACAACTCGGCACTTTGACTTGTTGAGCACATCTTGAAAAAAAAAAATAATTCTCTATGTTAAGGTTTTTTTTTTGACGATTTTTCTTATAGAACCGTTAAGCAATTGACCATTTTTTATAAAAAAAGCTGGGAATGCTAAATTACTTGAACGTACCTTTTTGGTTCTATATCTTGAAAATATATTTGCAGCGATTTGCTTTATTGTATTTAGTCAACCGATATTAATTAAATATCGCAAGTGCCTGAAAAGCTGTTGAGTGACAAATTTGATTAAATTCAATATCTTTAAAAACAACAGTATTACCATATACATCTAAACCTTCTCATTTCTTGGGGTAGTATAAAGCAGCCCGATTGAAGCTATTTCATACAGTCGGATTTAAAAAAAAAAATGAAAAAATCGTGCAATACCTCAGATGACAGCAAGCTTTTAATAAAAAGTATCTTAATCAATAACAATCAAGAATAGGCAGTAATAGTTTTCTGAAAAGTTGTCCCTTTTGGTTCTACATTTCCATCCATTCTGGCTTTGTTGTCCTTGTCATTTTGTTATACGCTGAAAATCCATAAATTTTTTTTTCCGCTTGGGAACTTAGAGCCTAGACCCTTCCAACGAACCCTGTTTTGTGCCGTCTGTTTTGCTCTTTCCCATGTAGTGTTCAAGTGGGCCAATTCTTGGAGGATGGATCTTCTTCAGTTTGCACTGGGTCTTCCCAAATCCATAAATAGTTTTTTTTATTTGAAACTATTTAGTTGAGTGAAAGTATCGCAACTTATGTAGTAATGAATTCCAATTAATATTCCACAAAAATTAGTTCATTTGATTTACTTACCATATTTTAGGGAAGAACGTTATTAATATCTTAACATTTCTTAGTTATCACGTATGTAATTTTCCCAACTGAGTCGGGATCGAGCTTCTACATGCTAAAACATTTCCAAGCAGCTAAATTACAAAAGCTTCTTTTAATCAAAACAAAAGTCCAGCGCTTCGAAAGCTCAAGCTTTGCGCTCATTGAAAAAGCTCACCTGATGATAACATACGCGCGCGGGAGGCGACTCTCAGCGTTTAGTTATTAAAGTGATCGCAGCTGAGAAAGTCGTTCAATCGCAAGAAATAATTTTTAATTGAGTTAAAAAATGGCTTCGCTCTCCGGCAACAGTTCCAGCAATGGAAAATATTGTTTTGCCATTGATCGCGGTGGCACCTTTACCGACGTACTTTGCATTTGTCCCGATGGCCGGGTGCGCACCATGAAGCTGTTATCAGAAGATCCCGAACGCTATAGCGATGCGCCGCGTGAGGGTATAAGACGCATACTCAAAGAGGCAAGCAAGCACATACATATACATCCACTTGCAGTTTGGAGCATTTTTAATCGAAAAAACTTTACAGGAAACTGGCGCTGATCTTGCCGCTTCGGGACTGGTAGATACTTCTAAAATAGGTTGGGTACGCATGGGCACTACCGTGGCAACTAATGCGCTGCTAGAACGCAAAGGTGATCCAGTGGCGCTGGTTGTTAATACAGGTTTTCGCGATCTGCTTTATATAGGCAATCAAGCGAGACCCAAAATATTTGATTTAAACATTAGAAAGCCGTCCAATCTTTACAAGACAGTGGTTGAAGTGGACTGTCGCATAGTGCCGCAGCAGGCGGACCGCTGCCAGCTGAGTAAGTGCAACCACCATGGAAACACCATAAAGACTGAGATTTATATAATGCATATGTCGCTGCAGTTCACAACTGGAAAGTGCTTGAAGGCGTTGCTGGCACCAAGTACTATGAAATGCAGCCAGTCGATGAGGCAGCTGTACGTGAATCCCTAGCCGCCGTCTTGAAGCAAGGCATTTCCTCTATTGCTGTCGTGCTGGCACATAGCTATGCCTGCCCGGAGCATGAGCAGCGCATTGGCGCCATAGCTAAGCAACTGGGCTTTAGTCATATAACCTTGTCCCATCAGGCCATGTCTATGTGTCGTGTGGTGGCGCGTGGTTATACAGCCTGTGCTGAGGCCTACTTAACACCTCATGTGGATCGTTACCTAGCCAGGTGAGTTTAGAATTGTGTGTGCGTCGCACTAATCTCATTTTGTCGTGGATCAGGGGTCTTGTAAATTAGCTTTAAGTGCGGTGACCAAGCTGTTTCTCGTCGAAAAGAACAACAATAATAAAGATAAAGCAGCAGACGAGACGTGCCAGCGCTAGCACTGAGTAAGCTTGTGATAACTGAGACGCGCAACAAAAGCACAGACACACAAACACACAGCAATTGAGAGAACTCTATTTGAGCAAGAAAAGGTAAACAAGACATGGCCGCGACGTGCAGGGATCAAAGATGTGACAACTTGATCGGGGAACTCTTTCTTTTTTAGTTGATGGCATAGTAACATTCATATACGCACATTTGCTTCATTTACAGCTTCAAGTCAGGCTTTGACAATCAATTGGCTGGCGTTGATGTGCTCTTCATGCAGTCGGATGGTGGGCTGACAAATATGGATAACTTCCGTGGTGCACGTGCTATACTCTCCGGTCCAGCTGGCGGTGTTGTGGGTTATGCCATAACCGGTGCACGCGAAACTGATCTGCCGTTGATAGGTTTCGATATGGGCGGCACCTCGACGGATGTTTCGCGCTATGCTGGCACCTATGAGCATGTTATCGAGAGCACAACAGCGGGTGTAACCATACAAGCGCCACAATTGGATATTAATACTGTGGCTGCAGGCGGTGGTTCACGTCTATTTTTCCGCTCTGGTCTCTTTGTTGTCGGACCCGAATCGGCTGGCTCTCGGCCAGGACCGGCTTGTTATCGCAAGGGCGGGCCTTTGACTGTCACAGATGCCAATCTAATACTGGGACGCATTTTGCCGCAATACTTTCCGAAAATATTTGGTCCTAACGAAAACGAAGCGCTGGATTATGAAATCACAAAGACAAAGTTTAAAGAGTTGCAGCAGGAAATCAATGCGTATCTTAAGGATTCCGGTGATCCAAAACAGCTGACCATTGAGGAAGTGGCATTAGGTTTTATTAGAGTAGCTAACGAAACAATGTGTCGTCCTATACGCGCCTTGACGCAATCACGTGGACTAGATACAGCACGTCATGTGCTGTCTTGCTTTGGTGGTGCGGGTGGACAGCATGCCTGCGCCATAGCTCGCGATTTGGGCATAGCCAAGGTGCGTAGTACCTGTAATAATATGAGATTCCTTTTCACACAACCTTACAAAATTTCAGGTTGCTTTGCATAAGTACGCCGGCATTCTGTCGGCCTATGGCATGGCATTGGCCGATGTTGTACAGGAGGTACAGGAACCAAGCGGCTTAGAGTTTAGCGACGCCAATGGCGCGCTTATAAAAGCACGACTTGATGCTCTATCGGCTCAATGTCATGCACATTTGGCTGCGCAAGGATTTCAAAAAATCCAGTTGGAACCTTTTCTGCATTTGCGTTACGAAGGCACAGATGGCGCTTTGATGTGCTCGCCCGCAGCTGAGTCGAGTTCACAACAAACACCTTTAGCTGCATATGGCAATTTTTTGACAACATTTTTGGAGCGCTATCGCAGCGAGTTTGGCTTTGTCTTGCAGAACCGACGCATCATAGTTGATGACATTCGAATAAGAGGCATCGGCAAAAACGAGACACCACCTGAACAGGAAGTGTCACGTGCACAAGAGGCAACACCACCTTCAGAGGGTGTTACACGCATTTACTTCGATCAGGGCGCCTTTGACGCACCAATTTTTTTGACCAAGCATTTGCTCGCAGGCCACAAGATTACTGGACCTGCTGTGCTGATTGATCAGCTTTCGACTATTATTGTAGAGCCTGAATGTTGCGCCCATGTGACTTCATTTGGAGATTTAATCATCGATGTACAAAGTGGCGCCAAGCATGTTATCAATGCGGAGCTGGATCCCATACATTTGAGCATATTCAGTCATCGCTTCATGAGCATTGCTGAGCAAATGGGCAGGTACGAGTTAAAATAGCAAAATAGCAAAGCATTTTACTTATAACAACTGTATCTTCCAGGGTATTGCAACGTACCTCTATATCGACGAATATCAAAGAACGTCTGGATTTCTCTTGCGCGCTATTTGGACCAGATGGTGGCCTAGTCAGCAATGCGCCCCATATTCCCGTGCATTTAGGTGCAATGCAGGAAACAGTACAATATCAGCTGCGCGTACGTGGCGACACACTGCGAAATGGAGATGTTATACTATCCAATCATCCACAAGCGGGTGGCTCTCATTTACCGGATCTTACAGTCATCACGCCAGTGTTCTATGAGTAAGTCTAGACACGAATTCATCATACAAATCAATTTAATTTTTTTTTTGTCACGCAGAGGCCAATCCCGTCCGGTATTTTTTGTAGCCTCTCGTGGTCATCATGCGGATATTGGTGGCATTACGCCTGGTTCAATGCCTCCGCATTCCACTTCGTTAGCACAAGAGGGAGCTGCATTCAAATCATTCCTAATTGTGGATGCTGGTGTGTTCCAAGAGAAACAAATTATCGAACGTCTTACAACACCCACCAATGCCAAAGGTGCTGTTGGCACACGAAATCTAAGCGACAATCTGTCAGATCTTAAAGCACAAATTGCAGCTAATCACAAGGGTATACAGCTGGTGTCGGAACTCATTGATAGCTATGGTCTGGACGTTGTGCAGGCGTACATGAAGCACATACAACAAAACGCAGAGTTGGCTGTGCGCGACATGCTTAAAGAAATTGCACGCGAAACCTGGGCACGTACTGGTTCCACAGTTTTAGAAGGCCAGGAATTTATGGATGATGGGTCGCCCATTGAATTACGTGTTACTATTGATGCACAGCTAGGCTCTGCATTGTGTGATTTTACTGGCTCTGGTCCAGAGGTTTGGGGCAATTGTAATGCACCCCGCGCAATCACACTGTCTGCACTGATATACTGTCTACGCTGTATGGTTGGCCACGATGTGCCACTAAACCAGGGCTGTCTGACGCCGATTAAGGTAATAATACCCAAAAATTCCATACTAGATCCCTCAGAGGGAGCTGCCGTCGTAGGAGGCAATGTGCAAACATCGCAGCGTATTGTGGACACTGTTCTCAAAGCATTCCGTGTTTGTGGCGCCTCCCAGGGTTGCATGAATAACATAACCATTGGCGACGAACAGTGGGGCTACTATGAAACTGTGGCAGGCGGCGCTGGCGCCGGTCCAGGTTGGCATGGCGCTGGCGGTGTGCATACACATATGACAAACACGCGCATAACTGATCCTGAGATTTTGGAACTACGTTATCCTATGATTTTGAAAAGATTTTGTTTACGTACTGATGGTTCTGGTGGTGAGGGCCAGTACGTAGGTGGCGAGGGCGTGGAACGTGAGCTGCTTTTCCGCAAGCCTGTGACATTGTCTGTGTTGACTGAGCGTCGAGTTTTGCAGCCCTACGGATTAGCTGGTGGTCAACGCGGCAAGTGTGGACGTAATCGCATTATTAAACATGATGGACGTGTTATTGCACTAGCTGGAAAGACCTGTATTGATGTGGAGACGGGAGTAAGTATTTAAAAATTATCTAATTGAAATTAATAAAGTACTTACGCTTTGTTTTATCCTTAGGATGTATATGCAATGAATACGCCTGGTGGAGGTGGATATGGCCGTCGAGATGCAGCTGCCGAGAAATCATCTACCACTGACCAATTGGGCCACGGACAAAGATTTGTAGAACGTGGTACCGTCTTTGATTATCGTCAAGCTCAGGAATCTGCTTAATTATAACAAATTTCATTTAAAAATTCTTTTTGCAAACAAATATTGTGCCTTTCCTTGTTTATTGTTGAATTATTAAAATTTGTTTATGAACAAATCTGCATTTTTTATAAGCAAATTTCAAAATAAAATACGATTCTTAATACCGATAACCGTTGCTGTACAATTTATTCGATTAAATCTATCAACCGATTGTTATTGGTACTTTTCTTGCTGCGCGCCCAACAAATTTCCCAAATAAAAATCAGCTGTTTGCGACAAACAGCTGACACGTGCTACGCGCAACCAAGTTTACTTTTGTGATATTTAAATTTAAAATTAATAGCAATGCTCCAGTTGCGGCATTTCATAATTCGCAATTTGGGCGGTAGACGCCTTGGGTCATCTCAAGCCTTCGACCACTATGATGTCATAGTCATTGGTGGTGGTCATGCGGGAACTGAGGCGTCTGCCGCTGCCGCACGCATGGGTGCACGCACTCTCTTGTTGACCCACAAGCTGGAAACCATTGGCGAAATGTCCTGCAATCCATCGTTTGGTGGCATCGGTAAGTGTATAAATAAAGTACAGCTGTATACTAAACACAATATTTTCTTGTAGGCAAAGGACATTTAATGAGAGAAGTGGATGCTCTTGACGGCGTATGCGCCCGTTGCTGTGATGTATCAGGCGTTCACTATAAGATGCTAAATCGACGACGTGGTCCTGCTGTATGGGGTCCAAGAGCTCAAATTGATCGCCGACTGTACAAACAAGCTGTGCAAAAAGAATTGTTCAATATGAAAAACCTAGACATTCGCGCCGCATCTGTGGATAACGTACTAATGGAGAAGGACCGTACAAATAAAAACATCATGCGTTGTGGTGGTGTGCTGCTATCCGACGGACAGCTTGTGCGTAGTAAATCTGTTGTGCTTACTACTGGCACCTTTTTGCGTGCACACATTAACATTGGTTTAGAAGTGCGTCCTGCAGGACGAATTGGTGATGCGCCGGCAAAAGCACTGGGTGAAGCGCTGGACAGACTTGGTTTTCGTATGGGACGTTTAAAAACTGGCACGCCACCACGCATTGCCAAGAGCACTGTCGATTTTACACAGCTACAAAAACACAATGGTGATGATCCGCCAACACCGTTTTCGTTTCTGAATCGCGAAGTTTGGCTGCCTGCAGCGCAACAATTACCTTGCCATCTGACCTATACAACGCCGCGCGTCGATGAAATAGTGCGCGAAAATCTGCATGTGAATAGGCACGTAACGGAGGAAATAACAGGACCGCGTTACTGTCCATCGATTGAATCAAAAGTATTGCGCTTTGGTGCTAGACTGCATCAAGTGTGGCTAGAGCCAGAAGGTTTCGACAGTGAACTTATCTATCCTCAAGGCATATCGTGCACGCTGCCGCAGGAAAAGCAAGTAGAACTTGTGCGTGCTGTAAAAGGCTTAGAAAAGGCAGAGGTGTTGCAGCCGGGCTATGGCGTAGAATACGATTTTATTGATCCACGTGAGCTGTTCCCTACACTGGAAACTAAACGCGTTGAAAATTTATTCTTCGCTGGTCAAATTAATGGCACTACTGGCTATGAAGAAGCCGCTGCTCAGGGTATAATTGCAGGCGCCAATGCAGCGGGTAAAACAGTACATACGGATGGGCGTCAGTTAACTATAAGCCGCACTGAAGGCTATATAGGAGTACTTATCGATGATCTGACTTCATTGGGCACCAACGAACCGTACCGCATGTTTACAAGCCGTGCCGAATTTCGCCTATCACTGCGTCCGGATAATGCAGATATCAGGCTAACTGAAAAGGGCTTTAACTTTGGACTCGTTTCGGAGCAACGTTTTAAGCATTTTAAAGCAACCGAACAAAAACTTCATGAAGCCATTGAAACGCTTAAATCTATGCAAAAACACAGCAACTATTGGCGAAAGTCCTTAAAGCTGCCCACAGCCAAGGCTTCTGTTGAAAAATCCGCCTTTGATATGCTTGGCATAATAGCTGATAACATTGGAGTTGAGCAGTTGATAGAACTTTATCCCAATGAGCTGAGCTGGTTGCGTGAGGATAATGAAATTGCGGCTAGGCTTAAAATTGAAGCGCTGTATAGTTACTTTGTTGAGGAGCAACGTCGCGATGTGGAAGATGTACAGCGTGAGGAAGCGCTATCCATACCCGCTGACATTGACTATTTCTCAAAATCACTAAGTCTCTCCAACGAGGAACGCCAAAAGTTAAGCCTAATTCAACCGCAAACTATAGCTGCGGCGAGTCGAATACAAGGCGTAACGCCTTCCACAATTGTGCGTATTTTGAAGTACGTGAAAAGAGTGGAACCGAGCGCTACGCGGATTTAGAAGCCACTTAGTTGATACCAAAATAAGCTGAAAGAAATGTTAAATATTTTTAAAAAATGTTAAAATGTGAACAAAAAACAAATAAGCTTAAACCATTCGGAAAAAAGATTTAATCTAGAGAGAGTTAAACTATTATTAATAGCTTTCGGTAAAGATTTGGTCTTTTAGAATTTATAAGTTCCGTAAAATATTAACAATTTTTATGGTAATAATTTAATAGGAAGATGTCGAATTTTGAAATCTGGATATACTTTGCGCATGCAACCATATCCTACCTATGTTAATAACCAAAAGTAACAGTCTCACTTGAGAAATTCATATACACAAATCCATCTAATCCTACGGTCGTCTCTACAAACACCTATATCTGAGAGTTAATAGAGGCAAAGCAACTAACTTTTCATAACAGCTTATCGGATGGGATGCAAGTATATTTTAACATTTTGATATTGAGGATATTATATAGCTCCCAAGTTATAGATGAGTTATTTTCCCACACACGGCAAATCGGTCAAAAAATACTAAATAGAAAATATTGTTCAAGTTTTTGTCATCAAACTCGGATTGTAAAAAAGTTTTTTGTCTTCCAATCACTGCTTCAAATTTGATCAAAATCTAATGAAGATTTTATATAAGTTACATAGTTCCAATCAGAAGGAAATAAATTTTTGTACAAAATTTATTGTATTTTAATTGATATCACGACCAAATCAGTTGTATTCACTCCATTTCAACTATATGCTAAGATTCCCAGTCAATCCCTTAAAAAATGAATATATAAAAATAGTGTGTTCGTGTACTTTATTCTTATTGTTTTTAAGGGTAATGGCTCCAAACTGATTTATGCACAGCAAATAAACAAGTTAAGAGATATTCTCTTGTGTAATTCATGTATTTGTGTAATTCATGTTTTCGTGTATTTCATGTTTTGGTGTAATTCATGTTTTTTTATGATTTATTTTGAGCACAGTTAACTTTTTTTCTTCAATTTTTACAAGAATACAACCGGCTGCTCCGTGTTCCATTTTTTGTCTAAATTGCGTATATATACTTAGATTTGTTAGTTATTCTCTTGCCAAAAAGACAGTACATACCTGTAGCCATTATACCCTTAAAATAAAAGATTTTCGGCTAGTCCACTGAAGAACTTTCCACCGCATCCGGGCATAACCTCATGTGCTCCTAGCAAAAGTACAAAGATGGAACGATTTTTATGAAACAAATATTTGAAATATAAAACTTACTTTCAACTTCTCTGGTGGAATGCGATGGAAATTGCTATAGGGGCATATAACGTAGTTTTTGTGTTTGTTTTGTATCGAGCATTTTAGTAAGTGTGTTCCAAATGTCGTTATTTTGACCAAATGGTTTCTGTCGTAGGGGCATATAGCTAGCCCATTAACCGAGAATTGCACCCCGTGTGGATTATTCATATTGATTTCTACTTTAAAATGCGCCGAAGAAATTTTTGATTATTTTTTTTTTCTTAATTTTAAATTTCATACGACTACCCAACTCTACGAATTCAAAAAGTGAATGAAGTTAAATTTGTACTATTTGACAGAATATAACAATACTGTCGAAACTACATACTTGCTTACTGTGTTAGAAAACTCTATGTTTTAGTTTGCTAAGATCTAGAAATTTGTTAAAACGAAATTTTCTATATGTGTACCCGTTTAAAACCTTTAAGTACTTGTCTTAGTACACATAAAGACAGAATGAGAAAAAGTAGATTAAACCGTTTTAAAAAGGTTTTGTAAAAGTCGTTTTCCTCAATTATAATCATCTTTTATCATATTGTTGCATTGCATTTATATATTTAGTCTACTACTGCTTCATAGCCTTAGCTTTTTTGTTGGATTAGTCAACTGTACGCATCTATATTAATAAGTTGTAAACTTTTCTTGAAAAATGCAGGCTCGTTTTCAAGCAAATGTATCAACTCGTTAATTTTAAACTAAGACAAGCAAGAAAAATAAATTGCGTTCCACGCTTCGCGTTGACAATTTAAAAATAATTTCGACCTAATGTATTTTCCTGGTAATATTACAAATTCACAGCTACTGGGTCCACTAGATAAATGTATGCTTTCGCACTCAGCTGTTCTAATGGAGAATAGAAATATTTTTAATGCATGCGTACTTTGATAAGCTGCCGATATTCGTTGTTTGTTGTTGAATTCTGCTGCAGGTCTATTTTTTTATTTTAATTAACTAAACATTAAGTTTGATTTAAATAAATAAGTAGATATTTGCGGCAACTGTTACTATAATCAAATAAACTTGTATTTTGAATTTTATTTGTTCAATGGTGATGGAACCTTAACGATAAGCCAATGAGTATCATGAAACGATAACTATCAGTTATCGAGCAGGCCGATAGTATGTTTACCATGGCAAAAAGTTTTGCAAGTTAAGACAGCTAATATTGGTATTAATATTATGTTTTTTGTATTATTAAAATCTGTTTCAACAGGATTGGCGAAAGATAAGCTATTGAAGTAGCGTTAAATAAGAAGAAATTGATTCTTAGTTTATACAATTCTGTGAAGCACAATGAAGCATTGGCTGCCTAAAATATATTTTAGGGTATCACTACAAATCCATGTCCAGGGATGTTACATAAATTCATTTCTTCTCTGTTCCGACACAATAGTTGATAGATCAGGCATTGTGTTAAAAATATATCTCAATCAAATGCGGTAAGTCCCAGCATTGAAACGTAATACGCACACGTTCTTTTTAATGCTGGTATGAGGCACTTAGGTTAGGCTAGGCCGGCAAGCCCCCAGCGGAGGGGACCTCACATAGATCAGAGTAATACTTGGCGAAACCGGAGTTTGTTGGCTGTGAGTTAACAGTCTCTGGGTGGCCTTTGAGCTGCCTCTGGGTGCGAGTCATGCAATGATCTCCCTAGAAAGTTAGTTCTCGACGTGCAGTGAGCATAAAAGGTGTTCCCAGGTTTCTTTGACATAAGTCTGCAGTCTTCCTGGGCACTTACACTTATTAAAATAAAATGCCCGAAGAGTTCAAGATTTGAACGCCAAATATTTGGTCCCACATATTCGTACTTCAATCAACTAAATAATCAAATTAAAAAAAAAATAACCTAAAAAAATATTTACGCAAAAATTGGCCTAAAAATGAATTACCGTCGAGCTGAAGTACCAGGCGCACAGAAATTTGCAGAAAACAGCTTTGTATATAGGCCCAAAAGTATGCTACAATGATTTTCCTTGAAAATTGAAACCTGATCGTTGGAAAAAATTAAATTCTGGCAAAAGTGAAGCATACTTTTAGTGAAGAGTTTTTGAACAAAATTTTACTGCAGCTGCTTGTTCTTAGAGTCTGGTTGCCTGGTAGATCAAGTGGGAATATTTTTTACTTTTTTGATAACTTTTCCAATTGTTCTCCATGCCGCTTCACCGCTGTCTTTAGAGCATGTGCCTTGCAACTAGTGACATTTTCTACGGATGCAGATGGATTTGGGGGATTTATTTATTTATTTATTTATTTATTTATTTAGTAATATGTAAGGGTACAACTAATTCCAGTCCAATAAATGATAACGAGGAAAAAATATAATAAAACTAATCCGTATTCCTAGCCTGATGAGTGAATTTTGTATAGATGTCTCACATCTGGGGCTAGCCAGGAACTTGGATTTACAATGTAAAAGATGAAAACAGAAAGTACCATATAAATTTAAACATTCCAAATAGAAGCCAAAGAACAGCGTTGACCAAGATGGGTTTTTATAGTTCATGATTGGTCAAAGAAGCTCGATTTGGGGAATCAAGATAAGATAGGATAGATAAAGAAATGAATTGGATAGACCGTTCAAAGGAGACGGAATCGTAGAGGTTATTATAATTTGCGCATAGGACACGAAAAGGATCGTGTAACGCATAATTAGTTCTACAAAAAGTTAATGCTAGAGGTCGAAAATTACGAGTTACTCTGGAAGGAATGATGAAAGAAATTTTATTAAGGAGAGCGTTAAAATCTTTACTTAGGAATAAAATGAAAATGGTTTAATGACGGGATTCCGACCAGAGAGGACAGGGACAGAATTTTATGTTTGTATATTCCATCCAGTTGTTTCAATTTTTTTGTTTGCCAAGCAGAAAAAGTGAGATTTTAAAATAAATGAATTATTTGGATGAAAATGCGCACACCGATTCATCTTAGGGTTTCGGATCATCTCCCATTATGTTGCCATGGTGCTAATGTGCATAATTCCCATCGACAAGTTAAATGGAGGCTATCGATTACAGCCATACAGAAGCTGGAGCATCCAGCAACTTGGCAAAATTCCGTAGGATGCGAGAGGAATTATCAAAGACCATCTGGCAATACATTGTCAACAAAGGGAAGATGTATATGTAGAATAATTGCAAGATTAACGAGAATGCAATCAAAAGAACAACCAACCAAATGCCGTAATTGACGACTGATCATAGGGATACCGCTTTCTGTTCAGTCTGTCGTAATGATAGAGTATGAGAATGTAAATCACGATCTGTACCTTTGAGGTATAACAGCAAGTAGGTTCACTTTCATAATGCATAAGCTTTATACCGAGTTTTTTTCGTCCAAGACAATGCGAGCGCCTCCATGGTGATTCTCAAAATGTTTTAAAGCAGAATGAGCATGGAACGCATTCAATAGAACCTGAGATGATGCAAAAGAGAAGTGTGTTCCTCCTCGAGAACTGCCACCAAGTTATTAATTGCAATAAAGTAAAAGAAACGAATTTTTGTTGTAGATATATATATTTATTAACGATGTATGCTGTGTTTGTTGCTCCACTGTCCAGGATATACATTTGTGTA
Organism: Chymomyza procnemis; assembly: GCA_035046065.1. NCBI lineage: Eukaryota > Metazoa > Arthropoda > Insecta > Diptera > Drosophilidae > Chymomyza > Chymomyza procnemis. Next base: position 9,336,351 of record JAWNOJ010000023.1, on the reverse strand, counting down.
ATAAAAATGGATACTACTGCTGTGTAATTTTACTCAGATATTCCCAGGATATAATAATTTGTGTAATAATAATGGATACCGATAATTGTTGTAGTGTCAATAGCGCAAGTACCATCTCGTAACATGATACTGTGGATTACCACGAATGATTAATGAGAGCAACTCAAAGGAATCATTGCACACTTACCCCTGGCTTTACAAAATGTGATTTAAAATACAGGCATATATGAAAGAAATAGTTGTGATTTGGGTAAAGTTGTACTGTTCGTGTGAAGTCTTCTGCTGTGTTATGTGTAGTACATGGTGTTTCCTTTCATCAACCGTCCGAATTGCTTCCATCACTGAATTTGCAATCGCATGTTTCAACATGATTCTGCCAAGTGCACATAATAATTATCGAAATCGGTTAAAGGGATTCACTGCACTTACCTCGTACTCATCAACAGGCACACGGTGAAATGAGGTGTATGGACATTCCTTGTAGTCAGTCGCTTGTCTTGCACATTTGGCCAAATGGGCCAGCAAGCCAGTTGGCTTAACGCGATGATCGCTATTGATCGGGCAAATAGCGAGCCCGCGCTGATCGATTTTAATTCCAGACATATTGCCGCCAACACTAACCAAATTCTAAAATTCTCTTACCCCAAATGTTATTAACACAATCGATCCAGACAATGAAAAATTTAGCCGCTTTTAATTTAAATTTTGACTGCTTAATTTTATTTTCCACGACCGCACTGAACGAGTAGTTGCTAAATTATGAATACAAATACTCGCCTCTGGAAAAAGTCAACCCTCTTGGGCCTACTTGAATTGAACACTAAGCTAAAATTCAACAAAATAAATATTTTAAATACAGAATCAAAAGAAATAAAAATTTTAGAGAAAATTATATTTTACCCGCTTGTTTATTTAATTATTTTTACGTCTGTTTCGAACAAATTGCAGGCTAGTAATGAATTGAAAATTCGAGTTGATTTAAAAAGTCAAGCACACTAGGCCTGCTTCGATTGAAAATTAATAGGAAATTCAACAAAATTATGTTTTTTTAACACTGACTCAGAAGCAATAAAAGCAACGCGGTGTACTTAGTTGCGAACCATATATTATTATACACCAAACATTTTAGGTCTGAAGTGGAAGTTCTCATTTACGTAGTAATCATAGGCCCAACTTACTACTTATGCATGTACCCATGGATCGCAGTGCCAACATACCCAAAAATAATAATCAAATTAATTTGGTTTAATATATCATCATCAAACATCAGATGCAAACGGAAAAAATAGGCGAGTTTGAAAAGTATTGCCTAAAAATATGCATTTGCAGTGTACAGCTCTCCACAAAGCAACCAAAAACGATTCACTTCAAATAATAAGCCTTAAAATACAGCTTAAATCTTAAAATAAGATAATTCCCTCATCGATCTAATTCGCCACACTTCACATTTTACCTTCTACAGAATTTCACAATAACAATTCAATAATGGTGCCGTTCTATGAAAATCAAATATATTTCGATGAAACTTTTCAAACTTACTTTTATTATTTTGTTTGACAAAATAAACAACCCTCACAACAAAAGGGGCATAATAATAATAATAACTAATGAAATTATTCTAAGAAAAGGGCAATCCTGTAAGGGACTTACTTTTCCAAGTTGTGGAAACACCTAAGAAGGTTTCAATATAAGGTTGTTTTTATAGTAATTTAAACCAATACAGTTGCTCCAATTTCCCAATTATTATGTCTTATGTTACACTTGAAGCCGAAACTTTCGTGCTCCGGATTTCATAAATCCGCATGGTTTATGCGGTTTAATTCCGACTGCTTTGTAGCATCTGATATTAAACCGAATCGCTAAAATACAATTTAATTTTTAAAATACAATTTTTTTTTATGTATTTTTTGGTATTTGTAGAGTGCCGTATGGCCGAACTATGGTTCCCTTCTTAGTCACGTTTCAATTCTATTTTATCGCAATAAATTTGATTTAGCAATTTTTTTCGGATATACTTTTCGCCTGAGTCTTTTAATTTGGTTTCCAACTACAAATATTTTTAAATTACATTTTTTTAAATAATTATTTTTGAATGTCTTCGAATAGTTGGTTAAGCAAAGCATTTAATTCCAGCACCAAGTAGAACTTAGACCTTGGGCAGGCCCATTGTAAAGTGGTCACCTTAACCTATTTCCAAGAAGATGCAGTCAGTCACAGCTATTCCGCTGCCTCAAAGAACCTTAAGAGTTATTTTGGGCTAAGTTGCGAAGCCAAAGTTATGTTGCGCAGAAAAACTGCTTTCGAGATTGCCACAGGTTAGAGCAATGGCAGAAGAGGTGTTTCACCGTCTAGAGCTCCTTCTTACCACCAAAATTTGTGTGAAAATGGTCATAGGGACGTTAAGCCTAGATGCCCAATAGCCAATGTTCGGTTAACAGTAGGATGTTGCACTTAGTTCGAAGAGTAGAGTTTTTGGATGCAGTTAGTTGCCAATTTTGACGTTCTGCATGTGCCTGATGTCCGTTTCCACGTCTGATTGGCCGTAAAAGTAAAATAGGCATCTATAAGCCCTGCATAGGCTCTCTGCCTACCTTGAATGGGAGAGAATGTTGGTCACCTGCCTGGATATCTCTATAATATAAATATGAATTATTTATATTTCTGTGATTGTTGTTGGCCTAGTTATTCGATGCTTGGGTACCTAAACTAGCTGATTAAGAGGAAAAGAGTTTTATTTCCTTTAAGTTACACTTTGACACTCGATATCCTGTATGATGAAATGATAGTTGTTTGAAATAATTTAAGTCTCAAAAAAAAAACAAGCCTTAGGAAATAGAAAAACATTTTTCATAATTAATTTTCTTAAGTACAGTTTATTTCATAAAATCATAAATGCGTTATGTAAGGTTTTTGCACAAGAATTTGTGTATTGTGTCCACTGTAACGCAATTCCAGATGTAATCTATTAATAATTAATCGTATTATGCTCTGATTTTTGGTTTGGTTTTTTTGTATTTTTATTTATTTGGTAACTTGTTTAGGTTGTTGCATGTTGCATGTTCTTTGCCTGTTTGTAGCTCGAAATATTCGGGTAGGAGTGTTTTTTAAGGTGTCCATCTATTTACTTAATGTTGTTGTTTTTTTTTTGTTTTGGTTGTATTACTCTCGTTTTTGTAAGCTTAAAAATTATTTATTACTTCTGTATTCGGTTTTACACACACAACGAAGATTTGAGGGAGAAGTACATTTAATTTACGTTTTTTCTTTAGATTGTATTTGAAACTATTTAATCTTGCATTAACTATTAAGTTTCTTATTATTTCGGGGGTTAAGATTATATGCTGCTGAGTCTGCAAGCCGATCATCCGTCAATGGTATTTGTTTTTTTGGTATTTTGTATTCAAGAAACTGCCGTATATTCATTCTGCTTACGATTACTATTAAAATATATTCACTTTCAGTATTCTTGGTACATGCATATACATATATATATTTTTATTTTGTATTTTTTGTTAAAAAGAGTTATCTTTTTTGTTTTTGTTATATCTGTTACTATATAAAACAAATTGCAAGAGAATGTAAGTGTAACAAGTTTCTGGAACCCAATCCAAGACATGCAATCAACTATAACTCAATGTTTGATATCGATTTTTGTTTGTTGTTATCGGAAAAATATGCGATTTATCGTAGTTTTGTGTATTTTCGCTTAAATAACTTTTAGCTTGAGGCTCAATTACAATAATTTGTTGAGTGTTTTATTTTTGTTTTTTTTTTTTTTTTGGTTTGCTTTACTTTTCTTTTTTCTTTCTTTATAATATCACAGTTTGCTCGAGATTTTTGTTATGCATCAAAAATAATTTAAATGAATCCCGTCTTATGTCAACTAGAAATTTTAGGTAATTCCGAACAGCACATGAAACAAGGAATTGGCAAAGGAGCGCCCACAGTGAGCGCACTCCTCCCTACGAGATTGAGTGTGTTAGTAGCTAAGACATTGTAGTTTGGTAATTAAATAGAGTTAACCAGAGTTATATTGTTTAAAAACATTAAATATTCGGCTGTTTTACACACTTGCAATACATACTTATAAGGTTAGGGTCGTATATTTAAAATTAATAGTGTTTGTATTTTATTATTATTCTGTTTTTATTGATGCACAATAATTTGTCTTTAAATATTTAGTTGTATTTGTTTTTGTTTTTTAAATTTATATTTATTATTAATATTATTAGTATATCTTTTTTTCGCTTTTGTATAAGTGTATATAAAAATTACAAATAAAATGCCAGTACTTGTTAAGTCATAATAATTAAAAAATAAATTAATTGCCAAAAAGTGTTACGCATATAAAAAAAATCAAATATGGCAATTTTGTAAAAAATAATTTAAGCCTTTTTTGCAATTAAGTTAGTTAATCCATTCCCATTTTTTATTTTTGATTTTTTTTTATCTAAAATTCAGTTCCATTTTGTCCACCTTGGTTTTAAGTGATCATATTTTCTGTTCCATTTTCGTACTCTCCAAATCACAATTATTAGCAATTTTCAAATAAAATTCATATCAGTTTAGAATAGTTATATACAAAGTCTTATACATAAGCTTTATGTCTAAAATTAAAACTATTATATATCAGCGTTGAATAATCTTGTTTTTTTTTTTCGTTCTTCGAGTTTTAAGTTAGTCACACATATTACATACACGCACGCACATTTAGATCGATTTTAAAATACATACTATTTGATTTTTATTTTTTTTAATAAATTTAAGTATCTCACAATATTTATACATTAAATATAATACAATCATCTTTTTTTTTTTGTTTTTTTGTCTTAATTTAGTGCATTCAACTTTGAGTAAACATTGGATTGTACAATTAACACCGAGAACAAACAAATATCTGATATCTGTTATGGGATTTGTAGTTTTAAATATATATATATATATAATTCTATGAGAGTTCAGTTAATAAAACTATTACGTTATGTTTGCAATAAACGCCATTTTTTAGTTTTTCCTCAAGCGTATTATCTTTTAATTAATCCAATAGTTCTTGGCGCTGTTAGAACTTCACAACTTTAAGAATTCATCGAGCATTCGCTTGCGCTGTTGGTGTAAAGCACGTTCCGAGAGCAAGTACATCCCGATGTCTCCAAAATTTTTCATTAGTTAGTTGTTGGAATTATTAAAGAGCTGGTGTCATAAGGTTGTAGCATCCTCTGCGCTATTGCTGCGGCTGAGAGCAGCCAATGGATGCGGGATTTTATTCTCTTCTGAAATTGTACATAATTTGTAAGCAGAGATAAAACATAGTGCCTAGGGTGTTGCTTATAGATGAATATGGGATTTGTATATGAGGTTAATGGTTAATTAGTTGCAATAACATTGGACTTCAGCCTTCATTTGGGAGAGCAGTCTTTTGTAGTCACTTGACTGATTTTCTGCGATATCTACAAAATATAAAAAAGTTGAAGTCCCTCATTCTGTCAATATACGTGTAATAACTTCTTTTTATCTAAACCTTGATGTGGCGCGAAATAAAGAGCTCTAGAACTAGATTAGAGGACCAAACAAACAGCACGACAAAGAATAAAATTATCTTCTCAGGTAAATGCTTTCCTATTAAAACTCTCAACTTTGATATGAACTTTCATGTATTATTCTGGATTGCAAAATGCTCAAACAGCAAATCCCTCAGCTACAATGAAGGGAAATTGGCGCTATAGACAGATATAATGATAAGTTTTCTTTTTTAAAATACATAATACAATTTTCTGGATTCCAACATTCAACTTAAGTCAATCTCCAAAAACATGAAAAAATAGATTCTAATAAACCGAACAAAAAATATCTGCTAAAATAATATGTTTCTTAAATAGTTAAATGAAAAATTCGGAATTTTATGATTTTAAGTAATTCTTAACTTAATGCAACACTTTAGAATTCGGTCTGCTTCTGCTTAGATTAAAATATAAAAGAAATATGCATATGTAAGCGCTAAAGTTCCTTAAAATAACAAAGGGTCGCGATTGGGGATAGTTCTCAATAAAAAAATCTGATAGTAAGGACAGAATAAAATGGTTTTTGGCGCTTCAGAGTGAGAGAACGCGGGTTATAGCCTATCAGGCGAATCCTTATAAATAATTTGTAACCTAAGGTAATATATTAAATTTCGGTATGTTTCTGCTTAGTTTAGACTACAAAAACGAAGTTGCCAATAGAAAAACAACTGGAAAAAATGTTTCAACAGAAAATTACTATTCGGAGATTACTTCTATATATCCTTACTATTCCTTTTTCAAGTTGAAGCCTCTACTCGTGCGAAATTATATTCAGCTGGAATTTTGTGAGTTCAAAACTTTTAGCTGAAATCTCATGCAAATAATCGGAAGTCTCACAACAATATATATTTTTTAAATCTTATTTTTGAAGGAAAATATACACTTGAACAATAAGGTCCAAGGAATAGGACGAAGCGAAGTTATTTCTCTCATGGATCAATCGGATTTGAGTAACCTTCATACAAGCATTAACTTTAGACAATTTATCCTAAGAATGACTGTCGGCACCGACATATCTAATGCATATTTTGACATTTTAGAAAGGGAAACTAGTCTAAAAGGTTACGCTTAAAGTTCGGGCAATAACACGTAAAGTGGCCTTTCTGTTGCTAACAATAAAAAAATTATATAAAACTATTTAAACGAAATTAATTAAATTAAAAATCTAGCTTAAAAATAAAAACTTAAATGAAACTAAAACTATAACAAAAACAAAATAATCCATGAAGTAAATGATAAACAATAGTTTTATTTCAGACAATTCTAAATTAAAATGTTCACATTTAAATAAAGACAAATAATAGTAATAAACTTTTAAAATTGTTTCATTAAAAAAGTATTTATATATATATAAATAAACATTTTGTATTAACAACTAAATTATTATCGCGTATCTAAAGTTACTGAAGGTAGATGTCAACTAGTTCCGATTCGACGAATTCAAATATGTTCCGAAAGAGATGAAAAAAAAACTACAAAAACTACGACCCCCACGCCGTCTGAGCCACTCTTTAATAGAGTTCTTGGGGTATTTGGAGGAGGTCCCAGAGATAATATGTAACGAATATGCTAGGTAAGTAGACATTATTGGTTACTACCAATCTGTGCTGCTGACGCACTTGCTTTACTTAATTGGCGATGCCACTGGCACCGCCTCAGCCGTTGGTGTGGCACTTGTAGTAACTTCATCACCGGTTGCTGCAGTTGGCACGGCATTCGGAATGTTTGTGCTGCTGCTGACTACAGGTGGAGAGGTGGTGCCACTTGTGGTGGACGTTACTCCGCCCGCAGCGGACACTGTATCCGGCGAGGCTACCACGGCAGGCGCCGGTGATGTGGACAATTTGCTGTGTTTCTCGTCTAAGCTATCTGCTGATGGCTTGGGTGAAGCTTGAGCCGTGGCCAACTCATTGGCCGGTGTAGGGATTGGAGAGGATTTGGGAGGTAGTATCTTTGGACAGTTTGTGGCTACGACATGGTCCACGCTGCTATTACCTGCTGCAGTTGGCCCACTAGTCGGCATCGAAGCATTGGTATCCGAGGGCGGACTTGCACTTCGACGCATTGAATTCTCTGGCGAACTGTCGGGCAGTACGCTCTTGTCTGCAGCACTATTGCCGCCATTTGGAGTTTCCGGCTTTCTGTCCAACGCCTCTGGTGCTGTAACACTTGTGGACAGCAATTCCTCTTTACCAAGAACATTGGCGTTATTCGCGCTTGAATCTTTGCTGTCAGTGGGTCCATTTGACTCCACACCGTTGAGCTCATGCACATTGGGTACACCGCTGCTCGCAGTGGACGGTGCCTGGTTGCTTGAATTCGAATTGGATCCAGTCAGATCCAGTGTTGCGGGTTCATGGGTCACGGACGTTACGCTAGTGGTCACCACATTGCCGCTGGACTTTTCAATTAAAGCGGACTGATGTGCAGCTGCTACTGCGGCTGCTATATGATGACGCATGGCATGTGGACTGCTTGCAGTGCGTCCGCCGTTCTGGCTGTTGGCTAGGCTGGAATTTACTGTTGTAGCACCCACTAGCGGTTTCTTCAAGCTGTTGGGCGATGTGGGATGCGCGTGAGAGGCATTCGCACTGCTTGTCAACGAGATCGGCTGCTGGTGCGCAGCAACGGGCGTCAGTGGATTCAGCCCACTGGCAGCCGCTGCAGCCGCATGCATGGCAGCCAAATGGCCATGATGATGATAATAGTGGCCCATAGTTGGAATGTGCGAAGTGGGCGTCGAAGTTGTGGCAGTTACATTACTGCCGGCCGTAGCTGACGACGTAGCCGCTGCCTGCTCCGCGGCAGCGCTGAGCTTTAGAGATTGTGCGGCTGCAGCCGCAGCGGCAGCTGCTGCATGAGCCTGTTGAGCGCTGCTTGCTGTCAGATTAAGGCTATTATGCGGTGAGGAAGAGGTTGTGTATGCGGCAGCCGACGCTGTAGTGGCACATGCGGCTGCAGATGATGTATGCGGCGGCAGTTGATGCCCAGCCGCAGACATGGATGGGTGATGCGGCGACATATGCGCATGGCTAAGACCTAGGCTGTGTGGATGCGGACTAAGGCCCAGAGCTGAGAAGCTGGGATGTGTCAGACCTGCTGCGCCTGGATGTGCTAGACCCATGGCCGCTTGCTGCAGATGATGTTGCAAGTTGGGACCATGTGCGCCAAGAGAAGCCATGCCCGGTAGGCCAGATAGACCCAAATTTAGACCCATAGCTGCATGTGGACTTTGTCGCTGCGCGTTGGCCGCATGATATGGTGATATGCCGGGCAGGCCATGTAGCCCAGTTGGTGGACCACGTAGACCAAGATTCAGATGTGGTAACATTGAGCCAATTAAATTACGATTAAGCGGGGCGTAGAGCTGATTAGAGTAGTGATGCGATGCATTTAGCAGCTGCTGTCGCTCACGTTCCTGTGCTTCGCGCTCCTTTTCACGAAGTTCACGCTCACGCGCCTCTTTTTCTTTTTGTTCCTTCTCACGTTGCTCTTTCTCACGCTCGCGTTGTTCGCGCTCACGCTGTTCCTTTTCACGTTGTTCGCGCTCACGTTGCTCGCGTAGTTCACGCTCCTTTTCGCGCTCACGCTGTATTTCACGCTCTCGCTCTTCCTGAGCCATGCGTTGCCGATGCTCCTCCAGCTTTAAGCGATCATGTATCGCTGGCGGTATGCCTAAAGCTGCGCCTGGCATCATAGAGTACAAATGCGAATATGGTGAGGCCATTTGCGGATACAATGCTGCAGGATGCGTATGATGAGCACCGGCGGCACGAAATAGTTGATAGCGGTGTTCCAAATACAATGGATCCGAGTAGGGCAGCCCAGCGGGATTTAGAAATGCTACAAAGCAGATATTTAGTATGATCGTAAGGTTTGAATAACTATTTGGCGCTTACCTGCTGGCGGCAGACCGGGTAAACCGGCAAAGTGCGAGTACGCCTCGAGTGGAAATGCACCTGCCGGATGCATCAGGCGTTCATCTGATCGATATGGTTGAAAACCGCTGCGCGCCAGTAACTCCGGCTGCATAGCAGCATTTTGCGGCGTATGACTTAGCCGAGCTATTTTCTCCGGTGGCTGCGGTGATGGCGGCGAACGTTTTTTATTTGCATTACGTTCATCATTAACGCTTAAGCCTGTGGCAGAGATGGTGCGCTCTGTTGACACGTTACCAGCTCTTGTGGAACCGGCCACCACTGAATTTGGTTGTCCCACAGCGGGCGCTTGTGAGGAGACACCGCCAACGGATGTGGGCACGCTACGTCCATCGTTGCGCTCACGTGTTGCATTGGCCACTTCATCTTCTTCCTTAATATCGGACTTATTATTGTGGGCAAGAGTGCGTAGCGCTGCCGCAAAGGAGCCACGTGCATTGGCCGCATTGGCGCTGATGGCGCCCGGTGGTACTCCAACATTAACCAACTGCTGTTGCACCGCTGCGGCAACCGCTTGTTGGTGCGCCTGATGCTGCTGCTGTTGCTGCGCTGCACTCAACGACGAAGGTGACTGTGCACCAATGTGGTTTGTGGGCAGAGCATGACTGAGCAGCGCATTATTGGCGCTAGGTGGTGCGCTATTGACTGTGCCTGCACCGCCTGGTGGTGTCTGTAGATGGTGTGGCACAGGTATGTGCGGTGCCGGACTGGTAGCTGGCCGTTTCTGTCCTGCCTTTGGCGGCACTGCATAGACGAGAAAAGAAAGAAAAAAAAAACACGAGAGTGGTTAGTTAATTGTGCGGCGAAATGTACACGGATTCGGCGGATAACGATGTGGATGCTGTTGAAATTGTATGCAGCCAAGCCAATGTGGCTAGGGCTATGCCTGTGACTATGGCTATTGAAGGTGGCAAACTTGCAAACATGGGCGAAAATTGCGCATACGCCTGGTTGCATTCGCACCAATTTGCATAGTGCCATATGAACGTCCCGAGCATACTTTGGCTCCCATAGACACGTAACTCTACCGTAAAGGCCCGCGGACTGACTTGTATGCGCCATGCCGCAGCTCTATGAGAATATTGTCAGTAGTGTTGCCAAAATGCAAATGGGCTTGCGAAGCTCGAATTTCGGCCTCAGTCCACTCATGCATGACCAACGAACCTCCCACCTCCCACCCACTACCCCATTATACCACATACCCAGCAACCACAACCCATTGCCCATAACTTGGACTGCAGTTGCACCTGTACCCATAGAATCGTTCTTTTGAGCGTTCTCACGGCGCAAATAGCATGCCTAACGAATTTATCGATTCCTCGTATCGTTGGAAAATTGCTTTCAGATATGACAGTAACGCCCAGCCGGTTACGCCCCTTTCAGGTCAATTCAGTTGCCTTTGACTTGCATTCAATGCCAAATGCAATTTGTTGCTCATGACTGAAATATTGTGGAACACACATTTTTCCAAGTACCAATTCGGACATTCACAAGCACATAAATTGAATGCCTTCCGCTGGAGCATGCTAAAATTTTCAATTTTTCTTTTTTCGTTTAGAGCAACTTGTAGTTTACCAAAATTTCCTTTAAATTTTGGCATTTTCACTTCATAATATTTATTATCCAGGCTATGATTCAATTATTTTCTGCATATAAAAGCAGGAGAAGATTTACTGAGGTCTAAATGCTTAAGGAAATGTACAGAAAATGTGGCTCATCTTATGGCTCATCTGTGTCGTTTGATATTCATAAGCTAATAATAATTAATAGATAGTTAGTTAAACACTTTCGTTAAAACAGATTGTTTTTTCTGGAATAATTTTCTCTTAACTATCTGTTGTTTTCTCAACTATTTTAAGGCTTCGTTTATAGGAATAATGCCCTAGTCAGCAAAATCTCAAAGCGACTTCAAAGATTTACAAATAACTATGTGGGACCAGGTAATTCCCAAAGCCGATATTGGTTTTTAGCGGAAGACACAGTTGGAGTAATCTTTAACAGAACATATTAACAATTTGCTTGATGAACAAAAAAATGGAAGCATTTTTACCAGTCAGTTTGGGAAGCAGAATGATTGATTAATTCGAAAGAAACGCAAACAAGTTTTATGGGAATTGGTCTTTTAGGTCGTAGCTCTGCTTTCACGATCGTTATTCGATCCAGAGTGACTCGTCATTTCTGAAATTTAGCTGTACCATTTTCTATATAAATTTTGTTTTGCATAATCCCTCCTGCGTCTTATGCTATAATAACCTTTACGATTTCTTCTCTTACGATCTCCAATCTATCACATCTATCTTAACCGAACTTGACTTGCCACATCCAGCATTCCTTACCAATGTTGCACTATAAATTCCCCACTTGATCGACGTTGATCTTTTGATTCCCGCCAGCACCAGATGAGATGATGTAAATCTAAAGTTAACGCACCAGGCTAGGAATGTGGATTACTATTATTAATATTTCTAATACCTAATAATATTTCCAATTTTTAATATTCTCAATATACAAAGTCATCTGGACTTAGTTGTGCTACTAATATACGTAAGTTCGTGATTAAATTTTCATGATTCATTTCAATATATGTTCTACTATAAACTACAAAGTACATCAAAATATTTCTTAAGGCAAGCATGGATTAGGTGAATTGCTGCGTCTGCCTAAACTTTTTACTAAGAATGAACGAAAAAATTTCTGCAAGAACTTTATTGTCAATTTCAAACCATTCTTCCAACAACAGAAGGTATAAAAAGGGTAGCAAATGAGTTGTTTTTACAAACAACACGAAGTTAATCTTCGGGTTATCTTGACATCTATAGATGATAATGAAAACTCAATTTCTTTGATTTCCAACTTTGTAACATTATCTTCGAATTTATCGAACCATTGTACCCCAGGTTTACGGCCTCTGTTCATCCATTAAGCCGCTGCGGATTAAGTATTCATCATTCATCGCTTTACTTCTATCTCGAAATTCACGTTCAATCCACAATCCCATTACATTTCCGATTGCAGTTTTGGGAAAATTGGAGTTATAACTTCATAAATTGACTCTGTCTGTTGCGGCTGTTTGTGGATTCACTATGTCTCTAGGAGATGAAAAATTATTTTTCTTTAATATTTATTTTTAAATAATTGGAATGGTTATTTCCCATTATGTTTCCGAACCCAAGTATAGCACACGAACCCAGCCGCATTTTAACAGAAGAGAGAAATAGTATACCCTCTGCCTATTTGGTTCTCTCTGCATTCCTTAGACTTGGCTGGCAACTTTAATAATCCCAACACCAGAAATCCGGCTGACGGCATTGCAGTTTCAAATAATATTTTTCTGCCGACTGACTGACTGACTGATAAGCTCTTCAAAGCCAACGCCCCAGACTAAATCGGAACTTTTTAAGCATTGTGCATGGAAGGCTACATTTTTAAGAAAATGCAATTGGGAGCAGCGCAGCGTATACAGGATGCCAACCAGTGCAGTATTGCTGCACAATGTTGCTCCAGTCGAGGAAATTGCTCTGGAACATTAGATAGGTTGGTTGGTTGGGCTGAACGAGACCTACTACTATGCACTCCGACTGATACTCTTAGTATGGCAATGCAGTTTAAGTTTCCCAATGCGCGTCCAGCATACAAATGTTATCGGTAAGAGTATGGAATGGGTTGGGTTGGGTTGTGTTGGGTTGAGTAGGATTGGGCTGCGTCAAGTGTGTATCGAGTGGGTTTGTTGGTGTTGCAGGCTGTTTGGGGTGTTGGCGCTTGTTGGGCCCGCTGACTGTGTATTTACCAAACTAAACCCAAATAATGCCGAAACTACAACAACAGCGACTACAATAAAATGGGATTGCGCCTGTTAGTGCGAATGCGAGCGAGTGAGTGCAGCAACAACCCAGTCCCTGCCCCAGTGCCAACTCTCAAAATGTGTACAGAAGTTGGGCATGGCTCGTCGGAATGGCAAAGAGTTCCCGGCTAAAACAAACAACAGTTCTCGATGTGCTACACTCTTGCTGTTGCTGTTGGTGTTGTTGTTTGAATACTATTTGTTGTTTTTGTTTTTCTAACTGCGTTTTGGGTGGCTAGATGTCGGATGGTTGTATAGTATAGCTCCATGGCTGGGTTGGCTGGATGGCTTAGTGAGCTCTGGTCGGATGTGTTTGCTATGAAATGCCTGTTTGTTTGCATGGGTTTTGTGTATTCCAACATGGCCGCTGTTATTTGCTCCTGCTGCTGCTGCTGCTGCTGCCATCGCTCTTGCCATCCCTGCTGCAGTCGATGGCATCATGGTAATGGTATGAAACCCACCATCAGTGAGTGATGGCTTCTGCTGCTATGGCCCGTTTTTGTTTTGTGTGCCGATTTGCAAGCATCAGCAATATTTGCCGAATTTAATCAGTGCACTGACATGAAAGTACCTCGGCTCTTAAAGACTGTACAACCATCCATTCATTCACTCATTCATTCGTTCATACATTCACTCGTTCATTCATTCATTTATATGAAATGTGTGCATGCATAGAATGTTGTTGAATTTTTGCACAGTTTGTAGAAAATATTTTCATTTTACTGCATTGGATTGGATTTTTCATTTTTTCCAGCTCACGATTTTATTACATAGCACCCCATACATATATATACTATATATCATATCTAACACACGCACTCTATATATGAACACGTAAAGCCTCAAATATGAGACACCCCACACAGAGTTTTTGATTTGGTTTAAAAATGTTTTATTTTTAGTTTTTCTATTTTTAATAGAATTGTGCACAATGTTGGAAAGCATCAGGCATATAATAATTGTAAATGTTGCTGGCTGATATTCCGGAACTTTGCAGCTGTATAGAAGCGTTCAAGGATTTTACAGATGCATCTATACAATGGCTACTAGAAAAGGCTTAAAATTTCAAGTGGCTCTGATAGGTATATTTTTTTTTTAAAAAAATGCATCAATTTTAAAAGCCTTAAAATTATTAAGCCGCGTTCATATCATGCAAGTGAGTGATCAGCTCAAAATTAACAATGCACAACGATGGACCCATTTTGAATCTTACCATAACTGGCAGGCTTCAAAAAATACAATTAATAAATAAGTACTTTCCTATACTTTCTTTTGCGTAATATAAATGTAAAGTATGCCAACTAAATATTAACAAAATGAAAAACTTCATAAGGTAATTAAAATATGAATTGCAATTTTAGGCTTAGGGTTTAAGTTGATGTAGTCAATAGATTTTGATTAAATATATAATAGCATAGATTTTGGTTTGTGTCAAATGTAAGGGCTGGATTTAAATCAACAAACGAGTTTTTATAGAAATGTTTATGATTGATTTACGCGTTTTATTTTAAATTCGAATTAGTTGCACCAACACTGACATGTGGCAAGTTTTTTGGAGGAATTTTGCTTCAAATTAAAAGTAACGTTTAAACTTAAAAATAGATGTCAAAATCAAACTCTACGAACTCCATTAAACGCCGAATTCATTTTTTCTTATGTAAAAATTATGTTTTTTTCGCCTGGCATGTACAACTCAATATTCGAAACTCGATCACTTATAAAGCAATCTTTTTTGGATTGAAAAAATGCGTTGTAGACCTACAGTTTATTGGGCAGAAAATGCTTGCAATCAAAGTTGATCAAATCTTTTGCCAAAGAAATTCAAATTGGCTTAATATATCTTCAAATCTAATTCAAATTCATATAAAACACAACAACAAATTTAAAGACAAATTTTATTTTTTGGTTCATAACCTCGTGAATAACAACACAATCATTCTTTGTAGACCAAAAACGATTTCCTGTCATCATATTTTTTCATCAATATTTTTTTCTTCAGCTACAACTTCATAAGAATATCTTGATTGGTTTAGAAATTTTGATTTTTGCAACGGATTTTCAGTTTCTTTGCCACTATAAGCCGTAGGAATTGTTCACCATAGTAACAAATATAAGGAACTTAAGTATTAAGTAAAGTAAGCCAATTAAGATCAAGATTCTTCGCATAATCTTCGGTCCCATTGGGATCGGTGACGACTAATACAGCCGAGCGAACCATGAGCTTCAGAACAAGATAGATAGGGGCGCCCTAAGCTCAGATGGAAAGACCAAGACCATTTATAACTTATGTTTAAACTTCCAGATATTGCAAGGGCTTCGAATAAAGAAGAATGGCCAAATAATTATAATCCAATACGAACGAGCTCTTTTGGTTCGCTGCCATTTTTTGTTTATCATATTTTGGCTTATAATTGAATAACCCGCGCAACGATTTTTCACAGAAAAATGCGAAAAAAAAACATAAATTTAAATTGCGTCAAAAGCACTTAAAGTGTTTACTTAAAAAGCATAAATCAAAATATTTACTTAGTATATCATTTAATAATCCCTTGTTGGCATTTTTGTTCCCGCTTGACTTCTTCACCACTATTTGTTCATTTAATTTTGCTAATTGAAATGTGATTTTCTAAAGTCAATTAAGTTGATTCGTCTACTACATAAATCTCTATAAATGTCGATGAATAAATGCTGAATAAATTATTGTAAAGCTTTATAGCAATTATTGTTGCTGTTGTTGTTGTTGTTGCTCTTGGCATTTGTCACATTTTGAATTTTAGTTCATGGTTTCAAAATTAGTTTCTCGCTTGGGTAAATTAAAATGTCATATGTCTGGTGGAATGGGACGACGACCATTGGACCATTGGAGCATTGTGAATGGTCAAAAAGGCAAACATACATGGGGGGGGGGGGGGTTAGAGGTACAACAAGCTACAACAAATAAACACATGCTCACATGCCCACATACACTCACGCCCTGCTCATATTAATGGTATTCATGTAATTTGTAGTACTCAAATAATACCCTTACTCCTGCATCTCTCTCTCTCGTGGTGCATGCGGAGTGCTCAATACAACTGTGCCCGCACGGATAACAACATGTGTAGCAGAGAGCACTCTCTGGTAAGTGTTTAACCCTCTGAAATACCATTGTGTCGCATTGCACCCGTTGACTATCAACACAACAATAGTTCCAATACAAAACAAGGCAAAGGCAGTTCAGGAAAGGATGGCAGTTGTCCTCAGAGTAGCAGTAGCGGATGTGTTTCGCTGGCATGAGATTATTCCACCACAACTAATTACAACGTATAGCACGTGGTAAATGTTGAATGGTCGGTCCATGCTGCATGCTGCAACATGCAAGCGGGGGCATGTTTAGGTCAGCCGCAGCATATTCATCGAGTGCACTTGGTCTACCCATGAATAATTTATTTAATAAATACATTTACAATTAAATCAAATGCAAAATTGTGCGTTCTGGCATGCCGTATCAATGCTGCAAGCCTGTGCTGCATTGTGGTATGCAACATTTTGGGGCACAGCACTCTGAAGTGTATAATAACAAGGCTACGTGGTTTGCGTTGAGAACGAGCCGATAATGTAGCAAGCACCACAGTCGCATTGATTACAATAAAGCGTTTATGTAATGAGTTAAGTAACGAATTACCTTTGTTATTGGGCTAACAACATTTTGTGCGAAAATTTACAGTGTGTAGAGATAATTTTAAGTGGTGACCAAATTAAATAAATATAATAAGTTTTGTAAGCGTGCAGAAAGTGAATCTCTTTGAGTAGATTGAAATTTTCAAGTGGCAGTACGCAGTAGTGGGGAATGAGTTTGCGAGCGAAAACTGCGTTAGCAGTAAAACGAGCAGCTTGCAAGACAAAACTTGAATTAATGTATAATAGTAACTCATTTTAACTGTTTGTTACAAAAGAAAAAAATTTTTTATAGTTTTACGAGTAAATTTTATAGACAAAAAATACAGAAATGATTGAAAAGTAGAATGCCTGCGTTAGAATTATTCTCAAATTGTCACTAGGTACATCACAAATAAATGAGAATAAGTCTTACTTATGCACAGTAAGTTTTGGTTTCGAGGATAGCCATAGTATGATAAACGATTTCAGCCAATTAATTAGGTTTTGGTAAGAGACAATTATAATATCAACAAAGTAATCTTTTTTCGAAATACAACAGATGCTATGGAATGGGCATAAAATGCTTTATGATATTCATTTAAAATGCAACTGCAAAGTCATTTTTACAATATAATTACTGTGCAATAACAACAGATCTTAAATAAGAGAAACAAACTTTTGTTAAAACTTTAATTTTGCTGCATATTCAAATAATCGCAGCAGTATCGCGCATCCCTAGTTAAAACCAAATTCGGTAAATGAAATCTAATCATAAAAATTTTCATTTGGCAACTTGGTACTTTTTTTATGAGATTCTCCAAGGTTCTGCAGCTCAGAGCTTTAAAGGCGTTGGAGTGCTTGTTCTTCTCTTTTAGATCAGAAACTACAATGAAGCAAATTTTTATCGATGATTTCTAACGCAAGTGCACAAAGTCTTCAACCTTGGAAGTTCCATTAGGGTTCTGGAACCCTGGTAGAAAACACAGTGATAAAAACAGCAACTTTCCGAAGAGCCATAATTCTTCAAAGGAGTAAAACGTTATTGCATCAAGAGATCACATCTCATGTAATTTTGTTATCTCTTGATGTAATGCCGTTTAGTCTGTTAACAAGTTTATTAACCGAACTTATAGGAAGCCTATGTAAAGAACAACTTTTTCATTATTTTTAGAATCTACATTTTTTACAGTTCATAATTTTTCGTAGTGCCTTCCAAGCAGAATTCTGTGCGATAAGTTTAGTCTTATTTACATGGCTAGACAATCATAAAGTCACTTCGTCACTTTATCATCCATTCGATTACAGTCAACAACTGTCGCAAATTTCTCAGATAGATGAACTTGGATGTGAAGAAGAGTTCGTCAGACATAAACAATTTATGAACTTCCGGTTAAAAAACCCAAAAATTAATTTTCTTAGAAGAAGTTAGAATTTCGGAAGTCTTAGACGAAGAATGGCCAAAACGCATTTCAAAATAATGGATGGTGAGTGGTTAATAAGTTAGAGAAATATTAGTGTTGACAGCTCAAAACCTGTACTAACTGTACTACACATCCGTGTGCATTCAATTTTTAAAACTCATCCTTTAAAGTCTTTCGGCCCCATGAAGACTCAGATTTGAGATATTAACTAAAACCTATTCCAACAAAAATTAATATGTGCTGAATGAGCAGTTTTTGGGATTTGGTTTCAGGCACAACTCTGTTGCTGATGATTTTGAACTCTTCTCTCAGTGAACATTCACAAACAGAGCATGCAGAAATCGATTTTGTGCCCTCGTCCTGTTGTCCTGGGATAATATTACTACTACGGCAAATGGTCAACATTCCATATTAGTTAAATTTTGTTTACTGTTGCCAACGGTCAGTGTCGAGTCGGGACAACAGCCGACAAGAGCCTCAAAATAGTTGCGGTTTCATATGCAATTATTTGCAGTGGCAGGAACTGCCGGCATGCCACACACTAGCTGCAACTTCTTCCAGTTTGGGGCATGCTGCTGCTGCTGTTGCTGCCATGTGGTCAAAGCCGTATTCTAAACTAATGCAATTCACCTCGGTCTACAGCTTTGGCTAAAACGGACATGGACATGGACGCTGTTGGCTCTCTCTTAGCCGGGTACGGTTCGTTGCTCGGTTATGCAACACAACAAATACATATGCCGTAGTTTAGTTAGTTTGCAACTCATGCATTAATTATTGCTGGTCTGTTGTGGTTGCCGCTATCGGTGGAGGTGGTAGTGGTGAAGGTGGTGGTGGTGGTGCTGCTGCTGCTGCCTTTGCTATGCTCCACTAGTGTAGATGTAGCATGCTATAGTTTCAAATTTCATTGGTGGCACGATGCTAGGAGTCTGTGTGTGTACGTGGTCAATATGCCAAACGTAGGCCTGTGACCACAGCAACCGACCGAATCCAGCGTTAGTACTAACCATGGCAATAGCGCACAAATGCTGCCATCAATTTTGGGCTGCATCTTTGCCACACAATGGTGCATAAAGTAGGCTAGACTGAATGCTCATGCTCATGCTATGGGTTGCATGCCACACGACAACAACAACACTGGCTGGTTAGAAGGGTTTTGCGGCCTGGCCGTCATTTAACTAACTAAAATTTTGTAAAATTTTCTATCTAATATGATTTTATTTGCATGCAACATGGGGTTGGCGGGGCTGGTAGTTGAGTGATGCATCATAATGTTGATGCTGCCTCACGCAGCTTCTCTGTTATGGATGCAAATAATGTTATTAACCAAACACAAGAATAATAAATATTCATAATTAGAAATTTACATGAAATACATTTGCACAAATATTAACATACGTGACAGCCGAATTTTGTGGCTCTATTTATGCGCAATAATAAATTATTTTATATGCATATTAATATTATTATTATTATTATTAGTATTGTTATTGTTTGGCATTTCTATTGTCGCCAAACAAAATGGCCACTAAAATTATTCACACATGTTTATGGCGTGTATTGTTTATGGGCCCAAGTATAATATCTTTTGTGCAATTTAAGCATTATTATTGCAATAATTTACAAATTAGCCATGAATAAAAACTAAGCGTGTAACAGTATCTATATTTAAAAGTAATCACTCGATTTATTCGATAACTTATTGTGTTGAAATTATCGATTGCAGCATAACTTGTCGAACTGCGTTGGTTAGGCGTAAAAATTTCATACCAATACTTCCCATGAGTGTAATTATTTTCAGTATTTTTTAGAATGGAGAATGCCTATCTACAGTTCAATTGAAAAAATGTGCTTCGAAAATTTATTTCCAACATTTTATTGAATTCTTTTTTGGTCCACTTAGTTTTCGAAACGAATGGTGGATGCCTTCCTTCAATTTTTGCCAGAGAGTTTAGAGAGAAGCGCCAAAAAAGATTACAAAAAACACGAGCTTTCAGTTTTTTAATATTCAATATTCTTAGAACTGATGAAAGTTTATATTTATTGTTTTTGGATTTCATCTTCCAAACCAAATGGTGTACGGTATGCACTTCAATTCTTGAAGACATCATCGCGAAGGTTGTCATTTGTATTGCCTTGAATAAACAGAATGTTCTTTTTTTTTGAAATAGTATAAGTTTCAAAAGTTTTCGTTATGAGTAAAACAACATATATGACGACAGTGTAAATTTGTTACTGGAGCATATGAAAATGAATGCAGTTGCCTTTGTTTCAAAGAAATAACATATGCCTAAAAATCAACCTAAATGATGTTTTGAAGGAAAATCGAATACTTCATCGAATCATGTCTTATCAGTCCATTTTAATAAAATAAACCAAAAGTGTCTATGGATGCAGAGCGTAGTTATGTGTATGTCTAATGGGAATATAAAGCGATTCAGTCCAGCCTGCCCAACTACAAATTATACCAACTCGGGGTGCATCCTATTCTCGTCAATCGAAGCTCTAGCGATCGATCATTGATGGCATTATATGAACTCAGTGCACAGATTTAAAAATATTGATACAATTTATTTACCGCACTTTGCGCCTCAGAAGGAAACTTGTCATTAGAAAAAATTTCCGTAGTTTCTAAAATATTACAAAATCGTATAAAGTTTGATAAGAATGTATTATTTGCTTTTCCAGACGCTTTAATGTTAAAACCATACAAAGTATGCTCATAAGAAACCGAATGATTACTTTTTTTTTTTCAAAACATAAGTGATTTCCAAAAATCGTCTGAATAATATTTCTCATAAATTTTGTGTGTCATAACATTAGTTTAAGAATAATTCACGTTTTCAATATCTATCGATTGAGCAATAACCATACCATAATTTACCATAGTACCGCTCTCAACCCCAAAGATTTTTAAGGAAAACAAAGAGCACAACTTAATTAATTAAAGAAAGAAAATATTTCAACAATTTTGTCTACAAGGTAGAAAAAGAAGTCAACGCTTGGGTGCATTTCAGCACGCATTCAGCTACCAAGCTTTGAGCAAATTCCCCCACAACACGGTTGCAAAGGAAACTCATCCGGACAGACAATGGTCATACCAAAGACAGGTTGTTGGTATGCCAGAATAATGAGCGGAGGTGATATTTTGCAGCATGCAGGCGGCGGCAAACAGAAGAGCAAGAAATATATTCCCCCCCCTCAATTTACGCATACGTATGCAACGAAACGTACCAAATTTAAATACACGTAACTCCTTCTGCTCCAGCAGCACAGCACCAAGGCGGTGCCAAGAGTCGGGAGTTCACAAAAGCAAATGCAAGCACCAAAAAGAAAAAAATACACATACTTCCCGACACAGGAGTTTTGCGGAATGGAGTTTGCATGTTGGGTAAGAGCGCAGCTATGCGGTTGGAGTGCATGCACATTGCCACACAGTGAGAAATGTCCTGCATAATCATGAAATTCCAGCAAAGGTTGCTCGTCCTTAACGCTGCACTATGCGAGTTTGAGACTCCTCTACTATGCCAGAGATGTCTAGAATGAAGGAATTCCGCACTGAAATTCCCAGCACGCGTAAGAAATGCACAACTTCATAGCATACCCCGAGTACAAAAACCCATTCATGGTGAGCATAAATAAAATTCCAGACCGAACAAAACAGACTAATAGAAAGTCCGACTGGAAATGGAATCTAAGTACAAACGCACCAGCTCCCGCCCCAAAAACTTGCTCATTGTTAAACAAAATGGAAAAAACAAACTGAAAGCTGACAACATGCACGGGTAAGTTAATGTGCGAGAGCTGCACTACGTCAAGGATGCTATTTCTGCTTATAGTGCAATAGGCAGTTAACAAGCTAGCAAGGAATTAACTAGTACTTGGTACACCTGCTTAAGTTCTTCCGTATTTAAGGAGATGCAAGTGAAACAGATGGTTTTATGTTCTATGGTTCTTAAGGTAGTCTACGAACTTATCAATATTTTAATATTTTTTTTGCTGCTCTAGCGCATATCTAAATTTCACTGTGAACTAGTTGCGAAGCTGCCTACTCGTAAGACAAAGAAGGCACTAAAAACTAGCAAAATATCCAAGGCAGGCTTAAATTATTCCAGTAATAAAAAAAATCCTTGTTGAAATAAATCTTACGGAGTAAGGTCTATATCTCAAATATATACGATTTTAAGCTCGTTTAACTAAAGGCTTGACAATAAACATGTGCACTTTTTGAAATACTTCCAAAAAAGAAGCGCAAGTTCTACACAATTTCCCAAATTATCTTCGACTTTCCAAGAATTTTATTACAAAACCTAAATTATTCCTCCAACTAGAGACATTCCCAGATTTCTTTCAATAGATATTTATGTTGCAGCGCACAACGTTCAAATCTGATATTTTATTTTATTCTGCCTAAGCTGTTTACCTGACAACAACAATCACAATTCTCATTTAATTTGCTGTTGTTTTCAGAAAACCGATAATCCCTTAGCGTCAGTTATATAATATGCATGGAGAGAGTACTTACAGTAGCTGTCCTTTAACACATAGCACACACAACGAAATGCCAAACATTTCAATAAATCTTTGAAATTGTAAATGTAACTCACCTGGAAGAAGAAAAGAAATTGAAAAAATACAAATCAGTTAAAAATTTTAAGACAGATTATATTATTTATATATTGTAGATGGCTGAAAATACTCTGTCGAATTAGGCAAAGGTAAGCGAAAAGGTATCAAACTGTTGTTAAAGTAACTACTTCGTGGTAAATCGTCTTTATTTGCTTGACTCGCATTGTAGTTGGAAAAGTTGCTTACTTACTACCCGCATTTTGTCAAAAATCTGCCTAATCTGCGCTGGCATAATATATGATGGATTTGGTCAACTTACAAAACTATTTAGTTATAGTAGCTTTTGTTCATGCAGCTTTGTCTGGCGGCGGCTAGTCAGGCCCAACTAATTCCGTAAATCCTTGCAAAGCATTTGTCGTTGAATTAGTTCGTTCCTTTAATAGGATTCAACCCACAACAACCGCCGTCAGCGCTGCCTTTTGTGCGCATTGCAATGCCTAATTTTCTTGTAAAGGATACCCCCAAGCTGGAGAACCACAAACACTCGTGCTGTTCAGACGTCGTACGTAGCGTAGTACGGGTAGCGCTACTTGGTACACAGTCGTGCCCAAAATACTCACACAAGCCAGACCAACAACAACAACAACCACAACAACTCTTGGCACAGGCGACAACCGACGACGGACCACTTTGTTAATCCCGTATTTATGCGCAATTACGTATTTTTCGCATTAGTCAGCCAAGCAGTCAGCGAAGTCGAGCCAAATCGACACGGACCCAAGCAACGCTCGACCCTTGGCTGGGTATGTGTGTGTGTGTGCGTGTTTGCTAGGTTGTCGTCCTTTGTAGCCCACCCCTGTTGCTGCGCAACCCTCCTTTTAAACACTTTATCCCTTTTGCTACTCTGACCATGTACCATGTCTATGCGTCAGTTCGTCATCGTCAATTCGCCTTTTCGTCTTTTCGCTATTCCGTCGTCCACCGACCTGGCAGCAGTACTGCCGCTGCTCCTTGCCACTACTTTTCATTCTTTCTTCTTCTTCTACTGCCGTAGACGCTTCTCTGTATGCTCTTTATCTCTGTGGCTGAGGCGTTTTATCCTCTTTTGTGTGCAGACTTTGCTGTTGACTGCTCCCTGCTGCTGCTGCTGCTGCTGGTACTTTGTACGGCCTTTCACTAGCAGCTGCCACTGTCTCAGTTCCGCTTACCCTCCCATCTCTCATTGAGCACACACTCCTCTTCATCCTTTGCACAGTCTCATTCACACCCCTTCTTTAAGAGTGCTTGCTCTCTACTACACAGCCCTGGCTCTGGCTTGTCTTGAGTCATTTACTTTTTACTGCCGCATAATATTGTCCCGATTAGCACAAACACAACGTTTTACCACAAAATCATCATCATTAGTAACGCTAACGCAAACGCCTCCTGCCTGCTCTCTTCTCTACACTGTGAATGCACAGTGGTCCGTAGCACAATTTCTTATGATGAAATTTAAGTTTGCAAATAGTAATTACTAAATAAAATTGTTTGTTTTATATAATTATCGAAAAACAAATCCAAACACTATTTAAGTTGAATAATATAAAAAAAATTTACAAGAAGAAAATACATAATATTTTTAAGTAAAACTTATACAATTTCTATTTAGTCAAACATACAAAATAAACAAAAAAAATTAATTTAATATAAATAATAAGGAAAATGTTAGTTTCGCCTAAAAAAAAACTTTTCTATTGTTAAAAAAGTTTCTTTTACACGAATATATAGCCTTTGGTAGGAATTTCTTACAATCGCTTTGAAGAATCGATTTTCAACACACATAACATATCTTAAGTAAAAAATAATTCTATCCCGCTTTGGTAGTTTTCATAAGTATATATATCTTTTCTAATTAAAAGAATTATATTAAACAAAAACGAGAGAGATTTTTTTTATCAGTTGGGTAAAGTTTTCAACAATTTCTGGAGCCAACTAACAAATTCCCTGAATATTCGCAAATAAATGGATATATTCATAATTGCTTAAAATAATATAATAAATCTATTGAAAGCTACATGCAATCGATACTCCACACTTAACTATGCAGTACGGATTTTGCTAAAAACTGCAGATACCCTTTCTCTTCGTACAGCTATTAACCGAGATATCTCTATGAGAGCCAATTTAAGGGGAATAAATAAATTAATTCGTCAACCAACGAAGTTAATACAAAAGAGTGGGCTCATCATCGGAACTACCAACAACCACATGCTATGATCTACTTCCACTGTAATATCATTAGAATGCAGCACGATTTGAGCGTCAAAGAAAATTTCTTGCTCTTGGAGCAATCCAAACTAGGACATAAGATAAAATCAAACTGTAGTAAGACCTAAATTCTAAACTTTTTCTAAAACAATTTTACAAGTTTTCGCCCACTGTGCGTTCTCACTGCGTAGCGCACAGACACATGGCACAAATTGGCAAGGACGATAAACACGAACAAGTAAAGGACGCCAAAGCCGCAGTCAAGTTAAGCAGCGACGTCAGCCGCAGTAGCAGCAGCAGCGACAGCGGCAGTAAAATAAGCAGCAGGCGTCTATTATGCGAAGGCATCATTTAAGGGGATTATTTTATTTGGGCTCTAAACAATAAAGTGGGTTTATTAAAGGCAGCAGCAGCTTCAGCCGCCATTGCCAACTCGCAATCGCCTTCGAGGCGATGACTGTCTGTCTTTTGTGTAACTCCTTGCGCGTGTATCTGTGTGAATGTGTTTCTGTATCTGTATCTGTATCTCTGTAGGTATGCATGCGTGTGTGTTTGTGCCAGTGTATTAGTGGGTTTTGTTTGCACTGCAGAAACAACTCTGACAGTAGGAAGGAGCATGGAGCATGGAGCACGGCGGACGACCGACGACGACGACTACGATGTGCACAAAAGATGTTGCGCTATAAAAGTGCAAAAATGTGTTTTTCGCTCTTAAAGAACTCACTCTACACTCTGTCCTCCTGCCGTGTATCCTCGTAGCTACTATAATACTACTTGGGGCAAACACTGACATGGGCCAAGCGCGACCTTTTCTTTATATACAAATTTTTTCCTGCGCACTTCTTGTCCGTGTATATATTTTCCGTAACTGCTGTTTGTACAGTTGTGTGTGTAATGACGTCCTGCAGCTTCTTACGCTACGAAGTCCTACTTCACAACTCTGGTATTTATTCTTTTCAGCAAAGTTCCGTGGCACTTTTGTTTTCCACACAAATATTATGCAATACAAAATGTAAATTAAGCTCTTATAGTACAAGACGTCTTTATGTTTGGACATTAGCTGTTTCTCTTATACAAAATTTAAGCACATATTAAGGGAATGCCAGCAATTCCAAGCAGTAAGTACATTTTGTTACAGATAGACCTTGCTAGGCACTTGTGGGAAGTGGGAAATAGCAAACAGCAGGAATTTCTTTTGAACGATCTCTGAGAGAGGGAGAGAGAGCTTCTGCAAAACTTAATTGAAATATTTGAAAATTATAGAAACTCAAAAAAAAACTTAAGGCACAGTTGGAGTCGCACAATTATGAGAATGTTCTGGCCAAGCATCATCTCTAATGCTGTGAACTAGAACGCAACAGATGCCAGTGCTAAGATATTCCAAACATTAAATGCGGCTGGATCGGCCGCCTATTCCGCAGACAATATGACGGGCTAACAAAAACCGTCATCGACTGAAACCCTCAAGGTAACCAAAGAAGAAACTCCCGGAGACGAGATACACGCACTATGAAGCTCATCTGCAGTGAAGTTATGAGACTAGCTATAGACTCATCCGAATGCAGAAATTTTCTTGCGGCACTTATTTTCTCCTTGGAACTTTAAGACCTACGAAAAAACTAAATTCCCAAATATAAGAATCCTTTGAACAAATAATCAATTTAGCTAAGTAGCTATATGAGATGAACCGCTTTTAATTAGATTTATGAAGCTCTAAAAGTGTCACAATTTCGGTATTTGAAAATAAACCATCAAAATTATCCACTTTTTTCCTACAACAGCACAATTTGTTGGGTCTTTCTAGACACTTAAATTATTCGTAAGCTAATTGGATTGTAGGCATGTTTTGCAGAATCTTAATATAGCTAAATCGTCAGTCTAACCAGAGTTTTTAACTCTTATTCTTCTTACTTCCCAAAGTAATACAATCTCAGTTCTTAAAACTACTGAATCATAGTACTTTTTGGGATTCGAAACACAATTTGGCTTGAAGTTTACAGACTCTAGAAAAAAAAATTTTTTTTACAATATAAAATAAATTACTTCAAATATGTATTTTCAGGATTCCAAAATTTGGTCAAACAAATAATACCATTTAACCCATTAAAATTGACATACATTATAAATATTTTATCGTAATTCTCATTATTGCTAAGCGTATACTGAAGGCATAGAGAGATGATGTATCCTTTATTTAAAGAGGTATTTTGGTTATTTATTTTAAATGAAATTGAGATGATTAACTTTTGAAATAAAAGAAAAATTTTATAAGAAATTTTCATAAGTATGAATAAAGACAAGTTGCCAATTCTGATGTCTTAGACACATTTTAAAAACCCTAAATAACTTAGAGATAACGAAGATGAAATTTTACTTATTCTGCCTTACTATACAAATTTTACAATTTTAATTCACTGACAGTTGAGCAGTTTACTTGAGATGATTAACTTATACGCATTGGACAGCATTTTGACAAATAAAATATATTCAGATAACGCATAATTTTTGTGCTTCAACTGCAACTGCTTTAGATGAAATAAATAATTTTTAATGCCTGATATTTATTCTTATAGCATTACCCAATGAATACTTGGAAATGTATAAACTTGGTATTTATTTAGTAACAGTTGAGATGATGAATATACGCAACTTGTAGACTCCATTTATCATTACTTTTCTGAAAGACTTTAGCCTCAGCTAATATGCAAATTATGCAGGTACTTTATTGTGCAATGCTTGTCTAATCCCATAAACTGGGCACAAATTAAGTTTGCCAGCAGCTCGAGACAGTCAAAAAACCCCAAATCCTTTACACAGTCAAGCAATTACAAACTCCACAAACACATACAAACACGGCGGCAAGGACACATGTTTTAAAACTTTTGGCGAAAATCCTTAACACCAAAGTAACCAAAGTTCAAACATAGAAACTTTGCGACAGTTATCGACAGAGACATATTTTTACAAGGACCAAAGTGTATCAGGCGAGAAGGAGCTGCAGCAGCAGAGAAGTCTGCCGATAAGCACGTTGAAACTGTAAAACGGAACTTGTGCATGAAAAAGGTTAACCGAGCCGAACCCAAGGTGCTGGAGGGCTAAACTGACATATGTGTACGTTGCGAGAGCTGAGTGTGGGTGTGGGTCTTGACTTGGTCTGCTCACATATTAAGATGAGTGAAAAGCCCAAGCCACACAAAATGAAAACTTTTTCAAAAAGTTTTGAGCCTTCTTCAGCCACAATAGCTACGGCAACATTTTCCTAAGCAAACAAGGAGTATTTGAGCAAAACAAAAAATTATCACTTCGGATACACCCTGCATATGGAGTAGATGCAATATAAGAAATGGAGTGTGACGGAGACTAGAAGTATAGGGCTAAAGGTGTTACATAAATTATAATGGTTATGCGGCAGCTAAACTAAAACTAAACCGAAATAAAGTAATTTCATGAGCAACCATTCTGGAAATCGGGGTAATAATAGCACTTAAGGGCAGACGTGAGCAGACACTCAATTTAGAAATCCAAGAAGATTCTGCCGCTGCACAGTCTTCACAATCATACTACAATTCTATCCATTCTCTCACACATATTTACCAAACTTGCGCTCTCGCGCTCATTTGCGTTCTTCCCGACTGCATTTTGTGACCAAACAAAGAAGGGTTTGCTTTTCTGCTTTAGGAAGATCCAAGAACCAACACGATTTGTTATTTACATCGCGTTTGAAGAGTATCTCACTGTCGGAGACTTCCCACAACATAATGCCATTTTTTTTGTAATATTTTTGTTATGTGCATTTAATTTTCTCCTTTGGCTGACTTTTTGTCTTGTTGTCATTGTTGTACCCAGCGTTATTGTTGTTGTTTTGAATTTGTAGCACGCACACACCTGATAAAACACATCTGTTCCAGAGTTACGGAGTTGTGGTTCTGGCTCTCTATACAAACACATTCTGCGGTTACCTACTTGTATGCTATATATGTCCGTTTGTCTGCCTTTAGGTGGGCGTGGTTCAATGTGGCTGGCTTTTGGTGTCAAAGCTGTCGCCCTTTGCCATTGTCTGTATCTCCATCTGTCTGTGGCTCTGTATGATTGTGTCTCTCTAACTCGCCTGCAGCGCACAGTGTCACGAAAAAGGTGCAGATGTCGTCCTAAATGTTTGCTCCGAGCACCACTGACAACAGCATGTTAATGACTCTGACCCTTTCCCAGTGGCAGTTGCTGCCCAGTTCGCCTTGGGTCGTACCGGTCACTTGTCGTTTGGTCTATGCTCCTCGTTTTTGCTTCACTCAAACCCTCTGTGCGGTTCATGCACTCGTAGCATGTTCTTTCACTGTCTAAGTAATTGGTATACAAATTTACACACTCGCTGCTGTTCATCCTTGCCAAGGGGCTTGG
Source organism: Chymomyza procnemis (assembly GCA_035046065.1). Lineage (NCBI taxonomy): Eukaryota > Metazoa > Arthropoda > Insecta > Diptera > Drosophilidae > Chymomyza > Chymomyza procnemis. The sequence continues at coordinate 9,306,746 of JAWNOJ010000023.1, read as the reverse complement.
GTTTAGGAGTTTTGGGAATTGAAGTGACACTGGTTATGGTTTAGGTGACCACTTAGGCTGGCCTATGTTTTTGTAAAGAGTCCCCCCCCCCCAAACCAACTGAGTTACAACAATCGTACAACTGCCATTTGGATTTAGTATTACCAAACTCTGTAGTTGTTTCTATGCAGTTCAGTTACGTTAAGTCTGTTAAATATTTTGCAAATGACAGCAGTTGGTTGTCCTTTTGGGCATCTTCCTTAACCAGACCAAAAGTACTTGTGGTTGTCTTTTCAGTTAAGCTAATGTTCCATTGGCTTATTTTGAAAAAGCAAATATTTCCTATTTCACAACTGTAGCGTAACAACCAGGTATGTTTTGTTTTTAAAAGTATCAAGTTTCTGGAATGCTAATACGTTGGAGGCTTACTTAGAAAGTGAATTTAAAAAAAATACAAAAGAATAAGAATTATAGAAAGAAAAGAAAGAACAGAAGACAGGTAATGGGTCGTTTGACGATTCCCTTTGAGATGTCGCGGTGTCATATAGTTAAATCGAAAGAGTTACAAATAAGAGGTCTCTTGCACTATCTACATCAAAGAGCACTTGAGATACGAGTTTGTCAGTGGGAGATATGCTATGAATATGTAGCTGAGTTGATGGCATCCCACATTGCACCATCCACCCAACGATGAAGCGGCTAGAAAACTCTCATTATTTCTTATAACAGAAAATACACATAAAATTAAGAGCATTGAGATCACATGCCGTGCTACAGAAGCATAAGTAAAGAGGCAAGGTTCGCAGGAAAATTTGTATTTATAAGAAATGGATGCATTGGATTGAAAAGCCTAACGGCAATCACTGTGAAATTTTTTGTAGAGATATAGGTGTTGGTCCACCCACCAGTTCAGAATTGGAATTTTCCCATAAAAACATGTTTTCTTAAGAAAGCTTAGTTATTAAGACGAATATAAAGTGACAAAGTCTCAAAACTGAATGCGAAAAAGCTGAAGATTGCTACGATAAGTGACTCCAGTGAAGTGGACACTTGAGTGATCCTATAGAAGATCTATAAAACGGCATTAGAGAATATAATGGAACTATTGTAATAGCAAACGTTTCTTTTGATTTCGGAAAAAGTGAATGTTTAGGGTGGTCTACCACGCCTGCTGCTCACATGAGGATTCCAGTTTAACGCTGTTTTGTGATGTCATCATGAGGGTTAAGCAAATGGACTATATTCATTAAAAGGCTTTTTTCTTAAACAGATGGAAGATTAAAATGAAATAAAAATAGGTTTGAAAATGCCTGGTAACAACAGCTACTTTGAAGGAAGCTTGGCATTTATAAAAATACCCTTACAATTCCCAGTAAAATCAGCTTAGAAATGCATAGGCAGAGTTATGATACGATACAAGCTACATTCTAGAAAGGTGTAGACCGCAGAGATCTAAGCTGTTATTCATATTACTTCTTCATTCAATAATATTTTAATTAGCTCAATTCTATTCGGCTTACTAAACTAAACAAACCGAAATAACCCCCTTGCCTCATAAAAGCAATCTTTCGTAGTTCTATTACGAAATTGGCTTACACTAAAACACCAAAAACGATTTTCCTAAAAACACACTGTTTCCAATCAATGACAATAACATAAAATATGCTAGTTCTGCAAAAACTATAGATAAACAAATACAGTTTGTTTGAATTTATTGTGCGCACTCAAAAATTAATTCAATTACCCAAAAATAACTAAAAATATTCACGAAGTTTATTTATGCAACACAAATACATATTTACCCAAGAAAAAAAAAATTAGGGAGTTCCTCTACAAACTATTGTACAAACTATAGATACATAGTATATCAATTGTGTATTTGATACCGAATTGACATTATGTACTAGAGCAGCGTGGGGGCAGCGGCGGCTTATGGTCAAAAACAACAAAATAATAACAAAATGCAGTTATTTATATAAATATTTAATGACTCTTTGCCAGTGCTAAGCCGATAATTAAATGATTAGTTATTCAAATGTAAATAAACCAATTCTATGTAATTCACTGACAAAGAACACACACAAGCACACAGAGGAAGGAGAGATAAATGCACTTTGGGACTTTTCACATAGAACATAATTGAGGCAATCCACATAATATATACACACATGTGTGGATAGTATAGCTATGTTGCATACGGAGACGACAAAGGGGCATTAACAAAAGTTGTGTTAAGAAGTCATGTCTAAAGGATATACAATATTAGATACACAATATGCATGGTTTTGTGTGTTTGTTTGCTTTTGTTTTTCCAAGACAATTTACAAGGTGATAATTTCAGTTGTTGCACAAGCATTCGAATTACCGAAGAAACTTGAAGAAAAACAAATACTCTATGTCAGAGGGTTGACTAATCTGTTTGGCGGTTTGGGATGCTTAAATTAGGGCAGGTTGAAGTTTATCTATGAGCTGAAGCGTATCAAGTCAATTGAGGTAGAGTATTAAGTTCAAGGATTAATGGTTTGTATTGAGCGATTCTACAATAAACAATCTTTGCCGAGGTCTTCTTTAGAGGTAACCTTTTGAAATTAATTGTTTTATAATATATTCATATGAATAAGTAGTTATTCAACAACTGACATAATCTGGGTGTTTGCAAGGGGATTGCGTAGTTGTGTTTGTCTGTATGAACAAGTAGACCTCGTAGTTCGAAAGAGTAAAGAATATAAAATAAAAAAAAAATAAGAAAATTCTGGTATCGTTATTTGGAAAAAAGTAAGACTGCTGGCTTGAGAAATATTTTTTAAAATTGGATTGTTTTGTGAATATAACTTAAGTAGAAGTGCTTTATATACCTTTCCTGTGCACAATTTTTAAGTCTCAAAAAAAGTACAAAATGTTTTCTTTCAAATGAGTTATTTTTCAAAATATGTCATGTATATCTGCTTGATTTCGCAAACACTGTGTAATTAGAACGAAAATCCGACTTACTCTTTTTTTCTGTTTATAACTTCAAGAATACCATTTTTTTGTAAATGGCTGCTTTGTACGAATTGCTGTTTAAATCTATTAATGTTTAAGTTAAGCCTGGCTTAATGTTAAAAAATGTTGAAATATATATAAAGCGCCGAAACACCATCAATCTTATACAATAAAACTCAAGACCCAAAAAGGCACAGCCGATTAGCCATCATCAGCCTAATAGTCCTGCGTCGAGTCTATTTTAGAAAACATCTGGAGCCATAATCGCATTAATCTTTACTTGGTTCTTTGGAGAATTTCCAACACACAATTGAGAGATTATTGCTTCAGATATAAAACCTCTTTTGAAAGAGCATTTTGAGTAGAATAAGAAGGATTAGCATGATTTGGAGTGAGCTATAAAGCTCTAGTGTACATTGATTTTTGATTACGTATTAAGAATTTGCGAATACTTTGGTGGGGCTGCAGTTAAAGATCTCTGACTTTATGAGTCTGAACCCAACAAGACTCTCCATCTTGGAAATTCGAGTGTAAACGCTAACACTATAGTACATATGTACCGACATTCCAAACCACACATCTCCAACAAATCAAATGCGAATCCGTATCAAATTTCGAGCAAGTTAAAATATGTGTTTGAATTTTTATTTATTGCGGGCAATTCTCAATCGACATAATTGTATACCAAAGTGATTCAATTTGTAAATCAATTGTATACAATTATTTTCATAGAGATCATTTTCGATAAAACTTCTTTGTTTATGCTTTCCTATACAAGCACACACACACAAACACACAACCTGGGAACACAAAAGCCAACCCTCGTTTGTTAGTTTATGATGCCAGGCAACAGCTGTCGGTGCGGCATAGTCAAATAATTCATGAACTGCTGCTGCTGCTTCTGCTGTTGCAATGCCTTGCCTGACCATAGACCTTTCTGACATTTCCCAAACGGATGTGACATGGGCGCCTACCTCATACCCCCCATTATGAAGCGTTTGTTGGTCTTTGGTATAAACTGCTAACAAATTAATCAATTCTCGCCCACGGCGTTGCGTGAATGCGTGATCGTTTTACGTACAGAGCACAGCATGTTATTTGTTTGTCTTAAGTGATGCGATCCCAAAATGCTAGACAAGAATCTTATTGATCCCACAGGAAATGCATACTACATACATTAAGTTTTGTAATCCCCCGCGCGCAAAACAAAAACATATAACATTCAAAAGAAATAAGAAATATGCTTTGAAACGCAGAAACCAAAAAAAAAAAACGCGGTAGTCACGATTGTGCGGGATTGACGAAAAAAATAGAAAATAAAAGATATACTACAAACTGTGGGGAGATCTTACATATCCATATCAAGAGCTATGCGTGTTGACATTTAATTGCCTGCTAGACTTGATGTCAAAACAAATAAATGAATTGATGATGCCGGCACAGCTTTGGTAAAGAAAAAGCACCCGCAGCGCGTTGACAGTGCGTGCGGGATTTATAGACTGGGAAGGCATATTTTTTGGGGAAATGTTTGCTTTAAAGACAATTAGTGGATAGGACAGGGTAGGTTGGGGTGGGCAGTATAGCTGCCATCGCCATCAAGTGAAATGTTTTAATAGCTGCTGTCGAAAATGTTTTTATTGCTTGTTTTATCACTTGAGTGATTGAAAATAGCAGCAAAGCAGCAAACACGGTACACACTCCACACTAAGCTGACTGACTCCCTATACCCAGCAAGCAATTTTTTTACGCTGCCGCTGTCGCTGCATATGGATGCACTCGAAAGCTTATGCCTGTTTGTTGGGTGGGTGTTGGGCAAAGCTTAAGCGACGAGGTCACGAGCGTGTTACGACAACTTTACCAACGACTCACCACATATCGGTATAGGTGCATGAATGCTTGGTAATCCTCTTGGTAGCCATTCCATCATTTATTATCGGTTATAATCCAAACTAGGTGTAGGTGACACACACACACACACACACACACACACACAAAGGCGCACAGGCACAGATACAGCACAACAAGGAGCTGCTCCAAACGTGTGGGATTGCTTGTAGCGCTGTGTATCGCCGCGAATGGAAACGAGCCAACGAGTTGTAGCTGTAGCTATTTCTGTGCTATTGTGTGGGTGGGGGTGGCAAGTTGGGGTTGTGAGTGTGCGTGTGTGACTCTGTGTGTAGTGTGCGTGTGTGGGTTTTGGTATATTGAGTTGCACTATGCGTAATCCTTGCCAACGGTCGCTGTGGCGTCTGGGATGCAACGTTTGCGCAGTATAGCCTGGGTAAACGTTGGTCTTTGCCTCTTTGCAGCACTTGTGTTTTCGATTTTTCACGAGTACGCGGCGTTGGCGGCAACAGCGGCGGCGGCGGCTATGTGGAGGCACAACAAATTGAGTTAATCCAAGAAAACGGAATAATAAAACACTATAGCAAGCAGCAAGGACCACCACTAGCAGTAGTACGAGTAGTACGCGTAGGAACGCGCAACTTCGACAACAAAAACGTTGCACATGTAAAGCGCTTTATAAATGATGCTCCGGGTTGAGATTTACTTTGCTGCTATTTTACGCGTGGTTTGGGTATGTAGAATTTTGCCAGAGTGCCGGGCTCAAGTAAAATGCAGACGACGAAAAACGCATTAATGAAAGCTGTTGGGGCAGCGTCTGGCGTCTGTTGCAGCAACTTGGCTTTGCTTGGGCTCAACTTGCGTGCGGAAACGGAAGCTGCACTGCTTGCACACACGCGTACACACACAAACACACACACACCGTGTAGCACTGCTTGCTACTGCGGCTGCTGCTGCTGCTGCTGCTGCACTACTTGCGCTTGTTTTTCGAATTCTTTTGCGTTATTTTTTCTTAATTTAATATTTACTTTGCACTTTGTTTAACTTTTACTCGGGCGATTTTCTTTTCATTTTACTTTTCCAATTTAAATTCCTTGCAAAAACTTTTGCTTCACTACGCGACAGCGACGTTAGCGTCTGCGTTCGCGTTGGCTTTTTTGGAGCTTGCCCCACAAGATAGTTGCACTTGCAGCGCGATATGCTCTTGCTTTACGTTCGAGGTGGGCAGGAGGTCTGGGGCTGTCTGAAACTTTGTTTCTTCCTCTACTGTTCTGCTGCTTTACTTTTCTTTGCTTTTTTTCTTTTACTTTATTTTTTCCACTTTGCAAAAAGGTTAACGGCAAAACTTTGACAGCACTGCAAAACAAATAAAGGAAAAAAGGACTTTACTCAACACTGCACACTGCACTCTACACACGTTTGCAATATCCTGACAGCGTCGCTGTAGCAACAAATTCCACGCTAGCACTGATGAAATTTTCGTATTTTATTGAAATATTTTTAGCTTGTATTTTATTTATTTACTACACTTGCTGCATGCGGCGGCATGCGGCATGTTGTTCTGCTGCGGCCCACTCAACAATGGCAACTGCTTGCCAGAGACGTTTGCGTGTGTGCGGCGTCTTCGCGACGACGTATGTACTAATTTATGCTTAATTCACTGAAGTTGCCACAAAACTGTCAAATTGTGCGGGCGCCCATAGGCTGTGTTGCTGCCACAAAAGGCGGCGCTGCACGCGTGAGAAATTTAGCAGCATTGAACACTTGCGGCAAGCACCATACACTCACACACACACAAACATACAGACACAACGCGGCGCATTAATATGTGTTAAACGCGTTCAAAAGGCATATCAAGTAGCCGCCATAATTACTCTAATATCTCGTCGTGCCACAACTTGGCGCCACACTAACTTTACGTTTGCACTGCTGGGTAAGTGTGAGAGCGCGCGCGTGGGGGGGCTTTATGGTAATCCGTATATCCGCACAGTGCCTGCTGACAAGCGCGGCAAACGTCTGAGAGCAATAAACGTAACGTAATGCGACGTAGGCAACGAGACGACGACGAAGACACGGCGAGGTTTGCGACAGGACTAAATTCATAGCAGCTCAGCAGGCGCGTTCGAGCGCCTTTTTTTTTGGTAAGACGCAGGCAGTTACACTCACACTCGCACACATGCTGAGACTCTCTCAGACACTGCTGAGAGCATTGCTTAGAAGAGCGCACATTTTGTGTTGCATGCCGAGAGCAAAGTGTCAGCGAGCGAGCGAGCGAGTGAGAGAGAGAGAGAGAGAGCACGCACGCAAGCAGCTGCAGCTGTTGTGCTGAGCGTGAGTGTTTGTGTGCATTCTGTGACTGTCACGAAACCGGCAGGATGCGCCCGCGTCGCACACAGACCTTGCACTCACTCTCAGCACTGACTGTGCCACCAGTGCCACTCTCTCGCTAGCAAGCGTTCGCTCAACTACTCGCTGCTCCAGCAGGGGTTGGTTTTCTTTGCTTATTGCAATGGTTGGGCGCTCCGAGAGCATAAGGCTCTCCATATACGTATTTATGGTGGCCATGGCTGCTACCACTGCCTCTGCCAGTGCTACCACCACTGCCGCCGCCACACCGCCAAGCGTCGACATCGTTGAGGTTGTAGTTGCCCTTTGCATTTAACACGAAGCACGCGCTCATGTTGTTCTTGTTGCAACATGAGCAACAGCAACAACAACAACAATGCACGCTGTAAACAAAATTTGTGGTTCATGTGCTCAACACCTTCGGCAGTTGGAATGTTGCTGCATTTTTCTCTTGCAGCATTGCAACAATGCCAAATATTACATACATATAAATATATACATATATATATTTAAATATGTATATATATACTGCGCATACCACATGTGTGTGTTGGTGTGTGTGCTGTGTGTAGCAGTGACTCTGAGTTTTGTTTTGTTGCATACTTTTTGGGGTTATGAGTTCATATAAACGCCAATGGACATTTGAATATGTGAATTATATGTTAATCTAGTTGCCAAAACTGTGATTAATGTTTTAAGGATAAGAGTATAAGAGCTACAATTGTAGAAAAAGATTTGCAGTAAGCAATTTTCGGAAATCCAAGCAATTTCTTTAAAAGTCTTAAAATAAATGAAGGATAATATTTAAGCAGGATTTTGATTTCTCAAAATTTGCAATAATTTTATTAAGTGATAATAAACGGTGGTTCATTTTGTATGCGGAATTTAATCTACCGATCATACTACTTGAGTAAATATATTTTTAGCTTAAAATACAAATATATTGCATAGACATAAACATAAATAAATGTGGTGCCCTTGACTATGCTGTCATCGTTCCGGATAGATCTCTCTCGCTGTTCGAAGAGAACAGTTTCCTACTACCGAATCAGAATGGCAGTGTCTTTAAATATTAGAGACTTACAGATTTTAGCGTCTACTTGCTAGCTATGCCGGTGCTGCAGAGTGACATCGAACCATCAACCTTTGGGCTAAGAAGCGAGTGCGATACCACTACTCTATCGTGGTGAAGCTGCTTAGATAAGCTTGATAAAAACCCTTTTCAATCGTTGCGATCCAAATTTTTTCAATTAAAAAATTGATCAACGAATAGTGGGCCATTTTTATATATAAAAGTGCTTTAAGAACTTCATACAACTCAACAAGTAGCTGCATGCTGCAATAACAAGGTAATGTCGACCAAGTGACCATTCACTCATTTTAAATCCTTATTATTAACAGCAACACATTTGTTTTATGTTAAGTCGTTTTCGCCAGAGCTTTATTTACAGCAAATCTTTGATATTAATTCATAATTTCATACTCCTTATGCATAATTTTTATTATGCGTCAGTTTGTAGAACGACACCACCTTATCATATTTTACCATTATTTGCTTAAAGCCTTAAAAAAATTAATCAAAAATGCGACTAAATAAAGACCAGACTTAAAATTAATGTTAAATGTTTTAAATTTTAGGCAATACTGAAATCAATGTACGAATTTTTAATAGGAAATCACATAAGCAACTCAAGCATAAGAAAAGTATGCACTGAAACAGCTGTTTTTGAAAAATGTTGTACTCTAAATCTGTTTTTTTTTTAATATATCTTTAAAATACCTTTAAAAATCTTAAGTTTCAACAAATAATATTGAATGACTATAAACAACTGAACATTACAAAATCTTAAGTTTCAGTCATTTTTGTAAGCTTTTAAGCAACTGAACATTTTTTCGAAAAATATTTATAGAAATAACTTTGGCCCAAACTTCAGTAAATGACCTGTTGTTTAAAAGTATTGACGAGATAAGCAAGTTAAACTCTGAAATCTTGTAAGTTTGAGTATTTGTGGTTATATTTACTAAAAAAAATTCTATTATTTAAACGATTAAATCAACTTTAACCAAATTTAGTCTATAAGTTTCTCACATTAAAAGAGTGTACACAAATAGTTGTCGGCAATGATAACGTTTATGAAATAAAAAGTAGTTATTTAGAATATTGAAGCATGATCAGGCTATGGTATATACATATATATATTGTATAATAGATATTTACCGAACTATTTCTTCTATGCTTATCGAAATTTTTTCTACACTGTTTCGAACTATAACTCGTCCAGTACAAATTACTCAAAACCACTGATCCTTCACAATAGACCGTTTCAAAACGTTCAGCAAAGTGTGCAAATAATGACAAAATATTGTTAGTACGTGATCTCGGCACAGCTACTAATTGAAGCATGCACAGAATATGACAATAGACGATTGCGGTGAATTCAAATCGACACTAACCATAACCCAATGCCAACTATTGTTGGTATAGTATCGCAGGATTCGATGCTGGTTTCATAAGAAATGAGTATGTGTGTGTGTGTGTGTGTGCAGACCACTTATGCGATATGGGCTCATATGTATGTGTTTGTGTGTGAGCATGCATGATATCCTCGGATGAGCATTTGGCTGCTATCGCTGTTGCTGCTGCCTCTACTACTACTTCTTCTCTATCATCGTCTACTTGCCACTAACATTCTAGTTCCGCCTGTTGGCATAGCTGACGTGGTTGTTGCATTTGTTGTCCTTGTTGTTGTAGCTGTTGTTGTTACTTCAGCTTTGCTCCGTGTTTATGTACATAAAACGCGCTGTACTAATGCTAGGTTTACACTGCTTCATGGGCTGTCACAGTTTGTCACAGTAAACGAATCATGATTTTTGCAAGTTGAATTATTGTGACACATTATGGGGTTTTACGGAACAAAGCCTAAGTACTTAAGTACAGAATGTTGGACATTTTTTGGAAACCTTGGATATAGTACATAGAACATCCCAAAATTCAAGTTCTTTATACGCTGCTAGACAAATCGAAGAATTAGAATCCAAAACTAACATTTAATTATTAGCCAACTTAAGTTTCTTAGCAAACTAGTTTCCTTAAGGAACTACTGAGATTCCAAGTCCATCTTTGTCACAGACACGACCACACAGATCACTGTTTATCATAGTGTGAACCCAACATAATGGCGGCATAAAAGCAGGCAGAATCGACGACTGCGACAGCGGAATAACTATGTGTGCACATTGGCACATTTAACAATGACTAAGTGTGTGTGTGTGTGTGAGCTGTTCTAAACCCAAACGAGGACCGCCAGCCAGGCGAGGCCAACTCAGCAGGCGATGCGTGTAAAAAGGATAATTTGTCAATATGTTCGTTCGTTCCGGATTTGCACGGCCTCGACAGGGTGGGCAAGGCAGTGCAAGGCAGGTCCACAGGACGGACTACCGACCATTTCTGATGGTTTCTGAGCTGCTGCTGACTGCCTCTATACGCAAAATAATCCGTTGGCCTTTAGCTCGTACGTTTGTCGTATGGAGTAGAGGAGTCCTCGCTGGCAAACGTGTGTGCGTATGTGTGTGTGTGTGGTATATGTTTGTGTCGATGATGGCGCCGACATGAACATTCTTTGTGCCTGTCGCTTATTCAATTGCTCGCTCAGTCAACACTCTGCCACCGTCTGACGTTTCGCCAGCACCACGTTCTATACCGCTCACACCCGCAAACCTACGTTGGCTCTGGGTCCTGTTTGACTGCTGCTTGGTGTTACGGTTGGTTGCTTCCACCATTCAGTTAGCAATGGTTAATAGGGCTTAGGAGCTGAAATTATTGCCTTGTTCAGTGTGAACCAGGCTAAATCGGATGAGTGCTGCTCAGCACCAAAAGCGTACATACAAACACGATATAGACGTACGAATTGCGCAAATGAGCGTATGTACGTGAGCTGAGCTAGGCTCCGGGAGGGGTACCGCATATAAGACGGGACATATGAGCGGTTTGGGCACGCCTAAACGTTCGATTATTAGGATTCCATTTGGTGCACCCTGCTTCGCCATTGACATTGGCTACATATTTTTGCATAAAAGCGAATATTTTTAAAATTCAAACTGGAAACAGTACGACTGCTGCAATTTCATTAGTCATTTCGAACGTTTTAAGCTGCTTAAATATGTTTAGATTTCTAAATGGACTACCCTCAACTAAGTAAGGACAAATTAATGAGCTGTCAGCTTGTACATGTTATTCGCTTTCACCATTATTCCAACTTACTCATTACTATGAATAGTACATTTCGGATTAAACAACGTCAGGATTCCAAATTGCATGCTTTGTCGACATGTCTTAGAATTTTCGATTGTCCTGATGCAAATCTCTCTCCCAATAATAATATGAATGATAAACAATTCAATAAACGTAATATTTACAAATCGTGAAGAAACATGTTACTTTGAAGATCTACGCAGACAAAGGACCTGATCTGTGTTAAGTCTATAATATGCTATGACTTCCTTGACACAATAGATCTACAGCTCTCCCCCAACAATAATAATGCCTTCAATTTATATCTTTACTTGGCTACCTTGCAAACAAAACAGCCCCTCTATCGCCATGAATTAGCGCCTTTATCTGCATCGACTTTTTTTGGGAAATAGTTCTTATTTCTTGTGTGCAGTGACTCTGCAGGAAATAATAATGACTTTAATCTCTTGGGCTGGGCAGCATGTGCATGAAATATGTTGCTTTGGCACATGCCGCAGGACAGCCGTTGCTGACAGCTGCAAAAGGTGTGCCATAGTTACGCCAAATTTAAAGAAGCTAAAATAGATTAGGCTCAAAAGGAATGGTTTATTGTCAATATCATTTTACACATAAATGATTTATTATTACAAAGACAGCTTGGTAGGTCAAGGCAGTGGCATGATTGCTTACGTTAAAAATTAAAAGCGAATGAGCTGCGAAACCCCTAGTCTTACAAATGTTAAAATTTTGTTTAAATTTGAAACTTTGATTGCTTTGCTTTTAAGCGGAAATCCTTTACTTTGTTGTGCAATTAAAAAATAGGCATACTTTTAGCCCATCAGATGGCGCATCTTTAACCTTTCTTGAAAATTGAAACCACTTTCTTCTTTTAAGGAAACTCTCCTTCAAAAGAGTTTCATTCATTTCCGTGCTCCTTATCGAACTACGTGGGAAACATTCTACTTTGCTAGGAGAAAACCTTAAAAAATCAACAGCGAGCAGTTCCCACAACCCTTAACTAATATTTTCAAGAAGTAATACGTTTTCAGGCTGGTGGAACCCCTTCATTTTTTTAGTATATATTTTAAAAGCAAACTAATGGCATAAGACGTTAACATGATACTAAGCGAGCAGTCGGCAGAGCAAATTGGAGCCGACTTGGGGACAACTTTCATTTAGTTAACAAAAAGAGTTGCTAGTGAACAAGTGGCAGAACCCCTTGCAGATTTAAGACAAATTTAACAACATAAGGGTTTTAAGTTTTCCATTCCATTCATAAAAGTCAGAAACACCAAATTTGGCTTTTACGAAATGTAGTAGATCAACAGTTTCAATCAGTGTCCGAATTTCACTAGCAGTAGCCAACGTGCGCCAACTAATCTCCAAGAAAAATTTAGCCACTTTGTAGTTTCAAAAAAAAAAAAAAACTTTTAATTACCAACTGCAAAGTACTCCCTAAGTAGATAATTTAAAATACTCTTAATGCCATGTTCCAATTTCAATACCACACACAGTGAGCACACACATCCTTCCTCACGTATTTCTCTAGTTCGCTAAACTTCATTTACAAAGCAATTACAACAACGTTCTGGTAAAACTTCACCCTTCCTCCACGGGGAGAAAAAAAAGCAAAGAATCGAGAAAAGTATTAAACAATCCAACCAAATGTGTACAAACAAGCCAAAGCGTACAAACAATAAAAGCTAGTGAAGCAGAAGAGTAGCAAACGGAAAAGGGGGCGGACAACAATAATGCCGGGACCAAGACCGAGTCCGCCGCAGCTTGAAGGCAGCAATGCTAAAAACCCCAATTTCGAACTCCAACACTTCAATTGGCAAACGCTCTGCGACAATCAAAACGCAAAAGCAAAGCAAAGCAAAGTCATCACCAAAACCAATAACACAATAAACTCTGCACACCAGAGTGTCCTGCCCCACTCCCATACCCGCACGACAAAGTGCTCCTCAGGCGTTATTCCTACTGCCGTGCTGTGTACTTGTCCAGGCATAACGAGCGAGACACGACCACTAACAACTGGAGAGCAAGAGCAGCCGCCTGAAGCGAGCAACCTCGAGACTTTGTCCGACCGTCGCCGGTCGAGGACAAAACGTCGACGATGAGATTTTAAAAGCCATTTAGAAAAACACCCTCAGACACAAAACAAATCCACAAAAATACCGACACGGATACCAAACACACTTACACACACACACACAGGGGTTGTGCCACCAACACATGCATAGAACATAGACACGAACACTGTGGCAGCCACATAAACGCAAAGCTTACACAAAAGTGGCGTTAAAAATGATGCGGAAACACGATGTTCGGCAGCGGAGCTCCGACGACGATGACGATGACGACAATGAGCCTTCAAGCGAAAACCGCTGCTAAAACTTCACGCTTAAATATTTTTCACACCGCGTTCCAGCGCGGGATGCGTGGGGGGCAAGCGCACTAGAGCGACACAGAGAGTAAAGAAGGGAGTGAGAGACCAAGAGGTTGTAGAATGTGGGCATTACGGAGGAGGAAACTCAATGGATGTGCGGTAAATGCGAGGAATTCGCTGAATGGAGTGACTTCGGTAAGTAGACGGCAAATGTCTAAATACCCTGCTCGTGCTAAATGCCTGACATTGTAGCCACGACCACAACGAATGGGTTGACGACAATGCGACAAGTTGTATGGGTTGGTCTATTGGAACGTACTCATCTACACAAAGCAATATTAAGTTTTGATGCCATGAAAAAGGAAACGTTAATTCCTGATGGAAAAAAATTACCACTGCCAATAAATGGGAATAAGTGATTTATTGAGCTTGGACTCGGCACAGTATCAAGCTTAATTTAAGCAAATATTTATTAAAATCAACTTGAACAAGCTTTGAATAACTTGACGGATTGTTTCACAGCAATGATAGATTCCCTTTCGAAACATTTCATAAGCCTAAGTTCGGGAGAAATTAACTAACGAGTAAGTCGATAATGGGTGGATCTGGAAGTTGAAATGGCTTTCAGCACACCTTCATCTCACGGGATATGGAAGAAGAATATTTTTGCGCGCCTATTTTCTTTTATCAACATTAACTCGAAACTCATATATATCTTTCGTTGCAAGAGTCAAATGTTTCGGATTGTAGATCGCTAACGGTGGGAATAATGAATTGTTGCTTTTACCATGCCTTTCGAGTTCGGGCAGCCCAGTCTTAGGATTTAATCGAAAAAAGGCTTTTGCGATATACTAATCTCCTGAATTCTCTAGTAGAACCATTTCGAACTTGGCTAAAAAAAAAAAGCAAGGTCCGAAAACAAAACTAAAGCAAAACTTGTCGTCCTTCTTAGGAAATTGGAGTAAAATCTTTTCTTGTCCGTTTCAGAACTTTTAAATACACAATCCGATTACCGCTTACTGAAAAGCTACATAAAAAATATCGACGCATTAAAGAAACAATTAGCATCAACATTATCCAAGAAAGATTTGTAATACTCAAAACGCCGCAGCGTTTAACTTGCAGGGCATCGCACGAAAACTTAAGAAATAAAAAGCACAAAACCCCAAAATCTAAACCGAAACACAATTGTTAGAAATTAAAAGGAAAACTTTAATCATACCCCGCAGCGTTAGTTGGAACGTCGTCGACAACGTTGTTGCCGGAGACGACGTTTGGTTGCAAGAGTTGCAGCAATGCCAAGTGAAGGCCCCGGGCAAGTTGCCACTGTCTGAAATACAACAAAACTTTTGCGAGTTTCCGCTTGTGTGTACGATTTTCCTTTCTCATTTCCGCAGCCATTTCCACAGTTGTGACTCGACACAAAGGACCTTTCCTTAAGTAAGCGTCAGGCAGGCAGCTAGTACGATTCTAGTAGGGACAAGCGCAGACAATTGTTGTTCTTAGACGCATAAAAGTTGTGGCAACTTTTTTTTTTTCATTTGAAAGGCATCGGTAACGGTTTCGGCGTGGTGGTAAGGAATACAGTTCCGTTGTTCGGTGTACGGAAGTACGGGAGGAAGATGAGACATATACAAGGGGGCATGCATGTGTATCGTCATTTAGCCGCTATTGGCCTCTCGCTCATAGCACGTACAAATTTCCGTTGCCAGGATACGGACAGAACACAGCCACGCCTGTGCCTGGCCTAATGTGGGCTGCTGATGGGCCAGATTCGAGCCAGATTCTTAGTAGCTATTGCAGCAAAAAGCAAACAAGCCAAAACAAGTCGAGACAGCAGTAGCTACAATGTTTGCCACTTGGCAGTTGCACTTCTTTTAAAATCTTCCTCGCCACACAGTCAACCCAACCAAAGACCAAAGGACTGCCAGAAAGTCGAAAACTTTTGCCATCTTCTCTGCTGCTGACAGACGTCATAAAAACTACTACTATTACCTACCACCTAGTTTTGCGGTTGCCCAAGAACCCCGGCTGGAAACTAGAAAAGTCGACTAAAGCATTTTTGCATGATGTGCAGCAGGATGTGTATGACGGCTGTGGGTGACTACTGAGTTCACAGTCAATCAATACGTCAGTCAAGCTCATCAAAAATTCCAATCACAAATTGGCAGAGAGTAACTGACGTCACAGACATAACAACGACTGCGCTGAGTCGTAGGCACAAGGCACGAGGTTGAGCAAAATCCAGAGATGTAGTCCAAATGCAAACAACAATTCCGCAACGACGCCCCAAGTCGCGCCCACTTAGTTGAGTTGGCAGGCGCATAGGCAATAATAGCATTTAAATGCAGGGTCACGTATCAATTTACTTGGTTATTAGTTACGAGCACAACCCCCCGCTGCCGTCACTAGTCAAGTCGAGCACTCGTGTACCAAACCAACCCAAGCTAACCCTCTCAAGAGCAAACTACCCAAACCCAATCGAGCTACCCACAAGCCATATAGACACATATATGCATCTACGCCTGCTTTTGTCAATGTCACACACTCAAGCTCCAGCTATAACATCCAACATCCATATCCGCTCTGCTTCATGTCGTATATGACAGACCGAAGACCCATCGGTTCAACTGTTTGCTCTGATGATATGCCCACTTTTAGGTCCGCACATCACTTGGCCTCTGACCAAACGAGCAAATCTGAGCTGAGCGCTTGGTTTGTTGCTCTTTTCACCCGCCGCCGTCCTCAGCACCACTCTACCACAGCATCCTCCTACATGGATACGGATATGGCTTTGTGCTAAACTGACAGTGCCTGCTACTTCTAACCCAGCTACCAACTCATAACAGGGTGGCACAAAATCCAGCAATAAACGCGCTGCCTTGTTTATGCCTGGCACTTGTTTACCCTAGCCCACTGACTCTCAAGTTTTTCACTTTTCAAGTTTTCTCTCGGTACTTCAGCACTGCATATCTGAAATACGGATACAAGTATGGGAGTTAGGTTGCTCAAGAATGGCACCAAATGAAACCGCAACGTGCAACAACGTCACAACAGGCTGGCATTCCTGTCAACAGCGGCACTACCGCAATGTGAAGCTTGCTCTCATCGTTGCACTCTCTCTCTTTCTCTGTCTCTCCCACTCGCATACTCTCTCGCACTCTCTCACACTTTGTTTCTCTCTCCGTTGCTCTATTACTCATTGTACCTCTCGTTTTTTGGGTGTACATAGTTTTGGTTTAAGAAGGTGGTGCACATATCAAAGAAATCTTGCAACATGCGCGTGCTTCGTTGGTGTCGTCTCCATGCAGTGCCCATTTCCAGAAAAGAGAGCATACAATGTTTGGCGTAAGCAAGTGCTCCATGCAGCCAACTGACTGTGCATATGCAACTAGGCTAGATGCACTTGGAAAAATAGATGTCAGCTTTCTTAGCGGATTATGGGAATAAACTAGGGACTGCACAGCTATAAAGGTTTTTCTTATTAATCTTTGAATCTAAGTCACAGACTTTCAAAGATCCATCTTTATGATGTTGCATCAATCTGTCACCTATCCTAACTTTTCTATTGACTAATAATTGCTTTTCTTTAAGAAGGTTTACATTCAGCTTCCGTCTATTGTTTTCATAAATGGGAATTAGGATTTAAACTTTAAATCGTCAAAGTGAATCCGAACTTTAAATACGTTTTACTTTTTCAGAATTCACGGTACACAACTCCCTGCTGATTTCCGCCAGTGTATCCAGCTTATAATTGTGTGCTCCCGAAGAAAAAAAACATAACTTTGGAAAAAACAACTTTGAAACTGAGCAACTACTACGGCTGGAGTACATGCAATACGAGAGTACGAACCAACGATACCTCTAGATGACGAGCTTCGTGAGAACATTTGCTCTGTGGCAGATGCATACAACAACCCCACAGATATTACAAGGAACAAATGTACTGCACTGCCACAACAAATCCCTAAACAAGCAACAACTAGTGGCATCGGCAGCAACTGCAGCAGCCGAGCAAGTCGACTTCCGTCGT
Organism: Chymomyza procnemis; assembly: GCA_035046065.1. Taxonomy (NCBI): domain Eukaryota; kingdom Metazoa; phylum Arthropoda; class Insecta; order Diptera; family Drosophilidae; genus Chymomyza; species Chymomyza procnemis. The sequence continues at coordinate 9,288,941 of JAWNOJ010000023.1, read as the reverse complement.
CAACACCAACGTTCCCGTAGTATCCCCGTACCCGTTATCCTACTCCCTGCTCCGTCGGACGCCACCACATCGTTGTAGTCGTTGCTGTCCTCGTCCGCATTCTCGTCGCCATCATCATCATCATCACCCACTGCGTCGTTGTTTTGCTGCGCATCGTTGTGCTTTGCGCTGCTATTGCTGCATTCTGCATGTAGAGCGGAATTTCCGGTCTAACCTCACAGCGCCCAAGCGGAAATACAAGCGGATTAGCTTTTAGATTTATATACTAACAAACACCGATTAGACAGGTGGGCGGCCGCAGCAGGGACGCCAGCACTCTGGACATTTGGACGTTTTATGTGAGAGCATGAGCGTGCTGCGTGCACAGTGCACAGACGACGACAGCAGTTTCGATGGTTCGTAGTGGTTCGAGGGATGTGCTCTTCGTGCATGATTGGGAGAGTTTTTGCGTGGCTTGTGAATGCCAGCAACATTGCGTTGCATGCGGATGCTGTTGCAGGTTCTGTTCAATGTTGTCCTTGCCAGTTCAGTTCAGTTCAGACTGGCACAACCCACCCACCACAACCCATGCCTCGGACATGGCCTGACCAAACTGCTCTAGGTCTGCTGCTCGTCGTTATGGCTTTTGTTGCTCTTGTTGTCGTCCACGTCATTGTTTTTGTTGTTGTTGTTGTGGTTGTTGGCGTTGCATTTTAGTGTTTCCTGTTCGAAGTTCAAATGTGAGAATATTTTCGTATGGCAACCGTCGCCAACGAGTGGACTACTTCAACTACTACCCACAACCTAGAGCTCTATACCCCACATATTCCGTATTGTTGCCTGGTCTGCTGTACTCATTTTTGCTACTACCGCACACACACAACAGTAAATGCCCCCGTGCTTATGGCTATAACTCTGCTCATTTTTCAGATACCGAAACTTGGGTTATTTTCAACTAATAGAGTATGTGGCCAGTAAGGAATTTAACGCAGAAACATTTTTTGAAATTGAATGATGTGGTTTATGAACGATGTTCCCAACAACAACAACAACAATAACAACTACACAACCACACAAACAGCAGAAACATGCTCCCACAGAGCAGCACAGAGCCTTTTCGGGTTCCAAGCGCCTGTCGAAATATAACATCAAATTGAAGCCAAATTTTTGGCACGGGCCTTTATTATTTGAGCTATTTTCCATACCACTGATGGATTTATTTTTGTTGCTACAAAATTAATTTGACTTTTGTCGGTTCAAGTGAATTTATATGTTTTCCAATATATATTTTGAAATTTTATTTGTTCGTATGGCTTTTGATTAGCAACAGCTCATCCCATTTTAAGATCCTTAGTCTCATGCTGCCTGCCACACCCTGATGAAATCAAAGTACTCTTTCTATCAGAAGGAGGACGACAACAGGCTACCGCCGCTCGGATATAGCAGCTCTTGCCACCTTAAAAATTGCTATGAAAGTCGTCGTCAAATTGTCATAAAAATGCGATAACTTTGTTTTGTGTGATGTCCTGAGCTTTTTGTTGTCCTTGTTGCACCGGTTGTTCAGCTTTCAACTATGATAAATTTTTATGATGTTGCCATAACAATAAACCGAGCAAGCTTCTATGCTATGTTTGTCGCCGAGCCCGGTGCATTGTTGCAACATGGCATGTGGAAAAGCGCGCGGAAAATGCAGTACGTGAAAAACTAATAAAAATCTACTGGCTGAGAAACTTTTATGGCAAAATACGCGCGTCAGCCAAAAATAAAGCGCATAGCCATGGAAAAGCGTTGAATGCCATTGAGTTGGTCTACACATAGGTTAGATGGAGGGTGGGACTTTGTTGTATGAGTTGACTCCCAGCAGTTGCTATGCATACAAATATGCGAGGGCAGGGAAATACATTTTGACAGTAACAAGTTAGTCAGAACAAAAGTGGATAAGTTTTGCGCCGAAAACGAATTACCTGAAGTTTAAACGTTTTCTTACTTAAAAAGCGACTTTTCTTAAGAGTTTGTTGCGTAAGAAGTGATCTATAAAGTCCTAGAAGTCGTACAATATTGGATTCGAATTTCGATGAGCGATACTGGGTAAGAATCAGAGGTTTTTGGCTTAAGTGAGCTAGTACGAAAATTTAGGGTTATTTTAGATCGTCCGTAGTAGTCAACAAGTCAGTAGCCGCTCAACTGAGCGGATTACAATTTACAGATTACAGAAATTGTCAACAAAAGAAATTGTCTTAACGAACGACCTTCGTTATTGGAAAGTGTTATTTCTACAGAGGTAAACAAGGCAGAAATTGTCAATTAAGTTCAAAAATTAATATTGGCCGATCGATAGTTATATTGGTTAATATTCGCAACGCGGTAGAGTTTTGAACTGGGTGAGTAGATAAACAAACTTAAACGTGGATAATTCATAAGCATACGACATGAAACTATCGAAACATGTTCGATTGCAGTCATTTGAGTAATTTATTTGTCACAATTATAGAGATTTTTCGAACAATGAATTGATACTGGGAAAGGTATCAAAGATTTGAACTAAGCGGGCTTAAAATCGAACAAGAGAATTTGATGTACCTTTGTTGCTTTAGATCATATTAAGGGGGTCGGCACGTTAGACGTCATCTATAAATTTGCAGGAATTTTAAAGAAGGAAGTAGAGTGTCCATTGCGAATCGTTTACAAAAGTTCGTAACTATAGAAAACGTTAACAAAATTGTATTAAGCGCAAGACTGCGTTCTTATGGGAAAGTGTTTTTTCTAGATTATAACAACAAAATTTGTCGCTTAAATTCAAATATTTGTATTGTTAAAATGAATACTTTTACAGTAAGTGCAGACTCGGTGATGGAAACCATCTTCCAATTCTGAACGCATATAAGAAAACAAGATCCTACGACAGAAAGTAGTACGATCAAATTAAAGAATTGAATTACTTTTAAAACCACCCTCGCAATCATATGCGAAATATTAAAGCTACACCTAAGTGCGATTAGTGTTTACAGCCAAAATCAGTGATCTGAAAGTTTTGCGCTCATTAGGGAAACCCGTTCTAATGATGAAAAGTTCCACCTCCAACTTTGAGTCAACAGTGGTCACTTTGATGCATAAACCAACCCTGACAAACTCTTAAGAGACAATTGTCAAGAGGCTTTGGAGCATTGCAAATACCTTGGCATGGCTGCTTCCTGCTGCTGCTGCTGCTGCTGATGCCTCTGCTCCTTCCGTCTTTATGCATCACTAAGCAACAACAACAATCGCAAATTCAATTGAATTGATACACGCACCACTTGTTAACCGATTCGGCATGAGTCCACTTACTCCCATCCATCTAACGCTCCTCCCTACCAATGTGAAACCTCTTACGTTGTCTTATTATGGGTTTTACATACACATCCGCTCATCATTAGATTGGCGGCATTGAATTCTATGAAGCCGAACTGAAACTCCAAACCCATCACTCTCTCTCTCTCCCTCTCTCTCTCTCTCTCCCCGAGCTCATATATACGTATACGAACACTCCATGTACGCTCTATTGAATACGCAACATGACGCATACACCTAACAACATGGGCATTCACACACACACACACACACACACACACACACACACACACACACACACACACACACACACACACACACACACACACACACACACACACACACACACACACACACACACACACACACACACACACACCTACTGTTTTCGGTTAGCGTATGTTTGCATTGGTACGCTGGGTTATTTGAACAATGACTTAAGGGCCTATAAAATCGCATAAGGGGTTATAAATCCATTTGCAAAACCAAAATCCAAAAATATCCCAAAGCCAAACAACAAGCACATCCCAGCTAGAACCAATGTGTTGCCTGCTGCTTGCTAATGGGTGGCAAAATGTGGCACAACACCAATTTGCAGCTGTACCTAGGCCAGAGTGGCGCCCTCTGTTGATGCTAGAATCTGGCCCAGGGCCGCAATGCAACTGTATACCATATAAATCGATCGTAGTAACTTAATTAGCTTTAATATAGAGTTGTGCATAATTTGAGATTATGTGGGAAATGAACATCACCCGAGGAAACATTAATTAAAGACACATGGCTATTTATAGGCATTATGATATAGAAACTAATTCGCTTGAGGTAACCTGAAATATGAATATCTTATAAATTTAAAAAAGCTTTAAATTTTGTTAGAGATCCTTGGAGGTTATTTAGTAGAGGAAATAAATTGTACATAACAAACTATTTTAGAAGTTACGTTAAGGTGTGCTTTCGTATTCGATAGAAAATTTCAAAATGTAAACTTTTTTATATCGAATTCTTGAATTTTCCGAAAAGTAAATTGATGGATAAGTTAACGAAAGCGCAAACAAAGTCCGACAGCAGCGCATTTATGATAAATTAAATTTTGTTGATTTTCTCGATAAGTGTAAATAATTTTGTAATTATTTTTTTACATATTAATAAAAAACATATAAACAAATAGATGTGCATAAAAAAAATTGCATGAATTTAAACAATAGGCTTTAATATTTACATTGAAAGTCAAAAAATACAAATTTTTTTCAATGTGCAAACATTTTCTTGACAAACTGTATAAGAAATGAATAAACAATTCAATTACTTTTCTTAGCTTTAATATATTTAATCAGAAACGCATCTTTAAAATTAAATAGTAAAAGATACAACACTTGGAACTATTGGATTACAAATTTGATTGGTTATAATAATAGGTGCTCCTATTATTATTATTCCCATCCATAAAAAAAGTAGTGAACTTTTAAATAATAATTTTAAGCTTAAGGCAAATTCGAATTCTATAGAGTTCTCTATAGAGGCTACACTGAAACAAAAAAATTGGTATAAATAAAAGATAAATTTTAAATGGGAACGTATTTGTGAAGTTATTTCGAAACTATGGACAGACAATCATTTCACCAGGACTCAGCGCCTCATAAAGCTCGAATAAACTAATAATGGTTTAATAGCAACAATCCGAACTTTGTAAAGTCCACATAATGGCTGTTTCTCTCTCTCTCTCCCTCAATAGACACGAATGCAATGGGTTTTTTTTTGTCTTTAGGCCATTTGGAGAGTACGACGGCCCAAATTAAAAGATACACCATTATCGAGGTGCAAAAAAATGTGAATGTCGGCGGAGGGGCCAGAATACCTGCAAGCCGTATTCGGGCAGCTTGCAAAACGTTATCGTACAAACTCAAGGCTAAAGTCTAGGCAAAATGATGGTCTTATGAAGCAAAAGTTAATTGTTACACTTCGAGCACCAGAGCAGCTAAATAACTTTAACGCAGGTGTTCCTATCAGAATTAGTTATGATTAAAAAATTCAATCGACCAAAGTATATATTATACAAAGAGAGCTAAAAACACGAATTAAAAAAATCAGAATCCCAAAAACATTTCCAACGCAAACCAGTTCATCTAAAAAGTCATAAAAGTGTATTGCTGTCTCTTCCTAGGAAAAATTTTACTTGTTAGCCCAATGGACAATTTTCAAACGAGATAAACACGAAAACCATATACTTCTATCTATTCTATTTTCGCAAATCTTCTATATTTCTTCTATATTTAAAAGGCGTTACGAAAGATTAAGATGACCCAAATATAGTCCTTAAAAACTTTCGAAATTGTAACTTGCTTTTGCAATTTTGCAAAATTTGCAGTGTATAGCAAGTTCGGCCACACGAAATATGTACAACGCTTTAGCTGGCAACACTTGAGTAAAAGCGCGTTAATTGAAAAATCGAGCCGTATAGAGTAACAAATGCCGGGCAATAACATCCCTTCCCAACTACAACAACAACAACACCAACAACCACAACCAAGTCGAACTGAGCTGGTGAATGGAATGGCAACAATTCAATTAAAATGCCAGAAGCAACATGCAAAGTCTTTTGGTTGAAATTAACCCCTATAAACTCATAATATGCTCAAAATGACGCACTTAAATACACATTAATCACATCGACAATTACGGGTGTTTCACCAAAAGTGTTTGTGTTTCCCTTACTATGGTTTTCCCCGCCTCGCCAAACCTACGTTCGTTCGTCCTTCCGTCCGTCGTATATGAGATAGCAAGCGCGTGGTTAAGAGTGCGTGTCGTGGCAAGCGCAACCTTTTGCCCGGAACCAGAGAGGGGCGATTCCAAGTGATGTAAAAATAAAATTTAACAAGCAGCAGCAACCACCATCAATAAAAAGCAACAGAGGCGGCTTATAATCGCTTACACTCTAACAAATTGCGGGGAGAAAGAGAGACCGTGGCGTAGCTAAAAATGTACAAAAACATCAGGAAGCAGTAAATCACTGAAGTCAGATATGTTTATAGACGTGATTGCATTAAAATGAGAGAGGGTTGTCTGACGAGTTTAGGACTTAGTGCGCAACATTGCAATTCTTACACAAATTACGACAAAATGGAAAAGTGCGAGTTTTAATACAAAAATTTCCATCCATGGGAACTTTCGCAAAGAAATCGAATTTTTTACGAGTTTTGCGGGTACATTCATTACAAAGCTACATTCTTTACTTACAAAATTGCTACGCCGACTACTATTTTGCGGTTAGACAGACAGTACCTTTTAGACATCGTTCGAAGAGGAAATCATAAATGTAAAGTTCTGCTTTAAACTTGAAACAACATTTACCTAATCTTTTTAGTAGATAGCAAAAGTTTATCGGCACGATTGTCGTATCTAATATCAGCGTCAACAAGTAACTTTCAATAAGTTAATGAAAACTTCTATTATAATAATGGTATTCGATAAAAAGTATATTTACAATTAACGAAGATCTATTCTCGCAGAAAAAAACCTGTAAATGTTGCCATAAGAAAGCGAAAATTGGCATGGAAAGCCCATTCATTGGGGAAATCGGAGTATGTCCAAACACGAGCTTCAATCCTTTTAAAACCTCAAAAAGCAGGCGCAGACAAGTCAATATGGAATTGGAGAATCTGCAGATGAGCTGGCAATAGATATGACAAATGGCTTGCGTTCGTCAACACAATCGAGATTTCACAGTGATAAATTGAAAGGATTTTTTGAAAAACACAATGCTCCAAGTGATAACGTCATTGAAAGAAATATTTGAAACCCACGCAATGTTAAAGGATCACAGAGATTTCAAAAAAAATTGTGCTATAATTTGGAGAAGACAACAAAAGCCTCAAGAGAATGTTAAGCGAATCATTGGAAAGCAGAAATACTCGAAAATCTTTTAAAACATTAGACATTTTTTAGATCTTAAATTGCGCTAAAACAAAACACCACCAAATTTAACAAAAAAAATTAATTAAAAATATTAAGCAAATTGTAAGAAAAACTAATAAACTCAAAACTCTATGAGCACACTTTGGTAAAAAAACATTACCAGCTGCCCTCGCACATAACATTGCCGCAATTAATGTAATGATTGCAACTTGTTAAAAGTTATGCAAAATTTTTTACAGTGTAAAGTACTTGCAAAGCATAAAAGCTTTCGTGTCGTCATTAAAAACTGTTTTTGCTAATTAAGTGCTCAATTGAGCATTCAATTTCAAACACACAGACGCCGCATGCACTCACACTCGCTCACTCACTGCCCCTCTCGCCGTGTACCTTTCAGAAGAGAAGGCAAGTAAACAACAACAACAGCAACAACAAAAACCGAGGGTAAATAACAAATTGTATAAATCTACTACACACACAAACATATATTATATAAGTTAATACGAGAAACATTTTCCTAAAAACATTTTCATAAATTCATTTCCCATTCCCACGATCCCAATTCTATAGTCCCACACGCGCAAGGTGTCAGGTGCGATGCTATGTCTGGAAGACAACAGGAAGCTGACACCGCGCATTCCACCACGTCAACGCTAACGGCGGCTCCCATAGGTTAAGCTACTTTTAAGAAATTTAGTTTAATTAAGTTCAGTTGTATTTTGACTTTGAAGAAATAAAGAGCTCTCGCTCAAGAAAATAAATTTTTCTTGTAAACCTTAAATAAACTCCTAACTTATTTGGCGCCCGAGCAGGGACCCTGGACCAAGGGTCCAGGGACCGGGATTAGTGCGTTATTGCTGGAAACGAGTTATTACCAGTCGCCTCAAGAAGCCGCCGCGTTAACTCAAAATCCAAAAGTGCTAGTTCGTCTTTTTGATTAACATATCAGTCGCCTCAAGAAGCCGCCGTGTTAACTCAAAGTTAAAAAGTGCTAAGCTAAGTTATTACCATAAACCCGGTCCCATCTCCTTGTCAAGCGAGTTATTACCAGTCGCCTCAAGAAGCCGCCGCGTTAACTCAAAATCCAAAAGTGCTATCGCCTCAAGAAGCCGCCGTATTAACAAAAGTGTTTAATTAAGAGGACAGAGAACGTACCAACCGGTGCCATTCGATAACATGAATGCAACAATTATTATGAAAACCGGACGGACTAATATTACCATCGATTTGGACCAGATTCCGAAAGTATTAACATCTGAAAGTCAACCAGAAAACGAAGGAACACCTCCTACAAAATCGACAAACCAGACGGTAACAACCAAGCCAACAAGGATCAGTCAGATTCCCTTTTTTAAGGTCAAACGAGGACGTATGAAATCAAAGGGGGAAGAGTTAATACGAGAAACATTTTCCTAAAAACATTTTCATAAATTCATTTCCCATTCCCACGATCCCAATTCTATAGTCCCACACGCGCAAGGTGTCAGGTGCGATGCTATGTCTGGAAGACAACAGGAAGCTGACACCGCGCATTCCACCACGTCAACGCTAACGGCGGCTCCCATAGGTTAAGCTACTTTTAAGAAATTTAGTTTAATTAAGTTCAGTTGTATTTTGACTTTGAAGAAATAAAGAGCTCTCGCTCAAGAAAATAAATTTTTCTTGTAAACCTTAAATAAACTCCTAACTTATTTTATACATTTATTTAACAACAACAACAAAAAAGGAAGCAAAGCCAACCAACAACAACAACAAACAATGCCTGCCACAAAATGTTGTGCCTCTCGCGGCGTCCAAGGCAGCTTTGAAAATCCCCTTGAGCAAGAGTAAACGCAATGAAATAAACGAAAACGAAAATATAACAAAGTTGGTATATTTGTTCAGTTAATGCAAAATGAATCCCCAGAGGAAATTGCGGCATGCAACGTAAGGTAATGGCCAACATACATATATACACACACACACTCATACATACAACCATATTGTTCATATATAATATACATATATCAAAATTTAACCGCACACAGGAACATGGCCAGCAATGTGGCAGCGCAATAAGGACGAATATAAATACTAAAGCAATATTATAAAGCGTAATATAAATATACAGCACTGGTAATTTGAATAGAACGAATATTTTAATTTTCTGAGAATATATAGATTTCAAAATTTTTTTGTTTTGGAATTGTTTTAAATTTAAACAACTCTAAAAAAAAAATATGCAATCAAAAAACAAATCAAATAAAAAACAATTTGAATTTCAGCTTTTAATTTCACGAAAAAAATAATAAAATTGAGCAAGTCCTTGCAGTTAAAAAAAACAATTCGGTTATGTACATTGCTTATTTTAAAGTCCTTGATATAAAGTACTACAAATAGAGAACTACACTGCTTACTAGCGGCAATTCGTAATCCTCATGCTACGAAGATATTTCGTTTCCATCAGTTGTCGCCAATCTTCTAGGGATATCTGTACGATTACCTTTTGGTACGTACACCAGTGCCACATTAGCAAACCATCGGAAACATTTTTGTCATAATCGTCAAGCAGGATGAGTTTCGCAGTGAAATTGGGTAGTTAATATCGAAATTTTCTACAACTTTGCTTTGGTGGTATTATGATTTAAAAGCATGGAAACTGAGTTCCGAATGATTTGAAACCAAGCGATGTCGAACGGTGTTTTTTGGCTTGCGAACAAAAGCAATAATGTATGGAATTTCTAGAATCGTAGAATTTTAGAATCGTAACTGGGAAAGAAAAGTGGATCCGTTACGATGACTCGAAGCGCAGAAAACTTTGGAGAAATCCCGGACCTTTCAGCGAAACACATGTTCGGCATTATATAGGACCAGCCAGATGTTATGTAGCCGCTGAAGTCCAGAGAAACTATAACACGATAACACATTTCACAGATATATTCGAATAACACTTGGGACCGCTGAAATGACAGATCTTAACCAACTCGCCAAACTCTCCTCCACACGCTGCCCTATCTGACAACCACCTGTTCTGATCGACGGCAAACGAAGGTGCAAACGAGTACTTCTGATTATATAAGGGTATAAAAAATGTACTTGATACTTGAATCTGATTTACCGTCGCAGAATCCTCATGTTAGCATGTGCGAAAGTAATAGATAACAGCGACAATTAATTCTAATATCATATACGAAACCATTTTTTTACAATAAAGCACCAAATGCAACAACAAAAAAGGCGAAAGCCAAGTACATCCAAATATAAATAAATATTTTTCCTAATAATCCTTGTTAGCTTGAAAATTTCAACACGAGTAGCTTAATTATTTGCATCTTAATAATCTCACTTTTGTTGCTACAATTTTCAAAGTCCTTCAGCTGTTCCACTTACTATATTCATTTGACGCAGAGTGTACGCTCTCTCTCACACTAAACAGCTGTAGAATTGAAGAAACGATGGAATAAACGTAGCTACAAAAGGCATTACAAGGAGCAATGGCAAAAAGGAAAGAGAGAACAAAGTCGACGATGTTACGGTAAACATGATTCAATAAAATTACGCTGAAAAGTATGAAGCGCAAATAAAGAAACAAACGAAGGGACGACGTAACGGAATGAGAACGCGCAGAGTATGCGGCGGGCTGCTTAGCGGTAAAAAGCAAACAACACTCACGTTTGCTTACACCCCCCTACAACACGAAGGACACCAAAGACGCAGAGTCGAAGATCCAGAGAGCGCATCGAGCATTGAGTAAGCGCTTGTTGGCTTGCGGGGTGTTATTGGCAGAAAGAAGCAAAAGCAAAAGAACTTCAAGAGCTCAGAAGCAAATATTTATAACAGTAAATCACTTTTGCGCCAAGACACACACACACACTCGCATCAGAGAGAAACACTCTCACTCAAACCCACCCACACACACACACACAGATAGAAATGCTTGCAAGTTGCAACAGAAATAAATTTATTAGAGTGAGAAAGGACTTTAAGCGTAAAAGTATATTATATATTTTGCACAATACAAGCTCAAAACAAGAACAACAACAACAGCAATAACAACAATAAAATAAAACCAAGACATAAATGTTTCCGGCGCGACTCCAAAGTTTATATACTCTTGCTAATAGCTTTTATGCGATTACACTTGGGCGAGCGCGCTATGCAAAGCGCCTTAAGGGTGGGGGGAAGGGGGGGGAGGAAGGTGGGGAAACTCTGATCCCTAGGGTGGATTTTGTAAAAACGTGATGCATATATTAAGTAGGGTATTTTAGTGCTTTGTATAGGTGTCGAAATTGTTGTGGTGCATGCAATTTGTACACTATAATCTTTGATTCAGAGCGTCTGGAGTAAATTAGTCATACAGGAAAGAATACTATTTGTCGTGTAAAATTTGAAATCCCATCAATTTGCACTCTGAAGCAAATTAACTAGACAAAGATACTACAAAGTACCGCATATTGGATGTAAAAGCAGCTCCAAACCAAGATCTCAAGACGTAGCGCAGCAATGTGACAGATCTCGGCTGCGCAGCAGTGAATGTCCATCAGCGAGAATTATTTATAACTTTTCCGTCACATATTTTATAACTTTTGGTAAAAATAATTTATTTTACTAAGATATGTAAAGTTACTATTTAGGCTTGAAAGTCTTGCCAAATAGATTCGACATTTAGCGCCGTCATGGTAGAAAATAACCTGTTCGATTCCTTCGACGATTCCATGGCGAGATTTCTTCAATTTCATAATTGAGGGATACTGCGGTGTACATTGTATTGTAGATACATACGCCGATGAGATTGATTGATAATATCGCGCTGTAAGCGAAATACTAGTCTTTTGTAATCGAAAAGCAGCCAGCTGAAGTGGATCTTACGGTTAACGAGGGCAAGACAAAGTATATGATGTCTAGAAACAGGAATGCACTGAGCCTAGGCATCCATGTTGTAGCGGGCGGCTGTACTTTTGAAGTTGTCAAGCAATATACATAATTTGGCACTGCCGTCAACACCAACGACAATGTCAACCTAGAGATTAGGCGATTATTCACACTTATCACTATGGTCCTAGTAAACTGATATGTAGCAAAGACCTCTCTCTCAACAGACAAACTTAACGCTCTTTATGACACTAATTTGCCCGTGCTCTAATATGGCGTCGAAGCATTGGTTGTGTCACTGACGGATGCAGCTACGCTTGGTGTGTTAGAAAGAAAAATTCGTTGCAAAATTTTCGATCCTCTCCAAATTTGAGACGACTATCGCATGCGAATAAACCATTAATTGTATGAGCTCTACTCTGAGGTATAGATGTCATTCATATATATGAAGACGATTCAGCAAGGCTCTTCGAAACGAAGGCCGATGAAGTGGGCAATCTAGACCCAGATGAAAAAAAACGACGTGTATCCACCACCTATCTTTCCCTTGAGTTACCAACTAAAGAATGCGCACTTTAAGCAGGTGTAAAACTTGATAACGAGTTGATTGTAGTGGCCAACTAAAGTAAAGTTTATAAATAAATGCCGTTAAAATTAAAATGTATTTCTTTTTTTTAAATGAGGATTGAACTCTCAGTTACAAACACTTGCCCAAAGTGAATATGCTCTCACTGCAGAGAGTGCAAAAATGTTTAAGCAAAAAAAACTAAAAATTTTGAGCTCTTTGGAATGTTTGTGTGTGATTGTGTGTGGCTTACAGCACAGACCACAGTCGCTCCCGTTTTTAAGAGTGTTCGTGGCGCACTCTCTTTGTTTATTATAAAACAAAAAAAACAAAACAATAAAAAATGAAGAGAAATACTGGCAAATATTTAAATTCGTGTGCTAATGTACACAATAAAAGAGTAAACAAATGCAAAAGTAAATATGGCGGCGGCAATACTTAACAACAACAACAACAACCAAGATGGCGTCGCTTCTTGCCCCACAACAGCAACAACAACAACAAAGTAATGAGTGTCGCAGCTGCAGCGAATTTTTAAGCAGTTGAAGAAATTTCTGCAGTCTGTTTCTTGGGGCACTTTCGTTATGTTATGCTACATCGCGCACCCCACACTGCTCTGCTCTACGTTTGTTGCTATTATTGTCGTTTACGCTTACGCTTACGTTAACGTTAACGGCAAAGGTACTTGTAGCTTACGTTGACGTTAGCGTTGACTTTGAGAGCAACAGCGCCCGCACAGTATCCTGCAGCTTATTGGAGATTTGCATTTAAATGCAGTATTTTTTTTTTATTAATTTTAATAATTAACTAAGAAAGTGGAGATAGTTTGTTTCAAAAATAGTTATATTTTCATGGGATTGCATTGCTCAATCGCACTTCTAAAGAATGAACTGAATAAACGTGAGATCTAAATACTTGTGCAAAACTTAAAAGGCATCCTTATCATCGCATCTTTGCAGATTAAGCGAATAACGTCAAAATTACGAATCGCCTTTAAACATTGGCAGTATTGCACTGTAATATTTCTGGATATCTATCAAACTTTCGATAGAGTCTAATTAAACCGTGCCATATAAATAAAAAAATTATGCTTCCTGCTATTCGCAGTCTCGTGAAATCGTGCCTCTAACTTAATATTTATTTTTTTTAATGCGATAATTCCTGAGCTATAAAATGTCACAAATTATTCCAATCGAAACATGCTGCCGAATTCGGCAGTAAGTCTTAATTTAGTTATGAATTATAACAGTGTACATAAAAAAATCTAAAATTTGTTTTTATACACTGAAAACTATTTTCCTCAGCAAACTTTTTATAGTAACTATCTTTTAATTAAAAAAAGTGTTTTAAATATAATTATATGCTGGATTTAGTTAGATTTTAAAAAGTGGATCCTAAGTGGATTCGTCAAAGATTGCTTATTAAAAATAATTTTGAATGCCATAACGTATTATTGGCAAGTTGGGATTACGTAGATATGCCAGCAGATTAAAATTTAACGAATTTTTGTACCAATGTGCGCTGCTACAATTAATATAGTTCATATAGAAAAAATCAATAGAAAAAATACCAAATTCTAGTACTTAACAAACGCTCGCAATGTCAATTTAAAAATCGTAAATTGAATATATAGCTCAAAGCGTTCTGGATTTGACACTTGTTTCGCATTTTAATATAGAGCATATATTTTTGACAACTATATCCAATGTATGTACAGAGTAAAATATTCGCAAATAGCTTACAATAAATTGAATATGCTGTATAGCAAAATAAATGTTTCATTATTCATGCAAAAAAATGCTATGCAAAGAAGAAGAGAGGCAAAAAATGTATACAAAGTGCAACAACTACTGCTAAAATAATAAAATCAAATCGAAAAAAATATGAGAAGTAGAAAAAAATTATATGCCTGACATGAGTACAAACTAGCATGAAATTGCACACAAAATTCAAAGCATGAAAAAATAAATAAAAAATACCAAAAAAAAAAATAAATGTTTGCTATTGAATATTGCAGGATATGTGTAACTGAAGCTGACTGTCTGCCTACCTGAAACACAAGATTCTTCATATAGTTGGTACATACAAAATATATTGTATATATGCTTTTGGGTGACAAAGCCTGCTTAGGATCTATGTTGGAAAAAAGCATTCCATTTGCCAAACGCATACAAAAAATACTTGTACTACACACACCCGCACACACACACACATGCAACTATTTCGTGCTGAATATTCAAAATACAAAAACTGCTTTGCCCCAAAGCATGGGGCAGGAGGCGCACGAGGAGCAGCAGCACAGAAAAGCAAAAATACCAAATAAATATGTTTAACCAAATTGCTTGCAACCAACTAAACAACAACAAGGATAACAACTAGAAGTACAACAACAACAATAAACAACAAAAAAAAAAAGACGAGTCGACCGTAACATATTTATTGACATTGCGGTGCCCGAGTAGCATGTCTCTATGCCAAACTCCAAATGTGCTGCTGGCCAAGTGTGGCAGGAGTGTCAAGAAGGTTGAATTTCAGTTAAGAGCCAAACAACCACCACTAAACCATGGTTAGTTGGTTAGATGCACAGATGGATGTGGATGTGGTTGTGTGTGTGTCTGTGTTGGGTGTTTATGTTTCATGTATCAAGGGTTTATGGGCTAAACGTTTATGTCTAGCAACAGCAAGCCCTCAAAGGGTTCCACACACTCACACACTCACACACACACACTGTAACCACTATCAAGAGTCAGTGCTGAAGTTTGCTTTGACAGCACCACTTGAAATTTCACTTATACCAAAACGCATCCTTTTTTTTCGTTTTTACCATTCAAGTCACGAAAGTCGTTGTCGATTGCACACTTCACTAACTCCCAAATGACGCTCAGTCTATGTTTGACCCCACCAGCGTCCTAACATGCCACATGCCACACGCCACTACCTATCAGCTCTTCGCTCTTTGCAAGCGTTCCAACCATCCAATCCAATCCAACCACACCATGCATGTCACATTACGAGCGCATTACAAAATGTATTTTATCTTCATCTTCATCGATTGGCAAAATTTATAGCATTTCTTTGTTTGGGGCAGTAAAACTCCAACTCAAACCACTGTGGTGCACGCCAAGCAGCGCAGCAGCCGCTCCTTGCCAGATTGCCAAGGATTCCCGCAACTGTCAAATCTCATCAGCTTTCAGCTAATATGCTGACAGGCTTTATTTGTTGCATGCACAAAAGCGAAATATTTGTGACGTCACATGTAAAATTGTTATGCCATACCAGATCATTATGTAATGCGGTAATATCTATGTAATGCTCTTGTTTAAAATAAGTTTAGCTACGAGGGAGGTTTGATAAGTCGTCGGCTATATTGATGTAAAAGTGTGCAGTTGAAGTTTTTGTGGAATTCTTATTAAAATAAAAACAATATCTAAATAGATCTTGTGGACCTCGTTAGGGTACTCGCTCACGTAACTGTGGTTCCATTCCACCCTGCAGCACAGGTGCTTTTGCCTAGCACTGACACAGCTAGCAAATATGCAAATATATGCCTACGAAACCACTGTTCGGATTCGGTTATAAACTATCTGTGTCATGGAAGTCGCGTCTGCAAAACGAAGATACAGGCATAGTCAAACAAACTATTGACGTAAAATTGTTAGCCATTTTTAATACCCCATATGATATTTTCAACTGTAGATTACCTTTAGTGTTGTCTAAAAGAGTGTAGTATCACTCTAACCACTGCTTGGCATAAAAAACACTTTCAGAGCACAGATCAGATGTCCTTAATACTTCATAGATCTTATAAAATACACTCGTTTTTAGTTCTAGCGTTTACTAGTACAAAAGAAAAGATCACATTTTCTCCAAATCTCTTTCCTTCCTTTCCTTCTTTATCGCAAAATTTATGTTTATCTCTATAATATTCGCATACACACACATCAGAAAAAGCATAAATAACTCGAAAAGCGATAATTTTGGAAGAAGAGGAAAGTTGACTACACTTCAGCAGAGGTTAAGATAGCATCAACGTAGTTGACTTCGGTGTGATCAAATTGATTGTCATAGGATACAATTGGTCAGAGATCTCATCAATGGGTGGCCAAGTTGATTCAAATCGAAGGCCAAGACTGAATGAACTTAAATAACTTTATTGGTTAAATTGAGTACTTACTCATATGTGTGTTCTTCCAAGAATAAGTACGATTGTAACTATCATTTTAAAAATTCTAGTTAATGGTTCAAATTTCATAAATCATTCTTTTTAAGTTTAAAGAAGACCTAAGGATATGCTTACTGCTACTTTTGACACTTCAAAAATCATAAATCATTATAAGATATAAGTTTATATAATCTGTGCTTTTTGCAATATTTAAATAATCTTAATCCCCAAGGAATCGAATATCACATTTAGCCAGTGACGCATCAATTGGTCCTCGTGCCATATGCATACAACAACGTGACGCATCAATTGGTCCTCGTTCCATAAGATACCACATCAAATTTTTTGTCTGTCAATTATGCAAATGTATCCCACTGTGCGCACTCACTATGGGGCATAACTTGGTAAATACTCCAAACACTTGGCTTCGTGTTCACCGCAATTTACAACAACTCGAGTTAACACAAACAACAAAATTTCAAAATATAAATGCACACACGCACACACACACAAATATGTATATACATTTATTATGTATATATATGTATGTATGTGCAGAAGGATACTTTTTTGCGCTTTCTTCTTTTCATATGCTTTTATTTTTTGCCACATTTCCGGACACGGTCGCTCGTCTGCAACAAACCAAGCCAGCACGAGACGTTCCTAGTCTGGCACAGAAGGGAAATCAAGGCGGGTGTACACAATAAAGTCGAAGAAACGAAGGCGGCACAGCTTGCCACATGCCAAATATGTCTCTGAGACTGGGTGTGTGTGTTTGTGTGTGTGTGTGTCGAAAGTGTGGCAATAAAAAGGATAATGTAACTGTTATTCTACGCAAAACGGAAGCCACTGTGGCAAAAGCAGGCAAGGCACGTCAAGAGGCAAGGCGGCAACTAACTTGGCCTCGTCGTTTGCCGTCTGTGGCAACAAGACGAGACGGCAACAACGGCTGCGGTGCGAGGCAGCTGCGGTTGCAAGTGTTTGAAATATTTTTGTGGCAAAGGTGGCAAGTGGCGACGGCGGCGTTGTGGCAAAGCGAAGTGAGTGAAAAAGTAAAAAGCACAACCAAGCGCAGAGCTCTTTTCACAAAAGCTAGAAGGCGGCAACAATGGGGTGGCGCCCCATTCATAAACGTTGTGGCATGAATACTTTGCCTGTGTGTGTGTGTGCGTGTTTGTGTGCGGAGTGTGGCAGCAGAAGTGACTGACTGAACAAGTGCGAATGAGGAAACGACTGACAGTGCGGTGCGACTGCTGGTGTGGATGGTATAGATGAAAGTAGAAAGAAATTGTGGACAGGGTGAAGGTGGCTCGGTTTGACTTGTACGGTTGTCAGAGAGCAAGTTGAAAGAGCGTAGCAGCAAAATTGTGTGGAAATTTGAGCTTCTTTTGAAATTGAGGCCGGAAATGGCACGAGGCTGGCGCATTGCCACCCAGCAAAGTGAGTGAACAGAATGGGGGTAGGAGAGAGAGAGAGTGAGAGGTGTGGGTATATAAATGAGTTTATCATACACTGTAGACAGGAAGTACATAGGGATTTGTACGAGGCGGAAGAAGCGAGAAGGATTATAAGTTCGTTATAACAAAATAGTGAGGCTATTGGCTAAGGTTACTAGTAAGCTTTACTTCCGAAATGAAATGACTTTGTGTAATTGGTAATCTCTACCTGACTCAAGAGGTCCTAAAGAGCGATACAACTTGAACACCATAAAGATCTTTAAAGGATTCCAATATAAGCGATTGATTATCGGTTTGACCATGGTCTATGTTAAATGAGAGTTCATACAAAAAACATATCCAAACACAAGAGCCAAAACCTCAAGTTTTTGAAAAGAATATTAGCCTTGTTTCTGGGATATATTCTATTTAATTGATTAAATATTTAAAGATCAATAAATTTCCAAACAATTTCCAAAGTTACCTAAAGTAGAGCTAGATAACCTACAATACTATCTTGAGAAGCCACAAAAGGCATAATTCAAAATATTCCAATTTCAGATATCCCCCACTTTTTCTCAAGTTTCTCAACGAAACCAACAATTTGCCCATTTATTTCATTCTATAGAGTATCTGGTTGTCTTTAAACTTTTCGAAACTACTGCATTTTTTTGGTATATGCGAAAGAGCGAGAGCGCACAAGAGACAGCGAGTGTGTGCTACGGCTGAACGAGCGTTATGTCACAAAGGCGGGGGAAGGCGCTCGGAGGGGTGACGACACCAAAGTCGGCAGCGGCGGCAACCTCGTCAGTTGTTGTGTTAAACAAAATGTTTGCGGGTGCAATAAGCGTAAATTCAGTGGTTTTATGTTTACTTATTCAAACAACTTGCCACCCTGCGTATCCTGCCACACTTGCTGCACAACAATCATTTGTGGACTCCCTCCCTACCGCAGAGCCATAACTTCATTTTATTGGCAGCGCTGCAGGAATAGCCCCCCACCATGCCGCCACGCCACGCCATGCCACTTCTGGCACTTTGCACCTTCTAGCCAAGTTTTTTGTACCCCTGCCACCGCCTGACTGCCTGCCACAGCAACTTGCAACGGGGTAATATACTTTTGCAAATCGATGCGAACTCCTTAAATGCTGACTGGGTGGCGGACAGTGCGGCTTGGTAGTTGTTTTCATTTTTTTTTCATCTTTTTTTGCTGCTTCTTTTCGTTGTTGTTGTGTGTGTGGGTGTGTGTGTGTTAGCCCAGACGTCGGTTTAGGGGCAAACGTATTGCCGTGGGGTCTATTGGGTCTGTTTTTGGGGGCGACTGGGCGGAAAAGTGTGGCATGTTGAATGGTCTTGAGTGTTTTCGTATGGTTGACAGGATAACACGGAGTAATTCAATTCGAAATACTTTATGCTGTTGCTTTTATTATTTGTGCACGCTCGTTTTGGTGTTTCTCTTGTCGTAGGAGTTGTTATTTGGCTCGACGTCGGAAGTGGCATTTGTATATGTATGTATGGGGCAGTTGGGACATGTGGAAGGAGTGAAGTATCGTAGATTTCACTTATGTACGAGGGGTGCTACAAATTATTGTAGATAAGGAAGCCTTTTAAGAAACAAAGTGCGTATTCCAGTTAAGAGTTAAGTACTTAGTAGTACGTATTTCCTTTAAAAATGTGTGTTCCGATCTCAACTATCAACAGTTGGCTTTGAAAAGATACAACATATGCAATTATTATAAAAAAACTGCTCACTAAACTTTATGGCCAAAGAAATCGATTTTTCAAAAACTTTTTAAGGAAAAATGCTCATGAAATAAATGATGATAAGGTGGTGTCATTTTGAACTAACGCCTATTAGACAAACTTTACAAAAATTTGCTGGCAAATTAGAAAACTTTTCCATGAGATAGTTTAATATTAAGACAAATTGAAGATGCGTCGACATACATAATAAAGGGTAATTTTTAAGCAACTTAGTTTTTGGTAAGACAACTTATGCGGATTAAATGCCTTTTGTCATCGTAACGGATATGCGAAACGGGCGGATATGCATATGTATGCGATTGCCACTACCAACCGGTTTCAATTTGAGAAAAAATCACTTCAAATTCAATGACGAAGAATTATTCAGAAGAATTATTCAGCAAATATTATACCTTTTAATATGTTGATAAAATCTTATTATTATGGGCACTATTTTGTTTTAGCAAGCTAACAAACTAAGTTATCTACGTCACTTTTTATTCTATTCTTAAAAAAAAAACGGACCTAGAAATAATTTGGGTGCCGAAACTTTAGTAATTCTCATTATTACTCTCATATTTCTTATATAAACACTATTTTTATACATTTCTTAAAGAAATCTACAAAGCAACCCTCGTAGGTGCGTGAAAAAAACTGTGCAGTTCTACAGTGACGTTATCTATGTATGCGTGAGCGGTTTTTCTGTTTATTTATTTTTATGATGTTTCCTTTTTGGCATTTTATTGAAGAAGTTTACCGCCGACTGTCCTCACTGCTGCGTTAGCATTAAGTGTACATAAATGAGTGGAAGCATGGCGGCCGTACACCACCCACTGCCAGCACCTAGCATCCGTAAGGACATCCCTAGCAATTCATAAAAAATCAATACTTATTGCTTTCAGGATTCTTAATACTACTGGTATACACCCCCAACCCTACCCTACCCTATACAATCCAACAGCACACATACAAACGCGCTCGTGTTCCGTCTCTTTGACTTGTTAGTGGATATTTAATCAGTTGATTTCCTATTCAAATTGTGGTTTTGTACACTATAGCTATAAAGTTGCGTCAAAGAGTATCTTAAGTTTGTGCAGCGGAATGACGTAGGCTTATGAAAATCGTTGATACTTATTAACAAAGGCATTACGTTATGAATATTTTCTTAAATTTAGAAAAGTATATGAACTATCGTACAAATAGGACACAGACTTAAACCTTTAAAAAGGGACGGACTCCTAAATACTTCCGCTAAATTAACAAAACTTAATATTTTGTCCTTATATCATTGACACTTTCAGAAGTAACCTTATAAACCTTCCAGCATAGAGTAGGTTCGGACAGGATTGTCTGGATTTTAGTCCTAGTGACATATCTACATAGGACGCCGAATATCGAATGATACAGTCATTTTCTTATTCCTCAACGCAAAAGAGAAAAAAAAACAATCGTTGACTCGACACAAAAAATTCAAAGAATTTCAAAGAAAGCTGATAAAATGTTCCCCTTTTTAACTTCCATTAATCATTGTCACATACTTGCCTTATCGATTGAGTATATTTCGCATTTAATTATAAACTTTTTTACTCTGTGAATAATAAAATCCAAGAACTTTAAAAATTTTTGAATCTTATTCTTTAGTTATTTTCGTTTACTCCTTAATTATTTTTTTCTTTTTTTTTCCCTAAGTTCCACAATTGTAGGATGTCGACTATAGTTCTTTCTGTCTCCACACAATGCTACTTATTTTTATTGGCTTTATACTAACTTCAATTTATTTTTTATTAATATGGATTAGAATATTATGAGGAAGTGATTTATTTCCGTATCACTTTTATATCCTGACTATGTCATAACTGCTTCTATCGCAAACAGCTGTAGGAAGTTAATTGTTATTACTTTAGGGTTAAAATGGCAATTAATAGGATAAATTTCTGTAAACTTTTTTTTGTCTTATATTATATTTATTTATTATTATGTTTAATGGCAATAATTATTTCTACACACACAGCATTTTAATTCAATATTTTCGTTTAAAAGTTTTTACTAAAGTTTGGTTTTGGTTTTTGGTTTCCGATTTGTTCGGAGCTTTTTTGAAACTCTATTTTCTAACTTCATAAAATTTCGCAAAAATAAAGCAAAATGAATTTGTAAGACTTCAATGAACTATTAAAATTTAAAAAGTTGGCTGTATTATTCCTTGATTCAGTTATTTAAAAAAAAATTATTTGAAATGTTAAGAAATTGCTTAACTGCAATCGTCAAATCAGCAAAATATTATCAAAAAAACAAAATAAAACGACTTAACAGAAAATTTCTTAAAAGAACAAAATATGAAATAATTATTTGCATACAAACATTTGTTAGCATATAAACGATTATTGCATTCAAACATAGTTAAGATTGCCGAATAGTACCAGAGATTCTAAGATGATATTTTAAGATAATGTTGAATAACGAAAATACAGAGTATATGCTCTTCGAGACGCCCCACAAATTGTGCTCATTCTTCTAATGAATTTATAGTAGATCGAAACTAAATAGAAACCTATTAGAAACTCTAAATTGCAGTAATAAGAAAAACAAAAAACAAATAAGAAGCTTACTAATTTAAATTAGAATAATCGTATTTGCAAATAGTTACTGACATTTTAATCATACGATAATAATGACGTAGCTATTAACTTGAAGTATTAAGCTGACAAGTATGAAATTTAACTAACTACAATCAATTCCACTTAAGTGGGTTGGCTTTGGCATGGCTTCCTTCCCCCCGCCAATCGAATGCATGTGAACTTTCAACTTTTGCTACAAAAGCAAAGTAAAGATGCAACCAACTGCAGGTACTTATGAATGTACTAAGAATTGGGTGAGTCGAAAAACTTTTCCGTCAACTGTGCCAATGAGCACACAAAGTTTTGCTTTGGCCACTTGACACAGGTGTCAGGTGTTTGCTAAGGCTATTAGCGCAGCGGTACTTAGTCGCTAAGGGTTGTTCCTTGCTTTTGGGCGTACAAAGTTAAGCGAAACCAATTGATATTTATTGCCACAAATCGGGTTTCACTTGAACGCATAACCTGGCCACTCTTCAAAATGGCATCAAATAACGTTGTTGAGTTCTATAAGAAACGCAAACAAGTCACTTACCTTCTTTTGACTTTTCGTATTGCTTTGGCGATGTTGTCTTCTTGTTTGGAATAGGCCTGAGTGCGTTGCTTAAAAGCTGTAAACACAAAGGCAAGATTAGATCATTGGCAAACGTTCATTGACGTTTATCACTTACAATTCGATCAGTGCGTTCGCCGCAGGGTAAACGCGCCACAGCGGCTTCGGGACTGTCCTCTGGCGGTGGTGGTTGGGGCACCCAGTTGTAGGCCCGCCTAGAAATGGGTACCCCAAAACGATCGTGCTGCGATGCTTGTTGTCTGCTTGCCAAAAAAAGAACACGGATTAGTTTTAATAACAGTTCTTCAGCAAGTTGCATATAACTACCTTAGGCTTTCGTAGCAATCCAAACAAACAACGGCGTATTCGCCATTCTCCAAGAGCAGACCATCATCGCTTTTGCGATTCTTCACAAATGGAAACTCATTGACAGGTAGGGCTCTCACACGTTTTCTATAGGTGGTTATGCCACAGAGATGGCAGTTATAATCATGCCAATTGTACTTGCGATCCTGCGGATTAACGCTGGGAGTTTGTGCTTCGTATCTGCAAAGTATGAGTATTACTTTTTTTTCACTTCGAAAGCAACAATATTCCGTAACTTACTTGCGCCATTGATTCAGCATGGAATGATAACAGAAGGTGCAGACCAGTGCGGTATTATTTCTTAACTGCTCGGCATTTGGCAGTGAGTTGTGTTTTAACAATAATGGAAAGTAAGGTCTGGAACCCTGTAAATATATCAATAGTTAGATAATAAGAAAGTTATTACAAATGTTTGCAAATTCCAGCTAATATTTAACTTGACAAAACCATCATGTTGTTACGCAATAGTTATTGCTTTTTAACAGAACGCTTTCATTAAAATAATCTTAATTTATAATATAGCAAGTTTTATCTGGTAGCTTTCAAAATTTACTATTTTCATATCGGTTTATTGAATGCAACACTTTCAAAATTCAAAATATTTAATATTTTGAAAATTTGTTGATTAATTGAAAAATAAAGTTCTAAGTTTTGTAGAAACTGCGGTTCGTTTTGATCTGCTCAGCTCCGTAATTTTAATCTTACAATTTTGTTGCTTTATTATTTATTTATGTTGTATAGTTTCGGAAGGTTCAAAGTAGTCTTTGCTTGTTTAACATTTTCGAAACAATTTTTTTTTTGTTTTATATAAACCTAAATTCAAGTATTTGGCAAGATCACTTAAAGTTTCTTTTTAATATAAATAAAATGTTTATCTAGACTGTAACATTATTATTAAGACTACATATTCTCTTCTGCATATATTTTATACGGACATAGTTTTTCTCTTAAAATCCATAAATGAAGTGGTGAAGCAAACCGAAATATATATTAAGATTAGTGCTGGACTCCGAAGTCTGGAAGTCTGGGACTCAAAGTCTTATTGCTTTATTTGTGTGCAAACAATAAACACGCACTTATCCTTAGAGCTGAAGTAGAAAAGATAACTACAAATAAATTTCAAAGAGTAACAAAACGACAATTTAACTTCAAATTTAGTTAAGGTTAGAAAATTTTCTATTAACATATAAGAAACAACGAGTGACCATATTTTTTAATTTCTATTTTAGAATGAACCAACCATCGTCACATGGTGCATAACCTTAGTCAAAAAGACAGCTCGGTAATTGACGACTTAATATAAGGAAAAGTCTATAATTTTCAAGCTATCACTTGTTATATTATCATCATGCATATTTCTTATTCATATTATTTCGCCTGAAGTTTCCCAAGCTAATATTATTATAACAAGTTTCCCTTTTAAGCAATCCTTCCACAAAACTACTTTTTCTCAAGAATAAATAAGAGATATCAAAGAAAAATCATCTTTTCATGCCTTATCTCATCGAATGCAACTAAAGACTTTATAAAACATTTACAATTTTTGTTATAAACTTAATGATAGATCGCCATATAGTCAGTGATTCATGATTATTATTAAATGCAAATAATTTATATTAAAAATGCCACAAGATTCATTTTATCGCAGTTTTCTTGGAGTTCAATTTAACAAATTGGCATTGGCCATGGTTATATTTTTATTGGGCACAAGAGGTCGTAGCTCAAATAGCTCTCAACTAAAATAATGATAATGATTAAACTTTTAACAAATTCATAATTAAATCTAAAGTTTATATAGCCGTTGAGGCCTTTATGAAATATCTTGTTAGACAAATAGGAAGTAAGGAGTTACATTTGAAAATCTAATCTATTTCAATATCCTAATATTGGTATAAATCTTCTTCTAAGTAGAGTTTTCTTGGTATTCAAGTATTTGCATTAATCATGGTGAATATTTTGTTTAATCATTCAACAAATACTGCATAGAATTAAAAGTTTATGTACTGAATAGTTTCTTAAGCCTTGAGTCCTTATGAATACAATATATAATATTATAAGACAAATAGGAATAAAAGAGTAACAACCATCTACATACATATATATGTCAATTACTATTTCAAAATTCAAGTCTCAATTATTCAATTACTAGTTAAAATAACAATTAAGCAAAAGTGCTAATAACAAGTTTTAATTCTCTTATTGCAAAAAGGTATTCGATTAGGGAAGTTACAAAACAATCGCGTCCTTTTAACTTGATTTTACAAATTTAATAATTTGCTTTGAATTCTTTTTAAAAAGTTTTCTTATTTTTACAATAAATAAGCGGAATTAAGTTCTAATTTATTTATGTCAACTGCATTCAAGGCATTCGAGAGAAGTTTAAATTTTTAAAATTTCGTAAGAAATTTGTAAAATGTTTGAACTTAAATCGAACTCGAAGTGGAATATTGGCTTACAAAATTTATAAAAATACAATTGCTGAATTTAGAGAACATCTTCCTCTATCGAATTAAGTTGGCTTGTCAACACAAATTTGTAAAACGTAATTATTCCAATAATTTCCTAGTCGATAAAGGATTATTAATTTTTTAAATATTCTTGCTGACAGAGTGAAAAACATTTTTCTTATTTTAAAGATTTTCAATGAAACTATGACTTTTTATAAAAGTAAAAGTGTCAAATTACAATGCATTTCAGATTAATGATTGATTGTAATACGTTATCACTCAATCAACTATCATGCTATAACTTCATCGTTTCAAATATTTATAAGACTTTCGAGGAACATTCGGTTACAAATTTTTATATCGGTTGTCATTTCATTTCGAAAGCTAAACATTTCTAAGTGCAACTTTTACAAGACGTTTTATCTTATCGTTATGATTTTAGAGTTACTTCTATAAGCTTTGATATACTATATCCAAGTATAACATATTCCTAAGAGAGCTCAACTTAGACAAACAAATAAATTTATCCCTCCTTGACTATGTTGACATATCTGCAAAGGCAACGTAGGGATATCTCTGTTAAAAGCAGTTCCTACAGAACAGGGATCCACAATTTATAGCCGAAAAGACTTGGGTAAATATCGTCTTTTTGCTTTTGAAAGTGCTACACAAATGCACCAGTGATGCAACCGGAAATGCAAACATGCGCCTTCGGTTTTAGAGGGAGTATGCTTCCGACGGCCACAAGATTTCAACTTAATGCTCGAAAACCTACACTACAATTGTTCAACCGTCTCTTCTAAATGTAACCAACACTAAGTGGCGTGCTGTAGATATGAAATCCAACATTAATAAGTTGGGTCTGAAGAAAGACGCATCCAGCAGGGCACTATGCTCTTCTCCAAATGAAGTTCCTATTTTGGACAATTTGGAAATCAAAGGAAAGCCACATACACATGAATTAATCGATTACTGTATCTTTAAGAAGCACTGCACAACAAAATATAAAACCAGCATTCTAACCGGAGAAGACTGGATCAATCAAGATTTTAACAGCGATAACCCTGTAGGCGGTGTCATCTATGTAGCGAAAGTTAAGTCATCTTATCAACTCCCATACAACTGTAGTGTTTTCAGGCAGAATTCACCAACAGCAATAATACAAATATTTCAAATGAACGTTTACGGAGGGTATGTTAAATAGTATTCAACCCACTTCATCTGGCAACCGGAATATAAGGGATATTGAGGGCAACTGCAATGCAGATGAACTTACTAGACAAGCAGCTATCAACATCCTATGACGGCACAAGGCACATCTGGTTTTCCTATAGACAGCTGAATATAAAAACCACTTTGCTTAGTAGCAAACTAAAAATAGCATCGAGAATCAAACACCTGCAAGATCTCGCGGCAGATATGAACGAATTACTGAAGTAACTACTAGCATGCTTCTATGAGACAATGATTCCGATTTTCGTATAGGTAGGTAAGTATAAACAGCACTTCGCTTAAAATCGAACTAAATATCGAATCAAAAATCTAGCCCCTACAAGATTTTGCTGCAGAGATTGAGTAATCCGTTCTCTGAGACAAAGAGTTTGTTTCTTCTATAGATAGCTGGGTATACAAAACACATAACTTAAACTAAAAATCGAACTAAATATCGAATCGAAAGATTTTGCTGCAGAGATTGAGTAATCCGTTCTCTGAGACTAAGAGTTTGTTTTTTCTATAGATAGCTGGGTATACAAAACACATAGCTTAAACTAAAAATGAAATTAAAAACCGCACTTCTGCATCTTGTGGAAAAGATCAAAAACTTTACAACCGCAACTATAGACCGAGCAATGATCAGTAACTTCTGCAAAAGTTATAAGATTAAGTCGGAGTTGAGGACGGTGAAGCATCTCTTCTGTTATTATCACGAACAGTGTGGAACTTTATTCAAATTTCTAATCTCATTTTCTGACTGATCGATCGCAGCTCTCAAATAAATCGGATTAAGGTCCCAGCTTGGATCAGTAACTGACTAGTGAATCCCATGCACAAAACTCAATGCAGATTAACTACTGCAAATGGTATGTAAATAAACTAGAGTTGTACAAGTTGTTTCTATAAAGAACCATGTAAAAATTTCTAATCTCGTTTTGTGACTGACCGATCCAAACTCACAGAGGAGCCGTACTATAGTCCGAGCAATGATCTGTCACTGGCTGATGAAATCAATGCATTTAATTCAACGTAAATTCACTTCTATAAACTGTGACTATCCTAGAATTCCTTGACTCATGACTGGCCTTTTCCAACTCTCATAGCAGACTGCAGTGCATCTAGGGCACTGTTTGGGTGTGACTTTAACCAGTTCACAGGAACTTCTGAGAGTGTTGGTTGTACCAAAGTCCAGCAGAGCAATATTACAGTGGCTCTTTCAAGACAAAAGTGAGTTGAAAACACTTTTATATGCTTAAAGTTTTGGAGGTGAAGTCGTCGTGCTTGCTCTCAGAGATCGCGCCCTTTTAAGTACTCAGCAGTATCTCTTCTGCCCCAATAAAGCAACCTAACACTGCCCTAATCACTTTATACTAGTTATATACCTCCTTGCTGGCATATAGTATACGTCCAAGTGTAAGATCTGAATGTAAGCCGCATAGAAAGCAATATATTGAAGTGCTGACAGGTGTTGATGACGATATCGATGGTGTCGAAGGTGGCGTATTGATGCACATGGCGCTATGACGAGATCCATTCGGTGAGCTTGATGTCATCATGGGTGAGGGAATGTTGTATCTGTTCGCCAAAAAAAAAGAGAAAAAAAATTTGTTACAAATTGTTCCAAAAGGCAATAGAAAATCAGCATAAATAAAAACCTGCGATACTCCAAGGGTACACGTTCTGCATCCATGGTCTCCCACTGTTTGGCCAAGAAATTAACGCAATCCTTACAGGCCAGCACACGATTGCTGTTCAGCTCGTTGTTGTTGTTGAGACTGTTGCTGCTGTTGTTGTTGTTGTTGTTGGCAACACCGTTGCTATTACTATTGTTGCTGGCATTTGTTTTGAGGCAAGGAAAGTGCATGGCATGAGAGTTCATGTGCTCAGCGCTGGTTGAAAGCCATTCCATTTTATTAGAGGCACAAAGCACTTTGCATATGGAGCAGCTGCAAGAAGCAGAGAATCAGAGATTAATGACAATGCAATTGCTTTTCTTTTTCTACAATATTTAAAAATAAATCAGGCTTACGGATACTGTCCATGTCCATTTTCTATAGGTCCTTGTGTAGATGTCGGTGAGCTGGGTCTGGAATCGCTGCGTCTGATTTGCTTCAAGTCTCTTGCTGTATTTGAATTAGAATTGTTTGAATTCGATTCGTAAGGCTGTAAGCGAACAAGAAAAAAGAAACGTACACAAATTTAAAACTTGTTAATTTCTCTTATACATAAAGTACTATATGTACCAGACACAATTGTTTATAGCAGCTACGCTACTTAATCGAGCTTAACCGAGTTGGAAAAGCTGTTTTAGCCAATTTTCAAGCAGTTACGACCAACAGCTAAAACTGCCAAATGCAAAGAGTTTTGTGCGTTTGCCAAATTATACCCAGGGCACACCTCTGCGCCGCACAAAATATCACACATCATAGGCCCCAACAACCATATCTAATCGAATTTCAATAAATATTTCATACAATTGATTTGCCATTCAAGAAGTAGCTGCCACTCAAGTACATCTGGTTAGTTTTGCCATTGTTTGGCTTTCAAACCGATTCTTACCGGTTATAAGATACGCCCATGCCGAAAGACTTTCAATTTTGAAGCTTTTCGCGAGAAACCTGCTTATACAATAAAGCTGTAGATAAGACTATGCCGCCGTACCTCTCTTATCGGTCGTAGTTTCATTTGTTTGGGTTTTGTGCTATTTTGGTGAGTGCCCCGCCTTTCCGGGCACGCTCGTTATCGGTCTCAGTTTTATGACATTACTAAATCTAGTTATTTCGGGCGTTTCCCCATTATAGCTGCCTGTCCCACATCATGCTCTACCCCATAATAACCTATCACAAATGATGGCCAATAAATTAATTGTCGTGCATATTATTTGTTAGGTTTTATGGCGTTATTTTAACTGGTACATAAAATAGACAGTTTGTACGATTACTAATACCTAGCTATCAGTTTTTATAACTACCATTTCTTTGGAGGATTCATTAGAGTGTGCTACTTATTCGAAAGTTAAGCACGGTTTTTACAATCTCGTACTAAAGTATGATTTTAGCTTTAGATTACTTTAATTGGCTACACACATTTCAAGGTATTTGCTCGAGCAATCAGTTGCTAACCGATAATAGGCGTGTAGTATCAGAAATGATTTATGTCTCGATTTCCGCAAGTTACAAAATTTTTTAAGTTTAAAAATTAGCATGCATTTTAAGTAAGCTCTTTTAGCGCAGACTATATTGCACATAAAGGGTGATTTTTTAGTAACAGCTTTATCGTGCCTCGTATAATTGCCATAGAACGTACAGTTTGGTCTATAATTTGAATGAATAAAGATCAGCCGTAATACTGTGAATGTCGAGCGATACCATGCCCAAAATTGCAGTTTCCCTGGGCTGCAACCTTATGGTGCCACATTCCGCACAGCCCGCGAAACAAAGGCCCTTAGAATTTATTCGTAAGATACTGCTGCAGTTATGTTCGAGAGACTATGTTGTACATTTCCATGAAATTTTCACTAAATATTTAATTATATCCAACGTTATAACTGGATAACTTATGTAAATTTTTCGTACATTTTGCTAATTATTATGTTTCCTTTATTTAAATGTCAAATTAACAAGCTCCTTAAAAGTTACCCTTTATAATTAAATCAATGGAAAGCTATAAGCATTAGCTAACTGCAGAAAAGAACCTACAAAAAGATAAAAATTATTGGCAAATTTACAAAAACTAAAAAAGTCCCAATATAGGAAACTACAGCAAAGCCGAAGGAAAAAATGCATTTTAATCTTTAAAACAGAACACAAAAAAAAAAAAATTTAAGTGTTTATCAGTATAGAAATTCTCGTAAAGAGTGCTTAAAAAATTGCCGCCATGTTGTAGATGTTAATTTCTGAAGTAATTTGCTATATAAAATTAAAATCCCTTGAAACCTTCAGAGCCCGAAAAGCATAACAAAAATAAGGATATTTTTGCAAAGAATGGACCATCTTTTCGTTAGCATGTTAGTTGGAGAGCTAGATGCTATTTCGGAAATAATTTGCTTCGTAGCATTAAAAAACGGGGTCAGAATTGTCCTTTCCCCACTTTTTTCTTTATGTAGCTGTCGCGTATTGACAATAAGCCTTTATCTGCCGCCAATATTTGGCACTCAACAAATTAAAATAAATTTCTTAAGATACCTCGAAAAAAAAAACAACCGAATCCCGATCCACAAATCCCAACAGGTTCTAATAATAACTAAACAAATATGCACATTGAATCAAAATTCAAGTAATTGCTTGTTTAAAGAGTCAAAGTTTAACTTTATTATTTAATTATTATTGTTATTGTTGGTTTAAACAATATGCCGGTTATTTGGAACTTGCAAATATGAGTACATTGCACAATTCATTATCACACCAAAGCCATAGCTTTCAATTATATTTAAACTACCTTGAATTTCTAACACCTCTAAAAAGCTTTGTCATTTATATGTATCTAAGGCAAATATTTTGAATGCAAACTTCAAAATGCAAATAATTTTAAAATGATGCAAGGTAATTTGAAATTCAAAAACAGCTGATGAAAATAAAAAAAATGAATCAGTCTGAAAAGTTATTTCTCAACGACAATAAAATAAATTAGATCTATTGGCATTCAATCTGCAGGAATTGGTTTTTGTTTTGCCGAAAGAAATAGTCGAATGAGCTTACAGGAACAGTGATTTTTTACGTCTTTTACATTAGCGAAAAGAGAATTTTATTGTTCAGTAAGTTATTAACAAAGCTATAGAAGTTTATATAATGTTTGAAAGTTCAAGCGTTCAGTGTAATTTCGTTCGGAAAGTCCTGCCACAGTCGCACAAGCAATCCTTGACTATGTCGAACCCCATACAAAGCCTATCATATATTCTATTATTATGACTTTGCTGGAAACGTATAAAGGGAGAAGAGCTAAAAGAGTGAATGGCTGCCCATTGTCGATCATAACCATAATCTATAACCACATCTTTAAAAGATTCTTTCGAGAAAATGCATTTAAGTTCATTGTCTTCAAGCACATGTAATATCTATCAATCAGAGCCAAGTTTCGGGTATAATCCTGTCTATTTTTCGTCCCAAGCGGGGATTCAAGATTTGGTTTAATAGGTATATAAGGAAATTCGAAAGTTTTTCATTTTTTTTTTTGGAAATGTACAGTCCACTCAATAAATATACAAACTAAATAAAAACAAGAAAAACTATTTGGGAAAATTCTTCAAAAGTTTATACATTTTTCGGATATTATGGACAATAATATTACTAGTATTACTAGTAGTAGTATATTATAAGAAAGTTAACCCAAAAAGTTTTTAGCCTCTACAAACAAAAACTACAAAAAAGAAGAATACAGTTAACTGGAAATAATGGGACCGAGAAACTTGTAGAAAATTTGAAGGTAAAAAAATCGAATAAATAATCTTAAACATTTCAATCTCTAATCCTGATATAAAATAACATTTCTGAAAGCGAATTCAGATTTTACGCAGCGTATTGCTTGCATTAGAATAGATAATAAAATAGAAGCACTTAATAACAAAAGATCAGATGCATGAAAGTTATAGAAAAGCTAAGGGTAGAAAAAAACGTATAATTTTGAAACAATAAACTTAAACGTGCCAATCTCTAATCCTGATATAAAATAACATTTCTAACAGCGAACTCAGCTCTTAGGCAGTATAATTATTCGAGAATGACACTCTAAATATGTGCAATTAGTATAAAAAATCACTATAACTCTAGAAAATACAACTTTTCGAGTACGAAGAAAAAGTGGTTTTAGCAAATTCCTTTTAAGAGGGAATTCCAAAAATTCCACATACGCACAAACGATGCCGGCCAAAGTACAACATCTGGTAAGTTCTCATATCTCCGACTAGTATAGTCTACACAATCTAAATGTTTATGCAGACAAATATCTGCTGAAAAATGTTTCCATATAAAAACTTCTTATAAAGGTCATTGTTTCTATTATTAAAAATATAACAATTGTCATTTACATAAAATATTCGTGTCTTTCCGTCTCTCGTTTTACGTAAGTAGAGAATTTCGTCAAATTCTGGAACTTGTGCAACCACAGATAAAAATTCAAATAAAACTTAAATTTTCTGCAGTATTGTGTATTTTTTTATTCGTTTTATTCTTAAAGTGGAGCAAACTTTTCTTTGTTTTATTTTGCCTTCTAAGGCAGACAGACCTTGACGTCATTGTTGATACTGTCAACTGACAAAAACTTCTTGTTTTGACTTAGAAAAGCGCGTAAGATACATGGCCATAATGACATAGTTACGGCAGCTGTTTAAAGATAAAAAATTTAAGAAATAAAAAAATTAGGTAAATAAATAAAATGAAAAATTTCACCAGCTAAGCAATTATTTGCAGTGCTAAAGTTATTTGTTGTTACAGTCAGACGACAAAGTAAACAATAGAATTTATGTATCCCCCGAGAAAAAAGACTGCAAGAGATGATATATTGCTGCTGTACAAGTTAGAACTTGAAATTATAATAACACTGCGCTACAAAAATAAAAATGTTGTAAGCTCTTTCACGGTTTACGACTAGTATAATAAAATTATTTTTATTTTTTTATAATCGCATTATGCTCTTGGGATTTTCGCTAATATTCGTAATTAAGAGTTGTTTACCCTCAAAAGCAGCGCCTGGTGCTAAAAAATGAGCCAGCCATTGCGACACGGTAGCCTCAATGTTGGAGGCGTAAGTTGTTGTAACTTGTTGGAAATTAAAAAAAGAAAAGACGAGTTCCTGCATTTTCTAAAAGTATAATATTTAGCAGTAGTCTCTGATGATTTGAGCCAGTTTACACAATTATTTAGGAAAACTTTTATTGGATCGATACCTAGCGCCAAAGTGAATTTTTCGCAAAACTTTAACGCGTATTTCTCGAAATCACGTCTTTGTCTTTTTCGAACTAATATGCGGTTGTTCATAATTACCTTTTTTTTCTGATTTTTCGGATCTCTTGTAAACTTACTTAGTATTTTATAATAATTAACATGTTAACATATAATAGTTGGTTGCGTTTTTTAAAAGATGGCTCCGCCTGCAAATTGTGGGCGATATTGAAACCGATCAGCATCTATCTCTGACAATAACATTGTTTGTGTCTCTTTATGAATGTGCGAATTTGCAGGAAGTTTGTATTTTCTTTTAAAATGTTAATAAAAGTGCAGCTGTAGAATATCGAATGCTTGTGGAAGTTTCTGCTTCGATCGATAGTGACTTTGAGGCTTTCAAAATGTTGATTTAAGCGTGAAAGACAAAGAGCGTCTTGGCCAACCCAGGAAGTAAAATAATCATGTGTTGTTGGCTTAACTGAACCACGATGCGTTCAGAACGCAAACTCAACTTGCAGAATCGTTGGGAGGGACTCAGCCAGCAATGTCCGTTCGTTAATACAGTAGAGATTGTGCTGAAGAAAATTTTGTACTGCTTTTTGAAAGAAGGAAATTTTGTACCGCATGAATACTGGAGACGATAACTCTAAGTAGCAAAAGTACTCGGCAAGCCGGATAAATCTGTATCACCATCGTTCAAGTCGATTAGGTACTGCTGAGACCAGATGGGTATGATCTCCAATAATCTGCTAAAAGCTGACAAATCCGCTAATGGGAAATATTATCGATAATTTACGTGCTTCGTTTGTGCATTATGTGAAAAACGCTCAGAATCGACCGATAGGCATGACAAGATAATTTTACCATATTATTATTATTTATATGAGGCTGTAAGTGCCAAAAATTATCGGGAAATGCTGAATTGAGTGGTACACACTTGTTGTATTCTCTAGACTTTGTTTCTTACTACTACTTTTTTTAATTAACAATGGCGAATCATTTAAATGGAAATCGAAAAATAGCTAAATGACTGGAACGAAGTTAGAGGACGCATTATATAAAGAAAAGAAGTCGCTTATGACGGAAAATGCTCTGAATAATACATTTAAAATTTTCATTTTTTTTTTTAATATTCTTAAATACACAAATTTTTAAATTCCTTAAATACGAATTTTGCACCAAATTCATTGGAATTCTTTTGGTTTTCAACATTTAAGCAAATACGGAATAAATCGCTAAACGTGCCGAGTTTCCAAATTGTGTTTTCGAAACTGTACTACATTAAATACGGAAAGATACAATGATGATGATTCAACAAACTACATATTTGTGAGAAAAATTGTACCGTAGAGGGTAAAATGTGGAAACTCTAGCTCTTACAAACTTCGAGCTCTAGATGTTCAGTTAATCATAGAGAGCGAGACATGGCAGTTAAGATTTTTGGAAATCTGTCGCATATATAGTTTGCACAATGCCAATATACGCTTTGTGTCGTATATATTTAGGTATAAAAATACAGAACTTATTCTTCAGATGATAAGTAGGCCCAACACTATTCACAAAGTTAAATTTCAATTCTAGTTAAGTTAATTTTTGTTCAAAAACCCAACATCAGCATGCCTTATTATCGTAATTATCATAATCTACAATTTACGAAATTGAAACTCGAAATTTCCACATGATTTCTTAAATAAATTTAATACTCTTATTTTGTAGTTCTGTGTTAAAGAGTAGCTTTAAAAGGCATTTACTTGAGTTGTACAATAATACCAATTTGTATCAAGCGGATCATAAAAGTTAAACAACTGACAGCCTTCTCCACTTTCCGCCCATGATTTATGACCTGTTACAGCTGTCATTTTAATTATTACTTATTCGGGCTGACGTATTTCGTACTTGTATTATACTCATAATAGATAGCTAAAATACTCTGTATATGGTCTTAACTACACAAAAATAAAAATGAAAACCAGATAACGCCCCAATTAACACACTTTCAATAACTATCCTATATGGAGTACGTACAAGGTACATTCAAGTATTTGTTAACGCGTCGTTAATGCAATCATTTAAAAAATTCAACAACTAAACAAAAACAGATATAAATTTCAACAGAAGCTACAAAATAAATATTATATACGTTTTGTAATAAAAAATAAATAAAGCAAAAACTAGTGCCAAAAAAATAAATAAAGAAAATTAAAACTAAATAACGAGAAAACCAGTTTAAAGCAGATGTCTCACGTTGGCAAACAGCTAAAACTGATTCGGCCAAGTTTGTGTACTTTGTATTTATTGTTTCTTTTGCTTTTATTATGTTTTTTTTTTTATTATTATTTCAGTCCATTTTTGTACTCTTTGTTATTCACATGTACACGTGTTTGTGTATATTCTACTTTTTTTTTGTTACTTCTTCAGCTCAATACTCTTTTGGAGAGCATATTTGTTCGCCAATGAGTTTACAGAGAAACAAAAAGATACTTTTTGTACAATGAAATAGGGAATATTGCTTTTGAGGCAGGAATTGTAGTGAAAAAGGGGAATAAATATTTTGAAATATATAGATCAGCTCCAATTAAAAAATTACTAAAACCTAGCTTGCAGACTCTTAAAACGTGACAGAAAACAAATCTATACGTAAAACGAGTTGCGAAAGACAAATTTTTGCTTTTCTCTAATGCCCATTACTTTTTATCTTGCTTTTGATTTAATTTCCATTTATTTATTTATTGTCTTGACTACTTTCAACTAAAGAAAAACACGCATAAGCCATATAGAGACAGTGACTCACATGCGCCATCTAACGACAACGATTCGCATGCGCCATCTAGCGGCCAACGCGCACCTTATGATACAGCAATTTGTACAACAATTTATCTTCAAACGTTTCCAAACTGCAGTCGAGCTGCATAATATTGCAATTAATCAATGAAGATTAATTTTTGATTAAATAAGAACCAAAGGGTTTGCTGGACCATAGGGTTTAGAAGAAGCATTCAGGAACATTAAACACCCTACAAGACTTTTTGATATTTATTTTTATTTTTATCAGCATCACTCGGATTACCAACTGCTAGACTGAGCTATACAATATATATAAACAATAAATTAGTTGTAAATATATAAAAAAGAATTGTTTCAAAAAAAATTGTACGAAACTAACAAATAGATGGCGCTAACAATCGATTGAAGCTTATCAGTGTTTTTTTTTTGCGCGCTAAATCAATTATAGTTTGTTGCAACAAAATAACTATCGCGTATTTTTTTTAAACAAAATAAAGCGTAATTAAATTCCTATTTTGATAAGGCAGCTAACGTGAGCCAACACGAAAGCATTGAAGCAACATCCTAGCAGTCCTATCGATAGACAATCTAGGATGAGCTAGTATTGGCTTCAACAGCTCATCATATCAAACAAAGCATATCATTTCTTAAAAACAATATTTGATCGCATGTAATGCTTAAAACAGATACCGGCCGACAGCCTTTGAAACCCCTTGTAATGCACCTTACGAAGTCGGAAAATGTTTAACCGAAATAATCTACAAAATCGATGATCTATTGAATCGATGATCAAAAATGCAGCTATTGTAATCGATCAGCTAAATCTAATCTTAAAAATAGAATCTTCATCTGCAGGTAATACGCCACATGAAAGAGATACCTATACCAAAGCATTGAAGCAACAGCGAAGCAGCTTGTCGATAGGCGATATACAATGACTACTGAAGTTGCTGTCATCGGCATATGCGAGTATCGATATCAATATATTGTATGTAGAAATGTTGTCTGCACGCCGATTTACGTGTCTGCATGATAGGCTCAATGCTTCAAAATACTGTTTTTTTATAATAAATGTTGTTATTTTTTGGTAAAAACTCGAAAGTTTTCTCAAACAGTTCTCTCGTGAGGTATCTTGAATAGAGGGTAACCGGACATATTATCCATTAAATGAAGAATGGTCAGTTTCAGTAAGCTTTAGCATCGTATTAGGCCTGAATCACCACCTTAACAACTTTAAACTCTTACAAAGATCAATGTATGCGATTTAATGGTTCTAGAGATCACCGTCGTAAAATAAAGTGCATAATACACCATATCCATATATCATAGTGTTGACATGATCCACGAACGCAATGACAGCCCATGAATGCTGATCTCACAAACATTCATCTCAGAGATACCATAAGCTAATGCGATAAAGCACAAGCAAAGGTTTGGAAACAGTCAAATCAATTCTTCCATCGAAGTGGTCAGGAAACACAAAAACACACTCTTGAGTCTCATTCAATCTGCCAAGTTTCCAATGTCAGCGAAAACCAGAACATCCCGCATACGCAAATACCCACATTTGCAGCTCATAAAACTACACACATTCATAGCATTTCCTGGTAATATCATAAACCCTCTCTCTCTACATATTAGCATGTATGAAATTCGACTTGCTTACAAAAATTAATCATCCGTAGTTTTTTTTTTTCAACATTTACTTTTCTCTTTTGTTTGCCGTATTTAAAGTTCTGCGCCGTATGATCTTAAGTTCTGTTTACCCCCATACAACTCGTTGTGTGTGTTTGCCCATGGTGTATATAGCAATAAAAATAAACTTTGCTGCGCATTCCTAAGCCTGCCCACTCCAAAAATATTGTATATTTACACGTAATTAAACGTAACATGAAATATATTTCCAGGTACTTGTATGGGATCATTCGAAATGGCACAAAGATCGCTGCGTGTTGGCAAGTGCGCGCGGCGGTAATGCGAGTACCATATCTTATCTAATGGAATTTGTTGACTTAAATTTGTTAACATGTTGACACTCGACTGCTCCAACGCCCCAACGCCGGCATATTAGATAAGCGGCGTCGCATTAATAATAACGTATGTATGCCCATAGACACGTAGACGTACGTATACGCACATAAACTTCGTTCACCCTCAATTAATGGCCATGTCCATGCGGCGGCCTTCGACAAACAATCCAGCACTAAACAACCCATCACAAAATTTCTAATCTTTGTTCCGTTTGCCACCAGCTCAACGTGTGTCGTGATCTGTCTGTCGTTCATATAGATTTATGGACAATCGAAATCGATTCCCGCCATAGGTACGCGTGCTTCTAAAGCCTCCAAGCTGCGCCATCGTCACCTTTATTGGCTCTGGGGTTACAAATGTTATCAGTCCAGTGTTGTTAATCGACTGAAATGTCAGCGGTTATCGCTACAGTGCTAGTGCTCCCATTAGGCGCAACGTTGGACCGACGGGTCGCACAGTATTCCTATTTCTCTTTTGTAGTATTTATTTATTTTTATTACTATGTAAAATGTAATCGCTTTTCCTATATATAGTATATATATACATAAAAAGATTTATATTTATTCACTTATGCATGCAATCGACAGCTAGTAAATTTCCATGTTTGCGCATTCTATAGATAAGGCCAGACAAGATGACTTTACTCATAAGCATTTCTCGGAAAAATTTCTTCTACAGGTGGTTCAAATAGATTTCTAGGATTATTTATCTTCAATTCCATTTGATTACAAGCACATAGAAAGCATTTTGATCATTTATTCGATTTTGAATTACCCTCTTCTCTGTGACACACAAGCAAGAATATTATTATCCTAAAACAAAGATTTTTTGAAGGCTTATCTCAAAAACTCCAAAGTATTATTGAACCCGAAATTCTCGATAGTGTCTTCCTAAACACTGAACTTTGCTCGGCGTATAAATTTGTAATGCCTAAACTGCATAAGCCTTATTACAAGTGTGTCCGATCAGAAACTAAGAGAAATTCGTTGCGAAACACGTGAATAGGGGCAACCGTATTTGCGATTATCGGGATGATAAGTTTACGTAGTATTTCCTCAACCTTTTAATTTCGAATTAACGCCGCAGTAGATGATAACAACAATAAACTCTTGTAATACCCATTATAAACAAAAAAAAAGTATATTTGTTTATAATCAACAAATGTGCCGTACCGTACCGTGGCGGGTTCGACATAGTCCGCTCACTCTATTCAATAGCTTAACTTTTCTACACTCTCGCTCACCTTAAATCGCACATTGCTTGTGGAATCCGAATTCGCCAATGACTTTTCCGATGGTGAATTGTGACCGGTAAACTGTGGCATATTATTTGTACCAACACTGCTGCCTCCCACAGCTCCGCTGGCATTATACTCCACATGATGCACTGCACCTGGTGAGCCGGACACTGCGCTGGCAGCTCGCACGCTAGGCACACCACCTTCCGCCATATTGGCATGCTTCTCATTGCAATTGGCGCACACCTGAACCATGCCTGTAATCAACAAAAAGCCATTAACTTGCAGATTTACAAGATTAACTTCAAGACAGTGCCTTACCCTGAGGACTAATTGGACTAGCGTTCTTAAAGGCCTTTATTGTTTTTATGAAGGGATAGTAGGGCTCTCGTTCGGCATTCGGACAGCAATAGACAAGACGCAGCAGGGATGAGGGCTGGTCACAGCCGCAGGTGTAACAGACAAATGTAGTGCGCTCTGTAGCAGGAGCGGGACGTTTGCGCAATGTATAGGAACGCTCCAATTCGGGCGTATGAAAAGCCTGAAATAAAAATAAGCAAATATTAAAAGCGGTATTAATAATAAGTTGGATTCAATTGTTAATGTTAATTACATGAGGTGCATAATATAATAAAAAGTATAATGAATTTATATAAAAAAATTTGCAACCAAAGAAATTACGAATATTACGAAGTTTCAAGCGTGTGCTATAGAACTTAGAACTTAGTAAACCGAAATCTTGACTTAGTTAAGAGTTGAAAAAGGTCTTCGAACTAGATTAATCAGTATCTTGTCTAAGCTCAAGTAAGATTGTATAAATTGCAGTTTTTCGTATACAGAAAAGGAAATTTACGAACTATGGCAAACGAATTTTTGATTTAAAAGAATATATCACATGTAAGTCTCAATAACAAAATACTTTGAATGATAAAGGGTTCACTGTTAGAAAAAGTTCCCTCTTATTAAATCAGCTTATATCTATAGCCAAATGAATACGATTAACAAAGAGATGCATTCAATAAATAGTTTGACATATATTCTGCTGCATGCAATTCCAAGAATATTTTAGATTTAATTCAATTCAATGCATTCATTATAATTCACTTACAGCTTATCATTATGATACTCATATAAAAATCTTCTAGAATGATTTCTAACGCATGTGGAAACTCCTTTTCAGCCTGACAAATTAGGTTACTATTTCAAATTTAATTTGCGTTATTTTTCTTGCAAAAGCAGAACCAGCACTTAGCACTTAGCTTTTATAAACAAATATAGCTTGTGTATATGGAAAACTAATTCTAAATTTTTTAAATTCATCAGATTAAGCAGAGACCAACCAGTAAATCTCTTATATTCATAATTTTCAGTACATGCGAATTAATTTTCTTATGAATCAAATTTTTGGCAACTAAGATAAAGGGCTGGCATTGGTAGGCATTTGTAAATGGAGTATAATCATTTTTCTTATAAAAAAAAAGAGTACTACCCGGCTGATTTTGGTTCCTAATAGAAATAACTAAACAAGAGACCGATAATCGCATGATGTAAGATTTATTATATTTTAGTGGTTTTGTTTTGAATAATTTTTGATTTGTTTTAAATTTCTTTAAGTTAAATATGCTTATTTTAAGAGATCTCTTAAGATTGCGAATTCTCAAAAACTTTTATTGAGACCGCCTTTTGTCTTTCACCAGATGATGTAGTTTAGTACATAAACACTCTTTATTTATCTTATTTAATACCCTTATCTGCGTCAAACTAACTTCAATCCAAAGTTAACTTCAGAGATTGTAGTGCACATTATATACGCTACAATTCAACCTCAAAACAAAACTAAACTAACCGCAAGCTCAAAATATAAACGATCAATTAAAATAAATGATTAATTTAGCATAATAAACATTAAAACTAATCTATTGTCATGCCAAGCATTTTTCTACTCTTCGGGCAATTTACGAAAGACACAAGAAATACCAGAAAATTCAAGTTCAGTAACCTTAAGTGGTACGAGAAATTGACAATACGAGTGAGTAGTGCTCGCTCGGCCTTTTGCAGTTTTACTGCTGACAAAAGAAAATTGTATTTTATTATTCCATAATATTCTGCATTTTCCGTCATTTATTTTTGTTTTTCTTTTATCTGATGGCAGATTTCGTAATCTGCTTGTCTATTTTTGTCGCAATGCCATATACAATGTATATTATGTATGACACGAGATACATATGCAAATATACGATATATAATATAATTTTATATGCTTATCAGATACATATATATATATATA
The DNA here is from genome assembly GCA_035046065.1 of Chymomyza procnemis. Taxonomy (NCBI): domain Eukaryota; kingdom Metazoa; phylum Arthropoda; class Insecta; order Diptera; family Drosophilidae; genus Chymomyza; species Chymomyza procnemis. The sequence continues at coordinate 9,246,559 of JAWNOJ010000023.1, read as the reverse complement.
TAGAGATATAAAAAATAAATTCATCGCACAATTATCCCATAAGCTTATTATATGACTCTTGGATTTTTTTATTATTATTATTATTTTTGTTTGTTGTTTATAAAAAAAAATGTTTACTTTGGCACATTTCGTTAAGCTACTTTAATTTGTATCTGTGCCAAATGAGTATGTATCTGTCTACGTTGAAAAAAAAAATGTATCTAGGCAACAATGAAATCATTTCCAGTCGTATCTGGTAAAGGCAAACACGCAAGCAAGCATTCATTTATTTTATTAGGCACTAAACAATTTAATTGTTTGTTTACTTTTCGTATTTCATTTTGTGTCAGATTTTTTGACATTGATAGGCGCGCATTTTTATTATACAGTTGCCGGCTGTCAGTCAACTCAAGATACAACTCAAGATACACACACAAATATATATTTGGTATCTGTATCTTTATGGAAGTATTTTAAAGATACGCGGTGAGTTTTACAAGTTTGCGTGCACGCAATACCGTATGGAAAACACAAATCTATTTAAAGACTTTTATGAACTGAACTATGTCCGTTTATTAATATTCTAATCCAATCAAGGCTACAAATTGCGCGAAATCAAGTAAAACTATAATATAAAATGCTTTTCTTGATGGGCAGACTATTTTTGAAGAGGGTTTATGAAGCTCTTAGATCGAGCTTATTTGTATTACCCCAAAATTTAACTTAGAATATCTCAATATCTCAAAAATAAATTACTGTGGTTAGACTTAAAAGAACAAGTCTAGTGAAAACGTTGAAAACTAATTTCTTTCGATTGAGTTTATTTTTCAATTTCAGATTTCGTCGTGACTCAGTTATCACTAAACTAAGAATCTCCTACATACTTAGAAGCTATTAGCATACGAAGTTAAAAAAAAGTAATCACACATAATGGAACTTTTCGCTCTAAGTTTTTCCGTTTTGGCCACTAAACAATTTGACTATTCATTTTCTTCTATTGATTTTATATTTCAACGAATTCAGAGTTCGTCGTGATGAACGAGAATCATAATCACTTTAACTAGGGACCCCCCACGGGCTAAAAAGCTATTGGCATTTAAATTTGAAAAAAAAAGTGAAAATCCTTAGATGAGGCATTCCAATCCTGTTTTAAAAACTATTTTTTTTAATGATTTTTTTTTATTAAAGGTAGTTAAAGGTCTGGAAGTTGTATGCTGCAGAGTTTACTTGTGATCTGGCTTTTATCGAGCAGGTTGATCGTAAGTACATTTGTGGGGTAATGCAGATTCTTGGTCTATTTACTCAAGTAATACCAAAAGCATTGTAAAAATTCACATTTTCATGGTGAGGGTGGCAACCGAGACATTATAAAAGGTTTATTTTGGATGCGTTGTATGACTCGTCGGTTGGTGGAGCTTGCAGTATCTTATAGCTGGATTACGTAAGATCATACTTTGTAAAGCTGCTGCCCGTCGAGTCTTAAGTATAGGTATTTCGTTCAAGTAAAAAACTTTCTCAATGTGGGAATATTACATTATTCCGAAAGATAAGGTTTGAATTTCAACACTAAAGAGATATCTTATTCCGAAAGACAAGGTTTGAATTTAAACACAAAAGAGATCATGTGTATTGTTTCTGGGCAAGCTCGATTTAGACAATTTGAACAAGTTTGATAATACTAGAAAATACACCAGGTTATTCTGTATACCAAAGAAATGACTTGAGTTTCTTCTGGTAATTCCTGTATTTAAAAACTAAGCTGGCTATACCGCCAAAAATATTATAAGAACTGTTTTTTGGATCCACTAAATCAAGAACAAGTTAAAGACCTGAACATCTCTAAACGTTATGTTTTGAATCAAAAATGTAAATAAAAAATTAAAGTGTTATAAAAATAATGAATTTGACAACTGATTTGAATAGAACTAATAGAATCGTACATATTAGATGGGTTGCTAATTTGCTGGTTGCTTGGCTCATAAACCACCAATAAAAAAATCAAATTTAATTAAAGGAACCGAGTGGAAGATTGCATGCAGGTTAACGTGCGTAGTCTCATATTTTAAGGAAGAGTTATTCTCTGAATTCTGAGAGTTATGATTGGAGTTCAATTCCCCTATTCTGCCTAAAAAAAAATAAAAATAAAAACTTCAAAGCAATTTCGATATCTGCCAAACATGAACAAGTATTTTCTATAGCATATTTAATACAAGAAGACATTCAGCGATTACTCAAACTCCCCTCGTTCGTATAGACAAAAATAAATATGAATCCGTCATAAGCATAAACGTATTACATATGTGTGTCACAGTATGCTGCTCCCGCTCATCAATCTGGCCAACAACATGTCATCCATATTTATTGATCCAACGAGTGCCGGTCAAAGAGACGGCAGCGTCTACGTCTTCGTCTCCGCCATCAATGTTGGCGTCAGCGCCAACTTAGCTTCTGTTAGCGTTACTTTTGGAATAGCACTAACGAGTGGGGCGGGGGATTCCAGCTAGAGGAGTTGAGAGATTTTGAGGCGGCTTTTTGAGAACCAGTTCGTCACTTTTGGACATTTTTAGTGCTCGTTTTTCATGCTCGTTTAAAATTGCCGCCGACGCCGATGTTGTGACTTTGACGACGTCGACGACGACCACGATGTTGCCACTGACACCGCGGTTGTATGCTCCCCTGCTCCTCATAACAGTTGTTATTTTTGTTGTTTTTTTCTGCCGTTTTCATGTCGTTGATAAGCATTTTCGAAATGGGGGTCATGACCGTTTAATAACTTTTTATGAAGACAACTTTTGTTTAACAACTTTTATTTCTCTTATTTGTTATTCGTTAATTATAAAGTATGAACAAGTGTTACTTGGGTCTAAATAATTTCCAAGTTGGCTCTATTCCACTAAAACTACCTACATAGCTTACGTTTCGATATGGTTTGAGACCAATACAATTCTACTTCTGCTCATTAAAGAAAAGAGTAGTTGTTTTGTTTATTTTGATTCTTACCAAATATTTGGTTCGTACTTAATTATAGGTTTCGCTGGTTTATGCCTCGAACTCATTGTTATGCTTAAGCATTTTGATTTAAATTGTCTTATAAGTGGTCAGCAATTAGTGTATAGTTGAGTCATAATAACCACTTATATCCGCACCATTTATGTTCGATCTGAAACACTTATAAAATAAAATGCTTTATGCTTGTTTTCCTGTGAAACGCAAAGAGGCCGCTCAAAGCCAGTTCAACGTTTATCTCAGAATTTGTGATTATTTCCGTAGAAAACTGTTACTCTATTATAGTAATTCTATTGACTTTAGTTAAGATAGTTATGATTATTATAAAAAAAATGAATTGATGAAAAGACTCAAGTAGCGATATCCGCCGTTTTAAAATAAAAAGTAACATGCCGTTAAATCTCCGATAAGATGAACATTTTCGGACTTATGCGAAATCTTTGATTGGCACTACGAAAGCCAAGCAAAGTTACATCCTTGGATCTTGACATTATTCTTTTACTTATTTCTTGCTTTGACTCCCACAAGGAGCCCAAGACTTGATTCTTAAGTAATATATTTATTTTGTTGTTCTGAAACAAACTCAAAGCACTTAAGATTGAACAAATACCAGAAATACAAAATCTTTCGAAATATATTAGTAATATTGGCTTACAATAATCAGAGTTCTACAGAAAATTTAGCAATTCACACGTTCTTCATAAATTGCTAATTAAAGCAGATATTTTAGATAAGTACTAAGTGATCTGTCACCTACTTAATTTGTTGCTAATTCTCAGTTCGCTACGCTAAATTCTTCTTGTTTTATGTGGGCAAAATTTTGTAAATTAATATTTAATAAAACCTACTCATCTTTAAATACATAACTTTAGCAACTACTTCATTTAAAAAAGGAATACCTTTTCATGTTAAATATTGAAAATTAACTCGTTAAGGACTGGTCCAGTAATCCCCTTTTATTTTTAGATTTAGTTTATTTTTTAATTTTTTGAAGTTTTTCTCAAAACCCTGTCATAGCTTAAAATTGCCAACAATAGGGAATAGACCTTCAGAAGACCTATGAAAATATTCTTCTGAATTCTTATTATAAAGGGCAAAGCCCCTTTTTAATATGTTAACCGCACATATGAGCACCCAACAACCTTTACTATTTTACTCCACATTTGAAACATTCCCCGAACGTTAACGACTTTTCCGGAATGTTTTAAATTGGCTGGAAGTCTAGTCTTCTGTATAATAAGTGGCTATCCTAAAAACGTAAACCCAGCATCTTACAGCGCAACTAGCATTACCTTCTCACTTCCTCTTCGTTAAATATAAGATACACAGATATTTCTCTAAGTTTTTTTTTTTTTATAAATATCGTCATCGCTATAAACCCAAAAATATATCCTCTATATTAATATATTTTTTAATATCTGAAACTCATCATCTACCAACAACCATTACCTTTTCACTTTGTTGTTCCTTTAGTATGAGGTAAGTCTTAAGTTTCTTATAATCCTTCCAACCATTGGTATCCTTGGGCTTAAAATTAACTGTTGCATTACTGCTACTAACGCCATCGCCCACAGTAACAGTTAAATTCTTCGCCATTTTCTTTATACACTGTAACTGTAGTTTTATTTCAACTGTAAATCTCCAGCGGTACGCTTTTAATTTTCAATAATCAATGAATGCATTTAAATCTCTAAAGTAGATGATTTTTTTTGTTCACAAAGAGTAAGTTATTTAAGTGATTCACTTTACTCTATTAAAATTATTTATTATTATATATTCCGTCGTTGCGTTTATTAGCTAGAGAAAGACACACCAAGACACACACAAAAGAATTGCATTAATTAGAGATCTGGATATAAGCACATACATCTCAATCTTCGCTGCTGGCTCTCTTTAAGAGACCTCAATTATAACACGAAACAAATTATATTTAATTAAAATTGAGTTACGAGCGAGCGTGTTCACTTGGGCGTTGAACGACGAGCAACGCGCATGCATCCGGATCCGTTTTAAACCGCACCAAACATTGTAAACGCGAATTCCCGACACGCGATCATTGATGATGATTATAATGATGATAATGATGATGACTACATTGCAGATTAAGAGGTAACTAATTATGCATTACATGTACCACACCGCTGCATGATCATGCCACAAGTCTCCTAATGGAAGTACAGACATAAAGCGGATGATGGAAATTGCCATTTATGTCGTTGTCCCAACAACGTACTCCGCGTTAAGAGTTACCATAAACTGAAACTACTTGTTAGTGCTCTGCTCTCCTACGGACAGCTGACAGACGCCATGCTCCAACGATTAACTACAAGCCAAAACACACGCAAACAGCTACTACCCAGACAAAGTTGGAGAAACAACCTCAGCAAGACACAAATTCGCGACTAGTCGTCGTTTCCAACAAATAAAAAAAAACTCAAAAGTGTGCAAAAAAGTCATCAAGAAATAAAAGAGTTATATAGTTTTGTAGTTGTCAATTGGGAGAAAGCAAATTGTGAGAGCATGACTCATAGAAAAGACACAATACACTGCGTACACTTTAAGAAACAGATAGAGATTTCAGATATTCCAAGTAGAAACACTTGCAAAAAAATGATTGCTCCCGATTCTTCTGAGAAACAAGATCAGAAAGGTATATTTTATATTATGAGCTTTTATGTGGTGGACAAGTAAAGAGCATATAGTAACTAAATTGATAGTGCAAAGAGTAGAAAAAAGTAGAGTTAGCGTCATATGATAAATCTACTAAACAATTAAAAGCATACGAAACCAAAAAAACTAAAGCAAGCTGTGCAGTATCCTAAAGTGAAATGTTAAATCATTTTTAGCTTTATAACCAATGACGTCTTCTTTCGTATCTACTTTGTTGTCTTGTAAAACCTAAGTCTAAGTTAACATGACAGAATAATTAAGTCAGGGAATCTGTGATCTAATTATCGATGTCCTGTATGTTAACCGCTCTTGAACAACCGAATTTTATGTCAAATCCTATCTCTTTTTTCTTATAAGCACATTGTATCTCTCTTTTTTTGTATCATCTCCTGATAAATCTATCGCTCACCTTATCTCACTTCATCTCCCGTTTATATTGCGAGCCTCATCTCTTCTTATCCAAGTTTTATATTATCGTATTCCATCTCATCTTATTTCACCTCATCATCTGTGAGTTCTTTTCATCCTATACTTTTCATATTGTCTGCTGTTATAATATTTCATCTCTGTCATCTCCAATTCATATATTTTCCCCTTATTATCTAGCATCGCCTATTAATTCTTTTTATATCATTTTCATCTCACCACCTCTTATTTATTCATGCCGTTTACTGGCATCCTAATATAGCATCTTATCCCATTTGTTGTAATATCATCATCACATATCCGTTAATTTCCTGTTATCTCAACTCACATGAGTTCTTTAAAATTATACAGTAATGATCCAACAATTTGAATTAAATTTCAACTTGTCTCTTCCTAGTTACTCATCTGCTAGCTACAAGTAGACCATCTCACAGTACATTTCATCATTATGATCTTTGCCAAATATCGTTTCGGCAATCATCACATTTGCTTTACAAATCATACTCACTCATCTAAATATGCGATTATAAAGTAAACCGGCTTTTGAAAATAGTCTTGACTTTATTTAATTTTCTACATTTTGAAACATAATCGTTCTCTAACATTGATTTCCACTCATTTCTCTCAGTGCACACATATGGGACTTTACTACAATTTCCTTTTACAGCTTTAATGTTGCATAAAAAATTGTAGATAATACTCAAAGCTCCATTAATCAATCACTTTAAAATCCAGCAGGCATTAATTGATTAGAGCTCCAGTTTTTATAAATGTCGCATACAAACGTAATAATGCAGCGGCCCCCCTTGTTTCACTCTCCTTATTTATTTTTATGTGTATAAATACGAGTACATTGTGGAGTCAAGAAGTCGCCCATTGTGTGCCCAAGGAAGTTGACTTAATGGAATCACATTAAATCTATTCAAGACTCTCGAACCATGCACAATCGACCACAATGTGGCTGTCAAGCTCCAATGATGCACAATACACAAAGGAACGAAAGACTTCGGGGACACACCCCAGGACAAGTCGTACGTAAACAAAGTGTAAATGGATTTTTGCAAGGATTCAGCCAAGGCTCACAGAGAGTAGAGACAAAGAGTGAGAGAGAGAGCGTGAGTGCGGGTGAAAGGTGGGTTGACGAAAACGTGCCAATAATTGTTTGACCTAGTTATATTTATATGTGCGTGAGTGTTGCAAATGTATCACTATGTAAACTAGAGCAGCCATGGTAATGTTTTTCATGTTGTTGTTCCTGTTGTTGTTGTTGTTTAGACTATTTACATAAATAAATCATAGGCGACACGCAAATAAATTACATTTAACAGCCGATAATAAAAATAACAGCAACAACAAGAAACAAAAAGAACGTCACAAAGAACTAAATTGCGAGAGCGTAGCTAGTTAACGAACATTATATGTGTACGAGGGTTGACCGTTCCGTTTATTAAATCGAATTAGCTAAATTTTTATACTAAAGTAGTGGGATATCAAGAACTTTATATTATAGGCTTTCGAAATTGAAAATATTTACTGTTTCTGAACCCATTTAATTTACGACTACATAAAGCAGAACAAAATTGCCGAATATTTATATAACAAAAAATACTAAGTAAATTGATCTTCATTACAAACTTTTGACGAAAGTACTCATCTTCTAACACAGAAAGCTCCACCAGTAGATTATGCTAAAATTGTCAGATTTACAATAGAATGTTGTAATTTAAGTGCCTTACGTCTTATGACGGAGTGCCACAGAAATTTATTTCCGCACAAGATTTCTACATAATACACATAATAATATATATAATACATAATTATGGGGGAACTGATTTCCGTTGCTCCACAGATTGATGACAAATAATCTTTTTTATGAAAACTTTGGATTTATATCTATAACTTGATAAATGTGCGGATAAGACATATAAATTGCTACAAGAGGCATAGGGCAGGCTAATAAGAAGAAGCTGTTGAATTTTAAAATTAGAGTTTTTAGTTTAAGACTTAACATTGGCAAGAGAACTTTACGTGCACAATAATTTTTCAGCTCAAAATATTTTGTACTGTACTAATACGAGGCAGTATAATTCAATGATATTTTTTCCAAAAAAAAAAAAAAACACAAAATTTTGGTGACTTATTGGAATTACGTTTTGCATCAAAAAGACAAAGTTTTCTAATTGCGACACGTTACATAGCCCTTAAAGAGTTTTTGATCTTTTGCGCTTCTTAGACAGATTCACAAGAGTAACAATCAAATTACAATTTGTGTACTTCATAATAATATTGTGCAATATAGTATAAGTCCATATTAATTTTCCGCTCTCCATAATTAAGCCTTACGATCAACCCTCTTTTGTACTTATTTGTTCAGCTTTTTGCACTTGTAAAAACGGTTATTTTTAGTACAAAAGAAACAAAATAAAATAAATGACACAAAACAAACGCTCGACGCGTGTTAAAAAAAAGAACTCTCAAAAACGGTATTTGCTAATGTTGTTGTTGTTTTTGTTGTAATTGTATTTGTTGTTGTTGTCCCTGTTCAAGTTGCAAACTTGTTTATGCGACTTTGCCACATGACATGCACACACACATACATACACACGCACGATATATGCACGAACACAAATACATAAGAGCCAGCCATTACTGCCAACTCGCCGACAGTTTAAAGAGCTTCCCACTTCAAAATGGCTAACCCAAAAAAAAAAAAACTGGCCAACAAAAAAAAAAAATTAACTCAAGAGCGGGTCAAGAGAGCAACTTTTGCGCATAGCCGTTCGACACTGTTGACACCTGATTACACTGCAAGACAGCAGGGGGGCATTTTAATTGTTTTCATTTGGCCCATGTTTTGGTCTTTCATAATACCCTGTAATCTGGGGGATTTGTGCACATAAACTTTGCAAGCGATTGAGATATTATATTATGTTATTATGAATTCTGAGTATTATGTGTATCATATACACTGAAAACAGAAATTATTCAGATTCTCAGAATTTTTCGCATGATAACTCTTGTGAATGCGTAAAAAATGTAACTTTTCTTGGGTAAAGAGAGCTTTATTTTTTCATAAAAAAACAAAATTATCGCTTTACCATATTAACGCCATAAGAGCTTGGGCTTCAAAGTGTCTAGTTCGAAGTACTAGTTTTTGAGATCTTACTTTGTGTTTAGACAAACACACTTTATGTTCCTCTCATATAAGCATCCGTGGGCGAATCGGAAATATACGATTGGCGGGAAATCTTATTGGATTCTCCTTATCCTATAATCAGTTTTTATATTTAATTTTTTTGCAAAGTTTTACTTAATATAGTGTGGGTAAACTAATGGCGAAATAAATTTTTCGTATTTTTAATAGTCCAGCATTTTATATAAATTATATGCTGTATAAGCGGAAATTTTGACAACACTTTGTTACTGTTGTCAGATCACTATCTCAAATTTACTTTTAAGATTTGTGAACACCTAATAGCCGCATTGGGTTATGTCTGAAAAACAAGCAGTTTGTGAAAACATATTCAGATATAAGTTGAAAGTTGTACTCCTAAGCTCGACATAAGGCTTTTTATGCTCCTTTTTTTTGCAAGCTCAAATCTTAAGGTTCCATTAATAAATTCAGAGTATCAGTCGCGCGACTTAACTTTCAGCTTTGTCAAATTTGTGGGCGGTTGGGTGAAAACAACAATTGATCGGCACTACGTTGACTATCAGCGTCCGTACAGTGAACTTAAATGCCAGCAAATCATCGTTTCTTTCAAGAGAGCAGAGTCCAAACATTAGGAATTAAGATTCCTCTTGAATGACATGTTCGATTTATTTTATTTTGTTAATTTCTTTCTCAAACTGCCTGTAGCAGTTCACAAGCGTTCAAGTTTTAATGCAGCGATTTTCAGTGTATTCCAATGTCAGTCAACACCTCGACTGTATCACACTCTTTCTTTTATTTTTATTTCGTAGTTTTGTTTATGCGGCAAATCTACGCGTTGGTGTTTCGTTTGCACATGCAATTGGTTATTTTTGTTTTGATTTTTAAGTTTAAAAACCCGTTTTGGCCAAGTTGGCCGCTTTTAGCCGGCTACCTTTGTTATTGTGCGTCGACATCGGTCAAGGGACAAGGGTTTCACACAGTTTTCCGCACTTTTATGCTTTTATTGCTTTTTCATTAAACTTGTGCATATTTATTATTATTTTATTTTGATTTCATATTCAATACACAAATACACACACTCACACACACACTCAGTGGTGGCTCACACACAGATACACACAAACGCGCGCAGCGATTTATTTATTAAACAATTGCTTAATTGACGAGGTGCGCGCGTGATAACGGCATACAAACAAACAAACCAAAGCAATAAACAATTGTTGTTTTTGTTGTAGAGGGGGGGATAAGCGTAACGGGCACAACGACGCGCATTTAGAGTAATGCCCACTGTATGTAGTATGCCTGCCTCCGACAACCGACAACGACTGACGCCGCAAAGCCAGACAAGAACGGATCGAGCTGCTGCTGCTGCCGCTGCCGAAGCGCAGTTGCTGCGACGGCTCTGCGACGCTTTAGGCATTTTGGGGCTGATAGAGCCAGAAGCACAGTGGTCCAAATGCTTTGTTTAAAATTGTTTAATATAAATTACAATCAACATATGTAACTCGCTATTAAAGAAAATTAATATACCGAAGTTTGATTTTAGCAGAGTTCTCCAGCTTATAGTTTGCGATGTTCCAAACTCGCTCCATGATAATTGTCTTTCAAAAAGTAGGGGACCCAAACATGCATACCCCATTGCGAAGCTCAAAATCAACATGATCAATAAAGATACAAAAATGCAAATTTTTTCGAAACTCAAGGTCGTTATAACAGATTCAATTTGAAAGTTTTTAGCTATAATGAATATTGAATTAATCATACGCCTCTGGGGCTATAGAAACAAGAAAGAACATGAATAATCCTTAACCTGGCAAAATCTTTTAAAATTTAACTATTGTATTCAAGATTTATTATTCAAAGGCAACAATTTTCAAGCCTCATACGCTTTATTATTGGCGCTCTGCTCTTCAACGCTTATCTTAGTTTTTAGGAAATGAAAAATTATTCATTACTACTACGCAAATTAATGTTTTTAGTGAAATTGCTAAATTAAAAACTCAAGTAATCGCTCCGCTTTACGCAAATAAAAATTAATTTACTTAAAATAGGATTGAATACAACACAAGCGTTAATTTAGACAAAAGCAAATAAAGATTAATCTTTTCGCACATGATAAAAAGAGGCACTTAAAAATATATATAATTTTTTGATGTTAAAATGATGTTAATGATTCCAAAATAAGGTTAGCAAGTGACAGTTTTACTATAGAATACCATAGTACTATATAATACCATATAGCCTTGCTGTCGCTACGACCTCGCTTTTGAGACTAACTCGCTCTGCTTCTCGCTGCATTAGAACTGCCAACTTAACTTTCTCAAATGCAATTCAGAATTAAAAAATTGAAGCTTAAGTTTGAGTTTTTTTCAAAAATAACTTTTAACGTAAGTTGTTCAAGTTTTAGTGGCTATCAGAAGAACCTTGATTTCCCGTATTTTTCACATACCATCGCATAGCGTTTTCATAATAATACAATCCTTTATTTTATACTATATAATATATGCCTAGCTTATTCTATCATTTCGACCACTGTGCGGAGCCATGCTTGCTCATTGTTGTTGTTGTTTTTATTCTGCGGCATAAGAAAACAAGGCAAAGGCAATGGCAATGGCACGCGGCAGCATGTGGATGGGAAGGTGTCACAAGGGGTGGTGGCAGCCACGAGTAAAACAAACGCAAACAACGCAGCAAAGAAAGCAAAACAAACGACAACGTAAACGTCGTTGGCGTCGACGTTGACTTAAGCGTCCATAACAATAACAACAACAACAACAACAACATGAGTTGCTGCCGCCCCAAATGTTGCCGTTGGAGCAAAGCTGGCGTCGACGTCGCAACGCGTCGCCATTAGCATTGTTATTGTGGCAGTCGGCATTAGCGGCCGAGTCGAGCGTATCCAAGCTAACGACGCACACGACGACGACGACGACTACGACAAGCTGAGAGCCATTATGAATTGAAACAAATGGGAAAACAAAAACAAAAGCTCCCAAAGACCTACAGCAACAATAACAAAAACAACAGTAACATTTACAATAACAATTTGCTGATAACTGTGTCGCAAATCAAACACAAACACACACGCACAAACACATTAGGAGTCACACAAACACAACACTACGAAGAAATTATTTGAGGAATCAACGAATCTCAAATGTTCAGCCAAAGAATTGGATTTTCAATATTATTGATATGGCTTTGTAATTACAACCTTATAATGCGGAATTATGAATTGCTCGGTAATTTCTTATCAATATGGAAATAGAAACTTTTTAGATTTCATACTCTGTAATTTCTTATCAATAATTAAGACTTATTAGAAACCTGCACGAATTTATGAAAATGCCAAAGATCTGAATTCTAATTCGTCGTAATAAACAGATTTTCTAAATCAACTCATTTCTGACCTAATAAAATTCTTAATTTCCAGTTAATTTTTTCGATAAAGTACTTGTACTTCTTGCATAATACAATATTTTTTATTGTATTTTTGCCTTGATGCATGTCGTGATGGTAAATTTCTTCTACTGTCTCTTTACTTTCTGCATCGATTGGAAATTGGGTGGCTACATTATCATTACTTTTGGATTTCGTGCTTAAACAATAATAAGAAATTGTTTTTTTTTTTTTGCAACTGAGGCTCTTTAAATTACTTAAGAATTTAAAGTACGTCAACTAAATATTATTGGAACGCACTTCGTGAAATTTCATGTACTTGTCGTGATGCCTAAAGTGACGATTTGTGGAATTTTTATTATGCGAACAAATATAAAAAGCAAATAAAATGCCCGCAGAAATTCCAATGTATTGGTTTACAATTGATATCCAAGGAACACGCTCTATGGTATTTGTAAAGACATTTTCCAAGTATTTATATCAACTTACTCTTTCGTTATAACGCCAAATGTAAGTTCCATAATTTGTTTTACATTATGCAAGATCGTTTGAAAAAGGTTATTATTTTTAAAAAATTTTTAAACCTATACCATTTCGTAAAATCGAAAATGTATGTTACTCTCAGAAAGAAAGGTCGAGGAACTCCAAAGTTATCTAAAATATGATCACGATCACTATAGAAGTTTATATACCCATGTTCGTCTGCTAGAGCAACCAACTTTTCGGAGAAAAAACTTGTGAGATACAAGTAGATACTTCTGGTATACAAAATGATTTTTTTGATACAGGGAATAATAATATTTGATGTAACTCCGAGAGGTATTTTTCACCAACTCAAAATAATTAAAAAGTTTTGGACGCATAAATAATTCAGTTGGTTATAAAGATATAAAAAATTGACAACCAATAGTTTTTTAATGTTCCCGAACCGAAATTGAAATTTAATCAAAATCGGTAACCATTATCTATATATACCATAGGGCAAATCGATGAAATATTCGATTTAATTCGTCTATTTTGCAATCAATAGATATAAGTACAATACTAGGCTAGCGAGGTATCATTTTTTAGCATATTATTGCAAAATTATAAGACCTTTAAATGGAATATTTTTAAAGCTTTTCGAAGTAGTTTAAACTTTACGGAAAACACATTTAGCACTGCATATACACACAGTTTCCATTTATACTCAATACCAGAGGCTTAAGTTAACTCTTCAACTCAAATAGATACACAAGCAATGCTCGAAAATGCCCAGCTGTATTATGCATGTCTTCATATGTATCATCTCTCCTAAGCTTAGATAGCAATAAGAAATCCTTATTATGGACTTAATGCAACAACAAAAACAACAACAACAGCAAGCTAAGCAATTTCCTGCCCAGCAATTCCAAGAACACAGTTGTCGAAGACATTCCTGGAATCAAACAGTACAAGGACACTAAGCACATTCCTGCCATTAGCTCAACACAGAAAGTCCTTGTAGACTTAGGCAAGTCTTATGTGCAACTTGCTTTGTACAGCAATCATTTGTACAATAATCGGGCCAGAAATAACTTTAATCATTATACAAATAGAGCACCAAGTAGTATTCGTAATAAATTTAAATGTTAAAGCCAATTATTTACTTAAAGACGATATCCAGGCAGCATTTTGCACTGCTTAACAACAAGCAAACAAGTAAATGCAGGCAATGTCTTATAGATATACGACATCAATAAAGCGTTTAAAGACCCACCGTCTAACAGGAGTTGACAGTAACGATAATAAAAGCTAAACAAACAGAAGACAACCGAAGACACCAGAAGACGCCAGAAGGTGGGCTCCACAAACCGCAGTCTCAAGCGGCAGACAGAAAGAAATTAAATGTTAGTTCAAAGCTGGCGAAGTGTGAAATAATCACATTAACTACAAACAGAAGCCCCCAAGTGGAGAAGCAGAAGAAGGCAGTCAAGAACACTTGCAATGTGTAGAAGCTGATGTAAACTTACACAAGGTGATGGACGGAACGACAAACAGACAGACAGCGGTGGCAGACAGACAGATGGAGGCACGGACGGACGGACGGAAAGACAGATGCAAAGACAAGATTGCAATTTACACAGAACCATGGCAACTGGCTCGTAACACTTAATGCAACGGCTTCGCATTTCAAGTGTTGGTAAACATTGTGTGCATGTGGAAGACATTTAAGCGGCAAAAACCCGTACCACAGCCAGCAAGCAATTGGGGGGTAACCTCTCAAGTCTTCGAGCTTTCGGGCTCAACTATAGAATTTAGAAGTCAGATAAACAACAATGTATGGCATTGGTAGATTCTAATGCAGACATGTACGGTTCTTTAAGAACGATTTTCGACAAGTTATTTTAATTACAAAATACCAAGTTATCTTTAAAGAGGTGGAGCTTACGGACGTTTAGAAATCTCTTCACAATAAAAAGTGATTTCGACGATAAGGAAAGATATTGACCAATGTGCACCAAAGATACTTATTTTAATGCAATATCTTATGCTTTCTAAATACCTTAGTTGAACCCAAAAGCCTGAAGACTTGAGCCTCAACTGTGGTTGTGTGTCTGTGGTCAAGGCTATTGTTGCTTTCATACTTGCGTTGAGCACCGGTTCCTTTAAAAAAAAATATTGACTTCAAGAGAACATTAAGCAATACAATAATTTGGGGCTTCGACTTGGGCATTAATTAATTTTCGTAATAATAAAAAGTCTGTACAATATTTCTTTTTTAAATATTTCTCTTTTTGCAAAAGAGTACTCTATTGATTTAGAAACTGAACTTAAATCGGTCTTGTGTCTTTGTTCTTTCGAGACGGATTGAAAAGTTTTGATATTTTGAAAATATCATGTCCTTTTTATGGGATATTTCAAAAAAAAAAAATGGCAACAAAAGATTTTGTTTCAAATGAAACTTTCGAAATAAATACACTTTTTTGACTTTTTTAAACATTACCGCTCGAAATGCCTAAACAGTTAAATATTACTCAACTCTAAGGAAACAAGAGCTGACTGACAGAATACAAAGGTTAAATACATGCTCAAGAGCAACTATATCAGATATAAGGTACTGTGTATGAAAACAAATCACATTCATACACAAAGTATTCTAGTAAGTACTATCTTCGAAAAAAAAATCCCCATAATTGTAAAACACGGACAGAAAAATAAATATGTCTTGACTGCATTGAAAATAACCTAAATAGCATAAAAAGTTAGTTCGGTTAGAAAAGATAATATTTCTAAACCAGTAAAAAATGCATTCATACTTAGACAAGAGATAACATATAAGAGTAAGGCTCTAAAAATTCTCAGTTTACATTTTTAAAGAAAATGCATTGAAGAGACGAAAAATCCATGCGTTGAACTAGGCAAGATTTTAAAATTTCTTGTCAGTCGCTTTTGCTAAGACATTATCATCAGATGATTTTTGTAGACTGCTGCCCAAAATCCCTTAACTCCCAATCATCTAGCTAAAGACAAATATAAATTAGATTTTAACAGTTCTGCAGCAAAATGTGCTGGTTGAAGTGAATGAACGATTTTTTTCGTTAACTTGGCTCACCGACTGAGTTAGCCAGATTTTATAATTTAAACCAATCAATGACAATTACGATTTCTTAAAAAAATATTATGATTTACAGCAAAAGAATTACATACAAAACGAATCTAGTTAAGGAGATTGCTTGAATCCTTGTTTTTCACATATTATATCCAAATTAAATCAAGTATTTTATTCAATTTCGTTTTGGCAACTCAAACGAGCAACCCAGACCCCCAAAACCGTAGACACACGCACAACATATACCTATATATTTTGGCCCCATTTTCATTTAAAATTTAACATTCAAATCGTACATTTCCATCAAGCCATAAAAATGCATTATTCACAGCTGCCGCCAGCGCTACAAATGTAGTTATTACCACTCCCGCCGATCCGATCCTGCTGCGAATCCAATGTGCAAAATGCCGGATAAATAATTAAATGCCATTAATTGGAATTGTGTAAATTTCAACGGAACACAAAAACATCCAATAAAATAGCAAAACAAAATGAAATACAGCAAGAAAAAAAAAATGGAAAAAAAGGTGCTCACGAAATATAATAATAAATAAATAAATATGTACATAAATGAGAATAAAACGCAAAATTTAAATAAGTCGGAGTTCGGTCGATGTTCGACATTGGGATACACTGTAGACGTTTTTTCGCCAACTAATTTTCAATTACTTTTTTGGAAGTTTATAAAAAAAAGTTTTATTTGAAATAATTAATTTCTTAGGGTAAATGTTTGCCTTTAGTAGACGCTCTACAACTTTAAAAACAGTTTTTGAAATCAACACTGAAAATATTGGAAATTTTTACAATGAAATCCAAAATGCTTAAATAAATTCTCCTTGACATTGCTTTAAAGGCGGAGCGTGAGGATATCTATGTTAATAGCTGCTTGAAGAAAGCAGGGACCGAAAATGTAGTGGCAAATCCAAATTTTTTTAAGATTTTCTTAGTAAGGGCATGATACTCCTCGAAACTTTAAACAATTTTTAAGAAGTTCTTTATCTTTAAACTTTCGACTATATATTGTGTTTTATTTCTACTTTCAAGCAATTTAATTGAAGCAAAAAAAGACCTTCCACAAATATTGTATCTTATAAAAACTATAAACGATTGGATCGCAGAAGATTGCAGTGGGATTGAGCAAGTGAAGCGAGCAGTGTGTAGGCCACTTTGTTTGAAAAAGAAACAGGTGGTTGGCACCCTTGTTTTTGCAGACAAAATGGATTAATATATTCTTCCAAAGACTAGAGAAATGCTTGTAAAGAAACAACACGCAAGGACAATTTGATTAAAGTCCATATAGAAATGTATTCTGAATATTCGATTGCGATATATCGAATTCCGATAAATCGTTGTTCCAATGCCGAAAAGCTTTTTTATTAAACATTTAGACTCACATACGGTGCCATTTCCCCCACAATATGATCAATATTGAATCTTTCAGGCATTTTAGAATGTTTTGAATGATGCATATATAGATATATACAAAATCTTTAAACGATTTGTAAACTAAATGTTTGCATAAAAATCTCTCACGAAAAAGACCAGGAAGTCAAACAAACGAAATGAATTGTCTACAATAGTAAGAAGCGATACTAAAAGATTAAAAATAAAATGTTTTACAAATCCAAAGCGATTACCGCAATGAACGTGCAAATTTTACTTTATATTAATAACTCTTGCACTTTAGAGTGCAAAATCCCCTTTTTAGGAGTTCCACAGACACTCGAAACACCAGTTGCCGATTTTTATTCTCGTATAAACAACTGTCACGCCTTCTTCAACCTCGCACAACCACTTCACCTATACGCATATCCCCTATGCTCCACAACTGCAGTCATAATAATGTGGATCGACTGCTGTGGCCTGGGGATGTGTGAAGCTGCAATGGCATACAGCATTTTGCAGCAGAGGGGAAATTAAAAACGAATAAATAATATAACATTGCGGGGTGTGGGCGGCGAAGGCAGGAAGAGTTATATGAAACAAATTAATTAAGTTTAACCCAGTAAGTCGAGAAACGACGTAAATTTGGCATAACGCCAAATAGTCAGTCAGCGATGGGGTCGACTGGGATCTCATCGGAAGGCGTCGGATGACGTAGTAGCCGCCACAAAACGCTGCAGCGGCAAGTGCGAAAAGGAATTTAATTATTTATGTTTGTTTATCTTATTTTTAAAAAGAGAGAATCAAGCAAAATACACCAAGTTATTCATACACATTTAAATTGATCTGGTTTGTTTGGCCTCATGCCAAGGATTTGCGGATAATTTCAATTTGCTGCCAATGCGCAAATCCCCCAGCCAAACACACTTAGTACACCACGCTGCCGCCCAAAGTTAAAAGTCCCAAAGCCATAAAATAATTTTAGAAAAAATATACAAACATTTAATTATTTATGTACAATAAATTTATGAGCTAAAAATTCGGAATGTTTTGCGTTGATTGATGTACAAATTAGCGCAGCTCGTTTGCACTGCTGCCATACGAATCTACATTGGTTATTATTCATTTGGTTTTTAATCGTTTCATTCATGATTGTTCACAATCGTTTAAAAAGTTTTCTTCTTGTGCAACACGCTCAGTAGCTAGTATTTACGACTAAAAGATAAATTGTTTAAAAATTGGACTTTGTTTAAAAAGTTGGCGAAAATAAAACAGTGTCAGGGGAGAATAATGATATGCGGCGTTTGGTCTAGCGGTTCGGCACGATTTTTTGGTGCTTAGCCAAATGTACAAACACAGCAACACGCGTGAAGAAACTTGGCTATAATAAAAATAATCCCAAACAGAATTTGTAGACAAAACAAAAAAAGAACAAAAAAAAAATTGAAAGAAAGACAAGTCGCATAAGAGGTCATTGGGTTCAGTAATGATTTATATAGCACTTTCTGGCTTGTAAATATATAGTTGTCGGTTTGAAATTACACATATGTACTTCGTAGCCAGAAATAGTGCAGTAAATCCCAAAAAGTTTTTATACTCAAAATGATCAGCAACAGAAATTAAGGAACTATCATAAATTGAGCTAAATAAAAGCAGGTAAATCCCATGACCTCAAACAGTGATGGGCAGACTCAATATACGTAGCACTCGTGTAAATGTCTCAAACCTCTCAACCCTCAATAAGCTTGTTCTAAAACCAACTTTTTGTAATACTTGCAAATCGAATTTATCAGTTTTTCACTGCATAGACCATAAAATATTTCATATTTGTTAATAACTATTTCAAGAGTAAATCTCATTAGTTTTATTATAAGTTACGATCCCTGTTTTAATTACTTTTTTATGTTTATTTTCCTTGCTTGCATCAATCATTGTTAAAAGGTATTTTTTCGTTTTATGATAATGGGTTTTCGTGAGGCAAGGGATCGTTGCTACCGCTTGAATGATTTCTGCTGACTATGAGTCAGAAAACAGCACGTACCGCAAAACTTTAATAAAATGATAATAAAAATAGTTGTAAACCGTACCTCAGCTCCAGGAAATCCAAGTTATAATTGCAAATGTATATTAAACTGGCCAAAAATTTCCAGAATATGTTTATATAAAAGAATCACTTGAGACATTGCATGGAGTATTAATTGTGATAAACTTTTCTAAGAAACTAAGAGCCGATGGCCGTATATCAGATTCTATGTCTATGACAGCGCAAGCTATTCACCAGAATAATTCAGTATTAGTTTTAAGAAAAATTGAACCGAAATTGCTACACAATGAAAATAAATCTACACCCAAAATTAATCGTAATTATATGGTTCAAATTTATCAATGATCATCTTTTGGTTCGAATTTCGATGATTTACCCGTGCAATATGATACAACAGATCCACTGCGAGAACTCAAGCTATTGGGTTGGTGGGATTGGAAGGGTGTGGTATATTTTGAGCTGCTTCCAAGGAACCAAATGATTAATTCGGATGTTTACTGTCAACAATTGGACAAATTGAATACAGCCATCAAGGAGAAGCGACCAGAATTCCACCAGGACAACGCTAGACCGCACACATCTTTAGTCACTCGCCAAAAACTGAGTGAGCTTGGCTGGGAACTTTTGATGCATCCACCATATAGCCCTGACCTTGCACCATCAGACTACTATTTATTTCGATCTTTGCAGAACTCCTTAAATGGTAAAACTTTCGGCAATGATGATGCTATAAAATCGCACTTGGTTCAGTTTTTTGCAGATAAAGGTCAGAAGTTCCATGAGCGTGGAATACTAAATTTGCCAGGAAGATGGCAAAAGGTTATCGAAAATAAATAGCAATTATATATTTGATTAAAGTTCATTCTAAGTTTTATTAAAAAGGCATTTACTTTCTTTTAATAAATACGCAATTACTTTTTGGGCAACCCAATACAATACTGAGACCTAAAGTTACTGATGTGAGTCCTGTAAGTCAAATCAGTTGGCAACAAGAAGGCAATGATAAAAAAATTAGGCATTCCGTGGAACCAGGGTGCTTCCTTCCGACTTTTCATACATTTTTAATTCTGGGTCGTTTTTCAAGCAGCAATATAAAATCTAAATTTTAACTCAAAAAAATTATTTGTATAAAAGATCAAAGATGTATTTTAAAGCTTTTCCTAACCCTTGGAAACTTTTAAACGAAATCAAGCTTTAGGATTGAATCGCTCTAGCTCATAGAGACACATTCCGAAGTGACTGGTCGTAAAAATGTGACAGTCTTCGAGAAATACTTAATTTTATTTCAGTCACCTGTACTCTAACGAGTTTCAGGATAAAGTCAATATTACTGAACATGTTACTCTTGTTGATTTATTAAAAATGGTCTACGTGGGTATTACAATTACCAATTGTGGACTTCATTCATGTGGAAATTTAACAACAAGCAAAAGACGACGATAGATGAGTTCGAAATCTAAAAGCAATCCGTAAACGCTGTGAACATCACCTTCCATTTTCCGACTTTTAGTTTGTTATCTCTAGTTTCCCCCCAAATTTTTGGAAAACTTTGTCGCATTGTGCATTACTCTTGCTATGTATTGTAGTAGCTGTAATAGCTCTTGATCTATAACACTCCTCTGAAACATTGATTTAATAATAATCGTTAGATAAGATTGACAAGTTTATAGTCACCTTAAACACTTAGCAGACCTTTCGTATCATTGCATAAGTCGTATAAACAACGCTCATAAAACAGTTCCAATTAGCGTAGATCCCATAGATTATGTCCAACCAAATCAAATGAATCATCGTGAACACAGAATGAGCATTATATTAAATTTATTTAGAAAATATATACATATGTACATTTTTTTTCTTTTACGAATATTTTGTGCTCTAAAAATATCAATGAGCTCCTCCATGCCGATAAGAAACATTTTATAAATACACAGCTCGCCGAGACGCAAAAGACGAAATCCACGCACAGTAAATATTCACCGAATAAATAAAACAAATAATAAACGAAAGCTGAAAAAATACGACCTCAAAAAAGAAATAAGAGAGAATAATCGCGAAATGCTATTAAAATTTAATCAGAATCATATAAACGACCCTGCGGTCAAAATTCCCACAACATTTTCACCATCCGCACTGTCGGGTCCCATGGCCAGCAGATGATAATGTCCGCGTGTGTCTGTCTCTGTGTCTGCGCGTTTTGCGAGCTCTACTTTGGCACCCCCTCTGATTATTTGTCTGTGTATTGGAATTGTCGTTTTATAGAGGTGCTGCGTCTGTCTCTGTCTCTGCCGCCTGTGTCTGTGGGCCATGTCTATGCGGAATGGCACTGGCCTGAGAGGTTGACGATGCCAGCCACTGGACGGGCAACTACAACACCATCAACAATGGGGCCAACAACAACCATAACGACAACAACAAAGTTGTTTATATTGATTCGTACGACGCGAAAACTGTTCCCGTAAATTTGTTTCTTAATGATTTGCTTTCATAATGTACTCTTACGGAGAGCTTATTTTTTTAGAAGTAGAGTAGCCTATTGTGTTGGACTCATATGAATCATACCACGTGTAACATATTTAATAATATATTCCTTATTCCTCATTCCCCGGGAGTATCCCGATCGAAAGCAGTTTTTATTTATTGACACAACTACCTCAGGTAATAATATTCTACCATCAGATATGCTCATAAGCCCAAAACCCTCCCTTGATTTCGACGGACATATCAACAAATACAAGACAACTGGACATGCCAAATCGGTGCTTAAAACGAATTTCCTGTAAGTCCTCCAAGATCTAAAGGTTCAATATATGCAAAACTCGGAGTATCGCTTTATTTAGTAGCTTTAAAAAAATTTTAGTCGAAGTATTCAATACTTTTATGACAAACGCCTATAACAGATTACAATGATCTGTAGGTTCGGAAAGGTAGTTTACGGGTAAAAGACTTTGAGTTCACGGTACATCGGCTTTCGGTGCTAATTATCACGTAGGAAATACATTAAATTATTAAGCTTCTCTTGGAAAGTGTGATCTTCAGCTATCATAATGATCCACTTTCTTGCAATCTATTGAGAATAGTCAATTAATCGCGTTATCGGCTTGACAATTTGAACTGCTCATCATTTCATTAACTTAAAGTAACTATTGTGCCCTTGTTAAAAACTTCTAACTTCAAAATCAGCTTTTCCAGAGCATCTAAGCTTCAGCTTGCAATATTTTACATCCTTTATTTGATTGCCACATCCGAGTCTTGTACTTAAGATCTTGGCATCTTTCCATAAACAATTCAAATTAAGTTGTGCTGCCTTCATGCATAGTAAGTAGTTCGCAACGGCAAAGATTCCTTCCGACTTGATTTCAGCATATAAACTAGTTCAATGTTTGAAAAATGCTAATTTCCCTAAAGCGGAAGACGAACCTATTCATACATATTTATGGGGTACATGAAATCTTCATGTCTACACACCTCGTCATACTTCGTCATCTTAAAGGTTATACAAAATCTACTTACATTATGATTATTCCACTGCTGCATCAGATCTTCATAGCAAGCAACGCATGCTTGTATACGACCACGCGGATCCTTAGGTCGCGAACGCGGTGGTCTTGGATGCTGCTCATTGAAGAGTGGAAAGTAGGCAGCAATTTCGCCTGGTGCACGTGGTTCTTTTGGCTCCACTGTATTTAGCTCGTAGAGACTGCCACGACGTTTCTCATCGCCGCAAACATAACACACCTCGGTTATGGAGTTCTTATCCGGCATAGATAGGTCCAATATACCCACTTCAGTGGTGGCAGCCTGGTTATGCACCTGTGCAGCAGGCGCTTGCACCGTACGCGTCGTGGTAGTGTTGCCGGCATTGCTATTCGCTGAGTTTCTCAAATCCAAGACGGTGGCATTGTCGTCGTCCAGCGTCGGTGGTTGTGGCTGAAGTGCAGCAGCACTACCAATGGAGGGACTGCGTGCGGGCACTGCATTATAGGGATTACCCTTATAGTGCGATTGCGGATCGGTGGCAGCTACGGCACTCTGCTGCAATAGATGATAAGCAGCTGTTTGCTGCTGCAACTGCTGATACTGTGAGGGATGATACTGATGCTGTGGCTGCGACTGCACTTGATATTGTGGCTGTACAGCGCTAAAGGCTGTGGGTGCAGTGGTGCCACCATGCTGATTTAGCTTAAACTTGTGATGCGCAAAATTTGGCGTTTTACTGGCTGCATCATAAGCCGCTCCAGCTGCGCTGGGCGGACGTGATGAGGGTGACGGCATTTGCATATCCCGCGACTGGGGACGGCTCAGGTATTTATCGTTGCTATTGGCATTGTTATTTTGTGAGGCTACATTGCGACTAGTCGGTGTTACATTGCGAGGATAGTAATCAACTGCTGCTGTACTGCTCGGTATGGGTGATTCGTTCCTTGAGGTACTATGATGCGGTGATTCACCGCGTTGCTGCAAATGTGACGCTGTTACAGCGCCATAATGCCTGACCATGGCATAGGGATCGGTTGAGCCAAAGCCACCAGCGCTTGCAGCTGCTGCATGCAGCTCACTTAATCCATTCGGGGTCAAATGCTCTGCACTAAGGCCCATCATTTGTGCGGCATACTCACTTTGCGTAGTCACATCCGCTCCTATATAGCCCTTACCGTCGACACGCTTCATATGATAAATACGCTGCAGCAGCGGCTTCTTTTGCCGCTCATAAGAATCCCACTGTTCGTTCAGGGAACGATAGCAGAGCATGCAGGCCATCACGTACATTTGGCTGGGAGCTATAGGTGGCACACCGTTGGGTGGTTCGTGACGTTCCAAAAACGGAAAATAAGACTCTGTCGGACGTTCAGCATTGGGTCGTACGCGAAGTGGCTCATAGCCGCCCTGACCGCCACATACAAAACACACCGGTATGTGTTCTCTGGAAGCTGTTGGAGCTTTTGTTGGTACCTGATAGTATTGCTGCTGTGCATAAGCCATTGTGGGAGGTGGTGCATGTTGCGACAGCTGTTGACTGCGCATATGATCAGTTGGCGTTAGTGTACGTTGTGCTGGTCCTGGTGAAGGCATTAGCAAATCGGCAGCAGAATGTGTCCTAGGTGAGGGCGGCGTTGACGTTGGCTCGGATTGAGTTGGCAGGCTACCTCCACGTAGTTCATTTTTGATATAGGCTTTTGCTTTTTCCATAGTTGCTGTCTGCAAGTGATGAAGAAAAAGGAAAAATTAGTTAGAGAAATCGCAATTGTATTGGAGGTAAGCTTTTCTTTATCTTGAGATAAGATGTAGAAATTTGATTGGGAAAGATCAAGAAGTCAGCTACTACAGTTCTCAAAAGAGAACTACCTCCCGCCTTAAGCGCTTGATCTATGGGCTCCCACCGGAAGATGTGCTAGGAAACTCAAAGAAAGAAAAGAAAAAGAAAGCAAAGGTGGAGGCATGTGCCTTAAGAAGTTTACAGGAAATTAGTTACTAAGTTTGAACAACAGCGCAAATCAGGCTAAATCTTAGATTTTACTCATTACCAATCGATCATCTTTGACTAGATAACTGGTCACTCAGGGACAGCTAGTGATAAGACAAGTATAGATTCACTTTGATACTGGCCCCCGTAGTTATATATTAACTAAAATATATGCAAGACATTGATGCTTAAAGCGCGTACCTGTTGTATTATATTATCTGGGATACAATACCTTGTATTACCAAGAATGCACACCTATGCCTAATGGATATTCTTGGACACGCCAATCAGCTTATTGTGAAATTCGGCAACTTCACTCAATTTCACTCAACCTCAAAAAATACTAAACAAGCAAGAAACAAAATCATTTAGCAAGTCTTATGATATTTTCGCAGATACTTGATAAAACAAATTAGCATTGATGGACAGGTAAATATGGTATATTGAAAGTATTTTTAGTATTTAAGATAAATTGTTATGTTGCGAACAAATCAGAAGTCACGTTTTTAAAAACCAAACCGGATTTATGCAGTTCACGCGAAACCAGTTTCATTTGCCTGCTAAATATTATAATATTTATTCCCAAAAAAAATAAATAAGTAGACGAATTGCATACTTTGTACTACCGAGGTGAATACACTGTAACTTCCTATTAAAAAAATTATTAACGATTACACGATCTACGACGAAAATATCAACACAGACGTCAATTTGTAAATTTCATATAGAAATTCATATAAATACGCAAAAAGAAAATATTTTAATCTCAAAATAACAAGTATCAACGTACGAGAAATCGGAGAATCGCATTGAAATGGAAATGAAAGGTTCCCGCAACAGCAACATCCAGAGCTCAAAAGATCATGATCGTAATGTGTATAGGTTATCGTAACTCGTATAAAATAGGTTATCATTGGCGCAATCGTTCGATTAATGGACATCGAATTTCATGCAAATAAAAATATACGTGAATCTATGTATATTGTGTGCGTGCCAGTTTTAGTGTCAATATGCGCATCATTTAGCACAGCATAAATAATATTATGTATTTGACATAAATACATACAATAAGTGTGTACATTATGTAATCGAAGAGTATGACGGAAGCTATGGCGTGCAAGATTATTTCAGTATTACCTAATATACATGTAAGCGGAAAACTTGGTTTTATAGAACAATAATTTCAAAATAAAATAATTCAAAGTCCTATAAACAAAATCGGGCAGCAAAACATTTCTGGAATTTATTGTACAAATTCTTATTTTTTTTTGTTTAAATATTCTACAATTTCATTTTCTTATGTTTTTTTATGGTTATTGCATTACACAATTTCGGAGAATCCCATCATATAAACAAAGATTTCCTTAAGCAAACTAGCTGGTACGAACTGTATAGACGCAGGCATAAATAAACAAAACGGTGTGACCATGCAAAATTTGCTGGAAAAATAGAAACAGCTGTTTTGTTAACTGATACAATTGGCTTCATGGCAAAACATTATTCACAATAGAGTTTCATATTAATTATAAAGAAATTTTACTTTATTGACTTCATTGCAAAATTTTCAACTAAACTATAAAAAGTGGATCGATCGTATTACAACAATTTAATGAAAGGAATTTCGAGCTTGGATTTTCATTAATTCAAATCAATATTTTAGTTTCCATTCTATAGAGTAAACTAGAATTGTGCAATATGGACTTCAATGGGCTGTCCATTCATATGAACATCTACTGCTCAGAGATGGTAAATCAAATGGGAAGAAAAGTTTATTTTTCACTTCTTTTAACAGCTGGCGCGGCTTACGTATTAGTAACACCTGAAACACGTTTAATTTTCTGTAGAATTCAACCAAAGTTGAATAATAAACGATTAGCGATTACCAATTATTCAATTTTATATGAAAATTCAAGCTTGAAATGGACTAATTTTTCATAACTTACTTCTGATTGAATGGATACGAGTGAATATCAAAACCATTGCAAGAACTACCATTGCAAGCCGAAAAGGTTACTATTTATTTATTTATTATTAATTAGGGGTACAACTAAGTGCAGTTGAGGTTAATATTAAACAATTTTAAAATTTTAAAATTAAGAAATATTAAATAATAACAAATAATACAAAACAAATCCGTATACCTAGCCTGATGGATGAATATTGCGCCGTCTCACATCTAGAGCTGGCTAGAAGCTTGGAGTTTCAGTGTAAAAGTAACATAAAAGTTGAAACAGTTCTTAGCAAGGAAAGAGGCAAAAAAGTTCGGTGTGAACCACGTTGGTTTTCATAGTTTATGATTTATCAAAAATGCTCGATTTGGCGCATCAAGATGAGTTAAGATAGACAAAGAGATGCCTTCAAAAGACCGTTAATAGCAAAAGAAATGGTAAAGTTTATTATTGTTTGTGCCTAGGATGCGATCGTGTAATGTTACGTAAAATTTGGATCTACAAAATGATAATGCTAGAGGACGAAAATTAGGTGTTACTCTGGACGTAATGGCAGAATAAGGACTGTATTAAATTCAATGAAACCGAGTAAAAGTTTATGCAAAAAAAGAAAGAAGGTAACTTTATAAGGCGTACTCTACAAGAACGGTTCGGCAATAGAATGTTGGTATCCCAATTTATACCATTATGGTAAGGTGGCATCATTGGAATGTAATTTTTCTCAAGCGATAAAAGTTGGAACGTTATTGTGAATGCCGTGAGCTACTTTACGATGTTTTCATGGTTTTTTTTTCCAAAACGTTAGAGTGTAAGTTGTCAAACACGACAAAAAATGGCTTAATGGAAAGGCGAGTTTTAATGTTTTGTAAATCAAATAAGCCAGCTCTTAAAAAAAATTACACTTTTCGGGAGTCTTATATCGTTCTAACACGAAAGTTAAAGAATATCGTGCGAAAAGATTTTTTATGGAACTTCTTCAGAAGAACATTCAATTGAATTTCAAAGATGTAAAGCGCATTTAAATATATTTATGCACTGATATCTTTATTTTCCATAATTTCTCTAGTTGTATACTCTTAAAAGTCTAGAAACCAAACGAATCCAGTGTATTATATAGCGCATTTCCAAACATATGTAAAACCCAAAACGAACAACCAACAAATGTAAAACACCAGAAAGTATTCAAAAATTCACAAACCAAAGCTATGCGCTCATTAAAACATGCACGCCGCACAGAATTCAAATATATTACAATTTAAATAAATTAGTATTCCTGAACATTCAGTTAAATTAAATTTGCGTTTTCCAATGGAAATTATTCTCATGAAATTCAATGTGTAAAAATAACTACCTAATTGGTAAATGTAATTCTTAAAATTTTATGGTTTAATTTTATTTGCATGCATAATATCGAGTTATGGCGCGTGGAAAACTACGAGGAAACAAAAAGCAACTAACGAAACAAAAACATTGCAACAGCTAATTACATTGTATTATTTATTTATTTTACAGCAGAAATTAAATTTCCAACAAATTGTAAACATAAACTTGTAAATGGAAACTTTTTCACAAGCATAAATTTATTTTATTTTGACTTTTTTCACTTTTGGCACAGTGAAAACAACAAGAACAACAAAAGCTGCCCCCCGCCCAAAGCCGGCAAAAGTGTAGCCCATTTTCCCCCCATCAAACCCTAACCAGTGGCCACAGTCACTGACCCACTCTTCGGCAGCTTTAAGTGCCAACAAAGTCGTTACCAACAGGGCAAAGTTGAATATGCGAGGGCTGCTTGGCAGCTTGTTGAAATTTCGTTATGGCAAATTTCGCAACGTGCGTGGAGAATTTTTCAATAAGAATGTTCTCACGATATCTGTTTTTAACGATATTTTACAGCTGTAAAAAATGCATCCAATTTTTTCTAGTCTTGACAACTCAATATAGTTGAGATTACAGTTTTAAGATTTAAGACGTGAAAGAGCAGATAAAAATGTTTTAGAATTCTTCGTTTAACAAACCAATATTGTACTCCCATAGAAATTGGACGTAGAAGTAAGAGATCACTAACCAAGTTATATAATTTTTCTTCAAAACGACAAATATAGCGATATGTGCCGAGTTATATAAGAAATCAAGCCAAGTTAAAATATTTCTAAAAAATGCCTTAAAAATAACTATTATTTGAACATTACACAGTCTTCGCAAAATTAATTTTTTGTGCATTGTCCAAACGAGTATTAAATAATCAATTATCCTTTTGGTTTTATAGAATTTTTTGAAAGCGTTGTCTTTACAAATATTGCAATCGGCTTGTGTTTCCAGTAACATGCTGCTCTTCATTGAAATGTATAAAGGGTGATTTTTCTAGTAACAACTTTATTTTGTGGATTTTAACAGCTGACGCGAGTTAGTTTTGTTATTTTCAATAATTTAATAATGATTAAATTCCATACGCGATAGGAAAATTTTCATTTCTCATTCGTCGGAATTGGCTACACTGCCACATTCGGTCTGAAGAGCAAACAACCAGTAGTATTATAAAACCTACTAATACATCCCGAAAAAGAGCGTTGTTTTCGTGTGCAATTTTGGGCAACGGCATCATTGTACATACTTTTTCAAAGACGACAAAGGTCAGAACGTTGGCTTATTTGATTTTATTTTGATTTTCATTCATATCGGCTACCCTATCATAAATTGAAAGACCAACCATAGCGTAGTGGTTGCGTATTCGCCTTTAAAACCAAATAAGACGGTAATTGCCGTTTGGATTCAATTCAACATAAACAAATTAACAGTGCGATATCAATTCTACAAATTGGAGATCATAAAATTGGTTACAAATAGTGAAACTTAAGAAAATATTTTGGCCCCAAATTATTTTTGTCGAATAAAACCCTATTATGAGAACATTTAAAAGTTTACTTATAATGTAGCTTTGGTGTAAGAAAGCAGAATATTTAAGCTGAACACTCACAACCCAATATGAGCCTATGATACGGGAACTTGTAGTAAAACCTTATGCTTCAATAGCATAAGGTATAAATACCGTGGAAGTTTATTATTATAATCGTTAAAAAATATGGAATTACTGTCAATAGTGAATTACGAAAAGAAATATGCATTTTCGAAACTATATTTATTCAAATGAGCTTTGGTATGTTTGTAACTGACCACTGACCTATTGTACAACCCTCGTAATTTTGTCTTTTTCATGTTTCAATTATATATCATTCCTATTTTTTTATCGATTTTTAAGCAATTTTTTTACAACCAATGCCAAGTAATATTTTTTGCAAAGGATTTTTCTGTCCTCTGTGTAAGTGTGGTCGTGTGTGTCTGTGTGTGTGTGTGTGAGTTTTCGGAGTGGGCTTCGGGGGAAGCTTTTCCTTTTTTTTACCTACTTTACTCATGCAACCTTTTAAAAGTTTTTGTAAGCAGTTGCAGTTGTTGCTGTTGTAATTGTTGTTGTTAAAGTGCTGTGTTCCACAATTTTTGCTTGCGTCCTGCAGATCCTTGGCCCCCTCGCACTTGAACATGGTGGCCGCTTTTGTTGCTTCTACTAGCTTTGTTTGCAACTTTTTCTTCGTTTTTCTTTTTATATTTGACTTTTTTTTCAGTGTACTCGTACGTTCAACATTTTTATGACTCTTGTGTCCTTGTTGCACACAAAGTTGAGCTCTGGCTGGGGCGTGCCACACATATTTAATAGAGAAAGAGAGGGAGAGAAAGAGAGAGAGCCAGCTTGGAAGTGAAAACAAGTGAAATAGAAAACTTGCGCCAAAGTAAATCCAGTTTAAAGCATCACAAACTATCTTTAAGATACAAATGTTACATGCTTATAGTTATTTGTTGGATATGCTTTACGAAATTAGATTTATATTCCATTGTGTTTCGCTTGGCATTTTATTGTTTGAGAGAACTTGTAAGACTGCAGCGTACAACGGAAGTTGCGTCGTTGTTGCAACAACAACAGCAACTACGGAGACTACAAAACTTAGAACCGGAAGCAAAGCTGCAACAAACTGCAGCAAATGTAAAAGCAGAAAAAGTTAGCAGCGCCAAAACTATTTTTAATGTTGGGAATTTGTTTGTTTCTTCCCATATTTTTTTTTCCTTGTGTTTTCCAACTAAGTGAGTTAAGGTGCTTAAGTTTTGAGCCATTTTTATTGTTTGCATCTGACTCACTCTTTCGACGTCTGCGGCACGTAGCAAAAACGAATTCTTTACGCAGTTGAAAATTTATTAAATCAAAAAGCAAAATTTGAAATTCAGCAAAAACTGTCTAAAATAAACAACGGAATCCATCATGCGCACATAAAAACATTCTATTCATGACAGTTGCACGGAACGTTTATATAAACTTTATTGCGATTTGCGATATTTATCATAAGAATGACATCATAGCGCACAATACACATTCATTGTTATCAATATTTGGTGAATTTTTAATCTAAAAAGAATTCGACAGGACTTTATTTAATTGGAATCGCAGTGCTGAAAGGCCGTTTCTAGTGACCACAATAATAAAGGGTGATTTTTAAAGAATTTCATTTTACTCTTTCCAAAACATCAAGCGGTAACCTTAGATTAAATTCTTTAATTATCGTTCCGGTGCGTTAATTGTTGATACCAAAAAAAAAGCCGAGGTGCGTTATATTACATAATTTAAGCGATTAATTAACCGGCCCTAAGTGCTCATCGGGCTCGCCTGTGTTGTATGTAGCAGTGTCTGGTTGAAACCACATGCCAGCCAAGTCGGGTTCCTTCGTTCTGGGCCCAAAAATCTTTGGTAAGCATTAGTTTGAAAAAAATATTTTTGATTATTAAGCACAAACTAAGCGCGTCTGCTATTAAAAATAGTGTTGTCAATAAAATGAATTGCTAAAAAATCACCCTTTATGCAAATTTAAGCTTTCAATAGGAAATATGGTGAGTAATTCTTAAGCCTTAAGTCGGTTGGAAAAATGATTCAATTTCACTTAGTGTCGATTAATATAAGATAAATATACACCACATTTTGCTGGGATCATTGTTATATTGAAAAGCTGCATTAACTTGAGGACGATGTTTCGTTTAGCCTTTCGACACACTCTTAAATACCATATTTGATTTTCCTTTGGAGAACGCTTAATTTCCCAAGCTGAAAAAGAGCATTGCTCTCGCTTCTCAACTTCGGAGATTTTGTGTCAAGAAATAGATAGCATGGCTATTAATTCGAGCATAATGCTATTAGACAATCACAGTATATGCAATCCATATTCAGATTCTCGTGACATCAACTGCAATAATATATATCTTGAGCAGTAGCTTATAGAGTTCCCCAGCTTTGGTAGACGACTAAAAAACAATCCCAAAATCTCTTTATTTGATTGGATCAACAAAAAATCACACTGAAACTACCCTGGGAAAGCAACTTAGATACCATTAGATGCCATTAGATGCCTATAGACTACCATAAAATAGAAGGTCTGAAATACCGCTTGAAATTTTAAGCAGCAAATTGATGAGAATATAGTATTCCAATACTCTGTGTAAAGGATAAAACTAGCGAGATATTAATTGGATGGCGCATTATAATGAAGAACTTGAGGAAAAGTATGAACCGCGGTGCTACTAAGAAGAAATTATCTCAAAGACTACTATTATGAGAAAAATCCATGAAGTTTGGTTATGGCCAATATCATGAAATACTATTTACATTTTATTAAATACAAAAAAAAATCGACACTACAGGGGCGAAACATGGAAACATAATTACTGTTCAAAAAAAACAGGAACCTTCAGTTTATAGTGACTAAACGGTTTTCTACTAACTTGTTAAAGATTTACTTGTACATCGTTATAATATGACCAAAAACATTATGATAAAAGTATATTATGCTTGTTGCAGCTTTGGTGTATGGTATTTTATCAATATTCAGACGTACACCTCAAATGGAAAACAAGTAATTTATTTAAGAACGCTTTGTAAGCCAATCTTGCATCCAACGACATTGATACGAATTTTTTATGGAGAATAGATTATCGCCAGAGGAATTCAAACAAAACGCAAAACGAGGCTTCAAACAAGAGTATTATGCTCAAAAGTTGAATTACATATATTAAATTATTTTCTTGGATTATATTGAAAGCTAACTTCAAGAAGTATATTAACTGATAAATATTTGAAATAAACATTTTCATAATAAACTTAAAACTAGCATGCAGTTGCAATGAGAAAGTAGATGGCGCCAGTCAAAATCTGTCTTTCAAACTATACAAAAGCGAAAGCGGAAAAACACCAAACGATTTGCTATCTTGAAGTACGGCTTGATATCACGATTTAGTTTTGAACCCATAAACATAGTGGAAATGTGCATGCAGCCTATGCACGAGTGTGGCTAAGGCAAACATAGAATATGGCAATATGTGGCAGGCATGTGCGTTTATATGCATACTATATACATTCAACTATATAGTCTATATGTATACCACTGCCTTTGTGGATATGGATACATATATCCTATACATACACCATATACCATATATATATATATATTTATGTGAACATATGTACATATATGTTAAAACATTTGTAGTATGCAGGTAAATGTGCGCGTTCATGTGCGTGTAATTTTATTTATTTTCTCTTTTTTCCAATTTTAAATATTTTTTTTTTTTAATATTATTTTGCTTTTGTTTGCCGTGTGCAGTTTGTTGAACAAAATTGAATTTTGAAATTTGCATTGGGCAACATAAACAAGAGTCGACGGTGATGTTGGCGCTGGCGCGGAGTCGACGAAAGGGCGAAAACGCGACAGATAAATCCTCGATGGCCAGGACTGGCAGGCTGGCTGGCAGGCAGCAGGCACTCAGGCAAAAACAAGAACAGAAAAGGCTAAAAACCCACCATGGCTGGCCATGTTGCCAGAGATGATGGCGAGATGGCGGTTATGGCATTTGGCAATGGTAGGAGAATGAAATGGAATTTATTAAATAGCATTCCACGCAATAAACTCGCGCAGAATTAAATCTGAAATGTTGAAAAAACCAACTTGAGTTTACTCTTGCGGAACCACAAAATTCACATGTATGCGCTTTATTATATTCCATGTATTCCATTCGGGGAGGCTGGCGGCGCAAACTACAAAAAATATTTTGTTCTTTAAACAAATATATTTTACGCTTTCTGCAGAGCGTGGATGTAACAATGTATATAAGGTATATGCGTTTGTTGGGGTTCTGATTAGATCTGTCAAAGTTTTCTTTAAGATTTTTTGTGAAAAAATCAAGAGTTTCAAGTGACTTGACGCAGTAGTTACAGTTTGTTCCTTTTAATCTAAAAAGGAATACCACTAGTGCAGCTACATCCGATTTGGATTTTACATAAGGAAAGCACTTTTTAAGCTAGTTCCGATTTTTTTTACTCTGAAACTAATCTTTACAGGCGTATCTTCTCTTTCATTATTCAAAGGTTTATTTGGAGTTGCATTTTTCAAAATAAGCAATTTTATTCGTGAGACGACCTAAACTCAGATGGAAAGACCACGTGGAGGAGGACCTAGCTTCACTTGGAGTGACCAACTGCAGATGATGCTGTGAAAAACAAATTTACAAACAAATCTACGCCAATTATTTCAGCTTTTAACTAGCATTAACTTTTTTAAAACAACTCTCATTATCAGCATAGCTTTTTAGCTTCTGGGAGAAAAATTATAATTAAGGACTTCATACAATTCTCTCTAATATGGAATTTGCTTGGGCCATCTGTCTCATTATTCCAGATTTTTATTTGGATTTTGCAAAATCACGGTACTTTTTAAACTAATATACGCTGTGAAAAGCGAATTTTAGCTGGCGCCATCTACACCAATTATTTCAGCTTTTAACTAGCATTAACTTTTTTCAGCATAGCTTTTTAGCTTCTGGCAGAAAAATTATATTTAAGGATTTCATACAATTCTCTCTAATATGGATTTTAATCAAATATGTCGTTTGACAATATAATTATTGAAGTTGGCTAGGTCTATTTAAAAGGAATTCTTTTTAGTCTAAATGAAATGCAATATTATACCAAATTTAAGTCACATTCTAATTTTGTCGATTCTATATAATTCCGCTGAAAATTACGTGATTGGTCAAATGAAAACCTCTGAAGAACAAATCGGTCTCAGCGATGACATGATTCAGCAGCGAAATACCTGCCAAAGATCACATTACGAAAACCGATTTGGCAGAAGTCACCAATTATTAATAATAATAAAACGCTCTTGGGTTGATCAGTCATACATATTTGTTTTTTTTTTTTGGGAGGGTTTTGTGATTTTCTAAAATATACAATTTTAAATTGCATCGAATCGAAAATTCTCTAGAATGAATTATTTTCAAATGCACTTAAGTACATCAGAAACCATTTCTTCAAAACAAGTTTATCCAATAAACATAGTTTTCTTTCATATTTAAGACTCAAAAATATTAAAAAAAAAAATTAGGTAACCTACAGAAATTGTTTGGAGGCACAATTGTAACGTTCGTTTACCTCTGACCTTTGCTTACTTAATTTCGCTCGAAAAGCAGATAATGCGCAGTATTTTTAAATCAGCAATTCTTTAAATTTTCAGAATATTATCAACTTGACGGATTTGTACAATAATTTTTATATATTGCGTATTTGTTGTATCAGACGAATCGTTTATATGCAGCGTGCGCCATCTGAACCATGTCAATAGCAAACTCAACTAATTGGGACAACTTAGAACCGATTGGCTTTACCATAACAATTTAGTCATAATCGCCAAATTTAACACCGCCAGATTTCTTTTTGTGGGGATTTTTGAAGAGCAAAGTTTAGGCGAAAAAACCGAAGGCCATAGAAGAGCTAAAAGTCAGCATTGTTTGTAAAGTGGACTTGTTTTTGATACTGGACACCTTTTTTAAAGAAATTAAATGACTTTCTGTTGATTGAACCGTTTCTATCATTTGGAAAACTAATTTCTAAGATCTGGTACAAACACTGTCGGACATCTGCATAACAATTATCGAGGATAACATATTTGACAAGCTTGATTCCGTTGATATTCCCTCAAAACATACCATTTGTAGTTAACACAAACTGACAACAATTTTTAATGGCAGTCAGAACATTCAATAGAGTAAATATCTGGTGCACAGAATAGTACGTGATGTTTGTCTTCTTTTTTTTTGTGTATACATTTCTTAGTAAGCAAACAGAAGAGCAGAGGACAAGTTTTTTAACTGAACAAACATAAAACTGAAGCTCTTCAATAAGACGATACGTGGTCGACACAGCACTAATAGACTTAGTATTACTTAAAAATACTTAAAGAAATTTGCGTGTGCTTTTTTACTCTTATATTCTATTGTTAAAGTATTCCGTAAATTTCAGAAATCACAAAGCTAGATATAAATTCGGAATCCCCGAAAAAACCAGCAGGCCTGGGCTTCTGATATACACAGGCTGCAACGACACAAAATTCCTTGAAAATTTTCTATTTTGAGAATTAGTTACCAGTCTATAAATGGGCCGTGCTCGGCCTAAGTGTGCCAAGGGGATATTCCCTTTGGCAATCGCTATTACCTAACCTACCAGTCTATACCTACTTTTGGTTTTTGCTTTTGCTAAATCCTAAACCGAATTAAAATTTTGGCTTCAAAACTAAGTTTGCATTTATCGTTTTTAAAATCATAACAAGCCTGACTTTTCGTTTGTAGTCGCTGCATCCTTATTCGAATCTAGAAAATAATATTGTAAAATACGTCAAAGGTAGCAGTCTCAAAAATCGGCATTCGATTTCACATCGAAGAAATCACGTTCTAAGCAGTTTCTAAACTCCTCATAAACGAGTTCTAACGTTCTGAAATATCTTTGTCTTAAATCATTAATCATGCTGTTAAGAATTCGACTTCGAGAGTAAAATACTAGGCGGTTCTGGCACAGATCGGAACGTTATTGTAAATTTCGAGCGCTACTGTTTGATGCTTACGAACTGTTTTCTTGGTGAATGTAGAAGAGACGGGTTGAACAGTATATTATTTTACATTAAAAGGCTTTGGTAATAAGGACAAGTTAACGAAGGCTGATGTTAAAAGCGGCAAGCCTGTACTAAAGGAGAATATTGCAGAACTACCTCGTGAGATTGCTTATCATATCTTGGAAAGAGTCTGCCCAAATTGGACACATCATATTACTTACAGCTTAAGGTAAGATTTCATACCATGTTAATTTTTCTTTGAAAATCCAATTAGCCAGCTCTTAAATAATCACCCTTTACTTACAAATTGCTGACATGAAGAGGTGCTTCACTTTTTGCAATGTATAGGTATGAAAGAAGTAAATCGTAAGGAATGTAACTGAAACTACACGAAATTATAGTTAAAATTACATTTCTGTTCCCTAAACTTCCACAAACCCGAATTAACAAAATTTATTTCAAATGCTGCAAATTTCGGACATTTATTTGCCGTCGATTTCATGCACAAGTTACCTGCTTAAGCACAAATTCAACATAGCCCACTTTGTAGGGCTCAAAGGGCTCAAAAAAGAATCAAGAATCATAACAAGAACAACAGCGTCAGCATCAGCCACAGCAACAGAACCAAAAATAAAATAAAACTCGGACATGCAATTTTATAGCAGAATGTTCCTGTGTTGGCCAAAGAGCGACAGACAGCAACCGCACGCATCACGAATCCCCCGACCAAAACATGCTCCACAACATCACTCCTGAGCTGTTCGATGGTGTGGAGCAGCCTGTCCCCCCTGCTTGATCAATCGTTTTGTGATACATATAACAAAAACACCGTAAAACAAATATGGGAAAAAAAATAATGAAAGGAACAAAAAAAAACGCCAACATTTTTTCCATTAACCGGCTCCTCCGTGCGACCGTAAGGCTCATGCTTTTGCTATAAGCTTGAAGTAGTAGTGGTAGGTGGTAGGGGGTCACTGCCGGAAAAGGGGGCAGTATAGCTGGCGTCTCGTATAAAGCGGCTTGAAATGAAAAGGCACGCGGTGGCAATAACAAATAAAGGCCATTCTTGTTTTCCCATTTTTTTCATTTTTTTTTGTGCAAACAACATGTGAAACATGTGGGGAAATCGGACGACCGACGAAGATGAATGGGCATTCAATTATTTTGTAATTCATAATTTTTACCGATGTTATTTTTAGCAGACAATGGATCGCAATAAATAACAGTTTAAATGTTACCATCAAATAGAACGAAACCGAAATATTTAAACAATAATTCAAAACTAGTCGAAACTGGTGAAATCGAAAAGCGTGAAATACGATTCATACTACGCTTTAATTAGCGTGGATATGTCTAAAATTTTAAGAATCTCTAATCAGCTTGTGACGTGTTAAAAAAATTAATGGGTAGCATACCAAATCTAGCGACTTTTAGGCATTTCCAAACAAAAAGATTCATCTAAATTCACATTAATTAAGTGATTTTAGCAGCATATTAAGCTAGGGAACTACAATTTTTACCATGTGACATTCATAAGGGGAAGACAGCTGGTGTCGCTTCATTTGTAAGCAAATAGTTGCATTCGGAAAAATACTTTGGCTCAATTGCGTCTAAACTAATTGGAATTGAAGGGCGTTTGCATTAAATAGCGAGTCTACGTTCTTCACTAAAGAATATTTTGAATTAAATATATTTTAAACAAATTTTATGGTTTTTTTATAAAATCAAAAATTGAGTAACGAATCTCGATTAAATAATTCGCATAGTTTACGCGTCAAATACACAAACATTGATACCGGATCTTGATCAAAGTAAAGTGGACGGCTCTGTACTATAATTTTTACTGTACTGATTAGGCCCTGAAACTCCTGAAAGTAGATTTCGTAAATTTTCTCCTTTGCTTTTGGAAGTCTTTTAAGCAAAGGTATAGGCTTACCGCATTATGCTCAGACTAGGAATAACATTTTGTAACTTATTATGTAGGAATCGGTATATTATTGTAGTTCACCTCAAATGAAAGAATGTCTTGGTATTTTTATTTATCGTTCTGTGATACTCTATAATAAGAAAAAAGGCTACGCTTTAGGTTAAACTATCTCCGAAGACACAGAAAGATGTTTAGCCGGCTCTGCGTTAAGGGCGTAACTAAACACTGACCATAACTTATTTAGAATAAGCCTCCCCTACGCGTATCGGAGAAATCAGTACTTTTTGTGCAAAAGTTAAAATATTCTAATGAATCAAAAACAGTGTATAGAAATTTCATACAAAAAAAAAACACCTTTTTCTCCATAGATATCTTATAAATTCTGTGTTTCAGTATATACTCTATATTCAAAGTTCGATACTTGCGAATTCCGTTTTTCGTACTAAGGCGGATGAAATAAATAAATATGCAGATCCATAATAATAATCAATTTCAAGAATTGCCATTAGAAATGAGTATCGAAGTTGAAGCGGTGCCAAAATAAATATTTTGGAGCTTTCCAAAATAAAAGTGAAGAATTTTATGCAATTCTCAGCGATAGTCTGTATACCTTTTAATAAAGGGTGATTTTTAAGCCACTTCTTTTTGGAATACTGAACGCTAAAACATAATTCAATGTTTCTGATCTAAATTACGCTCAACAATTGTTTTTTGAAAATCGTGATATGTGATTAAGTGAAGAACAACCAGAGGTATTGCAAGAACCTACACTTTACCGTAATTTTGTTTGTGTTGAAAATCAAATGAGCAGCTCTTAAAAAATCACCTTTTATCCTACGCCATAGGCAGGAACAGGTAATATTCACTTGTTGCTAAGTTCAGACTATATGGTGAATGCATAAGAACGTTTTAACTGATCATTTTTTGATGAATATTTAGTGGCGAGTGCGGTGTGCAGTTTATTTTACTATTTGGGACGATGCATTGGCCACCTAGATCGTGTGATACAATGCCACTAGACTATTTCTTGGGCAACGATTGACGCACTGAACACCAATATTGAAGAATTAATTTGTGAGGCACTCGCAAGAGAGTATGTCAAAACTGGACCTAGCGTATGGACTAATTAATCGATATAAAGATTTCATAATTGTTTTTAACTTTGATGTTAGATATCAAAATCAAATTAGTAAGCTCTTAAAAAATCACCCTTTACCATACGCCATGGGCAAGAACAGGTAGAAATCACTTGTTGCTAAGTTCGAGCTGTATGGTGAAAGCAGAAAAACCTTCAGACTGAATATGAATATGAATATTTATGTAGATTTGATATAAACAAACAAGAAATGTATGATACAAATCGGCAGATTGTATTTTCTTTAAAAGAGGGGCTACCATGATACTTGATATTTTCAAGTGCTTACCCTAAAGAATGTATGGTCGTATTTGCCTTAAAAGAGGGCGATACCTGATAGCTTTGATGTAAAGGTTAAATCAAACGAATGTATGGAAACCGGTATAGTAATAAATCTCCGTATATCCAATTTAGAGAATATAAATTCTTGGAACAAAAAACAGCAGATACAGTTTATAGGGGAATCGGAGAAGCGGTGTTTTAAATAAATAAAAACTAATTCTCTTTCAAATGTGTCGCGATGAGTATTTAAAGGTGCGGGACAACGATATTATTGGAAAGTTTTAACTTCGAATGGCATTCACACTTGAGGATTCGCCCAAAATTAAACTAAATTTTACAAATCTTTGAAAAAACTGCACAGATAACAAGGGCAGGGCTTAAGGATTAGCTTCTATATGCCATAAATGGCAATTAGTTACTTAAGTTATAGCAGCAAACTTGAGGCTTACTGCGTAAATTATTTTTAAAAAGGAAGCAACAGTTTATGGACAAATCGAAAACGTTTCTTGAGATTTGTCAGCACGAAGAAACTTAGTTACGAAATAACGAATTCGCCTTGGAAAATCTTATTTATTTATTTTTAATTAGTTTAGGGGTATTATTGTATCAAAATATTACAATTAATCAATATTCAAATATAGCGGGGAAAATATAAAACTAAGCGTATCCCTAGACTGATGGGTGAATTTTTTATCCAATGCTTCATTGCACAACTGGGTCAGGAACTTGGGTTTTAGAATGTAAAAATTGGAAACAGAAACAGACTTGGGTGGTACATAGTTCATGATTAGATGCACGATTTGGCGAATAACGTTGAATTAAGATAAAAAAAGGATTGAATAGACCGTTCGTAAGAGTGGAAATCGTAGGTTATTATAGATAGAGCAGTAGTAGTGAAAATTAACGTGCAAAACATAATTGGATTTCCAAAATTGTAGAGCTAACTAACGGTTTACTCTGGATGGATGGAATGACAAAATAAACTTTATTGAGAAGTGCGCCCGAGTGAGAGCTTGCGTAGAAATAACAAACCGTGACATGTTCTACAATCATGTAGGGAATATTATTTTATAAGACCAAGTTTACAAGAATAGGACAGCAGTGGAATGCTGGTATGCCCATTTTAACCGCGAAGAGCAAAAATGAAATCTTCACACAAGATAACACGCCCAAAGTTCAACTAATTTTTGCAAAACTTACAAGAATCACTGCAAATGAAAGCTGCAGAATCAACTTGTAGATTAGCTACTTTTTTACATAAACAATTAATTTAGCTTGTCAATCGGTTAATGATAATTAACTTACTGCCAGCAATTTGAGCTTATCTCAAAGCTTTTGACATAAATAAATATACTCCGAAATTTATGAAACTTGCATTTATTTATTGATTTAAAGATTGCAAAATTTGCACTTTATACTCATTTTTTTGCACATTTTCCGGGCTATAATACCCAAAAAACCGGTACTAACCCGCTGGCTGCTGGACTGATGGACGAAAACATGCTGTGAGATTTAATCTTAATTAAAAGCTATGTTTAAGTATGGACAGTCGGGCCTTATTTATGTGCAAAAGCGCACAGCTGCTGTTTCGTTCGAAATTGTAAAAATAAATAAAAAATCGAACTTAAAACTAGGTCAATTAAAAGTAGTTAAAAAAGATGACCCAACTTACTTTAGCTAATCCAATGAAGTCGTTGGTTTTGCGTGTATATAATAATCCAAATACTATAGTTGATCAAAAGCAGGAACAAACTCAGAGTTAATTATAAAGGATTTTAGGAGTTTTTGGCAAAATTAGGCTGAAGCAGGCGCCAAAGTGTGAGGTCGTTGATCACACGCGACGTAATCGGAGACACTTGAAATCATAAAGAATTTGAGGCACTTTGTAAAAGAAGCGAACACATTGCACTGGACACTGCTTCGGCTAGGGCAGGGGGGTTTGACTGATTTCTTTGTGTAAATTTTTTAATTATTATTACTTTTTTTTGTAAAGATATTTAATTTTTTTTTTGCTTTTTAAGCTTAAGAGCACAAATGGGTATATCAACTTAATTTTGGTTGTGATATTTTTTATATATATTTTTATAGACTGGTATTTCAGCTGTTTTATTTATTGAGCAAACTAGAACGAGTTGTTGTTGTGGTTGTTGTGGCTTATTATTGTTGTTGTTGTGACTGCTGTAGTTGTTGTTGTTTTGATGTCATGCTGCTGCTGCTGCGGCCGCGGCTGTTGCTGCAAACAAACTTGCAGCTTTCGCTTTGTATATATTATTTTCTTGTATTTAACTTTATATATATATTTTTTTTGCAATTTACAAATTTCTAGATATATTTATTTTTCTGCTACTTTGTATCAAACATTCACAAATACATTTGGTTTTCAGGGCCACTTTGTTGTTGTTGTTGTTGCTGCTGCTGCTGTTGGTCGCTGCTGCTGCAGAGCGGCAACAATGACGC
The DNA here is from genome assembly GCA_035046065.1 of Chymomyza procnemis. NCBI lineage: Eukaryota > Metazoa > Arthropoda > Insecta > Diptera > Drosophilidae > Chymomyza > Chymomyza procnemis. Next base: position 9,203,742 of record JAWNOJ010000023.1, on the reverse strand, counting down.
CGGCGGCCATAATGCGCGTTCAGTGCTGCTGCTGCGGCGGCGACACCATTTTAGCGAGCTCCATGCGTTGGATGCCCCACGTCGACAAGGCTAAACACTATGCGTCGTCTGCAACGGCAGCGAGACTACGGCGACGGGTACGTCAACAGCAGCTGCAGCAGCGGCCAGCCAGCTGGTTGCAATAATTATCAAACACAGTAAATTCACACACAAATTGATTGCGTCTACAAGGTCGAGAAAACGCTTTTAAAAATAGTATTTACTCGCGACTTAAATATTTTATATATTCCGCGACGACGACGACGACGACAACGACAGCAGCGTCAGCGGCGCCAACTTGGAGCTCTTTGAGCGTTTATCCAATTGCTTGGCTACGCCAACGTTGTGCTCGCTTTGTGCTGTATTTAATATGTGCAGCAACATGTGTATACACGCGTTGTAGTGCCACGTTTGCACTTTAATTAATTGTTGTAATTTTTTATTTTATTTATTTAAGATTTTTTATGAAATAAACTATTTAACGGCGGAGCTATTACGACGAATGTATCGGCAGCGCAAGATAATTGCAGTATAAAATGAAACAGTGTTGCCAGTGTGCGCGTGTGATGGTGTTGGTGCTGCCATATGTTGGCAAGTGTAGTTGCCAGCTGGGACTAAGCCTATCGACTATCGATAGTTGCGTTTTTGTGAGTACGGCAGCGCTTTAAGCATAAATGATAGCGAACAAATGCCTAACTAGGCGCACTTAAATGCTTTTGATAGTTAAGTTAAATACTACTAGATGAACTATTTGGGTTTGTGTATAAAATATTTTGGAAACTGCGCTCAATTTGAGAGCTTATGGCTTACAATTTAGCTTTGGCGCTTACTTTTGAGCCGCTACTAGTGTTGTAAAACACACAATTGCTATGCGATGTATGTTGCGATTACGCATTCCCTATCGATGTTTCACACTGTTAACGAGTACTTACTGTCATATCGCACGCAAGCATGGTTACTTTTTAATTGCCCGCGCAAACCCATTTAAAAACTGTTTTGAACGTTAAACTTTTTTGCATTGAAGTTTTAATCAGACATAAAAACAATTAAAAAAATGTGAATGATTACAATTAAAAAGCAATCAAATTAAAAGCAAATATTGTTAAACTAAAAATAGGTTAGCTATATTTAAATATGTCGCATCTGGCCAATCACCAGTTCGATCGAAAAACTCAACAGATTACAGAAACCAACACAAGAGAATTAAACATAAAACGGCTCCCCAAATTCGATGACGTCCAAAGGCATTTTCAAAAAAACGGACACGAATAGGACAATGGAACGTTAGAACCTTAAAGGAACCATCAAGATTAGCACAGTTCGAGGAAGAAATGGAGAAACTGCATTTAGCGATAGCTGGCATCCATCCACAAGGCAGTAGACGGATCGGCAGTCGCAAGGCGACCTGGAGAAGACCCATCTTCCAAGAACTGACCCAGGCGAACACAACATGGGACAGAGCTAAACAGACGGCACAAATGAGCGTTCGATCGATGGCTCTTGTAGAGGCCCTAAGTTCCCAAGCAAAATAATACGGAAAAAAAAATATTTAAATATAGGTAGATATTAATAATGAAAAGTGCTTGCACAAGTAGTCACTCAAAAATAAAACTAAACTAGTAAGAAATGCGAAAATATGGCAGAAAAGAAAAAAGAAAATTAAAAAAAAAAAAACTTACTTTATAAGAGAGATAAGTTTTGCTAATAGTACGCAAACAATTGGAAGTAGAGGCGGCCGTTAAAAATATGTTTTAAGTTTCCCACAAAAATGCAACACAATATTGCCCTTCTGTTTATTTTTAGCAGTTTCGAGACCACGACTGAATAGTTACTTTAAGAAAACAAAAATTTAAAAAACTGCACGTAAGAGGCCACAGATTAGGTTCCATAGACAGTTTTGACATAGAATATGTTCCAAAAAAAAACAAGAAGATAAAAGCACAAACGTGCTTAAGCAACAATCAAATAGATTAAAAGCAATTTTAAAAGTTTCTTAAAGATTCAGGTAACTAATTTGAAAAAAAAAACAGCAACATTTAACTCTCCATCCTAACTTCTGATAACAAATCAAATTCGATAATGTGCCCTTTTGGTACAGCCAGATCTATGGCAATTCACCTTAATTAGTGTCTGATTTAGTTATCGAAACATTTATAATAATCGATTAACGGTATGACTATCGAGGATTTGGCCAAGTCGTGAGATGTAACTGGTACCAAGATGGATGGATATTTTTATGTTTATCTGAGGCATTCATTATGATTCTGCACAAATGTTCACTGAACTCTATGCTATTATGAGACGACTCTACGCAATCAGCGTAACACGTCAGAAACCCAAATTTATGGTGCTCAATCTATATTAATATTCAATTTACGATTTACAATCATCGTTATTTTTATGCTGTACGATTTTTTACAAAGTTTATACTAACCGAAAATGCTTATAACATACAACAAGCTAATTCTAAGAGTCCCAAAAATGATCTAATGAAAGATCAGTTCGATAAGAAGTGTCGATAAACTCATGTCCGCCTATCGGTTGAGCTGGCGCATCTTATAAACTTCTTGATGATAAAAATAGTGAGAGTTTCTTTTAAATAAGGTAAATATAATAATACAATTCATACAATTTATAATTAATTAGAAATGAATTAGAATCATGCAAAAATACTGCATATTTGTCACAAAACTTAAAAGATCAACAACGCATAAATTGGCCACCCTAAATATCCTACACACCCAAAACGGAATCAAATATATAACAAAAACTAAAATATCGAAAATTCGTAATGAAAGTGAAATAAAAAGAATATAATAATGACATTTTAGAATCTTGAATTTTTTCAAATATTTCAAAGCATTAAGCGAAACACATTAAATAAAAAATAACTTAAAGTAAAGCCAACCAACCGCAAGTTTCGAATTGTTTATCTTACTTTTTCCGCATTTCAATTGTATAAAGTACGAGCTGCGTATTTTATTTAGAATTTTTACTAATTATTTTGAAAATTATATTAAATGCTTATTTAAAAGCTCAGCTTTTTTAAAGAACACGCCGTCACAGCGGGGAATACTCTTGAGAAATTTAACAGATTTGTGCAAACACTATTTTTAATCTAAGTTGTAAATCTTCAAATCATTTTACACTTTAAATCCTGCAATCTTTAAAACTTGAAATCTAATTTTGAAATTGTAAAATTTGGTAATCTTAAAATCGTTTAAGTTGAAATCTTGTAACCGTAAAATCTTGAAAACTTAAAATCTTAAAACTCTTGTTATCCTGAATCCAAGAATTCTTGACATCTTATAATCTTAAGTTCTTAATATCTTGAAATCCCAGAAATTCTTATATCTTGAAATATTCAATTCTTAAATAAATTGAAATCTTAAAATATTCAGTACTTAAAAATATTAAAGTTTTAATAACTTGGAATATTGGGATCTTAGAACTTTCAATTTTTGTAAACTAGAAGCCAAGAAATTTGAAAATTTTGAAATATTGTTACCTTCAAATTTTGAAAACTTAAAATATTCAAAACTTGAGATCCAGAAATTTTGAAGTCTTGTAATCTTGAAATCATGAAATTTTTATATCTTGAAATATTGTAATTTTGAAATATTGATTCATTCATGTTTTAAAATCTTAACGAAATAGACAACTCGAATTTTTATAGCATTTTTGTGATTTTTTAAACTAGAGTTTTTGAAATCTTTTGTAGTTGACCTTTCGTGAACATTATATTACAGATTTTTAGAACTCTTGAAGTCGGCTGAAATTTTAATATCTTAAGAGATTGCGATATCTGAATTTAATGTATGAACAACGCTGCGACCCCCGTGATATCTTAAGATCTTGCCATCTTAAAACCTTGCACCTTGAAAATCGTTACTAATTTTGTGAGAACTTTAACACTCGACTTTGGGAAATTTTGAAAACTTTGATTTGCCTGAAATTGTTCAATCTTACGTAACAGCAGTTATACATAGTCCACATTCAAATGTTGCAATTCTTTTGAAATAATATATATATTTAAAATATTTAAAACTTGAGTTTTTGACAACTTTTAACACTGCCTCAAGACGCCAAACGCCTCAAAACCTCAAATGCTGCAAATCTGTAAAAAAAAAAAACAAAACGCCAAAAACTATAAAATTCATGCAAAGGTAACATCGCAAGCTGCTCTCCTCAAACCCACAGTAAAGATGGTATGAATAAAATCAAATAAAAGAAATAAATATTTTTAAACTTAAGTTGAAACATGTTAACATTTATTGACTACGTAATATCTGCTGCAGAGATACGTTTTACAGGTACTTAGGCTAGTTGCTCCTTCGTTTCGCGATTATTGTACGCTTGTCTATATACATGAGAATTGGGCCGAACTGCTGTTCGCAGTATATATCCTTTATATATAGATATATAGATCGATATATATATATGTTTGCTTTGTATAACGTGTAACGCTTATAAATTAGTAAACTAATAAATACTAGAAGGTTAGGTGTAGCATTATAATAAATACATTTGAGTTCAGTTTATAACTCTAATATTTTAGTTAATAGATAAGTAACCGATTTAAGTAGCTGCAGTTTGTTATATATTATAATGTATATCATACTATTTATCATATTTTTGATTATATGCATAGTTTTCGACACAAAAAAAAAAACAATCACACAAACTACTAAATATTTTATAAATTTTGATATATGTAAATATATTATAATATTATTAGTTGGTATTATTGTTGTTTAGCTGCTGACGCGTTTACTATGCTTGTAAAACTTTTCGATTTATATATATATATATATATATGTTTATATATAATATGATTTTTAGTATATTTTGTTTTAGTACATATAAGGTATACAGAGTAAAGTCTTAGGCGAAGTAAATAGCACTTGAAAATCGTATTATGGGCGACCCCATAGAGTTTTATATAGTAAAAAGATAGTGTTAACAGTTCATAAGCTTATATCCGTAAAATACTTTAGTAAAGATAGTTGCTAAGATGCGCGAACCGCATGCGGGCGGCCTATAGAAAGAAGTTCAAATCAATTGTATGCACGCTAAGAATACCTTATCACGTTGTCCCGATAAAGTAAGTTCTGTGTCATAATTTTTATTTATTTATTTTTGTTTTTTTTTTTTGAAAATATTTGGTTTGTTCCCTCTAGTTTATGGTCTAAATGGTTGTTGTTGTTGTTGCAGTTGCAGTTGCATTACTTTAGTCTCAGACAAGCGGCACGCAGACCCATTCCATCAGCCGGAACAGCAGCGAGCACAGCCAATTCTAGGCAGCCGTTGTAACTTTTGCTGTTCCAGCTGCTGCAGCTGCTGTTGCGCTCGCTGCTGCTCCAGCGGCTGCAGAAGTGGATGCTGCGCCGGCGCCTTCATCCAATTGCAACGAATGCTCATCGTACAGACTCTGTGCACTATCGGCGCTGCTGCCATCGATGCTGCTGCTGCCCGCTTGGCTCGTGCGCAGTTCAGGGGGCAGATAGATTTTGACCACGCTTGTTATCTTAACCCGACAATTTGGACAGTTGTTGCATCTGCAAGCACAATACACATTCCATTAATAGATCATATCTCGTAACATTTAGGTTTTTTTTTTGTGAGACTTACCTAGCCGCACACTGCACACAGGCAATGACGTGACAGCACGGATTGAACATTGTGTTGATCGCACGATCCATGCATATTTTACAAGTCATTGCCTCGGATATGCGCGTGTCCACGCAACGCTCAATCGCCGCCTCACGTGCCTCCTTCTCGCGTATAGCCAAATCTATCTTGCCAGCCATGGAACCAACGCAAGCAGCGCCCTCAATTGCAGCAACGGCATCAATGGCTGCCTCGCCCACAGACGACTGTGCTGCAACGCAAACACCGTTTGCAGTTAGCTCAACGCCGCGTTCATGCAACTTGCGGCGCGCCTGATCGTACACCTCGCGGCAAGTATGCTGTATATCGAATACATAACGTTTGCCCAATTCTGTATCCTCCTTGAACATGGACGCTATGGTGCCCTTGAGATCGCGTGTAAACTGATTGGTGACCACACCGCGCACTTTGTCGCAGACATAAAATGCATGACGCTCGGTTATGGAGCGATAGAGACCCGCCGCAATTTGCTGCTTGGGCAGCTTAATTTCCAGCTCCTTGCGATCGTTATGATCGTCCACATACTCCAACTTAAAGGTGCGACGCAGCGACTTGGCGGCTGCAATGGCGCTAAAGGGAATGCTGCAAGAGAAGAGTCGCAGTTTAGTTTTACAGTTGCTTGCATGCTAAGCTTTGCACCAAAAACCCACCTTTGATTTTCTTCCCCGCGTGAGACGGTAATGCCATGTGCGCCCACGGCTATATCGCAGCGTTGAGCGCTCTCATTGGTGGAAACACCACAAAAAAGCTCCTCGGCATAGCCAGGTAGATCCTGTATTTCCTGCAGCAGCCAATACATAGCCGACTTGGCAGTCACACCTAGTTTGGCTAATTTGCTGTGCTCCTCGGCTATGAGACGTAGATAATCTTTGGGTATTTCGTTGCCATATTCGCTTTGAGGCGAGATCAAGTAGTTTTCGTAGATACGTAGCGGATTGGCAGCCAGACGCTCTTCCAGGCCTAAGCTTTGATGGCTGGGACTCAAGGCTGAGTAATGACTACTATTGCTGGGACTAGTTGAGCTGGACGTAGAAGTGGCGGCCAAATTGCTGGACGCTACGCTGGGCGAATGTGATGGCGATGGCTGGGATAGTATGGACGATGCGTTCGAGGCAGGACTACTGTTGCCATGACTGCCGCTAACTGTGGGTGCTGACAATGAGGTGTGTGTGGCCAAGGCGCTTACTGTGTGTTGTTGCTGTTGTTGTTGCTCAATATGCTCCACCGAGTGCTGTTTGGACAAACGTCGCTTCTTCAGGGACAGCACATATTCCTTCTCATGACGCTCCTTGGCTGGCTTCTGTTGCGCCTGCTGTGCCTGCTGCTGCTGTTTAAGCAACTCCAGCTCACTTCTCAAGCGCATAGGACACTCAGCACGCAAGGACTGTTCATTGAAACGTAGACCATCCGCTTGGCACAACAGCGCCGACAGCTTAGCTGCATTATTCCAATCAAGCGCATTCAGACGTCCCTCTAAAAGATCCACCTTGGCTTGCATAAAGAACAAATTGCGCACGGTTTCTTGAAGTATATAATGCACGGGCACCCAGAACTTGACGCGTAGGGCCAGCATTAGTTGTATGCCGCTGCTGCTGCTGCCGCGGTCACAGGACAAACGATTGCGCAAGTTGATCCATTGACGTGTGCGCGATTCCTTCTGGTTGGGCGTCCAGTGTTCCAGGCCAAAGTATTCCATTTCACAGATAATGCCCAAGGCCTTGCACACCTGCAACAGAATAACGCAACGAAAGGTGATTAATAAATTTTGCTGTCAAGTTCAATCGAGTTTTCAGCGACGATGGGAATAAACGAGGTTGGCTCGAGGAGTTTTTGAATAGTATTGCCTACATGCAGTTTTGGGCACTTAAAGCAGTTAGAAACCGTAAACAGTAGAAAGATCTTATAAATGCTTTTTAGAAGTTTTTCGATGAAATTCGGGCTTTGACGTGGAACTACAACTGAGTTACTAAGCGTAAGACTTATAAGACTTTCAACTCATCGAATAAACCGAGTTATTTACTAATAATTGTATGATAGCTTTTTGGTTTTTGATCATGAACACAATCTTAAAGTTACGGGTTGATGGCTGTTGATGGTCTAGTGCACAAGCTTTAATCGTCAATTTAATCCCTGCTACAAATTATTTCCCATCCTGCAGTCTATAATCCGATACCCAGCATGGAAAACACTATAAACTATATATTGCAAAGCTCTCAAGACACACGGAGCTGCTCTCGCTGTATGACAGCTACTTGCCGAGCCACAGCTGCAGAAACACTACCTCTACATATAAAGTTTATCCCAGCTGTCCATCAGCTTGTCGGTTAAGTCGACTGCATTCCGACTTTGGGTTTGTCAACGCATTCGTTATCCTGACAATGCACAATGTACGGGCATTGAAACCACCAACCTCGCACACTAGCCCCGATCAACGACCGCAAAACCAACGCCCCAAACACACCCCCATTGAATGGATCCGGGTGTTGGTTTGTGCTTGGAACATGTCTGCTTATTCAAAATATTTGCTTATGCAATGTACGTGTCATCATTTTGAACGAATTCAAATGTTTGAAGTATGTCAACGACAACAGCAGAAATATCAACAGCAATAACATAACCAAATGCAACAGCGACCAAGTCCCCAATAGAAGCCAGTTAAGAAACACAACGACTGTGATATACTCTTTGCTTATGTGTCGGTAAATTGATGCACTTTACATTTCTATGAGCGGCGCTTATTCCAGATGCCAGCTCGCTATGCTTTGGCTAAAAGAACTTAAACTGTTTGCGGAAAGGAATCCCTTAAGATTTGAGGATTGTGCAAGCAGTGGAAGTCTAGCTACAGAATAACTTTCAACAACTTGCCTCTTAGTGACAAATCACTGCCTGCTAATGTCCTACCAACTAACTATTATATGGCCAATAGCACTTACACCGTTTATGGCAAGCATTTTAATAAAGCGAACTCCATAATCCCTGGGGGCTGCACAAGGACTTGCTGCTTATCTCTATTTCAACGACTCTCTCAACGACTTGTCTCTCAATGACAAATCAATCATTGCCAAGTCTCGTAACTATTCCCATATACCCTTAATCCAGCTGCTATGTGGCAGTTAGTCATAACAAGTCATGTCGTTCTGAACGCCTTCCTGCTACAACATTCCTGCTGCTGTTACGACTAATGTTTATGTTGATGATTACGTTTTGTGCTCATAATAATGACGTTGATGTTGGTTTATTATAACAGCAATTTAAATAGGAATGCCATTGCTTGCTTATACCTTATGCCTGGTGGCCCTTTGCCCATCAGCTGCTGCCTGACAGTTGTCATTTTGCCAGTTTTCAGCGGCTTGCGGGTGGGTGGTGCGGTGGGCGGTGCTCAACAAAATTGAAATTAGAAAATAACAACTTTCAAGGAAACGGAACTAATGTTCACGGCCCACTGTTACTTCCAACAGACTGCCGCACTCTACATAATGTGTAACCAAGGCAACAAGTTGCATGCCCCAACAAACACATAACTAAGCCAGCAGCATGCATCAACGCGCTGTTGCAGATTATGCAAAGAGCATGCCACACCGGCCCTGGCATCCTACGGATTTTCACTTTCTAATTAGGCAACCGCATAATGCAAGGCCAACCCCAAAGGAGCATCAACGCAAGTGAAATAAACATTTCCGTGAAAACTATACGAGTAAGTTTCTCTCGCCCCCGCCCTTTCCCAACTTGTATGTTTGCAACAAGCTGCACTTTGGGGCATACACACTAAGCCTCTTAGGCAAAAATGAAGTTTAAGATTTTGCGCAAAATTTAAAGAAATCGTAATTATGTTTAGTTTTCAATGTGTACACACTTTTTTTAGTTAATGTGTACGCACTGTCAGTGTGAAACTATTGGAATATTGATTATTGTTTGCATTTTATTTTAAAACTGGCGTCTCTTATTTATGCACATTACATTTAATTTTAAAAATCAAGTGTTTTTTAAAACTTAAAAAAAAAAATATGCTGCTCCAGACGCCTATTGCAAAATCTTAAAAATATATTGCAGTTCTAGGTTTGTATCCTCGGGCAGATCCGTGCAATGCACGGCATTCAATGTCTTTGAATCACCATAATTCGCGCGTAAGGTATTTGGACGCAGCAGCTTGGCTATTTCAGGATCCTTAGGTCCACAGAAAGTGCGAAACTCTCCGTGTGTGTCCTTTGCAGCATCACCGCATTGAATTTCTAGACACATGCAAAGTCCACTAGTCAGCTGCTCCACCATTAACATATATTCAGGCAAGACGTTACGATAGACCTCATAGAACTCCTCACAATTAGGACGGGACATTTGCACCATGCGCATGGCAGTAATCTTAAAATCATTTTTTAATATATCATCAATTATATGACCCAGATTTTTGTCCTTGATGGCATGCGGCTTAATAATACACAAAGTACTTCTATTAAACAAGCAATCCTTGTAAATTTGACGCTTCTGTCCGAAGAAGAAATCCAAGTCCTTGATTGCATCAGATGAGTTCTTGGAACAATAAAAACCTGCACTTGCATCAGCTGTAGAAAAATGTTCAATCAAAGGAGCTGGCACAATGTTTGACATATTCTGATGCGTTCTCAAGGCATTCCAGATTTCCACAACACGATCTCCAAGCACCTCCAATGCAACAACCGGACCGGCTAACAATCCGGTCATAAGCACTACAATCTCTGTATCTTTTTTTTCCTGTGCGCTCAAAAATTGTGTTACCGATTTGGGCGTAAAGCTCACCATAACCCCATTGTTAATAGACATGTGACTTTCGGTCATTTTCACTAGTATTTTGCCCAAATCTTTAGCCCAAAAGGAGTGCTTCAGCAGCAAAAGGCAATTTTGACGAAATTTTGCCAAGGCACTGCGCGTTAAGTTATCGGCATAGTCTGTAATGGTGAATTGACGTCCAAAAACATTGATCTTGGAACCGACAAAGAAATCTTGCTTGGTAAGTTCCGCCATTTTGGTACGCTTGAGAAAAACTTTTCGCGTACTGCGATCAACGGCCTCCAAAGTATTGTCCGCCAAATAAAAACATATAATAAATTGGCGCACAATCGATGCCTCGGTATTATACCATTCTGCTAAAAATGAAAATCGCTCCATTTTGAAGCTGCTTCTAAAACTTTAATATATTATTATATGGAGTAATTTAAAATTCGAGGCCTGCCTTTGAAAACAATCTCGGAACATTGAAAAATGTGTAAACAAGTCTGGAAGTCTGTCTATCTCTCCAAGAATTAGCTTTTATATAATTTTCTTGAATTTTCGATGTCCCTTCAGCAGCATTTTACGACCTCAGAAATACGTGCCCATGCATGCAAATCGTACATATATGCAACTAGCATTATATAAGGGATGTCTTATATTTTAAGCGAGTTGCGTATTTTACTAGTGAAATTTTCAGTTTTAAGTTACAGCAGCTGTAGCAAATCGTAAGCTAAACCCAGAAGTTTGGCAACATGTCTCTAATATTTGTAGTCCTGTGTAACTTGTAAGCTACTTAAGGGGTTTTCTACCATATTTAAATACTGTAATATCATCTTTTTGTTGTCTTTGTTATAAACTAGAGTTGTGCTAGAAATCGCTTGAGAAGCATTATCAAATTGCGTTTGTTTTAGTATCTTTTAGTGGTTGGTTCAAAAGCAGTTGAAAAAGCGTTGGAAGCTTTTAAGATCCGTAAATTTATTTCAAAAATATTTCTCCGCAAAAATCACTAAAATTACAAGCATTAGTTATTTAAAATAGTTTTAGAAATCTTTTAAAACCTATCCAAAAAAAGATTATGAAGCAAATCCAAATTGTTGAAATGTATGCGCAATTTGGCTTGAAGAAGCCACTTATTATTAATAATAAAAATTTAAAGTTTTGTGTCGAATAGAAATTAAAGTGGATATTAATTCGCTTATAATACAAAATAATGCAATTTAAAATTTGAATTATAACTTGTTGAAGAAGATCACTGATTGAAAAAGGTTGTGGATTCATAACGTTTTTTTTTTTGTGTACAGCTAAAGGGTGATTTTTAAGCAACTTATTTTTTGGAAATACAGTTTTTACAGTTGCCGCGGTGGCTTTTGTAAAAGGCAAGTTGGGAACAAAAATTGAAAACAGCGCCTACAAGTTATTGAATTCTATTATGAGAATTAATGCTCGGTAAGACAAAGGCTTTGAAGTGAAAAATTGTATGCAAGGACGAAACACACTTATGCTAGTATTGAAGTGAATAAGCAAAATTACTGCAACTACCAAAACGTCACGAAAAGACTCAATGATGGCATTATTGGGCCGTAATTTTTAAAAGACGCGGAGACGTACTCCTCTCAAAACCCAAAGCTCGGTGGTTTGATTTCACAATGTAGCGCTGTTGCCTAAGAAAATCTTTATTATTTGAAGTCACCGCAGTTCGGATTCGGCTATAAATTGTAGGTCTCTGTTATCTTCGAACATCTTTTAATAGAGATATCATGCTCAAGTTTTGGATATAACTTTTAGCTGGCAGTAAACGTAAACTTGCTTGAAAGAGACTCAAGGCACATTACTGATTTCCAATATCAATTTTTTCATGTTAATAAATATGCCTCAATATTTGCAATCTAACACTTCTAACATCGTTTTTGACAAAATGATTTTCGATACATCCCTCATACGAGAAATATTTCCAAGTTGATTAATTAAGCGCTTTTCCAAAAGTTCAATACAGAAATATTTTGGGTGTCAACACGCTAAAAACTCATATGTGACAAAACGCCGCAAGATTTGCGGCGCACGCCCCCACACTCGAAGAGTCTTCATTAGTTGCGCTTTGGCTGGCGCTGCCAGCGGTCCATGGCAGCAAAGCTTTTCAATTGGTTGTGACAAAAGCGATACCCAAGCTTGCGTCTAGCAGCTAGGGAGCTAGCTAGCTATGTATATACAATATATGGTAACGACGGCTACGTTGACGACCCTGAACGTAGTCCACACGCACTTGGTGTGACAAAGAGACAAAAACTTCCGTGACAACCGCAAATGCGGGGCACGCAACGTGTGGCAAGCAAGTCTAACCTAGCAGCCGCCATGCCATGGCATCGATGCTGCTGGCTGTATCTAACAACCATTACAAGTTGGCGGCGGCTCTTTGCGGCAACCTCGTGTATGTAAATTGATCTGCGAACTTGATTAATTAATTGCAACCGAAACCGCATCGTCTGTCAGTCAAGCTTGTCAAAACTCAATTAGTTGGCATTGGTAACGTTAACTGCAGCTTTGTCATTTTTCGGTATTTTCATTTTTTTCTCTACTAAATTTTAACGAGTTTGGTTGCCAGTAGCAGCAGTCCTGGTGCGAGGAACCCACTAGAAAGCTGCAAACGCTTAAAATTAAAAAGAAAGAAAATAATGAACAATGTTGTGAAATATTACTCAAACAAATAGACGGGTTTATCCCATCTTTGTCAGCTTTTTCATCTGACTTTATAAATAGCATTTCATGTACCAGCCTCAACTAGTATTAAAACCCATAGCAACCGTTGTGAAAATTTTATTATTTCACATTTTATACAGACTCGCAACGTAAAGCAAGAAAAAAAAAAGCAAAAGGTTCAAAGTCCATTAATTTGGATTTCGCTAAAATTAAATTAAACAAAAACTCATTCACCAACACTGCCGCAAATATCGGCACAAAACGTGAACTTAATAATAATACAAATACAAGCGAATAAAAAAACGTGTTTTATTTTTCGCGGGGTTCGCCATAAAAACGTAACAAAAGGTTTTTATATTAACAATCTAAAGTGTAATCATGATGCAATCATAAAGAAATTAGAATGAATGTCCCCAAAAAGCAAAGCCTGGCACTTGTAGCAATTAGTAGGCAGGTGCCACAGTGGGCAGTGGAAAAAGCCTAAAGGCATTTCATATACAAGTTCAAGAGAATTTAGTTGAATTGTCTGCTTTTTATAAAATAAATGTATTTCGAACAAGTTCAAAGATGTTGCAACAACAAAAGACATAAAAAGCGTTTATAAAATTGATCAGCTGTAGACGCGGCGTGCTTATACGGTTTTGTCTAAAATTTAGCATTCCAAAAAAAAATTATCTAAACGAAATCAGTCCAATTGTTGTTACGATTTTTGCTATTGTAAAATTTCGAAAATTTATTGTGTGAATTTTTCCATATAATCTGCCAACTGCGCTGAATCATGATGAAGATCGACGAAAAACGCATCGATACACCTCTCATCTCTTTGTCGTTTATAAAGCTGCGTTCTGTGAGGGAATTGAAGCTTTCATGACAGCAGCATAAAAATAGTTAAAGAATTAGGCTATAATTTTAGACGTTTTTTAGCTAAGTAATAAACTTCCGAAGTATTGCATAAATAGATAAACAATTTTTGCCTCTTGCATTGTTAAACAATTCCCAGCAAAGGCAAGAACAGCACCCAATGCCGCAACTGACATTTTGAAAATCTTCCGTAACTATAACTTTCTGAAAGTTTATAAAATTTTATTACGTATTTGGTAAGGTTCATCGCACTTAGCTATCTCCATGGAATGGGAGGAGGGCGTGTGCCTTAGAACTCGCACGCTGTCGGTACACTTAAGTATCCCTACGCCACTGTCCAGGACTAAGAGTAACAAATGTTTGAAACGATTTTGGGAGCCTGCTCTTCCACTTAAATGCGACACTTAATCATAAACCTTTAGCGCTTTACATTGTTATTGCAGGTTATTAAAAAAGCATTGTTACGCAGCGCAGGAAGCGCTTTATGAACAACGTTAAAAAACAAACAACAAACAACAACAGCAATAAGTAATTAACATTTTACACGGTTGTTAAGAAAAATGCATTAAATATGTTTTAAGAGCAATTTTGTTGTCTACTCAAGTTAATACAAATTTTAAAAGAGAGCTTGTGCCAAAGAGCTACAGCTGTTTCTTTTTTTCTTTTCTTAGCTTTTAAGAGCGCTCTTATTACAACATGTCCCCAAGTGTCTGTGTGTGTGTGTGCTTGTGAAAAAAACGTAAACATGAGCGCGCCAAGGCAGCAAGTGAGATACAACAACAGCAAATGAAACGTGTAAACGTAAAGTATTATTTGTTGTTTGTTGTTGCTATACGAATGGCAGTAAGAGAGCGTGGAGCTGGCAGCATGCTTATGCTGCTGGCGGCTGATGAGTAGAAAACCCGACCGACCGTTGCCGTTGCATTGGACTTTGGACCCGCAAGTTTTGCCGATTGGACTTTGTACCCAAAGTCACTCGCACAGTGAGTGTTGCCGTTTGTTTAGCTGTCTGTTTGTTGTTGTTGCTGCTGTTGCTTGTTGCTGCTGTTCTTCTGTTTTGTTTTGTTTTTCTATGTGTGTTGTGTTTATTTTTTGTTGTTGTTGCTGCTGCTGCTGCTGTTATTGTTGTTAGCCCGGCGTTGATCGCTTTTGAAGCGGCCTGAGGCGGTGCGGCGCACACACACACACACACTTGCACAATATTTGTGTGTATTTTTGTTCTAATTGAAATGATTTTTGTTACGGAAATAAGGAAAATCTCAATATACGAGAGTCTGTACAACTGTAAATTGCCACACTGACTTCACACATAAACAGAAACATAAGCATGTATGTATATGTGTCTGCGCCTGCCCTATTGCCAAAATTGTGTCAAAATTTAAATTTGTTTTATTCAATTTGAAGCTCTCTCTTTTGTATTGAAATAAATCAAAGCTTTGCTTTAAGCGGCTTCGGCGTCTTGGTTATTTATTTCTTAATACCTTTTATTTTTTCCAAATATATATACTCTATATAATTATTTTTAAGTCTAATCTTCGTTTTTTTTATATAACAAAAATAAATATAAAATTATAAAATAAGTCTATATTATGAAATCAAAAATCACTGCCTCTGCAACATAAGCTTAAGACGCATGCTGTATCATATGATCTTCACCAACACATACTTGAAAGTAGTTTTTTATAATACTTTTTTAAATATTAATTTAGGTAAATCTTGACTAATCGGATTCGGCTATAAACTGTATATCAATGTTCTCTTGATACAGCTATTAATAGAATATATTCACTTGCTCCGCATTTTAAGATTTCACTGCATAGTCAAGGGGAACAAATTAATTTAAATTTATAACAAAAAAAATATATAATATATATTGATATACATATAAATATATTTTCATCATACGCATAATTCGCTGCACGTGTAGCGCCCGTTGAAGGCAGTTATTGTTGGTTTTTATGTGGATCAATAGCATGCAGCCAGTTGATGCCATAAAAGCGAATGGCTTTTAAATACTTTGCCATGATGTAGTACATAATTAAAGCTGTTTCGGCTTTTGAGTTTTATTTTTATGACAGACGATTTTTACCTTAATGACTTCTTATTCTTCTTATTACCATGCAATTATAGATCGTTTTTATTACTACTATTATCAACATATTGATTTTACTTAGAATAACAAACATTTAGAATAATTTTTTAATGAAGAAAAAACCTTAAAGTTGTCAACCCAAAGAAGCAAAAAAAATTTTTAAGCATTTTCATTACTATTCCATCGTTGCTCCACAAACACAGCATTGAATTATCTCTATTAATAGCTTTTTAAAGAGAACAGATCTAACGTCACAATAATTAAGTAATTAATAACAATCGCAAAGAAGTTTAAATACAGCGAACAATTGGTACAGAACCAAGCTTTTGGCAAAAAGAAAAGCAGTTAAGTTTTTTTTAGTGCTTTTAATGATGATGAGCAATAAATTTATGCATAAAAAAATAATTCTTTGCTTGCATACAAACTTGTTATAGTGACTTTGTGTTGTACTGTGCAAGTACTCAAAAAATCGTTTCTAATGCACACATGCAATTTTATAGTCAAATAAAAATTAAAAGTCAGTAATTTCTGTTCGAGTCAATTGTGCATAAAAAAAGCAAATTATTTGCAAGCGTTATTACAGTGAAACATTATAATGTGCGACCTTATATCATATAAATTCTGTGAAAGTTATTTTTGCAAAAAAAAATAAATTATATATAAACATGTTATAGCAAAATCTAACTGCACTTTGCATGCTATATGAAACTCCATGACGTTCGTTCAAAGTACAATTATTTTTATGACCAAGTGGCGCTCAAAACACATGAATACAATAACCAATTCATTTTTACTAAAGCAATTTGTAACTGATACACATATTTATTAAACGAATTATGTATAAAACTAAAATCTAGACTTTGATCCTTCTGTACTGCATACACATGTCGCGCATTTTTCCAACTGGCATTCAAGTGGTTTTGCTTCGCTGTGTGTGTGCGTGAGTAAGCTCAAGTGTGAGACGCTTGACTCAAGCAAAGCGCGCTTATGACGTCAGCGAACGTCTTTGCTTTGCACTTTGTACCGCAGCTAGAGGTGCAGAGCGAAGCGATAAAATGTGCAAACTGTAATTGAGTACATACATATACAATGTGCATGCGTGTGTGTGCATGTTTATTTACTCTAATTTAAGCGTCGAAAGTCTGGTTTAGCGTGTTATCAGTTATCAGAGCCAGACCCAGTACGTTAATTGAAGCATAAATACCAAGTATTTGTTATTGAACCTATAGTGCAGTGCGCACGGGGAAAGGTAGGACAGACAAGCCGCTTAATTGTAATGCAAAATGGAACAATATGCCAACATGAACAATAAACAAGACAAGTGCATAGACCAGATCCGTTCACTGTAATAAAGGCAGAATTGAAGTAGGCCCATTGAAAGCACGGAAATATTACTTCTCGTTACTCATTGAAATCATCATATCTTGTAACTAAAAAGAATTAGCTTAGCGCGCTGAGAATTTAAGTGTTAAAAAAAAGTAAAATCTTTGCGATTCCTTGTACTTCGGACTGACTTGAAAAAAGAAAAGAAAAAGCGAATTAGTCATGAAATTCTTGAACTTGCGCTTCATCTCATTATAAACACTATTACAAACGCAGTAGAAGCTCAGAAATTCTAAAAAAAAATCTATTATCTTTTAGATGCCTTGACCTACGGAATAAAAGCTATTTTTACTTTCTGTGTTAGCTTACTCATCAAATAAAAAAAAATTCTACCCCAATGCCTAAGCTTATAGTAATAGTAATACTTATTTATTTAGTAATACTTATTTTAATTATACAATTTAGAATGCATTAAAATGACAATTTGTTAGTATCGTAGCAATAATCAACGTATATACAGAGCTGTGGAAGGCACAAAAGCCATTGGAAAGTGATCAAAGATTGGCTCTGAATAATTTTTTAGACTATTCATTAAATTGAAGACTCTATTAAAGAAACTGTATTATTTATAGAAATTTAACTAGTATAACAATATATATTTCTTTTTGTGTTTAAGCTATATAAACTGTATATATAATAATTATTATATCTGCAACTATGTTAGAGTGATCCCAAAAAGTCTTAAGTTGGGTGTAAAATCTTTTATAAAATAAATACATATATTTGAAATATATATTCATATTGTACAACTTTTTTTTCTGAAATAAAAGAAAACTCAAAGTTTCTTTAAGCAGGGCAACTTCCACTTAGAGTATGAAATAAATTCCATAACGTCACGTAACGAAATAAACTGTTAAGCTGCTGTTCGCTTTAGGTTAAATATCTGTTAAAGGCTAACATTATGTTAGGTAACACGATGCTGTTATTTATTTAATTGCTGTTTGAAAGCTATTGCGCCGTTGTTTAGGTTGACTCAAATCCAAATGCACCGAAAAAATATCTTTTCTGAAAATATTTTTATATTATTTGAATGAGAAAAGAAACTTAAAAGCAGACACAATTTATAGAACTTGTAAAGTATTAAGTTTATTTTGAAAACGGTTTAGTATTATTGAAATCAATGTCATTTGCTTAGCTAATTTTCGAAGCGTTTCCTCGTCTGAGTAAATCAAAAAAGTGCGGCTGCAAAATGTGTAACTTTTAAAATATTCTTTGTTTTACAAACTATGGCAAAACTTAAACAATTTTAATTCATTATAAATGTACAACACACTATCATTAAAAGGCAATTAATCAATTGTTTATGTTTATTCAAATTAAATTTAAAACGTAAATTTTTAAAATGCAAATTTGTTAAAGTTCAGTTGAGCTTAAGCGAATATTTGCATAACGAAATGCAATACCTTAAAAACGACTTTAAGCTTTTGTTAAGTACAAATTAACTTGAATCGCAATTGATTTTAACCTTTCCAGAGCTAAATTTTACAACTTTTCAATCAACTTTTCACACTTTGCAGCACTTGTATGCCCCACTTATATACACATTGTAAGTATCTTTTATCTTTGTGGTAACATCTGCTTGCCTAATCGTGCTTGACTGGTTTATTAGCTTAACTTTTTAGATACATTCAACGCTTGCTGCCATTTAAGGAACAAAAATGAAATGTGTTTGTATTATGTACCTACATAGATACGTTAATTGAAATCCAAATAAAGCGCCAAATGAAAAGCATCAATATAGCCTTTGCCTTTCGAATACGTCGCAGCTACATCTGTAGCTGCAGATGCTCTCACAGATACACACTTGAGATACATTCATCAGTTTGTTTTTTTTGCTGTTGCTGTAGCTGACTGACAGGGCACGCGTTCAGCGAGTGATCACTGAGACTGGTTCGGAAGGCCTTTGCTCTCTGCTCTGCAACTGGGAATATCAAACCCTAAGTCTAAGTGCAGCTCCATTATGGTTCTACACTTGATTAGTTGTACACAAACAGGTTCAATCCATTAAAGCAAATGTAACTATTGCTATGCGATGTCTAGCATCTATCAGCCCATAAATTATTATTTAATGAATAAAGACATGGTACATAGCGTGGCTGTGGGCATCTGAACGCCATTTAACAGTTGCTCTAATTAATAATATTGACACCCACACCCTTTGGTTGTTACCTAAAAAGTGAAAAAATGCAATGAGAAAATAAAAACAGGTATATCGTACGTAAACAAGTTAATTCGCATTTGATTCAGGTGCGAGGTCGAAAATTCTATGCTTTAGAAAGTGAATTCTATCTTTAACTTCCGTTTTAAACATTTTTCTTGTTATAAGTTAATTTTTTCTTAATTTCGTATTTTCTCTAAATTTCATTAAAAGTTAATAAACTAAGAATGGCGTATTTTGTTGGCAAATTCTTGTTTCACATGATAAAGTTCTTCAATTTAGACCCTTTTTATCGCTGAGTGTAACATGGGTGCAGCAGACATGACGCAGCAAAAACCAGAGCTATACAATAGGGATAGCACTTTAATTGTTTATCTAGACATCTTGAGAAACTATTGTAAAAATATTATATATAGTTGGGCATATAGTACTTTTAGTACCTACAATAAGAGAACTAATAAATATCAAGGTCGCGCAGCAGGTAGTTGCATAAAATGTCATTGACTGACCGAGCTAAGGCTTGTATATAATATTCATATCTGATTAATATGTGCATATAAAATGTTTATAAATTAACAATACAATATGCATTAATTTTAATATGCTGTATTTTTTCTAATCAAATAAAATTCTAAAAACGTGCATCAACTGATTAGAATATTTTTTCAACGTATTGGTAATAATTTTACTTGCTTTATTTAAATGTTAGACATATTAATTTAGTAGATAACTGCAGCTACGTCAAGCGTAGCATTTCTAAAATAAGAAAACTCAACGTTCCTTTAGGCAGGGCAAATTGAATCCATAGTATAATTAGCTTATAGTTATAGTATGAAATGAATCCAAAAACGTCACGTAACGAAATAAACTGTTAAGCTGAGGCTCGCTTTGAGCTTAACAGCTGTTAAACGTTGACATTAATAATAACAATTTTTAAGAATGATAATTTGAATTACAGGCTCAGCTATTTGAAATGGAACTTTTGCTCAAAAACGATTATCTATTTCGTAATGCTTTAAACTTTGATAAAACGAATTTTAGGAAAGTATAAAATTTGATACTAACTTTTTGAGTATAATTTGGCCCTTTAGGCAGTAGTGCATCTGAATCGCGTACCAAAAACGAAAATCTTCTGAGATCTTAATAAGCATGAACTTACTTAAAGAGTCACTCCGCTCTACTTTATGCTAAAAATATTTAAAATGCTAACATTATGTTAAGTTGTAGAAAACTGTACTGTAAATTGCACATGTTAAATTTTGACATTCTGCTAAGCAATAGTGTATTCTAAAACGTTTTCATTTTAAAGGTTTTGTAAATTTTGCTTGCACAGGCTCAGATTTGTTTTTTAGATTTCATTAAAAAGATAACTGCCCAACACCGGACTCTGACAATCCTGTCCAGCTTTGCAACTCGTTAAGCGCTGTTCAAGTAAGCAATAAAAACTCAAGTACAAACAACTTACATTTGCATATATTTGATTACATTTGTTTTTCTCTTTTACATGAGTTCATGCTTTTTTTTTAGACTTGCTTAAAAATAACTCAAAGTTTTTTAGTTTTTATTGCTTTTGTCTATGTTTTCGTTTTTATTTTTATTCACATTTATACACAGTCAAAGTGTGTCAGTGTGTGTGCGTGCATGATTTAATTTCTGCAAGACTATGCCGCATTGACCGAGTGAACGTTGGACTTTGTACATTGCACATAACATAAATTGTTTTTATTTTGAAATGAAAATTTAAGAACAAAAAATATATATATATTAAATTATACGCTTACTCGCTGACTAAACGGGCGGATGTAAAGTTTTTATGCAAAAAGAATAAACGTATTAAAATCAAATAATATTTTAATTTGATTGCAAGGACAGACGTACTGCAGCAATGCAATGCTACGACAATGATAAATGTCGACAAATGTGCGCCAATTTCTGGCAGCTGTGCTACCTGAAATTGTTCTAGTAATTGCAGTTAACACAGTTGGCCGCATCACAGTACATATATATACTCCCTTGGCGCCTGCTGGCCTGTCCAGCGACCCTTGAATAATTTCGAACTTAATTGAGTTTCAGTGAAAGCGCCAGGTCTCTGATTTTATTTCGGTCATTTCGGTTTTTTTTTTGCTCTCTTTCTTTTTTGGCGCCCTGCATTGACGTTGACATTCATTTTGGTTTGAGGGTCGATATTTTTTGGGATACTCTTGTATGGGGTCCCGCAAGCTGGAGTGTAAGAGTAGCGCTATATTTAGTAAATTGGTAACTTAACGATTTCTTGAAATAAAAGAGTTAGAAATGAGAAGCTTAAATCGACGTGATTTACCTAATTCAAGCGTCTTACCAGAAACTACTACAATTAGTGCATTTCCGCGACTTATGACCAATGCACAACCGCATATTAATGTGTATGTCAACATAGAGACGATTGTTTTCCAATATCGAAGGCACGGTAAGGTAATAGAGAAAATGGTCTTCTTGACGTCTTCTTGATACTATTAAAATGGTAGAGTATATTAGTGTCAGTCATAAGGGTAAGGAAAGAAGCAAGCAACCATACTGCAGAATCCAAATGAAAAATATACCTCACGAGACAACAAACTCTCACTCTACCATGAACAAAGGCTTCAATCAAATTGTCATACTTGACGTACCAGGATGAGGGCCAGCTAAATTTATATCGTACGACTAGCTTAAAATAGCTATTTTTTAAAGAAAGCTTGTCCCTAAGTGAAGACAATGTAGGTTGGCACTGTAGAGAAAGAGTCTCGAAGAAGATTGCAATGGAATGGCTGCATTGAACATTATCTGAGAGTCAACCCAGTTTAATAAGTCGCATCACAGCAACAGAACTAAAGGTGCAACCGATAGTTTACATCAGCAGGCGCTGGATATTAACTGATCATAACCCATGAGATTAACTTTTTCCTCATACAAGTAAAAATAAATAACTACTCTTATAAGAAAAAAAAAGATTCTTTTTCATTTTGTGCTTAATTAACTGTTGCTGATATAATATATTACATATAATATATTACATCATCCGCCAAACAGACAATGAAAAATTGCATACAATTTTTACTACTTCAGCTGATGTCTGATAATTTTGACCTAACAGTTGTAAATGAGCGTTACAAATAAGTCACCTTGTGAAATGCATTGCATCATTAATTATCATCGTAAAATGTAAGTTTAAACTTTGATAACACAACAAAACTCTTGTTAAAAGCTTAAGTAACAGTTCATAACAATTAACCTTCAATGAAAAGTTTCATACTGTCACTGTTGTATGTTAATTATCAACAAATAAATGTTATTAATTAACCCTTTAGTCATTATATTCAGCCGATATAAATAAATACATTTCTCTTTTTTGCTGAGCATAGTTTCGAGCTTGAATAAATGGCTCTGTTAAATTTAATTTAAAACAAAGTAAAATTTTTAAAGGGTGATTCAATTTGCAACGACAGTGTTAAGCTTTTAACAGTATTTATAATACATTTCAACAACAAATTAAATGATTAAAACATAAAAATTAACATTTATGTTAAGCTCATTAATGCTGCCTCAGTCTTATTATAATGAGCGAATCATAAAGCCGCTGGGCTATGCTGAAGCTGAGCCTTGCTTATAACAGTGATTCTACATAAGAGCTAACATAATTGTGCTTAACATAATGTTAACATACAGACAATTTTTTTAATGTTAAATTTATGGAGAAATTTTAATAGGAAAATGTTAAGCTTCTAATGCTCAAATTCATGTTAACATTCAGATAGATCAGTAACTTTTAGGAGTTGAAAATTAATATACAAATAAAGTCGTCGTGGAAGTGTCTCATAAGAAAATGCATTTAACATTTACTACAGTTTTACGCTTGTTTCTACGCTTACGCAACAGCGCAGCAGAATTTTGACGTGGTTACCTGTATAATTATACCAAGACTTAAACATAGGTTGATTACATAAACATATTCTTTAAATTGTTTCATGTGAATTAACATAAAAGCTATTCTGTGTTAGTAATGCTAAGCTTAATTATGTTACGACTTAACTTCTCCCACTGGTATAAGCTAGGTTTGTCGTTGGTAGAATAACATACAATAGTACAACAACACAGGTATACTCTTCAGAGCTCTGTTATCCTTTATTTATGCAGGTAATGATAATTGTAAAGGTGTAACCATTTTAATGATTAAATTTTCTTCTGAATAGGCAATCGCATGTTACTTTTGTGACCAATTACAAAAAACAAAGAGTTAAAGCAGCATATGAACAACCGTTGTTGTTAAATTAAATAAAATCAAATGCTAAAAAACTTAATGTTAGCCTGTACAGAGCACTGTAAAAGCTTGCTTTTGCTGTTAAACGGAAGAACCTAAGGCCGATTATTTTGCGCTTTAACTCGTGTTAAAATGCAGCGAATTTTTAAATAAGATTTTGCCTAAGAGACAGGAGCTTTGTATAGACTACCTTAACTTTTCCATGGGTTTGACTAAGCGCTTTGTGGCGCATTCGCATTGATGCCTCGCGTGATTGCGTCACAGCAAAGTTATTGCTGTTAAAAGTAATGCGCTTAGGACTTTTTACAGTGTATCTGCACTTTGTGCTGAAATTAATGCTACTCTTGTTTCAATTTGATTTTTTTTTCGTCTTTTGTGTACCACAGTTTATGGTGCAACATTGGCTGTCGACCATGGAGCAACCTGTAAAGTGGCGTCGTCGTTTTTGGCAATTATGAGTCCAGACGAGCTCAACGACTGCTCGTCGGTCTTCTTTATACAAATTGTTCTTGTAGTTGTATATATATATATTACTCTGCTTGTGTGGTTGTACTTTTGGCCCAAATTCATGACTTGGCCCAAAGAAATGCCTCCATTTCGTTCAAACCCATTGTCAACGCCATGCTTTGTGCCATTACCTGCACCCAAAGACTTATTGTGCGTCACTGCCGCCATGCTGCACCACACCGCGCGCTGTTGCACTTATAAGCAGCCGTAATGAAAACGTACAGCTCTGGCCTACGGTTGTGCCGTTGAGGCTTTGCACTGGCCACTGACGGAGCGCCTGGTTGCAGCACCATGTAGCGGCGGCTACGTGACATTTTGCACACAAATATCTCAACGCGCGCGGAGGCTGCGTCAGTGGCTACACTGTACAAAACACGCGCACCATAAGCTTGACACATTTACTTAGTATATAAATACTACGTGTTTTGTAAGTACATATCGGGGATTGGTGATGATAATTTTTTTTTTTTTTTGGGGGGGGGAGGAGATTCGAAAAAATAAAAGCTGTGTCATGAGAAAATCAATTTACAATATATTGTATAAAGGCAGTGGCAAATCCTATGGCTTACACATACGTACATATATGGAATGCGTCATTTTCAGCGGATTTTCTTCATGTTTTTGTTGTTTATTTTATGAATGCGTGTTAACGACAGCGCGAAAATGGGAAAAGCCGCAGTGTGTGCATGTGTGTCTCGTGCCGCAGAATGCAAACAACTTAATATTAAGGTTGGACAGTGCATTTAGCTGAGCTCATTCCCGCTGGGACAGCTCTAGAGCGCTTGACATGTGTGCGTCCTAATTAGAGGCACGCATTTTGCATAATGAAATCGTGACGTGAATATGTTGCATATTTTGGGTCAAATAACACTTCAATTTTTTGTATTATCTAAACTAAGTTGCTGGTAAGTTTTATCTTGAACAGAGTTACGAAATATAAAAATACCAAATATGGCACAAACTATATAGTTTGGCTTTAATATTGGAGAGAATTTTTAAAATTTGCAGAAACGTTTACTTGAAAAATGCATCCGCCTTATCGTAATTCCCTAGTATCAATGTTCAGCTCCAGAAGTAGCAAATCCAGGTATCTATATCGTTGTGGAAAATTTAACGAAAAAAGCAAACATAGGTAACTGCGATAATGTTATGAAGCAGCAGAATGTAATACGAAGGTAGTTTCCCAGTAAAACTGCTATAAACTCTTAGAATCTGAGCAAGTTATGTGCAAAGGTTAACAAGCATTATCGATCGTAAGCATATATTCGAAGTAGCGTTGTTCATTTTACTGTACTTACTAGTATGTCGTTTATTATAACGTAATTATACGAATATTCTAAACTCTTACTTTTTTGGAAGGAAACTGCTTGACATCCTTTTGCTGTTTTGGTTGCTCTTTGCTCTTTTTTTGGCAAGAAACTTTAGCGATTTGTTTACATTCTAGAATTGCATGCATTTGGACCATAATAAATTGGATTTTACTATGCCAAATGAAATGCGCAGAAAGTTCAAAATGGGCCAAATGAAAAACTTTCACACAACCGAAAAACTGTCAAGTGCACATGCCCACATATACAGATATGTACTGTACAGCGTCTTACTCCGCCCGGTCATTGCTACCAGTATGGTAATGTGCACATCAACTGACTGCTTACAGTCGGTCTTTGTCTGTGTGTGAGTTGGCTAAAAAGGGTATATGTCAACAAGGAACATAACCAGAGCAAGAGATTTCTAAATCAGAGGTCATGGTGGTTTTCAGGCTTCATTTCGGTTGAATTGGATAGATACTAGAGCGTAAGGAAGTAAAGCTCATAAGCGAAATGCCGCGTTAGCAGCGTTCTATGGCATTATTAAAGTATCTTGTTTGTGTAGCTGTGTGTACCAAATGGTTCTGGCCAAAGTTGTTGCCAAGTTTATATGAGATTTTGTTCGTTTATTTATTTCTTTTTTTTTTGCCAAAAACGATGCCATATAACAGATAATGGTATTTGGGTTACATTGTAAGCGCGGAATTGAAAAGTTGACATGTCTTTCAAACGAAATTTGCACAAAAAATACAAAAAAGAAAAAGCAAAAACGAGTGAGGCATGAACTTTTAGTGCTTTAAGGGTAAAATGGTATACAATTATTTTACATAGCTTAAGCACTTGATAATAGTTTGCTAAACATTTGAGTTTGTGTTTTGTAGCGGCAAAAATTTGTTGCTTAACTTGGCTAGGCCATAATTAAAGTAAAAACTTTTAGCAGTTATTGCTTGGAAATTCTCACGAAGAAATGCCATACTGTTGCTTATCATCTCCAACCAGCAGTATTACATTCCTTTTTATCCTTGGTTTTAGTCTGTGTATCTTTATGTTGCCATTAATCAAGATAAAAATAATTACACGGAAACAAACTTGACCGGGTTTGAAAGTATTGCAAATAAGTTTTAGCGCTTTTATATCCTCATAGTAGCAGCGGTATAGTAAATTTAGTCGACGAGGAAGATTGATCCAAAATATTATAAAACGTAGGCTTAGGGCGAGTACAAAAGAAATATTTTCTAAGCTTAAGCATAATCGGACAATATTTGTCTGTAAAAATACATAGATCTCAACGAAGTAAATATCTGGAAGCATTTAGGGGCGGTTTTGGCTTGTTATTTAAAAATTTTTATATTTTAATAATTTATTAAATATTTTGTGGTTTAATTGCTGTTTTAATGTTAACAAAAGAAGCCCAAGTACTTTAACATATTTCTGTAGATTCCAAAGACAATCGACTTAGAAATTTTGTACAAATCGCAATTGAATTTGTTATTCGAAAGATTTTAGTTTTTTAAAGTAATCAAAATCGTTTCACTTTATCATATGCTACCTTCCCGAGCTATGTTGAATTTAATCCAAGTCGGTTGACCTTATCGTACAGCTAGCTTTGTCGTATTTGGTTAAAGTCAGTTGACAATATCATCAACTATTTTGAATGTCATCTTTAAACACTGTGCTCCCGGTTCGCAAATAGTTAAAAAGAAAGTCTGATTACGGATTTTGAGTCGTACAGGGTATCCCAGCTTTGAGCTTTTTGCTTGCGATTTGCACATTTCTTTTGCATAATCTAAAACCTAACAGCTTACCCGACAAAAACCTTAAAGCGCAAGTTTTTCGTATTAAAAATCTTTCGTCTTACCTAGAAAGATAGGAAAAAATAGTATAAGTAATTTTGATTAAAATTGGAAAATAAATTTAAAAAAAAAATTATTTTTTAATTATGTTGTTTTTGATGTTTTTGTACGTTAAATTTCTATAGGAAATGCGTAGATATACTAATTCGCTGTATGCTTTGTATATATCGTTTAAAAATATATATACATTTAAGTAAAAATTTAACAGAATTGTGGTATTCGATCAGAGGTAGACAGACTCGCAAACAGAAGTGCTAACTCTCCGAATTTTCTTATTTGCTTGATTGTCGCTCTCGCGCTCAATTTTTCTCTTGCCTAAGTAAATGTACAGAAATTATAAATTTGTTTTATGTAAAGCTTTATCTTTAAAAATTCCAAACAAATCTGCATTTCGAACTAGTCGATGAGCCTGCACCTTATGCTCTTATATACTTAACTATAATTAGTTACCTTCCTTTATGGATGGCTCTCAATGAAACAGAATATATAATCCACAAATTAGTAATCTATTGTAATTGCAAAACTGATTAAATCCCATGTATCAGAGGTTAAAGCATCATTTAATATACGATACAAGCGCAGGCTTTTTGTAACCGCTAAACTTTAATTCATTAAGTAATCAAAGAGATATTGGATATTCCGTCATGTTAATTAGAGGACCTCCATTAGGCCGTTGTATCTCTGTGTGTGTGTGTGTGTAAGGATAAAAGCAGGGCATAATATTACTTCGGCTGACGCCTTCAGGCTATGGCACATTTTCATTGTTCCCTTTAATTACTTTGTTTTATTTTCGAGCTCATTTGCAAGCTACATCATTGGCCATTGGCCGATGGCCAAGCTAATGCTCACTTAATTTGGCGGCATGTACTGTGGGGACTACTGACATTTCAAGGATTTTCATTACAATTTTTTGCTGTACTGTTTTTGTGCCAGTTTTTCAAAGTGTACAGTAAACACAGTTCCACTTAAGTGAGCTAATTAAAATTAAACTCTTTGGAAAATAAAACAATGTTAATGGCATTTCGCTGAATAAACGTTTAATTAAAAGGCAGGCAGTCGAAACGAGCTGTAAACTAAGCATTATTAAAAATATCTACAGCCACTGTCACTGCCTAATTCGAGTAAATCAATTTAAGCCTATGGCTGTGCATTAGTTTAATAGGAAAAAGTGAAGGAAAATAGAAACTGTCTGCAAATTTTAAATTTTTAAAAACTCAGCAAAGCTGACGTTTCACACGCTGGTCAGTGTAACTGTGTCATTAACTGCAATGACTTGAAATTACAGTGTTGCAAGTGTGTTGTTGCACGATGAGCGGGTAAATCGCGATTTCCGATATCCTTAAATTGCGAAATCGCGTCGAAATGCATGCAAAGCAGCCCGATTCGGCACAAGGTCAGGCACAATTAGAATAATGATGGTAAACACGAAATGTGCACGGCACCAATAGAAGTCAGTGCAGGCAAGCGACCTATAAACAGACCCCGAGAACCCTATAATAGTAAGCCAGTAAGTACTGGGAAACGAACAAATGCAGGCTTACCTACAATGGAATTGATTTTAATGATGTGCTATTATTGTTTGCTGTTTGCATATCAAATTCGTAATTATCAGCGCAAAAATGAATTATTTTTATTCCGTGTGCCCAACTCGGGGTCAGGTGTAGCTAGGGCTAAAATCAATATGACCTAGAGACAGTGCTGTCTACTCAAAGAATTGGCAGCTGGTCCGCAACAAAGTCAGCACTTGTATAAATATGTATACCTTGCAGTACGGCTGATGGCAATTGTCGCCAGTAAGTTGCCAGTAAAAGGCACGAACATTTTCAGACATAAAAAGTTGGGGACAATTTATTTAAAATGTTTTCAATTTTTGAAACAAAAGCTAACCATTTCTGCGGTTAATTAGCAGTGAAAAGTAATTATTGAGTTACCACAAAAAGGCATACAGAATTGTCTCCTTCATATGACATCGCGTGCAACATGACTGGGCATGAAGAAGAAAACGTTAGTAACTTGACGCTATGTCGGTAGTAAATTACCACTAATTCTCGGTAACTATAGCGAACTACAGGATATAAACTGCTACAGTTATATGATATTTGGCTTAAGCAGGCTACACTTTTATTTGTTTTCGTGGTTGGCCATATAAAAGTATCATTGTGTGTGTATGATGACTTAATTGAAATACAGTGAAATGTATTTTTTGGTCTGTTGCCAAAAACTTGTACACTTTCTGATTCGGTTTTATGAGCACACTTACACCTCCAACACACGGATACACACACTCATACACACACAGGCACCCAAGCAACTCGCCTGTCAGATACAAGACACATAAACAACCACATGCAAGTGCTATTTGTGCATGTATTTGTTGTAGTCTGGTATAAAAATTTTTGTTTTATGGCCTTATAGTGCTCGTATTCTTGGCCCATAATGTCCTGCTTGTTTGCCATAAAATCAGGCTGTAAGCTTTAAACCAATTTGTTGTTGGTTGACATTTTAAGCATCTGCATTTCTTTTACATTTTTTTTTTTGTGGTTGCAGCACATTTTTCTGCATAGAAGTTCGGAATTAGAGCGTCTTAAGGGCGCTTGAATATGCAAATGCAGGTGCAGACCCTTAGGCGTCATGTGCAATTCCGTTTCTCTTCAATAAATTCTGGCATGCTTTAGATTTAGATTTGGGTCTACAAACATTCTTTTTTTTGGCACAAAGCTTGAAATATGCCTTTGTGGGAGAAGAGTTTTGTCTTTGTGAATATGCATTTGGTCGAAAATTTCTTAAATTTCCTTGTATATGTAAGCGCTTTTATAAAAATTTAGGTATTTTTTGGTTTAATAGTATTTGCGTTCTTTAATGTTTAGCTATGTGAGTTGTAACATAAAATATTCAAAATGTGGCATAGTATATATTTGGTATGATATATTTATGAATACATGCATGGAAGAGTCTGCTCCATATATTTTAGTAAACCACAATTTTTAATTTCCGTTTTGTTCAATTCAAATCAATACGGTCAAATTCTAAAAGAAGTAATTTTCGCTATTTTAGTTATATGTTTAAGACACTTTCAATAGAAATATTAAGTTCATTGCAAGAGAGCAAATGGAGGTATATTATTTTAACTATCGCTCGTCCCATGGTCGATCAATAATATTTGGGCATTACGATAGGTGGTATTGATTGTGGTATTTGGATACTGCTGCGACAGCTGTTAAAAGCTTAAATAACAACAACAATAAAATTGTAACTAAAGTATAATGTCTCTTGTGTCAGCAATAAAGAAACCAAAATTGTATAATTACAATAAAATCTTAATGTTTCTTACAAGTAAAAACAAAGTTATTTGTCATGCAAATATGCCAGTCATCTGCGACACTGTTAGTTTAATGTTAACTGCTCTTGCAACATAGAATGTAATCCATACGAATAAACTGTCAAGGATGCAACACATTAAACTGAGACATAAAAATCATATTGCACAAACATATATTTTATTTCTACAGAAGAAATTTAAAAGCCATATTCAATTGGCAAAATCGGTAGTGTATTTAGTCAATTGTGGTTAGAATAACAGCAGAACAACAGAGTTGCAGTCTTAACAGAGCAGCGCAACATAGCAACGACATAACATAATAACAGAGCGAACTAACTATTGTAATTGCAGTGGATCTAACGAATGTATCTATATTAAAGAGCAGCCAAAAGGCAGGGAAATAGGGTACATATTATGCCAGTTCCTGCGTATTATGCACAGCATTGATTATAGTAGTATATTTTTAGTGAATAAGTAACATTATGGTAGTATATTGTAGCGAATATTAATATTAAATAATTTAATTAGTAAAAGACACTTCAGGAAATAAATCACCTGTCCAATTAAAGTATAAGTGCATAATTCAATGTTACGATTGAATTAGCTGCTTAACAAGAATGATTACTTAAACAGCTTAATAATATAAAATTAAAATTTAATTCTGCAGAAGCTTAGTAAAAAGAGTAGATTTTTTTGCAAGCATTGATGAAAGCAGTAGTAAAATAGTGAATCAGTTTTACATTCTTGCGTTAATATGGATATTTAAATACAATTATACCGGAAAAAAGAAATTACCTGTCGCATTACAACTTGATTAGGCATTATAAGCAAATGCAATAACAGTAGTTGTTTAACAGTAATGATTTGCATAACAGAAGCTTATCAATAACAGCAGCCATTTTTAACAGCATTCAAACAAACAGTACTTTAACAGAATGGCTTAACAGCGCTCAATTATACAACAGAAGCTTACAGCAGCAAAAAAGTCATTTAAAAGGAATACAGCAGCAGTTAAGTAAAGGATAATATAACAATTAAAGCTTATTATAAATGAAAGCTTAGTAATCACAACGGCCCTTAGAACTATATGACTTTTATAGCAATTTTCCAATTGGTAAAAAGCAAAAGATTAACGGTAGTAACAGTGCTCATGCAACATTGTGCTGTAGACTAACAGAGTTAAAGTATTAACAGCACATAATTATGCAACATAGGCTTATTTTTAACAGCTGTCAAACAGAAGATAGAGTATCGTATAGTAGAAGAATTAATTTTTTAGAAGTTTTATAATGTTGGAAAGGCAGTTGTTAAGAACGATTTGCAAAAGCTGCTTTTCAGAGCCGAAATCTTAAGAGTTTACATTTATGCTAACGCCACTAAGGCTGAATTAGGCTCCTTAGTGATTTTTAAACTTTTAACGCTTGCTCTGTAAAGAAAATCTTTATAGTGTACGTATTTTACTTAATTCAGCACTAAAGATAGTTTAGTTTGATAAGTATAAAAGATTTCTGAAGATTGTTATATATATCAATGTGAATATAAGGCCTGACGTCAGCTCAATAAACTTAAGTATAGCACTAGTTTGCTTTGGATCTATAAAAACTTTGTTGTAGAGTAAAGCGCCCTATGACTTTGTTAGACTGTACAGTGGCTGCGGGCAATATCTATGTCTTTAAGTTTAATAACTAGCATTTTAGCTAGTTTTAAAGCAACAGCTTAGGCTGCTTAAGACCAAAATCACTTTGGAAGTCCTCTAAAGTTGCCGCTCCATCCATCCCTACCAAATGCACTTGCTTTATAAGAACTAAAAGCATACCAAAACAACAACAACAACAGAGACACAATAGAGCTATATGAGTCAAAAACAAAACAAAAGACTAGCCATTAGAGGCGTCACATCAGTGCAGGTTGCTGCCGCATTTTGTGGGCACACAAGATGGCTGAAGCTAAGCGTGGCGTGTGGTGTAGGGCCCAAGAGTTGTAGAAATAAAAACCACGAAATGAAAATGTTGAAACGCCAAGGCATGCATTGAATGCATTTTAATAGTACGGGTATAGGTACGGGTATGGCGTGGGGGTCTTGTCGGGAATTGCACTGAGTTCCGCGCGTTTTGGTTTTGCGGTTTGCGTTTTTCGACTGCACATTCACGCAATTTATTGTTTTATTTCCGCTGCACTCGGTTGGTCCATGCCACCCGCTCGCCCGCCGCTTCACGTCCTGCTTACGGCTACGTGTGCAATTTTTACAGCAGCGACTGTAAAAACGCCTTTTATTGTTTTTATGTACTAGTTTGTATAGATTATTGTTCTAAGCGGGTACAGTTTGTACAGAGGGAGGTCCTTGCCGAGGCGCAGTGCCGGCTGCTGAGAGTGTTGCTTTTGCCAAAGCGTGTTTCCTTTTTGTTGACGTTGTTTGCTTTTATTGTTGTGCGGTTTTGCGCGCCTGTAGTTTTTCGTTGTCACCGTTTCTATGGTATTTTTCTTCCAATTTTTTTTTTTTTGCCCTTTTCTATAGCTTTTATTTGTATATACAGTATAATAATTTTGTGTGTGTGTGTTTTTTTCGTAAAGGCAGTTCAAGGATAAGGCAGAACAAAAGCTTGCAAATGGCGGCGACAAGCCAAGTGGCTGCCAGTAACTATAGAAAACGGCATTATCATTAGGCAATGGCAACATAAGCAAACAACAAGAGCAAGCCACAACATTGATTTTGGCAGGCAACCCTGACAGAAAGAAGGCTGCGTGTAAGAGCAGCAGCTCCTTGGCAATACTGACTGGCTGGCAGGCAGGCCAGGCGTGCGTCAGTGCATTATGCATGTATGAGCACGTTTTCTGAATCATCATAAAAATATTAAGTGCAGTGCCACTTTGAGTGCACGGCTTGCACGGCTTACTACTCCTAGTGGCAGTGCCTACAATGTTGGCATTTTGTGCGATAATTGCATTAAGTGTTGGCTTAAATGCGCTCCAACAAGGCATTACCATTGTCGTCAAACATAGTCATCAGTGTCGCCGCTGGATTAGAGCAGGCTGTGTTTTAAGGCTAGCGCCCACATTGTGACGGCCAGGCGTGCACAAGCTGCATATCGTCCAGTGCTTTGGCTAATTAGCTGCCGCTTTTATGATGTCCATTGGCACTGGCTATATGCGTGTATATAGCATATAGTTGTGTTCTATGGCTGGTAGCTGTATTTTGCGCTGGCCTAAGCCAGCAAAATCAATACCTAGCCAGTACTTTAAGCCAAGCGCAGCTAAGACCTTGCCTAGTTGCTGTTGTCATCAAAGTGTTTGTTTTTGTTGTGGCTAGCTGGTGTTGCACGTGACGCACACTAGGTGTCACGCCCAGACGCCTACGGCGACTCTAGCCGCTGGTCTTAGTTTACAATGGTTGCTGCTTTTATTACTTTTTTTTACATTTTACCTAAAGCTTTTTTGCTTTTACTGCGCAGCAGAGGCGTATCTGGCAAATAAAATTGTGGGGTATCTTGGGCCTAACTAGTGGAAAGCTAGCTGCAAGACAGCTTGCGGCTACTTCACACTAAACTGCTAATTTTTCACAAGTTTTACATACAATACGCTTTAGACAAACAAAAAAAAAAATGAAAAGGAAAACCTTCAGGCCCCACCTAGCGCCGCCACCCACTGTAATCCATACTGCTTCAACGTCTTTTTTATGGAGCACGCGAATATAATTTCCTTTTGATTGTGCGCATGGCGTCACTGCGTGACTTCGCAGATAGATTTCCAGGCGCATCGTCCGTCTCTGTGACTGTCTGGTGGGCACAACGCCAGGCTACGGTGTAAACATAAATTGCGTTTACACAGCAAGGACGCAGCTATGCACTCAACCACACGCACTCTACCTAGCCTGCCACACAACCGCAACTCCCTTGTCGCACACACACACATAAACGTGCATGCAACTTCATAGAGCTGCCAAAGTGCAGAGTTGCCAAGCTCGTTGCAGGTTTTGCAAAATGCTCCTCTATCTCAAATGACATACACTATAAAAATTAAATGGGTCAAAGATAAAAAATTTAATAATACTGTCTTAGTTAAGCATATGGTTCAAGAAAACAACAACTAAGCTCAGGATAAACAATATAATTTTATTTCTTTTCGCGCTGGACACCAATAATCTTGTTCTCCTATGCCTCTGGCATGCTTTTAAAATATTAAGTATACGTCTGCGCTAAGCACAATGCACTGGAGGAATAAATTTTAAGCAGATACAACTGGCGTATTTCAAGCATATAGAAAATTTGCTGGAAATATATTATCCAGCAGCAATATTCAAACTATTTTTAAAACATTTTATTATATACAATACTTAGGGCCTTAACAAGCACTAGCTCAATATTTATGTGCAGCTATAAAATTCTAAAAATATTTCGTAGAATCAATAACAAAAAAAACGAAGAATCTTTCTTCAAAGCAGAACTGTTTCTGTACATAGATGTCAGCTATAGAAAGTCGAAATTTCCGTTTAAATCCGCTCCTGATTAATTGAGTACATTTCATAAAAAAAAATATATCAGCAAAAGCCACCTCAATATTTGATTTAAATATGTCATTGTTTTACTTATTATATTTTATAATTATTGCGGTCAATCGATTTTTTGCATTAACAGCAGTTTTGAGCTGGGCGCTGCTTTGCTCTTGATTAGTCTTCTTAAAGTAATTGACAGCTGCACAATTTATGGTATTTTTTCATAATTTTAAAAAACATTTTTAAAGATAAAACTTTTTAAAGATACCGTGTTCTGTATGTTCATCTGTTACCATAATTTCTAAAATAATTTTTAAATTAAGTTATTATAGCAGATAAGCTGAGCGTCCACTGGTTATAGACTACGGTAGATATAAAAAAAAACAATAATTCCTTGAAAAGCATAAGTTACTTGTTCTGTATTGTTTTCCGCGTGTTTCATATTTTGTTTTGAACAACAGCGGCTTTTTGGCCATGTAGCGTCATATATGTTCTATAGTTTGCCAATTGAAACATTCTAGATAGCCTCGTAAAAGTCACTCCGAAAAACACACCGCCTTGAACTTGCACATATTGAATACAAAAGCAGCGACGACATTTACTTAATATATTATCATCAATAAGTTCGTCTGTTCTTTTATAACTTGTGCAAAGCTTCTAATTGTCTTTCCAATGAGTTATATTCGAAAGCGTCTTGTACGACATCAATTTTAGACTACAAAAACTCACAGAGTGTTTGTTCCATAAACTCGGCTATATTCTAAATATCATTATAATATGTAACATGTTTATCGGTTGTTTCATAACTTTAATAATGTCGACTTCAATTTGTCAAAAAGATTTATTCTTGCAAACTTCTTATGCATTCGCAGATTATAGGCCTTGTGACATCATTTGAGTAAGTAATTATCATCATTACGCGCATATTTCTATGTACATCTGTTACTCTGTAACTTCTAAACAGCTAAATATAATTTAATAAATCATCTATTGGAAAAAAGTACTTAAAGTACTTAAAGTATTATAGTTTTTTAAAAATGAAAATATTTACGCCTCGGTTTTTTCCTTAATAAACCATGACCATATATTGACTATTAAACATTTGCTGCATGCTTTTCAAAACGTGATTTCTCAGTTGTCGTGCTGTTGTATTATAAGAATTATTTGTTTTCATTGTAGAATGTTGTTCCATTAAAAAAAGATATAAACGCAATTGAAATAAATATTAAACAAGGCCGAGACGCGCATAAAATATACAAGTTGTAGCTTATTTTTTGTTTACCGCTTGGTAAAGATTATAAAAATAGCGCATAAAAAGGTTGTTTAAATTTAAGTTGATAATAACATTTGGTTTTGAGTTTTGCAAAAACATTCAATAATAAAACTTGATGTATTTCTTTAAACTAAAAAACACAACTCTAGCTCGGACAGCTGCACTTCTAAAACGCATAACCCCAGCGTTCATGTCACTTAACATGCCGGCAACTGCAGTTGAAATACTGTTCAAATAAACGCAACACACTTGACAACCCTGCCACAAGCCCCTGAAGCTATATGTGTCATCCCATAAACGTTTTGCATTTCGGACTTAGCCCGTACGCAAATGTTGCTGCTGTATGGGGTTTTTGGGCGAAACACAAGTACCAAACCGAAGAGCCATAAATAAATTCGAGCCATCCTGGATATGGACAGCCAAGAGCTACAGCTCTCTGTGTCTATGGTCAATTGTGCATCGAACACTGGCAACATGCATTCGATGTAGTCTATAGTTGCTGCTGCAATTAATTACGAAATTGCAGAAAAATTCAATTGACAACGAAGACAACTCTGGCTGCTGCATGCAAACAGCTGCTGTTTACAGTTATGCCGCAACATAATACAGCTGATATTTGGCGCCGTAAGCGTGTTAGCGTAACGTAACGTAAACTTAATTGTTTGGAAAATTTATTTTGAATCCAATTTACATTGACATAAATGCTACTGCTACTGCTGCATGCATAATAAATAATTGAAATAAAAGATTTTATTTGGCCTCTGGGGCAGCATACTACTCTCCGTATAAACAGCCACTCACTCCCACAAGCACAGCCCATTTCCATATCCATATCCGTAGCCACAGCCGTACTCATGCCCAGCATGACTCTATAGCCTATGCACATGTGAATACGTGCAATATTTGCATGAAAAATGCATAAATACTAAATGTATGAATCTGTAAATCTGTGCGGCAAAAATGAACTTGAGAAAAATTTTTAAATCTCGAAATTAAATTATTATAATAAATGCAATAACAATTTTGAAACTTGGATAGTACGCGTGTTTCGACCTCAATGGAATAATTTGTGGTTTTAATACGCTACGACAAAAATAAACAAATAAATAGTTTTAGATATTATAGAGCAATATTTTGTTGAATAAACAATAACATAAAGTTTATAAAAACATGTGCGTTGTTGTGGCAGCATTCATATTAACCCAAATTAATTTTTCAGTTCGCTAAAACTATTTTTGAAAAACTATAATACAAAAAAATAATCTTACTATAAAAATATGATTCTTTTAAACAAACAGAGAAACTGTTATAAAAAAAATTTACTATTGTAGTTCACATTTTGTATGGCTGCTACTCGAAATACTCTCTTTCTGCGATATTGCTAGAACGATTCTCACATGGTTTTGCCTCAACGATATGAATATATGACACTGAAAAACTCATTTGAAGCAACTACACATTGCGTTACCTGGTGAAAAATCCGAAAAAATTAAGATAATAAATCAGATATTAATTAAGAAGTCAAGAAGACAACATGCCTTATATATCATGCCTTTCTGAAAAGTTTTGTCTAGTTTCCTGGCAAAATGCGAAAGTGGTAGAACCAGTTGATGAGTGCAAAAAATTGCGAATTTGAGGATTTTTTTTTGGCGAATTAATAAACTAATAATTTTCAACTGAGACATATTCTATTTAAAGTAGGTAATTTGTTACGAAATACTATTGAATGCATGAATTACATGTAGTAAATTTAAGGGGAATTCAAAAGTCACTGCATCAAAACAAAATTGTCATTAGAATTAATCGCATTATGTTTCGAAAGGACAAAAGGATTTGTAAAATGGTGAAAATTATAAAAAAAAACAATCCTATAGAATAAGGGGAAAAAATGAACCTGATTACAGATTAAAGTTTTATGGACAAATTGCACTAGATACAGGGCCATTGCAAAATATTTTATTTCCATTTAGCACATATT
Source organism: Chymomyza procnemis (assembly GCA_035046065.1). Lineage (NCBI taxonomy): Eukaryota > Metazoa > Arthropoda > Insecta > Diptera > Drosophilidae > Chymomyza > Chymomyza procnemis. The sequence continues at coordinate 9,165,097 of JAWNOJ010000023.1, read as the reverse complement.
TGTCCAAAACTTCAGTGTACTTGCTTGATTTTAGTAAATAGTTTTCAAATATTGCAGTTTGAGATATCGTGAGGCTTTGCCCAATATTAGGATAAAATGTTAAACGGTTTGAATACAAAACGCGAAACTCTTTTGCAGGCAAAAATGTCGAACTGATGCGACAACTTAATTTCCGCGTGTTAGATGGTATCTTTTGGTATTAAGAACATGGGGTCTGCTACGCTTTCTTCTTGCCGTTAAACTCATTGCACAATTCTAGTATAACCCTGTACCTAGAGTGTACTGAAATAATAGCTTATTTCATTTAAGTTCTAACTAGATCCAAGCTCTTAATTTATTAGTATAAATTTCTTCAGTGAGCCCCTATTTCGGAATTCTTTTCATAAAGTAAAGTTTAGCCATATCCATTTATTATGAACTATATAGATTGAAAATAAAAGCAGTACAGTCAGCGCTCTTACACAAAAGCTGCATTTCAAACGCATACATAGTTTATCTAACGGATACATTTTAGCTCTTGAATTACGAGTATTTCTATATATATTAAATATGATTGGAAAGGGTCATGCATGTTGGGCATTGTTATGCACACGCTTATATAAAATTTATGACATTTTTTGTGTTGTTTTCTTTTTGTTTTTATTTATTTTTTTGCACATGCAAAACAAAATATTTATTATAAAAAATATACATATAAATTAAAAGCGAACAAAGCGCTTCAAGCTTACGCGTGTATGCGTGTGTGTGTGTGTGTTTGTATCGGTGTGTGATTGTTTGCTTAAATTGTTAATAACTGACGGCAGTCTCTGTCTCTGGCAGTATACGTACGTACAGGGTGCAAATTGTTAAAACATCAACAATCATATCAACAAAAACGCAAAGAAGTAAAAACAAGAACAACAAAGGCGCTGAAAATACAGAGCGGCAGAGTCAGAAGCAGAAATGCGCCATTTATTTGCAAATAAAACTTGGAGGTATACGAAGAAATAAAAAAAAAAACAAACCTACTTAAGCACTACTACATGATGGCTGCACCTATATATACACACACGACCAAATATACATATATGTAGGTATTCCTCGTGTATGGCTAAATCTTGTTTTAGATATTTTGCGTTTTACATTTCGATACGTTTCGTTTTTGGTTGGCCTTTAGCAGGAGAGTTCCAAAAAGCTGCTCCATAAAAATAGTTGCTGGCATGCATATATATACTATATGCTATATGTTTGATATTTAATTCTAATACAGTAAACACTCTGAAATTGGAATTTCCAAAAACGTGGGACTATGACTGTATAGATTTCATTTAGCTAAAACATGTACAAAAGGTTTTGGTGTGACTAAGTTGATTTGTTTACTCAATGTTTGTGGTTAGAATTTACTTAACTTTTGTCAGTCTCTAAAGGTTGCGTATTTTTAGGTTAACGTTATTCGAACATAACTTGGTCCAACTGACAACAAAATAGCTTTAATTTCTCTCAAACTCTTATTATTCGCTCTACAATTAAAGCTGTTTTAGATACAATAAATGCAACGATATGCTACAATTTAACGTCTAAGTGCAATAAATTTGATAAGGTGACGCCAAATTGCTGAATTGCTGAATTGAATGCTATGTACAATTGTGAAGCATTTTTTGGTAATATTAACAAAACTTAATAGTAGCGAGCAGGAAGGCTAAGCCCTTAGTAGTACAATAATATTAAAAACCAACAACAAGTACACAAACTAACTCGAATAGTTCAACTGCATTGTTTCAGCTAGGGTGCCCAGCTCATTCCGCAATTAGGTTTCCCAGTTTATACCACAAATTGTTGTGAGTAAGATCCATGAAAGAGAGCTATTGAAGAAGAACTTGTAGGCAATCCCAATCGCTTTAATCACTGTTTGCTTCTAAGTACCATGAAGACTTGACAAAAGTCGCTAAAGTTAGCTATGGACGCATTTTGAAGATTCACCAGTTCCTTTAAAAGTCGCTTGTTCAAGGCTTTAACTTCAAATCTTCGCAGTTTGGCGGAAAAACAAACTTTCAAAGATACGAAATTCTAACAGTACTACCACATGTCTGGTTATGTCTTTATGGGAAGCGCAGGAGTTAAGATGATTGCTATGGATGAATTTCGCCTTAAGGTTAAAGTCTGATATATTTATTTATAGATATGATAGACCAGTTTACAAAAATTAACCAACATTGTATTCACAAACTAGCGCGATTAGTTCAGCTTAGGCTGAATGCATGGGTGCCCATGTGCTTTCGCGTTTAGGGTGCCCAGCTTAAACTGTAATTAGTGTGCCCAGCTTAGACCACAATTAGTGTGCCCAACTTGAATACTTGTAAGCCAAAGTCTGTTAAGCTGATTCAATATTTAGCAGTGATAGAGAAGGTTTCAAAACTTAACAAACTAAGATCGCATAGCGCTGGCTGCGAGGCCTTGTCCGATATAAAAACAGCATTTAGACCCAGGCCGCTTTTAAATCAATTTTTATTATTTTTTGTTTCGAACAAATGCATAAATCTAAATTCTATTATGAGAGAAAGACTTACGCACGGTTTTACTAGTCATAAATTTTAGCCGCACATAGTTTAAATCGGTCAGCGCTCACTGTAAATCAATCCGTAAATTGAATGCCAATCCCAGATTTACCTTAAATTTAACTCATGTCAAAAAAAGCAGTCGACAATAACAAAAAAAAAAGCTATCTGACAGCTTGTTTGAACATTAATTTAAACGATTTTCCGGCAGTGTGCTACACGCTTACCTAGATTAACGATAAGTACTATACTATAAGTAGTTAAATTTCGAAAATATCCAATTTTACTTGGCTATAAAATTTTATTAGATAAGTCAGCTGCGCCCGTTTGTCTAAATTGCGTTTCAAAAAAATTAAAATTAAATTATTTCCGAATGTATAATCAACATTTATCATTTTCGATAATGTCAGTCATTTCAAAAAAAAAACGTACGCTATTTATCTATGATTGTTACGGTTAACAACAGCAATCAGCAGCACGCATTTTGGACATTTTCGGACAGGCTTATCAACGCATTTTTGATAACAATTAAAGCACCCCCCCTGCTGTGGCATACCGTTAAACTGGAATTCAATTTGCAAAAGCAAAGACGGTTCTGGCCGTAATTGCGTTGTTATTGTTTGATTTTTGTGGATTCTCAAACTTGCGCGCTGCTTGCTCTCTTTGGCAGTTAGGGATCTACTTTTTGTATGCGGCCGCAAAGCGGAATGCCGCAACTCTTTTCGCGCTTCTGCCATTTGTTTATTTTTAAATACATATATACACAGACAATATATATACACTTTGTATATATATATACAGTGCATATATACGCTATAAGTTGTTTGCTTTTCGATTATACGTTATCAACGCGATTCTTGGTTTGTTGTCGCCGTTTGTGTATCTATCTATAAGATATTATACATTTTTATTTTGTTTTGCTAGATGCTACAGATACAGTCACATTTGTTTGAACGTCTGGCATTGTTTTGCTAAAAAAAAAATTGGTTTTGCTTTGCTTTTCAGCAGCTTCAGTATTTGTCACAAAAGCTCAAAAATTGCGTTCTATATTGTAGCAGCTGCCCCTTAAGCTACGCTAAAATTGGCCTGCATTCCAAACTGGCCCGTCAGTCGGCCCCTCTCAATTGTTTGTCGCGCAATGCGGAACAAGTGGCACAAGGGGCCGCTACTACTGCCCCCGGGCCAAGTCTAAGCTGCAACAGTGTGTACATGCAGTTTTACACTTCAAAAGTTGCAAGATTTTTATTCCTCTTTTTTTTTTTGCCACATGACTTTTGTTGCAAGCTGTTGGTTACTAGGCACGCCCACACGCCTGCTGCCACAGACACTTCATGTGGCAGTGTAATTACTGCCGGCAAGTGCTACATATTGTGTCCAATTAAAGCTCGTTCACAGCTCTAGTTTGTCCAAGGGTGAGCATCTAAATGGCTATAATCAAGCTGTTTGACTTTGAGCAGGTCATAGCTGATAAGAAAATTGGCTATCCTTTTAGCTAGTTTCCAGTCGGTTGGGATTTAGCTGCTTGAAATACGCAAATTCGTTTGTACAGGGTGTTGCAGCTAGAGCAGTTGAACTTTAGAGAGCTTTAATTGAGGCTGAGTCAGTGAGGCATACAAGTTTAAGTTAAAAAGTCTTCATTAATAATTCATCGTAGTACTTGGTGCAACTGTTTGCGGTGAGCAATCTTAAGTTTGAGCTAAGTGTCTCTAATGGAAGCATGTATGGTTCATTTCAGACATATGCATTAAACATCGCCCAAACTGTCTAAATTATCATGTGAAACTAATATACAATACTTACGATCTACAGATCGATTTGTAATACACATTATTGCTTTTAAATACTTTATTCACTCAGGCGCCATAGATCAGTGACGTCACTCTTATTATGGTGAAATAATAAGATAATGTCGTCGCTAAACATTGTTTCCTTTTGTATACAAAGCATTTCCATTGCGAAAGCTCTCTTAACGTTGCAACGTGATGGCGAGCTACTCAATGACGAGGGCACCAAACGAGAGCAAAATGGAGACCGCTTTGACGATATTTCTTTATTATTTCAACACGATCTGGATTTATACAAAAAAACCGTCTTTACGCATGCAGTGGGAACTCAAAATATTGCTGTATTTATTGAAGTTTTCTATGCTTACGGAGAATCGAATCACCGACCTTCAGTTTCAGAGACGAAGTTATCAACGGCCAAATCACAAGTAATTACTACCGGCAAAACTGTAACCATAGAAGTTGTTGCGGAATGCCGATGCTTGTGAACAATGCAAAAAGTTCATAAGATTACCAGATAACGTTCCTCAGGCATGTCACAACTTTCAGTTTCGCTAAATTGTAGAAAACTAATAAAACACTATTCTAGATCAACGATATCTTAAGCAAAATTATAAGTCTTGTTATAATTAGTCTAAGTATAATTGGAAAGCGAATTATAAAAGAAACTTAATTATTGTAAGCGGATCTAACAATACTAGCCTACGGCTTAAAGACGAACTGTTCCAACCTGAGTCCTCTTGATAATTCCATGTTAGTTCGAATACAACTTGTAATCGTGGCTAAAAATTGACAGCGTTGCCACCCAACATAATTACAGTTTTTGTTGCTTCAAATGTCTGCATATTAACGAACCCTTTATAAGCAATTTGCTACTTGTATTTCCACAGACCCTTAGCAACAAACTAATTACGAAATCATTATGGTTCTTGAGTTTTCAACTTGCTCAAAACTGTTGCATGCAGCACAGACCCGAGTTCAACCACATCAGTTCGACATGACATTGGCAAAGCTTGAATATAAATGTTGGTTTGCTGCAGGACCTGCGATTTGCCTTAATCCTTAAGCACTCCCACACACACACACAGGTATATACATATACATATATATTCCAACAATACATACATTTGCACAATCCAAAAACAACAACTTTGTAATTTGCCTTTGACATGCAAACTCGACAACGTCAAAAACTTTCTAGGCACAAATGAGTGCCGGTTCGTGAGGACCTCATTGACGTTTGGCTTGCAATTATGTGCCACATTGTGCCACCTACAACATGCCCCCCTCGCGCACACATTAAGTATATATATAGCATATATTATGTGCTTATAAATGTTAACTCGGAAGCTAAAATAAAATAGAAATAAAAATGAAAACGAAACAAGTGAACGCAATTGCGAAACTTTGCTGGCGTTGTTCATTTAAACAATCTGCAATAAAAATGTTTTTTAATGGTATAAATATTAAGTTCAGAGGCGTTGTGCGTTGCGCATAAGACCCCTCTTAAAAATAAAAAAAAAGTTTCCTTGTTCTCATTTTGCTAGCAAAAGTTGCTTGCTGCAAGTACTCGTTCGGTTTTGCTAAAAACAGAATTTAATAAAGCAAAACCTTGACAACGGTCTGGCAACGTTAAAAATATATTTTATTGTTAGCAAAAGTTAAGCATAGGGTTATTAAACTTTTTTAATTTAAATTTCAATGTTATAAGCGAAATAACACAAAAAAAGTTAGCACAATTGCCTAAGCAGTTGCTTTGAGAAATTCTTTCCAGCAAAACGTTGCGATTATGCAAGAGAGTGAAAGTATTGAAAGAAGTATATAGAAATTCTTTCAGTTTCTTAGTTACAATATGGAAGTTGCGTATTTAGATCAGAATAACTTAATTTCTTGGCGTTTACAACTAAGCAGCAGCTTAGTAAAGTTGCCCAAGTTTATTAACTTTTGTAGTTCTTATAAACTGTTAATAATTCGAAATTTGTGAACTAAAACACTTTGAATTGGATAATAACTTAATTCTATTATAGTTGCTTTTTCTGATGCTTTATCTGTGTCACTGACTGTTAGTTGCTTTGAAAAATTAATGCTCGTAACAGAAATAAGTCAAAAAAATATAAAAGATCCAAAAATGTATTATTTAGTACATAAAGGGTGATTTTTTGCTTATTTTTTGATATTTAACAGCTGATTTAAATGTTTATGGTTTTAAGTCTGTAATTTGATCAAAATAGAAGATTGCTTGCTTAGCTTCAATAGTCTTCAAGTTGAAGGAAAAAAACTGCTTTATGATTTCCTATTTGATAAGCAAACAAAATGTATTCATTGTTTCGACATGGTTTTATCCCTTAAGGTGTGACAAAACCGTTTAAGCAGTTGAAATGCCTAATTTCCATTATTTTTTTTCTTGGCACTAATACAACTTAGTTAATGTCTATCATTAAAGTAAAGGAAATTCGGAATGTGTGACTTATGCGTTAAGCAGTGCGAGCAAATAATGCGCCAAGTTTTTCAAAAAGTCAAAATGTACGCGGGTACAACCTTCAATTTGTACAGCTAAAAATACTTTTGTAATAAGTAAAGTCATTAAAAATGATTTACTGAATATTCGATAACTGAGAAACTACTACCGCCAGCGAAAACTGCTGCATTTAAAACGAGAGTAATAAATAAAAATCACGCATTGTCATCTTTTCACACTGCGCTCATGAGCAACTCCTGCTGATGAAATGCCACACGCGCGGACGTAGTTCTGGCATTGGCGAAGGCCTCTAACGACATGCTGTGCAATTATGCAATAACAAAGTGGGTCCCTGACGATAAACGTGCCCATAGATCCCAAAACAATTGCAATCATAGCTCAGGTCATTTACACTCGACTGTCAGCCGCTTATCGCTTTGTTTGCGGCTAATCTCTGTGTAAATGTGCCAAGATCTAGAATTCCAGCTTATGGCATCATTTAATTGGCTGCTAATCGGCTTGCATTATTGATTGGAGCATAGTTCAAGTGGGGCTTGTTGGAATGCCTGCAAAGGAATGCAACAAAACGCATTTGATGCAAGCAGCCAATGAACCCAATCGACCAAACACGTAGAGCTGATAAGATGACACAACAAAGTTAATAGCCAGACAGACGCCTGCCTGCCTCTAAATATAAAATGTCATGTAAATGTGCGCAGGACTTCGTGTCTCTTCTTCGGCATGTGAGTAATAAAAGTATTTCCTTATAAATTACCCATGAATAAATCCACATACAAGTGTCTATGGCACTTGAGCACGGAAGTTAATTAAATGTAAAAGTGATTGCAGATATTGGCTTTCATTTGACAAGCAGTTAATTAAATTTGCTTGCCAATTGGTATTAGCCCGATAATAATAATGATGTTGATGACTATAGCCGAATGACAGCCATGCCATATCATGGCATGGATTCATGCGTTCCTGTCTGAGGTAATAAGCCAATATATATACATACATACAAGCATGATGATGAGCCATGGTGACGTGCTATGTGTATCTTTTGTGCGCTTCAATGCGCTCACAATTACAATTACAAGGCACTCGCACTCGCCCACTCTCTCTCTCGCTCTCTGTCACTGTTGTCCCGCTTATCAATGCAAACTGATAAGATGTTGCCTTCGCCTTCGACTTTAGCAGCACCCTTCAAAATATGATACATATATTGATGACGCACAAACAGAGAGACAAATCAGATTGAACCGTATACGGAATATATATAGAAAAATGAAATATTTAATATATGTATAGTCGATTGGGTTTGTGACAAATAATGTTGCCATGACAAATCGCAGTAGCATAAATAAATATTTTGCATTTTTATATATATTTTTTTTTTATTGACAAAGTATGTGATGGATGCTTTTCACTGGAACAATATAAAGTTGGGCATAGCAATGCGGCTTTTTTGTACCTACTACCGCCCCCATAACTAGAGTTCTATGTAAATTTATAATGATGAAATGAAATTCAATGGGTTGCAACAACACCCAAGTGGCATGGTTGCCTTAAAAGGCCTCAAAGCCACCACAATCGTTTCGGGTTCAAGCATAACATTAGTTGCATTGATATGGAAAAAATTTGGTGACATATATCAAGTAAATCCTTTACTGATTGGTATTTTACAGGAGCTGTTGTTAAGGACAAGCCTCTAAGTGCAAAACGAAAAGCAATTTTGAATTCCATGTCTTTTGTGTATTCTGACAAAGCAGCTTACAATTGGGAATGCTTTATAGAATATGTTAAAAATGTGCACATTGTCTACAATTCCCGATAACACATTCTTAGAGTCAGCAACTTGCAAAAAGATTTAAAGAGCGATTCCAAAAATCATTGTAATTGGTCAAATGATGACCGTAAAGACATCCAAAGCTTATAGGACTAATGGCGAGTTATATCGGTAAATAAGACGAATTTATGCTGCGTCGATGCATACTATAACTTTTTAATTTAGATCGAATAGCTTCTCTATTTCCCCATATAAAGATAGCAATTATTAAAAATGTAAAACAAATGTAGGATACCTTTTGTGTTTTCCTTTTCACCGTGTAGAGACAACTTTTTAGGGTAAATACTCGGTTCAGTTAAAAAGTTTCTTCTAGATGTACGCATTTTTCAATGTAACATTACAAGTATCAAAATTGTGTAACAAGTATAGGGTACTTTTTGTCTTTGAATATTTGCCGCATACACATTTCATTCAAAGACAATTGTACAGCATTTTAAAAAGAATATCTATACCAAATATAACTAAAGACGTATTTTTTAAATTGCAATTTTTGTACAGAGAACACAGCACCTACATCTAGCAGTCATTCAATATATTGAATTTAAATACTTTGTTATATTTTTGCTTACATAAACAATGCAAATAATGTACGCAAGTTCAGGGTACTTTTTTCTGTTTTACAAATGCACTTAACATACAAAGAGAAGGCAGACAAATACAAAACATTTTAAAGGTATAGGGTGTCGTTTTACTGTTGTCATAGGTAGGTATTTTCGTCAAAGAGGTATGTCTGAACACCTTAAGTAAGCTAACACTATTTAAAAACAAAATTGTCGCCATTGGTCTGCGGAGGATCGATGTAAAAACGATTTTTATGATTATCGGAAACAAACTGAACAATTATTTGATCTAAAATGAGTAAAAGTTACACAAACACGAAGAAGTAAAACCTTTCCAGTCGTAACAAACTTTTAACATCTTAAGGCTTATTTTATTTCCTTATTATTCTTCTTGGGAACTTATGGCCTCTACTAGAACTTTCCATCGAACCCTGTTTTGTGCCGCCTGTTTAAGTCTGTTCTATTTTCTACCTTATAAGGCGCACATTTTTCTACTTAACAAATGTAGTGCCTCTAGCCAATATATTGATATGTCTACAAGAACTCAATTTGAAGATTCCAAGAGATTAGTTTATTTAGCTTGTTTTAGCAGTGCAAAGTCCGTAATTATATAAAGCTTGATATATATTTATTCTTGATAAGATAGTTACAGATCTCAAGTGTTTTTTTTTCTTCCACGGCATGGTTAATTAGTGAGAAACTTGAAAAAAACAGGGCACTGGAATAAAAACTATCATTTATAAAGCGAGTCTAACGATAAGACGAGCAAACTATAAAAAATAAACGCTAACTAATGTAACACAAAAAAAAACACACACACCTTTTTTGGTATGAACTCATTTGTACGCCTGATAAGCTTGTAGATAAGATACTACGTCTTGAAGACTTAATTTCTGTAGTAAACAAGGCGTATATAATCGGAGCAGGGGGCTCTTATTAAATCTATTGATGCGTTATAACAGAAGCGGTATACTTAAGTGTCACTTGAACATTGTACCCAAACAGTCAGGTACTTGTAAATATTTACATGCTAGAGTTTTGGTATAGTGCTCAGGCCTTAGTACAGCACGTAGATTTGCTTCGATTACGGTTCATAATGTCAAATAGTTGCAACCTTAACGTACAATCCATCAAGGGCGTAAATTGGCATTTCAGAGTGAATAGAAATAGAAACAAGACCTAAAAAAACAAACGACAGAAACTCACAAAATAAACAAGTAACTTTGCATACAAATACATAGTATTACGTAGAGCGATAAGCTGGCGTACCCCGTATTTGTATACCTTGTACCCGTAGGTTCAAGGGTATTATGTATTTTGTGCAATTTGGCGGAAGAAGGCGTGATCAAACATTTTTTATGCAATAATGATTGAATTATTTGTTTCTCTACGTAATCCAATACCCAAAAACTGTCGGACAGAATAAGGTTAACAAAAGTTCAACAAGCGTGACGCAGTTCCGTACGTATCAAAAATTCGACAAGAAATTTATTTTTTTTTTTTTATAGATCCGATAAAGCTTTTATATGCTATGCATTGATATGAGAAAGATTGGCATGCAACGAACACTTGGAAACCCCAGACTTGGAGGAACGGCCAATTGTTAAGTCGAAAATGTAAATCCATATTCCTACCTAACTTAAACTCTATCAAATCTTGTGTGCAATCTCTAAAATTGGCTGACTTTTGTCTCTTCACATTGTCTTTGAAATACCTTTGCAAAATATCTCAGCAAAACTAAGCGCAGTTTATTTTTAAACTGTGAGTAGCGTATCTCGCTGTTCAAGACCCCCCGAAACAGATTCAAAGTTCTCTGATAAGAAGTTTTTTGTAATATTTCATAGCACAACTAATTGGCTAGCTATTATAAGACATGACGAGCTTGTCTTATCATGCACACCTTGGTACTATAAACACAAAGCTGCTAGAGCTGTAAAGATTACCATAAGGCATAGACAATATATAATTCATTTAAGATTCGCATGGAACTTAACTTGGTGTTGTGATGTATAACAATTGTGCTGCCAAACGCTTATTCCATTCGATTATGCTTCTCCTGAATTGTGGGTATACGATCTCAGTGTTATTTGACAATGCATATCTTGAGAGAGATGACACAAAAATGTGGATTTTTATAAAATAGACTACTGCCGATGCAAAATTACACAATGTTTTTGATTCCGTACTTTTTGCCGGCTTCCAAAAGTTGAACTGCAGTATAAGTGCAATTGTTTTGCGATCTCTTTGCACACGTACGTAGGATTACCTGGCTCGCCGATACTTAATTCTGAATACGTTACTGACTTCAGGTCATCCAACCCAATTTCTGACTGTTTTAAATTAATCAGATAGTACTGTCAAAAAAAAAGGTTTTGACTTGGAAAAAATTGAACATTGGAATTTCTCTTACCAAATGTTTGGAAAGCCATATAAAAAGGCGAAATGGAGAAAGGTAAGGTAATACAATTAGCCTTCTGAGTAAAACCAGATCGGTATAATAAGAAAAGCTAATAAATTCTTAAGATATAACAGTTCGATCAGGAAATCCACGCTTTAAAACATTATAAACAATTGAATGAATTTGACTTGGCCAATCCAGACTACTATCGATTTACTTTTAACGATTTCAACACATTATCTTCACTTTATTATGCGATCATTACCTCAAAGTAGGGACATGCGGATATCTCTCTTTATAGCTGTCTTAGAGAACAGAACTTTCTTTTCTGGATTCAGCTGCCATTGTTCCAAAGGAATTGTAAATATTTCCATTAATAGCTAGCTGTTCGAAGAAAACAGAAAACCGCAGGACAGTGTTTTTAATTTAAAGAGATTTACTAGGCAATTGCACCAGTGCTGATGCAGAGAACCGAAAATCCAATGTACGTCTTTAGCAGTACCACTGCATGACCCATGCTCGAAGTCAATATAATTTTTAATAAAAATCACATAATATGAGATAGCCAAGTGTTTTTAAGTTATCAATTGTTCAAAATTTTTTACGCTTATACCGCAATTTCTGTAGGCAATTCATTTTTACTTAAATTCAGCTTAGACTATAATGCCTTTGTTGCTAATCCCAATTAGCTTGATAAGAAATTCTGCTTGTTGTACGTTTAGCAATTATTGCAAAGTAAAGCAATTATAATTGGCTAGCAACTAACTATACTGGGCACAAAAATAAATGCGAACTTACCTTTTCTAGGCATTCCTGGCCATTGGCCTTTGGATCCCATTTGACCGCCTGTTGTGTGCCATTTGGCAGGTTCACAATGCACCACATTTTGATTAACTTTTTGTTGGTAGTAATACACCAAAGACGGTTAATATTGCTGCTGTTGTTGTTGCTGTTGCTGGCTGCTCTTGTTTTGGCTTTGCCTTTTTTAGCCTTAAAAAGCTGCTTATTAACGCTTATGCGTTTATATGTAATAGCATTTAGCCTCAATCCTATTGTATATATACGTAAGACATGAGTTTGCTGTGTACGCGCGCTTCCGCGTTACGCGTTACGATGTGCCTTACAACGTTAGAGCCAACCCCCAAAAAACAAATTCAGTCAAGTTGAATTTATGTTGCCGCCGCCGCTAGCTCTCTTTTACGTTGTGTCTGGACGTAAGGCTGGAGCTACAGGTTGCGTTGTTGTTATGCTGCGCGTTTTATGCTGCTCTTGTTGTTGTTGCTGCTGTTGTAGACGCGCACAAAATTCAATTAGAGTTGGTCTTTTGTTTTTTTGTTGTTTAGCTTTTGATTTTGAATTTTTTAAAAACTTTTCTTTTTTGGTAAAGCTGCTATACTCTTTTGTTTTGAGTGTATTTATGGCTTATACTTTGGTTTTGTGGTAGCACCTTTTACTTGATTTGACTTTTTTTTTGAATATATATGTATTATGTGTATAGGCATAGTCTATGCACAAGTTTGTATATAACAAATCACACGCGCTTGTTGCAATTTATTTATTGCTATTTTGGTTTTTGATTTTTCTAGCCAAATCGCATTCACTTTTGACCGCAAATAAATTATTAACAAATTTACAATTTCTATTCGAAGCGCACAAGTACGAATGTCAGAGACGTTGACGTTATTCGTTCGCGACAGCAGATTCATTTGCCGTCCATTCAACACAAAGTTAAAGAAACGATTGAATTCTAGTTTGCCAGCGCTCTGCACAGCAAGCAGCAAGCAGCGAAGCAGCCAAAAAACACGCACGCACACATACACACGAGCGAACTCTCTCTTAGCTTGCGCTCTTAATTTGCGCTTTGCCTTTGTATCTGTGAGATATGTCGCAGCGTTTTTTAAGAGAGCGCATGCATTACGTTTACGTTATACGTTGCTCTGATTCATGGCTTACGTCTTTTCAGCTGTTTTACCCCGCATCCACAACCTTTTGTTCGCACAGCTGTTGTTTGCATGCGTTCTCTCCCTCACTCCCGCGCGTTGCCACTCTTTCGCTCCCACTCCCTCCCTTTTGTTCTTTGTGCTGCTCTCGTCGTCTTCATTTGTTGTCAGATTTTTCACTTGATTGCAACCTAAAAGTGCGCGAAATCCGAGTCTCGTATTGTTCAACAGTTGCATGCAACTTGCATCTTGCGGCTGCAATGCGCATGTGCAACGCAGCTGGGCAGTACAATTTACGAGTTTGTCAGCATTTTTGGAACTAACAATTTGCAGCTGGCTTGGATTCATCTCCGCTTTGATCGAGAGCTCTAAGAAATACCTGTTCCCTAGAACAATGAGTATGATGTCAGTTTTTATAAAAAGACAACACCATTTTTGCGCTCAAGCTGTGTATTTATAACAAACAGTTTATAATATTGATTATTTCAAGACAACAAAAGTTATTTTATTTTATTATAAAAATTTGCAAATTCAAATCGCACCAGCAGTATGCACAGTGAGCGTGAAGGGGTTTTTGTTTGACGTAAACTAATGTATGTACATGTTGAAGGAACCCAAAACGTGTGAAAATGAGTAATTAGAGAATCTAAGACGCTTCGCTTTGAAACAAAGTTTTGTGAATAAATTTTCTTTGATTCGTTTTCTTTTTGCATGGAATTTACAATTCGTCCTACGAAAAATATGATTTATGTAGGTTTAAGTCCCTTTTTTAGTGTTAATAACCAGTTAAAGATTTACACATAGATTTTCTTCGATTTGTATTATTTTTTACATCCAAATTGCTAGTCTAATAAAAATAAACATTTTTGCTATGGATCTAGCTGTAGGCATTCACAGTTGAAAACAAGTGACGACACATGAGGCTACAGGCCCTTTGTATAGGATTGATGTTCATTCAATGTTTAAAAAATGAATTTCCTTTAGTTTTTTCCATACTGAGTTTGACATTCGTGCAAAATGCAAACTGACTCGCACAATCGGCGTTCGCTTAGAACAACTAAGATTTGAGATAAAAGCGACATGATTTTAGTTTTGGAACTATAGGCTATGAAGTAATACCTTAACTTTAAAAAAAGAGTATATTTTCGGGGTTCTAAATTAAAATATTAGTCATTATATACAGCAATCATTGCATTATATAATTTTTTTTTCAAATATAAGTATTTCTTGTAGAAACAATACCAAACAAAACATATTCGTACAATTATTTTGTCTACTGTCGTATTTTTTAATGTAGAAAATTGACCCACTGTGCTTAGATAATTTTAATAAATCTTTGCATGTTGATGGTTTCAAATGGAGCAGAGGGTAAAAAGGTTACCAGTATAGAAAAAATTATTAGGATGCTCCTTGACAATAAGCTACCAGACACCCTTTTCAAATAGTACGAAACCCGAGAGTATATTGTGAAATAAGTGTAACTGCAGCTGCATCTTTAAGTTTAAGAGTTGATGATGTCATCCTTTGTAGTGCTGTCTACCTGATACGTAGGTTAAAAATTGCATCAAGTGGTAATACAAAATAATAACTTGAAGTAATTTATTATTAAAAAATAATGAAATTATGCTTTCTAGGCAATGTTAACTATGTGCTAGAAGATAAACCACCACTTTGAAACATAAAAAATGAAAGGAATTTTACCTGTTTACTCCAGACCTCCAAAAATTTACTTTTTACCAAATCTGTTTTAATACTGAAATTAATTCACTTATTTCTATTCTATATTCCGTCATATCTCCAAAAACGCAAATTGGAAAGACGCAGCTGTTGGAAAATAATGTTGTGAACTGCAGCCGCATGCCCAAGCCGGTGTTTCTAATAAGTTAATTAATTAATTAATAGATTTTATTCTTTAATTTATGCGGTCATGACTTCAAGGACGAAAAAGTGGATATATCTATTTCTCTCTTCGAAGAGAATGGGATCCTCCAGTTTATAGCCGAATTCGCATAGCGGTCTTTTAAAATAATACAGATTTTCTTGGAGATTTTCGAAAGTTATTCCAAGAGAATAGGATCCTACAGTTTATAGCCAAACTATAAAACGCACAGCGTTGTCTTTAATTAAGTGATAATTTCTTGAAGATTTTCGTTCCTTGAATATACAGCATATTGCTCCAAAGTAGGGGCATGGGGATATTACTATTAATAACACTTCGAAAAGAACAGAATCCCCGAATTTTCATTTCTGCATTGAAAATATTTCTATTAATAGCAATCCAGACGGCAGTGTTTTGAAATAACTTATTATTAAAAAAATAAAAACAAATTTATATTAACATTTAGCTAACACTTTTTTTATTAAACTCTGTGCTACTTTCGAAAAAGTATCCCAAACACTACCAGTGCGTCCATAAAAACATACAAAATAAAAACATATGAGATGAACTGGTTTTCCCAACTCGGGCAACTCATAAAACCTTCAATGTTCTACATTTTTTAATAGCGCACTTTGTGGCCTACAGTTTGAATAAGGCCAGGCGACCCGTACACATTTCATTTCGCATGTGACTAATAACCGTAGAAGGCTATTCCGTAACTGTCGTTAATACGTATTGTCTTTTAAAATGACCACGCCACAATTTATGCCCCTCCCCCTACCCAGTGCCACAACAAGGCCTTAGAAATGGCTTAAATGCAATGCAAGGTGCATTTCTTTAGAAAGAGGTTTCAATAATCAATACGACCTCAAATCGGGAGCATTGCACATTTAGTAATTCCCATGTATTTGTTTGCGTTTGACAGAACGTCGATAAAAAGCTCTAATTGGTTTGTGTATTGAATAAAAAGCTCCGCTGCCATTTTGATCGGTTTTATGCCTATTTGATTTGTGTGCATATAACGCGATTGATAAGTAAGTGGATTGGGGAGTATGAAAAAACACGCAACTTATTGCAAAAAACGTTTGCTTCAAAGAGTAAAACAATTGCAATGAACACATGAACACATGATCTTTTGTTTCTGGGAACGCAACGATGGCCATAACATTGAAAAGTTCTTTCGATTAATCAGTTTTGTCATTATAAAAATAATTAACATTAGCTAGATAGTCAGATGGGGCAACGTCTGGATAGTATAGCGTTAACCCCATCCCATTTCAGCGTTTGTTATTAGATTTGTAATAATTTTGCGACGTGAGGCATCACACCTAACTGGGCGCTAGCTATTTGGAGCCCTTTATATTGGTTTCTCTGTTCTAAAGACATATCTGCTTTCTTCAAGACTTTATGTGCTTCGGATGATGGTAATGGAACCATTTTGTTTTCTTAGAGCCAGTTACGATGTGATAAAATAACCCCATAAGTTTTGCCTTTGGGGAAGCTGTTCACAAGCAAACAAAACGACGTTCGACATCATTCGACTTCAAGGGAAACCTAGTAACTTTGCTTTTGCATCATGTCTATGGCAATAAGAAATGCACTTTCCTACATGTTTATTATAACACTTTTTTGATTCCACCAGCATGTCAACACGACTTCAGAAACGAACATTTTCAATCAATACACATTTATGATGCATGACGTATATCTACGATTATTATATAATATCGTTCTCAACCGATATATATCGATTGGGATTTACCCTCAGACACACCTACTGCGAAACGGAAGCAACAAAATTGCGCATAATTTATTTTCTCGCGATAATTTAGTTTATATTTATAAGCAAAGGGAGAACTGAAAAAACAATTGTTAACTCAAAACTTTGATTGGTGTCCCTCTTAATTTTGTTGCCCTTTGGTCATATGTGCAAAAACTACGAATATTTACATTCGTCATTTCATTTTGGTCAAATATTCATAACCAAAAGAAATAAATTAACGTGTAACATGTCCATTATTTCATATATGTTGTTATATTATATTTCAAACTTAACTTGCAATTTCAAAGAAAACTCGAACAATTAGAAAAGAAACGGCAGATACATAAGCAAAGTACTCGTTTAATAAGTTATGCATTGAAAGATGAATAATCCATCGAATTCGTGTCTGGTAAATTCGAGAGAAATTGTGTGGACGTCATGAATCGTTATTTTCCATTCCAGCCATTCTTGGTCAAGCGTTATAAGACGGTGCCGAGACCTGTTTAAACGTCCATGCCACCGAAATATTTATCTGCCCATGACTTCAAAACAATCTCCAAAATACTTTTCCGATAATATTGTCCAATTACCTTGACGCCATGCTTGATAAAAACAATTGGAAGAAGCCCATCTGCTGTTGAAGAGGGCCAAAGCATTATCTGTGGCTGGTGCTGCCTTCTGCTGACAAATCGATGACTTAAGTATGAACGGTCCGTCAGGTAAAGTCTATCGATTTGAGTTTACGATTTGCCGAATTGCCGAATCTTAAGGAAGAGCAGGTATTTCGATGCTAGTCTATATAACTCGCTGAGAACTGAACGAGTATCCAGTTGTTGCTCGGCCCTACGTCAGCTTGCTATAACTTCGATGCATATTGCTCATTTAACTAGAATCTTCAGCGTTCTCGGATGATCGTGGCAATTTCAATGTAACTTTGCTCAGCATTATATGTATACAGAAATCTAGACCTGGTCTTTCTAGATCTACAATAAGACAGTGGACAAATTCCATGGTTATATTACCAAATAAGCAGTTTGCGAGGCTACAATATCCGTGCTATCCAGAACTAAATCATCCGCAATCTTTATTTCATTTGATTTACTTATTGGATGGTGACACTAAGTTATACTTGAAAGAGTACCGATTGATATTTGCGAAATTTAAACTTTTAAATCTAATTAAATAAATATAAAATTAGGTATGCCGCTTTGAAATTTTAATTTCCGAGTAATGATCAGTGATCCCAAACTTGAAACTTATGTTCTATTCTGTCAATTTTAAGATACAGATACACAGGAAATAAGTGGAATACAACTTTTGAAAAACTTTATAATGATCACACTCTACCAACTCTATTGAAAATCTTTGTTATGTTTCATTTATATTTGGAGTAGGATATGCAAATGTAAGTAAGGATGCTTATTCAGAATGTGAAATATTTGTACTTAAGATAATAAATTCGAGCTGTAAACGGCCGCCATAGAGTCAAGTACTAATTTATAATACGCATTTAAAAATATTATTTATGTTAACAATTAGTCGATTTTCGTCCACTTTTTGAACTATTTAGGAATTTTAAAATGAAGGAAATTTTGTAACTGACATAAGGTACCATGACAGACAGAACAAAACGCTTTAAATATTCTCAGGGATCAATTAAGCATAAAACAATCTCAGCGTTATCTTTTAGTAGATAAACTATAATGGATTTTAATAAATTTAGCCGCTGCTTCAAGCAACACCAATTGTGGTGTATCATATTGTTGCGATTGAGATAAAAAATGCTCTTCTAGTGCAATTTACCACGTTCCATTTGTTGGAACAAGACTTTTGAAATCCCCATTCTACTTTTACCCGCTTAAAAATTAAAGATCTTTTTAAAAATGTACAAAGCTTGATTTTGCTGAATTTTGATAATGGGTATACATCGTATTATATAGCCGATGAAGTTTAATAAAACGATGCATTTCAATCTGGACGGTACACGACAGTTGGATACTCTTCTAATTATACATAGATTGCTAATATATTGGGCTGTTGATTAATGTCTGGATAGCCTCTAAATCAGCTGCTTCAAAGTTTAACAGTAGCCTTAAGCTTCAAACTACAAGATGTGATAATCTTTAACTAAAGTCAGATATTTCAATGAATTCCACAATCTAATCTACTAAATTCGAATCTGTACATTTTATAAAAAAAAAATTGCTCGATATTTAGTCTGAGAGAAAAAAAGTGATTTTGGACAGATTACGTTGGATGATAGGTGTTCAAAGTTCTCTTCTTCTTGTTGTTGAGCTTTTTAGCAAAACAATTGTCGCACCATTTTTCTGATTGGGCAAATTCCAACCATTCATGCCCACAAAATTGTCACGCCATCCCCCACATAAACACTCTATCAATATGGCCAGATAGTCAGTACCACCACGTCAGCCATTTGGTTTGGTTGTGACCACTGCCATTGGATCCAAGATGTATCCCTGAAATTTTTTTTTTTGCAAAATTTCTATGATTCATTTATCAGCTGTTCTGCCAGGGTCGCGACATGCACACGACGAACGGATGAAAGTATCGTTAGGGTATATTATTGTTTTCGTCTCTATCTTACCTCGTGACTCTCTCTCTTTTGCACCAACCATATTTTGGGTGATGAAATTACTCATACCAAACCAAACAAACAACTGCGACCCCGATAATCTCTGTCGCGTTTTAAAGCGATAACACGCCATGGAGTAGGCGGCGACAGTTGTAAACATTCTACATATAGGCATATTTATAGTCCAAGACGATCAATAACACTCTTAAAATAAACGAGTAACAGTTTCCTTGTTCCCGCCTGGGTTAGCAACCACACAGCCAGCCGTCAAGTAAGACGACAAACACTACTCGAAAACCACGATAATACCAAGTCCAAAATGGACAGCTGTGCCAGCCCAAGACACCTGCCAATCGAATTGACACATCATGCGCCCTATACATTGATAACACTAATTTTCTATGAGTGTATAATGTCTGCCAGAAAGTCTTAGTCGAGATTCCCCCACAAAACAAAAAAAAAAAAAGAAACGCGAATCCGTAATCTCGAAAATTGTGTGTACTAATTAAGTTTAAAAAGAATATTATATTATATACTGGAATTGTTTGTACGCAGATACGTCGGGAGGCTGACAGGCTGCGGTGTTGCTCAAAGTTCATTGTCTGCGCCATGGCGTGTGTTGTTATTGTTTTTGAGAAGAATCAATCGAAGATTGACAAGTGACCTCCCCAAAAGTGGCACAGAAGCGAATGACTCGAAAGGTAGTTCAAAAGTGCTTTGGATTTAGGTGCCATTATCGATGCTACCCCAACGGAAAAGATTAATTTTGGTATCAGGCGAAGAGGTGCCTTGAGGTTTGTATTATACAAACCCAGCGTACACCAAGCTTTGGAGCCTTGAATAAAACTGTGGACCTCCACGCTTTTATTAATCAAAATTATAAAAATATTTTAGTTTAACTCTTTTCTCGCATACTTCAGACCTTTTTCAATATTTTTCTTGAGTATGGGCAGCAGCTCTTTAAGCGCGTTTTTCTCCTCATCATCCAGCTTAGACAGTCCAAGAATACTCTTGATGCCCTTGGGACCCAGCAGCAAAGGTGATGAGAAATACTTCGCATCTGTTACTTCAGACTCTACAAAGGCGCATTCGATAACTCCGTCCTCGTTACAAAGTGCTCTTAGTAAGGCATTTACGAATTGAGATCCTGCGTGCGCCATTGAGAGTGTCGCCGATGCTTTCCCCTTTTTGGCCACCCTCACCTGGTTGCCCGCTTTTCGTATGCAATGTATTAAATTTTCACGTGCTTCTGTATCGCCAAGAAAAGACGGTTTGCACTGCGAGAGCACCGGCAATATAGTTTCTTCCGAAGGTCCTCCAATAACCGGTATGCTGATTTCCTGCGATTTTCGTTGCATTACAAAGCTTAGAAAGGACTTGGTGCGTATTACATCCAGTGTAGTGACGCCAAAGAGCCGCTTAGGATCATATGATTGCTTCGACTTGAGAAATTCGGCCACTATGGGCACAATGCTGTCTACGGGTTCGGTCATAAATGCGAGCAAAGCACCAGGACAGACTTCGCTCACCGCACATGCTACCTTGGCTGCAACATCGCCATTTTCTTCAAGCAGTTGACTCGGTGTCATGTCTGGTTTATGTGACAGACCAGCTGGTACTACCACAATATCTGCCCCATTTAGCGCGCTCTGCAATTTGCTGGCTCCATCAAAAGCTTTCACAGTGCAAGGTGTATCCATGTGGGATACATCCGCCGCTAATCCCGCAACGTTATTTTTATCATGAAGTGCCAAAGTGGTGATCATCGGGTTTTGTTTAAGCAGCATGCACAGCGGTTGACCCACGCCGCCAGATGCACCAATCACGGTCACCTGAAGGTTCCGTTTGCTGTGGCTGAAAATGGGAATTGGGCTTCTGGTTAAACGCGATAAACACCGAAGACACGAAAACATGTTTAATTTTGTAAATATGGCAATAAAATGTCAAATTAAGTTACAATTTTTTTTTAAGAAAATTATTCAATCCAGCTGAACTTTTGATTAATTTCTAAAAGAGTTTTGAAAAATGTGTCTGGAGAAACGCATCAGAAACTGAGTGATATACTTTTGTTATAAAACGACTGGGAGAAATTTAAATGACTTTTGTGTATATTTTAGGCGGTATTATATTAACTACGACTATTTAGCAATAAATGGCAAACATTTAACAAACAAATAGATATGTGATGTGAATCTGAAAAGGCTTCCCAGTTAAATAGACGTAGACTTTGCTTCGTAACAATTACTTTTCTTTGCAAACTCATTTTTTTACAATTTATTTTTTTACGATTTGGTAAAAATTATAGTTCCCTGACATCATACAATATCAGAACTAACAAATAACTGGGTTATTCAATACGTTTGGCACACGCGCAAAATATAAAAAATAATAAATTGGTCTCTAACTAGATTGGTCAATTTTGTATGGTGTTTTTTGGTTCAGATTTTTTCGAGCAAAATTGTTTTCCATTAAAATTATTTCGAAACCACTTACAATGAAACGTCCGATAAAAGGGCTACCTGGGCACGGTGTAAAACTACGATGATCTCGTAGGTGCAGTCCCTCTCGTTCAGAGTCCATATTGTAGAAACTTGCTTTCAACTAGCAACGGTAAGTGAGCTTTTGCTTTCGAAAACCTTATAACTAAGAGGTACAGCCTTATAGACGACATTAACTTATTATTACACCATGTGCCTCGGTATGTAGCCTGTGTCATTGCTTCGTGCTTAAAATTTAGTGACTTTAATTAACTTAGTCCGTATTAGTAATCTATGCTTCTTAGGACAATAACCTATGTGTACACCACATTTATGATTAAGTTTTTTTCCGATGAATTAGAGTTTAGCCAACACTTTTTGCTTATTATGGGAATTTGGCATGGTACAAAAATTATATTTTATTGTGTTGTGTTTTCGAAACTTAATATCGTTCAAGTCCTAGTCTTTTATTTGTTTGACAAAAAAAAAATTGTTGAAAGAAATCGAAATTATACACTCAATCGGTATGGCGACCCCAATTTCTTTCCATTTATTTATGTCAAGGTTTATTGTTAATAGAGTAGATGGAAAGCTACAGAAGAAGACGACAATGAACTCCGAATCGTTTTGCTATTCCCACAAAACTGTACTTTTTTGTTGTTATTATTAACTCGATAAAAGTTTTTTTATTTTAAATAAATATGATTAATTTAACCGGCGATTTATAGGCAAGTGAATACATTTTCGCAAAAACCGGTTCAGGTACAGAACCGCACTTTTTCTTCGCACTTGCATTTCATGCGCACAAGAAAATTCTGAAGAAGCTATTTTAAATGAAAACATCATAGTCGAAAAGAAATCCCAAATCATACCTCGTTATATACATATATTCTCTTGCAGTTAAAATAATTTTTTTGTGCATTTCTGGGGTGCTGAGCGAAACATAAAACATTGAATAACCCTGTTCTGATTCTTGCAGTCTCATAACAAAAGGCAGATGCTTCGCCTAAACATAAGTTCATTTTAAGCCTAGAATGTTTTAACAGATTAAATCTAAACTTCTAAGCCAACGTGTACAGAAATTAATGTATTTCTAGAAAACTGTTTCAAAAAGTGATGTCTGATTCCAATGATTTAGCATGGGGGCATTTTAAGTGCAGACTGAGTGCAGTGTGGTTGTGTGGTTATGAAGAACAAACTGATTCAATTTATTGTTGCGCGGTAACAGTTGTATTCGGATACAACTGGAGTGAACCTAACAAAACGCCAAAAAAAATAGATGATGGAACGGGTACATAAGTGCAATGCCAATGTCGACAACAATGGAATGATATTTGCTAAATTGTTAAGGCTTTGGGGATTCGCTGGGTATAATATAATACATTGGCTGGTAGCGCAAGAACATATTTCTTAATATTGGCTATAGACGGACGTTTATATCGCAGGCCAGGAAATGCTTAAGTCTCGCGTCGCCGATGGACTGATACATGGCATTCATCAGGCTTGTCTGCGAATGCATTGTTGTTTGGCGAGGAAATGCACACAACATAGAATATGAGTCGTTTAGATTTCGGCCTGTCTACGTAAAAACCTACCCATATAACACGGATCATTTGGAATGTTTGTTTTAGCCGACCAGTCTTTGCCGTTTTAATAAAGATACTGTCAAATGGTGAAGCCATCCAAGAATGCATGTGCAAAGTTTGTAAAAAATCACCCTTTAATGTAAAATCCAATACAACCAACGTTCTTTTCCAGCATTATTTAGAAAAAGGAATAACTTATTCTAAAAGTTCAGTTCGCGAACTGACTTCAATTCCAATTTGTATTCTCTACAGCCGATAAAATCGGAAGATACTCTTTAGCGCGCTTACATCACAGAGAAATTCTGACTTTGTTTACAACTTAATATCCCAACTTGAGAAATGTTGCACTAGGTTCAATTTCAGCTAAATGAGTTCAAGTTCAAAGAAATGTGTAGTTCCCCCAGAGGCATTTCCCAGAATTTCCGCTGCCGTCTAATCAATTGCATCTTGCAAGTTCAGTTTAAATTTGTTGCTCAATATTTCAATTAATTAAGTCAATTATGCAAATGTTTTTTTGTTGTTACCACGTATGCCATAATAGCATTGTTTTTTAATTAATCATAAATTGTATTTTCCCCAAACTATTACATTATCATTTTCGAAAATAGTACATTACCATTTTCGAAAATAGTACATTATATCATTCCGCTCATTGATCATCTTCGCAGTCATCATCATTCTTATTTTCTTGCAGCTTCTTAGCTGCTAATTTATTACACTCAATTTCTAGCAGAGCTTTCTGAGCAAACTCACAGCCTGCTTCAATGCTCTCCTTAAGCTCCGGAATCATATTGTTTACGGCGTCTTTCTCCTGGTCATTCAACTCAGGGATACACAGATTTTCAGCTACCCCATCCTTGCCTAGCAGCAAAGGGGTCGAAAAGTAGGGAACATCCGCCGCTGTTGAGCATATATAGGCGCACTCTATTATGTCAGGTTCTCCACAGAGACCTTTCAGCAGCGAGTCACAGAAATTCGCAGCCGCATATGCCATTGAAAACGTAGCCGAACCCTTGCCATCCTTAGCTTTGACCACCTCGGTACCAGCTTCTTGTATGCGACAGGTCAATTTTTGGATATCCTCTTCAGTACCAGTGAATTTGGGCTCACATTTCGAAAACACGGGTAAAATGGTTTTGCCGGCATGTCCGCCAATAACTGGCAAATTCACATCCTTCGGATCTATGTTCATAAATTCGGCAATAAAAGCCTTTGAACGTACTACATCCAATGTGGTAACCCCAAACAAGCGATTCGGATCAAAAACATTTTTGGCCTTGAGCACCTCTGCAGCTATGGGCACAATAGTGTTAACTGGATTGGTTATAAACGCCAACAACGCATCCGGACAAGCGGTACTATAAGCATTGGCCACTTTAGCCGCAACGCCACCGTTGCTGCCTAAAAGTTCCTGGCGCGTCATGCCTGGTTTGCGTGGCTTTCCGGCAGGCACTACAACCAATTTGGCGTCACATAGAGCCTCCACCATCGCGTCATCACCCTCAAAAGATTCTATTTTGGCGGGCGTATCCACATGCGAAAGGTCCGCATGAATGCCCTTAATGGGCACTATGTCATGCAGCGATAGCTCTGTTATTCGAGGATTCATTTTCAGCAGCAAAGACAACAACTGTCCTACGCCACCACATGCGCCCACGACGGCAACCCTGAACGTACGCTGGCAGCTACGTCCTAGCATATTTGGCGCCAATAACTGCTGTGTAGATTTACGATACATTTTTTTTTAAGTATTTTTTTTTTGTTTTTGTATAAAATAATTTTTCAAAAAATTTAACCAAATGCTCTGTAGCAGAAATAATTTCGAATGCCGAACAGAACGAAAATTGCCAGACAACTAACAAAAAGAAATCTATGTTGAATTGTATTATTTTTTTGGAGAAAACTAGGCTGCTTTGATCCGGTATGGTGGGGTTTGTGGATGATTTTCGAATCACGTACGTCTTTAAATTCAATTCAAATTTCGGACATAGCCTAAAGACAAAGCAAACAAAAAACAAGTAACAAAAATTAGACTTTATTCGGAGCGCAGCTTGTCACTGATCTAACGACTGGTGGAAGAGAGCGCGCTCGGCCATACGGGTCTTTACGCCTTATCGCCGGCAACAACGAGTGCTATCCGATCTACGGTTCGATCGACGCATACACAGCGTGCCAGACGCATGGATGGGTTCGGTATAAAACGTTAGACATTCACGATGAGAGCTTCCAGTTGAGGCAGACAAGTTAGCTCGATTATTGCTACAATTGTGAATACCAAAATTAACAAAAAAAACAAAAAAAATAAAATAAACTAAAAAATAAAATCAATTAAATAAACATAAGGCTTCACGGCTTTAACCAAACGTTCGTCAATCATATCCACTTAGTATTACTTAGTGTTAAAATTCGATAAATATGGCTCAAAAAGTAAGTTACAAGTGGTAATACCGAAAAATCATTTTTTAAATTGTCGTGGAAATTTTGGCAGCAACATGTATCAAATTATCGGTAATATCTAAAAACGTGACCAACGCAGTCTCCCCCAAAAAAATAAAACTTGGACTTTGCCAGCACGTACAATTTTATTTATAAAGTGATAAGACCCTTAATTGAGCATTTGATTTTGTAAATTAATTATTTGAATACAGTTTCAGACGTGCCTTGAGATAAGTGATAATGTTTAATGAATTACTCATTCGTAATTTAACGTTTAGTATGAAATTGTGAATTGTATATATTTTTTAGTGTTTTTTTTTTTAATCGCTTGCCATTTTAAATACTTTAGTCAATATGCCATAAGAATACTCTTTGAAGAAAAGAAAATATGAAACTCTTGTAACTAAATTTATAATAAAACAGCTAGAAAATGAGTACCTAGTTGAGACGTGTAACTTGTTTGCAATTTTTTGGATTGGGCGAAATAGTAAAATAATGGAATTCATAAAATAATCTCTCTTTTATACGAAAAACATATATTCTAAGCTATTGTCTGATTAAATAATAAAATAATTAGAAATTTACGAGAACCACAATAGCTCGCATTGCAAATCTCCCACAACAAAGGTAAATTTACAAGAAATGAAAAACAAAATTTTTAGTGTGGACATAGTATCTTCTTGCCAAATCTTCGTAAAATCAAAAAAAATAAACGGCTTAATGCTAATTTTTAAAAATATTTAAAAATCTTAATTTGCAAAAAAATATTGTATGTTAAAACGTGCATTTTTGTTTACCAAAATTGCACTCACATTTTCGCTTTGAAACAAAATGATTATACAAAATTCTTCGTCATATATAGAATAAGTGAGCAAAAATTAAAAATCATCGAAAATGTCCTACTCATGTTATACTGACCACAGACTCCAAACACATGGATGGCCACGTTTAAAGTTTTGAGAACATTGTGTAGTTGTATTATAACTCCCGAAATAGTTAAGATTTTATTATCTCAGTTTTTAAGACATGATTTTTTACAAAAAATCGAAATTGCTGTGGAACTTTAGGCGAACTCTGGTGGTTTGCCAAAGCAAAAGTCGATAAAGTCCTATCTACGATTGTAAACTTCAATAAAAATGTCTAACAAAATTTCTCAGAAATATATTACTATTATTATGTATCCACATTTTCTCTATTTCATAAAAGCTTAAACCACGCAAAAGCATATAAAAAACTTCATCGGAATTTAGAGCGTTGAAAAAAAGTTAAACTAAAAAATAGCGCATTTTTGGATACAAAAAGATGATAATTTTATTTTTGCTCTGCTAAATCTAAATCAAAATAAAACACGCAGTTACTGAGAGTTGTGCCATAATCCAATAATATGTTTTCAATGTATCCCATTAATGTGTCCTGTACTATTATGCCAATTATGGAAGACGTTTCTAAAATTTCTATCACTACTTTGTACAAAAACATAACTGATTGATTAAATAAACAGATATCTAAGATTTTGACTCAATATTGTAAGCTATCAACAAAAAAAAACCCCTTGACAGGTCATTTTAACCAAAGGAAATGGTCTAGATTTCGGGAAGTTAAAAATAGTTTTCTATCGTATAAATCCTGAGGATTAAACTGAATCTATTACACAAAAAAAGTTATATAATGCTTATAACTATATTTTGTTATTCGAGATATCCACTGCCTAACAAAAATATTTATTACTCAAGGCATAATTTTTAGGATACAATAAGTATTGTATGAAGTATGAATTTTGGAAGAAAAAATACATTTTGTTTATTCTAAAAGAATTTATTGAAACACTGAAAATTTCAGCCAATTCATATATTATTTAGCTTTTAATACAAACGTTTCATTCTAATACAAATACAAATTGTTCTAAAAGTTTTAATGCGAAACCATGTCTTTGAATCGTTGATCACTGTAACTTGAGAATGGATCTACCTATCAGTTTCTATATATAATTGTCGCCCGAATACACTTTCTATTTTTTTAAAGAAATATTTTTTAAGCAGAAAGTATACAGGGAAAGAATTGTTTTGCAAAAACCCTTCGTTTTTCAAAAAATTAAATGTAGCAAAACGCTACTATACTGTAAGCATCTCAAGTCCCCTGCTCAATGTTCAGATCAATATTGCCAACTGGTTAAAAAAAAATCCTCCAAGACGGGATTTCTTCCAAGATTTCTTAAGAGCCAATCCAGATACAATTGCAATCCAGATCTGCATACTCTGCACAATATGTCATGAATTAGCTAATATTTTGAGCTCTACCCCCATAGGTAATATTTCAATTTGTTTAATACGCCATAATATTGCGAGAATATGAGAATTTTAACGAGCTACAAATTTATTCCATTTGTTTACTAATAAATCAAAATGTGCTTTTATGAGCCTATATCACGTAATTGTTTATCACACTTTTGCATGGGCATAAACACGCTACATTCTATTAAATCCCCGAATTTCCACGTCACGTGAAATTTTGACGCTGCTCAGCTCAGTTAATATATAATCAAATAAGAGGCCATTTACTCAACTCAAGTCACATCTGTTCTGCTCCACAGCTAATTTGCCAAATTTCATTTATGATCTTGCTGGTCATGTGCCTCGGTCAAGGGGTGCGTGCCAGACCCTCGGCGGACAGCGAGAATAAGGCGGCGCTTAAAATGCTTGTCGATCCCAGTGAATATCCCGGAGAGTTATCACACGAGACCATTATGAAGCTACAGCAATGCGAGCAGAATACAGAAATCATGGAGCTTTGTATGCGCTGTGCCAAGGTGACCAAATCGGAAATTGTCTATCCCATGTGCTGTAATAATGATGATGGAGCTAAAGACTGGTGCCAAAAATATGTCTACTATGGCGAGGAATAAGAGTTAATAGTTGCCTGGGGATTATTAGTCTTAAGAAAACTAATTATTATTTTGGTAATGAAATTGGATTGAATTGTGCTGTAGCGTTTGAAGTAGGCGCTGCACACGTACCAATTGGCTGTGATAATAAGCTTAACAACAACAACAAAAAATATTGATCTACCAATGTATTTATTATAAAACGTTTAACAAATTCTATATATTAATATATGATATGGTCGCTGTCATACTTATATGTAAGTACTTATGGCTGTACAACAAACAATGGAAATATGCACATAGTATTAAAAATTTATAGTGTATACACGTATATGCATTCACATAGATTGTATGAAATGAATAAAAATGATTTCAAGGCAATTAGTTTGCGCGCAAACAACAAACAAACAATATACTAAATACTTATTACTTGCACAGAGTGCGGACTAAAACCTGTTGAGAAAGAAAAAAAATGGTACGCAAGTTTGTTTTAATTGTAAAACGTTTCTTTTTATTTATCATGCGGCTTACTTTCGTTATATCATTCATATGCTTATCATTTCAGGTATTGACTGTATTTTGAAAACTTTATAATAATTTACAATGAATTTGCCTAATCTTAACTTAAGCTAAAATGGAAATCATAAATTTTAAGCATTTTGCAATAAATTTTTGTAAAACGCAAAACAATAAAAAAAAACGCGACTAAATTCAACAATATTACAGAATTCGCTGTTTTATTTGCATCTTTTTCTTTTTTTTTTTAGTGTTTTCATTGTAAATCAATTGATGTACTATATTTATAACAAATTCCGCCTAAAACTTGTCGTTGTATTCATAGGCCGAAGTACTGCATATTTCCGAACTTGCACTCAACCAAAGCGCAACGAAATAGTTAACTCGGTTACTTTTCATTAATCTTTATTTTTTAAGAAAAATCTCATAATTAGCCAACTTTTATTGTTTATAAATTATGCGCTTCGCGTTGGCTGAAAGCAACATTTAAATATTAGTTTGCGTGTAGAGTTCGACTTACCAGACACTTCGTGAACGCTTTAGCTTTATAGAAACATTTTAAAAACTGTTTTATATATTTTTGGTTTTTGGTGAGCTACCTGTTAGGTAGCTTTTACACCTTGCCTACTCTTAAGCAGTTAGGCTTGTAGTAGTAATTGTTAGGGTAGCCTAGCCGCCAGCCGCTGGCTGCTCAACTTATAGACTGCATAGGAATGCGTGTTAAATGCATGTAACTACAATCCGTATCCTCACAGCGACCCATTAGCTCAAAGGGACACATCATGCCATTCACATCGACTTGACTGCAATCAAAACAGACAGAAATCTGTGTATAAATTAAACGCAATACTTAGAGCAGTAAGCACCTGTTGTAATTGCGACACATGGGTGTGCGATATTCACTCAACGGATCCTGACCACTTGGCTCTTTGTTTAGCTCCTTCATAAAGCATACTATATGGGGGGGTCTCTGTTGCTCCGCACTAGTGGCTGCCACCACATCATTTCTTTGATATGTCTGAAAATAAACTCGATAGGTTTTATTAATATTGGACCAACAATCACAGCAGCACAGTAACACATAAATATAGCAGAACATCATTGTGGTTCTAAATATGAAGCGTTATAAAGTAAAAAAAAAAAACAAAACCAATTCCACGCACTTCAGCGTTGGGTCTATCTAAATTTGCATCCGCTTGGGCTTCAGTATGGCAGCTGGCTTCTGCTGCTTCATCAGCTTGCTTATCACAGTCTTTGGGGCTTGTGGTGGCTGCTTCTGCATTCTGGGCTGTTTCGCAACTGGGCGGTACAACAGCTTTGGCAACTGGTTCAACACTTGTGGCATTCGGCTTGCTGGGCGTTACATTTTCCAACAATTCTTTTGGCAACGCTGCCAAATCCTTAATCCTTAAAAGCTTATTGTATTGATTTATCTCATTGGCTAGTTGCGTAGTTTTGAGCGTTATCTCCTGTTTACTTGTGTTCGCCAATCTGAAAATAAAATGAATTTATAATAAAACTATCACATGCAATTTAATACAAAGTCGGCATTGCGACAAGCTTCCGATATATCGTTGTTTTGTGCGTTGTGTGGTTCCCGCAACTAGTAAAGTCTCGCTCGCGTTTTGTAGTTGTAGTTGATGGGTTTAATACCTGTAGTCATCGCCCTTGACATCTTTGCCCAAATCCATGGCGGCTCGATATAGCTTGCTGCGCTTTTGCTTGAGTGAGGTTACAATGGCGTGTGCACTTTGTAGCTCCGGCTGTATACGTGCTATCTTCCGATCCTCCTCGTTAACAGACTGTTTAACCTGTTGTATCTCTGCGTAAAGCTCATTTAAACGTTGCAACTTACGCACGCGCGCAATTTTTGATCTTGTTGCCTCTTTGACCATCAGCAAGGATTTGTCGAGGTTTGTTATCAGGCTGCCGCTGCAATCGAGAAAAAAAATGGAAAGTTCCAATGTTGGCTTGCTTTCAGCTAGTCGGCGTTGTGCTATATGTACCCAATTTTATGAAATGAATTTTCAAACGCTATCAGTCTGTTTATTTTTGCCGCTTCATCAAGTTGTCTTGACGCTACCTTTGATGTGGTTGGCGCTTCATCAGTTGCAGTCTTGATTTCCTTTGCTTTTGTAACATTAGTTGAGTTGGCCTCTTTTAGTAGCTTCTTATTGGTTGCAGTTGCTGCTGCTGCTGCTGCTAACTTGGCTATTGGTTTTTGTATGTTATTAATGATTTTGGTTTTTCTCACAATTTTATGAACTAATGTTGTGGCCGCTTTTGCAGTGCATGGTTTGCTGTTAGTATTGGTCGCATTCTGAATTGTTTTTGTTGGCACAGCTTTTGCAGTGGCATCTGCATTTTGTTTTGTAACTAAATTAATTCCGTTTTTCTTTTTATCTTCCAAAACTTGCATGCGCGCAATAAGACGCAAATATTCCTTTTGGGATGCCTCGGGCAAATGTCTGACAGCCTAAAATGAATTAAAAGCCAATTGATTAATATGTCAACATTATGTATTCTAGTTACATACCACAGATGCCTGTGTAATTGATTTTTTAACAGCAACTTTTGCAGGTTTCGAAGCTACCTCCACCGATTTTTTGTTGTCGTTGACTTTCATACTTGTACCCTCCGAAGTGGCGGGAACTACAGCATTACAACGCGCTTGCTTCAAGAAATCGTCTAGTTTCTTTTCAAAGAAGTCATTCATTACCGTACGCCTTAAGTTTGGGGCAGCTTGTGTTGCATCATTGTGCTCTGGATTGGGTGTATTTGATCTAGTTGATGAAGCACTTGCACTATCCATGGCTAAGCTAAGTGGACTTGCATTGTCCGAGTAGTTTACATAGTCCTGGCTGCATTTTGTGTGTTGTGCATCACAGTGCATGCCAAATTCTTCATCCTCCGTAGAGGATTCGGTTAATGTAATGATAAGTTTACTGACTTTTATAGCAGCTGGATCGACAGAGTTTACCAATCTTGTTGTGCTAGTGGCGTGTGACGCAGCATGCAATGGGGCAACTCCTTCTTTGATTAGCAGCGAAGCTGGACGCTTGACACTCGTAGCGTCACTCTCAATCATTGTAATCTTTCGTTTCAAGGTGGGATTCTTATTAATAACCTTATTAGGCTTTACGATTTTGACTATAGGTACAATTGCTGCTGGCTGCTGCAACACAATCTTCTGTGAACCTCTTTGTGCGATTGCAGTGTATGGCGGTGTGCTGACACCACTTGTTGTGGTGGGAGTATGCATGACTTCCTGTATTAATGGCACATTTGGAATCAATGGTGGAGTTGTACTGTCCTTATAGTTGCATGCTGTCATTTTTAGAGTAAGTGGTGGAGTTGTACTGTCCTTATTAATGCGTGCTAGCACTTTTGGAATTAATGGAGGAGTTGTACTGTCGCTATTTGTGTTTGCTGGCTCAATGCCAGGTTCGACAGTGGTAATTGCCTGACAAATGTTAATTGTTGCATTAGCTGGGCTCTCTTTTGAAGTGAAACGCTCCTGACTGTGTCTCTCAGGCGTTTTCAGCAGCTTTTGGTGTCTTTCGCACTCAGGCGTATGCGGGACTTCCGTAAGCTCAGCATTATTTGTACTTGCTTCAAACGTTTTCTGAACAATGCCGTTCATACGAAAGCGACGCACGGCTTGCTTTAGAATAGTAGGACTGTGCTCTTCGATTTTCTTTTTCGAAGCAATGCTGGACAAAAGCAAGGTACGTAAATGCTCTGGATCATCATCGTCCAAAGTTTTGTTCTGCGATTTCGCACTTGACTCGTTAACTTGTTCTACATTTGCTGGTGCATCCGCTTTTGGTTCAGGCGTTTTGAGCTTTGCTAGCAGCATAGCACGTAGCGCCTCAGCTTCATCATCGCTGGGCTCTTTTTTAACATTGGGCAAACACGACTTTTGCGTGTTTTGTGAGTTATCCATGGAAATCAATTGAATATCTGTTGCAGAATAATTAGAATACTCATTGGCAGTTAAGTCGAGCGCATCTCTAGCATCATCATCGTCTACGATAAGCGGTGGAATGTGATATGAAGGCGCAGGTGGTATATCATCATCATCATCGTCATCGTCGATGACAATGGGTATAGATACAGATGGCAGCGTATTTGACGGTAATACCTCCCAATTGGTATTGCTTTGTGGCACATTTTGTGACACAGCAGGTGGCAACCAATTTGAAGGCCACTGATCGCCATTTTCTACACAATTATCACTGTCAGTCTCAGCCAAATCCATATCAACAGGTTTTGTATTAACAGACAACTGGCTCTCCTCCTCCTCCTCCTGCGGACTGACGACACGTTCCGGCGACACAGCTGGACTTATCTCCATAAGATCGTCTATATCGCAGTCTGTGCTTATAATTGGATGCACACGATTTATCATATCCGTCGGTGAGTAGGCTCTTTCAGCATCTCGTTTCTTACGTGCATGATGCTTCTTGAGTATAACCGATTTTAAAGCTATCAAGCGTAACTTCAATTCCGCCGGTGATTGACAGCTACGTTCGTCTGCTGCATCCGCCGTATTTTCCGTGTTGTCACTTACAACACCAAGCTCTTGATGTGACCCTTGAGTAACGTTCTTACCGGCGGTTGTAGCTATATTTGTTTGATTTATGCTAGAAGAGAACAGTCGCGCTTGTAGGCGCTCCATTAGACTGTGTTTGGGTTTGATATCACATTCACCATTGCGCGCCAAAGCAAATCGCAGTTTATCACGACTTAAGCCTATATGCTCATCCTCCTCGGCATTCAAATCGTAGTCGCAGCTTTCATTATCTGTCAGGCTATCCAGTGAGTCAAGCACCACCGGCTCCTCGAATTGATGATTGTGGTGATTGGAACGCCGTTTTCTGCGAATACGCTGTTGCGCACGACGGCTCAAAGGATTTCTTCTATAATCCGATTTGTGTTTGTCATTGGCTCTTTTGTGTTTGCGTTTATGATGATGTTTGGGTTCACTGTCTTCATCACTTGAAGGGTCAGAGTACTCCAATATTGGTTGAAAATTTTGATATGGCCTGGGACTGTGGGCAGGCACAGCCCGCTGAAAATCTACAAAATAAAGAAATTAGTACAATTTCGTAATTTTAAAGGTGTTGCGATAAGTAATGCTTTGGGGATACAATTTTTTTTTTTTTTTTTTGAATCGTATGTACAAGATTGCACAAGGTATATTTTTGCATCTTTTTATTTATATTTGTAACAATTTGTAAAGAATTGTGTATCAACGCTTAATCCCAAACATATATTGGGGGAACATAAAAGTTAAAATAAGGGACCTACAGTTCCCGATGCAAATCTGCTCCCATCTATAATAATAATAATAAAAACTTATTTCCAAAGTCGTGAATAGACCAAAACTTCAAGTATTTGAATATGACTTTTGATGATAATGAAAACATAGAATATTTGTTTGAGACTATTGATGAAACATTGAACTTGCAATTTACCCACTAAAATCAAGCGGTAAAGTGCGGAGCGTGGGCAGTCAACTTAAGAGAGCAAAACAATAGACTGTGTTTTATAATTATAGCAATATATAAGCAGTTCTATTGTAACCCCTTCTCCACTTGGAGCTCTTCCATTAATCCGACAGCCTGAACGTACTTGAGTAAATTGTTCGGATTTTGGGAAACAACGTCATTCGTCAGAAGAAAACTTATTTATTTAACTCATTAGTCCCATTTATTCATGGAGTATATGGAATGAGGGTTCTGCTTTCAAACAATATAAGTGGATAAGGTCTGTGATTATTTCGAACCTCTTTTTTGTATAGTTGTAGGTTCTTCGACTCTTGAAGTTCTAGTTTAAATGAGTTAAGCCAGTATCTCAACTTATCGCTTTGTTTACAGTAGGTTCCGATCTAAAAGACATAGCCGTTTGACTAGAATCCCAAGCTGTAGCCCCCTGTTCACTTTAAACAGCAATTGATGGAAATATCTCTGCACTTGTACACTCAAGGGAAATAAAGTTATTGCTTTAAATAAGCATAACGCATTTACTTTTCCAACACTCTAACAAGTAGTTAAAATCTATTATTACAAAGATTTTGAAAAATTGCAAGCATTTAATAGTTGTTAATAGCTAATCTCTATAATCTTTACAAGATTAATTGTCGCTAACAATATCATAATCACACGCACATACAAATAGCTATACGCATGCAATCAGCTGAATAAAAATGAACCCAAGGTCAAATGATATATTATTGTAACAACGTGTTGCTTCTTATTACTATTCCCAAGTATTCTATATATATATGTATGTTTATAGTATGTGTTTGTGCTTACTCTGATATTGATTGGTGAGGCTGGCGGCTAGGGCGGATATTTTCTCCAAGTCATTGTTCTTATCCTCCAGCTGCTGTATGCGTGCGCGCAGCTTGAACTCCTCATCTTCCGACGATATTATAACATCATAATCATCAACAATTTCACCTTCCTCGCGATCATCGTCTTGATTTACGGCGCCATTGCCCGCCGTTGCACGCTGATTATCAGGCGCCAGCTTCAGCTTAGTCTTGGACTGTGTACGGTTATTAGTTTGAGCTGCACAGCACTCGTTAAGTTTCTCCGATACAAAGCCTTGCATAACGCAGGCAACCATTTTCTTGAATAGCAAATATTTAATGCAAATTTAAGCACTTGCGTTGCCTTTCGAGTATGTCAAAATTCAGGACTTGCTTCTTCTTGCTATGAGCTGCGAGTGTCTTGGGCACTTATCGATATGGCGTTTGTGTTAGAAATTTGATGCGACTTGGTGAACGTAAATGCGTACAACACTTTGAACATTAAACTTAATTTAACAACTATACAACTATGCTTTATAACTAAGCAAGTAAATAAACGTGTTTATTTTAATTTTAAGTATTTATGCAGACAGCTGAAACATGGCCAGCCGTGTCATAATGCAGTTATCGATAACAGCTAAGCAGCGCAGCGTTGCCAACTATTTGCTTTGTTTTGTTAAATTACTGCCCAAATACTTTTGTGCAATAAATTTTAGTTAAAACTGTTTTTAACACTTATAAATATGCTTCAAATCTTTTGTAATGCCTTAAACAATTGTCATTTAACTTCAAATGGCTTAAAATAAGCAGCTGCAGCTATGAGTTGGCTGTCAAAGTGGCACAAGACGCCATCTAGCTGTCGTTTTGTTAAACATCAACATGACAGTTCAGTGTCACAAAAAATTACATCCGCTCTTTTCTACCCAAAACGCAGAGCAAAATGCAGCAAAAGGTATTTGTTGAGTTGAAAAACTTGCAAAATTTGTGCAAAAATTGTATTTTAATGCTTGCAAATATTGTATTTTATAGCGCAGGGAACCCGTGCAGGCCGTACAAGTCTTCGGACGCAAGGTAAGCGCAAAGTTTATGAATTTTATTCTATAAAATTAACGCACGTGTACAAGCCACAAGCGGCGGCGCTGGTTCATGCCTAAACCGCGAGGTTATGTTTATTTGCATGCAATTTATATATTGCTCTGGTGGCATTTGTTAAGCAAACTGCTTAAAAGTAATGGTTTTTATTGATTATTGCAGAAAACCGCCACCGCTGTGGCCTACTGCAAGCGTGGCAATGGACTGCTCAAGGTGAACGGACGTCCAATTGAGCAAATCGAACCCAAAGTGTTGCAATACAAATTGCAGGAGCCACTCTTGCTGCTCGGCAAGGTAGAGTATGCCAGTTGTGTGTTTTGTGTTTTGTGCTACTTAAGTGCTAAAAAGCAGCCTAGTGATGATAACTTTATCCCGAAATTGAAGCCAAATGAGAACATATAAAGTTACTGAAAGTGCTCACGCGCAGTGCTGTGCGCGCTTTGAAATTGCTGTGGCTGCCAATATTTGCGGCGTACTAGTATTTTCAATTCAAGCGCAGCGCTTTCCAAATCAATGTGCGGCTGTAATTGAAATTGTAACCTTTTTAAAATGCGTTTGTTGCTTTATTTTTGCAGGAGAAATTCGCCGGCGTTGACATTCGTGTGCGCGTCAATGGTGGTGGTCATGTGGCCCAAATCTATGCCATTCGTCAGGCTATTTCCAAGGCACTAGTTGCCTTCTACCAGAAATGTAAGTATTTTTCTATCCAAAACTAATGATGTCTCACTAGGTTTGGTGTGATATCTGCCACTCCAAATCCTCTGCTGCCTTAATAGGTTTTTGCTTAAGGAACTTGCATTCTTTTTGCAAATTTTCAAATAAGGCTAAAGTGAACCACATTTTGTGCATTTACCAACCAAATGGTCAGCAGCTTCAGTGCGCCTTTTGGGTGATGCAAACAAAAACAGTTCAAGTTAATCTACCTCGCGCCTTCTACCAGATTTTCGTTTTAAGCAAATCCAAATGCCAAATGAAAGACAAGTGTAAGGCAGAGTAACGAAAGCGGCTAACGTAATGAGCAAAAGTGCCTTCCACTGGTAATTGCCACACGAGGCTGCAACGACAAGTGCATCCAGGCACTCTATTCCTTGCCTGAACAGGTGGTAGCTTATGCAACTAGTTAGTTGCTATCTGCAACTCCGAATCCTCTGCTGCCTTAATAGGTTTTTGCTTAAGGAACTTGCACTCTTTCTGCAAATTTTCAAATAAGGCTAAAGTGAACCACATTTTGTGCATTTACCAACCAAATGGTCAGCAGCCTCAGTGCCCCTTTTGGGTGATGCAAACAAAAACAGTTCAAGCTAATCTACCTCGCGCCTTCTACCAGATTTTCGTTTTAAGCAAAACAAATGCTAAATGAAAGACAAGTGTAAGGCAGAGTAACGAAAGCGGCTAACGTAATGAGCAAAAGTGCCTTCCACTGGTAATTGCCACACGAGGCTGCAACGACAAACCTTTAAAAATGCGAAAACAAACTCTTTGTGCAGCAGTTGAGTAACAGCTTTATTTCTTTTATATTTCAGATGTGGATGAGGCCTCCAAGAAGGAAATCAAGGATATTCTGGTACAATACGACAGAACCCTGCTGGTTGGCGATCCACGTCGCTGCGAACCCAAGAAGTTCGGTGGTCCAGGCGCTCGTGCTCGTTACCAGAAATCTTATCGTTAAACATTCTGCTGCTTTTCAATTTGGATTTAGATATTTTGTACAATTTGAGCAAATTTACATGTTTTCAGTTTCAACTGGAAAGCATGTGAATAAACAGAATAATTAACTATATTTTTGATTGGGATTTTTGAACAACTATGCGATGTAAGTGATTTTTAGCATTTTAAGTTAAGTTCTTCCGGAAGGTTATACAAAGTACAAGAGGAGTAGCTGCATGGTGGAGCGGCATCTTAAGTACTTGCAACATATTGCTAATCGTGTGTGTGCCCTGGTCAAGGTTTAGGCTCAAACGACGTTTTACTTGAGTTAGGCAATTCATAAATGAGCATTAAAAACAAAACATATCCTCATCATAGCTTTCTGATTGCAGCAAAGAAACTTTAATGAAATACTTCTATTTCGTTTATTTCTTCTTGTAAGAAAATAAGCTTAGTTTCGTTTCAAATCTTATTTGAAGTCATCAAATTTTTGCTGTGCTTCACGTTGTTAAATTAAATATAAAATATGAGTACAGCTCTTGCTTTTATTATAATTTTATATTCAGTGAAACCTTTTATAATTGAATTAAAAATGGATGAGTTTCCTTAACATAAGAAGCTTTTGAAGTAGCTCTTCCTCGCTTATATAATATTTGTTTTCGACTTCCGCCTTCTGTAACTCTTTCATTAGAAAGTAGAATCTTTCTTCTGTAACTCTTTCGTGAGGAAGTAGAATCTTTCTGCTATAACTCTTTCATTAGAAAGTAGAATCTTTCTTCTGTAACTCTTTCGTTAGGAAGTAGAATCTTTTTTCAGTAACTCTTTCATTGGGGAGTAGAATCTTTCTTCTGTTACTCTTTCATTAGAAAGTAGAATCTTTCTTCTGTAACTCTTTCATTCGTAAATAGAACCATCCATTTTTGTCAGTCTTTGGGCTAAGTATGTTTACGCAAATCTGTCTGATATATCCAAATTCTGATCTGTTTAAAGTCGTCTTAATTCCATATTAGGCACTTGTACGATAATGGGCAGCGCGTTACATTTCTTGATTGCTGTCAAACCATAAAATGTCTGTAATACTTAAAAATTTTAAAGAGATATTTCCAAAAGATTTCATTGATTACTGAAAATTACATGGTACTTGCAAACCGGCTAAAAACTACTACTTCCTAAAGCCGTACTTTACTTTCCAGACTGAACTGCGATCTGTGCGATGCTTTAGATTTCAGCTTAAGTTGCAATCCAAGTTTAGCCTTATTTATCTTCTTTACATTTTAAAATTGAGCTTCTGTGGAATTTTATTGCTTTATAAGCATCATAGTTTTCAATGCCAAATGTGTTGAAGTAGCAAAGCACAAAATGCAAGATTGTAATCATAGATGCAGTCGTTCAGCACAAATTCTTTCATGCCAAACCAGAGAGCAATCTCCCATCTTCTAAAAGCAGAAATATCCATGGCAGCATTGGTAGTGCCCAATGTTTGACAGCCAGACTCCACTATATTAAAAGCCTCCCACATAGCGTTCATGTAGTTAAACAAACCGGGAAAGCAGGGAAGGTTAATTCCCTAAAAGCCTTAAGCGCTACATTTTTGCCGATGTATCCACCGCTGCACACCGTCAGGATTATGATGAAAGTGCATTCCCTGTTAGCGACTGTTGCGTTTGAGATTAACGATTAGAACATTCACATGTTGTAGGTTGTAATTAATGCATTTTATTTAAAAATATCCACATCATGGTTTCAATAGCCTTCAGCAGATCGATTTTAATGTATTTTATTTATTTAAAAATTCGAACAGCGATTTTTTTATTTTAATCGATAAAATTTGCAGCTGTTAGTTCGCTCCGCGGACTGGTTCTTTAACGAACAAGCGTGCATACGTTCATGAATCAGTTAAGCTGTTTTACAACACTCTATACAACAATTGTGCCATCTCTAGCGCGTTTATCGGCAGTTAAAAATCAAAAGCAGCGCGCGTAGTTAAGACTTCATCAAAATTGTGCCGCGCAACATGTACAACGGAATTCGTAATTATATCGGAGAACTGGCAAACTATTAAAGACTTGAAAACGCAACTGAAACAAGAGATTCAAGAGCTTATGCAAGTGGAATTGCACCTAGAGGAGATTCTATAATTCAATATTGGCGGCTAACAGCAACTGCCTGAAAACCCGGAGCAGCAAGTATGAATTCGCGGCCTAAGAAGTGTTCGCATTTTAAAAGCTTTGCACACAGATGATGCAGTTAAAAAGCTGAAATTCCTGGATGGAAAAAGAAACATGTGCCACCTTGCCATAGAAGCAAAGACAATCGTAGCGCTCACACTTATTTTGACTTAATTTTCGTCCGCAGCGATTTGTATTCTCGACTAGATAGATGATGCATTGGTAGCTTCATTCGAAAACATTTTGAAGCCTGGTAATTCTCGGTAGTATACACCGAGCATGTTATGTTTGAGCACGCCAATGATGATGATTAAAACTATAAAATAATGTGATGTCGCGTCCTGTCTACGAAAGTATTGCAATGCCTTAGCTTATAATTACGCGCATTATCCATTTGGATAATCTTTACTTTAGATTCCTTATAGCGACTTTCCTACCGAAAATTCCTTGATCAAAACTAAGTTCAAACTCTGCTGCGACTTTAAACTTTATCGAACTATCGATAATTGTCAAAAAGTACTTTGAGCTAGTTTATATTTTATGAACTAGCACATTAATTATTATTGTTATTATTACGATTACTCTGGTTATTGAACATCGACTGTAATATAATACACTCAATTTAATAATTTGTTTTACATTAAAGTAACATATTTCAGTTTGAATATTTAACTAGTTACTTACTGAACAAATTGTCAAAGCATTCATGCTGAACTAAGTTCAACGAACCACAAATTGCCAACGCTACCATCGCTAACAATTCAACAATTGTATCATCCCTAGCGTCCCTTTCGGTGTTTGTAAAAAACGGCGGCAACTTAGGCGTGCGTTTTTGAAGCCGTGCCTTTAATTGGGCGCGCTTTTGTATAAAAATAATGTATATTAAAAGGCTTATACTTGACGGCTTCAAGTCCTACGGCAGGCGTACGGAAATTGATGGATTCGATCCGGAGTTTACAGCAATTACTGGCTTGAACGGCACTGGCAAATCCAACATTTTGGATGCCGTGTGCTTCGTCTTGGGCATCAGTAATTTGCATAATGTAAGCACAAATTCATTTGGTTAATAAGCAATTTAAGCATTGTTTACCATTAGGTGCGTGCCACTGCGCTGCAAGATTTGGTGTACAAGAATGGTCAAGCAGGCATTACAAAGGCAACGGTGACCATTGTATTTGACAATACCGATGCTACCCAATGTCCGCCGGGATATGAGAAATGTCGAGAGATTTCTGTTACGCGCCAGGTCGTCGTTGGTGGCAAAAACAAATTTTTGATCAATGGCAAAGCTGTGCAGAATAAGAAAGTGCAAGATTTTTTTTGCAACGTTCATTTGAATGTCAACAATCCCAATTTTCTAATTATGCAAGGAAAAATTACGCAAGTTCTTAATATGAAGCCAAAAGAGGTATGTTTGGTCAAAGTCTTGTTGTATTGCTAAATAAGGCTTACGCCTTGCATTATGCAGGTACTCTCTATGGTTGAGGAAGCTGCAGGCACCAGCATGTACAAGTCCAAACGTGATGCAACAAAATCACTTATTGTCAAGAAAGAGGGTAAGGTGCGCGAGACTACGACTTTGCTGGAGGAGGAGGTAGAACCCAAACTGGAGAAGCTACGCAAGGAACGAGCTGCCTACCAAGAGTTTCAAAAAACATGCAGAGAAATTGAGTTTCTAATGCGCATACATGTATCGGCCAAGTATCTACAATTGGATCAAAAACTGCAAGCTATTGTGGCAAACAGAGCAACAATAGATGTGCGTATTGCCACTTGCCGCAGCACGCATAAGAACAACTTGGAAGAAATCGAGCATGTTGAGAGCTCTGTGCGTGAGATGCAACATAAAATGGATGAAGAAACAGGCGGTGAACTAAAATCGTTGGAAGCGCAGTTAAGCGAAAAGAGAGCAGCTGAAACAGCTGCTTTGGGCTGTGTTAAAGCTGCAAAGGGTTCCATCGAACAAGATAAAAAGAAAATACGCATGGCAGAGCGGAATATTAGTGAAGATGAGACTTTACTGGCCAAAAAACAGGCAAAAATGTCACAGGTCGAGGACGAATTTCAAAGCCTTAAAGATGCCGATACCAACGATACAAAAGCTTATGAAGATGCCAAGCGTAAATTCGAGGCTGTATCTCAGGGTCTGACTACCAATGAAGATGGCCAGGCCACAACACTGCAGGATCAGCTGATGTGTAAGCTAAAAAGGCTGTCAAGTAAAATGATTTGCTTAAATATTATTCATAATTTCAGCTGCAAAACAGAAGTTTAGTGAGGCACAAACTACGGTCAAAACAAGCAACATGGAGCTACGCCACACACAGAATTTATTGCAAAAAACTGAGACCGAGACGCAACAAAATGATACAGCCTATGAAAAGGATAAGGCATTTGAAGAGCAATTATTAAAAGAAATTAAAAACTTGGAAAATCAGATTTGCCGTTTGAACTACACAGACGGCAGTTTTGAGCAGCTGCAAGACTGCAGGCATAAGCTACATGGAGAAATGCGAGCTATCAAGCAAGAACTAGTGCGTCTTCAAGCCTCACGCTACGAATTGGCATATACCGAACCCGGGCCACCGTTTGATCGTCGGAAATTGCGTGGCTTGGTTGGAAAACTGTTCTCTATTAACGACATGAACGCATCATTGGCTCTTATGATGGCAGCTGGTGGCAATGTAAGAATCGCATTGTATTAAGGCGTTAAAACGTAAAAAACATTATTTTGTAATTTTCAGCTGTTTAGTTTTGTAACTGATGATGAGGTAACGTGCAAGCTAATTCTGCAGAATGGAAAACTACCGCGACGTGTCACCTTTATACCCATAAACAAAATTCAGTACAAAGAGCTAGACAAACGCGTTGTTGATCTTGCAAAGAGAAAGGTAAAGTTGCAATATTTTCACTATGGAATGTTGTGTCAAAGTTTTGTGTACTTTAGTATGGCGCGGATAATGTCGAAAGTGCTTTGGGCATGATACAGTATGATAAATATTATGATCCTGTAATGAAGCATGTATTCGGAAAAACATTTATTTGCTCCAACTTGGATATAGCCAAGAAGGTAATATCAATGAAAATAAATGATTTACATTTATTGACAAGCGAATTTTGTATAGTTAACTTACGATCCAGAAATAAGATGCCGCAGTGTAACGCTGGAGGGTGACGTAGTTGAACCAAATGGTACGCTTTCTGGTGGTACCGCACCTAAAAGTGGCAACCTCTTGAAGAGCATATGCGATATTAAAAACTTTGAAAGAGATCTTAAGCACAAGAATAACGAGCTTATAAAAGTGGAGCAACAACTAACGTAAGCATTTTGTAGCTTTATTGTGTTTTTCATTTGGCTTTAAACTTGTTTGAACTTAAAGAAATCTTGAGGATTTGGCGCGCCAACATAATAAACTAAAGGAGACTCTTGAGCTGCGCCAGCATGAATTAACAACATGCCAGGCACGCTTGGCTAAGTCAACATTTCAACAAAATCAGGCAGAGATTGAGCAAATGAAGGAGAAGATAAAAACTTTGGAACAGCAAAATGTTGAAGCACAAGAAACGGCCAAGATATG
This sequence comes from Chymomyza procnemis, assembly GCA_035046065.1. NCBI lineage: Eukaryota > Metazoa > Arthropoda > Insecta > Diptera > Drosophilidae > Chymomyza > Chymomyza procnemis. Next base: position 9,120,643 of record JAWNOJ010000023.1, on the reverse strand, counting down.
GCAGGTCAAGATTAAGGATATTGAAGAAAAGTTGGCAGATGCGAAAGGCTTTCGCGAACGTGAATTAAAAGCTGTACAAAACGAATTAAAAGTGACTAAGCAAAAAGCAGAACAATCCCATGGAAATTGGAAAAAGCGTGAACAAGAGTTTGAAACCTTACAAATGGAAATAAAAGAATTGCAGAAAAGCATTGAAACTGCAAAAGAACAACTACAGATAATGGTTGACAAACTGGAAGAGTTGAATGCCGAATTGGAGGCGCTGCAACAAAATTGTTCCAGTACAGCTACCGAGTTGGCGTCACTCGAGAAAGCTATTAAGGCACAGAAAGATATTTTAAACACGCAAAACAAAGAGATGAAGGGTCTATTGCAGAAGAAAGATAAATTGATCAAGCACAATAACGAGATTGAGTTGGAGGTTAAAAAGAAGGAAAATGAAAAGAACAAACTGAGTGCCGATGCTGATGATGCTACTAAGCGAAAGGCAGATATGGAGAAAAAGTATACATGGATACCGGAAGAAAAGCATTTTTTTGGTATGAAGAACACCATTTACGATTACACAAAACAGGATCCCCATGAAGCGGGCGTCAAATTGGTGGCAATGCAAGCGAAAAAGGAGAAAATGGAACGCAATCTCAATATGAATGCAATTATGGTACTTGAGAGGGAGGAGGAACAATATCAGGAAACAATACGTCGACAGCAAATCGTTGCAATGGACAAGGAAAAACTTAAGAATATTATTACAAAAATGGATGAGGAAGAGCACAAGCAGGTTAACAAAGCCTGGACAGAAGTAAATAATAACTTTGGTGGTATATTTAATTCATTGCTGCCTGGAGCGCAGGCATGCCTTAGAGCAGTTCATACGGATAATGTATTGAGCGGTCTGCAAATAAGAGTTGGTTTTAATGGTGTGTGGAAGGAAGGTCTGGGCGAGCTTTCTGGCGGCCAAAAGTCACTGGTGGCGCTCTCCCTTGTGTTGGCCATGTTAAAGTTCTCGCCTGCACCGCTATATATTCTGGACGAGGTAGATGCGGCACTCGACATGTCTCATACACAAAACATTGGCAGCATGCTTAGGGAGCACTTTGGAGGATCGCAGTTTTTGGTTGTCTCCTTGAAGGATGGCTTGTTTAATAATGCAAATGTTTTATTTAAAACGAAATTTGAAGATGGAATTTCAGGTGTAACGCGTCAAGTTAGTACACGTAATGCTAAACGCTAGTGAGATCCCTATAAAAACTATTGGCCAAGTTTACAAATCGTAAGTAGACGTGGTTATTTGGTTTTATTAAATGTTTAAGCAGCATTAAATGAATATTATAAATTTTATATCATTTATAAATGTAAGAAATAAAAGATATATTGCATTTTAGTCACAATTGTTGGACATATTCTGCTGTGATTTTCTGAGTGAGGCGTTGACGCAAGTGTGGTAAAAACTAATGTGTAATTTTGAGCTCTTAGTATTGATGTGTAGGACGGGAAAATATATCATTTTATTGCTTTTGTATTAATAGTCTTAACCCTGCCTGCTAAAGTCAATTGACACAATTTATCATATTGTAACATCAGAAGTTCTATGCAGATTGCAACTTAGTTTTAGCTCAAAAAACGGAAAAGGTTGATCATAGTGGCATATATTTTATAAAACCTTGTTTCAAATATAAGATTTGTGAAGAAATTTTGTACGAATACACAATAAATGGATAAGTTGCATAAAGAAAACATTTGAATTTGAAGTTTCTAACGAACCTTATACAGAGCATTTGATCTCGTTACCTTGGTTTACAGCTACTCTGTCGTCATCAAAAAATCTTAAGTCCTCTTCTTTTGAAAAGTTTAAAAAATTTGGACCTACCATAGACTACTATAAATATTCTATCTTACGCTGTAAATTTGATTCTCTTACCAGAACATGTTACAAAAATTACCTCTCCCGCTGTCGCCTTAAATTCAGTAGAAATCCAAAGCAATTCTATTCTTTCGTTATTGTAAACGTAAATCTTTCCTTTGTACTGCCTCGCTATATTATAAAAATATATCTTTCACTTGCAATACTGAAATTGATGACTTGTTTCTGACTTGTTTTTCGAATCAACATAGCCAAGTAACTAACATAATATTGATCTGAACTATCCCTATAATCTACCTTATTCGAACTTTGTTGCTAATCGTGATATCCTTGAGACTGACGTTTTGCAATGTTTATTGTCCGTAAAATCGTCCTTTTCTTCTGGTCCTGATCACATTTCTAGCTGTATTTTGAAACACTGCGCTCACTCGCTCTGTACACCTTTCTTTATCTTTTCTCTTTAGCACCTCACTTAAATTCTCTTATATTCCATCTATCTGCAACTAATCTTGTATCATTCCTATTCACAAAAAAGTATCCAAAAAAATTCTGCATGAGCTACAACAAAAACTTCATAAAATGACGAACTTCACCAAACAGCAAAAATAATTATAAACAGTTGAATATTATTAAAATCACTACTAATAATTTAGATTATCGAAGATTCAACACAATGTTAATATGCTTTAGCGGAAACTCCAAATTAGTTACAAAACATTAATTTAATAAACTTTTAGGAAAACTACAAAGTGTGCAATTAGCACAATGCAGCTATTGTTTTAAACAATGTTATCTTTTTAGTTTTTAGCTAAAAGTAGAAGAAACTTAAAAACCTATTTACATATACAAATAATTGGGCAACACTTCATAGTTTTAATGCAACAATTTGAATGTAAAAAGTGCTGCAAGTTGGTTACTTCCGCATTTCCAACAGGGTCTCTTGCTGGTAAACGTCAAACTGACATTTGGTCATAACGCCAGAGAGCGAGCAAACGTGACAGAGACAAAGCGACTGACAGCCAACGTGTACGACCGTCACTGCAATATGCCTAAGCGTAAGAGAGACAAAACGTGTGACTGTCGACGAGACGAAGGTAGCGCGCGCACAAAAACACACACACATGCATGCAGACGCACACACAAAAACATAATCATACGACGACTATATTAGAACTAGCAGCAGCAGCAGCAGCGACTACCACAATGTCCAAGTAAAAGTGAAAAATTAAACAAAAGTGGAAAATTGCATTGTTTAATAAATTGGTTAAATAAACAAACAATCAAGATTACAAGCCACAAGAGATACGTGAAGAAGCTCGTCAAAATGGTGAGTAACAATTCCATCATTTTCTTCTGGCTTAAAAAATCAAATCGCTCGTCGGAATTGCACATCAAAGTTTTGTGTGTGTATGAGTGTGTAAAGGTTTGTGTGCGTGTCGTGTCTGTGTGAGCTGTGTGTATGGCATAAATATTATAGAGACTGCAGGGCAGTCCATGAGCAATAAGGGGCTCCAAGAGCCTAGAACCCGTGGCATGTACAAATAATGAGGACATTGGACTATAAATAATATTGTCTCCTATCAGCGGCACTGAGAGTCCAGAACTGGAAACTTACCGCTTATATGAACAACTTTAGAAACTTTAATTTTCATTAGCGGCCACTTGGACTGAACGAAAAAACGCATTAGCACATTTAAATTTTTGCAATTAATCATTGAAATTGTTCCGACACCCATATACATCAACATGTGCATATACATATATACACACATCCAATGTAGCATAAAAATGTACTATTGTACGAAGGTATCCACCTTTTGCAACTTTTTATTCTTAATTTCAAGGTTTTCAATATTTTATTCAAGGATCGAGTCACAAAGCCGCAGAAAAAAATGCTTATCACACTGTTGCGTGAGACGAAATATATGGAGGGTAAGAAGGAAAAGGAATGGTACTGGGAAAAGATTCAGGGTGCGCTGAATACCATTGGTCCCAAAAAGACTATCATACAGTGGAAAAAGGTAAGTCAGCATACGCTTGCTAATGGCCCGCAACTAATGCCAAATATCTTATTTATATATAACGCAGTGCTGGCGGGATATGCGCTTGACCACACGCAAAAAACTGGCCGAGCTTAAACGCTGTCAGCTCTCTGGTGGCTCACCACCACCCGGCATCGAGCTTAATCAGGAAGATAATGACATAATAGATATTGTGGGCGCCGAGTACTTCTATGAGGAGATGAACGGCGAATTAAAGCCCGAAAACTTCATGACCGGCTTTGACTATGTGCCGGAACATTTTTGCGATGCAATACTTACAGCTGCCGCTGGGCAGCAACAGCACATGCAACACCAAAAGGATCAGCAAGCACATGGTGGCCAGCAGGATCATCATACTAACGATGGCGAAACAAATGACGCGCCAGGCTCTTCAAACGGCGCTTCCTTTCAGGGTCAGGGTGTTACTCAAATGCAGACACATAATGGCGGTGAGCATGGCAGCGGCACAGGCGGCACACAGGCACATCCCATGCCAACGCATCCCGCGTTTCATGGCGGCTTACATCCACATCTGCTGCGGCGACAACATGCCAACTCTGCAATGCAAAGAGAAACGCCATTTGAGGAGAAACTGCTGCAGTTTATGCAGGATGCTTTTCCCAAAAAGAGCAAGAAGCGCAAACAACGCGATCCGGATAAACTTTTTCTTTTATCGCTTTACGAGGAAATTAAGCGTGTGCCCGAAGAGATACGGCTTGATGTCAAGTCCGAACTTATACAAATTTTGAAAAAGTACCAAAAGAAAACACCCATAAAATTGGAAAAGTCTACTGGCGCCACATCAACAGCTTCCAAACAGGGCAGCAGCTCTTCAACACATTTGTCGCACAGCATGTACCAATTGGCGAAAAAGTACGAAAAGAACGAAAAGGAAGCTTCGCCACAGTCGCAAGTTGATCGTGTGGCAGCATCCACAGTACCATTGCATGCACCGCAACAAGTACCCTTATTCCACCTACAAAAGAAATACGAGGAGAGTGCCGAAAAGGTGCATCAGCAGCAGAATGAGCAGCGTAAACAAGTTGAGGCAGCACATCAGCAACAACATGCACACCAGCAGCCACCGCCTCCGCCACCACCCAATGAGCAGCATCTGCATCATCCACAAATGGCGCACAATATAATGTTCCCGCTGGCACAGCTGCGCAATGAACAACAGCCGCCATCACAGCAACATCATGCGCACAATCCGCATCAGCAGCAACAGCATCCACATCAGCAACAAACCCAACAGCATCATCCGCCCACGATTTTTGGCACCTCCACCACAACGTCGGCCATGAGCACAGATCGGCCTGCCATGCCGTACGAGAATGTCGGATGAATGTTGAGCCGTCTGTGGGAAGCCACTTGTGGAGCACGCCCTTCGACGGTGTCACCCACGACGGCTGACGCGGACACTTGTTAGCAGCTGCTAAATCTAGCCTAGAAGCTCAGCTCTAAATTGCTGCCTGCTTTTGTTCCAGTGCCACTAAAGCGAACAGCTGGCAGGCGATCTTGTAAAAATCTGTGCAAATTTGTTTTAAACATTAGGTTCTATGTCTAATCTTTATGCTAGTTTAGAAATGATTATAAAATGATCTTCAACTTGATGCGATAAAGCAAATCCAAATTAAATGTTGTGTAGCAATTGGATTTTGGCAAATTTTTGATTTAAAATGGAATACGATAAATGAATTTATTATTCTATGTATACAATATAAATATATTTGCATATTTATTGGTAAACGTTAAGAGTTTAACAAATTTTTGTATAAGTTTGATAAGAACATTGTTCTAGGGTAGTGTAATTAGTGGTGGTATAAGCTTTCAATGAGTACGCATGTGACTCTTATATGTGTCATCTATGTCGCGTAGTAAATGTCCTAAAAGGACATAAGTGCTTGTAAATAGTCTACGAGATGTTTAAGACAACCAATAGACTCACTCCTTAGGTATTGGCTTTTTTTCTACGGCAAAGATAGCATGTTGAGGCCTTCAAAGCTAAACGTTTTCCTAATATATGATGGTTTTGTATATAATTATTACCACCATTTTTCTAGTACTTTTAATTTTTCTGTTCACTATCGACGATTTATACTCTTTTTATTGTTCTCTTTTATAGCATGGATCCAGTACACTCTTGGGCAAAGAGAGTGTATTTAGTCTGGTCGTTGGGCCTGCCCGGCTTTCTTGTAGCTAAGGAACTCCACTATTAATCTATTTGTAGATTTCGATTGTATTCAGTTTTAATCTGTGTCTTCCATGCTGGTGCGTCGACTATATTAAAATCGATTTAAGATTACGATTTAAGATCTTTGACAGGCAATGATATCTATATTACAGTGCAGCTCACGATAAGCTATTTGTAACGCAATAAAGCCCTTTAATCTACTAACTTATGCTTTCATCTAACTTAATTCAACATATATATTTTAATAATACATAATTATTGGGCTAACAACGTTCTGTTATCTCTATTGAAAACCCATATTTGTTTTTCGTAGCTGTCATGCTTTATCACAGTTAACTTGGCGATGGTTTGCCATTTTCCAAGTACAACAACGCACCATATTGCCGTTTTACTACTTCGGATTAAGAACGACTCAAAAATGACAACCAAGCTGTGGGAAGCATCGTTGGAAGAGCGCACACGAAGCCACAAAATGTTGTGAGTAGACGCGTGAACAACTGCAAAGATCATTTAGTATGGAAGCTTCTGTGTATCGGAGCATATCTCATGCAATAAGCGCTGCCATAAACGCCATGATAGCTAAAACATCAAATGGTGAGATACGCGCTTATCAGTAGTATTTAAATTGTCTAGGTGATAGGCAGACAGCAGCCGTAGAGCTGCCTTTGTGCAGATCCCGATTTTCATTCTAGTCTAACAGCTAGCCCTGGCTAGTCGTGAAACAACAACGGCACACCAAGTGCTCCTAGTTGGGAGCAGCGTCAAAGCGTATAACCTTAGAGCCTTGTGCTCCTAAAAAAAAACAAAGGATTATGTGCGCGGAGTATAAAAATATTTAAAAAAGAAGTGAATGCTTCACTTTTTTTTGTAAATTTCTGTAAAACGCGAGAGTAATTAATGCTAAACGTCTAATTAAGAAGAGCAAAAATAAAAACTGTGATATAATCTACTGCGGCAATTGAAAATAACTTAATAAATATTAACAATGGCTGAAGGTATGATAATATTAAAGAGAAACAAAGTAATTGTAGATCGTAGTTGCTTTAAGCAAAATAACTTCAAATGTCAACTTTGTTGTTATTAACTATTCTGTAATCATTTATTGCTGATTAAATAAATAATTAAACAATTTAAATTACGAATAGTTGACAAACAGCAACCCGCTGTTTAAATATATGCACAAAATATTTTTGTGATCTGGCTCAAGATCAGCTACATGCATATCTGGCTGAAGTAACCACAAACTGCCTTCGATGCGACATGGGTTAATGCTACTACGTTACGATACCCAAAGATTTGTAATTGATTTTTATTTATTGTTGTTAGTTTTATGCTTTTTTTTCAAGTGAGTTTTTTTTTTTTAAAGAGGTAACACTCTGTAGTGGTTTTATGGGAACGTTTGTGCGTTTGGCAAGCTATTAGCAGCCTTCCATATGGTTTAATTTTAAGAGTTTTCCTACTTGAATTATTGTGTCTAAAAGTCTTATTTATATCAACTTTTAGTATGAAAGTTCAAATTTTTAAAAATTTAAGAATTAAATTAGTTTTATTATTTGCAAAATAATAAAGTTAAATTTAAACATTAGATACAATCGTAGGGGAAATCGGTTCGGAATCTTCCGACTTTCTTCTGCGAATTCTGATGCTGAATCTGCAGAAAAATTTTTTTTCTGTTAAGACACAAAAATTGATATTGATTTAAATATAAATATTGATTTTTTGTTTAAAGGAAATAAAGATACCAAAAATATTTGTAAAAATCATCGCGATATTCGGGTTCGAGTTGTAAAAACACACATAAACTTGACGGTAATACGTGTGGCCAACCAAACCAAGTTTTGGTTCTCATACTTCAAAATTAATATTTTTCATATTTCCACTCATCCACAAATCTGCAAAATATACGTCAAATTTTCGGAAAAATTTTTGTATTCATTACGAATACACCCTTGGGTCTTCTTAGGTATAGTACGATATCAAAAATTTTATAAAAATTATAACATCCGGATTACCAACAATTTATACTGGCCATTAACCAAAGGACAAGCTGGGACAAGCTGTAATTACATAAAATTTATTTTTCAACAAATGCGCCTTTTCGGTGTTAAGTATCTCAAAATTCAAACTTTGTTCAAAATAATATAGTTATTTCATAGACAGTTATTTCAGCAAGATTTAAAAACTTAGTTCTCGAGTAAATCCAGAGTATTCTTTCTTTTCTGTAAAATCTTTTGGCTACATACCCGTAAAAGGAATATGAAGTTAATTGAGGTCTAGCGTTGCCTTTCAAAAGAGACCTTCTCAGATGCGGGCAACTGTACCATCATATGAAGTTGCTTGAGGCACAAAAATGGATCTTCGAAAGATCAATATAGAGTTTATTTACTGCAGACCATTGTCGGTATAGAATAAAAATCCATAACAAAACATGTCCACATGTAGGCGCCAAAAACTCTATGTTTTTCATATGATTCTCAGCGATGACATATTCCAGGATCAGAATGCCTTTACAATAACTCTCAGATCGCCTACGTTTGGGGTTTGGGAGAAGTGTTTCTCAGTTAAGTGTAGTTAAGAATACGTTTTGGGAAGCATCTAGCATCTCGGTTTTTTTTATGTAGACATTTTTTATGAAATAGACATCTTACCAAAATCTGGCATTCCGGTTCTATTTGCTGCAAGAAAAAACTTGCTAATGCGTAAGAACCACATCGGGCTTAATATCAACAACAGATTTCTGTATACGGATTTCATATCTTTGCAATTAAAGAGTATACAAACTTCGATTCATCCTAAAATGTGCGTTTCTTCAAGTTTTACTTGGCGCGTCGCTTAAGTTTTAAATGTTAAAAGGAAATGTAAAATATTAATGCTTCAATAACGCAGCTTTGTTTTGGCTTTCAATAATCTTTGCAAATCTTCCAACACTTACAGTCGAGGCGCGAACTGTACTCTGGCATCTGGTGTTCATTGGCTTTGTCATTAATTATATGATTCGAATTAATCTCAATATTACTATCGTCGATATGGTCATAAGCAAAGGGAAGCCGCCACAGACCGCTGTTCAAGTGCACAATTTAACGGAGAATGCCGAGAATATCACTTCCGTGGAGGTTCGTGAGCGTTTACTTATGGCGACAACAACTACTATTCCAGATCGGACGACTTACAATGCCAGCGGTAATGCGAACGCACGCACTAACAAATATTCGCTGGAAAAACAATTTCTCAATTGGGCAAATGTAAGTACGATTAAATACCCTTTTCCGGTTCGGAGCTTACGAACTTACGACTTTTACATTTGTAATATGTCTTTACATTCTGCAGATTGAGTATGAGTCAGAGGGCTTTCATTGGAATGAGTACCAGCAGGGTTTATTATTAGGCTCATTCTTTTGGGCACATTGGGTACTACAAATACCAGGTGGCATTTTGGCACGAAAATATGGCACCAAGAAGGTGTTTGGACTGGCCAATGCCATCGGTGTATTCTGTTGTTTTCTAATGCCAATTGTTTCCTATTTGAGTGTTGATGCACTTATTTGGTTAAGAGTTATACAGGGTTTCATCACGGTAAGTATTTCTTATTGTATTCATAGAGCTAGTTATATTGTATTTCTTATCCATAAGGGACTGGCCTGGCCGGCAATGCATGTACTGACAGGTAAATGGATACCTCCCAACGAACGCAGCAAATTTGTCACAGCTTATTTGGGCAGCTCGGTGGGTGTTGCATTATTCTTTCCCATCTTTGGCTATATTATACATTGGACGTCTTGGGAGTGGGTTTATCATATTTGCGGCGTCCTGGGAACTCTATGGTTTATTGCTTGGCAATACTTTGTTTACGATAGCCCAGCAGAGCATCCACGTATTTCGCAGTCGGAACGCCGTTATATTGAAAAATCCCTGGGCGCTACAGTTCAAAACACTAATCTGGGACCCACACCTTATCGCGAAATTCTAACCTCTCGTCCTGTCTGGATGAATGTCATAGCGCAATGGGGCGGACTTTGGGGACTTTTCACACTAATGACACAGGCGCCGACCTATTTTCGTGTTATACACAATTGGAATATACGCGCGGTAAGTCGGATTTTAATATTTAATGAGTAGGCGTGTTATCGTTTATTATTACAGACGGGTCTTTTGTCTGGATTGCCTCATATGATGCGCATGCTATTTGCTTATGTATTCTCGATCTTTGCGGATTACTTGTTGCGCACAGAACGCATGAGCCGTACTAATGTACGGAAACTGGCAACTGCAGTTTGTAAGTATTGAGATTTTACTGGTGCAATTTTTTTGTGTCCTCGATAATAAATGTGGCAATACTTAAGGAGCTTAGCAGGAATACTAAGGATAGGAACTCGGCACTGGAAGCCCAAGAAAAATCAATTTTGTGTTACTATATAGTATTTTTAGCTTTTCTAATAGTGCATTTTATGGCTTTTAAATACGTTTATACGGTTTTCAATGTTTTCTGGTCTATATTTAATGACGGAATTGAGAATTATATTTCACCCAATGATATGTTGTGTAGTTAAGAGAAGGAAAGCAATTTTGTGGAAAATAATTGTTTTTTTTTTGTAATAGTTTTCACTTTTCTGTTTTGGGGAGACATCTTAACATATTCATCAATCCCTGAAAAATCATTTAATTTCTTTTAATAGCTAATACTATATTTTTTTTACTTATTATTGTATTTTAATTTTTTGTAACTTAAGTCTCTGCAAATTATTTTATTATTTAAATAGAATTGCAAACAAACAGATAGGAGTTCCCAATTAGTCTTAAAAAATATTTATAATAGACAGTTCGCATTGTTGTATGCGTCCCAAGCGTTTCCAAGTTTTATCAGAATCTGAAAAACTTTTATAATAGTTCTTTTTCTTGTAAACTTCACAAAAACTTTTATCAGAATCCATTTAAAAGCGATTGCTCGATAAACTTTTTGAAAGCATAATTATTAACTTTATTAACAAATACCTAAGCACTTTGGCGATATTTGTATAAATCGATGCATTATTTTATTGCGATTATTGCAATAAGCAAAGGCGTACGTTTTTAGTGTTGGCCAATTTTTGGATTTTAATGCTTAAAATGTTTATCATTTTGCGAAAAGCAACCATAAACTTATGACACTTATTTCATTATCATAGGCGGATCTTTCGAAATATCGAGATAAAATTAATCTTAAGATAATTTGTAGTAATCCATATGTCTTAAGTGCTTTCAAATCAGATAAGAACTTTAGAATCCAACGTAATTACGCAACACTGGTAACGGGCCTGTTGCCTAATAAGGCTTCAAAGTAAGCCTTCAAGTCGTCCAAATGAGCATTTTAGGAATAGACAAACCACTTTATTTGCTCCTATGTCACGCTCGTGCTTATTTTCGGTCATGATGTACGCTTTTGTTCATCACTGTCATGAACTATATATTATGTTAATTAAATTTTATAAACTATTTATAGGCTGTCTTCTAATGGGCGCGAATGTGCTGGCGCTGGCATATTTTGGATACAACCCTACAGCCGCCATTGTCTTGCTCACACTGGCTACCATGTTCCATGGTGCAGTGTCATCAGGTCCACTTGCATCAGTGGTAGATATAACGCCCAACTATGCGGGCATAGCATTGGGTGTGAGCGGAACCATTGGCGGTATGCCGGGTTACATCTCACCCTACATCGTGGGCTTACTGACGCTAAACAATGTAAGCTATTGTTGAAATTCTATGTAAAATTGTCTAATGACAAAAAATCAAAACTTTTAGCAAACCCTGGAAGCCTGGAAGAATGTCTTTCTTATTACAGCTGGCATGTTAATTGGCAGCGGTATACTTTATACCCTGTTCTCCGAGTCTACGCTGCAGCCTTGGAACAGTGGCTGCCAAAAGCCCGACGCTGGTCTCAAGGAGCAGCAGGCGCTTGACGAACAGCAACCGCTACAGTATGAACCTGAGAAAAAGTCGACTAAACATGATGACTGACTGAAAGCCGCCCGATCGTGTCTGGCATCACGTTGTGATGTGTAAGCAGCTTGTGAAAGATTTATGAGCATAAGATCCCAACATGCTTAGTCCGTACCTGCATCAATGTGTGCAAAGATAGCATGGCTGCCTGATAAGCGGCTTAAAATACAAAAATATTTGTAAAAAGATTAGTTCTATTGTCACCTTAAGTGTTAGCTTCTTTCCAAAAAAAAAAAAAGATAATCATAACTAGACACGTCTTGTAAGCATTTGTAAATATTATTAAGAGCTTATTTACTCAGCGAACATTCTGTTTTTGAATGTTATATTAAATTAAAGTTTATATTAATCAAATAGTTAAAAATAAATAATTGTGATTGTTTTAACGGCTACCGGGTTAACTTAGGTTTTGAAGAGGTAACTTTGAAGTGTTCACAATCACAGCTACACGCTATACGATGCTGAGAGCGATAGGGGGGTGCTAGCCCTGAAAAGTACATCTAGTACATTTTGGACATGTACTTTTTTACCTTTAGGAATAAGAATCTAAATGCAAATAATAATCAAAAAGGGGCTTAAGCATCTTTTAAAGTTGCGGAGAATTAAGTCTTTTGATTTACAGGCACTGTGAAAATGTGACAACACTCACACGCATGTGCTTGATTGTCGCTCTCGCGGTCATTTGCGCTCATGCTAACTGCATTGCTTATTCATAAACAGTTTGCTTGCATGATAATATGAAAGATAATCCCTTTGAGGCAATACTTTCAACCAAATCCCAGCATATAAAGCTAGTTATACTCATCATCATCTTTCTATCAACTCAGCTCACGTTGATTATGACTGCAACTCAATTTTTCAAACAATTTCCAACACAATACCTACACATACTTAACATAAAATGTGTAACTGGATGCCAATTAATCTCTATCAATTTTGGACTTTCGAGCAAAGTATCCTATGCTTCAGATCAAATGGCAAGACATTGACTGGATTAATGTAACGCTGTCAGGGCACGCGTGAAGTGGTCCAATATCTGACATTGCCTCATCTACGACTCCCCGGAGAGCTATCGGAAATGGACGCCAATGAAATAAATGCAAAAAAAAAAACAACGAAGAAACAGAGTAAGATGATGGGGAAGCGCAAATAAAACAAAGTTCAAGAGAGTTGGAGACGTGTGGTATGGCCAAAGGTCGACTAGGCAGTGCTAGTGTCGAGTTTTTGTGCTCACAACGCATCGGTCACCAGGAGGTATGAGTAATGAGAAGCGCGCATGGCTGCTGCAAGGCAAAGGGAAAACGATTTTCCGGTTCAATCAGCTTTGATTTAAATTGCAATTATTAACTTGAAGACTGCTTGGTTTGCATTTTGAAAATAAACAGTGCTATTTATGGACTTAAATTGGCAAAAAGACAGCACTGAAAGCGACTAAAAATAAATGATTCGTGTATATATGTATGCTCTCTTAAAGACTGACAACATGAATAACCTAGGAAAATTTGTACATTTACCACCAAAGAAAAATTACAACTGTTTGGGTTACGTTGTTTGTTTGGTTTTCTTTAATTTTAGTACTTTGGAAGGAATCTTTACTTCCCCAAATTTAAGATTATTCCAATAAGTAAAAAAATGCTAAGTGGTTTTTTTAATCCATAGAACAGCATGTTTCATAAAGAATAGACCTTGAAGCGTTTAATAATATACTTATGATTTAAAAAATAAGGATATGTTTTAAAGGAATATCTTTGTTGAACTTGAGTTGTACTTCTTGAAGCAGACCAGCTCGAAGAATGTCGGCTAATTTTTCATTAGTAAGTATTGAAAATTTCAGAGATCAAATTTTGATGTTTTTTTTATAGTCGGGGATGACTTTAAGATAGCCTGCACCACTCTTTCGGCAATAAACTCAGGAATGCTGGTTGATTGATACATATATTTTATTCAGTAACAAACTTATGAGAAAATCATTTTGCAAAAAAGTTTATTTTTACCATTTGATCCTATGGCACATACAGATTTTGACACAAACCCTAAAAAATAAAATAAAAAGTACCATATTGGTTTGTCTTGAAAAAAATAATAATTCGCCGAATTTGTTTGGAATAACGAACGAAATGCAACGAATTTCAGGGATAAATAAAATTTATCGAGCGCTCTGTTCTTTTGGAGTTTGTTTTCCTATCATATGAATATAAATATTTAATTATATAATAAAAGTTGGCTAGAGCCTGTACCATCTTTGAGATCTCGGCCTGTCAGACGGACATGCAAATATAGATTAGCTACCCTAAGTCACTCAACTCTAGGGGTCCACGAACATACTTATCCGAGTATTACATTTTGGGTAGATAAAAAATACATTTTTAAGTTGTTTTCTTGATTTTATTGTTCAAGTTTCTCAGGAATGATGGAGATGCTGTTAATACTTTCATCCATTATGCATATTTGTTTTTGTCTTCAAATGCGTCCTTAAGAAACAAGAAATTTGCGATTAGTGCGTCTTTATGGTCCTGGTGGCCCATTGTTAACAGCATCAGGGCACTGCTGGATGTGTGCCTACAAAATAAATAGTTTTTACTAAAAGTTAATATTCAAAATATTAAATTTACCTGATAATCCTCGGCTTTAACAATGTGCTGCTCATTATAAGGGCATTTTTTGAACATCTTGGCAATTAGTTTCAGTAATCCATTAATGTTGCCCGTATGGGAAAATGGTAATTCGTTTTCGTTTATTGCCTATATTGATCAATAAAAAAGTGTTAATTTAATGTATGCTTTAAAAAACAATTTTAATTTATATTAATTTTATTTTTCGATAAACTTAAACTAGCGAAAGTTTAAAGCATTTTCGTTGTAACTACCTATGCATCCCAAAAATGTTACAGATTGACATGCATTATGGGCCGGCGGCAAAAATCGGAACCGGTTCTTATAAACTTTTGTGAAATAAAAGCGCTCGATTTGGTTGGTTCTAACAAGATGGTGCCACATGCTATACAGAACGAGAAACAACAGCTCAAATGCGAGGTGCTTTGGTAGACCAAAGTTTATTTCACAATTGAGACCGGTCTGTTGGACACCTAGAATATGTGCACTACTTTTTGTGTGGACATGTTAAGATTTATGTCTAGAGCGTCAATTGCCGCACCGAAAGTCAAAACTGAAGAAATGTTTATGAGATAATGGATTTGTTGAACAGAGTATGTTATAGATAGATTTGGATTGAGAGATAAACTTTAAGATAAAAGTAGGGAGTACAATAGACCAACAGATGGTGGGAAAATCTCTCCCAACTGTAATAAAAAAAGGCATAATTGGGCTCAAGCTTTAAACTATTTGCAGTGCAGCGGCGGCCATTTACTTCATATGATGGTAAATATTGAATAATATCTATGGTTATATTGGCTCAAATAAAGAACTAACAGCTATTTAATTATAAACTAAAAGTAGTGGGAACTACGATATATCAATATAGCGTCTAAGTTATAAACGTGGAGGCAAATCTTTTGTTTCCAGTTTTAAGTTTAGTGGAAGATTTTATGTAGGACCTACTCAATACGAGTTAAATGGGCTGACACAAATGTCTAATAAGGCAGAATTCTATTTGAGAGTCGGTCAACTTGTAGGTTTGAGCATTGACTAAAAGAACTTCTTCCAATTTTTACGTTCCATACAAGGTTCACACCAGATAGCAGAGGTGTATCTCTGCAGGCCATAAGCATGTTCGCACATCCATTAATCCCTTTGAGCACAATGCAATCACATGGGAATGCAGGAATTTATGGTATAAAAAATGGATTTGCGTTGTTTCCTCTGTGCAAATTAAATTTATTGCCGGAGATACTTGTACGCCCGCATACAAAATGCCAGCGGCGTTCTACATATGTAAGCATGCACATGCTGCTCCAACTCCATTAAGTCAGACAACAACAATTTATTCGCGGCTTTTCGTGGCTTCATTTAACATGGCGTTTGTATAAAAAATTATGAGTCTCTGAATCTCCCACATAAGCAAACGCACTCCCGGAAGTAACAAATGTAGCCAACAACAGCAAAACACACGGAAAAATTGAAAATTAAAAAAATAGCACACTTTTTGACTTTAGAATAAACGCGCGACGCCCTTCCTGTTGCATATTGACAATGGAGACAACGTATTCCCGACGTTGTGGCAGCGCCAGACCACGGCTGCAGATCCGTAACACGCCCACCCACAAGTACAGCCTAAACGGAATAAGCGTTAATGCTTCGTTTGAATGAATTTTTGATTGCGTTGTTTACGATTGAATTTCATGCTCGTTTCCCCCTATTATAAACTCGACTCGGTTGCTTTATTTTTTCGCGAATATAAATGGTTGATTCAGCATTGTGGCTGTCTTTGCCGAAATTTGCCAAATCCGTGCTGAGTTTTTTTTTTTTTTTTTTTTTTTTGGTTTGGTTACTGGTACGCCATGTTTTTTTTTTTTTTGTTTGACGTTGTCGCGTTGGTTTCAGCGTCTTGGCGTGAGACCTGCGCTTACACTTAGGAGTGTCCTCTTTGTTTTGTTCTTTTTTCGAAAGTCATTCAGATAAATGTTATTTACAGCATTTAAGTCTCTTAAGAATTTGCGTAAGACACGCGACGTCTGATAAGGTAAATGGAAAAAAAAAAAAATGCAAATGCAAATCGTTTTAGGGCAAGTAACTTCGTATGCAATACATATATTTTGAAAAACTCATATTGCTAAATGCCTTTGAATAAACGATAATTTCTTATATAAATAAATAAATACTGCGAAATTAATGCACATTATTGGGTGCTTAGCGTTTTTGAATGTGGCTAGCGTTATAAACCCAAATATAAAATATTCATTTGCTCTATTAATACATAATAAAGATAATACATACCATTTTTTCAAAATGCTTTATATAACTCTTCTTGAAATTTAGTTATATTGCTTTTACACACTCCAATCACCTTCTGTACAAGACTAAAGAAATGCCTCGTCACACTTTTTGACAAATTGTGCAGAAAACTGTGATGGAACTTTGTCGAATAAGATATTAAGTTATCAGTTTTATCGATAGCTTACTCAAAATGGGTATATTGAAATAAACAATTTTTTTCCTTCAAATTGTGCCCATTTCAACGAAATGGGCATTTTTTGAATACGATTAACTTATACATATAAATAAGTTAGAAATTGAAATTTGGTTACAAAAACTGAAATGAATTGAACATGAATTGGAGTAATCATTTTTGAAAGTTCGACTAGAAATTAAATTAAGTTCGTAAGTAAAATTGTTTATAAAGCTTGATAGAAAAACATTGAAACGCTGCAACTCGTTCCGTTTCCAACTGTTCCTAACGAGTTACAATGCCGGATTTAAATTATATTAACAATATTATGTTCATATAAATAAATTAGTTATAAATTAATAAGTTTTCGTTAAAAATACAAAACAATCCTTATTCTACAAACAAAAAATTGTAAAATCAGAATTTATTCGTGAAATACCAGCTAATATGTTGGAGAGACTATTGGAAAAATGTATTAATGTATTATTATGTATTAATGTATGTATTTAATGTATGTAAAATTTAAATGTATTAAATCGATCGTTCTATAGAGTTGTTTTAAATTTTATTCCATTTATCAAAAAACTAAATTTGTAATTTCTTAAAAAATCATCTTTTATTATTAATTCGTTTATAAGGAAAGCAGTTTGATTGTATCATATTCCTTCACATTCCTGCACATTTGGGAATAAATCTTCTAATTAATGTTGCGATTTGTTGAAAAGCTGTCTTTATCAATTTTGCTATTTTATACAAACGGTTCAGAGGATTCGAAGCATATTAAGCTGTACTTTTAAATTACTTATGGTTAAACTTAATATTATTAAATTCTATTGTTTAAATAAAATTTTAGTATATGTACCGTCTTAGTTTAATCCGCCTTTTGTACAATGATAACTTTCTTCAGTGATAGGGGTCTTTACTCAAGCATATTGGCTGTTACATTGTGTACCCAAGACGCGGGTATCGTTAAAAACAACAAAAGTAACTTGCCTTGGTCTTCTACCAACTTATACCTTCTATCCATTTAAATATTGTTCGCAATTATTTAAGTATCCACATATACATCATCATATACATCAAACATAGCCAACCACAATCACATTTGTCAATTTAAAAACCTACGAACTTGAGCAAATATTTACCAAGATGATGAGCTTCAGACACTGTCATCTGGACTGTAGAAGAAATACACGCTTGTACTTTTGGCATGTAAAATATGAGTTCACGTGTTTGGTAAGCCAAGAGATTGTTGTTTGCCAGGACGTTGAAATTGACTGACCCCAAAATACAAACCAACTGAATGCGCACGACTTGCTGTATATTAAAAATAATATGCAAAGTGCGGGGACCTGTTGAGATTTTCACAATTCCCAAAACAAATAACATATTCACATATTGTTGCTATCCAAGTCATAAGCCAACAATGCGACGAACACATTTATGTGCTAGGACCTAACCAACAGCCATGTCCTGCCAGCCAGCCAACGCGGGTCTAGCTGGGTTTTGGGGCTGTTTATGATTTATCATCGCCAACGTCAAAGTTATTTCTTCAAGATTAAAACGAGCAGCGATGCTTTTAAGCAGCACCCACTGAAATACATAGTCCCCGTTCTGCAAGTCCTTTGTTTGTGTGTAAATTTTAGTCCTGGTCGCGGTTAAGAATTGCAAATAAAGGTCTACTTACATTTACCTAATATGACAGCTAAATTTGACATTTCCTTAAAGATATTGGACCAACTTTAAGAGACGGAGTTAAATAGTTATGCTTTGTGTAAGGAAGTAGTGCCCCATCCGAAACGCTGCTTAGAAACTTTATTTCTTGTTAATTCAAACAAAAACATTTCAAACTTTGTTCTTAGCATAAGTTTCTGCGTTGGAAAAGTTTATTTCGTGCTGCAAAAGCTAAGTAAATTAGCCCGAAGCTGTGCAGCACCAAGTGCAAACCACGAACGCACACATTGTTAATAATATTTATGATTGAGTGATTGGTGGCATACTTGTGCGCTTTGGGCGTGTCCGTTTTGTGGCATGTGGCAGCATGGCAATATTTATATGAAGCAGAAGTGGAATTAAGTAAGAACTAGGGATTAGTTTATAAGCATCAAATAATTTACAAAACTAAAAGCTAAAATGCCTTCAGTTACAAAATAAGGGATTTCAGGAACTTTTTTTTGGCAAAATAGGGATGGGCTGGCATCATCGTTCAAAAATTACTAATGCTGTAATTGGTCATCATGAAATATGCTGTGTTTATGTTGAGCCAAAACTCAAAAATTTAGTCGTGAGTGACAAACCAATCCAAAAATAAATATTAATCATTGAAAATAGCTTTATTGTTTTTCAAAATATTAGGATTTATACATTTTTGCATGCGTAAGAAACAAATATCCGAAGCACTTTTGTCACTCTGATTGAGGTATCTCCAAAACATGCATTCTGATCTCATAACCACTTGTGCCGGTGTGTGAGATCTCGCATTTTCGTGATGAAGAGTGATCCGTACTCGACGGTTGATGATCCTGATTTTTTGGAAGTCAAATGGTTGTACACCATTCAAAAATGACTGTTCTGCGTTGTTCTAGTGGTACAGTTGCATCATGCTACGCGTATGATGAATCCATGATTCATAACCTGTCACGATGTCATAAACGTGATTCGTAGCACCGTTATCGTATTTTGTGAGCATTTCTTTCGACTTTATTGATTCGAGCCTTTGTTTGAGCCATTGACAAATTGTGTGCGATCCATTGCGAACATTTTTTTTGGCAGTTCATTTTACGCCCGAGATAATTTAATTATATAGATAGTTCTATTGATGATTTTTTTTAAACTAAATTAGCGATCTCTTAAAAAATTACCCTTTATTACATTACAAAAAGTTTGGAAAGAGCCGTATAAATTTTAATATAAAAAAGGATTTAAAACTAATATTGCTCACTATAAATAAGGCTGGCTTTCAGGTCACGAGTATACATTTATAAAAATATTTGTATAAAAAAGCGATTCTTGAGGTCAAGCGAGACCAAGAAGCAGAAAAATGTTACTTTTCTTGAAACAAAGATTAAAAGTTAAATCTAAAGCGTTTAACTTGAAATATGTTTGAAAGGGATAACCTAAAAATATATTTATATCAAAGCACACTGTGAAATGGAGCTCACTTCCAACTTGGTGGTTATCGTGTCTAGGGTACATAAAATCCAGCCTTTTTTTGTGATGAGGATCCCTCGTCCTGCTTGTTGACTCACCTCTGGGTGGGTGATTGCATTGCATACTTTATTAGCTGTAAAATAGAAACCAATAAAAATTGCAGTTCATACATTTTTACACATTTAATTTTTTTAACTAAACTTTCACAATGAATATATCTTGAAAGGTGAACAAATTGCAACAATTACACAAACAATAGGCATCACTTGATCCGGTTTTTAGTATCTCGCCATACAATAATCCTATTGATTATATTGTAAGCTTTGAATAAAGCTTAATGCTTGAGGATTTGAGTTGACGATAACGGTGCATTCTTCTGGATAGTCATTCAGCATAGATTTAACAAAAAGTTTCGAATTATGGATATACCGCGCATCAGTAAGTTTATTCCCACCATTAAGTGCTTCTAGGGTATTTTTAAAGATATGCTCTATATGCATTTTAACGTTCGCTCGATTTTGCATATAAAGCAGCTCAAATGATTTAAGGATAATAAGCCAATGCTCTGGGTTTTTGCGAATAGGCAACTTTGAGAAATATAAAGGAAAAACCATATCATATGGCAACAAGTTGCAGTTTGTAACAATTAAGCTTGCAATAGTTGTACAAAAGCTATCCAACGTGGCGGAATCGGTCTCTTCGGCTATAGCAGACGTTATTGCTGACAAGATGGCAGGAAAGTGCCTAAACGCAATAATATTTTTTACTTTGATATACCATATAAAAAATAAAAAGCTATTTAAATGCTTACTCAAATGATAGCTCCTTAGCATTTTCCACCAGTTGACCCAAGCCAAAGATGGCTTTTGCTTTAAGAAACTTATCTTCATCGTTAGATTGATTTATAAACATTGTAAACAATGTGGCATAAAATGGTGCAACACGTGCGCCTAACCAGCGACAGCAATCAGCTAAGGCACCATAGACAACACCAACATTAATCTTATCGGAATTGTAGAACTGATCCTCCTATGAAGTAGTTGCAAGAGCATTATACTTTAAAACTTGACTTATTGACAAATTGAGCTTACCAAAATAGTTTCGAAAGTTGGAAAAATTTGTATAAAAGCAATTTCGAAATAATCAGGCGTCAGGGCGTAGCCCATTTTTGGCAAAAAATTAATTACATTATAGAAGAAATCATCATAAAATTCATTGATCTCTTCCCCATTCACATCACTATCCTCCTCCTCATATATATTATTGACAACAAAATTTTGCAGTACCTGGCAAAGCAATCTGAAAAGATTTTCAGCTATCTCCGCATTAGGTAAAGCTGGCTGCTTCAGCGTTTCAAAAACTACTGCTACTCCTTCAAGTAGATTGCACAAAACATTGATGTGCTTTTCTTCGCTTAATATTTGCAGAAATTTGCATAGTGTGCGCTCCCATGCTAATTGCAGCGCAGGTAGGTTCCCCATTTCATTTAAGTACTTTACAAATTGACACAAAGCTTTGCAGCTGGATGCACGTACAACTGCTTCTGTGTGGCACAGCATATTGAACACGGCTTCAAAACACTGGAAGATGTACGGCGCAAATGAAGGGCCGGTTGCTTCAGCGAAATCCCTTAGTGCATCTATGGCGCATTCGCAATCATACGACGCATCCTCCGACAATTGCGAATAATTGCTTTCACTGCTACCGTCATCTTCCGCGTCGTCCAGTCTACAGCATTTTACATTATTTTTAAGTGTTTGAAAAATGCCTGATAGGGCAACTGGAAAGACTTGCTGCATTTCGTCATTAACTGATTTTGCAATGACACCCATCAAACAATAAATCGCTCCTTTTAGAAACGTGTCTTCCTCGCCCGTTTCCAAAACATTGATACAATAGCTCATAGATTGACGTACAAGGGGCTTAAAGTTCTCCTCACCAATAGCATGACCCAATAGCGATATAATAGATATCGCATGTACACGAAGTCCACTCATATCAAGGGGACAATTATCTGTGTACAAATATTTTTGAATTATAGCGACAATGTCATCTACATACGGCATTATGAGTTCGCTGCTGGCGTTAACTGTGGTTTGTATGACCATAAGCGCTAGTTCTTTAGTTTTTGCGATAAAATTAGTATTGAGTATACCGAAAATACTGTAAAAGTAATATTTTTTACGATTAATAAAGCAACGCTTAAGAAATATTTAAATAAATCTATACCCATTCATTAAACGAGGTAAATATGGCTCAATTTCATTGTCCAGCGCTTCGACAAATTTGTTGAGACCGTTGAGAAGTCGATCCAAGTAGGCAGGCGCTGTATTTCCATTCTAAAAGTAAATAGGCAATACTCGTTATTAGTTGGCTGTGTTCGAGTTAAAATTGTTCGTAAAAGCTGAACCTATAAAAGAATCACTTCTTTGGTAGTTATACACGTATCTAAGCAAAATCTTCAAGGTGTTAAGGCTGACAAAATAATTTCAACTGCTTTAAAAATAAATTTGGTTTATGCACATTGGGCATTGTATAGGTAATCTGAAGTCGATATGGGGTGAGATTAAGAATGCTTAGATTTTCTATTTGAAGTTAAAAATAAATGCCCTTTTATGATCGCGAGCTCTCAGTGCATGTGAAAAAATATTTTATTTCTAGTTTACGTAGACTTAGTATAGTCTTTATGTGCCGTATTTTGTCACATTTGTTGTTGAAAAGCTTAGGATCATTTCTTAACTGCAATAATTTCCGAATTTTTGAGTCTATGTCAAAAAAGCATACTACACTATTTTATGCTGTAGATCAAGCGCCCAAAATCTAACAAGTAAATCACGTAGATTATGATCCTCGACCTTTCAACAACTAAGCCATTTTGTTCGGCTGATTCTCCAATGTCAACAATTCAGAAATTTCGAAAGCACATACCTTTGATGCCTCTTCCAATGATTTAATTAGTATTGGAAATATCTCGCTAGTGTAATTTGTCATTTTGGGTTGCCACTGTTCCGAAATCTCACAGACTGTATAAAAGGCCGCTTTACGCACAGACCGCTCCGTATCAAAAAGACCAGCTAGTACGATAGTGATTATATCATCCATTAATTCCTCCTCTATGTCATTAGCGCAGCCGTGTGCAATCGCAAATATAAAAACAAACACACAATTCCTTTGCACGGGCAGCGAGCTTTGCGCAGAAGGAATAACACGATCCCTTAACGATATTAACAGCATTTCAGATTGGTATTCAGCCAGCGACTGCAAGCAATTAATAACTGATCCAAACACGCTGCAATCGGTTTCATTGTAATCAATCTCATCTGTCACAAAAATATAGATATATTTTTGTAAAAAAAAAAACAAAAAAAAATTATTTAACTTACCCCAATTTTCATCAAACTCGGCGCACAACAAATTCAATAACACAACGACTGTAGATTCTAAATATCTTGCCTTCATAAAATACTTAGTATAGGCCATATCGCTCAATAATAAAGTTATTTTAATACGTATTGCATTATCAATTGATTTTGTTGCTATTATTTTCCAGCAGAATTTGATCAAATACTTCAGGCAAGAACTAAACAAGCTGGGACAATAATCGATAATGCCCTCAATTAAAGCAAATGCTTGCTTAAAGGGTTCAAAAGGCTTGTACACAAAACCGCAAAAACTCTTTACTATTAATGGTACTGCGTCTGTCAGGTATTCTTCTTGTAAAGCTTGATATGTAATATCCGGCAAAAGTATCGATAGTGCTTCCGCAATGTCTGCTATGGTTTGAGTGCACAGATCTCCTTGTTGGTCCGCTCGAATTAGGATTTGCTTTAACATCTCGCAGATAGCGATTAATTTATCGTCAAAGTTAAATTCGGCTTTAACTAGGTTGAGAAAAACTTTTGATCCCCATTCGCTGTCCATGGGACTTTCAGAGTTGCATTGCATTAGAACTTGATCGAAAAATGTGCATAAATATACATTTTCTATAGCACAGAATTGCTTTAAAACGTTAGCTATTTTTTGTCGAATTGGAGTAATTTTCTCCATAACCAAAGCTTGCAGTAAGGCCGCTTTTAGACTGGAATGATGAAAAAATGTTTATATAAATATATATTTGACTTAAGCCCCAAAACGCCAATTAATTTTTTTTCACTTATCCTATATGTATTCCAATATATATATTACTTTCCGTTACTAATCTATCGTAAAGCGAATTTTATTTAATCTACTTTGCAAAACATAATCAAAATATGCTCAGGAGCTAAGGATTCTTTTTAGAATGTTCAAATTTCCTTTTAAAGCTATGACCTATTTTAAAATACCCCAACATTTGTAGCGTGAGGTTTCTGCTTTTAGCAAACGAATTTGATTAGAATTTACAGCAATTTTTGTAGAAAACGCCATTTTCTTTTCGCGAAAATCTAAAATACTAACCGATAAGTTGTTTCTTTAGCTACTACCAACTCGCTTTCAGACAGCCACCTATCTACCAATGTCGTTTCAAAGTTATGCATACATGCGCGGGTTGCACTTACACTGTACCATAAGGCGTCGAGTATAAAAATAACTCTTTAGTAAAAATGTATACTCACTTCTCTTTGTTTTGGTCTGGTAATAACTGTAAGTGGCTGGAATGTCCAATCAAACATTTTTCCATTAATGTAGCAGCATATTGACGTAAATCATCGGGCCCATTTCCCTGGATCATATGTAAAAGCTGTTCTAAAACAATAGGATTGCTCGCAGCTTCATTCCATCTACTGGTAGCCTATGGAAGAATTAAGTTGTTACTCCAATTTGTTGATACACATATTAACACATTTATTTAGTTCCTCTTGCAGACGAAATATACATACCTGTTGTATGCGTAAGGTATCCGGGCACAACAAATCCCGTATAATAGTTTCAAGATCTGATGCCATAATAATTTTCAATTTTTACACAATATAAAAAATTTTTTTTTTTAGAGCAGACTATATGTTGTGTTCCTTACTTATACAAAGTAGAAATGTAATGAAACTTGACTAATGTGTAAAAGCCTACTTTGCACGCTGGTTTCGTTTTTCTAAATTTTAGGCATTGCTCTTTTTAAGCAGGCTGTATATGTATGTCAGAAGTAAAGTTGGCAGTCCTAGTGCAAGTACCGGAGTTGGCAGTTTAGTCTGTCACGAAACCACAGTCAAGTTGGCGCATTAAGCGTAATTTTTTACTCGATTTCGGCAAAGAATCTTTTTAATTTATAAGTGGTTCGTGTTATTTCGATTTTGACAACCACTCATTTGTTCTTTGGTGAGTTTTATTGTCATCGTTTGTGCAGACTTTCTAGTTTGAAATTGATGCTCTGTTTTAGTTTTGTACTTAGCCAGCATGTTCCTATATCTGTTGTCAAATTACTTTTAGTTTTATGCTAGCATACGTATGACAGCAATAAATGGTTGAATATCATTGGAATATAATTTGGAGATTCCGTCTTGTTTGCAGATCAGACTAAATATTCGTTGAACACTCAGTTCCTAAGTTATTTATGACATATTTTTAGTTTCGATCACAAATAGCAAATACGTAAATCTAATTTCGTGCCTGTTCAAAATTTTTATTGCTCAATGGTGATTTTTTCAATTATAAATATTTTAGTTTGTGTCCATTAGAATTACTTTCAGCTGTCCCAAGCAATCTGCACATTTTGTTCCGAATCTTAGTGGCTTAGTGCATTACGATTGGTTTTTAGTAGGCCGGTGCATTATTCATGAGTGCATGCAAATTGAATTTGAACACGTACAACAATATTCCTTTGGAGCAGATAAAATGAATACAGATACGACTACAACAATCTAAATAAATATGGGAATGCATTCTGTAGATTGTCTGGGGTGGTTCATGTAGTGCCGATGTTGGACTGTCAATAAGAGTGGCCACAAATGTACATGCATATCTATACAAAGCTTTATCTGTGTTTGTATATATGTATATATACAACGTATGGGCAGTAAGTATTCGCACACTGTTGAATTCTGTACCTAAACTGAAGCACAATTGTGAAAAGTTTATACATATATTGTCTGGCATTACCTTACCATTAATTGGTTCGAATCGCTCAATAGATAGATGCTCAATTAGAGCAATTCTAACTTAAACCGTAGTTGCAGTTATTGGCAGATAAATATCTTACGTTAGTATAAACTATTACGGAGTTCTTTATAACATTAATCATAATTTCCTAAAATTGCATTGTTTTGCTTTTGCTGGCCATCCTGCGGCATCACCCTTTTGCAAAAAAATAAAGTATTATTATGTTTTAAAAACTCGTAAACGAAGCGTTTATCGCGTTCAATCAACTACATTCGAAAATCGACTTGAATAAAATGAAATTACTTGTCAATCGTCCATAGGTGTTAAATCAAATACCAAACTATACGTGATTGACACTAACACACCGCAAAAGCTTTTAAAAACAGTCGTTGTCAAGAAAATGTCAAAAAAACCCCCTTTAAATACTGTACGATTTTGCAGAATAATATAATAATAATTATCAGTGTATGACATATTTTCGTCACTTTTTGAAGTGTGCATATAAGTTTTGTTCCAACTGTAATGGCCGTATGGCCGTTAGCAGTAAACTTACCTTAGCGCTAGCATATGCACAAGTTCAATTCCCCCGATAAACATTTATTCTGATTATATACACATGCAGACGACTCACTCATATACTCAACAACATGGATGCCCATATGCATAAAAGACATTCTGCATATCTAAGCTCCATGGTTGCTGGTAACCACATCTTCAAGTCGAAGCCAGCAGAAAACACACAATAATACATGCAAACTTAGGGAAGAAGATTCAATTAACCGTCTTGGAAGCAAGGAACACAATTCAAATGTTGACGGCACATTTTGGCTTTATTAAATTATCATTCGATTATGCCATTATATTGCCGATTGCATGGGGATTGGTTTGCCAATTGGAAAGCGTGTTCTTGTTCTAATGGCACATCCGGCGGAAGTTTAATGATACTTTTGCCCAGGGCTAGGGTGGTTTGCGCAACTTTTCGCACAACTCAAGAAACCCTTTTTAACCTCTTTTAAGTGCATCGCATCTCCTGTCTAATGTATCTGTGTGGGTTGGCTTTAAAATATGTAAGCAGCTGACTTTTATGTTGCGAAAATTGTGTGCCTGTTGAAAGTATCTAAGAAGTAAGATACAAACATGGATGAAATATTTGCTCGAATTCCCCTTAAAGCGTAACGGTTATGATCTCACGTAGTACCATTTTGGGAATTTTAAAT
Organism: Chymomyza procnemis; assembly: GCA_035046065.1. Lineage (NCBI taxonomy): Eukaryota > Metazoa > Arthropoda > Insecta > Diptera > Drosophilidae > Chymomyza > Chymomyza procnemis. Next base: position 9,093,067 of record JAWNOJ010000023.1, on the reverse strand, counting down.
ATGAAAACTGCTTAAATTGTCCGCAAAATGGATATTAACATGTGCAAATAAACACAGACACGAGCAGCTCAAAATGGCAAAAATAAGGGAAAATATGAGTGTGTGCATGCTGTGCAGGCTATAATAATATCTAATAATTTTGTAAAATTTCTTTTTATTTATTTCTGTTTTACCTATTATATATTTTATTAAACCTTAAAAGAGCTCAATTCACAAGAAATAAGTTTCTGATAAGAAATGTCTTTCAGCTGAAAAGGCTGCCAAGTTTGAACTTGTTATTAGCCTTATACTGGGATTCTGGGTAACGCTTATGAATGACATTTTAATCGGGGGCGGACAACTTCTTACGAACCTCAAGCAACCTCTGTGCAATTTAAACACTTTCGTTAACTAGTCTTAAAGATGTTTAGTTGATTGACTTGGTTCTTATATCTTTATAAAAAGCATCAAGCAGAGATTATTTGAAAAAAAAAGATATTTGACAAATGCTCTAAAATATAATAAGTAAAAGGTTTAAATTTGATAGAATTCTAGGACGATATTTTTAACGATGGGTAATAGGCATTTTGTGCAAAATATTTTTTTTTTCATGTCCTAATTGAACATAGGCCAGGGTGTTCTGTAAGCCGATAACTGTTTATAATTACCAACTAAAGAACTGTATAGGGCCTCTTGAGACTGCTAGTCCTGTATACTGAGATTTTTGCTATTCATGAACTATTGTTATGAGCATATGAACCTCTGTTTCGGTCACCTGCTGGAGATATTGCAGCTATTTTGGGTTTCGGCTGCTTTCCAAGCAATCATCATAAGTCCAAGGCTGGTGTCTATTGAGGACTAGTATTGGGCACAACTATTTTGTTAAACCCGAATCCCGCTACACCGCCTTGCTGAACAGGCACTGGTTAAGAACTTCATTGTATTCTAAACAATTAATTAAATTAGTATTTAAACTAAACTGCCAAGATACTGCATTTGATTTGTATCACGCTTATCTGGGAGGCGCTGCAACAAGACGAGTTATATATTTTTTATTATATAGTCTACAGTTTTTTTACAAATTCGCTTCATAGAACTTATATTTCAACCATTGGGTTTTTATATAATAGAACTTAAACCGTGGTTCTGTGATGTGGGATTTTATATCGACGGATGTGGCTTTATTGACTTCTTTAGTCATTCTTTAGTTATGGTGGAGCATAAGTCCATGGCTACCATATGGTACAATACTTGCATACGCGCCTGAGCATATCCCACCCAAATAATATACACTTGATGTCTATAGAAATAATTTACATTTGGCAACCTTCTATTTCAATAACTGTACTCCTCCATTCGCAGATTCTTTGTTATTCAATCAATGGTTTCAAATTAAATAATTTGCAGAACTAATTTTCATATTTTTTATTCATGTTTTTCAAGGGTAATGGCTACAATGGAACTATTTACAAAGAAAAGGAAATATAGTCCAACCTGTCTGCTGTTGTAAATTTTATATTGGTTTTGTGGAAACCATTTTTTATGTTTTCTTGGTTCGTGTCGCGTTTCATTTGTTGCAATCAAGAATTGCAATCATAAGTTTAGATATTATAGTTGCTCTCAATATCTTGCTCTTAGTATCGTAATTTCCATGCTGATGACTTAAATGTGCTTGTTTATTGCCAGTAGTACCTTTGGAATATATTACATTTTGTTAGTACAAAAGTTTTATACTCATAAGCGAGAGTTCTATTTATGCAATCAAGATTAGCAAACAATTTTTATGAAAAACTTAGATGTTATAATTAAACCTAATCTCTTGCCAAGAAATCAATACATACCGTTTCATAGTGTTTTTAATCTTTTTGCCTTAATATGCCTATATGTAGTAAGTAGTATCCTCTAAAACACATGCTTCTTTGTAGTGTAAATTGAATCTAAAACAGCTAGTTCGCTATCCAAGCTTCCTCAGCATCTGCGCATAGCATCAGATGCTCCTAGTAAAATTAAATATGAAAAGGTTTTTATAAAAAAAGTAAAAAAGCTTAGATATTATAGTTACTCTTAATCTCTTGCGAAGGAGCTAATACATATGTTTAAGTACAATTTCCATGTTGATGACTGGAGTATGCTGGTTTATACTTCGTTGTACCCATACCCTTGAAAAACATGTGTAAATTAGGTTTACAATGCCTAGTCCGCTACCCAACCTTCCACAGCATCTGGGCATAGCTTCAGATGTTCCTAGTTAAAACAAAGATAAAAAAGTTTTTTTTTAAGTATTAAAAATCTTACCTCGTATTTATCAGCCGGGATTCGATGAAACGAGCTGAACGGACAAATTTGAAGATTCATATAATGGTTCCGTTCAGCGCATTTGGATAGATGGGTCATGAACTTGGTTATTTTGACCAAGTGGCTAGCGTTGTACGGACATATGGCCAAACCGTTTTTAAACTGTACACCATGTTTAACATTATTTTTAAAATCCATTTTTATTTCGTTTTAAAATCGGCAACAAAAAATATTTTTTGTTTCTTATTTTTTTAATTCAAAATTTTGTTGCGCTCCGAATGCTATGAATTCGAAAAATGATTGAACCTAAATCTGTACAATTTGATAGAATGTAATAATAATGTGAACGCTTCATATATGCTTGCTGGGTTGGAAAATTCGCAGCTTAGTTTGCTAAACTCTTGAAGACCTAGTTCTTTGTTTTAAAGAAGTTTTCTCTTTGTATACTCTTTTTTAAAAGTCTCTTTGCACTAATCTCAGTATATTAGCATAGCTGAAAATTTGAAATTAAATAGCATAAGAAAGAGTATCCAAAAGCTCGTATCCCTTACTACTCAATCCTTCAACCTTATGCTGCGTTAAATGCGCCTAGATCATTTTTTATTATAATCAGCGCAATTTATTTATTTTTCTCTTCTACCGCTTCACAGTTTTCTAAGTTTTTTTTGCCAGGTTAGTCCACTGAAACAATTTATGTTGTTTAGTTGTAAATTTCTCTTAAGAAGTGTAATGAATAGTCTCGTTATTAAACAAATAAAAACTTCCCTTTAGTTTACAATTTGAAAATAATGTAAATATAATTTAACTACCGCGTTATATTATAAATTCACAACTATTGGGTCCTCTATACAAACAAGGGCGTTGAAACTCAACTTTAACACATTGTAAAATAAATAAAAGCGAATTCGCTTAAGAAAAGTATAATTGTTTTAATTGCGCAAACAAATATTTAAAATGCAGATTTGCTTGCTTTGGTACCCGATATTTAGTAAACCGAATTCTGCTAGAAGCCGCAGGTGTCTGTTCTATGCGATTTAATTAAATAAATTGTAGAAACGTACGCAAGATGTTATTATGATGAACTACAATAAACTTGTGCACATTTGGTGTTTAACTTTGCAATGGTGATGAAACATTCTCGATCAATCAATCAGTATAATAACACGATTAATTATCGACCTGCACGAAGAGCGATAGAACATTTACAAAGGCGATAAATGCAATAAAGCCAAATGAAGTTTTATAAGAAAAAGAAAATAGTTCAATTTGTTGTTCATAAAAACAATACTTTATACTGTTTTTATTAAAATAAATATTTGCAAACAAAAACTCTAAAATTAAATACATAAATATGTGATAGGTATATTAAGTTAATATAAACAAATAATTTTTTAACTTTTAATTAAACGAAAATTAAAAAAATAATAAAAATTGTTAAAAAATAAGAACTACACGAAATTTAATTTTTGGTTTTTATAATTTTTATTTTGTGACAAAATTGACTAAAAACGCTTTGCCAACGCGCTGAAGTACCAGGCGCACAGAAATTTTCAGAAAACAGCTTTAAATTTATGCCAAAAAGTATGTTTCAATATTTATCATTGAAAATTTGACAGTAGGCAAAATTCAAGTTCTGGCAGAAGTGTAGTATACTTAAAGTGAAAATTTTTTGATTTTTTTTGTTCAACTGCTACTACAGCAGTTTAATCGAAATCGATTAACTTCATCGTATAGCTGTCATGGGGGAAATCGCTTTGAAAATTTTATCTTTGTACCAAAAGCATTGTATGTACTTCGTTTCGCTTTCAAGGCATTATGATCAAATTAGGCACATAAAAGTATAGGGGACTTTTTTTTCCATTATTTTTTAAGCTATTCGGTATTTAAAGTTTTTGAGGCTTTCCAAGTTTTGTGTGAAATATCGCTATCATACATTTCCCATAGGCAGAATCGGCCAAAAAATCTGTCTTTCACAAAGTTATTTATTCCTAAAGAAATCACAGCCAAGTCAATCAATCGAAAGGATTGAGCAATATTATTTATTTAATGACAGAAAAGTGGTAAAGAGGACCGCGCAAAAACTTAACGAACATTTGCTAATAATGCAGTTTTATCCTTATGTCTGAACACTTTTATGCCATAACAATGAGCACAACAAAAAATTGACCAAATCCCTTCCTAAAACCATATGGATTAAAAAAGTAGCGTCCTTTACTCTTTTCTACAGTCTACAGGCAATTGTGATAAGCATTTCTTGACCAAGACGACATATCCAGATCTGAATAACGCCTGTTTTGATAAAAACCAGAAAAATTAGTTTTCACAAATGTTGCGAGTAAAAAAAGTTCCTCTATTTCTGTTCCTTTATTTCTTTGAATATTTAAGAAGTATTTTTTATATACTTTAAATAACTTAAGGTCATCTCGGAGTTTCTCCTACATGCCAACGTCATGGATGTGAAAGACCACTTCAAGTTTGACAGCAAAATAAAAACTTTAAGTAACTGCCAAGTCAATTTCCACTCTCAATGCTGTCACATTTATTTGCTCACTTTTATTTCGTCATCCCACATTTAGCCCCTTCGTCAAGTGCGCCAATTTACCAATGAATGGACACTTCTAACTTCCCGAACCCTAGCACGATACACTGGACTACGCCGTACAACCCTTTTCATGGCGTCCATCACTTTGTATACCTTTGGGTGTTTGCTAACGCCAATCAAGCGCAAAACCATTTTTGACATGCTTCGACATGCTAGGCATTCGGACAGTGTTGGACAGTACCTGCTATGGTCATATTGAACCAACCAAAGCAACACAAAATCGTTCCAACGGCACACGGACAATAGCAATTCAATTACAGAAATGGAAATAGCGACAGGCATATAAAAATCAAATAAAACCAGCATAAAGTCTGGATAAGCAAATAAAATCAGTGGCCAATATGCTGCCGAGGCGGGGTTGGACATTTGACAGTTCATCGCTTGCCAGGGATGGTGCATTTTGTTTTGCCTGGCGCTGTTTTGTTTTTGATTAAAACTTGTGTGAGGGGGCGGCAGGCTGAGCGACCCAGTAGGCATTGTGCGGTTATTGGGTCAGTTGTTGGCTACGTTTGGTTTGCGGTCATTTTGATATTGGCGCCATGCTCACGTAACTGGGAGCAGTCAAATGGTTGGAGTGGCTCATAAAGTTCCCACGGCGCACAGCTGTCTGGTCTGGCCTGACCGGAAGTGTACATCGACAGGACGAAATTAATTTGGCTGAAAGTTTACACAAAAACCCACAAATCGATGGTTGTATGGTCTAAGCATAGGTAAGTATTGTCACCAATGTTACCCAACTGTTGCGGTTATGTGGTTGACACCTAAAACAACCTATACTCAAGGCTGAGAGAGAGAAAGAGAGCGGGAGGGACGGCAAGCCGGCTTAAAGTCAGGTCAACTGGCTTGTTGCAGCGAAAATGACAACAAACGCAAACTGGAAAAGTGTCATTGAAAATTCATAGCCAAAAATGTATTCATGGCCTCGAAGAACTTGTGGCATTAATATTTAAGCAGCAATGTCCGGGTCCGGCTTGCGTCACCTTTTGGGAGCAGGCCGTGCCAGAATGTCGCAAACTTTCTACGGCTGTCAGTAACAACGTCTCGAGGACATGACGGTACATTTTTTTACTGCGTTTTCATGCGCTGAAACTTTCCGCCACCCATATCTACCCATGCAGCACAGTGGTACAAAATGACTCTACAGCCGCCGCAGTTAAATTCTGTCATAGGGTAGCTGTTTCTGACCACTGTAAATTGTCCAAGGCGCTCACACTTTTAGGTCTGGCAACATTTTAACCCGTCTGACGCTCGCATAATGTCACAAAATGTTCAAACTTCACATTAATTTTTGATAAAATGGCTTTCGACTTGCCGAAAATTGTCTCTGCCCTCCCAACTGTCAGTTTTGGCCAAAGTTTGAATTTAAAAAGTAAATTCATGCAGTTCAAACAGACTTCATGTGTATTTGGGGGTTTTCGATTTGCTACAGTGAAGAAATTTATTTTCTTGCGAACATTTGAATTCGATTTGGTAATTTTAGAGTAGCGTCAAAAATGTAAATAAATTGGTTTTTGTTTTATTTCACTTCAGTTTTTAAAACCAAGAATTGGTTTCATTCTACAAAAACTGCTATTTGCAAGTAATGCGATTTGCAAGTTTTAAAAATAGCTTAAATTTGACAATAACAAATAGGATTATTTTTAAGAAAAAAAGTTCGTCTATATCTTATATTATCAATATATGAATGATATTTAATACATTTCAGAAATTCTAAAAATTTTAAATATTTACCTTTTACTTCTTCCAGCTTTATTTTCATATTTTTGTTTTCCGAGCTAATATAAATGGCACCATTTTTTCTAATGATGTAGAAGCTGGCGATATTCAAAAATCAATTTATTTTATTTTTTTTTTAATTTATTCATTCATTTAATCAAAAAACGAAATTTCATTGTTGAATACAGCCAAATAGGACTTGGTCATGTTTCATTCCCATTTTGTTCCTATCTATCAATTTATTTTAGGAATTCATTTTATTTTAGCCATTTAAAAAATTCAACGAGCCTAATAAGACTCAAAAATTAATTTCATTAAATAATTTTTTAATACGCGTATAAACTGTCAATTATAGAAATAATGTACTTGTTCTTTTATACTTAAATCAACCAATAAGTACAGTGTCCGCATTACTTTCAACGCCGTGAGAAAGTTGTATAACTTTGGAACAAAATATTCACATTGATTATAGTCAATGTTTTTTGTTTGTTTTACTTAATACATTTATAATTCATTTTTTAAAAAAGATATCATGAATTGACCACCACAAACTGTATTCCTATTGTTTTGGGCATCATCATCAATTTACGAGCAGTTGGATTTTATATTGCAGCTATTTCGTATCTTCTGAATTAACGATCGAAACTTATAGTCTAAAATAAATCATATTTTAGAAGTGAGCGATTGAGCTGCATATACATACACCTTTCTAAAATGTTTTCAAATATTGATTATGTCTTGTTTTTACGGAAATAATATACAATATTATTATAGTACAAGGATTTACTAGCTAAAACTTCTTCGTCAACAGTAAATCTAGGTGACTAAACCCTTTATGGTCTTCTGCACAGGGAATATTCGAATGTTCATTGAAATATTTGTATGCTAGTTAGAAATTAGTTTAAACTCACTTAGCATCCACGTTTTGAAAAAGCTGTTACAGAAAAGAAATACCGTGTAACAAACTCTTTGCTTCTGAAATTTACCGATCTGAGTCATATTGCAATAACTTGATTCATTGTCTTTTGTCAAATTTTTTAACCTAACAAATTATGATATTTAAAAATCCCCTACACTGATGCAGCTAGACCCAGATAAACTTTTCTATTGAATTAATTTAGCTTGAATTATGTAGTATATTAATAAAATTTGTGACTTTTTTTATGGCCTCTAGCATTTAGTATTGTGCTGCGGATGTAAGTTGATTGGTTGAGATTTTTTCATCCGTCGACCACGAACTCGCGCACCCTGCAGCAGGTGCAGCTTGGCGGTGTGGTTTGGTGTGGTGGCTGGCCTACCACTCAGCTCACAAAACTTCATTTATTTTCATTTATTGTTTCACATTTCCCTCAGGACGGCGAGAGTTGCAATTACCGCTGCCGTCGGAGGCCATGCCAGACCCGCCGTCATACAACAAGCAGACAATAAGAACGCAAGAAATTCGCCCAAAATGAGGAAAAAAATTTCCGGCGACGAGTTGTAGAAAAAAGTTTTCTTTTTTTTTGGGAAAAATTTTATTTACTTTTTACAGCATAACTGCCCAGGAGTGTTCATAATTTTGTTGACTTGTCGTGTAGGTTGTAATTTTTACTGCAGGACAAGCGCAAATACATAATTGAATAACAACTTCGAGCTAAGGCAACTAGACAGGGGGCTACTCCCTGCTGCGTAAGTCTTGAAATTTCTTGGTCAAACTTCTAGGGAGACTGTCAGATTTGGCGTGCGTAGAGCAAAGGAAAGGGGTGAACACAAGTGAGCGGTGAAAAAAAAGTTTTAATTCAATTTTCTGCGTTGTTAACTCAAGAACTGAAGTTGATTAATTTCGTATTTTTACGCTTTATTATAGTCAGTACGGAAATATGCGTTGACTACGCGAATCCTGAAGTTGGTTAAATTTTGGCTGGTTTTACGCATTTGCAGCAAATATTATGCCAAGTCGTATTTGGCGGTTGAATCTTTTTTTTTTGTGGCTGCTTGGCAAAAATATGGTGTCGAATCCTTTGGGAAATTTCGATATCGCACTTTATTCAGACACTGTGTATGTGTGTGTGAGTGTTGGAGTATTTATACGCATGTGTGTGTGGGTGTTTGGTATGTCTGGATGCTGTTTCTCCACAGTTCATTACATATGTATGCATGTGTGTAAATACGAGGGAGGACTAAAATGTTATCGGTCTGGCTATAAAGGAATTTGGAATTATATTCATTTCCTTAGGTGAGATATCGAGGTATCAGATTTAGAAATTTTTGTTTTCTCCACAAATGTAGACTGTAAGTTCGTTCAACGTATATTTTATTCAATCAATTGTTGGAATTTTGTTAAATGGGCTATTTCAAAGATAGTGAAATCTTTTTGGCTTTAAAAATCTAAGAGCTGGACTACTTATCAAACTGTAAGTGTACTTCAAAGCATACAATAGACTACAAAAATTTAATTTACTTTAATCCTTGTAACAATTCCTGTCTTTTTTATATAACGTATTTATATAAACTTCATTCATCAGACTATGGATGGGGATTAGTATTATATTTGATATTTCTCGCTTTTATTCAATTTTTGATATTTTTTTATTATTAAAAAAAGAGTCAAAGGGAATATATAAATATACCGATGTATCGTTAATTTTAAACAAAAATTACAGATTAATGAGATTTTATGTGAAACCATTTTTGGCTGAATGGTTTTTAAATAAATTAGCCTTGGGAGAATAAGAAAAATACTGAGACACTTTACCAACCTAGACCATGGAATATAAAAGTTAATTTTAATCGCTAAATGTTGGACTGTGAAGAAAAGATAAAATAAATGGATAAGAAGAAGAAATTTGAGAAAAACTTAACTATTTTTGATTTATTGTATATTATATTATTAATTTAATACCCAAACGAGGATTTTGTTTTTAATTATTAATTTATATGCTTTAAACTATTTCTAAACTGAGGTACACAGTATAAACATTTTAAGGTCAAGTTATTTTTAATATATAACATAGCAAGGAGTGACAACTTGTTTTTCTCAATATATTTAATAATAACCGTGATTGAATATATATTTTTTTAAATAGCCTTTTATAATAATTGACGTTTTTATTTCTTTTGTAAGGTTAACGCCGGCTATAAATGTTAACTTGCAAAATTTTTTTGAGAAACTAAACAAATTTTATTTGAGCGAAAATACTGGGTACCACGCATTCAATACATATTTCCAGCCGTTTTGCGTGAACGAAACTTAGATGAAGACATGATGCAATAGCTGCGCCATATCTAAAGCAATTTGAATTGACCAGAAATATGCATATTTTTGTTAAATCTAATTCTCAAAAATCTATAATTTGTTGTTCTAAGAAAGTTTCTATTCTAATTACACTTCGATCTGCCCTCGTAGGCATAATATGAGCATGCTGAGGAAAATGAAATGAATTGTCGAAATGAGCAAAAGTAATGAGAAATTCACAACCACGAAAAAAGCCCAAGTAATGATTAACCACACGGAAAAGTTCGAGGCAGATTGGAAGACAAAGCCCATACATATACTTCGCGTACTGGTAAACCAACAAACTGCCATTTTTATTTTTGTTAGGTTATGTGTGAAATATACGCCCCCCCACTACCCCAAATCATAATTATTACAAGCGCATCATTTACTTTTTGCTATATGGAGGGGAGCACCCGTGATTTGATGCGTTTGCGGCTTTACTGGTTTGGTAGAAGGAAACTTCTGTGCGGAATGCCACTTAGTATTACAGTGACAGGCGAAAACTGTGCAAAATAAATTAGTTTCTTGGTCAGGATGCTATTTTACATGGAAGTGTCAATTAATTGGAGTGGCGTTATTGATCTAAGAAGTATTGATTGGGAGATGTTATTAAGACGATACATTTAAAGTTGTGAAACGAAATTGGTTCACAGTATAGGAAAAAAAAAGTGTAAAGTTTGATAATACGAAATCCAGGTTTGGTTGCTAAGAAAAATGCAGACAAACGTGTTTTATAACAAATATTCACTTTTAGCTAAAAAAACTTCTAGCAAGATGATTGAAACGATTGATTAATAGATTTTTAATAAGTAAAAAATTTGAATCAATAAGGGAGGTGCTTGACTAAATTGATAGTATACACCTGCAAAAAATTCAATTATATGCTTCAATTAAAAAAAAAACGATTTAATATCTAAAGGGTGATTTTTTAGCAATTGATTTATTTTTAATATTGTTTTTAACAACGCGGTTAATGTGACTTATGTTACTGTCGATCACGTTTAGTTTGGGGTTTTGTTTAAGCATAAAATGACAAACAAACAGCGCTAAATATTATTTTATTAATATTTCTAATAAAATTCATGCACATGTGGGCCCGTTTCATTTTGTTTCTGTTAAGCTAATTTGTGGATGAATGAATGGATGAATATATTCGGACAAAGAGCAACCAAAAGCATTGCAAGTACGACCAATGCATTCTGTAAAAATTTGACCGTACTTTATTAAAGGCGACGAAGGTCGTGAGTGATAAGCCCTACCGTACAAACAGCTAGCTTGTCCACGTTTCGACAAGATGCTCCCATATCCCAACATTAAATTAATTCTTTTTTTTTTAGACCAAAAAAATTCAGAACATTATTATTTTTATTTTTTTTTTTTTTGAAAACCACACCAGCGAATGAAATTATCGAAAGTTATCCAACAACTCAACTCTTTCGTTGTCAACTCTAAAGCAATCAACTTGTAATCAACAAATAAATACTTATGCATTTTACTCATTCATTTATGGAATAGGGTGTTGGGCGCTACTTATTTAGTCATAACTAGCCTGAATATTCATAGAAGGTTTGATATATTTTAATATCAGATAAAAATAAAAATTTATATATTTTTTTTCGGTTTATTTCAGTCAACCGCAGGTAAAATACAAATGTATGAAACGAAACAATTCAAACTTTGACCAAAAAATAAAACAACAATGCAAATAAGATGAAATTAACTTGTCTTTTATTATAGCCTCCATGCAATTCCCTTCTTATTGAGTTAACTGTTTCAAAATTTTCACTTCAAACCGAAATCAACAACATTTACTAATAAGAACTAAATTAAGTAAAATTTATTTTTCAAATAAACTTATTGAGATTACGGCGCTTCTGAAACATTATGAAAATGAAACGTGCGCTCGACAAAATTTTGATAGTGTGGTAACTCTTATAGTGTTTTTACATATATATTGAATTAAATACTTATGTATATATACTATATTATATAATATTTTTGTATATAGCGATTAGATGTCAATGTTTAAAATTCCCATTCCAAATTTTTACGGAAAGATTGGTCAATGTTAATCGATTAACCATTTGTTAAACTAAAATAAAAATGTAAAAATTATCGTGGACTGAGTTTTAACAATCTAGCAACACTGTGGAGTTGCCACTATCATGCAAATTATAATGAAGTCAATGAGACGCTATTGATAATCATCAATTATTGAAATTCATTGGATTCAAATTGGATTTCTGCATTATATTCGCTCATTTTCGCAAAAGTAAACGATTACTTTTTGTAAACAACACACAGTTGAATTCCGATAATAATTTCAATAAATTGCACATATATATTACCACGCACACTGCTTAGTGATAAAAACAATCAGACTTTTCTGCTTGCGAATCGGTTTAAAATAATTTTGTAACATTTTTTATTAAAATTTTAGTTTAATTTTTAATCGTAGCAGCCCTTATGCAATTTACTTTTTAAAGCAAGTCGTATTTGTATTCATTAAAAATTAGTGAGCTGAGCAAAGCGGACATCAGTAAATTAAAACTAAAAGTCTGCTTGTCTAAATTGAAAAAAAAAATCATTCAATAGTTTTTGGAAATTTTTAATTTGTATTAATTTTGACGTGGTTATTTGTGCAGTGAACATTGAGAAGTAAAAAAAAATATTGAAGCCTAATTTTTTTTATAAAATTAAATTAAATTCAGATTTTGAGCAAGATGTCTGATATTATAAAATATGATTTTCGCGGTATGGCCATATGCCCCTTTGATCAAACCCACCGCGTCGAACCTCTTAGTCTACTGCAACACATAATGAATTGCGAACGTCTGCATCCAAATTATAGGGAGTGCCCATTCACAACATTTCATCGAGTGCCGGAAAATGAGTATGCGGTAAGTGCAATGAATGTCGTAAGCTGCTCTCGATAATCATTATATGCAATACGTAGGAACATGTGGAATATTGTGAATGCAGAATTCAAAACCCTCCCCCAGAAGGCAATTCGAGTGAAAATATTAGGTGCTTGTAGGAAGCACCCAAAATAAACTGATACCAACTGACACCAACTCGACCAACTACTTGCATTCCAGACAGCTCCATCCAATAGAACTACTACACATTTCACACGTCAATCCACATTTGGTTCAGCTTAGGTAAGTGTGCAATGATTCCTTTGATGATTTCCTTCATTGACCAATGTGTTTAATTCGCAGGTTCATCTACACACTATTCGGATAAGTGATGTTTGAAGTACGCCCGCCCACTGAAAAAATTGGAATGTTTGCTTGTGCCGCAGAAGCTGTTTACTTGAGCCACTTTTCATATAGATACGGCTACCACAAACTGCATTACTGACAGATTGCAAAAATAAACATATTAAAAATGAATGCATTATTTTATAGTTTGAATGTTTGTCGGGGAGTAAATTTGTTTGATGTTCACGTTGCTAAATGTAACTAAAGAAGGCAGTGCGGCATGGATTTTAATGCAATATCTGTACGTACATATTTTTTTGTTGCAATTAGGAAAATATGTGATCATAATGGAGTGTATTATATGACAGAAGGAAAGTTTTCAGTTCGTCGATATAGGCTCTTATTGTTAAAAGCGAATTGAAATAATACAGTTTAAGCGGAGACCGACTGTAGAATAACATTTAAAAAAAAACGGTGCTTTTCTACTTATTTCTTATCTTGCAATGCCGAGAATTGTAGAACATATTTTTTTGCCATGACCCTCATAATGTAAATGGCACGAGTTTATAAGTGTTGTACGCATTTTTGAACACTGATGCGAGTAGGCATTACGGAAAACTCTGCATCGATATGATTCAGCAAAAAAATTACGCTTCTGTGTGGTATAGTTTGGTGACTCCAGATTTTACAGTCTAGGTGATCATGCGAAATGGATGACGGAAATAGCATGTTGGCGGTTATCCAAGCTTATCAGCCGGCAGCCAAAGCGACCTCACTTAAATGATTTCACGTTGACACACAGCCTCCTTGCGGAGCCATCTAAATAGTTATCTTAGCATCCGCTATATTAGTAATTTACTACTGTTCGCCTCGTAAAACAAAACATTGTTGACTACCAACACAAACTAAAAATGAACTACAATTTAAGGATATGCAGCCTTTATACAACTTGCGCATGCCTTCGAAAAAATTAAGGTATAACAGCCATCCAGAATTTCAGATGGGCAGGAGAGGGTTCCATCAAGCAAGCAAACTGTGGAAAGTCACGAATTTGGATGCGAATTTGCAGTTAGCCGATGTTTTTTAACCTTAGCCTAATGATGATCATGATCGATGGAATGAACTCATCGAGCGTGTTTAAAGTAATTACGTTTCGGGGTGCCGATTTTCTCCGGGTATTATCTTGTTGCAGCCAATATACGTACAGCGAAAGATAAATGTCGCTAAGCTGCCACCACAACTGACAGTCGAATTCTAGACCTCAAGGAACTGCTCAGTCGACCAAACTCCTGACGATATCGCATATATCACATTCCGCTGCGTAAGACCCCATTGGTTTCAAACACCCAGGACAACGTAACAAATGGAACTATGAGGAAAGTCGTGAGGCAACTGCAGCGAAGAGCGCTGTCCATAAAAGGATGGTGGTGTAGTTGCCGTCACCCGAGCCATATTGCAAAACTACAGGGCCAAGAGAAAGAGGTGATACCTTACAGTGGAAAAATCTGGAGCTGGAAAGGTGCGTAAGAGAGGAACTCGATGTGTTTGAGTGGCAGAAGTGCCGATGGATAATACTACATACGAGTCAACCAGCTGACTCAAGGGTATGAGCCCAGAGCCTTTTACTGAACTTACGCAAATGGCAATCTGACTACAGACAGGCAGTGCACACATACATTCTGGAGAAATCATTGGACCAAGCTGCTAGCCGGAGACTATGTGACAAATCCCAGCATTGATGAAAGTAGCCCGACATCCCTTCCATCTAGCCTTAATGAAGTCCGAGTTGCAATATTGCGACAAAAAAACAACAAATCTGCCGGTGCGGTTGGACTGCCTTTAGAGATCTTTAGGACTCGTAACGAAAAGCATGCCCGATAGTTTGAATCTTAGTGTACTGGAGATGGGTGAGTCAACGATATGCGCGATATCCTTATTGCCCGTACGCACAAATATAGTATTTATTTTTTCTGTGTTATGAAAAAAATATAAAATTTTAAATTTTAACCAGAGCAGTTGCTTATTTGTCATATCATGTGACTGTGTTACGAGATAGTAATATATTTTAGTGGAGTTGGTTGATCCCGCAAAAATACAATAAATATATATTTATTATTGGTACAACAATTGGCTTGCGTAACATATTTTATTTTATCAATACAAGATTTTATTTATATATAATTATTAGACTGTTATACTGGGTTTCTTTCATCTTGGTGCTAGTGCTGCCTGCAGTTACCAGCGAAGAGCTTAAATCGGGCTGCAACTCAAATTCCAACGTAGTGTCATCGAGTACAAAAGACTTTGGTTGTGCGTAAGCCCAGCGGCATAGCCTGGTTACGCTGCGCTCGCATGCTCATAACTTCGTCCCAAAACAAGAGTAGACGATGTGCCACATGTTCTCCTTGATTTATTATTGGTGATATGGAATTTTTAGGTACATGGATGAATCCTCCTTACAGCAACTTTTCTTTTATAGGTTCCTTAAAAAAACCTACACGGCTTTTTCTATCTGGAATATGCGTACTTGCAGGCGGATAGGACTTTTCAAGGATCAAAACGTGTTCAATATGCTCTTTCTGCTTCATGCGCAAAAGGTTGGATCATGATGTGTACAAAGCTTGGGAATATGAAGTTTAGGGTTTGCGCACGTTTTTGGCTTAGAAGAACTCATCCGGCTGCGAGCAAGCAAATTCCGGATAGCCAAAGTCAATGCAATGTCTTTTGGGTCCAAGTTTATTACAATATATCACCAAGCTAACTATAGAAAACTCGAATATTCAAAATTGCTATCAAATATATTTTATGAGAAACAATTAATACTTATTAAATTAATTAAGTAATAAAAATTAACGAGTTTTAATTACGCCTGCTTAGATCTGAGCAGCTTCTTGACATATTAACAAAATTTATGTGGTTTTTATTTTCTGCAGTTAATCGGAAGCGTGTTTGAGCTACTGCGTTCACCTTTTTTTTTTATTAAATTCCGAGAATTTAGTTATTTTTTTATTGGTCTGATATTTGCATATATCAAATGAACTGAGTCAACTAAGACTACTTATACTTTTGAATTATTGAAGTGTCAACTGCCGTTTCAACCTTACGAAGCAGCAACAGACTTGCTAATATTAGTTCCAATTCTTTTAAATTCTACTGTTCTATAGACTATGCTGCTCGAAAGTGTTCTAAACATATGGAGAAAGTTTGCTAAACCGTAGCAAATATCGAAGGCAACTTGCAAAAGAAAGCCAAAAAATTAATTTGTTTTTTTTTAGAAAATAGCCAAAGACAGCGTCTATTGTTGTCTACAGATATCGATTTAACAAATGTATCTGAGGCTAGAAGACACAAAAAAGGGGGCACTCAATAATAAATCATATGTATTGTTAGTTTTTTCAAAATGTATGTAGGTAGATAAAATTAATATTGATATATAAATATGTATGTAAGCATAGTTATGATTGTTATTTTTTTTTTTTTTTTTAATTATTCAGCACTTCATGGGATTTGCTGCCAAATTTGCATAAGACAAACGTTGTGGAAAAAACTTAAAAAAACGAACCAACTTCTATGTAATTACCAGACCGACTCACAAAGATAAAAATATAATAATAATAAATAATAAAAAAAAATAAGCGTCGACAGTTAACAAATTATTGAATATGTCGTGAAGAGTTTTGCTTTGTGGGTTTGTTTGGTTTTGACGACGCAATTGAAGGCTGCGACAAAGTCAGGCCCAAAGTTCAGCTTGGCAGCGACGTAGCTTGTAGATGAGGCGTTTTTTTTTGTTTTGTGTTAATTAAAGCATTTTATTTGGCTAGCTGTAGCTCTCTATAAGTACATTGTTAATATTTTAATGCTGGTAATAACCAATTATAATGAATAATTTAGCTTAAAATTAAAGTATGCGCAGCGTATTAAATCACAAGCAATTGACCTACCCAAAAAAAGTGTTAACGAAAACGTTCAAAACGTTGCTCACGCGGAACTGGTTCCGCCTTGCTCTTAAGTAAATACTTGGTAAAATCGGATGCGTTGCTGAATGCCTTGATGGGAAATTTGCCAAAGCGTCCATTAGTCTTCGAAACCACATAGTACACTGGATAGGCACCTGGGGCTACTTCCACGGGCAGTGTTTGGCTGGTACCGATACCCTCAATTCCGCTGGGTTGGTCGAACAGGAAGCGCAGTCGCTTTTGCTGCTTCTTTTTCTGCTTGGGAAAAGGTTTTAGTTCCGGCGTATATTTCAAAACGGGCACTTCTTCACCACTTATAGGCGCCGGACGTGGGCGACGCATGCGTTTCGAGTCCACATATTTACGCTGTGTTGTACCAGGACGTAGCGTTTGCACTTGAAACAGCGCCGAGTTCATATTATTGCCAGTATGATCCTGCTTCGACGGCAAGTCCAAGGTGCTAACACGTATGACCTTCTGAGTTTTGTTTTCGATTTCGTCACGTATCACATCATCCTTGATTACCTCCGCTTCGTTTAGTTCCTTCTTCTCAGTGCTTGCCGCATTTATATAGAGCACCAGGCCCAATAACAAAACCAGTAGCTAGTAATGATACAAAACAAACAAAAAAATCGTTCTTTTTGACTTAAATGCTCTTAAAGCCCCGTACCCAAGCAAAAATAAAGCCATTAATCAAATTACCAATTGCTGTTGACGCCTGAACATCTTGTAATTTGTGATAAAAAAAGAACAATACAAATAATAACTTCTGTTCTGAGTACTACTCCGCTTTTTGCGTCCAAAGTTATATGCTGCCGTTTGACGACTGAGCCGTGTTCATTTCGAGCACTCACGGCGTAAGCTTTTCTACGCTCATCATCACATCTATCGTTCTGGCCAAGTAATACCTGCACGCTTCAGCCGAACTCTCGTTGGCGATCTCACATAATGGAGCGGCTTTGTGTGCTTACCCTTATTGCGGTTCGATTCGGTTCGGTTTTGTGAATAAATGTTTGAAGCTGTGTCTCCATATATTGTATGAGTCGAACTCATCAAAGAGAGAGCACAAAATCGTTAGTTCTGATTGTGAATAATTTTTATTTATCATCCTAAAGCCAATGATCGTTGGCACATTGTGTCAAAAACATGTAAAAATTTGTTGCTTGTTTTGGTATCGCCAACACTTCTTAGAAGAACAAGCTACAATAACGCTTCAATAAAAATATGCTAAATATTAAAGTAGAAATAGCTCGTCTTTTGAATACACTATACTAGAGGTGGGCAAAGTCTTAAATTCTCTTCTGAAAGAAATGTATCAACAACTTTACACGCATTTGCTCTTGATCTTATTTGCGCTCTTGATCACTGGCAATAACTATCTTACGATCTGTAGACTTTGTTCTGCGAGATTAACAGATGTACAAAAGTTCGTTATGATCTCGACTTTGAAAGTCGAGACGACTTTAAGGTTTTGTATTCAAAATATTATCTAACAATTCCAATATTTAAGGTTCGAATAAGCGATGAATGAAGGATTTCTGAGCGAGGCAATAGTTTCATCTTCAAGAGTGATGAAAATTTTTCCAGATTAGATATAGCGGGTCCAAACACGAAAATCATGTGAATGAACAAAATTGAAAGTTTTGCACCTATTTACCAACAAGAAATTAACTTTTCTTATAAAAGAGTTTATAGATTAGTGTAAATCTTAAGTTAGGTTAAGTATCTCTGCGGTATATAGACGTTCATACCGACACTTGGAAATAAACTTACACGATTCTATATCAATGACTTTAGGACTTACATATACTGAGACAAAGTCAATATGCTCACCAACTCGACTTTACTTTATAATTATAAAAATAGAAATCGTATGAAAAATAAATTGTGATTACCTCATTGATTAATTTGTTTGTTTCGGCGCGACGATTGCGACCTCAGACTCCACCATTGACTTGGCCCAGCCCCCGCGTCTTGACATCTCGTTGACGTCGCAAAAGGTTGTTGTGTTTTGTGTGTTTCATTAGAGATTTTGTTAAGATTGTTTTTTTTTTTTTTTATTTATACATTTTTTATAAGCACCATTAAGTATGCATTACTAATTATTGTAATGAAATACTTTATGATCATTATTGTTAGATATGCACATTGTTGATCAGCTCAAGCACTTCACGATTAATGGGAAGGAGGAAATTTATTGGCAACAACAACAACAATATCAATTTAATTGTTCTTAGTCATTTGGCGTTTTTCGCAACTTGTGTTTTTTTGAATTTTTACATTCCTTAGCTAGTTTTATTGGCAATATATATTTAAATGAACGTTAATAGCATGTAAAACATAAACATTCACGCAATTTCTTAAAATAGTCAAAATTATTAAGTATCATTCACTCCTCAGGTTAAATACCAACTCTCTTTTAAAGTTTAATATGTGTCGGGGTCAAGACACTCGAAAGAAATTAAATTCTTCACTAATTAAGTCTGTCAACGTAAGACTTATGAACAACAAGCTATGTTCACACCACAAAACGAACTGATTAAGTCGTTGATGTTTTCTATAGGTGCGAGCTGTGTTTATCCAGAAAAAAATACTATAAATATCGAAGTGTGGCGTTCTGTTTCAATTTTCAAGCTTGTTGTTATTATAGTTTATTACTTTAAATTATAAGGTATAACTAAAAAATATATTAAGAGCTAAGTTAAATAGTTCGCATTAAAACTGCAATTTTAATAAAAAGGCTTAACTTTTGGTTAAGGAGCCAATAACGCGATTTTTTCCAGTGCCTATAAAGGGTATTCACAAATTGTGCAATTTTCGCAAAAGCAAGAAAAAGGATTTGGCAGATTTTACGCCAAAATGCTTATAATAAGCTCGTGTATCGACTGAGCCATGTCCATCTGCCTCTCCGTCCGTAGGAATTGCTAGATCTCAGAGACTATCAGAGCTAGAGTCACCAAACTTGAACATCTGATGTGCATATATCCTCAGATTATGAAGTTTGTTTAGCAGAGCATCAAGTTGACGGTTTACAAAACCCTTATAGAAACAATATGGATGCACGCAATGCAGCTATTTGGTACTGCAGGCTCAAGCGGGAAAGCCCTATTCTTAGCTTGTGAGAGTAGCTTGTGTGTTTTTACATATCGTGGGTATACTTATATGCTTGTGAACGACTATCAGCCTATATGAACGAGAAGTTTCTATATATTATGTTTTGATGTGAATTAAAGGGTATACACCTCGATGGATGTCATGCGTAGAGCATTTGCGACGCTTCCAAAGAGTTGATTTCAGTATCGACGTCGTGGGCAACCACAAAAGTTTGAAGATGGGGGATTGGAGACTTTGTTGGCGGAATCATTGGGAGTTACTCAATTACCGTTTAGTTAAAAAATTTGGTACGTCTAACACAAAGGTACTTTCTCAGCGAATCGCGTTTAGAAATTAAAAGTAGATATGCTGCTGAAAATATTCCAAAATCGTCTGCATTGATGTCAAGACAAAATATTCACGGTTCAAATATTATGCTGTTATGGGAAGCTTTCAACTACAAGCCCAACTGCCGTGTAGTGTGTGCATATATTACATATAATTTTGATTTGAGTGTGACATTTCGTAAAGATATTTGCTAAATTGTGAAAAAACAGCTAACAAGTAACGAACAAACACAACGATAAACAAAAAATTTTTAAGCCCATTAGTGGGATAAAAATTTTAAGGAACTTTGCTCTACTGGAATGACGAAAAGTAAGGCGTCGATTTATATTTTTAATATTAAAAAAGTGCTTAAATGTCAAAAACTGCCTAGATTTTTGTTTATCTAATGAGGAATTGTCGCAAACCTGGTGGCTCATGATTATTTGATTTCATAAAGATTATTTGTTTCGTCTAAAGTGTTCAACAGCTTACTTAGTAGTATTCTTGCGCATTTTTTCTTTGAGTTCTAAGTTTCCAAAAGCCCTTACTTATCAGCACCAAAATTGTCAATTAATCTCTAACCCATACAAACCCTTTAAATGTGCTAAAATGTATTTCGTTTTTTATTTATCCATCTAAATCTGAACAATAGTAGCTCGTTATGAGCAGCATTAAACAATGCACTGGTTGGCTTTAAGCAAAACACCGGCATATATCTGACCACTAAGCTAGGACTAACACACACAGCCTCTTATCAACCCACACCCTCAGGACGTAAGTACTTCACCCATACAGCACATATTGTGGATTTTTGTTGTAAAATTATTCGACCTTCCGTCATGTTTAACCCACTCGTAAATTATAAAGATCCTTATAGCTAATATGTAATTTATTGCCAGTCCAACAACAAAATAAAAACCAACTTTGTCCAGCGAGATTTTAGCTACATTTTTACCAACACGTAAAACAAATGCCCATGGATTTGGCGACCATTAACCAAGCGGCTGAGGGAGGAGATCATCATGCACTACCCACAATGAGCAGCTGCTTAGCCGTAGAATTATTTGCGGTCACCATTTAGTGGTGTTTGCCGCACACACTCACATAGTAACCCACACGTTGACCTGCGTTTTTTTTTTTTAAAAAAAGGACCCACATCATATATGAAATATGTCCTTTTTTACAATCTAATTACGCAGGCCTTAGGCCCGAAGCTGCTGTTGCTGCTGCTATTATTTTGTGCAGTTTAAAGTATCAGTTACATTGCTCTTGCTGCGCCCGCTGACGTCACAGCTTACACTTTAAATAATCCATTACCGATTACCCAATTTCCATTACTCAAATTGTGCGACAGAACAAAGCGCGAAAACCCCACCATTCCTAAGCTAAGCGACTTGGCTTAAAAGCTAAAACCTGTTGAGTTATTTTTCAATTCCCAGAACGCAACCAAAACTAGAGCCACTCAGCGCGGCAGCGGCGAACCCTTCTAGCCAAGAGCGGCTGCCTTCACAGCAGCTTGTGTTTTCTTTGCCTTGACAGAGATTATTGCTGCTTTGAATAACAATCGATGGCGTGACAATGGCGCCGTCGATGATGAAAACGCAAATGGAGGCAGCAAAGACGTTCCGTCCTGGTCCCAGACGTAGTGTCTTTCCTACAGCCTTGGCATTTTATTACCGTCTCGAACAAGCAACTGCAGTGGTTGGTTACTTTATTACTTAACTTGTGGTTTTTGTGCCACATCGTCCATTTTGCGAAGTGATTTCTTTTCACTTCAAGTTTTTCTTCTTTTTTTTTCGCAAGTGCAATAAATTCTTTTTTTGTCATTGACTAGAAAGAACTTCAAAGTAAATTTTCATGATTGAAATACAAAAGGGTTGAAGTTAAGGAAGCGAAGCAGCATATAAGATTCTGCTTAAAAGTGGCTAGAATATTTATAAAGTGCAATGTGAAAACGTTTTTTTGCAAGAATTTCCTATTATCTTAGTCCCTTATTATATATCCAATGCTGCTTTCTTGGACTGCGGGAAAACTCAAGCGGCACGATACAGCAATTAGAAATCGCAAAATGTGTGATTTCGCTGTTTGTCTTTAGCGGAATAAATTAATATCTTATAGAATAATCAATCTGTCTTCATCAATTTTAACATAAAGTAGGTTCCTAAATTCTGAATCAAATGAGTATGTATAATATAGAACATCATTGAGTTAAGACACATTTTGCAATCTTAATCAAATCTGATATCTAAAAGTGTATTAGGATATTAGTACAACTACTGCATCATACAATAAGGTTGCAATAACTATTGTAGCTATGTCTACGATATATCTACCTATCTATATATTTTTTTCGAATATTGTCCATCCGATCCGATATACTACATCAATTACCAGAAATATAATCAACAAATTTGTTCGGCTAAAAAAGTGTTAGGTTATCAACCAGGTATAACCTGGAATAGAATTATAATATATTTATATATAATAACATATAAATAATATATAACATTAATAATTATTATATATAAATAATATATTATTGTATTATATTATTTTTCCCCGATAATAAGTGATATTTCCAAAAGGAGTTTTGACCAAATTGACTTACAAATAACCTTTAAAACGTATGTAAAGGGTAATTTTTTAGAAACTGTTTTTTTTACAGCTGACGATATATTTTCATGCCTTGTGTTCATTTACAAACTGCAGCGCAGTAAGGTAAGGTTTTAAGTTCGTCCCTCGCAGTCCCGTTTTTTGTTAAAAGATTATATAATTAAGCAATAATTACCGCATTTGTACTGATGAGCAACCTGAGAAGGTCACTGTTTGTATGCATTTTTGCCCCGTGGCATCATTGGCAAGTTCTATATCAAAGACTAAACTTTATTGTGAATGAAAGGCGTCACCGTACGATGCTTACAAATGATTTGCCCAAAATGGAAGAATTCGATCTTGCTTTTTTTTGTGGGGCTATGTTAAGACTCATGTCTGCAACCAATTTTCAAGAATAAGTTTTTGAGATACCGGCGGATATGTTGTAGAGCAAATTTTGACTCAGCGTTTGGACTATTTACAGCGTTCCCCGGCTAAAATAAATTCTTTAAACAATTGTATTTAACAACTTAAGTACAGATTTCAGAAATCATTTTTTGGAATACTTATTTTCAATTTAATAAAATCTTAAAAGCCACTCATTTTGTCAGGTACAAATCAAAAAATTAAAGAGTGTTGTCAGGACGCACCCTAACTGTATTTTTAAATCAAAGTGTTTAACGGTTGAGCCTAAAACTGTCAATGTATTTATTACTGGGGACATTCTAAAATGTCAGATTAACTATAAAATATATTGTATAAAAAATGTATAAATTCATTGATTAGAATAAACGTTAATGTATTTGGATATGTTGCTTTAGATATTACCCGCAGTTTCTATTTTAAAAAGTAAAAAATTAACTACTTTAAGCAACGCGTCCTAAGGGTCCATAAAATAAATGCATATTGTTTAAGTTCTTTTTTTCGGAAAAAATTTCTTAAAATTGTCACACTTTATTCAATTCGGTAAAGTTCTTAAAGTCCTTGTGAAAAATAAATATATAAATTCCTATTTAGCATTAACTTTCGATTTTGAATACTTTCAATATTTTTGTTTTTAATTAATTTATTAAATACAAATATTGATTGCCGCAAAATTGCTTAGTATTTTAGATAAATAGTTGCTTACTTCAAATCAATACTCACGAACCCTACTGATATATATTTTTGGGCTGCTTTATAGTTTTATCCAAAACATCGATATAGAGTTTGATTGTTCCCACCTCTTCCGCCTTGATTAGAAAATTTTCCATAAATTGAAGAGATAATTTATACTGGCCCTCCGGAAAATCCGGAAGAAAATCGTTATCAAGGTAGAGGTCTCTAGAGTAAATTTGACCCTAAAGTGTAGTGTATTAAAAATATGTTTAAAAACATATATTTCGCATACCGCAAAGGGGCAACTGTGATTTAAATTGGTAAAACGCTCCATAACCATGTAGATCCATTTTCCATATATCAAAAAGTTACGTTTAGCTATTACTTTGCAAAGGTTTATTAGCACATTAACCAAAAATGGCTGATACCTATTAGTATTGTTTCTTTTAAAAAGTTTACAGACAATCTGCAAGATATTTACTGAAGTCTATCTGTTTTTTAGTAAAAAAAAAAACCGAAGACTTACCGTAACATTATATATTGGTTTAAGCAGAACGGCATCCATTTGGGCATATCCTTTATACCAATTCACGGCTTTTATATAGCAAGTCTCGTTTGCAATATATTTCGGATTTGGAAGGCACTCGACTTTTGTAGATTTGTATACAATCGCAGAACAACTCAGCTATAAAATCCAAATGCTTCGGATATGTAAATAATAAAATATTTATTAATTTGAATTTTACCATTTGCCAAAGCCAGATAAATGCCCACAACTTCAAATGCATTATGTCAACTGGCCATCATATGCCTAATGAGCGACGTTTTTTGTTTATACAAATTGTAGCTTCTGGGTTCACATTAATTACAAAAAATTTATGAAAAAAAAAATTATAGCAAGATAATAGCTTTAAAATTAATATCCCTTAATAGCTTGAATTTTATTTAGGTTCAAAGAAAAATATTCTAAAATCATTGTAAAAAATCGGTAACAAAATCAACAACTAAGCTTTATTTTGACAAGCACGTCTAAAATAATTGCTAAAACTATATTAATTACTTGGCTTTTCAGCAAATTATATATGTTGATACATAAAGGGTGTTTTTTAAGAGCTTGTTTATTTGCATTAAAACAACCAGTAAATTTAGGAAAATGTTTAAAATATTAACTTAAGTCGTTTGAACGGTCAATATAATATTATGTTTAATGATAATTTCTTTGAATGTTGTTCTCCAATAGTCCACACGCGGGGAACTGTTTTTCCACACTCTCCCCAACATATGCGTCGGTAACATACGAATAAATTCTTACATTTTGGCTTCCAGTGTGGTAATCGCGAATTTTTATTTTATTTTTTTTATTAATATTTGTCTTTATTCAAACCGAATATGTTTGACAGTAACACAAAATACGTAATCAGCGTCAGCTCTTAAAAAACGGTGTTGCCTAAAAATATGTTGGTAAAAAATCATCGTTAATTTTGCATAAAAATCTGGTTTCAATGAATTCGCCAATATATTATCCGTTGATTTGATTTAAATTTGGTATAGCGGTGAGCATATTCAAACCATTTTCAAGTGCCCAGATTATTGACAATTGTTGACTAATGTTATATATATATTTTCAGAACGTCAGAATCATTCCTCTAAAGCTATATCATAAATCTACATTTTTTTTGTAGAATTGCTATGCTTTCAAAAGCCATTCACACAGAAAACTGCTTAATAATATGAAACTTCTGGGAAAATATGAAACGTGTTTGTTTCAGTAAAATATAATAAAAATTTGAAGTAACAGTGGTCATCTAGCTAAACCTGAAAGTGTCTGGAAAGGTCAAAGGGCTTAAGCCCCTTGGTAACGGTTTAGAACCATTAAGAGGCTTACTGTGATTTTTTTTTGAAAAATTATTTTATTGAACACTTCGTCATCAGCTACTATGAAAGGGAAACTGTTAAATAAATTCTAAAATATTACGCCAAATCTAAAAGAGAAAAAAAATAGTAGTCGGATGTAAAAATAAGAAATAATGTTATTGGTTCACGCATGCGGCTTTAAATATGTCTCGTGGGTTCCTTGAAATACTATTAAAATCGTTCAAATGGCAATTTTGCTTTGAAAACCCGATTCTTTTAGCAATATTATATCGTAATATATTGTGTCTTAAAAATGCTTAAGAATACAATCAAATTAGAGTTACATTTCGATGTTCTAGGATTCTTGTAAATCAACTTGCATTTCAACTGGCAGATGGGCTGGATATTTTCATTAACTTGATTATTGTATTTCAAATACTTAAGCCCCCATACAATCGATACTCCCATGCATTCCTACATTGCATGCACGTAAAATCATCAGAAAGTATTTGAGGCTATGGTATATGGGTTTGAACATGATTTTATCTCAATTTCGCTTGATTTGTAAAAAATAAAAGCTGAAAAACCGCATACGCCATCCATCTGTGATACCGGAAAACCAAGAATCACCTTTGTTCAGCTTTAAAATCCATATTAACTTATTTAGTGTCTTACTATCCTAGCCTAAAAAGTTAGATTTTCAATATCTTTGGTATTGTATAAAACTCAAGTGTTTCCCTAATTTAACTTACTTTAATATAAAACTCTATTTCCAGAGTGCCACAAAATAAATATTTTTTCAGGAGCATAATAAATGCGTTGTGCGATAAAGCTTTTGTTCACATTAAAATATTTAACTGGCAGGCCGTGCCAGCGCCCACCCAAACTGCGCTGGGCAGGGACTAGCTGAGCACCTAATCCCCGACAGCAGCTCCTGCCACCAATGCAGCAATGGCTCCGCCCTTAACAGTGGTGGGGCCTTGTCTTACCCCACTCAGAAGTTAGACAAATGTGCGAACTGCGCAGCTGCGGGAATTTCCCTTCGTCCAGTTAGCACGAAGAGGTGACAGAAGGTTTTTTGGTGCTACAAATGCCATGTTGTAGGATTCAAAGGCATTTAAGAATGTTTCAATTCCGGCATGTTTCTTCAGTTGGTGCTACATTTGGCAGCAGCTAAATTGAAACAGAGTGGGAGTTGAAATAGCTGTTCTTATGTGTGGCCAGTGCTTATATTTACGCTTGGAGAAGACGGAGGAGCTGTAGCTCTTGTATATACCAGAATATATGCTTGTTGTACATAAAGCAAATTGGATATGCGCATGAGAAAATATATTTCGAAATTCTCGCATCTCGTAGTCTCAAGAAACTTAAAAAAATGAATATGTCTAATTTGATATGAGTTAGCATGAAATTTGACTGGAAATAGTAACGTTAATGGAAGGGTCATCACTTACCAGCTCATAGTTGAGGGTTATAAAACGTAACATCTCCTTAATTGTGGGTGAAATTATGGCTGCCTTTTAAAACAACTGAACGCATTATGGGCATTAGGCAAAACGTGGCAGCCGAAAAACCTGTTTGGGAACATACAAAGTTCCAGATTGCACTACATGCAAATGAGCGCCCAAAGCAGCGGCGCAACGCGTCTGAGTGTTTTGGGCATCAGAGATCACACTGGCAAGAAATTTGGGCAACCCCTCAAAATCCGCCACTGCATGCGTAATTGGAGCCCATAATGCGGGCCACATACTGCTACAAATGGAGCTCGTCAATGTTGTGTTTTTGCGGTTCTTGGTTGGGGTCATACCAGTAATTTTACGGATGCAGACACTAGCTGAGTGCGGCATGTCTGTCGCTAAGTCTGTCTGACCGGGCGCACACACACATGTCCAGGGGTTTATTGTATTTTGCTGTTTTGAAGGTGTTGATTATGCCTTTGATATGCAAATGAACCGGTTATACAAACGCTCCGCCCTAAGTTCACTGTAAACTAGAGTGTTTGGCCAACAAATGACGCTAATGATAGCCGGCGCAGCCAAGATGACACCTTTGCTCCGATGATATGAGCAACTAAAGACTTGTAAACTCACCCAAAAAAAAAAAACAGTTCTCTACTTGCGCTCCATTTCAACCCCAATTAGACTCATTAGGCAAACATGCTCATCACAATGGTTGGGTCTTTGAGGTGCGAAGTAAGGGCGAGCCTTTGTGGGGGCGCTAAACTATGCGTTATGGAGTGATTTACGGCACAAATTACGAGCTTAAATGGACAAACATGCATAGTTTTAATCATGTACGGCTGTTTTGGGGTAGTTGCGTCGCCGACAGGCCGATGTCCATTAACGCGGTCGGAACTAGTCCCCGAATAGGCATAAACCATGTGACATAAATTAATTAACTTTTTCTCACGTTATGTTGACGCCTTTTTAAAGCCTGCTCTTTAAACTACTTACTATGGCATTGGGGCTGTGTTTATGTTTAAAAAACTAAGCGAAGGACATTGAAACATATTGTAAGCATTAAATTAAATTTGAATATATATATACACTGAGCAAAATGGATCTGTGTAGAGAATTGTATGGCTGAAACTTGTCTTAATATGGCATTGCCTTTAAAAAAGTGTATAATGTTTTGAGAAAGTGGATAAGAATACTTTTAAAAATTATATCAAAAAAATCCTTTATCCTTTTAAAAAAAATGTACAGAATTTCTACAAATGTGTCTTATTTTATTTGAGTAGGTAAAGCGACACAATTAAATCAATATTTAAACATTTTGTCATGTAAATGTCGGCCGCTGCATAACTAAAAACAACCGAGTTACATTTTGGAATACTTTCTTCAACATCGGCCGGTATACAGTTTTCTGCTGCCAGCCTAGTTTACGTGCCAGGTGGCATGTGACGGTAATTTTTTGAAAGCCAATTTATGTGCTTACATTTTAAGCAAAAAAAAAAAAAATCGACCACCATTCACAATAACGTTTCGACCTTCGCCTTCTTCGAATACCGTCCAATAATGCTGCCTTCCATATTGCACATCAATAAAAGGATTTTTTGGGATTTTTCATAAGTTCTACTTTTGTAAGCTTTGTTTATTTGTAAGTCGATTCAAGATTTAATATAAAACCAAACTGTACGTATTTGACAGTAACGCAGTGAGGGCAAAAATAACTAGCATAAAACTCACCCTTTTTATTTAGCATTTGGATTGTCTTAAATTTAAATAAACGTACTAATGGACATTACTCAATCGCTTATAAAAATTATCAGAGTTATTTTGAATGCCAAATATACTCATAATCTTTAACAAAAATTTAAAAAAATTTAAAAAGTTTGATCTGCATCTGAGCCAATAAGTCCAGTACATTTTCGTTTGTAGGTGTCGAATCGTATATCCCATTTTTCTGCGTGTATTTCTATGAAAGCTTAAAATTTTCCTTTAGATTTTATGACATCATTGCGCCAAGATGCAGTTAAGGTCGTTATATTTTTCCTTCTTTTTCATAATATTTGTTAGATAACAGTGCTCCAAATAAATATGTACAACAAATAACAAACAAGTTGGCGACATACGAACCGAGCCTTAGCTGCTATCTTGTGCCTCATCCACTGCTTAGAAATGGCTCTCCCGGGAAATTATATATAATTTTTTCTAAAAACGTCGTACAAAATGAAAAAAAAAAACATAACAAAAATATTTAAAAAGTTATACAAACTGCGCCTAATTGTAAAGTGCTGCCACCGATGACACTTTATGAGTACTCAGTGCCCACTCGACCACTGCTGTGCAGCAACTTGGGTGCGCATATTAAACACCCAAACAACGAACAACTCCGAAAAATTGTATACTCACTTGTAAAGCCATGAAATTGAATTAAAACGGGGCCGCAGTCACATATAGCCCAATTGAATATTAAGGGGGAGTACGAGCAGCGGGGTGACAGGTTGTGACTGCTGCTGCAAGTCCGTACGGATTTCAAATGTGTACAGCAGTGCGTCAGGGCAGGCAGGTACCAGGCCGACGCACTGTGGACTTAACCAGCATTAATTATGACACAGGGCGCCGTGTCCCAACAATGGGACACAGACGGTCCGTACGGCATACGTATATTTTTGCAACGTTGCTGCCAGGTGTGCTAAGCACGGGGTTTGAGTGGTGTGGAGGAGTGCGCGTTGGCAGGGCGAAGTAGGGTCACTGTGTACAGAAGCCGTGTCCGGAGCACTGCAATGTCACGCTTGCAGGTGCGAGCAAAAATTTAATTGACCAGCGACAGCAAGTGGCAACAACTGGGCCTGAACTGACTTGCCACAACTGACACACTGTGCGCCCATTTTCAGTTACTACTAGACTTGTTTGGAGACCATTGCAATGCAATGCTCCATGCTTTTCCCAGCTTGACCCACCTGGGAGTGCACATTAAATAATTACCGCAAATGGGCTTGGCGATAATTTTTGCACCAAAACCAGTGGTCAGTAAAAAATTTTAATTGTAATTGCGAAAACAATAAACAAATGTGCCACACCGTGTGGCACACGCACACACACCGTGCACCCATAAATACTGCCGTAATGCCCATTGGGTTCATCATAAAATGCGTTGGAAAATAAAAGTACAATACGGACGCATTTTATTTAATTACTGCTAGAGGCCGTAATGCATGCAGATAGTCATAATGAAATAAAATATTTCTGCACAAGTTGGGTAGTCACAGGTGCCAAAACTTTGTATGCAGAATCGCATAGTCCTAAACTTGATGGAGTGCAGTTTTGGCGCAGCTCCATAGTTTACCAGAGTCATAAAGGACGCTTTTGTATAGGCAATAGGCTGGCAGAATTACAAACTGAAAAGTATTTTTTCTGCAAACAAAAATAAAACTTCTTCTAGAGTAAGTCGTAGTTTTCGACCTCTAGCATTAACTTTTTGTAGATCTAATTATGCGTTACACAATCCTTTTCGTGTCATATGGGTAAATTATAATAACCTCTATGGTTTCATCTCTTTTGAACGACGGTCTATTTAATTCATCTCTTTATCTATCTTATCTCATCTTGATTCCCCAAATCGAGCTTTTCTGACCAATCACGAACTATAACAATCCTACTTGGTCAACGTTGTTCTCTGACTTCCTTCCCTCTTTGGTAAAAAATGTTTAAATTTTTATGCTACTTTCTGTTTTCATCTTTAACATTGTAAATCCAAGTTTCTAGGTAGCCCCAGATGTGACCGGTGCATATCTATAAAAAATTCACCCATCAGGCTAGGAATACGGATTAGCTTTATTTTATATTTTTCTCGTTAACTTGTTTAATCTTAAGGTCAACTGGACTTAGATGTAGCCATATATTAAGGATTAAAATATACTAAGGGGTTCTCATATTTGGAAATGAATATTATGGAATCAAAAAATATTATCGGCATGGATTGAACTAATCAAACGCTGTTATTATGGTTTGAGTACAACATTTTAGGAGTACAGCTCTTTCATAAGTAAAGCTGCATAAATTCATATATAGGGGGTTTTTAATCTTTTTTTTTTTTTGGTATTATGTCTTGCAAAAAATAAAGCATTTTGGATGGAGTTAGAGCTTCCAAAAGAGAATAACTCAGCTACAGATAACCTAAGCTTCAGTCACAACGTTAACACTCTGAAGACCTTTCAAAAATGAGTATATGTAATTGCGTATCTGGACACCATAGTCGGTGTAAAAAGAGAGTCTATAATAAAACATATCCACACATAGGTGCCCAAAAACATAAATTACTTGAAATAAGTCTTAGCGATGAAATGATTGGAGTACCGGTCGAATAACACCTATTGGGTTTAAAGTCATTAATAGTGACGAGAAATTCACAAAGTTTAGATGTCCAAATGACCGGCTCCAAGCGTAATATTTCTAAAATAAAGAAATTATGCGCTGTTTGTTTGTAAGTAGATTTAAGGTTGAAGACCAAAATGAACGCGTTTGATGGTAAGTTGTCACAGACAGTTTTCCAAAAAATAAATCAATCTTTATAATATTATATATGTTCAAAATTTTGAACATAGGGCCCAATGTGTACTCGGCTGTATCACGAGCTGTTTGTTTAGGCAATGGAGACACTGTGGATTGTTAACTCTCGATTTTGGTAGCCAAAATAGTAGTTTCCATGTTTTACTTCTTGATCTATGTTTAACTACGTTCTATTTTAAAATATAAGAACAAACCCAATTGATAACTCTACTCAAGGGGACGACCGCAGCTTACATGGAAAGACCAAGTGGCGGAAGATTTATCTTTCATTGGAGTGTCCAATTTGAGAAGACTGGCGCAGAGTAGGGACGCCAAGCGGGAGCCAGTGAGGTCGGGTGTTACCTGTTATCGGGCTGTGATGGCCAATTAAAGAAGATAACTCTATCTAAAAATCATAGAGATGAATTCAGCAGTAAGGTAGAACTTATATTAAACCAGAGCTATCGCAAAAATCAGTCGAATTTAGTCGAACAGTCAGTAAAATTTACCTATCAAGCCAATTCCACCGAAACCGTTTCAGCGGAATGCTTGGCAGTTTTTTAACCGATGTTTGCATTGAAAATCCCAGTGAACGTATTCGAATCGCACTACTATTTCCACATGCAAAGAGGTGATAAACAAATATGGCGAATAAGTTCATCAAAGGTTTTATGAGCTGATTTTTAAGCATCGAACGGCAACTCTTACGAAGTTGTAGAATGAGTCCTATATTGATTAATTTAAAACTGTGAACGGAACGCATGGTACTTTGCCTTGCAGGTTTTGTAATATATATTTTGCTGCACATTTTAAATTGGGTGCAAGTTTCAGTATGTTTGGGCGTCTTGTTTCAAATTAAAAATTGTAATTTTTATTCATTGGCATTGATTTAACTATAAAAAAGATATCGAATAAGTTCTTATAGGGACGTAATTGGAACATTTAGTTAGGAACATTTCCCATACGGAATGACTGAAATATATGGGAAAATGCCCAATGTGCTTCTCTATAAGGATCGGTTTTTATGCTGCAAAACAAACGAGAATTGAAACATGTAGCCAAAATTTAGTGAATGTGAAGTTATTGTGTTTGTGTCAAAATCTATTAGTGACCGCAGATCGTCACTGTGTCACCAGATAATTGCCAAACTACTTGTCTAGCTTACTAGTAAGAACTTAATAAAATTCAAAAGCCCACGGGGATTGACATCAAATCGTAAAGTGCACTATGAGAGATTAGTATCAAAGATACCGAGAATGCTTGCATATCATTTTTATCACAATGGTCCATATGTAGATGGCTAGAAGAGAGGATACCATGAGGAGTAAAATGAATGTCCAATGTCTTTTCTCTTTCATCTGTGTTGCTAAAGGGATATGGGTTAAAATCCGATAAGTGTCTAGTTGACAAGATAGGGAGCGACTTCGTATGAAAATATTACGCCTGATAGCTTTAGCTGAGTTCAATTTTTAAAATTTTGCAGAAGAAGGTAAAGCAAATTACTATTTGCAAATGGAACGTGATCCAAATTATTGCAGCACTTTTTCACAAATATTATTTTAGAAGTTCACAAGTGCAACAAGGACCAGCTAATACGGATTCATTTAGCATTATCAACCACTGAATTCGAGATATCTAAAGTAGCAGCAGCTGTGCTCAGTCAGACTAACCGTTGAAGTGTCAACCACTGCCGCAACCAGTCGAGACGAGAGTCCCTGGCGCACGCTTTTTTCAAGGACTACTCCCAAGACGTTCATTCCCTGCTGCCTGCGCTGGGCTATTTAAAAATGTACAATACTTACTTCAACCCGTTGGCACCTTGCCAAAAGCCTTGGGCATCATTCTGCAATTAGTTAATTTTAATGATAAGGCAGCCGGCACTGAAGCATGGATGGAGCATGTAAGGGGTAACTATTGCTGGTCTTTTGGGCCAGTCGACGCATTTGGAAATTAAAACAAACAGTTGTCGTTGTCAAATCGCGAAAGCTGCGTCTTTTTGGACAAGTGTCTTTTAATTTCTTATTAGCGGTTTATTATCCCCATGGACTTTTTGGCCATTAATATGCATAAGAATGTTGGCGTCGAAGGAGCTGCCATAAATTTTAATGAGTTAACCACAGTGGCGATTGTTTAACTTTTGCAAAAGGATTATGGGAACTTTTAGTGTTCAGATAATTACTTAATAATTTTGGCAGGTGTTGCGTTTTGAGTAGGCATTATTCCAAAAATAAATTCGCTTTTGGCAAAGCAATTAGAGACGCCATAAAGTTTACAGGATTGACGAAATTGCCATTAACCATGTTTTGAAATGTTTTAGCACTGCAAGGCATTTACTAAAACAAATTTTTTTAAAAATATCTATCTATCTATAATAACGACTTAATGCTATTTTGGAGCTTACTTAATGGCAATCTGTTTCAACGAATAGTCTTTGTTTACGAAAAATAATGGGTAAAAAACATCTCATTAGAATCAGCTTCTACAATTTTCGCATTGGATTTACTCATAGTTTCAAGAGATCTTTCTGCAGAAAAATAGCTTTTGTTGCTACAAAAGCAATGTTTTAATAGTTCATTAGGATCTCTTTAAATTTTAATACCACAAACTAAAATAAAAAATCCTTCCTAGTATAAGTCCTTCTTGCATAAATTTACCTGTACACCAGGTTCATTCTTTTCTATGTCAACTTTTACGTCATAATCGATGCTATTTTCAACACATTTTTTAACCATTTCAATTAAATCTTCTGCAATTAATTCCCCATATTTCATTAATTTCAATAATATCTGCTTCATTTATATGAACAATAATATATTATAACTCTGGCCTATAAATAGTACCGCAAAAACCGAGGTACAGGTGTTCTAAATATTTATTTCATCATTTTCCGTACGTTTCTACAATTTATTCAATTAAACCGAATAGAGCAGATACCTGTGACTTCTAGCAGATTTCGAAGCAACAAACAACGGAAACCAAAGCAGGTAATTGTGCATTTAAAATATTGTTGTGTTCAATTGGAACATTTTTTTTTCTTTACCGAATTGATCTTACAATGTGGTTAAGTTAATTTTCAAACCCTTCTCCTGGTCCTCTATATACCCAATAGTTGTGAAATTACTATATAACAATATTGTAAATTATGTTTTGGTTATTTTCAAAATGTAAACTAAAGATGACGCACATTTTTTTTATTTGCTTAATAACGAGCCTAAGTGCTATCCATTACAATTCTCAAGATTGGTTCAATTGATCAATCCGGCGAAAAAGCTTAGAAAGCTATGAAACATAAGGTTGAGTGTTTGAGTAGTATTAAGGAATACGATTTTTTTTTTCAAATTTGCGTATGCGTACAACTTGTCCAGCTATGCTAATATACCTAGATTAGTCCAAAGAGATTTTTGGAAAAAAGTAGACATGCAGAGTTTAGCAAACTAAGCTGAAATCACATGAATCTCAGAGTCTGTCCCTTTAGTAGTTTCCATCGTAGTGCATCAGATATGTCTGAAGTAAGACTTTCTTTTTTAAAACTTTTTATATAAAAAACTTTCATCTTAGTTTTTACTAGGAACATTTGACGCTATGGAATTTATGTAATATTGTCAGTGAACTGAAATAAAATTGGACGCTCCAAAAGAGAAGTTTTGATAAGTCACGTTTTTGTCCCGTTTTTGGTTTTAATATCTTTAAAACAAAATTTGATTGATGTTGTGCAAAATATGCTAATGGATGAAAACTTGCATCTTCTACGAAAATATGATTTTTGAAAAAGATGGTTGCTCCTATCATCTCGGCGTTAATGCAAACAGACAAGGGTACTATACATCAACTTCTATACGCATATATTATAAAAGGCCTTTTTTTCGTGGTGTAGAACTTTGGCATTACTGCTTAAGATGGCATTCGATTTAAAAACTGTCAATTCTCAGTTTAGTGTGGCAATTCATCGTGAATGAACTCACGGGCCCGAAACGAGATTGCCGTTTTTCTCAGTTTTCATAAGCGAATTTTATTTAGCAATAAAGCGCACTTCTGGTTGAATGTCTACGTCAACAAACTAAACTACCGCATCTGGAGTGAAGCTAATTCTCAAGTGTATGTCGAAACATCGTTACATCCAGAAAAACTGTGTGTTTGGCGTGCTTTATGTGCTGGTGGAATCATTGCTCCGTACTTCTTCAAAAACGATGTTGGCCAGAACGTTACAGTCAATGGTGTTCGGTATAGAACCATGATTACCAACTTTTTCGTTCCTGAATTGAACAACCATGATATCCAGCAGCTGTGGTTCAAACAAGACGGCGCAACATGTCATACAGCTCATACACGTTTGGTGACCGCCTAATTCCACGATTTGGACTTGTGACTTATCCTTCAAGATCTTGTGGTTAAACAGCGCTAGACTACTTTCTGTGGGTCTATGTAAAGACATTGGTCTTTGCGGTTAAGCCACAAACGCTTAACCATTTAGAAGACAACGTTTGCCATGTTATTGCCGATAAACGGCCATAAATGTTGGAAAAAGTCATTGGACTACATCTGAGTCAGCCATGGCGCGCATATGCCAGAAATCATATTTAAAATGTAATACCACAAGAATATCTTTCGGATAAATAAAATTCATGTCAAATACCCGCCACTTTTCTTCTTATTGAGTTAACCATTTCAACATTTTCCCTTCAAACCAAAACCAATAAGAATAAAATGAAATATAATTTTTTTTTAAATGAACTTATAAGATTATGTTGAAGAGCTGAAACAATATGAAAATGAAACATGAAACATCGACAAAATTTTGATAGCGCGGCTAGTCTTGCGTATAGTGTTGTCTTGTTATATATGTATATATTGTATTAAATATTGAAATAAATAAATAAATTTATTCTACTTGACTATGGTCATCGCATCAAAGGCGGAGTTTTCTCTATTAATAACTGTTCGAAGAGAACAGGGACTTACAGTTTACAACCCAATCCAAACAGCGGTATCTTTGATTAATAAAGACTATTCTGGGTAAATATATAAGATTTATGACACTATATTATATGTATATTATATAATTCTTTTGTTGTATCTGCGTAAGCCTGTAATTAGCGGTCAACGATTAGACGCTTTCTTTGTAAATCTTTATGCAAATATCGGACGTTGCTAATCGATTAACCATTTATTAAATAAACATAGATGGAATTTCAACAGTCTGGCAACACCGAAGAGTTGCCACTATTCATTCTCTTATCACGTGCATTTTTTCAACACATCGAAAATGTCGCAAGAAAAAGACGACTGCGCTTTAAAGAAAATACAAATCCAGTCATTAATTGATGAAGTCAATGAGACGCTATTGATGCAGCAAGAAATACCAAATGTCGAACAGTTTAATATTCGCTTTCAAAAGTGTTTTCACATGTCTTACCGTAAGTTTTCAAACCATTAAATCAATTAAAACTTTTTATTTAATTATTGATCAAATTGGTACAAATAGATGTCCTAACCAATCGCTATTTTGCCATGATTGCCGCAGCAAAGGATAATGAGCAATTTGCCAAATTAAAATCATTATCAATGCAATTTTTGAAGACGGAATTGTTGTTGGTTGCTTTAGAGGACGAACAAGCACAGTCGTAGCAGACTAACATGTTATGTTTTAAAGAATCGATAAATAAATAGTCTAACTGGAGAATTAAGTAAACTTTTTCACTTTCGTAGCAAGTTGTATGCAACTTCTTTATAATGTTGGTTGCGTCTTCAGCAGCTGAAGTACGACACTAAAAGTGGACTACGGCCTTCTTGGCCAAAACGCTTTGGACACCAAGTATACAATATGTGCTTGGATAATTTAAAATTTGCTCTGGCCTCTTCTGGAATACTTGCAACTACCCACTTGCTTTCACATAACGTACATATCCGTGGCATTTTGTGTTTTGCAAACAAAGTCTCCTGCGTTATGGGCCTATAAATCAAAAGCCTTCAATACTTTTATCGACCAAAGATGATGAACTCATAAGTGCTCTGTGTAAATTAAGAATCTGCCCACCTCTGATATGAATGATTCAAGTAGGTGGGTTAATAAGCGCATCTTTAAACACAGTTTAGAACCTTAAGTAGTCACATCAGTTATTAGTTCTCTCATGTGCTGGGTTTACTTAGCTTAAAACTTCATCTGCGCTTTTTTTGCTCAAAACTTTGGTTTGTAAATTTCTCGAGAACGGATAAACCACCTTACAGATTAAAAAAAGATAGCGTAAATTCATAGTGGCTTTGGGATACCCTGCACTACTTTTCTACAAAAGAATCATTTGCATTGCAAGCACTCTACTGGAGCCAGGGTACTGGAGCCTTCGACTCACAATTGTGGTATTATTTTATAAAAATACACTAAGAATTATACATTAAAGGATTTGTGCATTATATTCTCTTATTTTCGCAAACGTAATCGATTACTTTTTGTAAACAAATCACAGCCGATTTCTGATAATAATTTCGGTCTCTATTTCCACGCACATTGTTTGCTTCGTGATAAAAACAATCTGATTTTTTTGCTTGCGAAACGGTTTAAAATAATTTTGTAATATATTTTATTAAAATTTTAGTTTAATTTCTAATCGTAGCAGCCCTTATGTATTTGACTTTTTTATAGCAAGTCGTATTTCTATTTATTATAAATTTGTGAGCTGAGCAAAGCGGACGTCAGTAAATTCAAACTAAAAGTCTGCTCGTCTAAATTTGAAAAAAAAATTAGTTAATTTTTTCGCTCGTAAAGCGTATTTGTAGTCATTTCGACGTTAGTTTGTGCGGAGCGATTATTGAGTAGAAGAAAAGGCAAGAAAATTTGTTTGCAAAATTAAGTTCCAATTTTGAGCAAGATGGCTAATGCTATAAAATTAGATAATCGCGGCCTCGCCATATGTCCTTTCGATCAAAATCATTGCGTCAAGTCCACCGGATTGCTTGCACATATCGCAAAGTGCGCCATTCGCCATCCCAATTACAAAGAATGTCCATACACCGCTTTCCATAGAGTTCCGAATAATGAGTATGAGGTAAGTGCAGGGAATGTCTTAAGCTGTTCTCGTTAATCAGTATGTACAATTCGCAGGAGCATCTCCGTGTTTGTAATTGTAAGAAAAATTTCCCCTTGCCAGAAGACTAGTGCGCTTATAGGAGGCACCCGGCAATGTTGGAACACCTAAACCAGCATGTATCCAGCAGACACCATAACATTATGATCATTCCACTCAGCACCACTCAGAAGAACTTCTACATATTTCACAGTTCAATACACATTTGGTTCGGCTTAGGTAAATGGACAAGGATTTCTTTGAGCAGTGCTCGTTGATTAATATGTGTAATCCGCAGGTTCTTTTACATAATCCGATCCATGCAGCTCGCCCTACGTCTACTCAAAAAATACTGTTCTGTTGTATATGGTATCTCATCTCTCGTCTCTATCTCATCTCAATAAATATACTACACGTTGCGCTGAATTCCAGAATTTAAGTTTAATAAATAATAAATTTTGAATTGAATCAATAAGTATTTGCTTAATTCAATTGAAGTTAAGACGTTTGCTTCGGCCGCATTCTACAAAATTCCTTTAACGGATCAGCAGACACGGCTGCAATCAAGTGCACATTAATCCATAATTTGCTCTTTGACGATATTGCGATTAATAATTTTTAATAGGAATTCAATACCATAAATGGTTATACTTGCCACTCGTTTTTAGGCTGATTGATCCCTTTCAATGGGGCGACAAGCGGCGACAGCTTGCAACAGAACTGATGCTGCCTGTTGTAGCATGTTGGAATTTTGTTTGAAAATTCGCGGCACGTGCAACGCGTAAAACGATTTCAAACTGTAAGAGGCGGCAACATGGGTGCAACACGACAATGCCACTTGGAAGTTGCAACTAGTAACTTGCAACTTGCTGGCAGCTTTCAGTGCGCGTCAAAGGCGACGTGTTTGTAATTTATGAACTTTGAAAGTATGTGTGTGTGTGCGTGTGCGTGTGTTAGTGGCATAATTAACAGTTAGCTGCAATAAAAAAGATTTTTTAATTGATTTTCTACCAAATGTAGCCTTACCACTTGGCACAGCAAAATACTACATCGCACAGCCCTTTAATTTATGAACTTACAGCCATATTCG
Source organism: Chymomyza procnemis (assembly GCA_035046065.1). Lineage (NCBI taxonomy): Eukaryota > Metazoa > Arthropoda > Insecta > Diptera > Drosophilidae > Chymomyza > Chymomyza procnemis. Next base: position 9,052,955 of record JAWNOJ010000023.1, on the reverse strand, counting down.
GCAGGCATTTAAACATTTAATCAATAACTGCATATCTTGCAACTACAACACCAACTTGCCCCGGCCACAGTGACGTAGTGCAGCCAAACTTTATACTCATTGTGTAGCAACCCTTTTTTGGCATACTCCGCCACTGTGCTGGCCTATAAATATTTATAAACTCAAGTTGCAGCGACACCAAACATAAACCCGGCACCTTAAGACCTAATGACAAAGTGATAAGCACAATTAAGGAGAAAGCAGGCAACCCTGGTAGGCAGCTCAACTCAGAGCCGCTCTGAGCGTCCGACAACTAAAATGTGTCAACACAATCATTCCTCATCATATCTTCAATGCGAAGAAGCTTGTAAACATATAAAACAAGCTGCTGCAAAATATTGTTGCAACTCTGATCACTTGTCATCCTTGCATGATGTACGATCATTGGTTTGTGCAGCTACAGCATTTGCTGTTGCAACATTCCGTAGAACCTGTTGACAATCCAACACTTGCGACAAGCGAAACGATCTCACTTTTTTTTTGCGCGCTCGCGTTAAATTTCGTCTGTTGGGTTCTTTCTCAAGTTCTACGAAAACGTAAACAAAAAAAAAACCAAACCTTAGTCAAGGTGTCGATATCGCACAATGATTTTAATGATGGCATCTCGAACGACTGTGTGCATCTGTGAAGCAACATAGTGACGTGCAACAAAAAAGTGAAACATGGCTTGTTGCAGCAAATCGTCAAGATGCCATCTCACTGATAATCAATAATTTTTATATTTTCGAGACATCATTGGCGGTTATAGGTAGCGCGTCGGCATTGTCCACAAAGTGCTGCCAACTGTGGACACTCCATTAAATATTGTTACCTGCGTAAGAACTCAACAGATCGCATTTAGTTGGTGTACATATTTTTTACTAAAACTATTGCAGTTTATAGTAGCGCAAAAGCTGGGACTAATGAAGCGATTAGCCTAAGTTGTAGCTTCCAGTTTATGTTCTGACATTCGCTTTTAGAGAGTTACACCCAGAGGTGTAAGAGGAATTGTTGCACGATTGAGTGAGATTGCATGAATTAAGATCAAGCGTGTTTTTCATTGTGTCATAATAGCAAACAATTTTGGCTGTTGGTGAAAATTGGCAACAAACGCATATTTGCATGAGAAGCTGACGCTTGGTTTTGTAAGTGCAGAAGCGTAACAGCAAATCTATGGAAAGGTCATAATGCTCAGAAACGATTTGCAAAGTGCCATGGCACAATATATATGAAATAAGTGTGAATACTCAGAAAGTAGTAAAACTATTTGACAACATAATAAAGCTATAAGGGACCGACTTTTGCAAAATTGCTTTTAGTATTATACACTTTTTCATTTAAGTTTTGCATAGTTCTTGAGCAGCTAAAATATAATAATAAACGAAAATACCACAAATGTATAAAATCAAGAGTCCATAGTCGAGCAGAATGTTCAAAAACACGTAGAAATTTGGTTGCAAAGCTTATCAAATCCCACGGAATGCTGAAAATAAAGCAGCATCTAACATATATGCTTCACTATGCAACGATTTAAATAAGTCTAACGTCAAAGTCCATTTGCCATTCCATAAAATATTCGCCATGATTCCAAGCAATCAGCACCAAAGCGAATTAGGGATGTATTCACATTTGACATGCAAAGCGCATTGACACTTGGTTGCCACTGGCATTGCCAAAAATCAACTTACGGTTTGTGGCTTCGTCTGGCTGATTGGTGTTGCCAATGTCAGGTGCTGCTGCTCCATGGTAATGACACGTCTGGCAGCCACTTTAGCAGCTAAGGCTCATCATCGTCAGCGAAGTGCAAATACGTGCACAAACGACAGGCACCTTTCAACCCCACTTAGGAGCGTTGCCAAATAATGCGCAAATATTCAGATGGGTTTTCAGCACAAAAATGCCAACATTTCCATCAAAGCTCTCCATACGGGTTGTAGCTTGTAGGCATGGTGAGGTGGGCAACCCTTTAATGCTTCTATCGAAACGATAAGCGAAAGACATGGGTAGATTTTGAATGTCAATTTAGTTGTCATGTTGTGACTTTTTATAGAATAATCTATCAAAATCGGATTGCAAAGCAGATAATGCATTTGAGGCGTATGAAAATGGAAGAGCCTCTATGAACTGTGTTTAAGCAATTAAGTTGCCAAGTTCCAAGGTTTAGGCTTTCTGTATATTAGCCTACTAGCATATTTGCGTTTATAAGAAATTGTCTATGAAGCTGTTAAGACAAAAGCAGAGGGATATTTTTAATTCAGTTGTTTATTAAATAATACTACTGTCAGTATTTACAGGCCATACCATGGTTACGTAACTATTGACAATGACTATGATAAAAGCGCTGGACCTTAAGGAAACTCTGACGAACGCATCCCTTGAACTTACTATGGAATATGAAAAACATTTCTTATATAATTATAATATATAATTTTATATTATATAATCTTATTTATTGTCCAACAAGGGCAGATTTAAATGTTCACGAAAGCCACTTCAAAAATCATAACGAAATAATTATACTTATTTTTTTAACGGTCCAAATTTATTTTATTTTTTACGCTAATTTTTAAAAACAATATAAAGTTTACGCTGGCGAGATTTTTGGAAAAAATTTGGTATTTGGCAGGTTTTGTTTACCTTTTAAGAAACAGCTAATTTATGATAAGTTTTGCGATACACATTTTGGTAATAGAACCTATTTGTTTGCCATGTGGATAGGCCTTTTTAAATATAAAAAGTAACTACGACAACGTAAACTTGATAAAATGCCATTATTTATAAACATCATCAGGTCCTCCTTTTTTGAACGCGAACCAATTGAAACGTCTCCTCTTATTTCATTCGCCTTACAATATAGGCTTGGTAAGTCTGCAGATATTTGACTTTACTATTTTGTTAACTTTGAAAAATAGGGGTTCCCAATTATTTCTAATTCGATTCAATAAAAAAATTGTTGTCTTGCAATAAGGGATCATCTTGCAAGACAGTTTTCTTTAAAAATGTTAATAACAAGTAGAGGATATCATAATTTTTCAATTTTGTAACGTAACGTTATTACAAAAGTCAACTCAAATCATATTGTAAATTAGAATTACAACTTTGCAAATTCTTAAAGAGAACTGACAAGGATACTGTAAATTGATAGTATGCCCTTGCCAAAAATAAAACCAACAACTAGTAGCTTTCACGATAATGCAACGCCTTGAAACATCTTTAAGAGTTACAGTTCAAAGCAGCACTTGTGCAACACTTCATTAAATCCTCTAAAGCCACTTGTTCCGGCTGTGGAAAGTGCCTGAAAGTGCGAATCGTAATGATGATTACCAAAGCGCTTCGACAATTCCATGTTGCTCCAACCATTACAACGCACTTCATATTCCGCATGGAGTCATCTTCTGTTTATGTGCACAATCACAAGTGACTGCAAACTTCGTAAAAGCAATCAAAGCCGGTTCAGTACTAATTAAAAACCGTATGATCCGGCCTCATGTAATGACTTCATTGCAATTGAAACTGGCCAAAAGGCAAGAATTGTTACCGAAATTGGTTACGTAGTCGGAGGGAGCATTTGATTGCGCTCATTGTTGTTTGGGGTTGGAGGCATGCCACACGGTCGACTGAATCGCAGACGTAGAGACAATTTGACGTGCAATAAAAATGTGCGCACTTTGGTTTTCATATAAGATTTTCACAAATGTGCCTGGGACCCATATGAAATATTTTCTCAAATTGGATTGCTGACCCTTTGGTCACTGATGTGTGCAGGTCTTGGGGTCATACATACATATTTGCATCTAATACATAAACATAATGCGTTAATTTAAAAGTATTTGCCGCAAAAGGAATATGACTAAAGATGGCAAAATACCAAAAAAAAAAATGGAGAAGAAAAACAAACGTATAAAAAATATATATGCAAACATTTTTTGGGTGGTAATCAAATTTGCGATGTTTTTTTTTTACTTTTGGTTTTTTTCTTTGAATACGAAAACGTAAAAAATGAAAAGCTGCTGCGGAATTTTCCCCAAGGATATGTTTTGCCAAGACCACAGGACATGAACGATACAAATAAACAAATGATGTAAATTTCATTTCCACATTTTAGCATTTGAAAGCCAGGAGAGCGAAGCTACAGAGGGCGAGAGAGAGAGAGAGAGGGTGACGAGCAGCCAGAGGGCAGTGTACAGTGGGCGAAATGTGGTTTCTATTTGCATCAGTAGTTTTTCCTCAGTAATATCAGCCGCATGGAAGTTTTGCAAAATCTGAGAAAATTAAGAGCAACAAATTTAACTGGTATTCATTTAATTTTGTATAAAATTAAAGCTTCATTTTAATAATAATAGGATTGAAGTAGAGCGTACTCCACCCATTCAACGTCGGTGGTTCCTCGCAGCACCACTGTGAAAAGATGCTTTGTCCTCAGAAAATTTCAATTAATTGAAGATAGCTTTGTTACCGCAGACGATTATTTACGCCGTAACTCTCTTTGTACGAGCAGTCCAATTTATTATAATTGTAGTCACTTGCAGCGAAGTAGGAAGCCAAGATGACAAAATACATCGCTTTTGCCAGAGTGAGAAAAAATCAAGTATTTTGTGCGCAGAAGTAAAAAAAAACCTAAACTTGCAGAGTTGCGATCCTTTATGAGGTACTTTTGGTTTAAAAATTTCTTCAATTTAAAATTTATAATTTCTTTAAGTTTTTTCACTTTTTAACAGTATTTTAAATTGACTTTTCATTCTAATTTAAATAGATTTTGATAAATAATTGTAATTTTTCGGGCCTAGAACTTGGTTATCCGAAATTAATTTGGGTGCAAGACGCAAAAAACCTAGCGTGTAAAATGCTAATCCAATTAAAATTATTGCTATTTTAAGAAGTTCCATTTTATAATTTCTTAATTGAAGTACTTTTTTACTTTTAAGCAGTATTTTGAAATTTCTTTCAAGTTTAAAATTCATATTTTAAAATTTTCCTTTCACTATTGTGAATTCTTGAGAGACAAAAAAAAATTTGTTTTTCAAAAAGTGCTTATCGCGTTACTAAATAAATCCATTTTCAGTGTATTTGGTACGAAGAGTCCCTTTTCAGTTTTATCAACCCAAAGCTAAGCTTCCCTTCTTTCGCACAAATCTTATTTCTAAAAATTCACTTTCATTCAAAACTTAATAAATATTTATTAATAATAATTGCGACCACTGTGCTGCGTGCAAAAGACTCAAACTAGTGTGACGAATGCATACTCTCTTTAAATGAAAATATGAAAATTCAGCTAAATAAATTACATAAATTTATTTTGTGCGCAAGGGCGATTTCTCAATCTAAATATTTTAGTTGTGTACCCATTTCGACCAAAACTAACTAAATAACGCAAAAGGTTTCTTCTTTTCATAACCCGCCCCCTAAGAGCTGCGGACTCTCTGACATTGAATGTTGACAGCTGAGTGGCAACACACAAAATTTTCGGATTTACCAAATTAAATTTGTAAAAAAAATTCTTATATTTGCATGTATTTCACATTCGTCATTTCGTCGTTATCGGCATTTCCGCAGCTGATGTCCTTAAATCCAACTTAAACGAACATTAAAAACCACTTTTCAGCCTTCAAAATGAGCAGACTTTTATTTTGGGTTGAGTGTCAAGTGTCAAATATACTTATGCCAAATCAAAATCCAAACTCACAAAATGCCAATAACAATTTAAGAGCTTTCAAAAGTAATGAAATGAATGATACGGTTTTAATGCAATCGAATTTATTTGCAACTAGATTTAGGCAAAACTTTAGAACTAAGGTTAAAAACATAATGGGATATGAAGAAAGTGTGACACTTTTTTCCGCTGCTTATTTTACTATGGTATTGAAGGTTGACATTTGGGGCATCGTGTGTTTCTCTTGAATTTTTTGAATTGTTACAATTTAATAGTGTAAGATTGAAAAGCTTTTTCCGTGGTAGTATAGCAAATTGATGGTTTTTTTTGAGTTTTAAGGCTGTTTCCAACAAAACCACAATTTATACGTGGAATAGTACACTGTATCTTGCATTAATGAGTATTGTCGAGTGGTTTATCAACCAACTCTTTCAAATCTCCACCTTGCGCTGCAACTGGATTCATGGCTAATAAACGCAGCTGACTTTCCATATTAAAACGCTTTTCAACTAATTTTTTTAGTGCTATTTCTATTAGCTGGTGATCAGTCTTAGCTTTTTCTAGACCTTCTTTAAGATTATCCATAACCTGACGGTCAATTTCCAGCAGCTTTTCGAAATATAAATAATTGGCTAGTTTGATATAATTTTTCTGTATTCCGTCAAACATCAATTTCCACTCCTGGTACGATTTTTTCAATTCTTCAATTGAACCTTTTTTGGCATTCATCGGGCTTCTATTATCAACTGAATCGTTAAAGTCATCGAAAAACTGCTGTTTATCAGGCAAGCCAAAATTTTCGTCAACCTCAAGAGTTGCGTTAATAGTCGAGTTTGGTGTTATCGTAACAAAAGATTTCTCATCAAATGAATTGTAAAGAGTTTCTTCTAAGATGGGGTCTGTTCTGTCGTGTGTTATATTAACCAACTCGTTTAAGTCCTCAGCTAGTTCTGCAACTGGTTGATCTTCCAATAAACGCAGCTGCTTCTCCATTTTCAAGTTTTTTGCAGTTAATATCAACAAATGTTCTCCTTGTAACTGATGATTAGTTTTTACAAATTGAACAAGCTCATTCAGCTTATCGGTAACTTGTTGTTTTGCTTTCAACAGATTTTCCCAATCAGCTAAAAGTTTGGCCTTTTTGTCGAATTTGACTTGTAGCTCGTCACATTGAAATGCCCATTCCCGTACCATTTCTTTCAACATCTGCAGTTCAGCGTATCTCGTATCGGTTTTTTCTACCCCGATTATTGAGTCTTCAGTTGTTTTTGGCGGCAATGCCAAGGCCGAATTTCCATCGCCATTAATAGCCGCATCGACCAACAGCGCATCCTCTGCATGTAGGCTTTCGTTAACGGCGTTATCATCTTTACCAGAATTTGGTAAAAATAATTTTTTAAGTTCCAAAAGAAACGACATTTCACTTGTTTATTTTTCGACAATAGGTAGACAGACAGCTTTTGCTTTGTTAAATATATTGTATGTCGATATATTTATTGAAAAGTATATCACTGGAGATGTGAGTTATTTGTTTAACTTGCTGGGCATGTGTATGCAAAAACACTCGATAACAAGGGACAAAACTCTTTATATGCAATTTGAAGATGCAAAATTGTGAAAAAACCCAATAGTTAAAAATAAATTTATTGAATTTAATTATAGGTTTCTTGGAATCATTAAACGTGAAGTTTGGACAGAAAGACTCCCAAGATAATCTTTTACGTTATTGCCTCCTATTGGCTACCAATTGCGTAATAAACTGAAAACTGTTGCTGTTGATGCAACATTTTTACGAGACGAGGAATATCTTCGAATCTTTTGGTACAGGAATTTCACATGTAGTATATTCGACAAATGTTAAATGCGTCTTGATATTCTACATCTTCCGCGAAAGTTTTTGTTTCTAGCTAAAGATTATCGGCATCAGCTTTGCAACATTTTTTGTTACAATAGTTGAGACATTTCCGAATGAAAGAATCAACTACTCCTTAAAAATGGCTTAACATCTGGCAGAATCGGTTTAATCTTTAAGGCTGGTTAAGGCATCGATCCCACAAAACTGTTTAACGAGTTTAGGAATCTGTAAAAATGCGAAAAATAAGATTCTTACCGTTGCAGATTACAGAATTTGAAATATTTCAACAAAATTTCAGTTCCCTAGCTCCATAAAGGGAGTACACATTATGGACTCCCAATAAAACACATGAACGTGTACATGAATTAGCATATTAATAGGTTTTGATAGCTTAAGTTATTTTAGCCACAAATCGAAAGTTAAAGTTCTCCCACTCTTTGCCAGCAAAATAACTTACATACATACAGTATCCTCTACATGTACATACTTATTTGGAGTTGCATTTATTTACTTATACTGCCGCAGAGGGCACTCGGGGGTGCCATAAAAATTCACACAACAGCAATTTTGCAGTTACTCTCTACTCGGCACCAAAATCCATAGCAGAAGTGCGCATCCCTCCCAGACCAGTTTCAGTTTGCAGCGATTAAAATTATGCAAACGTATTATAGCAGTTGTTTCCAAATGCTGTGTAAAATGTTGAGAATTTCGAGTAGGAGGGCGGGATTTAGGCGGTAAACACCCAATATTTGTTGCCACAGGATGAGATTTTGGGAAATAGCAAAAGTAAATTGCCAAGTCAATTTATTTCTTTTTTTTTGTGTGCAAATTGAGAAATTATACAAGAGACATTTTGATGTGTCATAAATTAAGCTATTAAAGAGATACAAAAAGTTACATTTAAACCGAACGAAATTTATCAAAAAGTTTTAGTGGAAAAAATGGAATTTTCTAAGTTCCAGCACGAACTATCTACGAAATATTACTTTGCTCTAAAAGCGTTTAAGTCTAAAAGCGTTTTTAGTCGCACAATTGCTCTTTAACCAAAAAAATTATTTTTGCGATTATGTGCAATTTGTTTGATTTCTATATCGTAACACACTTTACCCTATCCCATAGGAACACAAGAACTTGCGTATCTTAAATTTGTGCAATATTTGTATGGTAAGGACCGAGCATTGCAAAGAGTTCAAGTTCTAGTTAACGATTGTCCCATGTCCGTTTGTTAATCTGCCGCTTTCAAAGCTTAAAGTTGCCCGCCGCAGACTTTGATTTTGGAAACACTCAAGAGCAATCCGAGTGTGTGTGTGTGTGGGTGTGGGGGTGTGCTTGCATAGCCAATGCATGGACGTTATGCCTATTGGAGTGTCCATTTTTAATTAACACTTTGACAATTTGACGCGAAATGCATTTTGTGCTCCAACTAACGTAGTAACGTCTGTCCAAGCAGTGCTTAGATGTTTGTGTGGCATGGGCAGGTGGAGTAATAGATGGAGCATGTGGCAACTGCAACCACTGTGTTGAATGTTTAGGATGCAATTGACGTGTCAATGCGAGAGTCCCCCATAGAGTCGCAACGCATGGCATGGCAGCTGGTAGCAGCCTTTTATGCAGACAGTGGAACACATCCTGCCCCAACCCTTTATAGCTGCTGCATAAATGTTGCATGCGTTTGTGTAACCCAATTACCGTTGCAAATTACTCACACCTGCTAACGCATTTCAAACCCTTTAACAGTTCATATATGTATGCCGTTAGTCAGCCACAAATCCAAGTTAGGGTGTGCCGTCTGGGTGGGGTGCTTGCTCACTGCAGACTCGCTTTACATAATTGATGACAAATTGAAATCATGTTAATGTTCCTAACAAAGGGCTCTGGAATTTGGGCATTAACTAAAGTACTGTACTTGGTATTGTTAAAATTTTGCTAAAATTTATTACAAAGACTTTGCGAAATCCCAATGACCGACCCCTCTGCACCACTTGCGCATGCAGATTTGGCAATGTTTGCCAAATCGTTGTGCTTGGCCATAAATTCATCAGGCAGCTAAAAGCCAAAATCAAATTGCCAATGGTTCAATTTGTGGTTTGCTAGAATTTAGCCGCCCTTTATCCCCAGGGCCGTATTTGCTGGCCGTAAATCGAAATGGGCTGACCATAAATTTTCAATTGGTCACTTTGATGGAGTTGGGTGTGACGCCTTCTATGCAAAAGTTTAAGCGTCAAACGCAATGCACCAATGGGAAATGCAAACAAGAAACTTGACAAAATAAACCCCGACTAGAAGTAAAAGCTTGGCGAAAGTTTTTTCTTCGAATTTTTTTTTAGCTTATTAGAGTTTTACGTATAGTGTGAAATTTTTTAGTTGTGATTTATGCTAAAAACATAGTCATTGTCCTAACGGAATGCAAAAGAAACAGTTTTACCCAGAAATTTTTGATAACAGGTGGACTAAATTAAAACTCATTAATGAAGCATATCTAAATGTCGATAATTTCCCGACCTCCTAGCGATAATATTTTTTGTGCAACATTAATGCATAGGTGTGTTTTTTCAAAAACAAAAACCCTACATAAGGAATAAACAGTGGGTTTATTTTAAAATAAATGGTATATATATTCTTGGTTCATAGAAAGAAATAGATGTTTCGGAGATACTTTGTGATTAATTTGCAATTATTTTGATGTTTTAGTATTAACTGATTCGGATACAGTCCTAATGTGTGTTTAGCGCGGATTCGCAATTTGATTGCTTAATCCCGATCATCGCAGCTAGAAACACACCTATCTGTAAAATTTTCGTAGGAATACTAGGTAAGACTGCGATAAGTTACAATGCTCTTTGCTTTTTTTTCTTCGTTGTAGGAGCACCTGAAAAATTTTCCATTGGATGATATCTTGAATGATGCAGTACAAATTGGAAAGACTAAATAAAGAAGGCCCCAAATAGTTTACCGATAACTCAGACGCAACTCTTTTTGGCTGCTGCTAAAGGATGATTTTTTAAGAGCTTGCCAAATTTGAATAAGAAAAAATAAAATAAAATAAAATAAGGCCTTTTAAACGATCGATAATAATTTAATGTTTAAAGATATTTTTAAATAGATATTTGGCGCGATTACTCTGGCGTCTTGCCTGGGCTTAATTTTGGCAAAATATACAAAATTTAATCTTAAATTTTGTCTTCCAGTGCATCATTTATTCCGTAGCTGTTTCTCTAAAGACTTAACACGTCTCAAAAAATAAGAAAATAGTTTTGAGGCGTTAAGTCACACGATTTATGATGCCAACGGATCGGTGCTAAAACTGAATTAAACTGGCGCAGCGAACTCATCTATAAATTGAGCCATTGTTTTGCGTGCTGTCCTGGTAACACCATCCCTTTGAAACGAAACCGAGACGAGCTCTGCCATTCCACAAAAAAAAGTTTGTAAGTACATAAAGTACTTGCCATTCACAATAAGGTTCCGATCTTTGCCATCTTTGATGCCGCTGGGCCGTTATGCATATTTCGGGATGAATTGGTTGTTCATACGATGCTTCTGGTTTGTCTTCAGTACAAATGTGGCAATATCGCAGAAATGAGATTGTGAGATATGCGAAATGAATCTTGCCTTACCGAGCATGGATTTTGACCAGCGCTGTTATTTTTAAGGTCCAATGATAGTTAATTAATAGACAATAATATAAGGCACTTCCACCATATATCTGCTGTTAAAAACAAATATGCCAAAAATTAGGTAGCTAAAATATCGCCCTTTACTAACTGTGGCACGTCGCAGGCTTATCTGAGGACATACGATTAAGAAAAAACATGCAGCAGAATTTTAGTATCTTTAAAACATGCCGCCCATCCGAAAGAATTTGAATTTCTTCCCACCACCGCTCTGCGCTCATGTTTTGCGGATAGTCGCGTAGCTTGTGATTCTCGAAAATCTAGTAGGACATAGAAATTACTCTCCAAAAAAGTTTCCACAAAAAAACATTAAATAAATGAACACTTAAGAAACGTAACTAAGCATACAAAAATAGCTTATCATTCTGATGTTGTTAGGCCTTTGTCCAGGGCGAACTCTCGCAGCATGTTCTTCTCATACAAATCACGCACACAATTGGTACGTTGAAAAAATGTGCAACTATTGTCTTTGTCCTTTGTCCGGGATGTAATCGAGATGCCACAACAACAAGAACAAACGACGACAGCTCATTAAAGTGTCAGAATGCCATATGAGGGGGCACAAAACGCCAATTATGCGTACTGCCAATTGCCACATATACGATGTGGGTGGAGTGCAGTTGGTGGCAAATATAACCAGTTTCTGGGCGCGGGGGTTATATGTCTTACCACAAATGTGAAAGTATGTGTGTGTGTGTGTGCATGTGTGTGACTATATCAGTGCAAAAGTATCTGGCAAGACAAACACTGAAATTTTATAGTTTGTTGCCTAATTGCACTCTGGGGTAGTGTCTACTCTTATGGTTGCGCCTGCCCTTACTTCCTGCAAACGTTTACTTTTGTGCGAAACAGCAAGTTGGCAGAAATGTCCTGAAAACAGTGATTAAGAGCCAGAGACAATGAGTATACGGTAGCATAGATACATTGAAGATTTTGTGAAATTGAAGTCATGCAATTTAGGCGCGCTCTTGCAGGTCAAACGGAATTATTTAAAAGCTTCAAATTTTTAAGTATGTGAAAATACACGGCCTGGTAACTCCGAGGTAAACAAGACGCGTTCCCTGAGGTCGCTTAATTCGTTGCAGTCAAATTTTATGCACATGTTTTTATATATGTATATATATATTTACCTACATATATGATACATATGTAGGTATACAACAACCCTATAAAGTAAACGAAACTGTATTTGGGAATGGCGTGGCAATGGCAACTGTTTGCCAAACCGTTTGTTGCCGCTAACCATTAAATTTCCCCAAAATACAAAGTGGAAAAATATCCAACGCGTACGCATTAAATATTAATCAATGTCGACTACGGCAACCCTACTCCATGGCTTTCAGTTTTGTTTACAGGTGTATCATCTCAGTGAGCAGAAAGGCATATACATTTTATTTACTTAGTTGAGATACACGAAGGTTAGTGCATTATTAAACACTGTTTATGCGACATTAGGAACATAAAAGTGGTCTAAGGACAGCTCAAATAACAAACGATGCAGAAAAAAAACCAACAACATTCTAAACCAGGCTATATATATCTTTAGAATGTTACGAACCCAAAACAAATGCAATTTTGAAAAGCTTAAAGTGTTTTAAAGTTGGTATGTTTTTATATTGTTTTTAGAATTATAATTAAAAATTGAAATTCCCTTAATTTAAACTTAACAAAAGTAACAAATTTCACAATATAGATTCTTTGGGTCTTCCAAATAATTCGTTCAAGCTCGCTTTTTGCATTACAATTGAACCTAATAATTAAACAATTTTAAAATTTCAATATTATGAAGTATTAAATAATGCAATGCACAATTGGAACTACAAAATAGTAGAGCTAGAAGTCGAAAATTACGAAATACTCTGGGTGAAAGGAAATATTGTTAGAGCCAATGCAACCAAATAAAAGTTTAGGCAAAAATAGCACGACATGGCGTGTTCTACGATCATTTAGAGAAGGTAATTTTTTAAGACGAAATCTACAGAAATAGGATGGCAATCGAATATTGCAGCCTTATTGAAACCGCGAAAAGCAAATATTAATAATTGTCTCTGAGCAGGCTCAATCAATTTTTGTAGTGTTGATATTGAGAGTTCCAAACGCAAGAACAGTATTCTAAAATGGGGCAGACAATTGAAACATACAGCAGTTTGGTTGTCATTAAATGCTTTCGACCATCTCTATATAAAAGCAAGAACCCTACAGTTTTATTTATATTATTACTATTAGGACTGATAGTTCTCCGGTTTGGTATCGTTTACTCACTACCTTTCGGGTCCATTGTTGAACAAATATGTGATGCTGACATCTATTACATCAAGCATTTATTCGTGCATTAGGACCTTTTATATGACCACAAGTAAAACCACGGTACAGCAGAGTTTGCCATTATCCCAATTAGGGTTTTTTATTTCTCGTTCTGTACTTTATTTTAAAAAATATAAAAATTTTTCTTAACAAAGGGGGCAACCGGTAGCATAGTGATACTCCCCTCTAAAACGGAAGATAGGTGGTTCACTTCCCCACCCAGCAGCAGTGGTGCATTAGCAGTGGTAGCAGTGCTATGGCTAGCATATAGACGCTATTTCCTATGGAAAATCGCTATTAATAAAAAACACCGCCTTTCACATTCGGCTACAAATTGTAGATCCCTGTTCTCTTCGAACTGGAGCGATGACCATGGTTTATTTGTTTATCTCAAAAAAATCTCTTTTACAGAAAGAAATCCCCTTCAGAGCACACTTTTTACATTTCATTCACTTTTGATCAATTTTAAGCGTATCTAAACATAATTTGTATACCCCTAACATTAATATATAATATTATACAATCACACCCAATATGCAATATATAATATTATACAATCACACCCAATACGCCCTCATGACAATTTTTGGGAAAACGCAAAACATTTTACTGACATTTTTCGTAATTAAACAAAATCACCCAAAAACTGCAACCGCAAACAGAAGTCAACAAACGGATTAATTAGCGCTTTTTGGAAATTTCGAGTATTACTGTCTCAACAAATTCTAATCATAATTTGAGCAGGCGTCCGTATACTGGGTGGGTTGTTGTCGTTACCGCATTTCTATGGTGGTTGCGGTCACTGAGTTACCCAAAATTTTCTGATACTCTTTGGCTGGCAAAGGATTTTCGCACATATGGACTGAAATGATGTGAGCGTACAAATGCCAAGTGCCACGTAATCAATTTAGCAGACCGCGTTTACTACACTTCAAATGTGAATTTAAGATGCTATTGTTACGGCCCCTCACGGAACGTCCGGGTGAGGGTGAGTTTTACATTCAACCTACGCAAACAGTTTTAAGCCGTGTGCTTAGCACATTCGTCACCATCATTATCGGGCATCCTGTTGTAACCAAATATCACCAACATATGTGCAACAATTCCGATGTGTTTATGGACGAGTAGGTATATATATTGATATGATGCCAAGAGTTGTTGTCACTGCTGTTTAAATATCTGTCGGATTTGTGAAGGCGAAAGCGTATAAAAAAGTGACATCCGATTAACATATCTATTTCTAGAAATTATTGCTACACGGTTTTTAGTTACTAAAGAGTTTTTTGACAACGCTTATATTTCGGGAAAAATAAATTTTGCTGAGTTGAAGACTTGTCGTCCAGCTTATAATATATTCTGTAAATAGTAAAGCCGTCGATAATGTCGATAGTGGCAGCGTACTTGCCTCTAAAAACGAAGCTGGCTGTTTCGATGCCCTATACTTCGCTGCTTACCCAACAAATATCTATAAATTGAACAAACTTTTGCGAAGAAGCGTTGGATTCAACATAAACTGTAACTCCTTGGATATCCCATGCTCCATCTTTTGAGCGACGACAGCACAAAGAACAAATTTACTAAAAATATTTCAATAACCTTTGTATTCACAGCATCTTCAAAATTGTAAGCGTAATTATTTTAATTAGAGGTTAAATTGCAAAAATAGTAGGGCTTAAATTTTTTCAAGGTATACTACTACTCTAAAAATATCAGAATAGGGAATGAATTCAGTTCGATAGGACGAAATTTTCGCAAAAAGTTGAAAGATTAGGAAATATCTTATATACCATCAAGAACCGCGCTGCAGTCTTGCTTCGAGCAGTTCTTTGAGATAATAGAGAGAAACATAAGCAGTTTCTAAGTTTTAAGGCTAACACAAAGTTGGCATACATTTCATACGCGCCTATTAGATTTGAAAAAATCTAAAACAAAATTATATACATTTAGTAGACATTGGAAGATAAGATGTCGAGATTACTTACCAGCTAATTAGGCAAAAATATAACAAATTAAAAACGTGGCAGATTAAAGAGATAACAACAATTATTATAATATAATAATAACTAATTTATAAGAATTTGTATGGGAACAACCCATAGTAATGTATAGACAATTTCGTAGAATTGTATTTTATTAGAATTACACTACTGCAAAGTATTCATCTATTTTCAATTATTTTTTTATGTTGCTCCAAATTTATTTTATAATTTGAGCCCATATAAGAATCGAAATAAAAGTGATCAACTAGACGCACATAAAAAATATATTTAAAAACAATAATATGAAAACTTCAAATATAGGCATTTTCATTTGGTAAAAATTTTAGTTTTCCACAGTCCTATATGGGTTAAATTGAGTAACATTATGGTTTACAAGCTTTTCTATTTTATTTTTCATCATAATTGTCAGAGAACTACAGATATTTCACTTCTTTTTGAATGATTTTATGCCCAGTTCATTTGTTTCTTATTTTTTCGTTCCAAATATTTAAATTTTCCTTGAATTACTGAAATTCTTTAAAAACTTCTCTAGCTTAACCATTTTTTTACATTTTTTTATTTCGATGCTGTAGTCAAAAACAATATTAACAATCTGATAATTTGGAAATGTAGAATACTAACATCCCATTAGGAAATATAAGAAAAATGATTTATCAAGGCTTGCTTTTTTTTGTAAATCAAATTGGTTGATTTTAGAAACTGAGTAATTCCATGCAAGTCGGTCAATTTTGGTGACAATTCAATACGGAAACATATATCTAGTCAAATGGCGTAGTTTATCCGCAAACTGAGTTTCACAATATTTAGACAAGCAATAGTCTTTAGTTTTGCTTTCAAATTAAAAATGGAAAATTTAAAATTTTCAAAATTCCAAGTCATATTTTTATCTAAAATTATAATAGATCATTAACATATATTAAAGGATTAAAAGAAGCGAATCAAATTTTACAAAAAAACCGCAGCTTTGACTGTAAAAAAAATTAATTAAAGTTAAAACTTAAAGTTTAAAAAAAAAATTGCAAAGATTCAAATTATTTAGGCAATTCAGATATGATTATATGCGGGCGCAGATTTCTCGTTTTCTACGCGAAAATGAATCGCTGTTGCAACATTTTGCTTACGGCTGGCTTGAATTTGCTTAAATAGCGAATAAATTCCATTGTAGATGTATATTTGTAGCACTAAAAAGAAATGGTTTCAAAAATATGAAGTGCTATTAAAACATATGCACTCACTCAGCAAGACAATATACAAAACTACTTGTGCCATTAAATCATCGGCCCCATAGTGTATAATAAAAATTAAAGTTCCAATGAAAATATTTAAAACGTCCAGAATGCAGCAGATGACAGTAGTGATAAGCCAGGGCAGTATCATCAAGTGAGAGTTCTAGAGAAAGAAAAACACAACGTAGGTGATTAACATATATGTACCCACTATATTGCACACGTTTGTAGTCAATACTTACTCGAATCGTACCCAGAACTAGCATTACAGATGCCAACAATTTTATAGTTTCAGTTGCAAAATAAGTGCTTAGCAGAAATAATAACTCTAAAGTTTAGTTGATTTTCATTATATTTTTCTCGAATAACTTTTGAAGTACTCACGTGATCTGTCTATTTCGATTTCGTTTTCAGTATTTTTATAAAAATCAATTTCATCACCAAAGATCATCAAAAAGCTAGTTACGATTATTAAAATCGTTGAGATAAAAATGTCTAACCAACCAATGACCAATCCAGCTGTTGGAAGACGCATTCCAAAAAGGTTCTTCAACATGTTTGGTTTATATTTTGCAATGTACAAGTTAAGCGCTTTGACTTGTGTTATGTTCCCCGATTCAGATTCGAATGAAAAGTGCATTGCACAAAAGCAAAGTGAGCAGCAATAATAAAAAATTAAATGCAATGCTGTTTTTGAGTCGTATAGCGGATGGTTGATATGTTATCACTTACCAGAGTGAAGCACAATAGCTGGCAGGGTATGGCTGCGCACATATAGATTACATGGTAAGGCTTATTCTTTTGCTCATTTAAATAAGAGTTAAGCTTAATTTACTTTTTGTAACTCAAATATTTTATGTTTCTAGTTCATTTAATCTTCAAGAAAGCCTCCCCAATACCGATAAGCTCGTTTTCTGATCGTATTGCTATTTGTAGGATTATAGGGTATTCCTAGCGTCGTTTAGAAAGTGGGTGGCTTAGGAAGTGGGTAGCAATATAAAATAGAAAGTAAATTACTTATGCTAATACCAATAAAGTTGAATATCGCCCCAACCGAACTGCCCAATTTGTCGACGTGAATCGATTAGCAAGTGGAAGAACTGCCTAACGATCGTACCTGTTGAACCATTTTTAGGATTCAATCTTTTATGTGAAGTTTTGCCAACTGACCAGATCTGCAATAATAATTCCATGATAAAGAGAGATTCCCCAAGTTATGCAACATATTTATATAACAGGTGTTGATTGTTTCTCACATCCCATTTATCCACACAGCATTCCAATGCTGCAGTCTACCAATACAATCTACGCCATCCAAGTTCTCTCCTTATAGTTCTACACAAGTCTTGAAATGCGCTTTGGGTTGAGATGTGTCAGCCGGACGTGATATATCAACATTGAACTGCCGCGTATGTAATGCTAATTTCTCACATGACTTCCTGCAGAGGTTCACCGGTAGCTGTGATTATTTCCACATTTTCAGATATTTCAGAGTTCACCAATAGTCAAAAGAGAGTGTTCGAGTGTCACAACAGTATTAAGTATATTTTGTGCAATGCTACAGCCTTGTAAGACGTAGAGTTTGAAGCCGAGTTCCAACGCATTAATTGAGATTTTCTTGGGCAAATAAAGTATATTTGCTATTGATGCCAGTGCTACGCGAACCCGCAATACATATTGAAGTCGTTCTAGTCGGTAGGAGTGTTGATATGCGTTCAGTTTTTCTAAAGTCGTTCTGCATCCAAATTATTTAATTTCTGGACCATGAAACAGTAGTCAACTTTCTATTCCTTTTCATGCAGGTACTCAAAAGTTTAAAACATTTACATTGTAGTTACAGTTTGCCTAAGTCCTGGTATCAGTATTCAGTATTCAAAACAATCATGTTCATTTGCTCTTATTTTTTAGAAGTTTCTGGCCCCTTGGTTACCAATCCTACAGCATAGTTCAAGGTAGTTATAGGTGTCGCTCCACCTATCCTTGCAATTTTCTTGCCGTGCATATTGCTATTGTGGTCGTAGTTATTTATCTTTTATGTCTTTGCAACTTAAATTGTTAATTTGCTTCTAGGTTTTCTTTAAGAACCTCAGTAGATATTATATAACTCCGAAACCAACAAACTACTTGAATTCCTTGATACAATAAAATCAGACAAATAGACTATTTATAGCCATATATACCTTAATAATCATACTGCTCATACTTAAGGTTATTTTGGAGATCTCTGGACTTGCCTCTTGCATAAACTTCATATACCCTTTGCAGTATAATTTTTAGGGTAAAATATTATAAATACGAGAACGAGTTGATCAATCAGTTAAAATATTTAAAGTAATGCTCAAACCGGATCTTCCTCCAACGTAAAATTCTGAAAATACATATACAAGCTTTCTTGTATCTTCTTTTCTGTACAAACCAAACTGCTTACCAAGCCGCTTCCCTCTTATCTCTTACTCAATATATGACTTTCGCACAATTCGTTACAAAGTCCACAGAGTGACTTTCTTGAGCATATTTGAAATAATATTTTGCATAACACATTTATTCTTAATTCCCAAAATTAGATTCGAAGAATACTTAGCATTCAAAAACTTTTTCAGCTATCTGATTTTACAATAAATTACTGTATGCATTTATTTCCTTTGCTGTTTCTTTCCCAACTCTACCAAACGTTCCTTTTCAACAACTTGAACATATTTCAATATTTCGTCATGTTCCAATATCTTGACTGGATTGTCTTTAGTTAAAACCGATATTTCCATGTTAGTCTGATCCGTCTGTACCACTTCCAATAAGGCACGAACAGCTAGCTGAACTGCTGCAGATTCAGTGGCTACAACCTCATCACGATAGTTCTTTTCGAGAAATTCGAGCACAGTCTTGGATGAACGTCCAGTGACAGCAGCTTTCCAACCGCAGTAGGTACCAGATGGTTCAGTTTTATACAAGTGTGGCGTACCATCCATATTATATCCAGCGATAAGACAAGCAATTCCAAACGGACGACATCCATTGCTTTGGGTATACGTCTGTTTGCGACCAGCGACAAAACTATAAAAAAAGCAAGTGCATATATGCTTTTATATTACAT
Source organism: Chymomyza procnemis (assembly GCA_035046065.1). Taxonomy (NCBI): domain Eukaryota; kingdom Metazoa; phylum Arthropoda; class Insecta; order Diptera; family Drosophilidae; genus Chymomyza; species Chymomyza procnemis. The sequence goes on along the minus strand of JAWNOJ010000023.1, from coordinate 9,033,137 downwards.
AAAAAAATAAATCTTTTACCGAGTTATATACTCCACAGTTACAGGATCATCCATATTTAAGCGATGATTCTGGCACTCTACTTGAGCACGTTTAATTAGAACACGTGCATCTGCAATCAATCCGGCAAAGGAGATAACCACATGCTCATCAAGTTTGCCAATCTTACGCAGTTGACGTCCATCATGCAGCATGGTAGTGGTTTTTTTCTCCGCGCCCAGCACAATGCAGTCAGCGCCCACAATGCCAACCTATGTACATATGTATGTATATGCAGGAATGTAGGTTTATGTGTGTAGATGCCACATGTGGTATGCCAAGATAATGTGCTTACCGTAGTGGAGCCCTTCTGTACGGCTTCTTGAGCATACTCCACTTGAAGCAAACGTCCGTCGGGTGAAAAGATGGTCACAGCACGATCATAGCTTGGCATCTTGAAGCTTTATTTTTTAGTTTTTTCTTAACTGGGTGAACGACAGCACCTATTTTTAAATAGGGATGGAACTTTAAGCTTTGGTGAACTAAAATGAAAGTTATCGTTTCAGCCGATAATTTTTGTTTCGATTAGTTGACAAGTGTGAAATGGCATGCTTTTATACTGATTGAATGAATTGTGGCGGAACGAATGGAATTTTTGGATGACAATTTTTTCATTCCACTTCGTTTCAGTGTCTAGAACATTATTATGATATTATTCTAACTAAATTGCGCACGCAACAGTTTTTCGGTATTCAGATGCACTATATCAAAATTGGTAAACTATATTATTTTGGACAAATCGGTAATAAATTCAAGTTTTTCACGAAATTTGTTGTATTTGATGAATACATTGTGTAGGGAATATTTTACTCTTAAGGCTTTAAGTATTTTCTGGTACTTATTTGAATTGTGCTGGTTTGTGAGTGCTTCAGTAATGTAAGTAATTCTATTGCAGAAAAGTTATATAGGGTATTTTAAAGCCTTGCACACGCAGCACTAAATTATAATAACTTATTGTTTTTCTACAATATTGCTTACTTTCAAAATTGAGTCTTTTTTTTATTCACACCTTTAAATAGAGCTGCTGGGGCATTTTAATGCTCAGTATAAAAATCTCCAAGCTTAATCCCCAAGCAAGTTAAATAAAAATTCTGATAAAAACTGAAGCACTTTTAGTATTTTGAAAATTCATTAATTTACAGTTGAGTTTTTTATTTCAAATACAAAAAGCAGGAAAATAGTGGGTGATATTTTAGCAACTTAGTTTTCAGCATTTACTGTTTTTGGCAGCTTAATTGGTTTACATGCCTAGCGATTATATAACCATTAATCGACTTACAAACTAACTTCACTGAAACTACTTATGGAGATCAAGTCTTCCAACGTATTTAAAACTAGTTCATATATATATTGAGAACTGACCTCAAAAATGGCAATAAAGTTTAATACTGAGAAGTCGATACATTTTTACTACGAAGATTGTGCGCTGGTATATACCGAATAAATGCAAATTCAGTATTGCAATTCAACCTATTATCTTAGTTACTTACGCAACGAACTGAAGAAGTCATATAAAAAGCAAACTTAGATAAATTACCACACACAATTCGCTGCTTTGTATGGGCATATGAAAACTTGTACGGATCTTTGTGATGCAGTTATGGGATACTGTAGTCCACTCTTTATAACCATTCAACGGTATTAGTTGAAGAAGGTAAGATTTATTGTATTAGGAAATTCGTAAAGACACAAATTTTTCCATATTTTACTTTAGTTGGTTATTAAATGCAGTTATCGGATTAAAATCGAACTTACTAGCTTTCACAAGACACACCTGCTTTGCACGCCTTCCATAGTTAATTATTCTAGGGAAGAATGTGTGCTTTCCACTTCGTCTTTCTATCTGAGTACAGGTTACCTTTAAGTTGATTCGTCGTTTTTTGTATCGAACACCTTCCTTTTTTTAACGTCCCGCTTCGTAGATAGTATATGCTTGTCTTGGATAGCTAGATTCACATTCGCAAACTCCTTTACGATAGCGGAAAATGATACGGTTTTAAAGTGTTAAGAGGGGTTCTTTTTAACCTTAATAGAGTTAATGATATAGCTTAATATTCAGTCTACTTAGACGAATCAACTTCATAGAAAAACTTGCTCTGAAATAGTATTAACATATTACTTGAAGCTTGTAACAGAAACCGAGTCTTAGTTGTAAGAAAAAGACTTTCAATGTTAAAGTTTATATTAACTTGATCTCATAAGCTATTTAAAGCTTTTCAACATCTGTCTCTATGGAAAAAAAAACAAGCACATTTATCGTTATATTCTTTTACTGGTTTTTCTTTGGCTATTACTGCGTTGTAAATATAAATGATTTAATAAAACAAATTTAAATTGTTTACTTTAGTTTTTTGACTCCTCAATACACAAATCTAAACGAAGCTTATTTTACCTTTGATTTTGGGCGCGAAGTGCAATTGCGTGTTTCAGAACAAACAAATTAAGGACAAACAGTTAGGATTTCGTGGCAGCTGCAAGGATCTCTCAGTTTTTTTTATTTTTATTTTTTTTGTTTTCACTTTTGTCACATAAAAATGACAACAAATTAGTTTTGACTGAAGCGGTTTCCCGCTGAGTTTTTGAAACACTTTTTTCACGTAATACTTGAGTTCTCGCATTTGCCAATAAATTATGTTGATGTTTGTTGTTGTTTTTGTCGGGTTCAATGTCAGTATCATAGAACAACCCCTGGCCACACACCCCGCACATTAAGGAGGGCGCGCGTAGGGCAGCCTCGCATTTGATTAGCTGTATTAAATATGCAAAACAATAAAATTTTGTTTTGTTTTTGTTGAAAAAATTGGAAATATTTTTGGTATTTGATTCCGGAATTTCAATGAAAAGCGTGAAAAAAATTTATTTTACTACATATATTTCAGGTGGTCTCCGCTAATATTACCTGGCTAAAAAAACCCTTCAAAAATATGTAAGGGAGAAGTTTCTAACAAATAAAAACGCAGTTGCCGCAATAAATTATATTCTCGCAGACAAATGAGAAATATATGCGAGAATTATATTTTAATTATATTTTTTTTTGTTTTGCAGTTGATTTTATTTTTTAAATCTCTTCATTAAAGTTTTGTTGGTATCTTGTACATAAGCAAAATAATCTATACACAATGAATCCCCTGCAAAAGTCATTGGTTTGTAGGAATTATAAAAAAAATGGGCCGTAACCATTTTTTTTTTGCGTCTTGGGTAAACATAAAGCCGCAAGTTAAAAGCACCAATGAGAGGAAACTTTAAATGCTTAGTTTTTAAGAGCTTGAGGTTCTGGCAAAATAAGAGAGGCTACTACTTAAAGAGAAACTTGCACTGCTTTATCGACGCGTGCGTACAAAGCAAACAGTGGAAGCAGCTTAGTCGTATGATTATTTGCAGCGGGTGTGCTTGCAAATTGTCTTGTGGAATTGGGATTGAATTGCTTTGGCATTATTAGATATTTAAATTGCAAAAATTCTTAAATTTAATTTAATTTCGCTTAAAGTCTTAATGTAATTTGAATAGCGTTTAAAAATAGTACAAAACAATTTATGAGCGTACTCCCCTTATGCAGAGCTTCAACGTGAAGAAAATAAAGAAATGAAATATTTTTTTTCTAAAAAGTAAAAAATTAATAACTTATTTTTTTTTATTTATAAGCAGCTGCTCATGAAGCTTTTGTGCAAAATTTGTTAGCACCCGTAAGCCAATTGTAAGGCCTGCTACAGATCCGGCTAGATGAGATACGTACGAGACAGCTCCTGAAGTCATAACGCTGCTAGACATGAAATCGCATAGATAGCAAATCCAAAGTCGAAGCATGCGAAAATTACTATAAAATCATTACAGACAACACCGTACCTCATTTGGTGATAATTTAACAGTGCATTTGCAAGATGGGCCACCAATAATGCATAAACCATACCACTGGCACCAACCAAGAACACTTCCGGATCAATAGTACTAGTGCCTACTAAGCGACCAGCCAAAACACCAGATAAATAAATGCTTGCAATTTGCATTGTTCCATGAACCATTTCTTATTTTATTCCAAAATGTATTTGGATAACCCAACACATTGAAACCTAGATGAAACCAGCCAGCATCGCCTAATTTCATGTCGTTTATCCGGACAATAGATAAATATCGACTCAGTTGGTATAAGACCTGTGGGTGCAGTCTTGCCAGTCGCAACAACTTGAAATGCGTAAATCGAAAGCTCAATAATAGTTACTAGAATGATGAAGAAAGGAGGCGCACAGCAGGTATTACTGTCCGCATAATATTTTCGATCACTATCCTCTGACAGCACCTGCATCAAATCGAATTGCACCTTTTACCGAAAGAAAAGCGGGAAAGTATCAAGTGAAAATCGTTTTCAGAACACACTTCGCGATCCCTATGTTGTACGCGTGGTATTTTATGAAAACGTAAGCACAGATTATCTAGCCAAAAGTAAAATCAAGAAAATGTGTAATAATTTTTAATAATAATTACTTTAAAATCAAAAGTGTTGGTTCGTTTGTAATTTTCAAGAACTTCTTCAAAGCGTTCTTTAAGTAACAAGAAAATTAGATGAAAGCTATAAGGAAACTATATAAAGTGAGTTGCTTAAACGTAGGCAAACTCTTTATTTGCATTAATTTTATTGCTTTAAGATTTTGTTTACTCTTAAGAAACACATTCATGATAACGCACTTTTGAAATATTTTAACTTATTGCTAAGTTTTAACACTTTATGGGATTAATAATTATGCACACGATATATTGAAAATACTATTACTTTTTAATTCTTAGAAACCTATAAGTAGAAAGCTCAAAAAACTTAACTGAGCTTCGCAAAATAATTAATTATTAATTATTAGTCAGTATTAATAAAAATTTTCTTAGTATTAAGACTACGTTGCTAATTCTTTTTCAAACCCTGGGATTCAGATTATCTATTTGCGTTGATGAACTATGGTAGAAAAGCATAGTTGCATCTGAATCAAGGGAAATCATGGTTATGACTAGAAATGCAATTGTTGCAATCAACTCGAATAACGACCCATCATATTACGGGTAGATTGAAGAAACACTAAATTATTAAGAAGGAGGTCCTGCGTCGTTTGAATAGACTCAAATATGAAGAAGAGAAATGAGAAAAAGCTAGAAAGCGAATAACTAAATAACTTTTCTATGCGAGGGATGGACTACAATTAATTGAAGTTCTTTAAAAAAAGACTGTAGACATACATATTTTAACACCAACTAAAAAGATTCCGTTTCTATAACTAAAGCTTACTGCTTGTTCTAATATATATAACACAAAATATTAAAAATATTGCTGTACGTCCTTAAAAATTCTTAAATAAATTTAAACTAACTTAAAGCCTCTTAGTTCCATAAATTCCTTTTAAACGGCACTCTTCGAACTTAAACCATCTTCCTTTCTCTAGGCCATCAATCAAGAGTGCATTACCCTATTTATGCTCCTCTACTGAGGCAGCTGGCCCCTCCATTTGGTCCAGCTAAACGCGCTGTTTGCATTTTGCATCAATTATTCGAGCAGTCAGTCAGTCTTCATCATGACATCGGTTACTGCAATCAGGATGCCGGATTTATTGCACAGTTACGTTATCCTAACTGCGCATTGTTTAACAATTAACGGAACAAGTTGTTTAACTTTACCTAAACGATTTAAGTCAACAGTAAGTGAAGTATGCTCCATTCGGCTTACTGCCTCACAGTCATTCCGACTGCGCCCCTTTCGGCCATTCGACGGCACTTAACTCGTCATCAGCTCATCACAGACCCGGAATGATGCTTCCGCTTCCGTCAGTGTACAGCAGGATACGTACGTATTTTTTTGTGCTTTCTTTTTTTTGTATTTTGTTGTTTTGCAGCAGTCAAACTCTTTTTACTGCCCACGCCCGTTGCTTTGGAGCAGTGTATCTATGCAGTTGGGCAGCTTCGCTGAAATGGCAAAAAATTTGTCAGGAACTTGGTTCAGATGTTGTCGTTGACGACAGTTTGTTGATTTTCTTTTTTTTTGTCGTTACTCATTCTCTCCTTGAGTATTTTTTACTTCAACTCTTTGTCCGTTTGTGTAGGATTTGCAGGATTTGAAAGCCCTTCGTCACATTTTCTGTTGCAATAGCTCGTTTAAAGCTTAAAAACATGTCAAGTTGTAGTTTTTATGTGACCAAAATAGTTTCACCTAATAAAACATTCCCAAATCACTTTTGTTAAGTTGACTTGGGAGTTACGATTTTGTATATTTTCTTCAAATTTATTTTTTATATGCCGTAATATTCCATAAAACGATCATTTGGCATTTCAGTCTAAGATACGATTATTATGCCCATTCTTGTTAAATCAAGAAAAAGTGCTAGATATAACTTTTATACAATAATATCATTATAAATGTGATTTTGGAAAGGTATTTTTATAAAAAAATATCCTCTTTTTGCATATGTTTTATTTAGAAAAAATAAATAAATTTTGAATACAATTTTAGTAAACAGCAAATATTTGTGAATCTTTATTCCAAATATGAAGAAAAATGGGTCATTTTGATTTTGCTTTTGCAAAATTTTGGGCATAAACCGGATATATGCCCGAAGTTGTTCTTAACGTTGTCGATTTATGGATGTTGGCTCAACCCGATCCAGACAATGCCTGAAATTGTTTGGTATTGCAGAGTCATTATTTGTTGATAAGTTGCAATTTTTAAGTTATTGGCAGTGGAGTACAATAGCGACACGATATGCTTTTTATAAATCTGCCTAAATCGCTCTATATATATTGTTTTCTCAAGATATTACAAACATACAACAATTCTACTAGGTGATAAGGCAATTGGGGTAAAAAAAGAATGTTAAATAAGAAAATTAAAGAGTGCAACGAAAATCTTCCTTGATCTCCACCACTGCCAAAGCATCAAATTATTATTTTCTGGTAGCTTCATAATCAAATAAGCGCGTCACGCTCGCGCAGAAAAATCTACCCAAGCAGACCGTTCTTCATAGCGAATTTAATAAAGATAAACTGGATCTGCTCAAAGGCTACCTCCCATTAACTCTCTCGGATATACATGTAAGTGGTCTTATATTTATTTATTTCCGCTTGTTTTACAAATTGGACAGATAACTGCGGCTTGTCTGCCCAGACTTCTTATCCTACGCGCCGGAGAATTGATTTTGCAATCTGCATAATTTATACATGGGTCAACCTCCAGGTCAACAAAAATTTCAACAGTATCTAATTAGGTGAAGTATACAATTTGGTAAAAAATGAAATTTCTAATTAAATTATCTTAAGTAGGTACTATTAAAGGCTATGATGAAAGGCTATTGGGTAACAATATCAATAGGCTGTTTTTCATCTGCCTCTTTTTCCGACATGCCCACGGTCATAGCTTAAGAACGCAAAACACGCGCATTATTTAAGTGTAAATCAACTTCGGTTCTTCTAGCCTAGCATACCTCTTTGGCATTCTTTAAGAAACGCATAGCCGCTCCAGCAATTTTGCTTAAATTGCTTATTTTGTGCCACCCACGGTTGTGTGGTTACAATTAAAGTAGCTCTACCTAGTTAAAATTAAATATCCGACATATCCAGCGCTGCAGCACAATGAAATTAACTCTTGTCAATTATCCTCACTTGGACTTGCCGCAGCTTTCATGCCTCTAAATAGCAAAAAAGTTCAATACTATGCTTTGACAGCTTGGGCGGCCACGGGGTTTGTGGCTGTTGTGAATCGTGGTGAAAGAATGAGAATGCATTCTGGCTGCTTGGTGCCGCCAATAAAATGTCACTTTGGGCACAACCTGAGGCGCACTCGTGTCCAGCGACAGTCGGCGGTAGGTTTTGTGCTCTGAATTTGGCGTCGCGACGCAGTTTTTTTTTTTACGTTTTTGCCCGTTTTGGTCCCGGCCAGGTGGCGTCCGCTACAATGTGCTCGAGATCTACCGCATTGCTTATTGGGCCACACAAGATGTTTAATTTGTTGCGCTCCATGGCAAGTACAAGTTGTCTCCGCTTGACTCCCCATCAATCAGTGTGGCGGCAATGCTTCAGCTCGAAGTAGGCGCTGTTGGCCTGGTTTTTGTGTACACATTTCTGGCTTGGCTTTTGTGAGTACAAGTCTTGTTTCATAAAAATGCAGAACACGAGTACAGCTATTTTTTTGCGGCTATACTAGAGTATGTGTATGTAGAGTGCGGAAGTGTGTGTCTGTGTGTGTGTGTATGGGATTTCTACCAAACATTATGGACATGACAATGCCATCAATTGGGCTGATTCGCAATATGTTTGTTTCTTAGCGCTAATTCGAGTAATTCGGCAAAGTAAACAGAAGTTGGTCTCAATTATTTCATTCACAATAAAATGCCAATCTGCTGCTTGCACTGCTTTGGTAATGAAGCAGTGTGGTAGCCTTTTGATTCAAGCACATAAGACGGACAAATGAATCGATGAATCTTGAGCTCTACAAAATTTGAGGGTAATTTTTTAATGTATGCAAATATTGACCCAAATTTATCTTTAACTATTTATTTTATTTTTTTTTTAGTTGCCCATTTGTCATTGCTTATCAAAAAGTCATATAAGAAGCGTCCATCAGTGATTGAAAGATACACTGCAACGGTTGCTCACGACCTAATTCAGTAATTTCTGAGGTTTTATTGGATGACTTTTGAGATAGTAAGAAACTTTAAGCAATCCTACTGTTTTACATGATTTTTATTGCAAATAGCTGAGATAACGAGAGCAGAGAAAATGAGAGGATAATTCATTTTTTTTAGGGTTGGGTTGATGCCTATTCGCATTCTAACTCCGACTCCTATCTCTTAAGTCTATTGTTCTCATAAATAGAATTTTTTGGCTTTTTTTTCTTTTAGCTTTTTAATTTGAATGAACTGCACAATTCTTTAGCAGCAACTTCATCATTTAAGATATAATAGTTACAAATCTTATATTTTTTCTGAGATATGTGTGATACATAAAATATTGGTTTCTACGCAACTCTTCAGCATTCCCATTTCCATTAACTTATATATTTATTTTTAAAGTCAGTAATATGAATATTTATTACCAACAATCCTTTTTAGTTGCTTCACGTGGGTCACATGTCTTTGAGTTTGATTTAATGTCGTCGCGAATAAATTCATTACACTTTTCAAATTACGTGAAATACATTTTAATAAAAGTCAGCGCCCAGCCACACATACATCCCGTCGTAGAGTGTGCATCTAAACGAATTAAACCTCAACATAATCAAGTAAATTAATAGCTTCAAAAAACAAGAGCCACACAAAAGTTACAGCAGCCAGAGATCAAAGTAATTAATTATAATAATTAAAACTTTTTGAAAAGCCTGCACGGCAAGTTGACTGAACGCTCCTTGCCGGCTTACCCAAACTCCGCCAAACCCGAACAAAAGTTGTGAAAAGTTTTCACCATTTGCATGTACTTCGCGCGGCACGATGCGGTTACTACGTCGCATGGGCTTGTTTCTGACCTGCCAAGTTGGAGCATTTAGTCAACTTTGCCGGCGCCAAAGTGCGTGTACCTGTTGAGATTTGGCCAATTCCCCAAGCAAATAACATATTCATATCTTGTCGTTCAGCGTACGCTTTAAACCCACTCGCCCCCACACATGCCTTCGCCAGCTTTTGGCTCATATGCCCAACTAGTGGGCATAGTTTTGTCAACGTCGTCTTATTGAAGACAGCTTCAAAGTGCACTAGTTTTAATCAGCATTAATGCGTTACCTCTTAAATTGTACCCCGACACCAGCGACAGCTGAGGCTGACTTTTCAAAGCCAGCAATTCCGCTTGGTTGAACTAATTTTCTAAAAGCATTTAACAACACTGCCAAATGCCAGCCGAGACGTAGTTCATATTTCACTGCGAGAGTGCACGGTGTGCATCAACATCATGCACAATTGACAGAGCACATGGCCCACCCACTAACACAACCCACTTGGCCGTGTCACGCCCACGCCTCGCATATTGTTTTTGCTCAGCGGAGTCTGTGGTGCACTTTTTGCAAAATTAAATGCTAGTCGCCATAGCCAGAGCCGCAGCCGGAGCACAGAGCGGTGCTAGCAATCATCCAAAGTGTCTCCAAACCACAAAGAATTGGCATCGAATGCACAAAAAAAGCAACGATGGGAATATTTTTGTACGAATGACGCGAATTTCAAATGCTCTATAACAATTTTGTAGGTAAGTTGAATAGAAAGTAAGTTGTAGATGTTGTTGGAAAGCGTAGGAATCTTATTAATTTCTGCACATTTTCGACATGGTGAATAAATTAGTGAGTTTGGTTTTTAGCAGTTACAATACGGAGTTAAAGTTAGTTGAGGATTTTAGATATTGGAAAACGTTTTTACTTTTTTAGCTTTTAATACTTTTTGGTAAGTTGTTTGATGAAGGGAAAAGTCAGCATTAGTTTAGAAGAAATTATTTTAACACCCTTTGACATATTCGTCTAGAGCAGCAAAGTATAGCCAAATGCTGTGTATGCTATATTTTAGAAGAAATGGAGTCCATAATGCCCACGGAAAGTACATCGACACCTTGGTAAAAAATGGTCATAAGGCAACATAAATTATAAAAAAACTGTAGCAAAACAGAGTTTTTTCAAAAAATCAGAACACTATAGAAATATTCAATTTTGGTAATGTACTCCACTTGGAGAAACAGAACCTTATCAATGCGGCTTCAGACCGGACAAATCCACCATAGGTCTTCATACTGAGCCAAATCCTAGAAAAGACCCATGAAAAACAGATCGATATACTCCATCTTTTTGTCGACTACAAAGCTGCATTCGATAGCCCGTACGAGTTCGGTATTCCTGCAAAGTTGATTCGACTTTTCAGAATGACATTAGCTCTGTTAAGGTTGGAAACGACGTCTCCGAACCCTTTAATACCGTTCCAAGTTACAGACAAGCTGACCCTTTATCGTGCAACCTCTTCAATTTTGTAATGGAAGGGGTACTGCGGAAGGCTGGTGGCATCGTACTGGCACTATTTTCTACAAAAGTGTCCAGCTCCTTGCATATGCCGATGATATTGATATCATTGGGCGTTGTAAGAGAGACGTCACCGTGGGTCAAAGTGGGTCTTGCGGTTAACGAGGACCAGACAAAGTATATGCTGTCTACAAATAGGGATGCACGGCGCCTGGGTTCCCATGTGGTAACGGACGGCTATACTTTTGAAGTTGCAAGATCTTCACGTACCTTGGCACCGCCGTCAACACCGATAATAAGATCAGCATGCGGATTAGGCGAAGAATCATACTTGCCAATAGGTGTTACTATGGTCTTAGTGTGTAGCAGAGACCTCTCTCAATTGACAACATTAACGCTCTACAAGACGCTCATCCTGCCCGTAACTCAGAAGCATGATAAAGTTTCATTTATCAGACCTCGTACTCTGATAGATTTGTAGAGATTTGAATTCAAGCAGTTAGTTGTTAAGCTTACGAATTTTACAAGTTTTTGTTATAAAAAAAAGGGAGTTTTAAAGATATCAGTAAAAATGCTTGACTGTTCTGAAATTTGTGAGGATACAAATGGGTAGTGCACAATATAACTTCTCTGCCTATTGCAATAATCAACCTTTATCGTTACATTTTGAAACATACGTCTTGCGTTTATAGCATAATTCCGGGATAAACTAAAAATATATATTCCTTTTCACTGACGTTACTGAATACATACATTGTCACGGTACTGGTAGAATTCGATTTTTGTAGAGTCACGGATCAAAGCAAAATAGAGACAATTGTTTATAGTTCCAGTTTCTTATAAATATTTTCAATATTTATAGAATTAAGCCAACCAAAAACTTGATATATCGATGTTTTTCCAGCTCAGCAGTTTAAAAACAAAGTTTTTACAAAGGAGACGTACATTTTGCGGCATTACGATAAACGCCCAATTTTTACACTCAATAATTTAGTTTTCCGGCCCATGGCAAATGGCAAAGCCCTTAGCTTTACTTCGTAGTCAATATTAATAATTATTTTTAATGGACCTTAGATATAAATGAAATCATACAGAAAGCGATGAGCTTATTGATTAGTATTATAGGTAGTCTTCTTGGTGTTGTAGTTGACATGTCCGGTCTGATCAACTACGCCGTGTGTGGTAGACACGGTGGCTTTGCCGGAGGAGTCAACATGGCTGGATGAACTGAAAACTTGACCAACTGGAGCGCCATAGCTGCTGCCGCTGCCAGACGTAGGTGAAGATTCTCCAAAGCGGCTGTTGATGCTGTAAAAATAAAATTATTTTTTTTTAAGTTTTGCAGAAATTACACCTTGATTTTCATCAAATAAATATTTTAATATGCTGCAAAAATCTCCACAAGTTCAAACAAAAAATAATTCATTTTCAAAACGCGTTCGATTACTCGTACAACATTAATGTTTCCCAACACTATACTTTTTATACTAAAGATTAAAACTTACTTGACTCCAGCGCTCTGTGCACCAAGGCCGCTGGTCTTGGTGCTATCGTACTTAACATTACCAGAGCTATCGATGACGCCATGTGTAGTGGACACCGTACCCTTTCCACTCGCATCAATTACGCCAGAAGTGTGCACGACTTGTCCAACTGGAGTGTTGTAGTTGTTGTACGACGAAGAATCTTCACCAAAGCGGCTATTGATGCTGTGGAATAATATAAAATTTAATTAGATACATATTGGATGAAGACGCACAATATGACTTACTCAACAACACCACCACCTTGAGCTCCATTAGAGTTCTGTACTGTCTGATGGGAGGAGAAGAAAGTGGGGCCTCCATTTGAGGAATACGATGACGACGAAGATGATGATGACGATGAGAAAACTTGACGACGCAAACGTCTGAGCAAATGGGGGTTTACAGGATGTAGATTCGATTGATGGCCTTCGGAATCCAAGGTAAAGAATGCCTTGGGCACAAAATGACCAGCGTCTGTAAGAATAAATGTTGAAAATTAAAAAGAAAATGTAAACGAAATCCTTTAAATATCGTGAAGATAACTAAACTGTGCTGAAGACTCTGAAAGATAAATATAAAATAAAACAGCCTTTAATATAGTATGTTCGTATCTACAGAACCAGTGGAGTTCATTCATTAAAACTTTTTTAAAATTTAAAAAATCCAACAGCATCGCAATGTGTACTGTTCGCCGAAATAAGCAATCGGAATCAAAACAGCGAACAAGGGATTTTCGGAGTCAAAATCTTTAAAGCGCCTGTATATTGTTTGTTTTTAAGTATCTCCATATCCGTTGCATAATAAATCTATATAAATAGATCAATTTATTATCATTGACTATGCTGGCTGGTTTGACTGGCTGTAAAGGTGGACCATAGATATTGAGTCAATCGACACTAATTTCAATTTTATTTACGTTTTTATAACCACCTAAAAAAAAACATTTTGATCAAAGCTAACGACTTGAATACCTTTTATTTAGAAGTGAAGTTATTAAAAAAATGTTTAAAAATTTATTTCATATTATATTTCATTGCAATTGCTATTCAAAAATATACAATAGGTCTACAAAGGCAAATTAAGATATTTGCTGATGAGTTGGAAAAAAAATTTTGGGTCATAAACCCAAATTATTCAGGATTTATATATTTATCCATTTTGTAGAATTTTTATATGTTTTCAGACAAAAGAAAGTTTCAGTCCGTATCTGGTTATATATACGTAAAACTACCTATAAGAAACTTTGACGTCATTTCTAACTTTGTATAACCATTTGTTTGGTTTTCGATCAAGTTGGGTTTCTTTAATTAATAAATAATAATCAATGAATTTATGACTAATTTTGTGTTCTTTGTTTTAAGATTTTCAGCTGCTGTAAATAGTCATGGCATTGAATGTTTCAAAGATGGGAAGAGTTCGTAAGACAAAGGCAATACGCTAAATCTCTATTATCTCACAATTTAAGTAGGAAATGTTAAAAACCAAACCAAAGACTAAAAACAAGTATTCATTTTTAACAGTCATTAAGAGGAAACATTTAAAAAGAAAATTTTTATCTATTGGCATAAAATATTATTATTAGATATATATCCATAAGTGTAAAAATCCACTTAACCGCGAATGTGTCGAAAATTGCTTACGAACGTTCTACATCTATTTTAAAAATATTATTTCTCCCACAAAATTTCAATTTATTAAAATTGTTGTCTCCATTTATTAACAAGTCATGAAAGAAGTGAATCATTATTGTATTGAATGAAGTTTTAACTATTCTTAGTATAATAAAGACCTAAAACGTTAGAGATATTCGCTTCTGTATAGCTTTAAGGAACGTTAGTGCAAACATATAGTTTTTAAAAAATTAATCTAAAATTATCATTAATAATTTGTATTTGATAAGAAATTTCTTTAAAAGAAGAATGCATTGAGTTTTTTTTAATGTGTAAAAAGTCACTAAAATGTGAATGTGACGAAAAATATAAAAGATGGCAGCAACAAAATAATAATACCTATATACATGATAGTATACACGATTTGTGAATATTTTAAGCCAAAATTTTTAAATAATAAATTTCTTCTACGTTCACCAATGAATTACAGCCAGATATTGAGTATTTTTAGCCAAAGAGTCTGCAACTTGAATTGCAAGACTACTACAACCCTTTATTGGTCTGACAAAGCAGTGTGTACATATCGTATTTTCAAATTTGAAGCCTTATTTTATTCTAATCTTAATGAACAATCCTAGCCGGAATGTGTAGTATTTTGGTTTGTGTAGAATCGCGCCAGTGTGTGCATTGCTTTATTTAAGTGGCCACAACAAGCTGTTATTAGGCCCGTAAGCCAGTGTGTATATATCTTATTGAAAAATTTTCAAGCATGTTTTGAGGAAGTTTTAACAAAAAATTCTGGTCGAATTATGAACTATATTGCATTCTGTAGAAAAGCGTCAGTATGCACATTGCCGAACTTAACTACAACCCATTATTGGGCTCTTATGCCAGTGTGTACACATCATATTAAAAATTTATTACTTTAAACTTAAAACCATAAACCGAAATATGAAGTATATTGAATTCTGTAGATAAGCGCTATGTGTACACAGCTGAATTTAACTAAAACCCTTTAACTTACTCAGAAACCAATGTGTACATATCATATTTCAAATTTTTAACAGTATTTCACTGTTACTTAAAACTGTAAGCTGGATTGTTTAGAAGCGCGCACATTTGGCCGCGCTAACCTGTGCGTTCCAAACCAGAACAAGTGTGTACCTATCGCATTGTGAAGAACATATATCAATATCTATTACAGCATAATATTTTTGTAAGAACCTAATGCGCTGTGTCAATAATAATTTCTGAAAAATTTGAATGTTTACATACCAAGTACTGGAAATTTTTTCAGCTGTTAAACACTTTGTGACATCAACAGGCGCCACATTATCTGGGCGTTTTGCATAATCAAATAAAATTACTATAATTTAAAGCAAACAAGTTGTTTAACTGCTATAGTTTACCCATTAGTTTTGTTTTGAACTTTTGGTTAATAAGATAATTAGGCAATCAAGTTTTGTCGCCTACCAGTTATACATAATAATAATTTGCCGAATTCTATGCAAATTCATGCCAAATTATAATGTTCCCAATGAAATTATCTCAAACAGAATTGTTTTTGACGTTTTACGAGCATATTTATAAGAAAGTTGGCCAGACTAGACTGATATTATAGATTAGCATACACGCGCTACGATTAAATGACGTTATAGCCAATATAAACGATGATTTTATTATAATACTTTAATAGTCCGTTATTTTGTAGTTAATAACAGGGAATTTTTTTCTTTTGTTGTTGATTATGGTGATGATGTAATACTTTGTGCGTTTTGAGCTTTATACACTTTGTAGATATACTCACTTAGTTCAAGAACTAATTGTTACTGACGCATGCGTCATATTATATACTATATAGTTGAAATCTTAACTTACCGGAAGACGCAGAGACTACAATGAGCAGCGAAGCCGTAATGCAGAGAGCGAACAAAGCGTATTTCATGATGGGATAATACGTATACTCAAAGACTTTAAAGATCTGTAATTTCACACACACACAAAAAACTCACAATAAGTAAACAATAGTCAAGTTCGGAGAGCAACGATCTTCGTACGAGATACTCACAAAACGAAAGACTTAGGCAAAAAACTTTTTACTAACGACAACGCGTAAATCCAGAAATCGACTAAACTTTCGGCGTCGACGCTTTGCGCTTTTATATGGAAATTTCTGCGCTGACGTAGTTGCGGATAAGAAGAAGAAGAAGCAGCAGCAGCAGAAGAAGAAGACGAGGCAGCAAAAACAAACGAACAAACGTTGAACAGATAAACAAAAGAACAACAACGGGGAGTCGCCGCTGATCATAACGCTGAGCATTGAGTCGATGGTGTTTGCTGTTGAAGCTGATGAGCAGCTGCAGACTTTAAAGTCATTAACTAAAGTTAGTCATTAACTAAAGTTAGTTCTCTGATTCACTGTAACTTTGGTTAATGGCATAATATACATGGAATTTAAATACCAAAATACAAAAGATTCGCATTTCTTTGACTGCGGAGGGGGGTACTCAAGTAGAACCGCATTATGAAGTTGGGGTGATAATAAAGCAAACGTGCTAAACAAGCCACAGTAGCTCGTCCCATAGGCCAAGTTAATACGGGGATTTTGTTAAATTCAATTGGGTTTTTTTTTGTGAAACGTTGTTTATTTTATGACAGCTTTTGGGCTACTTCATTTGCTCGTGTCACGAGGGCTGCTATCAGAGTTTTTAGCTAGAGAGTTGTCTCTGAACAAACTTTTACTGATTCATTGCTACTTCTTATGTGGGCCAAGTGACTCTTTGCACTGCTGCGGGCTTTAAATTTTTAACTATGTTTGACCCTATTCACGTATTTGCTGCTGATTTCTTATACAAAATTTGAGTTTGTTTGTTTCTTGCTTGTTCGCGAAGTTCGTGAAGTCTGAGCTGCTTTGCTGCTTTTAGGAGCAACAACCTTATAAGAGGCCTTGTCGATTGTAACAAAATAAGCAAAGAACAACAGACGAATAAAAGCTCTGCCAAAAACAACTTCTAACGTACGATATAAAACTACATGATAAATTAAAAAAAGAATTAAGAAAATAGGATAAGAATACCTAAAAACTTTGTACGTTGCACACTCAACATACCAAACAATACGTTAACTTTCTTCGATGAAATCTCACTTTTACTAGTTAAGCTCCATATAATATTATAAAAATGTGGTTATTTTTGAGAGCTCCATTAAGATGTGGATTTGAATAGACTAAGCGATGCGATGTGGCCGATCGATGTCGCCATCGTTTGCGTAGCAGTAGCGCTCTCGCCTTTAATGCCGAAGTTCCGACCTTCCGTTCGATTACCCGTAGTGCATTCTCCTAGAACTGACATAGTTAGGCATAAGACGCTACTTGCCTTAGTTAATCTCCATTAATTGAAGATAATGTCATATGTATTTAGCTAAAAGCTTTAGGTTTCTATTCGCTTCGAACAGCTATTCAATATGATCCGCCTTTAGAGCCATTATAGCGTAGTTAAGGGGAATAACCTGACTTTCCTTTAGTCTCTTTTAAAAACGAAAAAAAAATCATGATTAACGAATTTGCGTGATAAGCTCGTTTTTAGTAAAAAATACAGATTTGGTAAAATTTCTATACGTAAATTTGAGCTAAAAGTCGGTGTGATTTACCTTTTCATACTTCTTAAAAACCGGATTTTTGATAGCGTAATGTATACCTTAAAAAATTATGGAAATACATATTATTATCATATTGAGGCAGAAAAACTCTTCTATATAAACAAAATTCAATTTTTATTTTGAACTTCACTTCAGTTCATTATAGAGTTTTTAATTAGTATTAACTCTTCGCATCAATAAGAAATTGAACTTACCTTGAGAAGTCAATTCATTTCGGGACTTCATATAGTACACGATTAATCGATATATATAGGATTCACATATCGTAAGCATTTATTGCAATATTACTTATGACAATGACAACTTTATGCACATCTATAAAAAATTCACCCATTAGGCTAGGAATACGGATTAGTTTTATTATATTTTTTCCTCGTTATCATTTATTTTTTCATAATTTTTAGAATGTTTAACTTGTCTAATCTTAAGGTCAACTGGACTTAGTTGTACCCTTACATATTAATAAATAAATAAATAATTTATTATTAAATATTATTATTACTTAAAATTATAATATTAGTTTCGAACTTAATATAAACTAAAGATAAGAAAAATAGCACTGGCTATATTAAACTTCTGCTTTTGGTTCTATAACATAATGTATGCATTCAACGAAATATAATTGGTTTAAATGCAATACTGCAAAAGTTGTTTTTCTGCGTATTTTTCAGCTCATGTGTTTGTGTTCGGTGTATAGTAAAAAGATGAATTTACTTAATAATTATGTTTGAATAGATAATAAAACTGCAATTTCTGATATTCGCGTAAAGTTTTAATCTGCAAGTTCGAGTATTTTCGCCGCCTCAAATATTATTATTCTTGACGAAAGTATTTGGAGGCTGAAAGATAATGAAAATAGAGCACTTTTGTTGAATCGAATTCTTTTCTGCGAATTTTTAAGCTTCTGTGTTTGTGTTTGGTGTCTGTCTACAAGGATGAATAATCTTGTAAGAAAATGAATGCACTGAATATTTATGCTGGAATAGATAATACAACTGCGATTTCCGATGTTTGCATAAAGTTTTTACCTGCAAGTTCGAGAATTTTCGCCTCCTCTACTATTATGTTTCTTGACGAAAGTATTTGAAGGCTGAAAGATAATGAAAATAGAATCGAATTCTTCACTTTACCCAAATAGTTTCAAAGTAATTCTTACAAAAATTTCTCATTATTTGCAGTTATTTGAGTCTGTGCTCCTGACAAAGTGAGAATCAAATCGAAAAATTGTGTTCAGTTAACGAAACAGTAACGTTTCGTTTGGTTGTTTTTTTACTCAAGTCAGTCATTATAAGAACCAAATAGAACTGACTCTTAGAGACTTGAACTTCGACTTCTTGGAGAAAACAATTGGGCACTTGATTGAGTAGTTAGAGAACTTACACTAAATTGGTTTCTAAAAATGTTCAATTTCGTCACAACTCGGTTGTAAAATGTTTCTTAATTTACAAATAAAATTCTAAATGTTTTCAGTCGCTTTCGTATGTATACAGGGTGTTTCCAAGTTATGATTACAATTATTACAGCTTTCTTTTTCAAATTTTTTGCACGTTTATTGCAAAAATTAAATGAAATCCATTTGGCAGGCCATGACAAGGCATTTGCAGCTTTATCGAATGTTCCCCCGTTTTTATTTTTTTTTTTATATTTTGGGCAAATCTACAAATGTCGAAAAAACAATTTGTTATACGGTCGGCAGAGCGCTCAGACCTACGACGCACATTAATCATTTGTATGTCCGAGTTGTGGACACTACCGAATATGTCGACATTTTGGCTTTGAAACTTTTTGCTGTTGAATCGGCTTTTGAGGCAAATGCAGCCCTTAGTTACTGGACATTTGTAACGTGTTGAAATTACAAAATTTCTACAAAATGCTAAAACAAAAACAACAAAAAAATGTATACGAAAGAAATGGAAAAGCCGCAAAAATAAAAAGCTAAATAAAATATTTCATTCACACAGACATAAGCCACTAAAAACATAAATTTCCTTTGAGAATAGATTCCTTTTTTTCTGAGACAGACATTTCGCAAAAAAAAAAAAAACTTTCTAGCTGACGAGAGGGCAGTGGTGCTGTGTGGTGAGGCCGTAGAGGGGGCGTCCAGTGCCGGCACAAGGTGATTATATTTGACAGCCGACCTGGGACAAATGCCACTAGCCGATTCGACCACTACGGGACATGGATACTAAGTGTGAATCTCACATTTTATGTGTCGAAAATGTTTCTCGCATTTGTGATTTATTGGATTTAATCTAACTTTGGATGCCATTGCCTAAATTTCAAAATTGAATACATTGCAAAGCTGTATTTTTAATTGTGCCGCAAAAAAAAAAAAAAAAAAAATCATCTCTTGTTTTCAAGTCACATGAATTTTTGTCACACTTCATGCAGACACTAATGAATGCGCGAATCCCTTGAGAAATCATTTGGCATGCTTCTTGATTCTCAATTCAAAAATGAAAATATGAATAATTGAGGTTGCTTAATGCTTAAGAGCAGACAAAAATTTAAATAAATTAAATTTTGAGTCTTCAACAATAATGTTATTTTTTAAGTGATAAGCATCGATTATGCTTTAAAAAGGAAATTTGTGTTCTCTATTTTTACTTAAGAAAATTAATTGGTATTTAATTAGGTAATCGGAACTTCGAATATACATAAGTAATATGATTACCTGAAAAAATTGATTTGGTATGTGATTAGGTAATCTTTTTTGAATGTCCATCCATCCAAATATGTTTACTTAAATAAATTTTTTTGCGAAGAACCAGTAATTTGTAACAAAAAAATATCACGAATACTCGATAAATTTATACGTTTTATCATCACATTGGATTTTTGTGTTCCAAAATCCGATTTTTTTAAACTGTTCTAATTTTCCCTATTTATACGGAAATTTTCGAATAAAATATTTTTTTTTTTTGAAAATTATTCCCTTCCGGCCTCGACGGAATCAGTGTTCCATTTTTCGATTTATACAAAAGATCCGAGCCTATGGCTCTTCAAATCCAGTTGCATCTATCAAATAATCGAGTAGGCGAAAGGAGCAAGATTTTGAGTATAGGGTAGTAGGGGTAAGATCTCCAACTTCAGTGTTTCCAGAAAGTTTTCATTCATTACGGTCCCATTGTGCAGAGCGTTGCCATCTTGTAAATTACCTTATCATGTCTTTCGGAGAGATTTAACCATATTTTACGTAATATATGGTTAACTACTAATAGTTTTTCCTCTTTTAAGGACACTTGACCATTTACTTTATGATTTGGCGTAAATTATAAAGTCTACCAGACATTGGATTCCTTCTTGGGTCTGTCGCACTTTTCATTGCAATACCGATTCGCTCTACAAAATGCATTCCTTTCATGTCTTTTAAGAAGCAGTTTTGAAAGCAAAAATTGCTTTTCGATACCTAATTTCCTCGAATTCTAAAAATCCTTATTGTTCTAAACGAAAGAAAGCAATCTGCTTAGTCTCTCCTAATAGTTCTTTTAGCACAAGGTCTTTTTGGCCCGGAGCCTCATCTAGTGAAGCCTCCCAATGGCCATTTTTAAAATTTCGGATTCATCAGTAGAGCATTATCTTCGATACTAAAATCACTACAAAACGTCAACACCATTTTCTGATTAACTGATGGGTCCGAGTTGATTTCCCATTAATTCAGTGGGCTGAATTTGTGTAGAATAAAAAATCTTCCCGCAATAACCGTTCCTTAATTAAGGTAATCACTTCCAATCTCAAAAAAAACTTGCAGATAGAGACCTATAATCAAAAATTTCGTATTTTTGCATTACCGATGTTCAATGCAGGTAATAAGGAAAAGTGTGACCCACATGTTGTTCAAAACTTGCGAGCTACTAACAAAATATCATGATATGATGAAACACCTCTAGTAAAATCTTATTTAAATTCTCATTGAATCGTTTAAAAATTAATTAATGTGCAACCGGATAAGTATTTGGTCTTGTGAAAAAGTAATTTCAGAATTTCTGATTTAACAAGTTTAATAAACCATGAACACGCCAATCATTTCGTTAGAAACAATAAATAATCAACCGCGACTAGTATTAATTTATGTACTACCCTATAGTTAACTAATAAAGTGATTTATTGATTAAAACGTATTATTAAAAAGTTCTAGTTAAGTGTTGCTACGTTAACTAGATATAAGGTTAGAAAAGCGACCTTAAATGTTAATATTAAAAGAGTTATACAATGACTAGACATCTTCAAGGCGTATTATCAAAATAAGTTTTCTGTTGTTAAAAATGAACAAATTCAGAGTGTGATAATTTTTTGTTGATTGTGTTTACACCGATTTTACCATCCGACCGGCTGACGGAATCAAAATAACACTTTCCGAAGAAAATATTTATTGATTTGCAGCACAAAAGACGGTATTTTTTTTATAATATGGAGAATTTTACGAAATCATTTTGTGTTTAAAGGTATACAATTTTAAAGTAGTTATGCCAATAGATTTGCTGATCACAATGAAGATCAATTTCAAGACGATTCACGCGTTCCGTGAGAAGAGTGAACCTCCAATTGTAGCCGCTCAATGTTTGTCTCTAAAAAGTAATGAATTTTTGTGAACACGTCAAGTGTATCTTCAAAGCAACCTTTCATAAGCAATTACTCCAAAGAAGTATGGTGAGTATTTTAAGTTAATTCTTCGATCTTTGGGATTTACTTCTGTTTACGCAATAGAGGTATTAGGGAAAATGACCCATTTTTACTACATGAACTACATGACATTAACTAATTAGCATATATACATACTTCAAAATCAATAAAAATAATTGTTATATCAGAAACTATATCCTCTTCATTTAAATGAATGCTAATAATGAATACATAATTTAAGTACCGAAAATATATATATGCATCTGCACTATGCAATTGTTTCTTCCTACCCAAGAAGCTAAGCTATATAATTAAGATAATAAAATATTTTTCTTCAAAAGTAATACCACACAAAGTAACGTCACGCCAATATGCACCAATTGTCCAAATTCATTTCAGCGCAATATCTTACTAGCAAAGATCTCGCTTCAAATTTGTCCATCAATCTAAATAAAGTGACATTTGCATTAAATTAAATTTACGAATCTTGTGGAATCCTTTTAAAAAATCCTTTAAAAAATTCGTCAAATTGATTTTCAATGTTTGCCTTAAAACATTCCAACCAAAATGTAATGGCACAATGTGAATGTCATTCTATGGATTAGGGTTGGGGTAAAAGCAGACAAGCTAAAGCTAGCTGCAAGCTGGTTTCCGGTAAGGTACAAAATTTAACAGATTTAAGATGTTAAAGGAGTCCTGGTAGTGAACACTCTTGGTGCACGCACTTTGCTTGATTTCTCCAGTGATTTTTGCAATCAGAATATGTGTATAAAGTAACATGTTCCTTCAGTCGGACATGATTAGTTTGCTCTTGGCTGCAATATGAATAGGAAATGCCACAGGACGTAGCAATGTTAAGTTTGCCTTCTCGCATGTCAAATGACTTGTAGAGCAGCCAGGACTCAGAGGTTTATGAAATGAAATTTTAATGAAAGCAGGACAATGCCAATGCCTTTAGCTACGTGCTGGTCAAAGTGGAACACAGTGAGGTAAGTAAAGTACGCGTAATGAATGACAATATGGAGTCAAGTAAAAGACAATACTTGAGTTGGTTGGCTTGGTTTTAAAGTATTACTGCCCCTGTCGAGACTAGCATTCATGTAAAAAGAATCCAGGTTCTTTGGCGACTTAAAATAATTGGTGTATTCTCAAGGTGTGGTTGAAACCTCAAGAAAGCTGCAAGATTGGGTAACCCCGTATTTATTATAGGCTCAAATATTGCGTGTAATTTGTGCAACGAATTTGGAACCTAGAAATGCTCTACAGTGAAATATCGACTAAGATATTTGATAGAACACTTACGAATACGACGGAATTTTTTAATTATTTATATACTATTTTATAAAGATTCCCTACTTTTTGTGGACGCAACTCTGCCAAAAAGCATAACAAATCTCGAGTTCTGTCAACAATATTCCTTAACTAAAACTTTTGAAAAACAAATATATTGTGTTGTTTTACCATTATCAATATCCTTATCATCCATAATGCATTGAAGCTGCAATTATTCATCTTCGACAAGATATTTCTTTTGTACTTTTCTGCCTTCCTGGGAAAAACAAACAAAGATTGCTTTTCAAACTGACACACGTCTGGTCATGTTGGCATACGCCCAGGAAGCTCTATCCTCTGTTCCTCAAATTCAACCATACTTCCTTCCTGTACAAGCTACATCCGCTTGTTATTGCCGTAATGCCCCGCCAACGATATCATCCGCAATTTTCACGCCCATTTTGTTTGATGATGACAAATCTTGTTGCGTGTTTGCCGATTTGCGCCGTTTATCAGAGAGAGAGATTGGCTTCTCCGCTCTTGGCCGCATTATGCACCCGCCCTATTTCCAATGTTGCAGATTTAACTAAACTGCAAAACGGCAGCAGTGGCGTAATTATGTTTATTTTCAGATACTGCTCTCCGGTACCCATTTAGGTCACGTGGCTCAAGGCAGGTCATTGGTATGGTTTCTGCACCGGGTAACCGAACGAGCGGCACGTGTTACTCGGCGGTTGCAAGTTCCAACCCCCAGTAAGCAAGATAATTGAAATATGCGAAACTTGCTAAGCCCAGCGTCTAATCGAAGTGGCTTCATTTAACTGCCCAATTTGGAGGCACAAAGAGCCGGCATGCTCTTAACCCTGGGACATGCGATTTGGACGTTTGTGAAATGAAAGATGAGCAACAGCACTTAGCTAATTGTTGCGAACATTGTTATGTGACTTATTAATTGCATTTGGAGTCAATATGTTGAATTAATTCGTGTTTTTACAGAAGCACGAGTTGTGAGGTGGTCGGGTATTTATTAGACAGTTATGTTCTAGATCTCGATTCCGACGAAAACACTCAAATTTGAGATTCACCATTCATAAGACTTGCAAGTTTTTTTCGGGCTGCAAAATAAAGAATTTAGCTGATAACCAGACCGAAAACGGGAGGGATGTAAACGATAAAGTATTTTAATAAAATACGGAACTTATCTTCAGCAGCTCAAGTTTTTCGGTATATTTCGAATTTTTTTTTTAGTTTCTCTGTAGACGATTCCAGTTTAAAAGCGATCAAAGTAGTATATCAGAAAAACATCTGGCTCACCTTTATATATACCATAAATTATTTTATTTAAAAGTTTTTAAAATCATCGTATCCAAATTTTGTCAGTTCGCTTGCTTTACTGTTAGTACAACATATTAGAGGGTATTCATATTTGCGTCACTGATATCTGAGATCCCTACCGTGCTTGTTGGCAACATCTAAAATCATTTCATTTCGCGAGAATAAAATCATATAGATTATATAACAAACCAATAACAAGATATTTAAAAGACTCAGCCATCTGTAACCTAGAAACCTAGTGTAGAAAATCCAAATGTAAACTCTGATTGTGAGTTATTTTCCGTAAAAATCTTTGAATTGTTCAGCGATCAGATCTCATCCTCTAGTAACTGAGAGGGACTCCGAACTTTAAGTCGCAGCTTTTTATAATGAAAATAAAATGTATTTTAATAAGAGTTGAAATGGATTATTTTAAGAGATTTAGTATTTGTATAAAACCAGTTTTGGAAAGCTGAGCATCGCGCCGGGCCAGGCATTAGCAAAAGATCGGACTCAGCAAGACCTCAGTTGAACTTGGATAATGGCTAAACCCCTTACTGTGGAGCAAAAACAAAGTCAAATGCAACGTAATTGCCGTATTGATTTGAAAACCCTGGAGAACCTCTCGAGAAAGTCAAAAACCTTCGAATATTCGTAGATGGCTTAAATAAAAATGTGTCAGCATCAAATGGGTGGTAAGGATGACATTATCTATTGATCGGAATAGCCGCTATAAAACACTATGATCACATTTTGAAAGAGAAGAAGAAGAGCTAGTTGGGAAATAGAAAGAAATCGATACACTATGTTCTATAGGCATATTACCAGAACCATTCCAACTGACCCCTTTTCTTACTTGATCCTCCTCAATAACTTTTATACTTCTCTTAACGTAAATTTAGAATCCGGGGTCCGCATAAGCCCAAGACATCAGAATTTTGAGATAACCGATATAATTCTTGCTTCTCTTCTATCTAGGCAGTATGGTCTGGCCATACTCCAGCTTTATTATCGAAACTAACAGCAATTCGATGAATTTTATTAAAGAATACTTTCATGTCATCACATACTACACGAAAAACTTAAAAATCTTACCTCTTATATAAAAACTATATGACGAATTTCTCTCTCGATTAGCTTAGGTACTTTATGCCATCCAATTAAAGCGTCTTTAATTGCAAATGTTGCAAACATCTGCTTAAATTTAAACCACACATTAAGGGATACCGCCGCATAAATAATAAATAAAAATCTCACACACGTTCCTTAAATGAAACTTGCCAAGAAGTATGCTAAATATTTAAATACTTAAAACCATAAACTCGAGTATTTAGAAATTATGTTGAATGAGTGTATGTGTGTGTGTGTGTGTGTGTGTGTGTGTGTGTGTGTGTGTGTGTGTGTGTGTGTGTGTGTGTGTGTGTGTGTGTGTGGGAGCTGGAAGTGTGCGTGAGTATGTCTGACCCTTGGCTGAAATATACCGACTACTTCATTAGATATTCTCACTAATGTGCCTGACTTAATAATAATCAAATTTATATGCATGGTTATGTCCTTTAAGTGATCCATCCGTGCAGGAAACAAACAACCATGCCAACTGGTACACTTAGTAGGCGGTTTATGACAAAAAACCCAAAACGAGCCACATAAGCAGGCAAAAGAGGTTTTAAACTGAAAAGTGTCAATATCCAGATACAAAATGAATCCTTGCTTGGAAGTCATGTTGCCAAAATCTTGTGGCCAGCGGCATGGGTGTGGCACACTAAAGAAGACTCTGTACTCTGACTGTGCGTCCTAATGCATTGCGGTGAGTGTCAGACAAAGGTCCTGCAGCAGCAGCCACATGATGGCTTCTCCGAAGGCCAAGTTGTAGGCCACGCCTTATTACCGCCTGCACCTTTTGCTTTAGAAAACAACAGTTAGGTTTGAGCATGTTTTGCGTGTGTGTGTGTGTGTGTGAGTGGGTATGTTTGTTTGTTTGCAACAGCTCACAGACACACTAAATAGCCAAAAGGTTGTTCTCCTGGGAGACAGACTGTCCTGGGCTAGCCAGAACTTGTACAGAAGCTATCATAGCTGCTCTTGGCAATGATGAGTCTTGAAATTTTCACAAAAATTAATTATGAATACCATAAGGATATGTGCAGTCTGCTGCACACATTTTACTATTTTGACAAGCATTTTTTTATACCCTGTACTCTGGGGGGGTCATGGATATCATAGATTTGTACCATTGTTTGTATTGGCGGCGAGGTTTGTTGGCAGCAATGTTCGATATTTATTGGCCGTGTTTTAGATTGTAGATTGTATGCAAATAAAAAAAAAGAATTAAAAAGATTTGTTTTTTTTTTTTAATTGAAGAGATTCGCGAATTACAACAGTGCTGATTCTTCTATTATAAATCTTGAAGATACACTAAACCTGAAAAAATAATACCTTTTCATTTTGCGGTAAACTTATTTTAATGCTATTTCGATTATCATATGTTCATTTTCGTAAAATCATGGTAAGTTCACATCTATGGTTTTTGATAAACTCGGGAAAATGTTTCAATATGTTAAAAAAACTTAAAGAGTATCAGCGTGGCATAATAAAAAGGCCTTTTTCAATGTTATTTCTTTTCTTATTCCAATGAAGAGAAATGCTGTCCAATAACTGCTGATAATTGTAAAAATCCTTCACGTTAAAATCTGGTTGCAGATTCTAATCCAAAATTATAACATATAAATTGCTAGCTTTGACCCGATACCGAATTATGATTCGTTTTCGCAAAGTAGTAAGTAAAATATAATATTTTCAGTAAATTTATGGCGTTTAGAATGGGTAATTTCTAGTTGCAAGTTAGATTTATAAAAAACGGATTTTTAAATGTAGAAAAATATATAATTATAATAATGTACATTACATTTTTTTTCGCTTCTCCGTTAAATTGTAGCAATTTTGCATATTATTGTATAAATTCAACCAGAAATTATACGAAAAATGAGATAATCGATACTTGCCTTAGCAGCTATGAATTTTAATAAAATGATTTAATAATTTTTAAGCGTTGTTCATTTATAAGTACATTTAATTCAATTATAGCCCAAACTAACAAAAACTAATGTTACCAAGAAACGAAGCTGCCAAAAAAATCACCCTTTATAAGTTTAGTTTGGTTTTGAGAGTGATTGATACTTTCTTTGGATCATAGTTCCTATCTGGTGGCGAGGTATTTCGATGAAATTCCTACTTAGTTTTGTGTTTCTTGTATTTTCTTGATTTCGAGATTTCATTCATTTCATAAAAGCAGAGATGGCTCTCTTCGAGTTGATTTTCGAGGCACCCCGTTAGTATACAAACAACTTACAATACAAATGCAGACACCCAATCTATGCCAGATAAAGTCTACTAAAGTGTATCTTCAAGCCGTTTATTTTCTCTGTCAAAACATATTTTTTATTTAATTATTTTTTGCCTATAAAAAGGCAACCTTCGTATACGTTTGTCTAACAATAGATACAGGATACTCGTATACATTTTTGGGCTTAAGAGATTTGTAAGCTCAGCTGCAGACAATTTTGGACACACCCAAACCAAGTCTTCGAAGTTATTTTCACTTTTCCGACACATTTTGCATGCAAAATTGAGAATGATGACTGCAACAAATACAAAAACAACAATAACAACACAGGACACAAAAGACAATAAAAACAAATTACAGTTACAAACAACACATATGACCAATTTTTTTTTCAAAAGTTTTTTTTCTGTTTTTTTTTTTTTTTTTTTTGGTTTGGCTTGGCTGGTGCCATCCATACTCGTAAATTAACATTTTCACGAATTTTCTGAAAGGCACACACATGGCTCTCCGTAGTAGTAACCCCTTTGGCCGTGTTAGTAAAGATGTGCACAACGGAGGGGTGACAGCTCCGACAGCGACAACTTGCCTTATGCAAGCAGCAGACACTCGAAACGAGTTGGCAGCTTTGAATGAATGAAAAAAAAAAATTGAAATAAATTACCGAAACTAAAGGCACAACTGTTCGCATAATGAAGTCAAATTATAGTATTCGCCGGGAACGGCAAAATGAGCAGGGCGTTAGCTTTACTGAAGGGTGCGTCCAATGCGTGTTTCGAGTGCGTCGTCCAAAGTTATGCAAATCGCTAACAACAACAATAACACTTCGTCCCGATTTCTCGGCTCGACTCCGAAAGTCACTCCCAACTGTGCAACAGGGCGTAAATAGTGACATTAGCGTCAACAAGCATTTCCCAATCCATTCATTTATTGGCAGCCAAAAGAGTGGACAAAAAAAAAGTGTTTCTGTGACATGTCACCGGCGGGCGTTGTCTGGATCCCACTCTTGGCACTAATACCAGCTGATGTTATCATTTAATTCGTTGAAATTAACACGAACATTGTTAACTCTAAATGAGCTAATTAATCTATAAGTACTATAAAAAATGTGTGCCACAACATTTTGAACGAACTCGCCGCATGCCACTTCAAAGATGTTGCCGTGGCCGCTAACCATTGCGTGGTACGCTACCTCATGCTTTTGTGGTTCTCCAGAGTATCAGACATGCTAGCTAAGGCACACACAGTACAACAGCTCCACCATGCCATATCCGGGGAATGCCATAACATTTGTACGAACGGTGCGCGCTCCCAGCGGACGAAAACTTAAATGAGATGCATGAATGTCCGCGTAGCACATCGTAAACTTTATTATCGTATAACATAAATTATTTACTAACCATATCAACTAAAATATCCAATTCTAGTGATGAACACATGTATATCTGTCCTAGCTATAAAATGCGTTTCAAAAATAACACAAATACTCAATTTACAGGATAAGAAATAATTTACATATTTGGAGTATACCGAATACCTTTGGCAGCATCTGGTAGTAACATTTAAAAAGATGGTATAACCATTTATTCTTCCGATTCGCAATAAAGGTTTGAAGTCATTGGTACTCACATTCACATAGATCATTGCCAGCTAGCTACAATACCATACGGCTTCATTGCACCCACTAAGCGTTGGATAATATATAGAGAGATAATATATATATATTTCCCGTATTCGAGTTTCTCGACAATGGCTGCCAGCTGCTTTTGATTTGCTGTTTTGATCTAGAAAGAAAGGTTAATGTTAAAAAATCATATATTTCTATATGATAGCATTCATTTACTCTTTCCGCGCTAATGATTTCTACTATTGCAGAGAACTTTCCAAGTCCTGAACGTATATCATTATTGAACTGAAAACGCTGGCACATTGTTAAATTTATTTACTGATATATGGACTTCCTCAAAATACAGTAGGTTTTTTGGACTAGATTTGCCGAAAACTCATTGCAGTGTGGTTCTACGTGTCTGCCAGATTATAAATTTGTCAAGGCCTCAATTCCTACTAGTTCCGTCCAACGCGCAAATATTGGTAGGTAACTCTTAAAAAGCGTTTTCTAGTGAGACAGAGCAGGAGCCACTTTGTGGTTTGGCAGTTTTGAAGCGGGAAGACTTACAGAACAGCAATCGGCAGATCATAAAAAGTTGTTAGATATGTTAATATTTACTCTCAGTAGCTTTTGTCCGCTGCTGTGTTATTTATTAAAAGATTTGAAGCTATCGTATTTGCCTTCTTGTCAACAGTAGACAAAGTGTTTGCATGCTTATCTTTATAAAATCTCTAAATTTGTTTGACTGTTCACACAGTAAGTATCTTCTGTTTATAATAATTGCTTTTCTTCTAGCAGAGCATCGTCTAAGCCGTTTTAAAGACTTTCTTAATCAATTAAAAGCAGTTTTGGCACACAATCGTTAAACTCGCATTTATTGCGGTAACGAAACTCCTTCCTAGACATACACGTTCGTTTGTCAATTGTTACCAAAGTTACTTCACATCATTTTACTGCACTCACATATTTGGACAATTTGACGACTTTTACGAATTTCGGATTTATACACAGACAAGTATGTATATATATTTATAAACTATACACAAATGGAATGCCAAATGTTGTATGCCCATCTTGAACTGTGGGTTCTTATCAGTTCAGGATCTCTGCCTCACGATCGGCAGACGAAACTCGTAAATATTTATTAAATTGCCGTTTTTGTAACTTTTGCAGTTGATTGTCAAGTGTTTGTCTTTATGTTTTGCGTCAAAACAGGTCTCGGTTTCGTCACAGTGTATTTCCTTTACTCTTCAGTCGAACGGCAAGGAGTATATGTAGTGGGAAAAAATTTTTTTGTAATACAATGAGACACCATTAAATTTGTGCGGAATCAGGACTATAAAATTAGAAGCCATGTACTTATGACAGTGGGAACGATGAAGCAGATATCAAGTAGCTTCTATTGACTTTAGCTTAGTATAATACTAATAAAAAAGTAACATAAAAAATAGCCTTTTCTTCTTCAACCTAGTTTGTCAGTATAAGAATGTATTTTAATGTCGAAATATGACTCGAGCGTTTTAAAATTTCATAGCCAGAGCTGGACAAATTCTGAATTAACATAACACACGTAATACAAGCACAAAAAGCTGTCGCAGCGCAGTCAGCACACGTCGCATATCAATGTGCCAACTCTCTCACACGCATTTGCTTGACTGTCGCTCTCGTGCTCTTTTCCGCTCTTGCTGACTGCACTTCTTATTCACAAGGAAACTCGAGCATTTGCTTTTTATCACCTGAAAACTAAGATGCTTGTAGAGTATTCAAAAGTCGGGTTATATTAACTGGCAGCTCATCACTTGTTTTTCGATGGTTTTTGTTTTCATTTTTTATCTTTTAATAGGAAGTGCCGTCGCCGATCAATGCAGCAGACAGTCTGAACATAAGTAACTTGAACCTGGGAAAGAGTTTACCAACAACAGCTGAGCGATCCTTGGCAACATTTTTACACCAAATAAAACCTCAACTTGGCTTGGGGCACCTTAAAGACCCTTATGGCAGGTTAAAGCGGCGTTTGCCAAACGCTTTGTAAATATTTAAACTGGTCTCAATTGTTTTCCAAAATCGTTGCATTTGGTCAAACACGTGTTTGGGATAATTTAATTAAATTTATTTAGCTTTTGTTGCCTAGTGTTGGTTTTTTTTTGCTTTCTTTCTTTTTTAAACTACTTGCCAAAGGGTGTCACGTGTCGCTTAAACCAGTGCACGAAACCCGTCCCATGCAGCTCCGTGGCAGCTACAACAATTGCACTTCACTCAAGTGGCAAACACTTCAGCACGTGGTCGTTAGTTCATCACAAGAAGCATGGGTTGGGTTGGGTTATACCCAGACTGAGGCAAGTGCAACTTGCGTACAAATATTGATTCAAGTTTTGTAGATTTCCACTTTGCTAAACTTGCAATTGGTGCCACCAAAAAACAATGCCCACAATTTCTTACTTGGTGGTCCCGCTTTGTATAGAAAACTGTCATATTTTTTCATTTCTTTGAAAGTCATGGCCATTGTCAATATCATGCCACATTTTATGAAGATTTGTAATCTTTAGAGAATATACCAAAAAAATAATGCATGATGACTTGTAGAAATAGTACAAATCAACAAATAGTGACATATATCGTATTTCATTCAAGGCATTCAGTAATCTGAAAAATCAAATAAAAGAAATTCCTTCAGAACTGAGGCACAAACAAAACGAATTTATTCTAGCTGCTGCCTTACTTCCTTCCAGCATTGCTCGCAACTAATTTGCATTTTTATCTGCTACAAGCAGTCCTGGGCAGGAGCATACTTGAGAAACTGCATAAAAGGAAACTAATTAAAATGTTCGCGCCTCAAATTTCCATGTTTTCCAGGGATACGTCTTATTTATGGCTCTGTGAATGTCTTGCATATGGCAAAGTTAAAATCATTTTTTGTTTATGACTGACAAATGGACATATTTACATATGCTTTCAGATTCTTGATCTTGAGAAATCTTAGTAATGGGTATTTAATTATTCATGAACTTTATGCACACTTTTTGTTTGAA
Organism: Chymomyza procnemis; assembly: GCA_035046065.1. NCBI lineage: Eukaryota > Metazoa > Arthropoda > Insecta > Diptera > Drosophilidae > Chymomyza > Chymomyza procnemis. The sequence goes on along the minus strand of JAWNOJ010000023.1, from coordinate 9,000,172 downwards.
TTATATGTTTTAGAAATAAGTCTTTTCCAGAAAATGGGATCAGTTTAAAAAATATGTCATATAGTGCAGCGTTATCTGCCCTGTAGTTTTCTTTAAAAAAAAAATATTCACATTTAGTAAGAATTCGATTTTTTTGTACAATTGTATATCTTTAGTTCAAAAGCATATCGATAGACATACCTAAAAGGTAGGTATGTTTCAACCGATGTTGATAAACTTCAAAATATAAAGTATTTCGGGTAAGTAGCTTTATATGGCATATGTTATGGCTTGTGGGAGTAGATATCTTAAATCTATTGTAAGAGTCGAGAATGCGCATGACTTGCAATAAATAAAATGTAGCTTTGTTAATTGGACCCCACGAAACCCACCAAATTGATTGATTCCGGGCCATTTCTTTCTTATTATTATTACTAAATCAAAAATTAAAGTTTTTTTTGGTAAGGCTTAGTTGGAACTTGTATATATTTGGCAGTAACTTTCGCTGTCTTGCTTTTTGCTCTATTTTTAACAACTGACGATATAACAACCTATCTTTCGCGGAAAAATGAGCATCAGCTGGAAAAGTATGCTTGTCTAGTAATCTCCGAGACATAGGTAACCACATACAGACGAACATGCTACCCGAATGCATGAAAAGTATATTGGCATAAACGGCTTAAGATCTGAAAATAAATTATTAGATTTTTACAAAGTATATTTCATTCCAAAAGTAGTATATGTTTAGTAAGCATCGTAACATTTTAAAACCAGTTCTATTTTTGGGCATTTTTTTAACGAAAAATAATTTTTTCATCTAGGTGGTTGTCTTTGTGTCTGGGGCACTGAAAACTCGCAAATCGTAGTAAAAAGTCAATACAGCGAATGAGTCTTGGGCCGATTTTGGATTATCGACCCATTTTTCTTCAAAAATAAACAAGGTCAATTTTCTGTAATCCGAATCAAAAGATGATTGTTACGTCAACTATACGCAGTGAATTTAAGGCCGCACGAAACGGTAGAAAATGTTCTACAATGACCAGTTAACACTTTAAGAAATCATATATCAATAATTTTATGATGCTCTAAAATATTATTCCTTAATATTGTTTCCAGTATTCTAGAATCAACAAAGAAAAGATTCAGTCTCGTTATTTGATATAGAAAACTGAGTTAATAATATTGAAAGCACTAAAGTGTGGCAGGCTTCTTACAGTATATGGGGATTTTTATTTAAAGCATAAAAAATCTCAGAAAGAGCTGTAAACATTATTCATTTAATTTCTATAGTATAGTAGGGTATATGTCGGCAATACTTTGTAACTATTTACATTAAAATCTATATTTTTCTTGTATTATTTATTAATAGTGGATACAATGGTATAATATGAACTATGCTAGATATAAAAAAATTTCCAAAAAATATAATATAATCCGAAACTTTTTGCGAACGATTTCAAATTGTTCTGAATGCAGAACATATTTTCATATTTAATTGGATGAATTGCATCATTCAAACAGGTTTTAAATTGTAATATTTTCTTGAATTTCTGCAACTGCTGATTATTTTTTTGAAAAAAATACTTACAAAGTGTGCGTTTTATATGCAGACATTGTTTCATATCAATTATAGAATCTCAAATCACCCTTAATAAATATGAATAAAAACATTTGTAAGATATATATTTAGTTTGCAAAGAGAGAATACAAAATTATCAGATAAATAATTGACTTTTTCATTTTTAAAACTTGCAAATTTTACCAGCTCAGAATATAGAAAGGCCATATGACATAAGATCTATATTTACTAAGTGCCAGTTTAACTTTGTTAATCCAACTAAACGAGTTCCGGGGAATAGTTTTAAGTTCAACCACATCAAAAGTCAATCGAAGCTCTTAAAATTGTATGTACCACTTTTATAATCCCTTAAGCTGCAACACCCAAAACAAAAAAAAACTCTTGGTGGTATAAGGGATTCAGATGTCAAACAAAACAAGTTGCTTGCAACTAAGAGCCGGAATTAAGTTGCCACCAAATTATTAAGTAATTGCAACAAACATTTGTTATGCGCTCTAATCCAATTGAGAACAATTCAAACTTTCTATAGCTAACAAAGCACACAAATATGGGACTTAACGGACGCCGTGTCATAGCTGAAGGTCGAGGCGTTCCATGACAGCTGTCATAGACGGTAGTATGTCTGAGGTGACGACGACGGCACTGCTGCTGCCCCGTGGAGAATTGCGCGTGATAAAAGGGGTTAATCGAACGTTCCGGCAGCAGCAGCACCAGCAGCAGCCCCGACAATACGCTCGGGAACTCGCCAGTGGCACGGATTTTGTGGTCAACGCGCTGCTAATGACCGGTATAACCTATGGACTGGTGCAACTAATTTCACCCCTCGTTTTTTGGAAATTCAAATATACTTGAGTTTTGCGGAAAAACAAGATATTTGGGCTGTAAGGGTTCTTTGCGCACGGCAGTCTTTCGAAAAGTTTTCTTTGGTATTTGGTTAATTAGCGCCGCATTGGGAAAACTTTTGTTGCTCTTTTGATTTGAAAATTAAATATGTAAGTACTTGGAATTCAGCGCCTTTTAATTCCTTGGGGTAACATTTAAAATGTCAGCAACTTGACAAAAATAGCCAAACTCCTAAAATATTCCAAATAGCAATAACTCAGGTAATAGATTTCTGTCGATGCTTTGGAGCTACAATTTGTACGAAACGCCGCTTAAGCCCGAAAGTATGCAATTGACTGTACGCACACCCTGACTCAAAATTTGTTTGACTTTTGACTTGTCATGCAAACATCGTAATGAGATTAACACACCTCTTCAATTAATTCATGGAAAAACAAACACACTTCGGTACTCGCTCTTAAAATTGCACTCCATGAATGGACTTCGTCATGGTGGCAAACCACAAATGCGGAAAATGCAGATTGTTGTCAGTTGTTGAAGTCACTTTGTTCACGCAGTTTTCCCAAACATGTTCACGTCAATGATGAAGCGTGAAAATTTGTGGGCGGCAACGGGTTTTGCGTGCAGTTTTCATGGCGTGACTCTATTTGTTCGAAAGGAAAACGTTACGGCTAACGACTTGTTTATGCAAAATTTAAGTGTGTGACCTTTGTTGCAAATATTTGACCTTTTGAAAAGTCAGAAAGAAATATTTCTTTAAAGTGTTATAATAGTTCTTATAGAATTATTTTAAGAACGGACGCATTGTTTGTAATGTTATACAGGACATTTGCACCACTAGGAGGCGAATTAGCGCAAAAGTATGGACCTTTAGTTTCGCCAAGTATCTTAAATTGATAAACTAACTCAGCTGTTTTTTAATTAAAATTTCAAAGGCATTTTGAGAAGCTTGTAATTATATATTTGCTCCTGGGGATTTATATTAGGCGTATTTAAAAGTAAAAACTATTTGGTGGTTGTCGCAGAATACTGACATGGAAAGATTTTCGAACTTAGGTTTAATCAAGTGCCACTGTTATACATTGTTGATATTTCGAGTATCTTTTTTTTCGTTTATTATTCCACTCGGGAACTTAGAAGGCTTTCCACCGAACTCTGTTTTGCGCCATCTGTTTAGCGGCTCGTCTCCAAGTTGCTTTTTGTCGTCCCGTTCATCTGCTTCCTTAAGAGTTCTAGTCCAGAAAATGCTGCTTGGGTTCTTTATGAGAGCATGCCGTATCCAAGACCTTTTTGCTTTCCTGGTTTGAAGATGAATAGGGGTCTCACCTATAGCGCTTCACAACACTGCATTTGATATTGATTCATACTTCGAGTTTCTATATTTTCTTTATCATCGGATTCAAGAATGTTGCTGTCCAGTTTTAATTTCATAAAAACAAAATTATGTATCATAAAGTTCTATGACCGAGTAATTGAAAAAGCAAATAACTGATTATTGGCGTTTGACTTCATAACATGACAATAGCTGAAATATTTATTTCGTTCCCAACCAAAAGATTATATACTTTTTATACATAAATATAAAATAGATAAATATACAGGTAGATAAAATATGTCGACGAGTTAATGACAAAAGTTTCTCAACTTTCTTGTTTTATTCTCTAAATTTTCGAATAGGCGCCTTTATATAACCCTTCAAAGCAAACTTGGTTAAGAGACTTTAAATAACCCTGAGATCTTTTTGTTTTTCTTTATATTTTGAGTTACTTTTATATAATATTAGTTATTGTGTCCAAAATAATTAATGAGTATAAAGAAAAAATAAAATAAATTATAATTCTGCTAACTCGAAATGTTTCAAAAAAATGGAATCAAATATTTTATTTCATTTATTTCGTAAACATTGGGATGGATTTTGCGACACATCTGTAACAAACAGCATATTAACTATAGTCATTATATATAACATATAACATAACAGAGTTAAACTCTCATTAAATATTTTTAATAAGAGTCTAAAAGTATATACCACACTGCACTATTCTACAACGATTCCATATATCTGAAGGCTTACGCAAGTGTTATATTCCCTTAATAATTAGTAATAATTCTTTCAAATAAGGCCGTATTTAAATATTTTAAATTAACATCTGGATTTATTTTTATTTTAACAACATTTAAAAATTTATAGTGAAAAATTTAAGAAAACTAAATTAAACAAACCGCAAGACAAAATAACACTAAGACTTAATACTAGGTACTAGGTTCTATCCCAGTCGTTCCACGTTACGCTATCTGCGCTGCACTGCTTTATCGGCAGCCAAATAAGAGATTGTTACGCTCTCGTTGGTCTCTCTTTTACGTGCAAGTTCAACCCATACCCAACTGTTTCGACCAATCGGCGCAGCGCACACATTGTTATTGTGTTTCCCAATTCCCAAATGGTTTTAATCAGGGAATCAAACCGTAAAAACCAAACTTAAGCGATTACAATTTTGAACCGGAACCGTGAACTGTAAGCCCGAGTATGCAAAATAATATTAATAGGTAAGTTAAAAATATATGTTTTTGTATTATTTGTGTTTTAAGCAAATTAATGTGAATGAATATGATGCCTTAAGTCTATTTTTTCTTATCGCAACAAAATCAAAATTTAAACGTTAATTTTATTTAGTTACAGTTAAATTCATCCTAGTTAGTAATACTTAAGAAGTACACAGTATTTTTTAGAGAATCGCAGTTGAACTAGTATTTTCCAGAATACAACAACCTTCATTACTAATGCAGATTGAGAAAACGGTAAAATAATGAAAATCGAAGTTACGATGGAATACGATGAAAATAATAAAATTACAAATAAGGGTCAACTGAATAATTTAAGGTTATCAAACAACAACAGGAAAACAGCCTTTTTATATTAACAACTTTAATCTAAGTGGCAAATAACAACTATTTTCCTTTACTCCTTTTTTGTAGAAAAGATCCGCCTGTTTTTTTTTACAAAAGTAGATTGATAAACAAATAAAAATCTGTTAGAAGATTTGAATGTAGCACACAGCTTTTATTCCAAACCGATAACTTACTAATAAATTCGAAATGTCAGCAGCAAATTGCAAGAAAGGAACCTTGTGGAATTTTGAATTCAAAGATTTTGCACTGAGACCCTAAAAAACTGTCGTGTCCCAACTACCCTAGAGATCATTATACAGGCAGAGATCAGAGAAGTTATCTTAATTACAGGATATATATAACCAAAGAAGTCGCTGAAATGAGCATAGATCTAATTATTCCAACGTTGTATATCCTTTAACTTCCATAGATCCGCTACCGGTAAATTAATCAATACATAATATACATATATAAATTTGACATAAAAAATTGACAGATTTTTGCGTGAAAAAATCTAAATTCTGCGGAAATAGTAAGCGCATACAAGTGGGATGGCATGCTGCCTCGTCCATATTGCTGTTCATACAAAAATAAAAATAAATGCAATATCAGTTGAACAGAACCGGAACCAGCAACATAACGTTCGAGCCCCTGAGCTAAACTGATTTTTCTTATACCCGGGGAAGGCGTTGACACTTTAGTAGCAATTGTCGCTGGCGCCATCGCTGGCGCGTTGTTGATTTTCCCGAGGTTCCCAGCAGCCTCGTAGTCCCCTTGACAGCGCTGTAGTATATCAGGGAATACGCATAGATAACCATAGGGCACAGTAGCTGTGTTGGGCCCAAAAAAAGCCCAAGTAAGTAACATAAGCCACATCAAGCAGTGCCAGCTCGACCACAATTTGGCCCAATGGACATCATTGGGTGGCAGCCAACTTTTGGCCACTGTGTAGCGCTGCTGCGTTGCAACATTGCTATATAGCCACACCGTTGCGACTGTGCCAATTCTCAGTGTTCCTAAGTCCCACACCAGCCATGCCCATGTGTACAAGTTGCAAGTCCCGTGCGTTTTCCACGCCAACCCACATGCACGCACACATTGACAAACACACATAAATCCAGTTCATTTTCTTGGCAAGTGCAAGTGAGCGCGTTGCTGAATTGCTCTCGCACGCTCTCTGTCTGGCGCACAGCGAACATGGAAAAAAAAAAACTTGCCCAAGCAACCTGCCAACGGTGGATGTTGGTTGTTCCGTTGCTGACAGTTCGGACGCTCTCAATGGACGCGCATATGTTTCCCTTTGGTGTGTATGAGTGCTTGCGTGCATGTGTGTGTGGGAAAAACCACCACTCCCAGCGATAGGTTAGATTTCCATTCGTCCGCAGAGCTCACTGAGCCGTTATGTCTTATTGTTGTATGTGCTACCCCCTCCTACGGCTCGGTACAACTTGACTGCTCGATGCTCTCGCCATGAGCGCTATGCGCCTTGCAACTGCTTGCCGCCTGCTGCCAGCCATTGCTCGTTGACTTTTCGTTTCGTTTCCACCGCTGCTGCTGCTGCTGCTACTGTTGCTGCTGGTGTGGCACAGTCAACTCTCGTTGGTCGTTCCGGTCGTTCCTTTGGCTGTCGTCGTCTGCGTCAAAGTCGCTGCGCAGTTGCCGTTCGCTCGTTCACATACGCGTGCACAGAGCAGCATCGCAGCGCGGGATTCAGTTGGGGTTTAACAGCCACTCGGGACGGTAGCGCGCGCCGCTTTAACTTGTTGCGAGACCAATTTTCCGAAAATCCCAAATTCTCCGCGGTGCATTGCTAGAAATACATACGTTGTCCACAAGGCCGCAGTTAGCTTTGGGCCCCATTAACATTTCGTTGATAGCCTGTCAATTCCGTTTACGATTTGTATTTGTAAATTGTGCGCGTCGCTCTTGCGCTCTGCCTAATATTGTGTGGTTCGATTTTAATAAAAAAAAATCCATTATAATCTACCTTGTGACAGCCACCCACAAAGTTTAACCCGTGCTTGATTAATTGGCCATTATCCATAATCGTGTGCGAGATTTCCCTTTACAACAAGTGACACAGACAAAAAACATTAATCACGAGCCGCGTGCTTTCAGTGCAAATTTGTGTGACTTCAATTATTCCCAAGTTTCCTCTAAGAAAATAGCCAACACGAGCAACGCCACGACGGCTGCCGAACTAGCTATAACACCTGCTTCAAATAACTATACAAAAGTGAACGATTACCCGTACGCTGATCTCCACCAGCATCATCACTTCGCTAATACAGCACCCCTGACCACCGCGGAAAGCTTCAAGCTGAGATCGGACGAGCCGGTGCCGGGCTTTAGCTCGGCCTCGCCTTGGCCCACGCTGGAGCTGGAATGGGGTCGCAAGCTCTATCCGTCGGCGGGTCCGCGTTCGGCCGGTGGGCTAATGTTTAGCCTACCGCATACGGCGGCCGATATGAATCAGCCGCGCGGCCCCATGACATCGCTAAAAGAAGAGCCGCTGGGTGCGCGTGCCTGGATGCAGCCCGTCGTCGATCAGTCCAAGTAAGTTTGAAATAGAGGCCTGAGGGTATGATTTGGAAAAGCTCTTAAACGAAACTATTTTGTTTGTTGCGTGTCGCCATTAGGTCTTTAAAATAAGGCCTTCGCATGATTAAAAAAAATATATTCCAGTAGCAAGAAATATGTTTAAAATTTCAATTCTTTTCTGCGATCTATAGGTTATATAGCAAGAAATAATATTATAGATAATAAACGAGTTCCATAACATTGAGGGATATGTCTATGTGTACCATAAATCGGTAAAGACCATATCTTTCGTGATAAAAGTGCAGCAGATATTTCTGACGCTAAGCTGAATTAAAGTTCTGTGGAAAAAAATAATAATAAAGTTTGTTTTAAAAATTATTTGATGTTGATTTGGTCTTACTAAATAAAAATTTAATAGAATTGCATACAGGAGCTATTCGACTTCTAAGAAAACATTAAATACAATTATTTAAAAATTTGCTTAAGTACATAAGAAGCTATACCTGTTTAAATAGTTCCTTTCGACCTATAATTGAAAAGAAAGCTGGTTGGCGAGCGAAGCGTGCAGAGGGCAAAACCCCCTAGTCTATGCTAAAAGAATTTTCTTTCTTCCACCTACATACCAAACTTTTGCACTAAAATTTTAGTAAGCTCTATCTAATATAGATCTACTTTAAACGATATGTGTTCTTTATTAAGTCAAAAAAATAATAAGAGGAATGGTTATTAAATACACCCACAAAGTGTCCCCAATTATAAGAATTCAAAAATTTTGAATAGTGGCACAATGAGTTAAAAATATAAATATAAGATAACTAAATTAAAATTAAATAAATAAAGATTAAAATAGTGGCTCAGTGGCTTCCGCTTCGTAATTAAGAATTTAAATTTTGAATCTGTCGCTTCTCCAAACTTTTTAAAGAGATCATAGCAGAAAAATTCACAATATTTCTGTTACCGCATCAAACATGAGGTAAAAAATCCAAAAATTATTACAAATTTTATTTGAAAAATTACAATTTTTATGCTTCATCACTTTTTTGTCATAATAAGTTTTCTTTGTATATTTATTGGAAATTATCCTGTTCTAGCTAAATCAAATAAATTTTGTCAACAATTTTACTTCCAGACCGGATCACTGTAACGAGTACTAACTTTTATTATTTTTATTAAATTAAACAATATCGATACAATGCACAAAGCAGTACTAGTGCTCTTCAAAATAGCTTTTTAGTACAATGTCAAAATTGCTGCAAATCCCTGGCAAACTCTTGCATGCATACATGCTTCCACCCTTCATTGCTTAACCGTCCAGCCAAATTTCCTAAAGATTTATGACATGACACCTTCACAGTAATCTCCGCAACATCTCATTATGCCTTGGCAACATAACAAATGTTGCTGCAACATGGCTGAAACCTAAACCCAAACAAAAAGTCTCCAAAAAAGCGTTTGTTTACTTTTACCAAAAGCCGGCATGTCCAATACAATTGCCCCTGGGGGCGAGTTATTCGCAAACGTAGTCACTTAGTCAGGCAGTCGGGAAGTCAGTCAGTCAGTCTGTCAGTCACTTAGTCACTCAGTCAGTTACTTACTCAGGGGGCTTTTTATGACCGACTGTCCGCTACCCCCGCCAAAGGCCATGCTAAAAAGCAAAACAAACTTTGCCTTCACCTTCTAAGTGGATGAACCTGCTAATTTCACTCAAATTTTCACTCAAAAACATTCACGAGATGGGATGCTTTTTGTTTGGGGGGCAACGTACGCACTTTTGGGGTTGACTTTTGAAGTGTACGTACCAAGTCATTATGACCAGGATACGCACCAGGATACTCACGACGGCACGACGGTTGCGTGCACGCTATGAGGCAGCTTCACAGTCTGTAAGTCTTTGGAGCGTCCAGCTTTCTGTGCGTCGTCTGTCTGGCTGTCTAAGCGTCGCTGCGTCGGTGCGTCTGTCTGTGCTTTGGCTACAACTTGTGCTTTTTTTCGGCTTCCATGTTTGGTTTTATGCTCAAAGGGATGTTTTTGTTGTATCTTCACTTTTACTTTTGCCTTGGCTTTGGCTTTGGCGCGTTCATTTCAATTGAATTAGAAAAAGAGCACCCCACATTTGGGGTTTTTATTTTGGGTTGTTTTTTTTTGCTCCTGGTGGTGGAACTGATGGCTCCATTGACTCTTTAGGCTAGAGCACTTCTCGCGAAAAGCTTCTTGCCTGTTTGTTTAGTTGTATTTGAGATGTTTCTAGCGTGAGATGTACGCGCCGAGAAGGAGTGCGCGTGTTGCCGAAATCGAAAGTTCCGCGGCGACAGTTCTTGTTAAGATGACAACGGGTTTTTTGCATTCAGCGACGGCAAATCAACAGCAACAAACGCATTTACCAAATCATAATCAGAATTCGCATCATAATCAAAATACAAATCAGCTGCCACAAGAGTTGCATTTACATGAAATATCCGCAGATAATCTGCACTCAGACATTAATCATAATCAAAGTTTAAGAAGTGCCAACAACAAAGCTATGCGCTGCGATACGAGGTACGGAGTTGAGTTCATTAAAATTGACGTATTTCTAATTACTTCTGGAAAAAATACTCATACGATAAGACGTATACGCCCCGTTGCCAGATAGCTCAATCCAATGCGTATTTATAAAAAAAGTTAATTTAAAATTTTAATGCATGTTATCTATCGTGTGAAGTTGCTGCTGATAAAATTGTGAAATAATGAGAGAGTGTGCAGAGTGTATTTATATGTTTGAATAAATGAGTCATGGTCTATATTTGTTTGTTACTCCATAAGACATATGCTCCCTTTTCTTCTGTTTATGCGAATTTTGATTTTATGACGCATATTTTTATTTTATTAACGGAAATTTGTTTTTCTTTTTACTTTATTTTTTATAGCTAAGTAGATTTATTTATTCCAAACTAGAAGTAATTTTTTGATTTTGTATTTTATTTAAATTTGTGAATCGATTTCGGGAGACGGAGTTAATTTTGGTTCCTTCTTAACATGTTTAAAGACACTCAAATTGAATTTAAATTTGAATACAAATTTAAATGATAAATTGAAAAATAAATTTAAATTTAAATATTTAAAGAAAATTCTATATAAACTTTGGTCCAATATCTTGCGCTCTCTGCAACATATCGGTCGGTATTTGACGAAAATATTGTTTTTTCCAATATGGGCTTCCAGTGCGTCAATCAAAGCCGGCTTGTGAACCTCAATATAGACCACCACAAAAAAAATTATAAACTCTGATACTTTTCAAAACGAAACGTCTGTTAACCATAAGGCGAAAAGTTCTCCAATGTTGAAACGGGACCAATATATTTTTATTAAAGATTATTTTTTCGACAATGAACTTCTGTGAAATATTTGGTCTCCAACTACTGTATTCTACAAAGAAAAGGACTCGAACTATACGCTTGGGAGCTTATGTCAAATCTGAATCACTGTCTCGGATTATGATTATAATTAAGACATAACTTAATTACTGCCACGCTTCTTCTCGCAATTACCTGCTTGACAATTATTCAATTTTTATATTGATGCTTCCAACATGAAATTGATATTCTCTAAAATATAATAGTTTTTCTTTAAAATTATAGCATTTGTGTTATTGATGGTGTTTCCTATAATGTTTTGTCTAGTTAGACTGATATATTGCAACCGGTAAGACTTTTGTCTTTGCTGAACTAAAATTCAGACCAAATATATCATTATTTTCCATCTTTTGCTTCCTTTAAAAGTTACTCATAAATCTAAAATGGCACTTATAATGACAATTGCAACCCATGAATTTAAGCCCTAAAACCCATATATACAACGTCATGAATCGGATATAAAATTCGATTATCATTAATAATTAAAACATTTGTGCATACCTAAAGCTCGTGTCTTACAGTAATGTTGTAAGGATTTCATAAGTATATAATTTCTATATAAACTTTGATAATTCTCTTAAAAGATTCGCATATCATCATTAATTAATTAATACTATTATTATATGCGGGCCTCGGTAGCGCACTATGGAATCGGATGGTCGGTTTATAAGCACTGAAGAATTTGACTAGTAGAACCATGTTAGCATTTAAAATACGCTATTTACTAAGAAAACCCTCTTTTAATTAGGGACACCGCCGTGCGGATCCGCTGTTCTCTTCAAACAACTATTTATAGAGATCTCCCCATGCTCCGCCTGTCGAGCGATGATGAGGGAAATCAATTTTTTTATTTATAATTAAATACTCTTCTTTCCAACGCAAATCACTTTTCCTATAATTTAATTTTTATCGATCCCAATGCCTTGCTTATTCCTTTTCGGATTCGTCAGTTTTTCGCGATTACATTCATTTTACTACCATCTAGAAAAAAAAGTAAGGTTTTCGATCCATCCGTATGGATTATGAATTTTCCTTTTACACCGGCGGGGGACATCAGATAGGAAAACACCAATCCTTGAAGGATCGTGAATATGTCAAGGTTGCGCCTCAAGCTCAAAATGATGGTAATGTTGCCTGAGTTATCTTCCAGGGGCCGCTTACGCTAAGCAGAGATTACAGTGGTTCTAATAACTTTCTCGGAAACCAAATGGCAATATAATTTTATCTCAATTGATTCCCGATTTCAAAGCATTGCAATCAAACGAGATTTAGATTAATTAATAAATATATCTATCATTATTATTATTATTTTGTACAGAATAAGTAATAATTTTTATTATCATGTATATTTTTTACAATTATTTATGCACTATGCGAATCTAACCCAGAATCTAACTATTTTGGTTTTAATTTGTTTTAATTTTTTTTGTGCAATTAGAAACAAAATGTATACTCAAGAAAGCACATAAACGTTTCTTAAATTAATAGACAGTTCTATAGAGACTGCATATTTTACAAAAATCGGTTAACATATTTTGAAGTAATGTTTCTGTAAACTGAGTGCCACGAAGCTGATAAAGACTTGCAACTGCTTTAAGTGCAAACTTCAAGCCATGAATTGATAAAATACGTGATTCTCTTTAAAAGTCATATCTCTCTTATCAACAAGTGTCTAGCCAAAAGCCAGTCTATACTACGCAATACATCAAACCTATATAATTTGCAGCTTTTATTTTATAAACAAAGTCTTTCTACTTACAAATGCAATTGCATTTTAATAAAACTTTTATATCTTCGTTTCGGTAAGAGTCTGCCAACTTTTGCTTTTAACTAAAGCCAACAATAAATTGCTCATTTATCGGGCATAGCATTATTTGTAAACATTTATGTATAAAATAGAGTAAGGACTTTAGCACATGGTATACTATATGCAATATCGTAATGCACAAAACTGCAAGCAGTGCAAAATATTTTGCACATAAATCATGAATATATTTGAAATTTATTTCAACAAAGATTGTCGCTGCAACCAGTAGCCAAAGACAACAATGGCGTACAATGACCATAAAATGTATTGTATCGAAACAAAAAAGGAACCTAAAGCTATGCTATACTTCTAAAGGACACTTTCAGCAACATATAATGGTAAAAACAGTAAAAAAAAATGCACGTGCATTGCTCGAAATGACACGTGAATAGTCTAAACGTGACCACAATAGCGCCCAGTACTATGGAGCTAAGCCACCTGGGCATCGATTTCGAACAATTAAATGTTGGCATAATAAAATCAACAGCAAAACGGCCACAAAACGTTTTTCGCAAATTGGCGGCAAGTGCAAACAAGTCAACTGCAAAACCGTACAACGCGCCAAAGGCCCAACTCGCTGTTCCTCACTCTGGCCAAAAAAAAAAAACTCCCACACATGCCAACAAAAAAAAAAAAAAGAAAAGCAAGAAAACAAAACCAAGTTGAAAAGTCAAACAGCGGGTTGAAGCCATAGCACCGGGTTACCGCACTGTATCTGTAACTGTGCCGAGCCCACTAACAGCCACTACAGCATTCCCTGTCTCTGCCTCGTGGGAAGAGCACTTGGTACTTGGTGCCTCCAACGCCGGTTTATGTTATTTTGCTGCTCACTTTTGAACACTGCCATAACAATAACCTTTCACCGGAATGTAACATGTCTGGCATTTATGTGTCGTATTTCTCCAACATCATGTGACGGACAGAGGTACGGACGTACAGCCATACTGTTACTGTTGTCTGTTGCAGCGGGATAACTTCATTGGCAGGGCATGCTTCTCCTGCCGCTACTTGCAATTCTATCAATTGTTACGAATCAAACAGTCGTTTCCTGTCCGTGTTCATGACTCGTTTAATTTGGCATTTTTACATACAAAAATATCGACAGCAATTCACTTAGAAAATATGCCAGCCACAAATTGTCGAATTTAATAACTTGAACTGAATTCAATGATTTTACAAGCTTTACCTACCTTCAAAATATATATATAAAGTTCTCTGATCCCTGGACATAAGTAGGGTCGATGAAAACTGTCGTCAGTTCCCAAACACTTTTCGCAGTAATTTTTGTTCTTTTTTTAAGTATTCCCTCCCATTATCTACAACTCCTGTACTTTAATTTAAAATGTATTCCCATTTCGTAAATCGGTGACAATACTCTAGTTTGCTTTAAATCTACAATTTGAGCCTTACGATCAAGCCTTCTGATCCAGTACTTGTATTATTGTAGTTGTACTTTATTTAGGACCTACTGTGCTTTTTTAGTTCCCTCGAATTGGTCTACTAGACAAAACACGCAAAACATTTTATGGCTGTTTTTGCAACATAATAACACAATATGTTGAAAATATATACTATATATCTGCATTTAAGTCGACAGGGCAGATCGATATAAGCATTAAAGCTTATGTTTTGGCATAATCTCTCCAATAAATCGATCGATACCTCATGAGCATTGTTATAACTTCACAAAAAAATAACTTAGAGGCATTCACGTAATCCATACGGCCACAAACGTAAAATAAGCTGCCCAAAGAACTCACCTCTCAATTTGGCAATTGTTTGACATGCTTTGTGGTATGTGAGACCATCTTGAATATCCCATATTTTGCTCCGAAGTGATCTCTGCCATATCAAGAAAGGAATAGTTTTTAAGAAATTAAGCAATGAATCAATTCACCATAACGTTTCGGTCACGCCATCATTCAATTAAAACAATGTTGCCAAAAAATTAGCTGCTAAAAAAATACCCATTATTTACAAATATTAGTTTTCAGGAATCTAAATGATACATTTTTAAGGTTTCTTCTCATATCAATTTTTTATTTTATGACGTAAAACATTCAGCGAACTCTAAAAAATACATAATATGTTGTCTAGTTTCTGAAATCTGGTATTCAAAAAACGAATTGCAAAAGATTAAGCGGAGAACTGCTTAAGCACGTCAGGTTATAGAATAAAATCGTTAACATTTTTCATCTTAATAGTAGATTCGCGTTTAACGCGTCGAAATACTATTAATGGTTTACGACTTTAGTTCCCAAGTTTCATTATAAAATTTAAGAACTTGCATAACTATATTTTATTTATAATATATTAACTAGTTTTTGTTCTTTAAAACCTTCAATGATTTCATCAAAAAAGCGCTTTGTGATAGCCAGCTTTTCACCTTTTAATTTTAGTCTTTAGCAGTTGGCCAGTTTCCATCTTTCATTTTGTCCTTTTTATTCGACAAAAGACCGCAGCCTACTGCCCCTTCTCTCCATTGGTTACGCATTTTTACTTTGAGCAAAACAATCCTCTTAAGGAAAAAAAAGCAACTAATACTACCCTTGAAAACACAAAAAAAAAATGCTCATTGCTTTTACAAGGATTCTTGCCATACTTAATTATAAGACGCGTATGTGCAAAACACTGCCAAGCCTATACAATATTTCAAGTATCTCATATTAAGCTTTTTGAAGACAGATTTTTTTTTTCAAGGAATTAAGCTATTTTTTTAATTAACTCTCAATAATCTATTTAAGAGTCTCATGTAGCTACCACGTCCTTCGAGATTATATTTGCTGTTTATACGTAATATCTATTTATAATAATAATAACTGGCTGTCATTCCGAAATTCGCTAGAGAGCAACAAAACAAATTTAACTGAAGTTATTTCAGTGTAATTCAAATTGATTCATTTCTTTCGAAATTATGTATTTGCATTGGGATAGTTTTCAAACGATTTATCATTGCGGCTATCATTATATGAAGGGGGGGAAAAAATGCAGCACTCGGCACACGCGTATTATCCTTTGGCAAATGTGTATATAATTGCGGTAAGGTAGCAGTGTCCCAGTCATTTTCATGTACTTCTTGACATTTCCTGAATAAATAATACAAATCTGATAAAATCAGCATTTTCTAAATTAAATTGTTCGTTATGCATACGAAACAAAGTACGCGACGTGAGCCGGGGAGTCGACGAGGGTGCACCACGTTTAGGCGTACGCTCTTATCCTTTAGTTCGAGGTACACTTGTGAGTAAACGTACGAGTATTTGTGAGCCCTGTCCGGTAGTTAGCATTGTCCGGTAATTGCGTTGACATGGCAGACACAGGCTTGTGGGTTGTACCCACCAAAAGGTGAGCAGCGACAGAGAGCATTCGAGTGTTGACATTTACCATATGCGGTGGGCAAGCCTTTATGGCTGAAGTACACTGAAAGAAAAAATGAGTGTATTTTTTTATAAATTTCAGAATTTAATTTATTTGTAAGGAATGCAAGGAGCGCAAAACGTACGTTTGATGTTAACAGGAGAGCAATCTGCTCCATAAGGTAAAAGAGGACGAAGGTAGCAAAGGACGACAAGAGTTTGTATGAATTCAAGGTGCAGTAATAAGAAACGCAGAGAAACACTTTGTTTTAGGTCTATACTCTTTATAAGAGCGGCATGATTCTGTGTTATAGTTTGTATTGAACAATACTAAAAACAGTGTATATGCCTTGTTATTCCTGTAAATATAAACGGCTGTTATAATACTTTCTTTCTTGCACGCAAATTCCCAGTTTTATACAGATGTTTCCCAAATGGGATAGAGTAAATACCATACTTTGCAGTGAATAAATACCCTTACTTTATTTTCTTCAGATTTCTTTAAAAACGCAAATTGGCATTTGAAAACACTTTCTCGCACACTTTGAATAAACAAACCCGTAGATCAATTTCTATATGCAGCTGTGATATTTTTCTCAGTGTACTAGCGCGTCCTTGCAGTGCACCCACATGTGTTTGTCTACATGGGTTTGTGTTAGAGGCGACCTTATAATTACCATGTTTACTTGCCCCACATAACATAAATATTTGTTTGTTGACCAAGTCCGTTCAGCGTCTGAGCTCAGTCCAAGTGTATGCATGCGTCTGTGTGTTAATTCCTTTTATTCATCAGGATTATTGTGTCACAATATCGGGGTCGGCGTTAGGGGTGCGAGTACATTCGACTCTAAGTTCGCTTATGCGGTTTTAATGATAGTTGTCGCTGCTCCTTTTTGTCATAGTGTCCCTAGTTAAATGTCACTCAAATAATTGTCCTGTCAAAAACAATGCGGCATATTAGTTTGCTGGACCCGTCCGGCCTATGCTAATTAGCCGTGCTAGATGTCTGTTTACTCGCGTAATAGCATAATTAGAGTTAACCAGCCTGCTCAACTAAACTACTTTCCACATTTTTTACTTGCAGCTTGGGCATTGGTCGTGCCCACTTTGAGAAACAGCCGCCCAGTAATTTGCGTAAATCGAACTTTTTTCACTTTGTGATTGCATTGTACGATCGCGCCGGGCAGCCCATAGAGATTGAGCGCACTGCCTTCATTGGTTTCATTGAGAAAGACTCGGAATCGGATGCAACCAAGACCAATAATGGCATACAATACCGGCTGCAGCTGCTTTATGCCAATGGTAAGTTAAAACTTTCAACTCATTTTAGTAGCTTATATTTATCTAGTACTTTGTTTAAAGGTGCACGACAGGAGCAGGATATATTCGTGCGGCTGATCGATTCGGTAACCAAGCAGGTAAGTCAACTATACAGCTTTAATTCTTTGTTACTAAAGTTAAGTATTTGTGCTGTTGACAATTCGTTTTGCTGATTCGAACATAAGTTGCATTCGAAATTGATTGTCACGGCTAATTAAGTGTGTCCTGTGAGTCCTGCACACTCGCAGTGGCAATAAATTGAGTCGTCAAATGCTCTTCCAGCCAGGCGTACCAGCAAACAAGCAATTCATTCACACGCTGCACAGTAGTCAGTCAGTGCGTCAATGCGTCAGTCGCGCCTCCGAAAGGGGTGTGACCAGTGCCAATCCAATTGAACATTGTTAATGCGCTTTGTTGTGGCTGCCAGGCAGCCAGTCGTACCTTCTCCCGTCCGCTATCCACTGCTGCTTTATCCTTTCGTTGTACGCCCCCCGTTGTTGCATTTGCTGCATTGGCAGAACGCAAGCACCATATGTCACCTTTTGCGTGGGTCGGCCTAATGCGTGCCTCTGACTTTGGACTTCCTTTTTCAAGGGCAATTAATTTCTCGAGTGACAAATTTTTATAGACGTTTGTATGTTTGTTTCTTTTCTTTCTTCTTTATCTTGGCTTTCTTTTCAGCTCTCTTTGTCCGCTTGCTTTGGGCGTATTTTTTACGTGTTCGCTATTTTGAGCTGGAGACAAACGGGTGTGCAATAAATTTATCCACAAATTATCGGTAGTAATGTTCCTAACCCTGTCCTTTTTGCACTCTCCAGTATCAAAAATCCATTAAAAGAGCAGTCTCTGCTTTTTAAGCGAATAAAATTTAATCACCCGAATATTGATTCGAGAGAATCCCATAAAACTCATATGTCAATGTTGCATCAAAGAGTTCAATACGGTAAGGTTTTTTTTTGAGTGGGCTTAGGGTGACCTTTTTTTACCAGTAGTAGAAGGCGTACCAGAGTAATTTAAGTAGATAGCACATGCATATGTTACTTTCGGCCCTTGCGAGACGTATCATTGAGAACACAAACTGTTAGCAGGTGCTAATGGACTTGTAGAGCCGAAGCATTTTTAGATTTATATAAGGTTGAAAAAAATTTAGATCTTCATCACTATATTCTGTATCCCCCTGTATGAGGCCTCAATTCGTAGGCTCTTAAACAGTTTATCTATTAAATGACTTAAATGTTACTTTAGAAACTGCTGTTCTTTGATCTCAATGTCTACTAAAAATTTATTGACTCGTCGAGGCCAGACAACTAGCAATTTTTGAATCGTATTTGGTATTATTTGGATAACTATTAAGAAACGAGAGAGATATCGAGTTGAGGATTGACATGGCATTTTATTTATGAGGAATATGGTTAGACCACCTAAGGCACGTGACTGCAAAAGACCCTACCGTCAAAAAAATATCGAGGGTCAACAAAGTTATTAGCAATGCGGAATACCTATCAACCGACATATCAGCCAAATATAAAACAAATATATCGTAATGAGTCCTAATTATCCTAGGGAAAACACATTTACTGATCAAATTTCACGCCCCAATAGCCGACCCACGGCATGTGGGGACATCAAATTCTTTAGTTATTGAAAAGCAATTTAATTACTCTTTCAAATATACCCAGTGACACTATTGGTATACGATATTATCGAGCTACTTAACTGCTAATAAATTCCGATATTTTTTACTTCTTTAATTCCAAGATCTTCATTTATTAGTTGTGCCTTTGGGTGCATCTTAGTTCGCTTGAAACTATAAATGCCGGATGGAGGAAAATTAAGCTAAAAGTAAAAATTAAGCTGTAAGTTCTATTCAGCAAAAATGTCAGACTTTTAATTTTCCTGACTTGTGTAAATACCTACATGTAGCATAAAACTGTACAACTGTATTGAGCCATCATCCATTTTCGCAATAAGACACAAATTTTTGTCATAAATTTTTTGCAGTCAAAATCCTCTCTACAAATTTTTCGTCAGTTTATGTATCTTACTTCATTTGTATAGCTCAAAAGCTTATGACACTTTTAGCGATATTTATATTATCACAACAAAAAGTAACCGCCCCTTAAACCCGTATGTTGTATACAGATGCATCTCTTTGAACGCATGAGTCCAGTTTGGTTTTCTGCCTTATTTCCAACTATATTACTCTAATCCTTTACGTACTTAGCGAACATATAACATATCCTGCCAATCATGTGCAATCATCTGATCGGATTAGTCTACTTTTGAATGATTTGAAATTGTCGTTTTTTTGACGGCAAATACAGCCCAAACCCCGTATAGCAAACATTATTTAGCATACGCGTGTCTGGCAATGCGTATGTCACTTTATCTGAAACTCAAAAATTCTCGTAACTCGTAACAGGTAACATGGCGCTTATCTACTACGGCGCACAAGTTTCGGGCACAGCGTAAAGTGAAATTTGAAACTGTGCCGGCATACGATTAAGCTACAATTGTGTCGGCTGTGAAACAATGTCAAGAGACGGCAGCATGTTGCAGCTACCTTTGTCTAATGTCTGTCCATTGATTCGAAAGAAATAAAAACACAAGAACCCGGGGCAATTGTCACGTGCCACAGCGGCGCCCGCAAACAAACCCTTGCCATTGCTCTGGGCTGCTGCAGCCGTCGAAACGATTTTTATCGGCTAGTGCGCGCGCGCCCCCCGCCTTACACTGTGTTAGCCCTTTTGCAAAAGGCTGGCAAATGTAGCAAATCATCGTCATAATCATAATTACATCCGATCAGATAGCCAGAAATAGCAGCAGCAGCAACAACAACAACTAAAACATCTAAAGCCAGTTTTCGGGGCGTCGTAACTGCAATTCGAGCGAACCACGACGACGAGAACCACTCAATTGCTCTAACGTTTGCTTCATTTATGCTCATATTTCATAGGATCGCTGGGCAAGAGTGAGAGGGTCGGGGCTGCAATGCCAGCATAAAACAAAAGAAATGGCTATACTACCCAAAATCCTTTGGTTGCTGCCAAAAACGCTTTTATCGCGATTTACACGCATTATGCGGCGAGTTGGGAAAAAAGCGCAGCGAAATTCTAAACCAAAGCCAAGGGCGCGCGATTAATGCATGCAGATAAGCGCGGCGGCAACGGGTGTACGCATAGAAACATCATCATCTATAGAGCGTTATACAGTTAGAACTGCTAATATGATGCCCAGCAACATGCAGTACGCGCTTTTGTTGCAACATTGTGCAGAGCTAATGAGCCGCTTTGTAGATGTGATTGCTGGTATTAGAGATGAACGATGTTTACCTGTTACGTGTCATAAGCGCTTAAGCGCATCGTGACTGGTTGATTTCAGTCACGAAAGGAAGTGAGCTTCTGCTTGTGTGACAATATTCATATAAAATTTAGGATTTTTAACATTTTTAATTAAAAATTATATATAATACTGTATTACTTAATAAAAAATGGTGTATATATATATTTATATATGTCACATATATACGTTAAAAATATCTTAATTTATTATGACAGTTTGAAAAAGCATAGAACAAAGAAAACAATAAGTCAAAACACGTATTATATTATTTTAGAAGAAGATTGTTGCTACTATCAATTCAATTTAAATTTTCAATAATATTAAAATAATAAAGGTTTAATAAAGTTTATGTTCAGTGATGAACTGTGATGAACAACAGCGCGCCCATGTCAAAACAATAATAAGAGCATATGACATGACAAGAGAAGTTGTTATCACAACTCCCTCTTGCACGGCCTACGCTCTTTGTCGCTTTGGAGTTGTCGCTGCATCGGAAGCTAAGCGCCGCCACTATCGGCGCTCTTTGTTGCTTAAAGCATAATTAATTCTCATTGCACACCCGATGCGTCCAGTTGAGTCAACGCTCAAGTTCTCGCTGCGCATTGCATGAGTCAATTCAACATAACTAATTATAGAAATAAACATAATTTATAATATTATTATTAAAAGCAAACTTGCGTTTTAATAACAGCTAACAAAAAAGCTTGTTGGCTTAACAATTTATTTGGAAAGATAATTTTAAATTACCTTTATTGAAAACAATAATTATTCTCTATTACATATTCTTATCGGTGCATTTCTGCGACACACGTATTGTTTTTCTTTAATTAGACACAGAAGTGGTGAACTAATAATAATAAACTAAATACTTCGTAAGATGAGTTACATATAAAGTGTCATACTGCAAAGTCGTCAGTCAAAATCGTCAGAAGCAAAGTACTACTGATGGACTTACACTTTTTTTGCATACCTATTTATAAAAAAATTGTATTTTGTACAAATCGTAAAACAGGCGGAACTTAAAATTTACAAGATCAGGATCAGTGCCTATTCTTGTCGCCTATTCCCACTAAATAAAAAATTGATTTTAGTAGATGGTAGCTGTAAATATTAATTAGCAAAACGAATTCGACACAATTTTATATTAATAAATGCTAATCTAGATAGTATTTTTTGACAGAATGATTATGAAATAATTTATTGCGTTATTTTTTTAACGATAAATAATTTGAGACATCATTCTTTGCCAAGAATTCTCCTCCGATTTACTTTCCAATTAAAAATATTTTTTATTTTCTTGGCCCAACTTAAGTTATTTAATGAATTAATGCACATCTCTAGCATAACTGCACTACTGCTGCAAAAATGGCGGATGCCAGCACACTGTATGTGTGTGTGTAAATGCATCATGTGTGTCTGTGTGTGTGCGAGAGTGTGTTTGTGTGTGTTTGTTTTTGGGGCTAACCAATAACCATGCCCCAATAAAAACGTGCGCATGCAAATAAAGCAGACAGCAGACAAGAGGCATTCATCATCGTGCAATTGTCTCTGTCTGCCATATTTTTGCTCTTAACACTCTCTCTCTCTTTTTCTCTCACGCTGCACTGCTTGCTTTTACCGTCTGTCTGTGTAATGGTTATTCTGTGAGTGTGTGTGCAGTGTTAATTAAGCGATAATATTAATTTGTATGTCAACACTTAAAAATAAAGCGCGAAATTTTCGATTAACAGCAAATTTCACATTTCATTTCGCCATTTTACGCGCTTTTGTTTTTATTGCTTTCCGCCTGTTATGGCCTCCTTTTCACACACACACACATTTTGTACGCTCTCTCGCTCTTTTGCGCTTTCATGCTGCTTTTGCCAATAAATTCAACAGATTGCGCGAAATCTCCATGCAAATTTTCAGTTCAGTTCAGTATTGTACAATGCATTTGTATGCATGTGTGTGTGCGTTTGTGTGCAAATAAAGGCCATTTGCAGGAATGCGATTAAAAATGCTTTCAGGAAGAGTGCATTTCTGTGGTTTTCGAGCCTCGAAATGTTCACTTTATATGAAAGAACTTATTTCACTTTTTTCATAAGCAAGTGCAAGAAATTAAGTACACGCATTGTAAGCAGCTACAATTATGGAATATAAAGCAAGAATTTTAAAAAAATAACAATTTATACACCATCTTAAAGTATTACCTGCAATTGAAATTTTTAATGTCAGCTATATTTAGTAATTATGCTATATATAACATTTATAGGATAAACTGGAACAACCAATTTAAGAAATCTTTTGTCAGCTACGTAAATCTTCAGCAATCTTAACCCATTTAAAAACATGCTTTGGTATGTAGAACACAACAAATTTATTAGTTTGGTGGATAGTACGCTTCCAATAAAAAAAAAAAAAACGTTTGATTCAAATTAAAATCAATTTTTGTTTGTTTTGTAGCAAATCATTATTGTAATTAAGATATGTTCTTAATGGACAACAATTAATTTTTTTAAAAAGACTTAGCGGTTGAAATTGAAAGGCTTATCATTTTCATTGCTTTAGGCTAGCGGTCTGACCATCAGAAATTTTGGTGGCTACTCACGGTTGAGTTCTTTGTTATTAAGTTCATGTATTCACCAGCAATTTTTTACGAAATATTCTTTTCTGGCACAAATTATCTTTTGCAGTTTATTTGCTGGCGCATGAGCTAAGAGTAGGGCTGTCACTACATTAAAGAAGTCGGGATATTCTTGTGGTTTGAGAAGAAGCGTTCTAACATTTTTTTCTTTTTTTAAAATAAGAATAAGCGTTAACTCTGTTACGCATTTTTATTTACAAGTAGAATAAAACAAAGCGTATTTAGTAAAGTCGAATTAATTTCATTTCCAAAAGTTGACTACTATTATCATCGGTTTCCAAGTGCGACATAGTAATCCAAAACAAATAATTTATATTTTCCAAGCGATTGTATTTATTTCTTTTTTATGTTATCCAAATAAAACAAGAACCTTTAGGTTTCTAAAGAGCAACGAATGTTCCTTCTGAACTCTTGTTATTATTTTTTAATGACAAATATATTTGTTCAAGGGTATTAAATAGGCATCTTTAAATTTCTATTGCTTCAAAAGACACAGCTACTGTTTGGCATTTCAAAGAGAAACAAAAAAACAATTTCAATAAAAACTCAATCGGTAGCTTCGCGGAGCCGATAAACTCCTTTAACACTTTTTATACAGAAATGATCTCTATTCACTTAAACCATACTCAAACAACTTTAGCTTCTTTCTTGCAAATATCTTGCTATTTTCTGCGATAATTCGGCTTATAACTTGAGGCATCGCATGAAACTAACTTGTTTCCCTTAACAAATATATAAACACGATAACTTCGTTTCTTTTCCTAAAAACAAGTGTATCCCTAACCCCTACTCATATCAATCACATGGCTTGCCATATGCCATAATCGATGAACATCTAAACATAACATGCAAAAAAAGCAAAAGTCAATTGAGCAGTCCCAGCAGACAAGCTACTGGGCATCAATCCATATAGCCATCAATCATCGTCGCGGCTGAAACAATTAGTGTGTTGTGCTCGTGGTCCAGAATCTGGAGCAAATCTGACTGCCAAAGTGCCGCTAAGTGGCGCATCTAATAAAAAACTAAACGAAAGTCACAAAAACTGGAGTAAAAGCGTTTAAATTACGATTTATCACTCCGTGGCCATGTACTGCTCCGACTCTGCCCCAAAAGTCAGTTGGCCATAAAAAGCCGGAGATGCAACAAAACAACAAGCAAAACACAGGACAAACTACATGAAAGAGTGATGGGATAACGACAAGCACTTCAAAAAAAAAGAAGATACGAAGTATCCAAAAAAAAAGACACATAGGGAAAGAGTGGGAAGCCCAGTGAATGGTTGTTTCCGCCAGTTGTTGAAGTTGCGCAGAGTTGACGATTGACATTGAATGCTTAAAATTTAAACGGATTCATATAAAAAGAGTGCATATATCTGTGGCATTGTATATAGTTCTGGTTGGAGCAACGGATGTTTGCTTAAATGCTTTATTTTAACAAATTGTTATTATCGCTTTGCTTTTTAAATAAAGAGCGCAACATTCTGAATTATTTACGCACTTGCATATTTAACGCGAAAAAAATATATAAAAAAATCTCACCAAACAAGATAAATTATCGCTTTCATCTACATACAGTGCATGCCAACATTTGCACCTACCTATGCGTACACTACAACCAATAAGTATTCGAATACTTAGTTACCTTAAAATTTTAAATTTTAAGGCTTTTGATGTCCGCGAAACTTTGTGACAGAACTTGATTAGTCTTCAAATTTTGCATTATTTTGTAAAACATTTATAAGGAAGGCTTATTCCGTTTAAGAAAAATAATATAATAATAATAGATCTATATTTGTTTTCCGATTTTCTTTTTTTTATTATGTTTCAAACAAATTTGTATTATATTATTTCTAAAAAAATTTACTGTAATGAATAATTAATCACCTAATTTATCTTAAAAAAATAATTGACAAAATTTTTAAAAATTCAATTTTAAAAAATGTTACAGCTTTTTAAGCTGTGCGAATAATTTTTATTCTCACTGTATGCGCCGTACCACATGGCATAAAAAAATACAATATATGTACAGCAAAAAAAATTTTGCAGCACCAACATTAACGAAGTACAAAAAAAACAACGGGGTAGCTCTTAATTTATTAAAGCTTCATTTATCAGCGCGTTTCCAGCTCGGCAATGGCACTGCATAAATTTTCCGAGCTGAAAAAAGGCGAAAAGGTAAACTGCATAAATACAAAAGGTAACAATGTTGTTTTTCGGAGGGTCCTCACCGAATTTTAGCAAAGGCCATGCAACATATGCAACTCGTATCTGCATGCCTACATAGCAATAGGGTAGAAAAACGCTAAATTTTTTACATAATTGTGAGAATATATTTCATTAGCATTTTCATTGCATTATCTTCAGAAGTAAATACATTATTTTTAATGAGTTTTGTAAGATTTTTTGTAAAATGAGCGCTACCAGAGTTTAAAATTTTAACGGTTACCTAAAGCAGCATCGGAAACCAATGTTCCAAAAGTCACAGAACTTCAGCATACTTTGATGCCAACAAAAAAGAATCCACACATGGAACTGGAGCATTTTTTGTGGTGAATTCTAAGTTAAAAATCCATAAACTATTTGTAACTTGACGAAAAAAATTAAATATTAAGTTTTTAAAACCAAGAAAGTTTTTCGTACTTAATTTTTGTGTGGAAGACTAAAAATCTTGAGATGTGTAATTTCTATCATATTTTTCATGTCATGGTTTTGGGCTTCTACGAGTTCTAAGTATATTTTTCCTAATTTCATAGTATTTTTTAATTTAGTTTAATTTAAAAGATCGTATTAGAAGAACAGCTTCTTACTCTGGACTCGGAAGTAAACAATTTTTCAAAAATTCCTGGAGCTAACATCTAAAATTCCGCTTCAGTTTGACATCTTTCTCAAATATCATCCTCAACAAAACAGCTTCCTAATTCTATAACTAAAACTAGCTTTTATTAGCACTTTACTGCCCTTGCACTCTACCTTGAAACTTGCTTTTTTTTGGGGAAAACATTGAAAATCCATTAGTTTGTACGAGTATTACGCATTACAGAAAAAAACAAACATTTGTGCTTTTGCTAAGGGTACTCAGTAACGTTGTAGATCTATAATTAGCTGCACTTGTCCAACAGGAACCCCACAACGCAAAGGAATACAAAAACTCAGCAGTGACAGACATACACTTCTATCCTACAGGCTATTACGAAGCAATGATGCATAGTTGCTTTTATCCCAGACTTAACCCGTTGGATTTAGAGCGAAAGAGCTGCCAAGAAACCGCATTACCAGCAAGACTGTTAATATTTGTAGCTATTCCTTTTTGGGTTCGGATTTTGTCTTTCTCTAGAAGCCCAAGGCGGGGGAGTTGCAAAGGTAACAGCAGCAGCAACGCGATTACCTTACCGCGCTGTTGGAAATCATCAAAAATTATTAACCTGACAAACAGGATAATAAGGGATGATCATAATTTTACATGTGAGTAGCTGCAACTACAGCTACCAGCATAGCAGGGTGGTCTTTTGGGTGGTGCTACCCGGTATCGAAGCTGGTGGTTACCGGTCTTAGGGAAATTAATTTCTGATTATCTATTTGGCTGAGTTGGCAGCACAAAAACAAAGCACATATGTTGATGACGTCAGACTGCCGCTGCCGCTGCCGCAACAGCGCTCGTCCTTGACGTTGGGTAGGCAAGTGTTAGTATTTTGTTGGTGGATGAATTCCAAATTATTGCCATTTTTCGTAACACAAAAAACAAAACCGGGAGTACCTTTGTTATTGCGCTTGATGTATTTGTTGTTGCAATTATTATTACCGCTGCGTGTATCTGTTGTTTGACTAAAAATGTTTATAACCCGCCTGCAACTATGTTGATAGTGATGAATGAGCCAAGGATGCACAGCAGCGTACTTACCCCAGTCACCCTCTCACATATGCCGTGTTTTTCACAACTAATTCGCTGGATGAGTGTTGGATTACCAGGGTCAGAAACATGCAGCACTCATCTGCACCGCCCGTCTCCCCGTTTTTATTTAATCATTTTTAAATTAGAGAACTATGCGCCTTTTTGTCGAGCCTCGTTAGAGTTGCCTCCCCCTAAGGCTGTGCGTTGTTGTTGTCTGTCAGGACAGCAATTCATTTTTCAGTGGTTGGGTCGTTTGTTTATCTATTTGTTGTTGTTTGGTAAGGCGCACGCACAGATACAATGCACACACACACACACACGCACATTGCGTTTAGACGTATCTCTCACAAAATTGCAGCAGATTGTCTGTGCTGCACTTGCGGTTTTATTCCTGCCTCTTGTTCAAGTGTGCCAGCAAGTGTTGTCTATCTACTGAGTGGCACTTGCGGCAACCGAAAAAGCTGCATATGGCACAATTTTGCTGACACACTTGGACGCAAGCATACTCAACTGAGTATCCTGCTCCACCTGCGGCTTACTCTCTGCTTTTTGTTTTTTTTGTTTGTGTTAAGCAAATAAACAATTTAGAAACGTTTTTTACTAGATACACATTGAGTAGAGTAAGGTAAATATAAACAAAAACCAGCACGCCCCACCGTGTACTATATTATTATTAACCAAAATTTGACCACTTTCGAGCTTTAGGTTTACGGAAAGAAGTGTGTCAATATTTGTACAAGATCGTTTATACTGGGTAGTTGGTAGATGGTGTACATATGTCATGGCCAAGTTTTTGGATTTAATATTGACATGAAGTTGCACTGTAATTAGCATTTATGTATTTGTATTTTGTTTGTACATAATTTTGGAGGTGGCTGGAGGGGAAATAATAGTATTGTAGTTGGGAAGTAGAGCGGAGTGGAGACTACATAATACAAGCGCAGAAAAGGCAAATCTTGTAGAGGCATTTAATCCCAGACGTTTCTTTAAGCGAGCTTTGCCAACTGATGAACTTAATAGATACAATTTTTGTTCATAAATTATGATATAATAGTTTTCGAAAATTCAAATAACGATTATGAAGAGTTTTTGCACATCGTGAGGTTAGCGTTTTTCAAATATTATTTCCATAATATCTCTTGCTTGAAACTTATGCGCTGAGAGAAAAAGCCCTAAATTTAAGTTCTTCGCTTAATCCAATCCGATTCGAATCTCAAAATTATAATTTTTTACTTAAAATGAATTGAAAAATATAGATTTTTTGATTTCTAAAGCTATTTTGAAGTTTCACTCTACGTTAAGATCGTTTACCGCCAAGTTATAGAAGTCCTCGAGCATCCGCATACTTGTACGATTATTCGTGTAATTGACATATTATTGATATAACTCAAAAGCAGTTTCGAAATACAAACTTAATGCGTATATTGTACACGAACTTCTAATGCACAATTATCTTAGAAAACCGCCAAGAAATCTCCAAGTGCAGTACTATTTAAATTAGAAAAATATTTAATTAGTAAAAGAAAATCTTTTAAGAAGTGCTTAAATTACGATTTATATTCTGCATTTAAGGATTATCGGTCTTCAACATTGGATTGGCTTTTCTAAGTAGAAATTATTTAAGTTCTTATATCAGTGTAGTAAAAGAGTTTAAAAATTTTGAGATTTTTAGTTATTTTTCAATTTATGATATGATATACCTAGAAATGCAAAACTTTTCGACTAGAAATCTTAAAACGCAAATAAAGAATTTAGAATTTAGGTGTCAGTATGTGAATTGTTTATTAACTAAAATAATTATTAAACAAAATAAAATAAAATAAAAAATTTAATAAATTAAAAGTGTTATTAGTAATCCTACATAAATTATATATATAAATTATATACGCGATTTGTTTAAAAAAACTAATGGAATAGTTTGGGAAGAAGGGAATAGTTAGAACTCTGAGAGTACTAAACTATGAAAAATTTTCAAATTTATAGACCATAGCTGTAAGTAAGGCTTTTACTCTTATAAAATTTCAAACCAAATGTTTAAAAACCAAGGAGTTAAGCTATGGAATTTGGGAGTTTTGGAGCTTATGTGTACATTATTGGGCTATGCTTCATTTGGAAAACGCAGGTAGTTCCTTATACTCAATTTTTGTTGTGTTTCTTTATATTTTCTTTTTAGTTTTTTTTATTTTTATTGTTTATTTCATTTTTTGACATTTTATTGCCAAAACTCCTAGTTTAAGCAGAGTTTTTGGCCTTTGTGCGCTTAAACATTTTAACTTTTATGCTTAACGTAGCATTAAATACTTAATCTATAGTTACTACTTGCATTTAGCTTTCCAAGCTCCAGTTGCAAAATATAAAATTTCATCTCAATACAATAAAAGTGTATACTCTCACTCTCTCTCTCTAGTTGCGTCTTTAAACCAAAATGAAAATAAAAATTTCTTACTCATTTCAAGATATTCCCCATATCAAAACATTTAAAAGAAATCTATTCTTACAACAGATATCTAAGATTGCATTTTAAATCAATTCCGCTCATAACGCTAATCATACAAAATCTTTTATCTTTCAGGCTATTATCTATGAGGGTCAGGATAAAAATCCCGAAATGTGCCGCGTACTGCTAACGCACGAAGTCATGTGCAGGTAAGTTATTAAGCTCCATAATACCTACTCCATATATGGTCAAGAGCATGCCCAAAATTTCGCCACATCTAAGCAAAAAGCGCACACAAATAATTTTGCCGTATTTGAAACTAATACTAAGCAACTCTAGTGTTGACTTACAATGTAATCCACACCTTTGATTTTAAATCTCATGGGGATTTTTTTTCTTTGTCTTTTTTTTTGGGTTCCCCAGAGCTTTGGCTAAGCATTTTTATTTTACTTACGGTTTATTTGCGAGCTTTTGCTGCTATTTGTAGTGCTGTTGTTGTTGTTGTTGTTATTATTCGCGTTGAGTTTTTTAAGTTAAGGTTCCGAAATCACAGAACTTACTCAAATGATAGACTACGCTGCTTAAGTCCGTAAAGGCTACGGCGCTCATTTGTTTTTTGTTGTTTAACCTTTTACGTACATTTTTTAAAAAGTTATTTTTGGGCTTATTTTTAGCGACTTGTTAGTCACTTTAATTCTTTGATTTTTTTAAGCTTTGGTCATCATCCCTGACAACGTATCCTTGACTCCTTCGTTTTATTTTTACGCTCAAACGCACGCGAGTTGAAACGTATAAATGGCAGCCACTCGGCCGACCAGTTGGGCACCCTAACGTCCCGCTTCCTCTTAACTAGATGCTGTACATTTATGAGTGTGTGTGAGTGGGTGTGTGTATGTATCATCACCCAGCATATCTGTGTGCACATTCACCCTTCTAGCAGGCCACCCTGCACCCCAGCAGCCACCTCTAGCCGACATTTGAAGCTTGCGTGCGGCCGAAACAAGAAATAAAAATGGCAAAACGGGCGCAACAAAAACAAAACAATATTCCAAAAAAAAAAAGAAAAGCTGGAAAAATAAAAATTACACAGCATCCTTGGGCTGTCCCCTCAGCTTTGGCGTCCCCCTCACGGCCAGTGCCTGCAGCGTACGTTGGCCGGCCATCTTTTATTATTTCGGATTGGCACCCAGTTTTTATGTTTGCGTAGAATTATCAAAACAGGGGGACAACCATGCGCACAGGGGTTGACTTTCGCCGTGCCGCAGAAGAAACCAGCAAAATCAACAGCTCGCATAGCACTCCATGTAACACAAAGCAAATACAAACACAATGGTGCCAGAGCACACTGTTGAAGCTGGAGCAGGAGCAGCTTCAGTTGGTTTTTGGTGCTGGCTGTCGCTGGCTCTAGTGGCAATGGCGTTTTCTTTATCGTTTGGCAGTTCGCCCATTTTTATTCATCCATGTTTATGCGGTGCGCAGTTATGTCCGTAGTAGTCCTTTTTGTGCCGTGTTACGCAGTCTACTACAATGCTACTACCCCCAGCTTTTGGCAGCTCCCTGCCCTAAATCCTGATCAAAAACCAAAATATAACGCACGCTAGCTAGTATGGTAAGACCAAAAATTACGCAGCCGTTGAACTCAATGTGTGTAATGTCCTTGTCGTCTGGTTTGGTTGGGGAGCTAGCGCATGAGTACCAAGTGTAAACTATATGATAAACTGTCAAACTATTTAAAGGGTGTCTTACTGGATGAGTTTAAAAGATAACATGGACTTATTCGAACTTACTGACTTATTATCGCTTGATTTTGATAACGGATTCACAAGCTTACTTTGATTGCTATTTATTTATGTTCATAGAGAGATTATCTCTATGTAGCTTATTATGTACTCTGCAGTATACTAAGTATTCATTTGTAAAGCCTATGCACGGTTACAATATAGACCAAAACCAGTGTAGTCAAAAAGTAAGTTGCCAAAATATCACCCTCTCTCTAGAGCCGCAACTGAAATAACATCTTCCCCAAAATATTTTATTTAATTTTAATTTGCATTGAACTTTATAAATAAACAAAATTAAAATTAGGAACTACAATATAGTATTAAATTGGTAGGAGGCAAATATAATATAAAACTAATGCGTCCCAAGCCATCTCGCCATCTGGGGCTGGTTAGAAATTTGTATTAATATTAATGCTGGAAACAGGAAGTAATTCTTAACAAAAGACACGACCAACCAAGGGATTCATATTTCATGATAGGTCAAATATGCTCGTTTTGGCAAATGAAAATGAGTTAAGATAGATATCAGATATATTGAATAGACTGTTCGTAAGAGAGGAAATCTTAAAGTTTTTAGTAGAAACAGCAGGAGAATCGAAAATCATAATTAAACCTACAAAATGAAAGAAATGACAAATGAAACTTGGCACAAATGGGCGTGAATACCAATGAGCCCGAATAAGAGCTTATGCAGAAATAAGACGCCGATCCATGTTCTATGAGCATATAGGGAATGCAATTTTATAAGGCGGAATCTATACGAATAGCACGACACACGGATGTTGGAATACCAATTTAGGCCACAAACAGCCAATATTTAAAATTCTTTTTGTACAAATTAAACCAATTCCTAATAGTGCTGGCATTGAGGGCTCCAAAGGAGTGATATTCTAAAAATGGATATGGACGAGCGAAACACATACAGATGTTTAATATATAATAATGCAAGATAAATTAGCCTAGTGAAGGCCTTGTTTATGCTGAGTTATCCTAAAATAGTTGCAAATATATCATCCATCCTTTATTCAAAAGCGTAAGGGGCCTAATTTTTTTGAGAAAAAGCCTTGTCAACGCCTGAGCTTACATAATAATATTTTCGTGGAGTAACTTAAATGTGCTCAGTGAGTTTGAGTTCCCGTAAAATCCTATCAAAGACCTATTAACCTATTTTAACTTTTAAAAATTCAAAAATAAAGTTAAAATCGATTATAAAAAAAGTAGGAAAATTCACTTAAATGACTTACCATTGATTTTTTTGCCTGTGAAGGCTTCAACGATAATTGAAGAAACAACCCAAAGTTCAAGGAAGTATATATTATACTGATATTATCAGGTTTACGATAGTAGAGTACTAAGAATGCAATAGTCGTAGACATCCGGATATGTGGACCTCATAAATTCATATTTGATTCAAAATGTTAGTTTTTGAGTGGAACTCGCGTAATTGGCGGGGATTGTAGTGTGTTTGAATTTGGGTATTTGAATAATGGGTACAATAGAAATCATAAGAAGATTACAAAAGTTAATCAGAAGTTTTTTAGATTTAAAACTGTTAACTTAAAACTAACGAATTTACGTCTTAAAATTAACTTAAATTAGAAACACAAAGTGGCAGCTTTAAACTCTTTATGTATTTTTTTCTATGCCTAACAGAAGGTCCTGTAAGGCTTTAACTTAACCCACACACAAGACACTTATTTAATGTCAGTACAACTATTACCCGTATGATTTGCGCTCAATAACCAACAACATGTCCTGTCTTCGATACACATCCGACTTTAGTGTTAAAGCAACATTATTTTGATATCCTGACAATATTGTTTTCCTTCTTTTTTTTATGTACTTACAGCCGCTGCTGTGATAAGAAGAGCTGTGGTAACCGCAACGAGACACCATCGGACCCCGTCATTATTGATCGGTAAGTAGCCAAGCCGTAGTAGCTTTTATCATGGTATCCCCCTCAATCCGCACTACTACAAGGACCCTCCCCACGCCCAGCAACGCATACAAGTGCTCATGCTATACAAAAGATGACATTTTAAGCTGCTTTTCATCATCGTCGCTCGCCGCTTTTTATTTTGCCAGGATGTTTGCGGCTTGTATGCGTATCGTTGATTTATTGGCATTATTATCAACTGCAATATAAAACATGATGCGACAGACAGACAGACAGACGGACAGACAGCCAGACGGACGGACGGCTGTTTGGACCAACAGACAGCTAGACAGACGACACGAGCAGACAGAACTGACACATACAAAGTCACAGCTTTTGGGTTCTTGAATTTGCGCTCCAAATAAAATTCATCATAATGGCAAAAAGCAAATTCTATTTTCATAAATTGTAAATTGAGACGATTGCAATTTGAAAAAAAAAATGTTAAAAAATTATATACGTCGCAAAGCGCCCCCGCGCGCCTGTCACGTGTCAAGTGAATTATGCTAATTGTATGCACATCCTTGCGGCTGCCGCTTGTGGCCAAAATGCGTGGCGTACTGCTGCTAGACAGCAGCATCTCGGGATTGTTTTGACGTAGCTGGCAGTTCGTCGCACTCGTGCCGCAGCTAATTGGCTTCGGAAATATTATTTCCAAAGCTACAAGAAAAAAAATAAATGAAATGAAAACAAATTGTTAAAACAAATAAGTGGCTTCAGATGCTGGATAGGCATTTAAGTAGGCTTAGCGTGGGAATAGCTTTAAGTTGGCTGTAAATATTTTTTTAATCGAAATTAATATAATTTTTAATAATGTCTCAAAGTTAGAGAAGAAATGATAATTGTTTTGTTAAAGCAATACACAAAAATAAAAGCTGCGCGGAGAAAAATAACATTTTGGCCACATTTTTAGCAGTTTCATTCTGAAATCTCGCTTTTAAACATTAAGCATTCCTATGATTGATTTATTTTGCACAAATACTCTTTCCCTGCCAACGCCACTGACCAAATTAGTTTTAAATTTAGTTGGCAAACGTCAATCATTGATAGTCTCTGAAGACATCTGATTTGGCATTTAACTTGCGATTTTTTGCAACAATTTCCTTATTAAGATATTGTAATAAAAATCAATCAGACAATAAACGCATTGGCCCAACCAGCTCAATCAGCGTGATTCCATGTAATCAATTACAACGGCTATGGTGGTCCAATCAATCGAGAAATGGGTGTCCACAGGTATTTTGCCTATAACAACTCTCAAACGCATTTTGCCTTAACCCTTCGTGGTGGGATTCCTCGAAACGGCTCTAAGCTCGAGCTGAGCACGAGATCGTGTCCACTTAATGATTCTATTAAGTAACTTACAACACAAACTGCACTCATTTATGCGAGCTGTTCCATACAATCAGACCATAATTGGTGTCATAATTAAATTTAATTGATTGCCTGTAGCTGTTGGTTCCACTCTATGTAGTACTCCATATATACATATATGCAACAATTGTCGTAGTTGTTGTATTGGTTTCTGTTTTATTTTTTTTTTCTTTTTCGATTTGTATTTGAACGATTACGACAGACGTCCAAGACTCACTCGGTTTGCAAATTAGGAAATAGAAGCCAGACAAATCCAATCGAACCAAGGCAAAATGTGCTGCAAACCAATCGAAATGCTTGCTGCAAGCAGTTGCAACTCTGCGCTCCGCTCCGATACATCGATGATCGGCAAAGATCAGAGATTGTGCATTTATGATCTTGTTAAAATTGCAATGTTCGTTTTTGCGACGACGACGAACAACAGTTACTGTTAACTGCAGCTACGACTGCAATAGCATTCGACGAGGGTTGCCACTAACAATTTTGGAAATGGAAAAATTATGTAGGCTTTTGTTTCTCTTTGTAACCTAAGCAGTTCGTTTCAAACAAAATGTATTAACACATGTTTTATTTTAAGAATCCCTGAAATATTTGGTTAAAAGGAAGGAGATCAATGCAAAAACAATTAGATGTATAATTTTAGCATTGGCGACGCGATGATTTTTTCAACCGAATCGGCATTTTTTACTACTTTATTAACGAACCTATATTTATTACTTACAATAATCGAATTCTCTGAATATGCAACAACCTACAGGATCAAACACTTTTAAAGTTTTCGTATTAAAAAAAATATTAAAAAAAGAGCGGGTCGCACTAATGTTACATGGAACACTAATTGATGTCCCTTGATCAACTTAGGGACATCTTCCGTCACAAAGACCTTTATTTCAGTTTTTAATTCCAAAAAAAAGTTAAGAAAATGGTATGAAGGAACATGGGAACACAAATTATTGGCGTCTAAATTTTTTAACGATTTTACTGACAAAACAACTTTTTTCTTAAAAGGACAACTTTCGACTGCCTTTTCTTTAAATATAACTATCGAACCCACTCACTCTACAATAGTCAACAGTCCACCAAAACGCAAAAGCCAACCCACCTCATTGTAAATATCTTTAAAAAGTTGCCTTGACTGCACACGTGCGGTTTTGCGACACTTTCCGAGCTTTTTTGCGAAGATATTTACGATTATTAATTCATTTTTCGCCTATTTATTGTACCAAATTATAGTAAGTTTGCGCACAGGCTCGTCTTGGCTGGCCTGCGCGACAGCCGCATTGCCTTGTTAGCTGAGTCAGCTGCAGCTCAGCATCAGCATCAGCGTCAGCTTAACCAGCTTCAACGGCACTGACCAAATTGGTTAATCCCGTCGTCGTCAACGTCGACTACATACGTGGCATTCCCGAACAGTTGCTTGTTGTTAGCCAACACCAAGAGTCCGTCAAGTCAGCCACAAACCGTAAGCCGGCTCAAACATGTCGTATTTGTCAACTGGGCTGTAACTTTTGTCGGCGTACCCATGTGCCAGACCAAGTGCATATCAATCACGTTGGCCAAACCATACGAGCATTGAGCATCTTCCATGGATTCCAATCAGCATCAATGTTGGCGGCATTTATCAGTCGCAAGCCTGGCTCATTGCTATGCCAGTAGATCATGCCGCCGGCTAAGCGCTGCCTCTTGGATAATCTATGTGTTCGCAACTAAATTTTCAATTCCTAGCAGCTAAAGCGCTAACTTAGTTGGGGGTCTCGTGTTTTTCGCCACTCAAAGACAGGCAGGTAGTTGCTGCCAAGCCGGCTCAACTAACTCGCCACAAACTTGTCACCGTGCGCGCAACAATTGGAACTGATTGAAAATTCCGACTCTTAAGACAACAACGAAGCAGCAGACGACAAACAAACATTGTCACATATACACAGCACTGGCTACATTGAATTGCATTTCATCAAAGTGATGAGAGTCACCACAAAAGCAACAATCCTAACCCGAAAACTGAAACATATGACAACAATAACAACAGCGACTACGACTACTACTGATGCAACACCAGCATTGTGGGTCTCTTGTCCAATGGCAGCTGAATGACGAATGTTTCTACGAGTATCCGGAACGTGTGCCAGAGTTTTGAACACTAGACTGGATAGTGAATACCCACAACAGGCAACGACAACAGCAACAACAACAACAACTTCAAGGCTCCCCTGTTGCACATGTTTTATTGATGAATTTCTGTTATTCATGCAACGATCGAGCGGCAAAAATGATCCAACTAAAGAGTGAACCCAAAGTCAGAGAGCTTTGGAGATGCCGAAATTGTCCATACAATGCGCTGCACAGTGTGGCTAAGTTGGCAAGTTAATACGGCATTCTCTCTGTTCCTGGTATTGTACGGTTGCGCGTTTGCACTTTGAACACTTTGCGATATTGAGTGATGCTGTACGATAGCAATCAAACAAACAAATAGTTTGATATGATCGATTTGGACAAAGTTGATACATTAAATCATTTTGAATTACGACTGCGAAAGCTAAAATTAAGAAAATATATATATATGTATATCGTATCTACGCAATTTCAAAGCTTTTTTCACTTCTAACGTTATATAAACCTAAATCGAAGTCCCTCCGGAGGAGCCTAGTCAGCGTCAACTCTCTCACACGCAGCTGTTTTACTAGCGCTCTCGTGCTCATTTATGCTCTTGCTGGCTGCACACATGTGTGGTTGTATAAGTTTTGCCATCACAGCCCTATGTTTTTTAAAAACGTTATATCATAAAATTTGAAATCATAAATTTGAGTCAAACTGCGATTTTAGATTATCGCAATACTTCATGCATAAACGTTGGACAACTTTTACTAGATTTGCAATTACGAGGGTGATATTGCCGCAGCTGTGTTTTATTTATGATTTGTTGAGGACACTTTTGGTCAGTTTCACTGTTTGCACTCTTCCACACCTGCCCACAAAACAATCGATTGAGATCCGTTCGGTGCCATGCTCCATAGTCTTGCAGTACCTCAGCGAGTTACGCATTTTTGGTATGCGCTTCGTGTGTGTTCCATAATTAAGTGAATTTAAGCCGCACTTCGGAACGACAACGGTCACAGCACTCTGTGCGAGGTAGCGAAAAGCCTGCGAAGCAATGACGGCATGGTGGCAAGAGTGGACATGGTGGTCGTTGTCTGCGACCAGTGGCCAAGTCGCTGTTGAACCTTATTGAGGCATTTGTTTTGTTCGTTAAGTTTTTATACTCTCTTGAAGTGCCTATTGACTTAGTTTTATTTATTTGTTTATTTGGGAAAATGTTTAAGAACTTATAAACTTTGTTAAATATAAAAGTCTATAGAGGTTGAGTCCTTTAAAAATTTACACTTTTTACAAATCAAGTTTTAAAACAAAGAAGACTTAGAACTAGTTTCTGCGAACTGCATTTAATATTTGTTGGTATTTAGGGTTTATACCTGCTGATTTTACTTAATTATCTTCCAACTTCTTCACTTTAGTCCTTGAAGCATTGGAAATCATCACGTTGAAAAATGCAAACATATTGAGTAAGTCAATGCCCACGAAAGAACTAGTTTATGTGAACTACCGCTCAAAATTCGCCTTACAATTGTGCTCTTTCTATACTGGGAATACGTTAATAGAAAAACTTGAATTATTAAAAAGTTTCCTAAAGATTTCTGAATACAAAATATTAATAATAAAGCAATTAATTTTGTTTTTTGAGAGATTCTTCAACATTTAATGTAAAACATGATCACGTGACTGAAAGTGCATACAAAATTCGGCTCTCTGCTCTAAGCTTTCACTGCATTGTTCACACATTTTAAGCTTGTACTCATGATCTTCATCTGCTTTTGTTTAATTTTAATTTAATTTATTTTCATGCCATTTGTTGCTCAGTTCGATATCATGGCATAACGCCGTCATATTGTCCGGCTCGACCATGGGCCCATCTGGCGTATGCGCAATGACGCAAATTATGCCGTGTTCCAATGACAAGCATGCAATTGGCTGTTGTTATCATAAGTGTATTGCGTATATACATACATAAAAGTACATAAACAAATATTATCGACAAATACACACACACACACACATAGTGACACGCTCACACTCATCGAATACATTTATATAGCACGCATATCGTATCGAACTGGGCTATTAGTCGTTATCGCGTGACAAACGGCCGTGCCAGACATTCAAGTTTTTAATTTAAGTGAATTGTTTTCTGCACTTTAACAAAACAAAATATGTACAAAAAAAAAAAACGAAAAATGAAAAAAAAATTGGAGAAGGAACAGCCGGTCACAGCCCACTCGGTCCACAAAGAGCACCCATCTGGAACACAAAAAGCAAAAACAAAAAAAAACGAGAAAGGGCTGCAAATTGCCGGTACGCCAAAGTGGCTAAAAACGTGAAAAACTGCGCACAATCCGGAATTTGCTGCTCTTGCATTTATCTACGTCATTTGCGTTTTCTTCGCTTTATTTCAATTTTCTATATTTGCTGTCACTTTAGCACTGGCCAAATAAACTAAGTGAAAATCCACAAAGCCGGACGAGCACTCGCAGCCAGCCCAGCTAGTGCTACCTTAGAGCGAAACCCAGGCATTCCATGGAAAAGTCCAATGACGGCGACAAATAGAATTGACATTTTGTGGTGTCGAATATGCAAAAAGTCGTCCTTACAAAAGTTTTTAGTACAGTGGCGGTCATAATTATGAGGCACGGCGTAATAAATATTAGTTTGTATTGCGTAAAGCACAGGGGCTCCCAAGGATTTCCATTTTCAAAAATATAATTGTTTTCTGTTGTTTTTGAGTTATCAGAAGGAGATTTGGAGATATGTTTAAGAGTTTGTTTTACCGGTATGTGCATTTTTTTTACAGGACTCCAGTTTCCGACAAAAATATCTCTTGTATTACTTAAGTTTAAAAT
Organism: Chymomyza procnemis; assembly: GCA_035046065.1. NCBI lineage: Eukaryota > Metazoa > Arthropoda > Insecta > Diptera > Drosophilidae > Chymomyza > Chymomyza procnemis. Next base: position 8,960,136 of record JAWNOJ010000023.1, on the reverse strand, counting down.
CCCTATACACCAAAAATGAATCTAGCTTAAAGAAATATGATTATCTTATAAAATATTCCAACCAGCCTCAAACAATACCTCATACAACACCAGCTTACCCTAATAATACCTTTACCAAGCCAATATACTCGTCCACCACTGTATTGACCATCCGTACAATGTTTGGGGGCTATTGCATGCCTTGATAATCGCGCTAAAAATGATGACAAAACTGCTGCTAGTTGTGGTTACAATTTTTAATTTTCTAAATGCATTCAGGCGAAAACTCACGTTGGGTGAGTGCTTTTTGGGTGGTTAGGTGATTCCATGAATACACGAATACAGTCTGCACTGGGAAATGAATAGAAGGGTTTGGGTTGTCGCCGTTGCGGGCATAATCAAATATTCAAAGCATTGCAAAAAAAAATAATAAAAGGCAAATACAAATTTGTTGCCCATTTCGGTCAGAAATATTGACAACTCCGTTTTTTTTCGATGTCACCCAGCAGCTGTAACAGAGCATAAAATTTATTATATTTTTGGCAAACAGCTAGATCATAATAGTTAATTATAGATAAATATTGCAGCTAGAAATGTATGTTTATGCTTTTTGTACAGACATTTGAAGTTCAAAGTAAACTAATGCCAATGTCTGGCATTCGCAATGTATTTTATGTCCTTAAGTGTGGGAGTTCTTGGCTCTTTGAAGTGCGAAATTTCTGAAGCTGTAACAATTGTTATAAATAATCCTGCATCCAATTTTAGATGGTGGTACTTTATTGGTATGTAGTGCATTTGATTTGCACCTCGTAAATCAATAGAACAAAATTCGAATTGAATTTTGCATTTCAAAGAACATGCAATTTGCATATTTGTAGCTGTCTATTGAAATTGAATTATTAATGCAAATTTCAGACCATTTAAATGCCAAAGGTAGTAAAAATTTTTTGCAAAATTTATGAATTGGCTAAACAGCGGTTCACAGGGCTTTAGTTGTTTTAAAGTTAGAAGAAATGGCGTAGTAGAGAAGCAGAAACTAAACATAAATTGTGTTGTCGCTTATTTGAGGCAAAGATTGGAACAATGCGGGGTATTTGTCTTGTTTTATTTTAGTATGCATTTCTTTTTCTGCAGGCAAATGAATTATTTTCTAACCGTTTGGTAGTAATTATATCTGGACAACAAACCATATCTAAATCCAATAATTAAGTTGAGACTAAATACCCTAATCACGTAGGCCATGTATAGGCCCGCTGTGTTACCGCAACATGGGCGTTACTCCACCCTTTCCCACTACTAGCCACCCTTTCCCATATTTAGCTCCTAAAAAAAATGTTGGACGTTGCCATACGGCGGTCTTAATAAACTGAAGAAGGGCTCTGCTCAGACAGTAAAGATAAGTCAATAAACAAACTCGAAGCAGTGGATTCTTATGCCCGCTGCTTTCTCGGCGCCGCATCTAAGCAATAATGAACATAATTTTGATAATCTTTTATAGAGATAAGGTTACGCTTTATAGTAACGGGTTCAAAAAAATATATCGTATGAGTAACATCCAGCGTCTTTTCAAAATTTGATAAAGGAATCATGTCTGACTGGCCGAATATAGAAATGCTATTGCTGCTTTGAACACTTATCTGTAATATAATTACAGATTATTATTTGCTGACCGAACTAAAGCTTTTTAAATAAATCGTATAGTATCGATTAGCATTTGCTATCAAAATGTGTTAAAATATAAATAATATTGTCCATAAACAACTCTGCGCTAAGTTGTGCCTATGTCATGGTTTATAAATGCCAATTAGTAAAAAGTCTAGAAGAACAACTTTGATTTGGATTTGTAAAATCCCTAATACATTGAAATGAATATCTAAATTAACATTTATAGCTTTTGTATTCAATTAAGGATATGTCAAGTCACGATAGAGATAGGACTGCCATTGTAGCTATGCTTTACGAACTCATCTATCTATATTATATAATAACTATAACTTAAAACCAGGACCTTTTTATTTAAAATGCACACTTGTAAGCCACGAATATATAGCAGGCTGGAAAAAAGGTTTTCACAGCAATTTTGAAGTTAGGTTAATGATAGAGTGGGAAGCTGCAGGTCTTTCGGGTAACTAAGTAATGCAGCATGCCGTTTGCTTAGCCATTTACACATTTTGCATAATTAATAATATTAAAAGCGTTAACTGACAGTCACACACACACACTCACAAACAAACACATACACTGACAAACTTAAACACAGATACACACACACACACACACACATGGAGTGACGCACAAAGATGGCGGGCATAGGAAATAGTTAGCATAATTTGCTCATTTGAATGGGGTCGATAATTTGATGCCTCAGTAGTTCGCCAAAGGTTAGAAAACATTGAAGCCGAAGGCCGAAAGGATAAGCTACAGAGTAGCAAAAGTTAAAGGCAATGAAGGGCTAAAAATAAGCACGCACACACACTCTTACACATACGCACGCATAATCACACACACACACATAAGAGAGCTAGTCAGCCAAGAAGTATCTTTTATGCTTGTATCTTTGTATCTTTGTCTGGGCCAGCTGTATCTATGTGTGTGTTTATGCTTTTATCGATGTGTGATATTTAACCTCGATATGGTATTTATATATATATATATATATATGTATATATGTATATGGGGATACGTTTGCACAGCTAAAGCAGAAGAGCAGTCTGTGCGCTTGGTTTGTGCGTACAGAAATAATCAGTTTAAGCAGCCGAGCAAAAAAGCTAACAACAACTGTCGCTGCCATGTTTTGTATTGTTGCCGCAACAACAACAAAAGCAACAACAGCAGCAGCAGTTAAGAGGTATTTCCCTGGTCCCAACGGCATGACATTGAATCCCAAAGCAACCCCCAACGAGAAGAAAACACATACATGGCACAGCAGCAGCGCCAATATGCTCAAAATATTCATTCATTCATTCAATTCGAATGAACACCGCTTCAAAGCTTTTGCCTCCAAAAAAAAAACTCACTCAAATGGCAAACTAACTCAATCTGTGTGCGCTCACTTTTACTCTCGATTCAGTGCGTCGTCGTCTTTTGGTCCAAAAGCGAAAGTGTTTTCAACAAGTTCAGACAAAATGTTTTCTCTTCCGGCTGCCATGAAACACCCTCACACACAGTATATGAGGTTACAAAGACCCAAAGCTATGAACTCTCAACAATTCAGCAAGACAAGCGAAGACGTTACAAGGGCCAAGTGCGATTTTGATAAAGACGTGGGTGTAGTAGTGGCCATAAAGCGCTCGCAGGGTGGTGGTTCCAAGCAAACCGTAGCCAACAAAGAAGCAAACAGCATGAATGCCAAATCTTTTCAAGCGCTTGCAACGGTGGGGTTGTGCGTGCGCCTTCAAGCGTAGAGCGTTAAGCCGAGAAAGAGCATAAATAAATAAAGCCCAGCAGAACACAATAGCAAAGGCAACAACAGCAAAAGCAACACAAAATGGTGACGCTTTACCGTTGCTGCCGCCATTTTTGCTGCGGCAAATGCCAAAAGCTACGAAAATGGCGCCAAAGTAAGTTTGTGTGTGTGTGTGTGTGTGTGTGTGTGTGGGTGTGTGTGGAGTGTGTATCATAGCGTTCCCCCTCCGCATAGTCATTGCTTTTATTTGACTATAAAGTTGAAAATTCTGAATATTATCGTTAGTGAAAAATTAGCTGAAATGTTTACGCTGCCGGCAGCGCGCATGTTTTCACAGTCAACTTAGTTTGAGCACCTTGACAGTGGCGTTACAGTGGCGCCAAACAAAAACTCCGCAGGCTCCAAGCTGTTGACGCCGTCCAGATAACATCAACTCCACGCTGTAGCGCAAAAACGATTTATGTCTGCCGGAATTCATCATCAAATTTGTGTGCGATTGTGGGTGATGCAAAGATAATGTCCTGCGTTGTTTCACAAATTTACAGTTAATCGTGGATACAGTGTGACCTGCTGCTGTTTGTCCAGGATTTTATTTTTTTATATATATATTCAAACTTTGGGGGGGACGCAACTTTAAAGCTGTAAATTGCTGGCGCAGGGGCTATAAAAACTGGCATTTATATTAATTTTAGTTTTGCTTAAAAGTTAAAGATGGAGAAACTCGTGTAGGTGGTAGATACCTTAAGGCTGAGATAACGTGGTACAATGGTGGAAGATAGCTTAATCTTTTATTATACAATACGAAAATACAATCAGAAAACGGATTTATTTTATTTTAAAATATTAAAAAAAAACTTGTAATTGTTTACTTGCACAAACTACAGTGCTGGGTTCTAATTTCGAATAGCAGTTTAAGATTTGAGCTCATTAGTATGTTGTAGAGGGTAATTTTTTAGAGCTTTTTAACTTGAATGTTAAAAAAATATGTGTATGTACCATTTAATGGTCTATAAAGGGTGTTATTTTACGCGGTTGTTAATTTTAATTTCCTGAAAAAACTCAAATCTATATTTGAGTCGGTATAATTTGATATTTAAAGATATTAATATAAAAGATAATATACAATGTCGGCATATTTTCTCTCACATATTGACAGGCATTCTTTAAAAATGGCTAGCTTGTATCTTTTAGAAACCAAAAATTATAGTATTGGAATAAATTTAGTAAAGTTCAAAGATATAATTCTTTAGTTTACTTTAGGTGGTCATTAACAAGTTACAGCCGACCTAAAGCGTTAAGCGCAAGATTGCTTTTTCACCTCGTAAAAAAATCCGATGAAAATCAACAACAACAAAACCACGTATAAGAAAAAATAAAGAAAAGAAGAATAAAGTGTCTTGAAAGTATATCTGTTAATAAAAAATAAGTTCTAGATTTGAAAACTAATGATTTATAATATTATATAGCTAGACTTACATAGATTTCGCTGCTTTGATATTAAAAACAAAAACTGTGTAAATAAAGGGCGATTTTTAATCATCAATCGGCTAACAAATGGCGCTAATTTTTGATATAAATCTTATGCTCTATAAGCCACGTGTCGTCTTTTTTATTGTCAAATGTGCAAGCTCTTCAAAAATCAACCATTATAGCAATTACAATAAAATAAAATTGTTGATTTATTTAAGTTTAAATATTTTTATCCAAAAAAAAAATATAAATTCTATAAAAGATAAATTCGCAGAGCCGCACCAAGTTTATGGATTTGTATTCAAATCCGAAAATGTAGAAAAACTCTTTCAATACATGGTAAATTCTGATATACACAAATAAAACTTCATATAAAGAAGTGAATATTAAACCTGGAACCACAATTGTTCCCATTATAAAGTTTGGTTTTTAGCTATTTTTATTAGAAATACATTAATCATTTTGCAGATTCGAATATTCGGGATTATGCACATACAATTTCCAAGAACAATTCGTTTCAATTTTATACACAAAATTGCAACTTGCAAAAACATTAACTTTCTGTATAAAACACTAAATTTTTCACAGTGTAGCGCAGTTATAAGTATCACCAGCCTTTTTTTTGCACACTTAAGCTATTTTTTTAATGTTTTCCAAAAAAAAAGAAACAACCCACTTTTGCTCAGACAATACAAGTTCCCAGCTGTGTATTCGCCTAGTCAAGGCAAACAAAATACTATAACTTGTCACTTCATTGAACTCCATTTTAAAGACTGACCATAGCAGGCGTCTTCAGCTGCTCTTACGCCGCCCAAATATGAACGGCCAATTATGCACTTCGTTGGCTCTACGTGCTTCAGTTACCAAAATAAGCTGACGCCATTTTGTTCCGCCGATTGTCATGTGCGAGGATTTGATGATGCGTAGCTTTTCATTAAATGAAAATTTCGCGTGGGACAGCTACAGGAAAACAAATACTCGTACTTGCCAAGAAGAAAACTTTGTTGCGACAGCAAAGACACTTTGATTTATTGGCAGGACGCAGACTGAATTTTTAATTGTGAAAAAGCGATTGAAAGTGTCAACTCGAAATTGGCAACAAACTGCGAAAAATAGAGTGAAGATTAAATTTGAGCACTTAAGAGGTTGTAAGCAAATGATTTTTTCTTGATTTTTTTTTCAATTTTTTGCTGCAGTTATTTACTACAACTTAAATTTATGTGTCCTGTCAGAATATTTGAAAACAATGTAATTCCAGCGTGGGAGTAAGAGCTACGTACTGATTCCTAGAATATCAATTAGCGGCCCATAAACACGCAGACAAGCGTGTTGATGCAACTTAACACAACAGTTTGCAACGCATCTGGTTCACTGCAAGTGAAATTAGTATCCTTAATGACTCCTTGCACTGGCCCACCCGACATGTCAAAACTGCTCTCAATAACCACTCGATTTGTATTCAAATTTCAATGTGACGACCTTAAAACTCATCACACACACACACACAACTGCAGTTGCATCTGTGAGCCGGGGTTTTCGACGATTTTTTTCTCTCGATGTAATACGATATTGGATTTGACAGATACACGGCGGCGCTCAGTTGCATTGAGACCCTAGGGATGCCCATGGCCTAGGTCTACGGCTGTAGACAGCATTTAATGTTGTTGCTCCTGCAGTCCATACCATATATTGTGCTCTTTTTTATTATATAGACACACATCTGCTTTTATTTACAACACAACCGCTGGCAGCTACATGTACGGACTACACCCATTCCCAAAAATAAAAACCACTCCAAAATTCTCACAACAAGTTCATGATTATCATTAAAGCGCCATGCTTTTATATCTCGAACTCATAAATATACATATTTTTTTTTACAAATTTTTATTAATTTGTGTACGATTAATTGAGCGTCTATCAGCTGCTTATTTTTAAATTAAAACATCAATGTTATCGCAAAATATAAATATATACTTGCAAATTATTTTTATGCAGAAGTATTTAAATGAACCTTGAATTTTATGTGAATCCGATTTATGGAATTACTCCCATGTTAGTCTGTACATTGTCGTAAAGCTGATAAGAGCGCATGAAATTGTTCAGTAAAAAGGGATTAATTTTTAAATCTTAAAATAATATTGTTAGTTGTGACTCGGTTAGTATTATTATATTATTTTATTATATTATTTTATAATAACGAAAATATACTAGAAGGGTTTTTATTATTTTCTAAAAATGAATTAAAATTAAGAGATTCTTATTTCATTACTTTTCGAAAATATTAATATTATATTATATTATGAGCTAGATCGGTTACCTTCGGTTATCTTAGACACAAATTTTAAAAAAAAATTTATAAATTGTAGGATTTTTAAGAAAATACAATTCAAATACAATAAAATACAACATACAAAAAATATATTTTACACAATTGGAGCAGATTTCTTTTAAAAAATTGAGCGCTAATATTGGAGATTTGAGATTTCGTCATTAACTTCCATATAGTGCTGAGCAGCCCACAGCCCTAGTTCTGATTTAAATGACTTAATCTTTTCAGTTTTGTGCAAACTTTTATTGGACATAGGGTGTTTTTTTTAACTTTGTTTTATTCATTTAAAACAAAGAAATCAGACAATGGGTAAAATTTATGAAATCTTTATTTGAATCAAAGCTCGATTTTTTTAAAGTTTGCTTAGTTGATTTTCAAGAAGAAAAAAACACTTCAAGAATTGTATGTAATATTTATTAAATTCAATATATTCTAATATTAAAAATAATTAAATTCAAATGTTGACAGCGGTTGTGCTATATGTTAGGTCCATACTTGGCAAGCTCTTTTCAACATATGGGCCGGTATCTCAGGAATAAAATCTTCAATTTAGACTTTCAGTACGTCAAACGTTGCGGGCAATCGTTGGGAAATTACCTTAAAAAAAAGTAGAAGAAAATCATGTGGCATGTGGCAGCCTTTTGTTAAAATCACATCATAGCCAAGTCGAACTTATGACTCCTTAGAAAATAAATAAGTTTGTAAGTATTTTACAGTGGTGCTCGCATTCACAATAAAGTTTACGTCTTTCAAAAAAAAAAAATACTCCAGTTGACTTTGCTTTGCTGTCTTCGTTCTAAAGTGCAAGAAGACATCTCTATTAACAGCTGTACGAAGAAAAGACTTACACTTTCTAGACGGAAGAGTTTGAGACTAAAGTGGAGTGGAGGGAATAAAAACAGAATAAGTTCGAAAAAATATCGCGTCAAAAATTTGCGGGACGGGGCAACTTCTCATAGGGAAAAATATTTATATTGAATAATATTTATGGGTTACAGGTATTTTGGAGGTTACCAGTAACATTCTCTGGTTCATTATTTTATTTAATTTTAGAATGATTTCACTGCCAAATGGAAAGTATTTTTTTATTTTTTTATTTAATGCTTCTACTTACTATTTGTAAGCTATTTGTTTGCATATATGCAACTATTGTAGTTGGCGCTAATAACTTAATAGCTCACATAAGTAGCGACATCTAGCATTCAAAATAAGCAACCGCTTAATGGGACTGCCGACTAAGCCAAAGATTAGCTCAAAGCGTTTACCGCCCAAAATAAACAAACTCAAAACTAGGCAACTTAATTGAATTAAAAAAACGACTACAACGAGCCAATAATCAACTCTAAATGATGTCCCCATCATCCAAAGACACAACAGGCTGTCATTATCATTTTCCACCACATAACTTAACTCTCAACACCAACTTCAGCCCAAAAGATAAAGACAGCTGAGCGCACTCACAGTTGTAGCAGCAGCAGCTTGGGGCAATCAACGCAGCATTTGCATGCCACAGAAAACTCTCCAAAGGAAGTTTCAAGTGCACTTCACATTTACAACAACAACAACTGCAAAGGCAGCAGGAACAACAACAGCAACTGCTGAAGAGACAACAAACAAACAAACAAATTTATGTCACACCAACAGTGCGCACATATGCAGATGCGCCAGCGGGTAAGAGTCTCGGGGGAGGCGCTAGCACTGCTCATACTTTTGCTCTGTGCCTGCCCCAAGCGTGCCGGCAACGTGCAACAGCAGCAGTTGAAGCAACAACAACAACAACGTCCAACGTCGACCAGCATCAGTCAAAACGGCTTCCGCCCAAAAACATGGTCCACACTCCCGCGCCCTCTCACTAATTTGTTCAATTTGTCGAGTGAGAGCAGCGAGTGAGGGGCGCCTTGCTAGCGGCGTTTTTTTTTTTTTTTGGAAAGGCTGCAGCCTGCAGGACACCCCGCTGCTGCTTGAATTGGCCTTACTTGTACCAAGCGAGGGTGTGATGAAAAGTTGCTACTCGCAATGCTACATTAAGTAGCATCTTTTTTGTTGCATAGTAGGACTTTCAAGCAGGGCCAACCATTAAGCTCAGCGAGAAATTTTGTGGTTTGGGAAGCAATTGAATGGGGAGAGCTTGAATGCCAGCAGTGGACTTCTGTTTTTTTTTTTTCATTATTAAATTTACTGTCTTTTCTGTAGCATCTTTTAAAAATCTACAATTGCTTCACCTTAAAAGCAAAATCGAGCAAAAAATGTATCTGTAAAAATATACATTCCACTTATTTACTTATCCTCAAACCACCCTCGTTGCACTAGGCTGCTGCATAAAAATATTATTTTTACAAATAAAATCAGTAAGTGCTGCAGGGGAACGCAGTCTGCTCGTCCATTCGCCCTGCCATCGGGGTGGCATTCAGCATGATATCATGTCGTTTGTATATTTTACCATTTAAATGCGCGACACACGGGTGTCAATTTCCTATCAGAAGCATATAAATGTCGCAGGCATTTCCTGCCTGCAGGACAAAACGTATGCGCTTCATAGAGTAGTTGTCGCCCCAGGTTCGGAGCTTATCGCACGCTGCGTTCGAAATATGGTCATACCCGTTTGGCCTTTTAAGCTCTAGTCCAGTAGTTCTGATCCAATTGCTCAGTAAAAGTTGCGCCCGAGGGCAAACATCTGTTTGGAAATTGTGTGCACAAGTGTCATGGATTGCAAGGCAAAACACAAGTGCCACAATCCGCTCTCAACTAACCAGATGAAGTGAGATCATTAGCAATTATCCATTTTTCATAATAATATTTAATTGCACTTATCACTTTTTTATGCAAGCCCATAAATGTGCGCCCGGAGTCATAAGTGTTCATAAAACCTGAAGTGTCCTTAAATGATGACACCTTGGCAGTGGCAGGTAGTAAAACTGCTGGGGCAGTCAGCAGAAACTTTTACAATGTCATTATATGGTGGTGCATTAAATATACTTTATTTTTTTGGGAGGGCATATATCCTTCCTGAGAGTATTGGCTACACTTGCAATAGACGCGCATGAATAGGGATTACAACTTAATAGTGTGGACAATATTTTTCAATTTTGAGTAAATAAGGAATACCTTAGAATTCTACGTGAATTTCTTTTTCAAATCTGGACTGCAAAAAATACTATAGCATCGCTTTACATCTTTAAACATAATAAATATTTATGGTTCACATTTTAGTTTTAAGATTGTGTTTCTTCTACTACTCCATACCAAAAAAAGTTTGATCTAGAGCTACTTTTTATAACAATTTCATAATGAGTTCGCGAGTTCTGGCAAAGAAACGTGCCTAAGTTCTAAGTACAATTATTTGTTATCCAAAAACTATAAACCCTCCAAACAAAAAGAAATGTAATAGCTACAACTTCCGAATACTTCGAGAAGTTCGTGTCCGTAGATTTTACTTCTTCTAAGCTTCAGAATTGTGACCAAAGGATAAAATTTTTGACTATGTCCAAGCGATTGATTTGATGACGAAACGTTTTGAGTTTCTCAATATTTTTATTAATTGAATTAAACAACGATTAGTCCTTCAAACAAAAATAAGTGTTTATTTTGGTAACTGATCAAATTTCCGAGTCTTTCGAGTGGTCCAAATATAGAAATAAGAAAGTCCCCGAGTTTTCCGAATACTCGAGAAGTAAAAGAAACCAAGTTCAGCAAATTAATAAAAGATATCCCAGACTTGGAATTCAAAATCAAGCAGGGAATTAAAGAACCATATATCACTTATAGACTTGTTCCATCAAGCGTTTAGGAAGATAAATCTTACTTTGCGAGTGGTCCGATGACAAAAGCTATTTCCTGGTCTATCACAATAATGCTGTTGTCAAGTTGTTAAACTTGAAACTTAAGATTCTTGGAAGCTTTCCAAAGCAGATTTATCTATCGATATTGTTATATTGGATAATAATGAAACTATTAATCGCTGCGGCGCATGTTGTTCTGAAAATTCCGAAGGTAAAAAATGTAAAGAATAATGTCTCTTTCCACCAATTAGTCAAGTTTGGTTCATTTGCTCTCTTCCAGCTTCAAAAATGATAATTTGATAACGTAACATCATCTGTTGTCTATCTTTTTCAATTTGATCGTTCTCTAGTTTCACGCTATAAAATCTCCAATTATAATTAGTATAACGACTCATAGAGCCCTAAAAATTGTATGCTCCTTTAAAATAATAAAATTAATTCAAAAATCCTTTTTATTTCACTTTTCAGATTTTTCCTAAAATTCTTCTTGAAATGTAATCAAAATTGTTTGAAAAATGCTGGCAACCCGCGGGATATGCGCAGATTTCAGGTATGTGCATTAATTGCAAATAAAACTTAGCTCTAAACTAATGCAAATTGTTCACAATTCTTCAAGGTGGTGATATCCACGCAAGTGGCCGTCGATGGACCTCTGCTGGCCATCTCGGATAACATGTTCGTGCACAATAATTCCAAACATGGACGCCGCGCCAAACGTCTGGATACAACGGAAGGTACAGGCAACACATCCCTGTCCTTATCCGGTCACCCCCTTGCGCCCGACAGTACCTACGATGGTCTGTACACAAAATTCCAATTACACAAACTTTAGTTTAGTTCCTGATTTAGAAGGCTCCTTAGTTTCATAGTTCGACGTTTTGGTTTTTTTTTAACAATTGGCAATGCAAACCTCTCTGTTTTTGGTTTCAACATATCCTATGCTAGTCGTACTTAGCTGCTTCCAAGCAATCCAAGCTATAAGTTTTATTTCATCTATTGCCACAATTTCAGGTCTTTACCCACCGCTGCCTGTGGCGACGCCCTGCATTAAGGCCATCTCGCCCAGCGAAGGTTGGACCACGGGAGGTGCCACAGTCATAATTGTGGGCGATAACTTCTTTGATGGTCTGCAAGTTGTCTTTGGCACCATGCTGGTTTGGAGCGAGCTAATCACATCACATGCGATACGTGTGCAGACACCGCCTAGACACATACCCGGCGTCGTTGAGGTTACGCTCTCCTACAAGAGCAAGCAATTCTGCAAGGGTTCTCCCGGCCGCTTTGTCTATGTCTGTAAGTTGTTTATATCCTTGTTGTGCTACGTTGAAAACATATCTAAGCTTCATTTATGCTCTCGCCGCTCAAGCAGCACTGAACGAACCCACAATCGACTATGGTTTTCAGCGCCTGCAAAAGCTTATACCACGTCATCCTGGCGATCCGGAAAAACTGCAAAAGGAAATCATTTTAAAGCGCGCTGCCGACTTGGTTGAGGCGCTCTACTCCATGCCCAGGTAAGTGTTAGTTGCATTTGCTGCGCGCTTATGTCTTCTAATGCTTTCCATATTTTGCTGCAGCAGATCACCCGGCGGTTCCACCGGTTTCAACTCATATGCCGGCCAGCTAGCAGTTAGCGTGCAAGACGGCACTGGTCAGTGGACGGAGGACGACTATCAGCGTGCGCAATCCAGCAGCGTCAGTCCGCGTGGCGGCTATTGCAGCAGTGCCTCAACGCCACATAGTTCAGGTGGTTCATATGGCGCCACAGCATCTACCGCTGTAGCAGCCACAGCGAATGGTTATGCGCCCACACCTAATATGGGCACGCTGTCATCCTCGCCGGGCAGTGTCTTTAACTCCACATCAAGTACGTAAAATGCCAAATTTTTGTAAATTATTTGTACCTATCCTTAAGAAGGGATGAGTTTAGGTCAGTTTGGTAGAACTTTAATTCGCTGCTCATTAAAAGGAAGAGAGTGAGTAGTTGCGTGGGCGGCTGATAAGCTTATAATGAGGCGGGTATCTGTAAACAAGCAAAAGTTCGTTTCAAATTTATGCAAATCCTGAAAAAAACGCTTCTTCGCCTAAAAGTTTTCAAATAATTATAGAACTGTCTGTCTGTTATTTAAGAAAAAGCACTGTATCCGCATCATAACAATTCTGCAGCATTTTTTTTTTCTAAGAATAATTAGGAGCTCTCTCCATCAATTATGTCCCTCTTCATTGCTCTACTCCGCCCTTTTATTTACATTTATTTTGATCAAAATTACAATTATGTTTGCACTTATTAACACTTCGTCCCACAAGAAACAATCCTCCAGCTCCTTTAAACCCAAAAACATAAAACAAATAAACCAATGAAAAACAAACAATATGCTCAGCATGTGCATTTTCGCCATTAATTCCAACAGTGTCCGTATCCTCGACGTGGCATCAGGCGCTTGTCCAGCATCATCATGTCGCACACCCGCATCACTACCCGCATCCGCACCAGCCGTGGCATAATCCAGCCGCTACAGCAGCAACCGCAGCCGTATAGACTGGATAACTTGGATAAAAGCAAGCGAAGAGCAGCAGCAGTAAACGCCATTTTGTTGTAATACACACAAACATACACACGCACACACAACCAGCACACTTTTCTCCCCCCCACCACCAAAACAAACACTCCAAATAAAAAGGCGATCTCAAACTTCAACGCGAGTGGGGTGAGGACAATGGAAACTCTGGCATTTGATGTGATTGAGCGAAAGCCACTAATACACTTAAACAAATCCACTACCAACTCCACACTTTACGATTAACGGTATTTATGATTTATATTTTTAAAAATTTAACTCAAAAAATAGAAAGAAAAAAATAAAAGCTCAAAAAATATCCCTTTTGGTAGATCAATAAAAATTAACGTAAATTTCCCTTTCTAAAAGTACTTCCATAGCATACACGACAATTTTCACTGCATACTTTTAGGCTGCGCTTGTATAACAATTTGGTATAACAGTTTTTAGCGGCTGTGTTTAATTGAATTTTAAGCAAAAACTTAACTAAAAACATAGTTTTATTGTGTCAAAACTTGCTCAGCTTATTAGGCGATTATAGTTTCATATGTTAAAACGCACTGAATAAAATTATTTTTAAGCAATTGAATATTTTTTTAAAATATAACAGAAATTTCCCACTACAAAATACCTACATAGAGTCCACAATAAAATGTGCTACAAAATCATTGCATACTTTTAGTTGTTTGTTAAGCAAAAATTTGCGAGTTGAAAATTATCAAAGAAATCAAAATAGCTAACAAGTTTTTTATATACAAAAGTATTTACTTATTTAAATTAATTAATAATGAAATTAAATATTAAATTAAATTAAATGAAATTAATAATGAATTAATGTTATGAAATCTTATTTTTTTACTAATTTGAGCCAACAAGATTTTTTATTATTTTAAATTTCCCTGCATTTTGCATAGCATACTTTTGGGCATTTTGCTCAAATTATTGCTAGACAAACAGCTTTTTCATATTTAAGTTATTAACAAAAATTCAATTAGAGACACATCGAAATACACTTTATACATTTTATCTTATATCTTAATGCTATTTTAATTAATGCTTATTTAATTGAAAAGCTTATTTATAATAAGAATTTTAAATAAATTCGACCAATTTTATGCCTCAACCAATTGAGTCCACATTTTCCTATCCATTCACCAAAAATATCCTTATTTATTCCCAACACCTTAGCAAGTTCACAAACCAAGCACAATTTCAAATTTCCCATACTGTTAGCTAAAACATAAACCTTCAAGTACGTTACATTTAAATTAGAAACAAACGAAAACGGAACACTCGTCTGCCTTGGGCTTCGCTCTGCCTAAGGGAAAAACGCAAAAAATTTAAATTAATAATTAAGTTCTTCTCGTTTTGTTCATCGGAAACGCAAATCACAATAAAAAAAGTTTGCTAGCAAAGATCTAATAAATAAATTATTGCTTATTTTGTATCGCGTTTGATTTGCGCTGCGAGTGTTTGGGTTTTTAGGTATAATCAAGGGATCACACTGTTCTATGTGCCCCCCCCCCCATCCCCTTCTCAGGAGACCAGCCGGCTTAACCTAACCTAAAGGGTCAAACATACTGTTTGGTTTTTATCATTTTTGGTTTTTGGAGGTTTAAAAATAATTTTGGCCGTACTTTATCGCCTGTAAGGATTAGTCAGGACTTCATTATCATCAATTTATTCGTGAGAAATGAGCATTGAGCATTGAGTGCCACATTTGTAGCCTACATATGAACTATAGTACTTGCAGCGCCGTCGAGTACATTTTAATTATTAATTTTCCAACATTAAACTAAATCAATGGTTAAGTGAGAGAGGAGAGTTTATAAATTTTTCTGCATTTTTTTTTATTTTTATTTTTAACCAAAAGACCGTAGCAGTAGGCGTTCTAGATGGTGAATGTATTCTTGAGTTACCTGACATGTTGCAATTTTCAGACTTTAAATAGTTTCAATGATTTTTTAAGAATTTCGTATTAAACGCATTACTTCGCCCTTAAAAAATCACCCTTTATATGTTGCCTAATTTTACGATACATTGAAAAGAAAACATGCAATTGCGCATGAATTATTTGTAGCTAATGTAAAAGTTGTTGTTCAACTGTAGATCAACTGGTCTTTGATAGCTGGGAGCTCTTAAAAAATCACGCTTTATTTTACGAAAATACAAACAATGTGTTTAAGATGTTAGTATATCGATGATTTCATAGACTCAAAAAATTCTACTCACTTTTTAGCATAACAAAAACAAATTAGTCAGCTCTTAAAAAAGCGCCCTTTATATATGAAATATTTAAGCCAATATATTAAAAAAAATATCATTAATTACTAAATTATGAACAACTTTGTATCAACAGCAGCACAGCAATCTATAATATCTGAATGCTCTTTAAAATTTATACAAAAAAAGACAAAAATTATTTTGTTTTCTTAAGTCAAGGTTGATGGTTTTATCGACTTGCAGAAAGATTTTATACTTTTTTCAATTTTGAATTTTTGAGTAAAACAATAAAATATTAAGCTCTAATAATAATCTAACTTTCCTACAAAATATTTTTGACAATAGTGGCTGTTTACCCTTTATTAATAAACAAAAGAAGTACTTTTTATTTTAGAAAAAACTGAAAAGTATAATCTCTAAAAATGCATTGTTAGTTGGTTTAATACAAATAGCAACAAAACGAAACAAATTGTTATATCAACTTATTTCGATCATTAACTTATTGAATTGTGATTATTATAAAAATAATTCAAAGATAAACAGACAAGAACTAAGACTAAAATCTCGTAATAATCAACGATTTTTTTTCGCTCTTCCACTTGCAGGAGTAAGCAGTCTCAGTTTTAATCCGTTCGCTCTACCCACATGCAACACGCAGGGTTATAGTACCAGTCAGTTGGTAACATCGACTAAATAATATTACTACTAAACGAGGCTACGGACTGCTGCTACTCCCCACTGCTGCAATTTCAATGCCCCGCCCTGGAACCATAGCCTAAGAGATGAACAAAAAGATGCTCGAAAGTGCAATAGCAAAGAAATTATTTCCCAAATAAGCGCTAATTAATAACTACTATTTATTTATTGTAAAAAAAAAAAGATTTATAAAAAAATTTATTTTTGTTTTTTTCTGAGTTTAGCAATGTTTTCAAAATAGCGAAGGTTTTCGCACATATCGTAAAACAAACAAACAAAAAATACATATGAACTTAACAAAAAACAAATAAAATTAACAGCTCATATCAAGATGGGATTTAGGCCTATGCAACAAATTAAACTAAGTTAGTTAGTTAAGAGTGCGTCAAAAAAGCATTAAAAATAAAAATAAAAATATATATATATTTAACTTTATTACCAGAAAAACTAAAAAACAACAGAAATAAATCAAAATCGATAAACGCTTTTTTGCGCACTAACGATTTGCTTGATTAATAAAACGAAATATGTGTAAATAATTTATATTTATTGTATTTAATAATCGAAACTGTGAATAGAACAAGTTATACCAATTTATAAACCTATGATGATCTTAAAAGTAATACGAATTGATTATGCAAAACATCAAAATAAATTAGTTTAAATAAAGTTTGGATTTAAAAAACAAAAGCTTGTATACGAAATTGACATGAATACTTAAAAAAACAAAAACAAAATTGATAAAACACACAATGAAATTCAGGTTAGTACACATTTTTGGATTTTTAAGATATAGTATATAAGCCATATTATGTACTAACTAAATATATATAATAATAATCTGTACAAGGCTGTTGTAAGTGGAAACAGACTTCTACTGCAAATGGCGTCATATCATTTTACTTGCATATAAAACTTAAAAAAAAAATATTAAAAAGTTTAACTATAAACAAGACGATTTTTCAATAGGCGAAATCGAACTGAAATAGTAGAAATAAAATCAAAATGTTAAAAACAAATACAAATACCTAACGAGCTGTTTGAAATAAACGTTTTAAAGAGCTAGTAGAAGTTAAGGTCTGCTCGAGTTTAACTTTTTGAAAACTTTACTTAAATTTAAAAATTGAATTTATGTTTAATATATCTGCAAATCAAACTTTTCAACAACTTGAACAACAGCAATGCTTTGCTTAAACGTTAAAACGACACTTTCAACCTAAAAAGGGCAATTTTTTAAGAGCCTTTGATTTCTCACTCTCAAAAAAAATGTGCGAATTGTAAACAGACCTTGCTTTGTATTTAATAATTGTTATTACATGGTTTTGATTTATTTCAACTTACTCGGCCAATTTTGTAAAACTCTTGAAAACAAACTTAAATAAATAAAATTTTAAATTTAATATTGCCATCAAGACACATCTTTCCTAAATCATATCATAAAACTAGCCATCTTCATAACATTTCGAGACTCATGCTAAACATCATCATAGGTATACCTAAATACTTGCTATTCAAGTTTGATGTCGTTTTTAATTTTAACGATTTCAAAACAAAACATTTGTTAACTAGAATTTAAGCTTAAATGGAAAAAAAATCGAAACGAAACCTAAATACATATGAAAATATTTTGGGGTGCATATAGAAAATAAGTTTATTGTTTATAAAGCGTATGAAAGGGTTTATTGTTTTGTATTGTAATATATAATATGAATATATATAAATATATTTATAGAGCTACATATTTAATAATATTAATAAAATCTTAAACAATTGCAAATCAAGGCAAGAAGGAGAATTATTGAAAATTAATTTTAAGCATTAAAAAATACACAATACAATTTAGCCCATGCAATTGATTTGTAAATTAACAAGAAGAATTAGCAACGCTTTCTGTTTTGTATATCTTTAAAAGTTATTTAAATAAAATTTATTTAATAAATACTTAAACGTAATAACAAAAAATACATATGTATACATGCATATTCATAAAAAACAAATGGATTTCTTTTTCTGGAATCAGTAAAGAGCAACAAATGGCGTTGTTTTTTACATAAAGTCAATTCGCTGCTTGAAATATACAATTTCTCAAGAGAGTTTCGACTTTTTGTTTAACTTTTAAAAGACTAAAGACGAAATCATTAATGGTTTCGTTTAGAGATTCACAGCTTTGTTTATTCTTTCTTAATACCTTGTGAATGTGACAGTACTTCTGAGCTTGGAGAGCATGAGCTCGGTTTGAAAATTTTACTTAGACAGAATTGCTCGGAAATAATGGCAACCAGCCTACTTTTATTTTTTAATCTTATAAATAAATTGATTGATCCCGGTGCATGACAGGAATGTTTTTCATTATATTCATTACAGGGCGAGCTAGATTGAGTATCGGAAATGGAAAACAGCGCCTGAAGTTTAACAGAAGAAAACAATCCCCATTATACTTACCTTCCTTAGAGACTGCTTAAATTCTCTAACAATTTTTAAAGGATAGTTTCGGCTGTCAGAATGTTACAAAAATAATCTTCGATTTTAACATCAAAGGCCGTAAGTGAGCACTCAAGACAGTCAGGCTTAATACAAGCTTTGACTGCAACAAATATAAGAGTTTCTCTCTAGAGACCTCGTAGCTGTACAACTCTCGGGCAACAGTAACGGCAACCCAAGAAGCATAATAGGAGCAACTGACTATTCCTGCGGAACTACGGATCAGCAAACTGCTGTAAAATACGAGAATGAGTTGCTCTATATAGTGCTACGCAAACTCGCACAACGAAATATGGAGAATTACAGATTCAAACCATGGAAATTTTATAGCGGATGGCGAAACTCCAAAGTACATATAGGGAGTCTCAACGCTCAAGGAAAAAATGAATTGTAATGCAATAGAAGATCAATTATTTTCTTATATAAACATAAGCACACAGTAAACTTTATAGATAGATTTGGTTTAAGACATCACTTCTCAGATCTCCTCCAACAAAAAGGAAACCACGAAATCCTGAAGAGATAATCTTTAAGATAAATAACACGAGCACAATACCCTTCCAAATCGCGGTGGAAATCAACTCCAACAACAATAACATCAAATGCAGACGGAGTCCAAGGCGTCCGAGAGAACTTTTAAAAAAGAGTGACAGTAATAGCATTAAGCATTTTCGAAAAGTTAAAAAATTAACATTAGGGTTCAGCAGAAGAGGTTTGTATCAGCTCTATGCTGATTCTTGGTAGACTTCTGCAACTTGACGAATTAATCTGCGTCAGATGTTTAATTAATAAAACCTGCCTGAAAACTATCCAAAAACTTGAACTCTTTGCGACAGCCGACACTCGTAAAATGGTTTTTAAAATTCTGGTAGCTTTGCTTTTTTAAAAACGTTTTACGAAAAGTTCCTTTTTGCCCTGCTTCGAAACTCTTAATGGTGCCAACACAGAGTTATCCGTTTATTCTCTAATTTATATTAAAATCGGTTTTCCGTAAAAGTTAAAAACTACGTGTTTTTGCGCCATCTTATCCATAAAATCTATTTTTTGACTGTACATTTCAAAAACCTTTGCCATATTTTGAGTTAATCAAAATTGCACAGCCTCACCTCTTTTGCTCAAAGCAACCAACATTATCGCCAATTCTATTATCTTAATAAAACTGTTTTAAGGGCATAAAGGTTCCCCTTTACTTGGTCTTTCCAGCAGCGGTCATGCGTTTTTGTTCTAACTTTCTTATCCATACACATGCACGACTTCATGTCGTCGGAGAGGTCACACAGATTGATCCAAATATGATAGACGTGTCCAATTAGAAAGGCACCAAAGACGCTACAACCGTCCGCGACAACAAAGCACACGCATCCTTCGAATTTGTTACTGCTCAGCTTTTACTCTCGAGTAACTCCTATAGAGCGATTTCGCTATATAGTAGATGTGCCACATAATGGAAGACGCATTATTAAGATTTCACTGTAATTAAAACTTTTAATGTTTTTTAAAAGAACACATCACAGCGTTTAATGAGATTCTCAGCATTAATCAAAATATTTTTGCTTAGGGCGCGTGAGAATATACATTTTTATATTCCTTAACAAGGATGGATCTAAATTGTCAAAGGGTTCAAAAATAGTTGTGCTAGATGGACTTAAACTAGCTCACAGTACTTCAACTTAAATATATTTGCCTTCATGGCCTTCAGTTTATATTTTCAGTCATTCAATAAATATAATATAATCTAAATAATATTTCATCCATTGAAACATTTCCCAAGCCAACAAAATTAAGCAATACAAAAATAGTAATTGATGAAAAATGTATTTTTTTAGATATCTACATTTCTGGCTCTTACACTTCTTAACTTCACTTAAATTATTTTTACATAAATGTGAAATCTTAAATGGAATAGAAATTTAAAAATTCATGTTTTTATACATGCTAGAAGCATTTGTATGTAGTTTAGATAAAACACATTGAAGCTGTGTGGCATTATTATGTTCTTAATAAATATTATATATACACGCTAACACTTTATTCAGGTTTAATTGAAACATGTTCAGATTCGCGAAACAAAAGTTCCTGTATTTTGGAACGCACATACAGTTTGCGATTCAGTGATAGTTGCCGCATTATGGGCACAAGGCTTAAAGCAAAATAGTAATCATCGTCTTTGTTCTGCTCCTCTTGTGTGTGCTGTATGACAAAGCTGAGCTGTTCGCTAACATGCGTGAGTCTGTCTATTGATGTGTCCAAGGAGTTCTTTAGGGATTTGCTTTGTGAATTGGTTGACGACGCTGGAACGTCAGTTGTACTTAATATGGGCGTAACTACTGTGCTTGATTTGTTTAATATAATTTTCTCGCCGTGCTGCTCTTCGTCGGGATCATGCATAGGACTATAGCAAAGGGGATCTTCGCTGTAAATTATATCCTTTATGTCGTCACTTATCTCCTCGGTAGGTTCGTATTGTTCCCATTTTGGCGGCAGCGCACCAGACTCATTGGGTTGTGCCTCTGGAAGTAGCTTCGGCTTGGGCACACGTAATGGAGAACGTTCATGTTTTGTCTTGCTGACGCGCACATTCTTGCCTGAATAAATATAAAATTTAATTATATAAATTTAAAATAAAATATATTACGGAATTGTGTTTGTGCATGTTAACTTTAAGTTTTGGCGCATTTTTTAGTGTTGTCTGCAATAGCGCTGAGTGTCTCAGCGTTTGCGATGGTTGTTGTTGCGATAGTTGCAGCAACAATATTTACAACAACTTGCCGCGCATCGGCTGCCTACCTTTCATGACCAATGTTTTTTTCCTTGGCGCACAAGGATTTAAAAGCACTTCATCACTGTGTTTATAGCGTAGATGAGTCCAAAGATTAGTTGTATTATTTCCTTTTAGATTGCTGGCCATGCCACCGCGAGATATATTATTGCCACAATGACGACACACGGCAAAGTTTTCGCATTCAGGATTGATATCGTAATGTTGCCACACCGAACTTACACGAACTTTAGGCATTTTGCGATTTGCAAGCAATAATAATCGTATAAAATTCAATTAATTGTGACAAAACACAAGTGGCGATGTAGCATCAGTAAAAACAGTGTTGCAAAATGCGAAAAGTTGTCAATGTTACAGCGTACAATTGACTAACACATATTTTGACATTGGGCAAAACCAGCAAAATATACATAAATATTAAAGCAATTCAGTTTATTTAAAAACGGACTGTTGTAAATGTAAAATTATAACATAATTTTATCACTAAATATTTGTTGAGGCAATGAATACATTATATATTTTAACATTTAACATTAGGCGTATAGCACTTGCAAATAAATGGGGTTTTTAGTATTTATACGAAAACTGCACTTTAGTTGTTGTAAATATTGACAGGCTTTTGTGGCGCGGCTGAAACACTTTGTTTTTTAACAATATTTAGTGCAGAAAACAACACTAAGTGATTTTGCGCCCGTACTGACAATGATGCCACTTTATTCCTGCACGCGTGTAATCAAGGCGTGCGTGAATAAAGAAATACAAAACTTACCGTTATTTGAATGTAAACATCTATGCCGCAACAGGCTACCTGTTCCAGTTTTACCAGAATAGGATAATAGATCGGAACAAGTCTTACAGCAGGCATAGGGCTCCTGGCGTCCCTCAAAATGCACCAAATGAAAGAAACGCCAGACACAACTTTTTGTATTTTTTGGCTCGACAAGTTTACACCGTTTATCGCCATCGCGCAGCAGCGCCTTAAGCTCTGTTTTTCTTTCCACATTCATTGCACTTGTTATTTTTGTTAAATTTTAAGAAATTATTAACTATACAAAAAAAATGTATAAAGAACACAAACACACGCAAGTCACGCCATCTAGTCACGCACAAATTGGTGCTGTGTAGTGTATGCAGTACAACGTTATGCAGCACTTATAAGTTAGTTTTGTTTTTGTATGCAAAGCGCGCAAAGCAATTATTTAAAAATTGTCTAAAAAATGAAAGTCTGACTAACAATAATAAATAAAAGCATACAATGATATTTAAAAATCGCTTGCAAGTAATCAAATGTTTCATATTATAAGCATATAGAGTCTAGATTTTCAAACTGCAACAAGACTGCCAACTGAGCTAACGAATTAGTATTGTATACATATATATGTCTGCATGTGCCTAGCATGCTTAGTTTATCATTTGCATTTATTTTAAAACGTTTAACATAGTCAAGTAAATTTTTAATGTTTAAATATTTTACAATTTTTTTGTGTTTGCAGTAAACGCTGCATTTTTTAGCCACAAACCGTATTCTGCGTTAACCAACACTGCTAGTCTTGTAATTGTATGTTGTCGAAAAGAGAAAATATCTGCGAACGTTGGTTGATGTTTAAAAGCATTAAAAATTATTAAAATGCATAAATTTTTGTTTTATATAAATTATAAACAAATGTTGTGCCACTAAAATGCATTTGTAAACGTCGCAGCAATTGTTAAGTGCGTAAATAATTGTGTGCGGTCTTATACTCATAGAGGCGTACGTACGTACATAGGTTTTTCGGTCATCACTTTGTCGCTGCCGCGGTCGACGTCATCGTGCGCCTTGCCCTCTGTGAGAGCGAAGAGCATAACAGTGTCTAACTCAGCATTGACTGCGTCTAGCGCATGAAAGAGAGACAAACAGCGGGAAGGCAACAGCAACACAACGGCAGCAAAAGAAAAATGTTTTCATTTATTGCTGGCTAACGGCGGGGAAAAGCGGAAAATTAACAAAATGCCAATGTTTAAGTGAAAATTGTGCGTTATTTAGCTAAGAAACAACTTGGTATAAGTGAAAAGTGCGTAAATGTGTCAATGACAAGTAAAAATTGCAACAGCTGATGGCAGCAGCACGCAGAATATACTTAGCTGCGGCAGCGCCTGCTGCTGCTGCTGCAAGTTGGGAGCGCTCCGTACCAAAAAAAAAAAAAACAACCCGCTGCCGCCCACAGCAAAGTTCGCCCAAAGAATGATTCACATTTTTCTTTTGCAAATTTCTTGTTTTTTTTTTTTTCACTAAATTAACTTTGTTTTTACCGTGTTTGTTGTGTTGCTGTTGTTGTCAATAGTTGTAATAATTTATTGAAAAAAAAAAATAATAATTTATTGAATTATATTTAATTTTAATGTGCGTGTTTAGCCCTGCAACTACGCGCACATAGTGGAAAGAGCTGTTCCACTATCCCACCAGCAGTAAAGTAACCCCATATAGACATATGTGCAAGTTAGAAAAAGTGTGGCAAATAAATTCGTGCAAAGCAGCAGCAAGTAAAGTGTATTGCAAGTGCAGCATCGACTGGGCGTCGGACAGCCAGTGTCGTTCGACTCCACTTCATTGAATTTTGTCAGTTGACAGGGCGCGCACCGTCTATCCGTGTGTTTGTTGCAGCTGCTGCAGCATCATCTTGTCATCATCGTCGTCGCCAGCATCATCAGCCGCATCATCAACGCAAACAGCGGTAACATGGATGTCGAGACACAGGAAATACGACAGGTAAGCAGTGTACTAACTTGGTAATTACCATAGAATTCCCTATGTGCAAAAATATTGCGGTAGTTAATTGCGTGGCTAACCCACTTACATATGTGTGTATGTGCCTGCATGCAGATGTATGTATGTATTTATGTACAACAATGCTCATAAGTAAATATATACATATTTATATGCATATGCATGTGCTCATGCTCAGTACACGCGGGCTTAGTTAAAAAAAAAAAAGAAAAGCTTAAAACGCGCTTATTAAAATTCCGAAGCAAAGCGTGGTATCGGCGTCGCTGTCGGCGCCTCAACGTTATCGTCAGCAGCGGCTCAGCGTTATTACTTATGCTGCGTTTACACTGCCAACAGATGAACTTTAGTTGAGATCATATTTTTATAAAACTAATGACTATTTGTGGTAACATTCCATCATAGTGTGAAATCTGCAACTTAAAAAAACCCCGCAATAATTGTTGGATAAGTTACAACTTCTATGTTATTCTTACATATTTTATGAAAATCAACAAGTGATGTATCTCTCACACACACTACCTATTTGTCTTCCAAAAGACTATAGGATTTGTTGTGAAATGAAAATGATAAAATGAATTTATTCCCCTTGACTATGCTGTCTTCGGTGATATCTCTATTAATAGCTCTTCGAAGAGAACAGGGGCGTGCAGTTTATAACCAAATTCTAAAAGCTGTGTTTTTAATTAATAGAGATTTGCTAAGTAAAATAGAGTGTTAATGCTACTGCGAAGAATGAAACCACCGAACTGTGTTTTATGAGATGAGTACGCTATAAAAATATAATTATATTTATTATTCTCAACTTTAAAAGTGTTAAATTTCTTGGTCTTTCGTCACTAGACGCTAAATATTTTAATGCAGTATATATGCAGATATTATACATTATCCTTCTCATTTCTCAACTCGACCGTTGCTACCACTACGTTACCGACAACTCCTTGAACATAAACAAATTTTAAATCCAAGTCTTTCGTCACGAGACGATTCATTACTTACTAAATATGATTAACAAATAAAACAGAGCTTAAAGATGATCCTTCTTTCTTCCAAATCCTGTTACCCCTTTTTGAATTCAGGTATGCTACTCTTTAGTTGTGGGTGTGTGATCTCTGCAAGTTCTGATAAAGTCGCTGAGCCTTATTTGAAACTAAATGGATGACAATGTTATAATATTGTAGCGAATTTCAGGAAAATCGAAAATCTACGCACATATCCATTAATGAAAATTAAAATAAAAAGTGAAAATCAATGAGATTATAATTTTGGTATAAAAAGAAATGTGAATTTTTAATTCGTGTGGATTACTTGATTAGGGTCAGAGAAGTTAATTTTCTTTCGTTTTGCTATGCGGTTTAACATGATAATTTTAATATTCATTATTTAATTTTAATGTTTATTCAATTTTCCTTATAATATAGCATGACAATTATTTCTTTAGATAATTTTAGTTCAATTTCTCTCTCAAATTTAAACGGCAATTGTAAAATAAAAAATTGTATTAAAAATATTCAATAAATAGGAACTATTATTGGTACTAGCATGCTTTGAATTATGGTTTTTCACTGTATACACTGATTGGTGTAGAACTACGCCAAAGTCAAAATAATCAAATGTGTTCTTATACGTTACAGGCTGTAAAATCTTTTAAAAAAGCAACAAAAATCATTGTTTTTTTTCAATTTTAGTGACTCCATTGGTTGTAGTTGTATTGTAAAATTATCCCATACAAATAATGTAATTAACTCAAAAGATAACTGATGTTATTTCTGTTATAATAGTTATTTTACGATTTCCTTTTCATTAAATTTTTGGTAACAATATCATTAAGATACATTATTGTTTTAATTGTGCTAAATGTTATCAGACTTTCTTCAGAACATTTAGGACTTTAGCGTTCATGTTCAATTTTCAAAGTGTTCGTCGTTTTAATTTTAAAAAGCTCTGATTACCTACAAAATTCCATTCTACAATATCTGCCTTTGGCACTGTGCGATTAGTGAATTTTGATTCCACTTCAACTGCATTAATTTAATGAAAGAGATTTAACGTGATCAAATCATTGAAGTCAGACTACAATATCTTTAATACGTATTAATGATTTACAAAAACTTTGGTATAAGTAGTATTTAAATTAATTCGTATAAATAAAAAAGTCCTTTAGTTGCAAAACTCTCTTGTTTGTGTAATCACTGTATACCAATATCATCGTTAAGATGAATTTTTTTTAAGTCTTGTTTAAAAAGCATTCCTTACCCATATGAATTAATATATTCATTCCCCTCTCTTTACATTTATTCTTGACGCGTAGTTATTAGCTAAGTATGTATAAAAAATAAGTAAAATGTATAGGAATTACTTAAGATATCTACTTTCACAGCATAGAGAAATTACAAAACAAAAGCGAATGTTTTTGTTAAAATCGCCTCACTTTGTTCAATAAAAATTTACTTTTGGTCTTTAACAACACATACACCTGTAAGGTAATGTATTTTCAAATCTACTATTTTTAGAGCGCCCAAGTCTGAGTAAATGCCAAAGTCGCTTTTAGCAAATTGTAATTAGTAAATATTATATACCTACCGTGATATTGCACCATTGTTGACTTACCACCAACAAGCCCACAAAGAATTTGTTTACTTAATTTCTCAATAACTCCTTTGTTTAAAGAAAGTTTTAATTCTATTTAAAGTTATGCAGCGGCGTATTTATTAAACTTATGCTCACATATAAAATATTACAAAATTTAATGAAATTTATTTATTTCTTTATTGAAACTTACACAATTTGTTTCATGACATTGATTTTTCATAGAGATTTTTAAATGTGCCACAGGTCCGTTTATGCTAATATTGCATTTTGAAAATGTCAAGTTTTGTATTTCCTCAGGAACCCAGTCATTGTTATGCTGTTGGTTGCTTCGAAACTAGGGGCAGGATTTTTGATTTTTTTATATTTTCGAGCTTAATATAAATTATGCAAAATCTCTTAATTTTTACATGCTGATTTTAAAGTGTATTTTTTAGTGGCTGTCTGTCTTTATCTTTAAGACAAGAATTCTGCCAAGCTTAGTATGCTCTAGACATATTTTGTTTTCTTTGTTAAAATTTTAAATTATAACTTGGGGACCTAATTAAATTTAATAAATAAATATTTCAATATGTAAACACTTCGTGCGCTTTTCAGTGGCTTTTGGCACTTTTCCGGCTGTTCGGTTTTACGGTTTGTACCGATTGTACGATTGACTGTCGTGCCGCCTAATTTTTGATCATGGTTATGATAATAACAAACTCTAGCTTTTAAATTGAAAATACCCACAATTCTATTTTTAAATGATAAATGCGTTAAAAGCAAACCATTAAGTTGAAACAATTAAATATGTTGTCATTCAGATAAATAATGTTAAAGGAGGTTCTTGAAAAAATATTACAAGCTGTTTTAACTCTTTGTGCACTATAAAGCTTTTCGTGGCACTTGGCAATGGAACACTATCAATTCTGTTTTTAAATTGAATTTAAAAAATGTCGTTGCTTGTTGCATTTCCAAATGATTAGTTTTATAATGGCATAAAAGTGCAATTCCTTAATAAATGTATTTCTCTTTAAAACAATGAATGAATAATGCTATAGAAACTATTCTTTTATTCACGTTTCATTGTTATAGTTACATAGTAAACACAATTAGTTTGTTAAATATAATATGAAACATTTTTGTGTAGTTTTAATTTTAAAAAATTTTTAAGTAGTGGCCGTGGAAAATCCTTTAGTTTAAATGTAATTCTAGTAAGCCATAAACAATTCAATTGAAAAAGTTTTTAGCGTTTTTAGAAACTTTTTCAGCTTTTCATTTAATACCGTGCATAAAAAAAACAAGTTTTTGTTTGGCTGGGTTGACTGAATCAATTGCAACAGCATTTGGTGTGTTTATAAACACTTCATTTAAAATCATTGTTCATTGTATCGACAATAAAAGCAAATTATTGGTTTACTCGACTAAACTTTAGAAATTCACGCTTATTCGAAATGAAAGAGAAAAAAGGAGTAATTCAGTTGAGACAGTACAAAGTGTTTTTATGAACTTTTAAAGCTCTTCATTTGAAATCATTATATTGAAATTATTATCAAGTATTTGTTTGGCTAATTTGACAAAACTTAAGAAATTCACGCTTATTCGTAATAAAAGAAAAAGATCAAAATATTAACTGATTCAATTGAAACAGAATTTAGCGAGAGCTTTTTAAGTATTTACTTCATTTAAAA
Source organism: Chymomyza procnemis (assembly GCA_035046065.1). Classification (NCBI taxonomy): domain Eukaryota; kingdom Metazoa; phylum Arthropoda; class Insecta; order Diptera; family Drosophilidae; genus Chymomyza; species Chymomyza procnemis. The sequence goes on along the minus strand of JAWNOJ010000023.1, from coordinate 8,931,413 downwards.
TCATTGTTTATTTTTCGATAATAAAACCAAGTTGTTTGGCTGAGCTGACAAAATCGTTAATATGCATTAAAGAATGCTGCCTGCCTGCGTAACGCTCAATGCTGTCGCCCTGTGTGTTGTCAGTGCAAACCTAGCATACGCCTATGCAATGCGCTCATCAAACGCTGCTGTCAACAGCGCTCGGCAGCGCTGCCACTATCTTGGGCTGGTTTGCCCATAAGCAATGGAGACAACGACGTCGACAGCGACGGCGACGACGACGCTGTCCAGCCACCTACTCTCTTGCCAAAATGGTCTTGTACGCTGAGGTAACGTACACACACGCAAAACAAACATTGCCGCTCCCCACAGCCGTACAGGCAGCGCAACCCGCGCATCCCGCAAATGAACGATTTAATAAGCGACCGACACCTACTTACCGTTCGACTGGTTTGTAGCAGCCCCTCCACAAACAGCCTAAGCGGAGTGTAGCACCAGCACAACAACAAGAACAACATGAAGCTAGTACTGCCGCACTGCACCACGCCGCGCCAAGTAAGGCCAACTGTTGTACGTCCGGGGGGCAGGCCTGTGCTCAATCAACTTTAAAATTTCATTCATAAAATTGCATTTCCCCACGAAATTAGTTATTTGGCCGGAAAATCATTTTTACGATTGTTTATCGACTGCGATTTTGTTTAAAAACAACTCTGACTTATGTTCTGCTGCTGTTGCTGCTTATTGTTGTTATCGTGCGTTCAGGAGCGCGCTTTGTCATTGTAGCTGCTGTTGCATGACCTAATCGCTAAAAACAAAAAAAAAACCAAAAAAAGAAATATAACAAAAATTTACGCATACGAAAGGCACAGCAAGCGAGAGAGAGAGAGAGAGAGCAACAAAATGTGAGTGACTCCATTTTGACAACTGGCTGGCAACCTTGGCATGCAATAACAACAAATTATACGACTTTTATTTTTTTTTTGGGGTTCCAGTCCCTAGAAAGTTGACGGCGGCCCCACAAAACGAAAATGACTTTCGGAGATAGTAGTGGAAGTTACAATAGTAGTGGTGGCTGTGACGGTAGTTATGGTGTTGGTTGGGAAGAAACACACATTCAGCTGTGCCATTTATTAATATTTGTTGTTTTTTTTTTTGGGCACTTAAAGCAATTAGCGCATTCTTTTTTTTGTTTTTGTTTAAACTCTACCAAATTCGAACAGCTCGGCAGGCAAACAGCTTAAGTATTTAACATTTTTTAATAGAATCGCATATGATTAATAAACACTCATTGGGCTGGCGCTACGCTCTTTGCAAAACCCAAGCGCACTTCTTGAAGCTATCAACGCCAAGATAACAAAATCATAAATTCCAGCTGCTAGATGGGAAATCGTCATCGTATACATATATTTCAAGTAAAAGCGCTACAAACATCAAAATGTATGCCACACATGTGGGCGTGCTTAATATTTCGTGGAAACATTTACATTTGACATTCGATTCGGGTATACTTACGAGTTGTATATGCCCAAAAAGCGGCACACATTATGAACAGTGAACACAGTAATTCTACAAACACATTGAATGGAATTTTTTGCTTTAAAGCAAGACAATGAACAGAAGAATTCGTCTCCCTAATGCAGAAGCGTCTTATTTGCCACTGGAAGCATCTCAAAACTCTCTACTCTGTTTACATCTGAAACCTATAGAGCATATAAGGCAATTTTTTGAAATCACTCTGCAGTAATATAGGAGTACTTCGAAAGAATTCTTAAATCCAAAAATGCAGTAGTCAGGCAAATGGCAGCCCTACTGCATATATGTTAAACTTTGTTCGGTCTCTAAATTGGCATATCCGTTTGTTTTCATAAAGTATTTGAACAATTGTTGCAGGTAAATATCCAATTTTACTTGTATTTGTTAAGCTTTTATACATATTTGAATTTTTTGGTCGATTTTCGTTTTAAAAATGTGAGGTAATTTTGACATGTCTACGTCAAGATTTATTAGGTTTCGAAGTGTTTGCATTATTGTTGTGCTCACTGTATAATATGCGAGTTGTATCCAAAAAAAAAAACGCACACTATATATGTATTTGAAGTTGTAGTTGTTTTGTCGTTATTTTTATTATTATTTTTGTGTCGCGTCTGTCAAAATTAAATAGTTGTCTATATACAGTCAATAAAAGAATTATTCAAACACTACGAAGTTTTCACTTTAAGGCCCAATACATTTTGACGCAGACATGGCAGAAGAGTAATTTTTGGTGTCTTTAAAGATTCCTTAAAAGTATTCCTATGTTTATGGACTGCTCTATAAAGGCATTGCATCATATGCTCAATAGTACTTAGTTTTGAAGATTGAGTAATAACTTTGAGGTGCTTACAGTGCCAATTAAGATTTTATTTTTGCATACGGGATGACGTGTGTTTCTGTTGATGTTGTGGTAGCGACCTCAGGAAGCACCATGTATGTGGATTGTCAAGATATGAAAAATAGAAGGAAAAATGTTAGAAAGTGGTAGTGATAGTGACTTAGGGAGGAATCCTATCCAGTTCGAGAAAGCGGGCTGCCTCGACCGGATAAGTCCACAACGTGTGTTTCTGTTATTTGTCTAGCTCTTAAAGGATTCTGGTTCTGGCGCAAAGATAAGAGAAATTAAAAAAAATATTTGAGTCCAAAATAAGTTTTTAAAACAGCTTTTACATTTTGTCTTTTGGCCAAAAATAAATTTTTAACTTAAATTGTAAACAGCAGAGCTAGACGTTTCTATTATCTGTTAGATTTCTCGAAAGGATTGTTGTTTCATGTTTACATTGAGCATTGCTTCGGTCCAATATTTGGCCAAAATGCATAAAACTGATAGTAATTTAAAAACATGTTTAGACATTCATCAAGTCTAGGTAGCTTACGGAAACTCACACATCGCATATCGAGACATTGATAGCGTCGGAACGTGCACAAACAAGCTAAATGACATATGGTGTTTGTCCTTAAAAAATTACACTATTATTTATTTTTTGCTTAATTATAAAAGTGTCATATTTTACTCTGACTTCATCATAAGCTTTTAGCCTTAAAGTGAAAACTACCGAGTGAATAATTATTGTTTTCACTGTATATATGGGAAAAATATTTGAGTTGCCAAAGTAAAGCGATCTTAGACGAAAATCATACCAAACTGGTTTTGCAGGAAACTTGCAGCACATGCTGCAATGCGCACCTGTTGACTACTACCTTGCTTAGTTGGGCCATTTTTTTATGGTTAAAAGCTGGTATGACCGACCTACGTCAACTAAGTTAAAGACCCAAGCCACTCCAAATGCCGAAAAAGAGTACGTTCCTTTTAAAGCGGTTTTTGATAGTTTGCAAATGTTGTTATACCTACCTGCCAGTTATTATGTATACTTGTATAGGTACAAATACGACTGTGGAGTAACATGAATTTTTGGAATATCTGTTAAATGTTATCATCAATGGTTAGCTTTGTTTACGGCATTTGTTAAGAACTGGGTATTTGCTGAATAGAGCAACGTAGCTAAATACCTTAGTTTTCTTATCGTTGCAAGGTTTCGGGCCTTTCTCCAGGCTTGCCAATAGAGAGTATACTTTACCTGCATGTCCGAGACATATTTACTTAACGATAACAAACTTTTGAATCATAGTTTATATTTGTTTTAGCCCAATATAAAGGCCTTCTAGTTCGTTGCACTTAATGCGGGCATGTTAGCTACGACAGTGTTTTTAGAGATTTATTGAATGCACATTAAAGATATTGATATTTTCAGTTTAAATATACAGTTTGGATGTGAATCTCAGTGTAAATGTAGTGATAAATATTATATATTATAAACCCAAGAGGCCAACTCCCAAAAACCCTTTGATAACAAAACAGTTAGTTCCACGCATACATTGAGACTGAGCAAAAGTTTATTTGGCTGCAGCGTGAACGACCCAGTGAGTTTTCTATTCTAGCTTCCGAAGTTATTGCGCTAATTGGAATATATAATGAAAATCGCAGAGATTATTGTTAACTCAAAAGCTGTAAACTATAATTTAGGTAAGGAAAACTCGAGTTGAAAATTAGAATTTAGTTTTTTATAATATTTTTGGGTGAGAGCCGTAGAACTGTTATGCCCCTGAATTTTGATAAACTTTTTATCTTAAAAGCAACCAAGAATACTCTATATGCTTATTTATAAATTTTGTATTTTAAATCTTATTTACGCTGTCATTTCCCAAAACTCTTATGCTTTTAAACGGCATTTTCTCAAAACCATATCTTCACACTTTATCTTTGTATATATATACATATATATTAATTAATAAAGGGTGATTTTTAAGAGCTTACTAATTTTATTTTGAACACAAATCATCAATTCAGAAAAATAAATGAAATGTTACTTTGAGTGAAGAATACTTTTTTCTCCAAGTTAGCAGCCTCAATATTTGTTAAATAGAAGCCGTTGATTTTTGAAGTTGTGCACTTAGATGATTTTTACTCTTTGCTTCATTGCCGGACTTAGTTATTGAATATTAAATAATTAGCCGAAGGCAAAGAGCTTTAATTCATTTGAAGATACATATTGATTGTCGGCGTGAACATATGCTTTGGATTGCTCAATGAACGTAATTTTTGTTTTTAACTCAGATTTTTAATAAGGAAAATTTAAATCATCCCAGAGAGAGATATTAACCATTTTCTTTATTAAGCTACGAGCACATTAAAAGGGCATATTATAAAAATGATCAAAATCGTTTTTGAAAACACAAAAAACAAAAATAACGCGGATAAAGTTTTCTCTATGACGTAAAGCAACATATTGCTGGCTGTATCTGCTCATATTTCCTTTGTTCACAGCTACAGCAACTCTTAAATGAAATTATTCATGACTTGGCAATTCCTTTTAGGACCGATATTTGGCTTATGCAAGTTGTTTGATTGCATCATCTTTTTTTATGCCACACATGGATAAAATACAAAGAAAAGATTAATAATTGTCAATAATAATAGCAATTAAAGTTAGCATAAATGTTTATTTAGTTGCAAATCGAATTCAAATGAATTCGAATGAAGCATGACCGATTTTTTTAAACTATTAATAAGACATCAGAAATACCTTTTTACAGATTAACATAGAAATATATAATATTATTTTTAAGTCTCTTTCGAAGTGTCTTTCAATAAAAGTAAAATTAGGGGGGACAGCTTTCTTCTTTAAACCCGCCCCACATCTTTTAAAATGACACGAACGATTGTATTGTTGAATAGAGAGGCTTTGTGAAGAACATCTAGGACTAACTTTTGTTTTTCACTTTTAATAGTCTCATTTATCATAATTATTGTTATCAATATTGTTCGAACTCTTTTCCTTCATGCATCATTCAGTAAGCTAAAAACAATTAAAATTTTTAAATTATTAAAAATTACTGAAGTACATACTAAAAATAGTAATATCCCAGAAGAGGAGATGCCTTTTGAGATAATTAGGCCATCAAATGCCTGCCATACTTTATAATGACCGACTCGAAGCTATTGGTATGCTCCCTAGTTGACTTTATTGGCAAAACGTTTGCTCCACTTGAAACTACAGCAACAACAACACGACAACAATAACAACGAAGGCGGCTCCTGCGCCACATGCCTTCAATCTTCGACGTTTCGTTTTTCATGCTGAGTGACCATCGGTTGGAACACAGACCCATCCAAAAGACATAGACACAATGAAGAGCAGCGGCGCGCCACGCTGACGGCCGACAGACAGGGAGACAGACAGATACGGTGCACGCCAAACCAAACGCGACCGAGTTTATCGAACTTCTCATATTGAAGATTGTACGCATGGCTTCACAAGCTCACAAATATACACAGATATATGTACATAAATATATAAAGATTGTATATATGCTTTTATGTATTTGTATGTGTGTGTGTGTTGGTGTATATAGATGGGGAGCACGGCACTTAACAATGCAGCTTAGATTCTTGGACTAATTACAGCGACTCTCAACTCGCAGATTCTGAATATCTTTTGACTAATGGGAATTGGACTTGGCATATGGCAATTAATCAATTGATTGTAGAGATAGATGGAAGATCCCAGGGAATTTGAAAAACGCGGGCAGGTTTCCGCATAAAGTGAGATATCAATTAGTTATCAAATTGTAGAAATATCAATATTGTGTTTGCCACTATTTCTGCACTATTTCTGTAAAGTAGAAGTTGTAAAATTTCGTAAGAGTTTTGGTATCTATTATTAAATCATCTAAAACCAATGCCTTAACAACGTGTTTCCCATCTTGCTTACAGGCTCGTCAACGCGCTTCCGTAAAATGGCTACTATCGAAGGCATTCAATAATCGCGTGCCGGACAATCTTAAGGAGCCTTTCTATCGCGATCATGAGAATCAAGAGCGCCTGAAACCACAAATAACTGTGGAGCTCGGCAACGCAACGCTCTACTGCCAAACGCTGTCGAACCTGTATTCAGATCCCAACTACCAAAGCTTAAATCACTGGTCAATATTACAGACGCTAGCGCGCAAGGGTGTGCCGGTGGCCGAGTCATCGGATATGCCCATTACCGAGACGGTATTAATTCAAACGAATCCGTTGCGAATTGTGAGTAAACACTTTGCCATGTGCTGCAGCAACTATAATACAATTGTTTTACATTTACTAGAACGCCCACATGTCTGTGATAGAATCCCTGATGGTTTTGTATGCAAAGGAAATCTCATCGGGTGACCGCATTGTGGCGGCGATTCGAAGGTATGTTGTGCAGCTTGACAAACGTTTATAATCGAACTAATATTTATGTGCTTCTAGAATATCTGGCAGTAACTACCAGGTGCCGCCGGGTCAGTCCTACGAGCAGGCCTTGTTAGCGTGGATATCACATGCCTGTGCATCGCTGAAGAAACGCATTATCAAAGAGGTTGAGACGGGTGTAGCGGATGAGAATGTAAGCAATGCACAATGTAATTTGTTTATACCAAAACACGTACTTATTAAGATGCTTGTTTGTGGCCTTGACAGGGTACGCGTCTGCAGACGCCAGATATACCGCCAGTACGTGACTTCCAGGATTTGTGCGATGGCATTTGTCTGGCGCTGCTCATTTCCTATTACTGTCCCAAGGTGGTGCCATGGACAAGCGTGCGCATCAATTACTTACCCGCCGTGGAGGACTCCATACACAATATATTGCTAGTTGGTAATTTCTCACAAAAGCATTTGCCATATGCCGTATTCCACATGACGCCCGAGGACATAACCTATATGCGCGGGTAAGTAGCTATAGCTTGGTGTCTTGGAGTCTTAAAACTAAATGGAACTTTTTAAAAAAAACGCAGTTCCATGAAACTCAATCTGGTCGTATTGCTTACGGATTTGTTCAACTTATTTGAAATACATCCTGCAAAATGTGTCTGCTATCCCGGCATGGATAATCAGGGTAAGTTTTTGACAATTGGCTATGTAGAACAATACCCTCTGCTGCACCACATAACATCTGTAAAACGTTGTCCTTCACCTAAAAAGCCTGTATCATTGGCATTTCTGTGTTTCCGTTGAGGCATGTTAGCATTGGCTTTCATCGCAGTTTATCGCATATTTATTATTTGCTTTACATTTTATGCCTTCTTTCTTTGGTTTAGTTATTCTTTTGCTAAGCTTTGTTTACTTGTACAAATTATTGGATACTTCCCTTATTTATTTTAAGTTTGTCATTTATTGTTAAATGTTTACATTTTCAAAGCCCCTGGCTGGTGTTGATACTTCAAAGAACAAACGATCTCAACACGATATGTATATTTTGTGCTTTCTCCTAAAAATGTCTGCAAAGTCAGCACTTGTCGTTTTCTTAAAACTTATAGGATATGTTAGGATCTGAAAAGTTTAGTTAGTATTTCTAATAGCATTATAAATTTTTAGATATTCAAAAAAAGTTCCTTTCGTCCAATATAGGTTTATTTTGGTATGGTTTTAATTAAATAGTTATTTTAAAGTTTTGAATTGTGGAGTTATTTTAGAGTTGGAAGTAGAGAAAAAGTTAAATTGTTTAAATCGTGAGTTACATATGAGTTTTATTTCATTTAAACTACTTTTATTAAATCAAGCTTCAGATAAGGTAACTAAAATAAATAGCTCGTTTATTTAGATGCTTATACAAAACAATGCTTTAGTTTTTGGTGAAAACACTGCTATATTTAATTACAAACCTTGATTCTTCATTTTATTTAAATAAATTGCAGTTTTCAAATGGAACTTTGCCCTGGCACTAATTATAAATTGTTTTATCAAAACACCAATATATTTGCCACTCTCCAAGTAGCATACAAATTCCACCATAATAATTTCATCATATATTTTATATGTGAATTCCATGATTAATAAGATCATTAAAATTTGTTTTTTTTTACCACCGATTTATTGGCATTTAGTCATACGCATAGAGCAAATCGTTTCAGCTTTAGCTGATTCACCTAGAAAATAAATTTAAGTCAACCGATTCTTCTAGAAACCATAAATGTAATAAATGAACTTGATTCTTTCTCTTTGTTTACGTGCAAAACACTTATGACTCCACAACCACAAAAATAAAACAACCACAAATTGGATTATATGTATGATTCAATTGTTCTTTTTACACACTCGTACACACCATCACACACACACCACACTCATGCACCACAACAACAATAATACATATAATATGCAACATGCAACAAACTGCAATATGTACTCTTTTTTGATGCTACTCCACTCGGTTCGCTCCACGTAGATGTCATCGTTAAGCGCAGCCTTGGCGCCAATGAGCACGGAATCTGCCATCGCCGGGGTCTTACAACGCAGCCCGTAATGCCAATACCCGATTTGCGCAGCGATGTAGACCAGCCGCCAGCTGGCTCTCCTACAAATCGGCCGCCATTTCAAGGTTTATTTCAAAAAATCAAAACTTTTCTTTGAAAGTCGAAAACTCTGTGTTTGTGTTTACCCCTTAATTATCTTATCTTATGTCTATCATGTTTGTTTGTTGCCTCGTTTGTTCGTTTTGCTGCATTTTGTTCATGTAATTTCGTGAATGTATTTCACTTTTAATTGTTTGTTATTGATTTGCTTGTTGGTACAACATTCACTCTCTTGTTTGTTTCATACAATTACTAAGTGAAACCCGAACTACTTGATTTAATATTCATTTCGTCTTGCAATTACAAAAATAATAAAAATAATGCCTAATATTAAAGATATTTAGTTGTAGTCTTAATAAATGATTTCATTAAAACAACATCATTATGAAGCTGCATTATCAGTTGGATAACTCAGTGCTGTGCTAAGCAGACTTTACTAAATCTTATTCATCATTACGTGGAAGATAAATGTATAATACAAATATTTTTAGCACTTGGGCACTTTCTGAGATATTTCACAAACGCACTGTTAAAATAACTAAGTGAATGTACATAATCAAGAACTAGTTAAGAAACTTGAGACATTTAAGCACGTTGAGACCATCTTGCTGTTTCTTTAATAATTAAGTATGGGTAGGTGTAGCTGCTGCTGATCGTTATTGGACTGATGTTAGCTGTTCAAAGACACTATTTTATCATAATCTTGAAAAAATCGAGTCAACTCAAACTAACTGTAAAATGGTAAAGGTTCAAAAACATTTTCATAATTTCTACAAGCAATGCAGTAAATACCTAAAAGTTCAAAAAGTCTTACATCGATTACAAGTTTTTTTTCTCAACTTTTTTGTCGAAAGATTCATCTTAAACTTTGGTTGTGTTTTTAGTTATGTATTTACATTCAGTTCAATGAAATTGACTGCATTTGAATTTTTGAGAAATGTAAAATGTTAGAAAAAATAGTTTTGGATGTAGTATTATACACTTTTGTTTTTGATTTCCGCATACTATTGTTTATAATTTCATAAAGTTCTAAAAAATAATAATAATTCTAAAATTCTAATTTATGGTGCAAAATATGCTTCTTACAAGCATCTTGGAAATAGACAACAAAATTAAATATAAATAAAATAAAGACTATATAAATATAATAATATATAAATATAATAATATATAAATATAATAATAATATATAAATATAATTATAATATAATACAAACGAAACTCTTGAGAAAATGAATTCAATAATACTATAAATAGTATACTTACTTAAGACTACAAATTATTTCTTAAAATTCTCCCTGTTTATTAATAAACTTAATAAAATTCTTCAATTAACTTAGCAAAAAATAAATCAAATATCCATATAAAATTTTTCAAAATTGCTAAGGTCCTTCGTCCTTGTTATATTCGAACAACTATTATAATCAAGATATTTTCATGCTCATCCCTTTAGAGTGGTGAAAACATATTCCAGGGGAATAAATTAATAAAAAGCTTCATATTTTTTTTTTAAATTAAGCAACAAAATTATATAGTCGAGGGTCCATTCGGCAGCATAGTCTAGGGGAATACAATTATTTTTCATTTTAAAAATATTTTCTTTTTTAATAATAATAAACTTCGAAATTAATTTTTTTTCAAAGTTGCACGTTAACTCTATAATATTTAAGACTCGCTGTACATTAAGCACAAACTAAACATTAATTTGAGTTGAATATTTTTTTATTTTGCTGTATTGCTGCACAAATTTTTATTTATTTATTTTATGGACTCTTATTTTTTTTTTTAGTACCGCACACAAATAATTTTGCGGGCAGCATTAATCGCAGAATAACTCCGCCAAATGATTATCAAACGGTTCAGTCAAACACTGTCGAGAGTAATCTTAACGAAGGTAATATAATTTTTCAATTTTTCATTTTGTTTATTATGTTTTTATTTTATTTTTTTAAAATCACTTTATTTGCCATTTAACAAGTTTTATTTACAATTATTGCCTTCTTTTATTGTACATTATTGTAATTTAGTCTTTGTTTTTCTTTTCTCTCAATCAATCCTCCTTATCCACACATGCTTTGCCACTGCCACCAACCAAACTACCAACACTACAACAACTGAAACTACAACATTGAATTGAAACGATGACGTTGCTTGACTGCTTGCTAAATTACGCGCTGTGTCTTGTTCTTGTGTTCTCTTGGTCGCCTCTTGCCACATGCCGCCTCATACGATAAACACCTGGCGTCACCTGCCGTCGCTGCACCATATGCACACACTCATACACGCCGCTGCCTTAATTAAATCATATAGCGTTTGTTGTGCACAAATCGCGTGGCATAACCACACTCTCATCAATGCACTCGCAGCAGCAGCATCAGCAACAACAACTGCAGCAGCACCAGCAGCAACAGGAACCCCTGGTTCCGGCTCGCTTGCGGCAAGCAAAAGAAAAGTCCAATGTTGAGTCGAAAGCCGATGAAAGAGGTTTGCAGCTTATTTAATTTTTCTTTGTTTCAATTCCCTTTTATGTTTTCATTATACAAAAAACTGACTAAAACCTGATTTGTTAAGAGTTTTATATTTTTAAGAAATGAGTAAATGCTGTGATTTACTACAAGTGAGACTATGTAGAAAATGCGCTTTTGTACTTTTATTGTTTTAAAACGATGATGTTACTGCTACTATTGTAGAACTAAGTTATTTCTATTAGCCTAAAGTGATTTGAACTAACTAACGTAGTACACTTCGACGCGATCTACTTTGTGGGAATATGTATATGCCAAACAGTTAATAGCTTTGTTAGCAAACTCTTTATTTGCCAACTTATTAGCTCTATTAACGAATCTAACTATCGTACTAAACATTTTGGCCTTTTTATTATTTTGTTTATTAATTTATTTTCAAATTTAATTTCTTGCTTTTAACAACAATGTAATTAGGCGATTATGTCGCTGCGGGTCGACCAAGCAACTGGGAACAAGGCCGACGACCGAGTTTTGCAGGTATGGTAAAAATGTTGTCTGCCTCTTGTATAATACTAACCATTATCTAAACGGAGTCCAAGTGCTGTTTGTTTAACCAATGCTTGTTATTAGGTCTTTTGTTACATTTGTTCAATTGTCATTGCATACTAAAAACTCTAACGTATCACAATTGTTAATAAATTTGCATTTGTTTTGTTTTTCAGGACGTCGTTCACGCAGAAATTCCTCCAGTGAAGATTCACAGCTGACCATAGAAAACTTTGGTGGCTCACAGGATCAGTTGAATACGCTTGGACGTTACGATCGTGAGCGGGATAGAGAGCGCAAGCTTTCTAGCACAAGCATTGGTAGGTTCTCTAATGCAAGAGCGCTAGTTTTTGAAGTTACTTAACGCCTAAAATATAGTTTCAGAACCTGCTGTGGCAGTGCGTTCTTCCATTGCTGATGCGCGTGGCACGCTGCAGCTGGGCTACGATACCGATTCAGGTTCCGAGAAACAGGATCGTGAAACGGAAAAGTATTCAATGCGTCGGCAAACCAGGTTGGTTTCACTTTGCATAACTTTTATACATACTAATAATTGTAAAATCTGTAAAATTGGCTTACTAGCGTTGACAATGTGCCCATGGCCTCAGCGCATAACTTATCCAACGCGGGCAGTCCACTGCCGTTGGCGCGTAATAAGCAACATTCCAACGATAGAGAGTACAGCGCTGATGCCTACGTTGAAGCCAAGCCGAATGTCTACGATCCGGAAAGCACGCCCGTGCGCAAGTCATCTACCAGCAGCATGCCAGCAAGTCCCGCTACTTGGCAAATGGAACCTTATGACGAAGATATGCGTTCGCTGGAAAATGCAACAAAACTTTCTACCATACGCATGAAGCTGGAAGAAAAGCGACGTCGCATAGAGCAAGATAAGCGCAAGATTGAAATGGCGCTAATGCGGCATCAGGAAAAAGTAAATAAAATTGTGTTATCAAAAGCTGCAGCAACTTTTTAAAAGTATTTTTCTGTATTGCAGGAGGATTTGGAATCATGTCCGGATGTTTTAAAATGGGAAACCATGAGTAATGAATCAAAACGTACACCCGAAATGGATCCAGTTGACTTGGACAAGTATCAGGTAATGTCCAGTTTGCGCTTAAAACAGTTTAAAGCCATTTCCATGCCCAGCTACCGAGCTATCCACAAAAAGTTAATAAATTAGCCTCGTGCTTAAGTGCTTTTGTAAATGTTTTAACTTAAATTTTCATCTGAATTAATGTGTATCATATTTGTCTTTTTCCGCATTTTGTGTCTGTGGTTACGTGCTATGCCTCAAACAACATAAACTTACTCACAAAAATACAACACACTCAAATATAAACATAAACAAACACACACATACACACACCACACACACACCCTGAACATTAACACATCTAACAACTGTTGTGGACCACCCTAATTAATTGTACTATGTGCGCTCGGGAATGCAGCAAAGCATCGCCATTATGAATATGAACCTGCAGGATATCCAACAGGATATCCATAGATTAGCAACCCAGCAAAGCCAAATGCAAGCACAGCATCTGCAAGCGCAGCAGCTAATGCAAGCGCAACAGATAGCTAATATGCTGAACCAGGTGAGGCTACGATAGTAAAACACAAAATATATATACATTGTTTCTTTTTGGTTTGACTTGTCCCAAATTATTCTTCATCGAATAACATCAAAAGCTTATTGGTTAATTGTTATACAATATTTATAAGTGCATCCAAAGCATTGTTTTGTTTTGTTCATTAATAACATTATGCTTTTGTTCTTGTGCCTGATTGTTTACTAACAATTTGTTAAAACGCTCTTACCCTAACCCACCTGCAACAGCAACAAACCTATGGCTCGCAACAACACCTGGCTGACCACCACTATCAGCAACGTCCAATGCAACAAAACTTTGGCTCATCGCCGCATCTTCCACAGGCCTACAATGCGCCCGTAAATGCATACAACTCCCGTCCTCCTAGTCGCGATCCATACCAGCAAATGCCACCAATGCAGCAAATGCAGTATGTCAATGAACATGGCCAGTATATGTCGCCACCACAACAACAGCCTCCGCCGTCACATTACATGCAGCCACAGAGCATTTACAGCGACAATGGCGCGCCCTATAACAATCATGGTTATGGTGGTGGCGCTGCTGGTGCCGGACCGTATGGCGCAGCTCCACCACAGTACCGCAACAGCGCCTACGATGACTATACACAGCCGCCAAATCACTTTTACTTGCACGAAAGCCCGCCACAACCGCACCCTCAAAGACGTACTTGGGCTCACTCGGCGGCCGCAGCAGCCTATGAACAACAGCAAAACCAGCAATCCGCGCTGGTGGATGTCAACGCTTGGCAGAGTCAGAAAAAGCCGCAGCAACAAGGCTGGCCCAATCGACCGCCTTCCAGCGCTGGCGCACCACAGGGTTTTGTACTACATCAGAACGGCGGTGGTGGCGGTGAGTTGCAGCACTTGTTTCATGTCCAATCATCGCCACAGCACGGTCATCGCATGTCCAGCGGCATGATGATGGGCGACACCAATGGCGTTCAGCGACAGCAGTCGCTAACCAACTTGCGCGAAAATCGCTCACCCAATATGCTAGGTAAAAACAACATGACGCCTCAACACGAGGACATGATGGCGCCACAGAGCATTTGTTTTATAGGCGATGAGGAGGACGTAGAAGAGCTGGAACGCAACATTATTGAGAGCATGCAGTCCACGCGAATCTCTGATTTTGTAGCGCAACAGCAACAGCAACAACATCAACATCAACGCCTGCATCAGCAACAGCAGCCGACTCACAGCGGTCGCGGCAGCAGCTCAGAGGACTATGATAGCAACGAAATGATTTCCAACAAGTTAAATATAACCAGTGGCAATCTAACCTACCGGATACCATCGCCCTCGCGACCATTAATACAAGCAAACAGTTTCCAAGATCCCCGAACTGTCGCAGATGGGCGACCTGAGAAGGGATTTTACATATCCTTTGACGATGAACAGCCTAAGCGGCCAAAGCCACCACTGCGCGCCAAGCGCTCACCCAAAAAGGAGCAAAGCAGGGACACTTTAGACAACCAAGTTGTCGTTAAACGTGAATCGCTAAGTCAACTGCACAACAACAATACAACAGCCGATGAGATCAAGACTTTAGCCAGGAATAGCAACAACCACAGTGTCAACCACTCCAACAGTGTCAAAACGAACAGTGCGCCCTTCGAGGGCAGCACATATAATAAGTACACAGATGAACCGCCACTGCAGCTGCGTCATTTGGCTGAAGTCAATGCAGAACGCAGACATCTGGAGGATCTTACCAATCAACAGCAGCAGCAGCAGCAGCATATGCCGCTGCAGCAGCAACCGCTATCACCCACACGTCTGCAGCAAAGCAGCAACCTGGCCGAAGCGGCCAAGAATAAGGCGCTAGTCATAGGCGCCGATGCAACCAATTTAGATCCCGTAAGTACAATGTTACAAATTGTTCAAACCCTAAATCTAATTGAAATCTTTTAATGCCATAGGATTCCGTGGATGAAATGGAGCGTCGTAAGGAGAAAATCATGCTGCTTTCTTTGCAGCGTCGCCAGCAGCAAGAGGAGGCTAAGGCGCGCAAAGAAATTGAGGCGTCACAAAAACGTGAGAAGGAACGTGAAAAGGAGGAGGAACGTGCGCGCAAAAAAGAGGAACAAATTGCACGACGCGCAGCCATATTAGAGCAACATAGATTAAAGAAAGCCATCGAAGAGGCAGAGCGGGAGGTAACCAGATATACGATATACAATATATAAGAACAAAACTAATGCTGTTACTCAATTGCAGGGCAAAACACTTGACCGCGCTGACCTACATGTAAAACTACAGCCCCAATCAAACTCATCTACGCCACGTCTTAGACAGCAACGTGTGACTCGGCCAAGACCAAAAACAATACATGTGGATGATGCTAGCGTAGACATAAGCGAGGCTTCAAGCATCTCTAGTCGCGGCAAAAAAGGCTCTAGTTCAAATCTAACTGGTGAGCAGTTGCTAAAAGCTTTGGCTTACATAGCGCTTAACGATAGTTGTCATAAAGGATTTTTTTTTACCCTGTAAAGATGCATTTCGATTTGTTTACTTTGGTTATATAGAAAGTGCTATCACATTCTGTAAAAGTTTTTAAGGGATGCTATTACGTTCCGTCTGTTTGTTCAGATTTTCGCATATCTCTACCACGATTATTGCTTTTAGTCACTGATTTCAATATGAAAAAGCTAACCAACGAAAAGAAGTCGAAATATAATAGATTTTTTTAGCTTATAGAAGTTTTAATTGTATCTCAATAAGTAAGAAACACGTTTTCCTAATAAATGTTCAAAAGTCTTTACTTTTTATTGTCAAGTCCGTATTAGATTTAGTTTTTTTTTTAAATTGTCAAATGTCATCTCAACTTCGGCGTTGTCGAACTTCTTAATTGTGCTGTGTTCTTTTATGTTAAGTTTTGCCCTTTTACTAATTTTTCTTTATTTGTTTTGCAATTTCAATTTATAATTTTACTTTTACTGTACAGGCTACGGTCAATTAAGCTCAAATTCTATGAAAAGAGATTATTACAGGGGCTCACAAGACTCCCTTACAGTTAAAGGTAAATTTGTTAAACTTTGTTAGTTATATTTTGTGTTGTATTATACGCTTGTCTTAAGTTATGCATGTCGGTCAAATTATTGTAAATTATTTATTTGGATTTTTATAAGTTATGCAATTATTGCAATAGTTTTGTATAAGTTATAATTGCTTTGGTAAAAAGGGCATTTTGAGTTGAGCACTTACTAATAAAATTAATATAATATAAAGTATTTAGTATATTGTAACTTTTAATGCTAAGTCATAACCACTAATTTCCTTCAACAGAGTCTCCTGATGATTATCCCAGTACAAGTTCAACTCCGATTGGACGTCGGGGATCTTACAAAACATCAAGAGGTTGGTGCTGGGTAACATGTTTTCAAATTGTTTGTTAGTTCGCTTGAACAAAAACGAAATTCGCAAAAAACAAACATTTTTTTTTGTTTTATGGCTCCTTGATGAGCGCATTTTAGGTTCTGCTCTTGTTTTTTTAACTACATTTTTGAGTTGAAATTTTAAATATTAACACATTTTATGTTTTACTAAACAATTTGCATTTTATTTAATGCGCTAGAAGGATGCCCAAGTTGTTGCTATCACTGTGTATGCAACTACACTAACTTAAATATAAATTAAGCTAAGCCCAACTAACTGCTAAAGTAGCTGCCACAGCAAAATATTAATATTTAAAACAACATTGCTTATAAAATGCACCAAGGGAGCAAAAAACAAAACAAAACTATGGAACTGCTGGATTAATTGTAACGCTCCAAGCGTTGTATTTGCGAAACGGTTGTGGCTCAAATATCAAATTTATTTATATATTTGTCTTAATTTTGGGGCTGGTACTACGTGTATAATTTTAATATGATTTTGCAATTTGTTATTATGCCTGCGTTAAATTATGAAAACTGTTAAACTACACCAATTCGTATTATGCACTCCACTCGCGCGTGCTTCTGTGCCACTTCTTGCAGAGCCAACCGTCGAGCGGGGACGTACTCTATCGCGTATATCCGTCGCTAAGGGCAGCTCACTTAATTTCCGTGGCCGAAAATCGAATTCTCTAATGAATTTGTGCGGTAAGAAGCGTTTCACAGCTATAAAAACCAAAAAGCTGCTTGTCTTTCTTTTACTCTGCTCAACTATATACGTAATGTTTTAAAACGTTTTATGTGGTTTTGGTTTCTCTTTGTTTTTCTATTGTTTAAATACTGTATTTTTAATGTATACATTTTCGATCTAACATTTGTATTTCTTTTATATAGTTAACTATTTACTTTTTTATTGGTGTATGAAAACTTTACTATATAGTTTGTTATGGTTGTGGTCAGTCCATTTTGTGTTTCCCCTATGGATTTATAGAATGTTTCAGAGAATAATTTTGCCACAGATATGCTTGCAATAAAGAGTTGAAAATTGAGAGAAGATTAGAACTATTAATGCTTAAATAAAACAGCACAATTTATCAATAATTTTTATGTCTTAATTTTTTAATTTGCGTTAAAAATATGTCATTAATTAGAATTTAAAAAAATGAGGAAAAAATTTAGGAAATTATTATTTAATTATATATATATATATATATAAATGAATTATTTAATTTTTAAGGAACTAAAATATTATTTTTTGAACTGCTACTCCTACCTACTTTCTGCTTAGTTGAAAGTTAAAAATGATTTTGTATATTTAAGAACGGCTTTATTTCACTTTATTGGTTTAAGACCATTTTGAAAATTTGCAATCAATTTAGAAATAATTATTTTTCAACTCAATCACTTCTTTGTTGCAAGTATCTGCTACAACTATAGGTTTGGTCAACTCTTTATAATTGTTACAGCTTCAGTAACAATATTCATATTTGATTACTTTATTTTATTCTCTTTATCATATTATTTGTGTTGATTTTTATTTAAAATTTTTACTTATTTTGTTCAAAACTGTAATAGAAGCGGTGTTGGTTCCACATGTTTTCTTTCGCTGCAAGCTTTTTCAAGAATATGAAACTGTTAAATGGCTTAGGGGGGTTTCGGTATAACATTGTCTGCTTTGTTTAGGGCTGGGTATTAATTCCATTGAAAGTCTCCCACACCCAAGCACCTAAAGAACGGCTGCACTTACATACACACGCACACACATATCAAACATTTGATCATAAACAAATTAAGTAACTACTTATAGAAATGGTCCAGAAATGCTTAACTAAATTATGTGCACACATTTTCTTCTTTTATTTCTCTTTCTTTCAATTCAACAATTTTAACCAACATCGTTTGTAAAAATAAAACATAAATCGAATCAAAATTACAAAACAAAAATAATAAAATTCTTGCAATTAATGAAACGAAATGTTATTAACCAAATCAAATCATCGTTCGCCCGTTTCATCGACGTCATCGTGACAACTAACCAAATTATGCATGGATGCTTGCTCCTGCAATTGCTCTGACATAAATCAAAACCAAATCCAAACTAAATCGCATTTGATTGCTCTGCCAAATGTGTTGTTCGCTTTTATTGGGTTTGACTAACAACAATACATGTAAATGTGTGTGCGCAAACACTGCATGTTTGACTGATGATTGATCGTATGCTCGCTCTTGATTATCGGCTAGACACAGATTCTGGATTGGGACGCGCCACACCGCCTAGGCGTGCACCATCGCCAGGCATGGGAATGGGTGCATCAGGTAGGCATATGCCATCACCATCTGGACCAGGCTCTTTGCCGCCAGGTTTGATATCGAAACGTCGCGGATTTGATGATGGCTCAAGCGATATCTCATTAACTCCGAATTCAATCTTGGAATATTCGGGTTTGTATTAGTCGTCTCAAATTCAATCAAACAATCATACAAACAAACCAAACAACCATACATATGTATTCATGCACCATTGGTCATTATTTGCAATTTTTCGAATGTTTCACTTCAATACATCATCATTATTATTATGTTATGTTGACTCATGCATATCATCATTAGACACACGTTGATCATTATACTCTCTTATGCAAATTGGCATAAATATATTTAAATTTATATTTATTTTATTTTTATAATTCATTATTTGTTTTATCAACCAAACTATGTATGCATAATTTGAATATTTAGTGCAGCGACAGTTTGTGTGCGCGTTTATAGAAAAAACTACAACAATTCCATCGTCAAATCCACGACTTTCGATGGTAAAACCGAGTGTATTCCATTTATATTTTCATGAAAATTGAAAGAAAATATAAAATTAAAATGCCCAAATTGGCACCATTAACCGCTACACATTTGCAGTAAAAAAGCAAAGTTTTTAATAATTTTTTTTATTGTTATAATTTGTTAATTAAATTTTTTGTTGAAAAAAAATATTTATTTAAAGCATAATTTTGTTTGACAAGCTTATTATTTTGCAAGTTAGTAATAGGCATGCCCTAAATTATATTTTAACTTTTTTTTTATTGTTTTCCAAAGCTGCCTAGTTTGCTCTTAGCCTGCATTTGTATAGTAACTACCAAATATCAAAAGTATTAGTCTTATAAATCTGCAATTAACAACTTTAGTAGTTAACTTTAAGCTGCGTGTGTTGCTTATATTGTATGCATTTCTTGTGGCAGGTCCAAAACTTTACAAGCAACCAGCGGCCAAATCCAATCGCGGCATTATATTAAACGCCGTGGAATATTGCGTTTTTCCGGGCGCTGTGAACAGGGAAGCCAAACAGAAAGTGCTGGAAAAAATTGCACGCTCAGAGGCCAAACATTTCTTAGTGCTGTTTCGCGATGCCGGCTGCCAATTTCGGGCTTTATACAGCTATGTGCCGGAAACGGATCAGGTGACAAAGCTGTACGGCACCGGACCTAGTCAAGTCGACGAAGTCATGTTCGATAAGTTTTTCAAGTAAGTGTGTCAATTATGACAATGAAAACAGCGTATTCTAATGCTTATTAATTGCAGATACAACTCAGGTGGTAAATGCTTCTCCCAAGTGCATACAAAACATCTAACTGTCACTATAGATGCCTTCACAATACACAACTCCTTGTGGCAGGGTAAAAGAGTGCAGTTGCCCAGTAAAAAAGACATGGCGCTTGTGATTTAAGCCCCAAGTGGTAATACACGCCTAACTAAATAGGGCTTTTGGCGCACTTGTGCGATACGTACTAAGGCAAAGCAAATTATTCTAAAACTTTTCGCATAAAATCGTTATTGAAAACGCATACCTACATATTATGAAAGAAAGTTCTTTATTTTAAACTGTACAAAGTAATTGATTGAGTGAGGGTTAGGTTGAGCAGGGTACAGTATATAAAATATAAGCTACCTATTTGAACATTTTTGGGTATGGGCTTAAAAATTGTAACTTGAAAATATTGTAGTTATAAATACAATACGAATAATTGTTTAATTTGAATATATCTATATATGCATATATAAAACCATAAAATAATTTATTCTTCAAAGAAGCTTGTTTGAATAGATTAGATAGTTGTGTGAAACAAAAAAGCTTACTAAAGTGTATAAAAGCAACACAAAACTGTTGCATTTTTCTTTAAATTTTTCTTTCGAAATGCAAAAATTATGTAAAACAAACAGAAATGTAGAGAATACTTACATCTTTTTATTAATTTGTTTTAAATTGTTATAAAGTTTTTGTGCGAAATTGTTTTGGCTACATGGCTGGCATTTTCTTTAAGATGCCGCCATCAAATTGCAGCCAAGGCGCAGCATAACGCAAGTCGACACTAATTTTAACGCCACTAGCTATTTATTTTAATACTAATTAATAGTTACAATTATGCATTATTACAAAAATATATAAAAAAAATAAAACAACTAATATTAAACAATAACTATAAAAACGAAAAAAAAACAAAATGAAAAAAAGACTTTTAACTGGCTGAACTTTAGTAGCGTCTCTCTGTTGTAAAAACTTTTTTAAATACTATATTTTGTATAACTTCACCAAGTCAGATGCTCATAACATGTAGTCAGACTCTAAAAATTTTCAAAATGTATTACAAGTTATTTTAAATTCTTACCATTACGAAAGTTTATGCATTTTTAAAACTTGCCTTAATTTTGGCCCAGGGTCGCAGCCAAATTATTCAAAACAAACAACATAATTATACTGCCATGCTTATGAAATAGAATTTCTAAACGGTGTATGTACGTTTTAACTCACAGCAATTGTTTTTAATTTAATTTTAGAAAAAAAAGCATAACTCAATCTTGTTTTAACTTTTTGTCTAATTTTGCTGGTGACGTTTTATTGTTTTATTAACATCAACTTGCTTTACTTCTTGAAGCATAAATTGCGAGTAATGACAGAAGAACACAGGTTAAGAAGGCAAAACTATGAGTATCATTGCCAATAAAATCAAAATACATAAAATCAATAAAACTCAACAACACCTTGTACGATGGCATATAACAAGCTTAGTAAACATATAAAATTAAATGTAATACGGAAAACAAAAAATCAGATTTTCATCATGATCAAGTTTATATATGTATATGATATGTGTGTGGCGCAGTTGCGCCCTTGGCGTGATATGCTCCATATTAATTAATATTATGTAATAGGATTAAACATTATTATATGAAATGTAATAAAGTTATTAAAAATATTAACAAAATGACTTCTATTGTGTTGTTTTTTGTAGTGTTTAACATAATTTTCTACTTGGTATTTCAAGTCAAACTACACGTGACTAGTCAGTTGATGTGTAATTATTGGGAATGATTTTAAACGCCTTACTGTATGGTACAAAATGTCTATTAAGTTTGTGTTAAAGTAAGAGTCAGTTTCTTGTATTCTGTTTAAATTTGCAGATGTTCTGAACCTATTGAGTACTTGACGCAAATAAAAATAACCCTAAATTGGAGCTTAAGTTGCAACATAAGCTTTGATACATTGCAACTTGTTGCAAAAGCTATAAAAATACGAATATATGTAATGATAATAAAATATTGGCTTTTTAATTAATACAAGGTTATGTATGTATTATCACTTTTAATGCTATATACAATATTACATTTGAAAATCGTCGCGCATATCGTTGTAACGCAGAACGTGTTCTTTGATTTTGGAGCCATCAACCCAAGTAATAAAGTCTTCCAAGTTGCGTGAAACCAAAAAGGCAGGATCTTTAATCGTTTCGGGACCAACTCTTACATGACCGTGTTCTATAAGGTCTGTAGCGTTTTTCAAATTCTCCGACATTCTGACTGTAATAAAATTAATGTTTTATAAATCAATAATCCACACTACTTTGAGTAATCATACTTTTGACCATAATAACTGGCAGACGGCGACGACAAAAATGACTTGCTGAAGTTTTACTTGCACTTTCCAAGCTCATGTCATTATTACAGATACCCATTGCATGTAGTTTATTAAGCAACATTGTTGTGGATTCTGCTTTGAAAGCATCTGCATTGTCGAGTTTGGCAATTTTCTCAGCTAAGTCGCGTATTTCACGTGACAATTTGTTGTATCTGTAATATAAATATATTGTTTAAAGTTTCTTAAATGTTTTCGCAGTTAAGACCTACTTTGTGTAGTCCTCGCGCTTTTGTATGTGATAGCGGCGCAGTATTTTGTTTTCCTTTTGGCTATTGTCTACTTTCCAGGTAATGAAGTCTACCTTTTTAAGCAATTTCTGCTCATGAAACTTTAGTTTGCGCACCATGGCTTTATTTGCTGTTTGTTTATTTGCTGTTTTTAGAATTTGTGGCACAATGTGCTATGTCAGTGTTGTAAAATTTACAATTTGTTTGTTTGCTTAAAAGCACTGATTAATAATGTATCGATTACGAACAAAGTCGATAACATTTAAGTGCTGAAAAATATAATTTGTTTTTGTTTAGGTATTTGCGTTTGATGTTCATTTTACTTAGTGCAACGGTTTTAAAAATCACACAAATTAACAACACTTAAGTCAATATGTCCGCGACTATGGATGAGGAGTCCACAGCAAAGCCTACGCCTGAAGAAGATCCCATTGCTGAAGAGCGACTTGGTTATGTGCGCGAAGTTGGTGCACAAGCGGTTTGGAGCTTGTCTTCTTGTAAACCAGGTATTTTCTGATGCATTTTACTTATGACGATAAGTAATCTTTAAACTGGGCTTAGGCTTCGGCGTTGAGCGTCTGCGCGATAATATTATGGACACCTATTGGCAGTCGGATGGCCAATTACCGCATCTAGTCAACATACAGTTTCACAAGCGCACAAACATAAGTGAGATTTACATTTACACAGACTACAAGTTGGACGAAAGCTATACCCCATCACGCATATCCATACGTTCCGGCATTAATTTCAATGATCTGCAAGAGCTGCAGGTTATTGATCTCACCGAGCCCAGCGGCTGGGTACAAATACCCATCAAGGATGGCAATGTTAAATTTATACGTACCTTTATGCTGCAAATTGCAGTGATATCAAATCATCAAAATGGGCGAGATACACACATGCGTCAAATTCGTATACATGCACCAGTTGAGGGCAAACACTATCCTTTGGAGTTCTTTGGCAAATTTGGTACTGTCGATTTTCAAAAGTATGCTACCATACGCTAATATTATTTAACGAAAAATAAATTATTTGTAAAGGTATGTGTTTAAATTTATTTATTTAACTGTCATAACACAAAAGCGTTATATTGTATATGTTTAATTGAAGACTGCTTCGCATAGTCTAATATTTATAATTTTTTGGTGTTTGCATTTAAATGCCAAAAATATGCAATATACACAAAGAAACTTAGGACAAGTTAACAAAAAAACATTGAAATGTATTAATATGATGTAGTAATTTTATTGCGCACACAAAAATTGTATAAAAAAAATCAAATGCAATTATGAAAATGCTAGTTAACTTAGTTATTAGGTAAAATTGTGCGAGGCTTATTGCACTACATGACCGCTATAAGCAGATTTTCGAACATGGTATAATGGCAATCAACAATGCTTTGGTATACACAGCAATATATTCGATCTTGCCATACTAATGATAAAGAGAGTTTGCTACAATGGCCAATGATTGTCGTAACGTTTTATGTTATTGCTTTTTTGGCAGCCCTTAATGTTTTATAATGATTTTTTTCGTCCTCACAATCGGGCGTTTCGCACTCATATGAGGCTTTCATTAGCGCATCTTCAGCAAATGTTTCAGCACTCTGCAAGTAGGCAGCTAGTTTGGGTAATTGCTCATAGGGACAGTCAAGTCGCTGCCATTTGTAGAAGCTTTCTAAGTGCGCACCCAAACGTTTGCACTTTTCAAAATTGATATGGCCATTAGCTAATCTATAAGTGTCAGCAAATAAAAATTAAATGATTTTTCATCTGTTGTTCAAATAATATATACGTACTTTGATTCGCAGCTTTTGTTTATAACGCATAAATCCTTTAGAAATAGACTAAAGAAGGGTATAATGGCACGTTCAATTTTGTTAGCAGTATCCCTTTCAGAGCGCCAGACGGCTGCTTTCATAGTAGAACGATAATTCAAAAAATTCGAGTTGGGATCCATTTGATGTTCCAAGCCCTCAAATTTTGTTATCTGCACCTTGGCCCACTAATGAGAGTATAGTAAAGTTGTTACAGCATAATGTGGTTTTAGATGAAAATCTAGACTCACGGTTTTCTTGAGACGTGATATGGCAGTCATATTAAGCGCTGTTAAAATGGCCATCAAGCTGTTGAAATTTCCGGTATTGAAACATTCTAAAGCTGTCTCAATCCAAAAGTCAATCATTTGCGCACGTTGAGATTTTTTGCTGAGCTGTTGATAAAAACATAATTATTAAGCTTAACTTTGTGCAATTGAACTTGCACCCACCTTTACTATTTCCGTAGCAGCTAATAGGCTTAAACGCTTAAACCATTGTTCATAGGCACCAATATTAATACAAGTTTTAATAGTTTGGCTTTGAGGCTGTGCGTCAGTTGGGGATGCACAACGCTGCAGCATGGCTGCATCAAGCAATTCAATAAACTCCTCTAGACGTATTTGAGACAGATAAGCGTATTCCATAGCATACAACTGATGGGATAATTCGAAGGCGTTGCTACATAAACTTGATACATTTTCCGATTTGTAGACATTTGTGGCAAAACGTTTAAGGGATTTAATACTGCTTTGCCGTCCCAGTGAGCTCGCTGAAGACTGTTTTCCCAGTAAATACTGAATTTTTGTCTGACGGCTGGCTGTTAGTTGGTCCAGCGATTCTGGAATGCTTTCGAAGAAAGGGCCGCCTGATTCTTTAAGCGTTTGCTGTAGCTTTTCATTAAGAAAGTCATATGGGCACAATTCAAACCAATAAGCAAGCAGACGTTCCAGTGCCGCTTTACTTTGGCACTGCTGTATAATCTTTTGCAGCAGCTCGTGCGGTGGCAAATATAAACGTGAACATATCACAAATCCAAATTCAAAATCCTCGGCTCTAAAGGCGGCTAGCAGAGCAGCTAGCGTATCCACCGTGCCTGAAATTACACGTTGTTCATTGCGCTTAGTTGGCATTTTGGGTTTCTACAAAGAAGTTAAGTTTGGTTTATAAGAACAATAAATATAACAACATATAACGCACCAGTATTGATGTAGAAATCGTGTCGGCCTCATCTGCCGAGCTGGGAATGTCGCAGTACATTGAATCTGCTTGAGTGTCGCGAGACCAGGCCGCCGTCAGTGAAGCACTATGAAATAAATCGTCATGGCCCGAATCGCAGCTGCTTAGATTAGAGCTTTTATCATTAATGGTTGTGGCAGAACCAACAACTGGATCGCAGTCGGTAATAGCTGAACTTGTGGACATAACAGAAGCACTAGAGAAGTTATGATTAAGCTGACGGCCGGAGTTGTCTACTGCACGATTGTCTGTATCGGTAGCTTGAGAGCCAAATGTAGAATTCGAATTAGTACGAAATTTAAGCGCTTTATCTGGCAGCACATTTCCAAGCGCGGTTGCGTTACGCAAGGGCTGCCAAACTTCTTTTTGATGCGACTGATGATTAAAATGTTCTTTGGTTTCAACAGTGCGTTCATCAAGTACCTCTCCATTACGGGAAACCAAAACTTCTTCAGTTGTTGTTACGGAAGACTTGACTGTAAGCGATGTTTCGACCTCAATGGGCTGCTTGGCCAGACCGGCGTTGATGAGCAATTGATTTAAATGCTCTACAGCTGGCATATGTCCATCTATCAAAGCATTCTTTATGGCACTTGCATCGTCTGCTGGTAAGCCATCTAGCTTAACCGGTACACCATTGATCAGCAGCACTTCCTCCTGCTGCAAGGAGGAAGTTGTTTCGCAGTCGACTATTTTCACATCCTTGCCAAAAAGAGATTCAACTGCATTCATTATGTCTTCATCCATTTTGTTTTAGTCGTTGTGTTAGTTGAAGGATTTATGTGTATTAAGTTGTTCTTGTTGATAAAATGCTTATGACCCTGGCTGGTTCTTTGGATTAATTTTAATGTACTAGCCAGTACATTTCTGCAAAGGGAAATGGTATTATTAGAATGCATTAGTTGTTAAATTTCGTTTTGTGCCTCTGTCTAATATATTCGATATATGCTTCATTAGATTTTCCGTGAAAATTGAAACCATGAGAATGATCCGAGGCCAACGAGCTGGCAACACTTTTTTTTGCCAAAAATGGGTTGGTCTTGGTCTTAACGCACCTGCAGTAATAACATTGTTTGTTGGCGTTTCGGTCGCCACGCTTTGTTTATTGCTTATGCTCTATACATTTTGTTGCACTTTAATTATTCGTTTGCGTGGCTAATTTGCGTTTTGTCTAATTATTTACTTTATTATTTTTTTCTTAGCATTCTTATTATTCTCAACATTCTTCTACGACAGTGTTGGAAAATGATTTTACTTTTAGCCATTCGCATGGGTTCGCCTTTAGTTCGGAATCAAAACAAACGACGAAATGTCGGAATGCATGAGAGTACAGTGTTGTAAACTGTGCATTTTAAATACTGTTTTTTTTTGGGTATGCTGTTAATTTTAAACTTCACTGTTTTCGCAAGTGAACTTAGAGTTCTTTATAAACTAAACATAAGATGCGCTGAGGGTTGAACCATTATCGGGTTTCTTCATAACTTAAGAAATTGAAGAGGCATAAAGTAAATATTAACATTAATATTTGATTGCACCTTCTTTTTAAATAAATTAAGCGAATACCCGGTAAATACAACCAAGTCAGAAAACCTGTATTTATAACAAAGAAGAAGTGGCCAAAGTTGCTACCTAATTCATGATTAAAACCATTTGACGTCAGAGCAATTGCTTAAATAAAATATTTTATAGATCAATTTTAAAATATTCCATAAATTAGCATTAAACTTTGGTGAAAGTTGGCGCCGGATCAGGTCGTTTCTTTTGCGCTAAACATTTAAACAATTTCAATCACAATTTCTTGTTGTTTTGGAAACAACATTAAAAACTAATTAAAAAAGATTATTTTTAATTTATTCCATCAATTTTATTTAATAAGCAGATCTTTAGTTTGATTTGATGCAGAAATCGAATTCTACTTAGATATAAGTGATCACATTAAACATTTGGGAAACTGCACTCGGTGGCAATGCCGCAGAAATTTTTGCCACGTGGCAGACGGAAATAACCCTCCTCGCCCCAAGCTGTGTCCCAGGAGTTCTTAACGATCCAATAGTCTTGACCATTTTCAGAGCCATAACCCACAACTAAAACAGAGTGATTTACTTCTCCATTATTGCATTCCTCATCGGCATAAATGCCACTTTTGTAGAGCAGCAAGCTTTCGAGGCCATTCAGTGAACAAGCCATGGGTCCTAGTGTGGCAATAACCTCTTTCATGGCATCTTCATCCTTTGAGGGAACAACACTAAATCCATTAATGGTGGCGCCTGAATTACCTGCCTTATACTGGCAATCAGCCTTCTTGTCCAAATAGGGATAGCTTTCGCCATGAGAAATGCCATTCTAAAATGTTTAGGAGGAGCAAAATGGAGAATAGATCGTTTTTAGTAGCTATTTTGTGGTATATTAACCTGTTCAATTATAAAGTCAAAGGCATACTCTTGGTAGCCACCATCGCAGCCAGCCAGACCATAGTCAACTTTGCCGCAGTCTACCAAATTTTGTTCCGAAAGATTTGGCAGCTTGCCAGTTTTACGGAAGGTATGTCCCTCAATAGCACCAGTTGTGGCAAATGACCAACAGGAACCGCACTCGCCTTGAAATTTAACAGGTGTAACGCCACCCTTTTGACGCCAATCAAAGGAATCTGGACACTGAACGCCAGTCTTCTGATACACCTGACGATGCTGCGCCGCCTTCTGTCTATAAGAGATCGTTTCTATGAATAAGTAAAATAAAAAGTAGACAATTGATTCTTAACTTACTCGCCAGCTGCAGATTTTCTTAGACCAGTAAGCTGCTTAAGGAATTCAACCACAGATAAATCTGAGAAAGCATTGAGCGCCAGCTGATAAGATTGGGCGCCACTTTGGAATGCCTGATTGCTGGACTCCACCAAACCTTGTCGAGCAGCAAAAATACCCTCACGCAGTGAACGCTCTGCTGCTGTGGCATAGTTTTTACCTGTTTGTGCCTAGTTAGGGCGATAGAGGGAATGGTATAGGCATAGGGTAGTTCTTTTAATCAGAACTTACCACAAAATCTCCGAAATCTCTGACATTGTTAAGCAATGGAGGCGATGGCAGACGGTTAGCAATGCCTGCAATACCCTGCTGGACGTTGCTGGCAATGCCTCCGAGTGGATTTCTAAAGTTTCCAAAGCCGCCAAACTGGGCAGCGGCTAGTGCGATAAACAGTGGCAGCACGAATAGAACTCTCATGTTGATCTATAATGATAAGAGGATGAGAGAATATTTTTAAACAGCTGTAATTGAACTTTTTAACAAAATGTTGCACCTAAATTGCCACTAAATTGTTGATGAAAAAAATCGAATCATTCTTTAAAATTATTTTATTTTACAAGAACATACGAATAATAAAAAATGATTAGAAATAATATAGATTTGGGCTTAACAACCCAGGGTGGGTTTTGGCCTTCTTTCTTCTCTTTTTTCATTCATCTTATTTATTTATTGTAATATTTTTAAAAAAAATCAACTTTCTAAGTAAAAAAAAGTTTCTATATGTAACTTAATGTCTGCGATCAACAGCCAGACCACAAGTAGACTCCGAAGAACTATCTTAGATAAAGATTTGTTACCCCCACATTTTTTACTTCTACAAAAATTCGCAATTTTAAAAGGGTATTTTTCTGGAGTATGTTTGTTTTATTTTTTTGATTTTATATGCGCCTAAGAACTAAAAGTTCGTGTAATCCATGGTGTGTTTATATATCATATTAAGTTAAACAATAGTTTGGTAAAGCATGTAAGGTTTACAGAAGCGTGCTGAAGAAAGAATGTCAAATGTGTAAACAATGTTTTAGAATACATTGTTGCATTCCTTTATTCAATTGTGTATTTTTTACACCAAAAATCGTTGAAGACAACGAAAGTAAGTAACATTATAAAAAGCGTGTTATCGAAGAACGAAAGTTAAAGTCTTACGATAATTTAAGAATTCATTTAGAATTAACATTAGTCAAGGGCTTAAGTTGTTTTATATTGCAACTATTCAAGGTTAATTATTTATTTGCTGATTAGCACATTTGATTAAGTCGTTTCACTCGTACACTGACCCTCAGTTTTAAAAAACACGAAAAATTGATTTGATTTTATGGTCTAGACTTGAAATTATTAGATATACCGGTTTTTTTTTTGGTAAAAACCAGGACAATTATTGACAGCACGCGACCTTCAAAATTAATAACAGAAATAAAATCGCGGCACTTGCAAATTATTTTTTTGTTTAATTGTAATCGTAAGTTCAATCATTCACCATATCGTGAGCATTGCACCAGTGTAATTAAAGATTTACGATGCCGGGAAATACGGAAGACCCTGACATTAAGCGGTTCGCAAGTTGATTTTGTAATATGCATGCATGCACATTAATTAAATGTTTTCAAATGGAACTTGGCACATAAAATAAAATTAAACACAACGAACAGCTGCTCACACCTTTAAAAAAAAATAAAGATGCCAGAAATTACAGAGGAAACGTGTTCCTTAAGTGTGACATAACTTTCTTTAAATTATGATAAGTTATTAATTTGAATTCACAGCAGTATGATGCTTCCATCTCGACACAGTAAAGGTTACAAGCAAATCTCGAGCAGTAAAAAAAACTACGTCTAACCTTTCTTGAACGTTACGGCCACACAAATGATTCTCTCCGTAGACGCTGTTTTGGCTTTTATAGTAATCCGACGAATCGTCATTCTACGCTATCATGCAAATTAAATTAGAAATGTTAAATAATAATTTTTTTTTTTATAAACTTGTAGTATTGGAGGCACAGGTCGCCGAGTGCCTAGTGCTGCTTAGTATCAAAATATAAATCACAGATCCAGCGATTAAATTTAATATTGAATCAAGATGATTATAAATTTCATTTGTTCATAAACAACAACGTGCAACTGGTTTGGAGATTTAAGAAATTAACGCTATGCACCAAGTTCTACGTTCTACTACGCAGGCAGTCACAAAATATAGATATCTGTATCTTAGTTTGCTCTAGACTTTAATATGTAAACACGTCTAATTATTGTGGCATATGGAAATCTTAAAAAAAAAAAAAACAAACATATCAAATCGCGTTAATCTAAAACCTGAAATTGGTCACAAAAAAAAGTATAAACATTATAAATATGACCACAAACAAACATATCTGAATTATGTCAATTTGTTGTAAATATTCATAATTTTCGTTCATAAGCCGATTATTCGAATTTGTTTGTTGTTAACTAAATATTCATTTGATAAACTAAGATAAAGGAAGGCTAATTTCCAATGACAGTGTATTATGTACTAAACCTGATATGATTTCAAACAAAAACATAGTATTAGCCTAATTTCTACTGGCGCCCTCTTTCCGATTTTGGAAATAACCGAAAAACTAAGGCGTTGCCTGCAGAAATAAGACAATTCTTTAAATTAAAAAAAAGAATAACTGCCAAATTGAGAGAAGATTTAATATTATTTTTAAATGAACATTAAATTTCCAAGTTCTATGCGTATTCGAAATTAGCTACTCCGCAAAATCCATAGACTTACATAGTAGCCTTTTCACTTCTAATCAGGCGTATTCTAAAAACATTAGATTAAGAGACAAATAAGTTTTTTCATATTATAAAAATATCTAATTCTAATTTAAATTCTAGATATTCTGTCGCTAGTCCGAATCCTACGATGCAAAACTTACTTTACTTTACGTTCGCATGAAATCCATTTTCCTTGCATACACACGACATCGACGAGATGGCGCTGTCGCTGTGCCCTAATACGCCGAACTGAAGATTTTTCAAAGTATTGTAGATGTAGAATGTCAATCCTATTTTTATTAAATCTGTTTTAATAATCTTTCTTGTTTTAAGTACATTTTTCCATAGTTTTAGCGTATTTTTCACTTCAAACTCCACTTAAGTAAAATTAATTGCATTTGAAAATTTTTGAAATGTGTAAGCCGGAACATGGCGTTCCATGACTTGATACAAGATTTATACGGTTTCTATTAACTTTAACGTCAGAGATACATATAATAAAGTGAGTGTTTTTAATTAATCCATAAATCCATATTAACTTTGGTTAAAAGTATAATTTCTTATTCTAGATGTCACAGGAATTAAGTTACTGCAGGCAAATATTGTTAACAAAAAAAAAGAAACTTAATCAATCCAAAATCTGCTATGAAAAGAAATAATTTATCAGTAATCTTTGAGATACTTTTAATAAATGCAAAAAATAAATAAGAAAAATAATCTGATTTTGATTAAAATTAATAAAGAGCTGGGACTCCAAAAGATTTGTTTTTGATTAATTATTCTCTTGGTTGCCAGAATGTTTCTAGGATATGTTGAGATTGATGTAGAAGCATTCATATTTTCATAATTCAAATATGTTTGAGAGTATGAAGGACGTGGCCATCGTCTTTAAAACCAAATGTGGGTGGTGTGATACTCCGCCACTCGAAATAAATGCTGATTCAAGTAAATTTTATAACTATTTAGACAGCTTAAGAATATACATTTTTAATTTTAAAGACCTTTGAGAACAGATTTTTGAAACTGTCTAGTTTTAGTTTAGGTGTAATTTTAAATTGTTTTCATAAATTTTGTAAGCTGAAAATCCAAAGGCGCATTTTTATAAGTTTGTAGCTTGTAAGTTTGAGTGTTATTATTTCATCTAAAAAATAGTCGGTAACTTCTTGCTTTCTGTCATGGCTTAAGTTTATAGTTAAAAAAATTAATAATTGTAAATACATTTATTATATTAACAAAAAAACGAATTTCATTTTAATTAGCTAAAGAACTATCCAATAAATTATATAACAACTAAGATGCTTAGGTACTCTGAATATTTAATGAGGCGTTATGTGCTAATTGACGCACATACCACACAGGATAGTCATCCTGTAGCTCCTCATAGACTGGTATGGATTCGGGTAGTAAAACGATAGGTTGGGTCAGGTCCACAGGTTGTGCGGCAAGTATTTGCGTTTTTTGAAAGCGCTGCATTGGTTGGTACAATGTTAGTTATAATTTTCTATACAAAGAAGTTGTTTTGACTTACTCCACTGGGTCCATCAATAGTGCCATGGTGAATCTCTTGCGCCTTTCTAGTGGGACCGTCATAGATATCCGGTTGCACTGTGGTATCTCTAATAACAACCGCAGTGACTAAGGTCACAAAAAGTGACACAAGGAATGCAAATGATATTATAAATTTCATAATAATATTTTTTCTTATGAATGAATCAAAGTCGAAAATTCACACGTAATGTTGCTGCTTCAAATATTTACCTTGCAATGATTCTGAGAGTTGGGTGTGCACTTTATATACATGTAAGTACATATTCATTGATTTGAATATTTTGTAAGCGAAACACTCCTTCCTCTTCAAACAGCAGTCCAGAGGGCCATGCAGTAGCGTCTGGCAAACAGGAATGTTGAAAGTTTTTGTCATGTTTATGACATTATTGGACAAACAAAAGGCTTCCGTAATATGATTCATTTTGTTTTTATTTGGTGCTTAAAGAGGTTCATAATCTGGAATTTATTTTCATTTAATTATTTTTTTATACAATTTTGGATGCGCATTTTGAGATTGGAAAGGCTGCTGCAGTTAGCAACAGTAACATCGGAAATAATATTTACCAAACTTTACCAACAAAATTTAAAATTTCTCGGCCAAATGCTTTATGTGCTTTGTATTTTTTTTTCGGGAATCATCAATTTTTTTTTAAAGGTAACTTTTTGTATTCTTTGGCTCGTTCGTTGGACCCTGCTATACCATTCAAGGTTATCGCCACTAATATGAGGGCTCAACATCTATATGCTTATGCAGGTCGGCATACAAGCACTCAATTGTACCTGCGAACTTTTATATGGGTAAGAATATGTGAAGCGGAACATCTTTGGGTGATTAAGATTTTTTTTGCAGAGCCTATCGCCACTTTCATTTTTACCTTAAACTGAGAAATAATGCTTAGAGTTATTCCTAGAATCAAAAGCAACACCGAGGTGGAAAAGTCGAGAAAGGTAATTGAAGTATGATAAGGCTGACTAGAGAAGTTTATATATCCATGTCCGTCTATCTATTCCACTGTATGAACGCTGTTTTCAGGAAGCAACTTGCTCTCCGAGGGGAAATTCGAAAATACATGACATGCTATTTCTAAGTTTTAAGTCAAAATATCTTAAAATACGATTTATCTAAAATTTTTTTAGATTTATTATTATTATTATTTATTCAGGGTAGATAAAAAGGCTAACTGTATTGTTGAACAAATTGGGGTTTATTCACGACATTTTCCACAACTTGATAGTGTAGGAACTGAGATAAAAATTCCCTTTGATAGCGCAATATTTTTTTTTTTATTTTAATCAAGAATTTGCAATTTTTGGAAGGCGTAACATATTCCGCATCTACTGACCCAGAAAAAGAAATCGCAAAGCGCAAATACAAATGATTGGGTCATACCCTAAGCAAAAATTCCGAAAAAATCCCCACGCAGTGCTTAAATGTAATCCTTAGGGCTCTAGAGGTAGAGGCAGACCAAAAATGACATGGCGCAGGACAGTGGCGGCAGAAACCCAAAATCAACGAGGGAACTCCGTGCAATAACAACAAATGAAAAGAATGGTTGAAAAAATCGATATTCTTAAACAATGTCTGAAGCTTTAAAAAAGGATTGACTTTCTCAAGTTAGTATTTTCAAGTTTTCTTGATTTTTTATCGAAAATTTATTCACATCAAATGATTTTAGTCACTAAATGTCTAATCCATTTTAATACTTAGTTCACCTCGTTTTTATAGTTTTCAACTCGTTCATTTCGTAATCTTGCTCTACCTTCCATTTCAACGGTTAGACTCAGCGAACAGTTTTTTTTTATCAAAAGAAAATGTTTATTCTTATGTAAAATACAAAGTTTTTTAACGAAACAAAAGTTAATTACTTTCTAAAAATACTAGTAACCAATGTGTAGCGTACTAAAAATATTTTGTCTGTTAAACTTCAATTTAGACGTGTCAGTTTCACTTATTTCGACCCACTAGTACGTATCCCACATATATGCAGGTGTGGACTTCATCATTAACTGCTTTCAACAGCAACATCAGTCAACAAAAGCTCAACTCAGCTTAAGTCACAGACGTCTGTGCCATGGTAAAGGGTCAAGACTATTGGACCGGGAACTCGAGGGGAACATGGAAAACTGTGGATCACACAGGGAGTCGGCACCACATCTTGTGGTTTATGTGTTCTGGTCCCTGACAGTCGCAATTTCTTTTACATAGCACTCATAAAAGTCGATGTTAATCGTCTCGGGCTCTCTATTTTATTGTACATGGCGTTTATATGACGAGAACAAATACACATCAGTGCTGACCCCAGTGGAGTGGAGTGCTTGGGGCTTATAAAAAGGCAATCAAATTGGTCAGGCATCGATTTTAAAAGCTAAACGTATAAATTAACGAATAGAGGTATTCCAAAGCATAGCAGCAGGCAAAGAGTTTAACAAAGTCATCTAAATTGGTTCCCTGGCCTTGGTTCAATTTGTTTGCTGCATTTTTTGTATACTCTACGTCTAAGGGTTAAAGGGTATATTAGCTTGCTGCAAAGTAAGTATCAGAATTAGATGCCATTAAGTGGTGCTCATTGTCCACTGAGCGCAAGAGTCCTTTTGAAATGAGCTGTGATCGAGCAAATCGGTCCAAAGCTTGACGGCTTCGCATCACTAACTTCAAGTTATTAAAACCTTAATCGTGGAATTTAGCTCTTTACAATCTTATCATTATCAGTCTGCGATTCTACTAAAAATAAAATTAAAACTTACAACGCTTTTTAAACCAAAACCCAAATTTTTAAAAACCAAACCAAAGAGTAGATTGTTGGGTAGATTAAAGAGCAGATTCTAGTCTTCTATGTACCTATAACCAGTCCAATTGCTTGCTACACAGTTTTAATATTGGATTAGGAATTACTATGCATTTTAAGGTATTCCAAAAAAAATTTATTGTAAGCATTAGTAAGCAAAAAGGTAAGGTATCAAATAAATCATCGTTAAAGACTTACATGAGAAAATGTAATATATCAAACGACCAGTAGCAGGGACTAGTAGCTCTTTGATAGGAACACAGCTAAGCCCAGCAATTTCATAAACTCAGTTAATGAAGCAATCTTGAAGCACTTTCATGATTAAAAAGAGAAAAAACTATTGGGGGGGCTATTAACTTGATAGCGCCAGCTACTTTTAGAGATACCACCATGCCATGGTTCGGCGTTGGTAGCTTTGTTTTGCGACGAGTGTAAGCAACTTCAAAATGTGAGTTTCTCTTACAATTTAGTTTTATAGTTTTATATTGTATATTGCTTCCTGTGAGATCTGCAAGGACAAAAGTACGGATAAAAATCTCCTTCATTGCTGACGACTTCGAGCCATTGGTCTTATCTGGCGCCAGTTCATCTGTGGACCTCCCAATTCTATGTCCCCTTGTCTGCAACTTGTGTGTGACGGTCTAACCATTTTCGCTTTTTAAGCGTATCTTCGTAATATCCCTCACCAATTGACGAAATTTTTCATGTATGCCTACAGATTTTTAGTTGATAACTTTTAAAAAAACTTTAAGAATTTTGTCATTAATGTGGGTGGATCTAGTTGACGTAAATTTGAATTATGCAGTAAGCCCAAATGTGAGAAATTAGAGGATGTTCTTTTAGAGTGTTGTATATTGACCTGGAACACACTGCTCTTATGCGGATAATGAATCGATACAACTATTTCTTGTTGGGAATGTGGGCATTCAAATGTGTTCTCAATTTTTTTGAGTGATTGATTGAAGTATAAAAGGTCGAATTTTTATCTTCAATCACACTTAGATTTGCTTAAAATAATTAGTTATTTAGCCACCTTATGCTCTTTAAGGGTTAAGACTATCTGATCGAAACCTGACAAAAATCAGCATAGGCGGTACATACCGTATTTGGGCCTTACTACAAATGTACAGAACACTCGGGACCTTATGCTTGTATTAAAGAATTGCTTTCCGATAGGGTTTTATTGCAGCATTAGAATTATTTGAATCCATTATATTAAAATATTGCGAAATACATATTTCTGTACTATTCTCGAATATTGTATTTTATCAATTGAAAATATCAGTACCTGATAAATGTCTGCAGAGTTATAAGAACAGAAATTTTGTGATATATAGCCACCATTTAATAAAATTTAAGCCATACTTTTTAGACACTAAGGTTTGTTAGCATTTTGCTCAAGTACATCATACGTTTGCTTTCCGGAACTTTCCACTTACCATTTTAAACCAAACTCTTTAGTATTTTTCAAAGTATACAGGAAATATTATCTGAATCTACGAATTGTGTTTTATTAATAAAGAGATTGTCATACAATTAAAGCATACAATAGTATATAAATTTCTCTTAATTTCTTTAATCTGTTTTTTGTTTTTATTTTCTTTTCTCTTTTCGGTTAAGCAATTTTAATATATCTATGATCGTTAATTTATGCCGAGCTAACATTAGATGGGTCCCAAAGAGAAGCGTCATTTTGCGCAGTCTTAGAACTTGTAAAATGCACATTCCTCAATGGAACCCCTATAGCAGACCCAACAACTTAAAGTACTCCACGCAGGCTCCTTAAATTAGGCAGTTAAGCGTTTAAGGTATGAGCATCGGGCAGCACCTTGAACTTGCGCGTATCCTCGTTGTTCACCACGCGCACACGCATTGCATTCGAGTAGTCCGAATCGATTTGGGGAATGATCTGTTTCTCATTGGGGCGCAGTGTGCGTATAAGGTCGCTGAGCGAGAGCGAAGACTGCGGCTTCAGTTCATCTTTGACAGCCACACGTTGATTCTCCTGTGAGTTGGTCATCTTCTCAAAGTCTTGAGCTATTTGCTTCAAACGCACTTCAATGGCAGGCGACTCTGTCGAGCTGGGCATAGTTAGTTGAGGTTGTGCCGACTCGTGCTCCACACTGCTGCTGTCATCGTGGGCTGCGGCAACATCATCATCCGTTGAGCTGACTACGACATGGCTGGGCTCCTCAGGCTGTTGCTCTGCATCATCATCTGACAGCGCTGCTTCGGGCACATTTGACTGCAGCTGCATTTGTAGTTCCTCAATCGAGTGCATTTCGTTGTGCAGCTCCAGCGCGTTGTCGCTCAGCGGCAAGACATGCTCCTTAACAGCGTTATCGTTAAGTTCACGCGCATGCTCATTGAAGCTGTCAGCGTCATGCTCTTCATCTTCTTCTTCAGCATCAGCCTCTAGCTCTGTGTCAGCATCGTTGTCTGCAAGTGCGCGATCATGATTGAGTTTGAAGGAGACGAAAGACGGCTGTTGGGATGCGTCAACGGGTGACTTGGCCTTTGCAAATAAACCGACTCCGCTGGTGGACATCAGCAATGGCAACGGTGTGGTAGTGGTTGCTGGCGAGGCATGCATATGCAGCAGCGCTGCAGCGGGTGAACGTGGAGTGGTTGAGGTGATGGGACGGCTGTTTGGCAAAGGAAATGGACAAGAAAGCAGGAAATTGTACAAAACATTGGTAAACAAGGCACGGGACTAGAGCTACATACTACATACGAGTGTTTGCTTTGGGTTAGTGCGAAAGATGTGCGGAAATGTAGCAGCAGCAGAAAGATTTTAGCTAAAGTTAGTTAGTTGAACACAAATCTTAAAATTCTTACGAAAAAAAACAACCATGTCGAGGACATCTTTGGCATAGCTAAGCCCCAAACCACCAACGAAAACAAATAAAAAAACGTAAATCGCAAAGTTGCCAGCGGATTTTGTGCAGTTTCGAGGAGACGTCTACATAGGCAGTTGTATGATTTTTTTTTACTAGTGTGAGGTTACTTTAGTTGAGTCATAATACTTGAAAAGTGAATTAAGCTTCCATTAAGTTTCTTGATTTTAAGGGATTCACGCTATTACTTAATAATAAAAAAAAAACTGAAGTTTTTCTGTTTTAATCGTGTGTACATGACTTGAAATTATTGAAGCTGTAGCCTACGTATATCTAAGACTACTTCAGTGATATCTTGTCTTTGTTAACTAAACTTCGATTAAGGGGTTTTGGATTTTTGAATTTGTAAATTTAGCGTCTAAAATTAAATGTCTAGTTATTATCTTTTAAAAGCAAAGCAAAACTTTTTTCCTGTGTGAGCATGGCTAAAGTTTGTATAGATTCCTCTAAAGACTTATGGGCCGATATTGCTGAAGTGGTATAGTTATAAGTTTATTCACAATACGATACAATCTGGTTAAGGAGTTCTAAAAATTTTTTATGCATATGGAAGGCTACACAAAATATGAATGAGCGCTCTGCTGACGTCGTCTAAAATGATCCATGCATTTTCTCGATATCATATTCATCGTTATTGTGAAAAAAGCTTAGTAAATTTCTCTACTTGGATGGTCCTTAGCTAGCGTTCATGCCAAGAGCTTTTTAAAGTTATTAAAATATGGTTTTTAGCCATTTTTCGTGCGTATAATCGTAATTACGAAATGATTTTGATATAAAAATTTTGTTTTCAATGTATTTCTGGCTCGTGTGAATATAATTTCGAAAAATGTTCTGCTTGGTTGTTCCTTATCTAGTTGACTATTAAAGAACGTTTTTTCAAGTGATCAAATATTGTGAACTTCGCGTAGAAACTTGTACTTTGCACGTATTCTACAGGCAAGCTTTACCGCAAATGTTGTTTTTTAATTTGTTTTCGATTTGAGATATTCTTTTTTTTTAGTGAATCTTGAAGTTTCGTTAGTAAAAAAGGCTTGTAGCATCGCATTAGTCTTTTTGTTGTTGTTGTTGTTGTTGTAAGTGTATACTGGTCTATAAATGTGTGTAATTATGATAGATTTTCTTATGATTTGGGGTTTAGCTCACCTATTTTTTTTTTAAGTTTTGTAAAACTTTTATGTTCGAAACGTTTTCGAGTCTTTGTGGTCAACTAAATTAACTTTTATTAATCACGTAATTGAAAATGGTTACTTCTTTTTTTCATTTAAGTTTATATGGTATATGTATATATGCGTTTGCTTAATTAAGGACATTTATTTTTAGTTTATTTTCAAAACTTAAGCATTCGGAATTTTTACGATTATATAGTTTACTTTTAAAATTTCATTTTTAATTATGTTTTATTGATTTAAGATTTATCGTTTTTGTTTTTTTTTTTGTTTTGTATTGTTTTGTTTGTTTTTAAAGGGCGCCCATGCTTTAGTAGTCCTTACCCCTGCGCAGAAGACACTGGGATGCTGCCATAATTATAGTAATAGCAACGAGTCTGTTCGCAAATAAAGTCCTTGACAGCAGAACAATCCTCGGGCATCCATTTAAGTGTGGGCTGCTTAAGTATGACACAGCCCTTTTCAGCGCCACTGCTGCTATAAAGATAAATGAAATGAGCAAGTAACTCAAGTTAGCCGCGGCTACGTCTGACAGTTGCTGGCTAGAGCTATATGGGCCTAGATGCCTTACCTGTCGCGTGCCGTGCGCTGTGGCGATGTATTGCTATTATGATCAACAGGATCGAGCAGACCAGCTTGTATAGCATCGGCAGAGTTTTCGAAAAAGTCAAATGTGGCATTAAATGGTAA
This sequence comes from Chymomyza procnemis, assembly GCA_035046065.1. Lineage (NCBI taxonomy): Eukaryota > Metazoa > Arthropoda > Insecta > Diptera > Drosophilidae > Chymomyza > Chymomyza procnemis. The sequence goes on along the minus strand of JAWNOJ010000023.1, from coordinate 8,890,639 downwards.
ACCGGTGCTCATCCATAGGAACATGCCCGTGCCCAAGCGATTTCCGGAAGTCCAGAAATCATAATTGCCATAGCCGGCGTTTTTCAGATATGTAGTCATCGATTCGGCCTTCTCCTTAGTCTCGAATGAAGCCAGCTGCAGACCCAAAGATCGACAATACTGATAGGCCAGGAAGTAGTTGAGCTCGGGTGAGTAGGGATTCATGCGGCTGATAAAGTATTGCACGCCATCCAGATGTATGGTGGTAATACGTTGACCTAAACAGAATAATGTATTAGTTACGGAGTTTTGGTTCAATGAACTGCGTTAACGTCGTGAGCGTTACTGTTACGAATTCGTAATCATGTCAGTGACAAAAGAACGATGAATCAAATAAAGTGAAATGCTGCTAATAGGATTACATAAACGAATTGCTGCCATATTGGCGAAACGAAATTCTGCCGGGAACTATACTAAGTCTATGTCCATAAAAAGTGCATGATAATGACAATAACAATTGACAGTGCTGACGAACGCTGAAGCTAATGATGAGCAATAGTATTTATGCGGTCTATGACCCGTAACTGCTGCCAGCTGATATAATAGTTATAACATAAAATCCGTCGAAAAATAATAGCGCTCTTATGACATTAATTAACCCCCTCCCAAAAACAAAAACAAAAAATGCTACTAAAAATGAGAAGAAAGACAGAGGCACAAAGCGAGTCTCAGAACGAAAGTCAGTCAGTCTTGCAGCATTAGTTTAATCTTATATAATCGTTAGCCCGAGGATCGTTTCGTTGGGCTTGGGTTTTTATTTTTATTTTTTTGGTTGTGCCTGCTCGCTTTAACAAGCTATAGCGCTAATGATGACAATGACTTCTGCGCTTAGTATTGTGGCCCCGAGTGTATGCTGTTTGGTGTCTGATGTCTGGCCACAGGTAAAGATAATAGCCGCAACGCTGCTGGACCCTGAGAGCATGCTAAACAAATAAAACAATGTCTGAAGAAGACTGTGACTTCTGTCCGCGTACAATGGTCTTAGCCCATGAGAGGTACATTTATTTTACATTTCTCCCTCCATCTACTGGTATTTTCGATACCCGGTGCGAATGCCTGCTTTCGGACACTTGTCTATTTATGGCACTTGTCATGTATAGCGTAGTAGACCCCAGTGTCTGTACGTACGTTTGTTTGTTTGTATGTATTTGTATATGAAATTATTTCCGGCGATTTAAATTCCAGACACACACAAACACATAAAGAGAGTCAAAGACTTCTTGTTGCGTTCAACAGCACCACAGTTGAAGCGCTACAAAAGGGAACAGCTGTATCTAGTATCTAGTACCCAAGCACCCAAGTACCTAGGTATTCCGCTGCATATAAATTAGCAATATATAAAGCTCAAAGTCGACATTGAATTGCACTTAATTTGACACTGACTCTAAAACTTCTTCTAACTCAATCATTGAGCTTGTCTAAAACTATACTACGTGAGCACTATAATTTCGCTCAGATAATTGGCTTTCTGTACTGCTGCGCGCCTGCCCACTGCTTTGTAACCCAAAACTCTGTCCAAGAACTTCGCTCGAGACAAAAAAAAAAAATAAAAAAGCGCTTCCCGAATCTAGCACGTCTTTAATGATCCATTGAAGTCAATGCTGGTGTTTTGCCTGACTCTGATGCTACTTGGCCTCTAGCACAAATTTAAGAAAATTGCGTCTAGCATGGTTATTTGCTGCCACCACTTACTGCCCCCCTGGCTAGCGCGTATCCCAATGATTATTATGTGTGGCTGGCTGGGATTAGAGCAACGAAATTGATAAAAAAAAACAATACACGACAAAAGCAAAAAAAAAAAGAAGAAAATTGGAACAGCGTCAAAACAAAAGTGGGCTCTGAAAAACGGGAAAAATACAATCAGCAACTGGTCTGGCGGTAATTGATGAGCGAAAAAAAATAAAGACTTTAAATTAGCGGAAATCAGAGTGCATATTTAATGACTTATGCAGATATAATGATGGGAAAGCATGAAAGCCCTACCTTAAAGCTTTTCCTGCTGACGTTTTTCATTAGCCAGTTCTAAGCCACAAAACATTTCAACGGCTTGCCTATTTCGTCAGCAATGAGTTGTTCATTTGGTTTAAGGTTTTTTTCTTGCATTCTTTTCAAGTCAATTTTTTTTTTGCTAAGCTTGGTTCTTACCATGTTAATAAAAGAACACTTCTTTTGAAAATTAAAATTTTGTTTAAGTAGTTTTTTTTTACCTAAACCATTTTTGAAAAAAATCGTTATAAACCATAAGGATCTGTCAGTTTAATAAGTGTCGACATAAATGGGTCTCAGCGATGATATGATCTAGTATGGGAATCCCTGCTTAAACCGCATACCCAAACTTCAATATAAGCGTAACAACCCCGGTGTTAACTAAGCTTTGGGAGATTTATCGCTTAAGAGCATTTAAGATCCGCAAAAAAAGTTATGTTTATTATCAAAAATATGATAGCCTAACAGTATTTTTGTGCAATATCTTTTTCTTAACTTTACTATGACTTTTCTTTATTCTAAAGGTAACGATAGAACAAATAAGAACAAAGAAAAATGTTTAAATTACAAAGAATTTTATGACTTACGACATATATTATAAAATCGATTTCTAAAATCCTAAAATTTTTAATAATTATTGTTATTCAAATTTGAATGAATTTACAAGCTTTTCTAGTAATTGGGTTAATTTGTTGAAAACATTGCATTAGTAGATAATCAATTATCAATAATAAAAAAAAGTTTAGCTAAATTTTGATAAATTAAACGCAACACTCTTTTAATGTTTTTTGTCTGAAAGTAAAACTTTAATAGGAAACTGTCTAAAAATAAATTTGTGCCCAAACTCTAATAACTAGATAGCCTTTAGGTTAAAATATTTTTGGAACAATCTTTCTACAATTATTAACCTATACCAATTTATTTTACACCGTAAGCTATTATATTATAATTAAATATTTAATTTGCTGCGGGATTTAAATATTTCGGGCACAACTTTCTTTAACAAAAACCTAAACTTTAAAGAAAGCTGTTATAACCTTTTTATCCCTTTTGCTCCAAAAACGGAGCAAGCGGATATCTCTATTAACAACTCTTCGAAAAGAACAGCAACCTCCAATCTATAGACGAGTCCGAACGCGATGTCTACAATTTATTAGAAAGTCCTTCCACAAACTAAATCACGCGCTTAAATGTTCCCATTAAAAATAAGTAAATACATTTTTCAAGAAACTTCGTATTGTATAAGCATTCCAGAAATTTAGTTTAAGATTTCCCACTAATCAAGAACAATATGTTTAAAAAACTATAATGCCTAAAGCCAAATTTAAAATTTTAAATATTTAGTACTGACTTGACATATAAATTTATTTCTTTTTGAATTCAATTTTTGTGGAGCAATTAAGAATAAAAAGATTTCTGTAGCATTCATGTCTTTTTAATCTTAGTATTATTTAATTTTTTTTTCGAAATACATAATGACAAAATTCTTATTATGTATAAGAGATTTGTGAAATTAAAGGATAATACTGAAAATTTATTATGGAAATTTATCTTCAGTTTATTTAGTGTGGTTCGTTTTTCAATGATCTATCTGAAATTAATTTTTTAGAAGTCTTAGAGTGTTGATTTATCAGCCCAGCTGCCTACTCGTGATTAATCTATTTTATATATTTGTTAGATAAATATAATTTTTATTACCGCAAAATTTAAAGATCTTATTCTAGAATATCACAGTTTTTATTATCAATATTTTCTCAGTTCGAGTGAAATCTCTTTAGCTTTTTCTCCTGTTTAATTAATTAAAAATAAAAAATAATTTCTATTGGTAAGTGGTAGAATAAAATTTAAAAGTTATCAATTCAAAAAATATGTTTAATATTATTGTTCCTAAAGTTATTTTTTCACCCTAACAACCTAACATTTGTATTTCTTATAATTTAATTCCATACGCATTAGAGATTAAGTTTATTAAAAAACCCTCTTTTCAATTCGAAGCATAGATATTTTTTAAAATCTAATTAAACAAATTAAAATCTGTGCATTGTCTAATCAAGAACACTTTTGTAACGATCCAAGTTTTTTTTTTTAAAAATACTTTAAACAATTTTTTTTGGTTTTTTATAGCCAAAAATGTATAAAAATCCTATTAAGACTTATAGAAAAGAACACCACCGTATTTTTAAAGATTTGTCAAAAACGAATACGTTTATATATTATCAATTTTTAAATATTTGTAGAAGTTAAATAAAAACTACAAAACATAAATTATTATTCAAAAAAGTTTTTCGAAACTTTTGCGTTTTTGTTTGTAAATTGAAGAATTCTGAATTTGTGGTAATTTCTAAAATATATGACGATTGTAAATGCCAAATCAAGCACTTTTTATTAAATTCGACAAATAGTTATTTGAATCATCTTCACTTTAAATTCGTGAAATTAATGTCAGTTACTAACCTGCAGCGCATGCCAGAAGGCTAAGTACACAAAATATTATTAACTTGGCCATATTTGCTGTACTTCAAATGGAAATCCTTGAGTTGCTTTAAAGAGTAACTTCCTAATTTCGGTTTATGTTCTTTTTTAAACGGAACGTTTCTATTGGGCGCGACCGAGGACCGTAACACTTTTCGTCGCGTTCACTGCAAACCTTCAACTGAATTGAGCAGCAAATATCATGCAGCCTCGAACGTCCGCCAAGTCAAACTCAAACTCAGAATCGCTGCTTCCAATAGCAGCAGAATACCAATACCAATTTCCAGTTTCCAACTTCAACTTCCTCTTCCAATATGCGCGCAAGACGAATGCAGACAAGAACCACGGCTAAGACGCTGACGTTGACGATGACTCGCACCTTGAACGCACACAAGCACAAGCTGCGAAGACACAAATACACACAGATACACGCACGCGAGGCTTTAATCCTGGCAAGAAACTCAGCAAAGCAAACATACACAAATACAACAACAGATGTGCAGACGCACGCGGGCGCAGGTATATATATATAGATACTTTATAGCGAGGGTCTAGAACAGTGCTCTAAGCTCGGATCGCTGGAACGCTGCTGATTGTATGCTAGTGGCTGTTGTGGCTTAGCCAAGTTCGCGTTGGCAAATGTCGTGCAGAGGGCCAGATTGTTAGCTTAAAAAGGAAATCCGTGAAGAGGGCCCCAACGGCGACAATAAATGAATGAATGGATGAACCCACTAATACTTGCCCCAGCGTAGTGGCATAAACGGCAACAGAAGCAGCAGCAGCAGCGGCAGCGGCAGCAGCGGCAGCAGCACGAAAGGCTAAAGAATACTAAAAAGTTACTATCATGACAAGTTGGAGAAGGCAATGAAAGAAAAGAATAAGAGTCCGACAGCTATTTGCGCATTTCGTGGATGTGATTGTTGGACTATGTTGATTGGAAATGTATTGGAAGTGTGTGTGCGTGTTTGTATAACTCTTTGTGTGTGTGTGTGTGTGAGTGTGTGTGGCTGCGATCGTTCGGTACTTGATAAGTTCTGGGTCTTAACCCAGTGCTAGACAAAGAGCGCAATAAAGTCGTCGGCTGCGTCGGCGCACAGGCCCAGACAAACGGGCCAAAACAGTGAAACACTCAAATACACACGCACACCCGCCGCTGCACGTCGCCATCATTCCAATGGGTGTTCATTGTTAGTTTTGTTCTTTCTCCCACAACGTCTCTTTTCTTTTAACTCGGCTGGGTCCCGGTCGCGGTCCCGGTCCCACTTTTTACCTGTGTTTTGTGTCTTGTGCTAGGGCCCAAATGTTACGACCGTCGCCGACGTCGCTGCCGCTGCCGCTGCACGTTCGCCCCCAGCTCTGTGCGGTTCCATTAATTTGGTACGCTATTGCAGTTACCAACCGTCGACTGGTTTGTGGTCTCGGTCTTGCGGCCCCTCTGGAAGCGTAAAATGATATAATGGTCTCCTTTTTTTATTTTATTTCTGTTCCTTATTTTTTTTCGCATTTTGTTTGATATTTCTGCGGGTGCTTGATGCTTCACGCGTACCAAAAGATGCAATTGGTATGGATCCCAAATATGTAATACACATGTATGACAATGTTAATCGTACACTTACATATGCACATGCATTGCTCTAACTCTGGTCACACTGGTAAACATGGGAGGTATATCGAAGGAGCACGAAATCCGTTAAAAGGCTTTGTGTATGTAAGTTCAGTTAATGATGTCATTAGCAGCAAACAGGAGGCGGATTCCCTTGGGCTTATGCTAGGTGCACACTGCGGCAAAAAATGCTGGAGTTGCAATACAAATTATTGGAAATGACAAAATATTGTTAATGGTTAACTTTGGAAAAGAAAGATAACTAGAGCAAAATAAGTCTACTGCTGGCAACAATTAGAAGTAATGCGCTGTTTGGTTTGCGACGAGCTTTTTTTTATTAAAGGTTACATGCTATATCAAAACTTTTATGGCATAAAGGATTTTGAAAATGTTAATTTTCAAGTAAGCGTTGAAATCTTTCAAACACGAGCAGCCCATTAATGTGTCCTTGGTAATTCTATTTGGCAAAAAATTCGTAGTATCCACAGATATATGTCCTTGGCACAAGATTTACATTATACACATCAAGATAATGATATTGATTTATAAGCAAATCTTATTACCTTTTCCCTAGAGAAAAATTGTATTTAGTTGAGTTTACAAACAATTGCACACTTAAGAGTAGAAACACTCAAAATTAAATAACAATAGGCGAAAATAAAAAAGTTTATATTAAAAAAAATTTATGAAACTATTAATCTCTCTCACTCATTAGAAATGTGAAATATGTATTTATTTTTACCCCTTTGATTTATCCCAAACTTCTTTTTCTCAAATAATAACGTTTAAAAGTCATAAAGTAAACACTTTTTAGAGAGTTGGTAAAGCCCTATAGCATCATATGAAGCAAAATTCCAAAGGGAAATATTTTATATGTACCACCACTAATAAACTATTGCATTTTCTAAAATAGGATTCTCATTTTATCAATACTTAAACAATTCGATATAAATAGCTGTAGACAGAGACATTTTCTATGGTGTTCGGCAATGCCCGCCGCGCACAAATAAAATTTTTGGAATTTTATTTACGGTTTCTGTCTACCTTAGGCAAACAAACCGGAGAATTATTTTATGTCAAGTTTGTGGGGGAAATACACTACAAAATAGCAGAAAACCTTTTTGGCTATTTTATGGCTGACCTCCAAAATTTATTTTAATTAACTTGCTTAAAATTTTCGTTTTATTTTTATTCAAAATATAATGCCTAAGGGATTGAACAATTTGATTTCCAACATTTGGCTTGCTTTAATCATTTTGCAAATCAGTTAGGCTTCATATAACTATGCAAAACTAGGTTAATTTTTTAACCTAATTAAAAAATTGCTGCTTTCGGCGCTTAAGAAGTCGCTACCAAAACGCTACCGAAAGTCAAGGAAACTGTCAGAAGGAAATTTCCAGAAAAAAAGAATTAAAATGGCTAAGGCCAGACGAAAGGAAATGCTTCCATAAGTTCCTCTGCTTAAGTTAAAGATACAGACAATCTATCAGCTATCTTAATTTAGTTGATCCACTACTGTTTATCTTTCAATATATTATTATTATGCTAAAAAGAAAAAAAACATTTAAGTACTTAATGAAAAAAAAAATAAGTTTAAGGCATGAGCAAATACAGAGTAGAGATGTTCCATTTGTGGACGGGATATTTGTAGGGATTTTTTTTCAAAATGTCTATTTTCACATCAACTGTCATAATGTGGCGGTGTGAACATAGCATAATTCCAATATTTTCTAGAATCACCTATATAATACTTGCTTGTTAAATGCTAGTTTCTCAAAAGCTTAAGGGCTGTCTGACTTTTTGTTTTATTTTTGTTTTATTTCGATAATAAAGCTTCTTACCTGGAATTCCTGTTTGCTGCCGTGGCTTGGTGCTGTTTAATCAATAGTTGATCCAATTTCATACAGGAATCGGTCGGTGGGTGTAGTGTATAATTATATATGTAAGTATAATAACAACTTGGTGATTAAAAGCCATGGGAAATTCAGTGTCTACGTTTTCCCAGTTGGGGCAGCATTTACTGTGCACCCAGCAGCGTTTTCCAATACGATAATCTTAAGCAGCTTCACTTCGATGCTGGGCGTTGGGTTGACGGCGTAGTCGCCTTTTCATTTTTTTTTTTTTTTTTTTTGCTGACAGAAACGAATACTAGGCGCAATGTGCGTGCATTTTGCAATCAAAATTCTATCGGGGTGCTAAGATTTTGGGCCCTTCCGAGTCTTGGGTTGGGGATATGTTGCAGTTTGAGTTGTGGCTGCCGCCGGGCCGACGCCGTAGCTGACGCAGACGCAGCTGTCTGTCGACGCGTTGCAGTTTAATGTGAATGTGACCGCCAGAGAGCAGTTTGGCGTCAGTTACTGCTGACTCCTTGGCAAAATAAATTTAGTGGTCTTGGTGGTATCTTGGAGTCAGCTATTTGGATGGCCTTCACTTTAACAGCATTCATCTATCTGCGAGTATACGGGACGCTGCTCTTAAGCTCCTTTGGTGCGGCTGATGCTGCTGCTGTTGCTGTAGCTGTAGCTGCTGCTGCTGCTGGTTGATCTTCTGATCTTCAGCATTAACATTTGTGTGTTCACTTCTTCGACGTCGTAGTCGTAGTCCAAGTCGCAGTCAAAGCCAAAGTTGTTTTCCTTTTCTCCTTTATTTCACTCCAAGTTCTTTTTGTTGTATCTGTGTGTGAGTTGTTGTTGTTGTTGTTGTTGTTGCTGTTGGGTCTGTTGTTTGTGGTCTAAAAATAAACATGGCACAAGATTGAGGAATTTAATTCGCGTTTTGGTAGAAATCCTCGACTTTGCAAACGGACTTTGGCAACAAGAAGACGAACTGCTTTGCGCTGGCTGCGGTTACTTCTTCAGCTTACTCTTGCTTCCAGTTTGCTTTGGCTTGGTTTAGTTTATCGTCGTCTCTATATGCATGTATCTGCTATATACAAAGATACTCTATATGTTTGTATATACATCAACATCTATCTAAGTATGCAGAAGATGCGTGCCGCACTGCGTTACTTTTGTTGTGGCAGCTATCCCCATTTTCGCTCATCTTCAGCGGTTGAGTAGAAGAACGATGATGACATGGTCATGGCATGTTGCTGCAGCCAAGCCAGAGTAGGCAAAAACTAAGAACCTAATATATTTCCTCATTTTCCGCATGAGATCAAAGGATTAAAAAATATTATACTCACATAATATGGATGACTGACCGTAGCTCGGATTTATTTCTATTTCAGGTTTTGCACTGTCTGGATCTGATCTCTATCCGTTTTCAGCAGGCTGCTTGTCTGAGCTGGCATGCAAAATGACATGTTGATCTCAAGCAGACATCACAATTCCACGCAGAAGATATCTGCGTACATTGACTTTGGTATAAAAAGCAAATTAGAATATCCAAGCAAACGTCATATACATATGTATATAGAGTATGTAGCACGTCTATGCATTTGTGTGTGTCCTTGGCAAGAAAAAGGTCATAGGCATTTGGGTGCAGTAACTGAAACCATGCATCAACCTTATCATAAAGCTATCTCTAACAGGCCTTAATGAAATTTCTCAGAAATTCGCTTTAAGCTTTAAAATGATATTAGAATGTTTCTTTTTTTTGGGTGTCTTTTCCTCATTCTCATTGTTTTTTGAATTGGGGTTTTTTTGTATGAACCACTCGGATTTTGTTGGATTGACATCGCAACTATGCTTTACTAACTACTATAGGGATATATATATATGCCAAAATAGTCTTGTAAATATTACCTTTATTACTAAGCGACAGCGTATTCCTTTGATTCCAGGCCATACCGTTCGCCATCGCTTTGAGGCGTCCAGCTACCTCAGTTAGAGGACGTTGTAAGCTATATATGTATGAATACCCCTGGTGAGGCACCATTTTTTAGGAATGTACATAACTGATGCATGCTTATGGTAATATGTGCCTAGTTCTTATAACAACATGCAGGTATTTTTACTCAGAACAACAGTATCCACCGCAAAGTCAGCAAAATAAGTTGTGGGGGACCTGGGCCACCTAAAAGTTGCACGGGTGAAGGATATCTTTTGCAGATAAAGTACAGCTATGTGTTGAGAATTTCAGTTTCTGCAATAGTCCCTTACACACCATTCTGTCGGAAGCCTGCTGAAAATCTAGAAAAGAATCTGTAGAAACATTTAGTGGTAACTTCACAACTAAGTGTAGTGGTTTGTATGTGCCATGCTCGATTCTAAAGCATATTGCTTAATTTACGCCAACTTTTTTTAGGTGTCCTTAAGCTATCGCTTCTTTAAATGCCATAAATCAGTATTGTATTTTCAAGCTTTATAAACTACAGGCTTTTCTCAAATATTTCAAAATGTATTGAACCGAAGTACTTTCTTTTTTATAGACAAGGGAACCTGTGTCGGGCATACCGTCAGTCAGGAATTTTATTTTTATAAAAAAACTTTAAGTTTGTACTTAACAATTACAATTAACCTTAACCCAGTACTCCAAAAATAAATAGTCAAAGTCAAATCACTGCTTTTTGCAGACCAATTCATGTTAGAAGATATAGTACATTTTCGAAGACGGGGCGCAAAATATTCATTGTGGCGTTTATTATGTGTATGGTATAATTTTAATTTGTTTAAAAAATAATAAAAATAATTCTTCTTTCAAGTCCGTGTTCAACGGTTTTCGGAGTCTCCAATGCTCCTTCTAGTTACGCATAAATGGTATCATCGTGTTTCGCAGGAATTCCAAACTTTGATCATGTTATCGTTGCAGCCTACCAAAAAAGTGTGATGTCTTAGGCACTTGTGAACGTATTAGTAAGGACACTCTTTACTTTTACTCCGTCCGTGTTCTTCAGACCCGATAACCCGATAATAGTATACACGATACATGATATCTGGAGAATCTTTAAGAATCCTAAAACTATTAAGGTTGTGCGTCTGGCTCATAAATAGTAATGTTGTCTGCATCTGTTTAGTTCGCATTTAAGCGCAAGTCTATATTAAGTGTAAAAACGGACTATTATTATTATTTGTTGCCTCCTTCTATTGGCTCGTTTTTTCCCCATACGCCATTAGATATTGCACTTTCAAGCAACCCAAAAAAGTTTATTTCTCTTAACTCTGAACTACAAATTTCATTATCGAATAACAAATAGGATGCCGGCTATTGCGATTTGATACGTACTTAAGTCAACAATGTATTTGGCGTATCTGCACGCTGAAGCAGTCCGGTCACGTTCTATGCTCAGAGAGAAATCACACAAAAAAATTGCCCCTGGATTAGCCATTATAATAATATGCAACTGCAACCGCATATTTATGCAACTTAGTGTTTAAAAATAAGCTTTGCCCCATGAGGGGGGAAGAGCCGTGGAGTAAGTAGATACTTTAGCATCGTTTTTATGCAAATTTATAATAAAGATATGCATAAATCATGTAGCATTTACAATACATAAAATAACAAATAATGACGAAAATTGGAGGCAAACTCATTTTTATATTGTGCTCTGAACTTGGCTCTGGCTGCACAGTGGACTTCGTCTTGGGCTATAACCATATCAACGGTAAATTATTTCCAACACAACCCAAAGGCAATGGAAGGCATGACAAGAGAAGCAAAAGAAATGAGGGACTCAGTTTTGGGCTGCTGGATGGGATCGCTTGAGATGGGTTGCCTCTCTGACGACTGCCTGGCAATCAAACTGTAGAATGAGGACGAGTAAATTTATTCGATACAATGCAGCGGCAAGCCAGCACAATTTTGAGTTTTCTTTGTCCGCTTAAAGTCATTTCAAATTCCATGTCAAAAGGTGAAGCCAATTCAGCGTTTCCAACGAAATGGGCAAAAAAAATCACGACCAAGAGCTAAGAATATGGTAACAAACCGCATCAACACGAAAATCACGTCCAATGAAAATTGTTGCTACCAATTTTTTGCATGTGTATTTTTTTGAACATATTTAAAATCACATTTCTATTTTTTGTTTTGTTGTTTTTGGTATAAGAGTTTCTAGCATAATTATGTCCAATTATAATTTATAATTAATAATCGTGAAACGATGGTTCATAGCACTGAAGATACAGGATGTTGATAGACCAACTGGGAAAATCGGATATACATATATTAATGCTATTAAGTTGGTAACGCATTTTGAAGGAGATATAGAAGATTGTGCCTTGCCACAAATACTTACTCTAAGTTAAAGAAAGATTTTTCCAATTCTTCAGCTACTTAATAGTTTACAAAAAGCTTCCAACGCAGTTTTATAACAAAAATAGAAATTTATATAAAAAACATACCTACCTGTGGCGATGCATCCTTCCCTAAAATTAACAATAGAAAATTACTATTAAACATTTCGAAACTTTACAAATCGAATTGCATAGGGAATACGGCTTGAAGACTTAAAAAAGTAGAATAATTTTTATATAAACATATATATTTTATATTTATATAAACATATAATTTTTTCGCCTTACTTATGAAAATGCATTACCAGAAGTATTACAATTACTACTTTTAAAAAGTAAAGGGTGATTTTTTGCAACTTATTTTTGCATTCCAAAAAATTCACTGTTCACAATGGACTTACGGTGGAGGCCGGAACGATTTTGTTAATGGCGGGCAGTACGATGGCTTCAAACAGATGGTAGCATTTGCCACACAGCACGTGGTACATTGGCACAATTGAGGGACGAGTTCGGTAAGCAGCTAATTTCATGTTTGGCCAATGGGCCGCCTAATATGATTTAACGCATCTAGACAATTTTTTTTTTGAGTTAGGATTAGGCTGATGTCTATAGCGACAAACCCGCAACGATTGCCGCACTGAGCCAGTATTGAGAAAAATGTTCATAAGATATTGGCCTATATGTTGACATTTGAGTATTGGCAAGGCAGTCGCAAAAACAAATTTTAAAAGAGAAAGAAAGTAAAATATTTATAATATTTTTATAACATTTTAATATTCAAGACTGTCATTAGTGTGTTAGGTCAGACCTGCAAAAATGATAACCATAATTGTTACGCGCTGCAAAAATTATTTATTCAAAACATGAATATTCGGGTTTTAATATTTGATTGCAAAATTTATATATTATTCACTTTTGAAGAACTTTTGTGTTAAATTGTTTTTTTTTTTTTTAGCGGAAACACGCGAATTCCTGATAAAAAACGAACATGTGAATTCCAGTGCGTCAGTAATCGCAGTACTAGGCATCTGTAGCATCTGTGAATAAAGTCCTTTATTCGATTTATTCGGACCAGTGATTCTAGTAGTCGCAGTCAAAACAATGATTTGGAAAAGGAGATTCTTTTACAGTAATTTTACACAACTTATTTCAGATTAGTTGACGTTTAAAATTTTTTGAAGACTTTTCATGATTAAAATTCACAATTAGTTCATACAGTAGTTACCCTTAAATGTAATAGCAATCAATAAGTAAGTAGACTTTGTTTTAGGTACGGTGTGCTGTCTTGTTCGAGGCTCTTTTGTGTTATTCAGAATATTAATGCATTTTTACATTAGTTATTTGCAAGACTTCTCTGCAGTTTGCAACGAATATTTAGTAAAACCACCAAGTTGGCGGGCACAAAAAACGCTACGTGAAAAATCAAACTTTTTGTGACTTGTTGCAATCACACTAAACTTTATGTAACACAAAGCATGTGTCCAAGCAGATTGAAAACTATACGTTCGTTAAATTCGAAAGATTTGGAATGCGATCTTAAGAAGATCAAGCCAAAGAAATAAAACACTAGATGCAAACTCAATAAAAAGTCACAAAACTTCTTAATATGCCATAATCTTTTACAACTTTGTTTTGATAATTTGTAATATATTTAGCTACTAAAAAAACGCCGAATCTCTATTAATTGCAATGCGTTTGGATTCGGTTATAAAGTGTAGGTCCTTGTTCTTTTTGAACATCTATATATAGAGATATCCGTACCTTTGAAGTGATATCAGCATAGTTAAGGTGAATATGTTTCTTTTGGTTTAATTTTAAGAAGATTCTACAATTTTATAAGATGAAGCGACACACTCGACACTACTTGATCCTTAAGCAAAATGTTTCGTATGCTTAACATCATTTGATTGAAACCATTGTCTACAATGATGTTGCTTTGGATCGCCAATTTCTTGACAAGATTATTAGATTAACAACGTAAGAATACCTTATTTTGAAGGTATATAAACGTGAAAATACCAAACAAAGGATGTAAGCCACGAAGACCAAATGGTAACAGAGTCCAATACGATCTACTGATCTTCATCGTTAATAGGCAAGGGCTTTGTCTATAAGTCTAGTTTTAAACAATTTTGAATTATGCCATTTTATCTATGTTTTGCTTTTACGTGTTTTTAAATAAGTTTTTTTTATATATACAGGATAATTTTGCGCCCGTTGGGTGTGAATGATGGAACCGAGTTTAGTAAACATTGTTGAATTTCAAAGAAAATTAGTGCAATTTTGAAATTTGTTGGATGTATCCGATTTTGTTATCTTTGACACAAAAAAGAGTAACATAATGACAGACTTACCTTGTAAAGTGTAATATGCCTTTATCTCAAAATTGGGCAGACGCTTATTTTACATAGATGCGCGATCTTAAGGCCCAAAGTTCTGTCGCAGCGCAAGCGGTACACATATGATTCCAATGTATCACACACGTTTGCCTCGTTGTCGCTCTCGTGCTCATTTGCACTCTTGCCGACTGCACTTTTTACGTTTTTGCCCATCTCAGCCCATATAGTTTACGAAATCGCGATGGTCATACAAACGCACATAAGGTATGCGCTCTTAAGTTAATACAGATTAATGTATATTATTATATATATTCAGCTAATAAAATACCAAGTGCTTGCTATTAGTAGCAACTGCTCAATACCGTTAGCGACTATCTTTGCTAAGTACCTCTAATAAGCCCAAGTTTATTTAAAATAGTTACATAATGTTGGGTCGACGTACTACGTGCTTGTGCATTGACCTCCATTATGCTGTTAATTATATTACGCCCTTGGGAGTTTAGAACTTCGGACCACAGATGGAGAGAGAGAGAATGTTTATGCTTTTTTGTCAGTTTATGAAGCGCTTATGAGGTCATTAACGAACCATCATAGATAATTCTTAGACACATCTTATGGCATTTTATGTGCTATACAAACACATCTGTTTATATGCAGCATTTGTATATAGTTAAATTATGTATAGAGATTGAGGCTAATTTAATTAATAGGATTCCACCAAAGGTAGCCTCCAGCTGATCCCTAGCATTATGTGTTACTCGCCTGACAGCAGGAGCTCCTACAGGTTTCTAAGCACTCCGGGCACACATTGTTTATTTTTAATCTTAACGGCAATTAAACCATTATGTTTTTTTTCCACGTAACCCATCATTAGTTAAGATTAAACAAGCTGGTACCTTCATACCAGGGAATCAAGCTTCGGGGGCTAAATAAGCTACCGTTGTCATAAGAAAAATATATTTCACACATTTCTGCTTTAAACTAATTTATCGTACTGGAGGCAAGCATTGCGCAAGGAGTTATGAGTAGAGAGCAAGAGCTGGTGCATCCAGAAGAAAAAGTTCTTCTTCTACTAGAAGAGAAGATAATAATACGTTTCGTATTTTAATTTTTCAGCTGGCAATTATATTAAGATTCTATGAGGTTGTGCGAAATCAATACTGTGGCTAAAACTTGTATTAAGTTTAAGCAGTGCCTCTCATAAAAAAACATCTTGAATTCCTCTTAACTTTGCCTTATAAAAAAAAAATTTTTATTCAATGCATTTTTTTTTTGCATTCTACATTTTGCATCATAATTTTTTTGCACAATTGCGCTTTTGTTTTCTTAAAGCTACAAAAAAAAAACACATTAGTATTAAAGAATATATATCCAATATATTTGTTCTTTTTTTTACAGGAAAGTACCAAAATACCATAAGCGCAAATTACAAAAAGTTTTGGAGAAAAAAATTATAATGGTAATTTATTTGTACAAAATGTTGATTTTTTAAAAGCTTGCTAATTGCATCTTCAAAGATATTATAAACAGAAATGTTTTTACATCTTTGATACTATGGAATGATCGATATATTATACTGTTTTAAAGGTCATGTAAATGTCGGCCGCCAAAAGCGCTGCAACGATCCTTATCGCAGTTCCTAACAATTTGCTCTATATGGCCCATTGATAGGCCCAAAGCATGAAATAAATTGCTAACCGAACTCGGATCTCAATTGTTAGCCAAGTCGAGCTTTTTCATTTTGAGCATAAAAGGTTTGGTAGATACGTACGACAGAACTCAACATTAATAACCACGATTTCGCCATCGTCGACAAGGAAAAGTAGGGGTAATAATGCCTGAGGCCCATAATAT
This sequence comes from Chymomyza procnemis, assembly GCA_035046065.1. Classification (NCBI taxonomy): domain Eukaryota; kingdom Metazoa; phylum Arthropoda; class Insecta; order Diptera; family Drosophilidae; genus Chymomyza; species Chymomyza procnemis. The sequence continues at coordinate 8,874,173 of JAWNOJ010000023.1, read as the reverse complement.
ATATCAAGCAGTGACTTCGTAAAATTCTTATTCCCACTGTTGTTCCCTACAAATGCGATCATTATTTATGATTCAAGCATTCATTCAACGAGAAATAAGAAGCAACTCTAGCCCTACTGCATATTTAGATAATAAAGTGTATAATTTGTACTCACTATTCCTTTGTGAGTCAATTCTTCTTCAACCTCAAGAAGTTCAAGCTAAATATCATCGGTTTAAAAATAGTGTAAGAGCGTGTAAACCAATCAGGGTCATGGTCCCTATTACATCTGTTTCAGATGAAGCAGAAAAGCAAACATTTTTTCTCTTTACAAAGAATATTAATATCCTAATTAATAATTTTAAGAGTTTTAGCTTCGAAAATAACGAAGAAGTATCCATACCTATATACATCCATCTGTGTACATTTTGTATGTAAATTTTACAAAAAAAAATACATTACCAAATATACGGATAATATCCATATTTATGCTTTTTTTTGTCTTATTTATATCGAACTTACGTTACGTTAGTGGCCATCGTATATTGCAAGTATAAAATATTGTAAGTACAAAATATTCCAAAACTTTTAGATGTATTTTCGCTGTGTTCAAGAATTCTTAACGAAGTTTCAATTTGGATGGTTTTATAGGGGCCAAAAGTTTGTTAATAAAAAAAGTCAATCTTACTACAAAACTATCTTGAACTATCACATTGGAGACAAAAAAACTATTTCTTGCATTTTTCCGCGACGAATTAAAAGTATAATTCCTAAAAATTCTACAAAACTACTTTTTATAAACTACAACATTTAAAACATTCTGTATACAAAAGTAAGATTTAAAATTAATTTGTCAGCTAAAGCTAATCATTAAAATTAATTGCAGATGTGCAATAAAATGGACGAGAGCAGCATTATGGTTAGCGAGCCCATAATCTTTGGAGAACCATTAAATACTATACGGCCTTCCACTTCCGGAAAAATAACACCATGCTGAAGTAGGTATTGATTGAGAGCACGTTGATCGTTAACTTCCATTCGCACTGTAACGGGAGGCTCCTCGGTTAAGACATGCCCATCTCCACCCTCTAACAAGAACTGCGATACGATCACATTATAAAACGCATTTTCGTCAAGGTCACTATACGAAGGCACTTGACACTCCCCACAGCGTACTTGTACGGACACTACGCGTTGACCCTCCGGCTTTCGGGCATCGTATTGTACATGTATGCCGGAAACTTGTAAAAATCCACCATTGGAGTCTCTATCTCTAACAACTGCTGAGCGCTCCAGGGCGTTTCTTAATTTTTGCCCGGAAATTCGTGAAGTAAAGAGACGATTTCCGAATGGAAGTACGGTTAGAACATCAGTGCCCGTAAGCGTACCATTTGAGTTTCTTAAAATTGAGCTGCGAATGCCTGCAAAGCGTGAGGTGAGCGAGTTTAGTATGCAGTAAAAGCAATTAAGTAACTAATACCACTTACCGCCGCCTTGGAGTAATGCTATGGGCGCATCAGTCCAATATTTAGTGCCTTTGTATTCCAAGGCACGTGCATAAACCATTGAGTCTGCAACTAGGTTACCCATATTGCATTCTGCATAACGACACAGTTCAGCGTTACCCACAAGATCCACTTTGCTAATGCCCAAAATCTTTGTATCCAGTGCAGTTATATTTGGCCGATAAACCTCAAGCAGTTCCAAAACATCGCGCTCTTGCTCCACCTTTGCATTCAACAAGATCGGGGAACCATTAAACTCCACTAAATTGCCATTTGCATCAAACTTTAAATAAAATAAATGTGATTGATTTATGATTTTGTGCAAAGTCTAAAACATCCGCATAACATACGCCAACATTTAATCTGCCCAAGTACTTGGTAAAAGCATAGGCCTGCACCACAGGCACTATGGTGCCACCACGATTCACCAATGTGGGGTATGGACCACGTATTGCTTCAGGGTTTGTACTGTGCTCAGCGCTTGGTATAGTTTTGTTACCAAACAAAAACGAATGAGAGTGACCACCAATGACGATATCTACATCCGGACAATGTTTAGCTATTTCCTGATCTTTCTGATAGCCCGAGTGTCCCAAGGCAATGATTATATTCACGCCTTGAGCTTTCAATTTCTTAGCCTCATCGCTGTTGAAATATTATGGTTTAGATTAGGATTAGTTTTTAACTTTAGAAGCATTAGTACGCACTTAATGGAAACAATTTCTTCTTTGAATTCCACATTATTGTTGAATGTTAGATGTTTAGTGTCGGGTGTTAGGTAACCTATAACACCAATTTTATTGCCTTTGACATTTAGTACGGTAGAGTTGGCCAAATGTTTGGTGGCAGCTAGTTCCGGTACTTTTTTGAGATCAAGATTGCAAGCCAGCACGGGAATATCAACATTATTGAGCAGTGGTATAAGTCCTTCAACGTTTTCATCAAACTCATGATTTCCCAGGGACTGTAAATTAAAGCATATATATAGTAGTATTCATAGATTATAAAAAGTTTTTACTTACAATTGCATCGGGCTTTAGTTTATTGAGAAACGCAGCGGTTATGTTATCCTTGAACAGCGTAAACCAAGGCGTGCCTGTGTACGTGTCGCCTGCATTTAAATATATGACAGGAGTTCCGCCATTTTCTGCTGCTGCGCGATATTTTCGCACCCTGTAGGCATGCAGAAAATATTAGTTATAAATAATTTATTATTGTAACTAGGAGGAAATGCTGATAGATATGGAAAGTTGCAAAAGTTAGCCGATTTTCTTCATCAGCTTTTTCCGAAAAAAGTTGCAGATGTAATCAAAAAAATAATTCTTTAGTTTTTTTAAGAGTTGAGAAATCTTGGTAAACAGTGGGGCGCTCGTAGACTTTTATTCACTTTACGTAATCAACTAAGCACAAACTTAGTAAATGGCTTCTCTCATTTTTGAGACCCTATTTTAAAGTTAGATATGTCCACACCACTAAAATGACTGTACTTACTCATATGCAACACGTGCGAATCCGCCGTAACAATTATTTGAATTAGCATCCTTATCCAAACATCTGCCACTGTTCTCGTTCGTTTGTTCAAATCTGGCATGCATATCATTATTATGCAAGATAACAAGCTCAAATGTTACAGGTCCGTTAATATTTATGGGTTTGGCGTTAATAACCAAACTTGGTGTTAAAACTAATAAACATGCCAGCCATGAGGCGAACATATTTAAACTGAAAAGAAACAATTTCGAAAACTATTAAAATCGCATTTAAAATCAAAATGTCTTTTAAAATGTTTTAAACCGATTCAAAGATCAAAGGGCGTTAACTTGCAAAATGCAAATAATCATCATAAAGTGTCATATTATGAGAGCAACTGTGATTCGTAGAAACAGTACGCTGGCGCCATCTATGTTTTAGCCTTTATACTAAACAAAGCGCCATCTACATGCTGTAGGCTCATAGAAATGGACAAATTATTGCATACTTCTAGGCTAACAAGACTTTAAACGAAAATGATAAAAAACATCACGAAATGAAGTGTATTACACAATTTATATAATTTTATATTTAATGTAAAAATTTTACTTTTTCAGCTCACTCAAGTTTTTTAAGAAAAACATTCTAAATTCTTGCCTTTTGCCAATAATATTTTAATTTTTCATTTTGTCTAAATAGAATTTCTAGCATTTTCTTAAAATGAAGATTTAGTTTCATTTTATTTCTAGCAAATCATAGAGTGTATTTATTTTTAAATTAATTGTTTGTAAGCCTATAAAATTTGTTAGACCTTGGAAAATATTTTTTAAAAACGGATAAGGCCGAAACGTTATTGTGAATAACGAGAGCCTCCGTACAAAACTAATAAAAATTTTTTGTCTAAAATGAAATATGACTAAATTTGGTTTCAACAAGAAAGTACCCACCCACATGCCACAAAGTAAGCGAAACAATTGTCTTTTTCAGAGGTAAATTCGGTCAAAATTGACAAGCACTTAATAAATCACCCTTTATAAAATTTGAGTTTATTTATAAAAGGAGGAAATGTGCAGTATAGAGATAAGAGAAAAAACGGTTATTAATTAAAAATTCATTAAATTTAAATAAACTGAACTTATCTCAACGATTCACTTATAGTATAACTATAACTTAAAAAGCACTAATTTTTTTTGCGCAATTCGTTATCACATAATGTTTTTAAAGCATACTAATTGTAAATGTTCCAACTCTGCCCATCTAATGGGCTGCAGTGCCTATCTGAATCTGAACACGCAGAAACATTCTCAAGAATTTTTTTTGGCTTGAAAGAACTTCATTGTACTCTGCATAACGTTGATGCTATTTAAAATAATGCAAAGTTTTTAGATGATGATATATGTTGCTTTTATTTTTGGCATGACAAATGGTAGCAATTTATTTAAAAAAATTCAATCAAAGACAAAAATAAACGTATTATTTTTAAATCTTTGATGAGATGTTGCATTTGCTCTCTATAGACTCTGGAATTTTGTATACAAGAAAAAACAAACTCCGTTTTTTATAGCAGTGTAATTGACCTTCATTGCACCGAAGAACTGCAGCATGCTTTACCGAGTCACAGAATATTTTAGAAAAAGTGTACAAAGCTTTTTTCAAAATTTTGTTTAAAATGCGATTCGTGCTATTTCAAATAAGTTCTACTATTTTTATCGAATTGCAAAACTGAGGTAGCAATCAGTGGTTTTGAATCTCATGATCCGAAAACAGCATATAGTTTTTCTAAGAAAACCCTTAACAGAGTTCGTTACATGAGTTTTTCAAGCTTATTTTAGAATACCTCAATTTGTGCACATGCTTGGGAATGCAACTATTTCCTTACAACTGTTTTTTTTGTGTTAAAGCAATTTAAAGTTTTCTTTGCATCTTACCCACAACGAAAAGAATATTAATGCAAATTAAGTAAATTATTTACGTATATGGTTTGATTTTATAAAACAATTCCAATTTATAATTCAATGACAATGGAAGTATTAATTGTGACTTAAAAAGTAAACTGACAGGATTTTCAAAATAGACTAAGACAACATAGATTTTGCAGTATTTTGATTCTTAAGTGCCGGTATCTCTGTGTTCACTTCTCTAAGCAAACAGAATACTTTGTCTTTAATTCTACGTTGTACATATGATTGGGCACACCTTTTTTTTATACTTGGAACGTAGCGTTACATAGTTTGTATGCAGCGTATCGGACTGCGAGGGACTGCGAGTATTGTATTTTGATATCGGGGATATATGATATTGTCGTGTTTTGCAACATCTTAAACGATGTAAATCTGAATAATTGTATTGTTGTAACATAAGCATATAATGAGAAAGAAGATGCAGCGTCTATTTTTTATATAATTTTACAGATCTTTAGTCAAAATTCAAAATCGTATACGAAAAGTATCTCATATATTTCTTATATACATAGAAATATAAAATTAATTTTAAGTTAATAGTCTTTGCAAAATATTATAATATAATCTAATAAAAAACGAAATTAAAATAATAATAATGTCCCGTTTGTAATTCCAAGCCCTCTATACAAATTACTTATTGTTATTGTAAACAGATTGTAATTATTAATGGAAATTAAAAAAAAAAAAAATATATATTTCTTGATATATTTTTTGGTTGCTTACATCCCCCACTACCTTTATGAACTACATAGTAGCATTAAAAATTATAACTTACTCGTATCTGTACCACTTAGATGCGGTGATTCCAGCTATACCAACTATCTGTGGAAGAATTTCATAATCAACCAACCTTCAGCAGTATTTTTTTTATTACAGATTTCTCCTTTGCAGTAGCTTCATTCCCTACTGGAAATCCATTCCTTAACAGTAGTAAATGCTATATTATTTGCAGTATCCTCCCAAACCTTCGGTGACATATAGAGTTAGCGGCTAAAGCAACTAAAGATTATGAAAAATGCTCAAAAGCTCACATAGCTTCAGTAAATTTTTAGAAAAGTTTGTGTTTAGAGAAAAGCTCTACATTCTAGTTTAAGTTGAGAAAGTTATATCGGTGCATATATTCACTGACGCCCTACACTCAATTTTTGATTTTAAACTTCAGTCAAGCTGACAGCTCTAACATATAGGTTTTGATTTGATCTGAAACAAAAGCATTTTTTGAGCTAAAAACATTAGAAACTCTATGAAGTAAGGCATATTTTTTAAAATATCTTTTCGCTAAGTAAGCAGCTTAGATAGATGTGAGGGTGGCAGAGGCAACAAAAGCACCGCCTCAGACACTCAGGCTAAATAGCCCATCGATAAAATGTAATATTAATTAATATTAATTATTATTAATTCCAGTTACATGTAAATGTTGCAATATAGATGCAATACCAATCTGGTTGATATACCATATCATCTTACAACATGAAGCGTACGCGAAATGCACTTTGAATTATATTACAATCTTTATCTTTCAAATAACCGCATTTGTCATCATCATCATCATTCAGCTCTACAACCCTGGGTGGGTTTTGGCTTTCTCAACAATTCTCCTCCATTCGTCTCTGTTGTTAGCAAGGCCGCGCCAGTTCCTTGCTTCCATCTTCCGCATGTCATCGTCAATATTGTCAATTAGGCGCTTTCTTGGTCGACCCCTGCTTCTTGTGGAGAGTGGTGTGTATGCCAGCACAAGCTTTTGTGCTCTATTCTGGTCCATCCGTAGGACATGTCCTATCCACCTTAGCCTCTGGGATTTAATGAATTTAACTACATCTTCGCCATGGTTTAAGCATAACAATTCGACATTGTTCCTTGGGATGTAGTCACCGCGTTCATTTGTGCCACCGCATTTGTGGTATTAAAAATTTTGTTTAAAAAATAACACTGTTTCAGTTATAAGGTCCATTTAATCTTCATATCGTGTTACAGAACGAAAGTTATTTTCGATTTTTTCGATAAAACCATCATTATTCAATTTATATATATATACATATATATTCTTAAGTGATGAAAGAATGTAAGTATCAGACAGATTGAACCGATTCAAGCTGCTATATGCGGGGGCTGCATTATGCTCTAAAGCAGCGATATCTACATGCAACATATTCGCTCGATTGAAAACTTTATATATTAAATCCTTTTGAGCAGTATGCTATATAGCTGGAAACATCTACGAAATAACGTTAAAATCCAAACAGCACAAGGTATTCTGGTTGTTTTTATAATAGAAAACTTGCTGTATTAAAATGGCAAGCATGGAATCCAAACCTAAATAAGTTGGAGGATATTGGGGAATCCTCTCTGCTCAAGTTTCTAAAAACGGCTGAAAGTACATTGCATTAAAACTGCCATGTAACGAAAATGGGCAATTATTAATACAACTACTCTAAAGTCATTAGTTAACTTTATGCCAAAACAACATAATTTAGTTTTTTGAAATAATAAGCACGACAATATTATTTTTTAAAATAAAGTTAACTTTCAAGCAAATCACTAAAAATAAATTTAATTACTGATAGCTCATGAAAAATAGAGATTTATTTCTGTTTGTAACAAACGATCACAATAATCAATTCGTACGATTTTAAATTTTAGAGCAGCGTCGATTCCCAGTGCAGCATAGTGCCCTTAACCAACAATGAATCTATTAAGTAGCTATTAAGCTCTAAATGGTAGTATTTATAATTCCATACAATTACAACTATAATAGCATTGCATGGAAAAAGTTCTTATCGTCAGCTTATTTCGTTCGGTGATTCCCTCACTCATCAAACAGCTTAACATATTGCCTTTTTTTAGAATCGGGTTTGCTTCTATTGATGTCTAATTTATGTTCTCGAACAGATTTCGAGATAACTATCATTTAGACAGCGGTTATCACGCGTTTTCGTCAACTGACGTCAATTAAGCGCAACTTTATTTTCAACGTAAATTATTTCACTTAAATAAAATAAACTAAAGACATACTAGATGTTATCTTTTATGCAGGTACATTTATTCTTTAGAGTTGTAGCAGCTGTGCAACTAAAATAGAATATGTCTTCCGAAAGGTCTTCATACAAAAACACTTGACAAAAGAATCAAAATAATAAAGAAACAAAAATATACAAAAGCAAAAATTTATGGCCAGACGCTACGAAACAGATCACATTTTCCATTTAAAAGAACGTATACGATTTTTTTTTATTAACAATAGAATTACGCATAAAGTTTTATTGTAGTACCTGACTTTGCGACTATCTTGGGTTGCGTAATCAAAACGATTTTCTTTTTGGAATTTTCATACTATTTTCTTAAGTGATTTTTTCAGAGAGATTTCTGTACGTAAAAGTGTAAAATGTTAGGTGACTTTTACTAAAAAATTTGGAATAACCTAGCAAAAATGTATTTGAAGTCCCTTGCTTGAATTTGGCTAGGGTGGGTTCATTACTTTGTAGTATGCATAACGGGTGATTTATTGGCAACGTATTTTTTGGTAACACTATTTTTGACAGCTGGTCTATAAATATAGTAAGTAAAAACATCAACAATATATTTCAAGCGAACAAGGCTTACAAAGTATCCAATTGTATTAGAAAAATGTTATCATAAAAAAACTTGCAAATCTCATATCTGGCTGTATGAATTTGTAAGTAAGATTTCAATTTTTGGACCGAAGAACATCTAAAAACAGCAACAACTGCATCCCAAAAATCACTGTTTGGCGGCGGAATTTTAGGGCCGTATTGAAGAACGTTATTGCGAACGGCAAGCTCAACAGTACAATATTTACGATATTTTTGGGGCCAAAATCACTTGCACATAACACGGGAAATAATGTATAGTTTATTTCTCGTAGTGGACCGGTCAATTGAACGTCTAAATCAATTTTACGTGAGGCTATGTTAAGAAGAAAAGCGCACAATTATTAACTGAAAGTCAATGTTCAAGAGTTATTCATGAGATAGCGGTAGATTAATGGAATATAGTATGGAATATGGATCTACTTCTTTATGACATTACCTTTAAGCATAAATTGAATTAAGACAGCAAAAACTATTTGTTTTTTTTTTTTGAAAATTAAATGATCTCATAAAAAATCGCCCTTTATTGGATGGGGTCGTCCCTGAACTTGAAAAATCATTCAACTATTATTGTGTGCTCATTTAATTGCGTAAGATTATAGAATATCTTTTTAAAGTGCATATGATATAACATTTTCTAATTTTGGTAAAGTTAAAAAATTCTAAACGATATTAAAATGTACCCCATATCAATAATTTAAACAGCAACCATTAGTTCTGAAATGGAAACAAACCAAATTAAGAAATTACAAAAAATAAATAATTAAAAAATTTCCAGCGTCGACTCGTCATATTATTTATTGTCTGAACAATACTACGATAAACCTGTAGTAAAAAATAAACTGAGAGGTCTACGTTTTTCGACAACTGAAGAAGCGGTTGATGTGTTTACTATGCAAGTTTTGTAGATATCTCAATCAGACAAAAGTGCTTCGAAAATTGGTTCACACGCATGTAAAAGTATGTAGATCTTAATTGGGGAACATTTAAAAAAAATCAAATAAAAATATTTTTGTTCTCTAATCCCGAAATATAAAAGGCAACCCTCGTAATATTAAGGCATTGAGACTAAAAAAGTAAGTATGGTTTCACTTTAGAATCTTTACATAGAGCCTCTGAAGCTTTTAATAAAACAACTTGTGCCAATTATTTCAGCCAACCCTCGTATACATACGTATGCAAAATTATTTATGTAACACAAGTGTGATTTTTTTTTTTGAAATAAATGTGAGATATACTTATTTTATTTCACAATTCAATACCAAGTCATTTTGTTTATTTAATTCAACACCAATCAGCGAAAATAATCTGGCACATTATAATTCATTTTATTTAGTTTATTTTTTATAATTTTTTTGTTTGAATTATTAGCAATATCACGCATATTTTTAGCAATACACCAACAATATATGAGTCGCGAATTTCGTATGAACAAAAACGCATTGTTAACTTAATCGGAGTTTTTATTTCAAAAGTTTATTATTATTTTCCATATATAATTTCAGTTTTTTTTTTGGCATAGTCACGGTAATAAAGCTTATGTAAATAATCATTTGAGTACATTATTAAATTGTTTTGCAATTAATAAACTCATAATGTAATAACCGCTTAACAACAAAAATCCAAATATAAAACTTAATTCGCACGTAAGCCAAATCGTTTAACAAACAAATTGTAACAGAGGAAGTTTTTTACATACATCGTGGTAATCAACACGGTTTTCCGTAGACGTATAAGCTATTTTTTGTGTATTTTTTTTAATGTTATTTTTTTTTAAATATCTCCGCGTAACACGTGTCACAGCGTCGGCACTCAGACTCAGACTGCGGCCGAAGCCTCAGTGGCAACGATCATTGCCGTGGTTCAAACGCCGGTTGGCCGGCAGCGCCAATGCATTCTTCTAGAGATGTGTCGTGAGTTACACTCTCACTTTTCAAAAAAGACTTTGTGGTGACTGAGTAGAAGAACAAAGCATGAATATTGTTGCTCTACTTTAGAGAAACTTTTTGTGTCTGGTACGAAAACTTGTTGAACCGGTTTAAAAGGGGGAAATTTTTATATATTTTTTGCAGCTTAATAATATCAATTTTATTTTGGATCAATAACAATAATGAAAAAATCTTTGGGCTTACAAAAGTAATAACTATACTATGGCAGCATTTTAGTGGGCAGTTTTATATAACATTAGCTACTTAATCTGTAGATGGCGCCAGCAGTTACTTCACTTGTTCCACAAAATATATGGCACGAAAGCATAGAAAATACAAATATTTTTTAGAAGAACAGTAAATAACTAAAATATCGAAAGCAATAAGTCACAAGTATACTGCCCATCTTGACAATTAGAATCATACTTGCAATATATACTGTTTCTACTTGCGCCATCTAGCTGTTTATGATCCAAAGTGTGTGGCACTATTTGAGCCACAAAACCGTTCAAGCGTTTGGTTTTAACAATTTTTTGCAGATACCTACCACCTAAAGCCAATTTTGTATCGCAAAAACTACAACCAATTAAAATAAAACGATTTTCCGTAGCAGCTATATAATAATATTCAATAGATAGATAGCATTTATTTAAATCTAAACTATAAATTAAAAAATATGCCGCACGCTAAGTCGTGTTCTGATGGCTTTGAAATAATACTAGTTTTTGTTCTTGGCCAATGAAACCTCAATGATGAAGTACGCCGATGTATATAAAATTTTCCACAGTACTTAAAAAGACTAAAATACAGCCGATAGTTACTACAATATATTTTTTGAAAATCAAATGAATTATAACGACTTTAATAAACTAAACCGATTTTTGAAACAACGCTAAAAAATTTCCAAAATGTCTTCAGAAATAAAGGATATACAAATTTTTGACCAAAATTAATTTTTTTTTAACCGATTTGCTTAGAAGTTTTAACCGATTATAAACAAATTTCACACGGATAATATATCAGAGTTTTTCTTTTGTGTATCATACATTTTCGGCTTGCACAAACTTACCTTTTAGTATAACCTTGTGTCATGAAATAGCTAGCAATAAGACACAAATAAAGTATAAAAAGCTCTTTACTGTATGGTAGATACTATGCTCTTCGAATAGATAATAATCTTTCAGTTAAAAAAAAAATCTTTAATACATTCAGGTTTACTTTTTCACAAGTAACAATTTCACAAAAGCCAGAAATTTAGATGATATTAGACTTTTTGTTGTTTGTTGCTTGTTTGTTTTGTTCGACAACTTTATCGTGAGTTTGAGAATCATAAAATGTTGCTGCTCTTAGATAATTTCTGTAGTAAAACTTATATCAGCTAAGGTTATATAGTAAAAAATGCATTATCACGCATGCCTTTTTCATACATTAAAAATTATCTTTAAATTTAATTTTAATACAAGAATAATATGTATTTTTACAATTTATCTTCTGTTTCTGGATAAATTAAATTGTTGATAAAACCTTTACAAACATGCGTACATTTTAAGTTCGCTGTCATCTATTAAAATCAACACAAAGTTATTTCGTGCCTTACCTTTGTTTCCGCATTTTCTATATAAAGGGTAATATTTTATGAGCTTGCTAATTTATATTGACGAAGCACCTAAAATCTTGACAGAAATTAGAAATTAACTTTAAAAGTTACTGAGCACTGTCTGTAAGTCAAATCATAATTGATTTATAGATCAACCCTAAAGACTTTGACAGTAATACAAGGCATATTAGCTGCGTCAGCAACCTTGTTGGTAAAAAATCACAATTAATACAAAATCTAAAATAAAACATTTCTGCAAGATATATGAATTTTGTTAAAGATTAGAGCATGCATATTATTAGGGTTATGGGAATCTCTTTAAATATGTTTCCCCCTATTACTTAAACAGTGAAAGTTTATTCCGTATTTTTAATATTTTTAAGCAAACTTTAATGAATTTTTGGAAAAAAAAATGCTCTGGCTTGAGTTTGGTCGTCTACCATCTCTAGCGCAGATGGCGTTGTCTCTTCCGATCTGTCAACTGTCATGCAATGGATTTGTATTGCTCTTGGAAACGAGCACGTGGTATCCCAAGTAACCAATAAATCGTACAAACTGGCACGAGCAAATCGACGCCGCAAACACAAACATCAGATTGTTTTTTTTCACTCTCGGTGCGAAAAAACCTGTTGATGGCATGGCACATTACGTCTGAAATATTTTTGAACTTGTGCCAAAGCAACAGGGAGTAATGTAACTTAATTGTTGCTCTCAATACTTCGAAATATTGTTTAACCCAAAGTTACTAAATTAACGCTTGTTGCTTTGAACCGTGACCTAAACATCATTAATAATTATTTATCTATATATTTTTACTTTCAAGTTGTTAATTGATTTTTATTTCATAAACAATTTAAGTGTAAGTAACAATAGAGTTAAAAAAATTTAAGTTAATTTATTGAAAAAAAAAAAGCATTTTATTGGCAAAAACTTTTTATTTTTGTATATAGCCATTGAAGCAGTTCCAAGATGTTAAGCAAAGAGGCGCCTATAAAAAGCCCAATAACTCCTCCAATACCAACTGTTAAGATTAAAAAGACATTAAAAAACAAAATTAAATTTATTTGTTTAAGAGTTCAATGAATTTTATTTGCATGTGTTTAAAAAATATTATGCGAAAACTGGTTTTTTCAAAGTAATTAAAATGCAAACGTTACTAAAGAAGTTGTTTAAGATCTTAGTTTGAATGGTTTGCATTTTGGGTTAATTGTTTAGAAAAAAAACGAGCTCTGTTGTTCAATAAATGCTCAGATCTACTTACCTACAAGATCTAATTTTGTTTGCGTCACAGTACGTACATATCTGGCCGACGGAATACTTGCTATAACAACTTCCACGTAATTGTCACCATTTGGTAGTGTTTCTAGATTTTCCGTTGATCTGCAAGTTATTTTTATGCTTATTTAAGTAGACAGCTATATATATACATATATATATTTTTTCTTTTGAATCCAAAATAATGATTTATGTCTTCGAAAATTCAGTTTTCACAATTTAGAAGAAAACGATTCTTAATGAATAAGTAGCTAAGGGTGTGTCACTGTGGAAAATGGGATTGGTTTTTTGTTTAGGCTTTTGTTGTAACATTTAATTTTTTTCGAATTTTTTTTATAATTAATTATTTTAAAACAAAATGTTTTCTTTGTGTTTTAACAGTTGGCACCAGCTACTGAAAATAACTTTATTTTCGTATACCTTACCCAACATAAGATATCTGTTGCTCAATACAAGATGGCAAGCACACACTATTGGATCCCACGTATTTTGTGACCATTCCTGATATGTTAGCTGATGCAAATACAAATTTGAAAGATTATAAAAAATATTTGTCAACCATCGCATTTTAGAGCAAATATTAATTGATGTTGGGCAAAGTAAATAGCAAAACTAGCAGATTAAAAATTGTTTGTACAAGAATTTTAAATTATGTTTGAATTTATTTTTAGAAGAGTTCAGTAGTTGTGTATGTGCTTTGGAAGCCTCCTAAACTTTAATTCAAGTTTATGATTTAACCATGGAAAATTAATTTCAGTTTTTAAACATATATTTTATGTTAATTCTTTAAGAGTTCTGCGTTTACGGAACTACGAACTTTTTTGTTTAAGGTAATGTTGTCCATAGAATGAAAATACTTATAGCTGAATTGGGGAAAAAAATATATTTTACATTCTAATTAACTATAGCTAAACTAAATTAAATAAGGTAGTTTTTGGTGGGCTTTTTTTTAGCTCCCATGCTTATTCATAGTTTATACAATGATTTGTTGTTCAGTAATATATTAATAGTAGTTAAAAAATAGTCTTAGTTAAGGTCGGGCGCGCACGAATTCGGTATACCCTATATCACTTTTATGCAAAATAATCAATTTTAATGCATAAGCACTCATGTACCAATAAAAAGATACAATTTTTATTGATTTGATATAGTTCCCCGATTGTCATCACCAACTTAACATCTGGGAAACTGTAAAAATCTTTAGAATTGGGAATTGGATCATGATATATTCGACATCAAAATAAATACAACGATTATTATGAAATGATCGATTTTTTTACCACTTTTCCTTATGAAAGAATTATAATTTTGTCAAGCGGTGTACATTAAATTCAAAGCTGTAGTTTGAAAGTAATAACCGAATTTGTTATTGATTAATTAAAAAGCAAACGAGATGCAACGAATTTAGTATAAAAACCAATTTTTTTTACCGGTTATCCCTACGACAGATGTATGATATAATTAAGAAATTTTTATCAAATTTAAAATACTGCTTGAGAAGACTAAGCAACTCTTGCGATTCCAATTTGATTATAACGTTTTATTAAACAACCAAATTATTCATTATTTTATTTTTTGGAGGTGGCGCAAAACATACCAATAGCAGCTATGTCTACATCCTTTTTTTACAAAAATGATAATGATCTTGCATCAACATGGAAATTTTTTATCCGAAAAGTTGGGTACTCTTCCTTTTTCTATCTCTGAGATGTAGATGATTATACAGATGGACGACGGGCATGGGTATTTCAACTGTTCTGGTCTCTCTGGTCATTCTATAGGCTACTTTGATGGGTCTCCGAGCTTTCCTCTTAAGTGTTACAGCTTATACAAACTTAGTATATAGTACTAGAATCACTAAAACTTCCATTGTACCGAATGGTAACAACATATGGATTTATAAAAATGTATAAAATAATACATTCTTTATCAAATATAATTGTTTTTAACGAAAATATAATTTATTTTTTAAGTTTTAATTAGATTTTGTTTAATGTTTTAATTATATAAAACTTGAATTATTTTGTATTAAAAAAAGAACCAAAAGTATTAATTTTTTAAGTTTTCAAGTAGGAAAATTACTTCTTATAAAATGAAAAGTTAAATGAAGAACAAAAAATTAATAAATAATTAAGAAGAAACATTATTCAAAATAAATTCAGATTATTTATATGCTAAACACTAAGGATCATTCTGATCTATGTGAGGCCCCTTCGGGGGCCGGCCGGACTAACCTATTTATATGCTAACTAAAAATTACCTTTTTAATATATTTAATTTTATTACTTATTATATACAACATAAAATAAAGTGTATATATATAAAAAAAAAAACAATACAATTATTACAAAATAATTCGAAAAGATTTAAGCCTAATACATACTTTCATCCAAACATGTGATTCCTTTAATTCCGCAATATTTTTCAGCATCTGCAAAACCAAGAATTAACATATAATGTGAATAAATTGATAATCTTTTAAATAAAAACCTTACCTTCTGGTTTAGGCGCATATAAAGTACAGTTGCAATATTCGAGCTCCATTTTATTCCGTATTTTTGAAATACAACGAGAAAAGCTAAAATATCTCAGTTGTAATTGTCTGTATGATTAATTTTTCTTTTGTAATTTACCTATATTTATAGCTCTTATCGTCATCGTTCTCTGTAGGAAATTTGCACAGTCGTTGATCTATATTTTCATCAATAACATCTTCACTATTGTGAATTTCCTCCACATTAAAGCTGTAGATTAGGGGTTCGTTGGTAATGGTATGTGAGACGCCATTGAAATAGGGCAAATCTTCAGGACTGTGCACATACAACTATGTAAAGAAGATATTTTTAATTTAATAATAATGATATGTGGATCTGCATTTGTTTATCAAGAAAATAAGAAAATGCACAAGCTATGCAATTTATCAGTATTAAGTTCGTTAATACAAAATCAGAAGTATTAAGTTTTTAAACGAAACTTATAATAATTTAAAATAAAATTTAAAAATATTTTCTTACTTCATATCTGAATATAAGTCCACTTTTTAAAAAAACTTTTAAGCTGGGTTTCTTATGGCCAGTCCAATATTTTAGTGGCAGGCTTTCAGTTTTTTCGCTGCAAAATAGTAAATTAACTTTATCTAAACTTAAAGTTAAAAATCCAGATCGAACTTAAAAAATAATTCAACCATCCTATGTGCAAATGTTACCAGAAGTAATAGCTTCCAGGTTTCCGAGCCCCCAAAATTGCATATAAAAGATTTCCAAAGTGTCTCTAAATAGATATGAGAAACACAAGCCATATTTTTAAATTTGAATGGAATGGTTTTTCAAATAATATTAGTAAATATGTGTGCGCTAGGACTCCAAATGCTGACTTTCCCAATTGTAGAGTGCGTTTTCTAAGAAGTCTTGTATGTCATCTTATATGTCTGATGTTATGTATGTTTGAGATCTCTTCTCCATCCGAGCAGCTGCGATAGAAGTCGTTGTGTGCGACCAATGGCATAGTGTCCCGTTACAACACGTTTCACCCTTCTAATCCCGGATTCGGATTCTACAAGCTCAACTTGACTAACTACAAAAATTTCGAAACATTCTTAGCATAATATCCGTTAGAAATATAACTTCATTCTTTCATATTCGAGTTCCAAAAAGAAACAAATATTTGTGCTTTAACTTACTAATCCTTTAAGTTGTTAGCCAAAAAGCAGTATCCCATTTCCAGATCATGGAATTTAAATATAGATTCACAATCTTCAACGAGTTCATCGGAGAAGTATACTTTCGTCATAAATACTTTACAACTTTGGGCAAGTAACTATAACAAGATTATCTTGAAATGCATAAACAAATTTAAAATACACAATTACTATACTTGACCTACCTCTCTTCTCATTTCCAAAATGTTAACACCACATGTTGAATTTAAATCTTTACAATATTCGGCTTTTATATAAAAGTTGTTCGGATTTACAAATAAATAATCGTATATAGTTCTTATATACGTATAAGGCGGTGTCTCATTTTGAGCAGATCGCTTGATAACAACTTCAGAAAAATCTTTGGATATTCGATTTTTTCCCAAACAAATGCTGACCCCCGGAAATGTATTAGTCCATTGTAAATAAGTTGTTATGACGCCGATACTTATGGAATCTGTATTAAATCTGGTCAAGGTTAGTATGAAAATTTTGGTCATAGCCCAACCGGACACGCCTATTACGCATAGCCAAAATAATCTAGAGTGGTTTTTATGATTGAAAAAAACAATTAAATTTGCTACGTTAATTCTCATTAACTTGTTAAATTGTCGTAATTACTTTTTTCCACCAAATAACTTGTTTAAAATATATAGAACGCGTCCACGTAGCTTCATTTTTACCGTACAATTAAATTTAATCGATAGAAGCGATTTGCATGAAACACGTTATTGTAATTTAGAAATAAGTTATTGTTGTGAAATAAGTTCTACATGCACTGGATTAAATTGTGTCCGTCTTATTCCTTAGATGAACTCATTCTGAACGTGGCGTGATATGAGGATTCTCTTTTATATTTCTGACTTTGGCTATTTAAGGGGTGTTGACCAATGCCATTTTTTAGAAGCCAAGGGGCTTTGCCATACACCTCCAATAAAAGCTTCACATGTTTATTGTTGCCTGATAGATAGCCGTTAAACTACTTTATCTTCTAAACTAAAAAAACTGCAGGACGATTCAGTGTATTTCTTATAAATAATAAATATTTTATGATTATAAAATAATATTTTATATACGAATATTAATCAACCAAACATCGAAATCTATGAGAATAGACAGATGTGTAGTTACTCGGAATGGAACTTGCCAAAATTATAACATTTATTTATTTATTATTATTATTACAAGAAAAATGTAATGTTAAACTCATCCGTATCCCTTGCCTGATTTGTGGACTTTTTATAGATATGCATCGGCTGGCTAGAAACTTAGATTTACAATATAAAAATTGGAAACAGAAGGTAACACAAAAGATTAAACATTTCTTAACAAAACAAACCAAAGGATCAAAGTTGATCATGTTGGGGGGCTCAAGTTCGTTATTGGTTAAAATGTTCGATTTGGCGTTTTAATTTTGTAAAAAATTTTAACACATTATCTCCTACGATTTATGCAGTCCGTAAATTGTCAGTAAGTTTTGGAAAAAAATGTCTGTTATAGAACATTAATTGAAAGAAAATATCGTATTTCATTGTAGAAAAGTTTTTTTTTAATTACTAATATATTTAAAAACCCCGAGAACTGAATAAAGCTTTTGCAAATGTAAGAAAATTTAAAAATATTGTTCGAGATTAGAGAGAGTGTAGTTCACTCGTAGTGCATTTTTTAATCCCCATAGTTGATAAATTTTTTAAAAGAAGGTATATTTGATATAACTCATATTGCTCAAAAAAGCAAGTTGGCATTTTGTTAAATCAATTCGATGAAATTTTCCCTTTTTTATTTTAGACTTGAAAACTAATATGTACAATAATATTTTCCAGTCTAGTAATCTAAGGCACCCGCGTATATATACGTATAAGACACTCTTAGGGATTCAACTTTGGGAAAAAATATTAAAATGTAATCTGAATTTTTTCTAATTACCAATTAGTAGCTTCTCAAAAAAAATTTGGGCATATGTGGTTTAAAATTGACCCGTGTCTAGTACAAATGCAAATTATCCTCAAAACTTTTCCCGAAACCAAGTCCTCACTTTCATTGTAATTTGGGGTTGTCTTTATCGATCAGCAAACGATTTTGTTCACTTATTTTGTCTATTACTAATTATTACGGGATGAACTTATTGATGATTATTTTTTTGATATCTAAAAAGTCAGTGAATTAAAAAAAAATAGTAACATTTTTGCATTTATTTTTATGCCATTATTCGAAATATATAAATATTTCATATCCATAAGGAGCATGACGGGGTAAACTCTAATTCCATTTTGTTTTATTTCTAAAAATCCAGTGATGAGAAATATCTATATTTATATTTTGTGTATCAAAATTTATAGCACATTCTTTAAATAAATTTCTAAAAATTCAGTATTGTGCTGGAGAGTCTATATCATATATTCCATCAAATATTCCATTCATAATATTTTGTGTTAAAGAGTTCACAATATCTTCTTTAATATTGTATAATCGTTTAAATTAGTTGTAGTGCATTATTTATTTAATTAAGTAAAATCTAAATAAACCACTTGACCAAGGTCTACCACTTAATCGTCTTCAGAAATCTTCTTATTAAATCGATTCGGAATTACTCAATTTTTACTCACTTTTTGTTGGTAGTTTTGTGCCATTTTACGATTCTCAACACTGTGCCAATTCACTCACAATTAAAGTTCAGAAAGTTGTATTTGGTTAACAGATCTTCACCAAACTCAGGTTCTTTTCCCTTAAGCTGTATGATTTATTTAGAATTCCGAAAACTCCCTGTTTTCAATCTAGATTAATCTGAGCTACCTATCCACATGTGTTTCTATGATTTTGCAAGAAATTCCTTATTCATAGACTGCATAGAGCAATGCCACAACAAATGCTTCGTATAACTTCAAGATGTCTCACAAGAGATAAAATCAATTTTATAGCTTCAAATATTTTAAATTATAAACGCATAATTTGCACTTTTTGTTTTAATTTAAACTTGCGCTTCATAATAAAAAAGTACCTTGCACTTAACCCATTATGAATTAAAAACCTAGCATTTTACACGAAAATAAAGTAAGCATGTTAACTTTCAAAGTCTATCGAAGCGTGGTCTGTTATGCTTCGAAGACCAACAATTATTTTTAAATGGATACTCTATAAGGGGAGTACCATTTATAAAGTCTTTTCGTTAGTATCAAATGTGTTTAAAATGAGCATTTTTTGATTAAGGATAATATTCAGAAATTTTTCAGAAACTTTTTATTTGCCATTCAGGATTTTTCTGAAAAGTAAAAGCTTTGCTCTTGCTTTTGTTCTGGCATTATTCAGATTTCGATTTCAAAAAAAACTTTCGTTAATGCAATGAACCGTGAAAGTCAATTTCTGGTGCTGCAGTTGGGTTCGATTTTGATCTAATCCATGACTTAAAAATAAAAATTTCAATGCATAAAAATATTATAGGTGAAAATAAATGAATATACTTTTTTCAAGTAGCATAAAAATGATCTCAAATAATTTCAAAACTGACGAATGATAAACAAAATGAACATAGTAGAGTTGTGTTGGGATAAAATAAAATCTTTAATAAATTAAATGACATAAGAAACATAAGCCAATCAACACATAGAGAAAGATAATCAAGTGACAAAACAACAACCCAAAAAAAGGTATTAGTTTCTTTTTGTTTTTCTATCAGCTTTTTTAATATAAAAAAAAAACTGTTATTTTAAACAATGTATTATTTTTCATTTGATAATTATCAAGAATCTAATTTTCGCCGAATTTCACTTTAAAAAGTTATTTCAAGACCGCTATACAATTTGTTATATAAATTAAAGGTTTCCTTCATTATTTTTATTTCTGTAATACAAGAATTTTCCACCTTCAAATACAAAACTATCGCCAGACTATAAGCTATCATTGCAAACCATTTTATTTTTCGTGTTTTCTTAATTTTTTTGCTAGTGAATAATTTTTATTTGTAGAATTTTTTCTACGTATATGTATTATTTCTAAATACTGTAGAGTATTTAATGGTCGACCTTTGTATTGGCCCTGTTTCGCTCTGCTCATATTTCATGCCTTCGATTAATAAGTAGGAAAGTCTTGACTTGGTAGTGACCCGAATGCACTTCACACTTAGCCAGACGATAACTGACTGCTACTGATATGAAGCGGGACTGTACCAAAACTACTTCTATATAATCGCAAGCGTACCTAAGATATTTTAAATGATTGCGATTTTTTATTAAAACTTTACTTTTTGAAAAAAGAGTAGCGTATACAACAATTATTATAGCCGAAGTTGCTTCTTGCCACTTTCATAATTTTCATTTTGGAGTAACTTTGTAAGTTGAAAAGTTTTTCACTTAGTTTTTCATCAGCTAAAATCGAGATCACAAGATGTGCGGCAAAAGTTTATACATTTTGCATTTCTTATATGTAGCAATTGGTATAATAAAAAATATCTTTTAGCGTTAATTCAATTATTTAAAAATAAATGACAACCAATTAGAACAATCACTTATATAAATAAAAAGTTAAACTAATAAACTCATAAGTCGGGACTAAAAATGTAATATGTGCTTATAAAGTGTTAAAATCTAAATGTCTAAATCTAAATATTCATCTAAATCTAAATATTCAAGTGTTTTAAGTGCTAAATATTAGTGATAAATATTTCTTATATTCTTTTGTTGACTCAACAATAGTCGCAAGAAGTATTTGTTGATTTAAACTAAACAGAGAACGCGTTCTAAAATTAGTAAACCGTTTAAAAATTGTTATAATATTATAAGTAAATATTATTATTATTTCAGCAATTTCAAGCTTATTCGCAAATAAAAATGTTACTTCAAGCTACATTGGAATGCATGAAAACGTAGGTACAAGAGTAAACTATTTTTAAGGTAGAATATTCATAAGTTTGAATCAAGTAGTTCAATCGATATTTAAATATTGCAAAGCTTTCAATTTATCATGTTTTATTTTTGCTTTGGAAATTATGACTGAAGAAGGATAGACTCGAACTTATGGCAGTTAAACAATGTCTTTCTTTTTTTTAATTTAAACATCAGAAGACATAAGAAACATATAAACATGTTTATCATGTTTGAAACCTTAAAGGCGATTTTTACGTTTACAAACGTTTTTATCATATTCAAAACATTTTAACGAATTTTTGGAAAATTGATGGGAAGACTCGCCACATTTAGACACAAAGTGACAAAATTAGGAAATATTTTTTATTAATGTTCGCAAGGAACAGGGACCTACAAATTCAAGACGAATCGAATCGTAATTAATTAACTAATTGAATTAATTAACTAATTGAAATTTGGGGAAATGTGCAAAATACTCATAAAAAAAAGTCGGAGGTATCTTTAAAGTTATCAAAAGTATTAAAATACTGAGTAGAATCGTTGATATAACCATATTCGTCTCTCCATCTTTATACACTTACCGATCGAAAAGGTAGAAATTGACAATTGATAAAACTCATTATTATCCAAAAGAATGCAATTTTTGCGTAAATATACAATATCGACCACATATATTTTGGGTCAATTGTTTGGTAGTGGTCGTAATGAATTCGGCACTCGAAAGTCTTCAGAATCACTTGAATCATGATCAATTTAACCAAATCGTTTTACCATATCATAAAATTCGAACTGCAAAATCGCTCATTAAAATGTCATATTTATCAATCAAATGCGTGTAGGGGTAATGATAAATTAAGCAAAGAATATGCCAAAGTCGTCCACATCTGACTTTAACATTCCAAATTTTTCGTAAAACTATCAAAAATGCAATACCAATAATTTTCAATGGCAAATTGAAACCAAATTTTACTTCTTATTTCCATAAAGCGAGTCAGTCGCAGTTGCGGAGATACTGAGATACGGAATGATAATTTAAAATGTTTTTAATTTCAGAAACTTTAAATTTCCAATCTTCTATTAAATGGGATTCATCTTCAGTTAAATTTTTTCTATTTTACTTTTAAATTTATAAGCAAGTCTTATTTTTGTAGATGTTTGCTATGGATCCCAGGACAATTTTGTATTACCAACAAATGAAGGCCCATCAACCCCATTTGTTAAGAAGTATGTTCTGGTACAAAGCTAGAGCTCCCAAGTATGTAGGTGGTTTTCGCAGGAAACCATCATTGGGAAACGCGCACATTCCACAACGATACAAACGTATGCCCTATGAAAATTTTATAATATTTGGAGCCACTCCCAGGTAAATATCAAATTTAAATGTTGACGTAGTGGTTTTCATAATGGAATCCAAGTCCGATATAATATATTTTGAGGTTGTGGACAACCCACAGCATTCTAAAAACTTAATCATATGCAACTTATGCAGAAACAGAAAAAGTTATGTTTTAAAAATCGCTTGTCCAAAATAATAAGAAAAATAAATCTGAATTGGTAAAAGTTTTGCGGCCTTATTTTCCAAAGAAAAGAGTGTTTCTTACAAAAACTAATTTAAATAAATTTTTAAATATGGCAATGGCCAATGTCGACACACTAACTATGCATATCACTTTTTTTAGTTACAATATCTTGCTTTATTTAAAAACTGCTTCCGCAATGCCTATAGTTGTAAAATTAATTATTTTTTTTTTATAATTTTCAGGCCTTATTTTAGAAATATTAACGATATGCCCACTGTATCGGCAGGCAGTTTTAACTATAAATTAGCCTCAAAACTTCCGGTAATGGCTTCAACACAAAGTGCTTTGCCTAATAATGCATATCCACAAAACGCTAGAGATATTCAAATTAATATACCAAAAAGTAGAGCTACACCAGTAAATTTGCAAAGCATTTTAGATACTCAAGTAAATTTACCCAAGACAGATGCCAAATATAGTGAACGAGATACTCAACTAGATTTACTAACTAGCAGAGAAACCAAATTAAATTATAAAGACGATTTGATTGAAAACTCAACATTGTGCAGAAATCAACTTGTAACTACCGAAGCCTGTACCCAGCCGGCTTTCTTGAAATTTCCATTCTCATACAATGATCATGTACCGCTGGCGATACCAAGATTTAGTAATATACGCATAAAACCACCCACAACAACCAGCGTTCCATATGCACAATATACTAGTCATACCTACTTTACACTGGAGGATGCTATAATGCCTTACTCGTATAGCTCCAAAAATGTTTACAACAACACAAACAAGGACTACTTTAGTGATGCAATTACTTATGCACACAGCACAATTACTACCACAAAAGAACCACCCTTTATCATAAGCGATAACTTTGTAGACAGCAATAAGATTTCCAAAATTTTCGAAACACTTGCCACTACAAGTACGTTCTCAACGACTACACATAAATCCACTTATTTGGAAACCACAACTCCTTCAGCCAGACTGCATCCATATAATATTGAAACAACTGCAGCAACGGCAGCTGCAGTAAAGGAAACCACTATCATGACTACTTTATTATCGCATCTACCTACACTTGCCACCACTTTGAACAGCTTGCAAATCTTTTTCAATACTCCCACAACTCTGAATGTTTACGCACAAGAAAAATTGGATTTGCAAAAGTTGTTCAACAAAACTTGTAGATATTGCATGAAAACTAAAATAAATACCACTCCGAGTACCATAAATGAAGATACCAATACTATAGTTCCAACCAAACTACAGATAAAGAAACCGCTGCGCATAAAGCCCATGGAGAAATATAAGAGAAAACTATTTCGCGGTATTCAGACTAAAAAACATTTTACCAATCTTTATGAAAATGATACCATTTCGTCTACAACAGCCGCAGCGCGTACCAACTTTACCAGAATGCGCTCCACGGCAGCCACCAAAAAAATTTCAGATAAAACTGTGAGCAGTCTTAATGAGTCGTCCGCCATTGTCAAGCAGAGACGCAACAAAACCAATCGCATGTATCTAAGACGTAGGCCCCTTAATGGCACAGTCAAAGCCCGAAACTTGTTTAATCTGACAGATACAGCTGCCAAGAGCTTAACTACTATAGCCACCAGAAATACAACTATCATGAGTATGGAAACAACTAGAGCGTCGAGAAATGATGCGCCCAAAACAACAAAATCTTATACTACTGAAACTTTCAAGTCCAGAAATCAGAGAAATAAGCCAACTAAAGTTACAGATCTGCGCAATAATTCATTGGGTACTGTGGAGTCTGCTATAATGACTATATCTAGTAATAATGCCAAGCGTTTGGGCAGATCCAGGCAAAAACAAACTACTGCTATGCGAAATAAAAAACAAGCTACGTTTGGGAACAGTATTAATACGAGAACCACTACAAATGTGCCTTTACTTCCAATTGAAGTGTATTTTAAGAAAATTAATAATGTCTAATTGTTGTTGTTGGATTATTTATTATCTAAATAAAGTATTTATTGAAATATGAAAATAAGCAGAGTGCTTGTTATTATTAAGTGTACCCTGAAAATAATTATAAATATATGTAGTTTAGGGAATGTACAAAAAATATTGTCACGCCGAAATGTTTAAAAACACCATAAGCTCTTTGGGGTTTACGACCTTATAATTCATTATGATGAATCACAAGTCAAGCGTAAACACACAGTAAACTTTCAAAAGTAAGTAGGTCACTTAGCAGAACGTAAAAATTTTAATTTATTAGCTGCAAATTAAGCCGGATGTCGTTGGCAGAAAATCTTTACTTATTTTTCTGATATCGCTGAGTCTTAAGCCCAGTTTAAACAAGACAACTAAAAAGTATTTTTACAAAAAAAATCACTAAACGATAGAAACAAAATTCTTAATAGCATCAAAAAAGTATTTCTCAAGTATGGGAAAAAGTGAATGATTGGTGAACTACTACAAAGCGAATGTATTAATATCTTTACAGACATTTTGAAACTTAAACAAAAATGGTTTTTCTCGGAGCAACTAAATATTCGTTAGTCTTAGTAGTGACGGGCTCTGATATGTCCTGGAAACTTCACTTAGTTTAGGTGACCATTACAGAGACTACCATAGTAGCTCTCGCCAGGCAGCTCCGCTTTGTCCGCGCCTTCTCTAGTTGTTTATCCTAAGGGAGTATAAGATGGCCTGCCATCTGATTCTATGTCGTCCCGAACAACATGGCCTAGTCAGCGCAGACGTTGTGTTGTGAGTATAATAAAATATAGTTGCTGCTGGAAATTTTGAGAGCCTCTTCCATTTGGTATTATCATAGAAGAGTTTCAAAATGAATTGTAGTAACTCATTGTGTGTAAAATTCGCCTTCTAAGAAAACAATTGAATAGCTCTCAAGCATTCCAATAGTAACTAGCAACATTTATAAGAAACTTGCAACATTTTGTGTTATATTTGTACAAAAAGTGGACATAAAAATGAAAACATAACTCCAGAGAAGATGCCAGTTATAAGCATGGCTGCTGCAAACATGCCGGCGGTTATCTGGTATTTGGCATTTACCGTCTGCGGCGCGTACATCATGCCCAAAGAACTATAAAAATGTGAATAAAAATTAGTAAAGGTTTTTAATTTCATGTTAGATTTTGCACTTGCCTCAAGTATCCCGAGGTGTACGACATTGTAATTGCAATAATCCAATAAATCCATTCGTTGGTTATGAAAACTGGCAAGGTTCTGACAATATCTTTGGGCAGATAATTGCAAATCAAAAATAAAGGCACAAATGCCAGACGCAGCACTACGGGTACTACCAAGTACTTGGAGCTGGGCTGTAAGATTTAAGCAAGTTTTAGCATATTTATGAACTAAAGTGTTGTATACCAGCTTACCCATTGTATCCACGATGTAGTTAAACTTCCCAGCATAGCAAATAGATTAAATGTGAGGAAACAAGTTATGGTTGTAAAGTAATCGGACGTTATAATGAAGTTCGGATCAGTCTGCTTAATATCTGTAAGCATAAAATTATATTATTTAAGAGTTACTTTTGACTTGATGTTTGGCATACCTGAGTGTACGGCCGGAAACACTGATAACGTTACAAAGAACGTTAAAAATATATTAAATAGTTGAGGCGATGCTTTCTTAAATATTTGCCAGTAAGGAACTCTCGTTTGCGTCTTTGTCTCTTTTTTATTGTCATCTTTGCGACTTAGCATATCGTAATGCCTAAAGAATTTCTGCAGCATATAATTTGCATTAATAATAATTAATTACAACACATTAAATAGTTATACTTACATTTAGTGGTAAGGCAAAATATGTATCAAAACATAACAACAATATTAACATGGCAGTTATAAAGTAATATATGGCAGAGGTTCTTTTCGAGTTGAACAAATATGTGCTCGCAATGGATATAACCGATGCAAACAATCCACTTATGTTTGAGCCCAAAACTACAGCGCCCGTATATTTAACAGGCAAAGCAGCAACCATACCATAAATTGTATTTTGGTAAATACCATTGGCCACTGAAATGAAGCAAAGCAGACAATTTGTAAGTATGCAAAAAAATTATAAACGACAAGTTTTCGCCACTTACTGTTTAGTATAACTACGCTAATCATAGTTATCCAGAAAAAAACACCAGGCCAAGCCGATGAATCCATCATTGCTAATATTATAGTTATCATAAATATAAGAATTTCCAATGCAATGCTATAGACAATGCGTTTGGTCAGATCACCACTGTAGAGTACAGCAAAAGTAAGTCAAAATGTAAAATCAAAAGTAAGTGCAATTTGTACTAACCCTAAGTTGACAAATATGTTAATCCAGTTAAAAAGCAAATTGGGAATTTGGGACGCAAATCCAACATATTGCAAAAAATTGGTTGCATAGGCTGAACTGGAAGTTTCTGTAGAGTTTGTATCCAATTTGAAATCCACGAAATACTGCAAAATTACATAAAAAGATAACGTTAGCTAATTATAGTTCATGTATTTTTAAATTAGTCAAAAGTTTGCATATTGTTCTACTTCAATTCAAATGCAGCGCTGCACTTACGCTCTTTGCTGTTATAAACATATTCCAAGGCATCAAAGTTCCCAATCCATGTAGAATAAATATAAAAAATACAATCTTGAATTTGTCCTTCGGTGGCTTTAAAGATTCCAATGCCTTATATCCCAGGGAATCTAAGGAAAGTTAGGTTTTAATTAGTGCACTTTTGTTTTAGCTATTCAAGAACGCCAACTTACCTTTTCCATTGCTTTCGTTTCCATGTGATTCCCATGATGGATTTAATTTAACCGAAACTGGCTTTTCAATAAAAGGTAAATTTTCATTTTTTCGATCACCTGTTTTTAAAAACATAAATTAGCATTTGCGTTACTATTGAAAAGTTTACGACTTACCCATTTTATGTTACCAATAGTTAAGCCCAACTGAAAATACAGAATATTTTTTAAATTAATGAAATGATATATGTATTTCAATGAAATATGTAAAATTTTTAAGTTTGTTCTGGTAACATTTTTAAGGAATGCATATAACGTGTTTTGGCAAAGTAAAAGGAATGCGTATGATATATTTTTAGTATTCATTTATCAAATGCACTGTAAAAATAATTAAAATTTTTTTAATGTGTTGCTTAAAAATAAAGGTAAAATGTATAAAAAAATGAAGCAGTATGCTTTAATGCGCGATAAGGAAATCATTTAGTTGTTCAGCCAATATAACAAATATTATTTTATTTAGTCCACATTTCTGAATTGTAGAATTGAAATTAAGCAAACTTATTTGTGGGTTGGTCGGCGCCTTAAAACGGTTTTAAAACTATTATAAAAGTCGGTGGATAATCTTTTATATAAACAAAAATTAAAATTGATTTATTAAAACTCTGTTTCCCGCCCTTAATGGGCAAGAGTGAGCACAATTGGACAAAGAAAGTATTAAACAAGTGAGCACTAGTTCAAAACTTGCTTATAGTAGAAAAATCAGCGGAAACTTTGGAATATGAAACCACTCCCCAACCCATACATTTCAGTTATTACGAATAAAACATAAATAAACACATTCCATAGATTAATAAATATTTTTATTTTAAATTTATAAAATTTTATTTTAAATTTCTATTAAATTTATATATACATAATATTGAGTAGTATCATTTATAAATTTATGTGGCATCATACCATAGATTAATATATATTTTTGCAGAATAATTGATAAATAATAAATTCTCAAAATCTAACAAGTTTGAGTATCAAAAGACCGACTAGAATGCCTACTTCAAGTATTATAATAAGTGTTAAAACTATTTTATTATACAAAACTTCACGGCTTAGTTTGCGTATAATCACGCGGGACTTGCTCAGCTCCTGATCAGCATTTTCCAAGCGATTTGTTGCACGCAACAAAGACTCACGTTGCTCACCCAATTCAGAGAGCACCTATAAAGCAGAATTGTTTTTAGTAAGTCTTTAGATACATTTTTTTTTTCAAATATGCAATTACTAACCTCAGTGCCGAGTTGTTCGGTTTCAGCAGCAATTTGGTTAGAGCGTTGTATGCTAGCCCCTGAGCTTTGTAGCACATTGTATGTGTTGTCAACCAGATAACGCTGGTCTTGCTCAATGCTGCTGTTGGGCAACTGACTATAGCCGGCGTGCGACATGTCGTGCAACAATCAATTTAGTTGGTAACTATATTTAAAACACTGAAACTGTTTTAAAAATAATATCACGGTTGTGTGGCACAAAACGCTAATGGATTTCTAAGTTTGGATTAGAGGAACATTGGGTCTAGTATGATAGGCATACAGCTGCTAGCTACTAGACGTAATGGCTCATAAAAACAAACGAATCAACTACATTACGTTTTGTGTAACCCTAGATATTTTCGCAAACACTTTTGCCTAAAATTTAAGCCAATTTATAATAAAATTTGTTGAAATTTGCAAATTGTTTCATATATGCTGAAACCAACTGTTGCTATGGCAGCTGCAAAAGTGTAGTTTTTTGTTTTTTAAATAAAACTAATTGGAGCATAATGACTATTCATATCAATAATACTTAAATTAGGGTAGGGGTAAATTGTTTATGGGCTGGGTTTGTTAAAATTGAAGCCCGCATATGAGATGACATTTTGAGAGAAACCAAACAGGTGTTGTTACAAGCACACATCAACTTTTAATCTTAATGTGCACGTGCCAAAAATAAACTAAAAACTATATGGCTAATCTTTACAAATTTATGACGGCGGGCAGACTTAAGTACAATTTTAAATTTCAAATCACATGAGTTTGTTAAAACGCGTAACGCCTACTTATAAATTAGCAATATATTTATAAACATAATATAGTTATCATTCGTGACTTAATCCGCTGGTATAGCAACTGATAGTGTTTCACACACGAAAAAATAAAACAAAAATAAACCGAGTAATCTTTTTATTGGTACAGTCAATATGCTTCTGTGTGATATTATATATATATATAGGCATACATACATACATAAGTATGTGCAGCCATGCAGCAGCAGTTAAAAGTTCACAAAAAATATCTTCACTTAATAAAATTAGATATATATATATAGTACATTGCTATATATTGATATCACTCTCACATTAGCATTTACTACAACGATTGCGTAAAACTACATACATAAGTATATATGTTTTTGTACTTTTATTTAGCTTTAACACTTCAAAACAATTAGTGCGGTCAGCAAAAATTCCATTACTTTTAAGGTTGGGTCGCTGCTGACAAGCTTATTATTTTTTTAACTTTTAACCAAGCGCACGTAAGTTGCTTTATGCCTATTTATGCACTTTAATAACATTTGTTTAAATTTTTTACGTTGTATATTTAAATAAACACGCTTACCTTAAAAAACAGAAGCGCCCCCCACACGTGCGAAAATGAAATGAAAATAAATTAAAGTGTGTTATATTAGACTATCGATTTTGCTTACATCGATATAAACATCGCCATTAACGCTTGGCCTTTGCTGCATATCGATAACTTTTTGTGGTGTCTTCGTTGGAATGTTTATAGTTTAAAATGGTTATTTGACTTTGAAATTTATTTAACTTATATTTGTTAGTCAAAATGCTTTGGCATACACAACTTTATATCAATGGCGTATTAAAAAATAATGGTCCAATAAAGTTTAATATTTAAAATGTTCGATTCGTGTTGACATTAGCGTTGCTTCTCTTATAATTATTTTGCTGCTCCGATTACGTTAGTGAGACCCTTTCTGGAAATGATTCTTAAGAAGAAGTATACAGCTTTGACTTTTCAAGTGAGCAGCCTCCGAAAGTAAACTAACTTAAGATATTGCAACTCTTTCCTGCAACTATTTTTTAGAAGTGTACAATTAGTGTTTTTTTAAGCGAGCCACCTTTAACATAACTTTTTAGGACTCTTTTTCTAACAACTTATAACAAGAAGTGTACTCTTACAGCTTTACAAACGAGCAGGTCCCTAACAAAACTTAAATTAAGATATTGGGTCTCGTTCTAAAAATAAGTGTACAAGCAGCAGCCCCTACTATAATCCAAGTAATTGAATCCGTTATTATTAGTTTTATTTTGTAAAATGCAAATAAAATAATAAAATTTATTCTCCAAAGAATAGTTACAAATTAAATATTTAAACAAATTGCGTAAACACAAGTTCCAACAGTCTTTATAACGTAATCATTCAATATTTAAATTCCTGGTCCACTGCATATTCAAATTTAGCGCTCAGTTATCAAAGTGCTACATATTTATTTTTAAATCAATAAATTAAATTATGAAAAATATAACGCGGGCTTTTTGTATTTTTCGCGATACCAACTAGCTCGCTAAGCACTGCATAAGATACACTAACTTTTATTTCGGTGACTAGATTCGAAAGTGTGAAGAAAGTGAAATACATTTTTGGAAAAAATTATAAATAAATAATTATAATTTATTCTATTTCAAATGGGTATCTATTAAAATGAGTTTTATATTAAAAAAAAATACAAATTAATTGAACTTAGAGTGTTAAAAATAATTTATATATATATAGAGCAAAGTAGATGTACAGCTCACGTTGCAAATCTCTAGCTATTATATATAGAGAAATATTCTATATTAAAATATACAATTTTTATTTTATAATATATTTTTTACTATTAATGAAATTAAACATCATTTTTATATATTCTAATTTGACTTATTTATTTAATATTATTTCTTAATATTTACTAACTTATTTCTATATTAGAGTCACAATAGCTTATTTACTCAGTGTCGCGTTCGTTCAACATTACGTCCACGCTCCAAGAGCTCACGGAAAGTTTTAATTTCATGACGAGGTATGCGCTCCCTGTATTTGGATGTTAGTAAGCCGTAAACAAAATCTAGTTCGGTTTCTTCGTCATGTCGACCCTCCGGTAGCTTTGCAAGTAACGCGCGCTTTTTGCATATAAATGCATCTATGACTTCATCTGACTCCTGTTTTGTCTCAAATATCTCCATGTAGATTTGATAGGACGGTTTTGTGGGTGAAAAGTGCTCACTTAAGAGCGTCAATGCATCTTGCCAAGTTTTTGCATCACGTCGCACGCCTTTCCACCACGTAACAGCAATATCACTGAACAGCAAAGAGATGCCCCTAAGTGCATCTTTATCACTTATACCCTCTACTTCCTTATACGTTTCTATGGCTGTAATGAATTCCTCGACAGCATCATGATCTCGTTGACCACTAAAGCGTACTTTGCAATTGGCAAAACTTGCCTTGGTTTGTGTTTCTGTTTCTGGCGGTGCTAAAGCGCGTATAGCTTCGATGAGCATTTCAAACTGCTTATCCGATAGCTGAGTCATGTTGATTGTTCCGGGAAATAAAATGAAACAACCGCTGTTTCCAAACACAGAAACAACAACAATCTACAACGAAGTTGTTTTGCCTACTGCCGTCCGAGCAGCTGGCCAAAATTTTGCCAGGTAAGCTTTTTTTCTGATTGTAAAATCATAAAAATAAAAAACTTGCGCTCTCTCTCTCTCTCATATAAAAGCTTTCGAATTCGAAATACCGGCTTTCAAGCTTTTTAATAACTATTTCTGTGTCATTCTCGCAAGTGAAAATACATAGAAAGAAATCGGAATAAATAAAAATCAATTATAGATATATATATACATATATATCTCTATATACATATATATTGTACTAAGTACAATGTACTTTTCAAATACTATAGTCTCGATTTATTTCTAACAAGTTCCAATTTTATCAGTGATTTTAATGGAATCATTTTTTTTAGATAAGCAGAACAATAATGTTCACATTTCCAGTATGATACACCCAAATTAATTAAGTAAATGAACAAACTCACTTAGAAACAATATATTATCTATTTTATTTTGCTAAATACATATACGTACATATATAACAGAATTACATATGTATGTATGTATGTATGTATATAAAGAAAGAGAAGGAGTCCACTTGCATGGGCTAGCTTTATTTCACTTTGTCAATTTAGCGACAATAAAAAATGTTTTACAAAGACTTATTGATAGGCAATGAAACAATTCTATGGGCAAGTAACATAAAATATCTGGGTATCCATTTAGATAGCAAATTACTATTTAATATCCACATCTGTAAGATCATAACAATTTTTAAGAATTTTTTCCCTAAGCCAGTGCCCGAAAAAAAGTTCATTGAGTATTCACCTTGTACCATTTTGAGAATAAAATTTTTGATATCATATTTCAAGAAATAAATTAAACACATTTTGTGCCACATTTTTAATTAAAAAATAATAATAATAATCTATCTGGATAAGGCCCTGCAAACTATCAACTTAAAATAATGATGTAGTTCAATATTAAAAAAAAATAAAAAAAATACTTAATGTTTTCAAACCATAAAGAAGTGTTTAAACTAATTTAACAATATTGTTTTAAAAAATATTTAAATTTTTTCATATACATGCATTTTCATTCTTATTTTTAATGTTCCCTAACCTATATTAATAGTAATTATGTATTACGTGTTTTTTTTAGAAACTTTGTGCAAGAAAAATTTGTTTTTATTTATTTTTTGCCTAAAGATCACAATTTATAAAAATTACACCAAGAGATGAAACCAGATCAAAATAAAAAAATTTTATTTTATAAACTGAAAATATTATTATGTATAACAGCATTTCACGTCATTGATTTTTGTCTCGCTCCTAATCAAACTATAATTTCCTAGTTTTGAGTACGAAGTACTTGTACTTGTATTATGACTAACCAAATAAATTTGTATTGTAGATAATAAATATGTATATAAAAATTAACTTGCTAAATTTTGTAACAGTAAACATAAAATTAAAGTGAACACAATTATTCAAACACTTCAACAGTTGAATTTTCCGGCAAGAAAATTATCAGAAAAACTTACCATCCCTTGTACAGTAATTGCTTATTTGGCTTCAAATAATACATAGTAGTATGTATATTTGATTTACTTAAATATTGTCAATAATTGCACTTTTAGCATAAAGTTGTCAAATACAAACGAAACTCTATTTTTGTTTTAGGAAAATTAAATTCCATTTTTGTTTTCGTGCTCGCTCATATCATGCGACACGTTTTTTTTAGATAAAATTGCACAACAGCGTGAAATCGATTTACTAATTAAATGCAAGCCATTTTTATGAATATTAAGTATGTACATATGTATGTACATATATATGTATGTGTATTTATTTAGTCTTCATTTTAGTCTCGTCACAGAAGATAACGTTATCCCAGTAATCTCCCTGCTGATTTTGCATCCTGGTAGCGAAAGTAAGCCGCTTGTCAATAATAATTGCTGAAAGCATCGGTATTTTTCGTGCTACACGTGAAAGGCACTTACTTGGTTAAGTATGGCCTGGCGCTCTGTTTCGTGTGACACATCCAGATCACACTCATCTTTAAGCCCCTAAGCAACTGTTCTTAATTAAATATGCGGATTTTGATCTATTTTTCGAACGATAAAGCGGTCAATACGGTAGGATATTTTATTTTTGCGTCTTGTGAAACTGATTGTTGTTTCTGCGCGACTAAAACATTTCAGACAGTTCCGCGACAGATTTTTCCAAATAGTGATTATAATAAATCAACTGGACTGCTTCAAAACCTAGTCTCTTGCCAGGCATTTTTTAATATCATAAAACTTGCATAAATGTGCTCACTTCGACTAATTTCACAACAAAAAGAAATAAAATGCACACATACATATCAGCCACACAAACAACGCTTAAGGCATACATGCCGACAATGTACCCTTACCGTTTGTCGATATTTGTTGGTATAGCAACAAAAGAGAACAGACAAAGCAAAAGTGTAAACACTTTATTGACAGTAGAGCATCAATTAAAAAATAGATTTAGTTGATATTCTCCTTAAGTGTATATAATTTGCTTACTATTTTTTTACATATTAATAAAAAACATATAAACAAAAGGCTTTTATATTTATGTATGTACATGCATACATACATTGAAACTCAAAAAATACAAATTTTTTTCAATGTGTAAACACTTTCTTAACAAACTGTATGTAGTATGTATTTATTATCATAAACGATAATGCTGATTATGATAACAAAATTATAAACGAGAAACAATATTATCAATAGTAAATAAATGACAAGATAAACTGTTTGTATATAATATTTGATGGGGGTTTACATACACACTTATTTATATACTATGCACATATTATTCAAACACTTAAAATTTTTCACTTTAAAGTCCAATAACTTTTAATGCATAATACTTTTTTATAAACAAAAACATAAACATTTCTTTATATACTTAAAAAGTAAAAGTAACAAAAATTAAATGACACCAAAGAATTCAAAAAGCATAGGCTGCTGCTAAGCATGTTTGTGCACGTCTAGCGGCTATCAATATCACTAAGAATTGATGCATGCATAAACATGTTCAGTTTTGTGCATGTTTTCACATGTTTGTCCAAAATTGAGCCGATTTACACAATGCAATGCTCAAGCCTAAGTGAGTGTTATTAAGTCATCATAGTCATGCACGGATGCAGAACAAAATGAGTTATCCCCTTGGAAATTTTCCATTTCTTCAGCTTATTCGGTAATTGGCATTTATTTCTTTCCCTCTCCTTTTTTTTCAATTGTAAAGTCTAAGTTTTGGGTGTATTCGAGATTTTGAGTTTTTTCCTACGAATTTATTATCGTCAAACTGCTCGTTTGCGTCTTTTCTTTATTCCTCGCTTTTTTGTTTTTGATTGTCTATAGTTTTTGTCTCTTTAAGGCACTCGAACTCTAGCGACTTGTACATAATATAGTTTAATTTACAGTTTCTAATACAGTAGATTACTGTGCAGCTGCAATTTGCACCTCAGCCTATTATTAAACATGGATTAAGTTTTTAAAATATCATATTGCGGCAGCATATGTGATAAGATCAGAATTCCGCCTTTTTTTGTTATACATAATATTTTACATATGAATACTTAATTTTTTTTTTGGTTTTGTTTAAAAGAAGAACATGGTTACCTCAAAAACTATTTAATAATTTCCAAATGAGTCAGCGGTAGTTTTGTAGTCGCGCTCTCCCTCTCTTGATGCGACCATCACGAAGCTTTTTCGAAATTCAATTTCACAGGGAACCAGTATAAAACGGCATACAAAGTTGCTCGAAGTGCTATAACTTGTGGACAAATATCAACGGCAACATTCGCTATAGACATTGGCTTTGTGAGCTGACTAAAACGGTTTTAGTCCACTAACAGTTACCAGTAAATAAACTTGTACTTCAAACAACGCGATAGTGCTTCTATTTTGAAATTCCAACTCACACAAAAATCCAACATCATGACACAAGTATTTCAAATGACCAATGAGCAGCTGCGTGAGATTATCGAATCCGTACGAGCCTCCGCTATTAGTGCTGCGGGAAATGCAGCTGCCACGGGTGCACAGACAAACAAGCCCACCGCTAGCTTTAGTTCCTGCGAAAGTCGATTCTTTGGTGAACGTAATCACGATCGCGTCGAGGAGTTCATTACCAACATACTGACATTCAAAGAGCTAGAGGGCATTAGCGATGAGAACGCATTAAAGGGCATTTCGTTGCTTTTCTGTGGACTTGCATCTACTTGGTGGCAGGGCGTACGCAAGGAAGCCAAAACCTGGAATGATGCCATCGAGCTTATACGCGAACATTTCTCGCCAACAAAACCAGGCTATCAGATCTATATGGAGTTCTTTGAGAAGAAACAAGAGGACACTGTAGCTATTGATACCTTTGTGGTACAAAAGCGCGCACTGCTTGCGCAGCTGCCAGAGGGACGTCACGATGAGGAAACCGAGTTGGACTTTCTCTACGGTTTGCTAAACATCAAATACCGCCAACACATACCACGCCAGAACGTTAAGACATTTAAGGAATTGCTTGAACAAGGCCGCATCATTGAGCATAATAATCAGGAAAGTGAGGCTGCAGCCAAAGGACCACTACGTGGCGCCAAAGGCAGCAAACGTTGCACCTACTGCAATTTCCGCGGTCATACAACGGATCAGTGTCGCAAACGTAAAGGCGAGGAGAACAACGAATAGAAAGCACAACACGCTAACTATAGAGCAGCATGACATCATCGGCATCACTTAACATCCAAACAAATATGAGAATCGACGCGCCATTCGACTTGCTGCTGCTCCCACACATACGCACTTTATATATTTTCATCAAGCTGCAGCTAACTCCGCGGCGCTGGCCAAAAAAACAAAAAGAGAATTATCAATAGTAAAAAAACAACAGCGATGACGTTATCATTGACCACAACAACAAAGTGTCGCAGAGAGAGAGAGAGCTTTCCGGCTCTTTCAGTTAAATTTAAGCTCATCTCGCTCATTCTCTTATATGTAGTCTGTGCCGGTAAGCAGAGCAATGCTGCCCCAGTTCACAA
This sequence comes from Chymomyza procnemis, assembly GCA_035046065.1. Classification (NCBI taxonomy): domain Eukaryota; kingdom Metazoa; phylum Arthropoda; class Insecta; order Diptera; family Drosophilidae; genus Chymomyza; species Chymomyza procnemis. Next base: position 8,836,304 of record JAWNOJ010000023.1, on the reverse strand, counting down.
TAGAAATTTTCTGCAACCGCTCTAGCTGTTTTTTTCGGCGCTCACCAAGTTGCTGTTGTAGCCGCTTTTTGAGCACCCAATTGAACAGTTTTTGCGGCTTTACTAAACATTCTATCTCCACCCACGCCGCACATGCGGCTGCATTTGGCTAAGAACGCCAGCCCCCGTTTAAAGATTTGTATTCTTTAATGATTCTTTTGAATCAAAACTCGTTATGAAACTATGAAACAACTTTGATTGATACTTTGGAAGGACTAAGCAGACTTATGCATTTCACCACGTGCTTAGGCATTGAGCTTGGCACATTGGAGCGGTAGCCCTATTAGTCAAGTGTAACAGTTTTATGCGGTTCCCTAGGGCGCTGCATATAATTGTGCAGATGACTGGTATGGTTTATTGCAAAGATTTGTCAAGTTCAATGTTTATGGCAATTTGGATGTTGCATAGGTCTACTTAGTCTGCCTGGAGTCCCTCAAACCGTTGTCTTAGCTTTGTGCCTGCACAGCGCAGACGTGGCGTGTACATGGCTGTCCAGTTGTTGCACTTTGTTGCATCACTTGGCGGCTGTTGTTTGCGGCAACGTTTGCTACTTTGTGTGGGTCCTTGGCCAAGGCGACAAAAACACCCCCGTCAAATGTTCGACTAAGCCGTTGCTTTTGCGCGTACCAAAATTCTTACTTGATTTCAGGTTTGTGTGGCATTGACCAACTGTGTGCTTGATGCTCCTTGTGGGTATCTTGTGCCTGTTGGCTGATGCTGCACGACTTGAAGTTAATGTTTGAATGTTGGCACTGGTGCAGCAGTAATCGTTTAGTTGGGCGCTTGGCAAATAAATTTCCTTTGGAAATTTAAACAACAAAACAAACAATTTGACTTTTTGTCACAAACTAGAATTTTTACATTGCACTACGACGGCTAGAATCTCGCCGTTCGTGCAAGGTGCGCCTAACATGCGCAAGGAACCAATTTTTTTGGCTCTCTGCTCGGCAAGTTTTAGGCACCATACACAAACACACCAACAATAGGGACTAGGATTCGTCGCTGCATAGCCTTTTGAGCGTACAGCGACTGTCTTAGTTCCATCTCAAGTCCAATTGGCTTCTTGTGCAGATTCACAAGGCATGTAGTGGCATTGTTATTAAAGATCAACCCACTTGGCAGACAATGTTGTTCAATGTGTCAATATTTGGAGAATTGACTAAAAACGTTGCAACAAGTTTGAACTGCTGGTCCTATTGACATGCTTGTGCCTCTTCAAAGCATTTGCATCCTGGCATTTGTTTTATCTCAGCACTTGCATACCCTTACTTATTGTATGCATATACTTAATTAGGGGCCTTGTGATGACCACAAGAGGTCTTTATGCGATCTAGAAATAAAACAATATTTGATGTATTTTAAATGAAAAGACTGAAACCAAAATACCAACCAAAACTCAGAAAAAAATGTGTTGTCTTTTTAATAAACAATGATTCCACAGGTAGGGTAAGTACACCATGTCGACGCCCAATTCAGCTCTTATTTAACGATGCCTTTTTGTATAGTGTTGCTAGCAGACATACGCAATTGTTTATTTTGCCAAACCGGTTTACATTCATGACTTTCTCAGAAACTTCTAAAGTTATTTTATGAAACTCATCAAACGACTTGAATATCGAATTTTCGTCAAAGTAAAGCATGATGATTCAAAGTTTGTTATTTCTTTATTAGCTCAGCGTTTTTACGTACTAAAATTCTAAAGCTTTAAACAATTGCCAGTCTAAAAATTGATCAAAAAATAAAACGAAACCACTATTGTTGGATCACTTTGAATACTCATTTCTTAAAGCAACTATACAAAATATTAATTTATTATTTATTTGATGAAGACAAGTTCTTTTGCGATTTGAACGAAAAGTTATGAAATAACTGAAGTAGTGTTCATCTAGTATACCCTATTCGCATCATTAAATTAGTACATCGAACTTGAAATACATTAAGGGTGCTTTTTTAAAGGCTTGATTATTTGATTTAAAAAAAAAAGAAATAAACATGTTCAGGAAAATGTACAAAATCATAAAAATATAAATATAAACTAAATAATAGCCAATCTCTTCCAGTTTGGGCAAAAAAAACTTTTTATAAGCATCGATAGCGCTCGCCATTGGTCCTTTGCATTTAGTCTTCAGACCAAATGCGGCAATTTTTCATTAAAAAAAAAAAAAAAACAATTGCCGTAACGCACATGAGTTTTGATAGTCAGATTGAAATATTTGTAAGCGCTGTTAGCTTGTAAGTCGATACATGGTTTAGTCATAGATGTTTGTTTAAGAACACAGTTACAAGAATTAAAACTGCGTTAAAAATCATTGACAAATGGTCAATTAGAAGAAAATAAGAAACCAGCTGAAATATAATATGTACGTTTCTTGTTTTGAATACTTTTCTATAAAAAAAAACTAGCGAAAAAACTTGAGAACCGAATGGCACAATAAAGTTTCACATAAACAAACTTTATTTATATTTAGGAGAAAAAAACTGTAAAATAATAGAAAATAATATATTTCTATATAATCAACTAAAGAAAAAAAATGCAATTCATACAATTGTCTAAAAGATACTGTTGGTTAGAACTTCATTTGCAATGGAATTGAAAAATACAAAACGACCCCTATCAACACGACAATAAAATTAACAAAATTTCTAGTATCATATAATAAAAATGTACTCTTACAAAGCCTTTAATAGATTAGATTAGCTTGAATTTTGTTTATAGTTTTTCTAATTATATTCCCGCCTAACAAGTTGTTAATAACAACAAAGTGACGCATTCTTTAAATAGTAACAGACATTAGTCAAGGTAACTGTTAGTTCAATGTTACAGCAATGTTATTTCAATTGTAGCACTGTTACGTAGCTGTTGGTCGTTGTACAACACTAAAAGTGAGCACACGCAAACGAAAACACCTGCAGTGAATGGCAAAACTAAGGGCGAAGAGGAAGCTATATTTTTGTTATGTTTAGCAAAAATGGATCAACTACATCGTCTGACAGATCGCCAATACTCCGAGGTGGAAGGTTTACTGCGACAGGTAAAACTTATTTCAATTTAAGTGCATTTTTATGCATTTTATATGTATTTTCTAACGCGCCGTGTGCATTTTTTCTCTAACTGCCCAAACTCCCACACTTGTGAAACGCACCCAACCGCACGCACACATACACACAATTTTGATGGGTGCTACTGCTGCTGTTGCTTTTGCTGCTGGCCGCTGCAGGCAATGGACATGCCGAGTTTAGACCAAGAAGAAATCGAATTAAATGTATGTCAACGTCGCTACAATGTCGCCAACGTGTACGAAAGACGGCGTTGCTATACAATGCCGCATGTACCTGTACCCCCACCAGCGCCACCCTCGACACCTACGCTGCTTACGGCCAATGGCAATAGTGGCAGCTTAAATGGGAGTTCGCCCAATGCTAGCCTGGTGGCGGATAATCAAATCAACCATTTTATTTATGTGAAAAATGGCAAGAACCTGCGTCGAGAATCGCGTTGCATCGATTCGGAGCTATCGAAACTATTAAATGTGGTCTCCATAAGCAATCGCATTGCAAGCGCTAAGAATCGTCCGCACAAGCCGTTGGCTGAGCGCGGCATTATGAACGCCTCGCGTACCATATCCAAGCTACATGAGGCAACAAAAATTTTTAAAATCCACCGCGATCCGAAGGAATTTCTGCGTGAAACCGATGAAGATTCGGTCTCGGCACCAGAATACGATGAAGAGGAAGAGGACACACGTTTTCGGTTTTTTAAGCGCACAAGGCATTCTCGCCGCCATTCATTTACACGTATGGAACGTAAATTTGCGCGGTTTGAACACTTTGAACGCATGGAAACAATTGTCGACAGCTTTGACGCAGCCATGAGCTTCAATGATGCAGACACCTGAATAGCAGCGTTTAGCATACACCACCGCAATGGGCCGAGAGGCACTGATAGTCGGCAAACAGTACGCCGCTAAGTGCAAACCAATGTGATGAATGTGAATTTCAACTAAATTATTTTTATTGCTACTACTACTATTACGATTATTATTATTACCGATTACCGAACTGTTCTCTCCATACATTTAGTTCTTTTGCGTAAACGGCTGAAGCGTCTATATCCAGGTCGCCTATTGTGGCTACACGCGGTATTGATACAGCTTCAGCCCAAGCGCGCGGGCATTTAGTTTAGTTTAGTTTTTAGGCGTATTGCGGGGCGCATGTCTATGGCCATGTATGCAACGATAACAACCACAATGTAAACAAACAACTAAGTATTCCGTTGCTGTCGTTGCAGAACGCCATATCGCTCCAGACAAACGATTCCAATAAATGCACAAACTGTGTTGTATTTGTGAAGAGACAATTGTGATGTGTGTTTTTCTTTATGAGTAATAAAACAAAGCTGTTACAGTCAGTACATCCTCCAACCAAGCAATAAAACAACAGAATAAGCCTTATGACTAAATATACTAAAGTATAGTTCCGAGAACCAAAATTTCGCTTTGTAAGTGAAACAACATTTTAAACATATTTCAAGACAATTATTTAGAGCGCTATGAGTAATAATTAATAATTCGAGGAGTCATGCCTTTAGATGCGCTTCTTCAAGAAGTGTGCCATCAGATTTTCCTCCAGCAGTATTGTCTTAGATACGCTGCTTAAAGAAGTTTGCCATTAGATTTTCCTCGAGCTGTGAAGGATCGGTTAAGGGCATTTGGCAAACACGATCGTGGCATATATAAACAGTTGTTTTGCCATTGACCATTTTAAATTTGTCTTGTATGCGCTGGTTAAATGCCTCGTCAGGATTTTGTGGATCTACATGTAAAATAATCATGCCTGGCACATAGAATTTACGGCAGATCTGTACAAAACGAGTTGTATCCGTCGAATCTGGGCCTACCACAGCCACCAGATCTAGACCTTGTTCATGCAGCAGCATTGCCGACAACATCTCTGGTAGCGTATGACCAAAGTGCTTTAGATTAGCAAAATAGTTGAACAGCTTGGTAACGCGCTCTCGATAGTTATTCTCATCGAAATAGTGTGCCAACAAGGTAAGATTGCGCGCAGCTACACTATTACCACAAGGCTCGGCACCATCATGATCTGCAATAAAATTTCGAAATGCTTATTAAATATTCTGCTTTACACTTAGTGTAGCCGGTTACACACCATCCTTGAGTCGTAGTATGACATGGGGTGAAGCCTCTTTGGAAAAGAAATAGGCGCCATTTTCCGCATCCCAAAAAAGTTGATCTTGCTTGTCCTGCAGCTGCTTAGCCCAATTTAAAATGCTGCAGTCCAAACTAGCCTTAAAATAATCGAGCAGGCCTTTAATCAGAAACGTATAATCATCCAAAAATCCTTCAATCCGTGTGCTATAAATAATAAGTATTGTTAAAAATAGAATTATTTTTTAAGCACCTTATCTGAAGCACCTATTTTGTTCCAGTGCATCATTGTCAACTCCTAAGCCATAGCATGAACGCAGCAATATTTTTTGCTCTGCATCGTACATATGAGTACGCAAAAATTCGACCAAAGATTTGGCACTTTTCATATAAGTATCCCGCTTGTCTGTACAACAATTGGCCAACTTTGCGAGGCCCGATAACACCAAACCATTCCAGGCACAAATAATCTTTGTATCCAGATGTGGACGTGGACGAAGCTCGCGATGTTTATGTAGCACGTCGTTGCCAATATCTAAAACATTTTGCAGTTGTGCAGGCTCCAGATTGAAGTTGGAGCATGTATCTTCATTTGTGCCGCGCACAACAAGTATATTTTTTGCAGTCAGATGACCATGTGGATCACATGATGGCGACACATTGCCTTCCGGCTTTAGATCATAGTGGAATGCATAGATCTCAAAAGCTCGTGCTGCGCTGGTCTCCCCAAAGAGCGCTGCTGCAGCATTAAAGGCCTCCAGTATTTCCTGCCAAGTCCAGGCGTAAAATGCACCTTCAATTTTAACGCTATCTTCATGTTTTGGCAAAGAATCTGCATCTTCGCCGGCATAAAAGCCGCCTGCAGGATGTCGCAGACATTTTATCAAATACTCATGGATCTTGTCTGCATATGTCAGATAATGCTCGCCATGAGTTAACTTGTAGGCATTAGCATAGGCCGCCATTAACTGACCCTGATCGTATAACATTTTTTCAAAGTGTGGCACACGCCAGGCTTGATCAACGGAGTAGCGTGCAAAGCCACCAGAAACATGATCATTGATGCCACCGCGACCAATGCTATCCAACGTTTGCAAAGCCATATCTAGCACATCCACATCTTTAGAGACTAAATATGCATGAAAGAGAAAGTTGAGCCTTGGCACCTCGGGAAACTTCGGATGTATGCCAAAACCGCCATGTGACTGATCAAAGCGCTGCTTATGTATAGAGATGGCTTCAGCTAGACGGGCATCAACGCTGCCAGGCTCAAAATCGGCTTCGGTTGATGTATTTTCATTTGATTTCATGGCGTTGAGCAATGCACTGCCAGCATGTAAAAGTGTCTCGCGATCATATTGCCACTTATTGGCAATTGATTCTAGTACAATGGAGAACGCGGGCATGCCATAGCTATAACAAAAAGGACATTTGCAATAAAGTTTATTCGAACAATTGCAATAAATGGTGAGTGCTTACCGTGACTTGGGCGGAAAATATGTGCCCGCGGCAAGTGGTTCAAGTTCTGGCGTTAGCCAGATACTCATGGGCCAACCACCACTACCTTTTGCCAAGAGCAAGAACTGCATGTAAATCTTGTCTAAATCTGGCCGTTCCTCGCGATCTACCTTAATGTTGACAAAATGCTTATTCATAATATTTGCGATATCCTCATTCTCAAAGGACTCTTGTTCCATGACGTGACACCAATGGCAAGTTGAATAACCAACCGAGAGAAATATAAGTTTTTGCTCGTTGCGCGCCTTTTCAAAAGCTTCCTCGCACCAAGGATACCTGTTATAATATTAATTAGTAAATACACTTGCCGAGCTCAACGCTTATGAGCGCTTACCAGTCTACGGGATTGTGAGCATGTTGCAGTAAATATGGTGACTTGGATGAGGCCAACCTATTGGTGAATAACGATTGCTTTTTAGCTTCACTAGTCATGCTGCGTTTTATTAATGTTGTGTCCTTATTGCTGCCAAAAATACATTACAAATTTTGTTTATATATTTATTGTTCAATATATGTAAGCTTACATAAATATGATGTCAATTTGACTCCAAATACGTTGAGAAATTTGTGGCACAGCCCACTGTTTATGTTTTGTAGTGCTGCTGGAATTGAGTATTGCAGCTCGATGCCTTGTCGATTTTAATGTATTTCGTATCCAGCGATAAAAAGTTGTGCACCTAAACATAGCAATTGACTGGGACACTTGGATATAATCTTATGGACATAATTAATGCATTCCGAAATGTGCAACGTGTTCAAGTGTTGTTTGGAATAAAGTGAGTGCCAAAAAAAAAAGAAAACAACGTACATGTTTTATATGCATTTGTTTATTAGTTTTGTTGTTATTGTTGTTGGCTTAATTGTTTGTACACTTACAATGCACAGCTTTATTTATTTGTTTTCAATTGTGCTATTTGTGTTGAGGGCACAACAAATTCACAGCTGAATAGATAACAACTAGGGCTGCCAACTTGCTTTACACAAAAAATATTATGTTGGCAGTGCCGTTTCCCAATGTTTGCAGCACTGTTCAACATATGTGCAGTGCGCGCACAAAATGGCGATTTTTAAATTTTACAAATTTGTATTTAAAGATGGAGATATCTCCGATAATAGCTGTACAAAGAGAACAGGGAGCTACAGAAAAACTATAATCTTGGTAGATGACACTGGCTTATACTGATCTGGAAATATGTTTTGCAAAATTATAAAAGAATCTCATAGAATCTCTTTTTGAATATTTTTACAGATTGAGAATAAAATTAATCAGATAAGTGCAATTTATTTTCGCCGTAAATGTAAGCCACAGTGACTTCTAAATATTGCGATGAGCAACGAACCAATTCAATAGGCGAGCCATATAAAATATCTGTGTATTCATTCTGTAGGAAGTTCATATTAAAAATATTTTTTCTACTTTTATTTCACTTTTATTCGGATTAATGAAAAAATCAGAATCTTTTTAACAAACATGCTGTTTGCGCAGGGTTTTCAAGTAATTTAATGAATAAAAATAAGTTTATTTTCGACTAAACTAATTTATAAAATTAACAATTTATATTTACTTACACGAATCGACTAAATAAAAAATGAAGCCAATTGATAAAATAATAATATGTTCTTCAAAAAATATTATTAGAAAAAAATAGTCACATATTTTAAATAATTAATAATTCATATAAAAAAAGAAGAAAGTCGAATGTTTTCATTTTTATCTTAGGAAAATTCAATAAAATATATCGTATTTTGTTAGAGACCTTAACAAATCGCAAGGAAGTGGAGTAAAACCAAATCACATTGAAACTTTTGGAATTTTAAAATTGCATAAATTGAAAAAAAAATTTAAAAATTTGATTATTCACTCCATAAGTAACAGGCGAACAGAAGTGCAAAAATAACCCGAAAGCAACTTTAAATTGACAGCCGAAAGTAGACAAGAGTTTTTAGCCTTTTGGCTAAACTCAAATCTATGCCTAAAAGTATGCTACACTTTCTGTCAAGATTTGTAATTTTCTTAAACTTAAAATATGTTGAATACATTTTAGTTGCTAAAATAAAGTTGCCTTCTGTTTTCATAGCATTTCTGTTCGCCTATTACTTAACTTTGTGCAAGTTGCAAAATCCTACAAAGGCGGTTAGATTCTAAGACTTTCTCATACATATGTTTAACTGTGCGCTTGCTGACTGCACTGCTTACTCATACAAATAAATCTTTGCTGCCAAAGAGTTTTCGATTCTCTTTGCAGTACAATGTGTTTCTTCTTTTCAAGTTTAGTTAATTCGTTAATTCGTTGAATCGCTTTTTTTAAATAAATCCATTTTTAAGCGGTTTAGTTTATTTTTTTTCATAATAATTTTTGTTTAATTAATGCATAGTTTATCTTTGCTTTGATAATTATATAAAAAATGCTTAGACATATGCGCCGATACATATATAGTAAGTAGTATGTATAGTTTAACCTATAAGCTAATTGAAAATCACAAATGAACATACATATTATACATTATATATTATAAAGTGGTTGAATTTAAGCACAACGATTAAGTAACTACGATGATGACGACGGCCACAAATAGCGACGACGCACTCGCATTTCACGTGCTACAAACAACAACAACTACTCCGATCAACTGATGGCGCATTGGGGTTGATAATTTTGTAACGAAACGAATCGTATTGAATTGAAAGAAACCCAGAACGCACAATTCTCACGTACGGCTCTCAACTTGTAGTTGACAGCACGGAAAATATGCCGCCGTATACCATATAGCGTAGAGCAATCTAACAATCGCTTTGAACGAGCGCTTCTTGGAGCGCGCCCAGTTGCTCTTCGCTACATTTGATCTTCTCGGCCAGGTCGCGTGTGTCGGCAATGAGTTTGGCCTTCATATTGATAAAGTAATCGTAGTCGGCGCATTCATCCGCGCTGAGATGTTTTCCAAACAATGTGGCAATGCTGCTGCCCCGTCGATCGATGTCGGCCTTAAGTCTGCTGGCCTCTTCTAGTTGCTCGTATAGACGATCGCGTTTTGCTTCCAATGTGCTCTGTAAGTGCTAACTGGTTTAGTGGATTGCTTTCTGGCAGTTTTGGTGCATTGACTTACCTTCTCATGATCGCTGCTTGAGCCACGTGACTCTAGGTTGCACTCGGTTTGTGCCAGGCGTTCGGATAGCGATAGCAGTAGACTGGTTATGTGGCCCACATCATCGATGTAGGTTCGGAACTTGGACGCTTCGCTGGGACGCACCTTTTCAGTTAGTTTGGCTAGCAGTTCTGTACCAATATTATCATTGATGCTACACTCCTCGCTAATGGTTTGTTTTTCCCGCTCAAGTGCATCGATTTTTTGGTTCAATTGCTTGATTAGCTCATCCTGTCATAAAAGAATTGGTTTAATCTTTGTCCATGTAATGCCTACAAATGATGTGTACTTACCACCTTAAGCTTGATTAAATTTGTGCCCTCTGCATCGCCATGGAGCAGTCCATTTTCCAATTCCGTCAGCTGTAGCTCCACTGTCACCAGCTTCGGCTCTGGTGGCTGTGATACTGACATGGACTTCATGCGCATTAGCGTTGAGGTGCCCACATCTCGTTTGGTTGGACGCAGCGGTACATTCGGATTATACAGATTACTTACATACTCTGTCGTGGGCTTGTAGATTTTTGGTGTCAGTATTTCGATGAGTTTGTCGTTGGGTGCCAATAGTTTTAGCACTTCCTTGGCCAGATTGTCGTAGTCCACTTCGGCGGCTAGACGCTGACGTGGCTGCAACGTTGTGCGTGTTTTTTGCTCTTCACGCGACGCATGCAATGCTAAACGTCCTAGATCACAGTCCAGCAGCTCATCCGTCTGGCAGGCAATCTCTGCAGTTGTGAGATTCACCTGTAGCACCAGTTCACTGCGCTGCACCAGCTGTAAACTCTCAATTGTACTGTCACGCTGTTGTTCTGGTAAAGCTTGTTCCTTGCTAACGACAGGTTGCTGCTCGCTGTGCTCTGCTGCTTTGACGCCATCTTCCTTATTTTCCGTGCTGTTCAATTGCACAGGATTGGGACTGGGCAGCTTGGCAGCGCCGGTATAGCCTACACTTACACCACCCAAGAGACCAGTGTCCGTTAAATGGGCAGACATAAGTTTTGATTGTAATTGTGTAATTTTCTCGATATTCTCACGTAAAGATTCTTGACGATTCATGGGCGGCTTAGGTGCTGCATTTAACGTTGTGCTAATCAGCTCAGCTCGAAAGATATGTGGCTCGGCATTGGACGAGTTACATTCTAAAGAACTGGCATTGCCGCTGCTGCTTAGACTGCAGTCTGACTGCGCTGGCGACAGACGTGGCGGTGTATCCGGCAGTGGCAATACCTCCTCCAGCGTCGTCTCGAGGTCATAGGCGGTTTGCTTAAGATCAACATGTGACTGGGACATGAACTGAGTGGGGCTGTTACCTACATTTGACTGCTGTTGGTTTACGTTATACGACTGAGATCGCGTGTATTGCTGCATTGGACCAAGCGGAGATTTGCTCTTGTAACCGCTGAGAGCGGGCGAGGAGTAGCGTTGGTGCGGCGAGTTTGCGGTGCCCGGCGTGGGATAGATCATTGTATAGGGTGTGACATTTGTGGGTGAATTTGTTGCGAGGTTATTGTTGGAGCCATAACGTAGCTGCACCTCATTGGGTGACTCCGGCTGAGCGGGCAGAGGTTTAGCCTGCTGCTGTAGCTTGACACCCAGTGGTAATACATCGGGCAGGTTATTTGGCAATTTGCCAGCACCGGCAACGTTGGGCAACAACTCGTAGCTGGGTTTACCATGTGCCACCAAGTCCTCGTTGGAGTTTAGGGTTCGTTTGTATATGCCATGATCGGGATCAGTGTTATTCAGCTTTTCGAGGCTCTGCCGTGGCAGATATGATGCCTTGGAGTTAGATCTGTAAATAAAAAGAGTGGCAAAGAATCCTTAGTAAAAGTTAGAAGAAGATATAAAAATATAAAGATGTTTATGTTTTATCATAACGATGAGATTGTCAGGGAACTACGTAAAACATTTTGAAAACATTAAATTGGAAATTTTTTGGTTTTTATATATTTCTTAATACAAATCAAAGACTTTTAACTAACTTTGGAGCACTGTAGCACGCACAAGCATTTCTGGGGGAATTTTTTTTTCAAAGTCTATTTATTTTGTAGAATTCAATATAAATCCTAGGTGAGTTCTATGCAAATAGCATTCCTCGATTTTGGTTTGAGAGTTTTTAAATGAAAGCAGAACAATTCTTTATTTTTTATTTCTCCTGTAAGTTTAGCTGTTCTTAGAGTGTTTTTCGATTATGGTGAGACACTACTTTCAGTTTAATAGGGACATTCTTCTATGCAGTTATAAGTGGAAACAGTAGTGTGAGGCTAGAGCCTTGTTTGGTTAGAATGATTGAAGTAGGCATATTACAGTTTGCTTCTTTTTCGGTTAATAATAATAATGTTTTTGAGTACATCTTATACCGCTAAATACTATACACTGAGTTGTAGAATTCTGAACTCATTTTTAATTTCTTAATATTTTAGGATGACCTTCCTTGCGGTTGGGATATCCCAAATTCTAGAAATCATTTCATAGCGTAAAAAATTTTTCATTAACTTCAATCTAAAGTCAAGAATTCATAGTAAAATTAGTGATGATTGAGCAATAAAATAGATTTAAATACAATAAGAATTAAGAAATAAAATTGTCAAATATGTAAATTAATATTCTTTAATGCCAAAGTTTACTATGGCCTAAGACAATTGTTTTTATTTATGACGTTTTATGTATATAAACTAAAGGGTCGGCCTGGCAGTTAATGGAAATTAGTTTATTCTTTTTGCTAATAAAAAAAATTAATTTTTATGGCAAATATTAACATATTTACCCCATGACATTTTATACGCTATTTCGCATTCAATCACTTAAGTCCTTTTGTAAATAATAAAATTCATGTGAAATAGTTCAACCGCGCCTTTATCTGTTGCACAAGCCAGCTTTTTCTCGGGCCAAAGAATGCTAGTTTTATGCATATGAGCAAATGTCAACGTTATGGCTACGGGGTCATCGGCACAGTAGATCGACATGTTGTAATATGTTGACGACCCAGGCACGATTTGCACGTCAACTGGCCTCACCCGCTCCATAAAAACCGCCAACAGGAATCTAATCAAGCTAAGTTAAGTTATGCAAATGAGGCGCTACGTGCTCCAAAGCTAAGCACTAATTCAGTTGCTCAGCTATACAGATACCAAAATGATCCAAGCTTAATTAAGTCCTTAGTCAGCCTGACAACAAGCGATGGCGACAATGTTGCCAGCCAGCCAGCCGGCATTTATTTATGCTTATTATGACCAAGTCGAAGAGCACCCACATAATATGCTCAAGCGAAAGTGCGGATGCAAGCTGCTGAACGCAGAGACACATGGACGGATCTTCCTCAAATTATTCTGCTCACGCCATGGCGGGGACAGTTTTTTCTTTACCAGCTTTTTTCATTGTATATTTTTTTTTAACAGATCTTTAAGCGCAGTGGAAAAAAAAACGAAAGTGAAATGTTTACAATGCAATTATAAAAAGTTTTATGTTTCACTCAGTCAAGCGAGCAAAGTTAAGTCAAGTTAAATCCCAGCCGGGGGGCAATTTGTGTGCAGGGCGTATAACGTGACGACATTTGGCGCATTAGCACCCGTAACTGCTACATTTCAATAATGCCGCAAAACTTTCAAAAGTGCTAAACTTATTTTTTATTATTTTAAAAGCGTTTCCGCAAAAAGCAAGAGTTTAATTTTATTTTTTTTTATTTTTTAATGAAGAAACAAAATGAAGCCACCCCCAGCTGTGGTGCGGGTGTGTTGTTACCTGACATGATTTTTGTTTTATAATCAAGAAAAATTAACAAAAAAAATTATAAATGATTCAATAGGTCGGTGTACATTGAGCGACACTGTGTATACCCTGTAATCGTTTTATTGTTGCAGAAAGTAATTCTACTGAGCAGTACTCATGGGAAAATATTTCGTGCGAAAAGTTTTGTAGCTCATTTCGCATGCAATAAACAGTCGATGGATATTTTTATTGATTATTTCTGTGGATGTGGTAAACATAATGTTTTTTCAGCGTGTAATAAACTATAATTAAAAAGTTGTTTTTGTGTTAAGAGTTATTTTTTCCAAATTGCAATGAAGCCTTTATAAATTGCACTGCAAGTCTTTATAAATTGCTGTCTTGGCAAAATTATAAGAGTATTCTGGCAAAAAACCATCTCAGCATGCTGAGCTGTAGGGTGGAATTCAACAGACTACGCTACTTCAAGAGATTCGACGGAGCAAATGCGGCTGGCCACGTATTACGCAGACAATATGACGACCTAAAAAGAAGCACCATCGACTGTAGACACCCAAGGCAGTCGAAGACAAGGAAAGCGACTGCTAAAACAGAAATGAAGCGGAGCCGGAGCAAAGTTAAGAGATTAGCGCAAGACAGTTTAGAATGAAGAAAATTGGAAAATTGGAACTCTAGTACTTATGTTTGTTTGGGCCTTCTAAGAGACGCCGCTTGTGGTTGAATCCTTATTTTATGTGCAGAGCAGAGGAAGTATGCATTTTAAATGTTCTTAATAAAAATTGCAACACAACTGTGCACGTTGAGCGTTAGTTTCTAAGCTTTCAACGCCAACGTTTTCTGACGGTTTAAGGCCACAAAGAAAACAGCTGCTACGAACTAGAGCTGCCAACTTATGTGATGCACTTGGGGCAATGCTGTTTGTTTCGTGCGGAATCATTCGCGACTATTTTGTTATATAATGTTTTTTTTTATTCCGGTCTGATTTAGTGGCACAGTACAGCGAATATGGATTCATTTAAAAGTTAACCCTCGGCCCTATTTTATTTTATTCAAAAACAGTTTATTTTATGGAAAATTACGCTTGTTTCATATTTTTAGATTCGTGTTTGTATAAGGGAAATATAAAATTAAATTTTATAAATATAATTAATTTTTTTTGTAATGTAACTTTGTTAAAGGCTTCTAAGGTTCTCAAGTATATTTAATTAAAATTTTTATGAAGACTTGCGAGATTTTTAGCTTATAAAGTAAATTTAAAATAGGTGTCAAAAATTATACTTTCAGTTAATTACTCTTTTTTAGTTAGAATTTTTTGTACCAAACCTTGCTATATTTTAGTTTACAATTTAAAGTGCCCGCAATTAAATTAATTGATTTTACAATAATTTCAAATACTCTCAAAATAATAATTTTCAAAAAAAAATCTTTTTAAAAATTCTCATTGTTTCAATCTAGTTCTGAGCAACTGATAGAAGATTTTCATGTCTTTTGGGAATAATGGTCTTTCAGCAGTGTTCATGGAGTAAAACTAAGAAGTACAAAAGTAGTCTTCCCGTGAAGCTTGTAAACAAAATAAGTGCAGCAATGGCGTCTCCCTTAACCACAGCCACTAGTACATATGGCCCGTGCAGTGTATCATAACCAAGGCTTACATTGAAAAGGTCTTGAAGTTAAGCTTGTTTATTTTATTTATTTTTTTTGCTCATAAATCTGTTAGCTGGTGTTTTGTGTGCTTAAAAAAACATAACAAAAAATATAAACATATATAAAAAATACCAAAAAAAAGGCAACAGCAGCCAAAAGAAAGCTGGCAAGAAATACTTCAAGTTGCTTAGGAGCGCATTTACATAAATTAAGAGCAAGACTTTTTTGTTTTTGACTATGTTACATCACAAGCCATCATGACAGCTGTTAGTCTCATAAAAGAAAAATATACATATGTATCTATCTACATATGGCAAATGTATCTTTGCACTTGTAGTCGCATCTCTGACTCCCTAGTTGGTTCAACTATTCACATGCTATGCTCAGTCCGTCCCAATGTCTGCCGCTGTATCGTTATACCAACTGCATTTGCATATAAGCGCTTATTTTTTCTTGTTTTTCAATTCCCCGGTTACAAAGCAGCTTCTTCACTTTCTTTGCAACAACAAAAGAGAGTGTTATGGCTTAAGAGAGTGCAGAGCAAGTCTTTGTTTTGGCTAACAACTTCCGTTCAGTTTTTGGCAGTTGAGTAATATAGCTTTTTTTTCATTATTGCCAATTTTTTCCGTTTGTTGTTATTATTAGCATAAACAAACATACAAAAATAGACTTATAAATACATACAATACGCCTTACATTTGCATATTACATACGTAGATATGACTCTTACGGCAAGAGAATGCCCGAGAGCGCGTTATAGCCGGCTAGACAATATACAGACGCAATCCATTAGGCGGCTATTGCCAAAAAAAGGCTTACCCAACAAACAAATGTGTAAGCGCTTTGTTAATAATAGTTTACATTTTCAATGTTTTTTTTTTTCGTTGTAATACAATTATAAGTACATTGTTGGCTAAATCGTTGTAAGTTTTTATCAAGCTGAAGACTTACAAAAAATGTAGTTAATTTTTGATACAGAGAAGACCATTATTTTATAACCATTATTTTGCTGCAAGCATGGTTTAGTAATAAGGTTATGTCGCCGCTAAAGCTGTCACTTATCGTAGAAAAAGCTCTTCCATTTCGCAAGCTTTCTTATAGATTTTACATAACTGCACTGCGTATAGAAATTCTAATCGAGAGTATGACCATTCTCAAGACGTTACTAAGGCTACACCATAGCTGCAATAGTCTAGAAAGATTTCTTATTTTTTATACAGTTCAATCTTATATTGTCTCACAATTCCAGCCATACGTTATCAGTTTTTATCGCATTATACAAAATAATATAAAAAATTACATTTATTTTACTATCTGAAAATTGAGCTAATTTTGGCTTGCCAAATTTAACAAATTTTTGCCACCTTAGCCACTTTTTTGGGAAGCCCGGCGCACAGGTGGCTTGGCTACTTAAATAAAAAAAATAAGCAGCTAAAGCAACAAAACAAAAGAGATAATAATGATAGTCTGACCAATTAAGGTTTTTGCTAAACAAAAAAAAAAGTTAAGCAGAATTTTATTTTGGCAAATAGTGTAACTTTCGTTTCAGAAGACAGATGAGTTTCGTTTAAGTAAAATTTGATTTAAATGTTCTATTTTTATAAAAGTCTAGACGTTAAGTTTCACGAACTAACATGCCGCAAAGCAATCAGTTTTATCGTTAACGAAATCAATTTATTTCACCAATTTAATATAATTAAAAGAAGCCAAGAATACATCGAAAGAGCAGTTTAGCAAAAACAAGAAAAATGACTTACTGCTGCTAAACAACTTATCAGTAATATCTTAAATTCGGTGGCGTCAATTGCGGACTTAATGATAGTGAACACAATTTATATTGAAAGCAAATTCAGTGAAATAAAATAAAACCAACACAAATAAGTATTTTATCTATGAGTTAAGATGAAACCAAGTTTTTTATGGTTGTTTGCATAAATCTTTCGATAAAAATTCGCAATATAACTTAAGACTTTTTAACTTGTATACAAAACATTTGTTTACCTTCTGAGCTGAGTTGTTCTTGCAGAATTGACTTTAAGAACTAAATACATACTATTTACAATATTTTATTTACAACTTTTAAACTTTGTATGTCAATCAACAAAATGTGCTTCCAAAGCTTGTGCATATTCTGATTTAATTTTGTTGATGTTGTAAAATCAGCTTTTTATGCCGAATATCTAGTAGGCATTGAGCGCATCTCTTATTTTTTATTCGTACGTTAAAAAATGCAGCTTCAATTTTTATAGTCTTTTTTCCCAAGCCATAAATCAATAAAGAAGCTGTAAAATTATCGAAACCCATATAATAGCTTCCTAAAAAGTAAAATTCACCTTCTTTCGTGCATTTCGAAATATTTTATTTATTAACGATTTTTGCGAGCACCCAAAATGTTTGCTGGGTTGTAAAAGTGTCAACTTGGTGTGAGAGTGGAGCAACCCTAGTTAGGAGGAAACCCCATTTCTAGTTATGCCAAATTTAAGGCGCTTCAACGTTTTCTTAACGTTTTTTATATGCATTTCTTTACAACTTTATCATTTTTGTTTATTGGCTTTTAAACCATTTGATATTGTATAATAATAATATAATAGTAATAATAATAATGCGCTTTGGCTTAACATTTCTTTGTTGGCTGGCAAATAAAGCGACAAATGTAAATGAAAGCTTAAAGTTTGTAAAAGAAATTGGCCAGCTGGAAGCTGCCTGGGAGGGTCTCTTTTGGCATTGTCGTTGTGGTAACTAACTGCTGCCCAGCTGTCAATAATATTTCCATTTCGCTAACGCAAACAATTAACGTTTTGAAGTTGGGGGCAGGCATTAGGTGTGATGCAAATTTTTAAACATTTTTTTTCACCGAAAAACTGTTTTTGGCCTTGCATAAGATGTAATACATTGGTATTGATTTAGTAGTTTGCCTCGACGTATATATCGATAACTATTTAATAATAAAGCAGCTTAAACGTTCGCGAATTAAGCTAACACAAAAGTTATGCGAGCATTTTTTGGGCAAGACAATGGAGCGCAGTCTAATGGCTGGGTTGGACGCAGTTTGGCCACCCACCGTGAAGAGTTCAACTAACTGTAACCAAGTATTTTGCAATGCCAAACCAGATTTGGCTAACTGGGTGGCCAGCCAAGACGGACGGTGTGGTTTGGCATGCGGCTAGCTGCTGCACTGTGGCAGGCACTGTGGCAGTGTCAGTGTCACTGGCCTCTGCGTGGCGCATTGCGTATGCAGCGTTTGGCGCCGGCGCCGTATAAACTATAATTTTTTGTGCTTTTTTTTGAAAATCTTTTTAGCCGCAAATATAACCAGCTTGTTGGTTTACTGATGCTGACGACGCTGGGACTAGTTTTCGTAGATAGTAAAAGTATTTTTATTTAAATATGCCGACAACGCATGGAAATCTGACCAGCTTGAATTCACAATAAAAAAAAAAGATTAAACAAACAAAAACGTACAACATTGCGGTTGTTGTTGTTGTTGTTGTTTTTGTTGTTAAAAACATAAGCATTTTTCAGATCTGAAAAGAAAACCGGATTGTCGTAGTTGTTATCGTTGTTATTGTTGTTGTTGTTATTGGCGGCATGTAAGCACACATTTTCACTTGCCGCAAAATGACGTCAAGTCAACAAACAGATGGCCGTCAACGCAGCTTTCTTCTTCGGGCATGAAATTGCACTTGTTGTTGGTTTTGTTGTTGTTGTTGCTGCTGCTGCTGCTGCCGTTGCTACCACATTTGTTGCACTTGTTGTTGTCGTTGCTGTTGTTGTTTGTTGCCTGCACTTAGCCAGAACAAAAAGCTCATAAAATGCGAATGGCCAACAGAAAAGTGGCCGCACTTCAAATACCTGAAACTCTCCGAGGCCCTGGTATTTAGGCTTCTTACAACAGCTGCAACTACACTACAACAAAAACAACGCGCAACAAACACAGCGCAGCACATACATCAAACTATGCCATAAATTTCTCTTTCTCTGCGTAAAATGCATTAAAAAAATATGATAAGACAAGCTAATTTTAGAGCGACGACGTTTAAAAGCTCTTTATGATGCACCTACAGAATGATGTGAACTTTGTAAAAACTTGGTCACACTAGAATAAGTGTGACCAGAGTATGCGTTAATGATCCGGCATTCTGCAATAATTTCTTTGCATAATTGTTTGGAGTTTGTTTTTTTATTGGTTGATTTTATAACTTTTATAAACAACTGAATATTCAACACTTCGTTACATTAGAGTTGCAACTGTCAAACATGCAGAGTCGAAAGCGCTTTGCGTCTAGAGATAAGTGTGACCAGAGTAGCAATTTCTTCGTATCATTCTTGAGCTTTTTTGAATTTCTTTCCAAATTGGCTTTATGTCTTTTAAAGAATCCCAAAGTCTACACAATTCAATCTTGAAAACTTGGACACACGAGAATGGGTTTTGTATCTTGGAAATTTAAATTTTCTTTAAATTCTGTAAATTTTTGTAGGGTTCTTAAGAAACTAATGCAAAAAACCACACAACTTTTATATAAGATAACAATAAATATTAAAACCTAATCTAAATAATATTAGATTTTCCAATGTATAACTTTTTTAGAAATATTAGTGTATAGAGTCAAAAAATCAAAACGAATCGTTACGCGCTTTAAAAATAGATCAGCAAGATAAATGGGCTAACTATATTTCAATAAGATTGTATAAAGGGTAATTTTTTAAGCAGTTGCTAATTTCATTAAAAAAAGTATCAAAAAATGTGAGTACAAAAATATGTAAAGTAAAAATTTTGCAATCTAACTGATTTTAATTTAAAACAATATTTTATTAATAAATATAAGCTTTAAAAATAATACTTATATTTGTTTATTGCAATACAAAAAATTCCTGGCTGCAAATATTTAGTTGCTAAACTCTTAAGCTTTTTACTTTTTAACAATTTAGGAAAGGAGTCAAAGTTGAAATTAATTTAAAATAAGAAGAAAAAAATACCAGAGCTATAAATTTGTGAAGCTGAATTATATTTATTTTATTCTTATTTTCCAAATGAAAAAAAGTTGAAATTAATTTAAAATAAGAAGAAAAAAATACCAGAGCTATAAATTTGTGAAGCTGAATTATATTTATTTTATTCTTATTTTCCAAATGAAAACTTTTCGATTTTTTATTTTCATATATGAATTTTAATTGTTTGAGAAATACATGTTGCAAGAGTATTACAAACAAGCTCGAAAAGTTAAAAAGAAAAGTTCTCTCAAAGAGGCTGCTTCAATCGAGAACCGGCTAGCTTTCTGCGAGAGTGAGCAATTTGACGGACGGTCGATCTGTTTGGCCAGATGGACCGAATTGGATTGTAGTTTTCATTTCTAATGCGCCATTCGCTCTGAACACCATGATAATGATCACGTTGATAAAGAGATGATGATGTGGCTGCTTTGCTTTCCGTTCAACTTATTGCTACTGGGTCTGGGTTGCCACTGCCGCAACGGCGTCTGCTCACCAATAATTATGATCCATTAATTCTGGCATAGAGCATTGGACTTGTGCAATATTTTTAATGTAAAATGGATTTAATGGCGCTTTTCGCTTAAGGCGCAACCCCAAAATAGACAACTTAAGAAATGCAGCCAAAGAATCTACGAGTACTTTGAAAAGAAAATGAAAAAAAAAAAATGCCATGGGGCTAAATTATTGCCCAACCCACAAATGTTGTCGGAATACATAGTGCTAGCGACTACATTGAAAGTGTCGAAAGTTGTTGGGGCCACTTTGTAGTGCAGCCTTCCCGGTAATTAACTTGTGAGCTAAACGGCCAAGTCATAATAATTACAACAAACTACAAGATACAAGCTACAAGCCATGTGCCATGTAACTGGGAAGAAGAACAGACAACGTAGGCTACACACAGCCCCACAATGTAAAGCAGTCAGGCGTTGTAGCTTGCCACATGTTGCAGAAGCTAAGACGCCTATTAAACATGTCTGCCCAAAAAAAAAAAAAAAAACAATAGCTATCGGCTTGACCAAAAGCGGGTCTTTTGTTTTCATTTCAGGCACCCCTATCTGTAGACGTAACTGACTACCCGTCTTTATCGGCTGCCTGCCAATGACATTTTTACCATACAAGATCTACCCAAAATATCTTATAGCCGCGCTTGGCGCATGCGCAACACGTTCATGTCCAACAGTCTGAGTTCAGATATTTGCGCAAAAAAAAACCCTGAATGCCAAAGTTTTTGCGTTTTTATTATTTCTTTTCTTGTAAATGCTTAGACTGCCCTGAATATGTATTTCTCATTGTTTTCGAACATGTAATTTGTACGTTTAAATTTGTTTTTTTTTGTGTGTGTTTTTCCCCGCTTATTTTGGATAAGATAAAGTACAGGGGCGTTGCGAATTTTTAAACAAATATTGCCAAATATTCATGTGTGCCACATTTGAATGTACGTTAAGTATTTTAAAACAATTTCGACATTACATTTTCTGAAGGATTTCATAAAAGCTTAGGAGTACATAACCATGAAAATAATTAATTTGAATTTAATTTGGTTTTTTTTTTGGGTCTAAGCAGCTGTTTTATGTTTCTTTCAAAGAACATTATGATTAACTCTGGGTACAATCTAATGGAAATTATATTGATTCCTTCGATAAAGTTGAGCTAATTATCTTAACTCGTTACAGAATTACTTAGTGTATTGACATCTATTTTAAATAAAAAATAAACACTATTTGGGCATTTCCAATCAAAAAGCATAAATATAACGTATACGCAATTATAAGCTGTTTTAAGTTTTTTGCGAAGTAGAACCATAGGATTATCTTATGTACAGCTTTGCAAAAAATACACATCTTACTTCATTGGCATTTCTTTTAAATAAATAAAATATTTTAGCAATTATAATTATGAAACATAAAAATTACGTATTCGCATTGTTGCATTCAAGCTAAGCATTATAATATCTGCAAAGTTTCAGCTCTGTACCAACATTTCTCAACTTTTTTATTTGAATGAAAATCACAAAAGCGCAAAATACTAATACACATAGAAATTATGCAAAAATTTTGCAAAGATTAATTTGCATTGAATAGCTTTATATAACAGTGTTTGTACCAACAAATCATTGCAAACTGAAATCTATGCAAGGCAACCCATGTGTTTTGTTTCTATTGCAAAATGATTTCTACTTCTATTCTACATTTCGAGCTTTGGCTTTGCCAATTTTTTTTAAAATATTTGCTCGGAAAGCAAATAAGCGAAAAAGGTAAAAAAGGCAAAAGGAAATCATACAAATGCACATAAAGTCGGATCGTTATTGTGAATGTCGAGCGTGACCGCATGAAGCTTACAAACTCCTTCCAAAATGGCAGTGCTGGACTTTGCTGAATATAATTTCCAAGAGATAGAATCAGAGTAGCATTCGATGGGGCTCAATACTAGCTAGCTGTCAAAACTTTGCCTTTATAAAATTGGCGCTTATTTATAAAAAGAAGAAATATGCAATATTGCAAAACTACCAACTAATTTTGCATTAGTTTCGGGTCTGCAACAACTATAAAATATCCCTGATGTCATTGCGTTTGGCACGCGTTACGATAAGATCCTTTTATTCCTCAAAATAAGAGCAAGAGGATGACTTATGTCACATAGCACGCAAGTAATGGTACAATTGAGAGGCGAGTTCGGTGAACAGCTTATTTCATTTTTGAGCCGGTCAATTAGCAACAAACCTCATGCCATTTAAGGCCTTTAGACTATTTATTGTGGGGCTTCTGTCTATAGTGCCAAGGCCGTAACGATTGACTTCAATCTCAAAACTAATATAGGAATAATCTATTTCTTAGATACCGGCGACATGTTGAAGAGAGTATGGCAAAATTGGAAAGAGCGTTTGAAATTTTTTGCAGTACAACTTCAGCAATGTGAACACCAAATTGTTTTTAAACATCAAAATATATAGATTATTCTGTCGACTCAAACAAAGATTTTATTACTTTTATCTGAATTTTGTTTTATTTTTTTTGTTTTTGAAAATCAAATTAGCATGCACTTAAAAAATCACCTACTGTTAAGATTATAGCACTTTCAACGATTGTTAAATACGTAGTTTTGAAATATCTTCATTTACCTCGAAGAAAAGGTTTTTATGATTGAATTTTAAGAAATATTAAATGTTATAAATCTATAATAAATTTATATTTTGCTCTTTATAGTTATAAACTCATTTTCTTTGAACAGCTAAGCTTCAATAACAATTTTCTAACTTATTCATAGATAAATCAAAATGTAGTTAGAATATTTATGCTGTTTTATTGGTAAGCTTTAATTTTTTATCATATAGTAAAAATTTTGTGCTTCAAAGTTAAGAAACAATATTTTTTTAGTTATTATTTTATTTTTAAATTTTAATTATTAGCGTTTTTTTGGGTGGCCCGAGTGCCTATTTCATTTAAAGTAATTACAATAATGTTTTAAATTTAATTTTTTTTGTAACGTAAAATATAGTCAAGTTACGTACTTATAGGGGCACTTAAAGGTAACAACATATTGTAATTGGAATCTTTTTTTTTAAAAGCTATGCCCCAAACGAATTGAGTTCCCCATATCATTGTGTATCTGTTGGCTTATAATTGCAAACGTTGAATCAGATAGGCAACTTCTAAACAACTGTTTAATTGAAAATTCCAAAAACATGATATCATCAATTATAAAAAAAATTAAATGCAACTGCAGGCATAGGGCTTTAGTTTTTATAATTATTATATTTTTTTTATTCTCTAATAAGTGCTCCAATGAGCTCATCAAGTATTGAGATACCTTAAATTTTAGACAAAGACAAGCGCGCAATGAGCCAGACACGATAACCCGTGCATGCATATAATAAAGTTGTTAACATAAAATATACTCGTATACATAATATATAGTACATTTAATATATAATTATAATTTTGATGGCAGTTTTAACAATGGATCTGTCTGGTATACATAATAAATTGCATATGATTTTTTTTGGCATGAAAGTGAGAGATTGATGAATGCTAGCTGTCCACTTGGTTTTTTTATGTGGCACTTAATTTTCAAAGAGACGCAGTTCGAGGCAGTTTTAAATTAAAAATTTGACCTTTAGCATTTTAATGTAGAAAATCAAAAAAAAAAATTTAATGGTTATATATACAAAAGAAAAAATACAACGCGTTGCATTGTTAGTGACTAGAACGCCCACAGTAGCGTACAATTCGAAATAAAATTTTACAGTGGGCCACGCCTCAAAGAAACAGCTGTAAAGTCAAGCTACTGCATTTTAGAGTTTAAATCAATAAAGCCAGCAAGGTTGCATTTTTTATTTCATTTTTTGTTGTTTTTTTTTTCAATAAATGCGGATACATTGTACGCTTGGCCACAGCACGGATTCAACGTAATTAATGTGAGGCACTTATAAAAACAAATTCTTATTGATATCGCACAAAAATTTGCATCAGTTTGCAATTATTTATGCAAATTATGCTCTACGAGCGTAAAACTAAAGTTTTCAAAATGTGGCTAGAAATTCTCACGGTTTGCTTTTGAGCTTTGCTTAGCTCAAACATTGCCATAAATTCGTTGGGCTAGTTGGTTTTACCCATGCAAAGAAATAAGAGTTCTTTCAAACTAATTTAAAACAATTCAAGCTTATCGTAGCGCGTGTGATTTATCGATCGCTTATCGATAGCTTTGACATTTGAGCGTTGCCACCTTATTTGTCATAGTGGCAATTAGAGTAGAGCACAGTGTGACAAAACGTTTTATCTTTTATCTACAGTGGTGCTACACACTTCAATTATTTTGTATGTCATGCGCATGAAGAACTTCAAAGAAATAGACTGCATAATACAACAAACTAGGGAGGCAACATTAATAGTTGAATGCGAAATTAAAGAAGTTGAAATGTACTTATAATTTGTAAGTTTTTATTAATCCGAGCTCCTTAATTTGAAACAGAACAATTACTGTTCTTAACAATCCTCCACATTTTGACTTGATTTTAGAGAACACATTTTTTTTGAACACATATCAAATGCCACATTTATTTTCATTCCAAGTGCAGCTCTTGGATTAAAATCTTAAAAAAATTTGATTTATTAGCTTATTATGATATAAAAACACAACCTGTTTCACAACTTTCTGTTCTCGTCAAAAATTTCCCATATAAAGTCAATTATAGCCATAACTTTTAATGATAATTTTGCACACATTTATTGCTCTTTGTATTCCAAGAAGCCCGCAGCGAGCTTTTATTGGTTAACTTAATAAAAGTAGAACTCTTTTTAGACAAAAACTTCATTTGGGGGTATTGTCTGTGTTGGGTGGCTACCACTTCTACTACACGAATTTGCTGGTTCAGTTTGCAAACAAACAACGATCCCGCAGCGTATTTCTTTATTTGATATCATAATAAATGTAGAACTTTTTCACACAACAACTTTGAGTTAGGGGCCTTGAACATATATGAGGGCTAAGCCAGCTACTGTTCGTACAAGGTCAGCACTAGAAAAAATGTTGGCAAGTTTTTTAACACTTCTTTCTTATGCGAGTTAATGATCAAATTTCGGTGTAGGTGTTGTACACTTCAAACAAAAAGGTAAACTAATTTCAGGTTTCTTCGAAGATTAAGGTAAAGCTAAATGCGCCCATACAAATTTTAGCTATCTGTTTACTTTTAGTTTTAATATAGAGAGAATTCAATTTTAAATTAAAGTTAAAAGATGCAATAATGCAAACAAATATTTCTTTGCATGAGTATGAAGTGCAGTCAGCAAGAGCGCAAATGAGCGCAAGAGCGACAATCAAGCAAATGCCTGTCAGTAAGTTGACACACATGTGAGGGTTGATTGCGTTGCGGCAAAATTGTATGCGCTAGGCTTGGAGAAGGACCTCTCTTCACTTGTAAAGGGAAGAAAGCCATGGTATTTGTCTAGCACTGGCATAGCTGGAAAGCAGACCCTATTTCCCAAGCAAATAACTTAACTTTGAAGCAACTGACGGTATTGAGTGTACGTTCCTAGTAAACACTTAAAAATTCTTGCTTTTAGTGCTGAAACCCTATTCTGCAAAAAATGATTGTGACTGCTCAGCATCACGCTTCTGATTTTGATTCGAAGAATAATATCCGCTGGTATTAATTTGATTTTAAAGCAGCGAATTAACATTCTAATGACAATAAAAGTCTTCATCAAATCTGCCACATAGTAATTTAACAATTACGCGGAATTTCTAGGCATGATCATCTCTTTATGTTGCGCTACTGTCAGCTTCTAAAGCTACCGCTGCGGGATTCATTGGAATGTAATGTAAAGTAAAGAAGATCAGCAACTATAATTCGCACAGCAATAAAGCTTTAAAAATTCTCCAACACGTATTCCCTTGAATACCTAGAATTGTAGGATAATGGTGATCAAATTTCCGTGTAGGAGCACAAAAAGCCTTGCAAAAACCGTAGCTAACTGAATTGCTTGATATAATCGACAAATGATGTCACTGGCAAGATTTTCAAGAGAATGTACTGCTGCAGGCAAGGTTAACACATTGCACAAGTTCAACAATAAAAGCACTACCAACAACAAACAACAACATTGTTAAGAAATATGATTCTTAAAGAGTCAAGAGGCACGGCTCCAGCTTCATTGCTAACGGACCGCCAAGAATAAAGCCCAAATTAATGAGCACTAAATCCAATGATTTTGTTTTGACTATATACGAAGTATCTATAACAACGAGTATCTGTAGCTATATCTGTATCTGTATCTCAGTATCTGAGCTAGCCGAGTGTGTGAGTGCGCAATTTGCTGGCCAATAAAACGATCGTCAGTAAAGCGAGGGTTTGTGGAGCGGAACACCCACACCCACGCCTAGCCAGACCAGGCCGGGCCAGGCCAGACGAGATCAGACCTCAGCTTAGTTCAGCTCTGTTTTGAACTTTTTCTGATATTTACAAAACCTTGGACAGACCCAAAGCGCACATTGCCCCATTGCGATTCGGTCAGATGTGGCTATTTGGTGATGGTGATGGCGTTGTTGATGGTGATGAGTGCCACTCCTAGCTACATGCAGCTTTAGCTGTTGGGGATTTCGGTCTATGTATATGTGTGTGAACGTCTCTCTCTCTGTGTGTGTGTGTGTATGTGTTCATGTTTGTAAGTGCGGACAAACCAAAAACACATCCGCGTATTGTCTTGCGCTGTTATCCATGAGATACAAATTTACAATACCAACGTAACGTTAGTTACTTGCCGCATTGCTCTAAGCCTCTTGTTGCTGTTGTTGTTGCTGTTTTTGTTATTGTTTCATTATGCCAAAAGTGCACAAACATAATACACATGGCGACGTGCTGGATAATTAACGGTTTATTGATAAAAGATATAAAAGTAATGACGTCGATGTTACCACGTTGTTGCCGTTGTTGGTGTGTTTGCGGTTGTTGCCGATGATGTTCATGGGATGCACATTGCAGTTTGGTTTGTTTGGTTTGGTTTTGTGGGCGTAGTTATTGTTGCTGTTGCTGCCTATTGCTGTTTGTTTGCCCAATTTGGCGAGGGTTGGCTGAGAAATATAGCGAATGGCAACTCTCTAAGCATAAATGAGTGTTATTAGTGTGACAAGCTGTCAGCATTATTTGAATGTCCTGCTTTTATCGCACCTACTGTCCTTGTCTTTTATGTCGCTATCAGCTTTACTGAAGTCTTCACTGTCTTTACATTTTATTTTAGCTCGTTTGGTTCAATCCAAGGCCAATTCGAAGATAACTATGCATTCGAACAAAACGAGTGCAATTTTTTGCAACTGAATACTGAGACTTATCTTAGCTATCTTTAATAATCCTTGCCCTACTGCTAGTTAAACTTAAATAATATTCGTTAGATCAAGTTTAAACAGAAGATCGTATGGGAATATTCTAAAAATTTAGTAAAAATTTTTAAAAGGTAAATTACTCTTATAGCAAATTAAGCTTCTTCCTCCAAGCCTAGGTCAATTATTACTGAAGCCACTCTCGTAAAAACCCACTCCCTGTACCATGAGCATTGTTCAACAAAACTTATTATTATTGTTTTTTTTCTCTTTATATATATAAGTAGTTTGTTTGAAGAAAGAAATGCCCATGCACATATTTTTGCCACAATTGTTTGGACGTCGGTCGGCTACATGAGAGTGCGCCAAGAGTGCGGCAAGCAAAGCGTGAAATTGCCACAACCATGACATTCAAACCGGCAGCAGACTCAGTCATCCAGCCAGCTCGTCACTGCAGCAGTCGGCCCTATGTGGCATGGTGTGTTGTGTGTGATGCAGCCGCTAAATAGTTGATGGCTGAGTCAAAGAAATTTTTATGTGGACAACGAACTTGCAGCAAGCAGCAAGTTAAAATAATAATAATAATAATAATAGTAATAAAAATAAATCTACAGCAGGCAATAACAACAACTCGGTTTGGCACTTGTTTTTACTTGGATGCTGCCAAAAATACATCCAAATAGTTAATGGCAGCTGCATTATTTCTATGCGAATGATGAAGTGGGAATGCTCTTTTTAAGCGTAAGGAAACTTATGTGACAGAAGATTTTTTTGCAGCATCAATATTTGCATTATTTATAATAAAAAATGTGTCAATTTTATTTATTGTAATCAGTTTCAAAACGAATTATATACATTTGAAAAATAAAGCGAAATTCGCGCTTTTTGTTGTAAAATTAATGTCAAGTGGAAACGATATCTTAACTGATTAATAGTTTTAAGCTAAAAAAGTCAAAGAATATTCGGTCATTGCTCTTTGCTCTCTATAAACGGAAATGATACCTCGAAAATTTGCACTTTGTTTATCATATGCCTTGGGCATTATTTACATATGAAAGAGTTGAAAGTTACTACATATGCGAAATTTGATATTTTTATAAATCACTTATTCAGGGTTATGATATAATACCTTTAGGTATATGCATTTTGAATGAAAAAATAAGTCAACTAAGAGACAATTTGCTTTGGGTTAGGTTTTTCATTTCAAAGTGTGCATAGATATAACAAACAGAACCGGAACCGTCAAAAGTTTACTTTATAAGAAGAAAAAAATTTAGATAAATATTGCGTCTGCTTAATTTATTTTTGTTGACATGAAGTCGTGATCAGAAGAATTGTAGATGCTGAAGTTCGACTTTGATCTTAAGCTATACACATCTTCTATCTTCTATACATCCTTGTGCAAATTGCAAACAACTTGACATACTTGACATACTCCCATTTAAAGTGTATAACTAAAAATAATAAAAAAGAAGACAACGTTGATGCAGGAAGCGCCGCCGTCCATTGTCATCAACCAAAATTGGGGAAAAAATTGAAAACAATTTTGATATTCATTTGGATTTTGATTTTATTTTGCGCTTGCGTGCAACAATGCAAAATGCTTTTTGAGTTTGTTGTCTAGCCAACTGTGAACCCAGACAGAGAAGGCAATGCCAAGAGCAAAGTATGGACAACAACAACGACAACAAAGCTAATAAATACCAATACAATAATAAAATACTGCATACTCCAGCGCAGAGATGCAATTAAATACCAAAAAAAAAAATTAAACAACAAAACAAAAAAATGAAAACGAGATCAAGATTTGACTTTGAATGCGGCTATGGCAGCAGCAGCAGCAGCAACAACAACCTTGAAAATGCAAGCAGCAAACGCCACCGCAACGCCCCTCTTTGGGTTGTTGGTTGTGGCAACTGTGGCGTTTGTTGTTGTTGTTGTTGTTGTTGCATTGCCCAAGTTGGCGCTGCAATTAAAAGCCATGTACATATGTGTCCGTGCATAAGTGTATACATATTATATATAGAGATAGAGGTATGCCACATATACATATATAGGTATGTGGCGTGTTAATGGCAAGGAAGCGAAAACAGAGCAGAGCAGAGCAGAGACAAGCCAGCCAGCCGCAAAAATATTTTCAATTTGCCCCAAATTGCTCGACATCGTCTGCGCATTGCAATGACGTCATTTTGGTAATATTTAAAGTTGCTTTCAGGATGGGTACATGTGTTTATTTTGTTGCATGTTGTACGAGAGAGAGAGAGAGAGAGAGAGAGAGAGAGAGAGGATTAAAGAGCTAAGAAGTTGTGGATAGCAAAGCAAAGTACTTCTGTTTTTGCGTACAGAAGGAGTTCTACTAATTGAAAATCTAGTTTTTCTGCAAAAGTGGGGCTTAGTTGGTACTTATTTTCAAGAAATGTAGATGAATGTGGAGATTGCGTATGACAGGGAACTACTTCACTTTCTTCAGATATTAAGGTATTAAACGCTTCCATTTAGAAGTAATCTTGATGAGCTATAGATACTGAAGTTTGGAATTTTATATGGGAAGCCTAAGCATTATCCAATGGTACTTACGCTTACAATAATTTACTCACTTTGTTTTCGAACGAATTTTAAATGAGAACAAAAGTAAGAAAGTATGGTTCAAAGCTTAATATTAATCGGCTTAACAACATGTACTCATCTTGCTTTATTTGTTCTCAAAGATATTGAGGTAGTAAAAACTTTCATTTGGAGAATTGTAAATTATGAGTCAAATCGTTGAAGATAATAAAAACTGAATTTTAACATATCAAACATTTTTTAACAATTATTTTTGTGGCTATAAGGTATTTATGCGTATTTTTTGTGTAATTGCATAGTTTACGAAGCATTTTCTTTCAATTTTGCTTTTAGAGAAATTGCAGATGCCACAAATAGATATGGTAGCTTGATTTTATAATCAATAATCAACATCTGGTTCACATGATTGTCTATATATTTATGTAGGTTATAGAGTAAGTAAGCCTTTTCCATTTGCAAGAATGTTAGATGAAAAGAATTGTAAATAATAAGTATAGATTGTAACACAGTGCGTATGCTTAATATGATTTGCTCAACAATCATTAGCTCAATGACATGGTGCTTATGCTTAATTTTGAATTGATATATTAAAGCTTAAAATTCTTTCGTTTTAATAAAAATTATAGATAATTAGAAGTATTATAGATCACTGTCATAGTTCTTACTTATTTAATAACCACTTTGTAACATGCTGCGTATACTTAATTTTTTTTTCAAGTTTTCAAAATAGCCTTATATTGTTAGCAGAAATCTAACGAGTCATAACAATATCTTAACTTCATAACTATTTTTAAAAAATTATTAATTATTGTTAATAATTTTTAATTAATAACTTTTTGTAATTGTAGTTAATAAATATAACTTATAATTAGCTGCAATCAGTAGCCTCACAATATTATTCAGATAAAGGTGAGCAACAACGACGTAAGATAATAATAAACTTTCGATATGATGATGCTAAGTAGAATCGCTGGGCGTGTCTTCTAGCACCTAAAGTCTATGGGTAGTGCAGATTAATGCATAAAAAATACACAAATAGCACCAAGAGATTAAAGGTAATTAAAAACATCTATAAACTTTTGCAAAACCAATCAAGTTTAGCATAGAAAAATAGTTTGATAAGCTTACTGAACTCGCTAAAACAAGTTTCATTTTTAAGACCAATTTTGTCGATCTGATACAGAAAGAAATAAATAAATCCTCACTTTCAACTGATTGTGATCCGATCTTGACCAAACTTGGCCGTGTAGGCAATTACAAATTGTTAATATATGGTTTTAAGCTTAATGGAGTGTAAAATGATTAAAAAGTATTTTTATTGATTTCTTGCATTCCTAAATGGACTGCTTAAAAACAATAAATTAAAGATAATGCTTTATGAAATTTAAGAAATAAGTGAAATAAAATAAGACAAAAGTTGCAACTAATAGAATCTTGCAGAATGCTTTAGTTAGCTTAATTTGATTAATTTTACAATGGAAATTTGCAAACTGTTTTCGTTTAAAATCGTAAGTTATTCGAATTGTATTCAGATAGAGGTTTTGATTTCCGATTTTATGACACCATAAAAAACGATATGCTCAAGCGTATTTCAACTTCGACGCAATAGAAGCAATATATTTCTTTGTTTTGGTTTATTTTTATTTATGGTGAAGTCTAGACACACACACACACACGACATTTGCCATTTGTTATGGTCATGCACACATGTATGAAGATAATAGTATTTGGCCAACTAGGGCTACAGCTCTATAAATGAATACAACAATTACCTAAAACCTGGAAAGCAATGCGCCATTATCGTTGCGTTGATCCAAAATGCGTTATACAAATAAATGCAGCCAGCTATGGGATGGAGCAAACTACAAACAACAACGTCAAAGTTCTCATCAAAGAATACACGAAATTTATTCGGGCGTCAAAATATTTTAAAAATAAATCACATTAAAATGAGGCACGAAACAGAAACACATCGTTGGCGACGCTTTTCATTGAAGAAAATGAACTGAGGCAAGTACAAATAGAATTTTGGCTGCCGACCGGCTAAGAGAAAGACCCCAACTATAAGTCAGGTGGTAAAAAGTATATAAAATTTTTGCTGCTCATCAAAAACAAATTTTGTAAAGCAAAAGAGAAATTATGAGCATTGCGCTCAGTGTGAGATATTTGCTAATTGCAAAGACATTATAAAAAATGTTTTTAGTGAATTTCTTTTTGTTTTTGGAAGTCGTAATGATGCCGCCACCGTCGCCGTCGCCTGCCATAGCCGCATACCAGACAGATAATGCTCTGGGTGTCAAATCACTAAAAATACATTTTGTCTTAAGAGTGGGAGCAGTTGTACGCAGTCGAAAAAAAAAAAAACAAAAAAATGTCAAGCCAATTGGCGCCATGGCTGTTCCAGTTCCATTTCGAGTTTCGGAAACTATGTCTGGCTTCGTGATTAGCCAACAAATTAGACGCCAAACTGACAGATTGGCTTTTATTAATATTGT
Source organism: Chymomyza procnemis (assembly GCA_035046065.1). Classification (NCBI taxonomy): domain Eukaryota; kingdom Metazoa; phylum Arthropoda; class Insecta; order Diptera; family Drosophilidae; genus Chymomyza; species Chymomyza procnemis. The sequence goes on along the minus strand of JAWNOJ010000023.1, from coordinate 8,803,202 downwards.
TTGTTTGGCATGCAACAAAACTCTTTGCTGACAGTGCAGCTGATTTATGTCAAGCAAGTGATGATGTACCAAAAATAATCGATTCGAAATTTTGGAATCAACTGCATGCAGCATATTTCCATTTCAAATTGTCTCCGCATTTGTTGACCACAAAATTGCAAATTGCAGCTACCAAATGTTATCTGCATTCTAATGAACATGCGCAAATTGAAAATCCATTCAAGGTAGTGCTGCCACGACTGGGATTGATTGTTGTTTTCCCTAAAGAACGTGTTACAAACAAGCGCATACTCCGTATGGATATAAGAGACAATGAACGAAAGGAAGAATGCTTCATGAGTTTGCGCATATTTGTGGTTTTGGGCTTTTGTTGTTTCTTATACCGACAAGTTGGCAGAAAGAACAAGAGACGTACATGCTGATGAGGCATAGTCCCCATAGTCTGGGGTTGGCCACTTTTCTTTGTTTTCGCTGTCGTTCGGTAATTCGTCATGCGATCACAACAACAATAACATCGCTGTTACAACAACATTAAATAAAAGCCAATAAGCGCTGCTTACTTAACGCTTTTTATACCCTAAAAGCCACTGCGTTTTGGCGGTTCTGATGGATTGTTGAAGTGCATGTAATGCGGGAAGCATTCATATGTACAAACCTAAACCATTTGAAGCATAATTCAAGATTTTTTCAAAGTATAATTTGAGGCAACGAAATCATTGACAACTTCCAATGAAGAACTGCTTGTTGCACTGCTTGCCAGCAGTTGTAACTTAAAGCGTATCGCTTTGTCGTTGCTTCCCACTCAATTGCAATACATTTTACACTTTTCTTATATGCACAACTTGCATACTTTGTAATAACAACAAAACACAGGAGCTACAATCATTCAGTCCGACCAGCCAGACCAAGTCCCAGTGCAATGACAATTGCCAAGCAGCTCGAGCGGCCTTGAGCTGGCAACACGTACACAACGTGGCACGAAATGAAACGAAAGCAAAATCTTGCAGATACCGATACCGATGCCAATGACGATGACGATGACTTTGCTGCGCGCTGACCGTGGCATATGATCCCCAGCGCGCACCGTACGCGCCCGCCTACTGTAGCACCATGCATGCACATGGAGGCCCCCAGGCAATGCCAGATCATTTATTTGCGTATGCAAAAGGAAAACAAAGCCAAAGCAAAGGCATTTTGCTGCCTGATTGCATTTCATTTGCATTTGCATTTGTGGGAATCAATCAAGTGGCTGCCACAAGAGTCAACATCAGGCACAACCACAGCCAACAACATCAGCAACACCATCGTCATCATCATCATCATCGACGGATGTGGCGACTTTGTCTAGACTCAATCATACGCTGTTTATTGGTTATTAACGTAACTCTGTCCGTGCATGCATGCCATTTGCAACTAAGCAAGTGCATTAAAATTAACTTACTTAAAAACGTTGTTATGATTATAAATAAAAAATAAAAAAGAAAAAAGTTTAATCATAAAGATTGAATGTGATTGAGCACAAGGCAGACGACGACGGTGACGGCTGACTGACCGACCAAATGACCCTGAGTTGCCCAGTCAGTCAGTCAGTCAGTTAGTTAGTTAGTCAGTTAGTTGTACAAACTGTTCGACTATGGAACAGCAGATACGGTGACAATGGATTTAATATCAGTTTGACTACATGACTAATGAAACGCATCTCAGTATTGGAGGTTTCACAAAACAACGCGTCATTAAAGCAATGAAATTTTTGAGAGAATCTGTGCATTTATAGCTTCACCTAGATAATTTTTTAGAATGTGTTTGAGTCAATTAGTTGAATTGTTAAGCTGAAGCGGCTTCATTAGTGAGGATTTCCTAGCTACTAGTTCTCACTTTTAACATATTATAGATTCTGCATCTAGCATCTTTTTTCCATTAATATAAAAAAAGTTTTTAAAGCTTTCATACATTTTTTTTTATTGCTTCGATACCGAAAAAAGACTACTCCTCCACCAGTGAAATCTGTAGTATTTGGAGAAGGAATAAAACAATTGAAGAGAATACAGAGTTATAGCTTGCAAAAGTTGCTCAAAGATAGTAATCGAATAACTCTGATTATAATTTGAGATAAATATCTAATACTTAAAGCCGTGCTCCGAAAACCGCATCAACTATTTCAAGATTTCATTTCAATTAACCGAATCTTCATATGCGTTACCCTAAGATACATTACTTATAATAATAATAATTGTAAGTAGTTTCTTCTCTGAAATTCGAGCAAAATTAAAGCTTTAAATATTTGGCCAAAATATATATACAAATTCGTTCGTTAGAAAAAAGTCTCGATACGCACCAATGATGTACAAGTATGCATTTGCGTGACATTTTTTCGAAAAATAAAAAAAAAAATAAATAAAACCCTATGTGTTATGAGATTAAATTTTTAGATTATTTTTTGAACAACAACCCCATTAAAGTTCTGCATGAAAGCACTCCAAATGGCATTTGTCACATTCTTGTTAATTTGAGTTAATGACGCTTTTAAGCGCATAGCAATTTTAATGCCTCACATTTATATTCGTCTATTTATTCGATGAATATTTATCTAATCTGAAAATGTCAGAAAAAATTATATGGAATATCTGTGGTCGTACTGCTCATACTAAGCGCTATTATCTCCTAATGCGTATGGCAAGCAACTATTTGCTGGAATATCTATCAATTCTACTTGAAAATACTTTAGACTGCTTAAAACACTGTACTCTTAAGCTCAGTTGCGAAAAGCTTGCAAAATGTCATGCGTATCCTATTCTGTGAGCTGTCGAAAAAAGTAATTCCAAGAAACTTTATCAAGCATCGTTTTAAACTTGATAAATAAAAATAGGGAATATCCTAGCCGTTTATAATTTTTTATAGTCCCCTAAAGTTGCCTACCCTATATGATACAACGGCGTAATATTTCTGCTTAAATCTTTTTCCAGCTTATTGACTCAACCCACTTAAAATTTTACTTACTTAATTACTTAAAATTTTTGTGTCATTTTTTCAGCAGTAACTCGAAATTTTCGACTTCAAGCACTACAATTTTGTAAATCTCATAATCACATCATCTTCTCATCTTATGCACTAACAATAAAAGCCTTTCGGATTTGCTTTCTTTTAAACGATCTATTCAACACATCTCTAGCTTAATTCATCTTGATTTGCCAAATCGAACATCTTTGACCAGTCACGCACTATGAACCCCCCTCACTTGGTCAACGTTGATCTTTTGCAGCTTTTAATAAGAAATGTATCAACTTTTATGTTATTTCCTGTTTCATTGCAAATCCAAATTTCTATCCAGTTCCAAAGGTGAGACGGTGCATATCTATGAAAATGTCATCCACCAGGCTAGCGACACGCATAAATTTTATTTTATATTTTCCTCGCTCTATTTTAATATCGCCTAATTTTTTTATGCATCTATAATAACGTCAACTGGACTTAGTTGTACAACCATTAACTAATAATAAACAATAATAAAAAATAAAACGGAAAGTAAGCTATGTGAGCAGTTTTCTGATCTATATTCCACACACAACTTAAACGCTTCTAACAACATCAAGAAAAACGATGAAGTTGAAATCCGAGATTATAGTTAAGATCTTAACAAAAGCTTGCCAATTTTCAAAGTTTCGACTCACCGATTGATGCATGAGTATATATGGCAACTATTTCTTTAGTTTTGATTTGTGCTGTCTTTGCTTTACGATACATCTTTTTTAGAAAATATTTTAAAATACTATTTACGATTTAGGACAATTTACTGCAATGTTAATGAATAAAAAATTTAACCGCATAATTTTAATATAAAAAGCACTTAACACATTAACTTAATACAGACCACTGGCCAGTGAGAATATCAAATGCAGAGCTGTGGAGCGCTACAATGAGTACTTTATTCATCTCCAAATCTGGAATATAAAATTGACTTGGATAGGGCATGCTCTTAGAAAGAATCCAAGCAACATTGTCCGAATGGCACTAGACAGTAAACTCCACGGAAACAGACGAGCAGGACGTATAAAAGCAACTTGTAGACGAAAAGTTCCTTAAGAACTTTTCTAGATCAGCTCTTCGTGGGACAGCGCTAAACAGACAGCACAGAACAGAGTCCGATGAAAAGCCTTCGTAGAGGCCCTAAGTTCCCAAGTGGAATCATAAAGGAAAAAGAAAACCACTACTTACTAGTTATTTAAAATTAAATACTTTCATTTAAACTGCTAATAAAATACAAGACAAACTAAATGTCAGCTCACTTACTCACGCACTCACGCGCTCATCTCTAATTCTAATTTACACAGCGAAAGACACAATCACATTCAAATGAGCAACAATTACACTGCACTGCTTTGCATGCAAATTCGCCAAGCAGTCAAGCTTTCATTTTCATTTGTTTGAATTGAACAGCCAGCCATTGGCCGAAAGCGGTTGCTAATCAGTAAGAAAAACTGCATTGATTTGACACAGACAAAGAAGGGCCAGCAGCGGGGGTTAACAGCACGCTTAAAAGCCAACAACCAAGCTACCAACTCCATACTCACTCCCATATAGCGCATGCATTTGTTTTGGTTTCTAAGCTCAAGACGTCTAAACGTCTTAACGTCTTAGCCTCTTACGGCTTTCGGATTTCGTTTTCGTTTTGCTTTCACGCCCAGTTTGCTTAGCAATTTGCTATGCGTAGCTGCCAATTGTTAACACTTGGCGTTACAGATACGGATACATTTAAATGTGTATCCGTAAGTGCGCAATAAACTACAATAACCTATGCCAGTTGCAATAACAAACTAATGCTGTCTAATAATTATGTACACGGATTGTTCGAGTGTACAGATCTCGACTTGGGCAGGGAGAGTGTAATGTGTATCTGTTTGACCTGCTGGCGTAGTCCACCAACGTAGCCGAGTGCGACTAGTCGTAGTCGCTGGTCGCAGCTCATGGAAATATTTATGAAATGAAAGTGAAAGTATTTAATATGCATAATGCACACAAGTTATAAGCTATGCAGCGAGTTTGAATAATGTGCCACAATGTGCCACAATCTGCCACAATGTGACGCACATTTTGATGACGCTACAAAATGTGTCGCAAACTGCTCAAAGCAGCAGGCCTGAAAAAGTGTCTCATGATTTGATTGCTTTAATGCGCAGCTGTCTATCATGTTCCCACGCTTGGTATACACTTCTTTCAGATTTATTAAGCTCGAGAAGTGCTGTTTTGGGTGTCAAAATACGCAACAACAACAAAATCAATTAGTTCTAAAAAGGGCTGCGCTATAAAGTCATATAAAACGAAATTGCTTTTAAATCTCGAAAAAAAGAAACAAAATTTTATGTGCTGGCCCGTAATGATTATGGCCATTAAGTTGGTCATAAAAAAAAGAACCAAAAACAAAAAAACGTACCCGAGTTGTTGTGGGTGTTACCAATTCAATTCAATTTTGAGCTGGATTCGATAGTTTGTTTCAACGGTAAAAGCACGGCTTGAGACTGTCTCCAAGTGCAGGCGCAGAATACTTTATCAATATTCCGTTTGGCTCTCGACTAAATTGCGCAATACATACGCTACTTTATTATATATTTAAGTTTATTATATGCTTTATGTACACAATATATATTTACATATGCAAAAGGCATGTCAAGCATGCGCAAAATGGCCGTAATGCCGCTGGGCTGGCATGAAGAACCCAAAAATAATTGCAGGCACGTCTTGAAACAAACTACAGCGAAAAAGTTCATTGACAGCAGAACAGCAGCATATTATTTTGGGCTAAAATACAACAAATATTCCAGTCTCCAATTGCGCCACGCCCCACGCAAATCGAAGCAAAGTTCAATGGCTTACAGCAAAGCCAACTAAAATTTGGCTAGAGCTACTACATACTACTACCAATATATTTGTACATAATCCATGCAAATTAGCCAAAAATAAAAACCAAACTATAAAAAAAGTAACACATTGTAAAATTGTTTGTTTATATAAAAATGTTAATTGAATTACATTGGGCTGAGAAATTAAAAGCGAATTAGGCAAAATATACAAAAACAAAAAAAAATCAAAATAAAATTGCTGGGAAAACCAGTCAGCCAGTCAGTCCGTAACTCCGTCCAAACATTGCTCCGATTTTAATTTGGGTTTTTGGCTCGTTCATTTACTTTTTGCGCAGTCGCAATGTGGCATGTTTTGATTATTATCAGCTGGGTGGTTGGTTGGTTGGCTGGTGGTTTTCATTTTGATATTGTTGTTGCTGTCGCTGTTCATCGTCCATCGCCCATCGTCCGTAGTCCATAGTCTGTCGTCCAGCGCAGTCATGACGCGCGTGACCCACTAAAAAGTGCTTGTTGTTTTTGTACTTTTTGTGTCAAAGTAATTTTCGTGCATAAGCAACAAAATTGAAAAACTTCCAACTACAGTGGCACTTACATACATACATACATACAACCAACCTCCCTGGACAGCCCAAAAAAACCAAAGAAACCAAAAAAAAAATCATCCCAAAACTTACGATCGCCTCATCGATAACATTAACAGTAGCCGCAAGAAATATGCTTCTTTCACAGTAGGCCAACAAATTTACCTTTAAGCAATTTACGTTTTTTTGATTATTATTTATTTCCATTTATAAAGGGTGTCTTTTTTGGAGCTCAATTTTTTAAGTGTATGTGTTTTTTTTTAAATTGGCTGCTGGGGTTTTACAGCCTCGAAATGCTCTTTGGCACATATTTTTCAACAATATCATCAACATATCGTATAAAGCAAACATCGTGTTCACATTTTTTGTGAATGTAACTATTTTACTTAAACTTTCTACCTAATATAGACTTTAAGTATAAAGTATTTTGCAACATAAAATGTTAATTGGAAATCTGCGATTTTATGGAAATACTGGATGTTCCAAAATTTTTTTTTAATTTATTCAAACATTGTTATATTTTTATTATCTTTCATGCAAAAGATACATTTTTTGAAACGATTGGTATTCCAAATTTTTGATTAAAATATTTTGAATTTTAACAGAAGCATACATTTCATACACAACTTTAATGTTTCACTGGGAATAGCATTTTTTAGCTAAGCAAGTGTGCATACGAGAAAGAACCACAATTTGCACATCTGATCACTTAAAAAAGAGTTAGCAGCATAAAGTTTGTATACAGCATATTTGGGAAAGCGAAAACTAATTGTTTTATAATAATTGCGACGCGGAAAAAATATGTAGAAGTCCATTATGTAAAACATTACAATCTATATCATAAAAACAAAAGATTTGTGATCTTAGCCTAATTAAGTTAGAGGAACGTATTAAATTGAAGCAAATCAGAGCTCATGTTCTCTCTCTAAATCAAGCTCGGCATATATATGAAGGTGACTAACGTTTCTAAACGAAAATTTTGTTGAAGGTAGTCGGAAGACTTTACAATTTCTTTCGCAAGATAGGCCAAAGCAACCCAGAATAAGTCATGCTTTTAGACAAAATATCGACACCTTTTGTCTTTAACACTTGTGTAATATAATTGATTTACTGAACAAGTTGCTCCTTAGTAGTTAAAAAAAAAACTCATTTACCTAACCATCTTAAGCTAACTTGACAGATACCAGTGAAACAGATGCGACGTTGCAAAATTTGCATCGTCACCCAAAAAAAAAATCCACAATAAAAAAATACACCAAAAAAACACCCATTATTTGTTTGGCGTGCGCTCTTCTCACCAGTAAAACTCAATTTTGTATCGTGCCAGAAATTTTTCGTGTTATAAAATTAATTTGTGAAATTTTTAGTTTTTGTTTAATATTTATTTTTTGTCGATTTATTTATTATTACTTTTTTTAATGTTTGTTGTTTTCTTAATGATTAGCCAGACACGTGCAGTTTGCTTTTCTCATTGATGAAATTGTAGGTTTTTTGTGTTGGATTACTGAAGATGTGCTTGAGACTTGAATTTTTCAAGCTGACTGCTGCTGCCACTGCTGCTTTAGAGTTGCACAACGAGGAAGTACCCAAGCGGAGGTTACTGGAGCGTTTAGCTAATTTATATGCAAAACTCACATAAACATAACATCATTAATTTCGCAGCTAATTGAATTTAAGTTGTCTTTTGTTTGTCTCGTTCATATCATCATTTTGGTTCTCAGCTGTGGTACGTAACCTTGTCGCCTAATCCAAATATCAAAAACACAGCCATTGGGCAAATCTGTTGGCATTAGCCAACAACGCAGCCAGTTGTAAAGTTTTAGGCCAAATATGAGTTGAAAATGGAAATATTTAAGAAGTTACTTAGGAAATAGAGATGTTTGTTGAGAGATAAAAAAAAACAAAAGATAAAGTGGAATTTATTGTTCTTGGTGAAATCTTGCGAGCATCTGCTTTTGCAATATTATATTTGGTAAAAAAAATCCAAAGTTTAGGTCTCTAAACGACTTGACCAACAACTCGAAATCTTTATGGTTTTCAATTAGTAAAGAGCATTTTAAAATGTTTCGCAAATAGCTTGACCCAAGAGAACAAAGTAAGACTTTTTACATTTTGTTATATTTCACACAATGTACTCAAAAGCAAGTTAATTATTTTACATTTTTTTGAAACTTTTGAGCAAAATTGTCAAACCAATTATTTACAATTCCACTGGGATGAGATTTTCTGTGCAGATTTTCCAAAATTCCGTTGATTGTGTGTCATCATCGATTTGATTGTATTCTTTTAACTCACTTAAACACTTTGAAAAGTAGCGTGAGTGTTGGAGATGTATAGCAGAAAACCAATGCTCGTTTATGTCAAATGTTTCAATCTTTTGGGCAGTATTGTCAAAACAGTTAGATGTTTTCAATTAATTTGGAAATACGCTTTCAGAAAAGGTTTTCTTTCAAATTTTGAAGTATTGATACTTATAAAATGTTTTGGTGTTTTTGTGATTTGAAAAAAATTGTTATCTGAACTAATATTCGAAAATTCGAAAAAAAATGCCATATGATTAGACAAATTCCTCCATGTTTTGACATAGATTTCGTGATGTAGTATTGACAACTAAGCGCTGAAGCTGGAAAACAGCAAAGGGACGAGTTTTAAGTGAGTAAAAAAGCGCAACCTATTCGTTGAAATTTTTGACTGTTCCTGGTAGTTTGAGTTACATTTTCTGTTATGGGAGCTGCTAATGTTAATATAACAGAAGGCTTGCTAATTAGTGTAACATAACATTTAGCTTTTAATTGACCTTAAGGGTGATCAGTCAAAATTCAATTATTGAAATATGAGTTAAATATTGTTGTTATTTATCTCTTATATATATTAACTATGTGCTGAAAGTTGGTTAGATGTGGAAGTTTTAATAAGATTGAAATTCGCATATTTACAAAAAATTGTTCAAAATTTTATTTTATTTAAAAATTTCATTGCATTTAAACTGAATTCCATTAGTTTTTGTGTTATTAAAGCAATGCGTAGTATCCAAAATAATTGCAGGCTACAGCAAATTCTTTGTTTTTACAAAATGAAATTGCACGCCTTTCGTCAGAGTGCAAATTGTAAAACGCATTTGCCGATGTTCACCTAGAAAAGTTTGGCAATATTGGCAGCACTTGAGCAAGTTTTATGAGCTCTACCAAGTAGAACGCATTTAAAGAAATATATATGTTTATAAAGCTTTCTTTGGCCATATGACAATCCGTAGTTCTTAATGAATACTTCTTTGGCAATATGGCAATTTCTGGCTGCGCATTAGAGCGCACTTAAAAGATCCTCTGTCAGCACCTGTTGTGCCCTTTTTCCATTGTACTCATTTCAATTCTTTGTTTAGCTTTATCAGCAGAGCTCTCTCTCACTCTTTTTTAATGTGTGTGTATCTGCATGCCATACAAAGACACATAGATACAAGATACATTTGTACTTATAATTATTGTAACATTTGTTGAACTTTTGCGGTACTTTGTGTGCTCAACTTGAACTTTCTTTTGTGGCCAGGGCCGTCAGACCCGCCAGGCCCGTCGGGCTTGTCAGACCCGCAACTTTTATCTATCTAGTCAATGTGCACCGTTGTAGTCTTCTGTTGTGTAGTTCTTTGTAGATACTACAGCATAGTTCTGCTTTTTCTAGCATTTGTCTTTATTTTTTTTTTTGTCTTTGAACTCATTTAGCTTCATTTGGCTTTTTGTAGTAAGTATCTTGTAGTGCTCATAGGCTTTTATGCAAATTGTTGTTGCTACAGCTTGATGGTTCGCTGCTTGTACCGCCCCTTAGCTTAGTTTGTACTATCTTCTGGCACTGATGAGTAACGAGCGCCGTTGTCGTACGTTCCGTTCACTTTCAGATAAGTTGGGAAAGTATTGTATATGCCACAAAACAAAAAAAAGAAATAATAAAAACAATACACAAAACAAAAAACAAATTACAATTATATAGCAAGCTCTATGTACATTTAGAATATATGTACAAAGTAGCTGCTTTTTTGTTTTTCCTTTCCGCAATTTGCGCGCGGCGCTTTGTAAATTTGTTTTTGTTTTTCCATATAAAGTTTTATATAGCATATAGCTGCCTAGTGCATATAGCATAGCGCTTTGTGACAGTCAGCTGGGCGTGCCCACCTGTGGCTGCTGCTGCCACACTACGGGACATTGCATTTATCACTCAATGTGGACTTTGCTTAATGACGCGGGCTGCGGGTTTGTGCTGCAGTTCTAGTGCTGCTAGGTTCTAGACTGCTGCTGATAATTGAGCTATACGTGTTGATAATATTAATGCCAAGTGTCAAGCACTTAAGCGTACACGCATAATTTCAACGCCCACACGTAATTCAAAACACTTCAAAATAGAGCTCCAAAAAAGTGGGAATAAAAAAAAAACACTCGAACTCTATGTACACTTAACATACCACACGTAATCTAACAATTCTAACAATGAACATTTGATTGTTGGGTAAACTCATTAGAATCGTTTTGAAAGTAAAGCAGCATGCGGCATGCAACAGCTAGCAGGGTGTGTATGTGTCTGTGTTTGCGTATGTGTATTTTTCAAGACCTTAACTAATTAACATAAACAAATACACGCATATATTTATTAGTTAAACCTTATATAGAGCCCAACTAGCCCACATTTGGCGTTGTTTTTGATTGATTGATTAACCGCAAGGCGGCAACAATATAGCAGCCCCCATATCAACATACGGCAACAACAACAACAACAGCAACTAACTTGGTCAGCAAGTTGATAACATTTATAAAGAATTTGATCATTGACCGGTTATTTGTTATATGTTTTTTTTTATTGTTTTGCTTTTTTTAAGGTGAGTCTAATGAACCTAAATGATTAACACTAGCTACTGTTAGTTAGCAGTCATAACAGCCAGACTTTAACATGCTGTCAATAACATTGCTGTTAGTAACATAGGCGACAATTAAAGTAAGCTCAAAGCGCATGAAATAGTTCTATTAAGGATATATATTGATTGTTGTGTCTTGCATACGTCTCTTAATTTAATTAATGATACAATTTTACATTTTAAATACTTCTCAATGAGTTTAAGTAAATGTAACATCTTGGTATTAATTTTAAAATTCAATTAAACCTTAAAAGTTAGCAGTTGGGAATCAGACTCAAAAGCAAACATCTTAAACCATTTTATGAGACAAATTTTAAATGATAATAAGAAATAATAGTTAATTTCATGCAGCTGTTAGCAAACGGCCAGCAGTTAATATGTTTTAAAACGCATTGGCGACAAACAAAATAATAATAAAATGCCATTTTTGGCAAATATTTTTTTTAAGCTATTAACATTTCACACATTTTAATTAATTTATTTTGCTGCAAATTTTGGTATTAGCGCTGCTGTTTGTTAACAGTCAGCTGTTTACATGCTGTTAGACATATGGACTGTTATTAATTTATTATTTGTTATTTGGATTTTTATACTTATTTTATTATGATAAGCTGTTAGTAAAATGCAAACCATTTTTATGCAATTTTTATTTGTTAAAATAAACAAACCCTTCACAAAGCTGCTGATATGGTATTTGTTAAGTAATAATTGTCTTTTAAAAACATCGCATTTTTAAAATGCTGTTCTTGGCCAACTGATTCTTAATAATAAGCGCATTTGATTAACTTATTTTTATCAATTCATTGAATAGATAAAAACTTGATAATCTTCAGTAGTTAACATGCTTTTAATAACAGTACAGAAATTGCATGCAAATACCTTTAACATACTGTTAGTTTACAGTTAGTTCATAATAAATGGGATAGATGGATGAAAAATTAAAAAAGAAGGTGATTTTATAGATTCATTCATTTTAAGATATAGCTGAGAATATGCTTTTGGAATTTGACTTTCAAAATAAAGTTTACAAGCTGTTTTAGCTGCTTGGTTTTATGTTGAAACACTTTTCAGTTCATTGTAAAAGGCCTGTCTTTTTAATATAAGAATGGATCTTACTCAGCAATGTAACAAACTACAATTACATAAAATAAAATAATAAAATTTTTACTGTACGTAAAATGTTGTTTTATATGTAAACTTATTTCATAAGAACCGAACTTGGTCTATGTGTGATTCTCCTCTTGGGGTATCAGCCACTTCAACCAAATATCATATATATTTCATTAAAGTTAGATTATTCTATATTTCCCTTTTTTTTGTGAACTATTATCTTTAAATTTTTAAATATTTTTATCATAATTAATTAATAAATATAATTATAAGATAGAAAATTAATATTTAATTATAAAAAACATGCAACGACTTTAGGAGCAGTGACCTTTGGGCTATGATCATTATTATTTTGAACATTTGGAATTGGTGTTCGACTAGCTAATGAAAATAAGACAACCATATGCATGATTACATTCGAAATGATCTTAGCGCACAAAAATAACAAAAATGTGTTTTAAGTTACAATAAAATCGGTACAAAAGACAACAAGATTGTAAGAAAAAACAGCAGTATTGCTCCTGTTAAGTTCAACAAACAAGTACAGTTCCTTAAAATGTTAACATAGGAAACATTAACAGAGTGCTGTTAACTCAGCAAATACCAACAGAGCCCTTACTACTTTCATGTATTTGGCCAAGGAGTTACGTTTTCTGAAAGATTCTCGAAGATAGATAGTTAGATAGTTTTTATATCACATGTTTTACCACCTTAGATCTCTTAACTTTTGCATTTTAGATTAATAATAAAATATGCTGCTACAAAGTGTAGAAGGTCAGAATGCTTTACAATAAAAAAGCATCACATCTTTAAATTTGAAGATGCTGCTGTATTTTTGCTTTCTAGTTGCTCTGATTTAAGCTTATACAGCGTAAGCTATTCACAAAAACTGTGTATTTAAAGCAAAGTCAATATCTAATATTCAGCCGCATGCTATCATAAATGTCTTGGTAACATTCATTGACAATAAGTTATTCTTTCAAACTGTATAACACTCATTAGATCTTCGCTTACTCGCTTCTTAAATATTTTTTCAGTCTTCTTCTATATTTCATAAATTTAAATTAAGATCGCCAATTGTCAATTTGTCAGCTTGATTTCAAAGAAATTCGGCAAGTCTTTCGTATACATTTTGATTAAAACAGCAATTATGTCTAAATTACTTTTGTATTCGTGTCTTTGTTATTATTAATGGCTGTGTCCATTTCATTTATGTATTGTTTCTCATTTTTTATTATTTTCAATTATTTATATTTGCTCAAGTGTTTGTTATTTTTTCGCAGGCTATTAAAATCCCCACCATATATATCGTTTACTTACCCAAAAACAGGCATATATCGAGGGCCAAAATCGTAAACTATCAAAACAATATGCCGTGTTAATTGACAAGTCTTGAACTGCCTTGGCCATTTTGTAATGGCACGAAATACGTACAAAACGTAAAAAATCGAAATAATACAAACAAAAAATTTGATGGGATCGTCGTTGGTTTGTTTCTTTGTGATTATTACAATTTCCATGTCGAATTTATTGGCAATGAAAAGCGCTTGGCACAATCACAATAAACTTTATTGTTTCATTTGTTTAGTGGCAAAAATAAAAAGTATACAACAATAATAACAATGAACAAGCATGCAACATTTAGACAGCAAATCAATTTCGAGCAGTTTACGTTTGTTTCCGTTTCTTTAGAGCAAGGTCAAAGTAATTCCAATCCGAAAAACAAAACCAACAAAAAAAAACTGAATTCTTATGTTGCAGCATTTTGCTATCACTGCGTGGAACTGCTTCACACTCTGCAATGTTTATTGATTATTATTATACTTTTTTTTTGTGTTTTTGTTTTTGTTTATGTCTTTTGATATACAACAATTTTCAATTTACAAAGCCAGCAAATTCTTGTGTCGCAATTCGTGCAAAGTTTCCATAAACATTAACGTTACGTTTTGGATTTTTTGAGTTTTTTTTTTCTTTTCTGTTTACGTAGCCAAATTGATATGCAATGTGTTGGCCTGGCCTGAATTGCCAAGCCAACTTCTTCAGTTTGTCAGTTGCTCAGTTAAGGGTAGAGCATTGGACTACGGGGAGCCAAAATATGCACAGTTGCGTGACGAGTTGTTAGCGTTGTCAAGGGTTACACATTAACGGGTTGTTTGGCTAACCGGTTTTAGCCGGTTCTGAACGACGATGTTGCCTAGTCTAAAAGTGGGATTGGCCAGGAAAACCCTTTAAACAACGACTTGCTTTGTTTTAATTGCAATTTTTTACAATATGCACAGCCAAATAAGCAAATATATATTTCTTTAGAATTGATAAGCCAATTAATTTAATCTAGCCACAAGATACAGCTGATAGCTTGAGTCGGTATCAAGAGTTATTATAGCCAAGCTAATAAATTGTTGTGCCATTTTATGACTTAAGTTATTTGTTCATGAAATTGTTTTAATTTTATTTAAAATTAGGGCTAGCACAGCTAAAATAAAGGGAATTCTTAATTTATAACTCTGTAAAAGAAGGGTATTGCGACAGCGAATCTTGCTGTCAGTGTTGAAGCTATTGGAGGGAAAAGCAACATAATGATAAATACAAAAATTACCTTAAATATTATCAAATTTTTTGAACTAAATTTAAAAACAAAATATTCTTATAATTAAAGGAAAATCGATAAAGATTCGAGGTAGAATTTTGACAAGACACCGATATATAACTGAAAACTATACAGATCCGAGATGGAATGACAATGGGATTCCCCGTCTTTGGTTGTTATATCTAACGGCCACTCTAGCCAAGATACAAGCGCAATTCAGAACTCCTGAGGTTTCAGCGCAGTAATAGGGCGATGATAAATTTAGGCTCAAAGTATGCACGTTACACACAACGACTTTAGATGCAGTTGTGGGCATGAGCAGCTGTTCAAAGATATACAGCATCTAATATGTGGGGTTTTTTTCGAAAACATTACAAATATCTGAGAACACACAACTCAAAAACGACCCATAGCGCATATCAGTCGTCTTATTGAATTCGTAAATAGATTCAGCAGATAACAAAGTTAGGCCATTCTTTCACTAGCTACTAGGGATCGCTATTTGTAGTGTTTCCTTTTCTCTGTCGCCAAGACAACATAATGGATTTTAAAGTATTCTTGTGATTTTAAAATGATTTTCTAACCTAGTCTAAACTTATGCATGACTTCAATCATTTGATAGATCTATGATTCGTTTTTAATATTACTTATTAATTTTTTTTATTTTATAAATTTATTCCCCTTGTCTAAACTGTCATAGCTTCAAAGGCTGCCTCATAGAGTATTAAAGCACTAAGTGGTTTGGCTGATCATGAAGATATCTCTATTATAAGTTGTACGAAGAGAACAGTTTATAGCTGAATTCGAATGGTAGCGTCTTTTAACAATAGAAATTCACTTGAGCAAACGCTGTCAATTTGCTAGCTATGTCAGTGCTAGCATTTAGAACTTACTATATATTTAGTTCTGAGAGAAAACAAGCCAAAAAAGAATCACAAACATTTACTCATAAAAAGGCAAGTGTTCTTAGCTACAGTGAACGAAATAAGGTAATTTATATTAGGGAATTTGTGCTTCATTGGAAACCCGACTTGGCAAAACGCATTTTTAAAATAAATGGAAAAATACTTTTGATTAGTGAAAAAATATTGAATTTAGAAAAAAATGTAGTTAAAACAAACAATTCCTTTAAACAAAAGCACTTCAAATGCGATTGAAGGATTCTCGGTCTCGCAAACAAAACTCCCTAGTTTTCAGTTCAAAATACACTACATTTAAAAAAAAATAGCTACATCTCGTGCTGCTTAGAACTATTCCCATAGAGAACAAACAAATCAATTGTGCATTTTATACACTTACACAAAGAGCAACTTAATTACATTTCGCTGTAGCTAACGAATTGCAAAATCCGGGCTTATAATAATTAACAGATATCTAAAGAGCATATCTGTTGCGCTTTTGCATATAATTATATAATCCTATTGATGCATATATATGTAGTATATAAGCATACTCTATAAAACCAAAGTCAATTTGTCAGTCTGTGGAAATGTAAAATATTTGCGACTAACTGAGCAGGAAATTTTGCACGAATTTTGCACCTGCCACCTACGTTGCAGCGCGAAATTAAAAGTAACTACGAATATGTGGATAGCCTGGATATATAAAATATATCTGTAACTGGCAAGTGGCATGCAACAGCGGCGGCTAAGCGGCAAGTTCAGGCCGGCCAAAAGTGGCAACAGCTGTGAATTAGTTGCGCAGTCGCAACTCGCCAACTTATCAACAGTTTGTGAGTGTCTGTGTGTGTGTGTGTGTATCTCTTAGCCAAGCTGTTAGCTGGGCCAACAACTGTCGTCATTAGCGAGACGAAGGCATTGAGCATGCTAAATATGGTTTCACTGAAGTTAGCCGCAAACTAGTACAAGTGGCTCCAACTGTCAATGCAGTCAGCTAGCCAACATTGGCGGCGGCGGCTTCATTGCAATTACAAGCCACACACACACATATACACACAGATACACACACAGATACACACATAGTTGCGACCAACAATTCGCAATTTTTTGCATTTAAAAATCAGAGTCTGTATATGCGGCGTCTGTAGCGAACTGGCGGCTATTACAAGTTCTAGACTTGGCGCAGCCATAAACGGCTCAGCGCATTTGTTGTCAACTATGTCGACGTCGTCGTCGTCACCTTAGTCACACACTTGAAACACATAAAGTACACACACTTACTTCAATTGATTCTCAAAATGTTTCCTAGTCATGCCCGCAATTAAGCAAACTAAACTTTATCATAGTATATGTATGATAAATTATCATCGCAATAACATCAAATTTATTATAAAATTGAAACACTTTACCTTCGTATGCGAAACTTCCCGCCAAATACCATTTTCAGCTGATGCACAGTATCCAATATTGTGAAATCCAATTTGAGTGCCACTCCGCGGAGACACGACTAACCGAAGCAAAAAAAAAAAAACAAAAACCAACCTAAGCGAACGTGCTGCCTCTTTTACTTTTTAAAACTTTTTTGTTAAAAAATTTTTAATTTTTTCGTTGTTATTAACTCAGTTAATTTTTTTGTTTGCTTAAATTGCTGATATTTGTGATTTTGTCATGCTGCATCAGTTTTGAACTTGCAAACTTCCTTGTTGCAGCAGCTAAAAACCATTGACACTTGCGTTTTTTTCGTATAATTTTTTATTATTATTTTTGTTTCTTTTTTTTTTAAGAAACTTTACGTTTTGTTTAAGTTATTTTGCACTTGCCGCAGCGGCGAAAGTTTAACATTATTTTTTTTATGGGCCAAAAGAGCAGCAAATAAAGTTGTCAGTTATTTGCAAATATTTTCGAGTCGTAAATTTTGTGCGCATTCGATTTCAGCTGGCACAACTTATTAACATTATTATTATTATTATTGTGGCTATTAATATTAATAATATTTTTCTTATAGTTGTTGCCCTTTCTGTTATTTTTGTTGTTGCTGTGCACACGCGACGTTGTCGTTGTCGTTTGTCAACGCTACAAAACTGCGCATACTACGTCTGCACGCGTCAGCGGTTTTTACTCGTTTAAAGTTGGCACACGGAGCGACACAGCGCCAGAGCCGGCATGCAGCGCACAATGGCAACACACAAAGAGAGCAGCTTAAGAGAGCTGCTGGTGGCTAGTAAGAGCAGCTGATGTTGCGTATACACAGTGATGTATGGGCCATGAACATTGTGCATACATCAAACTTGTTTGGAACAAGTTCGAAGAGTTTTTTCCAGCAAGTCGTTCATAACGTTCATACCGCAACTTGGTTTTAGGAGTTTTAAAGATTTTCGGGCTTTGATCTTACTTGGTAACTGGCTAAAATTGATCTGCATATCGAAAATTGACAAAAGTTGTGTTAGCTGAAAATTTCAGGTATTTTGTATAAAGGGTGATTTTTTTTAGCAACTTGTTTTTGGGCAATACATTTTTAAACAGCTGACGCTGTGTACGTGCCGTTTATTATTGTCAAGCAATCAATTCGGTAAATAATTTAGGCAAAACTCGACTTTTAAGTAAAATAAATTAATTAATTTCCCTTAATTAATGCTCAAAGCAGTATTCAGATATCTCTCTTAAAAGCAATTCATAGATAACAGGAACCTTCAGTTTGTAGCTGTGTCTTTAATAAATAGAGTTTAACTCAGTAAAAAAAATAGCTACTTTTTCGTTACGGGGAATCGAATCACCGGTTAAAGTGGCGAGTACGCTACCTCTATGTTACCTACTTATAGCCAATTAAAACCAACTAAATACTATATAAATATAAAATTTTTTAGTAATTTATTTTGGTAATACTGTTGTTAACAGCTGCTGCTTTTAAGATGCCTTGTGTTATTATGAAACACGTTCAGTTTGGTAAATTAACTAAGAATTTTCTCATGTCTAGTGGAAGAACTATCAATGCGGAAAAATTATAAATTTCGTATACTTTATAAGTCGATGTTATTATTGGTCTGTACTTTTTCTAAAACAACAAAAACCGGCAATTTATTGTGAGTGACCGGGGTACAAGCTTATTTTTGCTCAATATAAAAGAGCGCAACTTTGCGAACGTACTCTAAATACTTGAATAAGTTGGTACCAAAGAGAATCTTTCAATTTATTTATTTATTTTCAGGAATGTTAAGTTCATTTTGGTACCATATGACAGACAGTAGGCGAAACAATGGCCAATATTAAATAATAAGTTCGGAGAACAGCATAATTAATGTTTAGAGGTGCTCCAAAGGGAGCCTTATAATATATGTGATTTAACGTTTGAAGATTTTTTTCAATGGAGCTAAGACATATATCTAAACCGACAAGCACGCCACGCATTCTATTCAATACTAATTTTTATTTGTATAGTACAGGCATATGTTGGAGAGACAATGTAAAATTAAACTTAGTGTATGAACTATTGGCAACACAGCCGCGGCCAACATTTACATCAAATTATATCGATACTTGTATTAACTCAAAAAAAATATTCATACTTTGCCAAACTGTAAGTTTTTTTTGAAGATCAACCAAGCAAGCTCTAATAAAGTCACCCTTTCAATTAATCCAACTAACAAAATATTTGACATAATAAATTATATTATAATGACTCAAAAAAATATTTAATATGCGTAATATGAAAATCAAGTGGCTCTTAAAAAGTCGCCCATTATATCAAATTATTTGATGAAATGTTTGAAAAATTACATTATAAAGATTGTTGTATGAACTCAAAGTAAACATTACATACAGTTTTCTGATTATTAAATGTTTTTATTAAAATTAACAAGCTCTTAAAAAGTCAGCCTTTATATTATTCATCTAAAGAAATGCTAAAACTGAGCCAATGTTTTTTGCTAAACAAAGCTATTAATGATAGCTACAAATATTTCAAGTCTAAAATATATTTTAGTTGGTTTTTTCTGTTAACTATATATATACTAAAACTTTAATTACTAAAAAACAACCAACAAAAAAAAAAAATTAACAACACTAAAGTTTGATATGACATGCAATTCGCAAAATAATCTTGATAAATTTAATTCTGACATGAGTAAATATTGAAATTTATCGCTGCCTTTATAATTATTATGAGTAACAACTAAACTTAACTAAAAAAATGAGTAATTAATACAACAGTTGCAAGAAACAAACGAATAGTCACGGAAATGCGCAGAATTTTGACTAAATTTTATTCATAAATGACTCAAATACTAATTTTATTGATTCTAACGCAGAAAAAAAGAAATGATAACTTTGAAATAGCTGCTTGTTTGCCAAAAACAAAAAAACTTTTATTATTGAACTCAAGTGCACCAGATATTCCGCTGCACTGCTTTATGGCAACTGCTGCAAGCAGTGCATTTTCAAGTGCGTAGAAAAATTGACAGGTTGACGCAATTTTGCAATATTTACAATCAAATATGACAATGTCTAACGATTTGAATCAATACATAAGCAGCGGTGTTTCTTTTTAAACAAACGCAATTTTTTTAGTAAAATTATATATAAATATATATGCTTGATGATTATAAACAATTTAACAGCTGATAAGCCGAATTATTGCTATATCAAAATATTTACACTATTTTAGCTACATTCCAGCTTTAAGAGAGAAAATTGTAGAAATTAAATAAATTACAATTAAAAAGCATATATCTTAAAGTTAAATTAATTGTTTTATTTTGTAAAAAAACCAAAACTAAATCAATATTTTCAATGAACATTAACGAATCACTTATTAAAGCACTATCGAGCTTAAGAGCAACAAGTAAAGAGATTACTTTTGCTGTCGCATTCTCTTAAATGCTCTTACTGCATACATTTTTGTACAATAAAGTTTAGCCCAAAACTATGCAACATTTTTTTACATGCAAGATTTGCATACTTTGTGGCACTTTTTAACTTCCTACTTTTACAAAATTTAAATTCAAACATTTATACAAATAAAATCTATAAAATTTCACCCCCTCTCAGCTGTAAAACTTAACAACTTGACCCTCAACGCAGCTTGCCGTTTTTTTGTGTTGTCAGAGAATAAACCTTCGATTCTATTTTATGGCAATTGCTTTAAGCACAAATTGCATTGGCGCTTTAAATGCATTAAACGAAATCACCTTTTGTATTATTCAATTTAGATATATAATAATATTTTGCAACATTCTCAGCGCCAAAAGTTCAATCGATCATTACGACAACGATAGCTGCAAAAATTATGGCAAACACTTTGTTAAAATGTTGCACGAACAAACGCCGACGCCGCTGCACTATGGGCGCAATCAACGATAAATCACATTAAAAAAAAAATTAATTAATTAATCATTAAGTTACAATTTATGCAATATAGCTTTGAACTTTAAATTGGCTTTTGATGCGTTAATTCTTGGTTCTGGACTAAAAAAGAAACCGAAAAATTCTAACAAAAAATTATTCTTTTGTTAGTCGGCGGTACGGCGGTACGTACTGAAAGCTATAGACATGACTTAATTAAAAATGAAAGTAAGAAAATACTTTCACAATTATAAGTTTAGATAAAGCCAAACAACTAACTGCATTTTAAGCGACTTTTAAAGCATAAGATTATGCATATGGTTAGCATTCAATTGAGAAAACGGCATTCCTACTCCTGCAAACTGTCTTTTCAGTGCAAACTGCTGCATCTAGAAATTATTTCGCATTTAATTAGTTTGCGCTTTTGGCCACTGTGCAACGGCTGTGGCTTTGCAACAATTGGCGGCTTCAGCGTCGCGTTGGCGACGTCATTGTTGCAATTGTTGTTGGCGTTTGCTAGCTAATCATGTTGGCCGCATCGCAATTGTCGCAAATTGAATTGTCGCTGCCGCTTGAAGAGAATGTGAGTAAATTTTTTATTTTAGATTTTGATCTGTAGAGGGGCTAGTCGTCGCACAACATGGCGTATGAGTGATTTATTTGTTAGCCATAACGCGCATACGCCGCGTGTGCACTACAATATATTGTTGCCATTGTATTTGCTGTAATTTTATTTAATTAGGAGGGTAGATTGATAAGTCGACGATGTTACAGTTAAAGTTAAAGACGAGAAAAATATGTTAATTTTGCGATATTGGTTTGTTTATCAGCACGAAATTTTCGAAAAGCCTGTAAAGAGATCTACGCACTTACTTTTAGAAAGATAAGCCAAAAAACGCGTTAAAAATGAGTAAGATCAATGATTTGCATGTACCCAACTGTGCGTATACGTAATATTTTATGAAAATATTTGTAGACTAACAAATTGTTGCTGTATTGAAAAAAGTCTTGTAATCAATCCCAATTTTGCGGGTTCATTTTTTTTGCAATTCGAAGCTATTCTAACCACCGATGAACACTCTTCAGTCTCTAGAGTCACTTATAGCGAATGAAACAAATAAAAATTCGTACCAATCATGATGTCTGACCTATGTTTTGCTAAAATATACGGCATGATTTAGATAGACCGACTATTTCAAGGAAATATATTTGGAATTTAGAAAATTATTGTTATATTTCATTGCAGCGTATGCTGGGAGACGCTCGAAATAAACTACTCTTTGAAATACAGACATCAAGTTTAGCTTGAACTCTGTAACGAGTTGACCGCCTTAAATTAAGTAAAGTTAATTAAGGCAAAGTAAGGGTGACTTTTGGCGTTAACAAAGAGGCTTATAATATAAATTCCTTGGCTTAACTAAAGAAACTCCAGCCTCTTTACACTCAAAACAGTCTTCATTATTTTCCGGATTAAAGTAACAATTCTGAAAATGAATGCTAAGTTATCTGTATTTTGAGACGATTTTAAATTTTATGACAAGTTAATGAATTGAACTTAAAATCGAAAGTTTAGCTTTTCCTTAATCAACGATTATAATTAGAGTGTGGCTTGCATGCAACACAAAGAGGTATAGAGATGGATTGGTCATTAGTGACTGGAAAAATGGATGGATATAGATTTGAAACTGCAATGGATCCATAGAAGAAATCTTCACATGTGCTTCACAAATGTTTGTATGAAGAACAAAAGCTGAAAGAAGGAAATTCATGCCAAATAGCCAACTGACTTGTGTAGAAACCAATATCAAAATATTGATCTCCCTAGCATTTAGAAAAGAATAATAAATTTGTATTAAGGAAGAATTAAAAAGCGACTTAAAACCATTTAAAAAAATGTGAATATTGTTTTTGCAATAAACAATTTAAAAGCTCTTGACTACACAGAACTTTCTGCATTTTACTGCCAACTTGCGATGGGTTCGCTAGTCTAGGGTGCTCGGGATCAGAGGCTGCGATGCCATATTTTGATCAATGATATGTATCTATTCTTTGACATCTGACCATAACTTTGTCCCAGCTAGAGAGCTCACTTAGCGTTAGCCGTAGCAATTCTAATCTTATGAAAGTTCAACCAAATGCTTCTTGAGAAGAGTATTTTTTGAGCTCCCATAAATCTTTTATTACATTATCGCATAATAATATAATCCAAAACGGCACTGACTTTTTGCGCTGCTCTCGTATGGGTTTTTTTTTATGTTTATTTCATTTAACTTTTATTAAGTAACTTTTATTTAAGCCAATTCAAGGCAACAAAATGAAATAAAACATTGGCATGCTTTTGTATGCGCGTTTTTGAAATTGTTGCAATCTCGTTGGCAGTTAATTTGAAAATAATACGTTAGAGCAAGTTTAGATCACTTTGGCAGTCTTTGTGTGTTGCCAAATTGTTGTTGAAAATTAATTCAAATGTCTGCTGGTACTGCTGGGATTAACTTGGCCCAACAGACAGACGCGGCGGTATTGGCCACGCGCGACATGATAATTAGCGTTTGTCTTGCCAAAATGTTAGTGTCGACACCAAGTAAAACCAAATGCAGCGGCTGTTAGAACATATGGGTTACTATGGCTACAACATGGTGGTTGGCATGCCTGCATGACACACCTTCAAGCGGCTGGCCACTTGCTGTCTATGCTTGTTGTTGGGTTGCTTCAAGTAACTCCCAACGCCCAGGGCCGTAGGTGTTTGCAATTAATGCCAAACATTTTCCAATTTAATTGAGCTCCAAATGTGTCTGCTGCAAATGACTTTGATTTATGCTGCAAGCAGCAGCAGCAGCAGTCAGGCGGAATTTTATCAGCTTATTAGGCAGCGGACAGAGCGGAGAAAGAGCTCCGGGAAATGCGCACACTTTGAACTTTGCTCTACTTTCGGCACGTTTTGCAGTCAACTGCTGCAGGAACTGCTTTCAAAATGCAAATTAGCCACGTTCCTTTTTCTTTGCAGCTTGTGTTATATGGTGAATGGTTTGGTTAGTGTAACGCTGTCGGTATTTGAACCCGCTGACAGGGGACAAGCCCATTTACAAGTTGGCAAAACTTGCCACAAATTGTGTCAATATTTGTCTCGTGTGCCGTATGCCGCTGTTGCAAGCAGCAACTAAGCCTTTAACTAGCCAAAGTCACAGGATGCTGCAACAAATCGTGCCGCAAAGGTCTGCGCCAGTGTCATAGCTGGTCGTCAGAGTTTTGTAGCTTTGTTTGTGGCACTTTTTTGGCTCGTGTAAAATGCACAAAAATGACAAGCTATAGAAATTATTGAACATGCCACCAACAAAAGTAAGCAGCATGCAATAAGCTGCAAGCTGCAAGCTGCCAAGCCATAACAAAGCATCACAACAACAACAGCTCACACAGGCGGCACACGTTGCTCCATTTCGACAACGACAACGACGACGACGACGACGACGACTACAACGCTGCCGCTCACAAGTTATCTAATGCTCACTTGTTTTCGGCCAGGCCCGCACCCAGCACCAGCTAAAGCGCAGTGCCTGCAAAAAGTATGCCACAGCGCAGCACAACAAGGCGACATAAAGCGCTAATGAACCGCCGGCGTTCATCTATCAATGTCCGCGGCACAAGAATGGCGCCATTGTGCTTTCAATTTCGATACGTTTTCAATTCGATTTGCTTTTACCAAAGCGATCCCCCAGAAAAAAAGGCAAAAAAATACAAAAAATACAGTAACCTCAGAACAAAGAACCCAAGCAACCTCAAAACAGCTCAAAACTGGACATACTCCTAAAGACCCGCTGCGGCTGCTGGACAACTTATGCAATACCAAAGCGGTTTCTCGCTGCCCACGCCACATAAATTGTTGACTTGGTGACACATTTAGCTCAGGTGCGCCATTCGTTACGCTCGCCCGGTGCTTGGTATTTGCTTTGGATTGGTTTGGCGATTGCATTGGGGTTTTTATTATTGGTTTTGATTTCTGATTGGGTCAACAAATTAAAAGCGAAAGTTTATCACCCAATGTACGGCCTATTGAGGCTAATCAGGCTATGGGTATAACTACTGCAAAAAACTATTCCAGGCTGCGTATGCGAGGGCAGCTTGTGGCATCATTAGCTTTGCCAAAATCTTGCTAACAAGTTTATTTTTAGCGAAAAAGAAAGAGTTTGGTAGAGAAAGGCGTTGAAATATTAGATTTAATTGACAATAGCATAGATATTCTGTAGAAAGTTGTTAAAATTAAAATCGAACGGCAAACAGCTACTTAAGCTGAGTTGGCGAGCAGAGAATTATTTCTTTTCTAAGGAGTGCGCAGTGCAGTCAGCAAGAGCGCAAATGAGAGTGAGAGAGTCGACGTATTTGAATTGAAAGTCTGTACAGCTCTGAGGTACATTGTGGAACTGAGCAAGTAACTTTAGGCAAGACATAAACTTTTTTTTAGTAAAATTCATTAAGTTATACAGAATCCATCAGAGTTAAGAGCAAATGTTCTGAGAGCATTAGAGATCAAGTTACTCACTTTTGAGCAATAAATTATTAACAATAAAAAGCACGATCTGTTATGGAAATGCATACAGTTTTAATTTTAAAACTTCAACTTGCTATTGAGGCACCTGTGAGGCAAGGGCTTTTACAAAAGACTATTGACAGACTACTAAATTAAGTTATGTTCTGCTGTAAGAATACTTTTAAGTTGTAGAGAGAAATTCCAAAGCAGTACCATTTATTTTGGTGCTTCTTCGAAAAAAATAAGTCTTGTCTTACAAGCAAAGAGATACCAAAATAATGTTTGTATAAAGATATTATTAGGTTTTTCCAAATTAAGCAACCATTTAAACGAACACTTTTATAGCAAAAACGGAAGAGTCGAGAGGAGAAATACTTGCTTTTCTTAATGTCCTAAAGAGTTTGATCTTTTTAATCATTAAAAATAAGTAATCCAGCTAATGAGAAGAATGTTGTACAGAAAGGTGTCAAGAAAGCACCAAAATAGGCATCTAAATTGAAAGTTATTCATTTTAGTTACACTTCTAGATGTCTCCTGCCTTGACTTCCTACTTGACTACCCCAATTATTTTTAGCCAACCCTCGTTTATCATAAATTGGCTTTCCTGCACCTACAATACATTTCATTTCATAATCCAATTAGCCAGCTGAGCTCAGCTGAGACGACAGCTGATTGACAAGGAGAACGTGGTTTGATGAAATTGTAAATTTTTTCCTATTGTTGCCTTTTTTTTGGGGCTACTCTATTAACATTAGGCGGATTCGGGCCTGGCCCCTTCTTTTGGCCTGCTACTGTACCACGCATTTGAAGTTAATTGGATTTGATGCGGAGTAAGCTTCTAAGGTCAAGAACAGCAGCTCAATATAGGCGCTAAGGTGCGCCCCAGCAGCTTGATTAATAGCTGATACCATGGCGTATGATTAATATATATATACAAAATGGCGCATAGGTAATTTGAGTACAAGTGACGTCACACACACAACTTACCTCTTTTGCTGATTGCTCTCCAGATTATTAGCGATGACATTGTCAATATTGTTGGGACGTGCGCGTGGTAGCAATGGCGGTGGCGCAGCGGCGCTATTACGCTCCAATGTGGCATGCTCCATGATGGGCGGTGGATTGTGTGGGCGCTTGCGACTGTTGGATGGATTTTTTGTATTGGCATTGGCGCCATTTAAGAGCAGCTTGTGGCCAATTTTGCTATTGCTATTGGTTTGAGGCTGCGCCAAATTGCGTGAGGACTGAAAGCGGTGAAGAGAAAGAAGAAGGTTAGCATTTTATGATTTGATCAAGACTCGATCAAAGATTGTTATTAAAGCTTGTGAACAAGGTCTGTCACTGATCTCTAGCAGCTTTGTTTTTAAGACCTGAGAAATACTTTTGGAAATAGCTGAACTGTGAGCGAATAATCGGTTCTTATGCGCCTAGCTCTAAGTCCCCTAGCGCAGGACGATTTAAGAAACTAATTGTCCTTTCTCTTCAGCTTCCCGGTTTATAGGAAATGACACTGCTCTTAGGAAGCAATCCGTTTGCCACTAAGGTGCTAAGCATGCAACATAGATTGAGTACACTGCTCTTGGCAAACAACACAGCTTAAACTTAAACTCTCTTTTGTGTTATCAAGTTCTAAAGCTTCCCTCAGCGGCGGCTTGCTCTTACCTGTGCCAAAGTAGTTGGCTTCTTGGGCACCAACGGCGGCACCTTGGGTTCAGTTGGTGGTATTGATGGCGTGCGATTGTAACTAGAGCGACGCGTAGAGGCTCCAGCAAAGCTATTACGCCTGTTAGGCGATGCTGGCGGCTTGGGTTGCAACACTTCCGGTGGCGGTGGTGGCGGTAGAGGTTCATCAAACGTATAGCTCGTGTCTAGATCAGTGCTGCTCGGTGGTGGTGGCAAGTCTGGCGATGGCACGCGCAAGTTGGGATTTTTAGGTGGACGTTCCGGCGCCCAATTGGTACCCACAGCTGGTGGCGGCGGTGGTGGCACTGCCTGATAATAGCCACTTCTATGCTGCTGCGGATGCAGCTGTTGATGAGCCAAAGCAGCCGCCTGCTGCAGCAGCAGCTTATCACGCATGGGCGCATACTCTGAAGCAGATGAGGTGCGTCGTGCGGGCAGCGCTACACGACCGCGTGGTGGCGGCGGCGGTGGTGGCATGCCACAGTCATTGAAGGACAGTTTCTCTGCGCTGCTTATATTTTTGATAGACTGCTGCTGTAGTTTGTCTTGCGTGGCGCGCTGGTACTGATCACGAAACTCGGCATAGTCTGAAGCAGAGGAGGAGCGACGCAGCAAGTTGGGCAGCAGTGAGCGGGAACGTGGCGGTGGTGGTGGTGGTGCTGGTGAAGGCGGCTTTGCATGTAGTGCAGGCTTATGATTCGTCGTACTGGTGGGTATGCCCAGCATGGGTTCCAGATTATTAGGCAACGACTTGCGCAATGACTGTTGCTGTTGATGCTGTTGCTCAAGGCTGTCCCTGTTTGCATGCAAGGATTGATAGGAGTGTGGACGTAGCAGCTGCTGTTCGGCAGTGGTAAGTAGCGATTCCTTCTGCTGCTGTTGCTGTCGCTCAAAATAGGATTGCACAGCATTCTTTTGTAGTGCCTTGAGTGCAGGATTAGAAAGACGATGCGTTTTGCTTGGCTCCAGATAGCTATATTTCTGCGTCTGCTGCATGGCCGCAACGGGCTCAGTCACTGTGCTGCGTTCAAAGTCATTGATGCGCTCAGCTACAGAATGCCAGGTGGGCTGTACGGTGGCGCCAGCGGGCGTTATCACAGGTAATCTATGGGACAGACAAAAATTAGTATGACCTTAATGCGACTTGGCAACCGTTACTTACTTTGTTTGCGGCAGCTTGTTGGACTTGTGCAAACCGGCGCTGTACTGCGGCTTCGGATGCAGCACATATTGCGAGGTGTTGCTGTGCACGGGCTCTGTATAGGTGCTGACTGGAAACAGACGATGATTGCTGCGATAGCTATCGTTGCCTTCATTGCTGGCCACATTGGGTGCACTGCAGCTAAAGGAATCTTTCTTGCTGAGCTGTGGCTTGCTGGGCGGTGGCTGTGGCGCTATGGTTACCACCGCTTCGCTATTGGAAATGGTCACTGAGATGCTGGACTTGTGTTGCTGCAGCGGCACCGGCAGCTGTTGCGGCTGCTGTTGCTGCAGATTACCCGTGGACTGCGATTGTCCCAAGCTGCAGCTATTGTCTGTGCGCGACTGCTGTATATCTGGTAAGGAACTTTGTGTGGCATCCATGCGTTTAAGCAGACTCAATTTTTGACCAAGTGCCGGCTGTGTTTGCGTGGACTGCTGAAAATGATGCAGCGCCATGGTTGTGTGCACGGGCGGATAGCTGGGACTGTGCCGATGCTGTGCCCGCATAGCTAGAGGTTGTGTAGTATTGCAGCTGCCACTGTCATCCTCTATGGTCTGTGGCACAGACGCTGTAGGCGAGGCAGGTGCTGGTGTTGCTATGGCTGGAACAGGCGTCTCATTATCGTGCAGATATAAAACGCTTTCGCTATGGTGTCGCTTGGGCGTCAGCACGCGCGAACTGTGCACAATCAGCTGCGAGGAGGAAACTGCAAACGACAGAGCAGAATGTGAACAGGAAGTTAAGGTGTGGACTAGAGACATTCTAATAGGTTTATTGCAGCTGCGCCGCTGACCAGGACAGCACTGTGGTAAAAGTGTGCCGCCTAAACAATGGCAACAATGGGCACACTCGAAGGTCAAGCCAGCTCATGTTGTCGGGTTGTCAGCTACAGTAAACACTTAAAGTAAGCGCAATTTGGTTGAAAGCACACTCTTGGTCGTGTGTTAGTTGCTACCATGTGTGGAACTAGGAGCTGGTTTTGCGAGAGGTTGCAAAAAACTGCAAAATCATTTTTCCAACTTCTGTAGCGCAGTTTTGCAACCAAAAATTTGCTTGCTTATAACCACAACTCATGTTACCTGGCTGTTAGCTACAGTGAACACTGGCCGTAAACGCTCGCAAAGGTCTATGGGTCCATTTTCCAATTATTGATTAGAGGGTCTTGAACACGAATTATCCCTATACATTTGCTTGTGCTTCTCATTGCAAGAAATGATTATTTCAACCGTTTTTAAAGAGAGACGTTTCTCTACTATTTTAATAAATATTTCTCAAGATCGCGATAAGATCTTATAAGATATACGTTTTGTTTAACCCTCACATTTTGTGCCAAATTTCAAATCAAGTTTCTACTGTAGCTGTACGCGAAGGCCCAACCCTGTAATGCTATTGCTAATGAGCAAAACTTACCCGATTCGGCAATTGCACTATAGCCCGTAGCATGACTGGCCTCGGACACATCACTCATAGAGCCCAACCATTTTAGTGTTTCCGTCGATGAGGTGCTCTCGGAACTGTTGTGATTGCTGGTGGTATGCGGTGGCCGTGCTACAACGTTGGCATCGCCGCGTCCATTCAGACTGCCCAGCAGTGGTATCGGTGAGGGTGCCACCGAATTGCTGCAAACCGATGAGAGATCGTTCTCGGACCAGTGATGTGATTGGCGCGACAGCAAATCACTCTCCTGACGTAATCTGCAATGGAGTAGGCAAAAGTTGGACAGGTTGTTTGTTAGTCAAGAGCTTCAATTGGCTGTCTATCAGTTGGGCACAAATAAACTAAGAAAAAAAATTCAAAAATTGGCAACTCATGACGGCGGCTTAAGAAATTTCTGGTTTTCACATAAGCATGTAGCATATTGAGCATATTGTTTCCTCAATGTGCCGAGCGTGGCGCACATGAACCCGTCCAGAAGTCACAGACAGCCATCATTGGACACCATCATAGCACATTGGCCGGCAGCAGTAATTACTTGAATTTCTATGTAGTATTTTGGAGCTGTCTAGCCTTCAAATTGTATTTCGATAGAGTTGGTCGCCCTGACGACGACGACTAACTCTCTTCAGCGGTTCATTGTGGTGCGGTGTGGCGTGGTGCAAGTTCATATGAGCAAAGCCAACAAAAAAAAATCAGCGACTTGAGTTTTTCAAAGACCTTGAAAGTTAAGCTAGTTTGGTTTTTATTTTTATTATTATTATATATATATACAATATTTTTTTTGTCTGAAGCACTATTATATTTAAAGCATTTTTTTCTTCATTTATTTTTTGTTATTGTCTATTTGAGCGTTGTTTGCTTTACTAAGAATTTTTAATAACTTTTTTTTTGTCAAAATTAAAGTGGCAAATAAAAATTTTTTAATTGTCGCGTTGTGGCATTTGATACGAACACCACAGACAACAACCAACAACGACAACAGCAACAACAATGCACTCACTGGCCACAAACGTGTTTTCGTGTTATTGTTGTTGTTTGTCTTGGCCAGACAAAAAAATAAGATAGCAAAAATTGAGACGCTTTGTTGTTGTTGTTATTGTTGTTGCCGCTGCTCCATAAACAACATTAAATGCCGGGCCAAGCAATCGACTGACTGGCCCACTGCAGAAGCGCATCAATATCTAGATCTTCACGGTGGAATTCGCATCTAGAGATGGACGCGTGATAAGTTATTACAAATACTTAAGAGTTCTACGCAAATGGCAGAATTAAAGTGACCAGATGCCATTAAAATAAAGCAACTGTTCATGTACAGCTGCTGGATGTGGCTGCAAGATGTGGCAAGATGAGGCAAATTTAAAAATTTTAGTCAAAAAACCAACTTTAAATTAATTTTGAGTAACCAGATGCAAAAGAAAGTCGGAACGACCTATGATCATGATGTTTCTCACAATAGCTTTTGTCGCTGATAAGGATATTAAGGAAATCATTATGGAAATTATTTATTAGGGTGACCAACTTCAGTTACAATTTTTGCATCATTTGCGTAACAGTTGCAAGAGGTGGATGCCTAATAAGGGGCTAGATGCAATTATGAATTTAACTCAAAAAGCAGCATTGAAATGAATGAGTTTGAAGTGACCAGATGCAAAAGTAAGCCGGTCAGACTAATGGTCTTAATGTGCACTACAATGTCTTCGATCTGGAGATAGATATTTAGGAAATCATTATTAACGCGTAACAAGATTAGGCAATAAGAAAAATTATAAATTATTTTAGGATGACCAGATGCACGTAAATCACAGTGCCTAGGGATGGATTAATTATAAGATTTTAGAGGCACATATAGAAGAAATCAGTATAGCAATCAATTTAGGATGACCATTCTATTTACCATGCTGTCACCGCTCCAAAGACGAAGAATAGATATATATCTATTAAAAGTTGTTTGCAGAGAACAGGAACCTAATTTATAGACGAATCCGAACGGCGGTATCTTTATATAATAAAAATTTATTTAGGCACATAGCGCCTATATTTGGTAACTCTGTCAGTTCTAGGCAAATGCTGCAGTGTTGCAGGGTGGCATCGAATCAGCTTTGGTTTTAAAGGCGAGTTCACTGCCGATGCCCAAGTGGCCGAACAAAGCCTAGACTGTCTGGTAAAATCATGGGCAATAATATCAAATTAGTGTAGTCACATCTTGACTGCAATAACTCTCGCTGGTGGGATGCTTCTATACTTATCTTAAATCACTTGCGTCATCTTCTATCGAACTATGCCGATTCTCGAACCTTACCTTATAGTCAACACAACTGTGACATCAAATTATGGCGATAAAATGTTGGAATAAAAAACTATCACTCTATCGGAACCCTCATTTAAATTCGAAACGATATTGTGAACATCTTCAAAAAACTATATTAATATGTCCCGCCATTATATTTTCCCAAAATTTTTTCTTCTTTTTACTAAACTGATTAATAAGCTTATGCAAAATAATACTTTGAAGTCAGAGGCAAGGCAAAGATTAATTACTGCTCATTGATTGATTGAATTCTAACCAACTATTAATTTATAGTATAAATTGGTATTTCGATTTATTTAAAAAAAATATGTAACCATATCTTTTCATCTTACTATTTATATATATAAATATTTGAATATCATTTCATCTACGAAAAGAATGGAAATAAAAGTAACAAGTATAAAGATGTATTAAAGATTAATCATCTCCTTGCAAAAATTCTTTCTTCTTATGAATCCATCAATGTTGCTTAACAACAATCAATTAGGCTCTAAACCTTTATATGGTAAGCAAATATACATATAGCACATAAATCTATCACTAGCCATATTTTTTATCTACGATAAGCAATAAAAATATTTCTAAAAGGTGAACTGAGGGCAAATTTCTCAGAGGTTAGATTATGTACAAACATGTATCTACATATGGATGTGGTGTTATCTTTTTTGCTGTTGGCAGCAGATAGAAAATGAAGTGAAGAATTCTAAGCAAAAATTTAAAGTAGGATGGCCATATGCAATTAACGCTTATCTAAAAGTTAAGTTATAGTTAAAATAAGTTCTTGATAACGGGCATATTGTAATTAAGAGTTGTAGGCAAACGGTATATCAAATTTGATATACAAATTTAATATACATCCAATTATACATCCATCTATAATTCCGTCTATACATCCATCTATACATTCATCTAATCTTCCATCAATACATCCATCAATTCATCTTTCTATACATCCATCTTTACTTACTTCTATAAATCCATTTATACATCCATTTATACATCCTTCTAAACGTAAATCTTAACATCTATCTTAACATCCATCTATACATCCATCAATTCATTTATGTATACATCCATCTATACTTCCATCTATACACGTATCTATACATCCATCTATACATCTATCTATACATCCAACTAAACACCCATCTATGCATCCATCAATTCATCTATTTATACATCCATCTAAACATCTATCTTTACATCCATCTATACATCCACCATTTCATTTATTTATACATCCATCTATACTTACTTCTATACATCCATCTATACATCCATCAATTCATCTATCTGTACTTTCATATATTCATCCATCTATACATCTACCTATACTTCCATCTATCCATCCATCTATACATCCATCTATACATCCATCTGTACATCTATCTATACATGCAACTATACATCCATCCACACATCCATCTATACATCCATCTATACTTCCATCTATCCATCCATCTATAAATTCATCTATATATCCATTAATACATCCATCTATACATCCGTCAATTCATCTATCTATACATCCATCTATACATCCATATATACATATACCTACCTATCAATCTATCCATCTATACATCCATCTATTTATCCATTTATATATCGAACCATCTATTCATTTAGGCTTCATTTCTTATAACCTTGTATACCTCTATCTATTTATTAACCTATACATCTACGAACTCATCTATCCTGGTAAGCATCTATATATACCTCCATTCAATTATTCATCGTTCTACCTATCCATCGATCCATCTTTCTATCTTTCCATCCATGCATCCTATCCATATACTAATCTCATCAGAAATCAGAAATCGTCCTTTTACCAGAGTAGCAGTGAACGTAACAATTTTAAAAAAACATGCTTCAAAGCTTTCTTATCCAGTAATCATTCGAATTATTATTTGAAAAAAACTAGATTATAGCCTTAAGTATGATCGACAGATTGCTTTTAAATGGTAACTACTTGTAAAATGTTAAAATCTGCTTTACAACTTTCTACGCATTTTTCTTCTCCAATTTAATATTAATTACTAGTTTTATCACGCTTGCATCTCTAGTGGCTCCCAGTGGCATAAGCTGCAGCTATGCTATTTGGTTTACTTACTTGTCCAAGAATGGCGTCGCCGAGGTTGAGTCTGAGCTGGAGACATAACTGTGATAGCCTTCGGACTGTGCATACGATGCTTGCTTTTGGTGATGGAACGTTTGATCATAATAGGACGAGGCTCTTATGTTGTATTCCTCGAGACCGGCTTGCGTCAGGCCGCATTGATCGGGCATGTCATCCTGTAAATGAATTGCAGCAAGTTAGTTGAGTTTAGTTTCGTGGCTATCTAGGAAGGTAGGAAGGTAGGCAGATACATAGGTAGGCAGTTAGTTGGCTTGGGCTATAAGAAAAATGCGGCATAAATGCCGCTTGCAGGTAGCCAGATATAACTAGCGACAGAGAGGAGGCAACAAATATGTCGTCGTTGTTGTTCATCATACAAAATGTGGCACAACGTCGTCGTCATCGTCATCGCCATCGCCATCGTCGTCAATGGCGGCAATTGTGATGGGCAAATGTGATGGCATCTGGCTTCCGTGAGCTGATGCGAAATTTATGTTGCCTGCGATGGTTGTTGTGAGATAGGCGCCATCCAATGGCAATTAATAGCAGCTTGCCGCATATTTAAATAGCTTATGGCAAAATGGAAAATATATAAGAGGGCAGTTTAAGAAGTAATTGCTTGTGGAGACGAGTTGTTGCAAAACAAACTGTTAAATCTCAACGCGATAATCGTATGGGAATTTATTGCAAAAGTAAGTTCGATACTGCAAATATGCACTCGTTTTGTAGATTTTCATATATTATATTTCGATGGAAATACTTTATTGTCTTGAAATATATATCTAAACATTTACATTATTTCTAATATATGCTTCACTATACAAAATATTTTTTTTGTATATTTCTATTAATATTAAAAAATTATGTAAAACATTCAAGTATTTTACGCACCAGCAAAAAAGCATAAATTTTTCGACTCAGTCATCGCCGATTACTTTGAAACACACCCTCGTAAGTTTGTCTCATTATATGGTATATTTGTATATAAACAATTTTAAACCAACTAAAAACTTCTCTACGTAAACTTAAGCACATAATCGCTGTAAATTACTAAGCCGCATTGTGTATAATTATATAATAGTTGGACCAACAACGGTACGTATACGTAACGTAATAAAAATGGCAACTATGGCCAACATTTGAACTGGGCGCACAAAAGTTCAATCTTTCGCGTCAGTTGGCGATTTCACTGCAATCGTTCAAGTTGGCAGCAAATAACCAAAACACAAGACAAAAATAAAAAAAAACTATAAAAATAAATGTAAAAAAATAAAAACAAAAATTGTTAAACAATTTAATCATTAGTTATGTGGGTATCTTTAAGCCAAGACAAAATAAAGCCAAAAATGAAAAAAAAAGATATTTCTGCTGGCCATTTGCAAATGATCGCATAATAATTACGTTCATTGTGCTGCCAACAAAAATCAACAAAACAAGCCTTCAAAAATTTTTCCTTTTTCTTCTGGCCAGTTGTTTGTTATTGTTGCAGCACGAATTATAGCCAAAGATAAAGTTGTACGCTCATTAGATAATTAAGTGAAAATTAGTGAGAAAGGCAACATCGACAACAGAGAGATCGTTAAAGGCAACTGCAGCGCACTAGCGATCTAGCGATAAGTTGATATCCGTGAAATAAATATAATGCATAAATCGTCCACGATCAATTGCCAAAAGGAATTGGTATCAAAAAATATTACCCTTTGCGCAATCTGGCAATGCTCAGAAAAGAAAAGAAAAAAAACTCTGACAATAAAATGCATAACAAACACTTCAAGACTCTTAACTCAAATGCATTTAGGCCGCCAAACAGAGCGTCAATAATAAGCCGTATTAAGTAACTGCAGTTTGCTTTACAAAAAATCAAATATGAATAAAACTGAAACCATGCGTCGTATACGTTATTTTTCGTATTTTATTATTTATTTGTGTTACTTTTGCCCCAAAGCCATAAAGAGAGGCAAACGAGCAGTTAAGACTTGCTTTGGCGCAACGAAGTTATAGTACTCTACCGGAGGCATCGACAAACGCAATATCATCTTTGATTGTATTCTTTTTCAGAATCTTAGTTAAATAAGAGTCTTTAGGAGTACGAATGTATTTCTAAATTTCCTTTTCGATTTATTAATGCTTGGATGCACTTTTCTGCTGAATTTAAATAGACAAGAACGCAGTTTTATTTTGAAGTGAATACCTGAAGGGTAATATAATTTAATATATATTTATTAAATCATCATCTCTACATTTATTATAACAACAGAATGTGAAAAAAAATGAGTGTCATTTTCTTAATCTATACCCATTAAGGGGACTAAGAAAAATTCTCCATGCTTCGCGTATATGCCTCTAAGAAATCACGCACAAAAGAAATTCCAAAATCTTGTCGTGATTAAAAAATTTGTTCCTAGCATAGCTTAAAAGTTCAAAAATCTACTTCCCACATATATTTAGATATATATTAAGGAAGTGTTTTTAATTTAAAATTTCTAAACAATACATTTTGAAAAGTGCTTGTAATGAAAGTTTTAGTAAACTTATTCGTGTATTGCTTTGGCGGCAGAGGGCGCCAACGATTTTTTTATTTTTGCTAATTTAAATATTTTATACGTTTCATCGTAATTCTTCAACATTATCTAAAATACTTTTATATATCATATTATAATTTCCAGTTTCAAATAAAAAACGCTACAACTCGTAACAATTTTGAGGGATGACAGAAATAGATTCTATGAGAACAAACTTCTAAGCTGATTTGGATAATTTTTATAAAAAGGCATACGATCTTTTTGTAAATCCTAAGGTTCCAAATAAGACACAAGTGATTTGCTCAAATATGGTTTGTTTTACTAAAATTTTTGAAGTTTAGTTATTATCCGTCAACCAAAAATTACATCTTTCTGTAAATTGAGTATTTTCTTCGTACAAGTAGAAAGCCTTTACTTGATTTAGTGGGAGATCAAAATTCCTAAGATGTAGAATGTCCATACTAATTGATGTACTTCTCTTCAAAGAATTTTATTTTGCATTTTGACGTATTTATGTATTTTTGGCTTGATTACTTCTTTAAGGGAGGAATACGTCAATTAAACATTAAATACTTCTTATTGCATTGCAGATTTGAAAATATTAAATAACTGAGTACCAACTATTACACGCTAAATTAAAAAGTATGAAATAATCCCATAATGCGGATACGAACAGAGGCTTTTGGGCTTATCACTGATGTAGCGAAATATATCGTTATCATACTTCTCGATGTACCACCTAGATGGAGTAAAGTAATAACTCTTATATTTTGTTTAGTAGAGTTTTTCTAGAGAATATATCGATGCTGTTGCGAAATGTAACTGGCACACACCTCTCGATTTTGTAATTTTAATCTTTAAGATATAAGATACTATTTCCTTACTTTCAAGAAGTTTTTTTTAGCTTTTTTTCGGTCAGTGTACTGAAATTAATAGAATCTCTTTAAAAACTGACAACCTAAGATGCTTAGGTAGTTGCTATTAAAGTGCTTGAGTTCGTTCGGCATTCATTTCCAGCAATTTCTACAATTAATTATTTCCAGATACAAAATTCCAAAACTTGCCATAGCAACCGACATTATCTACTACTGATTATGCCAAGATCGCCTACAGCTTTACAATTACAAACCTCTTGAAAAAACTCAAAAATAAAAATATAACAATTCAGTCTAAAGTACCTAATACTATAGCTATATATTGTTTAAAGTGTATATCAAAGACGTCAAAACGTAACGACCAAGCCTCTAAGTCACTTGACAGACTTGTTGCAGTTGTTGCCATTGTCAGTCAGATATTTTTGTTGGTAGCTGAACGTGTCGCCAAAGTCGTATCCGAAACCAAAGTTAAGATCGCAGCTCGAGTCGCGTCAAGTCAAGTCGACGTGGGCAGCAGCTGTTGATTGTCTTTTTGAGCTTGGCGCCACCAAAAACCAATACAAATCTAAGAAATAAAAGCCACAATAATACCAATAATAATAATAATAATATTCGTAATACATAATAGTTATAATCATATGACAGTTGAACAGATGCATGGCCTGGCGCTGTCTGACAAATAATGTTGACAAAGCGCAGTTAGCAACATTTCTGGGTCAAAACTAGGCCTGCTCTGCGAAGCTGGTCAGACTGCGCTGCTACAAGAGCAGGCCTGGGCCGGCCCCTTGTCGTCTCATATGGCAGTTGCCCTGGGGGCGCATCGCTGTGGCAGCGGCAGTGGCAGCGACTAGTATATCATTTTAATGGTTTCACTGAACGTTCTGGCATTTATGCCTTTTGCCTTTTCAAGTTTTTTTTTTTTTTGTTTTTGGCTTTGGTTCCCAAGCCAAGATCTTGAAATTGTTCCTTCATTTGGACGTTTGGTTTGTCGTGCGCTCTGAGCCACGTCAGTTTTCGTTTTCTAGCTTTAAGTCTATTTATTCAGTTGGCTGTTCGTTTTTCTTAGTCTTTTGTAAGTATTTTGGACAATTGCCGTAATTATTGTGTCTCTCTAACACGAATTTAAATCAGCAACTGTCCCACGGCGTATTTGGGCCCTTTACTTTTTTCATTTTTTTTTTTTTTGTAACTCCTGGTTGAGGTCCACAGTTAGAGCAGACGGTCTGACTGACTAAGCTTGGTATATGGGCAACCCTATAATTATTGGCCACAGCTGGGCCCCATGTGAAAAACTGTGCCGGATGAGCTACAATTCCAGCGAATGAAGTGAAGCTGCGTATGGTGTCAGTGTGTGTGGTGTGTTCGCTAGAGAGCACCATAAATCAATGGCAGGGCATTAAAACTGGTGCAGTAGGTCAGTCTTCGCCATATGGACTTTGGCTCAGTTTGGGGCATGCCGCTGGGCTCCAATATTCTGTTTAATGGTTCATCAGGGAAATTCTTCTTCATTTGCGCCTGTTGTGCGGTGTTAAATAAATCATTCGCTTCGGACCAAGACCTTTTCGATCGATGAGTGTCATTTGCTTTAAGCAATAATGACACATGGCCAGATAGAGTTACTCACACAGTGTCATATACCATATCGAGATTTACTCATAACTAAAGATATTAATTTGCTACCAATTGCGTTAACCTCACGAAAGCCCAAAATATGAGAGCAGAAATATTGTGAATGCAATTCAATCTGTAAGACGGCAGGTTTCGTTTTAACTTATGAGCTTGACGAGAATAAAAGAATTGACTGACTTTATATGGAATTCGTAATTATAAGCAGAAACTTTTGGGTGACAACGAATTTATGTTAACTGAATATTGACAATCTCATTAAATTTGAGAGTAATATGCGTAGTTATGATGATGACGCAGATGAAAATCAAATTGTATCGGAAAACTCAGGAAAACCTTGATGGTTTAGTTTATGGTAGAGATTTGTAAATACGTAAACTAACATTTAAAAAATATGTAAATATAAATTGTTTCCCCTTGACTATAAAAACGCATGTAGCTACCTCCATTTATAGCTGTTCAAAGAAAAGCATTTATTTGCTAGCTATGTCAGTGCTAAGCTAAACTATAATTTTTATAAAATATCATTATTTTAAATATTGGAAATACATCGAAAGCCATTTCCTAACGAAATATCAAACAAGCTCCCTTATTTCCTTCCTTCCAAAGCTTAGTTTCGTTGTCAGGAATTCTCTTGTCACAACTCTATCGTACAACTCATACGTTACAATAGT
The DNA here is from genome assembly GCA_035046065.1 of Chymomyza procnemis. Classification (NCBI taxonomy): domain Eukaryota; kingdom Metazoa; phylum Arthropoda; class Insecta; order Diptera; family Drosophilidae; genus Chymomyza; species Chymomyza procnemis. The sequence continues at coordinate 8,762,966 of JAWNOJ010000023.1, read as the reverse complement.
CACACTTCCAATCATGAAAGAGTATAAAAGCTTTGCTGCTTGTTATTAATTAAAGTTATATTTTTATGAATTGGGATGACAAGGTCTGCAGGAAAATCGCATCGAATATACTTCCAAGAACACTATATGGGTCTTCTCCCACTTAATGCAAAAATAAAGATTTAAGAATGTACAAAAAAGGCAACACTTATCGAAAAATTCTCTACTTCAGCAGCAATATCTCTTGAAGGTATCGCAGAGCGCATTGTTAAAAAATTCTATCGCATAATAAATAGTTTTATCATAAAGCTCAAAAGGCTGCAAGCCATTAGTAGAAACCCTCAGTAACTTTACATACGTTGTACCTAAAGCGCTTCCACGAACATGGACCTTTACAACCACTTACCCATGGTCATATTCATTTATAACCGTTCCGATGCATTCTACTATATTCACACACAAATTCCTCATAAAAAGCTCTCAAATTTCACTATAATCGCGCGTCATCGGCCATTCCCGTTTCTGCCAAAAAAAAATAAAAAGAACATCACACACTTTTTTTTTTTTGCATTACTCAGTACTGAAGGAGCCACAATTATGTACGATTATTGCTTAGGGTATAAGAATGTTATATACTATATGCAACTATGAGCATTATCTAAGTATACAAGTCGTACGACGTCAGCTTGAGTCATACCACATACACTTACTCAAAGAGTCAACCAGTCAGTCAGTCAGTCAGTGAGCCAGTCAACTAGTCACTCATTCAGTCGTTCATTCGTTCACTCACGCAAAATGTGTCCGTTTAAATATTTTGTACATATATATATATATATATATATATATATATTGTTGTACGATCTCCTGTCCGAACCCGAGACCCGTCTATCAGCCTGCATTTTGTCTTCGTTTGTTTGCATTGCATTGCCCACTCCAAAAAGTAATACAAAAAAATTAATCTTAAATAAATAAATAACCAGAAGCAAACGTGACGTTGTTAGCACCAAAGCTTTTATACACTATCACGATCGTAAGTGTGCCCATTATATCATATAAAGTTTACCCTCTCCGAGATATAACTTGGCGCATAATATTATATATACAATAGCATAGTATGTATTTTGATAAGGGAACTCTTGGCTGCGATTCTATGCTTCGGTGTTCTTTAGAAAGAATAAGGTCGCAATGAAGCTTAGTTGATATTCCAAAAAGGAAAAGCTATATTTGCAATGATTATAAAAAGGATTAATGCGTTTGAGATAGTTGACATATAGTATTTACACAGTGCGTATGCTGAGTTCGCTGAAGCAGAATTTTGTGCTAGGTGGATCGCTTAGATAGATAGATAAATGCTAAATGATTTGAGCATTTAATTGCTTTGGTTTTTGGGGTTACAAACTGTCTTGATTCTATTTCAAATTTTAAACGAATTATACTTTTTTGAAATTGTGTGCCGAAGGCTTCGTTTGGATGTACCAATTTTAAGTTGACTTCTTTTGGTAATACTTCATAGTTAGTATTTCAAAAGAATAACAAGAATATAAGAAAAAAATTTAAGAAAACTGTAAAGAGCATAGCCGTAGCATGTAATACGACTAGACCACCAAGTATAGTAATTTGTAGACCCAACCTCTACCCAGAACAGGTATATTCCCTTGCAAAGCAAAGTAGTTCTTTATAGTAAAAAGTTCACTCTTTTCGGCCAGCCACCTATGAACAATTCATAGACTTTGTTCAAGTTGAAGAGAAAACTCAAGAATTGCTTTGTGTTTGATATATTTTTTTGATTTTGATTTTTCCAAATAATTATTAAATATAAGCTGCGAGGGGAATATCTAAGTTTCCAAGGTGGATAGGTGGCGCCACCTAAAAAAGCCATTTTTAATTTCTAAAGATTAACAGAAAAAACTATGAAGAGAGTAGAAAAATATATAAATTCACAAATGGAAATGAATACTTTTTGATATGGGTAGGCTTTTCGCAAAGAAATTTAAATTATTGAGTACGATTTTCGCAATGCTATAGAATCTTAGCTTTAGCGGGTTGTATCGCAGAACCTAATGATGCAAACAAATACAGGAAAAGTCCTTAATATGTTTATACCTTTAAAACGAACCAAAAATGGTTTATCATATACAAACTAGTATTTTGAGGCAATAAACAGGTAATCCATATTACGGCATATTATGGTGATATGTATTTATGCTGAACAAAGAAACTAATGATCGATGATAACTTAAGACCTTTTTAAAATAATAGAGTTGCGCTTTCAGTGGAAAAAAGTTCCACGTGATGTATCACCAAACTACAAAGAATGCGTGCTTAGTGCGGAAAATTCTGGCACAGCGCAGTCGGCACACGCATAACGCAAGTGTAATTGTATTTACAAGAGAACTCAACAGCATTACCATTTTGCGCTCTTTTGCGCTGTTGCTGACTGCGCAGCTCACTCATATATTTGACAGTATGAGTTCTGCATCCGATTGTCTTGCATTCATAGCAGTTTTAAGACTATTTTTTTAGAAATAAATATGAAATGATATTACCGTAGTATTGCACTCGCTGTAAGAGTATTTATAAAAATGATAAGGCATTCATTCGCCCACACGTTTGCAACTTGACTTTTGCTTTATTATGATGGCTGCACTCACACGTATGCAAATAAACGCACACAGATACACGCATGTCAACTCTTGAGATTTGGTAATTTTTCGTTAAATTTTTTTTTGTTAAGAACTGCCGCCTGTGGAATGTGCCACGGGAATGCGGCAAAAAGGAAAAAAAAAATCAGACATAAGTGCGACCAAATGGAAATAGGCATACACTGCCCGCCTTTTATGTACTACAAGTACATAGGTACGGAAACATAATACCAAATGCCTCAGCTGTCGTGAGTTGGCCGTAAATTGGTATGGCAAAAACTGTGTTAGGCCAAGCCAAATCGAAATCAAAGCTGTTGAAAGCCCAAAAATTGTTCCAAGATTTTCGTGTCAAAGCGTCAAGCTGGAAAATTTGGCGGCAGCCACATAAACGTTGACAGAAACACCAACACATAGCCATTGGCAACAATTGAAAATTGAAAATGACTAAGCAGTTGAGAGAGATTTCTAACTTCTTCAAAAAATTATGGCAACCCATTTTCCACACTTTAAAGATTCAATAAGGGTTATACCCAAAATGACAGCAGCAGCAGCTCGAAACTAAGCAACAATTGGCATGGTAAGTTCGTTGTATTTCGTGAGGAAATCTTTTGGGATTTTCATTTTGTGTGTATACACTGCATTGCTTGGGTCTAAGTTGGTCTTAGATGTGGTAAAGGCTGCCACAAACGACATAGATTAAAAATTAGTTTTACTTATGACAGTGCGTATGATTGATGGGGAAAATATAAAATGCATATATTAAGTATACGCAGAACAGAAATTTCGTTTTCCACAAAAGACCCTAGAAATAGATGTACGGCGACTGCCGATTTTTTATTATTGAAAAATCATTTCAGTGTATTTCATTGTCTTACATCAAACCTCTACTTTTTTGCTCTTAACTTTTGATTTGCGTTTTCCATTGTCATTGCAATTTTAATGGCCAACACGAATTTGACTCTTCAATTCGCGAAAAGCGAAGCGCAGAAAAAAGTTAAAATAAAGAAAACCAAAGCAAATGAAATGAACAACGAACAGCTAAGAAAAGAAAAGAAATTGCAATCAAAATGCGAGCAAACGTGTCAGCATTGCCGGAATCGCCAAATCACGCGCCTCATAGAGCTGCTGCCGCTGCTGCTGCGATTGGTATTGCCGTAGAGTCTCCAGCAGATCGTGCCGAGATTTGAATTTGGCAATTGGTAAGAGCACGAAAAAATTCAACTCCTAAGACTTGAACTCGACGAGAGTCAGTCAGTCAGTCAGTTAGTCAGTTTAGTCTGTCTCATTGGCCAGTTAGCTTTGCCGCTGGCCAACGAATTAGAATTGACTTGCAAAATACTTACTTCAATCGTTAAGTGCGAGCCCAACGAATAGTTAAAATAAAATGCAGTCGAATAGGCATAACAAAAGATATATTACAAAAGAAAAAATGTGTAATCCTCAACTGAAGGCAACGAAGATATGATGCACTTTTCAGGTAACAATTCAAATTGGAAAGTTTACTTTGGTACGCTGTTGTAGCACGTTATTATATACTCTTTAGTCGAAACGGCTACAAAATGTTTTTCAACTCAAATTAAATCTTCGTTTTGAACATTTTTATGGTAATCCCAACAGCTCTGAATTTCATCAGCTGCAGGCAGCAATCGAGCCAAACTCTCTGGCTTGATTTAGAACTTATAATTAACTTTACTCATTATTAATAAATAAACATACATTTTAACGATATTTAGGTCGACATCGATAAATGTAAATTTAATAACAGCGAAGCGATAGCGCTGATAGATGTTTCGATAATGCTTTGTGCCGATGGCGATAAAACGAGAAGTTATTGTAATCGTAGCTTTTCGAATAACTAATTACTTAGATAAAAAATTTGATAACCCTTATACTTACTTAAGAATGCCAACTCTAATGCATCTAAAAACGATATGGATGTAGGTTTACTTTATCACACTTTGCGATGCACCCCATGAATAGACCAGCAATGACTGCCTCACGTGGTACTACTGTAGTAACAACAATAAATTTGGTCAGTTCGATAGTTCTGGCTCAGACTGTGTCTTTTTGTAATTGCTTAACTTGATGGCTTTTACGATGCTAACGCCATTCGGCTTGCTCGTATTTTGTACAATTTGCAATGAACTCTGTACAACGATGAAAAAACCAACATTTCAAAACCTAAATCAAACAAATATTTTGGACTATGAGTTGATACGACTTAATCCTTTTTTTTCCATCATTGGAGATATATCATATCAAAAGCCCTTTCTTTTCGAAATATCAATCAAAATTTAGACCCGAACCCTGAAAGTTACTTATCATAGTGCATTATATACTATATGCCAATTTATATCTCGAAAAAGGGTAAGTGAAATGATTGAATAAGCAAAAATCGGAAACGCCGCAAAACCTAAAGTAAGATCGGGGAACTAGAGCCATCAGCACAAGATAAGTCAATGTGTTTGTTTACAAGTTTGCTTATAGCTAGAATAACCTTATTTTTCAAAAATGATGCATTGCTAAGTTGCGAGATGCAAAGTTATGCAAGTTTATTGCAGAGAGTCAATTTATTGAAATATATAGAAAAAATTTGTATTTGTTCGCAAAAGAATATTTTGAAATATCAGCGTTCTTACAGAAAAGAATCAAATGTTTTGCTTAAAATTCTTTCAAATTAGATATTTGAAAAAATAAAGCCACAGTAAAGTTTCAAGCTGGGTTTTTTGTGCAGATTTCTTCAAATGCTTTGGCGCAGTAATAATAATAAACATTTCCCATAATCCCTCAACATTTTTAATTTAAAAGTGCTTCAAAAGCACCATAGTATTTCGGATTTTCATGACACTCCAAAAATCGCAGACATAGAAATTCCTGTTGACCAAGTCCAATATGCCCAACGAAACCAAATCAAACCGAAAAAAAAAAAATACCAGCCAAAAACCTTTACAATGTTTGCGTGCAATATTGCACATTTATCGTCAAATTAAACGCATATCGCTGTCAATCTTTGCCTAAATTGGACACAGTCACAAAACGGTAGAGCAGCCAACTGTCAGTCCGTCAATGTCGTCCGTCCGGCAGTTAGTCAGTGTGAGAGAACTGCACCAAGCTGAGCCCAGTCAAGCAAATCAAGCTGGCCAACAATACTTTGCCGGCGGCCAAGTGCATGATGCAGTTTCTGGTGGCACGCATATTGACTTGGTCTGCAGCCGTATCATCTGGAATTGGGAACTTTTGATATGCAGCGGCGCAAGCAGCGGCCAGTCTAATGAGGCAAAAAGAAAACATTGTAGACTATGCCAAACAACAAATTGATGGAGGAGCATTTCACCAGATCAAGGCTAAATAAAGCAGCTGGCAGCTGTGCGCGTAAATAATGGAAATTGCAAACGTGTATGAGAACAGTGAAGATCTGGAGGTTAGGCACTCTGGCATACGGGCACTTTGGCACTCTGGCACTTGGTCAATTAAATTAAAAACGCATTCCGCATTGTACTTCACGCCTTTCGCCAGCTGTCAATGAGCTTGAGCCCTTTTTGAAAGTGAATCTGTGTGAAGGCATGCGCGTTCATTAGTAATAATTTTTGAAGATTTGGTATGGCGATGATGCTGGCGATCATGTTGGCAGGATTTGGGCCAAGTATTGCGCAAAATTGCAACAATCATTGCGAAGGCAAGATTTTAACAGCTCATTAGTGGCACATGGAATGGGGTTTCATATATATATATATAAATTTTTTTTTTGTTTGCTCCTTTTTTAAGGCGGTGATTAAGTGTTGAATGCAATTAAATGGCCATCGATTATGTCAGCTGGCATGGGATGAGTAGCCAGCCAAGGGCTTGCAGCTGCAGGCCCCGCATATTTGAGATAAGCTTGAGCTATATTTTGCATGCCAAAACACTGACAGGCGTCGTCTGTGCGCTGTCACTTAGATAGCGTGTCTCAACGATTTCAATATAAGGATAGTAGAAGTCCACAACACACACTCTCGCACACACACAATTGTGCTTTATCCTTGACCTCGAATTCTGCAGCGAATTAATAACTTGGAAAATTGCACATTGTTGTGGTTTGTCGTAGACGCTGTACAGCGTAGGACATATGCCGGACTAGGCATGGACAACTACAACGTCGTTGTCTTTAGTACAAAAACAAGGCAGCAGCATAAAAGAACTGGTAATGGTCATGGCATGGCAACTGGTCTGGACGCGGCTTGATGGCTCTAGCTGGCCAGCTAGCTGGCTCAGTGACTTGGCTTGACTTTGGCCTGGCCTGGCCTGGCCTAGCTTGGTCTAGTCCGGTCTGGTATGCTGGTATGCAGTTTGCAGTTTTTAGTTTTCAGTTTTCAGTTTACCAGAACATGCAGCCACGTTGAACATGCAGGCCGACCAGAAGATTTATGGCCAGTGATAAGTTTCAGGCGTGCAGCAATAAGAACGACGCAAGCCCATGTTGCTCTGTGGCAATCAACTATACCACCACCACCAACACACCAACTTGAGGATACCATTGGTACCACAAAGAAGCGAGAGGCAAGCTGTCGTTGCATAAAGTAAGACAACGCATTGCAGGCCAAAAGAACAAATAAATAGCAATGTTAAAACAAACTAAGCGCAAAAGGCTCCTCCAACTACGCATGCACAGAGTAAGTCGGTCTCTTCATGCCATGCGACGATACGACGATACGACGATATATGCAGCACCTTCAATGCATACATCAACTGACAAGTCCAACAAGTTTGCACAGTTCAGCTAGCCGCATCCCCGCATAACCAGGTTCAATGGTTGGGGGATAGGGTGATGCACGTTGGGGTATTGCATGCTAAGAGAGGAGCTACAACGTTACGGGGTTCACACTTTTGGTTTGCTCTTAAGACTGACTGCTGTGCGCTGCCTGCTTACCCGTCTGAAGGTCATGCGCATGCGCACTCGAGCGCAACAGTAACAAAAACAACAAATAAGAGACTTTTTTTACGATTTTCGTAGAATCTCAAGACTCAGTTCAGGGTGACCAACTGTACGAAAATTGTAGAACCTTTTGGTATGGTGGGGGCGTAAGTATTGTAAGCTGAAATGAAGTTTATAAAATGTGAACATTCTTGTAGAACTTTAAGAATCAATTGCATGACCAACTGTATGAATTCTTTTCAACTTTTTGGAAAGAAAAGTTTACACTGAAGCTGGGGATTTTCTCTATTAATAGTTCTACGATGTGAACAGGGACCTAAAGTTTAAAGCCGAATTCAAACTTAGGCAAATTAACTGCATCATTGGCTATGCCAGTGCTGGGCAATACAAAAGTGCTGCAGCGGGGAATCCAACTTCTACTTCTTTCTAATCTATTTACTGGCTTTATATAAACGCATAATACTGTCTACTGTGACTATAGTCGCATGTTATTCTCACCTCCCATACTAATTACCCTTTATTTGAAATCAATTGCTTATTCCATGTTAAACTATTAAAACACTATTTTTGAGATACTTGGTCACCCCAAGTGCCATGCGCTCTTCAGGCTTCCTGCTATATGAATGTTAAGCACAAAGTTAAATATACTCAAGCTCTTGTAACCGGTAGTTGGTGTTGTAGTTGTTGATTCTTGATGGAGCAGCTCTGTGTGGGCAGCAAGAAACTTCATTAATTATTTGCCACATTTGTTGGACGGCTGGATGAATGGTTGAGTGGACGGCTGGACGTGACTGACTGGGTTACTCATATGCTGCTGCGGTCTTCAGTCTTCCTTACTGGATCGAGCACATGCTGCTCACTTTCACATGCAATTTGAAAATTTTGGCATAATTATAGGCCTGGCATAGCACAAATGCGGCCTTTAATTATGTGCGCTTCACTGGCCAAGAACAGTATGAAGCAGCATATTAAGCTTTGTTGGCTTTTGCTTTAGATACTTTTTGGCCAAGTATAATTAGAAAGTATCTGCGACTTTTCACTTTTGTTTAATTATGCTACAAATGTGCTCCGGTGTTGTTGTTGGTTTTGGTTGTCGTTGTCATTGTTGCCACCATCGTCGTTGTTTTTATTGTTTTCGTTGTCATTACTCAGTTTTTTTCTGTTAATTTTTTCTTTTGCGAAATGTCCCATTGGCAGCTGCCGCTCATCAAGCGATGACAGCACACAAAATCAATGAGGCTGAGACAGACAAACAGCTAAATGACAGCCAACAACAACAAAGTTGCAGCACATGGCACACACACACACACACACACACACTCGCACATTTGGTCAAAAATGGCATATCATGGTCATTGGTTCAGTGCCATGTTCCGGCCACAATTGGAGCAAGCAACCCGCAAAAGTGTTTTCAGCCGAAAGTTGCAAATTTTATGCGCCGCTTAATGGGCTCCAAAAAAGGGTTTTGCAACCAAACCAAACCAAAGGTATTTATATTTATTTCAATACCAGGGACGGATGAGGCTAAAAATTTCGTGGGGGATTTCGTTGCAAACATAATAAATTTTCAACGCTCAGGGTGTTTATGTTATTCAAAACAGTTGGAAGAAAAATTCGTTGTCGGATAGATATGAGGTGGCGTTTGAATTCGGTGGATTGCGGAACTGTTACAATTTGCAAACTTTGGCTGGCAAAAGATACATTTGTAGATTATGTTCTTCTTGAGCAGCTTTTAATACAGGGCCAATCTCAAAGCTTACATCTAAAAACTCTTTTCTGCTGACTTTAATTACTTCTCTTGATGTTTTGCTAATTATTGTAGTGTTCCCTTGGAACTTTAACTTTTCTAATTGTAACTCTGGATAATTTTTATATTTCCATAGTTTTAAATACAATACATAATCCGTTTAGTATTTTCAAGTAGGGTGTCTCAATGCTTCTCTGCGTTTTCCATTTTAAGATAGTTTAGATCGAAAGATTGCTCAAAACACGTTGGGGATCACAAACAAATCTTTACCAATTGCGTTAGTTACTTGTTGAAGACAAAGAGAGGGTAATAGAGTATTAATGCAAAGTGGTAAGTGGTCGAAAATAGGAGTTATAATAGTATTGGAGTAGTAATAATACCCATACATTAAGTGGCTAAAAAGAAAGGTAGAAATCTGTTATTTACTGCGTCTCGGTCACTTTTTTATGAAATCACCTTGAGGATCGATTTAATCGTCCAAGTCTGTTATGGACACTATGGCCAGGTCTCCGAGGAATTTTGCGCTCCGAATTTGAAGTAGATCTTAAAAAGTGCTGGGCAGTCGTTTAAATATATTGGACACATATAACTACGGCAGAAGGATTTGCCCAACGTCTGAGTGCTGTGAAGATGGAAAAACCGTACTGGTACCCAAAAGATGGTGATTAAGTTACAACGCATGTGGTTCAGCCCCAATACAGTGTCGAATTAGTTTACTTTTTATAATATATTTTATGTCAGAGGCTTGACTATAGTAAGGCTTTCGATAAAAATTACAGTCTTCTTGGGATTTTAATCTAAGGTATCGAATAGACCCTCAGATGTCCGGAAAAGGTGCCACAAAATTGGTATCCCATTTCTGAAACGTGCAGCAGTAGTCCCCGTCCCCAACTAGTACGCCCTATTGGTGCAAGAAAATTATGCGCTCGCAGGTCGTTGCGCTACCAGATACCTTCGACTTCACAGACTCTTTCCCGATTATGAATAACATCTAGAATAAATGTTGTTTTAATTTTCAATCAATGACAGAGTGGTCAGAACTAGTATTATTTTCCATACAAAAACTAAAACTTTATGTGGAATTTAATCATTTCACATGGGGCTTGTGAACCCCCAGGACTAGATGCCTGGACACGCTGCTGAACACCATACGTAAACATATGCATCTTTATGTATATGCTGCAGCTGTCTGGTTGGAATTTGCGTGCAAAGAGAGTCAGAGTCAGAGTCAGGCGTCAGCGTCATCGTCAGAATTGCCGGCCGTTTAGTACCAGAGCCGGCTTCTAGGTTTCACATGCCATTCCCTGGCATTAAATTACTGCCAACATGCACACAGTTCACTTGCGGTTATCGAAGCTGCAGCTAAAACTAAAGCTAAAGGCGAAACTAAAGCTACTATACTATATATCTGGAAGCCTTGCTCAGTTTAGGAATTTCCAATGCCAGACTCGGGCACTCAGACACTCCGACTGACTATTGAAATCGCTTGTGAGTGAAGCACTATGGCTTGCTCCAGCAAAGCAAAAGTCAGAGCGAGCCAAGCAGCAGCAGCAGCAGTAGCAGAAGTTTTTGTTTTGTGGTCAACTCCAAGAGCTCCAGTCGCTTGAATTTGTTTTTTTTTTTTTACTTCCAAAAACTTCGTATTGAGCACAAGCATTTTTGACCTCAAATGTCTTGAGTTGTTTTTTTTTTTCTGCTGTTTTGGTAGCCATTTTTGTTGCTTCTTTTCTTTTGACTTGAGAAGTTTGTAAGAAAAAAAAAATACAAACACAAAAAAAAGTGAAATTTCAGTTGTGTGGGGGGGGCTCAGAACTATAGGTCTATATGAGAGACTCAGACTTAGACCCCGACAGCAATCAAATGGTAACAAAATGAAATCGATGCTAATGCATTTTCACTTGGCTTGTTGCTGTTATTGTTGTTGCCGCTGTTATTATTGCCGTTGTTGTTAATTAATTAACAAGTCAGAAATAAATTTGTTGTTTAATAAAAACACAAAGCAACTGGCTTGAACAAAAGATGAGTAGTACAGAGAGCAACGGAGAGCGAGAGAGAGAGAGAGAGAGAGCGAAATGAGCCAAGTTAATAGCTAACGGCATGGTAAGCTCATAAAACAATGTTTATGGCCAAATTGCATACAATGCGCAAGTCGTATAAGAAAAAACCAAGTAGAAGAAAATCGGAGAATTTAATATTTTGGTAAGCCGAAATTTTCATACTCTTCCAGTTAAGGGCCGGACTTGAATTACAAGTTGAAATTTACTACCCATTGAAAGAAAAGGAATATATCTATATAGCCCTAGGTGCAGGGACCTACAGTTTATAGCCGAAGCCGAACTGCATTGTTTTCAATTATTACATATTTAATTAGGCACATTGGATATTTTTGCTATCTATCACAAAATGCACCAATGCTGCTGCGAGCTATCAAACCTCTGATCTTCGCTTTTAGAGGCAAGAACTCTACAATTACGCTACCGCTATCTATCCAAAAGGTACTATTATATTAATTATTCAGAACAAAATTCATTATTATAAAATTATTAAATATTATCATATCCAAGTCAGTTTAAAGTAGGATCTAAAATGTACTTCGTGGGATTCAAAAAGTTCCAGCAAAAAGAACTCCAGGTTAATTAAGTTTTTTATATAAAACTCCGGAATTTTAAATGATCTTGATTCTGAGCTAAATACGGATGACTGTATATTTGAGTCTGTCAAGGAATTTGTTTACCTTGGCACCGCTGTGACAAACACCAACAATGTCAGCCTCGAGATTAAACGAAGAATAACTCTTGCCAACCGATGTTACTTTGGGCTCAGGAGGCAATTGAACAGCAGAGCCCTCTCTCCACCAACGAAAATCACACTCTACAAGACGCTCATCCTCTCTCCTATAGTAACGTCAATACGTGTGTTTTTCTGAGTCTTCTTTTGGTGTGACTGTTGTCCAGCAGATTGATCGCCAGTAAGTAAAGGAAGTCTAACATGTTAAGTTTCTTTTTACCCTGCATTTGGATGGGAGGAATCCATTTAGTTCTTTGAACATATTTAAATTAGAATAAATATAAAAACCTTATCTGTCTTTAGTTTTCGGAAGCCAATTAAGTTGGTATATTTTTTATAAGTGAATATTTGGAAATTATATAAAAAAACATAGAAGCATTAATAATTTAATTTCCTTCTATACCCTACACCGAACGGAACAGAGCATGTACTAAGTTAGTGAAAATGTTTGTAAAAGAAAGAAAACACCGAGACCCCCAAAGTTATCCTAAGTGACTAGATAAGCTGATGTACCTAAGTCTGTTTGTATAAGCATCTAGACCTTATAGACGGTGCAAACTAGAGTAACAAAACTTTAGATAAAACTTCGTATTCAAGGAGATGCAAGTTAAATTTAGTTTTCAATATCGGGGATAAATGATATTGCTCCCATAGAGATAATTTGCACTAGCTCATTTCCGTAGCACATGGACCACGGTAGAGTCCGTTTTAAGCCCAAAGTTTGATGGTTGTTTCAAATTTTTAATGATTCGATAGATTTGGCAGAGATTGAGAAATAATTAAGCCTTAATTGCAAAAGTGATTCATTTTAAAAGTATTAACTTGTGGGTAATAGCCTAGGTAGTCAGCAACTTGCTTGAAGGAGCTTTAAGGAAGGGTTTTTTTACGAGAAGAAGTCATACAGCGTGAAGAGTAATGGTTTTAAACCAACTATCGCCTACAAACGCACACCTTCATAGAGGCGAACGTATCTAATTGTGCTTCGCTTCACGTTAGTCCTGAGTTGGGAAAAACTCATGCTAGCAAACATTTTTTTTAATTAGAAAGAAGTGCAGTCGGCAAGAACAGAAATGAGCGTGAGAGCGACAAGCAAGCAAATACTTGTAAGAGAATTGCGTGTGCAGACTGCACTGTTGAATAATGCTTAGTCCTAATAGGATGTTAGATTTTAGAAAAAAAATTTGGTTCAAAATTTAAAGTGTCTAAAGTAAGGGCAATAGGCAGAGACTAAAAGACAGAAAACTTATCGCAGAACTGCAATAACCTTGTTCCAACTACCAAATCTGTTGGCCAAACTTGATGTCAAAGTCAAGTAGCCTGCTCAAAGAGAGCATAATATACAGTTGCCAACCGGCAAAACAATGGAGTGCAACTGTTGGAGGCGTTCCAAATGCACGAAATGGGCCCAGAGAGAAAGAGAGACAGAGAGAGGAATCGCTACTACAACTACTACGACTACTTATTTCGTTACCAACTGGCAAAGGTGAAATTTCTCACTGAATTGCTTTGTTTTTGAACTTTTTTGTTTTTGTAACTTGTAAGTTTGCTGTTACTGCGCTTTTTCGCTTTATGCACTCTTTACTGCATTTAATTTAATTTCATTTAATGAACTCTACGCCTGCCAGAGTGTAACTGGGCCCAATGATGCACCTGTCGCTGTGCATTGGGTCTGGTGGAACTTACAGCGAAGAAATTACTACACTGTAATTATTTTGCAATAATTTTCAGAGCTGCGCAGTTGCCTGAGCTATGCAAACTATCAGCTAGAAAGAGCCCAGCTATGGCGGATCTTAGCCATGGCCAAAAGGAATAACAACAGCAAAACAGCGACAAGAACACAACAACGATTGTCTTTGCCGGTACGAGTTCAAAGACGACGAAACAATTTAGCAAGAATCTGGCTAGAATTTAGCGCTACGTTGGCATTGGAATTGTTGCCAAAGAGCGGCTCCAAAGAAGTCTACATATATATATGTGTGTATGTGTGTTCGTGTGTGTGTGTGTGTGTGTAGCTGCCGCATGCCAAGAGCATTAATTAATTGGCGGCTACGCTGTGCGTGTGTGTAGCTACGCGTATCTGTGAGAAACGAGTTCGACGGGACGCACGGAATTAGAAAACTATTGGATTGGCAAAGAAGAGCGTAATGAGCTTTATACAAAAAAAAATTGCTATAGGATTGATTAGCAGCGGCAAAGATCGACTATCATACACACTATATGTATTTAGCAGCACAAGGACTGAACCCACTGATCCCTAAAGCTCATGATCATCAAAGCAGCCTGGTCAGGCTGACTCAAAAAAGTAGCTACTACGACACCAAAAGAAAGCAAGCGAAAAACAATTACCTAGTGCCTAGTTACTCTCTCAAAATATTACTGCATCAACCCGAAATACCCTTAGTTAGAGCATTTAAGCCAGCTTAGAAATGAAATGGAAAGAAAAAAAAAAAGACACAGCTAAGCGACAGAACTGCCGCCCTAATTGCGCAACTCTCGTAAAGATGTTGCTACAGCTTAAGGAGAAATATGCGCTCATTTCCGCAATGAAACGAAAGCGCACGGAAATGATGCGATTAGCTGGAAATGCTGCACAAAAACCAATTCAGCTGAAGAAGTGTTAACTTGGCCAACACGAAATCGCTGTTAGCCTGACAAACGGCCAAACGAGCAACCATCACTAAAGTGCGTCGACCACTTCAACTGCAACACACTTGCCACATCTTTACATAAGTTTCAATTTGAGGCATCAAGTGTTATGGCTGATTCAACAAAAAATAAATAATACAAAAAAAAAAAAAATTATACAAACTATTTAAGAAAAATACTTTTCACATAAAACCAAAATATTTTTCTTACGAAATCTGCGCATTCATCTAAACTCAGAAAAACATAAAGAAACCAAAAAGAAAAATAAAAGAAGAGTGACCTTCGTCAAGGTGCAGCCAACGTTTAGGCCGTTCGAATTAATTTTTTTTTCTCAGTTTTCAACCAGTGCTGTACTAGTCACTGGTCCCGGGCCATTAATTGCGCCTCCAAAGTCTGGGTGTGTTGCGTGCTTGGGCGCTGCGGCGACGTTTTTTGCATGCTGTATCTGTCAGATACAAAAGTAGCTATAAATAGCCAAAGCCTAGCTAGCTGGCTGGCCGGCTGGCTGGCTGGCTGGGTTGCTTTGGTACCGAGGCTGATGTAACGCAATTTTTTTTTTACAGGATACAATGCTGCATAGCGCAGCTGCCACGCCCACGTTTGCCTGCCACGGCAAGTGGAATGTGACTAATCGGCGCAAATCGCGGCGCCAAACTTGTTCTAAGCTCTATGCTGCATAGGCAAATTGCTACGATCGTAGCGACTTATACCTTAATATATAAAAACAAGTACAGTGCCGGATTCAGTATGTGTGCGGGTTCAACGGCTGGGCTAGAAATGGCAGCATTTACGAGAAATTTACATAAATTTTCATTGTTTGCTCAAACAAATAAAGGGTGCTTCTTAAGCAAATTATTTTGCTGCCTTGTGTTACTATCAAAAAAGCACCTTTTGGCCTATAATTTAAACATTGATCGACGTACTAATGATCGGCACTTAGAAATTACTCAATATTATAATCATATCATATCATACCGTGATGTATAGGAAAAAAGCAAGTATCATTTCTGAGTAACTCATTTCTTGCAAATTAAATTCTGGTTGACTTCATGTGTAAATAGACAAAATTGCTGCGATTGCATAGTAAGAAGTCTTAAAAACTTCTTAACTTATTTACCATCTCGAAAATATTACTCTTAGGTATTCATTATAGATAGTTGGCTTCAAATTCCCATATTTATTCAATGACAGCAAAGGTCTGAATGCTATTCTGAATGTCGAGCTCTATAGTACTAAATATTTAAACCCAAAATGGAAGAGCTCGATATGGTTATCATGTGATTTCAACAACATGCTGCCAAACGCGACACAAAGCGGAGAGGGAAGTTTGGTGAGCAACTTATTTCACATTTGAGATAGTCGATTGTGGCCTCGACCTTGTAATATAACTCTTGACCCCACAACATGGGTTATGCTAAGGCCGAATATTGGGCATTGTATCTATTATTCTATTGACGAAACAAAAATGTATTTTATTTTAAATCAAATAAGCGAGCTCATAAAAAGTCACCCTTTTAAGTACCAAAAATTTAAGACGATTCTAAGTTTAAATGATAAAATGAGTTTGTTGAGCAACTTTTTTCACGTTTGACATGGTCGATTACGGCCTAGACCATGTAAAAAAGCTCTTGACTATTTGTTGTGGGGTTATGCTAAGGCCGAATATCTTGTAATAATTGTATCTATTATTCTATTGACGAAACAAAAATGAATTTTATTTTAAATCAAATAAGCGAGGACATAAAAAGTCACCCCTTTTAAGTACCAAAAATTTAAGACGATTCTAAGTTTAAATGATAAACTGGCACGGAATATCGGTCAATACTGCTTATAAAAGACAAAAAAAAGACATTTTGCCAAGAAATAAGTAATACCAAGAATGCAGATGTTTCACATAAGAATTTAATTTGAATTGAATAAGAATTTTGCCCTCGGAATGCCTTCTGGCTTGATAAAAATAATAAGAATGGATACCCGGTGTGGCAACTCTGTTAGTTTTTGTGTCCATAGCTTGAGCTGCTGTCAACCAGTGCTTAGAGCCTCGGGCCCAAACTCTAATTCGCCCCTGGCTTTACATGCGTATACTATACATCTATATACAAATTCGCCATAAGAACAACAGAATTTACAAGAGGCATAGCAAGAGTACCATGCTGACTGCTTGCCACAGACCACCCCACCTTGGCAGCTGTATCAATGGTGCTAGCTGGTGATGCCTAATAACTGGAACTAAAGCGTGCCCACAGCAGCCATAGCCCGCCAACCAGCCAGCCAGCCAACACTCTATTCCCGTCCAGTAATTAACGTTTGACCAGTCAGCAGCAGCGGGCATGGATTTTGAACGGTATGAAACGTTACAAATAGACGCAATGTTGGCTCGCCCAACCAAACCAACTGGGGGCCCCCTCAGCCCAGTTCAATAACCCGAAAATGCTCCAACTCCGCTCTTACATACACATTTCTAAGCCAAAGCATGGCTGCGGGCCATGCCAAAAGATAGCACATAATAAATTTGCGCAGAGATTGAGACTCGGCGACAAGCAAGATCAATAGTTAATTAGATCCATGCAGATATATATCTATATATATATAAGAATAACTAACGCGCATGCATATGGTTAGTAGAGTTTATGTCAAAGTGCTGATAAGGTCAGGCCAACAACGATTGTTCCACTTCTCACAGCATTCCCCGGCTGAATGCTACCATTTAGAAAGAACTCTTTAATTTTTTATTCTTCCAAGACATTCCCAACATTCACCGCATATTTTCAATATTCTCTCTCTCACTCTTTCTCTGCTATTTTGTTTGTTCATAACCTCTTTTTCTTTTAACATTTTATTTTTGTTACTTTTTTTTTGTTTTTTGTTCCATTCCTCCATGCTCTTTCGTGCCGCTTAGAGGCAACATTTAATTGATCGGATTCACTTTGATTGATCGGATCGTCGCTGTTGATAATAGTACCGTTAATTTGGTAAATTATTTTGCATTTAGACCCAAAGCAATCCATTTTCAGTGGCATTCAAAGCGGCTTAAAGTCTGTTCTGTTACACACTAGCCAACATTGCGCGTTACACATATTCTGAATGGTTATGCTGATGATTGTGGTTCGCCTTGCCACAAAGGTTAATGGGTGACGGGTTGATTGTAGAACATTTTATTGGTAATGTGGGAATAAGCAAAAGATGGCCATCAGCTTTCGTATTTAGAGGTGCGGCAAAATTTATGCTTTAGAATTTATTTTAACAAAATTCTTGACGATATCAGCCAAAATGTTAACAAGTTTTCACAAAACTAAAGCAGCTGACACATGACTTGTGGACAGTATTGCAAAAAAGTTTACGTATGGCAGTAATTTTTAAACTGATTGCTAAAAAACTGTAAAACAACGAAAATATTTAACTTTAGTTCCATACATTTTTTTTTCAAAATAGTTAGCCGTAAACCCAAAATCGTATCCTTAAATTTTATAACAATTTAGATAATATTTGTATTATTTTTTTTTTATTTTTAAAAATTCGAATATTTGCAATAGAGCTTAAAGCAAAACGCCAAAATAGAAAAAAAAGCTTACATTTAACGTAGAAAAACCTTGTTAAAATCACAAAAATTTATGAATTGATATATTTTTGACTTTATCCTAAACTTGCTTGAGTAGCCAAGGGGTGTTCTTTTAGGGTCTTGATTAAAGTTTTAATTGAATTATCATAATCTTTCTCTCAAAATATGCCAAGCTGTGCCAGTAAGGCTCAAAGGGAATAAGAGCAGTTAGTGTAAGTGTTATCGGACAAATACATAAAACGAATTTGGTTGAAATTGTTAGTTTTTTGTTATTCAATAAAAATAAATACATTAATTAACTTTCTTTAACGAAGCTGATATCGCTTCAAAGACAGGGCGCATATATATCTATATCTGATTGAAGAGAATGGGGACCCAAAGTTTATAGCCACATTCAAACTGCGGTGAAATATTTGCTTAGGCTTAAACGGGTATTTGCTAGCTTTGCCAGTGCTAGGAAATTGCACCAGTGCTTCAACGGGGAATCGAACCTTCCATTTTAGAGCAGATTACTAAAAATATAAAACAACTCAAACATTTTTCACCCGATTTTGGTAGTTCACAATATTAAATTCTATTTAATTTTATATTTATTATTTCCAATTTAAAAATCAAAAACTCCAATTAGTAACAATAAAAAAATTTTAATATTTCATATCAGATGAATCTTAGCGTTGATAATATGATATAATATCGAAAGACCTGCCTAAGATCGTATATCCATATCTCAAAAGTAAATGTGGAAGAAAAAAAAATTAATTAAAATAAAATAACTCCTTTTGCACATCTGTATGATAAAATTAAAATAGATTTAAGCCTAGAACCAAGAACCAATTTTTACAAAAAACATGAACTACTTTGACATGTCGTTAGATGAGAAGGTTAGGTGTGTGGATACTGTGCTGAGCTATAAGTTAAAAAAAAAACCTCAAGTGCACAAATATTTGATAACTTCTTTTTTTAGAAATAGATTTTATTATAAATATTTTAGTCAAATAATGTTTAAAAGGAACGCTGTTTTGAAAGCATAAAAAAATAGTTGAAAACGTCTACTAGCTGTAATATTGTGTTTCAGGCAAGAGGTAATGCAAATTATAAATGAAAGTATAGGCAAAACTCACGCATGCAAACATTAGTTTGTATTGGTAAAAATCGCAGTCAGCAGTAGCACAAATGAGCGTGAGAGCAAGAATCAAACAAAAGTGTGTAAGAGAACTGATACACGTCCCAGCGTTATTTGATAACCATAAACATGAGCTATAAATTGGAAGCTACCCATCTCTAATATAAATGAAACGAGTTCTATATTCATTAGATCATTAAAATTAAGTTTTTGGTATTGAGTATTAAGTGATGTTGGATGGTTTTAAGCATTTATCGTTTTAACTAAATATAATAAACTATAAAAAAACATTTTTGAGGCATTGTAGCGCATTTTTCTGCGTTACTAGATAATATAATAGTTATTAATTTCACGGCAATACTAAAGCTTATCAGTTATTTGATAACTTTTGTGGCCATCCTTAATTAAAACTGCGTACCGCATTCATTTTTATTGAACTGCTTTCTTGCCAACAATTTGAAATTAATTATATAATTTCGATGTAAAGTTCGTAACTTTTGTAAAAACAAAATCCAAAATTAATTTGCGTTAAAGCATTTGCAATAACAATAAAACTGCCATTAAAATATATCGCACATACAAATGTTTTTCTTTCAAAATAATGGATAGTTTTTAAGCGTAATTAAAGAGCTGCCCAAACAGCGGCGGCTTCATTGTAAAAGCAATAAAAGAAAACCTTGTAGATATGAATTCTATTATGTTTGAAACGATCATAACAAATATTTGTGTGTGATTTTTTTTTTGGTTAAGGTGTGTTTCTTAATTCTGGCTAGTTAATCGCTTAAATGGTCTAAAGCATTTAATAGCTTCAAAAGACGCTTCCATGTGTCAATCATTAACAAGACAGATCCATCATTATTTTGGTAAATATAAGAGTTGTGGGATTAAAAAAAAAAACAATTAAAGAAGTTGTATTAACGTTGCGATTTAAACATGGTATTAAAATCTATGAAATGATCATTAAATCTAGTCGCATAAAGTCTTGACAGTGTAGTTAAGTTCTATGGAGTTGACTTAATTTTTTACCATATTATACTGGTACTTTTTCACTAGAAAAACAAAGACATGATATTTCCGCATTGTTCAAAATAAAGTGTCTTTGTTATAGACTCATTATGGTCAAAACTCATACAAAGAAGCATTTCTTTTAATGAGTAAGAGTCGCAGTTAGTAAGAGCGCAAATGAGTGTGAGAGCGACAATCCAGCAAATGCGTGTGAGAGAGTTGACACATTGACTTGTGTGCATATGAAGTCTCTCCATCTCTGTTATAGACGCAGAATATTTTGCAAGCAGACAAATATTTAATTCAACAACTGCATTATAAAAAGATTTATATAAAATATGCTTGGGTTTATGATTTATTGAAAAACAAAATAGTAAACTTAAATTCTGTAGTATTTTCGAGAATCAGTGAAGGCTTAAGAATTAAACACGTAACAATACTAAATTCGAGGTGTAGTAATTTGAACTTATGTAAATTCAAAACTGAAAAATAACAATTTTCAGTTCCATTTATTTTTTGCTAAAATATTGCGAATTAATTATAAAAAATGGCAAAGCTTGCAAATATTAAATTGTCAATAAAGTGACTAATGTAGAACAAGTCGATTGCATGTGTAGTGAGCATTTCATTTAATAAAATTGTCGGGTTGTTTTTTTTTAAAAAACGAATTTGTAGTTTTCATTTTCTGTATAATTATTGAATTAAAATTAATTTTTCTTAAAATAGTTACATAGTAAAATCTCCCTACGATCCGCCTTTGGAGCAATGAAGGGAAATAATTTTTTTTTTTTTTTGATGTGTCTACTACATCTTTATCAATAATGCAATATAATCGAGGAGGTGGTCAAGCAGAAAATATCCTATATCAATCCTTTTACTTACATGCATTTCAACCGATTATCGTAAAATTTTGAAAGAATTTCAGAAAGTTTTCGGAGCATAAGGCGAGTGTCGTTACTAATTTCTCACATTTCTCGTATTTCGCGTATTCCTAGTTTATTGAATAAGCGAATAAGCAAAATCGCGAGATAAGCAATCAAAAGAACTATTAATGCATTCCAAAGGAATCACAGTTTTGTATACATGAAGAGCCGGTATATCCTTTTTAAAAGACGCGCGAAGAAGAGCGCTACCATACAATGCATAACAAAATTTTTTTGGTAAAACAAAGCTCGACGTCTCCAAAATGTGTAGCAACCAGCTGGTGTTCGCTACGCGAAAGATTTGTTCATGGGTTACCGACTGATGCTTGGAGAGAGTATGCCAAACTTGTTCCCATCATAAGGACTATTTGCTGCGCAAAAGCCAACATTCATATGAAATTTCTTATATCGATAGTAATATCCATTCAAATAAAGATTAAAAACATTTCACTTTAAGTTGCGTGTATTTTTTTTATCTGATTAGTATCTTTAGATGGCAGGAGGACTTTCTCGTCACACTTGCAAGAAATTACAGTTTTTGTAAAGTTTTGGTTTTTTGAACTTCTGGCTCTGCGTATGATATAATTTGTTCCATTTTCCTCGTAAGTCTGAAAAAACCTCGATATTAACAATAGTGTTCAAATCGATATTTTGCCGAAACATTTGTCATGCATTATGGATAACTTTTTTATTATGTAGTTTGCTGGACTTAGTTGTACCCCGAAATTATTAATAAATAAATAAATACTGGGAGTAATGGGAAGCCGAACCGGACGCATACCTCCAAACTGCTTATAGAAACTTAAAACATACAGCGTTTAAAAAATAGCATAAGACTGACGAAGAAAAGTTTTCGAATTGTTACAGGAATTCTAAAAAGTCACTGTAGGCTGAAGAATCACCTAATTAAAGAGTAAAGATTCTCAAACAAAACTTGCAGATTCTGCAAAGAGAATGACGAAACTGCGAGGCATATATTGCGAGCCTACCGAGTACTGCTGCACGTAAGAATCAGAATTATTAACTGCCAACAGGATGTAGAAGTCTATGATATAAAGATAAGCATACTACTAAACTCAGATAGCATTAGACTCGTAGATAATATCTAAAATAAAAGGGTGCAACATAAACCTGCGTGGTGGCGGTAGAAATCACCCTAACAATAAATTGAATAATAAAGTTTATATATAGAAAATATCAATAGTAGTTTGGTTAAAGCAGAGATAGGCAAGCCAATTTTTTGCAAACGGTTTCTGGAAAATGTTTGCTTTTCAGTTTCGCACTTAAAGCGCGATTTTAGTGTTGAACCAAAATAATGCAAAAATTGTAAGCTTTGTTATATATAATATTATGCCCACGTCCTTATGTCCAAATAGTTTAGCAAATTAATTTTTAAGTTTCATTTATGAACTAGTCTACAATCTTCCAAATTACAACATTTGTAAGGAATGTGACAAAGCTGATTAGAAGTTCTCTATTCCAGTTCTAAGCAAGGTCTTGATCACTACTAATTTCAATCGTTCATATACGAATAATAAGATTAAAATCTTCTTAAATTGCCAAATCTTATCCTCTGCGCAAGACATAGCTAATTTGATCTTTATTAATCCAATGTCTCGCATGATATACAAAATCTAACGAAAATTAACGTATGTTTTCGATAAATATCTTGTTTATAACAACTGTCAGCTTAGTGAAGCCATATATATAGTTGAAACGAGTTTTTGGCCTGCTTTTAAGTTTTTAGTATAAAATAAACGATTTTATTGTGGCAAACAAAGAAGTTTAATTGATTTTAGTTATATTAAGATGACATATGCTCTTTAAGCAGCATTTAATGATGAGAAAATTTCAACTGTTTGAGGAATCCTAAGCATTATATAAGTGAAGAATCATTAAAACAAGCAATTTAATTTGCATATTAAAAAAGTTTATTCTTCATATTAAAAAAATAAATATACAATTCAATTTCATAAGGAAAATGGGAAGCGTTGCCATAGTTTGGTGATGGACAAATGTCATACAAGAAAAGCTGTCACAAATAGCGCAAATGAGCGCGAGAGCGTTAAACATGCCAATACGTGAGAGAGACACATTAACACATTGACCGACTGCGCTAGGGCAGGACTTTGTGCACTAAAACAAAGCTTGTAAATTGACACTCTGCCAATCCCTCTCTCACTCTCTCTCAGCATAGAAAAAGACTCAAAGATAGAGAATTATTAAAATATAATCCGCTTTATTGAAGATCTTGTTAAATAAACAATTAAATCTTCACATTTCGCATTTCTGATATAAATATGTCACATATTCGATGACCTAAGGCAAACTGCCATGCGAAAGAACTCTTGACTCACATTCCCCAAGTTGGGTCCGTAAACAAACAAAAAATAACACAAAAAATTGGAACAAAAAAATGAATGAAAAGTCTTGAATATTGCGTGAGTCCAACACATTGAACCTCACCCAAATTTGCGAAAGTTCCGTTTATCGACTGAATGACACAGTGTCTGTGACACAGTATTTGTACGGGACAGTATCGAAAACGAAAAGCAACTTGACAAATGCAAATGGAGGTCAGCTCATAATTCAATTAGGAGGAGAACCTGAACCTGCAGCACGAGAGCTGACAGCATGACAATCCCCGTCCGTCCAAATGCCAGCTGTAGTAAGCGTCTTAAATGCGCTCCAAGCGATTTGCGTGGGCTCCAAATAAATGTACTTATAAACGTTTTTTGGGGTCGTATATGGTTTGTATTTCGTATTCCATTTTTTTTTTGCATGCCAATATCACTTTTCGCATAAGAGTCACTCTTGGACGGGCCAACGGTTAAGTATGTTTGTTTTGGACTTGGTAGTAGTGAGTGCGCTGTGCGCTGCTGGTGAGTCAGCGTCTCTACCAAAGTTGATTGGAATTCTGCGCGTTTGGAGGATTTATTAACAAGAATAATAAAAACAGACACAGCGAGCAAAATAACAACAACAAAAATGAGTAGAAAATAAAGGTTTCAGAAGGCTGACGAAGATTTGAGAGCTGGGCGCTGGGAAGAAGCTGAGCGAGCAAAGTCGGCGTCTACAAAACCGGTTCAACTAAGTTAAAATCTTTGGTATTTTATTTTATTATTTTTGGGCTTACCTGTATGGAACCGGCAACCGATGCGGAACTGAAGCTCGCATTGCTTGCCTCGGACATGGGCGTGAATTGATGCCGGCGTGGCGGCAAGTAGGCGAGTGTGGTTGTTGTGGTTATTGTTGCCGTTGTGTTTGTGTTGGTGCATGTTGTTGTAGAGCTGTTGCTGCTGCTGGTGGTGGTGGTGGTGCTGCTGCTGTTGTTGTTGCTGTTGTGGTTGTTATGGTGGTTGTTGTTGCTATTGTGGTTGTGGTTGTGGTTGCCGTTGTTATCCTTAGCAACGGAAATTGCAGAGGACTTGAGTGTTGGCATTGGCATGAGTTTTGTTTTATCCATCATAATGCCGCTGCCCGTTGTGCTACCATTGCTGTTGTTGTTATCCGCTTCTGCATTGCTCTTAAGGCACTTGAGGGACGCTGCAGTTGCCACCACTGCCACAGCATGAGCTTTGGCCTCAAGTGGTGCAGTCTTAGACGGCGCGCTCGACGCAACCGCAGCCGTGCCCGCACCCATTGTGGTCTTTGACATGCTGCTCGTTGTGGTGCTGGAAATGGTCGTCTCTGGCGACGGCCCTTGCATCCGTACGTATTGCTGACGATTTCCGCTTTCTTTATGATTTCGCATTTTATTTAATTGTTGTTATTATTTTTGCTTTTGTTTTGTTTTGTTTGGCGCTTTTTCTCGCTGTGTACTGCCGTTTGGCAGTTTTGTTGTTATAACTATTATTGTTATTATTATTATTACTATTATTAATATATATAATATGATGTAACTGTTTTAACACCTTGCATTCATTTCATTTTTAAACGCTTAACACGCAAGTCACAACAAATTTTCTTTCTGCCTTTCTTTTGGCATCGTTTGGACTATTTGTATACACTGCACTCGTTGGGTATGTTGGATTAGTTAAAGAAACAACTACACTTTTTTGATCTAACATAAATCCCGTATCGGTGTTCGGTGTGAAAAAAATGTATTATCGAAGCAGAGTGTTTGAGAAAAAGTTAAAGTTATTTTTGCCAATTATCTTAGGTCACAAAATTTTGCTTCAGCTCAGTGAGCACACGCATAATGCAAGTGTGTTCACTCTATCACACGCATATGCTTGTTTGGCGCTCTCGCGCTCTTTTGTGCTCTTACTGACTGCACTTCTGACTTGTACAAAGAATTCTTGGCTTCGGTTGAATCTGCTTCAAGTCGATATCTTCGTTTTTAAATGTTTATATTGGTTATCTTTTACTAACCACATTTGACAATGCTGGATAACTATTTGGTTAACCTTTATGATATTTAATATAATATTTAAAAAAAAAATTAAGCCAACTGTTACACGTCAAACCAATATATATTAAACAATGCCGAAAACAATATGGATAAAAGCTTTCTGTGTAACTATCACACTTTCATATGCATCATATCGAGAGATCTCGACCAACTTTGGTTGGTCCACAGCAGCTAACGCACTTCTAATATTGGATGTATAAATTTTTACTACGGATTGATCAGCTGTAACCCTTTCATTACTACTTAGAGATATGTTCATCAGCTATTTTCTAATTATTTAAAATTGATTCTTTGCCCCATAAATAGCATTAAAGCGAACATTGTATAGCCAATAATATTACATTCCAAAGTTAGAGACACATCTACCGGAAAAATCCTGCTCTTTGAAACGCCCCATTTTTGGGATTGAAGCAGTCGTTGCCAAGTTAATCTTAATGAATTATGTTTCTGCAGCGTATTAAATGATTGGAGTGTGTTACATACAGAAAAAAATGTCGGAGACTCTGGAAAGTTCGATTAGAATAAGTAAAGATGTTATAGGTCGCTACTAAATCCGAAGATTGAAGTCTTAATTTGCCTAGCACTAAAATAGCTAGCAAAAATAGGCTAAGATACCAATTGGTATCAGATTCGTTCGAATTCGGCTATAGACTGTAAGTCCCTGTTCTTCTCGAACAACCTTTAACAGAGATATCTCAACACTTCGCCTTTGAAACGTTGAAAGCATAAAAAAGAGGAGAAATTTTATTGAATGCCCATTAATTTACAATTTCTGGCTTCAAGTAAAAACTCTTAAATTTGATTTGGATTTTTTTCTTAGTATAGCCCAATGATCAGTAGTTCAACTGACCGCTATTTGATAATTTGTATTACTTCCACCTATAAACTTATTTTAGGTCCTGCTTCTCACTGAAAAATTATTTATGAAAATTGCCATGCTAAACCGACCCACCAAAACGTAAAGTTAAAAAATATATTATTATTAATTGAATATGGGAAACAAATATGTTTTTGAAAGTATCAAAATGGTATGACGTAAAGGGTCGTAAAGTAGAGCAAAAAATTAATAATGCCTTTTCAACTTGTCTTAGTAAAGGCGACCCCATTAAGCATTTGATGGGACCGATATACCGATTTAGATTGGGAAACAAAATTAGTGACTTTAACACCTAACTCCTATAGGAACGCTCAGTCCGAAAAACAACAAAATTTTATAGTAACGTAACTTATAAAAAAAAAATTCCTTTATCTTGTAATAACTAGGTGGATAGCAACTGCTCGCGTCACTATATGTCTATAAGTTTTGTTTCACCTTTTAACCTTTTGGAAGCATGCAAATGCATAGACACCATCCAATGCATTACACCAACAAGCAGTGTATACCTCAGTCGGCATATGGCGCAACAATGGGCTTTTTTGTAACTTGACTGCAGCGTAAGAATGAAAGATGTTTTAAAATTAATTGTTACAACACTTTTGCGCGGCTCACGCTCATTTTTTTGCGTTTTTTTTTTGTTGTCACTTGATCATTAAAAACTCTTTTTCTTATATCTCATTTTTGTATTTATATATATATTTTTTTTCTCAAAAACTAATTGCAAGTGATTTTTATCATGAGATTATGCAAGACGCCGCTGCGTACAGACGTTTCACTTTTTTTTGTCAACTCTGAGAGTTTAGAGTTCCGAATACGAAATACAATAAAAAAAAGCTAAATAACTTGCTTTAATTTTTGTTTAAAATTATTTTAATTTCGCGCTGCGCTGCCGCTGCTTTGCTGCCTGCTGCGACAATATTCGCTTACGATCTGAGCTGCTGCTGCCGCTGACTGCTGCTGCACGTTGCGCATACGCCGCGTTGGTCATTTAATGCAATCGTTGCAGTCGTTTGCTGTAAGTTGTTTGTTGTAATTTATGCCGTCGTTCAAATTATTAACGGGTTCGCGTTGCCAGTTTCTTGTTGCACTTATTTTTTTTTTCTTATCGGCCAACGCGCATCTCAGGAATGCAGCAGCAAATAACAACAAAAAAACCCGATAAAGGGCAGCTGAAAAGAAAAAAAGCAGAAGAAAGATTGAAAATCGATTTATTGTTGTTGTAAATATTTGTTTAGTCTTATACATATACATATATATATATATTTATTTGTGTAATATGTTTGGCTGCCCTTGCCGCTGCTGCCCGCACGACTTGTAACAAATTGTTAACAATATTTTGTGGAAAAAGTGAACCAGGTTTACATAACATTGACCCAACCAAGCCACAAACTAAAGACTATTTGAGCTTCTGCTCTGCTGCTGGTTGCTGCCTCGGCTGTTGCGGCCGCTGCTTCTGTCTAAGCCAATAAACAAGTTTTCAAATACACAATATTTGTTGCATGTATTAGCAAAGGCGTGCTGTGTGCTGCCCAAAAGGGGCGCAAACTAAAAAGTTTGTTATTTGTTGGTAAAGGTAGTAAAAGCTAGAGTAACTAGAGGACACCGTCTAAAAGGGTAGCATTTTTTGAATTTGTTTTTTAAAGCAGAAAAATTTCTTCTCAGGCTTCAGTTCAGATTTCTTAATAAGCACTATTTGTCCTAAATTCTTTTATCTTAAGATATAAAACTGTGAGTTTCGATGTTTACGTAAATTAACTTTTCTCTTCACTGATTTCTATTCAAAAAAAAAAAATATTTTTATTTAAATAATAATAAATACAAAATTCTAATATGTAAAGGGTGTTTTTTTTCGTGGTATAGAACTTTAAGTTGGCATTACTTTTCGAAATGGCGACCAATTTAACAACTGTCAAGTAATTTATTCTCAGTTTGGTTTGGCAATTAATCATGAATAGGCTCAAGCCTGAGCAACGCTGGCAAATTGTGACCAAAATGAGATTGCCGTTGTTGCCGATTTTCATCACTTCTGGTTGCATGAAGCTAATCCTCAAATGTATGTCGAAACACCGTTACATCCGGAAAAACTGACTCTTTGCCTCGTACATCATCAATAACGATGATGGCCAGCACGTTACAGTCAATCGGTAAACGGGGATCAGTATAGAGCCATGATGACTAACTTTTTCATTCCTGAATTGAACAACTATGATGTCCAGGAGCTGCGGTTCCAACAACACGGTGCACAGCTCGTGCCACAATCGATTTATTGAAAGACTCGTTTGGTGACCACCTAATTTCACGTTTTGGACCTGTAAATTGGCCTCCAAGATCTTGTGATTTAACACCGCTAGAGTACTTTCTGTGGGCTATGTAAAGTCATTGGTCTATGCGGATTGCCGATATACGGCCACAAATGTTGGAAAAGTCATCGAAAATTGGACGTCCGGATTGGACTACATCCGAGCCAGCCGAGGTGGTCATATAACAGAAATAATATTGAAAATGCCAAAAGATTATCTTTAGGATAAATAAAATTCATGTCAATCAAATAATCCATTACATTTTCTCTAAAAAATATCACCCTATATTAAAGCTTAATTTTTTAAAATATTAAATTCTATTAGAAATCAAATTTTGTAGTAAACTATTTATATTTAAAATTTTTCAAATTAAATCAATTGATCTAAAAAATACAAAAATATGTTACATTTAAATGTTACATTTTTGAATCCAAATTTAATTTTATAAAAAAAATTCAACTCATATTAAAACATATTTATGTTTCGATTTTTCAACTTTTATTAAAACTTTTATATTTTTTTTTAATTTTTAAATTCATTTTAAGTTAGTTATTTTGGTTTGTTGAATCAAAAATGACCCAGCAAAAAGTTTACCACCAATTTGGTTGCTGTACCTGAATGGTACAATAACAATATAACAATATAAAAATGAAAAGGCGTATTACAAAGCGTAGCTTACAGAAAATGCTATGATAATCTGCAATAACAAAAGTATCAAACATAGGAGTGATCGGAAAACCATTTGTGTTTTTTAATATAAACAAATCAAGTCAAATACATACCCAAATCAATCAGATTTATGTATAAAATGTACAACGAAATAAATATTGCCTTAGATCGATTGACTTAACTAAGAAGTGACAGCAGACGAAGAATCCCTAAGAATCTTTGACAGAAAAATACTGCGAAAAACATTAGGGCCAAAAATAAATGAACGCGATGACCACATTCCTAAGAAGAATGACGAGCCTAAGGAACTGGCGTGCCCTAGCTAACAACATAGACGAATGGAGAAGAATTGTTGCGAAATCCATAACCCACCCAAGTGGTCAAGTAATTATTGTCTTAAAAGATAATAAGATAAGAACATTCAGAGCTGTTATAGACTAACTCAACCGTCTTAAGCAAGCTCTACAACATTTTATTCCTTCTCATGAACAACTGTTTTTATATAGATTTTTAAAGACATAAAGGGTAATTTTTTTGCAACTCTTTTTAAGGCAACACTGTTTTTCACTGCTGTTGTAGTTTACAATTCGTGTGTTGCTATCAAACGCTTTCAGTCGATACATAATTTAAACATTTTCACATACAAACAAAAACACAATTTACACCAACTTAACCACTTTCAGAAAGTTCTGCAACCCTTTACTCTTTCTCATATGTGGCCACTTTTTACGCAGTTTTTGTTAGTTTGTTATAAAGGGCGATTTTTTAGCAATTAATTTTTTGACATCACAGCTGTTGCAGTTTACTTTTTTTGTGTTGCAACCGAACGCTTTCAATTTGGTTCAACATTTAAAATTTCCATTACGAAGCGAAATATGCTTTGAAATTGTGAAATTTTAGTAACAAAACTTAAGCTCAATAAGGCGAGAAACATTTTCCATTGCTCTCAATTCTGTTTAAATGAATACGCGCATAAATTGTGTTTTTCATATACAATAAACATACATAGTTGTATACATTGTTTTTTCCTTCAAAAGTTACACCATCCAGATTTAAGCTACAAAAAAGACATAGTCCAAAGAGGCCTCCATATATTAAAATTTATTTTAAAATCGCTTTAAATCCCCCTTCCCAGCGCCTCTGCCCTATAGTTTGTTGCATTTGGTTGCGCTTTGATTTGGCTGCGCAGTGACTTGGCGGCTGCTTAGTCCCACGCGTCCGTCGTACACATATCATGGAACTAACCAAAGTTCCGTCTCTCCGGCTGCTATGGCTGTCATAGCTTTTATGCAAATATTTTATACAATTTTATTTCGTTGTCGTTGCAATTTGTCTGCAGTGGCGAAGTGGTCAACGCCGCTGCCGCTGCCGCTGTTAGAGCCGCCGTCGCTGTCTACATCGACGTCAACGCCAGCGTCAAAGCTTATTAGCCAACTGCCACAAAATGTCACATTTTGTATACCCCTTATATATATTTATTTGTTTTTTCCATTATGCATACTAGGAAAAGCGCTTCTAAGCCGGCGTCAAGCGTCAAATAAGGTTTCTAGACATTTGGCTTATGCAAATCATTGGCCATTAAAACCCACCATATTGGCACTTGTCTGCCACTAAATCCCAAGTGTTTATGCATAATTACACGCTAGTTGCATGTAGCTTCTCCAGGGTTTTATTTTTTATTACGTTTTTTTTTTCGTACTTATTTTTTGCTTTGAAGCTGCCAAAACTGCTTTATAGAGCGACCAGCGGCAGCATCCCAGCGATTCGTTGCAGTCAGTGCCAGGCAACTCTATGTATAGCCCAAGAACTGGAACTGCAGCTGAAACGGCATGGGCAGAAACTGGATTCTGGATTCTAAGCACAAACCAAGTTGACAAAACCCAGCAAGCCTGTTTGAAAGGGGGCAAAGTACGCTGCAAGGCAGATAAATCTGCCGGATAGTTAGTTTGGCTGGCTTCGCGCCTGCGCAAAAAAAAAATATATATATATATGGAGTTGGGTAGGAAAAAACATAACTGTGGGGAGTCAATGTTTATATACTCTGGAAAACAATTTTTCTAGATGTTTCCATAAATAGTGCTATGCTATCGGCTGCTAAGGCATCCATGATCACTAAACCTATGGAGCTCAGAAGACGATTAGCGCAACATCAACGGAAACCCAAAAAGTATAGTGGAAGCAAGTGGCAATTTCTTAAAGTACAAAGATCAGGTACCGCCAGAGCCAATCATACTTGGATACGAGTCAACTACGCACATCCAGAAATGGGGAAGTAGAGCCAGTATAAGAATATATTAAGAGTCTGCCCCATGCTGATGCACGAAAGAAGAAAGATAATGAACTCTCATGTAATACAGGATACATTATATTGAGATAGGCTCACAACTAAACTTTAAGATTTAAGATAGCATCGGGCAAAGAAATATTGTATACGATAAAAGAAGGGAAGGGTCACTATGGACCTACAGGCCATGATGCAAATTTTCTCCGACAATATTAATAGAAAACTTGGCAGAAATTAAACTGCTTAAGTCCACTAACTTGCGCAGCTTTCGTTTCATTTAATTACTTGGGCTTTACAAGTCTTTATCCTGTTTTTGTAAAATTTAGGCTGAGGGTACTTTTGGAAATATCACTTGCTAAAAAATTAAGTATTATCTCAGGCATTGCTTATATTGAGCAGTAAGTAAGTAAGTCTAAGACATTATGGATAACTTCTCAAAGTAAAAGTTCCTGAGACATATTAAATACGAATTCAAGAAGATTCTAAACAGGTAGAAAAACAGTTGAAGCGAAAAACAAATAAATAAAACCTCTTGTAAATCTCTTATACTTGGGCCCCCAAGAAAAGTGATTCCTTAAGCTTAAAACAGAGGTGAGAGACATTAATACAAATAAACGTTAAGTAAGATGCGCAGTCGGCATGAGTGCAAGTGAGCGCGAGAGCGACAATGTTCATATGCCGACTCCGTTGCGAAATAACTTTCCGCAGCTATCAAGAGCGCAAATGAGCGCGGTCTGTACAACCAAAGAACTTTTTGCCCTTGCTGCAGGCTTTGTATATCTACCTCTGGTTAAAACTCGTAAATCCTTGTATTAATGGCTTCAGGTAAGGAATCATAACATAAGTCAGTTGAAACGATTGCTTATAAAAACTGTTTACCATGTTGAGAAAATCTTTGGAAATATTATAGGATCGTATGTAAAAAATTCAAACGGCTGAATCAAAAATACGAATAGAATGCTTGAACACAGTTCCGAAGCCTAGGTTTCAGCGCAAATCTGAAGCAACACTGATATTTTAAATTAAAGCCAAGCAATACTACTAGCTGAGAGCTTGATCAGGAAGTATTTTCATCAAAGCTTTCAATTTTAAACTAAAATATATTTCATATATGCATTTAAGAAAAAAGAACCAAGTGAAACACTCTCCGTTCAGGCTAAAGTAAGAAAACGCCAGGCTTGGCACTAATTCGATGTACTCTCTTCAGGCATCTTGGAAAACTCGGCTTATACTTAGAAGGAGCAGCAAAGAAGCAGCGGCAGCAGCAACCGTCGTCGACGTTTGGACAGAGTGCAATGACATCTTCTGAATCTTTCTTTGGTCCTGTGCTGTTATAGAGGTTTTTACTTTTGTGCTCACACCATGCACTTTCCTGCCTCGGGGAAATAGCAACGCAGTCGCAGTTGACGTCGCTGCCGACGTTGGCGTTGACGTAGCGCTGCTGCTGTGACGTCTGTGTGTGAAAGCTTTGCTACTAATGTTGGCCAAAAAAACGTTTTGTTAATTATGGCCCGGGGCTGTGAGTGTGTGTGTATGTGCGTGTGTGTGTGGGGACTGACTACAAGTTCGGATACGGATTCAGAGTTGTGATCTGAAGTTGACGTTAGCTTCTGCTCAGTTGGACAGCAGCAACAACAGCGGGAGGAAGCGGCAGCGACAGCTAAACGCAGCTTAGCAAAAGTGTTTCCAGCCATAAAGCTGACAGATGTTGGATGCTAGATGTTTGACGATTTGGCGCCCCAAGCAATTTACTGTTTTTTTGGTCTTGACTCTTTTGTTTTCTGAGAGTCTATCTTTAATTTTTGTTGAAGCTTTAATGAAACGATTAGTTGACTTTTGGGCTTGACAATCAAACAATGTACATATGTTGAATTGTTATTGTTATGACTTTGTCTATTACATGTTCGATACATACATACATTGTCATATATAGTAAGTCTTGTATCTATTTAGTGCTCTTTTATTGCGCCAAAAGCGAAATTAGACACTTTTGCTGCCCTGGGCAGAATTTTGTTCGACTTTTGCGCTCGACATTATTATTTTTATTATTTTTCTTTGTTGAATTTTTATTTCAGTTTTTGATTTTGTTTGTCGTCAAAATGCATAATGACAGTTTTATAGGCAAAAATGCGGAAAACGTGTAAAGTGGCGCCGTTGGAATGGCCAAAGCAAAGCAGCTCTCACATATTGCAGTCAGTACGCTAAAT
Source organism: Chymomyza procnemis (assembly GCA_035046065.1). Lineage (NCBI taxonomy): Eukaryota > Metazoa > Arthropoda > Insecta > Diptera > Drosophilidae > Chymomyza > Chymomyza procnemis. Next base: position 8,728,892 of record JAWNOJ010000023.1, on the reverse strand, counting down.
CAGAAAGACTTTCCTTCAGGCGCATCAAAGTTTCAATACCCTTTCCTTTAGCCAAATAAGAACTGTGTTGATCTCTAAACAATCATTTTGGACCATATCATAAACCATAGTTTATCATAAACTATTTTATATAAAAATATACATATATATAAAATTCAAATTAATTTGAGTTAAAAAACGGGAAAATTGAAAAACATATTTGTTCCTCAGATTTTTTTGAAGATTTTTAAAACTTCAATGGAACACTTCAAATCTAATAATATGGTGCAGCTTAAGTAATAATATTATTTTGGGTCAAGAAAAGCACAGGAATACATAGGAATTGGAAGTTTATTCCAGAATAAGGGCTTGCGTTCTTCTTTTAATTGGCACTTCTCGCAAATTAAACCATTTATGGAAAGGATGAGTTTAAAAGATCTTGCTTATAAAACTAAAATAAAATTCACAACTTGAAAAACCTTCAAGGAACGATAGCACGATAGATATAAAAGATTAATTTGATTATAGTATTATATTTGCTTTCGTTAAATAGAATCATCAATTTTGGTATATTTCTACTTTTTTAGTAGATTAAAAAATTTAACATCTAACTTGTCACCACCATATTTAATTAAAGATTTTTAAACTGTTTTTTAAATTTAAATGAATTCCGCAGCAAATTCAACGCAGTTTATTTATGCTATTCACTCTTCTAAACTGAAGGAAGTCCTAACATTTCTAAAATACTAAAATAGTTAATTTCAGTTTTTAAGTACTGCTTAAAAACAAAAATTAAGTTTTCTAAAAGTTGTTATTCTCTTGTAGTACTATACCAAACTGTTTGATTGAAGTATTAAATAATACAGATTGTCATTCAATACTAAATTTGAATATATTGCGCAGCCTTCTTATAACAAAATAGTTTTAATGTCATATTACAATTATTTTCTATATTTATTTATTTTCAGTCTTAATTGAAAGAATATAAATAGATAGTTGTCGCGTTTTTTTCAAAATTAATTAAATTTTTACATAATCACTTTAGTTAGACCGTAACTTTTACAATTTGTAAAATATAAATTTTCTGTTAAAATATCCTCTATTTATTTTACAATTTTAAATATTATAATTCATAAATTACACCTAATTTTAGTTTTCAACCAAATGTAACTCTGCTGTTATACGCTACACTGCACTTCGTGTTCTGTGCAAAGAATCTCTAGGAATGTATAAATTTTCTAGCTTGACTTTAAGTTGTAAGATCAAAATTTAAGCATTTTTTTCAACAACAGCAGAAGATTTTAAAAGAGAACTATTTTCTAGTCTGTTACAGGATAACAATATACATAAACTTGTAAGCGGCAAATTTGTTGAAATAGAAATGTTTGCAAGTTCGCAAAGGCAACTTCTTGCCTTTTTCACAGGCATCTATGTCTCACGCCTATGTAGTGCAGATTTTAGGTTTGTTTTGTCAAAAGAATAACTAAAATCTACAAAAGACGCTACCCACAATATTTGCCCTCTTTATTTGATGACAAAACTCTATATAATCAACTTCATCAGCTCAACAGCTCATGCTAATTTGGCTTAAAGAACTTCTTCATGAAAGAAGCAGCAGCATTAAAACGGAAAATATAATAATCTTAAGTACTCAACCCATTTAAGAATATACCTAATCACTGGTCCCCGCGCTTTACAAACTCTTTGAATAACTAAAGCATGCCCAAATTATAGAGTATAGAAAAACGGGCACAGCCTCAAAACGAGTTTATGTTTATGCCATAAACAGATAAATTGCATTGCTTAGTTGTTGCCAACTATGCCACGCATGCCATTCTATACTTAGTTGGCAACTAACTTAGTTACTTACTTAGTTCTCGCTGTTTCTCTTGCTAACCAACTTTATCTTTAGCTCTCTCTCTCTCTCTCTCTCCCTCTGTCTATCCCTCTCCTCATTTGCTTGCCGCACTTTGAGGCGTCGAGGTCATACAGGTAACAGCAAATCTTATCAGTACAACTCGGATCTATCTAACCAAGCGACTAGCTTGGGTGTAGGAGTTGTCAGCTCGAGGTGCTCAAAAGGAGTTGCTTGTTAAAGTGTCAGCAAAAAGTTGATGAAAAATGAAGATACCAAAAGAGCAGCGCGAAAACCTTTTACTTGGCTAAATTCAACTGAAGTTGTTATAAATTCCGAGTTGAAATTCTGAGTTCTAACAAGCATTACCAGCAGCAAGAAACAGCAATGAATGAAAATGTTACCTGCAAACTTTTTGTAAGGTATTATGATTACCTGAGCGAACTGCGGGTTTCTCGAGGTGTTGCCATTTGGCAAGGTTAAAACGCTCCGCAGTTGTGGCTCGACTCATTATTATAATTTTGTCAATTCTCACAGAGACATAGAGAAACGAAGTGGCAGATCGCATGGCTCAGAGTTGTACACTTATGGCTTAGACATTCACACAACAAGACGCATAAATTTACAATTAAATGTAAGTCTTTGCTTGGGTTTCCGCAAAAAAAAAAAATAATTATAATGCAGACAGAACAACTACAGAAAGCAGCATGCAGAATATTTTTTTTTTAAGCTATCAATAAAAAGTGTTCCTTAATAACTCGTTGCCCAACTTAACTATTTAACTTTGAAGAAAATTATATGATTTTTCATAATGCGGCCGATTTTATTTTGAAGAGACAGTTTCTCTTCAGTAAGTTCTAAGTTTACGTAAATCGACTATTGTAATAAATTGCATAGGATATTCAGTAGATTAGAATTTGGTGTTGAATGTATTATTAAGTCAAAGACAATAGTTTAATTTAAGTTTGCACCAAGTTTGTAGATGTTCTTTTAATTTTAATACAAAACAACTTTTATAAGTATGTCTAGTAATCTCCCAGAGAAGTGAGATAATAATAACAGTTAACCATTTCAGATTAATCTTCGTAGAAAAGTGTTTTTTTGCGCAAAGATCTTGAAATATCAGTCTTTTTATGCTTAAGTTTTTTACAAACAATTTAAAGACGAAATTTGGTCGAGGAAATCAGTGATATATAATTATGTAAAGGCATAATTAAAGTTTTGACCAAACCAAAATTAAAAAGCGTTTTTTCGTACAACCTTCACATTTAAAGTTTCTACCTGATTTTTTAAAGCAAAGACAAAATATTTCTTAATTCATCTTAAGCATCCATCTGAAGAACAATTTTTTACAAACAGTAGAAGCTTAAGCGCCCAAAGTAAAGAATAAATTCATTAAACATTAAAATATATAGATTGTTCTATTAATTAAAATAATTTTTTTTTAATTTTTTGTTATTATATTAAATAAATCAAATTAACAAAATCTTAATAAATCACACTTTATAATCACATCACATATTAGCTTACAATTCAACGACTCTAAACTATATCATATGGTTTGACATAAATTAATCTTTAAGCATAAATCTTAATTATGTCGTATGTTTAATAATTACATAATTTTGTGTTCTTTTAAAAATCAAATTAGCAAAATATTACAAAAAACCACCCTTTACAATCGCACCTTGCCACAAACATTTGATTAAAACGAATCTTTCAGGGATTGTCTATCAAATATTTCTAAAATTCGACTTTTCCAATTCAGCAATTATAGCAAAAACCTTTAAAAAGTTTATGACTCATATTATAATAAAAAAGCAATTAATAGCAATTATCAAAGCTACCAAAAAAGCCAATGGATTTTTGGAATTGCGCCAAGACAATTAAGCTTTTTTATGATATTGATACGCCTAATAAAATTGTTCAATTTCAATCAGATCCAGCGCAAGCACTTCAACAATTATGCCATTTTTATTTCTACTGCTCAAGCTTGTAAAATACTCTCTTAAAAATTATTTATGGGTTGCAAGCAAATGTTTAAAGAATTTTAAATTGAATTTTGTATAACAATTGTAATTTTTGTAAAGCTTAAAGTGTTATTAAGCTATGTTCGAATAATTGAACATTGTAAAGCTGGGAAGAGTTCCAGAATATTATTACAAAAAGAAAATTCCGAAACCGCTTCCAGTACAAACAGAAAAATGTAAGAAAATAAAATAAATAATATTCATTTAATATTACTTATTATTCTAGTACTCAAAAGGTTTTTTTTTAAACTTTACATAATTAAAGCGCTTGAACTATTTTATCTTTGAATTTACTGTAATAATGCCAAATAAAACCTATAAATATTATTGAATATTTTTTTTTGCATGTTTGACGAAAAAGCGATATCTTTAGCTTCTAAAAATCGAAGTTAGGTTTCAGAATAAAAGATATTCCCTAATAAATCGTAAAAGTGGCATAAACATTATGTTTCCCCAAATGGTAAGGCATAACGTTTAATCCAACAATGTTTTAGAACATACAGAATTCGACTACTCGATGTTTACCCAAAAAAATGCACTAATCTACTTGACATTGCACCAAGGAAAGTCGTATAATACCAACACTTAGTGTAAATACAACAACTTAGTTAAGATAATATGTTTAGCACTGAATTCAAATAATTGTTTTCTTCAAAAATAATAATTGTTTGATGGCACAAATTCTTAGAAAAGTGCAATGTTTTTTAGAAATCTTTCAGATTATCGGTAATTATTGAAAAATTAAACTACTGGATCACTAAATCGTTTTGGTTTAGAAGTCTCTTCTATATATCAGTTTTCGAAAATTATTTTTTTCATTAGCAATAACAACGTAAAGTTAGCAGTTCTGTTTAGTTTTGGCTAGCAGCTTAGATGCTCTACTCTAATTTGTAAGCAAAACTAATGCGTGTTTTCCGTCAAGGCATTTTCTATCATAGCTCATAATGATAAAATCGAAATTTCGCATTCAAAGCCTTATACAGTGGTTTCCATTTTGTTTTTGCTGTGGTCTGCCAGAGATTGTGTGTTACATTTTGATGACAGAATAGCCGCTTCTTATTATTAAAAAAAAGTACGATTCAGTCGCTATATCAGATTGAATGACTTTATATGGTTTCTGTAGCCTCTGAGAATTTAAACTCAAATTAGAAAAAAAATTTCGACTGATAATTCTAGTAATAAGTTTTCAAAATTTTTACACGTTCAGCAATAAGTACAAAGAATATTGCCTAACCCTCAATTAAATATAAGATGATAGCTTCACAGTTCTACTAAAATATATTTTTCCAACAAAATGAACAACCTCTATAGTCATAATGAGGAGCTAACGTTAAATACATTGTAAAAAAAGAACAACACACAGGTGTGTGGCTGCAGTATTTGATACTAGAGAAAGATAATTAAAATCAACAGAACTCCGCTGCCGTGAGATCTCACACTCATAGAAAAAAATCAGCTCTTTTATGCTTAAAACAAGGAAACCTAATTTTTCTAAATTAAATTAAATTCTAAATTAATTACGATGATTTTTCGCAAACTATGAGTATTTTATAATTTTTTTAAACAAAAAATGCTTATATTAAGAACGTTTTATTCAGATAGCGACTTATTAGTTCAAGTGTTTCATGCGGATTTTGAACAAATGTTCCAGGTCGGCATTTTGTATTCTGTTGACAGCAACAACAATTGAATTTATATTTTTAAGTTATATATAAAATATAATTATTTTATTTAATATAATAAATAAACTTAAAATGTCTATTCCGCTTGATTCTAGTACAACAGCACCGAACTCTGCGCATGCATTCCTAAAGCTAAAGGACTAGACTCAATTCGAAAAACGCAAATCCCCTCAAGCTGATTATATAGATGTACGTGGTATGTACAATTTCTAAATAATTTTCCACTTCAATATAACATTTAGCAAGGGTATTGCCAGTTGTAACAACAGCGGCAATGGCCCAAAAGGGCAGAGACTACTCCTCATACTAGTTGCGCAGTTACTTAGTCAAATAACAAAAAAAAAATGAAATCAAATGGCAACAACAATGGCAACAATAAAAGAAAAAAAACTAAAGTTGCAACGTTTGTTGCAAGTTCAACGTCTTCTTTAGTGCTGCTTAGGTCTTTGTTTCATTGTTGTTGTTGCTGTTGATGTTTTTGCTGCCGCTGCGGCTGCGCTTGGCTTGTAGCAAAAAGATTCCCAAGCGCGCTTCTTGGTAGCAACACCCTCGCCAAAACTCACACCGTGTACATGCCACAAACAATACCTAGTTAAAGTACATACATATACATAACAAATATATCTGTATCTCTCCGTATGTACCCTAACGTACATAGGTTTCGATGCAGCAGCTCAACTTACTGCCTTGCCAGCCATATATCATTTGCCTTTACCTTTGGCTAAGCCGCGCTCAGCTTTGGTTGTTGTAGAAAATTTGAAACTCATCTCATTTGGTTTTTTTCTTCTTTTGGGATTTTTGGATGTGTCCAAACAGAGTTTCGTGAGGGTACGTACCTAACTCACTCTATAAGCAAGTATATTGTAGTGCGCTGCTGCTTTATATACTTCCGTTTATTTAAGCAGCGCACAGGATGTGAAGGTCGTTGCCTGACACAAGGTCGTCTTTATCATTATTATCGGTATGACATGTTATGGTATATTATATCTGACAATTTACCTTGCTCTCTGGCACTTGTATGACCATGTATAAAGCTTATAACTGGCATAGTTTTTGTCTTACGTTATTTTGCAAAAATATCAGCGTGCGAGGGCGGGCTCTAAGCTTATATTGACTGTTGCTGGAAATTTAATTAACAAAAATTGACAAGCTCAAGTTAATATTGAACAAATTATATTAGAATGATATGATAGAATTGGTAGTGTCTAGCTTCGTTTAGATTCGTATCAAAACTCGGAAACATTATTGCAAATTGATTATATTACGAATATACTTTCGACTGGTCATCGATATGGTTGTGTGGTAATCTGTAAAACCGTAGGTCGGTGCTTCGGTTGATGCAGAAGCAATTATAGTCGGGCGAAGGGAAGAATACTCTTTAAAATAACCCAAATCTAAGGTGGACGCATAATAGCAGCAACTGGCAACTTTGCAGGCAATAATTAGTACCGCCTAAGCCAATCAGCATGCTGGTGAAATACTAAGGGAAGAAAGAATTAACTCCAATACTTGGATGTGGCACGCACAGCGAAAGTTGGGGAAGTTTAGTTACAAATTCATGAGATTCTCCAAAAAGCATAAAACATATATTGGGTGCAGAATAAAAAACTATACCACCTATAGATAAGCGCACTACTGAACTTTTTAGATAGTATTGGACTAAGAGATAAACTCTACGATGAAAGAAGGGGCAGAATGGATGTACACAACGTGGCCAAAATGTCTGCCTACAATAATAATAATAAATTTAAAAAAATACTTAAAATAAGTAAAATTGTATTAAAAACAAGAAGAATCCCTTAAACAGAAGCAATTAAAATATGCCTAATTGAAAATATAATTGACTTTACATTTTAGGTCTTGCGACCAATTTAAGTTCAGATATCTTACGAAATACGCAATTTTTTCTCACTAGTAAAAAAATGTTTTTTTGCCAAAATACACCTCTTTCAAATAAAGACACCACCGTTCGAAATCGGCTATATATTATAGATGCATATAATTTTCAAACAGCAGTTAAAAGAGATGACACTCTTCAGCTTTGCGAAAAAGATGCAAAACTTTTCGAGTTCTTGTTGGCAGATTTTTCGGAATCAGTCCTATTGTTACGGATTTAAAAATATATTAGAATTTGAGAAAAAAAATTCTATGTATTAGCGATACGCTGGTAAACTTTTTCCAAGAGCACATTGCATAGACCAAATAGTTTAAACAAGTGAAATATTATTATTATCATTAATATAAGTATGAACCCTTATAGCCAGCCCCTTAAAATGGCTTTGGCGATAAAAATGGATTAGAATTTTTACATGCATTTCTTTGATGACAACGTGACTATTCACAAGAAGCTACGTCTTGCCTGGGTTCAAAATAAGTCAGGAAAGAAAGCGCTATATGCCCAAAGAATCTGCACAATCATCCAAATATCTTGGCGATCAACCTGCTGGACAATACCAGACTATAAGAAGACCCAAAGAACACACTGCTTGAACTTGCTAACGAATAGGCATCAAATATTTCTAAAAACCACAAATTTAACAATTCAGATTTGTTACCTAAAAAAAACTATATATCACGAAAGATACATTGTCTCTAAAAAGCAAAACAAAATTCGGTTTTATTTTTAGAAAAATGGCCTCGACTGAAACGATTAATATAACAAAAACATTCCTTATGAAGATTGTAATGCATTTGATTCCCATTAAATAATTAATACCCCCATTCCTACTCTAAAACAATAAAAAATAATAACCATTTTGTTTCAGCCGCGAAGCCTTATTAAACAAAATTTCATTATTTTCCAAAAAGGACATATCTTAAATAGAAGAATAAATATAATATTTGTTACCAAAAAAAATAGTAAATAATGATGAAACACATTTGTCGCTAGGGTGCGCGTTTTACCTATCTCGGAACTGAAGTATGATATGTTCACTTTGAAAGAAAAACAAAAATAGGAAAATCCGGTTAGGTTTTTTTTATTACAATGACATGAGCATTACCTAGCGCCTAGCAAATATTCAGCACATTATAAGCAAATCATTCTTCAATTGGAATAACTTTTTGAGTAACTTGAAAAATTTAGCACCAATAGGGCGGCTCAAAGAACATCTTAGGGCACAAGAATGATAACTCAATCACATTGTCTCTCATTATTATTTAGTAAGTTGCAACAAAATCGAAAAACAATTATTTTTTCAGTCGTGCCAATAGTTTGGCAAGTTCCCAATAACGCACAGCCAACCCTCGTTTACGAGTAGCAAGTTTTAGCGCAAAATTATTCAACTGCCGCACAAAATACTAATGAAACTATTTGCCTAGCGCATTCCAGAGCTTTGACAGTGCAAATAAAAAGAGCAACAAGTTGAAAATGGCAAAAAAAATAACAAAAAAAAACGTTTAAACAGAATGAAATTGCATTTCTTTGGAAGTTTGTGGCAACTGTTTAGATAGCTGTCATGTAAGATGAAAAATAAATAAATAAATAAAAAATATAACAACAAAAATGGCGCATTTGTTTAAATGTTTTCTTATTTAAACTTTTCAAAAGCCATACTGGAAATTTGGGCTTAGAGTTTATTTCGTATAAATTTTTGCGAATTTGTCGTAGTAGCCAAAGAACCCAAAAAACAATTTACAAGTGGAGGCACTTTATTGCTGTTGCCGTTGTTGCTGTTGTTGTTTGTACTACTTAGTTGTGTGACAGATAAGATTAACGGACGGACAAACAGACAATCACAAGCATACAAGCGTACAAACGCACGGACTACCCCCGATAAGATAAAGATAAAACTTTCTATAACTAGTTGCTAGTTACCACAACCATCTTTCGACTGCCAATGGCTATATGTAGAGCCAAGCTACTAGCTACACTTTGCTCCACTTAAGCTGCCAATTGAGTTAGCCGAGTCGAGAGACAACCGGCCACCAAATATGGCAAGGTCGCTCAACAAGCCCGAGATATGGCTTTTAATTAAATGTAGACAGAGAGCTAACAAGTCAATGCACGAGTTGTGCGTGCTTCTGCTTGTATCTCTCTGCCTGTCTGTATGCGTGTGGGAACTCACCCGCTTTTAGCTCTAGAGCTTATAATTAAAATCAATCTTACACAAAAAAAAAAAAATTAAAATGAATTTCGTATTTTATTATTATTTTGTTTTTTTTTTTGCGTCAATGTTTTTGTTCGAATGCCGACGGCGAGAGAGTATTGAACTCCCCTATGCCAAGTTGGGCAAACAAGTTTACTTTGAGATTCTTTTGTCTGTGCTCATGTATTTGTGTGACTTAGTCGCATTGATAAGATGATATCCGCAACGAACCAAGGGGTTGTAAGACCCATTTCGTGACAATTGCGGGTTTATGGTATTTAAAGCAAGTGCCAAATTTTGGGAAAGTTATTTGTGTCATACCAAAATAATACAAAAAGATGATCAAAATTTGGCATTTTATCAACTCAGTTGTTCTCACAGGCATAGCTTCTTAGTGCACAATTTTTACAGATAAGATTATTTGAAAGACAAATTATTCAAACACTTCGAATTTTGCAATTTGAAGGCAAAAATACTTTTAGCGCTAGCACAATAATATGGAATTTTATGCACGCAACTCTATTTCTGAAACCCTCCTCCCGATAGTATAAAAATTCTTTCAGCTGAAAAGTAATATGCAAACCAACTAGACTTTCAGCTTCCAGTTCCAAGACTAGACTATGGAGGAACTACTTGGTTGCAACTCCCAACGTCTGCTCAGCTTTATCAACTTTGCTGCTGCTGTAAAAATGCTTTTCCGAAACATTTTTACGAATCTCATGAACTCCGAGCAGTCAGTGTTTGGTAACTGCTCTAACAACTGCCAAGCGGCGAAGGACGTAAAGTTCAATATTGCCTTTGTAGAAGAAACTCGAGGCCAAATAATCTAATGGCTTTGGAGATTAATGTTTAAACAAAAAGATGATAGTTTGCTGTATTGCAAAATATATTAAATATTTGAAGTTCAGAGTTAAATAACTCCTTCAAGTTCGAATTTTAATGTAAACTCACCATCTAAGCTAAGCAATAGTCTAGAATCATACATACAACAGCCAAAAAGAAAATGTTGTTTTACAAAATCGGTTAGCATTTCGAGGAATTACATGACAAATAAATCGACTTCACTAAACAAAACACTGAAGAGCTTATATGGAAATCTGTGAAACAACAAGAGCTGCTGTCTAGAATAGAAAACATTCTTGTATGCATTTTTTGTACTAAGCGTCAAAGAGTTGCCCCAGACCATTCATATCTTTTAAGAGAATCATCAATCAAAGCCGTTTAAGCTGCTCAACATATGAAATTTCATATGACAATTTGAAAAGGGTACAGAAAATATGGTCTGTTTCTTCATATTTACTATAAATATAAAAAATACACTATTAAGTGTTTCAATAAATGTACAAAAGTCAGGAAACCCTTAACTAAAGCTACTAAAGATTTGAAAAAAAATATAAGAAATTTCAACAACAACAATTTCTAACAATTAAAAAAAAAATTGATGAAAACTCAATTCAAATTGTTTTCTAAATTTGGTAAGGTTTCATGCAGTACTCACAGTTTCAGACAATACAACAATTTCTAACAAATTAAAAAAAAAATTGATGAAAACTCAATTCAAATTGTTTCTAGTATTTATTTTTTTGTGATGGAATTTTTTTTCTTCTGTTTCAGTTTTGCGTTCCGCACAATTTTTGAAAACTATTTCTATTCTAAAAATAATTGGTATCAATATTTTTGAAACATGATAAAACGGATCCTGACTTTTGCACAGCACAAAAAAAAGGTAAGATTTAAAATTGTTTACATTTTTAGCATGTAGATTTTTTCAAAAATGTGCAGAATATGACGGGAATTGAAAAGATAATCGTAAATTTTACAAAGAAAATATTCAGCACATTATAAGCAAATCATTCTTCAATTGGAATAACTTTTTGAGTAACTTGAAAAATTTAGTTAAGTTAGTTTAATATTATCTAATCGATAGATCACTAGATTATTAAAGTTGCATACAAGTAGAGTATTAATTATAGATACCGTCGTTCGGATTCATCTATAAACTAAGCTGAGCTAATTCTCTGGCTTTCGAGCGATGACAGTACAGTCAAGGCGTATTAATTTATGCTTATTTACCATCAGAGTTCTTCTTAAGTACAATATGTTTTTTTTTTTTTTAAACTACATACTATGTGCTAATCTTTGTTTTTCAAGGAAATTTTCCAAACATATTAAAACATTAATGAATTAAATAAATACTAATAAAAATAATTGCTTCCACGATTTTTTCAAATATAAAAATTAGCAGCTCGTTAGAACATCAAAAAATAATGCCAAATTTTGTATTTTAAACTTCGACTTCACTTATTTTCCGCTCTTGAATTTTTTTTTTTGTTTTTTATACAAAAAAATTTTGCGAAAAGCACGGAAGTGCATGGTAAGCTCGTATTAAACGACACTGTATTTTGCGCTCTTGAGTTTATTATAATTTTTTACATAAATACAGGAAAAAGATTATTAATTTTTTTAATCTTATCCAGATAGACCCTTAGCAGGCAACATTGTAATTTACGGTGTCAAAGCTTTTACTTTTTTAAATATTAAAGGAAATTAAATTTTTAAAGACGGATATTTTTTTAGCTCATTCAGCTAGAACAATTTTTAAGCTTGTATTAAATGATCCTGTATTTTACGCTCTTGAAGTTTTAATTTTTTAATTAAATATATAACAAAATTACTAGAAATCTAAAAGAGTAAAGGACAAACATTTTAAAATACAAACTTTTTAAGATTATGTCAGAATTGTAATATTTAGCAATAACAGTAATAAAATCACAAAATTTTGTGGATATTTGAGCACTTTTTTGGGACCCAACTTAATAGAAAAAAATTTAAGTTTACAATTTGTTTATACTTTTTTAGCATTTATTCATTGAAGCTTCAAAATTGCATGAAGCCACTTATAACCAAAGTCAAAGACTTGTCTACGATATATGGTACTTATCGTTAGAATATTTTAAGCAGCACCTTTCATATTATATAATAATCTCTGTCCAGAGAACCTAAAATTTAAGAAACCTTTAAAGAATTTCCATTAGTACTCATTAGAATTCAAGACTTTTGAAAATAGTGTTTGTTCATATAATTTTTTCTTTTGTTTGAAAATATGTTCGCGGAATCCCAGAAAATAATGTAGAAGCACAGAATCGATAAGAGAATATTTTAAGCGATTTCGAAAACCCGATCTAGAGTACTGAAGCAGTGGAGGAAGTGTTGCTGAAAAAAAAAATCAGAAAAAAGCTGATTTCAAAAAAAACGCAAATTGAAAGTGCGCATACGATATTGAAAAATTCTCTTAGCGGCAGCTTGACACATATTTCTGTAATATCTCAAATACAGATATTAAGCGCGAATGAATTCCTACTATTTACCTCTCTTCTTGAAGAAAAAGTTATACCAAGCGCTTGATGATACATCTACATGTTCAGAAAATCTTAATATCCCAAATGATAGATTTAAGCAAGTATGTATCAAAGATCTTAGCAGTAGTTTTCTTATACAGCAAGTGGTACACGAGATATAAGAAACTAAGTACGAGTATGTTTTTACGAGAATCCCATTTGGAACACAGTGTCACATTTCAAACTTTTTGCGGATGCAAACCACTTAATTTCGATTTTCCCACTGTTATCATGCTGTCCAATAGGATTGTGCAAGATTCGAAATCTGTATATCTGACAAATGCGCAAAAAGTATCACACAGCGGTGTCCACCCCCTGTAAGTACCATGCAGCAGCTAATTACAATATTTACTCATAACGTACATAAGCTTATGTAATTTAAAGAAAAAAAGCACACAAAACAAAAGTAAATAAACTTACCGCAAATATGTTGCAGCCAATTAAAATAATCCAAAACACGTACTAGCTGCGCCTTTGTTGCATTTTTTTGATAGAAACATGTAAGCTCATAAGCATGCAGAGATGCAACTGGCAAATCGTAGCCGAGAGATACTAATGCTTGTAGCTTTTCCAGCGCGGAAAAGCGTGCAGCCAAAAACTGGTCTGCGAGCAAAAGGAAAATGTTGATGGCAAAACTTGTTGGCCAAGTTGGCCGAAGAAGCTTCTTGCCACCCGCTAGACACAAGGCAGCAGCAGCAGCAGCAGCGGCGGTAAGAAATGCATGTATATGGAGTTGCTGTTGCAAGCGGAAGAAATTGCAATGAAGGCTGCGCTTTAGAGCTGGAGCATGGCGCTGGCTTGGTTTTTAAATATTTGCAGAATTTTGTAATATTTTTGAGGTAAATTTTTAACGCTTTTGTTTGAACTTAATGTGCCGTTTCACGCTTGATAAAGCTGTTGTTGTTGTGATTGTTGTTGCTATTGTTGCTTTTAACACTTTTGTTTGTTTAGCACGACGCGTGATGGTTGTTGGCTCACACAGACACACACACACATACACACACGCATATACACACACCCAGATGCAGACAAACACACGGCTGGCATGTAAACGCTTTACATGCTTTACTTGCAGTATTTAAGCCAAAAGCAAACGTCCAAAGTCGACGAAGCCTTCAATTATGAAAAACGTTCAAACCAAATACATAACAATAACAACAACAACAACATTATATATATGCCACAAATGCAACAATCTTTTATTTTTGTTGGATTAGGCAACTTGCATTTGCATGCGTTTAGTTTTACAAAAAGCGTACAATTAATTTTGCTTAATTATTTTTCAAATTATTAAAACACAATAAAACACACACACAGTTGGATACAACGACTGCGAAGTTATGTACTTTTAATTGAAATACGTGCGTTTTAAAGACTTTTTAGTTTTTTTTTATAGTTTTTAAGCCACTTTGTTCGGTTTTTTTTTGGTGAACAACAAAAAAATAACGTACAATTTTTGCGCAAACTTTAGTTGACGCACGCGCAGCCTTTGATTTGTGCTAAAAGACACTATAATTTACTTTTTTTCTAAAAGAATTGCTCAAGTTTTCCGTTTTACCGTCTCTGAAAATGATCAAGTTGTTTTCTCGGCGCGCTCCGTCGTTACCGTTCGCGTATGAACTCGCGCGCAGCGTTTATGTTAATGATTGCTTGCATGCGGCACTTGCGCTGGCTGCTGGCTGTTAATGTTAAAACAGTGTGTACATAGCGTTGAAAAGTTGAAAAATGTTAAGCTACCTGTTGCGGCAAATTTAACAGCTGACTATTGCTTGACTGCTCGCACTCAGTGGCGGCGGCGGCCAGTAAGCCAGTGGCGCATGTTGTAGGTCTGTTGCGCGCATGTTGGTTAACAGTGTGTGAGAGCGCACGATGAGAGCGCTTACTCGCGTTGCCAACATTCAGCATTCTTACTGTGCTAAGTTGGTAATATAATATTTTTATACTTAAAAATCTAACTTTTCTTTATAAAACGTTTTAAAAATAATTTCTTTAATAAACAATTGCTGCAATTGTCGTTTATCTTAACACGCTTCATTTAACTCATACAAAAACAGGTATATCTTTTGGCCATTATTGAAAGTCACTTAGCTCTCAGCGGCTGTCAACATACTCTCTCTCTCTCTCCCTCTCTGTCTCTCTTTTAGAAGGAACACAACAAATTCACTCACACACACACGCGCGCGCGCACACGCACACTTTTTAATCAGGCAGAACCTGTTACGCATGCTTGTGTTTGTGTCCCTGTCACACTTACATGCATGCCGCAAATAAGTTAGCCAAAAGAACCTGTTGCTGCCGCTGCGTCGTCGTTGTTTAGCTTCAACTGCGGCAGCCATAACGCATGCATTTAGCCAAAAAAAATCATCATCATGTGGCAAAACAAAGAAAGTAACAACAAGCATGCCGCAGCAGCAACAACAACATAAGAGAGCACGCTGGTTGCTTGAGTTGCAGCATGCAGTAAGTTTTTAGGCAGCGCTGCAGCAGCGGCTTTGGCAACAAAGACGCATCTCGTGCGTCGTTGATAAGCAAGGCCGTTGGCGTCGACGTTGACGCTGAAATGACTGATTCATGCGAACGCCGGTCAGCGACAGCCTTTTGTTGCATACTCTAGCGTAGGGTATACAAAGTTAGATGACTCATCTTGCGGCTTATTAACAAATCGTAGTGTGAGACTATACACTTTTGGCAGCAATTAAGGTAGCTATCAAACACCAGGACAGTTGGCAGCAAAACTTTAAATAAAAAAGAGTGCATTTTTTACGCAAAACAATAATTCAAACACTTTATGAAAACTTTAACTAATACCGCAATTTAAAGACCGAAAAAATATTATTATGCTTGACAGCTAGTGGTCTTAACTAGCTAAACCACGACGCTATATTTTTGGTGTATCTCGGATTTTGAAGATTGCTTGGAAGATATCTTATGTTTGAGGACTGTTCTTTCAAGAAATCTCCAGACATAACCAATAGGTTAAGTAGGGCATTTGAGGTGGTTATAGTGCTAAATAAGTCATTCCTGCACAAGAAATAATGTGTTTTTGCGACAAAATATTTGAGTCCAAAATAAGTTTTTTTAAGAACTTGCATATTTTACCGCGAAGTAATGCGCCATATACGTACTCGGATCACAATGTTTGCACCACCATGCTAATTTTTATTGATTTTTATTATTTGTTATTTATTATATTTTTCTTGAATCCATGAAGTTTAAAAAAAAAATTTATCTTGTATTAGTTTTTAAAAATATTAATCTCTATAATATTTTGTAAAATTATATATATTGCCACTGCAGTTGCCTCTAAATCGTATGCAACAAAAAAGAGCGAAGAATAATATTCAAACGTAAATAGCAACATCAAAATATTTTGTAACCAAAACTAATAATAAAGGTATTTTTAAATAGAAACTTTGCGGAGTTTTGTGGAACTATGGAATACCAATTATGTCTTAGTCTGAGATTTAACTTATTTTATTATTTCGTAATACTTTTTATTTTTATGGTTGGAATTGGCAAACCATTTGATAATGTTCTGCATTTAAGTGAATAAAAGAGTCATTACTTCAGAATTGAGCTGTCATATTATGTTTTTGATTGTCGAAAGAAGAGTGCTGCTGCTACCTTGGAATTGTTGCTGCTGCTGCGCTGTTGCCGCTCTGCTGCTGCCTGGTGCACTTGATTTATGCGCTTTGTGTGTATTGGTGGCACTTTTGATTTTCAGCGCAAATCGCTTTACATTGCATGTGTGTGTGTGTGTGTGTGTGTGTGTGTGTGTGTGAGTCTGAGAGAGCATATACACAAATGAGAGCGACCACCAACGTTGCTGAAAGCTAACAACAACAACAACAACCACAACAATAAAGGCAGCAAGCAGCATCATCTGAATGTTGGCAGTTGGCGAACTTGACCCTGTCACAATGTACTGTTAATTAATAAACCAAATATTTAAGCCCTTATATTATTTCACCGTTAAATGCAAATCGAAAAACTTCTCGCTATCTTTTGTCTTCAATTGACTTGCTAATAAGTTAATTTATCGATATTTATTTCTTGCCAAAATTTATGTATCTATAAATAAAAACTTTTGTCTCCATCGAAATATCTAAGCCAATGGGGCGCATAATCAGCTGACGCACAATAGCAACTAACGGTTTAAGCCAGCTGCGTGCTGCGTTTACCGCTATAAGCGAAAAGTTCTTAACATTTAACGCATGCAAATTGTTATTATGATAGAGTTATACCTAATATTATAGGCTATAAATATTTGAGCAAACCCCGTGTCAAACAATACCAAATCAACGAAGCCATCATTAAAACGCTGCGCAGTTGGTTCGTTAACCGATTTTAAATGATTTGCCAGAATTGGTAGCACAAATATTGTTAAATGTTTTCCGCAACTGGCGTAAAGTTCAGAAGTCAGCCAGCTTGGGGGCACGCAGTTGGCTGGCCAGCAAAGACAATTTGGGCAAAACTCAAACAAGCAGCGCAGTCGGCTGCAGCGCAAATGAGCGCAAGCGTCACAATGAAACAAATACGTGTGAGCGAGTTTACACATTTAAACAAGGACATGCACTCCACATTGCGTTCGCATTGACTGCTCTACGCCGACATAGTTCATAGGCTAACTGGGCTGACATCAGCGCGCTGCCGCAGTTTGCGGTTAAATGGTAACAAAGCTACAGCAGCACACCATTGGTCACTGCTCCACGCGTTCGCGCCTCATACATGTCTTCTCCAATTAATCATCACTTTTTTGGTGGTTTCTGTTTTATATATTTTACTCTTTGGCTATGGGGCTCATTGGTTCACATTTGTGGAGTGTGTGGTGTGTGTGTTGTTTTTTGCGCAAAAGCGTAGAAAACAAGTTTATGCCCAGCTCCAAAAACAAAAAAGCGGCAAGAAGCAGCACGGAATGTGCCGCGACTATCAATCAATATATATATATTTTTTTTTCTGGGCTTTACGCAGCTATTGTCTATTGCGGCGGCTATTACCAAATATATATAGCTGTTGGACGGCGAAGACCCAGCGACGACCTAACGCATAAGCGTGCAGACAATTTGCCTGATTTTCCATAGGAAAAGCCCCATATAGCTGAATGCATTGACTTGCAATGATGCGCGGCGGTCGATATGCTTTGAAAAACTAGCCCGGATACATTGGCCGGCCCTGCCAAGGTTACAACAGCCGCAACTCTTTACGCACACACCCAGCCCCATTGGCCATCGTCGTCATTGGAACGTGGGAAACAGCTTAACCAGGCAGCGACTAAGCGCTTGCATAGAGCGCGCATATTTTGCACAAATTTTGACTCATTGCGAAATCATTTACAAGCCAGCGAACAGCTTATGTGTTATGTAGATACATCAATATAGTGACTTGTACCCACTATACAAGCAGGTGAAGCTCAGGCTTGCTTACATAGGGCTAGGAGTGGGCGCTTTATGTGTTTTGCATTTCAATGAGCCATTTTGTTATACAAAACAAAAAAAAATAAAAATACGCCACTGTGTCTGCTTAATTTTTTATTTATTTTATGTGTTTTATATGCAAGTGCATGACTTTAATAATTGGATAAACGACGTCATCAGCTGATGCACTCAATTTGTGGAGGAGAAATATGCATATGGTTGCTTGGGATTACCCAATATACTCTTTAAATTAAATTTTAAACTAAAATAACTAAGTTTGTTGACCAGAGAATATATTCTATTTCATACATCTCATCTGAGTTTAAATATATTTAAAAGATTTGAAAGTTATTCATCTCAAATGTTCAAGCTTATAAATTCAAAAACATTACAATTCTTGTAAAAAAGTTTTCCTTTCCTTCACAACGCCACCCACAACTCGCGCATAGCGCACCAAACTTGGCCGACGAGGTGTCGGAAACGCACCAACGAACTCTGCCTACTAGACAGACACAGCGACTAGAGTGCTTACGGGGCATTTGCTTATAGGCACGCACGCAGTCAGACTCCATGCTCCATACAATGACTTCTGTAGGAGCTGTCGAGACGAGGAAGAGGAGGAAACGGTCGCCCACCTCCTTTGTACATGCCCAGCCCTTTGTAAGGCTAGGAAACAAATCCTCGGCGCTTACTTTTTCGCGGATCTATCAGATCTTGCCAGTAAAAGGCCCAGGGACATAGTGCGGTTCGTACGAGTCACTGGATGGGCTCATGATGCGATTGCAGACCAGGAGTGATTGGGAGAGAAGCCTTGCGGCATCACAATGGGCTTGCTCGGCCTAAGTGTGCCAAGGGGATACTCCCTTTGGCAACCGTTCTAACCTAACCAAACCTATATAACATAGTCAAACTGAGCCTCAATTCCATTTCATTCGACAGTATTTTTTGGAAAAATTACGGTGGTCGCGATCTTATTCGAGGCATTTTTGTGGATTTATCTCCTTTCCGATACTCTTCATATGAAAGCTAGGGCCAAACAACGACATAGATGTAGTCCAGCGCAATACAACGTTTGCATTGGCTAGGCCATGTTGTGCGTATGGATAAAGACGTTCCAGCGAATAAGGTACTCGTTGCAAAACTCAACGAAAGCGGACGATGGGCAAAGTTCAGATGGAAGATCAAACGAAGTAGAATCTATCTTCGCTTGGAGTGACCAACTGGAGAAGTAGCACTAGAATACTCTGCTGCAGATAACTTTCTCAACTTTCTAGTTGAGTAAGCAGATTTGCATTCAATTTCGTAAATTAAAAACAGCATGTGAGTTAATATTTTCGAAATCAACGACTTAACGACTTTTTAACTTAATATTTTGCAACTTTTAAAACGATATAATTATAATCTGTGCTAGAAATTGAAGCAGATCTAACCTAACTCTTTCACGTTGCATTAGGTTGCACAATACTTATAAATAAATTTAAAGTGTATAACAATATGATTTTTACACGTTTTAGTACCAAGCTCATAAATAAATCGTCCAAAACTGAATATAATTAAGAAAAAAAAACTTGACTTAATTACAAACGGTTAAGTTAACTATTTCATATTTATTTGCCTTAACAATACAGTATCATAATCAAGGTTTACACCCAAAAAGCCAAAAACGGATACCCACATTAAATAAATGTGATAATTCATACTATTTTATTACTTTAACCTTTATTTTTTTCATTTTTTTAAGAGGTAATCCGGTTTCGATTGCGCTCGTTGAAGTTGTAACAATAATAAAAAAAAGTGTAAGTTAAAATTTTGATTGTAACTTCTTAAAGACTGCGTGTTCCGAAAATAATTATATAACAAAAGTGACAGACTTCATGTGGCCGATACAGTGCGTACTGGGTCTATAATACAATTTTTAATTTTGATGTTTCCATTATTTCGCAATTCTTTTTTTGTATAATAAATAAAACTATCATTATCCGTAAAAAAATAAAATCTGACCTATAGTTGAATGAGCAAAGCAAGTGAAATATTGGAATGGAATGCAAAGCCCCCTAGTATTTTAAAATATGTATGACTTTGGGATATGGTTGGACTCCACTTAAACTAAAGACTGCATTTTCGTGGAGCTTCTTCAGGTGGTACGTGGTCTCACAATTTTTCGCCCCGTTCAATGAAAGCGATTCCAGCACATTGTTTGCTTGACTATATTGTTATTGCCTTTAGCATTTCCTTCTAAGACGCCTTAGACTTCTCAAAAATAAATAAAATTATGTGATAGAACAGTTTGATACTCATGTAATTTCTGCCATATCGCATTATACTTTGAGGTAAGGTTAACCATAAGAAAACGCATTCTACATATATTTCAGATTTTGGAGATTCAAAAAAAAACAGAATATTTTAAATTGGTCCTATGATCTGGTGGATCGTTAACAACAAAATTGGCATACTGAGCTTTTATGTAAAAACATAATATTCTTTCATATTCCTTTGCTTATTTGAAGGCTCCTTTTCAAGGTATACAATTTACGTAGTTGGAAAAAAGGTTTCTTTTTTTTTTAAATATATCAAACTGTGTATAATTGGACAGCCCTTTGGAATAATATTTTGAAAAATATTTCGCCAATTTTGGGGATCATACACATTTTATATTTAAAAATATCTGGAGCAGCGAGACAAGAAAACTTAAACCAGTTTTGTATACAGGTTAATCGATATTAAAGAGTACTTTTTAAGGCAAACATTGTATCTTTTAATAATTTTGTATTGTATTTTCCGAAAAACAAAATGCGTAATTTAAAGACGGTGGCCCTATTAAATATAGTCTAACCGGTGTAACCAAATTTGATACAGTAGCAGAAAATTCGCTTTTTTATCGACATCCCTATTAGATTAGATTAGATCCTCTATTAGATATTAGATGATATATTCTGGCAACTGATCATATTGCGCGCGTTGATTGAAATGCTAAAACATTTCAATCTGGATTTTATAATTATTAATTGAAAATCATACAAACTACCCTGAATAAAGTCAAAACTTATATAACAAATATATATTTTGATCAAATTAAATATAGTGCTTTTCAATACAAGACACAAAAAACCCTGCGTGCCGGGTTTTGTAGTAATTTCTTAATGAACAAGCGAAATATGCATTTAAAAGTTTTTGAATATTTTAAGAAGGCGCCAGACAATCCTATGGGAGCTATATCATATATCCTCGATTTTAAAAACTAAAATAAATTAGAATGTTGTTTGCTCTAGCTCTTATTATCTCTCAAGATCGGGATGTTCAGCCGGATATGGATGTATCAATCCGCGCCTTCCTTCTGCGTGTTACATACATTTTCGGCTTGCACAAACTAAATATACCCTTTGTAGCATATAGTAAAGGGTATTCAAATTTTATTTTGCATGCAGCAGATGCCCAATTTAAACTAAACCGTACTCCCCCGCCGTGAAACGCACCTTTGGCAGCAAGTAGCCCACTTGCCGCATGCCAAAGGTATTATGACACACATTTCATTTATAGATAAAGATACACTCAAACACACACACACACACACAGGCATAGTGACACACAGGTTATATTGTTGCACTTTTGATATTTATAAAATGCAACAAACAAGCCTCCCGCACGCGTATATCCCCGCTTACCCCTACTCTAAGGCACACACACGCTGCCGATGAACTTACAAAATTATTTGGATACATAAACGGCGACATCGACCAGAGATCGGCGGCACAGCTATGCGATGATGTAAACAACAACAAATAAAATCCATGTCTCTGCGCGCTGGACATTGGTGAGTGGACAGACAGGGCCACTTGGCAGTGCTGAAAAGGCCAAATAAATCTGGTACAACAAATATAGGTATAGCGCCCTATAAAATATGTGGGATAACTGTGGAGCAGAGTGAAGCTTGTGCAGCAGCGACATTGTCTACTGCTTAACTAAGCGATTTTTAGCGACATGGCCAATAGAGCTGCAGCTGGAAGACTAAAGGTATTCGGTTGTGCGACCATTGAGGCACTCAGTCAGTCAGTTAGCTAGTTCATCTAATTGGATTTGCGCGCTTGTGCGTAACTATAAATCACTGGTTTCCATAGACCGACCCGTGTGTGGAGCGACCAAACGGGTTTGGTTGGTAAACTTTATACTATATGGGTCCAACAGCGCACCCGCTCATGACCAGAAACTGCACACTGAGCAGCAACGTCAAGCAGTTCGTCGCAGCCGGAGCGAGCGTAATAAAGCTTTGCGTCTATTTGTTAACTGGCCAAAACAGTAACAAGTAGAGTCACAATCTTTTTGTGGGCTTGTTATAAACGTTTGCGGTGCGGCTTCTTTCCTTATAAACGATAAAGAATAATTATGCCAAGAAAAAGTTAAAAATGTGGATGGTTAGCTTACGCAATTGCCGGAATGCGCAGGGTCTTTGAGCTTTGGCCCAGGCCTATGCTAAGTATATACCAAGTAGAATTCATATGCAACAAGCGCGCTTTGTATGTGCTGACAGTGATGTAGATCGAGGGAGCTTTTTGGGGGCTGAGAAACCTCAGCTGAGCCAAAGTGAAATTAAGTCAATGTATGTAAAAATTGTTTAGATGATATCCAATTTTCCGTCTCCAAGTTATATTATTTTAGAAGCCGTGAGATCTCAAACATTATTAATGAATTTTGTAAGGTAAAAAATCAGACGCTTTATTTGAGAGAAAAATCTACTTTGCCAAAGAGAAATTACTCCAAATTGCCAAAGTCTATTTTGATAGTACAATTGGACTCTAAGGGCAAGAAAAACATTTTTTTTTTTTTGGAAATTTCAGTTTTGAAGCATTATGGCTTTTGGAAAAACATAAGTATTTGTATGAAAAGAATTTTGGCTGAGCAAACGTATGTTTTATTTTTTTTATTTTTGTTTCTTCGAAACTGATTGACCTGTAAAAATATATTGCCCTCTTAAAGCGAGTTCAAATCTGAAATAACGTAACCTGCAGAAAGTTATTTAAATGTTTTAGAATAATTTTTTTCCTAAACTGACTTGCCAGAATGCAAATATCACTCATTTATAGAGAGTCTCAAGCTTAAAAAACTAATTTTGCAGAAAGGTTTTTAAAAGTGTTTCAGAATCATGTTTTTCCTAATCTTAACAATTTTTCATCTGAATATGTAGTACTTCTTTAACCTAAAATATATATTATATATAAAGCATTATTTTTGAAGAAACACAAGTAATTTGAAAAATATATATATTTCTCATTGTTCCTGTGTTTTTATATATTTTAATTTGGCGTAAATATCTGATGTGCACCTTAAGTACAGATGAATCTCGAAGTTTTTATTGAAACTATATAGTAAGTAATAATTGCAAATTCAAATTGAAATCTGCAAGCAAATTGTCGGACCATGTCTGTATTATGCGATACATATAGTTGACATAAAATTTCAACTTCGATAAACCAAAAAAGTTGACAAATAAAATAAAGTTCTTAAAATAAAGTTACGTACTGCAGTTATAGAAAAATGTTATCATTATTATTACTAAATCATCTCTTGTTGTTTGACGCCCTACTACACCGACTTAAGCAGCAAAGATCCTCACCACTCGTAATATTTTTTTTTAAAAACAGAGCCCAAACATTTTTGTATTAAACCCGCCACTGCACTTTAAAGTTTGTAAACAGGCGTGTGAAAATTATTAATAGGCTCTCGAAAGTGTCATAAGTTGGCTCGTAAATTGTTTTATTCCCAGAAAAGCGTATTTAATTATTACACATGTTGTAAGTTGATTTATTTGGCAGTTTTTCTTTTTGGGGGCTTCTAGATCTGTCTGACCACCAAAGTTGTAAGCGGATGTTGTAAGTTGCAAATCTAATGAGCCGGTATTAGCGCCTATATGAAAATGGCCAAGTTCTAGCTAAAAAGCCAACTTCAAGCCTTACATGTGGCTTGAACTTTGGCTTGAAACATGTTTTTGTAGCAGCTACCTGTGTGGTAGCTGTCGCTTCCTGCAATACTTAAGTTTCAATGGCTTGTTATGCGTACAGCTACCTCCATGTGGCAAGGACATGAATAAGTATTCGATTTCCACAAAAAAAATTGACTTTATGAATTTGCATTAAAAAAATTTATGTATTGTGCAAACGGTAACGACAATGAAATGCTCTATACTCATTATTTGAGCTTGTAAATGATCATAAATGTATTATTATTTATTTTTATTTGCACGCTTAAAAAGCTTTACAATTAATAAAGCTAAACTAAAGACATTTTTAACAAAATGTGTTTATTATAAGGATTTTAAGTTTAGGAATAGTTAATTTTGAATTTTATAGTATGACTAACCAAATTATTTTGTTAACTTTTTTTGGCAGAGTAGAGGACTTTTAGTAGTTGCTATTGGTGGCTTAAATTTCGATCTTAGCATCCGACTGTCATCCTATTTTGTAGACCTCGCCCTCTAATATTGCTGTACCTAAATGATCGTAGACATTACCACGTCGTGTTATTTCTGCATAATCCCTACTCGGGCTCATTGCACTTCGCAACATTTCACGCAGAACTTGTAATTTGTGAGCTCTAGTATTACCATTTGATCCAATTATGCTTTGCAACTAAATAAGCTTTCTTTTTATTTTAATACTTACCAAGGCACATAACTTTACAAAGTCTCCAATTGCAAATCAGAATGCAAAATTCTTTATTAAAAAAAACAAACATTTTAAAACTTGCCTTTTGCGCAAACTAGAATGCCCTGAAAGCAGGGTATAACAACAAGGAAAGCTGATACCAAAAAGCAACAAAACGAGGCATATGGCGCCACATTCCAATGTCGCGCCAAAACAAAATACTTAAAACAGCTATAGATCTGGCAGCACCGCATCGACCAAAAAGCGCTGCCAACTGGCGACAATAATTCGATTTTCCGCCGAATGTCTGCCTAGGCAGAAGCAGAGTTTCGTTTATCAATAAAATCAAACTGTTGCGCTTCTAAACAAAGAACAATTGTAATTATTTTTTCTAACAATCAACATGTAACTAGTGGCCACACCCGATAAAGTGCTCGTTCACTGCCCTACTTACAACCAAAGACATGTATACAGCCAAGGCGCGTGATAAGATCTTCAAATCCTGGTCAGGCATTAGTGAAGTGACTATTATTAAGGAAGTAGCCACTAAGGGTGAGCACATAGAGCTATGCATCGAATACTGGTCACGTAAGCGCAAAATTCCTGAAGCGGAATATAGACTCTACTTCCATGATGTGGTGCAAGCCTACGTGCAACGTTTGCTCTCGGAGCGCTTGGTTTGCAAAGCGGAAAACGTAGTGCGTAATGTGGATCGTGATGTCAAGTGCTGTTTCTATCAGTATGCCTGCGATTGCGGGAATGCAGAACTATACGAATGTGTCATTGACCATTTGCGCAGCAAGGATGCACAACTATTTGAGCAAGAGGAGTCCGTGTTGCAGTACTACTGGACGTTGGTGCAGCAGCTACGCGAATGCAGCGATTTGCTAAACAAATACAAGTCCGAGCTGCCACGCTTGCATATTGAAGCCTTAATGAGTTGCCCCAAAGAAACGTTGCAACGTTTGCTGGTCGAACTCTATTTTACCAACAACAACGAAATGTTACTAGGCGAGCTAGACAAGCAAAGCGTTTGGCAGCATCTGGTGGATACACAAGCTGTAGATAAACTACAAACTTGGTGTCTCTGCAATATGACGCCAGAGCAGCAGGAGCAACGTACTGCACTAGAACAAGCGTTTGCTGCTTGGAGCATAGAACAGGTCATGTATGAGTACGCGCTGGCAGGTCTGTCCAATCCTACTGAATCACTGCGAAATCAGTTCGCACTGGCTGGCTACTTTTTTGCAAAAGAAAATAAGGAACTGTCAACAATGCTACGACGACTATGTACCATGCAGTGTCTTGCACAGCATGAAGATTTGATTTGTAAACAGCCCGTGGCGCAGCATTTGTTGCAACGTGGACATTATGTGCTATTGCTTATGCGTTGTGTGCCTGTAGAGGCCCTGGAGCAGCTACTAGATGGCAATGAGTGTCCCAATAAACCGCTGCTAGAACTTGCAATTGATCTCAAAACACACAAATTAAGCGAGCGCGAGGGTTTCGAGGCGGTAAGCATACTTAGTCAAGTAATAACAGCAATATTTAATAATCATATTAACCACAGTTATCTGCAAGCGTCAAGAGCTACCTGGAACGCACACAGAACAAAAATGAAACTGTTGAGGAGGATCCATTGGTAACCTTCTTTGATTTTCTCTGCCATGAACCAAGCATTGCTGCACTCCAGGGCTTTCTGTATACCAGCAATCTTAGTCGCGTGCCTTATCTAAAGTCCCTCATGACGCGTTTCGAAAATGGGCCAAGTAGCATGCCTAATCTGCCCACGCCGCACGAGCTGTTTCTTAAATTCAAAAATATAAATCTTGTTGCCTTGGCTGCCACGACACATGGCGAAATTGCAAGTTTTTCGAATGCGCGTCTGTGTGAACGTTACGCGAGCAAGTCTCAGCTGAACTATACACATTATCTGAGACAACATCGCAGCGCCTATGCTGTCTACTATTTGCTTACGGAGCAACTGCAGCTGTATGGCCAAATCACGCGCACACAACTGTTGCATGCCTGCGAAACTATTACAGAGCTAGCGCTGCAGCATGCTGGCGATGAGGAGATGGTCGCCCACTGTGTGGCTTGTTGCGAGATGTTGGGCTTTGACACACAGCACTTGCGCAGCTTTTTGTTGCTGCAACGATTGCTTCCAGCAACTGCTGATACCTGCAGCTATAACGAGCTTATACATCGCTGGGATAAGGCAATAGTGGAGCAAGTGCAAAAAAATCCAGATCAATTCCCATTGGAACATTATCATGCGTTAATGCGCTTAGCCTCGAGCAATAGCCAAGGCACTTGGCCAGCTGCATTGCTACAGCATTATGCATCACAGGACGATTGGTGGCATTTGCTTGTGCTGCTGCAGTATTTCGATCTACCTTTGAGCGAACTGCAGAAGCACTTGGACCACTTTAAAAGCAGCACTTTGGGCGTACATCTGCTGCGTGCGCTTAGCTATGATGCCAGCCATGAGCGTCAACATAAGCGCACCTTAAACCGGCAACCCCGTCGTGCTGATGCACGTACCAATTCTTCACAAGAGACTATTATCAACTCATCGTTTAGTTCCAGTCAGGATAGTAATTTGCCACAGCTACCAGTACAGTCCACTTGCACTTTGCGCGCACAAGCCAATCAACGTGATCTCTTTGCGCTTATACTCTGCAGCAGCAATAATTTGGCAGATGAACGCATTGCAGATGCTGCTTGTTTCTTGGAGATCATGCAAAACAATGCACAACAGTGTACTAGCTTTAATTTGTTGAAGCATTGCGTCAAGCAGAAGTTACCAGTGCTGGCCGTACTAGCGGCAACAGTTAGTAGGCAAAATGCAGACTGGTGCTGGTTGGTTTGGTTGGCTGTAGTCACTGGACAATGGCAGAATCTATTGCGCGAATTGGCAAAGCCAAATGAGGATGCAGAGTATATTTGGCATATTATACACGGTGCTGTATCTGCTGGACATGTGAATGCGCTGCTGCATAGTTTTATTATTTTCCAGCAGGTGAGTGGTGAACCTCTTCTGAAGCAAACTTTTATAATAAAATTCTATTCTAGAATAGCAACTTTCTGCATCTTTGCCGCTTTCTGCAGCTGACGGCGCAGCAACAGAATTTCAGTGATGCATCTATTGTGGAGCTGCGCCAGTTTTTCTTTTGCTGGAGCATGAATGATGTCAAGTTGCCCCTGTGCTCACCGCTTCCCCGCAAGCAATTCGTGCAGCGCTGCATTGGACTGCTGCTTACCCAGTTGCAGTGCAATTTTGACAGCTTCCTGCAGCAACAAAAATTTCTAAATTGTATTTGTCGCTCGGATGTGGGAGATATTTGCGATCTGCTTGACTTTTGCCTGCTTCATAAATGCTTTGTGCTGGCGGCCTCTTGGATGCGTCAGTTGAACATAAATTTTGAGTTGTTAGTGAACCGCGAAAGTGCTGAGTACAAACGACTCGTCGCTGCGCTTGTCGAGGCGAAGGCTTATGCTGAAGCGGTGCAACTGGCTACTTTGTTACAGCTGCCTGTCTGCGATATCATATCCTTAAAATGGGTAGCGGAATATGAAGCTGGTATGCTGCACCCATATGAAAATTATGAAAAGGAAATATTTGAGCATGATCTACCACCAGCTATACTTGTAAACTTCTTTTTGCATGTGGCCAGCCAGGAGAACACTTCCAATCAGCGTAAATATGAGCTATTGCAGAGCGCGCTATGCGTAATTAAGCAACATCATTTGTTTCCCAATGAGTCCTTCGATCGCGATCAGATTGAGTACGACATGGTGTTATGCTATTTGCAGTTACCAGAGGATGAGAATATTCAGTTGACGCTAAAGATCTATCATTCCGAGTACTTTGAGCAAATAATGATGCAAGAGCGCTGCGTTTTGTATAAATCTTTTTTAGAGCTTAAGGAATTGGCGGGCGTGGATGATCTTAGCGTTGCTACGAAAGTGACATTAACGCCGCAAATGGAATCACGTCTGGAGGCTTTGCTTAACATGCTGCTGGACAAAGGCGACATCGTGGAGGCCTTGCGCTTGCAGGAACTTTTTGAATATCGCCCAACTGATTTGCGTTTTATTGTGTTCTCTATGGCGCTGGCCGAAGGTGTAACCACAATTTTTAATTTGTCCAGCAAGGAGCGTCAGCTGCTAAGCGAAATTGAAAAAGGTGCTTATGCCAAATTTAATAGAATTACCTTAAACCAAAGCCCTCAAACTAAGTGTAGTGAGCTCTCGGACAGCTGCTCCACTTTAGAGTTTGAGGAGATACCATCCAAAGAGAAACAGCAAACACTTGAAACCCTACTGGGCATAGGCTCAAAACTTAAGCATGGTGTAGAGCTGGGGAAACGTATTGTATTGGCCTACAGAGCAGCCATGTATTTGGATAAAGAGTATTTGGATGTACTACGTACGAAGGATGTTAGTATACTGCTAAAAAGTGCCGCCGAGGAGGAGTGTCTTCAGCGGCTTACGGTGGTCAGCGATATACATATATCAACGCGTCTGACGCATAAAGAGGCAAGTTTTTACAAAATTTGCAATTTATTCGTTGTACAATTTTTATTCATTACAGATTGCCGAAAGTGTTGCTTTGGAACTGACCACTTGCATAGTTCGTCCACGTTTCTATATATTTCATGTTAATCAGCAGCCACGCAATGCACCTAAAAATGCCGATCTTTGGGGCTATAATATTGATCGCGACTTTCACCTATTTCTCGATCTAACGCCCAATACAACAATGCTGGGTAACTGTTTGCTGCAGTATTGTGATGCTTTAAAATCCTACAGACGCTTTCAGGATAAAATTCCATACGAGGAAACTGAAGCATTTCTGCGTCTTTCGGAGATCATAACGCGTTATGGTTTGCCCGCACCTGCAGTCACAAATAATGGTAATAGCTCGGCCGCCAACACACAGGTGTTGTCAAACAAAAAGCACAACCAAATCGCTGTTGAGTTGTTAATCAAATCGCATCATTGTTTTGTGCACGAATGTTCCATGGAGGGCATAGCAAACGTATTGCTACGTGCCAAATTGATGAACAGAAGATTGGTTAAGGCCAAGTCCTGGTCACTTATAGTGCGCATGCTAATTGGCATAGCGCGTTATAGAGAAATGTTTTATTGCTTTGATGCCTTAATAGAAAATGAACAATTTGAATCGCTGCTTGGTCAGTTTGATGAGGATCAAAAATGTGGATTGCGTCAGGCTATTGTGTCGTATTTAAAAGAATACCAACCACCCAACAGCAAAGAATTGTTTCGTTTGGCGGCCTTACATTTTCTTATGTACCGAGAACTTGCCGAAATGTGGGAACAAGATGCACGTGAAGTTCTGATGAAATTGCGCCATCAAGCCGAACAAAGCGCGGTGCAATCATCTGATACGGGAAAAGTGCAATTAGCCAAATTAAAATGTGGAACTGAGGTGCTAACGTTATTGCAACAGGCCTTGCAGTACTATACGCATGTGACTGAGAATTATTTGCTGGATAATAAGCTGCTTTTGGCACAGCAGAGTGTCTACAAGGCTGAGCTCATGGCTTTGCAAATTGATATGTGCACCAAGGTATTGGAAAAGCGTGCCACAAATGCCACGCAGCTTTGCATTAGTGTTTTGGCTGTGCAAACAAGAGAAGAATTTCGCGAGTTGGTTAACACAGAGCTAAGGTAGGATTATTACTGACAAACTACTGCAAGCTTAAATGTAAAATTAATAACTTTTAGTGTGCCTCAATCCTTGATATTGAGTCGTGCCTATGGCTATGAAATAAATTGGAGTGAGGCCTTGCTTTCGCAATATGTTTTGCTACAGAGACACAGCTATCTGAAGGATTTTCAGATTTATCAACGCATGAGCGATGATGTAGTCGAACAACTTGTCAAAGGGTAAATGCATTGAGATTTACTAGCTTTTAAAATTAATGTGTTTTTATTTTATTTTTTAGCTTTTTAATTTTTATGCAAAATCATGTTACCAATGGCAAGCACTTAGAATCTCTGGCACAAGTGGTGGAGCTAACACGTTCGGTTACACTCAAATACAAATTGGCTTCAATTTTGGGTCTCAAACCAATTGTTATGTCACTTATAAACGGTCCAGCTGTGCACTATTTACGTGATACAAATTTTGGACGAAATATTGCCGATATGTGATGTGCCTTTATGGGTTTTAATCCATTGGTTGTTAACTTATATTTTTAATAGATGTGCATTCGTTATTAAATATACAATATTTTACACAAATTAATCATATACAAACGTAAAAAATATTTTAAGCTTTGTTCTGCGAGTGTAGCAAAATGGTCATTCTTGCTTTCCAAGTTCCTAATCATTTTGTCTATTTTTTTATTTTGTTTAGCAGCAGAATTTAGTTCATGGTTGTAAAGTTTGATGATGGCGACCTAAGGTCGTGGTCAACTTTTAAATATCCTGTACAACTTTTATGCAAGTTGTCAGTAATATTGTATAAGTAATACATACGTTAATATATTCATATTGAATGGTTTTAGATCGTCAAAAAACTATGGGTCCCATTTGTTTTTTATCTTTACAAACCAAAACTTTTTACTTTTTGAGATGGTGTATGCCCAGAGAAGGCCCGATATTAAAAAACTAACATAACAACAAACCTCCTTCGAAAATGTTGGTGTTCTAACTAACAGAGAAAGACAGACTCACAGAGATAGACAGACAAAGGGATACATATTGACTTTTCTTATCATCGTGATTATTTATATAACTCGGGGATTGCGTCATTTCCTTTTAGATGTTCTTGGCCCAAACTTAATATACCCCATTAACTAAGAATATTTGAAAATTTTAAGGATAGTATAATTTGGAAGACATAAAAAAAAATAAATAGATGCGAATTTCAAAGTTATTTTCAGATTTCTTATTGTGCTGTGACTGGTTTTCTGTTATGCTGTCATGCTATTATATTAGACATGCTTCTTAGTATTTCATGCATATTTTTTTATTTTTTTTTATGAAATATACTCACATAATCAGAGTAACCACAAACTTGTTTTTGAAAAGTAATTCATACTTCAAGGTCATCTATAAAAAAAAATTGACTTTAATTTTATAAAAAGAAAAAGAAAAATATTTCCAGTAAGCCAAACTTAAACAAGCTACAATCAAATTTGAATTTGAAATTACCGATACACTAAACTAACTAATCGATAGCGTTTGACAAATTACGGTCACACTATTTGGAATATTTCCCTGACAGTTTTTACCTAATTTGTGGGGTCACACTATACGGAGACACGGTGCCGAAGTAAATAACGTGCCACTTTTATTAAAACTTTTTCATTAAATTTACAAACTCTAAAACTTGTAAGAAATTTGACAATTGTTTGTTTGTTTTACTAAAAAATATATTTTCATTTAGCATAAAAATAATATGGCGCAAAGCAAATTAAATGATCTTGCTGGCAAGCTGGGCAAAGGTGGCCCTCCGGGATTGGGTATTGGGTTGAAAATACTTACGGCCGTAGGTGCTGCCGCTTATGGTGTTAGTCAGTCTTTGTACACTGGTAAGTTATTAAACGTTTTGTTGCAAACGTATATGGCAAAAATCAAAAGAAATTAATAAAAACATGTAAGGCTATTGCGGCATGTGTACTTAACCTCAAAGCGTAGAGTGCTTTATGTGTGTGCGGCATTTCTGGATTTCATAACTTACGATGGCACTTGCACAATGCATATGGCTGCTTGCAACTTGACTTGTTATGAATAAATGCGTCTTTAAGAAGTCAAAGGCTGTATTATGCATTACAGTGCGTAACAACACACACTGCAATTAAGCCGGAGTTACATAACATGCATGTATTTGGTCCATTAATTGACTTTAATTTTCTTCAATGCAGTTGAGGGTGGTCACCGCGCCATTATGTTCAATCGCATTGGTGGCATACAGGACGATATTATGACTGAGGGCTTACACTTTCGCATTCCGTGGTTCCAATACCCTATTATCTATGATATTCGCTCACGTCCACGCAAAATTTCATCACCTACTGGCTCCAAAGACTTGCAAATGATAAACATTTCATTGCGTGTGCTATCACGCCCTGACTCTATACGTCTACCCAATCTGCACAAGCAATTGGGTGTTGATTATGATGAGAAAGTCTTACCCTCCATTTGCAATGAAGTGCTGAAGAGTGTGATTGCCAAGTTCAATGCCTCCCAGCTTATAACGCAGCGTCAACAGGTATGTGCATAGGGTATTTGATTAGTTGTCAGTAAATGCATATGTTTGTATAATAGGTTTCACTGCTGATACGCAAGGAACTCGTAGAACGTGCACGTGATTTCAACATCATTTTGGATGATGTCTCACTAACTGAGCTGAGCTTTGGTAAGGAATACACGGCCGCTATTGAAGCCAAACAGGTTGCGCAACAGGAAGCACAACGTGCCGTCTTCTTTGTCGAACGTGCCAAACAGGAGAAGCAACAGAAAATTGTGCAAGCCGAGGGAGAAGCCGAAGCAGCCAAAATGATATCCTTTTTAAAACAAAAAATCATATTAACATTAACACTTACTTATTTAGCTCTTGCCATGCGCTTTGGTTTTTGCCTTAACTGATATGTTTACTTAGGTTTGGCCGTCAAGCAGAATCCAGCTTATTTGAAACTGCGTAAGCTGCGTGCTGCACAGAGCATTGCACGCACGGTAAGCATAAGTTACCTTATCAATATCAGGCTGTTATCAATCCAAGCCTATTTCCCTCATAGATTGCCAACTCGCAGAACAAGGTGTACCTATCGGCCGACAGCCTTATGTTGAACATTCAGGACTCTGGCTTCGATGACATGACTGAGAAGGTTTACAAAAGTAAATAGTTTCAATCGTAACGTTTATATGCCGCATTTGAGTAACAAACAAAAAACAGTTTAATTTTAAGTTAAAGGCAGTTGTTTTTTTTTTGGTTCAAGTATTGGCCCAAAATCCAACATCATACACACTAAAAAAAACATGTTAACATAGCATTTGTTAACGCGTATTAACTAATCTATTTTGCAACAAACCACGTTCTCTTTTTTTCCCACACGCGTAACGTAGTAGCTGGCGATTTGGATTAAGCAAAATACGCGCCTGCATCGATTACACACAACATTTTGTTAATAATTTGTTATAGAAAGTGCTTATTATGTACATTTAGTGTCTTAAGTACATAACGTTTAGTTTTTACCTATATATATTTACTATATTTAAGCAGCTTGTGTCGTCATTTTTTCACGAATTGTTGTGCGCCTTCGCCTCGTGTCGTATGTGTGTTCTGCCATTTCAAAACAGTTTCATATCATATAAATTTTGAATTTGCAAACGCGCAACACGCGAGTCGCGCTTACAGTACGTGGCAAGATGCAGCGATGCAGCACAGCTGCAGCAACAGCATCGCATTTAAGCGTTTTTATCCTACATGCAAATCACGTGAAACTGATAATAAATGCATAATGAGTACTGTTCATATACAAACAAATATCAAATTGCGTACTTAATATTAGTTTTTAAGTTGCAGCAACTGCGGCATAAGACGTGGCCCAATTCAACAATCGTGAAAAAAAACAACGCCCGCTGCAACAAACAGCAGCAACTGCAGCAACAACAACAACATACTTTAAACTTGTTGATTTAACAACTCGCTAATGCTTTCAACATAATTTCAGTTGGTACAGGCTTGCCGCCAAATTGGTTTAATCCGGGCAAATTGGCCAAAGGAGTTGAGCAAAACGTTGGAGAGCTGGCACGTCAGACTGCAGGACGCATGGTCTAGTACAACAATTTGCAGCCCATTTCTTTTAGTAATAATCAAGCATTGGCGACAACCGAAAGCTGAAAATCAAACGAATATGTTCGATACCAAAAAACAATTTTTAAGATGGCAGTTGTCTAATACGAAACATTTACTTATTATAATTGTATGTATAAAATACATAAGAATAGTACATAAGAGTGTATATAGTATATGTATGTATATTTAGAGGTTTATGTAAATTGCAGGCAGATTAGGTTTTCTTTTCTTTGTTGATTTACAGGCGCGCAATCCAGGCGCTTTGCGGCATGCAAGCAGCTCGTGAGATCTTGACTAGAAATATGTTTTTTTTTTTAATGTGTTAATGTTAATGTTAATTCTTGAGCAATGAAGCGCCTTGATGCGTGCGCCTGTTTTTAGATTAGGTGCAGCTGCTCGTATATTTATTTATCTGTAACTAGTAGTAGATTTTTTTTTTAACGAAACGAACAATCAAATTCCTTGTTTAGGCGTGTGGGTTAATATAGCTTTTTATAGCATAGTTCTTAAATTCAAAAATGGCGCCACATGCATCAGGCGGTTGCCGGAGGTTTGCTGCCTCCCGTATCGCTGCCACTGCTGCTGGCATTGCTGCTAGAGCGTCTGCTTTCGGCTAGTCCAACTACATCGCGTCTGTGGCGGCGTAAAGTCGAAGTAGCCGAGGGCGCTGATGAGCTCAGTGCTATGTTGGCCGTAAAAGCCGCTGCTTCAGCACGTCCAGGCACCACTAAACCACTGCTGCTGACTAGCGCTGTGCTGGCACTGCTGTTGTTGCTGCTACTGCCGCTGCTGCTGCTGTTGTTGGCATGTCCATTACTGCCGCTTGCTGTGCTGTCGTTCGCTGCAGCAGCGGCGAAGGACTCGCTGATGGTTGCTAGAGGTCATAAATTCGTCGTCTGCACCAGTCCGCGCTCAAGATGAAAACATTCCAGCACAGCAGCGCCAACAGAACTGCGTCGTGCTACCATGGCATTGACTACGTTCCATTTGTTCAGACGTGTATCGTAGCGTTCCACAGAGTTAAGTGAAGACGAACCGTCATTGCCGCCTAGTGCAAACAAGGCACCATCAACCTCAACAACTTCGTGTGTTGATCTGCAAAAAATACCGAGTGTTTACTTTAGCTTGTGTAACGTGTTATTCCACTTACCTGCGCGAATGCATAGCCGCTATGGGCTCCCAGCTGTTGCGTCGCAGATTAAAGCGTTCGCCGCTAGACATGCACATAGTGCCATCGTTGCCACCAATACAATACAAATGTCCATCTGTCGAGGCAACGCCACAGCTGCTACGCCTAGCTGTCATGCTTGGCACTGGGAACCAGCGACCCACTCGTGGATCAAAGCGTTCTACACTAGATTGATAATTGGTTGAATCAAAACCGCCCAGCGAATAAATGCAGTTCTCCAGCACTGCTAAACGGCAATAGCGGCGTCGTGTGCTCATGGCCGGACAGGAGCTCCAAATGCCTGTTAACGGATCATAACGTTCCATGCTGCTTAAACAAGAGGCACCATCATAACCACCGCATACATAAATCAAGCCATCATAAGAGCATATGCCCAGGCAAGAACGCTTAGTGCCCATGGGCGTTATGTTGGTCCATTTATTGGTCAATGGATTGTAAAATTCTGCAGTGGACAAATCACTGACGCCATCGTAACCACCCACAACATACAACTGTTTATGCAGCGCCGTAACACCTGAACGTGAGCGTCTCCATAGCATGGGTGCAACCGGTGTCCAGGCATTCGTGCGCATATTGTACACCTCACACTCATTGTGTATGGCAAACAAACTGCCGCCACCCACAGCAAATATATACGGCTTCATGCCCTCAGGACGACGCTCCTGTGTACGCTGGCTGCTCATCAGACTGCGCTGCTCTGGCAGCAAATGGTATTTCATGGCCTCAAGCAGCAGCTCTTTGCATTGGGAATCATCACGTATAAGCGTCTCCGACTCCACGTAGGTCATTAAAAAGTCACGACTGACTAGTGGCAGACGCACATGCGACATAAGCTCGGCAATATGTATCTGACGCGCGCTCAGATTATGTTTCACCCAGTTGAGCACGGCAACGAAGACCTTCTCTTCAGAGCTTATGTTCAGCTGGCTATTGGAAATCAAATCCTTGACCTCATCAAAGGGCAATAGCAAAAATTCCTCGGTGCCAACAACTTGCTGAAAGTTCTGTAAAGCATATTTGTGGGAACGTGTGTGCAACTCCTTGCAAGAGTGCGCATCTGTAAAAGCATTTGTTAATTAGCAGATCATATTTTTTTTAGCCAAAAGTGTTACATATTGGCGACTTACCTGCAAAGCTGCGTATGCCCAAACAGTTGGAAGGATGCAACTGCCGCAGCAGAAACTTGCAACAAGCATCCCGCACAGAATGCATTTGCAGCAGGCCAGATGCGGGCAGCAACACCTGCACATTTTGCTCCGTAATGGTTATTTCGCCCGTGTATGTATAATCGATGAGCTGACGCAAAGCCGTATAATCCACATCATGCAAGCGTACCAAGCCCTGTGTGCGCTCCAGCATATCGTCTATGTGCAAGAGTAGTAGGAGTAAAGTGATTCGGTTACGCTTGTCTGAGCACGCAGCCAATCCATCCACTTACCATTGAACATTGCATAGAAATATGGCGACACAGAGGCCAGCACCACTTTGTGAGCATTGATGGTTTCACCGCCCACTTCCAGGCGCACATCGCAGAGCTGAAATCAATTTATATGGATACATATGCACATCAATAATCAGTATCTATATAGACAGAATCGGAGAGAAAAAATCTTCATATGCCATTGACACATGAAGCGGCACTCAAGCAGACCAGACGTATGCTCTCACCATTAAGTGTCAGCTTACAAATCCGATTACAGACGGAGTACGTGCTGTTGTGTTGTGCGCTTCATGAGCACACCATCTAACCCTAACCTTTCGAATCCTTACAAATTACTCGGCTTTACTTCACTTGCATGCGGTTGTCCATGTTAAGTTAATTTATATGTAAGCACGGGTGGTTTCTCTAAACTCTTTGCAGCGCTTTAGAGTAAAAGGATTACTTAATTGCAGGACAGACTAGCCTTAGGGTAGTGAACCTTTAACTAACTCACCAAGAAAAGTGTTGCCGTTTATTTCATATAAATAAATAAACAAATTTATTTCCCTTGACTGCGCTCCCATCGCTGTAAAGGCGGAGCATTGAGACATCTCCATTAATAGCTGTTCAAAAAAGACAGGGGCCTAATCTGCAGGGCGGTGTCTTTGATTAATAGAGATTTACTTAGGTAAATAGCGTCTTTTTGCAACTGCACCAGTTAAGTTGTGGAGAATCAAACATCCGGTAAGTAGGCTACCGTTTGTATAATTCACATGTAGCCTGCACAGCGAGGAACCAAAGATATTTGTTTTTTCTACTAAGAAATTGCTATATGAAATCTGTCTTTCACTACTTATCAGACATTGGGGCCTTTTAATTTTATTATCAAGTTTCATTTTTATTGAAGCTATGATTGCCCGTCGCTCTTTAATATAATTCTTTTGTGTAATATTATCTTTAATATTGTCCTGAATTAAAATAATACCGTCTAGGTTATATGCGCTTGACTTTTCTGAATAGTTATAAATAATATTTATTTCCATCTATAATATATCAAGAATGACAATATAATTATGTTTGGATTTGTTACTTTAAAAATCCTGAATCCTATTTAAATATTAGTACTTTTGGATGGTGACCTCCGCAATCGAATGATTCGTGAGCTATACAAGCTAATCTGCGACACTGAACTTACTTGACGTACAGCTGATGTCGTTTATGGAGTATTGCGTTTTGTCCTTTACATTTCTTTAAGTTCAAGAGCATTTTTGAATTAAAAATATTAAGCGCTGAACTTTCTACACTATTGTAAATTATTTTAATATTGATCTTTTAATTAGACGCCGGTTACACTTCGCGAACAAGTACCACTGATATCAATATCATCAGTAGGAACTGAACACTTTTGTCATAAATAGTGCCAATACAATGTATATCGATCTTCCGTTGTACCACTTTCATTACGAAATTCAAGAGGTCGCACGATAGATGTTCGTCTTTTCTAAAACCTCTAAAGGTATTGAAGTGTTCGGAAAGGTTCTTTATAAACTCAACAGAGTTAATTGTGGTGCTCAATGTCACTCAACAAAATCGAATCAACTTAACAGAAATACCGAACTCTAAACAGTGTGGCAAGAGATGATATGTGTCGAACTGTTTTTCGTGAGCCTTTTCCAGGATTTGCCACAGAATGGTCGATAGTAAAAACAATTCTACCAGTGGGTTGGCATACGACTTTGATGATTCTACGGTACTTTGCGCATCGTCGGGACATCATTTATCAGTATAATACAAAGAACGATTGTTCCAAAAAGATATAAGAATCCCCATTGATATATTAGTCTGTCGGCCTAAACACAAAATTACTTTTGGGCAATAAATTGTATGCTTTTGATAATATTGTATCTTAAATTAGGTAATTGTCGATTTCTACAGTACTTAAACACGGAAACGAATCGGTAATACGTTTTATTGTCCCAGTGGCCTAGATGCACTGCACATGTTGCAAAATGGATGATCAAAAACGAAGAATAATAAATGATCTTAAGCCGTTGATTAACAGAAATCCTGAAGGACCAAGGGCACGATGAATCGGTGAACTCTTTGATTATGCACAAAAGATGGGAATAAGGAATTGGAAGAAGTGCGACAAAGGCATTACGTTTAATAAGCTAAAGCTCACCCAAAGCTCACCCAAAGCTAAAATGCATCAATTGTTACCAAGAATTTGCCTTTAAGAGCAGCCTTTGCGTTTTTCTTTCTTGAGTACTATATTTTTGGAACTTTTTTGTGACATTCCGACTCTAATGATGTGACAAGCCGTTGTGGTATTGCCACTTGTCACAGCTTGAAAAAGCAGCAAAAGCGGCTTCTTTGCTTCGAATACAAATACTATTAAATAGTAGTTGTCTGCAAAAAAAAAATCAATTTAATTAATTTGTAATTAATTTCTAAGCCCAATGTCTTGCGGTGCTCTTTTACCAATAATTCATTGAATTTGCGACGCCTAAGAAACGATTACAACAAATCCATTGCCCTCTATTAAAAACAATTTATAATCAGTTGTTGCAAGAACAACATACAACAAATTATACATATCAAAAATGTATCGCATACGTCATGCCCCAACTCTGCGTATCAGTCCCACTCAAGCACATCATCAACCATGAACTCTTTTTATCAACATCTGAGCATCACTAAATGACAATTTTCTACATTAGCCCGCCCCATGCCAATTGCTGCTATAGTCATATGCGCGGGTGGCCTCTGGCCACTTAGGGCGGGCAATTAATTTAGCAGTTTTCCCAAAAAAAGAAATTATGCCATATGCGAGTCAGACTGGAGGACAGTCGAGTTCTGCCAAGTGGCGAGTGTCAATCACGCAAGTTAAAGGCTGGCCTGACATTGACCCAGGCAAACCCAAAGACTTTGAAGAGCTGCAAGTGCTTATGTCTAGTACTTGTTTGTTTAATTAAGACGAATTTACAAATTACTTTCACGCCTAGGGCAATTATGGAAATTTACAGAGATTTCTAATGGCCTGTGGAAAAGTATGACCGAGGTGTGGCAGAGCCGTAGAACAGCTGCTTTCATAACTTGTTAGGCTAAGTTGGCATTCGTCATGGCCCAAACACACACAATGTTCTTTGCTTAGTAACATGGGCAAAACGCATACAAGCAAACATTTTATGGAATCAGTAAGCAGCTCGTTGAACAAGAGTTCAAGTGCGATATTTAAATCCTTGTGATCTTGTCAGAATATTGTATCCAAATTTTGGGTATGCTGCATGCAATTTCATGTAGCTTGAAGTTATTCCTTCGCAACAAATTGCTATCTATACTACTTAAAATTATTTTAAAATGTAGTTGTTCTTTTCCTTTATGGCTTACAGAGGCGCCACCTCTTACAATTAAACCATTAGAGAAAGATAAAACAGAAATGTAAAACAGAATGTAAAGTAACATAAGAAAATTTGAGCTTTTATGTTAAGCCACTGAATGCACCGCTTGAATTGTAAAGCTATGTCTGAATTTCTCTCAGCGTAAGGATCGCTTATCGCCAAGTTCTAGAAATCCACTAGTATGTTGTCGCGTTCCTGTACGACTAAAATTAAAATTAAACTTAACTAGAAAATTGTATATAAATACAAACATAAATCAGTTTAACGCCAATTGTACACGAATTTTATATAAACTTCTAATTTATTTATTTTTAATTCAGGGGTACAACTAAGTCCAGTTGACCTTAAGATTAAAAAATTTAAAAATGTTAAAATTAAGAAATTTTTAATAATTATGAGAAAAATATAATATAAAACTAATCCGCAACCCTAGTCCAACGGGTGAATTTTTTATAGATAACCAACTAGCGAATATCAAACCAACTCAGGCAAACCTTGTCTTCAAAACTTTATTTTGCCTTTCGTAACAGGCTTGTCGGAAAAGTAAAATTAACTGAGAATTTAGCAGAATGGACAGGACAGGACACCCACAATCTACGTACAGCAAAAATTAACGTTTTAAACTTAATGTGATTAATTTACATGATTATATGGAACATGTATTCTAAAGAACTCTATTGAAATGTTACGAAAACTCGAAATTCAGGGTTCTGTAATCTATTATAGAAAGTAAATGGTGTTACAAATTCGAAAAAAGTAGAGGGAGAACAATGTAAAACGTAAACGCTATTGACTTTAAGCCTTGTAAGATCAGATTTTTCATAACCTTTTAATTAAATATACCTCACTTTGTAACAGTGATATGCCTAATCAGTACAGAGGAGAATCAGCTAAAGGTGAGTCTATCATACGTTTTGAAGTTTTGCCTTCTATGCTTAATAATTGAGCTGTGACTTTGAATTATATTTGAAAATTCTTAGATTTTTCACAGCAACAAGATGGTACTTTAGATAATAACTCTGAAAGAACAATATAAAAACGGGGGCTACTCTTTGCGGCTCTGTTATTATGACAGTAAAATAGCCTTTGAGAATGATCATAAGACACTGTATTAATATATATTAATTGTTAGCCAAAGTAAATCTGTATTAATTAAAGACACCGACATTTGAATTCGGTTAAAAGTCGTAGGTCCCTGTTCTCTTCAAACTGCTCTTAATAGATATCTCCATGCTCCAGTTTTGAAGCCACGATGGCATAGTCAATGGGGATCAAATATGTTTATAATAATATTTTTGGGTTATTATATTATTAGTATAGTTAATATATATTATTACCAAACTGTTCTCGTCCTAGATTAACTGTATAACTGTTAATGTCCTGGAATAACGTCTAAAAACTACATTTCCGAGAGAAAATTTATACAAAAAACTAATTTTCTTGATTTCCA
This sequence comes from Chymomyza procnemis, assembly GCA_035046065.1. Taxonomy (NCBI): domain Eukaryota; kingdom Metazoa; phylum Arthropoda; class Insecta; order Diptera; family Drosophilidae; genus Chymomyza; species Chymomyza procnemis. The sequence continues at coordinate 8,686,516 of JAWNOJ010000023.1, read as the reverse complement.
AACAATAACAAGGCGTCGTCAAGTTGTCGTCTAAAACTAATCAAAAGATTACCCAAGCCGTATTTCTCAATAGTTTAGTAAAAAACAAAAACTTCCAACACGTTGTTACGCAAACAGAGCCGATTATATTGGGACAGAGCCCTCGTATGTATGGGAATATGCAAAATGTTTCTCACCTGAGAATTGCTACGCATTTGATTGATAGCTGCAAAGGAGGCTATACAGTGTCCGGGATTTTGATGATGCGCCTGCGGCAGAACCTCCTCATTGGGTCCAGGTGGGCTTAAATCGCTGGGCGTTTGTGTAGAATTATTGCTGGTGGTGGTAACATCCTCATTGTTGCCACTGGCCTCCGTGGAGCTATGACAAAGCAAAACAAACATACAAAGTTTCAAAAACTTGAAGCTCAAATGTCATTGATTATTATGTTTGCGTGTTATATTTGTCAGAATTAGTTGGGGATGGTTGGCGCTCTTCATATTTCTAGGGGTTTGTGTGGTTAGAAATATGACTTAAGCGCACTTGATGGCCACAACTTGACGCGACTCAAGTTGCCTGGCGACTCTCTGTATCTCTGCAGGAGCTGAAAGTGTGTGTGTGTGTGCTTTTCAAATACTTACAGACTTGATTTTACGGGCAAAAACATTTTAAATTATGTTTATTCTGTTGTATGCGGCTTATCGCAGTGTTTGCAGCTGGCTTGCTCCGTAAAGGAGACGTATCGCTTTAAAACATCCTCTCAAAATGTAGTAAATAAAGAAGATTTCGTTTATTTTTTCTTGGTCCTTTTTGTTATGTAGAATTGTTGGTATGCTTCCTAAAAAGTGTCAGTCTTGTCTTTGGCAGTTTCTATATTCCTGTTGTAGCTGTAATCAAAAAGAAAATTTAAGGCATGATTATGGCGGTTATATAGCAAGAACTTGCGTAAAAATCAATATGTGGGAAGCACTTTTAATTGCCGCCCGCAGAACATACAATATTTGGGTCAAACAAACAGTTAAGGGGGGAAGTTTTGTCCTGCGCCTGCTCTGTCAAAATGATATCATGCTGACTGATTTTTGACTCGTCAAAGTGAAAAGCATCTGAAACAGCTGCAAAAGTAGGTTAAGTGCTTAACGCTTTGCCGGCGCCAGCCAAGTCCCAGTTCCTGTTGTTCGACAAGCTCCGGCTTGACTATTGTCTAAGGACCTCTCTAAGGGTGACTACAGCACCGCACTGCGGCGCCATATGTCAACTAGGATGTGGTAAGCACAAAATGCGCAGTAAAGTGAGTGTATTGCGTACTTTTTTTTATGTTAAAGCCAAATTATTATGTACATGCAATATGAGCATTTGCTTAGCGTTTTTGTGGTTTGACTAATTGCAGTTCAGCTTGTTACCAACCTAACTACTGGGTATGGGTACTTCCTGTGTCCTTTATAACAATGCAGCACTAGTTTTTCCCCACAATTGTGAATCATAATGTAAACGCTTTTTTTAACCAACCGCTGTGAAGCGTGGCAACCATGCTTTTTCATTTTTCAAACATTTATAAGAAGTTTTTTTCCATTTATTTGCAAATTGCAGTATTTACTGATATTTTCGCGCTATATATGTTACAGTTAGCTAAAACGACTACAGAAAGTATTTGAGGACGGTAAATCAATAAAGGGTAATTTTTTAAGCGTAGTGTAGTGGAAAGTTGGACATTTGATTGCTCCCAGCAGCTAACGTCTTGGACATCACTAACTTGTTTACGTGACGTGGGACATTGCTGGCCTGCAAGCATATATCACAATGGGTATGGAATAATGCGCCACACTAACGCCCAGCAGAATACGTTGGCAGGAAAAGCCAGCAAATTCTAGTATTCCAAGATCAAGAGACACTTCTGTTTGGACATGTTCCTCACTCTTGCAAAGAGTAGAGATCTATCTATCACAACTCCATGCCAAGCTAGATAGCTTTACCCACATTTAGGTAGTAAACCACAAACAGCATGATATTGCCATGGTTAGCACAGAGAAAACTCTGTGAGCTACCTGATCAGCCGTGGCACCAGTATGAGGTTTCGTGCTATAGACACTTCGGATTCAAATTCCGATCAGGTAAGGGTAGATAAGTCGCCATATGTTTTCGAAGAGTCTTATGGGACACACCAGCTAATAGATGCTATTAGCCTATTAAGATTCATCGTGAAAAGTAAACCCAGCACATTACACGTTTGGATATTTTCCCCTGATAGTCGTCTCTTACGACATGATGGTATTCTTCTTCTCAATCTACATTTTGCCTGCTCTGTGGCATATGGTACCATGTAGTGGTAAACGCATTTTAGCCAAGTTGAAAAAAGTTTGGAAGCAGAGTACTCACAATAATGTTACGGCCATTCGCTTTTTAGAAAAAGTGCATACCAAACTGTGACTTTTCGAAAATGCATTGGTAGGTAGTTTTTGCAATGCGTCTGGTTGGCACAAAACCACGAGTAGCCATCTCTAATCAAACTGACCAGTAAATAGTTGAAGTGCACTATACGTTTGTAAGTCGATGTTTGACAGTAATACAATAAAAATCACCCTTTACTTTCTTAATAAACTACCTGCTGAATGTTTAGTATTTACAATAAATAAAAACATTCTAAGTTCGACTTGCTTTTAAAGACAGCAGCAATCCTCGAAGTTAACATTACAAAATTCACTTCCTATAACATTAATGGCCACCAAATTTTCCAGACCCCAAAAACCACACAGCAGATTGAGAGTGCAGACAGAAATCAGTTCAAACATTTCCGACTGCCGTTGATGAACGATTGCTAAACAAGCTGCAGTTTTGATCAAAAAAAAAACAAATAATAATTTCATGCGTTACTGAGACGCGACAACCGCAAGCAAAACGCTAAAAAAAAAGGTTGACCCTGGGGTAAAACTAGAATTACTATAGTAGACGGCTGGGACGGTTGCTAAAGCGATGAGGGTGGTCTGGCGTGAGTTTTGTGCAAAACTTAGAACAAGCTCTATGAATCATTTTAATTTTTGTGATTTAGAATAATTTCGGTTGCTGTACTTGCTTTGCTCTTGTATATTGTGCATACGCCATGTAGGCCAGCGAGTTAGCTGACCCCAAGCAATACGGGCAGCAAATTCATGGGAATTGTGTGCAGATTATATGCGATCCCTGCTAGTGTACAGTCGGGCGTATAAAAAACCACAATGGTTACTTGAACTGGTTCTAGTTCTTTTGTTATTATTTACTCGAGTTTTATGTGTCAAGTCCGTTTTACAATAATTCCGGTGGCAGTAATGTTAGCAGCCGCTGCTTGCCGTGTGTGGGTTTGCGCGTTGGGCTTCTTGATGTTCTTAAAGCGTGGGGTTGTGGTCATTGCTCCCGGCACAATTGCGCCCTCAAGCATGGCGCAACGTTTTTAGTGGGTCTACTCGTATCGCTGACGTTTATTACAAAGTGGGCAACTTGCACGTCAGTGCCCGTCGCGCTCAGTCAAAACTGAAGCCTAAAATTGTCGCTAATGTTGTTGTTAATGTGTTGCAAAGTGAAATTTTGTAGTGTTGCTTGTTTGATGTTGTTGTTGTTGCTCTTGCTGTTGTTATTGTTGTTAGTGTCATTAATCGTGACGTTGATTTCACACATGCCGTCACTTGACAGCTCCGCCAAACACCACGTTTTATTGACCCCAGAACTTTCGAAGCGTGATATGATCAGACTAACCAATATCAACACAAAAGCAAGCTCTTTAATTATTTATATTTAAAATTTAATCACTGCCGTCAAGACCAAAAAAAAATTTTTTTTTTTGCGTTGCGTGCAGTATTACTTTTTTTTCAACTTTTCTTTTCGATCGCAGACGTTGCATTGGATTTCTGTAAACAATCAATTGAATGCTGACTTAAGCAAGTAAACATCTACACAACCAGTGAACATCTCTTATAAGCAGAAATACGCGATTATACACAAAATGTACAATCTTCATGAATCACATTACTGCGGTTGTGTGATTTTCGAAAAAATAAACGAAACACAATACAAAAAGTGGCAAAGCTTATTAGATTAAAAAATTTGCATATATATTGGCTGGCTATATAATTGACTTCTTTCTGTATTTGCAAAAACATAACTCAAGAAAATGTTGCCATAAAATTATGTCAGAACAAAAATGTATACATATTTAGACCACGGAATTCGGCTTTATATTTACAACATTTCATACCATTCTATATCCAAAATTGCCGGGGGCAGTTCCCAGCAGCTCATTTGGGTTTAATATCTGATCAATTTCTTTAAAATGCTCTTAAAGGGTGTTTTTCTTAGCACCTAATTTTTTGGGCAACACTGCACTGAATACTTAAAAAAATAATAAATTTATTCCGCATAGAGATATTTCTTTTAATAGTAGTTGTTGGAAGAGAACGGGGATCTCTACCGCTTATAGCCGAATCCGAACGGTTGTGTCTTTTTCATATTCAAGATATTTTCCTAGGTAAGTAGCGAATATTTATCTGCTAGCTAGGGTGGAATCGTACCACCGACATTCTGATTTAGAGGCGCATGCTCTTCCATTACGCTACCGAGGCCCACTCACTGGATACATGGAATATGTTTATATAGTTTAACCATGAATAAATTCACTTTTAAGCGAACAATGCTTATAAATATTTAAATTTTATAAATTTGTATTATGAAATTCGAGTTCGGTAAGGAAAGTGTCTCTTCTCATATCTCCTTATTTTTGTTGGAATGATTATATTGAACTGAAGAGCAACCAGAAGTATTGCAATAACTTCAATAGGCCAGCACTACGGAACTTTACTATTTTACGACTGAAGACCTTTGGAGTGTTTCTTGTGCGATTTTATTTAGACTTAATTCAGAAGTGAAATGCATGCAATAGTTAACGACGCACGGGAAGCCAAAACTAAATATGAGAACAGAGTATGTCAAATTTGAAAGCGCAGCCAACTTTTTTACATAACAATATCTCTAAACATTACAAATATACATTTATAAAAATTAAGAAACTTTCTGAAAATAGCTATTTTTATTGATTTCTAATACCAAACGATAGTAAAGCATTCTTTTTTGTAGAGCTTAAGTCACCCACCTGCAACTTATTAAGATTTTTTCGATAATTTAAATAATAAGAGCGAAGAGATGCACAGTTAGCCTTATGTAGTTTTTTCCCAAAAATAGTGTATTTTTTTTTTTAAATTTCTAAGAAAGAATCTGAAAATTTTTACTCTGCGCCTTTCCTATTCTCTGAAGATTTGCTTGAAGACACGTGCCAGTTAGTTTATATTATTTATGAGTTTCTAGAAAAACAGAATTCACAATAAATCAGAAGCTTTTCACTGTTCTCACTTAAATATATATACAATTTTAAAGTTGCATTACAATGCATTTTTTTGTATTAAGAATGTTGTAGAAAAGAGTTTGCCTGCAGGTTCAGTATGTACATTTTATGGAGTGCATACACCCAATGTTGTTCTGAAAACAACCCCTTAACTCATATTAGCGACGTGACTCGGATATATCGACAGCATTTCGGTGCCATCAATAAATAAAGCTAAAAATAAAAGTTATTATCGAATGGGTTGGGGAACGGCAGCGAAAACAACAACAACAATATGGCGGAGCATCTGTCCACAAACCCGAAAGTCACAAAGTTTGGAAAGATTGTGTAGACGAATATATGTGTGAAATTCAAATTAACAGGTAAATGAGCTAGAAACGTATGCGTCACACGTAGCCAAATACGGTCGGTCACTAGACTAAGGGTGTGGGTGAGAGGATAAGGACGGCAGTTTTGAGAGTGCGTTGTTCAGTAGCGGAGTTAAAAAAAAAATGGGCGAAGGAACCGCGTAATTTCTATGACGACAAGTGTATAAACGTAAAAACAAGTTCATGTCTCGAAATTAAATTTTTATGTAATAATTTTAGTACTTAGAAAAGGTATTATATACATTAATAGAAATACAATAATAAAACACACTAGGTGAGTTATACGAGAGAAATAATGTACAAAGAAACACAATTTGTGTGTGCACACTTTTAGTATAAAAAAATGGCCCCACTTTTTTTCTAAATGGACTACTGTTGGGTATTGAAAGCATGAAGAAAACAGAAAAATAATCAAAAAACTTTTGGGCAAATCTACTCAGCCAAGAATACAAACAGTATTCCCTACACAAATTTGCAACTCTAATTTACGATATTTAGGCCACACTGACAACAGCTGTTCTGTTTTTAGCTCTTTAATGTGGATAGATGGCGTAGAATGAAAATATTGGCCACTAGTTTACAAATTAACACGAAGTCTGCACAAAATGCCCATTAAATTAGTCAACATTCTGAACGTCTTCAAAAAATATGATTCTATTGTGTCTGTTACTTCAACCAAAAATAATCAAATAATTTATCGATAAATTCACAGCTGTTCATAACGTGAGGAATAATCTGCATAAGGCTTAGCACAAAATGCTCTCTATGCTAATTTAATTTTGCCCGTCTTATTATTTTAGAAACATAGTTTTCGTGCAGTGCAGTGTTTTAGTTCACAAAACGATATCAATAATAGCCCGCACCTGGTTTGCGGATGCGGGAGAGCCACTGTTGCCGCTGCCACTCTCACTCATTGTACCTAATATTTTATGTCTAGCGACAATATGTGCAAACATTGAACCGGTTATAAAACTTGGAAGTTAAGTTTTTGATATTATCACAGAACAAAGCTCATTTGCTTAGCAACTCAGCATGCGCCTATTATATACAATAAATTATACGGCGAGTTGTACATTTATTCAGACGGTTTGTCAATGAGATTGGATTACAATGCAATCGTAGCACACTGCACGCTTCATTGATGATTAAGACAGTAGTTACGGGTTGTACAATAAATTGCAGGTTTTGGGTGCTACTTAGCGATGGTTTGTTAAACAATTGTTTTATAATCAAGGCTAACCGGTTCCATGTACATTATACACGTACGTACGTGTATAATTGGCCAAGCAAACTTATAAAAGTCAAGCTATCAGCGTGCAGCTTCCAGCTAAATTCGATGAATGAACTAAAATTGTTTGAGTCAACTCAAAAACAGCGTTTAAATATTAATACTTTTTTTTCCTTTTAAATACTTAACATATTTAATAATATGCAAAGGCGTTGGCAAGAGTGTGTACATCGAAACGAACGTGTAGTAGCTGCTCTTGGCAGTACCAAGAGCAGTAATCAAACACAAATATGGTAAACATTGTAAGCAATTAATGTGGGCTAAGTAAATAACTCCCACAACGTTCTATTTGGCCTGACAAGGCAATAAAAGCGGGCTTGTTGTTCTCTTCTTTTATTTCGTTATATGAAGTACTTGAAAATTAACAAATAGAATTTTCAAGTCGCTTTGACTTGAATTGAATTGAATGACCCAAAAAGAGGAGCGTAGCCTTTAGTCTGCTGGGGGCGACTTGGGAATGCCCTTAATCACCTTGCTTACTTTTTTAAGCAAATAAATTTCGCGGACTTAAAACATTTTCAACCCATTCGGCCATTGGCAGGTATTAAAATTTTGGTTTTTATAAAGTGCGATTTTTTTAGTCTTTTGGCTCTTGTGTTAAAAAATATACGCGTAAGATTGTCTTATATTTAAACATAGTAAATGACTGGATTAATTAAATTAAATGGATTAATAATTAAAGCACAAAATATTCTCAACATTTTATGGACATAATATAAACTAACATTGGTAAAATAAAGCTACTAAATATATTTAATTGGCACGATTCAGGCTAAAATTGCATTAAAACACGAATTTGAAGAGAATATGCCTAAAGGCTGTTTAACTAACCAAACTTGCCCGCACAGCAATGAAGCAGCCTACATTACTATAGGGTGCTTTTTTAAGATTTAAGTAACAATAACTATATAGGGCACCTTGTGGGTTTAATGGTAATAGCGGAGGACAGAAAAATAGCGATATTCTCAGCGAAGCAATTTTCGAAAAGGGATATGAAGCTCGCACACTATTTTATCTTTGGAAACTTGAATGCGCTTAGCGACATTTCGCATGTTCTCTGCTTGTGCGTGTAGACCGAAATATTATTCAGACATTCAGACATTCCGATGACAAAAAACTTAAAAGCGTTGCTCTTAGCTTTTTTTCTGGCAAAGTACTCATGCATTTCACTGGCGGTTCTTTTCCTAAAAATAACGTAAGGAGCCACCGACGCTAAAAGAAGCAATGCCTGCCCAACACTGGAAACGACAATTTAGTAATCGAGTTATAAGGCAAATTTAAGACAAAAAAATCGTTAACTCTACATGGTATAAATATAATAGGTAACGACATTAGCTTGTGTAAGCAAGAAATAAAGGGAATGAGAAATAACTAAGTGACATATGAGTGTGGAAAAGGAAAGTAGAAACGTATTTATTAAAAATCTGTTTTTTTTTATTGTTAATATTTATAGTAAACGTTTGATTGTTGTTGTAAGAAATGTCACTATTACAGTTTAAAATAACAAAAACTTATTATTCATATGTATCCATAAGCTTCAATGTGAATAATGCAAATTATATGGTGTAAATCGAAGCTAGTAACAAAGAGAATTAAAATATATTAAATTTACACTATAATTTTTCTTTTAGATAACTTATCATTTTATTTTTTTAACGATGTGCATGCATATATGTGTTAAGTTATAATATATTAATATATATAATATAATTAATATATTACAATCAAAGAGATTAAAAATATATTGTATAAGTTATTTAAAGGAAAAACTATGGCGTACAATTACAGAATACACATTTCCTATAATTTTGCTGACTTTGTTATTTCGACAATAAGCTCTCCCTCAACCTTTTAACAGCGACTTAATTTGCATCCTAAACTAAAAAATACAATAAATTCATAAGTTGGTTAATTCTACAGTCGGTAATTTTAAAAACTATACCATAATATCAATATACTAAATAAAAGTTGAGCCTTCTAAAAGCGTAACTGTTTGGGCACGTCACCTCTCATAATTAAACCATTAAAGTAAAATGAAATAAAATAAGAAATGTAAAGAGAATGTAACATACCATAAGGTAATCTAAGTCTCCATTTAGATCGCTAATCGCCAAGTTATAGAAATCACCCATGTAGTTTACTAAACATACAGAACATTTAAGAATTATAACTAAAAAAAAAACTATGTGTATAAATAAAAATAAAAAATTTAAGAGTATTTAATGCATACTGAGAACAACTTGAACTACAATTTTAATTGAAAACAAACTTTAAATCAAAACTATATAACTCACGCCAATAGTAACTTTAAATTAATTAAATTTAATAACTAATTTATTGAAAGTTTACTTTGATTATAGATCGCATTAGATCTTAAGATTGGTTTATACAAATAAACAAGCAGCCAAAGAAAATTTGATACGCATAATTCAAAATCATTGACATCATTTATATACTTATATTTGTAAAATAGATTATTTATTTTATTAACAAATTATGCAATTTATCAGTTCGCAAAAAAACACCCTTTTCAACGAAAACGCGAGTTAAAATTTTGTATGTGTGTGTGTGCCGGTTAGGTTCGAGCAACTGTGCCGTGCGGTACCGGCATTTTTATTTTCGTTCTAGGTCGTCAACCCGCGCACGCTCGTCGCTCGTTCATTTTGAGCGGGAAATTGGAAAACAGCCGTTTTATGTTTTCGTATGGGGGGAGGCAACCCGCAACCCATCTCCTACTATCAAAAATTTGAGTGCTAGCTACTCTACACGCGTTTGCGCATTTTGGTGCCAAGGGTTGGAGTTGAAGTCAAGCAGAAGCTTTAGCATACTAACACCCACCGAAGCGAAGACCAAACTCAGAGTCCAAGCTCTGTTAAAGCACACCGACTCAATGTGTAGCTGTTTGTGTATTGGCATGCGACATGTACATGCATGTTTGTGCATGTCCGTTTTGCAAATGTATGTGCCTGTGTGTGTGTGTGTGTGTGCAGTATAACTCCTTTTTTTTCTTAATTTGTACAAAACTTACTGCCGCACCTTTTCTAGTTGACTGTTATTTTATTTTCACTTAAATCTTTTTATATATTTTGTTATTGTTGATTATTTAATTGCACTTTATTTTTGATTTTTTTTTTAAATTTAAATATTCACTACACTATATGTACGCAAGTTGTTTGCATATTTTTGAATTTAATATAATTTTTAACTCCAATTGCGAAATACGCGCAGCCAACAACTTTGTTACTCGATTGCCTAAAAGCGAATGAATGTGCTCTTGTGACAAAGTTTGCTGAGTGTCAGTCAAAGCTCGGAACGGTTTGGAATTGAAAAGCGTAACAAATAACAGAAATGAATAAACTCTGTTAACTGCTCAAAGTTTAAATTTAACATAACAGTATGCTGTTAAAATTTACTCAATCGTAAATGTGAATACTCTGCACCAATGCATATTTAATAAGATATTAAGTTAGTAAGAATGTCAACTTATGAACTGATTTTAGTCTTTGCATACACTATGAGGCCATGCCGATTAGCTTTCTCTCTCGTGCTGTCAGCAAACGTTCGATAATGTCCTTTGCTTGAACAATACAGAATGAAAAATGAGCTGTTTACTTTTACTAAAATATAAAATTAAAAGAACTGTGCCTCAATTAAGTCCTATTATATGTTTACCGCCCTAAAGGAGCTGTTATATATGTATATACATTCTCAAAATCAAAATACTAAAATATTCTTGCATGCTCTGACAGCTCTGTCAAACTCTCAGGTCTAGAGGTTATCTTGTTTTTATTTTAGGTAACTTTGGGGTTCATCGTGTTTTAGTTACATTTTTGGCTTCCACAAATCTTATTTATAAGGGTAACACTTTTTATATTTTTAACGGAGTACTTAAGTGAAGTAAGATTTATGTTTTCAAAGGGTCTGATTCGCTTGCTAAAATGTTGCGATTTATACCTAAAACAAAAAGTTTTTGATGACTATAAATAAAAATAAAATAATATTTTCATAGCATAAAATGTAAAAATTGTTCCAATAAAAAGTAGCGCCATACAGGGTTCGCATAAAATCTATATTGGGCCCAGAGGTAATGTCTGTTTGTCGAGGATGTGGATCGAGGATTGAGAGTCTGGCAAAGACGGCTGCAGTATGCATTTCTCTTTGAATAATTTATTCTGATTGGTACCTTCTTACTTTTTTATTGATTATTTATTTTTTATAAGTAATACAATTATTATAATGTATTTTTCAAGACGTGGATCTGTTTTTCATATATCTGTGTCTAGGTCCACCAAACTAAATATTTTATACCTTATTTTGTGGAAACCGAGAATTTAGTATGTAGACGAAATATTTACAGATTTACCTAAAGAACCGGAGTGGTTTCATCTATGTCTCTCTATATGCCCGCCTGTATGGTGCTAGAGTAACCAACTTTTCAGAAAAAAAAAAACTTTTTAACCCAAGGAATGAATGCACATTTATAGTACTGTTCATATTTAGTGTTCATATTACATTGCTCACATGGGCGCGTTTTAGATCTGGTTCTTTATAAAGTTATTAAAACCAAATTTAGCCCCACCAATAACTTTTGCGATATTCCCAAGTACTGGTTGATTATATCAAAGCTTAATCAAAAAAAATTGTTATACAAAGTTTATTTCTATTGTAACTAAAGCATTGTCGACTAAGTCAACCAACAAAATGTAAGTATTTAGTATACTTCTGATTTGATTATTTTTTTTCCAAAAAAAAAAAACTAAAATTATTGGTTATTACATTATCGTTTAAGAGTTTTCAATATTTTCAATCACTGTACACAATAATATATGAGCTAAGTTTGTTTTTTTTTTGCCAATGCCTTCGTACTAATTATTGTAAATAATAAATTTTAAAATTATTGTCTAAAATCGTTAGCATTTCAAATTCCTAGGACAAAAATAAAACTCCTGATAGACTTGAACAAAAATGTAAACTAAAATTATTTCAAAAGTTATTAAAATATAAGAAACAAGTAGGCCTTGCAAATAATTGTCAAACTTGTCACAAGTCTATTATAGGAAAAGTTTTATTTTGTTTTCAGTTCAGTTTCGGTTTTCACACGAACAGCTTATAAAATTCAAGTTCATTTAAATTAATTTCGGTTTTTTTTCTTATAAATTATATATCAATTTGGTAAAATAAAAAAAAGTGTGTTTAAAATTTTTTTGAAAAAAAATTTCTCTTACAGTGGCGCAATATGAGGAAAAAACATATTATTATATGGATTATAATTGGACTAATTCTATTGATTGCCTTGCTCGTCCTCGCTGGATTGATTCATAGCAGGGGTGGAGTTTCTAAGGCCTTCACTTCTGCAACTGCAAATACCAATGCGCCGAAAAAACCACCAACGACACCAGATGATAGGCATGGAATGGATAATTAAATATTACCTACAAACGTAAAAAAAAACCAGAGATATTTTGAGCGTGGAAGTTTTTTGCGAAGATACCTCGATCTTAATTAGGAACGACAATTTTCAAATGGTGGCTGCGTGAAATTTATTGGATTATAAATGTTTGGCCACATTCAAGCTACCCCAGAGACAGCAACTGGCGCAGTCATTACGAATCAGCGCCGCGGGTAAAATCTCTTGTGTGCAATATGTGCACTTTCTTCAGATGCTCTATTTAATGTGAAATCTTTGTGTCGCTACCGGATCGAGAACAGATATAATTTAAACGATTGAAAAACATATTTCCATATCGGTTGACGCCAAATTAAAAATTTTTTGTATATAATAAATGAATGAAACGGAAGAAGAATGCGCCTGCCATTTTTATAATATTCCAAGAAACTTATCCATAAAAAAAATATAGTCAGGTGATGATTTATCCGTTCAAAAACAATTTTTAATATTTGCTCTTCGGGGATTAAACTGGGATCCCAACATTCGTTTGCCATCCTATACATGCAGACTTCGCCTTATCAAATTACCTTCTCTAAGTGATCGTTTCGGCGTGGCAGAGCCCTACGAAAATGATCTAAGGGTTAATTAAAACCAATTTCTCTAGCCACCATAATCATATTTTATGTAACTGTGGAGGACTACGACTATTCCTTTAGGCTATAACATAAATTTTCTCCGAGATCAAGGCGTTCATATAAATTGCCAGACGTATCAGTCACTCCGATCAAACTTTAGGTAGCTTTGAAGGTATCGGAATTTTCTTTCAGTATTTTACAAACATTTAAAGCTGGATTTTAAAAATGTAATATTTTCTATGCTTCAGAAAATGACACCGGCTCTATTCGATTTTGGCAACTTTAGGTTTATGCATATATGAAATTATTTTAGATTTGTTGCAGCATCGCGCCGGAAAAGCCATTTAAATATTGTATTCCCTCTACGGCAATCGAAATACTTTCGATCATATCTAATAACGGATTTTGTGTTCAAACGAACTGAATATAATATATTATATTTGGGCAAGCAGAAAATGTAATACCTAAAAGGAAAAATAGGAAATCATTTAAAAACTAAGTATGACCAGAGAAGCAAAACACCTGCATGGTACGTATCGGTGCAGCCTTGCTTCCTTGCTGTGCTATCTTTAGTTTTTTGATATACGGAATATAATATAGTTGTTAAATGTTGTACTTGTTTTTTTTTTTTTTTGCTTCTATGTCCAGCGGGTGAATGTTTCCAAAAACCATGTTAAATTTTATGTCAATCGGTTGAGACATCCATTCTTACCAAACTCGGTATTTTACTATTTTGCTGGTGTTTCTAATCACTGCGTTGAAATTGCTGTTACTTTTTCTTTAGAGGAAATCGGTCTAAAAATGCTTTTCTGTACAAAGCTTGTGGTCGATATTGGGAACAATTATTTGTTTTGTTGGAAAGGTTTTGCAACTGTCGATAAGTGTTTTGGCTATTCCAGGAATTTTAACAATGAGTGACTTGATGGGTTTACTGGATTAAGATTTGAGCAAATCACAAATTGTTCGCAGCGACTCAGCAATCAATATTTGTTCGGCTAAATCAATATGGATTTATGTTGAAGCCGAGAGAGAGAGAGAGAGAGGTCCAAAAGCGATATTTCACTTCCGAACTGTTTTATGAAAGACATGAAAGTAAGGATTTTTTGCACCGGATTATAACGACATTCAAGTAAATATACAAATATTATGCCTGGGGATCCCGTTTTATCATAGTTTACATTGACGCTGATTTAGGTGTGAACGTCATGTCTTGCTTTTGATGGGACAAAACTAGTAGTCTACTATGGAAGGCTAAAATTAGCGAAATCATTATTGGAAAACGTTATCAATTATAACTAATGCGTTTGAGTCGTGAATTGCATAAAAATCGGGTACAAACTACCAAAAGGCATGAAAAGGTAATATACTGGGCTCTATGCCAAAAAAAAAAACTGAAATGACAATTCTATACCTAACTGTTGCATTTTCCAGAACTTCCTACAGGCATTTTCGACTATACAAATGGATTTTGACGACCACAAGTTTGGGTCTTTTGAAAAAATCGAAAATTGGCTAAATAGTTGGATGGAGGTAAGAGTCAACAGTACTTTTAAGGGTGTATTTGATACTACTTTCGTGTTAAAATGACAAGGCGACGACCAACTATCTATCTATGTCGCGAGGAAGATGAATGTTTGACATCTGGCATGGCACAACTATTGCATAATAGGTGTCATGTTCAGATATGAAATCGGCCAAGATGGTCAGGCGGGAGAAGTGAATATGTTTAAAAAAAAAACATGGGCAGTTGCAGGGCTTGTATCTAAACCAGTGAAATACTGCGATACGAAGTTGAGGATAATGAAACAGCGAAAAATATATCGCAAACCTACCCAGCGCAGGATAATAATTTATATCGTATAAAGGTACGCTATTAAACTTTATAGATAATATTGGACTAAAAAATATTCTCTAAGCTAGAAGAAGAGCATACAATAGACCAACATGCTCCAGTGTAAAATAATAAAAACAAAACTTTTTGAACAAAAAGAAATCAAACAACATCAATTTGTTCAAGAAATTACTGCCAAAGTAGGTTGGACACCATCTTATTAGTTTAGAACTTAGTTTAACGGGTTAACTTATTTGGAGAGCAAGATCAATTTCAGTGTCCGGTTTGGCCATTAATACTGAACTAAGGGTCCACATCGGGGACGGAAATAAGTAAGCGATGCATATACGATTAATTGTATTAGATTGTTTATTTTTTATCTGGGTACAGTACAATGAGTGGATCAATAAAAAAAATCAGTTTTAATAGGCAAATTGCGAACTTACTACAATGCGCCCAATTATACAAAAACCAAAATGAATTTTTTTTTGTGCCGAGTTCACTGGCTCTTATTATTTATCTTATTTAGCTCGAAGTACTTTTATGTAATCAAAAAATGTTGTACCAAGCAAACTATTTGCCAACTTTTAAATGCTTTTGAAACAAAAGTTTCACAAGCGTTAATAAGCGACACATTTAGACGAAGCTAACTTTCTGAAGCGCTGCGCCCTACAAAAGGTCTGCTTGCAACTGTTGCCACTTTGTACAAATCTAATTATGCAGCCCAGTGCACCTGCCATAAAGGTAAAGAAGCAACTGGTTTCCTTACTCTATAAGCAACAAAATTGTCCAGGGACTTGGCACAAAGAACCAACACAAAGCGCCTTTTAACCGCAGCCACTGACCCAATTATGTTTCAAAATTTCTACTTTAAAGTTTGGCCCAAGCTGCTGACGTCACAAAGCGAGCTTAATCTGCACATGCGACATTTTTGCAATCTTACAACATAATTGTGCCCTTCGTTTTATTCTATTTTCTTTTTATTTTTTTATTGCACATGTGAAAGTGCTGACACCTGAGCCTTATTAGCTTTTAACAAGCTGCATGTGGCATCCACTTGAACTATACTCATCAGTCCAAATATACAAGCAGCACAAAATTGCTACACGACTCCCATTGTCAATAGATGCCTATGGATATTAAAAACAAAATTCTTCTTTTAACCCGAATCCCATGTCTACTATGACGTGCGCGTCCATTACGTTGTCAAAGTGGCCACCATAGTTGCTTTACCCTTATACGCCCCACAGTTGCGCATGTCCCAAGGCAACGTAACGCCTCACAGTGCTCGGACCCAATGTCGATTACAGTGAAACCACTGCGTCATGTTGCGGATATCAAACGGCTCCTGCGGCTGGTGCAAAGGAGAAGGCAACAGGTGCCTCAACGTTCTTGCGGTTAGCATTACCTTGGACCCGTAGTTCGTGCCTATATAAACGCAGCTAGTTGCCGCGTTTCATCTCAGTTGCGCCGCGTAGCTCTAAGGTGAAGTTTGCCATTGAATGAGTGCAAAAATCTACTCGCCATTTGCGAGCTCTCTAAAGTAATACAATGTGTAATTGGATAATTGTTTGCTGAGTTTCCTTAAAAAATGTGCAAACGTTTTATTAAATACAGTTGAAGCTGCACCTAGTAGTAGCTTAAAGAAGCAAAAATCATTTAACCAGACGCACAATGCACCAAATCCGAAAATTTGTGCTGCTGCTGCTGCTGCTCTTCACTTCCTCAGGTGGCTTTTCCAACAACAACAAAAACAAAAATTACTTCAAAGTACAATTTTCATTTAACAACAGATAATCGAATATTTGTTCGATTAACAATTGGTTTTCAACTAAATATTCACATGCAAAGAGTTTCATACATAACTGTGCGTTGAAAAGTTCAAAAAACCATAAAATGCAGACTCTCAAGCTCTGCAGCACTCTTCCATTGGTAAATTCAAATCTTTCTGAATAAGACAATATTTGTTACAAAATAATTTTATTAAACGAAAAAACAAAGTTGCCTTTCCAACTAAGCAAAACTAAAACTCACAAGCACCACAAAAATATTGACATATTTTTTATAAAGTTTCTATAAAGGGAGTTTTTTAAGAAGTTAAAATAAAGCTACAAAAAAATCTTAAAATAAGCTTTAATGTTCAATTGCACTAAAAATTATAAAATCATTGTTGAACATTTGAACAACGAACCAAAAGTGTAAAATTATTTAAAGACAAGCAGTGTGTGTGTATTATTATGCTGGTTTTATGTTAGACGATATTACAGATCTCTCTCTTGTGGTCCCGAAGCGAAGCACATATATGCTGCACTATGCGCAATTTCAAAGTAAACCAAGTATTATTTGTATGTAAAATAACAATATTTTAGTCCACCGAAGCGAAAATACTCGATTTAGTTTATATGGCTTGTAGTTATAATTTGCAAAAAATGCCTATTTGTTTAGCTTACTAAATATTTAAAAAATATTAGTATATTTCGATGTAGATAATACAGCTATTCCAAAGTAAACTAAGTGAATTGCATAGAATGGGTGATTTTTAAGTGTTTACTAATTTGAAAAAAAAAAAACATTAAATACAGCAAAGTTTATTTAAGCTCGATGAGTCGATGAACGATAGGTATAATTCAATGTTTTAAGACAATTTCATGTACAACTTGGCCTCGGCTACACTATGAATAGTCCGAAATTTAACATACAACATTTCGTCCTGTATCTGACTAAAAATGGGTATTGTCAACATAGACATAAGACTAAATATACTCCCACAAAAAATAGTCTCCAGGCGTTAAATTATAAATATATAAAATAATCTGCATTGCTGGCGCGCCTCACAATTGGCACCATCTTGTAAGCCAATTGAAGCTGTTCCATTTTGGGCCAAAAAGAGGTTTTAATCATAATTGGGTATTGCTAGCCATTCACAATGATGTTCCGGTCTGCGCCGTCTTTATGACAATTATGACAAACGCTGATTTTTTCGGGATATAAAAGTAGTAGGCTATTAAATTAGTAACCTTAAAAAAAAAAAATTACGATTTTGCCTATAGCAATTGTTTCTGATTTCTTTACATTCCAAATGCAGTCTTTTTTCATATTCACGTATTTAATCTAGCAGAAATGAAGCTTTCGCTAAATAAGAAATTATACTACATGGGATTTTGATCAAATTTAATAATGTCTTAAGTGTTGTTCGTGGTTTTATTGTAGGCCAAACTAAACATGGTTAATAGTAAGACAAGCACATAATCCTTATCAGTTGTGAAAAATACTGATGTTAAATAATAATTTCATAAAAAATAACCCTTTATTGAGCAGGCAATACTTTCCATTAATTAAAATATTGCAGCTAAATGTATAAAAACATCAACTAACTTTTGGTATGGGAATGCATTTGATATGAGCACAAATAATCAAATAATCGAATTGAATAAAATTCTTCAATAATTATATTGCATCATGTATGCACTCTGGTCACGTTACAATCCAAAGCTACTATCCAAACTGCTAAAGTTTTCCATCAACAAGAACTCTTTTGAGAAGGGAAGTAGAGGTTAATATATCGAAAAAATATGTTTTGAAAAGAAATTGTTTACGCAGCGCAGCACAGTATTGGTACAAAAGATCATATTTAAACAAAAACTTTATAATCCTGCAATATTTTAGAAATAATCATTTTAAAATTCATTACAGAAGATCTTACTACTGTCTACCTATAAGCTAACTAGTGCGAGTAATTGTATCCATAAAGTCAAAATATAATCGAATATTTTTAGAACTTTTCAACTTGGAAATTGAAATAAATATATAATAAAAATAGATTAAATAAAGGGTTTCGAATTTAAATTAACATTAGAGGCCATGAGATGTCTTAATGAAATATAAATAACAGAATTACATTACTTAAAGTTAGGTGTGCGCGAATTTGGGATACTCCGCAGGGTTTTCGTCTATTAAATCAGTAACCTTAAAAAAAAATTTTGATTTTGCCTATAGCAAGTACATAATATAGTAGACTAAGTTTGAGACAATAATTGAAAAGCTTACAACATTTTAAGTATAGAAATATTATAGCCATTTTGCGTTATTAGCAGTTGTTAAGCGATTTTTGTTAAATTAAACGTAGTGATTGGCAAGACTTGAATATATTTATATAACGACAAGTTGAAGAAAAATAAAAACTCGAAGAATTTAGTGATATTTTTAAATTTCAATAATGAAAAACAAAGTATAGTACATAGTCCAAACAATTTGGCAACGTTTGGGGAGACTAAATGCCTTTTAATAATTCAAAGCTTATTAGAATAACTTAACACAAAACAAACAAAATACAACCAATGGAGCTATGTGATATCGTCAAGCGATTTTGATCAAATTTTACAAAGCATCTGGTAACATCAAATGACTATTGAGTTCCGATCTTGTCTTTAATATATTTATGCAGAACTAAATTGTTCTTTCAAAAACTTTTAATTTTCTTCAAAGTGACACACAATAAAATTCATGCAACGCTAAATCGTATATTTCTGATATTAAATAACTAAAAATAAATCTTGTATCCACTTGGATAACAACAGTTTGTTTCTCTAACTCTTTTCATCTCTTATCCATGCATCCATGCAAATCTATATGATTTTTTGCATAGTACTACGTATAAAAAGCTAAAATCGAACGATATACGTAATAAATAAGGACTTTGGTATTTTTTTCAAAAATATAAAGCTATATTTTGAATGCTTCATTTGCTTGGAATGATCAAACGAACTAACCAAGTACTGCACTTCCACAAATTCGGCCTCCTCCAAAAATTCCACTGTTCAGTCGACACCATTTATGCGGACAATCTTTATTGCCAATTGTTCATTAGAGTTAAAGTCTTAAAACTATGGTATATAAAAGATACCTGGCCAAAGTGTCGGCGATTCCGATGTGACAGTTGTCAAAAATTCCGCAAGAAGAGCATGCATGATGAAAAGCTTCATTTTGTTAAATGTTGTAAATAAATGTGAAGAGTTCTAATAGCTTTTTCACAATATCCTATTATAGTCGTATACTCAACTATATAAATTCAAAATATATTATATATAAATATACAAAAAATTGGAAGCGTCTTCGCCTTGAAATCCGAAAGTCAGTGGCATTTGTCCAGCAGTGGCATTACTATCAAGTAAAAAGATGGGATTTGCCTATAAAACTACCATTGAATAAAGAGGCTGTCATTCGGGTTCGGCTATAAGATATATGATCCCTGCACTGTTTAAATGGCTATCAATGCAGATATCTCCACATCCGCCTTTGGAGCGATTGTCCCCTACGTCCTACTTTGTCGGCTTTCGTATCCGACACTTTCTTTGACAAAGCCCCTTCATCTATACAGACGACATGCCCAAACCAACGCAGACTTTGTACCATATATGCCGTTGTAGAGCTCATATAGCTCATGGTTCATTCGTTTGCGTTAGTCGTCCCTCGTAGCCATATAAAAGCAACATTTAAGAATTTTTAATTAATTTTTTAAATTGAATTAAGTCACTTTTTTTTTTTGTGGAATTCCCATAACAAGTTATGTCGTATAGAACTCTGTTTTGACTTCAATAATATTCTTAGAATATAATCAGGAACCCTATTTATTTAATTAACAACACTTTTAACCAGGAAATAAATTTGAAAAAAAGAATTATTGTATTTGGTCCTAACCAACACTTGGAAAACTTTTTTGAACAGCCGGTTAGTAAAACTATAAACAATGACATTATTATATCCCCTAATGCTTGCCTTTGTATATCAGTTAAAATACTATGTACATATTTTACATTAGCTTAATTAACAACGGACTCTCAATTAATTGCACTCCTGCTTTTATCAGCCATTAAAATCTGTATAGTTAAAACGGAAATTGGACTTCCTTTTGAAGTGTAAAGGTCTATCCACAGAAGTAAACAATAAACGCGTGGGCAGTACCTTGAAACTGAACTACTTTGCCCATAAACTCCATCTAACTACATTTGCTATTTTGTTTTTATTTTCCCTCCCACATGATTGGGCATGGCAGAACCCTTGCGTCGAATGCCCATGATTTACGCAGCATGGCCAGAGACATTATTTGAACTAAATAGCGCAACCGGAAACCCTTTGCCAAAATTTTCCAGTCGGGAAATGGCAACGGAACAAAGAGAGCAACGAGAGCGGGAGCAACAACAACAGCCTGATGAACGCGAGTTTTTCGATATGAAAATGGCAGGCCATTTCCCCAATGCCGAAAGCAATCTCGCACTTCCGCCTTATTTGAAGCAACGCTGGCGTCTTTTGCATCAACGTTATGACAAATCTTTTAAGAAATTGCAGGTGCATCAAATGTGGGTAGATCTGCAATCTCCGGCTAATTGGCAACAACAGGCGCACAAAGGCCAACATTTGCCTTCAAACAAGTTCTGGAAAAGCAACAAACGTGCGCCAATTCAATGGCCACCATCTGCCACTTTGGATCAGCCAATTGGAGAACCACGTTATCCCTACACCATTATTTGGCCCAATGAGCAGCAAACAACGCACACCTTTAAGCGAGAGCCAGTGCTGCAAAAGGAGCAACAAGTATTTCTGCCTACGATAAGTGCTGGTAAGTTGGCTAAAAAGCTGCTACTCCACTTATTGGCTAGCTAAGTTTTTTGGAATGTCCTTCAGGAGTCATGACCAATCTAGGTGACTTTTTTAACGACCTTAAGGCGAATGTGCTATTCGCCGAGCAATCCCAGCAACTCGGTGAGGCTGAATCTCAACTGCTGGAAGGCGTGCATCAGCATCCTTTGCGTGCGGCCAAGTTCAAGCAAGACGAGCAGTCCCAGCAGGATGATGAGTTGACACAGCAGAATGACTTAAAAACCGCCAAGCTGCTGCAGGCCATACGCAGCTACAGACCATCGCAAAAAATTCGCTCACTTGTTTCCAGAAATCCTGATGGCTATAGAAACTCCCAGTTTATTGATCCCAGCTACATGTGGTTGGGCCTAGGAAAATAACATTAAGCACTGGAACAGTAAATCCTTTTGCAGTGTTTAAGTTACAACGAATGTGAATGCTACTTGTGTGTCTGCCCCATTCCTTGGCTATTGTGGTGACAATGGTCATGGAGTTAGTTGTTCTATAACGAACAACCATGTAAAATATTCCTAAAGAAAGCATTAAAAATTATCCAAATATGGCGCAAAAGTAAATGACTTTTATATTTTGAAATTGTCTCTAGTATTGCGGTAAGTATTAATATTATTCTTTTTGTTAATTATCATGGGAATACATTTGTCGAGCCCATGACGCTTGGCTGGCGACTAAACTGTCATACCCATATGCTGCGCAAAAGAGATTAGCCCGAAAGATTAAGTTAATGCCAGTGACTGATAGGCAGGCGCTCAGAGCTCAAAACTATTGTAATACCAATATAGACATACTGAATCCAGTACTGGAGTACTACAAGCTTATCCAATTCCAAAGGTATCGGCACTGTCTTGTCTTGTAGGGTATCTTTAAAAATATTATCAATTATAAGTGCTTCTGAGTGGTTAAATTTTTATTTCGACATCTGGTTTACTCTTTTCATGGTTTGTACCACCATAACAATTGTCAAAGTTCTTCCAATCCATGTGTATGGTCAAGATAGTTGAACTGGAATACTTTGGAACGAATATTTATCTATAAGCTGTTTAACGTTGCGTTTATACCTATCGCTTCTGCGCAACCTGAGCCACAATTTGAACATTATTATTATTTTATTATTTATTAATATGTAAGGGTACAACTAAGTCCAGTTGACCTTAAGATTAGACAAGTTAAACATTCTAAAATTATGAAATAATAAATGATAATAACGAGAAAAAAATATAATAAAACTAATCCGTATTCCTAGCCTGATGGGTGCATTTTTTATAGATGTGCACCGTCTTACATGTGGGGCTAGCCAGGAACTTAGATTTACAATGTAAATGTATAAATTTAAACATTTTTTTCCAAATAGAAGCCAAAGAACAGCGTTGACTATGATGGGTTTTTATAGTTAATGATTGGTCAAAGAAGCTCGATTTAGGGAATCAAGATAAGATAGGATAGTTAAAGAAATGGATTGGATAGACCGCTCAAAGGAGACGAAATCATAGAAGTTATTATAATTTACGCATAGGACACGAAAAGGATATCTTAAAGATATTACAAATATAATTATATAGAAGTGGTTCCCTAATCTGGAGATCAACGCCAGTTTAAAAGCACACTCCGCAAATAACGCATATCCATGCCAAACACCTCATCTTTTGAAAGGGGTATCAGAAATGATTAAATTTAGCTTCGGAATGCCTGAGAAAAGCCTCTTCCTAAAATACGTTTAAACGAAATCTTCATAAACACACAGAAAACGTAAAAGGATCCGTTAAAAAGACTCCCCATTTAACTAATACAATTTGCCTAAAATTATTCTTGTTTTTATGTTTTTTGAAACATCTCTTTGTGCGCTATCATATGTCCCCGTTATCAAAAAACTCGAATAAATTTGCCTAACCTGACATAAAGCATCTTATCTGAGTTGGCTGCTTAGCTGCTAATATATTTTTATGCTCACAACACGACGGACAAGCAGACAGTCTAGTCTAGTCAATCTGAACATGCTTTAGTTAACTTCTATTTGCTGTCCACGATCGACACAGTTCAATACAACGTATGCATTGCTATCGGAGGCGCATAACATCATGGGTCGTTGCAAAGAGTTGCTGTGTATGATCCCATTGGTAATAGTTGTCGTAGTGGCACGACAACTTAAACCATACATGGTCTCAATAGAATTACTTGTCTGTGCTTTGCGTGCAACTTCTGCAGTTGCTTACTTTTCCTCCACTTAGGCTTAGCCTCCACTTCGTCCTATTTCATTTGCTTTTGCATCGAGAACCTCCTTACTGGTGTTTCTTTGCCCCATACATACAAGACGGCCGAGCGAGCAACATCGTTTCTTTATGCGCTGGTCGACCTCTATCGCGTCGAGGAGCTAATACAGTTTATGCTTTAAAAAAATGAAATTTTGCTTACGAATAATATTTTATCTTAAAACAAACACATAGCTTCTGCTCAGCACAAATAACGTAAAATTTGCGCACAAAACATAAACATTGTTTCCAAATTCGCACAATGGCACGAAAGCTTAAAAATGTTTTAAAAATCATGTCTCTTAGACAATTTAGATATTATTAAGAAATAAATCCAAATCCACAATGTAGATTTTGGAACACGTTTCAATTTCAGAAGAAAGTATAAAATACCCAATAATACTTATTTGGTTTTAACATATGTTTATTGTCTATTTGTTTATCTACTCCATAACTAGTATCTACCCAAAATTAAATCTTATAAACTATATGCTATAAACATATTAGTAACACAGAACCCAAGTCACAATGAATTATAAATGAACATTCAATTTCAAGCCAAAATATTGTTACAATTTAATTCATAAATATTTCTTCATTTTTGTCACTTTTTTCGATGAATATGTGCATCTTCTACAACCAGAGGGCTCTGCTTCATGCTTGCTTTGCATGCCAATCCCTAATCTGCTGGCATTAATCCATAAAACCATTAGCCGTACAATTACTGCGTGTAGTAATCCCAAAAAAATGAGGAGATGCCTGAAACTTGTGGTTTTAAATAAAGATTAACTTTTCCGCCCAAACTCGGTATTGAGTTAACATTAATATTTGAGAAAAATTTAAATTAGTTCAAAAAATAGAACAAGAAATTACTTGTATAAAAGTCATGGGCTAATAATAACCAAGTCGAAAAAGAGCAAAAATGACACAATAGGTGCCACTGTATTGCAACAGTGCCCTTATGCATTTATTCCACAAATTTAATCAAAATTTATGTGTCGCAACAAGTTTGCGCTGAATCAGAACTTTACTTGATATCTGAATTCCCCAATTCAATTATTTTTCTAAACTTAGCTCGTGTTTTTAAAAGAACAACGCCCTTTTTGTAACGAACTTGCATCATGTACATACATACATATATGGATATACACATATGTACGTATTGCTTACGATAATAGACATGCAACGGTTATGAAAATTTAGAATGTTCTCATCTATAAAGGAAACATGGCTATCCCAATGCATGCAAAAATGCAATTTCAAAACAGATAAGAGTATTATAAATCTTTTTGTATATATTTGGTATATCAATCAATAGGCAAACAAGCTATTGTTTATATTTTAAATCGTTAACAATATATGGTAGTTATTAATGTGTATTTGACAAAGTATAATTTTCCAAATTTAAATGCAAAATGTATAAAATTCGAATCATTTTCAATATAAGGCACTTTGTGGATTTGACGAAATTCACTTTAAATTTTAAGTTTTTGTATTGTTCATGTTTGGCTCTTAGTAATGGTTTCCACAATTTATGGCCGAGAATATATGTTATGTACAGTACCAAATCAAAAACATGATTATAGGCAAATATAATGTTTTATGTCCACTTTAATTGTACCCACATTAAATCTTTGTATTACTGGAATATGCGGCATTGTTTACGTCTTGCTATGAAAATGTAAGGCTTCGTGTGCACTTTACCCGCAATCACATTACATCTTTGTATAACTGGAGTAGCCGGCATTGCTAGCGTTTTCATTATCTAAAAGCGGACGCTGCTGATCACGAAAAACTTGAATGTGCTTATACAGCGAGTAGACGCCAAAGTATATGTAGAATTCTAGCACTATAGAAACGATAACAATTTGTTTACAAAATACAACAAAACAAAAGCCAGGGAAAAACACAAATGACTCACTTAATCCAAGAATTGCAATCAACATGGCAACCAATATATCAACAAATGCATGATGCTGTTGTGAAATCATTATCAACCAAGCGAAATTATACAGAATGTTGAACACTAACGCAATGGCAGAGTTTATAAGCCAAGGTAGTAACATCAAATGGCGTTCCTATATAATATAAGCGAAAATAATTGTTGACTTTAAATGTATTAAATAATTAGTATTAATTTTGTACAGACCTGTATGGTACCTAGTACTAGCATGCCGGATGCCAACAAATTGATAATGGATAATGCCACATATACGCTGCCCAAAAATATGATAACTGCATACGAACGTTTATAATAAATGTATTAATTTTACGCATAACTAAATTTTTAATTTCACAACTTACTTCTGCTTATGTCGTTTGGATTTATCTGCTTTCCCTGTTGCTCAAGTAGTTCCGCAAACACCTCTGCTAGCTCATCGGCATAGCCAATGCCAAGGCTCAACAAAATTAATGTTATAAATGAGCCCACAATGCCTATCCAGCCGATGACCACGCCAGCTGTGTTCAGCCGCATGCAACATAATTTCTGCATCATTTTTGTTGTTCTCGAATGTAACAAAACGTAGCTGAAATTTTCTTCAAGTGCAACAACACAAGCAACTATAGAAATATGAAACCACAAATAGAAATGCATTAGAATATACTAAGTATTTTTCGAGTATTAAATAAAGCGCAATTGCCGACGACGTACCTATTTACTTGATTTCCTCGAAATGAATAAAAAGATCTAATGAGCTATGCCGCAAATGGAAATGCGCAGCAATATTAAAATAATGCAAACGTCAATGCAACAGGTGTTGCCAGATGATTTTGTTACTATTGTGTCAGGTGGCAAGGCTGCCTAAAACTTTGCTTTTGCATAGCGCTACCACTGCATTTTTAATTGAGAACTAGTTTGCCTTTTTTAAATTTAAATTAAAGTAAAACTGTTTTACAACAACGCTCCATTATTTCAGTCCAGTTGCATAAGTTTTTGGCAACAGCTTCCAACAAATTTTGAAAATTAATAATGCAGTTCGTTGGAACTTAATGCAATTCGGTTTTAAAATCAAAATAATTAATTTTGTTTTTTTTTTAATACGAGGGTTATACCCTGCGAAGCATTACTTCGCGGCTATACCGCAGTGTTTAAACTTAGGCTCATAGTTTAGAGTTTTAGTTTTTAGTCTAGTTTATTTCATGAATAAAAAAAAAATGTACTAACTTAAAATTTATCTCGAAAAATAAGGAATTAAATCGTGAACCTTATCGAGCGATTATTTTTAACAACTTTCGACAACAGTGCATAGATGAACTTAATTCAATTTTGGGCGATGAAGCTCCATTATCGATGGTACACTGAATTCAAACGAGATCTTAGTGGAGGTCGTCCAAAATCAGCCGTTGCTCCGGAAACCATTGATGCTGTGCGCAAACTAATATTGCAAGATCTTCATGTGGCCTATCGTTTCATTATTTTAATGGCATTTTAAAAATTACAAATGCTCAAAGAACTCTGTGCACAAAAAAAAGTACACGATGGTTTTAATTTGATATAGCGTAGGAGTAGATTAGGCTGAAAATAATGCTAACAATAGTGCGGCCGAGTGCTCTTTTAATAGGAAGGGCAGGTAGCATTTTTATTAATTGTAAGGGAAGTCTGCATATTGATTTAAATAAAGACACGCTGTACGTTTTGTCACCGAATCAATAATTTTGTTGAGATGACGCAACATTTTTTTATGAAACAAAGCTTATAATATGTTTCTATAATTTACCAATTTGAAGAACCCAATTTTGAGCACATAAGGAGAAGAGCATCGGACTCTGAATTTTGTTAACACTCAAGCTTCGAATTCGGACAAGAAAACTATACAAATTGTGTCAACATTAATATTAATTATTAATAATTATTAATAGTTGCAAAACGAAGTAGTTCAAATTGATTGTATTAAAACCTGGTATGGTGGCTTGGAAAAGCCTACGGATCAATTTCATATCAATAACTATATAAACCTATTATTTCTTTTACTCTTAGTTTATTAAGGCAACTCTATTTGAACAACCAGTGTAAGAACATTTTACTCACACGTAATATTATTTTTAAACTTTTATAATCTGGGGTGAGGCAGAATTCTATTTCGTCTCAATTCCGCACAAATAAAGAACAATATCGTTAGTTTATTAGGTTCTTATAATTTGGAAATATTTTTCGAACAAATAGTAAACATTCTTAATCAATCATGGTAGCAATACATTAATTGGTCATAAATTGTAAAAAAATACTTGGCGAACTGTTCAAGAGAAACAGAATCACTCGAACTCGTTGTTGCGTGTAAATTTGTTTTGCGCCATATACTCATGCATTATTTGATCTGGCATATTAGATTTGTGTATAATTGGGATAAGTAGCATTATCTTGTTGTGTAGGTGCTGTACCTATAAGTGGACGCTGTTGTTCACGGTTGGCTTGAATATGCTTGTACAGCGAGTAAATGCCGAAGTAGATGTAAAATTGTAGCACTGTAAGCAAGATAATGATTTGTTTACAAAAAAAAAAACCGGTGAAGTACACAAATGACTCACTGAATCCAAGAATTGCGAATAAAATGCTGAACAGCACTCCAACACTAAGCTCCTGTTGTGTGATTTCTATAAACCAAAATATATTGTAGATAAGGCTAAACAACAGACTAATAGCCGAGTTAATTAGCCATGGTAGTAACATCAAATGACGTTCCTAAAGAATTGATGATTTTAATTAAATAGCAATGTAATATAAATTTTGAACACACCTTCATGACGCCTCGAACTAACATTCCGGATGCCAAACAATTGATTGTGGTTAATGCCAAGGAAATGCTGCAAATTATTACGATATCTATGCAGAAAAACATTTTGACAAATAATTAATGCAACGGGCCCATAATTAACTATTTTAGAACTTGCCTTTGCGAACGACGTCTACATCATTTCTTGCAAAATTCTTTGCTAAATCATCGGCATAGCCAATCATTAAACTTAGCAGGATGATTCCAATAAATGAGCACACCATGCCTATCCAGCCGATGACCACGCCGGCGGTGTTTAGGCGCATGCAACATAATCTCTGTAACATAATTATGTTTCAAGTGCAGCTAAGCGTAGCATAAAAATGTTGGAAAAAATACAAAACACAGTGTTACTTTAATACAAAATACGATTTGAAGCGCAGTTAGTGCGATGACAAACCTTTCACGAGAAGTAATAAAAAAAGATAACTCTTTCAGACCAAAATGCGTATCAAAAACAAAGAAATGCAATAATAATTCAACACTTATTGCCAGACTACAAACATTTAAGTCAAGTGGCAAGGCTGCCATAAAGTTCGTTATAAAAGTACTCCCAGACATATACATTTGGAACTAGTTCCGATTTTTATTTTAATTAAGTTCAAGGTTTACTTTTTCTTACAACAGTTAAATCCTTTTTGAATTTAAATTAATCTAAAAATTAGTTTAATTTACCTATTAAAAATTATTGGTTAAAGACGAATAATTTGTGCATAAATTTTTGTTGCGCATTGAGAATTAATTTTGCCTTGAGCAACAAAAAGCGCCGATAGTGGCGGCGCTTAGCTTCCGATCGTATGCACTTATTATTGTTTTGACATGGGCGCGCTGTTGTTCTTGCGCTACATTCCGTTCATTACTGAACAGTAACAAAAAAATAAGAAGTTAATATATTTAATGTTAGATAGGTTGCGTTAAAAACATACATATTTTAATAATATGCCTTAAAATTATTGACAATCGCAGGACTACAAACGAAACTGCTGTGCGACACAGAGTAGTCAATATTATGCTATATGTATATTTCGTTGTGCGCCACAATTGCACTTTAAATTGTATAATCCTTATGAAATACTGATATTCTGTTTAAATGTAAAACACTTTCTTGGCAATGGAGTGTTTTTTTTAATGTGGCTGGCCTTTTCTGGAAATGGAGAGTACGCTGTGATGCAGGCAAAAGCATTCTTAAGTTCTTGAAACCAATCGAGCCCCCAATTTATGTAATATGATTTGTTTGAATTTTAAGCATTTTTAGTGTATAAAATGTTTCGCCGGTTTATCATTTATATTATACAAATCGTAGCTGCACCGTATATGTATATAATTATACATACGCTGGAGTGAGCATTTTATGTTCTCATGGGGCTTGCAATGCCACAACCCACACATAGTCAGACAAACACAACTATACACACACACACACATGTGGCGCTCTCTACATACTGATGTCTGCTCCACAGCATTTAGAACTTGTAGCTTCATTTGTTGACACTCGCTCTTGGTTGCTGGTTGTTATTTTGTGGCTAGCATTTTTCTTTACATTTTGTGATATTCAACACGAGTGCGCGCTTTTCTATAACCGCGTATATCTTAACCGGTTTTCGGGAAAATTCAAAACAATTTTAAAAACGCAAAATGAAGCTTGTTGTTGATCAAGGACCCTGCCAAACAGAGCTACGCAGCTGGTGTTTATGTATTGCCATTTATTTTCTAATTTCCATCACACTAAATGTGATCTTCTTGCCAACTGGTGAGTAAAAATCTGACGTAGCTTGATGACTATTATTCTAATATAATATTTGTGTGAACGTATGTACATTTATACATAGTAAATTACACGCGGGGCGCGGCAGCTTTTGTGAATCCACGCTCGGCCCTTTTGTGGTGCTGGCAAACAATTTTAAATAGCAGCATTTGATTCCACATTATCAAAAAAAAAAAAAACAATAGCAAGTGGTTATTTCGGTCTTTTTATTTCGACTTTTATGTTCAAATATATATGTATATATGCAAATAAAAGTGGTTGTTGTTGTGCCATATATGTACACACATATATGCATATTATGTATAGCTATCGTTTGGACGTAAACATATCTATATATATACATATATAAGTAAATATATACATGTTTATAAATTGCCTGTATTAAGCATGAGCTAATACTTTGCACATTGCCAAACTTGTTCTCGAAGCGTATATTTTTTGAATTTTTGTCGGATTTTTTACGGGTATGACGCCACCGTGGCTGCGTTCACTATGACAAATATAAATGCTACCTTCCTTCATTACTTACCTACATATTTCAGTATTAGCTTAATACTTACCACAAAGCAATGACTTAAACTTGCGATAAGCTGCAATGGGTTGCGTCACTTCAATTACGAATAATACTACTTCTTCGAATCATTCTTGCAGTTATTATACATTTTTCATTCATTTGATTTACTTACAGTTGTCAACTTTATATCATTTGCTGTGGTTGTTATCGGCAATGTTTGCCTGCTATTCGGTTGCCTGAAGGTACGTTCAAGTTTTTCGCTGAATTTGTGACAACATGTATATACTATATATTTACTTTTCCTATCCTTTTTGCAGTACAATCATTTGCTTGTACTCGTTTGGCTGATTAACGCGCTCGTATTTGCCATTGGTTGGCCCTTTGCCATTTTTGGTACCATTTTTCATTTTGGCGGCTATCGTGAGGCCACCGGATTTAACAATGTCATCTTGGCATTAATAGTCTACATCATATCTCTGAGTAAGTCACAATTGTATCATTAATGTGATTTTGTTAATTCAACAAGCAAATTGTTTGTTTCTGTTTTTTATAGTCCTCTATGCTTTCTGTGCTCGTATCGTCTACTCGTATCACATACAACTTAAGAACAGTCAGTCTAATCCACAACATTCAGTCGTTGTTTAAATTTCCAATGCCAATGTGTTTTTACACTTTTATAAGCTTTTCTATTTTCTGTAGTTTGTTTCAATAAAATATGTTCTTGTATTAAATTACAAATTAACGTTGAACGTACATAAATCATCACTTATGTCACATTGTATTTATCAACAGTTTAAATATAGTACACACATACATACAATAATACATTATGTAGATTTTAGCTGATATTCATATTTCGTTTAGCATATACTTTCTTAGGCCTTACAATCGCAACAGTTAAAACATAATATTTATAAAACCCCCAGCTATACTCAATTTCTTTTACACTTTTCATTTCTATTCTCTTAGCAGTTCTATGCGATTTGTAACTATTCTATACTCCGGCTAGGCTTTCTTCTGTATTAAACATAAAATGGAAAGTTGGTCTTCTTGGTAATTTGCGTAAAGCTTGTCTCAGCATTTTGGTTTTTAAGTTTTGATTGAAAAGCAGCAAATATTCGCGAGCTCTGACTAATTTCCGCTTCATTATTATTATTCGCACTGCGTGCATGTTTTAAAGCAGGCGTGGCCATGTCTAGCTCAAGCTCAAATTGTGCCATGCTTGTTTGCCTATAGCTAACTGCCGATTTTCATCTGGGTGTTGTAATATTCGGCATCTTCTCCAAGAAATCCTTGGCCAGCACATGCTCAACTTCTTGTAAACAACTTGCCACATCTTTCTGAGTGTCTGCAAAGTTGCGTGGATTTGGACAGCAAATGCTAAGCGTTGAGAAAAATGGATAAAGCTCTTGCAACGAATGAATTTGCTGGAAGTTGAGCATTAAATGTTTGCCAGGTTTGCGATTGAGCGGCTGTAACAAAAAGTGAATTAATCAAATTGAAAAGTGAATTAGTCAAATTATTGAAACCATAAAAACTTACAGGTGAGTGACTTGTATATTTCATGTCCATGAGACGTGCCACACGTTGTACATGGGGCACATACAGCGTATTAGGCAAACTAGCTGTACTGCCATCAATGCTGCCGTTTTGTATTGGGACTTCCTCCAAAGCATCAAATTCAGTGCCAACAAAAGCCCAACGATACATCTGAAAATGTGGTAAGTTTGTGGCTGGTAAAACGCAGCCCAGCTCGAGCAGTTTGCAGGCCTCTAGCTGCACTGATCTCCAATGCTGTATAGGTGTTTGTGAATTAATGCCATTGCCATTGCTAGATGTAGTTGAGGACCAGGAGAGATCAATGCCAGTTAATAAACGCGATTGTTGGCTGTTTAAGAAAATCGTTGTACTAATTTTTTACAGGCATAAAAAATATTTAGATTACTGACCTGCGTTCATCGCCCTCGGTTTTAAGCTCTTGTTCCATGGCAAGAAATACCTGCACCATTTCAGCAATAATAATAGGCCAGAGTGAGGTTACGTTCTCGGGTGACATACGCAGCAATAGCACACGGGAACACAGAAACACTGCAGCCTGCACAGCTGGACCCAAGGGTACAAGACGTAGACTATTAACAAGTTGCTCTGTAAGTTTAAAACGAGTGTAATTGTAAAATATGAGTAGAATATAACGATTCTTATTGATAGACCAAGTAATAAAGTTTTTATAAATAAATATCAACATACATACTTATTCAAAACAAAGTCAGTAAGTAAAGCTATGATTTAATTTAATTTTTTTAGTTTTATGAGCTGAACTCACCCTGAATATCCGGCATGTACTTGTTATGCTGTCCAAACTCACTGCTGTATATTACAAATGCCAAACGCTTAAGTAGCATAGCGCGCAGTTCATATTCCTGGTCACGTGATGCAAATATATTGAGACTGCCAGCCTGCGATAGCGATACGCGCGTCATAAGCTCACGGAATGTTGTATTGTCGTAGGTCATAAGGCTGTCTAAGATTTGCCGCCAGAACGGCAAACACGTTATGTCCATTTGAAAGAACGAATTGTCTAGCATTAAATCCAGCATATCCTTGCGCCAAGCCTTTCGCGTATATTGATAGCCACTTAGACTGGCCAACAATGCAGAGCATGCATAGAAAGATGGCACATTCCGCACCGTATGGTTCTTTAAATATGGTGTAATATTGTACAGTAAGGTTGTTACAATGGTCACCACTTTGTCTTTTTCCTGCGAACCATACGCAACATCAAGCAGATTCGACAGTATGCCTGCCAGAACACTTTGGGCCTGCAGCGAATATTGCTGTATACCACCCACGCTGCTGTCTTTGGCATGTCCATCAGTATCCTCTTTGACGGCTAAATTGCGTCGTAACCAAGTAGTCTGCTCCAAACAAGCGCCAGCTACATTCGATAGCGAGTCGACTAATCGCGAGGTTACATCATGCAGCTCACGTACCTCCTTTTTGTCTTGGAATGGCATTTGAGGACAGCGCTGCACAAACTCATTTAGCAGCATTAATAGTGCAAACTGTGCCGGTGGCGTTAGATTCATTCCATCGCGCAGCAGTACTAGCAGCGAGGCCCAAGCATCGGCCAATTGCGGCGCTGGTGCTGACTTCATGTAGAAATAGAATAGCTCCAAGGCGCTAACCTCAATACTTAAATATGCCGGCGGTCTGTGTATTGGCGGCGGTGACTTTACCACTTGATGCAGCGTTTGTACAAACGAGTCCATTGGCATTACTCGTATGCTTGACACCAGCGACACCAAACTTAACTGCTCAGGACAGGCTTGCAGTGTTGAATTGCGTTGGAACATTTCAGGTATGCTCAGATTGGCAATTTTACCCTCGGCCACTAAGCGTCTACGATGTGCTTCACCGCGTTCTTGCCACGTGACAGCCACAGCGGTCAGGAAATTGGAGCCATGATGTAAGGAGACAGGTGACAAAAATTCCATTAGTTGCTGCTTGACAGCACGTACTTGGCCCAGTTCACTGTCCCAAATGGCAGCCACGCTTGTCATTATGCGCGATAAATGTGAGAGCACAGCATTGCGGGCGGCCTGAAGCTGTGGATTTCGTGGTGCATGGGAGTCACCAGCTGTCCCACTGCCATTGTTGGACAAAAACGAATGCACAATATTGTTTAGTAATTGCCCGGTATTAGAGCTTTGCGAGGCCACGCTTGTCTGTGGATAAGCTTGGTTAAACAGATGCGACAGTGCTGTCTGCTGTGTATTGTCAAGCAAACAGTAGTGGCAGAGTATGGTTACTGCCTCGAGCTGCGAAACCACATAGTCTGGAGGAAACTGTTCCTGCTCCTTGAGTGTAAGCTTGGCAATGCGATCTATATTATTGCACAGCTGATGCACCACACTAATGACAATGTTGGTAAGTGAACCAAAACTAAAACAATTCAGCGAACTTGTCACTAGATCCGTCCAGTTGCGATGTACATGTCGCAGGCGTTCGTCTTGAAGAGCGCTCAGCACAGCAGCCAGAAACATTGGTTGCTGACTAATGAGGCAGTTGGGCAAATACTTGACATTTGATGCTGCTACATCTGCGCTTAGACGCGTTAAGCGTGTAGGTGAGATGCTACCAGCTGCATCTGAATCCTTGCCAGTGCTAGAACCAGCCGTTGCACCATTTGTGGCCAAATCGTTACGCAGCACATCAACTTCATATTCAAGCTTAATGACAGCCATTAACAAACGAAGCACTTGCACCTGAAAGCACTCAGCATGCAGGTGATCATCCTGAGGATCATTAAAGTTTAGAACTTGCTCAGCAAAGCTACCTCCTACGCTACGCAATTGCCGCTCATACGTGCATACCGAAGAGTTAAGGCAATGTAAGATAACCTTTTGCAGCTTGGAACGTGCCATCAAATCAGCAATATAGCAAGCTAGTCCTTTTCCCATGCCTTTCACAATGTCAATAAGTTCGGTGCATATAAGGGTTAACAGCTCGATACTTTCCAGCTGTATACGACGATTGTTGACTATATCATCCAGCGTAGGCGCTTCGTTTTTGGCATCTGACGAATCACGATGAAAGTAGCCACGTGCATAGAATAGACACAATGTAACCAGCAGCTCCAAATGCATGCAGCCGCGATAGTTTTGTGCGTATTCGGAGTTGCTAATGCTGCCGTTAAAACCTTTGCCAGAGATACTTTTACGATGTCGTATCAGCTGCTGCTTTAAACTGCCGCTGGAAAAGGATGTGGTTATGGACAGGCAAAGGAAAGTGCGTTTGTCACAACAAATAATGTTGCGCAGCGTTTGAAAAGCGTACAACGCCTGTTTGGTATCATAGATGGCCAGATAGATGAGCAAATGATTGTGATATAAATGTATAACGTCTGTAGTACTTCTAGTGGAGGAGCGATTGCTATGTTCGTCGGCATTTTGTGCGGCATTTTGACGTAATATTTCCACATTTTGTTTGCTCTTTTCGAGCGCCTTTTGTGTAAGCTCCCAATCTGGTTTAAGCTTGCTTGTCTCCAAACTGAGATTTCGCCGCTTATCTTCTACATTTATAGTTGGTCCCGCATCGGAGCTAGCGTGTATGGAGACTGTTTGCGATTCAGACTCCGCAGCTTCATCGTCACTTTGGTTGAGCTCCTTATTCATGGCGGCGCTCGTTTCTGCATGACTATTATTACTATCTGTAGAAGTCTTGGAAATACAACTCATGCGCTTCTTTTCACTGCTATTGAGTAGTTTTTTGCGTTTACGTTTTTCCTTGGAGCTCGAGTTCAAATGGCGTCGCAGCTTTTTGTCCATTTTCTTTGCTGATGTGTCCTTAGGCTCTTCTTCAGCAATAAGCAGTGGCTTGACTTCATTAAAGTACTCATCGGCAGGCAATGCATTCTCATTATCTGCTGTATTCACTGATCCAATCATAGAAGTCTGTTCATCGGTTGTGACCGAGTTAAGACTCGACTCACCTGGGGTTTTTTCACGAGTTACATGATAGGTCTTCCCACTTTTGGCGCGATCATGTCGAAATAAAATTTCGGTAACAAGCTCGCAGTCGCCAGCAAATCGTGGAACATCATCGGTACAAGCAGCTCCCACGCTTATCCCTGCACTTGAGCTTACCGTGAGACTATCCTCCTTTTCAATGCTTGTTTCGCGCAATTCCGAGTCAGACTCAAAATCGCTACTCTCGGAATCATCTGTCAAGTCTTGTTCAAATTGCGCTGAAGCTTCTTGTTCTAGAGAGGCTGGTTCTATTGTCTGCAGCTGTTCGCTGTCGTTCATGGCATTTGCTATTTTCTCTTCCAGTGGCGTTTGCTCGTCCTTGTTGCCCATCGCAAGTTCCATGCGTGGTTCCTCAAAGTCAGTTTCGTCATCGAAATCGTGCGAATTCTCTAACGGATTAATAATCAATCCTATTTTAGTCAGATCTTGTGCGGTTTCAGTTACTAATGGTGTTTGCATAGGCGGCTTGTCGCTTACAAAATTAGAAGTTTTGTTTGATTTACCACTAAGAGTAACGCCAAATATTTTCTTTGGCAGATTACGTATTGGACTTTTCTTTTTACTACTTGATGCTTCCATGTGATGATATTGAATGTTACCATGCTCCGAACTTATTGCATAAACATCACGTTCAAAATTTCCGCTGAAGCGGTCTGTCTGATTTATTGATTCGCTGGTTCCAGTTAATTCATCTGCCTCCCTGTATAGGTATTGCATATGCACGATACCTACACGCTTCGAGTTGGCGGCGAGCAATATTTTATAGAGTGGCTTGGTTAGGCGTGATAGATCGCCACGCAGCAGTGCCGACTGCAGCCAGTTGGTTACAAACGTGCGCTCAGACATATAATGCGGCAGTGCCAAGGTGTCCAGCACTTTAAGCAGTGTCTTTTCAAATCCACGCGTACTTTGCTTTTCACGTCCTAAATGCCAAAGCAATTCAAACTTCTTGAAACTGCGTGATTTGCTTTCTTGTAAACGCTCTATATATGGTGATGGGCATATCATATGCACGTCGGCTACGCGATCTAGATTAAAGCATTGCAAAGCACTTGGGGTGCGTGATTTGTGACCGGCCTTTCCCAGACCAAATCCATCGGCCTCAAAGTGTTGCAGCAGATATTGAGCATACATGCGATTGCCAATGACGGTTTCGACAAGGCCACTTTCCAGGCAGCTATGCAATTGATACAACAAGGCTGCAATTTGGGCAGGATCAATGCCTGTGGCTCCTAGGTAGTCCCAAAGTATAGATGTGACCAACTGAAAGATGCGCGTGCTCTGTTCAATATAGCTGACATGTCCAAATTTTAAAAGCGGCAACATAACAACAAACGTTACGCCAGGACTTGTGGTATGTTCTACTTGAGAACGCAGTAAGCTGTTTGAAAATCAATTCGCAATTAAGTCGTGACAACGATATATATCTTATTAAATCTTACCTAATTAGATCAAACAGCGTTGTTATGGCTGACACTTGCATCTCCTTGTCACTTTGTGAAAAGCAGGCGACAACACATAACACTTTCAACCAATTGGGCACATCTTGCTCTGCAATAAGCCAATTTCATAAATAAGCATTAATAATTATTAATTTATTCTATGCTGACTTACCGCTTTTATCCACTACAATATGCTTGTTGCAGTTGGGAAATGTCGACATCTCGACAAGCAAACTGGCAGCCAATTTTATGGCAGCACGCAGGGAAGGTGTGACCTTCAGCTCTGTCAGTTGTTGAACACTTTGTTGTGTTTGTGCATCTATATTAAGTTGCTCTCTCTCTGCATCGGCATCGCTATCACTGCTTATCTCACTAGCCGAAGTGAATTGCGGCGGTAGCGAGCGGTTTAGTAGACGCAGCAGCTGCTTGGAGCGCGGTACAATATCCACACGCAATAGCTTAAAAAGACGCTCAATTTTCTGAACTCGCTGTGGAGACTCATGCTCGAGAACATGCTCCACCATAAAAAAGTTTGCAACTTGTGCAGTTGACGCGGCTGCACTGGTGCTACGTTGGAGTTGCACTTTAACAGCACATTTGTTAGAATCGACAATGCGATTGTCGCTTGTACTGTTAATTTGCAGTAATTTTCGTGCTAGAAAAACTTCGAAAAATATTTCGTATTGACGTATGCATTTCTCGAGTATGGAAAAGCCACGCTTCGCCGTTTCCTTTGCAGCATCGTCTATTAAGAAAGGATCTATGCGATTATTTTGATCTGGGGGTGCACTTTTGGGTGGCTCATCCGTTTCGTCATTTGCTTTAGGCGCTGCATTTTCATCGCTTTTGGTGGTCTGCTGCAGTACTATGTCTTTGGGTCGTGACTTTTTAGGGCTGCTACGTATGCCAAATGGCGCCTTTGCTTTGGCTTTAAGTTTTTTAATGCTGCGTGGCGTGTCTAAATCCGAGGAGGATTGCTGTCCCGTATCCGAAGCACTTATCTAAGGAACCAACAAAAAGATTACTGTTATGAGTGAACCATTAGGAAAGTATGTATTACTTACATCTTTGTCTAACTCTGAGAGGCGTGAAAACGATTTAGCTTTCTTTTTAGGACTATGACGTCCTCCAACATTTTGATTTGAAGCTGACCGCCTTATGATCTCATCTTCATTTTCTTTGTGACTTAGTGAATTATCCGCAAATTGATTCAGACGTGAATCAGATTTGCTCTTTTCCAACGAAGCAGTGTGAGTTGAGTTTTCAACAGTTTTGCTCGATGAATTAATGGCTTTGTCTTCGTTTGAGGAAACACATTCTGCTATGGTTGGATTTAACTTGATCGGACTTCTGCAAGGGTAAGTTATCAGAAATGTTATTCATTTATGGCATTTTTTTCAATAAACAATGTCTGGTCACTTACGTTATCATAGGCTGCACGCGTGACACAATTTTCATACACAGTTTCAGCGATGCTGTTATCTCCTCGCTGCTCACATGATCCATGTGAAGGGACAGTAGCTGTGTAATGGCTAAGAATACTTTGGGCAGATAAACACGCGTTGTTTCCGTGTACATTTCCAGAGATATGGTCTCCAGCAGGAACTCGGTAAGCATACAAATCTCAACTACGCATGGTTCGCCGGATCCCACAACGCAAGGGTATTTACTTTCGTTAGTTTGTGCAGCATAGGATGGTTGTGACTGTTGACAAGCCTTCTCAAATATATTGGTTATAAAGTTCCATATATAAGCAGGATCAAAAGTAGCAAAAAGCAAATTGGCAGATTTTAACGCCTCGGCATTATCACTGGAAATATACATGGCGCGTATTATATCGCATAGCACATAGTCTAGCACTGCGCTGCCAATATCAGCTTTGTCCAGCAAAGAGAGCATAATGCGATATGGCTTTAAATCCATTGGCGCACAATCCAAGCTAATGCGTAATGTGCTGACCAGGGCGCGTATTAATATGTGACGCGAGTGCTTGACAAAATAGGGTTCATCCTCTACAGGAACTGCATCTAGTGATAGTGTGTCATAAGTAGGGGAGTTTTTAGCCACTTCGGCGCCGAGCAGCCAAGAATAAAGACGACGGTTTAGGGACATGTCACGCCTCAGTATGGTATTTAACGCATTGCTGACAAGTTTCACCAGATCATCTTCGCTTAATAATGTTGTGTGCATTGGAAATCCAAGCAACAGAAACTCCAAGGTATTGCGTTGTACCAATATCACAGAATCATTTAGACATACGCAGAGCGCGGACATCATAACCTCGCGATTGCGTCCTATGATGTAAACCTGCTCGCGCATGTCCAGACGTTTGTTAAAATGTTCCAGCAAGTAAGTAATAGCGGGCAGACGTATAGCTGCATTTGTGGCCACAGACTCCCACAGCACCGTGTAAAAATGTGTCGGATTAACGGCCGTACAAACATCTTTGAGCAGCGAGCTGGTACGCTCAAAATGATCCAAGCCGCATTCGTAGCCAGGTAAGACGCCATTTAAAAAGCCACTAAGAGCGGGTCGCAACTTTTCACCCAGCGGCACAAAGTAAGTTTCATAGATGGTCAGAAGTGCGGGACGTACATTCATTGCAGCATAGCCAAGTAAGGGAAACAGACCAGCGCTATAGTTATGATAAATAAGAATAAATGCTTGCAAAACTTATGCAATAAATTGGTACTTACCTATAGATGAACTCCGATGCTAAGCGTTCAGGGCCTGTTTTACTAAAAATAACTGAATATGTTTCCAATGCTTTTAGGTGTACACCAGACGGCAGAGCGGGGTGCATACATTGGGCAAGACGCTTCGAAATCTTAAGTCGTCTGGGTATAACCTGGTACTGGGAATTGCTTGATATGGCCTGCGTTCAAGT
Source organism: Chymomyza procnemis (assembly GCA_035046065.1). Lineage (NCBI taxonomy): Eukaryota > Metazoa > Arthropoda > Insecta > Diptera > Drosophilidae > Chymomyza > Chymomyza procnemis. The sequence goes on along the minus strand of JAWNOJ010000023.1, from coordinate 8,645,856 downwards.
TAAAAAATTGTATACGATGCCAAAAAGAAAGCCCGCCGATAAGCAAAAATAAATATATTACAAAGTTAGATAAGGAAACTATGAGGGGATGATGAATCAGCAATGATATCATTTTATATGTGTGTGAAAGCCATAATATGGGTCAACTATTTAACGTAAACGTTCAGATAGTAGTTATATTGCTTATAATACAAACTATACCTTGCTTAGCTTGCCTAATGCCGATATCAAATCCGCCCACTCGCTGGTGTACTCGAAATTGCGCAGCGCTTTGTCAATGGTGGCCATATAGTTGCGATACTTGGCCTCGGCCATGAGCTTCTGCTCCTCCAGTAATGCGTCTGCAGACTCCATGGCGACGACTTTTGCCAGTCGTTATCAAGCAAAATACGAGTAGATAGATGCGAAGGGGGCGCTCTGCAAAACAGAAAAAAAAATACGATAATAATAACAATTTAAAATCAATAGCAATTAACCACAGCAACCACTTGTTGACTGGAGAAGGTATTGGTGTCCTTGAATGTTTTAAAAACAACAAAGTTTTACTTAATTATTATTGAACGCATATTTTAAGAGCGTGGCAATGGCAGCACTTGCTTTTGTTCGGTAATACATATACATAAAGAAAAACTAAATTGTTTTATTTTAAGCTCAAGTCTTAAATGAATAATATACAACAACACTCAACTATAGGCATTAGAATAATAATACAAAAAAAAGTTGTTATCACAACAAACATACTCTTTGTTCAACGATTCTATGACGTGCTTCTAATTTCACTTAATTGATTTCGTAAACAAATTTCACATTTCACCTTATTAACCCAAAGGGGCAGTTTATTTTTTTGTTAATCAGATGAAGTTGCCAATCGTTGGCTTCGTTTTTAATACTTTAAAGCAGAACCGCAACGTAGACCCTTTTAGCTGCAGCACATACTCCATAATGCGTGGCAGGAACAAAATTTTATTTTGTGGTGACTGCGACTGCAACTTTGGAGCTGCCAGCTGATGACGAATATCTTATGTTGTTAATGTTTTACGGGCAGGCGCGTGACGGCGGGGCTCAGACTTGAAACCTTTTGTGTTTGTTTTTGTTTCGAGTTAATTTAGTTAAAATTTTTGGTGTTGGCTATTATTCTAGTTAGTTGTAAAACTTTACTTAGCATAGTTAAGCTTAATATTGCACAATATTTTATTGATTTACATAGCAGATTTGCAATTAAATTCTGCAACTTTTTCAATGGCGAATTATTTTCAATGTGTACACAACGATTGGGTATAAAATATACCAGTTATCGATAGATGTTTTACAAAACATATCAACTAATTGCATTCGTTTATCGATTGCTAACTCAAAGCAAAGTAAAACAAAACAGGCAACAGCTTTTCAAGGCGGTAAAATTAAATTTTTTCTGCATTTTGCAGACACACATTTGTGGCTATTGCAACAGCATTATTGCTCTAAATACGTAAAGCTAATTGCTGTAGAAGTTCAACTCAAAATAAAATTTGATGAAACAGGCAGCATACAATATAATGTTGAGTATAACAACCTCTGTCTAAATTTAAAGTAGACAGCATTTACGGCATGTTTGTATAACTTGCTGTCACAAGCATCTTTTATTAGTTATTAAACGCAACATATGCGTATAATCCCCACAATCATATAACAATATATTAAGACAAACTTGTTGCTTTCAATAAATTATTTAATGCATAATTTAAAATTTCTTTCAATAAATTATATAATGTATAATTCAAAAATTTTAAATAAGAAAAAAAAAACAAAAAAGAAATGCAACAGATGTGTAAATACTCAAAAATAAATTGTGTCTCCAAAATGTATCTGTGTAACGCTTAAATTTAAACAATTCAATACGTGAGTACTAGATAGTTGAGGTTAGCTTGTATCCTTTAAAATAAGCTCATTTCCTGATTTATTTCTTCGCGGCCTCTAGTTGCTTTTTTAAATCCAAGAGTATATTTACTTCTGGCTGCCACACACTCTTGTCTTTTGTGCAAGACTTCAGCTGACGTACTATGTCACCTTGACGTTGTACAGCAGCCTCCAGCTCCTGTACGGTTTGCGTGCCGCCTGCTTTAGCAACAGGGCTAGCAGCTTTTTGTGCTGCTTCCAGCTGCTTCTTTAAGTCCAACAATTTGACTACCTCTGGTTGCCATACTGTTTTGTCCTTAGTGCTGGCCTTAAGTTGACGCACTTTTTCGCCTTGACTTTGAACCGCAGCTTCTAGTTCTGGTACAGTTTGGGCACCATTCTGCTGGGTGGAGGGTGCATTTGGAACAGCTTTCTGAGCTGTTTCCAACTGTTTTTTCAAGTCAAGTAGCTTGTTCACTTCTGGCTGCCACACAGCTTTGTCCTTTGTGCTTGCCTTCAGCTGTCGTACTTTATCGCCCTGCGCCTGTATAGCCTTTTCCAAATCACCGACGCTTAGCTGCTGTGCAGCGGAGTTACTACTTTGTTCCTGCGCACCTCCATATTTACTCTTGAGTTCATCAATATAGGATTGTTCCAGCTTGGTAAAAAGTGGCGTAGGTTTACCAATTTTGTGTCCAGCTGGCAGCAGCAAAGTTACCAAAGGTTTTCTAAAAAATACGTCAATTAAAGAACATGTTACTAATAAATATTAAGCTACGACTTACTCGGCATTAAGGTTTGTTTGTTTGGTGTTGAGCTGGTCAAACATATTGCGCGCCGTTGCTGGCATATATGGGAATAGCAGATTTGCCAACAGGCAAGCAATGTTCACCAACAAGCCTATAATGCTGGCTGCACGCGCTTTTTGCTCGGCAGTACCTTTGAGCAATACCCAGGGTTGTTGCGTTTGCATGTACACATTACCATGACGAGAAATGGACAACAAATGGCGTATACCATCACGCAGTTTAGCCTTCTCCATAGAATTAATATAGCCGCGTAATTCACGATTAATTAACGCCAGCAATATAAGCTCATCCTGGGTGAGTTCAATGGCTGGCACAGTGCTGTTAAAGTTCTTCTCACAAAACACCAGCGCGCGATTTACAAAATTTCCCAGATTATTTAGCAACTCGGAGTTATTACGCGCAGCCAAGTCGTTCCAACTGAAGCTAGAATCCTGACCCTCTGGACGTGCGGAAGCCAAATAGAAACGCCATACATCGGCTGGTATGCCAGTATCTTGAGCATCGTTGCCAAACACACCAATACCACGACTTTTACTGAATTTGCCATCCTCGTAGTTTAGGTATTCCGTGGCCATAATGTGGGAGACTAACGTATGGCCCTTATTAATGGCCAATAAAATACTAGGCCATACCACCGAATGGAAGGGCACATTATCTTTAGCCATAAATTGATATAATTCAACATCAGTACCCTTGGCTGGCTGCCACCACTGCTGATAGTCCTTCGTATAGCGTTTAGTCATCGAAACGTAGCCAAAAGGTGCGTCAAACCAAACATAAAATACTTTGCTCTCAAAGCCTGCATGTGGTACAGGTATACCCCATTTAAGATCACGCGTAATACAACGCGGTTTAAGACCTTCACGCAGCCAAGCACGTGTTATGACACGCGCATTGTTTGTCCAGCCATTCTCAACTCGATCCACATATGCACGTAAAAGTGGTTCAGCTTTGGGTAGATCGATAAATAGTTGGTCAGATGAACGCAACACAGGCGCCGAACTGCATACTTTACAACGTGGACGCACTAATTCCGTGGCATTAACTAGCTTGCCACATTTGTCACATTGATCGCCGCGTGCATCCTCATAACCGCAGCCAGGATGTGGGCATGTGCCTTCTACAAAGCTGTAGTAAATTGTTTGCTTAAACAGGATACAAGGCAAAAGCACGCACAAATCTTACCGATCAGCCAAAAAGCGATCACACTTTTGGCACAATAATTGCTCCACGCTTTCCTTGAGTATGTAGCCAGCATTAAAGACATCCTTGAAAGCCTCTTGAACAATGCTGTAAAACAAATGCCATAAAATTTAATGTCGTGAGAAATTAAAAGCGCAAACTTACTCTGTTTGCTCTTGTGTGGTGGTGCGCCCAAAGTAGTCAAAACCAATGCCGAACCAGCGGTAAATAGCATTATGCAGCTCAAAATACTTGTCGCAGATCTCACGTGGCGTCATTTTTTCGGCTAACGCTTTATTTTCGGTGGCCGTACCATACTCATCCGTGCCACAAATAAGCAGTGTATTATAGCCGGCAGTGCGCGCATAGCGTGCAAAAATGTCCGCAGACAATACACAACCGATGATGTTTCCAAGATGTGGTACATTGTTTACATAGGGCAGTGCTGATGTTATAAGCACATTGCGTTCTCCAGCTTTAGGCAGCACGGTGCGTGGCTCAGTCTGCTGCTTGGTTTTTATGTGCACAAATGCGGCACGTGCAGCATTTATTTCCTCGTCTGTAATGGTATCTGCCAAATTGGAAGTAGTCTCTGCCAGCAGCTTACCAGCATCGGCCGAAGTAGACAGTTGCAGCGGCACATGGTGTAGCCCACCGTAGCGATTGGCGTTTTGTAGTGCATTAAAGGTGAGATCTTTAAGTGGCTGCTGTGCTAGCACCTGCTGTACTTCAGGCAAAGCCTTGAATTTGTTATACCATTCACGCAAGCTGTCCAAATGCTGTGCGCCCTTCAATGTGCCATCTGGTGCCAGCAAAGACCAAACAGATATGTCAGCTGCAGTTAGCTTATCACCAGCCAAGTAGGGTGAAGTTTTTAGGCGTTCATCTAGCTTTTTAGCCAAAGCATTAAGCACCGGCAAAGCATTGGGATCAGCGCGATGCCCAACAGCCATGTGATGCGCCAAAGCAGGCGCCAACAGCGTCATCGACCACTCCAGCCACTGTGCGTGTACAAAAATATGCGTTAAATGGTAATTAGTTTAACCTTGAAGTGTCATTTAGAGCAGCATTGTGTGCTGTAGCAAGCAAATAAACAAACATGTGTGCGCACCTCATCTCTCAGTTGTCCCTCATCGGGAAATAAATATTTGGCAATAGCAACAGCTGAAAATAGACGCAGTCCATTGTCCAGTTCCAGCGTTGGCAGCAGCATAAAATCCTTAGACTGTGCATCTGCAATACAAATGTTTATTGCATCAGCACATGCATAATGGCAGAGAAGTCATGCCATGTTTAGCCAGTTAGTTGGTAGCAATGGCAATGTTTTTACGCACCATTAAGGTTAACTAGTTGCAGCTGCACTGGCTGCTTGGCGAATTTAGCCAGCATCAGCAGTTTTAGCCCCAGCGGATTACCCTCATTTGTATAAATAATCATTTTGATTTGGAAAATACTAGTTCGTACTACGATATACAACTTTTAATTCAATTTACGTGGCAAAAAGGCTTAAAAACCCATTAGCTTTGCACACACGCGAATTTGCCAATAAAGTCAGTGTGGCGGCTGCAGCACTAGGGCACAATCACTGCCATCTGGTCACACTAAACACGCAACTGTTGTGCGTTACTGAACACAGCCCTTACCAGGGCTACAATTAAAAAAATATATACGCTGTAATCAGCTGTTTTTTCGTAGCTGGCACAAAGTAAACAGTGCTGCTGTCATCTTTGCGTTTAGTTACAATAAATTAAAATTATTGCGCTAAAATGGGTGAACGCAAGGGACAAAATAAATACTATCCGCCGGATTATGATCCCAAAAAAGGTGGACTTAATAAATTTCGCGGCACGCATGCACTACGTGAGCGTGCGCGTAAAATACATTTGGGCATCATTATTATACGTTTCGAGATGCCCTATAATATTTGGTGCGATGGCTGCAAGAATCACATAGGCATGGGCGTGCGTTACAATGCGGAAAAGACTAAGGTGGGCATGTACTATACCACGCCCATTTACAAATTTCGCATGAAATGCCATCTGTGCGACAATCACTTTGAGATACAAACTGATCCGGGAAATTTGGACTATGTTATACTATCAGGCGCAAGACGGCAGGAAAATCGCTGGGATCCTTTACAAAATGAACAAGTTGTGCCGGAAACAAAGGAAGTGCAAAAGCGCCTGTTCGATAATGCCATGTACAAGTTGGAACATCAAGCCAAAGATGCCAAAGCAGGCGACGATGCGAAACCGGTGCTACAAAAATTGGTGGAGCGCAACAATGATCTTTGGCATGACAGCTATGAAGCCAATTGTCAGCTGCGTGCAACATTTCGTCAAAAGAAAAAAGAAATCAAACGCCAGCACGATGCAGATCGACAGCTTTTGACAAAAAGCAGTCTAGATATAGCGCTCTTGCCGGAAACTACGCAGGATAGACAGATGGCTGCACTCATGAAACTGCAAACTAAATCGGCAAAAGAACGCGAGTCTGAGGAGCGTTTAGAGCTAATGATGCGTCCGGCTTTGCCAGGCGCCACAGCAACAACCTTTGGTGGCCTTAAACGACAAAAGGCATTAAATGCACAGCTACAACTGCAAGATTTGGGCATAAAGCGCAAAGAAACCTTGGCAACCGAGAACGCAGTCAATGCCACTAATGTGGTAGCTGCTAATAGCTTAGCGTTGGTCAGCGCATACGCTAGCTCCACTTCGAGCGAAGACAGTCCGCCGCATAGTAATTAAACGCCTCTGATTAATGCGCAATTAAAAACATATATTCGTATTAAATAATAATAATAAAATTAATTAACATTTAGTACTCCTCCACATCATTGGCCAATTGATAATCACTGGATTCAATGCTAAGCTGTTCATCGTTGTCTTCAACGTCGCCCTCATCATCACTGCTACCCGAAAAGACTGCAAAAATGCGTTTACAAAATGCTACATGATTATTATTTGCTGACTCCAAATTGGCAAGATCCTCGATTTTGCGTAATTTCTCATAATATTCATCGCGCAGTTGGGCAGCATTATTGGCTTTTAAACTAAGCACTTTCAGTTCGTTGCTCAAGTCCTCTACGGTCAGATCGCCATCATCCTTACAATTATTTTTCTCCAATTTAGCAAATGCATGTGGTTTGATTTTTTTAGGCACCGCAGCATTTGCCAAAGTTTTCATTTCTTCCAGACCCGGTGCTTGCGAGTCAAAAAATTTTTTAAACCATTGTAAAAACTCTAGATTATCTTGAAAACGTTTTTTAGCCAAACGTTCAATGGGTATGGTCTTGTCTAGCTTCAGACGTGTAAATGTATCCTGAAATAGTTTTAAATTGTGCAAATATTCATGCTCCAGTTTGGCACCCATTTTAACGCGTTTAAGATTTATACAATTTGGTTTGATCATATTCATCATTTGGCAGTAGGCGACACCTAAAGCGCAAACAATGTATATATTTCTATGTAGGCAGGATTTATGTCAAGTTGCAAGAACACTTACCCGAGCAGAGTTCTTCAATTTTCTTAAAATTACCATCTACCATCTTGTTGACCCAGCTAAGTAAGTCATGGCGCGACATATTCTCAGAATTGACATTGGTCAAAGCCACGGTTAGCTTTAAGTCGCTCATTGCGCTACGTATATTTGTTTGTGATTTAATAGACTTTTACGTGTTAAGTTACGCTTTATAAAGCCAAATCGATTGACTTAAAATACACTGAGCGCTGGGTTTTGTTTTTAGTTTGTTTTAAAAAATTCAATATAATTTTCTTATTCTGCTTTTAACTTCGGCTTTCTTCTTTCACTTTTGTCTCCTAATTCCTTATTGCGGTCGCTCTAACGTCTGCCAACACTGAAAATCCATTGGCAATCGAATTAAGCGCCAGGATGCGTGCCGATCGTACACCAAGTTATCGACTAGTAAAGCTTTTATTCGATGGCAAAAAGCATGTACTGTTTTTAGTGTTTACAACGTTTTAATATTAAACTTTTTCTCAACCTTTTTGACAAATTCAATAAAATCATTGTACAACACCTGCGGCAGCTCAAGTGCTGCAAAATGTCCGCCTCTTCTGTAATAGGTGCTGTGTATTAGATTTTTATATTTATCCTGCAGCTGAAAGTCTAAGAAATGCATTATGTCGCCTTTAAAACGCGCACAGCCAGTAGGCACCCAAGTGGGCACACGATCCAGCTGTAACGCCATCTGCTCCTTTGTGTAGGACTCATAGTAAATGCGTTGCGATGTTGTTATCGAGTTGGTCAAATAGTATATCATAACATTATCCAGCAGAGCATCTAATTTGTAACGTTGTTTCAGGCCACCATCGGGTAATGAGCGATAGCTTGCATTGGTCCAAGTGGAAAACTTTTCCAGTATATAGGCAGCTAAGCCTATGGGATTGTCGGTCAGCGCGCTGCCAATTGTATCGGGTTTGGTAGCTTGCAAGTGAAAATAGCCGCTTTCCTGCAGCAAATAGCTGAGCTCACGTGATTTGGGAAAGAAGAAATCTTCAAATCCTTTTGGCGCAAAGAATGTAGGCCACAAGCCAGCTACTAAGCCTTTCACCAGGGACTTTGGGCTCAAATTGTTGCACATGTTCGAGTGATAACCCAACACATTCTGCGGATAGAGTGTAGCCATATGTGAGCCTATGACAGCACCAAAATCGCCGCCTTGTATAAAGAACTTATCATAACCCAGACGTAGCATTAAATTGCGAAACAGCACAGCAATTTGAGCAGGTCCCAAGCCCTTACGCGAAGTACCCTGCATGTAAATTATTAAACTTAGTATTGAGACTAACAATTTTTTTTTTGTTTTTGTTAAACTTTTACCTGCGACCAGCCAAAACCAGGCAAACTGGGCACCACAACATTAAAGATGTACTTATTTTTGTCATCTAAATTGCTTTGATGCAGCAGATGTATTAAACTGTAGAATTCACGCACAGAACCCGGCCAGCCATGTAGCAGTAAGACGGGATAATGTTGCTTGCCCACCTTGTTATCATCATAAACCATCAGATTGAAAAAGTGCAGGCGTAGTCTAAAAAAATTTAGTGTAACTGCTACAGTTAGACACACAGATAAGCGCTTATCAAAGTGCTCAAGAGACATACCCTTGTATATCGGTAGTGTAGTGATTAAATTGCCACAAAAAAACTTCACGTTCGCGCCAACGCGGCATATAGTCGTCACGCCAATAGTTCAGCACCTGTTTTAAATAGTCACTATTGAAGCCATATTCAAAGGCCACGTCGTCGAGAGGCGCTGTTAGACGTAGTGTGCTATTCAAGCGTTTTGTTAGATCCTCTATAGTCTGCCAAGTAAGAGCAATAACAATAATTTTGGGTCACAGCATTTGAGATACTGCAACTTACCGCAGCTGGATATGACAAACGATTTCCAATGACTTCCGAGCTATTGGCCAAATAGGCTTCATAGTCTGTCGGTGATGCATCGTCACCCCACCATTGTTGCGGATTCAGCTGAGGCGCTGGCACATCGCCCCACAACTCATTCACATTTTTGTATACCAACCCTAAGCCCAGGGCTAAGAGTAATACCAAAATTCGCGACACAGCTGACATGTAGTTTTATACGATCTGCACAGCGCGGAAACTTGACTACCTCCGCCGGGTTTTCGAAAATTACTGACCATAGCTTCTAATCATTTAGATAGCATGTTTGTTTTGAACGACTTGTCTAAAGTAACAATCGCATGATGATAAGCACTTTTCGTAGACTAGTTAGACGTATTTGACGACTCGTTTGTTGGCTGAGCCTTACTGATTACGATGGGACCAAAGCGTTGATCATCGTGCTGTGTTAGCTTTTGCATGTCTGGCGGGTGTCAATGGGAATATATAATGACCTAGGTATGTTTAGCAAATTTGAACTTTGCACTAATCCCAAGCCAAGCATTTGCATTTAAATTCAGCTTGGTTTTCAAGCTCGTGTGACCTACATAAGGCTAGTGCTTTCCACCACATGCATATTAAGTATCTAAAAGTACGCGGCTTACCCGTGGCTCTTAGGTAAAAGCAATGTTTGTTGTCTAAATTTGGTTGGACCAGCTGTTGCTTGCAATTCTCCAATTTTACGGTGGTATTGCTTATAAAGGGTGCTTTTTTGCAACGTATTTTTTTGGCAAAACTGTTTTTAATAGCTGATGCGGTTTACGAAATACAAACATACAGCGCTTACGAAGTTTTCAGATTTACTAACAAAATTCATGTTCGGTAGATATTGTAAGAATCATTGGTAGTTCTATCCATTAATTTTTTAATAGCCGAATCTGAACGGCGGTTTGAAAATTAATCCAGATTTACTTGGGCAAATAGCGTTTATTTGATGCATTAGTGCTGCAGGGTGACATCGAACTTCGGACTTACTACGCTACCGAGGTCCATGCTTTGACCAAAATGCATAAGAATTCATTAAAACACATAAAACTATATCGACTCAAAAAAAAAACTTTGAGGTAAAAAGTATACCCTTCTACCTAGCGCAGATGCACTAAAGAATCAGAATTATGAAATGAGATATAATACATAGTAAAGAACTTTAGGGTAACTTACTTTATAGATAATATTGCCCTAAGAAATAATCTGTAAAATAAAATCAAGAATAATAATTAGGCGTTCAACGCGTACGTATGGCTCCAGCGAAGAAGTTGTTCCATGTTAAAACCAGCGAAGGAAGACGCAGGGGACAACCAACGCTCAAATGGAAAGACCAAGTGGAGGAGAGCCTGTCTTCCCTTGGAGTTACCAACTGGAAAAGGAATGCGCATAGAATGGGTGCCTAGCCTTATCGGCTGTAACCCGATAACGGGTTGCAATGGCCACCTATAGCAGAGTCAGAAGAATCTTTAATTAACGTCAGATTACTTGACATTTTAAAGCTGTTTTAGTGTTGTGCTGTCAATGTATTTCATATTCCAAATATTTAACGCGAATAATGGAAGCATCAGCTGCCAGTTACACTTTCCTGCCTTATAAATTTTATTGGAATTTATTTATGCGTTTTGTAAAAAAAACACTTACTAACTGAACGTGTTTTTGCAGAATTCTCCACTTGGACATGCCACACCACACACGTTCATAGAAAAACGAAACATTTATTTCTTTGGAAATTCAACGTAAACAGATTCTTTATTTTGCTGGCGCCACCCATTAACAACAAAAATATGTCAACCACTTAAAATAATAAATGCTGAAACTAGGTACCAACTTATGGGAAGGCCTTCTTAATAAAAGCTACAAAATCAGCATACAGCTTATCGGGTAGCTCAAAGGCTGGAAAATGTCCTCCATCGGTGTAATGAGTGTTATGTATCAAATTGATGAATTTGTTGGACAACTGTGATTCTGGAGTGTGAGCCAGCTCGTGCAGGAAATGCGCGCAACCGGCTGGCGCCTTAATTGGCACATTATCCACATTAAGCGCAAACTGTGCCTTGTTCATGCTCTCCGAATACAGACGCACTGATGTGGTTATCGAATTGGTTACATAGTAGATCATAATGTTGTCCAACAAAGCATCGTAGGTAAAACGTTTGGTTAGACCACCGTCTTCCAAGTGCTTGAACTCATTGTTGGTCCAGGTGGAGAATTTTTCAAGTATGTACGCAGCCAGGCCAACGGGGTTGTGCGCCAAAGCGCTACCAATGGTGTCCGGCTTGGTGGCCTGTATGTGCGCATAGCCAAATTCCTCAAGTATGTGCTCGAATATGTTGGTAATGCCCTTGTAGAATTGTGAATGCTGGCTGTCAATGTAAAAACTAGGAAAGCTGGATGCCAGTATCATCTTAAGACTGCCCAAAGGACTATTGTTGGTGCACATATTAGAATGATAGGCCAGCACATTGTCGGGAAACAGTGCAGCTATATTAGAGCCAATAAGCGAGCCCCAGTCACCACCTTGCACCACAAATGTCTCAAAACCTACACGCAACATAAGATTACGCATAACCACGGCTAGTTGTGCCACACCAAAGCCTGTCCTAGAAGCACCCTAAAAAAATTGTACAAAATATTATAGTTATGGCCAAATGCAGCTGTAGTATATATGCTTACCTGCGACCAGCCATAACCTGGCAAACTGGGCGCTATCACCTCAAATACATAGTCACTCTTATCGCTGCCAGTGGTCAACAATGGTATAAAATCATAGAATTCGCGAATGGTGCCGGGCCAGCCATGCATCAGCAGCAATGGCAGCACCTTCTTGCCAGCCGTCTTAGTGGGCTTAACGTGTAGAAAATGTATGTTCAGGCTGCAAAAAGACAACGACAACAACAACAACTATAATAATAACAACAATAAAGTTTAGCGATTCATTTGCAAAAACCTTAACCAATTTCTTAATGCTTTGAAACCAACTAATTAGCTAATCACAACGCAAAGTTGAACGTGAAATTGACTAAATTATAAATGCGCTGCGACCTGTTCGACCATCATAACCCAAAGGTTATGCTCGATGCAGCTTTGTATTATGTAAGAAGTAACAAACGAAAGCTTGTAATATATTTTATAGAAAGTTAAGTTGTAAATGGGTTTTACCTACCCTTGAATTTGGGTTTGATAATGTGGGAATCTCTTTAGATATTGCTCACGCTCATTCCATTTTGTTAGATAGCTATCGCGCCAGTATTTGACAACTTTGCGCAATTCTTTGGCATTGAAACCGTACTCAAAACCAACACCTTCCAATGGTTCTTGTAGCTTCAGCGGACGACTCAGTTGGCTTGCGAGATCGGCTATAAGCTGCAAATACACAAAAAACAAAAAAATAATTGTACGTTTTGTTTTTTTTTTTTTTTTTTTTAGTTTTAGAACCCAAAACAAGTTTTTAGCGGGTCAAAGCAGCACACAGCTGCGCCATTCGTATGCCTCTCTGTACACCCCTTAAAAGCTCAGCCACATACCGTAGGATCAACGCTGATATCAAAGGGCACAATCGCTTTGTTCTCTTTGTACTCCTGCGTCAGCTTTGGCCCCCAATACTCGTTGGTATCCAAATCAGGGCGCAGTCCGGGCTTGGTGAGATCGCGATAGTTTTTGAAACCCACAGCTATCGCAATGGCTATGGCTCCTATTAAAATGCGCACAAAACTACCCATAACGGCACACTTGCAAATATTTAGTCCGAAATTCCGCTATGCAATAATGATTTGACAAGAAAGTCTGGGGAGCTTTAGCAATCTATCACAACCGCACAGTCCAAGTTTCCTCTACCAACTGTTAAAATGCGATCCGCTGTTTGAACCGATGAGCACAAAGCTTTACGATTTGTTTGCAGCTAGCCGGCTTTTTGTTTCTTGCTTTGCCTGCTAGAGCGGAGCGTGATTTCGTGTAGCGTGAGTACCCAAAAGGTTATGGGTCTAAATCATCGTGAGTATGCAAAAATATTGTTGGGCGGATTTTATCAGCAGCAGACTTATAATATGACAACAATTTTTTTTGGTAATTTTTCCTCTAGCTAATAAATGATTTGAAAACAAATTTATCTGTATGTGTCATAAGCAGCGATAAGGCGGCGATGATTAGTAAAATCGAAAAATTTGACGATCATGCTGTAAATAGTAAGTTTGATTCGTAATCTTCGTCTCATTCCACTCGTTAAGGTTATGTCAAAGGTATATACTTCGATGACACATTGTTTTTTGGCGCCGCATCTTTTAAACCAATGTAATATATATTTTTATGGATTCAATTCATGTTAAAGCAAAATTGTTGAGGTTTAAAATTAATGATCATGCTCATTGCTTTATTGAAATTAAAGTCTCCAATAGCAACTTGAAGCATGTTTCCCAAATGATAAGTGATATTTACGATCTCGCAGAGATTTTTACGATTTCGCATTGTTGGGATCATCATAGAGTGGTAATGAAGTTGAAAAACCGTAGCAAAAATCAGACAAAAAAAAATAAATAATCGATAAAATAAAAATGTTGAGGCTTTAAATTTATGACCATGCTTTTGCATGATGTCATGACATCTGATAGCCGGTTTCTGCATTGTTACTGGGGTTACAGATAAATACATATATAATGGTTACACACCAACTAGATAATATGGATTACGTTTGAACCAAAAAGCCTTAGTACATTTTTATTTTTTTTTTCCTGTTTTGCTCTGTGTTCCAAGATTTACATATTGATTTTCTTAGATTTCCGTATATAGTTCTGAAGTTGATGTAAGTTTTAGGAATTTTTTTTTTATTTCTGGTAGAAACTTGACAAGGTGCGCGTAAAGCATGGGCGTTTGGCGAGAGCTAGTTACTGTAACCCGATAACGAGTTGTAATGGCCAAATAAAGCACAAAGAAAGTATTTTTTTGTATGTATTTTTTTTTGAGCCTAGTATTACTACACTTAATAAATCTTTAAGGTGGCCTTTTAGTGCCTTTGATTCTTTGATGAAAATAGGTGAAAATAGGCACAAATTATCATTCAACGAGTTTATTTTTTTATCTAAGAAAAGTTGGCTCTACGCTGTGCCCTTAATCCTTTCTTGCATATCGTCGCCTTTACACTGTAGCTGAACTTAATGCGCTGAACTTATCGCTGTTCCCTATTCCCGCATAGCAAGTATGTATAATATATAATATATAAACTGCTACAATATGATCCATTTATTGTTTGCAATTTGAACTATCCATTATGAGACATATAAATAATGCTACGATCGCATAACCGCATTTCAGTAGAAGCATTAACGAATCCGAAGGGGCTTAAAAATGGTATGGTACAAAATGTTCTCAAATCAAATAGTTTTCATTGAAGCTTAAACACATCACTACATAAACGATGGCCATCGTGTCACTATATTGTCACGAACCCCACCCTATAAGGCACGACTATTGTGGATTGCATGTGGACTCTAAGCACGAACTTTCGTCTCATCGGATCTATATACAATTTGAATCATTTTTTTTACTAGACTTACTTTTTTTCTAGACATTTAAACATAAAAATATCGCAGACTGGGCATGACCGAGCGTAAAAAAGTAAACATAAAACGACACCGAGAGATATTATTATATTACTGGGTATATAATACCCAAAGTACCTAGTAATGGATGATACTAACAGATTGATAAGTAAATTGATTTAATTAAGACGCCACAAGCTCAAGGTCAAAATGCCGGCTGTGGAGAATTCCAAAAGAAAAATGCATTAATTTTGTATTTGTTTATTTATTAACTTTTTATTCTTTCTGCACAAAGTCAATCTTTTGCACGAATTCGGTAAAGTCATTGTACAACATGACTGGCATTTCCAGGGCAGCAAAGTGGCCACCCTGTTGGAAGTATCTGCTGTGTTTGAGATTGGGAAACTTGTCGCGTAGCTGCCAATCCGTAACTGAGGGAAGATCGTGACGGAAACGTGAGCAGCCCATGGGCACGGGTGACTGTACGCGATCCAATTGCAAATCTCGATACTCCTTAGACACATTTTCGGCATAAAAACGTGCAGCAGTTGTAGCTGTATTTGTTACATAATAGATCATAAGATTATCCAGCACTGCCTCAATGGTGTAGGCTGTAATAATGGCGCCAAAGTCTTGATTCATGCCTGGTCCCGTGGCGGTTTGGAACTTTTCCAATATATAAGCAGCCAAAGCAACTGGGCTGGAGTTGAGTACAGCACCAATGGTATCCGGCTTGGTGGCTTGTATATGAAAATATCCGCTCTCCTGCAGCAACATCTTATACTTTTCCCAGAGTGGGAAATGATGATCTATGAAAAAGCGTGAAGGCAAATACTTTTCCGGATAGTAGTTGGCATAGATGCCCTTAATCAGCGCCAAGGGAGACTGTAGCACACACATATTGGAATGATAACCGAGTACATTTTCAGGATAAAGTGTTGCAATATTGCTGCCAATAATGCTGCCCCAATCGCCGCCTTGTATGACAAATTGCTTATGACCCAGACGCAGCATTAAGTTGCGCATAACCGTGGCCATTTCAGCAGCATTGAAACCAGTACGTGTAGCAGCCTGATGCGGGGGGAAAAAACGTATTAGTTTTTAAGTAACTAACTTGCGCTGCTGACAGCTACTTACATCGGACCAGCCGTAGCCAACGAGCGAAGGTGCCACCACCTCGAAGGCATTGTCTGTAATATTCTGATCCTGTGTTACCAGCGGTATAAAGTCGTAGAATTCACGCACCGAGCCAGGCCAGCCATGCAGCAACAGCAGCGGTACCACACGTTTCTTGGCCGCCACCTCCTCCGGCACGCGCTCATGTATGAAATGTATGCGCAGACTGCAAGCAAGGTATAGATTTCCATTTATATCTTTATCAAAATGCTAAATTTCCAACATACCCCTGTATCTCGGTGGTGTACTGCTTCAATGAGTTCAAATAGGTTTGACGCTCAGTCCATTTGGTCAGATACTTATCACGCCAGTAGTCCACATATTGCTGTAATGCATTGGTATTGAAACCATATTCAAAGGCCACGCCATCCATGGGCTCTGTCAGGCGTAACGTGCGATTTAGCTGCGCACGCAGATCATCGATCTCTGCCTGTGGCACATTTATTTTAAAATCATAAATCTTTTCATCCGGCTTGTATTTCTTGCCATCGCCTGGACCCCAATATCTATTGGCATCGACTTTGGGCTTGGGCAGTGGACGCGTTAGCTCTTTAAACTGCAGATAACCAAAACCGATAAAAGCGCCAAAAAGCGCCACTATCACTCCGAACACTATCAGGCACTTCATAACGAATTTATGGTCAGTCCGTAAGTCTGACTGTAATTTTAATTAAAACCCAACAGGTTTCACTTTCGTCGGTTGGTCGAAAGAGCAAAGCGGTTTTTTCAAAAGCTACAACCGTTTGGCAAGAGAGCAACCCGACGACTGATTCCGCGTTTGTTTGGGCTAGACCCAATGTTTTCGCTTATCTATTTTAAATATAATATAAGAACTGTAAATATGTTTGTAAGTATTCATTATTTTCTCGCACAGTGGGCGGCAGTGTCAATTGAACGTGCAAATATTTGATGTGGCATTGTTAATGCAGCAAAATGTGTAAAGTATACAAACGAATTGCATCCCAGAAAGATCGTAAGTGCATGTGTTTACCATCTTGGATGACGAACAGCTGTAGCTTCGAAGCTACAGTTGCAAAAAATAAACGAAGAGCTTGGTAAACAATTATCAACCTATTAGTTTGTCTATAAGTAAAAAAATAAACTGTATAGATAGCAATAAATCGAAGTCTTAATTTTTGTTTCTGTAGTGAACTTTTATCATATACTAGCAGCTTATTCTTCAACGAAAACGATCAAACGGTGTAGTTTATTTTTATAAAATAATTTTTATTAACAAAGGGTGTTTTTTTTTGGCAAGACAGCTTTCAACAACTGTTGCAGCTTATACTAGGGCAATAAAATACAACACAGAGTTATTCTCATAAGAGTTGGGCACATTTGCGAATTTAATCGTTTTTCACGCCTTTTAAAATATACGTACAGGCTGCATCATCTTTTTGTGCGACATGAGAATGTTGCAGAAATAATATATTACCAAAATGTTTCATTTTCTATTAATTTGTTCGGTATTGTAGAAGTGACGCTTTTTGCTTAAGTAAATCTCTATTGATTAAAGGCGCCGCAGTACGCATACAGCTATGTTTGGAAAAGTTTTTAAAAGAAATATCCCAATATCTGACTATCTGCATTTTTCACGATATAGTGGAAAAAATATTATAATATTAAAAAAACATCTATTTTATTTAAGGAATTGAGAAAAAGTAGAATTGTTTTTGTTTGGGTTTTGTAATGTGTTATATATATATAAGGATATATTTAAATTAAAAAATTAGGACTGCCGATGCATTGATGTATTGTCCAAGCTTGTGTATTTGGCCATTAAAAGAAATTCCTGTCTTTACGCCTGGGAAAATGGTGAAAATATTTGAATAATTTTACAACTTGTTTTTGTGGTTTCAAGATAATAAAAATAAATATATATATTACCTATATTATATACAGGATCTCTCCTGTAAAAAACTCTGCCGCAGCGCAGTAACTTTGCAGGCAGTTTGTTGATTGTTTTCAGCATTTTTATTTTGCCCAACACTGGTATAGACTGTGAATACTCTTTGATTATAATATTTTTATCAATTTTATTTCTAGGACAATTGATACAGTACTCTCAATTAGTAACAACTAATTTTTTAGACGAATTAAATTGTAAACATTTTAGTATTTTCCACGTAAATTTTCTTCTCTATGGTTCACTCATTTTTAACAAGAACATTTAGTTCTAAATTGCTCAAAAATGCTATAAGCAAAGATATATTTTTCAAATGTTCTGCATATTCAAAGTTACGAACTCTGATATATAACATACATATTCTATATGATTTTAAATTTTATTCGATTAAATCCAACGTATATATAATACAATTTATAAATAGATTTCTTTTCAAAATCAACAATCATTATAAAGACAATTCTATGCCTTTCGGTTTACTCAGTTGCCTTTCGGTATACCCATTTTAAGTTGTGTATCAAATACTTTATTTTATTCCATAGTGCGTGGGACACTTCACAGATTTCCTGTCGTGTGCTAAACCGTCTACAAGTTTTTATTGATTTTTTTTCACATTTTATTTTACAATACGTCTTAAAGTATTTCATATGAGCTAGAGCTATCAATGAAGTTATCTTATCACTATGCTCAATATATTGTACTATTTATCAGTGCCTACTTTCTAGTAGCGCTTCCAAATCTCTTTAAAACTCGCTGATGTGGCCTAAAATTGTTTAATAAAAGCAAGCACTTGTTTTATGTCAATTAAAATTTTTACGTCAAGAAATTATAAAATAAACATTTTATTTTTTATAAAATCCATTTTAGAAACATTTTAAATTTTCGTATGACGGTTGCGTTGTTGAAATCATGCCACGTCAATTAAGACATTTGGCTGTTAGTGACTTCATCATGGTCAGGCTGCAGAAACCAAATCGGGCAAGCATAAAATTTTGCTTTCAAATCGATATGCCCCTAAGGAATTTATATCGGGCCTACAGAGACCTTTTTCGTTTATTCCAACATGAACTGTTTATAAGTTTCGATGGAAAACAAGTTAAAGATGAAGACACAGCCATAAGTTTGGCACTAAAGGATGGTGACCAACTAGATGTCCTTGATGTGCGGCATGGTGATGGTCTCTAAGATGTAGCTTCAATTATATCGCTATTGTTTACCCAACACCAACCCAATAAAATATCAGATACGATAACATCAATATAATAGAAAATTCCACGTAGTCATATGTCAATGAACTGCTTCCCTACCGGGCGCTTAGTGGGCTACCAACTGCACTTGGCATGTCAAAACCCGCAGGGGCGTTACCGGGTTTGGGGTTGGTCTTGGTTTCTGTTGGCTCGGTATGCTGCTGATGCAGTTAACCGCAACAGTTAAACAATTCAACGGCGGCTACAACGGTGAGCACTCTTTGGATAATTTATATAAATTGTAAGCCAAACAATTATGTCGTCGACATGCACAAGGATTCCGGTGTTCTGGTCGGGCCAGCAACACTTGCAGAAAGAAGTATATTGAAATTTTATTTATTTTAATATTACGTTAGATATGAGGGACTCTGCTGATTTTTGTTTACCAAACTGCATATTCTCAATAAAATTCTGTTGAAATTATGCTTAAGTACATAACGGGCAATTCTTTTCAAAATTGAAATTTCCTTTTATTTTAAAAAACTGAGAATATTTTTCAATTGCTGCGATTTTAGTGGAAAGTTGAAAAGGGGTTTTTTTAAGCAAAATTTCCTTTTATATGTTCGTGCATTTTCTCGCTTTTTTTCATTATCAAAATTCATGATTGATTAAGCAAATTTTATTTCTTATTTCTTGCAAACTCCTTTCTAGTTCAATATATATGTGTAGTTGAGCTGAAAAGCAACCAGAACTATTGCCAGAACTACCAGTGTATCTGGAAAATGTCCCCTTTGGTGTGTGATATGATCCTGTGACATCAATGGGCCGTATTTATTTAAAGATAGTAAAGACCTTAACGTTATTGTAAATATTATAATGTCCATAATGCACGAACTAGCAATAACGATTGGTGCACTGGTAGTCAATACGAAACATTTATTCAAAAGATATCAGGCGATATTTTGGAGACAATTTGCCAATATTTCAAACATCGTAAGCATTTATCTTTAAAGCCTTCTCAAAGAAAATCGACATTCACTACACCGTTTTTGAATAGATATAGAATAGAATAGATAGAATAGAATATTTTGATCGAAGTAAAAACACTAATGGATTGAAGCTGTTGTGACTGCAATGCCTATGACGGCCAGGCTGCTTATTCTTATTATGCGATGTATTTATTAATTAACATAACCAACGCGATTAAAATATCTATGGTAAAATTCAATACCATCAGCAAAATGTTCTTATTCTATAATTATAATTTTTTTATTAAATTTCTGTCATTATCCAAGTAATATTTCTTTTTTTAATAGCTGTATTAATAGAATAACCTTGTACAACTCTAGTAGAAATATATTTTTATACATTTTGCAGATTCAGTACCGAATTAAAATATTTCAGTATACGCTGTTGAAATCATATGCTGAAAATGTTCCCAAAAGGAAGCAAAGGTAACACCTTTAGCATATTTTCGATATTGGTTATTTTATTTTTTTTGACCGATTTCAATGGTTTCTTAAACTTTATTAAATATTTCTTAAGAGCAATAAGCACAATTAAACAGTGCGTTTGACGTTATAAATTAAAAGTGTTTCTTCAAAATTACAATTTTCACCACTAAATAAAAAAAACCAGCTAAAACATTGGCCTAACATCTAATATAGATCCTAATTTTGTCTACTATAATATATAAATTTTATATGCGCAGCATTTATTGATACATATTCTAAAACACTCTTGTTTTGCAACTTATACCAACCCTTACTATAACACATAAAATGTTCCTTTTGGTAGTAAATGCATCCTAAAATTATGCAACAACATATTTAATTTTTTAAATAAAATTCGCTTAGAGTTCACAACTGATTCAATCAGTTATACGGTTAATTGATCTGCTTGAACAGTGTTCAAACCACTCTGGCTTCTCTTCAGTTGTCGAATAAATCTTTCGCCTTTTACTAAAGATTTCCGTGGAGAGGAGCATTCTAATGAGTCTAAACTAATTTTTTGTAGTGCCCTGTCGCAAGACGGGGCCATATAAAATACATTTCACAAAACCATTTTGAGCTGCTGCAAGTACAGGGAATCGTTGGGTTTAAGCTTCTTCCTTTTGCAATATAGTTCCGTTGAAATGGTCGTTCGGTTTGAGGTTTTTTAAGGCATTGGTCAACTCAAGATAATCAGATGCTTTAAAAGGAGGTTCCATACACTGAAGAAAGAAACATTTTTAAAAAATTTTTCTGTCAGTGTACAAGTATCCGGGGGTACTAAAGTCCTTAGCCCAACGAAAAACATACTGAAGAAAGTGTGCGCCGCTCGTAAAAGTGCCGGCAAGCACGCAAGTGTAAGGCGGTCCTTTTACAGATCCCATCAACGCTCATCGGTCTGGGTATTGGGATGTTTGCAACTAAAAGGTAAAAACAATTGCCAATGTGAAATGCAATTTAAGCAAAATTAACGCAATTATGCTACAACTTGGCAGCGACTCAATAAACTGTACTCGATTTCAAAGGAAATGTGTGCCGGGCGCCGTCATAGACGTAGTCGTAGCCATATTGAAACCATTAACTTTTGCCCAATGGGATACAATGGACTGCAGCACTGCAGCAGGAAAAGTTAAATGCAATTGGCAATTGTAGAGCATTTGGCAAAGTTTTTGGTAAATGACTGCCTCCTCTCCGGCATGATAACGCCTAGGCCAGACCCAGAACATACAGTACAAGTACTTGGCACTGGAAGCGTGTCAAACATCGCACCAAACCTAGAGTACTTCACCCGGAACACTGGTTAATTGCCCCATGTTGATTTGGCGTTGCCTAATTTGGCGCAAGTTTAATGCACTTTCCGCCAGATGGAAATTGGTTTTGTTAGTTTACATTTTGCAGTAGTTGGACTTTTTATACTCTGTTCAGATAATTTGATAGGTATACTAGTTTAGGTACTAGACGAAAATGCACATGGCGGAGTTGTTTAACAACCAGTTAATCCTGGTACATCACAGGAATTATTTCTAATTTGTACTGGTTACCAATCAAACCGAATAGTTGACAGTTGTGTCTTGGAATTCAAACATATTCATAACTTCTTTGTATTGTATTATAAAGGTAACCTGGGTTGGGTTATTTCCAAAGATGACATCTAACTATAGAAATTGTGTCTTTACCAGATGTGAATTGCGAAAGATTTTACTATTCTTTGGGTGGTTGTTTGTAATAATAAATTTCGGTTCTTTATTTGTTCTGCTACATTTATATTTACAAATTTGATCGTTATATCTTGTGGTAATAATTTCAGGAGTTGTCCGTTTCTTTAATTACCTTCTTAAGAATTCTAGTTGTTGGTTTTTCTGAAGAACTTTCGTTTTTGTTGCTGCCCAGATAAACAGTTAACCGATCAGCTGAATATTAGGGGTATTCAGAGTAAAGTATTATAGCCTGTCTCTGTAAAGGTCTAAGGGTATAGTATATTTCTGAAATCTATGTAAAAGCACGATGGAGTTGAGGCATACCCAAGTTATTTATATATTATAATTATGTTTTTCCAAATATTTTGGTATCTTTCTGCGTTCCCCCACAGAAGAGTTTAGCGGTCTACAGCCAAATTGTTCAACATTTCATAGCTTGGCAGAAGCCTATGAAATGCTTTTATATTTGACTATACATCATTAAGGATTCAAGTGACCTAGAAATAAACAATTCGCAAAGCTGATTTATGGGGTTACATTTGGCAAATCTACATTACAATTTCAGCGATACGAACACCTTTACCCTTAGACAAAACACACACAATGTTTCTTCCTATACTCCAAAAATAAGGGCATTCTTTTCCCAACTCTTACCAAATAAATTTTCGAACCGGATTGATGTGTGTTTCGGATTTCAACATAATCTGTTGAAATATACTGATCTTTTAGGTATACAAAAAAAATTATAGAAGAAATTCCATTGTTTGGTTCTTGTTTTTACAAGGGCACAGCGTATTCTACTGTCGGTCATTGCCTCAAGTTTACAACATTTTTTATTGGGGGTAATCTATAGAGATGCCTTGCTTAATTCATTATTCATACTTAATTTTGATTAAAGTGATCATATTAAATTTTTTTAACGAAGTTACAATAGTTACAATTTTCTCCAAAAAAAATCAGTCATCTGTAAAGGGTTGATCCGACGTTTTTATATAATTTAACATCATTAAGATGTCCAAGTCCATTAAAAATTTCAATTAGGGAATTAAAGACTGCTTTCGATTTCTTCTTATGAAAGTTTCCGTTTGATGTCTGTGATCAGACTATATATACTATACAGAAAAGAGAGAATTGTTGTGCCATTCGTTTAATTTTGTGATTCTTCTTTTTCCATAATATCCTGGCATTACATTTTTTTTTTTAAATAATTTATTACAATCCCGATCTAATTCGTATCGTTGCGCAAATAGTTTTCCTTTGTTTTTGTTTTTTTTTTTTGGGAAAACGTATTTTCAGAGTATTCCACCTTCGTGTAACGCCTCTCAACTTGTTTAAATTTTCATTTATTGAGTGCCGTTGTTTTAGTTTCAACCGCCCCTTTCGGGTCCTGTGACAGTTGTTTCCCCCCTATAATGGACGCAATTATTTGCCAACTGACACGCACTCGTGGCTTTTGTGTGTTTGTCTGTTGGATGTTTGTAATGTACACCACCAATAAAGGTGCAATGAACTGTGCAATTGATTTTTGTTTTTATGACTTGCCTACTTACTATAAATAAATTATTTTTGTTCTTTTTGGGTTAAACTTGTGTAGAACTTAAGTATATTTATCAGAATTATTATGTCTTATATAAAACTATGACTAAAAATAGGGCAAGT
This sequence comes from Chymomyza procnemis, assembly GCA_035046065.1. Taxonomy (NCBI): domain Eukaryota; kingdom Metazoa; phylum Arthropoda; class Insecta; order Diptera; family Drosophilidae; genus Chymomyza; species Chymomyza procnemis. Next base: position 8,621,930 of record JAWNOJ010000023.1, on the reverse strand, counting down.
ATGGCGAACGCCGTCTTGTGTGGAGCTCGTGAAAAAAGTTTGATTCGATCTGAGGCGAGAATTAATTTGGCTATTGATTTTTGTAAATGTTGTAAACTATTTTTTTTTAGATCTTTTTATGTAGTATATGTATGTGATAATTGTTAAGTGAATGCCTATATAGCATATTATATTATTCAACAATTGTTAATTTTGAAACTACCATTTCTAATGAGTGCCTGAAAGTATGCAACATTTTTAAAAAAATATATTGCATACTTTAGGACGTTATTTTTAATGTATACCTTGTCTTTGTTAAACGCACTGACTTTCTATCGATTGTGGAAATCGTATCGGTCACATCTCGCTTACAACGTACAATGGTATCAATATCATGGACTTATGTAGGGAGCTGAATACTTTTGTAAGAAAAAAGTGCCAGTATGATGTATACCTTCAATATGAAATTAAAGAGGCCGTACGATAGTGTGTCGCCTTGTCTGAAACCTCGAACGGTATTAAAGCTTTCGGAGAGGTCCTCTTTCACCTTGATGTAGCTAATTTTGTTGCATAATGTCTTTTTACACAGTCGAATTAACTTTTCCAGAGTACCGAACTCGGACAGCTGACAGGGTACCGAATGCAGCTTTATATTCGACAAAGAGATGACCAGCTTTACGTAATTTTTTTTCAGGATTTTCCGCAGAGTGAACACCTGGTCTAAGGTAGATTTACCAGTTCCTCAACCGCATTGACTAGGTCCAATCAATGTGCTGGCGTACGGTTTCAGTTTTTATCAGAGGCGCGATAGCACCTAATGTGAGATAATAGTTAGACTGATTCTGCGGTTGTTTGTAGGATTCGCAACTTTTTTATATCAAGAGTACACAGCAGTTCGCTGGCGGTACTAAATTACTGGTAAATTACTGCCGAAATGGGATTCAGTTAATGGGATTAAGTTTTACACCCAAAATCATACGATGGATTGAATTGCCACATACTCGAGACCTTTTTGTGGTAATTTACATCGGTAACCTATGAGTGATAATTTTGCAAAATAAACTTAATTAATTGTCTGATATATAAATTGTTGAGCAATCATTAAAAGTGGAAAGTTTACGTTTTTTAAAAAAAATATTCATTGAAATTTATATTTGTATAAAAAATATACAAAAAGTCGAAGCTAATTTATGTTTAGCATTAATCAAAAAAATCAATTGCAATTTAATTTTCATATTTCTTATTTTCATTTGGGTTTGTATCCGGATGGGCTACTTTTTGTTAAAATAATTAGTCCACATTCCTTCTTCTGTTTGTTATCTTTGACCGATATGAATTTAGAATATGCAGGCGAAAAATTGAGAAAAAACTGTACTAAAATCTTTCTAAGTAGGCAAAGCAGAAATACGTTACAATTCTTGACCTACTGGCGACATGTCCACAATTGCTGTCTGTCAAACTACAGGACATTTTTTTTAATATTCTGTTTTGCTTCGAACAATTTGTGTTAAAAAGGACAGTTTGCTGCACAAATTTTCACCAATTTGAATGTTTTTTTTGTGAGTTGAAACCGAAAGTTTTGATATAAGCGCAACTTGTTCGAACTGAAAAAAATAAAATTAAAAAATAAACAATTTTATTCTTAATAAGTAAAATATGCCTCGATATTTTAAGATCCGTATTTTAAGGTCTTTAATAAATATTTTAAAGTTTTATGTGCAAATAATAGCGGGAACCAAATTGAGGAAATGCCAAAAAAAATGACAAGATGCACTTTTGCTACCTTAAGTAAGAAAAGCCTTAGCATTCAATTAAAACTTCATCGTTAGTATAGCTATTATTATAAACGTTATTATTCAAAATAAAAAAAATTGTTTTAGTTGTATTCAATAAATAATAATTATATTTTAAATATTTGATTTACTTTTAAATATTTCTAAAATCTAAATGTGTACATGCCGCCAGCACCCCAATTTGGGCGGCTATTGCCATAGGGTCCACCCAAATGTTGCGAATACTGTCCGGTGACATCGAACTGATGGCGTCCATTGTTGCTCTGCCACACTGGTGCACGGCCATTGACACTTAAATCCAATCCTTTACCAGGACTACCACCGCCTTGTACATTCAACTGACGTCGCACACGATGCAAGCTGTCATCGGAGTCCAATCCATATTCACTATACAGATCATATAGTTGTTGGTCCTCTGGCTCGAGTTCGTAGGGTTGGGGATAAGCCAACACGGCGCAGATGACGCAAAGTAATACAATGAATGAGGCCTTCATTTTGCTTGATTTGGGAGAGGTTTTTAGAGGTGTGTGTTGTTAGACAGCAGAGAAACGTCTTACTGATAAGGTCTGGGGCTGCTCGAGATGCTTTTATAGGCAAAAGCGTTCGCATAGGAATCCCCGTGTCAAGTGAGTGCCCAATGATTTATTCGTGCTATTTCAATTTAAACTGAACTCAGTCTTATCACTGAGAAACCGAAATTGAAAGTCTGATGCGAAAAGAGATTGCGCAAATCATATTGATCAAGATCTAGATTCCAGTATTAATTTTAAATAGTTATGCTTTCAATTATATTAGAACAATAACTTTGTAGGACCACATGAAATGATTAGAAGTATATCTACTATAAGATGAAATTGATAGTTTTTAAAAAATACACACAGCAAAAATGGAACGCATCCGAGTAGCCAAGTTAACTTTGCTATATTTGATCGAAATTTTGTTAAGGATTTTTTTTACAAAAGTTAACTTTTTTTTTGTGTTTTTATTGCATTACCTGATGATTTTGTAAGATAACTCATTGTTCGCGTCAAAAGCATGAACAGTGATTTTATGCTCAAATCGGTTAAAACTTTTTACCATGTCTGATTTATTTTAATTTTCGGTTTCAATTCACCGCAATAGTAGTTGTTTGTAGCGCTATGTACCCCCTATTTAAGGATACCAGCAGATATTCGCATGTTTCCTTCGAATGGTTATTATAATATTTGTAACTTTGTAATAAAAATTATCATTAATATGATAAATAGGTCTAGTTATTATCTGAATCATTATTAATATCATATTTAAGTAGTATTCTGTAATAGTTTTTTAAGTCATTTTGAACAAAATAACATAATTTGGACTACATTTAAGTCATTTTAATAGTGTCATTAACTTCTGAAAGCTAATAAGAACATTTGAAATATTTCACATAAAATTATTAAACAAGCCGGGCAATATTAAAAAGACCAAATAAGTAAACTAATAAGAAAACTTTTTTGGAAAAACCCAGGAGAAGATCAAGTTCCAGTTCGTAGCATTTATGTACTAGAAGTTTTTATGTTTGTTCAAGCATTAAAATTTTCTAAATAAAGTATTGGGGATTCACTTGATAAGCTAAGGCTATACAATTCATAAGGGGGGTTTCTATGAGTAAGTATTATAGCAGTATTCAGTAGCAGGGTATAAAAACATCTCAACCAGAGCCATACGTTATCAGTAAGTCGTCTACGCTTCTCTCTATCAATACGTACCTTCAGAACAAATTGAGCAAAATGCAGACCTCAATAATTGTATTACTTTGCGTCATCTGCGCCGTGTTGGCTTATCCCCAACCCTTCGAACTGGAGCCAGAGGATCAACAACTATATGATCTGTATAGTGAATATGGATTGGATTCCGATGACAGCTTGCATCGTGTGCGACGTCAATTGAATGTACAAGGTGGTGGTAGCCCTGGCAAAGGATTGGATTTGAGTGTCAATGGCCGTGCACCAGTGTGGCAGAGCAACAATGGACGCCATCAATTCGATGTTACCGGACAGTATTCGCAACATTTGGGTGGACCCTATGGCAACAGCCGCCCTAATTGGGGCGCTGGCGGCATGTACACATTTAGATTTTAATATGTAAAGAATTAATCGTATTTTAAAATAAACTCTTAATATTTATTAAACCAATTTGAATTGTTACTGAATATTTTTCAAATAGTCTTACATTTTGCATTCCATTTTCTTACAAAATTATGAACACGATATTAAGTTTTCGGTTGAGATATTGAGTATCTGCGACTGAGATGCTAAAGTTGGCTCACAACCTTTTAAATCAGTCATATTCGTGACAGGACGTTCGTTAAAATTCTAACACTGTGAGGCTTGAACAAGTAGACTCTTGAAAATCCTCGCTAAAAAAATAACCACCTAAGTTCCAACCACTACTCATAGGGCAGACCAACCGAAATATACGCGAGCCGGTCGGATGAAAATGTATCAATATAAAGAACTCAGGGATCACTTGCCTACTCCGCAGCATTACAGATAAAAGCCAAGTAGAGATAAACAAGGATTTAGCAGAAGAAGTGTTATAAATTCTTATTTAATACAATTTTAGCCTAGGCTTATAGTTTATAACATTTATTTAAGCTAGTAATTGCAAATGGGAGTTGTTGGGTAGAAAAAATCAAAATGAATCTTGTTGTTTGTTGACAGACTAATGCAAAATACTATTATTTTTATCTTAATTTAAAGCAAAAGTTCAAGTTTCAGTTGTTATTTTAATTTGAAATATTTTTAAACGAACTTATTGAACTCTTTTGAGTTTTCTCTTGATGCCTAAGAAGATTATGCAATGCAATCCTTATAATTTATTTTAAATCAAGGAATAAAAGGCGATGCTTTTGGTATCTCTTCGAAATCCACTTTGGTTCATTAACCATTTAAAAATAATAATAATAAGTAAAAAAAGAACTTCCCTATCGGAATAACGACTACCACAAAAAAATTAAAATAGCCTCATTTGTATTCAATAAATAATAATTATATTTTAAATAATTGTTTTACTTTTAATTTTTTTAAAATCTAAATGTGTACATGCCGCCAGCGCCCCAATTAGGGGGGCTGTTGCCATAGGGTCCACCCAAATGTTGCGAATACTGTCCGGTGACATCGAACTGATGGCGTCCATTGTTGCTCTGCCACACTGGTGCACGGCCATTGACACTTAAATCCAATCCTTTACCAGGACTACCACCGCCTTGTACATTCAACTGACGTCGCACACGATGCAAGCTGTCATCGGAGTCCAATCCATATTCACTATACAGATCATATAGTTGTTGGTCCTCTGGCTCCAGTTCGTAGGGTTGGGGATAAGCCAACACGGCGCAGATGACGCAAAGTAATACAATGAATGAGGCCTTCATTTTGCTTGATTTAGGAGTGGTTTGTAGAGGTGTGTTGTTAAACAGCAGAGAAACGTCTTACTGATAAGGTCTGGGGCTGCTCGAGATGCTTTTATAGGTAAAAGCATTCGCATTGGAATCCCCGTGTCAAGTGAGTCCCCAATGCTTCTATCATTATCTCTGAGAGATTCAATTGCTGAGACTAAGCGGAAATAAAAGTTCACATTACATTGTTATTTACGATGTAGATTGCAGTACGAAATTTTAATATAACAAATTTAAAATAGAGGTCCTCCAAAAAGCTTGCCAAAAAAATTGTCTATTTTTTATTGTTATTATAGCCGAAAAGAGCTGTCCAAATTATTTTAAAAATATAAAAATTAGTTTTTTGCAAGAAAACAAGGCATAATTTAGTATAGTAAAAGTAACATTAATAAATGTAATAAAAAGTTAAACGGTGGAAACTGAGTGCTTGGAAAAGTAGAGTCCCATTACTACCGATTTAGCTATACAGAGCGAGTTTTTTTTTTATTTTTTTGTTGAAAGAATCGTGTTTTTTTATCTATAAATAATGTTTTTATAGCTTTACTCTGCTATGTAGAACCACAATGCTTAATTATTAGACACTACACAAGAAAATCTGTATGCATTCAAAATACAGTCTTTCCGCTTCGGTTAAAGCAGAATAGTTATTAACAAAGAACTCAAAGCTCCCTTGAAGTCTTCCGAAATTATATATATAGGAAAAATTCAAGGTTTACATATCAATGTTTATTTTCGGTAATGATACAGTACTATTAGTAGTATATTTTTTCATTCTATTATCTTCAATTTGGACGACATATTGTAGGAAGAACTTAAGGGGGTTTAAAGTTGAAGAAGAGGGTTTGTTATGATCAGTAATAGTTTCAAATATTGTCCGCCGGAAGCAACTAATACCATCTCATAGAAATTGGTCGTCTCTAGTGTGGATAATTTTATTGAGAACATAGTGGATTTCCTATAAAGATTCATTGACACAATTGTGGATTTTCTCCAAAGAACCCGAACCGGGTACGGCAATTCGGATTGCATCCGTCGAAAACGCCAGAAATATTTGTTGCATACGGCATCTTACATTTTTGCGCCTTACAGTAGGACCGAGAATTGTCGTTGCCGTTTGGGTAGTCATTAGTCATTTATTACGCAATGCACAGCTCTAACGTTATAAGTATATTTAATTTCAGCAGATCATAATATATCATACCCTCCTGGTCTTGAAATATTCAAAGCATAAACTTTAAGCCGTGCATATTTTGCTTTGAAGTCAATATAGACAAAGGTTATCATATTTTAGCGGCTTTATATCTACAATAACGATTCCATAAGGCTTCCTTCCTTATGTGTGACATCCAATATCCTTACAATTGAAAAAATCCCAATTCCAATAACCGATTGGAAATTGTTTTCTGAGTAAAATTCAACTATTCTGCGAATTCTGTGAGTTTGGCCCAGCTCATAGAACAGTGCAGCTTTCAATTTCTTTGACTTCAAACCATTTGGGTTGGTTTTCTACAATTAAATTAAATTATCATTTTAAAAGTGTCGAACCCTCTAGGCAATTTTCTTAGAATAGGATACTGCTGCACACCGATTAGTGTTGACAGATCCTAAATCTAGGCAATTAATTCTAATATCAGTCATAAACGGAACTCCCAATATATTTCATTTCAATAATTCCATTAATCTTTTCAACTAAGAAATTTTGAACTATTTTTAATTTTAGCATATACTGAAAATTGGGATATATTCTAAAAACTTACTTTTACTTACAAACAACATTTTTTTTTTAGAAATTCCTATGGGAAGTTCCAAAAAAGACAAAATGCCAGTTCAGAGCATTGTTAATTGCAAGATTTGTATTATGTTTGTTCATGCGTTGCAATGCAAGTTAACTCGAATATGTTATTTTTGTACATAAGGTGTTGGGGATTCACTTGATAAGCACAAGTAACAGAGGCTCATACGGGGGTTCCTATAAGAATGCTATCGTCTAGCTTTGTAGCCGACTATAAAAATGTCTCAACCAGAGCCATACGTTATCAGTAAGTCGTCTACGCTTCTCTCTATCAATACGCAACTTCAGAACAAATTGAGCAAAATGCAGACCTCAATAATTGTATTGCTTTGCGCCATCTGCGCCGTGCTGGCCTATCCTCAGCCCTACGACTTGGAACTAGACGAACAGCAGCTTTACGATCAGGATCTTCCATATGGCTTAGATTCCGATGACAACTTGCATCGTGTGCGACGTCAGTTGAATGTACAAGGTGGCGGTAGTCCGCGCCAAGGCTTCGATTTAAGTGTCAATGGCCGTGCACCAGTGTGGCAGAGCAACAATGGACGCCATCAATTCGATGTTACCGGACAGTATTCGCAACACTTGGGTGGACCCTATGGCAACAGCCGCCCAAATTGGGGTGCTGGCGGCATGTACACTTTTAGATTTTAATATGTAAAAACAACATGGTATTTTAAAATAAAGTTCTAATATTTATTTTTTGATTTAAAAAAAAATAATTTAATTTTTTAGTTGTAATTGTTATTACTTTTAGTCTTAATTTACAAAATTAGGTTTTTTTCGCCGTTTTAAAATTTTCGAATATGATTATTAAATATCGAACTTTCTTAAAATAATATTATATTATTTATTTTGTAACTCAAAAGTAGCTGCATCAGATGAAGAATAAGTTATCTGGTGTTTTTACTTAAATATTTCGCTAATTATTTGCAATTGTTGCTCACTCTGATTATTATAGAAAAAGCTAGAAACATTTTGTTTTTTACTCCTAATTATTTTTGTAATTTTCTTAAAGGTTTTAGAGTGTTTGTGAAGAAGAAAAAGTTTCTAATTCCAATGGTCGTGGCTATGCAAAATCATGTTTGCTTTTATCTCACGCCTCGAGGGATTCCATATAGCTTTATATATTGAAGAGCTTCTGTTCTGGACCATTGTTTCAAAGCAACATTTATGGCTTCAATCTACTATTAAGTGCACTGGAGTCTCTTACCTTATGGACAGCAACGTTTATTGATGTAATAACATTAGAATTTAGGATTTACAATGAAAAAGTTGAAAACAGAAAGTAACATAAAAGTAGAAAGCATTTCTTAATATATAATCCAAAAGATCAGCGTTGACCAAATTGGGTTTTCATAGTTCGTGATTGGTCAAAAAAATCAAGATAAGTTAAGATAGGTAAAGAGATGAATTGTGTATACCGTTCATAAGAAAGGAAATCGTAAAAGTTATTATAGTTTGCGCATAAGACGTAAAAAAGATCGTATAATGCATAATTAGATCTACAAAATGGTAATGCTAGAGGTCAAAAATAACGAGCTACTCTGGACGGAATGACAAAAGAAATTGTATTGAGTAGTTCGTAAGAGTCAATGAAATCGAATAAAAGCTTATGCAAAAATAACACGCATGTTCTATGTTCATTAAGAGAAAGTAATTTCTTATGGTGAACTCTATAAGAATAGGCTAGCAATCGTATGTTGGGATTCCAATTTATATTCCGAAAAGCACGTTTTTAACCGTCTCGATCATTTTTTGTATCTCTAAAATCAAATTTGATTTTTATAATTGAAGAAATTAGATGCAGAGAGTAAACTTCAAGCAGTATAAAAAATAAATATATTAATAAAATACACATAACTATTCTGCATTCGCTCCGAAGGCTGAGCTAATAATCGATATATTTAAACCTTGAAAAGGCTAAGCTTTTTGTATCCTGTAAATTTTCAATATTATTCTTGAGCCATTTAAAAAAAACAAGATAATTCGATTTATTATCATTTACGTCGATTTTGCAAATCAAATGCTTCGATTACTCCTTGTTCAAAACAATAGCGTCATTTGTATTCAATAAATAATAATTATATTTTAAATATTTGATTTACTTTTAAATATTTCTAAAATCTAAATGTGTACATGCCGCCAGCACCCCAATTTGGGCGGCTGTTGCCATAGGGTCCACCCAAATGTTGCGAATACTGTCCGGTGACATCGAACTGATGGCGTCCATTGTTGCTCTGCCACACTGGAGCACGGCCATTGACACTCAAATCCAATCCTTTGCCAGGGCTACCACCGCCTTGTACATTCAACTGACGTCGCACACGATACAAGCTGTCATCGGAATCTGAACCATATGGAATATCCTGATCGTAAAGCTGCTGTTCGTCTAGTTCCAAGTCGTAGGGCTGAGGATAGGCCAGCACGACGCAGATGGCGCAAAGCAATACAATTATTGAGATCTGCATTTTGCTCAATTTGTTCTGAAGTTGCGTATTGATAGAGAGAAGCGTAGACGACTTACTGATAACGTATGGCTCTGGTTGAGACACTTTTATAGGGTGCTGCTGCCTGCTGTTATGATGTCGTAGAAACCCCCCTTGTGAATTCTGTTGCTTCAGCTTATCAAGTGAATCCCCAATGCTGAATTGGATCTTTACTCAGACAAATAAAAGAGTTTGTTCCATTGCTTCTCTACAAGCTTGAAGAGCGCTGCTACAATTGCCAGTTCTAAAACATTGTTTTCAAGCTTTGGTAGTTTCCCAAACTTATTGGTTTAGTTAGAAATTCTGCCATTTTTAATAGCTTTCGTTGTATTTGTCATACTTGTTTGTATTTATTATTGGGTCGCAAATATTTTCCTATGCATCAATGTTTTTCGGAAACATTTTACAACCCAGTACAATATATATTACAGTACTTCGGTTTCATTTGGAAACATTTCATACTGGAGATTCTCATGATTATTGATTTTTCTAAGAGCTCAGCCAACTTATTTAAAATCAGATTTCAATAATGTTACTTAAATGATACTATAATTTTATTTCGATTCTTTCATTAATAGCAAACACAAAATACCTGTAACTTGTTTTATTAGAATATTTATTTAAATTTAAAAGAAATCTTTCAACTGAATAACTTTTATAATTAAAAATTACTTATAGCGTTATTATGCTTGCTAGCATTGGTTCTTGTAAAAATGCATATTTTTTGTTTAATTTTGAAAAAACCCAGAGTTAAATGTAAGCTTTTCGGAAAATTCTATGAATGGAAGAGGAAATCTTGTTGGGCCGATGTTAAGATGCTTCCTACTAGTGTTTGACAAAACTCTTACAGGCAAATCACACTTTTGTATGAGTAAAACGTGCAGCCAGCAAGAGCACAAATGAGCGTGAGAGCGGGAAATTACGCTATTGCACGTCAGAGAGTTGACTTGTGTGCAGTGTACGCGTGTTGACTTCGCTGCAACAGCATTTTAAGCTAAGCATGTGAATTGAGAGACTGCCTACCTCTGGTATGCAGCATGATATAACTATGCAGGTACAGTCATCTCAGAAGATGAGCGCGGTCAGAGAGAGCTTCTCGGAGAGCATTAGTTTTGACGGTCGGAGTGCAGAGATTTAATCTTCAAGCTAATATTTATGTAGGTATTCACGGCGGTACCAAGGTGCGTAAATTTCATGACAACTTCAAACTGTGCTGCAATATTGGAGTCTAAGATACTGTCTCCCTTTTACACAGGCTGCTTATATTTAACTCCTTTCTCAACTGAATTTTGACATTGACAAAGATGTCTTTACTGAAGATCATTCAAATATACACTAAATTTTTTCAATAATCTTTGGCCATAATAGTTTGCAAATCGTAGATAAAAACCCCGAAAATTAGCTAGCACATTTTCATGTTGTTTTCTTATTGCTGATTGAGTAGTACGCTGGTCTTCACCAGACTTGTCATATCTAGATGTGCCGGCTTTGTATTATGAAGAAGATTAGATTAATACGATGAAACCCCTACCTCTGGAAGTCGTTTAGACTACTTTTTTACGTTGTCATATGTCATATTCGCAAGACTTTGTGTCTAGAAACCCATGTTTAGCATTAAATTCGAATTTTAAGCATAGAAAGAGGGCGTATTTGTATATAAATTTATTTATGCTTAAGTAAGATCGATACCTAAAAACGTTAAATATTAACTAACATAGAAACTAAAGAGAGAGCGTTTGAATTTAAATTTTGGGCTTTTTGTTAATATATTTAACTAAAGGGATTTGCGGCCTGCGCTTAAAGCAACCCCACCGCTTCGCACACCCAACGATGTGACATTTTCTTTCTTTTCGGAAAAGAAAACTAATCTGTGCGTTTGAATTTAAGAGTTTTTCGGAAGAAAACAGTTACCAGAATGTAACTATGATTTATAGATTTTTCTAACTTACCTACTAACTTCCAACGCAGCACCAATTGAATGACGATATAAAATATATTTTTGTAGATTTTGTCATTGCGATAAGAATGCAACAAAGACATGCCTCAAAACACAAAAAACCCCAACAAGAAAATTAAGTAATTTTCTTTCATTGTGTTAAGTGCTTCAGACATGAAAAAGTCAACGGCATTTATTCCAAGCAGTCACAAACTAAATATTTTAAACAATATTTTATTTAAAATTATTTACTAATCAGTGCGTGCTTCATTTGCACGATCTTCGCTCCATTCACCACGTGCATCATCCCAAACTGGAAACCAAATTTTTGCCGGTGCATTTCTGCCGTCCTCGTTGCCATAATCGTTCGCTGCATTTTGTTGTACCTATTTGAGAAAAACTATATTATTTTTTTTTAATAAATTCTTAAATACTTTTTACCAAGTAAATTAAAGCCATTAAAATGACAAAAATAAAATTTGCAATATGATTAGTTAGCATTTTGTGGCCGCTGTTTGCTGTTTTTCGTTCAACAGTTTTTACAAAACTGACTCATTTTATAGATTTTTCAATATATATTTTGTTTATATATTATATTTTTATTTAATTTGCATTAATGCCGGCATTGAGTGCGCAAAACATGCTGATAAGAGGCAAACAATTTGTTTATTATTTACTCACATAAATATGGTAATTTGTATTTGTTTTATATATGCTCTATCGTTGAAGCTGTATATTTTATTTAAAACAAATTTTGCACTTCTTTTGACAGATAATGGGGGGAATTCAGAATGTTAGTTAGAAAAAAAATACGAGCTTATTCTAAGAGATCTAATAACGTTTATTTTTAAGTCTATAATGCTTATATATAAATTTTTTAAATCTCAAAGACAACCGAAGAAATTTATTGCCCTTAAGATTAAAAATTTAACACTTAATTTTTGTCTAAGCTTAATCATTAAATTTTACATAAATAACAAAGTTTTATTTATTTATATTTTTATAAATTTTAGAGTACAAATAAGTCCAATTGACCTAATAATCAAAAATATTAAAATTAAGGAATATTAAAAAGGAACGAGAGAAATATAATTTAAAACTAATCCGTCTCCCTAAACTGATGTGTGAAATTTTTATAGATATTCTAGAATAAGAGAACTAATTCTGAGCTGTAAAAAACTTTAGGAAATAGACTCTTTTCATGATATATATATAAATATTTTTAGTTTTTTAGCAATAATAAAATAATAAATAATTATTTGCTTTATAACTTTACTTTATAATTTTTAGTTTTACAATGAAATGTTTAGACTGTTCAGATATTCATAGTTTTGTACTTACTTTTTAGAATTAGCTTTATTTTTAAGTTAGAGCAATATTTAAAATATAAGTTCGCTTTTTACGCATGTAAAGTTTTTACTCTTCAAATAAATTATATTCTTCGTATAAATTTTAAATATATTAAATTCTTGTTATTAATTAATTTCCCAAACCATTAAAACAAGATAATGCGAAATAAATGGTGTATAAAGGGTGATTTTTAATAATTTGGTTTTTAAGGAAAAAAATTGAACAATAATAAATAAAATAAAGCACAATGGATGGCATATGTTTATAAATATTTAATAAGTATAATTTATTTGTGGGTAACAAATCTTTATTATTTTTAGTTATTTACAATCTGCCTTTTTTGGACATTAAAAAATTTTTTATGAATATTTTGCGGTTGAATTTTAAATGGTTATCATTGTTTCAGAGTAGGGATGAAGTATTCGGAAATTTAAGACTATAGAGTGTTCTTTCATCTGAGTTCGCTCGTAGTTTCGCTGTTATTTAGCCGGTAGACCATTTTCAAGGTTTTCTTTTGAGAATGTTGCACGACTGTGGTGGCAGGAGCTTGTAGTACTCCAAAGCTAGATTCCGTAGTTTTACATTGATTTTATAATAATTTTTATAACCAGAGTCTGGTCTTGAGCTTCGGGCCTTTCTATCTGTCATCGGTATTGCTTTAATCTCTCTTGGGCTTTTTTCTTGTGCGCAGGATGTGAGTACGTTAGGTAAATCGCCTGTCTACCGTTGTGCCCAGGTATTGTGTTCAACGGGTATGGTGATTCTATAGACGTTGTTGAGCAGTCAGTTTGCCTTACGCAGATTGATATGGATTGAGTCGATTAAGCACCGTTTAACATAATGTTCCATCTGCGCATTTCGATTACCATCAGCTGTCTCTCTTGAAAATTTGGTGAGCAGCTTGTTGCAAATATACATTTGTGTTGATTAAAAAAGATTATTATAATTCAATGATTAAGGATAATTTTCTATAAATGTTTGTCGCGCTGAGTTCAATTTTGGCACACTATCTTTAACATATCAGTCGATATCTCACCAGTTAGTTCCACTATATTGCCCCTTTAGTGTGTCAGTCACTGTGCCCTTCTCACTGTTGACATTGAGCCTCAACAAAAAGAAGCCCCAAAAAATTCAGAGGCACAAAGTCACATAATCTAGGCGGCGAAACTGATCGACCACCAACGTAAAACTCAATTAGGCCCTTGTTTCGCATGGTTTGCGTTATGTAGCACCATCTTGTCGAAGTCCCAAGTCAAGTTCTGGTTTTCCATTTTGGCCAAAAAAAAGTCAGCATTGTACTATAGCGCTCACTATTCACAATAACGTTCCGGTCTGTGCCAACTTTAAAAAGTACGCCTCAATAATGGCGCCCACCAACAAAGTACACTCTGGAGTGACTTTTTGAGAATGTTCAGTTAGTTCATGCAATTGCTTTGGTTGCTTCAAATTTTTTGCTTATTCACATATTCATTCGACCAGAAATATGAGTAAAGAGAAACGAGTTTTGCCTTATCGAGCATGAAACTTCTTAAATAAAATGTAATCAGCGCTATGAATGTATTTTAGAGAAACACAAGGCACATACGCCACGTCAACTGCTAAAAACAGTGCTTCCAAAAAATAAGTTGCAAAAAAAATCACCCATTAAAGGATGTCATTGTGTTTAGTAGGGTAACGATAAGATGAAGATGGAAATGATTGCTGACAATGCAAGAAAAACTGTCGCTGTCGTTCCTGCAGTACCCTTTGGTGGATTTTAAGTAATAAAAACTCCAATATTACGTATACGCCCCAAGCAAGTAAACGCTCCAATAATATATTAGCGAATACTTGGACTCGGTTATAGAGTGACCCATATTCCAAATGATTATTATTTTCATTTCTCATGTTTTACTGCATGATATTGAAAAAAAAAAACAAATATTAAAGCAAAAATAAACGAAAATTCAAAATGAAATGCAAAAAAAACATTTTGCAGACAGCTGTTCTGATGACTGCTGTGTGTGTGCGGGTCAGGGGGGCGTGGGACAATGTCATGTTGAAAACTTATTCAATTGTTATTAAAGCACAAGAGTGAAAATCGGAAATGACAAAAAAACAAAAATACAGACAATTGATTTTCTTTATGTATGATTGAACTTTGCAATAATTTTTCAAGCTGCAAACACAAAGCACAAATCGATGAAAAACTCTTCCAATTCACACCCACACACACAGAGTGGGACAACAACAAGGAACTGCAGTGGAAGTCACAAGAACAATACTAACTGCCAAGTGGCACAACTGAAGGACAACGGGGCAGCAAAAATAACCAATATATAAACTTATTATTTGATTGAAATTCTGCAAGATTGGGTCTGGAGCAAGTGAAAAAGTCACCAGCAGCTGCTGCTGTACTTGGCATGCACACACACAGAAAATCCCCCACTCACTGAGACCAATTAAAGTAGTGGGGATTCACTTGATAAAGCTAAAGCAACATAATATATGCGGGGGTTCCATAAGCAATGCTGTCTAGTCAAGTAGATTGCTATAAAAGCGTCTCAACTGGAGGCAGTCATTATCAGTAAGTCGTCGTCTTCTCTGCTGCTTATCAATTCGCTGCTTTAAGAAAAACTGAGCAAAATGCAGTCCACATTTATTGTCTTACTTTGCGCCACTTGCGCCGTGCTGGCTTATCCTCAGCCTTACGATCTGGAACCAATGGATCAGAAACTTTACGAACAGGATCTAGCTGGATATGGACTTGACTCTGATGACAGCCTGCATCGTGTGCGACGTCAACTGAATGTACAAGGTGGCGGTAGTCCACGCCAAGGCTTCGATTTAAGTGTCAATGGCCGTGCACCAGTGTGGCAGAGCAACAATGGACGCCATCAATTCGATGTCACCGGACAGTACTCGCAACATTTGGGTGGACCTTATGGCAATAGCCGCCCTAATTGGGGTGCTGGCGGCATGTATACATTTAGATTTTAAGATGTGCAATAATTTATTTGAAATATAGATTAAATATTTATTGAATGCAATACCATTTGTTATGCTTATGAGATTTTAGGCTGGTCTATGAGGGAGATACCTAATAACGCTATAGCCAACAATCAGTTTTTTTTGCGTCATCTTGAGGTAATCCGCGAGACAACCATAATTTCTTTGACACACCAAGTTGTCAAAAGGCTTTCTTTTATATCGAGCTTCTTCTTTTTTCGCTCCCATCTGAGAAAGTAAAAGGAGTGCTTAGCTTTTGATTACCTATTACTCCTGAAATGTTCTTGTGGGAGTTCACTTGTACATCTCGAAAAGCATAAGATTTACAGATATGAAAAGTTATCCAGTTTTAATGTTCGATTCATATTATGAATTTCCCTTTTTTTTCCAAACCTCTGTTAAACTCTGTTACCTCTTGTTAGAGTTGCTTATGTTCCAGCTGACAGTTGCTCAGTGATCTTTAGCGAGCATCCACTGCATCATGTCATCGGCGAGAGCTAATCTATGCTGATATAGTATTATTGATTTTCTCTTTTTTCGACAAATTAATTTCGATGAATTGCTAATGCGCAATAAAGTAGAGTTTTGGCAGCGTACTAACCTCTAAACCAAAGTTCGATTCCCTGCAGCAGAGGTGCATTAAGCTAGCACCGGCATAGGTGGCAAATAGACGCTATTTGCCCAAGTAAGTCTCTATTATTTCAATATTCGGCGTGTTGCTGTTCTTTTCCAGCAGGATACTACAGATATTTCCATATTTCGCCCTTGAAGCAAGAACAGCATAGTCAAGGGGAATAATTTTTTTTTTTATTTTTACTTAAAAGCAAAGAATCTGCCGTTCAATGTACCGGAAACAAAAATCCGTACAATTTGTTTAAAACTATTTTGTTTTCCGTTCTCTTTATATTGTAACTAATTTGCCTAATAAGCGATGGCATTACCCTCAAGAGTGGTATTATACGCCATTGGCCGAATCATTTTTAATTCAGTTTGGCATTTTGATGAGGAACCCTTTACTTTGTTATTTATAGATTGAAATGGATGCTAAAAACTTAGCTTTGACAAACGAATTACTTTGTATTGAACATTAAAATCACATACATCCTTAAAAAAACCGACTTGCTAATCCTTGTGTACTTTTGTGTGTTAATTTCTTAAAAAAGTACCATTTCGTTAGATCGTTCTTATGGGAGCTTCATATAATATAGTTAATTTCACTTAAAAATTTGCGTGTGTCACATGCAAGTGTTCGATTATTGTAAACAAATTATATCGGAAAATTAAAATATTACAATTTTAAGCGAATAGTCAGTCCTTTAAAAATAAACCTTCGCCTTCGATCGGAATTTATAACAGATTGTCAAGTCGGATTCCTTGACCTCAGAAAACCTCAGAATACACTGGTGATGCTAGAAATATAATAAAATTCAGGCGCCTCACATATAAAATGCAATTGAAGGTGAATATGTCGAATTCTTTTCAGACCTTTAGTTGCTGGACTACGCCCATAAACCATAATCTTAAACAAGCAATCTTTTAGTTTTTATACAAATTTTATGAAACATGCATAATAAGTCGCAGGTTAAAGTTACATCAATTTTTTTTAATGACTTGAAAAATCGATACGACATGATCGTCTATATGATTCTCTAGAACGCAGAGATGGTATGAACTAAAGTTTTAAAAGGGAAGTGCATTTTAGATTAGTTTATTAAAATTTTAATAGAATAGCCATTTAAATTTTAATCCATTATCATCATTCAGCTTTACAACACGGGTTGGATTTTGGCTTTCTCAGCAATTCATCTCCATTCCTTTCGGTTATTTGCAAGGGTGAGCCAGTTCCTTACTTCCTTCTTCAGCATGTCATCGTCAATATTGTCAATTAGGTGCTTTCGGACTGAAATTTTAATCCAACAATTTTTTAATTCTAAATACAGCTTGCCCAGCCTCTATAAGTATCATTCAGTAATAATATATCATTATCCTCTATTAGTACAGTGGTGTCATTCTGATTTTTTTTTTAATATAATGTTTAAATTTCAATATTTGGCGTGAGCATCAACTCATTATTGATAAAAAGTTACCCAGCGGGTAGTATACTCACACGTAAGTTATATCTATATATTTCCTCGTCTATTTTTTGAACTATTTTTATTGTAATTTAAGATCAGCAGCAAATTGTTGTTCCGAAATACGAATTTATTTTGAACCTATTTGAATAAGATAATTCGTTTTGTTTTCGTTTCAAAAGTACACAGAGTCTATTCTCACACATGAAATATTTTAATTACTTCACTAAATTCACATAAATTAAAAACTCGTCTACATCCCATATTAAGAGCACTTAAATTTAAGCATACCAAGAGTAAATTATTGCATTCTCAACAGTTTCTGCGCATTGGGAACTTCGATAAATTCCATGTTTAATTTATTCTCATATCAGGAATCTTTATTCTAATAGTTTGCACTTTATGCATGCCCAAAAAAATTTAAATAATTTAATCTTTAATTTTTGTATGGTATGCACATGCAAATTATGATGAGTTAATTTTGCTCATCTGAAGTTCAGATGGCAATCTTGTCTGGCTTATCCCTGGCCGCGTTCAGTTAACCCGGAACATACGGCAGCACTTGTTCAACAGCCTGGCTGATGAGTTTGCAATGTGGCTAATTGTAGACATTCTATTTGTTTTTAAGTTTACCTAATCTTGGAGCTATGTACTAACAAATTAAGCGTACATGCTGAAGATGATGATGACGCGACGTCTTAATGAAGAATGGCTTAAACAAATGTTTTTTGTTAATTGGATTTATTGCGTAAACTGTCAAAAGAACCTTCAATGAAAATTTATCATATTTGAGTCTGTGCAGATTAGCGTCGCTTTTTTTGGGTAAAGTTTAAAAATAAAAGCTATAAAAAGATACATATGTGGATGCCAAGTATTACGCCATACCAACGAAAGCGAAGATTCATTCTATGACAGTGTATCTTATATTATTTTTTATTTGGCAGTAGGCGTTGCCATTACGAATTGCTGAATGATGATGATGATGATGCATGGAATCAAAGGTTTCCTAGTTTGTGCTGACGTTGGATTCAAGCGAATTACTAGCTCCTTTTCATTTTATGCAAATTAACATAATTTGATGGTCATTTTTGATGTTTTGTATGGTATTTATGAGACAAGGCGCAAAGTTGCTAATATTTAGACAGAACTAACTCACTTTCGACTTTTGAAAAAAAAAGAAAAGATAGTAATAGGAATTTTTTTGTGCTCAAGATGATGAAACACAATTTTAAACAGAGTCTTTCCAAGCAAGTGGGTGTGTTTTTGTATTAAGGCAATATATGTAAAGTTATAAATAACTTTTGATTAATTGTTCTTTAGTTCCTGAAAAAATTTATTGCTGGATTACACTTTCACTTGAAATAAGATAAATTTAAATTGATGGTAAAACTCTAAGCAGTTTGTAAATAAAAGTAAATTGCAACTATTTTTTAAGATTTAGAGAACATGTGAGAAAATAACTTATGCGTAGAATTCTGTTATCCCATATTGACTGTGAATTAAATTATTTGTTCCAAACTTATAGCGTAGCCAATTTTTAAGCTAAAAATAAAAAATTGCTACAACATCCATGAATTTCATATGCATATTTCTTCTCTTAAAGTTTATGTCTTTATAAGAATTTAAACAATTAAGTCCGTATGAATTATTAAATAAACATAGCTCGAGCAGTTAGAGATAGACACGGCAGTTCTGACTGAAGTCTGTCTTATTTTCAATTTGTTTTCATTTGAGGGTTAGAAGCTTAATTAAGAAACTTTAAAAGTTTGTTAGACGGAATAAAAGTCAGTCCCACTATTCACTTCGAATAGAAAAAAAATTAATCCCCTCGTATCATCGCTCCGAAAGCGGAGCATGAAGATATGTTTCTTAATAGCTCTTGGCAGAGAACTAGGACATACAATTTATAATCGAATCAGAACGCTGTTGATTCTAGTTAACAAATATTTTCAAGCTATTCCACTGCTTGACAAGTGCACCAGTACTGCAGGGTGGACCGTTGTGGATCGGGGTGGACGCTATCTCTACGCTAACAATTTTCGAATACCATTTCCAAAAAATAAGTCCTATCTATAGACCTTGATTTAATTATTGAGTCATTTCTTATTCTCGTTTAAAGACCCGAGCCGATAAGCTTCAAGCCCCTTTGAATTCCTCGAAAATTATAGTAATCGGAAGAAACAAAGTGGAGTACGGCGGATGGGGTAAGTCCGCTTCTTTGGTAGGAATACTTTTTGAAATGTAAGTTCCAACTAAATATTGATAAATTTTAAAATTCTTAATTGTTTTCAAATCACCATTTTATGCATTACGGTCGCTTCTTCAAGTCGTGCATGACTCAAATACATTAGATGTAGTTGATGGCGTAATGTACTATTGGTCTCGCCTGATTTTGTATCTCATAGTAGCCCTGCTGTTTATACAAAATGGACCTTCGAAAATTAGATGTTTTGCTTTGGCGTCGTTATCAAAGCAATTTTTCTTTATTGACGCTATCGTAGTATATCTCTAGTAACTTTGCAACGATACTTTCTTTTTAAATCCCTCCACAAGTAGTTCTTTAGTAAAAAATTGCTTTTTGATATCTATCGCTTTAAAATGTCGACACTGAATGGAAATTGTTTGATACGTCACATCAAAAAAATTTCGCGAGTTCAGTTTGCTTTCGGCACGTATCTTAAACGTGTAAGGCCCTTAACTCTTCATATGCATACATTTTGGATTCACTAGGATGCTCTCGCTTTGTAGGAATTATCAGTCCAAATAGACTCATCATAAAACTCCATAGGTATTCGACGGGTTCTAGCTACAGATATTCATTCCATTAAAACAGAATTCGATTACTTAAACCGAATTCAAAATTTTATTTCTTATTTTTCGTATAGAATTTTTAATTTAGTTGAAAATTAATTTAAAGATGTCGCTGAGATACTTTTAAATGCATTTGTCTTTAATTTTGCTTAATGCGATGCCACTTTGATTGTACTAATTCGGATCTGTGCTTTGCAAATAGATTTTGTTCAGATCAATGTCAAATATAGTTGGATCAGGTTGTGGCACAATGAACTGCAACAAATGAAATTAAAATGTTATAAAAGTTTTGAAAATGACATACTAGTTACCTCAGGCAACGACTGTGTAGCTACTGAACGTGCTTGGATTAATTTAAGAGTAAGGAATATATATATAATAAACTTGCAAATAATCAACATCTTGAACTTTGTACAATCTCTGAAAGATGTCCGCTCTCTGGCAGTTAATGCTCAAATGACTTGCAGTTGAGTTCAAGTAATTGAATCAGCTTATGCCTTAGCGCTTATCAATTTTATACTGCGTGCTCTTATCAGTGCCCATTCTTCAAATGCCGCGGTTTTCCCCACCAAAGTTGCTACCAAAATGTGAACTGTTTCCAACAAGCGCAATCAGTTGCCCTTCAGTGCCAAGCCCCCAAAGTCGGATACGGGTTTCGAGTCAGCGTCAGAGTCAGTCACATCAAACAAATTATACCTTCCTCTTAGAGCATGTTGCTGCTGTCTCAGTTGAACTGTTGGAAATTTGTTGGACGTGCAAACTACCAGACCAGATGAAATATACCCATGAATAAATGCACCAAAGTCAAAGATGCAAAAAAAAAAAAATAAAAAGACAAACTCAAAAGTTGAGCACGTTTTGTGATGAAATCGAAAAAAATAAAAACCAAGTGAAAAAATGCCATCAATGAGTGGCACAAACAAAAACAAATTTAAATGTTAGAAACAATGAAGGTCACGTTACGATTTTTTCCACAAAATTCAAACAAATACAACAATAATAATAATAACAATCCAAAACAAAATCATTTCGTTCTGCTCTAGTCCAAGTTGCTCTTTGATAGCGTCAATTTTTAACAATTTCCATTATTTTGAGTTGTTGTACTATATATGCTCAGTTGAGCTTTTCTTTTTTTTTTTTCTCATTTTATGTGCTACACTTGTGAAATAGAGTATTTCAACTTTTCGATGATGTTATTTTAAGACTTGACTGTTGGATAAATAGTTGTAGAATTTTTTGACTGCTGTGATAAGTATTTTCCGCAAAAACAAACCTATAAAAAGGCATAAAAATGCTTGTCAAACAGAACGAGATTGTATTGAAAATAAAGGGTATCTAAGGTTTGTTTTAAATATGCATCAAATTTATTTTTAAGCATTTTGATATGATATTTTAAGAATTAATCTCTGATTTGACTTTGTAACCTAACGTAAACGTTTTTTTTAAGTGTATATTATATTATTTTATTTACGATCTGTGTGAAAAATATGACAATAAGCAAATTTGATGATTAATATTACAATATCAGAAATAGTTATTTTCCAATGATCCCTACTACTTAATTAATACGCATGGTGTATCTTTTTACCCTTCTGGGAGATCGAGAAATTGGATTCTTTTCAGTCTTGTAACATTATTTACCAAGCTTAAGGCTATCTTATTTCTGTGGTTATGTACATATATTTGTTAATGAATTTTTCGATTCCATCTTTAATATAAGGAATTCCGAAGTTGTTTGCATAAGAGACATATAAAGGAGCATTATCAATTTGTCGCAATATTTTTAATTGGTAACGTTGTATTATTTCAATATAAAAGTTGCTAGCAGTTACCCAAAGTTTTAATATGGCTTTGTACGGGCAAACTTTGTTTTCAAGGGTAGTTTCAGATTTTCGGCCTAACAGCCAAGACATTTTCTGACCTAACAATTTGCTGAAAAGATGTTAGATTAGGTTACGTTTGGTTAAAAAGACAGTTCGACACAATGCTGAGAACACTTGGAAAACTTGGAAAACCTGCGCTTCATGGTGATACTTTTGAAAGGGATATCTAAATTGAAAGAAACAGATATATATTATAGTATCTACTGCCTACTCTGATTGTGACTGCTGTACCAGTTTGAGGAAACAACAACAGCATCATCACCTCATCTTCTCAGCTGCGACAGAAGTCGTTGTGGGGCACATGCACATTTTCAGCCGAAAGCTCAATGGTGCATTGGCCTGTTACAAGATCTGTCACCATCCTAGTGCTGACCTGGTGTCACCAAAGGTATCGTATGTGCGCCTTTCATTAAAATGTTACCATCTTGTCTACATTTTCCACAAATTTATAGTCTTTACATCTTTACTTGGTACGTCAGATGGGCCTAGCAACCTTTAGTTAAGATTGGCTGACCGACTCCAGGGTGCGATAAGGTTAGCTAAGCGGCATAAAGAGCCTGGAAGACATAAGTAGGAAAACTATTTTAGAGCTATTTCAACATAATTGATCGAGGTCTGAGAGTGAGTGAGTTTCAATGTCGTCCAATAGCAAATCATTTGCATGAAATACCGTCAGTCTGTTAGGTTAGATGCGTCTGCAACAGGCTCCGATTCTAACATGAAATGGCTGGCTATATAAATGAGCACTCATCAAGCTTTCGCAATACACTTAAATGTTTGTTGTTCTTTGAAATGGATTAAATTCTGAAGGACATAATGTCTCTATGGGATAACCGTCAACGCGATGAACAAAACTAAAGTAATAGACACAAGCTTTCTTGGTAAATCGACGCAGAGGAACACAAAAAACATAGAGGTTATAATTCAAACGATTATTGGAGATTCTATTCTTCGGAGAATGGTTGACATCAGACAACCACATCGCATAAGCGACGCCAATCTTTAACCCAAATAATATTGGTATTATATATATTCACAGGACGTGGGTCTTTAACTGAAGCGAGACGATAATAATGTCATATGTAATGTAATAGTCAATAATGAACTTAATGCAATAATTTATACTTAAAATTTCATATGCCTTGTAGCACTCATTAGAGTCAGATACAGAATAATTATCAGGAGCCTAAGCTGCACAAGTAGTTTTGCGTGCTCTTGAAAACGAACGAACAAATAAAAAGTTCCCCTTTTTATTATATTTCGGCAACTTTGGCTTCATTAAGGCTATAACAAATAATTCAATTTGGGAAAATCGGGGCAGAAACAAATCGATTACAAGAAAATACGAAATCGGGGTCATCATTTGAAGAATATATAGTTTTTTTTTGCGGGTATATATCGAAAATTTATAGTTTTTTCTTATTTTATAGATTGTGCTAAGATATACAAGTACTGCCTTGATCCCTAAAATTTCAACTTCAACATCTTGATTCAAATTTTGTTCTTAAAGTTTAAAAGTTACATAAATCGTCTCTTTATTATCACTGCTACCTGTATATTTTCTTAAACACAGCTGAGTCTGAACAGTTAAGATTAATTTATCTAAAATAACAAATTCCGACAATGCTTGGGTTCTGCGCAGCTGAACTTATATTACATAAGCCTTTGGTGATCTGTATCATTAAAGGAAAACAGATCATCTCTAGAAATAGTTATATGGCCTCGTAATTTACAAAAAGGTTAAGGTTGAGCACATTAATTGATGTTTGATGAGAACATGATACCACAGTTTTTATTTCTGATCGAATCACCGATCTACGTTTTTACATATGATAATCCCTTCCACTTCCAGTTTTATTTAGTTTTATTTATTTAAAATCAACTTGAAGAGCAAAATAAAATACTTTAAATTAAAAATTATGCTATTTTCATACATATGTTTTAATCGCACCTTTTGAAAATAGCTTAATAATTTAAATCGTTATTTTATTCCTATATGTATAAATACAACAATGAACTTTAAATAATTAAAAATAAACCCTTTTGTAAGGCATACAAAAGTCGTCTCGCGTACATTTCACTTGACTCTTTCATTTTCGTTACCATTTTGAGAGAATTTTCCATGTCATTTTCATGCATATGTTGTATGCAGCTGCCATTTGGTCGCCAATTGTGTTCCAATTCCTGCTTGAGATTTATTTTCTAAATCAATGCGCTTCAAATGGCACAAATTGTCAAAGTGGCATCATTCTGACTGACTGACTGACTGAGTTCTGGTTTTCACTCGAGTCTGGAGTAGTTGTGCGGTATCATGGCCAAAAATTGGGCCACAAATTGGTTGTTGGTGGTCTTAAATTGCATATACGATATAATGGAAGTATACTAGGTGGGCAGCTCATTTGTCAAGTGCCAAATACTTAGGATGGAAATAGACAATGCATTCGAATACGTTTCGAATACAAAATGAATGCAAGCAAAACAAATGCTCGTAATGCGATAAAATCAAAGTTTTTCCATTTACTTAGTTTGTCCGTTGAGTTGGTGGTGGAGTGATTTGTGAAGGGGTAAGGAAAGTTTGGGGAAAGGGGCACACACATTTTGCGAGGATCGACAGCATTTCCCACGCAGCCTAAAACAATCGCATGAGGTGCACAGACAGACAAACACTACAACAATAGCAACAACAACAGCGACAAGTCACATCAAATTGATGTGCGAGGGCAGTTTCTGAAATTGGTGACTTTGTTGTCGATAACTTTCAAACTTGATTAATGATATAATAATAAATACCAAAATAATTGATTTTTTGATTGGATTCGATAGATATATCTTTGAGAATTGTAAAATAAGTTGGGTAGTATTTTCTAACTAAAGAATTGGTCTTTTACGTGTATATGTACAGATTTTGAGATATTTAAAAAGAATTTTGAAAAGATGAAATCAAAATTTTTATTGTATTATTATTATAATTGAGTGAAGGCTATTTAAAGGTAGCTTCCATTGTTTTCTGTTGTCGCTTTGAACTGAGTTGAGCTTTGTAAAATAAGTTGGGTAGTATTTTCGAACTGAAGAAATGGTCTTTTACGTGCATATTATGTACAGATTTTGATATATTTAAAATGAATTTTGAAAAGATGAAATCAATATTGTATTATAATTATAATTGAGTGAAGGCTATTTAAAGGTAGCTTCCATTGTATTCTGTTTTCGCTTTGAACTGAGTTTATGCGATCCTAAATACTGTAAAGATTTCTGCTTCTATGTTTTTTTTATATTAAATTCATTAAAAGTTGAAAGATTCCATATTGGTCTTGCGCGTTCTCTGCATCTGATTCCGGGACTTTTATATTGCTGAGCTTACATTCGAAGTTACAATTAAAAGATTTTATTTGTGTATACTGAATTCAGCTGAATTACTTTAGCTCCGATAACGAAGAGATATAGTTTTGTATTAAGCATTTCACTCTTGCTGTGTTGCTTATTTGATATGGAAACTCATAATCTCAAATGATTATCTGATGTAAAGCTAAGTAAAATTAAAGAAATTGTAAAATATTTGGATATAAGGATTTAAACGTAGATTCATTGCAGATGTAATAGTCCATGGAATTATGTAATAAACTTTGCCAAATAGGCAATACATGTTGGAATGATATGTGGAATTCGATTTGACAAAAATCCAGATGTATCGAGCCCATTCTAGGTTCTTCAGAAAAGGTATATTTAACGTTAGCTATCTATAGCTTATTTGTTGCTTGTACTTGCTAAAAAAATAATTAATGTTGAAGATTTTTTCTTGAAAATTGGGCAAATATTAGTGCATTGCACTTTACTGTATTCACAAAGTAATTTATTTGAACCTAACCAATGGAAAACTAATTGGTGTAAGGGTTCAACACATTGATAATCTTCTGGTGGGTTGGTTGGTCCTTGTGTTTGAATGATGAGACTTTTTAAGCTTTGCTTACATTCCGGAAATGCAAATTTCATTGGAGGTTTGAAATTTTGGAGTACTCTGAAGAGCCCTCTGTAGTTTTTTCTTGTCGGGTCTCTGCTCGAAAACGTAGGCCAGCCGTTTAAACTGCCTGGAAAAGCAGTTGAGTGAAATTGAAAATGGCGCAGTCTATTTCCGCCTCAGACTTAAGGGAATCTATATTTCATGATGTGACCTTACGGACATTTTATGTTTTAGCCGTTCTCTATTTCTTGCATTTAAAACTAACTCTCCCATTGTTCTGATAAGAGCAAAAAGTGTTATTTATGTGGGAGTGTGAACAGATGGTAGCTTAAGATCAGAATATACAAGTTAATGAATATACAACACAGTCTCTGAAGAGATTATCTACTATGGTCGAGTAAATAAGAAAATCCAAAATTTTATAATATTAATCGTTTTTCAAGTACTACGAAAAGCTACATAATTCTTTGCATTTATTATTCTTTTATTGATACATCAATGTTTAGCAGCAAACTTTTGGACACATACTTCCCTCCTCAAGATCAGACGTTTCTTTGCTAAAACTTCTGAAGCTTCTCTCGCAATCTTTTACCAAAAACTTTGTTGAGTTTGCATTTGGCATTAGACACAATGCACGTTGACATCTTGAGCTATTGTTGGAGTTGTTGCTGTAGCTGTTGTTGTTGTAGGTTTTATCTTTGTTGTCTTTGATTTTCAGCACTGTAGATAAAAAATCTACAAGGTAATATTTCAACAAAGATCTTGGCAAAATTTATGCGTTTACCCCCCCAAAAAAAATAGTAAAATTTTTGCAGACAAAAGTTTCTGACAAGTGTAAGACAAAACAAAAAAAAAAAATATACATGGTAATAAAAAGTTGGGCGGAGTTACTAGTTTCAGTCCGAAAAAAAATGCTAGGCAAAAGTTTCTAGAAAGTAATGCTGCTCTAATGGTTTTTTAATGAAGGCACAAATTTGTCAGTCAAGAGAAAAATAGTGCGAAAATTGAAATTAAGTAAGCGGCAAGTTTGCCAACTAAAGCGTATTAATTATGACTGACATTAAAATGGGTCAAAAGAAAAGTGTAATAGAATTTAGTGCTAAAAAATTGTTGAATTTTAAGAGTTTTTCATAAACTAACCACTGACTTAAGTGATTTCATTTGCATTTGACATTTATTTTATTTGGCACGGAAACTCAAAGATGCGCCAACCGAACGAACAACAACAACGACAACAACAGACGATTCCCGCTTGGACCCGCTCTCTGAGAAATAAAGTCAGGTTGCGGCATTTAGTAAAAACAGTTACAAGTTGCAATAAGGAAGCTGCAGTTCGAACGAAACTTAAATACTCTTAATGTGAGCATAAAAGACATAAATATTTACCCGAATGCAAGGTAAAACTTTCAAACTATGTGGTAATTGATTGCAGCTGCGGGCTATTATGGACTCTTGGATCCTCTTCAATATTGCGTAGCTGCACTCTTGAAAAGATAATAAAAGTCTAATGCCTAGCAGAAGTCTTGACAAATATGCTGATAGAAGATGTTCATTAAATATTACAACTATTGGATGACTTTTAAGATTTGGAAATTAGTAAATCAATATTTTTTAAGTAATACGTGAAAAATTTATGCATGTGGTTTAGATAAAGAATATCAACCGACCACCAACGAATTTGCTTGCTTTTTGATTCAAGAAACCTCTTCGTGGAAGTACGAAAATAAATATAAATAACTCTGAGAGCCCGTAGTTGTCTTACAAAAGATGGAAAAATAAACATCTAATCAAGTGACTGAGAGCTCCAAATGGTTATAGTTGCTTTCAATGAGCTTTTTGTTAAGGTTAATTCTTATGAATGGTAGGTAATGGGTGATTTTTTAAGTGCTTATATATTTTATTTTGAAAATGAAGTAAATTAAAATATTAATTTAGAAATGAAATAAATTGCTAATTTAATAGAACTGATTCTATCTATAATCGAACTCAAAAAAAAAAATATATATATTATTATATAAGCTTTAAAATGTTTGGAAGTAAACAGGCTCATGGAAATTTGCTTTTTGTTCTCCTCGAAAAGAATCATTGCTTTATTTACCTACTTCTGGAACTCTATTCTACAACAAAATTCAATATACAATAATATGTTGGGTGATTTTTATGAGGTGATTCTGAATAAAGTGAAATTGCTGAATCGGTAGAATAATCGATTAAGTTGTCTGACATCATAAATATAATTTTTAAAGAAATTTTTTGGTAATTTTTTTGATTATAATGCAATTCTTATAATATGGTAAATGAAAATTCGATTACTATTGGAAAGTATTCGTGCTACAACAAAACTGAATCTACTGTGATATAATGGGTGAATTTTTAAGTGCTGATTTTGAAAAAAGGAGACCAATATTAAATTAAGAAAAAATAAAAATGTTGAATCGATAGAAAAATGATCGAATATGTTCACTGACATCATAAATATATCGCAGAATTTTTTAAGGAATGTTTTCAATGTTTTTGGCAATAATGAACTTTTTAATATAAATAAAATATAGTAGTCTACTAAAAGTGGCAAATGTGCTTGGAGGTTTTACCACTGGAGGTATTTTAGTTTTTTTTTCTGTTCAAGCACGGCGGTTGTCCCTGGCTTACCAGAAGCTACAACAGTGTTTAGCTTAAGATATATTTGTTATAATTGAAAACAAAGTATATGCTTACTGAGTTGGGAGCATAAGCAAATCCTGGGAGATACATTTTGCCTTAAGAATAACTTGTAAGGCTCAACTAGGATGAAGCAAAATTATATTTCAAATAAACATGAGAGCTGGCTGAAATTTTCATGGTAAATGAAAACTTTTCCCGAAGAAATTTGTGACACTTTTGTAAAACTTTCGCTTCATACTTCATAACAATTCGCTATAGCCACATTTTATAGAGTATTTACAAAATGTTAACTTTAACCTGTCCATGGAAATTGTTTGGGATTTATAGCGTTTACAGCCACGCTTCAGTTTGCCGCTGTAGTGCTTAAGCTATCAGACTGCTTGCTGTCTGGGCCACTGCAATTGCCAAAATGTCTATAGTTCATTTGTTGATATTTCGACAAAAACAAAACAAAACCAACAAAAAAAAAATCTCTCAAAATAAAAAACAACTTACCAAAAACAGTTTGTCTCGCATTTTGGCCTTTACTCACAGAGGGAGCGCAATGGTTGCACATGGATTTAAACTGCCAACGAAGGAAACATGAACACGTGACCTATTCGCGCATTGCATGAACCCGTGACTGGATGAGCCAATGAGCGAGCGACTGACTGACTGACTGACTGACTGAATGAATGAATGAACGAATGCCCAAATGCCTGAATGAATGCATGCATGAATAATGACTGTGTTGCTGCTAATAAATTGTGCGAGCTTTTTTTGGTCTAAAGCGACAAAACAATGACAACAATATACAAGCCATACACAAGCCGTAAATGTAGAAGATTTTTGGTAACAACTATGCCAAACGAGCAGCACGTTTGGTGAATTAAGCGCAAAGATGTGCCTTGCGATGGGGTAGTCTGGTGAGGAGTGGAAATTGTTTTTACCCAAAGGCACTCATGCTGATTGAATTCTTAGCACCTTGCTGCAAAAACCTGTGTTTGGCGGGGATGGGTTATGTGTTTGTAGTACCCGCATGTTGCAGAGCAATTGTTTTTGGCGCGTTAAGTGCTCAGTGTGGGGGGGAGGAAGGTTTTACCTTTAATTTGGTTACTTGCTAATTGGCCAAAAAACTTAAAGCCAAAGTTGATAAATGATAAATGAGCCAAACAACAGCTGCAATAATAACTAAGTAATCAAAAAACGTCTAAGCTCAATTAACTAAATGCTTTGTACTACAGGTAGGACTGCGTGCTAAAGGCAGAGAGGTAAAGGCAACCTTTGATGCTTAGCTTTGATCTTAAGAGCAGATGGAAAACCCAAAAAAAAAAGAAAAGAAAATATATTTACCGTAACGCATTACAGCACACAGTGAGTCGTCCCAGAGATAGATTAAAAGTAAATACCTACCAGTGAGACTTGAATCCGGTCCCAGCAATTGCTGCCAGTATCAATAGTAATTTCAAGTTTCACTTCAAACAGTTGCTCAGTTGGTCAGGCGGTATGGATCAGGCCAAGCAATTGGCCAGCTCATTGTTGTTGCCAACTGGCATTGGCGTGCGCTCCAAACTAAACTTGACAAGCACTCAAGCATACAGGGAGCGGCCGGGCCGGCCATGTTCG
Organism: Chymomyza procnemis; assembly: GCA_035046065.1. Taxonomy (NCBI): domain Eukaryota; kingdom Metazoa; phylum Arthropoda; class Insecta; order Diptera; family Drosophilidae; genus Chymomyza; species Chymomyza procnemis. Next base: position 8,591,189 of record JAWNOJ010000023.1, on the reverse strand, counting down.
GGGATGAGCAGCTGCCTTGGTTTGCCAGTCTGGAAGTCGATACAAGCGGCACATGATGGTGTCGTAGGTCAGCATCGACAGCAGCCACAAACAGCAGCAGCAGCGGCAGCAACAAAATGTGTCTACAATTGCGGCAGTTTTCTAACTGCAATTTGTGGCCTAGGACATGAGATGTCGATGCTTCGATGACTCGACGTAATGACGATTTGTAGCCAATTATTTCAAATATTGTATTGAAATTGTGTGCCGATGTGACCGTGCTTTGGTTTTTCGTACGAATCAGTTGGGTCGGTCGGTGTATCCAGTTATCTACCAAACTAGATCTTATGCCAAGCAATTGAGCTCACGTACTAGTTGCCACAGATTGGAAAACTCGTGTGTGTCAAAGTGGCCAACAAGCTTGAGAATATTGACATTGTACTACACTTGGCATACTTGGCTTAGTAGAGACACTCAAATATCAGACACAAGGTCAACGCAAAGAAAATTGTCAGCACTCTCAACAGTTTTGTGGTGAAAATTTATGACATTTTGGTATTTGATTATTTCAACTGCATTCTCGAATCAATAAAGCTGCCGAATTTATGTACAGGAATTAACTGATTTACTGCAAGGTCCCAAAGGAATACCCAATTGAGTTAATGTTCTGGCTGCTTTTAGAACTTTAATTTATGCATTTCTGTAGCTGCATTAGATCTGTATTGTCTGTATCCGTTGTAGGCATTCATCAGCTTTCGGGGCATCGTTGCTGCCGATATATTTGAAACTTTAAACGAATTTTTAACTTTTTTCATTAAGTGCGGTAGGATCTTGATATTTTTTAAGCATAAAATCTTGCTGTTTTCCTTAAATGCAGGATGTAAAAGAAGAGGCAGTTAGTTGTTTAACTTATGCCGACAAAAAAGAAGCCAATTAACAACTTGAAGAACTCTCCTGAATACCAGCGATTTGATGATCCTATTCAACATAGTTCCCTTCCAGGGTAATGCACTGAGCATAGCGAAGCTCCAATTTTTTGATACCATTTTTGTAGTACAATTTCTGCTTTGCTTCAAAATAGATCCCAGACTGTTTTTTCGGATGCGGCGGTTTCTTGGCTATTTTGTCCTTCAAACGGTCTAATCACTCTATCTAATTGTAACTGTTGATGGTCCATCTTTTTCAAGCTAATTAGTGAATATTATTCCACGCTCATCCCAAAATACATATACCTTAATCTTGCCAGCCAGGTTCATCGTGTGCAGTTCACAAATGATGGAGTCATATTTCATCCATTGTCACTTATCGACAAAAACCTCGGGTTTATTACGCTTGAACATCTTCAAACACTGCTCCGAATCATCAACTCATCGCTCTTCTCATACCCAAAAATTTGTAAATCATATGTTGTACACGTTCAGTTAATATCTTTAGAGTCCCAACTATTTCAATCAAATTCAGTTTACGAACATTCAATATTATTTTGTGGATTGTTTTTGATGTTTTCGTCGGTAAAAACTCTCTTGTGCGTCCACTGCGTGCACCGTCTTCGGAGCTCATTTTACCACGTCTAAACTAAGCATACCAATCCTTGATGGTTGATTTTCCTGCGGCAGTATCCGGAAACTCATTATCAAGCCAAATTTTTGCATCAACTGTATTTTTGCCTTTCAAAAAGCAGTATTTTATCAACCTGCGAATTCCTTCTTTTTTAACATTAAAATAAGTTGCTTCACTCAAAATGCTATAACTCACAAAATAATGAGTTTCCAGCTGACAAATTAATACAGGTGCTTAGGTTACGGCTAACTAAAAATCATATGGATTTAATTTAAGTAGCGCCATCTATATGTCAGGTCGGGGACTTATCAGTTGACCTGTTATGACCGTGCTTGCGAATAGACCTTTGTTGGTCTACTACAACTTTCTCCATGCTACAATATTTTTGGAAATTTAAAATAATTGCCATTTAAGTTTAAATAGGAAAAAAGAAGCTAAGTTACAAGCTCAAGAACTGATTTGCATACTATGGATTTGATAATCCTATACCTATTAGAGTAATTACGAACTGAGTATTGATGGTCTACCTCATATTTTTTCTTTGCTACAATATTTTTAGAAATCGAAAATATCCTCACAAAAGATATAGATTGTAAAATAGTTGGAGTCTCTAATACAAAAATAGACGCAATACCAAGAATTTTCTTTTCTTAACTTTATTCGGCCATAAATCGCAAGTGGCTTCGAGCCAAAAAAAAAAAAATAAAATTTTAATGCTAGTATAAAGTCAACTTCATTTTTAATTACTCAAAACGTTCAGCAGCTGCTTTACACAAATGCACTTGCAGCTTTATTAATCATCCGTAGTATTGTTCATCACAAAGTACTGACCAACAGATCACGTCTGGACAAGTCTCGGCTCTAGCACGCTCCATCATTGACCTCTGGCACAAGTGCCAGCAAGTGGCATTAAACTCCGTCGTATGCTTTATAGTACGTTGCATCATAGTTAAATTTGCCATCATTCCGACTGATTATTTAATCAGCAGAAGCACACAAAGTGCCAGCACCCAGAGTGTTTACATATTTAATATGCATTGGCACGAACAACGTCGTGTTCTGTTGGCAAATGGGAACTTCCAACTGGGAACTTTCAAGAGAATGAAAGAATGCAGCGCAGCTGGTTCAATGGCTGAATGGCTGAATGGCTAAATGGCTAAATGGCGACAGATTGTGAACAATGTCTTAAGAAAAAGTTATTAATACCTTATTAGACAGAACATGGCATGGTATGGTTGGCATCGGCGCTGGCGTTGTCGTGGAGGCCAAACAAAGGCATTGACAGTCGAGCAGCTGCTTGGGGCTAGCTTATGTTAGTCAGCCCCCATGTGGCATATCAATGAGGCATTTCTGCGGTGTTTGCTTTCAAGGAAGCGCGTCTCTCTAGTGACAACAACACCAACAACAACAACAATGCAGATTTAGTTGCATACAACAATAAACTCATTTCCTGCACGCACCTTCAAATGGCGACAAAGTAACGGAGCTGCATCAGAATCGCAATATTCACATAAAAAAAAAAATGAAGCAAAGCCAGGAAAGGTGAACTTAAGTGCGCCAGAATATTAATACCCTTGCAGTCACAACGAATGTTATCCATGGCTGGTGGATTATATGAAAAATATTGGGTTCTTCTGAAAAATGGCCAAAATGGCTTAAGTTTTGAGAACTAGCAAAGAATACATCCGGCCATGTTATCAAGAAATCAACAGCAGTTTGAGATAATTCCTAGTTCAATGAAATGGTCTATCGCGCAAACTTTTTGTTCATGTGCCGCTGTATTACTATCCCAGCCATATATTCTTTCCCCTTGCTTACCTATAACAACTATTGCTGTTAGCCAATGCCTAAATTAGCCTCCAAGCCAGAGGCGGCAGTGTAACTGCCATCCATAAGTTCCATTGTATTACAAAGTTTGCGCGCAGGCAATTAGGCAGCATTATGCCTAATAAATAATCCGGTTAGCAACCAGGAAACGTTTGCCCAAAACACTTGTCAGATTGCATGTCAAATTCTAATAATATAATTCTGTAGCCTGGACCATGGTCCTGGCGCATAAAGTAGTTGGCTCTTGCGTGTTAAGTAACAGCCCGGCCAATGGCCAGCAGCTGCATTGTTAGCCAGAAAAAGTCTCTCTCTCTCTCTCTCGCAGGTTGCTGTTCTTGTGGCACCTTGGAACACTGACTGATTGGTGTCTGCATTACAACATCATTAGAATTTGATTTGCATTTCCTTGACGGGAGACATGACGTTGTACTAACATGGCATTAAAGCCCATTTAGCTGTTGGCTGTTGTAGCAATTATTGATCAACAAGGTGCTAGAATCAAGGTATCAGCTACGACTTAGGCATGCCGAATACTATATAGCCGTGCATAGAGCATACATCAAGTTTGGGCTGCTGCTTCTCCTGGTGGTCACTAGAGAAGCAACATTTGCATAACAACTCAAGTCCAGCAGTTGCAAAATTTAATCAAGTTACTTGCATTCATTTAAAATGACGTTGCTTTGACTTGGTAACAATACTCTTGGGTAAAGTATGTTGGCTCTGAATGCAAAATTGTAAATGTAGGAATATTGGATTGGGCCAATGATCCTTTGATGGATTCCATTAATCTTATTGAGGCATCATCTATAGTTTTATAAAAAGTGATTTGAATTTTAAATATTTTGTTATTTTTTTCCATTGTCTCTAAAATAGTAATTAAACGAGCAAGATGTCTTCAGTCAATATAGACGAAATTGGAGTGAAGTTTGAATTTGAATAGAATTCATACAATCGCCTCTCGGCATGTGACGTAATCTTTAAACTATAAGCTGTGAGATGAATCGGATAGGCACTTCCATTTAAATAGATATAACTTTCACATCATTCCGACTTACTTCTTGTTCGTAAGGGCCAATAATGGCATCCATACCTTCACTAAGTGGCAGCTTACTTTTGAATGTGAAGACAAAAATTAAAATATTTTTTTAAAATTAAGTTAAGAAATAAAAATATGTGTCTAATAATTTCTCATATAAATAAAATTGTATTGATAACTTAATTTGTGCAGTTAAGAAACTCATATTAGATGATAGATATCATTAACTCGATAACAAACAATGGAATGAAACATCTCGGTTTGCATTATTTTTTAAACGATATATCTATATATGCATAGAACATTATCTCTATAATCACAAATAAAAGTACTACATTTTTTTCCAGCTACCAATTCAATTATTTATTTGTAGTTAGTTTGCAGATTTTCCCTAATTTTTTTGAATTGAAATTACCAAAGACTATATTTTATCTGTTCAGAGTAAAATTTCAGGAATGGTAACCCATTCTACATGTAGACAATGAACCATCGAAACTTGCATTGTAAATGTACTGTGAAAGCATGATTTGGTTTTTTTCTCCATTCTCATTTAATTTTAAATTTAAAGGGTATCCAAAGATATTACAGTATACAAAATATTTAATATAAACTAAGCTAATTTCTTTTTTTCTGATTTAATTTGGAAATCAAAAACAATTACAAAAACATGAACTTCGCAAGCTTTTGTACAGATTTAAAAAAAATAATGAAAACTAGATTATATTTGTTTTTTAAGAAATTAATATTTAGAGGTTAAAATTCCTAATGAGCTAATTGTAATAGTAAAACTTTAATAATTAAAGATTTCATTTTCATTTTTTAAAACAAGTTAAGAAGCTTAGTAAATTACTTCCATTAGAAATGTTAGAAACGCTTAAATATTTTTGGTGAAAAAGATATTTTTTGCTTAAATAAATAACTTATAAAAAGTAGTTTTCTGTTATAACACTTTTGTTTGATTGAATGACTTTTTGAGATTATAGATTTTAGTTCTAATAATTCCTCATTATAAATTTAAGTGAAAGAATATATAGAATCTGATTTTAATACTTTACTTTTGCTGTAAATCTTCGAAATTAAAAATTAGCAAACAAATTTTTAATGGAATTCGTTAAAAAGGCAAATTTTAAGGATAAAGAATTATTATATTATTATATGAACTTTTACTCACATTGTAGGCTGAAAAGAAATAATAAAAATTTGATTGGGCAACCCGAAGGATTTAAGTAATAAAAATTAAAACCGTTTTAAGTTAAAAGCGCTTACCGGTTCTGAAGCGAAAACATGTTGCAAGTTTTGCGAACTACTTGCATTTGTTGGAACTGTCTGGTCTTCGATAGGCACTCCGATCGGAAATATGCTATTTTCAAAAAATGCAAATGCAAAAAAAAGCTCAAATTTAAAAAAAAAATTTTTTTTTTATTTTATGAATTCTATATTTTAATTTATATTTATTTTTTCCTAAGTTTGAATGTTTCATAATCTAATGACTACTCGCAGGCCCATGGTTCTGAATAAGATTAAATTAATTTAATTTTAAACTACGGAAAATGAGGTATTTTCAGGCAGAAAATTTTTGTGGACCGTCTGTACAGTTTTTATTTTTTATAGAGACAAGCCTTCTCTAAATAAATCCACTTAATATCGTAGGCATCATTTGAGAACTCAGGCTAATTTCAGATGCTATTTGCATGCCCGATTACGTTAGCTTTTTGAGGCACTTGGGTTTGTTTTTGTATATATAAATATATAGACAAACTACCCAACTTTATATTCCTTATTAAAAGTGTGACCAGATTGTTTTACGTTAATGGGTATTCCTTATTAAAAATGTGACCAGATTGTTTTACATTTATGGGGTATTATTTTCTTATAAACTGCTTATATTATGTTTGAAATTGTATAGAAAATTAAAAATACGTAATTGAAAAAATACATTAAAGAAAATTATTGAAAACAACGCATTTAACATTTTTTGTTGAAATTATTATATTACAGAAATACATCGAACACATACTCTTTTTCCCCGTAATTTAGACGATCTTAAATTTTGTATTATATGTAGGCCTCACACAAAGAAAACAGTAAAAATGAGTTCCGTCATTTTTTTACATTATTTTAATGATATTTATATTGTAAAAACTTTACAGAACTTAATTGTTTAAATCGAAGAATGCATCGGCCATCACCAGAAGCTAAAATATCATTATATCAAAAAATAAATTTTCACATTCCTCAAGCCATTTGCATTAAGCTTAACTTCCCAATTCCTGCTTCAAGAGTATGCATGCTTAGACTTCGAAATATTATTAAATTTTTTTTTGTTTTTTACAGATTTTCTGCTTAATGTTGCTTTATTCATTATCAGCAAACTCTCGGACATTGTCATGGCTAATGTGGTTGTTGTTATTGCTGTTGTTGTTGCTGTTGCACTTACTAACAAAGTATTTTTAAGTTTAAAGCGCAGAGACTTTGAGTTTGAGTGAATGTCTGTCAGACAGTCGGTTTGCCTGACGTACAGACGACGACTGTTAGATTGACTGACTTACTGACGTACTGACAGACGTTTGTTGCCACTGCCGAGTGGCCCGTAACACGCTTCATTTGCCACTGTATTCAGCGCCTCATGTTCTTGGAAATTGAATGGCCGTGTCCAAGACAAAGTAAGCTCCTGCTGTGGCTGGCATATTGGGTCTTAGTGACGCCGCTTTCGACGATCTCTGGAGGCGGCACTGCCTGGTCGGGTGTTTAAATATTTATGTCTTGTGTACTTAACTTAATCACATCTAAATGACGAGCCTCAGCCATGCCTCAGTGTGTAGTCTAATGATTTGGTCTGCTACCGCATTTAGATACTCTAAAGATATTCCATCTTTCTTTCTATACGGCCGTTGTCCAAGTGGCCAGCCAAGTGCTGGGTAAGTGTCATTTATTTTGATGGCTTTATTGTGCAGTTTGGCTGAAAAATTTTTTAATTCTTTAATTACGTTTGAGGAATTTAATAAAATGACTGGCAGTTGTTGTTGTTGCTGCTGTTTCTTCAAAAAAAAAAGTATCTTAAGTTACTGTTGTATACAAATGTTGAGCGTAAATCTTGAAAATTGCCAAAAATGGTTGGTCAAATGTACGGGCGACACTTTAAACTACATACGAGGTATGGCTGAATAGTTTTGAGTTAGAAAAGTTAAATAATACTTTGTGCTTAGCATAACTAAATTTGTCCTCGGGGCTATAGACATTGACAAATGAGCTACGATTTACTGCGTTCAACATTATTTAAATCGCAGAGAGTTTTCTCGAAATCATTATTTCAAGTATTTGACGAGAGTGATGAACAATCTTGTCACACTCAACAGGCAAGATTGTCCATCACTATCCTAAATAGCACAGTCATACCGAAAGCACCAGAGGTAATGTACTTGGGAGAACATCTAGACAGATGACTAACATGGCGTAGGCACATTGAAGCCAAAAGGGCCCACTTGAAACTCACAGCCAATGCTCTACATTGGTTGATAAACTCTCGTTCCCCGCTATGCCTGTATCATAAGGTACTACTCTACAACTCTGTACTTAAACCAATTCAGACCTACGGCTCTCAGTTGTGGGGCAACACCAGCAACAGCAACTTGGACATCATCCAACGAGCTCAATCCAAGATTCTCAGAACCATTACCTACCGTGGTAGGTTCGCAATGAAAATATTCAACGAGATATGAACATCCCATCAGTCAAAAATATAATAGCTCATCCCAACCAACTAACGAGACAATTGACGCATCTCAGCAGCCAATCCCAGAACATTAAAAGGTACGCCTCATCGGAAGACAGTTTAGTAAACTGTCGACATTATTAAACTAAGATTTCTAAACTTATAAACAGTTCTCTAATTCAAAGAAAAAATAAAGTTTTTGGCAAAAGTTACTGCCTATAAAATTCCAAAAAAGCGAATAATTCCAGCAAATCCCTAAGGTCTGTTACGTAAATGCTGACTAAGAATTTTGACGTCGATCAAGCAGTTTTGCAACAGGTTTCATATAAAGTTAAATCAGCTAACTTATATTCTCGGAATATAATAGATTTTCTTAAAACTATTATCATGCAGATGGCGCTTACAAACGAGTAACCTTCATTTTTTTTCTGCGCGCTCAAGTTAAAAAGTTTCTCTCCCGCAACTTACTTTCACAGCAAGTGCGAAAAATATTATTTTCATTTATTTTTCAATATTAATTATTATATTTGTAGGTAATGAAGTGTCCCTGCTGTATCTGTATTTTATTTTTAATTTTTTTTATTTTGAAAACTTTGCGAATGTCAGCAGTAGGAGCAAACTGCTGTTTCGTATGTGTACTTTGCTTTTGTGATTGACTAGTTGACGATATTACTTACCATTCGGTGGGCATCAGAATCCATTATCCACTTACAGCTGTTTTAACGAGCTAACTTTTTTGCATGCCTTTCCCAGTGGGTTTCTCCAAGGGAACATAAGTATGGAGCTGAATACTTTTGTAGAAAATAGTCCCAACTTCATTTATATCGCGATTCAATTTGAATCGATATTGATGGGTTCGTCGAGTAATTTTTCTACTGTTCGAGCAAAATAAATTAAGCACTTTTGTTATTTTATTAAATTAATGAAATATGGTAAAACACCTTATGTCGATCGGTATAATCAGGGTAACTCTATTAAGAATACATATATTGACACTAAGTCAATGCAAATGGAAGTATCAAACTCGGCAAAAGTGTTGTAATTAAATCCTTAAGTGGAGTACATACACCGATACATACATCATTATGTTGGCATACATCTTATGTCGGTCATAAATTATGCGCTTTAGGATTTTATAGGCCATTAGTCTGATTGCTTGCTATTTGGCCTGAAACCAGCGCTAGCTTTTAACGCCAGCATCCATAGCGGGTTACAAAAAAGTTTTTGAAGCTCAAAAAATAGAAGCACAGTAATTTCATTCACGCCTCATTACAAGCCGGCATGTAAGAGCAAAATTTTGATAACTTAGAAGAAGTTATGATCAGCTAATTGTTTCTTAGAGATCTATTACAAAAGAGATTTTTTTTCGAATGTATCTCACCTTAGATTTAAGTTAATTTTGTAGATGCATAAAGTTCGATTAACTTCGAAATGTTTTTTTTTCTGGTTTAGAAAAACATGATTTTGTGAAACTGCACAGTTAAGCATTTTAAAATACTTTTGCTTGTTCTCAATATCAATCTATTTCAGAATGCTTACTAGATATGCAATGATTTTTCGTTTTTATGGCATACTCACATTTCACTAAGTTTTTCGTCATACCATTTTTCTTAGTGACGCTACCTGTAATAATTCTACCTATGCTTTTTCAATAATTTTTGTTCAGAGAAACCGCAATTCCTTTTCTCACTTCGTATTCCTTAAGTCTCGCCAACTGTTACATCTTTTCAAATAAAGAAATTTCCGACAATTTTATGAAATCAACATAAGTCAACATAAGTTATCCTTAACGCATCTATATTTCTTGTAATATTTCTTTCGAAAGTTAAGCCAAGTACTTTTCTATCAACCCTCGTGCAGCAAATAGCCGCAACAATGTCAATGTTAAGGCCCATAAATATGGTTATAAAAGAGCATGTGTTTGTTGTAGTTGTTGTTGTTGTTGCCAGAGACAAACATGAAAAGTACCGCAAATATCTTGGCGACGTTTGACTTAAGCCCAGCGCACAGCGTGTGGCATGCAACACTGCGCCAGGGTTGCCAACATTGGCATGGCGTCCCCAGCGCTTTTCATTAATTTATTGTTATTGACAAATATTTGCCATAAATTGTAATGAGCGACAATAGCAACAACAACAACAACAAGAACAACCACAAAATGCACAACAACAAAATTCGCGCCATAATGTTAGGAGGTTTCTATTTTTGGTTGGTTGTCCAACCACAACAACTTTGGTCTAATCCCAGCGCACACTTCTTGCTCTTTGGTCTAGACTTTAAAACGTCCATGGCCCTTAGATGTTGGCCGTTGTCTGTTGTCTGTTTTCTGGACCTTGGCTTGGATTTGGACGCTAGTCTGCTGCTGCTTCTTCCACTACTTCTTCTTCTTCATTAACGGCAACTGGCAGCGGCATCAATCAATGTTGGGGGAAGAAACGTGGTGCACTATGTTGAGCCTGATGATGACGAACCAAGCAAGCTGTCGACGACAACTGACCTTGCAATAAGGAAGTCGTATTCGTCACTGTCTGGAGCGGCTTAAAACTGTCTGGTCTTTGGGGCGTACCAAGTGACCGTTCTGCTGCTCTAATGCTTTTCTAGATTGCATTTTGTGCGAAAACTGCAGCTATATATATTTTTTTTTTTGGAGTGTATATACATTCCCAGAGAGTATATTAACTATAAGTAACTATATGTAACATATAAGCTGCAGAAATACAGAAACTAAGACTAAGTAGTGGCATTTGAGGTAATAGATTGATGCAAGATAGAAAAGCTTGCGAAGTGCCAGCGTGAATACCCAAAAAAAGAAAATACTTGCTACAAATAGTGCATGCTTGTAGGTAATATATATGAAGTCTTCTGTAGAGCATCTAAGATTCACATTTTATCTTCTTGGCAAACGGCACGGTTTTTTTTTTTACTATATGCAATTAGTTCTACGCGGCAGTCTCTCGGCGCCCTGTACTCTTTCACACTTTTCTGTGTATAAAATACAATATTTTTTGTTCTGGGAAAACAAATGAGAAACATTGCAACGGCAACCGGCAACGTCTTGTAGCAAATAAACTTTAATTTATTTATTTTTAAGATGCCAAACCGTGAACACCCACACAAGCCACACACACACAAACACAAACACCTTCAAGTCGTTGCATTTTTACAACTCAATAAATTTTTGTTTTACTCATTTCTAATTGCAACTTGCAATCATTGAGAAACAAAAAAAAAACAAACAACAACAAAAAAAAGACACACATGTTGCACAAGTCGGCGGGTGTGCGTGTGTGTTGACGGCTTTTGGTGTTGTTGAACGCGCAATTATTGTTCTAACGGCATTCAGGCAATTTAGTGCCGCCTTTTTGGGTGGGCAGTCCATTGACCGAGTCCGACCCCAGACATGAACGCATGGACCCATGTCAGTCCCTCAGTGCACCAAACTCGCGCTCTTGTGGCAACTTGTCCGCTGGCAAACACTCTAATTTGACTTTTGTCTGGCCAAAGCCTTCCTGCATCCGTTTCCCCAATACGCCAAGCCATGACATGGCATGGTACTTTTTGGCTTGGGGCTTCAGTAACATAAATTTTCTTTTAGTGCGTCTGCGCTGCCTCTAAAGCTCTAGCGTTGGGCCTCATCTAAATTTGTTTGTCTTTTTTATGCAGCTTGCAACATGTTGCAGCCTGCTTGTTGGGTTTGGGCCTTATGGAGTGTGGAAATTGATAAATTCAAACGCCAAATTCGGTAAATAAAAAATATTGACAGCTTTTGGCAAAGAAATTGAAAAATGCCTTTGACACAATGAAGCTTATCGCTGCAAAGAATGATAAAGCGTTTTGGGGTAATAGAAAACTTGCGAACCACTTGATTCAAAGGAAAAAGTTTGGAAAAGAAGTTTAAGTAAATTAAGATATTGCTAGTTGGGCAGTTTAATGTGGCAGTGCTATGGATGATTAAAAATTCAGCGAGTCTATATACATTTGCTTTTTGGAAGGTGGAATGAAATAAAAGCAGTTTTCATTTACTATCTTGCGCTATCAAAATGCAAATAAATTCAGATTTTCTCACTCTCTTCACCTGACCATTACTTGCCTATTATTTGAATTTATCAAAAGATATTAAGCTGAAGTCTATATTTACATTCATATCCATAGTTTCTATATGTCTTTCAAAATGCCAGACTCGAGTCTAAAAAAAGCCATATAAACCAATGTTTTACTTTTTGACCCAAATATTCAAGAAACTATATAAGAAATTTTTAATCCCAAAATTAAATTTTGGCAAATTTTGTAAAGCGATGATAATAATTATAGGTGATAAGTTAACCAAAATACATGACTTAAATTGCTAGTTGTTGGTAAACACACCTAATTAGACCCAAACTCTATAAACTTTTAAGTTAAGGATTAGGTTCGCATAGAGTTTTCGAAAAAATTTATTCATTATTAAATTGAAAAAGGTGCAGACCTTTGGGATGCACATTGTAACATAGAGATGCGGATATTTAGGAAAAGTTAAGCTGGCAGGCCCCCAGAGAAGGGGGGGGATCAGTGTGCTCCTTAGTGGAACCGGAGTTTGTCGGCCGTGCGTCGAGCTCATGGTTGCGTTAATAGTTCAATATTCACGTGTTTTTCGCAAAAGCTAACAGTTTATGGGGTGGCCTTCGAGCTGCCTATGCAAGCGAGTCACACATTGGTCTCCCTAGAAATCTAGCTCTCGAGGTACAAAGGGCAGGGCAGTTGCCAGCGTTTCTTTGACTTCTGGTACTCTGCACTTCCTGCATACATCGTTGTCGGTGATGCTCAGCATTATGGAATGGACTGCGGTCTAGCAGTGGCCCGTTAGTAAGCTCAGCGTACGCCTGCAATCTTTCCTCGGAAGTTGCAAGATGTGCTTGGCTCATTTCGGGTCGGTTTTGCAGTTCGTCGTGTTGTGCTACCATCTCTCGGAAGTGACTGCAGCGCTAACTTGCGATTTGATGTTAAGAGCCCTTAGAGGTGTCCCAAAGTTCTCAGCACGGATATTTTAGCTGCACGACTCCCAAAAAAAACCTTCAAAACATTTGCCAGAAAAATGTTTACAACACACTGAGAAACTCTTTGTCTCGGGATCTCAGAGAGAGGGAAACCATTTTCGTCTGTCTGTACAGAAACTAACTTTTCAGAAATAAAATGTGTTGTTCCCAGAGGGTATGATATTTTTTTACACTTTTCATTGCAGAGATATACAATATAATCTAGTTTATATCCTATATAAAAAATCGAAAAATCTAAACGCTGTAATTAGGTTTTAATGTTTTGGGCGCTGTATCATAATTGGTCAACTGTGTGGGTTTTTTTATAAAAATTTTATATAGTTTATTTTGTAAATATCGAGAATAATTTCCGTACATGAAAGATTTAAGTTGATGCTGCAGCTGTTGTCATCATCAAGCTTAAGTCTCAGCTGTATCAATCATGTTCGCTTACTCTCTAGAAGCGAATTAGTATTTGTCCGTAATTCTGGTCGTTCTCTTAATTGGTTTTCTAAGTATTTGCACTATTTGCAAGCGTTGTTCAGGCGTGAGCCTATTCATGATGAATTGCGAAACCAAACTTGACAGCAGTTAAATCGGTCGCCATCTTGAACAGCAATGTCAACTTAAAGTTCTATACCGCGAAATAAAACACCCTTTACGTGTGGAGCAGTCGTCAAATGTCCAGGCGATTCCCATTTCATTTATTCTTATTTGCGTAAGTATGTTGGATTTTTTTGTAGCTTTTCGGGCTCGTTATGTCTTCTTTTCCAAATCACATTCTTCCCGCAAAGTCTTATGTTTTACTAATTTTATTTTCATCCGATAGACTCGATAGGGGAGCATAAGACGCACCATTATCATCATCAAAAATTTATTAAAAATGATTTTAATTTTTGTTAACAGATTTCATAATTCATATCCATAGCTATCTTATTGAGTATTTTCTTTTAGTTCTTATGACACAACCGAAGTAACTTTGTATCTTGTAGGTATTGTATCTTATATAACGCCCTTCGACATTGTATATCGTGTGAATATTACTTATTATCTGACGGTTTTTGGTGCGACAAAAACAATAATAAACACCACAATGAACCCAACCCAAACCAAATCAAAAAATAAAATATATGAAAAAAGACACTAGCTGGTACGACCAACTACCGGCATTGAGCTGCGGTTATATTGAGCGACCCCATGGGCAAACCCCAGGAGTTAACCTAAAGAAATTCCAATTAATGAATATTAAGAATAAGCAAGACAAAGCCCAACCAACAAACAACGGCCAATAAAATTATGCAAACAGCAGGTGTTTTTTTGTTTTTATTTTACTTTTTGCTCTCTTTTTTTTTAACTTAATTTTACTCATTTCGCCTTATTTTTAATACTCTTGAAGTTAATGGTAAGGGTTATACTAGGCTAGGACGAAAGTTTAAAGCAAGTGTGGTTAGGGAATATAGACAGACACATGCTGTAGAATGCATCATAGAAGTAGATATATCTTGAGGGCGCTTCGAAATAGAACTAAAGAAAAACAAATTTTTTTAGGTTTTCATAGTTTGCAATTAAAAACTCAATGATTGTAGTTGCGTTTTCAAAGCTCTTTTTGGCATCTATTTTAAGATAATTTACTTTCATTAAATTAATAATTTATAAAAAAATTAAAAAACTTAAAAATAATGTTGATGCTGATTGTTTGTTAATTTGTTTTTACAATATTAATATTCAAAATTTTCAATCGAAGAATGTTGATTATTTGACGTAAATATTTTCTTTGGTTTGAATTATAATTGTTGCAAATTATATTATATTTAATTAAGCTAGTGCTTAATTTAGTAATTTGCAAATTTGTATGTTCTTATTTTTGAACTATAGCGCACTTTCCAATCGTCACTACTTCAATATTATATTATTTTATTTTAATAGGTCTTATTGTAATGGATTTTTTTTGAGATTTTGGTACTTTATTGTATTTTTAATAAGCAAAGTTTAAAATCATTTGAATTTATTTTATCTCAAAACTTACTATATGACATCCACCTCGCAGATATGAATATAATTAAAAATAGAAAAATTCTTACAATAAATTTAGATATGCAGATTATTCATAATTATAAGCAAAAACTAAAATATAAAAAATTGAGCAAATATTAAAAATTGTATAAATTTTTTATTTAAAAAATTTAAGTTTAATATTTAAGAATCTATAAATAATAATATAACTGGTATAACAATAAACTTAAAATAAAAAAAAATAATAAATCAAAATTTATTTTGTAAATAAAAAAAGAAAACAAAACTTTATATTTATATTTCATAGAATTTATGTGTGCATTTTTATATTTTTGTCTGAAAATCTAATGTTTTTGAGTTCAAACTGGAGATATCTTTATTTTAACAAATACTATTATTTCTTTTATTTATAACTTTGTTAAGGCAAAAACTTAACTGTTAATTTCAAAGTAACGTTTTATATTTGTCTATTTCCGTTCAAGGGCAAATTTAAGCTTATGTACTGTCTCAAACTTAAGTACTAGAGAGATACGCTAGACATCCTTGATCGGATTAATACCTGTCCTCAAAGCTGTTTTTTTTTTTTTTAAAATAGGATTATGGCTCATTAATACTTGTTTGTGGCCTATATCATTCGGATTCAATTCTCCTACGCTTTAGACACTTCCAGTTATAAATTAAAGATTTTCGGGATTTCACTTTTATTTTCAATCAACGTATTTCCAATTTAATTTTTTATTTTGCTTTCAAAGCTAAATTTTGACCAATTCAGTACTAATTTAAAATTATTTAAATTTCAAAGCTGTCTATTTTTTTTTATTTCTAATTTATATTTTTTTTAAATATTTAGAACATTTTATTATTTGTAATTTTATAGAGCTTCGAATTTTGCGGGCTTTAAAAATTCATTTGAATTTTTGGAACTTACATTCAGAGTCAAAAATTTAAGCAATTTATTTCTAAGTTTAGATTATTTTATGTTATTTATTTATATATTTTGTAGAACTTTTGATTTTGCAAGCTTGCCAAATGTTATGGTATTGTTATAAAATACTATTATATTTTAGTCCGATAAATACGAATTTCCATAAATAATTTGAAAAGTTTTATAAGTTTAGTTTATCGAATTTTTAGCTTTGAAAGCAAGAGCAAAAGTTCAACTAGATTAGGCAAGCTTGAAAGATCTAAAGTTCCATAAAATATATAAGTAAATTATAATAAAATAATTTGAAAATTTTATGTAGCATTTATTTTAATTTTATTTATTTATTTAATCACTATTTGAATCTTTATTAAGTAAATTGTATGACTTCTTCTCTTGCTTTAATAAACATAAATATTTATTAGTTATACAGTTACAAATCTTTATTTTATTTCAAGAAATATTGAATTTAGTTTTTTTTCGGAATTTTAACAAAAAAATGCAACAAACATCATACGAGATTCTTATGATTTATACTTCACTATTTTCACCATTTGCCAAACAGTCAAAAGTTACAGTGTTTAGCCTAGTCGGTGTGCTTCAAATTGTTGACGGCTTTTTGACTGCATTTGGCGGCATGCCAGCTTTTGGCCATCATTTTGCTGCCAATTTGGGTCATTAGCAGGTGTTGTCGCCATTTTATTTTTTATTGTTGTTGTTTTTCCAAGTTATTTTTATTATTATTGCTGTTTGTACATAGATCAGCGGCACAAAAAAACAAAAGAGACGCAATGTGCCAAAGTGTAGAAAATTTAATTAACTGCTAAATTAAATACGCTTTTTTTGTTGTCTTTTCGTTGTCTCTTGTTGGAGTCTACGTTGTGGAGCACCTTCAGTGGGTTTTTGGCCAACACCTCCCCACCCCCCCAACAGAAAGCCCAACTTTTCTATAGCTGCGGGCGTTTGAGTTCCACCTGGAGCTGCCAACTTTAGAATCGGCAACGAACTGTAGCCCAAGCCACCCGCAACAGTGCGTCCAATTTGTATTCTCCCCTCTGGCATTTTCTTTTCTTTATTTATTTATTTTTTACTTCTTATTTTTATTTATATTTTGTTTCTGTTTTTTTTTTCATTGCTTACGTTGTCGTCGACAATCAACAAACCATAACGCCCAAACGGTATTTTTCACTCTAGAACATTTAACGCCGTTTGGCCTCTTGGTTCTGGTTCTGGAATTTATTCCATTTGCTGTTGTTGTTGTTGTTGTTGCTCGTTTGCATATTAAAATTATATAAAAATTAATTAAAATTCTACCGTTGAGTGCTGACAAATTAACCAACATTAGACAAGTTAAACAATACAAAACATTTTATAATAATATTTAGACTGCAACGAAATTGGGGCTAAAATGTGTAATAATTGCAATTAAAATCTTTGAAATCTTTGGATTGGTGGGGGAGAGGCGTTGACGTTGGCGTGATGCACAAAATCTGTCTAATGGGATACGATATTTCACGATTTGTGAGCGTATATTTTTGGGAGACGTAGAGATGCTTAGAACTTCTTTCTACGAGTTGCAGTTGTTCATGAATTCTTGGGAGACAACTGGCTGCGTTGTTCTAGTGGTACCGTTGCGACATGTCCAGTTTTTCGGAAAAAACAGGCAATCATTTGCTTGGAAGTGCTTTTTGCGCGATTTGGCTCTTCTTGAAACACCCATACAGTCAACTGCTGTTTATTTTCGGGATTATATGCGTAAATCCATAACACCAATCTCACGATAGGTTATATGACGATCTTGCTATATTAGTTTGCGCATAGCAATAATGGTTTCCGGAACAACTGATTTTGGACGACCTCCACTAAAACGAGAGCTACATCTTTTGGCCGAGATATGTCAAAACGTTCTGAGTACGTGTAATCTCAAAAATCTCAAACCTCACGAAAGAGCTGTCAGTTGCCAATAGTAGATTGCAATACTAGTGTTGCCCAATCCCGTAATATAAAAGGCACTTCTCGTATTAATGTTTCCGCAAATTCTACGTCGAAATAGTGATGAATATCATCATTTCACATTTTACAGTCTGTTGTATGCTTCTTATTATTGTTTTATATATTATTTGTTTGTTTTATAAGCTCGGGATAGAATGTTTGCCAAGTATGCTAGCCATTAGAGTTGTCGGAACTCGATTTTTATTTCAATTCTCTTATTTAATATATGTTGTTTCCACGTGAGCTTGGAGTCTATTTTTCTATAATAATCAGGATAGGCAAAATGCAAATAATTAGCGAAATATTCGCGTAAAAACATCGTTCCTTATCTGATGCAGTTACTAATGAGTTTCAATTCAATTCAACAATTTCTGATATAATAAATGTTATTCGTTGTCTTAAAATCAATTGGTTCCTAGTATCCGATTCTATATCTAATAACTGTTTAGAATATTTGCCAAGATGACAGTAATAATCGCGATCTATCCGGCTATTTTCCACAAAAATGGAAATTGGCAAATTTTGTCGCAATTCCTAAGCCTTTCAAGGCTCTTGACTCTCCGGAAAATTATTGTGTAATTGCTTTATTTTTAAATCAAGAGCTAAAGCCCATATTGACAATAGCAATATTGTTACTTCAGCGCAATATGGACTTGGGTCTAACCGCAGCTGTATTCATGCGCTCGAAAAAACTGAAGAACTATATGAAGCATTATTCTACAATGCCAAAATTTCAGTAGGCATGATGACGAATCATTAAATGATTTTTAATAATAATAATATATATATTATTTATTATTAATATTTGAGTACAACTAAGTCCAGTTGACCTTAATATTGGGTTGGATTGATGTATGAATTTTTTATAGATATATACCGTCTCACATCTGGGGTAAGCTAGAAACTTGGATTTACAATGTAAAAGATGAAAACAGAAAGTAGCATATAAATTTAAACATATTTTCCAAATAGAAGCAAAGGACAGCGTTGACCAAGATAGGTTTTTATAGTTCGTGATTGGTCAAAGATGCTCGATTTGGGGAATCAATATAAGATAAGATAGATAAAGAAATGAATTGGATGGACCGTTCAAAAGAGACGAAATCATAGAGGTTATTATAATTTACGCATAAGACACGAAAGGGATCGTGTAACGCGTAATTAGATCTACAACAAGTTAATACTACAGGTCGAAAATTACGAGTTATATGGCCAAGTCGTAAACTTATAACCACAGACGTTCCCTAGAGTTCCGTTTTAGGACCTATTCCGCAAAGTATCTTTTCGCATAATATTCCAAAATGGTCTTTCTAAAGCTCTAATCTTTGCAGTTTTTTGGGTGAGGAATGGGGCATGAAAAAATTTTGATTAAGACAAATGTCATTTATTTTGCCCGCAAGTATTGGCCTCCCAGCACATACTTTCAGATAAACAAAGAATCATTTCAAAGTTCGAGAAATATCACAAATCTGGATGTACATTTGGTTAACCAATTGTTCAATTTCCAGGACAATCGATTTAGGCAATAAATGCAAACGTTTCTTATATACTTTTATTAATAGAAATACCAATAATAATAGTAATATAAACTTATTTTTGGCAGCTTGGTAAATGTGTCAGAAGTCTGGGTAGATTGTACAGCATGTCCTAGGCAAAGGTTACAAAGAGCGTGGAGCAAAGTGTGCAAAATTATTTATAATCGAATCTCTCCTTTTCATCTCCACGAATTGCTGATATTTGCATGTTTAATGAAAATATCCTTCTGACTTCCATTAAATTTAATGCAAAACAGGGAACTAATTTATTTAGTCTTCGTTTTGGTTAGTTCTTTTCTTTTAGTGTCTTTTTTATTAATTTTTTTCTTCATTAATAACTTTATAAAGACATAATATTACTATCTCCATAATATTTTGTCGTTCAACTCTTGGTCAACGTTGTTCTTTGGCTTCTTTCTTTGTTCAAAAATTTTTAAATTTTTATGCTACTTTCTGTTTTAATCTTTTCCACTGCAAATCCAAGTTCTCAGCCAGTCCGAGATCTGAGGCGCTGCATATCTACAAAAAATTCACCCATCAGTCTAGGTATACGGATTAGAAAATCTCGATCCTTGTTTGGAATTTAATTAGTAACACTTGAGTGCAGCACCCCCTAATTCTTATTGCGCTATAAGTATTAAATCTAGTAAAAAGAAATCCATTATTCTTGCAATAGATGACGATTTTTATCTGTAACTTGCCTTGTATAGATCCTTTTGGGTTGTGAAAGATAGAAAGATGAGATTTTGTACCAGATCACAAATACCTTTTGGAACCTTTTGACGAAAAGAAGCTCGATGTATGGCTGCCACGCGATTTAGTGTGAAAAATCCTCATGAACCGAATTTCCACCTGCGAATCGTTGCTGAATCGCAACAAAATCGAACCATTTCTGAAGCGGTTGATCACTGGCAAAGAAAATTGGATCACTTACGAAAACGTCAAGTGAAAACGGTCATTGAGCAGACAGAAACGGTGTCCAAGCTAGGATTGACGCCCATGAATGTATTGCTGTGTGTTTGGTGGGATTGGTAGGGAATTATCTACTACAAGCTGCTCCTATACGGCAAAACTCTCAACTCGGAATTGTACTATCTCCGATTGGATCGTCTAAAGCAGCCAGAGTTAGCTTTTTCTAATAAGAGCGGAATTGTGTTTCACCACAATAACGCTAGCCACACAATAACCGGGAGCTTGGTTGGATCATTCTTATGCATTCACCTTATAGTTCGGACTTGACACCAAGTGATTACCATCTGTTTTTGACAATGGCGAACAATTTCACTGATGCAAAATTCACTTCAAGCGATTCTGTTTTTCTTTATGTGTGGATTGTTTTCTTAAAATTATTATAAATTTTATAAAATTGAGAAGAAATTCGCAAGTGCACAATATGTTTTTAATATTATACAATGACTGGTTTTCTGTAATTAAAATTGATTTTATATTCATGGAATATACTCGATTATATATATTAGTTGATTTTCATTCCGTTTCGTCTCATTTGTATATTTTTATAGTGTATGAGCGTATACGTAATATTTCGATCTATAACATTTAATTTTAAATTAAGCCCAATCAATGCTCATAGTCTTAAAAAATTCGCACCTGAAACAATTGCTTAAAAACATTCAAAATGAAAAAACAATGCATTTTTTTTCTTTGTGCAAAAGAAAATAAAATTTTATATTGTAGGGTAAAAAATACGTATACGCAATGCTGCCTTTTATGAACATTCAAAAAAGATAATGCAATCACAATATAATTGGCTAGTTTTATTCAAACGTTAGAGTTGTAAATTATTTAAGTTCGACCTAAATTCCTTAAGTATTGTTATCGGGAATCTATAGCGTCACCAGATTTTTGGTGTAAAAATTTGTTTTCACCTTTTTTCAATAGGTGTCCGCTCGATATTAATCGCTTAAAAACGATATATAATAATCGTAGACATCCGATTACATTATTTTATCAGAACATTTGTGGATTTCTGTTTGTCTCATAAAATCATTGTTCAAAGATTATGTCAGTTTTTGAGCCGCGTTCGCCGAATCGCATTTTCAATTTTTAGAATTCAAAGAAATGTATCTTTCTTTAAAGATCCTGATATTGAGTGAACTTGTCGCTAGAGGCGATTGTGATTCTGATGTAAAAGTCGGGCTTGGTTGTGGAAGAGAAAAGGATTTCGAAGATGCAGCATTGGAAGTATAAACTCCAAGACGCGTTCTATTGGTAGATTCATTGCAATGGATTCAGTCAGCGAAAGCCATGGTAAAGGTTACGAAGTCAGCCAAATGGGTTCCTTATGGCTGAAAGCCAAGAATTGGCGAGAGCGTTTCATTGCTTGTGAACAGTTGTTCCAAAAAAATGGGTGCATTTCAATAATCCGAAACGCAGAAACTTTTGGAAAAAGCCTGCACATGCCTCCATGTCCTCCACAGCGCAACCCAATTTTTACGATGGCAAAGTTATGCTCTGCATTTGGTGGAACTAGCTATGTCTGACATATCACAGGGCATCGAACCCAAGGCAATTGTTACGTATGAGCCAAGAACTGAAAGAAATAAAGGCCGAAATGCTCGAAATCCCGTCGCAAAAGTTAA
The DNA here is from genome assembly GCA_035046065.1 of Chymomyza procnemis. Lineage (NCBI taxonomy): Eukaryota > Metazoa > Arthropoda > Insecta > Diptera > Drosophilidae > Chymomyza > Chymomyza procnemis. The sequence goes on along the minus strand of JAWNOJ010000023.1, from coordinate 8,569,001 downwards.
AAAAAATACACGGAAACTCTAAAATGGATAATCTTGCACCAACCGCAATATTTTCAGGACGTTGCCTTATCTGACTACCTCGATTTCCGATCGATGAACACTTCCGTTGACATGAAAAAATCAAAAATGGGATAGATATTTGGGTCTTCTCGAAAGATGAACAGTTGATTGTCCTGCTAATATGCAAATTAAACGACATTTTTATAACCAATAAATATTCAGATATTTTATATTTCTTGTCCATCAAATTGATTGTTTATTCGGAAATCTGTTTTTGGATTAAACTTTAATTTCCACCTGTGAAAAATATTTGCGAACACATATAATCTCACTTTTGAACTTGTTAAGTACTTTTCACTTTTCACACAAAATTTAACAAATTGAAGAACAAGAAAAATATAAACAATAATAATGACTTTGTTTTTTTAGGTTATAATATTTAAAATTACGTTTGGTAAGTTATATTTTCTGCATATTTTTTATTGGAATTTCAAATAATTTAAAGCGGCGGTCAAATATAATAAAAAACTAACAGATTATGTAAATTGTTCAATATTTTAGTTGCTTTTTAATGTTATTAAATATTTAATAAATAAAAAAATCAATCGAAGGAAGCGTATTATTTTTTCTTACTTATCTTATAAACAAATAAGAATTGCATTATTATAGATTTGAAATAATTTTTTAATTTATAAATAATTAAAATTAATTAAGTGCTTCTTCTTCTTCTTACCACAAAAACAGCTGTTAATTCGTCAAATACGTTGTGCGCGTATAACAGTTGACGAGAGAGAGAGAAAGAGAGCGTCATGTCGTGTGCGTGTGCGTGACAAATGTAAACAAAACAAAAGACAAACCGGCTTTTTTTTTGCTTTTGATGTTTGGCAAGTTTCGTTTTGTTTTTGTTTCTATTGCTCATTTGTTGCCGTTACGTTTTAAGAGCGCCAACGAGAGAACAGTTAAGAGTGCACGTACCTAAAGAGCGGTTTATGGCAAAGTGCAACAAGCTTTGCATTAATTTGATTTAATTTAAATAATTAATTTAAATGTAGCTAGGTTGATTGATTAAGTTTTTGCAAGTGTTATATTTACATTTGTAAAAAAAGTAAAAAAATTATAATATAAAATTAATAACCAATAAATACACTGCGCTCTTAGAGCCGCTGCCAAAAAGCGGAAGCACAAGAAACAACAACAACAACAACAACGAAATGCAAGCAACGTCAAAAAAAGAGAGTCAATGCGAGCGGCTCAAGTTGCGTTTCGCGTAAAACGATGACGTTGCCGATGTTGCACGAAAACCAGTTCGGCTTTCTTGGCCGGCCACTCGGCCTGCAGACTTGCCAAGCCACGCACAGTTGAGCTTTGGCAAACGACGTTGTTGGTTGTGCTTTCTGTCTGTGTCGCTACGTTCAGTAAACGCATCAAAGTCGCGCGTCGCGTCTTCAAAAAATACGTTTAAAAATAATAATATTCATAAAAATAATTATAATAAAAGAAATCAAATCAAACTCCAAACGGTTTAAGCGCAATCTTTGAAAAACGGTAATTTTCTATATTTTTAAATAAATTAAAAAAAAGACAAACAGCAAAAACTCAAAATTAAAAGCTGGCAACAAAAATTTTAAGTCTTACGTTATTTGTTAACGGTTTTTGTGTTTTTTGCTTGTACCAATAAATAAACGTTATTAGCTGAAGTTTTTTATTTTGTTTTTTTAAACAATTTTTGCAACTTAAGCAGGCGCCAGAGTTTTGCCTCTAGACGCGGCAGCAGAGAGTGAGGCGGCCAAAAAAAGTGTCTGCTGTACAAACCAGTTTCAAGAAGCTGCTAAAAGGCATAAAAAATTGAAACACACAAATTTTTTTTTTTGCGTAGCAAAGCAACAATTAAAAAAATATTTTTATCTACATTTTATGTACAACACATATATATTTGTTTATACGGCTTTAATATATAAAAATAAAACAATGGACGTGCTGCCTGTGGTTGTTGTTGTTGCAGAAAATAACTCGTGCTTGACATAAACAAAAAAAAAAATAAAATAAATGAAGAAAAGCAACAGCCTCACAACAACAAAACGTCATCTTCTCGAGTGTGTGTGTGTGTGAGTGAGTGTGTGGAGGCTGCTGTCTGTTTTCTAAACAGCCTTGAAAGCTGCCTCTGCCTCTGCTTCAGCTGCAGTCACCGTCACCGACTACGTCTCTGCCACTGACACTGAGTCTAGTATCTTTTGCCTTGTTGCACTGTCAACCGAAAACTTGCAGCAACAACAACAAACACTTGCAGCGCAGCATCTGTAACTACAACAACTACAACAACAACAGCAACAGCGTAGAACAAAAGCTGCGCAAAACGCGCAGCTGACTTTATGACGTCGCCAACTGCGCCCGGCTTGTTTCGCTCTCACTCTCTCTCTTTCTCTCTTCTCACTCTGACTTACGCTGAGTCGCCGCCGCAGCCGCAGTTGCAGCTTCTGTCGCAGCTCAGCCTGACCAAGACCATGCAACAGCAGCTCAAGCATGTGCTTCATGCTAGGTTCACACTAATTCACATTAGTGTCCACCAGGTGTTTGCATCTAATTTTACAACAATTTGCGCAACTTCGAATGAAGTTAACAAGAAAAAAAACGTATGTGAAAACAGCTGTTTCCAAGAACTATCAGCTGTGGCGATCTTTTAATCAGAAACCCGTAATATGAGCTAAAAAAATATCTTTCTTTTAAGCAAAACGCAGTAAGTTTGCTGGCATTTAAACATTATTTATCAAGTATTTAATTAAGTTGTGTTTTATCAAGAAATTAAGCCAAGTTTTTAATACTATTATTATAGTTTAAACTGCACTTGCAACCAGGGCTCTTGATGTGTTGATCAAATTGGTTTTAATTAAAGTTTGCAATTTCGTAGTCAATTCATAACTATAGCAAATGATATTGAAAATAGGTACAGTACCGCTTGAAGAAACTTAGCGTATGTTGAGATAAAAATTTCGGTTTTTTAACTTGTGAAGTTAAAAAATGTTGATTGTGTTTTTTAAACTTTTTTTTGTAGAGAGTTTTTGGTGTAGTGGAATCCTTCCTTGCAATATGGTTCTTATGATCTCAATAGATTTAAAAAATTAATAAATGAATTTGTTCACCTTTAGAATGCTATCATCGCTCAAAAGGCGACCCATGTGGATATCTCAATTAATAGCTGTTCGAAGGGAACAAGATTCAACAGTTTAAAGCTTTAATGAATATCGATTTACTTTGGCAAATAGGCAATTCTATTGAAAGATTTCCTCTTCTAAAAAGTTGTAAACTGAATTGCAATAATTATGTACTTATTGGTATGAGGAGCGTAAATATCATTTATAATTTAAACATGATTTATTCAGACCAACTTAATATATTTAAGTATATGCAAACTTTTTTTAGCGTTTAAATTTTTGTTCAAAAATTTGTATTTCAAAAATTTTTAATTTCAATTTTTTACTGCAACATTCCAACTGTGTTAGAGAACCTAGAAGATTTTGTCAGTACCAATCGATAGATTTAGTTTAACTTTTAATTTACTTATGACGTTGCTTTTCAAATTTCACATAAATCTACGCAGTTTTTTCCAAAAAAGCAATAGCACTTCTGCCATAAACAGGTAATTGTATAGAAAATACGATTAAATTTTATAATTAAAAAATCTTTATTATTGTGACTTCCCCACTTTTGTTTGGACCGCTTCTGTAACTGCTTAATTTTCAATTTGTAATTATTATTCGATTTCAATTTAATTTCATTGGACAACAATAAACTTATGCACTTAATTATTAGCAACTGTCGTCTACGACTTAATTTTCTGTTAAATTGTGCAAGTCCAGTTAAAAAATAATAGTTAATATTTTATTTCAAAATCAAACTTTGGAGGACTACAGTTTAGCAAACAGATTAAAACTATTGTTAAAATCGAATACCAAATGCTTGTCACAATAACTTTAATTGTTTGTAGAAAGAAGCTTTTATATACAAATACTTTTGCAAAGTTAATGAATTAATAATGCAATAATACTTCTTATAAGGAATCTAATGCATTTGACTTACTTAAACAAAACAAGCCTTCTTTCTAGTAACCACCGTATTCCCATAAAAAGAAACTTTTAGGCAGAGACACACTGCTTGCACTGCTTTTCCAGAAACTACAGCTTGATTTTTAAAAGAATTTTTGTTAATGGGGAACAAATTTGCTTCGTTTTTTGTGTTAAAACAATTTTTTATAGAAAAATTAATAAATTCATCATCATTCAGCACTACAACCCGGAGTGGGGGTTTTGGCTATACACTATCAAAATATTGTCCAGCGAAAGCGAATTTCCAAAAAATTACATAGCCATAAATTCTAAGCAACAGCATTTAGAGTAAAGTAGTGTTCCATTTTTTTCCGTACTAGCTCTTTATTGATGCAATGGTCAAGATCGTAAAAAACTGCGAGCTCCATAAACGTAACACCAACTCTTGATGCAAAAGTAAACATTATTTCGAAAATGGAATTTACTTACAGTTTTCTTGAAAGTTGTGAAGTTTGTGAAAGACTGCTACTTTTCTGTGCTCATAATTGTTTCGGTTAATCGACAAATTACTATTTTTACCAAATCATAAAGATTAAATGCCGACATCGATGTTATCGCCACCAGAAATCTTTTTAAAAAAAAAATGATCTTTTTGTGCTGAAGTTCTTGTTGCTATATGATTTGTTGTGCAAAATGAGGTTATTTCCCGAAATCCAACTAAGGTATATGATATTTTACATCCTTATAAAAACTAATGGGAGTTGTGAGTTGTTACCCCTTGCCATCCATGAGCTGAATTCTTTATCCAAATTTTTATTTAGACAATTTTGGTTTCTTGACATTACAACTCCCTAAGTTAGAAGATCACTCTGCTTTCCCATTGTATTTGTATTGACTTATTCTTATTATAGTTAGTTATTCTTATTATTATATTTATTAATATGAAATAATTTCGAAAAATTTAAAAGTATTTCGTAGTTGTCAAAGCGATTCTAGAATAAATGTACCAAGCAATGACTTTTGAAGAAGCTACAGAGCCAAGAAAATCGTAGCTTTACCTGTGATGCTGTGAAATTATTTAAATTATTTATTCCATGGTCGCGGTGATTTACAAATGCCAAAAATATTAGATTTTGTTACGGTGACGGGTTGGGATCTCTTTTAATAATAATTCCCTAGAAGTTTAGTTACAAAAAGAAGCTCGTGCTTCTGTACAAGTTCACTGCAGGTTTTGGTTTCCAAACTAACTTAAACGAAAGAATTTAAATAATTCTATTATTTTCTATGATTAATCATTTCGTAATCTTATACTCTATCAGAATGACGGGGACAAAATAGTTTATGAATCTAGCTTCACTGTACCGTGTGCGATTTGGTTGGTATTGAAATGCACACTAATTTCTTGAATATTACTTGAATTTTACAATTTTGAGCAAAATGTGCCTGAAAATTACTAGTTCAATTTAATTTAATTAAACTAATGGGAGCCATATGTAGTTTATTGCTGGACAGCAGCCAGAGCTCAAGGGGACTTCAATTAACACATTCCATAAAATTTCTAATATCTGAAAATATGCACTAAAGCAAAACATTTTATAAACAATTCAATTAAACTGCGATGTCTATTTTGAAACAATTAATTATTATCCTAGAACAGATTTAACATATAAGAAGTTTAGTTACAAAAAGAAGCTCGTGCTTCTGTACAAGTTCACTGCAGGTTTTGGTTTCCAAACTAACTTAAACGAAAGAATTTAAATAATTCTATTATTTTCTATGATTAATCATTTCGTAATATAAAAAAGCAGATTAAAGATTTGTTAAATAAAAATAAAATTTACTTATTTCAATTTTTTGTTATCGCGCCAAAGGCGAATCATGGACATAGCACTATTAATGCAGTTTCTAGCAGAATCCGAATAGCGGTCTCTTTAATTAATAGAGATTTACTTGGGGAAAATAGCGTCGTCTATTTGTCAGTGCTAGGCCATACCACCGACCTAAGGGTTTAAAGGCGAGTACGCTGCCGAGATTCAATAAAGATTTGTTACCAACCAAATTAAAGTTTTTAGATATATGCTTTCTATATCCTAGTCCCGATTATGACAATTGCATAACTGGTGTTATGTCATTCTATCATAAATAGCTCTGAATCTTCAGCCAAGTCTTTACTACAAACTTTTGCTTTCGTTTTAAAGTTCTCCGGCTTAACTTCGACTATCCTTTCAAAGCAGCTTACTCGCAATTGAGTATTTCATCGCAAGGCGTATCCAAGTGGTTAATACAACAAATGAGTGCAGTATTTGTCTTTGTGTATACATGCAAGCATTCAAGCAGTGCAGTGCACTGCTTACACTGCACTTAAGATGCTTAGTTTAGTGTAAACATAGCATAAGTTGCTCTGGTTTTTGTCTCAGTTTCTATCTGTTGCATTTGTGTTGTTGTTTTGGTTGTTGTTGTTGCTGCTGCTGCTACATTTGCTGGACTGCGCTGCTCATACACGCACACACATACACACACGCACGCACACACACACACGCGCACACACTCGCATATGTTCATGCAGAGTCTACACTAAATTCGCTTTTGTTTTATGATTTTCATAAATTCTGCAACAGTTGCCGCTGCAACAGAAGCAGCATCAGCAGCCACAGCGAAGGCAGCAGAACTTGCAGCAGTTGCAACAACAAAAATCTTTTATTAAAAGAAGAAAATAGTTAAAAGCGCGCAGAGCAGCGCTTGACTTGGTGTCAATGTGTGTGCGTGTGTGTGTGGAAAAACCGGTTGCAGTTAAGTTTTTCACTTGCTTTTTTATGCGCACACAGAGCGCAAAGAGCGGCTACTAAAATAAATAAAAGCGATTAACTTGAGACAGTTTTGTTGGCCATGTAACCAGCCCCAAAATCCACACACACCCATACACACACACACACACACAGCCATACACTGCACCCACATAAATAAAAAGAAAATGCAGGCACTGGCCGACAAACCATAGTTGCATGCTAGTTTTTCAGTTTTTCCTTTTTGGACATTTTTCTTCCGCTGCACAATTGCAATGCAAATTCTATGCCATTAAATAACGTACTTTATTTTTTATATTTTATATTATACTTTCGTGAAAGACCTTTCTTTTAATGATTATTTGCTTAACTTTTGTCGCACTCGCCTTTGTGCAATTTCATCATCATAATAATTTTTACATATATATTTTCTCACTTTTCTGTTTCTTTTTTTTTTTTTCTTATTTTCCAGCATAATTTTCCACACTTCTCACAAAGAAAATAAAAACGCGTAGCGCGAGAGTGTGAGTGAGTTTTTTTTTTGGCAAATTTTTCGTTGCCAAAATCATAATTTACTTGACGGTCTCAGTTTTCGTTTGTGATCATTTTCAGTGCCTGTGTTTTTTTTCGTTTACGATTTTGTGTTCCGTGCGTTCATTTTAATTTTTTTCTTTTATTGATTTACGCTCAAAAAAAATTTTACGTGCATTTTTTCCCCAAGTGTATTTGATTTGTCGCCTTATCTCTGCTCGGAACTGTGTTTTACATTATTGATTGTAATTTATGGCAACTGGCGGTAACTGTCCATGCTCTTAACCCTCCTGTACAGAAACATTGCCCCTACATTTGGCAGAAGACAACGCAGACGGCGGAAGAAGCATTCGCAGCAGCAGCAGCGCCGCAGCAACTGACAGCTGCCGAAAATTTTGCACTCAATCTTCAGATACATTTTTTTTTGCTGCCAAAACAGACGGATTTGCATTAATCACAGGTGAGTTAATGTCTATGCGTGTGTGTGTCTGTTGACATTTTCTTCGATTAACATTTGCAACAAAAACACAAAAAAAATATCAGAGTGCGGGGCGAGAAAAACCAGCTGCTTTGGAGAAGAAAGAAAGTTGCTCAGTTTGACACAAATGAGTTGAGATATGTTGGTTACATATGTACGGTCCGTGTTTCGGCGGTGTCTCTGTCTCGCTGAGACCACTGCCTCCTCCTACGTTGAGTGCACAAACATAATGACATACAAATTTGAGGCACTGTTTAATGAGCTGTAAAAGATGTTGGCTACATTGTTATTGTGTTTTTGCTCCATAGGCGATGCGTTAATGTGACGACGCGCATCGAAACTAGTGGGAAAATGTGAAATTATACAAATGGTACGATGGTACGCTGGTAGTAACCCGGAAAAATACTAAAACCATATGTGACCGCTAAATCTGTCTATATATATTATATATTATAAATGCCATTTAATGTTAGAAGCTTTTTTTTTGCGGCAAATAGCATAAGCCATATGAAACCAAATAATATTTTAAGCATTTCGAAATTATTTAACGATTTTAGTTTGACAAATGCTGAAGTAAAAGCGGATTCAGCAAGAATGTATTGCGTGATTTATAATTTGTGGAAGCTGAAAATATACGGAATGTTTTGTATGAACGAGGGTGGTCCTACGCCCTTCGGCACTGCAACCCGCATGGGTCTATTGTGCCGCCCATATAACAGCTAGCAGTACAGATCGGACAAAGTATGATTACTCTTAAGACTATCATCAGAAAAGTTGATAGATGCATGTCCAAATGTCCGCTTGTCCGTCTCTCTGTATGCATCGATCCTAAAGTTAGTAAATCTCTAAGGCAATCCACTTTTTGGAAAAACGACTGTTAAGCGCGGAAATGCATATTTTTTAAATATTCTTAATGTCAAGGGAATATGATAAAGTTCTCAAAGGCATGCTTTGCAGCAGCTCAAAAGAATTGGATTCGCTTGAATCTGATTTTAGAAGCAAAGCAATTAACCCAACAGAGTTACCTGGAGTATATTAAAATTCCCAATTATAGTATCAAATTAGATCAAAATTGCTTAATTACCCAGCTGCCAAAGCGTAAATTAATAGATATATTCGATTTTGTTTCGTTGTATATCATAACATGTAAATATTTTTTAAGTTATCCTAAATAAATTTTTTTGACAATTACAATTACTGCTAGTTTATATTCAACATTTATTATCATTATCCATATCTTTTCAACTAATTCACAAGAAAGACATACATATGGTTCAAATTTTTGGCAGAAAGTCTGTTTTTAGGCATTGATTTTCTAAAGCGATTATATGTTGCATACATATATCGCTATTCTTATATCAAATAAGATACAAAAACATAGCTCCCAAATAAATTGGTTAAAAAAATGTTATCTTGTCATTAAATTTGTTGTATTGCATATATACATTTTTGAAGTAAACCTAACCAACTGCAGTTTTAAAGAATACTTTAGTTTTTCCAAGCACTGCGCCGAATTTAATTGAAATCGGCTGACTATATAATATGTCGCTCATAATGCAAAACGGTGCAAAAAACATAATTTTTAACAAAATTCCTGTGTTTAATTTACTTTGAATATATTGTATTATGTTCTTTTTCTGAAGGTTCTTAGCGCTTCCAAGTGCTGTACCAAGTTTGATCAACATCGGTTAAATATAACATCATATAGCTCCCATTGCGCAAATCGGTAGAAGTGTTTGATTTTGGCACTAAATTAGTTGTATTCGATTTGTTTTCAAATCAATCCCAACCAAATTCGATTTATGAAAATAGTTTTTCGTCTTTCCAAAAGACGCCGTGATAGCTTTTTCAAGAAAAATCGGTTGCTTTCGTCTTTCTAAGAAAATCAAGAAATACTGTTCACAAAAATAAGTAATAAAATCTAGTGTTCCCAATCACTTCGTCAAACTCGGTTGATTGTATCATATAGTTCCAATAGGATAAATCAATTTTTTCACTTATGTAGTTGAATTTATTTTTATTTAGATCTTCCTTGTCAAACTTGGAATTAAAAATTACCTTAAAATTCTCAAGCAATGCTTCGTATTTGATTAAAATCGACTAACTCTGGCTTATAGCATAAAGAACATAGCGTTTGAAAAATAGATCTTTCCAAAAATTTGTTGAACTCTTAAGGTTTCTATTGTAAACTGGCACCATGCTAAGTTAACAAAATGAAGTATTAACAAAAATTCTTAAAAACAAAAAACAACGTATTTACGTAATTTGTGCTGTTCTTATGATTCTAAAATAATATACCTTTTATAATATTAAATCTCAAAATTAGTAGAAGCTGGTTGAGCTGTGTTGCATGGCAAAGTACTCGGCTTGGCTTAGCGATTTTCGGGTAGATCAGACGCTCAGACCACTTGGAACCTATTAGTATTATTATTATCTTGGCATCCCCTTGAAATCTTCTCCACAGAGCAAACATTTTTCAGTGTCTTCTTCCAAGACGCTCTGCAGTTTGCTCCTCATTGTCTATTCAATATAATAATAACAAAATACATGCAAAGATACTCAGAAAAGTTAGGAAATCTGAGTAAGCAGTAGAAATCCAAATAATCTTAAATATTGGAATGTTTTTTAATAATATAATTAAAATTATTTTTGTTAACTATTTAATTTATAAATTTATATGACTTTATATTCCAGAATAAAGCTTAAATATAGTATTTTATTTATTTAATTCAAAAAGTTATTACTTTCTTTACTAAAGCTTAAAAATTAGAAAAAATTAGATTGCGAGAATATTCGTTGAGCTGCATATTTTGCATTTATCGCTTCATAAATATCAAATAAATTATTTTTATTTATTTATTTAATTCAAAAGTTATTACTTACTTTACTAAAGCTTAAAAATTAGAAAAAATTAGATTGCGAGAATATTCGTTGAGCTGCATATTTTGCATTTATCGCTTCATAAATATCAAATAAATTATTTATTTGGAAACTTTTTTCACACGAAATAGATGAACTATCTGCTTTTATTTATTATAATTTTGAAACTCTAAATGACTTTAAGATAAGTTTAACCAACCAAATGCCATAACTGCTGCATACATTAAAACTTGAATTCACGTCTGACAACAACTTTTCTAACAATTTTGACAAAATTCCTTTAAAAGCGACATAATTTCACCTGCTACATGAACTATATATAATTCATGTCATTACCCACCTATTTAACTTTATTAATTGCTTCTGCCCCGAGCACCAAATTAATCAGTTCTCAGTTTTGTCTTACTCTGAGCCAATTCATTTGTGAAATTCAATTAAATTAAATAGCATTAAATTGCTTGTTATCTTTTATTGCATATCGTTTAATGAGCAACGCCTATCAATAATTTAATTAGCCTGCAGATATATATATATAATGCCATACACAATATTTCCGTACACGTCTGTAACACATAAAGCCCATTAAGCTAAGCGACGGGTTGGGGTACCCAACGGCATGAATTTCCCCCCACGCCAGCAGCCCGACCGACTGCGAGAACTTCAATATTTTCACTATTTTATAGCTCGTATCTGCTAATTCCCATATAACTGAAAAATATATGACGTGCTTTGCATTATTAAAATACCACAAAATGGTGCAAAATTGTGTTAAAAATATAATCCATTTAATATTATACACAAATCAATTAAAATTAATTTTATCTTTAAGCTTGTTTATCTTTATGCTAAATAAAATTGAGATGTTTGAATATTACGTATACGTTAAATCTGCACAACAAAAGATCCTTTGCTGCCTAAATGGGATATTTGTTAGGTCGACAAGATAATAGTTGAAGTTTATTTGGTACAGGGTGTTTTTTTTGCTTTAAGTAGGTTTGTTCTGTTCAAGCAAAGTTTTACTATATTTTAAATCCCTAGTTTATAAAAGGTGTTTTTTCCGACCATAGCGAATGGCAGCTAGAAAGTTTGCTAAAAATTAGTTGAAGTTGAAGAAACATTTATTTAATATGGCTTCCTAGGGCAGTTTGTAAGCTTTGTTTTATGGGTTTGATATTGAAATAGCATGAGGTGTACAAAAAATTGAATTACTTTTGAGGATCTGTTTAGCATTTATTAACATTATACACATTCGTATTACTTCAATTTGAGCGTAGAGCCTAGAATGATCTGCTTCTATTTTTGGTATGAACGGACTCTTATTAACATTCTAAAGCATTTTTAGAACCAATGAGCTTTTTCGTTGCCTATAATTAAAAGACTTTTTATAATTAAAAGATTTTTTTGGCGACTATCGCTGCGTTAGTTTTAAGTACCGTTTATATAGCTTATTCGGCGACTTGAACTAAGTTCTTTTGAAAGGTCGGGGTGTGCGTTGTGTCGGCTGGACTTGTCGCATGTGCGGTAAGAACTAGTTCTTACTTAACAGTAAGTAACAATAAATTATTACATTTTGTTTTTGCTTACTAGGGCTATCGTTTATATTTCGCGACTAGAAAAAAAATAATAATAATTATTGAAATTCACTTTATTGTTGTTGAGAATATTCGCCATTAAGAACTATACACTTTTGCAAGCGTTTGAACCAATTGTCGAAACACTTGTACTCTGATTGAGATATTTTCAAAAAATGCATCAACCGCTACTTCTTCAAACGAAAAACTCGTATTTGTACTTAGCATTTAAATATTAAAAGATATAAAAAAAATATTGATTTTAAAATTTTATGAACTTTTCTTAAAGATTAATCAAAACAAAATATTATATTATTTTTATTATGACATTTATTTATTATGGAGTTTTAAAGTATTTTATTATTTAGATGAAATTCGGTTAATTTTACAATAGCAACATATTGAGTTTTATTTTGTTTAGTCGAACTATTACTATAACAGCAGAACCAGCAGTTTTTAAACTTAATATCGGCCTATTTGTATTAAATAATTTTTAATATTTATTTTGATTTTTGCAGATTTTTGAGCCACTCGTAAACATTGGACAATTCTCCATAAATTTTGTTTCATTCTTTAGAATGTAAAGAGATCTAAAACAGATCTTAGTGTTAGCTTTATTTGCGAAATTAATTTTGCTATTATTCTAAAGCGATATTAATAACATACTGTCACTTTAAGCCCTAAGACTGCGCTTGCCATAAAATTTTTACATATCTTCAGTAAAGCACGCATCTTCCAATAGATGGCGCCACTATAAAAACTATAATTTTGTTTCTCTTGGGGTAGAACTTGTATAAATACATAAACTACATAAAGAAGATAACAGGAAGAGTCTTGCCTCTCTAAGGTGCTGCAGTACTGCTTCAAATAATTTTTTTCCCTTTGTTATTCCGCTTGGGAACTTAGGGCCTCTACTAGAGCCTTCCACTGTCTGTTTAGCTTTTCTTCTTCGTACTGTGCGAATCTAGATGGTTCTTTAAGGATTCTAACGTTCCATTGTCCAATTTGTGTCCGTTTAGGAATGCCGTTTATGTTTAATTCTCTTGTATTGCCTTCTGTAATCCGTTGGGTTTTCCATCGAAATGGTGATTGGTTTCATGCTACTTTTCCCAACTGGACGTCTTCTGTGAGTGGCGTCTTCGATTACCATTGTTTTTGGCTTTATTGTGAAATTACACGTAGATTTGAAAATCGTAGAAAAGCTGGTATTGTTGGTGTACGCAGAAAATGCGATGAATGGCGCTTGGTTCTATGTTGAGCCCTCCAGTTTATCGTGGAGAGACGTGAGGAATGAGGCAAGAGGGATGAATGCAAAGGATGAATGCTTTCTATTAAGTATAAATTCATTTTTAAGAAGAACGTTAACCTGGTTATGTCTCCTTGCCATGAGTGGGGTTCAATCCCAAGGCAAGGGCATTGCCCACTAAGCTACGAGGCCTCGACTATATTCGGATTAATTTATTTTTAATTCTTTAATAATGCTTTAATAGTGCTATGTATGTTATTATACTCACATGTTTGGGTTCACTAAATTAGTCTCCAAAAATAACACCCAATATTAAATGTATTGACGCATTTTGCACGTGTTTCGTCTAGACCCTAGCCCAGTCCTCTGTCTAAATATCCCAAACACGCAAACATACACACACATACACATACACTATAAACATATATATATACATTTTTATATATATATAAAAAAAGGCGACTTTGCTTGGGAGCCAACGGCGATAAATGTTAACAAGCGTGCAAAATTTGCATAAATGCGCGTCTACTATTTTGTAGCTGCCACAACAGCAACAACAAAACTCTAATTCAAAAGCAAATCGAGTGAATTTTTGCATCCCAAATATATAAACACACACGCACACACATGAAGATTTAGTAAAATGCGCATTGCGTGTGTGGATACTCTTTAAACGAGAAGGAGTTTTCCAAATGTTTAGCACATTATATTTAACTAGAATTGGCGGTTGTAGAAAAATACATAAAACCGAGTAAACTGCAGCAAAACAAGCGTAAAATTAATAGTTATAGTTGCCATTGAAAGGTTTCCTACACTTGAAGAATATTCCACGTCGATAAGCAGAGATTTTGTATGCAGAAGTTAAGGCTAGGCCTGTAAGAATGGTATGACTTACTTGGCGTATACTTAATTTTTTGGAAGCGTTACAAATAAAACTTATAAGATTGGATATAAGCTTAATAACAATTGTGCTGCATCATACTTGTAAGAAATTTATCAAACTAAATATTGAAGAAATATAATATACTTTTTGTATCAAACTGAATTCAAACTATATTTGATTAACTTGAAGATAACGGAATATCTTAATAATATATTAAGTATACGACCGGTGGCACTCAAATTTAGTTCGCAACTTTTTAATCAAAAGAAATGGGTAAAAACCATAATATAATATGCATATTGTTACAAGCTAAACTCAAATAAAATTTGATTTATGTAAAAAAACAAGAACTGTTAAAATGATATTAAGTATACGATCTATTGCACGCACTTTGGGTTTATAAATATTTAACCACAAAAAAAAAACTATTAAGTGAAGCTGAACTTGCTTAGCAAAAATACAACACGTTTATTTTTTTATTCAATATGAGGTAGTTCATACTATTCTATGGTAACACAAAGTCCAGTTTTGTTTCTTAGTGAGTTGAAATTTGGGTTGAAATCTGAGAAACTGTGGCCAAATCAAATTTAATGTAAAAGTATACAAAATGCAAGATAAAGCCTTGCGAAGCTCCTAGTATAACCGAGTTTGGAAGTTGCACAAGGATCTTGAAATCCCCTATGTTCTTGTAATTGACTTGCATAATACAATAAGTATGGGGACCGTCTACGTTCATATCCTTATTCCTTTGTGTCTCTTGCCTATCATCTTAAACGACTTCACCCATATAACTTAAGCAAATACAATATATTATTTTAATATTTGCAAAGTTTACTACTTTGTATATTTCCCACTTCTAAATAATGCTTAGAATATTATAAGTCTTATAATTTAAACCGCTCTGATACATATTAAGTATTTTAGAGAAAACACACTAAAGAAAATAAATATTTTTTAAATAAATATTTGTTGCTCCTTATTTTAACTATTTTTTTAAATGTTTATTAGATTAGATATGCTCTTTAACGATTTATAATTATTTGTGGACTGTTTTAAATAAATAATGGCTGACAGTACTTAATCCTATAAGTCGAAATTCTGCATAAAAAATTATGCTTATGTTGTTAATCTTTCGTATTCTGTGCCAGGTGAAAGATTTTCAAAAATGAGGCAGTATTGGTCCAGAGGCGCAACATCATATCGTACTTTTTTCTTACCTTTTAGACGGCTCTTGTACTTCAACTGCATATCCCAATTAATTTAAAGACAATTATCAAGAAGTTCTAGAGGTTTGATCAATTCTATACAACTTTTTAATAATAATAATTCCAGCTTCGAGAATCTTTGTATACTCTCAGAACTTGTCAGAACTTTTAAAATTTTTATTTCAAAAATAAAGTTGGTTCACAGCAATTTTCCTTTTCGTGTTTTAATACAAAAGCTCTTGACTGACCCTCGCCAAGGTCAACTAGGAAATAATATAAAATGAAGAAGGTTGGGCAAAATAGGACATTTGATGATAAAAAAAGCATTGCTTTGAAATAATCTTTATGTGTAGTACGACTTCGTAGCTATCAAAGTGGCGTGCCTGTATAATTGATTGCAAGCTCTAGTTATCGCCCAACTCTATGCATTTCGTCGGGTGGCCGCAAGTTTGAGATTCTTAAAACATTCTTAAAAGTTTACAATATTTGGTATCAAGATAAGATCAATGAAGCTTGCAGTTTGGGCCATCGTAATGTAAAGCAGAAGTCGTTGAAGATGAAAAGACAGTATAGAAATAGAAATAGGGGATCTTTTGTACTAGAATCTAAAAACTGTTGTCCCTACGTAACATCGGGGAGCATAAAGAGCAAAACTCTCTTTTAAAAATCAATATATTCAGAAGGTAATGGCATGCTGCTGAAACTGAAAAATTCAAAACACCATACCGGCCGTAAAACCGGCCGATATATTCCCGTGATATATTCGATAAATTTGCATATTTTTGCTATCTTTCCGATTCCGAAGAACAGCTATAGATTTTATTAACAATTTCTATAAACTGTAGTGTGTTTTTAAGCTTTCAATATATAGAGTATCCTTTAAAAAACCACTGATAATGCTTCTATTATAAAGCTACTACGTTTTTGTCAATGCAGCTGTGTGCGTGTGTGATAGGGTAGTATCTATGTGAGTATCTATGCGTGTATTAGATATTGTATGCTTGTGTGGGTGCTTTGTGTGTTGGCATTTAGCAATTAAACGGCAACGAATTAATCATAAAAGCGCAAAATTTATGCAAATTGTATTATGGCTGCCTTTGACGCTGTGTGTGTTGGTGTATCTGTGTGCACGTGTATCTATGTGCGCGTGCATGTGTGTGCGTGCATAGGGCATACAACTAAGCATAAAACCCGTTGATTTATGTTAATTGAAAATTGTTTAAATTACACGCAATCACAACTGATACAATGAAAATGAACCTTTTATTGCTTTGAATGCAAATGGAAATTATATTTACATTTTTGACTTTGAAATTTTGGAATAAAATATCAAAACGAAAACGTACAAAACTTGGTTAAATCGTTTTTAAAAATTTATGATTTTTGGGAGTTTTTGCGCAAAATGGAAATATGCAAGTTGCAAACGCTATGAGGCTTTTGTTTTGTCGAAGACGCGTGGGATGATTATGAGTTTGGAGCGAAAATGGCGCATATTTCTGTGTTGAAATAAAATACAACTAAATATATGACAAAATTTAAGTTTTTGTGAAATCAATTGTAAAAGCATTTAGTTAATGGTTGTCTACAATGGTTTTTGGTAAGAAACAATGAGTTTTTAGTACTTTGAGAGATTTTGCGTACACTTCCGAAGCTGCTTTGGGAGTGATTTAAGTTTAGCTGCATGCAGTGGATATGAAGTATTTCATGTTGGTTTATTAGTTTTCGATTGCACGACTAATTGTTGGCCAACAAAATTGTGTTTAATTTAAAATAGTTATTTAGTTATTTATCTGCAGCTTATGGCGATAAATCAGCCGGCATATAAATTAGATAAATAAAAATCTTAATGTGAAATTATTATATGTATCTACCAGTACATATATGTTTCCGTAGATAGCTAATTAAAATCGCAGCAGTTGTTCGAAATGCGTATTTTACAAATTGAAATTTATGCAAAGTGTTAAATTGAAGTTAATTTTTAATTATGCCATGAAATATGTAGGCAGGCCTGGCTAACACATACATATTAAGTACACACGCACAGTTCAATTACATGTTAAATTGGCTTTTAAAAATCAATTTTAATTTCAGTTTCGCTCGAAATACATTTTTTTTTTGTAAATATATATATATATTTTTTTTTTTATATTGGTTATTTTTGGATGGGTTTTATTAATGCTCTGGGGCCCGCCTGTCGTCGTCGTCGTCGTATCTACCTGTATCTTCAAATCTTACGCAATTTAATTGGCCCCCAAAATAAAGCTGCCAGCATGCCAATGCCAATGCCAATGTTAAGAACTTATGGTAAATCCAATGTACATAAGTATTATATAAGTAAGGAGTACATACATGCTGGGCAGGCCACAATTACGCGCATGTGTTTATGACTTTTTGGTGCTGGATTTTTGGGTACGCTACAGGAAGCTGCGCAGTCGCCTTATCGCACTGCACAGTGGTTCGTGGCAGTGGATTATGGCTCAAATTAAGAGCTGCGATTTATGGCTTTCGAAATTTTTATTCATGTTTGGAAGTTCATAAGCAAAATGTACAACGAATTTTAATGGCCAATAATTAATAGTATATATTCAAAAGTTCTTTTATTTTTACAGCTTATGTTGTGGGATTTTATTTAAAAAATGTTTGAGCCCTCGGAAAAGTAAAATTTTAAAGCTAATAATGTGTTTTATGCTGGAGCACTTACCAACGGATACATTTGAGCTAATTGTTTGTACGATAATATAACGCGAGTTAGCAAATCGTATATTTCGTAGTTCCCTTAAAAAGAAACAAACTTTTTGAGTATAATTCAGTACAATGAATGCATATTAATAGTGATGTCTATGGATGGCATGTAACCGACCATCTAGTCTGAAAATTATAAATACCTTTTTTAATTGTTTCTTATTTTGGTCACTATACTGGTCAATATAAAACCACTTATGTGTATAATCGGATCGATCCTAAAAGTTTTCAAGTATATCATATCTGACAAATTGCAACAGGTAGCCTAGAAGTTAGGAGCTAATAGAATCATTGTTATATCTGTGCGTGTGGAATACGTCAATAGATTATTTTTAATATAAATTTTATACACTCTTATTAAATATTTTTAAAATAGTGTGACATTTTCTTACGAAAAAATTTTTGGGTCTTGATTTTTTTGCTTTAGTACGCAATTTATTTTCGTAAACAGTAGTTAATTTATTATTATTAAGCATTTATGAACAATATTTGGCAAGTATTTTAATATTTAGCTTATAAATAAAGTTGCTGTGTATCATAAACTTTTATATCTTTCAATTTAGATAAAACATAAAGTCAGCAAAATTTATATTTACGTTCAAAACAAATAATAATATAAACAAATTCTTTGAGCGCACAGCAGATATGCGTCCATTATTTGTCACTTGTTTTATGCAAATGAACCACTGTGCGTTATTCTTTGTTGTCGTCATCATTGCCGCCGCTTGGCATTTAAAAACGTATTAATTTTGACGCGCCGCTTGTGGTTGTTCTTGCCCCGGATAGTTGTTGTTTTTGTGGTTGTTGTTGCTGTTGCTGTGGGTCTGCTGGTGCTTGAAGCAACATCTTGTGTTGCGTGTGTTGCTGCTTGATGGTATCGCTTGGCGGCTGTGGCTTCCAGTGATACATAATAGAAATAAAATAAAAATATAATACCTTCAGCCAATACTACGAAAAAGTTACGTCAATTTCAGTTGGTTTTGGATTTTATTCTTGATTTTATTTATGTTTGGGATAATTTTTTGCTTCCCCCCTACCCGCCAGCTTTGGTTATTGGCTTGGTTCAATCGGCTCGTTTCTAAGCTTATTTCGTGGCACTCAAAAAAAAAAGTTGTTGAGAAAAAAAAAGTCAAAAAGGTCTACAACCTTGAGCTTGCGCTGTCACTCAATTGTTGCCCGACTTTAATTATTGCCATTAATTAACTGAAATATAGAAGCTGGCTGTGTAACCGATTTTGACAAATGATTGGCAAAAACTCTCAGCAAAACTTAGGCTTAATATTCGATTTCGAAAAGTTGTATACTATTTGGATGTGCTGTGTAAATATTTGCATAAATATTACATCTATTAAAGCTAATGATACGCTGGCCAACGGCCACTGGCCGTATATAACTAGCCGCAGGTGTACTAGAATCAATATATAATAATAATAGACAATAAGCGTGCTGATAAAACGCAGTGACGCTGTAAGCTTGGCTTTAAGTAAGCGGGTTCAGTAAGTTGCGAGCCAATGACCGCAGAACACAACTGTTTTAATAAACGAATTATTAATAATATGAAATTATTGCATGTCGTTGCTGGGGCTGTTTTGTATCTATCTGGAATTGTACGTTCATCTGTCCATCTATTTATTTGCGTCGTTTATAAAACATTTTATGCGATACAATTGAGTGAACGAACGCCTTGAACTTCCGCTTAAAGAAGTTCAAAACCTCAAACAGCAACAACAACAACATCGAACAACATACAACAACATTTTGTGCTGAGTTGTGCTCTGTGGTTCAAGTTGAAGGCATGTTTCACACTTCAGAGCCTACATATAGGGAATGGCAGCGACGGCGTCCGCAAAAAGGCAAACAAATTGTAAAATAAAAAGAAATAAAATTAAAAGTATTAAGCAGGCAGGCAGGCAGGAGGTAGACAGGAGGTGGCACGCAGGCAGAGGCAAAACCAACTCTACGAGGCCATCAGGCAGTGCCAACCAACCAAAGCCATAGAGTCGTCATAGAAGAGCAGAGGGATTGCATGCTGAATCTTCTACTGGCCATCGTCATCGTATCGCGTTGAGGCCAACAGCCAAGTGTCTGTTCTAAGACGCGCCAAGTGAAGTTCTCTTTGGTTCTTGATTTTTTTTAAGTTTTAGTTTTTTTTTTTTTTTGTGTGTCAGTTTTGCGGCCAATGCTGCAGTCGAAGCAAAAGTTAAGTTAAGAAGTACAAAAAGGCTTTTAATTTTAATTTGCATATGGAAGAACGCGCTCAAGCATGGAACTAGACAGACACACAAACACAAGCACACACACACACACAGAGGCATGTACACTACGAGAAAAATTTATGTGAGTTTCAGTTCACAAAAAATTGGTTAAAACTCTTTAGAACATTTTTGGCTTTTTTGTTTTACTCCAATGGAAATAATATGGAAGAATGGAACTAAATATTTTTTAATTTCCGAAATATTATTTTAAAAATTTGCTCGAAATTTAGATTTCATCAACTTCATCCCTCACAATAATACTGGCGACTACATAAATTTTACCGATTTTAGACAATATTTTCGGTATTTGTATTAAATTGAGTTGAGAATTAAAATTTAAAAACCAAATAGATTTTTTTCTTAATAATTTATTGCACTTGGCTCATCTGTCATCGCTCCAAATACTGAACATGTGGTAATAGTTCGTTATATCTGTTCATAGGTAACTACGATCTACAGTTTAATGTCGAATTCGAAAGTTGATGTTTTTTAATTAATAGAGGTTTTCATTGGGTACACAATATCTCTTTGCCTGGGATATCCGTGCTAGACCACGCCATCAGTGCTGCTACTGGTATTCGGACCACCGTCCTTTGGCCAAAGAGGCGACTACCAATGCACTGCGGTATGTAAATTGAAAAACGTTGAAAAAATTATATTTTCTAAGCCAATCAAGTCATTCCAATGAATTAAATGATGGCATGACATCTAAGAGTTTTACAATAAGTCTTCTATATCTGATATCGTTTCCTGTGCATTATTTGCCTTTTAGCATTTATTATAAATTGAGTTTCTACATTACTACTGGGCTACCCTTGTCCTTAATGCTTAAGGAGAACATTTTATGTACAGACCAAATAGGTTTTTCTTTTGGAATTTGTATTTCTTCTGAAACTACAAAATTTTTAAATTAAAAGGACATCCATATCGAAAATTTACTCTTGTAGAGGTTCATTTTTTTAATTCTTTTATCATAGTATATCTTATTATATTAGCACAAATACAAATCAGAGAGAGAGAACAAGGGATTTCTATCTGAACACCTTTTAGGTCGTTTTGTTTGTTTGAGTTAGTGGCTTGTTCCGAGCAAAACTTCAAATAAGACTTACAATTGAAGACCTTTAAGAAACTCGCAGTGATATTTTTTAGATCATTTTGAAAAATAGTGAGTAATGAATGAGAATTAGTAACAAAGTAATTCAAATAAAATCAGGACACATTCATAAGTAAAAACGCTTTGTTAATAAGTCTTACACAAAATATATTAATAAATTATTAATTATTATTACTAAAAAATCATAGAATGGGGTGTGTCACGATTTTTTCTCAAAGTTCTTGAAAGTGTTTTTTTTTTTCGGAAACTTTGAACGTCTTCAAGCATTTTTGCAGACTCTGTAATATATAAATTATTTGGACTCTTAAAAATTTGTTTTTTTTTTATAAATTTTAGCTTAAAATTTGCTAGCCGCCTTTTGGGATAAAATAAACAATGTATTTTGAATAATAATACCCAATGGCAAAAAATATTGATATAATTATCTTAATATATTCTTTTTACATCTGTTTAAATTTTTCTTGAATCAACTATGATTTTTATATTCCGCAAAGTATTTTATTGTATGTAAGTATTTTATTATTATCTATTTATACGATAAGTCCTTTTCAAATAAATCCTTTGCATTCAAATCCTTACAAAATAAAAGCTGTTCAAAAAGTCAATTTTTTTGCTGTTTGATTGTGGGATAGCCATATATTTCTCTCAGTGTATTCATAGCTCTATAGACAAACATGCTGCAACTGCGTTTAGTACTTTATATACATATCTATATATATAGATATATATATATAGTATAAGTAGTAAGTATTCGCAAGATACACATACTTATATTGTAGTACTTAGAGCGACCCTTACAATTTCAAGTGCCAAGTTGTAGAGAAAAGCAACAACAACAAATATGAGAGAAAACAAAAATAAAAATAAAAATTTTTTATATGTATAAGAAAATAAAAAATGCAAGTTAAATTTAATTTATTTCTGCTGCGATTGTTGCGCTTGTCTCCATGCCCATGCCTGGGCCAACAACATTCAAGCTACCCAGTCAGACCCAGTCCGAGTTCCCCAGTTCAGGCCGGGTTAGGTGAGGGCATGCTATGCCGCGACGTACCACTTGGTTGCTGCCACTTTGCCTTTCTTGCCTTACTTAACTCGAATTCTTGGCGTGCTGCTTGTTGTTGTTGTTTTTTTTTGCTATTTTTTTTTGTTTTTTGCATTCTACAACACTTGTGCCGGGTCCAAGTCGCTGACTGAGTTAAACTCCGCATCCGCGTCCAAGAGCAAGTCCAAGTCCAAGTCCAAGATTCCTAGTACCATTTCAAAAATTGTGTGAAAAATAGCAAAGGAGTCAAAGTCTCACTCTCTTCTTAAGTGGGTTCAACTATAATGACCGCGTGTGAAAATGAAAATGGAAATGCTTCAAACGGCCAAAGCAGGCAAAGTCTGCGCTGACTACGTCAGAGCCGGCTTATATCGGGGGCGTGGGCGGAACTGCTGGTTCAGCGGGTTGTTTCAGACAAATGCCAGCGCGCCTTGGTGTTGGTGCGCTGGGCTACGTTTCGCTTCGCTCGACTTGGTTTGGTCAGGGCGCAACGCACCCAAAACATGTGAACTTGTGAAAAATCGAAATTCCAATTGTTGGTGTTGTTGTTGGTTTAGCTGCTGCTGAGAATTCCCATTTGGATTTTGGATGCCGCCCGCTTAGCGAGGAAATGATTTACGCTTAAATAACATGTTGCATGTGGCAAGTGGCAAGTGTGTCGTCGTTGAAGTTGTGGCTGGAGCTGGAGTCGTCGTCGTCGTCGTAGTAGTTGTTGTTGTTGTTCTGATTCTGGATGGCATTGCTGTTTTGTTGTAGCCACGACTGAACTCTTTTATTATTTACCCGCACGTACAAATACATATATATTTTTTCAGCCATGGCAAACGTGTTGCAACAATTCGAAAAAAGAGTCACACACAGATTCATAGCCAGAAATTGTTGCCCCAGGCCATGATAATGATTTTTTTTATGTATTTCTACACGTATAAGAGATAAAAGTATTGGGTTATGTGTGTCTTGTGTGTGTGTTGAGCTGTCGAACTCTTTTTCATTGCAAAGAATCGAGGATTTTTTCAAATAAATACATAATGAGCTGAAAATTGAAATTTCAATACAAAAAAATGGCCTGGTGTTTATTAGTGGTATTTCATTTATGAAATGGCAATGATAAATCCCGATTATCATTTCAAATAGCCCATTGATTGCTATGGCAATAAATGTTGGCCCATTTGTACGTTATATTTTTTCGTATCGAGACGATTTTCCTGTATAATTCTTTAATTGCTCTTAGTGTGGCCGGAATTTGTATGAAATATTTTCTGAGTTTGATTTCAACGAGAGAAACCAACATTCATCTTCAACAAACACAAAACAATTTTCCCAATTTTTACTGTATTATTCTAGTTTAAAAATCATGACTTCCTAGTTACAAAAAGAAAAATATTCAAGCATGTAGCTTTTTTTTCCAAAATAAAAGTTTATCATTATTTTACCCATATACCATATATATATTATTCTTTAAAATGACTCCCGTTCGACGCCCGGTAAAGTAACTATTACCACTACAAACATTGCCTAGCGTAAGAGTGCCATTAAAAAAAAACTAGTCAGTTGCAGTTAACCTAACCATCACATTCAGACTGAAGCGCAACCTTATCAGCTTAAAGATCTTCCAAAGTTCACTGTAATTGGAGTCTGGTGTAAAAGTAAAGTTCATTTTAATCATATCCATATACTTAAACCTTTACTTTTTCCAATGGGTCTCTGCAATGATTCCAACAAGGATGGGAATATTTGCCGAATAACGCTGAAATCGCAGACACACACGTCAGAATGATTCTCCTAAGTTAGATCGAAAGGAGGTCACATAAGCTTTGGGAGAAGAAGTCTGAAGGACCCTTTGCTCTTCGAACAGCTATTAATAAAGATATCTTCAAGCTCCGCTTTGGGGCGATGATAGCATAGGAATAAATTTATTGTATTTAACTTAAGAAACACTCAGTTTTCGCATGCAACCGATTCGTTGCCATTTTTAAAAATTACTTTTTCATGTTGGCTCCATCCCAATCTATCCTAAAAGTTAAAAGAATGTTCAATCTGGCCTTATTTGATTTGTTTGCATTATTCTCATAAAAAACTTAAAATTTATTGAGTGGCTGAAGTCCAAAAAAGAGTAAATTGTCTAATCTTATCTTAGTTTTTTGTAATCAACTTATTTTTTGAGTGGAAAATTTGTCGGTGTAATCTACGCACTCTAATCGAACAATGCTTCACACGTCTATCCAAGCTGAATATAGCGAGTGCATGCATTCTTGATCTACATCATTTTTTGAGAGATAATCCTTTGCAATCCTTAAACTTTGACACTTGAAAGTTTTTAAGTAATTCTCTGCAATTTGTCAAACTCTGCCAAAATCCGTTTACATTATCAAATAGCTCAAAGAGAAATATGGCAGAAGTGAAAATAATAGATTGCTGTAGAAATTTTTACACAGACAATTACCTACTTGTTCAAGTTAATGCGGATATCTGGAACACACAACTCCAGCACGTTATGACAACAAGCCAATGTATACAAGAGACTGCCATGCATCATTTTTCTATAGTTTTGGACGTAGAAGCACCTTCAACTGTCGGTTGCGAATATTTGCCAATATTATGATTAACTTCGCGTACTATTAGGCGAATATTTTGATTAGCTTTTAACTTTTTAGCTCTTATGGTCTTAAAGGTTCTCCGGCTTTGTTAGATGGGACGAACAATTTTACTTTTTCAACTTTTTTGATTGAATTATCAACCATTCAAACGACTGATATAAGAAGATAGCGACATGATTCGAAAAATTTCATCCGAAAAAAAAAAAAAAAATGTGCATCAGATGGTATAGTTTGACGACTCTAGGTCCTATGATCTTCTAAACAAAGTGTGCGTAGGGATGGGAACGGGCAGATAGACATGACTTGATTGATATCCGCATTCATAATAAGCATTTCGATATAAAGGTTTTGGTATCTATTTCGCCCGCTTGATACATTGTACAAATGTTGCATGCTCTTTGTAAAATACAGGTAAAGGGAACAGCAACAAATTAGAGTACCGACTTGTGACGGTTGAGAATATTTTAAAATTGATTATAATTGACAACAGCAATGATGATAGGTTTAAAGTTAAGGAGTTAACCCAAGATAAAGTAATTTTCGAAAAATTCTTGGTGATTTCTTGGTGTTTCACTCTTGTGCGACTTTATGACAACGAAATGTTTTATTAATTTTGTGACACTTATGAGTCACTCAAAACTATTTTAAATACTTTCAAATCTGAAAACTTAAAAAAAGGCAGCAAACCTTATCGAATCTTACAAACAGATATTGCTAAAATTCAACGAAAAGAACTCCACGATAGCGGATCTTAAATTCCTTAAAACTACGCCTCGGGTCTAGTAATTTGTGTCTACTGCAAACTGGGTCATTGTAAGATGGTTTTGATGTATATTATATTGTATTATATAAAATTATACTAAATTAAATCAAGATACCAAACAGCTCAATTATGTGAGGCCTCAGAATATAGAAAAAACTCGCTGCCAAATTAAAAGAATACACCAATAAATGGCAAGAATACAAAAGCTGTTAACATGTTTTCGTGTAACTTGGTCAAAACAAAAGCAACAATAAACAAAGCAAAGTTAACAATTTTCTCGCTTGACCAGAGACTATGCCGTATCCAGCACCTGGGCAGACGCTTAAAAACTTTAACTACAATTCCGAGTCGGTGGCATAATTACGTAATAATCAATACAACGACAGCTCAGGGCGCCAAACAAAGACATAATAAAGATCGCATTAAGAGCGTTAGACAAGCGATAGAAAAAGCTGAATAAGAAGACAACAAAAAAAAAGTTGTTCAAGAAAAAGATGCAACAAGATGAAAGAAAATACAAAAAGAAAAAAGATACAATAAGCAAAAAACAAAACCCATTGATGACAACAACAATGACAAGTTAAATCTGCAGAAGAAACAAAAAAATGACTTGAGCACGTTTTAGATTTGCAGCAGTAGTAAGTCGTCTCTGCCGAAAACAATTTTACATAATTTTCCAAGTTTTGCAGCTTAAACTCGAACAAACAAAGTTTATAGTTACTTTTAAGTTGTTTTTCGATATTTGTGTTTTTTTTTTTATTTTGCCAGGTTCATCTCATTTTATTGCCATGGAAATTATTTGTTGAAACCAAAGTAAATAAAATAAATAATGCACAATACAGGCAAACAAAACAAGTCAATTTAATATCTGAGATTATATTATTGACATGACTGTTTGCAACAATTTATTGAAATGATTTCGTAATATTTGTAATTTGTCAAAAAAACGTGAGGCATGTTCGAAAATTTTGATTTGTCTAAAGCGATTTGGCGAAAAAATGAAATAATGAAAAATTTTCAATTAATACGTAATTGAGCTTACTTACATAATTTGCTCCAAAACACAACAATAATATGATATATATATTTTTTCTAATTTTAATTATACTTTCATAACGAAAATCACATATTTTAAAGGGTTTTGCTTACACATTTTGTAGTTTGACTGAGACATCTAAAGCTAATGTTTTAAATAATTTAAAATATTTCTAAATTTGAACATTTTTTTTAATAACTTTTTTCACGACTTGATTCTTGTTTATTTGCTAGATATCAATTCTGCCTCTTAACTTTTCTTTACTGTCGATTTACATGAATGAATCTTATTTGTATCCAAAAAAATGTTATTTAAATTAAAAATAGTAACAAAATATAATTTTTATGATTGAAAAAATCAACAGATAAACCAACCATTTATGTATGATTTGCTGCGCATTCGATAAAGGCTTTAAATCTCTCTTGACAAAAAGGTAGAGAGAAGAAAAAAATAGGGATTTCACTCTGAACTTAGTTTGAATATTTTAACCTTAATTGAAAATTATATTTTGTATGATATAAATATAAATAAAAAAACAAATAATTTAGAAACTAAAATTATAATATGATCAAAGAAGCAATAATTATAACAAAATAGAATGTGCACATCTTATACTGAAATTTTGAAATCAGAAATTTTATGGCAGAGATATTGGAGAATGACTTTCCCCGTATATTAAAATCTTTGTGTGGATGATTTGAAAATTAATTAATTTTATATTGAACACTTAATTTTTTATTGCACATTTATTTATTATTGCAAATTTATTTATTATTTGCAAATTTATTTATTATTTGTAATTTATTTAATATTTCCAATATTGTTATGGTAATGATTATTTCTATTTTAAAAAGTTATTATCGCAGATACCACGATAACAGATCAGATTATATAGCGTCGTTATCAGAATATTTTATAAGAATAATAAAATAAAATAAAATAAAATAAAATAAAATAAAATAAAATAAAATAAAATAAAATAAAATAAAATAAAATAATATAAAATAAAATGTGTTAAAATTAATATCAGGAGAAAATACTTTTTCGGATTATGTTTTTACGATCGCCGCGTGAATCTACTATAAAAGCGATTATTTTTTTTTTGGAACGATTGTCGTAAGGCTTATTTTTAACTACTTTTTCAAAAAAAATAGCTCAAAAACCCCATTTCTTGGGAACAATTCATCATCGTTTTTTTGCCAAAAATTGGTACATAGTCGGTTAGCATATATTACCTTTCTTTAGGCATCAGACTACTTCAAAATCTTCCTTATACATTGGTTCAAAGAAAATCAGGTACCATTGCTGGTAGTGCACACTACAGACCGTCGGGAACTGCGAACTTTAGCCCATCATTGCCAGTTAGGATGGCTATTTATTTATTTTCGAAACAGTTTTACTTCTAATCATAACATTCGCGATAAAAATGAGTTAAGCCCAAAAAAAATCTAAAAAACATTTTCTTTATAAGTTCACATCTATAAAAAATTCACCCATCAGGCTAGGAATACGGAGTAGTTTTATTATATTTTTTCCTCGTTATCATTTATTATTTTATAATTTTAGAATGTTTAACTTGTCTAATCTTAAGGTCAACTGGACTTAGTTGTACCTTTTCATATTAATTAATAAATAAAAATAAACTTCAATAAAATGCAATTGTGCTGTCTCAAAAAATTTTCTTCAAGCTAGTAACGCTCCAGTTCGGAAATGATACGATTATTTTTCAATTTTTCCTGAAATCTAATAAATAAAATTCCAACGCTGCATAAAAACGTTCTATATTTTTTGTATAAAAATGTAGCATTTTGTTGTTTATTTACTAGAATAAAAGAAAAAAAAAAAAACAGTGACGAATAAAATAGACAAATAAAAAAAGTGATTATTTTTGCTTAATAATAACTTTATTGGCTTATGAATAATTAAAAGCTTTTAAAATTTTATTATAACAAAAATTAATACTTTAAAGAGATTTATTAACACAATTATATGCGCTTAGTATTTATTTAAAATATAAAGTTTGATTAAAATTTGTATCCAATTGTTCGTATGGAAATTTATAAAAGTTTTTTAGAAGCAGCAAATGCTTTAAAGTTTAACACAAAAAAAACTATGGGGTGAAATATAATATATAAAATATTAACGCGGTACAACAAGCATTTTTAAATAAATTCGTTTTATTTAATTATTTTGTATGAAGAGCCAAATCTTGACTTATAAAAAACATGTATACTTTTTTTTAGATTTTTTTTATGCTTTCAATAATTCAATAAATATAAAACGTGCATTTATGATTTATTTATTGCAATTCAATTTCAAATAAGAATTCTGCAAACATTTATTGCACAAAAATATAAGCACGACTCGCATGGTAGAATATAAAAAATATTTTAATGCTTTTTCGAGCTTTAGTTATGGACAAAAATAACAAATTGGCGCAATTTAAAATTAAATATAATTTTTTTATGCGCCTATTTCGTTTATGGCCAAATGATTTATATATAAAAACAAAGTTTAAATGCCAAATAGATAGCACTGCTTCGGTTTTACTTTTACGCAAGTCACATCAGTCGAATCTCAACAAAAAAAACGCATAAAACCGCGTATGGCCAACATTATGTATACGTAATATTTTGCACCATTAACAATGCGTTAAAACTGCATTATTCAAAGCCGTACATTAAATAAAAAACCCTTTTTACTTTTTATTTGTTAATGTAAGTTTTCAATTTATTATATTTTATTTTTATTACAACTATGACAACAACCACAGCAACCTGTAACATGCATCAGGCACTTTTACTGACTGGACCAAAGGCTTTTTTATTTTTTTTTTCATTCAGCCCACGGTTTGAAAAACTAGTTTTCATTTTTATATAAAAAATAAAAAAATACAAAAAAATAGCACATAAATCATATATGCACGGCCATAAGAAAATATCAAATAAAAAATGCGCTGCTAAACTGAAAAAAAAAAAAAATAAAAATTGTATATAGTATATTATGTATTATATGTTATGTACCATGCAGCACGGCCGCTGGCTTAGTTGGACTATGGATATCTCATATATAAACCAGCACAAGAGCAACCAAACCGAGTTTTATTTTTTCTTTCTATGGGGCACTGTGCGGCTGCTGCAAAATGCATTAAAAGCAAAGTAAATAATTTAATTAGAAGAGCTGTTGATGTAGCTGCACGTTAAGTAAAACTCTTTTATATATGCATATGTTGCCGCTTTAATACTGCCGGCAAAAAGTTAATGCATTATTTTAATAGTTTTGCGCAATAGAAGTAAAAATTTTGCGAAAGAATTTGGTAGCTGTAATGGACCAGCAATTCGTATACGCTTAATTAAAAGCAATTATTCCGAAAAAACAACAACAACAACAGTTTTTAAACTAAGCGTTACTTTTAATTTTTAGTTAAATTGTTTTAACTGTTAGTTGACCTTTATTTAAGCAATTAATACAACGGGAATATCCAAATATTCACTATGAAAAGTATTGCAATTTGCAGCTTTCTATTGGTTCATAGATTTACGATTTTTTTATCTGAAGCAAGAATTTTGCAATAACTTGACTAGAGTCTTTGGCTGTATTTAATTTTTGTAAACATTTTACAGCCCAAATATCTATAAAAAAATTCACCCATCAAGCTAGGAATACGGATTGATGGGTGAATTTTTTTATAGATATGCACCGTCTCACATCTGGGGCTAGCTAGAAACTTGGATTTACAATGGAAAAGATGGAAAAAGAAAGTAACAAAAAATTTAAACATTTTTTCCAAATAGGGTTTTTATAGTTCGTGATTGGTCAAAGATGCTCGATTTGGGGAATCAAGATGCGAGAAGATAGATAAAGAAATGAATTGGATAGACCGTTCAAAAGAGAGGAAATCATAGAAGTCATTATAATTTACGCATAAGACACGAAAAGGATAGTGTAACGCATAATTAGACCTACAAAAAGTTAATGCTAGAGGTCGAAAATTACGATTCACTTTAGTAGGAATGATGAAAGAAATTTTTTTAAGCAGTGTATTAGAGTCTATGAGACCGAGTAAAAGCTTATGCTACAATAGCACGCCGTGGCATGTTCTACGATCACTAAGAGAAGGTAATTTTATAAGGCGAAGACTGCATGAATAAGAAGGCAAACGAATGCTGGGATCCCAGTTTAATGCCCGAAGAGCAAATATTAAAAATGGTTTTTGAACGGAGTCAATCAACTCTTGATACTGTTGGTATTGAATAGGCTGGGCTTTTACATAAAAAGATACTCAAATTTTTCAACAAAATAGGAAAAATATCAATAATATTGAATGTGATAGCGAGAGCAGTCAATACAATTCGCATTTTCTGACTCACATTGCGTATACGTATTTTTTAAAGACTTAACTTTTTGGTTAAGTATACGTACGTTGTGTGGTCTTTAATTCCTTTTAAATTTATATATTATTCTGAAAATTTAATGTTTTCGAAATGCACTTAATTGCGAGTAAAAAATAATAATAAAATAATTTATTTCTAATATATGTTTTTAATCGAATTATTTTAGACAAAAAAATTTTATTTAATTTTTTTTGTGTAGTTTTTACAATCCCTGATTTTTTGATAGTGTATACCCAAATTCGTCATTTTTACATGTAGAAATTCATTCAATTTCGTATAAAAAATTGTTTCATAACTTTATTATTATATAAAAAATTATAAATGATGCATTATATACTGGTGTAATTTTATGACTTAGACATTTTGTTTTGGTAATACTATCCAAGATATGTTTTATTTATACGTTTTTAGTTATAAAGCTGGTTCCATTCCACCGCTGCAGCAGTGGTGCATTTGTCTAGCAGTGTCATAGATACTATTTATCAGGAAAATCTCTCTTAAGATTTGTTATAATTTCTAAGGAGACCAGCAAACTAATTTTTTTTAAGCTTATTGCAGAAAATAAGAATTTTTGAAATTACGAGCAAGAATTAGTATTATTTTGCATATATGGTCGGTATTTTTTAAACTACGTTTTGCGGGAATTAATTTACTTAATCTAGGCCTTCTTCTTTTCTTTCAAAAAATAAATAATTGTTTAGTATAATCAAAATTTGAAATTTAAGAATTTAAGAAATTTAAGGTAAACGTTGAATGCTTTTCTCAATACTGCTACCATTACCATTTCTTTTTATTGATATTGATATTTTTATAATTTGGCGTGCTTTCGTACTAATTCGTCACTGGCGCCATCTACTCTTATCTTATTTTATTTCAATTTGAAAATATATGTTTCTTTAATACAAACAATGTTTCATTTATTTACGCGATAGAGAATTTGAAAAACGAATTTTTGCTGACCCCACCTACGTGGTTTTGCTTACTGTTTTTACATTGAGTCAAAAAATATAAATTTTGAATATTAAGAATAACAGAAAATAATAGAAAGTGAGCTAAAATCGTAGCATATTTCTATATTTTTTTTTGTATAAAATATTGACGAAAGCCTGCTTAGTTTTTAAAATAAATAAAATTGTCTAACAAAAATGGCTGTTACTATTGCATTTACATATTTCAAATTTGGAAATTTTTACGAATTTGTAAGATGTTAATTTTTGTTCAAAAAATTATTTTAATTTCATATTATTTAAAACAAAATATGCGGCTTAAATACACTTAAAAATTCATATCGCTGAAGATGATAGCTCCAAGCATGTGGTTTACAAACAATTTCCAAAAAAATCTATGATTTCGAAAAAAATTTTCAAGTTCGATTTCGAAAATATATATAATAGACTTTTTAGTTTAACTAAACAAAAACATTATTAACTAAAATCTATTACACTTAACTAAACGGTTGCTTTGTTTTTCTCAAAAAAAAAAACAACTATTATAAATTTAAGAAAACAATATAAAATTTTTTCCTACTTTTCATTAGAAAAATAGCTGTAAATTTAAAGTTCTCCAAATTGAGACACAATTGTTTGAAGATTGCTAAAAGATAAAAAGAAATAGTTGCTAGCAACAGTTCAAGGCATAACATAAAGCTACATCTCTGTTAGTCACATTTTTTATTTTATTGAAATGAATAACGATTTATGCGATTTTTTAAAAGATAAAAAAAGGCGTACAAGTCTACACCAAAAAAAAAAAAAAAATTGCAGAACTTAGAGAGTGTAGAGTATATCTAAGTGGAGCAGCGCCACGACGCTTAAACAATTTTTTATAAATCCGGTTTGCGTGGTCAGCATCTAATGGCTAATGGCAAATGCAGTTGCAGTTGTCGTTTTTTGACTTTATTTTGGCAACAATTTGGAGCACGCGCCTACATTACACACACAAACACACACACACACACACAAACGTACAACGACATACACATATACAAAAAAAAAAAAAACACATAGACACATATAAACGTCGAACCGAATGACAAATGGCCAAAACCATGAGTATGACATCCAGCCAGCTCAAATCGCCAAAGTGACAAATACTTTGATACACGTTGTGACAGGTTCTTTGTTGGGATTGCGAAATCGACTACTCTGACCGATAGACGTGCAGATAGAAGGACCGATAGCTGCACCGATAGACAGAGACAGCTTACAATAAGGCTTTCAAAAATTTGACACCATGTTGTACGTGTTGGCCAAAAAAAAGTAATAAATTGTTAGAACTAGTGTGAAAAAAATGGCCAACAATTTGTCAACAGTTGCGGCCAGTTTTGGCCATTTAAAAAAAAAGGGGGAAAAAAAACTTGGACATGTGTTCTTGCAAATGCCTCAATAGACGGTTTTAAGCTGAGTTGTAGAATTTCAACAGACTTGACCAGTTGACAAGGTTTTAGCACAAATTTTTAAACAATTTAATTATGGTTAAGCTTTGGTAGTGAACTGAATTATGAATTTAATAATTAAGGAAGTTTGTTTTGTGTTTTTGAGTAGAGTTGGAAGCTTTCGACGAATTTTCAAAGTTGGTAGTACAGCAGAGCATAAAAATCATATAGAGAAGTTGAGCACTTTGAGCATATTATTTGCTAGCGTACCGACTAAAGTAGTTCAAGTAAATGGCGTGACGTTACTTAAAATATCATGTTATAAGTAAAGTAGTCCAAGTAAATGGCGTGACGTTACTTAAAATATCATGTTATGACTAAAGTAGTCAAAGTAAATGGCGTGACGTTACTTAACTTACTTTTTATAAGCTTTATTTTTTGGTAACTTTTTTGTATATATAGTTAATGTGAACTGTATTTCAAAGGTTGTGATAAAATAATTCTGCCTATGTGAGATTTTTTGCTTATTTGCTTAATTGTGCTTAAGCCAAACGAAAAAGATCTAAAATTTGGCTTTAAAATACAAATTAAAAATTAATAATAATTTAGTTTAATTTTAAGAAATTGTTTTGGGAAAAAACAAGTCTAGTTTGATTATGATCGTCACTTGGTGTAACATTGCTAAATTTCGCTTAAGAAGAAACAAATTTGCATGCCATGAAGAAGTAGCTCTTGAAAACTGCTAAATGATACTTTGGCTGACATATATAAAGCTAATAGCTGGAAATATTTTCTTTGAAATCCAAATAAAATTTATGCATATTTTGACGATTGCAAAAGCAAATAGAAAGTTACAATTACAATTACATTGCTCATAGAGATAGCTCAAATATCTCATCTCATACAAAAATGTTCATAACTAGTTCCATAATTAGTTCTTCGAACCAGTTTAAAATACCGCCAAGTACTTGTACAAACATTAATTTATCATTCACTCACGCAATAATTTTTTCGGCTCTGTATAGGCTGAGCTTGTAGGTTTAATTGGTTTTCGTCAGCATGTTGATTGGATTGGATTCGATTTGGCTTAAATGCGTTGATAGCCACTGACAACTGTTGGCCTCAGTCTGGTTTCGTTTGGTGTACAACTTCAACAGCAACAACTTCATCAAATCGTGATTTTAGACAGCGGCAAATGACATTTGACATGTTTTTTTGGGGGGGATTTCGTTTAGATTCGAGGGGAGCACTCGTACGGGCCTTATGCTTGAACTTAAGCAATTGCTTTGGCCTGACAATGGAGTTAATTATAGGAAGTGTTGTTGATATTGTACTGTGAGTTGTTGTTGGTTTGAATGTGGATACGTTGTTTTTGTTGTTGTTGAAAATGCTGTTGATGCTTATTTTCACAAGTTGAGCCTAATTTGTTGGCGCTACAGATTGAATGTACTTATAAGAGGTTAGGCTGAGAAGTAATGGATCTAGCTGAAGCTAAGTAGTTGAATGGAGTTGGTTGCAATTATATGAAGTCTGCCATGGGCAGCTTGGTACAGCTTGGTAAATGGTTTCACTGAGAAAACATAAAAATGAAGTATTGAATATATACGAAGTATTATACAAATTTTCAAGATCTAGTGTTTTTAAGGATTTTTTGTTTTTGTTCAGAGCACATTTCTAACACAGTTGTTTTTACCTTGTATTTTAATATTCTAAAGCCTTTAAGAAGATTTAGCTTCCTAGCTGCATTGACAAAATGGCAAATAAGAGTCAGATTAATCATGACATTAAATAGCAACAGATGGAGTGCTCAGTTCAGCCTTGAGCTTAAGCAGGAGCAATGTGCAGTTAGTAAGAGCGCAAATGAGCGCGAGAGTGACAATTAAGCAAATGCGTGTGAGAGAGTTGAAGCATTTATACTGTGGGTGCGCTGACTGCGCAGTTAGAAGACTTCAATTTGTTCTAATATATTTTGTGACAATTGAAGTTTCCAAGTTAAAGTTTGTAAAAAGAAAATTATTTTTCTAGAATGTAAATTGCTTTGATATGACCACAAAAAGGTCCGTCTGCGTTTAGAAATTATGTTTTCCAGTTGTACAAAATATTGGGTAATTTATACTCTTGAAAAGAAGGGCATCGATTGAAGGTAAAAAGAAAAACAGTTTCAATTTGTTTGAAAATATTTTGTGACATAATTATGATATATATGTATTATTATATTATATAATATTTTGTAGTTTTCAAATGCCAAGTACAAGAAAAATATTTTCCTAGAATGTAAAATGCATTGATATAACCAGAAAAGGGTCTGTCTGCCTTTATAAATCATGTGTCAGATTGTACAAAATATTTGGCAATTCACACTTTTGATGGGATGATCAATTGAAGGTAGAAAGAAAAAAGGTTTCAATTTGTTCGATTACTTTTTGGTACGAATATATAACACTATTTTCTAGTTTCCAAATGACAGAAATATACAAGAAAATAATTTATCTAGAATGTAAACTGCTTTGATATGAACACAAAATTATGTGTTTCAAATTGTACAAAATATTTGGCAATTTACACTTTTGATAATAAAGGAATCCATTGAAGGCACAAGAAGATTTTATTTTGTTCGAATACATTTTGTGGCCAATATACAATATTATTTTCAACTTTTCACGCGACAGTTTTTACAAAAGAAAGCATAACTTTCCAAGAATGTTTAAGGCTCCATGACAAATTGAGGATTTTGACATTTAAGAAAGAACTCCAAATTAAAGACTGAGCTTTATTCTAGCACCAATAATTTTCTATTCCTCTTAGTTTCAAAACTTTACAAAATTGTTTGAAATTTTTTTAAGAACTATTTTACTATGCTTCAGTGATTCTTTGCTATTTCTGCTTACAAATTCACAGCCTACCCTCGCCTATGCGTGCGTGCGTTTGTGCTTAGCCAAAAAAGTTTGCTTATCTGACAGAAATGGTCGAAAACTCATAAACTTTGCAGCTGGATATAGCTGCAATTGTTTAATTGTTGCCATAGACAACAACAACACCGAAAAAAAATACCATACCAAAAGTATTTTGTGGTTAATAATCGGTTTAAATGTGACTCAACGGGCATTGTTGTTATTGTTGGTGTTGAATGCTGATTGTGTTTGTTGGCAACATTTAAAAATTATTGTCAATTGTGCATTTGTAGCTTTGCACATACATAAGTTAAATTAATTTTCAACTATTTTGTTGGCTTAGTTTTAATTGTGTAATTGTCTAGCTTCCTCTGTGTGGCGCGCTTAACTTAAAGTTTTCGAATTTTTTCTTTCCCATTTTAATGTATATATTTTTTTGTTGTTTCTTGCTTTTGTACAACTTTTGGTATTAGGCTTAGTTTTTGTTTTTGTTGGCGTTTAAAATGACTTGAAGTTCAAGTTAGGTATGCGCTTTTCGTTTTGTGTCTGTGTGTGTGTGGGGGGGGGGGGCCTTTTTTTCATTTTTAAGGCGCTTATGAACGCTCATGAGTTTTGTGTTTTTCATTTGGCAAGTTTTTTAGTTGGGCTTTTATTTTTTTGTTTTAGTTACAAAAAGTTATAAGCGCTTTTAAACGAGTTGCTCAACAAAAAGTTGAGCCCAGCCGTTGATTGCATAATCAAAGTTTTTGTTTTGACCAAAGTGAGCCAAGTGCAGCGCGCATCTTAGCCAAGTTGTTTGGACGACCTTAGCATCGATTGACCTATAAGTAGATATTAAAAGAAACAAGCATCCATACAACGGGAGACAATTGCAAAATCTTTGGCCCACAACCTATGACATCGTCAGAGAGGCAGCGCGTCGCAAACAAAGATACCTTTGTCTGCAGCGGTTGCACCCACTAACTTCAAGTTTGGCCATTATTTTGCCCACTTTTATTTATTTTCAATTTCTATACACTACGTGAGTTGAAAAGTATGCTGAAGTTGCGGAGGAATTTGTCAAAAGTAATCAATGTGTAATGCAGCAATATTATACAAACGATTGTTTGCATTTAAGCGAATATTTGCATATAAACGATTATTGAAAAAGTTTAGCTTTTTAATTATAAGTACTTAAAATAAAATATTTATGTATCCATTTTACCATAATAGCTCTCAATATGTACGTAGTGCTTGAAACAATTTTTCAACAAATTACGCTAGCCCATATCCTGTAACCTTCACTTACTGCTGCTGCTGCTGAGTCCAATCTTACAGAGCATGCCGTGTTCCTTGTGCAGTAAAGTAACCCTTTCGCTATCTCTCAGCTTTTTGATTTGTGTGCAGAGATATGTATTTCCTTGTGGCTGGAGTTGTTGCTGACACAATGCCCTAGGTGATGTCAGTCGTCAGTCAGCCGGCACGTCAACTTTCGGCTCGGCAGACTTGGCCAAGATTTTATTTTGGCCAAGTTAGCGTAACAGATTTTTCGCGTTTTTTTTTTCATTTTATTTATTTATTTTATTTGATTTTTACGTTTTGCGATGGCGGTACCCTGTCGTCGTTTTTCGTGATCAATGCGGCAGCCAAGTGGTAGACAAGAGCTGCCCAGTTTTATGCTGCTTCTTTGTTTGGCTTGGCACTGGGGGCGCTCTCATTGTTTTTTTTTTTTTTGTGTTTTTGGGTTCGTGGTCTTCTTTGAAATGCATAGAGCTATGAGACTATGAAAACAGGCGCCCTCGGCTAGAAATCTGTTGGCCGTTCAATTTTCCCAACTGTCATCGCAAGCTAGGCCAATATAATGAATGCTGCAGTTTGCCTTGCTTGCCAAATTATTTATGTTGGCCAAGTCAAATCAGGCTGAATGAGTGAATAACTGATTGAGTGTATGACTGTGTGGGTTGCCCTTCGGTTGCTGTTGTATTCAATTGATTTGCCACAAACTGAGCTTTCGTGTTGCAGTCTGTTGTCGTGCAAATCACTTAAATCGGTTGCACTGAGGCGATGTCAAAAGTTCGTCAATTGGGGGATTGTCGATGACTGCTGATTGGCAAGTTTTGGCTAGTTTATGGCTTAAAAAGCACTAACTGCAATTAGTTTTTGATTTTAATTGCAGCTTCTTGAAACGAAGTGTCGTGTATGTGCGCATGTTTTTGCAAGAGTGTTAACTAAAAATTTAGTAAGTTTTTTAATTTCCTGTCAAGTTTGTACAAGTCATTAACAATTCGTTTTAAATTAAATACTCACTCTATCTATAAGGCAATTCTAAGAAAGTTCTAAATTAATTACAAGCAATTTACTATGTGTGAGGTTGTCTTTTAAGCTTCGACACTGGCCAAGTTCAAGTTTGCTTTTTAATTGAATTGCCTGCGTTGGTGCCTGGTTCGCTGCTCTAATGGTATGTGTGCCGGTTGTATGTTTAAAATTATCCAAGTTTGAGTTAGTACAGAAAGTGCTTGACTTGATGCAAAAGTCGAAAATCCAATCTACGCCAAATCCGTTGCTAAAACCATTTGCAATGACGTTGACGTTGAAGTCGTCTAAACTTTACAGTAAATCTGCGGCACGACAACTACATAGCAACTTCCAAGTTGCAACTTGAAACCTGCAACGTCCAAATGAAGATAAACATGCAACATTTACACATGCCTCTCTCTCGCAGAACTTCTGACAAACTTGGCTAACCGCCACCACAGTAGCAGCCATAGAGACTAACCAACACACACACACACAGGGACACCACATACCTCAGAGCTGGCCATAAGCTTGGCGTACGTGGCGTATGAGCAGTGCACACACGTTTACATGGTAACACACCGGTAATGGAAATGGCAATGGCCATGTTAATGGCCATACCAACTTGTGTCAACTGTTGCGAGGGCTGCCACAGTAATCGCCTTTATCTGCAACATCTCTTTCAAAAGCAGATGCAGCAGTTTAAGCAGACGCACTTGACCGACCGTTTTTGTCTCTGTGCAGCTTTTTAAACTCAGCCCGCATTTTATATCCAAATGAAAGATAAATTAAGTAACAAAAAGCAACGAAGTTTACATACACTGGGAGCTAAGTTGCATTTTATGGCGCCTGGCGCGTTCAATTCAATTTAATTTATCTGACAAACGCAAGAAGATACTATCGTTTATAATAAATTTAGAGTTTAAGTTTTGCAGACGTAAAGATGAGACTAGTTTGCAGTAAATTGATTAACATTATTAGATGGAGAGACGTTTTTGAGGATTAAGAGTATCAGTGGAAATTGGTATAAGAAATTTGGATTGCCTTTAAAGTTTTATTGATTAACAATACAGGTACAACTATGTATATAGTTAAAAATCGGAATAGTGCTAGGAAAAGATAAAATATAATCGTAGAGCTAATTGAGGTTAATTACGACTTACTCTGTATTAAATAACAAATTTAAATTTGAGTCAGGGAAGTTTAAACTTACTGCGTAAAATGGAGTTTTTACAAAAGTACCACCTTTTTTACAACTTTGGTATGAAGAGAACCTACTAGTAGCGAACCTAGGTAAACTGCAAATAGATCCCTATAGGGACGAAGAAATGAAAATACCCTACAATTTTATGTAGAATTTCAAAATGAAATATTCAAAATCGTCCATGGACAGCAAATAACGTCTGTTAACTATGGCAAAACAAAGAGTAAATTAGATTGTGGGAAAAATCTTCTTCTGGAAAGAAGTATCTTTGGAAAGAAGAAAAAAAGGATAGATATATCTTTTGGCAAGAAGCATCTTCTGGAAAGAAGCATCTTTTGGAACGAAGCATATTTTGAGAAGAAGAAAAAAAGGAAAGATGTATCTTTTGGCAAGAAGCATCTTCTGAAAAAAAGCATCTTCTGGAAAGAAGCATAAGGTTCCATACTTACAGACGAAAGAGACTTGCATGGGTTCTTCTTAGTAGGTACGGAATTTCATATTCATACACCTATCGCATTCGAATAGGTTGGTGGCATTCGTTGTTTATGTCAAATTTTCAGCCCTTCATAAACGTTACGAAGTTAAAGCTTAGGTAGACGCTAGCATATATTCATATCATCACAAGACAACGATTTTCACGCTTTTTCTAGCATGTCTAACGTTTCCTATAAGAATTTTAACCTGAACAACAAACCATAACTGACCTCAATAATCCAAAGTTTTTATTTGTAAATATTAATCGTTTTGTAGCTTTCAGTATGAATTTCGTCATATGCTCTACTGAACCCCATTTCCTCCATGAGTCAGTTTGAGCTTCTGAAAATTCAGTAGTAGGAAATGATTTCAATCAACTGAGTTAATAAACCTAGGAAGATCTAGGAAGATTTGCACATATACGTTCTTTAATTAAGGCGATTAACAAATTATATTCTTTATGCTACAAACAAAGATATGTTTGTTTCCTCAAAATCTACGTTTCTGTAGAACGAGTTGAAGAAAAAGAAGAAGTTGTTCTTCAAAAGAGCTTTTCTTTGCAATTATTTAAATTTAATTTTGCTGATATTACGCCTTGTTTGGAAGTCTTTTAAAATGCATTTTATGCTACATGCTTATATTTGCAAGTTCCAAACTAAATTCAAGGCAATAAATGGCAATTGAT
The DNA here is from genome assembly GCA_035046065.1 of Chymomyza procnemis. NCBI lineage: Eukaryota > Metazoa > Arthropoda > Insecta > Diptera > Drosophilidae > Chymomyza > Chymomyza procnemis. The sequence goes on along the minus strand of JAWNOJ010000023.1, from coordinate 8,527,539 downwards.
CCCTGAGCAATTATTCATAGTTTGAAGTGGCATATGCCCCCATTGTAACAATCGTATTTTGCGTTTAACAAACTCAATGCATTAAATAGAATTTTTTTTGAAAACGCTCCTAATAACTTGTTTATGAAATAAGAGCTCTTAAAAGCTTCAATACGATATATTGAAACCCTCGTTCAATTGGAAAACTTTTATTGAATTTGTCATCTGTCATCGCTGCTAAGGCAAAATATATGTCAATATCTCTATTATCTAATGTGCGAAGATAATAGGGACCTAGAGCTTATAATCGACTGAGAACGGTAATGCTCTAAACTAAGTTCGTTTCGTTATTGTGTGTCGTACCCCTAGGCTCTTTCTCCACTCTACTCACTGTTCGCCTTATGCTTTTTATACTTAAGTATTCAAAAGTTAACCTAACAAGTTAGACGTAGAAAAAAGTGATGATACTCCTCATATTCGGCAAACACGAGATATTCCTTTTGCTCAACATTAAGAGGATCATCTAAAAAGCCTAAATCCAAAATGCTGTCAAAAATTCATTATATTCCGTTTATCTCGAAATTAAGTTGACCCACAAAGCAACTTTTAAAGTAAAAAGAATCCTTAAGTTTATATTTTTGACTCTAAAGGGCTCTAAAGATTCTATTACGGAAATTTTATCGTTATTTTTAACGGAAAAAAAGTATTTTTAAATGTTACTATATGAAAAAATTGTGTTGCATATTATGTAGCAGGGACGAATTTTTTACAATTTAAAGAAAAGCGGCGGAATCATGTTATTGAATGTTTTATTGTGCCTCTCTTCCATCTCCATAATTTGAGAGTCAATACCTCAGCGCCTTAGGGCTCCCAAATATACCACAAATCGCTGTTATATTAATTAAGTAGGAAATAAATGTTTTATAAACAGAAGTTATCTTTTATAAATTAAAGTTACACATTTTGCTTTAACTGTGCCATTCTAAAATCCCTAGATTTTCAAAAATTAGTGTGCTCACGTCATTTAGTTAAACTTAAATGTTAAGTTCCTTAAGCATAATTTATAAGATAAAACATAAGTCTGATTTAGCAGTACTTATGAACTTATTCAAATCCACAGGGTCTTATACGCTTAGAGAAATTTAACCAATTGTGGGCATATTAAATATACGCAGAACTTGACTAAATTCTTTTATTATATTTTTTAACTATCATAAAATTTGCATATCTTTTTACACAAGGGTAAAAAAAATATATTAAAATAAAATTTTCCGCAAAATGTCAAGTGTAGCAATAAAGCACGCGCTGTGCCATATAACTACATTCATAAAGATACAAACTACATAGAGTCTATATAATATAGAAATATATATACATATCGTACATATGTACAAACATTTTATACGTTTGGCCAACATGAAACGACTTTCAGTTTAAAAAAAACCCCTCATGTAGTGGGGTTTGGCTAGAACTTGTCGTTCCCTAATGAATTACACTGGGTGTAGCTTTTCGGCTCGGTTTCGCTTGGGCTCACACAGATACTCGCACTCACACACACACATACACATGCGCACACTCATAACCAAGAAAAGCAAAAGACGTAACCAAATGTGTATGAGAAATTAATTTAACAAATTTTTAATTGCTCATGTCATTTGTGCGTCCGATCAACGTACTACCAAGAGGCATACGGCCAACAACAGCAGCAACAACTACAACAACAACATACCAATTTGCAACAGCCACAACAGCTACAACAACAAGTCGTCACGTTTAAATATTTGCTTTTGAATGTTTGCGTGAGTTGTGTTGGAATTTTTTGTATTTTGTATTTTGTATTTTTTTTCTGCAAGCATTTTGCGTGTCTTCATCAAACAGCCGCTGACTTGGCGCAACAGCTGCCGGCTGATGATGTTCAAGCTGCCGCTGCTGCTGCTGATGATGATGATAATAATAATGACGTTGATGTTGCGGCTGTGGCAGCTCTTGGCTGTATACATTGGCCATAATCAAGTTTAAGGTCAAAAATACACACACACACACACACAGCGTGCATTTATATACAAACATGTCAACATTGCATATTCAAGCAAAATAAACTTTTTAAGCCATCTTCAAGTTCAAGTACAACTTGTTAAGAGCCAATTGCTTTTGCCAAGATGAAAATCAAAAAAACGTGGCTTCAAGATAACGGAAGATGGCTAACGCGTTTTGGTAATAGTTAGTAAAATGCGCTACGACAGTTATGGCCAAACAAATATGTCAAAGTAATGCCAGGTATGCCAGCAAAGGAATTCTGTTCATTAGAAATCGATGTTAGTTTTGTTATCGATAACGCTTAAACGATTAAGAGCTTCGATAAAATTAAGTAAGCCTGTGTCGCTTTAGTTGTTTATTCCAGCAAAACAATAAGAAGGCAATTCGTTTAGAAAAGTTAGAACTCGACTTGTTTCAAAATCGTATGATTAGCCATGGGTTGTTTACTGCAATTTTAGGCTCAAAATAAAATAGGAATTGCCTTAAAAATCTAGATTTTTGTGCTTGACATATTTTAATCTTTTCTGCTTTGCACACTTCTCTAGCAATAAACCACAAAGAGATTACCCAAAAAAACTCAATTAAATAACTTTGCAGTTATTTTGTTAGTTGTTTCAGTTTCTGTGTTTTTTTTTCTTGCCGTACGCAGTTCATGCAGTCCAATTCCCAGATGTCACTCACTTGGCAACAGCTTGGACAGAGTGCAAATTTTTGGTCAAAAAAGAAAAAAATTTTTTTTGTTTCTGCTGACATTTTGAATGCAAGTTGACCAGGATTGAATCAGTATCTGGCAGCACTGTGTTGGTATCTGTGCTGCTGCTGCTGTGTGTCCATGTGTGTGTGTATTAGTGTATCTGTGCGATTGTACCCGTATGACAGTGTGTGTGTATGTGTGTTCGTGTGCAAGTTTGTCAGCCAGCATAAGAAGCTTTCATTCACCTGGTATGTGCAATGTGGCGTATGGGTGATATGAGTTCAATTGGAAAATGCACAGACAGGGAAAACACTGAGTCATGCTCGCAAAAGTGTCGGCATCTTAAAAGCAACTGACAGTGTCAGTGGAATTTGCACTCAACATCAACTAAAATTTTATGCTCATAGAAAGTGTTTAAAGATAGTTATTTCTCACATATGGCGTAAAATTTAACGCTCGCATTTAGTATATTAATTTTTATTTTGCTTCAACGTTTATTTTAGGTATTTAAGTGTATTATTTATTAGCCATTTAAAAGTCGAAGTTATGAATTTTGGTTATGGAACGTTCAACGTTTTACGAGAAAATGTTGCAACCGAAATCTGCGCAAAATAAAAGAATCTTAAACAAACATAATCCACCATTTGTTAACATTTAATTCTTTTGGCATTTTAAAATTTGTATGCCAAATTCAAATTCGAATTTCCGCAATTGCTAAAAGTTGCAACTTTATTGCAATAAATTTGTTTATTTAAAATTTTTTTTTTTTACGAACCGTAACTAAATGACATTTTTATATTTTCTATCGTTACAGCTTGCAAATAAAGTAACAGGTAAACATTAAAAATAATACCAAAAAAAAAAAAAACAATTTATTTAAATTTTGGATACAACTAATTGAATTTAAGATTATGTGGTTCATTTTGTTTGTTTTTAGTTGGGCTTAGGAGTCTCCAGAGTATTGTTCATTTGCAAATATTTATGCGCCAAATATTGTCAGTCTGTCAATGCAACATTTGCTGGGTCCCAAGCAAATGCCATGTACGCGAAATATTTTAATCAAATTGTCAATAAAATTTATTGTGCATTGTTTTCAAATGCAAAAGGCAAAACGTCTCCAGAGAGTTTGGCGCAAAAACAAATTGGCCCACAAATGAGGCAAACATTTTATGCGTACAAACAACTCCTGTGTAGGCGGCATCTATGGGTTGGTCTCTCTGGCCTGCCTGTCTGTCTGTCAATCTGTCTGGGCTGACAAGCTGACTTGGCAATTAGTGGCACTCAATACAAGCAGCTAAGAATCAGCAAATGTTATTAGCCGGAACAGTAAAGGCGACAAAGAAATGCAATTAATTACTTATGTAGATAGTTTGAATATATCAATGGCCACACTGTGCAGCGTCCAAATGGAGCATTGGAGGCGTCCATAGCTATGGACATAATAAACTTACTTAATGTGCAGCCAGCAAGCTAATCAGGCTTGGTAGTCATTTATAAAATCCAACAAACAAATTAAACGCCTGTGGACCACGTACTGGAGCATGTCCACTCCAGCCATGTTAGCGTGTGTGTGTGTGTGTGAAAGAATCTTCGCTTAGATAACTGTGTATCTGAATAGCTCGGAGCATCTATCTGTAGCTGGGCCAATGCAAATGCACTCATTGTCAGCATATAAAATGCAAATTTGCATTTGCAAAACCGATTAGTTGTGTGAGTGTTAACTACCAATCCCTCCGTGCGTGTGTGTGCGTGTGTGGTTCTATCAGTGTGTATCTGTGTGTTGTTATTGCCTTAACTATTTGTTGTTGTTGATGTTGGTAATGATGCTGCTGATGCTGATGATGCTGCTGATGATGACGATGTTGTTGATGATACTGATGTTGCTGACAGAAACGTCGCCGCCGCCAGCAGAGCGTCAAGTGCAATAAAAATATTTGAGAGACATTTATGCAAAGCGGGCAGAACAACGGCAACGCGACAGCAACGACAACAACATCAGGATAAAACAAAACTGAATTAAACGACTGTGTGCCTGGCGTAGAATATCCAACAGGCACAAGAACAACAGACTCTCATGTCATCCAAGTGGTGCTGGCTGCCACACTGCGTAACCAGGATAAATCCGTTGGGAGGTAAATCGTGGTTTTTGCATTTGTGATATCCGTTCCGTATATATGTGTATGTGTGTGTATTTGGTGTGGGTATGATGCGTCTGTAGGTCCACTAAGCGTGGCTTCCGCCGGCAACCAGCCAGGATGTCGCGTTTTGTTGCCAACAGATGCCTAACCATCAGCATCTCTACATAGACCGCTCCGCTTGCACCGCTCCAGCAACGACCAGGTGCACCCCCCGTTGGCAATGCGATGCGCATTTGCGCAATCTAAAAAGGGAATAATCGAAAGAAAAAACTAGTCGCATATACAAAAGAAACCCCGATTTTCAGATACTCTCGATTGTAATTATGAGATGGTTGTGGGCGTAAATGAGAATATATGTGAAAGTTTGCTTTATTCAAATAAAATGTTTTGAGTTTAAAAATATTCCAGAGACACTTTAGCGATTTTAAAAGGGAAATACATGGTCGAAACTTTAAGAATTTTGATATTAGATTGGATAGGATTTATTAAACAAAATATATGTCTTTCCTTAAATTTTAATATAAGGCTAATGTTAAATGTAAAATAGTAGTTTCGCCTGAATTATGAATAAATTAAAATAGGGATTGCCAACGACTAGTACAGTGAGCGTCAAAGCCCATACAAGCAAAGATTTATTTATATGATTTATTTATATGTACTATTTGCTGACCTAAGCAGGCGTGGTAGGTAAATTGCGTGTGTGCTCACCTCTGTTCTGTGTCCAAGAACTACTAGAACAGAACAGAAAGGAACTGAAGAAGGCTTTAGGTTAGGGTTGGGAAGAAGTAGCGATCTACTCAATAAGGTCATAATAAGTGCATTCGGCGACCACAAAAAAAAACGTAAAATGCGTTTTGACCTAATTTTTGAAACTTGGGTAAGATAAGTCCGAAAATGTTACTGAATTTAGAAAAAAAAGTGCAAAAGAGTAACAACAATTAAAACTCCCAGCCAATCTCCGGTGATTACTCGTATTGTAAACCGGGAAGGGCGTTGGTTTGATTCCACCCCATAGCACTGGTGCATTTGTCTACCTTTCTTTTTTTTTCTATATAAAAACAAATTCCATCAAGCAAAATATTTATAAAAATAAACGCATCTTTAGAAGTATAAACGAGTTCATCAATGATAAATCCACTATTGATTCAAACAAACACAAATTTGTTGACATATTTAAAATTAAATTATGCACCTCAGACAAAGATTCATGTAAATTTACTTAAGACTCGAAGTTTATAGATTTATATGCGAATGATTGGACATGTGGCAAAGTAAGGAATTGAAATATATGTCAATCGCAGTGAGGAACTTGTTGTAGACGATGATTTAAACCGATATAAACGTATAATAACTTTCAAAGGAAGAAAAATATAATTCTTAATTTCTTAGAATTACTCAAAGCAATGGAAAATACAGTGACAACTCATTGAGTGAAGCCTAAGTAGCCCCACCTTTTGCCTAACTCAAAGTACTACTTCACATTGGCAACAAAAGAGTATCAAAAAAAAAAAAAGAAAAAAAGAAACCCTGTGCTAGCCTGGATGACAGCCAAAGAGCAGCCAGCAGCAAACGGAAATGTTAAATGCCGCGTTGTGAGTGTTGCCCCATCAAAACCCTTCAAGCGTTCCAGCTCTTAACTGCTTCTACTACTGCTGCTGCTGCTGCTGCTGCTTCAGGCCTCCTCAACTCCGCCGCTCTGCCCATAGCTCTGGTAGTGCATTCATTGATCGTTGATTGAATTTCGATTCGTTAGGTCTGTTCGTTTGTTCCCATCCATTTGTGATACGTTCCGATATAGTCATGTTGTGGGACTTGCCTTTGCTTTGAACATTCAAAATGTCGCCCTGGACAAAATGGACAAGAATGTATCTACTTATGCAACATTTACGCTTCTTCTGTGTGTGTTTGTGTGTGTATCTATGTGCGTTTGTTTGCGTGTTTGTATGCGTTTAAGTAACTTTTGACATAAAGTGCTTTTATTGATGTTCATTTGGTATTACAATTTGTAGCATTTGTGACATTTATGCGTCTGCATTTTCAATGCCATAATATAGTTTGTTGTGAATTGCTTCGAGGGTTATTTCCAATTAGCCAGGATTCATTAAAGGTATGCAGCATGTTTGGCTGGGAATGTGCTGGGTAAGAAGCATGTAAATTGGTAATGTGAAGTTTGGTTATTTGCCTACAGCCAGCGACGTAAGCCATCTATCCATGCATTTGCGTTTGCCAGTGTTGGAAAATTTATTGAATGGAAGCTGGCATTGGTTAATTGAAGTACGATTTTAAGAGCTTTTTGATTAGAGCAGCTCCATGAGTGGCGTCTGAGGAGGATGGGTTTAGGCAAAAGCACTTACATTAAGTATGCTGGTTAATAAGTTTTATTTGTTTAAATTACGAGACTTTGAGTTTTGGTTAGGTAAACTTGAGCGTTTTATTTTATATAATTTACTGATGTACTTAGTTTTTTTTATAGTAAGACACCTTTAGTATAATACAAGTACGATTGCAGATTTTTAAATGTACAGAATTATTATAAAATGAAACTCAGTAATTTATTTGAAACTTTATTTACAGTTTTTTAAGAAATTTTCTTGCTGAGTATATTTGCTGCTGCGATGAATATTTCTCAAGAGCTCATAAATTTATAAAAAAAGATAAACACGAGCGAATTTAAAGATACATAATAAATTTTTAATAATAAAGAATTTATGCTTGAAGAGACAGTTTTATTAGTTCAATAAAGTAAGAAATTTATGAGTGAAAGAATTTATAAAGTTATAACAGAAAATACAATAGAAAACACTTATAAAGAAACGCTCCTTTATTTAAAACATAATTGTATTATTTCATAATAACTGGAACTAAAATAAAATAACTTAAATGACTATAAACAAATAATTATGTCAGCAAATTTACAAACTAAGTGGGTTGTGTTTTGTTATGGAATACAATAGAAGTTGCTTTATTTGATAAGAAGGCATAAGTGCTGCTGAATTTTCTAAAAAAAAAAAACAACAAAGAACTAGAGCAAATATAATTTAATTATAAAAAGAAGAAATATGTTTATTGAGATGTTTATTTTGATTAAAATTCGCCTTAGAATTTAGGAACTCTGGCTTGATTTGAGACTTAGCTTAAAATTAAAAAGTTGTTAGGTGTAACTAAATGTTTGCACATTAAAGGGACTAAACTAGTTGACGAGCAAAGCGTCTTCAGCGTTGGGAGCTATATTTTAAATTAGGGTAACATTAGCATTAAAATTATAATTTAGTTTTTTCATGCCGTCAGTGATTTTTATTATATAGTCTTATTGAAATGGTTCCAGACGGATTTTTTATGTAATCTTTATGTATTCTTTTGCTGATATGACTGTCAGATTCGACTATTTCCATGATTTTATCGACATTTTCAACAGTGCATTGCGTATTTGTGACATCGAAATTACCGGAACGGAGTCAAAAAAACCAAAGTTGCGTGGGATTAGCTGTTACAGTATCAGAACCATAAACCCTATTCACATTTTCAGCCGCCTGACTTGCTTTTTCGCCCATATCAAAGAAAACCTTTAAAATATAGTGAAATTTCCCTTTGATAGTGTCCATCTTTGACGCACGTTCAAACAAAACTGAATCAATCACAAAACTGTCCAAAAAGCTTTTTTAGTACGAAGTATCATCTTTCTAACGTCTTCTTTTGGAACCCAATCGGAATCAAACAACGCGAGATACAGATAAATATTTTCTTATCTTTTGGGGAAATAATGGATTTCCTTTTACTACATCCAAATATAACCATTGATTGTAACCCAATTAATGATATAACTAACTACCTTCGCCACATTGGTTTGTATTAAACTATTAAAATCGATTGACTTCTTGACAAAATGGTAATTTCAAATTTATCTCCTCTTACAAATATTTAAAAACTCTGTAAAAGCGATCAGCGCAATTATTATAAAAGAATGTTGGCTATATATTCAAATATATTAAATTTAATAACAATGTTTTGTTTTTTTTTTTCCCCCTAACCACAATTTTTGTTTGAAAAATATATGATTTTAGGAAATTTGTTACGTCTTCGGACCTATAAAATCTGTATAAATTAAAATTTTTTCTTTGTTTAAATTTTTTTCTGAATTGGAATGGGCAAGTTTTGAAAAGTATCTCTAACCAAAAAATTGTTTTAATAAACTGATTACTTACTGCGTTCAGAAATTTGGTTCGGAAACTTCAAAAATCTCTAGTTTTAATAGTAAATCTTAAGTACTTAAAACTTAAGTTATTTCATATTATCACAATATTGGAATGCGATGTAGATATAGTTTTAGCTATTTTTTTAAATTATTTTATTATTTATAATGAATTAAGATGCAAAAGATCAGAAATGTGATACCGAAATACCAAAAATCCCCCTATTTACTTTTTTCTCAAAAATCTAAAATAATGATCTTAAGCACTCAAAAGTTTAGTGCATATATATTCAAGATTATTATATTATAGATCGCGATATAGGGATGTATAGTTGTATCGATTATTTTATTATAATTTATAATGTATTTAGCAAATTTATGCATAGTAAATATTTTGGCCTCGATGGCGCGAGTGGTAGCGTACTCGCCCCTAAATCGGAAGGTCGGAGGATCAAGTCCACCAGCAGCAGCAGCACTGGCGCATTTGCCTAGCACATAGTGATATGTCTAGCAAATAGACGCTACTTACCTAGAAAAATCAATCACCATTTACTCCGCCTTTGAAGCGATGACGATAGTCAAGGAGAAATAATTTAATTTAAAGGTAAAACTAAGTCTAATTGACCCAATATTCAAACAAATTTACTATTTTAAAATTGAACTCATCCGTACTTCTAGCCTGTTGGAGATATGCACCATCTCACATATGGATCTTGCTAGCAATTCGGATTTACAATGTAAAAGAAGACAACAGAAAGTAACAGAAAAGTTGAAACATAGATTAACAAAGAAGGCAAAAGATCAGAATTCACTAAGTTGGTTTGTAATAGTTGGTGATTAGCCAAATATGCTTGATTTGGCGAATCAAAATCATCAGCTGATAGATCATCTTCAGCTCTACAACTCTACTTCTACTCCATTCGTCTCTGTTGTTCCAGTTCCTTTCCTCTATCTACAGCATGTCATCGTCAATACTGTTAATTAGGCGCTTTCTTGGTCGACCTCTGTTTCTTGTAGAGAGTGGTGTGTATGCCAACACAAGCTTTTGTGCCCTGTTCTGTTATATGCAAAGATCATAGCCTATTTATCTTAGCCCCTGAGACTTAATGAAGTGGACTACATCTTCGCCATGGTTTAAGCTCAACAACTCGTCATTGGTCCTTGGAATGTAATCACCCTGATTATTTATATTTGGATCAAACCTTTTCCGCAGTATTCTTCTTTCTAAGATTCTAAGGGATTCTTCCTCTGCTGCCGTCTTATTCCAAACTTTTGCACCATATGAGACTATTGGTCTAATGATGGAATTATAAATTCTTAATTTGTATGCCCTAGATAGCAGTTTTGACCGAAATATTTTGTTATGCGCGTAGTATCAGCAGATACAATCCGGTCTGTAACTTTCCGATCTTGTATGCAGTGCCATGCGCACTTGTCATTGCCTATCAGCACATCCAACTATTTAAAGTTGTTAACTCCTTCTAGTGATAATCACCTATGCTTTTTTCGTGGTCTTCTTCTCTCGACGTATCTAGATGATGTCCTATATTTAGTCTTAGATTAATTAATCGCCAAACCAACTTCCTTTGCCTTTGCAGCTATATTTATGAGGATCTCTTCCAAATACCGCTGGTTTAATAAGTTAAGTTAAGATAGATAAAGACATCACTTAAATAGATCGTTCATAAAAAAGGAAATCTTAAGCCTATAATAATTTGTGCATAAGTCGCAAAAGGTAGCGTGCAGTGCAAAATTGGATCAATATTTTTTATATAAGTTTATTATAAAAAAAACTTATTTTCTTAAAAGCTGTGTAACGTAAGATCTTTTTTTTATGATAATTTTAAATTTTAAATCAGAGCCATTATCTTACACATAAGCCCCTTTTTGATGAAGTTATGATATTTAAATAAAAAGCAATAGTTGAAAATGTCTGCAGCACAGTACACGATATTTTTTATGAATTAAAAAAGATAATGTCTGAAAAGTAAGCAACCTATTAAAAACAGTTTCAATTAAATGCTGAAATCATGCAAGTATTCCCTATACCAAGGACTTTAAGTTAATATTTCATTGCTACTGCAGCAAAGTTTGCTTAAACATTAATGGCTTTAACTAAACATTTGTTTATTGAAAATTAAATTTAAATATCATTAAAACCAGAAAACTTGACTTTCCCTGAATGTTGACTTACAATTTACATGCCAGTTGTAATATGAAGCCCACATAAACATAATGAATTATTTGAAAAAAAAATCATAAACTAGTTGCAACTCATTTCGTATGAAATTCAATTACTCGATATTGTGCAAATAACCTGGCTGGCAGTCAGTCAGTACATGAAGCAAATTCTCGTTTATTTCATTTCACGTATTTCATTTCAACAATAATGACGTTCACTTCGGCATGCAAAACTGACCTAAACCAATGAGTTTATGATTTCAATTTACTGGAAAAAAGTATATATAAATGCCAGCAAACAAACAGACGGACAGACATATTGAAATTCCATTTAAAATACACTTGCTTAAATATTTAGTTTTAAATAACCGAAAACAAGTTTTATTTCGATTCATTTCTTTTGTTTTCAAGCACTTCATTTCGTTTTTTTACTTTGAAATCAAATGAAAAGTTTTTTTTTTACGAAACTTGCCGCTGTTGAGAGAGAATCTGGCAATTTGGTATCCAGTTCGGTGTAAATATATTTATGATAGCGCTTGGTAACTTTATATTTTGTGTTGCCAATTAAGTGTGAAAAAGTGTTTTTGTTTATGTCTTGGCCGTGTTGCGAATGTGCTCGGGGAATTCCAGAATTTTTTAGTACATTATGGCAAAACAAATGGCGCAAGTTTTGTATTACCAACAATGATAAATTGCAATGTTCACGGGGCAGGGTGGCAGCAAGTGTTGCCATATTGTTGTTACAATGCAATATTACGCGTTTTCGCGCCAACTTGTATGCTATAAAATTTTGTTTTTTTTTTGCGATTTATTATGCTGGGACCAACCAAGGTGAATCCACTTTATCTTGGCAACACTTTCCTCTTGCTGCTTCTATGCATGTTACTCAAAATATTACGTGACGCTTTTAGCATTTTATCTATAAGACGTTATCGGCCATAAAACTCTATCGGCATAACGACAAATCGATAAGTCCAGCCATGAAAATCGACGTGCTGCATTTTCTAGCCAGGATTTGCACTTAATATTCGTTTGGCATGTTTTTTTTCACCCCCCCATTTCGCTTCTTTTCAGCTGTTTACTAAGCATAAAGTTACCCAGAGGAATAAATGTGCGAATGCGTTCGTGCGTGTGGGTGTGCGCGTGTCGGTGTATGTGTGTGTATCTGTGTGGGTGTTAACCCTTTAGATACATTAATTTTGCATGCACGCTGGCACATAAAAGCATTGAATTGAAACTCTATGCAATTTTGGTAAACGAATTGAAATTTTTCAATAGTTTGTTTTTTTTGGTTGCTCTTGGAACTGCCTGTTGTTGTTGGTATTGTTGTTGTGTGTTTTTCTCGTTTTCGATCACGTGTGTTTTCAGTTAGTAGATTTTTGTGCGTCAATATTTGATCGAAACCACGAAGTACTTAAGTTTGAAAAAAAAAATGTAGCTAGGTTTATGCTGTCGATACTTTCCCCACCAAACCGCATAAATCGAGTCACACTCGAAGCGATTCGGTCTATAAATAAGAATTTTAAAATATTCATTCAACAAGTTTAAGGAGTCCGTTTTGCGAACTTATTTGTCCTCATGCATTTTATAGATTTATTATTATGATATTATTATTGATATCGAAAATAAATTTATAAAATAGGGATGATAATTATGATATAGTGTATTAGGCATATCAAAATTACAGAAAAGACTTCTTAATTAATAAATTATTATTTATTTAATTATTAAGTTTAATGTTAAATAATATAGCAGATAAATTGGCAAATCGAGGATCGGCCACCCCAAGCTGTGCTCTTGAGCGGAACTAACGACCAAGAGTTGTAAAGACCACGGGAAGCTTACAGCAGGTTGCCGAGTTACTAAAGACTTCGTAAAAGAACCCCCACACAAAGCTGCAGACTTTCTTCTCCATATCGGAAGAATGGACCTGAAAGCTTTGGTAGGGCTCAACACGGAATATAATCCTTGTGGGCAACATAACCTAGGATTAAAAAGCGATGTGCTTCAGCTCGATTACCACTGCAGTCGCTTCTCAACTATCTCCGAAAGACGAAAAGAATTGTGTAGTGGGTTTCTCCTCCTCTTTCACCTTACCCCTTCTCTCCTTATTAACCACTCTCTATTGCACGGGTTGCCTTTTATATTTCAGGGTTAGAGAGCTTTCATATATAATTTATTCTGTTTACCAATAAGTTTTTTTTAATGTATTGTAAAATGAAAGCTTAGTGAGGTCAATACGTCGAAAATTGTCACAGTTTTAAAAAAAATCGGTATGTGTAGCATGTTAAAAATGACACAATATTTTTTGATAGATTTTATAAATCTATCGTTTGTTTTACAATTGTTTTCAAAATGTCAAAAAACCTGGTCAGTTTTTTTTTTTTGTATATTGACATTGGAGACAAAGAGATAAATCGGTATTATTCCGCTCTTTAACTGATTTCAAAGAAGAAAATCATATACTAAGTCGCCGTATTTTCTTTGGTCAAACACTTAAATTAAGTTCTTAACTTAGAAAATACTAAAACGAAGTTCTTAATATTCTTACAACTTGCAAATAGTAGGGAAAAGTTAGTAGGGTAAACTTAAAATTTATTTAGGAAGTTAGGCCCTCTTCTAGAACCTTCCAACAAACTCTGCTCAGCTCTGTCCAATGTTGTTTTCGCCGGGGTCAGTTTTCGAAGGATGCATTTTCTACAGGTTGCCTTGATTGTTATAAGGAGATATAAATCTGGTTTTAAACTAGAGTTAATGATACAATTTTGGAGTGTTTTATGCATTATTATCTAATGAATAGAAATTTAGTTATATAATTTTGTGAAATTGAGCGCATCAATTTTAGCCGAACCCCACATTGTTATCTATAGTACTTGTATTATCTTTTTTTTAACATACATTTTTAGGTAAATCAGAATGATATTTCGGAAATGCCCGAATCAATGTTTCAGTGTATATTTCATAATCTCATGCACATCATACGCTTCAGTATGTTTTCTTCTGCATATCTAATTTGTACTCTATTGTCATCGTATCTGATCACATCTATCTATTTATTTTCAAGCGCGTCAAGTTAAGATCATCCTTCATTTTGGTTGGAACAAAATCTGGCTTCTTCTCAATTGCTTCTTAAAGAACTTCTTGAAGATCCTTGCGTATACCCAATTTCATTATTAAAATCGATTCGTTATATGTGATTATATAAAAATTTCTTAAGTTGATACTTAACAACGTGCCACCTACTACTCAATAAATGCTGCATACTGATATTCAATTAACTTGCAGCAAGTTATCGAATTTGGTCGCTGTTTACTTAAGATAATTTTTGCATTTTTTTTTTGGTGCCCCTTGTAAGCTGTTGCATACATTTGCATAAAATTATTATATCCTTGCACCTTTTGGTGGGGCCAGAGTATGAAAAGAACTTAAATTTATTGGCTGTGGCTGGCAAGTGCGCGTTGCCTTTGCATTTGTTATGAGCATGTGTGTGTGTGTGTCTGTGTGTGTGTACTTGTTGTTGTTTGCCACTGTTTGTTTCTCATTTCTTTCGTTACGTTTATGCAACATGCGGCATATGCAGTATGGCCCACAACCCATACCCCAATAGCCTGCGTGTAACCGGCCGACTGCTGTCATCAATGTTTGTGCAACGTGTATGCGGCGATGTTTGCCAAGCTTACTGCGGCACTTTGTCTGTGCGTGTGTGCAACTACGGCTGTGTGTGCGTGTGTGTGTGTGTTTGAGCTACTGACTGTTTTCAATTTCAGTTATTTGCTTTGGCGCTGCCAGACTGCAAAAATATATACACACAAATACTCACATATTCATATGGCAGCATGAAAAATACTTTTTTGTGGTTAAAAAAGTTGTGCACCAGCTTTAGTTGGCAATTTGTTATGCAGCTGGATTTGTTGTTGTAGTTGTGGCAGTTGTTGTTGTTGCTTTGTGCAACTACATTTTCAATTCAATTTAGTTTAATGTTGCAACATTTTCTTAGAGGCGACACCTAAATGGCGCTATTTATTGGCCATATTTATTATAAAACATGAAGTGTCTTCGGCTTTTGAGGTCCTTGGCCGCATGGTCACTACATAATGGCCGCAACAACAATAATAAAATGTCTTGCAACTTAATGATGTTGCTGCCTACATATGCCTCAGCACGTTTTGACTTGCTTGACTCTAGGTGGCATGCAACCAAGCAGAAGCTGCTGCCATTTCAAGCAGTGCAGGTCATTGGCAAATGTTTCTTGCCACCGTTTTTAGATTTTTTTATACACTATAAATCAGGGGCATTTGGTATTATAGACTTTTTAGAAGGAAGTTTTTCAACGGTTGTGATAAAGATTATCGGTAATCCGCCTGAGACCGAAGGTTTTGGGAAGCATCTTACTTACAAAGACATAAAAAGTGACGTATCCTACGACATAAATTATCGAATAGGTGGATATGGTAATATGGTAGTTGTGGCTGAAACCATCAATCTTCAGACAATCTCCAAGCGTTATTTCTCTCACAAGCTCATTGTGTTCCAAAATTTGGCGCAAGCATAGAAAACTTTAAAAACCAGTACAGCGACATCGGAAAATTCGAAAGCTCCTCAACATAAACCTGGCTATACGATACGAAACATGCCCAATGGTACAGCGCTGCT
Source organism: Chymomyza procnemis (assembly GCA_035046065.1). NCBI lineage: Eukaryota > Metazoa > Arthropoda > Insecta > Diptera > Drosophilidae > Chymomyza > Chymomyza procnemis. The sequence goes on along the minus strand of JAWNOJ010000023.1, from coordinate 8,511,668 downwards.
ATGCAATAAACACATTCCCCGCACGGACACTGCGAAGTCAATGTAAAAGTAGCGCTAAGCTAACCCTGCAGCATCATCCTTCCCAGTTCGTCGATATGTTTTCACTGTCGATGAAGAGATTGCGAGCTTCGATCATCCACTGGCATTGTATGCCGGGCTAATGTGTCTCAAAAACCATGACTATATCGCATCGAGGTCTAAGGTAAGGTAAGCCAATGTATCTTCAAAGATCGGGTAATTCCATTTTAACAATTTAAAATTGGTGATTTTCGGTGAGAGAACAAGTGACTGGCAACTGTGGGGCTTGATTAGCCTGCGTTACCTTAGCAATGATGCAGCAAGTCTGACCAACCAGCTTTTGGATGTATTCCGTAGTGGAAATACATGAAATGGGGTTGTCGGCTTTATACCATTTGGAAAGTTCTTTAATTTTGTCGCTCGATGGGTATAATAGCCTTAGAGCTTTCCGATTGAGCTTCGATGGCACTTGTCGTGGGTGTTTCAAGCTTTGTAAAGTTGCCAAATTATTTATCACGAAGTCTTTTGTATATAACCATTGTACCATACAATACAAATCCTGATGTAACTTGTAGTGAATTATAGGAAATTGCCGTTGTATTAGATTGAACAGAAAGTTTGGCAAATCTACAAATTCTGTTTTAAAAATTTTAGATTCAAAATTGTGAAACCATAATAAAAAGTTGCTTTCCGATTATTAAAGGCAGTAGAAGATAAGCTCCATTGTGTGCGTAACTATTTAATGAATCTGTGAAGTACATTTATGCGCAGATTTTGTAAACCTTGCAACACGATTGCCACAGGTGAAAGATATTTGTTAGATGATGCTTCAAAGTATAGGTTTTTGGCGTCAAAATATTTGCAGCCATTTTTGAACCAACTACGGATCAATTGCAGTGACGGAAAAAATGGGATCATAATAGTAATGTTATGTAGAATACGTTAACTTAAGTATAAAGGAACTAATGGTCAAATTTTATAATGCAAATTTTGCGTAAAATATGGAAATAATAAGGCATACATCGTTAGAACAACTATTGTATAATATGGAGGTATTATGTGAACTAAAGTCATTGCTAGTAGTTTTGATCCAATATCGATCAAGGCATTTGGAAACAATTGTTGATGAAGTAGAATGTATGAACGGCAGATACATTTCAATATTTGGTAGTACATTTTAGAAGTAGCCAAAATCAGCGACCAGAAATGCTGAGCGAAACTTTTGCATGTTTTAGCTTACCAGACAACTGTTTGATATATACAATATATTGTATCTATGTCATATATATTAAAAAAACTAAAAATATAATCATGTTTTTAAGAAAGTCTTAAAAGATTGATTCGATCTATTGTAGTCAAATTAACCGGACCTTTGGCTAAGTGCAGCTTGAAATATTTAATTGACCTTTTACGGTCGCACGAGTAATCCTTGAGTTGTTTAAATTATGTACAATGCTTTTTTTACTGGCGATCTGTTTGCGCATCTGGCTGGCACCTTTTTCTAAGCACATGAGCATTCCCATAACTGAGTTGTGCCCCAAAGAATCTATCTCATATATTATATCCCTTAGTACTGATCACTTTTAACTGACTTCTCTCTTTTAATTTTTGACTCATATTGAGTCAACTTTCGAGTCGCACAAATATCGATTTTTATCGCGAATAAAAGGAAACTGCAATTTCCACTTATTTTTTTTTTTAGTTGTAATGATTTTTTTTAGAAAATGTTGTAGAGAGCATGCCAGTGTCGTGCAACGTCTTGACTGTATCATATTTTTTCCTTTTATTCTTTTTTTTTGCTGCTGCCACAATTTTTGCTGCCACTTTTTGCACTCGAGCGATTCATCTAAAAATAGCTTTTCCACGCGTTTTCAGTGTGTTAAAAATAACATCATATTTTTTCACTTGTGGTTTCGTTGTTGTTGCTGCTGCTTTTGTTGTTGTTGTAATTGTTGTATTTGTTGCCTTGCACTTTGGTTGCAACAAGAGTCAAGCGTTTAGTTGCTGCTGCTGCTGCTGGTGTTGCAGCTACTGCTGCCTTGCAACTTAAGTTTAAACGTTCCAATTGAGGCAATACATATGTTGACAGCTTATGAGAGTGTTTCAGTGTGTGTGTGTGCTTGTGTGTGTGCGTGTTTGTGCACAGAAATGGCGCCCTAGATGGCAGCAGTAATAGTTTTTTTTTTCATCTTTTTTTTTTATGTAATAAAATGGTTTGACTTTAAGTAGCTGTCAGACAATCGGTGAGTCAGTCAGTAAGTCAGTCAGCCAGTTAGTCAGTTTCCAACTGGTTCTTTGGCATAAAGTTTTTAAATTCAATATCACTAAAATCTGTTTTTAAGAGAACTTAAGGCGGTGGCAGTTGCAAGTTTTGTACTGACAATCAAAGTCAACTGGGTAATATACCTTATGTGTAGCTGTCATCATGAATGATATATGCTAGCGATGGACATGATGCAAAACAAATAAAAAACTAAAGTAGGCACGAATTTTTAAAAGAAATCACTTTTTAAACGAATTTAAATGCTAAGAATTGATGAGACTGCAAAACAAAATGAAATTGTAACTGCTTAAGAGCAAAAATGATATAAAATAGCTTTGTCAAGGACGCTTTGTACCCCAGGCGATAATAGCAATTTGGCAAAGAGTAAGAGGTATAAAGAGAAAAAATGTGACAAAGATATTTCTGGGGAGGCCAGTGCTTAACTTGTTTAAATATTTACAATTTTCATTAAACAAAAAAAAAAATAAAATCTTCGAAATTCGACCATAACATTTAATTCATGTCATGAAGTAAAACTTTTTGTTATCATTTTCTTTAACGAATTGGTAAAAAGTAAACTAAATTTTAAGTTTTTGATAAACTTAAGTCAGTATTTATTGCTAATATAATCCACTTTTGACGCCCTATGTTTCAGCAGAAGAAACATGTATATATCCAAGTTAAGTTACGTTTGTTAGACCAATTTATTTATTTCTAACAATTGAGGTAAACTAAAAATCGTAATCTAAAAAATCATGGTTATGCACGACTCACGCGGTCACCTACACTCACGTGCACATCGCTTATTAGGCACAAAGCATGTAGAGTCAGTCAGTCAGTCAGTCAGCCTTACGTCTATTTACCTCTGCACCTGCACACACATGACTATGTCCGTTGGTACGTCCATGGGTCTGACTGCCGCCAGTTTTAATGTCTTCGTGTCATGAATGGCGTAGCGTTTCCACTTTAGGGCTAACACACACACACACACACACACACGTACACACTAACACAAACAAACTCAAGCCTTTTTCCGTAGCTTGGCTGTGGCAGTGCGGCTGATAAAATTATGACATATGAAACTTTGCCAAGACAAGGCAAAGTCGAGATGCGGCAAGGGCTAGGCATGGGCAAGAGCAAGTCAACTCAAGCCAAAAGCATGCAAAGTATTTTTGCCACGTTTATTTTATTTTCATTCTTAGCTTCTGTTGCTTTACTTGGCTTTGGCTTTGTTTTTTTTTTGTTTTTTTTTTTTTGTCCGCCGCTTAGCTTTTGTCTACGTTCTGGCCATAAACATGCGCATACAACATGGTGACGCTTCAAAGCTGATAAAATGCTTGCCAAATGTGTGACTCTCAAAGTTTATATACTCCAGAAACTTTATAATATAATAGTTTTTGTACCACGGTAGAGAGCTCGTACTAGGCACATTTGATCAAGGCTGCACATGTTTACAAGTTTCGTGATTTTTCTTTTTGGTTTTTTTCAAGAATTTGATTTAGGGCTGGAATCTTTTGTGAGTTATGGTTCCTGCTCATGAACGGGTTTTATGAGTTTCTTGAACTTTGCTTTTTAGGTGCTAAGGCGTGATTTAATAAAGTTTTGGCAAATTAGTTTGAAAGTCAAGAAACACATTAGCGCAAATACTGTGTGTTGACGAAGGACATCAATATTGAGCTGGTTTATTGCATAAGAAATGATGATGTTGAACCATTCCAGTTTAATTATGAACTTTGAACTGAGACTGAAAGTAAGAGTCTATTTATTTTTTACCAATTGAGCAAGTGAAGTTATATTATTATCGTTAGTATAAACAAGTCGCTATGAAAATGTAGAATAGTATTATGTTACTTATCGCATAGAAACATTTTTGCGAAAAAATGAAAATTTGATTTTAAAAAACTACAAGGATTTCAGGCACACTGACATTCCTGACACTAAGAGTCTATGCATTTCTTATCATTTTAACAAATATATTTAATAATGTATTGAGTCAGGGAAGATATATTATTATACAGAAAAAAAAAGAAATTTAAGATTTGTTGTGTTCAGATACATGCGTTATTATTATATTAACTATCTCATATAAGCTTATTTGGGTATATGGATATTTGATTTTATAAATCTACAAAAATTTTATCCATCAAACTAGGAAGACGAATTTTCCTCGCACTTCAATATTTGCTAAGTTTAATATTCATTATTTAATTGTATAGACAACTTTACTTAGTTAGTACCCCTAAATAAATAATTAATAATAAATATTTTTAATAATATTCGTTGAAAAAGTGATTGGCATTCCCATATTCCCATAATGCCAAAATATGACTAAATTTTTAAATTCTTCTGGTATTCATTTCAAAATAAAACAAATAATTTTCAGTCTTGCTGTTGAGTTCTATATTATATTGTATATATTTCTTTTAAGAAAATTGCGTAGATCTTAGAAAAATAATAAAATGGTAAAGTAGAGCGTAAGATTGAGCATAATATCGAGCAAAGAATAGGAAGATGTTGTTTTTCATACAATGCGATATCAATCTAAGTGAGTTTGTTTGTTTATATTTTGCAAGAAACAAAATTAAAGATGAAAATTTATAACGATTTTTTTAAAATCAAATGTTCTTCTCTCCCGCAAAAATTGGTGTATAAGTGAAAGATACTTAATTCCTACACAGAAAACATAAAGAAACTTCCCAAGAAAGAAATATTTCAATACATATTTTACAAGAATTCACACAAGAAATTTTTTGTTAATTTTAACTATTTGGTGTCAGTCAAAACTTTTCAAATACATTAAAATTAAACATTTTATCAAATAGCATAGTGCACAAACTAGATATTTTTTCAAATATTGGGCAAAATAAAAATTTTTAAATTATTATTATTTATTAAAATTTTGACTGTAAATAAAAAAACACTCGTGAACTGGAAATTTGAAAAAAATTGCAAAAAACTTATTGTATCTTAAGATCTTTGCGATTAAATGAGATACTTTTCTTTAGGATAAAGTTAAAAAAACATTTTATTTGAATATTTAAATTTGAAATTCAGAAAAATTCAAAACATTCTGGCAAACTTCTTTCGAACTGGTGATCGAACATAATTAATTTCTTTTTTTAAATCTTTTGAGTTTATAAAGATTTTGTATATTGCGTTATGTTTCAATTTCGAAATTGACTTCTGTATCGAATTTTAAATGTTAATTGTTAAGTGTGTAAAAAGTTAAAAATAAGTACAAATGTAATAATAAATATTTTTCAATTTGATTATCAAAAACTTTTTATTTATTTATTTTTTCAACTTCTTTTATGTTTATAATTTTTTTCTTAAGTTTGGTGTAAAAATATATCATAGAGATTAGCTCTTTTGCAGCGTTACTATTAAGATATAATCATGTCATGTAAGTGTTTGCATAAAGATTATATTTATTATTTAAGAAAAAAATGATAGAATTCGATGTAAAAACTAATTTATTTTTTTTTTTTTGTATTTTCAGGTAATTGAATGTTTTAATGCACACAAATAATGGCTAGTTATTGTAGCACAGCGATCTAATCAACTATAAAAATGTAAATATTTATACTTTTTAAGCTTTCATTCAATCTAAAGTATATTCCATACCATTTGTGTAAATATTAAATAAATTTTGTTCAATTTTAAGTATCAATTTTGTACCATCAAATCTCCAAGGTTTCCAATGGAGATAAACCATTTATTGATTTAAAAAAAGAAGCACAAGAATTAAAAAAAAATATCTCGCACAATTTCGAAATTTTTGCATATTACAATTTTTTTTCCGATATATTAAACTTCTTGCAGGGACTCACTTATCAGTTTTGGGGTTAGATGGTCAAGTTCACATAATATTAATCAAGCCGTATTTTAAACGTATAAATTTGTTTAAGTTTTAAGATTAAGCGAAGCTCTAAGTTTGGTTTGGGATTTTATTAACAATTACATTTCAACCAAAGTTTTGACAATCTGCATTAGTTTCGTACTAACTCCTTACGAATGTTTCCATAAACATTATACCCTATGACATACAAAGTAATCTATTAAAATATGCGTTTTATTTTCGGTTTGACAATTCGCTTGACTTGCCATGACGCACGTGCTTAGGCAAATGCCTTACCACACTTTACCATAAACATACCACATCGGCAATAAGTAGCACCGCACTTGGCATGAGTTATGTGAATATATATCCTGTATATATATACACCACGTATTTGCACCACATTAAAGTCTCACGCAATATTAATCAATTTTAGAGCTGGAGGTAGTAGCATTTCCACATATATATATATATATCTCTATAGAGAGGGTTTCAACGCAATTGGTAGTCATTAAGTGACATTGCGTATACGCTATGTTGACGCTGGCTTTTGCGGCCAAGCCACAGTCAAGTGGCTGCTGCTGCCACATTGCCTACTTGGTGCGCTTTCATGTATTCTAACGTAGACAGGAGCGTTTCAAGATAGCTAGACGCCATTTTAATTTTAGCTATCTAAATGTTTGACACATCGAGCTATGTTTTAGGATTGTTCTAGGGAAAATTAATGTTTATCTTTTACTTGCGGCATATTTATTGCTCAATCCTATGATTAACCTCTTCTGGTTGGACCTATTGCTAATCGCTATTCGTATGAAACTTACTAAATGAGATTTATTAAACACGCGGCCGCTGCGCCCAAATGCATTTGGCTGATTCCGCTACTGCAGACAGCTAACACAATGAGGGTAAAGGACATTGTTCTGGGCAAGCCACTTGAGTATTCATTTTGTACGCTTAACTTACATTCTCCAAGTAAGCATGAGGCAAGCATGAGAATGAGAATTGGGTTGGTACTCCTGCTGCTGCTGCTGCTGTTGCGTCTGCGCTTGGGATTGGGATTGGACAGTGCTGCTCCTGGGTACAATGAACTGCTCCCTGGGCAGTTGCGTGTTGGGCGAGTCAGCGAGTTCTTGACAGCATTGTCAATGCATTTGAGTTTTAATTAAAATAAAATTAAGTTTTAATGTGAATGCCATGCAGCGGTTTTTCTTCAAGCGTTTTTTGTTACATGTGCACGTGCGTGCGTGTGTGTGTGTGAGTATCTGTGAGCACTTCTTTTTTATATTTATATGCGTGAATGTAATTATGCGGCATGTGTTGTTAGTGTTAATGAATTTATATGGTTATATGATTTACAATTAAATATAAATTGCAAATTCAACAGCCACTTGAAAAAGTGGCCACAGGATATCAAAGTAAAAATACACTGCAGGGATTATAAAATTGGGATACGCGAAATGCTATGAAAAATTGTTGGAAGTAACATATTGCAGAAAGCTGATTTTTTAAGGCTTGGAAAAGATATTCTTGGATAGAATTTTATTAAAAGTTAAAATTCTTATAAATTGAATATTTAAAAAAAAAATGTGTATATTTCTAAAAATTGTGCGTTCCAACTTAATTTATGCGTAACAAATAGCTTGACAAACTTCAAGTACGGCAGACTAACAAGCAGCAAAAAAAGTGAATCCAAAGTAATTTTCATTGAATGAGATCCACCAACTGGGAGAGACGACCGCCATAAGGTCAAAGCGTGTAAAAAACTACAAAAAATGTAAAGTAAGAAAGAATTTTATATTTTGTAAACACAAACTGGGGAGAGCAAAAAATATTAATAGTCCAAGTACTGCAACACTTTGCAGCTTAAAAGCGCAACGAAGCGGCAACAAAGTTGTTTAATATTTTTTTTTTCAAGCCACTTTGGAGCTGCTTCTTTTGAATACTGGAAAAAAGGGAAGGTTGGCTGTTTTGGGTTTTTCATGTTTTGCCATTTTTTGAAAGGAGTCAGCCAAACAAATAAACAAAGGCAAGCAAAGGCACAAGGGGCCAGCAGGCGTTGTGGCCAGGGCTAAAAAGCAAAACAAAGACAAAAAATATGTTTCAATGTTTTTGTAAAAGTTTCAGCATGAAGAGCGAATGAACGTTAACATTGCTGCCATCTTATAAATAAATTAAAATGAATGCAAGCTAAAAAAAAAAAAAAAAAAATTATAAATATTTATTCATATAAATACAAACACATAACTACACCTCAGACACACACACACACACACACACACACGTGCATAGAAGATATGAAACAAGGCGAATGGATAAGCGTGTATCTTTTTTGGAACGCAAACTCTTAATAAACAAAAGGCGCCGGCAGCTACTAGCAGCAGCAACAACATCAACCGAAACAACTAGCCACAGCCAAGAAGCAACAAAGTGGCAATTTGGCCGAATGTTCTTTTCTGGCCAAAAACAAAAAGACATAAACAAAAAAAATAACCAAAAAAAAAGGAAATAATGCGCGCCTCAAGTTGCTGCAGGCCAAAAACAAAGCGCAACGATTTCGTTGCGGCTCAGAAATTTATTGCACTTGGACGCATTGGACTCATCTTGGTACGAGCTTGTCGTCGCTGCTCCTGCTCTTGACTCCTGCATCCTGCTCCTGCCTATAACAGACACGTTGCTGTCTGTGCTGCTTGTGTATTGTAATTAAATGTTGGTTCACTGCTCTGAACCCGGCAGTGCTTATTATTTTTCATTTGATAGCATTTAATTGAAACCAAAACCGAATACTACAAAAAAAGTGCAAAAAATAAAGACAGAAACGACAGAAACAAAGGTTCAAAGGCAAATCCAAACATGTTGAAATTATGCAAGTTATGGAATAAATAGCATTTTGTATACTCTGCTATGGGTACAACAGCATGAGACTGTTGAGTTGGTAATGAATAACGACTTAGCTTTTAAGTGTAACCTAGAAGTCGGAACCCAATGCAGAGTTTTCTTAAACTTACATTCCCAGAGGCACAAACGGCTATTTAGCCTGAGTGTCTGAGGCGTTGCCTTTGTCGCCTCTGCCACCCTCACATCTATCTAGATCCCCAGTTTCATTAGTTATGTGTTTGAAAAATTCAAACAAAAATGAGAAACAAGAGATAATGAAAACCTCTAGTGAAATATTAAATAATTTTCGGGAATGCTGTCTTTATATGTAAAGTACTCTGAATAAGATAGCAATACCTGTACCTTTTACTATTATTTTATATATTATAAAATTGTTGAGGAACTACAAGCCTCGTTTAACTATATTATTGTGCATTTGGAATTATTTGTAGAAAAGTGCTAATAAGCGTTACAACATATGTAAGCGGAAATCTTTTAAAAATGTAGCCACCTACATTCACATAAAACAATTAGTACAGAGCATTCTACAACAACAAATGACTGTTTATTTAAGCATAATCTATATAATAAATAAGCAATAATACTTAAACGAATAACAAAGAAATTGTTATATTTGATTCCTAGAAATTCAGTAGTTCTAACTTTACATAAATCTTATATGATTTTCTTCTACTTTTTATTGAAAATCTTTTTTTGGAGAATCAACTGTTGGATACATTTTACAATTTAACATTATTTATTGAAAAGTCAAATATTTAAAAAAAAATACCTTATTTAAGAAATATTTTATAGTTTGGATGTAACTTCGGATTTTCATGTATTAAGTACAAAATATTTGGTTTTCCTTAATCCACACAAGATCTAAGCGTGCAAGAGCTTTGACACTGTAAATACAAATTTGATAGGATTTCGAAAAATCTTCTAAAACTTATATTTTATTTGGGAGTTATTTTTGACGTAATAATATTTTAGAATATAGCATTTAAATCAAATTTTGAGTATTATATTTAATTTTTGGTATCTTTTCTATCTCTTGATTTTTATATTTTGTAATATATTCTAAAATATAATATTAAAAATATATTAATGTAAAATATTAAAATTAACTTCACAATATCTTCTTCATATATATATATATATATTGTATGCAAAAACAAGTGTTGCCTATAAGTGTTATTGCTATATAGAATCACTTTTGGAACGCTCTCTAATTAGACCGCCCAATACCCTCAAATACTGAAATTCTGTATTTTTCCAAAAATTTAATAAAAATATATAGTTTCGAATCGAATTTTTCAATACATTGCATAAAATCTTAAGCTAAATCAATCATAAATGTGCTAATTATTTTAGACTTTCGTTTTAGGTTTTTATTTTATTTAATAAGTGAAGTCGACAAAATCAAGATTAGACAAATATATACATAAATCTTGAAAACCAAAAAGTAGTAACCAAAAATAAGTTGTAGGTTTATTAAGAATTAGGCTACATATATTTAATCTTTTAATTCTATAATAAATTGCGAAATTCGATAAATTTTATAATAGTACTAACAAAAACGTACAAGCTAAATTTACAACAGAAGAGTCGTCCCAAATACCCAACCCAAACTGTAAGTCTTCGACATTCTCTAGTTTGTTTTTTCCTATAATTTAAAATACACAAGAAGAAAACCAGCCAACCCACACAGACTACAACGCAAATCGCTACAAACCTAGAAAATACTTTCTTTGCAAGAAAGTAGGTAATCTTCGTTTATATTCTTTTCGAGATTAAAGCAGCTTTGCCGAAAGCTTGACATAATTTGCTAAATATTTATTTATTTATGCAAATTTAAAACAATAATATAACAAAACAAGCAGCTACGCTTCATGAATAGCTTTAGCTTTTTGTGTTATTATGTTATAATTCTCGAAATATCTTATATACTCTTACCGCCACATATGCCGTGAAGTGTATCAGCATGCCAACCGTCAATTTCATAATAATTTTTTTAATTACAGTCTTGGCCAAAAGGGCTGCCACATTTTTATATATATTTTTTCATATTTATTTTTGAAGGCCAAATAAATTGCTTTGAGCTCTCATTTTGATAGAGGGCGTGTTCGGGTACAAAAGTTCTTTTGAAATAATTTTATTTATGTTTTTATTTGTGGCTTTGTTTTTTGCGCTTTATTTCGTCATATTCATTGAGTTCTTTTCGCATGCAAATTAAATTGAATTCTGTTATTGTTTATTTTTAATATAAAATTTATGTTGATTTTTTCTACCACGTTTTTATTTTTAAAGCTTAACTATTTGTTGCTATTTTAGCGCATATTGTTAGCTGCTAATTTGGCTTAATAATAACTTTGATTGGCGTTCATAAAATGTGGCTAATATACAATGGCTGGCTGCATTATTGCATTGCTTCATATATAAAGACAAGGTTGCCGCTGCTGACTAAGCAATGTATTCTGCGTACTGTAACTTGTAGATACATTTCTGTTAGTTGCTATGCCAATGGAGGCTGCATTAAAGTAAGTCATACATATGTGGCTGCCACACTGTGTCAGCTGCCACATTTCCCAGCGCATTAAATTTTCATTATTTCAACTTTTGCATTTATATAATTAAGATTTTCAACCATAAGCTTTGGTTCGTTCAATTACTAAACCAAAAGTCCCAACGAACGCACAAAAATATGCTATGGCATTAAATATTTGTCATATAAATGCCATGAGGGAAGTTAATGGGTGCATGTGGCATCAGGGGCGTGGCAGGGATACGGGGCGTATACATGTATGGCCATATGGCCCCAGCAGCTGTGCCTCAATTGTTGGTCGTAAATATTTTATGACAATTTTGCAATAACACTCATACACCTATTAACATTCCTATGTGTATATAAGTTAGAGGCTACTACAGTAAATGCTTTTTGTAAACGAACGTTGAACTTATTGTTATGTAAATTGCGACAATGTGGCAAATATATTGCAGCAAATTGTTGCAATTATCTTGAGAATGCAGGTTTCAAGCAAGCAGTACGCATATTAAGAAACTGCTTGTTGCAAGCAGTGGGCTTGTTGTGGGTGCGAATAGTAATTTTTATTTTTTTATTTTAAGTTATTTTAAGTTAAACATTATTGAGCATATCTTGTTGCTATTTCAAGTTGGGGTAGATTTGGGCTTATGTTTCGTCATTTGAATCTTTAACAGAGCTGATTTCAGCGCCTTGATTCTTTATTTAGTTTTTTCAAAGAACAAAAATTTTTTCGATTGTTATTTCAAACAACAAATGGCACATTAATAATGAATTTTAATGTGTATAAAGTGTTTAACGCTTCCTTTTTTATATTAAATATTATATCTGCTTATTAATTATTGCTTAAATTTTTTCTTTCTTATTTAATTATTTATTCACAAATTGAATGTTTAATCACAAAAAATTAAAAAATATTATAAATAATGTTTTTAAAGTTTGCTCTGTCTGCTCCAATCGCTTTTACTCTAGTCCAGTGTCGGCTATACCTCGGCCACTACATTTGTTTTCTTCCGATGTTAGGTTGACCTTCGATTCAGTCTGGCACAATCAATTGTAGTAATTTAATTCACATATTTATCTAGTAATTGATTGTACGGATTTATTTCGAAGAAAGTTTTAACCGATTTTATAGCTTCTTGAAAACTATTGCTTTTTTTTCTAATGGAATGACGATTAACTAATTTTATTACAAGCCGTTATTTTTTGTTTGTTGACAATAAGTTCCTTAGTCTTTGGAACTAATATTTAATATATGAAGCACAGTTTGGCATTTTTATATTTTTGACTGGATTTTGTAGATTCTATTTGCAGAATTATTAAATAAAATGGTGACAACTCTTCGTAATAATTATCTTAAATTTCTACGAATAATAATATTGTGTAGTTGAAAAACTTAGATTTTCAATTAATTTTTACCTAATCAGCGACTTTGCTCTTAAGTATAAAACAAGCCTTATAAAATAAATGGCTAATAGAGAGCTGTGATAAAGCAACTTTGTTGCCCGCTACGCCATGAACTTTAACATAAAAATTAGTTTTGGAAATAATTGCAGTACAATTTGAAACATTTCTTGGCTTAGTAATCATTTGAAGAACTTTAAGAAATTGATGAGGTCACAAAAATGTGTCAATTACGGATACGTCAAGAAAATTTAGAATTTGTGTTTTTGACTTAACTTATGACTATATTTTATGTTCAAGTGTTTTACTAAGAAATAGTGTATTTTTGCCAGTTTGTAGTTAGAGAGCTCTGAGGACATCAAGCTATATAAAAAACTGAAATTGTGCATAGTTAGATGCAACAAAATTTGGAACCAAAAAATACGAAATTTAAAATATATTTGTAAATTAATTTTTTAACGTAAATATATTATTCAAATATTCTTATTATTGTAATATCTTAGTGTTAAAAGCGTGAAGCATAATGTTGAAAGCAATGTCCGCTATAATTGATACTCTTTTTTGACCAAAAAGTGAACTCTAATACATATTTTTTTAGAATAAATTGGTGTCGAAAAATTTTTGAATAGAAACCATTTGAATTTTTTTTAAAACAAATTCGAAGTCTTATCAAAAATACTTTTCGAGCACTTTGTTCACTTTTTTTGCCTTTGTAGCCAATATCTCAAAAATAATATTTAGATCAGCGGTTGGAGTATCAAATTGACTGATTGACTGATTTATTTATTGGGTTGATATATATGAAATTTTCCTGCTTCAGAAATTTAAAAACAAATTAGTCTTAAACTTTTGCCAAAAATGACTTTCGTATATCAATCACCTCAATATTTTATGAAATTGTTCTGGTCTCCTTAAATTTGATCTGCTCATATAAATCAATTAAAAGTTTTTGACTTTATATGCTTTCTTACGATTTTGTTCTTAAGATGCACCACAAAATAAGCTTACATCTTATTTGCGGCTATCTTACAACCGCCGAATGTTTGCCACTTTAATGTTTTTAATTCTCAATAATCCTAAATATAACTAATTGTTCCAAACTTCTACTCGATTACTTCAAAACGGCATACTCGTCATTTTCGATAGCAAAATTTAGCTTGATATTTTTTCTCTTACAACTCAAACAAGTTTATCGATAAATAATCTGTTCTACAATGTATTCCCAATAATGATAATTTATTATTAATAATTTTCAAAACTTATAAGTTCTTGCCTGCGAGTGTCCACTCTAGCTGTGCCACATACACATTTGCATTTGTGGCATCAACTTAACGTATGCATGTTTGTCAGTTTGTCTGTGCCCTCAACAATAAGCTTTTGGGCTTATGAATTACTGTGAATTTCCGAATTGTTGTTTTTGTTCTTTAGTTAAATGTGGCATCATTTACACACAACATTGCAACAATATGCACTTCGTTGCATTGTGTTTTGTGCGCCAGCCCAGGGAAAAATAAAACAAATAAACAAACTTGCAAGCGCTTTTGAGGAAAAACAAACAAACAAACGGCAGATAGATGTATGCGGTATCACGTGGCAGGGGCATCAAGGTGCAGCATATGTTGTTGTTGGCAAGCAGCTGCAATTGCAATTGTATTCAAATATTCGACATAAATTATCATTCAAAAATCGCGGGAGGGCAGCAAAAGCAGCTGCAATGGCAAAAAAAAAAGTTTTCGCTTTTTTCGCAAACTTTTTTTGCGCGACTCCAGCAACCCACTCTAGGCCAAAACCCTTTCCGCGCTACTGTTGCAATTCCGCCCATGCTGTGGCCTTGTTACTAATAACCTCAATTCGAATTGCACACATAGATACACACACACACACATACGTACATTGGGCTTTGTGGCTTGGCAAGTTGGAAACAATATGGCAACGCTCTTGTATGTGTTTATGAGCATAACTGCATTGGTATGCGAGCGTGAGTGAGTATGTGTGCGAGTGTGTACGGTTTGCTTTGGCTAGAAGCACTTGGCAGTGCAAAATGCCACCCGCTGACGTTGCGGCTCGTTGTGGCAGCCACGTTCACACACACACACACACACACCGTGGCATAACAGAAGAGAACAAAATAGTGCAACTGATAAACAACATATATGTATTACATTGAAGAGACCGTGAGTCTGGTCGTGAGTTTGACACAGTCAGCGGCAGCACAGCCTGCCAATACTTGCAACTATTGCATGGAAAAACTTTTTGCCGCTTGGGAAAAAACTTGTGTGAAAATCTTCTTCATTCTACATATATATTTGCTTTATTCTTGCTTTATTGCTTTCCACTGCCGTAATTCCCTCCGCCCACCAGATTGCCACACCCGCTACTCCATTAGCCAGTCGGTAGGTGGTGGCCGTGTTGTTCCACTGCCTCTTTGCCACACCTACGCAGCACTTGCTTTCCCTTTTCTTTGCTCATTTCCAGACACCAGACGCCAGCTGCCGCTTTCCGTTAGTTAGCTAGCTTATTTGCTTTTTAATGACTTTTCACTTTTTTCACTTTTTCGCGTTTTCAACTTTTCACGTTTTTATGTTTCCATATTTTCATATTATGCATTACACGCCAGCCGAGCGACCTTCAAGTGCGTAATTTGCTTAACTTGTAAAAAAAAGTAACGCACCATGAATGATCTATGCCTAGAGATAAATATGACATATGCTTTGTGGCACGAACAATTTTTATTTAATTAACATACACTATAATTGCGGGGGATTTACACAAAGGGAGTATATAATTTTCGGTGAAAATTGGGTCGTAACTATTTGTAATCGTAACAATCAAGTTTATTTTAGCAGTAGTTTGTAATGTCGCAGTTAGAGCAGCTTACGAAATCATTGAATGCAAGCGAAATTAAAAAACTTGCAGCTTATGACAGCTGTTCTGGGGGAAAAATATTGAAAAGTTCTTTTGGAATTCAGCATTGGCAGTGCAACAAATCTTGTTAAAATGCTAAGGAGTTTACGAAATCTTTAACATGGAAGCTATGTATTATTTGCTGTCATTAAATTGTTTAATTCATCAGTCGATTCGTGGCTGCCTGAAGTGTTTTTGAAAAATTAATGTTTTTGTATTTTTTAAAAAAAGTACTAGAAAAAGAAATGTATTAATGTATCGGCCTGAATTAGTTTGTTTTGAAAAAAATGTAATTATTTTGTTTATTTTTTCATAGAAAACCGTGAATAATCTTGCAATTTTGAGGAATAAAATATTAGAGAAAGAAGTTTGCAGCTGTGTTCCTAATTTGGCAATAGGGCAATAGATAAACTGCTTGTTAGGAATAGTTGTATGTATGTACTGTTCTCAAGCAGAACAAGCAGTATATGTTGCCGTGTTGGAAAAATTGGATTTCTGCTGTAAGATATAAATTAATACTTTTTTATTGTGTCCTTAATAAAATGTATTTCATGTAACTTAACTACATTTATTATTTACGTAAAAAGCGCTAGTCAATATATTACAATAAAAAGTGAAAAACTCTAGTATTTTCGAATAACTCAAATATTTATTTATTCTCCAAATTTATTTTTACAATGTGGTAAACTTTATAGTTTCTATATTTTTATACACTAAATTGAAAAACCTCCAAACATATTGTCAATAACTTAAAATCTAAAAACCTAAAGCTAAGTATAAAAATATAATTCACTAACATGCGATCTTACTTATTATTATTGACCAAAATTTGCTAACTTTTGATTTATAGTGCTTCATATATCTGACAACTAACGATTGATCGAATGTAACTTGAATGGATCTTTCTAAAGACTGAAATCACTTCTATTGAAAATTAATATTTATAATAACTACTCTAAGTGATTTCTTATACCAAGCAGTACAGTAGTTTAGATTGGCCTGCCTCTTGGGAAAAAATCTTCCATTATGGGTGTATCTAAATAAAAATATTATATACACTGTTAAGCAATTATTTTAACTTTGCAGTTAAGGGGTTAATCTTTTCAACATTATAAATAAAATAAAAACACTGAATTATTTTTAACCTTTGAAAACAGAATATTAATAATAATAGCA
The DNA here is from genome assembly GCA_035046065.1 of Chymomyza procnemis. NCBI lineage: Eukaryota > Metazoa > Arthropoda > Insecta > Diptera > Drosophilidae > Chymomyza > Chymomyza procnemis. The sequence continues at coordinate 8,494,649 of JAWNOJ010000023.1, read as the reverse complement.
AAATAGCTTGAACTGCTTGTTGATGGTACCGGTAAAAGCTTAGGTAATCTTCTTAAGCAGTTCAAACCAATCCAGCATTTAACTAAACTGCTTTGTTACTTTAAAATTAAAAGTGTGACCATTACAGATGCAAGTAACTATATTATAGACTCACAAAACACAAATAAGATTAGGCAGCCTAAATACAAAACTGAAAGCAGTCGAGCATTTCTTTTCTTCAATGTGTAGTGTATTTGAAGTTCGTTACCGCAGTTAAAGAAATTTGAATACATTTTATTTAATATAAATATTTTGAGTTTATGAAAGTGAGTGTGAAATGTTAGACCGAGTTGGTCAACAGTAAGTGCAGCCAAGCCTAGTTGGATTTCATTTGTTGGCCTGATAATTAGACTACAAATTCAGTTCAAGTGCGTCGGTGTATCTGAGCTGGTTGTTGTTGTTGTCGCTTGAGTGCCGGCGAAAGTAAGTAATGCAGCTGTCGGATATAAAAAAATCGAGATATAAGATATGCATAAAGTTGGCCATAAATTGCGTGTGTATCTGTGTGTGTGTGTGTGCGTGTGAGCCAAACTAAATGCCTAACTGTTACAGATAAATGCAAATTTATGGTTTCGACGTGCAGAACAAATTGCCCGCAATTTAGCTAGTACCGTTAAGCAGACAAAATGGCCGCCGCATGGCAGTCATAGATAAAAAAAAAGAAAAACTAAATTTAATTAAACTGCAGCAGCCTCCAAACTTTAAGAAAGGCAATGCAAGCGGGCATAGAACATTCATTAGCCACATGCAGAACCAAACCAAGTCAGTTGCAAACAGCTGCTGTGCATTTCCGTCGCTGATCGATCGATCGATCCAACTGTGGCTATACCAGCTTTAGTCATGTATCTGAGCATCTATCAGTTACAAATTGTATCGAGTGCAATACATAGAATTTATTGCTTCCTGCTTTACACGCTCTTCACTTGCAAAACCCAAAGCCAAAATTCTAAAAAAAAAAAATCAGAAACAATAACAACCATGTTGACGAGTTGCAGGCTGGGAATGAATATGAACTTGTTGGTAACGATGACGACGACGACGACGAAAAGAACATGGCCCAGCCAGAGCATTCAAAATGCCGCTTTGGACATGCCAAACCCAGCCGGCCACAAGTTGGCAATTATGCCATTTGACATAATTCATAACTGCAGCGGCGGCAACGCATTGAATTGGTGCAATTGTCGTCATCGTTGCTCTGGCGACGCGGTCAGTTAAACACGGATGTGGCCAATACATTGTGGCCAAGTGTATGTTGCGAACTACACAGTGAGAAAAAGTGTAGTAAGTGTTAGTTTTGAAATTTGTTGATGAAGTATCGTCATTTCACTCATAAATTCAGCTATGCCAGACAGTTCTGCAGGCTCTCTGTTTTTATAGTTTGCTGCTTGGGCCATGAATTCTGCCGCAGCACACATGCACAACGCAAATTGTGTTGCAATTGTGTCAACTCTCTCACAGGCATTTGCTTTGATTTTGCTCTTACGCTCAATGGCGCTCTTGCTTACTGCATCTCTTACTAATACATAGAGTTAAATTGTAACCTCGTTCTTTTATATTCTACGCCGATGCTCTAAATTGTGAGCTGGAAACTCTGTTTTTCGATTACATTATAATTATTCAGGATAAAACAAGAAATTCTATGAATGTTGAAGTAATCACATCATATTAAGCCTTATTCAATTATTACAAAAGGATCTTTATTAAGATCACATAAATCACACATCCTTTATAATCTTACTAAAAAAATATTTTTCTAAAAATTGAGCGATGTTTACATTATGTTAGGTTCCCCTATCTGAATAGGAATGTTTAGTATTAAAATAATTAGAAATATTATTGTAACAGCAGAAAAGTAATGAGCCACAAGTGCTTACTGCTTTCAAAAAAACACAAGACACAAGTTCTACGCATTTTGGGCTATCCGAAACTCATTTTAGAGCCTCTCGCTTATTCATGAGGTCCTGATTGTACCGAAAAACATTATGGAATAAATCTGAAAGTAATCTCTCGCTGGTATAGGCCACACTTTAAACTATGATTGAATTAACATTGTTAAATAAAAGATAGCGTGTTACCTTTGCCCAAAATGAAACTTAATTTGCCCTTAGATCTCTGTATAAGGCCTATTTAGCACAAAATTTATGCACCTTGGCAATTCTCTTCTACTTTACCTTTTTAGATATATACAGCTTAAGATAAACAATCCGGAACAGTTCAGCAGCGTGGCAATACTGCAATACTTTACACATTTACATGCCTCCACCTCACCAAATATCAATCAAATAATACCTATAAATTACATTCAGAATTCAAGGAATTCTAACTTAAATCTTGATAACTTGGATTCTGAACGATTTACAAAATTTCACATTGCTTCTGAGCAACTTATTCTTCTCGCATACGGTATACTGTTTTATGCGCATACTGAATAACATTAGCATTTTATTAACGCATTTTTCGAGATAAAACCAAATGCCTTAGCCCAAGATTCTTCTACCTTTGATTGTGAGCATGTTTCACTATGAAAGGATTTTTGCAAATCAATTCGTAAGCAAATTCAATTTCCAGTCTCCAAATAGGCTCAATTAGTTCACCCAATCGGTAATACTTCCTGAATTTTGTTTCAATTTCTAATAGATAATATAGTTCCAAAAAGAAAACTAAATAAATATTATATAGTTTGGAATATCCAGTCCATATTTCATCAATGTAATAATTATAAGCTCTTAGTTTTCTTAAAAACTGCAGCAATTTGATACCAAAATAGATCATTAGCTCATACCATTTTTTTGAAGTGTATTTCTCGCTTAGAACGACATCTATGGCAGCCTAGGCTGTTCTACCATCAACTTAAACATTATTTAGGATTTTCTACCATACTTGTTGTTGTTGTTTTTGCTATTTTGTTATCATAAATTTATATGCTCGTTTCATAAGCGACAACAACGAAAGTTGCTCGAGTTGCTGCTGCAACTGGCCAGAAGGATGAAGATAATGATGTTGCCGCTGCTGATGTTGATACTGATGACTATGATGATGCTGATGGCCTGCTTGGGCCTGGCCAGAACACGCAATATCACATATTGTAGACGAGTATATATGTATACATAAAGTTGACCAGTTTATAGTGGTAGCAATTTATGTTGCCATTCTGTGATCAGTGCCACATTTCTGCTTTTCCAAGTCAAGCCCAAGCCGCGATATTGTCGTTGTTGCTCTTGCACTTTTCTCATGGGAATCAGGTTAACTTGAAACGGAAAAAGTTTTTAATAAATTGACAAAAGTTTGTCATATGCATTGTGGCAACAACAACAACAACGACAGCGACAACAACAGCAACAACATGGCCAATAACAAGTTTCTAGCCATATTTACTGCTTGGCTCTCCCTACGCTTGTATTTCGCTCCATTTTCCATGTTGCCAACTGCAGTTATGCTCCAATCTTTGTCTTCTTCTTTACGATTTTGATGAACTTTGCACAGAATGTCAGCTTAAAGCAGCAACACTACCCTTACGCACACACACACACCTGGCCAACCCCCCCGCCCTTAGTATTGTTCATAAAAAATTGTTATGCATAAAAGTTTTTGACCAAAGCAAAAGTCAAAATGCCAACAAGCAGCAACTAGAGATTTAAATATTGGAACAAATGTTGTCTATTTAAATACTTGCAACTTGTGCGGCCAACTTGACTTGCCACATAAGCATCTGCCGCTACCGCTGCTGCTGCTGCATGCATAGTTAAGCATTACAAAGGTACAACAGCCACAATTTAAATGAGCATAAATCTGACAATGCACAATTTTTAACATTTGTTTGATAAACGACATAACTCCAAATCCTTCAAAATGTTGCTTCCAAGAGGCAGTAGTGGGGGCTAGCAAGTGGCCCCTTTTGCATATAAAGCAGCATAGTTTTTTGTTGCAACTCGTGTAGCATGTGTTAGACAGCGCTGTCTACCTGATGAGCTGTCAGTTGTTTTTCTTTTACTAAATAGACTTGATGTAAATGCTTGTAGCATGAGCAGCAGCAACAACAATCACAACTACAATAACAACAAACAAAAAACAACTTTAAACTTTTGTAAATGAAAAACAAGCTGTGCACAGGTAATTACTTGCACATCAACTTTAAGACCAACTTGGGCATATATAAAGGGCTGTATGTTTGTATTGTATTTTAGGGCGAGACAATTTGTGTGAAGTCCACAAATCGTTTGGGATTATGTTAATTTTGATTCTAACGTAAATTCTAAATGTGTAGCCACTTTTCACGTAAAATAAACGAAACGGTTTTTAACCGATTCGCCCAATGGAACAAGAATTGGAATATATTTGGCAGCAAAATACTAAAATCCATTGTTTTTCAAATAAGATAGATTTTATGATAGAAATGAGTACAAGGTTGTTGACTTATTACTTATATAATATAATGAACCGATTAAGATGGAATTTGACAAATATATAGGGAGTGAGCTCAAAAAGGTTTTACGGAAATTAATAAAACAATACTCAAAGGCGCATTCATTTAATGGTTAAAAATAAAAGTAGATAAAAAAGTGAATTACTTGCCCCAAAAAATATAAACAGAATTAGAACATTCAAAATCTTATAATACATATAAATTTCCATTACTTTTAAAACAAACTATTTTGCATTTGTCTCAATATATTGTAGACCTATTATTTATATTTTACGTAGAATTGACTTTTTAATCAAAAACGCTGCGACTTACCTCAAAAATGCAACTAGCCAAACGTCTAGTGTTGTTTACCCGCTATTGTGCATTTTTTCTGTTTGTATCCTATTAAAATCGTATCAATATCCAAAGGAACGCCATATAGTATGTACCATCCACAGTAAAAATATCTGACTAAAGGTGTTCCAACAATGCCAACAAACAAAGACCCAATACTTCAGCCTTTGACACAAATACAAGATCGCCACCGATGCAACATATGAGTTCCGGCCCCGTCTGTTTCAGCATTGACCTCAAGGTTGGGTGGTATCATTGTTTGGCATCATTTGGAAATCCCAAGACTACATAAAGTGGCGACAAATACATTATATACCTAAGGTGGACAATTCAACCTGTTATCGGGTAACAGTCGACCTCACTAATTTTCGCTATGCTGCCTTGCATTACGCGAGCCTTCTCTAGCTGAGTATTCCATGGGAATAATAGCATTCCTTCGACGGCTTTGCAATCGAAAAAATTTTTTTTTTAACTCATACCCACCGACAGGGTTTATAAAGTATTCTGATGATATGGTACAAACACGAAGAGTTAAAGTCTAAGTTTGAACCATGTCAGTTTACTTTGATTTTTTTCGCAACTGTAGAGTTTGGTAATACTGGATTACTTTAACATTATTTCACAATTACAATACATGAAGAGAGGTATTAATTTTACCCTGGGATTTAAGTTTATAATAATAGTAGATTATGTAGATCAGGATAAAGGTACCAATGGTTAAATTTTGTAACGCATACATCGTTGGAACAACTAAACTAAAGTCGTTGCTAGTAGTTACTAGCAAGCATAGATCAAGGAAGTTGTAATCCATTGCAACGGCAATGAAAAGTGTCAACCGTACCATCATGGTACCAGCCAAATCTCGGTTAAGTTTAAAATCGACCAAAGTGAATTGAAGCAAAATCTATCCTAGCTAAAAAATCTGTTTGATGGTATGCAAAATTTTTGCTGTTTTGGAAAATAAGACATACTAGAGAATGTCCGGGTCACCAAATGGCAAATTAGATAATACACACACACACACACATTCATACATACATACATATATTATATATTCATATTCATAAATACCTACTCATACATATTCTTGTCATAAAATGCATGTGGCCCTCTTTTTGATGTGCTGCAAGTTTTTTTTGACGTGCAAGCAACAACAGTAACTATTGCTAGAGATGGCCGCGTGAGAAACAAAATACCTATCAATCACTTTGATGTAAAGTCCAGAAAAAGGGCAACAAAATACTTATCGTAACCTCGGATAGCATTTGTTCCTTATTCGTATAAACACATAGATAACAGAGACTTTGAGAATTAGAGATCTTATCGTTTTAGAAAGTTGATAAATCGAGATTATCATGCCTTGTTTCTTCGCATAAAAGTTTGCACTTCAAAGTGCTGCAATCCAGAAAATTGCCAAAAGTTATATGAGTCGTTACATTTATGCGAATTTTAGGGGTCTTCTGGATTCTGTTCAGAGATCTGAGGTAGGTAGAGTAGTAGGAATGCTTGAGTGGAATACTAGTGGAACAGAGTCTCAATTCACATAGCCCGTGTGCTTAGGCTAAGGGTTCATTATACGATTTAAGATTTGTTCTTATGATCCGATTGCAACCGGTTTTAATAGTCAGATTTAGCTTTATCTTAGTCGTAATGCTTTTTCCTGCTCATTTAGAAAAACATTTTTTCTTTTTCGAAGTTCCCATTTCTCTTGACACGTAAAGATCACATGTACATCTCTTAAGCCTCAAGCAATTGTCGTGATTGGGTGCTCACGCAGCTTTTTTCGTTTTCTGCTCAATTTTGTGCATCTCTAATTTTTATATTTTTTTGTTATTTCTGTTTGTTCTATTTAGTTGTTGTTTTTACATTTACATTTCACATTTATTTTCAAAACAATTTATGTGTTGTGCAGCATGTGGCATGTTGTTGCTGTTTCATTTTACTTTCAACTGCAGAAAGTGGCACATGGCGGCGGCATAGTTTGTAATCAAATAATGCAACAGCAACAACAAATTTATGATAACTCATGGCAGTAAATGGAAAAATACAATCTTTTAAGTGTTCACATAAAGTACATAGAAATGTATTGTATTGTATATAATATAATGGTGGACCACCGCCCAAGCACTTTACGGTTTCTACCTGGTAAGTACTTGCAGATAGATCATATTGGGTTTGGCTTTCGGGGTTCCAGCTGTGACTTTTGGGTAAAAGTAAAATGTGGCAACAATATGCAAGCTTAAGAATTTTCACTTTTCTCTTCAAGTTGTTGGCTGTATTGTATTGTTGTTGTTGTTGTTGCAACTTTGTAACCCCTGCAACGCCAGAGGCCTTGCAAATTGCGCTGACGTGCATGTGGCACGTTGGCTTGTGCATATGTTGCATGCCACATGCAAAAGATATTACTTATTATTTTTATTGTCCATAATTTCATTTTGATTTGCTTTGATTAGTTGCCAGACATCAGCAGTAGTAGCTGTGGCAATTCCACTTGAAACAGCCTGCAGCTACTCATGCCACACATTGCCACAAGTTGTTGCGACTGCAACACTCTTGCATGGCATATTTATTACAACATTTTGCCGGCATATGAAAGCCTTGCAAGGTTTAAGTTTTTTGCAATTTAGTATTTTTTTTTTATTTTTGGTTTTCGTTGCATTTGTTTGTTGCCATCGCCGCGAGTTGTTGCTGCCACTGCCGCCAAGGCAGTTCAAGGTCGTTTGCAAACATTTTCATTTATTACGATAATACCCCAACCGTCAAATTCAATGTTATTACTATTGATTAAAGTTATTAAATGTTATGCATTATGATACTTGAGTTATATTACGCTTCAAGTGTAATTCCAATTAGAATTCAAGTGACAAGCAATTGAGGCACAAGTTGCAGTTGTGGCAACTCTTGGTGTCGTCCAAGTGGCAAGCTGAAAAAGTTTGTTGTCCAATGAAAACCAACAACAACAACAACAACAAAATGGCTACCGAAATGGAAAAACTGTGTCAGCAAAGCACATGTGAGTGAATACTCTTGCAGTTGGCTTTTTTCAACACATAAAGTTTTTATGAACTAGTTCAAAATGTTTGAGTGGTTTACATAATTTTTTTATGTATTTTTTAAGATAAGACAGAATCATATAATATTAAAGTGACTATTATTTAATATATATTTTTTACGTTATTAAATAAATTTCTATTTTGCAAATGTTGTGTTGTTTTTAAGAGCTTAATAAGGCAAAAAAATTGTGTAGTTCATTGCCATATTTGGTACGTAAAATTTGTTATATAATTAGTGTTATGTTTATTATAATTATAAAAATACGTTTTGTTAATGGGAATTTAAAAAGAACAATAAGTATATTAAGTAATAAAATGTGTTTACGCGGAATGTAATTTAAAAAAGTAACAACATTTGATATGAAATAAAGTTTTGTTACTAAAAATTATTAAATCAAAAATGGTAAATTTTTTGAAAATAATTTTTCACATTTTCTATTTAATAAATATAAATATTTCTTTGGGAAAAATATAGAAAAGCGAAAATGTAAACTGATTCCAACTTACGTGGAATAAACATAAAAAGATAATAAGATAAAAGATTAATTCTTAATAGAAATATAATAGTAAATAAAATTAAAAGTGCTAATAAAAGCTTACAAAAAAACTTGCATGCTACAAATACAAATTTATATAATTCTTAAACGGAGACGATCGTTTTGAAATAGCTGCGAGTTGCTGTCTTACATCGAAAAAGTAAAGCAGAATTTCTGCGACCTCTAAACACTTAGGATGCCATATTAAAATATTTTGCATTTTCTGAAAAAAGGAAAACTTTTAATTGATTATGTTAAGGAATATGGATTACAAAAAAATAGTGAGAATTAGATAACCTAAATTGAAAATTCATTCTTATTAAAGATCTGAATGTTCTTTAAAATAAACATATTTAGAAACATATATGATACTCACACAATTTTACTATAAGTTCTGCCGTCGCAATAGATACACATTTACAGTCTATAGACATACAATTCCTATATGACTATCTTTTATTATTATTATTTTTTTTTAAGTTATTTTTAATGCAAAATCTTCGTTATGTGTTTAGTTACCCATAGCAAAAAAAAAGTAATTTTTTTGCCAGATGTGAGACGATGCACATCTATAAAAAATTTACCCATCAGGGTCGGAATACGGATTAGTTTTATTATATTTTTTCCTCGTTATCACTTATTATTTCATAATTTTATAATGTTTAACTTGTTTATTCTTAAGGTCAACTGGACTTTGTTGTTCCCTTAACTATATTAATAAATAAATAAAAAAAGATATTTTTTTTTTTGGAAATTTTCTGAGATTCTTAAAAATTTAATGCATTTAGCAAATTGGCTTGAGCTGTGAAGAACTTCCGCATTAAATTTTCCAAGTTCTGATGATTATCTAAAAATCATTGATTTCCGGCATTGCCATATGCTAACCCATGCTCTTCTAGTCCCTATCACTATGTTTATTTACTTAACAATTTTTTTATTGAGTTTTTTTTTATATAGGTAATTTTTGCAAATTTTTGGCATGCGATCTTAATTTACTTATATGTAACTCAAGAAAGAAATAAACTACATTTTTATATATAGAGATATGTGATATTCGAATCAATTAAGAACTTGAAAAAAATGTGCTGACTACAACTTAATTGTAAAATATTTAGCATTACATTTATTAAAAAAAAAAAGATTTGTATGTATGATGAAGGCAAGGCCAAGATTTAATTAGGATCGTCGCACCACTATTGATGATGATGATGATGATGCATGATGGATAAATTGTTAAACTCGAGACTAATACCATTTTTGGTTTTAAATTTAATTGCCTTATGTCAATTCTCAGTTATTTAATTTAGTTTTAAAACAAACTATGTAGAAAACAAAATTCAATTAGTCAGTCAAATAATCGGCAAGGTTTGCTTATTTGAGTGATAGTAACTCGCTACTTTGAGCTAGAAAACGGTTCCTCAAAATTGCCTGACAGAAGTGACTCGTCGGAATTTGAAGTTGCTTAGCTTAATATTATTATTATTTTACAATCGATTTTTATAACACCAAGAAATATTATTATCTTGTGCTTAGAGATTCAATTTGAAAGGTCACAAGGCTCGAGTTTTTATTAATAACACTTTATCCGTGCTTTCAAGTTTCCTTCAATGTTCCACAAAACTAATGATCCATTTTACACCTAAGGGAAAAATTAAATAAGTTTCTATGGATTTTATTGTGGTATAAGTAGTAGTAGTGTATTAATTTTATTAAAAGATTAAAAGTGCAAGAAATGTGTCAGTTTCTCTAAAAAAGTGTATTATAACCGAATATTTTTCTCTTGTTTGAAATTCATAGTGTTTAGTTAATTTTCTGTAAGATAATTTTTTTTTAATTCCCTATGATTTCGCTACGGAACTTAGGGCCTCTACTAGAAGCTTCCATCGAACTCTGTTTGGCGCCGTCTGTCTAGCTTTGTCCCATGTTGTGTTCGACTGGGCCTGGTCTTGGAGCATGCGTCTTCTCCGCGGTGCATTAGGTCTTCATCCTTAACTTGGAATCCTTGATGGCCAGTTTCAAAACACCAAAGTCATATACCAATGAAAAGATTTAATCTTTGAGTGAAACAAGAAACTTTCAATCTTTCTAAATAGTATTTTGAATAAAATCGTTATTTTTCATACATAAAGTGAGTAAACTCGTTGCCAGAGTATAAAAATATTACCGCACAAGGCAATCCAAGCCAAAACTTCAGATAGCCGCATACATACATAGTATATATATATACGTATTCCAGCTTAAGTGCAGCAGTCCAGATGAAAAATGGTCAACAAAAACAGCAACACCAACAACAACAAAAAAAAACAAAACCAACATAACAAATTTTTTTCTTTTTTACTCTAAAAAATGGCTGCTACAGAAAAATTGACCTCAGTGACAAAGGCCCAGACTAAAGCAGAGCAAAGCGAAACAGAACAGAGTAGAGCAGACCAGGCCAGGAGGCTAGGCCAAGCAGGCAGCAAGCCAGGCAGGCAAGCAGCCAACACACACACGCGCACACACACACCCATAGTAGTAGGACACATATATGTGTGTGTGTGGTTGGCTGGCCAAGAGACAGCGGAGACACACTCAAAAGTGGAGCAGCAATTGCATTTGCCATGACTAGGCTTAGACCCCAGACCAAAGCAGTGCCGAGCGAGTTGAAGTAGAGATTAGAGCAGCATTGGACAATTGCAACTGGCGGCCAACAGAGGCCAAAAGCAAGCCAGCAAACAGCATGGAAGGAGCAGGAGACAGAGCGTGTTGGCCTCCAGTGCCGCGTGTCTTTGGTGGGCAGACAAATTACAGTAGCCAGATTTCTCGTCTTCGGAGTTGTTTTGCATTTGCACACAGCACGAAGCACCCACTCTTAAGCCGCCCTGACACCCCCCTTGCACCCACCAGGTGACGTGCTTTGAACGTGTTGTTTTTTTTTGCTTTTTTTATTTAACTTAATTTTTATTTTTTTTTAGTTTCGGGTGTGTGTTTGCGTGTGTATCTGTGTGTGCGTGTTTTTCAAATGCTTTGAAGAATGTGGTTTACTTTTTGGATGAGTTAACAAGCAAGCCTCAGTGCATGTTGCAGTTGTTGCTGCCGCTGCTGCTGCTGCCGCCGGTATTGCTGTTGTTGCAGCAACTTGAAGTCTACATGAATTTGAGTGTAATTTTTGTTGAGCTTTTTAGTGCAACATTCTCAAGTGTTACAGCAGCTAAAGTGTTATTGTAAATTGGTTGCAGAAAGTGTTGAACCGGACTCGAGACAGACGAGTTGCAACAAAACTGGTCTCAACAAATTCATATGCAACAGAACTTTCTTTAAGCAGACAAAATTTTATTCATATATGCACAGGAGGAATGTAAATAGGAATGCAAATAGTTGCAACACACTAAACTTCTTAGAATAGAGAAATTGCAATTTTTTTTTTATTTTAATTTTTTTATTTTTAATGTGGGTCATTAAAGAGTATGTGGACTTTAGCCAAAGGTGACTAGTTGTCTGTGGTATAATAACTTTGTTGACTCCAATTTTTTAGTCAAATAGAATAGGAAAATATTAAAATGTAAGCTTCATTCAAGCTTTTAAGTTTTGACTACATTTTAAACCAAATTGAAAATCATATCTTTGACTTAGAATAAAGCACTTGAAGTGAGCAATGAGCAATCAGAGTTTCAATACTTATTTTCGCAACTGCAATGACAAAAAAAAAAGAATATATATTGCCTAAATTTGATTATAAATAAAATAAAACCATGAATTATTGCGATTTCCTCATACTTTTTATTTTTGGCAGGAAGTTTTTTTTCTTTCTTGTCGTCTAGATTTCGGCATATATATTTTTTCTTGTTATTCCGCTTAAGAACTTAGGGCCTCTACTAGAAGCTTCCATAGAACTTTGATTTGCACCGCCTGTTTAGCTTAGTTCCATGTAGTGTTCTCCTGGGTGAATTTTTAAAGGATGTATCTTCGCCAGGTTACCGTAGGTCTTCCAAATTTTAGCATATAGCATTGGCACAAAAAGGTTTTATTCATAAGCCCGAGAACTTTTAATTAAATTATCAGTATAAGAAGGTAAAGTGATAAATTTTATATCTGATTCAAAAAAAAAGGTTTGTTGATAACATTTTTTCGAAACAGCTGCATCCAAACTTTGAAATGGCCGTAAAAGTATAAGGATAATTTTTGTTTAACCTTAAAATAACACAAATTATTTATAAAGCAAAAAAAAAAATGTTCCATTATATTCATATGATAAACACAATTTGGAAATTAAAACTTACATGGAAGGCATAGGCATAGTACTAAAGGGTAAATCATTTTCTTTTTCGTTAATTCCTTAAAAAAACTTAATAAATTAAATTTGAAATTTTGTATACCAAATATTGACATGCTCTACTAGACTGATGTACAGCGGCCATCTTTAGTTCGCCATTTTGTAATTTTGAAAATCCAAAATCTAATTTTCATTTCTTGGCGCCACAATAGCAATTTGCAGCACAAACTTTCATTTTAAACAATAAAAATTGATTGGCGACTGAATATGATTTTTAATATTTAAATTAAATAAAATTTATAATTTCGAAATTTTATCTTAATAACCGTTCTTGAGGTAGGTAGACTCCGAACAACACTAATGCCTTCAAAATTTTGACTGCATACAATATGTATTTGCACTTGATAAATGTTCATTGAAAGTTATATATAACTATAAGGAGTTGCTCAAAATTATATCAAGTAAAAATACTTTCGAAATATTCTACTTTATTCAAAATTTAAAACGTATCAGAATATCAATAAATAACTTAAGAGGATTTCTAAGAATAGTATTGAAAATAGGGATACTATTTTCGTAATTTCAAAAGCAAATGAATTTGGTTTTGTTTTAATAAAACTGGGGGTCACTTTCAGGTTAATTCATATTCAATACTACGTCAGTACATTAAGATATTCGAATGGAGATTCTAAGTTTTGAATAACCATAACTCTACAAAAATAATTCAAAGCAAATCAGAGCGTCGTAGTGCTTCTAAATGATTTATCTAGAGTGTCTGCGCTTAGACCTTATGAATCATTAATATAACCCGAAAAATTGCAAAAAACGGCTATATAACCAAAAATACGCACAAATTTATCTTTTTAATGAACAACTGCTTTCCATGTGTATACTAAATTTGTTTAATTTATTAAAACATTGCAGCAATACACGATGCTTATTTAATAATGTAAAATAAATATAAAAAAGTCCTCTTTTTAGTTTATAGTATTATAATTATCAAATAATTGTAAAATAAATACACTTGAAATGGGATACAAAGAGGAATTTTTCTTCTAGCTTGCATTATTTTTTTTTCAAGGTTCTACTTAACTTACTTTCCCTGCCATCAAAGTTTATAAGCCAAATCGTTATAAACAAAACTTAATAACAATACTATTACTTCATACCATCATTTTGTTGGAATCTTCTACGTCTCACACCTATGTACTCTACCAAAAACTAGCATTCCAGCAAATATTCAAAATATTAAGTTCTCAAAGTGTTTATCTAAAACTCATTTAAATACCTAAACATAAATAAAAAAAAACTTTAAACCAAAACTTACTATCTATCAACCGAAAACTACAAAAAGCCAATCACAATCAATTTGAAATCACTTTGGTGTCAATTTGCAAACATCTTCAATTACTTTAGCATATAATTTGATTGCTCTTCCAGTATTTAAATTGATTAACTAATTTACTCAATAAACATTTATTTATTACAGCCCCAAAACGAAAAGTGCTTTTCGTGTTCTTGGCCAACTGACGTGACGACGTCTTTTCTATCGTGTTCGACCGGGTAAGTGTTAAACCGAATTTAGAAGTTAAATGTTTTGTCAGTTTTTGTTTGAATTTGATTTGCGTGTCGAGCTACTTAAAATATTTCCAAGTGAGTCAAGTGATTGGCTCAATTGTCGGATTATCTGTCTGTCGAGTTTGTTGGCTTGTTTGTTTATAGTTCTATAAAATTCGAGTGTGCCAAATTGGCTCGAAATGAGCAGATATTGTAGATACTTGGGCCTAACGGCATTTTATATATATGTTTAGATGTGTTTTTATGCTGGCTTATATGGTAATGAGTCAGTCCTAATTCTGAAGACCATAAGAAACGCTTTTTAACTCATATATTCATAAGTATGCACAGAATTTTATTAACAGAATTTGTTCTGAGTAAAGGCCATTACCATTTAACAGCTACACCAGCCGTATGCGTGATTAGATACTTCGTCAGCTTGTTGGCCAATTTTATGGCATTTTTTGTACCGTTGCCCGCTAGTAAATGTTATTTAGTTGACGCATAAGTTGGCATTAGCGGCTTTATTAACAGCTATTGAGTTGCTGTTAAATACTGAAAATCTTGAATCTATCAACGAAAACTTTTATTGGGGGCGCGCCAGCAAAACATCAAAGTGCACAGTGGTTCAAGTCGGTAACTACTTTGAAAAAAATTCATATACGTCTGGACTGCTTTGAGGAACATTAAGAGACAAAATTTATTAGTATTTATTTATAGTTAAGAAATTGTTCTTAGTTGCTATTATTTAAAAAAAAAATAAAGGAAAAACCCATAAAATAATTTAGAGATGGAACATTTTTTTTGACACTGGCCTTTTATAATAAAAAAAAATACATAATTTAATTCACATATATGCAAAATCACTCATAGAAATAAAAAAATATATTATAAGTAAGTGAGCCACAATAAAATAAAATGAACATAAAATTGCATGAAAAAAACAAAAATATTAAATAAAATTAAATAAATATATGTTCAGAATAGTACTAAGAAAGAAAAAAATTAAATGAACTATACATATATACAAAATAGCACTAAAGAATTTTAATAGAAAAAATAAATAAATATTATGAAGTAAAACAAAAAATAATGTGTTAAAAAGAAAGCTGCAATAAAATAAGAAATAATTAACTGAAACTGACAGTTAAACTAACTAACAAGAAATATAAGAAAGTATAAAAAGATAAGATAATGTAAAAGAACATAAATAAAATAATTTAAAATAAAATAAAAAAAATACAATAAAATAAAATAAAATAAAATAAAATAAAATAAAATAAAATAAAATAAAATAAAATAAAATAAAATAAAATAAAATAAAATAAAATAAAATAAAATAAAATAAAATAAAATAAAATAAAATAAAATAAAATAAAATAAAATAAAATAAAATAAAATAAAATAAAATACAATAAAATAAAAGAAAACAAACCAAAATAAAATAAAATGAAACAAAATACAATAAAATAAAATATACATATTTACAAAAAGCATTAAGGAATTTTAATAAAAATATAAGTAAAAATATATAATGAAATATGAAATCAAGTATAAGAAATAATAATGTATAATAAAATAAAAAAAAACTACAAAAATATTAAAAATAATTAACTAAAATGCAAGATATAAAACAAAATATAAATATATGTATATGAAAGAAAATAATGTAGATTTAAATTTTAAAAAATTAAGCACAAATAAAATAAAATACTTTAAAATGAAGTAAAATAAAATAAAATTAATTATAGTTTTATACAAAATAGCAATAAAAAATTAAAAAAAAAACAAAATAAAAAATATTTAACTGAAATACAAGATATCAAACAAAATATAAATATATGTAAAATAAAATAAGAAAAAATAAAATGATGTAAAATAAAATTAAATTAAATTTACTGTAAAAAATAGCACAAATAAATTTTAAAACAACAAAATAAGTAATAATTAACTGAAATATAGCAAATAAAGTAAAATAACATAAAAAATGAAAATAAAAATTAAATCAAATAAAACAATAGAAAACAAATAAGAGTTTATAAAAACCAATTAAATTTAATAAAAATAAATAAAATAAAATAAAATAAAAAAATGAATTAATAAAAAAAAAACATTTTGAAATAAATAAATAAATAATTTAACAAAAGAACGGACAAATGGTTTATTTTGTATAGAGCCATAAAAATAATATTTTTTGTTCAAAGTTCTCGAACTTTTTATCCATATATAAAGTTCTATTTTTTTGGCGTAGATCCATCGATAGCTCACTGAAATATTCCCATAAAATTGAGCAAAATAAGGAGTTTCTTTATTCAAAGATATTTTTCCCTTCTTTTTCGAACATATTGTTAGCAGAGTTAAAGTTCATCGATAAGCTGCTAACATTATTATCACCTTTTTTTTATTTTTGGTGAACTACAATGTAATTACGAAATATAAAAACTATTAACATTTTGCAAGGCATTTACTATATATACACCGAGTTTCACCATTTGGACCACTGTGCGACGTCAACGCGTGCAGATGTTGCGGCTGCTGCCACCGCTGGTGCAGCTTTGACGTTTGTCGTACGACTCTTGCAGCACGATATATGGATATGGATGTTAAACGACCCACGCCGTCAGATTTATTGTGCCTCATGATCCGCTGATTGTGCGCTGATTTTGGCTTCGCTTCCCGGCACTAACTTGGCTTATTTATGTAGCTAAAAGCTGCGTGGGCCACAGCTATTTATTTATATAGATACAAATACATTTTTATAGACCCAACAACTACAGACAGCACTTATGTATGCATATATATATATACATCTGCGATGGTACAATATATATATTTTGATTTTGGATTGTGACAAAACGGCAGCAAACGGTTGCAAACGATGCGTTTTGGTAGCTGTCGTATCTCTGATCTGGCTCGGCATCTGACTCTTGTTTTTGTTTTGCTTGTTTCTTTTTTTTATTATTTTGGTAATCGTAGAATTTGGCGAAATTTCATGGCCTTTTAGAAAGTTTTATTTGGTTATTTGATCACTTCGAGAGTTACGTGTGGGCGATGCTTTTGGTAGAGAAATTAGTTATCTGCTTGTGACGGTCAGTGCTTGAGATTTTGGCTAATTCTTGAAATATTTTCAGCTAATACGGCAGAACAAAAGGCACTTACAATGTTAGCCGCTAAAATTAATTTTTAATGTTTAAAAACTTCATGCTGTTTGAATGATTTGTTTGAAAAAAAGTTTTATTGAAAAGGGTTGATAACTAACTCATAATTTTTATGCGGATTTTCATTAAAAAAAAATTGGAATTTTATGTTAAATTTGTGAGTCTTCGGCAATGATAGCTGGTTTATTTTCTATGCCAACAATTGATTTAAATCTTTAAAACCAGACAATTTTGATTAGAAAATTAGCTTAATATTTAACATAATTATTTTTTTTATAATAATTAAATAATAAAATTGCATATGCGTGATTTATTTTTCACTAATGATAAAACTGCAAAGACACCATTAACCCGATATCGGCTGTAATTAAAACTTAATTAGAATCGGACTGCTGGCTTTCAGGTGGAATATAATATTGACAAGGCCGTGTGCAACTGTGTGTGGATGCCAATAGGCTTTATTTTTTAGAACATTGACTATAGATAATGACAATAAATTTACCCCTTTTTTAAGTCGCCATTCTGATTTGTGTTATTTATTTATAAATATTATCTATAAGTAAACTTATAACTAATATGGCGGTAAGCTCTGGCTAGTTAGTTAATGTTGTGTGTCCTAGTCTTAGTCTTATGATTTGAAGTTGATCGTGTCTGTTGATTTTTATTTGTGAGGAAAACCCTATATATTTTGATATATTTGTGTAGTTGTTGTTTATAGTTTTATATCATTGGGAGCAAGTCTCAATTGTTTTTTTGTGTTTAGAAATTAAATTTTTTTAAGGTATTTGTTTATGTCTTTTGTGTTCAAGTTGGCTTTATGTTTGTGTATCCTGCTATCTAAAGTACCTTTATTTTGGAATGAAAGTGATTTAAAAGTGATCTTATGGATCGGGAGTAAAATTTTGATTTGTTGCGACTGGCAATTGCATCTTGTGAGGAGAGGAAAACGGAGGAAATTATGAATTTGCCTTTTTTTTGTTTTAGGTTTGATAATTGCTTTCAGGATTGCCATAATTTCTGCTGTCATAACTGAAGAGCAGGGTGAAAGTAGTCCTGATTGTTTTAGACTTAGTTCTGTTGTCACTGCACAGCTAACAATATTGTTTAGTTTTGATCCAACTGTGTATGTAATTTTATAATTTTTTAATTGTTCTTTTATTTCTTTGAAGCATTGTAGGTAAATGGTAAATTTTTCTACAACTTTTTCTTAAAGACCAATTCAATATAATAGCAGCTTACTCTAAAATTTTATATAGAACGTAATAATATTTACTTCGCTGCAATAAACTTAAACAGCTCAAAGTTTTTTTCTTAAAAAGTTGTTTTTTTTAAGTTTATGACTTTTAAGCTGCCATAATAACATGATTATGTGTTTTATTATGAAAAACATATTTTTATTGAGACTCCGGAAAATCTTCCAAAAACACCACTTTCAAACACTTACAAATGCGATATTATTTAATGACAGAATGTCGAACATAAAAACGATTTATGGACATAAAAGTTAAATGGTTTAAATTATATTACTTTTAAAAAATATAATTTTTTGTTACTTCAAGTTCTAAGCGCATAAAATAAAATCCAAGTTTTATTTGTAGTTCTCAAATCTTTTGAAGTCTGAAAAATTTTCGCGTGCTTTGCGTAAGTTCGGTAGCATTTGGCGCTTTGACACCAATTGCTCTGTCGTTATTTTGCCATTTTTTTAAATTTTTTTTGCTTTATGTTTTTTGCACGCTATTGTTGCAGCAACTCTCATTGTTGTTGTTGCTGCTGTTGCAGTTGCAGTTGACTGTGCAACATGCAGCGCACGTCACTCAAAGTGGCAGTCAGTAAAGTTTTGTAGTACGCCGAGTATTGTTAAGTGTTGGCAGCATTTGTACTTTGAAGTTATGTCGGTTTTCGAAAAATTTGTTTTTTGTTTTTCGTTTTTCATTCGAATGCCCATTGAAGTGCATTTTGAGTGCTTTTCAGTGAAGGTCAGTCTCTTTGCTGCTGTTGTTGTTGCACTGTTAATTTTAGTTGCTGTGCCACCTGAACTCTGTTACAGCCACTTTTGGGCCAACAACCAAAAAAAAATATAACTTTTGGTTACAAATTATGAGCCAACGTTTAAAAGAAAAAAAAAAGTGACATAAAAAGCAAAAAAAATGAAATGGCAGCTGTAAAGCGTAGAACTCACTGTCTGCCCCTTATACCAAGTACCCGTCCCACATTCTCATTGACCATTCAACTTTTGACTGGTCAATGCCGCCAAAAAAAACGTGCGCTTTGTTTATTTAACGATTTAGATTTTTAACTTTATTTTTCTGAAACAAAACACAAAACGAGTTTAAAGCCAAACTAACGGTAGACATATATTTGTTTTATTTTTTATCAGTTTTTTTATTTCTATAAACATATTTTGTTTTTGTTTTTAACGCTTAGCAAAGATTCGTGATCATTTAATTTTAACGTATGCGGCAACTGGAGATCAAGTCTGTAAATAGAACGGTTAAGTGCAGTAGAACCTCATGTGAGAGAACCAGCGCAGAGACCTTGATGGTTAAGAAGTGATGATAAGTGCTTGTAGAGTATTGACTGCACATAGGATGCCCCACTCGTACAACTAACTTCCTATAGTCTTGATATAAACACCGAGAACCATAATGATAACAATTAAGCAGACCATCAAGTATAGGGTACACTGAGAGAAAATATTTTAAAGATGTTTAAAAACAGCTAATCCGATTTTGATTTCCGTACAAATTCTAAGGTGTAATATGTCTGTCTAAAATGTTCCTCTGTTTAAAGGATTTTTTCTATTTGAAGCTTATTTTTTCTTCATTTAAAATTTTTTGCACTTGTTATAAGTATTTTGTAATACATTTTAAAGTTAAAGTTTCTTAAAAAATACTTGGTTCAAGTAAGAAAGAAAATCTCTTATTGCTTATGGTTTTTTTTCCTGTAATTTTGTAGATGCTGTTTCTGGTTGCTTAACCTCAAATCGCTGCACGATGGACAACCTACAAATTAAGCGATAATCGCAGATATAGTTATTCTGACCATCCGCTTGTTGCAAAGTAATGCCCTCCTTCTTCCTTGTTCACTTTCTACAAAGAAAAATTAAACAGATATTGAGCTCACACTAACTATTATTTTACAGAATTTTTAAAGAATAATGGGGCATTGATGCCACAATTTCATTTCAATTCATTGGTCTCAGATGATGTGTACGTTTTCTGTATTCCTCCTTAAATATGGACAAATGATTTTGGGACTCTTTTGCCATTTTGGCATTACCGATTTAAGTAAGGTATAATAATTTTTAACAGAGTTATAGTTGAATTTCAGATGACAAAGGTCAACGAAAAAGTGTTTGAAGAAATAGGAAATAAGTATTATATATTTAGTGAGCTTAATTTTCAAAAGCTAATTGAAATATATTTATTATAATAAGAATTAGAAAAATTAATAATCTTTTATTTAATTCTTTGTCTAGAAATTATAACTTATTAGTATTAAGCATTAAAAGTGCAGTACAACACTCAATTCAGCTTTTTTTTAACAAATAAATTTTATGGTTTCGGCATGTTTAGACGTCCATATTGAAGTATAACTCTGATCATCTGTAAAACTAAAGAATTCTTTACGAATTATCATTATATTATCATTATATGGCAAATTTAACTGCAAAATAATACAACAAAGTAATGAAACTAATAAAGTTAAATTTGAGGCTCTTCTTGCTTCTTGTGAGGCATAGGGTATTTTCATTATAGAAATAATTAAAAAGTAATTTTTTTTTTTAGTTTAGAACATTTGAACACTGTGATAATTGTTTTGTTAAAAAGTGTATACGTTAATATTATTAACTTCATGCTCATCTCTATTGTTATTCTAGATATTTTTGGTAGTGCACTCAGACAATGTTATGTTTTATTTTTTAATTTTAAATTAACATTGTGGTATTTTTTCACGTCATGATATTTAAAACAAATAAGCAATTTTTTAACCCAAAATAAAATTCAAAAATTTTTAATTTCTTTTTTCTACTAACTACATTGAAATCAATATTACTGAGCTGTACTGTACCCTTACTATGCCAAAGGTCAATGAAATGAAAATATTGAAATTAAAAGCAGTTAAAAAAGTTTTCGTTTCTAGAATATTGTTCTTTAAATTATAATGAAACGTTACGATTTAAAAAAAAATCTTCAGTTTAATTTTCAAATTATTATTTCAACTGAATTCTTTTTGTTCGTGAATTCTGATCTTAGCTAATAAATATTTCTATCTTATCATTATTTATTATAATTCAAAAAAATCTACCATTAAAATGAAATGTGTTTTACGAGTTGCTACTGTACATAACCTTCTTTCGTTTAATCCAAAAAATTCAACCGAGATTCTGCCTACAAAATTGCGTTCCTTCGTGTTTCGATCATTTCACTTACATTAGTTCTGCACTAGTTTTGCAATCGATTGGTTCCAATCGTTTCATTCACTAACGATTCGTTATGGATAAATATAATCAATTAGCCAACCAATTGGCCCTGCAGGCCATGAATGACTCAAACATGAGAAATGCGAACGGCATTTAGTTTTGATTGACAGACCCATGCCATGAATATTTCATAAGACTTGGACTCTCCTGGATGGGAATACGTATATCGTATTTCTTTCTCATTATAAAACACAAATCATGCATTTACTTTTGCTTAACAGTTAACAATAAAGTTTATTGGCCTTATGTGACATAAATGGGGGATTCGGTTGTTCCAATTGTGGAATATATGCCACAGCTGACAACAATTTGCCAAAAAGTCGTGCGGTAATTGGCATACTTAGGTATATCGTTGTATAGGAGTGTGTGTGTGGGTATATGTATTTATGTAAATAGTTTTATACTTGTTTATTTACACATTTATGTGTCAGCAGCGTGTTGTTCTCATTATGCATGCGTGTAAAACGTAAGAGACAGTGAGTGAGAGCGAGAGATGTGGGGGCATGAACAGAAAATAAGACGAAAGACTCTGGCAACGAACTTGATATGCCCGACTGACATATGAATGAAACATAAATAACATAAAAGTGGGTATAACCGAACCTTAAAGGTAAAGGGTATATTTGCTTAACTCATAAGTTGGTTAAAATATATGTTGGCGTAGTTTATGTAATATGCGGTTGTAGGGTATACAAAAGTCGTTGACGCTTGTTTATTTGTTTATTTTTCGGTATATGTTTTTGGTTTAACTTAGCGTTGATATATTGTATCTTAAATTAAACCATTTTATTACTGATAATTGTTACTTGAAATTTAAATTGGCTTTTTGCCAAATGTACTTGATTAATTTTCAGTTTCAAAATACTTATAAGCGAAAACTATTTAATTTTAAATTAAGGAAAAAAAACATCGCTTACATAGGAGTGTTTAACATAGAATCGACATTCTACGTCTTAGGATTCTCGGTATCTCAATTATATAAAATTCCGATTTGCTTGAGTTTTTACGATATACTTTATTTACTTTCCTTTGTTCACTACTAAGATTTAGAAAGCGGATTTAGTTCACGGATATAGTTTTGGGATTTTTGGGACTGAAGGTATCTACATTTGTTAATTCATTTCAACTTAAGTGTCGATTTCAAAGTTGAATATATTTCTTAAATTAATTCAACCAAAAGCGCTTTTGTTGATTTGGGGAAGTCGAATTTTTTCGAATTTTTAGTAAACTTGGCACTCTGAAACAGTGTTACTTGTTTTTGAACGTGGAGTTCTTACTTGGTCGTCAAGCATCGCCGATTGCCAAACAAGTTGCAATATAAACACAACCAGAAGGAGTATGTTTTTACTTGTCCTTAGTTAAATTTCGAAGGCTTGAAGAGAATTGGTTTCTGTGAAATCGCTTTTAGAAATCTAAACAGCAATAGAATAAAAATCACCTTTTATATATATATATATCTATATCTATTCTGCCGTAGTTCGATATTGCCAATTTATTTTGCAGAGTATGTAGACACTGATAACATGTGTACAATGTACTATTCATTCTTAACTATATTAAATTAATAATTATAAGATATTGATACTTATAAAGTATCTTTTCTAAGCAACAGCTGATTAATATTATGAAACTTGCAGCTTTAAATACAAAATGTTAACAAGTTATTCTATAAATCAAATCAAATCAAAGCAAATCAAAGTCTTTGAAATATTTAAGAATTATTGCTTAATTGCAATATTCGTACTTTCTTAATTTGTGTAATGCTTTCACCTCAATATGTTTGTTTCTAAGATTGCAAAAGATGCAAAAAACACCATTACTTTTTTACAGTCTTTTGTTGTAAAAAATTAAACTACACGTTCGAAATTATTTTTGTATTCTAGATTTTATGTTTGATTTGGTTAATTTACTTCCCGCCTTTGTACTTTTAAATGTACTATCCCTGAAAGATTATTAATTTTATGCTTATTTAGTTGCTGCTGCTAATGAACTGCTAAATGCCAAAAATGGGTTCTTCTCCATTGTTGAAATTTCACTTTTCGTGCTGGTTCTTCTGCTGCTGTAAACCGGTTCAGTAGTTTAAATTAAATAATTTTGCAATTTTAATTAAAAGGTTTTAGTTATTTTTTTCTCTGGTTGTCTTTAGTGAAAGTTACACGAAAAGAGAAGCCCAGCGGTGTTGAGGGAATTGTGGACCCTGTCAAAGTCGAAAAACGCATGTCAGCTGCAAATTAGCAGATCTCCTTAATTGATAATTGTTTTACGGTTCACTTCCGTTGTGCTAAATGAAACATTTTTACTACAAATAAGTGCAAAACTACAATGCCATTAAACTAAATTAAAATTAGCCTAAAAAGAAAAATTAACAGCTTACAACCGGTTATTGGCAGACTAAGCCGACTGTTATACACGCTTTAATATTCTTTTTAAATAATAAAAAAATTAAACTTTAATTTTATTCAATTGCATTTGGTTTACTTGTTAGAAATCTTGACCTTAGTTTAAAAATATCTTTAAGATAGAAATTTTGACGTTATTTTAAACGAAACATTGTGTAACTTATCAATCTCTGAAAGAATAAAAAAAATTATTAAAACCATTTTTTTTAAGAAAATTTTGAGTAGAGATTATTTTTCATTTAACTTCATTTGAAAATAAAATAAAGTGAAAATTGAAAATAATAAATTTAATAAATTTAGTAGTAGCAATGTTGTGCATAACCGATACAGCATTTTTTAGCATTCCTTAAAAATATTTCATAAAAATATACCTGAAAAAAAGCACTTCCTCTTTTCCTACCCACAAATTCAGACTTTCAGCTTTGTGCCACACACCATTCAGCCCAAACCTTTCTTCACCTTTATTTTATAAAAAAGAGCTTAACTTACCTATAAATTTAAAAATAAAAATACTTATAGTAATCAATTTTGTTTTCATACTTTTTTTTTTATTTGCAAAGATTATAAAAGTAATCAAATTAAATGTGTTTCATATACAAAACCAAAAATAAATCAGAATATGACCAATAAAAATATTTTTAATCGAATTATTAATTATATTAAAAAGATTTTGCGAAAATCAGAACTTACTTGAAAATGTAATTGGTAAAAAAATAATGCAGCATATTTTTATTTTTTACATAAAACATTTTGATTCACTGAACTAAAGTAAATAATTTTTTTTCAAAGAAAAATTTATCAAACCTTTTTTATCCATTAAATTAAGAAAACACGATTTAATATTCAATAATCTCTTCACTAGATATTAAATTTTAAAAACTTTTATCGTCAATATGCGATAAGATTGCTGAGGTAAAACGTCAGGGTAACTCTAAAAACCAAAACAAATCATATATCTATGCGATCGGCTTCGAAATATTTCTAAAGCATTATTTTTAGAAGTTGCAAAAAAAAAAATTGTTTAACTAAAAGGTAAATATATCTCTGGTTCAACCAAACTTATGTAAACAATTTGGTATAAAAACATTTTTATATTGTCCCGATTCAGGTGGCGCATCCCTTACATCAAATATATCTTTGGTTTTATCAAACCTATGTTGACAGCTTCTTGCCAAATAATTTCAATAGTTGTTTTTGTTATCTACAAATATTTTTTGATATGCTTTTTTTACATTAAGAAGTACCCAGAACGCACATACAGAAGAAATCCGTGCGTGACAACAACTTTCGAATGCTGCCAATTACCTTAAAACCCTATATAACCCTTAAGTTCCAGGTGTAGTGTATCTAAAAAATGGGAAGCAACTTGCGTTTAAATGCCAATGCCGCGACTTTGATGTTGTTGTTTTTGCCACTTTATGCTCTCTGCTTTGTTTTGTTATTATTGTTTTGTTGCTTTTTGTGGCTAAATGTGCTCCCACATTGTTTTTTTTTTCATTTTTATTTTTCTCGTCGGGCTAAAAACAAAAAAATTGGAGCAACTTAACAACTGCGAAAAAGGCAAAAATAAACAATGCACAATTTGCGCAAATTAAATGGCATTTTTCCACTTTGCAAGTGGGCGAAGATGCCAAATTTGGGCTAAAATTTGTTTTTGGCTAATTAATTGGCTTAATGTGCAGCGTTTTACAGTTAAGGTCTTTAAAGTTATTTACCTACTGCCAAGAATTTTTTGATGTATTCATCAGAGTTATTTCTTTGTTCTTTTTAACTTTTTTTTTTTGAATAGAAGGTTGACAGCGCTGTGTTCGGCTCATGCAGGCATGGTCAAGCATTTAAGCCATATATACTTTGCTGTATGCAGTATGGCTGTGAAGTGCAAAAGCACTTGAGCTGCTTCATGCGGTGGCAGATACATGTTGTTGCTACTAGCAACACGTAGCTGAAATGTCCTTCTGTTGTGGCAAAAATTCTTTAGCGTGCATTGACATGGCTTGGACCTTTTCGAGAGTTGCTATGTGTGTTGCACTCTGCACGTTTGGTTGTTGCTGTGTTGTACGTCTGTTGCCATGAGTTGAATTTAACACCTTTTTTGTTAAGCCCAAAAGCAGACTAGACAGCAACAATGACACAACAACAACAACAGCAACCAAACTAACGAAAAGAATGATTGTGGCAACAATGACAAGCAGTGGCCAACAATGCACTCGAAAAAAAAACGCAAAAAATTGATGACCCAGCGCATACATGACGTGACGTGATGATAGCCACAAAAAAAAAAAACGAAAAAAACCCTCATCCTCAACAACAACCGAGTACCAACTCATTGCAATGCGAATGCGAACATTTTAGCTGGAAATTGATTTTCCCTTTGAGACGCTGCTTACAAAATTGACCTTGCCAATTGAAAATGCGCGCTTACTTTGGCTTTGGCTGGAAAAATGGAAAAATGCCTCGAAACGAGTTAAGGAAGTGAGTGGCCTAAAAGGGCATACTGGCAGCAGGCTTAGGCCAAGTCGACTAGGGACACAATTGTGGCCATAAATGCGCTAAGCAGCTGCCATTGCAGGCAAGCCAATACCAATATACATGGCACATGCGTGTTAGAACTAACCAAATATAAACAAAAGACTTAGGCAACGAACTTGCTGCAGCGTGGCAACAATGGCGCGTGCTACAAAAAGCAACAAAGCTATCGAACGAGCGAGCCTGTTTGTCCGGCCATAAACCTGCTTGGGCGCCTGTACTTGAAACTGAATTGTGGCTATGCCACAGTTCACTTGTATTTGTGTGTGTGTGTGTTGCATATGCCACAATGCGCTTATTGTTCGTGCAACAAGATCTAATAAAGTCAGCCAGCAGCCGCTTGTCAATGCTGCTGCCCCTAACGAAAGTTATTTATGCATAAACACAAGTCTACTTAAGTTGTGGCAGCAGCAGCAGCAGCCATTGCATGCGTCATCAAGTGTTCATAATTTATGTCAAGACTCGCCCTCTCCGCCCGCAGTCAAGCATGTGGCGTGGGTGCTAATGGCTCCAACTGCCACAACGACAACAACAGCAATAACAATAACAAAAAACGCGCATTGCTCAGCTGCATATGCAACAACATGTTGCATGTAGTACGCTTGGCGTGTGTTTCTACACATAAAATGGGGGGGTAAAAAAACAAGCTAAACAACTACGACAAGAACAACAAGCAGCCAAAGGGTCGACGACTTTTCCTGCAGAAGTTGCAACTGCCACAAAGCCAACGCCATGCCACGCCCCCCACCAACACCGCCTGCATTTGTTAGCAGCAGCGCTGCAGCTGGCCAGGGCCAAAACACGTAGCAAAAAAAAAAAAAAAAAAATAGAGGCAAAACTAAAGCCGCATAAACCAAATAAATGGAAATTGTTTAGTTAACTTTGGTATATGGCCTTAGAGCTCTGCTCGATGCCAGCGCAAAGCGGGCAATGCAGCTGCAGCGGAAGGTAGGCTCCATAGTTGCGGAGATACTAACTTCACTAGCTCCAGCGCTGAACTTAGTCAGCACGGCGGCGGTAGTTCTTAATGCTAATTGCAGAGGAATGCGCTGTTGTTGGGTTTAAGTCGATTGCCTGTTTATTACGCCATTTACAACTCATCCCGCAGTTAAGGCACGCAAGCGGATTTTCAATACACTGTAGATCGTTAGGTCGAGGGGTATTATCGATGGTGGAACCACCGAAAACAAAATTGCTGTGTTCTTAAAGCCTTATATAAGAATTTAGGAAAAATGGAACTAAAGCTCTAACATAAAGATGGCCAAAGTGGCAAGTGATTTGTGCATGGAGTTTGGAAAACACTGGAAAAATAAATAAGCTGCTTCTTGGTTGCGATAAACTTCGAAAAGAAACAGATTTAATATAGGAACTCCAAGCCTGCAAGTTTCGAACTACTATAACTAGGGATACGCAGTAAAATTGTCGATTTCAATTCAATAATCTTAAGTGAATTGGAGATTGAAACGCTGTAATTCTAGGAATTTATTGTATTATCGACCCTAACAATGCTGATACCCAAAAAAAAAAAAAACAAGGAGGTGCTTATATTATTGTGGTTTACTTTTTGAAGAAAAACTACAAAGAGTCTTGTGCTGTGGTCTCTACAGTTTATCAAAAATCTAAAAAATAACGTACGTGGGATGTAAAAAATTTCCCATAATAATTTCGTCAGTATAAAAAAAAGGTTGATAGAAATGATTTCTCCCAGAGGACAATATATACAAATAGTGAAATTTCAATAAACATTCTTCTATGTTGCATAACGACAGTATAATTTAGCGCTAACACACTACATTTTGCATAATATATATCTCATTCCTGTTTATAGATATATTATTTTCAACAACTTCACTGTTGTCACAACAATTAATATGTCTTTTCTAAATTGTAAACTTACTACTTTTTAAACTATCGAAATAAAATCAGGACTTTGGACTGTTGCAAGTTTCAGCGCAGAGAATCCAAATGTCGGACAAAAGCAGTCGTACTTGTACTAAAGTGTAGCTTGGGTTTTGAGTGCAAACTATAAGTTCCATAAGCCAATCCAACAAACGTATTTTACTTAACTCATTGATATATTAAACAAGAAACGTACAATAATCTTAATCCCGAATGGTTGCTGGCGAAAAGTAAAACGGCATGAACTTTTCACCAGTGCCTTTATAGAATTTGGATTGAAACTCAACCCAATGCAGTCGTAGTGTATGTAAGAAAGCCGATAATCCCTCCATCATAACTAGTATGGCTATAGTTAGCATGGCCCAAAATAAAAAGCTGAACATAAGCACAGGAACTCCTAGATACAGAGGCATCGTATTTTTAAAGCCTTTAGATAACACCATATGCCAGAGTACATCAGAGAGCTGCTCATGCGCCAGTGAAAGCGCCCAGAGCCGCAGATAAGAGGCTGTATGCGAGATGGATCCCAATACACTCTCTATGGTTAGTATGCCTGAGTGTATCCAAATTTCGGACATTTCAAATTCGGCAACATCTTCAATTGGATTTGTATTGGAGCTTTGTTGCGACGAAGAGCCGATTGGAGTTGTAATACTATAGCGTAAAGAAGAACGAATTTCTAAGATGGTATCTTGGCCTGTTTTCTTGAGGTCCCTCATATCACGCACACGACTACTTTCCAACTTCCTCTTCCTTCTGGTCAAATATATAGGCTTTCCAGCCAACAGCACGGGCACACTTGCAAACGCTATGAAAACCAATAAATACTCCAGCATACGTTCACCCGGAAACATGCCCTTTATGCAACCTTTAGGAGTCTCTAGAGATGATTTGAGTAGCATCATGTCAATGAAGGTTATTAAAACGGAAGGTGCACAGGCGGCATGATTGGGTGCCTCCTTATGACCACCATACTTCAGCCATTTGAAAAATATGAGGAAAACTAGATAACCAAATAAACTGGCCATGAATATAAACTGTGGTATGACTACGAGATATAATTCGGCTTTGCGCCCTAATTGTAGGCAGTTAAAGGCGCCCAATGCGATACCAAAAATCATGTGACAAATGCCCAAAATAATTGCTAGCTTCATTTTCAATGAATTGGTGGTGGTTATAGCGTCCTCGCCGCTGACTTTCCAAATGGGATCGACGCCTATGGGATACGGATTTCCAGAGTACTGATTTGCACTGGAAGGATCCAACTGCAGTTGCTGCTGAATTGTCAAGTCTTCCAATGTGCTTTCATTGTAAGAAGCTCTCCAGCTAGAACCAAAAATGTTCACCGACTTGCTCACCACATCATTGTAAATAAAGCCTATGTATATGGAAAAGAGACCCATTAGTAAAAGTATAAAGCGTCCGGCAAATAACATGTTCAAGATTTCATTTTCAACCTTCGCAGTGCGTCTATCCCGTTCGATGGTCTTTTCCTTGCATATAAGTAATAGCGCAAAAAGCGCCATTAGAATGCCATGACCCATATCGCCAAACATTATGGCAAACAAAAAGGGAAATGTTATAATTGTATAGGGCGCTGGATTAATTTCACGATAGTCGGCCATACCATAGGCATCGATGAGATTTTGAAATCCTTTCGTGAATTTGTTAAGTTTAAAATGAGTGGGCGCCGTATGCAGCTGTCTACGTTGCTTTCTCAATAAAATGCTTGGATACTCCTCATGGCTCATATTGGTATCTTCTAGTGCTTTGCGCACTGTGTCCACCTGGTAAGCCGGCACAAAGCATTCAGCCTGTAGGTAATTGTGGTTATATAGGCTATTTAGCAGATGCAAACGATTGAGCAAATCAAAGGTCTTGTAGGCCTTGCGCAGATTGATGCGCCAGATGAACAGTTTGTTAGAGGCCAAGCCGAGAACACGACGCCGCTCATTGTTGGTGCTATCTATCACAATGTCCATGTCATTTATTTCATTTTTTAACTTCTTTATTAGCTGTGTGCGCGCTTCATATCCTTCGGGGCACTCAAATATGTTCACATGATAGGCGTTGCAGCACTTAAGCAGCTTTGTTCGTATGAGTGACGAGCTGGTCATCATGACCAGCACATATTTGCGGGTTGAAACCATTTGGTGACCTTGCGGCTCTTTGATCAGCGTTGGAAGCTCTGCATGGCGCACTATGAGATTTCGACCAAACAGACGATATAACAAGAGTTCAAAGGACATGAAATCTTTGACGTTTATGGTAGCCACTATATATTTTAAACTTAATTCACTGGTGGGCTCAGAAACGGACTGATCCTTGAGTATTTGCGTAAGCAATTCGTCAGAATAAACCAAGCTTCTGCCATATGGACCATCAGAGTATAAAATGTGATCTGCCTTTTCCAGGGCATAATTCCATTCAATATAATGATATTTTTTCAATTCCAGCCTTACGAAGTTTTGCATTATATCACTTGCCTCATGTTTTAGCTCCTCCAATTCACGCTCGTATTTTCTTAAATCATTTTGACTCATTTTGAAATCTGTGTCCACAGTGGGGTAAAAAACCTCCACAATGCCAAGCTCTTCTAGAGGCTCCTCCAAGAGCTCCACAATGCGCAAAAGATCTATACATAGCGCCATATTTTTGGTATAAAGGCCATTGGCCGGACGATCCTCATCGTACACGTTGTTAAACTGCACCATGCCCAATCTACCTAGTTCCATCACGCAGTCAAAGGCATTATCCACGTGCATGATCAGGTGGCACAAGATCATGCGCTCACTGCGAAAGAAGGCATCTGACATATTGGCCGCACTTTCTGTCTCTAGGACGCTTTATACTCTTTTGTGTTTCTATGACGTCGGGCAGTTTCATGTAGTGAGAAATGTTATTTTTGATTAATTTTGCTAGGCCTATTGCTAATTGATATGTTGTTTCTGTTTATCATTAAACTTGATTTGGCCAAACTTAGTCATTAGTTGGTTTGTCTCTGTATTAATATTATTATTATTGTTGCTGTTGGACTTTTCATGTTGGCGTGTTTACTTAGGCAGTTGCACTCAATTCAAGTAGCTGCTGCACAAACAGCGACTTGCCACAGAGCGACAGAGAGGCACGGCTTGGGCTGTGCATAAGATCAACAGCGATAATGTAATGTTTGCATGTTGCACTTAACCCACCCAAACGAATCGCCCTCTGCCTCTGCGGATCACTTGGTCAGAGCCAACCATTGCCATGGTACAGTGAACTCACATGCTGATGAACAAATTAACAAAAAAGTCATTCGGACAGCTTTACTACATACCATGCATTTAGCCTGACTGCAACTTTGGCATGCAATTTATATTTTTTGTTTTCTGTTTCGTTTTTCTTTTTTGAATACACTGCAAATTGTAGGGTATACGAGGTGTATGCCTTGAAAGTACCAAAGTCTACAGCTTGTTAATATTATGCATCAGTTAAGATAGTCAAATATTGTGCATACATTAGAATTTTTCGTAAGTATTTTTTTTTGGAAACAAATTATATACTTTAAAATTTGTATATAAGCGATGTAAGCGATTAAAAGTTTGTATTAACGAGATTTTTGCAAATTATTCAAAATGATTCTTATAATTACTTGTACCTTAACTTGATGCAATGATGGCTGCCGCACGTCTGCTACAGTTGGTAGCACCACAACGTGTCTTATTATTTCTGCATTGTTGCCTCCCTAAGACTCTGAGGACTCACCGTCATGTTCGTATAGCTCGTTCTTTCTTCTAAAACAAGAGAACAAGCAGCACGAACAACCTTGCTCAAAAACATGGTAGAACAAGACAGGTAACTTCTCCAAAGCTTCTGTTGAGCTTATTTTTGCTGTTAATGAAGAAATGTTAAAACTTAACAATGTGAACGCACTGCTGTTGTTGTGTCTGCTAATAACATGAGCAATGTTAACATAAAATCGCTTTTGATTGCCCCTTTTGGCTTTGGCTGTATAAACTCTTCTTGCTCTATAAAGATAATTTTAGAACTTAAATTGAGTAGAACTTGAAAAACGCAAACTATGATGTAAGTGTATACACAAGTCGACTACCGCTAAAACGCTGTAATTTTCTGTTGTTAGTTTGTTGTCTTGTTCTTTAGCTTCGTTTTTTGCCTATTTTGTTGCTGTTTTTCTTTTGTTGGCTTAGAAAAAAGAAACATTTGCAATAAAGTTGTTTTGGTGTGGCTTGTTGCAAGCATTGTTGTTATTGCATTTAATTGAGTGCTTGACCAAAGCAATTTGATTTACTTTGGCGTTATTGTTGTTTACGCTGACAACGCAGCGTATGCTTAATATTGTCAGCTGTTGGCTCATTTGTGTGCATTTTGGTATGCATTGTATTACAGTTGCGCACTTATACTTCAAGATACAGTATTACAACAAAAAATGTTCCTAAACAAATGGCAGTTTAGTTTACAAGTTAAATTGCTTTGTAATTTAACCCTTTGTTGCCTGAAGCTGTGCATTCATTAGCCCAAATCAAAGAGAACTGAAGCAAAATGTGTGAAAAGTAGGGAAAAAAAAGCTTTGTACGATTTGCTGAGTTAAAATGGTCTGCTGCATATGGATTGAAGTTCAAAGGCAACCAAGTAGAATAACGCCCAAATAAAATGTTAAAATAATCACATATTTTAAAACTAAAATTGAATTTTTTTAAACTTAACAAAATTATAGATTTGACAGCTTTTAACGGATGGAGTTGCAAGTGCAGAGTATCAGCTCTTCTGCCCAAGGTTATGTTTATTTTTTTTATAGCTTTTAACCCGGCTTAGACCCAAGTGGGCTGCCAAGACTGATTGCACAGGCGTGCCATAAAATGTTCGTTAACGCTTTTGGGCAACATTAACAGCAGCAACAACAACAAAAGCCACATTAACAACAACGGCAGTAACAATAAAAGTAAAAGTGGCTTAGAAAAAAAAACTGCACTTGATAATTTCTTGGGCTGACTCTCGACTTAGTTGTAGACGTCGTCAGGCTTTTGCCATGCCGTACCAAGTCAGTGCTGTTGAGTCTGTGGCTTGGTTTTTTTTGCGCAGTGTGGACACACTGGCTAACAACAAGCGCTTACCATTGTTATTATTTTTTGTTGTTGTTGTTTTTGTTGCTGATGTTGCCATTATTCGATTTCATTAAGTTTTATTGCAACACTTTTGTTGCTTTGTTTGCTTGCCCACAACAAGCCACAACTTGATTGTTGTTGCTGTTGTTGGGCGCCGCAAATTGCCAAAGAAATTAAGTCACCAATTGAAAGTTGAAAAGCGTAATGAGTCTCAGAAAGAAAGCAAAAGTCTACGTAGTCTACAGCAGCAGCCGAGTTAAAAATTTCACTTTTACATATTTATTTACTTATTGCTTTTGAACAACAATGCAACAATTGGCCTCAATTTGTCAGTTGACAGACAACAACAACAACAACAACAACAATAACGGTTCCCACGGCAGTCGGGCCTACATCCCGGAACCGACGCAGGCATCAGCCTGCCCAAGGACTGCCAAACCCTCTCTGTTTCGGAAGCCCAAACTATACCTGGTGCACCGAAACAGCTACAACAACAACAACAACAACAATAAATCAGTTTGTCTTAGAACTTGCAACATGCAACGAAGACAGTGCGCCTGTGTAACAAGCCAATAAAATCAAACACGTGTTTACATGACTGACTGGTCAAAATGGCACTCATTCAACATGTCGAAATTAAAATAAACTTTTTTATTTTATTTTGTTGTAGTCAACTTCGTAAGTTTAAGTACATTAAAACAATGTCAATTTGTTGCTGTTGGCATGGACTTGACTCAAGTTGAGTTCAAACTGAAGTTGGTGCGTGCCACAGCCAGCAGTTAAAATGTTCAACTTTAAGTGGGTTCACTGTACGCCAAAAAGTTCAAGAATAAAACTATGTTAATAGGATTTTTGAGTTTGAAGATAAGTTTTTGTTTTTGGTTTTTTTTTTCGGTTTCTGACGTTTGTGTTGTACTTTGTGTTGAAATATTTGTGAACAAACTTGAATGAGGGTTTCTTTTTTAACATCAAAATTTTGTGCGAGCTAAGATCACTTAGTGAATATTTTTTCAATTATTGAAAGATTTTTAAAATATAAGCTACATTGTCGTAATTCATGCTATGATTTTCATTATGTTAGCAATGTTTTTATAACATTTTGAAACCTTGAGCATATTTATATGGATCACTTTATATCATATAGTTAAAATCTCTCACTTTTAAGTTTGAAAGTTAGAATTATTGTGAACAGTATTTTTACTTTATTTCCCCATTTTAAAATCTTAACGCCAAATGCTGCAATATTTAAATATTATGATATTAGCGACCATTTTAGAGTCGACATTTACCTTATTACATAATAAATAAAGCAATACATGTTAATTAAACAAAAACTTAACATAAAATCAAGATTGTAGCAAAGGATTTTGTTTGATTGTGTTAAAAATGGTGATACTTTTTATGAAGCACTATTCATTCGACTTTTATAGACTATGCATTTTGAAATACCATCAATTAGTCTCATTAATATGATTTTAATAATAACGAAAATCTTTACTAGTTGAAAAACAAAATCAAAAAGCAACCAATTTTGAACTAAGTGTAATATTTGTAGATTTTAAAGCCAAAACAGTGAGGAGAGGAATCTACCCAACTCTACAAAAATAAAATATTTAAAATTTTCTTAAAGCAAGTTAATTTGGAACGGTTAGAAAATGCGATATCTTAGGAATTTATTTTACCGATTTAATAAAATATTTTATTGCATAAAGGCGAAATTTAAATAATGTGAAGCTTCAAAATGTTAATAAAAACTAGAATACAAAAGAATATAAATTACTCATGAGGAATCAAAAAAAAAAAAACGTTTGGCTGTTATCACTGCAGCTAATCAGTGAAACTTCAGAGACAAACAAATGAAGGACATGCTTTCTTGTTCGAGTTGGAATGGCGGATTCTCTAATTAAAGAGATTTTGCTAAGTAAATGGTAGCTGATTATGTGCTAGCTATGTCACTGCACAATCAATAACTTTTGATTTCCATCTACTATTTTAATCAAAATTCTACCCAAATCTACTGTCTCAAGTAATCGGTTAAAATTAATATATTGTTTGGTTGGATGTGGATGTCGTCGGTAACGTAATGTTAGCGCATTTGCCTCTAAAACCCAAGTTCGGTGATTCGATTCCTCGTAACTTGACAAAAGACTCTGTGCCTATGTGAATCTTTATTAAGTCAATACAACGCCATAAAGATTCGTCTATAGACTGTAGACTGCATGCTCCGCATTATACCGGCTTGCAGATTAGAATTTGCTTCAAACAAAAAATTGGTGGGCATATTGCTGAAGCTGTACGTTTTTTAAAAAAATAATATTTAAATTATAAATAAACAGTCCAGAGTTAGTTAACTATTCAATTACAATTATACATTTCGCGCAAATCTTTCCAAATTGGTTCGAATTTTATTGAAATAATTTTACTGGAAGCAGCTGCTATCTTATTACCAGCGAAATTTCCAAAATTATTAGCTTTATTACAAAACGTATTTAAGTTTTATTAAACTTACCCTTTCTCCCTTTCTCTCTCTCTTTATAGTTACATTACTGATGATTGGCGCACTGAGGTAAAAATTGGTTGAAAAAATAGAAGAAATTTGCCATAAAAAGGTAAGCAGCAATGAATTTAATGAATCAAGTTAAACGCCAACAATCAAATCACTTTCCTTCACGGGCATTGCCTGTCTGTGGCAGTTGGGAGGGTCCGAGGTACTATAGAGTATTACACAAAGACGGCATGAAAAAGTGCAAAAGAGAGGCAACAAGACAAACAGAGAGAGAAAGTGCAGCCGACAACTTGTAATTTTCCATTCAAGTTAAGATTGTATTATTTTTTTTCTTGCTACAATTCAGATACAAATAGAACCCACAATTAACGCCTAAACAGCGCATGATTATTAAGGCAATAAAAAATGAGCAAAAAAGCAAAAAAAAAAAAACTGTATAAAAAAATAAAAACAAAAAACTACCGCGGCGTTGACGGACGGATTGTGGCCAAATCAAGTGGCCAATGCCTCTGGCTAAGCTAACTGGGCTGACTGAGCTGAGTGGACTGGTGGAGCTTACACTTCATTTTAATAATAGTAGCTCGTGTAGGAGTAATTTACAGCTGCTTTAAATAGGGTCAAGTTTGTTGCATGATGGCTGACTGTAACTGGGCGGGTAGCGGGCAATGGAGTCAACTATGGCTCTGATGGCTGGAACTGGAAGTGGAACTGGGACTGGGACTGTTGCTAATAAGAACACAAGAGTCGTGGGCGTGCGCGCTAGAAACGAGAGCAAAAGCCAGGCGAAAGTTGAACTTACAATGAAAGCGACATGCCAATATGCAATATACATACATATACTATAATATATATATATGTATATATATATATATATATATATATATAGTAATTAGTTTTTAAAAATGCTTAACGGTTTTCAATAAGTACATACCAGCACATGGTACTTATAATTACCAGCTGGGTATAGATTTTGTTGGCCGCTAAACGATGCTGCAGCCGCAAGTTCGTTGCCTAACTCATTTGTTTATACTCTGGATTTCGATCGGGAAAAGAGTATCTTAGTTATGCGCTGTTGATATTAAGTTAACCCTATTAGCTATTATTTCATGCATGATAGCTGCCTGTATGCATTAAATATGCTTTGAGATTAAATAACTCCGATAGTACGAATAATAGCGAATTTGAGGATTTTGCTGTTTTTAAGAATCAATTCAAGATCACTGCCTAGCCCTATTTAGATCAGAGTATCTTTATAGACTTGTAGCACATGGCTTACTATATTCATATTAAGTAAAGATGTCAGACTTTAGATTTACTAGCTGGTTACTAGTTAAATAAAAAAAATTGTTATTCTAAAATATTTTTGTGTATTTTTTGATTAATTTGCAAAATATGAAGACTTTTATCACAAATTTAACAACCCAATTGAGTCAGTCTAATGCACAGCTTGTCATTACTCAATTCTGTCTTAATCACGTTGGAAAACCTATATTTTCCCTTGTTGAGGATGTAAAGCATAGGATTTAGGACCAACCTAGTTTGCTTCGGACTATAAATTCGTTTAACAGTTTTTTATGCCTGAATGATAGCGATATTGTATGCCTTAGTTTATCTTTATATTTTATTCCATTTTTTTTTATCGTGCACACAATTCGTAACAATCTAGTTGAATTTGTTTTAAAATGAAGAGGTTGGTACCACTCAATTAACCAATGAAATATCGTGCTTTATAGCAACAATTAAAAAAAAAGAATTGCAAAATTTCTTTTAAAAAAATACAACCCTTATTTTCTGACATAACCTTAGCATCTTAATAAATTTATTTCCCTTGAATGCAGCGTCAACGCATCCAAGGCTAAGAATGTATATATATCTATTAAGGCCTAATCGAAGAGCACAAAGATCTATAGCTTATAGGTGAATTCAAACTGCGGTATCTTTAATGAATAGAGAGGAATCAAACCA
This sequence comes from Chymomyza procnemis, assembly GCA_035046065.1. NCBI lineage: Eukaryota > Metazoa > Arthropoda > Insecta > Diptera > Drosophilidae > Chymomyza > Chymomyza procnemis. The sequence continues at coordinate 8,456,418 of JAWNOJ010000023.1, read as the reverse complement.
CTTACCTTCGGATTTAGGGGCGAGTATGCTACCGATGGTCTCAAGACATCTGCTGCTCAAATTTATTATTATAATAAAATTTAGTCAAACCTATTTACGCAAATAATAACAAGAACTCAAAATTATTTAGTAAAACTTCTTATGTATTCGAAATTTGTAACATTTTTATTTTATTTTTTTTACATTGATCAATCACGTCTTCATAAATGGGATTGATTGTGATTGTTAAAAATTATTATACTTTGGGTACTTCTCAAAAATTAAATTATTTTTGTTTCTTTTTAATAGAATAGAAATGATAGCGAATGATAGAGAATGATACAGCAGAAAATTGATTATTTTAGTATCGCTCAATTTTTGGAACGAGAATATCTTGCTTTGATAAGATGATAAGAACCTAGTAGCAGGAAACTTTCACTAAGCCCACCAACATTGACTGAACATAACTTGTGAGCTTAAAAATTTTGAACATTCCGCTTCCTTGGTGTTAGCCGATATTTAATTGTTTAATACGTCTGTATTTTAATCAGAATGCTGAAAACTCTTTAGAAAGGTTCAAAAACAAAAATTTTCGAAGTTGAAAAACAATTTTTGTATATACTTTAGCTCACATTTTGACCGACCGCTAGTTCTAAACTTACTATTATTGATTTTCGTGGTTTTCATCACCAACTCAAACCTGCATTGGTTTGGAATGCTTGAAAAATTTTTAGAACATTTGCAAAAATACAAAATAGGGGTTTTAAAACAAAAAATTACAACTCTTCTTAGTAAGACCCTTTCTTCGATATTTTTTTTTTCAAAGTTTTCTTTTAAACGATTTCTTATTGTTTTTCATATTTTCATATCATACATTACTGCCACGCAACAACTAATTTAAAAGGTTGTGTTGTTCTAACTATTTCTTGATTTGTGCTCCCTAGTTCAACTTTCTGTCCAAGCTATCCACTTAATAAGTACCCATTGCTATGTTCGCTCTTTTGTGCTGCAGTGTATTTCAACGTTGGGCATGCACAGAGTGCGTGACAGCCAAATGGTCTGCGTTTGTGGGGCTGCCCTTGCCACAGCCCGTCTAACTGTGAGCATTTGCATAAATTGATGCACTGCACAAAATTACCATGTCTGGGTTTTAGGAACGGGTCTGTGTCTGCATCAAGAGACTTGCTGCGTGTGCAACAGCACCGTTAAGTGCGGGCTTTGCGCGATTCCAGAAGAAGAACCAATTCATTAAGTTGCCTGCAACAAGAGAGGGCACAAATTGTTTTTTTTTTCTTTTACAAAATTGAAACGTCTATGTTGCTGTCTGGGAGTTGGTCTGTTGCAAGTAGTCTTGTCTGTGGCAGCTTATCGCAGTGTGTGTGTGTGTGTGTGCGCGCGTATATGTGCTGGCTTGGGGCATGCAAAAAGGTTGGTTCATAGACTAACGTCCGCTTGGACACAAAAAGGCAAACCGCTCTAGTGCCGCATCCCGCGCATATCAGCTGCTTCAGGAACTTCCCAAGCGCGCGAGCAATTTTCAATTTGCCAATTGCAGCAGTTAACTTTATAGCTGTTTCCCCTGTACTTGGCTCTAACTCCCGCCCCCCACTTAGCTAGCGAGCCTAGAGCGATTACGTTACCGTTAACTGGCTTGAGGTGTTGGCCAAGTGTGTGTGTGTGTGTGCAGGTCTCTTCTTGTTCAGGCACATTAAATATATATGCGACAATTTGTGGCAGACAATTTATATGAAGTGCAATGAACGCTGCTTCCGCATTTGAATAATTGACTTGGCTTATTGTCTTGTTAGCTTTTTGTGGGCGTTTTAGCCACATAAGCTGCAATTTATTAAGCAATTCTAGCATAAAATTACATAAATGCTAACTATATATGTGCATATTGTATTTAAGTCCAAAGTTGCAAAAGGGCGGCTGCAAATGTTTTGTTAGCAACTAGTTGCGGTTTATTGAACTTGGCCAGCAGCAGCTTGGCCTGAGAATGAGGTTACTTGCTGATAAAAATCATTAAACCTCTCACAGTAACTCTCAGTCTGACCCTCAACCTTGTCTTGCTGCGGCCCATTAAAAGGCTGCAGGCTGCATTGGCACATTTAGTTTTTCTACGTTTTTTTTTTTTCATTTTTATTTTTTTGTTACAACCCAGAATAAAAAATGGCTGCCAGCACTTGGCTTGGGCTTAATTTATGTTTTGGCTGCAAAATTAAAATTGACAGCCTCAGAGAGCCAAAGAACTTGCGAACATTTTGCGTAACCAAGCCAAGTGGCCAATTGCAGAGTAATTGGAGCCTGGTCAGCAGCACTACATCGATTCATTAGTCGCATGTGTTGATTTTCGCCACACGCTGTTAGCCATGATTTGTGCAATTTGCAACAAAATATTTTGAGCAAACATGACCCAATTTTTGTGACCGCACATGCAGCAGCCGCTCCAACAAAAGCCACCCGCTGAGTGGGTGTAGTACTCATACCATATATAAATATATATACCTGTGTAACAGTATCTATGTAGCACTGCCTGCGTGAATTATTGCGGCATTAGTTCAAAGTAATATACATTATAATCCATAAAAATAAAGAATTTTTTTCTAATGTATATAAAGGTAACTTTATTGTTGTAAAAACAGCAGCAGGAATGCGGCGTTTAGTTGCTGTGCCTGCTTGAATTTCAGAACCTAATCAACACATCATCAATAACAGTTGGAAATCATTTGTTCTCGCCTCCCAAAGTCATTCCCAGACCCAAAAAGTTCCCTAACCCCTTGCTGTTTGTTTTGCGCTTAAATTTATGTTTTGGGATTTTACCTTTAGCCTCGGACAAAAAAATAACAATAACAACAACGCTGGAGCTCATGTTGTGCACAACACAAAAAAAAAAAAAATTTGCGCGAGATTAATCACACACATGGACCAGCCCAAATCTATCTCTATCTGTTTGTATCTGTGTATCTGTGTGTGTGTATCCATGTTTAGTTTATGTTTATCTATGCTGAGCTGCGCGTTTGAAGCGTGAAATGCAAACAGACTGATGGACTGTCAGTTCAGACAGTCAGACATTTGTACAGACAGACACACCACACGTTGATTATACACACCACATAGACATGACTGCCGCCGCACACTTCTCCGCTGCAACTATCTTTGACTCTGTCAACATGTTGAAAAGTTAATGAAAGCCAACAACGTTTGTTTTTTTTTTTTTTTTTGTTACTCATTTGTATTTTTTGGATTTTCTGTTGACTCTTGCAACGCTTAAGCCCCCATCAACTGAAATCTGAAATCCGCCTCCCTATTCCTTATTTTTTTTCGACATGGCAAGTTGATTACCCGCTGCACTTAGTGCGCACTTCGACCCCGCCGCTTCACTGTGGGTGGCTGCGTGCAATTATCTAAATCAAGTAAACAAAGCGCAAATTAAGCACAACAAATAGCAACAAATGCAACAACACTAAGTTGCCGGAAGCTACATATTGTGGCAACGAAACTGCTATGCTCTTTATGTAACAAACTGAATCGGTTAAGAGATTCGCTTGTAGCTCAAGCAGAGGTGCGTCTCAAAGGATATTCTTATACGCATATGCTTGATTGTCGCTCAGACGCTCATTTTTGCTCTTGTTGACTGCATTTATTACTCAGAATTAGATGTAATGTGTCCACAAAAGTGTCATAGATCTTAGCATGTAGCCAGATTAGCAGAGCTGCATTCTAAGGCCACAAAATTTTGCTTCAGTGCAGTAGGCACACGCAACTGTTTGCTTGATTGTCGCTCTCGTGCTCATTTTCGTTCCTACTGACTGCATTTTTTACTCCTGTTGTCATCTATGAGTAACTGCAGCATGTCCGCAACGTAGGAATGGTTCTCAGCAGTTTCAAATGGTGTAAAGTTATCTAAAAAATGCAGAGGTGCAGAATTTGAGTTTAAAGATCAAATATTTTGTACTAACAGTATTCAATAAACAATAAAAATATTTTTCAGCTTATTTTTGACAGAAGGCATGAAGCGCAGTAATGTTAAATCAAACCGTGTACCCGAAAACATAATTCAAAAAGCTTTTCCTGGCTAAAAATGCACAGCAGATGTCAAGTTTCGATTACTCTAGCTCCTATATTTCTTAAAATCAAGTTATTTATACGAATTAACGAATGTCTATTTTTTTTCAATTTATAGCAAGAATTTCGATATAAAGGACATGGGTTTTGCTACGCTTTCTACCTGCTGTTAAATACATGAGACATAAATTGTAAACTTTGTATCTTTCAACACTAAGAAATGTATATATAAAGTATCTTATACTTTAATAGCATCAATACAAACAGAAATAAAATATAACCTTTGTATCTTTGACAGGGTTTAATTAAATTAATTTAAGAAGTTTCTACATAACACTAAGAACTTTAAATTGAAAGTATCTTATACACCCTGTTACACTATCATTATACTTTGTACCATAGCAACCCTAATTGGGCTAAAACATTCTGAAGCAATCTATTGCTTGGAACTGTTTTAGATTTAATTATAGAGTGTAGCTATCTTCAAAGAAATTTGTAAATACGAGCATCCTGAAAGACAAAATGTTTCTCCGATAAATTATATGAACTTCAGTATACAATTCTTACAATTTAAAAGGTTATTAAGCTCATCGATTAAAATTTTTCTTGTAGAACATTTATAATACACATTTATCCCCGACACAATTGTCATACTAAGGAAAAACCCTACAAGAGAGTAAGCTGCTCTAAGCATTGAGCAAGTTAATTCCAATTTTGATCAGCTCAGAACTTATGTGCAATAAACTAAAATATAAGGCTAAAACCAAACTAATGAAATATATCAAATAACTGCTTCCACGTTAGAGTATTTTAAAATCGTTTAACACCGCAAAGTATTTAGTTGCCACAATTTTAACGCTGATTTGTTGCATATTAAAAAATCATAAAAAGGAGTCCACACACACACACACACACAGCGATATATATTTGCAATTGTGTGTATATGTGTGTCTAAATCATGGGGGCATATGCAGCCACAGACCAAGAGGCGCGTAGGCTGCAAGTTGTTATTGTTTTTGTTGTGCAATTGGCTTTGTCCATATTTTGGCCATAACGGCCGGCGGTTTTTAGCCGTCTTGGCCTGACTTTGGTTTTGGGTTGGATTTCGGTTTTGGGATCTGGCGTGCCCATAATTTGCTCGTAAATGCGCTAATAGACAACGCGCGCGCGTTCAATGCATGCGAATGTATCTGTGAGTAGCAGAGTATCTGTGTTTCAATGTGTTGGTTGGAATTGCATTGGAGTTGTTGTCGTTGTTGTTGGTAAACCAAATAACCGCTAACCAAATTCGCGCAACAATAATTTCGCTAGAGCCCCAAATTGCAGTCAGTTGAAAAAAAATCTAAAAAAAAATATTGCTACCGTACGGTTGTTGGCGTCAATGGACGCGCCCCTTTAGACTGACAGCCGGACAGCTGGACAGACAGAAAGCTGCATTAGAGTTTCTGACAAAGCTGAGCTAAACAATTTTTATTTGGTTTTTATTGGTTCAATAACTTGGCCTTAATTGGCATAATTCCAATGCACTTCATCTTTAACAAATTCGCAATCATGGCCAGGTCTGACAAGTTGTAGCCATTCGAAGCGTGCTAAATTGTAACACCAACACCAACAATAACAATAATACGAATAGTAACAAACTTGTAAACGGCCTTCTCGAAATATTTGGTATTTTGTTGGCTTAAAAGCTTAGAAGTTTGACTAACCGAGAGTGCAGGCTTAAGTTGTTGGCCAAACTTTGGGGAAAGAGTAAGTTTAGTTCAATTTGTTGATTTTGTAGGGCTTAGCAGACATTTTGACAACATAATTTCATAAATATATCTAGCTGGACACTTTGCAATCAAAAAGTATCTTTAACCAGCTTTAATGAAAATTTTACATCCTTTAGCTTTACTTTTGGCAAAAGTTTAAGTATTTTATTTTGGTTTAAAATATGTGTGGAATGTATCGTGTTTCCCAACAAATAAAGTAAGTTTTTGGTAAAGTGTATTTGCTTTGTTCGCATATACAAGTGAGATGAGGGTTAAATAGGGATATCATATAATATTTTCAAGCAGCGCAAAGTGGTTTATGATCAACAATGCACTATCTGGTTGAAAATATTTTGATGCTTTAAATGGCGTTTATTATGTTCGCACGCATAGGAGCACACATGAGTGATTAATGTCAAAATTTACAAATTATTAGAATTTTTGTTTAAATAATTTTATCGGGTTAGGATTATTAATAAAACTTTGCAAAAGGCTTATGTGATTCAAATAATGCATCATAATGATGACTAAAAATATATATTGTAACTGGTTCTATGAGTTGTGATTGGATCTATATTTAACATTAAATTAAACGCATGATGTTTGTATAGAAAAAAGTTTGGAATTATTATTAATATGTATGCTTAACTTAGAAAGAAAAAGTTGAATGAAGGTAAACTTTGCAAAGACCTTTTGTAGTGAACACATCCTAGAGCTAAGAATATTCATATTTTCTATGTTCCCTTCCAGCCCATTTATGTATTATATATTGAGCATCAACTAAAACTATAGAAGGATGGACGAATTTGTTGAGTGAGGAGAGTAATAGAATTTGGAAATTAGAGTGGAAATATGTTCAAAATTTCTAAAATAAAAAACAGAATGAATAATAAAAAAAGTTAATCTTATGATTTATTTTTAGTAAACGTAATATGCATGAGTAAAGGATAAAATTACTAAATTGGTATAATAACTCTCTGACAGAATTTTCTATATGAAAAAAGAATTTTAATATCTTAACAAGTTTTAAATGGAATAGTTATTTTTTAATATTATTTTATTTTATTATTGTTTTATTTCCTTGAAAAAAAAAAAAAAAATATTTGTAATGGTTTGACATTTGATTGGCAGTCTTTGGTATGGGTTTGTTGGTTTACATCCTTTATGCTAAAAATAGTTCTAAACTTTGAGGAATACTTAATCAATTGAAATATTGCGAAATATTTTTTGTTAAAGCGTAAAAAAAGACACATTTGTTACAATGTTATCTTAGAATTGTTTGTCGCGACTTTGACTCATAGGTCAAAAGTTACATTAAGTTAAAATGCCTCTGCAGTGGCGGCCAGATAGGTTTCTTTATGGAATAAACGTTCGTTTTTGTCTCGATTCATGCTCTTTAGTTACTGCTCGAGCGTAGGACCTCTTGATTAAGAGTCGTTTCATTGTATTGCTTATTGTTGATGATAAACATAATATTCGATATCTTACAAAGCAGCTTTTCGGATTCGCCTATGCTGTTGTATGTGGGTATGCGTTCTCAGAGTTCTGCAGCAGGCAGTCGAGGAGAGACATTTAAAGCCGATACTTTTTCACCAAACCGAATGTATTTTTAGTTGGCCTAGTCTTTTGAACGCACTACAGCTGCATAATGAGGAACAAGGCTTTTTGAAAGTCCCTTTGGGTATGCAAGAAGTTCATTCCCTGTAATTCATAATACCCCATGATAATGCCACCATCTTTCACATCTGCTTCTACTCAAAAAAAAAAACACTATATAGCATTTGATAGAGCATTGAACATTCGAGTTTCCTAAAACGATGGCTATCTTTTACATGTTTAATGTGCTATTATGCAAAAGGTGTATACCATTTTGGGCAGTTGTTACTTTTATAGTTGTTTCATTGCTGTACATACTTTTTTAATTTGTGTAGATTGTTGTTGTTGTTTGTGTTGTTAGTTGGTGTCGTTGTTGTTGTTGTATTAATTCATACACACATATATTTTATTCATGTACTCATTGCCTCAATTAATGCGACATTGAACGCAATTTGTCATTTGTAATTAATCTTCTTTACATTTTCGTCGAGTTTTTCATTTGTTTTTGTTTTTTTTTCTGTTGCTGCTGCTTTTTGGGTCTACAACAAATTTTCAGCTGGCATTTTGAGCCTTCTATGGCATTGGCTAACAAATTTAAGGCAACAACATTTTTGGCATTTGAAATTTGTTGTTGTTGTTTTTATTGTTGCTGTGGCTGGCTGTTGCGTTGGTTTCTTTTTTTGGCCTTATCGCACGATGACGGCCAGTTAGGCGCACCTGCCAGCTGGAATTTTTGGTTTAATTTGTCAAACTGATTTGCTTGCAAAAACAATTTGCCAAGTGATGCGCTTCGCTTGCCACATGGGTGTCTGCCTATATACACAATATATACATACATACATACGCTTGTGCCTGTTTCTAATCTCTTGCAGGAAGTCATGTCGCTTGAAAGTTCGCAGTTAACTTATCAAAATGTCATACCAAAAAACCTGTCAGTTGACTAACCCGCGCAACTAACATGCCTTTACATTGCCCGTGCAACTTGGCTGATATACATAATAGACTATCATGACAAGTTCCATGCCCAAGTCCCTGACATGTCAACTTTTGTAACCGAATGCTATTCAATTTGGCTCACACACACCCTGAACCAAGCAGACAGCCGCCTGCGGCTCACGTTCGCGCACTTGAGCCTTGTCGTTTGGGCCATGGCCATGCCACAAAATGCAGCAGCGTAGGCGACATTCATTTAGCTTAAATCTACGTACATTATCTAGACCGGCGCGCACAGACACACACACACACACACGCACGCATACACAGCACCATCAAAGAGAAGATTGTCTAAAGTCCACTTGGTCATGCCACAGTAGGACCTGGTCATTGTAAGCAATGAGTGCAATGCTGCAGCTTACCACATGCAGCGTTTCCATTGTTATCAATTCAAGTGGAACGTATTACGTGCATTAGTATCCTTTTGCAACAGCAACCACAGCAGCCTTTTGTATGCGCTGTAGAAATTCCCTAGTGGCAACCTCCATATATATATACAAACTAATATAGTTAGTGTTGTACTTGTGGTGGCAGCCTCTGACCGCCCTGTCCCTGTTGCTGCTGCTGCACCCGCTGCTGTATTTATTTCACTGTGTCAAGTTCTTTTGTGTCGCTTTGTAAGATTTATGACACTTTTGTTTAAAGCCAAAAAGCCTTTAAACGTGCGCACCAGCCACGAGCATCATCGTAATCATTGCCATCGCCAACGTCATCATCATCATCAGCCTCGTCCTAGTCAGCGTTGTCGTCATCGTAGTCGTCGCTCACTCATGTAAAATCGATTGCGATGCTTATCACAATGGTCGACTGCCTTGCTGAATGGCTGCTGGAGCTGCTGAAGCTTCTGGCTGGCAGCTTGTCATAATTTTCTGAAGTGCTGCATTTGCTCCCCCAAAGCAAACGTTCTACACAGCGAAAAAAAAGAAAATCTAAAAAAAAATAAACCTTGAAAAGATTCGCTTTTTTGGATTCGAAACTGTGTCAAACTGGTGAAGCAACAATACATTTTAAACTGCTTTGCGCATTATATTTTCGTATTAAATAATTTTAATGTGTACTAAAATATGGCTTCGATTAAAGATTTAACATTTTAATAATAATAAGTTTAGCTTGTTGAGGAGTTTTTTTTCAACAGCAAGTTATCATCTGTTGACTGGACAGACTTTCGGGAGAATTTAGAGAACTAAAATACTTTTGATGTATTTTTTTTTTGTTAATTTCAGTATATTGGCGTTAATGTTGAAACATAATTAGAAGTTTAAATCGTCTGTTATAGTTGTTTACTTACATTTATTGTTATTATATTTGATTATTGTATAAAGCTAAGAGTTCAGTGCGTTGCCAATATTTTCTAAAATAAAATTCCATATAAACGCATTTTGTGAATTTAGTTTTGAGAGAACATGAAATACAAGCACACGAATTTTTGGCTTTTTTTATTTTATTTAGAATTCTCATTATTCTGTTAATTAAATAATTTTTTATTGAGAGTAAGAGTAGCTTTTTTTCTTGGTATTATTTAATTTTTATTTTTTTTTTGCATATTATTTATAGTTTTGATGCTTTAGATTTTTGAAATATTGTATGAAATATTTATATTTTCTTTTTTTTTGAAAAATATAAGATTTCTGAAGCTTCTACTAATTATTTCTTGCTTCACAGCAAGAAATTCAAATGTACTCCCTAAAATCTAGAAAATAATCGAAATATCACATTTTTGATAGTACATTTTATAGAAGACCAAATTTAACATTTATTTGTTTTAAAAATTTTTTTAATAAAAATTATACATTATACATTTATTAAAGAATGAACAATTTATTCTTTATAAAAAAAATAATTTATTTTAATATAAAATAATATATATTTGCATATATTTTTTTAAATTTGAAATATAACAACCATTATAAATATTGCTGCTAAATTTATTTTTTGTGAATTTTCACTTACTGTATACTCATTTAGTATTCAACAATACAGCTCGAGAAAATCTATTTTCGCAAATGGAAAAGTTGTTTTTACTTTAAGGTAAATGCGACTTATTATTGCAAAGCAATATTTTTGTTATAAGATTTTCGATATCGACGAATATAATTTTATTTCGATTATGATTTTATATTATTGTAAATTAAATTTCATTGCGATTTTTAAGTTTGAGCGTTTTCATAAAAACAAAAGACAAAAAGGCAAATATGTGTAGAAGAGCTGACACATTCACATATGTGCATGTGTTGACTGCGCGGCGGCAGAATTTTGTGCCAGAAGCCACTACCAAAGTTTTTCAAGAATGTTTCAGCTTTTGCTCCCTTTCGATCCTTAGCCATTCATACCCGATCAGTATAAATATATCTGCATATCTTTTATATTTATATCTACAGCTTCAAATGCCATATGATTTCCACATTTTCTTACAGTGTACTCCCACAACGCGTTATGCCTTAATTTTGTTGTAACTCGCTATTGTTGTTGTTGTTGTTTTGTTGTTGTTGTTAGTGGTGTCGTCTCTGGGTTCGTGCGCTTGATGCCTTGTGATTGTGATATGTGCAAAAGCCAAGTGAAAGATTCGAGTTTTTCCTTCATGTTCTACTTCTATTGAGAGCTGATTCAGACAAGTCCTTGCTGCTTTTGGTATTCCTAGCAGTTGTTGCTGTTGTTGTACAGCGTGATTTATGCGTTCATTTCTTAACTTCAGTAGACTATTTTTTTACTTGTTTTCCTTATTTTTTTTATCAGCTTGACACTCTCTCATTGAAAAGCCATAAAAATTGTCTATGAATATTGTGAAAAAACGGGGTCAGCTACGCTGATAGTATTTGATTTATATATAACATATAACGGCATAGCAGGCACTCATCTTGCCACACGGTTACAGTTATAGCAGTAGTACATAATACCGTTGCATATTTAAAGCTGCAGCAGCGCTTCTTAAAGTCAAAGACTGCAACTGCCGCAAAATGTCATGCCGCGGATTTGACATTAATATTTTATCTAATGTGTGCAACGTGTCGTATGAGTGACATAGGCAGCTACAAAACTTGCATTTACTAGCTAGGCAAACAAAACAGTTAGTCGTTTGCATATTTAGAAATAATGCCAGACAGCCACGATGTGGCATAGACAGACAGAGACCACGAGACGGACATACTTTGTGCCTGTGATAAGGTTGTGCCTGCTCCTGCTGCTGCCACTGCTGCTGCTGCTGCTTTTGGCCAAGTGACAACACAACGGCACATAACGCGCTACAACAATAACAAACAATGACAACAACCAAAAGGCTACAACAACAGCCGTGGCTGCTACAACCTGTCCGCACAGACTTAGTTGGACTAAGTCACCCACCCCAACCGACCAAAAAATAAAAATTGGGGGGAAAAAATAACAAGTGGGTCGCTAAGAGTCTGGTGTATAGCGACTAAGGGATACGCTTTCAGCTGACGCATGTATATAACGAAATGGCTTAATATTTTAACGGAACTCAAAAAAGTATTAAAAGTTTGTTACAGTTTCTAAAAGTTGTTATATTTTTGGTTCATCACTATAATCGAAATATTAAAATACCGGCTTGATGGTACACATAATTTGTTTGAGTTTTTTATGTTCGGTGGATAGTTTGGGGGTTTTGTCTTAGGAAAAGGATTTTTAAGAGCAATATTGTTCAAGAATAAAATCCAAACGCAACTACAGCAGTACAATTTAGTTAAGCAAGCAAGTCCGCTCTTTCAATTTCAATCAAACTGTATGAATCCCAAAAATATCTGAAAATTTTTTATGTGCTCCTAACCGCAGCCAACTGAAGCAGCATTGCTCTGCAGCATCTCAATGTACTCTCATACCCTTTTTTTCCCCACTGTGCACAGTTAAAACACGCTTGGTTGCCCAAAGCACCAAAAAAAAAAAAAAACAAATAAAAAGCGGAAAAGCGCGCGTTGAAAAAAAACATATATATATAAAGAAAAACTTGGAAAAGATGTGCCTGCTTGCCACAGTGTGGCATATACTTAACAGTAAAAATAAATATTTTACTATAAATCATGCATTATACTTAGTTAGTCTGCTGCAGCGGGACACGATGCCATGCTGCTGATCACTTTGCCAGCTTTGGACTCACTGCCTCAGGCACTGTTACAGAGTCGTCCACACTATGTATCTGACTTGGTTGACTAGCTTAGTGGCTTGAATGGTTGGATGGCTGGTGTTGCTGCTGCTGCTGCTGCTCCAGCCTTGTATGCTGTCACATTTTGTGGCCCATCAGTGTTGGTAGTGGCGGGAGCTGTGGCAACGGATTGGGGCACGACATTGCAACTGCTCGGAAGTAACACAAATGTTGCGCTTTGCCTAACCAGCCAAAAAAAAAAAATACATATATATAAATAAATGCTTTGAGAGAGCAACTTATGGCAAGTAGGGGGAAGTCATAGTCAGGTTCATGCCGGAAGGATAATTGTAAATTAATGCAATATCAAAAAATACTTCCGCTTCTCACGTGTCTTGCATATTTAACTGAAAATATCTTACAAAGATTTAGTTTTAAGCAAAAACTTTTCAAGTTACTAAGGGATAGTCTTCTACATTACTAATAAAAACGAAAAGTATGCACATTTTGATCGTTTCTAATATGTTTATATACTTAGAATTTTAAGAACCTGTTGCAATTGAACAATTGTGTCTTTATATAAAACGCGATTATCACACGCATAAACTTTGCAAATATTTAAAGAAGCCAAACCGTTTGCATAGCAAGTATGCCAACGCAGGTTCGTGCTCAAGATTGAAAATAAATATTTCCAGTTTTTGTATGATTTTCCTATAAAGTTAGTAAAAACGGCAGGAGCAGCTTGCCACACTGACTGCAACACAATAACAACAGCTAGAGATGCGTTGACATTTGCAGTAAATGTTTATAAATAAATTGCATGCGATATATTTGACTTTATTTATTTATGTGCAATAAATAAAAAGAAATCTGCAAACAACAGCAACTTTGAAAAACATCGTACACATTACGTATACGACATGCAGGCTCGCGCAGAGAGCGAGAGTCCATGTAGCCAACGCTGTTTCCCAAAGGTAACGCATGCGCCAAATGGTCAAGGCAAGTGGCGGAGTTAAAAGTAGTGCACAGTGGTCAAAATGCTAAATTTTTCAAATAAAAATTGCTTGTGTTGTATGGTACTTTCATATAGTTTTTATAGCTTTATTTTATAATCTGTCGTGCAGTTAATTTAAAAAAAACTACCACTTTTCCTTTTCGATCATTTCAAAAAATGCTGTATTCACATTTAATAAGTTCAACCATTATTTGGCCATCACAACCCGTTATTGGGTTACAGCCGACCTTACTAGAACTCGCCAGGCGCCTCTTAGAATAGTTTTTTTTTACGAGGCGCTCCTTGGAATAGCTTTATTAGCATCGCGTGGAGCCTGTGTGTTGCAATCATTTGTGGCAGAGATTGCTCCGACTGTCGCCTGGTTGACAGCAATCAGAAGTTTTACTGTGGGCAAATGAGAGCCAGACCCTACCTACCCCTTGATCAGAATCTCACTGCCATAGAATAATAATATTTTAAAAGTAGTAATTGGTATTAGCAATTATTTATGCAACTTGATCATTTTGACTACTGTGCAACATGGCGTCGACGTAATCGATGCGCTTCGCAGTCGGAGGAACACTCTGCGCATTTGGTCAATAAACGCATTTCTGTCATTTTTGGTTGTTGCCGCACTGTCGCGCTGTTGCAGTTGCATTTGCAACCTCTGCTGTAGTTGCAGCGTTAGTAAGCACAGCAGATCGTTTGAAAATTTATGGCACAAATGCGTGGCTTAACTTGGCCAAGTCTGGGTTAGGCAAGGCTTCACTTGTGTCCAGTTGCTTGTGTTGGCCATGTCGTCTGTTATGGCCAAGCAATTGATAGTGTTTGTTAATGTTGGTTTTTTTTTGTTTCTCTACTTTTTTCATTTATTTTAGTTGTTTTCGTTGCCAAATGCCATTTCATTTGACTTTGACATTAATTTGTGGCTCCACTTTGCCCAACCAGGAAGTCATATGCTGATATTATTTATACATATCCATAAGCAGTCCACTGTAGCATGATTTACTATACGCAGCAGTAATAACTTAAGCTAAAAATATAGTTACATGGCAGCCAAAGGTTCAAGTGGCTAGCTAATGCAGATCTGTAAGTTGACGGAAATTTTTGAAATTCCTAATGGGTAACTAGATGTTGGCATGCCACCACCACTGTGCATGGGATGAAAAGAACTGCAGCCAATTTGGGAAAGCAAGCAAAGTGGAAAAAGGAAGCATGAAATATTTGGCCCCAAGGATTTGGTTCATGCAAATAACACACACACACATATGCACACACACGGCTGACAATGCCGCACTCAAATGCAGCCAACATGCCACATATGCAAAATGACATAATTTAGGAGATATGTGAACAAACACACAGATACACCCAGCCAAACACATACAGACACAACAATGGCTGGTCACAGTCTGCAATCGCATTGGGAACCAAAACATCTGCTGAAAAACGAGGCACACATATACCCCATCACACATACATACACACAGGAATACATTCATGAAGCTATGCCTCACCTAAGCCAAATATTTGGTGCATTGTCAGTGGGTTGCTACAACTTGGTCATGACTAACAAAGCAGCTACTACCTGGTTACCCATGCTTGGCACCAAGCAGATGGACACTATAACGTGCAAATGAGTGCATTTATTAGAGATGGTCATGGCGTTTCGGTTAATGACTGCAATTGATGATGATCTAAGGATAGTTTTTGTTAGTTATTGTGATCGTGGGTCTCCAAAACCTATAGGACCGGCAGCCTTCATCTTAGGGCCGAGTTAAGAATGTTTGCATTCCTTGGGATTGTCTTTTAAAAGCTTATATCCAAACTGTCTTTAGCAAGGCCAAGTCTTTATGATTTCTGCTACCAAACCCGTGACTACCCATCCCTCTTCGGATTCACTAATGCTTCTCCTGAGGTGTGGGCATGTGATTTCAATATACTTTAGCAGGCATTCTGAACCTGGAGCATGTCGACTAAACCCATTTAAGAAAGTTAAAGTTTTGGGCCTTTGTGTATGTCTGGACCCTTCTTTACGCAGCTGCTGGTGTTCAGGCCATCGTCTGTACTAAACTTATGAAGACTTTAAAGGCGTTAAGGATGTGCCGCGGTGTAGTGTAAGCTTACGAATGCATATAACCTATAAGTAATCTTTTACCGATGGGATAAATTCTGAATTCGAGATTGCTCGATTAAAATTATGAAGCAAATGTCCTATTAAATTTTTTCACAAATCAACTTTATATCTAATTCTAGTGAACTTTTTCTAATTTTAATTATTTAACTTTATTTAAATTTATAATGTTGCGTAATTTCCCAATTGTTCTTAAAAACAATTTTCTATTGAATTTTTTATTATTTCTTTAGAAAATATTAAAAATTTTTTGATTTTACAGAATAAAAATTTATTTATCTTCAGAAAATGAGTCAATTTTTAACTTATAACAAGAAATAATTCCTTATTTATATTTTAATAAAAGTTATAAATTTTGGTTCATTTTGTATATATTTAATTTTTGTTGTTCAAACTTAAAAATTTTAAACAATTGTACATTAAGGGTAGAAACTGCATTTAAGATTTCAAAAATTAAATTTCATGATATATATATATAACCTTAAAAGCGGCAAATAATTTAAAATATTTTGATATTCTGACATGATACTCTAAATCTTTCATAAAACTCTACTCAATTGGGCTTAAAATAGGCCTCAACTTTCCTACAACTCAGAGAATTATTCGAAAGTACAAAAAAAACAAGTTCAACGTATATTTTTTAAATAAACCTGGCTAAAACTATTTGCCAGAGTCAATTTTGTAGTTTTAGTGATAGTGGGAAGGTTTTGAATAGCTTATTTTTAAAATTTAAAATCTAACGTCAAAAGAAATTGTTTGGAAAACTATTTTTATTGACGAAATCATGTAACACAAAGTTACAAATTTCTTCGACTTCGTCTCTTTTCTCATTCATAGTAAAGTTGTGAGAGATCTATGTCGAAATTTTTTGTTAAAAAAATAAAAAAAATATAAATAATTTTAAAGTTAAATTTTTTCTTTCATATGAAAAATAAAAAGGTATCCATACCTTAATTATTACGGATACAAATTGTTGAGGAATAATCCCAAGACCAAAAAATCGATTTTTTACTTTCGATAACTCGATAAATCATTAGACTTTTGAAAATTTTTAACTTTTATTTGGTTTCTATTGGTAGAAGCTCCATAACATGTGTATTTTTATTTTTACTCTAAAAAAATGTATTAAAATCTCGTTAATTTGTGTACTTGGGCGTGTTCGGCTTAAATCGACAAATGTCATTTGCTGTTTTCATTAAAGTTTAAGAACAGCTTCATAATAAATAATTAAAAATGAATTTTATTTAAAAGATTAATAAACGCTCATCATTATAAATAAAATGTGCCGATTTATAAAAATGCCAGTTGTGATAGCACTTATTTTTAAAAAGGAGAAATTCCATGATACTCATCTCTAGCATGGAATTGGCTGCGATTTATGCGTACAAAATGATGAAAACGTGCTGCGTAGTATCTACAAGTTGCAAGTACAACAAAACCAACAGTAACAACAACGGGAAAAAAACAGCAACAACGTTGATTGTTGAACAATTTTCATAGCTCGCCAGCAGCAAGGTAAGGCCAGAACGGGGCAAGATGGGCATCGTCCATGCAGACCAAACGGCAGCCTGCCTGCTATGTCATCATTATTTTGTGCAGAAGCTGCTGTTGCTGCTGCGACTGCTGCATTGGCCTCCAGATGAATGCCCTGCGGTTATTTATGGGTTTTTGGGTGAGCCAACGGCGTTTTGTGACAAACCGCTTCACCGGTAAATCGGTAAATCACAAATCTGCAGCAGGATCATGCGGTATGCATGCAGCATGCAGCAACGACTAACAAGTGCCCAAAAAAAAGAGATGGAAAAATTTAGTAGTAGACAACTTCCTTCTGGGTGACTGTGTCTGTGACTGCGATTGCGACTGCGACTAGGTTTATTAAATTTATGCAAATTTTATTTATAAACGAAGAGTTGCGCCTCCGCCTCTTTTGCAGCTCAACATTATTATTATCATAGTCATCGATATGACGACGATACAGTGCCTGCCGTCAACTTAAAGATTGTCAGCTGCTGCAGTGCACCCATGAGAGGATGCTCAAAAGCTCTAGGCAAACAAAATCCACAGTTTGTCATTCCGTCATCTTGTCAGTTTGTCGTTCGCTCATGTGTGCGCTTAACTTTCGCAGAATATTTTATGATTTTTGATTTAGTTTGAGTTTGAGTTGATTGGTTTTTGCTGCCACAGTTGGAGGCATCGCGTATAAGTCGTGCCACCACCAGGTTTTCGCCCGGTTCAGTGTGTCGCTGACACTGCGCGGGCGTCTCTCAATTGGTTTTGTACTACACTATGTACGTTTGGCATGTCTTTATTATTGAGAGCTCTCGGGTTTTGGTTATTGTATAACTCCGCCTTTGATTTATATGCTAAAAAGCGCACAGACATGTCATTCAGATTTGGATTTGGATTTGGATTTGGATATTTGGATTTGCATGCAAGTTTGTCTTGGCATTACCATGACTATGTACTTCCAGCTGCTAGACAGTCAGACTACCTGGTGAAGTCACTCGAGGTGACAGCCACAATGGTAGTGATAGCTGAGCTGTTATTATAGATAGCAATATTTGGCTATAATTGAATTGGCTAAAGGCTTTGAACTTGGCTTTGTTGTGACCCAAATAATGTGCACATTTTCGTCAGGGCCTAGGTCGTTTTGGCCACAATGGGGCACATTAATCAATTGCCGCACAGACATTTACTCTATTATTAGGTTAAATTAACTAATGTAGCCGCAAACGACCCAGCATGCTCATATTAAATATTAATTTTTAATTAAGTTTTATTAACCATAAGCTACAATAACAATTACAATGGATGGCTGGCTGGCTATGCGTTTGGTGTCTTGAAGCGGAAACAAGCAGCTGTTGGCTGGGCGAGAAAAAGGCCTGTCAAAATTTAAATCGTTAACTGGGTCGGAGCTCCAAGCAGCATGTTGCGAACGTAAACAAGCCGCTGCCCCCAAACGAAATGTGATTAATATATGCAGATATATGTATATAGTCTCTATACGAGGGTAGGTTGAAAAGTAATCAAAATAAATATATATCATATTATAATAGAAATGATTTGATTACGGCTTGGAGCAGTCTGGTAGGCAGCTTGTTAAGCTTTAAAACACAAATAAACTATAACTAACTATAAAGCTATAGTATAAACATTGTTTTGAGATCTTAGTGTAAGAAGAATCTATCTTTCACTTGGTACTCTCATCTGGCTATTTTCTTCTTAAGCTCCTTCTGAGCTGTGGGTATGCTATCTTAGTATTGTATTGCAGGGATCCCGAGATGTAAATGCTACCGGCCAAAATGGCTGAAGCTTTAAAAATTTCAGGCTTCCCTAATAGATTTCAAGAAGCTTAATTTTGGTAAACGATCCAAAATTCTATATCGTACTGAATTATTGATGTGACTTCAAATCGAACTATGCGTTTTTAAAATTAGAGTTCATTGATATCCAGTGTATGTTCATTTAGAGTAGATATGATCCCAAAAAATAGATTCAATTTTGCGTTCTTATACTAGACCCCTAACTTCGCAGCCTGACCTCGTTAATGTTTAATTTTATGTATCAATATGTTGTGAATTGTGTTAATATTACTTTAAAAAATGCAACGTGTTAACAAAAAAAATTTTTTCATTAAAATAACACATGTTTAAAATGCAACAACAACTTGCATGCTGTGCGGGCAGCTCCATATAGTGAACAGGCTACATGTTTTGGGCTGCAATAAAAAATCCCTCTCCCAAAATTAAAAAAAAAAAATGAACCAAAACATGCATAACAAAAGTGATTAAAAAATAACAAGCTTAAAAATCGAAATTGATTTCATTGAAATGCAAAGTTTTGTTTTTATCCCATGGGCGGGCGTACCGACAACTACAACAACAATAACAACAGCAATACGTGCGGCGGTCAAGGGTTAAGACCTTAGTTGGCCCCCATAACAAATGCTACTACAAATTTATAATGAGGCATTGCGCCAATGAAAGCAATTTTTGAGGCTTCCATCAATACTAGAAAGTGGCAGCAGCTGCGACAGGCACACAAACACACACCCATACATATCAGCACAGAGGGAGTGCTGCAGGCGCACTTAACCCATTGTGGCCGCCATTGTGCGTCAAGTGACAGCCGGTCGAGCAGCTGGCCACACTATTATGAAGGCTGTCAAAATTTTTGACACTTTCACTGTCAAATTTTGACTGACATTTGCAACAGATATTTCAAATGTTGCCAACAATAAGAATTGGTCACAAAAAAATTAAACAAAAACGCATTAAACCAAAAAACAAAAAAAAAATTAAAACAAAAACCCGGCCATAGAATCTGGCCACAAGTTAATGACCTTTTTGGCCAGCCGCCGGCCGGTCGCTGGCTGGCTCAATCGTTTGTGCCGCCCCAGCTTGACCTCGCCCAGCGCCACTTGCCGCTCCAGTGCCATGATTTGCTCGCCATTTAACACCTTTCTATTCTCTGGCGCTTTCTGTTTGTTGTTCTTGTTGTTATAGTATATATCGTATTATTGCCTTTTACCAGACTCTGACTCTGACTCTAACTCTGACGCCGCTGACTCTGGCGCTGACTCAGCCGGCTCATATGCGCCTAACGCTTTTGGGCCAAAAGTCGAGCAAACGTCCATTTGCCGTTACAATTCAATTGTTACAAATTAACTGCTCGTATACATGGAGCGGGCTAATGTTTCACGGTCGCTTGCTTTCGACCAAGTTCTAGTATATTAATGGCTTTGCCGGGCCAGGCCCTAACTCATAGCACAGACTTGCGGGTGCAAACACCTCACAATAACGACAATCATTGACGTACTGACTCTTTCTAAATCTATACATATTTTTTGTTTTTATTTTTTGGCCATAAAGCAGCTTGACACAGTGCCCTTTGTTAGTTTACACCCACCAACGTCAAAGTGCGCACTCCTCTTCGTTGGTACGTCTGTCACCTCAGCCACATCTCTTCAGCTGGCATTCAGTTCATTTACATCCGCATTGTTTGATATTGCGCTGTCTTTGGCTTTTCTCTATAAAAATTCATACTTATTGCCACTACCGCTTGTAGCCTTATAGCCAGTCAGCCATCCAGTCAGAAAGCCAGCCAGCTTATGGCCATCATTGTCGACACGCTTGGCCAAGTGAAAGGTCGTGCGTCTCAGCCGTTTGATTTTGAATTTTTCTCGTTTTTTTTTTTTGTTTTTGTTGTTAATATCTGACAATTTTACAATGCTGTATATTTATTTTTCTAAAAAGGCGTTATTTTTGGACAAGGAAGAAGCTGACTATAATATTTACTTTTACTTGCCTAAGTTACTGATGAGCCTAGGGAAATTATTGGTGTTTTGAATTAATTTAAATATATGTAAAATAAGGAAATTACATTAAGTAGTTGATTATTTTCCAATTACTTTTTAATACACTAAATGCGTATTATGGAAATTGTAATACAATTTCACGTTTTTATTTTTAATGAAAACAAAAGTGTATCTTTCGAATTTTATTTTATCTCGTCTGAGCTAGTGAGGGTTTCTCTCAGACTCTAAAAGGTGCATTCTATATAAACTTAAAAGATTTATTTGTTTCTGAATTAATTAGCAAACTTCTTTTAGTACAAGTTGAAGACAAAATGTAGGCTTTAGAACATACACATATCTGAAATATAATTTCATATGCCACCGATACTAAGTATACACTGAAAAGCATCTCATGTTTTTCTAAATTTAATGATACTACATTGAGATGTGTAATATCAATTATAAAAAAAATAGCAAAAAGCAAAAAACAGGAAAATATTAGATAAAAATCCTGGTCTCTGCTGCAGCTTAAGAACTCGTGCTTCATAGCTCAACCTGTAAAGTTACTCTTAACTATAAAATGATATTTGTCCAAGTTAATCTTTATTTATTGAAAACAAGGGCGTTACTCCAATGTTCTCTTTGAACAGCTTAAAATAGAAATAGTCAAGGTGAAGAAATATTTTTTGATTTTATTTTTGACAAACCATGAATTATAACTAACTGTCTACAATATCTATTCTATCAATAGATAATTATTTGTCTTTTCTTGACTTAGTTAATCTAGATTGTATTAACTGATTAATTTACTGAAATGTTTTAGAAAGCTATTTGTGCTCAGTTTGTTCACAAAACAAGAAATTAATATACATATTTTGTGACGGAATTGAGAAAAAATATTTTTCTTTATTAACCCAGATGAACTTTATTAATGGCAAGAATTTTTTATTACCTTACCTATTTTTGAAGGAATGTAGAATATCATCATGAGACACATAAGGCCTATTTATGAAATATTCAGCTTTGTATAAACCCTGCATCTTTTACATTTGTCAAAGAAAATCAAACTACATTCGTATTTGCATTTAAGGTAACGCTCTTAATTAAATATATCCTAATTCCTGCTTAATATGTAAGAATCAAATCGTTTTAAACAATCTATTGCTCCATTTCGACCAGTACTTCCAGCCGAATAACATTGAAAATTCATATAATCTGTCAAAAAATATGAAACATTCTTTTTGAGATTAATTTAATGAGAAGTCAGTGCTAAACGACCATATATTCTTCATGCTTTTCTGAACTTTCAAAATCAACAATATTATATTATTATATTTTATGTATATTATTATATTATATTGTATAATATTGGATATATATATTTTTTTAAGTAAAATCGGCAGTTTTTAAAGAAATTACCAACTTGTTTGAAACATTTTCGAGTAGCAACTTTGGCTTACTCAGGACTGTCCTGCTCTGCACCCAAACCATAGCTGACATCGTTTTGTATTCGTTTTTCCTTAGGGGTGGCTATGCGATCTCAGCGTTATACGGCGTTACTATTGCAACCCGTGTTAAGTTTAATCTAAACAAGCTTACAAATACCTTGGGGCTTACCTGCTCTTTAAGTGTTTTCTCTCAATCATCTAACACCAGTTTCTTATCAGCTGAATTTTCAGCAAAGCATTTTACATACATTTTTTTTCAACAATTTGCAAACCTTGAAACTTACCTTCCCATTAGTTGTAGTTTTAATTTTTGTATTTCCCACATAAACATTTGCCAATTATATACTATATATTTCATATATATGCATATACCGATTGTATTGTACTAAAGTTCGATTTGTGTTTTTGTTTTTGTTTTTGCAGGTACGTATGCTATGCTCCCACGCTGCTAATTAAGTAATACACTAAACAAATTAAATGTAATCAGGTAAGACATACGAATGTTGGCATTGGCTATTACCAACTATACTTAAAATGGCTAAAATACAAAGAAAAACAAAAAATGTGGCACAACTAAGGCACACAAGGTATTCACCAATGTACATTTGAGGCTATAATTATTGACAATATTGCTGGGGCATGCATGCCAATTGCCATTTATGGCCAAAACAAAGGCACTCACTCGACTATATGGCATATAGTGTAGCATATAGCCTATATGGCCATAGAGTTCCCCATGTTGGTAGGTCGTCCACACCCTCAAAACTCTTACATAGATACGAATTTAGCATACAATTGCATGGCGTTGATTGGTTTGGCTTTGGCTTTGCCGCGATGATGATTAATGTGGCTCGACATCAAGGACAAGCCCCTGCGATTTATTAAATATTGTACAGGATCGTCAGAGACGACTTAGTCACTTTTGGCCTGGTTTGTATATAGCATTTGTTGACTGTTGTTGATCGTGTGGCAAATAAATTCAAATTGTGTCAATTATGCAGCGCGCGACGCTCTGCTGACAAACTGTGTGCCACAAAGTGTGGTACATGGCGACTTGTGTTGACTCCAATTTGGCCAAAACTGCGGCCATGCTATGGCTTGACATGTCTGCAAGTTGTGTTTGTGTTGGCAACAGCAATCCAGTTTGGCTGCAGGCCAATCTCTAACAGTTTGGTTGTATATGGTTTTTTATGGATACATTTTATTTTTATTTCATTCTTTTTATTAGCATGTGGCTTCAACCGTTGGCCATTTCAAGTTAAACAACGCACCGCATGTGCAACAACAAGTTTAATGTTGGCTATTAGCCGCCTTAGTCTTAGCTTGTTCATAAGCTTATCAGTATGTGTGCGTGTGTATATGTGTGTGTGTGTGTTGTTAAGCGCCACAAGCTAAAAACTTGGCCAACACTGGCGCATGCCGTCAATTTCTGTTCTAATTGCGTTCATAGATTTATAGATTTCCTCTAACGATTTGTATTTTTATTGCTATAGTTTTTTTCTGTTTTTTTTTTTTTTTTCTTTAACGGCTGTTGTTGGTTCCACTTGCTTACCAAGGTTATTAATTGCACTTTGTGTCTGGGCTTAATGTCATCCGCTGCTGGGGGGCGTCAAGACCAAACATAAGTCGTTCAGGTAAAAGTTATAGAGCGCAAAATAAAGCTTATACCGTGGCAGTTAAGTTATGTAT
The DNA here is from genome assembly GCA_035046065.1 of Chymomyza procnemis. Classification (NCBI taxonomy): domain Eukaryota; kingdom Metazoa; phylum Arthropoda; class Insecta; order Diptera; family Drosophilidae; genus Chymomyza; species Chymomyza procnemis. The sequence goes on along the minus strand of JAWNOJ010000023.1, from coordinate 8,432,380 downwards.
GTCAGGGAAATGATTTGGCTTGGCTCAAATGCGTGCGGATCTGTGGCCTGGGGTGTGGATATATGCATTAATATTAACTCAAATAGAAATCGAATGGAAACAAAAAAAAAAATAAATAAACGCCAAAGTTACTTACAGCCCTGCGGCATATACAGCATGTCGTGCCACAAGACATCCTTTAATGGCAGCAGGCAGCGATCAGAGTCAGTCATAGTGTCTGAATGTCTTGTTGCCAAGCTAGCAGGCGTAGCAGGCAGTTGCAGTCATCGTCGCGCATTTTAAGAACCTTGACTAAATGCAACTCTCAACACGGCGGCCACATGCGGCAAACTACAAGTTGTAGACGCAAACACAACGCAACCAAGACGCCAGCTCTAGACAAGCCAAGACATGGACTTACGGCGTCCAAGCCCAAGCCCAAGCGCTCCATCTCCGGCAAACGCATCGTCAAACATATAGGCTATGTGCTATAACTCATTAATATTAAATGTTGTGGCAACTCGAGCTGCAGAACAAAACCCAACAAAACCACAAAACCCGCCACCCGTGACAATCTCCAAACAAACTTCGACCAGGCTCAGGGCTCAGTTGCCCGTCTCCTGGCTCGGTGTCAAGTCAGCGTGTAGCTGATGTGCTTCAAAAATTTATGCGCATTTTGTTTCAATTTCATACACACGTGACTTGTAAATTATCCATTGATGTGCAAAGACGTCTACAGCTGGATATTCTCCTGTAATTGTTGTGTTTGTTGTTGCTGGGAAGTTCTCGGGGTTGCTGTGTAGGGGGCGTCTTAGAAGTTGTGGTAGGATTGTAAAATCGGCAGCAGCACAAATACAATATGACATAGACAGGATGAGCGAGTAAGAATGCGTTGAGCATGTTACAGACAGGACATGGAGCAAAAAAAAAGACAAACGAACAACGTCACTCACAGTATAAATAGTAAGCGGCACATACTCATCGGTATATATTAATTTTAGAGAAGTTACTTGGGGATTATAAGCTAAGCGAAGTAGTTTGTTATTTTGTTATATTCGTTTTTAAAATATAGTCGTTATTTGAAAAGTGGAAAACACGAAATGGTACAGGAGTTTTTCTTAATAATGATATGTGCGGATTATCAATTTTTTTATGACAATTTAAGATTTTTCGTTCGATTTCTGATCAAAAATTTGCTAATTTGTTAAAAAAAAGGCAGTTAATATTAAGAAAGATGTATAAAAATTTCATATGAGTCGATAGATGTACTAATGACGCTATAGACATGAGGATTGAGGCATCATAGACTAAAAATTGCCGACCGCTGGAGTACCCCGTTTAAAAATAGTCTCTACGGTGAGATGATTCAGGTTTCGAATGCCTGCCGAAGAAGGAAGAGTCGCAATACCTACACCTATTTATAGTACAAACAAGCATCTGGAAGATGTAACCAAAGCTATTTGTTTATAGTTTCTGTCATGATTATATCATAAGTAATATCGTAAGACATATATATATTCATATAAATCTCAAAGTTCATATCAATGAACGCAACCATTCCTAGTGCATCAACAATTCGCAAACTGTAATTTTTCAAGCCTATTTTTTTTTTGCCTTAAGGGCGCGTCTGCACTTGATATGAGCTGAACTGTGGGTGTGCGTGTGTGCACATACCTAAGGTGTATGTATATCCATTTGTTCCATGACTGTTTATTTGCCATTGCCGCTGGCTAACCACAGACAGAACTAAGTATAGTCAACCACAGCGTCAGTCTGAGTTAGCCAGATAGAGTCAGAGTTGCCTGTCTGTAACAAAACGATTTCTTTTAAAATGATAATTGTATTGAAAGTGACACACACAATGTGGCATGCAACAAAGCAAAAAATAAGGTAAATATACAAAAAAAAAATTCAGACGACCAAAAAGGAAGTATACATAAAAAGTCAAAGACAAAAAGCAGTTTCGCTTTCGAGACCCACTTACATGATTACGCTGCAAAAGCGTTGCAGGATCTACGACAAACCACACGCCCATGCCACAATCCGTTTCCAGGCACTTAAAGATACAAAAACAGATACAGATGCAGATACGACGACTCAGTTACAGATACACTGCATTGTCAAGACGCGGGCGTGCTGAAAAGTAAATATGAAGAAGAATAAAAAAGTTACTACAGATATTTATCTTACGGCTGCTTCTTGCCAGCACTCACACAAGCACGCGTGCATATTGTCATTCACACACTTGCGCAGACTAACGCTTGCAACTTGCAACATTTTATGTGGAATAAAAAATATAACTTACGCATTTTGTCGCCTCTAGAGCTTTTTAGCTGTAAACTTCTAAAAAAACACAACGTCAGCACTAAAATTTACAAAATATATGTTGCTCGATTAGATGCGGGTTGCCTCGATTTTTATATACGCTACATTTACTAGAATTTTTCAGTCAATGCAAGAAGAAATATATTTAGATAACATTAAGATATAAGACGCTTAAGTTACTGTTATAATAAACTCTTTAATGAAGCGTATATATAATCCTTTACTTCTTCTATCTTAATTTATCTTGACCCATTGGTCAACAGCGATCTTTTGGTTGCTCTTGCTAATTATTATTAAAATTTAAATATTGTAAATTGAAGCATCTATCCAGTTGTGAGAGGGGTTGCATAGCCATAAAAAGTTACGCCAACTGGCACTTGACGAGTATCCAAATACAAAATATATAAGACAAGCTTAACTGGACGCAGTTGTACCCTTGAAATTAACAAATAAGTGGAATATGTGGGGGAGCTAAGGCTCCCTCCTTGTTTAAATTAATGTCTTGAATAGTTTAAAATTCCAAATGTTCTGTTTACACGAATGAAAATCCAAGAATAATTAGTTAAGTACAATTTAAAGTTAAATTCTTGTTACTAACTCAACAGTCACTGCAAGTAGTCTTAAAAGGACATCACTATTGTAGGGTATATTTACTATACTCTTTTATTAAAAAATATTTTTAACACTACAGACCTGCGTTACATTTACTTCTGCTTACGAATACCAGAAAAATTTTTGAAAAAAGTGCAACAATTGCAGACAAAGTGATAAATAGTTGTTACAATACTTTGTTGTTGTTGACTGAGTGCATGGCGACAGTTGTTGTTGCTGTGTTGCAAGTTGTTGTTGTCGCTTTTAAAGTTATTGCATTTGTCAGCTCAGACAATTTACTTTGCAGCTTATAAATTTGCGCTTTTTATTTCTGATTATTCTTATACATATATGCATTTTTTCTTGTTGGTAAGTGTATAATTCCCAAAATTATGTCATGAGTGACCCCAATACCCAGATACAAAACGGAGCAGCAGAAAAGCAAAAGTTTTTTAAGAATTGTGTTAAGTTGGAAAAAAAAAATAAATATAGAGAACAGCAGCCAAAAGTGAAATTATGACAAATTTAATGTGAAAGTCCATGTGGAGTTTCGTTACGAGTTGGGGTGTGGAACACTTAAGAGTGTAAAGTGTGGCGTGTTATAAATACGCATATTAGCCTCATTTTAGTAGACACATGTCTGGTGTGTGTGTGTGTGCGCGTGTGTATCTGTGTGCGTTCAACTGTCACAGCCATTTTTTTTCTCGTTGTCAACATACGTTGTTCTCATGGCGTAATTAACCGTAATTAGCTATGTCAACAACAAAAGCAACGACTAGATACGGATACAGATACACACACACAGTTACACGCACTTGTAGATACACAGATACAACTTGGACTTGGACTATTTTGACAGATTTCACTTATGTGTAGGCAGGAAATGTTGTTTCCAAATGGACAAGAGTCCATTGTTTTCTGAATGACATACAGATAGCCTCATTGGCGGTTTCCTCTTGTAATTATTTGCATGCAACTTTTCTGGACGCGTCGCTCTCTCTACTTCTCTCTCTTTCTCTCTCACTATGTCTGTCTGTCTGGCTGGCAATGCCCCAAAGTCCGCTTAGCCATATGCCTAGGCCTGACCAAAACTGCAGGCCGCTCAGCGACTCTTGGCTTGGTTCAGTTCTGGTTTTGTGGCCAACCTTTGTGCCCTGTGTGTGCTGGTATGTGATTTGGTTGCCAGCTCAAAACTTAAATTACCCACACACACATGCACGGCCACACACACCAGCACACATAATACTGGCCAAAAAGTTACAAGAAGAGCAACTACAACAAACAACAACAAGAGACACGTTAATAACATAAAAGTCAGTCGGCAGTTGTAACAGACGCGGTCAAATGAAGAAGATTTCATCTGTGGTTCATTCTTTTTTTATGGTTTCATTAGTACCACATGTGTGTGTTTGTGTGTGTGTGTTGCCCAAGCACGCATGCGTAGCCTGCTTGGCCTACACATTATTTGAGGCAGCAGTGGCAACAGTGGCATCTGCGGCCAATGCGGTCTCTCCCGCTACCTCTCTCCTACTCCCCCCACAGCCTGCGCTGTGTCTCTTGGCCAAACAACTGGCCAACAAACTTATTGCGATGCGCTGATTGCGGCCTGAGAAAATTCTACTGACCCACAGAACTTTAACTTTTGAGTGGCATTGTTCAATTTAGCTGCAGACAGGCATATCCACAGCAATAACAACAGCAACAACTACAACAACTTTCAACCGCAACAATAATAGCAACAACAACAGCAGCAGATCAACAGGCAAACTCGCTAAATTTCACAAGCCTGGCGGCCATTTTATTGTGCTCCTATATACACTTCGCTCCACACTTATATAGATTGGTATTGTGTGGTTTATCTGATGTTTTTTAATTTTTAATTTTATCTGTTTTTTTTTCTAACTGGATGACACCTTTGTTTAGGCCTATAAAAAAAATACTTAAATGTTGCTGCTGTTGAGATACATTTTTTTTATTTATTTAGGGAAATCAATCTGAGGCTCTTTTGAAATTTTAAATTTTTATCTTCACTAAAAGGAAATTAATACTTTATTTTTAAAACTAATTAGTTAATAAATGGGCTTCGGTAGCGTAGTGGTAGTGCACTCATCAACAAACCCGAAGGTTGCCACACTGGTGCATTTGCCTAGTAGTGCCATTGCCAGCAAGTAAATATAGAAGTTAGTTACGTAGAAAAATTTAAATTATTTAAAGACACCGTCTTTCGGATTCGGCAATAAACTGTAAGTCTCTTTTCTCCTCTGAATAGAAAGATAACTCCATGCACCATGGTCAAGGAGAATACATTTATTTATGTATTAGTTAATTCGCTATTTTTCTCCTCGAATTTAACAAAAAAAATTTTATTTAAAAATGTGATACAAGGCAGTGTTTCCTAATCTGTCCTAATCGTGTTTTTAATAAGCTTCAGATGATGTACCCATAACACTGATTTTTTTGAGGTTGTGAATAGAGGCATAATATTGTGATTCACCGATCAATATTATCTTTGAAGTTACAAGTTCAAGTTACCATTTTTACGTATTGATATGTTTATTGTACTTAGAAAAATATATAATAGCGCATTCTTCGCATTTGTAATAATCGGACTCGTTTCTACGCCACGTGAGGTGTGGAAATGCGATCTGAGCATTATCGTTGGCAGTCATTCCGTTCCTGGATCATATTATCGCTGAACGCTGTTTAAAAATTGCGATTTGTAAATGGAAGTGTTTCATTATAGACTTTTCCCACAACCGCGAATAAATCGTGCACACTGATCTTTGAAAGACCTTTAGGGTGCTTAAGTTGTGTGATGCTCCATTAGTTCATTAATGTGTCAACTCTCATCTCCAATCTACTTCAGAACTTATTGGACGCCCTGTATAAATAACTTTATTTCGTAGATTTCATAATCTACAATCTTCCACAACGAATTTTCTCTTCATTTCTGTTCAACTATAGTTATCATTATAATTAAATACATTTATTATTAACAATAAGTCAATTGTTAATAATTTGGTAATACTTCTGCCAATATGGCTTTTAATCAACTATCAAAGATTATCATTTATGTTTCATTCAGTTGCATGCAGAATTTTTTTCCGACGGATGAAACATTTCTGGCGTGGATAAGCGCCTCTTGGTGTCTTGCAGCCTTTATTCATTGCGCCGACAGTTCTGATTTCCTTTTGATGTCAATTAATGGGAAATGTCTATAATTAATAAATAAATAAAAATTCAAACGATTTGTGAAAACTATCTTTTAATAATGCAACAAAGATGTTGCGTCCTTAGTTTAAATTATTCTAATATTTCGTTTTCGTAAAAAAATTTGACGTCTGTCTGAATGTTTTTTAAACAAGTCCCAAGAGTATTTTCTTAATAAATTTAACTTAATTCATTTACTTATCGCAATATTGTAAAGTTTAACAACCAAACATGAAAATGAGCAAAATATTATATAGATTTATGAATTAAATATAAAATCAAAGTAATCAAAGTCTAAAGTCAAGTCAAAAAGCCTTATTCAAATTTTATTTTTTATTAATTAAGGTTTTGACTCGAAATCTAACAACATTAAGATATTTGAAAGAAAACAAAATTTTATTGCTTGTATTTATTATATTTATTTATTGTTTCTTTCGGAAGCCAATTAATTTTTTGTACTTTTAATTAGTATAAATACTCGTTATATTTCGATTGCAACGAAAGAGCTGTAAAAGTAAAATAAAACTTTGTTTGTCCTTTAACTTTGCGCAGTGAGTCTGCATAATTTGAAAATTTATAAAAACTCGGATTTTTCCTGGAAATATGTAAGCAACGTGGACATCATAATTGGCAGCGTTTCAAATGTCCGCTTGTAATTATTTTCCTTTCTTTACTTGAGTGAGATATTTTTTTTGTGATTTTTTTGTAATTATCTTACTAGTTTGTTTATTATTTTTCATTTCATGCAGGACATAAATTATACATTTTTTTTATATTTTTTTATAAGCCAAGAATGTTCACATAAAATATGTCCAAGTGCTGCTCTCTCTTCAATGCCAAAGATATATGACTAACTTGGTTTTTGCTCGTTTTCCAGTTTGAGCCTTAGGAAAAACTGTCTTCTTTTTTTTATGATGTTGGTCTTGTAGCTGGTTAAGATTTTATGACCAGACTTTTATTTCTTCTAACTCTACTGACTTATGTACATGTAGCGCAATCTGTTCAAGCAGCGCATGTATTAGTCTTAGAAGCATTTTATTTTTTTTCTTTTTATTTTTTTGGCCATAAAACCTACATGTTTAATGGCCGCAGCAGGAAGTGCAATGCAGTCCAATCTTGGCCCTTAACTGCTAACGCTTAGCCACAAAAACACATTCCATTGGCCGCTGTGCGACATATTTTTAGCAGTTAATTTCAATAATTTTTGCAGGCCACTTTTTGCAGGCAGCAGCAAGCAAATGGCTAAAAGCAAATGGCTTAAAGTACGCGAAAAATGGCCACAAACAACCAATTGCGGAAATTGCCAATCGAAATGGAAAACATTTTCATTATTTGCTGCTGCCGAGCTACTCATAAACATGTTTCCAGTCAGCCAATAAGCCAGTTGGCCAAGACGCGAATTGGCTTAGAAAAAAAATAAAAACACCTTTGGTGGGTGTGGGGGGCTTGGGTGTGTGTGTTTGTTGTTGCATTTGTTTAATTTATGGCTTAAAACATAAATTCGCTTGTGAAACATATTTTGCTTGTTACGTGAATTGTCAACGCGCCTCGAACCCTTCGCTTCCCCTACCCTACAACAATGTGCCAACAGAGGCTGCCCAATCAGTTTGGTAGGCGGTGCGGCTGACATTGCCATTGATTTATGCCAAGTATGCTGCAGCAATTGTTGCAAGCTCTAGTTGCAGCAATAGCAACAATAACAAGCATCAATTGGCTACGAAGAAATGCACAATTAATCGAAGCTACTAAGAATAATGCTCTAAGCTCTGTTGCAAGCAGCGACTTATGCGTAGATGTTAAGATACAACATGTAGCATGTTGCCAAAGGACATGGTTGGGCGTGTTGTTGCAAGCAAAGGACACACAAACCAAGTGCAAGAGACGAGCTTAACAAGGGCCTGGCCGCGTGCTGTGTGCGCTCTGCATGTTGACTTGGCAATTAGAAACAACTCATGTTTGTCCACAGGCGGCCGCCACACCCACCCCCACCTTAGACTGTGCCTTGCGTGTTGCAAGACCATTCAATATTTCTAAAGTGCATGTGCGTGTGTGTATGTGTATGCACATTGTATCTTTGTATCTTGAACTGAAACTGGCTACAAGCCAAAAACGACAAATGGCGCATGCCGTGGCGTTGATAAGCCATGTGTAATGTTCTTGGCCAAAATTAAATGTGTCAAAAGGTGTGTCATTCAGCATGTTGTTCTGCTTGTTACTCGTGTTGCCTTTGTTGCTGTTGTTGTTGCCATTGTCGTTTTCATTTTGAATTATGCATGCGATCCGCAATGGCGGGCGAGTGATTTATTTATCACATTCGTTTGATTTTTGGGTGGTAGCAGCAGCAACAGCAACAAAGTTGTCGCCATCAATGACTGCAGCAACCACAACCAACAGCATATAAGCCATAAATATGTCAATATATAGCCCAGCACACAGCAACAATATAGACAACAACTACAACAGCAACTACAACAATAACTGCAACAATCAGAGCAACAACAGCAACAACTATAACAATTCAATATAAAATGAAAACCCCCCAAAACGACCAAAGTTCGGAAATAAAGAAATTTCAACTCACTGCAACTTATAAAATTTTAAATACTCTGCAGTGACAAAACTTTGGCCCAAGCAGGGAAGTTCAACTTTAACATTTTTACAGCATTGTTTCCGGATTTTAGTTGATTTTGATTTTTTAAGCTGAAATTCGATTTATTATGAAATTTTAAAGGGATTGTACAAATCTTAACGAAGTAGTTATTTTGAAGTTTAGTACATTCTTAAAAGATAATCAGTTGCACCTTTAGTACCTACGATTTGTTTTCCTTAATGTAGATTAATCCTCTCAGCCATAAGGCTTACTGATAGTGACTTTGTACAACTCCACTACTCAGAAGCTTTGCATATAAATTGGTATTTGACTTGTAACCCAATTATTTCCTTAATTTGTCATAACAATTTTTTTGTTTGTATTAACTTTATAAATTGTAATCATAGAAACATATAATGTTTAAAAATGGGTAAATTAGCTTAAAAAATCAGAAGTTTCTATAAAAATGAAGATATTAAAAATTATATGTAAAATTTGTCATAAGTATTTAATAAGTAGTTTTTTATGAGTCCAAAGCATATATTCTCATATTGATACGATTTCAAAGCATATCGCATGACGAAAATAAATAATAATACACATTATATCATTTTACATAATACAAATTATAAACTCTTTCCTTAAGTGTTTTTAAACACTTAACAAATTTTTAAGATAAAGTATTTTAGAAAACAGATATGAGTTTAGGTTAGTTCAACTGACTAAATCCTGACTAAATCAGTTTGGTATTGAATAGACATATTAAGCAATTTTAGAATAGTTAGTCCAAAGATATCAAAATCTAAATTTAACTTCAAAATAATATTTATTTTTTAATTGAAATTAAGCAGCAAATTGATTCTTTATGGTAATTTTTAACGTTCAGTTCAATTATTGAACCTACTATAAATCGTAAAGCATTTCAAATGGAGTGTGTGCTCGAAGGAACCATGCAACTTCAATTTTTTTATTAATTTATATTTTACGTTTTCTTTTCTTTATATTTGTAGCACTTTTGTGCATAAATAACTTTGAAGTTTGGAATATGACAATACCGAGTAGAATAAACATAAAGAATACAATAATAAAATAACATAATCCTTTTTCTTTACTATTGAATATATATTTATTTAGCTCGAAGGAACCATTTGAACCACTTGAGGCATTTTGGTTGACTCTCATAAGCTCAAAACAGTTTGTATCGGATTAGATTTGCCAAATAGTTAAAGGAAGTATAGAGCAATTTTCTACGACTTCGGGCAATTTTGCAAAAAGAATTATTCAATAGTTGACCGGCCAAAAAGGAACGACGCCGCCTATGTCCAAGCAAAGCTTTCGAAACGATTATAAGAGCATAAGTCATGCCAAGATTAGTTGTTATCAATTATCATAACTCTCTCTTGCATGGTAATGCTTATCTTTTTGTCGCTTGGATCTCTCGTTACCTCAACTGTAGGCAAATTCTGCCACTATCGGCGCTTAATGTATTTTTAAGTTAGAACTACTTCTCGCTGCACATCCAACACGTCAAGCCGAGTTCACGCAACCCCCAGCCCTTCAAACTAAGGCAGTTTGTCTCCGAAAAAATCTATACAAACGGCCTTTAAAACTAACGCATTTTAAGTGGCCGAAAAACTTAATAATCATTATAAATTAGTTAAAATTAAATTATTCTTCGTTGGTTCAACTAGCATCATAAGCATTTCTATATCTTTTGCGAGTCGGAAGGCTTAAGCTACTACAACTTAAGTACTTTTATACGTTTCAAACAAAAATGTTTTATAAGTAGCGCCAACAATAAACATTTATTGGAAGAGATTCTGTTTCTTTGCACAAATTAAGAATAATATTTATGGATAAGTTGCTCAATTGTAGCTGGCTTACACAAAACCAAATTAAATTAAAAAATATTTTTACAATTTTTTTAAGAATTGCTCAGTTTCTGTTTTATATTTTATAGGCTTTGCTTAGGAGCAGGTTTTCAATTTTTCTCATTTATCATTATTATATGTATTATAATCAAATCAAAAATAATTGAATATGAATAAAAAATGCGATTAAAAACTTTATCAAATATGTATTCTTTGACTTGGAAACTAGAGTGACTCTACCAGCTTAACAATATTGGTGTGCGTGGCGTAGAAACAAAAACAAAATAAAAACAAAAAGTCGAGTTTTCTAGCCAAAATCAAAATCCAATTGAATATTTTGTTTTGGAATATTTCTTGTTTAGATTAAGATATTTTATATCTGCCGTTCCATAGAAATATCGATTTATACAAATATAAAATTCCAGTTCAGAGATTTCTTTGGAGAAAGAAAGTCTTTTAAAGCCAAATAAATCAGCAAACGCATCTTTCATTCTTTTGTTATATATTTTTATGCATATTTACAAAGCACTATAAACTTTACGATTTTTCAGAAAATTATAAATTTGTTATTGACTAAAAGTTATATCGACTTCGTCAATGGCAATCTCATTATGTATTAATGTTCTTATAATAATTATTTATTATTACTATCAAACGATACGCCTAAGCAGATACATATTTATTTTAAGCTGCTTAACCTTTAATAAATGCTTCAACCAGGAAGTAAGCGCTTTAGTATTACGTATACGCCGCATTGACTCAACAACAACTTGTTTTAAATATTTTAATTAACAAGTACATATACTTGATGGAGAAAAAATTCCATATGTTACTTTATTAACTTAAAAATTCTTCACGTTAAGTGTTACAAACGTTTTAAAGCATGCAACGCACCCAGGCCCCTTACCCCTTCAAAAAGAATAAAATAAAAAGTAAAGTCCACAAAAATCAACGTGCTATCAACTTTTATGTGCCTTTGTTTTGGTTCCAGTTTAAGTTCCTTTTGTTTTTTTTTCTGGTTGTATTTGGATTTTTTTAAGGGGTTGTCAATTGCCTACAAATTGCCTCGTGCACTTTTACAGCAGCCAAAATGTTGCCTGGTTCCGTCGAATGTCAACAAGAGCATTTTTGACTACTTTACTCATGCCACATGCGGCCTGCTGCCTGCTGCCTGCACCCCTGCTTGCTGCATAGAGTACCGTAGAGCCAACAAAGCGCCAGCGGAGCATACAGCTATGGGGGTTGAGTAATCGCTGAAAGCGCCCAGGTGCGCGTTATAAACTGTGCGGCATTCGTAGCCGCAACTGCTGCCAACCCAATGCGACACAAAATGCTTTTCAATACACGTGCAATTTACATGCAGCATTCATACACACACACATATACATATATATAGATCTGCCATATAGCACTTATATAGTATATGGCAATTTGGTTGGTGTGACACGGTTGAAGGTGGCCGAAACTGGGACCGGCTGCAGTGCATGACTCAGGTTCAAGTTGGCTGCATGACTTTCAGCGCTGACACCAAAAAATGAAATCAAATGGCAAGCTTTGTTATTTTTATTTTATTTTTTTTTTTTTTTACATAAAAAAAATATAAATATAAAATGCAACGCGTTGCTGCATGTATACGTGGTAAATATTTAAAAGGCGCCAGGCAGCGCACCGTTCGTACAGCTACAATGTGGTTTGAGGTTTGGGTTTTTGGTTCTACGGCAGATACAAAGTTTCAATTTAATTTCACGGCAACTGGCCAATGGGACTAGGACATGCTGCTGTTTGCGCTTGCTCTTGTTGGCACACACACTGACCCAAATTTTACTTAATTTACTTAATGTAAATAGCTAGCGAAAAAAAAAGAATTATAATAATAATAAAAACTACCAAAACAAATGTCAAAAAATAATAACTAATGAGTGTCAAAGCTATTTTGCGCTAATTGCCTTTTACGATTATTTTCACATTTGCCACAAAACGCCCGTCGAATGCCACCAAAGCTTCACACACACACACACATACGCACACACTGTGGCACTTCCAAGTGCTCACGCATGACTACACACAGCGTCTACTGAGTGGCATGCACGAGTGCGCTACATTACACACTCGCATGGTTACACTGAAAAAAAATTGGCATGTCTTTGTACATTTTAAAATATGGATCTATTGTCTATTAGTACAAGATATATATTTTTTTTCTCCTTGTCATTCCGTCTTTCCAACGAACCCTGTTTTGCACTGTCTGTTTAGCTTTTGTTCTTCGAACTGTGCGAATCTAGATGATTCTTTAAGGGTTCTAACTTCCATTGCGCAATTCGTCTCCGTTTTTGAAATGCCTATGGTCGTCATCCAACTAGGAGTGCCGTTTTATGTTTTATTCTCTTTTATTGGTTTCTCTAATCGGTTTTCGATCGAAAATGGTGATTGGCCAGATGCGACTTATCCCAGTGGTGGGGTTGCCACCATTACCATTGTTTTCGGTGTTATTGTAAAAATTACACGTAGATTTGATAATCGCGAAAAGGCTGGGCTTATGTTGTTGTTGCTGTACGCAGTAAAGCTTTGATGATTTTACCGTGGAGGGGGTTGGCGAAATTGTTTAATGCCAGTGAGCAATGGATTCTTTCTATTAAGTAGAAAAGTCTTTAAGAGGATGGTCATGCCTCTTGCCATGAGTGCGATTGGAAGCCACGATCTCGTGTCCAGTAGGCAAATGCACTACCCACTAAGTTACGAGGCGATATGTATGGGATAATAATTTCAAGTTGTGACTGAAAAAAGTATGTCCTTTCACGATTTGAGGCAGTTGCATAAGTTATCACCGAATTTTTTTATTTTGGATGCTTTTCATAAATATTCGTGCTGCACCTCAAAATAGTTATTCAAGCCAAGAAAGTTTCCACTTTTAATGGACCACATAAAAATTTCTAAAAAATATATTATATCAAGAATTAATACGTAGGTATTTTCTCTTCATTTTTGCTTAAACTGTTTATTTTGAAATGCTTAATATCAAGTTAGTTCGATATTTTTTCATGGAGTAAATTAATACGTTTTAAAATGAAAAGTGCTTCAAAATATTGGAAATTAAATGAATCATATTTATTTTTAAACTACATTTATGTAAGTTTTTATTTCAGTGTACAAATGTTTACGTTTTACAATATTCGTTAAATATTAAAAACAAATTTGCGTATAATTTTTACTTCATAAAAATTAAGATTTTAATTATTTAAAATAAAAAGAGATTTTTAGAGTACTCGTGCTAGTTTTTTGCAACTTTTTAAATAGAACATAAATATATATATCTAGATTTGGCACTACTGATTTTATTTTCAGTATATTTCGTTGCAAATTTTTTATTTTATATTTTTTTATACATTTATAATGCATTACTCTTCTATCTTAAGCGAAATTACAAACTTTAATTTTCTTCTAAAATTCTTTAGGTGACTACAATTCAATCAAGCCAGCACCAAATTTTTTTCAGTGTACCCTGATAAAGATGCCGCTTTAGTTGGCATAGTTGAGCTTGAAGAGAGTGAGAGAGCACACGATGCAGTCAGGCGAAGGAGAACAGACCTAGACCTGAAACTGCGCCTAGCTGCTGCCGATGCTGTTGCCGCTGGTCTTGGGGATGTCTAGGCGCCTTGTCTCTGTTGTTTCTGGCGAGGCACGCAACATATTCGCTTATTAAATTGAATTAAATTTTCGTACGTTTTATTTGCGGCACTTTTTCGTGCGCAATTTGCTTTGTATGTAAGTGTGTGGTATGTGTGTGTGTGTGTAAATGCTCTCTGGGTTAATGTCACACACACATACACACGCATACAAAAAAGCTCAAATATCACACAGATACTCAAACACACGCACACACACACACTGGCACGTGCAAGTGTTAGCCAAAGTGTACGAAAATCGGCAACAACAACGACAACAACAGCATCAGCGATGCCGTTGAGCTTAAATTTTGTTATTATGGTCAATTATGGCTAACGGCGTTGCCAATGCTGCCACTTCCCCTTTCCACCACACCCTCTTTCGTACTATCAAGTCAGCAACCGTTGTCGACTCTTCCGCTTATAAGTATCTGCATGCGTGTGTGTGAACATGTGTGTGTGTGTGTGTCTGTGTGTGTGTGTATCTGGACGAACTTGTCGCGCAATAGGAAATATGAAATTGATGCTCACTCTGTTAGGTAATTGCCGTAATTGTGGGCGTTGCAAATATAATTCCCAGCACTTTGTAGTGCATCCCCCCTCCGGACGTGGTCAGCTTCAACACTTTTAGCCCCAGCTGTTGCCGCTTTCTCACGCCTGCGGCAAGTGACCCAAAAATAAAGAACAAGACAAGAAGACACCTAAAGTAATGCTAAGTCCATGACATATGCATTCAATACTTATATTACATACATGCCATGTGCTAGAGCAGAGAGCGTGATTGTCAAAACTTGGGAATGATACTCTCTGCTGCTCTAAAACGATATTCTTCAATACATTTTATCTGCAACAATCAAGCTTGACATTTAATTTTTTTTTTTTTTTTAATTTATGGTATTTTGGGTCCTATATGATATACCAATAATATTTTAAATGCATCTGACGCAGTTCCAGAGTTAACAAAACATAATTTATCTTTAAGTCTTTACTACGGAAATATGCTTTTTCGCTACATTCTGCTATATGAAAATAACTTAAAACTTTGATTGGCACCATTTGCCACACTATGATCCAACCAGATCACTGATCCTTATAATTTTTGTTTGGGAGACCAACATTTTCCAGCAAACTAATGATAAAGGGTAGTTTTGTGTCCTAAAGTTTATTTATTTAGTCATTTTCAAGAACCATAGCCTGACTACAAGATTATTCAAAGAATATCTGTTTCTTGCCATGTTCCTCAGCTACTTAAACGAATTGATTGCTTCAATTAAATTGTTTCATCCCCAAATTGGTTTCGATCCGACTGTATCACTTGGATTTTTATTCCAAGGCCTATTGAACAATGGTTTTACGATCCTTTCTAAGAGTATGAACTATCGAAGTTATATATCAAGATATAGCTAAAAGTACCAGCCTTCAGAAGTTTTATTGCTAAATATTAATTATATTTCTGTTCTATATGTGTTTTTCCTTGTCTCTCTTAAAAAATTCCCATTTACACAGACATAATATATATGTCTTTATTTGATAAATTTCGCAGTTTTCTAGACAGAGACTATTGCATTATCTCAATGTCAAAAGCATATTTTATTTTTCAAAAACAGATTTAGTTTTCCTATAAATGCAGACAAATAATTTATGCAATATTTCGAACGCCCATTGTTATTTATATAAAATATCTGCATATAAGCATCCCCGTTCAAAAATAATTGTCAACATTAATTGGAAACACTTCATAGGCGGGGAAGCGGCTTGAGTAGTAATTACTTTAATTTAGAATAAGAAAATATAGTAAATTCTCTAACAAACTGGCAATGGCTTGTCAGCGAATACTTTGGAATTAAGCGCTTATTTGTATAATTTGTATAATCCAATATTAAAATACATATTTTTTTAAGTTATGAAAATAATTAATAAATTTCGAAAAGCTTTTCTTAAAATGCTTAATTCGGTGAATAAGATAGTTTGTACAAACCTTATCAAATTTATTTAGGCTGGATTACAGCAAAACCTTTTCAAAATGCGAAAAATGTAAAGTTCAAAAAATATTCGATTCCCAGTAGTCTGCTTCAAAAATTATTTTTTGAATGTTATACTACCAATACTGATTGGTGCCTAAGGAACATTTTTAAAACCTAAAAATTCTGATATTTTTCTTGGTTAAAATTGCATAAAAAATTTCTCAACAGAATTTTCCATTATTTGAGATACATTTTGTTCGCAAGCAACAATACATACTTGACTCGTGCGTGAGTTGCGTAATTCTCAGCTCTTTTATTATATGTATTACTTAATTTATTGTTTTGACAAGTTCAATTTGTTTTTTGTTTTTGTCTAATAATTAATTTTCGATAATTGTGTTTTATTTTTGTTTAACTGCGACGACCTTGTCGCGACAGGAAAAAGACCAAATTTGTATCTTGTCTTGGCAAGATGCTATTAATTAGCTTTTTAAGCAGCTACAAATCGGCCATAAGCGAGCAAATGAACAAATACTGATACAAATGGTATCAAGTAGAGGTAAGAAGAGTGCCAGAAGTGGCTAGAAAAAATTAAAGCTGACCAAGTGTTGTTAATCATGCAGCAAGTTGGCAGTTGGCTAACATCTGAGTTTTGTTGGCTGGTATGTGCTGAGGTTCTTGATTTGAACATGGCTAAAAATAGCAGCAAATATTCCTAAGCTTTGGATTAATGTGCCTACAACGAATAACGTCAACAACAGCAACAACTACAGTAACCACAATGAAAATTGTTTGAGCATTTTTTATTTTTATTTTAATTACTTGGCGTCAGAGTTAGAGTCAAAGTCAGAGTCATAGTCAGACTTGGAGTCAGAGTCAATGCAAACTCATGCACGATCTGGCTGAGTAAGTGCTTTGGGGGCTGACTTTGGCTGTAGGGTAACTCTGAGTACTTGGCACTTAATTAGATGCCAGATACATGACGCATTTGTTTAGATTGTGCCAAGATAAGTTTATTGTGTTTGTAGTTACATTACTATGATTACTTGGTTCAAGTTAATGCTAGGCTATAATTTTTATATATATTTTATTTTTTTATATTTTATCTATCAAATTGGCATGACTTTGTGTATATGTGTGTGTGTCTGTGTGTGCTCACAAATAAAAACCATATGCCTAAAAGCCAGAAACTTAAACTATTTGATTACCGGCCTCAATGTCAAGGCGCCAGTCTACAAGGTCAGTGAAGTCATCAACCAGGTTCTATGGCTTTACGGTTCTACGCGCTGTGGTTCATCAGACAACTGCAAAGATGCCAAGATACAAGTTGTTTACAACTTTAATAAACAGTCAATAGCTTTTTGGCTCAGTGGGGCTTTAACCAGGTAGTTCTAACAATAAAAGTGAATTTGCATAGTATGCGCCATGGTGCATCATAGCCAGCAACCTGCAATTGTCATGCTTTAAGACTTTGCCACATTGTTGGTAAGATTACGGCTTAGGGTGTGGCAAATATGCAACTGCCATGCATAAGATTGAACACCAGCATAATATTTATTGACGCTTTTTATAACAATTGTCAAAAAATCTGTATATATACGCAAACGGAATGCCAGACAAAGGCCAGACAGCAGACAAGACATAATTGATTAGGCCAAGGTGTCGCAACTGGCCCAAACCGAACAGTCGAATGAAAACAAAAGAAAAGCCTCCGCACAGCTGCTTGGTTGCAATTGGAAAGTTGGAATGCTTGCAGATACTGCGCATATATGTGTGCGTTAAGCGCTTGAGATATATATTTGTATCTTTTGCATTGTCTACATAAGATTGAGCAATTGATTTGCTTGCATAATGACTGAATAGTTGAGGAATGCTTTATGGCTTGGGTTGTTACAGGCACGCGCGACATTAACTGCCAATTAAGCACACTTAGACAGCCACATATATATTGTGTATATTTTTCACATATGTATCTACATGTAGCTATGCTGCATTTGCAGGCACACTTTCATCGGGGCTGGCTATGACGACACGTAATTAGTATTTGATGCTTTGCATTTAGCCTGGCAATGCATAAATTACAAAATAATTAAAAATAACTTTTAAAAAACTGCTAAGCGTTGTTGTTGTTGCCGTTGTTGTGCATGGGCTATTAAGCCAAAGTGTTGTCAATATGTAAATTAGTCAATAAGCCATAAAATTGCCGCATGACCATTAGTGCTACAAAATGGCCACAACTCTGGCGCTGTTGTGTTGTGCTGCAGCCATTAGAAGTTTTTTCGGTTTTTGACCAAGGTTTTGCAGAACTTTAATAATGATCAGCTTAGCGTTCATTTAGCAGTTAAATAAAATGTTTACTAGCTACGGCTAAAATCTTTAAAGTTAATAACTGTGCGTTTGGTATGTTATGTGGCCAAGGTTTAAAAAACTACACGTTGTTGCCAAAAAAAAAAAAATAAAAAAAAAAAAACGACAAAGCGCCACTTTGTTTAGAGGCGTTGTTGCTTAATTTATATTTTAAATATAAATACAAACACGGCTATGGGGCAGAAGGTGTTAAAAATGAAAAATTTGTATCTCAAGTGTGTGCAAAATGTGAAGAAGCATCCAAGTTGTTGTTGTTATTGTTGGCAGCGACGGCTACCGTTGCTTGCCTGCTTTTTATTTCACTTTCAACGTTTATGTTTTAACAATATAATTAAGCAACAAAATAAATGCGCACCACGCTGCGTATGCGCAATTTTTTGTACATTGTTTTGTTTTGTATTTTCGCATCTGATGCAAATTAACGGAAACTTGCCAGCTATTTATGTGTGCGTGAGTATCTGTGTGTGCGAGTGTGAAATATGCAATAATTTTGACAAATGACTTTAATTGTGCCGTGTGAATAATTTTTGAGGGTCAAGTGCAGCAATGCTATTAGGCATGTAATTCGATTTGAATACTTTTTATATGCACCAAACAAACGAATATTCACTCTATTCAGAGTAAGTACTTACATTGACTAGCTTAGTAACTGCTTGTTGATTGATAAATTGATGCATGTAAATCGTAATTAAAATCGCTTGTATATATGACCAAGCAGCAAATTTGTTGGCGGTAACTCTACTTCCGCTTCATTGCTGCTGTTGCTTGGCAATCCTATCAGTCTATCAGTTCGACCATAAACTCTGCCATAACCAAACACCAGCGCATAGTATTTATTTCAGCATAGTCTCTGCGAGAGAGCCATTCTGTCATGCACTGAGAAAAATAAAGTAGTGCAACTGAACAAGTAAGTAGGTATGGAACTTTAAAGGAAATATTTGTATGCTTCAAAATGTAAATTTAAATTAATTTTCTCTTATAGTTCAGACGTCTTTTTTACTTATTTTTTATTAAACGAGATGAAAATGTGTTATATTTTGTTTTTTAAAAACAGTGACCCATGGAAAATTTATAATAATATATAGATAAGTGCCAGGTGTTAGCTTACAGGGCACTTCAACAACTTCCTTGCATGTACCATTAGAGTGCCATACGCCTGATACCATATTGAGGCTTCTATACTTTAATTATGTATTTTAAACAGCTGACACAATCATGTAATACTTTCTAAAAGTCCTAACACCTCATGTTTTTTTAGTACAAAGTGGTTTGCCTTTATATGGACATTGCCGTCAAAGTGGGAGCAGGTTACTTACGCTTACCATATCGTTAACTTTATTTCAGAATTAATATAAAATTCTGCTTGGATAATTTCATTGGCGCAGCATGTCCATTCGAACTAGTCATCCTCATAGCCAGCAGGAACAACAATACGCCTATTGTCTTTCATAGAAACATTTGCTTTCAAACCGCTTCACATTTTCGTTCAGTGTACTTTGCTGCATGTTCCTTCAGTTGTTGTTGTTTTTGTTGCTGTTACAACATGCAATCTGACTCGTGTTCTAGTCCATGTTAGTGCATTTGAAATTAATTTATGCAAACATTTGAGCTTACTCTATACCATACAACAAACCATGAGGAACCAAAAGAGCTGCAGCACAATCTCTCGTCTAGCAGCATAACCGCTTAGAGAGGCTGAAGATGAACCGAACGCCAAAACTAAATCAACTTGCAAAGAGTTTGGTCTGTGCTTAACTTAACTTGACTTAACTCCAGTCGAGTGAGTTACTTTGGTGCATAAATAAATAAATTAAAAACGCTAATGGCTTCTTGTCTTTACTTTGAGGTGCACATGTAATTAAAAACAACAGCGCCGAGTATCTTTGTCTCTAACTCAGTCAGTTTGTCATTTCGTCAGAGTCAGTGCGACTGCCAGTCTTTGTTCGACTGTCTGTGTATGATTTTAAGGCACTGTCTAGTCGAGTACAAAAAAGGGCACACAGCATAAATCAATCAATTTATTTGCCGCCAACTGCCAACTTCTGGCTGCCAACTTTGCAACTGCCAAGTAGTGACTATGGCCGACTTGGCGTTACCAACAAATGGCAATAATTTTTGCAGCACCTTAACGAGTTCAATGACTGCGACTTACGACGACTACACCTTCGCATTTGGTTACGGATTTGCAGTTGGAAATTGCAAAACGCAGAACTAGTAGTGGCAGTAAAATGAGTTAGCTGCTTCCTGGAGCTGCAGTTGACTGAATTAGTTGGCAGGCTATGGGGGAGTAGTCTGGAAATTGTTTGTGCAGCAGCAGGCGGAAAACGCAACGACGACTGCATTAAGTCCAAGTCGGACAGTTTCCTCCAATCTGGCAGTTTCATAGCTTGTTTGCATACACTTTTGTGGGCCCTAGCCCTGCCCCAAGCCCATTACTGTTGACTCATTTTTTTTTTGCTCTCAGTTTGGTGCAATTTTGGCTTAGTTTGTCTGGTAGCTAGAGCCATCAGCTGCTTGGTTTAGACTCAAAAAGAACTTTGCTTAGCGGCAAACTGCAGCTGCAATTATTTCAAAGGTATTTCCAGGTATTTCATAGTTATGCTGCAACTCGTTTAAAATGCTCTATGCAAACATGACCATAAATTGCTATTAAGCCATTGCTTGAATTAATATGAAAATAATTTCATTTTCCTATGGGGGCGACCATGACTTAGCAAATTGTTATGATATATACTATATAGAAATGTTTGTATACCTAGTTTGGGAAGCGGTATTCGTGATATTTTTAAGCAATTTGTCATGAAATGGCAATTTGGCCAACTTGGCGGCGGTTGCATGTGGCAAGTTGGCAGCAGTCGACAGTAGCATTGACAGTGGCAACTCCCGCTGCAACTTGAGTGTTGATTGCTGAGTGTTGACCTTAGACTCTGACAAGAGCAACATAGCGATAGCGAGACAGCGTCAAAGAGCGCCAGAGAGCCACGCTATATGCAAATTAAATCAGGTTACAATTGTTGGCAACAAATTACGCGCGTCTAGCATTGGGTTGGGTTGCCAGCCAATTCCATGCCACACTCTAAGGTTGGGCCAAATGCTTATAATTCAATTTGAGTTGGCTGCATAATTAACACTTGGCAGCTTGGCTACAAGAGTTGCTGAACAATTTATAAACACTTTTAGTTTTTCTCTTCTAAGTGTTATCGATAAATCGTAAGTTACCTTAAATAGTTATTATACAGTAGCTTACCGGCAAACAGCTATAGCAGCATCATCATTATCATTATTTACATCATTATTGTCAGCAACAGAATGGCGCAGAATAGTTATAATTTTACTAAGCCATAATGAAGCCATCAAACTGCTAGAAAAATAAAAGGAACCGAAATAAAAATAACAGCTACCAAGTTTTTTGGCGAGAAAATATGAAAGGCTTTCATTAGCTGTGTGTCGTGCCAGAGAGTAATCCAGACACTAGACCAAAGACAGACCATGGCAATAAAGCGTGTTGCAGCTGCTAACACGCTGTTGATACCAACTTGGCCCAGCGACTAAACGCTATTCATTTTACTTTACTAACTTGGCCAACTGCAACCAAACAACAACAACAACAGCAACAATTACTATGACACCGCGTTACGGAACTCGAGCTCGAGTGTGCCGCCATTTGATAGCGGCCAGCAGGCAACTTTAAATCTTAATCGATAGCACTTTGTTACTGTGTCGTTCCCAGGATGCCCCCACTCCAGGTTGAATATTAGCACTTCCCACTGGCCACCTGCAGAGAGAGCTCTGCTTAATCTGTCGCCGTTGAAAATTTCTATACACTATGCGCAGCAGTATTTGGAGTATTTTTTAGAATAGAAACTTTTTCGTACTTAAAGGTTGGCAAAAATTATTAATATTATTAAAATTCTTTGCATTCTTTTATATAAATCGTAAGAAAATACATTTTTCAGCAACATAATAATTTTGAAATTTAAATTTCTACATTTCGAGCAGTTGTGCGTGTGAATTATTTTTTGAGATACATCTTATGCGAAAGAGGAGTAGCTTTTGCTCAAATAAATCCATATTTTGACTATTAAACTTTTAGGCTTCGGATCAAATTTATTTTTAAAAAAGAGCTCAATTTGAATATAATATTTTACTTGAAAATAGACAATATATATTTAAAAAAAACCAAAAATTTCAATTGCTTAATAATGCTTTTTATATATGCTTCTTTATCCAGAAAATGTAAGATACCAATATCTTGATATTGTTTCTTAGCTTAAATATTGATTTTTCCGTCCAATGAAAGCGCAATTTTTTTTTAATTTTCGATTTCTGTACGAAAAACGTTCAAATAAATAGGTACTTAAAATATATACAAATAAACACAAAATTTTTATATCACACATGTATATTACCTTCTACACTTCTACAATCTTTACTTTTTTACTTTACTCTTCTTATTACTTTTCCCTCTAAATAAATAAATATACTCTTGCATACCATAAAGATCATTTCGTCTTAAGACCAATAAATGTAAGACTTCAAAATCTCAGGCACAAATTGTTTTGGAATTACGCGGTATGCCATAAAAGGTTCTGCAACTACTTTCAAAAGTTATTGTGTTGCCTGTTGCTTCCACTTATTTGGCCTACCCTGTATTTGCTTTAGATATAATTCTTGTTCTTTGTCCGAATTAAGTTAAGATTCATCTAAGTTTTGATAACCACTAAGTTCTTAAACAAATTATTAGTTAATGGTTCATCTGTCCTTCAGGATCGAGGAAAGCTGAGATAAAACATCCACACCTCAGAAGGAACATTATCGAATTCAAAAAGGAATAAAGTAAGGTTGTACAATTTCTGAGTTGACATAATGATTTTTTTATGGTAATTTGTGGAAGATTTATTAAAAATCATTTAGAATTATTACTAGTTAATTGTTAGTTGCTCATTTTCATGAATTTTTAGAGCATTCAGCTTCGTAACTTTAGCAAAACTTAACTCTCTTTGGCTATCCATTTTGTGTCTAGCATTTCTCGCCCATGTCAAAAACAGCTTTCTCATTAGACAATTTCCCTAGTGGGGAATGAGGGATCTTAAGCTATACGAATAGATGATGCAGAAACTGTGCAACAACAATGTATCAGCGCTTGGTCTTTGGACGACAGTAGATTTTCATTATGTCGTCAAGTCGACGCAAGTAACTTTTCCGGCTCTCTAAGTATCTGGTGTATGTGTGTGCACAAGTGTTTGTGTGACAGTCTATGGGACATTGTTCAACACTTACAAGCATAATTGTTGTTGTTGTTGTTGTTCTAGCCTTTGTAGTTGTTTTAATCTTATTGAGCTACGTGCCTGGCAACAAAAAGCAACAACAAGAACTTGCAACAACTTACAAGCGCATCTATAGCTGTAGCTACGTTTGTATCTCTTGTCTATGCCACTTACACTTGCAACAATGGCAACTTCACGGCCAGCTAATTATAAAAGAAATGTGTTGCTCTTAACTCTGCCACGGACAGCCAACCATTTAGTTAGAACGTCAAAGTCTGGGCCATCAATCAGCTGACACTTGGCCATTTTTTATAAGTCTTTGGCTAAGTTGTGCGCTTGTCTTTCTCTTATTTTTAAGATTTCAACACCTAATCAGTTGCGGCACGCCCCGCGGAAATATGAGCCATAACAATTAACAACCCACACTCTGAAAAATAATAAAAAAAAATTGAAACCCATATCTTAAAAACAAGGCACTTGGAAAGACTTGGTTGCACTATGGAATATTCAATTGTTGCAAGCCTTTGAGATACGATCGCAAACACACACACACACACACACTTACACTCACAACCCAAATACTCAGAAGAGTCAGTCAGTCTTGAGACTTGGGTTGGTCGGGCCTGACTCGCGTCTTAGGCTCAAAATCATATCAAAACTGGGTAATCAAAAAAGTGCGCCACAACCAAGTTGACACCTACGCAACTTCATAACAGTTAAGGAGCGTGCAAGCTGAAGTGGAGCTGCATAAAGAGTTGACAAATATTGTGGCAGGGGGTTGACGTGAACAAGGGATTTGCATCAAAGATGTGGTAGGGTTTTGCCGACAAAACCGAAGGGCCCACGCATCAAAAGAAGGAAACTCTAAAAGTTGATAGTTTGATATGCATAAAGTTATACTCTAACAGAGAGTGCGACCAGATTTTTAAGCCCGTTTCAACATCGTTAACCCTTTAAAGCGGAAATATGCTTGAAAATATTTTTTTGAGTAAATTTAACTCTTAAAATGCTATTGAATATTGACATCTATAAATGTATCTGTCGAGACAATGCAACTTTATCAGTATCATTTTTTGAGACAATTTATAGCATCAAAAATGGTCTACAGTATTATAGCGGGAATACTGGAGAGTCTTCACCGAAGTTACTCGGATTTCGCGGTGAGAATTAGACGCATGGATATTATTTATCTATTGCGAATTGCGCTTCATATGCTAATCTGAAATCCTAAAGCATTTTGAGATAAAATTTAAATCAAAGTATAAGACGAGAAGCGCTTTAAACAAATAAGAGAAAATATTTATAAATAATTCTGCCGTTGTCTAGAAATAACCATTTACAATATTAAGTATACGCAACGTTGATAGTAATTGTTGATAAAAGTAGCGCCGTTGTTTTTCATTTAAAAACATTTTGAAAGTTTGACTACTTTTAATTATTTACATTCTTAAGTATACGTATTATGTCTAATGTTTATTAAAGTAGTACAGTTGTTTTATTAATTAAAGACAAAAATTTTTAAAATAGTTCTTATTTTAAGTGAGCGTGATAAGATGTAAAAAAGCATCAGATACATTCGAAACTCTGTCTTTCATTAATGGTATGAAATATTAAGTATACGTTCGTGAGTAGTAGTCATACAGTGTCAAATTTTTATTATTATTGTTAAAATAGTCTTGTTGGCAGGTTCGGGCCAAAAAAACGATCTCATGGTATTTAAAGCTAAAACTAAAATAGAAGATTTATGAGATTGAAAAAATGTAACTTGCAAAATATACTTCATTGCCAAACTTTGTCTCCTTTGCGTAGCTCACCAGAGCCTTTGCGTCGTATAATTTATTAATAATTTAATCTTTTTATTCAATACTAAGCTTAATATTAATTTAATGAGCTCAAGCGATTGAATAAATGACTGCACGTCTAATAATGCGAATTTAAAGTAAATCAATTTCAATAATTCCCAAAAATGCTAGCCAACCCAGTGCATTTTCACGCAGATTATCCTGTAAATCAACGTCACTCAATAAATACGTAGAGTATCTTAACTTCAAGCGCTGCAAGTATGCTTCCAATTTTTTACTCCTTTTAATGCAAAGTTTTTCATTATTTTGAGTGAGTGAAACAAATGAAAATATAAGCTGTGTGTATGGCTGTATGTATCTATGCGTATCTATGTGCAATTGTGTGCAAGTGTGTTTGTGTGTGTTTTTGTCGAGACTCATTAAATGGAAGTGCATGAGCATATCCAAACAGCTTTTGACGACATCACGGTAATTGCTTCCCGGTTCACAAGCAACAACTCCAGCTCATTGGACGATATCTGCAGAGCCCTAGATACAGATGAATAAGAGCAAAAATTTTAAAAATAAATAACTTTGTATTTCTGTGCTTCATCTGCTGCAGTTTTTTTTAATTATTGCTATTTGATTTTGTTTTTATTGCGAATTAAAAAAGAAATTACCAATTAAAGTGCACAATATATTTCAATTGCCTTAATTTGTTAAATCAACATTTGCTTACTTTTTGTCTGTGTAATCCCATAAATTTTAATTGTATCCAACAAGGTCGTGGTTTTTTTTTTTTTTTGACTTGTCTTGTTATTGGTATTTTTATAATTTGCTATTTTTAACAGCAGCCGCATGGGCAACATTTTACTTAATACTTAATAAAAACACTGCTAGCCATTAATTCACAAAACACACTTTATCGATATATTTACTTACTTCAAGGCTTACCAGAGCTCTATGCAAATGATAGGCCAACCTTTTGGTGTTATAATACACCCAAGAAAATCCAAAAAAAAGAGCGATCGTAGCGATCGCATAAGAGCAACGCCCACGCGCAATTATATACAGCTTTATTATTGTTGTCGTTGTTATTATTGTTAGCAACAGCATTCAGTTATTAACAATAACAATAATAAACAGCAACAATCTTTAAAGATACTTATATGCTGTGTGACAAGCTAAACGTATTTTTTTTTTAATCAAAAACATTTTGTTGTAGCTGGGCGTGCCAGTGCATTGCTCCAGCTGGAGGTAGCAGCGCACATGTCATACGCATAAAGATACTAGATAGATATGTATCTTTTACGACATGTATAGTATCTGTGTGTATGTGTGAGTGTGTGTGCACGCCTTATTACAAATTTGACACTTTTGACGACAAACTTTGATTTAGTTTTGTTCGCTTATTTTGGTTTGGTTGCTATTTTGCGACGCAAATCTTTATGCTTATGTCATTTAGTTTAATGACAACAAGTTCACAGCAACTACAACAACAGCAAACGCGATCTAACAAAGTGGCAGGTAAACCCACTTGGATAGTTAAGCCTGAGCAAGGTAAGAAGCCATGAAAAGCTATTGGAAAAATAATATTAGCCACTTGGAAGTTAAGCACTTAAGAGAGCGAGAGAGAGACACAATAGCCAATAATGAACTTGGTTAGCCGAAATGCTTGAGAATATCTACAAGCTGGGGAATTTTTTTATAAAGTAAAAATCATATAAATTTATATAATTTAAAAATATATACCTTTTAAGTATCGCTTTTTTAGATTGAAGAAATTCAATACATTAAGTGCACCAAACACAATAACAAAATTGTATATATTAAAAAAATTGAATAAATATTAATAATAATAACATTAAGTACTAAATACCACGATGCATTGACACTGAGTGACTAACTTTGAAATATGCAAGTAATATATCTTGTATTTTTTGCATCAGTTTACTTTTAGGATAATTGCCTAAGTAAATCTCTATACACTTTAAGAATTTGATATTATATATAATTGTACAAACTTAAACTTACAACATTAAATGAATGTAGTAGCTTTCAGTAACTATTTGTTGCCACATAAAATACTCCAATTACATTTACAAAATAGTTTTCCGCCTTTGACAAAGTGAGAAAATTCTATATTTAAAGATTGTTCAGTTAAACGTACTTGATTTATTAAAAAGAACAATATAACATTTTAAAGAATTTTTGTTCTTTATTGTTCAACCGAAAATAGAGCTACAAATTAAATAAAAAAATGTTTTTATATGAAAATATGTATAATTTTAGGAAAAATACATTTTTAAGGAAAATTTTATGTTTTAGAATATATTTTTATATATTTTTTTGGAAAATAAGTAATTTTACCCAATTCTTGAATAAGTTAATTGTGACAATAAGAATAAACGTTTGTGAGCATTTGATAAAATTTAAAACTAATAGACAAGTGCTAAAATTTTTATAAATAATGTATTTTATGGTACAAACTAGAACTCCGAGCAGCGAATAATTATCTTAATTACTATTTTATTTTGACGTTAACTCAAAAGTTTGAAGTAAAATTGTTAAATTTTTAGTCAATGTCAAAATGTTATATATTTGAAACCAATTATGGTAGATACTTTTAACAGTCATATAAATTGAGTAACAATTAGTTAAGCTGATAATAATATATTATATAATTATGTTAAGTTATTAATATGTGTAGTATAATATTTATTATAAATTTTATTAATCAAAAGCAACCTTGGTTATACGATGTTTGAATATTTGTAGATATTGCCTTAAACCTCTTTCGGACATGGCTTATTAGTCTAAAATAATCTAAATGCACACTAAAAAGTTTGTTTAAGGAAATAATATATTAATGTTATCAAGCTTTAAAAATAAGTCAACTTTATAGATTGATATATTAATTATTAAGAACAATATAGCTTCAGCTGTCGTTTATATAAATTTTGCAGTAAATTACTAGTGCCAATTATCAATATTAGAAACTATGATTATTACTTTAAGAGTAGAAATAAAAGCAGTTGACCTCATAATGAAATAATGTTAATATTAGCAAATATTAAACTACAACGAGTAAACTATAATATAAAAGTAGTCCGTATCCCTTGCCTGATGGTGTTGACCTTCTTATAGATATACAGATATCTGGGAATGGCTAGGGACTTATATTTACAAAAAGAGGCAGTAGCATTAAAGCAGCCAACAGAACGGCGTTGACCAGCTTGAGGTTTCATAGTTCATGATTGATCAAAGATACTTTATTTACCGAATCAAGATGAGATAGAATAAAAGATGCATGGAATAGACTATTCATAAGATAGGAAATCGTAAAGGTTATTATAAGACGCACAAGATGCGAAAAGGCTCGTAGCGTACAAAATTGTATCTACAAAATGGTAGTGCTTGGTCGAAAATTAATTTTATTTTTTGCGTTAATATTTTTGCATATTATTTGAAATTAGTATTTAGTACTGTATAAATTAAGTTTAAAATAATTTACAAAGTTTTGGAACAATTTTATATACTGCAGAGCATACATTTGGCGACTCGTAACTTTAGCCTAAACTTCGTTCAACTTATTATAGCGATCATATCTTGTTTCTACTACATTATCAGCATTATGCATTGTATTTGTTGCCGGCTAACTTAAATTTTCTATCTTGTTTCATTTTCATCTTATTTTTTTGTTTTCATTTTTTTTTATTTAGTTGTTTTCTAGTTTTTGCCATTTTTGACAAATTTACGCGTCAGTTTTGGTCAGCGCATAAGCGTGACTCAAGAAATTTGTTGCTCTTTTGACGCACGGTCAATCAAAATATCAAAAGCGTGTGAATAAAATAAAATACCAACTATTTCATTTTAGTCGCGTTGTCTTATGCCTTTTTTAGGCAGCTGAAGACCGGCTGGTTACCAGCACTGAATAAGATTTTGACCATGAAATGTAGCAATTGTTGTCACTCGGCTGTAGTTGTTGCTTGGAAATGGACATTGAAAAAGGTGGCTAGTGCCTTGAGGTTCAATCGGCTTTTGTTTGGCTAATTTATGCAACGGACCGCAGGAACCAAGCGCGTCTACACAAGCCGCATATAAAAAGTTTTTTAATTAAATTTTCTATTTTAAAACACTTGACAATGAATGAAGAGAGCAGCAGGCGCTACATTTTCATTAAGGCGCCACGGATACAGGCTGCAGAAGCCTATTTTTGTATACATAATAAATGCCTTGAACTTGTTTTGCAGCGCCATTTTGTAGACTTCGGAGCTCGGGCGCTACAAGAACGCTGCAGCATCAGTGTTGAGTAATTGCCAATTAATATAAGACGCTTTGTTACTAATCATTTGTTGCGCCATCTGTTGGCCGCCACTGACACTTTGCATGCAAAAAACAAAATAAAAACGCGTTAAAAATTTGCTCAACGTGCGGCCAATGACTTTGACACTTAACATGTACTTAAGCTAAGAGAAATTTTCTTTATTAATTTCGTTAAAATAAACGACATTTGGCCAAGTTAAAAGTGCCGCATATACTTGTCTAAAAGCCGTTACATTTTCACTTCGAAAATCTAATTTTGTAAATTTCTTTTTTATATAAATAATTTAATCTGTAACTTTACTTATCTCTGAAACTTTATTTATTTTCTTACAGGTAAGACCAAGCCATAAACCTCAATAGAATAATGTCAGCACGTGAGTAAAAGCCAGCTTGAGTCTCAACAAAAAAAACAGACACATTTTAAAGTAAGTTGTTAATGTTTAAGAGATAAATCTTTGGACAGAGCATTCACTTTCTCTGCTTTTAATTGCGGACAGTTTAATTTTAATGTTCTTGTATTTTAATGCATTAATGGCAGCAGCAAAAAATAAAAATATATAAAACAAGAGCAGTTGTAACAAAAAAAACAATAATAAAATGCTTAAGTGTCGCTATTTACAGACAGATCTTCCGACTTATTTTTAAGTTGACAGTGAATTTTACTTCAATCTCAAGTACAGTAGTTACTCTTCAGCTAAGACTGTGCAGATGTAAGTGTTGGGCGTATGAATATTATTTCGTTAGTGTCATAAATTTATTCTTGCTGTTTGATATTCATATATCGCAAGCTATCTGACGCATCTCAGATTAAAGTTAAAAATTAATGATTTTTGTTTTTGATTGATTTGTTCAGTTGTTACAAAGGTAATAAACTTCATGAGCTGAAAGAGAATATCGTTTTTATAAAACATATAAATAGATTTTCAACAAAGTTGATATAAAAAGTAAGCAAGTATTTGTTCTGTATCTGCCATTTTCATATGTTAAACGTTCTTAGATTCTGAGGTCAGGCATACCTTTTGTATATTTTTGAGATTATTTTAATCCACATAACCTTCATAAATAGCCTCGTTTCTGTGGTTGATTCGATCATATCAAAATTTTTATATACTGTGGTTGATTGAACCTAGAAATTACTGAGTAACTCTTAAATCATTTGTTGTTCACCTGAGCCCAAATCTTAAAGTTTTATTTGTTAACATGTTTACACGAAACTCAAAAAGTAAATCTACATTTTAGTTTTAAAGATGCCATTCCTCAGCTACCGCAATAAATTGACGACTTGTGCTGCCACTTGTTTAATATAAAAAAAAGAATCTCATATTGTTTTCCTTTATCAATTTCACGTTTGTTTTGAATATCATCAAAAGAGATTGGATGAAAATCCCATGAGTTAAATATTGAAAGAAATAGTAGAAATTATAACGCGCATCGCTTCATCCTATTATAAACGTAATATTTGCAAAAATAAATAAAAAAAACTCCAACACGACGCAACTTCTTTTGATAAGAACTCAAACATTCGCTTTCTTTATAAATATTAGAAATGTAAGTAATACTTTTATTGGTATCAAAAGAGTGAACTACCTCTGCATTTAAACTTCAAAATATAAGCAAATACTCTATAAGTAATCTTAAAGTGTAAAAGTGCTGTTTTTTAGAACAGATAGGTACAGGCTCTCAATTTGCATACCTGATACATGTGTCAATTATATGCCAACTCTCATAAATAAATAAACTTAATTGTCCCCCTCACTCGACACTACAGACTCGTACATAGAGGCTAGTTTTGACTTTGTAACCGTACAAATGCGGATTCTAAACTTTTTTAGTTATGTGTGTGTGTATCAATGTGTCAGTTCTCCACGTAGATATACTTATTTGTCGCTCTCATGCTCATTCGCACTCTTTGTTGACTGCACTGCTAATTCCCTACAAAGTAATGTGTATACATTTTACCCACCCCAAATTAAGATGTACCTATTTTCCAGGAAAAAATGTTTAAAAATTGTTAGCACGTCCATCCAATTTCCTGAGGAATATAGCAACCAAAAATTAAATGTTGCAAGAGGCAAACGCGTTTGTTTTTCTTTTTGCATCATCCACACATCCTGTCCATAAAAATAAAGTTGCAAATATGCCGGAACACGGCATCGTAAAGTTTTTAACAAACACGAAATCCAAGAGATACTCAATTTCGGGCTTCCACTGTATAGCGCAGTCAAAGCAATCCGGTTGCATGAAAACGTGCCAAACTCCAGATCCAAACTTCACTCACGTACGTAAATGATTTTGTAAAGAGCCGTGCAGCTTCGGCCAGAACATTTAAGCAGCTTAACCCACTTCCGTCGCACATTATCATTGCTCTTGTCATTTGCAGTCGTTGTTGTTGTTGTTGTATCTGTGTGTGTGTGTTGTGTATTGTATCTGTAACTGGGTTGTTTTTGTTGTTATGACATTGCCGCTTGGCATCATAAAACTGTTGCAGCTTTTGTGTTTTCCTTTTTAATTTCTTTCAATTACGCCACAGTTGCCAACAACTTTTTATGTGCCACACTCGCTTCCATTGTCAATGTGTGCGTGTGTGAGTATCTATGTGTCTGTGTGTGTATCTATGTGTGGGTATGTACACGTGTGTTGTGTGTGCTTGTCTTGTGAAATTTCTTCATTAATATTGCAAATGTTTTATGCCTATACATAAATCCCCCCGCAACACTCACACACACACACACACACACACACACTACCCTAATGACATTAATGTGCAATTGTGCATGTGTGTGGGTAGCCAAAAAGCTGTCTTTTCCTAGAAAACCGATTGTCATTTTGGGGGCTGCTGCTCTTAATGAAGTGACATTAACATTAAAACTAAATGAGCTCAAATGAAGTCGAATTCTGATTTCCCACAAATTCAGCTTATAACCTGAGAGCAGCTTCAGGCAGCATTGTAAGAGAGAATCATATTCCAAGAATAGCTTTTGAAATTGTAATGGGAAAGTCCCAAGTGTTAACTCACTTGGAATTGGAGTATTTAAGTTTTTTTTTACAAAATGTGATTAAATAAAGTTTTTTACTTTCTGATTATTAAATTCCTACAGAAAAATATAATTTTTAATTAAACAAAGCTCTTTAGAGCAGAAATGTGTAGCACAAATAAATGTTTGTTACAAACAATAATTTAAAAAAGTATTTAATTCAAACAGTTTTTGCATTTTGCAAAATTGTACCCTCAGACGTATGAAATGAACGCTGAAAAAAAACTAAATTTTTTTTATATTTTGCCATTTAAATATTGAACAGTCCTTGTTTATTTAAGGTCATTGGAATAAAAAAAATCTATTTAAAAAAAATTCAGTCACAAAGGAAAGTTTTTTGTCCAAAATTAATTTATTGAAAATTGTTCTTTTTTGCAAAAAAAATGTACTAAAAATGCATAAAATTATTTTATTAAGCAAATATTTTTTTTGTTTTTATATGAAAGTTAGGATGCTCTCTCTATTTATCTTTATTATATTAAATATTCAGTACTTTAATATGTTGTCATCGTTGTTATTTGAATAATAGAATAATTTATATAATATATGTTCACAGCTATCTTTGAAATTTCGAAAAACTTATGATTTTTTTAATTTTTAATTTTGTTAAATTTTATCGTAAAAGCACTTGAAGGACGGGTAAAAAACTAATTAAATAAATAATTATAATAATAATAACATATTATTGGGGGACATAATACACCACGCTTTGAGATTTCTAACAACACGATTCTATAATCGGTAGGTTGGTCTTTTTCTAACAATTGCATCGCACTCAAAGTATATACAAGTATTAGAATCCCTATTGCCTGTCTTAATTAGTTTATGATTTAGAAGTGTCTTGAAGATAATACCTAGTATCCTAAGGCACTTCTTGCTCAAGTGGGAAATTTTGTTATAACTAGTGTTGACAGATTGACGAAGCCCTGTCAAGCTGTTCCAGCATGACTTTCATCTGGCTTTAACCCTCTTTTTAAGTTAATATGTTATAGATTGTCTGCCATTACCAAATAATTCTGGTTCTATTAACGGCACTGTCGGTTACTTCATAACCACGCATACGCGTACTTCCGCCTGTATGCCTTCTAAGAGATTCTGACAGACCCGTTCTTGGTCCTACCAGGCCGGTGCTTTTTTTTTGAAGACCAGACCCATCTGTATATACCGTCATAGTGGGGTTTTTCGTAATATGAATCTCTTATGGTGAATCATTCGCTTCCGTAGCTCATTCTGGTGCAAAAATTTCTTTGGTAATTTTTCTCCGTGATCAGCTCATCTGTTAAGCAGCATTCCTCTTAAACAAATTAAATATTTTCAAAATCTAATATTTGTATCATTTAATGTTAACTTTTGCACCTTTCTGGGCTTAATCTACTGTTGCGTCATATTTTATGTATACATTTTTATTTTCTTAAAAAAAAATGGGATATTGTCTCCACTCTTCTTTTCCAAAAAAAATTACTCAATAAATTCTATTTATTTTAATTTTATTTTCGGAAACTTAATTCTTCAGCAAATTTCCAAGTCTGTCAGAGTTGCTGTCATCACTTGCGTCTCAAAAACTAGCAACAAAGCCACTTCGCACACACAAGTCAATTTATTTGTCAAGTCTTTGCTTTTAATTAGTCGCAAAGAGAGTCGTCTCCGCAAAAGCGAGACGTTTTGTTGTGGCACAGCTTTCAACTTGCAATTAAAAGCTGCAATCAAAGTAAATTTTTCACAATCATTTTCAATCGGTTGCTGCGCTTTTTCACAATTTTCCTTGGACCATTTGCCGCTGTTGCTGTTCAATTAATTAGAAAATTATTTATATTTATTTCTTCTTTTTTGTGCTGACAAGTATTTGCTTTATCTAAACGAAAGCAATTATATAACCTGCAGCGAGCATGCAAATTTATATTGGTCTAAACCTGGGCGGTTCTTGAAGCGAAAGTAGTCGGTAGTTTGTTCGGTCTTTGAGCACATTGCATGAGTTCCAATGAAAGTTACTTGCCTTTCTAAAAAAATAATAAAAAAAAAATAGAAAAATAGTATAAAAAAAAACACACAAACAAAAAACAATGTTGGCTAGAATAAGCATGGTATAGACAATGGCTTGGTTACAGCATACCAAGTGGTTGTTGTTGTTGTTATGGCTCTTGGGCAAGTGCATTGATGCGCTGCAAAACCAATTTAAAAGCCCAAAAACAGGCGCACTTGCACATATTTGGCCAAAATGCCGGCTACGTTGTAGCAGCTGCAGCAGCTACAGCTTCATAATGGCCACAACTACCAACAACAACATGCCAAATGGCCAGCACAAGGAAGCAGCAGCAGCGGCGGCAGCAGAAGCCTGCACAGGCGCACTTTCAGTTTTCAAATGGCCATTGGACTTTGGGCCCAACAAAACGTACTAAAGATAAAAAGCTTAGCTTTCAGCTAGTGTAAAAGTCAAATAGGAAAACAAAATAAAAGTTAATCTAATAACAAAGATTGAGCGCAATAATTTTAGCGATTGGCAGCGCAGATTTTCCATGCCGCAGCTGAGACACCATGTATCTATGTTTGCCTATGCCTAGTAAATGTATCTATAGGAATGAATACATAGTTACAAAGGAAAAAAAAGTAAAAACTTGCACAAGTAAAAGGGAGCGCCGTGTCTATGGTCGCTTGTCTGGCTAAGAGCGTGGCCAAAGCCTCGTTAGCGTTTTGGCCCAAGCAGCTTGTGGCAAGTGCAGCTGCTGGAGTCGCACTGGCTGCTGCTGGCCGTTGCACTTGTTTTTTTGCTGCTTAGCTTTACTTTGTGTGTGTGTGTGTGTGTGTGTCGCTCTTGCCGAGATAGCGTATCTAATGGATACATTTTAGTGCATACAAACGTATCTAATCGCCTAAACGTTTTATTAAATTACGTTAGTCTTCTAAGCTTTTGTTCAGACAGACCTTGCAACCAAGAAGCTGCCACAGCCGCCGCAGACTTGCTGGTGGTGGGCTGTTGCCGGTACACTTGGCGCTCCAATCGAATTTGTTGCATCATGGCGCTACGTGGCCAGCTAGCTAGCTGGTGGTTGGCTTTATTTATTTGTTTGTTTGTCTATTTGGCCATTTGTGTTTGTGTTTGTTTCTCTGGTTAGTTGTGCACTCAGCCATGACCTTGGCGGCCTGCTCAGCTCATTTGCTATGCACAAAATGTCAAGTTCAAGGTTAAATGGGACAATAATTTGGTTTTATGTTAAAGCTGCGGCTTGAAGCGCTGCAATGCCTTTGCTTAAATTAATTAATTTAATTATGCAGCAAGTGTTGCAACTTTAATTGCCAGCAGCAGCAGCGCCTTTTCACTTTGCAAGTTAAACAAGCCAATACACGCACATATTGCTGCATGTGTTTACTAACAAATCCGCCCACACTGAACTTACAGGAAAATCCAAAGTTCTACAAGATAAACAAAAGGTAAAGTTCTTGTACTTTGTATGTAGTTCTATGCCATGTGCATAGACAATGACAAGCGCAACGGGGCGGCTGAAAATGTTGACAATGGCAGCGCGTAAAGGACCAACCAAGCAGCTAGATGCTACCCAATACAAGTTAAACAAAAGACAACGAAATAAACAAAGGCAGCAGCAGCATTATCAGCAGCTCGAAGTAAAAAAAAATGGCTTAAGGGCAACATGCAAAAGCTGCTGACGTTGCCATGTTTTATGAAAGTTGCAGCAACTACAACAATTGGCATGCAGCAGAAGTTATAGCCAAGGAGCATGGAACAAGGCTAGTCATCTTAACAACAATGTGCAAAAGAGTCACTCAAATCCGCAGCCTGAAGACCCACAATGCCAACCAAACTCGTAGAACAAATGAAATTGAAATCGAAATCAAAGCATGCATATTGATAGCCACTACACACAGATACTCATACACACACCCAGGTGTAGCTGTGTGTGCCTGTAATGAAATCAAGAGCTAGAGAGGAAGCCAAACATTTCCACGAGAGTAAAAAAAAAGAAATATAAAAACCAACACGACATTGGCGTGCATGCAAATGAACCAGTCAGGCGAAGAGGCAAAACGACCAAGAGACAACTAAGAAGAGACTGAGAGCCAAGGAGGCAGAGCAGAGACGCAACTTCGGATCCTGCAGCTACAAACAAAAAAAAAGGTGGGCGTCAGGCTGCTGCTGCCGCGCTGCTGCCGCGCTGCTGCTGCTGCTGAAATGAGCACAACGCTAAATGCACACGACATAAAAGGGAGCAAATAATAGTAATTGACTAACAACGAAGTTTGTATACACTGTCAACATGGACAATTCAGAGAAAAGAAAAAAATTCCAAGTTAACTTACTCTAGGTAGATTAGTAGTATAGTGTAGAAAAGCATTAAAATCAGTAGCATTGCTACAAGTTCTCTTTATTAGCATTGGACCAATCAAAAATATATTATTTTATGGTAATTAGTTTAAAGTTGCACATCTATAACGATACGATTTATCTAGAACAAAGGTGGCTAGACTCCAAATTTACGCAAAACGCTTGCTTAGCGTACCAAATTCTGAGTGCAAATTACATAAATTTATTGGATTTACTGGATTGTTGCTCCTGTGTTCATTTGCCTAATTGCTAACTGCGCAGCTTGCGCGTAAAAATACTTATTTCTTTGTATGAGATTTGCCCATCACTGTTCTCCTGGGTCAATATTGTAATGCAAATAGAAGAAAAAAGAATTTCATTCAACACTTTTGCATTAATTATATGTGTATAGATTAGTTTATTTCTAGTTATATGAATAAGTGGGTAAAATAAAATATATGTACTAAAAAGAAGAAGAGTTTTAAGGACAAATTAAATTAATTTAATAAATTTGTTTGTTAAAAAAAAATTTTATGTAATGGATTCTTTAAAAGTTGTTCGTTACAAGAATGTCCCTTACCGGATTAGGCATTGCATAAAATTCCTAAAAGAAAAAATTTCTTTTTAGAAACAGGTAATATTATTTATTAATTAGTTATTAAATTAACAAACATTATTATATTTCGAAAACTTAAGTCTGAATGGCATATTTTATTATATGGTTCAATTGCTTTAAATATTCAATTTAATGATAAGCAAGTTTATTGTTTCATTTATAATGTATTTCAAAACGATTCTAAAAACTTTTGCTTCCTAAGCAGGTATAGTTATGTGAAAGCTTCATTCTTGAAATTTTCTTCCATTTAAGTGCATTGCGCTACTTTTTAAGTTCTTAAGCAAATTAAGCGACAAAAACTGTTTAACCAACTAAAAGTGCATTCACTTAAATGTTTCCCTTAATATCCTTTAATTTGTAGTCAAATTTCAGCTGCACTTTTGTAGTGCATACACCCTCTCTGCAAGTGCATTAAAACAAAGAAAAATAAATGGCAGTCAACTTGCCCCAGCAATATTGCCTCTACTCTGTGTATTTGTATCTGTGAGTATCTGTGTGTGTGTTTATATCTTAGTATCTGTGTGTACTTCCTTGTGTGTGTGAGTGTGTGTGGCAATAATTGCTGCTGTTTTTTAATAGCAACAGGAGCAGCAGCTGAACAATTGAAGTCAAGCCCCGCTGCATTTTAACTGTAGGCAATAAACATAATATACATAGTATGTGTGTGTGTGTATATATGTATGCACCTAGTCCCTCTGCCATCGTAGTCGCTCCTTGATTTGTTTGTTTTAGTGCCCTCACCCCTTGCAGCTGCTGCTACTGCTGCTGCATCTTTATCTGCATTGGTGTCTATCTATGTCTGTATTTGTATCTATGTCTGTCTGTGTATGCGTATGTGTGTGCGTGTGTTTTTGCTTGTATTTGTGTTTGGGTTGCCCTTTTTAGCCTGCAGCAAGAATTTATTTGTTTTGAAATTGTAACTTTGCAGTCATCATCATCAGCATGCGAATTATCATCACCATCATCATCATCAACAGCAGCAGCAGCAGTAGGAGCTGCAGGCGCAGAGGCAAGAACACTGTCTGCAACGTGATACTTGTAGAGGGGGGGCGGGGGCAAACATGCAACAACTGGTGATTGGCTTTTGGATTTTTGTGCTGATTGTGCGGTTTCGATAAGTATGCAAGGCATAAAGCCACTCAGACACCCAGCCAGTCAGCAAGGGAGCCAGTGTGCCACAGATCCCCGCAAGTGGCAACTGCAGTAGCTAAAGAGCACACAACCTACATAATGTATCGTCGTAACGTATACGTCTTATATGCGGGCAATGAAAAACTTACACACACTCGAGTCAAGGCAAACACATTTTCGAGGCGACACAAGAAAAACCTAAAACGGGAAATCAGCAAGTGATAAATTAGCTTGAAAGCGTCTTTAACAAAAGGCTCAAGGAAATTCACTGCCAAAATGTCAACATGCAACACATTCACACCAACTCACACACACACACACACACACAGTACGTACTGCGGCATAAATCGCTGCAGGACTAAATGCCGGCAAACGAAGCATACTAAACAGTTGCAACAGCGGCAGCAAGCATTCTCTACCACACTGCGCCACTCGCGCCCGCCCCGTCGCGTACTTGGCCAAAATCAAAAGTGAATAGCAGAATATGGCAACATTTTCACTTTGTTAGGGCAATAAAAAAAAAAAAATGGATCCCAGCGAAAGGTTCTGCCGCTTTGTTGCTTGCGGCTTGGCAGAGCACTTAAAAGCGCCAACAAAATGGCTGAGAAAAAAATTTTAAAATCCTAAAATCGATGTATAGCAATTTTTTTCCTTTTTATTCAATGCTTTTACTGCCGCATGTTCGAGCATGATGAGCTACTAATACTCTACGTTGAAGACATGCTACCAAACTGGTAGAAAAAAACGAAGATAGTGACATAGGACTTTTATCGGGAAACCACTGATTAACTAGCTGGCAGCTATTGTCAACGCTTTTTGGCGACAATTTATAAGGATGTAATAATTTTATGCAAGTTGTAAAATGCATGACTTGAGTGTGTGTCTCAATAGGTGCTATCTTTTCACTAAAACTAACGATGAAATTTTAGTCGTAGATATTTTTTTTTAATTTTAAAATCCTCTTGAACAGCTTAAATTTACAAAATACTTAGCTCTACTATGATATAATATTAATATAAGAACAACATTCTATTAAATAATTATTATTTTTTTATATTTTCAATTTTGAAAAATATATTTTATTACTCTTGTGAAACCGATTGTCTTAAAAATTGTGCCATTTTTCTGTTTTTCAAATATGCTTTAAGCTTTAAGTTTTACAAACAAACAGCATTTGAAATTATTTTTGGTTGAGTCGGACGTCGCTGCGTCCGAAGTTGGTTCTCCGTATTCTTATTCACTTCAGAGTTCACTAAAAATTTAAAATATAGATTTTTTAAGTTTATTTGAAAAAAAAAACTTGGTTGAGCTTCCAAAAACTTTTATATGGACCTCTAAGGCCTGATTTACGTTTATTTTGAAAAGTTTTTATTAATAGAATTTCATTTAGAAAACATATAACGTATTGCTTGATAAGAAAGTTATTCTTGAAGAGCCTATATAAAAAATACCATATTGTACAATAGAATATAAGAATAAGATTTTCCCGATCAAAATCCAAATTAGAAGATCTAGATCCTATTACACCATATTTAAATTTTTGTAACCCAAGTTACGCGTCTGTTGGAATATTCTTTATACAATCCATTTTGAAAGTTCTATTATATCTTATTGTTTAGCCACTTTTCTTTTGAAAGATTTGACTTTATTAGCCAATTATTAAAAATGATTTGGTTGAAGTGAGTTTTACTGTACTTTACCTCAAATGAAACAATAATAAAAATGAATAATAATAATATGTATTTTTTTTCTGTCGTTTCAATTTTTAAACTTTTTTTATTATTTGGTATATCAAGCCTTTTTAGGGCTTCTTTTACTTTATTTTGTTCAGCTTTGATTTATTGATGTTTGTAGTATGAAGAAAACTTAGGAATCCGGCAAGTGTTAAAAATGTTGAATCTAAATAATTCAAATAAACTTTATGTAAAATATATTTTTCAAAAGAACTTTGTCAAAGTTCGCCTTGTCAAACTGAAAGCACTACACTTTTTCAGTATATTCGATAAGTTTTAGTTTTTGTACAACTTAAGCTAAACTCTGCTTTCATCGAAATCAAAAGCAAAAACAAATTTATATTCAAGAAGAGTACAAAAAATACGCATCCATTTGTTTTCACCTTCTTGGCAATCAGCGCAAAATTCTAGTTCGCATTCGCTTTATGTTGTATCAGTCCAATGCTCGATACATTCCAGATATTCATATCTAGTATAGAAAGCTCAACTGTGCATTGTTGTGTTTCATAAATAAATAAATAGTTATCGAATGTACTCAAATAACGCTTCTACGATATGAGTGCATGCTTGAAAACTTTTCCAATTTTTTTGGTTTTGATTCAATTTTTATATATATTTGGGGTGTTGATGTTTGTTGCTGCTTTTGTTTTCATTGCTGCTGTTGTTTTTGTTGAAGATGTTGTTTTTACGGATGTTGTTGTTGTTGTTCTTGTTGTATTGCTGAGTTTGCTTTGGTTTTTAATGGTTTTGAGTATCTGCAACATGTTCTACCGCGAATTCGTGAAACGTGATGCCAAAAGTCGTTTGTTTATTTCCAGCTCTGGACAGCTCTGCAGTTTTTATTTTTTTGCCTGCCCTAGTAGAGTGGAGGATGTAGCATGTAGAGGATGCTGTGTTGCATGTTGCTCGCATTTGAATACGCTTTTGCTGATCACCCAGCTCCTTGTTACCAAAACCATAACAGGCCTGCTTATCTTGCAGTTTGGCATTGTTAGCTGCCTGTCGACTGTCTTTGTTGGTTATGTCTGCCTTTTAGCCATTGGCTGGCTGATCGCTGTTACTTGAACTTGGATAGCAGCCCTATTAAGGCCTGCTGCACGCGCAACAAAACTCTCTTCTAACTGGCGCACTGCAATTGCAACTGCAACCGAAAGTCACATGAGAACTTTTCGCCCATGATCATTGAAGTGCAACACAGCACAGCACAGCCCAGACATTCGTTTAGCTTTTCTTTTCTTTGTTTATTTGTTTGTTTATTGGTTTGTTTTCCTTTTGTTTGCTTGTCGAGCTTGGGCATAGCGAAAATGAAAGCCAAATTGTCAGCAGTCGCAAACTTTCGGCAGAAAATGAAAAATGTTTGCGTGCTTTGCCCTAATTGGTAGCAAACGTTTGTCGCAAATAAATAATGGCACCTGGAGCGTGAACCTCGACCACAGTGACAACTAAAAGTAACAATAAGGAATAAGGTGAAAAAAAAAAATTGAAAATCCATCAGGATGTTGATACCCGATACTGGGATACACTGCAGTCAGTATTGTATTGATGGAGGAATTTGTTTGGTAGCCTGTCATTACTTTTAGTAAGACTCAAGTAGCGTTTGTTAAACTGGCATCGAGTTTGAAATGGTTTTTATATGCCCTGTATCCATATATATATACCAACATGATATAAAGTCTGTAGCGCTTGAAGTCCAAACAACTTTTTAGATAAAGTTAATGTTTGTCTTTGTTACTTCAAGTATAAGAATTTCGTGATTTTGGCCAAATTTTTAATACAAACTAGTATATATCATAAAGTTTTTCGGGAAGAACTACACCCATCAAATTCACCAATCCGATTTAGATTTTTCTGTTCTTAAAAACACTTCCAAAATATATTTGCCGATACAATACGTATACTTCATATTGTCTATTTCTACTGTAGAAAATTGTTGAAGTACAGTTTTTTGCAAGAGAAAGATAAAGGTTTCCTTTAGCAAATTTGAAATATACAGATATAATTTTTGCTTATAAATTATTTTTAAATTATTTATAAAAGTACGCCCTTTTTTCTTAATGACTTATTGGCTTGTTGAAATATATCCATTTTTATATTCAATTATAGTTTATAGACTGAATATCTTAATAGTTTTACAATTTTTCGAAATTTTTTTGTATTCCAGCTTATACGTCCAACACAGTTTTGAGCAAATGGTTTTACAAGTTTTAATTGAGAAACATTACCTTTAACCCATTATAATGAGATTATCTTATTATAAAATTGAGGTCTTAAAAAAACTCAGATACAAGTTTTTAGTCCAGTTTTTCTTAAATATCTTTCAACGTTTTAAAGTTACAAGGATAAGTTATGTATAACAAGTGTCTTGCTAAATCTTTTTTTTACTGTAGTGTTT
The DNA here is from genome assembly GCA_035046065.1 of Chymomyza procnemis. Classification (NCBI taxonomy): domain Eukaryota; kingdom Metazoa; phylum Arthropoda; class Insecta; order Diptera; family Drosophilidae; genus Chymomyza; species Chymomyza procnemis. The sequence goes on along the minus strand of JAWNOJ010000023.1, from coordinate 8,389,225 downwards.
TTTACTGTAGCTTTATGACTTTACTGATTTGTTATTGCTCTATAAATAAGTTTTAGCCTAACTTGAAGAGAGCTTCATCACATATACATATAAAAAAAGCACATAAGAGCAGACTACAGAGAGAAATTCTTGTCTCTAAAAAATGAGGTAACAAATATAAAAACTTAAAACAAAATCATTAAAATATTAAATCTTTGTTATAGCCCATAATGCCTAGTTTTCATCGGTGTAGCCTAATTCCGCTGGCCAAATGCTTTCTTGCAGCTATCATTGCCTTATAGTGCGTAAACTCCAACAAATAATGACAATATCTTGAAGAACAAGCAAAATTTCGCCAACAATATGCACTATGCTAAGGCCAATGACTGCTTGTGCTGCTGATTGATTGACGCGCGCTTTGAGCTATTGGCCATTACTTGAAGTACAGAACTCATGTGGCACGTACAAGTTGGTAACGTAATTAATTGCTTTGTAGCCAGTGTGTTGAAATGTCAAAAATTTCAAAGAAAACAAAAAAATAGTACAAAGGGCAGCAGCAGCCAGCAGCCATAAGATCTGAAACTATACAGCAACCCGCACTGTGCTGCTGCCTATTCATGTAAGGCCTAAAAAGTGGGTCAGCAATTGATTTATGCCAGCGGAGAGCGCAGAGGCCGCTGGTAATACAGTGAATAAAAAAGTTGTCAGTTGTAACTGGCTTTGATATGAAAATTATTAGTTGTAAATTTGTATTGTTTTCTGGCAAAACGTCAAAGAAATACAAAGAAAAAAAACTTACCAAAAAACAGTTGCAGCTATAGCGCATTGGGTTCATTAACCGTCAGCCAGCCAAGGGTTAAAATGTAAGAAAAAAACGCAACAGTCCAAAAACATCAATCAAAGCCAAATTAAGCGTAAAACGTGTTGGTGTGTGTGCAGGAAACAGCAAGTCAAAGACAAAAGTGCAGCCATGGTTGCCAGACATGAAAGGTTAAGCTGGCAAGTGTGTACTGTACTGTGCATTGGGCCCGCATATAAAAGGCATGGCGCAGCAATCAATCAACAGCTGCATACAGGCAACAAATACTTTCCAAAGAAAGCCAACAACAGCAGCAACAACAAAAGGCCAAGAGTCAGCCAAAAACGCATTGAAGCCTAACAAAGATTGCAGCTAATTTTAGCCAAATTCAAAGAGATGAGAGCCAGTTGCAGCACACACACTCACACGTGATTGTAGACTGAAGCAAAAAAAAAAAAACAAATAAATAAATAAAAAACGAACTAAATTTGCATATGGCCAGGAGTTATGGCCTGTTTTTTTTGTTGTTTTTTGTTTTTGTTTCTGGCGTGGGCTACGGACATAACAACAAGAACTGCAACAACAAAGTCAAGAGCAATTTAAAATGGCATAGAGACTGCTCAGATACACTGTAATTTCTAAAGAAAAACTATAATTTTGGAAGTGTTTGACTGCAGTTTAGCCAACAATTTAAGTTTATTTGTTATTTGGTGATATTTAAATTTACAATTTTCCCCCATGTGTAGATGTTTGAGATAAAGTTAATTGAATTTTGGTCCTTTTATTCTTGATTGGCACAATTTTGTAAAAAAAAAACTACTTGAATGCAAATGCAACAAACAGTTTTCATACGAAAAATCGTCCAGAAGTCATTTTCTTGAATTTACACCCATTTTAAATCTTCACTTAATAAATGTTACTATACCATATACTGACTACTACGTTCTTTATTGTTCCGTTTTTTATACTTTATAAGTTTAAACTGCTTTACTGCAGTCTAAGAATCAGCATTTTACTCTCGAAAAGATATCAATATTTTATACGGGTTGAAATTATGTTTATATTTTTATTATATTTATTTATGAAAATAAATAAGTTTAGTTGATTACCAAGACCTAGGTGGTAGCTATACCGACAATTTTAATTTTTCGTTACAATTTCGATTTTTTCGCATCATGTGCCAGCAGCTAAAATTTTGTATTCATGTCATAATTTGTTTGCTTGATCTTTGCTCAGCTCTGAAATGAAAAAACCCTAAGATATTAGATATCAGCTTCTCGAATTCACATCTACGTTTTTGAATATTATGCTTATTCGAAGATTCCCATTTCAAATTTAAATACTGTTCCACTTTTTATTCAATTTGTTAATTAATATACAAGATTCAATTGCAAGATAGTGATCAACCTTGATGGTTTCATTTTTGGCTTGTAAAAAAGAGTTCGTAATACCGCCGGTAGATCCAAAACAAATAATGACTACTGCAGTTAGCTTAGCTTTTTTACGGCGATATTCGAGTTCCTTTAGCAGATTCGACAGTTTGTCAATTCTGTCTTCATAATATTTCTTAACTTTTGTCAAGCGTATAGCTTGTAAATGTTAGCATGTAAATGTTTTAACGAAATATCTACCACCACCATGTTATAACTTTTAATTTAAAAGTTACCTTTTAAAAGTAATTATGATTTAATATACAAATAATATAAGTCGTCGAAATAGTTTTTGGAAACCAGAATATGTAGTTACTCATATATTTGTTTGATCATCGCAATTGGATGTGGCTTAATTACTGAAAAACCGATGTTTTCTATACTGAAAAATTTTCGAAGAGAAAAATACGTGTATTGTAATTTGTTTATCTCTAAAAACTTGTTTGCTAATAGTATTTTATTTTTTTAGTTTATTGGTAATTTTCAAAATGCGCGTGCAGTTTCTACTTCTTAATAGAACTCATATTTCCTAACTAAACATTAAAATTAATATAGCTTTATCGATATTTGCTTGACGCAGTCAAAAAATAATATAGTTTGATTGGGATTTATAGTTCGGTTCACATACTATTGATATTTGTTGAAACATACCAAAATTTATAGTATTTGTAGAATACACATCATGTTTGGTTTTGAGACATTTACTTTTGGGATAAAGAGAGAAAACAAAATATATCTAACCCAAACAAACTCTGAGGTTAATAGACGCATACAAATATTTCGAAGCTGTTACTAAAATTTGTCCTACGATAAATTATATAAGAAAATTACTTTATAAACTTTGTTATAGTCAAAAACACAATCTCAAGTTTATGTAGTACAGATAACAGATACAGTTTATGTAGTAATAATGACGTAGTAATCTCTGGTTTGACTATAAGTAATGGCGAAATGGCCATTATTCTCTGCATTACTTGTCATGAAGCTACCTTAAAACCCCATATCACCCCAATTTATAAGGTATTAAAATTTGGCACACGCACAACAGCAAATGGCAAACAACAAAAAAGCGACAACAAGAACAACGGCAACGACAACATCTGATTTATCTGTTAGTATATGTATCTGTATCTTTTCAAGCATATGTATCTGTGTGAGTATGAGTGTGTGAGTGTATGTGTGTGCGTTATGCAAATCTCTGCTCTTAAGCCGACAAAGAAATTTCCTGATAAACACAAGTTACGACTTGCATGTACAGTTATAAAAGTGATTTCCACAAATTTGATAAAGCAAAAAAAAAATAAAATATAAAACGCAAAAAAACGAACAACCCAAAAGACGCACAAAGGAAAACAAAAGACTTAGGCAACGAACTTGGCTGAGACCAATAAGTCAACTATTGCCGCCTTGATACGAAACTGACTGTTAACTTGTGTTCTTGTCCGTCTTTGTGGAGCGCGCTGCGCTGCATTTTTAAGCAGTTGCTGGCGGTTGCCACTGCTGACAGCTGTGCCACATGCAGCAAGTGGCAATGTGGCAGCGACGCCGACAGTGCAACCTTTCAAGGGGCGGCGGCGCTTTAATGCCTTGTGCCTTTTTTCAATTTTATAAATGTTTTCTTTATTATTAATCGAAACGTGCGCTGCATGCCGCAAATATTTTATATGCATTTTTAATTTAGCAGCTTTGAACAAAAATCAAATCAATTGAGGCGCGAAAGTGGATAAGCGAAGACTGTAGAATACTCTGTAAAAACAAAAGGTTAGTTTTGTATGTTTAACAAAGGTTGGTTTTGTATGCGCTGTTACCGGTTTTCTTTAAGTCGTTTTTTTTTAATAAGTTTTGTTTAATTTAAACAAACAATATTTTAAGACATTTTGTTAAGAAAGTAGGAAAAGCCAAGAAAAATATATATTTTTGTAGGATATATATGTATTGTTATTATTTTATTAATGTTAATTATCACTATAAGAGTGATTTTAGCTTTCTAGAATAACTATTAGTGTGCAGAGAAATATATTTACGTCAAAACAAAAATATAAAAATAGTATTTCAGATAGAGCATTTTAGATGTGGAGCATTAGTTTTTTCTGCTGGCTAAATATGTACACTGAGAGAAAAATCAAGTGTTTTTTTACTTAAAACTATGATGTTTTGGTGTTTTAATTTTTTTTCTTGCTGTTGAATTTGTAGACTGAGTAAAGTATTTGGTACTTAAAAAAATAATATTATTGGGTTTGATTGAATTTCTCTGCAGAATATTTAGTATTTAAAACTTAGAAATACGAATTTTTTTTACATGCGAGATAAACATCATAACATTAAACATCTTACACAAAAATTCAGAAGAGAAATTTTGTCTCAACATAGAATCCATATAATGTTGCACACTTTAAACATACTCCTTACCCTTTATTAACAGAGTATATATATATATTGGATATAAAATAATTCCAATGCAAGGCGCAGAAATTAAAAAGCAATATTTAATCTACGCACATAATCTGCATTTTAAAATTGACTTGGCATGGGTGTTGACCATTTAACGCTTCATTTCAAGTCGATTTTCAGTCCGTTCCCAGTGCCTTCAACCCACTTGCTTCCCAAAGCCCTGCAGGCAGAAGCTTGCATTAAAGAATTTATTAGATTTTATCGACTGCGTTTTCATATGAAAAAAAAAAATTAAAACAAAAAATCTAAAAAGCAGGCAACTGACCGATGGCAAAGACTTTTTAGCGTCTTGAACTTCCTTGAAATCAAACAAGCAGCGTGTCCGTCCGTTTATCATGTCGTCTGTTGTTGCTGCTTTGGACTGCGGCACAGCCCGCGTTCATGCAACATTTTGAGCTTTGATTCTTTTGATTTTTTGACTGTTGGGCTTGTTAATCCTTTGACGTGACGTCTCTTTATAATTTGCGCTCATATTTCATGTTATGCACGCGGTTTTTAGAGCCTCATATTAATGCGCCACACAAAACTCGCACTCGACGTCGTCATCCGCGTCGTCAGCGAGCACTCCACCTCTCGTGGAACCTAAAGCTGAACCTAAGAGTTACCCGCATACGGCACTGGGGTTTGTATAAGACCAACGGCTGCGTGCGGCTTTTTGATGGCTTTAGCCTTGCGGCATTTTGAAAGGTACCGTGATTGAATATTCTAAACCACTTGTCGTAAATCATGGGTCTGACAGTTTTGAGTTTTTGCTTTAAATGTTTATTATTTGAGAAACAGCCCAGAAGCAGCTGCAGGAAACTGAGTGAAAAATAAAAGAAATCCTAAAAAAAGTCCCCATGAAATGGTTATGCATGACAAGAAAGATGGATATGGACATGGATATGGTAATGCATGAACATTTTATGCCAAAAACTAAATTTTGACAAAACAGACGCAGCAATGGAAGTTGGCACAGTTGCAGGATAATATTTTTTAAACAGTATTTGTAATTTTATATTTGAAGCTACAAGTTTCATTTTTAGACCACAATTGTTAATATTCTGTAGTGCGCTGTTTGTTCTTTATTACTTTTTGGTAACCAAGATCCATGCTTCGAACTACATTTTTGGTAGTCTTCTGGTGCAATTTTCAACCATTGAAGCTCTAATGCAGGTCAAAACCTTTTCTTAAAGAAGTCTTTCGTTTGTGAAGTGATCTTTCAAGAAAATGAACAACTTTCTTCTGGATATACTCTTTATTTTTCTGTGGTCTGTAATTTGCTTAAACTTCCTATCTTTCTACTGTTTATTAACTTGTTTGATTCAATGCATTAGCTTAATGGCAGATTTATTATACCATAAATAGCATCTACATAGAGCCATCAAAATGAAGCAATTAACAAGAAACTCGCTTGAAGCTTAACCCAGTTGTTAATTGAAATTAATGCGAATGCTCTGTCAATGCCAAATGGGCCTAAATCTTAATTTTCGATATGAATAATGTTTCCTTATTTTTTCCATTCTGGATAACAACTGTTACCACATACTAGCTGACAGCCAAATGTTTCCCAAACCAAACAGTTGGCTCTTTTGTTTGTTGTTTGTCGCCGACTTTGATTTGCATAATATCTCCCAAATTTGAAGCCATTAAACTAAGAGCTCCAGCCTCCCAAAACGCTCAAACGTTCAGTCAACTCCAGCACAGGCACATTCTAAACGATTTCCAGGCAAAAAATATACCAACCAAAAAAAACAAACACTATAAATAAAGCAAAAGGCAAAACTGCTTTTAATTTTAATGAACCATAAAAATTCACACGCACGACACAAACTTCCAAACATCGAAAAACCAAGACTCGAAAACTGAGTGTGGGTAAAAAGTAACCCAGACCTTTCTTCGGGAAGCAACAAAATGAAATGTTAATGATATTAAAATAGACATTAACAAACCAATACAACATTCAACACTTGAACAAACTCCATGATAAGTATACGCAGAGAGTAATTTTTCTCAGCAAACAAATCGACAAAGTTGACAGCAACAGCAACAAAGACACAGCCAACAACAAGACCAAATAATAATAAAAAAAATTTCCAAATTCAAAGAAAACTATTAAACAACAAACGCTAAGCTTGTTCTTTGCTCCTTAACGATTTATCTCCTAAAAATCTCACATAACAAGGGGCAACAAAGCTCTATAACGAGCTAAACCGACTTTGATATACTCATTTATAAGACCTTTGCACCTTTGGCAATATATAAAAATTAAATAATTTAATGAATAATAAATAATTATAATTATTGTTTATTAAAATTTTTTAAAAGAATTAGTTTTAAAAGTTTTTTTGCTTATATTGTAAAAGTAGATCAGATGTGAGCAGATTCTCAATTCTGCTGAGATTATAATTTCTCAGGCAGCGCCGTCAAGAGATGTGCAAATGCGTAATTGTGTCAACTCTCTCACACGCATTTGCTTAATTTAAGCGTTCGCACTCAATTGCGCTCTACAGCTACTTTTTCTATAAAAATTTCTAAACTAAAATGAATTTTTGATTTTTCGGCTTAAAAGATATCATTTTGTTTTGTTCATGCATTATTTGACTATTGTCCAAAAAGTACAGATCATGTAGGCATGATAAAGCACCAAAAGGTTTAACTTAAGAAAATCCACAAATATTTAGATTTGCTTCAGAAATATTTTCGGACTTATTTCATTTAGTTTAAACATATTTTTCCACCTTTAAAAGTTTTTCTCTTAACATGATATAATTTCACTTTTCCTTTGTTAACTTACATACATTTGATCGCAGCTAATGTACTCTTTCTACCCTATAAGTAACGGCTCTAAGAAAAAGAGCCTAAAGAAAAAGTAACATTTGCTTAGAAATTAGAGCCCAAAACAAATGCCAAAATGCAAAGCAAAGACGCGCTGAGAAACGTCAACATAAGATAAATAAAAAATAAAAAATTAAAAAAAAAAACAAAGCGCGCTCTGTTAATGCGCTGTTAAATAACATGACGTCACAATTGTTGGCGTCGCTGCGCTGTTACGGCTACGCTTCATTGGGCTACGGTTGCGTCTGCGTCAGCGTCGCTTCATTTATGTATGTCGTGTTGCCTCAAGAAGACGTCTCTGCTGCGTTGACGCAGCGTCGCTGATAAAACAGCAGACGCCTAGCAGCGACGTTGTGTACAGTGGGCAGAATTTTTTCAACTAGCTAGAATTATGAACAACAATTTTTTAATTATTTAAAAATCATTTAATTGTTTAATCAAATGTAATTTCTTGGTTTATTGTTTAATATTTTTCCATTTACATAAATATGATAATATTTTTTTGCCTAAGCCACATATTTATGTTCCAAATTTATTCCAATCATTATCTAAGATAACGCAAGGGATTTTTAAACAAAATAACCCATGTTATTAACAGACATTCATCTGCCTTTTTGAAAAAAGTTTTTCCGTGCTTTGATGGTCTAATATCTGGATAAGTAAAAAGTTCTAAGTTTTATTTGTATATATCAAATATTTTTGCAATATTTATTTTGATAATTTTCGAAAATAAAAATGTTGATTTAAAATATTATGAAAATACAAGTTTACAAAATGATTTTTCAGAAGCAGCATCATAAAAAAATTTAAATAAATAAAAATTAACTTATATTTAAAGTTCCTCAACTAAATGTACTTATTGGCATTTTAGAGTATTCTCAACGTAGGGATGCCATTATGGCAAATTTTTCTCAAATTCTTATGCACGCTGATAGTTTGGAAGATTTTCAAATTGCATTCGCATTGAATTTAAGACTGTTTACCATTTATTTCAATTTACTTATTTATTGCCAAAATTATCAATTAATCATTACTAAATAGTCTTCAATTTTTCATGTATTTGAATAAAAAAAATAGAGAAGATATGCAGTAAAATGCATTTAAGGTATCATAAACCAATTATTTTTATAATAATAATATAAGCTTTCTTATATTTCGAATAATTTGTTACTTTACAAATATTAAATACTTTTTCGCTAAGAACAACTAATTGAACCACTGTGCCACAGTCAGCGTTCTGGACACTAAACTCTTCGTCGTCGGCGTCGCCGTTCAGAATCGAATCCACTTTATTACTGCGGCCGCTCGTTGCGGTTGCGGCATCTAGGGACCGGTTCATTCGTCAATCGTTGCTCAGAGTGTGCGCGTGCGCGGCAGCCCACGCGAGTATTGAGAGCCGCTCGTAGAGATCGTATGGAAATAATATATTATAATACTTGCTTATGAAAGATTAAAAACGTTCGCAAAGCTACTACTCGACGTTCTAAGCGGCGCACGCGTTTCGTTTTAAATGTTTATGCAAATACGTAAAATTACAACCAATAATTGTGTGTGTATCTTTGAGATACAAAATTTATGTATTGAATACGTTTTATTAGCGTGTGAAAGAAAGTAAAAAGCCGAAAAGTTTTAAGCGTTTAAGATTCTATTGCCTGCCCTGTTTTGGCATTGTGAAATTTTTTCGAAAATTGACAAAAGAAATTTCGCTGTAAAATATTACGAAATAACGCGCAACATTAATAATACCAACGACCACAACAACAACAGAGTTACCCAAAAATAAATAAACAAAAGTGGCAGAAAATCGAAAGAAATTGCTGGCTATGAGTAATGAGCTGGGTGTTTTGTGTTAATTGATTGTTTAAAGTTTTGCATATATATATAAAAAATTATATATTTTCTAGTATATAAGTATTGTAAAAAAGTGAAAAATATTTGTGTGCTCAGTCAATCTATAAATAATATCTAAACACACAATGTGAGTATGCTGATCACGATGATGACGATAATGGTGATGGTGATGATTATTATTATAATATGTATTTAAAAATTAGCGTCATGCTCTATAAATTTGTATAAACATGAAAAATTACACATTGAGGCATAAAGAGCTGGACAGCAAACTGGAAAATCTGATAAATTGATAAATTGATAAATACGGCTTTGGTAGAGATAACTTTTACATAAATGTTTGTGTGTTGGACTCAAGAGCCTCAGCAACATTAACTATGCATGTATGTTTGTGTGTGTTTTTTCTGTGCCCACATGCTTTTGGGAACTGACAACTTAATGGACTGATGGCTCCTAACAAATGATGATGATAGCCTGACACCAACGCATAAGAAAATCTTTGTTAAGTGCACATAAAAGAATTGGTATATAATGTAACCAAATTCAAAATACGTTTACTGATAACTCTACAAAGTTTCACTTACAAAAGGCGGCACAGCATTTTCTTTTTATTGTATTTCCAATTTCTGGGTCAAAAGCAAAGCCCATCCTCGAGACAAGAAGTTAAGCCAAGTCGAGCCAAGCCCACAAATAATGTGGCCCAGGCCGTTGTTGTCTAGCATTGTGTTGAATGCAATGTTCAAACGGCATTTGTTTATAAATGGCACTGGAACTGCCAAAAAGGGATTTCCCTTTTCACACACACACACCTCACTCACACACACACACATAGCTACCTTCAAGTCAATCAAAGTGAAAAACTTTCATTGTCCATTTTAAGTAGAAAAATAAAAAGATACAAAAAAATGCCGAAAGAACTTGTAGGTAGCAGCACTGGCAAACAATCGTATCGATAAATAGCATAAAACGAGTGAAATGAGTGAAATGAATAAACACAAGCAACGGCACTGCACAGAATAACAGTTACAAAGTGTCAACAAAAAAGCAATCGAAGCAAAGCAAAGTAACAAATAAAACAGGAGGCAAGCTAAAATGCTAAAAAATAAATATAAAGCATAAATTAAAAGCGGGGCATTGAATGCTCAATAAACTTCAGTCAGTCAGTCCGTCAGTCAGTCGTTTAAATTGACTAGACGACTTCAAAAGCAGCGAGTTTTGAGGGGTGTGGCAGTCAGGCAGTAGTAGGGAGGGGTAACCTTAGGGTTTTTCGTTGTTCTTGAAGTGAAGCTAACCCAAATTCATAGTCATACAAATATTGTCACACTCAATGCTAACGTTTCAGTTTCGGTTTCGATTTCCTGTGCTGTGATTCCTCGTGGTCTTCAAATGTGAGCAAGTGTTTATGAGTGTGCGTGTGTGTATGTAGTAGTACAGTAGCGACTCGTCAACGAGAACGCATAGGTGAAAAATTGTTTTACTTTTTTTTGGTTAAATTTCAATCTCAGGATAAATCTGCTTAGAATATGGGTTTGATTGAAAAATTGAGTATTTTTTGCAAGAAAATGTCAAAACTCAGTTGTGTTATTTTTATTAACAAATTAAACGTATACTTTAGCCTTAAAAATACAGTTTATATTTTTAAAATATATTGTTTTTATTTGCATTTGTAACAATAACGACATTATATTTTTTTTGATGCTTATGTTATATTGCAAACATCCTTTTTGTTTTGAAAATAAACAATTTGTTTTCAATTTGAAAATTGAGATTAAATGGAGACAATTTTGAACACAAGTAACTAACAAGAAATGAATATTAAGATTAAAATAGCTTTTTTAAATAAAAACATATTAAAAAACAAGTATTTTGTTGCACAAAAATGAATATAAAGAAGAAGAAAAGAGAATAAAAATGTAAATAAAACCGAATTTCTTTTTTAGCATAAAAAATCAAATTTTTGTACAAAAAAATAGAAGGAAAATATTAGTTTCATAATTGGTTTAGAATTTAATTTTTTAATTATAGAGCAAGAAGAGACTAGAAGATACTTTAAATTTGTATACTATTTATAATGTAATAAACAGTTGTTTTTATAATAATTAAAATTAATATTTTATTACTTATATTTTTAACTTTTTAAAATAATGAATATTAAATGAATTACTTTTTTACTTAAGTGCAAGCAATATTTAATTGTTAGGTCAGAAATAAACAAAAATTAAATTTTATTTTAACATAAAACCAAATAGATAATAATAATTTAATTTTCTTTGCGTAAAACTAAAGTTAAATGACACTCTTTTTAGTATTAGTTTATATGGAGATAGTTTTCAGAAGGTCGAGATAAATGTTTTTACAATAATACAAATTTTTTAACTTGCAAAACCAAAATTCTTTTTTATTTTTATTTTTTATTTTACTGAAATCTTACAGTCAATACATTTAATGCAATTTATAAAATTTATGCGTAAAATCATAATTAATTTTAAAAAATTGAATAAAATTCTTTTTGTTTTTGGAGTCTAACATTTTTTAAATAAATTATATAAGTTAGAAATTAAAAATTAGCTGATTTTAATTCTTTAATATTATTTTATTATTAAAGTGTTGGTAGTTTCTCTTGTAAATTAAATTTTAGTTTTTTTTTATATTTTTTAAAATTGTTAGTTTTAGAAATTAAGTTTTTGTTTGCATATATGGAAAATGCATATTTCTGAAAAAATCTGTTTTTCGCATAAAAAACGTGTAAGAATTATAATTTTCATTACTCGCTTTAACAAGTTAATGAAAATAAATGTAAAAATATAAAAATATTAAGCAAGTGCTTAATGGTCTTAGGATGTACGGGGTTGGAATATTCTAAGATCTTAGCCAAAATTACTATTCTTAACTCTTTACATGCATAATTTGCATTTTTTCTCATGATAGAGACAGATAAACACAGCCACGAATGTGCTTTAATTTGTTGTTCAATGAACTCTGGATGTCCGGAATCAGAATAGAATAGTGCCATATTTTGTACTTTATATTTTCTAATCGAATTTGCCTATTATTCTGTCAAATCAAAATGCGTCAATACAATTTAAAAATTGTATTTTCTTAAATAGTAATTATAAAAAAAGAATTTAGTATAAGCATAAAATCGAAATATTTTTTATTCTAACTTAATTTTCCAAATCGATTAAATACAAAAAAAAAATAACTTGAGCAGTTCTAATTGTTTAAATTCTATTTGCTTGCATCTATATAAATTAAATTTTTATTATATCTATATACATATTTTTTTGAATATAATCACTTTTAACTTCTGCTTAGCAACATCGAACATTTGTTAATATTTTCTAAAGGTCTTTAAACTCTAAAATTTGCTAAAAGAAATTTTTTATGCTCTATGATATTTGATATGTTGTTAATTTGGATTATAGTGTGCAAATATTTTGTTGCTGAAATATTACGCAGTGCCTTATTTTTTTTTAAATTATCTTTGCTGAGATCATAAATAATGTTGTATTTCCTTTTAAGGATTTTTCGCTAAGTAGCTACATATGAAACTAAAAATGTTTTCTTTTTTAATAAGATGCAAATTAATTTGTGAACAACGTGAAAGCTGAATAGCCGCATGAAATTAATTAAAAATTAGAATTCCCCAGCTGCGAATCGCTTAAATAAATTGACAGCTTCAAAGTTAATTTTAAATATATTGCAATAATCCTTTTATGTTTAACTTAACAAAACTCCGAAATATATCAAAATTTTGCTTAAATAGTCAAATGGTTCTATTTGTTGGTTTACTACTGTATCGAAGCGTGTTTGTGTGTGTGCGTGCTTCTTATGCATGCAACGCATGTTTAATAAGAAAAAAAAATAATAATAGAATTCCAACCATAAAGAAATACCAGATTCTCTATATAAGTATTAGGCTGCTTTTTACGGCGTATTTTCCGTTGACTGATTAGTAAACACAAAGCACGTCAACATTTCAATAAAAATATAAAATCATCCGCACATGAAGTAAAGCTCATCAAGAGCATTGTCATTATGATTGTCATCCTACATAGCTTCATTATTATTAACATTATCAACAGCATTGACCATTGACGCATTGTCCGTTCGTCGGTTGGCTTGTCTGTCTAACTGTCGTGTTGGTCTTTGAGAACGTCACACTCTTGTGATTCCATATCCCCGAACATGATTTTTTTACGTCGTTTTGTGGTTGCGCATTTTAATTGCTTTTTATTTGCCTAGCCCAAACAACGCCCCTCTAACTTGCAGCGCCGCAGACCACCCACATATATACATTATTTCCGTTTATTAATTAAGCGTAGCTGTTGATTCAACTATTTGTTTGTGGCAACTTTTGTTTTTATGCTTTTATTTTTGTTTAAAAATCCTTTGATCTCCTTGCTGCACTTGAAACATTTCAATGCTTTCCATAGAGCGTAGTAGGGTTGCCAGTATGCGGGATTCATAGCTTTAATTGTTAATTTAGGCATAAATACTTTTTATTTATTTTTAATACAACTTTCATTTAAAAAAAAAACGGTTAAAATATTTTTAATTATTCTTTAAATTTGTTTGCAAGGGAAATCCGTAATAATGTAACTTTCAATTAAGATAAACTAGAAAGTTACGCATACGCCCTGTCAACGCTTTTTGGCATTTTGGCAATGTTTCATACCAAACCAAATGGTACTGGCGAAATAAAACCAAAAGTCTGACAACAAAAGTTGGCAAAAAGTCAAGAGCTTTTGCGTTCATTTTTCACGTCAGTCCACAAACAAAACAAAACACAAAAAAAAAACGGACAAAGGCTACAAAAACAACAATACATAATATTTCATTATTTACATACATGAGACTAAACAAACCAATGGTACGTAGCATCTTGTCCAGCAAGTCATTAGTCAAAGCAGCTACAAATATAAAAAAAAAATACAAAACTAAATAAATAAAAATAATAACAATAGCAGAGAACACTACCAATAACAACGATAACTGCCACTACCATGGCCAGAACCAAAGCAGCGGCTTTAACTATGAAACCCAAACTAAAGCGGATAAAAAGTAATCAAAAGTGCTAAGAACGACATAATAAGGCGACTCTAAGGACAACGGCAGCGCGGTTGACGCCAACGCAGCCGTGGTATTCGATGAGGCACAGTGGTTAGAAATTTTTTTATATTTGATGCATCATTTTCGTGTGGAACTGTAACTGCTATTATTTTAGAAAATAAAAAACAGAAATAATTTAGTGAATTTAGAGTTGTAGTTGTTCCATGACTGAAAACTATAAAATGGAATTATTATTAAATATTACTATTTATTACGATTCGGCAAACAACTTTCTTTTTTCAATTGAAACCACTAATCGATTTTTATTTTTTTTGAATTTTGCACTATTTACTATACAAAACAACAAATAAATGTTATAAACTGATTTTAATAAAAAAAATAAAAACAAATTGAAATTTAAAATTTTTGATAAAAATTAGCTATTATTTGCAAACCTTTTAATAATCTATTAAAACGTGACGCGCTGCAATTTTATAAGCAAAGTTTTACATAATATTAAAATATTTGAAATTTCATTTTCTTTTGCATTTTGCGTAGAGATTAATTTAAACATTTTTATGAAATTTAATAGTGTATCCTTCTACAAACTTATAATGATCAATGTAACACTCAGTGCAATGAGTTCTTCAGCATAATTAAAGCTTTTTTAATCCCCGAAATTAAACCATCAAACACAGCAGAAGTAGTTTAAATTTTCTAATAGTTACTAGACTCTAGTCACAGACGCATATTGCATTGATGATTTCAATTTTATTTAAAGTTTTATGCTGCTGTTTTACTTATTTTGTTTATAGATATAAATTTATTATTAATTTAAAGTATTGAACATTTTGTCTTTTATCTAAACAATGATTTTGATTGCGCACTAAACACTTTTTGGCGATTCCAAAAAAGACAAATCTTTTATTTATTGGAAAATCGATTCAAATCAATATTTTAAGTTACAAGAAGCTCTTTCTTTATGGTAAAATTTCTTTATTCTGTCAACGATTCTTTATATGATAATAAGTAATTTTCTGATACTCCTGAGTGAAGCATTGGTATCTTTATTATTAGAAACCGAAAATTGTTTGCCGACTTTGATCTAGTCTGATTGACAAATAAACAAGATAAAAATTACAATAATTCAATTTTTTGGCATCAATTTGTTTTAGTTTTAGTTAATAAATAATGAAAATAAAGTCATTTATCACTATTTTAATATGACAGCAAATGTCAACTAACTTGACAATTTGTACCACTGTGCAGCAACGTCATTCACGTCGACGACAACCATGAGTAGGTGTTGTTGTTGTTGTTGTTGTTGTTGCGTGCACAAGAACTTGACAAAAAGGAAATGAAATTAAATAACGAAAACCATAAAGTAGTAGACCATGCAGTCAAGGGAGGTGCAAGAGAGCTAGACGTGCAAGGCGAATAGTGTTAAGAGCTGACTGCAATAATATTGTATTACAGGCAGTTCCTCAGCGTTCCTCTTTGCATCAAGTGCCGCACTGGCGTTGGCGGTTCGCGGTGCATCTTAGCCGCGCTTAAGCCGCTTGATTCCAGGTAGATGTAACGTCAGCGGCAACGTCAACGAAACGTTTTTTATCCGCATCGCATACTCTTAAGTCGAAGAGCATATAGTTGGTTTTGGTACAACGAATGCCATGCCTTTGAAGCATTATAAAAAAATAAAATGTTATTGTTGGCAGTCTTCAAAATACTTCTCTGTCTTTCGTATGTGATTAATCTTCTTACATGCAACAAATATTGCAGCTTCAGCTGATACTGAGGTTTCTCCTACTATACGATTAAACGCATGCTTTGTTATTCATGAGCCAACTATTGGTTTAAAGATTGATTGATTGTGTCTATGTTAGATGGTCTATCATGTGCCAATTTCCCCACAGCAATTTGACTATATCTTTGTGTCTCACTGTGGTGACTCAAGTGACTTGTTTTCCCTCAGTTGTACAAATGAGCAATGTACAATTGTTGCATCCTGTCTTAAATTACAAAAGTTTAATTAAGGTTTATTGTCATTTTTACGTTTAAGCAATGATCTTAATTAATTAGTTTTGAAATTAGTTAGCCTGCAGCATGGGGCATCCAATTTGAACGCACATGGTAGGAAATATGAGTATATAACAATCAAAGCAACAGCTAGCTATATTCAATGAAAGTCCAGATGATTTTTATATTTTTTCATATATATTTCTATTTTTCTTAAAATAGTGCACCTTCGTTACGTCTCTATATACGAAGATCAGTTGATTGATTTCAACCTAGAACATTTGCCTAGCACTGGCATAGCTAGCAAATAGACGTTATTGGCCTGATTAAATTTCTATTAATTAGAGATAACGCCATTCTGTAGGTTGCTATTCTCTTCGAAAAGAGATAGTCAAGCGGAATTTTTCATTGTAATTTAGTCTTATTTAACCAGTTAGTGAGATGGTTCACATTTCCAATAGCGGCAAAGGTGCTTAAAAACAATTTTTCAGACTTAAGACTATGTAGTGACAATGTAAGCTAGAAATCAACAAAATACCACACCTGGTCACAGAAGCGATAGTATAGTCGAAATAAGGCTGAATAGAAAAAACGTGCTTCATCCTAACGCACTTGTTGTAGCGTTATTAATTATGAAACAATACATTACAGTGTATCCCACAGTCAATCATTGTCAAAAACTATCTTTTTTTAAGTTGCAGCTTTAAGTAGTGACAACAACAAGAACAACAACTACGGCGAAAACAACCGCGTGACTATGACAGCCGGAGAGTCAGACATCCAGAGAGTTGAGCTGCATTTTGTAAAACTCTTTAGTGTGATTAATGTGGCAGCACTCACACACGCACGCAAGTGCACCTATGCAAACATGTGTGTGTATCTGTGTGTGTGTGTCTGTGTGTGGGTTTCCTTTTATGAGCTGTTGCCGCTGCTGTTGCATGTCGGTCGTGCTCCTTTACACTTTTCCTTTTTATATTGCGCACGGCTGTTGCTTTTGTTAGCAAAACAAAGCCACCCACTATACCTAGATTTTGTTTGCTTATATGCCACAGACATCCTGCAGTACACAGATACACACTAATACACACGCGCGCACACACACACACACACCCACAGCTACACGCTTGCTTGCATCCGATGGAGACTGAGTCTGAACTTAATCCTTTTGGAGCGTACAGTCTGTAATACGCCTCCACATGTCACGTACACAACACTGCTTTGGTTTTCAGCGCATAATTTCTTTCTTTTTTTTTCTTCTAGATTTTTTTACTTATTTTTTTTTCGCTTTTCCGTTTCGTTTTCTGTTTTGTTGCTGTTGTTGTTGTGCACCTTACACGTATCTCATTATGTGCTGCTATGCCCTCTTCTAACTTCTAGTTGTTGGTGTTGTTGTTGTTTTTGTTTTCTTTGTTGCTTTCCTTTTGAGGCAACGTCTTGGGTTTCATTTTTCATAAGCGGAACTCGCCATTTTTGCCTGCCTCCATTTTGTTGACTTCTGACTCTGCGCTGGCATTGGTGTGAGTGTAGGTGTGTATGCTTGTGTACCTACACATGTTAAGAAGGAGGCGGTTTGATTAAAATTTCACAGTTTAGGTTCTTCAATAGTTTCATTTAACTGCAAAATTGCTCCAAGTCCTTGAAAGGCCTTTTTGTTAACACAAAAACCTTGAATCACTTTTTCTAGCCGCAAAAATTTTTGTTTCATATCTAATTACTGTATGCCCTTTTTTATAAATAAAATTAATATAGTAGTAGTAAAGTAGGGGAAATCACAGCTTCTTACAGATCTACATTTCAAAACAAAGGAAAATTATTTAAAAATTACATAATTTAAAAACATACAGTAAGGAAATGCCTTAAACAAATGCACAAAATTTAGTAAAAAAATATTTAGGGTGGGTGAGCATTTGCATACTGCTCCAAGTTAAATAGTTATTCTACGGAGCATGGAGATATCCCAATTGCTGGCTTTTCGAAGAGAACTGAAATCCAAATGGCGCTGTCTTAAATGAGTAGGGACTTACTTTCGCAAATAGCATATATTTGCTGGCTACGAAAATGCAGCAATGTTGCTGGGTTGAATTGAACCTCCGATCTTTATGTTTAACAGTGAATACACTACCCCTACGCTACCGAGGTCCCCAATGCACCGAATTACT
This sequence comes from Chymomyza procnemis, assembly GCA_035046065.1. NCBI lineage: Eukaryota > Metazoa > Arthropoda > Insecta > Diptera > Drosophilidae > Chymomyza > Chymomyza procnemis. Next base: position 8,370,671 of record JAWNOJ010000023.1, on the reverse strand, counting down.
ATATTTCTGGGGAAACGTACTATAATATTAAGTCTACTTAGGGCAAAAAGGCAAAAAATATGATGCACTTTCAAACATTACTCTTAATCAGTGTAAGTTGTCTTGCATCATATTGAGACTTAGGCGCAATCTTAAGACCATAAAGATTTTGCAAAGATGATGGTGCGCGTTTTTTATTAAATGGTTTTGAAAAGCAAAATAGCAATTGTGAGGTACATTTTTTTAAATAAAAAGCAAAAATATAATTGCAATCTCGGTCTTATGGCGAAGATCAAAAAGTATAGTACATATCTGATGGGCTTGTATTGGTTCAGGTTTTAGACATATATGTGATACTTTACTTTTAATGACTTAAATCTTGATTTCAATCGATTATAAATCTTACTTTTCACCTCTCAATTCAATTTAACGAAAATTCAACGTAACAATACTCACGAACTCTTCAAGTTACCCTCGTTTCTATGTGTATCTACGTGCATGCTAGTGCATGTGTGTGCATTTGTGTATGTATTTGAGAATGTGTGTGCCTAGGCATATTGACTTAGGGGCTTCATTTGCTCAAGTGTTTTACTGAGGCTTGGCTCTTGCGTTTTGTTTCCTTTTGCGGCTTTTGCGGAAACAGCAACAGGCAAGAACCAACAGGATGCTTAAAAGGATTTTTTCTTTAATTTTTTCTTCCAACTTTTGCCTTATACCATCTACCCTTTGTATATGAACCATATTTTCAACACTTTTTTGCTGCCGCTTATTATTAAATCGTTTGTGGGGCTTCATGCCAGTCATGTCATAAATTAAATGAGTTGTTTTTTTTCGCAACACTTTTTTATTTACTGTTTATTTTGTGGCACAGGAAATGTGCTGGACAGCTACAAACAACTGCTGCTGTATTTTTTTTTATTTCTTTATTTTTTACATATATTATTTTCATAGTAGGGCAATCAGTCAGCAAGACCTCGTCCTGCTCATCATTGTATTGTAGTTTGTGCCACTTTCTAAAGACCGTATTTTAGGGTGCGCTTCCTACACTTTTTAGCCAGGCTGCATGCACAAATTAATTAAGCCATTTCTTCGATGAAATCCAACAAAATGCGACAAGACTTGCCGAAAATACAAATTACAAAGACCATGCAACACGTTGCGAGCATAAGACAAGTAGAAGTACAACAAGCAGTACATGCCACATGAAACTGTGTCATTGTGTGACATAAAAACAGTCTAAACACGTAGCAGCCAAGACGCTTGTTGGCCAGGAAGCCAGCGTCAGTTGGCCAACAACAGCAATATAACAACAACAGGCTACCAGCCAGTCAGCCAGCAAGCCTGTTAACCAGTTAGCCGGGGTACTCTACACGCGCAGGCATCAATTTTTGTCCAGTAGCCAAGAAAATGTCACGTTTGCACATAAGTTACAGCAGATCCGCGCCAGATCCCTGCACTGCTGCTTCTGCTGCTGCTGCTGCTGCTGCGTCTTACAAGTAATCTTAAATGAGCGTGAGAATCGCTGCCGCCTTTTCCTGTCGCCTCGTCTCGGCCCATTGATCCCGTCTGTTTGTTCCAATTGCAGCTAGGAAAAAGGTACTTTTCATGGTGAAAATTAATTGCCAGCCAGGCTGCTATGGTCTCTTACTTTAGTCCGCTGTCGGCAATTAATTGGAAAGCCGCAGACAACAATAACAACAGTAAAAACAAAAGCTACAACAATGCCGAATTAAAAACATATCGGATAACCCAGGCGATGGCAATAAAATGAAACGTCTAAAGCAATTTTAGCATGTCTCTTAAAAATGTTTTCACTTTATTGAGATTGAACCATTTCATTTGGCCATATGTGCAACAAGCCATGTAATCTAACAAGTTTCCAACACCAAGCATAGTTAGTTCCTCGGCGAAGAGTGTGAGCACGCGAAGAGTATTAAAATTTCAATTAAGTCCTTCTGTGTTTTACTGGCAAGCGCGCATTACGTGAACATAAAGAAAGTCTAATAAATATTAAAACCAGGAACATTTCAAAGGGGAGCTGGGAAAGCGCTATAATTGTGCAGCATTGCACAGTGGGGCAAATATGAGGTTTATTACCGCAGATGCTGCTCTAACAATTTTCTAATAGATTTTGGATTTTTTTGATATCATATATTTTTAATGAAGGCGCATACATCCTTGCAAAGTACAATAAATTTGAAAATCAAAATATTTTTGATATTAATAATTGTCTATTTTTAAAAGAATACAAATCAATTGTTTTAGGGGCTCAACCACTGATCGCTTCGCTCAATGCGTTCGCTCGATTGATGCGTGTAAAACAGTATCTTTTAGATTATAAACCGAAAAGATAGTTGTATAATACAATAATTTAAGATATATTCTGCGTGTAACTTAACAAATGAAAATCATTATACATTTTTTCTTCCAACTTTTAATCAGCACTTAAGTATCATATTTTTTTTTAGTAATTTTTAATGATTAATAGTGTCTTAGCTGCAATTAGATTACCCATCTTATCTACTTAAACCGCTCATACTGTTGGCTCAGAAATTACTTTAGTGTTGCCAACGTAATGAATAGAAATTTAAATAGCCTTTTTTTGGTTTACGTTTTAATGTCTTTGGCTGTTGCCTGTACGCCATAATATTGTCTGATTCTTTTGGATATACAGAACACGCTTTTTATACGTAAAACAAAAACATTTGGCCAAAGGCCATAAGCGCGTCCTTGGCTGGCTTATACCAAGCCAAAATGTGCACATAAAATATTTTACGGCTAGCTTTACGAGCACATTTATTTATGGGTACATGGACGCAGCCAGAGCGAGGAGGTGGATTTGTGTAAAGTGGTCTCATGCAACACAGTGGGAGTCCACAGCAAGTTGCATTCAAGCGGCAACTAACGAACCACAAATCAATTTCAAATAGATTCGTCTATATGTCAGGATATGTGCATACATTTGTGTACGTTCTGTGTGCCGTGTTAGCCAAAAGTATTTTGCATTTAAAAGCCAAAACTAAGCCGATTAAGTTTCGAGCAATTGGCCACTGTGGATAGGGATCAACAAGTCCTTGCAGCAGCTGACTGCAACTAAGTTATCTTACTAATTGCCAACAAATTTAGGTAACTTTGTTAAATCCCTGGCGCATATTTGCTGCATTTTGATTGCTAGGATATTTACAGCAACAACAACTTCAAGATATTCCCATAACATTGTCATAATAAATGCAAGTGTGCCCCAGGGCCAAGGATGTTCAAGTTGCAGCATAAGTCCATTCCAATGTCTTGTAATCAGCCGCATTGATGTTTGCTCATAAATATGCAAATATCCTTTAAGTACTTTTAATGTCTTGCTATTTGTTGGCCAACTGCCCAAGACATAACTATATTTTGTTGCAAGCTTTTGTTGCCGGCATTCATGTTCCCATTCATATTATCCATTCAGTATGAGAGCTCGAGTCCATGTCCATGTTCGTAACCGTTTCCAGCCAGCCAGTCAGTCGGACAGTCCAAGCAACCTAATGGTCTTAATGGCTTGTTTGGCATTGTCGCAGTGTTTACTATTTATGCATTTTTAGCCTTGTTCTTCTCTTCCACCGTATTCCACTTGCAACATATGCATCTATTTTTGAATACCCTACAAGAGGTAATGAAGAAAATTGTGCAGCTTCTTGGGATTTCATGAAAAATGAAGGTACTTTTAAATGCCTAACAAAAAGAGTTTGCCTACAGTAAACCCACATCAAAATTTCGACACCACTTGGGTGTAGGGTATTTCATAGCCGAACACGGCTTGCACTGCGTGGAATTTTTGCTTGATTTTCATGTTAGTCGTTTTCTTACGGCTTTGTTTGCTGCACTTAAGCATTTCTTTTTAGCTTTATAGGCTCATAAATAACACCTCGTTCTTACCCTTGCTCTGTCCCAGTATCTGTCATTGTCCCTTCGTGTGTATTTGTTGTTGTGTGTGTTGGCCAAGGCTCTACTTTTGGCCACAATATTGCTTCTTTTTTGCGGTTTATTACCAACCTTGTGGTGCAACAAAGTAAACAAGCATACATCTGGGGCTTGATTAGGCTATGAATATGCAAGAGTGTGGCTCAAATAGCTTTGGCTAATTTTTATCAACCAACTTGTATCTTGCAGCCGTATCCAGCTGGTGATTGGAGGCGCCTTAACAAAATTCGCACACAGTGGCAAGCGGTAGAAGAAGAGCAGCAAACCGAATGCAGTATCTCAATTACGCGCTGCAGACATCCACGCGACTGCTGACGGCCCATACAGCAAATCCCAGTGCCACACATACGACACAAGCGACGACGACGACGAACCAGACGCCAACTGACGAGGATATTGCACGAGCCTGCTGCAGCCGAGGTGCGCAATTGCTTAGACAGCGTCAGCAGGAGTTGGCCAAACGACGTGCTGTAGAGGATCAGCTAAACGCTAACGCCTTGTACGTGCAGCAGCAGCTACGCGAAGCCGGACTAGACGTTAGTCATAGTAGCAGCAACGACGAGACAGAAGGCGCTGTCGGTGGCTACGATCCCAAGGCCAACGGCAACGAGCAGCTTAACGCTAACGGTAACACGGAGTGCGACAGCGGTGACGAGGACGAAGTGCAGCCAGTCCAATGAAATTTACTCTCATTTAATGTACACTTGGCGCGCAGCAAACTGCTTTCGTTCTTTAACCGCGACATGGCCGCCACTGATGGCCAAATCATATTGGCCGCCTCCCGCTTTGGCGACACAACGCCCGTTTACCTGCGCGACTTCTCCAAGCAGCCGCTACCGGCGGTGGCCAAAATAATAAAAGGGCAGCATCAGGCACTGGGCGTGCCCACACTATCGGCGCCCTCATTACAGAGTACAGCACTCTTTTTGAGCGCCGGCAAAAAGTACCAGATTTTGGCGCAGCCCATTAAGATCAAGGAGGGACGCAAACCAACGAATGTTGGCGCCAAGGTGCTTATACCAGAGACCTACACCGGCTACTTTGAACTGCTCAGCGAAGAGGGTCGCTCCACGCGTTGCATTGATTCGGTGCTGGAGCTGGCACGTCGACGGAATGCGCGCGTCTTGGTGCGGGAAACCTTTCGCTGCACGCAAATGAATCGCACCATACATGCCGGCGAACTGCTGACCACTATGAATGACAATGGCAAGTACCTGCAGTGTCGCAATATTAAGGATGAGATCATCAATCTGCCACTCGATACCAAAGCCAAGTTCTCGCCAATAGCGCGCGAGGACAGCATCAGCGGTGTGCACACAGTCAAAAATTTGCTCATGAAGCGCATGCCAGTCATAGTGCGGTAAGTAGAGCTCAGTCCATCTAAAGTTAAGGCTAAGTTATTTCAACACTTTGTTCCTTTTGCCTCTTTGCAGACTTGTGCACGGTAGTGCGCCCAAGGGCTTGAAGCAACCCTTCGTGCCGGAGTTACGTCTGCTGGGCTGTGTAGAAATCGATCGCATCTTTGCTCTGCCACTGCAGAAGGACACGGATCTGGTGCCGGTGCCACTAAATGCCAAGATTAAGCTGCAACGTGCAAAGAATATGGAGCAGCTTGAGCATTTTATTGAGTACACGCGTTTTCTGGACAAAGCACAACGCCTGCTAGCCGATGCGCGTGATCGCCTGCAAATTGTCGATCTCAAGTTGTCCGAGAAGGAAAAGAAGGACTCAAAGTTTAGCAGTCGCAACAAGTTACCCGTGGTTATGTTGCCATCAGCAGCCGGCATGGCCAGTGGCCTGGCGGAGAGTGGCTATGTGCTGCGCAAGAGCGCTAGCTGTGACAGCTGGTCCAAACAGCAGCAGGCGCTTAGCAGCAGTGAGATAGCCGAGGAGTACAATGAAATCGATCACATTTATGACTATGTGCGTGGCTTGACGCCACTCTCGAAAGGTCTGTCACGTTTCGAGCCAATTTGTGAGTCGCCCACGTTGAAGTCACATCATACGGACAGCAGTGGCAACTATTGCAGCCTAATACGTGTGCCCAGCACACAGCAGCAGAGTGGGAACAGCAATAACAACAACAATGCGAATAATAACAACAACTACAGCAGTTTGGAGTCCAACAAGCATACAAACAGCAGCAGCGGCGGCGGTGGAGGCGGTGTTAGTGGCATAGTCAATCATCATCATCATGTGCCAGCACATCATCAAAGCACACAAAACGGTTTGGTAGTGAACCACTACCATCACAGCCATATACAGGAGGACATAAAGCCAGTGCCGCCGCCTATTGAGACCATACCGGGCAAGAAGCCGGCCGAGAAACGCCAACGTCCCACATTACCAAAGCTTTATATCAAGAATGCGCATAGCGCCGGCAGCAGCAGCAATGGCAACTCCACGGGCGGCACCAGCCACAGTCATAGCCATAGCCATAGTCACAGTCATGCCCAGCAGCTGCCACCTACAACGGCTAACGGCTTGAGTAATGGTAATGTGAACGCCAATGTCTCGAATGCTGTGAACAACGCAGCCGTTGCTGCGGTGGCTGCACACCATGCGCACTCCCATGCTCATGCACATGCCCATGCGCATACACATCCGCAGCATACGCATCCGCATCCGCATCCTCATCAACATGCGCATGGCCATGCACATCCTCATCATGGCAAGGTGCTGACGCCCAACAATCATTTACCAACGGCGGCAGCTGTGGCAACGGGCAACAAGGACTGCGCTGGTCTGCTGGAGCCACAATCTCCGCTGTTTCACATCAGGTAAGTTGATTTCGTTATTTTGCCTTTTTGCTTTTATTTTCGCCCGAACCGTAACTTAATTTAAAGGCATCCGTTTCCGTTTGCTTGCATTTCGCTTTGCAGGTACAAGAGCCTCAGCAGTTTGCAGCTGACGCCGGATAACACCGCCGCCATACACGCCAATGCCAGCACACCGCCGATCTCAACGCATCCCAAAGGACAGTCGAATAGCCAGACAGCCGGCACACCGCCGGATGTGGTGCTCAAATGCAGCAGCATACTTAATGCGCACGGCTACTTGCCGCATAGTCGCAGCTCGAGCACTAATGGTGGCATTGCGGGTGTGGGTCTATTGCATCATCATAATCCGCGCGAAGGTACCTTGGACTCGTCGCGCAGCGGTGGTCGTACATCCGGCGATTCCAATAAGCTGCCCGAGAAGAAGACACGCCGCTTGTCGCGACCGCGCAGCCTGTCGAATTTAGTCTGGGACTTGCGGCCATCCAAAGAGAAGTCGAAGAAGAAGCTCTACATACATCACTTTGATCATAGGCAGCAGGCAACGCTCTATCTGTAGGCCCATAGCTGCAACCAACTCATTTCGCTGCCATTGAACCCTTCCTTCAACAACAACAACAACAACAACACAACGATACAACAACACAACCAACAACAACCCTGCCCACCAACCACAACATTTGCATTTCGTTAAACGTGCAACGACGCGGCAAGCAGCGCTGTGTGTGTTCCTGCAGGTAAGCGACTCAAATCGTGCCACATTTTGATTGTTTTCGGTTATTAGATTCGTGCAGCATTTGATGAGCTGTGTGCAACAAATGGCAGACTTTTTCAGGCGGCAACTTAAATTGTATTTCATTTTTTTTCTCTCTTTCTCTCTCTTTTTGTATTGCTCTTATTTGCAGCAAGCAGCTTTCACCATTTGGCTTGCGACAAATAGCTTTTAATTAGCTGCCAAAAAGGAACTCAGTGCGCGGACGCAATTTCAAACTAACGCTCAACACATAAAATTCCTGCGCAACTAAATATGCTTTAAAAATTCCAATGAAATATTTTGCATAAATATTTCTGACTGGAAGGATGAGAGAATGAGGAGAGAACGAGCAGAGAACGAGCAGAGAACGAGGAGAGAACGAAGAGAGAGAGAGGGCCACTAAACAAAGTTATCCAAGTGAGTTAACTACATACTAGAGGAAATATAAATATTACGCATACGCTGCGTGGTACGCACTCAAAATCATTTGCATGCAGCTGCAAATACAATTGATAATTGGATGTTGTTGTACAACAGCCGCAACAACAACCACACAAATGACACCCACACACACAAACACACACACATACATCAAGTCTATAAAATTGTGATTTTAATTTTATGTTTAATTTAATATTATGCAATTGTGTAAATGCGCTGCAATTTCATTAAACACTCACACACATATGCACACACGCACTCGTGCACAGTTTTTATGTACAATTGCGCAGCTGCAAATTTCAGTCATAAATAAATACATATAAAATTAATTAAATTAAATAAAAGCAAATGTTTACATAATATAAATTCAACAAGCATTAATCAAAAGCGGAAATTAGAAAATTGTGTAAAATAATGTGTTTTAATCGAATAATCAACATTTGATTAACTGCAGCAAATACTTATATACACAAGCGAGTACATTATATATACATGCCCACAAACACACACACAAATACATACAAACATACACATACACACACAATACGCTCGTAACAGTTAAAAACATAATAAAATATTTAATGTTATCAAATAGTTGCAATGAATTTATTACTTAAATAATTTCTCCTCATAATTTAAATGTTGTAAACTGTATTTGTAATTTTGTGTAAAATTATAAAAAAAAAAATTACCACAAAATATATATATACATTTAAAAAACAAAGTATACTATATAAACAAAAATATAAAAACATTGCTCTTGTTAGACTTTAGTTGCTGTTGTATCTCAGCACACAGATACACGCACACACAAACACACAGATACACAGAAACACAGATACACACACACACAACTCAAGCTGAGCAATGCATTTTCTTAGTCGTTTAGATTGTACATTTTAGTTTTTAAACACAAAATATCGACTACGATATATACGTATATACATATAAATACATATTTTAAATATTATATTAAATTGTATTTGTGTCTAATAAATGTCTCAGAAAACTATATTCAAAAAAACCAAAAGCAGTTTATTATTTCTAAACAACTCAAGAGAAAGAGTGATTGCAATTTGAATATGCATCAATTAATGGCAACGAGTGTGTAAGTATTGGCAAATTGACGTCATTAAATAGCTCTATAATTGCCGGCAGCTGCCTTTCACACCTGCTCTAAACTAGGCAATAGCAATAACAACAAAAACAGCAATAAAACAATAACAATAACTACCATATATGGATATATTTGATTTAATTAAAGCGCACATCAAACTTGCTCTGACCATATGAAGTTGCAACACTCAGTTACGAATTAAGGTAATCCTCTGACAATGTCTATAATTGCAGACAACACAAAATATTTCCTGTTACAAACTGTCGGCATAACGCGAATATAATATACCCTGCATCCCCAGCTAAGTGAGGTTTATATTTCAAAGTTTGTCAAATCATTGCGCTTCACTCAATAAGCGCATAATAAAAATTAAGACTCGGAAAAGAGGACACTTTGGTGTAAGTAAAGGGTAGGCCATTTAAAGTAGAAGCATTTGACTTGGAAATAAATATTTAAATCATTAATAATTTATTTCGATTAAGACTTTAGCCATGAGCACAAAATTTCTTTTTTTCCGGCGTTTTATATTGCTTTGCCAGACGTTTTGGTCAATGTGACGGCAATTTTATATCGTATATTGTCTATAAGTTGGACTATGGTATTTAGCTTATTCGCGCATAGCTTGGATTTCAAATATATGTTACTCACAAATAAAAGTCTGTTGGCGTTAGATGGGGTATTCTCAGTGGTCAGTCAAAATCTCAATTTTTCGATGTGGCTCGTCCGGGTAACAATGGTCGCAATAAATCCAATATTTGACGTTCAGTATACCTTGTTGTGCAATTTTGTTTGAACTAGAAGTGATTAAAACCATTTTTTGGAACCAAAGGAATCACAAAATCTGTTATCATGGCTCGACAAAGCTCAAAATTTACGGTTTTTTGAGCAGTGCCTAACTCCTGAGAATGATGATATCTCAATGTTCGCGGCTTCTGAATGTTATCACCGGGCACACTATTAACTTTACTTTTTTGCACGAAACGCACATTTAGTTTTCATAATCAAGGAGTTATTTTGAATGCAAATCTGAACAATTTTAGCGCATTCTCTCGGTGTGAACAAGGTAAAAATTGTCTTCAAAATCTTTTTCTGTAAATTCAATAAGGTCAACTTGAATAAATTGAAAGGAGCAAATCATACTCTCTGTCAGCTCTTTATCAATTTAAACAGTTTTAAAAGATTCATTCATCATAATTAACGACAGTTGTGATCGAATTCAGTGGATTAACTTGAACGGGATAGTGAAGAGTTAACTGAAGAAACTTGTATTTGAAATATTCTGAATAAATTCCGGGAACTCTTGTTCAAGTTGCTAAGAAAGAATATTTAAGTTTATACACTTTATACTAACACCAAGCGCAGCACAAATTCTATGGATTATACCATTGACAGTGCTAGGCCTGGCTTCACATGTGTCCAGAATAAACGCTCCGGTTATAGAAGAAATAGACACACAGCCGAAAGCCTGAGCAGACGCAGTAAAAAAAACACCCTCAAAGTTGCTTGCTTCAGAATTACTTTTTCTTGTCCAACATACGTTTCTATGACAAAATTTCTTCAAACAGTTAGGAATTATAAAAAAAAATCCGCAAACAAGCATAGAATACTTTAATATGCATTCCATTTATCAACAAAATACATACTTCCTGCTTCAGCTATATTCTTTGTTACCACATTCCTCTTGTACTAACTGAACATACACCTTATCAATTGATTACAGTGTATAGGATCCCCTAAAGTAACAATTTATTGTATCTGCAATAAAATGCACAACACCTGCTGCTCCATTTTGGCAATAGAATTAAGGCCTAATTACATTTCAATTGACTTGGTATGGAATAAGGAAAAGCAATAGACTTGCGCCTTGTGGCAAGGCGTTAGAAAAAAAATGTTTTCAAAATAATACGGTACACACCATATTGTTAGATTGTCTGAATATTTGTAATTAGTTGCAATATCGAGAGATTTGTTTTTTTCTCTTTTTTTCCTACCGAAATTGGTGTGGCGAGCCTGAAACAAGTTTGTTGCCTAAGTCTTTTGTAATGGCGCGTTGCCAGATCAAAATAATAATGCTATGCAAATACACTCACACACACACACACACACACGCTCGCTCTTGTTGCTCTTTTTTTCGCTTGCTGTTGTTGTTTATGCTCTCCGGCAACGAATTGAATAACATAAAAAATGCGCTTACATTGCGATATCATCAGCTTTATGACGCTAACATAATTAATCAGCCGACATGCAAGCGCTAAAAGGCAGTCAGTTGAGTTCCTGGGGTGGGGGTGACGAGAGCAGAAGAGTTCCTCAACAGCTTGAGCTGGCCACATTGGACACAATGCAAATGGCAGCTGCACTTAATCTAAGCCTAGGTGTTGTTATTGTTGTTTTTTCTGCTGCTACTCTTGTTGTGTTTGGTAGACTCTGCTTGATAGCTTTGTAGATAGCTGCAAAGCTACAGATCTTTGGCCAAAGAACTAAACGTTTCTCTACTCATCAAATGTGCAATTTATAACGTTCTTCCAGCCACAATAACGACAGACGCCTACGCCGATTTCTCATGCAGCTCATGTTGTTTGTTGGTGTTGGGGTCGCTGCATGTTGGGCCTCCATTTGCTACAGTTATGGCACCAGGAAGCCTCCTTCAACATAGATTCCTTATGGCTTTGGACTGAGCGCTATCAGTTTATGGAGCTGCAACGACAACCGACCTGGCTGGCAGTAAAAAAGTTGCAAGCAAAATAACAACGAAACAAAAAAAAAGCACAAAAATGTTCAAGCTGCTGTGTTAAGATTTGTATGCTCTAACAGTTCAAAGATGGGTTTGAATATTTCCAATTGGGTTAGAGCGATAACGATTGTCGAATACATTATATGTTTTAATATATTCATTTTATACTTTTCCAAAAGAAACGTGGTGTTTTAAAGCGGTCACTTGGAAAATCAAATCTTATTTAGTATACAGAACGACTGGTTTGAGAGTATGCATTGGAAAATACATTTGCCAAACTAAATTTTATATTTTTTAAATATAAGTACAAAATGATTAAATATTTTTTTTTAATTTATTATAAAAATAATTTTTTTTGATAAAACTAAATTTTTGTGATATTTTGTACTGAAAAATGCTTAGAAAAGATTTAAATACAAACTAACAAAAATGTATTAAAATTATTAACAAAACATTAAGAAAATGGTATCTATTAAAAAGGATGAGTAACATTATAGAAATATAAATTATTATTTTTTTTTGAAACATTCTAAACTTAAAAACATATTCAACGTAAAACAATAAAAGAAATGTATATCAAAATTATGGTATTTAAAAGAGTACTATAATTAAAGAATGTTTACGAAATTAGATAAAAAAAAATACAATTTTGCTCACAACATTGGTTGAATTTGTATAGAAGCCATTCTTATGTAGTTTGTCAATGTAGTTTTTTTTCTCTTTTTGTTCTTTCAAGTCTTGTTTTATTTACCATTTTTGCGAATAAATTAAAATAATAATTGTATTTCTTCTTTCTAGGACACAACAATTTCAACGACAAATGTAACACATTTAGATATATAGTCTAACTTAAACATTAACTAAATTCTAAAACTAAGCGAATATGAACTATCTAAACATGCATTTGTTTGCGAACTTGTGTTTCATTTATAAATTCAACATTACCACCATCGACTCCTTGATGAGGTAGTTAATCGTAAAGTTTATAGCTTATAACAAGGTTGTAGTTCAACTTTCGCAGGATTGCTCACGCGAACAACATAAATCGAGATACAAACTCTCCATGGGGGTAAACGCAACTCGGCCACTTCATCAAAACCTATTGCAGGCACCGGCAAACATATTTAAATTACCTACAGCACATACAAAAAGTTTAGTTTTGAAAAAGCATTCAATTAAAGATATATTTTTTTTATATTTCAACCAAAAAATGATACCAAATTATTAAAAGTAAATTAACATATTTATATTTTTTTATAATCATTTTACATTTATCATAAAAAGTAACCCAATGGTATACTTCTTTTATACATTTTACCACCAGCCAACTTTTGAGTTACTAATAATAACTAACATTTAAAAAATAATAACAATAGGCATACAAAAATATTTTATAACAATTTGAAAACAAAGTAAATAGATTTTTTTGTCGTAAAGATCTAATATTTTATAGTTAAAAAAATATTAAAAATATTTCTTTACTTTATTTCCATGGCTAAGTGCCTAACCAACTTTATAATCTATTTAATAAAACCATCTTTTGAAAGAGTATAAAAAAAAATAAAAGCGAACAGCTGCTATAGAGTTACTTGCTGCTCCACGTCATCGTCAAAGTTGCTGTTGTTGTTTGTTTGTTGTCGTTGTTGCTTTAGCCGTGTTGCAAAATGCGTGCAAAATCGCTGGCTCATATGCCGCCGATTTGTATCGCCGTCTGTTTAAACTGTGTAAATCGCCCTAAACTACGCATCAGTTTCGGTTTCAATCTTGCAACGAACCATCCAGCCATCCAGTCATCCACCTAGCCAGCAAGTTAGCCAGGCTAAGCAACATCTTGGCCAACATTGAACTTGATGCTTGGCCGTCGCTTTGCATACCCTACACGCAAAAGGGTAAAGGGGTATATACAATCTTTCTTTGCCAATAGCAGAAATTTAGCCACAACAGTATTCTTCAGGCACTTCTTCTGTATTTATTGTAAATATAAATGTTTTTAACTTATTTTCTACTAATAAAACATTTTGAATGATTGGGGTGATTGTGCTATTTGATATTTATGTTTAAAAAATGTTTTTTTTTTTTAAATTTTCATAAGGTATAAAATAAAATATCTTTAAGATTTGTTTATAATTTATATGGAGTGCTACAGAAGAATGTACCAAGTAAGAAAATTATTGGGAACTTAATGAGAAATTTTTAAATATTAGTTCTGTCTACTTTTTACAAATACAATTTATCTGTTTTAATAACAGTTTTATCCAAAATTGATCTTAAGTGGGATAAAAGCCTAATTTGGGATCCCAACTAACACAACCTGAATAAAGATGCTTATTAACTTCAACCTAAAATGAAAACTGGCGGCAAAACATAGTGCCATCTCAAAAGTTCTTAAATTAAACAATACAATCTATCATTTCGCGTACAACAGACTAGATGTAGAATTTTACAAAATACTCGTTTTAATGTATTTTTGCATTCCACTAAAGACATACAGACATAATAATAAATATTCCGATCAACTATACAAATATATTCGGGCATTATCCTGCTCTGCGGCTGCGAAACATGGAACGCGAACATATGAACCCACTTCTAAAAGTCTGAGTACTTTTGATTAGAGTCAGGTGGACGGATCTAATAATCAGCTATGGACACAATGAACCCAACGCATTTTTTTTAAGAAATAGCCAACCTAAAGCGTGCTTAGATCTCAAAGACTACAATAAGTAGAAAAGACAGCTCATCAAGGACACAGAATCTATGCAAATCAGTTGGATTTATATCATGCTGAACAATCATAAAACAATAAAAGATGATGATTTGTTATGGTTCTATGATTCTGAAAAGGAATTTTCAGTATTACAGTGTATTATTATATTCGTAATATCTTCGAAGAAAACTAGCCACTTGTTGTCGTTGTTATTGTTGCTGCTGATGGTGGTGGTGGTGGTGTTGCTTGGAAATGAAGTGCCTGCCGCGTATTTGTTGTATATGTTTATTTAAACGTTGTTGCAGCCGGTGTTGTTGGTTTTCGTAGTGTATTTTGTTGAGGAAGTGGTTTCGTTTTGCGTTAATCTGAAAGCTTTTATTAATGGCCGTCAGTAGTTATCGCGATATAGCCGTACTTTGGCATCATAGCGGTAACAAATTGGCTTTGCTTCTCAGTAAAATCCTGGCCCAGTTCAAGACATTGTATGTGCGTAGATGTGTGTGTGTGTATTTAATATTTAAAGCGAACTTTTGTCTATACGGAAGTAAATAAGTGCAAATTTCAGACTAAACAACTGTAAATAGTACAATTAAAACTAAACACATAGGAAAAATAAGCAAAAAAATATATATATATAAGAACTTGAAGCAACCCATGAGGTTCAATTATATGTGCTGGCAACTACCCTGGGTAGGGAAGTTTGCGCGGATTGTGTGTCCAGACCCAGTTCAAAGCCCGCACCATAATTACTACAGCTAGTAGTACTGCTGGCCAATTGCGCAATAACTTGCCACATCTGTTGTGTTCCTGTTTGTGGCAGCAAGAGGCCAAGTACTTGGCGTTGTAAGTGCAACAGAACAACTGCCTCGATAATCATTCAAATTTACAAGAAAACAATCAAAAACAAATTCCTAGAACACAAATCGACGAAACTCATTTCATTTCAATTAAAGTTGCACGCCGTCGTCTACCGTCAGACCCAGTGCAGCCTGAGAAAAGAAACTCCATAGAAAAAATGTGCAAATAGTCAACGCAGAGTCTCAGTGCCTTGGCCAGGGCTACACGGGGTTGTTCAAGGTAGTTCGTACTCAGTCTAGCAGATCCTAAGCATGGGAACGCGCATAAACTGCGCAAGAACAAGCGGGAGTAGCAGCGGCATAGCAAAATCCAGAGGAAAACAAATTTAAATAAGACAAACGTCAACCAATTACCGTCAATCGCATTTTCCGACTGCAACTGCGACTGCGGCGCGTTCAGTACGAGAGGCATTTGTAAAACTGCAAAAATTGCCAAACGGCGCAGCGTACTGCGACGCAGACGCAGACGCCAACGACTATGACTATGACGATGACGATGACGATAATGTTGCCCTCTCTTGACAGTGGGGCTAGGAAACGGAAGCAAGTAAGTACGAGTAACTTAGCCGCGGCACTCGACCTAGCCGTGGCGCATGTGCAGTTACACTTTGCGGCTACGCCGAGGTCAAGAAACTGTGCAGCGTCAGTACAAAGCAACTCTGCTTGGATTGGCTTATGGGTAATGGAGTGTCGTCAGTTGTAGGTGGTGCCGCAGCGGGTTGGTGCCGTAGCGGAAAGGGCACTAAGAGGCAACAAAACGAAATCAAATCACATTCAAATCAAACAAACAAACAAAACAAACGAAACAACAAACGACAACAATGCGACAAGGCATCGAACAAATTTCCATGTGGCTGTGAAATTCCACCAAGCCATCGGATGGATCGCAAGTTGTCTTCGTGGAACGTCTCGCATGAAGGGATTCGAGTATTGCGATTTTTTGGTAGGGTTTGTGACATTTTAGATGAGCGCAAAAAACTAAGAATTGCAGCCTATAGAAACTTCATTCTGTAGTTGTAATCGATATATATCGATAACATATGTAAAATTGTCATATATTGAAATTTATCAGATAAAAGTTTTTGGTTTTAAGATATTATTCTATAATAACCTTTTAAATGAAATGCAATGAAATCCCAAATATATTGATGCATTTTTCGGAATTTTTATCCACAACAAAGAACACATGTATATGCGAACAATATTGAAATCGTCAGTAGAAAATTCTGGTCATAATTTCTGTTACTTGTTGGAAAAGCAAAGAGATTGAAAAATTGGCGAAAAAGTCAGGAATTTCTGTGCTGAAACTAGTAAATCCACACCCTCATCAATACTAAATAATTATATTTAAAACTTTTTTTTTGTTTTAACTAGATTTCTACTTTATTTGGGATTTTTTCATAATCTATCAGTATTCTTCAATTTATTATAAATTAATAAGACTTATTTTGAGAATACCCTTAAAATATTGGCACATCTCAACCCCAGGAAAAAAAACCTATAAATAAGATCATCTTATTTCTTTCGTGGTCTATTAGGCTTTCTCTTATTATTACTTTTAATCTGATAAATCATAATGCTGCGGGAGACTCATACAAATAATTTACTTAGATTAGTTTTGTAGAGATTTGATAGGTCTCGAATTGTCCAATATATAACTTAAAAAAATCACGAACTATACTCTAAAGTATTATTTTAAATATTCGTTGCTACTATTTATGCGGACTTCATGCATTAAACTTAATTCTGGTATGTTACTCGTAAAACTTCGTGATAGGAAAGGTTGATGCTTATTTTCTCGAAAGTTTGTTTGAGTCACATAGATGGCGCTAATAAATATTTCTGATTAAAAAGGGGATGGCGGAATTCATTTATTTTTAGGGTTTGTTCAAGATGCTGATGCTCACTTATTACGCCTATATTTTTGCTTCCAATGAGCTAAATATTGCACTAGAGTTCAGCTTAAGATTACCCAAATTAAACTTACTCAATTTTACTACAAGAAAGAAATTAAATTATACATAAATCCCACATATATAAAGAGATAATTGCAGGATATCAATTATAAAGTGAGTGCTAAATTTCGTGCAGATATTTACATTTTTTGAGCTTTTAAACGATATTTTCTTGGACAAAAGAACTAAATATTTAAAATCATCAGCCATCCAACAGCCTTTACGCTAGAGTCATACAAAAAGTGTATTACAAGTTTCGTAGATAGACAATTAACTTCTTTTTATAGATTTTTTGGTTGTTCTTTATCTGTTTTTGGTTGGCGTTGTTGCGCTTGCGCGCAATTATCCGCATCATAGTATAGTATTTGCTTTGGCTGCCTGGCACCCGTCAATGTGGAGCCCCCAAAATGTTAGAGCTCAGTGTCAGGGGCAACAACTTTGACTGCAGCCGGGGCAGCGGGGCAACTTTCCTTAACTTAAATTGTCCATGACGAGCTGCACGTACTGACAGCTGAGCAACTGAAGAACTAAACTGAATGGGACAGAACAGAACTGAGCCTGCGAGCTGACAAAGCAGGCCGAGTGTCCAAACAGTGTATCCATCATCAACATGTTGCGGCAGCAGCAGCAAATGCAATTGCAACAAATACAATATTTTGCGAAAAGGTCAACAACAACAACAAAACTGGAGAGCTTTGCTAGTCAAGCCGAATGCGGAATACACTGCATGAAATTCGATTCTTTAGTTCCAAAGTCCTTAAGCTTTACGCAAGCATATCCTTCACAATCTCCCTTTTTCGTCTAAATTACGTTCAAAGAACATAAAATACAAGGAATAATCTTCATCCAAGGCTATGCTGCACAGCATAGGATCCTAGGATCCTCCTACTTCCGCCTACATAGCTTATGCAAAGTTACAACACCCTTGACCCTATGCTTGCAGTGTATAAAAACTACAAATAAGAGAGAGTCTGGGCATCCTAAAGAACATTCTGCTTAGAATTTCAATCATCTACAAGTTTGTAAGTGAATTGCACCAATACTGCCTGCCATTCTGTTGCAAGGCATGGACATTGCAACATCTGCTGCTTCTGCTGCTGCCGTTTGTTTGTTGTTGCTTCTGTGTGTTGTCGTGTTGCTTGCAACTTTGTCGCTTAGTTCTTGGCGCAGTCAGCAAAGGTCGTTACTTTTGTTCTGATCTTTTGCTGATCTGTTGGTTTCTATTGTCTATCGGTGCGTCTCCTCCATCTTTGTCTGTCCTACTGGTAATAGTAGTTCACAATACTACCTTCCATATCTCTGTAACTCTATAACTACAGCTCTAAAATTGCTGTTAGGAGCGCTCTCCAATCACGTCCGTTGCATGCATACAAAGTAGCAGACTACTCAGCCAGCCAGTGACTGCATCTGTACGAAGCATCAATTGGACAGCGTCTCCAACCAACTCCAACTCTAACTTTGTTGCTTGATCCGGTCATGAAACCGATTGCGGGCTGAGGTGAATTCACAGCAATTGGCTTGCTCTAGCTGGCCAGCCCATTGAGTGGCATTTTCAACGCCAGTTGATTTTTCATTCGATCCATTTGAAATTGTTTGATGCCAGTTTGATATGACCATGATAGATGCCAGCTCGTTACCTCAATCATATTCAATGAACCCAATGCATACAAGATAAGGACAGGGCGCTCTCTGACCAAGGCTTGGATGCACTTAATGGCATGTGAAAATATCAATTTAATTTTATTATTTCCTTGAAGGAGTTGTTGCATTGAATTCAGTTCTACGTGATTGAAATTATTGCAATTAATTTTTCAAATTTTAATTTTAAATGTTTAAAGAGTTCTTTTGTTAAACAACAATATTGAAAAATCATAGTTGGCATAGGGATGCGCACGTGATGCAGCTCATTGAGACATTATTTCTTTAAAAAGGCAAAGGCCGGTATGTTAGATAGCGTATGTTCCAATTGGACGCAATGTATGGACTATTACAGAGCAGCCGCGCCCAACGTGTAATCAAATAATTCTTAAACAAAAATTATAGGATTGTTCGTTAGAGCAAACTCTTAAGCAATTTGTATGCTGTAAATAAAATAAATATTGTTTTTAAAACTTAGATATTCAATTTAGCTTAGGCTATTACACCGTACCCGAAGTGTTTCATTTATATTTTCAGGTATTATATTTAATTTGTAGTAACATTTTAAAATATAATGTAAAACAACGATTGAAGATATGTAAGACGCCACTGGTATTCCCAAAAATGGCTCGAATCCAGCAAACTAATTATTTGAAGGATCTGACAGTGCCAGCTGAATCTCTAGATATTCATCTATTTGGCTAAGCCCATTTCGCAATCCTAGATATCATTCTGTTGAATACGAAAAAATTCACTCGCATTTTTTTTTCGATTTAACCAATATTTTTTACGCTCTAAACCAATTGCATTTATTGTCAAACCCCTAAAGTCAAATAAATATTTCCTTTGAGTATGTATTGCACATTTTTATAATAGAATAGAATCTCTTAGTATTAACCGGACACTTTTTTCCCATAATATATAATACTCGAAGTTCATATTCCTTGTACGCTCCATGCGTATTCGAACTAAGAGCATCAATCACTTTTACGAAAACTTCTTATTAAATAATACATAACCCCGACAGTGCTCCAAAAAAAATAGCATAACGATAATGCACTTTCCAGTCACGTGGCCATCTCTAGCACGTATTGCAAATAAAGTCAATACCGACGCACTCATTGCACACACATGCCACATACCTATATACATATACGCGTATGTGTATGTACATAAATGAGTGTGTTTGTGTATGCCTGGCGTGCTGCTCTGTCAACAGTCAAGTGGCAGTGCATTAAAATTGTAAACTTAAACAACAAACAAAAGCCACAAACATTCGCTTGGACCGACTCTGTCGGACCCTTCGAATGGATTACACTGCCATACGGCGGCGGTCAACCTAGCAACTGGAGTTCCGAACCAATGTTGTGGCAATTGTGCGGTATCCGGCTTATAAGCTGGCAATTTCAAATTGTGCGTCACGTACACGCATAATGGCCAAATGTAATGAAAACATATGAACCAGCACGCAGTGTGCAGCTTGCAACTGCAACAGCAGCAGAGCTTTGAAACCATTGAGCTAAGGGGAGGATGATTGTGGAGCGGTGTAGCAGAATATGGCATGCACGCACTGGACAGAGCGACGCGACGGAACAACGATTTCCAGTAGGCACCAATTGCAATCGCAAATGCACAAAATAATAATTTGCCATACGCGTAGTTCGATAACAACAACAGCACACAATGACCGATAAATAAGATGCACCTAATCCGAAGTTAACATGCTCTTATGCTTGTATAGACTGGGTGACTAAAGGGAATTAAAATTTGAACAAAATATGTCAACACCTCTTATGGATACAACGGAACTACGGAACTCTAATGCCACATCATTAGTAAAAAAGTAAACGCAAAACAGTATCGTTTAAGATTCACTAACTATCGATTTGCAGATGGATTTACAAATGCATTTACGATAAGAATATCCCCATGCGGGAGCGAGGCGGAACTTCGAGTCTCTTCTCTCACATCATTTACCTCGGGTTAAAAACTATAAATTTTTAGATAGCTTCACGATGCTTGTTTTCGATAACTGGATGCTTTATCAGGTAGATTCTTCATCTTCTAAACAGAATCTGCATTCTGTTGTAAGGGTTACGTATATTTTAGTCTCAGCCATGACCTTTGTCTTCAACACATCAAAGGGATGTGCCTCAGAAGCGCGTAATCGATGTTGTAGAGGTTGATGAACAGTGACGCACTAGATTATCGGAGAAATAGTTTTCATCTACTCCTGAGCAACCCACTTTATTCGCTGGTGGGTTAAGCCTGGTAATAAGAGGCCTACGTCTACTTAGCAGTAGCAGGATTATAATAGGAGTTTAAAGAATGCAATATATAGAATTCGTAATGGTTTTCCTATCTTCGTTTGAAGACTCAGAAATATGCACAATATCTAAAGTTCACCTGAAGAACATATGCTTAAATCCTACAAACTTAGGACAGACTTACAGGACAAATTCTGTCCAAATTTGAAATTGATCTTTCATGGTTAAACCATTTTCACCTGTTCCTCGTGACGATTTCTTTAAGTGTGCTCAGATATCCAGACTAATGGCGAATTAAAGCGTTTTATAGACTAGTATCTCTAACTCACTTATTCCGGATGCATCCTTATCACAAGGCTCTGGCAACCGAGCACAGTCAATATAGACTGAACAGCTTGAGGAGAGGAAATGATTCTGATTGCAAGCCCCAACAATAGGCCAATCTGCCAATCCTTTTGAAACAAGCCGATTACCGAAGTCCTATTATGCTCATTTGCTTCTCATAGGAGCCCAGTGGATTTGAACAGCTTTCGGCTTATCTTCTCGAGCAGCAAAATTGAAAAACATTAGGATTTTCCTTATCTAAAAATAGCCGTTTCCAAGTTAAATAATATCAGACACTTTTTTCATACAAAAGCAGACTGTCGAAATTTGAGGCAAAGGACTAAGTCCACTAATTCCTTTACAAACCCGAATACTATTTTGAGGAGTACTGAGACTTAATTGAACAACTTGGAATCGTACCTGGTATATGCAATATAAGCTGTGTAGGCTTCATGCTGCAATGTTTCGATTATCTTGAACAGAGTATGCCCTTTGAAAGAGTACCAAAGAAGGGCAGCACAGAAACAAGTGTTGGCAATGAGCTTGGTAACTGACTACCAAAGAAGAGAAGCTGCTCTGCTGCAGAGATATCATTTTGCCAAGGAGATCATTTTAACCTTTTTTTATTTCATTTTTTGTTGTTTTTTTTTACTATTTCTGTTAAATATAATTGATATACCCTAAGTAATTGGCGTTGACCACGCGAGCTTCTTGTACGCCTCAAAGCTGTTGCAAGTAAGAGATCAACGCGAAACGTCAGCGTAGATCTGAAATAAAAACGAAAAACAAAAAAAAAAATAACTTGCATCTTGGGAATGAGCAGAAGAACGAGATCGAAAACACGCTGCTGATCATTTTAATGTTAACCATTTGTATATCGATCGACAGGCATAAGATTGTGCCCCCTAGCCATATGGTGCTGCTGTTGCAAGTATTTTGCTCTTGATGTTGTTTTTGTTGGCTGGTATTGCATGTGTCGTTGCAACAACGACCACCCTAGCCCTAGACGTGGCACATATAATCAGTGGAAGCGCTGGCAGACATCCATCTCGTAACTCGTATTAATTTAATGCCAACTCATCTTGCAATCAGGCGTCTCGAACTGGACCCTCAACTGGTTCGTTCGTCTACAAGCTATAAATCCCACCAAGCAGCCAGCCAGACGCAGAGCAGTGTCCAGTGCCAAGCGACAAGTCCTTCTTGGTCATAGTTACTCAGTTCCAGGCAACAACTATAACAACCAATAACAATTTAAATGCAACACGATGTGCGTCGCTTTACAATGTTGTTACTTATATTTTGTTTATAAATCAAAAGCAAAACTGTTGGCAACTCGCCCAGTGCCACAGACAACGTTGTTGTTGTGATTGTTGCAACTTGATGTTGTTGCATGTTGTTGCTGCTGGTGCTGCTCTGTTTTTGATGTTGGCGCTGAAAACTTTACTTTTGATGTCGCCACATTTTACCAAACCCCGCACCAGTCACTGTGCTGCACAGTGGTCCAATTTATCAATTAAGCTAGTAATTATTTTTTTAAATTCTACATTATGCATTACTATGGAAATGGAAGTTGCAAAATTCAGTAGCGTTTTCGAAAATTAAAAATCTTTTCTTTTTGGTCTCAATATCGTAATGCACCTCAGTGAAGTAAGTTCCGAATACTTTTCCTAAAGTACATGAAGGCATGTACCCTAAAATTTTTTGAGGCAGAGTCACCAAAATACAAAAAAAAAACTATAATACAATTTATTACCTTAAAAAAATAGGATAATTCTGCTAACTTGGGGATTGTTTTATGCAGAAAAAATTAAGTGCTCAGTTGGACGTTTAATGGAAATTGCATTTTATATTTAAAATGGCATCTTCGTTGAAGGTGGAAGGTAAAATGGCAGACAGGCTAGCAAAGGAGGGTGCCGTATCGACTCGAGCGAGAGTTGAGGACCTAGGGATACCTCTGAGGGCTCTAAACCACAAATCGGAAGTAAGCGCTGCAGTCGCTTCCGACAGAAGGTGGCACAACACGACAAACTGTAGAACAGCTCGCATTATGTGCGGGAAACCCAACGCAAAACTAGTCGAACACATCTTGCAGCTTCCCCGGAAGGACTGCAGACCCTAATAACGGGTCACTGCCTGACCGTTGTCCATGCCAAAAAGCTGGGCATCACCAACAACGATGAATGCAGGAAATGCAGGGAACCAGGGGTGAGAGAAACCCTGGAACACCTTATATGCAATTGTCCTACCCTCTTTACCCCGAGAACTAACTTCCTAGGGACACCAGTGCTCGACTCCTTCGCAGAGGCGGCGCAGAGGCCACTCCAGAAACTGTTAGCCTTCGCAAAATTTATAGTGGATGGCTAATCTGTCCACGACCACGACTCACAGCCGAAACACTCCGGTTCCACTAAGGATCACATTGATCTATGTGAGGTCCCCTCCCCCGGGGGCCTGCCGGCCTAACCTAACCTAACCTAACCTATGGCATCTTCACTCGGTTTTACACTCAATAAAGTTATCGATGCTTGACGGTTTTCGAGAAGTGTTTTCTTCGTTTATACAGCTTTATCTGAGGATTTTTCTGCCTCTGATATTGACTTTATATTTAAATTAAAGCCTACAAAACTTAAAGCTAAATTTAAACGAAATTCTTCCAGATAGGGGAACTTATTGGAAATTAATTTGAAGAGAAAAACTAAAAAGTTAGATATATAAAATAATGTTAACTACCTTATATTAGGCGTAGACTGACGTATACAATGGACAGTATTTTTTTCAATTGTTTCCCAATCTACCTATTCTGGTGTTTTACAATTTTTTAAAATTAATTAATTTTTAAGGAATTCGTATTCGTGAGTTTTGTTAAATTGAGGCAATACAAAATCTTTTAATAGTAAAAAGCCTTTAAAAAACAAAACTAAAAACAAAATATATGACTTAGATTTTAAGAACGTAAACAGTTGGATTCCAATTCCAGTCAGAAATTTAACTATTTTAATATTTAAGTTTAAAAAAAAAGTGTATACTTTCAATGAAATATTTGTTATAGCCATTATTTTGAAATCTCCCGTTCAGAAATACAAATATTTCTTTATCTTTTTACACATTTACATTTTCTATTTCCAAAAATAAAAATGTATATACATATACTTTAGTTTTCAACCTTAAAGGATTTGCAGCCGGAGAAATCACCCTTATTATGCTTTAATTACGAAAGCAGCCTATACAACTGGAGCAATCCCAGATAGGTAACTACGGGATATCCAACCAAAAACAACAGTTTACTAAACTTTAAGCAAAACAAATCGACTTGAGATTTATTGAATTGAATTCCTAACCTAAACTACTGTAAAAAATCTTTTGAATAAAAAAATTTAGAGTAGGCTTCTTATTAATTTTAAGCTTCGATTGGCGCTTTATAAGCGCATCTCAAGTCCGTGAAGCTGGATTTCGACCACTGTGCTAGTCGTCGAAGTGTGTGTGTTTTTTTTTGAGATTTTCCTGTAGTTGTTGTCTTTGCCACAAAACTGCCATTTATAGGCAATTAGGCTTTGATTTTAGTTGCTGTTTGAATGGCAGCATTGGCGCCGTTGCAGTTGCTGCAACATTGCTGCAAAAAGGATTGCAGCGCCCGCCATTAATGCAGTGTAACAAATCATGGCGGCAATTAGTGCGTGTTTATGACATGCTGTGCTGAGGGAGTTGGGCGCCAGCTCCAGTGAGCCAAAGAGCAGGATTGAAGTGAAGCGTAGGGCTCGCTGCTCGAAGCTGGAACAAACAAATGTTATCAGCGCTCAATATTTTGTACTTTAGATGTTGTCTCTCAGGCGATTTTTGCATGTTCAACATACGGGAGCACATAAATACAGGCAACACACACGCACACACACACATACACGCAGGGGGCAACAATGGCGACGAATGATGACGACCAGCAATGGCGAATAGATGAGGGGACATCAGTACAACATGGCTGCGGCGTCAATAATGGCCTGTCGTTTGGCTGATATGCATTTACTGCATGGCCATAAACGCCTGAAGGTGATATCTTTGGACATAGGTGCGCTTGACTGTGTGGAACTTTATATTTCCCAGCTATGTTGTTGTTGTGGTTGTTCCACTAATTGTACAAGTGTGTGTGTGTGTGTGTGCAGCTGTTGCAATTGCATGGATCAGACTCAAAACATATATTAACATGCAATGATGCAACTTATAATCAAAGATTTTCTAATGAATTAACCCATTTTAATCAGACTTCTGTCTAGTTTTTTTTATGGGAATTTGTAAAGCTACAGAGTCAAAATTAAAGTTTTGAATGCTGGTCAGCGTTCTGATGCACCTATCATTTTTCTGTGCTGGCATAATAATTATTTCGAATGCCAACTAATTACCTGTGGTCCACTGGTTCTATGCATATAATACATAGAACTGTTGTGATAAGCAGAATCGCAAGCTCAAAATTAAACATTTTAAAAATCGTTTTAAATTTCACAATCTTGTTGATTAGCTAATGGCTGCGGGGATACAGTCATCCTAATACGAGAGGATTTTTCTTTGGAGAACAACTATAGGATATTTTGGCTTTTTAAATTTTACTATCATAATGGATCAACCATTTAAATTGGAGTTATATTTTGTTATAACAGAAAAAAGTCATAAGATTTTTCATAATTAATTTTATGTGAAAAGATTGTTTCCTAAAATGTATATCAGTTAAAAGAGCATCAAAGCTGACTTATTATATTATATTTTCGATCATCACAAGAGTAACAGCAGCTTGAATCTTAGGACTGAAGCCCAAAGCCCAAGCTTTTCAGAGAAAGAAGTCCACCAGCAAGACTGTAATACAAGCAAATAGGGTTCTATGTCTGCAAGGTTTTGGCAAAATACTTGTCACTTTGTACACTATCTTTGTTTCAATTTGATTCGATTTCGATTGTTTCAATTTGAAACACTAGATAGACCACATTATACGAAACTCTGCCCCTGCAAACTATTTAAATTTTTTCTACACAAATAAATACCTAATAAAATTAAACCGGATATGGCACAATTCGCTTGTGTCTTACCAATTATTTAACTCTATTTCTAGCTATTTCTTTCAGTCTCTGTGTCTTACCAGTTCGTTCCCAATTTATTATATTCCATTATAAATCTTTATCTTAATTTATTTTACAGTGACAAATCTAAAAACTTTATAAAGAGATGAATTGTGAAAACATACAGGAAATATAAGAACATAAAATAATGCTAGCTTTATACGTGTCTTCTTAGTTCCTCATTTAAAATCAATTTAAATGGATGCAAGAGATTATTGTTTTCCCTCTTTGCCAAGTATACATTAGAAGCCTTAGGCCAAGGCGTTAGGTTCCACCTTCCGTTTATATTATTTATGATAGCAAAATGGTAAGGCAACACGACATAGGATTTTCAGCATACATTTCAGCTACAGAATACAGAAAATCCATTAATCATTTACTGGCAATGGCTATGTCGGCGCCGTCAACAGAACCAATGCACCAAAGCACCAAGACACCAAGGCACGCATGCGTCATTGCATTTTGTTTACTGGAAATTAATTTGCAAAGCCATAACGACCGCCTGGACCCACCTTATTCAGCCCGCCCCTGTCCACGTTCGGGCCAAGACCTTAGCCGGCAATGAGCTTGTGGGGGCGCACTTTATAACTGTCTGGCCCTTGGGCAAGCAAATGCCAACCACTCATCCCATGCTATTGCAGACACATGCAATGCGAAAATGATTTTAACTGTTATGTTGCGGCTGTTGGTGATGCAACAAGTGCCCAAAAGCAGCGCCACAACAAGCCAGCTCCACGAAAGCCAAATGACTTTGGCAATAGATCATTTGCACGCCGTGCGCTACGAATCATAAATTACTTGCTATGCATTCTCAAGTGCAGGATTATGGAGCGGGAGTGAGTGCAGCAGACACGCGCCGTTAGATGCTGGCGGTGCCCATAGTCAAAGCCTAAGCCAAAGACATAGACATAGCCAGAGTTATTGCCATGACCATGACCATGCATGCCGGGGTTGACATTAAGTGCACAACACGTCGTATGCTTAATCTGTGCATGCAGCTCAACACCGATTGGGTGGGTGGTGGTTGGCTCTGGTATATCGGCTGGGGTCTATTGTCTATTTGAACGCTTTGTCCCTCAATGAAAAGCTTCAACGCAAATCTGATTAACGTGCCATGTGTATTATATGCATGCAGACAGTTGTTTTCTTCTCATCAAAGCAGGCAGCATCAAAGCTTTTCCCAGCATGTCAAATCCATTAAATGCTTCGTGTTGCACTCGTTTCACGCCAAACCATGCCAGAACATGGTAGCGTCCATTGCAGCTCGATGTTGCACACACACACACACACACACACATGACAACACGTTATGCTGACCCTTAGGCGGATGCTAAAATAAACGTAGCCACAAACAACAAGTACAACAGGTATGTGGCAAGAGAGGAAAGCGTACCAAATCCGATCGATTAAAGGCACTTTAAATTCTACGAGACACAAATGTTTTCCAAAAAAGTTGCAAGCTTTATATATTAAATATGCAACAGACACTAAAAATTCGATACGATGCCGGATTTTATGGGGTTTTCCTCTTTGCTAGGGTTAGGGTTAGCCGATTTTGTGCCCCGTACCCATTGGGTACTCTGCAGGCCACGGAATTCACACATACCATAGGTTTAAATAGTTTGTAGCAAAATGAATGGCCACCTTTTAGGAATCAAAGACAATATAATTACGTTGAATAGGTGCACATTGTGCTGTCATGTAGCCTACTACGAACTCTAAACTCTATACCCTGACTGTCCACGAATATGTCATCTTGTACTTTGACACAATTTACCAGTTGAGCTATTTTAGCATTCTTCCTCATAGCGAATATCTTCATCTGCTAGTGGTGTGAAAGCTTAAAAGACATTCTTTTACAAGGATAACTCTTCGACTTTGTACTTCATTTTTAAGCCATCCGTATAGATGTGTTTGGTTTGGAATGCTTTGTGTAGCGATATGCATACAAGTACTCTACTTTGAAACCTTTCAAGAAGCTTAAGATATATTTTAAATAGTATGTGCTTTTCTCAATAGTTTTTTACTATTACGCTGTGTGGCAGTGGAGGTTTTTGGGCTGGAATGAAGATTCAATACGTTAGTCTTGAAGCAAAAGGCATATTAACACATAAGATACACTGTGGTCTATACATTATTTGCTTAATGAACTATCGATTACAATTCCCTTTATTCCGAATTGTAACACATACAGTGGATCGAACAAATGTTCTAGATTGCACATCTTACATCTTTAATGTTTTCAAAAGTATTTCAATTTTTCCCATACGATAAGCAATATGGGTATAATCCCTAAAAGGTCATCCCTTTTCGCTTACGCAGGGAATATTGGTGCTTGATATACTTATTTATTTGTGGTTCTGAATGAACTGTCAATTTGTAGTGTTTATGTGGGTTTCTTTTCTGTGGGCTGCTGCTCACGCATCCTTTTTTTTTTGTTCCGTAAGAATACAACGAATGATGGTATCTGATAGACTGGTATAACTTGAACTGCAACTGTAATTGATTTTTCCTTTAGCTGATTGAAGCAGAGGAGTTTCTAAGTTTGTTAGGAAATTTTAGAGACACAAGTCTTGCCGTTGAATGTATTCAAGAATATCTTCCTTTATTATGTCGTATAACTTATAACTCATTCTGTGTTTTTTATATGAAAAGTTTCGATACGTTCTGGGATGTCTCAAACTGCAGTCGCCGATGAAAATCGAGTTTACTGCAATCATTCCTAACTGCATCTTTAATACAAATTGATTCGAGGTGCCATATCAGGAGCGCAATAGAACTAACCACTTAAATGTGCAAAATCTACGCCTGAATTTAGGTAACGCTTGTACACTGCCCCCCTAGCTTACCTCACAGCAGTCGTTCCATCTGCGTCTTAGCATATATGCCGCAGCCTGCGTAGCTTCGTTGGCCAACTACGACACAGCCAAATTGGATTTAACCAAATTTTCTACTCCAACACATGCGAGGGAAGAAAAAAAATGACTACTTAAGAGCCCTCATATGCTGCAATTCTTTCTCCAGCTGCTTTTCTCACTCTATCTGTTGCTCTTCATTATTACCATCTGCGCCCTTTGCCAGCCAATGTTGTACATGTGGTCTAGTCTACGTCTCCGCCTCTGTCGCTGTCGCTGTCTCTTGGTCTGTCCAGTGTCTGTCCTCGTGTCTGTCCCGGCGTCTGTCGCTGTGTCTGTTTGGTTGGTTTCGTTGGTTGGCGCAAAAGTGCAAAGCGTTTTTATGCTAGCGATTATTACGCTTGATCCTAAAGCACCAAAGGGTCAATTGATGTTTGTGATGACGCTGAATGTTGCCGACAACACCACCACTACTACCACCAACAATAACAAAGTGGCGGTGTGTGCCTAGTAAAACTTTTCGTAGTGCCCGCAATTTGCTTTGGAATTTTAAGCAGCAACATCGTCGTCATTGCCATGCTCAGCTGCAGCACCAACTGCTGCAACTCCAACCTCATCCTCATCACCATCATTGTCCTAGTCATAGTTGAATATCATTTTTTTTTTCTTTTTTTTTTCGTTCGCTTGCCTCTCATTTTCTTCATCTATTCTGTTGCTTTGCCAAAATTGCATTTCTTTTGCTTGCAGCAACTGCTACGTTGACTTCGACTTTGACTCCGGCTCCTACTTCAACTGCAACTCCAACTCCGACGCATCAGCACAAAGTGCAGTCGACGTTTTAGTTTTTGGTTTCCTTTATGTTGTCGTTGTGGTCGCGCCAGCGCCCACTCTGCCACATACCGCCCGTCCAACCGTCCTTCCGCCATGCCATCATCATTTCAGCAGTATATTCCCGCTCTTTCAGAGTCCCCTTGAAACCATTATTCCGATTATAACCATTGGCTGCTTGGCCATTTTCAAAACATTGCCCCGCTATGTGGCACAGTCTATCGCTACGCGCACTTGATATATCACTGGTGATATTTTTGCGACTACTCCAAGTTGGCTGCCACTTGCATCGCTTATCATCATCCTTTGGTCTTTTGTTGTTGTCCAGAGTTATATTTTCCATTTTTTTCATTTCGCTTTTTTTTATTCTATCTACTCATTGGATTTGGCTTTGGGGCTCTTGGCGAAAAATTGCTGTCATGTTTAAAATTTGTAATTTTAAGACTTCTTTCGTTCTTTGGTAGTGCAGAGACTCCATGTTCAGTTCTCATGCTCGTTTTTGTTGTTGTTTAATGCTTTTAATAAAGAAATTATTTAAACTTGAAGTAAGTTTGACGAATTTAGGTTGGGAAAATGTGCAATCGTGCCTAGGGTTTGGATTCTCGTTGCCTTGTCTGCTCTGCTTTTGCATAAGAAATTACTCGATTCTGGCGTCTATTTTTTTTTTCTCATGCAGCGCCAGGCATACGCAGATCACTCTATAACGAACCACTTACTCTACGTAGCATCATCGTTCCCCGTAATCACTATAATTGTAATGTATTTTCTTGAAAATGCAAATACATTATTTTTAGTGGTGTAATTATTAAATTTACTAGAGAGAATTATCATCTATTACATTAGAGGTAAATACATTATTGAAAATAGGTTTTGTAGACTGCGATCAAGGAATATTTTGCGAATATTTTATGTAAGAATTGTTTTGAAAAATTAATGAAATAATACAGATAAGGCTGACAATTATTATTAGAAAAGCTTATCTAATATTGATACGTTTAATGGCAGATATTTTAAGTTTACGAAAAGTGAAGGTCCTTGGTCTAGAACTTTCAATCCTATGTGTATACAGATCTACAGTATACAAAACAAGTATTTAAGTACGAGCACTTTGAAAATATGGGGTAGATTGATGGCAAAATATACAAGCTCTTAGAAATAGCTTAATTTTGACTCAAAAATTCTATCAAGTGATATATTATATTTCAGCCTTATCTAATATTGTATAATTCCCAATAAGCTAATGATCATCCAATATCCTATCCCAATATAATCACTCAGATCTAAGTCCTATTGTGAGAATTTCTTGGTAGATCAGTCCTAAACATTGAAATTCTTACAATTTAGGAATATGAATGTAAAAGTTGGAACAGTAAGTTGCATAAAACTTTACACATTACTTAACAAAAGTTGCTAAGAAGATCAACGTTGATGAAGTTGGGAGTTTGTGATTTCTCAAAGATGCTCGATTTGGCAATTCAAAATTATGAAGAGAGGAAATCGTAAAAATTGTTATAGTTAGTACATAAGACCCAAAAAGGATCGTAGAATGCATAATTGGATTTACAAAGTGGTAGTACTTGAGGTCGAAAATTACGAGATCAGTGGTGGACACGAAATAGACCGGAACGGGCCCAATAATAAATTAATAATAATTCATTATTAATAATAAAAACAACTGCGGCTACGGTCGCATAAGAAATATTTGAGATCAATATAATGCGCAAGCTGCGGTTCTTTTATTTTGGGGAATTCGATTGAATCGCATTCAAATCTCGGAAAAATCAAGGGTTTTTTTATTAGTCGTGCTCCCTTTTCCCTAAAAACATGTTTTATGCTGTTATCGTTTGAAACCGAAAGTTACCTAATCTGAAATTCAGCAATCCACATGATATACGGATTAATTTTGAATGCTTTGTTGTATTAGTAATTAAACTGAATCGCCAAAATAATCATAAAAAATAAACTTTACATTTATTTTAAAAAAATTGTTTAAATATTCTTTGATATTTCTAGATTGTATTTATAATAAATAATTTTAATTTGATTTTGATGATACAACCCAATCGAATATTCTCTTACAGCGGTGAACAAAGACCCAAGATTTTAAAGATGGTGACAAAAACGAACCTTCGGTAGTTGGTTGTTCCGAGGAAAGTCAAACTTTCCTTTATTCCCTTCATCGGCTTTCTTGAGCTTCTTCACGACATTTCCCATGCAGACTCAAACAGCTTGTGTTTTATCCGAATGAGACAGACACCTCCAATTCTAATGAACCGACGATTTTGCGAAATATTTTTTTCGAGCACCCAATTCGAAAGTGTCTTTAGGTTAGGTATGGCGGGGTTTATGTTAAAGCGCCTTCTAGTTTTCCGATGGAGATGAAATGGATATGTTTTGGATCAATTATCCTTTTTGAAATTATCAAATGTATTTGTCTCGAATACGTTTTATATATAACTACCGAGGAATTCTGAAGATAACTTCCCCATAGATGAATCACCATGCCAATAACAGCGTTCGAAGTAAAAGTACCGAGCATTGTTGTTGTTTTTTTTTATCCATCATTTGCACCATCGACAGTGATAGGAGAGTATTCTTGAAAAAAATTCCTGTGATTTTTCGAAAACGTGAAGATAACACTTTACCCCACACAATCCCTTAATGAAACTTCATTTGGTTCATGCAGCTTTGCGTCCACGAAGCAATTAAAATCATTTCGATTCGGCGAAGAAACTTGAACAATCTTTATTGTAAAGTGCATGAGACCCGTGAATATTCGGATATCTATAGCGATACCAGTTGACAGACAGCACTTGCTAAAAAATGTCACAAGATTACCGGATCAATCCACAGCTGCCATATCCTTTTTTGCATGAATTTAATTATAAGTAAACCAACTCATACACGTACTCGTCTGGTGTACTATGTAGTACCTTGCTGTTTAAACTTGTTTTGAATTATAGGGAATTGTCTATGAAATAGAGGAAACCAAACTTATGTCAGGCCAAAGCGACAAGATCGTTTTTGACTTATGAAAGACAGAAAATGAAATGAATGAAAGAATTCAATATCTATGTAATTATTTACCAAAACTGGGCATTAATTTTTAATTTTTATTTTAAATAAATAAAATATATTACACAGACAATTGCGAATAACTCAAAACAAGTTAAAGAAGCAAGGTACTACAGAGTACACGACGAAAATTTTTGAAATAGAAAAGTTTGGTTTCGCAAAGTGCTGTCTTCTGTGTAAGCATCAATTTGGTGCATATGTTTAAATCCACGCAAAACAGGATATGGAAGCTGTGGATTGATCCGGCATCCTTGTGACATTTTTAGCAAGTGCTGTCTGAGATTCAACTGGTATCGCTATAGCTATCCGAATATTCACGGGTCAGAAGCACTTTACAATACAGATTGTTCAAGTTCCTTCGCCATATCGAAGCGATTTTATTGATTCGTGGATGCAAAGCTGCATGAACCAAATCAAGTTTCATCAAGGGATTGTGTGGGGTAGTGTTATCTTCACGTGTTCGAAAAATTACAGGAATTTTGTGGTGCAAATGATGGATAAAAGAACAACAGTATTGCTCGGTACTTTTACTTCGAACGCTGTTATTGGCATGATGAATTATCTATGGGGAGTTATCTTCAGAAGTAGTTATATATAAAACGTATTCCAGACAAATTCTTTGATAACTTCAAAAAGGTTAATTGAGCCAAAACAAATATCCATTTCATCTCCATCGGAAAACTAGAAGGCGCTTTAACATAAACCCCGCCATAACCTTAAGACACTTTCGAATTGGTAGGATGTGGCTGAACTAAAATCGCATTTAGCACATCAACACTGTGGAATGAATCTAAAAACAGGGCGGACAGATTTGCTTCATTGCTTTAATAGACCAGCATCATCACACTGAGAGTTTCCTGATACGTGGTCTCTGGACAAGGAGGTTACAAATTAGTCGGATCCTTAAGCAGCTAAATTGTCAACTGACACGGTACACAAGTCTCGGGTGTCTTAGACTTAGACTTCATCTCTTCGAGACTGTATTATTAAAAAGCTGGGAACTCGGCAAACTTATTACTAAACGTTTGTATAATCAATAATCCGTAGCATCCACTAACTCCGACGAGAAGTCAAAATTCTGGCAAGGATTTTGCTAAAATATCGATGTTCAAACCTATTTATCCTGCTATTGTGGCCATTTGAAATCGGTTATTAGTCTTGATGGCAGTGCTACTTGAGAGATGCTTTTGACGATTATTACAACAATAAAGTAAGCTGATAATAAATCTATTTTATTTACTTATATTTGGATGCTATTTCAGCAACAACAGTACAATTTCTGATCTATATAGGGAGTAGACCTCTTGGAAGAACTAATGGCGAACTTCAAATCTGAGTTTTTAATATTGCTAGTGACGCTAGTAACTGAATTGCCATGCTTACTCACAGTATGTTTTTTCTTCGTCTTTTTCCTTCTTTTAGATTTGACATTTGGTCCCGATATAGGTCCCAAGACGGAGCTGGAGGCATTGGAGCTACAGGAGCCATTATAGTGGACTTCTCCGATCTTGGACGATACATTTGCTTAAAGCCCTCGTGCTTTCAGATACATTAGCCCCACTTCCCACGTAGTGACTATTTGCTTTAAGATCCAATCATTGCGGAATCACTCACCCAAAACGAACATCCGTAAGGTTAGCAGAGCACTGAAAAAAATATGACGGTCCTGTTTTTGCATTAATTTCGCTGGGTCGATGCATAGAACGCATCGTCTGTCTGGCGGTGTTGTAGCATTTTGGAAGTATCGTAACGTTATGCTCGGGGAGATTACGAATTTCCCAATGTAACTATTTTGTAGTCTTTTACGCTTGCAAACTTAAACTTCCTCCGGCGGCGATACCACAAGGTTTTGAAATAAAATAATGCCGCAGAAAAGTTGCTTACAGATTGGTCAGAGACCGCTACAACTACCACATTATTTTTCTTAATATTTAAAAGCAATTTTTTCTGTTTATGCGTGAATTGAAATATATTCTTCAATTAAATAATTATGTGGGTTTTATCATTTTTGTCTGTCCCTTTCGGATTGGGGACGACTATCACACTGCAAGAAATCAGCATATTGTTCGTATGGACGAAGACGCTCCAGCAAAGTAGGTTTTCGATGCAAAAGCCTACGAAGGAGACGAAAAAAGTTCAGATGTACCAAGTGGATGAAGACCTATTTTGCCTTGGAGACAGGGCGAAGATTTAGCCAGTGAGCGCGTCACGGTCGCAAAGAGAGTGGCTCAGCTGTTGACAGAGAAAAAATCTGGTCAGTCAGCGCTTCAGCACTTGCAGAGAAGTGAGCACCAGAAGACCGGAGAGTCAGCCAGGCCTTAAAATAAGATATATATATATATTTTTTTTATAAGATGAAAAGAGAATAGACTAATAGAGAAACCTATACGACTGAGTCCCAGCGAATATAGATACGTTGTGACAAGAACGCTGGAAAACGCTGAGTTATCACAGCCGGTTCAGAGGTACGTTGCAGGTCAAGTAGAAGTGTGTATTGCGTTTGTTCTATAAAACAACTACTTTGTGAACCTAACTAAATCGATAAATCGTGAACATTATTTAATTAAATAACCATTTATTTACTTTAATGCCTTTCCTTATTTATCGTTGGTAAACTTTATTTGTTTTTTTTTTCTTTTGTTGTCATTTAATATACATTTTCAAAACAATATATTTTACGGGTTTTCACTTTATACCTAGGCTTTGTTTTTGTTTTTTTTTATATAATAATAAAAGTTTACACTAATCTGAATTTTATGTAATATTTTGTTTAAACATAAACATTATGTTTTGACTTTAAACTAAAGACGCTACGATAAGTTATTGAATATTTAGAATACAGCAGAGAGAAATTGTTGTTACAGTGAAAAAAAACGTTAAACTTAACTAGGATACTAAGGCTAGGATATACAGGATTAGGGTTTCTCTTTCTTTGTTATGGGCATACAGGTCGTTACACTTTAAATCCTAATCCAAAGTGGATAAAACACGCGACTTATATGTTAAATCGAAAAATAAAAATTGTAATATTCAATGGGCTTCCAATTGGCGCTTGCGTTTTGGTAGTTGCTTTACGTGTTCTACTACTAATCTGGCTTTATTACTTGGTGCAGTGGCCAATTGGATAAGTTTAGCAATTGGCTGCTGTGCCGTTGCTGTAGATGCTGCTGCTGCTGCTGCGCACTATAATGCTGGCGGATTATAGTGAAAACCAGGATTGTTAAATTTAAATCGCGCAATCTCAAACTGCAGCGACTCGTACTTAATGTCCGCCAGACGTTTGAGTTGGTAGGCAATTTGCTGCGCATCCGTGCTGTTTAGCGTGAGTGCACCGGCTGTGGCATTGTGCAGATTGGACGTGGTGCCTGCAGTTTGTATAGCATAGGCACGCGGCGCTTTAACTGTGAAAGCAAAAGGAATTGAGACTTGTTGCTGAAGCAGCGCAGCGTGTACCTACCCTCGTAGATGATTTGATCCCGTGGCGCGCTGCGTATGCGCTTCACGGGTATATCACCATTGATCAGTTTAGCCGTGACGCCGCCGGACGAGGTGGTGGTTACAACCGTATGCAGCGCATTGCTGTTGGCGCTACGTCGCGTTTGCATGTACTCCATGGGATCAGCTGGCGCCTCTTCGTCCACATACGAATTGTCCACCATAATGGTGCGATATGAGGTACCAGCAGTGTTGACGGCTGTAGTAGCGCCTGTCGTGCTGTTTGCAGTTTGACCAACGGTGCCGCTGCTTTCATGTATATTCTCATCCAGCATATCCTCATGCTCATTATGCTCTTCGACCAACTCCTCGACAGCATCGTTAATGGCCTCTTCGACAGCAGCTTGCAGCTCCTTTTGAAATGTTTCAGATGTGCGATGCTGTTCAATGTCATCCTCGTTATCATCTTTTTCGGACTTGAGATTAAGCAAAGCATCACCGCTGCCTGTAGGCACTTTGCCAAACAGCTCCAAAGCGCGCATTTCCAGCGATGACATGGTTATGTCCTTCTCATTGGGCATCAGACTGCGTCTGTACTTGCAGCGCGTTGTGTTCTTCCAGTCGTTGAGTCGCTGCAAAAATGCAAGTTGGCGTCTAGCAAAGGCGTCAGCATAAACATTTGCACTTACCTTGCGCCATTCCTCTGCTGTTAGTGTCGGTCCGGAGCTGCATTTGTTTAGTCTGTCCGCAAGTTCCTTCCATTTTTTAGCTAAATAATTAACATCCTGATCGCGCGGGACGCGTCCGCTGGCAAAAATTTGGTCTTGCTCCATTAGCTCAATGTACATCATGTACTGATCCGTGGAGGTGCGTTTTTTACGGCGATCCATGTTGCTGTTTGTTGGGTGTGCGCTTGGTGTTGTGCTAAAAACGTTTTATTAGCTGCAAATTGCACTTAAAAACACAAAATTAAAATTGACGCCACAAGCGAGTCGAGTTGTGCACAAACAATTTTTACGCGTTTTGGTATTTTTTAGCGCATTTTTGCGCGCAAGCTGCACGCTAGCGACCACTAGCGGCGGTTAGGCACTGCACTAAAACATGCTGCTGTGTGTTTTACTTAGCTCAATCATAAATTAGAAAGTTATGAAAAATCTGAAATTAATATAACAATTATTAGCAATTTTAGGCAGCTGTAATGCAACTCATTTGGCTGCAAAAATAATTGCTACAAACAATGCCATCCTTTTTTGCGCAGGTTGGCAGTTACGAAACTATCGATAAAACACATGCAATGCCATAGTGCTGCCATGCTGTCTACAAGTGCTGTCCATAAGCCAAAATTATTACTACAAAGTTTCGCAGCCTAGAGAATTTTCGTAGATTTTAAACGCGTGCATTCAAGCTGACAAGTTGCAATTATATTAATTAAAGTAGTGCAAACGCGTAGCTAAAACATTTGGCTACAAAATGCGCTACAGCTGCATGGCCAAAAATTACGCGGTTTACCAAGAAAACGCTGTGTAAAAAGTCCACACCAAGTTTACTTTGAAATAATTCACAAAAATCACTACACAACCAGATGATAGAGCTGAAAAGTGTGTTCGTTTTGTCATCGGGTTGGGGCACAGACGAATAGTTTTTTAGCCGAACGTAGATTTGCTGTGCGCGTTCAAATAATTGTACTCGTCGTGCAATTTGCAATAATATATTTTTTTGCGCAAAAGCCAAACTCGAAGATGACCGAGAATGAGACACAGCAGCAGCAGCAGCTGGAGGAAGTTGCTGCATCGGTTATTGTGGAGCCACCAACAGTGGCAGTTACCATAGATAGCACGATGACAGTGTCAGCTGGTGGCATACTACCGGCTGCAGCTATAAAATTTGCAGATTTGACTGAAAGCGGCAGCGAGAGTGGCGATGAGGATGCGGCCGAGGCTGGCACTAGCACAGCGTCCAATGGCAGCAATGCGCGTGCCTCACCGCCACCAAATTGTGCAATTTGTTTGTCACGCTGCAAGCGCAAGTGTTTTACCGACTCCTGTCTGCATCCGTTTTGCTTCAAATGTCTCTGCGAGTGGAGCAAGGTATGTCAGCGTGCACTTGTCTTTGCTCCCTTAATACTACCTACCTTTTTTTTTTGTTGTAGATCAAGCCGGAATGCCCTTTGTGCAAGCAGCCCTTTAAGACTATAATACATAATGTGCGCGCACTTGACGATTATGATAGATATCCAGTTGAAACCGTTGCCACACCTCCCCTAGCTGAGCATCCTTCGCTCAGCTTTCACATTGTTAATGTCAGACGTCGTCGTATGATGCCGCTTGTTACCAATCAATCGGTCATGACCAATGACCTGGATGGCGCTGTAGAGGCTGAAGATGGCTTAATTAATGGCGAACCGCCGCTGCGTGGTTTTCCCGAAGGCAATCGTTTTGAGCCCTATCGCATGGAACTTTTAAATTTCTATCGTAACGATCAGGATGTGGGCAGTTTTCGTTCATTGAGTCAACTATGGCGTCGCTATGTTTACGATCGCAAACTGTATGCCCTGCCAGTGGGCGATAGTCTAACGGGTCAGTTTCGCGAGTCGAGCGCACGATTTTACAGGTAAGACCGTATACTAGCCACCACTGTCTTTGCTTAAAGCTACGATTGTTTTTTTTTTTTTAATTTTTGACAGAGATAATCCCGCACAAATACATCGGCTGATGCCCTGGATTAATCGCGATATTGTCTGTCTGCTGCATACCGCACCACATCGTGTTACTACTGTAATGCATCTTATTAACGAACTACTGCCTATGACTAATATACTCGGGCCTGCATTCCGTCGCCGCCTAACCACATTTCTGGGTAATCGCACAAGCCACTTTATACACGAACTGTTTAACTTTGCGCGCTCACCCTTCGATATGATTGGCTATGAGCGCGTTGTGCAATATGCGGCACGTGAAGAAGTTGAAGTGGATTTGGACTTTTTGCCTGCCATGTCGTCGGCCACAGAGGGTGAAAATGAGGGTGCAGCGCCTAGCGATGATGTGCCCGATTACCAGGACTGGCCCATTGCACAATTGCGCGCAACTAGACCTTCCACAAGTGTGATTGTGACCAACCCAAGTGCTACACATTCCTTTAGCGTTACCATGGCAACGGATGGCTCTGAGCTGCCTGGCATTTCTATACGACGCACCACAACATCCAATGTTGGCTCACAAACAGTAGCCATTAATCTAAGCATGCGTCGCCCAGCCGGTGAGGTCATTGAAATTGATGAAGGCGATGCGGCGGCCAATGCTGAAGTGGCGGCTATAACCGACAATAGCAACAGCAGCCAAAGTCGACGCAACGCTGGCGCTTCACTGCCCGTCAGTGCACACATTGAGCTGCAAAGCAGTGATACCAACTGCAGCAGTAGCAGCGATGACGATGCGTGCGTTTTTGTGCTGGAACGTAAGCCGCCACATTTACGCACACCTGAGCTGGTTAGTCTGGATTCTGGCAGCGATTCGGATGTGGTGTTTGTGGACGAACAAAAGCCCAGTAGTGCAGCCGCAGCTAGCACTGTAAGTGCCAATAGCAATGTAACAGCGCCCGAACAATTGCCCGATGCTTTGCCCAACGAGCTGTTCATGGGACCCAGCACATCGACCGGCGTTTGTTCAACTTCGGGCAAAAACTGGAAAAAAGTGCTAGAGGAGGCACGTCGTCAAGATCGACTAGTGCTGCGCAGCGGTCTAAGGCGCGTTATACGTCTTACGACAAACAATCGCCGTCGCGGCTCTGTGCCAAGGCCAGCTACAAAGAGTAGCAGTAGCTCATGCGAAAGCGATTCGAGCAGCTCCAGTGATAGCGACTCCAGCTCTGAAGCCAGTGTGTGCAAGAGAAGTCTCAACAATAGAACACGTTCCGCGCGTCCAAATACTAAAGTCACTTTAAAATTACGCAGCAAGGCTGCGACTCGCTATAATCAAACTATACCTGAACAGAAACATAATGATGAGGAGGAAGCTGAGAACAGTAGCTCTGATAGTAGTAGCAGCAGCGATAGCAGCAGCAGCAGCACCAGCACCAGTGACAGCATTGAAAACATGCAACTGAGCGCGCTTAAAGCTACGCTCAAGGCTGAGGTTGTTAACAACGAGGACAGCCAAGCTGTGGCTGCAGCACCAAGCATGCCAAAAATTGAACCTACAAAAGTTGAAATGGAGGAACAAACATCAGGTGCGCCTGATGCAGAGGATGGCGCTACTGTGCCGAAGCGACGGCGCACATGTAGCAGCAGCTTTTTGGATACCAATCAAACCAGCCAAAGCAGTATGAGCAGCAGTCTTAGCTTTGGCTCGTCCCGCACATCAGCTTTAAGTTTATTCAATACCAATGCAAATGATGGCAATGAAACATTACTGCGCGGCGAAGCTACCTCACCACACTGGCCAAATGACTTGGTGCCACATACCATAGCGAATACACTGCTTGAGCTGTCCACGGGCGGACAGCAGCGTACAACTGCAGTGTTTAATGAACAAACTGCGGGCGTGGAGGATGCAGTTAGCTACTTGCCCAATGTGTCGCATTTGGGCTTTTACTCCGATGCCAGCAATGGTTTGTTGAATTATCACTTGGATCCGGTAATCGATGTTGTTGGTAATGCCGCCAGTCCAAACATGCGTCTGCAGGACGATATGCAAGGCGAAGCGGACGATACCATAACAACCACAAGCACCGAACGCAATGAGGACGATGAACATGACGATGACGATGAAGCTGCCTCTGGCCAAGATTTTCCAGACACCAACCACTTGACATACTAAGCATGATTTTACAACTAGATTTCAGTGTACCAAACAATGTACACTACTTCTTCCTTTTATGCTAGTTGCATTTGTTCATTATAACTATTTAATTTTAATATGTAATTATAATTTTAATGAATTATTTTAATTTAATTAAAATCAAAGTCAGCCAGCTATTGCTGCTGCATTGTAAATTGTAAGTTTGCCATTTTAAATTGTAAATATTATATAAATTATCAAGAAATTATTACTCATCTCAGAGCTATTGTTTGCATACACAAGTAGCACCCTCACATATGCTAGAAGTTTTTGTATTAAAACAAAATGTTTTTCGCATTATCACACATTAGACTTCTATGAATCACAACATTTTAAATTAAATACATAATATTAATATAAACATAATATACTAATAATATTAATAATATAAAGACATATAGACTCTAGTTGATTGTTCGTATCAAGCGATTTTTAAGCAATCTTCATAAACGAAACAAAAAACAAAATTAAATGTAATAAATACATAAACATATATAAACGTATATAAAATATTGTAGTTAACAATTAAGATGAAATCTGACAGGAGCGTGTTGTTTAGCTGAGAAAAGGAACGCTTGAGATATTAGAAGTTTTTAAAGCGCTTTTATGTACAGTGAGCACAACATTTAAGCAAACACTTTGAAACTTGCACTTTCAAGCCCAATAAATTTAGACGCAGAATTTGTTAAATTTTTTTTTTTTTTTAATTAAGCAAAATATAAGCATTTCTTTAAGAAAATTTAAAAATGTAAAAGCAAAACTTATTTTGAAGTCAAATATTCTGTTCAAAGTTGGCAAATTCGAGCATGACAAAAACGCTTTTATCCCTTGTGCAGATTATTTGGCATTACAAGTTGCTCAAATCCTCTAAGGTGCCAATTGCTAGATAGAACCGTTCAGAAGCATGGGAAGTACCAAGCAAACTTTAAAGCGCTTAAATGTCCTCATATTGGACTAGGAGACACCAAAAATGTAGAAATAATAAGTCCTTTTTCAAACCAAATTAACTTAAGTTTCAATGAATTGTTTTCTTCAGCTTTGATGCATATTTTTTTTAATTTTTTGGATTTTTTGAGAACTTTTCATATTTTCATTAATAATCAAAAATCATAATAGAATTCTAACTTGTCTGCGTCAAAAGCTATGCAGCTTTAAAGTGCAAAATTCGTAATGTTTGTATAATTGTTGTGCTCACTGTAATGTTTAAGAGCGCATAAAGAACAAACTCAAGCAGTTTTTTGCAAAATATTCGTTGTGAATTTTGTCTCAAATTACAATAAATGTAAACATTAATTGTGTATAAAATATTTGCTAAAATATGAAAATATAGACAAAAAAAAACAAAAAATCAAACGTTTGCTTTCAGTCTTTCAAGTCGAAAAAAGAATTGTGAAATTTCAAACGAAACTTAAAAGACAAATTACCTTTATTTGTGTAAAATCAACAAATTCATTTTGTTTATATGCAAAGCGCTTAGTTGCCATTTTGTTATCGAAGTTATCGAACGCTTGGAATGAAACGTCAAACTTTTGTGACACAGCAATAGGCAATCCTGGTGCGAGCACTTACTCCAAGTATTAGATCGATTTTCTTGGTTTTAACTGTGTCTGATCATCGCAATGGCTGCCAGACATTTAGCCTTATGGCGTGTACACGTCTATACTAATAATTTGCACTCGATTCCATTGCATAGTGTGCCGAATTTTCGCAATATTAGTCCATTTTATTTTCGGTAAGTTTTAAATTGCAATATGCTTGCAACTGCATAAATAAATATATATAAAAATATATGCAAACATTTTGCAGACATAACAATGATGAGCTGGAGCGCGTTATGATTTGGGTGCAGCGTGACTTGAGTGTGCTGCTAAACAAGAACAAGTGCGGTATGGAGTTTCTACGTGATTACGTCAAGTTCATGCTGCCACAGATTGATATTGTAAGCGCAGAGTTTAAGGAAAATCTGCAACCGCATTTGGACAAGAAGACATCGCTCTTCATACACGAGCTTTTGAACTTTGCACGCTCGCCGTATGACAGCATCATCGCATATCAATGCAATGCCAAGTATTGTGCATTGGAGGAGCCGCCCCACGAGCAGCAGTCTGGTGTTTTTACATTTTCGACTCAGAAAATTGGCATTATGCACAATTTTATTGAGTTTTCGAGCAAAATTAACAATGATTGCTATGAAACTATGGAGGCAGAGTCTGAAACTGAAGATGAAGTGCGGCCAGAATTGCATGCGTTCGATGTGCTAACGCTTTTGGATCTAATGAGTCGAGAGGAAGCTGAGCTTTATGAGGCATTGGAAGGCCCACCACGCGGCTTCGAAATGCGTCGAAGCTATTCATTTTCCGGCGGTTCAAGTTCCAGGCTGCCGTACTTGCCACGCTCGCGAATCTTTAATCCCTTATCACCTGCAAATCAGCTGCTTCGTATGCATTTGCAGCAGGAAGAACGTTCATAACTGCATTTGCCAAAGAAATACACAGAAATCGC
This sequence comes from Chymomyza procnemis, assembly GCA_035046065.1. Lineage (NCBI taxonomy): Eukaryota > Metazoa > Arthropoda > Insecta > Diptera > Drosophilidae > Chymomyza > Chymomyza procnemis. The sequence goes on along the minus strand of JAWNOJ010000023.1, from coordinate 8,326,535 downwards.
ATTGCGTTGTTAATATTGAAATTAATAAATAATATGAAAATGTAAAAATGACGAATGATTCTCTAACATATTAGCCCATATTTCCCGTAGCAGTTCTTCATGAATATGGACTTTCACATGAGCCTTAACATATTATATAAATAATATTCCAGAGGCTTTAAGTCACATGATCAAAGCGGCCTATTGACCGAACTTAAATGTGTGGCATGTGGCACCAGCCTTTCGAGCTTTTCCATGTTACTAAAATAAAATAAATTTAAGCAACATATATTGTAGCTCCCACTATATATAATAAACTGTCAGCCATCGCTGTCTTTAAAAGGCGTGGCCCAATGTGCCGCTGGGCTGTGGCTTCAGCAGGATGCTAGAAGTTCTTGCAATTTGGTCCAAATGCTGTATCCAAGCATTGACCTTGCAAAATATGGGAGAATTGAGAAATAGTAATTGCCACACCCAGCATGAGTTTTGTTTGTAAAATGCACTATTCTGTTTGTAAATCTATTCATGAATAAATAGATGACTAAAACATTTTAAGCTAGTAAAAAATACGGAGAGTTTTAGACTACAAGGAGGGCTATTTTAGCTCCGAATCATAATATGCTTAGTTTTCAAATGCATTAACATTTATTTCTTTGTTTATTCTAGTAAGTTGTGGATTTAAGGTGCTGAAATACTGTGTATGCATATATATGAACATAAACATCAAACTGCAGCCCACAATTTTAATGGAGCTCACGTCTTAATCATAATAAGCAGACCCCTACAAGAAGCTAAACGCATTTTGTATACATTTCCAATGTTTACTTAATGCGTCATTGGCGTCAAGCTCAGCGGTTATTTGAAGCAAAAATATTTGGCACGGATTTTAAATCAAATGTTTATTATTAAAATCCACATTTTGCCTATTATTGCATTTATATGTCGCGTTATGGCGTGCTTTCTTTCAAGCTTTAAAATGCTTTCAACCGCTTTTAATTCAAATAATATCAAAAACCGTATCATTTATTCTTTATCGATATGTTATCGTTTGTTTACTCACGCGTGCCTCAACTTTGCTTGTCGTGCGCGCAATAATAAAAGTGCAAGCAATAATTGAATAAGAATCCTATAGAGGAGTTAATTATCTCTTTAAGTTTTTTACCAATTGGAAGATATTGCGCTGACTTGGACTCGGTCGAAGTAAAGGCAAAATCAAAGGCAATGGTAACGGTTAAAGTAGCGCGCCAAAATTGAATTTGTGCATGCAGTTGGCAGTGCTGATATAGTAAGCGGCAGTTAAGTAATCGAAATTTTGAACTAAAACGTATTCTTTTGATGAAATTATTAATAGTGAGTGGGAAGGCAATTATTTGTAATTATTTTAAAAGTATTTGCAATTAAAACTGTAACATGTTTATGAAAAGTTTATTTCTAACTAATTATTTATCTTATTTATTAAGTATGCTCTTATTATCAAAATACTATTTAATACTTTATTAAAACTTGCAAATATTTAATTTAATTTAGGCCTAATGCCACCTAAATTAAATTTATAAATAATATCAATATAATTTTATATTACTTTAGCATCTTTTCTTTGCTTCCATGCATACAGTCTTAATTGCAATATCGAATTCATGAGAACGGATAGACAGCGTTGAAACGGAATACTTAATCCATACAAGCAGAGCCTCCGAAATCGCCGTGGTCATAAAGTTGGCTTTCGTCAATGCACAAAAACTTTGTTAATTTTTAATTTTAAGCATTCATACCCTTTCTTAATAATTTTCTGCTATGACACCGTGCAAACTGTGTTGCCTCAACACTCACAAATGCATGGAGAAAAGCAAAATATATTTTTTGTTTAATAATATGCGAAATACTTGGGCTCGCTTGTAAAAAAGCGTCCGTTAATTTGAATACAATTTACTTCTTGCTTTATTTCGTTTCGTCAGTAAAAATATGTATATAAAAACCAAGCAAACGCACTGCCAATAAAGTCATTCCCGTTTCAGATGTCATTTCACTCGGCAGAGAATTATCTCTGCCTAATAAAAGAAATTGCGGCGTTTGTGATCTCTGTGCGTACAGGTAAATAATTTGGATTTTCTGTTAATGAGCGGATAAAGTATACGAATTGTTTTGTTTATTTTATTGATTGTTGATTATGTATGTTGACTTTCATTCATTTAGTTTGTATTTCAAATCGTTAAAGTTAAAGTGCAGAGTTAAGTGTAATACTGGCATATCGTTTTATTTTATATAAATCTACAGCAATTTTTTCGTTTCCAACCGACGTTACAAAAAAAAAAACATAAAATCGCTAGCCGCTGTTATAGTAGTTTATACTGTTCTCCTGTAAAACTGAATACGAAGTTGGGGGACATTTCGAATGTTCAAGATAGTGTTTTGCTGGATTTTATAAAAAGACCGTGCATTACGCATTCACTGCCCAATTATGGACCATCGAAACATGTAAGCGCGCAGCTTTTATCTAACACCTTTTTGCATAAATTAATTTTTGGTTCATTTCATTTAGAATTCAAAGAATTTGCCTATTGAATTGCCAATAGTCTTGGTCTTTAATATCCGATTGCATGGGATACAAACAAGACGGCTTGGCCGAATGACAGCTCTATCAACCAGAATGATTTTGGCAAAACATTATGCATATTAACGAATCTTAGCTTGGTGATTACGAAGCGACGGACCTCCTAAAGTTCAGTGCAAAGCCAATTCTGCCATGAATAAAAAGAAAAAATAATAGTAAATGTCAACGAATTAGCATGGCGGTAGAAGCGTGGTGTTTTCAGGGCGATTATGTACACCAGGAGCCAAACTTATGGTATTTATTGTCGCTATACATAAACTCTTATAAAAATTAATTTAATATTTAATTCAGTGCTGTATGATCAGAAAAACTCATCATCCCATAGGGCAGAACTAGATTAATTGATGTTGCAGGGACCTCACTCAGAGTTCAAACTTAATAACTATTGAGCATGTGAGCCAATTCTCAGCCCAGAAACATAAGATTTCTTTGAAGCAATATTTAAAACCCGTAGAAACGCTGGCTTAATATTGACCCAGAAGACACCACAAATGTAGGCAACTGGCGGCTGCCCTACCAAGTATTTGTAGTCTACAAAGTTCTGTACTGGTTTAAGTTTTCATAAAGTTTAAGTTGTAATAATTGTAGCGTCTATAAATCGCTCTACTTTAATTATTATTTTCTAAAAAGTTTTTATGTGCATTTATAAATTTTTTTGATAAGCGTTTATTTAATAAATTTATAAATAAATTAGTATAAATACTGATTCAAATGAGTCTATCAATTCCAATGATCAAAGATATTATACATAATTATTTTTAACAAATAAAAACTAATACAAATATAAAGCACCAAAATCTTTTTATTTCGAGGTTTCCAGATATGTTTTTTAATACAAAATAAATGTCATCTAATTTTTTATAAAACCTAATTAAACAGCAAACAACTTGATATGGAAAGATCCAATACCAATCACGCTAAAACTGTATTGGATTTTAAAATTTTATATACTTGAAAAATTAATTTTTCACCCAACAAAGTAAAAGGCTACCAGAAATGCAAAAAAATAGGAAAATAACTTAAAATTAGCAGCCAAAAGTATGCTAGAAGTTTTAGATCTTTGACGGTACATAAATTTATGCCTAAAAGTTAGCTACACTTTACTGACAAAATTTTTAATTTTCTTAAACTTAAAAACTGTAACATAATTTTAGTTGCTAAATAAAAGTTAGCTGTTATCTGATATTTGGCAATTTTGGCCAACGCTTGGAGGGCGTGACAACTTATGTATAGATGTATTATGTACAGATGTATTTGTTGATCTCACGACTGTGATGGGTACGATTCTTTTAGTGTTTCTATCTAGACAAAAGTTTTGCGCAAACACTTTGTATGACGAATATGGTTATGATTATCCGTATGCTCCTATCTATTGATGTTTTCCTTGTATTTGATTTAGCGATTTTCTAAAGCAACCGTACATGAGAAGCAGCAAGCAGAAAATAATAATGGAAAGGAATATTTTCGCCGCCAGCCATAAAGTCTCTCGCCCACACAGTCATACTCTAGTAGCATATATAGTAAAATAAGCACCTCGTTATTATTAACCAAAAATTTTTGTTAACTAAAAGGCTGTATCCTACTTCTCTATATTTTCAATGGCAATTTTAGCTCAAGTTACCACAAACGTTTAATGTCAATAACCAGCGCAGTAGTAGTCCTTAAAATTTTTTTACATTTTTTATGTTATTCAGACACACTTGAGATTTCCACTACACTTGAGATTTCCCATGAGTTAACAAACAGGTGTCCGTCAACTAAAAACTTGATAGTTTCCTTATCAGAACTATCTATATTTTCACTCTTACATTAAATTGCCTTACATTTCTCAAGTTGTTTTAAAGTCGATCGAATAGTTCTTATCTTATCCCAACTTGTCATTTTTTACAAAAAGACTAATTTTGTGGGTAGTAAACTAGTATGTGAGCATAATTTGCTTTTTGGATAAGTTGGCACCACGTGAACTACAGCGATCCAACTTTAAGGCACAACATTCCTGGTGAGAATCGGCGAAACAACTTCAGCCCAATGGCAAAATTAAAACAATGCCGCAGTGGTGGCATGGCAGCATATTTGACCCAATGTTGTACAACGATACAAAGATACAAAGATACAACGATACAAAGATACAAAGATACAAAGATACAAAGATACAAAGATACAAAGATACAAAGATACAAAGATACAAAGATACAAAGATACAAAGATACAAAGATACAAAGATACAAAGATTCAAAGATACAAAGATACAAAGATACAAAGATACAAAGATACAAAGATACAAAGATACAAAGATACAAAGATACAAAGATACAAAGATACAAAGATACAAAGATACAAAGATACAAAGATACAAAGATACAAAGATACAAAGATACAAAGATACAAAGATACAAAGATACAAAGATACAAAGATACAAAGATACAAAGATACAAAGATGCAAAGTTATTAAGGTGCAAAGATACAGATATACAAACATACAAAGATATAAACCTACAAAGATTCGTATCTTTGCTACACTGCACCAATCATTGGTAATTGTTGTAGGTTTTCAGAGCGGTCCAAAAAACAGGTAGACAAGCTACCATTTTTCTTTGTGCGTAGACTGCATCTGTTTGCCTTGCTCTCTTTAATCACAATCTTCTTTTCGATTGTGGAAAATGGAACAGTATTATCTCATTTCACAACGTCCAACGACTCAATATAAGCGGCTGATACAAAAGTTGTCACCTTTGTAAAAAATGGTGCCAGTATGATGTACGCCGGCATTTCGCAGTATGCAATTCATTACAAAATTCGAACGGTGTCGTTTAGTTCGGAAAGAAGATGATGGTGAAACAAAGAAATACCATACTCTGATGTTTACTTCTGTTTTTCGTCGTGTGCAATTTCCAGGATTCGGCGCAGAGTACCTGGCATACGTTAGATAGACCAAATCTCAAGCCAAACCTGATAAGGTCCGACCTGTATTAACCAGCTGCAACAATATTCATTTTTGACCATTTTTTCTTTGTAATCTGCCTAATAGAATAACAAAAGGAATTTCCTAAGAAAAAAGTTCGCTAGCACTTATTCCTACCGCTGTCTGCTACAGACATAACTCTTTTCCACAATGCTAGACATGGTCAGAATTGCCACAAATGTACCAAGATCTTAAAGTATGACAATATCCTTATACAACCTGCTGACAAGTTAAATTTGCCAAATAAAATATTTCAAGTATGCTTGCATTAGCATTAATAAATTAAATGCATATAATATTTACTACATAGTTATTCGAGTTAAACGAATTTAAACCATCCTAAAAGGGTTTTCATATTGCAGGTCGCGACGTCCGAACGACCGCTCGACCGAACGACCGACCTAGTAAACGTTTTGGGTTCATCACCAGACAGGCGGCAAACGGCAAAAAGGTTAAGCCTGAAATATTGATAACGGTTTAACACAACAAAACAAAGCATAAAAAACAATAAAAAGGGATCACTCATCAATAAGGACATGCCGTTGAAATTGCGTGCCAAATATGCCTTTGACGCATATTTTGTAGTCCTTTGTCTTAATTTTGCCTGCCAAAAGGTAACCAAGCGCAGCCAGCAGCTTCATCAGCAGCCCCATTGCCACCGCAATCCCTGCGCACTTGTCACCCGCTACTGTTTTGTCCATGAACAGACCAACAAAAAAAATAGGAGGCTTAGATGGTGTTAGGTTGTGCGTATAGCTACGAAATTGAATTACACGTACTTTGCGCATAAACGAGAATGAAATAAAATTGAACAACGAGCAAAACATCAAGTGGAAACAAGTGGGCCGATTATTATCCCGAATACAACGACTATAATGTACACTGTACAGCGTAGATTATGCATTGTTTTTCCGAAGTTCCCTATCAGCTTAATATGTTTGAGCCTATTGTCGTCGAAAAGCTTTTTAAAGACATATCCATACTCAAGGCTTAAAATTTGCGTCAATAATTTCTTCGTTAAGTAATCGCTGAGAGCCCTGCTCTTTGGTAATGCAGAACGAAACGAAAAAAGTCTATCACGCTTTTGCGGCCATGCCCACTTAACAGTAAGCAGGGAACTAGTCAGAATTTGCAGTCAGCGTGTAAGAGAATTGACACATATACATTCGCTGACTCCGGTGTGGATTGTGCACTAAGCCTGCGTATTATTTAAATTGAAAGTCTGCCCATATCTGCTGAAATGTTGTAAGAACTTCACTCCTTTCTCACAATTTGGAATCACGGTTAAAGTACATATAGCGTTTTTATTAAAGTAGTACGGCGAAAACAACTCTAGAGAATATTGCAACAATTGGAAGGATTCTTAGATTTTAAGAACCGATATATTTTTTGGCTTTAAGTTTAATCTGTATGTCTTCGATTTGATTTTAGCCGACAATATTTGAGAACTACCGCAGTAGCGGTTTCTAACAGCATTGTTCTTCAGAGTAAAAATTATATTCTTCTATACTCTATCGTATCAACTGTCCCCAGCTAACAACTAAGCCCGGCTTTGTCCAGTAGTTGCAATACATAAACTTGCAACTTCTCTAATTCTTTCCCAGTTTAGGTTAACAAGTTGGAATAGGTTAAGTTGGAAAGTTGGAATAGATGATTGGTCTGCAATATGGCCTATTAAACTAGTGTGCAATCAGATACAAACTTTAGCCTGGGTGCATTTTTATATCACCACCAGGAACTAAATTTAAAAGTAATGTAAAAATTCTGATTTAACCAACTTAAACATTTTTTTATTTAATGTTATACTCAAACCTCAAAATCAGTTAATTTAAGCAGATGGTCGATGGATGGATGGCAGTTGGAATGATATGCGGTATATCTCGCAAGCAGCGTTATAACAACTCTTCCAATTGCCATACGAAACTCGAAATAAAAAATTAATTTTTTTTTATAATTTTCCCTTATATATTTGCAAGAAGTTACTCCCATCATTCTCTAGCCTTCTCTGTTATTCTTAATATATAGGGTATCACAAAGTGTATCATGTTTGTGGCGTTATATTTACGGGCAGCAAATTGTGTTAAATTCTGGCTTTGCTCCCCAACTCTATGCTGCTTCATCTTTGGGATAATGTAATTGTGCTGTGAGTTGGGGCATGCAACGCATTGTAAGGTAATTCAATGCATATTTGATTTTATGATTTTGTTCGCATTATCTCATATTCATTTAGTTTTCGGTTTTAGCTTTAAGTTACGCACTTGACTGACTTTGGGTTACAACTAGCTTCTAGATGCTTTCGGGGAACTCCACAAATTGGCTTGTCTTATTTGTAACTTTTGGGAATATCATGTTAACACAAGTTGCATGCATTTTTGAATTGCGGCAAAATTGGTTTAATTTGAAACGAGTGCAAAATATTAGTATTTGGCAAAAAACAAACTATGGCAACTTTAGAAATGAGGGTAGAGTTGATATACATATATGTACATATATTTTGGGTACGAATAAAAAATATATCTGAGCGAGTGGGAAAATTGAAGAATAAAAGTTTTGTAATTAGCTTAAAGTAATAAATAAAGCAATGACTTTTTGAAATTGATTTAAAATTGAGGGCAGCAGCTAGATGATTATTACTACTATCGAAAACCTGATTGAATTGCTAAAATTAACAAATATAATGCATGTTTCGCCAATGTATTACTCTAAGCTAGTTAGGTTTAATTTTGTAATATTATTAATTCCAATATTGTAATAAAATTATGAAATAAGGGAACTAATGAACTAAGTAAGCTGATGGACTATTTTTGTATACTTTAAAATCGTCACAAACCGGATCTATCTCAATCGTCTTGCACAGATTCTATTTCAATCATTACTATAAATCAATTTTGATTAGGATAGAGTTTTTTCTGTGTGCTCATCCAATGGTTACTGCTATTAGAGTTATGTATAATATTATAAAATCAAGTGACATTGTTTTTTAGTTGCCAAAACCGCTACAAATAAATTTGTGAGTCCATTTTTTGTATTTAAAGAATTTCCGTTTTGTTTGTGTTTTAGCGCAGAGCTCCAATCGAAATAACTTTAGTAAAGTTTGAATATTTATACCACCATGTAAATGAGTATGCATGACAACCCTATGGGCCACAGCTGTGCACTGGATTGTGAATGATAAATCTGCGTAATTTACATTTTTAAATTAGCTTAGAAATAAAAGGGAAAATTAAAGACTGCTTCGATGCGCCACAGAGCCATCAGCCGAAATGGATTTTACTCGGGTATCAATTCGGATTGCATGCTGCCTTTTTGGCATGCATTTTTGCGTTGGATTGAAGTGAGGTGTATTTCTTAGCTTTTATACTTTCTGGATTGCAGCATTCGCTAGAAAAACAAGCCCACGGAGTGCCAATTTGATTCTAACTACGATTTACGTGCCAACTACAGTCACCACGAAGCTTCCACAGTCCAAAATCAAAGACTTGGTCAGCTCTCCTGTCTAAGTCTACACAGATAAAGTTATGATACAGCACTAGATTTACTATAAATGCTAGGAACCGGCTCAGCCATCAGCCGGTTGTGGTCCTCGCCATTTGCTGCTTGCAGTTTTAGCACTCAGCGTCTAACTTGCGGTGTATCCAATGGCCTACTTTTCGGCCGAAGTTCGTTGTCAATTGCAGACTAAGTCACAAGTGGCATCTTAAACTCACCCGACTTTACTTTTATATTGGTTGAGGGTCTCCTACGAACATACATTAAAACTTAGAACTTGTGAGAAACAAAGTAATAATCAGTTTAAAAACTTTTGTAATATTCGCAATTAAAGTATTTTTAAGACTTTCCCATTTTTAAAATATTGTGTTGCATTAAAAAAAAGACAGACCTTCTATAATAACCCATAAAACGCTTTTACATATACATTTTATTGATATATAGCCGCTACCCATCCGTAGATAAAATAATATGAATGGTATAAACACGCCTCGCTGCTTTATATATATATATGAGGAAACCTGGTTAGCTGTTGGCACAGTTTAAAAAATGCTTTTAAATAAAGAAATATTCATCGTGCTAATAATATTAGTGTATTATAATTATTATAAAAATAAGTTTATCTAAAGATAGTAAATTTTCTGGGCGGTTGACGCCACGTATATATGTATCTAAATTAAGTAAAAATTTCTCATTTCGCATTTACTATATATAGATTTGGAAAAATAAGTTTTTCGTAAATACTATATCAAAAGTGCTGGCAATTCGAATGAGGTGTGATAATTGGAAAACTGTCAGTTTTGTTCTGCCTTCATTATTAAGATATACCAGAAATTTATACGATATAGTAGTCACCCACGTTCGCATGAGCTTCAATGAATTTCTAAAATAGAACCTCAAATTATATGTATAAATATTTTTATTACATGCGCATGTATTTAGCTGTAGAGTATAGAGTAATATTTATTTTTAAATTTAATAATTTATGAAACTTTTTAATTAATGGGTCGCTTGGATACTTAGTTATAAATATTTGTTTAGTTTCAAGATGGTTTCACATTTTTGTTGCTGTTGTTGTTGATGTATTAAAATTGCCTTCAGCTGAGTTTATCTTCGAGCTCATCTTTATTACTGAAGCTTTCCCTTTGGCTGCGTTTAGATGCTGCTGCTGCCTGACTTTTAAGCTAATTTGCGTTGACATTGAGGAAAACTTTTTGTTTGACTTGGCCTGACTGCCGCCTGCTGACGCCATTTTCCATGCTGCCGCCATTTTCAACGCTGACACCATTTTAAGTTGCATACAAAGAAAGTAAAATAAAGCGCTTAAAACTTTGCTTTCACTTGCTCTGCATTTGGGCCAAGCTTCTTGGAAATTTTGATTGCGGCAACGACAAAGTTGGCTAATGGTCTACAAACGCATGCCAAGAATTTGCAGTCGTCATCTTGGTCGAGTTGGTCTACACGGTGTAGTGCTTGCTTGGCTGATGTTTGAGTTGTGCCTGGGTTGAATTGCTGCAAAGACCGCTAGAGATTAATTAAGCTGCGTAAATATTAAGCATACGCACCGTTTCATTTGACTCAAATGACGGCGTTAACATGCACAGGCGCATCAATCTGCGACACAAATGACACCAGCTGTAAGTTTGAAATGTATCTGTATCTTTGGCTGTGCTCGTATCTGTAGCTGCCCAAAAATCTGCGTTTTTATGTGAGTTTTATGAAAATGAGGTTTGAAGCCTTGGGCTTAAAAGAAATACAACTTGACGACTAATAGTGCTGGCTGGCTGCCTTTGTGCTCCATTGTTGCTGCCACAGACGCAACAAACTTTCACACATTTATATGTATCTCGTGTGTGTGTGTGTCTGTGTGTGTGTGTGTGTTGGCAGTTGTTAGTTTTTGGCTAACCAAAATGAATTGAATGTTATGCATGCTACATGGTCGGCCCACATGGACCCTTGGCATCAAATGCGAATTATGTTGCGGAAATTCGGCAGTCTGCGTATTGCGGCTTATCTGAAATTATGCGCTGAGCCGAAAGAGCGTTACATTTGCGAGCCTTGTCTGCCACATCTTCAAAATTTAAATAATTGCCATATTTGCCTGCTGGCAGCAGCCCGCATACAATTAATCAAGGTCCAACGATATGCAGCCGGGAATTATGAAAAATAAGTTGAGTTGAAATAACAATTGAGGCATTTAACCCTAATGCCAAACGTTCATTTTTATTTTGCTCGATTTTTTTCTTTCTTCTTTTTGTTTGCTTTTGTTTTTGTTTGGGTCTCGAGCCTATCTGTTTGCCCGATTGGACCATCCGCTATATACAGCCAGCGCTTGAGCTCAGCTGTTTGATTTATGTGTACGCATTTCAGCTAAAGGACTCCCGCCCAAAAAGCTTCCATATAGCGTATATACCATGCAGCCAGAGCCAAAGACACAGCACAGGTGCAATTTAAAATTGCTGGAAACCATTTAGCCAACATTTCACCTTCCAAACGATGGCTACATGTTGGGAGGCTTGTGCTGATGGTTTTGCACTTGGAGAAATTATGTGAGTTGGAATGTTAACGCATTGAAATGAGGAAAATATAGTATACAATAAATTGTGACTTTAATGAAAAAATATAAGAAATAAGAAATAAAAATAAAAAGTACTTTGACCCATAGGGTTGCAAATGTTGAACTACTTTGAAAGGTAGACCATAGATCATAAATAATAATGGTTTATCAAAATGCCGTATTCTGTTAAAATCGTAAGTAAGGTTGGACTTTTTTCACATTTGTGGACTTAAGGTAAATGTAAAGAAAGGCAATTCTGTTAAAAATTGGAAAGCTATACACATTTAACGATTGTTAACCAATGGGTACATTAAATTTGTACAAGCATTATATGTATGTAACATCGAGAACGAAAGATCGGAGACGCCCGCAAAGTTACTTAAAGTATGATCAGGTTGACTAGAGATGTTGACAGACCCATGTTCGTCTGTCTGGATATCAAATATCATAAAACCTGTAGGAAATAATTTCTAGCAAATTTCAGTTTTTCAACTTACGCTTATATGCGTGAACTCCCGAAGGGTTGTACAGTCATTATAATAGCACTCAACTAGATTTGATCTAATTCAGTTTAATATATCACATAGTTTTCTTAGATAAAAATTTATTTTTTGCAAGATTCGTTGTATTTTACTTATTTTCCAATTCAGTTTATTAAAATTTGTTAGTTTTCATCACGGCACTGACTTTGATTGAAATCAGTTATCTATACTATGTTGATTTCTTTATAGGATAAATCGGTATAAAAAGGTTATTGCACAGAATTCGTTCTGTTCATCGCCTGAATTGCAATTGCCTATAAAAGCAATTTTTTCATTTTTCTTTTATTTAGATTTTATTTTGAAGGAATACCAAATTATAGACAAAAAGAATCTTGTTGAAAGAGACTAGAAAATAAATAATAATAAAAAATGTTAGTTAACTCGTGCGGTTTTTTTATGCAAAATTATCATTTAATCGATTTTGGGAACAATCTAGTCTTCAAAGCTGGCGACAGTTTCGGATTTTCTGGAATTCAGATTTTCTAATTTGTATTATGCTTAGAATTTAGTTTTGGTTCATCTTGTCTATTTTAAATATTATGCAAAAAGTGACAGGTGTTTGGCAAAATTTGGTATTCACAAAATTAGACGCTAACTTCTAGAAAAAAGAAAAATATAAACGCCAGAGTGTGACAGAGTGCTATTTTCACACTATTATATCAAAGCAAGACTGGAATATTTTGGTGGGTGTCGGCGCGCCTTAACTCTTAATGCTGAACCCCAAGGCGCAGTGTTATCTGAAGTTTTCGTTGAAGAAATTTAAGCATAAAGTTGGACTTGACTCTAACAGGATGCCGGTACATAGTTTATGCCGTATCTTCAAGTGTCATATATTCAGCAAACACGATTCTGTGAATTGCTTTTAAAGAAGTGATAACAAAAAACTTTTTATTCTGAGGTTCGGTTTCAGATTATCGTTACATCAACTATCCAGAGGCAAATCAAGATTTAAACGCATATAGTTGAAAGCGGGCTGAGTCGGATAAATCTGTTTTACCTAGTAGAATTGTTTTTATGTTTACCCCAAATGAATATTATATACATACATAGTATATATATATTTAAGCTGCATACTTAAAAATAAAATAAAAATCGAAAAAAAAAATCTTAAAGAAAATAAAAAAAAATTTTTTTAAATACGCGCTCTTAACTAGGGGCTTCTTCACTTAGACTAAAATCAATTTATTATAAAAATTATTTATATATAAAAAAATATTGTTGATTGAAGCTTAAAAACTAAAAATTGGGAATCATTGTTTATTGGGTATTCTACATTCAACTTCATCGATTCTTTTGAAAATTCGCTGGCGGCACTTTAAAACAACGTAAAGGTCTGAATGCTATATAAAAGAAATTTTTAATTCTTTTCAAATTCTCAAGCAACATAAGCTATTAACTTCTAACTTAAGTTCATTGTGTTTCTCACAAAAGAAACTATTTGTTAACCAAAAATTTTCATCTCTACAAAAAACAGAGCAAATCCAAAAATTAAAACTAGCATTGGGCAATGTCCCTATTGTCCAAAACCTGAAATATCCTCTTTTGCATATTGTGTACTTTTTAGCTACGAACTGCATTCTTAAATTTTTAAAGTCAACATTTTATGGAAATTCTATTGAAGAAAAAGCTATTTCATAAATGCCATAAATGGAATTGCGTAGCTGTTGTTTTAATATGATTTTTTTTCTCATAAAAATATATTTTTTTTGTTTTTTTTGCATAAGCCACAAACAGCATTATGGTCGTAGAACTTTGAGAACTTTTAAAACTTTGAATTATTTGCTACTGTTTTTCGCAATTTACATTTCTTTTTTCCGCAGTGTTAATGTAAAGTGTGTTCGTTGTTGGTGTTGATATCCTGCTGGGCTTTCAGACTTCCCATGTGTCACTTTCATTTTTTCCTTGGCATTGTTTTGATTTTTCTTTTTGCCACTCGAAGTTGCTTACAGTTTTTATACCCTACACACGCAGGGTATAGGGCTTAGAAAGAAAGCCATAGAATTTTACACCGTGTGATAGCTTATCCATGAAAGGGATTGTTTTAAGTGCATGCTAAATTTTATGTATTTCAAAAGTGGCTTGTATGATAGATAGCTTGAGGCAAAGGATCTAGCGATAGTCCTGTAAGGCTAGCATGCAGAACGTGAAAAATATAATCCTAATAACTTTTTGATACATTTTTTTTTTTAATTTCAAAATATTTAAATATTTATTTCTAATTTAATAGCGAAATGCTTGAATTCCAATTGGAAATAATTTGGTTTAACTTTTCAGATTTTAACAGGACACATCATATATAGGGTATTTCCGTACCAGTCACCAAAAACATTGGCGTTTCATATATTTGTTCTGCTAGTGTTGCTCTTGTACTTTCTTGTAACCATTTGCCAAGTTAAATGCCTGCACACAGCATGGGTTGGAGCTGACTGTTGGAAGGAATACCGGACTACCAGTCTGCCACACAGACACACAACCATACAGATACACAGCCAACTTGCCTTGGTTTCAATTACGGCCCAGCACACTGCTTGGCTTGGCTCCAAAATGCTCAGAGCGCCACAAGTGCAGTTCCTGCTAAGCCGGGGCTCCGACTGTTTCAACGTCTAGCTGGTTGCCTTGTAACGCATACCGGATGCTGAAATGGTAGCTTGGTTGAGGTTCTCAATCACTTCACTCGTCACAAACATAAGCAGCTTAGCTGAAAATGTTGCGATACCAGCAGAAATCAAGAAGGACCAGAAGCAGCAGCTCCACTGGAATGCACAAGCTTATCGGAAATTGTCGTGAGGATGTGTCTGGTAGCGTGTGGCATGTGAAATCCAGCAGCGGCATTGCTTTAAATTTTCAATCAAACCTTAACTGGTTTAAGGCGACAAACGCGCAAGCTTGGAATGACTCAATTTACTTTGGCTACTTGTCGCGCGGCAAGGACATCTCTCAGGCGGCAAGAACATCGGAAACAGCAAACGCTTACGGATTCCAGCACAGTCATTCAATCTATGTGTGACGCTAGGGAGAAGTGGAATGCATTTTTGTGACCATAAAATTGAGTGCGTGCTGTGCATTGCCTTTGAAAATGCAAGTGCACTAAAAAAAACTTGTTCAATATGGCATTTGATGGGAATTTTTTTTTTTTCAAAAAAAATGCTTGTAAACGCGCCAAATTTGGCTCTAAAGTGGTGATTTATGGGTTAAAACATTGTATTGGTACTTTGATTTGGCTAAAGACGTTAAAAATTTTGTTGTCCCCATAAAAGAGCAATAAGTGTAGACTTAAAGTTCAGCTTTGGAGTGCGTTTTCGTTTATCTTAGGTTCGAAAGTTCTCAGAATTGCATGAGTTAATTGGAAATATTTTAATATTGTTGATGATCAAATTCTTTGCTTTTAATATAACTTCGATTAAATTTATTTCCTAGAAAATTCTGTTGATTTGGCATTCAATTCATTTGAATAAACTTTTTCAGCATTGTTAGGGGTTTGCTATAATATAAATTGTATTTTCTAGATCTAGATTAGACAAGTCTAATCTGAGTACGTTTGTTCCTCAAATGTACAGGCATTTGTTACTTAGAATACGAGATCTAATCATTTTGTATGCAATAAAGAAATATTATTAATACCTATTCCTACCATTTTATTTAAACAAACTATGGTTAATCCAATTTTTCATTGACTGTGTGACTATGATCTGCGAAAGACTTTTAGCCAATTTTGTTAAATTCCAGTAGCAGTTTATGGCTCATTTGAAGGATTCGCCATTTTTATGTGTCGATTATGTGAGTATTGGTAAAGGTAATGTGATATGTTAAGCGCAGATCTTCTGCAGTTTTATCTGGATTAGCTCACACTTACGGAGAATTCCGATTTCTTTTAAACAATTTTGTTTGTTTTAATAGCAATGCTCCCTTTTACATTACATTAATTTCTTAATTCTCAATTAAAGTTCGAAAGCTATTTTGAAGCTACTCTTTTCAGTATGAGAAATGAAACAGGCCGGTATGAAAACGTCATAATTTTAGCTTGACGAAAGCAAATCGTGCGCTTCTTCCAATAAATAAGTGAATAATTATCGCTAACGGCGATTACAGAACTAACTTGTATATGAGAATAGAATTGCAGATATAATAATATTTTATTAGATGACCCACCCTATACATGTACGAAAGATTCTTTTGTTTTTAAATGCCAAATACAACACTCTTTTGTTTCAATGCCTAGTTCATATTCAATAATGTATAAATATTGACTATTTCTGTTTGATTAATATTATTATTATTATATAAAACCAGATTATAATAGTAAATATATAATTTAGTTAGAAAAGGATAGCACTGCCTTCTATGTCCTTTGGCTAATCTGTTTGATAAATTTGGACAAATAAAGCATTATGTTTGGTTGTTGGAATATTTAAGAAGTGTTCAGTAGATTCCTGCCAAAATTCGAGAGAACAATAGTTTATTATTGATTTGTCAAAAAAGACTAAAAAATTGTCTTTTATCGAGGTACATTCCATAAAATACCATATCTTCTAAATATTCCTGTAAAATCGACTTTTACTTCCACTATAAAGAAGAAAAATTGAATGGAAATGAAAAAGTAACAATAAAAAATAATATACATAATAAATTAAATTAAAAATTAACTGAACTTGTATCCAAAAATAAAATTTTCTCATTGGTAGATAGATTTTACAATTAAATCTAATTTGAGCGACGTTATAAGTTGTAGTAAAATTTGGTTTGAATAAAGTTTTCGTCTTTAACAAAACATTAATTTTAATATTTCTTTGTAGAACGTTGCAGCAAACTTCTTTGTTTTCTTTAGCGAAAGAATAAAATCATGGCATGCAAAATTTAAAAATAAATTTTTTATGTTGGCATCATTGCATTATAAGGCCTGCAATATTACTTAAGCATTGCATTTATGTGCACAAAATTACGACTTATATAAATGAAATATGTTTGCTTTATTAAATAATTAGTAGCCCCAAAGAAAAGTGCCAAATTCCTTAAGTTATTATGGAATAATAAAATATATTTTTATGCAGCTTGTTGTAGTCGCAGTTTTATCTCTTTAAGCGTTAACATATTTTAATGTTGATTGTTTTATTTTACATAAATATATGTAAATATTCCGCAAGCCCCTGTTCAAACCGTGTATGTCCGTACTGTACTGAGGTACGTGTAAGGGTCTAGCCCTTACCAAAGCGGCTTGATATGATCTGCACTGCTTGACATTAAGCTTTCATTGACTTGGCTGGCAGCAGTACCATGTGCCTTGATAACAACAAATGTGTGTGTCATAAATCTCCATACGGCTTCGTGCCACATCTCGTTGTTGCCGTTAAAAATCGTGCTATTTATCATGTTGCCGCGTCAGGCGGCGCCCCAAAGACTTCTAGTGTAGTATATAGCCTGGTTCCATATGTTTTGTTGTTACCTGTTTTGCTCTTGGCTAGAATGCTTCTTCTTACAATGTGATTCTATGTTTTTGTTGTTGGCGGTGGTGGGGTTGTTGTGCTGCCCCTTTGCTGCTTGTTTTTATGGCGTTAGGTAAACTTGTTTGTCACTTGGGCAACAAATGCGTTTTGGGAACGAGCTGGCGCAAAACAAACTTTCCAAGTCTACCTGCAGACAGCAATGTGTGTGTGGGTGGGTTACACTTGGGGGCGACAAAAATCCGGTAATTTGTGTTTCAAGGTTAAATGTTAATGTCGGCCATTACAACACATTTGACGTTTGTTTAATGGCAACGCACGGAACGGGTTATGAACGCTTTGCGTGTGGCTAATGGTGCGTATACGTAATTTTTATACTAGCTTGCTAATTTGCCAACATAATAACTACAAAAAAAACAGGGCATAAAATGTAAAAAAAGCGCTATTCTTACGTTGTTTTCTTAGCGTTTGGCCAAACAGCAAAAAAAGCGAAGAATATTACCAAAAAAAACTTAATAATTTAAAGCATAGCAGTCAAAAACCAAACAAATTTCAGCTGACTCTCTGTTGTTGCACAAACTCTACTCAAAGACTTTGTTGCTTTTGGAGCCAAAGCAATGGCCGTACTTGCGTACATAAATAAAATGTTTCCAAAAGCACACAGAAAACTGAAATGGTCGACAATATTTACGCATGTTGCTTGCCATTAGCCATAAAGGCTGCCTGCCCAAGGTGCTTTGTGCGGCTTTTACGACGTGGCTGCTGCGCCTTCGACGCAGACATCACAAAGTGGCCGTGTAGATGGCGTTGCCGATATTACTGTGGGCATTTCCGGCAGCCATCTTGTTGCTGCTGGACAGAATCAGACAAGTAGTAGGCACAAACAAGCGGCCCCTAATGATGGCTGCAAATGTTGCTAATGTTAATTTAAGAAAACATTTAAACTAAAAGCCATACATATGTGGCGGCATATGAATGTTTGTAGTTGTTGCTGCTGTTGGCAACTCAGCAAGCCTAAAACACTTGCGGCTAAAGCCATTTTCCAAAATGTTGGCAACATTTGTTTGCACTATTATATGCGGTCAATGTTTGTGGCTTTGAGGCACAGTAGTTGGCCTCAATATAAGGCTGGCACTGTTACCGCTCTCGACTTAACTTCTTGTTGCCGCTCATAGTTTTGAGTTTGTGCTGACATTGGTTTGGTCCATGTAAGTACAAGTAAAACGATATTGCGGCTTCTCTCGGAAACTTGCCAAATTCACTTAATTGTATTTATACACAAATACACTCGCATTTATATAAGTTCAAGTACATACTTGCATGCATACATACATATATACATATATTTATATATATATATATATATGTACATTATGAAATGACTTGGTCACAAAGTTTTGTCGTTCCATTCAGTTGTTGACTCAATTACAATAAAGTCATGAACTCCTCCCATTCCAGCATCAATTTTTGCTAAACACTTATTACAAAAAGTCTGCGGATAAGTGTTTCATTTGTTTATTGCATCTCACTGGTATATAGATAGAAAAAGAGAATTAAATAAAGCCAAAAAATTTAATTAAGCTGATTTTATTTTAAAGGCATATTGGGTGGCTTTGCTCACTGCTCGCTTGGCATACATCTGAATTTTATTTATTTACGGAATAAAATAAATTCATTTGTGTGTTTGACTATGTGTGTTTATGTATATATATACACAGAGTAATGTATCGCCTGATCAAAATACATAATTAATAAACCAAGAGTAATCACACAGTTTTTACTGTGCAAAAAAAATTGCATAAAATATCCAAATATGTTGTCTCTATAAGCTAACCTATAAATTTTAATAAGTTCACTCTTCCAGCAATGGCTTGCTGAGAGTCGTGAGTTCGTTTTTACTTCAAAACCATTCAAATTATGTTAGTAATCGTAAATAGATATATAGGACGTACCCATATGAGAAAAATAGAATATAATTTCCAAAAAAATTTAAAGAGTTACTTATAAAAAGCATATGTCTTATAAAAACGTTACGTGCATTTTCCCTTTATTGTTATTTTCTAAATTTATATTATTTTTTTTTCGATAAATACCAAATGATTCCGCTATATTGTGCTGCTGATATGCATATGCGTGCATTAAGTATTTCATAATTAACACGATATTTATATGTACAATTCACAAATACAAATATAAATTTTTAACCCATTTTTTAAGTTGATAGTGCCGTTATAAAGTTGGGATACAAAAAATGGTCATTTGGTTAATATTTCCAAATTTATATACATTATTTATTTTATTGGTCTTAACTGGTTGATGGTACTAGTTAGTTGATGCGTCCCGGAATGAGGTAAAATCATAGGATTTCATGAATGCATTCCCAGATGAATAAACCAGTGTTTGAACTTGCCTAATAATTTGGGGAAAAGTCTCATTTTTTATCGGGTCGTACAATTTTCACGTAACTCCAAAGATGGCAATACAAAGTCATTGTATGGTTTTTCGCTTGGGCTGTTGAGTTGATTGATCACTGGTAACTTAAAGATTTTAGATTCAATTGAAAAATTAAAAGAAATATGCAGCCCCAGTTGGAATAGCACGTCTGCTTTGAAACAGAATACACAATGTTCGCATTTAACTATCATCATTGTAACATGATAGGAATTAATACTTTGAACGTAAGATCGTAATTGGTAATCGTTTCAATAACTATTATTTTTATACCAGAGTCAAACTATAAAATATAAACTGCATATTCTGATTCAGCACCATTAACTTCTGTTAACCATTATTTTAAAAATTCTTAAAAACTAAAAATATCTTATTCTGTTTGTTCTTCTGCCGTGGAGTTTAAAAAACATTATGAGTGTTTTGAGGTTCACGGTAGTCATTTAGAGTTTAGGGATAAGTAATTTTGTTTACGGTTTTTCAAGTTAAAAAAGCAAAACAATAATAGGTATATTTTTGTATTTTTATAAGAAGTATATTTATATTTATTCCTATTGAGATAACATTGTATTCGTTTAAAAAAATCTTATATTTTGATTTTGTCTCAAAATTTTTACGAGTTACGAGTTATTTTTTCTTTTTATGGACAAGTTTTTCTTTTGACTTTTCGGCGTAATTACATGTGACTTTCTATCGATCAATCGCAAAATCATTGATTTTGATTTTAAAGCAACAGTTCTACTAAACGGGATACCTTGCTTAAGTATATTTTTATTGCTGTTTGCATTTGGAGATGTTCTTGAACTCGCTTATGCCATTTTTAAAAAATGCGTGCTAAACTTTGAACAAACTGGATCCGAACTGGAATATTATCAATCGAAGATGTGCAGCAACTAATGGAGATAATTCACTCGGCGTGGAAACCTCTAAGGGAACCAACTAAATGCGAATCTAAAGCTAAAGTCGTTTGGTCAAAGGGTGGCAAGATTTAGGCAAGCAAATGTAATGCAGTCAAATAATCAACTAATTCCTTTTTGTATAGATCAGCCCCGACCCTAATTTTGAAGAACATTAAGGTATTTGAACTCATCGGCAGTCTTTCAAAATTCATTGGCTAGAATTGATTTTAAATGCTGTTTGTGCGTTGCCAAATTCTTTAAGCACTTATCGGTTATCGGTTGCTTATCGTTGCCATTCTACTCGAATATATATTATAGCATACCTACTATTTTAAAAATATATTTTTATGCCGAGCAAATTGTATTCGTTGAGATGTTTTTTACTAAATCCGCTCGCCTATGAACTTTTATAGATTTTTAACAGTACGATCATTTTTCCTCGTCTTATTCTCATGCTAAACTTTTGTAAACCATTTATATATCGTATTGTTTTCTGCAATCGTACAGCGTCCCTTTGTATTAGGGATACATTTTAAGCTATTCAGTTCAATATCCGAACATTCTAGGCACACTTCACACTTTAAGCTTGCAAACACTTTTTTGCTGAATTGAGAACAAAAAGAAGCCTCTAATTGCAATTGTTTGCTCAATTTTAAATATGGTTGCACGCTAAATCCCAAAACAGACACTTAAAATTTTTTTTGATAGGACCGCTTACGAAAGCTGTTATAGAGTGTCTCTATTTAAAATCATACCGACATACCAGACTTATTTTTTTAAAAGATTTAAAAGAATATTTCTATCCTTCGCCTTTGGAATGAAGACCACAGTCAAGGGAATAATGTTAATTTTAATTTTATTTATTTATTTTTTCATGTTGGTGGAAAAACTAAACCAATAATAGATTTGCCTTGAAACTTTTTTTTTTTTGGGTTCTACAGAGAAGATGGACCTTTCGGATAATTATCGGATAAATTAACTCTTTTTTTTGGTTGAACTAGCAAATCAAAACAATTCGCAATGCAATGTTTTATTCCATTATTTTGTATTTCGTTGAAGCTTCGTTTCGTTTTAAAATTGAAAAAAATGTATTTTTAAGTTCTTTAAGAAATGTAAAATGCACTGGTCTTTGTACTAAACTTGGAAAATAATTATTTTGCATGCTATTAATGGCATATGCCATATGATATTTCTATGATCTTACTAAGAACTAATCTTTGAAACAAAAATTCATCTATTGTTAAATCTTATGGTAGGTCTGCAACAGATACGAAAAATCCATATTCCCTAGTGTCTATTTTTTTATAGGGTATAACAATAATAGCTTTAAATATTAAATGTGAACTTTAAAAATTAATTGATGTCTAAAAAACAGATTAAGTGCCAATTTCCGAGCAACAATATTTTAATCAAGAATCATATAAATAAATTAATTATATATGTTATGTTTAAATCAGCTTATGAAAGAGAAATATTCAATTTTAAATAAAGCTTAACATTTAAGAATTCGATTGTCGTTGATGTGTGTGTGGGTATATAAACTTGTTGGCAGCACTGTCGCAAAATTTATTGAGTTAATTCAGCCAAATTAAAATAAATATTCATATGAAATATACAGATAAAAATAAATGCAGACACAGTATGGCAGCACCAATACATGCACATATGTGTGGCATATGAAGACACTTAAGGACTTAAACATGGACACAGTAATACGTGGTAGGACAATTATATATAATTTTTTTTTGTTTTTTTTTTCAGCCTACGGCGTATTTCCCGGAATAGAGCTTAAGTGATTGTATGTGTTTGTGGGGTTTGGTATGAAATGTTTACGTCAAATGTACAAAATAATCAATTATGGGAGAGAGCCTAAGTATTTAGTTAGCAGAAAGCGTTGCCTACTTCAAGGCGTGCACCGCATGCTGTAGTTTTTCATTTAAACACTTGAGCAGGAACAACCCAAACAATTAATTATAACATGCTTGCTTTTTTGTGGTCTTTTCGAGTGTGTGTTTGAGTGGGTGTAGGTGTGTGTTTGTGTGAGTGTGTGTTTGTCAATGTGAGTGTCATGTGTGGTAGAGTGTATGGCACTTGCTAAAGCATGGGCTCAGCCTTGAGCATAGACGACAACATATGCTTATGTATGCCTAATTACAACAAATCCTTGCCTTCTAGCCTCAAACGCCAGCTCAGTCCCAAATGAGGCACAACCACATGAACAAACATATAACCACACACAGAGAGGCACACATACACTCATACACATATGTTTTGCTTGTTGGCAACGAAATTTGGCAGTTCCGAGCTTCTGGCTCGCTGCGCGCTTTCCGTTCATAATTATGGCGTATTTAGCGAAATTGGTTATTATGTGCTTAACGCCATTTGTCTGACTGTATGGGCTCTCTATATGTGTCTTTTAGGCTGGGTATCCTTTTTTTTGGCGCGGCTATTTTTGCACCCTTTACTAGAAAGAAGTTTGTGCTTGCATTTTGAGAGTAGAAAATTTTGTGGAATCTTTTTTAAATTGTAAGCTTGTATAATATGCTCTCAGATTTAACGCTGTTTGTCTAACGAACCACTTAAAAAAAGTTCTGTTTTTCATAAAAATATGAAATAGGTATTAGTTTTTAAACTAGGTTATAATTTCGGCGACAGTAAGAGCAATTTAAACATCGAAAAATATCACACGACATTAACAACTGAAGGAAACGTACTTTCCACGTTGCACTCTGCAATGTATATTTTCGTCATAATTTCACTATGCGTCATCGCTGATATAGTTAAAAATTAATTTTTTTCTTCTAGACTATGGTTTTTGCTCCTAAAACGGAACATGGAAACACGTCTGTGAAGAGAATAGGGATCTACAGTTTTTAGCCAGTGCTAGCCAAATGCACCAGTATTGAGGGGCGGAATCGAATCAATGATCTTCCAGTTTCGCTACCGAGTATAGTTTACTTTATATAAAGGTTGATTATAAAATGTTGGCCTGCGAATTGCTCCGCTATAAAAATATAACGATTTGTAGTGGATGGCCCAATAAATATTGTGTCAGGTCAGTCATGGTAACATTACAAATATTAGTATTTCTCATTGTTATGTCAATCTGAATAAACTAAATTCACACATGGTTGCCTACATAGGTCCTTTCATAATACTGATATAACAAATAGGGTAACTTAACTTCGGGTTATATCATAATATTACAAAATAGTCAGTTTAATATTGCTGAGGTACTGGGTGATGTGCTGGAATGTTAGTCTAAACTGGATGCAGCATATGGTTTACTTGTGGCAAAGCCATAACATTAAACTATATCGAACGTTCCATCGATTTAAGTAAAGTTTTCATGCATTCTTTAAGTATTCTTTTGAATAATATGCAATTTTGTTCGCCTCAACTAATTTGGCAAATATTGTGCAAATTTTAACATTTTTAGAACTAAAAATCGAACTGTAGCCATTGTAGCCATTCAAGTAGTACAATTACCCAAAAGTTATTTTATGTGCACAAAAAATCTCCAGAGATTAAAACTCAAATTTGATTTTAATTCTATTTTAAAGCCATATTATGCCAAAAATTTCGCTTTAAAAAGCCAATCAAATACAATTCGATTAGTTTTATTTACTTTTTGTCTTTTGACTTAGAGAATGTCAGAGAATGCTTTATTTGCAACATCCTTTATTTATTATTCCTTCACTAATTTGTATGCAAAGAATTAAGTTTTTAGTCCAATGGGAGAATAATATGCAATCATAATATATAAAAAAAGTCACACAACACATCAGACGCGATCGAGAGAACGAACGCTATAAAGAAAAATTTTAAAATTTAAACTTTAGTGCGTATTTTTGGTATAAGAAACTAAATGAATATGCTTATGCGTAGCGTATAAACACTTCGACTTAGCCGCATTGAAACGTATCTCATTTTTTGTAGTTCCACTTGGGTTTTCTTTTTTTTTTTGTCTCGTAGTTATTGGCAGTTGGGAAAGTAGTGTGTTTGCCTTGGAGGCTCATATTCGTTGGCTGCCAGTGTATGGCGGCGGCCAGCCTTATTTGCCATGTTGTTCAGTGTTGGAAATTGTTTGCTAATTCGTTATTATTGGCAGTTTACTACTTAACAGTGTTGCCTTCTAACACTTAACTGTCGATCTGTAAATGTAACTGTGGTTTTCCAAAGCCGCCGCAGCCGCCGCTTGTTGCTACTGCCGGCAATTAGCAGAACCCAAACTGAGTCTGAGTGTGAGTAGCTGTGCTGTTGCTATGCTTATGGCCATATGTACATCAATTATGGGCTAGGCATCAGCTTAGTCAGCAGCAGCTTTTGACCAATGTCCGTTTGTGTGTCCGGTCATTATGCGGCTTCATTGGCCAACCACCATCATCCATCAATTGTAATTAATTATGCTTTTGCTTAATGATTTCACTTGAAATATGCAATAAATTGATGCTCTAATTAGTAATATGCTTAGGAAAATGAACAAAAAAAAAACAAAAACTCTACGTTATTTGAGATGTTTGTCACACAAGCAAAATCCAAACATATCAAGATATTTCCCCCCAGCATGCTTGTATTTGTCTAGCAGCTCGTGTGCTTCATGTGGTTTTAATAAAGCAAATGAATATTGATTGGGCCAATTGCCGCTTCACACTTCAGTCAACACAATTAATTTGCAGCTTATCACAGCCACAATGTGAAGCCTTGCACGCAGTCTACGAGTGTAGAGTTCATTATTATTATCATCATCATGGTCAAAAATCAGTCAATGGCCAACAGGCGACACGATAGGCAAACGTACAAACGGTCAACCGTATAGCCGTACAGCCGGATAGCCGGACAACGCCAGAACGTGCAATGAACAGCGACGGCATTGATGTGGCTGCACTTGATAAATCCTTGAGCATCTCTTGAATACACTGGCAGGCAATGATGACAATGCATCCACTAAATACGCATTAAACAAAAGCAAAATGCAGCTACTACATCAAGTACTATATCATCAGATGTGTAAATGCTTTGGATTGTGCATTGTGACGAGTGGCGGCGCAGCAGTGGAATTTGCTCTCGTCCTCTGGTGGGGGGAGAAGAAAACGGATATGATTTGCGCTGGCTGACATCTTGATGAAAAGTTATGGTGGCTGTCATAAAACGCATATGTAGATATGTCCGTAACAATAACAACAACAATAACCGGAAAGAAATACAAAATGAAACAATGCCATGCTCCCTGTACTCTTCAAAAGGCTTCATGTCGTATTTATATTGTTTTTATACATTTTTTTAAATAAATTAAGCCTAGTCTTTAAAACAACACAGAGTGCTAACGTAACATTCACTAACTTCTGCGTACCTTGATTTAGAAAATCAATTAATCTTTTTGTCTAAATTAAAAACTTTATTTAACCTATTATTTTTGAAATAGTAGTGTCTCATGAACTTTTTTGATTAGAATAAGTTTTTATTTACTTTTTTGCCTTATGATTTTTAATTAATTAGTTATAATTTAGAACAACATCATAAACTATTAAAATAATTTAAGTCCAATATACATATTGAAGTTATTTGCGACCTCCTACTTTCAAATGAGCATTTTGCAAATAATCAAATAAGACTTAAAAGTAAAGTTATCCACAATAAAGTTGTTTAAAACGAATAACTGCTATGTGCTATTATTGATCACATTTTTTGAAAACCCTAAAAATTAACAACAAATAGATTTATATCAACTGTTAGATTTAATGAACATTTTGAGGCAACACTGTTTGTTTTATTATCCAATATTTTTATTAGTAATATTTCGCAACTATACTTTTTTTGCATTATGAGTGAGGACTTTAAACAACCGAAACTGGCATCAGTGTCACGTTGCAAGACGACAGATTCACTCTGACATAAATTGTGGTGCTACAGAAGGTATCAGCAACTAAGCTTTAAAATCAAACTCGTCAAAATATTGATATCTTAAAGATTTTCATTACTTTCAAGAAAGTTATTGATGCGCAACAAGAGCGTCGGAAAAATTATTCTGCTTTCCCTAAATGATTGAGGAAAATCTAGAGAAATAAAGTTATTTCTTTTATTATTTTTTGGTAATATTTCCAAAATGTTTGAACATCGCTTAACTTTTACTTGTGCCGTCCCAACAACCCTAAGGTCAGCAGCTGTGGTCCATCTAAACAAATTATAATTTTTATATCTTGGACTCAAACGATCAACTTAATTAGCATTATCTTTCTTTTTTATTGCAAATATTTAAAAAAAAATCATACATTTTTGAAATGCGCTACACATCTGCAATTTCCGCTGGAGCAGCGATTGAGTAAAAAAATAAACCCACAGCAGTATATAATATGATTCTAGCTGTTTCAATAATTTTTGAGGCAAAATGTTTTTTGAGACTTTGATTTCAGAAGTTTGACATACAATATTTATGATATTTATGCATGGATTCTAGCTTAAAAATAAAAAAATTTATTATACTTGTGACACGCATTTTCTTTAGAATCTTTGGAAATTCGCTGAAATTGCCCTAGTTTGATTTATTTTTTATTAATCCTATTACAACAATGTGAATGTCTTAAACGTCTTAGTGCTTTATATGCCTTAAAAAAAGCATTTTATAAGCTCCGAATTGCAATTACTTGGAATATATTTTAATGTAACTTAACAATTTATGTAAAAGTGTCAAAATAGTCTTATGCCCAAGTCGTATATATGTAAAAAAAGCGATGTTGATTTTAACTTCTGTCAAAAATATTTAAGAAATCTTATTTTGAAATTTCGGTTTCAATCATTTATTTTGAAAAAATAAGTAAACAGCATTGGACTTGAGAAAAATACTTAAAATGATGTTTGAAATCGAGTCACGAAATCTTTGATGTGATATTAGATTGATATTTTGCATTATCTTGCTTGGTTAATATCTAAAAGTTTTGATCCAATGAAAATTAAAAAAAAAATTCAAAGGCCTATTTAGGTAAAAACTGCAACTCTTCCCTTACCAATGGTATTTGCAGATTTTGCCGTTCTTGGCATTGTGTCACTGTTATCTATTTGGAACACTATACTTGTGCCTGCTATGGGAACATTGAAAACATTCACTAGTCGCTGAATAAGACATTCCAAAACTTGACTCAAAACTATTGTTTTAAAATGTTTATTGAAATGCTGTAGCAAAATGCAAAATTTTTAACTTCTACGTATATTGTTGAATTATCTAAGTAGTTCTTTCCGAGTTTTATTTTATGACTTTAATATACTGAAAATGTGCACTACGGTACTCTCCGTAGCCAAAACTGAGGAATTGAAATGTGATATTGACTCAATTTTGATTATATAATAGTTCATACATGCAGTTCATTGGCATTTTTTTAAGGGGATTAACTTTTTGTAGAACTAATTATGCGTTACACGATCCTTTTCGTGTCCTTTGCGTAAAGTATAATAACCTCTATGATTTCGTCTTCTTTGAACGGTCTATCCAATCCATTTCTTTATCTATCCTATCTTATCTTGATTCCCCAAATCGGGCTTCTTTGACCAATCATGAACTATAAAAACCCATCCTGGTCAACGCTGTTCTTTGGCTTCTATTTGGAAAAAATGTTTAAATTTATATGCTACTTTCTGTTTTCATCTTTTACATTGTAAATCCAAGTTCCTGGATAGCCCCAGATGTGAGACGGTGTACATCTATAAAAAATAAGGAATAGTTTTATTATATTTTTTCCTCGTTATCATTTATTATTTCATAATTTTAGAATGATTAACTTGTCTAATCTTAAGGTCAACTGGACTTAATTGTACCCTTACATATTAATAAATAAATAAATAAAAAAATTAAATTTGAACATTATTCATTTTGTTTTAAAATTACAGAAATTTTTTTATAGTGAACTTAAAATTTTACAACCAACATTAACTTTTACAAAAATCTATCTGTTTAAAATATTTGAAAAATATGAAACTTGACTATCTTTCATCGAGAAATTAGTATTTCGTACAAAGTTCAATGCAGCTGGTTGTGTTAATCACCAAAACGACGCCAACTGGGACACGATCATCACGTTGTCATATGCATCCATAGTGGGTAAGGATTTCGATGCTGTAGCATTATCGTTTCAATTACCTTAAAAATGAAGAAGAATTTAAAGCAGCTGATTTAAATACTATTTGTTTTCAAGCGGAATAATCTATAAAATCGAACTACTCTCCAAGGAGAAGCAATCCGACATCAATTGAGGCTAACTAGGCTACCGTATTGATTATTTATAATTATAACATCTAGTTGCTTTGAACGTTGCAACTACTAAAGTATTGCCGCATACGAATTAAAGATATTATCTGACTCAACAAATTTTAAATATGTTACAAATGACATGTTAAAATGAATGTACTCTTACAAAGACTTAGTGCTGAGCAGATGATTGTACTTTATGTATTACCGATACCGGCACTTGCGGCGTGTGCATTGTTGTTGGCAAAAAATCTAAACATAAATTTATCAACTCGATTGACAATAGCCTGTCAGGGCGATATATCTTTAGTGGGCCCAGCCAGCTAGCCATGCAGTCGTCCATATGGACAGTCATCATAAACTGTCATGTTTTAAACAAAAGACAAACAGTCTAATGGCGACGCAAATGAAGTCGCTCGTTTTACACAGTACAGAGCAAAGAGTATATATGTTTATATGTCTCAGAGGCCATAGCACTACAACTACACAAAAAGAAAAAATATATATATATTATATATAGTTGTTGACTTTTATTGCGAGTATATAGTCAATTGGTCAGTTGGTCGTTAGTTGGCATTGCACTGCGACTCTATATGAGAGTTTATTATATGGCCCGGAATATGTTTGTCTGTGAGCCGTGTTGTAGTGTTTGCTATGTAAATTGGAATTGAAAGTTCATAAAGACGAGCGTTTTGAGCATTCCAATAAATATTTATAAGTATGTGAAAATTGCAAATGATTCACAGTGAATGCCAAACGTCAAGAAATGCGTGGGTTGCTGGACAACACAATTTTAGTATGTATCAGCATATACTGCGTATACTTGATGTGCTATGTGTACACTGCGAAATAAGGAAAGATCTTGGGAAACTGCAATAGCTTAACTTGGCTTTTGCCAGTCAAGTGTCTGGCATTAAGTGCGTGACAAAGAAACAAAAAAGAAATATGCATATTAAGCGTTAAGATATGGAATGTTTATGCTATGGATATAACTTTTACTATAAAACTCAAAGCTACTCGTGAGTGTGTGTGAAAGTGAATAAGAAATAAATTTCAATATATAAAAATACATATAATTTATATATATATAAATATTTGTATCGCGTATTTTACTTGCTCTTTTTTTGTATTTGTTGTTTTGCACGTTATTTTTATTTTTATAAATTCACCTCAGAACGGCTGATCGACATAGCCACAATTCTTAGGAAAATTCATTTTCATTTGAAACACGCTCGCGAGTAGACGTTTCGCTTAATAAACTAATCCAATAATAGCTTTTTACCTTTTATAATATACATATAAATAAATATACATATATATATATAGATACTCTATATATAATTAATTGCCGCGCAGGCTGCAAACACGGTATGCAGTAGTGAGCGACGCGTGTGTATAAATATCAAAAAAAAAAAAAATAGTTACAATTTTTAAAATTTATAAAATAAGTTAAAAGTGCGAAAGTCTAAAAGTTTTACGAAATAATAACTGCCATTAAGGCATGCGAATGCGTGTCAATCGAAATAAATTTAAAATATTTAGAAATAAATTGTGTAATTTCAATACAGGCAGCAAGTGAGTGCATTCTTAATTTACATATAAAACATAAATATAAATAAAAATTATGCGTTTTAGGGCGCATTTAGCAAACATTTTCATTTGCTTGATTATGTAAAGTGCGGCCGTTTTTGTAGTACCGAAAAAAAACAACAACAACTGCAACAACAAAACATTTGTTCAAAATATCTAGATACTCAAAATGTCACCTGGCATTTGGTAGCTTTTACGCCTCCGCTCTCGGGCTGTCAAAAATTACACATATATATTTGTTTCCTTCATATTTCTGGTCTTAACTCAGCTCAATGTCGCCTATATGTAGCACATTATATAGAGATATTTTTTTTTTTTTTTGGTAAAGCAGCTGAATATTTTGTTTAAAACATTTATTTATTTGTCTATAGTTCTTATAAAGATTTAGATATTTATGATTTTGGGGCAAAATTCAAATTTTGCTACTCTCATATAGCATATCAACAAGTTTACAGTCACTTTCCCTACCAAAAAATACACAGCGTGTTCATATTTTCGGTCGGCACGAGGGTTGGCTGAAAAGTACAAGAAAGAAGAAATTGCCCTCAATACTTTTCATTGATGCATTCGTTATCTTCTTAATTCCCAATTTTTTCATGTGACCTACTTTTTAAGCTTTTACGTAAAGCTTAAATTAATAATAATCCAAGTGTGTAAATTTTTAAATATTTTTTACAAACTAACACTTTTCTGGCCTATTTATCTACGTTTGCTCATTTATAGCCAATTTCTGGTAGCTCGATGCAGAGTCATTAATAATATGTACACAATAATTCCTTTTGTGATATGCACATCGAGACCCGGTGATCGATGGATACATTGTTGACTGAACCAGTCCGATTCTTTACTGAAGCGTTCTATGTTGTAGTCTTTTTAATCCAAGAAAATCTTTATTAATTACAGCAGAGATGAACAGACTCTTCATTTACAAAGCCCACGTGCTTAGGATTCTATTGAAGTCCAGATCGAACTCACACAAGTGTTAAGTCTCTTACTCACACTTGCTTGGTGACCTCTCTCGAACTTGTTTGAGCTGTTGCTTACTTGACTTCTTAATTCATACAAGGAAATATTTGCTAATATTTGTTTTGTTCGTCACTGGAATAAAGACGACTGTTTTCAAGATTGTACGAATGGCAAATTCGATGTGATTACAAGATCGATATCATAACCTGTCATTCATTAGAAGATCAACCAGACGGTACTACGGTTTGGTAGCGAAACCTGGCATATGACAAATGTTAACAAACAACTGCTGGAATGCTTCGTAAACCGATGTCTTAGAAGCGTAGTTGGTATATTCTGGCCTAGACTAATCTCTAATATGCGATTATAGGGTTAACTGAACAAAAAGGTTTACTAAATGACATCAATAGACGACACACTCCGCGCTTACCTGGGACCCTATTAGTACTAGATGCAGGGTCCGCGTACTCTTATGAACGAAACCAAGAAGTTGATAAATGAATTAAGACATTTAGCTAAGGATAGACGAAATTGCAAAATGATAGTAGACAGGCCATGTTCTCAAAATAACGATGTGTCATAATAACAACATGTCAATAATAATAACCATAACCTGTGTGTTTCGTCAAACGAAATTAGCGTGTAAAGTATAGAACTTTTGAAAGACAACTGGAAGATATGGATTTTTAAATTCCTTTTTAAAGAGACAGTAACAATTGCTCAACTCGGACACTTGGAAGAACGACAAAATGGTTTTAAAGAAGTAAAACAGGCGTTGTGAAGAAACCATGCATTTGATTCGTAATCAAAAGCGTCAAGTTAAATGTTATTATTTGAAGAGAATACAAATACGCAAATAATAAGCTGTAATACGCAAAACAAGATCCAGAGCAAACATTTTTATTACATTCACTTTTGCGTATTAAAAAAATATTTATAATTCACATATTTTCCTTGCTCATTGTTGGCATAGCTTCAAATCTTTTAGAAGATCGGAAAAGAAGGTTCAAAACAAGCATTTCTATTGTATTTACTTTTGCTTATTTATATAATCATTTATAATACAGATGATTTCCTTGCTCATTTCCTTTCCTTTAATTTTTCCTTGCAACAATTTTTTTCTTTTTACATGCAGAATTTATGGAAGTGAGAAGAAGCATCAGAATATACAAACTGATTGTTTAGGTTTGATTTTCAAAATACGGTCGAATACATGACTTTGTGCATATTCGACCACTTTATGGTTGCATATTGGTCTCTAAAACCGAAGGTCGTGGTTCGATTAGACTCTGCAGCACTGGTGCTTTTGTCTAGCACTATAATCTATAGGTCCTTGTACTATTTGAACAGTTATTAATAGAGATATCTCGTGCTTTTAAAGAGATGACAGCAAAGTCTAGGGGCATAAATTTATTTACTTCTATAAAGCATACACGACACGGCACGCTCAAACATCTTTTAAATAAGCTAAACAAGATCCAAGGAATCTGCATGTATGGATTAGGATAAACTCGGCATCGAATCGAGTTACTGTTTCACACTAAGAACGGAGATAAAAAAAAGTTAACAGAACCTCGTCTAGCTACAAACTTTGGAAGTCACCCTCGCATACAAAAAGTTGGCGCTTTATTTTTAAATTTGATTCTATCAAAAAGCGCGTCGGCGCACAGAAAGCGACATTTACAATATTTGTATAGAAGCTTTTTTTTGTGTGTTTTATATCGCATTTGTTTTCATTTTTGCTCATTGCGTTTATCAAATGTGCTTTGGCATTGTATTCATTTGCGCTTTGTCTATGCCACTTATTTTTTAGCATGCTCTATGCTTTGTTTTGTCGTTTATTTGTTTTGCTGTGTGTGTGTGTGTGCGTGTTGGTTTATGGCCATTTATTTTTATATTCACAGCTTATTGTTTATGCTACTTTGATTGTTGTATAAATTACATTTTATTTTATTTAATTTTATTTCTTATTTAATGCAGTTTATTTTTATTTAAAGCTCTGCATATTTTTAAGCACTGAAAAGCGTTAAATACGTTTAATCAAATGTTAAAAATAAAATAAATAAAATTAATTTGAATGCCTTTGGATTTTAAAGTGCCGCCCAAAAGCATGCTACAACTTTTTTCCACTATGCAAATTTGCTTTGCGTGCTGCAAACTTTTGCTCTGACGCACACACACACGTCAGCATACTTACTTACTCGGTTACTCTCTCATAAGCACACACACTCACACACACACGCTCACACACAGACACACATGAATGTGCGTGCGGCAGCCGAAGTTCAAGGTCAGCGCATAATTAAAACCGTTGCTCGCTGCCATTTACAAATTAAAAATGGCGTTCATTGGTGCGTTTTCAATCAGCAAACATAAAAAACAAAAATAAGAAAAGTGAAAAAGAAAGACAATTTTTAAGAGCATTTTTTTTTTTAAGATAAATTCATGGCTTGATATTTTTTTGGTTCGATCAAAATTGACGCACGTACATCTTGTTGTGCATTGAATGCGTATCTTCGGCTTTGTTCAAATTTCAAGAATTATATTTCAGGCTGCTGTATATATTCGGAAATCTTACGGCTGCCAGGCCTGTCTTGTTAATTAAGCCTGCTCAATCAAGAGCATATTCATTTACGCATTCACCATTCTGCACAATTTGCAAATTGTTGCACGTTGCATATTGCTTGCAACATTGCTTACGCTCATCATGTTGCATGCTGCAGACAAAAGCTGGTATTATTCTTAAGTTACGTAGTTGAGGCACATTACAATTAAATATTGCATTTCTCAAAGGGAACTAAATGATAATTTCAACAATTCCGACAATTGTATTTTAATGCTTTTACCTCATTGTGATTGAAGTTTTAATGTTCGTGTTCTTAATGTGCCGCTGGGCTGGTATGAATGCAATTTTAATTGGAAATGTTAAATTAATCTGCATCGAATGAGGGGACAATGGCAGCCCAGGTAGTCTTTCTGTCGTCATTGATGGGACCAAGCTAAAGAGCTCAATTTCGCATATTGTCTTTGTGTTTGAGTGTGTGAAATTAAATTGTATCCTTATGCTCTTTGTATTTGAAGTGGTTCTATGTGCTTCGATAGGAAGTTGGTGACGAACTTAAGTAGATAAAGTTCTTTATAGAGAAGTTCTGAAATAAAATTATTTGCCAATAAACTTCATACTGTGACATCGCTACTGTTCTCTACGTTTGAAGTTGTAAAATGTGCTACGAAACTCTTAATCTGATTTAGTAACTATTCTAACAAATCTATCCATAAAATTTTATTTTCATATATTATACAATGTACCAGTTGTGCTAACTTTATTATGCACTTATTGACGATTTGCACGAGGAATG
Organism: Chymomyza procnemis; assembly: GCA_035046065.1. Taxonomy (NCBI): domain Eukaryota; kingdom Metazoa; phylum Arthropoda; class Insecta; order Diptera; family Drosophilidae; genus Chymomyza; species Chymomyza procnemis. The sequence goes on along the minus strand of JAWNOJ010000023.1, from coordinate 8,291,455 downwards.
TAATCAAAATACGAGAAAATTGTTGGTTTTTTATGGGACATAATTATTAATGACTGGATTTGTCTGGCAGTGGCATTGAAAGCAAATAATTAAATGCTATTTGCCAAAGTAAATCTCTTTTAATTAAAAGACAGCTATAAAATCTAGATTCCTGTTCTCTTTAAACAGCTATTAATAGAGATATTCTCCATGCTCCGCCTTTGGAGCAATGACCATAGTCAATGGCAACAAATTTATTTATTTCAATTATTAATGACTTAATATAGTTAAAGACCCTGCAGATGATATTTAAAGACTTAACCACTAAACGCAGGCCAACATTTATCAAATTTAAATATTTTTATAACTTATTTATTATAAGGTGCACAATATATTCTGTTTTTAAAATATGTCTCACATATACCTTGTGGCCAATATTGAAGCGATTTCCATAAATAATTGAAGTGTCGACAAATATTAGCATATATCGATATATTGCGGCTCCCTAGTGGGAGTATCGTGGTGGCTGTTGGTTCACACACTTGGCTCCCAAGCAACGGGGAAATGCACACCGGACAGTATGCACTCCAAATTGGTACCAAAGGAACATCAGATCCGGCGAACACTCCCCGTGATCTAATTACATTCAGGTTGCATATTTGACCACTCTGGGATTAAGACAGTAATGTCACATGCTTTGAAGCAGATCCAGCTCGACTTTTTGACAATTTTCGTTCGGTTAAAGTACTTGGTATATTTCGAAATGCACGGAAGAAAATTGGGTACCTTACTTACTCAGCTCAGAACTGCTGCTTGCAAAGTATGTAAGTTAGCAAGATTTGGATCGGATCGTTACTGGTGCTGAAGCCCAAGAAGAAAGAGTTCTATGAACCTGCTTTATCAATGGGCGTCAAACCAAATCTTCGGTTCAAAGATCGTGCTTTGTATAAGATGAGAACAGTCGGGTTTTGGTATACTATAAGCTGCTTGAACAAGGTTAAACCAATAGTTGAGAATGTTATTAAGTTCAATTAATGCATTTGCATAGAAAACAGCTAGAAACGTCCAAAAAGCATAGCCGAATTGATTGTACAACATGAATAATGTGTTTAAGTTTTTTTTAGTTTACTTCTCAAGATAATGTTTGAAAGAACAAAAGTGCTAAAGTGCATGGCTTCAAGAATTACCTCTTTTTATTACCGCCATACTATTTTTTTAGCACCTCATGGAGTCTTGCTCTATTCCTGCTTGATATTAAGGCTTTCTTTTTAATTAAAAATTATTTGCAAACATTTAAAAAATGGCAGAGTATACAAACTTCGTTACATTGGCGTTCGCCTTCGTGTTGTTGTATTCTTGTTGTTGTTTTCCCTTCAAACTTAATCCAACATTGGTGTTGCTTAATACTTTGCACCTTATGCGTGTGCGTATGAGATATTTCCGCCTGGGTAATTGGCTTTGAATTGCCTATTGGCCAAGAAATAGCTGAGGGCCAGCCAAGAGACTTTTGATTAATCATGCACCCAAACTAATGCAAACACCCACAAATTGGCAAGCTCAATACTAATTGATTTACATTGTCTTTTGCTCTAATCCACAGGCAATATAGTTAACAGCAGCGTAGTAGGGCCCCCAGGGGTGCCTCGGATACAAACCGGCAGGAAAAACACACACACACACCCAAAAAAAAGAGAAAAACCAAACTGTGAGTATCTGGGCATACGAAATGTATCTTTAAGTTGCATATTACAGACAAAATTAGTCGCACTGCAAGCACACTTGCAACAAAATAAATAAAAATCAAAATGCACACAGAAAATGTGGGGAACAGCAGTTGCAGACTGCATATTTTGCTCGATATTTTTGGCTTAAATATTTGCGCAGCTATCTTTAGACGTTGCAGGCATTCAGTAAATTGTAGCAACACTAAATTCCGGGCTGAGGCATGACTTTTCTTTTTGTTTTTTTTTTCTTCTTTTTTTTTGGCTCCATAGGCAGCTGGGCTGTTGCTGTTGCAGAGGACCGACCTTGAAATGTGGCAACTTGGGAGCCACAGTTTATGTAGCGTAAAGTTGCAGCAAAAATGGCAACAAAGTTCAGCTGCTACTCTAAGCCGCCTTGTTTAAAATTTAATGTGCTGCCAATATTAATGTGGGCCATATTGAGAACCGTCTGTCTGGCTTTCATATGTAAAACGTTAATGGACCTCGGGGAATGACTTTCATTTTTGTTCTGTGGCCATATTGATAATGGCATTTAATTGATTTTAAAATGTCGAACAGCCAACGAGCTGACCGTTGGGCATTGCATTAAGTAAATTCAATTGGAGTATAGTTAATGGGTGTACTTGTACAGTAAAGTGTCAATTAGCTTTTGGCGCCTCTTAAATGGAGTGCACTCATTGTGCAGATTAAAATGGTAACTGCAGCTAGTTATGATGAGGTAGACATAATCACCATTATAATCGGTACGAGTATCTAGTACTTTTGGGCATTGCTTAAGTGCTACGTTGTATGCGCGAGTTGAATATGTGCCGTCGTGATTCAAATACTGCCAAAGTGCTCCAATTTTCAATGAAGTTTATTTTTAGGCTAACATAGCTGGCACACACACGCACACACACATACTCTATGGAAAAGCCGGCAAGTGTTGGTCAGAAGCAAGACTGTGGTCGTGTGTGGCTTTATTTATAGCCACCCAAGCAACAGTAGCATCATCCAACAACAAAACATTTTATGACGTCAACGATGTGCTGCTCTCACACTCTATCGCATGGTTTGTTTGTGTGTATCTGTGAGAGAGAACAGAGAGTATCTGCAAGATACCACAAATTGTTTTTTAGTGCCCAGAAGGCAATTGGAAATTCTTTACTCTTAATTGAAACAATGTAAAGACTTCATTTGAGGTGATACCAACACCAATAGAGGGTGTTTTTTGTTGCTACTAAATAATTCAAGTTTCTTTGTATTTATTAGTACTTGGAATGTTGTGCAGCATTCTAAATTACATGCCAGGACATTTCTCTTTCTTTAAATTATTTTAATTGCATAAACGGGATGCTTACACGTGTTTGTGGTTTGTACTTTTTTGCTCTATTTATTTCTGCAAGCTATTCAAATTAAATAAAATGTTTGCAAAATGGCAAATGTTAAAGGCTAATCAAGTAAATAAATACATATCTTATCTTAGCTTTAGACTTTGTTGGAGGTTAAGGGCAGTACTATTATACATTTTGCACTCTAGCATTATTTTGGAGCGACCAGGGTGCCGAACAAGTAACAAATAATATTTATTACATTGGTGCATTATTTTTTATTAATCAATATAAGATACACTTAAGGTGGAGTACTAGTTATATTTTTGATGCTAAAAAAACAAAATAAAAATTCAAAATTAATGCTAAATGCTTCTTTGTTAGTATCTGAATTAAGATTTGAAAATTATCCCCCTAGCATGGAGATATCTTTATATGTAGCTTTTTGAGAGCGCAGGCACCTACAGTATATAGACGAGTCCGAATGACAATATCTTTAATAAATACATATTTACTAAAGCAAATAGCAAATATTTATTTGCTGGCCATTCCAGTGATAGACAAATGCACCAGAGCTGTAGGATGGAATCGAACCAACAATCTTCGGGTTTAGAGGCTAGGACGCTATTACTAAGCTACCGAGGCTTACTAGTACTTAAATTAACCTCTAAATAATTTGTAAACAATAAGGCATTAATAACTTGCATAATAATCTTAGTAATTGTATCTACAAACTAATTCTAAGTTGAATTAAAGCTGCGTTTTATCTTAATTAAGTTTTTATTTTGGTAGGAAGAAGAGTTGGATACATTGGGAACATATAGCATTTTACATTTTTTATAATTTTGCGATTAACCAGTAAATTTTTTACAGAATCTTCTTTGAAATATTTGGTATTTCTTTAACATTTTTCATATTTAAAACTTGTGTATAAAGCGATTCACAATTGTCGGAAACTTGATTGTAGTTGACGACCAGCTGTGGAATCACTATGAAATAAAGGATTATTAATATTGGCGTATTTGACTTTTGACAAAATTTTGAAACTTTGCTGCCTCTGTCACTAGTAAGAGTGGCTTTAGGTTTATTACGATGTTTCAAATTGGCAAGCTAACAATTAAATAAAGGTTATGTATTTCATACAAGTTTTCAAATGCTAGATACAAGAGGAAAATTGCAATCACAAAGTCATTGTTAAAATCGTTAATTTTTGTAATAAAATAATTGTAAATACAATGGAGATCAATTTACACAATCACAAAAATAACTTAGGTACGCTCTTTCGAATTTTGTACATAAGCGAGTTTTTAAATATTTGTATATTTTTTTACTTTTTAAATTTCTTCCATAAAAGTAATATTGTGCGGCTGACCTTAAAAAAGATGACGTTAAAATTTCCGTTTTCAAATTCGCGCAAGCATCTAGTAATGTATTTGCGGTAGTTCGACCATGTGGTGATGTCTCAATTATTTTAAATCAATGTTTTTCTCTTGCCTATGACCATGTGCATTTGTTAACTTCTAAAAGTTAAATGCAAAGTTCCATATTATAGACATAAAAAAACTGATTCTACTTTTAGCTTATTTTATGGAATTGCGAACGATTTTCATAACGATACGAGAAAATTTTTCAAATGCGTTTTTGAGCAGAAAAGTTGCAATTCACGACGACTGTCAAGAAACTCAAAAACAAAAATACATTTCCTTTTAAAATAGAAAACAATTTGAACTGAATTGAACTTTTTTAATTTGTTGCATTGTTTTATACGAATTTGACCTTTAAGGCGAAATACGACATTTATTTAAGTCAAGGCATAATGTAATATAGTTAATTCTCTTTAATAAATAGCTTAGATCTTAAATAGAAAAGTGTTGGTTCTTGTAAATCTAAATTAATTGAATAATAATAAATATTGAATTGCTTGCAAAAGCTGGTTTTAAAACAAGAGACGATAGGACGTTTATGTTTTTTAAGAAGGTTTTGTTATTATTATCTAGATTTCTTTTGTTTAAAAAAAATTGTGAAATAAATGTTGTTGTTATGGGTAAATAAATGCGACTTCTAATAATCAGCTTTGCTGTAGTAATGGATTTTAAAAATGTTTTTGAAATAGATACCATGAATACTTTGTAAATATTTAATTAGCTGAAAATAAAAAAATTGTTTATTTCAAATTTTAAAACTGCTTAAAAATTGTTAAAAAAAAGAACACCCTTTATTAATGCGTGGAATATATGCGGCCAACGACTTGCATTGATCTCACGGGCTCTCTTTATGGCGTTCTCTCATGCTGTCGCTCTTGAGTGTCTGCTCTCAGCCTTTTGTGACCAGAATATCTTTTTGCGTTTATATTTCGATCTTGTTGTTTGTTTGTATCCGGCCGCCGTTGTCTATATATATATTTATATATATATCTGTACAGTTACAAATACACACAGAAACGCTGTGATTTTCTTCTACCAAATATATGCATATATATATTTAAATATATATATAAAATACAGTGCTCTTTTTTCGCTTTTATGCGTTCAAGTAGCTGTCCATGTGCTTGGCAATTTTCACTTTAGTCAGTTTTCACATTTTCATTTAAATTGTACGACGCGCATTGCAAAATACGAAATATCACCAAAAAAAAAAAAGGAAAAATAATACAAAATAAATTCAATAAAAGCAATAAAAAATTATAAAAGTAACGCCTAAAGTGTGCAACAAATTGAAAATAACAAGATTATACAGGTTTTATTTAATGTTTATGCAGAGTAATTGCATAAAATAAATTGTATATTTTGAGTGCAGTTAAAAAAAAAAATTGATTTAAATGCATGAATGGAATCAATAGTTTTTTGTACGAAAAGTTTATAAATTAAATCAAAACAAATAAGTAATAAGAGAATTATTTATAGCAATTAATCAACAAAAAAAAAACGGTAAACGCGTCAAGTATCTTTGCTTTGCTGTTAACGAATCGAGAAAATTTTTCGAACAATTTTCATTTAGTCAAGTTTCAAACCAATTGCATTTTATGATTGCCTTTGAGTGCCGCTTTGACTCCCTGGCAGCGGCTACCACAACAACAACAACAACCACAAAAGCTACAACAACAACGAACAACAAGCAGCAACATTCAGTGAACAATTTTTGATTTTTATTGGGTGAGTTTTCGCCGAGTTTTTCCTGCGGTTTTGCATTTCAACGGAAAACTGCCAAACTGTGCGCTCTCTGACCTAAATTCGTGAATTTCACTTTATTTTTATTCATTTTTTTTTACAATCTTTTTTGGCTTGCTTTGCTTTGATTTAGTTTTTTTGTCGATTTTTGTTTTGCTGTTTGTCGCTTTCGAGTGACAGGCAATCGTTTTATCTAGTACAATCTTTTGGCCAACGCATTTCACTGTCGATTTTTGCCACTTTCGACAGTTTTTTGTGATAAATGTATTGGCTTTTGCTGCTGCTCCCACGCTCTATTATGACGCTTTGACCCAGTTTTGCATTTCAATTGACAGATTGTTGGCTTGATGGATTGCTGCATGCAGCATTTTGCGGCTTTTTCCTTGGTAAATAAGTCAAATGTATAGCCAACACGTTTCTTGCACTTGCATTCAGTGTCAATAGCTGCAATAGCTGTCTTTGAACTTACATCAAGTCAGAAGGCCATTTTACATATCCGGCATATCCGTTTCCGTTTAATTTGCCTTGCGCATGTCGCAAATCGACTAATTATACAATTCAAGGTTACTTTGTTTTTTTGTCTAAATGCTTGAACATTTTCTCAAAACATTTGCCTGCCATTTGGCCAAAACAACTGCTCGCATCAATCTTTATGACCGTATATTGTGTAAACAAAATAAAAACTTGTCAACATTGAGCACACAGCTACTTTTAAGTCAATTACTAATAGGGCTGCAGTGGGTTGCAAAATTCCCGTAAATCCCGAAAATTCTAACAAAACACAGGAAACATATGTTTAAATTTATTTTAATGTTTTTTTTTTGGAAAATCCGCATCTTTGCCAAAATTTTCGATACTAAGCAAAAAAAGAAATAAAATTGTACACGTTTTTCAGAATCACGATATATATTTAAAAATAAAGTCATATGTTATTTTAATCTTAATGTGTATATTCGAAAATACATGAATGAAACGTATTAAAGAAAATACCTAATTTTGTTTTTTGTAATATTTAGTTATGATTCTTAATTTTTTTTTTGAGATGAAGTGCTTAGAACTTAAATCGGTTGATATATAATAGTATTTACTTATAGCCTTGAACTAAAATTGAGTATTGTCTTTAATATTATTTATTTTTTCTTAGAAATAATTTTGGTTCCTTGCATAAACTTATTGGTACTCTTTAAATTTAATATTAAATTCTAAATTAGATGTGCATACAAATATTTGATAGAATAATGCATTAGTTTAACATTTAGATTTTTGAATAATAAATGGCGTCGAGGTAGCCCCCTAAAAACATAAAATTTGCATAAAATGTTAAACAGCTGATTCGATTTATCGTAAACTAGAAAAATTCTAGTTTTCTGTAAGTTAAATTAGAATAAAATTTTCTTTTTTAATAAAATAACTTATTTTCCTCATTTCATCAATTGTACAAAGATGATATACGTAATGATAAAATAAAATCTATGTATTGTTATGAGAAAGATTTATTTATTAACCTCAGCAAATTTTAGCTAGCTTTAGTTCAAACACATATACACGAAAATAAAGCATACCGTTCATTATTTTATGAAAGAAGAATAATAGTTTTGATGAAGTGAAATTGTTTAATCATTCTACTGAATAGCAATAGCACTCTTACCATATTTACTCACAATTAGTTATATGAATTTCTTCATAGAATGTAAAACAAATTTTAATTACAGAGTATTTGCGAAAATTAAATTTCCAATTAAAAATCTAAATTGTAAACAAATATTTCGAGGAATATAGTAAAGAAAGAATTTTTTAACTCCCCCAAAAGTATGCTGTATTTATTCTGCTCAAAAAGTATGCAGAATTTCTATTTTATTTACGAATTGAAAATGCGTAAATATAATTTGTATATTTGGCAATGTTTCCATGTGCAATATTATTCTATTCCATTTTAAACTGTATAATGCAAATCAATAAAACAAAAATACCTAAATTACTTGTACATGTATTTTATGCTTTTTAAACTCATTTTTATTGTTAATAACTTAAAATAGTATTCACAAGTCAATAATTGGCTTTGAAAGTCCGAATTTTGTAACTATAAAACTTTTAACAATTTTGTACATAAAGTTTTACTTTTTTATTTAAATTGATGTTATATCAACTGTTGACATATTTGTTTAAATACTCAATAGTATTTATTTTAATCAATTAAATACAAAAAATAAGCACTCTTTACTGACAAAGGCAAAAATTTATATGTCTATATGTTTGCATCCTATATTTGCAGAAAATACATATTATTTTTTAATTTTAATGTGAAAATTGACAGCATATACTATTATATCGACCATTCCACTCAGTTTTATTTTTGACGTACTGTGAAATTTATAATTATTTCGTTACTTGGGCAAAAGTCCTATAAAGCACAAAAATATGAAAGGTTAATTTTGGTAAAGTACATCTATGGTTTATAAAAAAATGCATTAAATCATAAATAATTTGAAAACAGTATTAGTTTTCCAATTTTTTTTTTAAAACTTTTAAAGCAAAAGCCAGCATTCCAAAGTACTGAAATCAATAGTTCTTATATGTTTGTTGTTTGCATCTTTTTGTTTCTTTAAAACCATTTTGATAGTAAGCTGCAGTTAACGTAACCCACTGCTCTGTTGAAATCTAAGCTGATTGCTGAAATTCTTGTCAAATTTTGAATTATAAAAATGACATACTTTGCCGATGCCAAAAATTGTATAAATAGTAACACTTACACGAATACATACACTTGCTGCGCAGCGCGTATACGTCATGTAGAACGTTTGTATCTTTGGGCTGCATGTGCCAGCCAATGCGCACTTCCTGCTCGACTCTGTAGCATTTATATCATAAATAAACACGCATAGCTCTAATTGTCATGAATGTTTTTATTTATGCAATAATATAAAGCTTTTCAACACTTATTTTTGCCGCAAAAACAGCGCAGAGATTTTGCATCATTACATCCCCTGCCGCTGCTCCTGCTGCTGCTGCTTTAATGTGGCCAATACGCATTGCTGCCAATCAAAGTATGTGGCCTGCAATGTGAGGTTTTCATTTATTATGTGCAATTAACTGAAAAATGCGCTTAAAATGAAATTATATAGAAATTTTGTCGCACGTTTGGCGAATCCCAGAGTCCGGCAGAGCGACCCCATTGCCAAATTGTGCGTGTTAAATTTGCGGGCATGATGAGGTGCATTTGTGGGTAAAACAAATTTTGGCAAATGCATTTAAATTGGCGTATAAAGGATTAAATTCAATGTACTCATACTCTCAAACTTGCACTCGAACGAAATTTATCTGAGTACGGACGGCCCATGGCATGTTGGCTGCGTTAGATGGCGGTTGGTTGGGCCTCCTGGAAAGGGGTCTGCTCAAGCGAGGAGTAGCAGCAGCACTTCAAAGTACATTCAATTAAATTTGAATGCGCCAAACATTTCAAGTTTGCACTGAATGCCAAATTGAATGCTGTGACTTGCACTTATAAATACACTCACAAACTGACACACACACACATGCAATCGTCACACAGATACGCATACACATATATACATATATTCAGATATATATGCATATATATGGTTGGAAAATTGAATGTCGTTTTTGGGGCAGTTTAGCGTAAGTGCAGCCATTACCAATTTATCGACGTAGTCGTCTCGTTTCATTTAAGTTCTTAAATGATTAATTATGATGAATCTTTTATTCTCAACGAATTTGACGAGTTGAGCATTAGATGAAATTGTTTATTATTGTTCTTTGTGTAGTAGAAGTGTAGTTAAAATCTTATAGACAGCTAAAGAAATCAGCTTTGCGCGTAATTCTTGGGCTAGAATACTCTAACCGATGATTTTTGGCTACAATGAAGTGAAAATATTTATACTTAATACCACATATAACAGGAACTAATGGAGTCTCATCACAAACAGTTTTTAGTTTCTACTTTTCGTGGCTTAAATTGGGATCCTAGACATCGCCTTATAAAATTACCATCTTTAAATAATTGGGGAACATACAGTGGCGTTTTGTTAATACGTAAAGTCTCTAGACCCTAAAGCACTTCTTAATAAAATTCTTTCGTTATACCATCCAGAGTGATTTTCGACCTCTAGCACTACCATTTTGTAGATCCAATTGGTCATCTGTTCCTCAATCTTAACTCATCTTTATTCGTCAAATCGAGCATTTGTGTGCAGCCATGAAATATAGAGAGATGGTTAACAGCGCTGATCTTTTGTCTTCTTTGTTAGGAAATGTTTCAACTTTTATGTTACTTCTTGTTTGTATCTTTTCCTTTTATACATTGTACATCCAAGTTTCTAGCCAGCTCGAGATGTGAGACGTTGCATATCTATAAACATTTTACCCATGAGGATAGGAACGCGCAGTAGTTTTATATTATCTTTTCTTTGTTCTATTTTAATATATGGTAATTTTACATTGTAAGGTGAACTGAACTTAGTTGTACCCCTAATTCAATAATATATAATCAAATAATAATACTGCAAATATTCAGGACCCAGAAGGCAGGAAGAAGGAATTAAAAGTTAACGAAGCATTAAAATATTAAAAACTAAAGAGAATCAAAACATAGTTGTATTTATTTAGAAAAGTGTTTTTTCGGTTATCTTAATGATATCTCATTTGCGTTTAGCATTTCTATTATGTTTTATACTGATTTGTAATATTTTTAAATGGCGCAGCTGCTTAAGTAATTTCATACTCAAAAATTATTAACTATTATAAATTTTCTTCTTTGAAAACTATGTATCAAATTGTTTACATTGATTTGATACAGATTGGTTTGCAGACAGTTTTCTGTAATGCCAAAAGGAGGCTCAAATGCAACAAGTTTCGTTCATCGGGATTTTCAAGGTTCTGCTCATAAAATTGCAAGAATTTCCAAATAAACAGCCATTTCCTATCAAACGAAATTACATTTTTTGTTCCAAATATTCATATTGTCTTGAAATTAATAAATTTGGACGCTGATGTGTTAAGTGTAACGATTCGGCTCATTGTTGGTACAAAAACACTAAAAATTGCTTTCAAAACTTTTTTTTTCAATAAATTTCGAATGCACCTAGTAAAAATGGTGAAATAAAAAAAACTTTAAATTTTTTATGACATTTTTTTATTACACATTTTTTAATTAAAAGTCATTTTCCGCATCGATTAGATTAAAGAAAAGTTGCTGTGGTAAAGAGCAAAGAATTTATGTGTGGCTAAGTATATTATGCATGTTTCATGATTATTAAAATTTATTAATAGGTTAATATTGCTCAAAGTGAGACTTTATTGTTACTCACTACATGAAATTTTAACCAAATTCTATAGTTTTATACTTCATTCTTGAAAAGATGTCAATCTGAAAATGAGAAAACATCGCATAATGAGTTTTGGTGCAAACCTCTTAAAAAGGGGATAGGAGTTCAAGGTAGCTGCCTTCTTCGGTGTAAATGCAATATTTTTTGTTGTGCAGAACGAAAATGTCTTACATTCTTAGCACCTATGGATACTCTATATTCTATTCTATTCTTTGGGACTGTACTGTTGTTTATAGTTAATTATATTTCTCACTGGTTGCATTTAAAATCAATTTAAGCAAATATAATTTCTTTGTAATGTTATTTCATGAAATAATACTACATAATATTTTAATAAATATTTACTATATTTAAAATAATGTAGCTATGAAGTTTTTAAAACATATTAATAGTTCTTCCAATGAGAAGATTCAATATACAAAGCACAGCTTATTTAAAAAATTGCAACTGAATTTAAACGAACTAAGATATATTGATTATAAAAGTTTTCAGATTTTTCACACAATTCAAGTGAATTTTATTTAATACTTTTACGTCATTGCGAACATTATTCAATACTAATATGGGTAAAGTTAACTACTCTTATGATATGAAAAGTGTACCATGCCAAGAGGAACTGTCTGCGCAGCAAACGCATAAAACTGAAACATATAAACTGGATTGAACGCAACACGTTTTATTGCACCTCCAATCTCTTTATAATGCAAAACTTTATTGACGAAATTTATATTTAGAGCTACTTTTATTCACATTTTTAACTTCCTCACATTGAAAACATCATTTTATTACAGTACTTGAATCAAAACAATTTTAATGGGAATTAAGAAAGAATATAATATTAATAGATCTTGAACAATACGAATAATGTTCTCTTTAAAATGAAAGAAATATTTTAAACTAATTGTTTTTTTATCTTTCAAAACGTTTTATTTAAATATGAAAAACCGTATCTATTGATAAACAAATAAAAAAATTACTTAAAGCGTTCACAAAAAATCACATAGTTTTCTAGAAGGACCACTTGTTCCTCTTAGCTAAAGCTAATGTACCCAACAGCTGTAGCGTATTATATTTACAAAAGAAATATTCAAATTCATCATTCGGAAATTGTATACATCAAACGTGCTCCGATATTTATCTAGTATTCAACTTTGTTCCCATATATCTTTTGCTGTTTCGTATTTGGCAAGCGCTTTGACTTCTTTTAAATAAACTGCTCAGCCGCTTTTAATGAAGGCCATAAGCAGATTTGTGGCTTACGAATACAGGTTCGGTCTGGGCCAAATGAAGCGCGCTGGGTAAAACGTTAGCACAATTTTCAAGGGAAAGGAGCTGAAGGCACACTGGCTGGCTGCTGGTCTTTGGCAGGTTGGGTGACCTTGTGTGCTACTTATTATATGGCTGCGACTTGTGTACATATTTGTGGCACGCATTGGTCAATTTGTTGTATGGCTTTTGTCTTCTTGTTCTACGTTCATTCAAATAATATTGCAAATCCGATTTGAAGCTTACCGAGGCGATACGTTGACAATGACAACGACAGCAATAGCAACAGCAGCAACAACAACAACAACATGAGCCTTTACAAGGACTATGATAACAACAACATTGTGTATGTCATATAATATGCGAGGCTTAGTGTTCTGCAAAGGCGATATTTGCGGTTGCAGCGCGAATTTATAATGATTTGAATATCAAATTGACAGCCTAATGAAGCATATTCGTCAATATCAATAAATGCATATATATATCCATATAAATTTACACATATAGTGCCTTAAGAAAGTCCTACCGCAGTTCTATAAAAATGTAGTACTAATTTTTAATGTAAAATATATGATTCTTCAAAATTAGTGTTATTAGCATTGATTGAATTATATTCTAAGTTTAATCTTATGTAATCTTACAGGATTGAATGTTTCTTGTCGGTAATCCATTATTCAAAAGGAAGAGAAACGCTATTATTGTCATTTAATTTCCCATATGAGTCTCGGTAGCATAGTGGTAGCGTACTACTGAAGTACAAGTGAATTCGTGTAGCACTGGCAAAGCTAGACAATAATTAAATCTAATTTTTTTAATTAAAGACATCGCTCTTCGGATTTGTAAATCAACTGTGGATCCTTGTTCTCTTCAAACTAATTGATTCGAACTAAATTAATAGAGATATGTACATGCTCCGCCTTTGGAGCGATGTTCGTAGTCAAGGGAAATAAATTTGAGAAACAGTGGAGCGCTTACTTTCTTAATAAAAAAAATAAATTAAAGAATAGAAGATACGTCTAATATTGTTAATACAAATTAAGTCACTAGCATTTTAAAATCCATTTAGATCATCGTATCGACGAAGAAACGAAGAAAGTTTATATATATATAGAATAGAAACTTTAGTTTTCAAGCATCTACAGCATTCATTCCACTTATATCTTGATCATTTTTCCGAATACCATGTTCAGCATACAACAAGAAGCTCACTTCGCAATATCCAGAGCTTTTACGGAAGATTTTTAGTCTAAGCCGATTATGTTGCACTTTATAGAAGACAACCGTTTGAATTTTAAGCTTACTCATAAAAAAAATGATAAGCCCGAGTTGCTGGGGAACAAGAAATATATGTCGAAATACCTATTGCAGCCAACAGAAGCACAAATGAGCCCGACTATCTACCAAATGCGTGTGAGAGTATTGAGACTTACAGATAATGCTGCGGGCGAATTTTTGGCTTATGTTAGCTCTAGAGCTTAAAAGCATAACTAAGAATTTGTATAAAACTTTTAAAGATTATAAACATAAAGACGCCTATAAAGAGATGTTCCATAACAAAAATGGTTTTTTATGCGTGAGACACAAAAACTTCTTAATTGTTGATGTCGAAGAGCGGAGTATATTCCATTCTGCATAAGCGAAGGTCTTGATGTTTAAATGAAACCTTTTATCTTAAACGACGATAAAATCCTAAAATAATTTTCTATAAAATCTAGCCCTCATCTAAATTTTATAACTAAAAGTTGATACAATATATTTGTGGGCCATCACTGGCACAGCTGTCTCTAAATTAGAACATCTAGTCTAATGTAGCACTCTTTTTTTTTTCGTTTTATTTAAAAGTGTTTGTTGGGAGGAAAGATTAAAGGTTCTAATACGCCTAAAGTTAAAAAGAATTGGAAATTGCCCTTATATTATTATAGACTATAACTGTGTTTTACATGATTTACTTTTAAGAATAGTTTAAACAAAATATTTTGCAATTTATATCTGTTGCGCCCAAGCACTCAAAATATTAGATGTTGAAGGTTAAATTTATTGCTTTTGATATAAAATTAAGTTGAATTCCATATTTTCCGGAAATTATCTGTTGAAAAGAAATCTACCCACACAAAGGTGGCAAACCTGCCGTTGTGTAGACTTTTTGCAAGCACTGTATTACCTATTAACAAACTTATTTATATTTGAATGGCTGACAATCAAATTATGCATAATTTGGTAAGCCTCCGTCCCCTATTGAAATGTTGGCCTAATGAAGTAGTCCCAAATCAGGTGTAATGAGAGCTTATCGTCCTTTGTCTTACATTTGCTTCTATTGTCACACTTCCCTTATGAAGCATATCTTTGTCTTTGTTTTGCAGTAAGCCATGGAGCAATTTGAACAATTGCTGACGTGCTGCGTATGCCTGGATCGGTATCGGATACCTAAGCTGCTGCCATGTCAGCACTCCTTTTGTATGGAGCCCTGCATGGAGGGGTTGGTGGACTATGTGCGGCGGCAGGTAAGCGACCCAAATACTTGCTGTATATTGTATTGTGTATAAAATATATGAGCGTAATTTTCATTGAATCAAAACACATGCAGCCCATTAATCATATTCGGATCGAATGCATACACACACACACCACATACAGCTCGATGTGGGGAATAATTTCGTAAATGTGGCGGATTATTCTAGACTACGTCATACGCCACGGATACTTAATAAATTTGCTCGCAAAAAGCAAAGGCAACAAATGAAAAAACGCATAAAGGAAATGAAAACAAAAAAAAAGAACCAACCTCAGACATTGTTCATATAAATTGCTATAGCCATATATATGTATATGAATATATGTAGAAATGAGTATATATATTCGTTTGGCGCTCTTGGCGCATTTGCGTAGATATTCATTTCGGCTTTAGCTGAAAAAATATAAATTGTATACTTAAAGAAACATATAGTATAAACATATATCTATATATGTATATCTGCATGTATATACGCCGTCCCTTCCTCTTTATCATGTTTATACGCTTATACACTTCCATGTATCTGTGTGTGCGTGTGTGTGTTTGTGTATTTATAAATTTATTTTGGCACTGCGCCAGAAAATGGCAGCTCACAGCCACGCAAATAATTGGAAAAAATTCATTTCATTGTGCTGCCAAAATACATCCAACAGCCAACAGCCAACAAAAACAAAAACAGCTAAAGAGCAACAAGGAGCCCATAACTGTCATGTAATGCCTGGCAAAAGACTTTTTTACCACTTTTGTTTGGCCAACATCAGCATCATCAATGACAGAGATAAAGCTAAAGTAAGCCCAAGATGCCTTTCCATGCGACTTGTATGCATCCAAAGGTTTTTAAGGCATTGCACAGCTGAACTTCATCCCATATATAAATGTACTACGTATGTTTAGGAGAGCTACGCAACAATCATTTACCCATCATCAATCAATCACGCTTATTGATTTTGGGAAATCTTTGGCATCTAGCTGCTGGATTAAACCCTTTTTGGGGGTGTTGGCCATCAATGCCGTATTGCAGCTATTTGCCAGAAATAGAAGTAATGACAACCCAAAGTTTGACTCCATCCATTCTTATAATTAACAGTCACTCCTTCTGGGTTTTTTGTATTAAGCTGTGACACACTTTTGAAGAGTTAAAGTTAAGACATAACAATCACATTTAGCATCCGTATAAAGTATTGGAGCAAGTCATACTTTGCTTGTAGACTTTAAGATTATAAATCCTTGAGACATACTTGGAGTTAGGACTCCCAATTTAACGCATCTTAATTAGAATTATATAAGTGATAGTCTACTTAAGAATTAGGAAAATAAATTTGCAGGCTTTTTTGATATTTTCAAACTCAAAAGTGTTTTTTTTAAGACATCATTGCTGACCGGAAGAATTCTAGCAGCAGCACTTTGTAATCATTCAGTTTTGAATCAAATCAAACTTTTACAGCAGATAAAAAAGTAATTATATTTTAAATTTATTTTATCAAAAACGTTAAAAGACTCTTGCTTTGATTTTTATTCGCTGATTGATTGCATAAACAGGAAGAATATAAAATTTAAAATATAATTACCTTTTACCATAATTATCTTTAACGGACTAAAACACAAGCGATTTATTTCATTTGAAATGAAATTGGATTCATCCGTTCTTGAAAATTTATATATTTCAAATATTTGATTACAAATAAATTAATTTATTCCCCTTGGCTATGGGCATCGCTCCAAAGGCGAAGTATGGAGATACCTCTATTGATAGATGTTCGCAGAGAACAGGGACCTACAGTTTATAGCCGAATCCGTACGATTTTTGCTAGGTAAATAGCAACTTTTTAATTGCTAGCTGTGTTAGTGATACAGAAATGCACTAGTTCTACAGGGTGGAATCCAACTACAGACCTCCCGATTTACAGACAGACTTTTATTTTAATTATTGTATAAAAAATATATAGCTAATAAAGTAATAAAAAATATAACATATTATAAGATATGCGTATTAAGCATTGGGACGATTTTATGTGCTGAGCACCTTGCTGTAGACGTAGAAAAATATGATTTTTGATGAACCTATTAATTTTATTTAAAATCAAAATTACATATATCGGAATTCAGTATGAAATTGTTATTTAGACCCGATAACCAGTCGTATATTCTTGAAAAATTTTCAACGTCTTAATGCTGGGAATCAGGCTCCATATAACGATTGCCTGAACAATTTGTTGTTATGCATCTTTTACATGAGGCAGAGATCAACGTGTTGCTGGATTTTTTCCAGGTCGCAGCAAATGAGTTCAATAATCGATCCATTTGCTTCAATATTAGCCACCAGATCGGTCGCCAATCGCCAAAAAAATTATAAAACTCCTAAAAATAAAATAGAGGCGTTAAACTGCAGGATCTGGGTGGAAAATTATAAATTAAACTTCCCAATAAACTTGCCTCTCAATTGAGTTTTTATTTTACGTATCGTCTGGCACACTCCACACGTCTTAGCCAAATCGAGTTCTTACATTTGTTCACAATGTGATGGCCGGCGCATAATGACCAACAAACAGTTCTTTTTCTGGATGCTTTGTAGTCCTGCCATTTCTCTGCTTGCTCTTTAGCCCAAAGGACGTATTTATTGCACCAGAAATGAGTTTGCGAAAAATGAGAGCTATGAGAAACAACACTCGCCTTACCTAAGCCTAAATTTTGATAATTATATTCAAAAGTTATTTATTCTGTTTTGTTGTAACTCTACAAATGGTTTAATTCTATATTAAACTAAACGTGTTTGAAATCATTTTCCATAAAATCACCCTTTATGTTATATGCGGCTTCTTACGCCAAAAATTTTGTTAAGAATATGGCATTCATTAAGTTGAGAAAATAATGTATATTTAGCGCATTTTCATTGAAAATTGAGATTGCCATATTAAATAAATATTTTAGAGTTCTCAGTAAATCATACAGAAAATATCATAAGAACTAAAAAAAAGGACATTTAACAAATCGAGAAAAATAATATAGTCTTTCACAAAGTTAGGATTCTGTTATCATTATCGCGTTCTTCGACTGAACCATAATTTTCCTCTGATCAATTGTTCCTTAAGAGTCAGAACCCTTGCATTTGTCGCTTGAACTAAATTTGTAAAATATAATTAACTAAAACTTCATATTCTTACTCCATTCTCATTTTATTCAGTTTCTTGCTTAAACGTTACAAGCTTCGCTCTTCATTTTAACAACAGCAACATCTATACAATTCTTCCACCATATTTAGTTACAAAAAATGACTTACAAACTTTCGTTACAGGTCAAGTGTCCAGAATGCCGTGCCGAACATCGTATACCCTACAATGGCGTCCAAGCATTTCCCACCAATGTCACATTGCAGCGTTTTCTCGAACTGCACATAGAAATAACCGGCGAGCTGCCAGATCCCACATCAGGTACATAATATTTTTTATTATATTATTAATACAATATATTGTGGATTTAAAATATAATTGCTTTTTAACAATAAGCAACGATTTGCATTTGTTTGTGGAAAGCAACAAAGCAAGTTGCTTGTCAAATTGGAATTTCATTAAATGCATTTTTGTCCAAAAAATATTTGAATTTAACTGCGCAGAGCTGCTTTTGGTTCATATTAAAAACTGTTTTTGAAATGCCAATGAAATACAAAATTTCACTAGCAATTGCACAAATGCAACACAGATACACACACATAGGGACAGTCAAACAGTTGCACAAACATTTATACACGCTGGAAGTATATATGTGTGCGGAATTGTGCAAATATTTTTAATATTTGAAAAATATGCTTTTTCTTTGAAGTGCAACATTACTTTATGCATTCTAATGCATTGATAGTGGACATAGGGTGCTTTTTTATGGTATACGTTGTAGAACGTTATAATTTTGATGTCAAGTACTGAGAAACTATTTTCGATTAAAAGACGAAATTTTCGATATACTTAGATGTTAACTTTAGGCTTTATTTAAGGTGTGAGGGTTTAAACATCAAAACAACCTAATGGAACTTATTACTGTTCATGAGATCATTATCATGGGATTTTTAAATATAAAAATTAAACTTAAATTAAAAAAAATATGAGAAAAGAATAAAAGAAAATGAGGAACATACGCGAATACGGAAAATGGTCAAAACCATACAGACTACTAAAAAGGTTTATTTCTAAAACTCTGCCTCTTAAAAGTCTATTTTTAGTGAATAGCCTATTTTGCTCAAATATAAAAATAGTTATTAATTATTATGAATTCCCTGACTGACTAACTAGACAATTACTCTTAGTTTGAGTATGAAGATCCCTTTTATGAACTTTTGAAGGAAGACAGAGACCAACAAAAATCCGAAGTCACAAGGCGTTGTTTGGTAAACATAATGATTTTCATGGGAGATAAGGATCACAAGGCGTTGTTTGGTAAAAATTTTGGTTTTCATGAGGGATAAGGATAATTTTGTATGTAGGAATGCTACAATAAAAGCATATTATAAATAATATTACTGTTTAAAAGATTTAAAATTTTTTTACCAAATAGTTGAAAATGTCCGACCGTTTTCCGCAAACCAAATCCTGACTTTTTTACCGAAAGAAAAATTTAAAACCTTCGGTTTAGAATGTTAATTTCATTTCAAGCACTGATTTAAGAATTTTTCTTCTTTGATACGATTATTTTTTACATTGAATCAGTAGTTAGTATTTTAAAAGCATTTAAAGCTAACATTTCTTAGTTCAAGACTTTATTTTTAAGTTTGTGAATTCTCAATTTCTAAGTCATGTAAAAACAAATTTTTATATATTTCACATCTCGCTTCATGTGCTGCTGCTTGCATATCATGCACAAGCCATATTTCTATTATAAAAGTAAAACATCTACATCTATTTAGTGTAACTTAAGTTACTTTGCAACACATTATCGGATTACAGATGAGCGTACTGGCTCTCGTCAGGCGACCCTGCCATGCACGACCCTTCTTCAGTTAGTTACTCCAGGTTTTCCTTCACTAGCTTTTCCATCGAAGTTTAGTTTGCATCGAACAATTTCTTTGCGGAAACAGCTTCATTCATGCGCAAGGCATGGCCAAGCCACCCCAGGCGTTATGTTGTAATACGCTAGATGACATTGATCTCATACAGCTTATGTTCTAGTATAAGCTGAAAATTCATTGAAAACAAATTTTTTTTTTGATTTACAAGTCGGATCGTAAACCTTGTGCTTAACCATATAACATCGGTATGACTCGTTGCACATATTATCTACCTACTAGGTAGCGTGGCGAAGAAAAAGGGGCTGTCTGTCCCCTTGCAGTCGTTTGAGATCTTTCTGGCTGTCGCCAATGTGATAGCAATCAAGAGCATTACTTTGCTCAAATAAAAAACAGACTCAAAACGTAAAACAGTTTTTAACATCAAAAAGTAAAATATGACAAATAAAAAAATTCAATTTTGAGTATTAAAATTGTTTTCTGGTAAGAAAGCAAGTTAATGTGCGAGATCCAAAGCCTTGTACCTTTTCCTGATATCAAAGAGTATCAATAAAAAGAGACCCTATATAATAATTTTTGTTACTTTTCTTTTTGCAATCGCTACAAAAGTCAAAAATATACAAATTATATACATATAATATATACAAATATATTAAAAAAAAATGCTTTACATAAGCTTTGCAACAGTTGGTGTAACTTTAATTAAATTGCTTTCAAATGCAAAAAAAATATATAATCATTTGTAAAATATTGCATATTAAAAAAGCTTTGTTATAATATTTGGTTTCCAATTAAAAATTGCTCTGATAGCAATTAAAACTAAGCAAATTGATTTCTGGTATATATATATATAAATTTTTGTATTTTTTATATTTTGAATTGCTTTTACATTTGACTAATTTATACAAACGAATACTTTGTATTGTGGCCAAATTGTGTAGCAAATTGTAGGGCAGAGTAAGGGGAATGAATGACTATGCAAATAAGTTGAAAGTTGATAGTTGAAACAATTCGTTGAAACAAATTGGTTTTTCAATATACAAAGAGTACACTCTGTGTGTGTGTGTGTGTGTGTTTGTGCTTTGTCCGTGTTAGCATAGAAATGATGCTCAAGGAAACACTCATCGTCAAATGCAAATAAGTGCTATTCGCAATCAGCGTCAAGTACACACAGTAGTTAATAAGTAGACAAAGAATGTATTTTTTGACAATTGCTTTGTAAATACTTGAAACCAAAGAGCATAGAAAAAAAGTTGTGCAAATACTGTGTGTGAGTGTGTGTGTGTGCAATGCCACAGAGAGGCATTCATGCAGCAAGTTTTTATTATAAATATCTGGCAAGTGTGTATCGTATTTGCAAATTCACTTTTCCATATGATTACACGACAAAATACAGCCAACTATTGCCAGCAAATGTTAAAATGTTGCATACTTTTCAGGGCTGCCAGCTCAGCTCTGTGCATGTGGGTGTGTATGCTATGTGTGTGTGTGTGTGAATGTGTGTATTGTCATGCAAAAATGCAACAGACTGCGGCAGAGATTGGGCCAAAAGAGACAGAGTTCATCAGAAGGCCAACACAAAATTCACTGCAATTGATGCAGAAAAAAGTTTACTTTCAGAGCTATGTTCTGGCGCACAGCTCCATCCACCACAGCCATATCCAGTTCTTTGTCAAGCTGCTGGAACACGACTTGTTATAGCTGCCATTGACTATCTATGTGCAGCACAGTGGTGTGAGCAATGTTGTTTATGCGTCATTTGAGTCTGAGCGTGCCGCGCCCAACATGGGGCCCGCATCAGAGTGAGGCTTGTTATTTGCATAGTTCAGCCAAGACGAAGGCGAAGCATCTCAAACACATGCTTGCTCGCTTGTACATAGACTTGCATGTGCCATCGACACATAAACACAAATAACATTGCTTAGGTACAGTTGATTTCTCGTAGCCGTTGTAGCTGTCACAAGCAGTGGCAAGAACAGCTGTTGAAATCGCATTAGTTGAGTCGACTCGACTCGACTCGAGTCGAGTGGAGTGGAGTGCAGTGGAGTGGAGTGGCGTAGTGTAACGTACTCAGCACGGCATGTTATGCGTTTTTAAGTGTCTGTCGTAGGAAAAGTTTTCTTGTTGCATATTTGAAAGCATGGCAGCGATTTTTTTCTTTTTGCATTTTGTGTACTGCTTGAAGCAGTTGAAATTGATGAGCTTGGGCAATGCTAATGCGCTGTCAGCGTATGCACAAAGTTTTCAACTAGAGTTAAATTGATTGCCCTCTTACACTTGGACAGGTCAAATTATGGAACGTTGTGGCGTGTGCTCGGAGAAGGCGTATCTATCGCATTGTGCGCACTGTGAGAAGAAGATTTGCGAGGACTGTAAAAGCGCACACATGGATATACTGAGACGCGAGATAACACGTTTCAACTCACAGGTAAGTGTGCACTACTAAAACATTTGTCTTCAATTGCTGTCAGTTTATTCATCACTGTTACGTCTCGTTGCCAGATACGACGCAGCTTGCATCGCCTGCAGGACTCGTTGGCTGTCATTGAGAAGAACACCATTAGTTTGCAGACAAACGCCATTAGCGTTACAGATGAAATTGATGAGATCTATCGTCGCATCACAAAAGCCATTAAAGATCGTTCCGATCAGCTTAAGGGTGAAATTGATCGTTATCTGACTGTCGAGTTGCGTAATCTTATAACGCTTAAAGAGAATCTCGATCTGGAGATCACAAACATCACCAGTAACTGCGATATTGTCGACAAGTATATGAACGAAACGGTTGAATGGGATGACTGCGAGCTCATGGATACAAAAGAGATTTTCCTAAAGACAGTCGAGTTTTTGCGTCATTTTGAGTACGAAAATGCTGATTACAGTCGTCGCATACGCTTTATGGTCTCCATCGATCCCAACCAGATGGTCATGAATCTGGCCACATTTGGTGATCTAAACATCACGCCGCACTCGACGCCCGGCAGCTCTGTTAGTAGCTCACATCTGGCTCCACCTAGCGCGCTACAGCCAGGTCTTATGCGCTCTAAGAGTGACCATCGTTTGGCTACACAGTTTAGGCAGCAAGAAGAACGTGGCGGTTATAATGATGAGCCCGTATTAGGTGGTCGCAAGTTTGGCGAGCGACCTGTGCGTACTGCCAATACCGATCGCTATGGTGATGCCAGCAGTCGCTATGGGCGCACCGACTACGATTACGATAACGACTACGAAAATGAGCAATCCTCCCGCCCCGGCAAATCCTCACGTTTTCGTTCGCGCTTTGTGCGTTCGCATCAAAATGAAGATTCGGATAGCGAGCAACAACAGCAGCAACGTCAAGAGCAGGAGAAGCGCAAAGATCGCGTGCTGGACAGTGAAGATGTCTCACGTGGTCAGCTCAGTGGCATTATACGTCTGAGCGACTGTGCACGTGTAGTGCAGCGTCTGTCGGAGATTGGCAAGGAGAAGAAGGAGAAGAAAACAGATGTGGCAGCTGAGGCAGCAGTGCAAGCAGCCATTCAAGCACAAAAGGCAGCTATGCAGCGTCAAAAGCAGCCGGCTGCACAACGGCAGGTTTCCGAGGACGATGAGGTGTCACGTCAGAAGCGTCAGAATAAAACAACGTCCAGTGCAGCTGCAGCAACACCAACAGCAGCAGCAGCAGCAACCGCAGAGGCGGGTGAGCGTCCCAATACGGATCGTGTGGCAGCTTTAAAGCGTGGCGGCGCCGGCGGAGCTAGTGAGGAGAGTGACAGCTCCAACCAGGCAGCCTCTCCAGTGCGTACAGCAGCGACGCGAGCTGAGGTAAGTGTGAATGAAACAAATGAAGAAGACGAAGCAGGTGCTGAAGCCACGACAGCCGCCAGTGACAATGACAGCGAGAGCGACAGCGAGCCAGAACCAGAGCAGCAGGCAGTTGAGGCAACAAGTGGTGCAGTAGAGGAAGCTTCGAACTCCTCAGAATATGAGTATGAGGAGGTGACAGCTAGTGAGAGCGAAGAAACCGAAACAGAGCAAAGCAGTGATGAAGAGGTACAAGCAACAACGGTTGCCCCATCAGTGGTTCAAGTGGTGCCAACACCAGCAGCTAATGAGTTGGTAGAAAAAATCGAGCAAGGTGCCGCCGACGAGTTGATAACGGCAAATGCTATGGTGTCAAACGAAGAAGACGTAGAGGAAGCTGAAGAGGAGGAAGATGAAGAAGAATCAGAATATACAGAGGAAGAAATTGAGGAGACTGACTATGAGGATGCTGAAAATGCGCCAGCTTCCGATTAGTTGTGGGTAGAAGAGTAACAGATTTAACCGATAGCATAGCCATGGATAGTTGCACACATTTAGCTCTGACTGCTGTTGCCGCTGCATTGTCGTGGATATGCTGCACAGTATTTTTATACCAAAAGTCATAATCTATTGTTTGTTATCATTTTAAACGTTATACTTTTAATTGCGTATACGCACTGTTTAACTGTTGTGCTGTCCTACTCTTCTTCTTATTTGTGTTCACACTCTACCCCCGCTCCGTAAGTTCGTTAATTGATTATTACATACATATTATCCAATTACCTACGACATTTGCCTAACCTAAACGTAATTTTCTTTTGGAAAATGCTATAAATTGTTATGCTGAATTTTTTCTTTTTAATATGTTGCGTTTTCTATATGTGTATGTTAAGTTCCATTTTGATTTTCTGTCTTGTCTTGTAAACGCCTATCTATCATTTAATGCTGTTTTGGGGCACAACTGTTTTTCTTTTTGTGAACTTTGCTTGCTACTAAAATCATCAATAAATTTAAAAACCAAAAAAAAAACCAAGTCACACTAAGCAAAGTTCAGCCCAAAACATTAAAATTTGGACATCAGAATTTAATTGATTTTCTATAAATGCTACTTATAAACGATATGCAAATGTAAGCGAACCTTAAGAAACCCCACTTAAATGACATTGTGCCATCTAGTAATTTAACATCTATTACCTTGTCGTCGTTTGCCTAGTTAGCTGCACCGACGGCAGTTAGTATCTACCAAGAAATACAAAATACAAAAAAAAAATACATAATTTGTTGTGCAATAAAAATGATACTGTTTTATGTCAAACGATAAAAATGTCAGTAATTTCATTATTTTGCCATTTTGTTCTGTTCTATTTCTATTTCTGTTTCTTTTTTTTTGCCACAATTGCCGTTTTTGCCGTCCCACCGCTAACTGTACAAGTGGACAAACGATGTGGTAGTGATGTTAATTTGCTTAACCTTTACTAAATATCTCTTGGCAACTCTGGTCAAGCGCTCGACCAGCTAAAGACATAATGAAATGCCAACTTGCTTAAATAGCTCTACTAGACGACAAAATAAATGATAAAAAGAAAATGCTGAATATACACTGCTGCCTTACTGCTGTAT
Source organism: Chymomyza procnemis (assembly GCA_035046065.1). Classification (NCBI taxonomy): domain Eukaryota; kingdom Metazoa; phylum Arthropoda; class Insecta; order Diptera; family Drosophilidae; genus Chymomyza; species Chymomyza procnemis. The sequence goes on along the minus strand of JAWNOJ010000023.1, from coordinate 8,265,762 downwards.
CATACAATATCAATTATATGTTTATTTTTTTCCTGTTTTATTTTATTTTTTGCGTTTAATTTTATATTTATATTTATAAATTTCTGATGTCCGTTTGTAAATATATTGCATATGTTCATAAGTTCTTTGCGTTATACATAGTTATATATCATTATATACTCATTTCCGTCAACAAAGAGCGCATACTATATGGCACAAAGAGTGAACATTTGTGTGCGACTGTGTGTGTGTGTGTGAGTGTGCGTATCTGTGAGTGTGTGTACATTCAATACAAAGCATTTCAATCATTACGCACAGCAGCAGAATGGCGTCGAGGCAGTTGCTGTAAATGACAAAGCACTTCCGACAGTTTAACAACGTTTTCATTTTCATTGCGTATTTTACCACACAAACAAACACACACACTCACATTAATACATATATTTATGTTTATATATTTGTTTCTATAAGTGTGAGTGTGTGTGTGTGTGTGCGTTTGAGTTTGTTGCATATTTGTCGTCAACACTTTTTTATTTTTGGCATTATTCAATGTTAGACCAAAAAAATAGCTTGTCATGCAGACCAAGGCGAACAAAAACTATATTAAGCGATTTTTTTTCAATACAGTAAATACTCGAAATAGTGAACAAGCAAAAATTTAACTTCAAAACTTCCTTGGAGATAAACTCTGTTGAATCAAATCTATCAAATTGAATCAAATATATCTTGCATCACAATAATTTCATGGTAACGTTCCATTCATTGACGCCAATTTCCGTTGACTCATAGAATTATTTCAAGTGATATTGTTGCAAAATCGCAACAATTGCTGGCATTCAATGGTATCTGACTTAACTCATCTTTGGATTTAATGTAACTTCAAATAAAGAATTCAAAAGCTGTTGTGATATAACTAATACATGAAATGCATACCTCAAAAATAGTAAATTTTTTGAGAAAAACGTTAACGCTTTGCACACGTTGCGCTCGGCTTTCTTCTTCTATGATGAAATCACAAGCTAGTTAGAGCAGTAAAATGCTCAAAGTCGCACTAATGCAAAAACTGTTCAAAGAAGCCTTTTATACCTTTAATTTATTTAAATGTTTTTTTTTTTGTAATTCCATTAAGTTCAGCTTTTTGATTAAGCCTTCTGATTATTTACATTTTTTTCAATTTTTTTTTTTGAGTTCAGCCGTTTGAGATACTATGAACTTTAGCCCAACTTGCTGCCGTGGCGTATGCTTAATTTTAAACGCAATACTGTGTATGTAAGTTTAATGCTAGTTTCAATATGACATACATTTTCTTTGATAATGTTAAAGCCCAGTTAATGAAATGATTGACAACAATAATAGATTTGAAAATCTATTTCAATCAAAAGTATATGCCATATCAAAGCACCTATTCGGAAATGCTTTTGTCAAAATACTGAAATGAACAAAAACCAGCTCTTAAATATTCATTTGTAATTTTAAAGTTTATCAGACAAAGAAACGGTTGGCTTGAAATATTAAAGTCTTAGAAAATAAAAAAAGATATGTTTAGAAAAACAAACAAACTGTGCTGTCGTCAATATCGAGCGACGGTTCTTTGTAGAGCTTGATAGTAAAATAGCTAGTGCAAAAACTAAACATTGTTCAACAAATCCCGGTGTTCTCTGTAACTATGTATGCTTGTGGATGCCTGTAGGTATGTGTGCCTGCGTGTGTTTGTATGCTGACATGTCCATGTCATTTACACAACTCACTCAATAGCCTTCTCTTTTATACATTTCACTCTCATACATACATATACTCTTTACATACTCTTCTTTTTTATTTTGTTTGCTGCCTTCTTTCATCTCTTTGCATTGTTACATGAAATTTCATTTCTTTTCGCTTTAACGCTGTCAAACAAACGCTACAAACGCCATACGAAAAAAAAAACCAAATACGACACTGAACTAACAGGCCGCCAGCGCAACTGACTCTGATGCAACTCCTACTCCTACCCAACAGTCAAAGCCGCCAGTGTCTGCGCAAGTGGCAGCTGTTAAGAAGACACAACGTTCCGGCAGCAGTGACTCCACAGCATCCACAGAAAGCTCGGCCAGCTCGGCAGCAGCAGCAGCAGCAGCACCAAGCAACTCACAGAAGGCACCCTCTACCGCACGCTACTCGACGACACGTGAAACAACGAGCAATGCGACTGCAACGCCGGAGAAGAAACCATTTGTAAGTCGCTTTTTACCGCAACATAGCAACACGACGCCAGCCAATGGTGCGGCAGATAAGAAAAAGGCAGAGTCTGATAGCAGCAGCGAAGAAGAGACCAGCTCGGAGTCTGAATCGGAATCCGAGGCAGAAACTAAGCCTAAAGCAAGTGCAGCAAGCAGCAGCAGTACAGCCAAATCAGCGCCAAGCAGTGTCTCCAACTCGACCTCGACGGCAAATACTGCATCTTCAAGCGGCTCTACGTATCGTGATCGTCTAGAGGCAAGACGTGCCTCACGCGATGAGACTGCATCTTCATCACGTAGTGGTGCTGGCTCCTCTTATGCCACACCCTCCAGCAGCGGCTACGGCAGCAGCAGCAGTGCCACAACACGCACGCGTCCCGTGCCCGCACCGCATCATACTGCCGAGAGTGAGGATCGTTATGGCAGTGGCAGCAGGTATTTGTTCAATATTCCAAGTAAACTGCTTAAACATGAGATTTGTTAAGTCTCCAAACAGCTAAAAATAATAATAATAATAATAATAATGAACATTCCAACCAATTTTGACTTTTGTTTAATGGCAAAATGCGTTACTAACCAAAAAAAAAAAGAAAAAGAATAGAATAAATAAGTTGGTTGTGACTAACAAGAGCAAAGACATGCACACCGACACATCTGGCTTTTGTTTATTTAATCAATTCTTTTTTAAATATATATATAAAATTTATTAATTAATATATATGACATTTAAGCAACAACAACAAAACAAATCATTATAGCTGCTGATTGCATTTAAGCTATATGACATTTAATTAGCGCTTGCATAATGTAAAATAAAATTCAATTAAACAACTGAATAGACTTAATTAATACAAAACTAATTAATATACTAACAACGATTGCACTTAAAGTATGCAACACTTTTTCGTTTTTGATATTTTGTGCAAATTTCTCGCAGTGTAGCTTAACATACGTTTGCCTTATTTTTCTCTCTTGTCTCTCTTTTTTTTCATAAAACCAAAAAAAATATAATATTCTGCAGCTTTGTGCAACTGCGTGCATTAGGCTTAAACATAGCGGCCATTTTGTTATTGTTTATACGCCTCGTGGTGCGTCTAATTGTCAAGTTCATAACTTTTGCCTAACCAACTCAAGCACAATTCTGCCAAGCGCAAGGCTGCGCCTTAGGTAAAAATAAGAAAAATATATATTGTATAACTTTGGCAAGACCGAAGTTTTAATGCTCTTTATCTGGTATGAATGTCAAAGGAAATGGTATGCAAGAAGAATCAGCATCGCTTCATTTTAGCAAGGTTAACACTTTCTTGTGAAATAGATTGTTATATGTAATAAGTCAAAGGAATTATATAATAAGCTTTATTCAAAATTTTAATTTATAATTAAAAAATCGAGCGTGTTCAATGAATATACTACTGTCTGATATTGTCAAACAATTTTATTTTTATAAACATAGGCAATGAATATGATTAAACCGATTCTATAATCATTCTGCCAAGTGTGGCGTTCTTAACCGCCAAATATTTATAATTCGATGTGAAATAATTAATTAATTATAGTTGACCCCGGTAGTGTAGTGGTAGCGCACTCGTCTCTAAATCCAAAGGTCGGTGACTTAATTCCACCCTGTAGCCTTCTAGCACCCTGTGGCATCACTAGCATATAAATAGATGCTATTTACATAGGAAAGTCTAAATTATTTAAAGCCACCGCCGTTCGGATCCGTCTATAAACTGTAGGTTCACTTCGAGCAGCTATTAATGGAGATATCTCCATGCTTCGCCTTTGTAGCGATGACCATAGTTAAATTTATTTTATTGAAAGAGACTTATTGACAACCAAAAAGTAATTACTCAGAGTCTCTTAGTTTTAGAAACAAAAAGCTATGTTGCAAAAACTTCACCTTATTCAATAAATGGTGGCATACTCCTGCATAATTTTCTTAGTCGTACAGCAAAAGTGTTACAAAATTCCAGAAATGTTAATAAAAAAGTACGCTTCTTAAAACTTGGAAAAATATGCCATAAAATTTCAGAATTGTTAATTAAAAGCATATTTTCTTTAGAGAACAAATGCTGTACTAAAATATGTAAATTTCATTAATTTTTAAATTAATAATTACACTAGCTATGTGTGCCTTGTATCAAAACTAACTATTAAGTTCAAAACGTTTATCTAAAGCGCCTTATTGCATCCCAACTAGCCACATAAAGAGCATCTATAATAATAAAAAAAAAAGTTTGCAATTGTAAATGCTTTGAAGTCTTGTCAGCGCAAGCAAGCACACTGCTCATGTCTCTCACTATTATTATTTCTTTTATTCTATGTTTTATGTTTATCTTTGTAGTGTACTGCCCTTTAGCATACCGTACATAAACAGACCTTACCGGGCTCGTTACCGCAAGCGACTGGCTGATGTTTTACGTGAAGTTAAATGATATGTGTAGAACCATAGCAACATATGTAGTATATCACCCAAGCCCCAAAACCCTTGAAGTACCTTCATACTTTAATTGTAACATAAATTATTTTTTGTGTGTGCCATTAAATGTGCAACCAACTTACATTAACGAATGGTTTTTCTATATATATATATATATAAATTTTTATGATTTAATTTTTTTTTACTTTATTCCTAAGCACACCTTTTTGCACACTCTATCCAAGTTCATTCATTTTGTTTGAATTGTTGCATAGTTGGTTTTACCTACATACATTACTTAGCACATTCTGTTTGCCATTATTCATTTGTACGTTACGCAATTAGGCGCATTTATCACTCTAACCAACTAAAAAGCACAAAATGTTGTGCTTCAACGAAATGTGCAAATAATTAGACGCAGCAGAGCAACATTTTAGCCAACATCAAAGTTTATTGTGGTCTGTCTGACTGTATGTCTGTCCGTGCGTTGAAAGTGTAAAGTCAGCGTAAAGTTGCTGGCGGCATGAGCGGTTAAGGCAAATCAAACAATACGGCACATAATGGCCGTAAAGGCTTAGAGGACCAAACTTATTTCTGACCAACGCATTGACGCAACTGACTGGCCAAACATTTGAGCCATTTCCGACTTGTATGCCCTTTCAATTGGCTTGCTTTGTGCCGCTGCGGTGTGCCTTTTGTAAGGGATCAGCCCAGGGTCGTTGCTTTAATTAGAACTCAACGAGTTTTTATTGTTGCGCCGCCTTGGCGTCCTTTAATTTACTTGCGCTCCCTTTTTTTTTTGTTGTGCGTATTTTTGTTCGACAACAATATTTATTCGGGCCCGATTGAGTGTCAGACGTGCGGCAAAATCTTGCGTATTGTAATTAAAACTTTGATTTGGTCACGTAAGTGCTATTGAGTGAGTGCCACGCCTGACGCAGTGCGCTTATATGCCTGCGGCAAGGCATTTCGCTTGGCTTAACGCATTTAAGCCGACTTATATGTCAGTTAAGCTGCAGAGCGCATTATGGTGATTGGAAGCCACTAATTGGTATGCCATTTTTTTTCTTTTTTGTCTGCGCTGCAGTCAGCAGGCTTTATTGAGAGACAGCACAAACGCAGCGCAATTTGCTGGCCACAATTCACACTCAGGCATTGCTGTGCACTTGCTGTGTGCTACAGATGTTGTTGTTGTTAACGATACTACACAAAAATTGCAAAAAAAAAGGAATTCACAAAGGCCAACAATGCAGTTTTTATTTTTAACTCAGATGCGTTGGCAGCTTCATTGTTCACGGCATTTTTTATGCGCAAACAATAGTAATGCAATTAACCAGTACAAATATAAATGCAGCGAAAATAAATACAAACAAAAATAAAAAATATGTGTAAAATAGCGTGTATATATATATATAAATATTGCCATTTAATGTTTGTTTCCGGCGCCATGTTGTGTGTTTGCCAAATAAAAAGTATGTCAAAATGGCGGAGTTGATATGTGCGAAAAAAGTGTTGCCTACTTTTAAGCGCAGTGGCTTGTGTTAAGCCCTACTGCTTGACAGCGACAAAAAGCTGACAGCTAAAAATTGTAAACCCTGCTTAACACTGCTTGCCGTGCTTGCACAAAGCCTGATGGTATATAACTGTTATTTGCTGGCAACAACACCCTTACCCCGCAGACACCAACACAAATGAATTAATTAGTTTTTAGTTTAATTTACTTTATTTAAATAGCATTAATTTTATAATAATTTAATACGCTTTCGTCATAGCCGATTAGTGTTTGTTGTGTGTTTAGTTTGTTGTTTTGTAGCCGTTGCTGTTGTTGCGCACTGCTTGCTGCCATTTTGTGCCTACCTGAGCAGCGCATCCCTTTTCAACACACACACACACACACACACTCTATGTCTCTCTATATCTCTCTCTCGCTCCAGCTCTCTTTGTACTGAGCAATAATTTCTTTTACTTAACTTTTACTATTTAACTTTCGATAATGTGAAATGTGAATTTAATTATAAACTTTTCGAGTATTGTTGGTTTTTTCGTTTGTATTTTAATTGAATTTTGTTACTTTGAAGCAGTCTAATTAACAAATTGAGAAGTGGCCTGGCCGCGAAACGCATTAGTGGGAACGAAAGGGGTTTTTAGAGCCGTGCTAAGCTCGTGCGCGCACCATAGACATGACACAACGTTGTGTCTAAGGGTCAGATTCAGCTCCGGCTGGCTGGCTGGGTGGCTGGCAATGGCAACAACAAGCCATTACGTGGATTTTTGTAAGCTAGTTAAAAGTTAGTTCATTAAGCGCCAGGGTTGAAAGTGGATTTACCCAAAATGCAGCCACGCTGGTTTTAGGTAGCTTAAAAACTTTTAAGCTACGCGCAGCAGGACTAACTTATGTACATATACACCCATAGCTATACCCGTATAGTTTTGTTGTGCAGGTGTCTGTCTATATATACATATATACAAACGAAAAAATTACAACGCAAAAAAAGCGCAAATTGAAAAAAATGGCAACAACAGCAATATGAAAAGCAAACAAGGCAAAAATAAACAAACCCAACAACAGCAACAACAACTACCACTACCACAAATTTTCCAGCTACACAAGCCGCTTTCTAAACAAAAGCAAGAGCAGCGCCATTGTAACGCAACCGTCGCTTTCAACGCCCACCGCCTCCTTCGATGAGGATGCCAATGGCACCGGCGATGATTCGGACAGTCGCTATGGCACAGGACGTTCACGTTATTTGGCCATGAAGGAGCGACGCACACGCCTGGCGCGCAGTCGCTCCTCACATCAATTTGGCAATGAGGACGAGGATTTGGATGAGCCAGTGTCGCCAACAACAGCTTCACCGTCTGCTTATCTAGCTTCAAGGTGCGATGTCTTTACTAAACAAAACCACAGTTTCGCAAACCAAAAACGCTCCAAAAAAGTTCCAAAAAAAAAAACACAAATCAAATTTTTGCAGGACAATGAAACTCTTTTGTTTTCCAAATTCTTTAAAAATGTGCATACTGTATATATATTTTATATATAAATCTATTATCTCTATCAGCTAATTAGGCCTTTGTCGGTGTGCGTGTCTAGGCGCTTTTATTGTGCGTGCTGTATCCCGTCCAGAGAAATTGTTAACTTTATCTTATGAGTTTATGAGTTATTTACCTTATTTTATTTTATTTTTTTTTTAGTTCCTTTATGTACTGCGTGCTGATATAGATATATTAAACACAGTTTTACATTTTAATCAATTGCAACTTTACAACACACTAATTCAGTATTATAATTTGTTTTGAGTTCTTTTACGCGTTTTGCAACACTACATTTTTTTTGTTAATACTTTGCGATACAAAACCAAAAAAAAAAAACAGATTTATTTTGCTGCAATTTTTTGCGCGTTCGTTTAACCGTTAATTAACTACAAAATAGTTTTTGTCAAATATCAAATTTCGCTCATATGCTCTCCCTCATTACGTGTTTCTCAGCAGTACAAACGCTCACACATTCTCTCAATATCTCTGTACATAAAAGCAGCTCACGTGCCATTAAAACGTTTATCGCGCGTCTTACGCCCCCCACAGCACATCTGTCTCATTCATTTTAGGCCAATCCAAAGCCAAATCCCAACCAGCATTCCCTAACTTTCCTTCATATATCATGCAGTTTCTCCCAACTCCATACAGGCAGCTGCGCTTGGCGGCCATTTGCTAATCTTCGATTTCCTACAACTTACAGATATAGTGGCTATGGCAGCAGCGATCTTTCACGCAGCCGTTCCTCGCATGCACTAAAATCACGCGATAGCTCGCCCATTACGGATCGCAGCGCCATGTTGTCACGCAGCACCATGGGCAATTCTACGGAAAGCAAAGATGGTGAGGCGCTGAGCAGCTGGGCGCGCTATTTGAAAAACAAATATGGCAACAAGACCGCCAAGGATGCGCCGTCCAGCAGCAGTAGCGCACGCGACGCGCATGTCTCTAGTTCCACGGCGTCGCCGTCGCATGCGCACGGCGCTGGCAGCAGCAGCGGCAGTAGTCGCAGCGCGGCCAGCGACGTTTCAAGGCGTCTCAGTCTGGGCTTGCCCTTGCGTCAGGCCAACGAGATTGCCTCGTCCGACGATGACGGGTCAAAAAACGGGCTAGGCTCCCCTACGTCCCCTACGGTGGCAGCAGCAGGTATACACGGAGTAGCAGGTACTATCCCTAAACAGGTGTATCTGCGAAAACGTCAGCAGCTGTTCCAGTTGGGGGGCCGGGGGAGCGAGCCCGGATCCTTTACGTGGCCGCGCGGCCTAGCCGTCGGTCCCGACAATAGCATCGTTGTGGCAGATTCGTCCAATCATCGCGTACAAGTTTTCGACTCGAATGGCATCTTTGTCAAGGAGTTTGGCGAGTACGGCAACGGCGAGGGCGAATTCGATTGTCTGGCCGGTGTGGCGGTCAATCGTATCGGACAGTACATCATAGCCGATAGGTAAGTTTATCGATTGTTTTCACAGCCACCCCGCTTTAATTAAGTCGCACAAAGCGGCATAATTAATTTTCGAGCTTAGCGCTCGCGCGCCTAAGTCTATGCAACAGATTTTTGTATGCCACATCAGTGTGTGCCGCTAATTGGCACTGCTAAGCGCATAATAGCCACGTTAATGAGATACGGCTAAAGCTGCTACATGTACGCATCGCAGCTTAACACGGACAGCTGGCCGTTCCTAAGCCTTCTCGTGCGTTTCTAATCCTACAATGTTTTTGTCTGTGTTGCTGCTTTGCCTGGATAAAACCTTTTTTATGTCAGGCAATGCTACTCTTGTTATCGTTGTTGTTATTGTTGTTGTTTTTGTCATGCTATGACACAAATTCTCGTCCAGTGGCAGCAACAGTGGCCCCAGTAGCCCCCAACATGTTTTGCTCAACTTTGATTTTGCAAGTTAAGCAGCTTAGGTTAAGCCTCTAAAGCTTCAAGCGGCAACATTTTATAGCAGCAGTGCCAGTAACTCATTACGTAGAGTAACTGCTGGCTGCCACGTGCCACCATTTTGTAGCTGTTGCAATTAAGCAGCGAAAGTGCGTGGGTCAACACTTTCGGTTGCGCCTATAATTATGCAACGAGGCGGTGTAATTGCTGCAATTAAAATGTGCATGCCACATGACGTCATCAAGTTAAAGTAATTCCCGTTCCTGTGCAACATCAGTCTTGCCAACTACTTATAATGCTCGACGCTTGCCACTTGCCACACCGAGTGTTGTCGTCTCTTATAACTACTATCTCTATCTCTGCATGCCGCTGTACCCACAGATACAATCATCGCATACAAGTGCTCGATCCGCAAGGACGTTTCCTGCGCGCCTTCGGTTCGCAGGGCACCGCAGATGGCAAATTCAATTATCCTTGGGGCGTAACAACCGATGCACTCGGCTTCATTTACGTTTGCGATAAGGAGAACCACAGAGTGCAGGTATGTATTTGTGTGTATATGTGTGTGTTTGTGTCTATAGATGTAAGCTCTCAATATAGTCCAACGTCGCTTCATTTGCATGCAAATATTTATAATCATCAGCTGGGGCCAGTGGCTGTGGCTGTACTTGTGTTTGGGGGCTCAGGCATACCGCATCCAATTTGTCACACTTGAGCTGCAGCACCCAAGGCCCAACACCCACCCAACGAGTTGTAGCCACAGTAACTACCAATTTTCATGTGCTTAACTACAATACAATATAGTACATTTGTATATGTCTTACTGGGCGGTCACCCAGCTCAGCAATTCATCTGAGGGACAATGGGTGAAGTTGATTTATTCGTAATGATTTGGGGAATGCGGAAGTTGAAGAACTTGAATTACAACGAAAGTTTAAGAATTGTGAATACCAAACATCCTTAAGGTGATTAGTCGAAATGTTAGGGTAATTCATCTACATTTAAAATTATGGTCATTTATCAACCGGTCAGTGCCAACAGTCACACTAAAAATCCCTAATGGAATTATAGGTTTCAAAAGTATGCAAGTTGGACAAAATATGAAACTTGAATATATACAAAATGTCTTTGTAAGCTTTCAAATATCGTTGAAAAATAAATGCATATTTTAATACGATTTTTTGTGCCGAAAGGATTGTCGTAGAATGCTTGTAGTAATCAATTCACTCACAGAATTCACTCCTGCAATTCCTTATGCTTATCGAACTTGTCTCTGGCCCTCAAATTCTGTTTCTCAATGACTTTAGCTCCATTAATTTGCTCGGCGGTTCTTGTCATCCATTCTAGCAGCATCTTGAGTACTTAATAAATTATGTTTTTGACTTAATTTTTATTTTTTTTTGTTTAATATTAAATTTATATTTCTATCTATTGCACGCTTACATATTTTTCTACACAAACATCAATTTTCCGCCCATAGTACGTTGACATTGAGCATATTTGTATTTCATTTTTATTTCATTTTTTTGTGCCCATTTCAATTTGAACTTACCAATTTAATTTGGCCAGGTTTTCCAATCCGATGGTTCCTTCGTTGGTAAATTCGGTTCCTGTGGCCGTGGCGAGGGCCAGCTTGAGCATCCGCATTATATAGCCGTATCGAATACGAATCGTGTTATTGTTTCCGATTCGAATAACCACAGGATTCAGGTAAGCTGTCCGAGCTGTCAACTCGGTCCTTCCTAGCCCTCCATTCTCCATGCTGGTCATAGAGCGTGTGCACTTCATGCTTGTCTGGTTGCGTTCAGATTTTTAATTAAAATATGTTCACAAATTGAGAGTCTACCGACAAAACGTGCCACACATATTGCCACGCCTCTTAACGACCATTTCTTTTTGCTGCAACATTTTTTTATTTATTTTTGTACATTTCTTCTGCTTGCTACCTTTTTTATTTATGTTTCGCATGTGGCATATAGATATTCGATGTAAATGGCAAGGTGTTGTCCACGGTGGGCGGCGAGGGCTCTGACGATGGTCAGTTCAAGTTCCCACGGTAAGTAATTAAATTATTAAATTTTTTTAACTGAGTCACACTGACTATAAATTATTATTATTTTAACGTAGCGGCGTGGCTGTGGACGACCAGGGCTATATATTTGTGGCCGATTCTGGCAATAATCGCATACAGATCTTTAATCCGGATGGCAGTTTTCTTAAAACCTTTGGCTCTTGGGGCTCCGGTGATTCGGAGTTCAAAGGACTTGAGGGTGTTGCCATTATGTCAAATGGAAATATTTTGGTCTGCGATCGTGAGAATCATCGCGTGCAAGTCTTCTAAGACAACTATAACAACAACAAACAACTGTGCATTACTTAAAACAACTTTTAATTTAATTTTATGAATGGTTTAAGATTTTTGTTGAAATATTTATTATGTATTGGAATTGAGTGCCCAATTTAATGTCGATATTTCTACTAAGCCTAGAAATTTGCCAATCATTTAAAGAGCCTACTCAAAATCCTTAAAAAAAAGTCGAAAAAAAATTGTTAAACTAGCCTAAAAGCAAAAAAAAAAAAATTATATAAGAAATTGAATAAATAGCAAACTAAAACTCATAGGAGTTTGAGTGAAAGCATTTGGTCTAATCATTGGGCGCAACAGTGCTCCAAGCATTTACTTAACATTTGCTTTTCCCCAAGTGTTCATTATGGCAGCCTAATTGAGATTTATGCATGTGCGTTGCCCTTTGCCATTTCCCTCATGCCACTTCAGGCGGCACGGAAATTATGGCAGAGGGTGTAGCAGTTACCGAGAACTCTCGGCACTTTATTAAATTAAGATATTTAGCTGGAAAACACAAGTATTCTGTTTTTTCTTTTTTATTTTGGCATAAACTATTGGGTTTTAGCACATGTGCGCACCGCCACGCATACAGATTTATGTGTTGTTGCATAAATTTGTATGCTGCACATATAACGCATACGCCATGTTATGCTAAAGTTGTGGCAACTTTTGGCGAAAACAAGAAAAAATTTAAATTTAAAAAATAACAAACAGGTGTACTCGTTGTTCGACAATGGTATACTCTACATATAAATATTTCAAATTAAACGAAATTTTGTTTAAATGCTAAACTAAGTGGAGAATGTTATTTAAAACATTTCTAGAGAAATGCAGGCTGTAATATTTAGTTTTTCGCAACGCACAACTTTCTTATATTATTTGATTGCTCAGTTTGCTTTGCATTATACAAACAATTCTTCGCCACCACTAAACAGTATAAGAAGATTTGATAAGTCACAGTTTTGTTCTGCAAGATATTTCTCAAAATATCCTACACTTTATTGAGATTGTCTGAACTACATGCTAGTATTGATGAAGTTCGTTTTTGTGCCAATAGAAGTGACATATTGAAAAATATCATCTGGTAAGTCTATTTCTCTAGAAGAAGCTTTCTGCTTTTATTTTTTCACATAAGGCGCGTAGGATTGGTCAACGCAGCGTATAGGAAATGTGCGAGGAAATGTTGATTTGAAATTGATAAAATGATAATAGCTATTGATTTGATTAATATATGTTATTCTTTTCCAGGACTTATGCTAGTACATATCGTCAAAGTGGCAGACCTCTGTGTTATCTTATGCCCCGTATTATCGTCGTGTAGTCTACACGTCATGTCAATCATCCCAACTTTTGGGATGTGCTGCAGCTGGACAGCTTTGAAGTACTGAATCAAATATTGTCAATTCATAACGACCACAACGATTCATAGAATTCTTCCGGCGTTAGGCCGGGAAACCTTCTGTCGTCAGTTTTTTTTCTGATCGTTCTTGATGGTGGTTTTACCCAAGCGTTTGACCCGTCCCGAACTTGCCACGTCATACGCAGAGCAATATCGTACGACTTAATATCTCTAATTGAGCTGATTTAATCAATAATCGCAGAAAAACCAAAAGTATGTAAGCGCCAGCGCCCAGGTGGATTTTCTGTTAAAGTTGAAGATGAAATTATAGAACGTACGGATAACTTTGGTCAATTGGGCACCATTTACATATGGGGAGGCCTTAAAGGATTTGGAAAACAGGGTTAATAAAGCAAATTCAGGATTCGATCTGCCAAAGTAAGCCACGAAATCAAAAGTGATGATATGGTTGATAACCGAATGCTTGAAAAAAAAAGAGTAATTTTTTGAATCTTATAGATCCGACTATTTAAGTTAAGGCCTAATATGGTGATAGTTAATAATTTAATTAAATTATTGAACAATTGGTGTACAAGATATATAGTCCACTGACGAACTACTTCGATTTTACAAGTGCATGATCACGATAGTGATCATGAGCTGAGTTGCAAAGGTTTAATATACCGGCTTTCCGCTAAAAGGTGCATGCATACATCAAAAGGACTTATGTCTGTCTGACTATAATCTGTAAGTGCCTGTTGTTCTGATAACCAAAAAGGCATTCAGAAGAGGTTTTTTTAATCTTATATATTTTTCGTTTTGTAAAATGGACAACAATTCATAAGAATCTTCTTAGTGGTACTTTCTTATTACTTATTTTAACTTAAAGGCAGTTCGCATTTTATATATTGTCCTCAAGTCTGTAATACCCTTAGACGTTGGGTAGTGTAGTGACTCCTCCGCACGCCCTCACATAAATGTGCACAGTTTTACACAAATTACATAAATTGTTGCTAGCGCTTAAGTAAGTTTTATGTGATTAAAATGTATGCTACTTCCGGTGCGTATACGTACTCCTCATAGATGTACATGTGCGTATGTATTTGTATGGAGTCCTTAAAAAGGAAGCAATAGCGCAGGGCTTTTTGCAATGGTGGAATTTTGCAAATTGTGTACATATTTAGTAGAGTACATTTTAGAACAAAGTTTACCATCGAGACTTCAAAAATGTAATATATTTATGTTGTGACCAAAAATCAAGAATTGCTTGTGTCTGTTCAAAAATAATTTTTAATATTTGCTCTTCGTGTTAAAATTGGGATTCTAACTTTTGATTGCCGGGCCTACCTCTATCACTACCATTTTGTAGATCCAATTACATATTAAACTATCGTTTTCGCTTTATGTGCCAACACTATAATATCCTTTACCTATCTTATGAACTGACTATTCAATTTATCTCTTGCTCTATCTGAACTCGTCTTGTTTCGCCAAATCGAGCATTTTTAGCAAACAACGAACTAGCATTGTCAACGCCGATCTGTTGGCTCCTTTTTAAAAAAATGTTGAAATTTACCTGTTTTGTCCTTAAATAAAACGCTGAATTTTCGGGCCAAATTGCAACTTTCTTATTCAAAGTAGTGACCATTCAATTCTACACATTTTTTTTTTCTTTTGAGGCGAAGAATTCGACAAGCCATTTTTTGACCCCGTCAAAGTTGGCGAAGCGCTGTTCTGCGAGTGTCCCATTGATCAAAACAATCATAACCTGACATGCCGAGGTCTGAAGAGTATGGTGGACGTTGGCGTATTGTCATGTTGCATGTTAACTCGGACCTGTCTTCCAGCTGATTTTCTATCAACCGATTTTCTATTAACCGATTCACCGGGTTTTAATAACTCATAGTACAACACTCCAGACTGGACAGACCAAAAACTGAGTATTGTCTTATGGCCAAAGCGAATTTGCTTTGCAGTCGATGGGCCAGCCTGCCAGGGCATTAGAGATGCTTTTGTTTTCGTTTAGGGTCCTCGAAATATATCCATTTTTCGTCCCCCGTAACAATTTGTTGCAGGAAAGATTTTTTCTCTAACCGTTGATACAGTATTTCACAAACTGTTCTTCATTTTGTTGCTTTGGCACCCATTTCCCATACTTCTGGATCTTAATCACATTGAGTGTGTGCGTCAATTGTTGTTGCGATTAGTTTGGGTCTTCATCTAATAGCGCCTGCGATTCCTAGTCCTTGAATGAATGTTCATTGTCTGCAAATTTCAAATCTCCATTATTGAATTGACGAGACCTAGTCTCACACCTACTTGTCACTTGAGCATACGTTTCTCCCAGCAACCGATTGGCTGTAGTTACTTTTTTTTGTTGGTAAAATAACAAATGCCACGAATGCAATTTACTTGGAACAAAATTCGACATATATACGTATTGCAACTCAAGGAAACATATATGTTTTGCTAGCGATATCTATCATTAAAGTCGGCCAATTTCAACTTACACCCCTGGTAGTCTCTGTTCTCATATTTTATATTGTAAATCCAAGTTATCCTCAAGAAACGGAGGTCGACTAAGAAACCAATATTGACGATGACATGCCGAAGATGGAAGTAAAGAATTGGAGCGCCTTTACTAACAATTGAGGCGAATGGAGAAGAATTATTGAAAAAGCCAGTCCGAGTTGTAGAGCTGAATGATGATGATGATCCAAGTTATGAGACAGCCCTTGATGTAACACTGTGCATAACTCATAAAATTCACCCATCAGGCAAAGGATTCGGTTAATTTTATATTATATGTTTCACCTTCTAGTCGTAATTTTAATATTGTTCAATTATAAGGTCAACTAGACTTAATTAAAATTTAAAATGAAAAGCTTTGAAAAGCTGACACTTCAGAAATGCCGTAAAATTAACGAAATTATTCCTATTTCCCATCAAACTCAATAATTGCAAAAGTTGCGTGCAACCTGCTTAAAATTTGAATTTATGCAAGCTAGAAGACACGATTATTTTCATTTAATTTAGTTTGTTTATGATTAATTTTTAATTGGTGTTGGTTGGCAAATATGTTCAATTATAATGCGGTTACACGGCAGGTCAAGCCCTTTGGCTTCGACTATTTTAACCTCGAGGGCGTGCTTCGATGTAATAACATTTTGTATTCCACAGACATATAATTAAATCAAAGGAGCGCTATCAATGGCATTGGATGACTACCCACACAACAGTGTAACCTGCAATCTTTCATTTATCGACATAAATGGATACAAAAATGGATAAAAAAACCCTGCATTATTTTAATCAACTTTTCACTTCATAGGAATCGGGAATAAAAAAGTTGCTCGAAATTAAAGCGAAAGCCGCCATATAAAAATTAACATTTTGTAGTAGCAACAATTTGACAAAGTGCCACGGCGAGGCATGTAGCTCGTTATTTTTTTTTTTTTTTTATTTATACAGTTTTTAACTTTGCAATTTTTTTCGCACGAAATTTGTGATACCCTGCACAGTTGTAGGTCGGTTGTTTTGGTAAATTGCTAATGTAGGGCATTATAGTCAAGTTAAGAATGCATAATTTGTTAATACTCAATTGTGTTTCCTTAACTATTCAAGTACTGAGGATTTTATGATGTTAAATTTATTTTTATTTGAGTTTTAATCTCTATATGTTACTTATTGCGCATATTGGTTAAAATATTATATCAAGTGAAAGTATTTAAAAATTTTTTTTTTATATATAACATATATATATTTTTTTTATATATAAGTTAAACGCAGAAATAGGCAGCATATAAACTTAAACAATTAAACCATGTTTGTAATATTTAAAACAGAAAAAGATGTGTAAATATGTGGAAAGCCTGAATTTGTTGCATATTTTACGATAGAGGGCGCCAGTTTTTAAAACAGTTTTTATTTTCGGCTCTGCTCTTTGTCGCAAACAAAGGCATGCTCTACTATCTTTACGTTCATGTTTCTGATTACATTGTCTAGATCGCGCCTAGACTTTTGCTTAGATTTCCAGAATTATACTAATTTATTAAAAATGAATCTTATTTAATTTAAGTAAATAACTATAGGTGCTAAAAATTGATTTAGAAATGTAACAATTCAAAGTTTTTCGAATTTTTAATGATTTAAGCCATTAAAATAGAAATCCGAGGGAAATTTTACGTTTACCTTACGTTTTACTTATTGTTACTGCTTTGAGGAGTCTTGTGGTATGAAATAATGAGTGTTTAAGATTACTATTATTATTGGCATGCGCTCTAAACATTTTTCAAGAACTTAGCCTATTTACAAATAGTTTCCAGCTTTCCCTATTGTTAGCTAAAAACCTTGACTAGTAAACGATTTGGACAATTTGTTGAGCATTGTCCGCCTCCAAGTATTTTTCAGACGCTCTTTGCGACGATTGGCAATATGGTTTGGGAGCTGCACAATATTTCCGTTGTCTCTCCGGAGGGTGTGTCCGAACTATCTACATTTACTGATCGATATGTCGCTTTTGATGGATGAATTTCTGGACCAGAACGCTCCCACAGTGCGCCTCTGGCATCGGTTGATAAAACTCTGGAGTTTAAGATATTATTTGTCATATGCCAGATTTCACTCCCATTTTGACACATGCATTAAAGATTTTTAATTTTGTATTTAAGATTAAACAAAAGAAACTTATTTTTTGGTGCACGTTGGAATTAAAATGCTGTATTTTATTAATTTAACTTAAAGTTTTGAATCTTAAAAATAGATTATGCGAAATAAAACTATTTAAAGTTAAAGAAGCTTAAATTTTTAAAACAAATTAGCGATGTTGGTGCTACAAATTTCGGCGTACTGCCTTCTTTTATAGATATTTGACAGCTTAAGTAGCTGTCGAGTGACATTAATTCAAAATAAAATCATAATTCGTTAATTAAATTTTAAAATACTTTATTGGCATCTTAAATTATGCTATTATGTGACATTTAAGGTAGTTCATCTTAATTATTATTTTATATTAAAAATTAAATAAGCTTATTCTCCTCCATGACTATGGTAATCGCTGCAAAGGCGAAGTATGATGATATCTCTATTAAGAGCTAGGGACCTACAGTTTTTAGCCGAATCCGAACAGTGAAATCATCAATTAATATTGATTTTCCTAGGTACTTAACTATATTTATTTGCTAGCTGTGGCAGTGCTAGACAAATGCACCAGTGCGGCGAGTAGGATCAAACCACCGATCTTCCGCTTTAGAGGCGAGTATGCTACCCAAACTTTACTGAGGCCCAGAATATCATTATAATCACTGTTAATTATTCCAATTGAGTAAGCAAATGTCGTATTCTGGTATTGCTTGTCACAACTTTGTTATTTCAATTTCAAACAGCAAAATGGTGGACACAAAATGGCTGCCGTAAACTAAAAATTGAGTTTTTTTGCTCGTTATTCTTAATATTATATGATGATGAATTGTAATAAGTCTTAGGAGTCAACTTGTACCATTTTAGTCAAACTACATATTGTCTCTCATCAAATCCGCTCTTCAGCATACTATTTTTTTTGCCTACGAAATTGTGGAATCTCAATCAATTTACGGTAGTGTATCTCGTGTTCTACTTTTAAGCACAACAACACATTTTTGGCTTTGTTTCAATATACACAAATTTTTTCCTTTGTTTTTAAACATGCGAAGCCCGCATGAAACTGTCACGAGGATCGTTACAACGTGTTACTGTGAACGTTCGGGACACGCCTTGTCACGTTTTCTACGCCCACTGTGACACATAACGAATAAAAGTAGCTACAAGTTGAGACGTTTCCGGTTTCCTTTTACCATAAATAACAGTTTGTACTGCGCATTTTGCCAACCCCCGAATTTCTTACAGCCTGGGCAGGATTCCCTCCTCAGAGCAAGAGGGAGAGAGAGAGAGAGGGAGAGAAACAAATGTACGCGAGTCAATTTTATGACCTGTAATTTGTAATTTGATTTTTTTTGCGGGAATGTTTCATTTGGCATATGAAGTACACGTGTATGTTGGAGATTTGCATGTGGCATTTGTGCAGCTTGTACGGGGAGGGTATTCACACGAGTGAAAATTTCATTTAAATTAACAACGATTGCTTTGGATTTAATTGGAACACGTATAAACGTAGACATACTTATGACGATGCTGTTGTTTTATGACCTGCAATTTGTTTTCCCTGGCAAATTGCATGCGATAAGCATTATTATAAAACAGTGCCCCATAAAAGTATGCAACAAAAATAAATAGAAATCTAAAGCTAGAGCAAATATAATCTTTTTACAACTCTAAAAGTGTTAGTCGGTTCGTTTTATCACTTCAAAATGCTCAAGTTCGCAACGTTGGCAGTCAAAAAGCAGTTTCTTTTGATTTTCATCGTTTCAGCGTCATTGCAACTGCTGCCAAACAAAGCATTCGCTAGCTGCAGTGGCCCCACTGGAGCCCTACACCCGCACCTACCGATTTTGTGCACTTTCATGCTCCCTTAACGTTTTTTCTAGCTTTTTTCATCGTTTTTTTTATTATATATTTGCTTTACTTGTGCACTCGTAAGCATCGCTTTCAATAAACACACAAAATCAATCCGAGGACCCAAACCATTGTTTCCGCAACCGAATCGCCTGCAATTGCGAATACTTGCAAGTATTTCCAGTGTTCAGCATTTTATGGCCTGCTAAAACTTTATGGCTCTCGTCCTGTCCAGTTCAAGGCTCCGCTCAGCAATTGCACAGAATTAAAATTCTTAGAATTTCACTTTTATTTTCATTTTGCAATACGAATCGAGCTGTTGTTTGGCTCCCATTTCCTGTGAAATAGTTTTTACTGACTCTGTGACCGGAGTAAAATTTTGTTTTATTATATATATTTATTTTTGTTTATTTTTATATTGTAAATATATTTCATTTTAGCCACCTACACGCGTTAATACTTAATTTTAAAAGTGCACAGCACGAGTTTTAAAAATTTTTATTTGTGTTCGGCTTAATGTTGATATAAGGTTTTCTGTTTGCTGATTGCTCTTTAAGGGAAGTTTTAAGTAAGGCTAGGTATTGTAATAGTAGATCCGCTGAATACTTTGTTTTAACTTTAAAATTCAAATTAGAAAGATAAAAAAAAATAATTTTAATTAAGCATTAATGGCATTAAGGTTTCTAATTTTTGATTGTTAATTTTTGATGGTAGAAAAAGAATAGAATTGAAACTACAACAAAACTATATATTTAACCCATTTTGAAGAGCTTTAACTTCCTACATTTAATCAAGCGGCTTTCAGCGAAATTCAGAGTATCGTTAATACGTTTTCAAAAAGTCCACAAAAAACTCTGGTAATCCGCAATTAAAATACTTTGGGAGCTTGCAAAATGTTATAGAAATGCCCCGAAATCTTTTCTTTGTTAAAAAAATGAAATATGGAAATAATTTTACTCATCATTTGTGGAAAAAAAATTTAGGCAAAGTTGGAATTATTGTATGAAAAATGCTTGTTTCTTTATGAAATACTGCATCTGCCGATGCAAATTGTCAAGCCTTTCCAACTGCAAGTCGAACCGATTGTTCTCTCAACGAGTCTATAACGACCGATCCCAGGCTATATAAGCTGAACAAGGAAGGAAATTATTCTGTTCAGTTAAGTCAACCCTAACTAGACTAGGATACAATGGGACAATCACACACTTATCTGTAACCAGCCGATTGCCTTTATAGTCCTTTGCTTTTCGTATGAGTCTCAGATTTTTATAATGGGAACATTGAAGCCTTTTAAAGGAATCTTTGGGAATTTCTTAAGGGAATACTGAAAAACTACCTAAAACCCTAATTGGAAATGCGAAGCCGCATACAATTAAGAAGTCCTTTTATTAATTGTAGCACATTAACATAATGGTAAATATTACTAATCAGTGCCCGAAAAACAGCTAAAAGTTCTTATAGAATTCAATAATCGAAAACTTTAGGTTTCTTTCCAACTCATCAAAAAAAATCTACAAAAACTTGAAGGAGTAGTTATAAAAAGATAGTTAATAGGTAATACGACGGCGGATTCTACTGAAATACTTAAACATTTACATAAAATTAATAAAACCGAATTTCTATTCCGTTAGGGAAGTGAAGGAAATAAACGGATTAGTATTATCTGTGTTACTCTGATGCCAATTTTTTTTTTTGGTCAGATTTGATCAAAGTATTCTGCACTACTTGACTTTTAAATTTGCTTCTTCTTCTTAAGTTGTCCGATATGATGTGAAAAAATGATGCTTCGATACTTAGAAATTTAACTGAATTGCTTATCCCAATGCCAAGTACACATATAAGGAAAATATATGCCATGCTAATTTTCTTTTCTTTATAAAATAAAAAAGACTGAATAAAGGATTATCTTCGAACTGGAGCACTTGAAAAGAATTTATGAGTTGTATGATGTTTTTTTTTTTGAAAATAAATCTAGCTAACTCTTTAAAAATCACCCTTTATTACATACAAGTACAATCGTATCTCTACTTTCATAAATGCTGAAACTACAGCATAGGTGACATATTTTAGTTCCATTGCGGTAAGTGCACATTGGATGTCGAAAAAAACGCCTAAATTAAGCAGAGAATTAAAGCTTCGATGGGTACGAAGTACAAAATAATCTCTGACCATTTACCCTTTTTTTCGGTTGTTACTTTTTTTTGGCTGCAGCAAAAGCAACGTAAAGTTTTTCATTCGAATGCACAATGAAAAAAAAAAAATATGTGCCCCAACCAAGATCCAGGCGCCAAAGGCTAACAATGGCCAAAATGCCAGAGAGCAACAGCTGGCCACCGGCCGACGAGCACCTTTTTGGCAGTTAAGTGTAAAAAACGCTTAATGGTTTCGACAGCCGCACACACTTGAAATAAATAAATGCGACCCAAAGTGTGGCAAGAAGCTGATGAAGGAGTTAAAGGCGTTAAGAGTGTTTTTGGTAGGGGTTTCTGTCAAAACGGAGCGGTCAGAGCAGCAGCTGGCTAAAGGTAAAGCCACTCAGATTCAATCAAAAATTACATGGAAACAAAAAGTCAATTCTAAACCGATCAACGTGAAGGTCAACACCAAAAGCAAAGAAGTAGTCGTGCTTTTTTCTTCTATTTTTATATCCTTTTCACACACACATACACACACACACACACACGCAGTTGCAATGGTCACCGAGAACAGAGAGCCCAATATGGCTGCCACAAGTGTAGCTTGGCTCCGGTTTGAACCTTTTGTGTGCTGCCTGGTGCACTTGGCGGTACGTTTAATACCACTTGAGTGACTTTTTTTTATAGGCCAAGAGTGTGGAGTAGGGAGCCGCCTACTTCATGTGAGTGTGTGAAAGTGTGTGTGCAACTAACTGTGCTCCAATGTTGTCCAACATCGTGAGTGAGGTTGAATGGCACTTCTCTCTACATTCTGTGTTCATTTGGACTTAGTATCCCATTTGTCTGCTTTTCCAATACACTACATCAATGGCGCTTCAACGGGGCATTTTACTTTATTTAATTTTTTGGGATCTATATATTTGGACACAGGATGGCTGAAAATTTTGTCAGGAATACAAGGTTTACATTGCGATTTCAAAACAATAGATCCATGGAAGTCGCAGTGCCAAAGGGCGTAGGCCCACCCTCTTGCATACATTACATTTAATTCTTATTAAATGTAAAAAAAAAATGGTGACAAAAATTTTATACAGAACCGGCTCTAATATGCTAAAGAACTAGAGATCATATTAACCGGTTAAAGGAAATCACATTTGGCGGTAGCAAATCACGATTTATCTTATATTTAGGAACATTTTCTATTGTTTTGATGCGTATGATATCATCTTATTGAACCGATTTTGAGAATAATGGGTTTTCTTTCTCCGGTTCGAATCCAACCACCAACCTTTCGATTTTAAGGCAAGTGCACTACCATTCCGCTGCCGAGGCACATAAAATATATCATATATGTTTAATTGAAAATTATACCCAAAACTTGAGGCGATATTTTTATAAAGGTACATTAGTACATTAAGAACAAAATCTGCTTAAAATGAAACTGCTTTTGCAATTGAAACAAGAATTTGCACTCTTAAAAAATATTTCTTCCAGTAAGGATTTTTAATATTCTTTAACTTGAAACATTTTAATAAAAACTTACTCAATCAAATACTCAAATTAAGGAAATCAAATTCAGTTCGCTATTCATCGATATATTATTTTTTACTCCATAAAAATTTCAGCTAGTACGAAATTCTATTTGTCTGGACTAGTTGTGGCGACGTATCAGTAAAATTAGATATTTCAAAAGTATTCCGTAAAAATGTCAGCTAGTTTCGACGTATATTTATAGAAATATATACCCTGCATGTGTCCTTATTTAGTATAAGTTCAAGAGCTTACCTAGGGTGCCGATCTAAAGTTTGGTTTACCAAATCATTCTAAAGTATGTCAAAGATGCTTTTTAAAAATTCTTCTTTTTCTGCGCGTGGTTTGTAAATTTAGAGTCTGCCCATCATCCTAATCGAATTCAGAGAGACTGCAGAAATTTAGACGTTTTACAATTTGCTACTATAAAATGTACTTAATTTTAAAACCAAAATTAGCAATAACACATTGCCTTAGTTATAAAAAAAAAATTTTTTCTTTTAGAGTTTTTTTTGCTTCATTTTTTTCTCCTTATTATTCCGCTTGGCAACTTTCAACGAACCCGATTTTGCGCCGCCTGTTAGGATTGTCCCATTTTGTGTTTGCCTGGGCCATATCCTGAAAAATAGTTCTTCTTCAAGTTGCCTTAGGTCTTTCAATCCGTCGGGTGCCTTGAGGATTCCACTCCAGTGCCATTCCGACAATACTGCTTAGGTTCCTTCTGAGAGCGCAACCTATCCACGTGCATATCATAAAATTTAATAAAATATATTAACAACTTTGTAATGTTACCTATAATTGTTTCCACTAAGTGTGTAGGGTACTCAACAGTCGACCCACGCAACGACAAAATCATTTTCTTTTTATATTTTTACAGCAACGTGTCAGACATTTTTATGCAGCGGCTGAGGCTGCAGAGTGAACCCAGTGCCACGGTGCCACAAAAATAATATGTATATAAAATACAAAAAAAAAAAATAATAACAAAAGCAAGAACAAAGACCATTTCACTTTTATTATTTCCATTTGTTTTCTATTTTTTTTTTATTTTTTTTTATTTTTGCTGTTTTCATTGCAGCCACTGTGCACAGTGGGTTCAGTAGTTTGCCAGCATCTGCATGCATTTAAATAAATATTTTAATAAACAAAATGGTCAGCACTCAAGTCCTGGCCACAGCTGTGCAGTTTGTTGCTGCCACCAAACAGTTTGCATCTATCCGACCGACCGTAGCCGGAGTAAACTGCAAAAAATATGTTAAATTGAATTTTTTAAAAACCAACTTTAATTTTAAAGCTTAGCGGTCGGAGTAAAAATGCCAATTTAATCAGAGCTAAGCCAGGATACAAATGCGTTTTAATTTTTGAACTTCCGCTCGAGCATATTTAATGCATAAAGCAGTGCTTCTTTTCAACAAAAAACTAACAAAAATTCAGTGGAAAGATTTTGTTATTGTTAAGCGGAAGTTGGCAGCAGCAGCAGCAAAGCTACGGGTGAAGCTGCAGCCAACGGGCTCAAGTTCATTCAATGCAAGCTGAGTAAATAGCAGTGCAACAGATAAAAAAGCAAAGTTGTTTGTTTTGGGTGTGATGAAGGTGCCGCCAAGACACAGGTGGCTAGTACTTTTGAGAATTTCAAAATGGATTGTCAGCTCGCTCCCACTTTCCAATGCCAAGCACTATGCACTTTATCAGCATTTCATGTAACTTTTCGAGTAGCTGCTGCTCAATATGGCCAAGATGGTAAGGGTTAGCACAGATTGCTTGAGCGTTATGCAACTGACTGACTGACTGACATGTTGAAGTGCCTTTTAGTTTACTTAAATCAAAGTGAAAAGAAAACGAAACTTTAAACTTGAAGCTGCTTACAAATTTTCGCATACAAAATATAAATAAGCTACCAAGGCTGCCAACTTGGACCACTTCTCAATCAGTTTTTTGTCTTGAGAGCGCTTGACGCGAGTAAAGTTGGATTTTCCGTGTTAAGAGCTATGAGTTTCGTTTTGTTTATTATTTTATGGGGTATTATATTGCACTATAATTATCTTGAATTGGTAACCCAACAGCAATCGTATATCGGAATATAAAATTATTTGTTAGTTGGCTTCTGCTGCTAAAGTATTCAACAAGCATGATACCCAGAAGATTAAACAGTTTCAGTATCAGCCAACTTCCATTAAAAATTTAAAAAATTAATTTATTTAAAACCAATCCAAGCGACATAAAACATTTTCGTAACTTACAGTTTGTTTGACAAAAACTCTCTTTCTAAACGCAATTAAAGCAAATTAATTTCCAAACCCAAGCTGTACATGTATGGAAGTATCTAAGGATGCCTTTCTACCCACATACTTTTGAAATTGTATTGAGTGCGTAAGTTTTGCCAACCTTTGCTAAGTAATTACTTAAACAGTTGTTTCTAAGAACAAATGCGTGAGAACTTAAGCAAAACCTTGAACAATAAAAGTCGAACAAGTGAATTGACACAATGAGAGATAACTTGACTCTTAAACTAACATCATGACAATGGCGTTATTATTGTTAACAACAAAAAATAAACCGGCCATAGCTTGGTCATGGCCAAAAGCATCTCGTTTGGTTTTGCCTTTAGATGTTGCCTTTATTGGTGACGAATTAACATTTATCATACGCCACGTGGAAGCCATTTATCACAGGCGCGCCTTTCTGCGTTTATGCTCAACCACACTGACACATATACCAGGGATGCACATACGCACATACACGCGCATGTATGACACATACATACGTAAAGTCAAATACAAATGAAACAAGTGGCATATTGACTTTGGTGCCTAACAGATTTTGTATACTCTGCAATGTCTGTAACACTTTTTTTTCCATTTCGATTCTGTAAGACGCTGACTTTTATTTAATAAATTATAAGTTTTCTACGTATATTTTTTATTTGAAATGTTATAAATGAAAATATTTTATTATAATCGTGCTGCATTGGTTGAGAAGCTCTTTTCACAAAGTCAAAAGTAAATAGTAAAGCATAGACTTAAGACATTGGTTGGAAATACCTAAGCTTTGCAAGTTTA
Organism: Chymomyza procnemis; assembly: GCA_035046065.1. Lineage (NCBI taxonomy): Eukaryota > Metazoa > Arthropoda > Insecta > Diptera > Drosophilidae > Chymomyza > Chymomyza procnemis. Next base: position 8,239,328 of record JAWNOJ010000023.1, on the reverse strand, counting down.
ATAATCTTTAAATGTATGCTTCTTATTAAGCAATGAGGAAATAATAATGTAATCAATACTCCGATAACTATTAAAATTTAACAAGTCATCTTAAAATCTCCAGTTTATAACTTCTAATTTCGTCGAAACCATACTTATGCTTGAAATTTGCATCAAATAAGTTTTTATTTTGCCAACTTCAAATATTCTGTGTACTATTGTGGCAAATTTTTCTGGTTGAAAGTCCTTTCAACAAGCCAAACTGGTAACAATTATTATTACTTCTGTATTTTGCGTCGTTTGAGTCCAGCAATCAATCACTAAATGATACCTTGTGTATTACAGCTCTAAGGTGAAAAAATCAAACCATTTCTAAAAGGAAGGATTACGGACAATAAAAAGTAGATTGTAGAAGTACCCAAGTTTGGATCTGTCTCTTGGTTTCCTAGCATGTAAATGCTATGTGCTGGTTGGGACTACAATGGTATTTTGTTAGGTTTTGATCTCTAATATCGATAACAGAATACCGAATAACAGAAAAAATGTTCTACTCCAACAGGTCAATTCTAGCGTCTGTACTTGTCCATAGTTCGGCAGCAGTCGCGAAAGCTTTGTTGGAAAATTCTTATTCATCCAGCATAATGTGCAGATATTGCATCTTAAGATTGCCTTTTGTCGATCTATCGATTTTAATACCATGCAGTCCTGCATTGTACGTGATTGGCGAAAGATCAAAAAATCTGCACGGTGCGGCTACCGTTCCAACAAGTTCAAGCACTCAAAACGAAATCTTTGAAAATATCATCAATTTAAGTTCATATTCTATATTTAAAGATTCAAGTAGTTCTTAACTTATTAAATAGAGTGAACTCCATTGAATTTAGACAAAAGACCTCTTACATGCACTCTAAAAAATGTCTTATTTAATGTTCCTAATCTTAGAAGCTAGTGACGTGTATCCCAATGCACCGTAGCGTTCGTTTACAATCTGAGCTCTCAAGAAGTGTCTCAAATGGGCAGTTCAGTGCTTATTTTAATTAAACGTAGTACATGTGTTTGAAAGCTATGAACGTAGATAAAAAACCACATTGTATTATTTAGTTCACAGTAAATCTATGACAAGGGAATTCCCAGGGTTGTTTTGTGTGTCATAATGATGCTTGCGGAAATAGATACATCTGGAAATGGAATAGTTAGATTATGCAAGATTTGAGTCATTAGGGTTATTTCAGTTCAGCGTTACTTTAAAATATAATAAATGAATATGTAAAATACAAATCAAAAATTTCAATAAAAATATAATAAATCATAAAAAAATTAGTCTTTTCCAATTCAGATTTTGAACAAATGACGTAAATATCCAATGGTTGGGTGGCCTAATTCTTTTCTTCCTGCTAGCTCTTGTATGAAATATGTATCTAACATAACACACACCCCTTTCTCCTTGTTATAGTGTATACAAATGAAAAACCCTCCCAAAAAAAGTAAAACAAATCAACAAGAAGAAGTGGCAAAAGATATTTATTTGTATTTTGGTCTGGCTGCCGATTCATCAAATCAAGCGCATATGTTTGGCTATAAAAAGGCAACCAACAAAAAACAAAAGCCAAAAAAAGAAATAAGCCAAAAGCACACATATATATATATATATATATTTATGTGCACTAACTTGGTCGTTATGTTAATAAAAGTGAACAAACTCTTGGACAGACACGTGTGCAACAGCAACAGGAAGCACAAACAACAACAACAACGACAACTAAAATTGACGCACAAATCTCTGCCTGTTGACCTTGCTAAGGAAGTCGCAGTCGTTTACATAGTTTTTGGCCCTTAGCCAACTCCCCGTTTCCCATAGACAATGTGGAACATTTGATTTATATTTAAATGCCCATTGAGGTCAAGTCGTGTTCATAACTCTTTGTATCGATGCGTCCAGGCGCACCAGTGCCTCATGCGTTTGGACACATTTATCATAGCCAGCTGCCTGAGTGTTAAATTGAAAATCGTCCCCCCAGTGATAATCGTCAAGTTAGCAAAGCATTTTTGCCGCTGCTGTAGTTGCTGCTGCCTGCAGCTATTTTGGCCCATTTCGGGATTGCCTTAGTTAATAAAATCTATGTAGCATTGAGCGAGGTGTGGCGGGTTAAGCAGGGCATGGTTGGTAAAAATCCACACAGCAGTTAGACCAAAACTTTGCGGTCCAGGGTGTGGTCATGTTCGTCTTTGAGTCTAACAACATACCAACATATATAACTTTTAAGCGGTTTAACCGATGCCAATCCTTTGCCTGCCTCAAGTTGGCCGCTTGTTGTCGTTGTTGTTATTGCCACGCTGCATGTTAATCATGGCGGCACTTTGCTGTCATTGTGTGAGTGTATCTGTGAGTAAGAGTATGCAAGTGTATTGGTGTGTAGCATAATTTATTGCCTTGTAAAATGAATTTACGTTAAGGTAGCAGCAAACTTTGGCTTTTGTTTTTTTATACCCTATATCCCATAAGCACAAAAGGATATACTAGCAGTTCGTGAACAATGCATGTACATAGAGAATCTATAATATAATAGGTTGCTGAACAATAGAAATTAATGAAAAAATTTAAATAAAAAAAAGAACAAACAATAAATAACAGAGGTGTACAAATTTTGCAGCAGCAAATTTTGCAGCGATTTCTTTATCGAAACGATGAAGTATAAAATGTTTAGATAAAATAAATTTTTTTTTTAATTTCAAACAATCGAAGTCGAAGATAAATAAGGTAACTGCCAATTTATTTCAATATAATATTTTAAGATAAATTCAGAAGAAAGATTGCATAAAACTTCTTTGCATCTGAAAAATAAACGTAACGCTCTTATGTTATTCAAAAGCGAACGCCGCCGACTTGGGAATGCCCTATACGATGTTTTTGCATTAACCTCGAAAACATTCTTTAAATTAAGTTCGTTTGGTTCGTGTAGTTGATAATACAAATTGTTCAAATATCTTGCAAAGAACAGGAGATGGTCAACATGGAAAAAGTTAAACAAATTCTTCTAAGGCTAATTGATATAAGTTTTTAGAACCCATATGAGGTTTTATTTATTTTTGTTTTACCGACTATACCTCATTAATAAAATTGTAAATAGGACTTGATTAAGATTTCTCGAGGGAATTATAAATTGTTGCTTTTTTAAAGGTTCCTCAAGCCGTGGAGCCATATAACTAACTTCCTCTTTCAGAAAAGTTATTGCTTCTCCATTAATTTAAGATATAATTTATAGCTTAAAGCTTAAGGTATTCTAACTACAAAGTCAAAGCTAATCAGATGCAAGCAATCTTAACACCATAAAAAGCTAGAGTCACAACTTGAATATCATGAAAATCTTCAATGTATCAGTTCATGGAATTGGAGACTACCACTGATGTAAAAGCAGAGTATGTTCTATAACAATTCAGAGTAAAGTGAAAAACTTTTTTAAATGGATCTCTGCAATGAGATGGTTTAGGATCGGAATACCTACCGATGAACATGAGACCGCAAACGTACATATCAGCAGAAACATAAGCGAACAAGATGTACGCAAATTTTTGAGAGAATAATAATCTATGTAGAACTCTTACATATAGAATTTTAATTTTCTAGAACTCTTACATATACAATTTTTTCTTATGTAGAGTAGAAAACGAGAAAAGAGTAAGTCTGTACGTGGAATGAATTCAATCCCTCTAGAATTTTTGTTAAATATATAATTGCGAGTTAATTGTTCTTCTAGTTAAATCACAATTGTGCAATACGAGATGGGCTCGCATTTTAAAGTATTTAATTTTTTGAATGCCTGCACCTAACAGTTGCAACTTTATTGTGAATTTCGACAATTTAATTTAATTTATTTTTCAATAGATTTTGTTTTTGGTATTTAATTTTCTGAAAAGCACTGAGTTATAAAATTTATAGTTTCAATAGAACTCAGAATTTTGTTTATTATTATATTTCACTTTTTAAGTACCACAAAAAATGAAATGGCTTCGTAGAAAATTTATATTGGCTACGTGTATGAAACCAATTTCCTGGAAATGTTTCATCAATGACACTAACTTTGGGTGTGGCTGATGTTATCGATGTGATAGCTCTCTAGCTGAATGCGTTATAATTTGAGTTCAGTGAAAAAAATATTTTGCGATATTGAACAACACAATTTTAAACAACAAATATTAAACAACAAAATTTAACCCTTTTCGTTGGTTAACGATTTCTTTTTTGACTATATTTCGATTTATGTAATGAAACTTTAAAGTTTAATGATTTATTTTTTATGGTTTTTATATTTGTAAAACACTTTTGGTAAAAAAACATTTAATTTTGGATCTCTTAATGTTTGCTATAGGTAGGACAATTTGTATGGAGTTGGTTCGTTTTATGCAAATATCTAAGAGTGTTAAACATCCTCAAAATCATTCAAATCATTCGAGAGCTCTTCTATCTACCTACACACATATTTCACAGAGCTTATTATTGTTCAACTATTTAGTTTTAGTCCATTCACTTGTTATATTATCCAGGCGATAATTGACATATTATTATGTTGGCCTCCCATCTGCAGGCATAACCACAATGAATCTATGTACGACTAGAATTAATGGAACGAACGTTCTGGTGATGATTCACGAAAATTAACTTTTAATAGTTACTTCTTAGGAATAACGTCTAAACAGCTTTAACTAGAAACATATTAAAAATTTGCGCAAAACACAAAAACTCATATATATTTACGGCCATTTTGATCTGCTTAAGATTGTCGCTTACGGTAGCGAAGGAGAAGGTATTGCCAAGTATTAACTCGTTGCTTATTTCCTCGTCGCTTCTCCCGCTTTTTAATGGTTATTGTTTCTTGGGAATTTTCTTTAAGTCTTAACCCCGTTGTGAAACGTGTGGGGTTTATTGAAAACAATCTTCGGTCTTTTAGCTGACGGGTGGGCCGCTACTTGGGGCTGCTGCTGCTAGTGGCATGTATTACAAATTTATTGCCAACTTTGACACTGCGTCTTGGCCTGGTTTGAGTTAATAGTTTCAACATTTTTATAGTCTCGCGTGAAGTTAGTTTCTTTTACTTCCTGCAGACTCCTAGCATATACTATACTTGCCAGATTGAATTTTGTGGTATTTTGCGGGCTGAAAGCAGTTGCAATTTGTATGCAAAGTGAGTTATTATGCGAGATTATTATAAGTTTGTGGCGTTACTCTAAATTGCAATGATTTGCATTTAAAAGCATTTAAAATTTATACAACAATTGGTGCAACTAAATGGGGCAGACACAAACACACACACATACTAGTACACATATGCAGCATATATGTGAATAAGCGTTTTACATGCAAAGCTCTTGCGGTTTAACTGAAAATTCGAAATGTTTGAAAATTGTGTGCGACGCAAATATTTAGCACAAAGACAACAACTGCGATTAGCCGGACAGCTGGACGGACGAAGAGACGCACGGTCAGTTGCCATGCCATGCCAAGCCAACTAGGGTTGCCACGTACACCTGCATACATACACTGAAAGAATGAAGGTTGACTAGCAGTTTAATATGGAAAAAGTTGAGTAGTATTTGCAGCTCTCCGACTAAAATTTACAACATATAGTAGATTTGAACGATTTGAAATAAAAAAAATATTTCAGGCATTTGTCTCCCGAAATTAGTCATAGAATTTTATAAAAATGAACTGCAATGTGGTAGTAATTTGTTTTGGAAATTGGCCATGTAGTAAAATGTAATTCATCATTTTCTCAATAGCCTTCCATAGTACTATGCATCTGTCTATATTTTTGTTTCATTAAATTACAACAGATACTTTATCTGCCGCTACTAAGTTCATTTGTGAAGCGGATTAGAACAATGTGTCACCTATGACATCAAGGACATGGTCAAGCAACTCGCCTGTTGCCAACTTCGGAGTTCGATCAAATATTGTCAACAATTAAACTATCAAGAGGAAACGGTGGCTCAGAAGGTACGGCCGCGGTTAACAGAAGAGGACATGCCTTTAATGCCCCATATTTTGTTGTCTACTTCTCGTAAATATAGCTGCAAAGGCACGGGAAGTTGGTTTGACGATGGACCAATCCAAAATTAAATATATGACATTATCTAAATATGTCAAGCGAAGAAGACAATGAAATATCAGCATATGTGATTATCATTTCGAAGGAGTTGGTAACTTTAAATACTGCTTACAAGATCGGATTATATTAGATACTACCCACTTCGAACACATCGAAGGCAAGCTACGAATTTATAATTCCATCATAAGTCACATATGGAGCAGAAGTTTATACTATGACGACAGCAGACGAAGAATCCCTAAGAATCTTTGAAAGAAAAAATCTGCAAAAAACGTTTGGGTCAAATTCATTAGATCCCAGAGGTTAAGATGGATAGGTCATGTCCAACGGATGGACCAGAACAGAGCACAAAAACTTGTGTTGGCATACACATCACCCTCCACAAGAAACAGAGGTCGACCAAGAAAGCGCCAAACCCTTGGTAATAACCGCGACGAATGGGGAAGAATTGTTGAGAATGCCAAAACCCAGCCCAGGTTGTAGAGCTGAATGATGATGATGCTAATGATAATGATGATGATCAATTTAAAATATGAGAAAGAAAGAAAGAAATTTAATATCTTTTGTATTCCTAAAGGCTTTGTTTGATTCAAATTTTTTAAAACAATCTTTACTTTTCTTAAAGTTTAAGTTTAATTTCTAGATATTGACCATAAAGATTTATACAATTTAATGCGTTTTTTTTAATTTAAAATTAGAGTTTTTAAATAATATTGATTTTCTGAGGGTTCATCTTGTCATTATAAATGTATTTTAATCAATTTTTAACATATCGGCCGATAAGTTATGAATAAATTTTTTATATTGGCTTTCAATAATGAGAAAAATTAGTATGGATACTTGCCTCAGCGCGTCTAATTTTGTATAATAAAATGCAATAATTTATAAGCGAGGTTCGATTTTAAGTCGATTTATGATTAGATTCTGGACAAAGCTGAAGGGGTTCAGAGTAGCACAGGGTACTATTATTATCGTTCTTGCCAACTTTATGCACTTGGGAAAAATTTGTGTTTGTCAATCCAAAAATTTGATTATTCTGAATATTGCAGGCCTAGACATTTTCTTTCCATTACTATTTCAATACAGCGACTAAGTTTATAGCAAACAATTTCAAGTCGAATACGATTTATCTTTGCCTTAAAAATAAAGGAAAATAAAGTAAAAAATATTTATTAATTTTATCTATTATTTATATTTAATTTTAAAGTAAAATTTCATTTCATATAAAGTAATATTTATTTGCATATTTTTAAGTAAAATTGCAATAATGAAATAAAGAAAAACATTATTAAATATGTGAATATTGGGAATATATTTTCCGGTAGTACTTGTGAAAAATGCATGGTATGAATGCAATTATAACTGAAACCAAAAGCAGAGCAATCTACGTATTTTACGCGTAGGATGATTACACAGTTCATTTAATGAAAACTGGTATTTGCGCCCATGTCCGCATCGCTGGGTTTTCAAAAGGTTAAATATTTATTAAGACTCAGTTGGTTCAACATTCCAACCAGCAGACAGTAAATAAATGTGAAAATAAATGTCTGCTTTTGCCACCAATGGATGATACATTGCTAACCCGTGATGTTATACGAAACCAAGAGTTTTTGCTTAAGCACAAGAGTTGGTGCACTGGGAAGAGGAAAAGTCAACAACTTTTGTCCAAGTGCATACTTAACTTTTTGGTGTGGTTAGTTGGTCAACCAATGGCGCTTTTTGTTGCTCCCGCCACTTGTTTATGTAATCTTAACCGACAAACACTCACACACACACTCACATACACACGCTCCAACTAAAACAACAGTAATTCAAGAAATGCCAAGCCACGCGATTCCCTGGCACGCCATTTTACCTTAACTCCAGCTCCAGCGAAAGCCACATCACACACACACACACACCCAACACTCACAGAGCTTACCCAGTGACGTAGGCTTGGCAGCGAAGCTGGTCAGGGAAGGTATGGCTTTTGCCGGATTGCCGTAGGAGGTTGTAAGCTCCGTTTGCCATTGCGGCCCTTCCGGTTCATGTTAAGCGCTTGGGCAAAAATTGTTGCCATGTTTGTTGCATGTTTAAGCCGAAAATTGATATTAAATGCTTTGGCATAAAAACATAAAATAATTTCGTAATTTTTTTTTCGCTTTCGCTTGGTTTGTGTTCCTGGCTTGGTTACGTGCATAATGAAGGTATTTTAGTCGAGCAGCACCACAACCAACAACGCTTGGAACACTTGTGTGCTCGCTGCTTCGCTGATATATGCAACACCATTAGTTATGCCTGCTGATTGTGCAAGAAATTCAGTCAAGGCATAACAATGCTAGATGAACAAAGGCTGGGGCTTGGGATTCGGAACTGGTTCGTTGCGGTTGGTTGATTGGTCAGCACAAGGCATTTGCCTATGGCTACCGGATTGTGAAGTGGAATGTAGTGTGAGCTTGAGTGAAGCATGTGGCAGCCGTTTGAAATTAATTTGGGATTTTGCGTCTATTTGTTTGGCCATATATAGTGCACCAACACACACACACACACACACACACACATATATATATATACTATATATATGGTCTACCTTGCGACTGGCACATTCATCAGGATCGCACAAGCGTGCCGCTTTGGGACGGTCACTCTGCACACTTTTGGTTGAAATTTATGTATCCTGGCGCTGCATGCATACCCCTGCGACATTTTGAATGCTACAATGCTCAACTGACATTTGATATATTGGCCAGTGCCAGTCGGTAGGACAGTCAGTTAGATATACAGCCAATATTGATAGTCCTTTTGTCTCAGCGAGTCATTTGAAACCAGTTCAGTCCATTGGAACTAAAGCAAAGCAAGTTTTTAGTTAACCAAAGCATTGTAGCAAACAAAATCTTAACAGATGGTTTAATTGGTGTGCAGAATATTAAAGTTGCATTAAGGATAGACCTCCATGGATAAGTTGTAATTCCACTAAAAAAAGCTATTTTATTTTTTGATTTGATCTTATCTAATGGCTTAAAGAGTACTTATCTTTCAGTGCTTGCAATTCGCATACAGATGAAGCGTAATAGCTAATCCCGCGAATACTCGAGTTCCATGTTATAAAAAAGGGAGATTTTTAGTTATGTATGTTTTTGGGCAGTTCGGTTTACATTTTGAATCATGAATCGATTTTTTATATGCTTCATTGGACACAATATGCATTATTTGGGTAATTTTTCTAAGACAATGTAGGTTGAATCGTTATTGTGAATTTGGAACTCGAAGGTACCATGCTTGCACACTTTATACCCTTTATATTAATCTCAATATAAAAGAGAGAGAGAGAGCTATTCTCTCAAGACACAAGACATTGCCATACGTCACATGAAATTATGGCCCAAATGAAAGTCGAGTTGGAGGAGCATTTTAATAAACGTTTGGGACGGTTCCATTGGCCGCTTTCATCGTAAACTTGAATGCTTCTATCTTATCTAATTGGTCCTAACGTCTGACGTATACATGTATGCAAAACTATACCGATGGTTATAAATATTATAAATTTTTTTATTTGAAAACAAAAAGGAAGTTTTTAAAACCCACGCTTTGTATGCTCGATGTTGTTGTTTAAAAAAAGAACTGTTGATTTTCATCCTCGACTTAAATACTTTTAAAACGATTTTTCGTTCTGAATCAATGCAATTCTTATGAACAATTCAGAAGAATTTTCCAAAATCCATTCGCATAGAGCAATAGTTATCTTCAATAAACTAAAAAAAATATTTTACAATTCCAAAAGAATTTACCCGATTTCAAATAAATTATGAGTTTCTTGAAAATATATTGAGAAACCCTTAAAGTCATTGACAAAACAACGAAGCCAAAAAGGTACGCTAAAGAGGAAGGATTGTGTTTATAATAATACTTAAATTGTTCTACACTCAATTACTTTATTTTTATTTAACAATTTCTTTTCTCTCACATTCATTGAGATCAGGTGTAGGTGTTGAATATTCGAAATAATCTATCAAGTTTTAAATTAAAGTGAGAACTTTTAGAATAAATATTAAAAATAAAGCCAACCCCGCTTTTTTAAGCATACGACGTTTCAACTGCTTTTTAGCCCTTTTTCACTCCATTAGCATGCAGCTGGCGTGTCAAATGCTATATACAATGCTTCAGTTTTACCCGAAATGTCTCTTAAGCTCTTCTCGCTTTTACCAAAAACATCCTCCAACATTCGTGTCAATAATGAAGAGATAAATGCAGCAGAGCATCAAATGCCGCTTACCAACTTGGAACGTGCCAGAAATTAACAAGTAAAACACTTGGCCCAAAATCTCATTCAGCGTTGCCTTAAGTCGCGCAAATGGATGACAAACAGAAATTCTGGCAGCGCTTGGCCTCACCTCCCCCCCACCAAACTAGCGTCCTGATGGTCGCAAAGTGTCAAAATGTTTGCCATGCGTTGAATATTAATTTTGCATTTTAGACTGCAATCAAATGGAATTACTACTAACTGGAACTTCATAACAGAAATACACACAAAAACTTGCCCATTTTGTGAGGCGGCAACCGTTCTGGCACCAGTTGGCGTTCGAGCGTTGCATGCAACAAAAATGTGCACCACGCCCAGGGCGAAAACAACAACAGCTAGAAAAGTGGCACACTGTTGTCGACTGTAATTAGCACACTTTGATTTGTATTTGGCTAACCATAAAATGACAGCCCATAGCTAAAAGGCATACACGCCCCAACCATATCCAAAAATGAAGCCACTCGCTACGTCACTATGGCCATTGCTGCGTCAGTGGCGTATATTCTGACAGCCAACAGGTAACTGGCCAGTCAGTTCCGACCGGAAATACCAACAAGGTTAGCGTGACCGTTCATTCGGATTGCATGTTGTACGGCAGCGGGCACACCATAAATTCCAATGAGCAACAATGCTTCTCGCAGCAAAACTGCTGCAGTCAGGTCACATAACGGTCGGGCTCTCTGCTTGGGACTTGATGTGCTGCAGAAATATGATAGCTCCTAATTAGCGACCATACTACACATAAGAGTATGGGAGCCGGACAGGATGTCAGGTTGAGTGAAAGGGAGGGTAGCCTTGGTTCATTAGCTGTGCACTGGTATCAGTTACTTTACTTTGCCAACAGCCAGAAAGGCTTCATAAGGGCAGCAACAGCACATTTCATTTAATTGGATGCATTTACACTGAAAGCAAAATGTTTAACTTAACTTATGTAAAAACAAGTTGAGAAGGAGCCGACTTTGGATTGGGGGATGCGGGGTAGGGAAGTAAATCTGTACATTTGTGTATTTTTCTGTAAATATTAGTATGAACTCAACAATTGTAGTATCCAGGGCCAAAAAGTTTGGAACTATACTAACAAAAATTATTTCTTTTAGGATTATGTTTAAAAACTGCGAGACATAAAGAATAAACTCAATCCATTAACGAAGAAAGATGACATTGGCGTCCTAGCGAGAAACCAGCGGTATTTGGAAGAGATTCTCTTAAATATAACTGCAAAAGCAAAGGAAGTTGGTTTTGCGATCAATTAATATCTAAGACTGGATATATAGCATTGTCGAGAAACGTTGAGAGAAGAAAACCTCAGAATCTCAGCATAGGTGGTTACCACTTCGAACTTCGAAGGAATTACAACTTCTAATATTTGGCTGTGTTGATAAGCAATGACAACTGCATACAAGATTGGATTGTATCAGATAATAATACCCAGTTCGCACCCAAAAAAATATTGAGTCCAAAACTGCTATCGAGGGCATTCAAGCTACAAATTTATAATTCCATGATAAGGCGAATAGTCACATATGCAGCAGAAGTTTGGACTTTGACGACAGCTGACGAAGAATGGCTAAGAATCTGAAAGAAAAATACGGCGAAAATCGTCTGGGCCAAAGATATATGAACGCGGTGACTGCATTTCATTGAACAATGACGAATTGTTGAGCTTAAACCATGGCAGACATGTAGTCAAATTCATTAAATCCCAAAAGCTAAGATAGGCTATGATCTATGGATGGCACCAGAACAGAGCACAAAAGCTTGTGCTGGCATTCACACCACAAGAAGCAAAAAACGACCGAGAAAGCGCCTAATTGACAATACGAACTTGCACGCACTTGCCAACAACAGAGACTTATTGAGAAGAACTAAAATTTATTAGATTTTTTATTTTTAGTTTAACATGCATGATATCGAAGCTATGAGATATTCGTAAAACATATAAAAGTAGTCGGTCAATACTTTATTCCTTTTCTACATCGGTTATTTAAAAATCAAATTTCTTATTTTCATAAAGAAATCTCCTAAAAAATATAGAACTATTTGAGAATAAATCATAATTATATGTAGGAAATTGTTAATTTTAATATGGTTCTCGATTTCTTCATGAGACTGCTTAATATTACAAAAATTTGGACATTTCCTAGCAAAGAAAGCAAAAGTTCAGCGTATAGTTCAAAATTGTTCAAAATTACTCGAATCATCGAATCACGATGAGTTAAGATAGAGAAGGAGATAATTTGTATTGACCATTCGTAAGATAGGAAACCGCAAAGGTCATTCAAGACAAGGATCGTGCAATGCATAATTAGATCTACAAAAATGGTAATGCTAGAGTTTGAAATTAGCGAGCTATTCTCCATGGAATAACTAAAGAAATTTTGATAAGTAGGGCGTTGGAGTCAATGAAACTGAGTAAGAGCTAAGCTACACTAACGCGCAGGTGCATGGTCTATGATATCTACATGAAGAGGACGGTAATTGAATGTTTATATACCAATTTAAGCCCCTAATTGAAAAAATGCTTTAACTTATATCTCCATCATTTTGTGATAGCAATAAAATATTACAGCTGGATAATACAGTACTTTCGGATTGATATTTAATTATTGTTATATATAATTGCTTATGATGTTATGCCAAAACTTCTTAAAATTTTGAAGGGGTCTCTTTATTCTATTTTTTTAAATAGATAAATAAAAAAATAATGAAAAATCAAGGAGTACTTTAATGATAATATTACCTCTTGAAATGTTTTTATGAAGCATCCAAAGCCAGAAAAACTAAAACCCGTCAGAATAAAATTCAATGAAATCCTCATTTTTTTTTATCATTCTTGCTTAATTCAGGAACATTTATTATATGAAATCTTGCTTCTTTAACTCCTTTGCCAATTCTAATATTACTTTACCCCTAACGCCTCTCAGTGTAGATTTTCCACGTATTCGTTTTTGTGTACAAACGTCAAAGTGTTGCAGCACGCTTTGCTACGTCTCTCTAGCATTTTAATGGTTTTGCAACACTGCTGGCATTTAAGTTAGCTGGAAGCTATTGCCACATGCTGCATACCATGCAACAAAAAAAAAAAAGATAAATGAACATGGGAAGTTAATAGGAAAAGAGTTCATAATAAAGGAAACTTGTTACAGCCACATAGAAACCCTAGAAATAGGTAAAAAATAAATGCAATTTCAAGAACTCGAGATGTTACCACGCGCTGTTTTTTGTACATGTAGATGCAACTAAACACACACACACACACACACGTACACCAACACAGTCGAAGATACGGATGGTTGTACGTGTTTGGGACTACGGCGTATTTTGGCAGAGTAGCCGGCAAAATGTATGCGCTGTCTTTGCTCAAGGCGCTGTGTGATAAGATTCAAAACTCTACAAGCTGCAAGGCGGCCACGCTGCGTATACGTCATGTGCGGCGTATAAGAGAACGCAATATAAGAGCCAACTGCGAGCTAGAGCGTTTACGTTTTCGCATTTTTAGCGGACACGCAAAATAAAGAGTACAACAAAATAAAATAAAAATTGAAAAGAATGTGTTTTGCTTTGGCTTTTGCTTTTGCTTGCGTGTAGACTTTTGACTTTCAAAGGACGAAAGCGAAAAGTGTAACAAACATGTTAAGAAGAGCGGCACACACAATGTGAGGCAACAAACAAAATAAGAGAAGCAACTGCCAAAAACAGAAAAAACAAAAAAAGAAAACTGCTTGTACAGGTGGCGGGTTTGCCAACTGCAAAATACTCTATGGCCAAATAAGAGGCCAGCTTTGGTCTTTGGGTTGATTAAAAATCTAATTATTTTTCAAGAATATAAATAAAATTGTATGAAGATTTAAAATTATAGTCTCAAAATGTAAGCAAGGCACTGTTTTTTTGATAAAAAACATTTCAAATGCCTTGTTGAACTTTTATTTATATCAAACTCGTTTCTTAAGCGGTGCAAGAACTCAACTAGCATTTTCGACAAAGCTTTTCATTATTGATATAAAAAAATCAATACAAAAATTAATGGAAATTATTTCAATAACATTTAAAATTATATAAGAGAAAAGGTTTTCATATTACGTTTGATAATTTGCATATAACAATGCTTATATTAAGTTGCAGCAGTTGTTAGGTGCGCTTAGATACCCTTTCCGAGAAGCATAAGTTTAGTTACAAGAGCATGTGTAAAGTGTTTTTGTTAAACTCAACTCCCACCTTGTGCGAATAGACTTGAGCAAAAAGTTATACGTTTTACGCTCCAACGACCTGCTGCCTCTAATAATCAATATACACTTACTTACAGTGTATGGAAATGATGGAAAAACTGAAATCAGATGAAGGCTGTGTGTGAAAAGCGTGGAAAATGAGGCAGGCTAGGGCAATTGAAACGCTGCTTGACATGCAACTTGGTTGCTAGACAACAAATACACACCGATGCGCACATACACGCACATAGACTTTAATGGGGCATGCCACCGCTTGAGTCAACAACAAACAGTCAACAGCAAATGTCTAATCAGATAAGACTTTTAAAGGAAAGTAAGCGTAATTATCATTATGACACAGAAAATATTAAATATGACAAAGTTGAAGGTAAGAAAAACTTTTTCAACATTTTCACATTGGGGTTGTGTATTTTTTCGCTTTTCTTTATCTTTAACTTTAATATATTTTTTTTTTTGTTTGCTCGAATGCAAACACACTCGCATACAAATACATGTAAACCCAATTGCAAATGAAGCTCTTTGAGCAAACAGCCCGCTTTGTATTGCAAAGAAAACCAAAAGACTTTGCCCTCAGCTCCCTGTGGGAACTGACAGCTTTTAACTTGGAACTATTAGCAACGAGGTTAGTTTAATTAATGAGTAACTTCATTAACCATGAATTTTGGCAAAGTTTCTTAAGCCCAACCAAATTTTTTGCTGCCTACGAATCAACATTGCTATTGTCTTTGCTTAGGAATTAAAAAATTTAAAAAAACATGCGTGTACGTTACTCACTTGTATGTTATGAAGCCCAGGTTTTCTTTAAGATATCATTCATATACAATTTAAAAAAATAATATAAATGCTCATTTTAAAAAAGAGTCTCCCGGCTTAAAATTACCTAATATTGGAAACTGAAAGAGCGTTCACTTTCCATTTATAAAAATTGAAGCCTAGCCTGATAATTGCCTATTCAGTTCAATTCCAACAAGCTTCGGAACCTTTAATTGCAACAGTAGTGACCTTCCACAGCACAGTTACCACTTGTAATCTCACCATATATTTCATCCAACTTGTAAGTTTTCCTTCCCTATACAGTTCATTGATCTATTAGTAAATAGTTCGCATAAAACTGCCCTCGCAAGTCAGAACTTGGTAAGTACTGACTTTGTCAACCTTTGAAGTTTCATTGCGCTAAGCTGCATTCCTTTGTGGCTGCCAGAACTCGAGTGCTCTGCAAATTGCACATTGTGGCATATTCAAAGAGTTACAACCAATGCGTCGTATACGTAATGTGCTTGTAACGCATGCTTTGTGCAACTTGCAAAAGGGAACATGGTTCCTTTTTTTTGCCGTCGTTGATATAAATTAAATTTCAATTTTATGCAACTAGAATGCAACAACAAGTTGCAACAAGGCCTTGCTCGTTTATCCTGCTTGGGCGCGTACTTGGCCACATGGAAGTCACAATGTCAGTGGCTGAACTTAAGCAAGGACGCTAAAGCCACAGCAATGGCACAGTGGGCACAAATAGCTTACCTAGACAGATTTTAATAAATATTTAAATATTTATAAGCAACTTATAAGGTTTTCTATTTTTAAAAATAAAATAAAAAAAATAAATACTACGAGTATTGTACATAAAATTGCAAAGTCAACAAAGGTTGAAAATATAAAAGCAGCTGCAGTGGACCACAGGGTAAAACTAATCAATTGATAAAATTTAAAAATTGAATGATATACAATACATATTAGATATAAATATATAATAATTCTTGCTTTCCAAGTAAGAGTGTTCCAAGTGTAACAAATAGTGACGCCGTCCATGTCCAAGCAAACATTGCATTTAATTTCGAAGCAATGATAAGAGCATAAGTCAAGCCAAGAGAATTTGTTATCACTTAACCCAACTCACTTTTGTATGATTATGTCAATCTCTTTGTGGCTTCGAATCTCTTTTGCAGACAGGCACTGCCACTATAGACGCTCACTTTAGTTTAAGTTAGAATTAGTTCCCACTGCAACCCCGTGTGAGTAAGTTGCCTTAGAATTACTTTAATAAATATTAATTATTTATTTCAAATCGTTCATTACATTTACGGGCAACGAATAAGTCCATTGGTTTCATTTTATTTAAATTTGGTTTTAAATGTTTTAAATTCAAGATTTCTTAAATTTTAACTTAAGATAATATGCAAGCAGTCAAATGGTTTTCCATTAACTATTTCTTTTTTTTTCCCTATTAACTATTGCCAATTGTTTCACGAGTCGGCATACTTAATTTTCCGAATATCAAACAATGAAAAAGCAACTAACACTTTCATTCGAGAGAGTTAATGATCCCGTAAAACCAACTTTTGAACCCCAAGTGGAGTATTAGGAAAAAAACTTTTTGAGCATATTAAATTTATTTTTTTTTAGCGCTAATTTGTTGCTTTCAGTGAAACATGGCAAAAGGATGTATATTACCTTTGTTAGCTTTATTCACAAATCCAATTGTTCAATTTCAGTTAATAATTGTAAAAAATTCAAATGTTGATTTTTATTTTAAGCTTTTTAACTTGATTACCTACTGCATATATTTATCTAAGATTTTTTAATTATAGTTCAAAACTTTTAATTTTGTGTATTACTAATTTCATTTATAGTACGGATCAGCGGATTATCAGCCCACATTCTGGAATTCGTCTTCAGAAATTACCAGATCCTAGTTTGTTGTGCAACAGGACTTCTTCTGTTCCAGAGCGTAATATTGCATAAATTTTTCCTACATATACTTTTTTCAACCACTGTGCACAGTTGCCCTTGCTGCCGCAGTCGCTGCTGGCGTTTGCATTACCACAGCCTAAGTGAAAACTTTGTGAAAAACTTGCAAGTTCCTTAGCGGCAGCGATAGCTCTCTGCATTTACGCAAGTTTTTCTTGGAAGCGGTAAATATGTAAAATCTGTAAGAAAAGGACGTTACACACACACACACACGCACGCACACACAACCAGCCACATATTAGTCCATGCATAAAAATTAAGCAAACGGCACTTGTAGCAGCATCTAAAACAACGACAACTACGCCAACAACTGCAACCACCACAACAACAATGGCAAGAGACAACTACAAGAACTAAAATGGCTAAAATGCAACAGTAGTCGACATCAACTTCCGCCATGTTCAGCGTCATGGACGCTGCACACACACAGCGGAGACAGAGACAGGGACACACACACATATACACACACACACACATGCTATAGTACTTATAGGTATGAAGACATCTGGCAACCCGCCTGAACACCCAACGAGAACTCGCTGAAAGAGACTACTGGAAACTTTGTGGCAACTTTTAGTGTTTCGAGTTTCTTTCTAACCCAAGGGCTGATTTCAACATCATCGAGTATATGAGTCTCATTTGTACTCTACAATTTTTGTTAACAAAATATGCTTAAGGGTTTTCATGAGTTAGAATAAAATATTTATTGCATAAGTAATGTTTATGGAAAAAATAGAAAATATCTTACTTGTACATTCTATATATTAATTTTCGTCAATGTGTTAAATTAAAAAAAAAAAAAAACAAACCATTTATATTTTTGAAATATCTTGAAAACTCAGTTTCTAAAGCTGTAAAAGTAACTTTTGTTTTTCATATTTGAAAAATTTATTGTGTCTATAAAAATGAATGAAATATTAATTTTAAGATTTCATATCTTTTTGATGGAAACTGTAGTTACAGAATTTAGTTATTTGAATCTATAATGCAATACTAGAGTTTTCATACGTTCGAAGGCAGCCATTGAAATATGTAGATCTAGTTTTGTGAAGATTTCAACTTGTTTTACGAGTTGTCTTCTTTTTTCAGTGTCGTCAAGCTGTATCTATTTACTAGAAACCTTTTCTGGCACCTCAAAAAATAAACAAAAAAGGATTATAAAGATACTAAAATCAAATACCAAAAAAGTTTTTCTGTATTACTTTCATAGAGCAATTCACTGAAAAAATTGCATTTCTGCACTAAATTCGTTGTTTTGCGATTGCTTTTTTAATTATCACAAGAAAATTTGTTTTATAATCCAAATCGGTTAATGTTATATGGCATCAAAAAATGTAATTGAATTTGGCAATGAATTTAATTTTATTTCCAATGAGCTGTTTTTTAAACAAATACAAAGAAAATAAAGATATGGTAAGTTTAAGGTACAAAATTTTTTCCGTTAGAAGTCATTAAATATTATTTTATTTATTTTATATAATTTTGTATTTATTTCTGTTTAGTTTCTTATTCTTAAACTAGAAACTATGCAATCAAGAAACAAGCTTTCATAATCTGTTCGGCATTCCACTTATGAATCTTGAAGAATATTCGAAGCATTTAAAAGTTCTATTCTCGTTTGGTTTTTTCGCTCATCAGCTACATAGTCAATATGTGCCTCTGGATAGTGCAGCTAGCGAAAGATAAGGACGAAAGCTTGAGCACAAAGTGAGCACTGGTCTGGC
The DNA here is from genome assembly GCA_035046065.1 of Chymomyza procnemis. NCBI lineage: Eukaryota > Metazoa > Arthropoda > Insecta > Diptera > Drosophilidae > Chymomyza > Chymomyza procnemis. The sequence continues at coordinate 8,220,271 of JAWNOJ010000023.1, read as the reverse complement.
TTTATTTTTTAAGTAAAAAAATAAGAATATATTTGTAAATAATAACAAAAGTTCCCTTTTTAAGTGCCTGTGGTGATACTGATAGTTGATAATTGATATTAATATTTAGGGTGAACTTTCAATATCAAATTCAGATACGCCTTGGTTTCTTTAATTAGTATTTGCTATTATTTCATTGCAAGGGTACGTATTTCTTAATTGCATTAGAGACAATGTTAATTTCTGTTTAGATTCAATACCTTTCAGAAATTTAAAAATAAAATTGACTGTATTTTTTTAAGTTTCTGTCTTTGTTTGTCAGTTACGAGCTGTGTGAGGCACCTGTTTGGTAAAAATTGTTCACATTTTTGAACAATCACATTAAAAAGAGTAAGTCGTTCAATAAGATGATTTATGTACTTATGTTCTAAATTTAATTAAGTCTGTCCTAAGAGGATAGGTTTTCTTAAAAATAAATGAATTTCCGAAAACAGTAAATTGTCATAGGTCGTAGTATCGTGTAGGCTTCAGAAAACATCACGATTTGAAGTAATAAGTAACATAAACACCATTTAAATCAATCTTATAGAAACAATGATTTGAAATATAAAAGTCTAAGGCAGGTCAACATATTGATTCGTGTCAAAACATAATCTTCAAAATAATTTTATATCTCATGCCGTAGCCTTTGCCATTGTTTCAAATTTAAATTTCAGCTGACCCTGTACTAAAATATAATGCTGCTTTAGAACTGACAAATACCATTGTACTCACCGATAGAGCATTGACTAGTCGGCGTCCCAACAAAAACTTTACCTAACGTGTGTCCTGTACTTGTTTTTTTTTTTTGGTTCTGTAGCTGCTGCCAAGGCTCATTGTGCTGCTAAAACTTTAAGCCTAAGCGTTGTCTTCGCGCGCACGTGTTGGTGTTCATTACGTACGTGTCCTTTTGGCATTTTAAGCTACAAGTTATGATAGTCGATGCGTTGCTTTAAGTTCCTGCTTCAAGACCTCAACCATGACCTCCCCGCAACACCGTCTGCACATCAGCCACACACAATAAATGTTGCAATCTAAAAGTTTCGGTTAACATGCACGTGCAATCAATAGACTTAAAGGTGAACTGACATGACCTTAATTAGTGCATATTTGTTTGAAGTAAACTTCAATAACAACTTGACAGTTTGACATTTGCGGTGCAGCGAATATTTTTTGTGACTTTTCTTGTGCTTTTGTTTTTTTTTTTTTTTGGCGGTATTTTGTCTTTCATTCATTTGCTGTCATTTACTGCTGTGCGTTGGCTTTCTATCAGGTTGCCACAGCGTGTTGCAAATTTTAAAGCTGTTCATAATTGGGGCAACGAAAAGTCCACTTGGCCGTAATTTTCTGAAACTTCAAGTCGAACTTGTGAAGCGCTTTATGCTTGGCCAGACATTCAATGTGCTCGATTTCTATGACAAGGGAGCAGGCAAGTCTGAACGTAGCGCTGGTGATAATTTTGGTTCTGGTTGGGTGGTGTCAACAACATCAAAATGAGTTTGTTGCCACATCTTGCATGCACGAGCTCGTCGTATTTTTTACGCAGCTAAAAAAATTTCATCTTTTTCCCATTTGTTTTCTTTTATGACATTTTTGTTACCTGCCTTACCTGACGAGCTCTAATGAGCACTGCTGCTGCGGGGGATTTTCGATAATAGCATATAAGGATAATAACCGCTTTTGCTTTTGCAAAAGATAGCACCTACTTGGCGTATACTTAACAAAGCAATCTGCATAGCAGTGCAGTTGAGCGTTTAATTTTCTCGCGATAGTGCTTGTCATTTTTCTTATCTATTGCGGAGATTAGTTAAACGCTTTTAAAATCATATTGTTGGGGTCAAAAATATACTTTGATTTATATTTTTTTTTGTAATATAAAGCTACTGTAGATAAGATGGACCAACGTTTAATCAATATACTGATATGCCATTGTTACAGTGCGAATATCAACGAATGTTTGTTGCCTTCATGCGAGATGAAATTAAGATCGATGTAGCAGACTGGACTTACTAAAAACTGAGTTCTGTGTGAAGCTGATTTCAATAATTGAAACCACCAACTGGCCGTGACGGCAACGTTAAGTTATTGGTTTTAGTGGACAAGCCAGCAAAAGCTTCATCGCTCCAAAGGCGGAGCATGGGTCTCATATACAAATTACAATAGCGAATCTTTCATTAATAGCCGTATGATCCATTTAAGTTGAACCGACAAAATTTATCATAAACATAATATAGCGCGCTCAACTTGCCCTTAAAAAATCAATATATAATGTTGAACGCCTATAACAAAGCAGCAACGGATTCAGGAGCCTTGACGCCTCGCATGCGGCATGCTGATGCATAGATCCTATTTATATATCTCATTTCTTAAGTTCGGATCAAAATATGAGAAAATCTATGTTACTGTAGTTGATTTTTTTTAACAAACAATATCTCAGCTAATCATGCCCGCCCACATTAAATTGCTTACCTAGTGCTGAACAAAATCAATTCGCATTCTATTACTTTCAACTGCATTTTCCAGCATTTTACTACTCTCAACGATAAATAGATACTTAAATTTACATTGCAAAACCTGGACAGAGCTATTTTTTGTATTCATCATAATTTTCTTTTATTGCAGTCAAGAATTTTTCCTAAAAAGAGCAGATTGCAATCAATGAAAATGATGATGCTGACATCACTCTTTGATGCCTGGTGTAGTGCATAGCGACTCCTTCACAACATTTAATGTTTTTCTTGAAGTGCATTTGGAGGATGAAAACGAGTGCCTTTTTGTTTACTTAAGAAAAAGTAAATAAAAATATCTATGAGTAAATGCTAAGTTTACATCAGTTTTAAGATTTGTTTACAAGTTTTGTGTATTAAAACTAGATGACACTTTATGCTAACTAATAATAGCATAAAAAAAAATATAAATAATTTTAATCTTATTGGCAATAAAATTTTGCTAACCTTATACTTGGGCAGCTTTAGCTTTTTCATAAAAATGTTAAAACTTATTGAGGATACAACTTAATTTTAATGGTAAAAATACACAATTTAAAAAATTGCTCAGCTGTCTGAAAATTATTGAATATCATATACAAAAAATGTTTGCTCTCTAGCTTTGATCCATTCATTGCGTAATTGGTCGATTTCTTCAAAATATCGGAGCCGTTGGACCCTAAAATACTATTGCAGTTGTCAAAATGCCAGCAGTCTAAAGTTTGAAATACCTCGGAGTACCCCCTTTGTGGGCCTCGGTAGTGACTCTAAACTTGAATATTGGTGATGTGAATCCACCCTGCAGCATTGGTGAATTTGTCCAGCACTGACATAACGCTAGCATATAGGCAAAAAATCTTTATCAATTAAAGATTAATTAAATTAATTAATTAAATTAATTAATTAAAAAATTAAGTTACTTTAGGGATAATAGCAGGCCGACACACCCAACTACTACATCTTCAATACTCTTCGTCGGTATTTGTTAGTTCAAAACTAAAACTTGATTAGAATAAGGTAAATGAAAAAAATCATTTCGATACGATCATGACAAATCGTCTTGTCAAAGCGGTCCTAAGACGCCTGGTACCTATGCGAGTACCATCGGCAGTCGGCATATCCTCTTACCGAAGACTACAAAACGATAAAATGAATCCAGGTTGACTGCCTATCGCTGCTTAAGTCAGTTATGTGGGAACGGCCCGGATCAAACTTGTTCAGCTTAGAGCAACAATGCCTGCTATTCATGTGGGAGTAGAAACTATTTTGAGAAATTGTATCTTAATTCAAATATAAAAGCAATTATTTTAACACTAAACTGCAATTATTGAAAAAATTCACTTAAAAAGTTTGATTCTATTGCCATTAAGTATTTATCGTTTACTTGTCGTAATTCAATAATTATTAATATATTATAAAACTTTTCAATAATGCAAAAAGTTACACAACAATTTCGAACATTTTAAAGTTGGCCAATGCGAGTCATGCTGTGCATTTATTTTTTTTTTTTTTCGTTTTTGACAATTTTGCTGCCAAGACTTAAGCTATAAATTTCGAAATAACTGACATTTGGAATACTCGCAGTCAGTCATAAATACGTTCATTTATCAAGTTAATTTGATTTGAGCATATTATTTATTTATTGCTTCCAATGAGGCTCGTTAACATCGTTTAAAGCGTACCTGTGAACGTTTTGTCATAAAAATCGATAACGATTTGTTATTTAGTTACTGATCCTGTGTAATGTGATTTCATTTAGTTGAAATAAGTTTGGGATACAACGAATATATGCCATGTATCCATAATTTGTATTGCTTCTATCTCAAGTTATTTAGTTAAATTCTTGATCATTTGCATAAATTTGTATTACAATATTTTAAGAGCTACTTGAGGTTTTATTTCTTATTAAATATGGCTACTTGAGTGTTTGGATTGCCAGCTCAAAGTATCTTATAGATACAGAGTACTTGTCCAATGCTTAACAAGTTTTGGCTAAAAGCCATAACTACTTTGCTACTTTAGAATCTCTCATGTTTTTTAATATTTTTTGATTTGCCATTTAGTTCCTCCTTTTTTTTTGCCACAAAATGGCAGCAATGTTTGCCTAGGCGCAGCTTATGTCCGTTGTACTTGTGGCACTTCAACTTGCCGCAAAGTAGCTCAAGTTTTGGGCTCTCGACAAGGCTATGCTGCCTGAGCATTCGATGATATTCATTCGATTTATGGCATTCTGTTAAGGAATTTTTTAATAAAAAGAATTTTATTGGCGATATCCTGCAGCTATTATTGTACATTTCGCAAAAAGAGAGGAAATTAATAATCGTGGTGCACGTCACTTTTGTGGCAGGGGCAAGCTAATAAAGCGCACACATTTATTTCATTTTCTACAGCACACACACACACACACACACACACACACACACACACGTATGTTTGTTCACTTTTATGGTACTCGAGTATTTTCTAGGAAAAAATGCCGCAGGTAGCAGCAGCTACTAAAGTTTAGAGCCCTTGAGGCGCCTCAACAAGCTAAGCGCAGGATATTCACAATTCAAGTTTAAACAAAACCTTAAACACAAAAACAAAAACAAAAAATACAGGAAATTAAAATTTATAACAAATATTAGTGTACAGGCTTCAGTTCGTCGGCTTTAAAGGCTCCTCCAACAAATGCAACCGACAACAACAATGGCAGACTTAATTCCAGTGACATTCTGCAAGCGATTATATCCCAGCACACAGTTCGAAAAAATATCGATTTTTTGTGTTATATTATTTTGCCATTTGACAATTTTTGGGCTTTTTTGGCCGGCTTTTGTCTGTTTTCGTGTTGATAATGCCAATGGGTAATCCATCTGGCAGGCAAGCGAAACAAGGCATATACAAACATGCACACGCACGCACAGACATGCACGGACAGGTGCTTCAACTTTGACATTTCAATGCGTTTGCTTTTGGCATTGCTTTTGCTTTTGCCTTTACTTTTTCCCAAGCCTCACAAATTGTGAAATATACATATACAAATACGTACTTGTGTACCGGTGTGTGTATTGCATCGTTGGTGTGTGTGTGTATGGTCAGTGTGACCAACGTTGCATTCAAAAAGTTTGTCAATTTTGTGCCGAGTACAAACACAACACAAACAAATAAACCATCAACCACTCACAATTCTGATAAATATTGTTGCTTTTGTTCTTAGGCGACAATGGTACATATACGCAATTTAGTTGGTATATTTCCTTTATAAATGTTGTATAATTGTGCAATTTTAATTGAGGATATTTTGGAAATTCCGGACTACGTTGTGTTTTACAAAGTATTTGCTTCTTTACTAAAAATGCAAGTCTTAGATATTATCCCTTAGGGGTGTAGACCAGACATTTTCAGATAAATTAGTATTTTATTTAAATGTTGATTTTTAATACCAGAAAAGAATATATTGCAATTTTTAAGGAAAAAATTGCTTTTGCAAGTATTGATGACGAACACTCATAGATATCTCTGTTATATAAATTTTGCTCTTTCGGGGCTAAAGTTGGGATGCTAACATTCGATTGCCGTCCTATTATTGTAGACGTCGCCTTACAAAATTCCATAAAGAAGTCACTTCTTTACAAAGTTGCCTCTATCATTCCATTCAAAATAACTCATAATTTTCAATCCTATCACTACATTTTTTAGACCCAATTAAACATTGCATGATTCTTTTTGCATAATATTAGCACACTTATAATCGTAAAGGTGATTTCTTATCTTATGAACGGTCACTTCATCTATTTTTTTTACCTTAACTCATTTTGATTCGCCACATCGAGCGATCACGAACTATGAAACCTCAATTAGGTAAATGCCGGTCTTTTAGCTCCATTGTTCAGAAGTGATAGAACTTTTATGAGGCAGTTTTCATCTTACAAAAGTCATTCTAACTAGTTTCAGATGTGAAACGATGCATATCTATAAAAAAACTCAACAATCGGGCTAGGGATTAGTCTTATATAAAATTTTTCTTGTAATTAAAAGTAAATATTTTTTAATTTAAATGATGTTAATTGTTTAGTTGTATCCCCAAATTAATAATAAATAAAATAATGAAGCTGTTGGTTAACTTTGTTATGCGTTGCCAGACGTATGTTAGTTCCCGCAAGATAAATTATATTCGATAAATTAACAAATAAAAATCCATTGTTGATATTAGGGAGGCATTCCAACTTCAGCTTCTCGAAATATAGAAAAATTTATTTTGCTTTTAAATTTCTTATGAATTTATACAGTGTCCCAAATGTTGAGAACAGAAATGTTGAATAAAAAAGTTATCAGCTGATTTTTTTTCGATACCTTCTTTACAATTAATGTGTTATCGCTTTTAGAAACTATAAAGTCCAATCCAGAAGCTAACTTTTTTTTTGAGTTACTCAACAGCATGAATTTTTTAGAGTTACATATTTAATCTTGGGCGCCAGTTAAAAATTAATTAACAATTTTGATAATATACGTCCATGGCATTTTCGTTGCTAGAACTGTATTGATTGGTTTCCTGTTTTATTAAAATCAGAAGTTAATCATTCCATTTTTAGTTGCATTAAGTGGACGTGGTTACGTCCACCGATATCGTTTATAATCGTCTGGTTTTGAATAAAATACGGCTTTTCGAACTGACACTTTTTCATAATTTTATGGTGAATCTCATAATAAAGCCAACCAATTTGCAGTTCGTGAACTTTATTCAGTGACTAGAGATCTAACAGTTGAAGTACCATCTCTCACTTAAGTGTCGAACTTTTGTCGTTTTTAATCAACTACCATATTCCTCTTGTTTTTCTCATTGGTATCTTGTTGCTCTATATAATCTGCTTATGAAAAATCGAACAAGCAATAATGCATAAGGTCAAGAAAGCACGCATTATATAAGTGTAAGAATATTCCGTTGTGTACACTTTATATTTTTAATATATGAAACTTTCATTTTGCACACTACTAAGCCTTTATTTTTTTATTCTCCAACACAATTCATCTGACGTAGTTCACTTGGAAAATTCACTTAAGAACCTTACGAAATTCGATAGAACAGCTTAACTTGACGGCAGTGTTCAATGGAAAAGCTTCCATAATTGATACCCTTCGCTGGAAATGCAATTCATAAGAACTTGTTATAAACTGACTCTTCCGTTGAAATAAATAAACTGAGTCAATAAAAAAATTCACATTATTTGCAGAAATATTTTACAATTTAGTTTAAACTGTAAAGCGTTGCACAAACCTTTTTATACAAACCACTCATAAAATTTTTATTTTCTTCATTTAAAAATTTGACCACTGTGCTGCTGTTGTGGCTTTTGCTGCGTATACGTAATATTTAGTTCAGGCGACGTATAAATAAACAATTTCGTTTGGTAAAACACAATTTTAATAACTTTGACATCAAGTACACATCAAGAAATTGCATAAATACATTTACACACATACAAATACAAATATGCACATTGAAGCGTATTAGGTACTCAACTGCTACGTATACTTAATATTTATATATATATATATGTAAGTATGTATTAATGTCAGATATACATAATAAGTATATAATGCAAGTAGTTGTATTGTATAATATTCAATAGCTTATATCAGTAATTAATTGCTAGATTAAGTCCATTCATATTTTTATTTTATTTTGTAATATACATATGCACACAGACATGGAAAAATATTCGAAAAAATATATATATATATATAAACATATGTACTTAAGCAGGCTAATTGTATACATTGTATACAAAGTGTATAGTATAGACAGCAGATTGTGTTACATAATTAAGTACATTGTTGCATTTACTTGAATTTGTTGCTGTATTTGTGGTTTTGCAACATTTATACGGGCTACGTTTTGCGCTCAATTTTATGCTATAATATGTTAAATTTTGATTTTTATACTTTTGCTTGGGTGCGCTCAAAAGAAAGCGACCGGGTATCGTCAATCGAGTTTTTTATTAATTTTGGTACGATTTTAAGTATTTAGTTGTTTTAGAAGTGTGAATGCACGAGACACTTATTGATAATTTGAATATTATGTCATATATCGTTTGATAATTTTAAGTACAGGAGCTAAATGATTTTATAAAGCTTAATTGAAGTAAGCTTCTAGATTTAAAAGACATAAAAGAATGTATTTCAATTATATACTTAAATCATAGTATAAAAAATAATAAAAGAGCTTAAAAAAACAGATCTGTTTAAAAAATAAGTTGCTTTTAAACAACTAACAATCGACGGTTTAAACGTAGATAAAGCGAAATGAATTGGTTGCTGTTTCAAGTCTCACATATGAGTGATCTTTGCGACGTGTTGTTTGATAAAGAAAAGTGTCTTTTAAGGTATAAAAATAGAAGTTTTCGAAGAGTTTATCGTATCAGCTTGCAATAAAATTTAGGGTGTGTCAGTCAGTTTATGACAAAACAATTGTTTAATTTAATTCAGATAAAAGAAGACTTCATTCAGAATTAGTTAAACATCGCCATCTATAGCACTTGGTATTAAGCAAAGATAACGCCCTGGTCGTTGCACCTTTAAACTCTAGGAAATTATAAAAAAAATATATAAAATTAATGCAATTTAAACGCTGAATCAGAGATACTGTTACCCTTTGGTATGACAAAGGGTGAAAATATTCATATTTTTTTAACTACCCAAATACTCCAGGGCATATCATTATATTGTGACAATATGGCGTGAATATGTTATCATTTTTATTAAAATCGAATAAATATCTTGGTAGAGTTTTATTGATAATTTTGTTTCTTGCTTTTTGGAAATTTTTAGTATCGTAGTAAGGGTGATTTTTTGGAAACTTGTAACTTGCAACACATTTTTTGACAACGAACGTCGCTTAAGCTTATTCAATAAATATACCATGAATCAAACAGCTATTACTATTTGTTGCCCTTGACGCCTTGGAAGTATGCTATTTCGGCCGATAGCATCATTAGGTCGAACTAATCCGTATATGGCGCACAGGGCACGCATCAATTGTGAATGGCTTCCGATATGGCACAGGTTTTTGTTGTCCAAATCGAAGACCTGCAATTGGCTTTGGTTTTAATAAGATTGGTAACCATGCCTGGAAGGCCCAATTGAGCGACAAGTTCAATGAGGAATTTATTTCACTGGTTGGGTCAACTACTGGATTAATAATTTAGTATAGCAGGACTATTTTCGTATCAGGCTATCTTTAGAGTCGTGTACCTTGGCAGCGTAGCGGAAGCATACTCGCCTCTAAAACCGAATATCGGTGGTTTGATTACACTGGTGCACTCCGCAGCACTGACTTGACTAATCGTACTTGCCTATCTATATAATTCTGCATTAATTGAAGACACAGGCGTTATTAAAGGTATCTCCATATGGCGCGTCCATATGACAATGAAAGGTTTTGCTATCAGTAAAGCAAGTGCTTACCCTACGTGAAACTCGTAAATAATTTTAATGAAAATGAGTACGATTACTTTTTAACCCACCCTCGTTTATAAATACAAACTGTACATATATTATTAATAATAACATTGTCTAGAGCAAAAGTTTTACTTTTGCTTTGCATACACTCACACTCCTACAAACATACACACACACACTCATACAGTCCGACTCATTCACTCAAAAGTACTTATCTATATACAAAACATATGTATATATAGAGATTTATATGCCACATACACTCATATGTTGCAATTAGCTATGTAAATTTGTTGCGGAATGCAAAACTGTTGCAACTTTTGTAGCATGAAAAATAAGATACGAATATAAATCACTGCAATCAACTATATAATAAATTGTAACACTAAATTTTAATTCCTCAAATACATATGTATATATATATATGGATACATATGCGTACCTAGGGCATATGTATGTAATTTCGTTTATGTTTCAGTACTCATGTGCAAAATTAATTTCGAGAACTTTATCGTCCACAATTAGCTTACTAAAACATTTTGCAAAATTTTGCTATTTTATATATATATTTTTTTTTCTAAATTTAAGCTTTAAAAAGTGTATTTCCTTTTTATTTTTGGTAATGAATTAAATTGGGATCTTGTATGCTTTATATTTTTGTTTAAATTCGTTAGAAATTCATATTGACTTGTTTTGCAGGGTTTTTCAATGTTGAATTAATCGTAATATCGAAAACATTTATATTACCCAAAAGCTTATATAATTAAACAGAAATGTGCGTGTATTTTTTTGTTTGGAAGAACCTATAACTTGCGGCTAATGCTTGAATTCTTTAAGACACAGGGAAGACTTTAGAATAATTCCAATGGTATGCTATATATATGTATAACTATTATATAGGTAAAATAAACTTTATCTTAGCTATATTGACTTGGTATTGCATATGCGCTTAAAACTAACACTAAGTTATGTATATGTATGCATATATATATATATATATATATATATATATATATATATTATATATATTATGTATAGTAAACATCTATATAAAAAACATATTTTGATTTTTATTAAGTACTTGGTATTGGAACGTCGTCTGCAGATGTTTTGGGGCACAAGTTTCGTAAGTTATGTTAACACATTTATACTCTATAAGGATTTATCTAACCAGGATTGTCTTTGCTAAATTAAAGTGGCCTACTAACTGGCCGGGCACACTCAAAATTTAAAGCTAAAACTATGTGCTACGTCTATTGTTAGCCTAGCTATAACTTAACTACGCCAATTCCAGAGCATGCTTATGTGCCTTCTATATACATGGTTTCCGCATTCCCTCTCCCTCTCACTCTCTCTCTCTCTCTCTGTCTCTCTCTGTCTCTCACCTTTCACCTTTCCGTAGTGCTGCTTACAAATACTGGTCCTCGTTTACCTTCAGTTGAAATCAAATTTTCGCACTTCTTGCGCGCGCCGCATGTTTGCGTCCATAGAGTATGCGCTTGAAGGCGCGCCTGAATTCCGGATTAAATATCGTATAGATTGTGGGATTGAGTGTCGAATTGAAATAGCCCAGCCAGAGAAAAAGCGATGCCATGGCCGGATGAATTTCACAATTCTTGCATAGGCTCATGGTCAGCGCCATTACAAAGAATGGCAGCCAGCAGACAACAAAGGCGCCGGTTATGATGGCCAGTGTCTGTGCGGCCTTGCGCTCACGTTTAGCCTCCAGCATTTGGCGGCGTTTGGCCAGCTTCTGGTGTGGATTTGCAATGCTAGCCAGCACACCTTTGCCGCCTCCACTGGCTCCAGGACCCGTCATGCTGCTACCTCCTATGGCGATAGACTGTGCCAGCGGCGTTATGGCATTCAAATGCGAGGCTATCAGATGCTGTGACGTAGCTCCGGCCACCTGATGTGAGAGCGTAATGATTTCGTTAGCATTGCTCGTGCGATACTGCAGGAGAAGAAAGAAAGAAAGCACACACAGACACACACACACATGAGCACAAAAAAAAAATGAAATTAGCGCCATTTTGTGCATGGGCATCAAGCAGTTAAGGTGCTTTGGCCAATTGGTTACTTACATCTTCGGCATCGCTTGAAATGGTTGTTAGCTCGGTGCCTGCATGGCTCTTGTTATCATAGTTACTCGTGCTGAACTCCGTCTCCTCGCGCGTTATGGCCAGACTGGCAAAATCCACAGCAATGGCGGCCATAGACCGCGCCACAGCACCTTCTGACCCTGCACTGATGCTGGTTATCGTCGTCGAATTGGTGCACTCCCGTCCAAAGCAAATTCTCATACGTTTACGTGTGCGCTGCTGTTGCTTCGAGACTGTGCCAGTGCCACCATCCTGTTCAGCTCGCTCGGAGCGACGCTTACGTTGCTCTTTGTGAAACTCTCGGGTCGTGGAATCGCACTGCAAGCAATAAAGTTGAATTTGTTTTAATACAAAATGGATTCGTTGATACAGATAAAAAGTAGGTTATAAGTCGCGCAACGTTTAAAAAAATATATCTGAAAATTAGTAAGTCGATGTTAGAAATGTAAGAGAAACTACAAAGAAACAAAATTGGAATGAGTCAACAAGTATGACTGCAAGTACATAAATCCGAAGACATAAAGAGTATAATTTTTAAAGCAAAAGGCAAAGAATGATAACAAAAAATGTTAAGTTTTAAATGTCAATATTTATTTATTTATAATTACGAGGAAAGAATTATGGGCAAAAAACTCCGGAAATTTGTTCATGTTTTAAAAAATATTTATTTATTCTTCTAAATCTATTTCATCCCTTTCAAAATAGTCAACTCCTATGCAATACACTTATACTAGACCTTTTTTTTTTCAAAACAGTCAGAAAATACCTTTTCCGGGATCGCCTACTGGCTGGAGGATTTCAAAGTGCAATCGAAGAAAACATGACTTTGATTTTGGGACGATTTTGGCGTGACCTTTCGATCTTGTCTCGCCTTGAGCACCATATTCGCTCGATTGATAGGCTGTCCATGTTTCACACACATCAACGTAACGCTGTTTTTCAAAGAAACTGCTAGTATTTGGCATCAAGCGACACTTGGTTTTTTGGAGGCCAAATTAAATGGTTTTAACTGATCGATCTGATATTCCTACAGACTAATAATGTCTTTAATGTCAATCGACAATTTTCGAGCACTAATTCCTTGATTTCGTTGACATGTTGCCCTCTTTGAACATTTAATACCATTCAAATAGAGCCTGTTGGCCAAAGGGCTCCTGCAATATTCTCAACGATTCGGCTCCAGAATTTTCCTTTCGAACACAAACTTTGATGAAACATCGTTGTTGAATAATTTCAGACATTGTAAAAATCGAAAAATGCACTTTTGGCTATTTACAAAACACAATATCAACTAAGGAATTAAGATATTGACACGAAAATTGACACGGATGTCAAAGACAGTCCTGCCAACCTAAAAAAAATGATTTATCCCTGTCGGAAACCCAATCCTGTTATAATTTGAAATTCAAGGTGCTTTTTGCCTACATAATAATAATAAACTAATGCGTATCCTTAGCGTGGTGGGTGAATTTTTATTACATAGTTATTTTTTGTATATATCGTCTTAAATCTGGTGCTGGCCAGGAACTTGTTGAAGATGAAAACTGCATCATTAAAGTTTAAACATTATTTAACAAAGAAGCCAAAAGATCGCTAAGCCATAGTTCGTGATTGGTCAAAGACTCTCAATATGGCGAATCAAGATAAGATAAGATAGTAAAGGAAATGAATTGAATAGATCATGGAATCTTTAAATAAAAGCAAAACTTAATAATTATTATTTGTTAAATTCATTGAAACACTCAATATAATGCACCTTTAGTAGTAGCTTACTTATACAATGAAGTCCTTTAAGTTTTAAGAGAAATGGTAAATTGTTTGCTTTTTTTAACCGCATTTAAAATCATAAATTTCTGCTCCTACCTTTTATGTCATGAATAACATGGTTGCTCTGTGAATGCTGGGTAACAATTGAAGAGAAGTAAATAAGAAGCTTACTTGCGTATTGCATGCAACTTGCCAACATACATGATGTTGGCAGCAGTGCAGCTAGAACATAATCGTATTTTCCCATTGTTTGCCATCTATTCAAGACTTAAAGTAAGGTAGACTGTACCGCATCTGTACAGCAACATATGAATGGCACTTTATTTAAAGTGTAAACAGAAGCGATTATTTATTTCGTGAAAAATGAATGGAGTTGAGCCAACACAGCAGTTGTTTCGCGTATATAAAATGTTTACATAAAATATGGTTGCATCAAAGATTGTCTGGAGTTCACTCTCTTTTCGAGTGAGACACCTGGCAAAAGCTCTTCAAAACTTACTGTTCTGTGACTTGAGAAAAATACATTTGTGCAAGAGTATCTGAAGTGCAGGATTTTAATGTTGACTTTGGAGAAAGTTTATTGTGTTAAAAATTATAGTTGCATTTGAAATATTTAAATCATATCAATAAATTTTTGACTTTTAATTATTGCTTTCTCATATCATGAAACATAAGTTTTTGCTATATTCCCGATGTTTGCTCCATTTTATATACTTTTTCATTTATTATTTATCAACTGCTCTAGCTTCCTTTTTGTCATCCTTTATATCTTAATTTGCAAAGGTTTGGAATTGCTTTGTCGGCAATGTTTTTTGTCTATACAGGGTGTGCCTGAGCGGAACTTCGGTCAATTTATCGAAGGAAAATTACAAATTCTATTAGTGCAACTGATTGGCAACCATTTTATGAATGTTTTCATATTGGGCTTCCAATATAGATTACCGCTTTAACCGCATCTAACTTAAGGTGGGTGTACGATACAGTATTCTATGGCATATTTTGTATCCTCTATTGCTTAATCTATTTTTCACAATTCATTCATTTTCTTTTAATTTGCAAAAATGGTTTAATAGTTTTTGGATCCATTTATTATTAAAAGCGTTTTTTAAATTCTATAAACTATTCTTTTTTTTTTATACTGTCTTTACTTAAATTAATTCGACTGAATGTATTAATCGAGAGGCACACGAATTTGGGATACACTGTAACATTTTAGTGCAAAAGAATCAGTTGAAAAGCAGTCCAACAAAATCTGACTTTTATTTTGATATTTGCAACTGATTTCAATCAAACTCGGTACAGGAAACAGACAACACCATGAAACTTCAGAGTAGAGAATTATGGAGTAATAAATTTAAAAACAAATTTTGGGAAATAACGATATTTGGCCTGCTTTGCGCTTTAGGGGTAAACCCAGTCGAACTTACCAAAGTTGGTAGCGTTCAAATACAATTAAGAGCCAAATACAAATTTTTCCACCCTTTGGAACTACAAGATATAGTCTACCGACTTAGATCAAATTCAACGCAGTATTTAAGAAGTCTAAGTTTCATTTGTAAACCGTATTTGATAGAGATAACTTAAAAGTAAAAGCAATATCAACGAATTTAGTACCAAGATCGAATTTTTTACCTTTGATATACATGATTCTGATAAAATTTGTTTTTGAGAAACCAAAAACAAAAATCGGAAATGCCGTTGAGATTTAAGCGTAGTTACAGACTGGCAAGGGTTAATCTACATCTCTAAACACATTGATTGTAATTTATAATCATTTGGGAGCCTCTGACTTTTTCAAAAAGGTTTCGTCTCCAGCTTTTTCCATTCCTGAGATCTACGCTTTGAAACAAAGGGACAAGCTGTTAGACGGAGAGACTGACATGGATTATACTTAGGTAACTTTGAGGATCTCTGACTTTTCCTTCTAAGCGCTACATACTTTTTCTGCTTGCACAAACCTAATATACCCTTTGTACCACATGGTACAGGGTGTCACGGATATACTAAATTTTTTTAAAAACGATTTAACAACTCATCACAAGGATTATTTTTGGAGGTAAACAAATGGGAATTATGCTTATTTGATAGGGATTTCTTTCCATATTTTTTTGCGCACAAACCTAATCCTCAACTTCTATAGAGTTAAGTAGTAAAGGATAATATCTGTACTTTGCACAGTGCCAACCAAAGGTTTATCGTAATGCACATAAGTAGAAATGAGGATTTGTTATGCGTAGTAACCACACAACGAAACCCTTGCATTTCTTTCATTTTTGAAAGAAAGTCCTTTGGTGCATAGTGCTGCCATAATGAGGGTGTGCACAAAAATTCGAACAAAAATTTAGCTTTTTGTGATGTGGTCTACACATATGTTAGCTCGCTTTGCTCGTTTGAATCAAGTGTGCACTTGGGTATGCTAATGAGCACCAAAGGATTCACATTATTGTTTCTGCTAATGACACTCATTATGGCAAACAAATACACTCAAACACAGGCGCTCACTACTCTACCCTCATACACTTACAGGAGCGGCTAATGTGCATTGGGCTGTTGACGATGACTGCGTTGGGTCTGACAAGTTGTGACTTACCCAATTTGAACGTATGCACAGTCTTGGTTCGGTTAAATATTTTATTTTAAATACTTTAATTTTTTACTCCTTTATAACCAAATTTTTTGTTAATTCTTAAGCTCTTTTCATGCAAAACTAAAAGTCGTAGCTCTTTTTTTGTTCCATCATTGCTTCGATACATTTTTGTGCGCCTGCCGCAGGCTCCTGCCAGACATATTCGTGTTTATTAAGTGAGTGTTACAGTGGGGCTTATTTTGTATCTGTGTGTGCGTATGTATCGCTGTGTGCGTGTGTGTGCATATGCGGGCAGCAACGGCAACATGTTTAATTAGTGCCATGAGTGTGGCTTAGATTTATTGCGGCGTATGTTGCGTTTCCATAGGTACATATACATATGCATATTTGTGTATCTGTGTGCTGTGTCTGTATCTGTATCTGTATGTATGTATGTACGTGTGTGTGTGTGCGTATGACCCGGCATTCATCTTCATTTGCAACAAACCCTTGCAGATAAAGCTAACCAACCAGCCGGCTTTAAAGTGCAAAAGGCAATCGCGTATAATGCTTGCAACAAAAAGTTGAAAGCAAAAAATTGAGATAAATTGCAACGAGCGCATATTGATTTCTACTTTAACTTACTTCAGTTTCAGTCAAGGTCACGTTGAAGGACTTTTGTGTGCGTCGTTGTATGCGCTTCCGGGCAATAATATAGATTTTCCAATACAGAAATAGTATAACCAGCAATGGCACATAAAATGTGCAACAAGTTGCAAATATCTAAAAGAAAAGAAGCAAAAAAATGGTAGAGCGTTTTACAAAAGAGACTTTTAGCTAAAATGTTATTTTCAAGATGGCATTGGATACCGGCAAGTTTTAAAACTTCTTTGGATTAGCAGATATTCTTACTTGTTCACAGCATGTAACAATAACTTTTCTATTATATTATCTATATTATTTCTATATTAGATCTTAGACTTGGATTTTTGTAGAAGATTTATTTATAGAGATTTTAATCGGATTATATGTTAATTAATTCTTTTTATATTATTTTTGTAGCCAAATCTATTTGCTTTATATTCGAATTTTAAAATTAATCCACAATATTAACTTTAGCATTTTGTACGGTTCATTTTGATTGTTTTTAATAATGTGAATCAAAAATATTCATAAAAAGTAGAATTTTATTATCGTTTTTTTTTTTTTAATAAAAGCAAAATCGATGCAAGAACAATATCGTATCATACCAATTTTTGCCGCATCCAATAAAATTTTACATTGTTAATCTTTAAATATTCTCAACATATACGTTGAAGTTCGTCGTTCATAAGTCATAGCATACCTGATAAGCCACATCTTGCGAAACCATGCAATGTTGCTCCTCAATGCGCTTCAAATATTCCGGATCCTTCCAGCCAAATTGTGGCGCCAGCGAGACAATTAAAGCCGCAAACCAAACGCAGAAAATCATCGTAAAGACGCGTCGTGGCGTGCGCAAATTGTTGTAATCGATATTTGTCACGGTCCAATATCTACACCCAAATTGCAAAATGGCGATAGAAAGGAAAGGGTATTAGGAAACGTAGCAATTTATGGCTGTCTAGCGTGTTTACAGAGTTTTTTTTTCCGTATGACAATGGCTTTGGAACTATTACTCACCTGTCAGCCGCAATGGCCACCAGATGTAATATGGATGCCGTGCAGCAAAGCACATCGCAGGATGTCCAAATGTCACAGAGCTCAGCACCAAGTATCCAGCCATTGCTTATCTGTTTTGTGACACATATAAAGTAAGTATATACAAAAACAGATACTTTTTCAAGGATACGTTTGAGATTATTAACCATGTTCTAGATATGGCCTGTGCAGTAAGCGGCAAGTTGCTGTTGTTGCCGCTTTTGTTTTGCTGATAAGGGCAACAAATACAATTAGATTATGTCATTGCTGCAACAAAATGATGCAACTCAAGCAATTAACAACTTACAACGGCTCGTTAGACATTCTCACTAAACTTGAAAACTCTTGCTACAGAATGTTGCAGCGTAACACTTGGGTTGCAATTTCATTAACTCGCCAGCAAGCTTGTCACTTGCCACTTGCCACTTCATGTTGCCATTTACTATAATCAACTTAATGCGCAGACAACACCAGTAATATCAGCTGCAATAAACAAAACTTTAGAAACTTACCTCGTAGACGGCGCCAAGTGGCATGACGAGACAAGCAACAAATAAATCTGCAACTGCCAGAGAAGCAACCAAATAATTAGCAACATTTTGCAAGTTGCGTTCCAGTATAATGGCGGCAATCACAAATACGTTTCCTGTTGTTTTTTTTTCAGTGTTGTAAAATGTAAAACAAATGAGAACATGAGAAAGCAATAGAAAGTAAAGAAATGATGTACGACCATTGCATGTTTTCTACACATTATTCATCTTACATATCTATATTTTTTCTTTTATTTTAGGAAACGACGTAAAAATGTTTGCTTATTTTTTACGATATTTTGGTTTGTAAATAAAAATGTCATTTCTTTGCTGTGGCATATAATATTTTAGTTGTAAAGAGTTGAGTAAACTTAAAGGTCGGCTAACATCTGACATTTGGCAACAAATGCTAAAAAGATAAACGAAATGGTTGAATACAAGATTTTAAAGCGATTAAGCAACGACTTCAGGACTTTGTTTACGATATTTGGCCACTTTTGTAAGACTTTTTCTTCTAAAAAGTTGCTAAATTAGTCAAGTGTTTCATATTCATTACAATTATGATCAAGTTGGCACTAAAAAGTTTTAGTTTTCATTTCCTGCAGAAGTTACTAAAAACAGTCATGTGACTTTTTTACAATTGGGTTAAATACTTGGTAAGTCTAAAAGTCTTTAGCATCAAGGTTGCTTTTTAATAAAAGCTACTGATTTGTTTGGTATCATCAAAAATTTCTATTTTTAAGCAATAAAAATGCAATATGTTTCTTGCTAAATAGCACATCTACCCTAATCATTTTGTTAGCTCTTAAATTTTCTATATAAACTGACAGATAAACACACGATTGAAGTTGTCATAATTAACTTTATTTCTTAACCTAAAGATCTCTCTCGTTTTCGAGAATAAGTGAAAAGAAATCAGAAGAATCAGCTGTATGCAGCAATCTTTCGGTTGGAAGATATACGAAACGTACGAGAATAAGTTAACTGCGAGAGCTGAAGAGCTTCACTGATAAGACCATATGCATCGTAGTTCCAGCAATCGACTGAAGGGCATGCAGATCGAAAAATATTAATCAGACGAAAAACTGTCAGTATTGAATGGTTGCCATGATACAGGATCGGAATTCCTGCCGAACACTAAGATGGCAAACTTGTAAATTATAAAATAGTAGAGCTTCAAAAAATTAAATGAAAATCATTTCCTGAAAGTCATCATCTGACAATAAGATAGCGCAACAAATAGTTAGAAGGTAAGATATCTTAACCATTATTTGTTGAATTTTCAAGACAATCCAATTTTTTTTTTGGATACGAGAGTGTTGTGCTTGTTGCTCTTTGCGCCATTCTCTAAACTAGTGGGGGCAGATTCTCGTTTTACCTAACATATTAAGGGCATATTGCCACTCTCGTGCTTGTACTGATTTGGCTCAACTCAGCTTTTAACAATGGGAAAAATAAGATTTCGTATGTTTATTAAACATTGTTCCATAATTGGAAATATATCGAGAAACTAATGAAGTGACTTAAAAAGCTTCATTGGGTAGTTGCACCAGTAATTTCAATTCTAATTTTTAAGCCGAAAAACCTCAAAGAGATCAAAATCAATAACTAAGATGGTTGCATTTGAATAATGTTCTGTGATTCCAAAAGAGAAATTGAGTATTTGATGCTTAAATTGAAAAGAAACTGCACTTCGACTTCTTCGACTTGTGTTTAATTGTGAAAGCCTTCTTTGAAAACCTATTACCCAGCTCGACTATTGTGAACCAAAAATATTGTTCCCAGCATCAAAATAGACCTTTGATAGCACCTTTGATAGACTTAAATTTTTGCCAAACTAATTGTAGGCAATCGTGCATGACCTAGACACAGATACGCACAGACTATTTCTGTTCCACAATATGCAAATGAGAACTTTCTGAATGGCAGTCTCGAGTCGGCCATGATTACGAGGCGCTAGCATCTGGCCAAATTGTAATTGCCACAACCAGAGCAGTCAGGCACGCACCATTCCAGCTAACCAACTTTGGAACAGCAGCATCCACAATTTGTTTGTTGTTATAAGCGTCTGAAAGTTGTCAAAACGTTTTGTCTGCTCTTCGTCGCAACAAGGTACGGGAACCCAAATGCATTTCCATTTGGTTTCGCCTTGACGTCATAACAATTGCCGTTGAAGGTGGTGCTCAAAAGCAAAGAAATTCACCACCTGCTGACTCGTGTGTATGTGTGTGTGTATGTGTGTGTGTGTGTGTGTGTATCTGTGCGTGTGCGTGTGTACTTGAGTGCATGTGTAGTGCGTATCGGTGCGAGGGTTTTCAGAAACTGTTGCAGATACAGCAGAATTTCCCTTCAATGCTAGTGTGCGCGCTTTTAATAGCTTTTCACGCTTTTGCCGGCGACAAACATCTTAAAACTTTGTTTCTACAACAAACCCTTCACATTGTTTCCCCCGATTATGCTCTTGGCAAGTGTAGCGCTTTAAGCAACTCACAGTGAAGGTTGTGGCAAAGACAAAGGCTGCAGGGTACGTTGCTTACTACAAGCACGACTAACACTACGATGGAACAAGGGAAAAAGTTGAAAATCAATAAAAATCTTCAAGGCGCGCAATAAAAATCTTCTGCAATATAAATTTCACATCATTTACGGCTCAATTCGGGCAAAACTTTTGTAACAGCAGCGCAACGTTGCCTCGCGGCGAATAATTTGAGTATAGTTAAAGGCCAAAAAACTACAAACGCTATCTACTTATGTGCGAGGGCTGGTTAATAAGAATGGCAATGCCTAGGGCAGCTGAACTTCTGAAAGATTACAATATGAGTGGGGTGCCTCTGTATTAAGATTCATAAGTCAGCACGGCAACATAGATAATAAGATCTGCCCAATAGCAATCAGCTAAGTATTTGGAAATTTGCGGAAAAGCGCATCTTTATCGCTACCAAACTCACCTTTTTGTTGAAAGTTGAAACGAAGAGTATACGCAAATTTAAAACTTCACACTCTTCCATGTATAATAAATTTCATACAGATCAAGTGTTACCTCTCTAGAAAGAATTTTGTCAGAATATTTCATTCAAAATTTCATCTTGGCACAATAGTAGAAAAATTTTAGCCGCTGGATATAGTCCACAAAAACAAGCTCTATCAACCTGTTCTTTGCACAACTTTGTTTCCTTTAAACACATAACAATGATGCCTTTTTGCTTCGTGACGCATTATATATCAGCGATTTTTTAACTGATTGTTTTTACGATGTATTTCTTTACCCAGAAGTTTTCCTTATGGATATATCTTGCTTGTCTAACAAGCTTGCAGGAACGATCGAACGTATAAGCTGTGAGATCGCCCTGGGATCACAAGAAGAAGAAGAGACCATATCCCAAAAAGGATCAAAAGCGAAGTCAAAATGGCGGTAATCAAGGGTTTGGGAGATAAGGGTCCGGTAGATTTTATGGTACATTTTATTGTATTGTAGAATACTAACTCATATAAAGAAATCCAGAGCCAACACCAAGCGTCCATCTTTAATTTAAAATATTTTCTAACACTTACAAAAAGAGAATCCTTTAAAAAAGGAACAAATCCTTTTAGAACGACGAATTGCTGTATATAATTTGTAATAAATCCTAACTGGGCTACTTTGTAATCGTTTAGCGAAAAATAACGATATATATATTATTATGTGGCTAATACAAAACTTATGGCCTTTCCGATATGGCTATGAACAGTAGGCCTCTGTGTTCTACCAAAAGCTTTTAGTACAGATAGCAGCATAGTCATAGGGGCAAAAATCAAAAAGGGAAAGCTAATAAATTGATAGAACTCTTTTGGGAGCATAATTGAATTTTACGATAATGCACGATTACTCGACATTGATTTCAAATAGGTTTGTATATGACAAACAAAAGCTTTTACGATGAGTAATGCGCTGCTAAATAAACACTACGTGAAGTATGTTTAGGAGATATAATATAGGAGCAAATAATATAAAGCGCTAGAAACGCTGCATAACCAGCAAACATATTCTACTCAAATCCCTGACTAACCAATAAAACTGCCCTGGCCAACTGTCACCCACTTGTTAGCTTTGCATAATAATGATAATGACAAAGTCTTAGAGTTTAAATGTAGCTGTATACTTGCCTATAATGGTGACCAGTATCATCAGGCCCAGCACAATGGCCATAACGATCATCTTGACGAGCAGCCAGAACTCAGCAGAGGCGCGTGCATCAGCCGCACGTCGCTCCAACTCCAGCTGGCTACTATTGGTGGGACTGCTTGTGCCATTGGAGAGTCCAAACTCTAACTCCGTTTGATTGCTATGCAGCTCGATGAAGAGACTCTCGTTGAGAAATATGGCAGGCAGTTCTATTTCCAAAATGTTGGCCCCATCGTCAAAACCAAAACCTTGTTCGTTACTGCCGACCCCATCCAAATAATCAGGATAGGGTGTTGTGCTGGAGGCTGTCATGGCGTTGAGCATAATGTTGCTGTTTTGGTCTCGTACTTCTATATATTGGTTGGTTGGCCCCACTTGTCTCTGTGAGTGTGTGTGTGTATATGTGTGTGGATGTGTGTGTATATTTTTGTGTGTCTTTGTGTGAGTGAGGCTTACAACAGTTGTAGTCGCTGTTGTTGTTGCTGTTGCTGCGACAAGTGCCGCCGTAAGCGCCTTTGTTGCTGATGTTGTTGTCGTGCTGGTTGTTGTTGGTGTCGCAGCTGTTGCTGTTGATTTTGTTTCAATTGCTGTTGTTGCTGTTGTTGTTGCATCTGCTCTTGTAGTGATTGACGTGGATAATGTCTCTGTAGTTGTTGTTGTTGTTGTTCTACTTGTTTTATTTGTTGTTGCTTCTGCTCTTGTTCGTGCTGTTGCCGTTGATAAAGCGTTTTAATCGTGCTTTCCAAGCACTTAACACGTAAACTGTAACAGAGACAACAAGAGAACGAGAAGAGAGCAAGTGAGAGTTTGAGCAAGAGACATATAGCAGGTAAGAGATAAATAAGAGTATATAAAATATTAAATTTTATTTGATTTATATATTTTGCTGAGCGAATTTAAAGTAAACAAAATCTCATAAAAATAAACACAAAAAAAATACAAATTTTTTTTTGTAGCAACGCCTGAATACCCTTTAAGTATTCAAATTAAAAAAAAAAACAAATGTATCATTTGAAATTCAATTATAAAAAATTAGTACTAAGACACTGTTACAGTTTAAATTTGTGAATGGTAGTAGAAGTATAAAAATAGACAGTATCTTGATTAATAACAATCTTTAACAATGCTAAAAAATTAATCAGTTTTCATACTAAAAACTATTCAGAATTAAAATTAAATATAACGACTTTACATTTTAAATCTTTTAAGATAGAAAAATTAAACCAAAAAAACCTGATTAAAAAGTGGAAGTGCCATGTTAAGTCGTTTCTGTTTCAGGGAAACAGGTTATTCTAATAATTTAAATAACTTCAAAATCTATTTTCAATGCTGATAGAAAAATGTTTAGGTACGATACAAGTAAATCTATTAGATTAATTTTAAAAATTTTGCAATATGAGGATATGACAAACCCGCCTGCCTTCTCCAAGAAAACATAGCCTACTTTTGTGTGCAAGTTTTTATAATCTATGAGATACTTTTATTCGTCCAGGCACCATTGGGCCCACAAAATCTCTCTTCATTAATTGTATTTTCATAAAGAACTTAAACAATTGTAGAATATTTTAGTTGTATTATGTACTTTATTCCCTATAATTAATTTAATTTTCTTTTTCAAACGACCCAATAGGCGTCTACCAAAAGAGGTCTAAATATCATCCAATAGTAAACAAATTTTTAACAGCTAAACTATTAAAAAAAACTTAACAAAAACGATTTAAAGAAAGCTATGAAAACAAGCGATCATTTTTGGAAAACTAACATTTTTTTCCTTTATGTAACTTTTTTTTATTCTGATTCTTATTTTCCACAAGTTTAATATTATAAATAATTTTTGCTTAACTGCAGAATAGCTATGATAAAATTGAACAAATAATTTTTTTTAACAAAAAGATTTTTGAAAATGCGTTTATACTTAAAAATATGCGTATGCGTAATATAGAATATAAAAATTATGTATACGTAACTTAAGCGGTGTAAAATTGC
Source organism: Chymomyza procnemis (assembly GCA_035046065.1). Taxonomy (NCBI): domain Eukaryota; kingdom Metazoa; phylum Arthropoda; class Insecta; order Diptera; family Drosophilidae; genus Chymomyza; species Chymomyza procnemis. Next base: position 8,195,534 of record JAWNOJ010000023.1, on the reverse strand, counting down.
ACTTCATTTAGCCATTTTTTTTATAATCTTTATATCGTAATAAAATATTGTATACTATGATTTTCATTTGAACACCACACAATTTACTTTCTTTTTTTATAAATTATAAAGTCTTCACTTCAGCAAAAATTTAGCCTAATACTATTTTCGTTCCTGGTTATTTATCTTAATTCTTTTTCCGTCAATGGTAATTTATTCCACTGATTTTTGATCAAACCTTTTAAGTTAGCTATAAATCAAATATTAATTTAAACATTTAATATTAATATTAAAGAGATAATATACACCCTAATAAGATGTCCCTTGCAGTCATTGCTCTTTTTAATTGAGGTAAGAAAGATGCACTCATGCGATTTTAAAAATACAATTTATCGTTTGATCAACTTAAATTTTTAAATCCACATTCGTATATTTAAAAATTTCCTTATAATTAAAAATTTTTTTTTTTTTTGTTTTTTAAAAACTTTATGAAACCATTGAATTCATTCATAAGGAACATTGATATTTGGCTTAGGGTTGTCTCTCATAGCATTTAATACTCAAAGTCCAAATCATATAGAAGCAAGCCGCATCACATACTCATTTCAGTGTATTACAAGTGCTTAATCGCAATTTTCTTATTTTTTTCCACAAAATGATACAACACACACATACACACGCACTTTATTGGTTGCTGACCTCGGTGACCGTTCAAGTTCCCATCTTATCTCCGACTATATAAAATAACTGCGCCCATTGCAAAATACAAACAGTGAACGGAAAACTATCAACGATAACGTGCAACACAATACGCCCCGAAAATGTTTTTAAAAGTGGGCCCAACTCTGCTGCCGCTGCTGTTACTTTTGGTTTTGTTGCAGCTACTCACTGATGTTGTAGCTGCTCCTTGGAGGAGCACTGAGCTGTCTAGTCGACTGCCATACGAAGCTCCCAGGGCAGAGCTGACGCGTCGACTGCCATACGAAACATCGCCAGGGGTATCCTCGACGAGGCTAAGAGCAACGCCATTTATTTAATGGCTGATTGTGTGCTACTTATATATATATGTATAGTACATATATATGTACGAAATATGTATATATATATATGTAAATGTATGTAAATATGTCGGGTTGTAAAATGCTTTTAAGCGAACACAATAAAAATTGCGAGTTATTTTTGTTGCTAAAAAAAATGTTGAGCTGTATAGCGTTTTGTGTTTAAGCATTAAGTATACGGCTATAATGAACGTGAGTGTGTTTGGGTTTTCGAGTGTATGTGAGTAAGTGTGTGTGTATGTGTGTGTAGCTTTGGTTGTGCATTCTATTTAATATTTTCTGAGGGTGCAGCCAAGTGTTGCCACTTGCCCTTTTGTGGCCCATAGAATGCAACACATTATGTGTGACCTTTGTCTGTGTGTCAAGGTGTGCATTCTAGCTAGGTAAACAGGCATCCAGCTAGATGGCCAAGCCGTAAGCCACCAAGTCAGTAAGCCAGCGGCACAGTGAGCAAGTGGGACAGTGCAGCAATAAGGCAGTCATCCAGGCAGCAGCACGTAGGCAGCAGCCAAACAAACAGTAAGCAAATGTGCATAGTGTATTCAAAAAGTTTTGAAACAAATCGTTTTTTTTTTCTTCTCCTTGAAATTGGCTTATTAATGATGGATCTCTCAAGCAGTTACATGGAAATTTAATTGAAAAGATTCAGTAGAAAGGAATTATCGCAATATATGGCTAGTATGGCTTGAGACAATAGTCAGAGCATCTGTTGCAGAGGAATTACATTCTTATACAATAAATTTATTTTCTATAGTTAAATGTACATGATTTTGAGTTTATTGGCAAAAACAAATGATACAGAACGAGCTTTTCTTCAGTTAATTTTTAAATATAAAAAAACGTTATTTATTTGGCTTTGTCTCAAAATATATGTGACAGTCTCTCTTTAAAATAATTAATAGGCAATTGCTGGTGCCAAAAAGGTCCAGCGCAATAAATATTAAATACACAAGAAACGTTTAAAATCATTCAGTTTTTCATTGATTTCAAAATTTTCAAAATCAAATATTAAAATCAAATCAAACAACTAAGGGTATTACTAGAGGTATAGCAACCTCTAGTATTGATGTTTTTTTGCTGTTTAATTTAACCAGCGTCAGCTTCTGTCACAAACATTGAATTATATCTCTTCCAAAATTTGAGATTGATTTGTTCTTCTGTTTTATTGTATGGAACTGTGTATCTTAAGCAAATTGAAGGTGAAAGATTCTGGTTAAACTTTTCCGACTTATAACTCAAACAAAACTGATTTCGGTGCTTTAAAAGTTGGGATTTTGTCGAAGGAACATAGTCTTTGCGTTGGCAAAACCAGGTGAAACCATTAATGAGGCAGCAGATTGACTGCAGCTTATGCATTTGCTACTTTCAAGCAATGGACAACAACGCATGCAACAAGAATTTTTAGGAGAATTGCTTTTTATTTATTTATTTGAAAAGTTTTAAAAATTTGAAATGGGAAAGACAATGTGTGGGCCTCGCGGACTTGGAACGTACTCGCCTCTAAGGAAGACCGATGGTTCGATGCCACACAGCAACATAGATGGGTTTATCTAGCACTGGAAAAGCTAGCAAGTAAATATACGTCTATTTACCTGTCTATCTCAAATCCCTTTTGATTAAAGACACCGCCATTAGGATTCGGCTATAAACTGAAGGTGCCTTTGAACAGCAATTAATAGAGATATTTTTATGATCTGTCTTTGGAACGATGAACACAGTTAGGATAGGAACTTTGAACTACGTCAATAAATAACCATTTGATCATGTGAATTCGTAGAAAACTTTCCAAAAACTGGCTATATGTCTGAGTGCTTTAGTTTCTATACAAATTACTAGGCTCAAATAAAAGTAGCTTGGAAGCTCTAAAAACCTACAACATCGAAAACCTACCGATTTTTAGGTTTTTTTTTTTTTTAAAGCCTGCGAAATATTGAGGAAAGCTTCATGTGAGATTTGAAGGAAGAGTTGATAACATTGGTATACAAAGTCCACTCATATTACGGATTCCGTGCATAAGCATAAGAAGATATAGGATTTAATTGTTTGAGTTTTTTTACCTTTAAATTAACAGGTGATACCGTCTGAAAGCTTTGAATTCAGAAAATATTTTTTATCTTAACCAAGTAAAAAAACTTTAAAAAATATTTTAATAAAAATAGGTTAGCTTGGGGATTTTTAATGAATTCGTATAAAATGTCGAAATTATTGTCACTAGACTTGTTGAAGTGACTGTTTGTATTTGTATCTATGTGGAATGTGTATGAAAATCAACTGAGCATAGACAAACAGAGAAAGAGAGACGGCAGCTACAGAACCAGTTTGTCTGACAATTCCCACTACCTTCTGTCATGCCAAACACAACTAACACACAAAACTAGCACACACACACACACACACACACACACACACACAAACACACTTACTCGTCCGTAAAACACACACATTCACTATCACAAATACAGATACAACTATTAGTAGCTGCTGTGTCTGTTATTGTATCTTATAGTTTGCATAGACAAGCTAAAATGTTAATGCCGGTGGGTGCACAAGGACCTCAAAGGTGCACCCAAGCAGCTCATGTGTAAGAATTATTTTCATAGTCAAGGTAATCGCCGAGTCACAGCCTAGGATCTGCTTGCAGCTTAACGCTATTAATAAATGCATTAAATGTCTGCCACATTTTTGAGAATGAGCTTATTTCTCTTGTTCTACTTTGCCATTTGCTAGCATTTTTTATAAAAAAAGGCTAGAAAAATTTAATTTTTTTTGGATCCAGGGGCCAGCATTTATATTCGCATATATATTCGTTTAAGTTGGTACAGTGAAGCCAGACAAAGGCTTATGTTTTATGCTAACTATTTCAATTAAAATATTTGCTATGGCTGCATAGCAGAGATGTCCGAGGATAGTCCACCTCCATATGCAAGTGAAACTTTTGCGTTGTGGTATGCATATTTATATACAGGATTTCGTTTTTTTTTTTCAAGTGTTTTTAAATAATTCAGTGCAGAAGATGGGGTGCTCTTTAAACGGAAAAGCAATACGTTCGGCGGGCCTCAGTGGTGTGGTGGTAGCACAGCTGCCTCTACACCTTGCAGCATCGATGCATATGTCCAGCACTCGCATAATTAGCAAATGGACTCTATTTACCTAGAAAATTCTTTAATAATTAAATATACCGCCGTATTCGGCTTCCCGGCTATTCGTTCTCTTCAAACAGCAATAGTGATATCTTCTTGCTTCTCCTTTGAAGTGATGGCCATAGTCAAGGGAAATAAATTTTTTTTTTTTTATACATTTACAAGCTTATTCAAATTACAACAATGGGATTTGATAAACACGAAATGTAATAAGCTTATATAGAAAGGCTATAATGCATATTTAATAACTAATTTTGGTTCTTCGAAATGCTATTAGGATGCAAATACATTCGTCTGACATTTCACTTGATCTAAAGGCAATGAGGAAAATAGCCATTCTAGTTGATAAGACATTTTCTTGAAAACAGCTGCAATTTTAAATTACCGAATGTATTAAAAAATAAAGAACTTCTTCGTCAATGCCTACTATTTTAATAATAATATAAATAAACTTAAAAGTGCTTAAAGTATCTGAGCTGATAAGTAGTACCCAGGTAATCAAAATCATAATCAAGATATAAGTAAAGCTAGTCCATGCAAAAAAATATATATTTAATTAGTAGAACTACAAGACCACACAAGCAATTATGGCAATGTAGAAGCTGTTTTAGTCTATCTACACATTATAACAAATTTTTAACCATTATTATTTAGCTTTCTAGTTCGAAAGTTTCAAAATAATAATTTATATTAAATTTAAAATCATGAAGCGAATGAGTAATATCAATATCATATATTTGCGGTAGCTATCCATAAAAAAATCTTGTCTGTAAAGTCACTGTAGGATATTATTTATCTGAATATGTCTTTAAAAAAATAGCCTTATTGTTACGAAACGCATCTTAAAAATTTGCATTTCTATGAAAACCTTTGCTTTTTTAAAGAGAAAAAATTAAAATTATTCACGTTACATTTAAGATATATAGATAGGTGGCAGAGGCGACAAACACCGCCTCGGACACTCAGGCCAAATAGCCCATTGTACGAGTCCATTTGGCGTATTTCTTAAATTACGCCGCATAAATATTATTTTAATAATATGTTTTTTTTTTCATAAGTTGTGATATACTTTTATTTAACTTTATCGGAAACAGAGTTCCCTTAAGCCTCGTGCCTATGCTGTATCTTTTTTAAAGGATTAAATCAAAATATCACTATATATTAAACTTTTATCAGTTAATTTTAAGAGGTTAACCTTGATGAAACTTTTTCATATTTATTTAAGCTCGTTCCCTCATCTATTTATTTACGCTTTGAAACATTTTTAGATATTGTTACGGAAACAAGACTTTTTGAGTCTCATATTTACAGCTTTCAAGCTTGCAGGCTTATAGTCAATATAGAAAGGAAACGTATACCACAAATAAGAAACCAAAGATAGTGACAACCGTCATCTAATTCTTTACAAATTTATGCGGTTAACATAATTTTACTACAAATTCTAAGCAATATTGCTATGGTTGACATTCAAAAAATCAATTCAATAAACATATATTACATAAAAAGTCATCATTATAGATAAATTTCGTTATCGATTAATGAGCAAACTTAGATTTTAAGTTTGTGAAAAATGTATGAAACCATTTAACATTCTGAAATTTTGCTCAAACTAATTTTTAAGTTTTCAGAACTCTGCACACTAAGATAATGCCTTATATGTGCATAAACGCAAAAAATAATTTTATATTGTTTTAATAAATATTTAAAAATAATTTAATTTTTAATAATAACGAATAAAATATGTTTAAAAGTGGTGAAAGAATATATTTTTTAAGTCCGATTTCAGTTTCAAGTGTAGCATACAATTTCGTGAGCTTAATAAAAATTACGTATTCGCAATGTTGTCTTAGTTGGGTCTTTAAAGTTTTTCAAGTATTTTAATGTATGTCAACTATTAAGCTATAATTGCTATCTCAACAAGGTTTCGGGCCTAAAACGTTTTGAATTCTGTACTAAGTAAAAGAAAATTTTAAGTTTTGTAAAAACCTGATAGTTCACTTATTTACTTCAAATACCTCTTACTGGTTCCAAATCATTCAGTTTGGCTCTATTCAATGCTGAGTAAACTTATATCTGTTTTGTTTTTAATTAAATCATATTTCTTGCACATTTTATACACTGCTCGAAAATCAAAACTAATCTAATTCTATTCAGCTTGCTATTTCGTAATTGTTTATAAACATATTCAGTTGTATTTCCTTTTGTTAGTATACACAGCCATTTCATAGAAACATAATTTACTTGTTATTATTTAATCATTTACTTATCCCTTGTGACATATTTTTCTTTAAAGCGCATATAACCTTGGAAAAAAAGAAAGAGCATGTTATTGCAATGTATGTGTGTGTGTTTGTGTGTAGAAAGCAGCTGCAAAGGCTACAGAAGTAAAGCAAAGTAGAGAAGAAAAAAAAGTTGTGCCAGAATTGAAAAACTGTTGATGGTTGCAACAAATTCGCCTGAGGGCGCTGCAACTTTGTAAGCAAAAGGGCGTGGCACTCTTTCCATAGAATATGGCAAGTAGTTGCTCAGCCACAGCCAGCATGAAACCACGCACTGCACACACACACATACACCAACACACACCAAGATCTCGGTAATATGAGATATTCTTGCTATCTACCATATAGAAGAAGCACAAATAAATAATAAAAAATATAAAAGCACAAATAAATAAACACACTGTACACACTCATCATACACTCACTCCGACCACATTCAGACTCACATTCACTTGGTTATTTATGTAGTCATACTTGAATTAATTCATACTCTAATAAATTTATAAAAAGTTTTGTGAATTGCTTCAGCAGCTGTTGAGATTGTTAGTTGTTGTTGTAGTTTTTATATATATTTTGTTAGAAATATCAACTTGCAAGCTGTACATTATTATTGTGTAATCTGCTTTATGTTTTTCCTCGAAATTATACTTTGAATGTTGACTTGTAGGTAGTATTTGTAATGCGCAAAAAGCGGGGAACTATTGTAAATAGGTAATAGCCTTCCTATTTATTAGACTTTTTGAGATCAAAATGTTTACTTTATTTTGTAGACTGTACAATTTTGCTTCTGGTACTTAACTGAGCTGAACCAAAAGAACTAAATATTAATTAGGCTTTTATTTTAATTAATATTTTTATAGCTAATTAAACATTTCTTTATAGGAATATATGCATTTACTGAAATTTAGCATAAAAATATATTTTTATTTTATCTTAAAATGTTTTTCTTTGATTTTCCATTATATATCACAAACGTTTTAATCTTAGCTTAGCTTTAAGTTCTTGAATTCGTACTTAGGAAAACTTTAAGACATTTTAATTGTTTGGTAAAGTTTTGCTTACATTTTATGTAGATTTTCAGAAGGCAGCAGCAAATTTATAATCACAATACACGAACTTCAAAAAATTCTAATGAAATCATCAAGTTCATAAATTTTCAAATACACATATATTTTGAAAATTTATTGTAGAAGTTGAACTGCGAAAAGTAAAATAAAATTATAATATAATTCAAATTGTCTAATTTTTACTTCATAAAATGTTGAATTGGGATTTAGGGCATTCTCGTTAGATAGCAGGTCTCTTGTGAAATAAAATTCATGCTGACTTGTAGATCGTAAAGTATGTTTTATGTTATATCAAAGAATAAAGCTAATCTGAGTAGCAAAATATGAGCAGAGAATGCATCGAAACTGTAGCAAAATAAGAGGCTGACGTAGCAAGCCTTGTTAACATCTAGACCTCAAAAGATTTTATATGTTTGTTCTTCTTTTACAGGCAAAACAATATTCAATCATTTGTCAACAAAGCTTTATTCGCAATTTCTCATATTGGGCGCCAGATGACGCAGAAGTTTGTAATTTTGCTTGTTTTCATTTTCCTATTGCAAGAAAATTTATAAACTTATAAAGACTTCATAGTTCTCGTTTTTTGGTTTGAAAAACAACATTAGCCGATGTTACTGATATAGACCATAAAAATACCTCAAATAAGTTAAAAGATTTTTGTGATTAAACTGAAAGTCGGCGCTCTGGCAGTGTATCTTGAAAAAAAAAACCTTAAGAAATTTGTAACTTTGTATTTAAAAAAAATCGACAATTTAAATTCAAATCTTGAATCTTAGATTTGGACACTTTTTTGCTTGGCTGCAAACTTTCATTTTAATCGTAAAAATATTTTAGCTTCTTTGAGATATTTTTATGGTCTATATCAGCGGGCATATAAAGTTATGTATTATAAATATTATTAATTAAAAATTATTAGGATCGAGACTAAATTCAGAACTATTTTTTTATAACAATTATAGTTTGGTTACAAGCAATTAAAATTTAAATTAAATTGAAATTTAAATTAAAAGTAGTTTAGATTCGAAGCGGTTGTGAAATAAACTTAAAAAAGTTCTTCATAATTTTTCTGTATCTATTACTGAATCGACTTAAAATAAGAAAAGATTTGTAATAAATGGTTTAATTGTTTTAAATTTTTTTATTTATGTAGAAAAGTAGAGCGTTGGTTTATCATAATTTTAAGTATTTAATAAAAAAATGTTTGAATACTGCCTAGCTGCTTGTAACTTTTACTTAAATGTTATGATTTTTTTTTTATTTTTGTGAAATTTATTTTATAATTGATCTTTTAATTTATTTATTACAAAATGTCCAAACTTTTATGTTACTTCCTGATTTCGTGTTTTACACAATAAATCCTAGTTCCTAACCAACTCTAGTTGAGAGATGTTGCATATCTATAAAAAATTCACCCATCAGGCTAGGGATACAGATTAGTTTTATGTAATAGTTTCCTCGTTATGATTTAATAATTATTAATTTTAATATTTTCAAATTGTTGAATCTTAAATTACATAAATAAATAATTATCATTAAGTGATTAGAATATGTTATTCAATAATATTTTTACCAATATATGGCAATAAAACAGAAGACTAACATAAAAATGATAAACAATACATAAAATAAACAATAATAAGAGATAATTCAAACAAATGTTATATTAATTAAATTTTAAAATTAATCGATAGCTCTTTATACAAACTAATCAAAGCAACATAACTAAGTTTTTGTCAATTGCGTAAATATATTTTTCAGAATTGTTTAACAAATAAATCTCAAAAGCATCTAAAAGAAGAACTTTGGCTATAAAAATATTGAAGCTATTATGTTGCGTTGCAAAACTTATTGAAATCCCTATATACCTTTCGCTGCTCAAATAAGTTAAGTTATTTTTAGCTCATCGCTTTACCGCTGATCCTGATAAAGAAGATGGAGAGATTACTTGGCGATGTGTGGTTGACAACAGAGCCACAGCTTAGAAGTTATCTCCCATTACCAGTTGGATTTTCTGTAGGAAATTTCTTAATTCAAGGTTACCATGACAAGTTTAAAAAGCAGTCGAGCTGCCTATGTCTACTAAGCTAAGGATAAGCATAAGCAACAAATAATAATTTTCAAGATATTATATACAGCAGTCAGCTATATGTATATGTATACGAGTATATAAGCTTATATATAATAAGGAAATTTTTATTTTATTTTGATTATTTTATTGATTGATGGCTGGCTGGCGTGTACATACATACAAGCATACATATATGTACATATATGGCTGCAGGGCATTCAATATGTCTGTTCTAGCTCTTGTTAACTTTATAAATAATTGCTGTCAGCATTTTCCAAATAATGGCCAAGACGATTGCAGTGACCAGAGCGCAACAGGAGCGGATTTTGTGCTTTTGTGGGGAAATCAAAGTGATTTAAGTTTTAAAATTATTAAAGTTTGTTTTGAAGCAAGTTGCTGCATGATTTCGATTACTTTGGTTCTACTTTCAACCACTCGAAGTTCATTGTCGCGCTTTTTGTTAGATAATTAAAATTTGTACAAAACTTTGCTATCTCAGGATCATCCGCCCATTAGCAGCGCCCTTGAAACAGACCAAAAACTTGGAAATTAAGCAGACTAATTGCACTTTGGACAAAGTGTTATGTATGAAGTACGCTGCATAAGGGCTGTCAGTTATCGAACTAATCAACTTTGGCTGCATCTTGTGGCATGTGCCGCACAAGTTATTTCAGTTACAAGAACTTGCCAGCCATAAGCAGCAACAACACTTGCAATTTTCCATTAGTTGAGTGCACAATGGCAAAAACAACAACAAGCAGCAATAAAACAAATCCAATGGCAGCAGACTTAGAGCGGCATGCAACAACTCCCAGTCCGCATGTAGCAAGTAGCATGTACTATATGTACCCGCGTACTTGGCAGTGGCGCAAGCACAAAAGCATTTCAAGGGGTTCAACTTATGCGATTTCTGGCTTAAGCTATTGACCTTAAAAGAACAGTTGAGATACTTGTGGTGTTTTTTAGGGCGGTGGATACTTTGCCACCTCCCGTTGCGCCCCTGTTTGCAGTGAAAGTTTTGTCAGCGTCACTGCTGCTGCTAACGAAAAATAAACATAAAATATTTGCTTATTTTCTCCAGCGATTTGTGATTGCATGCCTCGTCCTTAGCCCACTCTTATGTAGCCATGGCTCAGCCACACACAAACACGCTCACACACACACCTCCGCCTCAGCATACGTCAAACTTGCTTTCCGTTTCTTGGAATTGCTTGGAATTGCTCCACGTATTGTTGATTTTCGCGCCATTATGGCAAGGAACAACTTGGACCAGCACTGTGCTGCGTACGATTTTGTGGTCCCGGCTGCAGTCTATAAATGACGCAGGTAAAGTTCATAGCTTAGCTATGCTTCAAATCTCACTGGATTTATTGCAAAGTGTCTGGGTGTCGGGGCAGGCGCCAAGCCGGGCCAGCGTGGAATCAGAGCCAGGCTCCGTGCGCAGCAGCTGCTTGTAAACGAATGAATAAGAGTGAAAAGTTTTCACTTTTTCTGCACAGTAAGCGAATTGGATGGGCTGTTGCGAATTTGTTTGGAGAATGTTGCGGCAAGTTGGGGGCGTGGCAGTGGCTGGCAATTATTACTTTGATCCTAACAAATACTGGCTACCGAAAGTGTGGGGAATAAATCTGTTCGCTGTTATCAAAGAGTTTATTTTAAAATGTCTTTAGTAGCCATGTGCTTCTTTATCTAAAAATCTTTGTATCACTTAAGATATCAATTGTCGACCCCTGCATTGCAATTGCTGATCAAATGCAGCTTATCCTAACTCTTAACTTCAATAGATTGAAAGAAATTCCATTATTTATTTTAATAATGTGGAATTGCATATGTAAGATCGGATTCCTTCAAAGTAGTAGATAGTTTTGCGTGGTACAAGAGAGTGTTTTTACAAGAGATCACAAAACTAAACAAAATACTTAAGAGACTAATCAACTTAGACACTCACACATAATTTATAAATATTTTAATACGGCTTTTTTTTTTATGATATAATTACCAAAGTCTTATGTTTAAGTTCTGCAGAACCTTTCCTAACTTTGCCAAGATCAGTTGTGTATCATTTTTTGATTTCATTGTAGTTGTAGTTCGATTGAAATGGGTTTTTTCGTACAATTCGTTGTAATTGATATTTGTGAGCTATACCTGTAAGGCAATAGATTTAAAATTTGGAATACGAAACTTTCTAGACTGCCGCTTTTACAATCGCCATCGCATGTTCCCAATGGGCCAAAATGAAATATTTTCTAAAGACAGAAGTTCATTTACTCAAATTTATTATTCTTCCTGAAATTATAACCTTAACATGTGGATCGAAAATAAAGATTTTTGTTGCAAGAGATTTCGATATGATTGAAAATCAAAATTTTTTTTGGTTGTGAAAGACAATACCTCAATCGAAGGTCAGCAACTAGCTTAAGTTGCTTTCACAATTCCTGGGCTATATGTTGCTACAAACGTGCAAAAAATTTACTTTTATTACATTTCTAAACTAGCTACATTTTTAGCAGAGATCGTTAAATATTAAATATTAAACAGAATTTATATATAATAGAAGTTACTGACAAAATGGAAAGCTAAATCTTAACATTTGGCGTTTATCGTAAATGCGCAAAGTATTCAGAAGCTGCTTTTGGACGCATCATTTTCAAAAATTGACATTCAAAAGTTGGTCGATATTACTCGATAAAACGATAAACAATAATAATAGTCCTCCGTCTACATTATTCCTTTAAAACATTAATGGAAAACATAAGTTCAGCGTTGGTTGAAAACATCAGTTTTGAGCCGAATTTGCATCAGTTTTGAAAAGCATTGCTTTTCTTTTAGAGTTGAATAAAAGGTGTGGCTGGAGCTCATGAATTGATCTTGAATACAAACGACAAGGCTGCTGCTCTAAGTGATAGAACGTATCGGAATGGATTTCAATGAATCAAGAATGAGGATTCTGGTCGAAGACTGGTGGTGGAAGTGATGAGGTTTTCGAATCTGCAGATTAGGGAGCATAATTTCAACAAGCTGCATTCTAAACGCAAATTCACTGCAGATGACTCAGCAATCCGTGTCAAAGTGCCTCAAGAATACTGAGCTTCGTATGACTTGAAACCGAGAGATGTCGAGCGTCGTTTCTTTGCTTGCGATTAACTTCTCTCCAAACGCCAAATCGTAAGAATTTGTCAGTTGAAACTATTAACAAAAAATGTATGAATTACGCTAAGAAAGTCGTGAGAAAAGACCGGACAAGCCTACCCGTCCACAAGGAAACATATTGTTGACGACTTTAAAGATAATTGATGTGATACAATATTATATGAGCTGCTGAAGCCAAGTGATACTACCACGGGGGATCGATACCGAAGTCAGTTGATGCGTTTGGGTCGAGAACTTAAGGAATAACAGCTACAATACAAGGAAAGATATGTCAAAGTCATTCTACAGCATGCCAGAGCCCAACTGTCAAAAAATGCTTGGAAACGCTCAAATGGAAGATCTTATCCTGAGCGCCATATTCTCTAGACGATGTTCCGTATGATTCGCAGCTATTTCTATCGATGTCACACGATCTAGCTAAACTCTTCCGTTTATACAAACAAGTCATAAATGATGTTGATATTGGAATCACCTCGTAAGCTGAACAGTTTTTCCATCGCAGATGCAGTCAGAATGGTGGGCAAATGTTTTGGGGAACAATGTTTGTTTTTTTTTTATTTCAATTTTTTAATATTTTTATTATTATTAAAATAAAGCCTCAAATTTAATAAAAAAAATAAATTAAAGAAAAGTTCTAAATTATAATAAAATAAATTATTATAAGACAGATTGGGCCTGGCTTTCATTGGAACAGAGTATCTGACTGCTGTCAATCAGGCAGCAATGTCTCAAAGGATCAGTCTCAAATGATTGCAAGTTAACACACAGCTTCCACGCGGCGCCTCCTTGGTAGCATCCGTTTAAAAGCAAGCTAATGTATGCGACGAGTGGTTCGGAAGATTAAAGGTTGCGCGCAGAGATTAGTTGCCCGTCTCGTAAAAATAAAGCAATGCAAAGAATGCTTAAAAAGAAAAGCCTTGGAAAATAACACCCACATTGTTAGCGAGCTCCACATACGAAAAAGGGACTACGGCTTAAGGATATGCATCAGGAATATCCGGACTTTTAATAGTGATGGTGCCTCTATACAATTGGCGGATGCCCGCGAAAATGTTAAGGCTGATATAAACGCCATCCAGGAAAAGAGATGAGCAGGACAAGATTGCTCTAAGTAGAAGGGAATTGAAGTTGTTAACTACGATTGGAAGAAAGTTAAACTTAAAAAAATATGAAGGATCAATTTTTTTGTTCGAAAACATGGATTGCAGCGTATATCATAGTTGACAAAGCGAAGCGTAACTTTTACCTTTTATTTCAAGGTGCTGCAGAAGTGACGGATAAACAAGGTGAGATGGCGGTTGACGTTAGAAATAACTGTATTGCATGGCTGACCTTGTGCAGCGTTAAATAAAATTCATATTCATTATACGATATGTAGGTAGAGGAGTACTTACACATAAGCATAATTATGTCCTTTCATTTTCATTTTGCGCGCTTCATTAGCGCCGCTATGCCGCAGGTAAATTCGTCAACATAAATATTTATACGCGACACGAACACACGCACGCCAACTGTGTGAAAGAGAGAGAGAGAGAAAGAAGGATGCTGTACACACGCACACACACACACCATGGCACTTCACACTTACGAGCCGTAATGCGTGCGTCTGTGTCTGTAGCTTTGTGTGTGTGTGTGAGTTGGTATTTGTATTTACGCTTGTGGTAATTGTTAGTGTATGTGTGCGTATGTGTGTGTTGGTATCCCTTTTGATTCTTTTTTTTTTGGGCTACTAATTATGCGGTTTTTTTTCTGCTTGAATTTTTATATATTTTCCTTTTTTTTTGGTTATTTAATTACGTTTAGCGTTGACGTTGTTACACTTGAAATAACTTTGATTAATTAATTGTTGCGGTTTACTACGGCACTGCCTGAACATTAACGTTTTAAATTGTTTTTATTGTCTTTTTTTTGTTGTTCTTTTCTTTAAATTGTTGTTGTCAGTCTAGGTGTACAAACATACACATAATTATATGTTTAATACATATGCATGTCCTATGTATGTGCTATGCGTGAGTGAGTTCTATGTACAACGTTCGCGCGGCAGCCGCAACAACGCACATGCTCCGTGTGCAGAGCGTGTCTAACCTAAACCCAAGCGTTACTATTGACAAACTGCTGCAGTTCGTCTTTGTGGGTCTCTGTCGAACAGGCGGTCGCAGCAGCTGATTTTGTGTAGACTTATTTTGTATTTTCGGCGCAGGCGCAGTGGGTGCAGCGCTTAAGAGCGTAAGTAAGCAAGCAAAGAGCGCACGCAGCGACGCACAACTCTTATACGACGAACAGAAGTCTACACAAAAATGCCGCTCTTAAATGCCAGACATTCGAAATTGTTTTCGAAAATGTGACGCTCTTTAAAAGTCGCCACACAGCGGCTGACAGCGGCATTCGCCATTTGACGCTGTTGCATGTCTCTTGTTTTGGCCGCACTGAATGCTTCGCCCCACTCAATTGCTTTTTGTCATTTTCAAGTAGTTGAAGTTGGTTTTTTTTTCTTGGCATTTTAATAATTTAATTGAGCGAATGCTAAAAAATTGCTATTTGCACATGAAAAAAAGCGTTTTGGTGCAAGTGTTGCCTACTTATTGGCGGCAGTGTGCGCGCTTCCGCACCAATTGCGCTGCAAAAGGCTACAAACGCTTTTGAACGCTTTGCAACGCTAATGAATGAGCTCACTGAAACATTGCATTCGTTCTGCCAAAGTTCAGCGTCTGATACAAACGCAGGCAGACGACTGTGCAACGATTAGCTGCAAACATTTGTGGCAGCAGCAAACAGAAAAACCACAAAAACAAAGCAATTTCTTTTTTTTTTATTTGCTGAAACTTGCATTTAAGCAATTTTTAATATGGCAGCTAATGTTGCTGTTGCTACCAACTGTCTGTGTTTGTGTGTGTGTGACGTGTGAGTGTATGTGCAAGTTGGTTGCCATTTTGTATTCAAAAAAATTCACTTCACTGCATAAGTATGCTGACAACAAAATGTACGATTAAAATGAATCTAATGAATCTTGCATTGGTTTAGAGTAAACGCGAAATATATATAATTCTTTATTTTATTAACAAAATAACAAATTATGCAATAATTTGTTTTAACTATTTTTATACGATATAGTGAACGCATTCCAATTAAAACTTTGTAATAGTCGTCATCACTATGAAACTTCCAAAGGATCAATGAACATATTAAACTTTTCTAATATTTAAAGCGCACCTCTAGCTATATAGATATAAATAAAAAACAAAACAAACTTGGCTCAGATGAAAAAAAATGGGTCTCAACGGATTTGGTTAAATATCGCCAAAATAATGGCTAGCCAAGAACGAGAAGTAAATGTAGATGAGGCATGCATAAACTTAATACTAAAGATCTTTTAAAAATTCAGTTTATGCGACGTATGGACAGTAGTATCGATCTAAAAGGGAGAATGTGTTACTATTCTGGTTTGAGCGAAAAGAAAAGTGAAGTTGATGATGCCAATATCAAGGCCCAAGAGTGAACTCTGAAGTGTTTGCAAAAAACGCTTTATGTGACCAACAATATCTTCAAAGTATTGTGGGCACTAATTAATTTAATCATTGTATAAATTAACACATATTTGGCATGCCGAAAGTTTAAGAATCGTAACTCGTTATTAGAATAATTTAATAGAGATTTTCGAAATATTAAAATAGTTCCATCCCAATTCAAACTTTCACCTCACTTAGCACCTCAGTTTGACAATTGTCTTTACATTTTACGAGAAAAAGCAATGTATCCCCGGCTATGTACGAGAGTTGATTTATATATTTCGGCATTAGAGCACAAAAACTAATATTAATCATTGAAAATTGCTTTTTTATTTTTTAAAAAATTCCCAATTAAGTTCTACACACTTTTGCATGCTTTTGAACCAACTGTGGAAACACTTTTGCCAGTCTGATTGAAGTATCTCCAGAATATGCATTCTGAACCCATCAATCGCTTCTTCATTTGTCGAAAAACCTTGAACTCTCATATTATTTTGTAAGTAAAGAAATAAAAAAAGTCATTCGGCAACAATTCGGGCGGCTGACTTATCAAATTTATGTTTTGAGTCCTCAAAAATGCAGCTTTTTGAGCCGATGTGTGAGAGCTCTCTTTGTCCTGGTGAAGAGTTATGCGATTTTGGGATTGGTTTTCCTGATTTCTTGATAGACAGCTGGCAAACAAGGCACTAAGAATTGACTATTCTGCGTTGTTCTAGTGGTACAGTGGCGACATGTCCAGTTTTTTTCGGAAAAACAGACGACCATTTGCTTGAAAGTGCTTCGTGTGCGAACAACTTTTGTTGGACTTGGCTCTTCTTGAAAGCCACATAGAGTCGACTGCTGATTACTTTCGGGCTCATACACGTGAATCCATGATTCATCACCTGTCCCGATGGCACAGACGAATTTCAAACAGCGCGAATGTTGGATCCAACGCGAACAAATTTTTTGGACAGTCAAATGTTCATGAAATACTAAAGGTACGCTTCTCCCACTAATGCCTAAGGTTGTCTTAAACTCACTATAGGTGATATGACGATCTTGCAATGTTAGTTTGCGCATAGCATCAATGATTTCCAGAACAGCAACTGACTTTGAAAGGGCTTCACGAATTACGTCTTGGAGTAAACTACGACCACCTTACCATCGAAAAATACTGGTCCTTGATGGAGCTTCATCGTCAATTGTTGGAAAACTAGAGTTATTTTCTGAAAATTTGTTACATAAACTCCAAGTGCAGAGTAAAAGCTGCACAACCGAAAAGTCAAACTTTTTCCTACTTTTTATTATGATTGATAAGTGCAGTCGCATATCTTTTCTAATACCAATACTAACTTATAAATGATTACTACTAAATAAGATTTTTTTTTAAAACAATCAGATACATAACCTTAAATTTCTTATAAATGGCCAAATAACCTTGGGTTCAGATGGTAAAAAAAATACATCTGCTTTCAACAACTAACCTATAAAACTTGTATAATCATTAATTTTGTACATTATCGTTTTAGATCCTTACAATAGTTAAAAACTTTCATATTTTTAATTTTTCTTGACAATTTTTAAAATAAAATAAATAAACAATAATATAACTAATATTTATATCAATGCCACATCCCGGTTGACGGACTTTATGAATTTAACTATTATAACAAAATATGTGAACTAATATTAAATTTGCAATTATTTTTATGTAAATCATTTGAATTAACCGATATTTGTAGCACAATTAATAGGACATATAAATAGATAGTTTGTAATGCAATTAGGGCTTGATGTTTGCACACTTAGAGGAAATTATTATTTCACAGACACTGCCTATATCACATAAGAGGCTTCTTTATAGTAAAAATAATTTGTACAATAAAATTAAATCTTAGTTGGTTTCTAAGAAATGTAAACAAGGACCGCGACATGAGATCTGACACCAGGTCAAACAAAGACAACATAGGAACTACTAGTAATTCCAAGTGACAAGATTCTGAAAGCTTCTAAGTGCTCAAAATCGAGCAAAGTCAATTCGAATAAAATTGTTGTTTCTTATTAAAAAAAAAGAAAAAAATAATTATTAAATAAAAAACATACAGAATTATTTTTATTAATTTTCAGTTTTATTCTCAAAAGTGTCACGTGGCCAAGCCCGTCATAGCTTGATGGTAGCCATCTACCTCATGCTCATATACTTTTTTTTCAAGTTCAAAATGGCGTACCCTAGATGACCGTCAGAGAGATACACATAACGCCCAAAAACAGCGCTTTGATCCTCTACGACGGATGTGTTGCCTAAAAATTAAATGGGTTCAAAATTTTGTGAGTAAAAAAAACTATAGCATACCTTTGGGGGCTTCCCAGTGAAAAAAAAAACAAACTTTTGACATTTTCCGGTGACTACAAAGGCATTGCATAACAATCTCTATCTTTTTTAGTTTTATCTTTGTGTCATAATTAAATTTTAATTATTTTATTTGATTTTTTTTTTGTTTTACTAAATCTCAAAGAGTAGCTAGATTTTGTAGTGGACCAAGTACAAGGACCTACCTACCTATCTACCCTTGTTCAAATAGTTATGACACTGACTGTGTTACGGCCACAGGCACAGGGAGACCTGCCACGCCCACAAACGTCTATGTACACTTACCACAACACGTACACAGCCACACTTGAATTAGCAGTTGGCTTTTTGTGTGTTAGTCTGTGGTTGTTGTCCTGTTGTTGCATGTTGCTTGCCTCTTTAACCGCTGCACGGTAGCATGTGTGTGTTTGTGTATGTGTGTGTGTGTGTGCGTGTGTGTTTGTGTGTATGTGGGTGTCCTTCATCTAATGCGTATTAAGCTTAGTCTAGTATGCGGCGTTATTGGCATTTTCGATATTTGCGTCCGTTTTGAAGGCCATTTCTATGCAGCCGCTGTACAGCAGCAACAAACTTTACTCAATCCGACTTCAACTACTAATGTGAAACACACTCCACTTGCCGCTGTCCACCCCTCTGGGTCAATGCTGATCCGAATTGTTGCTTGACTTTTGTTGGTTCTTACACGGTGAGAAAAAGTTTTAACTTTTTACAAAAGGTGTTGTTTTTCGTGGTAAAGAACTTTATGTTGGTATTGCTGTTTAAGATGGCGACCAAAATATCAGCCATCAAGTGATTTATTATCAGTTTGCTTTGGCAATTCATCATGAATTGATCATCATGATCATCAAGCAAGGCGTAGGATGTGTCGAATGGGCCCAAATCAAGATTGCCGTTGGTCCCGATTTTTGTAAGCAATGAAGCGCACTTCGAGTTGAATAGCTACGTCAACAAACAAAACTGACACATTTAGAGTGGTGCGTTTTATGGTGGAATCATTGGTACGTATTTCTTCAAGATCGATAAAGGCCAGAATGTTGCAGTCACTGGTGATCGGTATAGAGCCATGATTACTAAGTTTTCAATCCTGAATAAAACAAACATGATGTCCAAGAGCTGTGGTTCCAAGAAGTCGGCGCAACATATCGCACAGCTCGTGCCACAATCGATTTTTTTTTGGACCTGTATCTTGGCCTTCAAGATCTTGCGATTTAACACTGGTAGACTATTTTCTGTGGGCTATATAAATTCAGTGGTGTACGCGGATAAACCACAAATGCTTAACCATTTGAAAGACAACATTTGCCATATTATTGCCAATATACGGCCACAAATGTTGGAAAAGGTCATCGAAAACTGGACTTCTAGATTGGACTGCATCCGAGCCAGCCGTGGCGGTCATATGCCAGAAATTATATTTAAAATGCAATACCACAAGATTATCTTTCATGTCCATCGAATAGTCCATCATTGTTTTATTGCAATTTAAAGTTCTGTACCTCTAAAAAAAATACCCTTTATTTTACTGGACTCTTAGTTAAAAATCGTTATAAGCAAAGAGATATGCTCGGGGTGACAGGACGTACAAAATTTATTTGTTATGTAAGCTTATTTGATTTTTAAGAGTTCACAGCTACGAAAGGATCTTTCTCCCGCTATTTACGCATCTAGAACAAAGAACCAGATGATGCGACCAAAATATTGACACTGTATGTATGTTGAGAGAGAGTTGCGACCATCGAGTTATCATCCTTGTCAAGAGTTGCACATCGCTCGGACCACTCTTAGTAGCAAATTTCGCCTCGATTTGAAGATGTTTACGTACTTAATCCAAATGACACACATACCAAACAAAGCTGACCATCCGCGTCGCCTCAATCATGTCAAATGCAACTTTGAAATGGCTGAGAACGAACTCGACTTTTGGAAAAAAAAACATCACGCCACGTGAAGCACATTTCAAGTTATATGAAGTGTGAATAATCAAAATTGTCGGTTCTATGCCACTGAGAACCTCTGGTGTTTGTGCGAATATAATCATTGAAGTCTATTTTTTGCAAAGACGATGATAGAGCAATGACAACCATCAATGGTGAGCGTCTGCAATAGAGAAATGTAACAGATTTTGTGATGCCTTTAGTGAGTAAAAATGGCTTCAATCGCTTCTGATTCCAATAAGATGTCGCAATATGGTAAACTATAAAATATAACTCAAATAATGAACTTATTGCGACCATTGTTTCCCGGACGAGTCACATCGAAAAATGTCCAATCTCACGTCATTAGACTTTTTTGATGGAGATTTTGATTATGCGTTATATTTTTATAGTTGAAAGCTTTTAGATCTAAGCCACAAAGTATATATTGGTGCTTCAAAGTTTTGACCATTTTTAGGACCATTATTAGGAAACTTGTAAACTGTGAGAAATAGTTCTCCCAAATAATATGCTTGATTACTACTAAACATGAAAAGTAATACTTTTATTTTTAAAGCATAAATGCAGAAATAATCATTTCTTTCTTTTCCATCTATTTATCAGTTAAACGTAATTTCGCTCAGTGTTTCATTGTTATTGGTAGGCATCGTAAATTAGCAGCGCTTTATTGTCAGTACGTGACATTTTTTCCCACTCGTCGCTTGTAGGCTCTTCTGCACTTGGCCATTTGCTTTGGACTTGGGCAATTATTATGGCGTATTGCGTATGTACGTGTATCTATATGTATTGCTATATGTATAAGCTTATATATATGTATACATTTCTGTACAACTGAGTAGTAGTAGTAGTGCTGTCCATGTCTTGGCCACTTTGAATTTCTGTTTGTGTCTCTCTGTGGTTGGCCGTGCTGCTCGCTCTTTTACATTTCCTTTGATTATTTGTTCAACAATAAAACTTTGATTGTAACAATTGTAGCTACAAAGGCCATTAGGTCCCCGGCTGTCAGTGCCTGCATCAAAAATGCTTGAAATTACTGCTCTGTATGTGAGACGACGCACAATATAAGGTTGTCAAATATCTCCCTTCCGCTTTTTTTTCAATGCTTTATAAAAAGTGATACAGTGATCGGATTTAGTTCAAATATGCGCCGTTTTGTTCGATAATCTGTTTCCATCTAGACGGCAACTTCATAATACCTCCCTCGTAGAAGCCCCCCTCCTTATTTGCGAAGAACTCGGACAGCCACTTTTCACATGCCTCTTTTGAGTTCAACTTTACACCACCAAGGGCATTCGCCATGGACAGGAACAGGTGGTAATCACTTGGCGCTATGTCCGGGCTATATGGTGGATGCGATAAAACCTCCCATCCGAGCTCCCGTAGCTTCTGACGAGTCATCAACGAAGTGTGTGGTCTGGCGTTGTCCTGGTGGAACACTACACCCTTCCTGTTGGCCAATTCTGGACGCTTCTGGTCGATCGCCTGCTTCAAGCGGTCCAGTTGTTCGCAGTACATGGTAGAATTAAGCGTCTGGCCATATGGGAGCAGCTCATAGTGGATGATTCCCTTCCAATCCCACCAAACACACAGCAAAACCTTCTTGGCGGTCAATCCCGGCTTGGCCACTGTTTGGGACGATTCACCGGCCTTCGACCACGACCGTTTTCGCTTGATATTGTCGTATGTGATCCATTTTTCGTCGCCAGTCACCATCCGCTTCAAGAATGGGTCGAGTTCGTTCCGTTTCAGCAGCATATCGCAGGCGTTGATTCGGTCCAGAAGGTTTTTTGGCGTCAAATCATGCGGCACCCAAACATCAATCTTTTTTTTGTATCCAGCCTTCTGCAGATGGTTTAAAATGGTTTGGTGACTAACTCCCATCTCCTGGGCGATGTCACGAGATGCCACATGCCGGTTTAACTCGATGTATTCCATGATTTGATCGGTATTTGTCGTCACAGGTCTTCCGCCGGCTGGCTTATCCATGGTGTCGTTTTCACCGGCTCTGAATCGTCGAAACCATTCCTCCGCGGTTCGAAGTGATAGAGTACCATCCCCCAAAACACCATTAATCTCACGGAACGTTTCTCTAGCGGATTTGCCTTTAACGAAGGAAAACTTTAAAATAGCGCGAATTTCGGCGTTAGTGAACTCCATGTTTACACGTCTATAACTGTTGAACGAAATATCCAAACTAACCATGCGTAGCGTCGTTTTGTAGGTTATGTCAAGACCTTTCAAATTATGTATAGTGTTGCCAGATACGAGCTCTGTAGCGCTTTGTACATAGCCGCGAAATTCAAAAGACAAAAAGGCGGAAGGGAGATATTTGACAACCTTAGCATACGACGCGTGGCACTGATTTAAGCTGATGGCTTTGCCTGTCAATCGAAAATGCCAATACGAAATTAATCCTAGAGACCAGCATGTGTCGTTATTATTAAGCATTTGGGTGTTGCTCTTTTGTGTAGCATACTTTTCAGTGCAGGACCCTCTTAATGTCCTCAAGCCAATAACAGCAGAACTTGCGTGCTGAAAAATTTAAGTTGTCTTCCAGTATTGGTAAAATACTGACATTATTTGGTATATAACGAGCGAATTTGTGTGCAAGCCATAGTGCAGCATTCTACAGTAAAGTCTCGGCTTGCGGGCAGGAGATTGAATGAAAGCAGTGGACTCTTTAAACGTAGAGATGTTTTTTCCCCCTCTTAATCTGATTTGAGTGTATATGCTTGGTTTAATTTGACTTTATTCTGGCTTAAAGCTTTTGCTTTGGCGTTGACAAGTTTCCACTGTACCCGAAACTGTTGCAGCTATGACAGCCAGTGCGTGCTTGAGGACAATGCTTGTGTGTGTGTGCTCCAGTTTGTGGTAATGCATGTACTGCTCGCTCCCCCCTTTAAGTTTCATTTGTTGAAGGCCACATAAGCCAAGTGAAAAGTTTCTTGACTTGACTTTTTGCCATTGTTTTAAATCAGTTCGAATGCCACCACTAAGTTAAGTAAAAATCACAATCATTTTGTGCTATAAATATGCTGCAGATAAGGTTAAACTTATCGCACAATGAGTTAGTCATATAAATGTTATACGCAGCTACTATACTCTGGATGTATGTAGTGCTTTGTGGTAAATAAAATTTGTCAACATCATCACTTCATTGGCAAAACGGGCCAATGACTTTTATGCAGCAATGCGTCATAAATATGCCAACTCATATACATATATATAAATGGACTTGCTTTATATATCTGGCATGGTTAGTAGCAACCATGTTTTGCCATGCATAACATAATAATTATAGTAGAAATCATTTTTGTTTTTTTGTATTCTATGAAACCATAAAATTGTAGCATATATTCGCAGGCGGCATACTAAATTATTTTCCGCTAGTAGTGCATACAAATAGCTGGCAAGTGCAAAAAATGGCCTGTGAGTGTTGCGAAACATATGGAAAATCAAAGCTAATAAAAACCAACTAAACTGCAAAAGTACAAAAAAATATAGAAATTTTATCGAGTAACGGCTACAAATGGAATTTACTGATGAATTGCGATTTAGTTTTATGAGATACTTATGAACAGTTCGGCTATCTTGTAAAGATATACAGCATATGCGGTATATATTGATGTTATATCGAGGGCAATACATTTTATGAGCAGCGAATATAAAAAGCAAAAGCTGCGTCAACATTTTATTCGCATTTAATGTTTGTTGCTTAATAAAACGGGCCAGTCCGACGAAACTTGGTAATATACGATCCTGAGGTTCGCAAATTGACTGGGCCGTACGCCTTGGCATTTTATGGATTTTTAATGTGCGCACTTTGACACTTTTAATGAAGCCCCAACATTAATTTTCTTAATGAATGCGCGCCCATTTAAAGCAGCGCCATCTTTGAGGTTCTCGCGCTCTCTCTCTCTCTCTCTCACCTCCATTTGCAATTCCCGCTCACTCTGTCTTTTTTTTTACCGTTTTGTCATCTCGCTGCACAGTGGCGTCGATTGTTTTCAGCGCAAAGGTTGCAATTTATGTAGATATATTTCATTTCTGTTTGGAATATATAGTTTATTAACTTCAGCAGATAGTACAAATTAAAGATTTGATAGCTGAAAACTTGGTGCCTGGATGGCATGGCGTTTCCGTACCATACAGCGACAAGAACTTTGCTCTCATGCTCTGCATTAGACACCTTAAGATAAAATGATCATCTAAAATATCGGACTATTTTTTCTGGAAGTTACGATAGTTTTCATTTAACAAATCACAACACGGTTCGATGTCGTTTGATGATCTGGAAACTACTCCGTCAATTGACATGGCAACAACCAAAACTTTAGCATGAAACTATAAGTTCTTGAAATGAAGATCACAAATATTAAGTAATCTCATTTCAGTCGACCAATTTCTTAGCAATTTCAGCCCAAACTAAACAGCAGTGTCTTTAATTAGTAAATGCAAATTTCTTACATGAAAAGTGTCTATGTTCAAGCTATGTCAGTGCTGATAAATGTACTATTGCTGCAGGGAGCAATCGAACAACCGATCTTCTGATTTATAGACGAATGCGCTATCACAACGCTACCGAGGCGCACATTATTGTTTCATAGTAATTTTATAAGTATTAGACGCCTCCAAGGTTTAGTTTCGAAATTAAGTTTGGTTTGGGTCTTTCACTTTTTTCGAGTTCTTCCACTACCTTGAGAAATAAATAACGAGAAGCATTTCCAAACCAAAACTTACGACTTGAAACGATATTTATTCGGGAAGAATAATTTAGGCAATTTTGTTTTAAATTTAATGCTTATGAAATATTAGAAAAATACTTTTTGTGGTCTGTGTGACTACTTATTGAAAGTAAGCTTTGCGCTCTATTTACCATAGTTTACAATGAAGTCCATAGAAATTGAACTATCAAACGTGGCAGACATAGTTTCTAATTAAGTATTTTTATTATTTCCTTAAAGGAAAAAACGCGAGAGCAGGTTGCTAAAAAGTTACGAGATGTGTATGGTGATAAAGCCTTAAAAGGAACACAGTGTCAAAATTGTTTTCGCAAATTCCGTTCTAGAGATTTTTCACTTAAAGATGAGCCACGTTCAGGTCGGCCAAATGAAGTTGATGATGACCAAATCAAAGCATTAATCGAATTGGATCGTCATATAACTGAGCGTGAGATAGGAGAGAAGTTAAATATACCAAAATCAATCGTTCATTATCACATAAAAAGTCTTGGACTGGTGAAAAAGCTTGATATTTGGGTACCACATGTATTGAAAGAAATTCATTTAACAAACCGAATTAACGCTTGTGATATGCACCTTAAACGCAATGAATTCGATGCGTTTTTAAAACGAATCATAACTGGAGATGAGAAATGGATTGTTTACAAGAACGTTAGTCGAAAACGATCATGGTCCAAGCATGGTGAACCAGTTCAAACCACTTCAAAGGCTGATATCCACCAAAAGAAGGTTATGCTGTCTGTTTGGTGGAATTGGAAGTGTGTGGTATATTTTGAGCTGCTTCCAAGGAACCAAACGATTAATTCGTATGTTTACTGTCAACAATTGGGCAAATTGAATACAGCCATCAAGGAGAAGCGACCAGAATTGGTCAATCCACCAGGCCAACGCTAGACCGCACACATCTTTGGTCACTCGACAAAAACTGAGTGACCTTGGCTGCGAACTTTTGATGCATCCACCATATAGCCCTGACCTTGCACCATCAGACTACCATTTATTTCGATTTTTGCAGAACTCCTTAAATGGTAAAACTTTTGGGCAATGATGAAGCTATAAAATCGCACTTGGTTCAGTTTTTTGCAGATAAAGGCCATAAGTTCTATGGGCGTGGAATACTAAATTTGCCAGGAAGATGGCAAAAGGTTATCGAGCAAAATGGCAATTATATATTTGATCAAAGTTCATTCTAAGTTTTATTAAAAATGTATTTTTACTTTCTTTAAAAAAATTCGCAATTACTTTTTAGGCAACCCAATACATTAGATTCAATTGGATATCGTTTGGACCTTGCAACACTAAGTGGGCTCAAAATCGTAATATATAATCGTATCGTGTATAAAAAATATGTTTAAAAAAAAAAAAACAAAAACCATAATGAAGTAGGTTTCCTACACGTGAAGCGGTTGCTGACTAAAAGCCAGCGGACTTAAGCTGAAGTAGCGTTCCATGGTGAATCAATTTATGAACCCTTGTTGCCGGATCATAAACAGTATATTTCTTAGTCTATTTAGCACTTAAAGTTCCTAGTTTAGCCAAGATTTTGAAGGTAATAATTTCCTATCTGCAGAAGACTGCTCCACAGTAAAGAAAGAATTGCACTACAGTTTCTATTTCTTGCTCATCTTTGTAGATTTTTCAGCTTGATGCTACAAAAAGATATTTCTAAAACTTTTTTTATATTCCGAATAAACCCGTTTAGGTGTTTCTACAAAGGGGCGCATATTTATGGTAATGCGAACCCTACGACTCAGCCACTGTCCCTTACATTTGCTGCCGTCTAGGCCAGTGAAGTTTGACAAATGTCTGTCGGTCTGGAAAGACAAAAAATTTATTTGCTGGCGAACACATTTAAAGCAATGACAACGCCAATGTCAACGACAATGGCAAACAATTTCCTCTTCATCATTTCTCATATAATGAAGTTTGAACAAAAAGCCATTGCTTAACACACACACACACACTCAAGCGAACCCATACAAAGACATTATATGCATGTGTGCCTTACGCTTGACTGCCAGTGTGACCATACTCTAGTTTTCTTCGCCTAGCCAACGTGGCCAGGCAGCTTAATGAGCCGCATTAAATTCACACGAAACTTTGGCTCAAAAGCTTTGGCGCAACTGTAAGTAAAAGCAAAGGCTAGAGGGGTAAAAGAGATAAAATATATATAGAGAAATTCTGTGTGAGAGTGAGTTAGATAAGTGGCGGCGAGGGGCGGCGAGGGAGCAGTAGAAGTGCCAACTATTTATCGGTACTGCCGGACAAATGTTCTACACTCGGACGACTGGCAGGAATTTATTGACACACTCAATCGAACGCTTTGATCGTAATCCCTTCCAGGCTGCTTGGCCAATAAACAACAACAAAAGCTGTCACGGATGGGAGTTCCTACCTTTCGTTTTATGTGAATATGTGATTTAAGTTCGTGTTTGTTTGTTTATTTGTTTTCAGTTAAATTTCAAGACAAAGCGAGCAAAAGCACCAAAACAAACAAACAAATGAAAAAATGAAAAAAGGCTAAAACAATTGGAAAAGTTGCTCATCCAGAAAAGTTTCACTTCTATGCCATCAACGTTTTCATTTCCTGTTCTAAATGTATGTGGCATGGACTCTCTGCTCTAGTATAATAGTACTAAAGCGTTTTCCAACTTATATTACAGTCCGTCAAAGAGTCACGGTAATAACGGACGGCCATTAATTAAATGAAACACTTTATAGTGTCTTAAGCACAGAAGAATACTTATGAAAAGCAAGCACATTTTTTGTGCTCATTATCTGCATTAATATTATCAAGCAGCATGAATTTCTGGGAAATTCTGGGAAATGTACGTTAACAGCGTCTTTTACTACTTTTCATACTAAAGAGCAGTGCATCCTTTGCGTTTGCAAAAAAAAAAAAAAACTTTAATTAGTCCTGTGAAAAAAAAACTAAGCGCCATCTAAAGTGCTAGCTATCCATTTTCGCAGAAACAAGTCAATCAAAAGACCCTTAGAAAAATAAAATTTACTTGGAAATTTATGTAAAAAATACACTCAAAGTATAAAAAATTCTTGTTAAAAATGCTGCAGTGTGTTTTTTTTTCCAGGCAAATAAAATACTATATGACACAAATATCATTCAACTCTGCTGCATCAATATTTGTACGCAAAAAACTTCTGAATATATTGAGAAGGTTGTGGTTGCAAATTCGCTCGTTGTGTGTGAATTAGTTTCTTAACGAGGACGTGCTGGTCTTCCATACATCAGATTGAATATTTTTGCTTATTGGCGTTACTCAAGGTTGAAAAGCCGCTTCGTCCCTCCGTTCGTTGAAAAATTTAATAAATATACATCAATTTCCTTTATAAACTTTTTTCAGCTCAATTTTTGAAATGTCTTTTTACCAAATATCTCTCACTTTTCGCATAATATGTAACTTTTTTAGAAGGTCAAATTTCAAGCACTTAGTGGATCACCCTTTATAATGACTAAAAATAAAAGTTACAAGTTTGCTATATAAATTAGGAAGCTTTATTTACAGGTACAATTTAGCTTCAACTGAACGATAACAATGATCGTTTCGATCATTTTGTTTATCTTTTATTTCATAAAAATGTGCCCAGTTGATCATCTTTCACAGTATTTCTGAAGGGTATACAAATTCTCTTGATGTCTTTTTATTTTGTTAAAAATATTCCCATATAAATGAGGGAAAATCAATAAGGTGCTTCAATTTTTTTTTGTTATGAAATTCTTTATTTACGGAACCCACTCTTTTTCTTAAGAGATTAGCAATAGTTATCAAATCTTAGTGTAACCTTCAGAACGCCAAATAAAACAAAAAGAATATTGTTTGTTACAAAATTCTTGACTCAATTCATGTGATTTCAACTTGAGTCCTTACTTAGGCTGGCTATATATCGAATTATGAGCGCTTAACGACCAAAATAACAGACGGACCACCAACTACAATATCTTGGAAGAGTATCAGTTTCGAAGGCAGTTTATTTCAACACTGCTTTTTATTGGATTGCTGTTTAGAGGAATAAGTATCAATAGAGCTTTTTCAAGGTAGTTTTACCGCTCAAGACTATAAACTCTTTATGAAATATTTACATGAGTCTTAAAGTAACGAATTTTATTGTTAATAGTGCCGCATTGAACCGCTAATTTTTTCCCGCTCAAGATTCATTTATAGATACATCTTCCAATTATTAAAGCCAAATGTTTTCTTTTAATTGCAGTCCATTATAAGAACTAATTGCTGCCTTCGAATTACGTACCAGAATACATTGAAATTATATTATGGAAATAATATGTTAAAAAGTTTAACATAGTTTGTCGTAAACATCATATTAATTAAATTAAGTCATGAACTAATATGCAATTAAAAAGTTTCAGTGTTTGCAGGAAAAGCAAAGTTTTCGAATTTTTCTAACATATTTATTAAAAAATGGTAGCTAAACTTGCAGAGGAAAACCAACAAAAGTTTTGCAAATAATTTTTAATTCTAATGCACAACAAATAGTTTTTAGTCAAATATAACATCAACTTAATTTAATCTTGTCCAACACGTATATTTATTTTTACGCTTTGGTAGCTATGATTCTATTTATTATGACATTAACAGCTGGTGCCTCTAAATCTATTAATATTTATCAAAAATTATTCTAATATTCTCTGAATAATTCTGTTAAGTTAAAATATAATAGATGAAAATATTTGACCTTAAAAGTTGTAAAGATATGCTACAAATAGGCAATACATGTCAGCCACTAAGTATTTAATTATTAAGCAAGAAGTTAACACAACTTTCGTCTGGCTTTTATCATTTTGTCAACAGAGTTGTTCTTTTTTGTAACATTAGTTCGATAAACAAATATTTTGAAAAATTAAGACTCTATTAGAAACAAAGTTGTTCTATATTAATTTTTACTGAACACTAAAACTAATTGCTCAATCCTTCGAATATGCTGGCTAACAGAAAACAATTGTTGAAAATTATATCCACAACTTCTAGTTCAAGCGAACGGCGCACATAGATTAAATTGAAGAGCGAAACATATTGATAGGCCTTGAAGCAACGCTTTAAATGCATCATTTCCAGCTTAAAGTATAAGAAATTTAAAACAATTTATTAACAATTTCATTCAAATCTTTACAAGTTTAACTTACCGTAACTAAGCTGCCGCGTCTGCGAACAGTATCTTTCTTTAAAGATATACGCAACTCTCGTAGATATAATGCTTTAAATATACTTTCTTCGAGTTCGTGTGTTTTTTTGGCAATCAGTACGCAGTAAAATAAATTGGAGAACAAAAGGAACATAAATATTGCGCCATAAGGATGAAAATTCTCACGATCATGCAAGGAATTCCATACCTCTCTAAAGGAATATATCGATATAAACATAACGTCTGTAATAAGTCGACATAAAAAGCAGGGCAAGCTGTAAAACTCCATAATCTTTCTTATTTCCAACAATTGGCTAAAATATTTCCATTTCTCAGACCATTTAATTCTACGCTTTGGTGATGCCAAGTACTTATCAATTCCCTTGAGTAGTTGCAGATGCAGCAACATGCCTATATCGCATATATGAAGCAATATGAAGGAGTACGAAAAGTTGAACAAATTCACAACGGTGCCGCTTCCATTGATTAATTGCAAAATTAAAATGTAACCAAAATGATAAAATTCTCGTATGAAGCAACTGATTATTGGATACCAAGTTATTTGCACTGAGCGTCCAAAGAGCGCTTTGTGCTGCTTCGCAACGCTGACAAAGAGATTAAGCAGCTTTAGCAATTTCTGGTTCTTGTAGAGCAAAATCCAGCCGGTCAGCAAGACGAATAAGAAACGTACATCCCATGCGCAAAAGGTAATTTGCGTTTCTAGATTTTTTTCCGCCACCATTTTTTGAACTTTAATAATTCGTATCAAATACAGCACAAACCAAAATAAAATCCATGGCCAGAGCAGATACCAATACACGATTTTCGAGTACAAGCTCCAAAACCTAGAGATCACGAACTGTGGCTGTTTGGACTTAAACCAAAGTACGTTAAGTCCTAGTAACTTGGTTAGAATATTACACAGCCGTAGATATATTGCCAAAAATGTCGTCATGTTACTGGAAACCAACTGAAATGTCACAACTTCGAGCAGCAGGAATTAAGTTATCAATGTTGCATCGTATTGAGTAATAACGAAATATTAAATTGAAATGTTGACTCGTTATGTGGTTCGAAACCATAGTACAGCTGGAAGTAGATATATAAATTATTACAATGAGTTTGCCTCCCACACCTTGTACAACCAAAATTATGAATGATGACATGAAAAATTTCATTAAAGAGATTGATTTTATTAAAGAGTTAAGATAAGGCTTCGAAGCAACGAAAAGTTTACTTACTGAAATTTTTACCTTTAGTTTTTAGAAAACCATTCAATCCAATTTCGCTATCTAAACTACACAGCAAGAAATTATTTGTACATGAATATGTGAAGACCGCTGTGAAATATTTTGGATAATAACATTAATTTCATGGCATTGAAATGCCAAAATGTCGGGCCGAGGAGTCACACAGACATATTAAATGCACTGGGTAATTCACTTATGAGCACGTGACAGCTGCCATATCTATAAACAGATTTTCTATAGCTGAAACAGCATGGCTGCCCGGTTGGATGTTTATTTTTGCTACGTGTTCAGTGGCCTTTGAGAACCACGAATCTCAAAGCAATGATGATTGCATATATTTTTATATATTTCTACCCGTCTAGCCAATAGATGGGTAGTCAACTTTGTTGCCCTGTTGATGAATTTGACTGCTTTGGACTTGAATCAAATGAAAACTTAATCGAATGACTGTCGTAAATGTCGCTACTAGTTTTTGGGAAATTCATTATCATCTTTTGTGGTCTTTGCGGATTTTCATTTTCTCGCTTTTGGTGCCAGTGACATTAAGTTTCCGCGTGATACTAAAATGCAGCAGCTAAACTTTTTTATGGCAAATACAGACTCGAAAAACCACAACAATAAAAAATATGTGAAACTTACTAAAAAACAAACGATAGTAAAATACTCTGTAATAATGTTTAGATAGGAAACATTGCTGCATTGCCCTATTATTATGGAATTACAAACTGCTAATCCTACGTTTTTTCCAAATAGGTCTTCTTTGCCGACTAGAGCGTCACGCTCTAAATATATTTGTAAGATTTCCCACTAGATTCAAAAAAAAAAACATTAGTTAGAATAGGGGCCTTTTGTATGAAGAATAAAGTTCTGTGGGTTTTAATTGAGTTTATTTTCGTATAATATTTTATTGGCGATGTAGCAAGTTTGGATGCGTGTTGACACTTTTTGGTAAAACGCTATATCGACAACGAACTGCGTTAAGATATGTATAAATTTGTATATATAAAAATTATAAGTGAGAAAGAGGCAAACTTTATTTCAATTAGTTAAGAAATCTAAAAGTCATTGCAAAGTTTTTATAGCAGCAGACAATAGTAAGCGAATTCAAACTTATTTCATTGCTTTTGAAAATCACAATATACGAGCTTTGAGTCCAAAAGATTTTTTACATTGTGAAACTGTTTATTCCACGTGACTAGGGTCATCGTTCCAAAGCCGGAGCATATATATATATCTAATAGCTTTTTAAAGAGAACAGGGACCTACAGTTTATAGTTGAATCGCAACGGCGGTGTCTTTAATTAATACAGAGTTTTCTAGAAAAATTGCGTCTATTTATTTGCTAGCTATGCCAGCGCTAGGCACAGATAACTGCATGCTAAACTCGAAATATATGCCAACTGTAAAAAAATTCCAGACTATATTCACGTTTCACATATATTGATATAAAGGGATGATTGTTTAAAGGTTCGCCGAATTAAATTCGTGAACTTTAGAAAAATATATGAAATCTTTATTCAAATCAACAGAACTATCGATATAACTTAATGTATAAAGATAAGTTCGTGTAAATATTGGTTGCCAATTCTTCATCTGATGAGTGACAGGTGGT
Source organism: Chymomyza procnemis (assembly GCA_035046065.1). Lineage (NCBI taxonomy): Eukaryota > Metazoa > Arthropoda > Insecta > Diptera > Drosophilidae > Chymomyza > Chymomyza procnemis. The sequence goes on along the minus strand of JAWNOJ010000023.1, from coordinate 8,162,239 downwards.
GCCACATCTTATTGAAACCAATTGAAAATTAAGTCGAGCCGTCTCTTTCGGCATTAAAAAATTGTACTAGTCCCCGAAATGTGAGTGCGTTTTCGAAATAAAGTTCTAATAATGCAATCCAAATAGTGATATATATTAAAAGCACTAGTACTTCTTGCAATGCTTCTAATTGCTGGAAATTTTGATAATGGAATTTGATAAAAAACAAAAGCTTTAAATATTGTGTGCTTTTTTTTTAATCATCTTTAAAATTAGAAACTAAACTAAACAGTAGTAGTTTGACAGATGCACGTTAGCCGCGCCCACTTTTAAAAGTCGCTTCTCTGAAAATAAAGTTCCCCAAAAAAAACACCCTTTTGTAAAAGAAGCTAGAATTTAAATATTGACATTAGACCGAAAGGTTCTCCAGTTCCAAACTGTTTAGGAAAAGATTTATATAGCTTAAAAAGTATAAAGCTAAAGCAGTTATAAAAAAAAAATACTTAACATCGTAAATCACAAATATATACACATAGTCCGAATGTTTTGTGTCGAAAGTTTTGGCATAAGATGTATTGCCTAAAAAAAAATATAATGACAGATACGATTTCAGGATGTAAGCTCTCCGCTGCCCAACGCATTAAAGAGGCCATTATTAGAGCTCCCTTGCTCAGCAACTAAAGTTCCGCAATTGCTGAGAAGAAAGCTAACGCTTTAGTCTGCCAAAACTATAGCATCCTAACGTTTCAGGGCATAACAGGGACTAAACTGGCTCTAGCTTTAAATAGTTGTAAAATATTTTAGCTCGATATGAAAATGCAAAACCATAAAAACCAGCGGCAGTCGAGTGTGTGCGTGCATTTGTGTGTGTGTGTGCCTTGGTAAAGTTCGGTTGGATTCGCATATGCATGTGTAGTTGGGTTCAGGTCAGTTAAGTTAAGTGGTCGCGGTGCAACAAGAGAGTTGCATGGCAATGCCAATGTTTGGCCCAAACCAATGAACCGCATAATGCACCGCGATCCGACACACACACACACACACAGTGGCAGAAACGTTTAAGCAAGCGTGTAAATTATTTGAATTATTTATGAGTTGCAACAACAACAGCAGCAAAAACAGCAACAACAATGAACTTACATTCATGAACATGACAGCCACAACCAAAACAGTGACAGAGCTTAAAGCCAACTGGCTGCACACAATAAACAACACATGCAGCGAACTTAGCCATTAGTCCGAACACACCACTTACAACACACTTCAGTTCATGCCACTAAGTCCGGCCGCAAAAAAAAGTTGGGGGGGAGAAAAAAATCAAAACTTCGCACATTTAATGTACACATTTTTTTTTTTTGTTTTTTGTATAGTAGCTCGTTCTATAATTCCCTAGTGTCGTATAAATAGCTCCGTGAGCGTACATTTTGTTTGCTCATTGTAGGCGTGTGGGCGTGACAGCTGATAAATGCGCTACAATCTGGGGCTACTACAAAAGTTTTTTGGGCCAACAAAGTGTTAATTCCCAGTTGAGAAATTTATTAATTTGCCAAAGGCGACTAGATAGGGTCAGGTTCGTCAATGGTCAGAATATTTGGCCAAATAGCAGAAAAAGTGGCGTGTTTTCAATTTAGTGAATTTGAGACTTTTTGTGAGGCCCTAAGTTGGGCCACAACTACTTATGTAAAGAGATAGTTTTTGAGAGTAACGCAACTTTAATAAACTAAGTGTTGTTCAACAATTTAGCATTTTAACAATCTGTCAATGTTTTAGTTTAACATCAGCGTTGCCACTTATTAAACAGGAGGCGGAATCCCTTTTGTTTATTCAAAAACATAAACTGTATGCCATTTACATATATTTAACAACAATTGCTCATATGAGCGTTTCAAGCTAAAATCAACAAATTAAGAAAATAACTTCACGCCGTCGTGGTACTTATGTGTGCGAGCATGTCTGGATGTACATGTGTGTATCTGTGTGTAAGAGTATCTACACACACACACAAATAAAGGTAAACATGTTGTATGCGGCCTTTTAGCAGTGTTGACGTGTTTGCTTGAGTGGCGGTAGCTTCATTTTGATTAGCTCCCATCACGCATACGCCCCAAGTGCCCAACACAAGAACAAACACATACATTTATATGCACATAAGCATGTATATATATAAGTATATATGTATATATGTACTAAACGGCAAAATGGCGCCATATGTCTAGCAATTGCACGCACTTTTGTCGTTCAATTCACTTAACATTTCAGCGCGGACATTTTATGTGCGTGCCCCATCATGTGACCCATGACCCCGCTCGCTCTATGGCCATATCCTTAACGCACGCGACGCTTTTATCATTGTGTATGTGTGTGTGTGAGCGTGTGTTACGTTTGGTGTATGTGCAAGTCGACATTGTAATAATTTTGTCTATTTGTAGCCTATGCCGTTGACTTTATTGAATTTAGCATTTGCATGTTATATGTATCAGAAATTCTGAGAAATGTGCTATGTTTACATCAAAACACAACAACGTCGCAGTATGATCTGTGCCAAAGTTTTTATTTGAACTTTTTTGGATATTTGAATTGAGATACAACGAAATCATTCTAGGCCAAAATAAACAAGAATTTTTTTTGTTCTATTTTAATTTTTATTATTCCTACCAATTTTTAAAATAATGTTAAGTGAATAACAAAGAAGATTTGCTAACTGTTTTAAGTATTTCTGCTGCAAGAAAGTTATTACTGTACAAAATGCATCAATCAGTTGAATTTTCAAAAAAAAAGACATTGATTTTCGATTCTAAGTCTCTTACAAATATTCTCTTAAAATAGAAATGTTAGTCGTAGAACATATAAATTGAAGTCAAAAATAACCAAGCCTGAGTAAATGACCCCTGTAAATAATTTATTTTCGAATAGATTATTACAAATGTTAACAGACTAATTGGAGGCTGATTAAAATCTTAGTTTAAACTTAGCTGCACTTAAAAGTTATATTCCATTTGCATTTGAATACAAAATAATTTTGTCATTGCTTCCAACTGAATAAAGCAGTGCAAACGCAGCATGATAGAAAAACCTAAGCAGCTTTGTAACTGCGTCGCACTTGTACATGCGCCTGCCTGCCACATTCTGTGGCAAATGTACGCTTTGTGTGTGTGTATGTCTTTCGACTGTTGCTACTGCTGCTATTCAATTATCTGGTAGTAAATTTTGCAAATGAAGTTGTTTATTGTGCATGATGTTATGCCAATTGAATTTTTACAGTCTACTCCGTCTGCCACAACCAATTTAAGCTGCTCCTTGTGGCAAGTGTGGCAGGTGTTGCTGCGCCCAAATTAATTTCCCAGCCAATTAAAAATTTTTATACACTGCGTATGATGTATATTGTGGCAGCTTTACTCTTATATTAGACACAAACGGCTCACGTGCGCTGAACCAAAGTTAATAGTAAAAATATTTGAGCTGAAATCAGCTGGCACCCGCATTTGAATATATCAAGCACGTGGTAAGTATGTTCCGGTGGCCAGCTCATTTAGATTCATGCTGCTCGGAAACAAAAAAAAAAAGTAAAGCCAAAACGAAAGTAAAAAAATATACAACAAAACAACAAAATTTTACGAAAAGTAAAATTAAGTGTCAGTAGAGTGCAAAAAGAAATTAATTATGTACATTAACTTTTGTACTTAATGTGCTGATGCTCCTGATGCTGCCAAGTCATTCTTGCAGCAACCAACTGGACGCAACGCTGAGGTACACCTTCAAGTGCTGTACATGGGCCGCGTGCTAAGCGCGTCTTCGCTCGCTCATCCAGAGACATTGAAAAATGGCTGAGACCGCAAGCGAAGCCGCTTAATTAGTGAGCAATTTGTAAGTCTGTGCCAAACATCACGAAAAAAAAGGACGAAGCAAAAAAATCACATTGTAGCCAAAGACAATGGCACAGCCTTAATCATTGTGGCGCAGCTAAGTCTGTGCCTAGTGTAAACACACTTAGGAATAATACACAAAATGTGCCAAGTGGAAGCCGGTGTGATTGATACCCTATGCGGATTAAGGCGCTGCCTTCCAGCAAAAACCAAGTTTAGTAGTTATTATTAAAAAAAAAAAAAAGGGATACTATAGGCTACGCATTTTTGGGTCTTAAGCAGCTTACAACGTGACGATCGCTTGACAGGTGTCCAGGCAAACAAAGCTTTGGCCTTTTACTTTTTCTTGTTTGATTTCTGATAATTTTGTTTATTTTTAATTTCTGCTTCATCTTCTTTGATGCTGTCTAAGCAGTATTCCTAGCCCTTACTTATGGGCCACCAAAAAAAAAGGAGCAGTTCCTTTGTAAACTGTGGCAGCTGCTACCCAAAAATGTACCCAAATGTTCACTTGTGCGTTCTATTTGTTTGGGGCTGCGGTTGTCCAATACTGATGTCAATTAGCAAAACAAGTTATGCAGCGTATCCTTGCGCAACTGGCGAAAATTAAAATGGCTGAGCCGCAGGCCTTAAGCTCTGCACATATTAAATTTTTGACTGCAATATCTTGACTACGTCACAAGCAAGCTCTGAGCTTACACATTTCATACATTCCTCCCCACTCAGTGCGTGGTCGCAACTCGGGCGCCAATAAATGCCTCTCCTCATCTCACTGACACAGCGTATGTTTTAATTTCCGTTGAACTAGCATATTTTTGGTTGCATGCAGCAAATTTTATGTTCATACCTCTACTCAACACTCTCGATGTTGAATTATGCGCAAGTCGAGCTCGCCTTTTGTGTTGCATAGCTTCGGGCGTCTTATATGCAACAGCAGCGGCAGCACCAGCATCAGCAGCTGCAGCAACATAGACCGCAGCATGCAGTGGAACTGGCTTTATGCTCGAGTTCTTGCCACAGCGCACAGCTCTGTAGTTAGCACATTTCTAGGTCATCAACGTTAATTCAACCATAAACCTTTTACCTCGACTAGTTGTGGTCTTGAAAATTTTGAATTATTTGGTAAGCCCAGCAAAAGTGAAAATCTTTAAAGTAGCGAAAAACAAACAAGCAGACCTCCAGTACACAAAATTACTTATTAAGTCAAAAAAAGTTAAGTTCTAAAGGCAAAGATATCTTATCGGATAACAATTAGTTTATGCATGAAGCATACTACCTTTGGGTTTATTGCAATTAGAATTATTTTTCGATAATTCCACATCACGCAATTTCCATATACTCATATACTAGGATACACAAGTTTGATAAAATTTCATAAGAGCATGAAAAATGTTGTGTCAAGTTAAGTTACCACTCACCCCAACACATGCTCACATACTCTGTTAGTCTCAGTTTAGTTTAAACAAGAGTTAGTTCTGACGTCGTATCCGGTGTAGAAGTGACATCAATGCATACCCGCCCAGTGGATTGGTCTTTTAAACGGAGTTTGAGTAGCCGAAAAGAATTTTAATACTCTATTAATTATTTAGTTTCAAATCGAACGAAAATGTTCGTTGGTTCAACAATATCTTTTAGTGTCTATAATCCAAATAGCAATATAAATGCCTAAAAAATTGCTCAAAGTTTATTCTCAAATTACACAACCAGAAGAGTTTGAGAGAAATTTAAGAACATAGTTTATCGACCAAGGTCTAGCTTTCGCCAAGCGTCCTTACTTTTCTTGCGCCTTCTCTGGTTGGTCACTCCAAATTAAGTTAGAACGTCCTCCACTTGCTCTATCCATCTGAGCTTAGGTCGTCCCATTCGTCTTCCTTCAACGACTTTCGCATCGAAAACCTTCCAATATATTAATCATCCAAAACATAATTAATTATTCACGTTCATCTAAATAATACAGATTGACAGAAATAAATTTTTTGTTTTATTGAGTTTTGATTTTCAATATAAAACATTAATTAACTAGCATCTTAGCTTTTCAAAATTATAAGTCAGGAAAATTAACAATAATCAGTGCGGTTGTAGATCTAATCGATTTTTAATGAGCCTACGTTTTTCTGAAGTAAAGGTGTTTTTTTCGAGATATAGAACTTAAAAGTGTAATAAAACAACAAAAGACTATTCAATTGACATGAATATTATTTATCCGAAACATAATTTTGTGGCTTAATATTTTATATATGATTTCTGTCATATGACCGCAACGGCTGGCTCGAATGTGGTCCAATCTCGACGTCCAATTTTCGATGACTTTTTCTAACATTTGTGGCCGTATGTAGGCTATAACACTTCAAATGTTGCCTTCCAAATGGTTCAGCGATAGTGGCTTATCCGCATAGACCAATGACTTTACATAGCCCCACAGAAAATAGTTTAGCGGTGTTAAATCACACGATCTTGGAGGCCAAGATACAGGTCCAAAACGTGAAATTTGGTTTGATGACCAGCAAATGTGTCTTTCAATAAATCGATTGTGCCACGAGCTATATGATATGTTGCGCCTTCTTGATGGAACCATAGTTTGTTCAATTCAGGAATGAAAAAGTTGGTCATCGCGGCTCATCATTGACTGTAACGTTCTGGCCATTATCGTTTTTGAAGAAGTATGATTCCACCAGTCCGTAAAGTGTACCAATCAGTCAGTTTTTCTGGATTCAACGGTGTTTGGACATACACTTGAGGATAAGCTTCACTCCAAATGCGGCAGTTTTGTTTGTTGAGGTAAAATTCGCTTACAAAAATTGGCAACAACGTTAATCTCGTTTTGAGGCCATTCGACGATTCTACGCTTTGCTTGATGACCATGATGATAAATTTATGACCAATTGCCAAACCAAACGGAGAATAAATCACTTGACAGCTGTTATTTCGGTCGCCATCTTGAACAGCAAAGTTCTATACCTCGAAAAAAACACCCTTTACTTGCATGTTCCAATGTCATGTAAAACTAAGTGCTCACAAAAATTCAGCTTCTAATAAGATTCTATTTGTGGCATTTTATAAACCAAAAACACAATTTCATAGTTCATAAACATTTGGATGATGAAATTAATTTTTAAGAAGACACTGAGTGAAAAATTTCGTGTACTGTGCGCACTTGCACTTCCCTCTCTCCTTAACAAACATATTTCAGCGTGTGTTACAATAATTGCTGTTTCCAGTTCTAAGCTCAAAACTTCTCTTTTTCTTCGAAAATTAAAACCTTGTGTGCTTGCGAAAATTGAACAACAAACAAAATGCTTAAATATCAATTGAAATTTTTCGATAAAACATTTTACAGAGGAACTAACCACAACAAAACAAAGTAAATTTAACAATAAAATGAATCAACTTTTGCTTTGACTTTTTACATTGAGGTTTCGTATGTCATCTGAAAATTGATTCGATTGCTCAGTGACAATGACATTGTAATTTGTTATGTATAAATGCAATATATCGATGACATAGAGTGACAGCAACTCTGAAATCCGAATATTAAACATTCCTGTTGTCAGCTTTGTATTTGTCACTGTGGCCATTTGCTTTTTGCATGATTTTTGATTATTGGCACTATGTATTGAAGCTGTACATGTATAAGTATATATATACACATGTCATATGTATTTTTATTTACCAACATTCTCTTGTACTTTATCAGAAAAAAAATAATTTGGAATATTGACAAATTAATATATTGAATGGCAACGAAACGCTTTTATGCAAATATGAAATGCTTTATGCATATTATGTGCTTTTATGCAAATTGCTTATAAGCAAATATCGCCCTATTTTTTGCAAAAACTCTTGGTGCAATTTGTAATCGCTGTATTTGCTTGCTTTGTGCAAATTTGTATATATATGCACTGCCACCTTTTAGAACTAAATTAAATTTATTTTAATCTGGTTGTTTAAAATTTAAGATTCTTTATTCATAAATACATTTAAAACTAAACATAAGTTTAAATTGATTTATTATTGGCTTACCAAAAATGAATAGTTAATGCTTAAATATAAGTTCTTCGTAAGATGTTTATGCTGAAGTGATATTTCTAACTATTATTTAGACTCTATACATAAATTTTGCAGTATTTTTTAAGCGCATTTGTTTAGATAATTCTAACGCAGTGATAAGCAAAACTTAGCAAACATTTCTCTAAACAATGCTTATTGGACTCATGAGTAGAGTCACGATACATGCACTGTGCCCCTAGGCATACCTTTCATTATAACATAAATGAATGCATTCAATTTAAAAAAAGTTTTTGCTAAGGAAAGGCAAATTTTCAAGCGTTAAACTCTGAATACCTAACAAAAAGCAAAACCATTTTACCTGTACAATTTTTTCACGAGTTAAGTTTAGTTCGAAGATAAGGATCTCACTTTACATTGGTTATATCTTCGTATCTTGCTTTTATTATTCTCAATGATAGACGTTGTCAGATAAGTTTGAAGATTATAACTTATAACATAAATAGGATATTCTAATCGACATATCGCCTCAGTCAGCAGTTTGTAAAGTTCCGAGTCTAATTAAGAAATTTTACCAGAAAATTAGCTTTTATTTTCAACATAATCTTTTTTAGCTCAATACAGCGGTTATAAGAAGCTTCGATCATTTCGACAGCCTGCTTGTAGTAGTCGGTCGAAAACTCCTCCAAATAAGCGTCAGTTTCGGCAATGACTTCTTCGTTGGAGTGGAAACGCTTACCAACGAGCCATCTTTTCAGTTTTCAGAAGAGATGGTAATCGTTGGGAGCCAATTTTGGCGAATATGGCTGGCGCGGAAGGATTTTGTAACCCAATTCAATCAATTTGTTTATCGTTGTCACACGTTTTTCAGCTGGCGAGTATTGTATTTTAGATGCACGTAGTAATGTTAAAAAACTATGATATTTAAATTATTCCTCAAAATATTCCAATCGAAATAAAACCCTTTGAAGTATAATTATTTTATAAATCATATTTACTCGGTGTTCAAGATCTAAGCATTTGTTATTTTTGAGACTTATGACGCAAGCTTTGCAAAAGGGGTGCACAAATTATTTAAGAAATATATTCCCCAAATTTGTTAATATATTAAGTTAATCACTTTAAAAAAAATGTCCCTTACCGATTGCTTCAAGCCCCATCCTAATCAACTTCTACTTTATATAAAGTTCGGAAATTATTCAATGTTTTGACTGATTTTCTTCAGCATTTAACACTTTTTGGATTCTCTTATGCTGCTCTTGGGAACTATACCTAATGTGACCTAAGCTATCTTCGGAAAATATTACGATCCTCAGACCGATTGAATATTGATTATAGTTCTTCAGCGCATGAGTCCTTCCTACTGAATCTTACTGGAAAACAGTTGAACGTAAAATGAAAAATGCGCGTTAAAGTCTAAAAATTAACCAGGAACTACATAAAATTTATTGTAAATGTTAAAACTTTAAGCCTTTAATATATTTTGAGCTCCTAAAAGTACGAGCACATCATGAATTAAGAACAACTTTTGCCGTAAAGTACTAGAGTTTTGGTAGTTCCGCTTCTTGATTTTATACATACATATGAGTATAACTGTGCATGCATATCATAATTATGTTTTATACTTACATGTGCCTGCTACCCTTTTGTCAACGAAATGCGGTTGGATGAAGCAGCGGGTGCAAAGTAGTTCTCCCACACACTTACGGTGCAACATCGCCGTGGGACGACACTTCTAGGTCAGTTGCGTGCATGTGAGTGCATTCTTCATTGTAGTATACTTACGGAAGACTCCTTGTTGTTGTTGTTGTATGCGAGTGTGTGTTTTTGTGTGAGAGTGTGTGTGTGTGTGTGTGTGCGTATGCGATTGTGTGTGGCAAGTAAATTCGCCATTTTTTCGGGCGGGCGGGTCTAACAAGCGGCTCGTTAACGGCAGCCGCGCAATTACACTCGAAATGCTTTAAATTTTAAGTGCTTCCTGAGTATGTTGCAGTTGTTTGGCTACGGCTGAGTCAGTTGGCTTGCTGCGGGCACCTGTTGGCTGTGTTGGCAATGCTGGCTAGCAGCACTGCCAGTGTTGGCAACGTCAGCAGTTTTGGCTCAGTCATTCAACGCGTTTGTCCATTGTGGGCTAATTGCGTGCTGAATGCGCACAGTTTGTAGGCGCTTGAAGCGCACTCAAGCGCCCTATCCCTTCCACTGCCTCGAGCAGTCGCTATATGTACATATATATATATATATATTTTTTTTTATTTCTAGTCAGGCGCCTCTGCAGTTGGCCCGGGTGGCGCCTGGTCCTAGCGCCTACAGCGTCAAATAAATCAAAATTGCTGAGAATAATTTTTATTTTTTTTTTTTAACAATTTTAATATTATATTTTTTTTTCATGCATCCGGAATTCGCGTTGGGCAAAAATAAAAAAAAATTGTTTTACTTGTTTTTCTTGGCTAGACGAAAAAGCTTTTTTAATTTCGTGCGAGTTTCAAGTTGAAATAATAATAATAATCAAGCTAGTAGCCAGGCTTTAAGCCCGCCGGCGTTGCATTGCTTGGAATTCCTAAGACTGCTTTTACTTGGCTTTTTCCATACCGATTGCCATGCCCTTTTTCTTTATTTTTTTCTTTTGCTTTTGGTAGCTTTCAGTGCTGTGTAATTTTAATTTTCGAACGTCAACGTTTGTCCGCAGGCTCTCAATGCCAAATATATAAAAACATCGGGCAGCTGAAGAGCGCAATACATAAGTTATGCTTAAAGTGCGGAAAGTACGGAAAGAACGGAGAGCACTGGCAAACGGTGGCTGTCCCTAGGGACAGGGATATAGGGAAAAGCAAAAGATATGAAAGAAAAACAGCAATGCGAAAATGTATGGCAAATAGAATAAGCGGAAGAGCTCAAGGACTTTGATGGACGCTAGCGCAATTTTCGCGCCATTTATTGCTCATATTTCATTTTTGCCACATTTTCACATTTTCGTCTTTCCATCCAAATGAAATTTTTAATAAAAGATTCTTTCTGTTTTCATTGCAGCTTTCAGCGAGCTGCTGATGTGCAATATTTAACAACGGATAAATTTGCCCGTTTCGGCAGCACCACTCTAATCTCTTAAGTCGCCAATCCCACAACAGCTCCAAGTTATGCATTTGCTGATCACCAAAAAAAAAAAAAAGTAGCAAAGCAAAGAAAATCCAAAAAGGATAAAAAATTGCCAGCTGATTGCGCTGCACCAAATTGCTCCAAGCAACAGCATCATATATCGTTCACAGCTCAAGTCCAAAGATTTGTGCTCCCAATTTGCAGCAGCAGCAGCAGGGGGGGATGATAGGACGGAAGCTATAAAAGAGCAAGAGTGTTAGTTCTCTGTGTAAAAATCAACTTAAGCAGGTGTCCATCCAGCACTAATGAACATCCGGTGAGCCATAGATTGCACCACAGTAAGCCGGAATTGTCCAAGGACCAGCAGTCCCAGGGTCCATAGGTGTCTAAGTACAAAAATTAAATTTCAACATACTTAGACTCACTTACCCATTGTAGCTCCGGAACTTGGGTGGCTTTTTATGTTGCAATTTGGTGAATGTACAGATTTAGATGCATCTGCTTGTATGTGTGGGCGGATGTGGAGTGGGTCGTAGTATGTGTATTTTGCACCTAAAACATTGCTATTTCAGCCATGTGTATGAAAGGTATTGTCACCTCTGCCTTGGGGCATGCTGTCCAAGCTGTAAAAGCAGAGTGTGCATCCAAAATGCAGGGAAGCACAACGATTTCGTTAGTTCGCTCCCCAGGTAGCAAACAAGCTTTTGTGTGTGTAGACTAGAGGTGGAATTTTGGCATCGTATCGCAAGTTTGATGACATCTTAGGGTCTTTGTAGTATTCGAGATATCGCTATTTATAAGTATACTTTATAGAGTTTATATCAAATTTGCTTTGCTGGAACAATGCACTAAAATCATCACCTTTTTTGCTGCCTTTTTTATCTCTCCTTAAAAAATGTCATTCAATAAAGACACCAAAGACTAATATCCAAGACTTTCAAATTATTTCTTTATCACTATATGTTTTTTCTTCTTTTATCCTCTGATCGTAACTCAATCGCTTTATTGAGTGCTCTACAGGCATATACGTTATCTGCATAGTTTTAATGTCAATTTGGCTTACCATCAACTGAGTCATCATCGTCTTTTAAACCAAAACTTTTTTATTTTTTTTTGCATTATCTATAAAAATCATAATCATCTTCATTGTTTTCATCGTTATGCATATCATCTATGAGGTTAAGATAAAGTCAGTCATCAGACAAATGGCACTTTTTATAGCTTGTCTGCGATAAAATTTATTTCAAGATTTAAGCGTTAGCGCTTCTTAATATTTTTTATAATCTAAATTGATAACTTTAAGCCATTATAATCAACAGTTTGTTTCTCAACATTATCTTTAACACTTATATTAGTCTCTTCATTGATTTTTTGTTTAAAGAAAGCAATTTGAATTATTCAAAAACTATTTGTTATTATCTTTGCGCTAATTATATTTTTATCACACTTTTTGTTTTCATATTTGTTACTGGCTCTATTCTCCCAACGCTTCATCATCATCGTTTTGCCTTTTATCGTCTTTTAGGCATATTACATTATTATTTTCATTTTGATAGAAGCAATCAATTTTAAGTCTCTGCTTATCTTAATCTTCGCAATCGAAACTATTGCCTTTTTCTATTATCTTTATAAACACTTTTAATATAACTTGAATTATAGCATAAATTTATTGTCATTATTTATCGTTGCCATCATGTTATACACATTCTTCTTGTAGTTTCTACATTTTCAGCTTTTAATTTAGCGAAATCACTTAAAAAAAACTTATAGTTTAATAGAAGAAAGCAAAAATAGTGCTGCATTTGCTGGCACCAACATTGCTAACAATTTAATAGACCCGATTTACACAGGAAAATCTTTATTAATCTTTAGACGCCTTCGTTAGGGTTCAGCCATATACTGTAGATTCCTGCTCCCTTGAAACATCTATTTATAGATGCTGCTAGCCTTTGAAGTGATGATTATTGCCAAGAGGAGAAAATATATATATTTTTTTAATAAACAGCAAAGAAATTTTCGTGACAAGAAGTTAACAATAAACTTGGTTCTATAAATCTTTCACGATTTATCCCATGGTCGCTGTCACGTGATAACGCTAAGATACAATAGTATTTCCAATAAAAACTTGGTCATCGTCTTATTTTTACATTATAATCTGAAGCACGACAATTACTATCACCTTTTTACAGCTGCTTAGAACTCACATCTCCAGAGTCTAACTACATTCATTGTTATTTCCACCTGACTCTTTGGGTTACGCAACAGTTTTTGCAAAGGTGCGCTTATAAGCGATTGCATCTGTAGAATATCAGAGAGTGCTTCATCCATATAAGCGTCCAACAACAGTGCCATCAACTGCAGTAGCAAATGCATCTGAGTTTGCATCAGGGAGTTTGCATCATCTGAGGCATCATCAGCATCATCGGCACACCCATCATCATGAACATTTGCTCATCAACATGCATCTTTCCCTAATTGAACGTCATATGGGTGACATTTTGTCATCTTGGTGCCCGTTGCTGTTGTTCAACATCACGTTGATGCCACATCTTGACTTCAATGCACTTGCTGCCAGTTGTTGTTGTAGCTGCTTGTTGCCTGTTGGGTCGACTTATTCACGTGTGAAATTAATTTGTAATGACTATGTGCCCCATACAAATGTGCTCAATTTACATTGTATGCAATGACAACAATGACACAGATACAAACACACACACACACAGATACTGACAGGGACTGCAGACAAGCAAAATTAAAAGTTGAAATTTCAAACATCGCAGCAAGTCAAACAGAAAGCAGTAAAGAAAAAAGTACTTGAAAAAGCCGGAGGAGCAGTGAAAATGTCTAAAGTACAAATTGAAATTAGTTAAACGGTGACAATGAATTTGAGTGGCTTTGAGTTTTGCCTTGAGATTTTGCCCAAAAGGTGAAAAGTAGATTTTCAGGTTTGTGCCCGTACTCACTTACAAAGTCTCTGTTTCGCGGAAAAACTTGCTGCTAATGGTTATGCAGGCTAAGTTGTAGTGTTGTAGAAACTTTTAGTACATCGTCGTCACCATCAATCTAGCCTAAAAGGTAAGCAGGCAGACTTATTGTACTAACGAATATATTCATTCACTCAAAAGCAATTTTTATCACAGATTATTCTTTTAAACTTTACTTTGTCGCGATTGTAAGTTACTTTATTAAGCTTTTGCGTTCGATTCATATATTTAATAGGGATCTCGCCAGTCCTATTTGTTTTATTCATATAACTCAGGTTTATAAATCGAAATTTTTCACTACTATTGTATAATACTAGTTGCTAGACATTTAAATTATATTAAAAGAAGAATAATATCTTATATATTTTTTTAATACTAATCGGCTTCTGTTCAAAACTAAGCACGCTTGACCAAGTTCGTTCAAAGGGTAGTGAAACACTTATTTGAAAGATTTGAGTATCGGCATTGCTGCGTGGCAGCTTTTTGAATGTCAACCCAGTTAGTGACCTTTCGACAAATTTGTCAACCACCGTCAAGATGGATATACGTAGCGCAAGAAGCATTTCGAGATCGTTTACTGAGCATACGTCATAAAACATACTTCATCTCACCCTAAAAGTTTGCAATTGGAAGCCGTCACCAGTTCTAAAATGAATTTAAGTCTTCAAAGATAGAAGTTCTGGAATGATCCCTGAATGAAATACCTCATTTAAATGCGTCTTCATGCCTAGGTGAATAAACAGGAGCAAAATAAAATGATTTTATATATCCTCCAGTGTTCACTTTTAACAAATCCTTTCTGGTATTTCTAAGATACCACAGCGTATTCTGCGCAGATCATAAAAGATCACAGAAGGTTTTAATATCGACACAAATGTATGTATGATCCGCTTATGAACTTACAAACTAACCCAAATGAAATAAGTCAGAACCGAGTAGTTCATATGGCAATTGACAATTGATTTACTTTAAGTGACGTTGAGTTTAAGAGTACCTTTGGATGAACAAAGTAAAAAAAATCAAAGGGAGTAAGGGAAAATGTTGTGAGAGAATACCTTTATTTTCATTTCGTTAAGATTCAGCAAAGAGTTACAATGACCCATTTCAAAATGCATTACCAGAAAGCATTGTTTGTCGACAGAGAAGGACATAGAGCATACTTCGAAAGCCAGGCGAACTGGATTCCTGGGCTTACTGCAGGTAACTCCAAAAGGGCAGTCAATTCTATCTCTTAGAAGAATTATTTATTTATTATATTTATTCACATATATTATATGAATAATTTTAATTAATATATATGTAGTTGATAAACAATCCATATTACATATTTCCACATGAATTCGCTGATTGCTATTGATTTTAATAATTAAGAACAAATGAGCATTGTATTTTGATTAAGTATACGCGCATTTAGCAGTAATAGCGAAGGTTCAAAATAGACTACTTCATGATGGTTGCACTCATACAGAGTTTAGTTATGGTCTGCCTTGCCAGCAAGCAATATATAAATTTATTTTTAATACAATTTTTGTACAAAATGAAACAAAAATATAAGCTTTTTGTTTTAAACGAAAAAGTAGGTGTATCAAAACACAATTAACTGTTTATTTGTGAGCAAAATATAAACTTTATTAAAGTCGTTTAAGTTACATGAAAGATACTTTTGACAGCCTTTGAAAAAATAATAGTGCTGCACTACTGCCAACTTTAATATTCAAGATAATTGTTTTTAATATAAGGCTACACTGCGTATACGTTATTTTTATAGGCCGCCTTTTTAAAATTAAATTTTCATAAATAACAATTTAGTTAACGTTCGTATTATTTTCAACCAAATAGAGTAACTTTGAGTTTCCCTAAATAATAAATCCCTAATGATCATAATGCGTTTCCTCGAAAAAGCTGACCATCAGCAGGCAATTATTGAAAATGATACCAATAACTTCCAATAGTAGTGATCCACGTGTATAGACCAAATTTAAAAGTGTCGTGGATCGATTGGCATTCATGCAACGTTTTAAATGCAGCATCTCCAACTAGAGAACGAAATAAAACCATTAAATTCTTGCAGAAATCAAAATGTTTAACTTACCGCGATTAAGCGTTTATTTCTGGTTTTTTTAGGCTTCCTTAACGATTTGCAAAGTTCATGCATATGTATGGAGTGTAATATTTTCACTTCTAATAAATATATTTTTCTAGCCAACAGTGTGCTGTTCGGTAGAGTTGATGACAAAGCACTTTGAATAACAACGCAACAGATACTGCCAATATATCCATGAATATGCAACCAAAACTGATTAAAAGCAAAACCGGATACCACCAAGATATCCACAAGAAGTCTACTCGTCAGGCTAGCACAGCAATAGTATTGCATATATTCTCGAAGTTCCAGTAATTGATTTAAATATTTCCAAAGAACTGGCCATTTTATGCTGTATCCTTGGGAGTTCACATAGTTATCCAAACTTTGGATAAGCTTAAAATGCATCAGCATGCCAATATCACACAAATAGAACATTACTACGGTGTATATGACGTACATTATAATGGGCAAAAATGCAATGGTTATACCCAATAAAACTGAACCCAAGCCGAACAAAAAGAACTGATGAAGAAATGTGATAATATTCTGTCTCCTCGTAACATGCACGTGATAACCAAAGAGCGTCATATGTTGTTGGTTAAGATTGATGAAAAGATTGACCAGATGCTTTAGACCTTTTCTGTGGTATAGCACAAGCCAATTGCTTATTAACATTGCTAGTATACGAATTTGGAAGGCCACACTAGAGGTCACACCGCTTGCGTTATATTGATTAATCTGCCTTTGAAAATTTCGTGGAGCAAGGCCACAGATTATTGTCAAAGAAATGGGCCAAATTAGGAAATAAGTCACATATTTAGAGTAACTATACCAGAAACTAGAGATTATTAACTTTTTTTTACTTTTGTTATAAGTAAAAATATTAAGTCCAAAAATTTTTGTTATGATATCAAGTTTTCTAAAACTCATTATTACTTATTTTGCATCAGATTGGACTGCGACCGACTTAGTTATAAATTGTTACTGAACTGAGCCGGTACGATGAAAGTATTAAATTATTGTTAATGCAAATAAATGATTAATGAAGGAATAGTTGGCTTTAATCTATAGTGATAAGTGAGGTATAATTGTATTATATTTGGGAGCATCCGAAAATTGTTATAAATGAAGAGAATAATTGAATTGAAGAATTGAGTTAACAATTATTAGTTATTAAGTAAGAGGCGTTCATGGCCCAACTGCCAAGAACAAGTGAGGTCGGCTGTCACCCAACAAGGATTGTAAACTAAAGTAAGCGAAAGTAAGTAAAGTTTATGAGTAAGATACCAATAGTAATATGTTCTAGTACCTTTATAGAGGATAAAGGAGTTAAATTTAATTTAGAATAATCGTCTAAAGATACTTGCTTTTGTGCAGTAGACGTTTTTTTGTCTATGAAAAGCTACTTTGGTAGATTTGTTCACAGCGGTATTGGCTACTGAAGTCTTCGGGCTGATTTTGAATAAAAAAGGGTTTAGAGAGACTAGGTTTGCCTACCAGTTTTCCTTTTACAACTTTCATCAAACACTGCAAGCACTCCTTATCTACTATATTTCTAATTTCTTTTTCTACTTTTATCTAAAATTTATGCAAGTTTTTTAAAGAGAGACTGCCGCTGTTTTTAACTTTTTCTCGTGAACTTATTGATGTCTCACAGATTCTTAAACCGTATCAGCTGTGCCATCATTTCGCCGCTCCATTATATCGAAAACTCTGGGTCAATACAATAAGTTTCCTTGGGAAAATGTTTTATTATAGAATTTTTGGATTCATTTTTAAAGAGAACTACACTTGCAAGTTCATATCTTGGCAGCTAGAAGGCGCCAGAGTTAGTATGTAACCGATTGTGGTAGTTTGCGCCCATTTTTTATTTTGGCATGTAAGAAAAAAATGAGATTACTAAAAAATATATATAACATTTCAAATCATATCAATAGTGTCCAAACTATAACTCTTTAAAGTCGAGCTGCAAATTTTGTGGTACGATCAACCTTAAGCACCGAAACCGAACCCGTTCAAAGAGTGATAAGTTTTAAATTAATAGTTAAAAACTATATACGTTTAAAAATAGGTAACTAAGACCGCTTTTTTATTATGTTGAACTATTTTTTAAGAGTCTATGGTTGCATCTATTGTTTAGGCAAAGCACAATAGAGGAAGCTGTAAGTAAAACACAAAAAACAATCGAAACATATGTTTTATTAAAACTTGCTATAACTTTGATTTGTGGGATTTTGCAATCAATTCGAATAATCGAATAAAGTTCATAGGTTGCAAGTTGCCAAGACTGCCGTTGGTAATGTTTGAAACAATTGTTCGCTGTTTTATCGAAAATTGTATTATGAATTATATTTTGTAATTGCTGCTTTGTTCTTTCCTGGCTCGAAGTTTATTTCAGATTCGCCTAAAGTTCTGCGCGAGTTTTGTAGTCCAACTATTTGCTAGTAGACGCAGTTTTTATACCCTGCATTATGATGGCTACTTAATTATTGCCACTTCGTATGTCAAAATACAGTGATTGGTAAGTAGAAGGTATACATCTCGATGTGTTGTACACGCCTTTGCTCAGAATGTAATTGATTTGATATTTATATTTGAATTCTTTTGCCAACAAAATAGAAAACTGTAATCTCATGGTATCCGTAATATATTAATTAATTTATTTAAGTTACGAAGACTTAATTTTTAAGTTGAAAGACAAGACTTAACTGTATTGTTAAGATTTTCATTCTTATTGTAAAAAAATCGATAAAATATCGATTTGAAACGAAAAATCCCATTAAGCACAAAGAAACAAGATTTTAGTGGCGATGTTTCTTTACCTATTTTATAAGAAAAACAATCGGAATTTTTTTAACTAATAAAAATGAAACCTGAACATTACAAAATTGACCAATTTTGAGATAATCAACGTTGCACATGAAAATAAAAATATATATTATTTAATGAAATATATTTTTTGTATAATGCATAATGTAACTTTGATTGAGTACATATTATTTTTTAAAATGCATGATTATGCATCAAATGTGAAAATTATTATTTATTGTGATATTCATAATAAAGTTCCCACAGTCGACGCATTTGAAAAAGTAGTAATGATGCCTTTGCCTATAATTCACCCCAAACAGAGACTTTTTTAGAATGCATTGGGTTTTTTTTCAATGCAACAATTTTGCTCATTCTCGAAGCGAGAAATGGGAACTAACACTTACCTAAGCATGAATTTTAATACTAAAATTGAGGACTTGGTAGAAATTGTTATTTTATTACTTGGTTTATGATTAAATTGTGGTACAGACTGAAGTAATTGTTACGGCTTTTTAGAGTTATCAAAAAATCAATTTGCAAAAAAATCAACCTTTATATTGTAAAGTTTTTACGAAAATGTCGCCAATTCTGACAATTGCTTCAGGTAAGATCTCCAGGAAAAAATTTTCTATGTTTTTCTTTTTTATTATTATTATTAATGCCATATTTATTACTTAAACAACAAAAACATTGTCTAATCACAGATTACTTTCGTAAACGTCTACCAATTATCCCTGTTTCTTGCTATTGCACGGAGTTCACTTATTGATATTGAGTTTTTGCCGCCACTGTACTGCGGCAGACAATTGTTGGTCTGCCTTGAGAATTCCATTCCAGTAGTGCGTGAGGTATTTCTTCGGAATTTTTGCGTAAGGTATGACCCAACCATCCGTAATTGCGCTTCGCGATTTCTTTTTCAACGGACTTTTGCCAGCAAACTTCTCACAGTCGATGGTTCGATATAGTTCTGGGCCAGTACATGCGTAATATGTAGCGCAAGTAACGATTAATAAATGTTTGTAGTTTTTTAGTTGTTGCTAAAATGATAAACCAGGTCTCACTGCCGTATAAGATGAAAATTTAATTTTAGTCTTCTGATGGACCTAATTCACCGTCTAGAAGTTTTTCAATAGCCCGAACACCGCTTTGGCTTTTTGGATTCTTCTATTAATGTCCACTACAGTTACTCCATTCTTGGTTTATTGACTGCCGAGGTACTCGAATTGGTCTATTTCTTTAATAGAATTGCCTTCAATGTGCAACTTCATTCTTGGTTTTAGAGCAATTTGTATGCTAGCCGATTTTTCTAGATTCGGTGACAAGCTTATTAAGTTGATTTTGCATATCACTACACCGATTCGTTAACAGAGCTGCATCATAGGCATAGTCAAGATCGCTTAGCTTGCTGTTTAATTCCCAGATAATTCCTACTATTCCAACCTCTGTAGATGCGAAGACCTGTAGTACGTTGATAAACAGAAACGATGAGAACCCACACCTTTGCTTAACTCCGCTATTTCAATCAGGTGTTTCTTTGCATATACACATCCCCTGTAAATTACATTTCGTAGTCATCGGATAGTATTTAATCATATTATATCATACCCTAATCTCCAAACCCAATTCCTAACATCACTTTTAACAATTTCTTAAAGCATTTTAGTAACTCAAAAAATCATTTATTTCTTGTAAAGAAAGTTTACAGTGTATTTGACTATCAGGTAAGCCGACAATCGACTTTCACATATAAATACTTTCAAAGTTTTTACACCTGTTCATATGTGTGAGTGTGTGTGTGTGTGTTTGCGTGTCTGAGTGTGTACTAGTGTATGTTTATATGTCGACTATTTCCTGTAAGCGCTTTTATTTATTGTGCTCCACATTGTATGTGTTTCACAAACTTTTCAATCCCATTGTTGGACTTATAGGAGTAAAGTATTTCATTTTTTGTTGCTTTGTTTTTTTTTTCTTTTATTTTTTATACTTTGTTGTATTTTTTCGTTGTTCTGGCAATCTTCAATCCAAAAGTTAAGATTGTGTCCAGAGCGGGTTGTGGCAACAATGGGGGTGAATACTGAACTGAAAACTTCAAGTGGCAACAAGTCGACGCGGCATGAACGCTAAAAATTTGCTGACAGTGACAAGTGGCCCCAAACATGTGTAAGGAGCTCAACTTTTGTGATAAAGCTGTAATATATGTATCCACTCATATATATATACCTCCTATGCTCTTATATATAAGAATTTATTTATGTGCATATATCGCATTTACTTACAAACAATTTTATTTGCAAACAATGAGTTGACAGCTTTAGCATAATGGTGCCATATCATGTATATTATTAATACAAATAAACAAGGGATCGTTTGATATTCGAGCTTTCTTTGATTTCTTAAACATGAGCCATGACTTTTCCATTTTTCTTATTTTCTGTTGTCAATTCCCTGGAATTGTGTGTATTTTCCAGAACGTTGATTTTCATTTCTTTATATGTTTTGATGATGAAATGTATTTTAAAGCAAAGTGCCACTGTAATAGATATAAGAGATTGTATTAAAGTATATCGAAATGTAAATTATTTGTACTCTACCTTTAATGCATAAAAGCAGTAAGTTAAACATATATTCGGATATAGTTTTTGTGGTATGCTCGAAAATGTTCAAAAGATTCCAATAGAGCAAAGTGTACAAAAATATTGTTGTAGAACCAATCCAGAAAAGCAAGTACTCTGGAACTTTCTAAAAATGTGCAGTTGATACAAAAGCCAAAGCTAAATGTCTTAAAATTTGAATAGTATTTTATTTATTATATTGTATCTACTTCAATTTACACAGTTTTATGTTTTTCGCTTTTCTATCAACATTATTTTTATAAATATAAATTATAAAAGTTATTTTATTTACATCCTAATTGCTGTTTTTTTGGAAAGTTGCAGCATGATTCTCAGTTTTATTGTGAATGCCGATTACTTTCATATAGGCACGTTGTCATTTTAAGTGCAAGTTTACTTTTAGTTACCTTTATCTGCAGATATTTTATGTTATCATTATTATATGAAACGACAATCACTCGAAAGTTCTTAACTTTAAAAAAGAAGTAAAATTCGACACAGCTTAAGTTTTGATCAAATTCCGTCCAAAATAAGTTAAATTTGTAGTATGTTCGTTTATCGCAACATTCTTGTTGGTTTCAACAGAGTATCCTTAATTTGCAATAAAATGCAGTGAAAGGGTAAAACCTATACAAACAATCATTCCTTTATAGGATTAGATAGTGTAGTCAGCAAATGAGGCTTCATTGCGATCAGTCATAAATAGCGATAGGCAGACGTTAACTCTTTTCGCTGCGGGTGATCCTCATAAGCAGATCACTTACTAAAGACAATTTATGGATTGTACGAGTTTCCTCAAACTGGACAATCGCTTGTGCGACAGAAACAGAACTTTGATGTACGAGACTAAACTTGGCGCAAAAGTACGTGAGACAATGATTATTTCGACTTTAAACCATGATGATGATAGGTTGAGACGTAACTTAACTCAAAACCAAAGACAAATTTTATATGCACAAAACAGCAGTTATATTGTTTCTTATAAATCTAGTTGTTGTACTTAAAAAATAAAGAATTTTGAAACATGCGCGCATTACCTTCCAAACACCAATTATTAGAGCAATTGAAGCAAGAAGTTCGAGTGGACGCACGTATCGAAATGCAGTTGAATAATCTTAAAAGATAGTGATTGAAGTATAATATCATATTTTATCATACCGATGTTTACGGCAACATACACCATTCATATTTATGCAAACTGGCAAGTGCTAGACTTGCGGTAAGAACACCGATTATAATAGGCAAAAAACATTTCTTTATCATTTTCAGAAAATATATTTTATTTTGCAATACAAACGCGCAGCTTCAAATGCAAAATGATACTGATAATTGGAAGTATTGCGTACTACAACACAACCCAGCGATGATACTTGCCAGTTTTTTATAATGTAGCGATTCGCAGTATACGGGAAATGTTTTGAACAATGGCATTGTTTACGCCTAAAGTATATTTGTGGCTGTTTTGATGTACTTTGTTGATTGATATTAAGGTGGGTCGGCTGAAGTCTAAGCAATAAACTGTAGACTGCATTTGATGCGAGAGCGTAATATTACCAAAAGATACAAAATAAACTACCCTCGTGCCATGACATTGTAGAGTGCATCCCAGTTGATTAACTTTTTGCACCGAATTACTATATGCATATGTATTACTCAGCCTTTAGCTTTTTGATCTCTTTCAGGGAATTTATTCATAAAGGCTTTTATATCAAAGTTTACCTTAAGTACTTCATAAAAGATTTAATTGGTAGTAAATAACACTTTGGCTTTGCTGGTCAGAGTCATGAAAAGTTTATCAAACAAACTAAACTCATAACTAAATCAGCTTAAACTGCATTTTAAATACACTTTCTTGCAGACGCAAACTCAAAAGAAGGAGTACTTATGGGCGTGTCACAGTAGGACAACATTTTACTTATTAAGACTATATAGGAATTTTATTGCTTTTTGTATTTCAGATTTTCAAGCTAAATATAAAGTGATTAGGGTTCTTGTTTAAAAAAAACTGGACTTTTTGAAAATTGAAATTACGACGGTCTATCAAATAATGCGATTATTCCTTTTAAACGTCGAAACTAATGTTGCAGAAAAGCGTAGAAGCTTTAAAGGAACTAACGATCTTAAGCTTTATAAGTACTAAATGGTATTTACTTGAAAAATCTAACAAAATAAAGGCAAGCAATTACCAGCTCTGGAGGACATTCAAATCTACCCATATTTGATTTGCTAAGAAAATTTGCTGATTGTTCCAAACAGATAGCCAATAAAAAAAAAGATTTAAATTTATAATTAGTGCCCCCAGTACAATATGTTTTGTTCACTGAAGCTTAATTAATAAAGTCGGTAAATTTATAAATTATTTATTATTTCTTGAGTAGTAGAACATGCCATGGCGTGATTATGCTGCTTAAGCTCTTAGTCGGGCTCATTAATTCTAAAGCATTTCTTTTTCATTCTATTCAAAGTAAGTCGGAATTTTCAACCTCTAGTACTATAATTTTATATATATTATATCCAATTATGCATCATCTTATGCGCAAACTATAATAATCTTTACGATTTTCTATCTTACGAACGAACTATTCATTTCATCTCTGTCTCAATCCTAAATCATCATTATTCACCAAATCGAGCAACTTTGAAATGTTTCAACTTTTAATACTTCCTGTATTCATCTCATATATTGCAAATCCTTGTTCCTAGTCAGTCCCATACGTGATACTAAAGACGGGAATGAGTTTTATATTATATTTTCCTGGTTCTCCTTTAATAATTCTTAATTTTAAAAATTTTCAATTATAAGTTCAACTAGAATTAGTCGTACCCCTTAATTAATAATAAGTCATAAAAAAATAAATAAATAACCGTTTTTGAGCGCCAACATTTGATGCTTAATATTTTTTTGACCCATGACGAAAGTTTGGCTAACATGTGGTTTCGCCAAGGAGGTGCCACATACCACACTGCACATGGTGGAAAGTATATTTTCCGGCCAAACGGCCGTATATATTAAGTTGACTAAACGCATCTGGACTATTTTTAAATTATATCTATAGCGAAAATCTCGTAAACATCGACGCACTGTAATACACTAATATTAAAAAACTTGAAACATGTGATTCCACCCGATATGTTGAATAGATCTATTGTTTTAATCAAAGTTATCATGTTAGTCTAATTTTTGTATTATATCTTTTTGAATGTCAAATATGTAAGCTTTTAAGAAAATCGTCCATTTTTAAAATACATTTTTTTTATTGATGACTACCTTGAAATAAAATTTTGTTTCAAATTTAAGCTGTTTTTTTATTTAAGAATTTCAATATGTTTTATTGAAAGATATTGTTGATTCAAAAATGATTTGAAAGAGCTTCGATCTTCGGACTTCGAATGTCAATTTATTTTCTAATACAATATTTTTGTTTTTATATTTTTTTGTTAGCAAAAAAAAAAAACGAAACTTCTTAACTTAATCCATTCTGTGAATGTGCAAAATGATTATCTGTGTAAAAAATGGAATGTATTATCAAAGTTCTCTAAACCTTACCAACTGTTACATCTCGTCTCTTAGAAGATCAAGTCTGCTAATAAGCTATAAAATTTAAAGGGCTTAAATTTTCTGAACAAAAATATTAAGAATGCTCTATAGATTTAAGACTGCAACGCACTGTTCTTTTTTTTTTGAAAATTTTACTTCTTGAAGTTAAAAAGTCACAAAGCAGTATATGAAGTTATTAATCAGCCTTTTATAAACAATACAAAATATGTTATAATTAAAACTTAATT
Source organism: Chymomyza procnemis (assembly GCA_035046065.1). Taxonomy (NCBI): domain Eukaryota; kingdom Metazoa; phylum Arthropoda; class Insecta; order Diptera; family Drosophilidae; genus Chymomyza; species Chymomyza procnemis. The sequence continues at coordinate 8,137,023 of JAWNOJ010000023.1, read as the reverse complement.
AGCACGAATTGTTGAGGGATTGTTTTTCGAAGAAGTCTTCTGCTTAAAGCTAGAGCTTTTCTTCAATCCAAACTGGTTTCGAAGAGATAACCCAAAACTATATTCACAATGTCTAAGTACAGTTGCATTACTATAACATAGAATTGAATCTTCTCTACACAGCGTGTAGTCTGGCTCATAAAATAATTTCATCTTTAATGTTAATTTTTTGTTGTTTCTTCAAGACTTGCATTTGCCGTTGTTAGGTTTAGGTAAAAAAGGACTACGGAATCAGTCAGTCTTAAAGTTTCCAAGTTGCATGTTTTCCCACAAACTCTTCCAACTCTTTTTTTTCTTTTGGCAATGGTTCTGCACATAAATACACACATGTACACAGTTGCACTTGGAAGCTGTGAAAGTTTGCGTAACTTTCTTATGAAATGAGTTTTTAATTAAAATTTGTTTGGCTGCTGACTGAAGTGGCGGCACATCACACAAACATAAATGTGACAGTGGCATAGATGGAATTTGGAAGAAGGGCTTATTACCAACTTGGAAAAAAAATAACATTCGAAATTTTCCGAAAACTTTATGGAATACTAAAAAATGTCAAAATTATGTCAAAGTAAGAATTTTTACAAAAGTTTGTTAAAACAAAAAAGGAATATTTTCAAATCCTAAGATTTTGTATTAAAGTAATATTACAAAACTTACTTTTAATTTTTAAAATTTGCAATTATTTTCACATATGTCCGAAAGTCTTCAAAAGTACAAAGGCATTAAGTATTTTCAACTTAAATGTAGATAATTCCAGTGTTCTAGTACTTTATTTCAAAAAATTTTTTTTTAATTTTTCAGAGTATTTATTATTTTAAGAAAAGACTTTTCAGACTGACAATTATCAGTGAAAAGATCTTAATTGGGAAAGATTTTTTTGCAAGCTTCATTTGATGTTACCTTATTTATAGTATGAGCGTATACGCCATCAATTTTGAGATGTCGAACTCTAGAGAATACTCTGACAACCACAAAACTTTTAGAGAATCTTCTTTTGAGATGTTTACTTGTGCAGAAAATGTTTTTCAACAATATCGCATCAAAACATTTTGTTATTTTAAGCTATTAGACTCCCGTTTATTTATATTTCAAAGTCCAATCGATCGTTGAATCACTCAGATTATTTATCCGAAATCCGATGAGCTTTTTAACATTCTGGTGTTTACAAATAACTGCTTTGGGCCTTAGTGGTTAGTATTGAGCACCCTCGCCTCTAATCCCGAAGTTCGGTGTTTCGAAAAATTAATGAAAATCTCTGTTAATTAAAGACATTACTGTTCGGATTCGGCCATAAACTGTAGGCCCCTGTACTTTTTTATAATCCATTAATAAAGATATCTTCGAAGCTCGACTACTCACAAGATCTGCGCAATTTTGAAAAGTTTTTGAAATATCTTTCATCCTAAAGCTAACATGGTTGATCTCCTTAGTTTCCTTTTCAGTCTACGTCACTGCCACAAATATATGCCACATCTTACTCTAGGTGTGAGATGCGTATACTTCTGTGCGAGCAGGGGCTGCAAAGGAAATATTAACAAACGAGAAACTTACGAAAATTGATGGCCATTAGAAAGCTTTGTGCACCAAGGCGCAAATAAGTCATTAAAAATTTCGCAACGATTCGAATAGGTCTACGGCTAAGTAAGTGTATGAGTAATTTATTAATATTTATAATTAATGTCAGGAAAATATCAAAATAAATTTCAACTAATTGCATTTTTATGGTGCCAACTTTGGGCCATAAATATACATAAAGGTTTGACTTAACACTTGCTCATTAACATGAGTGGCATGCCTCGGTCTGCATGCAACACATAGCTGCTGGCGTTGGCATTGCACTCAGGCAACGTTTACCAACACTGGCTGAGCCAAGCTGTGGTAAGTGCAGCATGTGAGTTATTTTTATTGCCTCGCTGTGGCACATACATTTCCATTCTGATGTAGTTCTTATTTAAGAAGCGAAAACTCCTTGCAACACCTTTATTTTTCACGACCATTTCTTTTTTACTTTTCTTTTTGGAAAATATTTTTTCACTGTTGTTGGTGTTGTTGTTTGTTTTCTGTTGTCTGTCGCGTAAATTTCAAAATGGCTCTAGAAATTCAAAAGGTAAAAGTTTATAAACAAAAGTAAAATTTGAAGTTGTCGTAGCGCTGTGCGACAGTGGGATACACTGCAACACGTTGGTTTTGGTAAAGTTTAGTTATTTCTGGAAAAATATGAGTTAGGCAGGCATTATGAATTCGAAATTCGTTTTTAATGATTTAGGATAACTTTTTTATCTCAGAAAAAATATTGGAATACGTGATTATCTTGAGTAACTTTTAAGAAAATTTTATGAAGCATTATCATATGAAAGTAAAATTAAAAAAATTTGAAAAAAAACGTTTCAACTATAAAAGAAAACTATAAGCTGGTTTAGCACCGACTTTTCCTTCACTTTCTTATAAAAACAACCTTAACTCAATAATGCCCCACGTTTGCAGTGTATAAATACCAAAACTTTGTTTATAGCACTTTTTTTTTCACCTTTTCCCCCTGTTATACCATCACTTTCGATTTTCCACAACGCCATTGTGTATTAATTTAGTAGTTTATTAGGCGTGAATATGAAAATTGCTAAAAGTTTTGCTATTAAAACGCTCTGACATTAAAAGAATTGCCAAATGGCCAAGCAGCAAAAGCAACGGCCACGCGCATAAATCAAAAGTTAGAAAAAAATATACTTTTCATAAAAAAAAAGTTGGCATGTCTGACAAAAACAATCGAGATAATATACGATGGGCTTGATTTGCCTAAGTTGAGCAAACACGTAAAGTTTATTAAACTCAGCCGGCAGTAAAAATAAATCCATTACTTTTGTAAAAAAAATTGAAGGTTTTATATATTATCGAATGATTGGATTCATGTCAAGTTTTTGTGCGATTTTACTATGAATCAGAATGCACAGATACAAATTCGGTCTGTGAGATTTTGTGTAAATATTTATCGAATGCCATATTTTTTTTAGTCAAATGATTCGAAAAAAATTTGTGCATGTCAAAAATGATTTATAGTACATCTATTGGGAAAATAAAGGGCTTAATTTTACTAGACCTTGCAGTGTGGTTTTTAAAAAGCTAATTAGATAAAAAAAAACGTAATCCTAAAAATGTATGAAATCTTTGTATCTTTACCTTATCTAATATTCAATTTAAATTGCATATTATTTATTATTGGATGTACTACAGACAGTCCATGCTTTGGATCAAATTTTTACATTCTTTAATATATCAGCAGATTTTTCACGAATATGTTATCTAATAGACTAAACTTGTAAATTTCGACAGTAATAGAATACACGTAATTTGCGACAGCTATACTCAATAGTGCTGCCAAAATAATACCCTATAAAATTATACATTCTATATGATATTTTCGAACACTTTTCGTCTTTTCTTCAAACTTAATCGAAATTAAAATAAATGAGAATCTTTATTATATACGCAACAACACAAAAGTTTGTATTTACAAAGTCATAAAAAAAAGATAAAGATATCTTTAAAGGGCTTGCACGACTATTTTTTTCAATTCCAATCCGATCCAATCAATTTTGAGAAAACTTCCCATTGTTGGCCTTGGACCAATATCCGCATCAACACTTTACTCGCTGTGGTTGCATTGGCGTATCATCGCCATAGTGCTTTCTACCTCAAAGACGAGAATTTTACCTATTAACACAACCAACGAAGTGGATAACCTTTGTCCAAAAGGATCTTTTTTTTGGTATCATCTGCTCAAAGATAGTCTGTAATTTTTTTTAAATTTTTTTAACGAATTGCATATTATTTTGTAAATGACAAAGTTTTTACTAATTATTTGCAATTTTTCGACTCACAAAAGTTAGGTTGTTGATAATTGTATGCCTATGTTAAGTGAAACCACCCCTGAAACAGAATGTTTATCAAATAAAGCCAATGAAAAAATTTCGTTTAAAAATTTGATGCAAGATGGCCACATCAACACTTGTAATATAATAATGTAACAATATAGTAATATTATAATATAATAATATAGTAATATAATAACATAATAAAATAATAACATAATAATATAATAATATAATAATATAATAATATAATAATATAATAATATAATAATATAATAATATAATAATATAATAATATAATAATATAATAATATAATAATATAGTAATATGATAATATAATAATATAAAAACATATTAATATAACAACTAAATTCGCCTTTTATTCAAGTTTTAATAAAGTTGAATTAAGTTTTACTTATTTCTAAAACAATTAATTAGTTAATGTCGTAATATCGTATACCTCTTTCCCTCTTTCCCTTTTTGGTTGGTTTTTTTTTCTGTAAATTTGTATCAGCCAATTATGGATATATTGCCCACTGTGCATGGTAATCGCTTTGTTACTTGCTGCAAGTTTTGTCAAAAACTAAAGGCTAACTAGGCAAAACGAAAGCACTTGAGTTGATGCCTTACTCGGAACCAGGATTATTACATGGCACTTTGGGGAGCCATAAGTAAATGTACCAAAAGCCTTCTACTGCCAAGGAACGCCCCTTTTATGGCGGCAACCATAACAAATGTGGCATTTATGCCTTCAAGAGTTATCTGTGAAGCTACTATGCAAACTATTTGCCCATAGATATGCCATAGATACATATACATATATTGTATTGTATTGGATTTTGTGGCATTAGATACAATGCTGCTTGTTGTGTTTCGTTTAGCTTTAAGTTTGTTGCAACATTTTTCGTTGTTTTTCTTGGTCTCTTTTTATTTTTTGGGGATATGTGCTTACCACTGAGTTAAAGCAGCAAAGACCCAACAATAATAATAAATTGTGTTCATTTATTTCATTTAAATGCGTATTTAAATCTGTTTAAAACTCAATATGAGCTATGCGTAGATGCACACACACACACACACACACACACACACACACACACACGCACATAGAGAGTTACACAGATACAGTCTCTGTGGCAGTCAGATAAAGTAACTGTGTTGGAAAATAAAGGGCAAATAAAAGGCAACACGCAAAGTGAAAGCATGCCCAGAGTTGCTCTCAGCATGATTTAACGATAATGAAGGTATTTACGAGTTTAACTTGGCTAAACCAAAAAAAAAAAAAAAAAAAAAAAAATGCAAAAAAAAAACAGAAAAAACTCATCATATAGAACAATGGAAAAGGTTTTCCACACACGCACGCACACCCCTTGTGACTTATCGTCGACTTACCATAGCACTTACTTGTTTTTCCTTAACTTTTTGTTGACAACCAAAGGCGACAATGAGCACACATTATGCTTCATGTGATAACAACGAATTCTACAATAACAACCACAACAACAACTAAGAGTTCTCACATGTATTTGTAACAAACCAAAAACAAAAACATAACAAAAAAAATTGCAGCACTTTGGCCAGGTAAATAATTGACAAGAAAATGGCTGACACGCATATACTCGAAACAAACTTGGCTAAGTATTCTGTTAGTGCACCCAACTACTACTCCTATGTTTACACGGGAATAACTCAAAGGTTACATGTTAAGAATATTTTTACGACAAGTACAATATGCCAAATGTATTAAGTCCTCGGTACAGTTGCGGTACGTCTAATTTATAATCTAACCTTACACTACAAAGAAGTTTATGTACACAACCCATATGTGTGCAAACTTTTTAGGACACAGCTGGTGCGCCCCCTGAAATATGAGTTTTCCGTATTGCCTGAGAGATTACGCTAAACGCCAGTGTCCGCTTTCAGATCGTACTTTAGGACGTCAGTTGAGACTAAACGTGCAAACTCACATAGCTCTTACTGCTAGGTTTTATAGCTGATGAGATATCATAAGCATTCGGCTTATTGGAGAAACCTTGGAAGAAATTTGGGGCTCTGTTCGTATAGCAATGTTAAGTCAGAAACCCAATATGAATGAAGTAAGTGATATCTTATTCAAGGTAGGGACAGAAATCGTAGATTTGAAGAAGCAGTTGCCGTTATTGGAAAATTTGCTTAAAAGACGAGCGACAGTTACTCACTGACATTCTATGCAAAGTGTCGGCGTCTCTTAAGGATTATGAAATGACATAAGATTTGGCACTTTTATTTATTTACCTACCACAAGGAGCTCCTCCTTAGGAGTCGAGCTATATGCATTACAAAGTGCCAATTATAGAATCTAGTTTAACCGACTCAGTTTTGTTAGGGACAAATTACTCTTCAATAAAGACTAACAGACTGAGACTACGTAGAGAAGAATTGGTCTAATAATAGCAGGGTACGACGTGTGCCTGAATAAATAAAAAGTTGAATAAATGAAAGTTTTTAAAAATCTCGTAATGATACATTATTGAAGCTCTGAAAAACTCACCTTTTATAAATAATCATATTCAAAGTATTAGTTTTACTGCATAGATATCATACATATATGATATGATACATCTGCGCCTGTGCATAACTATGCTCCCACAATTGTTGTTAGCCGTAATGGCAGCATACATACTAAAGCTACAAGTATAAAAAATAATTTTAATGAATTATTCCCCATTTATTACTACCCTCCCTAATTAAATGAAGTGGTGGATTGGGTTGAAATGAACAATTGGTCTCAGTCGTATATATAGTTGCGTTCGAAATGTTCAAATTTTTTTGGCTTAATTTGGTGACGAAAGTTTTTGGAGTTAATGCATTTACTTACGATAAAGGCAAACAAAAATTCGTAAGATCTAAATTTTGGATCATGTACTGCAGAATTGTTACATATTTATTCATGTGGCCATACGGTGCATTGATTTTGTACGCTTATAGTAGTGACCACTTTGTCATGCCGATTACAGAAGATACTGCCAGTAAACATGGTTCATATTTGGCCTTTGAAGTGCGTATTTTGGCGGTATTTGCAACCAGCTGGGTGCTATTGCATAGAAGAGCTGGCTTGCTAAGATTACTTAATTTATACGTCAGTCTGAATAGACAATATCGGCACCATTTTGGTTACTCGGTGTCGGTCACCTGTCGAGAACGAATTTCAATTTTATTTCGCGAGTTTTATTTATTTGGAACATCTTCATTATATTTTTGGATCCATTGGTTGTTTTTGGCCCAATCCATATTTTTTTTCTATACACTCGTTATGTTCCATACTTGCGATGTTGGCATGATACTACATTTTAAGTTAATTAAAGGATTGGAGATTTGTTTAAAATCGCGCGAACATAGACTAAACTGGCCAGTTTCGTGGAAATACATCAGTCAATTGCTGGAACTTCGTAAGTCTATGCAATACTATTGCTGCGCTTGCCACCTCAGTCGACTTGTTGTGGATATATTGGCGGTATCAAGCTATGCTTTCGAGCAACTTTGGTTAACATTACAAGGGGATAAAAGTGGTGATACTTACAGCGTCATCTATCTAGCCGTTTGCACTTCGACTCTGCTGTACTCAACACTAATGGCAAGGAACATATTCAGATTGGAGCAAAAAATTTTGGAATCCATTTATTTGCGTGAGCTTCGCAAGGCCATAAAGAATCCGAGCCAATCTAGAAACAATCGTCTGATTACGGTAAACAATTTTCCAAAACTCATAGGGATTTTTAAATTAAATAATGCTCTTTTTTTGTAGCTAGAGATGTTGCACTTAAATCGTTCAATGTTAAGTAATAGTTGCACGACAATCTTCAATTTGATATATATTCGCGGCACACTTTTATTAGAAACTGTCAGTATTATATTTAACAATACTCTACTCTTGGCCAGCATATTTGAGGAGTCTCGTTTGGATCATAAAACTGAAAAGGAAAGTTTGACAATGCATCTATGAAATATTTAAAAAAAAAAATTGGTTTTATCATAATTTAAAGAAAAAAAAACTGTCATATCAGGGCTTGTTTTGAGTTGTGCATCATACTAGTTTTGTCATAAATTATAATATGAATTTTAGAGTAAAGGATGCTTCCAGCAAGGACTTCAAATGCATCAAAGTAAAGGCAGTTGAGTGTGACGCATATCATACATTCACCAACAATTGCTGTGCAGATCATAAATTAAAAAATTAAAATGTTTTTTAATAAAAAAATTCAACAATTATTTTATGAATTTTTTGTCATGGAAAAGGAGTTTATTATAATTATAATGAAAAAAATTAAAGCTTTATATTCACTGACTTTTAATTTTACAAATTTTTTTTTCTTTTTGTGTAAAAATGGGCTTTTTAATTTTAATAAAATATATTTAAATACAAAAATGTATCAATAGTTAACCTACTTACAATTAAAAATAAATTTAGAAACGGCAGAAGTAAATGTATCGTATCTATACAGAGTAGAACAGCATATCCCCTCCATCAACGGAAACTGAAGCCCAGAAATGATTGGAAACACGGACTGCCGGAGGGTGTCTTGCAAATTTCATCTCCTTTTCAGAAATCACCAATGTCTCAAAATCATTCTCGAACATCAAATAGATGCCCGTTCATATAAGGGAAACCTCAAAATTTTTGTATTCAATTTTACTCAAAACTCTGGGGCACAATAGACCCATGGAGTTGGCAGTGCCGAAGGGCGTTGGCCACCCTCGTTCATATATTACATTACTCAAAACTCTGTTTGTTATTAAGATAAAATAAAAAATGTTCTAGAAGCAAACTACATATGAATAAAATAAAGTGAAAATGCAATAATTAATGTTTGTATCATTTTTGACTTTTACTTTTGTTTAAATTTTGTTGTAAAAATATGTGTATTTCCCATTAATTCATCACAAAAATATTTGTCTTCAAAAGCGACTACTTTTTCCCCATCTCTCCATTCGTATATGATCTCCAAGTAATGAATCCGACATGGCCTCCATCAAATTACTGAACTATTTTTATATTTCTTTTCAATACCAAAACTTTTGACCTCAAAATTCTTGCATCCATCGAAAAAGACAGTAATCGAAAGGCAGCACCTTTGGGTAAAACTTATTGTTCTGAAATAATTGCTTTGTTCGCAGTAGAAATTAGTCAACAACGAACTATTATAAAGTACCAAGAGCTGGAAGAGAGCTTTGTATTTATGCGCAGTAAGCACACATGACGCTTAAATACCTATTGAGCGGAGGCATTGTCGAATACACATATAAATTAATTATATATATATTATTATATATAATTTTAATTTCATGATAAACAACAAACTTTGCATTTGTTCAAAATAGATGTTTTTACAACATTTGTTGTAGGAAGAGGTCAATTTTGTTGGTGTATGATTGCTTAAGCAATGTAATTTATGCTCTGATAGAAATTGTTCTGATAGGTAATTTGCTATAATTAGTTGGGTCCGCAAAGTGTGTATAACAACTATAAAATGAACCGAGTGATAACAATTATTTTATTATGAATTTCCTATCACATATTATACTATAATTTCAAGAAATTATCGCGTACACAGAAGCTGATCTCTTTCGCTACAAGCCGCTGATAAGCATTTTAAGCTGTGCAAGTAAAAATTTCTGATTCAGCAGTTGAATATAAATTGTTCATCCACAAAGATCGCGATGAATATTTACTGCTCATTTTTGGTGCTACTGACCCTCTTAGGGAGCACAAAATCGAACGAAGGTGAGACCTACGTGCTCCGGACTTACCAATCGATAAAATAAACATATTTCAAAGTTCAAAGAAATTGCACCACACCAGATGGTCTTAGCGGAACATGTATACCCGCTCATCAATGTTCAAGAGTAGTTGAAATTGTAAATAATAGCCGTGCAGCTGGAAAAATGTCGGCAGAGGATATACAATATATACGCAACTCATCATGCCGAGATCCCAATAATGCTGTAAGTTTAAATACGTTTTATTCCCTCTCGCAAATTCCAATGTCTTAGGTTAAAGCGATTGATCTGCTGCGGCAATGGCTATGATAAGGGTATGCAGATCTTAAACAATCAAACATGTGGCGAATTTGGTGAACATCATATAATCAGAGGGCGCGAGGTGCGGCATGGTTCAAGACCTTGGATGGCACTATTACAATACCGAGTATTTGGCATGTTGCAATTCCTATGCAGTGGTACGCTAATCACTGATCGTAAGCACAAAAAACTTAATAGATTTAAAAAAAAAAGTTTTATAACAATTAAAATACACAGGATTCGTGCTGACTGCTGCCCACTGCGTTCGAACTACATCAGATCTGTAAGTTGTAATTTATATGTATAGAAAATGTTGTAATATAGTGTTTTTAATTCCAATTTTTTCGTAGCATATCGGTACGATTGGGTGAACATAACATAGCAACAGATCAGGACTGCTATCAAATCGGTAAGAGAAGAAAGTGTATGCCTGAAGTGGAAAATATAGGCATCAAACGAGTGTTTAAGCATGAACAATATATCCAAAACTTCAATGATATAGCCCTACTGGAGCTGGAACGACCAGTCCAATTCAAGCGTAAGCTATTTTTTTATTTTAGCAGCAATTCAATCAAGTTTTTTAAATGCAGAACACATTAGACCCATTTGTTTGCCATTGAATGACACAATACAACAACAAGCCGAAACTACCACTTCTTTCCATGTGACTGGCTGGGGAAGAACCGAAAATGGCACAAGTTCCGATAAACTCTTGGAAGCAATTATTTTCAATCGAAATCGTACAGAATGCGCAAAAGCTTTTCGTGCTCAGATTAGAAGCACACAACTTTGTGCAGGTGCTGATGAAACTGACTCATGTAGCGGAGACTCTGGAGGTCCTTTAGTGTATATGTCCAACTATTTGGATGACTTGCGTATGGTGCAGTTTGGCATTGTAAGTTATGGAGCTTCGCATTGCGGCCAAGGAAGTCCGGCTGTGTATACAAAAGTGGGTAGCTTTATTCCCTGGATATTGAATATTATTGGAGCGCAAAGTTAATTTTTCGCTAAAAAATTTAAATTAAAATTACTTATTTTATATAAAAGAAGTTTCATAAAAATGCTATTGTCAAAATTTTTTTATAGTCTTCAACCATTCTCAAATAAAATAAATTCTATGTACTTCTTGAGATGAATCATATTCACAATATATGTCCAAAGTTGTTACAAGTTATAAAATAAACACATATAAAAATCCTAGAATAATATTTCTGGCTGGGAGATTTTGCATATATAAATTCTGTGTACTTGTTGGGATGCAGCGTTTTCACATTTATACGAAAAATAAATTTAAAAATTAATCCTTTAAAAAGTATATGAAAACCTTTTAAAGAAATTTTTATTCAAAAACAAAATTGTCCAAATAGAAAGATATTTAATTTTTTTTTGGCGCTTCAAATCTTGCTCAGATGAGGCGATTATATATATAAAGCAACAAGCTATAGTTCTCATAAAAGATACCACTTTTATCACTTCTCCCAGTATCAATATAGATCCGTTCTTTTAAAATTTTGTAGAGCAATGTCCATAGCTTCATATTTCTTTCATGAAAAGTCGCATTACTTTTAGATCTCTGTGCTCAGCAAAAGACTGCTTGTCGCCTATATTGAAGGCTGTTCAGAATGTTAATGAAATGCGAAACCCCTACGCAAAAAAAAATCATAATTCTTTATTCATTAAATCATTAATAACAAATAAAGGAATTATCTCTGAGCCGCGTAAAAAATATAATAATGAAATTATAGAATTTTTCCTTGGCTGAGATTATTATCAAAACAGCTGACAAAAAAAATGCTATGTTATTTGATCAAAAGTTAATTTACAAAGTCAAGGATAGCTTACGCTTGCTTTAAAAATTAAAAAGGAACAAGAGTAAGTAAATATTTACAAGAGTCCATAGTTATCTAGTTGATTCAACCTATTGAAATGTGACAAATGCAGTTCTATTTTAATTTTTTCAAAAATACTTTTAGCAACGTAACAACTTTTGCCTTTTTACTACGCCATTTTCCACGTATATGCGGCTTGCTTTATTAAATAAATTTAGTTCCAACTGATCATTATTTGCAGCTTATTCTTTTTTTATTTAAGTTCTATAAAAATAAAGAGTATTAAAGCAAAATGCATATTAAAAAAAATTCAACAAGCTATGCCGATTTAGTGACATTTTAATGCCAAGCAGCTCTATTGAATTTAAATTAAATGTAAACTGAGTGGCGCTTTTGATTGAAATGCGGACAGGAAAATGAATATAAATGTTTCTGAAGCTACGATCACACACAAACTTCGTGTGCTGACTTTAAAAAGTATTTATTAAAAACCTCAAAGAACTGATATTGTTTTATCTGTCGAAAAAAAACTTGAAGCTCCACAGATTACAATAAAAGTTTGTAAAAGAAGTTCATGGGTTTATGACTTACCTAAAACTATTGGCAAAATTTAGAAAGTAAAAGTATTCTTATATATTTATCTATCTTTTTTTGGAAATCCATAAATTACTTCGGAAGCTGTGTGCTATTATCACTCAGCTTTAAAATTTTTTGCTCAAATTTACATTTTGTTAGAGACTGCCAAGTTATGGTCTATTGTCAAATCATATATACAACGCAGCAACTCTTGTAAGATTTTCAAAATTCAAAAGAAACGTTAGAATACCCCATATTAAAAAAGTTGTATATTTCGATTGTAATATATAGGAATATGTTGATCTCCGTTGGTACAGTGGTCTACTTTGGCATATGGTAAGCACCAGTGAAGTTGAAATAAAGTTTTAAGATATGAAAGGTATTTGTCGACAATATCTTTTGTTCATCCAAATGGCACGCTTTAAGAGGGATGCAAGTTTTATAATTGGTCAGCTGAAGTCAACAAAATTTCTAAATCGTTTATTACAAAGATATAAGCAAGTTCAAGATAGTTTTCGAAAAAGCTCCGCATCCGTTTCACTAAATTTTTAACTTCTTACGCTTCCTACATTCTGCCAGTCTGACCGTAGCTGCGTTTGCAACGCTTGAGTTTCATTCGTTTTATTGCTGCTGACGAAAAGTATGCTTCATTTTGTCAGTTGACGACGACAGCGGAAAGCCACTTGCCACACTCAACTGCAGCTGCAGCAACGAGACTCATTTTCAAGCACTATGCGCTCAGATTGCACGCGAGGTAACGCGGTGGCGTCACCAACGTCGTGCGTTTTTTTTTTATTTTTTTTTTGCGCCAGAGGCTGCTAGTTAGGGAAAACAAAGGCAAGCAACTTAACCTGCTCGTCAAGTTGCGAAAATCGCATTACAATGCGGGCACATTGCCTCAATGCCTGTGGCAGGCATCATGACTTGCTGTGGCACAGTACATGCAACTTAAAGTGTCTTACGCATTCAGTTACAAACAAAGGCTTCAGCATTTTTTTGTTGTTTTCCATTTGTTGTCATTACGTTGCCATTAGCAATGAAGGCAGCAACGGCAGCAGCAGTAGACACCATGATGCCACATATACCAAAGCCAGCCTGCCAACTCGGACAACTTGTTGACAAATAGCGAGGCAAATTTGCGACAATGAGCATTCAAATTTAGCCAAGTTTTGCCTTGGGCCAATTAATCGGGCGCTGATTGTTGTGTGCTAGCTTGGCCGATTGAAGAGCTGGACAGGATTCGTAATCGGCATAAAGCAAATGGTTAAAAAAAAAGACAATAACACTTAGTTGGCGCTCTAACGCTTTTGTGTGCTAATGCAGCGGCACACAGTGAGCAACTAACTGAATGACAGACCAACTGAGTGACTACTTGGACAGTGTCCAAAAATGCTTTCGGCCTTGTTGATTGCTCCTTTGCGTCAACAATTTCTACATAATAACAATAAGTTTGCAGTATAGCAATAAACTTTGTCATTGCACGGCTGGGAATTGTTATGCGTTGCTTTCTATGTGGCACGTGGCGTATTCGCAATATAGTTTGCTTTTGCTCTCGCAGGACTGACACAAAATGTTTGTACTTTATTTTGTTTTTTGCTTGTATTACGCTTTGAAGTTATGATTGTACTTGCAATTGTTATTGTTGTCATTGCACATTTTGAAATTATAAGCAGCTTGGCATGCATTTACATAGCATATATTTATATTAAGTTCTTTGAGGTAAAGAGAACGTTTGTTCTAGTTGCCTAGCTGGGACTTAAGTCACCTGACGCCAAAAGTTGATGAAAATGTATTTTACATTTCAGTCAAGAATCTACTATAATTTTCTTATTATATATTTGAATACTCTTTAGTAGAAGGTCGGGAGGTTTGGAATTGGAATGATATTATACTATTGTAGTATTCAACATACTTTTGAATTTATATTGTTTGTTTGTATAGTTAAATTTTTGATTTAATTCTCAACATTTGTTGCAAGTTTTAATACAATTGGTTTTCAATTTCACATAGACGTCATATGAAATATGAGAGCGTCATACGACGGACGACTGATGTGCAAATCAAATCAAATTTTTGGAACAGCCGCCGCGTTGTGGAAACTAAATAGCTTTTATAGACTAAAAAATAAACAAACTTTTATTTTAGCATAAATATTTACTAACAATTAGTTTAAGCTACCCCCCGAATCACTATATAAACATATGAATATTGATGCAGTGTATTCGCAACGTCGCTCTTCTCTTTTCGCTTGAGTTGATTTAAATTTGTTGTTTTGTTGCTAGCAATTTCCTGCCTGCCGTTTTATTGTCCTTGCCACAAAAGACAATGGCAAGTTTAGTTTTTCTTATGTAGTTTGTAGTTATGCAGTTTATTCCCTTTTGTTTTTTAATATATTTGCTTTGCGGCATGTTGTAAGAGCATTTTTTTCTGGTTTTTGTTGGCGCTTTTGTTGTTTTTGTGGCAGGCACTTGCAACATGCGGCAATATTGTTTCGTACTATTTCATGTGCCTTAAGGCAACTTTTAGCATTTAATGATGCTTCTTTGTATTTTAATACGCTTTGCTTGCCAGCACTCATAATCATCGCTGTGGCACTCTGGCTCCCCCATCGTGTGGCAAGCTTCGCTGGCACGTGTCACAAGCAGCGCTTTGCAAAACTTTTAAGTAGACATGCAACGTTTGTAGCGCCTTGTCCGTCTTATCTTGTCGACTCAGTTCTAATTTCGATACTCTGCAGTTAAAAGTGTATCTAAGTGAAATAAAGCTTAAAACATAAATTTAATAAACTATATTTTGTGGTTGCTTCGCCATAGTTCAACTCTTTTTCTTTTAAAAAGTCTTATATAAAATATTTTATTTACCTAACCTACTACATCAGCATTCTACTGTGATATGCATATGAGCTCCAAAAATAATATTTCTTAAAAAAATATTTTCCCCCAGGGTATTGCTTCGTCGTGCAACTCTTCAACGAATTGAGTTCCTTTTTTTTCGTTCGCTCACCAAGCAGCTGCCTCTTGCTGTTAAGGTGTCTGCAACAATTTGCGTCGCTTGGTTTCAGTTGTTGTAGTTGTAGTTGACGATGATGTTGTTTTTGTTGCTGTTGTTGTCAGTCAGCGCTTCACGTTGCCACGTTGCGTTGTCCTTGATGTTGCTGTTTCTGCTTAGAATACAGTGTGAAGATTTTGCCAATTTAACCTGTTGCATTTACTGTCAATTCTTGGAAATTCTACTGTAGGCGAAGGCAAAAGTTTTCCAAGAGTTGCAACCCATTTCAATCTGCAACATCTCATTGGAGTGCTTTAAGTGTAAGGCACTGCATGTGTTTGGGACCATATGGATGGCAAAGCTGGAGGATGCGGCATAGTTTTAATGCAATTTCAATTTAACTTGGTTAGACTTTCAGTGCATTCGGAATGGTATTCGCACGAAAAGTTTTTGCAGCTTTGAAAATCACAAAGTAATTGCAATTCATAGAATTTATTTGAAATTAAGTTGAGCAAAGTTGCATGCAACTTGTTTTAAATCAACAAATTTTCGCACACACATATACTATGTATGCATAGCAGTGTGTTCGTTGGCAGCCTTAGGGAGCGAGATTTAAATTGATTTTTTCTCGTGAAACGAAACGTCTTAAAATTATGAATGTTTTTATTTTTTTTGAGAAAACATTTCAAAGAATGCTTTGTAATAAACCAGAAAAATTAATAAATAATAAAATTGAACTTCTTTGGAACTTGTGGGCATCTTGTCTCTTTTTTATGTCTGTTTGAATAGAACTGGAATCTATAGTTTATAGCCGAGTTTGAAGGATGATGTCTTATATTAAAGATGATTTTGCTAAGCAAAGGCATCAGCGCCGCGGCGACGTAGCGAACAAACGATTATCGATGTTCTAGGACAGACCACTTAACTTTTGTGAAGACGACATTTACTTATTTATGTAAATAAATTTGCAAATTGATGCAAGTTCTTTGAGCAACTAAGTGCAATACAAAAATTACGTATACGTATGCCTAAAATGGTTAATAACAAATGTTCAAGATTGTTAATTTGTTTTATTAATTGTAAATTACATATAAATTTTTTTTATTAAAAAAATTCGTTGTCAAAATTTAAAAATAATTTTGGCTATAAAATGCTAATATGTTAAGTCATTTCAAGTGGGATTTATTAATATATTATAAGGTATGAAGACGAAGTTTGGTGTAGCAGCTAATAGTGAGTTCGTTATTCTAACTCAAAAGTATCGTACTTTTAATGCAAGGAAATTTAATAATGTGAAGTCTACAAGAGTGGGACGGCAATCGAATGTTCGGATCCCAATTGAAAGCCCGAAGAGCAAATATGGAAAATTTGAACAGTGTCAATCAATTTCTGATAGTGGTTGTATTAAGGGTTCCGAAAGTAAGTGCAATATTACAGAGTTGAACGGACAAGTGAAACATGCAGCAGTTTGGTTATAAAATGGTATTTAAAATCTTCATACTGCCGCTTAATAAGCGCAAGAACCCCTCTAGATTTATTTGCAACGTTGAAAATGTGTTTATTAAAATTAAGGTTAAGATCAAAAAATTACCAAGGGTGGACAAGCTATGGATGTCTTCAAAGAACGTTATCGCTTCTTAAGACACGTTATCTACAATTTAAACAAATTGTTGCCTAGATTAAAATATTGGATATTGCCAGTTTATTTTAGTGATCTTCGTATTTGTGCTAAGACGAAAAAAAGAGAATTTATAAATATTAGGATACTTTTCTATATAAATAATATTACCACTTTGATAATTGATTGTGCATATATTTTAAAATGAATCTTGCAATGAAACATTCGTATTCAATTCTCATGTTAAAAAAAGTTACAAATATTATTTACTCAAGAGCCACATATGGGTTATTTTATATTTGATAAATATGACTTCTTTCTCTTGAAATTTAAATATTTTTTATATTTTAATGTAATGAAATATTAACAACACTCTACATAGCCTCTAGAGTACATAAGACGAGCGTTTATTATCTCATAAGTTTTCTTGGAAACCCTAAGATTCAGCTTATGTGCTCCTAATGCTATACTTCAACGTTTCATTGTGACCTTGATTTTCACGCTTACGTACTTTAATATTAAATTTCACAGAAAACGATTATTGGCTTATCTTTCGCTTTATTGCAAACGAGGAAAGTTATACAAGTTGGTGGTAATTTTATATTTGCCTTTTGAGCATCAGTGCATCAGCATTACATTTTAAAGAATAACGAAACTTAAGAAATTGAATACACATTAATTAATTAATGAACAGTGATTTGCAATGATTATTGCTGTTTGGGCATCCGAGGCAGATAGGAGTCGGTAACCCCTGGACCTGCCTAGATTATGTGATGCTTCTAGAATTCACCACAATATTTTAAGACTTTCGTGACGGTCGCTTCACAAAATACTTATAATTTCCCTAATATACGACTGTGGAGCAAGAGGGAAGTATACCAGGTAAAAAGTGACAGATTGCATTCAACTTAGTGGTTGCCAGCACGATCCTTGTCCCTGCTTTCTTCAAGTCAGTGGTTCTTCCTGGACTGTCACTAAATACCCGTTGAGTGGCAGACTAAAGTGCGCGGCGGGATTCCTGATCCTCTAAGCTAGGTTGAGCGCAAGGTCTACAACTTTACTTCGGAAAAAAATAACATTGGATCATGGAATTGAACGGGCTTAAATAAACGCGGCGCATTACAAACCGAACTTAGGGAGGTCAAGTTTCAACTAGGATCTCTGGATATCATATACAAACAAGAAGGCAATGAAATACCGACAGGGTTAATGCTTACTTATCAATTTACCCACGTATTATATAACACATATGCGAAATGTTATGTGCAGAAAGCCCTCATAATTTGCTTTGATACAAATATTAATTAAAATCCATTTTACTTACGCCTCAAAGAACAATTCAAGCACAGCTCATTATTATAAACTCATATGTCAAAATATATTTTCCCAGCTCTACAAAAAGTTACCACTTGACAACAAAGTTTGACATCCATACTGAATGCTCCAATTCATGATTCGCTTTTTTATTTTAAAACATTTTTTTGTAAACTTTATTTTTATGTTAATGCCACTGTTGTTACAATCAAAATCTTTCACATTAATTAGCTAAAAAAAAATGCAAAATTAGAAAAATAAAATAATAATAAAAACAATTTCTGTTTTTTTCATGAAATACACTGTCCCAAATCATTTACTTGAGTGCACAGAGGACACAAAAAATTTATTTTGTAAATATTTCAATTGAATTGCATAAATTAGGTCAGACAGTGTAAAAATTCAATTTGCATGCAAAAATTTCATATTCTCATTTGCAAACAAAAGTTGAGACCATAAAGTTGTTTATTATGCTCAACGAATTGAGCAACGTTGCAGAGAGAGCTTCTCTTTACCCTTGATAATTAGTCCTTAGGGACACTGAATAAAGCGAAGAGAAAGCGACAAAAGTCAGCTTAGTTTCAAGTCATAGAAAGCAAATATTTCATTTAATTTTAGTTCTTGTGCATTGCACAACTCGGCCCGTTTTTTTTTTCAATAATTTTAAGCAAACTGCATGAAAATTTGGAGAGTTAAAACAAATAATAATAAAATATTATAAAATACAGCTTATGTTGTAAGATAACAAATTATTTTTTTTTTTTTGCTTTAAGGAACCTTCAAGTATAATGTGCGAAGTTGTATTATTCCATATATATATTGGAAAAATATTCAAAAAATTCACCATCACACGCATAATGTATATTTTTCGATGTTCGATAGGTGCAATTGCATGGACTTCGTCTGAAATAATCTTATTCGCATTGTACTTTTTAAACGTCGAATATGTTTCGATAAGTTATTCCAGCACAACAATATGAATTTTGAACAAAGTGAATATAATGAATCCACATTTCACGAAGAATTAACAAGCAATTTGTGTAAGATATTCCTATAAATATTACAGCTGAAACTTAAAGCTTATGCGCTTCTATTGATATTCTCTTATTGAGATGTTGTAGATTTTTTTTTTTTTGATTGATTTACGATTATAAAAATCAGTGAATATATTTACTTTTTACTTAAACAAAATCGTTCATTACTGAAGTTAAGATGTCAAGATTCACTTCAATTCACTTTCAAAATTCTGACTAATGAGCCTATGAATTTACTTGTTTGTCTAAGTTTCTCGTCGAATTATAATAGAATAATAAAAAAACAATCCGAAATTGCCACTACCTATACAATTGAGTCAGTTACACTTGAAAATTGGGTTTTTCAATATTGTTTAAAATATTTATAAATTTGACGTAAAATATAAAATACAAAGGCAGACTGTTTGATTTATTATTAAAAATTTTACTAAATAATTTAAAATTTGAATATATTACCAAAAATTGTTACTGTCTGTTACTGTCTCACTTTGGAGCGCGCTTTTATTTTTATGATACATTACCATTTAAGTAAGCTTTTGTTATGGATATCCAAAATTCTCTGAACTGCAGTGGAGTACATCGACAATATTGCATTTAAACAATGTGATCTTTAATACAGCATAGTTACATTTTGTATTTTTTCTGAGAATAAATTTGGATTTTCTCAACGAAGAGTCATCCAAAATAGCGTTTATTTTGATTTTGGAACCGCAACCTTTGCATGGCAAGTAGCACTTTTTTTTTGTTTTTAATTTAAGTAAAGAATTTTCTTCTAATAAAGATGTGCTTATTGGTTCAGATCTTAAAAACGGAATTTTTTTGAAACTTCTTCAGTTGGCCATCACAAACCGTTATCGGATTGCAGCCGATAGACCTCATTAGCGCTCGGCATGGGCACAGCTTTGCACGCATCTTCTCCAGTTGATCACTCCAAGTAAAAATAGGACATACTCCATTTGGTCTTTCCATCTGAGGCTTTCGCCTCGAATACCTTCTTCTCTGGAGCGTCCACGTTCATACAAACGACACGGCCAAATCAACGAAGACGTGCCGTCATACGCTTGACGACACCTATGGCGTCATATAGCACATGGCTTGTTCGAATTCGATAGTCCTCCCCAATGGTAAACCGACCGAAAATTTTGCAAACATTTTTTTTCAGAAAACTAGCTTCACAAAATGCGTATTTGAAGTTACCATTCAATTTCATTCCATTCAATTAAACAGTTTTTTAGTGCTAAAATAGTACCCTAACATAACATTTAGAACCCAACACTGGAGAAAATAAATTTACTTTATTGACTAGCTTTATTTTGCACAAAAGAGACAAATTGAAATCGGTAAACTCCTTTGTAACTCTATCGGATAATATTGAACAATCTAGGATGATTCGAAATTACATTTACTATTTCTAAGACTATGTTATGTAAGTTCTTCCAACCTATAGCTGACTTTTGAAATTATTTTCATTATTTTTATGTCAAATCCACTTGTCGATTTGAAATGAACTCCATTAAGCACGTAAGCTCTTTGCTGGCAAGAAATTCAAGCTAACTTGGCATAGAAATGACATACTTAAGTGCATTAAAGTGGCATAAAAATCATAGCCTGGCCATTAGGGATGTGTACAAAACAATGGCCAAGGCTCACTGTTCGAGACAATAAAATGGTTATTAAAGTAATAAGCCTTGGACAAGGTGGCCAATAGCCGTTGGGCAGAGGGTACGGAACACTAGGTCAGCCTCCAATGTCGAAGGTCAGCGTTAGCATAATGTGTGCTTTAATATGAGCAGCACGTGCCAGTCACACAATGAACTCGCTCATATGCCGGGACACACACACACACACACACACATAAACACATTTACACATATTTATGCAAATTAAATGAAGTTGGCAAGTCCTAAGCAGGCATTAGTATTAGTGGCTCTGCTTTGTGGTCAGTAGCAGAACGAATCGGTTTGTAAGTCAGGGTTACCACATAATAAGCAGTCTGCTTACTGCTTTTAATATGCCTAAAAGCCTTTTAACACGTTACCAGCTGAAGCCTTTTAGTGGCCTGGCTTAAGCGGATCCAAACGTCCTTACCGAGCGACCACATTAGCAATTTAGTTTTGCGGTTTTTAGCTGCACCAAAGTTCAAAGCTTGATTAATTGTATAGCTTATTATGTGCCATTGATACGTTGGCTTTGTTTAATATAATTATTTTTTTTTTTTGGGATAAATTTATTTGCATTAGAACTTCCGCCTTCGCTGTTACGCGTGGCATGCTGCAACTGACAGTTCATCACGCCCGCCATGATTAGTTGTCAAAGCGACACTAACAGACATTAGAATTCAAAATGGCTGTGGGCGTGCACTCATAAACACACGCAAGCACCCGCACACACACAGGCACGCACTCACACAAAATGGCGGCATATAAATATGGCAGCGTGTCAACACACTTATCGCCGCCATTGTAAATCAGCTTATAGCAATGGCGTTGACAATGTACGCCATTTGGCAACATTTTGTTGCGGCTCTTCTGTTGCCGTTGAGCTAGAGCTAATCGTTGTTTTAATTAAAGTCAAGCGCATCGAGTGCTCTAGATAGTGGGAGGAATGTGTTTGTAGGGTTGGCTGCTGTAATAAATAAAACAGCGGAATATTTGGCATCATTGATAGAGCGTACACCCGGTGGAGTCTTGCGCTCAATTAAAGCTATTAGAAGCTGAATTTTGCGAAATGAAAAGCGGCAGCAGCTTCGCCACTCTCAACAGAAACTCTAAGTGAAATGGCCAACGACTTGTGAAAGTCGTGTAAGCGCCATAAATTATGCAACACCCAAACTGACAGACATCCAGAGCAACTTTGCAACATATTAAGCAACACGCGCGCGATTATCTTAATTTATGCACAGCTCCGAAGTTTGGCACACACACACACATACACAGATACTCACAGACGCAGATAAATTAATACAAGAAGAATACCGAGTTGGGGATATCCGTAGCATGAGTGAGCTAGGTCCAGAAGTTTTATTCAATGCAGCCCTTAACTTCAGCAAGGAATATAAATTGAAAAGAATTCCAAAAAAAAAAGAAACTGTCAAAGCATATGTTGGCGCTTTAGAATGCAATACAGTACAACTTCAAGGCGAGATTACGTCAACGAAGCAACGAAGTTTTTATGACCTTAAAAACTCAATGAAAATAATTTACATCCTTTAAAATTAAAGTTTGAGGCAATAATTGAGAGGATAATTTCTGGTTACCAAATAAATATAATAAGTGCAGCTGGGAAAAGATCTGATACAGACCGAAATGAATGGTATGTATTTTCAATTTGATTAAATTTACTTATTTGAAGACAATATAAAGAAAGATCTTTTTTGAGTACATTAAGTTTAAATTTGTTTTTATTGTTGTTTTATTTTAAAATTTGCTTGTGAAATTATTAGTAAGAATTTATGACTCTAAACAATTTTAGTAAGCTACCATAAAATGATCATTAAATTAACTAAGGAAAGTCAACTAAACTATCTAATTGTGGTAGTTTTAAGTTTTGTAAACAAAATTAGTTGACGGGAATAACTTTTATTATTGTTTTGTGTGCGTCCTAGCTGCATCTCTCAGAAAATTGTTTCTAGATATTGCATTTCGCATTATTTGGACATAATATTAACTTATTTAATAAGTAAATTTAATACTCTTCCAAAAAACGGTAAAGGCCGGATCGTTTACCTCAATCACAATACTTGGCTAATATGACGCTTCCACAGGATAGGGCCCCATGCCACACAACACGCAAAAAAATGGTTCCACTGCAGGATTAGTACAGTGAACAAATTATTTTCCGTTTGGGGCCGGTAAGTGGTCGTAATATAACGTAGTAATCAAGTCAATTTTTTATGGAACTTAGCTCAGTGATAAGCCCGCTATATTCCGATATGTAGCAAAAAGTATTCTCTATATACTTACAGTATAGCAGCACCAATCAGTTGAGTAAAATTAGTTTTTAAAATATAATTATATATCTCGATTGTTCTATTAACTTATATAAGGATTTTATATATTTTAATGAATTTTGTGTTTTTTATTTAAACAACTCAGAAGTTTTAAAAATGTCTTATATTTCCTACCTAATGGGAATGTAATATTGCCTGAATTGTATCCGTTTCAAAAGCTGTATTTTAATTTGGAAAAATTATTTCGAAATTTTCTAATAATTAGAGATGAAATCGTAGATATATTGCAATTTACATTGACAAGCCTTAAAAAGATCAGTCATATCGCTTAAAAATGCCTTGAAAAGTAATATATTTATGTTTTTATTGGAAATTTAATTGTAATTCAATATTCAAACAAAAAGATTTTTGAAAAATATCTTGGTAACTTATATGACAAATAAGTATAATTATAATTTTTCAAAAATTCATATAATTATATTTTTGACATAATAAGTGATAAAACTCAATTTAAATTGATCAGAAAAATTCAAATTGAAAACTTTTTTTTAGATTCCTCTATCATGAATATATCATTTTGGTTGCCGCAAACTAAAATTAATGGCAGACGTCGTCATGTGAGAACGGAAAAGCCGTTTGTTCCAGGCTAAGTAAATGTGTGCCGCGTATTGCTTAACTTCCCAAATGTGGTCGATAATGTAAAACTATTTTTTGGGTTTTGGCGTTTTCAACAATTCTTCTCCTTGTTTGCAAGGGCGCGCCAGTGCGGTACTTCCATCTTTAGCATGTCATCGTCTTTTTTGGCAATTGGGGGCTTTCTTGGTCTCTGCTTCTTGTAGAGAGTGGTTTGTATGTCATTTCGTTTTTCTATTGATTATGTGTTTAGATGCGGATTTGTGAGGAATTTTTTGGCGATGAATTAAGGAAATTTGTCTTGCTTTGAAAATATTAGATTTCTTAATTACTAGATAATACTAGCATACGGCTTCATTAAGAGAGTGGGCCCTCCGTCGTTCCACTTTTAATTTCAGCCGACATTACAGTCGAAGCAAATAAACCACACATTTAGGTTTCTTATAATAGTTTACAGTTTTGGATATTTTTATATCCTGCACTAATTTTTTTATACTTTTTACAAATAGTAATTAATCGAATTTAATTTATTCTAGTAATATAATAACTTTCTTTTTATATTATGATTTTATCGCAGCTAGACAAAGATTGGGTTCTACATGCGATAATACGGCAAGACTCTTTGGTTATTAAAAACAAGTCAATTTATAAAAAATAAAGTAGAATATATATTTGCAACAAAAAAATACTTCTGGACAATTTTGCCATCGCTCATGGAGCATGGGAATGTCGCATCTAAAAGCTAATCGAAAGGCACAGGGAGATACAGATTAAAGATTGTTCGGAAATCGTTAATTCATATTGATCAGCGACGCCATCGACTTTCGGTTTTAGTGGCGAGAGAACGGTACAAACATTATTTCATTATATTTTTTACTTATTCTCAATTTAAGATATAACTTTTGAAAACAATGGCTTTATCATAACTTCATTATTTGTCGCAACAGTTCTAAAAGCACATAAGTTTGCGAAAATCGTCAGTTTCAAGATTTGAAGGATATCCATAGAAATTTTAAGCTTCAAAATAGATGACGTAGTAAAAATAAACAAAAACATGCAGGTTTATTTGTCAACTGATGTACTCCAAAACTGAAAGAAAGAGTATAAAAAATCAAGATCAAGCAAAGAAAAGCAATTGTTGGAAAGCCCGCACAATATATTGTATATGTTCAATAAGAAAATTTTTATCGCTGCCGCATTTGACATTTAGAGCATGCGTTGGAAATTTATTGTTTCATTTTCTTTCAGCTTGGACAAGAGTATAAAGCGATTAAAAATGAGGCAAAATACAAAAATAATTCTCGACTAACGTTAGCGCTGCTGTCACGACTAGTTTTGGCATTTCACTTAGATATTTGTATTTTGGGCTTTTCACATAAATTTAGCAAATTCAATTTTCAAATGTTCTAAAACCAAATGAAACAATAAACCAAAATAAAATTGATATCATGGCATTTAGATTTATTTTATTTTTTTTCCAAGACGCAACACTCGATTTCGTATCCAAAGCGATTAGTATGCATGCCGTCAATATTTACCCGACCAAACCCAAAAGTATCGCTGCCAAAATGCAAACTAAATATTTAAGCCTACATAGATAACGAGGAGTACGCAGGTGTACTTTTGTAGACACATGAGCAGGAGCGGAGCAGACTCCACCCCAATCGGGCACATATCAAATGGCAAAGTTCAATGCATTGTAGCTGCTTGCTTGTGGATTGATTTTTGGTGGGCATGTAGCTTGGTATTTGGCATCAATTTCAGTATTTTAAATTCTCAACAAGTTGACTCGCAAGCAATCAGCAAACAAGAGTCAAATTGATTTATTTACCAAGCACTACGTCAAGTAAATATATAATATACAGGCTGGGCAAGGTAAACATATGCACAGGGCTTAACCATACGCATGGTTTCTCGAAAAAAAAACAACAACCACGCAGCTAAAAATGCGTCGGAAGTTTATATATGCCTGCTGCTGCTACCTGTTGAAAAATAGTTTCCCATACCAAAATGTCAAAAGCAACAAATGATGCCAAAATGGCCCTGAATTCTTTGGCAAACAAGGCGTATACGTTTTATATTGTGTATACACATAGGGGCTTAACTGTCATTGATTGTCACACATGGCACAAGGCAATGGCGATGGCGATGGTTGGGTAGGCGCCATTTTCCGCAACGGACATTGGCTCGACTCGTCTGCTGTTATTGTAATTGTGTTAGTGTGTTTTGGTTATGCTTAGCAGCAGCAGATACCTTATAAATATTACATGAGAGAACCATAAAACGATTGAAAATGCAAAAGGAAGAAAAGAAAACAGTGTCCTTGCGAATGGTGGAGGAAGCTTTGCTTCGCGAAACAAGTGCAAAGTGGTTCAATAATGCAAACGCAACGCGTCGCATTGCAAAGGCATGGAACAAAGAGCATCTCAAAGGAAACGTATTTGCTGTCCTTGGCTACAGTATATAGCAAAATGGTTTATATAGTACGTACGCTTTATGCTGTCAATTCTTAAATGTTGCACGTGCAACACCACAACACAATACGAAGAGCGTACCAGGGTACAATGGCAGAGGTAACGACAATCTGCTGTCAAAATCAACACACTCGTATTTGACATACGCTCACGTTGTTGCAGCAAAAGTAGCGAGTAACCAGCGACAGGCAACGTGACGTCAATGGTAATATCTTTCGTAAGGGGCATAGTACATATTGGCTACGTTGCGTATACGCAATGTCCTTGTCTCGGAGAGTGTACGCACAATTTACATAACAATTAAAAGACAGTGCACACAGTCAACTTGCGGAATAGATCCCAATTGCGTATATATATGTATGTACGCAGTCTCTACTTTGGAGACACATTTGAACTGGACAAACGTCAGGGATTAGAATAAGTATTAGACGCGACGCCTTAAGTGTGACAATAAATTGCTGTCGACTTTTGTTTATTTATTTATTTTGCATTTATTTCAGTTGAGAGAAGCGCGCGTGCCAGACAAGTAGCGTAGAACATCAAAACTAACCCAGACTGTGGCAGCATACCATTTCTTGTCCGCCAGTATTTCGCGCGGCGCGCTTTTTGGCCCGAAAAGTTTCTTGGCCACAACAACAGCAAAAAGGCAGAGTAGCCAAAAAGCCAAATACAGCAAATTAAATTGGTCAAGCACAGCAAAAACAAAACTAAGCAAAACAAACGTTAACTGTGTGTAAGTCAAGGATTTAATACTCTGCAGTTGGCTAATTGCAATTTGTTGCGAGCAAGTGTTTTTAGAATTGGCCAGCAGCGCCGTATACCTGTCGATATACCTCGTATATTTGGCGTCGTAATTATAGAAAAAATCAATATAAAAGTTTTTAACTTCTTATTCTTAACAATAATTAAAGTTTCTTTGTGAGTCGCTTCGACTTTTGTTTTTTAACGTTAACGTCTTTATTTTTGGAACAAAGTCTACTTCAATAGTTGACGCTATTTTTGTTACACTTAATTTTCGATATTACGTAAATAAAAACTTTTACGAATTTTGAAATTTTTTAATTACCTTTGAGTTATAAAGAGTTACTATGAAGCAGTAACAAGAAAAAAAAAATTCACACTCTACATAAAATGTCTATTCATATTCATTTAATATTTAGAGCTTAAAGTTTCAATTGAAGCCTTATATTTTACTCAAATGGAAATATAATGAGATATCTGATGTCTTAATCTTCTACTTAGTCCACATATATAGAACTCCAAGATTTTCTGTTATAATTCTATATTTTACAAATTTTCGTAATTTCCGACGTTGCATTATTTTGAATATTTATTTCGGGTGTGACTCATTTACTGATTTTTTGTATCGTTAATAAAAAATGTATTTAAAAAATACAAAAAATGTGAGTGAAAAATTGTGACACAATTCTCATTATTCGGCGAGGTCATTTTACTTTCAAAATGTTAGCAAAATTTTACGTTTGTATGGCTATAATAGGCAGCCCATTCGCCATTCTGAAAGCCAGCGTTGCAGCTTTAGGCGCCTCAAACGTTGAATTATTATTTATTTCCCATTATTATTAAATTTTTTGACAATGATTTTCAGCTTCATATTTATTAAAGTTGTCTTGAACCAAGCCTCCAATTTTATTAGCAATACTAACTTAATAACATTGTCTATCAAGTCTATCAAAATAAGGAGTGAGTGGATTTAACATGCTGTTTGAAAACAATTTGGGAGAAAACTCAAATTCGTAATAAATCAAACTTAATTTTAACATATCGAATATATCGGTTTAATGTAGTTTTTCATAATGGTTCGTTTAAATAAGCATCAATGTTATTTTTCTTTTACAAAGAAATAAATATTTTTAAAAAAGTTTTGTCTGGTTGACTTTGTCTTTTTATCAAATAATGCTGATTCAATCAACCACCTACAGCCTTTCTTGCCTATTATTTATTTATGGTACTTTTACCTAAAATTAAAATAGACACCGTAATGAAGTTATTAAAGACATCAAAACGTTTGCCTCGACATTCTTAAAAACATTTTCAAAAATTTTCTTATACCCTCTATAGAAGTGCGAATCGTGACAAAGAAGCTCATAGATTCCATCGTAAATACAATAAAAACTGAAATAAAATTCGTGGTATTGTGGGACACATCTTATGTCTTGATTTATATTTATAAATATAAAGTAAGGGGTCCTCTACATTTAATATTATATGTAAAAGAAGTAAAATGTTTTGGTTAAACTAATTCAATTTTCTTAAATAAAAGCAGTCTTTAAGCATCAACTTATTTTGAAAGTGTTTAATAAAAATTTAATTAAAAATAATTGAAATTATAATAATATTATATTTCATGAAAATCTTATCAAATTCTTTAACAAAGGCGAAATTTAAGTCATAGTTGACATACTATTTGTTATGCAAAGGGTATGGCCGAGCAGCAAAAAGAAACTGCTGTCAATGCGAGAAGCAGTCGCATCTATCGCCATTTTGTGTGGTCAAAATGGCGGGTGCCGAGTGCTCTTTATTACCTTTTTCACTTCTACAAGGGTATAACTTGTTGTTGTTGCTGCCACTGTTGCTTTGGGGTTCATTGTCTTTTTGGCCAACAAAGTAAAAGTGTCTGAACGACTATCTGACTGATGCCACACATGGTGCTACCTACATATATATATATATAAATATATACATATACATATATATGTATATTCTATATAAAGAAGGCATACAATACACACTCGTATATAGGAATATGCAGACAAATGTTTGTATGTGTTGTGTCTGAGAAGTGCTTGACTTTCTATGAATCCTTTTTGGTCGCGCACTTTTTGCCTTTTTATGCTAGCCTGGTCCTATGTCTATATGAATAAGTATCTATGTGTGTTTGCGGCCTGATATCTACCTAAGTGTGTATACATGTGTGTGTGTGTGTTTGAGTGTATATATATATATGGTATATTTAATTTGTATGCCTCGCGTGTACGACTCATACAAATAACGCGTAGGACACAAAAGGCAAAGTCAAAACACACACAAACACACTCACAAACACACTCTTCCCCACAAGAATCTCTGGGGCATAATTTGCGTTTAATGAATTGTGCAAAAAGATTTTTATTCACTTAGCTTACAGCAACAAACACACACACACACACACGCAAAGAACACTCTATGTACATATACATATACTGTATATAAGCCGCTTAGCGATATTTTATTGTAGCTTCGCTTTTGTATAGCAAATTGAAATCCTTTGCAGAAATGGTTCGCATATTAGCCACAATTTTGGGCATACAATGACCCGACCATTAGTTTCATTTTTTGCTTTTATTCTTTTTATTTTTTTTATTATATTTTGCATTAGCAGCGCTTAATTATTTGCTCATTAAGCAACTTACATTAGTGTTCTCGAGTTTGATCAATATTGAAAGGCATGCGGTGGAAAAGAATTCGCTGGATACTATCTATCAGCAATCCTCCTTACGCTTTCTAACCATTTATTAATTTTTAGACCAAAGTTATTAAGTATCTTTAAAAAAATCAAACATAAGGCTTGGGCTACGGATTAGTTTTATATAATATTTTCCTTGTTCTAATTGAATAGTTTTTAATTTTAATATTGTTGAATTAGAGGGACAAGTGAACTTGGTTGTACCCTAAAATTAATAACAAATAAATAAGTTAATAAAGCTTAAAGCGATATAGCAGATAAATTGCATTGCAGAAACAATGCTGCAAGTGCAAAATCATTGATTTCATTAATTGTATATTTGATTTTGTAACTGTAATCATTCATTCATCATTCATACACTAAGAAATAGGAGTAGGCAACATGCTTTCTGCAATTATAAGCTTTTACAGAATTTCTTAAAAAATTCAAGGCTTTGGTGGACAGCTCAATAAAATTACAACACATGACAACAAGTTAAAGCCATAAACACATGGGAGGCTGCCACATTTGGTGGCACTCGAGCCAACAACTCATACACGCACGCATAGATCAACACACGCACACAGCTGTCAGTTCATCATTTGAAGTGCGATTCGCAGCATTCGTTGCATACCACCTCGAACAACAACAACAACAATGACAACAACAGCAACACGTACAACAACACAACGAAGAACAAAGCTTAACACCACATCAACTTAAGATGATAGCCGGCGTGACACCAACACGCAAACTTTTTCAGATATGGCAGCCGAGGCTTCAGAGTCTTCAGCGGCAGCAGCAGCTGAAGCTACAACAATGCCGCCGAGAAGAACGTACATAAAAAATAAACAAAAAAAAGGAAAATGGAGACGCAGCCAGTGTTGAATAACAACAAAAGCAACAAAAACATGCTGAAAAAAAAGAAAATACAGTGTGCCTATAATTTACACAGTTCGGCAAACAGTCCCACTCGAGAGCGTCAAAGCCATACCGCAATTTTTTTTTGATATTGCTAGGCACCTCCTACTTTACCCCTCTTGTTACCCTTAACTCAATATGTGTGTGTGTGTGTGACACTATGAGAGTGTGAGCTTTGCGAGTTTATGCTTTCATATTCGCGAATTAACTCGTTTACTTAATTTTTAAATTGTTCGAAATATATGACAATGTAGAAACGTTTTTCCAAGAATTTTTTCAAGTTTTTTAGATTTTTCTATTAAGAAATATAAAATT
Source organism: Chymomyza procnemis (assembly GCA_035046065.1). Lineage (NCBI taxonomy): Eukaryota > Metazoa > Arthropoda > Insecta > Diptera > Drosophilidae > Chymomyza > Chymomyza procnemis. The sequence continues at coordinate 8,105,970 of JAWNOJ010000023.1, read as the reverse complement.
AAAGTTTAAGTTAAAGATACACCGTTGGCTTCAATTATTATAGCCAATATTTTAAATTTTATTAAATCTATTTACTTTTTGTATTTGAAATATTTATTTTTGAAAATACTATTTCATTATTATTATTTCGAATTTGAAGCATCATTAAATTAAAGAGATATTCACATAAATAATATAGAAGTAGTATCGTGCAGGTTCTAAAAACAATATTAGCAATTTTTTAAAATACATTGTAATTGTAAGTCAAATTTTAATTATTTAATTGGTTAAATCAAGCAAAAGGATAGCTAAATTACCAATCATCCCGAAAAAGTGCGTATAGGTTGTGCCTTATGAGCGGCATCGTTGCACCATTGAAACTTTTTCAAAGACGCTGAAGGCGGCAATGTTGTGAATGGCAAGCTTAATAACAAAACTGTATTTTTCCAAGCTGGAAGGACCCGGATTCTTGGATGGATATAACAGAGAGGATGCATAAGCTGGCAACATTTGCCGATGCCGTATTTTTCTGACGTCGGCAAATGATAGGACCACCGGCGAACATGCTTTTTAGCCAAAACTGTCGTGTGTGTCCCCCCAGTCAATTTCATTGATGTCGGCCTCCTGGTGGGGGGTTTTTACGATGTAGAATCCTGTAGTCGCCTAGTATTTTGTATGAATACACTTAATTGCGGACCATTCTTTTACATTAGCATTGGTTTATATGGTAGTTCAGGTAACAAAATGCATGTACTGATCTTTGCATCCATTAAGCTTCAACAAATATATATTTGTTTTTAAACCAATTTGTATCCAAAAAACCAAATATTCTGGTATCCCTCTACATTGCATTTTAGTCTTATGAATTGATGACTTAAGTGTGGCATGTACTTTATGCATTAAAATTGTAAATATTGGAATATCTAAATATCAGATTGTTGTCTTAAAATCGAAATTGTAAACTTTTCTTCGTTTCGGTACGCATTTTTTTATGTAGCCAAAAAGTTGAGTTTTTCGAAGTTGGGCGCAACGTTACCCACGAACATTTTCGCGATAAACTTTCCCATGTGCCGTCTTTGTTTTTATGGCCTACTGCAAACTTTTTGAGTTCTCGCAGCTGCGTCTTTTGCTGGCATCACTGCTAACGTCGCTGTCAACGTCTCTGTTGCTGCTGCTGCTTGAGTCGATTGACGCTTCCGCTGGCTCAATCATTTTACGTCTCATAAAACATAAATAGAAATCGATTCAACTGGGCTTGGAATCGTCGTCCTGTGGCGTCTACGGTAGCTCTCTGACCATCGACTCCACATCGAGAACAATTTGAATTACACGCTCATTTTTTGGCTGCGTTGTTGTTGTTGTTGTCGGGTTCTCCGGGGCATCATTTGGCGGTTTACTTGACGCGGCAAGTCTATAACATAGGATTATTTTATGTCGAGCCAAGCAATTTATTGAATTTTCTTCTTCGCCTGCTCCAGCACTTTTTTTCCCAAGGTAATTTTTATATACTTGTTTTTCTTTTTATATAACTTTTTTTCCAGAAAAATGATATGTGTCGCTTGCACATGTCGCACGAATGTGTTGAAGTTTTTATGTCTGTTTTTTGGTTTTTTTTTCTCTGTTGGTTGCAAATATCCATAAATTTTTAATATCATAAAAATGCTGCAAATGATGATTGAAATTGTGTCTAAAGGTTTAAATACTTTTTAAAGTCAAAAGCTTAGACCATTTTAAGCTCTACAGCCAGAGCAAAGCATTCAAAATTTTTCTTCAATGGAGTACAGTAGAACTTCAACTTGTTGAACATTTTTTGCTTTAATATTGTAAGAGTGAGTTTAAAATGTAAATTATTTCTATTATAATGTAGTAAGTCATTTTAAAAGTTATTATTTTAATTCTTGTGCCAAAAAAAAAAAATAAATTTAAAAAGTCAATTTTTGCTAGCCGAGTATTTTATTATGGCTTTTTGGCGTACTAGCAATCGTACTAAAATCAACACATTTTAACTGCATCGAGCCACTTTAGTTCCCGCTTTAATGTATTCACTGTATTTCTAGTGAACATCAATATTTACCATTTTGTAGCTGCATGCAGTTTGCTGTCAGTGAAAGGGAATCCTGCATTGAGTTCAGGGGTCCCGAACGTTGTTTGCAAATTGAATTCACTTTTGCTTTTATACTGCAACTCGAAATTGTAAAAAAAGCAATACATTTGCAATTTTTGCTTGCAAACGTGTCACAAAAGTTGCAGGATAATACAATGCTACTATATAAAGTACCCCGATGATAGTAGAAGCTCGAAGAGGGTTAAGCTTCTTAGCAACAGCTCTTTTCAATATGGAAATTCAAATTTGCATGGCCAATCAAATCAAAGGCGTGCGCTTCCAATTTACTTCATATTTGTGATTTTTATGCAAATTTAAAGGAAATATTTCCTTTCGAAAGGTATTATAATAGTAGTCATCAAAATATACAAGCAAAGGAAGCTGCACTGGCTACAATATATTTTGTATCTGGCAATGACGTAGAAATCTTTAAAAAAAAATTCTACTTGCAATTTATGGAATTTTCTATATTTTAATACGTATAATTATATTTGCAAGATATAAACTAAACTAGCTTGAAATTTTGATTTTGGGAATAAATTGGAATGTAAATTAAAAGCAAAATATAGTTGCGTATTTTTCAACAAATTTTTCGCAGTTATTAAAAGCTTATAGGCGCTATTTGGACAAGTTTAAATCAATAAACACAATTTCTGTATTTTTATAGTTGTTATTATATTAAGGCAACTAGAGACTTCTCTATATACCCATATCCGTATATATGAAAGGGTTATAGATACTCGCAGACTAATGGCAATCAAGACGTGGCAATTGTCTCCATAAGAGTCGCGTGCACATACATAGAAATCGCTAAGTTTATAATGTGTTGTTTCTGAAAAATACTTAAGTTGTAAATAATTTTCTTAAGATCATTAAGCTTGATAAAGAACAGGAATAATAAAGTTGATGCTTGATAATAAACTAAGCCACATTCCACATTCTAGAACTTTGTGCAGGTAATAACCTCACCGCACCTACAGTCTGCAAGTTACTTATTATAAATGTAGGTTCATATGTAGAGTTGGCAGTTTAAATGCAGCAATGCAAATGTTAAGGGTTGTTGTATGAGAACTTACTTACTGACTATCATATTCGTACCTTTTGCAAAAGCGATCTTGAGCTGATATATCCATTTTAAATTTTTGATTGCAATTGTTCGACTTATCTGGGCAACAGACAAAATAGGAGTAGCAAATAAGGCTAGTAATTGTGTAGGGCAGGCGAACATATCTGGGTGGAATTGACTATTTCGAAGCAGCTACGCTGCATCGCAACAAAAACACGCTAAAAATTGTAATGGAGAACACATAGTCTTAATTAAATGGTTATGATACAAAAGACTTCTAGGTCGTTGTGCTCTTTTATTTCATATTTTATATAAAAAAAATACCTGCCAAGTTTAGTGGAGAATACTTTTACTTTATTTTGAAATAATTATTTTAATTATAGCTTTTTAAAAATAAATGTTGGAAAAATAATTAAGCAACCCTGTCAATTATCTATATATAGTCTTAGAAAGACGACTTAACTTTAACACCCATTTGGAATAACTCTTTATGTTAGCCATCACATAAAAATTCTGCAAGAAGATCATAAACCTCGAAGGTATGCCTGTCCTTACAGGAAGCCTTGTTTACTTACCCAACTTGACGTATCGCTCATATCTTAAAGTTTTTATAAACGCATGGTTAGATTTTAATCAAATGGTTCGAATACACAACAGAGAAAACAAATTTTTGTCGATTTGAGTCAAGAGACTTCAGTTATTGGCAGTCACTGTACAAAAGTTCAGATACATTATACCCAACACCAGGTATATTATATGGTAATCTTGGTGTACTTTAACAGTGCAATCATCCTAATAAATTCTTACAAAATATTCAAAGAATGACGTAGCACCCTCATGTCCGGTTTCGAATAAACCGTGCTATGTTGGGTTACTGGACATATGAGAGTGGTGGGACACTCGATCGTTGATGTCTGTTGCAGACATCTATTTTTAGCATCAATTGCTCTACAATCAAGTTCATAATAATAAAATGCTGTATAATCCTCTTCAGTTCAGAGCTAAATCAAAAATTAGCTCCTCTTTGTGAAGAAGGTGGAGGATCTTTTGTTCAGCCGACGGTACAACCAATGTTTTTGTCAGAATAAGCAACCTTTGTTGAGGTATTTATTCATTTGTGGAATGATAATAATCACTAATTAAGCTGCAACATTAAAAGTATATATAATACAAATATCTTAATTAAAAAATATATTTTTTAAATGAATTGTATCAAAAACTATTTTTGGGAATGAATTTTACTACTTTGCCTTTTTATATTATTTTCTATGAAAAATGCGGCTGAATTTCTAGCACAAACATATTGTTTATAAAATAAATTAAGGTAATGTCAACAATAAAAAAATGACATTTTTGTTTGCATAAATTAATTACATCAATAAAATTTTATCTCTTCATTTGGACAACAAATTAAACAAATCAATAAAAATAATTGTTTACTTTCAAACAAGCCATCAATTTTTGCAAAAAAAAAAATTGCATTCATTCATTTCTGAATAAGCGAATACTAATTACCAACGACATGACAATTCATTAACACACAAACTGAAAGTAAGAGTTATATGTGTGTAAGTTTTTCATATTTGAAATATTTAAACATTATTCGATGACTATCACTGAGAAGACTATGTGCACCCCTTGAGATGTCACTCATTCATTTAACTTGGTCATCAATCATCGCAATCACATTTTGACTTTTCCACTAATCTGATCGATCCACTTATCTTTCAGTTATTGAACAGAAACTGGTTTAATATTTATTATTTCAATTCAAATCTAAAGGCACGGCTTATGCGACTGAAGAATCTACTACTTTAGCTGCTAAAGCTAATTTTATTTTTTATTTAATTCTTGCTTGTCGGCTAAAAGATTTCCATGCTGAAGACGTGCAAATTATTTAATTACTAAATTATCTTAATACATCTGCATTAAATGATTAATTAGTTGTTTTAATTTTAAATACTCTTTGCATTTGCCAACTACGTAGAATGGATGTAAAGTGTGTCACAAACGTAATTGGCATGTTCGTAAATCAAGTCATTTCAACGTGCACATGCTTACCCCACCAACGGCAATAATTTATAATACTAATTAAAATTTTGAACACGCAGCGCAGTCGCACACACTCGTTCAGAATACATGTACAGATATGCAGACACCAATATACATACATACAAACTCACATATGCATAAATAATCACTCTAAATGAGCCGCCGGCATTGAACATTTTCATTCAACTGAAGCCACATTTTAAACACACAGATAAACACAAATACACACACGCACACACTTGCAGTCATTTAAATAGGAACATGTGCACAGTTATAACCTTTATCAATCAAATGTTAATTAAGTTTTGCCTCAGGCGACCAAAAAAGCAAACCAACTAACAAACCTCAAACCTACAAAACCAAAAAAAAAAATCAAGTATACGCACATTCCAAACCAAACTCGAAAAAAATTAAAAATGGATATTGTGCGTTTGCAGCAGCATTTAAGGGCTGACAATGGCATTGTACAGCTAACAGAAAAACGTTTGTGTTTTTTTTTTTTTACTTGATGGCTTGTAAACTTATTATGCATACGCCATGTAGACACTGTTATATTTTGGCATAAAAAGCACAATTTGCTACCAAAAAGTTATGTAAAATGCAAAAGTAATGCGAGTATAAAATAAAAGCACTTTGTCGTTGGCTTAGTTGGCGACGCGACTTACACACACATAGAGAGTAACAAAACCGGAAACGGAAATGCTGCACATGTTAAGCAAGCATGGCCGTCGCTGTTACACAGTTTGACACAAACGCATGCTCGCTTTAGTAAGTTACTCTATGTGCCTACACTGAGAAAAATTCTAGTGCTGAAAAAAATCTAGCACAGTAAGAAATTATAATATATTAATTGTATTTATCCAAATATGCAATTACACAGCCTTACGAGTTAAGCCTTCCTAAAACCATTCTAGACATTTGCTTGATAAATTATAATTCCCCTCTCAATTTTTTCCTAGTGTAAATGCGTTTGTTGGGCGGAAATTTTCTGGCTTGTTTGTAATGGTTTTTGGGTTAACATGTGCACAGATTGATGCGTGGCCAAGTTGTACACAGCCACAAATTGTGGCAATTTTGGTTACTGATAGTACAAAGCTCTCACACACACACACAAACACGCACGCACCGGTACACATAAAGAGTGACACATTTTGCTGGTTTTTATAAATTACAGCATACAAATGGTTGCAAACAAGTGGCTCTCAGTGTAAACGGAAGTGAGCTTCCTCCCACCAAAATGGCGCGTCAGACACGCTGCGGTTTTTCAGGTTTAACAGTCAACTCGCCAGTGCTCGCCCCCAAGCCATTTTCGTTTTTTTGTTCACGTTATTTCAGCCATTTTGTTAATCTCATAGCATATGTTTCAACATGTGTAAGCACATAAAAATGTGACGCTCAAAGTGACAAAAAGAAAAAAAAATTGTACTCCAAATGTATCAAATGCGTAGCATGCTTAAACTTCATTTGGCTTTAATGAAGAGAATCTATGAAGAGAAAAAGACAGACGTAAAAAATTCCAAATCAAAATTAAGCTTTCATTAATTCACGAACAAAGCATTATAAATCTAAATTTAGCAAAAGTTGCTAAATGCAAGCAACCAAGATGAACAAACTAGTTTTAGAAATATAATTTTTGTAAACCGCTTGTTTACTGTGATGGCCAAAAATTGCGTCTCATACTTTTTGTGATACTGTGCCGAGCCAGAAAGTATGTTACACTTTTTTTACGATACTGACTTAAATCAATTGGAAGCCTGCGTTGCTTGGCATTGATTTATTGCACGTCTAGGACAAGCGGAATAGGACTCAATAACAGGGCCATAAAACTTGCCTAATCAGGCAGCTCTGCGAAAAACTTTGGCAAATTATATTTCAATTTTCGTCAGCCTATAAATGCAAGTCAAACAAAGTCAACAATAAAGAGCAAGAGTGTAGGAAGTAGCGAGAATAAAAAGTACAGAAAATAAAACAAAACAAAACAAAAAACGTTAAAAACTTTTTGACAATTGACTTAAAAAGTTTTGAAGCTGCCAAAAATTGACTTCTTTTGTATACAAATAGGCCAAAATCAGCCTGAGAGCGCAACTCATTTATAACGCACACACATACACGAACATTATATAAATGTATTGTACACAGGCACACACACACAGAAGAAGCAGACACACGTACACAGTACAGACATGTAACAACAATTTGTGCCGAGCTTGAGAGAGCGCTGAACGGAAGTAAACACATAAAACGGAAATGAAAATTCAATTATTTCGTTACGATTGTTCCATGCGCTACAACTTTTTGTTTGTTTCTTCATTGGCACGCCGCACTTACAAACACACTCACAAATACATAGCCAGCCAAAACACACAGATACACTTATAGAGTATATATACATGCGAGGGCAAGTTTGTGAATTGTCTGTCAGTCTCAATAGAGTTATTCAAAGTAGTTCATGATGATGATCTTACATAGAAATATTTTTTTGGATTGTTTTTAATTTGGCCTTAAGAAAAACAACCAAAAACCATACTTAAATACGATTTTTATTGTTTTCGTTAGAAAATTTTATTATACAAATAAAAGCTATTTTCAATTAATTATTAATTTGGTTAAAAAAAAGGCTATGGTCATGGCACCAAAGGCAGAGATTTATATTAATTCATAGAGATTTTCCTAGGTAAATAGCGCTAATTTATGTACTAGCTATGCCAATATCGGACAAATGCACCTCTGCTGCACAGCGTAATCAAACCACCGAGGCGCTACCGAGGCCCACTGGAAGAACTCGTACCACTTAATAAATATACCGAGCAGCAGAAATGTACCCTGTGATTCGATAGAAGCATAATTTTTTGGCAACTTTGTTCATAACAGGTAAATGCGGTTAATATTCAGTTGGCCCCTAAGTTAAAAATATTTGTTTTGAAAATAGCTCTGGCGAGCGCTACCATGATGTCTACCATTTTTTGCCCATAATTGTAAAGCTCAAATATTAAAAAGCCATATGGCAAAATAGGGCCCAACAAGCAACTATGTGCAGCTGCGACTAAGCCATTTGAGAAAAATAAATTTAATTAAATTTATTCCAATTTAAAACGACAGATCTAAGGTGGCTTTGAAAACGTTTGATTGCAATAATCGTCTATGGACATTCCTGATCACAAGCCTGAGATATTTCCAAAACTGGAACTTTTACTGTACGCTGTGAAAAATTTAGTTTGGCCTCTTTAAATAGATTTTTATACGCTCCAAATGCAAGGTATCTTCATTCTATCGCCGAATCGGAATGATGGTGTCTTTAATTAATAGAAAAGTCTTCATATTTTTCGAGCCGCCCTCATCCATATATGCCTACATCCAAAATTTACCAGGGTGACGTACTGTACAAATGAAACGACTGCAGGCAATGCCGAAAAGTGGCAAAGTTTAAAATTAACTTAACGTGCTCAATGCAGAGAAAACAAAACGAAACAGAAACTGCCGCAAAAGTAGTAACAAAAGCAGCTTCAGTATCAACTGCAACTGCGACCGGCTTGAAGGCGGAAACATCGGAACCAGCAACCAGAGGTGGTATGGTCCACATGCAGCTGACAGCAATGCACGACATGACGCATGCAACTTTTGGGTTTTGTAAATTGAATTTCACTTTTTCGGCCGCCAGTTGCAGCCGCCTGCCGTAAATGTTGTTAAATGCATTTTTCTTTCCTGTTTTTTTTTTTTCTTTTGGCATATGGACAACCCCTTCATAGTGTGTGGCAACTTGTTATTACTCTGCAAAATACATGCGAGAAGGTGAGCGGTCCGATTCTATTAAAGTACCAGGCACTACGGTAGGTTTGAAAAATTTATATTTTCCCAGTCCCGTCTGCTGCTATCTGTCGCGAAAAATGAAGACTTGTAAGATTTTATTTTTGTCATCGATCTTAACAATTTGTTCTATGCTGTACAACTGTGGAGGATCCATGATTTGTTCTTTAGGAATTTCGCCCCTTCAAGGTGTATATCAGGGCGTAATAAACACATAAAGAGCTGGAGTCTATATTGGTATGGAAGTACGCTCTATTTATATATATATTAGCTGTAAATCTACAAATATCAACTTTTTAAAGGAATATACTTACATATTCTAAAATTCGATCATTAGAGTCCGATAAAAAAGTAATATTAGAAAAAAATTAGTTTTTGATTTCTAGGCTTAGAAAGTAGATACTTTTCACTTTTACTTTTTTATCTCTAACATTTTATTTTGTATTTTTGTTACTAATTTGAATTTAATATCAGTGTGTAAAATTAAAAAATAACATTCAATGCCTATAGGGTATCTTAAAGTTGCTACAACAAATGGAATTTATTTTCTTCTCAATATTGTAGCCATTTTCAACAGTTGCATGCAACGCTAACCCAGTTATTGTATGTTATGCAAAATTAAATACGCAATTAGCTTGGACAAGCGCAAAGAGCTTTTCCATTTGCAATCAGAATATTTGAGTTATTTAAAGTTAAAGACTGCAAATATGGGTTCTTGATGCTACAAATGGCCAACAACCGGAGCTACAACTGCAAATAAAAGCAAACCGTTTAATTAGTGTATCCATCCCAAACTATAGCACTACCGAAAAAAAGAAATCAATGCGTCTTGAGGTCCCAAAACTTTCTGCAATCAGTTCAATGCACAAAATCTCGAGGCGAATAAACTTAAACAAACGTAAGGACTGCCCCACTGAAGTTGAACAATATAGAGACGTTGCAACTATATGTGTTGATGCTGCATTAAGACTGCCGCATGTGCCTTGGGTTAAAATAGATTAGCAGTTTGCCAAGTTTCTGATCGATAGGCATGAACGTTTATAGAGATGCTTTGAGCCTCAGGTGGTACCGGATATTAAGCAGCTGCTCCTTGAAATGTAGAAATAAAGTTTGTTTTGCTTTTGTTGGCGGCAGTCGCTGCGAGAATAATTTTTTTCTGATTGGCGCCAATTTTGCTGCCGACTCTACTGTTTTTGCCAACGTTGTGATTTTATGCCATAGCTGCCAGATGCAGCTGCCAAGACGGTCTGACAAATGTCAAAGCTTATGGGAGTGCAACTATTCGCTTTTGACCTTTATCCAAATTTCATACGCCCCGTTGCACAGTGGTCGAAACTATCGAGGCAGTTGGTTAAAACTTTAAAATTTAAAAGATTATAAAGGCTTCAAATTTTTGAATGTATATGATTTTGTGTAATTTAGTAGGTTTAGTTAGCAAATATTCGGATTATATACCTATAACATAATTTATAAGTCATTTCCAATAATTTCAATTACTTCAAAAGAATATTTACGCAATTTTACAAGATAGAGAAATAGTTTGTTTCAGCTTACTAAGTAATAGCTCGAAGTGGAAAAGGCATTGGTAAAGCCTCCAGCAACTTTTAACAATAATCTGGGCTAAATTTAAGTTGTTGAACTAAGCGCGATTAGAATTAAATCAAAAAATCACTTACTCATTTCTGATTTGTTTCATTTTCAAACATTTAAGTAGTATTACTGTCAATTATGCAAGAATATAATAATATTTATAAATAGTTTTTTTTAGCCAAGCGTTTTTTTTAAATAAAAACAAAATTCCATATATATTTTTGAATACACTTACAGTTTCAACACTTGTTTTTTAAACTAAATAAATTTTAATATTTTTTTTTTAACTTAAAACTTAAAATTTCCGACCACTGTGCAATAATGTTGTTGCTGTTGCAATCTGACATTCGCTGTCACTTAAATTTTACTTCCGTTTCACTTTACGTTATCAAAATGCAATTTTTTGTTGTTCGGTGTAGTTGTATATTAATTCTTCAAAATTACTCAAGCGGCAAGTTTGTAGTTTGCTTCGCACGCACACATAAAAATTCTCAACGAATCACACACAGATACACACTAACACACACACACACACTCAGAGAGTGAGATAGAGAGATGGAGATAGAAAAATTATGCATAAAAAGCGCAGTAAAAAGCATAAAAACTTCATGACTCTCTCTCTGTTTTATTGCTAGTCCACACTTCACTGGTATACATTTCTCTTATTCTAACCGAGAGTAATAATTTTTTGGTATTTTTCGCTATTAACATAAGCTGTAAATGTGCAAGAAAATAAAAACCTGCCAGTCGAATGCGAAATACTCTAACATGGACATTACTTTGTCTAAAAAGATAAAGTTTGCTGTAAAGCAAAGTAGCTATTTGCAGGTTTGTGACTTCGAACTTCGTTTTTATTTTAAGAAAGTATTAAAGATCTTATACCACATGAAATTCGCGCCACTTTAAATTTTTTCGATTATTTTGTTCTTCTGCAGATGCTTCTTGTGAAAATTATATCTTAGTGAGAGGAGAAATCGAAAAATGTTCTTAAAGAGAGGCATTTTATCTTCTACTGATAATAGAACAAAATAAGAAAGAAATATCACTTAATGTAAAAAATACAAAAAACCAGTTTCGAATACTAATCCCTCCGCATCCATAAATTGAACTTATGCTAAAAAGAAGAAGCTAAAAGTAGAGCAGCGAGCTGTTGGTAACATTGCTTGATTTAAAACTAGCTGACGCATATTCATCACCATATTAAACATACTTTTTATAGAGTATATTATGCAAAGCATATGTAACTGTCGTTCGTTGACTTTTCGCATTCGCATATGCAGCAAATAAAACGAGCTAATAACAATTCACTGATATCTAAAAGTTTATCACATCTGACAGCTTTTTACAACTACAAAAATAAAAAACTACTAACTGGATTGCAGTAAGCCAACTGGCTCTAAAGTAACCAAGTTGCCGAGTGAGTATACGGCAAAAGCCAGAACGAACCAAGAAAGATTCAGCTATTTGGCTTTGAGTGCGTTTAATTAAGTTTACGCCGTGTTGCACTCGAAAAGAACGTATTAATTAAATTCCTTTATACATTAAGTCGTCAAGTTTGTTTGCAATTGCTGTTGACACGGAGGGGTATACAAACGTTTGATGCATGAAGGGAAGGAAACTTTCTAACACGAGTTGGGCAACAGTAGTAGCAACAAACAGAGCGTGTCAAGTCAAAAACTTTGTATCAAGAATTGGAATATTAACGATCCAACTAATGAGAGTTAGAATTTGAACCCACACCTTATAGTTAGTTAGTGTGTTTATGGAGGAGGTGTCTTACACAAAAGGACAACTTGAAAGACTTAATAAATGTTGGCCTACAAACTGACTGCAACATCAAAGGCTCTAACAATATGTCAGTAAGTTGCTACAGGGACTGCTCGTTTTGCACACAAGTGGCTGTCCTTTTTGGCCAACAATAAATCAAACCAACAATACACAGAGTGCGACAGCGGACAACAATCGGCAAATTATACACCTAAAAAACCCTTTGGCTTTGTTGACTCTGTCTAGAACCGAAATCCGTCGATAGATCCCAACTTGGACATGGGTTGTGCAAACGTACAGCGACAATCAATAGGAAATTTCAATGCCAGTACACAACAACGGTTACGCTGCATTGAGTTTGGTTGGAGCATGCCCAATCGGCCAAATATTATGCCCCGTAGTCCACTACCTTAAATAATGTAGACATGCAATGGCTTGTCAAAAAGTTTCCAATATTTTCCAAGTGCATTAAATATTTAAACCGATTGTCGAGCGTAAATCCAGCAGCTGTGTAACGATGCCGGCAGCTGTCAGACAGACCCAGCCCGACACACACTCCAATGCAAAAGACACACGCAAATCCCTGGTGAGCTTAGAAAATAAATCGACTTATATGTGGAATGAACGAGATGCGAAGCAGCACTCATTTTGAAAAAACAAAGCAACTTGAGGCAACTTGGTTAGCTTGAAGCCAAGCTGATCTTCCTGTGCGCCAATCGACAGCTGTTGAATAAAGCCAATGATGGTCCAAGGGTCGCAGTGGCAGTGGCTACACAGTGTAAAGGGCAAAGGCGCATAATGTGCAAATCCCAGTGCAGCGACGCCATCTTGCAAAACTCTGCTCGAGCTCTTGGCATTTACATTTAAGCTTATAAGCAAAATTCCTGGAATACAAAAAAAAAAGTAAACCCACAGTAACAACAACTAAGACAAATGGCAACAAAATCAGATTTTGGCGCAGTTTGGTGGCTGGAGACCTGTGTGCGTGCAGCAAGTAAGCCTCCTCTAAGTCTGCTACCAAAATGGCTTTGCGCGCAAATTTATGAAATCAGGAGCACAGAAATTTACATTTTCATTTCGAGTGGAAGCTGTCGGCAACACAAGCACACGCACACACATGCGTACAGCACATACACATAATGTGTGTGTAACAAAATTAGTCATTGTATGGGTGGGGGTGTGTGTGTGTGTGTGTTTACTGCCACTGCGTTTGATGGCCGCCATATTGCTTTTGCTATTTGTATCGTTTTTATTTTTTTGTTTGCATTTTCACGCTACGTTGAAAATTTTCCAATTTTTACCGTGAATATTTATTAATCAAGTAAAAGCTGCACGCACGCATACTCTTACAAATACACACACACACACACAGAGATACTCTTACATTGCCAAAGTACGTGCAATGCATGTAAATGATTTATACACGTAAAATGCCTGTAACATACTAGTACGGAACTGTTTCCGTAACATATCCATCGTAATGCGGAATTAACAAGGCAGAGCTTTGTCGAAAAAAACTCATTGAAACTTGTCAAAGTCTTGCTTCGCCGTTTCTAGGCAAACTGAAACCATAAACAAAACTATAAATATATATTCGACAACTATTTTAAAGTAAATATTAAATATAATAACTTTTATTATAAAAATCCTTAAAGACTCCCTAACCGCAATAAGTCTAGGATAATACTTTGCAAAAGACATTTTGAGCTGTTTAACTCGAGTACAAACCAGTAGCTTGATTATGGGCTCTAAACACGAAAAAAGCTCTCTCATAATAACATAAAACATATAGTTGATATTCTAGTCGAATGAAATTTCAATTGCTTTCAGTATACTTTACAACACTTCCGTTGGCCATCACAGACCGTTATCAGATTACAGCCGAACTCGAATAGGTCGTCGAAAGGCGCCTCTGCTTTTCGTGAAGTTAGGTCCTCCTCCACTTGGTCTTTCCATCTGAGTTAAAGTCGTCCCCCTTCTCTTACTTCGTCGGCTTTCACTTCAAAAAATTTTCTTCGTTGGAGCGTTGCCGTCTATGCGAAGGACATATTCTAGCCAACGCTGAGCCGTAGTACTTTAGACGTCATCTATGCAAACAAAACCCATGCTTCTGCGTCATATAAAAGGATGAGTGTATCTTGGATCTTTGCTGTTGTCGATCGAGAGAGGGGTCTGCTGCACATTTGCGAACTAACTTCTTCGCTTAAGCTCCATGCCGATAATATTGCCGGTGTTCACGGCGTAATGATTAACCTCAAGGTTTACATATCTTAGGAAATGCATTACCAAACTCATGCACCAGTTTTTGCTTAACAACGTTTTCAGAAGATGTTTAATTTTTTTTAAATATATTGCATTTTATAATTAAGACTATACTAGCAAGAGGACTTTGTCAAGCTTGAGAACATATCGTTCTGTTTGACATTGTCTTAGCTTGAAAGAGCATAAACTAATAGTCCTAGTTTAATACTTACTCAATATGTCAATTATGCGACTTAGCGCCTAATGATTATTTAGTTTGGGTGTAAGCTCTTGGAAAAACAATCTTTATTACGATTTATAATTTGTATTGTACTGACAAAACAACTTCGTTTAGCTCAAAATCATTGCCTTCTCTTTGGACACTATTTAACTGTTTGATAGGCATTCTATCTTTGGACTTTTGTCCGCTACAAACGTATTTTTTGCTTTATACAGCAACGCCTACTTATGTAATGTTCATAATTAAAAAACCAATCTAGTATTTGCTTTGCAACACATACAAGGTACAAACAAAAACAAATATTATCCAAGTAGGCGCACGTTGGCACAAAAGTCATGAATTTGAGTTCATAAAATTTGTGCGTAAAATTTTCATTAATCGCTACGACGTACAACAGTTAACAACTGGTAAGTTTTAAAAAAAAATTTTTTTTTTTTTATATTTGTAGAACATTTGAAAATAAAAAAAAAATTTTTTTTTTCTTGAAGCACTGCCCTCGTTTATTGAAGTAAGTTATTTACAAACTAACTATGGAGCTATTCAATCTGAACTTGCTGTTTATAATATGTTGTAAGTATCTTAAGTCTATTTGAGAAATAAGGAAGGAACATTATTTGTTTTACAGACCTCATTTTGCTGTTGCAAGCTGGAAATGATGCAATGCGCATAAAGCGCCAAAGCGGAGCAACAGACAATGCTACCAACTCTGTCAATATAACAAAAATGCAGCCTATCGCAAAAGGTGCTAGTAATTCCACTGCTGCTGGCAACGCTGTGGAAGCCATCACGACTGGATCAACGGCAACCGCGCCTATAGTTGCAACAAAGAACATCAACGAAAACGGTGGCATTGTGGGCCGCAACTATGCAAAAACTTCGCCTGCGACTTTGGCAGGCCCAAATAAGTTAAAGGCTACACGTCAGGTCTCGCCTATCAGTTCAACTGTTGCTAAAAAACCATTCCCGGAGAATCATCGCCATATGCCAAATCATGAGCAGCATAAAAAGCATCATCGCAAGTCCACAATGGATGATATCTTGCCTTTTTTGGGTAAACCGCTAACAAAACATGTTCCACGTCCACGTCGTGATTCTATTAAGCAGGCAGCATCGCCACCATTGGTCTACTTTAACAAATTTGTATCGCCCGATGGTAAGCAGCAACTCGAAGAGCTGCAAATGCTTGCACCAGGCGTAGTCATCGAATCGGTGCAACACGACTTGAACTATGAACCGGAATTCTTGGCACGTGAACTTGGCGAGAATTTACTATCACATGTAAAGACTGCTATGATAAGTCAAGATGTGCCACCGCATCGTTTGCATCATGAAGCCAAACATGGAAAGCATTCAACTGTTCTAGGATCGGCCATGCACTTGTTGAAAAATGTATTTCTGGGACCAAACCAGAAACAGGCTGCACCTATAGAGCTGCTTAATGAACGCGACGGTTACAACTATTTTCCTATATTCAACTATGAAGGCAAACATGGGCGTAAGAATGCGCAACTCTATGATTTTATCGATCATGCCATGGATATGGCATTAAATAAGAATTACGATGCCTTGCAATTTGTACTGCAGGAAAAATTGAAGGAGCATGCGACTAACTTGCTTGAAACCGAAATGAAGGGTAAGACTATGGCAGAAGTAAAGAAGGAACTCTCTGCTGTGCTGCAGAAATTCGATGACGTAACCAAAGAAGTAGATAAACAACTGAAGGCTGAAGCTATCAATAGTCACGCATATGTAAAGCCTAAGCATCTTGAGGATGACACACTCCTGGTCAGCTGTCCCATACATCATGAGCATCATAAGAACAAGAATGGCATCATGGTGGACAACGATGTGGTCGATGTCGAGGAGTGTCATGTTATATAAGGGATTATTATAGGTTAGTTGGGTCAGAATAGGTTTGCTTAATAAATAGCGGGCGGGCATTTTATATTAGGTTTCCAAATTATGGGCTTATTTTTTTAATTTATATATTTGTATTAGTTCAGTTTTGCTTGAGTTAAATTATTGATAAAAATGCACAAAAAGACACGCGAAAAAAAACTAAAATAAAAACCTAAAAACACTAAACGTGCAAGTGAGTTTTTTTTTTTTTGAAGCGGCTTTCAAACTGGCAAAATTTGCCATATTGCTTAGGCAAGCAAGTGCAGACATTTCCAGCTAGTGTTGGAAACCCCGGAATATTTTCTAAATGCTGCTAATTTCTTACACAATAAAACTGGTGTACATTGCCATGTATTGTGCGAACAATATATAGATGGAATAGAGTATGTGCCACATAGACATTAAATGGAGCACATAATGTGCAAAAGTCAGAAGAGCATTGAAAGACAAACTAACCAAATGCCAGCAACTGTCATGGGTCTTTGGCAATGGCATAAATACAAATTTGTTTTACAAATGCGTGTGTGGATTTCAACCCGGTCGGAATGGTAGCGTGCAGTAGGGAATGACAGCTCCTGCTGTAAGGGTGAAATTGTTGCCGACAGCAGCACATGGGTGCGCTTTGCTTGGGTCCCTAAGATGGTAATGCTACATTGGAATTAAGTAATTGAATAATCTGCATTCGTCTCGGAACTAACCTTCAGTATGTGGTAATTTTCAAGGACATCTAAATCAATGAACATTTGGTTCTTGAAACAGATCGGTGGTTCGATTTGTGATGCTACATCGGTAACTAAGCTGTGTCCAGTACTCTGCTAGCATTTTTATCCTGTAAGAAGTAGGATGGCGCTTTCAAGATGTTGAAAGTATGCTATAAGAAGCTCAAACTTGAACGGTATAAACGGAAGTGAATGAAAACACAATTGCTGATGATCAGGCATTACAGAGTAATGCTATCTCTATAGCATTTGCGGCATTTGCTGCTCTACAATTGAGTCCATGGGCGACCGGAAATCTTTTCGACGCAATTAAAAATATTTGTAAATTCAATTTATATTTTATCCCATTGACTATTTTCATTGCGTTAACCCAAACATAGTGACACATGATGACTGGGCTGCTATGAAATATTGTGCGCTTAATTCTATATTTTATAAATTGAGGGACTGCCTCCTCTAGACTTAAGGATTAAGCATTTCTAATATACCATGACCACCCTAATAAATTGCTTGATACATCCAAGAAAATTTCTTTTTTTTGGCTACAATCTCAGTATCGCAGTATCAGATCTAGAGTAACTTCAGTACTTATAATGGTCAACTTACTTATCCTGTAAAAATATAGAAACCATAGCATTGGAATATGATTTTAATTACGGTAGGACTAGTAATAACAATGGCTAAACTCGACTTTCTTTTTACGTGACTGATTAAGCAGCTTACGTCTATTTTGACAAGATGCTGTCGCTTTTCAAAAGAATTGCTTTATTTTTCCAACAGAACAATGCCATCGGAATATTTGCCTATTTATTCACACACTAAGGCTATCTTAAATAGAGCAATACAAAAGTTTAATTAAAAGTAAAACAATTTTGGAAACCCATCTCTTTCTCCACAAAGTATTGTGTTAGTAGTCAATAAATTTTATGCAACAAAATGTTAAAAAAGATTAAATTTATTTTGATAACAAAAACTATGAATGAATGCCTAATATTTATTTGGACTTTTATGAGAATTTATTTTAGTCTTTTTCAAAATATGCTCTCGAGCACATGGCTAGTATTCCGGAAAGTCCGACTGGGAACAGCACAATACACATATAACTGCATGGAAATACACATGGATAAACCAGAGTTTATATCAATACACATACATATAAGCCATGTTTAAAAGCTTATATGTATATAAGTACACAGCTTGCTGGGTGTGCATATATGTGACTTATGTGATTGAGTGTGTGTGTGTGTGCAGGAAATGGGGAAAAAAGTGCAACGCAGCATTCGTAAATTGCGTAGTTGTCCTTAGGGTGTTAACTGGAGTGTGAATGTGAATGTATGTGGGAACTTTTGTCAGCAGCAGTCATAGCCCCCCTCCTAATATACATACATGTAAAGCAATACACACTTAAGTGCATGTATATACCATATACATGGCACATATATGTACATGTACATACTCGTATTTATTTACAAGTATAAATAATAAATGCAGTTGACAGCCATTGCGCCACTCGGGCACTCAAGTTTCGCATTTAGAATTTTTCAAGGAGCTGACATTACAAGTGCATTAACTCTTACAATTGGATCACCCCAAATACGAAAAAAAAAAACTTTTGATAACTTTTAGCCCCAACCCCAATCCTTTTGCAAATTAATACAATGACAGTCACAACAATGGACAACACTCAACACCAAAAACAACAACAAGTAAATGGCAAATAGCTGGAACAGCATTTTTGGCCATTTTCCATCTTGTTAACCTTCAGTTGACAGTTGCCCAATTCAAAATACTTGGCTGCATTACCATTACTCCTACTCTAACTTGAGCTGTATGTAAATCAAATTAATTTCAATAACAGCCTTGGCACAAAGGATTTCCAGCTATCAACATTGTCAGCATTGTGCTTCCTACAGATGATTTTAATGTTGTTTGCACTGATGGAATTTATATAATTTCATTAAATTTACTTTTATTATGCTGGAACTGTTGAAAGGCATTGAATTGGCTATTTCGAGGTTATAGTCAATTTTTGTTTATGTTTTTCAGCAGATAACCTTTATACTACTCTAAAAATGTGACAGCAACTTTGGAACCAACAAAGATATCTTTGTTTTGAAAGCATCGCTCATAAACAGGCTATCAAATAGGTTACTTAACTTCGCCAAAACTCGAGTAATCAAGCATTTCAACAGCTATTGTCCCGCACCCGACTTGACGTGCTGTTCGTATAATTGAAGACATAAAAGCCATTCCTGTTGTCAAACTCAAGTACCCTTTAGGAATATAATGTGTAAAAGTTTTGTAAAATTGTTTAAATGAAGTTTTTTATGTAGTTGCTGTGTCGAATTCTTAGTTGTAATTTTTTAGACAACGAAAGTGAAAAATTAAAATTATACAACCATTTAATATTTTACGATAAATTCGGAATTTGGAATGTTCTCATAGCTGAGATGTGGCTACACTAATATTTGGAAAAATGGAAAGGTGAGCAGTTTGATCTTTACCCGCCAATGTTATAAAAAACATTTTTAAATTCAAAACAAACGTAGGGTTTACAAAGGAAATGTTGCTTTGATTGTGGCTTCTATTACCGTAAAGCGATTTCAAGTATAGTGGTTGAATTATTATTTTCGCAATTAAATAAGTGGAAAGACTTACCTAGTCAAATTTGTGGTCAAGACTTTATGTGGTCCCTACTCAGGACAAAACAACGCATAAATTGTAAATCGGCAAAAATAAAAAAAAACTGTGTTTTTTTTATTAAACAAATATTTCAAGCTATCAAGTTCTGACCATTGTAAACAAATCCTTATAGTTAAATAAACTTGTGAAAGGATTATCCCGATGCTCATTAACTCCCTACATACGCAATAATATATTACATGGACAGCCAACGCTGCTTGTTCATGTTGTACTTAATATGGTAAGCTCTTCGATTAAAATTCTAAGAAATTCTTCAAAGAGTTAGATCTATTAATAGCTGTTCAAAAAAAATAAGGACTTACGTTGATAAACAAATCCGAACGGCGGCGTAATTAAAAAGTAGAGAAATATAGTTTCCATTGATGAAATCTTAATAAAGTAGCAACATAGTAAAAAGGTCAGGCACCATGTTAGGACTTGTACTTCTCCAATGCTCTATACTAGTTCTAATGACAGTTTCATAATTTAAAAAAAAAATTAAATGCTTGTCAGAGTCCAGAAAACCCATTATAATGCAGCTTGTTTTAAGACTGAAAAGCAACTTTTGCAGAGATAAGCTATAATATAATAAAAGATATAAATTCCACAGTATGTTATTTCTTGTTTTTTAGTTCACTTATATTTAATCCTTGTCTTGGTAGTGTACAATAAAATAATAAGTGTTGCAAAAAGTTAAGTTTAATTAATTCTCGACAATATTTTCTATAAAGTTTATTTATTATATAATTGCAAAAGCTTACAATAATTGATTTAATGTAAAATAATTAAGCAATACAATTTGAAATCTGTAGTTCAAGAAAAAGTTTATAAAATTTCTTTCAAGCCATAATCCGAAGAGTGCATGGATAATAAAATAAAAGCGGCTTAAGATGCTCAAAATGGTATAAAAATAGAAAATTGAAATATGCAATAAAAAGATTAATTTTTGACTTTGAATCGATTCCTATCAAGATAGCTTCCTTTTTAGCTTTTAAACTGTATTTGTAATATAATTTTATATTTCTACAAATCACTTGGCTGCAAAGACATAAGTTTTTTGTATTTACCATAACTCTAAACCCTATAAGTATTTCAACCGAACTCATGACTCGACATGATTATGCTGGCAGACAACTTACTTATCGGATTGAGCAAAAAACCAGACCAATATATTTTTGTACCATTTTTTTGCCCAAAGAATACTATAAAAGCTTTTGACATACTGCACTTTTTTCTTGATTTGATGCCAAAATAACTCGACTTTGGCAAAAGTTGGCATTGTTTACACAAAAGTTTCTCACTTTTACAGACAGCGAAAAGATTCACACGACAAACTGCTAGATAATATATCAAGCCAAAGACGTGAATTGAGTGAAAATACTGTTTAGATGTACTTACATGTACTTCCGGTTTGGCCACTTTATAACAAAATTGAAACGAATGGCTTGTGATAAGATATGATCTCTTTATGTGGCCAAAATACTAGTTTCCAGTCCGTCTGATAACTACTTTTGTCACAACTTGTTTTCGCCAATTTCTAACATAAAACTCGATTTAATAGTTCAATTCTCTACCGCTTCAATTGACAGTCAACTTAATAAAACTCTCTGTTACGTTCGAAGTTGCCATTCAAAAAAAGGGGGTTTAAATTTAATACTGAAATTTTCACAGCATTTACATACTCTCACGCGCACATACTAAAATTTTAGTTACCTTTATGCTTGCGTCACACACGGCGTATGCTTTATTTTTAGTACTCTATACGCTCCCTACAGATATGCAAATTATTTTTGTCACTTTTGTGTCACTTTGCATTAAAATTGAAAAACTTGCACACGCATCGTGAACAAAATGTTTAAGTAAATAAAATGCACAAGCGAAAAACAATTTTCATTTCATTTTCCTTGTCACCTGCTGCTGCCCACGGCAAGCGCTCAAGTTGAAAATCAATATAATACCATAAATAAACAAGGGTAATGCATGCAAATGCATAAAGTGCCATGTACATCAAAGTCCTGGGCTATTTTAATTGTCAACAACAGAGGCGTTGGACTGACCGGGACAACATGAAATTTATGATCCTTACGCCTTTACGCCTTGCGCCGGCAAAGTCAACAACAATTTTGTTACAGTGTAAGCGGTTGTCTCTGCGCTCGGTGGCTTTTAATTGAGTCATATGTATGCTGACTGTATGTTCGCTCTCTGTGTGAGAGAGTTTTGTTGCTGATTTTTGTTGTCGTTGTTGTTGTTACTGTCATTTACTTGTTTCTTAGTGAAATTTATTTCAACGCTTGCCTTGGGGCGACAAAAACCGCAACCGGCAACAGATAAATGCATCCATCGTGTTGCCTGCAACTTTTACAAGTGAAACTTTGCTGTCAGAGATACTTTATGTGCAAATTTTGGTTAGCCAAAGTACACACGCACACAGCCATACACACCACACATACACACACGCACAAACACACACAACGGCTTGTATTTGCAGATACAAGCACACACATACACACACACACAAATAAATGAACAGCAATGGACAGCAAACAGTTACGGACGAGTCAAACTGTCAGTTTGCAAGTCATTTGCATTCACATGGCAAATGGTAACAACAACAGCAGCAACAACACAAGTAGCTTGCCACTTGAACAAACTTGCAACAAGACAACAACTACTAAAACAGCAACAAAGCAAACAATGCGGCTTAAAGCATATAAATCACTTGGCAAAAGACAAATATAAAATTGTTGCAACTGCGCCTAAAGTATGTTCCCGGTTTGACCAGGACATAAGCAATTAATCAGGCAGGTGCAGCAACAAATAATGTTGCATACTTTCAGGCTCAATCTAATTTGCATGCAGCCAACAATGAAACCGAATGAGATAACGCAGCGAAGTAAATAGACCTTTGTCATTAAGAAATACATTAATTTAATTCGCTTTGTCCAATATTAATTTACCTTCTGTAGCTAGGAGCTATCTCAGCTTAAAAAACATTGCCTACTACACTACACCACCTTGCCAATTTTTTAAGCATTAGGGTTTGAATATATTAATGAAGAATGTTTCTTATGTTTTTGGGAACCACATTTGAATATATCAAAATGCGCTCATTTTCGGTCTTTTCCATTGATTTGAAAGTGCTGCAATTTCGCGTCGTATGTTGGCTTATCAACATCTTACTTGGATTTCAAATATTTCTCTGTGGACAATCGAAATTAACACTTTCGACATGACTCGTCCAAGAAACAATGGTCCCAATGAATCCATTTTTACGAGCAAAACACATAAAAACATGCCGGTTGTCCTCCATCATCGTCTTTGAAAAAATAGGTCCCGATAAAAAATTTTTATGTTAACTAAGGGTTTTTAGTGGCATAAAAGTGACAATTTTGGTTATTTACACTTCCATTAGACGTGAAATGTGCTTCACCTGACATGATTATGTTTTTCAAAAAATCAAGTTCTTTCTCAGCCATTTTAAATAGTCAGCCTAGTTTGGCTTATGTGCCATAAGGATTCTGTGCGAAAACATTTCTAAATTGTTACAAATTATACGAAGGGTGCTGCAAGCTATACCCAATTCATACAAGGCCGATAACTCGATATGCTCAATACTGCCTTACGGCCCCAAAATTCTCTCAATATTCTCTAAGAAGCAAAATTACAATGATTTACGATTACGATTTGTAAATGTTAAAATAATAAAATCATAAGACTCGGCTAAAATCGTGCATGGATCATTACATCTTCAAAGTGGTAGTGGGCAAATTGACGAGTTATTTTTCTCTACTTTAGAAACGATGGAATTTGAAAGTGTAAGACTGATATTTCCTGAAATCGCTTAATTTGTTGTGATACTAGATAGCAACGTACAGTACAGTACGTAGAGAAGATTTCATCAAAATTGAAGCCATATAATAGTGATTACTGAAGAAATTAGAAAATCCAGCAGGAGATATAGTGAGGTGAGCTTTAAGTAGGTGCAGAAATATATGCAGTAGAATTATTTTCTCCGCAAGCTAGTTGAACTAGAATCTATCTGTGCTAGAAAAAGGTTTTATTAAGGCGATTGGCTGACTCCACATAAATATTCTCCAGAAGTAGAGTTGCAAAAAGAGGTCTTTACAGCCTAAATATGAAGGCATTTGAATGACAATTAGATTTCAGTTTTAGACAGACCAAATTAAAATGACATTGCCAGCTTCTGGTTGTTACCAATTTGACAGTAACATGTGGAACAACAAGAACGCAGCGGCCTTTGACGTGGCCCTAAAGTGACAAATTATAAAATGCTTCAGTCCGAGAAATAAACAGGAAGGTCCGTTTAAAATTTGTCTGCATCTGTATTTTTAGAGCTCCAAAGCTAGTTAGAAATGATGATGATTATGATTAGTTTTATTATTAACATTAATATGCATTTGCCTTGACGTTTATGCTATAGCGAAAAATAAGTATTAAGCACCTGATACTGTTTATAAGGTTCTTGCTCTCTTGCGCTTTCCCACTTGTATCTAATGAGATTTTTTAACTTTTTGCAACTAATTGGCCAAACCCTGACAAGACGTCTACAGGCGGCTTACAAGCTACTTAGCCATCCTCAAACCCAGCAGCTGCTTTTAGCGTACATTTTCTTCATGTTGCAACTAAAACAATGTGGCATCCATATATATATATCTATATATATGCAGCAGTAGTTGAACGCCCACTTGACTGCGAAACAGGAAAAATAATTGCTCTTAATGCCGATTAGTTGCAAGTTCAGTTAGCTTCAAAGTACGCTTAAGTGCTTATACATAATGCAGTTGAATCGAATATACGTTAAGCGCCTTGCGTGGGGCCAATCAATTAGGCGCCCGCTGCAGAGTTCATTCGTTTACTCGCAGAAACAGACAGCGGGCGTTCATTGCCTTTTGAAAATATGAGATTCTTCTGGCCAAGTTGCGCTGACACACGCGCTCAATGTCAAAGCTCTGGGCCATTAAAATGGCAACCATAATAAAAGTTGAGCTGGCCAGCTGCACCATTTAAGCCTTTTTTTCATACATTTTGTTTTCTGCCCGACTCTTAGTCCGTGTCTCGGCCAACTTGCTGTTTTGTATGCAGCGCATGAAACAACGCGACCCACTTAATGTTAATAAACTTAATAAAAAAAATATGTCAAGTTTTTGCAGAGACAACAGCTAACCGCACATTATTATAAAGCGTTGCAACATGCCCCAACCCCAACCACTTTATCCAGTCTGTACAGAGCTCTCAGATCGGCTTCTGGCTCTTGTATGCTGTCAGTCCGTAATTTTCCACATGGTCCGGAAGCGCTTGTGGTCTGTGAACGCACCGTTAAGTGCATTTTAATTTGTCTTGTCTATGAAGATGGGCACCTTTTGCATCTGTTCGTCGGTTAAAGCAAATTACAACAAATTTAATTTCTGAACGCCTTTTTTGTTGGACATTTACTCTTAGGAAATGGGTTTATATGGAGTTTTGTGGGAGGTTTTTAAAATCAGTTAGCAAATTGATTTATGAAGAATAAAGAAAGAAAATGCCCTAAGTGCAGGAAAAAAGCTAAACGAAAAGTGATTATTCTCTTTCGGTTATGGATTTGGATTTACAATTAGAGGTGAACTTACCCAAATCACAAAAACCGTATGCCAACACACTGATCCGTCCTTATCTGAATCGGGAAATTATTGAGAAGACACACGAAAACGTATCGACACATTAAGCTGTATTCGATAGTTCAATAAGGGAACGCTTGTTCCCTACACTGTCTGAGTCTATTCCTATGAAGTTGATTCGATTTGCTAAATTATTTTGAGCGCCATCATACTGTCTGCAAAGACATATATGTCGTCAGGTGTGTTTCGATACAATGTCGGCGTTGACTTGACCATTGCGTTCGTGTGGACGAAGACGCTTCAGCGATGAAAGCTGTCGATGCTAAACAAAGGAAGAAGATGAGGACGACCAAAACTCATATGGAAAGACCAATTGCATAAGGCCCTATCTTCACTTAAGAGTGACTAACTGGAGAAGGCGCACGCAAAGCAGGGGATGTAACTTGAAACAGGTTGTGATGGCCAACTAAAATAAAGAAGTGTAAGTTGTAAGTTTTTAGTCATAAAGGACTTTTTTTAGAATTATAGGCACATTATTATTAATATTGTGCAATATGTGTCATGTGCCCATATCATATAAATAAAAAGAAACATTTTTATGAAAGATTTTAATCAGGTATCAGAATCATTAGATTCTAATTACGCTACCGCTTCGCTACGAGGGCCCTCAGTTTCTTTGATAATGTTATCGTTTATGATTCCCAATACTTGGCTCCCGACAATTGTCGAATTGCCTTAGCACCAATATACATTTTTTAAAAATACTTTAGGCCTGCATTTTAGTCCTTAAACATGGGAAAAACATTGGGTTTTGGGTGTGGGCCAATTCACAAAATTGCTCATTTCTGTTCTATCAATTGCCTTTCCTTGTACTTTCTTTTTATCAAGAATTCTTAGTTCTTATTTTTTCAAGCGTTATTAGATGATTATCTACCTTATCAATACATCTTGGCAGCCTCTTGCTATCCACATGCCCCATCTCAAATGATGCACAAGCCAATTCGAAACAGGGTAATCAAGTGTTTGGGAGAAGAAAAAAACGAAAATTTATTCTATTCTTGATTTAAATGTTCGAAAATGTAAATTGTTAAAGTAGAGTATGAATGCGTCACATAAAGAAATTTTTTTCTTTCCTGTAGGTCTCTGTTTGTTTAATATTTTTTGCTGTGCCCCAGTTTTCAAAAGCTGCAACTTATTTTTCGTGAAACTTTTTTATAGTTCCCCCAACTTTCTTACCCTCAACGTAGTATCCAGGTGATTATGCATAGTTTAAATGGCTAAAGACTTCGCTTACTTGGCTGCTTTGCCTTGGTTGCTCCCACGTCAGAAGCACTCACTTGGTGTGTCATACTAAAAAGAAATAATAATTGAGTCTTTGGCAAAATGCAAGGTCTTGCAGTTAATCTAATTACGTCAGCAATTTAGTTAAAGCTTAAAAATTAATGCAATTAGTTGCAATAACGTAAATTAAACCAACTCATTGTTTGGGATTTAATTGTCATAATTGGATTTTTGGAAATTGAAACTAAAATTGTAACAAGCCAATGTTCGCATCATTTGAAGTAATCCCATCGGCGGTAAACTGCTTAGTATAAAAGCCAAATTAATTTTATGATTATGGTTTTTGATTGAAATACCAACAAAGCCATTGTTTGTTTGCCAACGTTCGTTCTATTTATTTCTGTTTTTTTTAGCTCCGGCTTTAACATCTGTTCACAGCATAAAATCGTAAAATCATAAAATCACAAAAGTTGCCAAATTGCCAAATGGACATTGACATACATTGATTTATGGCCAGAACGAATGTTTAATTGAAAACTGTCAGATTTTCGCTTACGTGCTGAAAAATTTAATGATATTTCATATTTTTTTTATATATATGCCAAACTATAGGAAATTATTAATTTAATTAAAACGATTTTTTTAATATTTTTACTTAAAAAAGCAGTTAAAAGCCGAATCGGACGTGCAGTTTTTGCACCTGAAAAAATATAGCTAATTAAATTTTGTAAAAATAAAATGCAATATAAAAGTGTGAAAATGTAATTGACAATTGCCAAATTTTATGCTCAACTACGGCAAATTTTTAATCTTTTTGGAATGTAATTTAAAGATACTTTTTGTTTGCAAACTAATTTTTTTTTAATTTTTATTATGACAATAAATAAAAAATAATAAATATATAAAAAAGTCAAAAACGGATTAGTGCAGATATTCACGTAATCTCCTAGAGCTTTTAAAAAATAAAAATAACATACTTTAACATACTTTATCTAAAATAAGTTAAAATAAAAAAATATTTAAGAGTGGCGCTTTTAAATTTTTTGTTTTTTTACTTGTTGTTTTTAAGAATCAGTCATTTTTGAAAAGGAAGATTTTATGCATAAAAAAAATCCGGATGCATTATTTTAAAAAAAGATGACATAAATAAAGGTGAGATTGGTTAATATATTCACATATTTTTATTTCTTTCAATAATCCATTTGTACTTTCTTTGTTTTATAAAATTTTAACATAAATGCTGCTTAACCCTACCTTTGTTCTTTGAAAATATATTTATTGTCAAAACAGCTATATTCTACGAAATAAAAGTTGTTCAATGCAGTCTCATAAATAATTATATGAACAATTAGAAAAGTTTTGCAAAACACGCCCTTAAAAATAATTTAAATATAAATAATAATAATAAATACTACTAAAAGATAATAAAGTAAAATATTAATACACTTAATATGTGTGGCATTAATCAGCACTAGCAAGTCCGCAAAGAGATTGTAGCTCATGAAGAGAGCCTCGGCACCAAATGGTCCTCTGGGTTTATGTTTTAAATAGATGATGAGTTGATAATGTGTAAGCACGACACCTTGCTTTCTTGAATATGCAATCTGACGGATTTTCAAAAATGCAGATGACCTGTTGTCAGCGCCTCTCTATCGTTTCTATCGCCAAATAATGCAGTGAGAGACTTTAAGTCAGGGATTGATTCAACCTCGATCTCTACTATCTACAGCTGCTCATGTGTTAGGTTACTGATATACTTTCAATGCCAAGCATGTTGTCAGCATGTTCAATTGGTAGAATCCTTGAGTGATAAATAAAGAATTGCTTCTTCCAAAAAAATTGGTGACATTATCACACAAAATGCATTTTAAGCAAAATATTAAATTGTTAATGTTTAAGTTGGATATTAGTTCTTCGTCCACCCATTTTCGAGCAAAACACATAAACAAGCATATGTATGTTTTATTTGGCAATTCTATATGTTGTTAAATATGGTCCACAGAGCTCGACTCTGGTGACCAGGTATGGTCTTTAAGCACGTACACGGTCAACAGGAAGACATGCCATGATTTGCTAGAGCAGCCTGGGTTTATAGTGGAAGCAATGTATGCAATTTCTTTCTATCTTCCCCGCTAAATCCCGAGCGTTTACAATTCAAATGTGCTGTCAAGAAATGGCAACTAATGCCTTGTGAACCTGTAGATTTTTGGTAAAATTGGAGTAATTTTGGCTTCATAGTTGATTTGTGCGCTTGGGAGACTACCTTCGCCGAATAGTGAAATTTTCCGAATCAGTCAAAAAGTCTTGTTGGTGTTACTCTATTTAGGTGTTCCAATTTGGCCCGGATTGGTGAAACAAAAATCTTATCAGGACTGTTGTATTTCAAGAGAGAGTCAATAACTTGGCACTATCAAATGATTTAAGTGGATCCTAATTGAATGTGCGTTGATTCACTGCAACGGTGTTGTTTTTGATGAATAGTTTTTATCAGAGTTCAAAGTTACTACAATATGAGAACGAAAATAAATAAATACTTTGATTCATTTTTTAAAGACTCTTCTCCTGTATCCTGCCTAAACTTAGTAAGCCGCATACACGAAAATTAGAAACTTTTTCCAAAAATTAGGTCAGACCGCTGATAAACTCCTATTGAATATATTTTACTTAAAGAAACTTCTGCATCTCAAAATTGCTTACTTGAAAATACATTTATTTTACATAAAAACCTAAATAGAGGCTTAATCGTCCTTTAATTAAAAAGGGTTTCATATAAAACTTATTTTTTAAAAAACAACAGTTTGTTGTTCATAGCAGCAACAAAAATTTATGCTTAAAAATTTAATTTGAATAAAATAATATAATTTATTATAATGGCTTTTATATGTATAACATCCGCGTAACACCTTGCATAGTTAGTTAAAAACATTATAACCAAAGCATTAACTTAACCATAAAATCAACTTAATATCCAAGCAAGTCCGTGGACTAATATCGTTTGTACCAGACCCGTCAGAATGTACTCACCTATACATATATGCCCACAAACGAGTAGACATATTTAGCATATTTCCTTCATATAGTCATCTGCAGTTTATGCAAAAAAGATTACCAATTTTACCTTTATGTCTGAGAATGAAAATTGATTTATAAATTCAAGTTCAACAATATTGAGTTTTATTTTTATGGGTTGACTCTTGTATGAAAGCAGGGCGTTCGGAAGAGGTTTGCTATGCTTCAAAAGTTATTGTATTAGTCATTTCTTAAGTTTATTGTTAACACATTTTCATTTTGGTTTTGTTTAGATTCCTGGCATAGGGTGTGACCCGTTTTTGTTGGAGCGTCTCTCGTTCTAGTTGTTGTGGTTGTTGTTGGCTATTGCCAGCAACAATTTTTTTGTTGTTGGCATTATTGTTGTTGTTGTTGTAGCTGTCATCATGGCCAACGTCAGTGTGTGGCTTTTGTTCCTTTTTGCTTTAAAAATGTGAATAGGATGCCGGAAACAGACATTTGCATATATTGTGGTCGTGTTTTCTATTCGCTTTTCATTGCAATTCTCTTTTTAGTTGTGTTTTGGTTTTTTTTCTGCTTTTTGTTGTGCTCTTTTTGCAGCACTTTTGCTGATGTTGTTGTTGTTGGTCAAAGCCATGGTCTTGACGTTGTTGCTCTTGTGCCCTGGTCTTTGTCTCGACTCAAAGGCGGCTCTAACATTCTATGCTGCGGGCTAACACACGCAAACACACACAGGCCCTACGCCACATAGCACATACGTGTGTGTGTGTGTGTGTGTGTGTGTGTGTGGGTATCTGTGTGTTGCCATTCTGCATTCACGCTTTATAGTTCTTATCGCTGCGTTGTTGGCCTTTATAAGAAAAGCGCTTGGAATTGACTTGCCTCAATTGCACTGAGACTGCAACTTGCCCAAATAATATTCTATAGCAAATAGTATCTGCGAGATACTATTGTATCTTTGTCCAAATTTGAGCCTATCCCAATACCAAAAGCAGCATATTTTCACGTGTTGCTCTTGTTTTCGAACTTAAGAGCGCAAGTCTACACGCAGCGTGTTCGAAAGAGAGCAAACACAGTTAGTTTTCAAATTTGCGAAAGTATTCGAAGCTGCACGTACCATTTGTGACGTAGCTCTGCTGCCGTTGACGTCGACGCTGACGGCAACGTAACCGTTTTGCCGAAGTTTGTGCGCAGCTGCAGCGCTGCTAGCGATTGCCAGCGACTGCGACGCTTGCTGCTGATAAACACTTTTCGTTTATCATCAGTATTTCGTTAGAACTTCGCGCAACTGGACGTATTCTCGCATCCAGCGAATATTTTCGCGTAAAACTCAAGTCTTGGCCAGCATATTCGTTCGTTTTTGCCATCAGGGCGTGTGCGTGTACGTGTACGAGTACGGGTGTGTGCGTGCGTCTGGCCTAAACTTTAAACAGTTTCAGCCGTTTTTCAGCGAATGATGAATGCCTGCAGCCGCGGAAATTGGCGCGCAATTTGCTTATAATTTTTAAAGCCAATTTCCATAAATTAGCAATATCCACCGACAAGGTGCAAGAAAATTTGTAACAGCATCATTAAAATATTACTCAAAGAAAAATATTAATAATAGCAGCAAGAAAAACACGAAAGCTTAATATACAAAAATAAAATGAAATAAATTGCAGAAAAAAAAATAAAAATTAAATAAACTTGTTTTACATGTGTGTGTGTATGTGTGCGCGGCAAATAGAAAATGAAGGCAACAAATTTAACAACACAATAAAAAGCACGTGAGTATCTCAAAAGTTTTTCAGTTTCCATAAAACAAACATTTCTAAATTTATGGGTCAATACGAAACAATAAACAGCAAAAATTTCACTTGAGAAAAAAATGTGTTTTGATGCTTTAATAAAATACTAAGTAAAAGTTAGGAATATATTATTTAGACTTTAAAGAATGTTGTCAAAATGGCACTTGTGTGTTTTAGAAATTATTGCAATATTAATATAAGAGACAAACATAATTTTTTAATCTTAACAAAATCAAAAATGCAGTCTTTATTAATATATTAATAAAAAAGAACTCGCAGTCTTTTTTAATGTTATTTAAACGTTTTATAACTTTGTAAATAAGTTAAGCTGTTTTAAGAGAATCAAATATTTATAATTGACTTTATATCCTATACGTTTGGGTTTTTCTTCGAACTCCAAATATGATTGCAAAATAGTGTTCATGACTGGGTGCAATTACAAGCGAATTCGGTGCTTAATTTCACAAAAATTTAGCGAATATATTGCTCGCTTTTTTTTATATACTTTATTTTTATAATACAAAATTCAAAATTCCACAAAAGAGAGCCTTGTTAAAATTATTTACATATTTTTTTTTAAATACTTGTGTACTTTACTTTTAAAGATAACATCCTCGTATTTTTTAGTCGTATTAATTTGATTTATTTTATAAATTTAAAATGAATACTTGAACGAATCATAAATGTGTTAAACTAACCTTAAAAAATATATTCGAAGAATACAATACTGAAAAATTAAATTTAAGTTGAAAATTCTTTTTTAAATAAAAATATTCAATTACACTTATTTTTCAGTTTTTGAGATAGTTTTACAAAAAAAATAAACACTTAATAAAATAAAATTTATTGGTGCTACATGTGTTTATGTTATTTTTTTTGTATATTTCAAAAAAATTTTTTTTGGTTGTAGATTTTGTTAAAAGAAAAACTTTTAGGAAATGCCAATTATTCAATCTAATCGCAGTTTGTGACTTTTATTAATATTAACAATATTTTTCTTAATTTTTCAAAGAACTTTTAAAATAATTACATTGACAGTAATTGAGATACTTGAGTACTTTCGGCAAAAATTTATAGATTAAAATTAATTTTAGTTTTGCTAATAAAAACTTAGTCTCAATCATACAGGGACAAATTTTATTTTAATAAATCAACAGTTCTTTAAATACAAAAATTAAGCCGTTTAATAGTTTTTCTCGTTCAACCAAGTAAACATTGTCAAAATATTCAATTGTATTGCCCTATTAATATGTAATAAAAAGAACTTGAAAATCTCTGATATAATGACACAATCGTTCAGATACGCATATAATCTTTTGGCCCCAGTTCTCTTCAAACCACTGTTATTTATATATAAAAACCTCGAGAAACATTTTTAAATTTTTTAATAAGTTTGCAAAAATATTTGAATATTATGACTTAAATGTATGACATTTTTGTTTTTTTGTTAATGTTTTTTCTTTTAAAATAATTTCATACAAGTTTTGAGAATACATTTATTTAAATAATTTCTGATTTATTTAAATTTAGCCTGTTGAGTTCAGCTAATTTTAATGGGTCGCAGTAAAAGTTGGGGGTCATACTCTATGTATTTTTTTTCAAAATAAATAATCTGAACAAGTGTTTATATTGAAACATTACCAATTTTCCCATATTTGGTAACATTAACGCTTGCTCAAAATGTCAACAATGGAGCGAAATGCTTTAGTTGGTTTTTATTTTTAATTGTAGACATCAATAATTTATGTATTTTTTAATAACCTTTTAAGGCTTTATATTCTGCTACGAATACAGATTTCTTTAAATATATACACAGAAAATGTAATATTAATCCTTAAGCTGCACTTTATATATAATAAAACACTTAAGAATCTTTAATAAAGTAAGTTAATAATGTGTCTTAAAGGATTTACTATAAATATAGACAAACATAGAGTTAAAAATGTATAGCGAGTTCGTTTGAATTTTAAATGGAATTTTGTTATTACAATAATTTCTCAGAATCTAAGACGTCTGGCTACATTAAAAGGGTTTTCTAAGAATTCAAACTTTCATTGAATTTGAGTTATGCCTTTTTAATAAATGTTTAATTTATATGCAAGCATGAGAATATTTAAAAGCAATTTGATGTAAATAAAATGTATACCTTTATTTCGTGTAAATTAACTAAAGTGTTTTAAATTGCTTACAATAACTTAAATATTTAAAGATAAAAATATTACTAAGTGCAAAATTTGCATATCTAAAGGCCAATTATCAACTTTGTTTACATATGAAATTAGTTAATTGTGTATGAAAGTCCGATTATTTGCTTAACTCGAAATGCACACAATTTATTTCAACAAGAAATTAAGAAATTGTTTGCTAAGTTGCATTTAAATTGAAGAAGCTGAATGAAATCTTATATTACTTCGACAGTAAAAAAGTAATTGAAGTTAATTTTAAAAATTTATTTGAACTTTTATTTAATCTAACACGGCTTCATATATTCTTTAATTGATGGTATAATATAATTGCTTGACAATTTATTTAGAAGGACGATACTCACTCTTCTGCCAAATAGTTTTTAATTGATTGCAATAAAATTTATTCTTTATTAATAAAAAAAATGTATTTTGTCCTTTTTTGTAAGTCTTCCCATTTTAATAGTTTTTAAAAATAAAAACCAAAAAAATAGTACTTGTTTAATATACAGAGCAGATATTCGGCATTTTATAAAGAATATTTGCAAAAAAAAAACATAAATCTTAAGAATAAAATATAATAAAGGGATATAGAAAAAAAAGCCTAACAAACAAAACAATTCTCCTTTAATGAAGAAAATTTATTATTTGAAACAATTTTAGTTCGTGTTGTAATACTCATATTATAATGTTATTGAATTGTTTCTACACAAATCAATCTAATGCCAAGATTTAAGTACTGAAATAATCGTAATTAAAAATTAAGCGCATGGCCATTATGTCTACTTTATAGATAAAAAAATTTTATTTTCATATAAATTTTGACTTTTATAAAAAAAGTAATAATAATAAAATAAATAGAAATATATACTAAAAATAAAAAAATAATATTGTTTACTAAAAATAAAAAGAATATAAACAAAAAAGCGTAATAAGTAAAATGCATAAAAAATCGGAAAGATATATTGTAAAACCGACACAAGAAGACGACCTAAACGCAAAACATATTCTAGTCCTGCCTTACATCAATGAAGTTAACATATACCAATCAGAAATCAAATTATAGCCCATACTATTAATATACATTTGTATGAATTTTTACAACATTTAGATAATTAAACAATGAAAATAAAATAATTCGTCAAATAAATCCGTCAGATAATTTTAAAACAAGAAACTTGAACTGAAAGATTTTCTTTGTTAGTTCTCTTTTCAAAATAGAGTTTATTTCTTAAAATCAAGAATAAAAGAATAGTTGAATAATTCAAATAAGACATATAGGAATAAATTTGGTGTTATTTAAAAAAAAGGCCACCTTGTCGACAGACTTATATCGAATATTTATTATAAATGGTCTTAAATTAGTTATTTGGGCCTAAAATAAGTTGTTTATTTTTTTAAAACTCATGAAACTCGAAAAACTAGAATAAAACAGAAACAGACTACATATTTATTAAGCTTATATCTGCCTACACATAGTAAACAATGGTTTTGGAGCTTATCCTAATCAAAGCTTTGAAAAAAAATTGATTTCTTCTAAATAAATAAAACTGGTAATATCATCCACGCATCGGCCGAAAAGGTACATCCTGACTCCAGTTTCTCTTGTTAATTGCGCTACAAGATCAACTATCTATTTTCAAAATGTATCTATATTAAACTTGATTAAATTTTTTTCGTGAAAAACAGACATTATTTCGAATTTCCAAATTGCGGCATTTGTTGATCTACCTGTAGCCGCTTGCTAAAACTGCGATGGAAATTGGCTTTTAACAGGGCTGCCCGGCGGTTGCCTGGAAACTTGACAATTTCTCAATGATGGCGTTTCGAACGTTGAAGTTGCTTCCTATGTGTTTGCTTTCCAAGTGCTTTTTTTCAATATATATATTCTATATGCCAATAGATCATCGATTTATCTACAAAAATGTGAAAGCCCTTGGAAAAAAAATTAAAATCATTTAAAGGTTTACTTATGTGAAATATTGAAATATTATAAGTTTTATTCATTTTTTACTAAATATTTATTGTATTTAAAAATTTATTTATTTACTATTGCTATAAATATTATTTACGTGGTGTTCAAAACGCGACATATTTTCTATTTCGATTTAATAATTTAATTTATAAATATACAATGTTTCTTACATTTATAGTAATAATAACAAAAATATATTTATATAAAAAGTGATAGATATAAACTAATGTGAAAGGAAAAAAATATATGCGATATTCTAACACTTTTGGGTTAAAATTATTCACAAGCAAAATCGAGACAACTCTTTAAATTTAATTTAAAAAATAAAAAAAAAATTTTTATCAACAAATTTAATAACATGATTCCTTCTTACCTTAAAAAAATTAAATTTGGATAGAGCTGTACAAGATCTGCTTATGAACACTTCAGAGCTATTTATTTCACACATCCGTAGAAGTATTTTCATAAATTCTAACCATTTTTCAAACTCGACTAAATGCCTAAAAGCATTCACAACACACAGAGAGAGAAAATCCTTAAAACATGTTTTCAAAGAATTTTACTAGAGTTCAAATGAACATTAAAAAATAAAGCTATAAAGAGATTTGTGTCGCAGACCATTTTATCTCAAAAATCTTTTACTAGCATCTCGCATCTCGTAAACAGCTAAGACGCAGCAAAATTTATTATGTTACTAATCTCTTTGCTGCTCTCTCTTTTATTGTAGTTTGTTGTGCTTTTGGTTAAGTTTTACGGCCAAAACAAAGATTAAACTGACAGACATTTTGTGACATTGAAAGTTCAGCTTTAAGCTTCAACTTTGACATAAATTTAAGCAAAGTGCTTATTAAGTATGCCCCTTACAATGCCTTTAGTCACAAATACTCTCATAAATCATCTAAAGGCGTGTTAGCGTAATAAAATATCAAAAAGTAGATATATGATACAAAAAAAAGGAATTGTTTTAAAAGTGCAGAGTAGACAAGTATACATCACAACAAAAACAAGCGCAAAAAAAGAGAATTGCGAAATTTTAAATTAAATAAAAATAAAAAAAAGGCAACTCCAAAAGAAAGGCGTGCACTCACTTGGTGCTCTTGTTTCTTGTTTTTATTTTTTTTTTGTCTTTTTGCTGAACTCAACTTTGAAAAGTCGAAAATTATGTAAATGCAAAACATTTTTTATGAATGTAAACAATTTTTTCCGCCATTATGCGCCATCAAGTATGCAAAGATATGTATGCTGTTGCTCATAGCCAAGCGCAACAACGTCAACAAGATTTGCCAATGAGGCCAACTCACCTGTGCGGCTTAAAGCCAACTTGTATCTATATCTAAGCACCAACAATAACAACAACAAAATCACCAACAACAATATGCATCATGTTGTACATGTATCTACAGGATTCAAGCGCTGGCAAATGTTGAGATTTATGCGTTGTTGTTGCTGTTGTTCTAGTCCTGTGTGCGTCAGCTGCAGGCATATGAAGCATGTAACTCATCCTTGCTTTGAAAATCAGTCTTTGGCAGTTTCGTGTTATATTTTTTTTGTTGAATGTATTTTTTTTTTTCATACGCACAAAAAAGTCAAAAGTTTCTGTGATGTAATCGTGTTTGCTGTCACTTTAATTAAATTTAAGCGCCCAGCAAAAGTTGCGTTAGTAGCTTAGCCGTGGCTAAGGCTCTACGGGTCGGAACTTGAGCACCCGGAATCAGTTGACATGAAAGCGTACAAGGCGTGCAATATTTAACTTTTTGTTTTGCATTCAATTCACGCACACTTACACACACACACACTCACGCACACTAAAGCAACAAAGTACCCAAAAACTGGTGCCAGACAAAGTCGCATCTAAAAGATACATAAACTACACAAACACATACACAGAGAGAGAGAGCAAGAGACACGTATGAAGTTTTAACATGGGCAGACCACGTTTTTATTGTTATACAAAAAATCCTTGGCAAGCTTTTAGCCAAGACAAAATATGTGGAAAACCCCTACTCGCACGTAAACTAACCATACATATACTACATACTACATATGTATATATTATATATAATATGTACATCTATCTATCTATCTATCTATCTATCTATCTATCCGTATCTGTCTCTATCTGCGTTTCGTGGTCTTCGACATGCGTTACTTTTATTTACACATACGACTGGAAACCCAAATGTTTACCGCCATCGCTACTGGGTTACCATAGCACAGTGGTCGCATTTCTAATGTCATACAGGCAAAAGAAAAAATAACATTTTAAAGGAGTTTATACTTTATGCTAATTTAAAAATATATATATTTGAATTCTGCAATTATATAAATCAAAACCAACCTGTTTATGAAAACAAGATGTAAAGATGAAGCTAGACTTATGAGAATATTCTTAGCTCCCTAATGGTTATTGTTACAGAATTTGGTCATGAGTGAATATCACAATTCAAAAAGTTCGATTATATAATTAGATTTCCACTACTAGCTATTTTTATTATATAAAAGCTATCACAAGAGTTACAATTAAGTTGGTTCAATTGATAACTATCAAATACCATATAAATATCATTCCGTGGCAACGTGCCATCTATAATATAATATATTTTTATTTCTATTTTATCAATCTACTATTCTACAAGCCCTTGATTCATCTTAAAAATTGATGAGTAGAAATAGATGCCCATTGTAACAAAAAAAATGTAATGTAATACGAACACGATACAGAATAAGAACTTTTCTACTTACATATACTTATTATTTCTAAATTATTAAATATGCGAAAACACTAATTGTCTTTAAGCATAAGATGTGTGGTCCTTTTATTCTAATATGTCGTATTGATTTCCCCTTCGTTTTCTTAGCTATTTTATATTTTCATTAGTATTGGGAATGCCTAAAAGCCTTATTTGATTCCATATACAGAATAAAAAAATGTTCGACCTATTTCGAATAAAATCGAATTTTTTTTTGTTTAACAATGTATCTGTATTTATCGAAAAAAAATGAAATGAAATAAATCAAAATATTATTTGCAATCTTGTGTGATTTTTGCCGATTTCTGAGTTATTTAAAATATAATTTTTTTTACAATTCCATTTGACTACTTAGGACGAGATCACGCCATAGCTGTAACTATTTAAGTTGTTCAAATGTAACTATAATTATAGTAATTTTCTTAGTTAAAATGTAAGAATTGTTTTATTCTTTGGTAATACCTTCTTGTGGTAGATAAAAGCCGGTTTCTAACTTGAAAAATAAACAAATACAATGCAATATATAAGTAAACAGCAACCTCCCACACTAACCGAACACTTTCTGGCACTGAAGGTACTACTTCTTCTTAAAGTATCAATCCCACATTGTTGATGTTTTTGTTGTCTTTAATTTTTGGCTTCTTGTGCCATGACAACAACCCACTGTGCGCGCAGTGGCAGAAAATAAGATTAACGTCCTGAGAGAGTCAGCCGAAAGTAGTGTGCACCATAAAACTTATGCCCCTCATTCACACACACACAGACAGCGCGATCCATTGCCAGAAGGACCCAAGAAACTCACGCAAACATATCCCTACGCACACACACATGCCGGAGGTGCTTCATTCATCATCAAGTGCTGCGTCGGTTCGTGCGTAGTACAGAATTATCTGCGCTTGCTATCCTTTTGCACTCTCTCTCTCTCTCTCTCTCTCTTTAGACCCGCCACCCTTTTTGCTGTGTAATTTCGTAAAATGTGCAACTTTTCGCATATTACGGCAACAAAGTTAAAAAGCTTGCTGAATTTTATTCGCACTGTCATTTCGCTTGCGTTAGGTCTTCTGTTGCTTCGTTCTCCGCTACATCCGGTTTATGCACAACTTAGGCTTGCTGCTTCTTCGCTTATTTTTACTTCCTGTAAGCTGCGCCTAATGTAACCCCTGCGCATAATTTAGGTTTTTGAAATTTTTATTGCCACAGCAGCTGCGTTTTATGTGCATCCGCTCGTTAATCCTTTGCTGCATTACACTACCATCCACGACAAGTACAATCCTTGGATCCCAACAGTAACTTGAAATCCGCTTGGCCATCAAAGGTCAACGTGATTTGGCATAAATTAAACAGTCGCCATGTTTGTTTGTCTTTGTAACTTGCGCGCGCGCGACCCGCAATCTAATTAACAACAATACGCCTTCTTGGACGTACCCAGGCGGCGGCAGCGGCGCCTAGTACTTCCGCCTGTGTCCAGCCGGCCATATAACCGACTGCTCCACTCAAATTTAAATATTCATTTAATGTTTTTAAAGTAAGGCTCACGAAACATTATGATTTTTGCATTTTAATAACGACACCCTGTGACTTTTCCAACCGAAGTGAAATATATATAAAAAATCAGAGCGCGCTAACAAAATGGCGGACTTGCCGCCATGACAGGCGGCGGCACGTTTCAAGCTTAAATCCGCTGAAATATTTATGCATGCCGTCACACACACACACACATACGCACACACATATATATACTGACAAATGCTTTTAAATTTGCGTAAGAAGCTCTTCAAATAGCCAGAAAATATAATTTTACATTAGCGACAGTCAAAATGGCAGAAGGTTTGACGTCGACAGAGGCGACAGCAGCAGCAGCAGCTGTAGATGCTTCAAAAGTTTTAAGCAGCTTAAATTTTAATTAATTTTCTTTTTTTTTGTTGCTTAATGAAAATAAAATACAAAATAGAAAAAGGGAAAAATCTAAGCAGCATTTGAAATTTTCATGCAGCAACAATCATTGACAAATGCTTCAAATGACTAAAACAAACTTCGGGGAACTCTGAAAAAAAGAAGTTTGTTCCATGTAAACTACAGTCAGTACTCGTTTGTTTTTCTTTTGAATTTAGAAAAATTGTGAGTTTCAAGAAAATATTTTGCACAATGTACTACATAGTATTCTAAATTTAGTTAGTTTAATTTTGAATTATTTTTTAATTAAACAGTTGCCAACACATTAAATTGTAATGAGCTTAAAAACCTACTTATTAATGAGTTAAAAATATAGAAAATAATATAAAATAATTTTACATTGAAGTTATACCTAATTATTTTTGTGTTGTTTATTTATTTATTTATTAAGGTGTATAACTAAGTCCTTGTTGAGCTTCTAATTAATCACTTTAAAAATTAAGAAATATAAAATACTAACAAGGAAAATTTTACATAAAACAAATCCGTATCCCTGAGCTAAATTTTGTGTGGATATGTGCTAAAAATTATTGCGTCACACAAAAAACTTCAACTGCAAAATTTGGCGATTTCCAAATATGTGTAAGTTGAATATTTGTGACTTCAAACAAAAAATCACTTATAATATAAAAATATAATAAAGTGATAATAAACCCAAGAGACAACAAACGAAGAAAATATGCACTTAAGATGATTGGTTGAGAAACGTAAGTAACGTAAATTATTAATAAACTTAGCTATTTCGATATAAATATCGCCTCCTAATCGCAGCCTAATGTTAAGTCTAATTACAATAAAAAAGTAAATAATAAATATTTATATAATATTTTTTAATTTCAACTAAGATTAATAGCCCTTGTTCTATTATAATTACATTTTCGTATATATTTACTTATTGCTTATTTTATATACACTTCATTTAAATTAAAATGTTGCCCTATAGTTATGTGTTCAAAAAATATGAATATTATATTTATTTTAATTTTTCATTTTTAAATTTCTTAATTCCGCTTCTAAATTATTTATTACTAATTATTTTGAGCAAGCAACTAAAGGTTTTAAACATTTAGTTAGAATTACGCTAATGAGTTTTAGGCGAATAATGCTAGGTGTGCGTCCCTAAACCCTTCCAAAAAATGTTTCGCAAGTGGCATGCATGCTTTTAATATAAAGTTCAGCAAGTCGCATTCCTTAAATAGCCTAAATCGGATTAAAAATCAGAGCACACCTGAATTTGCCAATAACCCTAAAAAGTATGCTATAGTTTTCTTAATTACCTAAACTAGTAGCGCATTTGAGCAAGTAAATATCAAAAATATCTAGGTGTTCTTTTTTTTATTTAAAATGAATACTAAAAAAGTAACTATCCTTCGACGTTAATAAAAGGATAAATTTAAGAAAAGCTTAACGATTTAAAGAAACATCTTAAATCTGCCCATAATACTAATATAAATGTAGGCTAAATTTATTTGTATCAAGCCGGGAGACAACTCTCTCCACCCATTTCATACAGCTATCGCTCGCACTTATTAATCATATAACAAAACTAATAAACCATGAATTTTCTCAAATAAAGATACTATACACCAATTTATGTACACCTTTGCTGTAGGTAATGTAGTTGCATACATACAACTATAAATTTTTGCTTAACTGGTATTATTATTTTATCTCTCACACGCAGGATTTTATGTAGTGTCATCTTGTATCCATAAGTAAAAATCTTTATCCAATAAGGCAATTGCTTTTTGATTTTAAATTTATTTTTTTTATTTATTTGAAAATAAACTGCAAGCCATGGAAATTTATTTTTTTTTAATTATGCGAGCAACAAAACAATAGACCACTTATCGTTTTTCACGAACTGCTTAGTAATTAAAAAAGCGAATATGTTGTTCTTAAAGAAAAAATGACTTGCTGTTAAAAGTTTAATTATAAATGTTCATAAATTCAAAGTCCTGTCTTTAAACAGACTAAATTCGGGGAAAAACATTATTTAATGTTTACTTATAATTGACGACAGACAGTAACCCAAAAGAAAATACAAATAAGTACATACGAAGCACTTAAAAAGGGCGTTTAATTGAAGAAAAAAATAAAAAGTTGACGAGGGAATGACAGCCATATATTACAATACGTTACGTTATTTACTCGTCAACGTCTACTGTATTTATCTTTATAAGGTGCAAATATTTTTCACTGAAACTTAAATAAACTGCCGCCGCCCAGGCAAATCGATAAGGCCAAGGCCCCTTGGGACTCAATACTGTGCGTGGGCCAGACATGAAACCGTTTTGTATTTAAGACAAGTTTTGCTTCTTCAAAGTTTAAAAGTATCGCAAAAAAAAAAAACGAAAAAATAAATTGCAATCAAATAGCGAGCCAAAAATATGCGCCCGCAGCACTAAAGTTGAATATTTGCTTTAAAGAGATTATTAAAAATTGCACAATAAAAATACAGCAACATTTGCGGTGGTTACTTTAAGGACTATGCGGAGCTTGTTGGGTAGAAGGCATTCAGCATAACAGCAATAAGCCATTAACCTGCAGAAGTGAAAAGCACAGCAGAGAAAATGTTTAGTCGTAAACATATTAAAAGCTGCTTTGCATAAACTTTTCACTGGAGAGAGCCAAACCAGACCAGAAAATAAAAAGTAAAACGAGCAAAAATGGCAAACAAGGACACAATTTCATTTACGATTTATTGAAAAGGGAAAAGCGGCAAAACGCCAAAACAGAAAAGGCAAAAATACACCAGCAGCAACCAACAACAACAACAACAACGACGGGGAGTACCAATTGTACAATGCAAATGGCCAGAACGCTGCTGGGCTGCCAACTCGTTGAGGGCTTCATTAAAAACAAATTTCATGCATAAGCTGGAAAAAGACGACGACTTCATTCGAATGCAACCATAAAAAGAAAAGCGCCAGGGAAAACGAACGTTTTCTCTCGCTTTAGCGTTTTTGGTATTTGCAAAGCCTCTAAAGAGCTGGGCAATAAGCCTCGAAGAGCGAAAAGCGAAAAAGGCGCCGCGACGCATGTAAATAGCAAGAAATAAAAAAAATACACACAAAAAGCAACTGCAAAAATGTTTATTTGCATTTGAACTTTGAAAAACTCACTCACTCCCTATCTTTGAAATACAAAAAATACACACACACACACAGAGTGAGCGAACCACAAAAACCAGTTCCAGGGCCAAATTGTATGTCATTCAAGCCCTCTCGTTTGCACCTATTTGTACCTTTAATTGCATGCACGCTTTGGCCTTTGACCGGTTTTTTATGGACGCCGTTTAAATCAGTTGCCATCCCCACTCGCACACACACACTCACTCGCTTGTGACTTGACATTCAATGGAATTTTTCGTTTATGCGTACTCAAATCGTGAATTTTCCATAAACCTCTTTTATGCTGTGTATAAAATTTTATTTTTTAATTGAAGAAAGCGTAATTGGTTTTAAAACATTATATGTTGTGAATTTCAATTTAACAATAAATAATGCTTATTACAGAATCGTTGTTCATTCAATAACTCTCTCTGTATACTAAAGACCATATATAAAATTGAACAGTTAAAATAGTCGTATCTCTTATGTTAATATTCCAACAATTCTGTTTACAAATGAACCGAAACAAATGTGTATATTTGCATATTTCTGAAAAAATTTGCTTCGCTAGAGAGACAACCATAATTCTTTGTTTGAGTAAAAAATTCAGTCAGCTAAAGCAAAAATTAGAGCGAGAGCGACAATCAGTCAAATGCATATGTGAGAGTCGACAAATTAACTCTTATTCGTATGCTGACTGAACTGCGGTAGAATTAAGATAAAATCTGCACATCTCTGCTATAACTTATATGATTAGGAGCAATGACTGCCGTCAGGCAGTAAGACAATCATAATAGTTTCAAAAATGATTATAATTAATTTTTGTATATAATATATACAATTATCGACAAGAGCCAAACAATTTGTATTGTTAACAACTTAATTATTTAGCTAGGTGAACAAAATGAC
This sequence comes from Chymomyza procnemis, assembly GCA_035046065.1. Lineage (NCBI taxonomy): Eukaryota > Metazoa > Arthropoda > Insecta > Diptera > Drosophilidae > Chymomyza > Chymomyza procnemis. The sequence goes on along the minus strand of JAWNOJ010000023.1, from coordinate 8,061,251 downwards.
ATAGAGATTAGCTCTTTTGCAGCTTTTCAACAGTTATAATTTTATTAAGGAAGGAAAAAATGTAATATATAAAGAACTCAGAAAAAAAAATTAAGTACTTAAAACTAAGATAATGTATTGCAACCTGACTAATTAAAATGATACTTTATATATAATGTTTTGGTTCGTTTGATTATCATATTAATAAAACTTGCTATTACCTTTCTTACTGCATTATATTTTATTAATATTACTTTGTATACATTCCTTGCCCTCGGTAGCGTGGCACACTCGCCTCTAAACCTGAAGTTCGATGCGTTGATTTCACTCTGCAGCTCTGGTGTATTTGCCCAGCACTGACATAGCTAGCAAAAAAAAATTATGCTATTTATCTAAATAAAATATTAGTACTATTCAACAACTCTTTTGGCATTTAGTTAGTCCTGACACATCTATCAATTTTCGATATATAAAATTTACTATTTGATTTGGTTTAGAAAAAATATAAATAAATGTGAAACTTTATTGTAAAAATGCATTATCTTTTTTGAAGCTATTTTTCCACAAAATTTTGAATTAAACTCAGTGACAGGCATCAAGCCTTAGTTACAAATGTTGACCATGTAATAAAAATAATGTATGTAAATGTTGTTGATTTCGAGCTCGCTACACCAAAATCTAATTGTTAAGTTAAATTTAATAAAATAGAACTCAAATAGAACTAAAATGGAACTAAAAAAATATATATATGAAAGACCTGCATTTAAAGTTCACAGCAAAGCGCCATCGACTGCTAAGTTACCGAAAAATTACCGAGTTATAGAAACTTCAAATTAAAAACTAAGTAATGCGAATATTTATGACGGCTGGTTACATCTCAATTTATTTAAAAATCTTTTACGAAGCCACCTATTTAAATCGTATATAGAGGGCTCCATACAAGAAGATCTTAATCTAGTAATTACAAATTAAAAATGGTTATATTGATGTGATCTCAAACCTTCTTTCTACATGCCACATCGCTCGTGAAACAATGGACCAATTAATAGGCGACATGAAGGAGCAGTTTATTTCGAAATAAGGACCTATCTATCAGGCTACTGTAAATATCGAAACTATTTTTGTGAAGCTATATATTAAATATATATTAAGTCTCATTTCTATATTCCGAGGGAACTAATGCACTAATAGAAAACATTAAAGAAATTATTCGTGATACCGATCGACACAGTCTAGAGAGTTCGCCAAGCTTAAATTAACTTTATTATTAAAATAAATTTTAATAAATTATATGTATTTTTCAGCAAATAAAATTTAAAAATTCAAAAACGATTTCAATATAAAATACTTTTGTTTTAAAGCTCATTTAGCAATCTTGTGAAAATGAACACACCAAATTCGTTCAAATTATACAAAACTGTTTTCCAGAGCACAGCTTATTGTGCTACGCACAAAAAAATATAATTTCTTTAGTACAAAACCCGTCATAATGTTTTTAATATAAATTGAAATAATGTTAACTACAAATATTTTAAATAATACGTAAATTTCACTATGATTAGTTTTTCTTCAATGATTAAAAACAAAACAATTATCATATGTTTTCTATCACTAGATAAAGTCGCATCTTTTTCACCCAAAAATTATGAATCAGTAAATCATAATAAACTACAGCATAAACTTTCAAAGTAACACACATTGGCAGCCAATGTGCATTTAGTTAAGTTCAACAACTTTTTAGCATCGTGTGTGAGGATTTGTGTGTATTTTGCCATGTCGCTTTTTTTGACGCAGAACTCAAATCACAAAGAAAAATATTTACTCTTCAGCAAAGCTATAGCATGAAATTGACACCAATGAAAGCAAAACGACCACTTTGACATGCATATTTGTATGAAAAAAAAATAGCTTGACTTTCGTTAGCTTCGCCATTTTGTTAAGCCAACGTCAGGGACATTTTGCCAATTAGCAACAAGTTGCAAATGTTTAAAAGAGCCAAGACAAGTAACTTACGCAAAATATTTATAATGAATTTCCGTTGATTTTTAAAAATATTTTTATAGTTCAAAGCTTTACGCAGCACGCCTAATATGGCTGTAGTTGACGTTTGTGTCTATATCTGTTGCAGTAGTCTTCCTTATTCTACTGCTTTTTTAGGGCAACGAGGCTGTTATTTCCGATTAAACGTCAAATTAAAAATGTTTATCCCCAAAATAAATTATATAGATTATGAGTGAACTTGTAGATTATAGCTAAAGTATGTACCTTTTTTAAACGTCAATCCTCAAATTGTTTTTATAAACTAATTGAAAATACTTTGTGTACTTGTACAGCTTATGAACTCTTCATAAGAGTATACGCGGCACATAGCTAAAATTGAAAAAAAAAATTGGAAAAAAAGAAACCATTCACTGTACTTGACAGTTAGGTAGGAAGCAACCAGGCGTACAAGCCACCAATACAGTAGCCAAAACCGAGTGCACAGCAGCAACGGCCGTAAGCTAAATGCCAGCTGGACAAAATGGCGCACATCAAAGTGCCGGATGGTAGTGAAGACCGTAAATGAAGTTGACTCACATGTAGTTCATTATGCCCACGGAGCAGTTAAATGTCAATGGTTTGGCAATTTTTAAAGTATCAACGCCTTCTACATGCTCAGTATAAAGCATATAACATGCTCGGCATCCATGGCCAAAGGACTTAAAACAGCGCGAAACAAAGGCAGAAAAATTTGCTGCCAAAATGTTGACAGCGGCAGCAACAAAATCAAGCAACTGTAAGGGTTTGCACAATGACCAGTTGCCATTTTGATTTTTTTTTTTTTGCTATGTGTGTGTCCGTGTGTTTGCCTTATAAGCAATTTTCCATTTTTTCACATTTCTCGGCTTTATGCCTCTCGCTTTACCACTGCCGACAATCATTCAGCTCTCGCTCGCTATGAAAGTAAAACGCAATGAAAATGGCAACAAACAAAATAATTGAAATTTGGTTTAGCCCAAAGAAGAAGCAGAATACACAATAAAAACCAACAACATCAACAACAACAGCAGCAGAACAAACAAAAAAACTGCCCAAATGAGAATCAAAATGAACTGAATGCCACAGAACAAAAGCGCTTAAAAAAAATACGAGACACAAAGACAGGCCAAAAGCATCTTACCATGGCTAACTACTTACTTCCAAGTCCAAGCCTGTCCAAGTTATTGTGCGCAGATTTTTCACTTCATTTTGTTTGCTCTGCTTGTTTCCTTTTTTCATTTTTTATTTTTTTGTGATTTTGAGCTAAATCTTCAGTGATTGCAAATTAAATTTTTGCAATTTGCCACGCCCAGCTTAAGCCGACTGTCAGCCTACTTTATGCTGTCGCGTTCATATTAACAACAACAGCTAAAGATACACAAAATGCAAAAAAAAAAAATGAAGAAATCTGCAGGAAAATGAGCTCGAAAAATGCCAAGACATATGCCATATTCTAATTTTGTGTCATAATACACTATAAGCGTGTTGAGCGTGTTGACATAGTTAAACGATTTTGAAACATTTGGTTTTTATCTGACTGTGTAGTACAAAAAAGCAACTTCTAAAAGCGTGAAGTAAGGCTTTAGATATAAAGTAGCTTTTAGTGTTTCTAAGCATTAGCTAAATATAAGTCAATCAACACTTCTCATAAATAAATAAAAACAAGATAAATATTTTTTTAGAAAAATTAACTTATCTTAAGAATCTGAAAATATTGATTGTGGAATAGAACAAGAGTTCTGAACGGCTTTAACAGCGCTTATAATATGATATATACTTTTCATAGCTTTACATTACAATTAAATGTCAACACTCCAGGCTATACTCTCCCAAATCTCGAAATCTTCTATGCTGTCAATTCCCGCTTATCCTAATCTTATCGATAGTGTTAACATTTCCTTATATGGTTAGCTGTTAATCTATATGCCTCTTATTGATTTGTAACTTTATTTTTTTCACTTTTACTTACTCTCTATATTTCCATTTAATTCAGTTTGAACAAACTTATATAACTCTTCTACAAATATTTTTATTTTGCCATCAAATTTATTTTTTCCCAGAAAAGCGTATTTAACATTCGTCTTTTCAAGTAATTTCCTATTCGCATTGCGGTCGCTATAAAGTTTGGAAGCTTTGTCAGACCAAAAACAAAACAAAAAAAATACAAATGACAAAATGATTTCTTTGCTTACCATCCCATTATTTCGGCTTGAGCCATATCTCATTCCAATGTGTATCATAAATTTTGTAGGTACTTTGTTTTCTAATTTTCTGTTGCTAAAACAAAGCAAAAAGTGTAAAAAATGTTTATTTCAGGCACTTTCAAAAGTATCTTCTACTGGTTGTTTCCCTTAAATTTCCATAGTCTGAGCATTTCCTTTATGCATAATTTAAAGTGTTGCCTACTTTTTAGGGCATAAACAAAAAAGGGGAGCTGAAATTAAATCCAACCAACAAGCATTTTACATGAATTTTCATTAGAAAATACTTTCATTTACATTCCTGAAAACCTTTCCAAAATACTGGCAACTCATCTGGCAATTAAATATGAAAAAGCTGCAGCAAAAATAACACAAATAATTGCATTTTCACTTAAGCTTCTATGCCACTGGACAAGGTCAATTAGCAGTCAGTCAGCATTTCAGAAAATTATATCTTTCGGCACGTAATTGATTAACTTAATTGCAAAGTAAAATAAAAATAGATTTCAAGTAATTGCTGCTTATATATAAAAGCTGGAGTTTGGGTTTTGTTGCATTTTTTAAAGTAATGGCCAGAGTGGATTGCGAAATAGTAAGTACACAAAAATTTTAAGAATTTTCAATGGATATATCTGAAGTACTTGAGTTCTAACAAATTAAACATTCTATAAGTATACTTTAATAGAACGTAAATTTTTGTAATAAGTGCAAAATAAATTTTTTAGAAACCAAAAGTTGAAAATTAGTGCATCGAGGCTGTCGAAGCCAAAGTTGAAACATAAAAGTTTAATTACAGCTTCAAAATGAATGACATGAAAATATTTCAACAGAATTGGTTATGTTTTCATTTTCCAAAACACGGAATTGATTTTGATCAAAATTTGTAAAAACAAATATCCCATGGCATATATGAGATACAACAAATAGGAAAATATATTCCTTTTTTAGCAAAATGCTGTTAATCCATTGCTGTTGCTGATATTGCAACATAATTTCAGCTGCCTAATTTTGTAATGCTTTTAAGGTCTGCACATAATCGGTTGAATCTGTCTCACTGTTCAAAATTTGACTGATCGATTAAATAAATATGCTATCTAACCACCGACCTTTTGAATTAGAATCTAGTGCGCTACCAACCACAACCAGTTATCCTAGTTATATATGTTTACATAGACTTCAATCTTCTCAAATAAGAGGATTTGCTTAGATTTAAGACAATTTTATATGAACAACTAATAAAAGTTAGTTTTCTTAAATTGTAGCCATGGAAATGAATAAAGATATCCATCTAGCATTTGGCATTCTTATCCAAACTAAAGTTGGCATCTTAAAAGATGGAAAAGAGAAGCATTTAGATGCGGTTACACTTCAATGAACAACATTTTACATATTCGATTTTATTTTTATAAAATTTTTTGAACCAACCAACCTCGATGTAATCAGCTTATTACCTCACTTATATATTACCTAAAAGCTGTGGCCAAACTCATACATAATGGCTAGGTTTTTTAGCACCAAGCTCAACGCTTTTCCTTATAGCCACAAGTGAATAAATCGGCTTGCCAACAGACAGTGATATCTGATTATAAAGTTTTCGTCAAGGCTGCATATTTCCATCAAACTTTGTTACCAACTTTTAATACAAGTTTCACGTATATTTTATAAAATGCTTGCTAGCTGCCAGAATCTAACATATAGTTGACGGTCGTTAGCCGTAAGACAGCAACTAATTGCAACCTTTGGTAATTGTTTGTATCAATTTCGTGGAGCACATGTCGCCATGTCGCATGCTCAACTTGAGCGAGAATAAAAAAAGTATTTGTTATAAAAGAAATGTAGTTGAAAAAAAGAAGAAAATTCGAAAAAAAAATGTTGCAAGAAAAATTCATCTTGTGGCAGCTGCAAAATTTAACGTATGTTGTCGCTGCTAAATTGAGGCACGTCATTGCGGCAGAGACGAGTGTGGTTGATGCAGATACACAAGCAGCAGCAGCAGCAGCTACGTAACTATGTATCTGTGTTGCATCAATTTTTGAGCCCATACACACACACACACACACACACACACACCATCACTCATACAAGCAAAGAAACAGAGGCAAGTTGGCACGTTGTCAACATATCAAAAATGCAAAAAGTGTTTTTCTTAATTTGGCAAAGTCACATCAAGGCCATAGAGTGTATCTGTGTGTGTGTGTATCTATCGAATGCCACGCCTATAACCGCCTAGGCAGCCATCAAACGCAGACTTTTTAATGGAAACGTGTTTGCTTTACTAAGCGTCTGTAAAGTGCCCGCCTCCAAAAAGCTCGTAAATTGCATGCAAACATCCATCCATCCATACATACTTTCTCACTGTATATAGCCGTGGCGGCGGCATCTAATATATAAGGCAACGTTATTGTACAAACAAGTATGCGTGCGTCATATGTCAAAATTTTATATCTATCGTTGAGTTCCACCACAGCTGCAGTCCCGGAGACAACAAAGTCTCGGAATTGTATATAGCAGCAGAAAGAGCCATAAAATTACGAAAACTAAAGCTCAACTGCCACAAATTACAAACTGCTCTTTTATTGCATTTCATTAGAAATATTTGTACGCTCAACTCTTGGCCATAAAACGTGCGCGCCATCTGTCTCTCTCACTCGCTCTCTCACGCTCAGTCTCTGAGTTGGCCAGAAACTTTCCATTTTATTGTTTGGCCAAAAAGTGCGGCTGATAAACACACAAAATGCAGAGCACAAGCGTAACGAAACGAAAGGTAATCAAAATTTATTGCACGCACATAAAAAGATCTAAAACAAGTCTCAACTACAGATTGAAGCTATCACGACAAAGGACTACTCTGTATAAGGCACTCCAATCTGACAAATATCCATTATATTTGTCAGCAGAATTATATATGTACTGTTTATATTTGCAGTGATTTGGGTTTGTATATGAAAACCTTAATTTGATTTTTTTTATCTAATTGGCAAGTAATGTCGTTAATAGAAGCTTTTTATTCCCAACTTGAGATAGAACTAGGCGAAAATATCAATGAATCAGAATTATTATTAGCTGGTTTTGCCGATTTTTTTCTACAATGTTCGTAAGTCTTTCATCGGCATGGAAAATTTGAGCGCCATCTGTCGACTAGTGTACACATAGAATCAGTCGAACTCAAAGGCGTTTTGTTGATTTATCGTAGTAAAAATGTATATATTAGTTTGCTTAAAAGTTTATACATTATTCATGAAGTTCCTTGCTGAAAATATAAAAAAAAGTTCTGTACCTGTACTGAATCGAGTTTGTTCTTTTGTTTAATTTATTCAATATAAAATATATATACGCTTTTGAAAAATACGCCTTAAAGTACAACTGCAATTAAAATTGCGATGCTGAAGTTTCAAAAATCGCAACATCTTGATGGCTTTTTTCAAATGGCAACTATTGCCATTTCGTACAGCTCAACTTTTAAAAGGGCGATATTATTTAATGATTGCATTCTTAAAGTTTCATATATCTAAATATTATGCATATTTTTTTAAAAATGTACTGCCTTATTGCACTTTTGGTAACAAACATTTTATGCAAATATTTTTAGAATATTATTAAAGTTCGCTAAAGCTACGACAAATATTACTGTCCTTTATTTTGAAAGTTCCAAATAATAGAGCAGTGTGATCTAGTATGTAGTTATAGTTTATTTTAAGCAGTTTTAAAAAAATATCTAAATGTTATTAAAAGAGAATTGGAACTATCGAAGCAATCATCTTGATCACTGATACCCTTCTAAAAGGCACATTGAAGTGTCATAGCTTCTATTATCCTTGGGATAAGGTTGGTTTGCTTACTTTTGATTTTAATATTAGTCAACATAATATTGTTCAAAGTATTGCTATTGTTCTTGTTGTTGCGCTCATTATTGCTGTTGTTGGCAATAGCTTTTATTGTTGTTGTTGTTGCTATTTCAAAATGTGTTGAAACTTTTGCATTTGCATAAATTGTGCGCACAAAAGTTTAGTTGAGTTCAGTTGTTGTGGCTGTTATTATTGTTGTTGGCTGTGCTGTTGGTCTTGGTATTGCTGTGGTTGCTGTTGCTGTTGTTGTTGTTGGCTTTAATTAGCCCAGCTGAGTTGACAGTTAGCAAGACATTTCAACTAATTGTGCGTCGATTTCGTTGCGCGTAAACAAATTAATTAAAACATAACATGTTGATGGGCCACATGCACATTTACTTAACTACACTAACTTACACATGCACAAACACACACATACTTACACACATGCTGAGCATTACAAAGCGTTGAGCGTCAAGCGGAAGCGGAAGCAAAAGATGAATATGAAGACATCAAATGGGAAGCCACTTGGCAGCCATTTTTGTTGGACGCACTCACTCTAGACACAGAAACGCCCGCCATTTTCTTGAGTCTGTTTTATTTATTAATGTTTGTTGTATGTTGGCTGCTGCTGCTGCTGCTGCTTTTTTGTTGTTGTTAATATTTTTGTTGTTATCACTGTTGTTGTCAAAGGCATTAATGTTAATTATTAAGGCAAGTGACAATTTGAGTGATTTCGCCCCATTCTCACATTTCTAATGACAACAAACAAGGCCACCAAAAACAATCATATTGCCATTTGGTGTCACGCCCACACACACACACACACACACCTACGCACACACACTGATTTGACAAACACTTTTTGGCTTTGGCAAATATATATGTAGACAATGATAACAACAACGATAAAAACAACTGGGACAACGACAACCATACATCGACAGCGACATCTAGAGTGTTAGAGCCGTTTGTGTTGTCATTTGTTATCTGTAGAGTTTGACATATCGCTTCACCCAGTCTGTGCTCGCTTTTAACCATACCCAGCTCCCAGTTGGAGCTAAATAAACCAGACGTACCCACACAAACCACCCATGCGCCCAACAGTAGTAACCGGCTCCCAATAACAAACTGCTGCGTTTTTTCTATTTTTTTTTTTTTGTTTTGTAATCCGCAACATTTTCACATGCAGCCACATTGCCAATTACACAAACACTCGCAGACAAAGCCACACACACATACACACACACACACACATTTTACCCACACCCAACTTACTCGCACACAGACACATTGTACTCACACGTTAAGCCGGTACACTGTAAAAAGAATCGTGTGAAATGTCAACACTCTCGACACAGTAAAGTGGAAATGGTAATTGCGTGTTAATTGCTTTACGCGTTCGAAGAGCATTCACTTAGCTTTTTTTTCACTTTCATTTTTACACTCACACAAGCACAGACTCAGGATTCATTCATATACATACACACACACACACACACACACACACACATATGCACACGTCCCTGTTGACAACTTCCTCTCGCCCACATCCCCACAAAACTAATCAATCTCTTGGCAGTGCATGAAAGCGGAATTCACACAGATTTGCTTTGGCTTTTTGATGAACTTACTACTACACAAGGATTTGAGAAAAAAAAAATAGCATATCGCTTGCGGCAATATCAGACATTTGAATACTCTAAGTCATTACTTGTTGGAATTATATCTACATTAAAATTTCACGAGTAATTTTAATTTACAGCGCATTAATTAAAAAGCGTTGCTTATTTCTCATGCTCACATGAGTAATTTAGTCAAAGCCAATAGCTGTTTGTTAAAAGTTAATAAGTATTAATTAAAAAATAATTCAAAATTTAATTTTCTTTCAATATGATATGCCATTTTTCAATAAAATGTGTCATAGTTTTTCCAATTTGATTTAAAGTATTCTTCTACCAAGATATGTTCGATAGATGTCAGGTAATCATTAATACAACTTATTAGTAATAAAAACTAAGCTTAAAATATAACAAAGTAATGGCTTTATTTAAATAGCATACATAAATAGTGCAAAGTAATACAATGTACTTTAAGTACTTGGTACAGCGGAGTATTCAATTTTTCAGCATTGTTATCCATGTATTTCATGCACAAAAATATTGCGTATACGTAGACTTCATGCTATGCTGTAGGATAGGTTTAGTTTAAATCATAGCAAAGCAATTGTTTATTCAAAAAATCTACATTCTTATAAACTCAAGAAAATTATTTGCTTCGTTAGTATATTGTTCTTTACATCTTCAATGGGAGCACTTAAACTCTTAGAAGTGCAAACATTTTTAATTTTTTTCCCTATTGCCAAGTAGAGCCTCAATTCTAAGTTGTTCTATTTCTCTACTTTGAACATTATCTCAACTGAAAAATAGACTAGGCTCTTCCTAGTTCATACTCCATTCTGAATATGCATAGTAATGGATGTTACGGGATCTTTCGCAAACCAAACACAACTGTTTGAAAAAATGTTTAGTTTTTGAACTAAATAAAACTCAAGACAAGCTGAGAATCGCATAGCAAAAGTTCTCACAAGGCTCGAAAAAAAACTTTATATTTTGCAAATGGGGATTGTAAAACCAAAGTAGTTTTCTTCTGCTTATGATAGAGATATCGTTCTATTCGCAAATGAAGTTTAAAAAATAGTTAGTTCTCTAACAGCGCATTGGTGGTTTGGGTAAATAGTTAAATATTAAAAGAAAACTCTTCCATTTGGAATATATTGCAAAAATTAAATATATATTTTAATTTTAAGGCAAAACTTAATATTTTGTTTGAAGTACTTAGTTTGATGCGCAAAAAGTATTGCCAGTGCAGGAAATACTTTCTCTGTCTTTTGATTTAATTTTCGGACTTAAGAGACATTTTGGTGCACATAGGTACTGGTATTTGGCTTAACATTTCATAGTAGATTTATAATGAACCAAAGAGATTCAAGTCTTTATCTACAAATGATTCATGCATCAAATGTATGAAAATCATTACAAAAACCTTTTGTTCAATCTTTCTTATTCATCCATAATATTATAGGGCATACAATCTGAGTGCTTTGACGAAAACATTGTTTCTATTTTAAATCCTTATCTCAACAATGGTTATAGATAGAGCACTATGTCGTATATCATTTTTGATATTGTTAAAAAAAAAATTCATCAAGTCTAAGCGATACTCTAAGGTATTAAAGGAGCGTTTTAGTCGATGCAAGTTCCACTTTTTAGTGAATAAATAATAGTTAGTAATAGTAATGAATTATTGCCTTAAATCTAAGCTCATGATCCTTAAAATTGACAATTCCAATGTGCGTATATGTCTTTAAAAATAAATAAAAAGGTTTTTTGGGGCCTATTTTTAAATTAAAGCTATCTCAAGATTGTATAAATATTCAACTCCCACTTCAACATAACACTACCAACACGCATCATGCTTTGTTCCATCTTGCCACAATTCCTGCAATTCCACCAATTCCGGCAATTTCGTCAAATTTAACTGCAAGCATGTAATTGGACTGTGCATTATGGTTATGGCCAGGTGGTAACAGTTAAGGGAGCTCAGTACTGAAGGCATGTACGAGTAAATGAAACGATTGTGCCGGCTGTGACACATTCATGTGGCACGTCAACACATGGTGACTTACCCAGGCCTCTAAGCACATTATGACTGTCAACATGTTTATTATTCAACTGTGTATGAAACAGGCCAAGTTATTAAAAACTTTACCGCACATAACAGCTGCCCTCGAAAAGCGGCAGCATGGTGGGAAACGTCAAATAAAAAGCTTCCCGAACAACAGAAAGAAGTACTTTGACTAACAATTGGCAAAATTTCTTGTCATCTGATGCGAGAAAGGCACACACACTTGAAAAAAATATGTAATAAAAGTTAAAATGCGACGTGTTTGGCAAAGTATTTAAAAATATTTGTGCCGCGAGGGTTCGGAGGTGTTCTGTAGGGTATTGCACTCGGGTGTTATGTACGTGTAGTTGGTTTTGCTCTTGTGTTTTTTTTTTCGTTGTTTCTGCTACCTGCGTTTGCTGATTGTGATAAATGCGACAAAGACATGTGTAAAATATGCTTCATATGCGTTATTATAGCGTTTTAATGCCCTTTGGCGCTCCCAGCCAACATATTCACAACTTCGACAAGCACACGGATACAAACGCACACACACGTACAAGTGAAATATGTAATAATGTGAAAAACAAATTCCCACATGTCACCGTATGCGAATTTTCTTTACCTTTGACTTGGCATATTTGTATTTGTTGTTTTTTTTTGGATTCTTTACCGAAATTTTCGAGTATTTAAATATTAATGGCATTTCGGCAATTTTAAAAATGTTAGCAATTACCACACACTTTCTATTAATAAAAAATGACTTATAATATTTGATCATATTCATTGTAAGCCAAGCTTATATACCAATTACATTTAATCCAAATTCGTTGACTTTTATATACACTATAGTCAGAAGCAATGTGTGAAAAGTTGAAGAGGCTGCAGTTGTTAATAATTGGACTCGGGCATTAAACTATGATTGTTCCAATAGAATAAAGCTGCCCTTGTCTTGAAAGATAACCTTACTTACTTACAAAGTGTTATTGTGTATATATATAACATCAATAGCATTAAAAGAATCCAAATGGGAGCCCTAAATACCAGTGGATATGTAATCCGAGAATATGTAATCTTCGAAGCCAACTTTTTTAATATAATATAACACTAATACTACACGGTGGAAAATTATATTACGTGAATTTCAAAAAAAAATAAATAAAGAAAAAGTCCAATCACGGCAAATCGTTATGATTTAAGTGGATTTTTCACCGCAATCACCATAATAACAGACCCAAAGCAAAGTGCCAAAATTGCCTGGGAAAATAAACAAATTCTTTCCTTAGATAAAAACCAAGTTGATCGTTGAAAGAGTTATTTGTCCAGAAATCACTTTCGTCCAAAATTCTATTGAACGCAAAGTTAAAAAGAGAAAAAAGAGTAGGAATCAGATTGAAATCTGACTTATCTGAAACAAAAATAGTCATACAGATCTACCAATTACAAATGGAATCGCATTTCTAAAACCATAAAGCTTTGCCCAATGTCCATACAGCAACTGGACTGTTCAAGCATGGAAGTAAAATTCGCACCCAGATAGTTTGAGCCATTATTCTCGAAGTATGGCACAAAGTAATCCCCTGGAGAAAAATGCCTTTAATTTTAAGCAAGCATACACCAAACGGCCGACTAATATTTGAAAACTGCATTTCTGACAAGATGAGCAATTTAATAAACAATATTTTGTAAAAAAAAAAATCCAAAAGTCTTTAGGATAAGCAAATCATGTGCAAATATCAGTCAGGTAAATAATATATATTATGGACAGCAATTTATGGTGGGTTATCCAAAGGATACACATCTGATGTGTACTCCCAAAACTAGGACTAACTTGTCTGTTTAAATAAATTTTTAACCTATTGTAAAATTGAATTTTAATGTGCAATTCGATTTTAATGACAAACGCTTCCGGAAGGGTTTTAGTATTAATAGAAAAAAAAACTAGAACGAATATAGTAAATCGTATAAGTATATCATAAATTATCCAAACTTACGGTTACATATAATAAAATCCATTTCATAGGTCTTGCACGAAATCGATTGAAGTGTTTTTTCTAAAAGTTACAGAGTATTTGATTGTCAGGTGCCGTTTCGACTATGACACATTTTTAATCCCCAAATTTAACAAAACATTTGAACATAAATCTAATTTTTATAATTGCCTTATTTTTGTAACACTTTGTTAACCATATTAGCCAAAACATAAAATTGAATGTTTTTTTTTGATGAAATATGTAAATTATGTTTCACTTCATTTAAATATTTGATACTATTCAAATTCCATAATTGCAAAAAATATACTTTTGTATAGATTGACCAATACATAACTTGTACACAAAATATTTATTAAATGCAGTACTAACGTTTATGACTTTATTTAGTAGCAATTGTCAAAATAAATTGATTAGCTGGTTTAAACATGAATAATGTATTGAGAATTTTAAATATTACAGAAATTGGAATCCATTAAATCTTGTATAAATTGCACCAATATCAAAATAAAGTTCCCAAGAACAATACTTCTTTGCATTTAAATTGATAGACGCAGTTAACGACTTAATAGGTTGCACATTTCCTTACGAATTACCATCTCACAACGCAATTAGCAAGGATCGGTACGATCTCAGTGAATACGCACGAGTGGCTTTGGAAGATGCATAATGTATGTATGGGAGAGACAGGGAGAGCATTAGGAATTTAATGTAATGTTTGAACAAAGGTGAGCTTACGCCCTTCGGCACTGCGACCCCCATGGATCTACTGTGCCCCCTTTCTACTAGTTCAGGTTTAATGTTCTCAGAAACTAATTCAGAACACACTGCGAGATATACATCAGATCCTTCCCACTGAGAATATAGTTGCCTAGCAGCTTTGATTTAGTACGTACCATAGCTGGGTAGTTAGTGATTAGGTGCTCCATGAACCGTTGCAGGGAAAATGGCCTGTCAATGCTCCTCAAAGTGACCGAAACTGTGTCCTTAAAGGATAGAGCTTACTAGGCTCTTGCTGCATCAAGGCACACAAATCTTTTTAAGTGTTTGAGACCCTCTAGATTGTTCTTGTCTTCTATCCATTTTGTGATGTTAATGTTAAGTCTGCTTTTGAAAGCATAGGGAATTGTTTCATAGGGAAATCTTTCTGATCGCATATATGCGATAGGCAGAGAAGCACAGACACGTTCAGTTTACAATAGAGCTTCGAGAATTCCATGATTTGGCGTAGCTCATTCGTCTATAAAAGGCGGGCCGGCAGCCAAATTTGAGTCAGTCAATAAATTCAGTGAATAGTTAGTCAGTCCGTGGATCAGTTAATGAGTTTGTTAATTTGTTAGTATTTTTGAAAAGGCAATGATTGTGATTTAATGTGTAGTAACACACAGTGTGGTACGCTCGCACACGGGAGAAGATAAGATAAACTGGTAGCAGTGAATATGTGTGGCCAGGTAAGGCAGTGGCGTTGTGCTGGTGCTGGCATAGTAAGTGCAATTTATTTTAAAAAAATACACAAACGACTGAGAAAAATAAAATAATTATAGAAAACCAACACGACAAAGCTCTCATTATGTGTCAAACAGTTTCAGTGAATATAAATTCATTGTGACACGAATGCTCGATAAAGCTGAGTTATTCCAGTTATTATCCAAGCCTGAGGATCGTAACCAATCACAGAAACAAATATAGATTTTATTCTGATGTGTGTCTCAGCATAGCTCAAAGTTTCACTCAGCTTTCCACATGCAGACATTTCTTTTTTTTTGTTGATTCCTTATATTCCTACAAGGAAACCTATATTTTAAATTAGCTTGAAAAATAGTTGAACTAAATTGAAATAAATAAAATCAAATGTCAACACAAATTGCCAAGTATTTTGCAGCTCTCATTTTAAGTTTAAATTTAATGGCATGCTCCACGCTCGTTATTAGGACCAAATAGCTTCATTGCTTTACAAAAAATAAAACCAAAAAATATTGTTCCCAACTGTAAGGCCTCCCCATAGCAACATAAGCGGCAGCACAATGAACACGAACACAATCAAACAAAAATACGCAAACACAGATACTCACACATACGCACGCATACACACACGCATACATACAGTGCACCAAATTTCCCTAGAGCAAAAGTTAAAAAAAAAAACTCGAATTGCTTACGCGAAGTTATGTTTCTATGAAGATGTTGAAAATATTCCACATACACGCACACACACACAGTCACAACAAAACGACACAAAAAGATATTTTAATAAAAATAATATCATAAAGAAAGCAACTGTAAAAGGGCAGCAAACAAAAAGCAGACCAAAAATAAAATACTAAAAGGCAAAAAAAAAATAATAATAAAAGGCAGATTTTCAGTTTTGCCTTGAAGCTACGCTAAACCCAGAACAAAATTTTTGACGGCAGCTCAACATAAATAGACACAAGCTCAGATAGACATACATACACAGCAACGCACTCCGCACTTCACAAAGTTACAATAGGGTCCATCATGAAACCCATGCAGCACTCAATAGAGGGAATCATCTTTATGGCCAAAACCCGCCCGCTACCCAACAACATATCTACATAACAAAAGCCAAAAGTCTCTCACTCACTCTCGGTCTATCTCTCGCCCGCTTGTCTCGTTGCTTATCAACTTTGTTCATCGCGTTTCGCTGCTTAACCCTTTCGCAGCTTGGTCCGCCCGAGTGAGTGGTCCTGTCGTGTGTGTTCTGGTTTAGTGTGAGCTGTTCTGGGCTGTATGGGGCTTGCTTGTCTGATCTAGCCTGCTTGATTCCCCACATGTTGTTCGACATCTTGTGCTCCATTATGATAACGCACCAAGCCGTTTGGCTTGAGCGTTATGCTTTTAAATTGGGTTTCCTTAAGCCAATATTTGCACTAAGTCTGAAGTTTCTGTAGTTGTACTTGCTTCCTAAGTACTTGTACAAATCCCGCTGTTCTATTCACTGGGGGTATAGTAAGTGGAAATAATAATCGATGCTGTCTGACATTAGATTCAAAGGGTTTCAGCAGAAAATAAACCGCTGAATTGAAACTACACACAAAGGGTAACTATTTTTTAAACTATGTTTGTAATAAGGATTAATAATTTAGTAAGGTTAAGTTATTAACTCATTATTTACTGAAATAAATGTTAGTTGGACCAAAAACCTAGTACTTTCAATGTTCCAAATCGAGTTATATGGTTACAATATAAAAATCATTATGCTTCTTAAATTTTCTATACATAACAATGAAAAACCCGCGAACCTGAAGAACCTTTCTGAAGAAGAAGTAATCGCATTCACATTAGCTTTTCTTAATTAATAAAAATATCGTTGGAATACCTTATACCGTGTTCTTTAGATAACTCTTAATTAAAAAAAAAATTGTAAACTTTATATATTCTTTATTTACTTAATGGTCATTTATTATGCCGTAAGCTTTGCACCAAAAACTTTTTTTAATATGATTTTCTATAAGGTGAATTACAATATTATCAATTCTTCTATTTTAGCAGAAAGATAAAGTTTTCTATTGCAGTAAAATTTTCTATACTCGCCTTGAGGAATCCTGTGTATTGAGGAACATAGGCTTAGGCATTTTCTTTCAGAATGTTGAACCATATTTGGCAACCATATATGAAAAATAAGCATAGCAGCTGTATAACTTATCGTACCTCTTATGAAATTCAAAGAATCTTAAATTTTAGAGTTTTCGTTCTTTCTCAGATTCGTGCTATTTGCATTTTAAAAAAATGAGAACTTGGCAAATTCATTTAAAAAAGGAGCAAACAAGTCGTAACACTTACAAACTTATAAAAGAATAACTTACATTTTTATTTAGTTTAAAAAGCTATCCTAAAATAAATTTTCCGCTCTAAAAATGGTGGGGGTATTGACAATCGAACCGAAGCAGCTATAATTCTCTCTTGTTTTCAAAACAATAAAAAATTAAAAATTTTCAACTTTTAAATAATTAAAATATAATTAACTCACAAAGTTCTACACTTTTAGCAAAAGCTAAAGCACTTAGCATTTTACTAATAAAAAGTTTTTCTAATTGAAATTCCCCAGAAGAAAAATACCATACACAAGTTAAACTTTTGTATGGACCTCTCCAAGTTTAAATTCCATTTATTGAATTTTGCAATACTTTACAAATAAAGTTGAGTTTTAAATAAAATTTGCTGTATATCTTTGCAGTTGTTCAACCTATTATAAAAATAAATAAATCTATTATTTGTTGGTATTCAGATCATATTTAAAATGGTTTTATGCTTAACTTAAGTCCTTAAGAAAACACAACAAATACAAACGACTAAATGCATGCATTTCATAATCAATTAGCTAAAGTGCACTGGGAAAAAATGCAAATAAATGTTGCAAGTTTCATTACAGCTTGCACTCTTAAGTGTGTTTTTATAAATACGTATACGCACAGGGGCCACTTACTCTTATGCTTGCCAGCGACTTTCATATATATATATACACACACATACACACACACACACACACACACACACACACAATTACCGTGGACATGGGCTACTGGTTGTGGCTTTTTGCAACATTGCGTATACGCAACGTTAAGTGGCACTTCTGCGCGTTATTTTGCTTGGTCTATGCTGCTTCGCTTGCTGTTGCCTGCTTCTACTTTCCTTTCTTTACTTTGCCTTACTTTACCATGTAGCACTTAAGGCTGCCATTTTACAAAATAAACCATTAAAAGATCCAAGCCGAGCAGCTAGCTGGCAATGGGTCTGGCAGCTACTTTAATTACAATTTAATTAATTTTTACGTTACCTTTCATATGCTAACGTTGCATGCACATATATGTGTAATATATTTAATTACATTTTGTCTGCAATTTTATAAATTTTATAGCAATATTAAAAATTAAGCACAAACACTGTGTGAACCACTTAAGCGTATACGTAATATCGAGCTAGCTGCCAGTTTGCTAAAATAAATTGCGCAACTTTTCAACTTTTTTCCAATTTCAAATACAACTGCAAATTGCACGTCAATGCCGAAATGTCAGCAACAAATACTTAGTTTAAAACTTTTAGTTTTTTCCCGCAAATCTAAGCACAACAACCAAAAAAAAAAAAATTGCACTAACAAAACTTTCTAAATTTTGCAATTAAAGCTGAGAATTGCCTAGGGGCAAGATCAAGGTCATAATAAAGTGCCTGCCCTCTGACATTTGCTGACATTTACTATGCAATTTGCAGTTGAAGTGCATAACAAAATAATGCGATTAAAATTGTCAAGTGCTAAGCACACAGTACCATCATCATGGTGCCAGGTGAACAGCGCAACAGTTTTGTGCACAGTCTCTGTCGAAAGACAATAAACAGCTCCGACCGACAATGGCAACCGATGCAGAGTAGTAACTGATGTTGAGGCAGTTGCCCCAGACCCTGGCGCCCATTGCCAGTGCCAAAGGTTATTCGGGCAAATATTTGACTTCATGAAATAGCGCAGCGCAGCAACAGCAACAAAAACAATAAAATAGCTGTTATAATGGCCGCCACAACGCTACTGCTGCTGCTGGTGCTGCCTGGCAATGACAAGACTAAGTCCAAGTCCAAGACCAAGCCAGACAAACAAACAAATAAACAAACAATTAAAAATGAAAGCGCCGAGTGCGCAGCAGTGCTCAAAGAAAATAGTAAAAATGGCGCACTTGTTTCTGTCAGCACAGCAGCAGAAGGCGGCAAGAGGCTGACATACGGGGCGCATGAGTGTTATTTCTGCAATACACTTAATAGCATTAAAAGTTTATTCAACTGTTTTGTGCAGATTGTACGGCTCCATAGTCTTTATAATCAACTGCACAAAAGTCTTTGGAAATGAATGCAGCACTGTATGGCGACATTTAAGTACGAATTTATTGTTGCCAATGATATTTGCAGAAAATACGTAATCCCCAACTCGAAGAATATATTCTGAAAAATTGCATAATTATTGAGATAAAATATATTAAATCAAATAAATTATATGAATAGCAATTATATGAATAGTTTCACGTGCATTTGAGGAAAAAAGTAATAAGTGGCAAAATGAAAGTTTCCTTCAATTTATTTAATATTTATTTTAAAGCGTTTTAAACAGCTTATGTCTTCAAATAGGCTAAGAGCTGTATGCCTTCAGGCTTGAGTACACAGAGTATACAAACTTCGGCGGCTTTACTATAAACTTCCTAAGTTTTCCTTCATTTTCATTGCTTTCGTTGATCTTACGCTAGGTAAACACACACGTCGTCACGCACACACATAAACACATTGAAACGTATACTCACACACACACACCACATAGCTTAAGACACACACAGACACAAACGCACGTGTTGAGCCCTTGGCTAGATGGCAACTTAAAGTGCGTAAATGAGCATTTCACACAGCTAAACACACTCACACAAACACATAAGTATCTTATAGATACATACATATACATATATATTTATACAAACGCTTTCAAGCATATGCGTAGTACGCCTCTTATACGAACGTATACTTAACATTTCTTTTTGGACAACCAAGTGAGTGACAACAGGAACAAAACTACTTCACTACCAAAACGAAAGTTTATGCGTTACGTATACGCAATGTTTGCTTGTCTGATTATTTCAATGTTATTCTTTTTTAAAAATACAAAAAGATAGTGTGCTCATGATATGCAACGCAATTATAAAATTTCTTTGTTAAAACTAACAGGCAAAACTAAATTGTTGACCTTTCAGTTATTTTTATTTGTAATATTTTTTAAGTAGTGAAAATTTAAGCATAATTAAAAATGGATAGTATATTTTATAAAAGCAATTTTTTATAATTAATATTCTAGTCAAAGATAATGAAGTCGCAGCAATCATAAAATTCAATATGTCCGAAATATTAAGCTAAGGTTATGTCGACAGGCCCCTAGCGAAGAGGGATTGAACTTACATAGACCAGTGCGATCCATAGTGGAATAAAAAGTGTTTATTAAATTAAAATTTTATATAATGTCTCTTATATAGTGTTGTATATTAGGTATACGACACTCAGACCCAGGCCGGTCCAACCCCATTAATAAATCCAAAACACAAGGTTTTATAAAACTCTGTCAAACTTGGAAGAACAGAATCTATATTATCATGGAAAAAAGAAACTGAAAAAAATAAACCAAAATATGCGTGATTTATCCAGATACGAAAAAACGTTATATTTGACTTACCTATGTCTTTCTCACACTCCCAATTGTCCTTAACAGATTCTAATATAGATAATACATATAATTGTTTCGAAACACTATCAGATCTAAATACCGAATTGGCTTAAATTGTCTAATCCTATGTGTTTAACCTGAACATGAATCAATATTGCAAAATTAAAATAAAATATTATTTTTAACGAGGTGAATGAAGTATTTTTTGATTATATTTTCATTTTGCTATAAAAATTAGTCTGTTTGGTTCGTATTTTATTGGTAATGATGTTATATACCATTTCATAATAAAAATCAATTTGCGTCAAACGTTGAGCACGGCTGACATTTTTCATTGTTTCGGAAAATATGTAGTTTAGATCTTGAATTGTTACTGATTGGCACGAAATTTTAATGTACCCGTTTCCTAAACAACATATCTCAACAGTGTCAAAATATCGCTTGCCTAGGGCCAATTCACATGAACACGGGATTTTTGAAGGAGAAACTCAAGCAACAATTGTAATAGCATATGATTCTATTATTTTAAAACCAAATTTTGTTAAAGTCTTCCAGCTTCAGCTTCAGCATCACCTTCTTCAAAGAAGACAATTAAAAAGCTTAAACTTTAAATTAGCTTTATTCTTGAAGCAATAAATGTTGCCACACAAAAGAGTCATATAGGATTCTGTCGGTTTTCTGTGCATCAAATGCTATAGTTGCCTTTAGTTACACAACCTATCAAGATGAGTTTTCATAAATGCTATCTTTTCCAATTAAAATTTTACTTTAAAAAAGCCCCATCATCAATAAGTTCATATTCCAAAAAATTTATGGATCATCCTATACTCAACTGAATTTCTGCAGTTATTTTGAAAATAATTATCCGTGTGACAGCCGTAATATCTGTCTAGTATGAAAGGGCTCTTGAAAATGACTAGTCAACCCTCAATCGCACTAATGAAATAATCCACAATGAAGCGTATCTATATTCAAGTGCCATAAGCCACACTTGTTTTTAATAGGTCTCAGCGATGACATAAACCAGGATGGGAATACCTACAGAAAAATACTAAGATTTCATACATACACCTTAGAAAGAGCATAACAGAGTCTGAAATGTTGTAAACATCAGAAAAGAATTTCATTAATAAATGAATTCCATTAAAAATACAATTTTTCATACATTTTTCCAATTTTTATATTTTCCCAAAAATGTTTATCATTACAACTGTCTTAAAGGCATACTAGCTTTAGTTCTTGAACACAGTTTGTACAGCTTGAGTTTTCCCTCCCTTTCGAATAGCTCATTTGTTTAAGCCAACTTGTTGCAATTGTTCTACACGTATATACCCTTTAATAGCCAAATTTACGTTAACACGTACATATGTATGTGTATCCTTATGTACACTGCTTATGTATATTGTTATATATCTAGTATTAGAAGGAAGCTTTTACGCACAGCATAAATCTCATCGCGCATTCATCAATGTCAGGCCACAAGTTTGCTTTTCATTTGCTACGGGTGTGTTGCCAACTGTATATATACATATATATATATATATATATATACATAAGACCATCTATGTATTTGTGTTTAGTCATGGCACATAAAATGGCCAATATACAAGTGAATGTGTGTGTGTGTGTATGTATGTGTGTGTGTGTGTGTGTATTTGTCTGTATTCTTTTATATTATTTTATGTGCAAAGCGCGCTTTGTTTTTACTATTTTATGGCAACTAACTAACACTGCTGCACAGCACACAGACACATACAGCCATACAGCCATACACATACACCAACATTTGCACGTCATTTTGCCATTTGAAAGCTGCATCTGTGTGTGTGTGTGTGTGTGTACGTAAGTGTGTTTGTGGTTTGTGTGCTATTTTTCAACACTAAACCCAAGACTAGCTGGCACCTTGAACTTTTTCGTTTGAAGGGCAAACGCTTCGTCATTCGATTGATTTGCATATGCCCGGTCTGTGTGTGGAGCATTACCTTTAGCCTGCCCGCTGCATTTTGGCCTGCAACCCAAAACCCAGCACCTTTTACTATCACAGCAATATGGCTGCCTCATAAAAGTTTATGGCTCTTTAGCAATGCAGTAAAATGGCTGTCAATAAACTTTGTGTGCGTGCAAGTTGAAAGCCTTTTGTACACAATGCGCGCCATTTTGACAAAACAATAAAGCCAAAAGCAACAACTACAACAATATCAAACATCACTAGCAACAACAACAACATTATTGCTAAAAGTCTATTCCATTTAATTGCACACAGCGGGCGGATTGACAAAATCGTAGCCATTTCCAAAGTAACCAGAAAACTGAACACAGTTTCTGTGTGTGTGTGTGTGTATGTGTGTTTGTGTGCCGTAGCATCCTTGTTTGTGGCCAACTCGTGGCTACGAGTATCTAAACTGTCCAACCAACCGCATCACAGCTTGCTAGCATCCTGCTGCCACTTAAACCTTGCGCCAATTTCGCTCTCAAGCTTTAGTCACAACTTTTATTTTACGAGCAGCTTTTGCCATAGCCAAAGCATGCAGCCAACTAACAGTATTATCTCACATTAAATAAATAAAACCAGAAATAAAATGAAACCATAAAAACGGAACTAACAAAAAAGCATATTTATTTAAATACCCTAATTGTAGCAACAATTGTGCGAGATATCCGATAAGAACTAGAGAGCGTTTAGCTAAGTTAGTTTCAAAAGATGCGTTTTAACTAAGTACCAGCGAAATATTCTTCAAGCTTTCTTGTACAAATAATTATTAATTTAAAATGAAAATAAAAATCAATTACCTTGCATGACCGATACTAGGGTATTTAAATATAATTGAAATTGTAAGCGATAAACTATTTCAAACGACTTGGGAGATATGGAACAAAATCTGAGCAAGAGTTTTAAATGCATTTTACTCAATATACATATACTTGACTTTTAGCCACCATACCACTGCCATTGTTGTTATTATATCGATTTTTGGCTAACAACAAACAAGAACCAAGAGCATAATAACGAGAATGGCATTTGGCAGCTTGACAGAATGGCGGACGAGCATACGGATGGACGTACCGTCTCAGTCTGTCTGGATGGGTGACTTTTTTACCTGGCGCCTGAAAGCATACCTTAGTTATAACGACAGCAACACTTGAACACTCCGGCAGCTCACTTGACCTGCGCGCCATGACGCCAAATGATTAGGCATTTGGCCAGGCTTAAAGCGCATTTTTCATATAAGATTTAAAATGTATATTTATTTTTTTGGCTTGCTTTGATGTTGCCCGGAGGGAATCACTTTTGCGGCAGATGGTAGCTGTGTCATGGCAATTGATACGCTCCGACAGCTTGTCCCAGTGTCTGTGCTTCTCTCTGTCCAGTTGTCTGTCGATGTGCGTGTGTGCTTTCAATTAAATGCAAATGATTCGCACCTTGAAATGTTGGGCCGGCCATTTTTGGCCAATTCAATTGAAACGTTCAAAGCTAACAAGCAGCAAAATGGCCGGAAGCGCATCTCACTTGAGTCATTTGGGTTTTCCTGTTGTGAAATGAGACGAAACTTTATGCCGCCGAACAAGAACACGGCTGAATGCCAAGATACGAGTACAACACACAGGAAAAGCATAACGAGCGTCTCTCAACAAAAAACAACACAACAACAACAATAACAACAACAAAAAAACAGCAAATCACTTGTAAACACTTAAGAAAAAACCAAATACAACAACAACAAAAGCAATCCGTGCAAAAAAACAGTGAAAAGGCCGAGAGGCAGCGAAGCCGACTCAAATCAAAAGATAAACGCCAGCCAGCAGAGGCAGCCATTTAAGCCTCAGGCCAACAACATGGCAGCCCACTAACGTGGCATTCAAAAAAAAAAAAAAAAAACAAAAATACACAAAAAAAAAAATACGAAAATAAGAGAAGATGAAGCTGACGTGGAAGAAATCACGCAAAATACAAAATGGCTACGAATGAGGCACAAACAAACACTACGGCCTTACGAACAACTGAGATGAAAAATTGAATGTGTATCCGGCGAATGGCAGCAGCTTGCGTAAATAAAGTGCAAATTTCAAAATGGCAGCGCCACAGACAAATGAGCAGCCGCAAGTTAGATAGCCATGGGCCAGCTGCGTCTCTCACAACCAGACACACGTTTGGTATCCAAAGAAAGACCCAACCGAATTCTGCTGAAGCATCAACCAAATGACTGACCAGCTACAGCACTCAAAATGACAAGTGGCCACCATGATCGAACAGCAGCAGCATGCAGCCTGCTTCCTAAAAACAAAATGGCAATATGTTAGTGTCAATGTAGAGTACACACACACACACACACACACACACACATACAACACACACCACAAAATTCGAAGCACACACACGCACACTCTCTCAACACTGATTGTGTATTATCAAGGGTGTGGTAGCTGAATGTTTATGAAGCGCAGCAAAACTTTTTAAACCAAAGAGCATAAGTCTGGCAAAATTTTTTGGAAAAAAACAAATTGAAAAATAAAAAAAGAAAATAAACTAGAGAGTGTGATTCCCTGGGTGCAAGATAACGAGATGAGTTGCATAGCACACAGCTTTAAATACTCTTAAAATTATCGGCAAATGTCACGCTGGCCACTGGATATATGCATATGGCCATTTGGATATATTTTTTATGCAGTTTGATCAAAGACTTAATATTTAAAAGTGTAAGCAAAATAGTTGCTATTTAAGATTTTAACTTTTAACTAAACTCATAGGCCAGTGGTTAGATTCCACCCTGCCACACTGACATAGATAGAAAATAGACGAAATAGAGACACTACCGCTTGGATTTGACTATATAAAGGTATATGTGTCGACACAATTAAGAAAATATTGACAGTTCCTTTGCATTAACAGTTTTTATTTTCTTTACTTATAATTTATATTTATATTAATTATAATAATATTTTAAATAGTTTATCTCGTCAGCACCCCGTACAGCCAATCGTAATGTTTGCAGCAGCTTAAAATGTTTAAAGATTTCAATAAATCTTAAAAAAATTTTACTTGTAATTTAAAACCTGTAAGACTAACAAGAGGATAAAAGCACGTATATTATCAGACATTTATAGATTTGGCCATGAGCATTTTTTTAAAAGTTCGAACTATTTCGTATTAAAATTTTTTCATATTTGCTTTACATAGTGCACTCCATAGTAAAATCGCTGCATTTATAGGAATTTATGGCACAGCACTATGAGTAACAAGTTTTATATCAAAATGAATACACATTTTTGCAGTGTTCAAGGAATAGCAAAAGGAAAAAAAATATATTGAAATAAAGAAAAATGCGTAATGCAAAGTTTTTCATTTGCTTAGTTTCTGCTGCTGCTGCTGTTGCTGCTGCTGCCTTAGGTTTTTCTTTCTTGGCAACTTTTGGCTTAAAACTTTTGGCTGCTTTAAATGTCGATAAAAGTTTTCCGCACTGCTAATAAAATTCACTCTGCACCCGGAAAATCAACAACAAAAACAACAAGTGCTTGAGGGCCAACAGTTTGACACTGGACAGAGTTGGGTATCGTAAGCAGTAGACTTGGTCAAAAGCATAAGCATAAGGTTCGGCGGTTCAGCTGGGGAGGATTGAGGATTTGTGAGGCTTCGGCTGTGGTATGCGCTGAGGGGCTGCTTAATCTGTTGGATTGCTATTTTCAATAATGATTATTAGCCGCACAACTTTCAGCTTGTTACTTCTTATTGTTATTGTTATTGGTATTGTTTTTGTTGTAGCTACAGTTGCCATGGTTGTTGTTTATTAAATTTTTGAACATATTTAGCAAGCACACAAAAAAGAATGAACAACTTAATTAAATACATAAAAAGCTGATTAATAGCAAAATTAAAACAAACATAGTGTTGGCTCCGGTTAAAAAACTCATTAATATTAACAGCTTCATTTAAATCGACAGCGGTTGGGGACAGGGTGTTTAGGGCGTAAGGGCGTGGCCTAGAGCCAACTGACCGTGTGCTGATTATTTTTTCAATTATGCAAAATACTTAGCCCAGAGTTGTTGTTATACACTTTAATGTTTATAAATTTTTAATCAAAAAACATTGACGCGCAACTTTTAGGGCATACCTCAACATAGTAGCTGCGGTTCTTTTGGGGCAAGTATTAAAGTCGAAAGGGCGTCAAGTTGTGTGAAGTGGTTGCAGCTTGTGCAAAGGAACACAACAACTAAGCCTGGTTAAGACACGGCTAGCTTTTGACCGCCTTAGTTCCGGCCAAAAGTCACTCATTAAGGAGGTTTCTATAAAACATATAAGCCATATTAGTTGTAAACCCACAAAGCCGACTCCATGCATTGAACCGATTGAGAGCATCAAAGCACACACGTTCTTTAAAACATTTTTATTTGCATGTAAAAGAAATCACGTATCTGTGTATCTAATACGCGTGTGTGTGTGTGTATGTGGTATGTAAATGTGTATCTAAAGGCGCTTTGAAAACGAACCGTAGCGTATACTAAAGTTACAGCCCGTTTCAAGGCACGCGCTTTATAAACTTTGTGTGCGAAGGCGTAAAATTATCCGGGCCCTTGGCTGAGCTGGCTTTAAAATTGCATGCATAAACATTTTGACGGTAGTTGATTTTCATTTTGATTAAATTGTATAATTTATATTAAATTTGATACTGACGCAAAGATAACGCTAGTTTACAGGCATTTTGCACCATAATCTACCATTTTGGTTTTGGAATGTAGTTGAACAAACAAACACGAAACTCATTAAAATAAAATATTTAATAAAAACGTTTATTTTATTAAATTATTTAATTATAACGTGCTACAAGGGTACAATTACATTGCAAAAGTTTATACAAACGGTAACAAATAATGAGAACTTTTTAGGTTATCTGCCTTAGTAGGCCAACCACGAAGTATGACTATTAATTTCAGGAATTCTTATTTTCAATATTTCACCTGCAGAAAGCATTATAAGCAGATAAATTTTAGTTTATTTGAATTGAATTCATTTAATTTAATAGATTTAAGTGAATTTTATTGAAACATTTATTGTATTGATGGCATTGCTTGCAATAATTGCATTGATGCATTGATACTATTTATCGAATATGTTGCATTTATTGTAATGATTGAATATATTGAATTGAATTTATGTATTTAGTTGAATGCATATGTAGAATTTATTGAATTGAACCGAAGAATTGCATATTTTTAATTGAATGAAGTAAATTATTGATATAATAGAAATAATTGATATACCGGTTAAATTACTCAATTGTTCGGAACTAATTGAGTTATGGAACTATAATAAATTGATTTAATTGAAGTTATTAAAATAAACTATGTAACCGAATAAATTTTTGAATTAGTTGAATTCATTTTTTTTAATCAATAGATTGGATTGATTGTATCAATTCAATGTATCAATTTATTGAAGTAAATTTATTGTATTGATTCACAAGAAATCCAATCTCAAACATATTTACAGAATTATAAATCATATATAAACTTTGGTTTAAATGAAATAAACAGATTTCCGCCCGAAAGACAATCTAAACAGATAACAATAAAAAAAACAACAGCAATTTGAAGCTCATCAATTTAAAGTTGGATGCAAATTCAAACTACTCAATAAGGAATGTTTTTGTTATCTTCTTGTTTAGAATGCATCGAAAAATGTAATAGAAAAAGCAGTTCCGTAAAGTAAAACAAAAAGGAAATTGTTTCTAGCCTTGAATGCTGATCTAAATGCACAAAGACGGAGTGAAAACTTTTTATGTGTGACTAATTGATTGTACATAATAGAAAAGAAGTGAAAAACAAGTGGAACCAAAAAAAAAACAAAGCAAAACGGGATGAAAAGTGGCAGCAGTAAGCTAGAAAATGCCAGTGGCAAGTTACCTTGTGTCATCATACATAATGCATGTATGACATAGTGCATGCATCCATCCCCTTTCACTCTCCTGCCCTCTACACAAGCATACAGCGTGCGAGTGTATGTAATGCGTAGAAAAAAAATACCACGTTGCCTAACACTAAAAACTTATCGCCACAAGAGAAGAATAACACAC
This sequence comes from Chymomyza procnemis, assembly GCA_035046065.1. Taxonomy (NCBI): domain Eukaryota; kingdom Metazoa; phylum Arthropoda; class Insecta; order Diptera; family Drosophilidae; genus Chymomyza; species Chymomyza procnemis. Next base: position 8,032,304 of record JAWNOJ010000023.1, on the reverse strand, counting down.
TCACACACATACACAGCTCTCGAAGTACAACGAACAGCTGGCAAGAGAGCAGAGCAAGCAAGAGTCAAAGAGAGGAGATAAGAGTGCACATGCACAAAAAGGTAGTGAAAGCAAACAATTGCCGGTCTACACATTAAAGTTCTAGCAATTTAGTCTCTCATTTCGAATCAAAGTATTCCCAATGGCAACGTTTACATGGACTGACAAATTAGCACACACTTCAAGTTGAAGAAGCTGATTTATATTGTGTCAGTAGAGGGCAACTTGAAAACTCGATTCTTTAAGACAGTTAAGTCTATCTTCCCTGCTCCAATCGTACTGCAGTGGAAACTTTTTTAAGTTGATAGATGTACGGAGTTTGAAGGGAAATCAAAAGAAATGTACTCGCATTAGAAAGTGGATTACAAATGTAAACGTTTTTGTATGTTTTCATAAACGATTCTGATCTTTTTATAAGCAAAAATAAAATTCTTTAACAAATCAAGTATGAATTTTTAATAAATCAATAAACAATTATCATACTGCAGTTTTATTCTTTACTAAAAATAAAAATAATATTTTTACTACTTAAATATTAATAATATGGTAAAAATTGATAATAAAACTTCTTCAGAAACAAGAAGCGCTCAATATAAATATGTTGCTCACTTTAAGACCTTAACATTGTCGAAATACCTATTTTTGATTGTGCTTGCTTAAAAGATCAATAATAGGTAATTGGTAATTATTAAATAAAATGAATATATTTAAATTTGCCGGACTATGTTATTTTGAGAGAAACTACTACGTCAAAATCTAATGATGCGGATAACTTTAGAAATGCACATAAAATATAAAAATGAATCCTATTTAGCAAAAGTATCTTGGAAATCAAAAAACCCAAAAAAATTCCCACCACAAAAATGCTGTTCCATTGACAAGAAAGGCAGTGTTCACTCAGTGTAAACGGTTCATAAGTGAAATGTGAACGCTGTTGGATGTCTGTTCGAAAAGCATGTCAAGTTGTCGCATATAAAATTTATGCTCGCCACGCAAATGTTGTGCGACTTTGGGGTACTAGCAGCCCACTAACTCAAACACTAAGATACACTAAGTTACATACAGATACGAATACACACACACAAACTCTATATAAACTGCACTAATGCCGCACGCATACGGCTCATAAATTTTTATTGTGTGGTAAAGACAGGCAACGATGATGATGATGATGATGACGATTATGATGCCTTCTAAGCAGTCAACCAGCCAGCCCTTTACTTTGCCGGGCAAAAGTTTTGTGCTGGCATTCAAAGAAATCGTAGCATACTTTTCAGCGCGCTATGCATGAAATGAAAAGTAATGAACCAAACTCCATTCCCATGGCATTTTGCAGCAACTATAAATGAACTGCAGCTGTTAAGGGCTGCTGCAATTGACCATCGATTTATTCGATTGTCTAATAAATGACACTGTCGTCTAGTATTATTCAAGGAAAGCAAACTCTATTAAAAAGCGCTATATTGCATGCGGAAATTTATTATCATGCAGCATGACATTAAAGAAAATAATTTCTTATGTGCACATCAGTATAAAATGTCCGGCGCTGCTCAGCTTAATTGCAAATTGTTTTTGTGGCTGATGGGCGCTAGGTTGCCAAGACTCAGTCAGAGTCAGTCGTAGAGGGGCCGTGGAGCTGCCAGCACACACAAAGTAATTAAAAAACAGAAGCAATTTGCTTAATATAGTTTGTCCTTATCCGCAGCACATGCGGCGTATGCGTAATGTTTCGTTTTAATGGCCCAAATGAATAGCTTGGCATTGCCGCTGTTGTTGTTGCTGCTGCCGCTGCTTTTAATGAAAAATGTCTACAGTTGGCTGCTTGGCTTAAGCCGGCACATACCTTACAATCCTTTGCAAATTTAATTACATTTCTCACTAATTTTTAGCCAAGCTTCAAAAGCTGAAAACTTTTTAAAGCCATTATTTTATTTTTTTTTCCTGCCTCCAACTCGCTGCACTCATACCACACAGAGCCTGTAGTGGCTAAATTTTCACACATTTGCACATTTATACACACATGGCCACATAATGCTCTGTAAACAAAGAGTCTTAAAACTTGTAACAATTGCGGCTTAAAATAAACAAAACAAATGGCAGCGGCACTTTTTTTTAAGCAAGCTTATATATTGTATAAAAAGTATAGCTTTGTATTGTATTATAATGGGTCTTTCAATGGCTATTTACGAACTTTACACAATGGCATATATGATAATATATTTCTAGGCTGTATAATAACAGGTTATATTTTAATATTTAAAATGACGTGAGAACATTTTCTATAGAAATTTTGATGGAAAACATTATTAAATTTATAGGTGCTTGATGCCAATATTAGATGATTCTTATTATTTTCTTTGTTTAATTTATCAAATTAGTTTTTTTTATAAAAATAATAATTTTTTATTGAACTAGCTTTTAAAAAATTTGTAGAGATTGATTTAGATTCAATTAATATTTTTTTGAAAAAAAAAAAAAACATTTTTAAGTATTGAATTAATATTTTAAATTAAATTCTGTTTTTTCACCCCAAACAATTTCGATTGTTTGTAATTAATTATAAAATTTATTTTTAATTGAGTGGTAGTCAGTCCAGTAGATTTTAAAATTAAACAATACTGAAATTAAAAAATGTTAAACTAGAATACAATAAAAATATAATATGAGTCGTCTTCCAAGCCTGATGGGGGAATTTTTTACTTATTGTTTTTTATTTTTTATATATATATTTTTTAGATAGATAGTCTCACATCTGCACTTGGTTGTGAATTAAGATTTGCAAAATAAATTTATAAGCTTTATCACAGAAAAAGAACCTAAAATCAAATTAAAAATGGCAACTTTTAGATTTTATAATTTCCCTTAACTTAAATAAATGACTTTACGTGTTATTCTATTGTGTTTTTTACAAATATATTATTTAAAAAAAAAAGTCAAATTAAAAAATAAAATAAAATACATTGTGGAACTTTTGAACTATTAACTATTTAAATATAATAAGAAAGTATACTTTTTAAAAATATGATACATTATTATAACTTAAAGATTTTTTTAAACGACTGAAAGGAATGTCACTTTTGTATACAACAAAATATTTTTCTACGTAGCGCTTACCTAGAGCGAACTTATTTCATGGGAACATTATGGAGGTAGAGAAGCACATCCGATGGATGCATAGGGATGTTTCCCTACATAATTTCTTAAATATTTTATATTCTGTATTGGTAATTTTTTTTTACAAACTTGTAAAATTTATACAAAATGTATAACTTTTTTTTATCAAAACTAATGTAAAGAAGCCTTATGATTTTTGCTGTCTTCAACGTAAGTAGGTGAACGTAATTGGCTCGAATTTGCCAAATTTTTTGAGTTCCTAAAAGTAATCGAAGCAATTAAACAGAATTGTTGGAGAAAAACAACAAAACAGTATTTCCGAAGCTTCGATTCATCTATTAAAATCTATTAAGATCAGTTACTTTCAATGAAAGATTAACGACTTATAAATAAAAAATATTATTACATAGGCAAAATGAAAAAATATACATCGTGATGCAAGGTGCTATATATGACAACTTGAAAGCTTAGCTCGGAGTATACGACTTTTTTAAAGCAATTTTTATATCTCTAATTAAGTCATGTAAACAAAGTTTTAAAGCTATGTAGATAATAATAATGCAGACCATAATACAAACTAAGCTTTTTTAAAAACCACCTTCATACGTTTAAAACTCAAAGTTCACTTACTTTTTGAAATAGACCCTGTATGCCTGCTTTTATTTTTATTTATTGTAGAGAGCATTTTGTAAAGCGACTGAATTTTCACACGTATGCGATTTTTGTTTTTATGAAGCTTGCTTTTTTCATATACATTTAAGCCATATAATTGTTTTTTTTTTTGTATTGATTTTAGTAACAAAACAACTCATAGAAATAAGCTGGCATTTACATATTTACTAGAGTTTTTTTTTATAGTTATTGTAAATTTGTAGCCCATTTACATACGGAGCAATATTAAATTGTTCTGTGATTTGTTATGGTTTTTGCGGTCATAGTTTATAAAGTGCATATTTTAAATGCAATTAAATAAAATTTATTTATATAAAGAAAATGATTTAACCACAAATAGTAATAAGTGGCCACAAATGTTTCTATACACATTTTACATGAAATTAAAAGCATAAACTGCTGAAAAATAATATGCAGTGCTGGACTTGGATGTACAACAAATTGGGCGCATTCAGTTCAAAAAATGGTGAACATTTTAAGAGCTCTCTACTACCGAGTAAGCGCCATGTTAGCCACTTGATCGCTTAGCAGCTTAGCGCAAAAGTTATAAATTATTTGCAGCAAACTGATTGAAAAAGCAAAAAAAAGCGAGAAAAGCGAGAAAAGCTCTTGTTGCATAAGAGGTTTAGAGCGGAAGTATAACCAACATGGCAGCAACAGCCAGTTAAGTAACGGCTACAAATGCTAGAGCAAACAAAAGGTAGCTGAAGGGCAGCCATACTCTCAAGTGAAAAGATAGAGAAAAATGGCGCATGAAATGAAGCGGAAATGGTCCCAAACAAGCAATACACACACAATTATACTACCGAGCACACATACAGGTGTTCAGCCACACTTACAAAGACGAACTAATATGTGCATAAGTATCATTGAATGTGCATGTGCACAACTGATAAATGTCTTTCTGCATCTGTGTGCGAAAGTAACTATGTAAGGGTATGCGTGTATGCCTAAGTGATTGTGTATGAAATCGAGCGGCGCATAACAAATGCAAGTCATTTATTTTATTCCCTTTTTTCTATATCATTTTACCCTCGCCAACTGACACTACAATCTGGCCACAAGAACAAAAGTAGAACAAAAAAAGAATGTCCTATTTGCAAATTACGAATGCGGAATACACTTTCTTTTAGAATGGAATGCATGTATGCAGTAAAAATCTAACTAACGATTTTGGTAAATTGTAAATTCATCAAAAATATTTAAAACTTTTACTTTTGGTCAAATAAGTGCCAAGTAAGAAAGTAGTAAGTAACCAATCGAAAACCAAAAATCTATGTTAGTTAAAAAAAAAAAATAAAATTGAGCAAAATTTTTCAGTTTATTTGGAAAAAAATGTGTAAAGAAAAGTTGGTCACAAAAAGTGATTTCCAATTCCCTCTTAAGCAAAATTTGCAGTCCAAACATTTTTTTGAGCATATCAAAAATAAAGTATTTCTAAAAAAAATTTTGGCCGTTTTTCGTCGTTTCAGTTTTAACTTAAAAGCAAATAAAAAGCTGCATATGATGAACACTAAGCTAATCCCAACCCCGCAATATATATTGAATATTCTTAAATTGCTTTTTAATTATGTTATTATTGAGGTAAAAACAAACATTTATACTTGCACTGCGCACTCATTAAAAGATAAATCTGCTACATTTAAATTACGTATAGACAAAATAGGTTTATTTTGGAAATATTAATTACATATTACGTATACGCAATGTTATGCTTGAGCTCTGCTGTGTTGTGACGGCACTGAGAATATTTTGTATATGCATCACGTGGCTACATTTTACAAATATTAATAATATTATTAGTACGTATACGTAATGTTCGAAATATGAAGCGTAATAATTAGTTTGCCTGCTTTAACATTTCTCATTGCCATACTTTGATTTGATATGTTCCGAATCATGTACTTTCTTGTACGCATTACCACATGGCTCATGGGACGTTCTATTTTTTAATTTCTTTAAGTGTTTTAGTTTTCATGCTCAGTCCAAGCCAATTATGCACATACTATTTTGTTGGATATTGTTTGGGGAGTACAATGTTGCTATAGATTGGAATTGCATATTGCATTAGAAGCACCTTTGGCTCAAATATAATGAATTTCATTCATTTTCGCAAATTTTCTAAAGTTGGACAACAACTAATGACTAACGACCAATCGAAATATTACAAAAAAGCCTCTATAAAAGGTTTTGGCGCTACACTTAATCCAAAAATAAATGTACTCTTAGTAAGTATATTAAAAATGCAGAATATTGCACTGCATACATTTCACTTCAGTTTGATATGCAAGGCAAATAGACACACACATATAGAAACATGTCAGGAATGTCTTTTCAATCTGTTTATGTACGTGTGAATATATACACATGTCTTAGTGTGTGAGTGTGTGCGGTTGATTTATGTGTGCAAGTGAATGCATTCCAAATAAAACATTATAGAAAACCGAAACCAACAAAAAAACCAAGCTCAAAAAAAGGGCAACAAAGATAAGCAATATGCAGTTGCACAGCTTCCATTACAGACTCACCATATATATGTATGTGGCTATGTACAAACTAAATATACTCTTATATATAATATATATTTTTTCTTGTATGAACGTACATAATTATGTGTGTGTATGTACAAAGACATCTACACTGACCCTGACTAGTTGTAAGCCGCAACAAGTGCACTCAGTAGTTGCAAGTCAGTGCAATGTGCGGACAAACTATTCACATGGCGACATACACCAATGCATGTGTATGTGTAGGTAGACAATACGACTACATATGCAAATGTCCATTTTAACGACATACAAACACTCACCGATGTGTCTCCTTTACACTCAAATGCACTTCAAACGGCCGGAAATATAACCACCGCGCTCATGCAACACACTTCATGTGGCACCTTGAACGGTCACGGCTGACATAAACTTCCGTATTAGATCGACTTTGAACTTGAAAATGTTAGTTACATGCCACACAGCCACACACTTTTCAAGGCTATGTATATATATAAGTGAGGCAAATATGGTAACAGACTGCAGCTTGAAATGAGCCTTATTTAGACCAAAACATTTTATTCGCATGCAAAACTTATACGCCATACTTGGCCAGGACCCGCTGTCATGCGAAAAGTTTGGTTATGGCAAGTGTGTGGGAATATTATTTTTTTTTTGGAAAAATCTCTGCCGAACACCCATACAATATATTATGTGGAATTCTTTGGAATATGTCCAAATACAAATACATGCCGTTTGCATGGAATATGTTTAACATTATGATGAGCACTACAAAATATGTATTTGAATTTGTTTTGGGCAGTGACCAAAGGCGTAATACCCTGCAAAGAACCTTTTGAAAGAGAAAATTTGTAACATGAATTAGAAAGTTGTAAAAATATGAAGGGCATAATCAAATTGTGCTCCTTAGTCCCATGAATGTTACACCTTAAGCGACAGGGTACCAATCTTGGCCTCCAAAATCAATACGCTTATGAGAACAATTAATGCAGAGTATCTTAATATATCGTACAGGACCATTTTCTCGGTTAGAAGAAAATTTTACATATTAACTTTTTGTTCACTTACTTAAATTTGTCAATCTAAGAGCAAGTTGCGATGGGGAGGATTAAGAATTGGCACAATAAAGCTGCTTTGGGCGGCTCCGGCTTTGCTGATGTTATCAGCAGACCAAAAAGTAGCGCAATTTTTTTGTTTTATAATTTACACCATCCACACATTTTCTATCAAATGCCTGCGATACGTTCAAAATTATTGGAGACCAAAACTTGCGATGTTCGAACGCGGCACGAATTTCTCATATTATTCGATACACATGCGAAGTGAAGATTTTGTTATTAAGTTGTAGGTATGACCCTACACATTTCTTTGTCACTGTCCTTGCCAAAGATTTTCTAAAAACCTTGCCGGGCATAATCAATAAGGACTGCCTTGGCGTGTTTTAGACCACATGGCAAAACATGAGAAACCAACGCCAAAAATTAGGTAAACATTTTTAGTTACCACAATGCGTGCATTATATGTACTGCTTTGTTTATGAAGGTGGTTTCGCTTTACTCCTCTCTTGCATTTTTAAGAAAATTAAAAACTATAGAATCAGGAAATGCAAAAAAAGCAAAAAAAAAAAAAAGAGAAACCAACATTTCAGCACCATTATGCATAATTTAGGGTTGCCAGACAAACAAAAAGACAAAACCTGACCTTTCGCGAAACCCCAGACATGCCAAGTGCTTACATGTGAATATACGCATACACATACACAAAATTGCATGCAGTTGCGGCAAGCACACTGATGCAGACAAAAGAGGGCCAATTCCAAGAACAGATGTAACCAGAACCTTCTTGTTTATCAGCACTGAGTGCCGCATTTTAATGAGCTTCTCTGATTATTTGCATATTCATGTGTACAGATACAAACCACCACACACACGTACTCACACTCACCTAAGCAGTTGTAAGTTGACTTTAGTTGGGATGCAACCACACACACACACATATATATACACAGATACAGATACTACATAACTATAGCTTTTTGTATACTTGCAGTACATTGCTTTGCATTTTAGTTATATAATTAGTGCATACTTTAAGGAGGCCAAGCAAAAGCCAACCAAGCTGCCGCAACCTAACCAACAACACGTATACTTGCTTTATCCAACCGCAAACATATATAATATAAAACATGGTAAATTGGCTTGCCACAGACGCACTTTACATATACTTCAAACTGCTAACAAAATTAAGGGTCTCTTTTTTTTTCAATCTGATGCATCTGCGATAGGGCATCAGTTCATAGCCTCATATGACTTTTAAGTTTAAAGTAATTCTTTCGTTTTTCAAGCATATCTGCTTTTCAATTTAAAAGAAAGCAAAGTTATTACATAGCATATTTTCCATTATACTAAAATTTATATTGCTAAAACATGGCCATGTTCTCATAAGCCTTTGGGTCGAAACTACCACATGGCTTCGACTTTCAACGCAGGACGTAAGTTTTCAAATTTATTCGCATAACCATTTTACGATAACGCCTTCCATTAACTCTAATTGCACTTTCGACCTCATTTCGAAAGAGAAATAATGCAGAAACTTGAAGCAAACACACAAACGCACATTATGTTTTTTAAACTCTTAAAGTTTCAGATGTGTAAGTGCGACAATTTTGAGTAAAATATGAATTTATTTCTTTACACATATACATTGTTTTGGCATTTATTTTAGATTTTCTCATCAAATTTTCAGTATTTAAAATGAAGCTCTTAGCAAATTGCAAACGTCAAACTATTCTTCTTAGGCTAAAAGATATGGGACCGCTTGGATTCCAGCTGAAATTTTTACTTTTAGCTTTTGCATCTTTTTCACTTTAATGCTTTCATTTAATGTATCGTATTTCATTTGTTAATATCAGATTAAGGAATAAACAAGAATCTGCTTGCTTGAAAATCTAAAAAACTTTCACTGTGAAATGTAGTAATAAATCCTTCCGAACTCAAGTTGACGGTTTTTCTGTATACTCTGTTGTTTGGGATAAAACTCTATCTGCAATCTTTGACTGCATATCTTTTTTGCATAAAACCTCCTACTATAGAGCATGATACAGTTACTATTTAAAGCCATATAGCGAACACCAAATTTATCCCATACTTGCTATTTTTTATACATCTTCTGGTTTGTAAATAATAACATGATAAATTTCATAAATCTGCTTACATTAATTGTATAAAAACTGTAAAATATTGTTTTCCAAGCCAGAATTCTATTGTAACATATTTTAGTGCATAAAGAGGAGACTTATATTTTTGCACTGATAAAGTGTGCATGCACGCTAATGCTTTCAATAGATAATACTCATATGATGTTTCAGTTTTATCTCTTAAGTCTAATCATAGTTTCACCTATAGCCATAGTTGTAAGCATACAAACCTTTCATTAATATAAATGGAATAACTAAAATTGATTTTTCAATAAAATGCCAAGATTACAAGTGGATTCATTGAAACACTGTGGTAAATCTTACATAACATTCACTATTGCGATTTGTCACAGCTTGAAAAGTTTTCAAATATCCATGCGCCCCATTGTGCTAACAGCCAATTTACTTGTTATAAAACAAAAGTTTTCACAACTCTGTTCGTACCACTCCATCATGTTACCTCAATTTTGACAATATAAGTGAGATAGAGCATTACAAGGTATCGTCACATTTTATGGCCATCATAAATACTTCGGTTACCCGCCGCCCAGTTTTCAACACATGCCCCCAACCCATGTGCAGGTCTCATATGTCAGACCATAAAGAAGGCAACAAACTTGTGCATGCAACATTTTGCAAACATTTATGCTGCCAACATTAAACATTAAAATATTATACTATTAGCTACCTTATGCGATTTACTACAAACAGTTTTACTACGCTCAGGAGCATAGATGGCGACGCCTTTATGCGTTTTAAATTTATACCTCGTGGCTGCTGGCTGCTGGCGCCTGTCGCACGCACGCACGCCATTTCAACAGACACACACTCACGCATACATAAACATTCGTAGATACACGTAAACGTACTCACAGATACTTTCACTCTCGTCCCACGGCTGTACTCGCGCCTTGACTGCTTTTAACAAAGAAATGCAAACAACTTGCGTGCCTGTCTTCATTTTTATTTATCGTTCAAAGTGATTGTGTGTAATTGTAAAAATTGCATTAAATAATTTAAAAAGTGCTTTGTGGGTAGAAGGGGTAGATAGGGGGTGAACGCAGCAGGCTGGCATCCAGCAGACTGCAGGCGTTGCCACATTTTAATTTCATTTACACTTTACGCACAATATATGCGATTGCTGTATAAGCGAGGGTAGTATGAAGAATTTGTATAATTGCGCAGTTGTTGATTTTTGCGAATTTGAAGTGAATGGAATTGGAGTGTTTCCTGGGGTACTAATTAGAGAGATACATTTTAGTACCACCAATGACTTTAAGCTCTCAAAGTCGTACATAATTATGATATAATTGTAGTAATCGAAAAATGATTGTATTAAAACATTAATTAAACATTTAACTACCAAAAAAGGTTATTAATAAATTCCAATCAATTATTAACATTAATTTGATTGGCTAAATTTTATTTATTATTAGTATCAAGTCCTTTTTACGTATCTGTTAGTTAACGGCCCCAGAAAATTTTCCATTTATTGTACACTTGTTACCTCCATCTGACTAGTTCTCTTATATGCCACAAGAGCAACATAATTTTTTTTCTTAAAATATTATTTCTTTATGTCGCATTTAAGAGGTTCAAAGTTAAGGCTTGGCATCTTTACAATTCGAAGCATTTCAAGCAGCTGATGGCTTCGTAAGATGATGGCATTCTCTACTACCAGCATAAAGGCTGTACAATCAACTTAAATCTAAATTAATTTGAATATCTGCCGAATTGGTTTAGAATCTGCAAAATTTTATATGGAAATACTTCCTTATACAGTAACTTTTAAATCAGACCTCGTGTGTAAGTGAATATAGCTGTGTGCAGGAAATTGATATAATAAATTTTCAGCAACAGCAGTGTCAGAAGTAAAAGAATTTACATACACACTCACACATATTGTTAATATATACACGCTTGTATCGCAGGAAATTATTTTCACATAGTTTTGCGCATTTTGAAATAACAAATAAAACAAACCGAAAACTATAAACTATATTTTTGTATATTTAGTGCTTAGTTGCTAACCATATCTAATTGAATTTCATTGCAGGTGCGCAAATGAAAGCGTTTTGATGCGGGGCACAATGCCCCTTACTGCAAAAGCAATCCACTTAGAGATGCAACAAATACAACAACCACTACAAGGGATCATAAAATAAAATCAAGCAACAATAAACCAAAAATAATGTGCGCAAAGGAGCAAAGGACGAAACGACAGCAACAACAACCAACAGCGAGAGAGCGTAGCAGAAAGTCAACGGAAGTAAAATTTACTTTAAGGATATGAAAATAGCGCATAAACGAGCCATAACACATGCACAAACGGAAGAGCTTAAAACGAGTACAAAAAAAAATATAAAACCAGCAACAACAAAAGCTACAACTACAATAACAACAGGCACTGCAACAATCAACAATAAGCTCTACTGCCAGCAACAACAAACAAAATAAAATAACAACAACAACAACAAGACACAATAAAAAGAATTCAAAAAAAAAAAATAAGAGCAACAACATAATACATATAAACCCTATAAAATTGAAAGTCAAAATTGTAAGCACCATTGCTGTAACTTGAAGTCAGGAATCTACTCAAACTTGAGCCACCTCTATATGGCTGCGTGCAAACACTTAAAAGCTCGTTAGTATAAGACATCCGCCGTATCACGCTCGGTTCCGCTCAGCATTTCTGTGATTTGTGCGTATGTGTGTGTGTCTGCAGGATTATATCCAACAAAAATTACCTGTACATTAAGCAGTTCGCACTAACCAGACATGTGGCAGCCATTGTCCTAATCCTAAGCGCAAGTGCATATCCATTTTCATCATTGTCAGCGCTTTATTGTTATTACTCAGTTAAACGGACGCAACTTCCAGTTTCCGTTTCCGTTTCCGCTTGTTCGCACACATACGGTCACACTAACAAGCTCTGACTCTCTCATTCTCACGCTCTCTGCCGCACAAAATGGCGCACGAAGCTAATTTCAATGGTATGTAGTACTTCAAACTGCTTGCAACCACTTAAATTGTCATTGACAAGCCCTGCCCCACACTTTCTTTCTTACAGATGCCCTCGACTATATCTACATTGGTAATAGCATGAACGACAATGCCTATTTGATAGCCGAGACTGCAGCACAGCCTGATGACTTGGACGAGGCAGACGATGGCGTTGATGATGACAACAACAATAACAACAGTAACAGCCATTACTATAGCGATGGCTATTTTATGGCCAACGATGGCATTGCCACTGATGCAGCAACCACATCACCACTTGCCACAGCTGCACTGGCAGCAGCGGCAGCTTCTGCCTCGGCTGCTGCTGCCGCTGCACGCATTACGGCCAAGGCTGCACATCGTGCATTGGCCACAAACCAAATCGAAACTGGCGACACGGATGCCGCGGACAATAACTACACCAATGTGGCAGTTGGACTGGGTGCAATGCTGCTAAATGACACACTGCTGCTTGAGGGCAATGAGACGGGTTTGAGCGTTTTTGGTGAACTGGTCAACCAGAGTGGACAGCTGTTGAATGTCTCGGTGAATGCAACCAAAGTGGAAGAGGATGACTTTACTCAGTTGCTGCGCATGGCTGTCACTTCGGTGCTGCTTGGCCTAATGATACTCGTCACCATAATTGGTAAGTGGCAGTTGTAGATGGCGGGCTGACAGCGGGTAACATGTTGCGGGTTGCTACATCAAAACGTCATTAGAGTCAATTATAAATGCCTCCTAACACACCGACGCACAGTAACGCAGTCAAGGCTCGATGGGAAGACGCTAGGCTCAAGTCTAAATGCTGGCAACTGAGACGCATAAGAATTAACACTGAGAGAAATTGTTGCTTAATTGTGTCATGAGTTGTTTTACAAAAAATAATGTTCAATCTAAATTGTGAACAAATGTGCAAATTCTATGTAAACTAATACAAAAATTCCTCATATATACTAAGAATTTGATGTATAGATGGCGCCAGCAGCATTTAATCAATCAAAGCACTTGTTACTTATACAAACTAAAATATATTCCAAAATATTGGCATAATAAATGAAGAAGGGCTCATGGCGACTGTACTATCATCTACCAACCTAACTTTCAATGACAAAAGGCAGAAACGTTTCCAAGATTGATTATAAAAATGTTTCGGAGGGTTATTTAATTTTTTATTCCACAAAAATAAATCAGTATCTTAGATAAAAAGAATTTACCACAAGTAACAATCTAAATCGATCCAAACACTGTTTTAAAACCATACTCAATTTGTTGCCTAAGTTTCAAAAACGCTTCCATTTACTTGCAGTGTATATACACAAAGTATACATATATATAATTATGTGGCCAAACAGCCTCCCAACGAAATTCCATGGACGCCAAACTCAAGCACGCGCGTGGCCGCAAATCCAGCGAGTAGATTCAAAAATTCATTGGGGAATAGCAAACAATAACAACTCAATGAGGCTGAAGCTAAATCTAAATGGCAGCCCGTTTACCCAGCCAACTTATGGCTACGGGATTTCAGATTTTTCCGGTAGAAACAGTGCCGGGTGGCAATCGGCAATCGACAGTTGCCAACTGGCAGTTTCAAGGCGAGTTGGCTCTTGGCTGTTGGCAGTTGGCAACGCTGTCTCAGCAAATTTGTTTCATCTCAGTTCAGTTGGTAGATGAGATAATAAAATACGCGTAACTGATATTAATGGGAATGAGAGCATTTTATACAATATTATTTATTATTGTTGTTATTATGTCGCAAGCTGCTTAGTGGGTTATTAATGCCAGCGCGGTTCTTGCCATTGTTGCCATTGTTATTGCGCATTCATAGCAATGGCAACCCAGGCCATTGAGGGTAACAAATTCCTGCATTAACTATGACAATAGATCAATCAATCAATCAGAGTTCTAACAATGTCAATGGCGCATGGCATTCATTCATTCGTTGAGTCTAGCAAAAAATACTCAAAATCAAATTTGCGGAAATTGCAAAAGATTGAAGTGAAGAAACATTTATATTTATTACGCCTGCAATTGAAAAAGTAGCTCTGCAAAATACTTCCCCAGCAGTAAGAAAATTAATATCGTTATTTTATGAAAGTCCGGCCATAATGTAAGCAAAGCATTTGTGATTTAAATTGAAATAGAAATTTTTGTAACTGCATTTAATTTTTGGAAATATTTAGGTACGCATTTAGGATCAAGCGGGTACTATAGCTTAAAGTTTATAATGAAAATGAAAGGAATCTGTCTGTATCTGTGGTAATTGAATTATTGATTTGTCTATAGGGACAGAAAAAAATGCGAATTTTGGAATATGTAGCATGTACTAAAATTATATGTAATATATATAAATGGAACGAAACAACTTTTCTGCTCTTATGAGTAAAGACAGTCAAAAAAAGTACAAAATCGACTCAAAAATAAATAAAAACCAACCGAAAAGTACAATTTAAATCTAGTCCACCAGTAAGAGGAAAAAAATTGTCAATCCGGGATAAAGATGAAACCCTACTTAAGGAACCTTCGTGGAGCGAGTGGGAGCACTTCAGCGATTGACGATTTAATTTTAACACAATTTTTGGATATGGCTATTAATCTTATCGAAATATACATTTATTTCAAAGCAGGATATGGGCCACGATAGTTAAGTGGTAGTCTCGCCTCTTAAACCCAAGGTCTGTAGTTCGATGCCATCCTGAAGCACTGGTAAAATTTCATAGCGCTAGCATACCTAGCAAATAGATGCAAAAATTTATTTCTATAAATTAATGACACCGCCGTTTGGATCCTATAAACTAAAGGTCCCTGGTCTTCGAAGAGTCATTAAAAGAGATATCATCATGCTCCTTTGAAGCGATGAGAGCGTAGTCAAGGGAGTATATATATTTTTATTTCTTAAATTTCATAATCAAAGTCCGGAATCACTCTAATAACACACTTTTTATTTCACTTATTTCATTAATAAGATTGGAATATTAACAAATTAGTCGCGATATTGTAGGTTGAATCTGGATATGTTACTTCATTTTGTATCGGCGGCAGAGATTACTTTTACTGTTTTTCCTATCCTGCAGAGGACATCTAGAGCAAATGAGGAAAGTGTATGGTGGGTGAGTGTCTGTGTTGCTAGTTGCCTGCTAATGAGGATGCCTTCTGTGTCGAAACT
The DNA here is from genome assembly GCA_035046065.1 of Chymomyza procnemis. Taxonomy (NCBI): domain Eukaryota; kingdom Metazoa; phylum Arthropoda; class Insecta; order Diptera; family Drosophilidae; genus Chymomyza; species Chymomyza procnemis. The sequence goes on along the minus strand of JAWNOJ010000023.1, from coordinate 8,016,607 downwards.
ATATAAAGTAAATCCAAGTAAACCTAAATAAGATTTTATTGGCTTAACACGATTTCAGGTTAGATGACAAATGTGCTAGCCATTTTACTAGCGCTTCTGTCCCATACTCCGGCAGTGAACTGTTTCAACTCTGTGTCGAGTTTACTTTCGAGTAGAGATAATTAACGCAAGTCGTTGAAGGTTATACAGCAGCGTATGTAGCAGTATGTGAATGTTTCTTGTATTATTCTCTTTTCTTTCTTTTTTGTAAACTTTCGATTAGTGTCTTCGAGCATTTAAGCTCGGTCATCTTTTAGATTAAAATTAAGTTGCGGGCTGCAGCCACAAGAGCAGGTTCCATTTGTCTCGTCCAACTTTTAATATTAATTTACTTTACTTTTATTGCGCCCATTTCACGATTTTGAATTCTTACCACTTCGATTAGGAAGGTTTGCATTTTATTCAAGTAAACTTAGTTCAACACTCACTGTTTCATTTATTCACTCACTCACTCAGTCAATCATTCATTCATTTGTACTTGGCTTTGGTGCTTCAGTTGGCACTAATATACACCTGACCATCTCTTCAGCTGACCATTAGTACTAACCTGGCCTTTGAATTGCTGTACTTTGTGTGCGTGTCAAAAGCTAAAGGTTGGTTTTTATTTCTTTGGTTTATATTTATTTTTTCCTTTTATTTTTTTTATTTTATTTTTCTATTTTTATTTCGCTTTGCTTTCATGCTTGGGCAATAGCCACTCAAACGCCATAAACACTTGAAATCATAATTGCTTTCCCTTCTCTCTCTCTCTCTCTCTCTCTCTCTCTCTCTCTCTCTCTGTCTGTTCTTTTTTTCTCTCTTACTCCTCCTACAGCTGTATTTAGTTTGAATGCCTTTAAATGTCAGCACTACGCCCTGTACAGAGAATTGCTAATAAGATTTTATGCTAATTCTTTTATTTTTTTTTTATATAAACTTTTTCTTTTTTCGGTCATTAATATAATGAAAGCCAGACATCTGCCCCACCATTAATTAGTCGTGGCAAGTTTATTGCCCCTATATACGCATTAAAGTCATACACGACCCCTGCTTAGAAGTCAATCGAAATATGCATCTTCTAAGTACTTAATAACAGCCCTAACCATTAGTCTATTGCTAATGAACTATTTGAATTGCTAATCGTTTTAATATTCATGAATATATTCTTTATGGTTGGATTTCTTTTGGGATTGCTAATCAGTTTTCCATTTTAGAACTGAAAAATAAAGCAACTACCAATTGGGTAAAGTTTCTTAAGGCGTAAAGGCAAGCAAAATCAATTTTGAGATTTCCACAATATTTTGCATGTGATAGTAATTTATCATTCCTTACAATACCTCACAAATATTTAATATACAACGCAAAAGCTGATTTTGAAAGAAATTTTTGGTTTGTTTATGGAAAAATATAAATAAAATTTTGAAATATTCTTCAAATCTTTATATAGTATATAAAACGTATAATAATTTTTATTACCGAAAATATCTCTCGCCATTGATTTGCATTAACTGTTTGTGAATGTGCGATCTCTTCTATTTTGAGCTTAAAAATTCTCACCTTTCACGATTCAAAATAGTAGGATCCATTGATGCCACCGGCCTAGTACATATAAACAACATATTTTAGTGTCTCTTAAAATAAGAAATGAGCTTGCAAGAAGTACCAAATAATCAAGTACTTTACCCACAACGAATTTTGTAATAAAACAATTATTAAGCCAATTAATGCTTAAACTGTGTTTCAAAAAAATCACCCTTTATAAGGAAATGATATTAACGATCCGCATAAAATTATCATATTGTGACAATGACTTTTTCAATATAATACTTTTTTATCCTTATTAATAACTCTTTAATGATTGACATGAATGATGTTTCCCTTGATCGCTCCAAAGGCGCCGCATAAGATGATGATAGCAAAATTGTCTTGACAACAACAAATTGTATACATAATATTTACTTACAAGCACGTATACCCCATATACGAATGTATCTAATAAATAAAAGAAGGGTGCATCACCTAGTCTGCAGCGCTCAACTTTAATATGCAATATGCTTTCCCTTACCTCAGTTTCAGGATAAATGCAAATAAGTGTGCTGCTGGACGCATTGTAGCTGGCTTATATGCGCAAAGCTTTTGAAAAAAGCAAAGCACATCAACCCCTACAAGTTCATGCTTAGAGAGATATGGCAACCCTTTTAGCTACAAAGGAAACTACTAGTAACTTGTCACTTTGCCTTCGCTTTGACACTGAAGAGTCTAATTGCATATATGTGAGTGTGTCTTATGCACTGACATGCAGTGGGTCCACTCTACCTCACATACCCTATTTTTTTAGAATCTGTTTTTCACTGTGTCTCTCTCTCTCTCTCTCTCTCTCGCTCTCTATCTATCTAGCCTCCCTTTCACACTGTCTCACCCTGGGCTGGCACTTGTCAATGTCGCAGCTCGAGTCAGCCGGCAAAATTCAATGCCACAAATTGCAAGTCTTGCACTTACGCTCAACTTTCACAGCTTACAGTCTCGAGACCCCTCCATACTATCTCTATAGAGTAGCAGACGCCGTCACGGAGCATTTCTTTTTCACACCTTCAAGTATGCCACAAGTAGTCCTGACAGCGAAAATAAAAAGGAACTAACAAACATCAAAGGTTGTGCCTTAAAGTGCAGTCAGAGGTACAGCCCGAGCTAGCCAGCGCGCTAAGACACACTGTCAATTTTTAATACTCTATAAGGTATGCTACGAGGTATTTTTGGCTTGTTAGACACATTCATTTATGTTTGTATTGAAAAATTTGTATATGCTTATTGGTTTTTAGTTCCATAATATTACGACATACTCCGAAAAACGAAAAAACCTAAATAAAGCAAAATAATAATTTTTACTGGCACCATCTACTTAGATTAGATTAGACGCAGATTTTATAAAGAAATATAATGAAAATATTTAAAAAAGTCACGAATTTTAATTGGTACAAAAATATTCGTTCTTTTCTTAATACTACCTGACCAATTTTAAGTCATTAAAATGCTCGCTTAATATTACCAAATAACATGTATATTACTTATTGATATGTTTTACTTGATTCAGGGTAGGAACTCATAGCAAAGAATGTTAACATAGCATCCCTTCGCTTCATTACAAGCATAAGCGAATGTTTGGGATGCTATTGAATTGGAAGAAGAATTTAAAATAGTTTAATATTTTAGCCTTTCCTTTTTTTTCTTCCTTGTTATTGGGAACTAAGGGCCTCTACTAGTGCCTTCTAACGAACCCTGTTTTGCGTCGTCTGTTTAGCTCTGCGCCATGTTGTGTTGGCCTGCATCAGTTCTTTAAGAATGGATCTTCTTCAGGTTGCCTTAGGTCTTCGGATCCGTCTGCTGCCTTGGGAACTCCATGTCCTGACCACGTTCATTTTTCCTTCGTTATTTGGAGGTATCTAGGGGGCTCATTGGATATTCTGTTTAGCCTTATCTTTATAGGAACTAAATCTGCTAGTTATTTGTCATATTTTTTAAGAGTTTGTCGCTAAAGGACAGAAGCAATCTAAGAAGATTCGTTGCCCCATCATCTAGCATAGGGCGAAAAGGAATTTTTTGTGAGCATAAATATTTTTATATGGTTATTTTTATTAAAGGAGTATTACTCTTCTTAATCTTATACCAAAGTCGAGCATCTAAAAATTACTTATTTCAACTTATTTTTATTGTATAATGATGCAAACCAATAAATAAGTTTACAAATTCTATAATATTCGTATAAATTGTATTTAAACTTTAGGTCAGATATTTTTTATTTTTACTCATACTCGATACATAGAATAAAATACATAGAAAATGAATCATATCAGAGTTCTATTTAAGCTTGCTACTAGAAACTATGAAAATAATATTTTGGCTGAATAAAGTTCACTGATAGTATCCCATGCAACCCACAATGTCATCTAGCGCAGTTGCCTCTCCATTATATGCATTTTTTGGGCAAGAGACTTTTATAACAATTTAAAGCGTCCCCATTTTTAATGAAAATGCATTTAATAATTTTTTACACAAATCTCTGATCAACGCGAGCCTTTGGCACCATCTCTAAACCCACAAAACTTTCATAGTCATATTACTTAATAAGAGTATTCCAATTTTGTTACAGTTGAAACGAAACTTTTTAGTTTTTATTTTTGCCTTTAACCATAAGGGACTCACCCTAGTTAGTTAGTTGTGCTTGTCGCCTGGCCTGGGCCTGGGTCTCGGTTTGGGTTTGGGTTTGGGTCTGTGTTTGGGTGTGTCGGGCGCGACGTCGACTTGGAAAGTTTGTGACAGCGCGATTAGCTCATGTCGTTTATTTTGGCTTTGTGAACTTTGTCTGCTTGTTGCTCTTGAGTTGCAAGTGCCCCAACTATGTGTAACTGAGGCACAAATAGCGGGTGGACGCCTCCATGCGTCGCATGCTGCAGGTTGCATGTTGCAGGACGTGGGGTAGTGTTGGATTAGAATTCGTGGCGTATTGTGCTGTGTGCAGCCAAGCAGCACTTACTGAACAAACCTCCGCCCAGTTTCAGCGTCAACTTTAATAAGATTCTCATTTCATTTTGCAACACTGGCAATGCCACAGCTTGGCCGCCTGGTGGGCTGCCAACTTGAGCCGCGTGCACGGCAAACAACTTTGGCAATTTTCAAACTTATCTGCTCAGCTTGAGTTTAGTTTGGTTGGCTTAGATTGGCTTGACTTGGCATGGGTTTTTGGTTTGGTGTGGTTCGGTTCGCTTGGGTTCGTTGGGCTTAGTTGGGGGTTTTTTTTTTGCAGCTGCATCAAATGCAACTTTGTCAGTCTGTTACTTTGATTGTCGCATCTATACTATATTTGTAATTGAATTTGGTAGTTGGCAAGTCAATTTTCGCAATTAAGACGCTAAAAGTTTCTGCTTTTTGGCCTTACAATTTTTGTTGCACTTACCGCAAATCCATTCAATTGTGTCTTTCTCTTTATTTCATTGCAGGCAACGTCTTTGTAATTGCTGCCATCATCCTGGAGAGAAATCTGCAAAATGTGGCAAACTATTTGGTGGCCTCGTTGGCAGTGGCAGATTTGTTTGTTGCCTGTCTTGTGATGCCACTAGGCGCCGTATACGAAGTAAGTAGCAAAAAATTAGTTAATTTTATTCGCATACTTAAAATAGTTAAAATTTTAATGCCATACACTTTTTATGAGCTTATTTCATTTTCTTTTTTTTATTAGCAATGAAAGAAGTTTTAATTTAGAGTTAGATTTTGACCTTAATACAGTGTTACCAAAAATAAGTTGCAAAAATATCACCATTTATATTAATGCAGTTTAATATAATGTTAACCTTATTGCTTGACTTTGATAACTGCGATTCTATGTGGAGGTGTGCATCTGATGGTTCAGTTACTGGTCCTCGATGAAATATACTCTATCCAATCTTCGCTCCACGCTGAAAGCATCTGCTTAACTTTTTTATGCGTTTTTGATTGTGGGCCCAAAGAAATTCCAAAATGAAACAAATTGTGCTGCTTGCTAATAGAACTGAAACAGTTACAAATGTTGGCCAGAAAAATAACAAAGACAACGAATGATTAGTAAACGGTTTAAAGACTGCAGCTGGCGGGTAACCAAAATCAACGGATTGCTGCAAGGATGCCCTTAACCAGTGACTCGATAATCCTTTCTCAAAACAACGCAATATAAATTTATTTAGTGGTTCAACAAACGGGGATTCCGGTAGCACAGGAAATCGCAAATGATAAGTGGCTGTGCATAAATTACGTCCGGCAAGGATCAGTCTTTTCTCATGCAGACGTCGTTGTTGAAATTCAAGCAGAGGCCACTTATGGAAATCCATTGCATAAGCAAAACTTTCATTAAGTGAAAACAAATGTCTATTCATAGTTTTTGCGTCCACCACTATTAAAATATCGTCAAGTTCGCTTGGCAATCGATTTTGTTTAAAAATCCTTTCCTTTTGGTACTTACTGACCATAATGCGTAGTCCTAACTGGCGAAATTCGGCAGCATCCATAATCTCGGGCGGATCTCTAATAGCAATAAGCATCGAAGTCAAGGCACTCGTCAGAATACCAGATATTAGAAATGTAAATAATAGTATAAAACTATCGATAAACTTCACAGGTAAGGCTAAACGTTGAAATTCCCGACTGGGTAGAGATTGTACGAAGAGAAATCGCCAAGCCTTGTAAATGACGTTCCAAATTGATGTACTTCGATCGCTTAGCCTTTTTATGCAAAAAGATATAATCAACACAAATATCAGAAACAGAAATAGAGATGGCTTGAATAATTTAAACAATTGCATATCTGGCAACATTTTGGGTGGATGGGGTATAAGTATGCAGGTCGAAGTGCCGGTTACAATATCGCTGGCTTCGGTATAATCGTTGTGATATAATATATTCACTAATATATCGCTTTTGGAGCTAGGAGATTTGTATGTTAACGAGTTTGTTATATTCATTGTAGCATTCATATATCTTATAAATTCGGCAAAAAGTTGACCAATGACTCCACCGAGACTTATATTAGACTGAGTGACATCATAGTCTTTCGCTGAGTTTGTCTGAAAATTGGTAAGTTAAATGGTAAAATGTTGAGTCAACTAAATTAAAACTCTTTGAAATGATCTATACGACACACCTTAAATACCATCGGTGGATCATCATACACAGGTACAGAAAATTGATAACGACTTATATTGTGTTCGCGTGAAGCCCTGATGACTCTTTCTTGTATAGATTTAAACTCAGTAGTTGGAAGATAAACATCGGTTATGTTGTACATAGTGACTTTTGGATACGGTGTATATGCAAACACCTCAAATACTTTTAGCTTCCAATATACTTTTAATGATGGTGCCATAATGATCATCACATGCACAAATCGTTTTTCCCAACACCAATCGAAAAATTTCTGCATGTCCAGATAGTTTGATGACTTATATACAAAAATAGTTGGCATTCGATGCATTTTTCGCAGGGATTTGTCAACCACAGTCAGCATGGGATCATCGACAGCATTAAAAATCACTATAGCCACGTTTTGTTTGGTAACAATGCGGCTCATCTCGCCATTAAAGGTATTTGTCAATACTACCGGACGCATAAAACGCTCCACCAAACATTGCTCCAATGATTGGGAAATAAAATTACTATAAGTTAATTCATCCTTTCCGGAATATATCAAGATATTATGATACAGATTAAACTTGTCGAAGATGGCGAATATACTATAGATTAATTCGATTTCCGAATTATTTTCAACTATCAACTGCATTTTACCAGAAACAGTCGTCAGAAGCAGCAGGAGCTGAACAAAAATGTAACACGGCTGCATGTTTAAAATCGGACTAAGGCTTGTAGCTTGAGAGGCCTCTCTTTTATGTACTCAGTAAAGGGAATAGAAGTGCACCCTTCGGAGTCACAAAAAATAATTAACCATTCATTTTTAGCTTTATTGCATTTGTAAAGTAAATGTATGTAAAAACAATTAAACTTGCATTAGATAATAAAAGAAGTTGGATTAGGTCAAGCAGCCTGTTGAATATGTTGCTGTGCTAAATGGTTCAGACATAGAGAGAAATTAATAGAATTTTTTTTTTATTTAACATATTACATCAACTTACGCGTATTTTCTGAGCGTTCTAAATTCGATTTAGACCTTTTTGTGTTTGAGAGCAAGATGAGCGTGTTATAAGTTGGGCAATTGGCCTATAACTTTAATTATTTTTTACTAAATGTTTTGCATTTAAATTAAACAACGTCAAAGACTATTTTTAATTGGCTTTATTTCTAACTTTAAATCGAAGCCAAAAATAAAATGAATATATGCAAATAAAAAAGAAAACTTTACTTAGACATATTACATACATGTTTTCATTTCGTAAATTGGCATTTGTGCATTTTTATTTTAAACTTTAGATTCCGTTCAAAGGTGTGAGCTTTTGTTGAGCTAAATCATTTCTTTGTCCTTTTTGATTGGACCACTCAAAAGAGTTTACTCTGTGCTTGCTTTTATCTTGTAGATTAAACTGTACCGTATGCAAGTCTCTTGTCTCCATGTTCAGAATAAAAATTTCATTTTATTTTAAAAGTATTAAACTTTTTCCTAAAAATCCAAATGTTTTTCAAAAATTGAAAGCTCTATACAGAGCGATATTTCTTTGGAAACTTATGGCCTTAAAATAAGTTTTAAATTCAGAACCAATTTTCTAATAATTATGATAGACATACAATTTTATTAATTAAAAATCATATATTAAGTTAAAACATGCTTATTATTTATTTCATCAACCTTCGCTTTTTCGCCCAGAGTAATTCCAAAATGAAACACATTATGCATACTCCAAATGAAACCGAAATAGTTTGTAATATTGGCCAAAAAAAGGATATGGGCAACGAACGATTAGTATGCGGTTTATAGACAGCGGCTGCCGGGCAACCAAACTCAATGGTCTGCTGCAAAGACCTGCTTCGCCAGTGAGCTAGCAAGCCCGTCTCAAAACAAAGCCTTATAAAGTTGTTAAGCGAATCGACAAAAGGGGATTCCCGCATCACTGGCAACCTCAAATGATAAGTGACTGTGCACAGTTTACTTCCGGCAATGACGAGTCTCTTCTCATGCAGACGTCGTTGTAGAAACTTTAGAAGATGCGATTTATGCAGATCTATAATATATGCGAAGCTCTCATTAAGAGTGTACAAATGCCTTTCCATAATTCTTGTGTCAACTACATGCAATAGATCCATAAGCTCACTTGGCAATAAATTACTTGCAAACATTCGTTCCCTTTGATATTCGTTGACCATTATGCGTAGTCCTCTCTGGCGAAATTCCGCAGAATTATTAATCTCCGGTGGGTCTCTACCAGTAATAAGCATCGAAGTTAAAGCACTCGTAAAAATACAATAAGGTAAAACAATAAGGTAAAACTATCGATGCATTTCACAGGCAAGGGTAAACGTTGAAATTCGCGGTCGGATAAAGATTGTAAGAACAGAAAGCGCCAAGCTTTGTAAAAATTATTAACCATTGACGTGGTACGATTGCTAAGTCTCTTTATGCTAACCACAATGATCAGTACAAAGATCAGGAACATAAATAGAGAAGGCTTACATAATTTGAATAATTGTATATCGGGCAGCATCCTGGATGGATTGGGTATTAGTATGCAAGATTTTGTGTCAGTGACAATGTCGCTAGCTTCGTCAAAACTGTTGCGATAAATGATATTTACTTCTATATCGATATTTGTACCATTATGTCTATACACATTTGAGTGCGTTATATTCAAAGTGGCATTCATAAATCGTACAAATTCCGTAACTAATATGCCAACAATTCCTCCAAGGCTTATATTAGCTTGGGTAACGTCGCTATCCTTTGCGGAATTAAGCTGAAAATGATGATACAATGTGTTACAGGAATCTTGATAAAACAATAAACTTGTAAAACAAATATAAAAATTAAATATTCAATTCAAACTCACCCTAAATGCGATGGGAGGATCGTCAAAAATGGGTACAGAAAATTGATAACGACTTATATTATGTTCGCGCCTGGCCTTGCTCACACTTTCTATAGCAGATGCTAATTCAGTAGTTTTCAGATAAACTTCGGTTATATTATATACTGCTACCACTGGATATGGTGTATATGCGAATACCTCGAATACTTCAAGACCTGAACGAATATTCGAGCTTGGTGCCATTATGACCACCACACGCACAAATCGTTTCTCCCAACACCAATTGAAAAATCTGCTCATGTCCAGAAACTTGGATGACTTATATATGAAAATAAGTGGCATTTGATGCATATTTCTCAAAGATTTATCAACCACAGTCATCATGGGATCATCAATACCATCAAAAATCACTATCGCCAAATTCTGTTTCGTAACAATACGGCTCATCTCGCCATTGTATGCACTTGTCACAACCACTGGACGAAAAAAGTGCTTCACCAAGGCATTTTCCAATGATGAAGAAACAATACCACTTTGTGATAGCTGTAGTTTTCCGAAATATATTAAGAAGTTGTTGTACCGAGAAAATATGTCAAAAACAGCAACCATTCGGCAGACGAATTCGTTTTCCGCATTATTCTCAACTATCGGCTGCATTTTACCACAAATATTATAAACCGTAAAAAGCAGCAGAAATACAATAGGGAAGTAACGCGGCTGCATGGTCAAAGTTATATTGTGTATTTAACTTGGTCTAAATTCTCTTTTATGTAAAATATGAAGGTAATCAAACTGCTCCCACTAGAGTCGTAAAAAACAATAAGCCATAAGCTTTTATTTATTGTCACTTGTAAATAAATTAAAGTTTAATTTCTGCTTGTATATTGTTGGCCTTTACGAAACCAGAACGTGGATAGTCGGAAATGGTCAGCATATTCTTCCCATTATATCGACAGGTGTACCAGGAATAAATTCTTTGACATTTGCTTCCATTAGTCGCTTTAGACATCTAAAGTTCATGTCAAATACATAGAACCTATGAGTCGCAGAATGCAGAAAGCCAATTGACTGCCCTAGACGTAAAATAAATGTCGAGCGGTTCTCTTCCAATAATAAGCATCGAAGTTAAAGCACTTGAAAAAATTCCTTATAGTAAAAATGTAAACATTACTTTTACCATAATGTAATAAATTTCGATAAATTTCGAATCATATGGAACACAATCAAGCCATTATTTAACAAACTCTCTTCCACTTTTGTAAAAAAAAATTTTTTATGGTCCCATTAATTATTATTGTCTATGTGAGGCCCCTTCGGGGGCCGGCCGGACTAACCTAACCTAATTATTTTTGAAAAAGTGCGCCCCAAACATGCCACCCCACAAACAACACACAAAATAGTTACTTTTTCGGAATACCTTAAAAATTTTGGCAGTTCTATCTATACCAAATGCTAAATCAGTTTTGGAGAATTGTAAAATAACTCGAACCACAATGAATGATCATGGATTTTGGTATTGAAATTGAATAATTTGTAAGTAACTTTGATTAAAATAAACACAAAACTGAATGCAATGTAAACCGCATAAGCAATTAAAAATGGTATTGCCAAAAATTAATTTGCTGAAAAATCACCCTGCATATATCACATAGTGCTCATTTAATCGGCTAGGATAATTAGTTAATTTGTTTCTTTATCAAACATTAGTAATGTTTTACATTTTTTCTTATCTGCTTTATTTTGTTATTAAATAAAGGCTTCCATATTTAGTTTCTCTTCTCAATTTCTACATAAGTACTTTTTTATAGACTTTAAGTAGCGTTCCCATTGTCTTAAACTCCTGCATCCTGAACTCTCTGGTATCTATTGCGCGAGTGGGCCCATATCAGCTCTAGAAGAAAGCACACTGAGCACAAACTGAATGCTTTGATGGTATCTCGAAATACGTTCCAAAAAAACGATAAAGGCAGCGAATGTTCTACAAGCGGTTCGTATGCAGCAGCTTTTGGAAGTCCAAATTCAACAGATTGCTGCAGGGCTATGCTATGCCAATATTTTAACAAACCCGTCTCTAAGCAGAGTAGTATATGCCAATTAAGTATGCCCAGAAATGGACAATCTGGCAGCACTGGCATTCGAAGTTGATAGTCAGTTGTGCATAAATCTCCTCCAGCCAGACGTAGCTTTTCTGCACGAAGTCGCCGTTGCTGAAACTCCAGCAAATGCCATCTGTGTAGCTCCATGGCATAGGCATAGCTATCATTTAGTGTATATATATGCCACTCCAGCGTTCTGGTATCCACCACTATCAAACGATCCATAAGTTCCACGGGTAATAGATTTGTCTCAAAAAGTTGCGTCTGCTGATGTTTGTTCACCATAACGCGCAGTCCGGTCAGTCGAAACGTTGCAACATCATTTATCTCCGTCGGTGGTATACCCGATACAATCATCATGGTCAATGCGCTTGAATAGATATTAAGTATTAAAAATACTAATATGATTCCAAAACTATCGATAAATTTGACAGGCAATGGTAACAGTTGAAATTCTCGATTGGTTAGTGGTTGTATTGAGAGTACACGCCATCCTTTAAAAAGATCATCCCAAAACGAAGCACTACGTGTACTTAGCTTCGAAATGAGTACAAACACGGTGAGCATGAAGATGGGAAATAAATAACTTGTGGCACTTGTAAGTTTCGTTAGATATACTTCAGGCAGCTCCCATGGTGGACTTGGCAGTAATATGCAGGCTTTGGTAAGCGCAATCATTTCACTGGCTTTTTTCAAGCTATTGTTACTGATTATATTTACACCAATATCGACATTGGTAAGGTTACTGCCATACAATTCCGAGTGGGTTATGTTCATTGTGGCATTCATGAAACTAACAAATGAAGTCATTAGGCTGCCCACCACTCCGCCTAGACCTACATCGGAGTTAGTGACGTCACGTTGTGCAGCTGATTTAAGCTGTAAGGAAAGGACTTGAAGTTGAAAAAAATAGCAAAAAACATAACTTGAACTTACCTTAAAAACCATGGGCAAATCATCATAAACGGGCACTGTAAAGCTATAACGCTTTAGATTATGATCTCTCACAATTTTAATAATTTTTTCCGTTGTAGCTAAATTTCGTGATTTTTCCAAAAATTGTTGCGTCAAATTGTAGAACTGTACATTGGGAAATGGCGTAAATCCGTATACCTCATAAGGCATGGTATAATTGATTGAATTCTGTGCATTTATGAGTAATACACGCATAAATCTTTTATTCCAAGCCCAATTGAAAAATGCTGAAATATCCAATGACTTGGTTGACTTGTATACAAAAATAATAGGCATGCGATGCATGTCACGTAAAGTTTTATCCACCACAGTCAGGATAAGATCTTCCAGACTGCTAAAAATTACTATTGCCAAGTTCTGTAGTGTTACCACATTGTTCAACTGCGCGTGGAATGTGTTGGTTATAATGACAGGACGTTGAAAACGTTGCTGCAGATATTGCTCTAGAGAGACGTTCTGCAAGCTTTCAGGTAGTTCCACTTTTCCAAAGAATGTCAAAAAATTCTTAAATGAAAAAATTTTGTCATAAATGGATATCAAATTGCAAATGAACTCATTGTCGTCCGAGTTATTATGGCCAATGGGCTGCAACCTGCCACAGATGCCCGTAAGCAGCAGCACGAGGAGCAGCTGAGATATAAAGCAAACTCCCTGCATGGTTGAACTAGCACTGTGACATGGCCACAGCTGAACCAGCTTTTAAGCATATTTATCGAGCCATTTCGAAAGGGTTATGAAGTCGTCTCCCCGCGGGGGCATAAAAATTAATAAGCCATCAACTTTTATTAGCTACTCATGTGACTTGCATTTTTATAAAGTAAATAAATTTGGGTTTGTCTGTTTCTTGTGTACTCTGCAGATTAGCCAAGGCTGGATACTCGGACCGGAACTATGCGACATTTGGACCTCCTGCGATGTGCTGTGCTGCACTGCCTCTATACTGCATTTGGTGGCCATAGCCGTGGATCGGTAAGTAATTACAAATGTCTTAGATAAAAAAATCCATTGTTTTGATGGATTGACATGCTCGAACTGAGCACAAATCTACTTGTAAGCCAAACTCGTGTAAAACACGAGTCCACTTAACACGTGTATCTGCTCTGTGGAGTGCATGCGTGTGGAAATGGGTGTAATCAATCAATCAATCAATCAAGTTTTAAATATGTCAAATCTCTTTAACAAATCCACTTATCCATAAGCAAGTGCCCAGAGACAGCAACAGAAACAAACAGAGATAATATATATGACTCGCTCCACTGTGCGAACACCTGTCGCATGTTCACACGCCATGCGCCACATGCCACATGCAGTGTGCCGCATGCCACACCCTCCCCACAATTAGGCAACAGAAAGCGACAAATAAGTGTAAAGCTTTACACACATTTGCTTCAATACTATTATATCTCCGCCCACAAAATTACTTGATTACTATCAATGAGCAGCAAGACAAGCCAGGAGGTAGACAAGGAGTAGACAGGCATCGAATTATGACGTTGAAATGTTTTATACGAGGGCTGTTTTAAAGTTAATTTCTCTTTACACAGAAGTTGAAGGCGAAATGTAATTTTCCGACTTCGTAAGTATAGCAATGGCGATTGAGGATTTAAAGAAGTCTGTCTTTTTGTACTTCGGTAAGTCTATGGCACGAGGATTTCCTTATTTTCAAGAGCTGACCATTTGACACTTACATGTGGGAACGTTTTTTGTGTTTCTTGCAAAAAAAACTCTGAAAATTATTTGGATAGAAATTGAGAGGTATGCATGACTGCATGACTATAAATTTATAATGCAACAATTTCTTTGCCTTGGTTGCCCAAAAGGCTTTACCAGTTGCTCGTCTATTTGATGTGAAAAAATTTATAAAAATAAATTAGAAAAATAAAATGATAAAATATAATATTTTGCGAAAGCATTTAAGCACATGCACATTGTTATATATTTTCCTATCAGTATATAAACACACTAACTGCACTCTTGAGCAATCGCGTTTTTTTTCTGGGCACCTTTCTTCAAAGTGCTTGGTGCAGACTCTGGTGCAGCTGTTTACGGATTCACTAGTAATATTAAAATTACTCAGCCAATCCCTGCATGCATCTCTAGGGATTGGACAGCGACTGCGCCGCGCTTCACAATTCTCTTCAATGCCTTTAAATTCCATTGTCCACTTACTTTTTTAATAAACTTATTATTACTTGCGTACTTGCGAACCAATCTCAAAGTACTAGCTGGCATCAGATTTCGCTTTTACTATGATTTTCTAGTACAAAGACTGCCAAAGCCATTACATTGAGAGCAACGAAAATTAAGGCTTCCTGAAAAGGCAACTCCTTTGATGTTGAACCCTTCTTTACAAACATAATTTAAATGATTTTTATAAAATATATAACTCAAACATTTCTAAGTAAACATTAAAAACTATTAAAATTTAATGCTGTGCAAATGCAAAGATACTCTGTATTTCCAAACGGTTATCCCCAATGGCGTTTGCATCATATGCATTAGGTTTCTAAGCCAAACTCGTACACGAACTCAGCATTCTACCTTAAGAGAGAAAATGCAACTCTACTTTATACTCTTTTTACTATGCCCAATTTTATCAATTTAACAAGGGTGCATTCATGCATTCTGACTCAAGCACGCTAATGAATATCGATTCACTATTTGTCTGTGACACAATAAGTCACTCATATGTTCCAAAATAATTGAACTATTTTTGGAAGTTTTTAAACTTTCCCACATTAAAAATCAAAGTGGATACGCCAGATGTATAACTAAATCACAAGACCGAAGCGATAAAGCACTAAAAAAATTGACACTAGACTACGTATATGTAGTTGGAAAATATAAACTCGTCAGTAATTTTCATAACTCCTAATAAGTTACTATGTAAATTTATTTATTTATTTTTAATTTTATTTTGCTTGCTTTTCTTTAGGGCATAAGTTAAGGCTGGACAACCGATGAAATCTCTGTATAATTTTATGAATCAATTTCTACATTAGATAAGATTGCGATAATTTCTCATTATGACATTATAAATATTTATAATACTTTGCTTAGGGCCGATAAAATTTAAGAATCTGAACTATCAATAGATTTTAATATTGGTGCAGGCATTTAATAATTGAAAGTATTATAATACCCGATTGCTTTTCTTATATATTTTATTATTTTCCACAGCTTCTTTCGTGATAGTTTTAACAAAATTATGCTTCTATAAATTATCTGGTGAACATGAATTAAAATCTTGTAAAGCCTTGAAACAAATAAATTACCAAGTATACAATTTTACATACACTACTGTAGTTTATAAGGCAAACTTTTTAACATTTCCTACGTTAACTAGAAAATGTGGGTTTATTTTGTATTATAAATTATAAAGTAATCTTAAATCTATCTTACTAAAAAAAAAATATATATAAACTAGAAGTCAGTCAACTAATTATCATTTGGTTTCGATCTGCATTCTCTTAAACACATTTTGATACCAAAGCTCGATTAATATTTTTCCTTGTTTCGGTATAAGTTTCACCTTAATTCCGCCTTATTAGAATTTATAATTCGGAGTTATATCTCCAGAAATGAGATCTTCAATTTTTTTAAGAATAATTTCCAATCCCAAACAAAATGTAATAATGTTGTTCTTCCATGGCGGATTTTTAAAGTAATTTTTGTGAAAAATATAAGTTTTCCGTAATAAAAAATGAGCCATACAGAAAGTAAAAAAAATTAAAAATATATTCACTCAATTAAGATTTTTTTTTTATATGGACAAAAATTTGAATTTGTAGTAAAGGTGTACCAGAAAGTAATTTAAGACGCTGAAGTAGTCAAATATAAAGTTTTGAATATAACAAAATCACAAAAATATATATATATATATCAAAGAATTACTATATTTCCAACTTTCTAACCGACATACTTTAAAACCTATCCTCGCTGAGTCTTCCACTTAAAAAATAAACGCTCTGTCGATTAACGATAGGCAATAAATAATTTTATTCGTTGACATTATATCGTTCTGCGTTTTGGCAAAGGTAGCAGCCAAATGATTCGCAAACAATTCACAATATGAAAAATTTGTTTGCCATTTTCAATGGGTTTTGTACTGCGGCTGTGAGCCACGGCTAATTAAGTCAAGAGTCTGTGTGAGACCTGGATGTCAGCGAAGGCTCAAGGCAGCCTAACCATTTGGGCCGCTTAGCTGCACATTCGAAAAGCATATTGAGGCAATTTGCTGCACAATAAAAGCCGTTAGTTCGATACGGGCTCTTTTCATTTTCGTTTTTTTTTTGTACCAAACGGGCCGGATTTTCTAACAATAGTGTAATGGCAACGGTAATTGCATTCGTAATGGCAACGGCAATGGCATTATGTGTATTTAATGAACACTTAGCTGCCGAAATCAGATTGCCGCATTTGCAAACAAAAAGCATCTAGATGTTATGGGGGCACAACGCGACGTATGCGCAATACAATATCCGTTGCAACGCCACTGCAGTTGATGGCAAATTTAATTTCATTGCCACAATCTGAATGCAAGCCAATGCAACATAAAGTATTATACATATGAAAAGCATAAACCAAATTCAATTAATTAATTAGCTAAGCCGCAAACAAAGCGTTTTCTTTGCGCAAATATTCATATAGAATATGGAAAATGCTGGTAGACGGAACAATTTTCTAAACAATGCAATTGAATTATTTTGAAATTTTCAATTCAAATAACTTTTGTAGGTAAACATATATTATTTACTTTTCAATTTTAATTAATATTGCACATTAACCAGCATAAAAATATGTTAGAAACATACTGTCTTTAACCACCAGCAAACGCTACGTATACGTAATTTTTTTGTTGTATGACCATAAATTGGGAAACTAATTAAGAATGATAAACAAAAGTAAACACACAGAGACTTTGTCACACAAATCATTGAATAATTATCATTGCAAACGATTTATCTGTTGACTATGAAATTAGAATTGCGGCTAGTTGCATAAATCATTGCCGAATTATAAAGGTTTTAAATATTTTTTACAAATATTTTTCCTTTTAGTTGTAAACTAAGTAAAAAGAGTATTAGGCGTGTGTATGTTGAGTTTTTTTGATAAATTTTATTTGAATTTGTTTCGTTATAAAATCAGCTCATCAACGGATTTGATAGTAAAACAAGTATGCATATAATGTCTTGATATCAGCTCGTAATAATTCTTTCGAATTATCTTTTTTAATTATTGAAGACAACTTACCTTTAAAATTAAGTCTGGTTCCAAGTCTATTAAAATTTTATTTAAACCAAATTGAGTTGAGCGCACATTTTTCAAAATTTTGTCAATCAAGGACACGTGCTCTTAGCATTCCAGTGTCACAATCAAAAAAAAATTTGCTTCCCAAATAGTCGACAAGTAAGCGTGTCACAATGAATTTCGGTTGTTGTTATGAAGAGCCCCATAATATGCAAATGTTTACCATAACAGCGTTAAATGCTTTTGATGGCGTTAAGTGAGGATTCACATTCTTAACAATGGACCATGGTAAATCCTTCATTTTCGAGCAGCGACCGACTGCGGCACATTAGTAAAACAATTACGGCAAGTCTGTATGTATAAACAGACTTGGTACATTTTATTTGTTAGTTGTCACTTGACATTTAAAATAAAATGCCATTTTATCACTAAATGAAATGAAAATTAATGTGTTTTTAAGAAAGCTGTCTTTAAGTATGCAAAGCCTGGACAATGGCAGCCATTTGCCTCAACTCAAACTCTTGTCTGCTTTAACATTAATAAATTAAGTTTGTCAAACGGCCTGCAGGCCAAGACAAGACCCTGCCACTCCTGCACAGTTCAGTGCCACAAATGGTGTGTGCTGCCTTCAAATGATAAATAGTTGCTGAAATTCGACTACAATAATATTTGCAAGTATTTGTCGTTACCAGCTCTCAACAACAACAACAGCAACATCAACTACAATAAGTACGATAATGCTGGCAATGCCGGTGCTGCTGCTGCTGCTGATGATGGTGATAAAGATGCTGATGAGACGCTTAAAGTGGTTGGTTGGGGTAGTTACTGGGCCAGTTCTTGTACAAGTCTAGCCTACAAAAACAACAAGAGCTACTATGACTACGACTACGACGACGATGACTACTACAACAATTGCCTGCTGGCTGTTGCCGAGTTCATTTTCCATGTCAGTAATTTTTAAGCAATTAAGACAAAGTGCCAACAATATTTACGAAAATGTCTGCCTCTTGTATTTTGTGGGCCATGTGCATGCAAGCGCAAAAACAAGCAACAGCTCAGAGTTGCCAACACCAACGCAATAGCAATAGCAGCAACAACAACAACAATGACAGTAACGATAACAGCAAAAACCAAAAAACCAAAACAAAAAAAAAAAAAAAATAACAAAATGAACCCACAAAATCTCCCCCGAAAAAAGGTTAAAGAAATAATATATGCCACAACAATAAAAATCGCAAAAATAGTCAGTCTCTCTCTCTCTCTCTCTCTCTGTACTCTGGGTCACAAACATGGCCAAAAATGGCGGCCAACAAAAACGTACTGTAAACGACAAATGGCGCAGAACCATTAATCTTTATGCTACTGCTCGCTACGCTTGGCTTTACTCTTCACCAATGCTGGCCATGACCATGTCCATACGCAATACCCATACGCCATGTACTCCCATTGTCATGCTTTCTGCTGCTCCTGTCGATGCTTAAATATATGCACATACATAACACGCACCCGTAAGCACACTCTCGCACACTGCCGCACACACATGCAGGCACTACTCACACAGTTACGCTCTCATGCACACATGTTTGGCTCAAACATGCATAAATTTGTACGTTCCATATCCTGCTGACGTCATTATTAGAAACTACTATGCAGCTTAGCAAATGACAAATGCGAAGCGTAAAGTTTCAACGCCAAAGGATTCAACGCTATTCAATGTATTGGTCAAAAGTATGGCTGACTATGAAAACTCCGAGAAGCTTTGAATGTACGAACACCGCCAAAAAGTAGGCAACGTTTTTGGCGAAGTATTAATTGCAAAAATGTGTTATCATTAGGTAAAACTGAAATAAGAAAAACTAAAAGTAAAATTATTCTTTACCCAAAGAAAGTTAAAAATTGTTTATTGTTTAATAATATTGTTTTGTTTGAATCATTGACAGTAAAAGGCAATATATAAAATTGTAAAAACATCTACAAACATTTTGGAGTAATACTTTCTGAAATATGTCGAGTTTTTTTTTAAAAAATTGATGTTATATTCATGTATTAATGGTATATTCACAAATTGATTTATACTAAAATTATAATAATTTATATATTTTATTATGTCCATGTGTTATCGACATATTATTTTTGGGGGATGTATCGACTGTTTTTCACTTTAATACTGCAAGATCATTAAATCGTTAATGGTTCGGTTTTTGTAAATGAAACAAATTTTACGCTTTACTTGGATAGCGTGTTCCTAGTTCGCTCTCTCCTAAGACCAAATATTGGCGGTAGCACTTAATAAAAAGTTGATAAAGTTTTCCTATGAAAAGTGTAAAAACACAGCCATTGCTATTCGATTATACAGCGAAGGCCATTGTTATATAAACAGTAATTAATAGAGATCACCTACGAAGTATTATTTATATTGAAACGATCCTTTAGTATAGTAGATTCGAATTAGAAGAGATTCTATGAGCTGTAGATTTCCATAGCATTGCAAAACACTATTACATAATTGTAACTTGTTTTATTTTAATCATAAAATGTAACGATTTTTATTTATTTACGTCACAAATGATTTCAAGCTATTAGTTCGAAAGCGCTAATTTTTGACTGAATTACTACAAATATAAATTTATCGAAGTACTATCGATACTTACGCAAAAACAATCGAAGCCATCGATACAAACTGCTAAAATACTGACCTTACCGCCCTCTGCCCCATGTATGAATTTTTCGAGTAATAAAAGAAGAAAATCAACCTCATCGCTTTTTGAATTTGACGGGGTAGGATATAGTGGCTTCGCAATTTAATTTGTGTTTGGAGATTGCAATATATTCTCGACGGATTAAGTTAAAAAAACCTGCCTATTTATCCGGCGTTAGCCTACAAACCTCTAAAACGGAAGGTCGTTAGTTCGAGTAGCACACATGAATTTTTCTAGCACTGTCATACTTGGCAGTAAGACGCTGTTTGCATATAACTATAGCTCTCTTAGGAAAGAAAACGTAGTTAAGATACCATTATAAACTGTCAATCCCAGTGTACTTTGAGCTATAGAGCGAGGATATCAGAGCCAAGGTGAATATAAAAGAAAAGGATTCATTAGCTATCTGGCGGTTTGCTTGACAATTCCCCAAAAAATGTATATCTTAGAAGTGCTTTACAAGGCTAAAAAATAATACAGAATATAAATTTAACTTTAAAAACAAATGTAACAAGTACATATTTATATACTATTTTCATGAATTATATTAAAAATTATCAAAAACTTATATGAGCTTCCAATATAAGAACAGCAATCCAATCCAATTTTTTTCAAAGAACCAAAAACAAAACCAAAGGAATTACAAGCGTTAAATCACAGAGCATTTGCACAAATATTTATTTTCCTTAACTTTCTTCCCCAACTTAAAATATACGAACATAATCTGATTGTGCGCCAATCTGCGACCACTACAGTGCCAGCAATCTGCAGCTGTCCACACATTTTGCAACTGCAACAACTACTCCAATTGTGGTTTTTGTTGTTAGTACTTGTGGTTAACACTGCATTTGTCGTTGTTGTTTTTGCTGCAGTTGGCCAACTGACAGACTGACCAAAAGCAGTGTATGACGACGAATTCAATTAAATTTCAATTAAGTTAACATAGTTTTTGTAAATATTTTACCATTTAGCACTTAAAACGTAATTACATGTTCATATTCGTTGTCGCCATCGTCGTCGTCGTCATCATCATCGTCGTTGGCGTTGTCGTTCTCGATGTTTGTTCGCCTAACAATTACTACAACTACAACAAAAATAATGACAATATCTGCAACAACTGCAACAGCAGCAACAACAACAATAACTACAACAACTTGTGCCATAGTATGTTCGCATTTGGGTGCATGTAATTGTAATTGCTTTTGTCATACGCTTTTCGCACCAAGCTCCAATGATTGCGCCACACTATTGTTAGGAAGTATTCGTACAGACTATGAAATGTCAAAAAAATCTATATTTTACTTTAATTTTAGGAAGGCGGTGTTTGGTATTCGTAATATTGAATATTGTGCTGACACTATAGCAGGCTTTAAAATTAAGGCAGACATATAACTAACTCATCGCAGCCTTTTAAAATATAACTATGCCGTAGACATATAACTTCTGTCAGATTTCTGTCCCATTATTCATGGTCATCGAAATTATGACACCTGGGCAGAAGACTTTACTTACTTAAAACTGAATCCAATTTTAAAAAATATTAAAGAAGAAAGATTCAGCAGTCGCATCCAGGCGCTTTTATCCCACCTTTGTGCAATGCAAGTTAATTTCATGGATTTGTTTTACAAACGTGAACATTAAACTGAAAAAGAAACATAAGCAGAACAAGCTACGTTTCTAAATTTATGTTCTTAATTCACTTTAAGTGAGAAAGATGCAACTTGAAAAAAAAAACTTGGGAAATTATTAACTTTGACTACAGCTTTTTATTGTAAAATTAATAATAAAAATTTTCGCAAGCATTTATAAATGCAATGCTTGCAGCACTTCCCATAAAGACAAACAAATACTTAAAGTTATTTGTTTTGACAAAAAAATATTGTTAAATTTTGGCTATAACGACATTTAGGAATTATGAGCCAATAATTCGTTGCACTTAAGTTCTTTCGCAAAAAACTTTTTTCTTTGTGAATTAATTGCATCGTAACGACAGTTTGGTAGTTTTTATTTGCAATTTTTTGCAGTTCATAACATTTGAACTTCATGCTTCATATGCTACAAAGGATATAACTTTTTAAGTAGCTCTAAATGTCCTTTAGCTATATTTGAAAATTGCACTTATGCAGAATAGTTTGACTTATATACTCATCATTTATTGCCAAAATTATTAAAAAATTGCATGAACTTCTGTAAGTTTTTTCATTAAAATTTTTTTCGTATCAGTTTACTTATTTTAGACAGTGTATTTGCTATGCATTAAGCATAATTTTCATGTTGCCACCAATTTTAGTTAGCGGCTCTTAGGTCACTTCATTTTGCCCTATTTGGCTTCCATTTCTCCAAACATTTCACCTCATTTACCGCCCATTTTAATAACCGACAACACGCGTTATTACAGCAAAATACTTCTATACTGTTTAGTTTGGCTTTTAGTTTGGTAACACAAATTTTAATTGGAAAATGTTTTTGCGTAACCATAAAATTTTGAACAAAAATAATGATGGTTCATCATCATCGTTTTTATAATTTAAAGTAAAGCTGGGAGTCAATTTTTGAAAATGGCTTAAATTTTATTTGCAAAATAAATGAATTGACTTTTTTACATTTGGTTAGGTCTATAGATGATATCAAGGAAATTTTTTAAGAACAAATCTTAACAAACAATTCAATAATAGGCTATCGAAACCTGACATGATTTTATGGGGCGATGTGATTTCAATTTATTGAATTTTGGATGGCTTAAGCCAACAATATTAGGTGTTAAAAAATTCGTATTAACATTTGTCACAGACTTCAATTATGATTTTTCGACTGATGCATTTTATAGATGTCACGTCTCACATCTAAGGCTGGCTGGGTAGTTGGATTTATACTATTAAAGATAAAAGTTGGAGGTTACATAAAAGATTATATATTTCTTAACAAAGAAGCGAAATATAAAAAGAGATTAATTAAATAGACCGTTCTAAAGATAAGAAATCGTCACAGTTGTTGTAGTTAGAGGATAAGAGGCGAAAAAGAATCGTGTTATGCACAATTAGATCTACAACATAATTTTCATAAAAGTCGAGAATTACAAGTAACACTGATTGGAAGGTCAATAGAAATTTTGTTAAGAAGTGCGCTAGATTCAATGAACCCGCATAAGAGCTTCTGTTCTACGATTATTAAGCTAAGGTAATTTAAACCCCGTAAAGCAAATATTAAGAAATTGGTTTTGAAACGACTCAATCAATTTCTGATTTAATTCAGCATATTTTTATCTTTAAATGTTTCCAATTTGTAAAACAATTGCCAATAAATAATTATATATGAGATGTTTCTCGCTTTTAATATTTTTAGTACAACATCAACAACAACAAAAAAAATGCATAAACTTAATTAAATTGGCAATTTAACAAACGCGCTTAACAGTATAATTAGTTTTGTTGCTATACAGTTGAACGCACACACACAAAACACATTTATTTATATAGCTCTACATGCGTGTGAGTGTGTATCTGTGTGTGGCACAGACAAATACAAACAACAGACACGCGCACACACTCACACACACACACATGCACCTTGGCAGTTCGAATTACGCTTCATTTGCTTTGCACATTTGATTTCACAAATGCCAAGACTTATGTGGTGCTAAACAAGCAGCACACACAGATACACTCACGCGAGCAGCACACACAGATATACTCACGCACAGATACACTCACACAGCTGCACGCTCCTACGAATGTTTAATGAGACAAAGTACACTGGGATAACAGCTAGTGAGGGACAGAGAGAGAGAGAGAGAGAAAGAGAGAAAGAGAGAAAGAGAGCATGTATGTGTGAATTGGAAGCAAGGCAGATATAGGCTGAGTGACTGAAAACAAACTGCCAGCTTAGCAATAAAACCGGATATGTTACGTATACGAAGACATTTATGTTATCTGCTAATGCCCACACATAAACACTTGCCCGCACTCTCTGTCTCTCGCGCTTACCCCCCTTAAACAGATACTACACTCACACACACACACACACACACACACACTGTACTAAAAGATTTCACATTTAAACTCAGCCATTCTTGGATAAATTCAATAAACTTGCAGTCAAGTTCATAAAACTAAAAGCAAATTCAAGTGAAATGCCTTTAACTGTTATTGCTATGTGCTTGCGTACATTTATATAGTTAGTATATATATTAAGTATATATATATAAATATATATATATATATGTATGCGCAGCATACATACATACATGTGTTTCATATATTGCTGTGCACTTTGGGCATATTCCATCTCGATTAGCAGCGTTTGACATAATTCTAATGATTTATGTATTCTGTTGACAACATTGCAAAATGGCTCAATCAATATTTACGACTAACTTAAATGTACACACACATACACACACACACTCGCACGCAAGCAACAACAAATTTGTATGCGTCTATAACTACATATACATATATCTATATATATGTGTATATATATATATACACATACAAGTGCGCCTTAGTTTGCCTCTTGGATAACGTTGAACCATTTAACACACATCAGCAGCTAATAGGACTATAAAGCGTTAAGCTGCGCATTAGAATGTATAGGTAAAACCAATTTGCCTTATAAAAAGATTCAGTCCTTTTGGGAGCATGTTTCAATTCATTCAAAGCCCAAAACTATTATTTATTTTTTTTATTTTTTATTCTTTCGCATTTTATTTATACAAATACCATAATTTCCCAAGCGTATTGGCCGCCGTTTATATCCGTCCAGCTGTGAATTTTCAGTTACAAAACTATGTGTGGGAAAGATAAAAACTTTTTGGTATTTTGTTGTTACTCTGTAGCTAATGGCTTGATAACGACAAAAAGTTTTTCATCCATACATATGTTGCAAGAGTTTGAATAAAGAATATCCAAAAAAAAATCAACAACAACAAGCTTTTAAATATGTTTTGCAATAATCCATTCGAAATAGTATGTAAATGGACAAAAAAAAAACACTATATAAAACTTTATAAAAACCTAACACACACAATAATAATCCACAACTAGCTAAGTTTTAAGCCATCGCATTTGCTTTTTATACGCTGCAGCAAATGGTGCAAGGGGTATTGGTATTTAATTTGTGGAATAAAAGATAAAGTCGCTCATCCCCCCTTCTCTCTACGAAGTGCTTTAAATTTATTTGAGACAATTCGATTCAAACTACACCATTGGGAAAATCAATCAAAAAACGAGCGTCATTTCAAATTATTTAATTAACTGCCACTTCTCACTTTTATGAAAGTAACTAATTGCTTAAATATTTTCTGCACACGTTTGGTTGATTAATTAGCATTCCTCTTTTATTATTAGGAATATTTATCTTTTTTGTATAAGAAAGTAAGCTGCCAGTGACTATCCCGCATGACCTTTCCAGTAGGTTATACAAAGAACCTGAACGACATGTATGCCTTCATAGAACTCATACAGCTCATGCATCATTGTCCCCAATCCAAAAATGACTAAAAATTTTGTAAAGAAGCGTGGCTAAATCCGTCCAAGCAAAATCCATACAAAAGATGCAAGCATGGGCAGGATGAACGCCTTGTAGATTTTCGCCAATCTGGAGCGGTCTCTGCTACACATCAATTTACTAATCTCCAGCTTGATATTACTGCTGGTATTCGTTTTTCTGCCCCAATTTTTTAAATACAAACTATAAGCTTTAGTTATGTAGTTAGAGCATCGCTGTAACCTAGAAGTTTCTATGCTATTCCACTCGAGTTCCTGTAAAACTTCCTTACAGAATCTATAAAAGAAAATAAATTAAAATTAATCAATTTGTTGCAAAGAAAGCTTAATTTAATGCATATATGCTCATGTACATATACTCATAAACAATTTCTGTAGAACAATTTCTTTAAAGCCAATCAACTTTGATGTGGCTTAATGTTTCAATAAAATACAATTTTCCCTATGTCAGTAACTTACGTGTATTTATGCTATAATAACGTTGCATAATCGCCCACAATTTTAATTAACTTTTCAAACACACTCATCATCATATTTGCTATCAAGGTTAATATGTTTGCTGGGTTATCGATAAATTACAATAAATTTACAAATTACAAAAACAAACACAAACAAGCGTAGGGGATGGATGTTAAAAGTAACATTGTAATTAATAATTAAAGCGCAGCATTGATAAAAAGGTCAAGCATATAACAATGCCAGGTCGGCCACACTCCAAAGTAATTACCGCTGTAGCTTTTTAAAAGAGGCTGAGACAGAACTTAACCAACGGGAACCACAAAAACCGTAACCAAGATGAATTACAATTCTATAACTGTCACAGTGGGAAACCAAAAGTGTGTCTAAATGTGCGTAATTTAAATTTAGAAATAAATCTAACATTTGTGTTTAGTGGGCAGCCGGGTGAGTGAGTTGGCATGTGGCGCTCTGGGTTGTTGGCCCTGGCAACGCATAAATCAAAATAATTGCTGGCCAAGTTAACTTGGTGAAGCTGCGGCCGGACTTGGCTTAGTTCTATTCAGCTACGGCCGTAACAGTAGCAGCCAGCAGCATGATTAATCAGGGAGAGTAAATTGAATTTCAAATATATCAAATGAAATGCTAAGGACCAACCACAACAAAACTTGGCGCTCGCTGCTCTTGACAAGAGGCCCTTGCAGCATGTGGGGCTAAGTCCTGCTGATGCCCCACCACAAGTTGGTCAAAACAAATGGCAGTTAAATTGAAATTTTCAGCAAATTAAAACGCTTTGCAGCAGCAACTGCATTAAAAGCTGGGAAAAATAAATTGCGCCATAATAAAAAACTAAATCCCAAAATATACAAAAAAAAGAACTCTAGAGTCAAATAAAAAATTCATAAAACTAACTAAAAACACATTTAGGGCGTATACTTCATGAAAATTACTTACCACTTGCATTGGCCGCAAACATTGAAAAGTTTGCGATGGTTTTGGCAGTATTAAGCCATAGCGAGCTATCTGTATAAACGAGGGCTGCTTCAAATGTAGCAATGAAATATTAAGCAACATATTTTTTAACAAAATAAATGATAGATATTTATATTATTTGCTTTTAATTGTTCCTGCAATCAGTCAAACTATTTCTTAAAAATATTTCATAGCATATGCCAATGTAATTTTAGCTGCTTATTTTTTAGCTCACCCTCGTACGTATGTTAGCATTTAATTGCGTGTGTATGGGTGACTGTGTATATACTTTTGTGTATTTATTTTTGCGTTTAGCACAGTTTGTACCAGCCATGTGATTAATGGTGGCTTTATGGTTTTACCCCAAACTTTGGCCAGTAACTTTGCCAACTAGCCGCAACTAGTTCAACCCAAGCAAACAGCTCAAACAGCAGGTGCCAAGCAGACGACTAAGCGGCTTCCCAATCGTAAAGCATTTAGCATTGTTTTGCTACCAAATATGCTTTTCAATGCCAATTTATATCTTATGCTTCCTGTTTCCAGCTGGTCCTGACTTTTGCAAGCCAAATACTTTAAACTCTTTAGTCAAGTCGACGACTAAATGGTTTATTTATTTTAGCAGCCCACAAGGCGTATGCGCTATAAATCGAGCTGCGGCTCTCAGATAATGCGTGACACACACAGTTTGTGTTAATGATGTGCTAAAAATGCATTGCCAGGACATTCGCCGCACTGTTAGCGTCATAAACCTTAATGCTTTGCAGCTACTTAAAGGATTCTATAGTTGCTTTACGTGTCAGCGACTATTCCTGCTGTTCTTTATTTATTTTATATGCTCTCCAGCTGCTGTTGGAGCTTATAAATTGCAATCGGCATGTTACTCTAGGGATTGCGTTTGAAATCTCTAGAAGTTTTTTATTTGAAATACCACAAGTAAGCTATTATTCGCTGTGGCTTCTCTATACAGGCAGTCATTTATGTCTAAGCTGGCAAAGTTTTATAGTGTAAAGAAGCAGCAGTTTATCTGTATAAGAAAACGCAAAACTAACAACTCATTTTTCCAACTTTCAAGCAGCAGTTGTACCGAATAATTTGTCAGTTAAAGGAAACATTGTGCAAAGTCTAAGCTCATCTAACTTCACTTAATTGCTTCCACCTTAAGATAAACTTAAATCGCCAGCGATTTGCAGAACATTGCCATTAAGTAAATACTAAGATGATCTACATTAAAATTCACATCATCTCCAAATGCTGTCCATTTAATTGAGTTGACAAGTTTTAATTTTTCTGCATTTAATTCTGCTTGAAACAAAGAGCATGAAAAATGTAAAAGGAATTCAAGAATAAGCCTGTAAAATAAATGTGTTCAGCGCTGTGGGAATTAAGCTTATTAAATGCATATACAATAAATGTGCATAAATATACTCGATTTGATTGTTAATGATGTAAAAATAGGATGCACTGTGAGTGTGTGCGTGTGTGTGTGTGTGTGTGTGAGAGAGAGAGAGAACGTGTCCTTAAGTACTGGTTGTTAAATGCAAAGAGCAGCAATTATGCAAATTGTTTTTAAAACCATTCCCAAAGAAGAGAAAACCAAGAACGCACAAAAGTATGCAACACAAAAAATGTTGAATAAAATTGTATGGCATAATAACAACCGTCGCCGTTCAAATCAAGAAATGAGACACGCATAAAACGCAGCAGTTTTCAGTAGTCTGTCATTCAGTATGTCTGTCTGTCTTTCAGACTGTCCGCCATTTCTTTCTGGGAGTCTGTCAACGGTATTCAGTATTCTGTGAGTAGTTCAACAGTTCACAGGAAACAGCAGGGCAGCAGACGGCAATCAGTACACTTGGCTGCATGCAAAGCTTCTCATCATAGCTCTCATACGTACACTATAAGAAATATTGGGAAATCTTTGAAAACTGACGATATCTGAAAGAAATATGTGAACTTTGAGGATATCTCCATAAACTCACCTTTTTTCATCGCAATTTACGAAACAGTAAAAATTAAAAAAGTTGTATTCGCGCAGAAATCTTTACATTAGAGAAGAAATGTTTTAAGATTTTTATTTTTTCCATCCTTATTACTAATATACCGAACTTCTTATTTTTTTAAATTTGACATTCTCAGAAATCAAAGAAAGATACCCACTGATTTCAACTGTGCTTGGGCCTTTTTTGAACGATTACAACGTTTTAAAATTGAAAAGACTTTTCTTCCAAGAACATAAGCAATTTTAACATACAATTTTATTTTACTTTATATATTTTATACTTTTATATTTAAATATTTTTCTACGTTTAAGTAGTTTAGTGTTAATTTATTAATTATAAATACAATTTTATTTTTTTATTTACATATAAGCCAATTTTAATTAATATAAACAGGTTTCTGTCTGACCTTGTTCAAGCTAATCCATACCAAATTTTTTAAATTTATTTTACTCAAATCGGTTAACTAAAGTTCAATACTTATAATTAAGTAAAAAAACTCTTGAATTCCCCGTCTTGACTACAATGCGGTTCACTGCAATACGGATTATGGAGCATATGAATTTGTCTATGTTCAATTAGAACTAAAACTTAGAGTTAATAGCCGAATCCGTTCTGCGATGTTTCATTTCAATGTTCGTTCAGGTATGTTTATTTTTATTTTTTTCAGTGTACCAAAGTATGTTATGTCGCTTACTTTTTTGAGGTTTATAGTCATATGTTGGCTTTTGTTTTCCGTTGCTTGCAATTTACATAAGTTTCTTGTGTCTCATTGTGGCGTCTCCTGTTGTTGGTAGTTCTTTTTGTTGTTGTTGCTGTTATTGTTGCCGCAACTCATAAATTACAATTGCTGTCCTTACACGCATACACAGATACGCTCGCACTCACACATGCACGAGCGAACGCACGCACTGTTAAGCGTGCCATTTAGATACTCCCGCTGCCTTTGATTCTGCCGCTGCGCAGTCGGCGCACACACATGTGGGACTTCTTGTAATCAACGAAATACGCTTCCTGCGTATTATTTCGATATTTTTTCTTTTTTGCTCTATGTGGTTTTTTTTGCTTTGCTTTTTGATTCACTATTTATTTTACTGCCAGCTGTGCAGCAGCACAAAAAATGCTTGGAAATACAAGGAAAAATCAAAATTGCTTCTCATAGCCTCATGTGGTATACATATCTTAACTTTGGCTCAATTTCCTACAATTTTGAATTTGTGGAAGTCACGCTGTATACGTATATATACATATATGCCCATTTACTGCTACGACTCCTTTGGTTTGTCGGCCATTTTATGACTTGCACGTGCCCAGGCACTACTCACCTGGCATTAAGAATCATTTTGTCAACATATTGTTATAAGCATGAGGGCGGGCTGAAAAGTTTATAAGAATCAGTCTTAAAAAAATGCAGCCAAGGTTCATAGTGCTGCCGCCTGTATACATATTCTCAAAATTCTTGAACATCAGTCATAATATGTCCATCTGCATACACTCTAAAATAATAATGCAGTTCCCAGTAAATCGCTTGACCTTAAACCTACTGCACCACGGAATGTGTAGAATTTAATCCTACCTTCTTTTCATTATGCATGCTTATTAATAACTACAACTTCTAGATGCAGATAAAGCTCTTAATATCGTAACTTAATTCAAACACTTTTAATCAAGTTTTTAAAGAAAATGTTATTTCAGCCAAAATTAACTGCATAATTAAAATAGGTATAACAATTTCCTACCAAACTACTCTGCCTAACCTCGCCAAAGCAACTCAGAGCTATCAAATGAACTCAAAACGCAGCAAATGCCTAACAAATTTATGCCATTTTTTGCTAGTAACTGGACGCCTAACAAGTCCAAAACACTTTCAATCTAAGCCAATTAGTGTTTTCCTCTCTTTAATTGGTAATCTATATTTATAAGAAACTACACGGACAGAGTTCATGAGCCAGGATCAAAGTTACCTTAAGGTAGCAACCACCAAAAAAAAAAAAAACAAGCCATAAATTCGCCACCTCAAATAAGTATGCATAAGGAAAAATTCCTGTGACATTACGCATACGCCGTGTATGCGCAGCACAAAATAAAGAAATATGCATTGTCGCTTATAAATAATAATGAATGCTAATGAAGACGCTGTTGAAGTTTATGTCATAACGAAGCTGATGATGGTGATGATGCTGATGAGCTTGTTGAAGAAGTCAATGACGAAGACATAAGTCAATGCTCATATATGTGCGTGCGCGACCTGACGCCTGTCATCCGCTGCTGCATTCGCAGGCTTCTTCAGTTCCGTTTTTTTTTTTTTTGTTTTTCTGCTTACTTTTCGGCTTGACATGTTGATACGTTGGCATCATTAGCCATGACACGTGCTTCGACACGCCATGCCACAACAGGCCCAATCATCTGAGCACATTATTCGCAAAGCTCTCGCCAACCTTCAAAACAAAACTCTTGCACTTTGCTCTTCACTCGGTCATAAGCAGCTACACTCGCTGACTGTCCAAATTCATTAGCATAATATAATTAGGCTAGGCAGCATCAACTTCAACTTGAAGATTGTACCAAATTTTGATTGACTGCTTAAAATTAATGGAATTTTGTGATTTCATACAAACGTTGTTTCTCCTTTGCCGGCCTTGGACGCCCGCACTCTACCGCTCTAACCACTCGACCATTTTTTGTTGGCCTTATCATCTTTGCTGTCGTCTGGTGGCGATGTCTTCTGCAAGAAAGTGTGACTCGCATCGGGAATGAATGAAAAGCATGCAAATTAACAGCACAGCAGAAAACCTAATAAAGTGTCTGTCATGCTTTTGTCAAAGTATTGCATGTAATTTATATCACTCATACGCAACGGGGGACCTCAACTTGTACTTATTCCGCGCGGCAGGCAAACATTTCAACATAGCAACAGCAAAAATATAATTTGTTACATAGTACTTATTTATGTACATCCATATACATATATATATATATATATATATATATTTATACAGTGCGGGGCATATGAATATGATAAGCAAGGGAGTTGAAATAATTCAAATAAAGAGCATATTTATGACTGTTATGCAAATGGTCTTGCTTATGCTTATCCTTCATGGAAGTTGGCTAAGACAGTTGTTTATGACTTTGTAATGATATTTTATTAACTCGTCTCTTGAAAAGTTCTCAATATATATCATCTGCATTAATGTCAGGGCTATTTATGTTTCAATCGACACTCGAAAATGAAGTCAAAATAATAAATAATAATATTGAGGCTAATTTGGCAAAGCTAAATTGAGTTCACTTTGGTGTGTAAAATATTTCTGCTTTATTTGCATATACTTGCAATTCAAACTGAACCTTAAAATATATTTAAATGCTGCTATAATCTTATTAGATTTTAAAAGTTGACGTTTCATAACTAAGTATAAGTTTGAAGTTTAAAAGATATTCAGAAATCAAAGCCAGTTGCTGATTAAGGGAGTTCTTTGTGTAAGAAGAAAACATCTACTGAACATATTAGGGACAAAACTTAAAACAATATAAGCAAACAAACCTAGAGGCTTCATTTGGCTTAAAATAAAAATCGCATAATTTAAATCAATTGAAAGCATAGCTTATGTCTTTTTGTATACATGAAATAAAAAATTTAAAATCCGAAATACAGAATTAAATAAATTAGTGAGTAAGTTGTAATCTTCTAAAGAACTATTCTCAAAGAATGCCTAAAGTTCGGCATGTTCAGTTGCCCTAAAATGCCTTTTATCTAATGGTAAAAAAAACAAAATGTTACAAAATTTCGTAAAATCTTGTAAATCCAGCATTTAGCTTTAATGAATCTGCTTTACCTTCTGGCTTAACCTCCACTGTAAATATTACGTATACGTACTTATTTCTATATATACGCACTTGAGCTTGATTTTTCTTCATAGCTTTAGATGAAAATTCAATTGAATTGAAATCAATCAATTTATCATGAACAAGAGGACTGTTTTTTAGCTAACACAAAGCCAAAAGCCTCCACACCACCACACCCATATATCCTCGCTCATATCAGTCCCTACCCGACCTATCGATTCCTTAGCCATATAGAGTGCAAAAAACTTGAATGATGAATTATAACAATTTATTGTACGTAAACAATTTAAATGCGATTTTTCCATTATAACAGACTGTAACAAGCCCCTGCCTCAGCTGATACACACCCCCAAACACATATTGGTAAAACTTTTTTCGCGCCCCTATATCACGTTACACAATTTTATTGTGTGATGAATGTGCGCCACTCAAGTGTAACACTTTTTAATGCATTTAAAAAATTGTTTCAATTTTTTCTTTACATTATTCTTTTTTCAAGAGGGCCTCATAGATCTGCACTTTGCTTTTATTATTTTTATGTAGGTTGAGTTTTAACACCCCGAAAGCAACAAAACAAATGATACCTGGATGCCCTCAATAAAAAATGCTACATAAAATATAAAGTAAAAAAAATATACTTTTGCATAATTAATTACAATATTTATTGTATATGTACGTGTTTTTTGCTGTACTCAACATATCATATTCTATCATGGAAATTGCTTTCGATTTTAAATTTAATTTCATGTCAGCAATCAAATTGTAACCAAAATTTGTATTTTTATTTTTATAAAGCTGCACAGCACTTGCTTGATAAATGTCAAACGAGATAGCAAAATAATAACTTTTTGTCTGTACATTAGTTCAAGTACTGGACTTATGCTAAATAAAAAGTTTTTAAGAAAATAATGTCAAGAGTTTATGAAGTGTATTAGAGAAAGTACTGTGTAGATTCCGCAAAGACGAAAATAAAATATGGAGATAACAACAATTAAACTAATTTGATGGAAAATCAAAATGAATAACAGTAGTAAGGTCAAAGAAAGCCCAATAAAAAAATTACTACCTTTTTACTTATACTAATTTCTATAATGCAAGTTGTAGTATTTCAACTACAAAATGTTTATAATTTATAATAATGCCTTTCTAAGAAACCTCTTTTTAATTTGCTTGGGATAGCATATTTAGTAAATGTTATTTACCTAGGAAAATTAATTAGGTCCCTGCTATCCTCGAGCAATTCTTAGTAGAAGAGATATCTCCATGCTCCACCTTTTGAGCTCTGACCATAATCAGGGGATATATAATTATTTAGATTTTAAATTGTTTGCATCTTGGATGACCGCTTAAAATTTTACTTTCTTGTTTTCTTTATTTATATATTTGGAATGACTTATCAATAAATTGGATTTTATATTAAAAATTACAAATTGGTTCAGTTGGCAGTGAATAAAATCATCGTACTACGAGTTACACGCAGCTTTCTAGTTTCGGTATAAATTGAGATGCCCGCACCACAACAATTGTATTTGTTTTAAAATGTTCCTAATCACTATATTTGTTCCAATTAAATTTTATAAAACAAGATACATTGTCCTTTGGTTAATAATCAAAATCATATTATCTTGACCCAATAATCCCAAAATAGGATATCATATTGTCCCTAATTTCATTGATGTTACTCTTTATCGAGACTTAAATCTAACTTATGTAGTACTCGCATCTGCGTATACCCTTTACGTACACATTCTTTCTCCTAAAATCCACACTGAAGTGCTGAACCAAAAATGTAAATCAAATTCAATATCAAAATTAGTCGCAAATAAATCACAGGACTGCGAAGTCGGCTGCTTTTGGAATTTAAACTCCAATTGTTTTATTTGTGGCCAAACAGTTATCAAAATATTTAAAAAAAAGTTTTTATTTATTAAAAATGATTAATAATTATTTTGTAAATGGAATCAGTTGTATCTTTTTATGAAATACTGTTGACTTTAAAGCGGCAAATGGCTTCTATCAATCAAAACTGATATGGAACAAACATTTATTAAGATAAAATCTGTGCAATTCATTTGTAAAGTTCGCAAAAAATGCGAAGTTTAGGTTAGCTCAGTTTCAACCGCTCTACCATTAGTAATGACTATCCTTTGATGGCCTATTTTTATTATTTCATATATTGTTCAAAGAGCAAATGATTATAAATAGCTTGCTTCGTCAAATGTATTAAGAATTATGCAGCGAAATTGTACATTTTCCCAAAACCTAATTTTAAACAAATACAACTGATGATTGATAATAATAATTGTAATAAGTTGCACCTTTTGGTATAAAGGTTCATTACTTGCCTCGTGAGTAAAATAAGTGCATTTTTTGTTTCCAAGCCGATGTATACCTCTTTTAACCATTTCTTGACAAAAAACCAGTGTTGACCAATGGTAGTGCTATAGATCGAATATTAGGAATAACTCTGGATGGAATGCCAAAGGGAACTTTGTTAAGTACGTTAAGAGCTTTTTTAGAAATAACACGCTTTGCGATGACCTGCGATCATTTAGGGAAAGTAATTTTATATGGCAAAAACAACAAGAACACGAGAACGTCAAACAAATGTTAGAATCCCAACATAAACAGCAAAAAAAACTTACAAATTTTTTTTGAACAGACTCAGTCAATTTCTGATCTTGTTGATATTGGGTATTCCAAACACGGACAATATCAAAAACAATATAAATAGTTAATTAATATTTTGTACTCAAATTCGTATCAGTGCAAAAAACATCGCCTTGTAAAAAAATTATTCCAAGAACAATTAATTAAATTTCATATTAATGTAACATGCAACTTTGTTCGCCACATATGTATTGAGTTTCATGATGTCATTTTTCTTTTATTATCATTATTTCCACATATTTTCACATATTTGTGTAATTATAAAAGTGTCAAAAGGTTCAACGCGTCGTATGATTGATATTTAATTAAATTCTTTAATTTTTTAACTCCCTTTTTAATGCTGTTATTATTATGTTGCATTGCGGTTGTTGTTTGTCATTGCTTTTGCGATAGTTGAAGATACAGCAAATAAATATGCATTAAAACTGCTGCTAAAATCAATTAGCAAATTTAATTAGTTTTATTAAGCTTCGCAATGCCAACAATTCACACACAAACGAGCAAAGCCAATTTTAGTGAGATTCCGTGTCAGAAACAGTAGCGGTGTTCTGTTGTTCTGTTTGTTAGCCGTGTTTGCCGTGTTAGCCATGTTGCTGTGGTAATTGTTATTGTTTTGCTGCTATCAAGTCTAGTACAAATTTTTATATTTTATTTGTCCACTTGCTGGTGCACTGCGTCAGTTATGCTGACAAGCGCGGCTGCTGTTTTATAACAAAATTCAATTTAAAACGTGCTTACGTCGCTGTCACACACACGCACACATGCACAGATACAGACAGACAGACGTAAACAAGTACACACACACATGCACATATATATAAATAAAAATGAGCAACCATTTTGCTGGCTGTGCCCTGAAGCCTGCCAAGAGCTCATTGCTTTGCAACAATTTAATATTTTTGTATCTGTATCTATATATCTAGAGATTACTTACTGTCAGTCGAAGAGCAGTAAGAACTCTTTTTCAATATCCACTTCAATACGAATTTATATTTGTTGTTGTTAAATTTATGCTTTATTTGTTCATAAGCTGACCAGCAGCAACAAAAGCAAATCAATAAGTAGCTCTTTATCTGCCATTAGCCTGCGGCTTTGTCATCGGTTTGTGAATTGTTAAAAGCTTCCGACAAATCACATGCACTGCTGTTCATATATTTTTGCGAAAGCTTCATTTTTATGGCTATTTTTACCAAAGATTTTTCATTTCGTGTTAAATTTAATTCAAATAACTTTGCGTTACTTTTTGTCAGGTTTAAAATAATAACTGCGCCACCTGACCAAAGTCAGGCCTTCTTTAACTAAGAGTTGCTTTGCTTCACTTGCTCGGCTTTTTTCTTCTGCTTAAAAATGGTTTATGGGCCGCCGTGGCGCTCGACAATGTATTTTTTGTTACTAACAATGTCACCAAGATTGTTGACATCAAACGTCAGCTTAACGAATTCAAGAAGCCATTCTTCAACAATCAATGAATGAACTCTATTATTTCCCCATGATCACGGCTTGGCTGCAAGTTGCGCTTCATTTCCTTAGGAACAACGAAGGCATGCTGAGGCGAAATATACATAAACTTGCCCCATTTCCTTACAACTAATAATTTGAAAGCGAAGAACAATTCCTGTTCCTGTAGAACAATTTAAGCAACCTGATGGCTTTTCTGTGAACCATACAATGTATTTAGAATAAAGATCTTGACTTGAAGTCAATAGAGTTTACACTACCAAACGCGGCGTAGGGAGTTTCAAATACGTATTATTGATAAGGAAAAATGCTTAAATAATTGTCAATATTTGTTAAATTTTATAGAATTTCCAAAAAAAGGCAAAATAGTTAAATAACAATTTTACGCCCAAACAATTAGAGACAA
Source organism: Chymomyza procnemis (assembly GCA_035046065.1). Taxonomy (NCBI): domain Eukaryota; kingdom Metazoa; phylum Arthropoda; class Insecta; order Diptera; family Drosophilidae; genus Chymomyza; species Chymomyza procnemis. Next base: position 7,978,766 of record JAWNOJ010000023.1, on the reverse strand, counting down.
AAACCCAAAAGCCTCTGTAGTGTAGTGGCAGCGTACTTGCCTCCAAACTGGTCGATGGTTAGATTCCACCTTGCATCACAGTTGCGTTCTATTAATTATTCAGCGATCTTAAGTGTCCTGGAGGCTTGCATCTTTAACAGTATCGTCTTTTTCATTCGTCGGGGCTTGTGTGCAAATTAGGCTAAGATTAAACAATCGTGATTTGACTAAATCTGGAGACACGGTGGCAAAGTCTCTGTTTAGAGCAACCTTATCCTGACCATCTCATTTCCTGGATGGCGGTTATATCCGCCTTCACTTTGTCGAGGGCATCCGCCAATTGGATAGAGGCACTATCCGTATTTAAGGTCCGGACATTCCAGGTGCATATCCTCAAATTGTGGTAATTTTATGGGGGTAATTTTATCCGAGGCTTGTATTGTATTCGGCTTGTATTGTAGCGGATGCTATATAGCGCCGCGTGGAGGCTGTGTGTCAACATGCAAACATTTGAGGCAGAGATCACTCTGGCTGCCGCCTGGTTGACAGCAATCAGAAGCTTTACTCTGTTCTAATGAAAACCAGGCCCACGCAATGGTAATTAGTTGCGTATGAGTAATATTCGCGAATCTCAACAGTAACTGATTTTTCGCAAGAACAGAACTCTTGCTGCTGTCCAAAATCCACTCATTAGGCGCCTCTAAATGATATTTCCTATCTGTTGTTACTGCTTACTACTGCCATCCGTTGTGTATTGCATCAACAATTTTATTCTCAATTGCATAACTCATACTTTGCTAGTAAATCGAATCTTCTAATACTTTCCACATATGCAGCACTTTCCAGCTCCTTATACCACTCAAATAAATGTCAGTCCACTATAATTTCCAACTACCAAACTGCCTTGTTTACGATTATTAACTTCTATCATGAAGTTGAAATTTTGATAAGTTCATTAATTGCCCTGATTAAGTAATGCTTCAAATTGCATAAACTGATTTACTTTGAATCATTTAAATAGTTTCAAATGCAATTAGATTAATTAAATTTTACTCCATTAAGTGTTTGGATATTACATGAAGCACAACTCATACACATACACACCGGTCATCCGAGGCAATCAATTGCCTCCCATATTGTTTGGAAACTGTTTCTACCAAACTCAGCTCATCTCAACAAAGTTCGACTCAATTTGACTCGAGTGTTTTGTCAACTTAATTAATTGTTTATTTAAACTTACATATAGATATTTATTTGCTTTGCGACCAACATGACACAATATTTGTATATGCAAATTGCGTTTAATTAATACATAAACATTCGTGTTTGTTGTTATTGTTGTCATATCCGTTGTTGTTGTTGTTGTTGTTGCTGCTGATCATGTTGTTTTTACGTATGTTTGTATTTGTTCAAGTGAATCACATTAAGCGCCTAAGCAGTCGACATCCTGCGGTCAGATCCCAAAAATGTCTCATGTTTATTTGATAGCCCTCCGAATTGGGAAAACACTTGACGTGCCCAAGAACCGCACACTCTTATGCGCTTATCAAATTTTTAAATGTGCGGTTTATGCGTTAATTAGAGTCTACCACAAGCTCACACGAACTCACACCCAAATATAATTGGGTTTACACACACAGACAGGATACAAAATTTCATATAAAGATGACAGTAGAGAAAACTCAACCGCAAAACGGAAAATTGCGGTATTTAATAAGAACTTTTTTTAAAGTTTTGTATAATTTAAAGAAAAACAATCAGTAAGATAACAGTAGGAAAATCCAGACTACGAAATACTCTAATTTAATTTTAATACTTTATGCTCAACCCGAAGGTCGATGTTTCGATTCCACACAGCAGCACTGGTACATTTGTCTAGCACTAACACAACTAGCAAATCAATAGGCGATATTTGTATAGGAAAATCGCTATAAATTAAAGATACCGTCGCTCGGATTCGGTTATAAACTGTAGGTCCCTGTTCTCTTCGAACTGCTATTAATAGAACAGACATTTCTCTGATGCGCCTTTATAGCAATGTTCATAGTGTAGAGGATTTTTTTTTTATTATAACAATTCACTTAAGACGGCTGATTGTTTTAAATATTTTGATTGATTTGAATTTAAAAAATTACGAATAATCATCACTTACTATATTAAACAAGGAAAAATTTTGTTGACTTCATTTCATACTATTTACTTTATCATCTTCGTCTCATTTTATATAAATTGTTAAATGTGCTGATCAGCTGATAGGGTCCTCAAAACGGCTTCTAGTGTTTTGTAAAAATTATTCGGCGGAGAACACAAAGTAAAATAATAGACCGATTTTTAGTTTCTAAACTTAAGCCATTTCGGCTTAACTTAAAACAAGATTTTAGTTACCTTTCAATTGAGGCTAAACTACACATTATTTTCGTAAGTTTATTGTATGTATTCTAAGTTCCTTCTATGCTCCTCCAAAAACCAATCGATTTCTTAAAAGTTTAATTAAAAAATAACTTTTCATTTCTTAAAGTTTTTTTTTATTTATCCTTTATTATTTATCCTTTGTTCATTAATTTTGACATTCCTTTCATTTATTATATGATTACTCCCATTTTATCTCATTTCCTTCTTCTAAAGAGTGTCAGATTCCATTTTATTTTGTTTTATTTTAATTCTTTTGTGTTCCATTAAACTTCATAACTCAACACTCCATTATATTAAACAAAGCAAGAACTCAAACTTGGTCAGCAGCAACGAAGCTTAAATATATAAATTAAACGATGCAAACCTAAAACTATCAGCTTCTGGTAAATTTAAGTTAAAAAATTCAAAAATGTTTTAGAAAATTTACATGCCAAACGGAGAGTAAAAATCGGTTATTTTTGCAGTTTCGATTAAATACGTATTATCAGATTATACTGCCATACTCCTTAAGTTCGTTTAAAATTTGTGCACAAACTTAGATACTTCTTAATCCGTTAAAGCAGTTTATAAAAAATCAAAGGTGGGAGACATATATATGCAACAAAATATATTAAGCGACAAGTTTTAAGCAAACGAGAGATTGCACTAGATAATACTAATTTTTCTGGAGTTCATTTTTGCATTTTGCATTTTGTCTAAGATGAAAACAGCAAAAGCTTAAATGAAGTACAAAGTTGAACAAATTGCACAAATGAATTAGTAAAAACTTTTCGCTCACGAATATTTTTTACTCAACTGTTTTGGACGATAGCATAATTGCATAATGCCTCCAAAAACAATGCACAGTGATCGGAAATTCAATTATTCGCAAAAGTGTTCATAAAGTCCAGTTAGCATAATAAATAAACAAAATTAATTTTTGGTTGGGAAACAGTATACTTTTTATTTTTCGGTTGCAATCATTTATCAAATATTGAATATATTTCAAAACTGTTGGACTTTGTACCAGTGTACATTGCATTCAACTATTCAAACTTTCAAAACAAACTTCTAGAGCGAATGATATGGGGGAAGTTTTAAAAAGTCATCTTATTTTAAGTCTTAACTTTGCTTAACTTTGTAGGGGTTCAGCTTACTTAAGAAATTTCTTTAATAATTAACTTAAACATACTTGGAAATATTAACTTATGGCTTATTTAAGTTGAGGTTTTATAGTAGAGCCATTATTTATGCAAGCAAATACCTCCAGGCAGAATTTTTGCTAGGCAAATCACTCGCTTATTATATAAATAATATTTTCATATCGTTGTGTCCAGAGTTAGCCCCGTTGCTTTGAAGGGATATTACAAAATCCATATTCAATTTAAGCTTCACCAACTTATACCTAGAAAATTTTTAGCTCAAACTATCGTATCCCCTAAAAATCAGTATTGCCTCCAGAAAGTAAACTATGTTGAAGATTATAATGTATAATATAATATTTTGTACAAATCCAAGAATTTTCTTCTAATTTATAAACTTTTTTTGGAAGCGCATATCTAACTGAATAAGACATCTGTGATTGTTGAATGCTTACATGAGAGATAAAGGCATTAGGCTTTAAATGTTGCACTTATCGATTTTGACCCATATATTCACTTGTATGCTCAATGTGTTCTTCGGAGTATGAATTGGCCTTCTATTTGTATAAATTAGTTATATTAATTTATTTATATTTGCATTGAAAGGTAGGTAGACTGAATCAAAATAATAAATAATATTTCATAAAATATTTGTATCCTCTACAATTTTCGATCATGACTCAAGTAAAATGGCTGCAAAATTTAAAAAGACAAACTAAAAATATTAATGTATATTCATATTTCAATACATATTGTAAGCGAAACAAAGTAAAGTAAAATAAAGTAAGTTATTTGTCTTAACACAATTTTCAAAATTTAAACAAATGCCTTTTATTTTATTGCTTCGATCAATATTTACGATAAAAAATGGTTTCTTATTTCTGAATCCACATTCCAACTTAAAATTTTATTCATAACTTCGCAAGAGTAAAGAATTAGTTTTTTTTAATACGAATGCTATAAATTAAACAATTTTTATGTTTAAATTATTATACTATTTCAAAACAAACATTTTTTTGTTTTTATTTTTTTTAATATTAGTTTCTGCAAAATATTCCGCATATTTTATAATCTCTGCAGAGATTTTGTTTTTGTTCAGAGGGTCAGATAAAAACGACGATGCTCTTTCAAAAAACAACTGAAAAAATAATTGGCTGCATATTGTTCACTATTTACTTGTTATAAACATTTTTAATTTTCATTAAAATGACTGCAGATGGCTCCTATCAAGTATTTTACATATTATACCTTTTCATTAGCAAAGTCCTATTCGTTTTCGAACTCATTCAAATCCAATCAGGCAATTAATGGATTAAAACATTTCCAAGCACTTATCCTCCAATACGTTTTGGTATACTTCATATTGCGCAGTTTTAAATTTAAGTCCAAAGTAAAAACGAGAAATTAGTTTATTTCAAACTTTTGACTCAACAACATAAACGCAACTTAAACACAAAAACTTAAAGGATTTAAATAAAAATGGCTTGTTGCAAAAAAATTTGCGCTTCTATCATCGAAAGTTAAAAACTTGACAAAAGTTCTATAGGATATGCAACAAGCGCATAACATTGAGTGCAACAACGATTATAAAGTATTCAAAAAAAAGTAGCAAAAAAACATTCATACAATGCACTGGCAGCCCTGTTGTACCCGAGGGTTTTGTGCTTTTGTCGCTGACACAGCAGCTAGCTTTATTAGTGTGTGTGTGTGTGTGTGTGTATGTATCTATGTGTATATGCAATTTGTGTGTGCGTGTGTGTGTGTGTGTGGGTAACATGGCCGTAACAGTTTAAAAACTCGTTTAGACACGTTGCTCAACTAGGCGTACAATGAAAGCGTCAGCGTCTATTTCCCGGCAGCCAAATGGTACTAGCAAACCAAAAATGGAATAAAAATAAAAATGGAAATTTTGAAAAATGCCTTCCATGGATACGAAATACACGCACACACGACGAGCAAATACATATAACATGTTTAGCACAAAACATGGAATTTATAAAAGAAAAATAAAATATATTTTTCAAATAACTTTTTCGAAGTTCGTATGCTCTGAATTTATCGCGCAGAAATAAACAAAATATCAAAAAAGCATTTGCCTATTATTGTAGAAGAACAATTTTAAAAAGTTTATTTAATATTTAATGAAACCAATTCTATATTTTGATTTCTCATATTTGTGATTGTTTTATCATATTTGTATTATAAATAGATAATCTTTAAGATTTTTATATAAATATTTGGATGTACTTGCGGTCTTATTCTCAATCCAAAAACTTATTATAATTTTATTAAAAATAATGTTTTATTTCAAGAGAAGTAAGATGCAATAGATGCAATTTTAAGTATCAAGTCAACGATAAATTTATGCCAAATTTAAGTAAGTTAGTTATGGTAGCAACAACAGATGACCAAAAATGAAAGATTTCGAAAAAGATTTTAAAAATGCTGCAGAGCTTAATTATATCAATTCACCCGTTCAAGACAAATATTATGACAACCAAGAGTAGAATAAGTTCAATCATACTTATTGGTTACTTAAAATGAGTACATGGAAAAATAAAAACGATTGTGTGAAAATAGAACCTAATTGAGTTTCTTATCAAGATATAGTTTTAAAATAATTATATATTTTTTTAATTCACAAGCTGCATTTTTGTTTAGTTTTATATTTATTATACGTTGCATGTTATTTTTAAGTTATTTTTTTGTGCTATGCGTGATAGTCAATTATTATCATTATGAAAATCACAGTATAAAAGTTTTTTTTTATTTTTCTTAAATATTTCGTTTAATTTGTACTATCAAAAAATATAAAAATGTATAAATTCAATAAGAATCATTTTAAAAAAAAATTTATCAGTTTCCCGCATCAAATATTAAAATTCTTTAAAAAAACATCAGATGCGAAATAAAAATTAAATTTTCTTAGTCGTTTTACTGTACCTGCTCTGAGAGGAAAATCAAGTATTTCGTAAAACAAACTAGGAAACCTGAACTCTGGCTGACAGAGATATTGATGATCAATTTCATTTTAAGTAATTATATTTCAAGAATTTATGTTATTTTAATAAGATATGTAAATAATTTATATATATTTTTTTATTTACTATCAGAATGTTTTAATTTGTTTTAGGTTACAAAATTCTTATTTTATTTATCCCCTTTGAAGATAACTCAAATTCCTCAACTTATCGGTTCTTGTGAAAAACTCTTTAATTTAATTTTTTCTCTCAGTATACTTTAAAATTGATTATCCCTCTATAAGCCAACTTTTTACCCCAAAATATAAATTAATTTTACTAAAACAATCATGTGTTACTTCTACCAGCTCAATCTTTGAGAGTGCATGTAACAAATTTCCTCAATTCTAAAAATATTCGTTTCCTCGTTTTTAATTTTTTCACTACTTTTAACATATTACTGTTTACTAATATTAATAATTAATATATTAAGAAATTGGTAGAAATTATCGCCTTTAAGCATCTACACAGAGATCTAAATGTATTTTTTAAATTCAGTCAAGATTACCTAAACCATGTAAAAGTTAAGTAATACCCAAATAATAAATGTTGCAGCTTTACCGAATTTAAGATACACTGTACTAGTTTCTTTAAAAAAGAGTTTTTCTGCTAAGCTGCAACTTATCCACACAGTATTGTTGAAATTTGAGCGCGCAGAAAAAATGTTGACGCTATGCTTCAATCGGTTGTTAGCGCCATCTTCTCGTAGATGTTAGGAATATCCAGTTCTATTAGGACTCATCAGTCCAAAAATTGTCTTAGTGTTATACAATTTACAAAAAAGTTGGGCGTCTGAGCTTTGTTTTAGTTTTTGGTATAAAAAGTTTCTCGAGTTTAATTATTTTTCACAATTTCTCATACCCGTTCTCTTTAGCACGAATTTTTATGAACCTTTATTTGTTAATATCTTCTAGGCAATTTAATAACATTTCAGAAAATCTAAAGCTTCTCCACGCAAACGCTTGCACATATACCATATACCCTTCGCTTTTGGTATATTGTATTAAAAATTGCAACAAACTGATGTGAAAAAATGTTAAACGGAAACCGAATATCGAACACGGGACTTAACTTTGCCCTTGTATTTGAAATATATATTCGCTTCCATATACGCTCTGCGTTTGAATGCCTGTACATGGATATATTTATATGTGCGTATGTACTGATATATACCACATATATTTATATATAAAAGTGTTTGTACGTGTGTACAATATGTTATGTATCTGCCTTTAGATTTATGCAGCATTTCATACTCATTTTTTTTTTTGGTTTAAAAAACAAAATGAAAAGTCCCAACAGCAAACCCGATATCCATATAAACCAAGCCAATACATTACGTACGGAATTGGAAACATGTCTAAGTGGCATAATTTAAAACGTGTTTGTGCATCAAATATGCATGAAATTGTTGCCCAGTTTAAAATTCTCTTTTTGTACGCTTTTTACTTACAGTTACTGGGCCGTTACGAACATCGATTATATTCATTCGCGTACCAGCAATCGAGTATTCATGATGATCTTTTGTGTTTGGACAGCTGCTGTGATTGTATCCCTGGCGCCGCAGTTTGGTTGGAAGGATCCGGACTATTTGCAACGCATTGAGCAACAAAAGTGCATGGTCTCGCAGGATGTTTCCTACCAGGTGAGCAGCAATCCAACAAGCCACGAATAATTCAAAAGCATGCAATGCTAATGCAAACACGCACATACACTGAGAGAAAGCATATAGTGTGAAGTGCCATGGGCGCTTGTTTTTTTAATGTTATTTGTTGGTCTTTATTAAAACATTGAAACAAATAATTAAGATCTTAATGTAAAATTAATGTTTCTAAAATGAAGATCGTTGAACGTTCATAAGTTAAATAACTACGAATTTAACGTGGCAGACAAGGAACGTCTCGAATTAAAGTTGAAACGTAATATAATATGAACTCTTGCAACCATTGCAAGGGCACTATATAGATAATCACGAAAAGACAATACGACTCTTGGACATACTTTTTCCATGGCAGCCTTCATCCGCTATACTTTCCTAATATATTTATTCGGAATGTTAATACCTAACCTGGCCGAACATGACACAATTTAAGCAACATATTAAATAGTTTAATTAAATAGTTTAAAACCCTATTGAAAGTCTAAGTCAAAAAATGGGAAAGAAGATCACTTAAGTTTAAAGATTTTTTTGTTAATTTTAGTAATTTATAACCACAGCAACAACAATAGTGTAAGTAAACTTAATTTAGCGCTTTGATTTTAGGAAAAATTTGTAAACTCTACGAATGATTGTAAATCCCAACCTGAGATTTACTAAATAACAGAGTTTCTCAGGCTCAATGTTAGGATTAACTTAAAAGTCGAAAGCCAAAAAAATGACAGCTTAAAATTTTACTTCCAAGAAAATTTTTCTAAATAAATGTAAATAATATTTTTTATAGTAAAATTCAAATAGTTTAACATTTTATTTAATAATTATGTCCATTTCTTAGTTTTTGCTTGAAAATGCTTCTGCTCTTAGTGACTTGGGCTTAAACCGAACCTAACCTGCAATTTGATTTTGTGTTAGCTATATGAAGTTTAAGACTTGTTAACTTTAAAAACTTAAAACGTTGTAAAGCTGTTTAGTCACATAAGCGCCAATTGTGTTTTTTGAAAGGAATTAAAAAAAAAAGACTACACCTTAGTGTTAGTTTTGCTGAAGCACTCCCAAGCATGCTTTGACATTTAACACCAAATCTCTAAAATACTAGCCACTTTTCGTCCCTTGAAAATACATAACCTTTAATGTCAATTTTTTATACCGCATCCAAATATAAGGCCGAAATGAAAAGTAAACAAAGTTATTTAAGGTCAAAATGTCTTTGATGTACGTAACCTTTTATAATTATTGACGTTGTGTCAAAAATGAGATGACGCAAGTCATACAGACCAGCAACAACATATAGCAAGGTCATAAAAAACACAAAACCTACCGTATAAAAGTATTTTGGTCTGGCTAAGTAATCGTATTCTTAACTGGAAGGTTAAGCGGTGACAACAAATATCAAAAGGCTACACAGCCAACACAAGGTTAGGTTAGGCCGGCAGGCCCCCGTGGGAGGGAACCTCACATAGATCAATGTGATCCTTAGTGGAAGCCTACACAAGTAATTTGGTTTAAATTTCCACAAAGTGGGTAAAACTTGAGTTTGAGAAATTTTTATCTCACACTATAGTTTCATTTTTATTTCGTTCAATTTAAATTAAGATTCCCATATATATAAGCAAAAACAAAATATGTAATACGAGAAAAAAGGTTTATTTCAATTTAAAATTAATTTTCGAAATTATTTGTATTTCTTTTGTTTTACGCACACATTTCTCTTAGTGTATACACCCATACACACACACACACACACACACACACACACTTGTATGCATATATTTAAATGCCACTGGCATTTGCCACTTGCAGGTCTTTGCCACTTGTTGCACATTCTACGTGCCACTGTTGGTCATATTGGCGCTGTATTGGAAAATCTATCAGACGGCACGGAAACGCATCCATAGACGCCGCCCGCGACCCGTCGATGTAACAGCCAATAATAATCAGGTGAGTGAATGGTTGCCTCAATTGCTTTCAAACTGCTTTAAAATGCGAAATGATTGGGCCGAGAAGCATTGCGGCCGTAATTGAAAACCGGAGCAATGCCAGCATATGAGCGTGGCGAGTGAGGGCGGCGGCAGTAGGTAGGTAGATGTGTGGGTGCGCATAATTGTTATCGATTGCCCATGGCATTGCATTTAATGCACAATTGCAGTGGGAAACATCTGTGGCTTGAACTTTGAACTACCTTTGAGGCATTTATGCAGCATGTGACCGTGTGTGTGTGTGTGTATCTGCATAATTAGTTCTGTGTTCAGGCTTGCTCATATGCCATATTCCTCAGTCACGCGCACAGATACTCACACGCACACGCACACACACACACACAATACGCATAGCATTGCAGATTGTCTTGCATTATTAGTGAAAATAGCAATTGAACTTTGACCTAACCGCATGCTAAAACCGCACAATTATCAACTTTGTGCACAACAAGTCAAGCAACAACAACAACAGCTGTAATATTAGCTCATAAAACAACAACAATTACAATGTAACATAGGCCACTTCAATGCAATTTAATGAAGTTAACAGCAATGGCCAATACAAAATTATCGAACGCACTGCTCAAGGCTGCACTAAAAGGGCGAAACAAAGTTATTAGGAGGGCTGTTTCATAACTTTGTAGCTTGTAAAATAATTTTCCGTTTGCATAAAGTCTTTTTTGACTAAGCAGCCGTTTTCTTTTTGAATAAAGTGAGAACTGTTAGAGGCGTGCAGAGTTATTTGAATTATCGAATTCCCAAAAAAATTAACACATGATCTCTTCTGTTGATTTATTAATGGAACAGAACGAAAATCGCGCATTATGACAGTTGTGACGCATTCAAACTGCTGTTACTGCAAAATCTTGAAAAACGATGATTTTATTTTCCAAGATGTAATTTTAAGGATGTAGCTTACCAAAAAATGTTTTAGATTAAAATGGTAACATTCCTTAAAGGTTTTTTTAAGGGTTTATAGAATTGAATAAAATGTGCAGACACAAATGTCAACTACATCGCCAAGTTTTTTGCAATGAAAACCACTTACTTCGCTGATAAACATTTATGACATCATAACACTATATTTTAAGCACTTATTGGAAAGGTCCCACTCCTAAGTGTATTTATAGCAAGCATAAAAAATTAATTTTTATTAAATAAATTTTTTTATAAAATTTTAAAGATATATATTACTTGCATGCGATACAGTGATTTTGTTTTACAAAAAGATTTAATGGATAGTCCCTCGAAATATTTAAAAACAGCGAATATACCATCAGGTATAGCCGAACTTTTGTCTACCAAACTTTTCCTAAAAAAAAAACTCAAAGTATAAGTCTTAAATGCTATTTAGAATTATAATTAATTATTTGGCAAAGTTCCCAAACTACATCGTGCGTACTTCACTCTTTACTTGAACACGCCTTATTGCTTAAACACTCGCCGAAGTACTGGCTTTCTGTTTTTGTTCTTTTAGCAGCGTTCCCCTTTTTTTTATTTATGGGTATTAGCTACATCTCTATGTTTTGCTCCCAAGCCTTATCATTCATTTCGATCTATATTCCACAATAATATTAAGATCTCATTTATTTTAAAATAGAATGCAGTTGTTGAAATAATTTCATTATATGAAAATAAATTATGTTTCATTTCAATATCAATTTAAAATGAATCGATTTTTTAACATGCATCTCTTTTTCAAGACAATTTTCTTCATAAAAATCTTCTTTATTATATATTTATTCTTTTTAAAGATAAGACCGTCATAAATGTATAACTAATATAAACTTAAAGAAAATAAAACTTGAAAAAAATAGCATTTTAATTATTTGTTGAAAAAAATACCTAATTATTGCTCTACATTTTCTTCGAATTGCGGCTTTAAACTCTGTGATGTATTATCAAATCGTACTGAAGGCATAAGTTATAAACTTGAAACTCATTATCCTTCCCTCTGGCTATCATGAGATAGTTGTAATGTTTGTTGTTGTAACTATGCCTATATGCATATGCCCCAACGGCTTTACATAAGTCAGCAGTCATTATATAATAGCTACAGCAAGTCAACTCCTTGATTTATTATGCGCTCTGCTTAAATTATCTTAAATATTGCTCAGAAATGCAGAAAGCACTTTTGCATCAAGTGAATTGAAAATTTTCGCCACATACTTTTAGGGGCTGCCCAAGGCGGCGAATTACTTAAATATGTTAATTAGTGACTTTTAGGTTTAGGTCCTTTCGGGTTGAACACTTAATGTATAAATAAGCCGAGAGTATAATATGAGAAGACCCCACTTACAACGAAAAGCCTTCAGCCAGGAGCCTCATATGCAAGTATGTGTTTATGTAAGATTTTATATAAAAGTTCTTGCTGCGAATAAATAAATAAACACAGAATGGATTGAAATAGTAGTTTACATATTTATTACACACAGTAGAAAGATTAAGAGTTTATGCAAAAAATGTTAACCACAGCATTTTTTTAATGTTTACTGTTTTTTATATATAATCGGATTCAATGTTATTCAAATAAATAGATTTTAATGTCCTTCATTAAAGCGTATTTTTTATTATTGAATTTTTTAAATAAAATAATTAGTATCTGCAAAAAAGTGTTTATATTGATTTTTTAATTGTTTATTTTTGTTAATTGTTTATTCAATTCTTTAGTAGAAAATACGTTGATGTGTCGGTTGACGATCATTTAATATGCAGCGCCTGCTTTTGGATATATGAATGAAAAAGGTGCCCCCGCTGTTGAAGGTTGTGTGTGCACAACTGTGAACAGTCGAGGTTATGTGTCTCACTTGCTAAAATTATTATATAAATTATATGAGCAAATACTATAGTATTTACGCATCTTATTATACGTACCAAAATTCTTTCCTATAATATATAAATATTTGTTTATAATATTTGTTTTATTACTTTATAGGTTATTGCAACATTTTTCCAATGAGTGCTAAAAATTTTTTTGTTTAATATTTAATAAACTTATTTAAACTTTCGACGTATAAACTACAAATATATATATTTTTAATCTAAATATTTTTTGTTAAATTTAAGGGTTGTAAAAATCTTTAAAATTTTGAATAGTTATGTTACAATAATAAATAATAGTAAAAGTGATGCTACCCAAAATAAAAAAATTATAAATTATCTTCGATAAAACACAAGTTAACAAAAAAATGCATACTTTTTTGTAACAAATTAAAAGTTTTAATTAAGAATAGTCTAGCTTTCAGTTAAATAATATGCATTCAAAAGCAACCTTGACATTGCCCTGCGAGTACAGTCTAAGATCCTGAGAACAATGACTAGTGCAGCGTGATACCTACGGAGCAAGAACATCCACAAAGACTTGTTAATGAAGACTTAATCAAAATAAAAGCGAAGAAAAAATCAAAATACCTGAAAAACTGGCCTGATGTCGGAATTCTTTGGCAAGAAAACTAATCAGAGTATGCAGCCAAAGTCTACTGCACCGCAATGATCAACCAGCCCTGAGAAAAATGAGTTAGGGCATTCATGCAAATCCAAAATACAAATTTTCAGTAATTATTAAATAACGTTCATTAAGATTTGAATAATTGCTGTTAGTTTTTTAAGGAAGAGGGAAGATTCAATTAATAAAAAATTTCTCAAGAAAACACAAATAACCACATTTTTTTTTTTAATTGCAGAATGTTTTTTATATTAGCTAAAATTTAAATTGTTAACAAAATTTGTATTCCAAAAATTGATAATTTATATTGTAAAAATAAATTAAAAATAAGTTTTCCGTAAAATAAATATTGAAGCCCATTAAATTTTTTATTAGAAATCAGAATTAAGACCCATTATTCCTTATTTTCAACAGTCAGGGTACTCTTCTCTAAACAAATAGAATTATCTAGTACAAAAAAATCCATATGATAGAGCATTTACATGTCGGATTTTTCAAATTTTCAATATGCTGTTAAATTTTGTTTTTAGCTACCCAATGTGTAAGTGTATGTGTGTGTGTTTGTGTGACTTGGCCTATAACCTGCTACTTAACTTAAGCTTAGTACTTTGACTAAATTGAAAATGACCATTTGACGTAAAAATGTTTGCAACCACTTTGTGGCCCACACACACACACATACAAAAATAAACACATACACACACATACTTTCTTTAAATTGCAAAGTAAAATAGAGACAGTAGAAGAGAGTGCTGTGATAGAGCAAGTAAGGGGGAGACCATGGTCATGAGTAAATGGCAAGGATTCTCGTCTTTAGCAAAAAGTCATTGGAATCACAAATTCAATGCGTAAACAAGACAAGTTGTCCACCATTTGCTAGCTTCAACACATAGAAATAAACTCAGCCTTATATGTATATGGTTTGTATATGTATCAGAGAGAGCATACTTTGATGGTGTGCGGGCACTTTACTCACATGTCAGCAGGCACTCACATATGTATATAACTTAAAATTACATGTATAGAAGGCTCATTCTCAATTCCAAAGAGTTTTTTAAAAAGGCAATCTCCATGTATTTCATTAGGATATTTGAAAAACTTTATATTTATGGAAGGTTCAGATGGTATTCCTGGTATTAATGGTTAAATTTATGATGGATTGTAAAATCTTGTACTCAGTTTTTTCATTAAACTTTAGAATAATAGCAAACAAATAATTGGCTAACTTAGTATTCATTTTTCATTCTCCCATTTATTTGGCAGTATAACTTGAAATTAAGAAAGTTTTAGATATTTTTTTGTAAAACTCATAATTATATATATAACATAATGAGTAGTGTAGTTCAAAAATTTTACTCTAGGCATTCCCATTTTTGAAGTTTCAAATGGTAGCATTCCCGTTCTCAATGGGTGTTCCTATATTTTGATATATATTTCTTTCAGGACCTTAAAATCTCTATAGCTTTCTGAAATTTGCTGCAATGCTTAACACACTATCCAGTTTGCATAAATTTTAGAGTTTCGTCAGACATAGGCTGAATAATACTTCGAAACTTTGTGTTTTAAAACAAAAAAACTATGCCATTTATTTGATTGTTATTAAATAATTGCGATTCGCTTGAGCAAAAGCAATCATTGGAAGTACTAAGAATCAAAATACCAGTGTCAGACGACCGGCACATGATTCCAAATTCACTTCTATATACAAGTAAGACCAAGGCCGGTAATTTGTAAATTTGCTGCCTGTGCTGCCTAAATAAATGAAAAACAATATTGTTTTTCTTCTTCTGTGTACCCCGGAACCACCTCTAAAAACCCGAAAGCGGTTCGATTCCACCTGGCAGCACTTGTGCATTTGTCTAGCTATGTCATAGGTGGCAAATAAAATTGCTTTTAATTAAATATACCTAAGTTCGAATTCGGCTATAAACTGTTTGTCGCTTTTATCTTCGAACAGCTATTAATGGAGATATCTTCATGCTCCGCCTTTGCAGCGACGACTGTAGTCAAGGGAAATGAATTTAATTTTTTTTTTAATGTTGTTCCCTTTTTATGGGTTGTGTCTTTTATAATGGCTATCAGTATTAATCATTTTACCAATAAAATATACATTAACATAAACTTACACTAAAAAAACATACACTAAAATAAACTTTTTCGAGTTCCCAAATAAGATACAACATGCTTTTCCGCATTTCCCAAAACTTTATAATTTTCGTTCATATGGAAATATTCATCCAATTACTTTACAATATAGCTGCCGACTTCTACACAACATAAGCATTAATCATAATCCTTGAAATATTATTATTTAGCGATTTCTAGAACACGTGCCATTTTCACATTCGTTCAAACTTTTCCGCAAAATGAAATGTAGAAAATATTCCCAAACTTTGCAGCCATTTAGAGGCACTCACTCTGTCGGCTTGTTCTTTTTAAATACCCGCATGTGAGTGTGCCTCTGTGTGTGTGTGTGCGCGTGTGTGTGTGTGTTGGTAACACATATTTCCTTTTTTAACTAAATGCTTTCAAATTGAAAATTGTTTTTCTCGAACTTGACGAGGGTACCTTGTTCATGGAACAATAAAAACAGCAACAACTACACTTGGAAAAACATTTGACTGCTCGCCTGCTGTTTGGCTTAAACTTTTTATGTTCGTGCATGTCTGTGCATGCCTATGCTAGTTTGTGCGTGTGTCAACGTGTTTATATGTATTTAGTTGTATTAAATTCAATTTTATGGCAAAAATCTAAAACTGTTGTTCAAATTTCGTATTGTTTTAGCCAGCCCATAAATTTTGCATAATTGTTTTATTGACATTCTTCGTTTCAGGCGCACAAAACTATGCAACAGAATTTTATATTAAGAGGCCAGCTCAAATTTCATGGCCTACTTAATTGCCAAATAATGGGCTGGAATTTTAAATGTTGGTGCCTGCAAATGATTTTAATTGCAAATTATTATTAAATTGCAAATAAAAAAAGCTAAATTTATACAGTGAATACATGCGGCTAGTAACTTCGGCAAACAATGAAAATTTGAGCGTATGTAATTGTTGGTGGTTACAACGCCTATTGTTATAAAAGTTGTTACTAAAAGTTTATTCGCTTGATAATATCAGGTATTTTGCTAGCTTGTGTATGCTAAATATGCTACATTTTCGCTATATATTTCAATTTCTATTAAGAATTCAGGGGAAACATGCATTGTTAGAGGTTTTTTCATAATTGTCCTCAAACAATCAATCAGTTCATTAAAGTTTTGCTAACAAAATTTATTTTGCTCTTAAGATGTAGAGCCCCATAAGTGATACTCTTTCGTAAGTTATATCATTAAGTTTTCCAAAATGGCGTATCTCTAAAGCAATATCCACTGTACATTATTTATGTTCTATTTGTATAAATAAATTAAAGTGTATTTAGGGCATTTAGAGAGCTGGCATAATTAAACATTTGAAGTGTGTAATTTTAATTAAAACGTAGTTTGTTAAAGCAGCAATTATGATTGCTCTTGTTCTCCTCACACCACCAGCATGCGCGTCAAAAGCAGCCATTTTGTACAGACACATACTTACACATTCGCACGCACACATACACACGCACACCCATAATCACACAGACAAGACACATACACACACACACAAACACTTTGTCAGACATATCACATTGATTTTGCAATTATCATAACATGGTGTATCCATAGCAAAGGCAATTAAGCAAATTGAGCATACAGGTATTATCTGTAATTTAGCCGTTTAGACTTATGTACATATATATTTGGCTATATACAAGCTTCTACTATATAGTAGTATATAACTACTCATGCGTGCCACATATTAAATAGAACACAAATCATTAACAACATGTAATAATAATAACAATAATAATATGGTTACAATATATGACGCGCGCAACTGAAAGTTGTCAATATTTCATATAATATTTCCACGCCCAATATGCTATGTTCGTACTTATTTACGCCCTTCTGCTTGGGATTACACGAGACAAGCATCTTAAAGGCAATGACAATTGATATATAACTGGCGGATGTGTATACTGTGGCCAGTGGGGAGGTAAGCGCTCTTGACCATTTGAGTGTTTCAATTACATTTGCAAAGCAGCAGCAATAACACAAGGGAGGCAACAACAACAACAACAACACCAAAAAATATCTCGAAATGATTGCTACAGATACAGATACAGATACAAATACAAATATGAAACGAATACTAAATAAATAAAAGTGGGCATATGTATATGACATTATATCATCGTCATATGGCAAACAAAATGCCCAACATATTTGCTCAAGTCATAATATGCGACACACGTTGTCAAGTTGTTGCCACTTGCCCCAAAAGGAGCAAAAAAAAAAAAAAAAAAACAATAATAATCATAAGCCGGGTTGAACAGAAATCAAGTTTGTAATCCGACACTTGTATACCTTTAAAAAGTTAATAAAATAAACAGCGTTTGCATGTAGCAACCCAGTTTAAAAAGATAAATTTTGACATCTTTTTTAATTCTTAAAAAATTAAAATGTTAATATGTATTAACAATAAATGAAAAAAGTTAATTATATAAACAACTATTACTAAGCAAGCACTTCAACGTGTTAGTTCTATGCCTAATAAACAGAGATGATTTGATTTTTACAAGTAAAATAAATCGGGGATCGGGTCAAAATAAAAAAGGGAGGCAGCATTTTAAATATTCAAGACAATAAGTGCCATTCTTTAAATAAAAGATACCATATATTTGCAATTTTCATACAATCTATTCTTTTGTAATAAAACACTTTTTAAATTAATAACTAAACAAAAAAAAGGATTTTATTTTAAAAAACTTAGGCAAAATATTGGATTGTGATACTTTTTTAAAGTTAGGTTAGAATGGCGGCTGTCACTTAGGCCAACAGCACCGGCACATTGTGTTTTTGAAATAGGTGGCTTCAATGTTTTTTGAAAATTATTTTAAGGCTTTAGAGTCCAGTTGCTTTTGAATATTAAGGCAACAGTTGTTAAGGTACTTTTCCTGCGCCTACTTATGGCTTCACAGCACTTCAAGAAGTGGTGAACGGACTTAACTCCATTATATTTTTTTTGAATTGATTTTAATTACTTTTCTTTCCTTCTTCACTTACTTAGAGCTATAGAGAAATTGAAGTTGTGCGCCATGTCTTCTACTCCTTCATCAACTTTGTTCAACATTATGCGAAAATACTTTTATATCTACTACTTTAAGCTTCACTGGAACAGAAGAAATGCTTTACGGATTCTAGTCTTTCCTAAAAACTAAACTTTTCTTCATTTTTGAATTTTCACCAGAACACACAGAAGAATAATAAAAAAAAAGCATATAATAACATCCTACAAAGTACCAAATTTATTTATACAATTAAAACATCTAATTTTTAAACAGAATTTTAGTAGGATTGATTTCCTTAGCTTCATTTTTTGACGAATAAATAAAAGATCTAATACCAACTGAGTTTTCGCATAAATTGTATTTAAAAACAATAATTTTTTCATTACAAGAAATTATTACATAACTGCGAGGATATTAAAAAAAACACAATTATCAGAGCAGATGAACTAACAAAAAAAAAGAAACATATGATTTGAATTCATGGCATAATGCTAAATTTTTATTTCCAAAAAATGATGGTTCATGTTGATTTTAATTTTAGCAAAAACAATAAAAAAACAAAATTTTATATCAAAAACTAAAAATATTTATACTAAAATTTCACCGACATTTTCGGCTATAAAAAAAAATAAGCACAAGAAGTTCGATCGTTTGTCCATCGGAATGCCAATTACATTTGAAATAATTAAAAAAAAAAAACTAAACTAAACGTGCTTTAAGTCAAATATTTGTAACCAGTTGCTGACACATTATAATTTGCTTAAAAAAATGTTTAAATGTTTTATGTTAAACTACCCAAAATAATTATCACAGTTGACATTTTTCACAATCGTTTCTAATAACTATTATAAACTGTTTGAAGAGAATGAAAAGCCAACGACAATAAATGGTACTTAAATTAATTGAAAATTTTTTTGAGTAAATAATGTATTTTCGATACGCATTCTAAGTAAATGTACCCTAATCATACCAATGCTCTGATCAGTATTTGACAACTAAAGTAAATTAAATATTTACGCAGTTTATAAATTTTAAGAAATTTTATATCAAGCGATAATATCAAATTTTTAAATAATTCAATTTGCGACAAAGTTTCAGCCACTTGGGTAAAATTCTATTTAAAGCTTTGGTCCCAAGTTAACAAAATGGTTTATGAGGCTTACTTTACCAAGTACTTTTGGTGAACAAAAAATTCGATGCGGAAAGCCCAAACAAGCGGAGCAACTAGTTAAGTTAGTATTAGATTAATAGCTCCTATGAGATTTGATACGTAC
Organism: Chymomyza procnemis; assembly: GCA_035046065.1. Taxonomy (NCBI): domain Eukaryota; kingdom Metazoa; phylum Arthropoda; class Insecta; order Diptera; family Drosophilidae; genus Chymomyza; species Chymomyza procnemis. The sequence goes on along the minus strand of JAWNOJ010000023.1, from coordinate 7,958,734 downwards.
ACTTTATTCAGTATCAAATGCCTTCCTCACTTATTGCCAAATTCAAGATAAAGTTGATGTTGCGAATCCTATGCAAGGGTATAAAAAGGAGGCAAAAAAAAAAAAACAAAAAAAAAACTAGAGACAATATGAGTTTGGAGAGTTTGGCACCCACTTGAACGACACCCAGCATATGTGATAACAGCCGCATAAATCGCATAAAAAGGCATTATTAGATAGAAAAGCACATACTCACAAGCACACACTTATGCACAAGTGTGTCGGTATCTATGTTTGAATTTATATATTTATATATATATAGGCTTGAGTAGATGGGCCACACACTGCGCCAAAAGACAAAAAGAAAAACAATTAAATAAGAAAACAATTTACATAAATTAGCCCAAGTGGCAAAAGTGACTGGGGCCAAGCGTCGTTTAGGCAAACGCTTAAATAAATGTACAAATACACGCAGATACACAACACACTTACTCTTAAGATACACAGATATATACACCCCAACCAAGTCAAGTCGCATTAGTTTTAACGTATATGTAGTAGTAAGTATCTACATGAAAAACCCATTGAGCCAAGTGCTTTTAGATACAGCTGAAAAGTATGCTACATTTATTGCATGCCTCTGTATCTGAAAACGTACTAATATGTATGTATGCGTGTGTGTGTGTGTATCTATATATCTTTACTTTAATAACCTTAAACTGTCAAAGTCAAGTGCTTTAGTTTTCATGCGTCATGAGCAAACCATGCATCACTTGGGACTTGAAATGCACACATTTCCCATAGATTTGGATTTTCATTCTCAACAATTTCATGCAATTTTGCTATACAGGGTGTTTAATCGCTGTTTGTATGCCGAATTTTTTTGCACATTATTTCGATAAACAGAAATGATGTGCAAAAAGGGTATATGTCTCATTTCATACTGTCGCCATATAACAAGCAGATTTCTGGTAATGCGTTTAAAATAATTCGGTGTCTCAGGTGACTTTTGTGTCCAGCAAAGTGTTACTGTCTCCAAATATTTTTTCTTAGAGACATACTGAACGTTTAGGATTAAGGAATACAATCAATTTACTAAACATACAGGGCCTTTTAAGTTTTATTAAACTTGCTAAATTTAAATTATAGCTCAGGAGTTCTTTTCCACTGGATATACTCCTGTCAAATTTACCAAAGCAGCTTAGTTTTATTCCTCTAGGTCCTAATTCATCCACGATTTTTCTATACGAAAACATAAAGTTGCATAATCGTAGTTGTCCGCGAATAAGGTTCGGTCTTTGGCATTAAAGGACCCGTTATTAACTCGAAGTTGAAGAGAAATGAGCAACACTCTCAAACACATATACACCAAAAAACATATCACTGATTACCCGCATGGTTTAAGCTTAAAAAATGGCTGCTAGCTATGTTGAACAATGCGTATACGCAATGCCAGCCAAGTTTTGTGGCTTGACGCTAATTTAATTAGCTACATTCCCAAAATGCTGCTCTCTCAACTAGCATTTTTGTCAATTACTTGACATTTTTTATGCTTCTGACAGGTTCTCAAAAAGTGTTTTATACACAAATTATATAAGTGTGCGTGACACATAATTAAACTGAAACTTGGTTACACTTAAGATTTAATTAGCCTTTTATGCCCAGGCACTTGAACGCACTTGCCTTTAAATGGCTAAAAGTAAACCAAACCTTTTAAGATTATTTTTAAAACAAATTTCAATTTTGTCATGCCCACCAAAATGAAGGTCATATGCATAGCAGTAAATCCATTTAATACTATTTGCCCAAAATATTCTCGTCATTTTGACCGGGAGGGCTAAAATTTGTTTGTGGGCACGCTTAAAGTTGCAGAAGGCGTAACAAAATATGCAACACTCGAAACCTTTTTGCCACAAGTCAATGTTGGCAGGGGGATTCGGGCACTTATCGCCAAATATCCGCACACGAACGCAAAATCAGCATAATTTTATTTATTTAAAGCAATATCGACTTTCCCCCCACTCTCCCACAGAAAAAAAGGGTCAATAGTCCACGTAAGGCGCTGTCGAACAGAACTCAAAGTACAAAAAAAAAATAAAAAAAATCCGTAATACTTGAATGGCAGCGAAAGTAAAGGCGAATGCGAGTAGCAAGTTGTGAAAAACGAACAGAAAAAGGTTTGACTACTCAATTACTTTAATTTGGTGGGATTGAAAGGAACGACAAAAAGGGCTATGCGACTGGCGCAGACAACAAGAGCCGGGAAAAAAAAATACCAAAATCTCAGAGGCCGGTATTGGAAGCTGGGCAGCTCAGTCAACCATGAAATTTATGTTAAGAAACGTGTTTTTTTCCTACTCTTACAAGGGGTATGTTGTCTTTGAATAGCTCACATAAGTGGCAACTATTTTGAACTGAAGTGATAAGTGCAACACAGCTAATAACTTTTCGTATACAATAAATTATGCTAACTTGAAATGGTTGCTTTTTTCGCTTATAAATAAGAGTTCAATAATTTTAGACTTAAGACAAAAATATTGTGTAGATTAAAGTATAAAAAGCCATAAAATACCTGTAAAGATATAGTTGCAAAAAGTTTGCAATTGCAGAGATGTGATTGGTTATATACAAATATTAACTTATTTTCGAATACCAAAAATATAAATTGATATTTTTAAAAATTAGTAATAACAAATTAAATTTATTTGTTATATACACTTGCTTTAAATTCAGCGATCCTTGAATTTTCATTGAATATGTTTATTTTTCACTTAAAAGAAACAATAAAATGGTAAAAGATTTTGTGTATCTTAATTTTGTTTTAAAATGACAGTAGTGCTTAAAATATCTTTAAAAACTTTTAAATTGAGAAATTAAATGGTTAAGTTTCTTCTCAAAATGCATATACAATATTAAAAATTGAAGTATATAAACAAAAATATAATTTAAACAAATGAAACATTAAAAAAAAATAATCCTCATGCTTAAGAATGAAAACAATTCCTTTTCGTTGATACAATAGTACAAATTTCTACATTGCGAAGCAAACCGCCATTTAAATAGTTCTCACCGCAGCGCCAATATTGTTAAAGCTATTATAATATTTAAAACTTACTACTCAGAATGTACAAGCTTTTACAATATATTCTGTACCTTTATGGATTTTATGTCAAAAGAATGTTTTTCAATGTTTGTTCTTGTATGTTGCAAACACTATCAAGACAGATTTCCCCTTGAATGAGTTTTGTGCAAGTTAAAGCCGTATTGAAAAATGCTGATAAACATCTGACAAGGGTATCAAGTTGTGTCATAAGACGAACATATTTTAAGCTTCTTTTCTCACTTACTTCCACGTACCAAGCTACTACGTTCAGTGTTGCCATATTGTAGTTGAATATTTTGCAAGTGTTAAGAAAAGTGTGTGCACGTGTGCCAGTGAGGGTGCCCCTCCAGTGTAAGGGGTTTGAGTTTATTTGGTTGGGTCTGTTTGTGCGAGAGACAAGCCCACTTATATAATATATGCATATTAAGAGGCAACAGTTTGGCTTAAATCTGATATGCGTACAAATTGCGGTTTATTGAAGCGTAAGGCGTAACTACAACAACCGAAAACCAAAAAAGCCTCAGAAAACGAAAAATGCAAATATCAGTTTTGTTATTCATTTTAATGCTGTGCTAAAAACTATGAATTTAATTTTGTGGCATTTGGGTCAAGTCAAGTCAAAAATCAATGCATGCCGCCACTCAGCGGTGGAGCTATAGGATAAAATCAAATTTCTAGTAAAAAGAGTGTTTGAAATTTGTCAACAACCTCCTATACAGCAAGTATGCTTATGTCCCTTGTACCAACACTGTCATGTTTGCTGTTAGGCCTGTGATAGCCCGATTTGCCCCTACCACTCACCTGCTCATCAACATATTTTCTTTTCCTTAGAATAATTTTTTTTTGTTTATATATTCTCATTTCTAGCCCGATGTGAATACCACGACAGATACAAAACTAAATCGCCTGCGCCTACGTCTTGGCAGATTCTCAAAGGCAAAGAACAAAAATACAGCTGGAGGCACAGCGCTGGGACTCGTTGAGGGACACTCAACCAATACGGTCAACACTGTGGAGGACACCGAATTCAGCAGCTCCAATGTGGATAACAAAAGTCGTGCCGGCATTGAGGTGAATATCTGTGAAACATCAAATAGTTAAAGCGGGTTGGAATTTTCATTTTCGCTTGACAATTTAGGCAAATTTCATAACGCCTGACATGTGCCCAACGATCTGAAGTTGGCCCTAAAGCACACAAACATGCAGACGCACGCACTAAGACAGGGTCACGCTGGCACAGGTCTAAATATAAACTTTGTTCGCTTGGCCTGGGCACTTTTTGATTGTAATCACGCTTTGGCTGTAGGTTGATATTTTTTTTTTTGTATAACATATATATATATTTATATTTTTTACACGTCACAGTAGAGCGGACAAGAGGCTCATTTTCATTTCATTTCATTGCGCTTCATTTTGATTATTTTTATTAAAGCGTTTGAGTTAAGCCAGTTGGAGAAAGCTCTTATCACGCATAGAAAGTCAGGCAACATTGTGCATAAATTGCCCATACGCCACGTTGTCATCAATTGAAAATTAACGCAGCAGAAGTTAAACATTTGCGCTTTTATTGCAATTTCATGCGCCTAAACAGCTTAAATGCATATAAATAAGTCTCAGTCGAGCATTTGGAGCACGCAGATCAAACATTTGGGTAGGCCGATGGGGATGGGCCTAGGCAGCACCTGAAAATAAAATAAAATAAAAAATAAATAAAAATTACTAAGAATACACTTTGAGAACCGAAGTAAAAATGCTCTACGAAATGTGCGTGAATTTTAATTTTTAACGTTAAATACATAATTTACATTTTTTTTGTATATATTTAAATTTGTAGCTAGATTATGCCAGAATTTCAAAGTACTAGCTTTAACACAAAGTTTAGAATCTAAAAATTATTATTTATTTATTTTAGTGTCTTCAAAGATATAAAGCTTTGAAAATGTGATTTTAATTCATACTTATTTTTTCTTAAGCCTTGTGAACACTTCAGAAAAATTACATTTTATGTAAGGCTAATCTTAAAAATTAATATTTCGTTGTGTCTATTTTTATACATCCATCTAGTTGCAAGACGTATTTTTCAAAGATATTAAGCTTTGAAAATGTGATTTTAATTCATACTTATTTTTTCTTAAGCCTTGTGAACACTTCAGAAAAATCACATTTTATGTAAGGCTAATCTTAAAAATTAATATTTCGTTGTGTCTATTTTTATACATCCATCTAGGTTATATTTATTTCTTAGTCTCTGTACTTATGCTTAGTATCTAGGAATAATTACTAAATTAATGTTTTATATATTTTATTTATTTAACAAGAGCCACATTAAAAACCAACAATACTCTGCCAAATTTTTTAACAAACTTCAAAAAAAATTATTATTTTTTTAATATATTAAATTTTTTTGTATCATTACAAGATAGTCATTTTGAAAACTAATCAAATAAATACTTAACTTGTTTATTAAACCAAAAATATAAATAATTAATTTTTTTTTGTAATGAAAAATTCCTTAGTCAATGCGATTCATTGTAAAACAATTTCAATATTTTTTTTTGGTAAATATGCTATGTCTATATATTCTTATATCTACTTCAAATACTTGTCCTCTTTATGCGATAAAATTCAGTGCTCAAATATTATTTTTTTATATTGCCAGAAAAACGTCTTTGAAAATTGTTGCCTCTAGGTTAGCCGTCTAGTAAATAATCTTGAATTTTTTTAATTTTGAAAAAACAATATTTTAATTTAAAATACAATTTTTTGCTGAGCTTTGAACTCCGTATTTTTTTAAGGGGGTCTTGTCAATTAAAATATTCTACGGTTGGAAGATGCATAAATAATGAAATTATTTATTTAATTATTAAATTTTATATATGCAAAAATATTATAATTTAGAACTCAAGAAACTGCGCTTGATGCCTTCTTCATTCAATTATAAACATTTTTTTTCGATTGTCGCACGCGGTTTTGACTTTAACTCATTATCGTTATCATTTGCAATTTTATCAAAAATTCAAGCAAAATATGCTGCAATAAACCCAACAACACCTATTATTTGTTATCGTCATGTACTAAACTTATTTTAATTAAAATTTTACAAGAACCCAAATGTCCGGCATTAATTAATAAATAAAAATTAATAATCACAACTGTTTCGAATTGGGACAAAATGTGCGACCAATTTATAACTCACTTATTTAAGAGTATTAATAAAAGGAAAATCCGAAAATCCACGAAATTACCTACTCGACAAAATGTCAGCGATAAAATGCAGCACCAGAGAGTATACAACTGAGTTAAGCATGGCAATTTTTGTTTATTGTGTACATATATACTATATACTATATATAACATATACATACACACATACATACTACTAGCTATATACTAAGTAGGCACACACATACAAATATATAAATTTATGTTTGTTGATTTTGCTGGTAAAAGGACGTAGTAGGAGACTGTAAGTAAATGCGACTTACTGGCGTAGTGTGAAGCTGATTTTTATTTAGCCGCATTTTATATACTTCAATTTCAGGTTTTTATGTGCACAAAGTCAACAGCACAACAGAAATGTAGGGAGAGAAAGCCAGTCGGACTATGTGCTTCAGTGAGATAGCAAGCATTCAATAATAACACATTAAATTTAGTATTAGAGAGCATTAAGCAATGTCGACGGGAGGCCAGCAAATGAAATCCAGAACGAAACCATAAAAGAGCGAGCAAATATAAATTGTTTAGTATTTTGTTTGCATTGCGAAAGGTGGTAAAGTCACCGCCTCGAGCTTAAGCCCAACAACAAATTCAACCGACACAGACACAGCAAACAGCACAAGAAAAAAACATTCGAATAAACGAGATAAATCTACCTACCGACCGGGTTTTGGAGGGCAGCAGACCCTTAGTGCAGAAGTCAATTCGTGGGGGTTTGCGCAGGTTAAGTAATAGAAAAGTCAAATAAAAGCTGCGTACAAAGCGTTCATGCAAATACTGGCGAAATCCAGGTGCAGGATACGGTCAAGCAAAATGAAAACAAAGCGACAAAAGGCCATAAAAACAACAAGCGCTGAGTTGTCCTTGGCTTGCCGCTCCCTCTGGATCTCTGCATCTAACAAGCCACTCAATACGCTTGAGTAATTGAAGAAAATATGTTGATGGCTTATGGCCAACAGCCATCGGCTAACGGCTTTCGTTTCCATTCACTTGACCCTGAAACTCACTTCAAGCAATTTCGCTAGCCTGATTTACAACGCCTTGGCCAAATCTTTGCGTAAATTTGCGACAGGCATAAAGATTAAATATTTACTTGGGCAAGGTTTCGCTTTCGCTTGCGGTGAGGTTTTACTGCGCCAATGTACAAATGGACAGCCTAGTAAATAAACAAGAACCTACAAAAGCAAATATTTAGTCGTACACGCAAGAGGGTAGATAGACGAAATATAGAATATAAATATATATATAAAGAAACAGAGCGAAGAAATGGTGCTTTAAGCCGCATGTTGCTAATCTCTACCAATAGCCCTGAGCAAATGTACAGCAATCGCAAAATAAAAATTAATCATTGTACTATGTTTGCTCAGCACATATCGCCAATCTATTTTATTTGTTTTACCATAACTTTTAAGCCTACCCTCGTAGAGTGTATATACATTTATTATATATAGCAGTTGTGTTAAATATGAAAAAAAGAAAATAAGCACCGGAGAGGGGAATATCAGTGATTGGACTGGCGGTGGCAAGAAAGAAATAACAAAAGCAATGACGGAAGCGTTTGACCAAAACCAAACACTACTGTGCAAACAATGTGGGAACAAAAAAACAAGCGCCGAACAAAACAAAACAAAGCCAAGCAGAGAAAATGGGAAGGCAGAAATGGCAACAGCCTGAACGACAAAAGGAAACGCATAAAAAGAAGTAGAAAATACGAAACAAAAACAATAAGCCAATGCATGCGAAACGAGCAGTGAATGTAATTGAAACAAATATTGTAAACACAATTCAGTTAAATGCATGTGTGTGATATGAGTATATGCAATACACACATACGCGCACACACACACACACATACATACCCACAAACTCATACCATAAACTCCCACGCACAACTATTGGTATACGTAATAACTGGAAACGCTGCGTATACATAATATTTGTAGGCACATCGCACTGCTTGAACTGCTTTGTGTGCATGTTCAAGCGTAATTTGCCTCTCACAAATCAGCCAACAGGGATATGGAAATCATTACTCGATAAACCAAATGTCGTTCATTATTAAAATAATCTATTTTTAAAGTTGTTAATTTAGTTATTAATTTCTAAGCCGATAAACAATTTATTCATTTAAAAGCTATACACTCTAAATAGTTCTAAATATTCTTTGCTTGAAAAGACGATCGTTAGATTAAGATATTTTTACCATATCCTTTATTGTTAAAATTTTCGTGAATATATAATTTTATATATATTTGAAAAAAAAAATACAAGTTGCAGAAAGTCTTATATTTTTGTCTCTTTCACAAGGGTAATTTATAAAAAACAAACTCTGTTGCTTTAATAGAAAAATTATGATTAAGACAATAGATTTAAGATTGAATTTAAAATGATATTGTTGTAGTTGAAAGAATTGAGTAGTCATTGTGCAAAACACCAAGAGCATTCTAAATGAAAACGCTCAATTTCCAACTCTTTTCATCGACGAATAATATGAAAGAATGCATTGTTTCATTTAGTTGTATGTAAACTTCTTATATTATTTAATAATTTATTAATTATAATTATAAAACTTATGAATTCAATTATTTTAATTTATAAAAGTTAATATTAGTAAAGTTTTAACTGTTTTTTGCCGACCTAACTTACTCTCGTCAGGCGCCCCTGCTTTGCGGGTGGTTTCTCCAGGTGAGATTAGGGGTCCCCTTCATCTTCCTTCAAAATCAATGTTGTTGTAGAGCTCAAACAAGACAAAAACCTTTTTCCATTGGAAATTTTCGATGTGAGAATTTTTTTCTTTGCATTTAAGACCAGTCTTAATTTTTTGTGCCCTTTTTAAAATCTAAAAAATAAATTATTAAATTACAAAAAAAATACCATAATTACGAATCATGAGCGCATGCAATGCTTTTTGAAATTTATTTGCTAACATTGATTGATTTTGCAATTAACAACAATTTCGCCAATTTGGTTTAAATGGTTTTAAATATTAAAAATTAAATCTCAATACATTATTTGAAGAGAATTTTGGGGTATAGTTGATTATTTCCATTTATGAAAGGCAAAAAGTTACAGAAAATTTTTACGTAGACGTTAATGGGAAATAAAGCTAATTTTATATATAAATTTTAAAATAAACAATGCAATAAACAATATGCATGATTATGCAAATTACTCAAAAGTTATAACAAGAGGCTTGCAAATTTAAAGTGAACAGATTCACAAATGTATTTATCAAACACATTATCCTGGCTTATTCATCTTATCAATATTATCCCATTTTAATTAATAAATACTTGCAGTGATATTAGTTTTCGATTTATATAATTTGGCAAAAATTCAGTTGAAGAAATGCAAACGAAACTAATCTAATACAAAATCACCAAATATTTTGGAAAAGTAAAAGTTATGGCAGTTATGGTTCTTAAATATGAAAAGTATTTAATAAAAATTGCTTGTATGCAAAAAAAATGTTGTTTTCATTTTGAAAAAAAAACTTCTTATACCCAAAACACAAATAAATTGATTTAAAAAATAAAACATAATATTGATATGACTCGGCGTATTAGGCTGCTGGCAGCAGAGCACGATGCTTGGATTTAATATGCTTCTAAGATAATAATCTAGAATGTGTTATATATAAAATTTCTATGTTCAAAAACCACCAATGGTCATACAGGAAAAAAAAACAAGTGCAAGCAAAATGCACAAAGTATTCATGAATTGACTTGGGTTAAAGCCTGTACACGGGTCTGACAGCAACATCAAAGACTTATGAAACTCTCTTATTTTGCAAGTCTTTTGTTATTTCTAGCAAATGGGGGAAAAAAAATTGATCGAAATACAATTGCACAGGATATTGATACATTTTTGAAGGCTATTTTGTGTATCTTTTGATTTGTGGTATACCCTGCCAGTTTCAAGGCACAATGAAAAGCATTCAATATTGAGGGAAACCTGCAGCAAAATTGATATTGCACCCATACACAAAAGGTTACATAAATACACACACAATGCATGCACACACACACACTATCGCACACGAACACACCCGGTCATATGTTGTGGCAACAATGGTTCTTCCCAAAGACAAATTGCCAATAGCCATAAAAATGCATATGCATGCCCTGGGGTAATGCCTGGAAATAGGCTAAAATTGAAATTGTATAGAATTTTTTCTCATTTTCTCTTTGTATTTTTTTATTTTATTTTTTTTTTTTGTATCCATTTGTTATCTGTGTGTGCACACATACCATTTTGGGTGCAGAAAACCCAGTTAGTTAATTTTCATTTTTGCTACGAAATTGCAGATACAAAATGCTACAGCAGTATTAAAGAGCCAGGCTGGCGAGTAGGGCATAAATTATAAGCTTATAATTACAAAAGCTGCAATATACCTACAATCAAAGTCAAAAAACTCATTTGCTTACTCTTGGGCCTACAGTGGAATCATTAATTTTCCACTAACAGCAGCAACAAGAGCAATAAGAAGCCAACGCCCAAGCATTTGCCACAGGAAACGGGCACCAAAAAGCTAAAATTCTTGGCAAAAAGCCGAGCCACCTGCGCGGCCCTAGACAAAATTTATAACACATAAAGTTGATTTTAGGGTTTTATGCTTCTATAATGGGCTCAAGACACGACGTGCGATGTTCCCCTGCCATTCCATGCTATACTGTTTGTCTGTTTCTCTGAGGAGGATTGGCCTACACATGGCTGTGGTCCAAAAATTAGATGCGATTATTTGAATTTTAGTGGCAATTCAGGCCAAAGGCAGCTCAGGCATGACCACACACCGTTAGCATGCTCATCAAATACTCATATAAACTCTTTCTCTCCCTCTCTCTCTCACTGCTTCAGCAAACTATTTATGCAGCCCTTCTCAGTTTGTTTCTATTTGTGGGCCCTAGTCTGTGCCGGATATGATAAGCCGCAATAAGCGTTGCCTACTTTCAAGCGCAACATAACATAAAATTATCCACCAAATGTTTGGGTTTCCGTTTTGCTCTTTATAATACCCTATATTGCATGATAAAAGAGTACAGTGGCAATATTATGTTGCTTTCTGTAATTGTAGGGTACTTAATTGGGAAAACTAGATTCCATTGGCTATAAATATAAATTTCTTTGTAGGCAGTTACACAAATGGCTAAATAATTTTGATAAATATATAATGTGTAAAATGTAAAAACAAAAAGTTTAATTAATGTCATTACTAGCTAGATGGCTTCTCATAAAGTAAAAGTTAAAGTAATAACTGCACGTGTTAATTCGAAGAATGTGGAAAAATAAATTATTCTGCTTCAAAAATATAGACTGTTAAATTAATTAATGGTTCCAAGATATTAAGTATCTCAGCCACAATGATATTTGTCACGAATTTATTTATTTTCGTTGCAAAATTGCTACTTTTAATAAATCGCTTAGGGCAGTTTGCGTTATCTAATTTGGTTAGAACCTTTGGGAAGAACATTTCAAAGTCAGTATGCGCTTATACCGGATTTTGTGATTTTTTTTATTTCTTTTTTTTGTAGTATTATTTTGACGTCTAGGCAATGGCATGCGGCGAGTAAATGCGCAACGAGCTTAACGAAAATAAATATTTACGCTCTGATTTTATTTATTTACAAAATTTATAACCTCAACTGTGGCGTAAAAAAGCCATGAAAATTGACTACTGCAGGCATAAAATATGCCGCCCGTTGGCGCGTCCATTCACACAAGCACGCCGACACACACACGCACACATACAGGCGTTTATACACTCACTAACACCCACACACTCACACGCTCACACGCAGACTAACGCACTTAGTATTGTGGTTAACAGACGCGGCACTAAATAAATTTATGAATGCAATTTGAATGATTTGTGTGTGTGTGTGTGTGTGAGTATGAGTATGAGTATCTATCTGTCTTTATATGCTTATTTGTGTGATTGTGTGTGTGTGTGCCAGTGTGGCTGTATATCAGTGATTTGTTTTGTTTGTGTGACCAGCTTTGATTTAAAATGCCTGCCTAATCGTCAAATGAATTTTGATTTTAACTGTCAAAAGTTTCATCTGACTGATCATGTGCTTAATGACAAATAATAGGACAAGGTCGTTAATTTAACAATAATAAAAGGCAACACTTAAAGTTGAAAGTACAATCATTAAAAACGAAAACGTGAGCGACTACGATTCTAATGTGGCTTGTGGCGCTATCCTTGTAACAAAATTAATTGCCTCTCGAAGTAAATGGAAAATTTTACTACTTCTTTTACCTTAATGCATTGAGTGCCTACAATCAGTGTTAGAATTTAAGATTTATTCATCCAATTTAAAATGCAGAAGCAGAGAAATGCTCTCGCAAATGACTTTGTTCATATTAAAGACTGCACATTGAAACCTGGTCTATATGGCTAAAATGTGCATTTCTGAGTTTGGTATCCCACTTCCACACGAACACCTTTTAGCTAGATACGACGCAATTATTGTAATTATTTACGCCTGGCTTAATCAGTTGTCTTAAAGCTTAGTAAATTCGTTTGTTCGAATAGGCAAATCATCAGCCATATTTATCAGTCCAAAGATTTTTTAAGTTTAATTTTCTTAAAAGCTTTTAAGAAATTTCATTGCAGAACTATATTCAGTACAAGATTGTACTAATATTACCTTATAGAATTTACAATAAAAAGCGGTAGTTTGTAAATAACAAAGGAAAACCCTTAAGTTTCACATTAAAGTTACATAAACTTTAATATAAGGGCTTAGTAACTAATTTCTGCAAAAATAATGTTCATGTACTGCTTGCAGGCACCCACCACATCCGGCAGTCAAATAGCAACCGTTTCCCACCTGGTAGCTTTGGCAAATCAACAGCATGCCGTCACCACGAAACAACCAAAGTCCAATGTAGCCAAGCCAAATGATATCAGCACCGAGGCCAACCAAACCAACGGTACGGCAGGGGACGAGCACGATGAGGAAACCGCAACCACAACATTGGCCGCCACAGCAGCAGCATCATCCCCGACTGATGCCGCAACAACGGAGGCCATCGCCGATGAAGCAAATGGCAAAGCCAATGGTGGCACCGCTGTGGAGGTGCTCGAGGATCCACAGCTGCAACAGCAGTTGGAACAAGTGCAGCAGCTACAGAAATCGACCAAAAGTGCTGGCGGGGCGACTACTTCAAACGCCACAACAATTACATCGATATCAGCGCTCTCGCCGCAAACCCCTACGCCACCCGCTATAGCGCCACATGCCGCCGGGCCTATGACAACAAAGACAAGCACGCTGACAAGTTGCAACCAGTCGCATCCATTGAGCAGCTCTACAAATGCCTCCGGGCAGGTAACACCGGAGCCGCGTTCCAAGCTGCAGCAGCAGCCGCACCAGCCACAGCAACATCAGCAGCAGCAGCAACAACAACTCTCAAGCATTGCCAATCCCATGCAGAAGGTAAACAAGCGTAAGGAGACGCTCGAGGCGAAGCGTGAACGCAAGGCGGCGAAAACACTGGCCATCATAACGGGCGCCTTTGTCGTCTGCTGGCTTCCTTTCTTTGTAATGGCGTTGACCATGCCGCTTTGTGCAGCCTGCGAAATAAGCGATAGTGTGGCCTCGCTTTTCCTTTGGCTGGGCTACTTTAATTCCACACTAAATCCCGTCATCTATACCATATTCAGCCCTGAATTTCGTCAGGCTTTTAAACGCATACTCTTTGGCGGACACCGGCCGGTGCATTATCGTAGTGGGAAGCTATAGATAGTGCATGCGAAGAGACGAAGGTGAGCCGATAACCTTAAAATGTATCTTTAAGTTTTCGTCGCCTTAGGTTGTAAAACACAGTCTGGTGGGTAAAGTTTTTAGCACTGTTTCCCTTCAGTCAGCAAAACAATTTCGAATTATATTAAACACTTTCGCAAATCTTTCTAGATATTTTAATATAAAAAAATGGACTAAAAAATTTTTTTGTCAAATTTGGTTACCATATTCTCATAATTCAACAAAATCCAAATTTTGCACCAAACTCTAATTTTATATCGGTCAGTACTATATGATAAAGTAATCCAAGATTGATATCAGGAAACTTGGACAAACATCCGAGTATATTGGTGAAAAGTTACTTTATGAAAGAAAACTAGGATCAGATAAATTGGACATGCGCGCACCATACTATTCGACTGTCCAACCAAAAATCTAGAAAGGACTTGCATAAGATCGTGACACATGGACAATTGTTCTCCAGTGAATTGCAGACAAAAATGAGAACTTGGAAACGACTTTTGAGGCCTTTTGAGTGGTCGAATTAAATCGCCTCGTACTTCTCTAGCGCTCCTTTTTTAATTTTATACTTTTGCTTTATTTTTAAGCAACGTTATGACTACTGAAAAATATGCTAAAAATGCAAAAATATACATTCCCAAATATGAAATAAAACCTCAAATATCTTACACAGCTGACGTGACTGGCTAGTTTTTACACCTTGACTTTGATTTGATTTATTGTGAAACAGGAATTGTACAATAGATCTGAGGGTTAATCGTATAAAATAAATGTAAAATGTTTATATAAAGTTTTAAGTGGGTGTGATCTCTTAGTATTTCGTACTTCATCGTACTTATTAATTTGCTAATTTTTTCCCACTTTTTGTTTGAGGTTAAGTAAGAAAATTGGAATTCACTTAAAACTTTGTTCCCAAAAATCAAAACTCTTTGCTCCGAAATTGAAAGTAAGCCGTTTCCTACCCTAATGAGCTGTGGTATAGGGTTATTAAACATCTTTGTAAGACTATCAGATACTTTCCAGCTGCCAATGCCTCAATACCCAATTTGAAAATGAAAATATAGCATTACTTAAAGAGGCACATCATGAAATGAAAACAAAGTTTGTGGTAACTTCAAAATGTGCAGGCAGCCCAACAAACTGTAGCTAAAATGAAAGTTTTATCAGAATTTTATCGGGGCTGTCATCTGCAGACAAAAACCATTTAAAATCATTTGCTCAAAACTGCAACAATCAACGCCCATACGAATTGGGGACTACAACTGGACGTACGATTGTGGACTGCTGTGAGAGCTTATCTGAAGGCAAAGGGAGAAGTTTTTTCATAGAAGCAACAGCAGCAGCTTTGAATGGGATACATTTGCATTTTATTTGAGACTGAATGAAGTCAGATACATTCATTCGTACAAATACAGCTACAGCTTACAGATACAAATATAAAACTGAGTGTATCTGTGTGTGTGGCAGCAGTTAAATCCGCGCTATTCATTCATTTCCAAGGGCAACATGAAAGTTAAATTAAGTAAAATTAATAAGAAAATTTTTGTCTATTGTTAGTTTGAGACTGCTTAAGGCTTTGCATGGCAATATAATAAATGAGTTTTCCTTAAATAATATCAAATTTGTATAACTCTCTTGCAGGAGGTTCTGCTAAGTTGGACATCTTCTCTCTTCGACCGAACAGAACGTATACTACCAAAGAGAACTTGGGCACTCTCAAAGAGCAAAGCGCAGTAACTGATGCATATTATACATACTATATATTTATATATATAATATATAAACCATAATAAATATAATTATTTAATAGAATTGTACTCAAATGTAAATAAAAAATACGCAAGTAACTAGAAAAATACTAAATATTAATACTTATGGTAGAAGAACAGAGGTAACGCTGGACCCCAGTAGAGACTGTGAGTCAATATTTGTTGTATATTAAATTATATATATATACATATATGATTTAAGCCTAGGTTGGAGTGACAAAATCATCAAAATTTAGTTATAATCAAAATATGTTATTTAAGCCTAAGATATTCTAAATACTTTATGTTGTTACAAGTAAGTTAGGGTATATAAGTATTTTCAGCATTTCTGTGTGTTTTCCCAATTTAGGTAACAAGTATTATGTAGCTTATGGCATAACTAGGTTTAGTGGTAAAAAGTTTGGAACCAAAAGTGGACATAACATGCCATTGGAATCGTTGAAACTGAAGCGAGTACACACACGGGTACTGATGTATGGCGTTATTTATTAAAAAAAAAAAAATAAATCATCATCAAATGTATAGTTAAAAATAAATAAAAAATATTGTGTGTTGTTTTTGTTGAGTATAAACAAAATCTATAAGAATTATTAGTCTAAATGTTAGCCAACTTAATACAAAATGAAATAAAATTAAACCAAACCTAAATTAGTGTAAAGTGTTTAAATAAAATTTAAACGTATTGTTAAATAAAAATGCATAAAACTTAACATTTAAATTTAAACGTAACATTTAAAACTACTGTATGTAATGTACTTATTGTTACAGCTAGTTATGGTTAAAAATGTTAATTCAAAAGACAAGGATTTCTTTGAATACGTCGCATATTTAGTAAAAATTGCTTAAGGGTTTAAATGATATATTCAAACGTGTATGTATTAATGAAAAGCAAACTACTTTCGGGAAATATGGGTAAAGCATAATTAGTAGCAAAAAAAAATAAATAAATAAAATAAACTTCAAGCAAAGCAACAAGACACTTGCATATACATATGTTAGTTTAAATATTAAAAATAAAATCAAAAATAAAACAATTAGCTATATAAGTGGAAAAATACAATATCAAAATATAAACAAATAATGTTTTAATACCTTTCGAAAAACTATTTGAACCTCAAAGTAGGTGCCGAAAACTAAAATACAAAAAAAATAACTAATTTTAGTATTCATTATCAAAAAGATACTAAACAAAAAAAAAACCATGTTAAATGTTTGCAGATCTATGTCTAAAATACCATAACATAAACAGCTGTTAGATTTTCAAATGAATTACAAAAAACAAAAAAATAAACGATTATTTTATATCAAGCACTAATTCGAAAACACACACTTTCTAATCGAAAAATTTTCTTTTTCAAATAATTTTTATTTTCTTATTTATATCAATCAAATTGGCGCGCATTTAAAAAGAATTGTTGCTTGGTATACAAATAAAAGTTTAAATAAAAATACAATACTTTAAAGCTAACTCGAATGCTACTATTTAATGTGCTGTACATTTCATTGGCTGCAAAAAATAAATACAAATTC
Organism: Chymomyza procnemis; assembly: GCA_035046065.1. Taxonomy (NCBI): domain Eukaryota; kingdom Metazoa; phylum Arthropoda; class Insecta; order Diptera; family Drosophilidae; genus Chymomyza; species Chymomyza procnemis. The sequence goes on along the minus strand of JAWNOJ010000023.1, from coordinate 7,941,365 downwards.
AACTTTCAAAAAAAAAAGTTTTCTTTTTGATTGTGGGTTGCACCTAATGCTGAAGGTAAGTATTTTAAAGGCTAACAATTGAATGTTTCTGCGAATTGGATTGAATTATGAATTTTTTGTGTGCAATTAAGATTAAACGAACAAGAAAAGGACCGATAGATAAAAATGTGTGTATGGGTAGGGCACTATTTAAAAAGTATTGCAGAAAATTGCAGATTTTTATCAAGGATGTGAACTCGTTTGAACTATGTTTTCAGAGCTGTCAATGTTCGCCAGCCGAAAAGTGACGGTGGTAATATTTCTGCTTTAAGTACGCCTCTTAAGCCTTAACTATTTATTTTGGGAATTTTTGCAATTTATTTTTTGGATTTAGATTTTGTCTGTATATAGTTTTTTGTATAGTTTTACATACATGTTGAAATTAATAAACTTGAGCCAGCTGCAATAAGAAGATTTTTAGGCCCTTCAGACGTTCCTCTACTTAGAAAATAGAAAATAGGGAAAATAACGAACACAATAATTCGCACAAATAATCCACAATGTATTGAAAATTTTAAGAATTGAAGTATGTTTTTTAAATTTTAAATTTTAGCTTTTTCAAAGTTCCAAAATGCTCTTAGTCGGTAACTTTGCTTTTAAGAGTTTGGTCCTTGTTGGATTTTCCTTAAAATCGTACATCCAGCATGTGCTTCGACGCTTAGCTCCATGAAGTTTAAAGTTAAAATTTTTCAACGAAACTATCTTGTGGTGGCACTGCGAAAGATATTGATGAGTCAACAAACTTTATGTTCAAGGGTCCAATGCGCATCTATGAATTAAAACAGCGTAGCTTGAATCTTAAAAAAAAGTACAAAATCATGCCTTTGCAGTTCGCAGTAATTTATTTTTTAATATAAATAAATTAATTAATTGTTGAATAAATACACTTACCTGCATTACTAATTAAACAATATGTAATTTTCACGCAATCAAATATAATGCCGATAATTAATTGCAATAAATAAATATTAACACAAGAGGTGCAATTCCGGTGCTATTTAGGCTGCGTACTAGCTGCAGCTTCGCACTCTTTAGTTTTATATTTAATCAGCTACTCGTAAGTTAAATAAAAGTGATTTATTGAATACGTACATTAAGTATTTTTATAAGCATTTTGCGTAATAAACAAAAATGTTTCTATTTTTAAAGCTCATTGCATGTAAACGGCTGTAATTTCGCAGTGAATGGCGAATACTTGAAACTGGCCTTTCACAGTATATGGCTGCTCTTGGCGGAGTTAAAATTTTATGATATTGTTATTTCAAATAACAAACTTAAAGCGACAGCTAATCAAAATCATCATTATTAACTTTGTAATGCAAATATTTATTAAGATGCCAGAAACTTTAAAAAAATTTTCAACTTTAATTTTATTATTTGGTATTTTTCTTGCCATTATGAAGTAAGTTGTACGGTTTGGTCACACCATTGTTTTCCCGCTGTAACTCGAAGTCAACAACATAATACCATTTATTGTGTTATTTTTTTAATGTTTGCATCTATGCGGGTTTTCTGTATGTTATAATGCTCAACCTAAATTGTGTTATTTGTGCCGAGCTGTTTTCGCAGTCCGATGAGGTCTATGCCACCATTTGTGGGCACATGTTTCATCACAACTGCCTCATGCAATGGCTGGAACGGTAAAACATAGTGCTTCGCCTTTATCAAATAAAAACAAAAGTTTTATGTAATATTACAGCTCAAAAACATGTCCACAGTGTCGCAACAAATGTACAAGTCGAAATATACTTCGTGTTTATTTCAATTTGGCCAATTTAGATGTAAGTCGCGTGGATGTTGGATCGCTGCAGGAACAGCTGGACAACGCCAACTTAAGTCTTAAAATAAAAGAAAAAGATTGCAATAAGCTGGAGATACAATTAAAAGAACTCAAGGAAACACAAAAAAAGTGCCTGTAAGTTTATTCTACATTTTCGAAATAGTGGCAATTTATGCTCATCAAGATTTGTTCTAGTAAAACAATTGCTGGGCTGGAGCAAAAGTTGCAAAAGAACGATTTTGTTATAAGTAGCTATGTGGAGCAAATCAGCATACTCAAGAGTGACGGTAAAGTGGTGGATGCACTGCGCAAGGAAAATAAGTCTTTGAAGAGCCAGATTAAAGCCATGGAAAGCATTGGAGCTATTTTAACAGCTAACGCAGCGGACACAGATCGCTTGTTAAAAAATGAGAATGATCCTCTTGTGTTGTCCACTTGGGTGTCCACGCTTAAGCGGTAAAGGAATTTTGGGCATTTTTCTATAACTAAATAATGAGTAAATTTTTACTTATTACACAGAGAACTGCGTCAGTGCGAAGCCAAAAAGTCTGAAATACGCAATGTCGTTAAACTTGTGCAGAACGACTTGCGCAAGGAGCTGGACATAAAGCGGTATAACTATGTTTGTTTTTTTAAACGTTATTCATTAACATTACTTTGTTTACAGCAAACACGAAGAACGCATCTCCACACTAGAAAGTGATCTATACCAAGCGCAAGAAAAGGTACAACCATAAAGTCAAGATGTTTAAACGTTTTGGTGATTTTCTAAATTTGTTGTACTTTTTATAGCTCAAGATTTTTGAATCTAAGCCCATCAATGTGGATTCGCCTAATCATACAGTCGGACTGAATACAAATATACTATCCCTAAAACATGAGGATCGTCGCGCTACAATCTCGCCCACAGTTGTACGTTTTATCGACTCACATTTGTACATAACTTATAACCTTTTACTTCTTCAACAGAAGGAGAATATCAAGCGTATAGAAGAGTCCACCTCTCCTTATTTGCATATTAAGGCAAGCAGCGTTGGCCTGGGCACGTTACTTAAAACTACAAGCACACTTGAAAGCATTAAACTATCGCCCATTAAGAACACATCCGGTGTCACAATGACGAGCGGTGTACTACGCAAAGCCACTAGCAATCTAAGTGAAAAAGTATGCATTTTTGTATGGAAATTTGGATTTACCAAACTAAAATTAATAATGTGTTTATTGCTTGCAGTACTCAATATTTAAAAAACCACGCCTGCTACTAGGTGGTGCTGGTCCTGGAACGAGCACTACAATGAAACCCCTAAGTGCCGACTTTGCCTTTAATGGTTTTGGAGGCTCTGAGAAGATCGATCCCTTCGCGCAGCGAAATGAGGAAGAACCTTTAGCTAGCACTAGTAAACCAATTGCCAAAAATGTTCATGATCGTCTTAAAGCGGGCACACTGCGCAACTTTAAGCTTTCGAAAAACTGAGCAAAATTAAATGAATTAAGTAAACACTGTTGTACTCTTGAAATAACTGAAGAGTAATAAGAAATGTACAAAAAATGTCTCTTAAAGCAAAGACTGATGTAGTTGAAGTTTAAAAAATGCAGGCAAACGTTGATTTCATGTAAGCTCTTGTTATGTTTATTATGAAGTATTCCATGTTTGCGTGAATAAATTATTTCCATGGGTATAAAAATATATAAATAGTTATCCAAATTGTATAAATATTAGTTTGCTTTGTAAGACCGAAGGTCTTACGTGCGCTGTGCGATTAATTTTGTTTTGTTTTCTTAAGCTGCAATTTTCTTCTCCGCTGTGCCGGTCCACTCTTCACGCAAATCAACAGCACAGCCAAGATCACGTAATGCGGCTTTAATATCCTGCTTTATGCTTGGATGCTCAGTCATTGCAGCATTAAGCAAATCCTCTACACCAAACGATAGCCAGGTATCACACTGTTCGCGTGAACGCGAAACCATATTACGTATGGCCCAAGCCCCATTTCGTTGCACAATCTTATGTTTGGCATGTACACGTAAGGTTTCCACAATGACCTCTGCTATGCCGGTCTCAAAGAAGGCAACGCTATGCTCCTTAACGCGCAGCGTCAGTGTTGTAATGCATGCAAAGGCTGCGGAGACAATATTTTCATTGCATTGATGAGTTTCTAGCATTTGCTTAATAATAGGAGCCACGCCGTTTTGTACAATATGCTTTTTGACTGTATCATGACCACCCAAGGCGCGTAGCAGCTTTAATGACTCGCGGTTAATGCGCTCCTCAGCTATATGATTGCGCATTATGTCAAAAATAAATGTAAGGCCACCAGCATTATCTATATCCGAGCACAACTCTTGACGCACAGCTAGCGAGGCAATGGTAAGCATCATATCGGCCAGTAAGTTGACATCGTTTTGGGCTATAGTTCACAGAATATGTTACATTAATGAAGAATTTCGAGATGGAAACTAAACTATCTTTATCCTCTTATCTGGATTTTCACTTACTTGGTAGCATTTCCACAAGAGGCATCAACATAACACTGGCTATTTCCTTGGCATGCACGTGTGCATTGCCAAATTCCACACGTATATCGTCGTCCAGCACAAGAAACCGAAATACTGCTGTCAGTTCACGCAATACTTGCGTATTACTGCTGCTGAGCAATGGCTTCATTAACTGCAGCGCATTGGAGTCCATAATACTACGACGATTCATTTCGTGCATAATGCATACTTTTTGTAGCCACTGTAATGTAAGACGTATGATCTCATCTCGTTCCTTAAGACTTAACAGCTTCAAAGCCACTTTCAAGGCTTTCTCGTTAAACAAATCGGGTTGTTTATTAGTTAAACTATTTAAAGCCTGCAGGCATTTAATCACCAATTGCTCGTTAAAGTTGTCAGCGTTAAGCCAATTCTCTAGCAAATTGATGAGTAAATCATGTGCTCCATTCTTAGAAGCCAAGACACGATGCGGTAGTGATTTTTTGCATTCGCTATGTAAAAGCATTAAGTATTCCTGCATCTTATCGTTTTCCGTAGAGCTTTCGCTTAGAGAGTCCTTAATTTTCGCCACAATTTCGTTAATGACAGGCCTTCCAGTTTCAGCATCAATTGCCAGATCTTTGATTATATTTGCCAAAGTAATGCCCTAAAAAAAACATAAATACACATATAATTAACTAGATTGCAGATATGTAATTACTTTGCATTTAACTTTTTTTAATTTAGCATAAAAAGCTGTCTGCATAATTTATGCACCAACTGTATGCATGCGTAAGCTTACCTGAGCCTCAAATTGCTTAATGGTCTCCAACTTGGCCTCATCTGGAGTCATTGCAAAGTCCACCACGTTTTCCTTAACTACATCATCAAAGGTTTCTTGAGAAATGATTTTTGACATTTTAAAGCAAATGAAAATAAATTTACAAATTCTTCACAGCTGCAATTTAGGTTTTTACTCTTTGTCTCACACAAGTTTCCCACAACTCCCACACTCCCAAACAAGTTTCTTTGTTGAACGCTTGAGAAGCTGGCTCAGTTTGTGCGTGCACTTAGCAAAATTACCCAGTTGGGTTTGAAGTTATTCACAATGTTAACAATTTTTTACAATAAACTATAAAATGTTTTGGCTTTAATTTTGAAATAATTGTTTTAAATAAACTTTTGTATAAACGCGCAACGGCACAGCTGTTGCATATTCCATCGAACATGCCAACTTGCTTTTACATTTTGATACTAAAAATGGTGTAAAATTTTTATTTGAAATTTAAACGCTTAGCATCTTTGCAACGTTTTTTTATGAAACAAGTACACAAATTTGTTATATTAGTTGTAATTTGCATTTAAAAGTTTTTATATATTTAAGCCTACTTATTTGAAATATATAAAGTTTTGTAGTGAAATTGTTTTACAAAATATTGTAAGGGTAATGTTCATCTTAGCAAACTCAACACTTATTGAGCTTTTCTTTCATAACGACAAAGTCGAACCGTCATATGTTCATAATTCTATTTGTTTGTAGCTCAATATGGCATAATTTTGTGGGATGAAGACTTTGCTTTGACTTTTAGTTTTCCACTGCTGCTGTTGGACGTTAAACTTGGCTGCCAAATTGTTATTATGCCGCTCTCGCCCGCTGTGACCAACAAATTACGCTGTGCATTGTAAAGACTATCGCGCACAATTTGTTTGTTTCCAACGAAATTGCCCAAGGGTCGCAGCGTTTGTTTATCTTGCACATGCACAGAACGCAGCACATCACTTTAAGCATGGACAAGTTAATAAAAACGCATTTTAATTTCAATTAACAAACTTACCCTCTATTAAAGTTGGTGCCTGCCAACAGAAACACGCCATGATCTGCCAAGTTATGTGCATTGATTAAATTAAAATTACCCGCATTTTTGCGCTTTATTGCCGCTGTGATGTCTGTGCGTTCAAAGCTAACCAGCTCGTCGCCCTCTTCATTGTAACTTTTAAAATCATTCGTATGCGTTATGCAGGATATTATATCGTTTTCGACGGCATCTTGATGCCAGTTTAGTCTGTGTACACTGCTCTCCGTATTTATGGTGTTTAACAAGGCTTCGTCCTCGTCGAATTGTTTAATATCAAAAATATTGATAAGTCCGTCTGTGCCGCCTGTGCATAAGAGATCGGGATTGCGTGCATGAAAGCGCACACTTGTTACATCGTCCTCATGGCTTTCATAATAGGCACCCAATTGTTTGCGCTCGCGTACATCAAAGAACAACAAGTAGACATTATGTAAATATTGTTCTGTTCCAGCACATATAATGCGTCCACTGGCATTGCAATCAAAGCTACCGATCGATTTTGGTACAGCAGGTACAGCAGTTTCGTTGCCGCCGGCTTTCTCGTTTTTAAACTCAAATCTAGCTTGCTCGCCCGCTGTTCGCAAGTCAAATAGACGCACCAAGCCATTTGTAGTGCCTACCAACAATGTATGCGGCGCTTCGTCTAAAAAGCGCACGCCGCATATGGACACAGCATTGTTGGCTTGAACCACAGCGTTGTTCTTTGTTAAAATGGGTATGCAATCGGCAAGAGTTTCTGTTAGACCGCAGTTGCTGTCCAAATCGTAAATCTTTACAGCAGTATTGGACAAGCCCGCAACCAAACGGCTAAAGCTATTATCTGCACACAAACTTAAAATGTAGTCTTGCCTTAGGGAAACAACCAACTCATCTTGAGGTTTCCATTGAGTGCTAAAAGCGGCAGCCAATGCGGGCGCGCTACAGGTATCCTCATCTTCAATGTCTGTCTCATCATCAGAATCCGGCAAGGTAGTGTTGGCCGCTTCTGTTGTAATAAGTTGGACTATACATTTTTAATCTTGTAACAAAATTAATGGAAATTACCGTCTATAAACTTGGTAAAAGTCTCGGTCATCTTTTGTAATTGCCAAAACGCACACGTGCAGCTTCTGTTTTTCTGCTGCTTCTTCATGCAACATTCACAACGAACTGTTGTTTATACTAGAGATGAGCTGCCAAACGATGAGTAATTTAGCAAATACTCACGCACAGATACAAGAGATCAGTCAGCTTTATAAATTGTGAAATTTAATTTATTTTGTGACGGAATTAAGAAGCCCAATCTTGCTTTAATAACTTATTGTTATAAAACAAAAAATAGACTATTTGGTTTTTTAATATCGCATTTTATTTTTTTTTTATACAAAAGTGAATTTACAAGAAGCCTTTTAGAATATGACGTTTTCAAAATTTAATACATGCACCTAATTATTCCGTAGATTTTGTTTTGTTTTTGTAGTTTGAAAAATGTTCGTTGAGGTTTCTTGATTGCTTGACTTGGCGTTAAACTAGTTTCCCATATATATGTCAGTATATTAAACGTTTCTATATGCATACAATGCATATGTTTAGGTTTATAAATATACGTGCTACATATATTTATCTTTATTTTTACACTGCTCTAACCAACTTTCATTATTAACAAAGAATTTAAATTCCTGCGCAATGTGTCTCTAACAAGAACTCTTCAACAAGCATATGCACTCAATAATTAGATATATATATATATAATATGTGTGTGTGTGTGTGGGTGTGTTGCTATATAACCTATTTACATGAAATCGTCGTAATCGTCGGTGAAATCGTCTCCATACTTTTTATAGCCATCAATATCCTGAAACGCAATAAAGATTTAATCGGAATTCTAGTTAGAAGACGTTCAAAACACTTACATCATTTTCAGTGCGCAGTGAAACTTTTCCTTTGCCTTTGGCCACAGCTTTCTTAGCGTTTGCTCTATCCATTTTAAGCTTTTCAGAGTGTAAACTCTCTACACTCATTTTGACCTTTTTAATATCAGCAGCATTTACTAAAGAAAATAGCATAATTAATAGAAATTCAATCAATGGGTAACATATAAAACGTACAGTGAACGCACATGCTGCGCACTAAATCTTCAATAAATTGTGGAAAATGTGGCGATTCACGATATTGCGTCAGTTTCCAGCTAAGTGTGGCACCAAATTCTTTAAATTCTTCCTTACTTTGCGGATTAAACGCATCAAGTCCGCCACCTATACTATCTACACCAAATGTGTCCAGCGCACTTTTTAGATCTGATTCTTCCTGAATTTTTTGCAAGCGTAATTTCTCAGCTAGTTTTTCCTCAGCTGTCATATTAGCCAGCCTTTCTTTTTCCTTTGCCTCGTCTAAGCGCTGTAGAAAAATGCAGTCTTTTAAATACAACGACAATGAGATGGACTTTAATCAACTTAAACAAACCTCCTGTTCGGCTAGCTTGGATTTAAGCGCTTTGCTGGGCTTAGTTTTTGCTGGCACCGTTGTGGGCACTGATTTTTCCTCATCTTTCTTTTCTTGCTCATCTTCCCAGCTTTCCTAAACGCAAAAAATAAATAAAAAAAAAAAAAACATATTAGTTACTGCAACTTTAAATTAACAAAAAAGAAAACAAAAAGCGCAATGCAAAAGGTTGGACACGTGTACAGCCGCATGAAAGTGAAACCGATTGCGTCTCAAAACAAGTTTGAGGTAACAACAAAAGACCACAACAGCTGACGCATCAACAATTAACTTGGCGTTGACCAACTTTGCAGATAAAATATGCTGGTAAACATAAAATTTGCAGACAAACCTTAACGTCCTCATCATCGTCCTCGCCCTCCCACTTGTTTATGTTATTGGATATATTTGGACGTATCACCACATCATTGTCTGCTACTGATTCTGTGTTGGCAAAAACAAAAAAAAAACAAATGTTAATGCTATACTAGGGCTAAAAATATAAATCAAGGTTGCTGCACATTGCGCCATATGCCGCCCGTCAACGTTTCTTTGTGTCTACGCTGGCGGCTCCTTTTGTGACACTTATGGCAAGCGCCACATGCGCAACCCACAGAGATTTTGATGACGCACAGTGCGACGTTGCAACTTACCCCAGTCGTCGGCCATATTTGCAAATTTATATAATCCGTGTCTATGTTTTGAGCTTCAATAAGGCAATTTGTGCTAATATAAGGCTAGTTTTACCAAAAATTCGGGAATTTTCCCTAGTTTGGTGTTTTCTTCGCGAATAAAATGTGCTTAGATATGCGCCAAAATTCTACATTCCAGCAATACAAAACATCGATAAGCCGATAACACAATTGTTACGATAAAAAAATTTATAAAGTGACAGCACAAACTTATATGCTCAGCTGTTTAGTTAATTTTGCACTCGAGCAATAATAAACCCAGAGTTAATAAATATTTTTGAAAATAATAATATATGAATGAAATGACGTCCTCTGCAGCATGTTTTGATATTGAAAAAGTAACAGAACAATTTAAAACTAGTTTAAGAGGATCTGACGATGTTACCTTAATCAATTATCTAGAAGCCTTCGAGGAGATTATGAAGTAAGCGACGTTGGCACTATTAAAATGCAATATATTATTTAAAAAAAAAATATATATAAAATGCTTTTAGATTCTTTCAGTTAATGGGCAGTGTATTCACTTTTGTAAGCAGCGATGTGCGCGCTAAATTAGATATTTTATATGCGTTTTTAAACAAAAATTCTAGCAATCATGAAAAGTTTGTGTCTTTTAAAACAATGGTTGCCTATGAAATGGAAGCGGATTTATTGGAGAATAAAAACTATGTTTCTGGTAGTCGCACATTATTAAGGCTTCATCGTGGCTTAGGTAGCTAATGTTAACTGCTTAAAAGTTTTATTTTAATAGAAACTTTATGCATTATTTTAGAGTTTGTTTACGAGTTTCTCAAACGATTGCAAGATTTGAGCGACAGCGAAAAGTCCTACCATTGTTGTAAAGAGGCCTACAATGATACGCTGGCCAAGTATCATGGTTTTCTCATACGCAAGGTAAGCGCTGCAACCTTAAGTTTAAAAAGTAAATACTTTCAATTGTGTTGTTTTTACAAGGGCGCAGTGGTGGCTATGTACGCCATGCCTACTAAAGGAGAACTGCTCAAGCGCGTGTGCCAGAATGTATCGCATGCCATTGCAATACTGCCAGAGATGCTGCAGCAAATGCGACTTGTCTATGACCGAACGGAGCAACTATATACCTTAAATAATCTGCATAGTTTGCCATGAATGCTGGTAAAATTTCTGTGATTCACTTCAAACGGGTTTATGCAATTAACTTATTTACATATGTAGCTTTAGCATTCCAATTCGTGTATATGAAGAGTATTAAATTGTATTGCCTCATTCATTTGTCCAACGCCTTGCAATTGTATACCCATTTGTATCACATAATTACCTTTAATACAGATAATATATGTATTTTAAAGCTTAAAAGTGACTGATAATAATCTCTGCCATGTCTTGACAATGGCGGCTATGCCAAAAATAGTTCACAGTCTATGGCTGTGACGAAAGTTAGATCGCGTATCAGCCTTTTTTTTATAAACATAAACATTCCTACTGACATTGTGATAAGATTATGGCTTCAAACATCCATCAGTTTGCTTTAAAACATAAACAATCTAGTTTGCTCAGCCAACTAGTAACTCGGGCAGTTAGTAGTTAATAAAGACACATCTTTATGATTCACAGATAGCTCCTTAGCCATAATGGCTCCCACACCATATATGCATGTTCATGTACTTGGCCATTGATTACGTTTCGCTTTATCTGATATACTAACTAACCGCTGTTTAATAGTAAATTGGTTGTGCCATGTGCAAAAACGTAACGTTTTCTTTAAAAGCAAACTTATTTGCGCTTTTTAAGTTATTGTCAAATCACCCAAGCTGCGGAACGTTTCAATTTGTTAATGGAGCCATGCACACCGCAAATAATAAAAACATTGAACGCGATCCAAATCCGTTTTTGACAGCAAATTTTTTATCAAAGTGGTTTTTTGTGTAAGTGTTCAAGTTCCAGTGTATATTTTAAGCCCTTCTAAATGCATTATTGAGCATATCAGTTGTCTGCACGTCGTCACGTTGTAATAACTAGAAAGACTACTTTGATGGGTCTGCTTAACTGGTTTTCATCAGAGACAAATGATAAGATTAGATCGTTTAGTGACATGTTTTTATTAGTTACTTCTGCTACTCGGGCACAGCTGGACGCGCGACGTTTTTGGCAAGGGTCGTCGGGAGCAGTTGAATGCTAAGGGACTTTACGCACATCTACCCGCTTTGGATAGTCAAAAATTAACGGACGAGCTGCGGCAACCCTGGCAGCATGAATCCAAACGCAAGCAACCCAATTTGCTACATCTTATATTCAAAGTTTATGGATTGCAGTTGATTCCCATATGTGTGCTATATTCAGCGCTGGAAATAGCTATTCAGTAAGTCTTGAAAGTATAGAGGAAACTACTACATTTAAATCAAAAATCCCTCTTTGTCCACAACTGCAGCGCGTTTCAACCATTGCTGCTTGGCGGGCTGATTTCGTACTTTGCGCAGGGTCAAACGACTATAACAAAGCATAGCGCCTATTTGTATGCAATGGGAATTGTGCTATGCTCTTTGGTTACATCACTGTGCTTCCATCCATTCATGTTTTATGTCTTTGAGTTGGGCACTCGCATACGCTTGGCCTGCGCCGGTCTGGTCTATCGCAAATGTCTGCGCGCAGCGGTAACAGCCGATAACAATGGCTTGGGAGGATTTGCCATATCTGTAATGTCCATTGACTTGCCACAATTCGATTTGACCTTTTACTTTTTTCACGATCTCTGGAAAGGTCCAATTGAAGCCTGTATTTTCGGCTATATCATGTACACTGAGATTGGCTGGCCTGCCATAATTGGCATTGCGTTTATAGTATTGCTGATACCATTGCAAGCTTGGGCTGCCAAGGCGGCGGCAATGTTTAGAACACGTTCTGGAGCGCATCGAGACGATCGTGTCAAATTGATGAACGAAATTATAACAGCAATGCAGGTTATTAAGATGTACACCTGGGAGAAATCTTTTGCACGTATTATTGCGGCTATAAGAAAAATGGAAGTAGCAGCCATAAGTGGCTCCATGAACATATATGCTGCTTTGCAGTGCACTAATATGATATCGAAGGTTTCTCTATTTTTGAGCTTGATCGCGTATGTCTACACAGGCGATGTGGTTACTGCCAAGAAAGTCTTTATACTTTCATCGTACTACAGTCTGCTGAACGATTCCTTATTACATTTTTGGCCACTTGCCATTACCACGTGGGCTCAGACGGTGGTGTGTGCGCGTCGGGTTGTCGAATTTTTGCAGCAGAGTGAGCAACCTTCTGACGACAAGTGTTCCACAACGGGCATAGATAATCCCTCGCTGCTGCTGGATTACCAAGTTAAGCCGGCACTTCCCAAGCGTGTGCATTGCTTGGACAGCAGCGTAACGCCTTCACTTTGTTTCAGCCAAGTCACCGCAAGTTGGGACAAGTCTTCAATGCAGCAGCAATGTAAGGCTCACATACAAGGATTGAGCTTTGCTATTGAACAGCGTCAATTTGTGGGCATTGTGGGCAGTGTGGGTGCCGGCAAAAGTACGTTGCTGCATGCTATACTGGGCGAGTTGGAGCTGTTGCAGGGCAATATTGAGCTAAATGGCAGGATAAGCTATGCACCGCAAGAACCTTGGATCTTTCAAGCTAGCATACGTGACAACATACTATTTGTAGCTCCTTATGAGGAGCTGCGTTACAAAGCCGTAGTGCAAGCTTGTCAGCTTGATCGTGACATGAGCCTATTTCCACGTGGTGATGCCACAATAGTTGGTGAACGAGGCATTAGCCTAAGCGGTGGTCAAAAGGCGCGCATAAGCTTGGCACGCGCTGTCTACCGCCAGGCAGACATTTATATCTTTGATGACCCCTTGGCTGCCGTGGACGTGCAGGTTGGCAAGCAGCTAATGGACAAATGTTTTCATAGTTTTCTGGGTGATAAAATACGCATATTGGTGACACATCACGTGCAGCTCTTAAAGGATGTGCATCTACTGCTGCTGTTAAGTAACGGACAATTGACGCACCAAGGCAGCTATGAGCAGCTAAAGGAGCTTATTTCCGAGCATGCTACACCTGACTTGGAAGCAATCGAAGCGGATAAACAGCAGGTGAAGCGCTTGCGTAGTCAAGTGGATCGTTTGTCTAAGCAACTTGGTGTAGATATGGATAGCTCGGAAAATGCGGACGATTTGGATGCCAATGCGGAGCAACAGCTACAAGGAGCTGTCACATTCAAGACTTATAAATTATATTTTCAAACCTTGGGTGCACCATTCCTGGTTTGGCTAGTCTTGGCACTATTTATTGTGGCCAGAGCCTGTCAAGCGCTTATGGATATTTTTATTTCAAAGTGGGCAACTTGGGAGGAGGATCGCGACTACGAAGCTGTTGAGGATTATGAAGCCACACGTGCACGTATGGTAACTTGGTATTCCTTACTAGTGGTGCTCACCTTGGTACTGTACTTGGTGCGTACCTTTGGTTTCTTTCGCATGTGTCTGCGCATCTCACTGCGTTTACATGATCTCCTTTTCAGCGGTATTATACGCGCTAGAATGCACTTCTTTAATGTTAATCCGTCCGGTCGTGTACTTAATCGCTTCTCTAGTGATATACAAAGTGTTGATGTGGCTCTTCCACAGGCAATGATGGATTCTTTGCAGGTGAGAACGACTACAGTTGTGTCTAACGCCTTATGTATATATGTGTGCTGAATAGTTCCTTGTAGATGTGGTTGCAGTGCTGGTAATTGTGGCCATTGCCAATTATTGGTTACTTATACCCGCCGCTATAATGGTGGCCCTGCTGTATCTGTGCCGATCGCTTTATATAGGCGCCAGTCGCAGTCTCAAACGTATCGAGAGCCTAAGTAAGTATAATCATTTCCCTGAAATGAATACAAATAAATATTCTCTCGATTTAGCTCGGAGTCCTGTCTACTCGCACACGAATCAGACATTTCAAGGCCTGACCACCATACGCTCGCTCGATGCAATGTCGCAGCTTGAGCAGACCTTTCATAACCATCAAAATATTAACTCGTCTGCGTTGTTTCTCTACGTTAGCGCAAATCGTGCATTTTCCTTTTGGACGGATCTTATTTGTGTACTGTATATATTTGTGGTAACATTCAGCTTTCTGGTAATTGATGGGCATTTCTATAGCGGAGATGTGGGTCTGGCCATAACACAGTCCATGACGCTGGTAATTATGTGCCAATGGGGTATGCGACAAACTGCCGAAATGGAAAACAACATGACGAGTGTGGAGCGCATAATAGAATATGCAGAGACGCCTGCGGAACCAGCGTTAGAGACGCCTGAGCATATAAAGCTGCCCCAAGAGTGGCCATCGCAGGGATTTATGCGTTTTAAAGAGTTGCGCATGCGCTATGCTGCACAGGAGGAATACATACTGAAAGGCTTGAATTTTGAAACACAGTCAATGGAAAAGATTGGCATAGTGGGACGTACGGGTGCAGGAAAATCATCTATTATACAAGCATTGTTTCGTTTGGCTTTAAATGAGGGTCTTATCGAAATTGATGGACAGGATATAGAGCAAATCGGCTTGCATGATTTGCGTAAACGTATTTCGATTATACCGCAAGATCCTGTGCTTTTCTCGGGAACTTTGCGTTTTAATCTCGATCCATTTGGTGAGAAAACAGATGAAGAACTATGGTGTGCACTGGATGATGTTAAATTAAAAAAATATGCATGCAGTTTGGAGGGTGGACTGGCATGTAGCATGCAGGATGGCGGCACCAATTTCAGTCTGGGCCAAAGGCAGCTGGTGTGTCTGGCGCGTGCAATACTGCGAAATAATCGCATACTTATTATGGATGAGGCAACGGCCAATGTGGACTCCAAGTAAGTTCATTTTTAAATGCGTTTCGAAATGATTTTCAAGAAAAGCTTTCGATTTGCAGCACGGACAAACTAATACAGGAGACTATTCAAACAAAATTTTCACATTGCACCGTGCTTACCATAGCACATCGTTTGCACACGGTAATGGACAGCGACAGCGTTTTGGTTATGGATGCAGGCCAGGTTGTTGAGTTCGGAGCACCACATGAACTGCTGCAACGCTCCGAGGGAGCCCTGTTTGGTCTAGTTAGTCAGAATGACAAGATCACTGTTAATTATCTTAAAACAATTGCGGCCGAGAGTTATGCGCGCAATAATAAAAAAACACGAGTCGTAGAAACAATAAAACTTTAATTCATCTAAAACTTTAAATTTTATTTTTTTAAAGTGCATTATTTCAGTTATTTAAGCTTTTAGTTTTAATACCGGAATTACAAAGAAAAATAATTAAGAACAGTGTGCCCATTTCAACTGAAGTCGCCATTTTTATAGTTCTTATTTAGTATTTGATATTTTTAATGCAAGGTTACAGCAAAATTCCCAATTTTATGCAGAGTTTACCATTCTCTCTCTGTACCTAATCGAAACCAAATACTAGAGCGGTACATCATTTTTACTTTAATTTTTAAAAAAATTAATTCAATTCTATACTATATACAATTTTGCTATTGAGTTGAGAACAACAAAGTATTATAAAGATTAGCTCTTATGCAGTTTAACAACTAAGATATTGCTATTATTTCATGTTTATGTTTGTATTTAAAAAAGTTTTCAAAAATGTAATCTTAAAAACCCTATAAGAAAGGATTTCCCATCAAAATTACAATTGTTATAAACTTTAAGTTCAATTAAAATTTTTATAACGTGTGACCCCGCCTAGTTGTTGCGATGTATGGCAAAAAACATTATATCGATGTCTCGCATCGATAATAGGCTTAGGCGATACAACAACTTATCGCTGCCTTAGCAACCGATAATAAATGCAGCTCAACATGCAACTGCCATTTACGTTTGGTGGCGCAACATTCGAAACAAAACACTTAAAGCGTGCAGACGTGTGCGCTTCTCTTAACTGATTCAAAACGGGCTTACACAAACGCACACATACACACACACAATTAAACAACAAGTCAACAGTGAGAGCGCGCGCGCAAATACTCGCATTGAAACCAGCTTTTAGAGTGAGCAGACAAGTGTGTCTTCTGTGGCAACACGTTGAAGCAGCATCCGCTGTTGCCGTGTAATAAAAAGAGCCAAAGCTAACTTTATTTGGAGTCGTCTCTGAGCGCAGCGCGTTTCACTTAAGAGCGCAGCGCCAAATTGTTTCATAGCAAAAAAAAAAAAGTTTATTACGCTCCAGTCCAGACATCGTCGTAGTCACTGTTAGCGTCGCGCTTTTTAAGTTATTTATAGGGTGTGGTGCTGGTGCGTGTTATATATTTAAACTGCACTAGATAAATTGCACAAAAACATAATATTATCAATAATAATGTGGCGGCCCACGCTGAAGTGTAACAATTTGTGGCATAGGTTAAGCTGCAGCTACCTGGTGCTGTTGCTGATCATTTGTCAGTTGGCCACGCAGGCACAGGCGCAGCGTACACCAACCATATCGTATATAACACAAGAACAGATTAAGGACATTGGCGGCACGGTTGAGTTCGATTGTTCGGTGCAGTATGCCAAAGAGTATAATGTGCTCTTCTTGAAAACCGACTCGGATCCCGTGTTTCTGTCGACAGGCTCAACTTTGGTCATCAAAGATTCGCGCTTTTCGTTGCGTTACGATCCCAACTCTTCCACCTATAAGCTGCAGATCAAAGATATACAAGAGACCGATGCAGGCACTTACACCTGCCAGGTGGTCATCTCCACCGTGCACAAGGTTAGTGCAAATGTAAAACTCTCTGTGCGTCGTCCACCAGTCATATCGGACAACTCTACGCAATCGATTGTGGCCAGCGAGGGCAGCGAGGTACAAATGGAATGCTTTGCAAACGGCTATCCAACACCAACCATCACCTGGCGTCGCGAGAACAATGCTATTCTGCCAACGGGTGAGTTTACATTATTAATACACTCATAACTATAATGATGACCCCAAAATGGCCAGCACGAGCAGAATGGGGGCTTAAGGCACGTTGGCGTTTAACCTAGCGTCAGCTACAGCTATAGATACACCATCTACACAGGGCATTGATAGGTGCCGCCATTTGGGGCGCTGTTTCAAGGGGTCTCGCTCTTTTTCTCTCTCTTGCTCGCTCTTGGGCTGTGTACATGTGCGAGCGTGACTCACTCAGGCGACACCTTTGGCGCGTTGAAGTTTGTTTGCGTTTTAGCCACTTTCTTGACCCATTCTAAGGCACTTGGCGTGTTTCGGTTTGTTTTCACCTGTGCTTAGCTGGTTTTGCAATTGTTTTGCTTTTTAATTAAGCTGCAAAAGGCAGTAAATAATATTAAAAACCAGCTTGAGCGATCTCTGCTGTGCTCTCACAAACACTCTCTTGTGTCAATACACTTGGCTGGCTTGCATCTTTTTGGTATTTTTTTACAGACAAGTGCAAAATGTACTCAACTTATTCTCACCCGCTGCTATTGTTCTGAGCTAAGGTCTTTTGCCGGAAAAGCTAATAAAATAATTTGTACCTCAGGTAGAGCAACGTTTCTACTCAAGGTTAACTGCTGTTAATCCCTTACAGGTGTCTGTTTCCTAGCTTGTGTGTGTGTGTGTGTGTGTACCTGTCTGCCTGTCTACCCAAGCAAGTTGCATTGTTCCAGACGCTGTTGCCTGCAAGATGTTTAATTTATATCTTTAAGCCGTAAATGAGGCTTATTTAGAGGAAAACAAATCAAGCAGGTCATAATTGTAGTTAACAAGCTTGCTGCACCGTCATTTTCGGCTTAAGCCAAACCAAGCGTAGATCCCACTGCAGTTAGTTTAGAAATGAGCCTGATATTATTTGTACAGTCTAAACTATTGATTTAAGAAACGACTCATACGCAGCTGTTGTTTGGCATGGGTACTTTCCGTGCGCCATAGAAATTTCAAGCATGTTTGCGCAATCTTTCTGTTTTCGTAATTTGTTAATTACTTCGACATTGACTGGCCATATAAGGTACGCACTTTAATTGAGCAGCCCCAAACAAGCTACTTACGGCAACAAATCTTATCAAAAGCTTGTGCGTGTTTGCGTAAGTAAACTGCACTTCTGAGTTACTTAAGCCCAACCCAGTAAAACGGCATCCCTGCTAAAAAAAAAATAAAGGGACCACAATAACTTGGACACGCTTCATGGATTTTCTTCAATGTCAGAAATGGCTTTACTTTCGAGCAAACATAAATCAAAGACAAATGTTGTAGACTCTCCCGACTGGGCGGAACGTACTTTACTGCTTGGGCGCACTGGCCTGCAGTGGTTTGCTTGACTGGATTGCTGGCTGGCTGGCTGGCTGGCTGGCTTGGCTTGGCAAGGTGCGCATATCAAAGCAATTTTCCATATTTACTTTTCTCAGTGCAGGGAAACTTTTGTAAACCAGCAGCCCCTGCGCGTTAGCGTGGAGTTTCGCACTTTTTTACGCTCTAATTTAAAGCGCTTAAACAAACAGCACACAGTCGCAATCGCATCAGGGTTTGAGCCGGCAGGCAGCCTGCCAGCTTTGAAATGCGCCGAGTCCATGAGAGCACGAGGCGTGCACTCGAGCCAGCAAGCAGGAGTTGGGGGGGAAAAAAAGCTGCCGAGTGGAAACGCTTTTTATGCACATTCAAGACACATTCGACAACTTTAGCACGCGCAATTGCTTCCGCAACTTGAAAACATTTTGCAGGCGGTACACACAGGAGCATAGGACTCGAGAACGACTCAGAGCCGCTGGCAACAGTACTGGTTGCAACCTTTTGATGCATGGCCGGTCTAGCAATATGAAAGGAAAGCAAGCAATTTGTTTTAAAGGGCTGGGGCCAGGACACACGCTGCCATATCAGACACGGCTTTGGGTTTGGTTGGCAAAAAAAGCAAAACAAAAACAAGCAAACTGAAATGAAAAAAAAAAAACCAAATACAAAGAGCCTGACGAATGCTAAACCCTTCGCAGCTATTGCGCTCCCCTCGCGCGGCGCTCTACTTGTGTGCGCTTGCAACATAATTTTTATTTTGATAGCCCGAAAATACAATATCGTATAATGCCATATAGAAAAATATATAAATTACAAGCCAAAAAGGTAAAACTTGGCACAACCCAAACAATGCTTACCAAAAGTATACTACTATGTGGTGGCATGGGTCGTTCCTGCATGGAAAGTAATCGAATGATGTATGGCATAATGCAAACGTGTTGTAAAACATAAACAAACAAGAGCTGCGTCAAGTTAGGAACTGCCGCAGGCCACATTCACTAGCCGGCATCCTGCCGCTGTTTCTTTTCAGCTAACCCTACGAACCTTGAGCCTGGCTACGCCCTAGCCGCGGGCATAAACATATTCCGAAACAGAGAAAAAAAAATACCCCTCTAATCAAGCGTTTCCGTTGGTTTCTTTGCGCTCTTTCCTTACGCCAAAGGGTAGTCGTACACATAGTTATATGCTATTTGTGCCAATTTGTGCACCGCACTAGGGTCAGGGAGTGGCTCTGGGCAATGTGTAACCATGTAAATCAATTGGTTATTCTATACGTCATCAACAACTTTTTATTAAACAAATGATAAACAACAACAACTTAACTTTGAGACAAGGTGTGTGTGTGTGTGTGTGTGTGCGTCCACATATGTATGTATGTTTGCGTTTATGCACCTGGCGTTTTCTTTACCAGCTTTTCCTCACTGGGTTGGGTGGCTACTGTTTGCTTAGCTAAACAAAATGCAATGGGTCACAGTCGCACACACACGCACACATAAATTTCATAATTCATAATTTATTAAACAACAAAATATTTTAGTTCTAAAAGCCATAATAAAACTCACCTTGGCCCAACTGTCGTCGTTCGCATCGTTTCCGACTGAGTCACGTGAATTCTATGAGTCAACAAAATTTGCATTTCGCTTCTGTATTGTTATTTTCTTATGATAAAACGCAGTTGTAGCTTCTAATCCCTTTGGAGTGAATGTTTTAAAAGAATTTGATTTGTTTATAAAAAGATGTGTGAATTGTTGAGAGATGAGAAGAGTAAAAAAAAACTTTTTGTCGAACTGTTGATACTGCTTTTGGGAACTGTATTAATAATTTCAAGGTTATGAGAGGCCAAGAAGCGATTCTATAGAAGAATTTCATTAAATGCAAACATGCTCGTATATGGCAAACATTTTACTTAATATTAATATTTTTTTTCTTATTAATTATTGTATTTTCCTGTAAATACGCGTATGTCAGTAAGGCCTTTGAGGTCGGCCTCATTTATAGCCTTTCCAGATTAAAATATAGTATATTTTATTGAAAATATATTGTAATAACTAATAACATTATACGATTTTATGATATTACTTTGATTACGCCTTCTGATAATAAAATATAATTATATAGTTTTTTATAAATTGGTATTTCCATAGAGCTAAAGCTAAAGCCTGACCGTAATCTTTTTTTGAGTTTTTAATTAATTATTTAATTATTTTTATCACCTTCAAATCACAAATTTGACAGAATCCCAAAATACACGCTCTTTTCTTATGTGGGCTCTATATAAATAATTATTTGTATTGAAAGTCAACTCGAAGGTCCTACGTAAAGATTCGGTTAGACGATATGAAAACATTGTCTTAAAACTGTATTGTACTGTATTGCAGTTTAAGCGAACTTTTCGATTTTTGACCTAAAATAAAATAATATCAAGCAGAAGATCATACTTTTAATTTTGTTTTTACATGAGATTAGGTAAATTGATAATAAGAATTAAAAAGAGATTATATTAAGTTTAATTGCAAAGTCAAAAGGGAATTGAAAAAATGTTAATTTTTAAAGTGATAGGGATAACAGTTTATAAAGTTCGCTGACTTTGATGCTTCAAAAACACAATTTGTATTTGCATTACATAGATGTCGATTCATGATAAATAGTTGCCCGAAATAGCGGAGCATGTCATAGAATTACTTCTAGCCAGGTCTACTCCCTTAAACATTTGGTAGTTCCCAATGACACTTCCTTTTTACGCTCCCAAAAACATTTACTGAAAACTGCCCATGAAATAGATTATAGAGTATACTACCATTGGGATGTCTAAATTGAAGCCATGATTCGCGGACATAAATTTTATTTTTTGCTTTACAAAGCAATTTGAATTTGAAATTGAAAACAGCTGACGGTGCTTGAAGTGCACAGTGAATCAGGCATCGCAGGGGACGTGCTGCATCTTCCGAACCCAATTATCAATTTGCAACAGCTACTAAGTTGGAAAATCGTTTATGCAAATTGCAAAACAACTTAAGCATGTACGAGTACTCCAATTTCCCAATGAAATACAAATGCAATTTTCCACCAAAGTGCTCGACTGAAGCAATATAAGCTCTTAACTAGCTGGCCCAGCAGGCAAAGCAGAACTCCCTCTTGCGCGCATCGCAGTTATATGCAAAATATTGTTATATGAATTTTGATAAAATTTATGCTTAAAATTTCTATGCGCAATTGATGCGGCTCTTGAAATCTCAACAAGGCATAATGGCAATGATGATAAATTGGTTAAACGAAATATCTAATGATAAATTTGTATATAGAATGCCTGGGGGCCCACTGAAGTCTGTCAAAATATTTGCAAGTAATTAGGTTTATGCAGCGCATAAAGAGCGGTATGATGTTTAAGGCACATAAAATTAGGGCTGACAAGAAGCGCAGAGAACCGAACCGAGCCGAACCCAACAAAAGCAACAAAAAAGATTATTGCAAAAGCAAACAGTAGTCGGTCGGATGGATTCTATAGCTGGAGAGGAAGTGATGATTATAAAGCAACATACATGTGTATGTGTGCGGCTTATGTTTTATGCTCGACTCTGCTCTAGTTGCAATGCCAGAAGACGACTTTACCGGGCTTGGTAATTGGGAATGGGAACAGGAACGGGTATGGGTCTAACAACAACAACAACAACAATAAACACGATGACGACAACAATGCTGACTGACGTAGTGGAAGAAAAAAAAAAACTTGTTTATAAATGTTGGTTGCTCGGGCAACAGCACAAACCAACGACCACCAAGCACATGACGAAATGGCCAACAACAGCCGGTTGAAATGTTGTTTGTTACCACTCTTTTGGCCAACTTAGCGAACTCGAGCCCAAGTCGTGCCCCCCTTCTCGAACATATGTAAGCGCTTGCACATGTATATGTGTGCATGTACATGTGCCTGGTGCTTCTTTCACTAGAATTGTATGTGGAGCGGCGTGGCTTTCATACCAAACTGAGTCATTGTAACTCGACTTTTACCTAAAGTTTATGGCTTTTACTTCTAATGTAGCCATTGAAGACATAAATAGTTGCTCATCTAGCAATGCTCGTACGCCATTTTGTTTTGACCACCCATATCACTAACCCACAAAAAAAGAAACCCAACTCTATGGGCTGGGCTGCTCTGCTGGTTTTCTAGAATCTTTAAGCGCGGATAAGCTGACAGCTTACATTTATGCATTCTCTACTATTAGAGCACAGCAACCACGTGCTTATCACACTAAATTCACATATTTCCACATTTCCACCATTTCCTTTATTTGTTTGGCACTTTTTGCGCCGTGTCGGCTTTTTAATCCTTATCACAAAAGAGAACTGCATTGCCGGCAATACCCAATATGGTGTACACCCTTTGTATGGGTTTCCCTCTCCTTTTTGGGCTTTGTTTATTTTTGTACTTTGGCAATATTTGTTTAGGTACGTGCTTTCTATTTTCGTAGATTTATTATATAGCTGTATAATTACGATTTTAATAACATTTAGTTTTTGCATTATTTTGGGGTTATTTTCTGTTTACTGCATATTGGGTCTGGTCTTAGGGGTTATCAAAGCAAGCGTGTTACAGCAGCGGTTATAAACAATGTATTTTCTTTTAATGGCATAAAATTTATATAGAAAAATTTGCATTTCCTGCTATTGAGCAGACTCTTAGAACTGCTTAGAATTAATTACGTAATTGTTTTACGAATAAATAGCTTTAGGCTTCAATGTGCGCGTATAGTTCATAGGACTTATAAAGATTGCATTAGCTCATTACCTGTTTTTATTTATAATAATTGAGCCAAGAACATAACACAAAATGTTTTTAAGTTTGTTTTTATTTTAAGATAAGAATATTGATTACTTTAAATAATATATATAAAATACAAAAGTACAACAATATATACTTAACAATTACTCAAAGCATCCCAAAGGGTTACGTTCTCTTTATTAACAATTACAATTTATCATTAATTCTACTCTTTTAATTCATATAAATAAATACACAAATAAAAAGACTTAAATGATTACTCTGGCTTTTTATGGCTTTCTGTGTTTCTATAATTCCTATCCCTTTCGATTAATTAAACGCCCTGATCACGTGTAAATATCTGAAAATAATTGTCTAAGATAATATTCATAATATAGTGATATTTAGCATTTCCCGTCAATTTGTGCAACAGCACAAACTATCCCACTTTGGGCTTCGTCCCTATGTCGTAGTATTTTTTTTTCGTATTTTGTTCTCTAGAAAGCATTTATTCTCTACTACGGATTTGTTTATATTGTTTCTTAATTTACTTCTACTATAAAATCCAAACAGAATCATTCCAGTTTTAATCTAATTACTTGATTTATTTTTAACTAGGCTCTTTTCTTGCCTTCTTATTGTTGCTTTCAAAACGTAATAACAATACAGTATACAAATTCTATGGATCTTAGTTTCCGTGTTGCTGTTAGGTAGAACATAGAGCGAAAATCATCAGCATTTCTGTTGATTTCTTATCATAAACATAATTGCTGAAGTTCTTACCGAAAAGATCTTATCGTAGACATGCATGGATGTACGTATCCGTTGATACCTTGCGGAATCAATTTAACGGTCATTTCCACAAACTCCAATCTACTTTTGACAAATTTCTATCTCTTAATGTAAATTTCAATAAGTTCACATTTGGTTATTTATTACGATCCTTTCTATCACATTGCAAAATGTGAAAATTCACGATAAAAATTAACTTAATTTTATTGGTAATGTTTTAATTTTTGCTTAACTAGAATAAGATTTATGTTTATGTTTGTAACAACAATTTGTACAGTTTTAAATTCTTCGGTGTAAAAAGCTAAACTTGCAGAATGAAGTCTTTCGTTATCCCACTGTCCTACATTTTTATCCTTTGCGACCGTATGTCTGCTCTCAGCCATATCTTATTTTATTTATATCTAAAGTTTTGAAAAGAATTAATAGGCCACATTTTACATTTTAAATTTGCATACTGTGTATCACTGTTTTTCAAAGAAAATTGATTCCGACCAACATGACACCCATATATAAAATTAATACGCTTGCGAAGCTTTAATCTATTTTTTCGAGGCTGTGATCTTTCTTAATCTTTGTCTCTTGGATACATATATATTGTGGTGCTGGATCTTACGCTTTATAAGTTTTTTTTATGGGAAAAATTAGTACTATGGAAAAAAATCAGTCCCTATTCGATCTCAACGTTTGCCCGCATACGTTCCAAATCCATTTGCCACTTTATTAGATGACCGTTTCGATGAAATTGGAACCAGACCGGCTCGTGATATCTAAGTAGAGAAAGTCCATGTTTTGATTTAAGGTCCCATCTGCCGATACATGCAAGCGAAGGACAACATTTTTGCAAAGAAATATGTGACCACACAATCTCTTGCGGCCCACTTAGTTATCACTTACCAGCAATGGGGTTAAATCCTGACACATGCATTGATGTTAAAAGCATTTCCATCTATTGCGAACTCCATTACTATTACTTATTGAAACCAAAGAGTACAGTCAATTCCAGCAACATGCGATTTTTAAAAACACAAATTCTCAAAAATAAAGTCGTCGCACAATTGAGTAGAGAGTTTGTTTTTTTTTTAATACCTCTCAGTGCGGTGCAGATTGTAATGCAATAAAAGACATGCCCGATATATGTGTGTACATACATATAATGTAAGTACTTGAACCAAAATCACTTTTCAAAAGTCAACAACAAACTGTGTGTGTGTGGGTGTGAGTTGACTCAAGTTGCCAAGACAGCAAGTGCCAGGTTGGGACACATTCTGGGGGTTGTGTGCCACTGTGAGTCGTGCTGAGTCGTGACCAGCATTGAGGGGGTGTCAATGTGGTTGGGCACTGCTGTGGCTGGGCTGTTGAAGGCTGATGCGTTACCACCAAAGTGGGTGCATTCACATGTCTCAAGAGCTTGTTATATGCTCGATATGCTATATGCAGCAGCACCAACAGCAGCATCAACTACGGCAAGAACAACACTCGCACCCACACCCACACATAGTTGTTGTACAGACAGGAAGAAAAGAAAATTTGCAAAAGCTTGCAATTTTCATAAGAATGACAATGACACCAACACCAGGCACAACAATGCCAGAGAGCCGAAGACCATGATATTGTTGAGTACGAGAACATTGAAATATGACAGCATGTGCCATAATATGTAAGATGTTGGCCAACAAATTGGAAAACATGTTGCCCTGGCATACAGAAGCCAAGCATTTATGAGCATGCAGCTGTTTGCCAAAGTTTGTGAAAACAAAAAAAAAAAAAATGGTGTAAAAATATGTGCTGCTGCACACTTTTTTAATTGGATTTTCCTCTGTCAGTATTGCACATCAGCCCTATGACCAACAGAGAGTAAGAGATTTATGAAAAATCTCTGCTCTCATGTCGATTTTCGCCCAGAGCCTTTGCCAAGCAGTTGAGTGTGCAACGGGCGCAAATAATCCGAAACGTCATTAAATGCGCACCCGTTTCCATCCATAACTGGCGACAGTGACGGCGACGCTTTGATTCTGATGAGTCACACATTATGCATTAACATTCATAATTTCCACATGGTAAAGCTTTGATGGCGCAACAAACCCGGGGTCTGTACCTGGTTAGTAGCACTACTACTACTAGCTGGAGTGAATAGAAAATGGGCTTGAAATGAAAGCCGCTGCACAATGGGACAAAATAGATATTTTCGCATTCTTTTGCAGGAGATCAAGTCTAAAGATTATAGATTCTGTTCCGTGCTTTCAATGTGGGATTCAGAATGGGTTGCTGCTGACTAGTATTTAGTAGAAATGTTCTGCTTTTTGGCTGCAGTTTTCCAAATAGTGTTGAAAAGACAAAAGTCGACCTTTAAAGTATATAACCAGAAATTACTCATAAAATGTGCTGGGACCAATCCAAGGTCTACCAATATTTTGTTCAAACTTCGTTTTACAAGAATTTCTCAGCAAATTTTGAATTTATGCTCAAAAAATGATTTTTAATATATTAAATTATATAAAAATTGCGTGATTTCTAGATACTTTTTAAAAATGCTCAAGGGTCATAAGCATAGATTAAGAAGAAAATTGACTTATTAAAAGATTACTCCCAAACCAAAGCACAGACAAGTGCTGAAAGAATTATGCAAACAATATTTAGAATTGTGTGTGGAATATTGTATATTTCCAGAGTATTAACTATAAGGAGTATAAGGATTTATGCAGTTTTCCTTTTAATCCTAACCACTGTGCCTATGCCCAGAACTTGTTGACATTTGAAGACTCTTGCTAGCTATTTTTGCAGGGGTTTTCGATATGCTGCTATTGCTGCGTTACTTGTTTTTTAGCGGTAAAGGTATTTCCTTGTAACGGTTTTATTTGTTTATGCTTCAACTGCGCCGCTTTTTGCTTTGCCCTGCAAAATTGCAGGAAATTGAAAAGGAAAAACAAATATGGCCGCAAGCCATATACAAAAAAATTTGTCGAAAGACAGTGAACTCTCCACACACACACACACCAACTCGCTCTCACATGGCAGAGAGTGCCTTTCGTTGTTGTGCCAAAAAAGAAAAAAAAAATACTTTTTCCATTAAACGCCGGCTGGCTGATTTCGGAAATTTCATTTTACAGTCTAGCCCTCTGATTGGTGCGGATACATTTTTGCATGCCATTTAATTTCCATGTGCCACGTCCGTGTTAGGAGTTAAACGCCGCTTTTGGTGGTTGATGTGCACCCGGTCTAGCCAGACTGTGACTCTTTCCCATCCATTTGTGATTAGAAACAAAATGGCGACATTACCAACGCGGCATATTTTAATAGTTTCTGAATGATTCAAGCCCGAAATGCAACCCCTTCTGATGATTAAGCAGACTTTAATTGCGACACGCACACGGCACAGGCTTTTAACATATTCAACTTGTCACAAATTTTCCAGACCAGCGCGCAAACAAAAATTTAAAACAGAATTAAATGTAACCAATAAAAAAAATAAAAAATTTTCGGCCCAAAAGAAGAACTCACTCAAGCGCAGAAACAAACAAACATCCCAGGCAATGCACCTACACAGTAAAAAAAGTGTATTTCTTTGGTGCACCTAAACTATTTATAGTATAGCGGCGACTTTAAAAATTGGGTTTCAAGTGTTATAAAACAAATTGAAGCTTAAAATTAATTAGTGAAAACCCATAAAAAAAACATATTAATGATACCGATATTTAATCGACTTAATTGAACAATAATTTTTAAAACTTTTAAATCTTTTGATTTCTAAAATCTATTTGGTTATTTTCTTTAGTTTTCTTTATAAAAACTTTATTACCTTGTTTAGAGGTATTCAAATTTTCACTAGAGACCTACTGTTTTTTAAAAAAAAAAATTCCAGAAAAAGTAAATTTCACAATAAGTGTTCTTACATGTCTTTTATGAGTCGTCCTTAAAAGTATGAGAATTTTTATTACTTCTTGTCTGACAATTGAAAGGCCGCCTGAAAGATCTATCAAATATCAGTGTATGCTTAATTCCTTAAGTTACAAAATTTCTTAACAGAATTATAAAGCGTCTTCAATATATATAGAATACAATCATATAGTTAAGTAAATTTATAAATTTTTTGTTCATTTTTTAAGCAAATAGAAAAAATTATGTTCATATATAAAGCGCCCTGACAAAGTTTGCAAAACTATTTCTTTGCATCAGTCAACCACCATTCGTTTCTCTAAGTGCATTTGCGCAGGTTTTCCAGACTGTCTTTTTTTCTAAGACCTTGAATGCATTTCCTTAGTTCCAACTTTGTGACTACATTTTCATCAACATAGCAAAGAAAGAAAAGAAAAAATGAGGCCTTGTTACATTTCGTATCCTTTCAACGCCAGAAGACCAAACAAAACCCGTCGCTTGGTTTACCTGTGCAGCGATAAGACAAGTCTTGGTCTCCATTCCCTTTTGACAAAAGGTTGCCGCATCTCTCACTTTTGCCCTGCCACTTTGCGCACAATTTTCCTTTCCTCAAGTTGTCTTGGCTGTTACCTTTAACTGACAATTTATCTGAATGTTTGCCTAGGCGATGCCTTGAACAAACTGGTAGAACTCTGTGCCGCCTGCCGCCTTGTTGGTACTCGTTTTGTTTGTATGCAGGCAGTGAGGCAGACAGGTTCTTTGGCTACCCCGGCTCAAACAAATGCTTTTGGGATTTTTCATTATAACGTACCCCAACTGTTTTTCTTTCATTAGTTGTCTGTCTGTGTTGCGATGCTGCTGCTGTTTTTTTTTTGTATTTTGCCTATTTTTCCAACGTCATCGTTATGTGGCAGCAGTGCAGCATCCTGGCTGGCTGGTTATGGATATTATTGTGCAAAGTGTTTATAATTCTCTCATTAGTTACTGAAATTACACTGCAACAAATGATATGTATATATGACTGGAGCGATATTATTTTTAGCTATATGTATACAAAGATCTCATGATTTCCGGTTTAAAATGTTCCATACATGCGTGCCTTATAATGCATTTCTGTCATTCATTGGGTTCTTGAATGCGGGCAATGAAAGCAACTCTCAAGAGTTCCATTAATTTGATTGAACTTGGACGGCGGAATGGCTCTGTCAATCTTTATGTTCTCAATTTGTCAAATCAATGGGCTATTGTTATGGGCGTCAGAGAGCTGCATAGAGATAGCGCGAGAGAGAGAGAGTGTGTATGAGTAATGGAATTATTTTATGGGAAGCTGCTTTCTTCAAGCACATAAATCTGTTATACTTATGGCGGTTCCCACTGTACTATGTTGCGTTCTCAATTTGGTAAAAACACGTTTACAAAAGAATTACGCATTTGGTTTGAATTGTAATGGAAATTAAGGTCAAACTTCGTTTTAATGGGCTGTTTGAAATATTTTTATGTCTCTATTTCATGCAGTGGGTTCGAATCCCACTCATGGCAAGAGGCATGACCACTCCAACGTCCCTCTTAAAAATTGGTTCTCTACTTAATAGAAAGCTTTTCGATCGAAATCACCAGTTCGATCGAAAAACTCAACAGATTACAGAAACCAACACAAGAGAATTAAACGGCTCCCCAAATTCGATGACGTCCAAAGGCATTTTCAAAACGGACACGAATAGGACAAAGGGAACGTTAGAACCCTAAAGGAACTATCGAGATTAGCACAGTTCGAGGAAGAAATGGAGAAACTGCAGATAGCGATAGCTGGCATCCATCCACAAGGCAGTAGACGGATCGGCAGATCTAAGGCGACCTGGAGAAGATCCATCCTCCATGAAGTGACCCAGGCGAACACAACATGGGACAGAGCTAAACAGACGGCGCAAATTAGGGTTTGATGGATGGCTCTTGTAGAGGCCCTAAGTTCCCAAGCGGAATAATAAGGAAAAAAAAAAAAAAAAATTTCATGCAGTATAATAGCTCTTGTGCTATTGCAACAGTGAACTCTCGGGGCTATCAGCTTTTCTCCAAGTTACAACAAACAGTTACGTTTTCGGCATGCAATCGTAGTTCTTTCAATACTACTGGTTGCGCTTCAGTCCAAATGCGGCAAAATTGGCTCTATTCATTTTTCAAAAATAGACCTAAATTAAATTGTAGAGCCAACTGTACGTGTTTGACATTGACAAAACTGTTAAATACAGTGTTGCCAAAAATATGCGACCAAAATTCCCTTTACAAGTTCCAATATTTTCATCCGATTTATCTTTCTTCATAGTATCTGGTTTTTTTTTCGTTTAAGTCTGTATACTTCTCACAAAAAGATCACACCAATTCAACTGCACTTAAGATCACGCGTTTTACAAGTTTTTATCTTTCTTAAGCCCATCAAAAATTGTTCTAATCGAGTTGAAAAAAGATTTATTTATATCTACGTTATTTGCCCTACCCTTCACCAAACTTTCCGTCACCTAATCCCATTACACTTTCAAAATGTCACTGCATGTGGCATTACGGCGCATTGAATTGGGCCTTTTGTGGCACCCCTAAATGTATACAACATTTACTTTGCTAATTAGCGGGCCTTTAATGCAACAACAACAACAACAACAACTGCGGCTGAAGTAACAACAACTCATATTTCATATTCACTCCTCTGAAACATTCATGCATGCGACCATTCATCTTTTGACATGACATAAGCTGCTTGCATACGCCAGCGCGAAATGGGTGCTATTTTTTGGGTGTTTGGTCTCTAATGTCAAGACAGCGACGGGTCGCTTAGATGGTACCACAGGGAACTCACAATAGTTGCTGTTTCTGCACATTAAATGTTGTGTTTGTTGGTGTTGTAATTGTGTTTAATAAATTTAACCCAAAATGTCACACTTCTGAGAGTGCGTCTAAGGCAAAGTCTATCTGCTGTCGGCTTGTATCGAGAACTAGGGCGAGTTCATATAATTCAAACTTGCAGCAGTCAGCAAACTCTTTTTTAATTGTTAATTATAAGCGGCAAGCATCGTGAAAGACAATGAGAGCTTATCGAAATCTACGCAGTTTCGTATAGACGAGGGCAGTCTAAGAGTTTAGCGGTAGCGCTGGGCAGCGATTTAATTTTAAATCGACTTATTCGTTTCTTTTCTAGTCTGGATATTGCGACATTTAAGGTTATGTGATCAGGTTGTATGTGATAAATTCGTACACTGTATATAGGCCTAAAACACAAATAAAAAACTTGTTCGATTCGGAAGCCAAACTAACAACTCTCTCAATATAACACTTACGCTAGGACATAGAAAAGGCTCAGTGAAAAACTGTTTCCATTGGAGCGTTTCGGAGAAGTGTCTGGTCAAAGTGTTTCGTCAATGTTAATTGTGCCTGACATCAGTTTCGTTCATTTTTTTTATGACACTTTGAAAGTTTTATTCTATATTTGCAAGCTCTTACAATAAACTGTGATACACACAATCTAAATATTAAATAGGGCAGCCTTTGAAACATGGCAAATCGGTATGACTTAGTCAACAGCTCAATTGAATTCCCATAGCAAGGGACCATTGGATAACCTTTACTATAAACTGAGTACCACTTGAAGAAACGGCTTAATGTGGCTAGTCATATTTTTCTGCTTTTCTTCTGTATGTATACTACGTAGTCATTCCCGGTATGCCCGATAACTTTTTAAACAGCCCTTTAGCGTACAAAACGAGAGAGATCGACTAGAGACACAGCAGTTGTCTGTGTGCCACGATTTCTACAGTCGCTTGACTAATTAACTACTTAAGAATTAAATATTTGCCAGCTGTAGTACATTGCCCCACACACGCCCCAATTACGCGCGTACACAGCCCGAACTCTGAAGAAATGTTCATGTTTTTTTTATTTTGTTGTTGGAATAAAAGTAATATAAATTCTTCAACAACTTTCATTGAAACTCTCCTCACGCACTAAAAGACTCAGAGTTAAGCCACAGTTCTACTTAGCTGTAAAATGATAAATGTCTCCAGTTTTAAAATTTGTTAGACATTTGCTTTAAGCCAAACTACCTGACCAGCATATCATTTCATGCAAGAACAGTTCGGGATTGTCAAGGCTGTCTGTCATTACTTTTCATTTAAAATTTAACACTTTGTTGCACGATGACTCTGACCCGACTTGGCCACATGCATGCATTGGGATGTCGTTCTTGCAGCTGTGAGTTTAGGGCTTTTAACTGGTAGATGCAACCAAGTATTTGTGTAGAACTGCCAAGTCACGCTTGTGCACTTAACCAACAGTTCAAAGCGCTTTGTCCAGCAGAACCTGTTTGCAATGACGCTGCAGCTAGAGTTGGTTCTCATGTCATTCAATTTGCTCACTTGCTCCACTAACAAAATGGCAAACGAAATGCTACCCACTTCTAAGTTAAGTCTTAGTGAGTGTATTCTAAGTCATTATGCACTTTTGGAGTGCATCGTGGGGGTAGACGCATACAGTAAGTGTTTTTTAGAATGGATGGCAAAATGGAATAGGCAGAATTTCACTGCAAAACGATGTGGGAGTTTCTAAAAATTATTATAAAACGAGCGAAATAATATTTGTGTTGGTTTGGCAATAATCTTGGCATGTGTTGATATCATTAAACATTAAAGAAAAAGAATGGAATACCGTTTTCAATAGTCAATATTTCTAATCGCTCTGCCCTGGTACAAGTAGAGCTCAATCCTAAGTCCAATCGAGAATCGCAGAAGAAATTGAAATACATACTGAGCTTGCATTGAGCAGCATTTACAAATGTGATTTACGTGGCTCCTATGAACGTGAGAATAGTTTACTGCATCCCAGACCGATACTGAAGCTGTGCAGGTTATGTCGCCACTTCGCGTTTGGCGAACTTGTTAGTTCGGCAGAGTATGCTACAAAACGCTTTACTTACCCATCCGGAAATTACTTCTGCACAGTAAATAGATAGATATATAGATGAAAAGAAAATCGTTACAAATGTGAATCAAGATTTCATACATATTTTCAGATGAATTTTGTTCAAAAGTTATACTTTTACAATTCAGTTGCTTAAACGCATTTTAGGCATCGGTATGCACTTACCAATACGTTGATGACTTTCTGTTTGATCGACCCTCAGTGCTAAGTGATTAAGCATTTTACTGAAAATCAATTTCTTATTTGTATTTCATTTTGATAGTCAAAGCATTATAGAATACATTACAAAGTTTCTTTGGGTAGATTCCAAGGTATACGACTCTCGTCTCTTGATAGTATAGTATGTAAAAATCCCTTCATTATATTACTATCCAATATTATTATTATTTTTTTACTAAGCATTTTTATAAAACTCTATTTTCTCTGATTTACATTAAAATCGGAACATGAAAAGAAAGAAAGAAAGAAACTGTCAAAAACGATTTATTCTTAGCCACAAGCTTTTCGTTTCGAATTCCTACGTGACTAGGTTAATTTACATTAGTTTTCCCAAACCGTCGTTAGTGATTTTGCGCTAAGCAAAGAGTTGAACTTTTTTATACCCTGATTGAAAGCTCTCGTTACTCTAATTGAAAAAGTGTTTGTTTTGAATGGCAAGTACTTGATATATCTAATTGTCATAGCTATATCTTAAACTTTCAAGTGCAATGACAACTTTTTTGTTTGAAACTTAAGTTTTCTTTGATTGAAGTTTCCCAATTAAGAGCCACCATGAGTGGTTCCCCGCCTCTAGCATCTTAACATCTCGAAATGTGTATACATATTTAACGCCCGCATAACATTACAAAAAGTATTTAAATCCCATTCAATTCCATACAACTGCTTTCTGTCATGCACAATGCAATTGCCTCCGAGATGTGCTTAACTCATTCGTGTGCCGACTGTCAATTCAATTTTGAGCAAATGAATACCATATACAAACAAATTTCGATTCCCAAGTGCAATTAATTTAAAATGTTTGAGACGACTGAACGCACGATTACGCCGTACCGCCCAACGTACACCCACTGACAGAACGATCGAACGAGTAATACCCGCATGCAAATGAATTTTGCATAAGTCAAACATAGGTTGCATAGGATGGCATTCCAGATGAACGACGGCGGTAGAAATGCGCTTAGTCTGGTCATTGGACGGAGCACAAAAAGCAGCGTCAGTCAGGCATTCCATGTAGGAGTTCTATTTGCCAGGGGGTTGACTTAGAGTGGTGCCATTTTTGTGTAGGTGTAGTTTGTGTCAATTGTTTAGGCTTGAATTGTTTTTGGAAAATGTTTAAAGAGCCAGGGCCAACAGCCATGATGAGCTCGAAAAAAAAACGCATACAAACTGAGAGGCTTTTGCACTCATTGCACTGCAGTTGCGACTTCCGGTTATGAAGTTGTTGGCATTGCACTGTGTGAGTGTTCAACATTGCATTCATTCATTCAGTCAGTCACTCATTCATTCATTCATATTCACGTTCATGTTCACGTTTACGCTTCAGTTATTTTGTGCAATATAAACAGGCGCCTACGTAGACCCAGGTCGTAAGCCAGGTTGGGCATAAGTGCGCGCTCTTTTTCGAAATTAGCGCGGGTATACACCAAAAAAAAAAAACAGACGTTAAGAAAGAAATTTAAAACTTGCCAGACGATACATTGATACTCTTACCTAACCAACTAAAGCTTCGGCAAGTATAATCAAACTGGAAGAAATGCTTTCGTTTATTATTATATTCTCAGTTCAAATAGGTGCCTACTTAAGATTTCTAATGTTCACAAAACGCAAGCGATTTCAGCTCGACCAATTTCCTTCTTCTGAGTATAATTCGCTATGACTTACAATCAGAGCAAACCCAGAATTTGCTCTTGCAGCGTTTTTCCTTTAATGTATATATGTTCCGAGCTGGATTGTTTTGCTTCCTAAATCGGCTACTGAATCAAACACAAAAAAAAGCATATTGCTCTTGCCATCCTCTAAGGAACCCATCCGTTTATACCCACAAACATTCCTTTTCATCTTTTCTAATCGCTGTTATCTTATTTTAGCTAACTTTATGCATTGTTCAACATTTCCAATTTTATACTCAAAATTATCTTAACTGATTTTTCAAGATAAATATATACTCTTCTATATTTTATATTAAGTTCAAACAAATACATACCAGTTAATAGCTAAAACAAATTATTATTATGTCTTAATTTAAAAGTCGTCTTTGTTAAACGTTGTAGACGTCGCAAAAAAAAAAATCGCTGTCGATAAGCCCCGTGTCATGGAGTGCAATATTGTTCGCCGAAGGGTACATGTGTCTGCCACACCTTGTAAAAATGATAGCAACATTGCAAAGCAAGCAATCCGTTGAAATCTCGTTTGTCATAAAGCGTGCAGATGGCAATTGAAGTAGCCCTATGTTCTTCCAGAATCCCAAGAAAGTTGCAATTCTCCACATCGGCTGGTTTTTAGTTTTACAAATACATTTGGTAGATTTTAGCAAAACTCTTTTCATTGACTTCACTAAGCCATGAACTCAACATAAGAGCAAAAAAACACCAAGTTGCAAAAAGCATTTGGCATTTCCATACCTGGTTCCTCCCAACGCAAACATTTGCAGGCGCAGCTGCCAGTCGGTTGCGGTTGCTTCCAGGGCTAAATCTTAATGGTTTGCTTGTTAGAGGTCATTAACGTTACCATTGTTGCATTCCCGTTTGCGTTTTTTTTGTTTCGTTATTTTATTTGCTCACCCCACAAAAACACTCACATTACGCGCAGACAATTAAAAGGTCACCCACAACTATGGATGAAAATTGTTATGTTACGGATGTGCACTCGTGCCCGTTGCCCGTGGTGGCTCATTAAAATCAGATTTAAATCTAGGCCCTTGACTCCCGCTCTCACTCACTCGCCGCTGTGTTGTGTCTGTCTGCTCAGCTCAGCTCGTTGTGCAAACACAAAGGCGCATCATTTACAGTTAGGCGTCGCATTGATACATTGTTGGCCATTACAAGGCACTTGGCACTCGCTGAATGTGTCATTAGGCACGGTCAGATCAGGAGCGTGACAATTTTGTACACTCTTTTGCCATAAAATGGGTATATTGCTGTAGTTCCCTTGTTGAAGTTGCTATGTTCGTCAATGGAACTTTAAGGTATAGAATGTGCAGTGGCAGCATCTAACATTAATTGTATCTTTCATCATACCCAAAGAACATCAAGAAATTTTTCCAAGTTAGCATCTTATAACTTCCGCGACAATATTGAAATAGTATGTATTGTATTAATCGCAATAAACAACTTTTTTTGAAGAAATGTAATGCTGTAAAATGTCCTTCGGCATTTCTCTATAGAGAAATTTGCGTTAAATATAAAATGTTTTGCACTGTGTTACAAACTGCTTTCAACCAAGTGGCTGTCGAAAGAAAGTTAAGGAATTTCGAATCATCTGCCGATAATATTCATTCATCCAAATTTCCTATACAATCAGTCCTTTAACCTTTTTTCTTAAACATTTGGTTGAAAACATTGAACAATTTTTTCGTATAGAGTTGTGAATCTTCAAAATGTTCTTTGACGTTTCCTTATACACAACTGCGTGTGAAATGAGAAAATAAAATTTTTACCCCGTCTCTCAAAAACCGTAATTTTCTACACATTATTGTATTATTATTATTATTACAGAAAAAAAATTAACACTCCATGAACCCCACAATGTGTCCCACAATGTACAGTGCCTAGTAGCTCCCTAATACAAAAAATAATTTCTACAGAGCATTACACATTCGTTAGCATTAAGTTCTAAAGTTCTTTCCGCTTTATAATACAAATTGTACGCATTAAATGTTTACACTTGACAAAGTGTCACTAATTTTTTATTTCCGTCTTTGTTTTACAGATAGCGCTACCTATGTGGGCAACGTACTGCGCATCAAGTCGGTTAAAAAGGAGGATCGTGGCACTTACTATTGTGTAGCCGACAATGGAGTCAGCAAAGGTGATCGCCGTAATATTAACGTTGAGGTAGAATTCGCACCAGTCATAACAGTGCCACGCCCACGTCTCGGTCAAGCTTTGCAGTATGACATGGACTTGGAGTGCCATATTGAGGCATATCCGCCACCAGCAATTGTCTGGACCAAGGATGACATACAATTGGCTAACAATCAGCATTATAGCATCTCGCACTTTGCCACCGCCGATGAATATACCGATTCCACGCTGCGTGTTATCACCATTGAGAAACGCCAGTACGGTGATTATGTATGCAAGGCCACCAATCGCTTTGGCGAGGCCGAGGCACGCGTCAACCTCTTCGAAACCATCATCCCAGTGTGTCCACCCGCCTGTGGTCAGGCGTATTATGGCGATGCCGAACATGTAACGGCCACTTCCTTTGCTCTTGTAGGCATACTGCTAGCTGCGCTTTTTGCCAGATAAGCCGTTGGCAGCTAAAGCTTAGGTTTACAACCAAGGCACAATCTTACTCAAAAGCCCCCCTCATAACTGCGCTATCGAATACATAACATACATATATAGTACCATATATAAGTATATAACAAATATAGATGTCTATAGCATAAAATATGCAACATTCCAAAAAAAAAATTAAACAAAAATAAATTTGTCGCAATATTCAGACTACAGAAAATTTACATTAAGTTTATACTTGAATTTTTTTTTTGTCAATTCTGTTTTGCGTTGTCCAACATGTAAACGTCCAATTTTATGTCTTAAGTTTAATTAAAATAAGTAAAAAGTTTAAACAATCTCGAGTAGCAGCTGTAGTTTGTACGAAAGGCAGCTTGCAAATGTTCTATGTATTTCAATTTAAATTCGTACCCGTCCGTTATGTTCTTTATTATGTTATTTATCCATTAACTATTCTATCTATTGAAACATCACAACGCTCCAAATTCATAGTATATTTCTTTCAAAATGAAAATATTTTATTTTTTATTAAATAAAATATAAAGTATTTTCGTGCTATAAAGTCAAATTAAAAAGTGTAAAACTAAATTATGCAATTTAGAGACGTGCATTTACAAAATAAAAATTCTTAATGAGTAATACGTATTATATAAATAAAATTGCAAAAATTTCCAAACAGCTAGCACGTTATGTACATCATTTAGAATTTAAGCAACTCGAATTACTTTTTTAATAACATAATATAAAATTATGCTCATTTTTTACTTGGGTGTAAAAACGACAAATTTCGATTTTGTAATAAAAATGAAAGAAATAATAAAAAAATGAAATACGAAAATTATTTGTTTTACAAATCTAACACGCTCAGATAAAGACTTTGTTTAGCAACAATACATTTTTTCAGGATTTACGCAAACATTAAAATCGAAACGAAATCGAATAAGCAAAATACAAGTGGAAAGAATAATTTTTGTAATTTTATATATATATTTTTTTATATGCTATATTTACAGAACACATACTGATATCGCTGTAGCTTTTAATTAAATACCATAAAAGTTTTAAACTATTTAATTGAACCACCAGTTGCGGCAATGCGATGATATAGATTAAACTCAGACTCATAATCTGCATAGCTAACATTGTTGTACCTCTTGCTGGACGGCACATATTTGCGCAGCGGATTGTCCACGATGAAACGATAGATGCGTTTGGCCCTTTGCAGCATGTGCTGTGATTTGCCATTGATGGCCTCCATGTTGTCCAGCAACTGCAGTATCTCTTCGTTTTGATGCCTTGCCTTCATTTTGTATTCATGCGGATTAACTTTTTGGAAAGTAAGAATAGGTGGTGTTTAGTTTAGGAAAGTCTGTAGCGGAAGCGCACACGGAAAGGCGAGCACAATTCAAGTTTGAGCTTACCAATTATGACATCCAAATTAAATTTCAAATCAGACGCATGAGCGGCAATTGCTGACGCCCACAAAATGCGTTTACGTACTTCCTGCAATGCTCCGTAGGGTGTTAGCAATAAGCCCGGAGCCAGCTGCACGGTGGATGCCAGTTCCTGCGACTCCACGATAAGCGGATTGGCGGACAACAAGAAGGCACTGCAATGAGTAGATGAGTTAGACTTAATTGAAATGACTCGAAATATTGACCAAAGGCACGTTCTTTCTCTTACCAAGCAAGCGGCATTGGGCTTAATTTGTTTAACGGTGTTTCGGCAAAAGTGTTAAGCTCGGTGAGATGGCTAGGTAATGTGGGTACATTGGGAGCAGTTGGTTTAAGCGTGGAGTTGTCCATGGTGCGACGTGTACAGTTCATGTTGCTTGCATTGGGATCAAAATCAAATTTAGTGCTAGTGAATACGCTATCATTGGCTAAATTAAAACTGTCCATGCCCATCAGCGATATATTATTAACTTTGATTTTGACATTCATCAACTGAGTTTTAGCATTGAAGTTCTGTGACGTTGCATGCATGTCGTCCAGCATGTTTTTCATCATGTTTTTGGAATAGAGTATCTTTTCTTTAATCTGAGATAGTTGCATTAGTTC
This sequence comes from Chymomyza procnemis, assembly GCA_035046065.1. Taxonomy (NCBI): domain Eukaryota; kingdom Metazoa; phylum Arthropoda; class Insecta; order Diptera; family Drosophilidae; genus Chymomyza; species Chymomyza procnemis. The sequence goes on along the minus strand of JAWNOJ010000023.1, from coordinate 7,901,905 downwards.
ACATTGTATGCGATTGACTGAGGTGTTTATGTCACTATACATTTGCTTAACAGTGCCTAACAATAGCTCGTGATTCTCCAGCTGCTTGGCACCAAATTCGAGCTCTTGGCGTAGTTCTTCAATTTGCTGCGTGAGAAATTCATTCTGTGCGCGATTAAAGTTGCGCATATTGTACTGTACCACAAAATCCGAAATAATTTGATCTGTGCTGTCATCGGAAATGCCATTGAAATGCGTAACCTTTTTCCTTAATTCGTCCACAAACGAACCAAAGGCAACAGCAAAGCTTTCCTCTAGCTGCCTAACCTCGTCTTGGGTGCACACATATTTTGCCACTATGCCAAGAAGATCTGCTTTAGTTTTCAGCAGTTTCACATTGAATTTATCTAAGTGCAACATGCTATGATCTAAATTAATTGACGATTGGGTGTCTCCGCTGTTGGTTGTTCTATTTAGTTGCACAATATGCTGTAGTTGCTCCTCTTTCATTTTCAATATTGCATTATAGAGCAAAAAATTAGGAGTATTTGCAAAGATTTGGCGCATTTGTGCCCATAGCTGCTGTTTTGCATCACTTAGTGCAGCGCTATTGTGGTTATTGCTATCACATATTTGGTAAAATTTCTCTAGTTCTTGAATCGCCAAATCCACCGCTTTATTAGCTTGCTTTTCGCTAGAATTGGTTGAACTAAGCTTCACTGGCGTAGTTAATTCGATTTGTGTTTTATTTTGTTGCTCCTGTTCATAACTTTTGTTCAATGATTCCAGCTTAAAATACAGCAAATTGTACCTGGACTCCAGCAGCTCTTTCTTGTGTTGCGCACTGATGGCTTGTATGTCTAACACATTAAGTGTGATTAATACTTATTTGTTTTTTTATAAAGTTACTTACTTTTTGTTTTAATACTGGAGGCCAAACCTTCATACTCTTTCTTTACTTCACTCAGCTTTAGTTCAGCGGTCTCTTTTTGGCGCTGTAAGTCCTGTACTCTGAGATACGTTTGCAATTCTCTGGGCAGGAAATTGCGATCACTAGCTGGAAACATTTTGTCGCCATAAGCACCGATCTTCGCTATAAGCAAATTCTCGCGAATAGTTTGCACAGATTGTCGCGGTCGTACACGGCATTGCATATTCACAAACAGTTGCCTTTGTTTTGACTTAAATATACTGAAAATGATTGTTTTAATCAAAAGCATTTTTTTTTCAAGCAAAACTTACGATTTCAGTGCATCATCGGTGGGCAGCGAAGTAGGTGGGCAGCCCACACTCGTGGCCCAACTGCGGAATTCTTCAATTTGTTCATGAAACGCCATTACTTATAGTGACCTCTTTAAGTTTAATGCAATTTTAATAGTTAAATTGTCAACCGAAAAGCAAACAAAAACCAATTTTATATCAGATCTATTTAAAACGCCGCGCACACACACATGTAAGCAAATTTGTAGTCAACATCAAAACATCGCTTATGCAAACGATTTTTGTGCCTATCGATTACAACTTCTAAGTAAATTTAGTAACGATTAAAAAATACCAAATCATTTAATATCAACAATTAAAATTACACACAAGTTATTTATGCGCCAAGTCCGCATTGGGTAACAAAATTCTTAGCTAGTGTGCACTCTGCACTCTCTGTCCAGCGATGCTTTGGGCAATTTTTGAAATACTCCATATAAGTGCAGCCAAGTACCATTGCTGAAAAGGGACTGCATTGCTTTTTGGTTTGTCCATTTTCTAATTGTGCAGCAGTATTTTCCAATTTAAAACGTTGAAGAACCGCCAATCTTTGTTGCGCTTGTGGCTCACATTTTTCAAAAGCGGCAGCCATGGCCTCCGCATAAGCCGTATCATTAGAAAATGTATTTGTTAGTTCAGTACGTATCTTTGGCAGATTTAGTTTCTGTGTTTCAAGCAAGAGCTGTGCTTCATTTAATATGCATTCCGCTAAGCACTGAAAAACATGTACAATTTTAGAAAAGCTTAAAATATCTAAAATTTTTATAACCTACCGTGGCAGTTTCCATTGTTGGTGGGGACCCGTTGGCACCAACTTGAAGCGCACACTTCTCAGCGTTTGGATCTCTTCCACCATCTCGACAGCAACTGGCTGGATCCTTATTTGCAATAAATATTTTTTTAAATAACTGTAGGCTATTGCTTTCATTCTACTTACAACCAGTTGTGGTGGTCTTTGACAATCTATGGTTTGAGCTGCATTGAACTGGTTGTTTGACAATACTACAATTAGAATGCTTGAAAATATAAACGAATTTGCAGTCATTGCTTTTTACTTGATGTGCCTCCAATTTTGGTCCAAACTATACTAGAATGATTAGGCCGCAAGCTGAGCTTATATATACCACACACTATTAACATATCAAACAAAATACAAAGCCCGAATGCTCACTTATAAGCGGCAGCCACGCATGACTACAAAGTTTACCACAGGTTCATTGTTGCAATTGGATGCTATTTTGGGCCAATGTCATATCTAATACCACATTTTGGGTTGTTGACATTGCATAAGGCCAATATGTATAAGAACGGTGCCCATTTATTGATCGGTCAATTAAGCAGTAATTGCCCTTAGATATTAGTAAATAATCAAGGATTTTACATACATATGCTTTTAAAGAAAACCATTAAACACAATAACAATTATCAAGTTTCGTGGAAACCCCCATAAAATTTGTCAATTTAAATCGTTAACGGCATTTGCTAGCTCAAGCGTGCAAAAGTATTTTTTTTTTTTGGTTTTTTTTATTTAATTGCATTTCAATCAAGTTGGCAGCACTTAACAGCTGGTTTGTTTTGATGCACAATGGACGTAAACAGTAAAATGTGGGCATAATTATTTCTAAAATTATTTATTTAATAAAATTATAAAATAATATAATTGTAAATAATTGTAGACTAGTAGTGGGCGATGTTCGTGGACGTTTTAAGCAGCTATTTCAACGCGTCGAAACTGTTAACAAAAAAGCCGGACCATTTGAAATATTGTGCTGTGTCGGCGACTTTTTTGGCGACGATAAACAAAATGAGGAACTAATTGCCTACAAAAATGGGTTCAAACATAGTAAGTTAATTCAAATAATTACTTTTAAGTGAACTTATTAAAATATTAAAATACGCTTGCATTATAGTAACCGTTCCCACCTATATACTTGGCCCAAATAAAAAGGAACATGAAAAGTACTATACAGACTTAAATGATGGAGAAGTATGCACAAATCTTACATATTTAGGCAAACGTGGAGTTTATACGCTCAGCAGTGGTCTTAAAATTGCATATTTAAGTGGCATGGAGCCGTCTAATGCTGCTGGAAACTCTGCATCGTGGGAATTTACAAAAGCCGACCTTCAATCAGTGCGCAATTCCTGTTTAGTCTCTAAGAATTGCGCCAGCGACTATAGAGGTGTAGATGTGCTGCTTACATCTCAGTGGCCCTATGGCATGCAAGAGGAGCAAAATGTATGTGTTTCTCATAATAAAATAAAATAGCTTCAATTTATTATATATATTACAGGCAAAGGCTTCAAAATTAATATCACATCTTTGTCGTGAAATTAAACCACGCTATCATTTTTGTGGCATCAATGGCTGCCACTATGAGTGCCCGCCTTTTCGCATACCAAAAGACGAGACAACGCAGTTCGAGCTGTGCACACGTTTTATTTCCTTGGCTGATGTGGGTAACGTAGCTAAATCAAAGTATATATACGCTCTTAGTCTGAAGCCAGTGGACAAATCACGTTTGCTGGACTTGGTGCAAAAGACTACCAATGAAATACCATGTCCGTACACAAATCTGGATTTGGGCGGCGTTATTGGTAAAAACGAGACAGTACGTTGTTTTTAAAAACTTGCACACAAAAGCCTTAATTTTTAACGTATCTACACAGTCTGAAAGCAAGCAGTACTTTTTCGACATGGATGGTGGCGATAATCGCAAACGTAGGTCCGGCGATCACGGTAATAGAGACAAACGTGCTAGAATATGGCAGGTGGACCAGGGTAAGTGTATAAAACTAGCTCATTATTATTTTAAATAATAATCTAAACATTTCTTAATCGTATAGAAAAATGTTGGTTCTGTTTGAGCTCTGCGGATGTAGAAAAACATTTAATCATCGCAGTGGGTTACCGATTCTATTTGGCGCTGGCTAAGGGTCCTATAAATGATCATCATGTACTTATAATGTCAACAAAGCACATGCCTTGCGCCGCTCAACTTAGCACTGAAGATTGGGAAGAATTAGATAAATTCAAAGGGGCATTGCGGAACTTTTTCAAATCTTTGGGTCAAGTTGCCTGTTTCACGGAACGACATTATAAATCGTCACATTTGCAAATAAATGTTTTGGCTTTTGAGGAAGGCTATGCCTGGAAAATAAAACATAGCTTCGAAGTAAGTCACTTGTAAGCTTAATGCTTAAGTCTATTACAAAAATGTAATTTTAGGACAAGGCAGAGGAATACAATCTGGAGTTCGAAACATTACCTGCGTTGACTAATCCAAAAATGTTGCCTGAGCTGGGGCCCTATTTTGTAGCAGAGCTGCCCGATGAAAGCACTTTGATCACACGCCAAATGAAACAATTTCCACTGCATTTTGCAAGGTACATTTTTAAAATTATGTCTTCGGCGAAGCCTTTTAATGCAGCTTGATTTTGCAGAGATGTCTTCTGTTCCGAAAATCTGCTCAATTGCGATGAAAAGGTTAACTGGCGAGAGTGTTTGCTGGACAAAGAAGAGGAGGTTTCATATGTTGCAGCATTTCGTAAACAGTTTGCTCCGTTTGATTTTACCGATGATGAGTAAATAAAGCATTAAATAATATACTCTAATTAAGTTGTATTCGCTCAAAATGAAATCAATTTTACATTCACCAAAATAATATCATAAACATTATATTCATCCACAGTTGGGTTTAAGAATCACGCTGATAGATCTTGTTTAGAATTTGCAAAAATGTTTTATGCGGCACACCGCGTGATGTTTGCTGTATGTGTGTTTTAATCATATTATAAGAGTCTTCCTCAAAGGTGGCGTATGTAGTGGGCAAGCTTAGTTCCTTGTATAATTCCTTAACACGTTCAACTTTTAACGGATCTTCATGTCCATAACAGTCTATCATGATTTGCTTTTGCTCAGCATTGGCACGCTGCATAGCAACCACAGCCAGCCAGGAGCATTTATTATCTTGTATGTCAGTGCCAATTTTGCCGGTCACTTCTGGGTTACCAAAGCAGTCCAGAAAGTCATCTTGTACTTGGAAAAAATGTCCCATTTCAAGCAGTATAGTTTTAGACTGACGGAATGCTTCAGCATCTTTGTAGCTGCGTAAAACGAATCAATTAGTAACTAATTCGTAAAGATTGTATTTAAATATTTACCCAGCTAAATGCATTGCAAGTGCGAAAGGCAGGTAAAACGAATAGTAGGCGGTTTTATTCTCCACAATGGCCTTGTAATTGTCCATTGTAAACTCAGATACACGTCTATTTGAGTTTAATTGGTCCAGAGACTGTCCGCAAGTAGTTATATAGGTGACTTCATGTAACAGTTCCATAAGCGCAACATAGCAGTCTAAATGACTAAAATGCTGCTTAAGTATTGTATATAAGGCGCTTTCTATCATAAGCGCATCATTTATAGCTGTCAAGCCGACTCCTTCCACTTTATGCCAACATGCTTGTCCACGCCGAGTGGTGCTGTTATCCATAACATCGTCCGATATGATGAAAAAACTCTGTAGCTGTGATCCAAAAAAGGCTTTAAATTATGCGCCGAAACTAAGCCAATAGTTATGCACCTACCATTTCCACACACCAGCCTAAGTACTGAGCTAATTTTATATTTTCAGGCGTCAAGTCCTGCGGTTCCATAAGATTTTTATAAGTTAGCACAGTTAAAATGCCTCGATTCTTTTTACCCCTGGGCACATTATACTGGAGCACCTTGGCAAACCATTTTGCGGCATCGTTGCAGTTGTATGCTTTTGTGACGTTTGTTAGGTCACGGACAAGATCTAGAAACAAAATAGATGTACAATTTGTATGAGAGTTTTATTATATTACGCATTTAGTATTATAATGTTAATTATCATGCAAATATATGTTTTGAAGCTTACCAGGAAACACAGCCATAAAATCTCGGCTTTCATCTTTTGAAACTGTAACCCGCGCCGCTATTGGTACAGAATGATTTTGAAGCGTTGATAATGTTCTGTGAGAAAAGCAAGCAACTATTTTATATGGCACGGGAACAAAACAAAAGAATAGAATGCTTGAATATGGCGTACGTGACCTAATGCACACGACTTTCTTGGGCTGGCTCTAAACACAACTCCAATAAACTTGTTATGAATGCAAACCAGGCATATCTTTTATTTACCTTGTTGTTTTCTTAAGTTTTTGTTCGCTGACTAGTTGCGTTGGTAAGCCGCCGATTGTGTCTATGGACTTAATAATTGGCTCTGATTTAACTTCATCACTGGTAGCAATATGCCGATTTAGACCATAATTTATAATGGCAGCTGAGCTACGAAAAATACGTTGCTGAGGCAGTAATTGACGTGCCAGTTGAAACATTTTACTGCGTACTATTTTAAATAAGTTTAAGTGGTTTTATATGCTGCTTCTTTTCGATCAACACAAGACATTTGACTTTGATCTCAACTATGCAATACCCGCCCAGAAACTAGTAAAACTTTTTTGGTGTCAGTTTCTCTTTCAATCAGTGTGGTCGAAATCTAAAACTAACCAATTTTGACCAAAAATACCTAAATTTCGATAACAAAAAATACTGCATCAGTTTTGATAGCTTTTTGACCATTTATATTTACTAATTATTGTATTTATTTATTTGGTAGATATATTTTAAGCATGCTTATTGCGTTTTTGTTTTATATTTCAAGTAAAATATAAAAATAAAAAAATACTAAAAAAAATTACAAGAATATACTGAAAAGACGTAAAAATTAAAAGGCGATAAATTTGACTTAAAGCAGCTCGATAACAACCTGTTATCGTTAATTTGTTGCATCCCCATTTTGTATTAAATGGCTAAAAAAACTCAAGATTAGTAAATAAAAACAAAGCACAAGTATTTTTATTTATGTCTCGTGTAATTCAATGCATGTTGCATTGTTGTGCCCTAAAAAATCTTTTTCGCAGCTTAGCAGCCGCTACGTAAAAGCGTTTGTTTAGCAACACGTATCGCAACATATGTCTGCTATAACTACATACATACGTAGGTGTGTGTATGGTTTCCGTATACAAAGCAAATTAAATTAACTAACAAAAATGATGGATGAACAACTAATTGATGAAGTGGCTCAGCATGGTGTTATATTTAACCGCCAAAAGTATTACTTAAATGGCAGCAGCACTGGTGGAAAGTATGAAACAAAGGACGAGGCTTGGCAGCTCATAGCCGTGAAGCTGCGCACGGATGGTGAGTAATAAGCAGACAATTATAACTAACACGTATGTGACCGATTCTCTGTTTTATGTTTTTTAGTCGAAACATGCAAAAAGCGTTGGAAGTACTTGCGAGAACGATACGTTTCGCAGCGCAAACAGGGCGATCCACCCGTGTATGAGCATTTATCGCGTCCTTATCTGGAGAAAATGAAATTTCTGGACCAGCATATACAGCCAAGGAAATCGTATAGAAATGTGCCAAGCTATTTAACGTCTCCACAGTCGGCAAATAGTTCCAACTATGGTGAATACAATGTGGACTCCAAGTCAAACAGTTCCATAAAAAATATGGCTCATTTTGGTAACTCTAATCAAAGTCATCACTACCATCAGCCAGATCAGCATCATGCGATGAATGCCTTGGGTTCGGCAGCAGCCTCGGCATTGGAAAATGTTAATGGTCAAGTTAAAATCGAGGCTGATCAGGTATTTCGTGATTTTGCTGCTGCTGTTGCATCGCAGCAACTGCAACATATTTCCCAATCACAAATGCAGCAGCAGCAGGCAGCTGTAGTGGCAGCTGTCATGGCAGACTCCTCACAAGGCTACCAAGATCAGTATCGAGACAATGCTGTAGGCGTGGGTGTTACGCAAAACAGTTCTGTTAGCACAGGCGGACTTACATCAACGTCATCTTCAATGAAATCTCCATTATCATCACCGCTAGCCGGTATTAGCGGAACACATCAGGCTACGACAACAAATCAACAAAATCAAGCACCCGTACATTCCTCATCCAGTGCGACAGGCCCAACCATTAATGGTTCCAACATGCAAATGCAGTCGCATGTATTCACTGAGACGAATAAGAATAATGATGATTTGGACTCGTCTACGTCAGGCAACTATCACACGAAAAAGCCACGTGTGCACCTTAGCTCGAATGGCAACAATCACAACCATCAAACTTCCAACGGCGACATGTCCAACTCCCATGCGGCGAATAGTAATTTTGTAAATGAGACTGATGAGGATTCCGATGATAATAGCAATGATATGCTAGAACCAACAACTGTTATACAACATGATAACCAATATAATCTTAATATACAGCGCGTCGTTGGTAATGCCACAAGCAACAATAGCAACAATAATCAGCAGCAGCACCAAAACGTGTTTCCCTCGAATACAGACTTCCTATTTCAACTGTACCAGCAGCTGCCACAGCAAGCTACAACATCACATCCTGCTAATTTTGGCAAGTTCCAAACGCCAACAAATCCACACAATATGCAGCGCACATCCGAGCACTTAGTTGGTGAATTGGTAACAACAGAACTGCTTAAAATGAGCAAAGAGCGCAGAAAAAGCGTGCAAAAGCGAATACTGGAAATACTATTTTTTGATGATTGAGCCTGCAACGGAATCATTCCGGGTTTCCATTGCTCACTTGTTACAGTTGCAATGTGTATATATAAACTAGTTACAGAAATCAAGCTTATACAAGTTACATTAGCTAAGTCAATAGGTTTTTTATAGCATTTATTTAACTTAGTAGAGCTATCCCACCAGTTTATGTAAATTGTTTTTAATTATTATTTATAAAAAAATGTATGTTTTAACAAAAAGCTGTAAAGTTTGTCTCGCCGTTCTATTTATGTTAATTTAGTATTAAAATACTTTTTAAAGTATTACATTTTGTTAATTCCTATGTTTTTTGCAAGTAAATAGCATTAGTAAACTAATTTCAAGACGATTGCTGGTTTAAAGATTTTCAATTCAAAACGTATTTCCATACTATTACTTATTTATGCTAGTCATATACCATTTTATTTTTGAGTATAATCAACATATCTACAATAGCGATGACAAAGTGAGGTATAAATACTTATAAGTTTCAAAAACTGAAAAGTTGCATTAATCTTAAGAACCGAATGTCATTTTCATAAAGTTTTGTAAGCTTTTGAATAAGATACGACAGTGTAATTAATTTAGTTATATGTTTTTATTAAATATACGCCTATATTTATAATTATCAATTTTACAGACTTTGGATTAGTAGGCTTATTGGCAATGTTTATATCTGTCTAGACGGTACGAAGCGCTATGGTATCTTGTATTTTTCTAGGCTTCCATAGCAACTCTACGCTAGGTGCCGACTTAGAGTTATCAGCTGGGTCTAGAAGTAAAATATAATTACGATAGGGGAATTAAAAAGTTACTTGATATTACTTACTGTGCTTATGCTTGTGGTCTTTGTCGCAAGTCTCCGGACAATACTGAACTCTTACATCAACATCGTCTCGTAGAAACAGTGTGAGTACCGGTACATTCTCGGAGTAGCCATTTGTAGTGCTGGGCACTAATAACGAACGATTTGAATTAGTCACTGGGTTGTTCGAAATTTTAGTAGTAGTATTTGAAATAGGCATTAGGTGTACGGTGTGGTTGTACGTTTTCAGTAGCAATGGCTTGTTGTTGACTGTTAGCATTATTGTTTTTGGTGTAGTTTCTGGCTGCTTTGCATGGGCAGCATTAAGTGGATAATTAATGGTTTCTTGCGGCACTACTTCAGCGTGTTTAATTGTTGCTGACGCTGTCATTAGCATTGGTTCGGAACGTAATGTACGTGTGCCTACGGTATTCGACGATCGATTGGGTGCAGATGTGCTGCTTGTTAATGTGTTTGCAATTGTGTATGATTCATAATGTGGCTGGCGACTAAGTATTGCTGTTGGATTCTTGAGCAAATCTGCATGTGGTACAGCGCTTAGCTTTGGTCTTGCCGTTTTGAACAGATACTTATCAGCTATTTCTTTCGCTGGCTTCGCTAGCACATTGGGAGCAACTAAACTTTTTGCTTCTAGCACAGACTTGGTTGGCAGTATGGAGTGCCTTTTGGTCTGTATAACATTTGTTTTTGTCAGTGTTAGGCCACTGGTCGGTTCGACTTTATCCTGATTAATGTTTGCTTGTGCTCCTGTATGCTCCGCATCACTTACGTAGTCATAGTCTGTATAGTCATCATCATGATAGTACTCTGAGTTGCTGTTGGCATTCGTAGTTGACAGCTGCATTGGAGTTGTGGACTTTTCAGTGGACGTGGACGAAAATGTGGTCTTTGTTGTAGATTGTGACGTGTATTTTGAGGTCGACATTGTTGTGGGCATCTGAGTGGATGTCGAAGTAAATGTAGTTTTTGGTGAAGGAATTGTTGTAGATGTGCTTGGTATAGTTGTGGTGGTGGATATGGATGTGTAGCTGGGTTTGTACGTCGTAGTGACTGCAGCCATTGAGCTGGTTTTTGTTATGGGTATCGTTGTTGATGTCGTTGACGGCTTGAATGTGGAAGTAGTAGTTGAACTTAACAAATAGTTGGGTAGGGATGTGGGCATAATTTTGGTAGTACTTGGCAATGCTGGAGTGGTAGCAAAGCTGGTTGGCATGTCAGAAGCAGGCTTAGTGACCGCTATAGTTGATGTACTGGTTTCCGGCATCCTTGTTGTTTGCATCTCTGCTTGTTTTATCAACTCTGATTGGGATAATTTTTGCTTAAGCAACTGTATGAGCATAACGCGTTGAGCACTTAAATCGTTTTCTATGTTTTCAATTTCGTTATCTGAGCTTGGCTCGTCATTTGGGTAGTCGTAATCCGCATAGTTATCGCTGTACTCCGTATCATTAGTATCATTATGGTTATGAGCATTATTATAAGACACTTTGTTAGTCATGGGAACAGTGGAACTTGTTTCCACAGCTTGCTTAGTATCTGTTACAGCGCGTAATTTGACATCAGGAAACGTTGTGCTCTCTATGCCTTTGGTATTATTCTGCAAATACGTAAGCTTGCTTAGCTCGGAGCTTTCATTATGCGCGTCAGTATAATCTTCTACAGTATCATTGTCATAGTACTCGGAATCGCTTAATTCCTGAGATAGACTCTTAGGACCTGACTCTGTTGTAAAATGTTTTGAATTGTCTATTACAAATTGACTGGTGAGTTTGCGCAAGCGCTCTGTAAGAGAAGCCACTGGCTGTTGCGTGGGTTTAACCAAGTTGTAGCTTGGCATATAATGAGAGCTACTTTGTGGCTGGGTTTTCGTACTTGGACGCGCAGTGGTTATAAATTTAAACAATTTATGTACAATGTGAGCTGCAGCTATTCTAGACATGGGTGATATTTTGGTTTTTTCAAACCTATCATCATCAGTTTTAGCTGCCTCATCGCCCATATAGTCAAAATCAATATCGTTTGGTAGTGTTTTGTGTTCTGATACAGGTGTTTGCTGTTTTTGTAAGTGTAATTCTCTTTCCCTGACAATTATATTTTTGCTATTCCCATCAAATCGATCAGGATTGATTTTCGTTAAGTGTTGTGCTTTTGTTGTGAAATCTGTAAGGTAATTGTGTTATGTTACGAATTGTGTCCAGTGTGATGTATTTCTGTTTGGAATGCAAATGTTCTTACCTGTTGTTCCATGAGAATTAGGATTCTCTGTTGTAGTAATAGGTCTCCTGGTGGATGTGGTCGATTTCGTTGTTGACAAAGTTGTGGTTGTTGGTCGCTCAGTTGAAGTAGTAGTGGTTGTTGGTCGCTCAGTTGAAGTAGTAGTGGTTGTTGGTCGCTCAGTTGAAGTAGTAGTGGTTGTTGTTGCCGTTGTGGGTGCCCCTATCGTCGTAGTTGTCGATGATGAAGTTGTTGTCGGAGATGCAGTGGAAGTTGTAGTACCTACTGTCGTCGTTGTTATTAATGTGGAAGTCGTTGTCGAGGGTGGACTAGTTGACGATGAAGTTGTTGGTGTAACACTCGGTGTTGCAATTGGCGATGACGTTGTAGAGGTTGCTGTCGTTGTTGTTGACCTTACAGTAGAAGTCGTTGAGGGGGCTGCTGTAGTTGGTGTTGTTGTTGAAGTTGTAGTCGTGGTGGTTGATGTAGTTGTCGAAGTCGTTGTAGATGGCGTTGTTGATTGGCTTGTTGAAGTCGATGTTGTCGGTGTCGGTGTCGTTGTAATTGGGGATATTGTTGGATTCGAAGTCGTCGTTATAGCAGTTGTGGTTATTGCTGGCGTTGTTGCAGTAGTAGTGGTTGTTGTTGGCACTGTTGACGGCGTCGTTTTCGGAGTTGAAGTTGTTGTTGGAATTGGTGTTGATGCTGTAGTAACTGGGGTTGTGGTTGTTGTTGTAGTTGTGCTAGGGTTTGATGTTGTAGTTGTGCTTATGGTAGTTGGTGAAGTTGTGTTCGACGTTGGTGTTGTCGAAGATGTGATAGGGTTAGACGTTGAGGTAGTGGTTGTTGTTGTTGTGGATGCTGGTACCGTTGAAGTTGTAGTTGTCGAAGCTAAAGTTGTAGTCGTGTCTGTTACTGCAGTCGTGCTTGATAATGTAGTCGGAGAAGTCGTTTTTACTGTCGTTGTTGATGGTTCTAATGAAGTGGAAGGGGTAGTAGTTGGCGTTGTAACAGATGATGATGGACTTTGAGTTGTCGTCGCTATTGTTGTTGTGGTTGTTACAGGAGTGGTAGCTGAAGTAGTTGACGTTGATATTGGCGTTGTTGTGGTTGGCGTTTCAGTTGTTATAGTCGTTGTAGAGGTTGGTGTCGATGTGGGAGAAGTTGTGGAAGAAGTTGTTGGAGCTGTCGTTGTCGTTGTTGTGGTGGTTGTAGGTGACTCTGTCGAAGTAGTTATTGAGGTTGTTGTCGGAGCAGTTGTTGGTACAGTTGAAGTTGATTCCGTTGTTGTAGTTGTCGTTGTTAACGGTTTTTCGGTTGTGGTAGTTGTTGGTATCTCTGTCGAAGTCGGTTTTGAAGTAGTTGTCGGAACAGTATTAGTTGCTTCGGTTGTTGTTGACTTCGCTGTTGGTGCTATGGTGGTTGTTGTTCTAGGTTCTTGTGTTGTGGGAATTGTAGAAATTGTGGTTGTCGGTTGTTCAGTGGTACTTGGCATTTCCGTCGTTGTCGGTCTTTCAGTAGCTGTTGTTTGGATTGAAGTTATTGTTGTTGGCTTTGTCGATGTAGTTGTTGTCCACTTGGTGGTCGTCGGAGCATTTGTCGACGTCGTTGTTGTTGCTTCAGTCGTTGTCCACTTAGTGGTAGTTGAAGGTTTGGTCGTTGTTCTTGTTGTTGTCGTTGTTGTAGACCTTGGCGTTGTAGATGAGAATTTTGAGGTTGTCATCGTTTCGGCCGTCGTAGTTATAGTAGACGAAGTTGTTGGTATTGGTGTCGTTGTTATTGTTGTCAAAAAAGATGTAGTGGTTGTTGGTCGTGCAGTTGTTGTAGTTGAAGTAGTAGTAGGTGTAGTTGTCGATGCAGTTGTCACATGGGTTGAATTATGATGATCACTAGTGGTACGCTTTGACCTCCAATCATCGGTAGTAGACGAATCTTCTTTAACAAGAGAATCTGATTCAAAAGCCTTAGTTGGTAGCTGTGTTGTGGACGACGTTGACGAAAATTCCTCGTCACTCTCTTCTTCGTCCTCATCTTCCAAAGCGGCTGATGATTCTCGCGATTTTTCAGGATAATATGCTGGTCCGTAGGCCATATCTGCCACGCGCACATAATTTTGACAATTGACTTCACACTGTGGTAGGCAGAGCTTGCGCTCAGTGTCGTAGCTATTATCACCAGGACATCTAAAAAAAAAATTATAATAAAGAACTCATTAATTCTTAATCTACTTAAGAATTATGCGTTTGCTTACTTAAAGCGAGTTTGTAAGTAATTTCCATTGTCCTGTAGCTTGCAAGTGTAGTAGAGTGAGCAATCAAAAGCAGATCTAAAGGTACCTTCGGATGTGCATTGTGGGAATTTCGAGTCACAGTTTGCTGGAATGTAGCTGCCGCTGCTTGATACTTCAGTAGTCGGGCAGTGATCGCCTGGAACACATTTACTGTCAGGCGCTGAAAATATGGTGCCAGCTGGGCAGCTGTATTCATGAGCATACATTTCATTTTTATAGCACTTGTAATAGGTTTTACAATCGCTCTCATGTGGAAAGCGGCCTTCTTTGGAGCACTTGTAAGTGCTAATAGGTCGTTCATGTGCACAACGACCGCTGCTAGTATCAAAGCTCTGTAAAGTTAATAATTTTAAAAAAAATGTTTGTTTTGAGCATACTCGAAATTTACCTCCAAGTTTGGACATTTGCTGAAGATAACACAATTTGGTTGACAGACATAGTAAAATTGCTGTTGATCGGGATGAGGTTTAATGCCCACATAGTTTCTGGAACAGCGGTTGTTCTACAATGGAATGGACGTATTTTATACATTTTTTATATGATTTTTTACAGATGGTAAATAAACATGTAAACGATATTTATATAGGGTGACTTTGTAGCAACTTATTTTTTGACTGTTTACCTTCAGTTTGGACTGAATCGATTTACAAACCAATAGCGTTTACAAATCCTAATTTAAAATAATTTAAAATAAATAATTCGCTAATTATTTTAATTTAAACTGTTCTATTTAGTTATGCTTACAATCACTTAAGAAATCACTCTTTATGGCTTGTATTCTAGGCAAGATAATCTGCCTATTTTGTCTCTCTAATGTCTCCGCCATACTTTTCAAATTATATAGTGGCTCAGCTGCAGCTTGTATAATTAGCTATCTATCTATGAGAGATCAAATTCGACCAACTTTCACATGTTTTAGAGAACTATATTTTTTTTAATATAAATGCGGGGAAGCTTATTTTGCTGCAGCTTCTTGACTTTTCTAAATTTTATTTCTAGATAGCCAAATAGTTTTTCATTTAACACGGATTCTTCAATTTTTTATCTATAACAACGGATAGTAGTGTTCCAAACTTACGTAATCTATGCGAACTGGCACGCCACCTCCAGGAAAGGGTTTGTAAACTCCATACACACTATCATAATAGCTGCCTGGTGGTGGATAAACAGGTGGTGGTGCCTGATAAGCATAACCATAAGGCGGCTGATAAGGATACGGTTGACCGTAATATCCAGGGGGCAACATGGGACTATATACGGGGCTAGCATAAGCCCTTGACATGGCTATAGAGCGTGCCTTGACTTTGGACATCAAAAGCAGCACACAGCCAGTGGCCAATGTGATGCTCAACCAGCTGCAGTGCATCATTTCTTCACTTCACTTTATAATATAAAAGATTCACACTTGTAACTTAGACACTACTTAGCATTTGAATTGCATTAGTTTTAGTTCGAATTATCCGTTTCGTTTCAGTTCGTTTTTGGAGCGTACGGAACGTCCTAGGTAATTGCTAGTTGCAGCCGCGACCGCGTTTAGGTTTTGTGTGTGAACTTAGTGGGCCCTCAGTGAGCTTAAATGCTTTTCAGTGGAACGCCTCAAAAACGTTGCATAATTGAAATGCCAATGGGGCTTATGCGTGATATACATAAGAACAACAAATGTTGCTAAAACAGTCAAAAAAGAGCAGCTCAATTATTAAGTCTCTGTGTTTGGAGCGCAAGTTAATTCATCATTACTCGTGCGCCAAAAACCGGAAAACTTGGCGCAGCGTAGTCTTAACCATGTTCTTTTGGCCAGTTCATGACTAAACGAAAAATTGCAGCTAAGCCGGGCGCACAGACAAAGATAGAGCTATGTTGGTATTGCTTTTACTTCCGTTGGTCAAAATTTTCGTAGCTTTCTTTTTGCAAGCTATGATTAATTTTTAAAACGTGATCGAGAGATGTGGCATGGAGATGATGAAGCTGTATGCAAACCGGAATTAAGTTTGCGCTGATAACTACAAGAGTATCTGTAAATTTTGGAAAAAAACGACAAATTGATAAATGATGCATGCGCTTACTATGAAAATAATCGTAATTGGGCATGGAAGTAGCTGCTCATGAATTGCATAGTTCAATGCATATGCATTTATTTTGTTGTTAATATTATTATTTGTAATACTATAATATTTTGTTTGTAGTTCCTCGTTTTTACACGTAGGCCAGTGTTACGCATTGAAATGTAACGCGCTTGGGCGTCTCTCAACTTTGACACAAACTCACGAAACTCAACTACATTTAGTCAGAAATTAGCTACAAAAAGGGTATTTATATAAGGCAGGCGACAGGCCACATCCGAACACGTAGTTCATCAAAAACCAAACTACATCAAAGGCATTAAATCATTTTTAGCTTTATTGCATTTATGACTTAAATAAATATTTTAAATTTTTTGGTTTTGCTTTGGTTTTACACAATATGTTTTAAATATTTGTTTCTTTAGGCTTAAGGCTATTGCACGTTTTTTGTTATAAATTGATAATATATTAAAGTTAGATAAATATAGCGTGCATTCAAATTAAAAACTATACCCAAACATATGAGGCTTGACAATATAAGGGGTACAGCTAAATTGTGCAATAACTTATATTTAGTTCGAGTGCCACATGAGCCTGGTTTTCCAGCTAAAGGGTTCTTCAGCAAAAAAAAAATTAAAACCCTTTAATTAAGCTAGCAAAGTATATTTTTAGTTCTGGTGTTTAATTATTATGCTTAAATTTAATTGAATTCAAATTTATATTTGCTTTTAGCCTATTTACAACTACTTGTTATGTAGTCACAAGAAGTGGAGCAAAATTCTTGCGCCAGTAGATTTAAACCTCTTGATTATCCTCCGACTCGGCTACCATAGTTAGACTTCGCAGCGATCTGTTAAAGAAAAAAATTTCAAAAAACAAATTGATTAATGGTGCATTAATCTGTGTTTATTTCGTATCGCAAACTCAAAATGTGCTCTTGAAATATAAACAATTTCTATGTTAATCATGGAATACGTCTATTGTTGTAAATATTATGTGTTCCTAACACATAGTTTTGCTAAAAGATAATTCTTATCTGTGCTGAACATGACAAAATTAATAACAATCTCAATTTGTGCAATAGATGCTCTTTAGCTTTATGTGAAAAACTATACAAAATTGCTCAGCACGTAGCAAGTTAAACCCAATAACTAATCCATTTCGCAAAAAATAGACTTAGCCTATACCCTTTATTTTTTAAGTGTGTGCATGTACTTGAAAATAACTCGTAGTTGTCGAAGCAGCTATCTGTTTTGAAAAATCAATCCTATTCTACATTATAACATGCGTCTCATATTAAAAGACAAAAAATTGTAGAAGATTTTATCCATACCGAATAAATATTCTATATTCTTTTAAAGAAAACACAAACTTTAATGAAAAACAAACTTTGCAAATTGGAACCATAACAGGTCATCAATTAGTAGTATTCAATAAGAGTAGAAGCTCTTGTTTTTAAAAATGCCAATTGAGTTTGTTAAAAGTTAAATTGCAGTCATTAATAACTCATTTAGCATGCTAAGCTCAATATGAATGTGATAATATATTGACGGATTAATGCGAATTATTATAATAATGCGAATTATTAATAATATAATAAATGCAATAATTTAAGCGGTGAGCATTTTTTCTTTAATAGCTAAACATCTAAAGTCGCGTGATCCAGTTTTAACTGATACTATCCATATTTTTTTACTTCAATAAAAGGAATACTTTATATTAAAAATTTAATATTTAAAAAAAATTTCCATGTATTCAACATTTCTAAAGTAAACGTTCTTAATGGGATGATTTTCCACCGTAAATTGACTTAAGATACACACACTTTTTTTAACTTCGATAAATGTGTTTTTGAAACGTTTCTAAATATTTATATATTTCCATATTTACAAGAGATTTTTTGGTTTTTATTTTGGAATGTAGTGACCCATTTTGGTTTTGGAAATATGAAACAAAAGTGGAATGGAAAATTCATTCATCCATTGGAAAAATCATTTATTATTTTATTGAATTAATTGTGGACATACTTTTTGAAATTAAGAATTTCAGGAATTATAGAAAACTAAACAATATATGGAATATTTTGAATATAAATGTAAATAAACTCTTCACTTTTCTACTACTGACTTTTGACTGATTTTGACTTTTCGATTTCAAATTAAGACTAACATAAATTATTAATGAGATTAAGTAGATTCTATTTTAATTATTTGTGCTGTATAAAGGCGCTTATCGATTTTGCCCAAAAACTATAGGTTTACATTAATTTAAAGTTAGCCGAATTGCATGTGTTAAATATAAAAATAAATTTATTCCCCCCTTGACTATTGTCGGCCCAAAGTCGGAACTATCTATCTGCGGTGTCTTTAATTAATAAAGATTATTTTTTATGTAGGGCACAATAATTTTATTTTGTGTGTTTTTTTGATTTCGGAAATTCCGATTTTGGCAATAATATTTTTGATCGTCGTTAGAGCGCGCTTTCAGAATTTGAATGCCTAAATGTTGCATACGCCGAAAATTAGCTGACGAAAACACCCTAATCACTTTATTAAATTTCATCAAAATCGGATAACTATGTCATGCACCTTGCTCTCATAAAGCAAATTAGTAAAAAAAATTATTTCTTGTGCGTTTGGCTCTGACCCTCACATTCCACAAATGAAAGTTTTTGGATTTTATATATCAAATTTAATTAATATCTGTTGAAGAAATTCAAAAGTTCCCATAGACTGATAGATCAAAAAGGCGATATTCGCTAGAAAATTTCTTATGTATAAAACTGGACTAACAAAAGGAAAATATGCTTAGTTTATTTACTGGTTAATTTTACTCGAAGTTGCAGTAAAAGTGCAAAAATGGTTGGAAATAATGAATATTAAGTTGCGCTACGTTGTTACATTTGCAATAATTATATATAATGATATCTTCTTATCGGTACCGACTGTTTGATATTAACCACTTGTACCTGTGATAAAAACCTTATTCATAGCTGGGAGTTCCCGATTGTTCTTATACTGCTTGGTATAGTATTTACAAACAAATTGTAAAAAGATTTCAGTGCGTGAGTCCCCTTGAATTTTTATTCCGAGTTTAAGAGAGATAATACTATGACGAATTTCAAAACAGACAAAGGTTGCTAGGTTGAGCATTTTTTAATCTCATTAAAAAGCTTCGATAGAAGAAATACTTAAATAAACGATGAAAGCTAAGCTCTGTTTTAATAGCAGCTCTCGAGCGTTACGTGTTAAAAATGAAATATTTTCGTTATATTGTTCTATTAATATTAATAGCCAATGCAATAACAAATGTTAAATCGTGTAAGTTGCAATTAATCACTAGAAATTATTAATTAGTAACTTTATAAATGTTTCAGTTGTGGACAAAGTGCCAACATTTGAGGGCGTCTGCCAGCTACCGGGTGATTGGTGCTCAACCAAATGCCAAATAGCCGGCGGACGTGATGGAATTTGCAACAAAGTGCAGCTTTGTATATGCCGATCATTGTAGGCCAAGTTAAATAAATGAATTGTTATGAATTAAGAGTTAAAAAGAAAACGGTTAACTACAAAAGAATAATTTGAAATATTTACAATGTAGCACAGTTTTGATGGGCTGTCTGCTGTTTCGGAAAAGTGTACAAAATTGTAGGTAAAATGTTGTCAACAAGTTGTAAGTTATGTTTTTGCTACCCACCTGGAGCGCTCGAATAGCGAAGGATCAGTATAGATGGGCTCACTGGGATCCTCGAATTGATGATTGGTATTGCCCGAAGTGCGCAACGGATTGATAACAGGCAGCTGACACATGCGCGCCAAATTACTGCAAAAACATCGAAATTATTTAATGGTAAAAGCCACCAAGTTGCTTCCTTACCCCGTAGCAAAGGTCTTGTGCAGTGAACCCCCAAACATGGACATATTCGTGCGAAAAGCGTTCTTGGGCACGCTCGGGGTGGTGCCACTGGGCATATGACCAATTTCAGTAAAACGCTCATGCGTGCGTATTGAAGAATGGCCCATAGAATGTATGGGTGAGTTGCGATCGACCAGTCGGTTCTTCGATATAGATTTCCAGTAACGCCTTTAATGTATAACAAGTTATAGAGAATTTAAAAGTAAATATGAAACATGCAAGTACCTGTAACCCAATCCGGCCACCAATGTTATGCTGAACAGCAATATCATAAGCAGTATTATGGCTGTAATCAAACCATGATACTCTGCAGGCGTCATGCAAACCGTTTCTACTGGTGCCACCAGTTTGCGCGGATAGGACTCCTTCTCAATTTCTTCACGCGTTTCAAACACCTGCGAAAATAGGTTATACATTTTTATGACTTCTACGTTTTAGGAGCAAACTTTACCTCAATCATTTCGCGCACTTGTTCGGGCTCCTCGGTTTCTTTGGGTTTCTCGGCAGTGGTGCCATTAAATTCGCCCAATGTAGCGCTAACAGTGGTGCTGTTTAATACCACAACATCATCTGCGTCAACTGTATCTATTTGGTCAACACCTTCCAACTGTGCTATATCTGTGATATTTAAAGAGCGACGCTTGCGTCCAAACGAGGGCTCTTGGCGACCTGCAGGTCCGGGACAATAAGCTGGCTGACAGCCCTCGCGGCAGGAGCGCACTGTGGCTTCGAAGACAAGGAAATTGGATTCTGGTATTTTAAATGCATTGAAACGTGCTTCTAACGTATCGCCATCACGCAGTTTGTCCAGCTCAGGGAAGACATAAGGATCCACAGGGCAGCTGGGAGTTTAAGTAGAACGCGTATTAACAGGTTAAGTTGTGCTTGGTATTCTACTTACCCAAAACGATCAATCAGCTGGATGCTACGTCCCGAATAGGGATCTCGCGCCACTACATTGGTAGCAAAGATGTCAGTAACATGATTGTAGCCATCCTGTGCTTCCAAGCGGAATGTTAAAGGATCACCCACTGCTATGGTTGTTGTAGGTCTGCCTTGATACAATATGCTTAGACGCACTTTGGAGCTTAAAGTATTTTCAGCAGGCAAATATTCTATGGGTATGGGACTGCCAGAGCTAAAAATGGTAAATGACATGAGTGTGCCATAGTTGCATTTGCCACTCTATTCTGCCTTACCCTGCGCCTATGTAGCCCGAGCTAACAATTGCCTCGCCTGGTCCTCGAAATATGCAGGTTAAATTGTAACGCTTATCGCGGCTCGTTTGCACATTGTCTGAGAATTGCACGACAACAATGTTTGTCAACGTGTCACCATACTGTTAAAATAAAACCAAGATATAATCTCTTTAGGATTTGCATGTGGAGTGTGATTTGGCTTACGCGCTGGGTGCCGCAGTCTGGATAGCCTTGAGGTCCGCTTATGCGGAGCACGTTAACAGTGCCACCGTTGCCGCGGAAGAAGCAGCGATCGTAAAAGCCATAAGTATAGATGCGTCCCAGAAAGCCCTCCGGCGTTCGTATGGTGAACTCCATGCCCTCTTCATTGCATGTTTGGGTAACTGCAAATTGATTTGGTTTGTAGTATATGTAGCCTATTTGTTGTGGGCATTTAGTTACCATCCATGCACTCGCCATCGCTGCGTCCAATGCTGCGCTCATAGAAGTCATAATTGGAAGCATCGAATGTCCCAGGGTCATGTATGTCCAGCTCCCGTGAGTCTCTGTCGCTAAGCTCACAGTTGGGCGATTCGCGGTCGTCGTAGCTGGAGGCTGCCGTATCTCTGTGCAAATTGAATATATTTGTTAAGCTCATTGGAGCACTTGTAGCGACGCGCTTATCTTTGATCTCTACCTGTAGTTGAAGCTGCGGCAGACAAACTCTCTGCTTTCGATGCATTCGCGTTCACATTGTATCAGACTGGGCACAATCAGAGCACGTCGCACAAAGTGTCGTCGCATTTTGTGTCTGGCTGCTATCTGCTTGAAGTTGTCGCTTTCTTCGCAACGTGTGATAGGCGGGCGTGGTGGACCACCGACTGGATTTGCGCTGCCACCGCCGTAGGGGGTCGGATGGTGTGGCAGACCAAGGCCGGGCAGCGGTAGCGGCCGATCATCCGCGGCGCCGCCACCATATGGCCGATTAAAGGGGCTGTCAAAGCGACCATAGGGAGGACCACTACCTGGTCGTCTGCCTATGGGCGCATCGTACTCCCTATCATAAGGACCAAATCGATCACCATAGCGTTCTTCGTAGTCATAATCATAATAAGGTGGCGGAGGCCGCTCTAAACCTAAACCAAGGCAATTTATTTTTAAGCTGTTTTTTTAACTCAAAGCAAGTTTTATTAATGCGCGATTTTTTTTTTTTTTGTTTGATTACATTGGTAGTTGTTTGGTTAGTTAGCACTTACCGGGTCGTCTACCTCCTTCGGGTCCGCCGATGCGGTTACCATATTTATAGATGTCTATGGGGTAGCGATCGTTACCTACCGGAAAGCGATTTGGTGTAGAGGCATACTTGCTGGCACTGCCTGTAGGCGCTAAAGGCGCTGGAGGATAACGTTTGGCAGAGTCTGGTTCGGGGCGCCTTGCGCCATGCACAATATCATCATACCGCCCTGGAGGTGGTGGTCCAAAACGGCCGCCTGGCGGCAGTGGAGCACGCGAGTCGGGTGGATAAGGATATCTTGAATCCAAGGAGGAAGGCCTATAACGTCTATCAGGAAAGATGCTATCTGGTGCATCACGACCTGTATAGCCACCAATCGGATCACGGCCAGGTGCATATCGTGAATAATAGCGACTGTCATAACGATTGTCACCATAGCGACTGCCACCACCCCCAGCGCCGCCAATGCCATAAGGACGGTAAGGCGCATCGTCTTCAATAGGAAAGGGTCTTGTATGCGGCAAGTCGCCGGGTAGTGTATTGTCGTTAATACTTGGATATGGTTGCAGTGGACGATATGGTGGACGATCCCTGGCAGGATAACGTCTATCGCCAAAACGATCCGCATATCGACCTGGTGGATAGCGATCAGCATATCGATCGCCTGGGTACCGATCCCGATCACGATCACGATCTGCTGGGTAACGTTCGCGATCTCGGTCCCGATCTCCAGGATAGCGCTCAGGGTCGCGATCACGATCTCCAGGATAGCGTTCAGGATCTCTATCTCTATCACGATCTCCCGGATAACGCTCACGATCTCTATCGCGGTCTCGATCGCCACCACCGATTGATGGATAGCGATCTATATGAATTAGCATTGTCAGCGTGTTAGTTAATTAGTTGTCAGTAAAAATCAGTGTAACAAATTGTTTTTTTTGTGAATTAAGTTATTTTTTGAATATGTCATTATGTGATATCCTTACCGTAATCATCGGGATAACGATCATAAGGTCTGCTAAAGCCGTCTGGACCGCCCATAGGAAAACGTGAGCCACCACCACCAGCCACACCTGGACCATAGCGATCAGGTGGATAACGTTCCCCGGCACCTCCACCGCCAGCATAGGGATATCGATCTGAAAATAGAAAGAAAAGTACTTAAAATAATGTTTGAGAAGACATAATAGATACATTAGGAGTTCACCAACATAAGTTGTTAAGGAGAATGCCTTTCCTACTCACAATTAGTTTCTTATAGAAAATTGAACGATTAAGCAGCCGTTTACCGAATTTAGTATAAGGATGGACCATACTTCATTCGGTGGCAAAAGGGATTGTAAATACCATATGCATATTGTTTTTTTTAAGTGATGAGTCTGTCAACCTGATCAAATCTAACCTGCCTCACATAAAATTTGATCAGTATGCTTCTTGTATGCAGTGCCTTTGAAGAAAACTATTTTTAATAATATAATGTTGCATAAAATTATATAAATATGATATCCCGTCATATTTGACTAGAAGATAATCAAATGATTTTTTGGGGATAAGTGCAAAATTATGGATGTTTTTAATTTTTTGGCTTTGAGACTCGCAAACACTTCCCAATAAACTGCCCGAATATTTTTACTGCAGAATTTATAGTGCTTTGGAGTAAACATAGTACATTATGGCATTTAAATACAACTGTCATTTTGTAGTTAAAAATGAGAACGATTGCAGAAAGGAATTTCCAGTAATATTTCGCGGCTTTTCTTTTATACAAATTTATCATTAAGCATCACTAACATTCTTTTTTAAATATTAAAAAAAAAACATTTGCTTTTAACTTTTAGGGAGAATGCAGCAGGTGCTTTGATAAAATTTGCGTTGCATAAGAATACAGGCTACGAATACCCACTTCTCTAAGCGAGGATCCACTGCCAAGAAATCAATATATGCCAGAAATATGTTAATACGTCGTCGCTTTCTAGCGTTTAGGCTTATTAAGCCTAAAAAAGTAAAAAAGAAACTTAACAATGTTTCAGAAGTATTCTTATAGTTTTTGAAAGAAAGTAAATGTCTTAAATTTATTTCGGCAGAAATCCGAATATTCCTGAATTATTATTCTTCGAGGTAAAAATATTTTGTACATTTCTATGTGCTCGTATATTAAGTGTGCTTAATTTACCTAATTGTAAACAACGCGACCCAAGTATAATTGAAAATACAAATCTTTATACAATCGAAAGGTCATAATCAAAACCATATCAATTGCTTCTAAACATTTTCGCTAGAACAACACAGCACAGCTGTAGTAGTAAATTGTTGGCCAATAACTTACCATAGTCATTGGAAGCAAAGTCAGGATACCGATCATAAGGTCTGCCATAATCAATACCCTCACCAGGTGGCAGCCTTGAGCCAGTACCACCACCACCGCCGCCACCAGCACCTTGACCGCCCGCACCACCAGCGGCGCCTCCTGGTCCATAGCGATCATCATGCTTGTTCGGTTGTCGCCAATTGCTGCCTGTTTGATCACCGGGTCGCTTGCCATCGTTGCCTCCATGGGTGCCATCATTCTCACTGCCACCGCCCACAACATTCACTAAAACAACAGAGCAAAGCCATTATTAGACTCTCAGCTACAACCTACTGCATTAGCACCTCCAATGGCCACTTACACATAAGATTCTCATAGTAATCATAGTCAGCATCATATATAATACGCATGCCATCCTTTTGATTGTACCGACTCAGGCGACAAGTACGAAAGCGATCACTGTACACAGCAGACCTGTAATTTGTTGTAGACCAGAGCAGAAATTGGATGAAATAGATGAAACCGTTGAGCGAGCAGACAACAAATGGTCAAATGAAAAAGAGCCAGAAAAAAAAACAAGAAATACTTGAAGACGTTGCAACAACTCCGGCAACGGCAAAGGCAACATCATTGGCAACATTATTGGCAACGGCAACTGTAATGGTAATGTTGATGGTAACGACAACTACAACGCACCTGCACTGGAAGCTGGTCTGACGTAGGCACTCGTCCAAGCACTCGCTTAACGAACGTCCCGTAATCTCTGAGTGAAACTCACCGCCGAGCCTCGAGTTGCGGTACCGCTGGAATGCTGTATCTGGCCGTCGGCCACTCGAGAAGAGGTGCGAGGTAACTGAGTTATCTGGATAATCGTTGGCGCGTTCTGCAACGGGACAACAGCATAACATAGACATAGACTTGGAGTTAGACGTGAACGTTAAGGTGGAAATGTGCATGTGAACATGGAGTTGACCGTTGTTCTAAGCTGTGCTATGTAATCTAACTGTCGCTGCTTCTCACTGGATAGTACGTGTACGCGTTCGAGCCAGTGTCGGCGACGACGTCTATGTCGTTGTCGATACTTTTCGGACTTGTCACCGTTTAATGGTGCATTTGGTTGTATATCGCCTCCGTGTGCACATGTGTGGGCTTCATGGTGCATTCTAACAGTAGCTACTTACGATTATCTAGACACACAAGATCATAAAAATGATGTGTTGGGCTGGAACTAATGCTAATATCATCTTTTTGCGATATTGAGTCTTCCTCCGATAGTATACACTGTTTGCTCTGATCATCAAACTCCACGGAGCGGCAGAAGTATCTACAAGTTGTTTAATTAATTAACTGCTCATAAAATTGCGTCTATTTACCTACTTTTCAGCGCGTAAACACATAGTTTGACACTCCTCCAGTGTCATATTGTTAAAGATATCCACCTCGAATGGTCCTCCCAAACGTTTATTCTCCTCTTTCACGAACACGGCCAGACCATCACAGCGTCGTTCAGCTATAAAAATTTAATGACTTTATTTGCATATCTCATTGGCTAACTGTATGTACGAGGTGTTACCATTTAGGCACGTGTTCTCCAAGTAATCAGAATTAGGATCATCCTCCATTAGTTCTGGATGTGTGCGTCGCGTAAATCGGCTCAATGTGCAGCTGCGCATGGTCGAATCAAAGTTGGCGGAACGGCAGACAAAGGAAAACTCGTTCAGGCATTTGTCCTCACAATCCGAACGATTTGCAGCCGTTATCTAGTTAATGTTACAATGTCAACTAATTAAGTTTTATTTTGCTTTTCTTTTCTCTACCTCTTTAATGTCGCTTATGGGTAACTTCAATTTCTTGCGCGGATGCCGTTCGAACACATAACGCCGACTGGGGCACTCACGCTCCGGGCGGCTGGCTGTAATTTAGGCAATTTAGGAATTGTCTTAAGCGCTCACAACTCCTACACTTACATGTCAAACAAATCTCGTTGAAATGCACGCTATTGGGCACCAGCATTAGACTACCGATGCCTTCGGGTCCGGCCTGCTCTGATGTTATATAGCACAGCGACTCCTCATACTCCGAGCTACCACCAAATGAGGTTATACGACTGCCTGGCTGAAAGTCAAAGCTGGTACACATGCGCACCAGATTGTTGGTGCCGGTGCGATCTCTCAGACACAAATCCTGACACTTTTCCAACACACGAAACGGTGGCGCTGTATCGCGCACGACATCATCATCATAGCCCTGCAGCTGTTGATTGGGCAGACGTTCATAGAGCACACGTCCCAGTCCATTTTTGCAAGTGGTTTGAGCTGCATTAAGATTTTACCTTAAGCTTTCCAATAAACTTTGTAAGTTAATGGCTTACCGTAACTTAGCTTCCAACAGAGACTGGCCCAAATGGCCAGTAGTAATATGTGCAGTTCTAGCTTGTATTTCATCTTTTCTCGCTTTTGCTTAATTTTCCTCATTAAATCTAACGCGGCATCATTAATACTGATCCGGTTGTTTCAACTTTTTCTAGCGTGTGTATTGCTGTCAATGATTGCAGAGTAAATAAATAAATAAAAAAAATCAAATACAGCACATGAATTGTCAACGTTATAACTCTATGGATGTACGTTCTCTCCATATCTGGCCTGATCAAATTAGTTCATTGGCTAACTAAAAATTATGTGACCTCAATAATGAAAATTTCACTGTGGTTACAATGCAGAGATGGAAAAATCACATGAATTGTTAAATTTGTATTTTAAGCGTTCAACAACAGCTCCGTCAAGTGCTCCATAGTGTGCACAATGCGTAACGTGAATTTTGTTCATTAAACTAAGCCCAGCAACAACAACATGTAGTTCTGCTTATATCGATCCACAACTCCGGATGTCACTTCCGGCTTATTGTCTGCTTAGCCATTTTATGTTGAAATTGGTAACATGCAGATATGTAAATGTTTCATGGTGTTTTGAAATACACCAGAAATTCTAGAAAAAATAGCAGCCTGGGTTGTATCCTTTAGGCATACCTAGATTTTCCATTGACAATGATTCTTAGACTAAGTAAGCACTGTATATAGTTTCTACAAGTACAGAAGTTGATAAAATCTAAAAGCATCTTATCAGGTTCTAGGGGTTTCGAGAATATTGCTTACGCACTTTACAATAGCAAAAAAAAACGAAAGTTTTCTCACTGTTGATGAATTTTAAATACTCTACAAGAACAAATATATAACTATATTACTTAAGCATTAGTTTGATAGAATGTAGGCTATTTTTATTTGTAGGCTTTTAAAGGAAACATACTCGTGTTCGATGGTTTTGTCAATTTTTTAACAACTTCATATACGTTTTTAGAAAAATTGTACAACTCGGAAAATATCCAAGCCAAAACTTATAAATTCTTTTAAACATTTTAATTATTAAACAATCTCTTAAAACCCTGAAACCAATGTTACACGGATCTTTGCACTATCCTAAGGGTGTTAAGATTGTGCCGAATCATATTGAAGACGGTAAGGTTGCCTTCATTTGACTAGTTCTCTTTTAAGCGCTTCTTACGACAGACAGTGGTCCTAGGTTCTTTTCGGAACACCATAAGGGAAAAAATTAAAAAAAAAACATTTTAAATTTTAAGACTTTTACTGAATGTAACTCGTTATATCTTAAGTAAGTTGAATTGGATTGATTTAATTCAACAAATTTTAATAAAAATGTTAATCGTTCTAAAATTTTGTTTAAATAAAATATTTTAGAAATCTAAGGGACTTTGCCTCTGGGCATTGGCGATCCCAAAGCCTTTTCGATTGTTTCGGCATCTTCGGAGACACAGGCTTATTTACATATTGTTTTA
The DNA here is from genome assembly GCA_035046065.1 of Chymomyza procnemis. NCBI lineage: Eukaryota > Metazoa > Arthropoda > Insecta > Diptera > Drosophilidae > Chymomyza > Chymomyza procnemis. The sequence goes on along the minus strand of JAWNOJ010000023.1, from coordinate 7,873,190 downwards.
GGTTCTTAAAGTCTTTGAGCGGCCGTCGCTAATCACCACCTACTAGTCTTTAAAATCGAGGGGACCATGCACACTACGAATAATATAAATCCTATTGTTCCGCCTTGGTTCGGCAGACCGAATAATCAAATCAGGGAATTAAGTAAGTTTTTCGAAAATACCAGTGTACTTAGTGGCCTGCACATTTTTTTGAAGATCTAACTTCTATATATGGTTAGCTACTTGGCCTAGCAGAGATACCCGTGCTATATAAGTAAAATTGTTTTAGATATATAAAATTAGTAGTAAGTTATTAAATTATTAAAAAACCATTACGTACAAAACGCAAAAATTTTAATTTTAAACTCAAAGACTATCTAAAAAACATGATTATTCTTTTTTCTCAATATTGTTTGCTAAATGGTTTTTTTAAGCAAACTTTGCATCTATTAGGTCACGGGCCTACAAAATATAGTTACTGCTGAAGCCATTTACGATTGTATATACCTGAAAGCATTTAAACCTGCTCCCCCGTTTGAAGTACCCTACATTAGTAGGGTAACAATCAATTTCTTATTCCTCAAATTATGAATGCAAAATTATTCGCAAATAAGGTGATTAATTTTTTACCCTTTTAAGGAATATTTTGTACATTTTATGAGAAAATTCGAAGATTCAAGACTACCGGCTACGCACAAAACTTGTTTAGCGCACAGACTCTAATTTAGGCGATTATATAATCCCCTATTATTGCATTTACCTAGGCAATGATAAACATTACGATTGAAGTAGAATTGTTGTGTAAATCGTTTACAAGGATCTTGAATTTATGACCAATTCCCGAGCAGATCTGTGTAAATTTATAGAGATTCGTCAGCTAAATTCCGTCGTTTTGCTGATAATGCTAGAGCTACATATTTATAGCGATGCTCTTTTTATTTACATCTTGCTAGTCTTCTAGTGTGATAAAAAATTAAAGAAGTATAGTATTTTACTGATAAACTTATTTCTTCAAGGAAAATGAAAAAGTTAGAAAATTCACTTTGGGATGCTCAACATTTCAAATTAATGTCACGTATATATTTCTGGACTGTCATAAGATTCGTCTAGATAGGTTCATTTGGGCCCTCGAATCAGATTAAACGAGTTTAACAAAGGGAGCGCTGTTAGAAAGGTTCAGCCAATATCGAAAAACATATACGTTTTTTTTTTGCTAAAGACTGTAGCATGAAAACTATTTGAAGATTATTGAAAAATGATACTCTGCACTATCTTGATTTAAAAGAAGAAGATCCTCCAAAAGGTACTGTGGTCGCAGGGACCATAGACTCCTAGTAAGCATATTATTCAATTAGGCGAATGATAATAAGTACATTTCATTATTCTTCAGTTTTATAAGAGAAATAAAAATAAAATGAAAATTTTCAACCTGAAAGTATAGAATTTTTAACTTAAAAAAATGAGATATACTAACAGGTGACAAAATACTTAAAAAAAATTCGTTAAATTGAAAATTTGAATCATATTTTACATCTACGATTTTCAGTCTTGCAAACAATTCAAGTTCGGATTTTCTGGTAGAAATAATTGCTTTTTGCACTTAATGCAGTTATAAATAACAATGTCTGAGAACAATCAATGAAAATAAGTATTAAAAACATTCATCGAATATGATAAAATATTTAAAATTTAACATTAAAAATGTGCAACCTTTTTTTTGGCTGTCTTTTTTGACTTTGTACTTAATTTAAAACAAAAAAAGGGTTTCTTGTAAATAAGGATTCTCTCGTTCTCAACTGCCTAAATTATTTTCAGGATTAAAAATATTATATAGCCTGTGATATAAGATATTAAATTGCTATGATAAATTATTATAATTATACGATCGTTTTTTTATATCAAATTTTAGTGGTTATAGTTAGCATGTATATAATTTGAATGGAAATGTCATTTATTATTTTTATTGTGATTTTTGATTTAAAAAATTTGTTACGTTGCTTTATATATTTCAATATAATTATAATAGTTTTACTATTGTAAATTAAAAAAATTATAAACTGTAAAACAGTTAAAAATCCTTTTTAATTAATAAGTTAACGATATTCGTTCTTTTCTGTTTTTGTTAGTTTTTTTTAAATTTAAATTCGGTATTTAAAAAATTCGTATTTTTTATAGGTAACATGATATTCAATTTATATATAATATTTTATGGATTTATTTCACAAGCAATTTAATTTATAATATGACGCTTGTAGGCGTATGTATATTGTTTAAATATCCTTGAAAAAATGTATTACACAATTTAATAATTTAAATTAATATAATTGTAATTTTTATTGGTAATTTAAACACTCAATTTTCCATTGCAATTTAAACACTTAAGGATGTAATTTTCAGATTTTATACATCTTACACTCACTTAGAACCGAAAATCAGCGGCGCCTGGATAACGCCGGACCAGACCTGACCGATCGTTAGAAAATTTTGCGACAAACTGAATGCGTTGCGCGCCAGCACACACCATAACTCCGATGGCAATGGTTACATTTGGATCAGCCAGTATGGAACCCATTACCATTAGCGCGGGCAGCAGTGCCAATCATGAAACTCCACAGCAACAATGGACATAAAAAAAACATAAGAGGAATTAATTAGATGTGTAGACAATACTAACAAAAAAAAAGTTCTAAATACGAAAAATTCAATTCAAATGTTAATCAGTAATGACTCTAAAAGTACAAAACTCCACCAAATGCGACCAGCTTTGACAATAGTACAGGTCAATACACGTAGACAGAGCAATACAGCAACGCAGCAGCTCAGCAGCACATCAGCACACACACCCATGCACAGGCAGTGTTGGGTGTGCTAAACATGGGGTAGATCCGCGGATCCGCGCAGGTGTGAGTGCGTGTGCGACGGTTCTGCCTCGATACGGCCCCGGTTCTGCCCCAATGTACATCGAATGTTAAGCATAATGACACCTGTGGGCGGGTGTAGCAGAATTTGCTCAGTTTCATGGACACTTTACATATTCATTGTGGAGTGTGGAACTCTTGGTCAAAAAGCCATTTACTTTCACAGTCATCGGAATAAAATTGTGAAGGGCATGCACATTTCGGTTCGTGCCGATTTAAACGATCGTCGCTATTCAGGGCTGAATCTGAAGAGCAGAAAATGACAATGTTTTTTGTTGGGTTTCACGTTTGAATAAGTTCGAGGCTAGCTTTAATGGAAATCTGGCTGCCAGTGACCATCGACCATCGAGCAATATTGAATATTATGGTTTAGCTAAAGTGCAGAGGTTGCGCCTATCACCGGCAATGGGTGTGTGTGGGTCTGGCTTTTGTTGGGTGTTGAAATTTCCATGTCATGGGTGCGGCATTACCTTAACAAGGCTAGAATGTCTGAGTGGGAGCTAAAATAATAATATGCGACAGCATGTCATATTACGAGGGTAAGCAGAGCAACTAATTGGCGGGGTTGTTAAGAGATCATATGAGTATATGCTTGGTAGTGACTGCTGGGAAGTCTTAAAAACATGATATTTATTTCAATAAAAGTGAAATATCAATGATTCTGATCAAAGAAGGTTGAAAGGTAAGCCCATTCGTGTTTATGTTCCTTTCAACAGGTTTGAAAAGAACCCTTAGTTTTTTTTTTTATATTATCAGCTAATTGAGTTCTGCATTTACAAATTTCACAATAACAAAATTTGTATTTATAATCCGAATAAAAAAAAGAAAATAAAACTAAACAGAAAAATTTTATTCAGAAAATACCACCTCAATTTTGAGCCATGCGTAGCGATCATTGAAGTACGAAAAGCACAAATATTGTCACTTCGATATATTAAAAAGTAAAGTAATGAAAAAATATTGGAACGGATGGCCTTAGGCCGTACTATAGTAAAAAAGCTCACTATCTTCGAAGACGACGTTTTACGAAAAATTATTAAAGTTTATATAGGTAGTTACGAGTCCCATTACTTTTAGACAACAATTCATTTTATAAAATCGTATTATTCAAAAATATAACTAGGTCTACTACTTACTGGAAAAATAATACATATAACTGCTCTATTTATAGCATAGTATTTAAGATATCGCCATAATCGAAAATGAACCCATCTTTAAGGAGCATTACATCGCAGTGGTTACTATTTGCTAGATAAACAAAAATTCATGATTTACATTTGATATTAATTTTGATATGGGCTTGACAAACCGTGTTCTTACATAAGTTTAAACCCACAAAATCCACAATTAGTTGCCTGAAATTTTACTCTTAAGATCAGTTTTCTTTTTTTTCTGTGTAAGTCATATTGTTAGTACTCCATCTTTTCGCTCTCACAATCACAGATCACATATCTTACAACCACGCCTGTGGTATAGAATAGTGTTTAATACTATAAACAAAAAAAATTGTACTCTTGAGAATTGGCTTTTTGTTTCTATCTACTACAAAAAAAAAATATCTAGACCGTTTTTGAGCGCTACGAGTCTTTTTTTGCAGCTTACACCAAACTACAAATTGCCGTAAAATTTTCAACAAAGCAGGCGTACATATAATTGTCATTTTATTATAACATATCTTAGCAATTCCTCAGTACATTTTCAAAATTTAGAAGCTAAACATCAAAAAAATAAAAATAAAATGCCTAAAAAGTTATTGGGCACCAAGATGGGACTTGTCCAGCAAGGTTTATGTTAGTAACTTGGCTGCGGAGGCATCAAAGTTCGATTTAAAAGAAGCATTTGAAGTATTTGGACAATTAAGTGGTGTTTGGTTGGTACGCAATTCTGCAGGACTCGCCTTCTTGGAGCTCAAGTGTAGCATGGAAGCAAAAGATGCAGTTCGTGCAATGGATGGAACTTGGCTTTGTGGCAATAGAATTCGCGTGCAAATGTCAACTGGAAATCGCCTGCTGGTCGTAATAAATTTGCAAGAGGCTCTACTAAAGCAAATGATACCAACGCTAGCATTGAAGATTACAGAGCACGCGCCCCTATCCGTTCGAGTTGTAGCTGCTCTCGTGAATGGCGTACTAGCTGTCGTTGTGGGTCCCTCGACAGCAACACTTAAATATCCTGTTTCAAATGCGCTTGTAATCCGTTATTCGATTGTTTAAACAATAAAAAGCTGTGGGTTGTTAATTTTTGCATCTACACTCAATTAATATTTGCAATTTCCGTCGATTTATATGGAATCGCGTAATAAGGTCAGAATTCTATAACACAAGCCAAGTATCTAAAATAAAAATCAGGCAATTATTTCAGTAAAAAAAGTAAGAAATATATTGCTACCGTTGTATAGGTGTCCAGCGTGAAGGGCATAAACGGCTGCGCCACCAAAATAAGTGGTTTCTGTGCCCGCTGTATTACGAACATAATATCCTTTTGTATTATCCTGGATTTATTGTGCCAGTCATTTATTTCAAATGCAGCACGTGCCACCTCCAGAGACTGCATTAAGAAATATATAATTATTGTATTGTCTTGCATTAATAGTAGGTGTCTAGAAAATCGGCCTAGATGTATCTTTTGTCTCCATTTTGGTATTCGATTTCGAATTTATCAATTATCAACCGGGTAATGAACCCAAGTCTGATGTGTTGGATACTTGCCTGCGAACCACACCACATTTAATGTCTTCGATACTTGTCACCGAACTACACCAACCGGCTAAGCCAAGTAGTTTGTCTTCCTACACTGATGTTACGTGATTTAAAAAATTGTAGTCATTGCACAATTGGCGCTGGTCCTGTGTTATGGAACTTTGTGTACGAAATTGAAATTGTATAGTTCCCAACTTGATTGAGTTTTTGTGTTTGACAGTTAAATCAAGGCAAGACCAAATATATTAAAAATAGTAATACAGTTGATGTGGTGCCTTGAAGTATTCCAGGTATTTTTTATAAAAATTGGGATGCTATAATAAAAGCATGCTCGCCTCTTTCTTGTATCCTAACCTAATTGAGCAGACAATGGACTGAGGTGGCAAATTCTATACTTTAAGCTTTTTGGATTCCCTTAAAAGTCCCCCTTAACAAGACTGGAGAAGTGAGCTGAAACTTTTGTAATTATTATGATTTACCTTTGAGTATAAATAGCTCTCTTCCGCTAATAAATTCAACTGACTATTTAAAAAGGAATCCCGAAATATCAAAAAATACTTACCAAACTATTGACCAAGGTACCAGCCAGACACCAGTATGAAAGTTGTATAAAGGTAATAAGCATAAAGAGTAAAAATTTTGCCGCAACGTGTGGATCGCCAGCTGCTGCGATGGCTTCAAATGTTGACATCGAGATGAGTGCAAAGCTGGCAATAATTTGTACAATAAATGATCCATAGAACACGCTATTGATCTTATCAACAATGCTAAGACATGCAATAAAAAACAATTAGTTTGGAAGAACATTTCTGTGTTAAAACCTACCCAATAATATGCTGATGAAACTGTATAATTTTAATAAGTTCCTGATGGAACACTGCGTCACAACAATTCAAGTTTCCCAAGTTGCGTATTTCAATGCAGAGTATCTGCAAGTTGAGCGCAGTCTGTAGAAAGATGTGTATGCCCAACAAATCAATGTTTAAAATGCTCATAAGATTATGTTGGGATGTTATGGACTGTACAATGTACATAATGCGATACATCAAAGGATGCTTGTCGGGGCTATGCCAGTTAAATGGGTACGTGGCGTGAAATGGTAAGTCCTGCTCACTAAAAAATGGAACTGCTATAATGGCAAGACCAAAAACATTGAGCAAAACGAAGCATTGCATAAAAATGAATCCCTTGGCCAAGAAAGTAAGTCGCTCCCAATGTAAGACCTGCTCATCGGGTTCGCGGTGTCGAAACTGCTTGCTATAATACTCAAAGTCCATGAGAACATCATCGATTTCATTGGCGCGTAAATGTAAAACTCTCATTTTAGTCAATATCATCCAAATCTATGCGAGAGTGCAAAAAAGTATAAACAAGTCGTAAGAATATGCTTAAGATTAGCTAATACTAACACCAATTGACCAGACAAAATCATCACCCATATCTACGATGTTTTTAGCACCATGTAAGGAGCAAGCAATGGTTGCAAGCAAAATGCTAATGTTAATCAAGATGAACCAATTCCATACTCTATACGCTAGATTAGAAGCCAATTTCTTGTTTGGATATAGACCCAAAAGCCTGTACGAATAAAACTGTTAGCACATCTAAACATTTGGGCTACTAAAGCGTCTCATACCCCAAACAAGCTCGATGATAGTCCACTACCATATGCCGTGGGCGTGATTCCTTGCGCAGCACAGCAAGAAATTCAGCAAAAAAGCCACGCATTAGACGTAAATTTGAAAGATTATCGTTTTGAGCCATATCTTATTAAGATACCTGCAAAGACTGTAGCGGTACACAGTCGGGTTTCTTGCTTTTATATATGCAGGCAGCACACTTAGGCCATAATTATTGTTTTTCTACGGCTGTGCTTTACAGGAGACGCCCATTGCAATAAAACAACCTGCACTTAAGTGTCTAGAATAGCGCAGTAAGGATATATGATATTACTTTAAAATTATTGGGCCTATTAATATTTATAGAGTATATTGCAAAAATCGATTGGTTCTGCTTATTTGAGCAGCAACTATGCTCCAACAGCTACACAATAGTCATCTGGATTAGTTATCTTCATTTTTGTTTTTTTTTTTTTTTTGACATGGTATGTACTATATGGCATGTTGGTAGGCAGTTTGACTGGCATGTGATGATGGCGTTCAATGAACTCGGACCATGTGGAAATGAATGGCTATGCTTATAGAATTATAGATATTTTTAATGCTGGTTTTTGCGTGACTATGACAATATTAGATCATCAACATCATTAACCACCAATGGCAGTAACAATAATAGGAGAACATATCAACTAAAATTTCATGTTAAACTTTTGTTTATTCACAATATTTGAAGCGTATAACGATAAAAAATTACACACATGCCAATTTTTGTTAAAAAAAAGTTCAATCAACTTGCCAAACTTTTTAGTCCACCTAAGCTATGGTTTGTTAACCTCCAAATCTGAGATATCTGCACAGATTAGATGGAAATAGGCATTTTGGAACTTTTTTTAGAGTATAAATACGGATGTTCTGCCTATCCACCTGCAAAACAAAAATTTTCGATGAAAATGCTCTATATGCCACGTCGAAAAAATCACTTAATTGAATTGAATATAGTAGTAGTCTTCGGTAGAGTAGTCATAGCTTAAGGTAGCTGAAGGTGGGTGGTTTGATTCCAGCTAATACTTGTGCTTTTGCCTAGCACTGACATAGCTAGCAAAATGAAATTATTTTTGAAATATTGAATTTATGTTAAATAAAATTGATTTATGCGCACATCATAAATATCAAATCTTATTTGTTTATTATAATGGATCAGGGTATTCTAAAGTCGATATATTTAGACTAATAGCCTGCACTTTTATTTAGTGACATTGTTAGAAGTGGTCTGCCATGTAAAATGGGAGTTTTATTCAAGCCTTTTTTTATTGGGTAGGCGGAGCAGCATTTAAAAAGATGACAGAATCTCTTTGTCCACTAATTGTAACAGATTTATATGATTCGGTCTTGGCTGTGTTCTGAACGTCAAATATGTAGTGTCTCTACATGTTTATAAAGAGCCGTGGAGCTAAATATTACTGTACCCAATATGTAGTACTTAACAAAAGCCTTCTAAATATAAAGTTTGTATCTTTATGCGAAAAAACAATGCATTTCTGTTGTCACATTGTTCTGCTTATATGGACAGCATATTCAATAAAAGCTTCTTTGCAAGTAGGCCTTTTGTCTCTAATCTGCTAGTGAATTTTAGGATACTCTTGTGCAAGAAACATTTGCGTTTAGGAACAACTTGTGTCTGCATAAAGTCAAAACTGGAAAATTGAATAACAAGGTTGCAAGGTAACTAGGTGGACATTTTTTTATATGTGCGAAAAAACTTGCTACAGAACTTGAAGAAGGATATCAATGGATTTCTTCAACTAAGTAATGCTTAAGTCGACAGCTCTACCGCCTGCAAGTAAAAGAAGCGCACGAAGACGCCACTATTAATTTTTGCACTTAAAAATATCTGACATTGAGATTGACAGGTAAACTAGGAGACTGGAGGAGTAGAAAATCAGACAATGTTACTGACCGGTTTAACATGGTGTACTTAGCGCGTTACAGGTGATGCATCTCAATTTGCCTACAGCTACTCATCATGAACACCGGAAGTAAAGCGTTTGCAAAGTTACTTTGTGGCTTTTATGGGGAAAACCACCCAAACTGGGTTGGTCTAGTAGTAGTAGAATATTGTGGCCCCCTCTGGTTATGATCTCCGCAAGGGAACGTCAGCATCATGCTACTAGTTTTAAACTGCACTCAGTCACGGCAAGGCACAACAATTGAAATCAGCGTAGAAAGTTTTGCCTGACGTTGTTGTTAAAATAATTAATTATAAATATTAGAATAGGCTGATTTTATTATTGCGACAGCAAATAAATGCGAAAATATTAGCTTGACATGCAATTTAAAGCTTGACAAAAACAGAGATAATCTATAAGGAGAACTATGTTTTATTGAAATTATCTGCAAACAACTTGCCTAGAATATAAACATGAAAATGAGTTAAACTACGTTTTCCCCATTCTAAAATTTGTGTTAGAGTTATCTGTTTACTTACTGCCATTCAACTCATAAACCACTTGATAAGCATAATCGGTGATGAATTGTTATGTTACTCCTAAATTGTAATCCCAAAATCAAAAACAAACATTTGGAAATAAAGGAAGTAAAATCTCCTTTTTGGTGAATTTTCTCTTTTGAACCGTATGGTAAATTCAAACTTCGAATATAATCTTCGGCTAAAAGTCAACTTTTTTTCAAAAGTTAGATGCTCTTTTCGACAGACATGAGGATATCGACTTCTTAAGTCACCCTGATCATACCTTAGGTAACTGAAGAGAACTTTATCTTATAGTTGTTAACTACACATTTAATGTTTGTATGCACAATTATAATGTAACCTTTGAACCAGAAGGTTTTTGTTAAGGTGTATGAAGAAAATTTCCTATTTTTGTAATAATCTATATATATACAAATTAACATACATTCTTTTGTGTCTCATTTCTTTTCAGAATGAGATATGTAGCTCATTGCTTTCATCCTAGACTCCAGACTATAAGCCTAGGCAATATTTTTTGTTACATTTCAAGCAATTTCGGCCTATGGCTTTCGTAATTTATACCTGTAAGATCTGAACAATCTTAAGAATTTACATTTAAAGTATATGTATTAATTAGCTTCCGTACATCCGTTGTATCTTCACACTTCTGTTTTAATTTATTTATAGCCTTTAACCGTTTACATAAATATCAAAAACATCTATGCATACCAATGAGTTATGTCTTAATAAGACACATACGTTACCCAAGGCGCTAATCGACGGGCCGGCTCGCCCGACTGACGTCCGCCTGGAAACATAAATTTCCGTAGAAACAAGTATCTGAATATTCAAATTTCTCTGGCACAAGCTGTAAGATCCATTGATACAGGTTTGATACAAAAGAAAAAGAAGAACACAAAAACTCGTTGCATACATCTAACGGCGTTTCGTCTTCAATAGAATGCAAATACATTAACGACTTGGGGGCTACGCAATGCCATGGCCGATATTAATTATAAACCTAGCCAATGGCTATTTACTTTATGGCATACAACACTTGACCACATAAATTTGCCTATTGAGAAATTTATATTTCCGACATAAATCGCGTACTTAGGATAATAAAAAGCAATCAATTTATGGAAAATGTTATTATTAAAGTTCTGAATGCGAATTGGAAGGCACTTTTTTTTTTTGGTAAACCGTTTGAGTATGTTATCATTCAGATTAGACGATTTGCAGCTCCAGTCGGACAGTTTTACTGTTCTGCTCCGTTTGGTATTTCCATAGTAGACTTATTGGCATTGGCATCATTTGTCTCTCTTCATAGGCTGTCACTTCGATTATTGAACAGGGAAAACTTTATCGACTACAACTAGGGACTGGCATGAAAAACGGCCTGAGACGACCGAAAGTTATGATATAACTTTGAAACATAATAACGCTGTGGATAATGTGGTTGTAAGTTTCAAGAATTATTTGTAAACACCGAAATTGTGAGTCTCTCTTACCTTGCCGGCCGTGGTCTTTAGAACCTGCTGTTTTCAACTACTAGCCTTTTCAATAAATGCAAATAGATGTGGGCGTTCACCGGGTCTTTTTAAGAATACGAAAAATACAATAGCTCAATTAAATGAGGTACAAAAAACCGACCGAATTTATTTGTACTACCAATACAAAAACTGAACAGTACAATAAATTAATAATCTTTTTAATCTCTTATGCCATTCTTGAGTAAAGAATAATTTGTAAATAAATAGCTACTTTATTTTGTTACTAATATTTAATAAGATTAGAGTCTATTTTGCTGTGCAATGTTAATCCAGTTTGTTTATTTGCATTTTATTAACTTTGTTTATATGCGTTTTATTAACAATTATATATTGCCGCATAAAGTTCAATTGCCTTACTTAGTGGTGGCATAAGTATGGCATAACATTGTCATTGTCATGCTGAATCATAAAATTGCATAGTTTATTGATTAAGTGTTTTTTGCCAACTTCAGCTCAGTTTAATGGCCTCATAATGGCAACAACATAACAACAAATTGTTATCAATTTAACTTTAAATTAATGCATAAGTAAATGGCAGGTTGTTACAAAGATGAGATGGCTGCCAGCCCGCAACTTGTTGCCTGCTGTGAACTGTTTGCTACAACTAAAAAAACGCACAGTGCATTGCACACATAACGCTCATAGATACTCTAACACACACACACAGAGCCATAGATACTTTGGAACTCACATAGATATCGAAACATGCATGCATCTGTTGGTTCGGCCAATAACAGTATAGACCAGTTCCGAGTTTGCAAAGCGCCGTTTGATGCTCTAATTTATACAGCATACTGATGAGGTGACCGCTGCGAATTGTTTTTCAAAGGCGAGTCCAAGTCACTGAGTTTACGTTTAAGTTGAAGCCAATCTACGTAGAACAGAACGTCGTCATAGACATTGTTGTCTGTTGTGTCTACGACGTTCAACAAAAAAAAACGAATACAAAGCACACCTGACGACTAACACACACACACACGCAGGCACACTGCTTCATAGTCAGAGCCATACACAGATACAAATATTTGTAGCGGTTAGCGTTTAATTGAAATGCATTTAGCTTGTTTGCTGTCAATCAGCGCTGACCAAAAGCGGACAAAGTTGAAGTTGCAGTTGCAGTTGCAAATACATTCTCAATTGCACGAAGACAATTCTTCAACCTACTCTGTATGCAATGGGAGCTGTTGCTGTTTATTTGCAGCTTCCGTCTTAGCCGGAGGGCAACCCACACGCGACCATGACCTTATCATGATAGGCTCGCTTCATACGCTGGTTACACGCTCTACCGTTAGATGCTCCCAATGCGCCGACTACTCATAACTAGAATATCTGAACAATTTTTATGAGTACTTTTTCATGTTTATTGCAGCCGCGCATGCGCAAACCATGCACAATTGATAATAAGTATTTGACCACAAAGTATTTGCTAAAAAAATATCGAAAAAGTATCTTAAGCAGTTTTCGATATGCCGACACTTGCACACACTTTAGATGTTTATAAGTGTTTTTTATTTGCTTGGTAAAGACCTGATTGTTTACAATTAGAAAACGCGAAAAATATAGACACAAATTTCGCCAAATACAAATGAAAAAAATAAAATAAATAAAATTTAAATCAGTATATCCAAGCTCAATATATTTACTTTCTATTCAATAATACGGTTCTACAAATACCAGCTAAACTCTCATTTTCCCAAATAATTGAATGCAAGTGGCTTGGACAGAGCTTGCGAAAAATAAAGATTATATTTCATTTCTTAAGAACTAAAGAAATGGAGACAATTGGGTCCAAGTGTTAAAATCGGAGAGGTATGCCACAATATTTTATTCAGTCTGCAGATCCGCACTTTCTAAAAACTAAAAATTTTTAAGCTGCCTTATTATTTATATTCTGGGCCTACATTGCTACTTCTGTAGTTATCTCGAAACTCCGTAATACTCATGTAGTAACTAAAATCATTAATCTTTTTTCATATCTATATTACATTAGTTGTCTATATTTTCTTATACGTTCTTTAGCTGATTTTTAGCTAAATAAGAACATTTTCATATTTTACTAGTAAAGATCATACCTTATTTCAATGAATTTTCATATCTTTAACATAAAAAGCAGCCGACTTTCTTTTATTTGTATAATAATGGGTGATTTTTAAGAGCTTACATATTTCATTTTAAAAAAGATATTTTTTTCGTTATATTTTATTTTCAAGCTGCTGAAACAAATAAAATAGCACACATAATGAGAAAATAATGTTTTTCTGCCAAGTCCGTCTGTACTTGTATGACCACCAGATGATATATGAGATATATAATAGATTAAACAAACTGAAGTAGAAGAAATTATGGTTCCACTTTTTTCTAAATAACTAATATTAGTTATTTTCTAAACAGGTAATTACTTAGCGTATTCGAAGCCAACCTACTGTTAACAATTATCTTTATATTTCTACTCAATTTAAATAATTTAAGAAAAACTTCTATCATGTTTGATGTGCAGAACTTAGTAGTGTTAATATAAGCACAACTAATTGTTATTAATTTGTCTATCATTGCAGCTGTCATCGAAGCGTTACGAAGATTACATCAAACCAAATAGTATACCATTACGCGAGAGGGTATTAATATACTACACGAATGCAAACATTTTTCAAGCGTAATTTATGAATACAATTGCAAGCATGTTACTGCATCGGCACCGGCCTAGACAAAGTATCCAGAACAACCAACCAAAAACCACAGACTCAACCACAACCACAATAACAACAATAATAACGAGCTAGCAATTGTGAACACACGGCTGGTGCAGGCAGTCCTCAAGCTTGTGTCGTAAGGAGTAGCGCACATCCAAAAACTTGAACTGGTTTGGGACTACGACACGAGTGGAACAGCGACACCGGCTCGAGCAATTGCATTGGTAGGCTCAACATGTGCCTAAAGTTTGCATAAGTTGACCAACAGCTCGTCTTGCGATTTCCATTTATTTTTTCCTCTTTTTTCTTTTTACAGTTTAAGATTTATGGATCATGTTTATGAAAACGGCCAGAGATACGGCGGGTAATCGTGTCTAGGTATTGTGTGCGAACGCATTAAGAGCACATTTTAGAGCAGACCAAACTTGTAAACAAATTTATATCAGCTTTGATGATAAGCCAATGGCATAGATCTATACCGAACCGTTAGAAATACTATAAAACTAATTTACCAATGGAAGTTACTACGCTAAATACTCTATAAACGAAGATTAAGTTGCACTATATGCAAATGAAAATAAATTTGGATGTTTAACATTTGTAGAAAAGGAAATATTACTACAAAGTGTATTATCACCTAAGTTATTGAAGATTTTATTATTATATATGAAAAGGCTAGAACAAGACTTCCGAATTGGATCTAATACTTAAAGTGAAATTCTGAAATTAATGCTTATAACTGAAACAGTTTTTCTGATCTTATTTTACTTTTTACATTTCATTATTTGTTTTTCCTACAAACGTTGTAGAAAATTGCCTATTGGCTTCTAACACCTAGAGTCAGAACAGAGTGTCTGGTAAACAAGGGATAGGATATGAATTTCGAAATTGGGTTTTTTGGAAGAAGTTTTTGATTTACAATTATATTTATCCGGATATGTAAAACAGCACGCAAACTAAGTCTAAGAACCAAAAAGCCACGCATTTTAAACGTCTACTTTCAATTTTTAACGATTTTTCATTGTTTTTGGAATATTTTCAATGGAAAACCAACACGTTGCTTTCAATATTTTCACAAAAATATCACTTAGTGCTGCTGTTAGAATCATTTTGTGATTTTGCGACATTTTCGAAAACAAAAGTGGATTTGTTCGTTTCCCTTTGTGTAAACATTTCAGTTATCCAAACTATCTCGCATTCTTATCAGTCCTACAAACACTTTAAAAGTACAAAATATTCCAAATAAAATATTGTTTAATTGTGTGTCTCTAATTATAAATTCTTTAAATCATCTTAAATGTTAAGACAAATTTATGAATTATAAAGTTTTGTAATATCGTTTGTTGAGAGGTTTTCGAAAACTTGTAAATCACAAAGTTTGTCCCTAACATCTTTTAGCAAATCAAATTGATGATCTTAAATTTCTACTCTAATTAGTAAATTACAAGACTATGCAATTTCAAAAAACTTTTGTTTCTTTTCAAATATTTATTCAACTAGTAAAATTCGGTAACCATTTCATTAATTCAGCGAACCTTGTAAATGTAGAGAGCTCAAATTAAATATACCTCCTAAAAATTATCTAAAATCGCTTGGATTGTCCAATGCCTTAGAGGTTCTATGAAAACCTATTTACTGCAAATACAAGGCATAAAGTAAGGAACAGTAAAAGGGTATTCGATGGTCATAATGTTGCAACAAAAACTGACTAAACTTCTGTAGTTGTTGTTGTTGTTTATTGCTTTGTTGCATTGAATGCATGCAGCACAATGTGTGACACATCTTTGCTCCCAGTAAACCAATTTATAGAAGGGTCAATCGCTCATCTCATGAATTGTGACTTGTCTCACAGTTAAAGTCTTAGAAGAAAAAAAAACTTTCTAATCGTCGGATCTACCGGCGACTTGGTCCAACTCTGCAAGCGGAGTGGCATACTAAGCATGAAATAAGATACAAACTATAATAAAAACTGTAAATACTTACAGCTAATAGTTGTATGCATTTGTGGCGTCGCCAACTCGAGCATAATTATTGCCTTGTGCGCGACGATCCGTTCCAATACGATCCGATCCAGTCAAGCACAGACGCGGTCGTCGGCAGTTGGTAGTCGGTACTTGTCTGTCTGCTGGCTGTCTGTCGCACTCGAAATGTGCAAAAGATGGCAATGTTTTTCGCTTATATCCATCGTACCAGACCAGAGCCTATGACTACTTAACTGTTTTTAATTGAAACCAGTTTGTATAATTGTTTTTGGCGCGTTCGAAAAGCGAACGCCTTATAAGTCTACAGATCGCTTATGTCAAACATATTGAGCGAATAATTTGAGCAACTGGCTATATTTTTTTTAGTACTGCCTGCCGTTGGCAATTATTGCTTGTATTGAGTATTGGCCAAGATAGTAAATGTTTGCGACATGCGTTCTTCAAGTCATTTAACGTTTTCACTTGTTCTAGTTGGTTTGTACCATTTTTCAACGGGCCATTTACGGGCACACTTTGATTTGGTGTAACCAAAGCGTAAATTACTATTATTAACAATTATGTTGAACAAATTATGGTCACTCCAGAATTAAGTACAACATCGGTATCGGGGTTTCTCAAAATATATTCTGCCAAAAATAATGCACTTAAGAAAACCATAAACTTAAGTGAAAAATTGGTTAAAGTGGAAAATTATCAGCAACCACTGTGAGCTTCAATTAGTTCGTAGTCGAAAATAATATCATTTTTATTACGCACATTAAAGAATTATGTTCCACAGTGGTGTAGATTATATTTTGTGATGTGGGGCTATACGAGAACGTAGGTAATGTACACAAAGAGTAAAAGAAAGAAAAGTTTTTCGTATGACCCGAGAATTTGCAATCTTAAAATTTCAATCTTTTCATAAAAAATTTGTATCTAAACTGAAAAATGCTGATGAAAAGGTGTATATTTAATTTTAATAAAATCTTACAAAAAAACATAAAAATTATACTCATTCGACTTCGGATTTTTTTCTTTTTCTCAAAATTTACCTTGCATAATAAACTTTCTGTGTGTAAATATAGAGCTAGCTATTTTAAATTCAAAATGTGTTCGAAAAAAGTTGTAGGATGTCTATATTAATTATACATGAATAATTTCAAGAACTTTGGAACTTGCATAGATTTTGAATCTATTGAAAGCTTTAAAGTTAATTGGGAAATTTGTAGAATTTTTCGATCCTCGTTATTTGGACCTTCTAATGCAGCTATATAAAAACTTCTTGTCATACTTCTGTTGCAGCAGAAGCTTTTAGTGACTTAACAACCACCGAGATATGCCTATCGAGAACTGCTTTTCCAAGGCAACATGGTAAGCGATTTCTTCAATGCATCGTAACTGGCGACGTAAAATGGATCCGTTACGATAATCCACATCAGAGACAACTGAAAATTAATATTGAAACTCAAAATTCTTGGTGCCAAAGTCGTGCTCTGGTCCTTTTCGGTGGGACCGTGTGTATGCTGCTGAAGCCTGGTAAAACAGCCGAGAACTAACAGAAAAACGTACGCACAACTTGAAAATACCGAAATTTTTTGGACAATTACATAGAATTTGGCGAATTCCTAATATCTGTGTAAAAGTCCGATTTATTATTTTGTTGGAAGACACAGTCCAGTACATAAATAGTAAAAGAAGCCTGAAGCATTTTTCAATGCTCAAAATCATGTTACATTGTAGCACCGTGACCGATCCACTTGTAATATGTAACTCTGGCTACGTTGTGAATAAAACCCATAAGAAAGAGATTCGTAGACACAAACATTGCTTTTGTCACACATTACGTAAAGGCTAAGACTTGCAATTGGTAAGTTACAGGCAGTGGTGCGAAATAGAGACCTATAAAATACAATAAAAATAACATCCATGATTGCCTACGATACTGATTTTTGAAATTATGAATGCATCCTTAATAAAATCATGCTAATTTTAATCAACATTTTAATCAATCTGTTTTTTTTGAAGAAACTCTCATAAGTTACGCTAGTGTCTGCTTACCTTTGGATTAGATTTACATCAAGGGAGCTAAGGTCTTTTACTGGGTGCTTAGATAAAAACTCCAATGTGAACCATCCTTATTTGATACGAGAGGGATATATCATCTATATTACCCTACTTTTTACGCCACTGACGCTTAATCTTCTTTCAATTGTAAGCTATAAAAACAATGTCTTTTAGCTGAGTTATAGGCCTGCTTAAAGAGTTACTGATTTTAATTACCAAAAAACTACTAAAAGTATAAGAATATGATAGAGTTGTAAGGCAGTGCACTACCTGCGGGGTACTCGCACTATCATTTTCAAAAAGAAATCGTAAAATGTGAAGTAGACGTAAAAGTCTGCGTTTTACGGCAGTAGTTTTATTATTATCTAAGTAATTGCAGAAAACAGTAAAACGGTCTGGAAGCATTAAATACGGTGCCGATTTGAAATTAGCTAAAATCACCTCAGTGCCCTGATTCATAATGCAGATTAATTGTTTTGCGGGTCGAGAAGTATTGCACTTCTCTCTTTCACCTTGATCATATAAAGAATTTTAGCTACATTTTGTTTGGGCAAGACTCAGCCATAAACTAATATTCCAAACCAATTACCTTGTGTTCGGGCTGTTCCGCCAAACTGGCTTCACACTACCGTTCGCCGTGGAAGTTTTTCGGTGTATCTCTTTTAATCTGCTTGACAATCTAAAGATAATCGTTCAACCTTTTTAATCGTTGAAATATATTGCTTGACAGATTTTAATTTATTACCATTAAAATTGGCCATAATCGCAGAAAACTTCAAAGCCATGCACGAATATTGAACAATTGACAATTGAGACATAACTTGGCAGAACCAGTCTATTCACATTTGTATGAAAATAAAGCAGAACTTGATAATTGTCTTAAATAATTGTTAAAATATGCAACTATCTTTAGTTGATGTTTATTAGAACGGATTGCAGGGTATTAGTCTTTTTTAGTTTAAAACAGGTCAACAATTCACAATATGTGTGGTTTAAAATTATATAATGTAACTTTGAAACTTAGACAACAGGAGCAGTGTATAATTTTTTTACTTTCTGAAACGTCCACCACATATTCTCTCAAAGAAGGGAAAGGTTTTGGTTATTGGTAAAGTAATATTGAGAATAGATACTTAAAGAAGAAAAAGCATGTTTAGGTTTCGTCAAAGTAGGAATCAATGTACAATACTTTATTTATTATATAAAAACACAAAGATAATAATAATTAATGGGAATCCCCTTAAGGTTTCATTGAATTAAAGAAGTAATGGCTTGTTTGATCATAACGTCTATTATGGCATAATTCCTATTGAACATACTTAATATAGGATGCAGCTAATTATATCTATTATTTTCTTTTGATTAAATGAATGATTAAATCTAATTCAAATATATGGTTTTTTCAATAACTTTAAAAATAATTTCATTATGTCTCTCTCATAGAAAGCTAGTCCATATGATCAAAAAACTGCAGCAATAACTATCGGAAAAATTCATAGAAACGAAGTTTTTTATCAGCAATACATACGATAATTCTCTTCTGAATCGATTGCTTTCTTCAGACAGTTTAATTATTCACACTTCACACTCGATTTAATAGTTGGGCGCAGGAGATCACAACATTTGGCTTGGAACAAAAAAATCCTTATACATTTTTGACAACCCTCTCCATTCTCTTTCAATCTTTAACTTTATGGATAAGGTTTACGTTCCCTCTCTTTAATTCCATTCCATACTTCCATTCCTGCCCTTATTCCCTTAGGGCGGGATTTTTTAAATTGAAACATACGGTGTCTTTCTCATTTGATAGCCAAAGCTGTTCTACATTGATTCCTTTTCAGTGTATTTATAAACTCTTAATATACGTTGTTTATAGAACCTTGTTTATAGACCCTATATATACCTTGTTTACCGAATCATGTCAAACGGCAGTAGGCTTTCAAGGATTTTAGCATTACCATTTAACTTTCTAATTTTTACAGAGCCATGTGTCACGCTTACATGTATCAGTCGGTTCAAAATTAATGAAATTACGTAAATACAGCGGAAGTTGTTATACAATTTTAACCTCCCCTCTCTATAGCCTACTTAGATATTTGACTCTACGTAATAATTGAACTGAAAGACCTAGAATTAGTGCAACAAATTCGATTAGATGATTCACGAGGATCCAATTAACAAATCCACATTAAAATTAAAATTAAAATTTAAAATTAAATGCTCAATAGATTTATGATACTTTCTCTCACACGCCGTATCATATTTCATCGTTTCAAATTTTCTATTCTTTTACACGACCAAAATAAAAATTAATTTATATTCTACTTTTTTCATACTTCTAATCTTCTGTCATTAAGAAAAGGATAGAATATTGAAGGGAGTAGGTAATGCTTCAAAGGTATCTTATTAAAAGCATACAAGTTCTACACAGCACTGATCGAAAAATCCAATATTGGATGTTTTTAATATTCTGGTAAAAACCGCAGAAATTTTGGAATGATGATATTCTTCCAATGCCTTTAGCTTTAATAAAGAGTCAGAATTTAAAAAACTTCTCTAAAAGACAAACGTTTAATAATGTTTCCACTAAATGCTTACGCATCAACTATGTTTGGCAACCCTACCGGCAGCACTCCTACCACTTCCTTCGGTACACACATGCTGTTTTTATATAATGTACACCATGGATGCACGTGTGTTTTAGGAACCTTTTGTAACATTGTCGCTGAACAACTACAACAATGGACAAAACTCTTTCATACCAAATATGTTAAAGATTTGCACTGACTGACAAACTGAGTGAGACTCAATATTACTAGATCAAATAATTCAAAACAGCAAAAACAGTAATTACGAAAGAGTAAACAAACATTCTAGAACTATAAAGCGAGTAATTTTTTAAAACACTTTATGTGGCCATCAGATCGGTCGATAACAGGTTGTTATGGTCACCTTAAGTAAGTAAGTATGTGCCAATGCGTTCCAACCATATGCAACAATTTTAATTCTCCGAAGAGCTCACACCACTTAATAACTTTATAGTACGAAACGTTGCAATATCGACGGCGGTAAGTCTTTGTAGTACGCAGTTTGCAAACATAGTAGGTTGGATTATAAATATGCAGTCAAGACTGAGCCGACGTTTGAGAAAAGTTGTTATCTTTATCTATAGTAGTGCTACCTATAAGATGTCAGCTTTGGCTATTCATCGAATGCCATGGACTCCTTGCACGCAATGCATGCGATGCATGTGGACTGCAGGCCGGCCAAACCAAATGATATTGCAACATCTTGAAGAATAAATGCAGCATGCAGTTTGGACTGCCTACGTGATCCAGTATTTTGAATGACTTATTTTCAATGCTAATTACCAGTCGTAATAGTTTAGATGGTAAAAAGATCAGCAATTCTTATAAAATCTGTCAAAACAAAACTTATACTTTCGAGATATAAGAGCGTAAACAGTTTGCAATCCGCTGAAGCCAAAAGAAAAAGAAAAACTTGTTTAAGAGTAAAAAAAAGCTGCCGCGAAGTTTTCGCCTTCGTCTGTGCGTCGTGCACGAAGATTTTGAAGCTTACCAAGAGCTGGACGTCGCAGTTACAAGCGCAGTCGCAGTCGGTTTGACGACGGCGACCTTGATAGACGTACAAGCGGTTGCAATAAAGTTTTAAGAAACAAACCAAAAAAAAAAAAATTTGAAAAGAAAATTTTTTGAAAAAAATAAAGCATACGCTCTGTTGCCGATCGTCATTGCATTGCCGCCAAACTTTCTTCCTCAGCGATTTCTTGATAAATTGTGTCTATGTGCGTGTTGTATTGTGTTTTGCACGAAATGTTTCAAAAATGTGGCAAAGAAAATAATTAAAAATATGCAACAACAACAAAAGAATGTAATATGCAAAAACGAAATGTGTGAAAATTTTCTTAAACTAAATTAAATCGACAAGCTGCAATTTAGTGCAACTATTTGAAACAAAAAGCTGCTGGTAGCCGTTGATAACAAGGCCAAATGCAAACAAGTGCTAATTATGTGTGTTAATTTGTGCAGTTTTGTATTTAAACCAAGTAAGTTTTACAAGTTTATAAACTTGCAACATACAAGTGCTGCAGGAAATGTCTTTAGGCTGTGTTGCTTTCGCTTTAAATTACTATGGAGCGCCCGAAATTTCATGCATTCATTTGAAATAAAGCTTATTAGACCATTGCGTTGAGGTCACTGGTTACACACTGGCCCCAAAAGTTAACGTAAAATCTTTAAGGTGAAAGTAATTTTAGGGCTTTACTTGTGCCATCTGTGACGTAGCTACCTACCCACAATTTAGCATAGGTGGCACCACTGACCACTGCTTTGGCCACTGAACTGAGTTAGCCAGCGTTCAATGCACTGTCATAATTGTTTTTAATTTTAATATGTTAATTTTTTTTTTTTTGCTAATCCAAAAGCAGATGTCTGCTGAGTGTTTGTATATTAAGTGTACAGCCCTTGTACGTTCAGCTACAAGAGCAAACAAAACGAACAGCAACAACTTGGACAAGAGCTGTAACCAAGTCCAAAAGCCTAGGCATAAGTACATATTAAAACATATTAAAGCAGCGATAGCAGCTCCAGAGGGAGAGAGAAGTGGCAAATGATGCGCTCTTGTGGCCATATAATAGACTAGCACCACGATTTGCCCCGCCGCAGTGGAATAAATTTTAAATTTGTTATTATGTTAGATGCTTACTACTACTTCTACTACCACTAATTCGACGGCTCCAGCTGCCATGCCAATATGCCGTGCCCAGATTCTAAGTGTTAAAGCGCTGCCGAGTGTGACGTCGGCTGCATGACTCTTTAATGCAGTTCTAGTCGGAAGTATAACTCTGGCCAAATGCATCACATGGTAGACACACACGGACAGACATAGGCACAATGGATAAAGTACTGTTTAATTTTTATACCCTAAAAACAATGGTTTGGGGTGTATTCACTAGCTTGGTGCAATAAGATGCATTGGTTGCATGTGAGGAGTCTTTAAACTTTTTAAAGAATTTTATCTTATGATTTAAATAGATCCAGCATCTTCTTTATAATTTTAATTAGAATTACTTATGCGAGTTGTTAATTTGAAATCCTTCAAAACTTTGTCATATACAGATTTTTGAAAAAAAATTTAATAAACTATAAAATCCCTAAAAAAATAATATAAAATGGGGGAACCTAGCAAAACAAAAATTTCATTTTTACTTCAAACAATACCTTGATAGATTCGTTCTGATGAAATAAAATATAGTGATCACAGCTTATAGCTTGCTTTATGACGTACAAATGAACCATAAATCCATAAAACTAATATTAAATTATATGATATGATATGATTATATTCGATTTCGCATACTTTTCTTAAAAGCTTTATTGACATGAAGGAATTTCTATTTTCAATTTTTTAAATTTATATTTTTGCTTTAAGATAAAAAAATAACAAAAAATTGGTTGTGAACAAAATATTATGCCGTTCTCAATTTACTGTTAGTAGGTAACATATTTGATTTGTTTGTACAGAATGATTTTTATATTGAAATGTTAATATATGTAATAAAATATCGTAGCAAATTCCCTCTTTCCTGGCTAGTTTACCAAAGCTTAAAGGTGAATTCAGTGAATCCAGAGAAAGAAAAATTATTACAAAAAAGTCGTAATAACATTTTTTTTAACTTTTAAAAAGTGCAACAAATCGAAATGAAGACAATGAAATTTTGTTTTTCATAATAACGTTTCAACAGCAACTTTCAATAATTTTTAATGCGAAATATAAGGCTTTATCCGATATTAAAAACCAAACTGTTTTACGGGATAGTTTTTGAATTATTTCAAAAAATGGCATATTTACAAAGTTAATAATAAATAAAAAATAAGCTTTATTCCTTGCCAAATATCTATTGAACTTAATTTGATATTTCTTAGTAATATTATTATACAGTTTTTTCGATTTTGATAAACGACCAGTAATTTTTTCTTAATCAATTGAACTATAAATACCATAGAACACAGTCTAAATTACTTTTTAACAGTTTTTTAATTTACAATCAAAACTTATATTTTATTTTAAGCTGTTAAAGAATTTTTTATTTGAAATATTTCAAAAATGACCCATAAAAATATTTTCTTATTTTATTATTGGATTAGGTGTTATATATTTTTTTTTTTTTCGTACATATCAAAATGAAATAATTTTGGTTTAGATTTTTATATTAAGCTGACAATATCAGCACATATTTATTCCAATATCTGTATACTCATTTAATTAGAGTACATTTATCAATCTAATTGATAATTATTACTTTATTATAATCAATATATTATGTAGAAA
Source organism: Chymomyza procnemis (assembly GCA_035046065.1). NCBI lineage: Eukaryota > Metazoa > Arthropoda > Insecta > Diptera > Drosophilidae > Chymomyza > Chymomyza procnemis. Next base: position 7,848,886 of record JAWNOJ010000023.1, on the reverse strand, counting down.
AAATTATTGACAGACAGATTTCTATAGTATAGAGAAGACACTCGATTTACGCAAAATTTATTTTGTTATATTTTTAGTTCAGCCAGAAACAATATGTTTTAAAGGTAATTATGCATTCCTAAATTGAAGATATTTTTGATTTCGAACTTCGACTCTTATGAAAAATGTTTTTATGATCAAAACCATGAATTGGAAATACGACTTTTTCATTTTTTTACTTTTTTTTCGAAATAATCGGCTCTTTGAGGTCTTTAGGTAGGCTTCGAAAACAAAGTGTATTTTATAGTCGTGTTGTAACCAGCAGCGCACTTGTTCTCTATGTTGTATTGTTGTGGCTTCTGTTAGAGGCGTGCGTGCATGTGAATTTATAATGCGTTGTGGTAACTTTTTTTTTATATATGTTTATGTATGTATGTATGTACATATATATGTACAATATGTATGTCTAAATTTATGCGCAGACTTAGAACAATGTGCACCACATTGGCGAGAGATTGTAAGAGCGGTAGGAAGTGGTAGCCAGAGCCGCAACATAAGCAACAATTCTCTCGTGTTGCTTAATAATTAACGAAAATTTAAAATGTTAATCGTATTATATGCGGCGAGCTATGTGGAAATGTTTCCAAGTAATATAACATACTCATACACAATTATATGTATATATATATTGTATATACATATATATTTATGTAGAAAAAATTGTGTGTATGTAAAGTTCAATTACCTGTTAATTGAGTTTTTGCATTTGCAAGCACCTAAGACCCCACAAACACACTTCGAGTTGCTCCATTAAAGTACAGTAGATTATTATACAATTTTCTTAGAATTTGCTCTAAGATTAAACTGCAAGCGCAGCTAGACAAGAACTATGAATTGCATTACACAAGTCACAGTTAAAGTAATAAAATATTTTTATTTAATTAAATGTGCATTTTTAATATTTCAGTTCACGAGGTTAATCTGTTTGTTTGAACATGTTAGTATAATGCACAGATATTACTAGTTTTGGGGGAAAGCTTGCAGGCTAATTTTTATTAAAAATACCGTAGTTATGGAAAATCATAGGTAGTTTATGTTAAATATGCTTTTAGGAAAAATATTTATTATCGGAGCTGTGCCGTATCTCGACTTGCTTTAAGCTTTCAATGATTCTTATTAAGTCATGGTATTATGATGCAAATATTTACTTTGAGTATAGAACTTTATTTTGACGATTAATTGTTCAAATTATTGTTATTATTTGAAACTAAATTTGTAGGCTATTTTTTTAGTAGTTTAAGTTTCCCTTACAAACAACAAAAATTCACCTAAATGATTGTGTGAAAAGCAAGAATCTCAAAAAATTGCAATAAATCTAATAGAATCGAAGGCCTTAAGCTACCAGCGTTTTTCCAAAAAGTTAAGTATTATTACAACAACTTATGTTTTTTAGATAAATAAATATATAAAATTATATTTTTAGATAAAAAATATTGAAACTAAAAGTAGTACATTCTTTAAAATTTGCTTAAAACGCTAGGATTTTTAATTAATTTTTGAATGTAACATTTTGCTGTAAGAAACTGTACGATTTGTTTTTCAAAGGGTTAAGAGCAAAATAAATTTACAATTACAATTATTACAATATACATATTTTTTCATAACAGAGTGTGTACTTTATGATAGAATGGCGATAGTTTAATCTTGAATTTATCATTTAGTTAAAATAAATTTGGTATTTTTAAACTTATATTTAAAAATCAAACTTGAATTATAGCTAATTTTTATAACTAGGTTCTCAAATTTTATGAAATGAAGGTGTACGGTATTGTTGATTTAATCTCAAGCTATGTTACTACATTATGTTACATTACACTGATTTAATACACAATCATAAACCCTATGAATGTTTTTAATTAAATAATATTTTTGGCATTTGTCAAAAATTCAACAAATATCACTCCGCAACAAAATTACCACTCTGCTCAAAAGAGCACTTAGGGTATACAGTTTTCACTCGATAGTGTACACTAAAACGAAATCGTAGCAGACTTCAAAGAATATTTTACGGAAAAACATTGACAAGGAATAGAAAAAAAATTAGGTAAAAATTATTTTAAAGAAACTAAAAGGATGAAGATAAATCAGGCATAATATGCCGTGAAAACTTTAGTTTTTTCTACAAGAAAAATATGTCACGAAAATCGAATGATAAGTTGCCATCAGAATGTTATGTTGAATGAAATTTGACAGCAGCAGCGCGAAAGATACATAGATCGGTCAGAAGAAAAAGATCGCTGAGATTGCACTTACATGCATCATAAGTGAATCCGAAAAAAAATAAACAAGGGGCAAATTCCTAACTTATTTACAAGACTTCGATTACAACAAATGTTCATTGTGGTTCCGAGAGTTTTTTTTTTTTATTTTAAAATATGTCTATATTTTTTGAAAATATCAGAATTATTCTTTCGATTATTTGCAAAAATCTATTCAATCAATGCCTATGTTGCAATGTTAAATATATTGTGATCCTATTCCCTATTCGTATTTTAAAATTATAGGGTAAAAACAAAATAATCACAAAATATTAAGCTGGCCAGCTTACTATACGTACATATATCTGGTAAATATCATGTTGAGTATAATATGTAGATCATCACATCATTATGAACCACCAATGCTAAGCAAAACGTGTAGCAAGTGTAAAACTGCTGTTGCAGCAGAAAATCCCACATTTCGTATTAAACCCTAAAATCAGGTCACAACTACAATTAAATTATTTCCAAATCCACAGCCAAAGAGCAGCACAGCAGCCCCAGCAGTTACCATCAAGTGGAGCAGTCAAATGATAGACTATAAGAGCGTTAGAGTGATTTACAAATACAAAAGGTATAAACAAATCAAAAAGAAAAAAAATAATAATAATATTGTATATACATTTTTTAAGTTATAACTGTAGTTGGTTATAGCCAAGTTAGCGAGCAATCAAAAGACTTAAGCAGCGAACCTTATTTTTGGTTAGAAATTTTACTTTCAAATTAGGCCGCAGCAACTGTTGCTTTTATCGTTGTTGCTTTCTATGTCTAATTCTTGAGCATTATGATTGTTTCTATGTTGGGAGATCTCGATGTTGTTCGCCAAGTTGTTGCCATTACCATTGCTGTTGTTTTGTGGGGCTCTTCTTTTGAGAATCCAAATAACAAAATACTTAAGTAACTATGAACAGTTAGGAGTCCCCAATAGTTTTTTTTTTTGGCTTTTGTGTGAAATATTTATGTAAATTACTAACATTTTCCGTAGCGGCTGCTGGCATAGTATTCTAACGTCTGTTCTGTCCAACTAAATGTTGCTTATTGTCTTGGAAACCTGCTAAAATGCAACTGATTAGCGGTACAAATACATAACTATCCGTGAAAGTGCGCACAAATTTACACTCCAGAGTTGGTGCGAGTGTGTTTGTGAGTGTATGTAGATTAGGCAAGCAGAACATATGTATTATGGTTGCACATTGTTAACGGGAACTACTTATAGCAGGTACTACCAGACGGTGTAGATTTACTCAGTTTCAGTTCTGTACATTTCCAGTGGTTTTTTGCTATTAGAGATGAACAAGGGTTTCTTTTCGCAGTTACTCCATCCTCCCACATCGAGTTTGGGGACTTGAAATCGCGTATAGACGAAATGCATTAAACATTTTCTAAATTCAAATCGTATCAACTTATTCTATTAATATCTATTTTTTGTACTTTTCTTTTTTAATACCTGATTTTAAGTGTAAGAGCGACGTTATCTGAATGTGTCAATTTTTTAAGCTCTAATAGAAAGGTCATCTTTTCAAGTCAATTCATATGCTTAAATGTACGAACTTGTGTTCGAAATCGAAGAGTTCAGATTAATTGAATTGAGGATAAAATAATTTTTTTAACAAAAAAAAAACCTGATATGTCAATGCTCCATACTATTGACATAAACGACTCACGGCCGACAAACTTCGGTTCCACTAAGGATCAAACTGCTCTATATGAGATCTGCCCTTCTCTGGGGGCTTGCCGGCTTATCCTTACCTACTGAAATAATCATCAAAATCTCTGTGCCTTGCTTTGGGTACACCACAATGAATGTTATATTATATATATATATTTACAGAATTTTTGGCTGTAATCGCTAAAATTAATGCATTGTTCGAAATAATAATACAGTTGTTCAATATAAACATTCTTTTCGACTTCAGGATCAACTCTTTGCCTATTGCTTAGAGATTTATGTTAAAGTGTCAACTAAGTGCAACATTAAAGTTCTAAAAGTTCAATTCAAAGTGTGACTGTCTCTACGTGTGCATTAATTCGAAGGCTTTTTCACGTTCGTGCCTTGTCACAGCCGTCACGCTACCACCACTAATTGCTACCGTTGTTTTTCCACGCAGCAAACGCAGCTTAAATTGCGAGGCTTTAGTTAGTTAGTGCGATTGTCGCCTAGTTGCTGCTGTTTACGTTTTTTTTTTACTGCATATAATTCTACACCTTATTTCTTGTTCAAGTATTAAGAGCCGTGTATAGAACGAGTTTTAATTGCAACATTTGTTTAAATGCCGTCCGTTATTTGCTGCCAAGCGTCGCAGATGCTGCTCCATTTACAAAAATGGGCGACAACAACAAACATAACTACATGCTACATAGCTGTAGCCTAAGTTGGGGCAAAACAATTTTTACCTCATTATAGGCGGCCTACTAAAGAATTTGTTGAAATTCTTGTGAAAGAGGGGGGAAAATCGTACTTTTTGTTTTGACCATATTACTATTTCACTTGTTAGCAAAGGCGTCGTTAGTTTTTCAAAACGGGGTCTCGAGACTGCGTGACATTGGAAAAGACTTAATTGCCACTTCAATTTTTATTTTAAATATTCAAGGTATTAAGATAAGATATATTGTTATATAGCCACTTATGCCTTGACAGATTTTTAAAAATAGATTTTTACTGTTCTCCTCATATACTAAAGTTTTGTGGATTAGCAGATAAGAAAAATAAGTTGGAAGTTTGATTCTAAGGTTGTAAAAGCAAATAAAAAGCTTAATAAAAGATTTCGAAGTTATTAAAAATAAATGTTTTTATTATATATATATATATATATATAAGTACAAAATAAGTGTTAAAAATGATTGCTTTATGGCCAGTTTTGTCAAAATTTTAAGTGAAAATTGTAGAACATTTTAACATTTTTAAAATGCAGTATAGTTATATACTAATTGTATAGATTATATAGACTATATTGACTATTATTATTATTATTAGGTTAACCAAAGATTTTAGTATAGATGGACGCTGCCTATTGCCACAGTTTCCTTCGCACACAATTATGTGTCAACTCTCTTACACGCATGTGTTGGATCGTCGCTTAGGCTCTCATTTGAGCACTTACCAACTGCACTTCTTACTCATACAATCAAATATTAGCTTGCGCGGTTTTGCCCAACCGTCTTCTAGTCTTTCACGAAGAGATGAACTGTCAATCAAAAGAATTCAACAAATTTTTTATAATGAAGTACATGCCTTAAAAAAAGCAAGATTCTTCTCAATTAATTGTATAAAATTATGAATTAATTTTTGAACTTTTAAGTTAAAAAAATTTTGATTATAAAGTTCATTGGCATATTCAATCTAAAATAAAAGCTTATAAAAACATGTATACAATTTAAATACGGAAGGGAATGAGAATTTAGTCTACGTAAATTTGTTTTTTAGCCAATTTTGAAAGCAAATTAATTTTTTTTTTTTGAGTAAATTATTAAATATTTTGTTAATTTTTAATACTTTCTACAGTTTGAAAAAAAAAAGAAATGCCAAAATGTTACCATACAATGTATTCTAATATGGAAAAGGGGCCAACAGCGCTCTTGTCTAGCGCCCCCTAACCGCACCCAGTCTGGTATTGCGATTTTTTTTTTTTATTTATTTGTTAAGTCTTTAATTAGTAAAGATACCAAGATTTCAGGTTTCTCTCTCATCATCAAATACACACAATATGATCAAGTAAAAGCCATTTAACGTTAAACGTTGAGTTCTATGTACATATTTTCTAATTAAATGTTATTCGTTTTAGTGGCAACTTCATATTAACAACAACTCAATTTGTGCAGCCATCACATATAGGAACCAGTGCAACCCACAAAGCTTGCCTATGCATTAGCAATGTTGGCTTTAATATGTGGCACAAAACCATTGGCAACTCCTTATTCCCACTGCTATTACTTTTGCTGCTACTCTGCTGCTGCAGAGCAACACCCACGCCAGGGCGCGGAGGTGCTGCTGCAGCAACAAAGAAGACAACAGCGCCACCCACCACAAAAGCAACAACAAATGGGGAGGTTATTGGTGCCACTTCCCTGGCGGCAGCGAGCGCCGCTGTCTATGCAGCCAAGACAGCAGCAGGGCAAGCGGATGCAACGACTACAACAACGGATCCTAATAAAAAGGAGGCCGACACCAAGAGAAACTATGTTGACGATTTAATGCCTCCACGTAGCGCCAATTTACTGTTAGAGGATCTGCAGCAACCTAACGGACAACAAATCAATCTGACAAGACATCACGAAGGTGATATCTTCCGTACAAATGGTAAGTAGCTCCTCCAGACGCTGTCATTGGCGTGTGGCATGTTTATACGTTGCACAGTTGTGGGTAACGCTGACAGGGCATTAATTTTGAGTAAGCTGAGCTTATTATTTGGACATGTGTGTGGAGTTCAGGCGTAGCTTCTAAGGCACGTCAAGCGTAAGCTAACAAGTTCTTTAACGTTTGCATACGTTGGGGTACATGCACTTTGTTTGCAAGTTTGCGAAATTGATTGAAAATAAAGATAAAAATTCTGTTTTTTAGAGTACGTAAAAACAAATGATTTTTAATATTTAGCTTAAAATTTTTTTTACTACACTTTGTTACCATTGATATGATTGAATCCCTATTTTCAATAATCTGTAGAATTATTATTCTATTTCTTTATTTTTTCTTTAGTTAAAAAATAACATAATGATTATTATTAAAAATTCTCTATCCCCCATTTTGTAAAGATCCGAGTACACAAAAGTTTTTATTCTTTCCATCCCATATCCCAAACGAAGTCGTAACAAACAGAACAGATGTTGTGTGTGTTGCCCTAATGTCATAACTTGATCTTCCAAATTCTATAGGTCATTTTGTTTTGCTGACATTCAGTTAGTTTAAAAAAGATTTATAGTTGATCAGTGGCCGCTTAGACTGCTATGGCCCAATTACTAATGTACAATTTTGCTAATGGAATTTTGGATTTACGGACGAAGCTTTAAGGTAGACTCCTAGCAGTTGAATCTGACAAAATATGCGTCTAGAAATATTTTAATAAACCTTACGACCATGTATCGCTTTGTTCCAATTGCAGTTAGCTTCAAAAAAAAAAAAAAAATGTATTTACCAAAAAATGAATTTATAGAGTATTAGAGTCATCATAAAGTCAATCATTTGATCTTACACATACTTAAGCTCAAAAAAGCGACACATTCCAGAAGCCAAAGATTAGAATTAGAAATCGTTTTAAAAGAGTATCCAAGCAATGGCACGCTTTCGTTTTATTAATTCTCTTAGCCTGTTTTGACGTCCCAAATCCAGTAAGTCTTCAATCTTCCTCTCGTCTTTTTCAATTTTCGCAGACATCAACAATTGCAATGCGGACACCTGCATAGGTCTGTCAAGTGGCACAGCGGGAATAGTGCGTTTGGGCGCTGATAGAACAGGTAATTGAGCAAAACATTAAATATGGAAATTTTCAATTTGTAGAGTTGAGTTCATTTCATACGGTATTATCTAAAATTGTCTATTTGCGCATGCAGATGGACTTGGTCAGCCCTCTTCGGTTGGCTCGTTAGCCGGAGGAACTAACGGCCAGTTGGAATTACTTACGCGTCGCTTAAAGCTACAACAGAACGCAGCAGCGCATCAGTCAAAGATTAATGGAATTGAGGAAACTTGTAGCTGTCGCTGCTTGCCATATTTGCGCGCCTATCGCGAGGATCTGGGCATATGTGTGGATGATGTACATGGTAAGTTATTGGTGGCGAAATGATTAGTGAAGTGCTTCGTTGCATCCAATTTACACAACATTCGACATCTCTGTGCGGAAGAGATTTTATAGACTTGAATAACTTAAAGCAAAACAAAAAAAAAAAAAAACCGACTAAAAACTGTGGGCCAACTAAATTATAGCAAAACAAATATGTGCTCCATTTCAAACAAGTCTGGGAACTTTTCCCATATGTGAGAGACTGTAAGGCATTGTTGTCAGGGCGGCATAAGGTTGACTGACTGCCTGCCTGCTGCTTTCCAGGCACTTTATGAATGAATCCTATGCATTGCTTTGCTCTCAACACAATAGTTGCTCAACAATTTGGCGGCAAAAAACAAAAACTAATAAATAGAAAAAATTGCTAAGAAATTGGTTAAGTTAACAAAAAAAAAAGAAATGCTGTAATAACAAAACTTTTGCAGTTCGCATACCGCGCAGAACAACAGCAATGAAAATGAAAACTAAATTAAGAGTTTGAGAAAAATAAATAATAATAAAAGTTACAACAAAAACTGGCTTATGGCCATGACGAGAGAGAAAAAAAAAAACAAAAACGAAAATAATGTTATTGAACATTTTAGTAACGAGCGTTTTATAAAAAGAAAATGTTTCAGTCAACTTTCGCCCCAAGTCAAAACAAACACAACACCACGGCGGCGCATTGAAAGTAAGAGTCTTTTGGAAAGATATCTCTGGAGGTAGCGTTGAAAAGGTATCTTTTTCGGTGCTGACAATGCACAATTAAAGAGTGGACAGTTACAATTTGTCTTGACAACTAACACTATTATGATAAGCTAAACTTTCTTTAATATTATTATTATTGCTATTACTATTGCTATTATTATCTTCTACGTATAGAATGCAGTCTATCGCCCTTTGTCAGCGGCTCGTCGTCGGAGAAAATTCCCTTTGTATTTTTGCCATTGCGTGGACAGATAATTTATCCAAGCCGTGAAATAAGTTTTCCCAGTAAGTGCAATTACTTATGGCTAGTTAAGTGCCTGCTGCGGCCGGAAGTTAAACCAGCTATTAGCGGCTCTTAGGCGCGCACTACTTATTATTGCATATTATAATAGAATACTCCTCTATAATATCTCTGCACAGACATACATACGCCGGTGTGCGCGGTTACAGGTGCACAGTATCTCACCTCGAACGGCTGGTCTGAGCTGCGCAATCCCATAGATACTGATTATCCGTTTCGCATGTTTCGCGATGAGGGGCGCAGTTTCTTGCAATGGCTGGGCGAGGCAGAGCTTAGGCAAAAAATGCAGGGACGTCTTATCGTGGTGCACTTGGTGTGCCGCGACATGGCCGTGGAGCTAAACATTAACCAGAAAGGTAGGTTATAGCAATAAGCCGCAAATGATTGCACAATCCTAAAGCTGAAGCTTATGTAACTACTATACATCTTAGAGCATCTGTCGCCGCCGAAAAATGTTTTCTCGCCTTGTGTGGCTTTTCGTGTCAATGGCAGTCCCGTAAAATACTCCCACAGTAAGTGTGCAGCCACTGAAGTTGCATTAGTGCAGCGTTTTAATTAAGTGTCTGTTGTTGTTGTTGTTGTTGTTGTCTCTCAAAGATGTACCGGAGGTATTCTTTCAACCTGCCAACTCCACAACGCTGGCTTCCACCTCTGATGGCATGACTATGCGGGAATATGTGGTCATTGGCATTTGCAGCTTGCTATTGGGTCTTATTTATGTGGCCTCGGTTTTTTTGTACTTATTCATGAAGAAACGCAAGAGTCGCAATCGTCACAATTCGCGCAATTCCCTCAACAATTTGGGACATGAAATAAATTATCCCAAAAATGATCAAGTTACATTTGGTGCGCCTTTTAGCCGCGTCGGTAGCGTCTACTCGGCCAACAGCATGGGTACAAGCAATGAGCCCAATACACGTGCCAGCCTAGGCAGCCTCAAGGATGATCTGGGTATTGTCAAAAACAATCCCTTATTACAGCATTTTCCGCAGCTAGGCGAACGTGAGCACAATTCTGGTTTTGCCAGCGATATTTCGAACTCTAATTCCGAATGCGAAATGGAGGAAAAACTAAAGGTAACTTAACTATCAAAACACGTGTGTATATATTATTTAACTTCAAGCTTTTTTTCCCCTAGCAGCTGCAGACATCGGTCTTGGTGCATCCACAGCTAGGTCTGTCCAATAAGTCACCCAAGGTTGGCAACACTGCTGAAAAAGGCTCACTGGAGTCTGATGATTTCTTGCAGGAAAATGAACGCATACCGCAGGAAAATGTTGCTGTTATAGAGGACATCATGAGCGAGGAAAAGCTGGAAAATCTGCGTGCTATTGTCAATGGCAATGTGCGCAAGAAGCTTTACTTTAATCCGGCCTACTTTGAGCCGCATTTACTGGCCGTAAGTACTACCTATAATCTGCGCGTAGTAAGCCACTCATTGAATATGCTCTTTGATTCACAGGAGCCACCTCAAGCTGCCATTGAGTTTCTACAAAAAATACGCGAAGTCATTGCCATTGCCAAATATAAAATGGCCACAAAGCGGTACCAGCCATCTTTGAACATAATACCCGAAGAAGCACCACTCGAAACTAATCCTGCCAGTTTATCCAATGTATCACTGCAACAAAATATGCATGCCAAACAGTTGGGCGACAAACGCAATAGCATCGAGAAATGGCTACAAACTGTGCCCAATACTGAACCTTCACAGAAATCACTCGAACGCACAGCCAGCACGGGCTCTCCAAAGAAAAATCAACTAACAACCAAAAGCTCAATGCGCAAGGAGATTACGCCACCCAAGGAGAGACCACCGCCGCCACCGGTGGGCAGGCCTAAGCAGGAAGAGCACAAGTCGAACAGTCCGAATGCTGAACGACCCACTTCAAGTAGAAGCATTCATTCCGAAGTCAATGAAGCACAGCGCCGTGGCGCTAAGTCTCCAGCTGCTGCACAATCCAAGAAATTGGCTGCCACCACTATGGAAACCTATGCTGCTTATTCAGCTGCGGCTAATGTCTATGGTTTTGCTGAAACTGTAGGCGAGATCTATAATAATCCCAAGTTCATGCTTATGGATTCGCCCACACCATCGCTGCGCAGCCATGGTAGCTCAAATCGATCCAAATTATCACGCAAACGCAGCGATATGCTTGATCAATTTGCAGCCACCTCCACGCCCACGTCGCTTAACTCCTTCGATCGTCAGCACTATAATATGTTGCGTAACATGAAGCCGGATACTATGTACGACTCCATGAAGCGCGACTATACGGCACGTGTGAACACGTTGAGCAGTTTTCCCTTGGACATACCTACACCGGACTATGACAGCACAATGGAAAAAAAGATTAAGGAGATATACAGCAGCACGCAGAGTAGCATACCCTCGGTGCCTACGCCAGACTATAGCTCCCTAAGTCGTAAATCGCTGAAGCAATTTCAGCCGGACTCACCCATCTACAGACGCAAGTCGCCACAATATTTAATTGTAGACTACGAAACCGATAGTTTGGAGCGTCTGGAGCCTACTAAACGCAAAAGTTCCCAGTCCTCCTCGTCGCCTTCGTCGGATGTCAGCTCGCAGTTGAGTCCTAGCTTAAGCACGGCATTGCCTTTGGAGGAGGAGCTAGAGATCAGTCATACGGTATACGATCGTGTCAATGGATTTCGCAAGGAGGGTGAACTGAAAAAGCGTGTGGTAAACAAGAATGCACATGCCGCACAGAAGCACAAGGAAATGGCCACACGCATTAAATATGATACACCATTTCTGGGCAGCATGACTATAGAGGTTGAGCATGAACCACCTTCCGACTTAGAGCGTACTGATAGTGATCAGTTTGAGCCGGATACGTTGGATCGTAAGCCGAAAAAGCAAAGTTTTTGCGATATAAACGCTTGGGACAATCACAATCGCCAGGCCAAGGACATATGTATGGAGTCCGATTACAATCAGATGAACTCATTGCCAGATTTAAGTCGACAAATAAGCCCACCTCCTGTACCCAATAAGCCGCGCACATCTTCCTTTATACTCAAGTCCAGTAATTCTTTTCGCCATTTACGTGAAATATATGAATCCCCGCTAGCTGTGCAGAGCCACCCCAAGTATGAAGACTTGCCCAAGGATAAGCAGCCGCCCGTTGATGAGGGTCGCATTTTGACTTTGGAAGCAAAACATTCACGTCGCCAACGTGGTCTGCAACAATCACCCACGCCCACAGTAGTCGAGTTGACCAAGGTCAATGCGAACAAAACCACGATTACCATTAACTCACCAGCCGTCAGTCGCAGTAGTACGCAAAAAGAGCCACTCAAACCACCCACTTCACCATCATCCAAGTCAAACTATTCACCCACAAGCAGAGTCTATGACAAAGCTGCACCAAATAAGACTGCCAGTCCGCAAATACAGAGTCCTAATCAGTACTACTGTGCCCCCATGCTGCATGGTAAGCGACCACCGCCACCACCTGCGCCTTCTGCTACTGCAGATAGTCTCGAACGTAAAATACTTTACCAAAATGAAACAGCAGATTCCAAGAGAAATACGCAAGAAGAGGATGCGTACAGCATGCATAGTGAAATCACTGAGTTCACTGGAGTCTCAGATACTCAGGCAAACTCAGAGTTCGATAACTCCTACAATAATACGCTCTCTAGTGTAGTATCCGCTGAGACAGAACCAAATAAATCTGACAACGGACGATTGCAGCAGTTACAGCGCATAGAAGCTGCCGTGGCTCAAAAGAAACTGGGCATTGAAAGTGAATACGATGGAGTCGTCTATAACAAGAAAATTAACAACAGCTTGCGTAATGATTATAGTCTAACCAAGTATCTCAACCGGCGTAAGTCGCAACAACGTGATGACGATGTCATTGATAATCTCAAAGAAGTGGCCGATGCAGAGCTTACCAACATAACAAACAACAACAACAACACCAAGAACATTAAGGATGCTGATGTAAACCAGTTCGATGGCTTATCAATCAGTTCACGCTCGAATCGCAGCAGCAGCCATTTATCAGAACGCACCAAGGAAATGTATCGAAATGCAGGCGTACCCGTCGGCATAGCCTATCCACAGCGTGCGGCTAACAGCACTGGTAACAGCAACAACAACAACAACAACAACAACAACAATAATAATAGCAATACAAGCAGCGTGCAGACAGTCTATCGTTGTGAGATAGAACCATCGCAGCTGACTGCCGGCATGCAGATAGCCATTGGCTTAAAGGATCGCGCCAAGAAGGCAAAAGATCTAAAAAACGCTTGGCGCAAGTTTGTCACTATGGCAGCCTCCAAATTCAGTCCCAATCAAAGCCCAGCGCCCACGTATGGTAGCAAAAGCTCAAATAGTTTTATTGAAGCACTAGATCGCGATGAAGGCATCTCCTCCATAATGGAGGATGCCTCAACAGCCAGTGTGACGCAACATAATAACGGTGGTGTGCCAGCTAGTCAAAACTATTATGAACAGCGTTTCGGTGTGCGTGCGGGGGAGCTGGATAGTGGGTATATGAGCACAGATTCCACAGAGCTATACAAGCGAAATGTCTACGATCGTTACAACTTTCGAATGTTGTCGGGACGTGGACAAATCATTAGAGTTGATACCATCGAAGATAATTCGGAGGCTGGCCACGAAGATGAAAACGAAGATGCGCATGTGCTAGATGCCGCACGTTTTGAGGACTTGGAACATATGGTCTCACCAGGCAGCAGAACAGTGGCGAACTCTAATGGAGATATCAGTGATGCGGACTCTGATAAAACATTAACACATGCGCATTCGCGCACCAATGGCATGAATACCATGTCTTCGTATTCCTCTGAAGATGAACGCGGTCGTGGGAACAGCACCTGTTGCGGCTCATCTGAAACCGATGAGGAAACCAATGCCGAAGATATGTGGGAATCTGGCGCCGAAAGCATAGAAACACATTCGGTACTTTATAAAATGATAAGAAAAAGTTGATCAACTAAGGGATGTGCAATATATATAAACCATAAAAAAAGACTTTTATTTAGTTTAAGCGTAACTTAAACAAGTGCAATAACTAACTCTACAATACTTGCCAAACCATAGGGTGCAATCTTAAACGAATTAGTTTTCATAGTTTAGAGTAATTTTTTCATAAGTTATTAGAAAAGTAATAATAATTTTAAGCAGCATTGTAAGTTAAAGCTAATTGAAATAACCAGTTGACCAAGCAATAATAACAAACGAATCCTTAATGCAGAGTTATTAACTTAAACCATATATTCACATACTTAGTAATTTTTTACGTATCTCATTCAGATGCGATTTTTGTGATAAATATCAGAAGTCTTGGGCCGGAAATGTGCAATCTTAAATATAGTCTCAATAGATTACTATAATGTATTAAGTTAATTTTAAACCTTACTCTAGGTACGTAGCAACTAAGTATTGAATAAATTGTGCTAACCGTTTAAGAGAAATAATGTTTTTTTGCCAACAATTTCAATAAAGTATATTATGTATGTAGCGAAAATTTGGCTTGTCCGACTTTCTTCACACTTTTTCTAATCGGAGTTTTAGCGGCAACAACGCGATATGACAATAGAATATCAACTTCTAAGATGCAAATATTAACTTAGCTACCTGGCATACAACGATCGCAATTAATTTAATTATAGTTGATGCCACATAGCATCTTAGCAAAGCGAGTAAACAAATAAAAATTAAATAACTATCGTTGATTGATTGATTGTGTCTTCTACATTCTGCGTAAACTTCTGTTAATTTTAAAATTATTTTTCTGTATCTGGTAAAAGTGAAAATTGCAACTCTCGACTCGTTTTTTTGCTGCGCTTCTATTTTGATTTAATTAAATTCGCTTTATTTAATGCGGATTAGTTTTTTTTATTTATTTATTTATTTATTAATATTTAAGGGTACAACTAAGTCCAGTTGGCCTTAAGATTAAACAAGTTAAACATTCAAAAATTATGAGGTAATAAATGATAACGAGGAAAAAATATAATAAAACTAATCCGTATTTCTAGCCTGTTGGGTGAATTTTTTATAGATATTGCACTCTCTCACATCTGGGGCTAGCCAGGAACTTGGATTTACAATGTAAATGTATAAATTTAAACATTTTTTCCAAATAGAAGCCAAAGAACAACGTTGACCAAGATAAGTTTTTATAGTTCATGATTGGTCAAAAAAGCTCGATTTGGGGAATTAAGATAAGATAGGATAGATAAAGAAATGAATTGGATAGACCTTTCAAAGGAGACGAAATCATAGAGGTTATTATAATTTACGCATAGGACACGAAATGGATCGTGTAACGCATAATTAGTTCTACAAAAAGTTAATGCTAGAAGTCTTACCCACTTCCGCCTCTTTGTTCTCAGTATATCTTTAATTTCGTTATAATTATTTCTCATAAGCTTAATAATGCAATTAAAAATTAGCAAAAGCGCAAAATATTTTCTTAGCTACTTTATTTTGGAGCACATAAAATAATAATATAATAAGTAATAACTATTAGTCAATCTACACGCAGTTTTTGTATTAATGGGTAATTTTTTCTTGCTGCAGCAAAAAGTATTTGAATGCGTCGGGTCATCAATGATAAAAGTTCATTTCATTAAAATTTTTCGGTTTTGCAGGTACTTGCGAGTTGTGTATAAAAACAAATTATTTCAAAATATTATTAAGTAATAGCGGATTTTTCATATAGTCGGCGTTGACAAATTTTTTCAACGGCTTGTGACTCTGTAATTGCATTATTTCTTCTGTCAGTTATCAGCGGTTACTTTTAGCTTGCTTTAGAAAGAAAGTGCGCGATTTAATATGGAGCCCACAAAGGAGCATTTTCGTCATATTTTACTTTATTATTTCCGTAAAGGAAAAAACGCGGAGCAGGTTGCTAAAAAGTTACGAGATGTGTATGGTGATAAAGCCTTAAAAGGAAGACAGTGTCAAAATTGGTTTCGCAAATTCCGGTCTTGGGATTTTTCACTTAAAGATGAGCCACGTTCAGGTCGGCCAAATGAAGTTGATGATGACCAAATCAAAGCATTAATCGAATTGGATCGTCATGTAACTGAGCGAGAGATAGGATAGAAGTTAAATATACCAAAATCAACGGTTCATTATCACATAAAAAGTCTTGGACTGGCGAAGAAGCTTGATATTTGGGTACCACATGTATTGAAAGAAATTCATTTAACAAACCGAATCAACGCTTGTGATATGCACCTTAAACGCAATGAATTCGATGCGTTTTTAAAACGAATCATAACTGGAGATGAAAAATGGATTGTTTACAACAACGTTAGTCGAAAACGATCATGGTCCAAGCATGGTGAACCAGCTCAAACCACTTCAAAGGCTGATATCCACCAAAAGAAGGTTATGCTGTCTGTTTGGTGGGATTGGAAGGGTGTGGTATATTTTGAGCTGTTTCCAAGGAACCAAACGATTAATTCGGATGTTTACTGTCAACAATTGGACAAATTGAATACAGCCATTAAGGAGAAGCGACCAGAATTGGTCAATCGTAAAGGTGTCATATTCCACCAGGACAACGCTAGATCGCACACATCTTTGGTCACTCGCCAAAAACTGAGTGAGCTTGGCTGGGAACTTTTGATGCATCCACCATATAGCCCTGACCTTGCACCATCAGACTACCATTTATTTCGATCTTTGCAGAACTCCTTAAATGGTAAAACTTTCGGCAATGATGAGGCTATAAAATTGGTTCAGTTTTTTGCAGATAACATTATTACAATTACTTTTTGGGCAACCGTAGTAATTTTTTATTTTTATGGCATGCAACAAGTTGGCATTAAGTCACATAAAACATTAATTTAATAATAATAGTAATAATTTTATTCACTTAATATCCAATAACAATCTAAGGTTGTAGTGAGGTAGTAATAGTTAGTTATTTAAAGAGTTTAGGCATATTGCCTTTTGTGCTTGAATAGTAATGAAAATGTACATGTGAACTTAGTATATTAATAATAACAAGTGAAATAGGGAGAACATTTTGCAAAAAACCAATGTGTAATAATAACTTGAAACAAATTTTTATTTTTAAACAAAAATGTTTTTAATATGCGGATAATCTACATCTATAACGAAAATTAGAAAAAAGGTCTGCCGGCTCGGTCAGATCTGAAGTTGAATGTTTAGAATCATTTCTAACAGTTTATTTTGGGTTACTTGTAAACTTTTTAAATGATTCCTTGCAATATCTGCCCATATCGGGGCACCGTAAAACATAACAACTTGGAATATGGAGCTAAACAGGTATAATTTAATCTCAAAGCTAAGCAGAGAAGTTCTATTTATAAGAGGGTAGCGGATTCGAATTAGCATATTAACTTTATTGATAACTTAAGACGTATGTGCTTTGAAAAATAATTTTTTGTCTAGTATTAAACCTAAATATCTTACATCGTTTTCCCATCGACTAGATTTAGATTTATGTGACTTGTTGGAATATATAAAATCCTTTCTTTGCTTTGTAAAGTATATAGCTTGTGTGTTTTATCAGTGTTTACGAGGATTTTCCATTGGGAAAAATAGGAAACCAGAGTATCAAAAGCAAGCTGAAGCTTACTAGTGATATCTAAAGTTTACGATGATGAACAAAGAATGGCGGTATCATCACCAAAGATAGTTGAATTTAAATTTCTAACGTAAATTTAGTGCGGAAAACTACCACATATTGCATCATCATCATCATCATTCAGCTCTACAACCCCGGGTGGGTTTTGGCTTTCTCAACAATTCTCCTTCATTCGTCTCTTTTGTTAGCAAGGCCGCGCCAGTTCCTTACTTCCATCTTCAGCATGTCATCGTCAATATTGTCAATTAGGCGCTTTCTTGGTCGACCCCTGCTTCTTGTGGAGAGTGGGGTGTATGCCAGCACAAGCTTTTGTGCTCTATTCTGGTTCATCCGTAGGACACGTCCATCCACCTTAGCCTCTGGGATTTAATGAATTTGACTACATCTTCGCCATGGTTTAAGCTCAACAATTCGACATTGTTCCTTGTGATGTAGTCACCGCGTTCATTTATCTTTGGTCCAAACGTTTTTCGCAGTATTTTTCTTTCAAAGTTTCTTAGCGATTCTTCGTCTGCTGTCGTCATGGTCCAAACTTTTGCTCCATATGTGATTATTGGCTTTATGATGGAATTATAAATTCTTAGTTTGCATGTCCTCGATAGCAGCTTTGACCTGAATATTTTGTTGTGCGCGTAGTAGGTTTTATTAGCTGCTACAAGCCGATCTTGTAGGCAGTCCCTTGCGCTGTTGTCATTGCTTATCAACACACCCAAGTATTTAAAGTTGTCAACTCCTTCGAAGTGATAGTCACCTATGGGTTCCGTGGTGTTCTTCTCTCGACGTATGTAGACAGTATCATATATTTGGTCTTGGATTGGTAGATTGCCAAACCAACTTCCTCTGCCTTTGCAGCAATATCTATGAGGCTCTCCTTCAAATACCGCTGGTTTCTCGCTAGGATGGCAATGTCATCTGCATACGCTATTAACACACCAGATCTGTTGAAGACATTTCCAGAGATTGTGAATTCTCTAATAGCGTAGTGCAGACATAAATTAAACAACACTGTGGACAGACTGTCCGCTTGCCTTACTCCTGCATTGATGTTAAAAAGTGCGCTGTATTCTTGCTGCAGTGCCACTTTTCCTTTTGTGTTGCTTAGCGTTGCCATTGTCAAGCGGGTCAGTTTCCTGTTAGTGCCGAAATGTGCAAAAATCTTAGGGATCAGGGGGCGCCTTGTGCTGTCAAAAGTTTGCTTAAAATCTTTGAACAGCATGTGAACGTCTTTGTTAAATTCATAGCTTTTCTCTAGATTTTGCTTCAGCAAAAACAGCTGATCTATTACGGATCTTCCAGGCCTAAATCCGCATTGGTATGCTCCAAGTAAACTTTCTGCTATGTTGCTCAGTCTGATTGCGAGCATTGTTGCAAAAATTTTGTAACAAACACTTAGCCGTGTTATTCCTCGGTAGTTATCACAGTCTCTTTTATCACATTTTTTGTGTATTGGGACTATAGTTCCGATAGTCCAGTCATTTGGTACACATTCATCTCTTCATATCCTTAATAATAGGTCATATACATATGTGTTGTTTTCCTTCCAAGTCAAGATTTTTAAGAAGTTCAGCTCTGATATTATCGTCACCAGGTGATTTATCGTCTTTCATATATTGCATGCAGCTATGGAAACTATCAAACCTTAGATGGCGCTAATGGTAATATCATAGCACAGACAAGAACCTTTGATTATTACAGCTATAGATGACGCTGTTGTGTAACTTAACGAAAGCAGTCTGGTTATAAAGCTACTAGATGGCGCTGCAACTGTGCACCAAACACACAAGATGGCGCTACGTAACTGATCGAAACATATGAACAATAGATGGCGGTATAATACAGCATAGCACAGACACAAACCAAACCGTGCATTTCAAACGATTTTAGTATTTTCAACCCATAGTGTGACCAGTCTGGAGTCGAAACAGAGTGACCAGCTAGCAATGAACTTGAGTGTGAACCGTAGCATATGCCGGCAAGCACTGGCCCCGCACGATCATTGTGTCTTCAGATTTTTCGCGCTGCAGTTCAAAAAGCGGATAAACCAAACGCGTAAAATCAACGAGTTCAACGAGTGAGCGCCATTTTTGTGTACGTACGTAAAATTTCAAAAAAATAAAAAAGTCTGAGCCAAATTTAACAAAAAAAAGTGAAATTTAAACGCGTAATGCACTTACGCTTGACTAAGTCAAGCAAGTCATTTATCTTAAGTGATGAGTCTTAACGTGTAGAAATTTAAATTTTTAAACACTTACTGCCAATAACGTGAATCATTGCTCAAAGTTAAAAAAAAAACACACAAATAATAATACAACCGCAGATGCAAAAGATCAGCGCTTACAACCCACTCACAAGCAGCACAATAACAACAACAGCATGAAACACGTTTTAAAAACGTCAACGTCAAGGTTGAAAATATGCAGAAAACGGCGCCCGCAGCTAAAGTGCAAAAACTTCTTTTGTTTTTATGACGTGCAAGCTAATTATTAATTTATTTTTTGTTTTTTTTTTTAAATGAATGCGTTTGATAAATGATTAATTTTTTAATACTAAAAAATCAAGCTTTAAGCTAGTGACATCATGCACAAATTGCGCACAAAACACATTTCAAATATTTTTCAATTGTGGGCAGCAACACTTGCTATGGCCTTAAAAGGCTACAAACGAGTAGTGCCACTCGAAAACCCTAAATGTACGGTTTCAACTGTGTTAAATGCACAAATTTCAATTTTATTGTGCTTGAAAAGCTCCAAAGTGTTGTTGGAAAAATGCTATTGCCTATTAATTTACATGGACTTAAGGCACACAACACGGCACAATTCTGTGCCGCAATCAGCTATATAAGAGCTTACATATGTACTTATGTACTTTTATAAAAAAATTGACTGCTGAATTTGCATTTCTTTTATTAGACTATTAAGCTTACAAGCACTAATTAGCATTTTGTAATCAGCATTTTGGGCATAATATTCTTACCATTAAAATGTTTGTCAAGGCATTACGTTTGCTTAGCTATGTCTATGTCTACACACAAAGCTGCCTTATTTGCTGTTCTGGCCATTTGCTACAATTTTTCGGTTAGGCTCCGCCCAAAACAGATAATATGCCAAATGAAATAGACAAGGGCGTAGGCAGCAGGGGTTACAAACACACACACACACACACACAACTATGACTTGTGCTTTGTATGACAAATTAAGGCGCTTCATTTGTGGTTAGCAATTTTTTTCTTTTTAGCTACTTAACACGCTCATATAAGTCACATATGCAAATTACGTATACGTCAGCGTGGTTGAAATCATTTTAATGCAATTTTTATACTGCCAACGCTTTAAGCTTTGACTAAATGAGTGTCTATCAACTGCCCACACTCGTACATTTAATTAATTATATCTTTGTGTCTTAGGTTTCTAACAAATTGTAGACATGCTGCCGAGGGCTAAAGCCAAGAGGCACACACTCATTTGTCTCTCACACACGAACCGCAATCGTGCAGTTACAGTAGCGTGTGCTTAATTAAATTATTCTAAATTATTGAAAGTACGGGCTTTTACTTGCGCCCCGTGCATGGGGCATTGTCCAGCTGCCTTTTGTTATTGTTAGCTCTCTGCTCTCTATATGTAGGCCAGCAAAGCCCACAAATTGTTTATGAAGTGCGCAGAGTGTTGTTATATACTACATTACACATATGTATGGTGTGTATATATGTCCATATATATTGTATCCACTTTAGTTAAACAAACATACAACACACATACGAACACATACAAGCGTGCAGATGTCTGTGCATTTGAGTGTATTGTATTTCCAGACAAACTTTTGTGCTGTTGTTTTTAGCTTTTCCATACGTTTGGATATAGGGTATGCAAAGTTTAATCAGAGATTTGTAGCTTTTAGAAGGACTTTAGCACGAAAGAACTTTGCAAAATTGCACTCATTACAGACTATTTCTTATCAAAATACCAGAAATTTTGTAATCTATTATTTGTTTTCAAATATATATAATAATTTATAAACGAAATGCATATGCCACGGCGTAAGAAAATCGTTGTGTTATCTAAGTTTGTACTCTATTTATTTAAGATAATGGCAAATAAGCTTCAATGGTTAATGCTTATGAATTTCGAATTTGCACTAAAAGCCGCATTATTATTATTTCAAGTTAATTTGGTAGTCTGCAAATAACTCAATTTTCCCTTTCTCTAATTATTCAAAAAAGCTTTAGTGTCGAAGTTAAAAATTGCCCAACAATTTGTTAAAAATGTACAGTAATACTCTTTCCACCCCTTACATTTTTTGAATGGAAGAATAACCTATCTACAGATTAATGCTCTTCAAAATATTCGTTTCTAAAAAGCAAAAGTTCTTTACAGAACTTGGTCGTTAATAGAATTTGTATGCTCATCTTTCTGGTACTGGTACATGTTTTCATCTTCGCAGTTTTTGAATCTTACACTGCCAACACTAAGAGAAAATATCCGTCTAAATTTGTGTTTTTTACTTGAACCGAGAATACGCCAACTTCGAATGGCAATCTTAAAACATTCTTAAATTAAGCAAAATAAACTTAAAACAAGCAGTAACCTTTCCACATTTTAGGATTTGCGGTCACGCGCCAAATTCAAGTTTCTAAGTTTTACCTTTAACATTTACACTTCACACTTTCAAGCAAGAAATTAATGTTAATATAATTATTTGACCCCATTGCCTGATATACAGTTTGCTTTCATGCGGTTCTGATTTCGCTCGCATCTTCATTATAATCCAACTAAGGCATTATCAGTTTTTATAAGATTGTTTTTTGTTCTACTTTAATTTGATAATCATTTGTTTATAGCACAAAGCAAAAAAAAAGTGAAAGTTCAGCACAGTTTTCCAATTTCTAAGATACTTTTTCTACAAGCAAGACCTTTCAGAGTATTCACACTTCGCTTAAGTTAGGCTACTCTTCCGGTATTTATTTACTTTTTTTTTTTTTCTGCCTTAAGTGAATACAACTAAATTTTCGCGGATGCTACAATACTTTATATGTAGCACTCATTCCCTCCTCTACTGAATACAGCATGAAGTCATGCTTGTTGCTCAGCCCAGCACATCCATCTTAATTATGACGTTTTTATGATGACAATTTCGACTTTGTTTTTGAATTACTTAAAAAAACTTTAAACTTACAGCTAAAATAAACAAATTTGGTTTCCAGTAGCTTTTTGTATCGTCAGCCCTGAACAATGTTTATGATACCAATGAAATGCTCTAAACAGTTTTGTTTATAAGAAATTTGTTTTTTTAGAGCCTTTGTTCATCGTTTTTAATATGAAAAGTAAACAGTAGCAGAGCCATGTGTATAATTTGCACTGAAAAATTGCTGTGAGTGCATAAAAATGGCCATAAACATTTGCCAATAAATAAGTTTTCTTTCAAAGTGTGTGCATCCAAGTATTGTAGGTTCAGTCTGCATACGGTTCAAATAAAAATTAATTTTTAATGGAGCGGTGCCTAACATGAAATCTAGGGGCATACCAATCAAAAAAAAAAAAAAAATCGATATGCATGGAATGTAGAAATCAAAGCCGGAGGGATATAGTCGACTAAGAACAAATCAGTATTTTACAGATATTTTACGAATCTTCTGAAACATGACTATCGCGAGATACCACGAGTTCTGAAATATGCAACTATCTACGACTAAGGCGTTTATGTAAAACTAGAAAATCCGAATCTGATTTGGAGAAAACAAACCGAAATTCCTTACATGTCGAATATCGCTCCAATTTTTAGTACATATATTCACAATTTAAATAGTTTTTTATTTGAGATATTTTTATTGTTAAAATTGACTTTGAATTCCTATGTCCTATGAGGTACAGTAAGCGCCAAACATCTATAAAAAAAGTTTCCTTTAATTGACTTGTTCATCATTAAAAACTATTATATTATTTTATAATAGAATTAAAAAATAAAATTCATTTTCTTGTCAATTATGACAAGAATCGATCTGAATGTAGACGGCTAAAAAATACGCTTTAAACTGTTTTGCCAACTAAATAATGATCTGCCTTAATTTGGGGGAGAAAATTAGAGTTTGTAGAAAATAATAACTCTCGACTCGTATTCTTCTTCACCCCATCACTTGTTTATGGCTTTTCAGAATGGGGCATGTCAATTTACATTCCTCGACTTGTACTACGGCGCAGTTCACCAGAAACGCTAATCAATTTTATCTTTGGAAGAGCTTAAAGATTGAAAAATTATATTAAGGTTGCCTGCATCTGACTAGTTCTTCCGTGGTACTTGATTCTATTCCGTGGTACCACACATATACCTGCAGCATTTGTACAATGGACTAAAACCGTCAGCTACAACGTATATTTAATTTCTGGCACTTAAAAAACTGCTATACTTCGAAATTTATAAGCACAGTTCGTCATTTATAATAATATCTTGAAATCACGCCTTTATCCAAAGTTTGTCACGTACTTCTAACATAGACACGAAAGAAGAAAAAAAAACTACATTAACTTTAATGTTTTCCCAGCTGTATAGCAATAAATATATAAGGAACTGCGCAATCGCGTCAAAATTCTTCAAGTCTCACATAATTTTTTATACAATTTCCGATATAAAAAGAAGTAATTATAGCTACTGACATGCCTTCCTTTCAGCAATCGCAGCTAAACTCGATGAACGGGTTTGGCAAGCTTTTGCACATGCACTGCGGATATTGCAATTTATCTGACGCTGTGGCCAGATGCGGGTTAACGACTTGAAATTCATTCTGTCTGTTGTACGTAAAAGCAGGAATTTGATAATAGGCTGTATTCGGGGCAGACATAAAAAACACACTTATTTGGATGCTTTTGTAATGTCGAGAGTATTACGCCAGAATTGGCTAAAACAGGTACAAGATACTATTTGCTAGAGAATTGTCAAGCCAACCTCTACAAACAATGATATTGTTTGTCTATTTAGTGGCGTAATTGCTTAAACAAATAAATATATAGCTAGTATTTATACAGACAAATACTTATAGGAGGGGAAAACATTAAAGTCGTGATTTACTGACCTACGGTTACACTACAAACATGGTTTTCATGATTCGTGAAGAGTTTGATAGTTTCCAAGACATTTATACATTAATCATTTGATTAATTCGATATGGCTATTGTAATGGCTACCCTATTGTCAATTTTGACAAATTTAAGTTCAAATCGGAATTAATTAAATGGATTTGCAGCGTGAGTCACAACATAACTTAGTATATTGTCTCGATTTCCTATTATCGTTATGACGCCTTGAAACATGAGTCAACAACTCTTTGAAGATAATCCAAAAATGAATGCTGTGGTATGCACGAGGGGGAAATGCTATTAATTTAACTGAGCGTCGGTTATGATGCAT
Source organism: Chymomyza procnemis (assembly GCA_035046065.1). Taxonomy (NCBI): domain Eukaryota; kingdom Metazoa; phylum Arthropoda; class Insecta; order Diptera; family Drosophilidae; genus Chymomyza; species Chymomyza procnemis. The sequence goes on along the minus strand of JAWNOJ010000023.1, from coordinate 7,823,802 downwards.
TTTTATATAATTTGCTTCAAATAAACGTGAATGGATATATTTTTTATTTCTGAAAGATAGACTTTAAATATAGTAGGCGCTTTATTTTAGATGAAACATTAGTTTAGTTGAAATTTTATTAAATATTTTGTAAGCAATTTAAATGTTGCCTTAGAGAACTAAAAAGAGAGTCTTTCAGTTCTAAAAATTTTAAAAAATATTTATATATTTTTTTTTTATCACCTTTCTCGACCAGAAAGGAATGTGCTATTTGCGCTTCGGTCTTCGCTGTTTTTTGGAAGTAGGTTCTGTTAAAAAATAAAAATCAACTATATTTTCTTTATTTATTTATATAAATTATAATGTAAAATTAAAGAAAAGAATAAATTTAAGTCAGCTAGAGAATCATAAGTCTTCAGGCTGAAATCGTTCTTAAATATTCCTTGTAATTGCTTAAACAGCTTTCAGTCAATTATTTAACAAAAACTCTTTCTTTTTTGTTTCGAAATACTTGTAGGGGGTCGTTGATATTAATATAAAGATTAGATCAGACTAATAACAATAAAAATCGTCGACTCTTGAATTAGCACAAATAAATCAAGGTTTTTGATTTCAATTAATTTTATTGAAGGCAATATTGTGCGACTTACGCAAAATATGATCATCCAAACACTTCTTCAGTTGCATTTTCCTAATATAAATGTTATAAACGTACACAAAATAATTTGTGTAGATTTTATAATAACGAAATCACTAAGACGCTAAACGACTTCGTGTTGCCAAAGAGTATTAAAATTCCTTATAGCATGAACGCAGCAATGACACAGCGAGCAAACAAACAAAAGACTTATAATAGCAAACAGCATTTTGGCCAATTAATAGAGGTGATTGTGCGTTTTAAGCTTATCTGTTAGTGGGGGGTTCTATAGAGCCTTCCATTTCGATTACAATAAATATCTAGTAAATATTAACTAATGATGTTAGTTAAGACATACTTAAAAGATAAATCCATGCATATGCATGGGCATGTTAGCTTCTAATAAATGTTCAACAACAGCTGCTACTTACCAATAAAGCCAAGGCGCTAGTAGTAGTAGTAGTTGGCCTATAACTATGGTTATATACACGTTTTCAAAATTTGCTTATAAGCTACATGAATATTTAAATGAGCAAACGTGTGATTAGCCGATTTCTCACACATTTCAAGTATCAACAGACAGATCACTAGAGAAGGAGCTTTTCGCATAGAAATTAGCTAGAGACAAGACAATACAATAAAGAAGCCGCTTTTAAGTTTTGGACAAGATGACGCGCACGATAAATCGTCTAATTTGAACATTTTGTGGGCTGCTTTAAAATCCAACTCCATGGGATGTTTTCAACGCACTACAACAGCAAAAGTCAAAGCATAAAGCGGAACAAATTAATTGCTAATTGATATTGATATGTCGATTATTTTATGATTATTCTTTATGATTGTTAAAATTTGATATCAAAGGCGGGCTATGGCATCAAGAGACGACTGACATTGCGGCAGCGCCACAAGACGTGCAAGGTCAATTGGCAATTGTGATCGTATGTAATGCATAGCAGTGGCCACTCCCACGCACTTTAGCATTACTTAAAAATTATTTAAAAAAAAACCAAAGCTTACATAATTGAAGCTACATGAATTCTGTTTTTTTTATGCTGCGGGCCTTCCTTCAACTACTCCGCATTACTTTATGGTTTCTCAGCTTGTTACATATTAATAACCACATAGTATTACTCACGGCTGTGTACCACAAAAACCACTTAAAAATGCTTTCTTAATTGTTCAACGAGATTAGAAAAAAGAAAAAAATGAGCAAAGTATATAATATGTTTATAGCAGAGTAAACCAGTAAGGCAGCATTTCAACACTTAATGTACAAACGCATTTCGGCAGCCAGCTGACCAGACCAATATCTCGTCACTTGGCTCTAACGGTAGCCAGCTTCATCTAAAACAAAGGCCCAAACCAACAAAAAAAAGAGGGTAAAAATAAAAAAAAAAATGTTTTTTTTTTTGAATAGAAGCTTGTGAAAATCACTGTACCATGAAGCGTTGTCAAATGTGCGGGGGTCACTCAGTTTGGTAGTTAAACCAACTAAAGCTTGCTTTTGTTTTCTCAATCATGTTGAAGGTTTTTATGCTTTATACTCTACAGTTGGTCAAAAAGTCATATAAGTTTGATAAGAAGTTGGTAGTGCAATAGTGCGTAAGTTTTTCCAAAATTGATTATTAAATGCACTTTTGTGCATGAACACAAAGTAAACTCAATTTTAGATGATTGAACGCCAATTGCTTAAATATCTTTCTCTAAAAGCTATTTTCAAAAATCAATGGGTATATCCATATCAGTCGTGTTCTTTTGGGAAGAGAGGCCTGTACTTGGTAAACCAAGCAAGTGACTTAAATAAGTTTATATTCACTTTTTTTTAATAAAATTTTTTTTAATGTTTCGAAAGTGATTTCTCTATGAGCTATACTGACTCTGAAATAACATAATAACACAGGCAGCTATTACCAAGTAATCGAATCGGAATGGTAATAAAGTCTTAAAAATAAACTATTAACTGATTTTTCTGAGTTTCTTCCAGAAAAATAGAAAAAATGAACGCTGAAAATATATTCCAGTAAATAATTTCAAATACGTCGACAAAGTCCAATTTTAATATAGACATTGATGGATATTGTCGTTTAGACAGTACTATTTGACTGATGATAGGAAAGTCTTTAGTCTTTTTATTCTTGACTAGAATTTTATATGAATATAATTTTCTTGAATACTCAAAGCAACAAAGAAATGCTATTATTCGTCTTCGTTTTAAATTTTTTAAAGTTGTTTTACTGCGAATATACTCAATAATACAATTTTTACCTTGAAATACTTGTAACATTGTTAGTGAGAGTATTCAAGCTTCTTCGAAGTCTGCTGCTTAAACTTTACGCATTTTTTTGATGGAATCTTTATGCCGGCAACTCAAAGCGTTGTTATTTTACGTCTTAAATTAGTATTCATGTAAACATTGTGCTGATGTACACACTTTTCATTTTCAGTTACTCAAATCTCATAATACGGAACAGAGATCACCAAGATGGATATCAGTAACTGCGGCTTTATCGATCCTCAGGCGCAGCTTAGCGCAGCGCTTGCCAAGCATGATATACGTGAGTTCCGCGACGCTTTGGATATGGGCGCCAAGCCAAATATGCTAGATGATAGACACACTAGCATTTACGAAAAAGCCCTCTCCACGCCCAACAGCGCCGAGTTCATCGAGGCGTGCATAAGCCATGGCTGTAACATAAACTATGTAAGTATTGCAATGCCATCGACTATGAATATATAACAAAAAGATCCATGTACTATTCCAAAATCTCTTGTTATCCCACTATTCAGATTAATCATCATATAAATAAGGCAGCCATAAACTATGCCACAGATTCCCGCGATGCAGCAAATTTGGCCACATTGCTGCGGCATAGTGGCGTTCAAGTAGATCGCAAGTATGCACATTTAACTCCACTTAATTCATTGGCCAAGAATTTAAGTGCAGAAAATGTGGCCAAGGTGCAAGATTGCATGAGACTGCTGCTGGAATATGGCGCCTCACCCAATATACCCGATCAGCGTGAAATGACGCCATTGCACTATGTGCTCAAAAACCGCAAACTGGAAGAATCAAAGCAGCGAGAACTGGTCTCACTGTTTCTAGCGCGTCCTGAACTCGATATAGATAGTTATCGCAAAAGCGAGGTACGACAACTGTTAAGCGCACAGTATCCAGATCTTCAGTTACCCGCTCAGCGCGAAATAAGCGATGAGATCACCTGCGATCAACTATTAAGACACCTGCGCAGTGGCGATGAAAATCAATTTGAACAGCAATTTGCGGAATACCAGCTAAACATCAGCGATAAGGATAATCTGCGAAACTCTACACAAGAGCAAAACATGCCACTGTTAATCGAAGCCATTAAACACGGACAGCATCGTGCTTTTGATGCGGTGTTGCAGTCGGGCATTAATGTGAATGCGCCTACCGGCGCCAAGACACCAGTTGAGATAGCCACCATTTGGGGCAACTGGCAGGCGTTGGACAAGCTCATGCATCACAATGAGCTTAAGCTGCAGCCGCGCGCACAACTATTGAATGCGGTTATAAGCAAGCTGGATGAACAGCCACTGGACGACTTTTGCGATTATCAAAAATGTTTCGAGTTGCTGCTAGACAGCGAGCATGTGGATGTTAATGAGGTGGATCAAAGTGGCACTACACCACTGCACTATGCGGTAAAATATCGAAATATAGCAGCTGTCAAAGCGTTGCTTAAACATGGCGCTTACATAGGCGTGAGGAGCGCTTTTAACGAATTGCCCATTAAGGAACTGCAGCCGGAAGTGTTGGAGGAGCATTTCGATTCCTGCATTACTACTAATGGCCTTAAGCCCGGCGAACAAGGATTTGAAATTATTATAAACTACAAGAATCTTATGCGTCACGACCAGCAAACACATATGGGCTCAGCCAAAAAGCAAACTAACCAAGTGTTGCACGATGAAATGACACCGCTGGCTTTTATGGCCGAATCTAAGGAACTGCGTCCGTTGCTGCAACACCCATTGATTACTAGCTTTTTGTTTCTCAAATGGCATCGTTTATCCGTCATCTTTTATATTAACTTTCTGCTCTATACGCTTTTTACCATATCCATCATAACGCACACATTGCTTAAGTTCCGTGAAAGCGAACAAGAGGCGCTTACCGTGCTGTTTGGAATTTTCTCCTGGATCGGCATTGCCTATCTTATAGTGCGCGAGTTCATACAGTTTGCCATGTCGCCTCTGCTGTACTTTCGCTCTTTTACCAATATAATGGAACTGGCATTGATCTTGCTCTCCATATTAACCTGCATAGAGTCTACTTATGATCGTGAAACACAACGTGCCATTGCTGTGTGCACCATATTGCTGGTGGCCATAGAGTTTTGCCTGCTTGTAGGCTCGCTGCCTGTGTTGTCCATATCCACACACATGCTCATGCTGCGTGCTGTGTCAAATAGCTTTCTTAAAAGTTTTACACTCTACTCCATCTTTGTGGCGACCTTTAGCTTATGCTTCTACATCATGTTTGGCAAGCCGGAGATTGATGCTAAAGGCGCAGTTAAACAAGGTGACTTCAATAAATTTTCAAATCCCATGACGGCTATATCAAAAACAATAGTTATGTTGACTGGTGAATTCGATGCTGGTGATATTGAGTTCGATACCATCTATAGTTATCTGATCTTCTTGCTGTTTGTGTTCTTTATGACCATAGTGCTGTTTAATCTTTTGAATGGTCTGGCCGTCAGCGATACTCAGGTAAGACTAAGTCAGCAGCTGCAATTAGAATAACTATAGCTATATGAATAACTTCTTGTTATTTTCAGGCCATCAGAGCACAGGCTGAACTTAATGGTTCCATTTGTCGCACCAATTTGCTTTCACGTTATGAGAGTGTGCTCACGGGGCGCTCGGGACGCACGGGTTTTATTGTGAATAGCGCTCCTTTTCGCAGCATTTGTCGTAGGCTTATGAACATCTATCCAAATTACATGTCGGTGCGTCAAATATCCATACTGCCCAATGATGGCAATAAGGTGCTGATACCATTGGATACGCCCGACTATGAGCTTAAGGAAATTAAGCAGAGCAGCAATGGCAAAAGCACGGCAGGTTTTCTACCGCTTTCTACCAATGTGGGCCAACAAAAGAAGTTGCTCGATCCACCAGTACAATTTCTGCCCTGTTGCTGCTCATTTGTGACAGGCAAATGCTCACAGATAGATGGACGAACTGTCAAGATGTCCTTGGCCGTGCTAGATTCAAAAGTTTCTTCCGAGATGAAGCGACAACGTGAACAAAACTCTGAAAGAAGATTACAGCTTATAGAACAGAAACTTGATCGACTGCTGCAGGCGCTGGAGGAACGCAGCTTGGCCTAAGTCAGACGTGGAGCAATCTGTCAATTTACATAGTTTGCGTGATATGGGCAAAAAAAAACGGGTCGCTTTCGTGCTCATTTGCGCTCTTACTGACTCATGCAAAGAATGGTTTGCATGCACAAGTTTTGCCCATCTCTAGCCTAAGTGATAAATAAACGAAGATTGTAATCTATAAAGTATTATCTTTAGGCAGATACACTGAGAATGTGTTGTTATAATTTCTTTTTATGTATAGTTTGAAAATGTTTTATTAACATATGAATATATAAATGTAATTAAATTTAACAAAAAACTGCAATTTAAACTGAATAATTATTAACTATTATTACATGTAGTTGTTATATTTAGGTACTCTATATACAATCAGAAACTAAACAAAAACTGGTTGGTTGTTATTATAAGCATTTTTCAAGAATTACGTTCTCGCTTAATTTTTTTGATAATAATATATATACGAGTTATATGTGTTCATATTTCGCCTATTTTCAACTTGTTTTTTTTATATGTTTTATTTAATTATAACTTTCAGCTACAATTTATGCACAGACACATGTTGATGTGTCTGTTTTTGTGTATGTGTGTGTGTGTGCGTACGTTATTATCAAAATTGATTAATTACTTTCAATCTTCAGTTTAAAATGGATTTTGACATCAGAGGATCTTTAAACTAATCATTATAGTTACAATAATAATAAACTTGACTTTGATAAGTATTTAGTATATGTATATGTAACTCTATAGTATATAATGGTTATTTAATTATACAATATATATATATATATAGGCAATAAATATTGTATAAATTAGTTTATCTCATCTGCTCTGTACGTCATGTATGTAACCCACTTGGTACCCGAGTAAATGTTCAACTGCAAAATGTTAGCATACTGCTTTGGTTTGTTTGTTTTTAGATTTAATTTTATGTTTACTAAATTTTTATTTGTTTTCTTCTCTCTCAAGATTTTTGATATGATGCGTTTCAAAACGTTTATACTCACATATTATTGTTACGGATTTAACTAGGCGCTTACAGTGAACAACTCCCTGCCTAAAACACCACTTAAGTTTCCCTTTTCCACAATTTTATACTTGAATTTCGTCGAATCGGTTATGGTAATTAAGCGCAATGAACTGTAAGCGTGGCGTATCAAATCACATCAAATCAATTTCATGGCTTAACGACTGCATTTATTGAGACTTTCATGGCTAAGGGCTAATGAGGCGAATTAATCAAAAAAGCGCGTTAAAAGTATAATGGCCAAAAGTCAAAATATTATATACAGTTCAGGCAAAGTATTTGGTAATTTGACAATTTTGATATATGATCAAGCTGACTAATGAAGTTTTTAATCAAAAACAACTGATTATGCCTGGGGCCAACAATTTTCGCATTCTAAGCTTGAGTTTGCAGCTAATAATAGGTTGATTTTTTTATTTGTTTGGTATATAGCACTTATTTGTTAAGGGTTTCGGGCGCGTTTTCTATACAAATTTTATTTTTTTAGTAAAATCAAAAAATCTTACGTTTTATGGCGGCAAATTAAAATAATTGACTTAATTTTTCAGAGCTTTATATAATTTTTTTTTTGTTTTTTAACTATTTATATGAGTTTCTAGTATATATGTATATATAACGTTACTTATATATTTTTGCCGCCCAGCACTTTTAATGAAATATTAACTACTAAGTATATAACCTCAAAATTATTTATATATATTTTAAGGCATGCCTAATAAAACCAACTTGTATTACTATTTGAGCCGATAAACGTATCGTTGCGTTTTCGATGCGGTTCGGTTCGGTCCATTGCGGTGTAGGTGTGTACATAATGTAAATGCATAGGACTGTTGTTGTTGTTGTTGTTGGTTGTGTTTATATATTTAACTGTTTTTAAATAATTTTAATTTTTGGTATTTTGGTACATTGCTTGGACTGGTAACATTGCTTGCTTAGAGAAAAGCATTTTTGCCTGCTGGATTTTTGAGTTTGTGTTTTAATACTAAATTTATGAATTGCTTATCGTTTGGTAATGAGCGAATACCCCGTTTTCCACAATTTGTTTTTATTCATGTTACATTTGCTGCATTCATTTTATTGTCTTTATATTCTATGTCTAAATTAAACGTGTCGTAAATTATTAATTATTTACTGTTGTTATTATTGAAACTGTTCGGTTTGCTATTTGCTTTGTTGCTTTTATAATTTACATGTGTTTATTTTCACGGTTTTAATTGTTTTTTAATAAGCGAATATTCTTGAAGACAATAAATTATTTAAAGCTTTTTACTTTAGCTTGATGCTTTTGATGAAATCTTTGTTATTGCAGTTGCATTTATTATTATTTTTTTGTTTTATGTACAATTGAATACTATTGTAAATCTTATGTCATATAATTCTTGCAGCTGTTATGCTCTGTACCAATTTTAAATATCACTTAATTGACGAGTGTTTGGTTTCTGTCTATTGTATTTATTAATTAATCATTTTTTGTTTTTTGTTAATTTTCTAATATTTAATTTTATCTTTGTTTTTTTTCTTCTTTTTAACAATTCTAATTAAAAGTTATGCCTTTAGTTTTGTTTTGTAAGTGTAAAAATTGCAGTTAAAATCACAAGTAAGTTTTTTTGTGTGTGTACATTTTTTTTTTTGGTTTTGTTTTTGGAAAAACGATTTAGTTGGTACCATAATTTCAATTTACTATCAATCGCTGTCTGATTGTCTGTTGTTAAGTTAGAAAAGTAGAGTAAGTATAAGAGTATGTATATAGCATGTAAGTGTATGTCCTTTGAGTATAATAAGTATATGCTTTTTGACGCTCGATGTATACAAAATTGTGTTTCGAAGCCAATGCAATCAATCGACTTAGTAGTTAGTATAAAGAAAAAATAAATAATGCTTAGTTTTTCTTCTTTAAGTTAAGACTCATAGTGTAAATCAATTGTAAAAAATTGTTTCTTAGAAACTTGGCAAATGCCTAAATAATAGCTGTACTTGCTGTACTTGTATAAATGTATGTAAATGTTTGTGCGTGGAAGATATTTTTAGGAGACCTTACACGAAATTGTTTGATTGGTTTTTTAGTTAGACTAAATAAAAACGTTGTAGTTTTTAGGCATATTAGTACTAGTCATATCGTATATAATAAAAGTTAACTGGTACATAATGCACAATGCTTTAGGTAGGACTGCTTTAAAAATGGCTTTTCTTTCGTTTTTGTAGTAGTTTTAAGTTTTAATCTGAAGTTTGCTTGATTGCTTAGTGTGTACAAGTATACATATGTAATACCCGAGTGGGTTTTCGTCTGTCGGTATATAATTAGCTAACAATTTGTTATTAAATTCCTTGCTATTTTATAGTTCGCTTAAGCTTGAAGTTAAATCGTGTTTGGAGTTATAATCACCTTGTGTCTTATATGTGTTTTTTGTTTTTTTTTTTTTTTGCTGCTGCTGCTGTTTTGGCTTTTTATTTATTAGTTAAGTTAAGAAAATGAGTGGAGCTGTTTGGAAAAGTAGTTTTCGTTTCATAACTACTAATACTTGACGTTTGTACTTGAACAATCCGCTTAGACAATCATAATTATAAATATATTATGTAATACATATGCATATGCTTTAATCGAAATGTATGCCACTAAATCAACTGAAAATTAAAATGCATTTTATATATAGTTAAATATTTTTTAAAATTGTTTCTAACTAATTATGGTTTGACGCTATATATGACTAGCTCATTGTTTTAAAATACTTGCTTTGGCATATGTACAAAACATATTTACGAACTGAATATTTTCTACATATAGTTAATTATAACGAGCCTAATTCTAAATTGCGAGTTTAATGCCAATTTCTATATGTATATAATTTTTTATTTGTATATATATTTATATATACATATATATATATATTGCGCTTATGTAGCAAAAACAACCTTCAAAATATGTATTTTCATTAAAAACTACGGCATATACTCCTTGAATGGAAACAAAGCCTAACGCGTACCTAGAGTATAACGAGTATAAATGAATCTTTTGATTGGAATATTACAACGTGTTTATGTTAATGCACGTATTTGTTAACACTGAGTCAATATTGTTTTTATTGGAACATTTCTAAGCTGGGTCTGGCCATACACACAGTATTTTAGTGTTACCAGCAGAGAACGTCCTGTTTATGGTACTTCTTATATAACTAAACTAATTAGCTCTAATTCATAGTATATATGTATATAAGGTATACGAGCTGCTAGTATTTAATGTTAAATCGACTATGAGAGAAAAGACACTGACTGTTGGCTGCCGCATTTGACGCATTTGATGCCGCATTTGACATAAGCTAAATATGTACTTGAGTGTTAATGCCAAAAATCGTGCTCAGACTAAAGATTGTCAACTCAAGCGTTTTGTATCAACCTCTTCAGGCGTAGTAGTTGCTGTCTCAGTTGGCGTACTGGGCCCTGAGCTCGATGAAGAGCTGCTGCTGCTGCTGCTGTTGCTGCTATTGCTCTGGCTGCTATTATGTACTGAAGGTCATCTGTTTGTCTCATCTTCAACTGCTGTTGTCGTTGTTGGTGTCGGTGTTGTTATTATTATTGGCACCTCTGCTCTATCCGTGTTCTCTTCGATTTCTACTATATCATTTGCGCTATCTGGATTATATTCATAGAAAACTTGCGACGTATCTCCCTGCACATTGACATCGATAGGTTCATCAATATCAATTGTTGCTGCAGCTCCATAGTTGCTTGTTGCAAAATCAGCAGCACTAAAGTCACCACGTGGCGGTTCCTTGGGACTATCGACCATTATCTGCACTATGGGTTGCGTTAGGCAAGTGTCTACCATTACGCTCTCAGCAGAACCCGTGCTAATGCGTATTTGTGGCGGTTTGGGCTTATCCTGCATGCCACTGCACGGCGACGCATGACCACTCTCCTCTTCATCCTTGTACTCCTCACTTTCACGATGCACCAGCACATGCACCAATGTGGCATTATCCGGTCGCAAACTAAGCGGATGCATATGCTGCTCTGGTGAAGCTTTGGTAACAATGACCTCCGGTGCCGGGGCCTCAGCTGAAATAAAATCAAATTGCAATTGTATATGGCTTGATCCAAAGAGACAACACACAAAAAGGATTCACACATACAGACAAAAGCGTTCTTGTTAACTCTTAAAGCGCTTTGTGCTGACAAACCTCTTTCTAGGGGCGGTTTCTTGCGTATAAAACTCGAGGCGCGCTTACGCGTTGGAGTTGGTACTACCACCACCTGTTGTTGGGTTTGTCTATCGCTTTCGTTGGCGCAGGCAGAGGTTGAGGTTGAGGTGGTGGTATTGGTGTTGGCATTGGTGTTTATTGCTGCTGTAGTGGGCGAGATCGCACGCATTAGTGTCAGTGTTGGGGCACAGTGAAGAGCACAAATAACAAAAGGATGTGTTTTAGGAGTGAATAGTATAAAAATAACATATAAATTAGTAATGTAGTAAGTATTTCAAAAACAAAACATTTAAATAGACATAATAGTTAGCGGAATATTTTGCATATTGTTATGAAAAGTTGAAATTTGTGTTGCATTTGAATGGAGATGTGTTCATAGTAAGTATACAATATTATTCGATACTTGACTTTGGTTTTTTATAATAATAATTAATAGTTATTTAGTTTAATTGTATACAGCTAGGCGCCATTGGACTATGTGTTGTAGTTGGAAAAACTTAAATAAGCAAGAGTTAAAAGCCAGGTGAGTTTAATGAGTTTAACTTGTGATTTGACCAATTTTAAGTGCAGTTTAAGTTGTGGCTATGTACACAAGAGTATTTACAAATAGTTGGTGATTTGATAGATTAATGATACAGCAATGGATAGGCACTTGTCAATAATTACTTTTTCTATGTACTGAAGGTGAAGTTAAGCTGTCATCGACAGCATCCTGATGACGCAAAAAGAAATTATAAAAGCTTCGGCGACGACTTGCTCTAGGCGCTTCCATAAATATGCTACCGCTAATAATAATAATTATAAATTATATTGATGTTCATACATAATAAATACAGTAAAGTGTAAAGTTATAATAGATACTTGTTCAATTTGGAGCAGTTACTTTAAATTGCAATTTTTTGACGAAAATACAGGTTTCTTTCTCATAGTAATAATAATATACAAAAAAAAAGCTGAAAGTTAATAAGCCGTTTACAATTATTTATTTAAGCATGAATAAGTTTATATGGCTGGAAACTGTATGGGTTTTGCTAAGAAATGGGCGTGGAACAGCTGCAACCTCAATGAACACTGGGTAAACGCTACGCTGCCTGGAAGTCTTTTGAAGTAACGTTGAAAATTGCAAGCATTTATTTAAGAAATTTGTTTTTTAATTTTACACAATCGCTTAATCGATTACATAAGGAAATAAAATTTCGTACTTTGTTATAAAAACTTTCTTTTGATAATTTTGTATTGAATTCCAGTTCTTGCAACAAAAAGATTCAATCATTAAAACGCTCAAATAAATAAAAATATAAATGGGTTACAATAAATATTATAAGGTCACAGAACATCTTCAGACAATTATTTAAATATTTTCAAAATTTATCGCAAGTTCTAGTTAAGAACAAGCTACTTCCAAAGTTTGTTTGAAGACTCTACATGTTTTTTAAAAATATTTTAAATAAAATTCTCGAATCTCAACATAATTAAGTTCCACACCCATTTCAAGTGCCTCGTGTATTTTAATTCATTTCTTTTGCAGGAATAGGAATTTGTTTTCTCAAGTTTATATTCAATAGCCAACGAATGTTTCGTATTAAATGAATTTTTTTTTAATTTTAAAACATTTTTTAAAAAATTTCATTTATTTGTGTTGAAGTTAATTGTTCCTTTGTTTTAGATTAAATGATATTTATTTTGAAATGCTAGAATTTAGTTTTGTCTCTAAGAGGCAAGCAATTAAAGCAAATAAGAATTTAATTAAATAAAATTTAGCATTCAAGGAATTTTTGATAGTTAGTATCAGAGAGAGTTTCAACAACGTTTGACTTAGGCCACTACTTACAAATGATATATTAAATATACTCAAATATTATTAAAGAACTGCAAGTAGTTGGAATAGTAGTTGTTAATAAAAAGAGCTTTTGCGGCAATGAATTTTTGACAGAGACTGTTTTGATATTTTTTTTTAGTTTTTCAACTGCGTTCAGTTAATGATTAGCGCAAATATGATTCGAGTTACGTAATTATAATATATTGTATGTAAAGACAAGATATTTAGTTGATAGTAGAGTTGATTTTTTTTTTTTTGGTACTAGTTAATATATAAATATATTTATATATATATATACATATATATCGTATATGAGTGTGGTATTGGCAGCGAGTTATAGACAAAAACTTAAAACAAAGTTGTCAGAGTGGTTGTTGCGAACTAACTTGTATTGCCTTTACCTAAGTAATTCAAGCCACTAGGCTGAGAGCCACTTCGTGAAACGGTTGTAACCATATCTGCGAGCAAGGACTCATAGTTTAGGGAGATACAAGAGGATATGCTAAAAATAGGGCTTGAGTTTATATATTATGGAACATAATACGGAATTTCATCAATATTAAAATGTGTTTGTGTATAAGCATTTCGTCTAAAAATTGCATTTTATGGACTTATATCAGTTTTATATGTATGTTTTATGAGTGTTTTGGTGGATATCTACCGCTTTCCCAACTCTTCGTTCTGCTGTTTGATGTCCTTAACCACATCATCGACGCCAGAGACAAGCATAAGCGGCAAATTCAGCCATGGTCCGGCTAATTCGCTAAAATCAGAGGCATCCGAGGCACGTGAAGACTTACGTGATGAGGCACGACTAGAACAGGCAGTGCCACGCCGACTGACCTATGGTTATAAACATTAAAAATATTTTAAAGCGAGACCATGCCGGATTAAAGTTTAATGAAACCCATCTCACGTACATGCAAATGAAAGAAATTAAGCGCTGATAACTTCGATTGCCAGCCGCCTGGACTTGAGTTTTGTGTGGCACTATCACCGGAATTGGACCGCTCTTTTTCCCTTTTTCGCCTATGAAAGTACAAACATGTGAATTAGTATAATTGTAGTACTCGATGTAAGATTTTGAATATGAGTGGTGCTTTGTACCGCAAATAGTCCTTCCAACCGGTTTGAATGGTCTTAGCCGCCTTTTCCTGGCGCTTCCAGATCCGTGTGGACGAAACAATTTCCAATTCTTTGCGTGTTGGAAACTGTTTCTTAAATTTGACATCCATTTGTTCCTGCAACTGTTTGAAGTTATCGGTCTCCTCGACATGACCTAGCACGTGCTTAACTAGCGCGTGCAAAATGTCGAGACAGTGTATTTTATTCCCCTTAGAGATGGGTAAATTAAATGACACTAAAGCGACATTATTAGGCTTTGATATGCCCAATGGTGGATCGAGAGAGGCAATAAAATCGGACAGTTGCGAGAAGTGTATAAATTGGGTGGCATGTGGATCATATCTGAAATGAAATCAATAATAGGCATATAGTAAAGAGTACCCAATGCTTTAGCACGTTTCAAGGCAAGGGTGAATAATATCCATGTTAAACATACTTGGACCATCGTATATAGAACATTTCCAAGTCATCTTCTACAATTCCAATCTCCTCCTCCTGATGTGCCTGATTAAAGTTCTCCAAAATAATGGCAATATACATGTTAATGACTATCATGTAACTTATTATAATGAAGCTCGTGAAATACGTTATGGCCAAAAGTGGATGACCACAGTCTCCATTGGTTTGCCTATTGAAGAAGGGATCGCAGTCGGGTGGCTGTATCATTAACGATTCTAAAACATCGTTCCAACCAGCTGAGGTCATTAGGCGAAACAACAGCTGCATGCTACGTCCAAACGTCTGAAAATTAACCATATCATCGAGTGCACCTTGTAGCTTCACATGACCAAACAGGGACATGCCCAATATGGCATAGATGAATGTTATCAGTCCCAACAATGCGCCAATGTTAAACAATGCAGGCAGTGAAACCACCAAGGCGAAGAGCAGCTTACGTATACCTTTGGCGGCTTTGATCAAACGTAGTATACGTCCTATGCGAAAAACACGCACCACACGCAATAAGGTTGGGCTTATGGGCAAGTCTATCATGATATCCTCCATTAATATGCCAAATATGGAGGCTAGTACGAGCAGAAAATCAAAGACATTCCAAGGCACCGTAAAATAATGATAGCGTAGTCCAACTATTTTGACAATCGCCTCTGTGGGAAAAGGCAAATAATATTAAGTGAATTAGTTGGCATAACTTGGATGTTTTTTTTTTGAAGAGATGCGCGCGGTGCTATTAAAACAACAATGAAGCGTATAGATAGACATAAATTGAAACATAAAATACATAGACATACATTAAGGCATTACGTATTATGAAAAAATATTGTCATTATGAGGGCTTTCATGGAGATCGGCTCAGTTAGTTTACTACAAATCTCAAATGTACTGAATTAACATATAGTAAATACAAAAATAAGAACACTTAAATATACAAAGACTTGCCAGTTTATATGATATATGTTTTTTACCGCGCTCATCTCTTTACTTGATTATATTAACGAATTAACTTACCCAATCCAAAGACGGTGGTGAAAAATGCATTGCTTACTTCCAGTATAAAAAATACTGCATGTGGTTGATCGTAATGCTCTATGCCCATAGTAAGCATATTTAGAAAAATCAGTACAAAGATCGCTATTTCGAATCTGGATATTTTTTGAATTTTTAGATGCATAGTTGGGTAGAGGGTAGAGGGAGAGTGGTGGAAAAAAACACCAAGAAAAAACGACAAATTGCAATTAATTTTGTGTAACATTTAAACAAAACACAGCTTCGTGCTGGCCGAAGTCATAATACCCTTCAAAATAATAATACATTTCTACAATTATTTTAAAGGGTATTACAATTGATGCATTACAGTTACAAAATCAAAACAAAAAAAATGACCTTATATTTACATGCTATTAAGATGCAATTAAAAAGAATTATGCTTATTTTTATTTATTTTACTAAACTTATATTGTATATTTATAATATATTGATAAGAACCCCAAGACGACTGAACAACATTCCATATAGATGTATATATACACACACACATAAGTATTAAAAACAGCGATTTATATAGTTTATATACACTTGAACAGAGATTCATGCCCACTTATGCTGCTTATATAATACAATTATCTAAAGTGCATGACGTTATACATGAAAGTTATACTTAAGGGGTGCTATTAATAAAGTTTTGCATATTTTAGAGCGTTTACATAACTTCTTTGTTTCAAATGAATAAAGAAGCAGCAAACACCATTAAGCGCTAATCAAAAACGCTGAGAATGCCAGTGTTAAAATGATTTTTATCACCAAATCAATTGCATGTAGAGATGTCTAACCAAGGAACTAATACTATTATTGAATGTTGAAGTTAAAGTTAAAGTTATAATCGAAATGGAAATTATAATAAAGCACTTAAGTATTTTACTGTGTGTTAGAAACATATTAATGTTTTTACCTTCTCGAATTGGATAAATCATAAAACATAGCTAAAAAATGATTTATAGGTCGCTTAATAACTTTCTGTGGTTTCTTTCGTCCCAATTTTTTCATAGCGGTGTAATAGTGTTTTTGAGATTCGGTGAGAAACATTTCCAACACTCCTCCTTCATACTATAAAAGTGATGAGAATAGAATGAACATTTATTGATATTTACACATTATAACAATTGATTATTTCGAATGGAACACACTATTTTAAAAATACCACAACAACAACAATGGGTTACAAAAAATAGGAGCACAGGGTTGTTTAATGTACAATTATTGTATAAAACAATTTCGTTTTTTTTTTTGTTTTTTGTTAAAAATACACTATATACAGGCAATTCCATTGATAGAACCCCCTTTCAATGCCAACATAGGCCATAAGACTTACCTTCTTCTTGAGCATATTGAAATTATCAATTATAACTCCAATAAACAGATTCAGTGTAAAGAACGAGCCGCACACAATAAATATAACAAAATAAATATAAGCATATAAGTTGGCTTCTCTCTGTGGCTGTAGATCTACGCCACGTGCATCAACTGCATCGGCCATCACTTCCATCCAGCCCTCAAATGTGGCCACCTGTAGCAGCGCTAAATATCCCATGCCCACATGATCGAATGTTATCTTTGAGTTTATCCAGGTATAGTTTTGCTCTATGCAGTCCCACTTATCGTTGACTTCCTATAATTTCAAAAGTAAGCATATTACAAATGAATGAATATGAGCAAGTGTTGGCATGGCAACGTGTTTTCGTTTTGGGAAACACTTGAGGCATACTTACAGTAATTGGCAGCAACTCGCCCATTTCATTGATACATTTGAAAAATTTACCACCAAAAAATTGTACACCCATTATTGAGAAAATTAACCAAAAAACTAAACAAACCAAAAGTACATTGAAAATTGATGGTATTGCATACATTAGAGCATTTACTACAATCCGCATTCCTTGCCACCTGGAATAGAAATGTTTTATGAAATTCTAATAGTTACGGGATGAACGGTAGACTTTAATTGGTGCACATGGGAACCGGAGTTAGTGCTTGGGTTGAGTCTCAATTGAGACTTTCGAAAAGGCTCAATATTAAAAACTGTTGTAACTGCACTACTTATACTATAATAAGTAAATAGTTACATGTTATGTACATATATCCTTAGCTAAATTATGATAAATATGTTTACATGGTTATATTTATATATATTTGTATATACAATACGCATTTTAAACAATTATGTAGTAAAGCAAGACTATTGACTTTCAACTACTTTTTTTTTACATATTATATTAGAATAGCAAAAGTATTTACAAGTATTTATAGGCATAGGTCATGGAGAGATGTTTTATGTACTACATATTTCTATTCGAAATTCATAAAGAAGACGAGATTGTATTAAACACTGCATAGTTAAGACATTTTAGTCAGAAATAATTTTTATTTTTTTTTGGAAAACTTAATTCAAGTCAATAGTTTTTAATTGTTTAAATCAGAAGCCCTATATCATGTACATACGACGCATAAGTCAGAGTGGGTGCAGCATAGCACATGGCCAAGTAAATAACTTACCGAGAGATTGCTCTCAATGGTCGCAAAGCTCTTAGCGTGCGTAAGGAACGCAACACTTTGAGATTCTCATTTTCTTCTATAAGCAGCGAAAATACCGACACCTAAAAAACATTATTGTAGACATTCTCTTTAAGCCATACGAACATAAAGACCATGGGTACTTACAAAAACTATGATGAAGTCCAGTATTGTCCAGAAACTGGTGAAATATTTGGAAAATCCCAACGCCAACCATTTAAGTATCATTTCAACCACAAATATCAGGCAGAAACTAAAGTTCGTCCAGTAAAGCACACGTTTTAGAGTCTTGTTACTGTCCAAGTATATATCCTCAAAGCAGAGCGTTATACTCGACGCAAAGATCAGCACTAATACAAACCACTCAAAGGCTGGAGTATCGACAACTGCTAAGACAGCCGTCCTTACGCGTGTCCAATGCTTTGCACTCTTTGTGTCCATGCAAGACATGAACCAGGGACAGCGAAAGTAGAAGCTGCAAAATAAACGCAATATTGTTAGTGTAAAAACTGTTTAATATACGATTGCTTACTGCTCGTAGCACTTCTGTGGAAAACAGTCATCTGGCACTTTTGGCGGCTTCTTTTGTCCAAAGCTCGGAAAAGTCATGGGATCATTGTATGCGCCCTGCGAGTTACGTCTCCCACCGACAGTGAGATCGTCTACGTAGGAAACCAAACAATGCCATGGTTTTTCGGTAAGTCGTGAAAACGCCGACGTCTTCTGCGACTGTGGATCAGTCTTCTCCCGATTGCCATTGGATAAGTTAGCAGCATGTCCGAGTGCCAAGGCCGAGCTTGTATCGGCCGCACCCGAACTATGTGATTCGGTGCGTGCGGATTGAAAAGATGCGGCTTTGTCTAGTGCAGATTGTGGATGCTCGGCACGGCGTTTTGCCATTGTAGGCAAGGCCACGCCCACAGCCGTTGGGTGCATTGCTGTGGTCTGTATGCTAGTCGCATGAAAGTGCTGCTGGTGTTCTGTTAGGGCAGCCAGCGGCGGTGTAGCTTTCAGCGATGAAATTTGCGCCAGTGTTGGAGGTTCAATGCTTGATTTTAACGAAGTTGGCGGTGTGGCAGGCACAGCGGCAGACATTGAGTTGAGAGAACTATTTTTCGGATTCCTACAAATTTGCTTTTGTATTAGCAGATTCTCATACGAGTTGGTGCTCTTCAGCGACAAACTGTCTAATGGCAGTTGCTCGTTCTTGATGAATTTGCGCGGCATCTTCTCCGACTCTATGCGCAGCGTGGATATGGGCTTATCTTCCTCGGGCAACTCTTCAACGCGTTCAATCAAAGACAAACGCTTAAAGCGATCGAACTGTACTGTAAATGGATCGTTTTTACGTCGCATAAAAGGCGACTGTCCTCCCGCATTACTGGTGGCTGCAACCGCCATGGCCTCCATGGCAACAAATGGCGCGTGTATTTGATCACAGATTTTGCGTATTTCGTTCGATATACTAAAGTCATCATCGATCTTTCGTTGCTTTTCCAAGCTGCGTCGTTTCAGCTTGACGGATTGACGTTGTGCAGCTGAACTTACGGAATGCGCGCGTCGCGGTACGGTTGATAGGTCATAGCTATCATAGGGATTAAGCGGATGCACAACTTCGTCGGCAGCAGCGCGTTCAGAAGCACCAGTTATTATGGCTATGTGATCCATTATGGCTTTGGTAGCCTCATCGGCTGCTGGCGATGGCTCCGATAGTGTGGAAAGCTTACGCTCTAGTGAGGTGGTAGACCGTTTGATTTCCTCAAGCTCCTTTTCAAAACTTTGTATTATATTATCGAATTCAGAGTGTTCAACAAGCGGTTCGCTTTCCAGCTGGCCATTGCCATTGCTTGAGTGACTGCCATTGCGTCTGGCCTCAATGGTTTGCATAATGGAATTTGAAATATAGCTCAAATTTGACTTAATACTGCTAGTTGAAGTTTTGTGTGGGCGCCTCTCTTGAGCCAGCAAGGCCTCAGCTTCCGGCGATTCATAGCCAACCTGTTCAGATGCATAGTTTTTATAACGTTTATCATCTTCCTGAAGAAACTGAAAGAGTTCCTTTTGATCACAGTTTAACAGTTCCTCACGCAAATTGCCCTGCTGCGATAACAGTTCATCTTGTTCAATGGAAAACGAGTTCAAGGAGTGCCCACTAGAATGTCTGCGCATGTCGCTGCCAAAACGCATTTGCTCATCTGACTTTAAGCTACGTGAAGGCAGCAAGGAGCGTTGTGAGTGTCCGCTGGACTGTGACAAACGATCCAGCGACTTGCGATAGCTCGGTGAACGTGTTAGCAGCGATTTTTGATACTGCAAATAAGCCTCATCATGATCCTCGCTGCCGCAGCGTCGTGAAGAGTTATCCTGTAGCGAGTCTGCACGCATAAACGAGCCACTACGTTGATCGGGCGCATACGGATCGGTATCAGTGGAATTGTACTGACCCAATAGGCGCAACTCAATTGATTCCGTATATGTGGGCTCGTCTCGTGAGTCGTTCTGCTGTGTGCCAACACCTGAGGATAGCTGATGGAGTAACCTCCGTTCTGCTTGAGGGTATAGAGTCACGTTGTTGTCAATGCGGCTGTTATTGTCTAGTGGCGTGCTTGTTGCGGCCAACATGGCACTTTCATATGTAGGTGGCAAGACGTAGGCATCATCCAAACATTGAGAATCGGTTGTTTGATACGATTGCTGCTGTGCTGAGCGCAAGGCCTGTAGCTGCAGCTGTTGCTGTTGCAACTGTGCTTCGTCGGCAATTTCATCCTGTTCGAGACCATCAACAATTGTATGCAGTCCGTCCTTGAGCGGAATCTGGAAACCAAAATCTGAGCCAGATACCGGGCGATTCATAGATTCCTGAAAATGAATAACAAGCATTGAAAACAAAGTACAAGAAGCTGCAGTCAGTTTTGCCATACCTGATAACTTAATCTATGAAACTTGGTCTCGGCTAGTAAACTAGGCTTTTCAATTGCCATAGCAGCAGAGGCCTGTTGCGCTTCCAACACAATCTGCTGAAACTTTTCAGCATATTTGCGTTCCTTATGATCCTTACGCTCCTGCCGCTTCTTGCGTATCAGATCACGCACGCGTTCAATGCTGCGCGCTAGTTTTGACTCCTCACCAACTTCCTGTATAAAGAGAAAGTCCAGCATTAGCTAAAGAGACAAAACTTGGGAGATCTGCATGCTTTATAAAAGAAATGTTAACTACTTTTATATAGAAATAGACAATAACATTCAATTACAATTCCAATATGAATAAATTAAACACACATTTTCTAAGAGCAGCAAGCCAAAAACACTTATTAAAAGAATAAAAATTTATTTGCATTCTACTAAGGCGTAAGCTTTTCAATTCTATTTACAAATATTAAATTTATTATTTTTAGGATTTTATTTTTTAACGAAATTAAGCAAACAAGTCAATAAAAAAATTGTATTTAAAGTTTTAGTTAGAAAAATTACCTTTTTCTTGAAAATCTGTTTAACGTTTTTGTGTATTTAAAATTTGTATTTTGTGTATTTTAGTGTGGTGTGTGTTTTTTTTTTAAGTGTATTTTTGTGTTGGAGTTTAGTTTTAAACACATAGTGCAAAGTTGACAACAGAAGTTTTAGTTATTTTTAGTTTTAGTGCATTTTTAAGTTTATTTTTTTTTTACATGTAAATATTAAGTTTAGTTAGACTTAGATAATGGTTAAAATATGCAGGAGACATACACTATGAACACGACAAAATACAAACTTCGTCTAAGCCGAAGTTGGAAAAATCTTCTAAAAACAGTTTTTGCTTATGGCGATATTTAGCAGCCCATAATATATATATCTTCAAAATTTGAATTTTTTCTGTTTTTAAAAGGTTTTTTGTTTGTAGAAATGCCAAACGAACTTAATTGCGGTTTGATTACTTTATTCTTCCTAATTAACTTTTTAAGTAAAATGATATGGATAAGAGAACCTCAAGATTTTTTGACTAATGCGAAATGATTTTTTGTTTTAATGCAACTTTCGTAAACGCCTATATTTGACTAGCACTGCCATCACTAGCTAGCCAATAGACGTTATTTACCTAATTAAATTTCTATCAAGTAAAGACAACTCTCTTCGGATTCGGCTATAAACTGTAAATCGCTGTTCTCTACGAACAGCTATTAATATAGATATCTGCATGCTTCACCTTGGGAGCGATGTAAACATAGTCAAGAGAAAAAATTAAAAACTAAACATATAAATATTTCTAAATATTCTTCTATCTTAGCCGCAGTACAAATCACTCAAATCGTTTAGCATTTTCAAACTTAATATTGAATGTTTTATTATGAACATCAAAAAGTTAGTTTATTAGAATACAGAGACATGTAGATGTTAGAAAGAATTAGCACATTTAAAAATTCCAGCAAAATGCAGAGCCTTAACAGCTTATGGGGTATGCGTATGGGAATTTTCAAACATTTATGCATTTATATTCAACGAGAAATTAACATATTAATTGTATGAACACTGCGTGTAGTAATACAACATAAGGTGTCAGAAGTTGATACATGTTTTTAATGTTAAATGAAAACGTAAGAAATAAACTTAAACCAAAAATATTTGCATAAATTATTTTTTTGATGGGCTAATGATTGGTGTGCGTTAACGTTTAAGTTTCTAACACACACACGCACACAGAAACTTACATCAAATTGCAAGACAAATTGTAAGATCAATAAAACATTTAGAGAACTGATTTAATAAGTTATCGACGTTGTAATTGATAACACTTTTGGTTTAGTTTTTTAAGGTTTTTAGCACAAACACACAGTTTGTTTTTGGTAAAAAATTTTTGTTTAAGTTTGGAGTTTAGTTGTTATTTTTTTGTAAAGAAATTTACGATTGCACACACATACAGACATATACATTCACGAACTTTGATTATAAGAAAATCCCTAATAGTACGCAAATTAATGGAAAACATGGAAGACTTACCTCTTTTTTCGATTTAAGCTCCTCTGAATTGAAACTGTTGAGTAACAAGGCCAAGAACAAGTTAAGCACCATAAAGTTTCCCATGACCAAAGTGGGTAAAAATATGGCAAAGCACGTAGAGGCACCTTGCTATAAAATTTATTACAAATAATAATAAATAGTTATGTAAAAATGTGTAGAATTTATGTGACAATTATTACCTCTTCTTCGGCACGCATACAATCCCATAGTGGCTCAATCCACTCACCGCAAAGTATGCGAAAAATCATCATGAACGAGTGAAAAAAGTCATTAAAATTCCATCTGTTGATAACATGAGAATAGTGTTGTTACAAGTACTTTCACATCAAAACCGAATTTCACTTGCCTTGGCACTGGATCTGGATCAAACTTCTCTGGTGTGTAGTCTTTAGAAAATAATTGCATACCAATCACAGCAAATATATAAATAACTATAACTAAGATCAATGTCAAGTTTCCGAGCGCGCCAATAGTCGATATAATAATGCTTAGCAATACTTTCATAGTAGTCCAAGATTGTGCTAATTTCAAAACGCGCAACTATAAAGGATTATGGATTTTAGTTGTGTGCTCAATCCAATTGAAAACAATGAAACCTACCAAACGCAGTCCACGCAGCACGCTCAGACCGTCCACAAGCTCAAAAATAATGTCAAGCAAACTGGCTGTCACGATAATTAGATCAAATATGTTCCAGCCACATAAGAAGAATTCCTTGGACAGCGCCATAAGTTTGACAATGCACTCGAATGTGAAAATGGATGTAAAAACCTTTAGATTGTAAACATTGTAATTAATTATTTATATATGCATATGGCGCTTGCCCTTGCATACCTTATTGCCCACGTCTAGCGCATTTCGAAAGCTCTCACTCATGCCGTGATGCTCCATGGCAAGAAATGCTGTATTAAGCACAATGCATAACGTGATGGCCAATTCGAAGAGCGGATCACGAACAACCTTATAAAGGCAATTTTGAAATTGCAGCCAACTCTCGTAGTCAGCACAGCAATGCACACAGCGATCACAATTACGATCTGGTAGATCATCTGTTGATTAAAAACAAACACCATTAGCTCAAGGGACATAAACAGATGCATGTAGTTGTACTTACCAATTACGACAATTTCAGAGGAAAACTCTTGATGCAGCGCATAAACGTTGTGATTCTTTATGCGCGCAATGTTGCCATTGCACTTGATGAGCCGCACCTCTCTTGGCGACAAGGCCAGCTCCACCGTTGACACCTGACCCAGTTCATTACCAGTGTCTTGCTCTTCGTGGTCATCTACAACGCCCGAATCGTCTTGCGAAGATTCACGATTGACCCCACTTGACGTTGAACTTGTCTGACGACTGCTGACAACAAGCTGTCCCTTATTATCTGATGGATATAACATGTTTGGATTTTTTATATTCGCTTCCTGAAAACTTATGCGTGTCTTGGGCTGTGCCGTTGGCGTGTTGTCACATTTAGCCAATGGCTGCTTCTCCAATTGTTGATGCTGAAACTGTTTCTGTGCCTGCAATGCCAATGCAGTGGGTCGCTCTGTTGCGCTGTGTCGCGGACTAGGACTGGGGCTGGGCGTGGCCGTATGATCATTTCCATTGCTGCCGCTATTGCCGTTTCCTTCCTTACCGCCCTTCACCTTTTTTCGGCGAGTCTTCTTTTTGCTATAGGAAGCCAGTAGCACGCCTTTACGCGAGTCAATTTTCTTCTTATTGTTTTTGTTAAGCTTTTTGACGTTCAAAACGGATGGGTCAAAACTGAAAGTGGAATCATCGCGATGATCCAGTAAGTCTTTCTTGCGCTCCTATAATGCAACAATTTCGTTAATATGGCCACTATGCAGGCCAATATGTAAAGCGTACCTCATTAGTTATTTCGGCTTCTTCCTCGTAACTTAAGGCAACTACAGCCAGCATCAAATTGATTAAATAGAATGAGCCAAAAAACACAACCACCGTAAAGAATGATACACTCATTGGACCACACGTAGCTAGCACCTGCAAAATGTGAACAATTAAACTATTTATGTTTTATTCATATATGTATATTATTGTTCAAACCATGTTGTATACGTTCTCCCAGTAGTCCAATGTGATCAATTGAAATGTTGTGAGCATGGACCACATAAAATTATCAAAATTGGTGTAACCATGATTGGGATTTTCTCCAACGCATATGCAAGTGTAGCCGAGCGGACAATGCCGAGCACCAGTGAGATTGCCACATAATATGGGCATTTCTTCATCGTCGATTAACCAGTTTTCCGTGTCGTTAACCCAACTACAAATATATTTATTAATCAAGGTAAATTCTTTAGACTCGCCTAAAGGTAAGTACATTTGCCAGTCCAAATGAGATATGTTGTTCCATTCGAAGGGAACATTGCGAACACATTTATTGCGCAGCTCGCCCATATAGACTTGCAGCGCGAAAAGTGCAAACACCATTAGACAGAATATGGTGAGTGTCATGACCTCTGCCAATTGGCGAAAGGAATGCAGTAGCGCGTTGATGATAGTTTTTAGGCCCGGCATTATGGAAACCGTTTTGAGCGCTCGAAGCACGCGAAAAGTACGCAAGCCAGCCAGATTTCCCACTTCCATGCCTATAGTGGCATAGCCACTGGTTATGACCACAAAATCTAGCCAATTCCACGGATTACGCAAATAGGTGTACTTGTTGAGCAGAAAGCCTTTGGCAATTATTTTGATAACCATTTCGATGGAATAAATGGCCAGGAAGATATATCTGCAATAGTAAAGTTTGTTCAATTCATGCCATTTATTATGTTTTAGTTGCAAAACTTACTCCGCTTCCTCTACTGTTTCAGTCATGGCCAAAAAGATGCAGTTGAACAAAATTGTTGCCATAACGCAATAATCGAAGAATTGGTTTGTTGCTATGTAGACACAGACACGACGTGCTGGACTCCATGGATGGAAGAGGAAAAGGCTCTTGGTGCCGGTAAAGCGATGTATATAGTTTTTTCTGAATCGTTTTGAAACTACGCAAAATGTCTGCAATAGAAAAAGTGTACATATAAAAGGCTATCGATTCTTTTTTAAATTTCAACGCATTTAACATTTCGATAATATGGTAGGGTATAAAACTATCGATAGCAGTTCGCATACAACACTGCCGGCCAAATGACAGCAAATTCTAGTCGATACCAATGTGTCTGCTACTTGACAGCTGTCAAACCGGCTAAGCAAACAGCTGACCGCCGCATGCGGGCACTTTTGCACACTGCCCTGTTAGTTAACATAAATATTAATATCGAGTTTTTTGCGGTAGTTTCAAATTTAACATAATCATTAGCATAAGATTGATATTTTTGCTTTTATATATGAAATTCGTGTTTCAGCGAAAGATTTGTGTACTGTTATAAATATATACTTTATAAATTAATTTATATTTATTTTAAACAATATTTAAGGCTGCATCAAAACGGGCCCGAATGATGTAGTCTGATTTTTAAAATTAAAACCGCTAAACTATTAATTCATTGATTATATTATGAATCGTTGTAATTCATCCTACAAAGCAAATAACTGAAACCATAAGAAAAAAAGAAGAGAATGTCCAAAAACTCCTGGTAACTACTCATCTAGAGGATACACCCGATATTGGTAAAAATGGTCCCAAATTTTGATGCTACGATTATGCCTACACTGTTCAGGGGCAGAACAATTTTAAGTGTATTTTATTTAAAATTGCTTTATTAATGGCGTTTCAATTAATGTGCTATGTTAAATAACATAAAAATATCGATGATTGCGATATTTTGCAGCACTCAACGATACCACACAACTGTCAAACAACCTACTCGATACTTGTGAGCTGTCAAATGTGCCACGCGAAGCTACTTGATTAACTTCCGCTTTCGATTCTGTCTTTCGTTCTCAAACTCTTTGGTTGACCAGAAGCAGTATGAGAGCTAAGGTAAAAAAAAATTTTTCAACAGTGATAAAAGTGAAATTAAATACGAAATTTATTAATAAACTCAAGCAAATTGTGTTTTACAACAAACAGTGCCAGTTAATATTAATAAAATTGTATTTTAATGTGTTTTTACAGTGGCGTAAGAAGCGTATGCGTAGATTGAAGCGTAAGCGCAGAAAGATGCGTGCAAGGTCCAAGTAAACGCACTGCATTTATTTGCCCGCAAAGGTAAGCACTTTGTGTCCAGCGGAGCGCTAGCTAGCGCTTAAAGTAAAAATATGCAAACTAATGTTTGCTTTCTTTCTATTTTACAGGAACTTTTGAACAAAATTAAGCACACTGACGAGGGCCAGCAGCAGAACCCAATTAGTTTTGCAAAAAATGTGTGCATTTAAAAATTCTTATTTAACAACATCTGAATTCATTCTAATAAATTATTGGATTCCTTCAAAAGTTCCCCAAAACTAAACACAAAAATGCGTTCTTAATTACAATACGTGGAAAAAACGAGCAATATTTTCAAAAAAGAAACAAGTGTGCTTTCTCAACATAACCACAATCGCTCACACACACACGCGCATTCAAGCTGCTCGCGTGTTTCTATGCAGATAGAGTTTCGTAGAGGTCTTGCGATGTGTGCGTGTATACACAATGGCGGCAATAAAACTAAATAACGCTTACTTATATTATTTATGTAAAGAATTTGCTTGTAATATCAACTCTGTATGGCAGAAGTTCAGCTCAGCCGCGTGTTGAAGATATTCTGTAGTTTTTGTCGAGAAAAAGCAGCCGAGACGGTGAATTGCAAATTGCAGCGTTTGCGTATACCCTTGTAAGTAGCAATAACACTTCACACAGCGCAGATCATGCAGTGCTCCAGAAAGTTCTAGTACACCGCTTAGTTTTGAATTTCTCATGCATAATTTGCTACCACGAGATCTGTGATTTTGGCGGCAAACACAAAACAGTGGTTTGCAGGTAGCTGACTTTTGAGTTGTGCGCTCTACATGGATTACATTTTTTTTTGGCGCACTACTTTATTGTAGCAATTCAGTGGAATTATTGATTTATGTACGCCACCCAAAACCAGCATGGTGTGTACAGTCAGGGGTGCTGCTCATTACGGCCGTGCAATGGCTTTATTGCTTCAATTATATATGCATAGGCGGTTTGCTGTTTGCAAGATGATGGTAAAGGATATTCAGCTGGGCTGGAGCCCGACCTGCTGCACGCTGCTTCCGTTTTTTTTTTTTATGTATACAATGTACGCTGTAATCGTTGAGTACAGCAGTTTTGAACGAGCATATGTAACACAAGAGAACGATGGTATGTTCCAAATTTGTATTAGAATCCCGAAGCAAGATTCCCTCTAAACTGCGTTAGACTGTAAATGCTTCAAATACTCTACACTACAGTTTTACCTAAAATAGGGTTCAATTAGCGAATAGATAGCGACTCAAATTGCATTTTGTGCTTTACAATGCGCAGAGCATAATTTTACAAAGAGTATACGGTATTCCATTTACGCGCATCGCTTGAGCACATTTTTATACATTGCCTTGCCTGAAGGTCGTTCCTGCGTATGTACGTAAGTCTGTCCATCAGTCCGCCGTACACTTGCTACAAGCGTGCGCCTTTCCCCCCCTCCATTTAGCGTTCAGCCGAGTTAGCAGAAATTTTAATGTAACAAGCAGAAATTACGATTGGGTGGCCGTTTACCATTTTGTGTGTAGAGTATGTGCTTTGTAAATTTACATGCGCTTTTGGGTGTTCCAGTGTCGTCCTCATCGTAGTCGTCGCTGTTGTCGTCGACGTCGCTTCTCTGTGTGTGTGTGTGTCTGTGTTTACATTGTGCTTGTAAATGTTTTACATGCAAGCTTAAGGATATTTTAAGTGCCGAGAATGAAAAGTTTTGTTGAGTTATTGAGTTTCGTTGTAGGACTTTGCTGCTTGTGGCCAAGTTATCCAACGACACAAAACGCTGTGGTTGATGTTTTCAAATCTAGGTGAGATTGTGTGCACGCAGTCTTATCACGTCAACACAGCTGATTTCAGCCCATGCATATACTAGTTCCATAGACCATTATTTGCTATTATACACTTTTGATTTTCCGTTATGCTTTAATAGCATTTTCCTAGAGTTTTGGTTTGGGCCTTGCCTAGTGAAAAGCTTTCATATCACACTAATCCAGCCGGCAGACGCATATGCATACGTGCGGCATAAGCATAACCCAGCAAACATTTTAGGATGTGCTTATTTATTTCGTGGATTTCAACTAGAACTATTTAAGTATACATTGGGGAATCTTAAGCATACGTTCGAATTGTATTACAAGAAATGATTTTGAAACCGCGGAAACTGCAACAAAACCATAATGAATATGATAGCAAAAAGGGTTATTAGAGCTAGCAAAGAAGTCCACTTTTTAAAAACAATTTATACTAAGATACCTTTTGATTTTTTTATTTTGTCATATTTAATATGTCATCAGTGAGAGCTTTTTTTTAAAGCCACATTGTCTATCTTAAAATTTGTTATTTAAAAATTATACTCTACAAATAAGTTGTTTTATATTTTTTGGTAACAAATCGTGTTATATTTTTATCATATTGAAAAATCTCTTGTAAACGGTTTGTATACAGTTTTTTAATTTTTGTTTTGTTAAAATGTTCATAATGGCTGTCGGTACTATAGTGGAGGCGTACTACTCGCGTCTAAAACCGAAGGTCTATAAACAAAATCAGTTCGGTTTCGGCTAAAAACCATTGGGTTCCCCGTTCTATGCTGACAGCTATTAATAGAGGTATCCCAATGCGTGCCTTCGAAGCGATGACAGCATAGGCAGGGATAACATTTCAATAGTTAAACAACAAATTCGACAAATTTGTGTATGGAAATATACAAAATGAAAACTTGTTTTTTTACAATCAGTAAAAGTAAAAGTGTAAAAGTATTAAGTGTTTGTCGTTGTGTTATTGCTGTTTGTTTTCATAAAGAAAAACGAAACAGAATTCAAAAAGAATTCGAGTAAGAACTAAGCCTAGAACCGATTACCAATTGAATAATTAGCGATTTGCTTATATGTATGTAAAGTATGTCTGCGGCAATAATAGATGTTTTAAACGTTAATCAACGGTTTTGTTAGTTAGTTATTCAATATGGAAACAGAAACTTTGCTCGCATTTATTGACAATGTTTGTACTTTTGATATATGAAAAGCAATTTAGAAATATAGCGCCCAGTAAAATCGCGCATGTACAACTTGTTTGCAATTAAATTCATAATATTGTTTAAGTAATATAAAAGTTTGCTCGTTTGACAGTTTTATTTATTTTAGAAACAGTCAACTTTGTATTTTTATTTACTAATTTTCCGTATATATATATATATATATATATATATATATATGTATATATACATTCCTGACGCAGAACTTGTAACATTTTTAAGTACCGTATTGGATCACAATATCTGGAAAAGCAAACATTTTATTTAAAAACAAAATGTATAAGAAATGCATGCAGGAAACCTTTTAAATGAAAGTTGAATGTAAGTGGAATTGCTTAGAATGAATACATATTACTTTTCAAATTACAATTAAAAAAAAAACCCATAAGCAATTGACAACAATCGGAGCATTGCTTGCATCTACTCATTCCACGTATTTTTTTTGTTATTGCTTCTGCGTTGAATTCAATCTGCGATACGAACGTCTATATTACAATGATATAATTTGCCAAGACCCATTGGTAGTAGTGCTGCCTTAGGATTTTTGGGTATTAACTGTTTTAAAATTGTAGGAAATCCTTGCATATTTTGTCCGCTGGGTTAGTTGTGATGTGATGGTAATGTATGCATATGCATGCGTGTAAAGTTCTAGCCACAATCCATGTTTGTGTTCGTCTCTATGTGCATGTATTTGTATAGTATGTAAATTTTTGAACATGGCGACGGCAGAGCGGAGCATGTTTGGCGTTCCTGGTCATTTGAATTCATGTTTATTTTGGCCAGCTTGAGTAAAAGTCCGTCACTTGAAAAACATGTTACCACTTTGCCATTTGTGTGTGTGTGTGTGTGCGTAGTGTATCTGTATATAAGTTAGTGTGTTTCTCTTTTTTTTTGGTGTGTGGGCATTGTGTTGGCTGTGGAGCGCCGCAAAGTCTTGAGTACACTTGCATGTTTGCCTATAATTTGTCTGCCAGTGGCTGCTGTTCCACAGCATAAGACCCAGAGCAGTCCCGGTCCGTGCGTCTGTACGTATTGCATGTATGTACGTACGGGCCGGTCAGGCCAGGCCAGGCCAGGCCAGTTTGTTTAAGTCACGTAAATACTGTTGTCAACTTAGTGGGCCATTTTGAAGGCAAACTAAGCATGACCCATTTTGACGCTGTGTGCCTCTGTGTGTGTGTGTGTGACTGTCGCTCTTTTCGTGATTACGGGTAAATTTATTCTCACTTCTGTAATTTCAAGTTTTTAGTACTAAAGTTGAACCCCTACTACCCATCAGAACCAACAACCCACCAAAAGAGCAACCCACCGACTGCGTGCTGCATTACTTTGATTTCCGAGAGTAGCAAACTTCTTAAAAACTGAAGCAGCCGACGAGGGCCGTACTATGGGTTTCCATTAACCTCAGTTGGAGATCAAAAGTTTCTAGTGTTATATTTTCACTTTCGACTAGTAGTAGCAGAGTATGCTTTGCTGCACTTGTGTGCACTCGCAGCAGTGTGCGCCGCATGTGTGTGTGTGTGTAAATGTAGCCGTGGCAGCAGTGTGTTCCATTTCCGTTGCCGTTTGCTGCACGCTGTGACATGGATTTGGGCACCAGTATGGTGGGCATGGGTATATGGCCAAAGCATGCGTTTTATATTCAAATCTGGCACAAATGCACAAACATGCATATATCAGTTGCAACGCCCACACCCCCACATACCAACATCTGGCAATCTCATGCAATATGCAATTTGCAGGCTGGGGATTTTTAATTAGAGGTAATGGGGCCAAATGTTTAATACACTTCCGCAACATAATTTTTTGGGCATTCATATGTCAATTCACTTAAGTTACATCAATACACACACATACCTCTTCGTAAATAAAGGTGTCAATCTCCTCCAGCGGCTTGCCATACATATTCTCCGGAAATGGTTCAAATTTCTTTGGCAACACATCTCCATCCTCGACAGAGGCTTTTGTGCGCGGATGAAAGCCATACTCACGCACCAGTTGTATATGACGATTCTCGTGTTTAACTTGAGACTTTTGGGTGTAGGCAACGACTTGATGTTTGGCAACTGTAACGAAAGCAAAAGGGATGCATGTTTGTGGTCAATTTGTGGTGCAAACTTGTATTCTAAAGATGGGGCACGTAGCCAGCGCTTCGTGATTGAATGTTATAGACACAAACACGTCATCGAAGTTTGTGTCACGTTTCCCAATCAAAACTTTGCCAAACTATTTACTATTGTGACTCTCGAAAGTTTTTAATATAATACCAGCACATTTTGTTAGAGGGAAAATAATTTTATAGGCTTTTCTTTTTACTAGAAACTTAATTTTCATTACGTGTTATTAGCATTTTGTTGGTAATACATTTATAACCTTTTACCCTTAAATGTAAACAGTTTGCCTTGCTCGAGAGTAGTTTGTTGGGCTCGTTATACCCTGTAAAACCTATAACGAGTGTCAAAAAATATATAAATATACAATATAATATAAATCGCTTGTTTACAAAGATATTCGCTACTCAATAGCCTTTAGAGCACTAATCATAATTTGATCAAAATCGGTTGATATTGTGCCATAGGGAAATCTGCCAAAAAAACCGAAAATAATTTTTTGTTGTGAAAAGAAAGCACAACAATGCCAACCCATCAACTTGGGAGTAATAAAGCAATATTTATGATTTATTTGCAGAACACTGGTACCCAGCTTTACAATGTTATTGTTACACTTTGAGGCAATCGAAATTCACTGTATTTAAGTTTATGCACTTCTTTTATAAGCCTTTGCATCTTTTCGATGGCTACTACCAATTCTCCGCTTGTACAATTGCTTCAGGCTATCGCAGGCGGAATGACAGGCTGCCTTACACGATGTATTACACAGCCGTTGGACGTGCTTAAGATTCGTTTTCAAATGCAGGTCGAACCAGTTGCTGATATGCAAAAGTCTAAATACAAAGGAATTGGGCAAGCTTTACGTGTCATTTATAAGGAAGAAGGTATAGCGGGCTTGTGGAGAGGTCACCAAGCCGCTCAAGTTATGAGCATTTCCTATAGTTTAATTCAGTTTTGGTCCTACGAGCAGCTGCTAGTTCTATTACCCAAGCATTTGGCATTTTTTCAAGAATGGCAGCACTTAAATTATTTTGTTTCTGGCGGACTAGCTGGCTGTCTGGGCGTGCTTGGAGCACAACCATTTGATATAATTCGTACACGAGTTGTTGCCTCGGATCCAAAGAGTGCGGCCGTTTCTATGAGTACCTTACTCAATGCTCGTTCAATATATAAGAAACACGGTATTCGAGGTGTCTTTCGTGGCATGGCCTTTACAATGGTACAAATGTATCCACTTGTTGGCGCAAATTTTCTGGTGTACAAATCTTTAAACGATATAGCGGCGAGTATACAAAAATGGATGGAAAGAAAAGATGAGGAATTACCAAGTGGTGTAATGTTCATTAATGGTGGTATTGCAGGCGTGGTCGCAAAGGCTCTTATATATCCAACCGATTTGATAAAGAAACGCTTTCAATTGGCCGATTTTGCAGAGGATCGTACACATTTCGGACTGAATCCTAATTGTCATAACCTAAAGAAATGCGTAACGCTCATATTACGGGACGAGGGTCTGGCGGGTTTCTATAAAGGCATGTTTCCTACACTCATTAAGTCAGGCATGATGACAGCCATATATTTTACAATCTACAACTACTTTCAACGTTACCTCATAGAACCAGTAAAGCAAAGGGAGCAGCAGCAGCACGCCGGCGATAAGCCTTAAAGCAATCCTATATAAATGATTATTGACACTAATTGTTAAAAAATCTGAAAACGTGCTTGAATTAAAAGTTGGGCACCAATTAACATACCTCAAGGTTGTTTTTTTTTTTTTTGTTTTTTTTGATTATCTTAAGATAACCAAGAGTCTTACATCATTACCCACTTTCACCCTACCGTTTCAGCTGGTGACATAATGAGCAGAGTAACTACGTCAAATAATCTTGTAATCTTCATAAAAACAGCATCGAAATAGATTTAAATTATTATATACACTATATTTTTTTTTAGGTATTTTGTACATCATTTGAGAGTATTTGGGGGCTGTTATATAAATAGGCCTAAATGGATATGTATATGGATGATGTGCTCTAAGTGAAACTTAATAAAACGAATAAGGCGTATAACTTAACGATCCAATGCATGGATGAGCATATGCTGAATGGGGGCGAATATCTAGAGAGACGACATTTACAGCATGGACTAGACGACTAAATGTCGAGTAATCTGGACAGCTTAGGACCAGCTTGAGCTAGCACCAGACCAGCCACCAGAGGATGGCGAGGAATAACTGTAACCACTACCGCCACCACCACCGGAGCCATGCGAGCTACCAGCTGTGGCTGCTACTACGGCTATGCCAGCATCGCCGCCGTGACCACTACTATAGCCACCACCGCCGCTGCTGTAACCGCCACCACTACTGTAGTCGCCGCCGCCGCCACTGCTGTAGCCACTGCTATAGCTGCTATAGTCGCTGCCGCCGCTGCTGTAACCACCAGAGCCATGTGAGCTGCTTGATGCAGCCGCAACGGCAGCAATATTAGCAGCGTCGTGTCCATGACCGCTGCCACCTCCATAACCGCCACCGCTGCTGTAGCCACCGCCACCGCCTCCGCTGTATCCGCCGCCGCTGCTGTAGCCACCACTATAGCCTCCGCCGCCGCCGCCGCTGTAGCCACCTGAAGCATGTGAGCTGCTTGATGCTGCTGCTACTGCTGCAATGTGTGCTGCATCGTCATGTCCACCACCGCCATAGCCACCACCTCCGCCGCCGCTATAGCCACCATAACCACTGCTACCATGGGATGATGCATCTGAAGCTGCGGAAATGGCTGCGATATGTGTTATATCATGTCCGCCACCGCCGCCGCCACCGCTGTAACCACCATAACCACTGCCGCCATGTGATGAAGAATCTGATGCGGCCGCTATAGCGGCAATATGAGCTACGCCATGTCCACCGCCGTAGCCGCCACCACCGCCGCCACCATGGCCATGACTGTGATCAGAAGAGCCCGCAGCAGCTGCAATGGCAGCAATCTTGGCTGCATCATGATCTGAGCCATGTCCGCCTGCGCTGTAGCCACCACCATATCCACCGCCACCGCCGCCATAGTGTCCACCACCGCCACCGCCATAGTGTCCACCACCGCCGCCGCCATAGTGACCACCACCGCCGCCGCCGCCTCCATGACTTTCGGTGATTACAGCATATGTATTGACAATGCCACCGCCGCCACCTCCACCTCCACCACCACCATGGCCGTGATCGTGAATCTCAAAACCACCGCCGCCTCCACCGCCACCATGGCTGTGATCGTGAATTTCAATAGCACCACCAAAGTCACCGCCGCCACCACCATAGCCGCCGCCATGATCATGACCGCCGCCGCCATGGTCGTGTCCACCACCGCCGCCACCCTCTGGCAAATGAATGCGGATGTGTACATGCTCTCTGCCAAAAGTGGGCTTGCCCCAGGCTGCTGGGCTGGCAAGCAGCAAAACGCTCAGCTGCACAAAAAAGGAAACATTAGATCCGCAACACAATCAACACAATATTATCACATTTATACGCACAATAAAAAACGACGCCATGTTATACACCTGACGCTACAAATCTCTTGCAAAGGATACCAGACAATCGTCGCTTGGTTGTACACAGGCAGTGACAAACTGTAAATGATTCGCCAATCGAGGCCGCGTCGCGTTTTATACACACAAAAAGAAACGGCGCGCTGGATTATGTAAGTGGTGCGCGAGATCGCATCGCAATGGAAATGAAGCGAGCGTTTGATTTTCAGCGGCTGCTGCAGAGAGCACACTGACGAGCGGACTAAACCACCAAAAAAAAAAACAAAAAACAATAACAACAACGATAATCTCCTACAAAAGCTTGCACTCACTCTGCCAGTGAGTCTGACACTGGTACTGGCAATGGCAGTGGCAGTGGCAATAGCCCTGGCCATGTTGCAATGAGCACCACAGTACGGAGCGCTCTGTGGCGCTCCTGCTCTATGCCTGGGTAGGCGTGCTGTGGGCGCTTTACTTTTGCTTTCATGTACTTGTAGCTCAATCCTCGGCTCATGTAATCGCCACAACGCGAGAGTGTTGACCTTTCACACCTGTGCGGCCGCCCTTTGCAAAACTCCAAAATAAAAACCAAAACACTACGAAAAATGTATAAAAAAAACTTGTTTTTGACCGCCTTGCAGCTCACCGCGCAATCTTGCTCCACTTTCATCTGGTGAAAATATACAACAAATACCGTCATATTTAAAACCATAACCATCATCGTAGCCATATACTCATAGACCAATCTTGTTGTTAGTCTTTAACTTCATTAACGCTGGGCAAGTTGCCGTTGTTGGCCCGTTGGCTGCCGTACCCGGCTTTACGTTGACTTCAATGTCAAAATCTTTGTTACAAATTGGAAATTCAAAATCGTAATCAAAATTTACATACACGTTGCTGCTGCTTTTGTTATTATTATTGGATTTTGTTGCTGTGATTTAAAATACGCTCGTCCGGGTTATATGCCTTTTCTTGGCATATTTGTAACACGGCAGTGGGAACGTAATAGAGCTGACAGCTTCTGAATTCTGCCAAAGTGGTTAAAAGTGTAGAACTAAAGTTGATGTGGTGGCGTGGGGGCAAAACTTGTGCGCTCGATTGCAATAGGAAACACATATACCCCAAGTTTCTGACACTAATTCAATAAGCTGTCAGACAAACCCACAAGGCACAAATTGTTGGATTTATTTAAACAGCACGAAGGACTCAAGCTGTGTCCATATAAATTGTAATCTTATTTAAAGTGTTTTCTCTTTTCAGGGGCGGACATTTGATGCCTCTTTAATTAAATATAGTATAATCATCATAATAATATAACTTGACATACTGGCATATTATGTTTCCAGAGGCATGGGCAACAAACTGCCATGGGAGCATATAAAATGCGGCTCTGCATATATCGTATCTATATTTTATTTAGACTTTCTGAACAAGCGCCATCCGATTCATTTGCATCGCTCTTTAAGCGGTGTTAGATTATATTTAAGTCAAACAATTGATCATTTCCTTGTGAAAATAAGCATTGCAGTCATCAAGAGCGCAAATGAGTGCAAGAGCGATGCACGTTGATACTTGTGCGTATTATGAGAGAGAAGTATACCAATACTTGATTATTTAAATATAAATATTATAAAATATTTATTTTTTAAGGCAAGTATTTTTTGCAAAAGCAACAGATTTACAAGTTTCATAAAAATTGACTACTGGAGAGTATTGGGGCCACTTATTCAAACACGATATTAGATTCAATAATTTTTCTAGCCTTTAAAATTGTATTTCTTATGTAAGTTTTACATAGTGATTGTACATTGTCAAAATTTATGATTTTATATATTAACGTTAATTATCAGCTTTGTACAGGGTGAAACTTTTAATAATATTATCTTACTATTTGAAGCTAGCGGGTTCCATAATTTCGTAAAGTTTTTGTGTTTTTTTCTGTGTTGTGTCCCCCAAAAAAAAACAGAGTTTTTTAAGCACTGCTCCAATCTTCGCCTAGCTTGTGAAGCCGCTAAAAAAGAACTAGTCAGATACTGGCAGGCTTACTATCATATATTTAGCCTTTAGAGATGCGATTGGTTGCCGGGTGTGGAGGCAAAACCAATATTTTAATTGGGATTTAATAGCTGAAGCTGTATATAAAAGGTTGTATTATGAAATTTAAAAAAAAAAAAAACAAAATTGATCTTTTAAGCAGATTTTCCGATTTACAAAGTTAGAAACTATCCAAAATGACCTGGCTAAGTGGCCGGTTTCGCTTGTTGTTCGACTTAAGTAATGTCAATGGCTGCTGATTTATTTTTTGCAAAGAAACAGTCAAGTAAAATACATTCCAAGCTTAAAACAGACAAGCTTTTATCTAGGATAGGTCATGGTGTAAAATTAGGGTGACGTATTGGAGGCCGTCCAACGCTAAGAAGATTAAATGACGAGCTTCAACAGAAGTGCGACCAGCTCGATCTGGGTCTGGAGATAAGTTTTTATATTGCATCAAACTTATGGAAAGTCAAACTTCAGTTATAGTAAAGATACAAATCTAACAATATTTTTGTTAGGCAACCTCTTAAAACTACATTTAGCCTCATGAACTTCAAAAGTTTGTATAAACCCGCATGTGTTAGTAATAATTTTTAATTATTTAAGAGTATTTAAACGTCGACTATCCCAATTGAAGTGTGGAATTTTGGACGGCGCTGTTAAAAATGTTTACTAGGTAACCGTTATTTTGATTATGCACATTACTTCCTATCGGCAATTCCTTATGCCAGCGCCATAGCTTAAACTGTCAAATTTTTATTGTTTAAGCCTGGCTCAGTGGCAGATTGCCTGACTGCCAAACTATATGCAGGCAGCAGGGTTACCGGCGGGTTGACGCTGTGGCGGCTGCCTCTCTCGAAATTATACAATGAATATCATTGATGGTCGAAGGGGCGTTTGCAGCATAAGCTTGCATAACGGCCGGTTGTGTGGCGCTACCTCGCTAGATTGGTTGCTTCCAGCTGCAACAATTCCCAACCAGACTTGCAACTAGCAGGCGAAGGGTTTGCAATTTTTGGCCTGCAGCAACGGAGACACAAACAAAAAAATAAAGTAAAAAAATAAGAGTATAAAAAATCATCTTGTCAGGCTTTATGCATTGCTTTTTGTGCTTTTGTAAATTGGAGCGTGGGCTTATTTTTTTGTTGTTTATCTATAGCTCATTTTTATCCTTACATCAGCGACTGGGCAACCAACCAGCAGAGGAGGTCATGGCCATTGCCAATTCTTCACTCTGTCCATTGTTGTTTTGTGGGGCAGAGCTTTCGCTAACGATTAACTGCAGTTTTCATTTCCATTTCCATTGATGAGTGAGTGGGTTGTGCCATTTTAATTATCCAGCCATCCATGCAGCTAACCAACTAACCAACTTGTCCATGTAATGCCCATGTAACGATTTTTAATCTCTAACGGTACAACGTTGATGAGCTGTCGCAGACAATGCCGGAGACGAAGATGGACAAAATAGCAGCGGCTGCATAATTCGGATGACTTAATGAAGTCATTAATGAATACATTGATAGACTGGAATTTTTTCATCTCTCTCTCTTGTTGTGCAAGGCGCTACACAAGCGACTGAACATCAAACCTATAACAATTTTAATTAAGTGCACGTGATGGTCTCGAACGGGGAATACTCTCTTAATTAGTTTTGTTAAAAATGTTTGGATGCGCCGCTCGGGCTACCAGACTTGGAAAGGCGGAAAATGGTTACATATTTTACTAAAGTTTATGAACAATACAAATTCTTTAAATACATTTTTTTTGTAAAATTACAGACTGCAGAAAACTTTTAGTTGATATATAAATATTGACTTGGATGGCTACTTTTAAGTTTGTGTTTTAAGTTTTAAAATATGTGACTGAGGCAAAAAGTCGGTCTACCAATGAGTGTTGTTACTTGAATCAAGAATTCCCAATCTTAAAATCTCAATCTTAATTAAAAAATTCTCATAAGTACAAGACAGATAAGATAAGAAAACTCCTTAAAGTAAAATTACCCAAATAGCATTGGTGTTCTACATTTTATGAGTTTTGACCTTGCATCCCAATATTGATTGCATTTCTTTGATTGTTCCTTTGTTCTTCAGCAAGCCGATCCTAGATTATGTCATGGGTCAAAAGCAGGTTCATGTATATTAGTTAAAAAATTCGCACTTTTCAATTACAATGTTATATTTGCACACATATGGTTCAGTGTAAAATTTATTTAATTTAGACCAGTTTTTTCTCTGTGCAGATTGTCTAAAAAGTATCCAAAACTTTATTTTTTACTTTATACAATGATACATAGAAAACTTTTTTTTTAGCAATAACAAAAGATTTGCAAACAACGTATATTTGTTGCTCACATTGTTTATCACATATTTTTACCTTAAAGCTTTGTTGCATTATCTATTACTGTATTGTATTTATTCAACGGCTTGATGTTGTTTATAACTTAAAGTTGCCAAAATATTTAGTATTCAACAATTTTATTGTAAATGCATTAACTCTTTTTCATTTGTTGCGGAAGAGATTAGCAAATTATTGTTTAAAGGCTATTATAATCCACTTATAAAGCAAGAAACAGGTTTTAAGAAGTGAAGCTTAGAGATTTAAAAAAAACTATGGGTAGTACAAGGTAATTGCACGTAAACAATGCTATTTCGAGTAATATTATTTTAGTACACATAATAAAAACACTCGGAGTTGTTAGTTGATTTGAAGTTTTAATCGATTTAAATTGAATGCATTAGTCATTCAAGTCCCAATTTTCCTAACTTTCATTTCCCAATATAAAAGGCGCTTTTTTAGCAAATAATTTCTAAAAGAATATGCATACTTGTGGGAAGCAAAAAGTGCTTGAATACGCTGATTGCGAAATTAAGCGATGCTGTGTGAAAATAAATAAGAATTGATTGTAAAATATCTCCAATATAACAGTTGTACTGCATTTTGATTACCAAATTAGACTTAACTTTTATTTTACAAATAATCTAAATCAATATGCTACGAGAATGTCTTATGTGCACAGACTTAGTTCAAATTTCAAAAGAATATTTGATAACTGCAAACTCAAAATAGCTTTGATAAGCAGTTATAAAATTTGTCATTTATTTTGTATATAATTGCCCTTGGGATGGAGAAATACTATTGTTTCCTAAAAATATAGCAATTTTGATAAAAATAAAACAAATATGCATTTAAACAACCCACAGTCGTCCATCCGTGATTAACCATAATCCTTCTTATAATTTTTTTTTGTTTCTGATCAAGTAATTGAGCAAAAGCAATCATATCAAAACAAATTCCTTTTTTGGATACTTCGTAAATGGATAATAGACCATGTGTTTTATATTCTGTTATAAATAAAGTACAATTTCTTCAATATTATTTCTTTCATGCGAAAAATTAGTTGTTTATGGTCATTTAATTATTGCATTCTTAAAAAATATTGAAAAACCTTTTTATTTTTCCCAAACGAGATCTACTCTTAAAATATTCATCTTAAGAGTGTTTGTGTATGCTTACTTAGCTTTCAAGAGAAACTCATTATTCTACTTTCTACGTTTTCTGAAGACTGACGAATTTTTAGAAATCTCGAACTAGTGGTTTGTTGGGACGTTGTGTAGGTGCCGCAGCGTTTGCACACTTTCCAGCAAAAAAAAAATAAAATTCTTTCAAGTGTTTTCAACTTTATGAGAATCTCACTCTTTTCAAAATATTCTTCTGTAGGCCAAGCACTAAATGGATCGCACTCATTATCCCTGAGTAGCTCT
Organism: Chymomyza procnemis; assembly: GCA_035046065.1. Taxonomy (NCBI): domain Eukaryota; kingdom Metazoa; phylum Arthropoda; class Insecta; order Diptera; family Drosophilidae; genus Chymomyza; species Chymomyza procnemis. The sequence goes on along the minus strand of JAWNOJ010000023.1, from coordinate 7,782,030 downwards.
ATCTTTTATCGAACAGTAACTATATTACACCATCAACAGATTTACCCTCTGCCGGCAGAGCATTCCCGCATGCCATCTGAATTCCTACGCTCTACCCTAACTTTTGAAATACGAAAACATTTGGCATACTCTTTAGACCTAGTTTTACAGTTATGCAGAGTATGCAAATTGAAATTGTTTTAAAATGTAAACAAAATAAAGATATGTTGTATGTGAAATAGCCATAACAAAATAAAATAAAAACAAAAACAAAACAAAAAGAGCTTGTTACATAAAAGCTACTTCAACATCATCTCCGAAGTACCACTCTCAAAGCCGTTAGAGAGATGAAATATCGTGCAGAGATTTGAAATTCGTAGCGCACGCGACGCAACGACAATGATGAGGTAAAAAAAAGGAAAAAGATACAAAATACAAAATAAAAGATAATAAATTCAAAATGCATTTTTATTACATCTTTAAAGTCATTAACAGACACTGAAAAATCAAGTTCGCATCCGAGTCTTGGGCTGAGCTGATGACGAGATGGCAATAGCAGCATTAGTAGCATTACCGGCAGCATTACTAGGGCCCAGCTTCATGCCACTAATGCTGGCTGGCTGGCTGGCAACTGGCAACGGGCCAACTCCAACCGGTTGGCAGACAAGTATTAACTGCAGTGACGCGCACATCTTCCCCGTATTGCATAATCCCAGCTAAGCTTACTCAAAAAAAAAAAACAGCAGCAAAAAAATCAAAACGTTAAAAAAACATCAACACACGATTGTAACATCTTCATGCGGAAGCAAAATTATTCTCAAAACGCCAAAACGAAAAGGAAATTACACACAAACATACATTTCCACTGGATAAGTAGACTGACTCTTTTTTCACAATGTCCACATGCATCCATAGACTACCTACTCACGATCGGCATAAGCGAGAGCTAAACCTGTTTAAGTCTGAACCCGACCAGCAAGTGCACAGCTTCCAGCAGCTTGTCTGTGGAAAACCTTTGCACAAGTTCAATGGTGACATGGATAATTGCCATGCACTTTCTTTTGGCGTGCCCGCTTCCTGACTAACCACCAGCCAAGAGACGACATTCAACATATGCATACATGCAGAGCTTCCCAAATTTTTATTTTCTTTAAAAGATTCATTTTTTTTATTTTTTTTGTAGTTTTTACTGCGTTTTAATCGCCTGACAGCCATGACATACTACACTGTTGCAGCTGCACCCAAATCTGAATCCAGCCAAAGAAAAAGCCAAAAATTCAGCGCATGTTTATACAAAAGCATACAAACGCACATCGACTAACATGAAGAGTTTTACGAGGGTGGACTAACCAATAATTGGTGTTGCTAACTTATAGTATCGGTGTCGGGAAATGCATGTGGTCTCCTGGTAATGCAATTAATATGTAAACCGGTCGAACGGTGGCATGGCGTCTGGTAAATTGAAAAAGTTTGCATGTGGGAAGGAACCGCAGGTAGATTGGTCGCTGTAAACAAACCATATCGAAGCGTACTCCTCTCCTGTATGTTGTGCGGCAGTAAGGCTTAACCAACTGTGTTTGATGGAATTAAAGCCACTCAACTGGAATGTTCGGAATGTTAGTCAAGAAATTATGACCAATAATTGAGATGGCCAGTTTTCTTCAATACATGTAGTAATCCTTTCTAATGAATACTTACTTGAAATAATATTACTAACATAATGTTAAACATATTTTGCTTCGTTGCTTTTTAGTTTGATAAGAAATTTTTTTTTATTAGCTGGTAAGTGCTCGAAAAAAAAAATGGTATGGTTGGAAGGAAAGCTTAACTATATTTTCAAGACTGTACCGATAATATGTTTATGAGTCACTATCGAGTAACCAACTCAAAAATTGTATAAACTTTTACACCAAATGCTTCGAGGTATTGCGATGATATCTATCTATGATAGCTATCTATCACCTATATGTATATTTTTGTAGATTTGAGTAAAATATAATTCCAAATCGCTATTTGGGAATTATAAGTTCTCTTTTTCTCTTTTTTATGATTTTTTGTCTGCCAAAAGTTACTAGAAATTCAGAATACTAATTAAGTATAGAAATTGTTTGTTTGCAGGGGAACCCTGTAATTTAGTTTTTATAAAATTGATCAATTTAGTCTATATCAGGGCTGGCAAATAAAAGTTATTAAAATGCTTTGGATAAAAGTAAAAAGTGTAAGCTATGGTATGTCTAATTAAAAACAATTAACTAACCTAGTCAAGAACAAACTTTCATTTGTATTTTTATCAATAAAGCAGACGCTGTTTAAAATATAAATTGTGCAATAGTCATTTATTATTTAACAAAATTGATGTTATTTTTTAATCTGTAAATAATATTAATGCACAATAAACTTGCTATTTAAAGTTATTGTACAATTCTTAATTTAAAAACTGAGGTAAAAGTTATTGAGCCCATCTTTACCTTAAAAACTGCAAATAAATATTAAAGATAATTAATGTCTTGAGCCGCATCATTATTACTATATATTATTTAAGTAGGTACCATCATATGCTAAATCTTAATTCATGAAAGTAAATAAAAAAACTATTAACACTAATTTGCGCAAAGTGTATTTCTCATATAAAACAAAATAGAAACCACACTTTTTCTTATGTAAACTTTTTCGAAACTTGAAAAACAAACGTTCGTCGTTTAAAAAAGGTGAATTTACTTTAAGGCAAACATCTCTGGTTCTATCAAACATATTTTAAGAGTATAGCAAACTGACAATAATTTAAAAAACAAAAATACAATATTTTTTTTACTGCTACTAAAGTTAAATAATAAAAATAAATGTTCACTTACTGTACCATAAATTCTATTTACAAAACAAACAACGCAAAATAAGTCGATCTTTAGCTTTAAAACTAAACGTTGAAAATTGTGAAAGTGCATCAGCAAAAATTATATATTTTGTTTATTATTTTATGCTATATATTTAAAAAATTATCTCTTTTAAAATAAGAATACATTTATCTTTTGTACAAATTATATTGGTTTTGCGCTGTTTTAATTAAAATAAGATTTAATGTTTTATATTAATTTTTAATCAAAATATATTTGCTTGTTTTTTTTAGATTTAATATAAAATATAACGAAAACTTTAAATGATATCGATAAAAATGAACAACAACAAAATTAATAGGATTTCTAGTAAAGCGGAATTTGTTGTTCTTTAAACGTATCGCAACGCAATTATGTGTATTATCGGTACAGTTGCTGCAGCATAACCCAGTTATGCATACCACCCCGACCTATTCCACTTTTTACTACTGATTATTTATCGGCTAATTGCTTTTAAGAGTGCTTCAGCCGAGTGCCGTAACTATATCGCGATATTTGTGCGTAAAGTGTCATTGCGAATACTCGCAAAATGTTAAAGTTGTTTTGCAGGTTAATGTGCATGTTTACAAATTAAAGCGAATTTTGCATAATAAATAATCAAATATATTATTACAAGTCTCCAAAAAATAAAACAAAGTTTTTCAGGATATAAAACTAACTATTATGGGTACAATCAGATTAAAAACGTTCATCAACAGTTTTTGACGTTTGTCTAATACGGATACGACACGAACATGTCCATTTTCGAACTAGTTTAGTCGGCAGAAAAAGTAAAACATATCAGCTGTTCAATAAATCAATTGAACACTTTACAAGTTTTTTAATGAATACTGACTGACGCTTTTCCAGGTGCCCGTTCGTTCGATAGCGCAGCCTGAAAACAAGCCGGTCAGCACTTCACATGCAAAGAACTATTTATACGAACAACCTCTATGCAGTGGAGTATCGTCTGGGCATAACCTTTAGCCATGTGATTTTCTACTGCATTTTCTTACTCGCAAAAACATTGCGTTTTCTTTTTTTTTTCGCTTGGTAATGAGCTTGTCATAATTTTGGTTAGCCGGTTGTGTTGCATGTTCGAAACTTTTTCCATGATTCTTAACATGAAGCCTTCATAATGAAGGCTGCTCGTGCACAGATGCAATGACGTTAGACCCATTTCTGTCCGCAATATTTAGTTTGGTGTTTGCTGAGCTAAGTAAAAGAGTTTTTGTTTGAAGAATGTTAGAGTTTCTTGCTGCTAAGTTAGAATTGAGTAATGGTTTTTAAGCAAGATATAAAATTTGGGTTACATTGCGTACTTTCTTCATTTAGTAGGTTTCTTAAATGACGAGGCGATGTGCACCAAAAATATTTTATATGAACACGCACTCCTCTAACGCTCGTATCACACTTGCCCGTTGATAGCAAATCTCTTAATAAACTACAATTGAAATATTCTTATAACAAGAAACAATAGCAATGCCTTTTTAGGCTTTTAGTCATTTATCTGCAAAAAAAAAAATCGGTTATACTCCTACGAGCGCAGAAACCTAGAAAATCCAATACGTTATAGTTAACCGATTTTAAAATTAAAATTTTAAGTCTAAAACACTTTACAAACCCAGTCGTATGAATAAATTGAAAACAAACAAAATACAACGAATTTAGTGCTAAAATGTAACTTTTCAACCGATTTGCCCCATGAGTGTGATACGAAATAGCTATCGGATTTCGATCAAATTTCGATGATATTGTGCTTGGGAATCAAAATCATTGGTCATAATACCTTCTTATTATTAAGAAAAATTCATACAAGTTTTTTTGATTTTTTTGAGTTGGTGCCAAACCTTCCTATAGAAGCTATGACACCCCGAAAGGAAAAAAATAAAATAGACTTGTATAGAATGAAGTTTTTTTTATTTAAGAAGTTCGTCACAATGTTGTCAATGTGTATATCAACTTCACTAGTCATCCTGGTCTTACTTTATACCTTCTGGGTGTTACACACATTTTCAGCAAGTACAAATTTTGATATATCCCTTGTACCATATGAAACGCAGTATTAAAATCAGTGTTAACAGATAAGCGAATTCAATAAACGAGACATATTAAAAAGTTGATAATATATGGCGGTAACCCACAGATATTTTTTTCTGATCAATAAATATATAACTAAAATATATAGCAAGTAAAACGTCGATTTAATTAAAATAAATTCATTTCACAACAAATTGGCTCATTTCCAAAATTCTCCACTCTCACTATTATCCTTTCGACTGTAGGCTAATAGGTAATGCACAATTAAATGAATTCGTTTATATAAATTTGCTGGAATTTGCCAAAAGTATCCACACCTAACATTTGTCTGGACGGAAAGCTAAAATAGAAAACAAAAAACAGACTTGGCAGGTAATCTAAAGACGGACAGAGTCGAAGGGTCCAAAGTAATCAGCAAAATCATAAGTCAAATACGAAATACCTCACACTCTAAAGACGATTATTGGGATCTCGTTTAGGGTTTGTATATTGCTAAATGGCAAATATTAAATATACAATCTTATAAAAAAAAGAATTCAAAATGAGGTTCGTGCCTTTTGCCTCATACTTACGCATCTAATGGCACAGTATTTTGATATAACAATTTTTTTTTATAAAAAAAAAGGGAAGTTTGCCGCAAATTCCGGTTTCCATAAATCAAAATAAATTCCGATCTTTTTGATGAATATTCGTGTCCGTTAAATAGATTTATTTATGGAGTCAGGGCAGCATCACTATTTAGACTGTCAAGCTTAAAACTACGTAAATTTTGAAGTTAAAAAGCCTAATTTATCCACGAATTTAGATACAGAACGGATCAAATCTTCAAAGAATTTTTTTGGTCTCAAAGTCAAGACGCCTCCATGCTCTTTACCAACCGTAAGAAAAATTAAATACAGTATAGTAACTATTTACGTATATTCTAAGGTGATTTGACTCCACAAAGCCATGTCTGTCTTATCCATGCGTCCTTGTGTAAAATCCTATCCCAGTGAATATAACGTCTTGAGAGCTTTACTATGCCAAGATAATGACATTGTTAACAGAGTGTTGATGGTTACCGATTTTCTACGCTAACTTTACTGATTTCCCCAATTTAAACCGTATTGGTTTAAAGTTTAAATTTTCGACAGTTAAGACTTAAATTCGCTTTCCCAGGGTTTATCAAACGGCAAGAATCTGACACACTTTAGACAAATAGCATTAATTATTTATGTATACTTCAAATACAGGTGGTTCTATCACGTCTCTCTCTTTAAGCACTAGTGAGGTTTTGTTTTGACCGCAAAATGTGCCCCCTTCTCAAGCATTTTAACTACTCTTTCTACCACCCTCGGCACTTTGTACGTATTGTAGATCTACATTCAATTTGAATACAACGAAAAAGAGATTGCTCTACATATTTAATTAGTTTCCGTTTCCGTTCATATTTTTAATCCGTTGTCTCCCTGGTGCGCTCTGTGTGCTCCCCATTTGGCCTTTGCTGCATTGTTTCCTATCGCAGCCCGGCCAGGGCCCGTACCCCTCGCCACTGTGCCCATTGGGGCCTGCTGCTGTGTTGAGTAGCGTTTTCTAACAATTTCGTGCGCTTTATAACGCTTAACAATTGGCTTTATGCTATGTCGTTATTTGTCGAGCATTATGTATCTGTAACTGTGTGCGTGTTAGTGTGTGTGTGTGTGTGTGTGTGGGTGCGCGTATGTGTATATGTGTGAACCACAATAATAGCGGTCTAATGGTTGCGTAACTTATGGCCAGTCATTGGCAAGGTTTGGGCGATTTGTTGTTAAACATTTATTTACTTGAAATAGCTTTGGCCTTTTCGGGCGTCAGAAGTTAATCAATGTGCTGAAAGGGTTATAAAACATTTGCCATGAATTGGTCAAACACAAAACATGCCCCAACATGAACACTAAACGTAAGTGGTAAGCAGCACGTGGAGGCAATATCCAATTGGTCTTTGTCCAAGTCCAGTAGCAAGCACGAGGCACAAGGCTATTTTAACTGCCCATTAACTAGATCTGCGAAGCCAAGGCAAACAATGGCGTCTTGGCTGCGCAGCGTCTTGTCCTTGTGCAGCCAAATAGGCTGACTGGACGGGATTCTGTTACGTTTTATATGGCCATATATTTGATTTGAGTCAAATTTTATTGAGTTACGCAGCAATACGCACAATGAGCATGATATTTAATTATGCTGATGAGCAGGACAAAAGCAATATATGTTCACACATCTACACGCAGCCTTACGCAGATATAATCACACAGATACGCACACACATGCACGCATAGAGACAGGCACACACAGATATACAGATGTGTGCCTCCAGCCCCTAAATAAACCACCCAACTCCGCCCACTAACACGCACAGATACAAATGCGGCACATTCATTTTAGTTTGCGTGCAGCGTGGCAAATTTTGTTTGCCTTTGGGCAGGTGTCAGTGGCAGCAACGTTGACGTCGACGTCAGCGTTAGCTGCGCTGTGCTTGTTCTCGTTGTTGCCACTGCTGTTGTTGTTGTTGTCGTTACCATTGCCTTTGGCGTTGGCATTGGCTTCTGTCTTGCAAATGGTTCGTCCAGCTAGCTGGCGCTGATTTCATATGCAGACCCACACTCTGCTTTGTACATAGCATAGCCAATATTATGTATAGGGTGATTCCTTGGCTTACTGCCAATGTTCTTCAGCAATAGGGATAACTGCCTTAACGTAAAATATGTTTTGCCCAAAAATCTTATTTATGCCCGCAGGGATTCGAAGGCATACCGAAAAAAAATGTAATATTAAATATTTGAAGATTTGAATTTTTTAATAATCCAAAGATTTAGCAAGAATATTTTATACACAGACATGCAGATTCTGGGCAACAGTCTACGCTGCTTATGAGTAGTACAAACAATTACACAATATTTAGCTAAAAGTGTTAGTCTTTAAAGATTGGAACTTTGTACATTATTTCACTATTAGAATATATCATATCTTAACTTTTAGTTTTTAACTACCAATCTTAGTCTTATGAAAAATGCTTGAACTGATTAAACATTTTTGGTTTTCATAATGCTATTTGCATATACGCGTACATTGCGTATACGTAATATAAATTGAGCTCATGGATTTTTTCTTGTAGCCTAAGTATATATATATGTCATAAGCTTCAAACTAACTGCGGAAGCTTGAGCTGAATCGTGATTTATTTGATGTCATAAGGATGAATGCTTCTCTACGTCCATATTGCTATGTCATATCTCCAAAGGCGTAGCATGGACATATATATTTACTAATAGTTGCCGATAACTGGGCCTTTGGTTTAAAGCCAAATGTTGGGATTTGCAGGGATGACCATAGTCAACAGGAATACATTTATTTGTATTTTTATTTTAATATGACATTTGTAAAATGAAAGTATGAGAGAAGAAATAATTGTTTACATTTATTGCTTTTATTTAAATATCCCATATTTAATCATATTATTTCACTTTTTTTCATTTATTATTTTATATTTCCTTGCTGAGATTATGTTATTGCCCGGGTCACGGGCTTATATTACTTGCCAGACTTAAATTATGTATATCTTATCTAATAATAATACAACAAACGCACAAAAAGGCAACGTACAAAAAGGCTAGTCAAAGAAAAATCTCGAACCGTAAATACTTAAAAACCACTTCGCTCAAATATTGGAGCAGATTTTTCTTTTAAAAGCCATTATTCAGTATTGTTATAGCGGACACCATTTCGACTAATTAATTTCTTTTCTTTCCCTGCCATTTTTTTTTTTCTTTTACCCAAGCACCATCTGCAACATACAATAGAATTATTTAAATCAGCTGTAGCACTGGATTTCAATTTTCATTGCTATTGCTGACACAATTTATTAGCTTTGCCGCAAACATAAAAGTAAAAGTCCCCAGCATTTTCCATTTTCACATGAAATTGTTTGTCTCACAGAATTTGAACAAAAAGCAATGTCCCTTGCGACCCTAAAGCGAATGTGGCGAATGACACATTTTGCACCAATGGAATATTGCACAAATTCTGAAAGTGCTTCGTTCCAAATTGAAAACCGGTTGTGTTAGAGACAAAATTTGCAATTAATAGTTTATTTTGTTTTTTTTTGTTCGGCAATATCTTTTGTAAGTTCATGGTGTGTATGTATACTTAACCAATTGTACGATGGCAACATTGTCACTTGGTATAAAATGTTAACTCACTCAGCACTTGTATTTGGTTTTTTGGGTGGTTCCCCCATAGATCAGTTTTTGATGTTGCTTTGCCATGAAATTTTGGCAGCAGTTTCGTGAATTATGTAATTTTTATTTGCCATAGTTTTCTTTATAAAGCATTTATTATAAGTAGTCTTTATTTGCTGTTAGTTTTTTATTAGTGTCGATTTAAATAAAGTGCTCAACGTATTTCTTTAAAATCTAAAATATTAAAATTAGTTCAAATTTACAAAATCAAGTCGTGAATTCTTCCTGCTAAGCTTTGAAATCTTTTTTTGCCTGTTTGAATTAAATACTAAAATTGATTTAAGAATTGAAAATTTTAGTCTAGTGTTTTTTTAAGGTTTCTTGCTGTAAAAAAGCCTAAATTGAAGACGGACAAAATTAGGGTTTTCTTGTCTAAGTATTTTCTTATATTTTAAAAAAATTATAACGTGAACACAGAGCTTAAAATATATGAATTGAAATCATACGTAAACTGAGATTGGTTTAGAAATGTTTGCCGAAACAAGAATTATTGAAAAATAAATTAAACTTTTAGATCGCCATTTTGCTTAAAAAAACAAGTCTAGTGCAGCACCAGGACTTAAGTCGCTGGTTATGCCGACAAATTGAGTTGAGAGATATAGGCCAACTAAACATAATCCGTGAAATATCCTAATAAATTGAAAAAGCTTTTAGGAGTTCTTGTAAACAATTTTATATTCAGTTACATACTTTTGGTACAAAATTAAAATGGCAAAATCTACTATAATTTGATAACTTTCCAACAAGCCAACAAGATTAAAAAAAGCCAAAAATTGTATGATACATTTTTCTATTTAAAACTAATGCTAAAGTAGCCCTCCAAAATGCATTATCAGGGATTATGATAGAGCGCTTATATCACCAATACTTATATACGGAGCAGAAACCTGAACCATGAAAAAGACGGATGAGAACACATTGATATTTTTTAAAAGAAAAATACTTCGCCGTGTACTTGGTCACGTGCAAGAACACGATGGCTCCATAGATATACCAACGAATGTGAGGAAGAACTTGCTGAATCAACAGTTAGCAAAAGGATCAAGGCCAAGCAACTGTAGCGGGCTGGTCATGTCCAAATAATGCACCCCAGTAGCCCAATTAGTGAAGTCTTCCAAAACACGCGCGAGTGAAGAAGAATAAGAGGTTGTCCAAATACCAGAGCATCTTGGAAGAACAAACTGGAGACCGCTAGCTCTACATCGTGAAGAATGGAGAAAATTTCAATGGGAGGCCAAGATGCAACTAGGATCGTCGCGCCACTTATAAAATTTGAGTCTTGGACTATTGTAATTTACTTTTACTTTGCTTTCTGTTGATAACTGTATGCCATTGTCGGAGCTTTTTTTATTTTAATCAAATTTTATAGCAAATTGTAGAAAAATTATTTAAATATGGATTATATTGTTTAAAAAGTTTTAAGTGCGTACCAGACAGCGTGAATTTTTGGACACATTTTACTTTTATTTGTAATTTTCCGACCTTTGTGCAATAATAAGCAGCCTTTGTGAATTCATATATGCCGAAGCCGGCGGATGTTGTTATGGATGTTATGCTCTGTTTACAAATCACATGAAATAATTTAATTTACAAATAAACTATAAACTATAAAATATTTATATATTAGTTTAATGTATGTAAGGAAACTATTATGGAGTACTCAATGGTAATTTTGGCTTTTTTACAATATGACTAACAGCTGTTCGAAGCAACTGCCATAATATATATGGCTATTTTATAAAATAATCTCTAACATTTTTTATACCTTATTTGAGCAATTATTTTAGTTTCCATAGATCCCAATTTTATTTAAACTTTTCAACAATTTTGATAACTGTTGGCTTGGTACTTGAAAAATAGAAAAATTCTTAAAAAGTTTACTATTTTGCGACAAAACTTGTATTCAAGCCGTATACAATTTCTTAGAAAACAGCAGACCACCTTTTAGTCTTCTAGTTTCTTAATACAGAAGTCTAGATATATTGGCAAATAACTGAAAAATCCCAAAAGCATATTTTTCCATAATAGCTCTCACAACGTTCCTATATAAAGTAACCATCCAAGTAATTTTGTTTTCTGTTTGTTGCTTAGTAAGCATAATTTGTGCCCAAGCACAAAGTACACCCTATAAATTAATCATGCCGATAAGTCACAAAGTTTATTGAGTCAACTATGAACAATGCTGAGCTGCATTTTATGTACCCAAAATGTGTGTAATTAATAAAAGCATTACGAGCTTATCCCGTACAATATATTTAATGTGCCCATTATTTCATACAATGTCTTTGTTCAATTTAGTGCCGGGCGTAAAATAATTGATAATCCTAATATTATAGCTTTATGCACTTACCTTTCTCATCATTGGGCGTTATTTGATCATCACTCATCTTGACTGATTGTCCTCGTTCTATCCTTGTTGCGCTTTATCTGGCTCGCACCCCACTTTGGCTTATATCTGCACTGCTAATTGCATTTTGCCTGCAGTGCGCGCTCCACCCACACACACACACACAAACCAACGCTCTCGTCCTTATGCAATTTTATACTATTCTCGGCCAATGTGTTTGTGTATAGAGCGCCGTTTTTTTTTTTGCGAATCCTTTTTAAGGTCTGCTATATATATATATTTGCAATCTACGAAATCGTAAAACTTTTTTAGTTAGCAGATGGTTCGACAGTTACAGTTAAGCTTAATCCGTTTACTAAGCTCCAGGCTTGCCTTTTTACGAGCGTTTTTCCGAAATACTTTCGTTTAATGCTGATTTTGTTGCTATTGCTTTTCAGTTGTTGTTGTTATTGTTGCTGTTGTTGTTAACCCTTTAACATTATTGTATTTTATTTTGGGATTGTTTACGCTGTGCGCCTTAAAGTATGCTTGTAGTAATTGTGCTCTCGGGTGCAGAGCTTCATTGTGCCTTAAGCTATGTAAATTTTATTGCTTTCAGCTCTGACAACAAATGCGACAGAAGATTTCAATAAAGTTTTCATTGACATGGCCAAGCTATGTGGAATTTCAATATATACATATAATTATATTATTTTTTTTATTTTGTGATTGACCATCGCAGCAGCTCCTGTGCGTTCTTTGATTGATTGCCTGTAAATAAAAGACATGCAACATTAGATAATATACAATAGTATATAAAGTACAGTAGACACTTGTTGACTGATACTAAACATAATAAAGTGTTTTAATTTAGATTATAATTTTATTTTCAAATACTTTAGTAGATAGTTTTATGAGTATTCCTGTATTTACTTGGTTTTAAGCCGTATAAAAAATTTTTGTTAAATCTAAAATCTTATCTGATTATAATATCTGTAGAATTCAAAATATGCAGATGTGCAGCAACATCAACCAATCAGCTGCTGCTGATTGCAACCAATTCCATTCATCATATTATTGTAAGTTTTTTTATAGAACAATCCATTAAATTTCACAATCGCTAGAATCACTGGCTACAAATGAATTCGCCTAAGATTTTATTTTCACTGATTCAGATCGATTGCTTTGCAATAAAGAAATAAACTTGGTATAAAATCAACAGCAAGAGATGCACTCTCATAAACATTATTATACAAGTAGAGCCGTTTAGCTTTCAAGTTAGGCTATAAGAGAATTTCCCATTATTATCAGAGCCGGACAACACAAAGGCCAGGCGCTGATAAGTAATGGTTTTCTAAGAGAGAATTTAAAACTGAGCGCATTGCAATTGTGTGATATATTTTTACTGCTTTTTCATTCTTTTTGTGATTATTATTTGCGTGTTAAAAGTACTTTTTGTTTGCGTTATTTTTGAGCATTCTCAATTCTCCAAACCCTTTTAGGATTAACTTATGCGCCTCCTGAAGTGTGGGTATGCGTTCGTGGCGCTATATAGCAGGCATTACGATTCTAGTAAGACTTTTGTCCTGTGCATATGTATAAAAATTTTGTGCATAAACTACATAAGTGCTTTTTATCCCACCTAGTTGGTTTTGTTTAGATTTTTCGTTTTGAAAAACATATATGGCTCTAAAATCTGTACTAATCCAATATGTTCTTTGTTCAACGTTAATTTTAAAGAGCATTTAATACGAAATATAATACGAAATCATTTCGCTACATTAAAAAATATTTTCTATATCTAGAGAGATGATCCGTCCGTCCGTATCTTAACTTATTCTAATGTGTTTTCCATACTTGGGCGGTATTTTCAATATATTCTGTTTTACAACAAAAACGCAAGACAGACTTTTCTGTAAGATAAAAATATGAAATACATACAGAAAGAAAATGTAATGCTGATTTGAAAAAAACAAAAACATATTGCACAAAAAACCTTTATTCTTTAAGAAAAATAATTTTTTTGTATAAAAACAAAAATAGTAAATATGTGTAAACAATTTTGTATCGATAAAACACACTTGTCTGCTGAATTTTTTAAACTAAACTTGAATATGCCAAAGCGTTGAAAATATTGTTATTAGGACGTAGAGGTAGTGCAGTAATAGTAGTAGATGATTTCCACCTGTCAAAAGATTTTTCTGTAGATTTTAATACTCTGAAGAAAAAGATAAACATAATATGAAATGTATTATGTTTAAAAAAACATATTATTAAATCAAAATAAACATTAAAGGTTGACAATATTAAGAAAACTTGGAAAGATTGATTAAAAATTAAAAGTCGAGGCAAAAAAAAAATATCTATTAGTTTCTTAAGCAAAGCCAACTAGTTTTTGAAAGCAATTTTGTAAATTAAAAATTTTGCAATATTTTTGTTAATCTTTTATCAGAGCACCTGCGTTAAAATTGGTTTGATTAAAATTGAAATCAAATGTCTTCAAAATGCACTAAAGCACTTGGAATTTTTATAAACTTTCTTGGACTAATTTAAACTAAATTAAAAACTCAAATCTATACATGCTAATTTGAGACTTAACTTTAATTATAGCAGAAGACCTAAAGCTAAGAAAGTTATATTTTTTAATGAAGTGTATTTTTTTTATCTGTGTTTCTTTTAATAAAAAAATACTTAAAGTAAGTTTAATATGCGTAAACTGTATATTTATAGTTATAAAATATAGTTTTATATTCACAGTAAATTTAAACCAAAGAAAATCCCTTTAAATGTCAAATACTTGGTCGTTCTGCTATTTTATTACGTAACAAGTGTCGTTTTGGTTGTAATATATTAATAATTCACGCAGTGAATATGAATTTTTTTACTAAAAGCTTAAAATTGGAATTTTTAAATACTTTTTAAGTGTATTTTGTTACAAAATTTATGGCTGAAACACATTTGAAAATAAAAACGCATACTGAGCACTATGTTTGGACTATTTTATTTTTAACGAAAAATTATAGATAAAAGCTTTTAATATTGCAAATGTTTAAGCTTTATTTACGCTATTTGAGTCTGTTTGTGTCTTAGTTGTTTATAAATGGACAAATTTACTTTTTGTTTTTATTTTAAATTTGCTCATGGAAAATGCTAGTTTTTACGAATATGTAGCTCAATCCTGAAACAATCTTTAGCTTAATAGTCTACATTACCATGCACGGTATGAAGCAATACTGCATGTATTATTTTCACTTTTCATATTCAACTCTTTCTAGGTCTCACTCAGCCAATAGCTACTGTACATTGTGCGGCAGATTTGCTCACTTTTGTGTTAATTAAATGCGCTCAGTTGACACTTACGACGATGAAACTGTCATGTAACGGTAATTGCGAATTCTAAGAACGCAGGACACCTTCTCACTCACAAATACAAAGACACACACAGGGTGTGAGAAACACACTCACACTCTCTCACACTCACACACACAAAATATACACATTGAATCGAGCCAGCGTATACACGGCGTATACGTTATGTGGCAATGAGTTTGTAGCGGAAGAGATAAAAACGAGCAGATTGTGTTTCAAGCTATATTAAGCGCCGGAAAATGAACACACTTTAAGACTTAAAGCTTAACTAAGATAAAGTTAATTAACATTGCGGCAGTTCTCACGCATAAACACTCACACAGTTGGCAAACAAACACTTAGAGACTCAAGACAATCATAGGCACCAACAATACAAAAAAAAAGAAGCAAACAAAAGTGTGGCACAGGCAAGGCGATGGCCGTTGGTTAGCCAATACTCTACAATTTTGCAAGGAATTCTTTCAAATAACTATTACTTTTCTTTCGATGACGGAAACATCTATTTTCGAGTTTACATTAATGCTTAGAACGAAAAGACATTCGTTATGACCTATTATAACTTCGGCTAAGATCTGATATGATTATGTACTTTATAGCTATATACTGCAAGAGAAACTGAAAAAGTTCAATTCCTCTAAGGACACACTCTACTTGTACCCCCTGGTTGTCTTGGGTTTCAAGCACTTGTAGTAGCGCACATTGAAGTATTCACACAAACAAGCTTATGCCATCACAATTCGATTTAAACAAGCTAAGGTCTGGCCTGCCTACTACCTCACGAGTCTATAATACATTGCTCCTTATGGGTACAGTGTATAAACAACAACAACTTATAAGAATTGATAAATGGCACACCAAATAAGCCACGGCCACATCTATATGTAAGTATGTATGAATGGGCATGCTCCTATGTTGGCTTGCCGTAACATGCGGCATGCGGCATGTGGCATGTGGCATGCTTTGTATTAGTTATAGGCTGTTTCTGCTTTTGGCTCCCAGTGTCTGCTTCTCCCACGACTACTTCCTGTTGCGTTGTGTTGTTTGCAGCCCTTGTTGTTGTTGTTGTTGTTATTGTGCCTTGCAAACTTCTTGACACGTTTCAAATGCTGCCTGAGGCTGGCAAAGTGGCAAACACAAACAAAAAAAGAAAAAAAACCAGCAACGGAAGAAAAAAAAAACAAAATCCAAGATGAAGTGCCATAAAATATTCAATATCAAGTTTGTGTCGTTTACGTTCTCCTTTTGATGCGTGCAGGATGTAGTGCAGCATTGATAGATTTCATAAAGGACCCAGCCGGAAGTTAAACTAGTACAGCATCGAACAGACTATTCAACCATAACTTTTAAACTGCTTATTATAAATACCTATAAACACACTTAAAGAAAAGCCTTTAGTTAAAAATAAATATGTTGCTTAAGAATCTGAAGTTTTTGTACTGATCAATGGCTACAACTGATTTAAAATAAAGATCTAAAATTAAGATCACCTTCAAGGTATGCATATCTCAAGTAAAGGCAAATAATTTCTACAGGCTATTTTGAAATAAACAATTTCTAAAGTTTAAATACTTATTGCATCGAAATGATAACCTCAAAACAAAAGACGATTGCGACCGTAGTATCCTGCTCGTTTCTAGCTCCGAAGATGGAAGGATTCATTCCCCACAATAGCAGTGGTGCATTCACCTAGCACTGGTATAACTATCAAAAATGTCGTATCTTTAGCCAAGTAAATCTCTATTTATTAAAGACATCGTCGGCTATAAGCTGTAGGTCACTGTTCCCCTCGCTGTTGGGAGCGATAACAGCATGGTCAAAGGAATTTATTTTTCTCTCTTAGTTAATATATATACGCATTATTCCAAATAGAGGATTTTCTGAGTAACTATAGGAAACGAAGAAACAATACCTGAAAGAATGATTACAAAATTCTTAGCATCATAAACTTAAAGAGAATCAAATGAAAAAATAAGAAATAATTCCTGTACAGTGTCCAGAAAAGAATGTAATCACACAATGGATAAAGGGGCCTCTACATGTATACTAATCAGATGCAGATTACCTTATTATGCTTAAGAAACAACCTTAACAAGTAAAATATTTTTCATATATCAAGGTATGCACTTCGTTATCGGGTGTGCATACTGCAGCCGATGTAAAAGAAGAGTTCATAATAAAAAATATTGATATTGAAATATGGATCTCAGCGATGCCATACAAAAAGTTGTAAGCAGGAGTTTGGGAGCAGATGCAAAGAAAAAATAGAATATTTCATATATCAAATACTATCATAATAAAAAGAACATTCACCGACTGTAGTCTCAGATTAATATTACTTGACAATTTATTTAACATTCCGCATTATCAACATAAAGTATAAGTGCTGCAATGTGCATTATTTATTTTAATACAGAAAACAGGGATTTACAGTCTTTAAAATTTATTGATATTATTACTAGGTGAATGCAAGCAATGCTTCCGGGAGAAATCGAGCCATAGAAGACACTTGAAAAAGGTTCTTGAGTTCAATATTTAAACAGTTTTGTGGTAACACTTTTTACACAAAAAAATTAACAACGTTCTAAAGCTATATTGCTCGCAGGCTAAGTGCTTGCGTGATTATTTTTTCTTCTTATCGAAGTAGTGCAATCTGTTGGCATACAGTTCAATAAGTGGAGTAGGGTAAAGTTTTAAGTTATTTATAAACGTTACCCCAGGGCTCAATGGCATAATAGATTTGTGCTTTGCATGAAACAGGAAGGAGGAAGCGGCAATGGCACACCATAGCCTTCACATTTGATAAGCATCAATGAGTTAGACGATATAGCTAGGCACGTTTTTTTAAAAGCAATTAAATTTCGCATTTATTTTTATACCAGGCTTCCTATAGAAAAAGCGTCTTTAAGATGTCTGCGATGTATTTACCAGATAAAAGTAATTCTGTTAGACTACAAGTAATTAAGTGCACGTATGTGACAGAGCAAGTATTGCCTAAATTTTGATTATACTTCAGGACAGTGTTGGGCAAATCCTGTACAGGCAAACGTTTCTGTGAATGAGTAAAATATGCAGCCTGCAAATGAGGGCGAGAGCGACGATGAGTCTAATACATATTGGTGAGTGTGCCTCGCGGGCAATTTTTTTGCACTTAACACCCGTGCTTGGTTAATTGAGAGTCTGCTTAATTCTGGTATAAAAATATGTTCACTGTACGTATAGGGAGCACATATTTAAGATGTATTTATTAGCTAAAGAAAATCAAACCCGCTGGCAGTGATGGCGGGGCTTCATCATTAATGGCTGTAGAAGACTTATCGCTAAGAGAAGTCTCTCTCTTGCACACACAATTTATTAGAACATTTGGAAGGTTCACTGAGATTGTATCCACTTAATGTATGGAACGCAATGCCATATAAATTTTACTACTTTTGTTTTATGTTTAAAAAGTACAACTTTCACTCTTCAGGTTTTAGAATGTGGGCTTAGGCTGGCCACTGATTTAGAGGGGGATACTTGACGCAGCAAGATATGGTATGAAAGGATTTCTTTCTTTTAAAAGGACAAAATATATCCGAATTTCGTATGAATTTGTGGTTGGGCACTTAAAGTCCCAGGGTGAATCAAATTTTTGGACATAACACGTTTTAAGGAAGACTTTCACTTTAAAGTTAAGCCATTTTTTATCTAATGTTGCATGTTTGAATCAAAAAAAGCATGGAGTATCCACCACTGTCTTAAAATAGTTGAATTTTGTGCAGTATAAGTACCTTGTTGTTGTACTTGCGGTTAAAGAACAAAATTCAGCTATAGAACAGACAGCACACAGAATTGTGTCTATGTGTTAAGTCTCGCGTATGCATTTCATTGACAGTCGCTCTTGCGCTCATTTGTGCTCTTGCTGCCTGCACTGGCTAGTTATGTAAGGAAATGTTTGCTTGTATGAGTTTTGCCCAACACTACATTGGATATTGCTTGAATACTTGTCAAACTGATTATTAATTTTTCTCATAAAGCGAAGTATTTGGTTTATTCGCAGGGCGTATGGATCTATCTGCTCTAGCTCCATCGCACGAAACGTTGGATTATTGAATATAAGACCAGGTATTTTTTCCCGAATCCCCATTCTTCATACATATATAACAGAAACGATTTCTTATTATTAGTTAAAACCAAAGATCCTTTTTTAATTTTTTTTGCTACCAATACATTTTTTCCTAAATTTTTATGGTCTTAAGCGTTTTGGTAACTTCTCAACATGACTATTTAAGTTTGCGCTAAATATAAAATACTCAAGTATATTTCAAACTGAAAATATGCATACAAGTTAGGGGTGGTCTTGGAAAAACTGACGTTACATGACTGATTAGCATGAAAAAAACACATAAAGGAATTCAGAAAATTTTTTAGATTTCCGAATACCTAAGTACACTGTAAGTATGAGCTCATGCGGTTAAAAAAAGTTGCACTTCCAAAGTTTCTGTTCGCAACAAAAATTGTAAAAACTCAAAGGTTACCGCATTGACTTTTATGGATTATGGTATTAAAGTAACCAATTCCCACTTAAATATCATTGTTGCAAATAAGATACATTTTTCTTGAAGTGTACCTAATACTGCTGCTTATGCGCTGCATGTTAATATCTTTTTGCCTAAACCGTATTCTAAGAGGCTACGCATACCCAAGACGCACAAATCATCAAAATATATTTATTACCCCATATCAAGGTTTTCATTTTTTATTAATCTATCAGATGCTGTGTATGTGTGTGTGTGTTGGCCTCTGTATCTGTGTGTGTCCCTCAGAAGTGTAAAAGTTTTGCTGACATTTGGGTGGGGCCAAAGTGAATTGTTAGGTCTTTGCGGCTTTAAAGTTGTGCCAAGCCCCATAAAAAAAAGCAACGTGCTTGCCACATGGCTCTGCTCTTTAAGCAGCATTAATGCCACACGAAAGGCCCTAGTCAGGCTAGTTAAGTGCACGACGGGCAAAGCAAATGTCGTTAATTTATGGGTCTGAAGGGGGCACCAACCCACATGAATAAATTTGTTGTTTTTTATACACTATACTAAGGGGGTCTAGGGGCTTTATAGATTTGGAGAATTTAGGCAAGAATTGGTATGTAGCCATGGCCCAGTAATTTGTTCGAAAGTGTATTGATCACCTTCATAGAGATTTGATGAGTCTAAAGCTACAGAGGAATACAATTAAAAGCAAAGCTTCTGAAACCAGAAAACAGTCCCAGTATTAAAAATTATATTTAAAAATATTTTCTTCTGAAACCGAATGGAAATCATTATATAGAATCGGCAGCGCCATGAAAAAGTTGTCGTGCTTCGAATGTAATACGGTCGCAATAGGTAATAGATATCCCACAGCATTCCTCACATGATGTTAGATCGGTCTACCAAAATATTTTGCAAATGGGCAGAATTTTAATTTCCTTAGCCCTATTGCTTAGGTTACAAAAATATGCAGCAGTACAGTCAACATACACACAATGATATGCTTTATTTTCGCTCTCGCGCTCATTTGCGCTCTTGCTGACTGCACTTTTTACTCATACCGAAAATGGTAACTTGTATCAATTTTACTTCCCAAACTCAATCTTTTATACATTCTGAAAAACATGGGCAGGCAAGCAGTGTTTAAGGCTTGTTAATTTGCCTTAATTACTTGTTGTTTCGGTGTAGTTTTTGAGTTTGCCAACAATAGGTATGGTTTCTAACAATCAAATCTCAAAGAATCTTTCTTTGCAGCGATTATATATAATTATTTTACAAATATTAAATACTTTCGATGTCGAGTACATGCCAAAAGACTTAGATAGCCCAAAAATGCCAGGCCAAAACGTTTGAAAGAAGAATTGATGGATTCTTTAAAAATTTAATTCGGTTTGCATATAGATATTTCACCTCTGGGTGGCAGTTCTCGGTTGATGCTCTTCTGCTTTTGAGGAACATTTTGTATTAAAACTTTAACAAATGTAGATTGATCCTTTTCAAATTAGAACTTAATAACCAAGGTATATGAATGAAAATCTCTCTTGTTAGCTCCAAATTTAAAATTAAATATTTATATTGCTCTGACAATTGCTTAACTAATGCCTCATATAAGAACATTCAGACAAATGTACAGAAAACAACAGTTTGTTTGCAAATTCCTGCCTCCAGACGCTACTAAACCCAGCGTCAGTAATTTAACTAGATTTTTATTTTTTAAATAGTATGATAAAAATAAGAAAATTTAACGAATTAAAAACTTTTTCAATGACTTCGAATCGATGTCGATTTTTTTAAACATAATCGAACGGTATTCTCTTTTAAGAGTATATAGTATTCCACTCTCAGGCAACGCCTTGAACGTATTACATTTTTTTTTTGTTTTACTTTTTGTTATTTTGGCTTTTTGTAGCGTGTTTTTAAAACTATGCAGGGGAAGCGAGCATATAACCCAAATAAAATGTGGGATTTGTTGCATACCTTTAGGCACTTTCATTTGATTTTTATTTGCTGCTAAAATGTCAATGTGTGTGGGTAGACGTATATATTAGATATGTTGATTTATTGTTTTATGTAATTTATGTAATCAACAGGAAATTTGTAGCTGAATTTAAACTAAACTGCACTTTGAACTTAAGAAGCACTCGGTCACACACGCGCACACACGCACACACACTCACAAATATGGGTCCTTTGTGCATACATACATATATTAATATATGCATACATATAGAATAATAATAATAAAGCTCACACTTTGCACTACTTACTATTTATATACATAAATTTGTTTTTTTGTTTTTTGTATTTTCTTTGGATTTTCCTTTTACACGTTTTCACTTTTGTGGTTTACATACTCTATATATATATATATACTTTTCACTGGGTAATTTTCTCTGCACACTACTCGCATGCTTCAATTTGCACGAGCGCTTAAATTAGCTTCAACTTTGTTTTACTTAACTTTTTACATAAATATATATATATAATATTTTATTTTGTATATATTATATTAATTACATTTTTATTTTGTCGTATGCAACAATATTCGCACAGACCTGCTTAGCACGCACATTGTTTGACACACATTCGCACACACACAAACATTCACTCACTCAAACGCACACACACACAATACATACATGTAAGCAGCGACGCCAGCGTTGACAGCGAGAGCGGCACACACGCACGCACACACACACACACACACCTTGAGCTCAGAAGTGTTATTACAATTTATTGTTGATTTCTTTTTACTTTGTGTAAAAAACTAAAAAAAAAACATAACTGAAAGTGCGAGGAAGCGCGAACAGGACGAACCAGTGAGGTACGAGCGTATGTGAAGAAATGCCGACGAGGACAACAACGAGGTGCACGACGACGAGGACGACCACGACGACGACGACGACAGCGACGACGAAGTCTAAGCTGCTGCAAGCGTCATAGTTTGCATGCGTGCCTCCGTGTATGTGTGGTGTGTGTGTGTGTGTGAAAGAGCGCGAAAATGTAGGTTAGTTTTCCTTTTTATCCTGCTGCTGCTGCTACTGCTTGCTCTACACAATATGTACTACACTCTATTTTTGGGCAAAAGTGTCGTTTTTTTTTGTTGCTTTTTTGCTGTTTGCTTTTTTGGCCTTTTATTTTTGTTCTTTTGTGTTTTTGCTTGTTCTACGTACACGGCGACACGTGCGTTGCATGGCGACTGCTCGGCTCTAAGGTTCGTTTGTGACTGACTAAGTAAACGGGTTTTTCTTTCCGTTTGACGTAATCTGCAGGCAGAGCCATTGAGCCACTGAGCCATGGTGCCATACATTGAGAGGGGCCGTAGGACACTCGTTAGCATTTATTTTCCCAGTATTGCGCATGCCAGGACTTCCTCTCTGGCACATTGGCATTTTGCGGCTAAATGTGTGCGTGCTTGCGCGTGTTGCGGATTGTTTAATATAAAAAACGTGCAGCAACAGCAGCACTAGCAGTCCATGGAGTCGAGATAGTGTGTGTGGAGGCGCCTCAACTTATGCTACACTTAAAATTCCCTGCGCATCTGCTACGTCACATGGAAAAACGCAGTGCGTTCAGTTTGGAGAGCTATAATTTAAAAATTAGGATCTTTCTTGTTAAATAAGAAGGTTACATTCTTTTGTTTTGTTTCATTTCAATGAGCGCATTATACTGCGTAATGTAAATGCTATAATTAATGATGTGGAAAATATAAAAGTAGAAAATTGAAAAAGAAAATTTCATTTGAAACACTTATGCATTCTGGTTTTCTGACCGTTTTTTATTTAAATTGGACTAGTCCTATGACTTATCAGTAAAATACCAGAGCGTCTTACTTTCACACATGGCTGTTTGGGCCATTTCTTAACAAGTTGAGCCCAAAACGGATCCCCGTAGGAAAGCCTCAAAAATATAAAGTTATAAACTTATATACATACCAATTTATTAAAGGTCGTTTTGCTACTTTGCTGCTCAGGCTTAAAAAAACTATCAAATGGTTTAATAGGTTTAAATTGTTTGGAATCTGATCGAAAGATGCGAAATGTTACACCATGATGTTAAACCCCGAAATAAGAAAAAGTTGAGCTTTCGGAGAAAATAGTCTTCAATTTTGGCAGTACGCATTATTACCATTCGTTTTTAAAAGACGGTTCCACCTATAGCCATTTTATTGGAAAGATTTGACATCTATTGGCAATACTCAAAATGCACCAGCGTCTGTTTCTGGCAACCCCGTTTTACTTTTTGTCTCTTTGAAAACCTTCGTGTATTTGCTAAATAAACGGCATTTGCGGGAATTTTGATTTACTATTTCAATAAGAATAAAAGTGCAGCTGAATGTTTGTGAAAAAAATGGTGAATCTGATTTGATCTGCAAAGTGCTTAAAAGACTAAGAGCGTCCTGGCCAACCAAAAAAGTTGGAAGAAGCGAAATTGGAGACTTGACTAGATCAAGATCTATGCCAAACGCAAACATGTGTCTTAGCAAATATTTTCCGTGCGGTTAAATTTGGATTCAGATGTGTTTAAGATCAAGCAAATTATAAGCAGTACAAGCTATAGCTAAGACATATCGAATAGGGATGTTTTGGTTCACAAATATTACAAAAAAAGTTTTAAGTTTAGTTTCCAATACAAAATCATTATATGGTTGGCTCTTGTGACTTCACCCGATAAGTTACTACTCTGCAGCACAATGTGCTTTCAACTCATAGTACCCTTTATAACGATTCTTATTGGAAGGGTAAGGGACGCACAGTTAGGCGTAACAACGGTTACCTGCAAACGACCAACTGTGTATTGGCAAAAATGTCAAAAGCAAAACGTGTCACAAGTAAACATTTTCGGCTTGGCACGCTTTTTGGTCGTTGCTTTTTGTTGGCATTTCAGATTTGCGGCTATATATAGACATAGTGTACGTTTTTGGCCAAGATTTGTTTAAGCTTTGATAGTGAGCTGAAGTGCTGCCATCCGCCGGCATAAACAAATCTAAATTCATAAACATTGCTAAATTTCCCTTTATTTTTTGACTATTGTTGCAATGCGCAGCACCAGGCCGAATAGTGAGGGTACTAACGGGAAGGGGTATCTAAAAATGTCAAAAATAAAGCTCAAATATGGGCCACTGGCTAACAAAAGAATTAATGCGGAGCATCGTCATCTGAGTAGAGCAAGGCAGAGTGAATGAGCGAACTACAATGGAGAAGACAACGCTGGCAGTAACTGTAACTGCATAGACAGCAAAATGGGCAGCACCAAGTTGACTAACAGAGTGACAGCGAAGAGGGCAGAGAGTGAGTGAGTTGTTCACCCAAACATACTTGCGTGTGTGTGCCTGTGTGAGTGTTGAGTATGTTTGTATGTGTAAGTAAGGCCAATTAAATATGGCTTAAGTGCTGTAGGCGCATTGAGAGGCATTGAAGTCAGACTATAGTCACTCACTCATGCTCTTTAATTTGAAATAGAAAGTGAAAAACTAAATAGGAATGTTAAATTATGAGCTGAATCGAATATTGAATACTCTTACTACTCTAGTGCTACTTAATTGCAATGTTGAGGTGCTCCAGGGCGACATTTGTTTTAACTTTTATGAATGACAACCAATTTTCTTGTGAAATTGAAAGACTTGCTTGTTCTCGCAAAGTTTGTAGTTCAAACATTCACATTTTTGAATATTTTTTAAAATTTTTGCAATTTAAAAATGGGCGTAGTTAAGAGAAGTTGTCTTTTTTTATGAGATAATATCGCAGGCTGCATAGTGCTTGCTTATTGACAACTAATTTGTAGAACTTTGGGTGAATAACCTTTTCTTATGCACTTATCTCATATACACTTTTTAACCATTTCATGGGCACAGCTAATAAAGCTTGTCCAACTGCCGGTTAGAGCTCAATATTATCAGTTAGGGGGTTCAAGTGTTATCAACACTTTGCATTAAGAAAATATTTGTTTTTTTGGCTTAGCTTGGCTGCTTGCACTAGTTGCTATTGGGCAATTGGTAAGCAAAGATCTACAAATAATTATGGCTAAGCAGCAGCTTATATTAGTGGTACGTATACTTAATATACGTATACTTAACTTTGAAAAAAAAAACATTAACTTCTTTTTAGCTACTAAGCTTGCTTAGTCTTGGTCAATGCCAAAATGGCAGCGTACAACTGCTGACCGACGAAACCGAAGCTCTAAACTTGTTACAGAGCATAAATGAGGTTTACTGGCAAAGCGTTAATACCTATCGTAAATTCGCGGATGATACATTGAGTCCTGAAATTTTGCTACGTCAAAAGATGCGACCGTTTTTCGAAACGCTGCAAAAATATGACTACAAAAATTTTCAAAATCCTCTGCTGCGACGTCAGTTTGAGGTTATACTACGTGGTGCTGCCTTTCCGCCCATGGACTATGCATTTAAGCGTGCCACTCATACACTGAAAACAATGTCTAGACAAAAGTGGGCTTGTCACCGTAATAACACCGAAAAATGCAACTTGCCATTTGTGCATCAATTGAAAACGATATTTACGAACAGCGATGATCTAGACGAGATCAAGTACTACTGGCAGGAATGGCGCAACAAGATGCCAGCCAATGTAAGGGAAGCCTTAAACTACTATGTCAATTACTATAAACAATTAAGCACGCCCACGCGTAATGCATCCTCGATTTGGTATGCCGAGTATGAGGATCCAAACTTTATGTACGAGTTGGAACAGCTTATGGACACCATTAAACCATTCTATCGTGAACTTCATGCGCATTTACGCTACGTGCTGCGGGTCAAATACGGCGAACATGTGATTCCAGCCACTGGACTCATTCCGCATCATTTGATGGAGCAAGTGACGTATCAGGCGTGGAAGAAGGAATCTGTACTAAGAAATCCCTTTCCGCAACGGAAGTTGCCTAATTTACAAGCGGAACTGGATGATATTGATTTTAATGCATTTGACTTGGTTAATGTTAGTGCCAAATTCTTTGCATCACTGGGATTTGAGAATTTAACCAGGTAAGTCCAAAGACAAGATTGGTTAATATTTTGTTTAATATATGGTGATTGCTTGAGAATGCAGAAGCTCTATGTTTCTATAGGGAACTGTAAAAACTAAAAAGTGCCGAAAATGTATGTAACTCCCTCTAAGGTTACCAATGTACGAGCTGAGTGAACGCCTATATCTCAAATATAATATGACCTAAATAAGCAAAATATTTAAAAGTGATTCATTGCTGTTATTCAAATCTTTTTTAGTTTTTTAATATCGGGGTCTATACTGAGAGTAAAGCCCGGTAAAAATTAAGGTGTTTTCAGTTGAACCAAATAATTCTCTTTTACATATAACATTATTTTGCTTACTTATAAAGCTCCTTCATGGATGACCATTTCGTGCCCATCGAAATCGGCAACGCTGGTCCTGACTGCAAGTCCACCATTTTCGACTTGGGCGAAGTGGAGTTACACTACTGCCCTAAGGTCAGCTATAAGAAGCTACTACAAACTCATGGTGACATGGCACTGATTGAGTATGCACTGGCCAAGAATAACATGCGTGTTGGTCTAAACGAGCAAGCTTGTCCTGGCTTTGGCAATGCCATAGGCGAGGCTGTCATACTTTCTGTCTCCACGCCCAAGCATTTGCAACAGCGTTTGGGTTTGCTCAAGAACTACGAATATGACGATCTACTTAATCTTAATCGACTGTTTAGAATGTCAGTA
This sequence comes from Chymomyza procnemis, assembly GCA_035046065.1. NCBI lineage: Eukaryota > Metazoa > Arthropoda > Insecta > Diptera > Drosophilidae > Chymomyza > Chymomyza procnemis. The sequence goes on along the minus strand of JAWNOJ010000023.1, from coordinate 7,754,989 downwards.
CATACGCTGCTTACACTGCCCGTCTATTTTGTGCACGAAAAGTTGTGGGTGGACATGATTGATGGACGAGTTTTGCCTAGTGAGTACAACTGCCACTATTGGAATCTTATGCAGCAATATATGGGAATTGAGGCGCCAGTGAAAACCGATGCAGCTGCCTATGATATGCCCTACAAATTCTACGAGGGAATTGTGGATCAACATCGTAGCACCAAGTAAGTAGGCATTAACAATGGTGTTCCAAGCAAGTAGCGACGCTTTTTTTTTAGAAAACTTTTCGGAGAATTCCTTGGATATCAGATTTATCGTGCTGTTTGTCTACTAACTGGTGAATTTGAACGTGGTAATGCTTATAAGACCTTGGATAATTGCGATTTCGCCAACAACAAGCACGCGGGCGCTCTTTTAAAGTATGCCAGAAGTCACATATTTTTTAAATGAAAATACAAAAATGTTTATTGTCTTGAAATGTAGAGATATGATGATCACTGGTTCAACCAAGCCATGGCGTGAGGTAATCCAACCTTTAACCATAATTAAACTAAACCGCCTGTCGGGTACAGCTTTCCTTGAGTACTTTGACTCCATTAACCAGTGGCTAAGCGAGGATAATCTCAGCAAGAACTTACATGTAGGCTGGATGACATCGGATAGTAAGTATATTATAATATATATATTATATATATAATTACATAAATTCATTTGCAGGGTGTAAGAGCAGCGTTACAAATGTCAATGCTACCACTATCGAAGCGTACTAATGCCGCAGCATCCACAACCAGATGAAAAAATGTAAACATTGGATTTCATTAAAGTTTGACGTCCCTGGTTCGGAAATATAGTTGCGAAACTGATAAGCAAGCTTTCGCTTTCATTTGAAACAAATAAAAAACACCACAAATATAAAATACAGTGAAGACTTGAATGCGTCAAAAATATATAAATGTTTTTTCGAAAATAAATAAAAATCACTTTGGGGCTTTAGCTGGGCAAATCTTAGCTCCATTATCGCCCTGGATAAAATCTTTTATCTACGCACTGTCAGAAGTTATTACATATTTCTAAAAACTAGAGTATTGACAGGCCACCCAAAGCATCCAGCTGATAAATATAAGTGAACAGCTTTAAAGTGTGCCATTGGAATGATACGCAGCAGCCAAAAATCAACAATTTAAAATGAAATTATTTAAATGTTTTTGAAAATAATTCCTTAGCTTTCAGTTCTAAACCATTTATATGTTTTTTTTTTGTGTTGCAATATGCAAGCTTTCACTGTAAATGCTTCTCAGATATTTCCGACGCGCGTGAGATGAAACTGAGCGGAGTGCTCAGTGTTTGTCAAGATTCCGATTCATTCGGGCTAGCATTATTACTTCATAAGAAATAATTAAAAGAGATTATTGCGCGTTGTTTTTATTTTGACAATTGCTATAATATATTTTTTATTATTTGCGCAAGCTCAATAGGTCAATTACCCGTTCTTTGGGTTAATTAGACGTTGTATCCTTTGAGACCCGTGTGGACTCACCATGCGGCTTGTGGTATTCATATGTCTGCTGCTGCTTTTGCTGCAGCAGTTGCTTGCCGCAAAAGTGGTTACACCAAAAAATACAACCAGTGATAGGGCCAGTGCCAATTATGAAAAAACCACTTTGAACATTTTGGAGCTGGCAACGCAGCAAATGCGTGGCATATGGAATCGTCGACGTGAAATCTTTCTTTCTTTAACTGCCAAGGGGCGTCCATATAGTGCAGTTAATCAAGCACCACTTAAACAGGAAATTGAGATGGAGACTTATCGTCTTTCCTATGAGTTGGCTGCTAATCTTAGTGTTGTTCCTGTCGAATTGCTTAAGGATCCGCTGCTGCGCCGAAGGGTACAACGCTTAACCAAGCTGCAGCTCTATGGCTTACGTCCCAAGGAATACGAACAGTCCAAGGAGCTGTTGCATACTATGCAAACATTTATCAGTGGACGTTTTGTTTGCCATGTACACCATCAAGATGATTGTCAAAAATCGGTGGCTATGTATCCCAACATCTACGGACATACCATTCGCGCAAAGCGTGTAGAGGAAATGGAATACTATTGGCTTAAGTGGCGTATGGCCATTAACGATAAGAACACCGCTAAAGCTACATTTATAGATTATGTGCGGCTGCTTCGCATAGCTGCCACTTATAATGGTCATGTAACGCCTTCACGCACTTGGTTTCTTTATTATGATACCGAGAACTTTCAGCGTGAGCTTGAGGACGTTGTATGGGAGATAATGCCTTTGTATCGGGAGTTGCATGCCTATTTGCGTCATGCTGCCAAGATAACCTATCCAAACCGACATTATGAGGAGGATGGTGCGATCTCTGCACCAGTGTTGGATCAAATGTTGGCTCAAGCCTGGTGGCCACATCAAATCTTTCGCACTCCATTTCCCAAAAGTCAGTTGCCCTCGGTACATCACCGCTTGGAAGAGGTACTCGTTACACCTGTGAAGATCAATAAAAAGGCGGCTGAATTCTTTGAGTCCTTAGGACTTAATCATATGTCGGAGTAAGTGACATTTTCTGAGTTAAGGCAACTTTGCTTAATTTGTTTTACTCTAGTGGCTTCTATGAGAAATACTCACGACGCATGAACGAAGAGGAAGCTGGTCCGGATTGCAGATCTGTAGTGTACTACTTTCCACCGGATGTGGCTCTACGCTATTGCCCACAGCTAGACTACAAAAAGATGATGCAAATGCATGGCACAATGGCCGATCTGCAGTATAATATTTATAAAAAAGAACTACCCTTTGGCTTGGACACTGAACCTTGCCCTGGTTATGGTAGCGCCATGGGCGAAGCGGCCGTCATTGCGTCTGGAACACCTAGACACTTGCATCGCTTGCACATACTCATTAATGACAGCTTGACGGATGATCAGTCTTTAAATCGACTGTTCCGCATGGTACTTATTTTTAAATAATAATTAATAATTTTTAAACATTAATAGTTGACTCGACGTATGTTAAAATTTAGGGTGTGCACACATTGCTGGCTGTGCCGCAGTACTTTGTAAATGACAAGTTTTTGGTCGATGTAATGGATGGACGCATTGGTGTACAGGAGTACAATTGTGCGTACTGGCGGCTGCAATATAAGTACGCAGGTGTAGAGCCGCCAAAGCTGCGCAATGAAAAGCACTTTGATCCAGACTATAGATTTTATCGTGGATTGCATCCTGAAAGATCAAATACTAGGTGAGCTTGAAAGATACCGGTTTGTCAAGCTGTGACTCAAATTTTTTTTTATTCTGCTAGAAAATTCATTTCCGAAATTCTCGGCTTCCAATTTTATCGTTCGTTTTGTCTGGCCAGTGGTCAATATAAGCCGGGGGATCCGGACTATCCATTACATAATTGCGATTTCTATGGCAGTGCTGAAGCGGGCAAAATGCTGCGGTATGATAGTGTTCCGACCTCAAGAATATTTGTAATATTTTATTATTATTATTAATAGTGAAATGATGCAGCTGGGTGCCACCAAGCACTGGCGAGATGTCATGGAAATAGCTACTGGTGAACGCAAACTAAGTGGACGTGGCGTGTTGGAATACTTTGCACCGCTCTTTACTTGGCTTAAGAGTCAGAACAAACAATTGGGCCTGGAACCGGGCTGGGATGCTGACATAAGTAAGTCTAAATGTGTTTTGCTTAACACCGAGTGCTAAATTCCTGTTCCTTTTTATCTTAGAGTGTAGCAGCGACTAAGCTCATTGAAAGGCCAGAAATTACTTTTAAAATGATATATAACATATATTATATTGGATCTTACTTTATGTTTCAAAAGTATATATGCGGACTTATGCAATAAAATCGCAATGAAAAGTATATTCTAATGACGATTTACGTAGGCAGTTTGAACAATCACTGCTGTTTGAAATAAATGATATTGTTTTTCCCAAAAATAAATTTTCTCAATATTTATTGTAATTGTTTTTTTAGAAGGTTGTCAATGTTAGACGTTAGTAGCATTATGTTGGACGAGGTAGCAATCTGCCCAGATTTACCTCTCAAAATCCTGATGTAAACCAATTTGGACCTCGATTTCGGATTGTCGACCCTTAACTTATCGATATGTCAGTTATAGACCGTATTTTAAAATCATTTCGGACAATTTTACATTATTTTTCGTTTAAAAAGCTGAAATAAATCTTTTAATAATTTTACATTAAATTTCTGTGCATTTTTGATAAATATTTTTATAAATATTGGCTTAATTTTACTCTAACTTGTTATCATTTACAGTGCGGACTAATCGATTGTATCGATATTTTTGAGTATCGGTAAAAAAATCAATCCACGAAAATTGAAGATGAATCAAAAGGTTTCATTTCTTTAGAACGCGTTTACCTAATCTTATGCAGCTGGCACCATTCTTCATAACCCATCGTTCTTTACTTTGATAGATTTTTTTCCCCCTCGTTCAGGCGCATTTAAGTTTCCTTATTGTTATTTTTCTCAAATCTCGCAAGGTTTAGAGCATTAACTAAATGACTCAGCTTATAATAGGCGAGCGTTCACAATACAAACTTTGTACAGATTGAAAATTCTTGATAGACGAAAATGAGCGTAGGGCTGGCTGGCTCAGTATTCAACAAGATTCTGATTAGTTCAGGCTAGTAATATTACGACTTATAAAATAATAATATGCTCATTGTTGTTAATTCAACAATTATATACTACAATCAGTGAAAAGATTGCTTCTATATATTGAATATTTGTACACAGGATTAAGCTAACGGTCGAGTCCTTGGTACTCAGTTTCGAGTGAACATGCGTTGCTATGTAACTATATTTGTCTTGCTGTTTGTCTGCCAGCAGTTGCATGCTGCAAAGGTTGTTGCAGTCAAGAATGTAACCAGTGATAGCGCCAGGGACAGTTACGAGAGAACCAGTTTAAACCTTCTGGATCAGGCAACCCAGCAAATGAGTGGAATTTGGAAGCGTCGCCGAGAAGTATTTTTGCTCATGACGGCCAAGGGACGTTCCTATAGTGCAGTGGATCTAGCTCTGCTAAAACTTGAAATTGAGCAAGAGACTTATCATCTTTTCTATGAGTTGGCTGCCAATCTGAGTGTGGTACCTGTGAGTCTACTTAAGAATCTGCAGCTACGTCGACGCATACAAAGGCTGTCTAAGCTGCAGCTTTATGGCTTACGACGCGAGGAGTACGAACAATCGAAGGAACTACTGCACACAATGCAAACATTTGTTAGTGGACGATTTGTTTGCCATGAGCTACATAAGGATGACTGCCAAAAATCATTATCCATAACCAATATTTATGAGCATTCGTTACGCACCAGACGTGTTGAGGAGCTGGAATACTATTGGTTTAAATGGCGAATGGCCATTAATGACAAGAACAACGCCAAGGCTACATTTATAGATTATGTACGACTGCTGCGCAAAGCTGCCAGTTACAATGGCCATATCACGCCTTCGCGCACTTGGTTTCTTTATTATGATACCGAGAATTTTCAACGTGAACTTGAGAATGTTGTGTGGGAGATTATGCCTTTGTATCGGGAGTTGCATGCCTATTTACGTCATGCTGCTAAGATAACCTATCCGAATAGACGTTACGACGATGATGGTGCTATATCCGCACCAGTGTTAAATCAAATGTTGGCTCAGGCCTGGTGGCCACATCAATTCTATCGCACTCCTTTCCCCAAAAGTCAGTTGCCCTCGGTACATCAACGCTTGGAAATGGTACTTGTTACACCGGTAAAGATCATTAAAAAGGCGGCTGAATTTTTTGAGTCCTTAGGACTGAATCTTATGTCAGAGTAAGCCAAGTTTTCTTACTAGTGATAAGCGGTTGATTAATTTGAATAATATACTACTAGTGGTTTCTACGAGAAATACTCACGACGCATGAATGAAAAAGAAGCCGGCTCAAATTGTAGACCCGTGGCATATTATTTTCCACCAGATGTGGCTCTACGCTATTGTCCACAGCTCGACTACAAAAAGATGATGCAAATGCATGGCACAATGTCCGATCTGCAGTATAATATTTATAAAAAAGAATTACCTTTTGGCTTTGATACTGAGCCGTGTCCTGGCTTCGGTGGTGCCATGGGCGAAGCGGCCGTCATTGCATCTGGCACACCACGGCATCTGCATCGCCTGCACATACTGATGAATGATAGCTTAACGGATGAAGAGTCTCTAAATCGTCTGTTTCGAATGGTGCGTACAGCTTTAAGCGATTCACTATTTTGAGTAACCTTTCTTTTTTGCGGCAACTACCCAGGGTGTGCACACATTGCTTGCTTTGCCGCAGTACTTTGTAAATGACAAGTTTTTGGTCGATGTAATGGATGGACGCATTGCTGTACAGGAATACAATTGTGCTTACTGGCGGCTGCAATACAAATATGCAGGCGTAGAACCGCCCAAGTACCGCAATGAAAAGAGTTTCGATCCTGACGATAGATTTTATCGTGGACTGCATCCGGATAAATCAAATACTAAGTAGATTTGAGAACTTATTTTTCTTTAGCTTCGATTATACAAGTTTTTAATACTGCAGAAAATTTGTTACGGAAATTCTTGGATTTCAATTCTATCGTTCATTTTGCCGGGCTAGTGGCCAGTACAAGCCTGGGGATTTGGACTTTCCATTGCATAATTGCGATTTCTTCGGTAGTGCTGAAGCGGGCAAAATGCTGCGGTATGATAGTGTTCCGACCTCAAGAATATTTGTAATATTTTATTTATTATCATTATTAACAGTGAAATGATGCAGCTGGGTGCCACCAAGCACTGGCGAGATGTCATGGAAATAGCTACTGGCGAACGCAAACTGAGTGGACGCGCTGTGTTGGAATACTTTGCACCACTTTTTACATGGCTTAAGACACAAAATAAAAAATTGGGTTTAGAGTCTGGCTGGGACGCTAGTATAAGTAAGAAGAACTTATTTAATACAAATACTTTTCTTAACACAATTTTAATCTTTGTTCCGTAGAATGCAGCGGCGACTAAATCGGAAACAATTATGTGCAATCAATTGAAGCAAACAATTCATATAATATTATAGACTTTAGAAAACACATTCTTATACACATTATTACAAAGATTTATATATATATTTATGTTTGTGTATATGTATTTACAAAGGCACTTTGGTAAAACGATAGAAGCTTAATGTCTACTTATGCAACTACTAAATGTATAAATACGTATATATATGTTGATATGGTCGATGTGGAAGCTTGCATTTCGAGTTCTTCAAAGGCACACACACTGGATAACACAAATATATCTAATTATTGTCATGATCTTGGTAGAAGAACATGCAGGAGAAGTTATTAGCACATGTCAGATTCGAGTTTTAGCGAGATCCTTAATGAAAATGATGTTCTGAGGGTGATATAAGTAGTTTGTGTGGGACGGTTTGGTTGCTATAACCTCTATATGCAGCACATTACATGGTTGTTTCCGAATCGGGTGGTGTATGGTAGTTTAGATTGTAAGCTGGTGGTCCATTGTTCAAAAAAGCCATTGAACGAATGCTTTCTCGTGAGGCTGTGCGCTTGGTAAATGCCATGTGCGGCTGTGAAGTAACATAGTGTGAAGCGGTATCCGTCATAAGCGATTGCTGAGCCTGTGGCTGCTGCACATGGAATTGTTGTTGTTGTTGCTGCTGCTGCTGTTGTTGTTGGTGCAGCGGATGTTGCTGGTAAAGTGGTGGCGTGCAAGGCGCTTGCGGCGGACTGAGCTGCATATTATTAGCACCGCTTAAGCCGGCAAAGACATTCTCTGTGGTATTACTGCTAGGCATATAAGATGTTGAAAGTGGCCGCGAGCCATGAAAATTTGAATAGCTAGAGCGCACCGAAGGCGGACGATTGTTGTATAATTCATCGGCATGGCCCACATCATTTAGATTAGTGGTTGAATGCTGATAGCTTGGATTTAAGTGTCCACCTTGCAGTGCAGGCGGCGGCGGCGGTGGTAAAGTGGGTGAGCTGGGCTCATCAAGTAGCTGTTTGTCATAGAGCAGTCCTTGACCATTGGTATTATAATAGATTGGATCAAGTGGTATATTTTTACGATAATTGTAATAATGATTATTCGTTTTGCTTAGACTGCTTAGCTGGGCCACATTGTTGGTGTTGTTAACGATATCATCATTGAGTGACTGCAAATTTGACGCAGTCAATGTTAAATTTTCCTTTGTATGAAAAGAGCCCAATTGTTGTTTAACCGGCTGCAATTGTAGCTGCATCTGCTGCTGTTGATCCAGCAATTTGGTAACAGGATTCTGATGGTATTTGCGTCGTGAACTACGCATGCTGCTACGTGAATAAGTGCCGCTGCTGCTGTCGCCAGCAGCAGCACCAGCACTGCTGCTATGCTTGGAGCGCATAGTACCGCTGCCTGTATGATGATGGCGTCGACTGCCTGTGGATTGGCGCCCATGCGACCCGCGTGCCATAACCGAACGACGCTTAACACGTCGTGGTGTCATAGGCTTGGGACTAAGCTCGCCACCATCGTTATCATGCAAATCTGCATCGCCGTAGCTCATCATAGTGTCGGCTCGGCTGCGTATGGTATCGGTGCTTGGACCAAATTCTATGGAGTACAGCGACTGACGATGCTTACTCTTCTTCTTAATATGCTTTACTGTGGGTGCAGAAATAATACATTATAATAGACATACATTATATATATATTGATTGATTTAAAGAGGGCAAACATTATAGCAATTACCTGGGTGTTAGATATGTGTGGAGCAGTTAAATGTACAGATTTAGCTACGATTCAAGACAGTACACGAATTTGCGCAGAAAGTAACATTAGCACGCATGTTTATAGGCAGAGGTTAGCGCTGGTTTACAACAACTAAATATCAAATATATATATGGTATATACAGCTACAAAGATATTGTACCCTAAGTACCCGTTACATAAAGCCAGCTACCAGAAATCAAATATATAATAGAATTCAAGAAGTTATATAAAGGCATTAGAGTATTTGTATTTGTATAAATGAACATTTATTGAAAACGTTTTGTTTGTTGAAAAAGAGTTGGAACATTTGGGCAAAGTTAAGATCATATGTAAAATATATATATTTTGTTTCAAATACATAACTATAGATCTATAGACTTTAGCCACGTCGTATAACATTAAATACTACTAATATAAATTATAAACCTATCAATTGATATAAAGAATTTCGTACTTATCTCAATATGCAACTTTTGATAACAATGTTCAAAATTTTCATCAATCGCTTCTAACACAATGTAAAAGGCAACTACGCATACATTTATGTATAAACTAGTATATAGTTATTTGTAATGTATATATATATATATATGTATTTATATATAGATGCAGAGAGTGCGCTTATCTACTGCGTAATCTCTAAAGTTTTTTGTTTTTATTTTTCTTCTAGTTTTAAAGGCATTTAGTTGCATTGGCATAAGCAGCACTTTTGCTGTTCAATTTGTAACAATTTCATTTTATATATATATATTTTTTTTATTTTATATGCTTTATGATAATTTCAATAATCGCTAAACGATGTGACATTTGCATTTGTTTTTTTTTATATTTTTTAAATATTGTATTTGTTATGTTATATCACAGTTCAACATAAAAATTATGTGTGTATGTACGCTTTTAACTTTTCGCAGATAACTTTACGTTTTTATTTTTGATTTTCTATCACAATTCAATAAAGAAGCCATTAAGAAAAGTCTCTTATGTATTGTATAATGTGTATGTCTTGTGTATATATTAATTTATGTTCGCATAGTTTAAGTAGACTTTAAATGGCATTCAAGGCGTTAACAGGAATTAAAGTCGCTTTAAACAACCAACTTATATTTCGCAAATCGCAAAGATTTATATCTCTTTTAATCCTGTCTCAAACACTTTTTCTCAATAAGTTTAGCTTTTAGCTGGGAATGCCTATTCATATACTAACTATAACTCCTAACTAACATCCACACTCCGCCTACTTAAAGCTGTAACAAGTCTGTTAGCAACACAAAACGACAACATGGATAAGTTAGTACAGTATTTATATATAAAGAAAAAAAAAATCACACACATGGACACAAGCGACAGTATGACCGGCACCTACAACAACACAGGTAGGGCTTGTTCCAGGTCTGAGAGTTCGGGTTTAACATTATATTGTACTTGTACATACGTTAAAGAGATAGAGAGCTGACATACTTGTAGCAGTGACTGGGTTAAAGTGCAGCGCGCAGCAGCATCTGATGTGTTCCTAACTTTATTATTTTGGTTTTATGTGGGGCAGCAAGAGCGCAGAACAGAATACGTTGGCCAGACGCACGAATAGCACGTGTCTTTCAGCCGCTTATAAGTCTACAAATTTTGGTCAAGAGAAGTATTATTAAAGTCATGTTAAGCTGAACTGCAAGCATGGCATGGAGAACTATGTGGGCAATTGTATGCTGCTCGTCTGTCTAAGCCTGCACGCCTATTATAGAATTGCAGTAGGAACGTGGACGTGCCTTGCCCTCCCGACGATTACTGCGTCTATTGACATGTGGTGCGGCATTAGCAGTACCATTTGAATTTTGTGAGGCTATCAAACGATCATCACTCTTGGCACGCACAATATTGTGCCCACCTATGTCTATATAACCGGGAGGCGCATCTCTGATCTGATCGCAAAAGTTTGCCTGTTGTGGCTGCTGTCGCTGGCGACGCTGTATGCGTTTTACCATCGGCGAACCGGGCACATACTGCGTGGGCATGGCATATTTCTCAGTGATCTCTGGTGAGAGATCTGGATAGGGCGCATGACCCAAACGCTGTTGGAATATATGCGGCCTCGGTGCTGGCGGCGGTGGTGGTGTCACCTCTGACGGTGACATAAGTGTTTGATCTTGACAGTTGTGCACGTGGGGCACCGTGGGCAGTGGTATATGTGTGGGCCGAGTTGGCAGCTTATGAGCACGCAAGTGTTTGGGCGAATAACCGCTCATAGTAGGCAAGCCATTCTGTTCATAAGGATAAACAGTGCGGCTGTTGTTGTTGTTATTGTTGGGACTAGAATTGGCCGAGTGTTGGCTCATTGGAGTGTGTTGAAAGGAATTGAAGATAATGTGCGGCGCATTGTTGTTTTCGCCCACAAACAAACTATTTGGTGTGGGACTTTGAAAGGGCACATAGGTGACACCATTCTCGCTGGGCGTTGCCAAATGCTGCAGTGCAAAGCTATCCTCATCTTCTTCGAGATTGCGCGATAAACGCTCCAATTGCAGCTGCGTATACTTGACATCGGGACGCGTAAAGCTGCTGCCGGAAACAGAGCTAGTTATGGACTTGGGCGGTTTGGGCTTGTGATGTATACGCGCAAAGTGGCCGCTGTTGGGCGTGTCGCAACCAGCAACAAGCCCGCCACCAACGGCTTGATTGCCATTTGAGGCGGAATTGAAAATACTATAGTTGCTGTTGTTCAGCGAAGTTGACAGGCCACCACTGCCCAAATAGAGATTGGAGTTTTGCAGTGATGCATAGGACAGCGAGGGCGTTGTATTGCTTTGAGGTGAAATGGGACTGACAGCGTTTTTAGACTGATAGAGTCGTGGACGACGGCTGTGACTGTTTGTGCTATGGCCATTGCTGTTGCTGCTCTTATTGCGGCTTTGCGATTTAAGGCGACTCAAGCTGTTGTTGTTGCTATGGATATCGTTGCATTGACCGCTTTGGCCACTCGTGTGCGTGGTTAAAAGGTATGTATTATGGTTATTTGCGTCTTGCTGGTGAACATTATTAAGTGTATTATTATTGCTGTTGTTGTTGTTGTTTTTGTTGATTTTTTGGTGTTGTTGATGATAGAATTGTAGTGAGTTTTGTTGCTGTTGATGTTGCAGATGCTTGTTTGATTGCATTGTTGCGCTTGCAGATGTTGGTATACTTGTATAGCTCACGTACATTGGATGGACCACTGTGTGCTGTGGACTCTTCGCATCGCCATTCATGAAATCGACTGTAAACCAGAAATTAATTATAAACTATCATTACATAATCCATATGGTGTAAACTGCATAAGCAATACAATAGATTTTATTTTTTGAAGTTATTGCTTTTGTTGCTGTAGCACAATTGCTAGTTTTTTTTTTCATGAGTAGTATGAATGATTTGGCTTAAACATAACATGATTCAGATAAGCTATAAATTCTATACTCAAACAGCATACAACATGAACATATTTTTATAGACAATTAATTGACATTACACATTGACTCAGTTGACATCATTTACATATTGCACAATATGACAAAATATATTGCACAATTGAAATGTTAATAGTAAACATAAATAATGTAAGTAATAGCAAGACATTCACAGCAAATGGATTCTCTTTGGGATTTCAGTAAAAACATGGCATTATCATAATATTTAGGACGAGAACATATGTACAAACGGTCACAATCAACTTTTAACAAATATTGCAAAATAAAAAAAATAAAATATTAAAATTTTTAATAAATATTCATTTCGAAATTAAGTAGAAAATAGGTAAGTTAAGATATTGTATGGTTTTTTAGTGCAGTTAATACACATTACGAGTGACAATGGATAAAGTAGGTAAAGGGAAAATAGTTAAAGTAAAAATAACTAAATTTGGCCAGCCAAATATTTAAATACTTTTGCAGTTTAGTTTTTGGAAGAGTACTCTGATAGAAATTCGCAGCTTTTATTCCAAAAATGAGCAAAGAATTTTATTTTTTTTTTGCTCCGAAATTTTATAACAAATCGGATTTACATTTCATTAGTTTTATCAAGACGATACATAAGGAAAGGTAAGGTTAACATGATGGATGCATTACAAAAGACGATTCTACCGCAGTAGACTTTCTGCAAAAGTATTATAGGATGATTAAATACAATAGCCCTACCCCCAATTAGTAAAATACATAAATAAAAATGTGAATCTTTTGTGCAAGGTTAAACCCATATGTGTAAAGAGTAAATAAATAAGGAATTCAAGCATGAAGCAATGCACGGTACTTACATCTGTCATCTTCATCGAGAAATATGCAACTGATTAAAATAGCGCCAAATATACCAAGTAACTGCAAATGTAGGTGTGAGTAATTCAAATAAATTGTCATCAATTTACATTCATTAAGCATGCTTACCGCTAAAGCGCATTGCACGCCCGAGTGAATAACCTCAACTAATGTATAATCTAGGAAACAATCATCCACACGCTCCGGGCGTATGGGTCGAAAGGGGTCATCCGAAGTGATATTTGCTGAATATGTCGGCTTACAGCCATAGCCATTTACTTCAAACCAGGAAACACTACCGGTACCCAAGTTAAGGAGATCGCTGTCCTGCTTTCAGCGTAACACAATTTATTAATATAAAAAAATTTATTACAATCGTGCTTGTTGTGTAATAAAAGAACAACAACAAACTTACCCTATCTAGGCTGCCTACATTCAAATAAAAGCATATTAGAAAAGCATTCCAACCAATCCACAAAAAATTCCATATTAGATACTACAAAAAAAAGGAAAAATAAATAGGAAATTGGGTTATCTCAATGGCGTGTTATTATGACATAGCAAACTAATATACTCACGGTTATGATGTATTTAACTCTAAAGTGATATGCGCCATAAAATCCAAAAATTATGAACAATATGTGAAAAAAGTTCACTAAAATGGGGGCCCACATGTATCCGAGAAAATCGAATACCTGCCGCTCGATTATTGTTATCTATGCCAAAGGGAAAAAGCACAGTTGTTAAACAAAGACCGAATTGTACTATATATATGTATATATATTTATGTAAACATGCATACATATATGCACAATCTAATATAAATAATATAACTTACCATTTGCAGGAAGCATGTTGACAGCAAAAAGTGTCGTCGCGTACAAGAGCCCATCACATAATTATTCCATTCAGAATTTTGAGCCAAAGATTAGGTTTATCTGCAGCTGTACAAAATATAGATAATTTTATTTTAATTTCAATCTTTTGCTTGCTTGCACTTGGTGCTTCGTCGAGTGGTGCGTTTTGCGTTCTACCTTTATCAGTTATGTCTTTACTGACTTTTTTCTATAGGCATTTCCGGATGCGCATTTTTTTTACTTTTTTCTTTTTTTTTTTTTTATACATACAACAAATGTGGTCAAGCGTGCAACCTGCTACTGGCTCTCTTGAGTACCTTGCAACATGCAGCACAAGTGCAACAGAGAGCAACTGGATGAGAGAACAAGCGAACTAGCACTGGGCGACAGTGAAAAACGCTTTTCAACTAAAGCAGCGAAAAACCTGATTTTCGTGTACTGAACTCTTAGAGTAAATAAAGTTGGTCGCCTGTTGTATATTAGGGGCAACGAATTGTGCATGCACTATAGTCTGCTATTGATGTGCATTTAAGTTAAATTTATATTTTCAATTTTGTCTTTGGTAAACACATAATTGATTAAAAGCTAGTAGCGGCTCAACATAAGCAGTTAAGTACAAGAGTTTATATTTAAGATATTATGTTCTTTAAAGCCTTTTTCATAAGTTCTGGCTAAATGAAGAGTATTTACTATATAAAATGGACAAGCAGCAACTAAACTAGAGAAACTATGCTGTAGCACACACACACACACACACACGCATACATTTGCACACTCGCGCTCCTGCACTTCATGTACTATTTACGTGTTCACGTAACGTAAACTAAACGCAAAATACTGGCGCACATACGTAGTTTTATTTTCGTAACTTAATATTTTCGTTAAGCGATACTATTTCACAATACACTAAGCGCCTTAATGTGCACATTATTTGTATATAATTTAATGATATCATTGTGCAGGTCAAGTGTTTAATTAATTAATTAACAAGTGACTCTTGTGTACGGCAGCAACAAAAACAGACACAACCACAGCGCATCACACACAATCAGTTTCAATTACGACATATTCATACATTCACTAATTGATACATATGTTTTAACAGTAAATAAATAATGTGCGTGTATTGTTTTACATACTTTTTCAATTTATGGCGCTTTTAATTTAATTAAAAAATATCAAAAACACAAAATATTATGGTCGCTTGAAACGCATGACGCGTTTTGTTCTTTTGCAATGACTCAATTGTTTTACGTTTCACGCTTGCGACATGTATGCGCAGACCGTAGCATGATTTTAGCAAAATACCAAAGTATTCTGGTATTACAAAAATACTAAGCATTCAAAATGCCAAGCGATGGACTGCGGTATTTTATGTTCACACCAGCCCTGCAACATTGTTCAATTTATTATAAATAAGGCATATTTCACCACATTGTTATTTCAAAAGCTTTAACAATAACATTTTGTGTAAATAAAGCAAAAGACTTGCTGATGCAACTGACGCCACTTTGCAAGTGTAGCTACATACGTTGAAACGTCATTTTAATGAAACTAACGCATATACTTGGCTGCTAAAGACTTCTAACTCACCATGTCGGCACTCAAGAATCATGATTATGATTGCAGCGGCAAGTGTCATCTGCGCCAACATGGCAATAGCATTACGGCGGCGCTTACAAAACGTTCGATAGATGATCAAAAACTTGCCACATTTATTGCCAAAACATGCTGTAATTATTGTAACATCAAAGACGATTTGGTAAGCGTAACACACACAGCAGGTTTTTGTTGGGGTCGGAACTCGGCTTTCTGACCCCAGCTTTACTCCAATTTTAAACTCTTCTCATAGGGGCGCTCCGCTGTGCATATGTCCGCCTCTGTGGCGCGCTACAACATCTTAGAGTGGCTGCTCAATCACGGCGCTTATATTAATGGCCGAGATTACGAGTCCGGCAGCACGCCATTGCATCGCGCACTTTTTTACGGCTCCATAGATTGTGCTGTGCTGTTATTACGCTATGGAGCCAGCTTGGAAGTTTTGGACGAGGACACACGCTGCCCGTTACAGGCTATCTGCCGTAAATGTGATGTGGACTTAAAAACAGAGTCACAGTAAGTGCATAATACTATTACCAATTCAACTATTAGCTTTCATAAACAATCATTTACAGAGATGATCTGCTGCTTTGGGGCTCTAACAAAAACTACAATCTTGGTATTGGTAATGAGCAAAATACTTTAACACCGCAGGCGGTAGACTTTTTGCGCAAGTCTAACATCTGGATAGAACAAGTTGCTCTGGGCGCTTATCATAGTCTGTTTGTTGATAAAAAGGGTCATTTATATGCGGTGGGCCATGGTAAAGGTGGCCGGCTGGGTATTGGGCAGGAGAACAGTTTGCCTGCACCTAAACGTGTTAAGGTGCCCTTAAAACAGGCTGATGAGCACATTATAAGCATAAGTGTGTCGCGGCAGCATTCTCTGCTGCTTACCAATCATTCGTTGGTCTTTGCTTGTGGCATTAACACGGATCATCAACTGGGTGTGCGTGATGCAGGTGAAAATTTGACGCAGTTTAGGGAAGTTGTTGCCTTACGTGATAAAGGCGTAGAAGGCCTACTACGTGTTATTGCCTGCGAACAGCATTCAATTGTCTATGGCGAAAAATGTATTTACGTTTGGGGCGCTAATCAAGGACAATTTGGCATTAATCCTAATACTAAATCAATTCAAGTACCGACATTGGTATGTCTTCTCTAAGTTATGTATTCATAATTTGATTCATATTAAGTGTTCAATTTATTCTACAGTTGAAGCTGGCGGATCGTAAGATTATACGTTTTGTGGAATCAAGCAATTGTGCCACGGCAGTTTACACAGCGGACAAACTAATATGTTTATTTTACAATGATAAAGTTCGAACGATAAAACCGCCTAAGTAAGTTAAACCATTTAAACTGTAAACATTTTGTTAAACAATTTTACTCTATACAGCTATGAAGATCTAAAGAGTATTTCAATTGTCGGTGGCAATGTTATGTCTTCCACAAAAGGCACAGCTGCCGCTTTGAAGCTGCTTATGTTGACTGAAACCAACGTGGTCTATTTGTGGTATGAAAACACTCAACTTTTCTACAGGTATGTTTGCAGCTGGAATGCATTCTTGTACAGATTCTAACAAATTATATCTACCCACCATAGATGCAACTTTTCGCCTTATCGGCTACCTGATATTAAGAAAATTCTATACAAATTAAATCAAGTGCTTATACTTACGTTAGATGGCTGTGTCTATCGGGGCAAGTGCAATCAAACCGCTCTACCTGCTGCGACACAAGAGAAATCAAAGCCCAAAATGGATATTTGGCAAAAAAACGATCAAAACCGTACTGAAATATCTCGCGAGCATATAATTCGCATTGATTTGCAGCGTGTGCCCAATATAGATCGTGCAACAAATATATTTTGTGACGAAGGCTTCGCTTCTTTCGCTGTGCTTGAAGAGTCAAACTCAAAATACTTTCGTAAACCCGCGCTACCACGTATAAAATTTAATTTTAAGAAGCTGTTACTTGATACAAGCGATTCAGATGCTGTACATGATGTTATTTTTCATGTTGACGGGGAAAAATTTGCCGCGCATAAGTTTATCATATATGAACGTGCGTCTGGTCTGAAGGATCTCATTAAGACATTTGCAGATAAAGATATATACTTGAATTTCAAGTATTTAACATGTAAAATGTTCGAGCTGGCATTGCAATTTATTTACAGCAACTACTTGCCAAGGGAAAATGGTAATACCTTGTTTGTACACTTATTTATTTGGTTATTATTAATATATGGTCGTGCGTCTTGCAGATATTGATTGCATACAAGTTAGCCTGGGACCAGATAGTCCTCAAGATCGTTGCACTGCTTGTGAAATGTTTATCAAACATATGGATAAATTTCACTTACATGATCTGGCCAAGTATATGCAAGGGTTTGTATAATTTATAATACAAATTTGCGTTCTTATTAAACGCGTAACACTTTTGCAGTTTCATAAGCGAGGAATATATTCAAAGACCTGCAGTATTTCGTTTTCCTCGCTTTCGCCGTACCGATTATCCAGAGTTGTATGATGTGCGTCTTGTTTGCGAAGGATCTCAAGTTTTAGAAGCTCATAAATGCATATTAGTTGCACGTCTCGAATACTTTGAAATGATGTTTATGCATTCTTGGGCTGAACGCACAACAGTCAATTTCTCAAGTGTACCAGTCGAGTATATGGAAGCCATACTCGATTACCTCTATAGCGCGGACACTGAAGGCTTTTGCAAGCAAAACCACTCCGAAACGTTTCTTTACAATATGGTAACAATCTGTGATCAATACTTTATCGAACCACTACAGCACCTATGCGAGTCACTTATACTAGACAAGATTAACATACGCAAATGTGGAGAAATGCTTGACTTTGCAGTTATGTACAATTGCAAGATATTGCAATTGGGTTGCTTTGATTTCATATGCCAAAATCTACAACGCGTTTTAATACATCGCAGTGTGGAATTGTGTGAGCCAGCCACACTCAAGTTTCTAAATGAACATTACCGCAAAATGTTTAACAATGTATTTGACTATAGAGTAATAACACCATTTCCGGAGGCTATAGAAGATGAATTATTAGAGAGCTTTGTGCATGGGCATAATGTTGATTTAAATTATCGTGTAGATCAGGTTGGTACTTTTCTAAATAGTTTTGTGAATTTTTGCTGACAACAATGTTCTCTTCTCTTTAGGAAAATTTGCTAAAAGAGGCTGATAAACAAAGGCAAAAGGAATTGCGTAAGAACCATGGCGCACGTCAGTACGAACAGGCTGCTATATCCACAATGATGAAATCCTTAAGCATTAGCGAAGATGCAACCAAACAAGAGGCTATAAATGCAGCTGCAAATGAGTTACATGCCGAAACTAACAATTGGTCTAAAGTCATTGATAAAAAGGAACAGAAGCGTAAAATTGACAAAACTCTGGAGACATCCGTTAAGTTAAATAATATAATGAAACAGGAAGCTACACCTTCGCCAGAATATGTTGTCATTAACAGAACACCAATGAAAGATGCAGCGGCACCTGCAAACGATGCCAGCTCACCCACGGAAACACGTACGCCTTTATGTAAAAGTTACAACTTGGACTTTAGCAGCTTGACACCACAATCTCAGAAGCTTTCACAAAAACAACGCAAGCGTTTGTCATCAGAGTCACAAAGCAGCAACAATACCAGCTGGCGTAATAGCACTACCTTAGTTGAGCAGCCAGCGACGCCTGTGGCAGTGCCCAATGCATGGGGTGTGACTTCAAGGCCGGCTGCAAGCTCTTTAACAGATACATTTGCTTCACCACCCACCGGCAGTCTGGCTGATCCGAGTTCCTTTGCAAATATGATACGCAGCTCACTGCCACAGAGTGAAGAAACACAGACCAGTGATCAAAAGAATAGTTTTTCCCAAATACTTGCCGATGAGCGTCGACAGCGCGAATCCTTTGATCGCATGCGCAACAAGTCTTTGGTGCACACGCAAATTGAAGAAGCAGCCATAGCGGAACTTCGCGAATTTTATAACGTAGACAACGTTGATGATGAGACCATAACCGTAGTGCGTAAATCTAGGCCAAATAATATTAATTTTAATACCTGGATCAGGCATTAAAAGCGCAGCCATTTAATGAGACTGTAAGGCATTTTATTAACTTTATTATTCATGATATTCTCGTGTCCTCTGGTACAACCATAATAAACTAGACGTAGAATTCAGAACCGCCTAAAAATGAGCAATACTTTATTATATTTATAGTTTGAAACGGACAACACAGTTGAGGGATGTGGCTAATGCGAGACTCCTTTTGTACATATAACAACTTTATTCATATATTTATAGTAAATATGTATTTACAAAGTGCATGGGTGGATAATATCAAACATATGAGAGAGATTGAGACATATGTAGACTAACAAAAGCAATGGTTACCCATGTATAGTGTGTGCTACAAAAACACAAAAAAAAATTATCAACTAAATCCAACACCTTTGCCTTAAATTAGCTAAGCACGTAACATGTACAACATTAAATAAATTCACAACAATGAGAGCAAGTGTGGTGTGTGCAATATGTTTGATCAGAAGCACTCCTTACGAAAAGAGAATCCGTACTGATCACATTTGTAACGCAGCGTTTTGGCCAGTTGCGGTGGTCCACAGTAAAATACCGTCACTTTGCCCTTCTTTTGTGCCTGTAATTGCTTGAATACTTTGTCCCAATTTGGACGACCCGCATTGGTACGGGTTTTCAGACCGGTTATAAGATCCCGTTTACCCTGCAGAAATTAAATGTAATTAAAATTAATCAAAGTGGTTAACTTAAACGTTACAATACCTTTTCATGCAGCAGATCCAATGCTAGCTGCAATCCCACAGCCTTCATATCGGTGCGCTGTAAAGCGCTGGTTATATACATGTGCATGTCCAGAAAACTATTAAAAAATTTTACATATTACTGCCTAAGGAGTTTGCTAGTATGGAAGGCTGTCTTACCGTTCCATGGCACCGCCCAGCTCGGCCTGTTCGATTTCCAGCTGCGATAGCAAGTTGACAAACCATTCGAAAGAGCGCTGGTCGCGATTTATCCAGAAAAAGTCAACTTTACGCAGATTCATAACTGATTTAGGTATTTCGCTAGCCCACTCAAACTGGCAGCGCGGACAGCTATGCCGCGCCTTCCAGTATCTGTGCATGATTGATTGCAGTATGGAGGCAAAGGGTGTAACGCCTATGCCCGTTCCAATAAG
Source organism: Chymomyza procnemis (assembly GCA_035046065.1). Lineage (NCBI taxonomy): Eukaryota > Metazoa > Arthropoda > Insecta > Diptera > Drosophilidae > Chymomyza > Chymomyza procnemis. The sequence goes on along the minus strand of JAWNOJ010000023.1, from coordinate 7,734,223 downwards.
CACCGCATGCTGTGCACCAAATATATGACTTGATGGAGCGCCATAGGGACCATCAATAAAAATCTTTATACAGAAATAAGTAAAAAAAAACAAAATACAAATATGTTTGGGTTTGCATGAGTTGGATTGTGAAATGTATAAGGATGTATGTGTGGGACCCAAACCTCCATTACACCGGCATCGAGTGTGACCTTGCCACCGTTGTTAGTTGTGGAGCTGCCGCCGCTGCCACGATTTGTTATGGAGGTAGACAATGTTCGCAAGAATGTGGGCCGCCGTAAACGTGACTTTCTATTCCCTGTGTTTGTGTCCTTAAGCAGAGGAGTATATTAGTCAAATGTAGTTAGGAGCGTGTTTTATTAGTTTAAAATCACCAGGTGTTAAATAACTTAACCGTCACTTTAAACTTTGTATTAAACTTACTTCAAGTGGTTTGGATATAACGAAATCCTTGGCGTCAATGCTCAGCTTGGGGAGCTGCATTTTGTTGATAGTCTCATCTTTTGATAGAAAAAGGTGTTAGGAACAATTAAGGGGCATAAGCCAATTTAAGCACTAACCTTGCTGCAATCTTCCTTGTTCAGCATTGCTAGCAGCATTGTTGCCCTCCTCAGCGTCATGCGCTGTCAATTCCGTCTCGTTGTTGTCCATGCTAGGCGTCTTAAAGGCAATGATTGTAGGTTTGTTGCGCATATAGCGAAAACTTTGTGCCAATGACTTGTTTTGTGGACTCAGGTAGGCCAAACCCATGCTGTGTAAACGCGAACGTCGCGGACGTTTCTCGTCAAAGCAACGTTCCGACTCAGAGCGACCCAAGTACCGCAAGCTAAAGAATTAAAAGCCGCAAGAATATTGAAGAAAATTGGTTTAAAAGTCAAAAAAATAATGAGACTCACGCTTTAAGCCTGCTTCGCTTTTTTGTTTTCCCACTAATATCCGGCAGGGAAATGCTCTTTTCCAGCGGTCTCTGCATTGTGTCGGTATAGGGACGCACCAAATCTTCACGATCGCTTTGGAAACCATTGTTGACTGCACCCGCATTGCTAAGCTTGCTTTTAACTTCGGTCTCTTTGCGGGAGAATGTGCGCTGTAAGGATTTCTTAATGCTTCTTATGCGATCCACTCCTGTGCTGTTAGATGTCGTAGCTGCATTGACATTATTCGAAGCTAACTTGCTAGGTCCATTGCGCTGACGTGGTGGACGCACAGGTGGTGATTGCCGTAACTGAACTGCCTGACCGTGCTCTAGGCTGGCTATATTACGAGCTAAAAAGTCAGTTTGCGGTGTGGGCTCTATACTCTTAGCGCCATTCCTGTTGCCCTCCACGATTACTGGATTTCGGACTTCGTTTAGCATCATAAAGCTGGGCGTGGGTATGGCATGCATGTGTTGCGCAGTCACCTCATTTTTGTGCAGCTTTTGATGCTCCCGCTCAAAGTATTGATAAAGGCGATTTGTCCACTCGCCCACGGTGCGTATGTGTAACCACATGTAGTCCTCTTGTTCAGGCGCCGAGCTTATAGTAAATGGATGCCACTCGTACTTGGCAATGGCGGGAATGTTAACAAACACATAATCACCGGGACGAAAATTGAAATTAAATGTACGTTTTATAACCAAATGTATGACTTTGGATGGCAAAAGCAATCCTGAACTAATGTACGTTTTTCCATGTTCACCGCGCATCCAAACATAGCGCAGCACACGCTCTATTACGTAAACCAAACCTGGCACCAAAAACCACTTCCAGAAATTTGGCCCATGAAATAATGTTAGCACCCAGAAAGGTATATAAAGCAAATGTGTCCAGTAGAAGACTTCAAAAGAGCCCTTCCGTCGCACAAATGGTTGCGAGCAAACAAACATAATTAGCAATATGCAGAATAGCGCTACGCCCGTAGGATTCGCACAGCCTGGTATAAGCCCAAAGAGGCCTGGTCGATCTGTCAACAGCCACTCGCCAATCGTATAGTGTCCAGCATTGATATTGGGATCATTGATGACAATAATGGAAAAATTGAATAAATGCATTATTGTGTGCACCAAGCTAAGTACGGAGATTGTTATGCCCGTAAGTTTGTGTAGATACACATGATGATCCAGGGGTAAAAATGAGGAAAGCCCACGAGAACGCAGATATGTCAACGAATGTCTTAGCATTAGCACTAGAACCCAGGCACAATTAAAGTTTAAACATTGTCCTGTAAAATATAACAGGTGCTGAGATAAGCTACGCGGGAAGATATTTTTAAGCTACTAACCACAGGCTCTGGCCAAGATGACGAATCCATTGCTGGCACGGTATTGTATGGCACGTGAGATAAACAGGCACAGATTGACGGCTATGTAGAAGAAAAGATATGAAACAAAAACCTGATTGTTCTTCATATATGCCAGCGTTAACTGATGAGGTATGGGTACAGAATTCCAAAGCTTTGACTTTGTTTTCTTGACGGCGGGTTCCTCTCCAATGGGCACAAGCCAGCGATCAATGCTGCGAGTTTAATAAAAAAGAATTAACTAAATTATTTAAATAGCAACAGTGCTTACGTTATGCTGAGGTTCTCCAGTAGGCCGCCATGCTTATTAAGTTGATTCTTTAAGGCTTCATATGTTATTTCTCCGCTATTATGGGGATCGGCATCCTCAAACATGGCAGTTGTGAGATCTTCAATCTAAAGAGTCAGAAACATTACTTTTCAGACGTTATTAAGTTTTTGCGCTGCTTTCAATAACAATGTCTGTGAAGTACACCCTTTTCTTCTTATCTGTTCCTATGCTAACAAGTATTTTATCATATATTAGATTGTTCTTGGTTGAATAACAATTTTATCGTCAGATGATTAAGAGACTTTATCAATGATTATCATATAGCAGCCACGGACCTCCCCTAAGATAACTAAGTTTTTAGCAAATTCTGAACATGTTCAGCATGTTAAGTTGAATGACAACAAGACAAGAAGATGAAGAAATTAAGGAAGATACCAAAAAGCAGAAATTTTTTATAGATATGAGAATCACACACCTAACTGGCATTCCAACTAAGAGAAACTATGGAAACAGAACTGCGTTATCTTTTTAAATTTGATTTTACTAAAAATAGCATTACCTGATCCTCTGAGAATTCCATGCCATTTTCTCTTATGCAATGACGCATAACATCGTGCAGCTCTTTGTGCTGTATAAGTCCATCACCTAATTAAAAAAAATATTTTTAAGTAAGTTTTTAGGTGTATGTGTTAGAAATCTTTAAATTTAATTTATTAAGGATTTTCTTTAAAAAATTGCTTAGATAAGTTTTTGTAAGATATATGTCAGTGCTAATTATGACGTACCATCAATATCGTATACTTTGAAGAGAAAGCGTATTTTATCGTCAGCTGATTGTCCTGAGAACTGATGTATGGCATCTATAAATTCTTGTAATGATATTGAACCCGAGTTATCCTTATCGAATATTTGAAAAACTCGTTCGGTAAAAAAAGGCTGGCAAAAGAAACAGAATTGTTATTTCAACGATGTTATGTAGTAAACACAATTTTGCAGGCTTACGTTTTTTGAGGTTACAATTTTTTGGAATTCTTCGCGTCGAATTTCCTGCTCATTACCCACGGTTTTGCGAAACAATTGCTCCAGTCTGGCTAACGAGCTCTTGTCGAAGCCTGTACGCGGTCTGCAAAAGTGTTGTTAGTATTTTATATGAAAAATATTATACTGAGCTTCCAATCAATTCTAACATTAACACAAAGAACTTCACCAATTAATTGAATCAATTGATAATTGGGAACTAGACGTTCAATTACTGAAATTAGTCTTAAATAAACTTTAAGCGAAGCTATCAGGCTGCGCCCTGAATTCTAAGCTGATTTTACGAATGCTTCTATTTAAAAAAACGACAACAAGAAGAAAGTGCCGAAATTTTTAACTGAATTATTTAAATTACATTATTCTTCCTCAAAGATTTCTTCTACGATTTTATACGTGTTGTAGAACTTTGAGCGCCCAACTGTCTATCACATTATCGGTTTATAGCCAACCTCAACAGCTTTTGGCAGGCGCTTCTGCATGGCAAGGAAAAAATGTTCTTTCTCCCTTTGTCTCATCATCTTTATCGTCCTAATCATCCGAATGGGATAAACATCCCGAAGTGTCGTAGATTTTGCACATAATTTTTCTTCAAACACCTGAAGCTAGGCCTTTTCAGCGTGAAGACCTAGTGTTTGGAGTACATACCAGTTGTGAAGTCTCAGTAACATCACTTACGTCTTTCACAAAATATGTGTCTAGGCACCACTTAAGTGTGAAGTTAGTAAAATAGTGACCAGGCTTTGGGAGTTCCATAATAGTACTTAATTGAGCAACGGATAACTTTCTTTGCAATAAAACTGTTCAAACAGATTTACTTGTATTCAGCAGGACTTATTTCTTTTTAGAACAATACTTGCAGAATGGTCACTTATCTGAAGATAAGTTGAGTAAAATTTTTAGCTGATTTTTACACAGTTAATTTGCCTACATTTTCCACGTTTTCATTCCACCTTTTGACACTGCCTTATCAGTACTGGGTGCTTACCTTGAATTTGTCAAGTGAGATATAAATTCCATAACCTGATTTGTTGATATTAAGTTTAATCCATCTACATCTATAAGCCGATAGAGTTTATCCAATATGCCACGCGTATTCCAAATATCACGAAAATTCTTTAAGCTTACTTTACTCTTTTCACCACAAATAACGTAGGCCACCGATTCGATTTGTTCCGCGAAATCCATTTGCCTGTCATCGCTGTAATTAGCAAAATGAGAAATAAATCCACTTTAAGCTTAAAAAATATTTTCCAAAAGAATTTTCTTAGTAAGTGAATGATGAGAAATGAATGAAAAACAGTCCGTGCTATGTTTGTACGATTTCAATGACTTCATTACGAAAGATGTCGCTTGGTCAGGCATGCTGACTATGTAAGCTGTTGTATATGTTAACAACAACACAGATAAAATCGCCAGGAAAGTGTGGAGCTGGTATTTCAATTCTTTCCCCAAAGGCGGTAATAGGCATTCGCGGTAGCCAGCAGGCTACTAGTCGTTGACGGTCTACAGGTGAGCAGACACCATTTGGAATGTCTGGAGCGCACCACTAGACGCAACAGCTAGATAGGTGCCTGTGCCAGAGCAGCTCAGATGACAGCTGGCCGCTGGCAACTGGCTGACTACAAACTGCAACCTGCATCCAATGTGCCAAGACAGCTTTTTGCTGACAAGGCTCTAACTAGCAACTGGCTAATGCTAATTGTTTTGGCACTGCTTTTAAAAAGGCAAATGAAATGCCTGAATAGTGTCTTCCAGCGGTTGCAGTAACTAATGTTGGAGAATTGGATTTAATACTGCGAGCACTTACGTAAGACGGCCTTTGAGATGCTCGATCCAGCGATCTTGCAGCAGATAACCATTTTGCTCTAGATCAAAGAGTTGAAAGAGCTTCTGCTGAAATTCCTGTAAAAAAAAACGAAAAAAAAATAAATCCCAAATATAAATAAATAAATAAATAAAATGTTGTACCTAACAAGCTTTATTAGAACGTGCGGTTTGTGTTTGTCTTGTCCACTGGGGGGAGGAATGTATACTATAAATTTACAGATTGCCAAGTTCGATTCATTGTGTTAAGATATTTATGCGCTTTTTGTTTATATAAAGCTTTTTGTTTAAGACAAAAGGGAAAAACATGTATTTACAATTGGAAATTTGTGTACGACGCCAAATGGTGTTGACTCCGTATCTATTGAAGATGCATAATAGTTTTAAATGTCAAGCATAGAATTGAAAGTTGCGGATCGCGCAATTATGGAGAATATGCATTATTATATATTTAGCAGTGGTGCATGCTAGGGGGATATTAGGAGTGCATGTTAACAAAAATATTGTTGTTTGAGGGCATAGTATTCGCTTATGTTTTTGTTGTCTTTGAGTTATTGCTTACAGTTTTTCGGTTGTTCCTTTTTTATGTTTAAAAATTCCTTTTTTAAAATTAAATTTATGTTAATCCTTCGTTGAAGATCACATTATTAAAAGTTGATTATTAAAATGCTCTTAATCTTCTAACTTTGGTTTATTTTGGTAAAAAAAATGACACAAATCCTTACTGGTTTATCGAAAAGGTACTTCTTCAATAGGTTCAATCAAAATTTGTTATAAATTATTCAAAAATATACAACAAGAAAGAAACGTATGATAACGTAGAGATATCAATTTATATAGCATGCAGTCAGCAGACGCGCAAGTGTCAATGTGGAAACTTTCTTACTCGTAGGGAATTTGATCAATAGTCAATCTCGGGCTCATTTGAGCTTACTTCATAAAGAAACGCTTGCTTGTTTGAGTTAGATCCACCTCTGTTAGATAATTGTAATAATATTTTTTTAATTATCACAATCTTTATTAACTTAATATTTGTCTGCAGTGTTTCGGAAAAAGAAATCGAACAATTTATTTGCATACGATTTGAAATCGAAGGTTAGTGCTTGAGAAACCCGATTCAAATGAGTTTTTGTTCAAAATGATTTGTGTGCCGTTTTTACTGGATAACCCAGAGAGAGAGAGAGAGTGAAAGAGAGAGAAGAGTGTGTTTTTTTGACCAAAAATCTAATAAATGTAAGTAAGAAGAAATCTATTCTGCTAATTTTTTCTGAATTTTTGTCTTTAACAGTTTTTGCCGAAGTTTAATACCTATCAGGCATTTATGCAGTTATGCATATTTACTGATAATATTTTGTATTCAATATTTATTAGATTTAAACCAAAGGCAGCACGAATTTGTGTATTGTCTAAATGGTGTGCGAGTTGAAAAACTAAAAAATTCTTTTAAAAAGAAATACCCTAAATTTAAAAAGATTCCGTCAAAAAAACGTTAGCTATAAAATATAGAAAAATAAGATTATATGACATTAACTATACAAGCATGAATTGTGATAATCGATAAAATCTATGCTTTATTCAGAGTTAGCCCAAACTAAACGTGATGGACATAAACTCAAAAAAAGTTACTAAAAAATTATCCAATACCTTTACCGTCGCTAAGAAATAAAGGACTTAAGGTCTACCACGCATATATCCAATGACTGAATCATTAATATCAGGAATATACATTTAAAAAATGGTATTGCATGATTTGTCAAAAAAAAATGCAAAACTAGTGTGTTTTTCATATTGTTATTTAGTTAATTTTATATAATATAGGGATAAATCCTAAATCCATAATATCCTATCATTGTAAATATATCATTATAATTATAAGCCAGTCATTGTTATTAGAATCCCGTATAATTAATCTAAGTTAATTGGACACCCAACTTCTATGTAATTATCTGTAGACAGATTCTAAATTAAACATATATTATTAAAAAAAAAAATTGTAATAATATAGTTAAATTAAGAATACATTAAATTATGAAATTATCGCAAGTACTAGAGAGATTTTCTTGGGAAAATTTGTGCACATTTAACTGTATTTAATTAACTAATGTTTATTATAGTAAATATTGTAAATGTTATTAATATTTAATAAAAGACAAAAAATAAAGAAATATTAAAGTAAATTCAATATGTCTAGTTTAAAGAGTTCAATAAATAACATTGCATAAAATGCTATAAAACGTTAATAATTTATTTAAAAATAATGGTTAAGCCAAAAACTAACTACTGAAATCTTGTTTCAGTAATAAATTAGAATATGGTTGTTACTGGCAGTATATGCTTTGCTTTCTAATTGCCTAATTTTTAAAAATTAATTTGATTGTTTCTTTTAACGTATAATTAAAATTAATATAAACCAAAGCAGCTAACTATTTGTGCCAACAAGCACTTTTGAGTTAATGACATCTTCAAGTACGAACTTTTAATGTTATTTTATGTTTATTTTTAGAGCATTTAAAAAAAAGATTCAATAATAATAATAAAATGAATTTTAATTAAACAAAAGCAAGTATTTTTTTAAGTGTTCATAAAACTTGATTGGGCAAAAAATTAAATTTAGAGTAGATAATTTTTATAAGCACACCTAAGATTTGCTAAAAGTAATAGATCCTCTTGGCAGGCGATTATGCGAGCCTCCACTGATTTCGAATAAATTAAAATAAAAATAAAGTTAACTACACATCACGAACTCATCTTGTCTGCATTTAGCTTTATTAATTAGACGCACAGCAACCAACAACAACAACAAAAACAACAATAATAAAGACCGTAACTAACTAAACAATTTGTTGAAAAATGTGCATATTATTTTGTTTATGTCAAAAGTTGGGCTGGGACTGGTTGAGCAGCTTTCTTGTAGCCCATCCAAAAATAAGAAGACAAAAATGAAGTGAAGTGATTCAAAAAAAGAAGCGCTGATAAAAATGTAATAAAAATACAAACGAGAAAAAAAAACAAGATAAAAACAAGTTTTGGGAACAGGTAAAGGACCACAAGCCGCATTTACTGGCATATGTGGCACAAGGTCAACAGAAAGCAAAAAGAATCCAGAGCATACGCAGGGCATTGCCAGAGCAAGTTTTAATTTTTATTTTTTTTTCTGTAAGCTGCTTTGCATGTCACGTTAATTAAATGTAAAAATTGTACATAGCTGGAACTTACCTCATCTAAAAACAGTTTGCGAAAAGCCTCACGTGTATGTTTCCCCTCATCGAAAAGGGCGCTGCATTCCGATATCAATAACCAGCGTCGCTTCTCACGCCGCGCCTCCAACTCCATGGAGCTGCAATTTTTATCTAAATTAAGGTTGTGCTGGGGCATGTACATTGTATCCGATTGTAGTTCATTAACTTCCTGCTTCTCGGCTGATAATATGCTGGGGGAATCTGCATTTATCGTAGTCGACGCGACATTAGACAACTGCAAAGCTAGCGGCGTTGTATGCAAATCTAATACAGCTGCTTGATTGTTATCAGATATGTTAGCACGGACGCGATTTGGTTTAGCTGGCACATAATCGGCTGCCTCATCCGGCACATCACGTGCACCATGCAATCTCTCCAGATACTGTGCTGCCTGCTGTAAAACGTGACTGACGACATGCGGCTCCTGTGCTGTCTGGGATTTGGGTGTGCTGCTGGCATTCGACTGCGGCAGCTCATCGGAAAAGGAGACTTTTTTGGGTGAACGCGAGGGTGTTACAGACAACTCTAGCGACTTGGTTGAAGACACCGAACCGCGATGTATATCTTTATCCATTTTAGAAAGATTTTTATCTGTTTGCTTTAAACAATTAAAACTAACACATTCTGGGCCACTAACTTAATGAGTATTATTTTGCACACTTAATGAATGATTCTTGAGCCAGTTAATGAAAATACCGCTGGCTTTGCACAAAGTTCGGCTTAGTTTTGCGTTCGCGTTCTGGATCCTCGAGTTAGAATACAACCGTTAGCGTTGGCCGGAGCACAAAATGCGCACCAATCATGTGCAGCGACGAACAGCAACTGAAAGCGAAAGCCTCAACACGAACAACAAAGCACAAACACGAACACGAAACGGCAACAAAACGAGCTAAATGCTTCGGACGTTACGAGGCAAGTGTTTTATTTTTTCGTTTTTTGTTTTATTTTTTTCGATTTTTGTTTAATTTTTTAATTTTTTATTTCTCGTAGGGGCTCAAACACGTTTAAAGGTTTTGTGCAGCGCAGTGCTCGTGATTAACCAACAACGTGCCAAATATTAGTTTATAATTTTATATATTTCATTTTTTTTTTTCAAGCCCGTTTAGCTTAACGAACTTTTATTTTTTTAATAGTTTTTTATTTTTGCCAGAGCTGTTGTACGCCACTGCACTGCTTGACGTGCTCGTGTCTTCTGATATGGCAACAATTTTCATATATTCTAATTCGCAACGTCTTTGGCGTTTCCCAGAAGACGCTGACGAACTACTACCCTACTCATAGTCATGGTACTCATTGTCGCCTACTATGTGTATTTATATGATAAGAGTCGTATAATTCATTGTAGCTGCTTTTTTGACGTCTTCATTATTATTTCTTTTTTTTTTTTTTAATTTCAATGCTCATGTTGTGTAATAATTAAACTTGTTTATGTGCCGAACGTGTCGATTTCCGAATTCTGACTTTGTTGCACTTGCGCTGCATTGCTCTGGCCTGACTGCAGTGGGAATTTCTAGTATCATTTCTCTTCTGCTTTGCTTACATAAATGCATTTAGCAGTAAAAGCTGCTAAGCCAGGAAATCACGAACTATTTAGTCAAATAATTTTGCATGTTGGCTTATCAACACCTTTTTCGTTAAAAAAAATTAATAAATAAATAGCTGTCAGACTTTTAGCAATCAAACTTGTATCGTAACAAACATAACTCATAAATGTCCAAAAAAATTTAAAACAAAAAAAATCTTGATCCATCAAGGTCAAACAACATGGATACTCAATACATTGTGCACAGTACAAGACAACTTTTAACTTTCAACTTCAAATATTTATTATTATTAGTAGTGTTCGTTATTGTTAATTTGGCAGTCATTGAACCTTTATGCGGATTTAACACTTGACTGTAACACCTTGAATAATCGTGCAACGACTTGACTTTTTTAGAGATACAGCTAGCCAAGTCAAAGTACTGCCAAAGGGCAAGAACCAGCTTTAGACGCATACCCAGCATGTGATTACTCACTTGGTGCTTTGATACATACTCCAGTTTAATGTGGAAGTAATTTATCTATATGCTTGTTTTCATTAATAATTTTTGTACAATATTATTAACAAAAAGTAAATCAGAGAAAACACAAAATACAAGTACGTATATTAACGTTTTTATATGATACCCTTGAAACGGAGTTTGTAAACTTTCGCAGACAGTATGTTGTCTTAACAGCTTGAACAAAAATGCAAGGAAGTCAGCAGACAAGTTAAATGAATACAAGTTATGTTTTTAGATATTTATCGCTGCCTGATTATCTTGAGATCTAGACGACATAGTAAAATCTAAAGCTAAGCATAACTTTTAATTTGTAAAATAATTAAATGTTAAACTAACAAGAAAAAACTTTAAAGGAAGTCTTGAGCGTGAGAGCACGCGTAAATTTCTATATTGCAGATTTTTTTAGTTTTTATCAACCTCAAGTCTTTTTTACCTTTTCCATAAAGCATTGAAACGCGGCTTCCACTTACCTCGCATCCTTTAATTTTGCTCATTTTTGCATTGATTACAAAACTGATTGGTTTTCCAACAATTAGTCACGAATGGTCCAATTAAATAAATAAATTAAAAATAAATTCTTCGAAGGCGAAAGTTGGATGGTATCTTAAAAGTATTAACATTTTTATTATATATTTTGTAAGATTAAAATTATTTAAGTTACAGATACTATAGGGGAATAAATGAAAGCCTTTTAAAAAACAATTATTGGAATCAAATTTGTCGTTCAATGTTTTCATTTATGCAAACAAGCACAAAAAGAGAATCGGAACTTCGGCGCGTTAAAATAAATTTATATAAGCTCATACGTTTCTTTATTAATGATTGCATTGTTCGTTTTTGAAATACGATTTTTGTTCTGCTTGTCACCTGTTATTTGTTTAATCTTTTAGTTCATTTCGTAAAAAAAAAACAAGTTGCGTATGAGCAATGACTACTGTATATTACACAGGCCGTACACACGGAGTGTATGCCAGTGGCTCAACTCAAAATGGCGTACACAAAATTAACATATTACTGACCGCCAAGTGGCCAAGTGGCCAGCCAGATTGTGTCACCACAAACTCAACGACAGTCAAGTCAACTTTAAAATCTTAGCTCCCATTTGCCGTCACTGCTGCTCTCTAATCTCGTGCTGCATGTGTAAGTCGGTGTCATTGTATCTGCATCTGTATCGGTGTATCTGTATCTAAACGCTGCAATCTCGGCTTAGACCAAATTGCTGCTAGCTGGTACAGCATATCAGTAGACGCGAATCTTATGTTGCCTGCCACTTTTTCATTTCCATTTTGCGTATTTATTGTTATTGTGCATAATTGTTAAAATCGGCGCTGCTCCAGCGGCCCATAATGGCTTTTCATACACAGCAGGAGCACTGCATCAACATTTTGTATGGCAGCAAGTCACATTGCGTGCTCCCGGGGGATCCAAAACGGCTGCTGCCCCGTGTGGTGGCATTGCGTAGGCAGCACTTGCTTGTTGGTTCGTGTTTCCTAGTTGTTTTTGGTGTTGTCTCATGCCGTTTTGGCTTAATTGAGCGCTGCAGTTAATTGCAACCTCAACAATTGACACCATGGCTGTGAGTTTAATGCAAGTGCATTTTTTTGTGACGATTTTGGTTGGGTATAAAATTCGAAAAAGAAACCATTGTCGAATTAAAATTTTTATTTTTCAACATAAATTCCCAAAACTGTGTGGAACGAAAATAAGCGAGTGCTCTATAGTGATATTTTTTAAATCTTTTTGATTGCATTCAGGTTAATTTATGTGAATTCAATATAATTCTATTTGTTAGTACAAGCTGCTGTGTTTTAAGCAAATATTGCAATTTTTAATTATTATTATTACCAAAATGTTAATCATTTCTAATAATACAGCGCTTCAAAGGAAATGCGGTGACGAGAACTGGGGCCTTCAGTTAATAACTGAATCCAAGCGAAGATGCCTTCAATTAATAAAGATTGACCTTGGCAAATGGCGTCATAACTTTATTATTATATTTTAGCACTAAACAGCACAGAATTGGGGGCAATACTTTACTTTCGTTTTTACTTCTGGTAACTTTTTTTGCGTGTCTGTACTTTAGGGCGCCCTGCCGGGTTGCAACTAGTTGCCAGTGTGTCCTTATTTATGAAGATTTTAACACACAAGATATGTTGAACGATATTGTTTCGACTTCTTCGCCTTATTTGCAGTAAATTGTAGTCTGTTTTTTTTTAGATACTCGTCAGCTTAACCATTGACTTTTAGATCGTCAAATGCTCTTTGTAGAATCATGTAAGATGGCAGAGAAGCAAATTTTGTATTTGGCTTGTATCCAAAAGGATGCTGGTTTCCCAAGTGTTTCCGATTATTTAGCCATATTCTGCAACAAGGCTTGTCTGGTCGTGTTTGCGTTTAAAGTTTCAGAAAAGTGTCTACGAAATCCAATCTTTTGAGATTTTAAGAAAGTAAGTTGCACATCGGAGTTACAGATGGCATATACAAATTTCCATTGCTTATTGGTTAAATTAGGAGCTTTATACTTTCGCAACCCATTCCAGAATAGTGTTAGGTAAATGCGTAAAAGTGGTAATCATGAGATAGGCGAAGAGAAAACGGCTCTATTTTGCAAGCAAGGGAAATGGTACACCATTGGGATACCAGGAATACCCTTAAGCAAAAATTTGTATTATTATTAAACAGGCTTCCTTATTCTGAATCTAGTAAAAATAACAAGCTACCAAACACGGCACCTTTATTGTCGTGATGAGGGACCACCACGACTGTGCATGGAGTGTAGCATGCTGCAAGCAAGAAATCAGTTTGCGAAAGCGAGTGTTACCTTTAGGTCATAACTTATTATTAGAAATTTTATTTGAAATTGCAAAATAATTAATCTCTGATCATACAACAAATTTTTGGAATAGGCTCTGGACTTTCTAAGATTATGGTTATTGCCATATGTACACTTCAGTACTTTACTTTGATTTAAGCCACATAACGAGTTAGTTTTTGTGTGAGTTTTATTTTTTCACATCGGCTACATCTGTATCTGCCGCTGCCAAATGCAATGGGTGGTCCACTCAATGCACACATACTTGGCTAACAACTGACAACTGACAAAGATATGTGGCAGTCGGCGCAGTTGGCATGCAGATTGATTTGCTTGCTAACATGCTGCTAAGTTACAAGCGTGCAATTTTCCGAATGGTCAAGTTGCCTTAAAGGCAGCACACACAGAGCTCAACTCACAGAACTAACAATCAACAACGAGTGTCATCAATTTAAATTAAGTTCCAAGCCTTATCGCCACATGCCTTGGCTGGACAAAAAAAAAAATAAAAATAAAAAATAACAAGGTATGTACAGAAAGAGAGAGAGAGAGAGATAGAGAGAGAACGCACACAAGTTTTGTGGCGTTGCTGTCGTCTCTGTTAGTGTTGTGGTTTCATCATTATCCAAAACATGTCATTAGGCGGCTATGCCGTTCGCCATAGAATCCTGTTCTGCCTGCAGTTGCTATCAACTGCAATGACAGTCGCATTCCAAAGGCAGTGCGATTGTGCAGTGGACGCCGACGCCACCAGAGCAACTGCAACTGCGGCAGCGCTGTTGCGTGTGCGCAGCGGAAATTGGTCACAGACTCTGCACAGACGCCGACGAGTGCGAACGGGCACGGGAATACGGACACGTCTGGCTTAAGTTTTAAGTTGTTGTCGTCATCATCTTCCTAGTCGTTGGCCGCGTAAGCTCTCCTAATAAAGCAGAGCGTTGTCGTCGTCATCTTTGTCGTTGTCGTTGCGCTAATTAAAATAATTGAAATTTCTCACGGTCTTAGCAAGAGTCACAAGCGTTGGGTTTGTGGCCTAAGCCCAGGCAGCATTGTCAGGCATATCCATATCCATATCCGCTGTGTGTGCCTGGCTAATTGCAAATTGATTTTAATGTTTGTGGAGACATGTCCAACAATTGAATTGACAGCTGATGCTGCTTGCTTGTTGGCTGAACGACATAAACATGTTGCATGGCGTCGGCGTCAACAAGAATAACAACAAACACAACAACATCATCATCATCATCGTCATTATGAACATCGCCAACTTTTGGCATAAATGCATAAATTCAATTTGTTAGTTGGGCAACATTTATTAAAGTTGACTAGAGCGATCAGTGACACGACTCAAGTACCCAGGGTTTAACCATTAGTTCCTGGCCATATATGCAGCTGTCACTCTGCTGCCTTTTTGCACTTGGTGACTGCAACTTGGCTAGCAATGCCGCCTGGTGTTGGAACTTAAATTAAATGTCAGCTTAGTAAGTTGCGTAAATAATGCAACGTAGAAGCAACAAAGTGTGTGTGAGTGGTATGGTGTGCGTGTGTGTCAAATATTTCAAAAGGGGCTTAAACTATGGCAGGAAATGCTTAAAGAAACCATTAACTGGAACTAGATCGAACTGTGCGATAGCGCTGTTATACATAAACATACACTCCATACTTACATATATACCGTGTACTATATGCATATATCAATCGAGCAATATATGTACACTGCCGACGCATGCCGTAAAGTTGTCGAAAATGATTTGCAGATCTAGATTTTAGCCTACAATTTATGTGATAACAAAACTCAAAGAGAAAAAATGCATCGAACATTGGCCACAGATGGCCACAACGCTATACAAGCTATATAGATAGTTGGCTACCTTTGCTGCAGCAACAAGCAGCTTACAGATGGAGCACAACAAAAAAAAAGGCTAGTCGTTGTACAAGCCGCACTAGGAGTTGGAGCTGGTATGCAAAAGGGGCATGGTGAAACAGATTCCTCAGCAGCACTTTTTTTTGTAGCTGCTTAATCTTTAAATATTTTTTGTACTTACTCCAAATGCACAAAGCGCAAAAAGTTTCTTAAGTCCCCCACCCCCCTCGCTAGTTGCGCCACTGGTTGGCGCGCTGACTGGCTCCATTCCACTTGGCCCAATTAGCGTGATTCTAGTTTAAACAATTATTAGTGGGACCGTGTAGCGCTAATAATGACGCCTTTAAATGTGCAATAACAATTTTTTAAAACGCACAAAAAATGCTGAATTCAATAGGCGAGTGCGTGTGTGTGTGTAAGTGTGTTGTGTGTGTGTGTCCATTAAATACCGCCCATAAGAAAACATTCAGACGCCAAACAAGCTGCTGAAAAAAGTTTTCCAGGCACAAAAAGTGGCTTATAAGCTACGTGAGATTTTTACAAATAATGCAGCATCAACTTGGACTTCTTCGGATCAGTGTGCCATTTGTGGTGTTTCACCCAAGATTTGGCCATCGCCGGCGGTCTGCATTAATATGACAATGTAGGTAACCATGCCGGAAAGCATCTAAATAAGTTGTTGCTTGTTATTGCTAATTAGCTTAAAAAAATACCAAAAAGTTAAACCGAAACATGTATCGTTAATAAGGCAGCTCCATAAAATAGTTATAGAAGCAGTAAAAGTTCAGGAAATTCCACAGGCGAGTTGAGCTGCATAGAGTGGATTAAAAAGTTCTTCGATTCAACTTATTTCGGGTCAAAATTCTTACTCAAAAATTCAATATAGATTGTACAAAATGCTTTTCGCATTAAATCTTGAGTTCTCTTAGAAGACTTAAAGAAGTGTTATTGAAAAGAATGAAGTCCTTGTTAACGCGTCTTTGTATTTACGAATGCTTGTGCTGAGGTTTGGATATGTGCTCTCAATGTTGCCAGAAATTCGAAATGGAATGGTTACTTTTTAGTAGTTTGAATTTGAGATTACAAAAAGGTGGACTATAAATTCTAGATAAAATTAAAAAGTTATGTTTCTGGTTCTATTCCCTGACCTATTTTACCAATCCGTTTCAATTACTGTTGCTAAATACAAGATTGTCCCATTTTAGACAAACATAAATGGGTTCAGAGTAAATTTGATATAAAATATAATATGTAGGGTTAAGCTAAAACAAAGAAAATATTTAGATTGTGCTTTAAGAGCATGATTGAATATTTTAAAACGCAGACGAACGCAAAACACTGAACTTTTGTTCTCCACTCAGATTATCCTTCCTGAGATAAAAATCAATAGGACTCTAGCTAGTTTTTTACAACAAAGACAAAAAACACAAAAAAAGCTCTTTGCAAATTAATTGCATATTTACGACTACAGTTTCGGAATTAACTTTTGTAAATGAAACTAAGTATACGCACCGCCGTCAGCAACGAGGGACTCATTGGATACAAACCATATACTGTGTATTCTTGCAGTAGTGGTGTCAAAGTAACACTTAGTTGACTTACCTATCAATGCGGAAACGTAAGTTAAAGTTAATTAACTTCATAAGCCATACTTACGCGGCATCTTAATGACTCTTCGGCGGTAAAAATATTTAATTTGTTAAGCTCACGCAGTATGCCATAAAGCTTGTGGAAGAAAAAATGTATAATTTGTTAGGTACTCTATAATGTTTAAACAAATTAAATTCATAGTATTTTAAGAAATTGGGGGCTTCGCTACCTGCCTTATTTGGCCACCAAAACCTAAGCTTTTTATTTTTATTTTTGTTAAAAACGTTACCAATGTTTCTTTAAATACGACTCAAAATTTTAGTTTAATTTTTTGTATTGAAAAAGTTTCTTTGGAATAGTTCGGCGTTAAGGCAGGATTTTTAGGAAAGTGGGGCCTAATCATGAACTTTTTACGAGTTGTTTTGTTTCTGAACTTGGTAGACATCGGTATCGTAGAGGTACTAGAGCTGTACTCGCCGAAAGATCTGTGGTTCGATTCCACTCTAAAGCACTGGTGCATTTGCTTTTGCTAATTAAATCTCTGTTACTAAAGACACCGATATTCGGATTTGGCTATAAAATATATCTTCGAGCAGCTTATGGGCATGCCTCATTCTACCTGTCTAAAAACTTTTGGTGACAAAGTTTACGAGATTGAAAAGTTGCATCCTCGTAGCTATAAATAAAATTTATACATACCGATGTCTGTACTAAGGTGAAACACACAGTAGTGACTATCATATGTATGCATTCGGTCATAATATGGTAACCATAATAGAGTAGGGCCATTTTTATATTAATTTGCAGTGTCTCGTGATGCAGCAGCAGACGCACAAAATACATGACAACATGGTAGGCGTTGAATACTATAATAAATCCTGATTGAAAAACGATGAAGAGTAGCTGCAGGCGGCGACTGTAGGCCACATGCTCGCCCACCTCCATGAACTTCAATTGCAGCTATCCAGGGCATAGTTGATCTATGAGTCGACCTTGTACCCAAGGAATGCGCATACTTACCGACATGATGTCATCAAGCTTGCCAAGCACGACCGATACATCCGTTTCTGATGGCAATTGCTTGAGCGGCTTTGTCGGTGCCACAGCAAACGACATTCTTGTAATATATGAGCTGCAGCATGGTTTAACTGCGCTTATAAGCATGGTCAACCAATTTAATCCATTTAATGAACTGCATTTTTGATTAGAAATTGGGCGCGCACCACTGCAATTTGATCAAATTAAGCCCTAGGGAGTGCGCCCACCAACGCTGCAGTGCTGCCAATCAGCTGCATTGTAATTCATGTCAGCCAAACGAGCTATATACCGACACCACAAGCAAGCGTCGGACTGACCGACCATGTGACAGACCTAACAGATAAAACAAAGTGTTTGTCAGTTTGAAGTGAGGTATGAGCCAGATCAGGTGTTGCCAAGGCAGCTACTGCAGCTCGTACTTCCATTGTGGTGATCAGTCACTGGAGTTGCCCGCGATATTTATCTGGTGTATACCTTGTGTACGTGTCTGGGCCGCGGTCGGTAGTTTGGCGGTTTAACTGAATTGGTAGGTGGATTTGGATTTATTGTTTAACGTGGAGCATACACTTTTTCAAGATATAGGCAGTTTTTCATAAAGTTTGTGCGAAGGAAGTCGCATGCTTCAGAATATTTGTGTAGTGGGACCTAAATTCAATCTTAACTCACGCTGAGTAGAGAGCTCTCTAGCTCTAGGCGTTTTACTTTACTCAAAAGGATAATAAATCTAACAAAACACTATATTATACGGTCGTTTTAATATTAATTCAAGGAGTTTCCTTAAAAGACTGTTCTTGCCTTAAGATTGTGGATCGCTATAGCAGTTACGAAATACATATACAAAAATTCGGGGAAAAAGGGTTTCTGTTAAAAGTGTCATATGATTTATATATGCAAAGTGTAATTTTTTAAAAATTGTAATTGTAATTCGAATTTCTAATTGTATTTCGAAGAAAAAAAAAAACAAAAACATAGTAAAGATATAATTTATGATCTTAAGATACTTCATGCAAAAATGTATCGCAAATAGTTCGCTGCGTCCAATTTTGAAATACTATCTCCAACATATCGGCCGATGTCTTAATAACAATAACTTAAATATAGTTCCACAAAAAATAGTCTTATGGCGTCAAAAAAAATTTTAAGTCTAAACAACCTAAAGAATGATCCTAAACATTAAATAATTTTTGATTAAGACAAATGTTCGGCAAGTAGAGCATATCCATTTTGGACATAAACACCACATGCTTAATTCTGATTCTCAGTGATTTGGGATGCATTGGTAGTTCTCGCAATGTGTCTGGTTGCTCTTAAGTCCAAGTGCATTTAGGTATTAATTTAATGAAGACAAAATATCATCCTTTATATTTTTTTTTTGCAATTTTCATCAAAAAAAAACTCAACTCTATAAAATCGTAAAAAATTGGAAATCGCAGCCTAGGAATATGATGGACCAGCCTTTTGGGCATAATATCCATAAAATTCAAATCAAGAAGAAAGTCGTTTATTAAAAAAACATGACGGATACATAAAAAATGGGAAACATAATTTCAGAATACACGTGTTGAATTAGCGAAGCATATAAAAGGACAGCTTTTGTAATCCAATCGATAATCTTTTAAATTTGTTGCAATGTTTGGCTAGTTTTAAAAATAATTGAGATGTGGACGAACCATAGTATGAAGGCTAAAAAAATTAATCATTAATTATTATTTATATAAATTTAAGCTATAGACAATCCAACAATTACATTGATTAGGCATTTGTTTAATTTTTTTTAAAACAATATACTCCTACTTTCCAAAGTTTGAAAAAAAGAAACGCTACACTTCATAATGCTGTTCGAAAATAACCTGACTAAAATGTTTTAAAAAAGTTAAGTTTCGTATTAGTTTCCGAAGCGTGACTTTAATAGCCGACATTTGCCGTATGAATAACTTTATCTTCTTCACAGTACTATGCTTAAATCCTAAGTTAGTCCACAATATGAACTGTAGATATTTATTTGGTTTCTTAATGCAAGTTTTAAGTACCGCATTTAGGAGAAAATTGATAACAAAAATCGTGAATATTGATAAAGCCTATCAATATTTTGGTTGAAAAATTAAATTACACTTATTTTCAATTATTGTGCTGCTTTAAACAAATTTTCTTTTATCAAATTTTAAAAATAAATGAAATGTTAAAGAGCTTGGCACTGAAAACTTTCCCAGAGTTTTGGCTTTAGGTATTGCAAGCTTCAATTATTAAATATTATTAATATTTTGTTACTGTAACAAGTTTTTGCGGCAGATCTCCTAGACTCTTTTCGTTAAGGATTCACAGGAATCTTATGCTTAAACTTTATTTTCTTACATATAAAATGTTCAATACACTTTTAAAGACCTCGGCTCCTGTTCTAGGGTATTTAAATTGCTACCATACAATTGTACACTTTTCGTATAACATGTCTATTGTGTGCGAAGTGGTTAATATGCATAAAAATTTTTATATAACAGATTGTTCAGGTGTCGCCTGTGTGCCCTGGGTGCCCAGTGTTAACTTAATGAGCTTGCTCTGATAATAAACTGGGAACTTTGACAGACAGCAGGTTCAGGCAACAGTCGAGATATCGCAGTAGGAGCAAAAATGCCTTTTGGATTAGATTAAGCGGAGCAACTCAGTCGTGACAGGTTGAGCAGCGCACGAACGTATGAGAATTTATGGCCAATGAATGTCGCGCGAGTGCTTAGGCCCGGACTTGGAGCGGTGCGTGGTGCTTTGGTGTGCTATGTGCGTCTATGGCCGGCCATTGGACGCAATATTTTATAATGACTTCATTACAACAACAGTGCCAACAACAACAATTGCACTAAAAGGCAGACCAACCAGTACAACAAACCGCACACGGACTCTATCTATATACAACATCGAATATATCCATAGTGCTGTGTCTATAAAAATGAATCTTTTCTTTAACTCTTATTTATTTTTCATTTTGGATTTTAGTTTTAGAAATCTAAGGCAGTTGGTCGGGCACGTTGTTCGCTTGCTTGGCTTATTTGGCATGGACTTGATTCGTCGCATAATTGCCAATTATTGAGCTCTATACAGTTGGCTGCTCGGTCAGCTGTTCATTGGATCACAATCCGTTGTGATCTCGTTGTCGTGGGCGATTGTGGACACACGCAGCAAAAGACATCAGAACCAGTGTCAGTGCCCAAGTCAGAGCCAAAGCTAGCATATTGAGGCAATGGTCGTATCTGGTAATTGCCAAATGATTTTTGCGTCTTTGTAGGCTGTCACGCAACACCACGGGTTGTCTTTACGCTCAAGGATTTATATGCCTTAAATGGTCAATTTTGTGAAATTGCTAATGTACGACTGTTTATTATTTATTAACTTCTGGATAGCTTATGTTTTGCTATGGTGCGGGCGGCAGTGCAGTGCTTATAACTCTAAAAGGCAATAAATTAGTAATGAATGAAGTACAAGTAAATTAAAAACAAAAATGCTTGAGTTTAGTATTTTAGAGCGTTGTATCGAAAGCGTTAGCATTTATGGAATAAAAAAGGAGCTTAAAATAGCAAATTGTATACTTTTTATTGAGTTCGTTTTAGCCAGTAATTTCCCATTGCCATCTTATAATGCAATAGAAGCAGCCCTACAACTACTACGCTCGCATAAGCATTATTCGAAAAGGATGATAAAAAACGCACAAGTGATCACTTTGTATTCATAAGTTGCTGCAAGTCGTACTCCACTCTGTTGTAAAAATTCACAGAAACATTAATCAATTGGTCAACAATTTCATATAGTTACCAAAGAAAAATTGAACCAGTTTTATCGTTATAAAACTTACTTTGCTTCCATATTCGACTCTGCTCAAAAGAATCGTTTGACATATCCTCTTGTAGATGCATTCAAAAAAGTTGCACACTGTAAGTGTGTGTCAAGTTTCAGTGTCCCAAAAAACAATATATTTGCGAAGCGACAACAAATTTAGCTAAAGAGGAGATTTACACGTTTTGTGAAATAGTCAAAATATGTTAGATTTGTTTCTCTAGTGAATGCACAGTAATTCCATAAATCTCATACAAGGAAAAAAATGAACACACCAAATTTATTTCAAGTGTCGGTTGCCTGATATATTGCATAGATACATATTGTATTTATTTATTAATGTATTTTTAATACCTAAAGTATAAAATTTATGAAACTACTGATAAAATTTACAGTCCTGAATATAAATCTAGAGAAATGTTTACTTAGCAATATAGCTAATATGACTAACACTGAGTGAAAAGTGAGGGGGATTTGTATTTGATATAAGCAAAGGCAACTTTGCAGTTTATAAAATATGAAGTAAGTGTTATGTGTGTCTAAATATTAAGTTTTGTGCAGCAGATTTTTATTAAAGAAAACAAACATCAATTTACAATATGTGCTTTTAAAGGAATATAGGAAGATTAGTTAAAAAACATCAAGAAGCCATAGTTGAGCAAAGAGATGATTCATTATTTTTTACATTGCTAAGAAATATTTGTGAGCGTTTTGTCCATCACTGCTCTGGGAGCATGGTATACTGCTTGTGCAATTTTGCCAAGGAAACTTGTTGGTACCAAACTCCTTTCAGAGATTCAAAGCAATTCTGACTTTAAGATGCTCGCCAAAGATTTTTGCAAGGTGTGTCCTATTTAATTCTAACGTTTTCGCTTTACTTCTGTAACTCTTTGTGTATTCTGAGAACGCCTCTTAAGGACTTCGTTCGCCAACTGCTCTGGCAGCTAATTTTAATAATATGTATAAATGTAAGAGGCATTACTTAAAAAGTATTCAAACCTGTAATCGCATGGTCGCAGACTGGCATTTCCGAGGAATAAAAGAGCAACAATATGGTTGAATTGGTCTGACGGTGCGAAAGGAAAGTAAAAAAAGAGATCATCCGTGGCTCCGTGGTAATACGTAACAGAAGGTATTAATCAGTTCTAATCTATTCTAGAAACGTTGAGGTGCTTAAAGGAATAAATCAAAAAATTATAATATACATATTAATAGAATGAGCTGTTCTAAGTTACTTATCTGTAGGACGCGTGAAATTGAAAAGTTATAAATTCGCTGAAACTCTTATTGCGACAAATTACTATATATTTCTCTCAGTAACGACTCGACAAAAAATAATTAAAGACGCGGTAATTCGCTACTTTATAAGACTACTATTGGGCCCCTGTATAACCTGTATGTAAATTTACGACAGCCTATAAAATAAGAAAACACGTATTCCCCTTAACTATGGTCATGGTTTCAAAGGCAAAGTAGTTCACAGAGTACAGTTCACAGCCGAATCCGAGATTTTCCCAGCTTAATAGGGCCTATACATTTGCTAGGTATGCCACTGCTAGAAAAATGCACCGAACCACCGACCTTCCGAATAAGAGGTGAGTGCGCTAGCACTGCTCAGCGAAGGCCACACGATAGCCTAAAAGTGCTTAAAATTTACACTTAAGGTTTTAGAATTTTTTTTGTTTATATGTTTACCATGAGGATTAAAGATTAGTACCGACATTTTTTTATGAACCAGTTTTTTATATAGCATTTAAGTATTTGGCTTCGATAATGGCAATCAATAGCACTCAAGTCAGTGCATCACGACATATTACATCCCAAGCTTAATTTTTTAACATTAAGTTAGGGAGTCCCAGCGCTACGAGAACCCTATGGTCTACATCGAAGCACTTGTTTTACAATACAGTTCAATTTGTTCATGAGATCATAAGATTGTTCGCCATGGCTATCTATTGGCAAGCATTCTCCGAGAACATTTCTGAGCTAGCAATTGGAAATGCCTTTAACAGTACGCACTTAAAATGGGGAAAAAATGGCTGTTGAGAAAGTTAAACTCGTCAAAATAAATACAAGGAGGTGTTAATTGAGTGTTAATAAAAAGTAAAAAATAATATAAATACTCTTTATTATATTACCAGTTATTTTACCCTCTTGATAAAGGTCA
Organism: Chymomyza procnemis; assembly: GCA_035046065.1. Lineage (NCBI taxonomy): Eukaryota > Metazoa > Arthropoda > Insecta > Diptera > Drosophilidae > Chymomyza > Chymomyza procnemis. The sequence goes on along the minus strand of JAWNOJ010000023.1, from coordinate 7,710,236 downwards.
TTTAAAATTTCAATAAAAAACTATGAAGTGTGTGATTTTAGAATAAAATGAATCATAAGTAAAACTAAATCATTGCCGTTTAAGCCTGCTGTCATAACGATTCCAATGGCAGTGAAAACACTGTACCTTTGGTTTTATTAATTGGTTTTATAAACTTTTAAAGCCATTCACTTTGCCCAGGTGAATGTTGTGGCACTAGCAATACCCAAACATACACACACACGCACGCACACACACACAAATAGATACATACAGCTGAACGCACTCCTTCACGCATTTGCATTTGCATTTATTCAAATTCGCTTGTATGCAAAAAATTAGCGTCTAATTGGAGTTTACACACTGCATTTTTTATGCGCAAATAAATTGCGGCAATTCCACTTGGCTGCCTAAAATCAAAAGGCGTTTGTCTAGTGGTATGTATATACGTATGTATGTTACAATTTTGATAGAGTATATATATATATATATACAGAGAGAGAGACTATGCTGCAAGTGTATTTGGCCTCTGGGTGTTAAAGTTAACTTCTGAGGCTTTGCCATTTGCCAGCTAAACTAAAGCTATATCTGAATCTGAGCCGAATTTGTCAGCGTTTGTCAGAAACGAGTCTTGGATTACGGCAAAAACAAAACAAAATCAAGCCAAAAAATAAAAATAAAACTCAAAATCAAGTAAAGTGCAAAACGCCATTCACTACGCACACACACACATACGCACTTTAAGTAAGTTTGTGTGCTGTTTGCTCACTCTCATACTTTTGGGGCCAACGGTGCGTATGCGTGTTTTATAATTGCATATTACAGCCATTCACACACGCAGGCAGCTGCTCACGCAGACACACAGACACGCACACACACACGTTAGTGCTGGTAGGCGTGTTTTTATTAGTTGCAGTTGCGGCCTTATAACTTTTAAAATGGCGTCCATTCACAAATAAATAGTTATTATAATAACTAATACGCGTAACATATTGCTGTGCAGCTAACTTTTGACTTTTTATTAATTTTGTCCATATAAGAGACGGATAATAGATTTTTTTGTGAGAAATAGCGCAAAATATTATATTATAAACGCTTAGTTGGGACTATTAGAACAACGAAGCGCGGCATTTCAAACTAGCTAAAAAATCAGGCTATCGTAAAACAAAATTCATTTCGACATATTTACATATTTAATGATTATAGTATGAAATTCAAAAAAAATCAATACATAGCTCGCTCAGCCCCATATAAGCTGAAACCCCCGCCATTTACACCAATGCAGTAATCTTGCAGCAAGAGCGTAGCCACAAGGAGGCAAAGCAAACAGTTTCAGTCTTCTTCTGCAATGTTATATCTTTTATCTTTATGATATGGCAAATGTTTGTGCATAAAATATTTCCATAGCAGTTGAACTATAAGAAAGATATATTTTCAAATGCGAGCAAGTGTCAGTGTGGCTAAGTTTTTATATATTCTGGGGTTTTTTCACGCGCATCAAATGAAGTTAATAATTTTCTTTAAAAAAAAAATAAATTCTAAAAGTGCTGAAAAGGAATGCTTCTGAAAAACAATAGCTTAGTATAAAAAAAAATAATTCGACGTACACTGAAAACAAAATTGAACTATTCCAAACTTATTCGATGTCACGGTTTTGTTGAAAAGAAGCACGTACGTTGATTAAGTTTAATAAAAATATAAATTCAGCATGTCATTACTTTTTTTTTAACATTTAGTGTACTTACATAGAGCGTATACTTTATGCATGAAGTAAAATTTTTCGGTTTGAAGTATTTTTGACAATGTTGAAATTTGATTTTAGAAACAAGCTTAAGTGAACGTAATTCAAGCATGCAATTTTTCTCCGTGAAAAGGGTTAATAATTAATTAAAAAATAAAGGCATTTCTTTTAAAATATTTTTATGTTCTTATACTATGCTATTTTTGGGGCCTCGTAGCTTAGTGGGTAATACACTTGCCTTCTAATCGCGGGGTCGTGGGTTCGAATCCCACTCATGGCAAGAGGCATGACCACTCCAACGTCCCTCTTAAAAATTGCTTCTCTACCTAATAGAAAGCTTTTCTCCATTTGCACAAAAATTCAACAATTTCTGGCATCCCCCCTTGCCCCACTCCTCACCCCCCACGCTAAATGGAGGGTATACCATAGAACCAAGCGCCATTCATAGCTTTTCGGCGTACAGCAACAACACCAGCTAGAATGATGCCAACAATAAAAAAGACTGTATCGCCCAGCCTTTCCGCGCAGCCAAGCGCAGACGCTACTCCCAGAAGGCGTCAGGTGGCAGCCCACCACTGGGATAAGTCGCATCTGGCCAATCACCAGTTCGACCGAAAAACTCAACAGATTACAGAAACCTACACAAGAGAATACATAAACGGCTCCCCAAGTTCGATGACGTCCAAAGGCATTTTCAAAAAACGGACACGAATAGGACAATGGACCGTTAGAACCCTAAAGGATCCATCAAGATTAGCACAGTTCGAGGAGGAAATGGAGAAAACTGCAGATAGCGATAGCTGGCATCTGGCATCCACAAGGCAGTAGACGGATCGGCAGACCCAAGGCGACCTGGAGAAGATCCATCCTCCAAGAACTGACCCAGGCGAAAAATTAGGGTTCGATGGATGGCTCTTGTAGAGGCCCTAAGTTCCCAAGTGGAATAATAAGGAAAAAAAAAAAAAAAAAAAAAAAAAAAAATACTATGCTAATACAAACTTCAAATTTTGTAGCCAAAGAATAGCATGCATAGTGTGGATCTCGCACAAAAGAATGCCCATACGTTGCTTAAATATTTTGCGTCGTGTATCAGTTAATTTATCTTTTAAATAAAAACAAAAATTCGCAAAGAATGTCCTCAAATTATGCTAACAGTGGAGCTCGAAAAAGCAATGTGGAACTTAAATGTTTTCTTTTCCGAAACTACAATGAATTAAAAGAACAAATTGTTTAGAAAGAAAAATAAAAAAATCTTTATATAACTAAAATGAATTGTCAAAGAATTCTTTGTCACGATCTTAAGAGTATATGGTTTCAATTTATTCCTGAGATGTTGAAAACACTTAAAACAATTAAATCTTTTTAACCAACTAAATTTTTTTAAGTTATTTTCATTCAAAACCTGTAGATAGAATTTACATACTTACTTTTATCGTATGGATGACATCGATATCGAAATAAAAATTAGAGTTCGCAATTATTAAGTTTGTTGTTAAAAATATCGTAATGGCTAGATGGGTTACTACAGTTTGTTTTTAAATGACGGTTGCACCTGCAATTTTTTATATAATTACTTAAACGGAGTGCATCTTAATTGTTTTAAAATCGTTTAAAAAATGTCCGGATTTGAGGTAAGTACGCGGCATTGGGGGAAGTTTCACTTTCTTTCTTAATGGCCTATGATACAGCCCATAATTTCAATTTGCATTCGAGCTTTAAGTTCCCAAAAGACCCAAAGTATCTTGCTCCAAATTCAATGTATATTTTTTTTTGCATTTATTTGTACCTATTAAAGTTTCTTACCCAAGGCACCAAAGTTAAACGATATCCCACATTCGTTTTTAAGATATTATTAATTTATATATTTATATACATCTATTTATTTATAAATTTATATTCTTAAAGTTAAAAAATAATTTATTTTTACATATTTTAGGATAATTTGAATAACCTTACGACTTTCCGAACGTTTTATATTTTTAAATTCAATTTTTTATAGAGCTTTCTAATTTTATCTTAGAAAAACTAATAAAATGCAGAAAAGTCTACGAAACCTTTTTTTAAGTCTGTAGAATAATGATTTTTATGTAAATACTGGCCGTCCTTCAACATATTGGCTGGTACTTGAATAAATTCTTTAATATTGACACAAAAAATATTCAAAAGCGTTACTTCACATGATCCAATTGTCCGGAACCAAATATGAAATAAGCTGCTTACTGAACTCGCTTCAGTGTACCAAAATCATGTTGAAACAAAATGTTTGCTAGTCAATGTTGTCCATTTTAGGAAAAATGAGTTTGTCAGCATCGTATGGTGGCGTTAGCGATTCACAATAACTTTGCTACCGTTGCAGGTCTTAAGAACTATGAAAACCACACACAATTAATTTTTCGGGTTTTCCTATTTGTGTATTCGTTTAATGAGAAATGCGCTTGCGAGAAATGAGAAATAACACTTGCCTTAGCGGACATGAAGTTTGATAATAAAATATAATAAATTGTAAGCACTATTGGTTGGTTAAAATACAGATCAAACTGCACATGTTTGACAGTAGCACAATGCAGGTAAATTAGAACTGCCAAAAAAAGGTTCCTAAAAAAACACCATTCATTTGACTTTTTATAAATAATTTTTATAATAGATAAGAACAGCAGTAAATGTTACTTGGGGTCAGTGTGCATTCACAGTAAAGTGTTCATTTAATCGCTTGGAATGCTAGTAAAAATGATAGTTTTTCTTAAAACCGTACGTGCTTTTGTTTAAAATTTGTTTTCTACGTAAGCAACATCAATGAAATCAACGAAACGTAGCTGCAGTATGATTGTATTTGTAGAGTGCATCTATTTAGTTTATTATATCTATATTTTATATTTATTTTTGTCATATTGTTTTTAACATATATTATTATGGCGTTTGTTTTAGTTTGTATTCTGGTGAGCTGCTTCTGGCCAAGCTAGTGGAGCAACGTCATCCGCTAAACTTGGAGCCTATTACTTTTGCATGTTATACATGTTCTTAGGCTGCCTGACGTTGTCTGTTGCCACTTGTGGCACGCAGCATATCGGATCGCATGGCCAGTTAGAAGACAGAACATAGCACCAACACTGTGACAAGTGTCCGGCTACTTGGTCAGATAATTCGAACTGCCATTTGTGCCGCAGGCTAAGCTGTAGCAGCTGCTGCTTTCAAAGATTATTTTATTTGTTGATTGAAATACTAATGTAGCTGCGCTTCTCATTGCTGTGGTATACTTTATAGGTAAAACATATAGCTGGTAGTGCATACTTATAATAAAATACAACCCACGTATTTGCCCACATTTTTCAATTAATTTTCAAAGAGTTTTTCATAATTCCCTAGACCAGCTGGATTGTCACTCGCAAGCATGTAACGTCATCCGCAACATGACAGTCAGTGCTAATCCATGGAACGCTGCATATGTGTGTGCTTTGGAGTGCGAGGGTAATAACGTATATGAATTAGAGATGTGCGCGTGACAGCAAAGCTAGCTGCTGCTCACGAAGTTAATAGAAAGCTTATTTGAGACTTTGCTTTGCAATACTTTCAATTTAATCCATTAATATTTTTTAATATGTTTTTAAGAATTTCATATACAATAAAGCGAGTTTAAGCTTTTTAATTTTGAGCACTTAAATACTGCAAATTATGTTGTGATAGTGTTTGTATATTTTGGAAGAAAATTTGACACAAGTAAAATAAACAATTTTGTGTTATTAAAAATTTCATAACAACTGCCAATTTTTTCCTAGCCTGAGATGCGAGTCAGCACATATTTTTAAAAACTTCACTTATTAGGCTACAGATGCGGATAAGTTTTATTTACTTTATTTCTGAATTTAAAATAATTAATAAAAAAAATAATTAGATAAAAGGGAATTGTGTGTTTGCAATATTTTTTTTTATCATTGATATGTATACTTAATTCAGTTACATAAATAAATATACATTTTATTCTAAATCTTAAACATTTTATTAAAATTTATATATATACTTAATTTTGCTCTTACTAGAAAAGACGCGTTCCAGAGATTAAAAAAAAAGATTTGTGATTTAATTAAAATTTTTGTTTTTATAAATTCAGTATACCTTTCCTACACAAAGGCTTCGAAAATGTATACTTTGAAATTTTCTGAAAAACTTGCGCAAACTGCATGGCCATTTTCAGAAAAACTTTTGCGGATGTAAGGCTCTAATATTCAAAAAGTAGATAAGAACTATATGTATATTTCTTGTATTAACTATTCATCTATTCGATATTTGCAATATATTGGTAATAAACAAGCAGCAAAAAATCATTTTAGACTCTTAACTTTAAATTTTAAAAGTAGCAAAAAAAATAAACATTAATATCGTTAATTAAATCATTTTTAATACCAAAATGTTATTCACATAAAAAAATTTGTTCTACTTCGGTTAAAATTTCTCTAAAAATGTCCATTATAATCATACAATTTGGTTATGAAGATTTTAAATGCCAAGTACAGTTCTTTAATTAATATGAGAAGCTTAAGCATCTGTTTTGACAATAAATCCATTTTGTTACACAAATTTAAAAAAGCACAAAATATACGGTCTTCTCGAATATTTGTATTCGATGTTACGTTAATATTATATGCAAAACCTTTTTAAATCTTCTTTCAGAAAGATATTCAATTTGAAATCATAAGAAATAGTAGTTTTAGTGTAACTTGAATACACCAAGTGATTGGGGTCTTGAAATAGATCCGAATAATTTTGTTCAATTGTTCTCTGGAACGCAATGGTGCTAGTTAAAGATTAAAAATCAAAATAATTATATAATAATAATAAGATTCACTTATTTTCCATTTTAATTATAAATGCAATTTATTACAAAAAGTATACCCGAAACAAAAAAAATTTTTCCATAAAATTATTGTACAATTCGATATGGTATATTCACGTCTCCAAACGGAAGGCTGAATAATTTTAGTTAAGGATTTATTTACACTTCATAATTCGTACAAATTAATTAAAATAAAATTTAAAAAAATGCGTATTATTTTTAATTTCCACAGGCAAATAATTCATTCTAAAGCCTATTAGGATGTCTTATTTATGAATAACGAATTATTCACGAACTGTCATGACTTAACCATGTTAAGTCATTTGACAAGTCTCGTGAAAAAAAATAATAAATGACTACGGAACTGTGGGAAACAAAGTTACATGCAATAATCGCAAAATAATCATTGCGTGCATTGGACATTTTGTAATATCTGACAAATATTTTACATCGCGATGGGCGGGCCACTTTTGAAATATTAGTTCGAAGCACATCTCTACTGCGTGATGCTCAATTTAAGTCCCAGCCTGTTGGCTGCAAAAATTATTAACGCCATTAACGGCAATAGAAATATTTGCGCTGGCCAAAGCTGTTAATACAAAAGCTGGACAATCTCTTCCTAGCCGGAAAACGGGTTGCTCCTCAAAAAAAATAAAAAGAAAAAATATCAAAAGTAAAATAAAATTACAAGTCATGCTACAAGCGCTACGCTGTGGCCCACAAATGTGACTAATGGCATTTTTTAATGGAGTCTCTGCCGTTGGCTGGCTGTAACTCCTTTGCAATTCGTTCTTAACTTACTTTATAGGCAACGATTTTTAACGCCTGGCTCTGGTTGCCAGCTAGTCAGCATATCGCCGCGTCTGATCGTCTCTTAGTATGCTATCTCTTCTATTTTATTTATTTAAATATATGTAGTCGCATATGTTTGGGAGTGTGTACGCGCTCTACTACAACGTCATTAATTTTCTCATGAATTGACAAAAACATCATAAACTACTTGTTGAACAGAAAATCCACTTGGGGCGACTCCGCACACAGTGCATAGTCTTCGGCATCGACTTTGGTAGTCTGAGACTGGAACTGGTGCTGGAAACGCAACCCACGCGTGGCGATTGGGCGAGCTCATGCTTACCAGCGGCACGCAGCCTGTCAGTGCTTTTAATGATTGCTCCAAAAGAGAAAACGAAGACGCTGAATAAGAAAAGAAGCAGCCTCAGCGATACAGGCTATCTGATATCCGTTAGATACGCCTGGCCAGTACTTGGGCGTTACCTTGATTGTCGGTATTATACATATAAAACAGATGCAACTTAAAGCTAACTTTTTCAGGATTTTGAAGCTGAGAGAAATTGATACACTTGAGGCAAACGAAACTTTGTCGAATTTGTGCAAGTATTAAAATACAGATCTTTATTGAGATATAAAATTTAAGTGTTGCAAAAAAGTTGCAACTTATATTTAGTTACCAAAGATAAACTAAGAAACCCATTTAAGTGATTAAGATAGATATTTACTTACTTGCCTTCTAAACGCGGGGTCGTGGGTTCGAGTCCCACTCATGGCAAGAGGCATGACCACTGCAAGTCCCTCTTAAAAATTGCTTCTCTACTTAATAGAAAGCTTTTCTCCATTTGCACAATGCCTTTCAACAATTTCCGGCAACCCCCTTGCCCCACTCTTCACCCCCCACGCTAAATGGAGGGTAGACCATAGAACCAAGCGCCATTCATAGCTTTTCGGCGTACAGCAACAACACCAGCTAGATTGATGCCAAAAAAAATTAAAAGAGTGTATCGCCCAGCCTTTCCGCGCAGCCAAGCGCAGACGCCACTCCCAGAAGGCGTCAGGTGGCAGCCCCACCACTGGGATAAGTCGCATCTGGCCAATCACGGAAAACTCAACAGATTACAGAACCAACACAAGAGAATTAAACATAAAAAAAACGGCTCCCCAAATTCGATGACGTCCAAAGGCATTTTCAAAACGGACACGAATATGACAATGGAACGTTAGAACCCTAAAGGAACCATCAAGATTAGCACAGTTCGAGGAAGAAATGGAGAAACTGCAGATAGCGATAGCTGGCATCCATCCACAAGGCAGTAGACGGATCGGCAGACCCAAGGCGACCTGGAGAAGATCCATCCTACAAGAACTGACCCAGGTGAACACAACATGGGACAGAGCTAAACGGACGGCGCAAATTAGGGTTCGATGGAAGGCTCTTGTAGAGGCCCTAAGTTCCCAAGCGGAATAATAAGGAAAAAAAAAAAAAAAACTTATCGTGTGGGAATGTAAAGACAGCCATACAAAATAACTTTTTGAGGCGTTAAATCATATTAGATCATATGCCAGGTAATCAGGTCCAATCGTAAAAGAAACTGCTCACCAACTTCGCCACTAAATTGGGAAAATGTCTCGCTTGCTGTTTGACATGTGAAACCACATATTAGCCAAGTCGAGTCTGCCATTTTGGGCTAAAAAGTAGAGCTCGCCATTCACAATATTATTTCCGCCGAAGTCGTCTTTAGAAAAGCACAGCACAATGATGGCCATAATGCACACCAATCAAAGGCTTTTTTCGGTATGCGTTGCTAGTTCTTGCAATACTTCTGATTGCTTTTCAGTCAAATTGCTCCAATTATCAAAAAGAACTGAGCCAATTTACAATTACCTTATCATGCATAAATTTTGATAATAATTTTTAATAATTTGAAAGCGCTGTTTATTTGTATGTCAAATCACAGTTATATTATTAACCGAACTAACAATATTTCACAATAACACGAGACACTTAAATCAATGATTTGCTTGAAAATCACCCTTTATCTTTAAAACTCGGTGTTTTCTTTTTTGGTTTGTCACCCAAAATACTGGTGCTATTTTTTTCGGAATCATCGGCAAACGATCGTTTTTAATTATTGCAAAAATAGAATACCATTCCATCAATTTTTAAGTTAATAGTTATATTTTTATGTGCTTTTTTTCACCTTAGGCATTATGAGTCTCGTTATATTTACTTCTACATCCAAATCCAAGTTTTTGGCTGCACTTATAAATTCGAGTTCACACTGCGTATGCGTATTTAGTTCAGTTCAATGGGCAGAGTAAATTAATTGACTGGTTCGATCGATTTAACGTAATTAACGCAATAGACTTAACACCAGTTGTACAATTTTGAATAGCAAACATTTACATACAGCTGACAGCAATTGCCTGATTAATGAATTGGTCAATGGATTGGCTAAAAGATGCGCATGAGCATTTCCATTCAGTTGGGGTCTAGTCTGTAGCTCCTGTGGCAAGTTTTGTTTTGCTGGAAATAAAAAACCAACTATTGCATGCAACTAAATGCACAGCAAATGGTACAAACGAGTAGCTGCCAAAGGTAAATTTAAGCCGAGATTAATAGCGATAAGCTATTGATTAGCATTTTAGCCACCGCGATTAAATGGCAAAAAGTGGCTGAGTAGGTGATGCCGGGTAAGAGAGGGTCCATCCAATAGTTTTTACACATTTTTCGCTTCTTCTTTTTTTTGTTCCAGCTCTAAGACACTTAAACTGGCATACAAACACGATGAGCACTCTAGATCTTATCATGAGCCGTTGCAGCAAGTGTGCCAGACAAGGGTGACTGGGCGGAAGGTGTTGGCTGTTGCCAATGTGAAGATAATTCGTGCCAACATTGGAAATACATACTACTTAGTGCATGCCGGATACCTGCATAGTGCGATGCACCCAAATCGAAAATTAACCGCATGCCGACAATTTGCATAAAAGCAGTTTAATGTTTAGATACTTTATTGAATCAACGTTCGATTGCAGGGGATCAACGGCAGCGTCATGCCGTTACAAGCTGCCGTTTCTAATTTGCAATTCTAATGACGAAAGCAGGACGCGCATATGCAAAGTGTTCCTACAGTGGGCACTCGTAAATGCGAGTTGTTAAGATGATATAGATGATATAGGCTTATTAGTAAATTCATGGCATTTTTAAATTATTAACAAAAGAGTTTATATCAAATGACCTTCTGCTTTGCTTGCTTAAGTTAGAAGATGAGATATTGCTACACTTTGAGCAATGCAAAGACAATTTTCTGTAGTATCTTACACTATGATGCCCAGGTAGGTATGCTACTATCAATTTAATATCCCATCTGTACATATCTTTTGTCCAGACCACATTGTTAAGTTTGTTTAGCTCTCTTGCTTATCTCAAACTCCCAAATCAAGAACCAGCAGCTCAAGTGTTCCACGGTAGCCGATTTGGTCACGAAGGCCTCGATTGTGCCTCCATCATTAGCAACATAAGTTGGGAGAGCAGTAATGGAAGTAGAACAGAAGTAAGCAGACTTTCATGGAGGCTAATAGCGCTAAATACTGACAGTCTCACACGCATTTATATAATTCTTGCTCTCGTGCTCATTTGTGCCCTTGCTGACTGCACTACTCATACAAAGATGTAGTAATTTATATGAGTTTGGTGGGAGCACCATTTTGTATTAAATAACTTACGATCGCATTGGAAAAGTTGAATATAAAAGAGTATAAGTATGTTAAAAAAACTTTACTTATTAACCGATTCGTGGCACTAAAATCCGTACCATCATAAGTCCATAAGTCCAAATTATACTTTTAAATAATTTTTTAAAATGAATTTAATAAATGCTAAATAAGAAAAACCATTAGGTACGTTAAGGCCTAGCTAGATAAAGTACTGAAAACTACCCAAACAGACTTTTGATAAGTATATTGCAGTTTAGTGTGGAACCTAAATATTTGACCAAATATACTTATTCTACAGCTCTATAAAAATTAAAAAAATGATCTTGTAACAAATCCGTCAATTAGATTTTTGTTCGGTCAAATTTCGAAAAGTATGTATAATATTTAATATATAATAAATGGTCTATTATTTTAACAGTAACATACAATTTTTCTAACAATTACTGATTAAAATCTTTTATATTTTTAAGTTTCGCACTGATAAGATTTATCAATTTAGTTCATTTAAAAATTAGCATAAATTATTTTTATTATAGCCCTTTGGCTAGCATGTGGGCAGTCGCCGGCGTTTATCCTAACAACTTAAATATTTCAATAATTCTTCATAATGGAGTAGTTTTGTTTTGTAAAACACATAAAATATACACAGTTTGAAAAAGTTTTATGCCAACCAAATGTTAATTTTAAAAAATAAAAACCTTATTCTTCAGTTTATTTAATAAATTTTTTAATTAAACAATGAACTATTTGGTAATTGTAAATGGGCAATTTAAATAAATTAATAATTTAACAAAGTTACTCATTACTTAATATCAAATATAGTAACATATGTAGGGTACACCGATACATTTTAATTTTTAAATTTAATTGACTACTGTCTTTTTTCTCGAGTATAATCTTTAAAATATGCCTTTAATGTCTGTATAAAAATAAATAATTTTTATTAATAAAAATTGTATTGTAGGAAAATCAATTCAGAATTTTGTTTTAATTTCAAAGATTGTTTTAGTTTTATTTTGCATACAATTGAATGACGAGAAATGAAACTTGATTAACCAATTTTTAAAGTTAGACAGCTCCTAAATTTGCAAGATCCTGATCAAATCTGTACCCGTTTTGTTCTTACCTCATTTGTGCGTTTTAAACCCATAAATTAGATATAATCAGATCGCATGACGTTGTTTCTTTCACTTACTAGCTTTATTTTTTAATTAATGTATTTTTCTGATTTTGCATGTGATTATTGAATTATAACATTAAATTTTAACTTACAGTTGGAGAGGTCGAATATTTGTCATAATAACGGCTGATTTGACAGTTAAAAAAAAAAGTGTATGAATGTACGAAAGCTATAATTTTAGGAGTAAAATAATAAGGAATTATAAATTAAGGCATATCATGAAAATTTTGGCTACGGCTGCGTTGAAAATCGTCAATACGTTGGTAATAATTTGGCATACTCTAAATATTTATCGAATACATTCTTCCAAATTGGCGTCAAGTGCATTGACGTTACGATTTGTCGCTGTAGACGTGAACCTTAGGTAGCCCCGCAATAAAACCATAGAGGTGTTAAGTTACATCCATAGATGCGGCCAATTGCCGGGCCCAAACGTAAAATATACTGCTCCCCGACCTAGCCCCTTAAATGGGCATTAAGTCGCGTGCTGTGTAGCCTGTGGCACCAAATTCTTACAACCACATGTTAGCCAAGTCGACCTCTTCCACAGTGGGCAAAAAAAGTTCGAATGCATCGTACGGTAGCGCACGCCATTCACCATAACCCTCGCTGGCCTCTGGCCTTCGTTGTGAATAAAAAAGTATGACCCAATGAAGCCGTCACCCCATAATGCGTAACAGACAGATACTGACATTTTCTGGGTGCATTGGTTCGTTTTGCAGTGCTAGATTGAAATAGGAATCTACATATTTAGATTGACAAAAACTTAACTGCCAAAAAAATCACACTGTTTATCTGAGAGAATAATTCGGAATTCTGTAGCTGTTTCAAAAATTCTTACTCCGATTTGTTTAATTTCTAAAATTATCTCGCGCCTGGCGAGAGCTGGTGAGGTCGACTGTAAAATAGGTTTGGGCAAGATTTATGACATACTTTTGACCCCCTTTCGAATATACAAGGCATTTATTTGTTCACACTGTAGAATGGCTACTGTGCCAGCCACACTAAACACTTTATGCCATCCATATCTTTGGCCATTTTTCAAGTGCACTTTTAATTTGACTAAACTATCTGACCGGGTATGAGGCCTATTTGTAACCAACCCAAAAAAAAAAATAAAAATAAAAAAAAAATCGATAAACTGGTTTTTTAATTGTAAAAAGAGTCGAGACAGAGTGCGGACACAAAAACTAGATAACATATCATCGACACAAAGCGTACGTGCTGATGGTGGCAGCCGCATCAGTATCATCATGATACATTGATACATTATCCAAAAGTGGCCAACAGCTGCAGGCAGAAACGAAAAAGGCCAACGGCCAATGGCCAAAGTGATTGAAATGAGCCAAGCTAACGCTGGATCAGTTGTCAATCAAAATGGATGCTTCAGCTTTACACTCTGCCACATGTGGGCCAACGTAGACTGACTGTGTGTTGTCCATTCAGTTGGGTATCATCATTAGTCGTTGCCGCAGACATTGAGACACGTTTGATACCGCCGACATGCCTGTTGACTGGCAAAGTTCTAATTGCAACTGTGATCTCGCGCCAGGGCAGTGGCAACAGTTGAGGAGCTGTATTTTAGTCCCAGTTGCTGCTGCTTACGTTACCCGTCTGCAAAATGCACTGAAGTCGTCGGCAATCAGCCAGCACTCAATGGACCGCAAATACTTGTAAAGTGACGCTTGATCTTGAACTGGTTCTGCAATGCTGCGAAAGTGGCTGCCAGTTCGACAGCTGCAACGAGGTGGTCCAGGCATCAGCAATAGACCCCAATATGCATAAGTGCGCCACATATGTTTGTATTTATGTATAGCTCTTGTGCTTAAGCTGGGTTCCTGTGGTTATATTGGCAACAATATGCTGGCCTTTCCATTGGCACTGAACTGCCAATTCAATTTTGCATAGTTTGTTTATCCGTGCCCGGGTTCAGGCGCTAAGCCCTATCCATAAGAACGCGTGCGCGCCTGCTGCGAGCTGCCTCCAAATTGCGTATCAAATGATTTCTGTATGTGCTGCCTTGACGCATGCCACCGCAGTCTGCAACTTTATGGAGTGTCGTTTTTCGTTGTAGTTGCGTTTTTCTTGGAGTTTTTCTGTTTTATTTTATTATTTGCAGTAAGTGGCGGCGTTTGGTGTCCAATGGCAAGCTTCATGTTTGCCGCAGGAAATAATAAATTAAAATCGATTGTTTGACAACAATCGCGAAATATATTTCTATTTTATCCAAATTGGCAATAAAATTGGAGCATTTTTAATAGATTCTGGCAGTTATGGAATGCTTGATTGTTGCTTATGACTGCTACCAGTTAGGGGCAAAAGGCAAATTGCCATTCACCATTGTGGGGCAAGGAAACTATTCGAGTTTAATATTCATTAAATGTTATGCCCTAATCTTTTAGAGGAAATGCATAATACAGTTCACAAGTTATCAGTATTATTTGTTACTATGAACTTTTCAGTTTTAACTTTATTTTCAGGGAAAGTACTAAAGTGGCAACATTGCTCGTCGGATTCAATTTTCCACCTACTAGGCTTACATTTTGAAATATAAGCTTTGTTTTCAATTAATTAAATTCGAAATACTTCTTTTTAGGAGTTCCCAGTTGCTTACCAAATATTCTTAAAGCTCTTTTAATGTGATCCCCATTTAAATGCTCTTTATACGTATTTTCCTAACTCACTTAATTTCGGATCATACCAAAGTATTTCTCTTTAAAAAAAAAACAGCTTTAATAGAAATTCTCTTTACCATCTAGGCTTGAGAACTTTTTGATTTAGTTTGCTAATGACGTAGAGCTGACTAAATCACTGGACTTATTTATGAAGCATAGTGAAATTTTGCTCAAAAGATGTTTGAATATATTAAAGGAAAAGTTTTGTTTTTCCCTAAAGAATAATATACTGGCTAAGTTACGAAATATTGGGTGATCTATAAAAGCTTTCAAATGCAATACATACCTCTGGTAAAATTAATGGAACACTGAAAGAAGACCTATGAAAGCTTTTCAGGGCAATTGATGTTCAAAAAGGAAATTAATTGTTTAAATAAAAATCCGATTTGGTAAAAAAAGAAACTGATAAAATACCAAATTGTTGTCTCTATTCTGTTATTATATGCTCAACCGGCTAATGAGCTAATTCTAACTTCAGAACGCATTCACCGAAAATTTGTTATTTATTTTACTATTTATTAAATTAGGATTACTTTATGAGTTAAAATTGATTTTTGGCAAAAAATGTGGGCTTAAAAATATACAATTACTAATTGTATGTATATCGCAGTTTAAGTCTCTTCAGATTAAACTGCAGTCTTCCTTTGCTAAGACAAGTGCAACTGAAGAATTCAAAAAATAACCAAAAATCGATTTCCAATTCAGTGTGCCAAATAGCATGGCCATGGCATGGTAGTAACGCGCAAACCGAAGAGCTTACTCAGAGCCAACGTAAGATGCGAAGTTAATTGCATTAAAAAAAAATGCACTGCAATTTTTTCGATATGAACTCATACAAATTTAAAATTTTTGTTTTTAAAACTATATGCTCAATAATAAAAATCACAATCTAACATATATGCGGTCTCATGTCCCTTCAGACCCATTTATTTCTTGAGACACTTTATCTGTTTACATTTGAAACTCCGATTTAGTCGTCCAGTTGGAGTTGAAATCTCGACCAAAAGACATACACTTAAAGCCAACGATACAAATCTAACAAAAATGTACAAAATCCAGACACTTTGTCATTCAACTGTCATAGCGATATTGAGTATATAAAGTAAAGCTGGCCAGACAGTACTTTTCCGCATACTACACCCGCGAAAAGTCTTACTTATTGCTGACGGCCCGAGCCAAAGGTCCAACAATCGGATAACTAGACTCTACATGAACGCCACAATTAGTTGAAACATACTTCAGACATAAAAAGTGTAGAGATGGCGATAGACCCCAAAACGGGAATATCCAACAAATGGCCACAAGTTAATGTTAGGCAACAACTAAAATTGGCGTGCAGCGGAAAAACACTCTAACGTGTTCTGCGTTTTTCTCTTCCTCTTGGACAAGATTCTCACGCAACACGAACATAATTCATAAACTAGCAGCACTTGCAGCCATAATGTTGCAATGTTGCTACAACAACTGCAGCATGGAGGACGGTCAAACAACGTTGGTTACTGCACCGGCCACAATTGCATGTTTTACTCAAGCTGGAGTGATGTATAGCAGCTGCATGTTCCATACTACTTACTAGAGACACACGCATACGACACGCATCGAATATCTGTATCTATAGCACAAATAGGCATATGCCATCAACACCAACACCAATGGCATTGGTCTAGCAAGGATTGCACCAAATGGCGTTCGTGTGTGGCATGTGGCATGTGACACATGAGGCGATGCAGCACAGCTGGATGCGCTGCTGCAGCTGCTGTCGTTTGATTGCAAACTCTACAGTTCTAACAATGCACTGGACAAGCATAATTGACGAGTCGTTGACGCATTTTATTTATTGCTCTTTTTCATTTAAATAACTTTACATCGTTCGAATTCACACTTTCGAAATCGAAATCACTTAAAAACTAATAGCGTGTTTCCTTAATTTTAGATCCAAACAGCTTGCTGCTATGAACGTATGCTACCCAGCAGTGGCGTGTTCTCGGCAGCCTTTGAGGTAATTACGGTATTGCGAGTGGAGCCCATGAAGCCTGTGGGCGGTGGTGAAGATGGTGGCGGTTGCGACCGCCTGTTGCTGGGGCCTGGCTCCTCATCGGTTTCCTCAATGCCTGTGTGGGCTCGGCGCGCCTTGCGTTTGCGCTGACTCAACTCATGCAGATACAATGCGCTGAGGCACATATCTGCCACGGTAACGCCTATAGGATTTTTTGTTAGCTTGGAGTCTGTGCCATACAGACTGTATAGCAAGGTGTCCGCTGGACCTTCAAGGCGGCCCTCAGCCTTGCTTAAGCGTAAACGTCGCATGCTCTCCAGTGGTCCCACAGAGGCTGACATTTGCCGTGCGCTGGATTGTGCCGCACTGGCCATGCTCATATGCTCGCCAAGATTTTGCTGCAACATTTTACGAAAGTCGCTACCGGTTGCACAACCCCCACGTGCAGTGGTGATTGACTGCGATAGCTCTATTTGCTGCGGACTTAGTTCGGCGGCCATTACCGAATTGGCTATGGAGCAGTACTCTTCGCCCATTGTGCCAAATGATATCAAGCTCTGTGTTAGCGGATTGTCCTCCGCGCCTGGCTGGACAATGGTTTTGGCTTTTACCAGCTCATCAATGGCATTTTCGCGTATACCCTTGATAAAAGCAGATGCTTCTTTTGGCATTTGCCATTCAGGATTGTTAAGGGTAAAGCGCACCAAAGACATTTCAGTTTTACCGCCCACAAGACTCTCTGTACGAGGTTTGGCAGCTTCGTCTGTGTTCATGCCAGGTAGATCAGCAAGTCCACTGGTGTTTATCTGCCAATCTGGATTGCCATGCTTACGTACATCCATTTGTGCAAAGGAGCAAACATTTCCTACGCCGCGTACCGAGACAGTAAAACTGCGGAAGAACTTAACAATTTCCATGGCCTTTGGTCGAAACACAAAGATCAACACAAACGGCGTAACAAAAGGGCTGAACACCTCGCTGAGCAGGTAGCCTGCTTTAAATTGAAAGAAATTGCTGAATTCCTTACGCACTTGTGCAGTGTGTGCCTTCTGCTTCCACTCTGCTGGCAGATAATGAACATGTGCTAAGATGGCGGTCATAAGCTGTTCTGGGCACCAAATTAAATTGTCGTCAGGTATAAAAGTGCGAGATGCGATGCCAATAAAAGTCAGTGCAGTTACGATGGTCAATACATGCTCCACCTGGAAGACATGTTCCTCATATATGCCATAAGCCAATATAAGCAGCAACATGCCTCCGCTTATGAAAAGTAAATTTCGCGCTATCACAGCAGCCAATGGTGAGGAGAACGAACTTAAGTAGCGATCAGCGTACTCATAGGCACGATTCAGTCTAGCGTCTAGCTCGTGGTCCAGTTCGTTAAAATGACGCAGGTAAAGACGTCCATAGTTGGACCACGTGCGTAGGCCTAAGGCATTCGGTTCCCTTCGGAGTATGTTGGTGTATGAAAAACTAAAGTAAATCAATTGCCATACAAATATGGCAGGTGCAAGCAGTAAATTTACCAAGGCCACACCCAGTATGAGTTTTGACAGACGCTGCGCTAGCTCTGACTGATTGCTGCGTACAGCAAACTCATCTCGTAGCTGCCAGTTGTTTTGAAACGGCGAGCCCGGCCCACGAAAGAGTATAAAATCTATGTTGAAAAGCATGCCGCGACTCAGCGATACTACTTCTCCGATTAATGGCAAATGAAAGCGTACGGGCAGCAGTTGCTTGTTCATCAATGCAACTAAATAGTTTTTAAATCTCAACACACGATGGTAAATATCCAGCTCGGTTAGCTGTTCCTTGTCAATGCACATATGTTGTTCCGCTTGTACTTTGCGTATGCGTTGCTGTACCTCATGCCAGGTAATATTGTCCAGCTCAGAATCGTCAATATGCAGTGCTGAGTTATAGAATTTCTTTATATCCGCATACTGCGTTATATGGTATATCATTTTGAGTAGTCTAATGCCAAGGTATATGGCTGCTATAAATATAACCAGGTAGGTAAATGCGCCAAAATTAGTAACGCACTTTCCTGCAGGTATTATCACATCATTAAGCGTTATTTTATTGTTATACGTTCCTGGCTTGTTGCCAAAAAGCACATCATGATCGAGGCAGTGCGTCATAAAGGTGAACAGCCAGACCACAAAACCAAATTCAAGCACTTGAAACGCTTCATCTAGCACAATGACCAGAAAGCCGTGTTTTTGTTGGTAATTATACATGCGGGAAAAGAATGAGTCCAAATCCTCAATGTGATTCCATCGCGCTTTGCCCGTTTCAGGCACTATATGTATCATTATTCCGCTGTTACGCGGTGTGTCTTCGTTTTCGTGTTCATGGTCGTTGAGGGGGTCTAAATGCGCAGCAGCTGTAAATGATTTTGCGTCGTCTGCTATTGTTATTGTTGATTCATGTGCTTCACTGAACGGATTCTCGTCCGCCAGGGATCTATAGTTGATATTTGGGCTTGACATGACGCACCAAGCCCAAGGTCAAATGTTGACTTATTTATATCACTTCGTTGATATCTAGTATAAATATAATTGGTAAATACTTCTTTGTTATTTTATTGCAACTAAACCTTCTTAGCACTTTTCAATTGGTACTGCCAATCTATTTCATTGCCTCAGTGTACGAAACACAAAGAGATTCTTTGGTATTTTTCGTCATTTTACAGCACTAACTGCACGCAAGCTGGCAACCTTGAATTTATGCCAATTTTTAGGCAAATAATCAACTGCTTGTTTAGTTAAGACGCAAACAAAGTTTAATAACAAACGCAAAAATGGGTAAAAAACAGCATCAAAAGGATAAAATGTAAGTTACAATAGTTGTGACTCCTTATGGCATATGTTTAAAGAGATTTGTAAACTTTGCAACTAGGTACCTGACGTACACCGAGTGGTCCGAGTTTTATGGTGGCAAAAAAGCGGAAAATTTGGAAAATGAACATATTAAATTTAAAAGATTACCTTTTGAGCATTGTTGCATTACCATGGCGCCCTATGAAATGCCCTATTGTGATTTAAATGGTAACGTGTTCGAATATGAAGCAATACTAAAATTCTTAAAGGCTTTTAAGGTCAATCCCATAACTGGACAAAAACAGGATGCAAAGTCTTTGATTAAGCTTAATTTCCATAAGAATGCCAATGATGAATATCATTGCCCGGCACTGTTCAAGCCATTTACCAAAAACTCGCATATTATTGCTGTGGCAACAACAGGCAATGTCTATTGCTGGGAAGCAATTGAACAGCTTAACATTAAGACCAAAAACTGGAAAGACTTGGTCGACGATACACCATTTCAACGCAAGGATATAATAACCATACAAGATCCACAGCATTTGGAAAAGTTTGATATTTCCAAGTTCTATCACATACGTAAGAACTTGCGCGTGCTTACTGAAGAGGAGGAACTGGAACGCAAAGATCCTTTGGGACGCATTAAAACCATAAACATGGAAGCCAAGGAAACACTGGCACAACTAGAGAAAGACTATCAGCCGGCAGAGGAAGCTCCAACCACTTCAAAACGCACAGCCGATAAATTTAATGCTGCTCATTACTCGACTGGCGCAGTTGCAGCCAGTTTTACCTCTACAGCCATAATGCCAGTTTCACAGAGCGAGGCAGCCATTATAGACGACGATCTAGTTAAATACGAACGCGTCAACAAAAAGGGATATGTGCGTCTAAACACCAATTTTGGCCCACTCAACTTGGAGCTGCACTGCGAGGCGGCACCGCGTGCCTGCGATAACTTTATTAAACATTGCATTGATAAGTATTACGATGGAGTACTCTTTCATCGTTCAATCAGAAATTTTATGGTAAGTTAATCCGAGTACTTTTCTTGCTTAATATTTTATTAATTTATATTGCTGCAGATACAAGGCGGTGATCCTACCGGTACTGGCACCGGTGGTCAATCGATTTGGGGCAAAAAATTTGAAGATGAATTTAAACCAAATCTTACACACACTGGTCGTGGCATACTTTCTATGGCAAATTCGGGACCCAATACCAATGGATCGCAATTGTAATTATAATATAATTATTTAATTATTCTCTATGCTTTAATTGCTTCATTTAATTCAGCTTTATAACGTATCGCTCCTGCAAGCACTTGGACGGAAAGCACACAATTTTTGGCAAGCTTGTTGGTGGTCTTGAGACTTTACAAAAAATGGAAAACATTGAAGTCGACAACAAAGATCGTCCGATTGAGAATATTATCATTGAAAATACGCAAGTATTTGTAAATCCGTTTGAGGAAGCCATTGCACAGCTGGCCAAAGAACGCGCAGAAGAGGCGGCCAGTAAGCTGGAGACGGCTGCCAAGGCTGAGACACAGAAGCGTCTAAATCAACCGCTTAAAGTGTACCGCGAGGGCGTGGGCAAATACCTAAATCTCAAAGTGCCCAAGACAAGTGAAACTGAACAAGCTGTAAAGAGCAAAAAGAAAAAATTAACCAACGGTTTTGGAGATTTTTCTAGTTGGTAGTATTACGTATAACTTTAGTAATTAAAAAAAAAAGAAGAAAATGCTTTGCCCACGCACAAAAAAAATATTTATTACTAATCCTCTGGTTTCTCACGGTTTTGCCAATTCTTTTTAAGCTCTTGTAGTTTACTTTGTCTGCGCTTACGTTCAGCGGATTTCTTTTGATCCAACAGCTTTATTTGTGCTGCTATAGACTGTTCGCCGTTCAGTTGATTATCAAGCTTCTCTAAAAGTAATTTACGCGCTTCAATGCGGTTTTTGGAAGCCAAACGATGTGTGTGGCATTTGACGGTTATGTTGGTAGGTATGTGCCGCAGAAATACACAGTTGGATGTTTTATTTACGGCCTGACCACCAGGCCCGCTACCACGCATAAAAGTTTCCTCTATATCTGCTTCATTCAGCGTGGGATAGTGGGAGTAGTCCAGCTTTGCGGTGGATTTGCAACGTATTGTGTAAGGTGTCAGACGCCATAGATTGCTGGATAGCTCGACAATTAATGAACGCAGCATGACTAGAGCTATAATATGCGTCCCTTCTTAAGTAGTGTCTCACCGCGCTGTTAATTGTGAAAAGAGAATCAATTGATTATGAAACTACAACAACGTTTGCTGTACGTACTTTAAAAGTGAACTCAATCTCCAAGGGATTGGTTAAATTGCGGTTCTGTTGAAACTCGTGTCGCACACGTCCCAGAAAATAATTTTTATCAGTTAACTTTAAGTGATTGCCGTATCTAATTAAATGCTTATAAAGGCGCAGGATTTGTTGTCGCGATGGTTGCAACATTTTAATATCTGCAACTTCAAAACAATTTTGTTTTTGTGCACATGGCAGAGTTGCCACTTAGGTATAAAACAGCTGTTGCAGCCAGTGTTCGAAAATGACAAGGCACAGCTGATTCACAGCTGTTACCGCTTTCGGCAG
Organism: Chymomyza procnemis; assembly: GCA_035046065.1. Classification (NCBI taxonomy): domain Eukaryota; kingdom Metazoa; phylum Arthropoda; class Insecta; order Diptera; family Drosophilidae; genus Chymomyza; species Chymomyza procnemis. Next base: position 7,687,874 of record JAWNOJ010000023.1, on the reverse strand, counting down.
TTAAATTAAAAAAAAAATTGCTTTGCTGAATGATTCCGAGATAAATAGTGACTAGTGGTAATAGCTACTTTGAAGTAAAGTTCATACTGACAAATGTATTTTCAAATTTAATAATGCCAGGAAAGCCATTGCGAAACTTCTTTATAGTCAGTTAATAAATGTTAAATTCAAAAAGCTCCTGTATACAGCTTTCCTCAGATGCATTCTAACCTATGCAGCGCCAGTGTGGACTATTAGGCGCAACATCTCAAGTTTTCAAATTAAAAAGTTTAGAGATAGAAAGATAACTAATCAGGAGCACGTGCATCATTTTTAGACCAAGAAACCAGTACAAATTCCACTCTAATCAAGTATTATATAATACGTATGAGTATGATCGGCTTGATGTATATTTATCTAAGCTCTCTATCAATTTTCACACCAAAAAGAGCACGGGCACTTATCCGTTAATTAAAGATATAAGCCAAATGTATAATACTAGTAATTTAAGTAATAACATTCTGAAAAGCACTGACTACATTTAAAACTTATTTTTAAATAATGAATTACTTGACAAAAACAACAAGCTATCTATATTCAATAGATCAGTTTTCAGACCTCATCTACCAACGTATAGTGAGGCATAATAATATGTCATTTCATGTTCCTTTTTAAACTTAAGATCAGTTTTCTTTTTTTCTGTGTAAATCATATTGTTAGTACTCCATCTTTTTGTGGTATAGAATAGTGTTTAATTATAAGCATTGTTATTTGTTTTTTTATGTTATTAAAACAATACTAAAAAAAAACTTCGTAGTAAAGTAAGTGTTGACGCGAAAGCCAATAATATAATCCATTTTTACAAATTAACTACATTAAATTACAAGTTAATGCAAAGTAACAACTAATGTTTTAAGAAACGTGTAAAGTTTACTCTTAGTTCGATTTGCAACTTGCGTCAAAATTTAAATAAAATTTGAACAAAATTTTCTAAATTTCTCAAAGCTGTTAAAAATTTATTTTTGGAAAAACATGTATTCAATACCTGAACAAAGAGATCGGGTAACGCAAACGAAACCCCAACCTGAGCCTCCATCGCCATGTTTTCGATTACTAAACATGGAGGAGTCCGACCTCAAGTATCGATACTGTTACGGTCACGATGAGCATTGTACCTGTAAGTATTGCGAGGAGAACCGTGCAATTCAACTCAATGCGAATGTCGAACGCTTTGTGCCGCATAGCCGCCTTAAACTTGTGCCCCCTATGCGTTTAGCAACGCCCAAACAATATAAACTTCTAGCTACTCAAGCAACAGCCGAGTGGGCCGAGGTGTTGTATAAAGACCACCTAATGCTACGCGAAAACTATCCAACGTACTATTTGCCGGACATATACTTCAAGAAGAATGTATGGCAAAATTCGGAATCGCATGAAAAAGCGACACAAACTGAGCAAGTTGTCCGTATTGTTCAAGATGAGTGCGTCTGCCCTCCAAATCAATGTGCTCAAACAGCTTGAGAAATATAAATTCGGAAGTCAACTTCTTATAATTTTGGAAATAAAATTAAATATGTAAGAACATTCACTTGTTATATTTTCCGTCTATTTTTAGAAAAAACTATGTGATGGAGCATAGGAACATGCATATTTCTACCAATTCAATGTTTTAGTTGCTTCAAGTATTAGTTGTGATAGAACTGCCGACTTTCATAAAATAATTCAGGCAGTATCGAAATAATAAGATTACAAGCTGTGAAGAAAAGCAAATTTTAAAAAGTGCACCGTCCTAGCAGCTGAAAATGACTTTTTGTAACTTGTTTATTTGTTTATAATAATTAATTGTGGTCTACGTTTGCGTATTCTAAAGCGGATTGCCTGCAGCGGTATTGGCGCATAAAATATATCATCTCTGGCAAAACGATGTTATTTTTTAGGTGAATATCTATTATTTAAAAACAACTCGGTTTTCTTAGAAGGTTGCGAGAGAGAGACAGAGAGAGAGAGAGAGAGCTATAAGAGCATATAGTCAAGATGGAATAAATTTATTTAATTTTTTTTTTTTTGGATTTCTACTCAATAGTTAACATTAATACCTTCGTCAATATTTACATTATGCAATTGACTTAAGTCAAACATTTCTTTTACTTGATGTGCAATTTCTCGATCAACTATTTCACCGCCACAAGTCATCGTACGTGCTATGATTTCCTCCTCGGTACGCACATTTTTAAACATTTCCTCGGCTGAAATTTTAGGTGGTTCTACCAAGGAAAGCAAAAAGAATGCAGTAATCACAGTAGAGTACGGAAGCCAACGTATGTACTCTTTGATCAAGTTGTCACGTCTGCAATACATATATGTATGTGTAAAAGTTAGTATATATTTTTTGATTCAAGTCATTTTAAGCAATTTACCTTAAAAACTCAGGCACTTGTTCCTTTGTGTGGTTTTTATAACCATCACCTAAGGCCTCGCAGTATTCGTCGAAGAGTAAGTCGAAGTTCTTAAAGCGCACATCTGCATATAAAGACAACGCTAGAAATACACTCAAGTCAATCATTGGCGATGAGTAGCGCAGTGTTTGATAGTCAAACATCATCACATCCAGTGGGGTGCCTTCAACCTCACCAGCTGCATATTTATATGCTATATTATTGCGCAAAAAGTCTCCATGACAGAGTGTAGCCAGTGGCTCTCTGGGTGCTACTCGCTGCCGTCCATATTGTACGCTATTGCCTACTAGCTTTTGCCATTTTTTAACAAAATCCTCGCTTATTTGAGGCTGATATTGGCGGGTTGCTTTTAATGTGCGGGTTAAGCTTGTTTTAAGCTCAAGATCCCATTCAGGATGAACTGTATCTTTGGAGTAGCGCGATTCCTTAAGGTCTGCTGTCAGCTGGGAAAACGCATTTTTGCTAGTTTGCTTCAAAGCGAATCCAAAACCATGAAACTTGCCCAAGTATTTTACTACAAAAATTCTTTTAGTTATTCAAAGTTTACTTAAAAATAATTTTACGAATTCACCTGCTTTACGCGCATGTTCAAGATCTAAGCCAGTTCTATTCTTAGTCATACGCCAGCCGTTCTCAGCAAAATCCTCCAATATCACCAAGGCATAACCTTCCCTTATCTCACTATAATAATACTTAGGTGCTGTAAATTTACCATCAGCAATTTTTTGCACAGCTGGTAATATTTTTGTATAAAAATTAATCTCATTGCTAAATAAAGATCCGAAATCTACAGCGTCATATATTTCCAGTGGCACGTCTGGCGTTTTCTAATAAAAATAAAGCCAAATTAATGCTCGGCTAAAAATTGCTGTGTAATGATTGGTAAACATAAATGTTTGTTTTTGATAACATATGGTATTTGATAATCACTCTCTGATTGTATAATAATTGATTTCTAAAGTTTAGGCTGCAAACAGTAGTGTTTAACTTTTATCAATTTGTAAGCTTTGTAAATTTGTAATACTGAACGCGCCCAAACAAATTGTATAATTTTTAAATAAACTTGTTTGTAGAAGTGTACGAACTAATTCCTGCTTCCCGCGTCGTTTCCAGATGCTATCATCACGTAATGTTATTGCAAATCTAGACAATTTACTGGCTGCACTTATCAATGTTTGTCATGTATGATATAATATTTCATGCGTTTCTATGCGCGTTATCCACAATAAAACCATAACTGATTAAAAACAATGACTTGCTTAATGCTCGTCTTCACACACACACACACAGGCACACTAGACTTTGTTTATAAACTTTAACGTGCGTATAATATACATACAATACGTTTGCACGTATACGCTCATTTAATTGGCCATCTAGCCATTAATAAAATTCTCTGTAACACTCGGCATATATTTACCTTAACGACCATTTTTTTATTATATTGCATTCCAGAACATTCAAAATTAATGTTTGCACGATAGCACTGAGTCAGCATAAATGCTTCCTCAGTGCCAATTATTTTAATATCAATATTTAACACTTTTACTAAATCTGCTTGTTGATCGGTATAATTTTCTATAAGGTATCCATGTTTTAAAATTTTCGGCAAAAAATTGCGCAGCCATTCCACTTCTTTTTCAATTAACGACATTTCCGAACTATAAATATTTTTAACCACTGTGTGTGAATTGCTCCGCTAACAACGCTAGACTGAGCGGACAAAAACGGTCGCCTAACGATTTAAGACTTGATCGTTTTCGACCCATTGTACTAATAAAGCGTAGAAACCCCGCTCATTGCCTCTCTTTAAAAAAAAGCTTTACTATAAAAGTTTGATGGGAATATTTGATTGTTGTGCTCACTATTGTTTATATAAATAGAAAAAAAGAGAATAGTTGTTTTGGTGTTTGTATGTATGTCCCATACAACACTGATGACAGACAATTGTTGCCAATATCGGAATCAAAATAGACGAAATGTTTTATAATGTTTATTGACATATAGTGTAAATAGTTTAAGTTCTTCATAATTTAAAATAAGTGAATATTAGAGGTACACAATAGTGAGAAGATAGTATTTGTTGGTCAAAATAAATTATAGCGTCTATATGAACATATCTTGCTTGTTTGAAAGTTAAGAACGCTCAAACTAATGTTTGTGAGCTTATTTTCATTATAGAAAGAGTAGTAAAAAAGCTATCGCAGAAAAAAAAGCTTACGCAGTCAATATTGTAAATTGTTGTAAGTCAACTTAGCTGTCCAATCTATATATATATAATTTAATATGATTTATTTCATTTTTTAATTGTTGTTGTTTATTTTAGCAATTGTTGCTATAATGGGTGATTTTTTAGCTACTACTTTTTGGCAGGACTAATTTGTGTTACTATGTGATAGTACAGATGGTTTGATCTATATTTCAAATAAGACTCATATCAATCTACTGCGTTTACAAATAGTCTAATTTTAGTATAAAAATTAGTGCTTCATAAGGTAATTGAATTCCAAAAATTTGCTTCGCAAAATTAGCCGCATTGCAATTGTAAAAAATGTAGCATTGCTGTAGTAACCAATGCATCCTGAAAAGTTACTATATCAGCAACGTCATTGGGTCGTTCCTTTTTAAAGACGACAAATACCGCAGCGTTACTGTGAAAGGGAATGCTAACTCAAAACGCGTCTGGACCTTTTTGTGGCTCTTTATAAGCAAAATATGTGAAACGATTCGATAAAAAGAATTGACATACTGAAAGTTAATATTTAAGAATCAGTACATTGAAATGAGAATGCCAAAATTGGTCTCACCGAGTGCACAGTCGTTGTTAATATTTATAGTATTATTATAATGGGGTCGGTCTTGCGTGCTGAGAACTCTTTTAAAGCAACTAAAAAATTCTCAGAATCAAAAATTTCTCGCTTGAAGAAAAACAATTGAGTTAAGAAAACTGAATTTGAAGCGCTTCTCCTCGAAACGCTTAATTTCGAATGAGAATAACGAATAGAATTAATGACTTGTATGACAGATAAAATAATCAATTATGCTAAATCGATATGAGATAATTAAACAAATAATTTTTTATTTAATTGGACTAAAATTAAAAAAAAAAAAAAAAAAAATTTACTACTACTGTTCGAGTAGAATAAATATAGCACTTATTAGTTAATTAATGCATAAGAATTATTGTTAAAAAATTAGGTTAATTAGTGTAAGTGCTTATTGGAAGTGAGCTTTTCGCTCTCTTCACCTTAGTTTAAGCTTTTATGCAAACCTAACCTAGAAATTGAAGTCTCACACGCGGCAGACGTGAATTCAATGCAGTTCTTAACTGAACCTCAAACAACTACCCATTAAAAATCAATGGAAATTAGTTTTTTTTTTTTAATTTTGAGGGGAACGAAAATGGGTTAAAAATAATGCAATTACAAGCTGAAGTACCAGCCGCACAGAAAGTTGCAAAAAGCAACATTTTTCCGAATGTCAAATTCTGGAGCCTTTTTTTGGAGCTGAATTTTAGATGAGATTCCGTTTTTGTATTGTATCAATCCTTTAATGCGATTTTGCTGCAAACGTTAATAAAAACGAAATAACATAAAATAAAAATATAATTTTTTAGTTTAAGAAGTATATATTTTTGTTCTTTTGTAAAATAACTATTGTAATAATAAAATTAATTAGAAAAAATATTTAATATCAGTCTAAAAGAACAATTACTTTAGAAAGTACAGTATCATACTAGAAATATAGCAAGATACAGCTTCATAGTACAACGATATCGCCTTCGGAACCGCAGAAGATCTTGGAAAACGTCACAAACTGGGGTCTCCCAAGTCTCGTCTCGTTATCGAGCATAATATGTGCGTTAGAGTTCGTCCATTCCTTTAAATTACATTATTTTAAACTTACTTTATGATTAAAAATAGTGATAATCAAACAAATTAACACTAATTTAAAATTAAGAAAATCAAACTTGGCTTAATAATTAATTCGTCGGAGCATAATTAAATAAGAATAATTTAATTAATTGGATTAAAATTTAAAAACTAATAAAATTACTCAAAATTAAAACACCACAAAATGTAATACTTTTATTCCTCAAATTATGGGCGACTTACAGCCTTATTATTTAGCACTTATTAATAAAATTTACAAATAATATTTTGTCGAATATTCAATCATCAACAAGATGAAACTACTAGGCGCGCAGAAATTTGCAGAAAGCAGCTTTAAATACATTCCGAAAACTATGCTGCAAGAAATTTGGTTGAAAATTAAACTTTTTCAAAATTTGCATTTCTGGCGAAAGTGCAGCATGCTTTTAGTGCTGAATTTTTGAAAAAATGTTCGCTGCAGCTGCTTGTTCTTGGATTCCGTTCGCCTGGTAGCTCAAGTAAAAAGACTTTCATTTTTGTATGTAAATTTTTTTAGTTTTGTAGCTTAGCTAATAAATATTAAATAGGTGTCCTCTTCTTAGAAGGTATAAATAAAACAAATACGGCGTGACGTTCATGATGACTAGAGAAGACGAGATGTCTATATACGTCTGTAGAAACGCTCAGATTTCAGAGATGGTACGAGCATGATAAACCACCATTTCAGAAAAAAAACTGGTTAAGGGCATTCTAGTGTATTTTATTTTAAATAAAGCCCCATCCACAAAACAATGGCCTAATTGGTACACAACCCAAAAAATCAAAAGGCTTGGGATGAATAATTGATTATTTATAAAGACTTAACCAAATTTAGAAATTTTTTGTCGATATAAAGTTTGGTAAACGTCGGTTAGCTTTTCACTTGTAATGATAGGTCCCATTTGAGAATTGTTGAAAAGCGACGCACAGTGACGCAGAAGCTACAAAAAACGTTACACAAAAATTACATCTTCTAATGAGAAAGATATTTTTATAAATTAGTTTGTGGCTTCTCAATTTTCAAAATTTTTCAAATATCTATATTCTGGTTTTTTGTATATTTCAGTTTAGCTGAGTCCAGTTTAGAAAAATTTTTATATTGCACATTTCGAAGCTTTCTGTTGTCATAATATAATAACTAAATTGATTTTCATCATTTTAAAGCCTTAACATTTTCCTTCCAGTTATAATTTAATTCCTAAAGATACTTTGAATGGTTTGGAGCATAAGATTTTGGCAACGGTTTAGCAAAAGTGCATTTATGGGATTACTTTCTATATAGAACATAAATTTCTAATTCATATTAAAACATCGGCATAATATTTATTGAGAATAGAACTAATAATTAATTACAATTCCTTCATCAATTTCTACATGATGCAACACACTTAAGTCAAACATTTCCTTTACTTGATGTGCAATTTCTCGATCAACTATTTCACCACCACAAGTCATCGTACGTTCTATGATTTCCTCCTCGGTACGCACTCTATTTAAGATTTCCTCGGCGGTTAGTGTAGGTGGTTCTACTAAGGAAAGCAAAAATATTGCTGTTATCATAGTAGAGTATGGCAACCAACGTATGTATTCCTTGATTAAGTTGTCCCTCCTATAATATGCGTAAGGATAAGTAATTTTTTCTTTATTAGTTATCGTTGTTTCAATACTTACATTAAATGATCGGGCACTTGCTCTTTCGTGTGAGTTGTATAGCCTTCAGACAAGGCCTCGCAGTATTCGTCGAAGAGTAAGTCAAAGTTCTTAAAACGCACATCTGCATATAAAGACAACGCTAGAAATAAACTCAAGTCAATCATTGGCTAAGAGTAGCGCAGTGTTTGATAGTCAAACATCATCACATCCAGTGGGGTGCCTTCAACCTCACCAGCTGCATATTTATATGCTATATTATTGCGCAAAAAGTCTCCATGACAGAGTGTAGCCAGTGGCTCTCTGGGTGCCACTCGCTGCCGTCCATATTGCAAGTAATCACCTACTAGTTTTTGCCATTTTTTAACAAAATCTTCGCTTATTTGAGGCTGATATTGGCGGGTTGCTTTTAATGTTCGAATGCGGCTGGTCTTTAATTGAAGTTCCCAATCTGGATGCAGTGTATCCTTGGCAAAACGTGACTCTTTAAGCGCAGCAGTTAACTGGAAGAATGCTTTTCCTTGAGTGCTCTTCAAAGCCAATCCGAAACCATGAAACTTGCCCAAATATTTGACTAAAAAAATTTGTTATTATAATTTGCAGTTATTATATGTATATGTCAATGTACCTGCTTTGCGCGCATGTTCGAGATCTAAACCGGTTCTATTCTTAGTCATACGCCAGCCGTTTTCAGCAAAATCCTCCAATATCAACAAGGCATATCCTTCCTTCATCTCACTATAACAATATTTGGGTGCTGCAAATTTACCATCAGATGTTTGTTGCAAATCTGGCAATATTTTTGTATAATAATTGATCTCATTGCTAAATAAAGATTCAAAATCTACGACGTGGTAAGTTTCCAGTGGCACATCTGGTGTTTTCTGTTTAAAATAAAGTTAGACAGGTGCAAGTTTAAATAATTTGGCTTTGTTAAATTATTTCATTTAAATATAAAACCACTTTTTAAAATTTAAACTTTGTTACAAATAATCAACGCGTAACAGTTAACTAAATTCTTGAAGTGTTTCAAGCAATGATTTATGCGGTAAGGTAGGCAGTAAAAGTGCTATAAGTTCTGGACTACACCACTAGATCTACGCTGCTGAATACCAGGGCACTTTGGGGTTCCTGAAAATGAGGCGGCGGACGAGATACAACTCAAAGCACTTTCGAATTCCTGCGGTTCTCCATGGCCAAGCCTTGGATGGTGACAGTTCTTGTAATGAAGAACTGCACCAATGCGACTATGACTGAGAATGCAAGTTTCTCACAACGAGACGAGTAGGTAATGGAAAATATGCAATACCTGCTATGTGGCTGCCATACACTTTATTTTTGAAAGTTATTAAAAATAAACTATTTCAAATTATTAATGTAGTTATATAATATTTGGGAAAACGAAAAACATTTCGTAAGAGCGTTTCATATGCTTTAAGTTAAATATGATTAATTTCTTCGTTTTTAATGGTATCGTTACCATAAATATTCAGATTATAGCTCTTCAGCAGCCATTTTGTACTTATTAAATATTTGGAAAACTTGTATATATTTATGGGATATGCAAATGTAGATTTGTTAAAAACAATAAAAAATAAACTACAAATACCAACAACTGATCAAGTATGAACCAAATCATTATCTCATATAATGGCTAATACAATCCAGCTTATCTACTGCTGCACTTATCAATGTTTGTTTTACTTTTATATAGTTATTCAAGGTATTAAACCAATTAAGATTAAAAAAGAACGTAATCATGGCATAAATGGTTAAACTTTGCATACAATCACTACCTAATATTGTACTTTATCTATTTGCTGTAACTATAAATTTGTGTGCTTTTATTTGCTTTATTTACTTTAACGAACAATTTTTTATTATATTGTGATCCAGAATATTCAAAACTTATGTTGCAACGATAACACTGCGTCAACATAAAAGCTTCCTGAGCTCCAATCATCTTAACATCGATATTAAGCACTTTAAGTGTATCTCTCTGCACATCTGTATAATTTTCTATTAGTTTTCGATGGCTTAAAATTGTGGGCAGAAAATCGCGCAGCCACTTCACTTCTTTTTCAATGAATGTCATTATCGCAAAAAATATTATAGTATTCTCCTTATTTTTTGGTGGTGTACTGCAACGCAGATAAAGTTAGACTAACGATTTAAGACGATCGTTTTTAACTCGTAACAGAATAAGCTTTCGAAACTGAGCTAATTATCTCCTTATGAAAGCTTTGATAAAAAAGCTTAATTAATTAAAATTGTTATACGCAGCACAAGGTGAGTGTAATTAATTGTTTCATCAGCATCGCTGATAAACAATTCAAGCTTTTATCGGATTGGAATAGGCATAGAACTTTAAAACAATTTTCGCCACAATAGGCAAAAAATGAAAGCTCTGTAGCAAGATGTGCGAATGTAATAAAAATAAAAAAGCTTTTAAATACAAAAATTATATTGCAAAATCGTGGAATAAAAGCTGCTAAATAAGAAACCAATGATAGATTGACTATGAAAAAATGTACATTTTTTTTATGCCAAAAAGAACGACTTCATATTTTTAAATGGTTGATTGACTGTTATTAGAGCGATTTTTGAGTACCAATATTTGAGTACGACTACAATTGTTTTGTTTAACGTCAGCAAATGCAGATTACTTCACGTGTATAAAGTCTTCATTTTTTTTTTGATTGGCGGAACAATTTTGTTTATCCACATTCCAAATTCAAGTTAACATCGTTTAAGACGAAGAAGTATGGCAAATCGGCGTGTTCAAATTGGCCAAAACAAAATCTTTCATCCTAATACTAATACAGCATTGTCTATTTTAACAGCTCCTTTTTTATATCGATGCAAAATAGTCCGTTGATGCTGCCTTCCCAGAGTTTTTCTTTGCACCAGATGAGAATTTTTTTTTTCAACACCCTAATATTTGACTTTTTGTTTTAAATCAAGGAGATTTTTAAGGAACAAGCTGATCGCTGAGACCAATTTTGGCGGACTCTTTTCAACATATCGGCCGGTATCAAGTCTTCGCCTTGAGTCGGCACAAATCTACACAAAATATGGCCCAAAAGCGGTTAATCATATATTTCTGGCGGTCAACTGAGCGTCCCCAAGTTTGTAATAAACTGCTTACCCAGCTCAACTCCAAATTGTGCCACTGTTATATTAAACTACATCTTGCATTGATCTAATTCGGGTAGAAACGGCTTATGTATAGTATGTAAGCGCTTGCCATTCACAATAGACTTAGGAATTTTGCCGACTTTTAAAAAATTTATATTCAATGTTTTGACCGATAATGTACATGAAGCAGTAACTCTTTCCAAATGCATTGGTAGCTTGCAATGCTGCTGGTGACTCTTCAATCAAAGTACGCCAATTTTGATTATCACGTAAATGAGGTAATGAGCAATGATAACCGCTTTTGAACATAAATAAAGTACTCGAATTTCTATTTCGTACAGTTTTTAACTTTTATCCGATTCTTTTCGATTGTATTCAATTTAAGCAGGCTTTATAATCAGACCAAAACCAAATATGTCACAAATTAATTTTTTTTGTGAAAATGTTCATAAAGTTTTTAAAATTGCAAAATTATACTCCAACAAATTTTTAGCTTTTCAAAAACAAAGAGTATCCAACAATGATGAACGATGAAGATTGTTAATTCAAAACAAACGCCTATATCAATATACCCAATATATTCTTTCAACCTGGGACAAGAGCACTTTTTGTTTAAGAAAATCAAGCAAAAATCCAAAAAAAATATTGCAAAGTAAACCACGCAATCAGCTTAGAAAAGTGAAAAAAACCCATACAAAATATGAAATCCATTGAATCTAATAAGAAAATTAAAGTTCAATGCGATTACAAAGAACCTGAGCCAAAGGAGGTAACCAAAACTATGGAAGAGTTTTTTATAGAAGTCAAAAATCGTGAACTAAAGGAATATTATCGCAAATTAATAGCACCTAGAAGGAAGAAAATGCTACAAGATTTGCTTCGAAAAAATAGGCGGGGTGTGAACAAAATGTCTACTGTAGACAATATATATTGCTGTGGGTCCGTTGAATGTTTGCGCCAATCTGATACTGCTCCAAAAAAATTTCAAGACACATATTATTGCATGCCAAAAACGGGTTCCTCTTATAATGGCGATTTTTTGCTAAAATTTTAAAAGGAAAATGTTTTTGGTATACAATAATTTCAATAACCAAACCAAATGGATATACGTTGATTTTTAAACAAATCATATTGTTGCAACTTTTGTCACATAGACATTGGGAAAAAATTAAATTTTTAAACTAAATTCAAAATTTTGATTTAAAAATTGAAAACAGGCTAAAAATGTTTCGGAGACTGCAAGTAGGTAAGTTCCTAGGTGTTGCATGCAAGCGACAGATACGCTTTGATTCTGGATCTGCAATAGCCACGGAGCAAAACGATATTTTGCCTCCCGCTAAGTATGGCGGAATCAGCACGGTTATGGTGCTAACAGGGGACTCGATAATTGGGAAACAAGGCGCAAAATATATCTCAGCCATGTTGCAGAGTACACGCATGCCAGTTGACGTAGCACCGTCTAAGGGTGACATGGTGAATGAATACGTAAACGCCGTGAGAAGGAATCGCGCTGCTGTTCATGTGGACATAACACACGAGGCAAGCGAAAAGAAGAAAATACTTAAAATATGTAAGGAACTGGATTTGTTTATCTTTATGACAAGACTGCGTACATTTCCTGGTTTTGCATGTCGTTTTCCGAATGTGGATATTCAAATGATTTGCCAGAACTACTTGGGCCGCTATGGCGATTTGGAGTATGCACCCGTGCCGGGCGTAGTTGAAGCCTTGCACGTGGTTACCGATGAATTAAGCAAAAAGTTTCTACATTTTGCCTTCAAGGAAGTCAGAAAGCTTAATCGGAAACGAGTAGTGCTTGTCAACATGAGTAACGAGTGGCCTCTTACCGATGGAAGCTTAGTTAAAATTGCGCTTGAATTGCAAAAGGAGTACAGCGATATTGAGCTGGAGCTGTTGGACCTAGAAACTTGTGTCACTCGCTTAGTATTACAACCAAATTATTTTGATGTTATCTTAGCGAATGATCGTTATTGCTCTTTTATTGCTACAATAGTCAGTGGAGTTTGTGGTGGCGCCAGTCTCTTTAGCTCTATTGAACGTGGAGACGAGCATGCCTTATTTAGGCCACTACAAACGAAATTATCGCTGACCAACTACAAGGATTTGAGTCCCTATGGAATTGTGTCCACCTGTGTGGATTTACTCAATTTTCTAGAACTAAATGAATGCGCCCAAGAACTGTGGTGTCAATTGATGCGCACCATGGATGAAGGTATAAAAACAAGGGAATTTGGTGGACAAGATAGTGGAGCATATGTTATTTGCAATATAATGAATCAGTTGAGCTGTCCAATGTTTTGAGTGCAATAATAATAAAAAAAGCGTTGATAATGACACTTAGGGCTTTGTGGCTGTTGCTAAATCGCCAAGTAATCTTGGCCTTTGGCGAGTATGTCATATTTTCCCAAAAGCAAATAACTAACTAGCGTACTTTAAAGTCGGGCTAGGACGACTCTGGAGAACCTTTAACCACTTAATATCTGTATATCAGTAACTTTATATCGGTTTGCCAGAGGGACAGAGCTAAGAACGTTTTAACACGTGGGCCAAGATCTTTTTTTTTATAAAACACGCAAGTCTCGCAGTTTTCTAAGAAACTATAACACAAGTTTTCATTTGAAATATTACGCGTCGGATAACCGACTTTAACATTGATTAAAGCACAATCTGGAAATGAAGAATTATTTTTATCGAATATTAAAGGTATTAAAGGAAGAAGCAACGGTTGGGTGAGCGATGCACCGTGGGCTATACCGGGCTTTCAGGGTTTTATTTACATATGTCATCAAAATATAATAAAGTTTCATAAGATTCTTGACTTGCATGATGAAGAAAGCTGTAATTACTTTGTAGGCTTGCATCATGCTGCTGATGTTGCCATTGTATATAGCTTTTTGAATTTGAAGAAGGAGCTTCTAGCCATCTCTATCCGGTATTTAATATTTTGATCTGATGTCCACTCTCAATTAGCCAGTAACCAAGATATTTTAACTTAGGTACTGGTTCAATAGTTTCAATTCCATTTTTGAAAATAGCATCGTCTTTTACTAATTATCATGAAGTAGGTTTTTTTTATGTTAATGCATAAGCCAAAATCTCTACTCATCTGAGTAACTTTTTCAAGAAGAAATTAAATATCATCTATATTTTCTATATTAAATATATCATATCAGCTATGAGAGTTGTGTTGTCTGCGTACCTCATTTGGTTTGTAAATATTCCATTTACCTTGATGCCTTTGGCAAGATCGTTTAAGAACTCTCTGAACTTCTGAATAGATATTAAATAAAATTGGTGATAGTATGCATCCTTGTCGAACACCCCTATTGATGACCAAGTTTTGGATAGTTACATTTTTCAGCTTCAGCTCAGCAGTCTGGTTCCAGTACAAATTTCTGATCACTCTTATATCTTTGTTGTCTAGGCCCATTTATCATGACAAAATTCCTTACTCAAATTGATTGGTGTTTCCTGGTACTCGTTATCAAAATTGATTAAAATCTCTTGACTCTATCCAAGCAGTCGATTTTTTTTACTTTAGCAATGGACAAGCGTTTGGTTTATCAATTTGAAACTTAAATTGTGCTTTATTTTTGTTTTTTAAACACAATTTATTTTTATATATTCAATTAAAAACAAAAAATGCTTAAACTGGGCATCAAAAAGTTGAGATATTCCTTAAGCTTAATTATTGCGTGGTAGACGACTATGTTTGGCCTAATAAATTACAAAATTCATTAAGAAAATCATTATCAAATTAGTAACTAGTAACAAGTTACCTGCTCCTCTTCGGTGTGTAATTTTCCAGTGGTAATACTTCTTTTACTTTTATCATTATAGCTTATTATATGTACCACATCTTTGAACGTTACACGCTTCTTTGGCTTAAGAGATTTCTTCAAGTGCAGCTTTTTCTTATTATTGTACTTCATATAGTCGTAGACGCCCATATCTATATCTTCCGTGCACTGGCTGTTGTCGTGCTCAGCTGCACTCGTTGTTGATTTCTCCATTTCATATAAAAATTTGGATAATTAACAATTTTTTGAAACCAAAATATGTTGGTTTTAGTATGAACTTAATAAATAAATGGCAATTTCTATACGGCTTGCTTGTTCGTTTTAAAATTAAAAATGTATTTTTTTGGCGTCTACTGTACATATTGTCCATGTTTATTGTACATTAGTGACTAAAAAGCAATGAGCATTATCATTTGCACGTACAATTTAAATAAATTTATGCAAAGGCCACTGCCGGCGGCTGTAAACAAAAACATAAATAGACCGGGACCGAGTTAGAGAATAAACTTTTGTAATGGGAGCAATAAAATATTTTCTGTAATGGCGTGCAGAATTGTAGCATATTTCCGGGAGTCCAAACATTACAGTGTGTGCACACACACACACACACACACATACACACACACTTACTGAGATAAATTGGTACACATGTAAGCCCCAGTCGATACTTAATCATCATGCAAATGCGCTGCACCCCCTGTGTTGGCTGTGAACAGTACTAATAAGTACTATAAATGGCAAAGCCAGAAGATAAACAAAAAAAAAATAAATATATAAACTATGTACAAGAACTGTGAAACTGATAGTCCCAAACAGGGAGGGACTAAAATAAGTTGTAAAGGATCTAGGACTTGAAAAACTACACTGCACAGTGGTTGAAAATGTCTTGGTTAGTATGGCACATTGTACCAATATATTTTTTTTGTATAACATTCCGTATATGTTAAAATACTGTCGATGATGCTCAACATTTTTTGGACTTTTAGTTTAATTTAGTGTACACAGATATAATATAGACTTAATTTGCATGAAATTATCCTAAAAAATGAACTTGCAACATTTGTTCTATGGACACAAATAAGGAGTTATACATACTTTTGACTTTTGGGGCTTCGTAGCTTAGTGGGTAATACACTTGCCTTCTAAACGCGGGGTCGAGGGTTCGAATCCCACTCATGGCAAGACGCATGATCACTCCAACGCCCCTTTTAAAAATTGCTTCTCTACTTAATAGAAAGGTTTTCTCCATTGCACAATGCCTTTCAACAATTTCCGGCAACCCCCCTTGCCCCACTCTTCACCCCCCACGCTAAATGGAGGGTACACCATAGAACCAAGCGCCATTCATAGCTTTTTGGCGTACAGCAACAACACAACACCAGCTAGCCTTTCCGCGCAGCCAAGCGCAGACGCCACTCCCAGAAGGCGTCAGGTGGCAGCCCCACCACAGGGATAAGTCGCATCTGGCCAATCACCAGTTCGATCGAAAAACTCAACAGATTACAGAAACCAACACAAGAGAATTAAACATAAAACGGCTCCTCAAATTCGATGACGTCCAAAGGGATTTCAAAAAAAAAGGACACGAATAGGACAATGGATCGTTACAACCCTTAAGGAACCATCAAGATTAGCACACTTCGAGGAAGAAATGGAGAAACTGCAGATAGCGATAGATGGCATCCACAAGGCAGTAGATGGATCGGCAGACCCAAGGCGACCTGGAGAAGATCCATCCTCCAAGAACTGACCCAGGCGAACACAACATGGGACAGAGCTAAACTGACGGCGACAAAATAGGGTTCGATGGAAGGCTCTTGTAGAGGCCCTAAGTTCCCAAGCGAAATAATAAGGAAAAAAAAAAAATAAAAAAACATACTTTTGGAGTTTATTTGCAATCATGAACAGCGAATTTTGTACACTAACCTACTTTTTACCAATCTCTCCAATAGTATTATTAATCGATTTTGATAATATTTGATACAGCATATCTAAAAAACTTTCAAATGTAGATTTGACGATGTATCAAAATTTATATACATTTAAAGCTGAGTGCTCCATCAGCATGCTTGCAGAAGTTATCTATTCAAAATCGCGGAACATTTTCTTGCTTAAGAATTTATCGGCTATGATATCATATTTACACTTAGAATGACCGTACTTATGCTTTTCCGATGTCTTTGTCACTATTCACTGTCTTGAGAAAGATTTTTTATTTGCAATTTAGTTTTAATTTAAGTTATACTAAGTACCTACCAAAGCCATAATAAAAATATATCTTTTACCAGTGTACCACCATTTACAACACGTCCCACAGTGCTTAACAACAAGAAAACTAACACCATTTAGCTTAATTAGTACATGCTTGTGTTTATTCTATGGTAAAGACATAGACATAGACATACATAGAAAAATTTCTTAAAGTTTAAATGTCACACATTGCAGCCATTTTGAAATCGAACATAGTGCCCAATTGTTACCCACTCCGACGGCTTCAATTATTACCAGCAGCCGCCCAGTCTAGACAGCTTGACAGCAGCAGCTCATCAGAACAATCGCAATTACTGACCACTGCTCAGCTGTCAACATCGAGTACGGTGCATATTGGTCATTGTTCCGGTGGCAATTCGTTGGACTTCTTTGTGTTGACCAGCTTCGATTTGGCCGTATTGCACATCATCATAAAGGTGAGCAGGGATAGCTCCAGCACACGGCAAACACAATATGCCACAACATCCACCAAGTGTTCCACAACTCCCAAATAGAGACACATTTGTTTATGTATTGCAATTGGCCAAGTTGTTGTTGTTTCTCTCTCACACGCTCGACTTTTCTTTTTATTTATTTATCTGTAAATTTCCAACTTGCTTCGACTGACTTTGGGTTACTTTTCACTGTCCAATCTTTGATTAGCTGCACAGACGTCTCTATTGATTGTGCTCTACGCACAGACAGTTTTATATTCAATGTTTATGCTTAGCATTTAAATGATAAGATTGAAGTTCTGACAATCTGTCCTGTTGCTGGCAATTACCAAACCGAAGTATGCTCGTTCAACGTTTCTCTATTGCTTATGTTGGCTCTCGTAAAGCTTTACAAGAGCGGTACATGCGCAGCTCAGCAGTGTTCTCGTTTTTCAGGATATGTTTCGCTAATCAGCTGCTTGCATCACCTACACTTAATGGAGCCTATCTTATGCGTTCCAAAATTTGTTTAAGTTTTGAGTATGTTTGTAAGATTTGATATCAGAATTCAATAATTTTTAAATATTTCCAAACCTTAACTTTCAATAATATTCGGTGGCAATACGGCACCTGAAGATGGAATACGCACATAGACATGAGCATGAATTATGTTGACCTCTTATATGCGTGGGTTATTCATTTCAAGAAAATATTCAGCACTTTTATACTTTAAATTGGATTAGCCACCCAAATCTCACATTCTATGTATAGGCTCATAGAAGGTAGAAGTCAGAGTCATTATACGGCCTCGCGAAACCGTAGAAGGCAATTTGGGTGCTTTTCAGAAAGTAAAGCTTAGTCACTGAGAAAATGTGAGTTGAGAAAGATTAATTTTGTCCTTGGCTTTCTTAATCATAAAGATCAATGCTGGTTCTAATTTTCTAGCTTCATGTATATAGCTGGACTGGTAAAGAATTCAGAAAATGTTGTTACCTAATTTTAGCTTTTATATTATTGAATAAGCCTCATGCATTGCCACTGCTTCCGTCTGTGAGACAGCACTTGGTATGCGTATATGGAGTTATTCAGTATAGACGCCCCACACTCACACATTGATCTAGTCCAATTGTAAATACTCTCAGTTAACCAGCTGGACCAAGAGGTCTATAGTTCTACTCTCTCTAGAAGGAAGGGTAATGAAATTACTGTTGAAGTTGTCATGAAAACATATAAGTTTATACTCGGGAATAAGAGAGTTACCCATAAGTGTCCCGTAGTGACAGAAGCACCGGTTTTTCAGCAGTTTGTTTGCCTACCTAGTTGAAAAGCAGAGGAGGCTTATGATCGTATCGTTTGCTTCACGAGTCAACACGTAACTCAATTTTATGGACACGAAGGCCACCAACAGAGACTTCATAGACTAGAATTTGCCAGACATTGACACAATTTATAAAAGGTGTTTCAGGCCAGCCTTCAGATCTCTCTCCATTTCAGAGCAGAAGCTTTTTTTGGCATATTGAACAGAACCAAACAATTAGAAAATTCGTTCTACTCATATAAAATATGATACAAGATTCATAGAACAAAAGGTGATTTTTTATGAACATTTAATTTATAAAAGATATATTAAATTTTCAAAAACTTTTTTTTTATATTTTATTCGACACATTTTTTAAAATTTTGAAATGATATGATTTTTATAAAGAATTAGGATTTGCAATCAATGTAATTTTGTCATTTTCAAGTATATAGTGGAATAGAACTTATGCATATAATAGTTAATTTCTATATATTAAGGAAACCAATTATTGAATAGTTTCTACTTTCAAAACATATGAATTTCTTAGTTATCTAGGAGTCCGTGACAGTATTTGTATTGAGACAGTGACATACAATGTTCGGTAGATCACAACAGACTTTTGTTTGAACTAAATTACCTTTATTGAAGCCTTCTGTTAAAAAATAGCAATAAATGCATATATATTATCGATGTTGGTAGCTGTCGCATTTTTTTTTGCCGTCTGTTCAATAATTTCTTTCTTTAAAAATATCATTACTCCAAAAAAATACCGCAGCTTAGATTAATATACTTTGTGTATGCCTTCTTATAAGTTTTAAACAAATTGACGGCTCACATGTATTCCAAAGAATATTCAGTGTGATCAGTTGCCAACATTGGAATAAATAGAAAAATCTGGTAATTAAACTTGACTTAAATATGTACCAAATTTTTGAGATATTGTAAAGATTTGCAATAAAAATATATAAATGCCGAAGTGTACCTTAATTAACTCGCCTTGAAGAAGTTTGAATTTTTACAACTCAAATATCATAATTATATCATATAACTAAGTCTTAAAATTAAGAATAAATAACTATGATTGATGATTGTTTTGGATTTTAGTATTAATTTTAAAACTAGCCAGGTTGACTTTTCGTGGCTTACGTAGAGAATAACTAGTAGCAATTTGCCTAAGTAAATCTCTATTGACTAAAGACACCGCCGTTCGAATTCGGCTACAAACAGTAGGTTCCAGTTCTCCTCGAATAGCTATTAAAAGAGTTATCTCCATGCTACGCGTGTGGAGCGATAACCTTAATCAAGGATACTAAATTTAATTATATTATTATTTATTAAATTACAACTCTAAAAAAAGATACAATTTGTTCTGCACTCTTTGTAGCTTTTGCCATGACGTGACAGCTGACAAAATATTATTAATTGTTTGTTAATTAATAATTTATTAAGTATTGTATGTATTTATTAGTAATTAGTTTTCAATTGACAAATGTGGCTTTTTGTTAATAAAAGCATATAAAGCAAGTGTACCTTAACTTTGTCGATAGTCCTGTTAAGGTGGAAAATAAAAAATATTTTGCTGTCCCAGTGAATACGCAGATACTTGATATTCATCGCTCATCTAATTAATTAATTGTTTATCGAATTATTAGTGTTGGGTAGGCGACAGGACTTATGTTTACGGCCTTTGGATAATACTGTATTAGTATTATTATGTGTCTCAGTTATTAATTTTTGGTTTCAAAAAAATTTTAACTTATTTCTTTTTATTTAAACATTTAATAAAAATATATATTTTTTACATTAAATAAACGATTTATTTATGTTTTTGCAAAGAAACAGGACACGAATATAGCGTTCAAGAACACTGTGCACAACAGTACAAAACTGGCACAATGGCGCCAAAACTGCAGCATAGTCAAGTCACAAACCATCTGGCACTGCTCACCAAACTGTTGATGCAGTGTGTCTCAAACTGTAAGCGCTCAACAGCTGCACAATGCATTCACAACTGCAAAAAAAAACTTAAATTCTTATTTCCCATTTGTAAAAAGTTTGTATTCATTTATTCTAAACAACTTCTTCCTTTACTTTTGACACTTCGTCACAGACACAGTTCGTCACTCACTTTCCCTGACCCCCATCACGCTGTGGCACACATAAACAAACAAAATAGAATAAAAATAGTAAAAATTATATGCAAACATAAATTATTTTCCATACAACTAATAAATTATTTGCAGTTTTTCAACACGCTTAACAGCCAAAACACCCATTCTCTTGCCGTCTAAAGGCAACTTTCAGCATGCAGCAACTTTCGCTGCACTGCATCTCAGCGCGGAATTTTCAAGGATAATTGCAAAAAGTACAGCTACAGCAGAACTTATGCATTAAAACGCTGCAATGCTGCTCTACTGGTTGAAACCTAGTTCTGGGTAAAGTGTAAAACGCCAAAATGCACGCTGGCTGAAGAACTAGGAGCTGCGGCCATGGTATTTCAAAGTTCAGCAATAAATTTATAACTCAGCTGCCGGCATTTGTTTTTGCCTGCATAAAAAGCAAAGCCTCTACCACTTGCACCCCAACACCCTGCCCCCATTTCGAAATATCAAAAAACCAAAGTTAGGCAAATATATGCAAGAAAAAGGACGAAAATAAAGGCAACAACTATAAACAAATAGCGCAACAACTGCAGCTATAAGGCTAAGTGTATCTGAATATATTCTTCACTTCGATGGCTGCTCGAAAGGATTGGCTCACTGTAGAGGCGTAACACTTGGTGGGAGTGGTGTCGGTTGGTGCCACTTGCGGACTACCATTGTGACACATTTATAAATGCCCAGTGGGTGCGGATCATGAGGCGTTCATTTAATCAACACTTGAAAGTTGAGAGCCATTTTGTCTGCAACTTGTGGTTGCAGTGACGTCATTACGTCACTGATGTGTACGTGTGTGTGTATGTGTGTGTGTGTGTGTGTGTTAGTGCAAGTGCACGCACATTTATTGCCCCTGGAAGACAATTTGTCATCAACGTTTGCAATTTTTTAATTAATTTCGAGCCAGGCCCCAGGCTGCTCCATTCAGCTCCTTATGTATGTGTGTATATGTACGATAACTATGTTAATACAGCATTTAAGTGGTTGTATGTCTTTTATTGGTGCAACAATTTAATTATCTTAAGTAATGTCTCACCCCTACTATAAATAAATAAATAAAAATAAAGTAAGAGTTATAAAACAGTTGAAACAGTTAAAAAATGATAAATAAAAGAGCATTTATTGTGTAACTCCTTGGAGTATGCTATGTTTTTATGTATAGTGGTGGGATTGTCCAATATAGCTACTATATATATATACTATTTATACATTTGGACTATAAATGAAAAGCCCACATAGCAGATTTTTATGGAAAACCCATATTACGCAATGTCTGAAATAACGTTCAACAATATCATCACCGAAGTCAGAGCAGTTACTTCCAATCCAAACCCGTTCACACCCATTAGAGTCTCGAATATGCTGCTTCGCAGTTTTGTTTTTTTCTCATGGAAAGCATTATAAGAAATGCGGGTTGCAACGGATGGGCACAATATTAACCAATACTGTTAAGCTGCTTGGCTAGGCTGATGATATTGATATGATATCATTGGTCGTACCCAAGCTTGGTATGTGGCGTGTGTGGCGATTTTGTGGCACTCGAAAGAGAGTCAGCCATAGAGTAACTCGCAATTAATAACAAAAACCTAAAGTTAAGTCTTATAGAAAAACACGGCACCTTGATTTTTTACTAGAGCTCTAGCTTTGAGTGTTTTAAGGATTGTATTTACCTTGACAGTCTTTAAATAAATTTACCAATAAAATTTTTCAACAGATGCAACTTTTACCGTAAAGTTTCCTCGCGCTGTATCCTCGGTGACAGGCTTTCACGACACTCTCCTTGAGGCTTACTCTTCCGATGCTTCTCTATGATGCTTATGTGTATAGAAGCAATTTATTTGTAACATTTTCGGAATTGGCTAGGTTGGCCAAGACTGTGATATTAGATGGCACGACGAGCTGCACAACGATGTCGATGTAGTAAGTCGTTCAATCGACTCAGAAACTTTGATAGCTGCGTCTCATTATACGGATGAAAGAACTCACCACAGCTCGTTACATGCTGTGATGAGTCCTGATGCGCAGGCTTACGTTATACAAACAAAAATCTTTGTCTTCAATCACTTCTTATAATCTCGTGTAACAAGTGAACATGTGGCTCACATCTGCTCTCTGTATGTCTGTATGAACAACTTGATCGCACAGAGCATAAAAACTAGAGCCATAAAACTTTACCATTTGATTTATGTCTCAGAAAATAAGTGTTGGCGTAAAGATAAGCATTTTGGTTTGCACAAATCTAGTATACCCATTCTACGTAATCGGTACAGGAAGTAACTCTTTCTTACTTATTTTGGGTGGCCAGCAGAACTGGTTATTGCGTGACTGAGTGCCTTTTAAAATTAGATAGACCGAGAAAAGATAGATGCTTCTCCACTTGGTCATAGCAGTCTTGGTTGTCTTGGTCTTGCTTTGCCGGTAGTCAATCCCAAAAATCTTTTTTCTTAAACCATATCCATATGCGCGACTACTGTTCACAAAGATAAGACATTAAATATAAGAAACAATATAGATTTGTTTCGAAAACAGCTGTTAAAAAGCGATTTGGTAAAAATTAAAACACTAAAAACTCACCCTTTATATGTTCAAAATTAGGCAATCTGCGCAATATATTTTATGTAGCTAAATGACACAACTTTAAGTTCTACAAAGTGTTAACAAAATTTTAAGTAAAAGGTTCCGATCTGGCAGGATTTTGACGCTTTTTAGTGCTGTCTGCTATGAACGTATAATGGAGGTTTCAACCATTTTTTTCACTTCTTTTTCTTGTATCGCTTTGCATGATAGCGACCCTCGAAGCGTCTTAAGCGGTTAATGGCCACATTTATAACCAATTTCTTTATAAATAATTTAGCGTTATGTAACCATATCAAATGTGGTTACCTGACCAACAGGTCCAACGTACGTACGTACGTTGGTCATGTTGAGTTGCCCACAAATACTCATTTGTCAACACGTCGTCTATTGACACATTTAATCCATAATTGTCAACATTATTTGTTGGATAAATTTAAAGCCATAAATTGAAATATAAAGAGTTATAAATTTTATATGCCCTGGCGCACAATTTGCCCGTTGGCTTGTTGGCTTTTTGGCTTGGTTGACTTTATTGGCCATCATCGATGAAAATTATGAAAATTATTTTGCAAGCCTTAATTTATTATGCGATATTAAATTTAACTTAATTCGAGGTAATTTTTAAAATTATTCACTGTTTTTTTTTCCGCCATTCTGTATGTATTTCTAGTAAAAATATTTTACAGCATAAAAATAAAAAAATTTCATATTTTTTATGCCATTTGATATTTTAATTTGCTTTATTATTGATGAAATGCATAAAATGTATTTGTTGACATGCTTGAAGCTGAGCTGCATTTGTTATGCACATTCATTAAACTGTATATAACATATTTATTATATTAAAATTAATTTAATTAGCTTAAATCATCTTTAATATGCAATCCAATCGATATATCATTTCTATAGATACGAGCTAATTAAAATTGCTATGGAATTTTACATGGAATTATTGGCTCATTAAGCTTGTCGCGTTTGTCCTTGCTCTATCGAAAGTTGTTCGACAAAACTCAGGGCGTGGCACCGCCCACACACACACACAGCCACACACACTCGAACGCAACCAAATAGTAAAAGAGACTCACTCAACCCATTCCACATGGAATCATCACATGAATCATCCATTAAGCATGCATTACAAAAACGGTTTAATTAATTGGAAAAATCAAGAGCTTCAATTAGTTGCGATTGCAACCATGTAGTTGAAACTCTTAATTGTGAATTGCAATGCCATTACATGATTTCCATTGGCGAATTGATTTGATTTTGAATTTCTAATTTCAATTTCGACTCTTTCAGATACATACACACACATGATTAGATTAGCCTCATTTGAATTGATTTATTTTGGCTTTAATTTAAGATTTAAGTTGCTTTTAAATCAAATTACCTTACTAAATTATTCGTCAAGTTAAAAGAGTTTTAATTAAATTATATGACTTTCGTTAAGTTAAAGACAAGCTTTTAGAGGGTTAATTTTAGTGGCTTTTCTATAGTGGGCTGGTTTAGATTGGGAGTTGAGTTGGCGCGTGTTGCTTGTGATGGACGCGTGGGTGGTGAGACATTGAGATTGTCAAGCGGATATATAGAAAACCAAAAATTTCGAAGAAACAAGTATTAATAAACTTAGCCCTCGATGGCTTCCATTTTCAATGGACTACAAGAAGAGGGTACGATATTTATTTAAAACATATGGCATATAAAGGGTGATTTTTTATTATCTGAGTTTTTGGTAACATGAATTTTAATAGCTGAAGTGATTTACGTACCTATGCGTAGTATGCAAAGCAACACTCATTGTTATAGAATACCAAAACTGAAACTTAATAAAAAACTTCTAATATCCAAAAGCTTTGCTTGATTTGGCCCCCATGTGCGACCTCTCCTCTTTCCCAAACTGAATAGTCATCTCCGTGGAACACGTTTGGGGTGTATTGAAGATATAGTAAGACAAGTATATTGAAGATAGGGCTTGCCCATATACTATATATATTGCAGTAGGCAAAAGATATTTCAGTCATCAAACAAAAGTGTAAAGGTTGTTTGAATTCCTTCATACGAAACCTAATATGTTACATAGTTTATTGTAAACAGAAGTTAAAGCTATAAGATCTAATAGTCCTAACCCTAGTCTGCTCTAATCGCATAAATCGTCCTTTTAATTTTCGGAATCTATATAAATATATTTATAAAGACTATTTGGATTATAGTCGGACTGGTAGGATGTGGTGCAATATGAGACTGTTTGGATAGTGAACGAATTGCCAGGATGTGGCTTAATAAGCTATTTTACATTTTATAAAACGTAGATAATTTTGTAACTAGTAAAAAACTAGTCTAAAAATTTCTTTGCGTAACACAAATTTTTGGGAAAACATATTTATTCCTAACTTCTATACAATTTCAATGGGATTTCTTTGCCTCTATAAACCCCTATGCGCCACTGGCATAAAATTAAACACTTAGATTTTTTACAATTTTGTTGTTATTCATTTTATGGGGCTGTACATATTTGGTGTTAAATTACTAAACTTGGTTAATAGTAATAATAATTAAATTCTGCTCTAACCTTACACAAAATTGTTTTCGGTGTCAATTTGATTAGCTTAACATTCGAGACGCTTTTTACTTGCATAGTTCTGCATATTTGCGGTTATCGGTGGCATTCAAAAATGACAAGGAAATTATTTAGTGAAGATATCCTTAGAATTAATTCGATTGGCATCCAAAGTTAAATGCCTAAATCAACCGACCAATGCATGTCCCGTGGTCTGTGGAAGCTCCACTTAAATAGCAATTTTCATTCCATTCCAATCCATGCCACTTTTGTTGCACATTTCAATGCTAATATTTATGTATGCGAATGCATAAATTGGTTTTGAAATCGACCAGCCAATATTAAATTGTGTAAATAATTAATTTTTGAAAATTTAATTACAGAGCAAAAGTTTTGGCATGCATAAAAAGTGGTAAACAAATAAGTTAAGAGTGCATTGACCGCATCAGATGCTGATATTGATTTTAATTGTGGTCTGAGCTTGATAAAATTTTACCACAAAAAAGCGCAGAACGCAAATCCTTTAAGCAGTGTTTAAATGTGTAAATAAACAATAGCCAGCCATATGCTCTACTGAAAAAAAAATATATATATATATATATATTATAAAGTAAATACAGCGTTTGTGTTTGAATTTATGTTGTTGACCGTTACTCAAAATTAAAGTAAAATTGTTTAATTGAAAAAAAATTAGAAAAAATAAAATTGGATGAAAATTAATTAAAAACGGAAACCCATTTAAAATAATAAAGGCATCAAGTTAAATTTAACTATTAAAACAAATGATTGGAAAAATAATAAACTAATAAAAAAATTCATTAAAATATTGCTTTGTGTATTTACATTTGACATATTTTTTTGTTATTTTTTTATTTTAAAACATACGACAAAAGCAAGACACTTTACGAATGGGGTATTCACATTTGCTGTTCAGTTAACAGGCCATAACTTCGTTTAGCTTTTTAAGCTGTTTAACTTTATTAGATTCAAAAACTTTAAGCAATTTTTTGATTTAAAAGAGATGTAGATACATTGTAGTTAAACTTGTTATAAATCACATTTTGATTATTCTGTGAAACCTTTTAAGAAGATTATAAATACTTGATTTTGAGGAAGTTCGGGAATCATCATAGGCATATCTCCATGCTCCTGCTTTGGAGCAATGACAGCATAGTCAAAGGAAATAATTTTATTCACATAAAAATATTTATTAGCAAAAAACTACTATATTTTGAAATAGTTAAAATTTCTAAGAATTAAATTGAGAATTTGTCTGACAAATGTAAGATCCATAAAACATAATTTGCAAAAATATGGACTGGAATAATTTCGAAAATTTCTGTTACAAATCAAACACCCATTAAATATTATTGGTAATAATATTCACTTGTAGATAAATAATTCGGTGTGTAAGGACAGTTTGAATTTACGATTTATAAATGGATATAGAGAATGTGTAGTATTTTCCTATTATCAATAACATATATGATCTCAGATTATTTTGTCAAAATAAACTAACTCAAAGTGAACGCAGTTATCTCATTTTAAACATATAATTGACCTTCAGTGTTTTGATTAAAGCATTGATTGCGCTTTTTCTTAAAACGTTAATTCGTTGTTCAGGATCAGATTCAAGAATAAATGATTGTATCATAATGTAAATGGAATCAAATCAACATACTTGTAAAATTGTCGAATAGAAGAGTTTGTCTTGTTAGATAGAGGAAAGTTAACTAAACTTATTTAAATAAGACCAGTATAGCATTAAGTAATTATCCATTCTAAATAGTCTTAAATGAACTTTCGATATTACTAAGCAATCCAAATGATCTTTTTGCTCTTACAATGTTACACTAAGTTCGAATTGACCTTTAGGACAAGATATTGTCTACGTCCAGATAATATGTAAAAATGGCTTAAATGAGGCCGAATATATGGAACAAATGCTTCATGTGGCTAACGTGACTTTGGCATAGTAACTAAAATCACAATAACATTTTTTTGGAAACTCAAATCGCGGCGATTTGTTATTTTAAAGGACTAAATGACTTCATTTTGAACGTTACAAGATTGTACCTTTTTAAGACCAGTAATCGTTTTATGATTTTAAATGTCTGAATGAATACTATTATGTTTCTAGTAATTTTTTTAATTGCTAAAAGGCATTTACATACAATATATAGGTAAAGTTTTTATGTGTGAATTGGGGTATTTTAGAAAAAAATTAATAACAAAATAATGGAAAATATAAAATAGTACTCAAAAGCTTTCTGACTCCAGTCAACAAATGACATATATATATATTCCGATCTCTTTTAAAGCAATTTATTTAAAAAATGTATTTCAGCACAATCAAAATTGTAGTGAGAAATTTTCAGTGATCTAAATATGCAAACAATATTCTCAAGTATTTATATACAAACATTTCAATTCTTCACAAAATTAATTTTAATAATTATATGCAACGAACTTAAAATTGTGACTAATGCTTTATAGAGATTATGTAAAAAGAGTATACTCTAGTCAATATTGTCTACATATGTAACTTTTACTTGCTGCTGCTGCTGCTTTTTAATCTGATCAACATTTTTTTAGTCTTTTTATGTTTTCATTGCAAATTTTTGTATTGCTAATGAGATTAGTGAACACAGATTTTACCGCATTTACATGAAAATTCATATATATTTTTTTAAATATCCAATATACTACTTTTAATGATGTATTTACATAAGCATATTTGACACTTTTTTGCTGTCAGATTTTTTTTTTTTCAACAAAAAGCCACAATTCAAAAAATTCGAATAAATATAATTGATTTATGGTAATTTATTTTTTTTTTTTTTTGCTACAAATGCGCATTTTATTTAGAAGGGATTGCATTAAGCAATTAACACCAGCTCAACAAGGCAATAAAGTGACAACGAAAAAAGCATTTCAAAAGTCCCAAATATTTAATATAAATTCTAACGAAAAACAAAGATCATATACAAAAAGTTTTAATACTGTTAACTTTATTGCAATAAGCCGACGCCGTACTTTGGAATTCATCATTTTAATTCCTTTTAAGCTACTTTAGCAAACAAATAAAAAACCTCTCAGAAAATTTGCATATGTTTTGTGTTGTCAATTATTTAACGATTTTACCAGAAATCACAGCTCGACAAAGCAAAAAAAAAAAAACCAAAATAAATAAATATAAGGATTATGTATATAAACAGAACCACCAAAAAAAGAGAAAAAAAAAAACAATCTCACACAGACATATACAAAGTGTAATCAACAACAAATATATCGCGGGCACAATTAATTTTCGCTTATAGGAATGAGTGACTATGATGAAGGCGCTTGGGGAGCAACAAACAAAATACAAAAGTTGATTAAAATGCCCAAGAGCCAAAAATACTCACACACAGATACAAAAACTCACTCACACACACACACACGCACACACAGAGGCGCATACAAAGCAGTTGTAAAGCGCGCTTTTATTTACTATAAAAAAAATATTATATTTTACTTTGCCATTGGCCGCTGCCATATTTAAATGGATAAGCGATAAAAATAGCAAAATATGTGATAGGGCACATGCCGAAAACCGCAAAAAGATTTCCTAGCGCCCGCCTCCAATTACTGCCACCGCGTTCGTTTAGTCAACATCCTTTTCCCTATTAATGCTCTGGGACTGGGACTGGCGCGTCTGCTGCTAATTAATCATCGACGTTTATCCGACTTGATGCAGAACTAAACAAATCGCTTCAAATTATTAAAATCATTTATAATGCGCCACGCAAGCGGCTAAGCAGAAGAAGACAGTAGACAACGGAGCCGGATAAGAAAAGTGGGCGCTACATAGCTGTTCGACGAAGGTCTCAGAGAGGCAGGAGGTATATGTCGGAACATGTGAGCTTCATATAATGAAGAATGTGCTATGCGCGCCTGGCGCCGGTTTTAAAAGATGGCCATAGAGCAAGGCACAAAAGATGAAAAGTGAATAGAGCCCATTGAAAGCGATTAGAGATGGGTCAGTGAAATAAAGTAAAGTTTTCAATCTTTGTTGTGTGAAACAGTTAGTTGCGAAACTATTTTTACCTCTTAGATATAAAAACGAAACATGCTTTTGTCTTATAAATAGTAATATTTAGAATCGTTGACCGCGATGGCGTAGTGGTAGCGTACTTGCCTGTCAACCCCAAATTTTGGTGCTTCGATTCCACACTGATGCATTTGCATAGCACTGGCCTAGCTAGCAAAGAAGCGCTATTTGCTAATAACAGTTTCTTCGTAAAAGCTTTTATTTTTCCACCTTTTCTACCATCACCAAAAGGCAGATATCTAAAAACATGAAAAGATTAATAAAACTCCTCAATAAGCTATCATATGACCAGTCGCAATAAGAGCACAGTATCTGGGGCACTAGGGAATGCGGCCGGTTTTTCTACCGCGGTAACTCGAGTTACAGAAGTACCATGAGCGCCTCGTAAGTAGGTTTATGCGAAAACTATACACATTGATTTCTTAACTTATCTTACGGTAGGTCAAGGTGGAATCTATAATAATATATTTTCAAATATCGTGAAATACAGCGTTAAAAATCCGACAGACATCATATTGTACATATAATATATTAGATTTAGCCATAGCTGCCGCTTGCAAAATCACGTAATTTTGCATAAAACAAAAATCGCTGCACGAGTCCATCTTTAAAAACGCAAATCGCACGAAGGGAGCCGCGCGCAAATATGGCGCTACTCGAGTGGGGCTGCCGACATAAATCAGTTGTACATATTAACCTATCCAGCGAGCGCAGCAAAAACAAAAAAAAAATAAAACATGAAAATGAAAGAGCAACCAACTATCTTGGCACTCAGCGGTCGCAATTTTAGGAACGCTCTTTGTAAGCCAGCGTGACCAATTAAAGCCGCCATTGCTGTCTTTAGTCCTTTTTGCCAGGGATGCTAAGGACGCCATCGTTGTGTGCTTTTATTTATGTCTTGTTGTTGTCGCCGCAGCCATTGCTATATATGTGTTTGTTACCGCTCTTCTTGTTATTGGTGTTGTTGTTGTTGCGCTTCTGCTGCTCTGTCTCTCTCTCTCTCTCTCTCTCCCTCTCTCTACGTCATACATTGGGCTCATTATTTGCACATTCGTGCTCGCATATTTTTCGCAGTCAGCTTATCTTACAGGCGCTGACAGGCAGCAATGAGCAAGACTCACAGACACACATACACTCGAGCACAAAATGGACACGCAAGGACATCTTGGCGGAAATAAATTAAACGTGTGAGTGTGTGTGTGCGCGTGTGTGTGTGTGTGTGCACGTCAGCGGTGAGCAAAACATAAACAACGCAATGGCGCACACAATATCGCAACTGACCAGTCACAACAGCAGCATTGACCATGGTCAGGATCTTGTCTTATGTGCGTAGGCATTTAACCTGCAACGCTCAACAAGGCGTATACTTGATTTTAATGATTAAGTATATGTATTTAGGGTAAATTCGTTAACACGCCACTGAAATACTGCCTGTCTTCACTAAAAGTAGGGTCTTTTTGTAGCGCTCCAAATTATGTTTGTCTAAGTTTTATAAAAAAATGTACCAAAATGTTTAAAAAATTGAACACTCTGAAAGATAAGTGTGTATAGTGTAATAATATAGCACCAACGCCAGTAGATTTGAAATAATTTTTAATGGAATGCCATAAATAAAAAAATTAAAGATATTACGAAGAAACTCTTTTTGTCACCGACGTTTATACTTAACAATATTAACATGAATATTAGGAAGGCGTTTATCTAAAACAATATAAAATAAAAAGAATTAAATTGTTGCCAATTTATTTATTTATTTTGTCTTGTGTTTAATAGAGTTGAACGCCTAAAATAAAACAGTCCAGAGCACAGGGGAATTAAGTAAGGTTAGAGTATAGAAAAAAGATCTCTCTCGAGATTGTCTATGTTGCAGTTTAGCAGTAAATACGTTTTAAACGGAATGATAGTTATGTTAATGGTATAATAATAAGGTAACGACTTTTCAGCGAGAACTCTGACGTTATATTACTTACCGCTGCTCAGTATAAAAGTAAAACCGTTGTGTAATGATTATACCTTTGTATCTGATATGCACGATTTCTTAACGCTGTCTTTTTCACTTTGTCCTTACCCTGTATAACTCAACCATGAACGAAAGGGTCAGGCGACGTGAGAGTCTGTTGTTGTCTCTAGTTGATGATCTTAGTGATGATGCTTAAGTCAAGAGCAAGCGTAGTTTATAATTTTTTGAAATCTTTAATAAACGTAAGTTTTTTTAAGAATGGTTACCCGTATGTTAATCAAGAGACCTAGCATAATCTATAATTTTACTATAAGTTAATACACATAATTTATTGTTTTTAAATTACGAACCTAAGTAAGCTGACGTACATTGAAGTCAAAAGTACGCCCATTTATTTTTCTTATATTTTCTTTTTTTTTACTTAATCTTTGTATAAGGTTTAGTCTTGCAATCAATGCAATTACATTTTAACTTTCACTTTTAAGTTTGCATATAATTACTTTGTTAATTAAATTTTACCCAAATGAATGACGCTTATTTCGATTCCGACTATTAAATATTTATTTAATGCATTTGAGCAGCTGTTGAATTAAATTTTAAATTCAAAAATAAATACAAGTAAGTGCTTACCATAAATAACGCAAATGAGTATTTTCATGCAACATGCACATTTTGCGTTTATGCGCAAGTTTCTTGTAAAATAACTAAAAATTACAAAAAATTAGTTTTAACGCACAGCGGGATCAATATTTAATATATCGTTATAGATATGCGCATCATATTGATATCTTAACAAAATCGTGCTCTCAAATTTACTCTTGAGACTTATGGAATATAAAAAAATTCAAAAAATATTTTTATTTAAATTTTTTGGCCTTAGCCTTAATATTTGAAGTATTCGATAAAATAAAACTACTATTAAAACTTGTATAAAATCTTAGTTGATGTTACAGCAGCTTAACAACCCTGGAACGGTTTAGGATTTGAAATATACATTTTATAAAATTAGGAAATCGTGTGGAGTATTTAAAGTAATTTTTTTTAATGTCTGATTCTTTAGAAGCACAACTTCCTGTTATGAAACGTAGATCCTAAAATAAAAATCAAGGCATAAACCAAGTTACTGTCAGTGAACTCAACAGACAATGTATTTATTTATGTGTTGTGCAATATATGTTTATTCTGTGCAGTATATATAACGTATTATGTTCAGGATAACCACAAGAGTAGCTGACAGCAGCTGTTGGCCAAAAATGCTTGCTAATTTGTAAGTTCAAGTGACAAGAGCTAACCGCAGTCTAATAAAAATGATACTAACTAAACTATAACAAAAGTTAAACTATGTCAAGCTTCTCTACACACATATATAGAGTCTAGCAACATTCAACAGATAAAGTTGCAATTTGGAACTACTTCCTAAACGTATCAAAATGGGAAACTACAGGTGGGATAGCATCTAAACAAACTAGTATGTTGGCCTGCAAGGCGGGAAAGTAGAATTTTTTGACTTGCTGAAAACTAGTTAGGTTGCAAGTAGTAGAAAACTAGTCGCCTGCACTTAATTGGAATCCTTATTTTATGCACTCCGAGTTATTTCCTAAACCAACATTAAATTCAAAATTTGAAATAATTTTATCACATCCAATTTTTTATGGAAGCAGCTGTTTTTTGCTTCAGATTTCAACTGTTTCTTTAAGATCATTTTTATCAGTTCTCATCCTTCATGCAATCTTTATTTAATTTTAATGAAATGTTATCAAGGCTACTTCAAATACACTCACAAAAAATTGATCTTTATGATTTCACCTGATTGTTTTTAACAATTTATTTATTAGTTTTTTATTCTTGTGAGTATAAACTATAACGATTTGAAACAACTGTTGACTGTATTTTAGGCATACTTCTGGAAAACATGTAGTTGGTATCAAATATGCTATAATGTTAATTCGTTGAACCGTTCACGAAATATGATGAATATATATTTTATACCCACTAAAATTGCTTCAATAGTTTTTAACTTCTTCGAGTTACTCAGAACTACTTTGCCTACATAGCAGACAATGTATTGACAGTATCAGATGCAACAAAACGTTTATATTTTTGGTAAATAATTGCGCTCGAAATTAAGCGTTATTTTTATGACAATATTTTAAAAATTCTTTATATTATTATATATATATTTAATGTATCACTAATAATAAATAAAAATATATATTTTTTTGAGGAACAATAACGAAAATAATTCTTTTTGAAATAAATCGCGAGCTGAAAAAGCTGCAGTTATTCGTGAGACATTTCGATTTTAGTAGAATAGAATAGAATAGAAAATAATAATCTTGTAGTTCACTTTGTTTCATGGTTATTGGATTAGGTTGTGTAGACAACTTTATCAACAAATTGGTTGAGATCACTCGGAATCCTTAAGTGGTTCCTCAAAACAAAAGGCGAAAAAAAGAATAAGGAGAGCCAAGAAGTTATTTTGTAAGGAAAGAGATTTTGGTTGGGTTTATAGCATTTCTAGTCCTTCTTAGTTCTAAGTGTTACACCGGGAGGACAAGGTAAATGTGGCCAGTTCAAAGAGTTTGGTCGAAATCGGAGATCGAACAGCACTGAACTGCTGCTTTTCATCTGCTCCTCGTCTCCGCAGCTTCGGCCTCTTAAAAATCTCTGTAAAAAAGTAATAGTAACATTAATTATTCGATATTGTGTTGTCATACAACACGCACCGTAGGAATAGAGACATCGGAGCCTTAGTTGAAATAAAAATGATCTGGCTAACCCAAATGCTGAGGAGTAATTTTAGGTATTACCTCGTAGAATAAAGTAAAGATGCAGAGTTTTGCTGTAGACCTTCGTTATTAAACCATTCAGAAACTAGTTATATTCGAATTAGTTCAAGTTATTTCTAAGAAAGTGAAGGTAGTGTGCATGACAGTGGGCGTACACCTATTCACCCATTCCATTTTTTCATTGCCACCTGCATTCGAACTAAGTTTCAGTTTTACGAATGCAAGTGCAGACGAGTTTATTGTGAGAAACGGTTTTTTTTTTGTGAAATTTTGTGAGAAAGTTTGGCGACATTTTGATGGCAGCTGGTTGAGAAAAAGTCTGTTGCACAGATATGACATAAGCTTGGATGACGACGCAGAAAGGAATTTCTGTGTGTGTGGTTTCCTTTATACTTCTCGTGCTGCTTATTTTTAACCTGTAGCTTCGTCTGATGCCATCCATTTCTGGTTCAGTGAGTTTTCCAATCAAATTGTTGCACAAAAACCAAAGTCAAAGATTTCGTGGCAAAGGCATGGCCAAGATTTTTGCTTTAGGTGTGTACGACTATATATACTACGATATGTGTATAAATGTGGCTAACACACACATACATATACACTTGAGCGCACAAAAAGTGGCAACATATTTGAAAAGTTTCTAAATCACGCCTGAAAGTCAGTCAGCCAGATGGACATACAGCCAAAGGACTGCAAATATTTCTCAATGAATGTGGCAGCCGGAGACAAGCACAAACATGGCTTAATAACTCATATATATGTGAGTATGTGTTTCTCTCTGTAAATGTGTGTGTGTGTGTGACAACTTTAGCATCATGGCTGGCCGCAATCTTTGCTCGCACTCACCCTATACCCACTTGCTTGCCACTGCCCCCTGCTGCCCAACAACGCATTCAATAGCAAACAGCAAAAGTGTCAGTTTGAAGTTGAGCTGTTGACTTGCACTCATTAAATAAAAGATTGCATGTTTTGCAGCCTTTTGTTAAAGACGCTCCCAAACCCTTTGAATGGTGGCTGACTTTGCCATCCTTGGGATTAGCTAAGGATAGCAGCTACTGACTGCTGACCATGTCACATGTGGCTGTCACATGTAAACGAATACCCAAAACTATTGCTCGGCAAATAGATATCTCATGTCAAACAGGCAAGCAAGAAGTTAAGTGCTATGCAAATTTTCACATAAAATAAGTTTTTCTTGTTCTTCTTCTTCCTTTTTTTTTTTTCTTTTTTAGCACAACTATAGATTTAGATACATGTATATAGATAGTGCATGATGAGTGATAGAAACGAGTGGGTCAGCCAGTCAATTTGGTTTCTCAAATTCAAACAAATGAAGAAATCTCTTTAAGCAGTCTTCTTATAAATGCATGAACTTTAACACAGTATAAGTAATTTGAGTAGACTACGTTGGTAGCCTGTATGATAAGACAACTTCTTGAATAAAAGACAGACTCATAGATATATTACGTTGTAGGCGACATCAGTGATGTTCCGATTATTCCCAAAAAGCTCCTCGAGGTCGCACATTTCCTTCATATTTCATATTTCATTCATTTCCTACCATACTTATTTTTAAACATATGTAAAGACGACAGCATATCGAGACATTATCAACTAATAGTTCTCTAAATTAAGCCTATGTTCGGCAATAAAGTAAGTTTTTGGCCCAAATTTGTTTATATGATACAGCTCTCTTAGCCACTAGTTCATCCAAAGAGGAAGCTTCCCAACTGCAACAGACAGAGCCTCAGTCTTATTGAATACTCGTTTCATTGCTGGAAAATAATGGCTCACCAATACCACAAAGTAATTGTGTAAAATATCTTGGCTTGCATTTTCATCGCAGACTAACGTGGAAAAACCATATCAAGACAAAGCGACAGCAGCTCAACATAAAAACTCTGGAAATGGTTTGGTTGCTAGGCCGAAAATCCGAAACTACTCTTGAGAACAACGTTCGCCTGTACAAAGCAACTGTGGAGAACTGCTAGCAACTGAA
The DNA here is from genome assembly GCA_035046065.1 of Chymomyza procnemis. NCBI lineage: Eukaryota > Metazoa > Arthropoda > Insecta > Diptera > Drosophilidae > Chymomyza > Chymomyza procnemis. Next base: position 7,650,807 of record JAWNOJ010000023.1, on the reverse strand, counting down.
TATAATAATACATCGTTACCAATCATAAATTTTTCGACAAATTGTTAATGCTCCTTTTTATGCCTCTAATGCAAGCATACATAAAGACTTAGGAATCCCTTAGGTTAAAGATGAAATAAAAATAAATAAATAAAAAGGTCCGAATTTATATCAAATTAACGGCATTATCCGAAAGTTTTTTATGTTTTAAGAGGAAGGGAAGTGTAGCTGAAGCCCTTTGAATGCTTTTGCTGAAAAATGGCAAAATTTGTGAAAAAGTCACTTCAGTGGTGATTTTCTAATTTTCAGGATAACAGCTTTGATTGTATATATTACATCAATTGCAGATTTTTTTCTTTGGTAAAGAGTAATTTTAAATGTTTGTTCATTTTTCCGCAAAGGCATATTACAAAAAAGATAACATTTCAGTTATATTAGTACAGAATTAAGGATTTCAGTATTTCTTTAAAAAAAATTGCTAGAATACCTAGTCATGGGAGGAAAATAGGAACAGGATAAATGGTGAGGTATAAGCCTAATTTTAGGTATAGGGCGCGCTCTCCATATATTTAATCGTCGAACCCCAATAGCTAGCAGGATTAGAAATAATTTGGTACATGGTAAAGGATATATTTATTTAACATTTACAAATACTAAGTAATATAATAATTATTATGAAACCATACTTAATATCATTACCATTTTTTTCTTTTGCTAAATTTTAAAATCTAGGCACACTGTATAATTGAGCTTAGTTGAAGTAACAACTTTTGCATTTGTATGTACTGGCTTTCCTCAGCACTGTACTGGACCACATCCAAGCCTACCAGTTATCGTTTAAGTGATTTGCACTGGCCACACAGCCAGGTTGGTATATGGACACGTCCGAGTTTTATCGTATATTACAAAACTTCTTTACACAATTAATTAACAGTAAAATACTACCTGCAAAATATTTTTTTATTTATTTTTGAAACTTTTGAAAGCCAAAAATGTGTATTACATTTTAGCCCTGTTATTACTGTTGCTTGGGGTTGCTGCTGATGATGTCGGTCCTCATCTTCTGGAAATAAATGCATGCTCACCTCAAGTCATCTGTGTGTGAGTGTGTGGGTGTGTATCTGTATATGCTCTCGTTTTCGTTGTGGTTGTGTATCTTTTTTTTTACCAGATGTAATCTAGCATACAAGCTTGGCCCCTTCTATATGTTTGTTGCTTGCCTGAAATCTGTTGCAGTTTTTGGCTGTAATTCCTTGTACCATGCTGCCTGTGTTACTATGTGTGTGTTTGTGTGTAAGTGTATAAGCGGTGTTTAAGCGTTGGTAAAACTTTATAATGTGCAACAACAACAAACATAAAAACATAAAAAAACTCATACAAACACACACACACACACACACACACACAGTATCTACATGAGCAACATTTTTGCAAGCTTGGCATGTCAGATATGTGAAGATACTTATTCAGACATAGCTAGACGTAGCAACACCCACTCTTAACAAACACACATATATACTACACACATTATATAAACACACTTTCATTTCACATTTCAGACATTAAAATTTGTTGCTGCTTTAATTATGCATGAAAAGCAAGTGGCAACTATTTAGTAGTATCCATAAGATACAAGAAGGGAAGCAACATTTTTGTTGCCTACTTTTAGGCTGAACATTAATATACAACTTGCTTTAAATTTATATGTGCCACAAAATGGTGCACAGACTACTACAACTACTACTACTACTTCAACTTCACACGGCCATAAATATCAACATAATGCCACAGTGTGCATGTTTGTGAGTGTGTGCGTTTCGTAGCTGCATTATATGAATATTTGCATAGATTTAGTTTGCCTTAACACCTTCAGGATGGCAACGATTTATCTTGAAAAGTATCTATATATACATGAGTGCTTATTAGACACGATCTAACTGAAAATGTGCACTTCATACCATCAGGTGCAGTAAATTATTATGTATTTAGATAATATTATAAAAAATGTTTAAATGTACATAGTTGCTGCTTTTAGTGTGATCTTAAGAAAGTTAATTTAAGAGTAAAGAAAATTTCAAAGGGAATACACAGATAGTGTGCAACATAATTTTTTCAAACAGTTAGCTTACAGTCTACATAATAGGTTTGATTACACTAAATTAACATCAAATGTACTTCCCAAACAAGTCTTATTGTATCAGAATCAAATCAAAGTTAGATCGTACCAGATTCGAAAAAGCAGAATATCGGAAAGGAGCCAGACCATATGAGAATCAGAACACAATTGCATGAGAATCAAAGCAGAATCAGGTTCGGATCGGAAGCAAATCAGAAAAAGGCTCGTATAAAAAAAATTAGTCTGTTTATAAGGTGAAAATGAAACAAGTTTGAGAAAAAAATAGGTGTTTCTTTTCTAAAAGTAGAATAATTAGAATGTTAGCACAACTACTTAATTAGATCCATGTATTCACAGAAGAACGGCTTTACCGACATATTTCAAATTATGCACTTTATTCAGATTGAATTAAAACACACTTAGTATGCGAATTTCGGTTAAACTTTTATTTCGAAATAAAGTTTGGTTTATTCTCTTAAGTGTGATTTACAACATCATTCAAATGACCACCTGGGGTTGTCATTCAAATATTCAAGAGTTTGTGGATTGTCGTTGTAGACTCGATGTTTAGCGTAGGTCCATAAAAAAATTGAATTTTCTGTGCCCATTATGGATATTTTGGGTATTCATTCCTATTCCTATCTTAAAATGTGCTTCATCGCTAAGAAGATTTGATACGAAAATTTTGCATTTTGCTGTTGTTGTTCGTTCACCAAATTTTAAAGCGTTATACGATGCTAAATCGATCCATATTGTAAAATGGCAAACATTCAACTAAAGATGTGATGCTTTGGTTGGTAGATATGTCGAACAAATATGCGCTAGTTCTTTACTTTTGAAAGCCCGGAATGAAAAACCCTTATAACTATTCATTCTAATAATAATGTTTCTTATCGATAAAGGATTTTTTTTTTGGTGAATGATAATTCTTCGGATGGCCGTAGGTTTTTTTGATGAACAATTTTTTTATTGCAGAAATTGTAAGTGAAATATTTGTAATTATTTGAAAGATTTAAATGTTTTTAATCCCTTTTGTCTATATAATTATGCGATTAGCCATAATCAAATTTATTTTCTAACATTCAGAGATGTGTTGCTTTGATCACAGCATAAGTTTTTATTTGTTTTTATGTCATGCAAAAAATTTTGCTACTTATTTTTAGAGATAAAAATACAGAACTGCTTTTTAAACAGTTCAGTTTATGCACATTTTTTTGTCAACGAATGCAAAATAAAAATTGTATTGCATGGATTTTGCTATTAATATATTTCTATATAAAATTTAATGTTTTAGCTGATACAATAATTTTAATTATCAAAAAGACCCAAAAAAGCAAAGGATTTGCGTGTTGCTAAAACTTCCTTTCCGGAAAAAATGTGAATACAAATCAAGTTTACCTTAGATTTTGCATTTTCTATGAGCAAGACTGTATAAAAATATATTTTTAATAAATATGTAGTTAAATAAAAGTATAAAAAATATATATCATTGCTTAGCATTGTTCCTTAAAATCACTTCAATAAAATTATGCTACTGTACCAATTGAAGTCAATGAATTGTAAAGTTTTGTGGATGCGAAGAATCAATAATAAAATCTTTAAGCAATATTTTGTTAATAACTTAAAGAAAGATACATTTTTTTTTATTCCGCTATAATGATGAGTACATTTCTGCCAAAGTCTTTGAAGATATTAATTACTTAATGTTGTTACTATTAAAACGTGTTTTTGCTTAATTTTTAACAAGCATTTTATTTAAATTAAATTAATTAAAGCTTAATGAAACAACTTGGTTCAAAATATTTGTAGGTAATTGTTTGCTTTTCCAAACGCAAACGCACACCCGGATCAAAATCAGAAGTCACTCTAATTTCCATGTGTTGCCCCATTAATATTCATGGAAAATGCTTCTAGGCTGACGCCCATTTGCATAAATTCAAACAAATTTTGAAAATTCCAACCAGACGTCGTCGCCTTTTATACGATAAACTTGCTTTGTGCTTCGTCTAGTGGAACTTGGCTACTTTTATTTGGTTTAAAATTTGTTTTACATATTTTTATTTCTTATATGAAGTACTTGTAGCACTGGTAGCGCCAACTTTGCCTTTTACACTTTTTAAGTACTTTGCGCTGCATGTTGCCTGTTACACGTTGCCCCACACGAAGCAATAAAAAAGTCTTATATATAGGTGTAGGGGGGAGTCAGCCTATGGTAATCGATATTCGCAGCAACAATCAATTATTGGTTAAAATCAACTCAACAGGATTATTGAGTTATAAATGATTCATAAAATATTCTGTGGCACCTGTTCGCTCTGCTTTGCAATGGCTTTTGTGGTTTTAACTGATAAATGCCGCAAATAAAATGTTTAATAAAATAATTCCGGTAAAAACAATGATAATAACAATATCAGTATCACATATGTATATATAACGTCAGCTGTTTGTTTCACTTTGTGCGCGAGGGTGTGGGTGGAGGCACCCACTGCTTGTATGTGTTTGACTGTGGCTTTGGTTTGGCTTAACACGCACTGACGCACACAAACACACACTCACATAAGTGAGCACACACATATGTATATATGCTTGTATGTATGTGCATATTTATAGTCGTGCCTATAACATATGTATTTGCAATGTCCTCTAATTAAATTTTGCATACAAGCCACAAAACTGACCATAAATAGCCAAAGCCGCTGCCAGACAAAACCTCTGCATTTCGTGAGTATGGTATGTAGTACACTGAGAGAAATATTTCAAAATAGGAAAGAAATTGTTTAAGTGCAAAATGAGACCGCTAGATGGAGCTAACACTTTTAAGTTTAGTTTAAAAATATTTGTAAGTTACTTTATGCTGGAATTGGTTTCAGGCGAACTAAACAAAGTAAGTATTCGCACTTTGTAATAAAACAATTAAACTTAAGAATTCATGTATGGGAATGATTGCCTAATACTAAAAATATAGAAAGCATTTCTCCTATTATCATGCTTTATTTTGTCACTGTGCATCAAGTAAAGTAGATAGAATAAGCAGTTTTAAATGTTGGGCTAAATTTAATTGGTGTTTATATGCCACGTATCTGCTGCATGAAGCAAAAAAAAGACGATCAGACTTTTAAAGCAAGTTTATGTCACATTGGAGCTATCAGTTGACGGCAAGTTAAACATTGCACATACGCCATGTGGACCCAGCAGCTGCAATTGTTCGGTCACTGCGCTTGCACACACACTTGTAGGCATTGAAGCACACACACACACATACACACGATATGAACACAATACGTATATACAATACACACATGAAATAAAATTAAAATAAATAAAAATGCAATTAAAGAGAAAAAGAAGAAGCAACTTGACAAAAAGAGAAAATAAAAAAAAAACAGTGCAAAACAGCGAAAACAATGACAACGACAGGCGAAGCAGCGACAGTGAAATGTTTACCCCGCACGGACACATGCACATATGCATGTTTATATATATATACACACATATATGTATACATATGTACAGAGAGTTCAAGCGAGTTACCCACTAGCTTCGCATTATTGTTGTAGCTTTGGTCCGTACTCAACTCAATTTGTTCATTTAACTGCTTTTATTTTTATTATATTTACATTTGTTTCACGCTCGCTACACGCTCAAGAGATAATTACGACAATAATAAGGACACATTGTTCCTGTCTGTCAGCAAGCTGCGTGCCGCATTATTGCTGTTGCTTTTGTTGTTGTTGTTGTTCTTAATATTGCTATTGTTGTTGTTGTTTTTAATGATGAACTTGCTGCCGTTGTCCAGGAAGGTCCTTGCTGTAGTAGCTGTATATGTTTTGCAGCTGCTACTACTGTCAAGTGAACAAGGTGCAGCATATATAGGAATCGAATGAGTCGGCAAAAAGCACTTAATCGCATATTCATAGCAGGATACAACAATATTTTACTCTTTTCTAGTGCAAAAGAGAATTAAAGATAAACTGAAGGTATTTGTGATTGAATTGAACTAGCTCAAGTGCCAATATACTTAGTTTTTTTATTCCTTCACTTATTTTATAAGCTGTGTCATAAGTGATAGAAAGGAGAGCATTATCCCTAGATAAGCTGCACTTCTTTACATATAAGTTGTTGTTATTGTTGAAGCTGCTGTTATTGTTGATGTTGCGGGCGCATGAACAACAATTTATTTATGTTTTTATTTACTATTAATTTGGAGGTACAACTTAAAATTAGATCGAAGTAATTATAGTATAAAGCAAATCCATGTTAGGGAAAATTATGGGTAACATTTTTATAGTTATGCGCCGCCTCACATCTGGGGCTGGCTTAAAATTTGAATTTACAATTTTAAAGTTGAAAACAGGAAATAATGTAAAAGATAAACATTTCGTAACAAAAGGTTGCAGAGGATCACAGTTGACCAAGTGGGGGTTTCATAGTTTGTATTTAGTCAAAGATGCGCGATTTGGCATATCAAGATGAGTTAAGATACAGAAAGAGTTAAATTGAATAGACTGTGCGTATGAAATCGCATTCAGGGTATTTGAGTCAAAGAATAGAAACAATAAGTATCGTACGAAGCATGAACGCATTTACAAAATGGTAGTGATAGAGGACTCGAAAATAACGAGTAACAAGGAATTGCAATATAAACTTGTTTAAGAGGTGCAATAAGCCCGAGGAACAGCTTATGCAGTCATAAAAACCCATTCCAAGTTCCACAATCATAAAGAAGAAAGGAAGATTCATAAAGTGAAGTCTACAAAAATAGGGCGGCAATCGGTTGCTTGGCTTTCAATTTAAGCCACGAAGAGAAGAAAATTAGAATTTTTTTGTACAGACTGAATCTATTTCTAAAAGTGAGGGCAGGTACAATTTTGAGAACGAGTAAAAGATTTTGTTTGGGCCATTAAGTTCGGCCACCGCTTTATAAATGCAAGAACCCATCTTGCTCCGTTTAGAATATTGTTAATGTGTTTTATTTGAATTTTTGTTTTATTTTTTAATGTTTTGGAATTAAGATGATTTTGTTTAATAACAATCGAAAAATTGTGCAATGTTTGATTGTTTCCGGTCAGAGACGACTAATTTTATTTAGAGATTGTATCGTAAATTACCAGAGAGCTGGAGCATAAACCTCTCCTCAGAAGAGTAATACTTTGAATGATGTATGTTTTACTTTTGTTTAAAAAAATAACCTCTCTTTTGAATACAAAAAATAGACAAAATTAATGCTTGAAAGTTTGAGGCTTAAACAAAAAACAGTCAAAAAATGTTTCAGCTGAACATATTTCAAGATTATTGAAGAAACAATTTTTTTAAGAAAGAGTATTTTTTGTATGATTGAATTTTCTTAATATTTTTTTGCATTCCTAACGACTTTGAACTACTTATGACAAAGGGATGTTAGAGTAGATGAGATCAGATAAAACAAAACGAATTTAATTTAATTCTGGTTTTTTTTTTGGTTATCCAGTAATACAGTTTGGTGTTTATTTCTTGATCGTGCAGTTAATTTAATTCCTTGCATTGTCTTGTTTCTAGCTGCATATTGTCTCACTTTTCATACTTAATGTACTCTCTCCACACCTTGGGTATATGAGGGTACATAAACTGCAAAGTTGGCTAACAACGAAAGTTTTGAAAAAGTTTATTGATTCAAAAGCACTAACACAATTTCCAACTACAATAACAACCCAACAACAGAACGATATAACTTTTTAAAAATAATACATAGCCGCAAGGGAGCCATGTGCATAAAATGCACATAATAAATAAATGCAACAAGTACATACTATATTTTCTTAAAGCGCTAAAGAATTTAACTACGCGAAATGCCACACACTTTTACAAAACTCGTTTATATACTTGTATATATATGTATATAAGTTACTGTCTTGCACACAAACAAAGCAAGTTGTAAGAGTTTCAAATTAAGTTATTCATACGTTGCAGCCCGCAAACTGTGGCATTAGAGTGAAAACGAGTGTGTGTGTGTGTGAGAGAAGGGGGCTGCGTTGCATAAAGGTTGCAATATGTGCGGCAGCTACTTGCAACATCTGCGTCCAACACACTAACAAATGTGCAAAAAAAAACAAGCGGCAACTCTACAAAGTATAGCAAAGTGCGTCTATATGCTACAAAGGGTGTTTTATTTTTTCGAAATGAAACTTTTATTAGTTACTAAAGGGTCGTAAATTGGTTGCATCTCATTATTGTCAGCAGTGTTGCAATATATACAAGAATTTAAAGATTATTTAAATAAAATTGAAGGAACTTACTCAAGCTTAGAATACGCAATTGTAAAAAGATTTACTTTTAGTATTTTTTATATATTTTTATAGTAAATGAACAATTTGAAAGCCTCTTTGATTTTGATAATTTATTGCAACACTTTGTTTCGCTAATTATAAGATATTATATATATATAATATATTATATATATATATATATATATATATATATATATATATATATATATATATATATATATATATATATATCATTAATTAATTTCATTCGTAAATTTCAATCCTACAAAAAAAAACACCCTTTACATTTCTTTGTGCTTGTATGTATATATATACGCGGTTGAAAAGAAATCACATGCAAGCATATTACGTGCATCAAATAAAATGCACAGCAAAAATACTGAAAACAAATGTGGTCAGAACAATCCATGAATTTTGCGAAGCTCATTTTACAATACTCTTTTATCAAATTAACTTTTTCTTAATTATAATGAGATAAGTAAAGCGATTGACGCATATTGCTTACAAATTAAAAAACAAATAATAAAGCAATTAATTATAAATTGGTTTTATGGGCCAAATTACAAAATGTGAATGCTTTGTGAAAACGGAGCTTTTAAACAATTTGCTAAGAACGCTTTCGATTTGGTATTTATTAAAAGTAAGAAATTTTAAAATAAAATCTTTTTTAAGCAAAGAAAAAAATATAAGCCTTATTTTACGGATCTTCAAAAGAGTAATTTTTTCGAAACCAATTTGTTTTGGTAACATAATGTACCTTGTGTTATTGTGAATTGTAAGTTATTAAACTTTATCTAAATTCATACTCGACCACTTTTTATTTCTAGCATCTCTAGTGAATAAGCCAAAATGTCGAATTTACACTGAAAAGCAACCAGAAGCATTGCCAGAGCTACAAATGCATTACAAAAAAATTATGGTTTGACAAAGGCAGAAAAATGTTGTTTGTTCAAAATGAAAGACTCAAAACGGCTGATATTTGGTTTCAACAGGTTTGTGCCATGCCACACGAAACAATGAGAGTCGAGTTTGGTAAGCAGTTTACTTCAGGTTTGGGGTCTGTCAAAAGGCTGCTCAGTTATTCTGATTTAACGTCTCTACACTCAGTGTTCGTGGAGTTTTATTAATACGTACACATGCCTACATCCTTTGGAAAACTGGAAGCCAAAAATGAATTTTTGCCGTATTTGTTAGAGAGAAAAAAAAGTAAAAGGAAAAGTAAAAATCAACATTTAAATTGAATTAGATCGATTGTTCTATAAACTCGAATAATGATTTCATATATTTAAGCATTTTTTATCCTTTTTTCATTAACTAAATTACTAAGCTTTTAAAAAAATCACCAATTATTGCAATAGGTGCTTAGTTTACGCAGGTTTAAGAAGTATGGTATAGCGAATTTATTATTAAAATGAAATGTATATAGGTATTTGTAGCCACTTATTGATATATTTTATATATTTTAATAATAACTGTAGACTACCAGTAAAACTTTCGCAGAACTTGTGCTATTTATCAATCTTAAATGCGTCAATTTTAATTTCAGAAAATTTAACAAAAACTAAACTGAGAAAACCATTCTTTGCACTACGGCCCAATTCCTATTTGGCTTTAAATTGCCTCTTTTAAATAATTAAAAATTGCTACTTGAAAGTTATAGCAAATAATTATTGATTTTTAAACAATCAGATACCGCTAATTATTTAAACAATTTTTTGAAAAAAAAATTTGATCTATCTCACCTTTCATTGTTTTTGTTATTCCTTTGGCATTTTGCATTACCAAATTGCGTTTTCATAACTAACTTTGTTGTTTCTTTTAAAATGTTTTTCGTTTTACTTTTTTGATAATATTCCTTTGAGCTTGATATTAAAATGTACATGCTCGCTGCTTTGGTTCTCTTTCGCATTTTTTTGCTCTCTTTTCATATTTGTTATTTTGCAATGTAAACAAAAGTTTTCTACTTTTCTGCATATTAAATAAAGCAAATTTGTTGCATTTTACTTTTTATGCGTTGGAAATAAAGTTGCCACCCATTGCCAGTTATTCTATTTCCTTTCTTTGCTCTTTCTTTTCACGATGAATTTCATTGTTTACGTACTCGCACACACACCAGCACACACGTACTGATACTGATACATGTATGTATCAGTATGTACGCATACATATGCATTGAGTTGGCTTGTGCATAAGTAATGCGCTCAATATGATAAGGTAATATCCAAATTGAAATTTGAACAAACATGACATGCAACATGTTTTCCCGCTCTATCAATCACGCTTTGTCTTTATCTATTTCAAGCTCATTGTCACACACACACACACACACACACGACGTTCTCTCTATCTCTCTCGCTTGCACTCACTCTCTTCAACTTTCTGCTGTCATTCTCTTTGTCTTTGCAGCTAAATAGGTGGCATCTTGGTAAATTAAGTATACGCAACGTTTGTCATATGTCTTCACTCACTTTGCTTGTCTTTAACAGGAAATGCCAAAGTGAGTGCCTTTAACCTTGTCTATACACTGCTTTTGTTTTTCGGGTTATGTTGTTGCTGTTGTTGTTGTTATTGTTGCTCTTCATTTGTTTTATTCTTTCACACGTCAGATGACACAATTAATTTGTTTTCTTCCACTTTTATTGTGCTTATGCACTACACGGTTGTTTTTCCTGTGCGTGTAGTAGTGTATCCTTTGTATTGTCAAAATGCGCTGTCAAAACAAATGCTCAACAATTTTTCAACCAGCTAGACGGCATTTGCTTTTATTGTTTTTGTTGTTGTTGTTGTAGCTGTTACAATGACAACTTTGTTTAGTTTCTGGCAGCACTGCTGACAGTTGACAGTTGTCAAGCCGGCAATCATCTTCATCAAAATGATCATTATAAGTGCTATCATCATCATCATCGATGGCATAAATAAAGGATATGCTTGTTGTTGATTATTTGCTGGTTCGCTGAAGGGTTGCCGCCTCATTTTCTTCATCCTCCATAACTTTATCACAAACAATTGCAAGTTGATAAATGAAAGCGGGCAATGAATTATTTTGCTTATACAAATTACTTTATTGGCTCACAGCGGTAGATAGCGTAGTCATATAAATATGCTGGATTTAACTACAAATGAAATGATTTATTATTATCTAGGGTTAAGCGTATTTCCTTTTTTGTGTTTTCATTTTACTCTCCCATAAGCAGTGGAGCAAGTTGTCAAGCAGCTGGGTTCTTTAGCTTTTAAAGTGAGTGAGTGCACTTAAAGTGAAACATAGAGATTAAGTTGAAGAAGTAAGGAAATATTTTTTTTTTTTGAATAGTACTGGCTTGATACTAGTTTGTTTTTTTTTTTTAGTAATTAGTTGTCAATATGATTTTATGATTGTGTTCGAGTGGAGGGGTTGATGTGAATCTTTTATATAAGATAGCTATATCCTCTGTATTGTGTTCTAAGGCATGTAGCAGAAATTTTTAATTAGAAATCAGTTGCAATAAAATTCTTGGATGTCAGGTTTTTAAATATGTTAATATAAAAACCAAAAAATAAGTTATTTCGATGTAATTGCTATGGGCACCGAACCAAAGGCGTACCTCTGTTAGAAGTTTTTTGAAGAGAACTAGGAACTACAGTTTATGGCCGCATCCTAATGGCGGTATCTTTAATTATTAAAGATTTTCCTAGATATATAAAAAATAAAGCGTCTATTTATTTGCTGGCTATGCTAGTGCCAGATAAATGCACCGAAGTGGGTTTCCTAGCACTACGCTACCGAGGCCAACAAATGTTAATACGACCGTGCCGTTCGTTAAGCGAATCAAGGCTTTCATTTAGCGCAGAATAGTTTCAATTAATCGCAGACATACAACATATTAAAAATTTGAAAAAACAAAAAATTATTTTGCAAAGTACATTTGGAATTTCAAATAGCTGTTGAAAAGGAATGAAATGTATTATCCATAAATGTTTCATTATTTAAATAAAAAAATAAGCTTCAAAGAATTTGCAGTAGCATGGATCAGTGAGTGTATCGTACAAAGTTTGGTACATCTTTATATATTAGGTGTCTTCAGCATTACTCATACGCCAGGTGTGCTTGCAGCACTAAGAGCAAAGTTACCTGCTTAATTATTTCTATGTGTGTGTGTGTGCGCGCTTTGCAATGCATGAGAGTGCGTTTATATAAAGTTGCATGTGTTTCAGAGTTCGTGCGTGTATATGTGGCAAATCTAATCAAACTTTAAATAGAATTTTGTGCAAGTAACACCAAGTTGTTACCCTAAAATTTCAGCTCATTTCTTGGTATGTAGTACCAACAAACTTGCAACTGCTGCAACTAACAAAAGCTCACCAACACCATCACAAAAACAATAACAATACATGCGTATCTGCGTGTGGTGGTGGTGTTGTGTGTATGTGTGTGTGTGTGGATATCAAAAATGTTTACCAAGTGAAAATGCATGAAACGTGCAGTTTTAGGTTTTAACTTTTCTGCTCAAGCATTGTTTTTGCAATTGTTGCTTTTGTCCATTGCAATTGTTTTGTATACCCTTTGCCGGGTGTTGAGGATATTATAGATGTTGGTGGTTTGAGTTGATTGCATTGAAATCAGTAATTACTGAAGCAGGAATTTACCAAATAAAGAGGTATTCTAATATATATATTTGCAACAGTTTTGTTGTTCCCATAATTAAATTCTTATTGATCTCGCGTGTCTGCAAACGAAGCCAAAATTAATTGATTCTGCTCGATCCACAATGTCTATAAGGTTCTTTACTTAAACATGCTCAAGAATAGGTTTGGGAAAATGTTTGTATTATGTCTGCTAAGTTTTCTTTCTACTTATTTTAAAGGAAGTCAATTTAACTGGTATGTTATTTTATATTACTAATAGCATTCATTTGTCAACATACTAGTTGAATGCAGGCAGTCAAGCTCGGAATGGACAGCATAGCGATTTCTCGTTCTTAGACGGCGGCGTATTAGTTAAATGCTTACCATTTATAATAGCTACTACTTACAATAGTAGGACTCACTTCGAGTACTTAATGCTATTTTAAGTCGAAAATAGTAATGAGTTCCTATATTGTGCATTATATAACAAATCGGATTACCTAAGCTTCCAAAATGAATGAAAACAAATTTCCTGTATACGTATTGTTGATAAGACAACGATAATAAAATAGAGCGACAACTTTTCAATGATAAAATCTTTACAATGTAGAAGTTGCTCTTTCTTAGACATTCGATAAAGATGCGTAGTACTTTGCATTGAAATGTTCGAGAATACTACCAGGATCACCCATGAAGATGGTGTTTTAAAGATATCACATTGAAGCTCGACAGCAGAGTTGGGCAGATTCTCAATTTAAATAGCACGCATGCTTGGGCCACAAAACCGCAGCGCAGTTAACACACGTACAATGATAATATGTCAATTTTGTCACACGCATTTGCTTAATTGTCACTCTCATGCTCATTTGCGTTTCTACTGACTTCACTTTTTGCTTATACAAAAGTATATTTGCTTTTATGAGCAACCAGTCTAGATTGCGGCAACGCAATAACCTTGAATATGAATAAGATTTCTACCAAATCAAATTAACTACTCACTCGAATTTTTTTGGCTGTATACGGAATGAAAGTAACAAAACATTTTTGAGGTAACGCAGGATGCATAGAGCATCCTATTGCCATGCATAGCCTCGATTATTACACATTTATTGTTGTTGGTTTAGCTGATGTTGTTCTGGTGTTTGTTGTGTGCGCGGCACAAAAGAGCATTTTGTATCTGCTAAGGTGGCGTTGCCACATTGTGCAAAAGTTTTTGTCAAGCTTTCTTCCTCACTGGCAGAGCCCAGAAAATGTTTGCTCTGCAGTTTTGTTGTCAAGTTTGTGCACTTACGCGCGCTCACTCTCTGATTACACGCAAACACCTACAAGCAAAGCAACAACAAATGGCGTCAACATGCCGGCGCATTTCCAACATTTCAAACATTTCCAACACTGCACTTGTACATACAGATACTTGCCGCAATTGTTTCGAAAAAGTATTGTTAGACGCAAAGGCAAAGAACATGACGACGACGACGACGACGAAGAACAAAAATTTTACCAACACTTGCACTTGCCGCTTTTACTTTCAATGCACTTAGCACACAAGCTGCTTGGTATTTGGTGTTGAAAAGCGGCTCATAAACATTAAGCTGCTTACAAAATGCACAAGCACTAATACACACACACACACACACACACACACACACACACACACACACACACACACACACACACACACACACACACACACACACACACACACACACACACACACACACACACACACACACACACACACACACACACACACACACACACACACACACACACGTACGCACACACACACCACACACATATAGACATGTACAAACCACGCTGGGAACAACTGTCGCGGCATACTTTTTACTTTTTATTTCAATTTATGTGCAAGTAAACCCTTTTTTTCTCCCTTTCTTTGTAACACTAAGTCCTTGAAATCCCTTTAGACGCTTCAGACGTCGACTGTGTGGCAATATTTATTTGAAAGCAAATAAGTTCATAAATATGTGCGCCATACAGCCAGCGGGGACAAAGCCAGCAGCGGCAGCCACATCATCAGCTGTCTGCCTATCTGTCTGCATAGATAGGCATGTTCCGGCTAACGATTAAGCCGTGTGTAAGTCTCTCTCTGTGTGTGTGTGTGTGTCTGCCTGGCTAATGGGTTTTAGCCAGTCTGTTGAAAATGCTAAGACTTGGGCTTGGTTTCGGTTATGGGGTGCTTGTACATTTTGAGCTGATGCTTCCGACAGCGTCATGATATAGACCCAGCTAATTGCCAGCGGTTGCTAAGCCGCGCATGTCTTTGCATTCGTATAAGCGTGCTTGAATTGTAGCGCTAAGGCTGATTTGGGGTGCTTGAGCTGCTTTACTAAGAAAATAAATGGTTAACAACGGCAGCAGTCCTGGTAACATACAAAAACGTGTAGCATTGCCTACCTTTCAATTATTTTCAATCATTCTAAATAGGCTTAAAAACCAAAAACGATGTAAATACTCTTTAGAGTTTTTGGTTGTCGTACCTGGGCGGTAGTCACTATCTTGGAAAATCTGCACAGTTTACGTGCAAGTCGGTAGTCAACTACTCATCTGTTGATAAGATTAACCGTTTCTCTTATTGTCACTAGGGCTTTTCTTTTATTTAAGGGAATCCAATTATTTGACAGATTTAATAAACTATTAGTATTTTGAACTATGAGAAAAAAATTTATAAACATCAATCAAATAAAATAAACTCGTTTTTTTCTCCCATAGTCCTTTTGTCAGGAATTTCGATCCTGTGCCATGTCATCGCTGAGACACATTTTAAAATGGTATGACTGGCATCATTACTTGGAGGCAGTCTGTGCTTAACGAAACATCGAAATCTTTTAACGAGTTAAGGTTTTTAGCCACCAATAGAAAAGCTGAAGACTATTTGTAAATAGGCTAAGTTCCCAATATTTTTTTATAAGAAAGCAAGCCAATAATAATGATTTTTAAAGTTCTGTTAATATGTTTTATTAGAGGCGAGATCTTCAGATCTTGAAAGAAACAAAATAGGTATAGATTTGGCTTTGTGGGCAGGACCCAAATAGTCATCCCATAAAATTAATTTGATTCGAACGCTCTATTTGGAGCAAACATTATACAAAAAAATCCAAAATACGGTTCAGTTTATATTGTAATTATATCAGCAGATTATGGATTGTGTTTTAAGATCACAGGGTTATCGTATGGTGCCTGTACTTTGTTGACTGTTGTCAATTCTTAAAAAAAAATCCCAAAAAAACCAAATACATGCTAAGCTCTGAAGGAATTAAAAAAATAGCAAATATATTTTCATTGTAAGATTAGTTAAAAAAGAAGGATTAATTTGGTTTGTTTTGGATATATTTTACAATTATTTAGAAATATACAATAAGAATAAGACCTAATAACGTTTTATCTTGAATAAAAAGCTTAGAGAAATGACTTACGTATGAAAAACTACAAAAATAATTAGAATTGTCAATATGAAACTTAAATGTTTAAAAAACTGGTTAATCCGTCATCCTTTTTCTGACACGTTGATATTCAAAGTTTTTTTTTTAAATGTAAATTTTTACAGATGAGTGAACCACTTGTGGCTTCCTTTTAAACTAAATAATGTTTAAGCCTTTTTAGAAGAAAAGATTATAAGTCTTACTGAATAGTGCTGTCAGCCTGTTGGAATGCTAGAATCTGCCATAAGCCACCTATGTAAATTCGAATTTTCAAAAATCAATTTGCGTAATTTTTTTAGGCTTTACATCTTGTTGCACTGCCGACTGATTACAAGCAAAAAGATCTAAGAACTGTGCAACTAAATGTACAATAGAAAATAAATGTAATGATCCAATTTAATGTTAATGTGAAGCTATTCGCTCTCAATTTCCGCCAAACCAAGCGGAAGCTTTGACAGCAACCAGTTTGGATTAATGATGACTTATGCAGTTTCTGGGATTGGCTGATTATGCTTAGTATAATTACGTTGTCCAACACTTATTACCTGTAGCAACTTAGCACATCTTTATTATATGTGTAACATATATGCAGTGTAAGGAGTGTATATCGATGCTACATGTGGCAACAAGCATGCAGACTCATTGTATATTCATACAGTTGCTTGTGCAACTTGCAGCAAATGCTCTTGACTTTAGTCTATCGATATTATCGTAATTTTGAAATGTACCGACAAATGCATACATTAGAAATGTTATCGTTCTTGGGTATACGGCTACTCAAATATAGATAGAAATAAAAGAAATGCATATGCATGAAATGTATCTGGTATTTGCAATAATTAGCAAGAATTTAGTCAACAAGTAATATTCGTAGCCTTGCTGGCTCAGAGCCTATTGCAAACACATTATGGCCATGTTAAATGGTAATCAATGCAAATGGATGCCTATTAATGTTGTCTGAGTGTCTGGGCGTAAAAGCTTGTATCTATCTGATTCATGCTCATCATTCGATAAACGTTTCAATGTAAAAGCATTCGTAATGAGTACTTTGGCTGAAGATATATTTTTAATAACTTATTAGTTGATGTCTGCAATAAGACAAGATGTTGTAATACTATGTGCATAATCAGTGAAGAGATTGACTGTCGTATTGTATTTATAGATATTTAGTTATTTGATTTACAGAAATATCATATGATGCGAGAGTATGCATCAATATAAAACGCATAAAGTCTTAAGCTCATCAGCATAATGCAGAGATGGACAAAGCAGACATGTCTTTGTGTAAGTGAGAAGTGCAGTCGGCAAAAGCGCAAATGAGCGCGTAAGTGACAATTTAGCAAATGCATGTAAGCGAGTTGACACAATGAAACATTTACGTTTGCTGACTGCAAATCATTTGATGCCTATATAAGCTAGCATAGAAAAACTCCGACAACATAAGCAACATTTGATCGGTGTGGATTTGAATTCGGCGTTCTTATCTCTCAGATCTCTCAGAAGAAGGGTAAACTCGTTTCAGATTACGAAAAAAATGCAAAGTTATTATTCTGGACTGCGAATGCCAAGCTTTGCATGATACAAAACATGTAATATTTTTTGCATCTTAGTTCATACAATTCAATTGAATGTTCATTTTAAGTGCTTCACTGCTTCAATGCACTGCCGTCAGTTAGAAAAAACTCTCTTTTGTTGACAGACATTAAATTTTCTTCATCGAAGACGGAAAATGTAGGACATGCGCGATCGTTCACTACGACAATGTATTGGTACAATTGCCTGACTACGAGGAGTTTTACTCGTGTTGTTTCAGCGTTGAGGTGGGGGCGTCAACCGACATATGTCAATTACAATGCCTTCTGGTTTAACAGGTAAGGTGTAAGGTTCAACACGCAGAAAAGCTGCAACATATGTCTTAACCTCTGTCTTCAGCAATGTCAGATTATGAGGCAGTCGGAGGCGAATGTTTGCCTTAAATTTTACAAGTAGTTTTCATTGAAGTTCCAACTAACACCTCGAAATTGTTAAATCGTTAGAAAACGAAGATAATACCCCTACTGGAAGACATGCCTTTAATAGTGAATTCAGTAAAATAGTTTTTTTAATTCAATTTAGTTGTTACAGTTTGCGTTGTGATTTTCTTTCCTGAGTTTATTTCATATTATTTTATATATTTAATTATTTTAACAATTGGTTCTTGTGACTAAATAATGTATATTACTTAGTAACCATAATGTACTGGAACATAGGCATCGAAATGACCGTTTGATAGGTCATCTGCTATGCGCAATCGTCGAATAGGTGCGTTTTTCGATCCAGACATTGCATAAGGCTTCCCATTGTGATATACCTCAAACTGGTAGGGATAAACATTGCCAGCAGCCATTAGTTCACAATATCCCCCATAAGTCATGGGCATTATCATGTTAGCGTAATATTTTTGAGCGCTTGAATAATTATTGCCTAATGAGTCCTCGGAGTAAATAGCATATTTGGGCCAATTTTGCGAGACGTGTGCGGCTATTTCCTTGCGTACCATATTGTGAAAATCTTGAGACTTAAACATTAAGTAGGATAGAGAACGAAAAAAACACGATCCGTCTCCAATCATGGATATCACATAATGTGGTACTGCCTCCCCGTTTATCAACAGGTTGTCTATTTCTACCGGCTTTCCACGATACCTTAGAACATTTATTTTAGTTTTTGGCATTATTGCGTGAATATAACTTACATATTTGTTATTTATTTTATTTGAATTGTGTTTTATATCCGAGAATATTGGCGTTGACTTGAAGCACTAAATTCCGAAAATGAAATTTTGAGTAGAAAAGCAAATATATTTATTTGAAATACTTTAGATATACTTTAAATATACAAGGAGACTGTATCACGATATATATTTAAATCTTGAATTATATTTATTTATGTATACAATATTATTTATGTTTGAAAGAAAAGTTCAAGATGAATTGATTGAATCAAAATAGAAAGAATATAAAATTTGTAATTCAACATTTCAGATACGCGTTGTATTGTCTGCTTAGTGCATTTCGAATAATGTATATTTGGTCTTAACGCGAATTTTTGGAAATAAACTTTTTCAACGTATTCGGCATATTAATATAGTAAGATTTCTGATCCTTGAAGTGAAAAGTGTGTATACGTCCGTAAGGAACGAAGCAATGTTTGAAAAATAAATGCAAGTTGTTGAGAGCGGTGGTGATAAATCCCAAATTAGAATGCGGAAAGGAATCTCGTAGAGCCAGCATATGAAGCGGATTCTGGAGATTATCATAATAGCGAATTTTGTTCAGAAACTTTCAAAACCAAATAATTCAAACATTGTATGTACAAAATGCATATAATTATTAAAATTTTTAAGCCCATAATATATAATATTTTAACCCGACTTTGGCTTTCTGGTTTCAACAATTTTTAGCCAAAAATTACGAATATATTTCAGATGATTCAAGACATTTCTAAATTATTTTCAAAAGCCTGAAAATAAAGGTTTGGGTTTCCATTTACTTACTATAACTTGTTTTACTTCAGGTGCACATTGTATTTATTGGGTTACAGCCGATCTCTTCAGCACTATCCAGGCGCCCGGCTTTGTTCTTCTCCAGTTAGCCACTCCAAGGTAAGATTTTTTTGCAATTTAGTTTTGACCCCATTCGTCTTCCCTTGTAGGCCTTCGCAACAAACACCTTTTTGGTCTCACAGTTTATGATTTATTTGACTGCTATAGTCGCCCCCAATTCGAAAGCGACCGAAGAATTTGCGAATAATTTTTCTCTTGAACACTTCAATCGCAGCAGTATCTTTCTGATCCGTCAAAATAAAGAGGTTTTAGTTGTAAGTTATTGCGTGTATAAGACGCTGCCCTTTATCTAAAGACTTCGTGAAAAAACAGAGTGATAGTCCTTACGAATATCGATAATCACTATTTTTTCTTAAAAATTGAGACACAACTGAACTTTACAAATTTTTCTCAGCTGTCTATGTATCCGAAAGGTTTCTATCTCAAAAAACCATGTCCCATTTTTTATTTAATTATTAAGAAATTAATTATCTCTGAGTTTATGAATATTCAGTCCATTTGAATGCTCGAAGAAGAAGTCTCCATTTGTAGCATGACTTACACATATATAAAATAGATCGTGACTCATTTTCAAAAGTTATCAAAAAATTATTGTAAAAACCGGCAAGAAATGAGCGTATAACTGATGGATGACTTAAAGATAGTCTTCAATAATTCATTACGGATGATAACTTTAGATATACAATCCGTGTTTGTCACTGTTTGGCATAAATTTTAGGTTCATAACTTGCAAAATATAGGTACACACCCACGTAGCTTTTAGGAACCATTCAAAGATTTTCTTGGGTATATATCTTGGTATATGAATTGTGCCAAGTGAAGTCGTAATAATTGCTTTACTTAGGATATTCCAATACATAGTCTATATAAAAAACTAATCCTTGCAGATGACTTTGCATTATACCGCTCTGGAAATAAGCAAAGCATTATTAAAGGAATGTTTCTGCAGCTCTAGAATATTAGATATTTTCAAAGGTGGATAATTAAATTAATATTATTACATTAATAAGACAAACACAAACATGCAACGAAGCAATAATAAATAATTGTTTATTTCGGTTCAAAGAGATTTGTTTAAGCTACTTTTTGAATAAGATGATGACCACCTGTGGTCTTGTGCACAAAATATACTATTTTTTCGACGTTTTCCATTGATTTGTTCATCGGTCGATATAAGCGTATATCTTGGATTTCGAATATCCCCACAAAAAAAGGCTGGTGGCGACAGATCGACTATTCTCGGTAGCCAATCAAAAAACCTTAATTTTCGATATCACACGTGCAGTGTGGCATTTTGCGCTATATTGTTGCTACCAGAAGCCATTCAAGTCATTTTTTGAACGATAGGCATCGCACAATCTGCTTGATAACGCTCGCCATTGACGGTTGTAATTGTTTCAACATCGTCTATAAAAATAAGGACTGTGGAATTGTCCTTTTTTGATCGTATAGAAGCTGCTCTTTAATTAATTGAAAGGTTTTTAGTGGCATAGCTTTTAGCTTCATTTTTTACACGAAACGATCGATTAGATTTCATTCACAATTGAGAAGTTAATTTGAATGCAAATCTGAACAATAAATTGTCTTGAAATGACGCTGCCAACGGGGTATGACATAAGTCGAATTGTAACTCCTGTCTAAAGTTATAGAGTTGCCCGTTGTTGTCACTTTGCATGACATTTAGATCGAGAATATATAATGAAAGAATGTTCGTGAGAAAATGGTTATATCATGAAGTTACTTTGAATAGAGGCAGCTACACCCGACGTCTCTGAGATTATTGATCAAAGTACAAAAATTCAAAGTCCACAAAAGTTAAAGCAAGTTTTAAAATTGAAATTGGAAAAGTGACAGGACGATTTCATATGGAAAGACCCTATTGGGTGTCTGAACTGTGTAATACGCTTTAGATCATAAAAGCGATTGCATACTATTATGGCGCCATTTATACCGTATTTCATCACTTTACTATTTACCTTACCCCCACAGCCATAACCTATCACCATACTCGATTGCAGTCGATGAATTAATCGATTATCCGACTGAAAACACTCTTATGGCTTTAAGTGCGGTGTCATTGTAATCGCTGCTAAATGCTAAATTGCCTACAAATGCGAAGCAATTATAAAACATAAAAAAGGGGAAGAGAGAGAGAGAGAAAGAGACAGAGATAAAGAGAGCGAAAAAAATATTAATTATGTTTGCATTAGATTTAGCTTATTATTGTTGTTAGTGTTGTTGTAAACTATGGAGCAATGGAGAACGTTGGCGAAGGGAGCAGCAAGCAGCGAGCAGCAAGTGAACGACATATTGGCATATGAGAACGCATGTTTGCTGCTTGCTGTAATTGGCATCATTGTGTGCAATTGATTGCATTTCATTGTATGGGCGGGGGTGTAAGGAAGGCAACAACATAAACAAACCAATTAAGGGCCAAGTGCACAGCCGAGGCGCAACAACAGCAACAACCACATGAGTAACAAGCTCAAGTATAACATGTGTGTGTGTGTGTGAGAGAAGAGAGTTGACTGAGCTTGTGTGTGTGTGTGTGTGCACTTGGGGGGCCAGCTGCGGGTCAGAGCAGGTCACACAAATGGCAGGCAATGAAAATCACTGCAAATGGAGCCAATTGTTTTATGAACTTATTGCGCGCTCTTTTATCTGCCATTTGCCGTATTGTTGTTGTTGTTGTTGTTGTTATGCGAAGCCATTATAGTTTCACTTGAGGAGCATCAGGCAAAGAGCACAATGACGACGACGGCAGCAACAACAACAAAGACAATAACAAAGCAAAAGCAAAGAGAAAACAAAAATGGAGCAACAGAAATGCTTATGCAGCAAGAAATGGCAAATATGTACACACTCACACACACTCACAAACAGTAACACATAAATATATACACTTACAAGTGGGCAACATTTTGTTTTTTATACACTATAAATATAGCACAAGGGGTACTACAGAAAATGGTAATGCTTTAGACCATAAAATTTTAATCGTTTTACCAAATTTGATTTAACTAAAAATTGAGTTAGCAAATCTCTTCCAGTCGTTTGGGACGACTGCGCCTCGGAGATTATGAATGTTAAGCGTCGTGAAAAAAATCCATTCTATTTTTTTTTTTTTTATATATTGATAATTATTTAGATTGCCAGCAAGAATATAACAATGCAGGAGAACGAATATAGGAAGCTTTGAATCTTTTTTGTAATATGTACTCATTTTTAATATAATTGTTGTGCCTACATTATAAAAAAGAGCCGCCTATTTAAAAAAAAATATGTATTTTTTTTTATTTTGTATGTATTATTATATGGTATTTAACAACGCTATTGCGCCACATCCTGATCAATCGCATTCTTCTATGCGTTGCTCTTCTACAGTAACTTGTTAATCATTTACCAAATTATATTTTTTAAGGAATTAATTAATTGTATATGTCAATTAAAAATACACAAATTGAGTTAATTAATTTGATATTCTTAATAATAATTACTATTATTATAAAGAAGTGTGTACATACACTGCAATTGGTTATTGATGTTAACATATTTAATTCTAGCTAATTGTTAAGGTTTTGTGTATTCAAATCTTCATATGGTCTTTTAAGAATATATAAGGCATCGATAAAAGAGTTTTGAAATGTGCATAAGTGCAACAATTAGTAACAAACATCTATTAAAATAATAATTGGGAATTTGTTTTTTTCTGTTTTAAAATTGAAATATTAAAGTAATTGCCTATTATTTAGAATAGATAACAATAATATTTACGTGCTGTTATTTTTTTGGTGAATAAGTTAAGAACTTTTACTAGTGGTGTCAGAAGGGAGTATCTCACTGGCGTAAGAGCATATCCCAGTTCCCGGAAATCTTATAATCACGCTGAGCCTGACGCACAACCTTACTATTTCAAGATCTTTTAGAAATCAGTATACACAATTGCTTCATATGCAAGTGCCCACAACTCTTATCTTTTTCTAATGTGTCGCAGCTATGAGATCATCGTGATGCCTGACGAAGCACACTGAGAATGCAATTGCGTAAAGAAGTGAGCCAGGGTTTTGCAAAAGCATTAAGTCAAAAAATATGAGTATATATATGTGTTATCACATAACATCTTAAGCCATTTTTTTATTATAATTGTTTTTTAGACCCATAACATTTATATGCTGTTCCTGATATGTGCTGAAAGAACGATTAAGATGTTATTAATTTAAAAAATAAAACTGATAATCATAAAATCCAAAAATTTAGCTACTTAAAAAAAAAAACAAAACAATAATAAAATTTCTCAAAAGAAACTGGATTTTGTAAAAATTTAGGTTTTTAGTAACGCCACCTATTGGAGTGGCGCTGATGTTGCAAAGGTGTAGTCTTCACATTTAATCGAAGTATCGAAATTCGAAACATAGCACTTAAAGTGATTGTACCTTTGAGCAACAGTCGGAATTGTGGTCCTGGATAAAAGTTATGCTGAAGATTGTTTCTTGTAAAAATTCTGTATCGAAGCCCAAGAAACTATTTTAGCAATTTTAAAAAATTAGCTTATCTTATCTTTTATTACATTATTGGCGTTTCTCAGCAATTAAATTAAAAAGGGGAACATTTCTTGTTCCGATTGGTTTTAAATAACATCTGGCTGTGTTATACTCTTTCTGTAGTTTCAAATAAAAGCTTTTTGATTTACCAAGAGTAATTTGTCCATTGAGTCAGTAACTTTTAAAATATTTCACATTCTTAATTGAAGTCAGTAAGGGTATGCTTTTGTCGTACAGCATCGTCTAAATATTTCATTTTCTTTTTTTTGTCGTTTCAGTTAGCAAAAAGCATAACACAGAGAAAATGTATTGCAAACAAATTGTCAAGTATTTTTGTGGCTTACATCTTGGTTTTGGCCTGGTCGCAACGCACGCAGCGTTTTCGCGACATGGTGCCAAATGCCAGCAGACATGGACATAGAGACCGAGGGGGTTACCAAGTCATAGCTGGGCATTAAGTTTGGCGGGGATTGCTGAAACAGCGACCGAATTTGGTTTTGAAAGTGGTGCACAGCTGGGCATTGGGTACAAAGACTTTGACGCTATGATGTAGTGCTGAGAAACTAACAAGTGGAGGGGGGCAGTACAATATACAGGCTGCATGTATTTTCAAATGGATGTCGTTGAGTTTTGCTCTAGCTTCGCATGTGTGTGAGTGTGTGTGTATGTTTGAAGTGGCAGCAATGGCTGACTTTTGGCATGTGCTTACTTATTGCCTTAATATGTGCATGTATGTGTGCGCGTATGGGTATCATATGTCTGGGTTGTTTCATTGGTGGGGCAAGCTCTATACGAGAGTAAGCTGGTAAAATTGCCTTACAAATTATGAAACCGCTGCCATGCTGTGTGTCATCTCTCCACCAGCTGAGACTCGACTGACTGAACTTTGATATTGAATTTACATATTGCTGTGCATGTAATCGTTGAAAAGAGTCATTGCATCGTCTCACTGCTGTCACTGGATTTGAGCAAAATGACAAGTAATCTTTTATCAAATCATTAATAAAATTAAGAATGATTGAAAACTTTTGATCATAAATAAGCCGTCAGGGGACCGCTCCGACACTATGATGTATAAATTGTGGCTCAACACGACAATTCCAATTGATAGAGGCAATAATGTCCACAGGACTAGTCATTCATGCACGCAGTCTTTCGTTTAAACATAATCTTTGCTTCCATTAATCATTCCAAAAATGACTTTATTCCCTGTTAACCTTAAATTAGAGATTTTTCGAAAGTATAACTTAGAATCGAGCCTGATGACCAATGCTAGTGTAAATGGAAACATGCGTTTTGAAAAATATCCACAGACAAGCGGCAGAAATTTGACCTTTTTGGGTCCAAGTGATGATCGAAGTGATCCGGGATAAAACTGCCTTTCGAAAGACACTAAGTTCATATTCATAAGCTAACTGGAAATGAATTAAACAAAGATTCATGCGAAGAATTAAGTCAAAAATAAGACCAATATACTTGACTTGACTTTTAACTCTTTCTCATTTTTTGCATTAAAATTCTGCAAAGTTTCACGTCCAACTTAAAGAGATTATTCATGTAACTTGTTTGCTAAATAACCAACATTCCCAACTTAATCATATATGATTTAGCTCAGTCTAAGCACTTCCAGAATTAATTTTCTTTTTGATTTACGTACTCCTTCATACGCTTACGCACTCACAATCTTTCTCTTCCACTTTTTTTTTCAGTTTTACTTCGCCATATTAACTAAATGTGCTGTTTATGTAAATGTGCTTATCAAATTAAAGGCCGTAAAAGGAAACCCCTAGAGTTAGTCGAAAGCAAAACGTCACCAGGGAAGATGAAATTGACGACAGACCACAGATTTTTTGATGACTCTGTTGGTGGGTGTGAAACCGAGGAGGGTCTGACAATCTCACATAAAAATACCTGAACGTTTCAACTGCAAGTGATGGCTGCTTTAGCTGCTGCTGCGGCTGCCGTTGGGTACTGGTGGTGCTGGCCACTGCCCGGATGTGACCGCATAAATCATTTCTAATTGCCAAACCAAATGGTTGAGTGGTTGCTCGTGCAGCTACGGCTCAGATATTTTGGTCACTTTTGGCTTGGTTGATTTTAAGTTAAAGTTTATTACGTGCATTCATTTCACTAATTGAGCCACAAATTACATTTGGCGTATACTTAATATAACAACATACTTAACAAGAACAATAACAATAGCGAGTACTTAAGCAACAACTGCTGAATGAATCAAAATGAATTACATGCACGCCTTGGTTTTACTCGATTTTCAGACTGATTGAGTGTGATATTTCCAGTTCTGTCGAATTCGGTACGTTGCCAGTGTGACCAACATACTCGATAATGTCGCGTAACAGGTTTTTATGGTTTACGTGACTATATGAACAACTGCTGCAGCAACAACAGCAGCAACTACAACAATATCGTCATACACAGCAGTCACACAAACGACAAAACCCAAGCAACAACAGCAACAACCGCAGAAGAAACAAACCATCATACATATATGTATTGGTTATATATAGTACAATTTCTACATATATGAAATAACAAACATATGACCTCATGCTCGTGCACAATAACACCCATAACATACACCCACACACACACATATTAACAGAACCCCATAAGGCACGGTCTATGAAGCTCAGAAGAAAAAAAGGCCACTTGAATTGTATATAAATTCTGAGATACTCTGAAAACAAAGGATTCAGTTAGTTTTTTACTGTATAAGCTTTTATTTGTTTAAAAAAATTATGCTTATTTTTTGCAAATACTTTAAGAATATTCAGAATTTTGTCGAAAAGTTTGGTAGGATACTTACTGGATTACTTACGTGATATTGCTGATTTCAGCAGTACCTGATATAGAGTTTAATTAAATTTAATTAATTAATTGCAAAAAAGTGTAATGCTCTTAGGAAAGTCTTAGAAAAGTCAATCATCTCAATTTGGTGGACAGCATTAGTAAAGACGATGTGAACACACAGAAACTAGCAAAGATTATATTCTGTAATGTGGCAATATGACGGGATAAGGTGCATTTTACGGTTTGAGGGATATTATTTATTTTGACAAAATGCTTATTGTTTTTTTCAAAATATCGAATTTAAAAATAAATAAATAAAAATAAAAACAAACAACAAACATTTTGGTGTCTGTCTTTAACTCATTGATCAAAGTTAAAAATAAAATTTTCACTTCTAAAATTCTAGTTAATATTTATTGTAAGTTCAAATTGCATTGGTTCGCATTTTGTGCTCAAAATTATTTTTTTTTATTGAAATACATTACACACAGTATTATCCTTAATAATAATATCTAAAAATTATTATTTCCCAATCTAAACGAAAAAATCGTCACTATATGGAGCAAAAGCCGCTTCTATCATGTTCCAAATTTAAAAATCACCTTTCCACATCGCTTAGCGTCAACATGTCCACATTCAATTTCCTAGCTTAGGAATAAATCCCAATTTCATTAAATGACTGATAATTGTTTGTTTGGCACAGTTTTTCATCCAGCAAAATGCATCATCATCTTTAAACTTTTTGGGACTTAGTTTGCTATGCTGAAATCAAATAGTGCTTAGGCTCTTAAAGCATTGAAAACACTCTCGGCATGACTTATTGTTCAGGCCAGATTCATCAAAAACTTCGACAAGCATTAGGCAGGCTTCAGCTTCGTTTAAAACAGAAAATCAAAACTTACCGCAAATACCATATATTTAACACAAATCAAGACAATTTCGAACAATCAAACAAGAATTTAATTGTCAGAAACAGAAGCAGATGTACTACGGTAATTGCCGACAGATGAAATAGGTCATATCTGCTTCTTGCAATATCGGCTACAAGTTGCAGATGGAGCCGGCATATTTAAAAAACCAAGCTGCATTGAGCCTTAAGGAATCGAAATCTAGTACTTACCATATTTACCTTATAAACGCTTAAAACAAAAATATTGCAAACTCGGCTTTTAATGTATTGTGCAAACTGCATTAGAAAGTAAATATACCCCGCATATGGGTGTTATAACACGTATGCATGCCGTTGGCCTATATCAAATAATTACCGGAACTTGAACATATAACCAACAGTTTCCGTTGCACGACAGTCTACAGGATGGGCACAGGTAAAAATGTCCTGGCCACATAAATTATTGTGGCCATATCAGAGCCTATATATGTATGTATATATATGTAAAAGGGAACACACATATATTTATATAACAACTTTGTATTGTGCATGTCCGTTTATAATAATTTAAATGCAATCAAATTGTCAATAATAGTTTTTTAACTGAGCCTGTTAAACTATTTATTTATTATATATATATGTATGTGCATAAACGAATATGTGTTAACTGAAAGTTTTTGTCTTGAACTGGCCAAAGAATTATGGCAAAAAGTTGCTATACGAAAGATTTTGTTGTCGTCTTTTGCTTTCAAGTTGCTTTTTCGTAGCATACTTCTTGGGGCGGGGAAGCAACGTCCAAATTATGCTAATGTGTCTATTAGCATAAAGTGATTTTGATGAGCATAAAAGTGGACTTTACGCTTGGCTGGTTTTGATTTGGGTTATATGTCTATGTCTAGGATGATTTGTATGAGTGTATGTGTGTGTGTGAGTGCGTGTGTATCTATGACTGTGCGCGTTTGGGTGAGGTTTGCCTTTGGCTAGGTCAGTTAGCGCTGAGATTTGAATGAAATTAGAAACAATCTAAGCACCAGGGAAACTCTACTGCTCAAAACTTCTAGCCTTTTATTGTTTCAGGGGATCCGTTTGCAATCGGCTTTCATAAATTAAAACTCCTGGGAAATCAAAGCAACTTAAGTTATTGAAGTTTTATATCGTTTTTTTCTATGAATTTGTAGATTCGTAATTATCAGCCTGGTTGCGTTTTCAAACTTTGTTAAAATTTATTGCAAACCAGTTTTCATAAATTTGTAAATATAATAACTTATTAAGTTTAAAAAAATTTTTGTTGTGCGTTAGTTTTTAGAAGATGTTGCCTTTTCGAAATAAAAGTTAAGGCGTCACAAAATATTGCGCCATTTTTTTTTTTTTTTGGTAATGAAATGCTTGATTTTAAACAGATTTTTTATTTAGTGAAACTACATCCTATACTTTATATTATATTTAATTGTTGCCTTATTCTAAGATCTAGTTAGTTCTTGTTTTTTCGATAATAAAATAACAATGAATAACAATAGATTTTTACTGAAACACGTTTTTAAAAAATTTAAAAATTTAAATTTAAAGTTACGAAGAATCTAACAATCGAAAAGTTAATCGGATAATGCATGGATTGATGAAGAATTTGAAATTTAAAAAAAATTTTCAAATCTTAAATGAAAATCTTTTTACCAAAGTTCCACTTTCTGCAATAAAAAATAATTAAAATACTTTCTTTATCCAAGCGGAAGAATAGTATATAGAAGCTGTTCTCAAGTTAAAGAGTACTATATTTCCGAAGTCATTTTTGTGAAAGAATGCGCTTAAAGTTCTAAGTAAAATTTGCATTAACACACGAAACAAGTCCATTAAAAGTTTCCTATTTAAACAGTTGAACTTGTGTTTCAGAGAATTCTTTTGAAATGATTTACACTTGGAAAAATAAAATAGAGCAAAATTAACATACTGATATTTAAATCGGAAATGGGAATAAATATTGACGTCCAGAAAATGCTGTTGCTTTGCAAAGATTTAAACTCCCTTTATTTCATTATAACCCTCCCACATTTGCACTATTGTTTCATTTTTGATTACTTATATTGTTAATTGTTAATAAAACTTGACCTTTCATTTTAAAAGTCATTAAAGTCATACTAAATCGTTAAAATCTGACAGAGTACGCAGAAAGACTGCCAAAAAATCATGCCGGCAAAGAAAACAAGAAAAATTGTATTTTTTAAATTGAAAATTATTTATTTATACAATAACAATCATTAATACACATTATTATCAACACTTTTGTTATTAGTTTTTGAATATTCACGGTCAACACGTAATCAATGTTTCTACAGAACTGACAAAATTTCATATGTCATAGCTTCATATAACAAACAAGAAGAAGCAGCAGCAGTATTAAGAGAGCGCGCACAAACCCTGTTTTATGCACAAAGAGAGCGTGCTACGATTTTCGAAAATATATTCAGCTAGGCAAGCGCGTATAAGTAAGAGCATGTATAAGAGCGCAAAGCATGACAATTTTGGTTTGCTCTTAACTGGTCAAGTGCTAGATAAAAACTTGCTTAAATTTGAAAAACTACTTTAATAAATTTAAACCCATAAATAAATGTGAACACATTTAGTATTCCGAAATAAAAAAATTTTTAATTTCTTTTTATAAAGCTAATTAAGTTATAAATTTAAGTCCAACACGTGCCAACAATTTAAGAGTTATGACGTCACACAGTCAGCCAGCCAGCAGCTGTAACTTATTTAACTGTCTATAAAACTTGTCGTTATACTCTATAGTGCGTCCACACCTGATGATAATAAACCCAAGGACATCTGACTCGCCTAGCAACCAATACGTAGCTGTATATAAAAAAAAAGTAAGCTAAAAAAGTTGCTGGTACAAGCCCAAGTATTATATGACAAACTAGTTACCTGCATAAATAATAATTTTCATGTTTCCATGTGTGAGTATGCTCATCCATGGGTTTCTTAGCTTGATGGATGAATATTTTGTGTTTTGCTTGGTTAAGGAGTAGTAGTACCTGCCAAGCATGATGTTATGCATAAATATATATGGATGGCTAGGGGTGTTCAGCTGGAACGTGCCAAATGAAAATGCAATAAGTTAATGATATCAACAAGCGCAAAATGTCAGCTCTACCTTAGTTGAGTACTTCGAGCATATTAAATGTCCACACTATGTCACTAATAAAGCACGAGTGATAGTTTGTCAAAGTGTGCGTGCACGAGAGAGATTGTGCGTGTGTGTGTGTGTGTGTGTGTGTGTTTGCAGGATATGGATAAAAACGATATGCACGATATACATAAGTAATAATCGTAAAACTAATGCAAATGAATATGGTGAGTAAAGTGGGGTAGGTGAGCTGATATCAAAGGTTATGTTTAAAACCATGATACTTAAAACGTGTGGGTGGTAAGGACTACTTTGTGGATGTCTATAAAATGCGGAGCAAAAAAAAAACATTTTTATGCTATAGGGACTTTTTTTGTGTTACAACTTTTCTATTTATTTTCTTTTAATGGAAGATATACAAGGTAAACACTAAAAATAAGGTTTGCATAAGGTAAAGGTAGAAATATGAAATTTTATTTTTTTATATGGGAGGGCTTAAGTGATTTCAGAATAGAAGTGTAGTTAAATAAATAAACTTTAAGTTTTAGGTGTACAATTTTGCTTCCAGCGATTTCTAATAGGTGTATATCGATATTATTCGAGTAGAAGCGATATATACTATATTATGCTTTTTTGAAGATGCAAAATTGTAAGCATTACTTGAGATATTTTATAGTTAAATCAGGAGGAGTTAAATGGGTGTTAACATTTTCAAATGTATGTATTATAGCAATGATGTTGCCACACAATTCACGCATAATTATAAGACTATTGCGAAATCTTCTAATTGTAAACATACGTCTACAGTATTGTTTCAGAAGATTTGTGTATATCTGATAGAAACATAAATTCACTGTTGATCGAAAATGTCAGGTTTTGAGCCGAGTGCGCTTTATTTGCGGAAAGTGCTGCTTTTCTTACGTACGGCGAGGCTGCTCTTAGTGAAATTGCAATGATGATTTTGATATCGAATACCATCATGGCGGTGGCAGGGAACAGTTTTTTGAAGATGCAAAATTGTAAGCATTACTTGACCTATTTTATAGTTAAAGCAGGAGGGGTTAAATGGGTGTTAATATTTGCAAATGTATGTATTATAGCAACTATGTTGCCACACAATTCACGCATAATTATAAAACTATAGCGAAATCTTAAGTTAGCTGGCCGTGTAAAAAGTTGCATTTTATATAAACTTTGTGGCAAATTGTTAAATCTGATAGTAAATAAAAATATAAATTGTATTAAACTTACTTTGTATTAAATAAAAATATTTTAATTTTGTAGCTTAAGAAGAAAATAATTAAAAAATTCTATAATGCAAACTAAAAATTGACTTTTTCGAACTTTTTACGATATCTGTCGAAAAAAAAATTCCCAATTTTACGAAATTATTATTTGGTTTTTTGTACCAACATGAATATAGTCAGTTAATTTCGGTTAAATTTGAAGCGATGATTGGGAATACGAAAATACTTTTATCTGCCGAATTTGGTTACGATATCTTAAAAAAAAACAAACGAACAATTAATTTTTTTAAAGAAAAAACCCATTGACAGATTTGCGATATATATATATATATATATATATATATATATATGCAAATACAGTCAAGTTCCTAGCCAACACCAGATGTGAGAATGTGCATGTGTATAAAAAATGTACCCATCAGTATGGGGTTGCGAATTAGTTTTATATTATATTTTCCCCGATATTTTTGTTAATTTTAAAATTTTTAGGTTGTAATATTTTAAGTTCAACTGGACGAAGTTGTACTCCTGAAATAATAATAAATAAATAAATTTGTTTAGTTGTTCTGATTATACTTGAGGTGGACTTGGAGGGACTTACGAATTGTTATATTTCGAGTTACATGCATTCGGATTCGGAAATGCACACTTTGTGCCATAAGATGCAGAATATACAATTTTTTAATGATAATTAATTTTATATCACGGTAGATTTTAACGAACTCTTTAATGTTGCTCGCTCTAATGTTACACATTTGTATCATTAAAGCGTGGTCTTCGAATTTTTTTAAATTTGTCAATTTTGTAAAATACAAAAAAGGCGATATAACTTAAACTCAATTCGAATACTAAACTTATTGCAAAACAGCAAATCGGATTAAAAAAAAAAAAATGTATTTTGATTTGTATTTTTTTTTTTCTAAATTTTTTGGAATGCTTTTGCTTTTAAATTCTAGATTTCGTCTGCATTAAATCACTGATTTCACCTCAAAACTTTTTCAAAAAATTGACACTTCACATTTATGCCGAGCCGTCATACTTTACGAAGCAATCTGATTATAAATTTTAAAATAAATATAAATGGTCCGCACTTCTTCAAAAACGTTAATGGCCAGATCGTTACAGTCAATGGTGATCGGTATAGAGCCATTGCGTCCAGGAGCTGTGATTCCAACAAGACGGCGCAACATCTCACACAGCTCGTGCCACAATCGATTTATTAAAAGACACGTTTGGTGATCGCCTAATCTCACGTTTGGGTCCTGTGAATTCGCCTTCAAGGTCTTGTGATTTAACACCGCTAGGCTACTTACTGTGGGGCTATATAAAGTCATTGGTCTATGCGCTTAACTATTTGGAAGACAACATTCGAAGATTATCTTTCGGATAAATAAAATGCAAGTCAATAGAATAATCAATCGTTCCTTTTTTGCAATTTAAAGTTAGATACCTCTAAAAAAACACGATTTATAATGTATATATTTTACTAATCGATAATTAGATTTTCTCAAGTTGACGATTAATGTTTTATGTTTTGGCTGCAGTGTTGAAAGTTACTATATTCAAAAATCAATACATAATACCTTTAACTATTGGATCTTCATATGGTAATTACTAACTTAAAGTTGAGTAGTCCCTACAGCTCACAACTGAATTAAAATTTAAAAACTTTACTATTTAAATTAATTTCGTTTTAGGAAGACGCATTTTATTTTTAACGAGCGCACTCTAAAAGCAACCCTCGCCTTCAGGTCTATAAATGTATAATCTCTATATGGGGAAGTGCCTTTGTTGTGGGTTTGTTGCTTCGTTTGACAGTATTCTATTTTTTTTTTTTTTTTGGACAATAATTGTTTGCCTCTGTCCTTTTTTTAAGCTCTAATTCTTTTTATTATTGCGTATTTTATAGAGCGTTCTCTCAGCGACCAGCTCTTGAATTGAATTTTATGAATGTTGTTAACATTTGATAGGCAAAGAGCGTTGAGGCGGGGACAGCGGGTCAGTTGCTGTATTAGTTTTCGTTAGTGAGTGTGTATGTGTATCTGTGTGAGAGCGCGTCGTATATAATTGTGTAGCTGTGTGCGTTTGCATGTTTATACGCCGGAAGTATTTTGTTCAACACTAGATTTATGTACATCAACATGGCCAGCAGCAGCAGCAGCAGCAACAATAAAAATAAAATCGACAACAAAAAAAATATATTTATATAATTTAATTTTTAGTACAATTTTTTTTCTACTTTTGCATTGCAAAATTAAATAAAAGCCGCAACGATTTTCAACTGAGGCAGTCATAAAAAAATATATATATACTAAATATGCGCATAGCTGTAATACAATTAGGGATTTTCGTGCTGTGACAAATAGACTGCCAGTTGTTGTTGCTGCTGTTGTCCTTGTCATTGTAGTTTTTCATTTTAAGCTTCAAATTTATTTATGCGTTTTTATTTTTATGGAGCACTCAAAGGGAAAATGAAAAAGAAGAGTAGCAGCTTAACTGCCAAAAGCCAACTCAAAATATCAATGAAAATTTACTGCCTAGCTATCGGCAGACCACAAAAGTGTTTTCATAATTTCCGTTCTATGCCAAAAGCAACTGCCACTGCCACTGCCACAGTTGTTGAGTAATTTAATGCTCATACGTCATGTGTGACAGACATCGTCGCCAACGTGGCAGCAGCACATTGACTGACGAGCGCGTTCGCTAATTGCATTTCAATAAACTGCCCGACACTGGCAGCGCTCACGAATACACGCACGCAGACACGCACGCACGCACACAAGCACAACTACATAGAGTCCTGCTGAATAATAGACTAAAATGTGGGAATAATTAACTAGATGCTATGACAACAAAATGTCACACAAATCTCAGATACACACACACACACACACACACAAACTGATTATTATTGTAGATGCTAGCACACACATTGCTTGAATGTCAATGAAATTTCAAGGACAACCGCAAAAATGTGATTCCATAAAATGGCCACAGAAACGAGTTATGGAAATGAAATGCAAAAAGATAAAGAATATACGATATTATATTATATTTATGCTGCTTTATATTATATATATAGAAAGAGTAAGAAAAAATACATAACATAATGTAATGCAAACTGCAAATGACATTTGACAATTTGGTTTACAAGGCAGCGTTTAAATATTCCTAGTACCGAAAGACATTTGTACCATTTATTGTTCAAAAAGTGTCAAGCCAAGTAAAATATATAATACATATATATATATATGTATAGACACACATATATATATATATATGCATAAAAAAAGGACGAAAAAAGTGAAGTAGTGAAAACGCCCCATGAGCAGTGTACGTTGCTTTTATACTCTGCCTAGAACTGTGAAAAACTTTGAGAGCAAATCAAGTGAATGACTCGTTTGCAGTTTTAAATGTATTCATTTTCAATACAAAAAAATAAAAATAAATTTATTTCTTTTAAAAAATATACGAGTTGCTCCATTGGCGTTTGTGTGCAGCTCTCTTCATAAATAATGCATTATTGGGATGTGCGCCAATATATTACGTAAGAGTTAGACAATATATATAAAAGAAAAGAAAATTTTTAAAACAATCGGATTCTTAAGTTTCTTAAATTTTATTGCTTTTTACTGTTAAATAATTTTGATATAAGTTTGCAGTATTATTCGAAAGAAAGTCGTTAAGTCGTTGCAGTTTAGAACTATGTATTCAAATACTCAAAGTACAAAAGTGCAAATGATGAAATATGAAAGATTTAAACTCTTAAAGTTTATCTATCTAAACAATTGTACAATAGTGATCACGAAGATTAAAAATTGTTTATCTTTTGTGGAGGTAAGCAGTTTTTTCACAGCGCTGTAATCTCCTGCATTTTGCAAATCACCGCAATAGCATGATTGTTGCTATGGCGCTCATTTGCGCTCTTATCGGCTGCACTGCTTACTCATACAAAAAAATGTATGGTTGTATGAGTTCTGACCAATACTGTTCTGAAACAAGGCGTTGCTATTAAAATAGATTCCCATAAAAAATATTTTCTTCGTATATCCAATCCAGAATAATCTTTCTTGACATCTCCAATCTTCGTTATCTAGAGTACTTTTCAATATCTCTAGGGCAAGTTTGTTGGGGGATTTTTGGAAATTAAGCAGAAAACTAAGCGATCTTGACTATGCCTTTGATGCAACTCTGTTAACGAATCGTTGTTGTGATATGCAAAATCAACCTAGTAAGCTTGTCAACAAATCTAGAAAAGCCGGCTTGTACTTAAACTGCTCTAAAACCAAGAGTATGAGAGGATAAATGCGAACAATAGCATTCAGTTGCATATTGAAGGCAATCCCATTGAAGAAGTAGATAAATTCGAATACCTCGGCAGTCAGTTAACGAAAGATAAATGAACTGTATTGGATATTCAAAGAAGAATCCAAAAAGCCAAAGTTGCCTACGGGCAATTTAAAAACTTCGGGAGGGTGAATTATCACAAGACTAAGATTCAAATTTTTAACGCCTGCATTAACTTTGTTCTCTTATACGGCTGTGGGACCTGGCTCACCACTCTAGCAGCAATAAAAAAACTACAAACATTTATTTATCATTGCTTGCGTAATACATTGTATTACGCATCTAACGGTCTAGAACTATATTTAATCAACGACTGTGGGAAGTTTGCGGGCAAAAGCTCGTTTAAATAAGAAATCGTGATGGTTGGGTCATACCTACGCAAAAACAGTGACAGCAGAAACCCAAAAATTAATGAGCAAACTCCGTGCAATAGCAAAAAAGAGGGACAATTGGAAGACTTTTTTCAAAATAATCTGTGATTAGACAATGTTTTTTAAATATTAAATATATCAATAATTATAACAATAGATTTTGCAGCTACAACTGAATCTTTCAGATATATGTAAAAAATATTTTGTATATTAGCCTTGTTGCTAAGTGAAAGCCTGTTCCTGGGATTAAGGAGCCAGGCCTTCTATTTACTTTTTAGGCTCCCAGTTACCTCAATGCATTTACGCTGGAATTTAAGGCGCTTGTCTAACGTGGCATGAAAATATTTGTGAACTTCCTTTTGGAATCATAGTACCATGGAAAAGTAGAATTTTTACAAGTATATGCAATAGATACAACTACACCGGGCCTTATGGGAATGTTCTAGCGACAGGTACATTCGTACATTTCTTAAATGTGTCTAAATACAACTGAAGCAGGTCTGTAAAGGTATAGACGGAGGATTCTTTGATTGGGATTGGTTCATGTATGTTACCAGCTTTGCGCAGATCGTATGTATACAGGCTGTGAATCGTAAGAACTAACACACTTCCCTGTAGAATAACGACACGCCATTGGGATTCGACTTTGAAGAATAGGTTCCTGTTTTCCGCATTTGCAGTGACGATAAATACTGAAGGGAAACAATTTAATGTTTTATATTTTAACTAAATGAATTTATCGCTATAACAATAAAACTATTTAATTGATTTTAAGAATTTTTGATATTAATTAATTTACATTTGCAGGTTAACATCTTTTCGAAAAGGATACAATAGATAAAAGGTGTCAGATTGCCTTTAGAACTTAAGCACTTCTCTAGTTTGATAAAGTAAATTCCACCTATAATAATGAGAAATAAACTTAACTGCTCGATATCATAAGACATAAGGCTCAAAATGCGCAATCATAATCGATTTATCATTTTTGGACCTATTTTTATGTACCAATAAATATCATGGCTATCGGTTTTCGATAACTTTTTACACATTTTCAAATGTTCGAAATTAAATAGTACAATGTCACATTTCTAAGCATAAATATTAACTAGAGCAACAAAAAGAAAACTTAATATAGATAATTATAAAAATTTAATTAATTTATACTCTTACCAATGCGATCAAAGCATGAAGATATAAATATAAATAACTACAGTTTAGAGCCAAATCAAATGGCGGTGTCTTCAATAGCGATTTTCTTAGGTAAAAGCATCTACTTATTTGCTAGCTATGCCTCTGGTAACCAAACGCGTCAGATCTGCTGGGTGGAATCGAAACACCACTACGCTGCCGAGGGAAGCGTCTCAATCTAAAGCAATCACTTTAAAATTTACAATTCTACATTGTAGCAAACGGAGCAACACACTCTATGAGCCCAATTTGTAGAGTATTTATGCGTAAAAAAAAGAATGAAAACGTTGACGACGATGAATGTGCGACACATGCCAAGCGGAACGAGTAAAGCTTTAGTTTGAAGTTGGATTGGGAACTGCGGCTCTCTCTGCCTGCAACTAGTACCCGATGCTGGGCGAAGGGTAAAATGCAAATTGCAGCCACTTCAGTGTGCAATTTGTTGCACTTTTCGTGTAGCAACAACAAAAAAAATATTACAACTATAACGGTAACGGCTGCCATTGAGCATGTATGTGTGCGTGTGTGTGTGTGAAAGAGTTTTTGTATGCGCCATCTTGAACTTCAACTTGTGGTAAAGTTGCTTTGCAGCTGCAGCTTACAGCTCACAGTCAGATAGATATGAGAAAAACTTTCTAGACCACTTGAAAAATGTCTGTCCTTGTTTGTGTATGTATACGAAAAATATGCGTAAGTGTTAGAGGTCTGACTTTGTGCTTGTATGTTTGTGTGTGGCATTCAGAGATTCAAAGATATGGCATCAGTTTAATCGCCGTAAGATTTGCAACACATCAATAAGCTCTTCAACAGAAGAATGCCATGATTTTGAATCCAACATACAGCCGTTTTGGTTTGCATAGAGCAATGCTTTTATTTATTTATAAATATCGTAAGCTTGCTAAAAGCATAAAGGGAATTTTCGTTAGACAAAACAAAGCCTGTCTGACTGTTTGTCCTGCTGTCTGCCAATAAATGACATTAAATTTATAATGCCACTTGCATTTGTGTGGTTGATTTTACCTTGCTTTGTTGCACATTGGTAGAAAAGTAAATAAATACCTGCAGGAATTCCAGGTAATACCAAAGGGCGTGACCAGCCAGTTCGAGAGCAAAAACAGCAGAGAAACGGAGTTTCTAGCAATGACAGCAACTAAGTAGTTTATGACCCTGCATTTATGCTTTTTACTAAAACTCTAGCCAACTTTTGTGCACATAATTCTTGTGACAAAACATGCGCAACTAGGCGTATACGCAATGTACGGCAAACTGCAGGTGAGCTGTGCAAGAAACAGACGGGAAAATTGTCAGGGTCTTGGTAAGTCTATATTTATTTATAATTGTTGGCAATAACAACGACTGAATAAATAAAGGCTGTGTTAAGTTCAATTGAGATACTCGTTGGTCAGCAACTAAATAAATATAAAATATATAAAAAAAAGTTTTGTGTAAATTTAATGATTTTCTGTCCATAGCCATATACATTTTAGACAGAACGATTGGAAATATTTGTGAATACAGATTTTTATCGAATTTCATTGAAAACGTAAGAGTGCATTGCGACAAAGGCTCAAACAATTGGAACTCCTATTCGCTTTTTGGTTGTCTCTTAATGTAATATAAGTGACAAATATTGAGTTCCTCTTCTGACAAGATTTTTGTCAGGCATCTCAACTTTAAAAATAAAGCCTTTTAATAATTTTTTTTTTTTTTTTTTAACAATCAATACTATAATATGTTTTATATATATTGTATAATATTGGATCTTTAAGCTGATAAACACTAACTTAAATGTAATTGTTTAAAAAAATCAAAATTTTTAGTTTTTGCTATGGAAATGCTTGAATTTTTTAGTGTAAACTGAATTATGTAAAATGAAAAAATTCTATTTAATTTTTAGAATTGTGATTAAAAAGACAATTGTTGAAAATGTTTTCCTTTATATTCATTTATTTTTAAAAAATTCAGAAAATAAGACATATAAGCCGATTTTAGTTTTTTCTACCTACTACTTTTTTCTTTAATTTTTTTTCAAGGAATACAATCTTAAGTATGAATAATCAATCTACGTTACATAAATAATTAAATAATAATAATAATTAAATTAAAAATTGGTACTAATTACTTTAAGTAACTACTTCTAATAAAAATGTTGTCCTTTATTAAGAATTTTTTTTCATACCACACAGTACCAATTTTTTTGTATGTTGATATTGGAGTTCCGACTCTTTTTTTAAAGTATATTTATTGTTAATTTAGATGTACAACAATATTAAAATAAAGATTGAGTAAGAGGGAGTAAAATATAATATAAATATAATGCGTGTCCCCATCCTGATGGGTTACTTTTTTATAGATATGTGCCGTCTCACATCTGACAAGCTATTAACTTGATTTTATTGTGTGAAAATTTAAAACAGGAAGCTACATAAAAGTTTTAACATTTCTTAACAAAAGGTGGACCATATAAGGTATTTCTAGTGCACCAAAATATATATAGATTGCATTGCATTTTATCTTAACTTAATCTTAACTTCTGCTTTTTTCCGTATCTCTGTTTGGTGAGCTAGAAGGTGATAAAAAAGACGTCCGTTTCAGAATAAAAGATTCTGA
Organism: Chymomyza procnemis; assembly: GCA_035046065.1. Taxonomy (NCBI): domain Eukaryota; kingdom Metazoa; phylum Arthropoda; class Insecta; order Diptera; family Drosophilidae; genus Chymomyza; species Chymomyza procnemis. Next base: position 7,609,675 of record JAWNOJ010000023.1, on the reverse strand, counting down.
AATATAGTGTTAGTGAAGGGTGACATTGTGTATGTTGAAAGTGGGTCTAGAGCTTGTGAGTGGCCATGTCATATGATGAAATCTTAGACAATTGGCGGAAATTTTATCCGCTAGATGCTGATTTTTTTTCGTTTACCTTGAAACTTGTCTTTACTTAGGCGACAGTGAGCTCAATAAAAAAATTCAACAATACTATATGATGACGTTATTATACAATTATGAAACAAATCGAATTGGAAGATCCAGGATGCGAATTGTTTATAGACGTCTAGCGTTCATACATTGTCTTGTAAACTGCTCGCCAAAAAGTTTTAATCTTTACTACAGGGAAAATTCAACTCTTTATTCAATTATTGGTTGCTTACATTCTAAGCAACGCCTGTTTTGCTTCTTTGAGTTATAGATCGATATACCCGAAAGATTTTAACATTTGAGTTGCTCGTCGTCCCACAGAGCTCAATGGCATAGGTACATCCAGACTGGCTTTTGAACTATTTGTATAGACCAACTTTTCTAATGTGAGTTGCGACCATAGACCTAAAACCGTGTCCATGATTTATAATTAAGGATCTAAGGAATTAGATCCTCCGAGCTATTACATACACTGAGAAGCAGACGAACTTTATTGATTTTATAGCAATATTCTAACCAAAAAATGTTTTAGCGAATAGTTAAGCAATTTAAATACAGAGAAATCGTATCATGTACCAAGTCCGTCGCCGTCTGATTGTTTTGAGAAATTCTAGGCACCTTCACCGGGAATCCTAGTTCTTTCTATATCTGGTGGTTTGGTGGGGTCTGTCAAAGAAATTAATAATAGATGAGAAATCAATCTATCACTCGAAATACCTTTTAAATAACTTACCGCGCGCCAATGCAGCGCCAATACCTAGAAGAAGGAACAAAATTTTAAAAGTTACGTGCTTCATGTTTTTGAGTCAAATAATTTGAAACAGTTGCAACTAGGTTTTTATAATGCCAGCATGGTTTTGGTTAATAAGCAAAGCTAATTATTTTGTCATATATATAATGTGCTATACTATTATAATTTCTCGAATTTTAAATGCCGTTTACTTGGATATAGGTATCAAATAGAACCCATAAATGAGGAAATTTTTTTTGTAAGTATAACTTTCTTAACTTCCATAAGGGAACAGTCTTGCCAAGGAAGTTGTTTCAAATTAGATAAAAGGCTTGTAGGCATAGATTATACAGTTTTTAAATCCGATCTATACCGACATTACGGCTTCGTTTTTGCCGAATGATATTTAGCGACTCGTTAAGTTTGTCTCTTTTAAACTTTCAATACCGTTCGTAGTTTTAGACACTGTATCGTGCGACCCCATTACTTTCTGGATTGATGACGGGCAGCGTCAGCAGCTACATTCACCAATAAATACCTCAAATGAGACAAAAAAAAAATGACGAAAACAAGATGGACTGCTTAAGAAGATAGAGCAATAGACTGAAGAACCTACTCATTTCAGAGGCAGTTTGTAAGCAATTCAGTTTGTTAGTTCCAGCGTCGTACTCTTAAGTAAATAAAAGTATTGTATATGTTTATAGACAAGATTCAGGTTTATTAGATCAAGAAGTCTGAACCGCATGAACTAAGAATTAAGTGCATTACAACAAAAAATACTAAAAATCACCGTACATCGTTCATTAGGATTCTGAATATTTCTGAGCCGTAATCGAAATGTAGAACATTACTAATTTATTTGTTTAGGGGAATGTTTTTAATGGCATACTTTTGTGGGTGCCAATGAAATTATTGCAGTTACCCAAAATTAATTTCTATATACATATTGCACTTTCTCATAAATCATAAACATATTTTTGTTATCAAAAGAAAATTTATTTTCAAATTCTCTTGGTATTTTTTTTCCATATTATTTTTTTTTTTTTTTTAAATTCAATGCACTTTTTGTATAGTATCAAATAATATTTTGTGTACTGCCACAAAATAAACAAGTAAATATTTACAACATTTGATAGTTGCCAAAAGCAAGGCATCGGCACCTCTTCTCCAGCTCTAGCATGCTTTCAACGCGCTCTCTGCTAGCATTCTCTCTCGCTCTCTCTCTCTCTCTCTCTCTCTTACTCTTTCTCTCCCTGCATTTTATGTGCAAAATTGAACAGTTAGTTATGAGAGCAAATAAACTGGAAGCTCGAAACTTGAATCTAATAATAAAATAAACCAAGCGTTTTGACCTCTATGCATTTCTGTATTTGTATTTGTGAGCGAGTAAATTTACTGTTGCAAAAGACCTTCACACGCAAGTATGTACATAAGTACGTGTGTGTGTGTATTTTTTGGAAAATGCTCTCAAATTATTCGTGTAGAAAAGTGGCAACATATTTGAAAACTTTTCCAATCAATGCCAGTGCTATTAATAATTTATTGGCTGTTTTAAACTCTCATATACATTAGGGCACACACACACACACACACACATGCTCTAAAGCAGGCATGCATGTGTGTATGCGTGTGTATGTTATTTTTTTTAGTGCTTAGTGATGGCGTCAATCAGAACTTTGCTAGTTTCAATACACGCACACACACACGCACATGCACACACACACACTTTAGCATTATATATAATGCTGTTTATGTGTGCTATATACACACATATCGTATGTGGTATACGTGTGCTTACGCGTGCATGTATTGGCAAGTGCCAAATTGGCATTGTTCAATGTTAAAAATGTTTGATATGGGTAAAACAAAACCGTCACACTGCAAATCTAAAAACAACAAGACAGTTTTTTAAATTAGATTTGAGTGTGGGATTTTTCGTTAAAGAATAAGTACATGAACCTTTTTTTTTGGTTTGGCTTTTTAACGCGTTATAACAAAAGGGTCAAGGGTAGTTGAGTTATGTGGAACGTGTGCAGAGCAGAAAATAAGGATATGAAAAATTGTTAGTAACCTGTAGTTAAAACGATATAATTGTGCTTTCTCTGTTTGTGTACCACATGACTACTTCGATCGGGAAGCATATATAATAAATATAGAAACTGCAGAAAATTGATTGATTGATTCATAAGCATAAATAGACCCGACGAAGTTGTGCTCGAAGAGTGACGAATATTATCAAAATTTTATAAAATTCTTAAAAGACGGGCTTACAATCAGATTTAGATCAGATATGGGCAGCTCTTTACCTCACGAGCGAAAAAAACTTTTGTGCTTGTACACAAAGGCGACTGCTCATGTCCAGATGGAAAGCAATAGTCGTATGCTTGCTCTCTTGGATTTGTTTTACGACTGCTGATCAGTCGATATACAGTCTCTATGCGAGATGATTCAATTTTCACCATCCAAACTCGGCCATCTACAGTATAATCAAACTGTTTAACAATGATTGGAAGTATGACTTTTTATTTACGCAAAATGATGTTGGGGAGCCAATGTGTTTGATATGCCAGCGAAATGCTTAGCGTAGTTACAATGTCAAAAGATATAGTAGGTCTTGTCATAAAGTATATTTCAATATTTGAGATCAAGTCAGATAACTATCTGACTAAACTAGACGGGCCTTGTAACATACTGTCTGCCGAACACAATCGCGCACAATTTGTATACATTTACATTGCCCACACCTGCTTCATAATAAATAAAATTCTATTCACTATACATTTTTTGTTTTGTTAGCGATTTTTTTTAGTGTAATTTGATATCTCATAAACAAAATACTTATTATTATACATTGTCCGTATGTTATAATTATTTTTTAAAAACGTTTACGATTAAAAATATATATCGTAGCGTCAAATGTGCCTTGTATGTTTTTGTTGTTTAACTAATATTATTGTGGTTGTAGCCAAAAATACTATATATAATTGTACAAATATTAATGAAATTACATTAAATCAAGGAATGGAATTAGGAGAGTACGGGATAAAAATACGTAAAATCAAAATTCTTCCGATAGCTACTAGAACTTCTTAAAGTGAAGCCGAAAGTTATCTTTAGGGAAGTTCACTCTGAAACGCTTATTTTCTTATTGGCTATAATCTAATTTAAAGGGATCCAAATATTACTTACTGTTATTTTAGCTGTATGACTTGATGTGAATTTTCTGTACTTGCTTTGTTTAGATTTGCGTAGAGAAGCACACGTTCTCAGACATATTCCGCAGATATGTTGATAATTACAGTTATTGGTACTATAAAATTATAAAAGAATATCTATGAAAGAATAGAAAAATGTCTACAAAAATATTTATATAGATATTTTAAATAAAAACATTTTTTTAAGACAGCGTATAGTTAATAATGGTCCTTTTAACATTGGTCCTTTTGGATCTCATTCAAATCGAATTATTAAAATTCCCAAAATCATTTTGCATCCATTAAAACAAATTTGCACTCGGAGAACTTAGCTAGTGGGGTCAGGCCTGCCATATGTGTACTTCGTAGACAATTGTTTACCCTTGTAGCACGTTGTCCCATAAAATCTTCATGCCTTTGGCATATTTCTAGCCCCCCATTACGTAATCCCAACGCATTAGTTAGTTACCAATTACGTACCCGATTACAGTTTTACAGTACAGTATATCCAAAACCCTTTCGTACATGACTTTCAAGAAGTTCCAATGAAAAAATTCGCCATTCGACATTTCGTTGCTTTTTCATAAATCACAATTGATTTATGCAAATATTAAGCCAAGCATAATGCTAGTTTAGCTTGCTTTTGGTATGGATCTTGTGGCCTTCAATTCCTCGTTTTTAAACTTTTTAGTTGGTCAAAAAGCTTTTTGTATTCGAAGCTCGAACGTCAATCAAAAGTTCTATCTTATTAAATCAAAAAATCACAACTTTCGGCAATCGCCATTTTGTTTTCGACATATCCGACTATTTTCAAAATGGTGAATAATATTATTATCCTCAGAAAGAAACGCTGATGCACAATAATTATTGTGAATAGATGTTTTCGACTTTTCGAAGAAATACGTAATCACTTTCAATATCGGCTACAACTTGCAGGCGAAGCCAGAACCGAAGTAAATTGCACCTGCAATATATTTTTATCTTGTGTTGGGAGTAACCATTTTGAAAGCAAATTGTTACTTCTTTCAATATTATATTTTTTACATTATTTTTTGTACATTTAATTTGTATATCTTCAGTTAATTAACAAACTAGTTGGTTGTGATACGCATGAAGAACTTTATGAAATGAACACATTTCAGTTCTTTAGTTTTTTAATTTCATATTCGAAGAATTTTAGAAATTGCAGTTTTTGTGCATATATCCGAGAAGCCGTATGCTTAGCTTGGCTAAAACAATTCAATTCATTTTATAAAAACTATAATTTTTAAAACTATTTTGGTTTTTGGTTTCAGCTACTGTAATTTTTGTTGTTTGCATTTTCGGCACTTTTTATATATAGAAAATACTCAGACAACATGCGTCGCATGTGTGCATGTGTGCTATCCAGTTACTTGATAACTAAAAACACAAGATTTCTTTATATACTAAATACTCTTACATGAGTTCATTGCTTGCCACACATGCCGCAATGCAACAAGACATCTAGCACACAACAACAACAACAACAATCTACAACAAAAAGTGGCAGTTGTAGTTATTCAATTAAAAATACCAGATCCAGAAAACTTGCCTACAAAAAATTCAAATTGTATTAGGTTAGAGGACATCTACGCACGGAGTGAGTGAGTACAGGCGGTAGATGCAGTTAAGCCTCAGGGCTGGGACTGGGATTTGATGTTCGGGGCACATATCAAAAAACTTTTGTACTTTGGCTTTAGAATGGCCAAAGTTAGTTGAAATATTTTCAACTATAAAAATTAAAGTTTATATATACAAGCAACTATATGTATACATACATACATGCATACATATATATATATACATACATACACATATATATAAATAAATATGTGTGAGTGTAAAGTGTTTCAATGCTGGCCAAACTAAAAGCATTTACAAAAAGAAGCTAAAGCAATAAAAAAGTTAAGGTCAAAAATACCATCAGCAACAACAAATAGAAAGACCGCAATAGTTTAGACTCCTTTTATGCTGAGTTGAACTCTTCAGTAAAATTAAAAATAAATAAAAGATTTTTAAAACGAGCAATTGAAATCGATTGTTGTTTTCGAGTTGTAGAAGTGCAAATTGAGTCTTTGAACCAATGAAAATAGTTCAATAGTTTCGAATTCTTTTCAAACACACCAAAACACGTAGAAAAATCTTTCTGAATTTGGCCTTGATAATTGTTTGAACCCATGATTGGGCCAAAATCTTCTGTGTCGATTGTTATCGATAATAAGAAGCCAATTTTCGTTGAAAACCCGTATGGCAGAAAAAACTACAAGAATATGTGAAATCCGACAAATTCTTTTGTATTAAATCGCCATTTGTATTAAATCGCCATTTTTTTTTGATTTGGTTGAGATCTTGATTGCTTGAGCTCCTACAATGAGTACAGAAAAGTAGTGCCCAATCGAAAAAACAGAGTTAGGTTTAAAAACTGTTTGATCGATTTGGGAGCTGCTTGATACAGTCAATCGATTTTAATCTATGGTAGTACTTAAGATCAGGAAAAACCCAATTGCTACCCACTAATTTATTCATCCAAAACTACACTTTACCCTTTTTTTAAAGAAACTGCAAAACATCATTATTTAACATATATTCCTTGTATTAAACTAGAAATTGGGATGGCACGACCTAAAAGACAAGTGATTTTGGGTTTCGTTAGTGCAAATTGCTAACAGACCACAACGATCAATCTATTACTTTTAACTTCCAAGCTGGGTCTCCGATACCCTGCACCGTGAGTTAATATCAATTCTATTCATTCTGCAAAACAATGACAATTACTACGTTATCCTCGCGAGGGTGGGAAACAGTAACCAAGATCATTTTGCGAGTTGAAGAATTTTTTTAATCTGAAATTATTTTTCAAGTTTTAAGTCTGTTGTGACTTTTTTCAATTACGCTTTTAGAAACTGATTAATTATTTCAGGCACTCATTATACCGAAGCTAATTTCAAAAATATTACTTTTAATTAGTGAATTATTTGGGAAGATCACCTTAAGCTTTTGATAAAATAAACAAACTCTTTATCTAGATGTTATGGAAGTCTTCGTATTTTATACTTTAATCCGCGAATTTCTTTTATCCAAATATACTTTCTGTTAAAATGCACACTGAATTGATCCACTATATAATAAAAAATGTAACACGTACATATATATTATAAGTATTCGCAAATAAGTTGCTTGACTACGAATTCTTCTGCTTTTGCAACTCAAACTCCAAGTGATTTATTTTGGCCCAAACACTCCCAATTGAACTTACTTTATTTGAAGAATTCTTCTCAATGGCTATATTATCCCACAAATTAACAAATTAATTAATTGATTATTAATTGCTTGATTAATCGTTTGCTTATGTTTAACGAATTTTTATTCCCATATTTCTTAGAATTTTCGGGGGCCTGTTTTTAGACTGATCACAATTGGTTGTTGGTACGGGCATAGCGTGCTCGCGGGTAAATAAATTACCCCGAATGGATCAGTGGAAACTATCTTATACGCACCATTTTTTCAACTTAATTGTTACTAACTTTATTAAATTTTAATTTAAATAAAATTTAATTAACGTTAATGTATATTGATATTTTGTAAATAATAAATTTCTATCTATACATTTTATTCGCTTAAATAAAAGAAAAAACAGCAACAAAAAAGATACACTTCAAAGTCCGAATGCATCTCAAAACAAGACATGTTTCATAAATAAATATTGACAGAACTGTATATATACGGATAATTTGTTTTATAAATCTGTGAAAATGTAGTTGAAAAGATTCTCACATACACACACTCTCCTCTCGCTCTCTTCCTCTCTCGTGTATTTACGCGGCGTTGCGTAACAATCAAAGTCATTCAATCGTATTGCAATGCAATTGTAGAAATTGCAAAAGTAAAAGAAGCTTCAGTTTCAACAGACAAAGAGACAAAACAAGATACATATACTTGTACTTGAAGATAGCTAAAGATAGACATGAGAACTGTAGTTGTGTCTAGTCCAAAGAACTGGATGATGATGATGACGACGAATAAGACTGCAGACTATGGGCTATAAAGATGAAGATGATGAAAATGTAGATGGCGCTGGAGATGAAGACGTGTGGGAAGAAGCTAGAGAAAGATGCTGCAATGCTCTAAGTAGTTGACAATGTTGCTGTTGCTCAAGATGCCAAGCTATTGTTGTCGTTGTTGGGCAAGCCGTTGCCATTGTTGTAGTAGTATCTGTTGTTCTTGGTTCTGGTTCAGCGATTATAATATTCAAGATTTTAATGCAGTCTTGGCTTGCATAACGGGTAGCTACTACGATAACAACAACAACAACGGCAGCTCGAAATCTAAAGCCCAGGTCCAGTGGCAGTCTCAGGCACAAGCCAATGCCGTCTCATACTACAACCACTTGAAGTTGCATATGGTTGTATGGTCTGTCGGTTGGTTGGTTGGTCGATTGGTCGTTTCGGTACAGTTTGGTTCAGTTTCGGTTTGTGGGCCAGTTTGTGCAACATACGCATGGGGCAGCCATGGCAAAAGCTTCAGACAGCAGCCCCTTGGCAAGCTCTTGCCAATTGTTGCCATTTCCCGTATCCAATACATTGAAGCGTCCGTTTCAGCGTTTGCCGGAAGTTTGCTTCGCTTGGCTGGGATTACATTTTCCTGCTTCCATCTTGCTGTTTTGTCTGCCATGTCCAAGAGAGTCACCGCCTGCACTTCACACATACATATATACATATATATATACATATATATATATATATATATATATATTGGTTGCCTCATATAGGATTTTGTATATGCGCGGGCAGCCTGTACCCCTTTGTGTTATGTAAATGCATTTTCATGTTTTTGCTGAGCTTATCCTTAAAGTCTATAAATACACACACATACATTTTGTTTGTATTGAAAAGTAAAATGATGAAAAAAAATTCATATACTTTTTTATGGGAAAACAATTTGTAAATTCTGTATGCACTGAAAGTGCTAATAAAAAATAAAAAACAAAATGCATAAAAATTTGCACAGCTTTTATAGCCTGGATTGTAAAATAAAAGTAGCAAATTTTTAACATCTTTCATAAAAAATATAACATAATAAACATAAATTCAATTCTTTATGCAAAAAAAAAAATTCAAAGAGTGCAAAACATTTGTTTTGCCATTTCTTTCTGCTTATTAGGAATAATCCAAGCATACATTTGACGTTCATTAACATGAAACATGTATTACGAGCGCCCCGCACCATTGTTTCGCCCAGTGTCCGTTTTCATATTGAATTCCCTACGGCTCTTCGGGTACTTGTTGTTAACCCGGTTTTAATGACGTCAAAAAATAGCCAAGAAAACAATTTTCACTTTTATGTTTCTTCAAGATTATTCTCTATATCTAATAGTGGGGCAAATTTTTTTGTTCTCAGTTTCTAAGCAAGATTTTGTTAATTTTCAATTGACGCCTGTAAGCTCAATATAAAGGGTGACTTTTTTGTAATTAATTTTGTGCCAGCACTGACGCAGCTAACAAATTTTTTGCTACCGTCAAACTGTTCAACGTCTATCTCGTGAATCGCAGTACGCTTTATGTATCGTATGATGAAGTCATAGCAAAATGGCTGAACTTAACCGTCTGGTATCGTTTTCTTTGCCTTGTACTTATAACGCGGTGAGCTCAATCATGTTCAACAATACATATAATATTGATAAGGTTATTTAAGAATTGGGATATATATAAAATATATATATAAAATTATATATATATAAAAGTCAAAAAAAATATATATATAAAAAAGTCATTGCGCGTCATACTTACGCGTAAAGTAACTCACCTTTAACATGGGACCCCATTAGTTTCGAAATTAAACACGGACAGCAAACTAATACTGTCCATCGCACCAAAGAAGTTGGATGTGTTGACTGTTATTTCATTAAATTAAATTAAATGTAGTGTGGTTGAGCGATAAAACTGTGATATAGTTAATAAATTTACATAGCTTTGTAGTGCCACTTATACCAGCGGGCGATAGAGATCTAATGTAAAAATTGGAATCTGGAAGTAACATAAAAGTGTAAACATTTCCTAATAAAAGATATCAAAATATTATCATTAACTGACTGGAAGTTCATAGTTCATGATTATTCGAAGATGCACGATTTGGCAAATCAAGATGAGCTAAGATACAGTAAGATATGGATTGAAAATGCTGTTCCTAACAGACAAATTTATAGAGGGTATTATAGTTTCAGGATCGTGCAAAATATAATTGAATCTACAAAGTGGTAGCGCTAGAATTCAAAAAAATTCCTGGATTACTCTGGATGAATTGAGAAAACTTTGTTAAGATGTGCGTAAGAGTCAGTGAATCAGCATAAGTGCTTATAGGCTAGGCAATTTTTTAAGCCGAAATCTAAAAGAATAGGACGAAAGTTGAATGATAAGATCCAAATTTAAGCCATGAAGCGCAAAAATTTAAAATGGTTTTTATACAAATTCAATTAATTCTACTATTGCAGCAGCAAAATGTTAGCATCGGAAGGACGAGTGAAACTACAGACGCTTGGTTACATATGGGTTATTTGAATCTTTGGAAATGCACGAACTGCACTAATGCAAATACCAAGGTCAAAATGTAAATAACTAAACAAAGTTTGCTTATATTGTTTAAAATTTCTTATAATTCAGAATAACAAATAACAAATATTAAAATAACAAATTAGTAGCTTAAGCCACAGCAAATGTTAATTGCTTAATATTCTAGCTACTTTTTCATTGGCTTTAGGTATTATTGAATAATTGTGCTGCGCCTTAAATGCCATGACGAATTTCTGGTTAAAATGCTAAACGTGAAAACTCAAATAATTTTGCATTACAAAGGCGCAAAAGCTTGGTGCCCGACAAAAGGCCAAAAAAAGGATTCAAGCGAGGTTTTTTTTTTTGTGCAGCAGGGTTAAAGGTAATGCCACTTGCCAAAAGGCAGTGTGGGTGGTAATGTGTGCAAAGTTGCCACGTTGAAATCCTTTCAGTGTAAAACTGCTTTTGCAAACACATTTTAACCTAATTTACAGTTAAACATTAAATATGTAAAGCACGTCAGTTTACCGCTGCATATATGTATATACGCGTGTGTGTGTGTGTGTGTGAGCTAAGTGTGTGTGCGTGTGCATTGGGCGTTGCCAGGCCGTGTTTAACAATCGTAGAAAGGACTCTCTCTTTCTCAGTACTCTCTGTAGAGAAAGAAAAAAAGTTTACCTTATTAAATTGCCAATCGAAGCATGTAACTGTAAATTTGCATTGTGATGATGGCAGAATGTTGCTTAGGCAGCAACAACAACAACGACAACAACAACAACTACATACAACTACAACACGAATTCGTATAGCAGCAACAACAACAACAACAATAACAGCAATAATGGCAACTGTAATATGTAGTAGTGGCCAACACATACACTTGCCAACATATTTCTCATACGCACTGTTGCACCCACACATAAATATATGTATCTGTATATACATCTACACATATGTGCTTATACACACACACACGCAGACTAATGCTCGGCACGCTGCGGCTGCCTATAATCGAAATTATATATGCAAAAATTCAACAATCACGTTCGTTTCTAATCAATTATTTTCGCTGGCTTTGCGAAAACTTTTTTTTTATTTCTACTGTTGCTGCTTTTGGTATAGCGCTGCTTCTTCTACTTACATTTTGGCCTTAAATGCAAAGCTATGTGCACACTTTCGAAAAAGTGTGAGAAGTGTTGAAAACTGGCTTTAAACCATAGGCGTATTTAATGGAACTACAAACTGAGTTCTTGCTTGGTAGAACTTCAGCAAACTCAAACATACTTACTTAAGGAAGTTCCAAATTTTTTCTTTCTTTAGTTATTCTTTCAAATACAACCTTGACATTTAGCGATGTCAGCCTACACTAGCACCCCATTCCATATAGCTGTTTGAAAAATGGAACTATATATATATTTCGGCTTTGTGTTCTAAATCAAGGATGCATTTCCCATTTATAAAGCGCAAAGCGTATGAATTAATACATTAATCTGTTTTTATTGTATAACTGAGTGATCGCTTAGTATTAAGAGAGAACTCCTAGTTATTTAATATTTGTTTTTCAGATATCTACAAAATTTAATCAAATATGAAAAACTGATTGTGTTCGTTAATTTTCAAACCACGTATTTATTAAAGGTTGTAGGCTAAGTTATTACAAACTATTACAAACTAAAAATTTGGGAAAGAAACTATAAAATGGGGATTTACCATAATAACTCAATTTCCCTTATTTAAGCTTTCCTACATATCTGATAGGCACTAAAAAATACTCTATATATAAACTTTTTAAGGGGGTAGACACATTTAAAGCGTGAAAATCATCGGGCTTTTCAAAAAATGTAGAAAATTCAACTTGTCCATTTAAACATTATACTTTTAAAAAAATTATAAAAAAGGGCTTTATCAAATTGGTAACTAGGTCTTACCACTTGAATTCAAATTGTCTAATAGCATGCCAATTAATATGTAATAAGTGTTTAAAGTCCAAATAATAATACTTTGCCAAAATCATTGAATTAGTTAGTAATTTTATATATATTACTTATGATAGTATTTGATTTTTATATATAGATTAAGCCATCAAATGCTTTTATCTGATATACAGTCATCGAGATGTGGGCCTCGGTAGCGTACTCGCGAAGACCATAGTCAAGGGGAATAATTTTAAAAATACAGTCAAAAATTGAGTCTTCGAGCAGTCAACCCATTTTGCATCTATTTTGGTTCTACTCGCTACAATATGTATGCAAGTTTGTGATTATTATTATTTTTCAATTAACTATTAGACCTCATAACAGTTTGGTAGACTTAATAATAATAATAAGTCTATATTCCTGATTTACTCTCTAAATATTACACCTTCATTTCGATCAGTTTGGATACCAGATAGGAAAGCTTGCATTTAGTCACAATTTCTCTGATTCTGATTAACTATTACTATTTAAAATAGTTGCCAAGTTGACATTACACTAGCATCCAATGTTGGTTTGCTTCATGGGTATTCAATCAACCGAGAAATAATAGTGTGACCGTATCTTAATTGCTATCGTGCTACTATTGTTGCGTGACCACGCCTATTATAAGCGCGTTCTTTCGTATTTGTTGCTTTAATTCATATTTTATGCTCGGATAATTTTATTTATGATCACTTTTGTCTACACTCCAAGTGTATGTGGGTGTATTGGTTTCAGCGAGTGTGTGAAAATAAAAGCATATAAAACCTTTGCACATAAATACCAAAGGAATATATGTACATGTACACTTGTGTGTGTATCAGCGTGCTTGTGTTAAATTTGTGCTTTAATTAGTTTTATCTGACCAACGAGCTCAAACTTAGTTTTTACTTGCTTTAAGTCTCTGGGTACAAAGATTATCCACAAGATTTTACTGACTTTTTACAAGGATATGGTAATATGCTTGTTCACATTATAAACTTAAAACTAATTAAGGTTGTTTCAAGCTCTTTAAGCAGTTTATTTCAAATTTCTTTCAAAATGTTTGGGGATACTATTAAATATTTTTTCTTAAAATTTTCAAACATGCATAGAGAACTAGCAGGATTTGGTAGCGCTCGAAAGAGCAGAAGAATAAAGAATGCCAGAAGAGAGCCGCAGCAATTGAGAAATACATGGCAGAATAAACATTTCACCCAAAATCTTTTCTTTGGAAAGAGTGGAAGAAATGGCTAAAATCAACAACTCTAAAACAAAACGCAGTAACAAACTATCCCAAGAGATCTATATTAATAATTGTGGGTTGAGAGAAATATTCATTAAGCGCGTTACCTTGTTAGTTATACCATGGAGAGAATCCGTCTTTAGGCAAACGTTGAGGGAGTCAGTTGTTATAAAGCAGACCAGAGGACAAGTCGAGAATGTTGAATGCAATAGGGGCTAAGTCGTTAAACGCTGTAATATTTTTCAAAGAAGCACTTAGCTTAATATTAACTGTAGGTACTTCGCGATGACCATTCAATAAATCTCTCTAAAATTTGACATTTTACGATCGACTAAGCGGAACATTTAGTTTGCAATGCGTAGATCCATTTTATTTCATTTTCTTTTGCTGCAAGCTCTTTAAAAAAAAACTTCCTTAAATTGTATTTTCTTGAAAATTTAAATTTTTTCGCTTTTAAAATCTTTACCGATTTGCTATCCACAACATGCATGTATTCGGCACAACTCTTTCATTACAAAGTAAAACTTTTTTTGGCGCTCAAAATGAGTTTTCTTTTAACTGGACTTGGCAACTTTGGTATTGGTTTTGCGCAATATGGCTAAAGCTTAGCTGGGACTTATTTACAGAGCTAGCAATTTTTGTTCGAAGCAAGTTGAAAAATGTTGAAGTTTTGCTTAAAAGAGTTTTTAGTGCTGATATGGCTGGTCTTTCCCGGTTTAAAGTTCACTTGCGTATAATGCAGTTTTACACATATTTCAGAGCTAGTAATATTTTTATGTACTTGAATTTTTTTCAACCCTCTTGGCAATTACCAGAACACACTATCTGTGGAAATCATCATGGGTCCCTTTGCACGCATTTAGATACGCATGGACTGCTCCTTAATGTATGTGGGAGCTTTGACTATCAAATCGTTGCAGTTTTTATTACTTTTCATGGGAGTCTGGGCCAAATAACGACATATATTAGATAGTAGAACTTGCTAATGTTGCAATTTGTAAACCTCAACAATTGTAGCTTGATGTGAACAGTGTCGCTGCAGTTATCTATATATATATATAATTTCTAATTATTTTGTTGCCATAAGAGTTGGTATCGGTAACTTTTTGATGGAAGGGGTCGTGCGCTGAAGGGTATAGTTAATATTGGCTATTAACTTAGATGTAAACTGATTTAATCCTATGTTTGTATATCCTAAAACTTTAACGTTTATATAAGTTTGTTTATAAGTAATAAAAGACAACTTTTTGAATAATCTTTGATAATGAATTAAAAATATGTTTTGCTTTGTATAGAGAGCAAATAAAATTAGTCAGTAATTCAGTCTTTAGTCTCAACATCTAATATTTCGTTTAAATTTTAAATTAATATTTTAATTTTCTGATAATCTCTTTACTAAAAAAACCTAAATTTACATTAAATATTGCTTCATTTCAACTTCTTCAGAGAAACTTCTGGGGAGCCTACAATTTCGAAACATTTACAAAGATACTGGATACAATAATTTGCAACTATATGAAGCACTATTCAAACAAATAGATTGACTTTCAAATAATATTTGGAAGAATGTAGGCTATGTCTTTGGCTAGATGCTTCATGTGTTCCTTATATATATTGCTGGCTATTATTGAAAAGTTGACTTGCCATAAATATGAAACTGAAAAGTGTATGCCTGATAGGGATGGGGATAAACTCCTACAACAGTTCTGGTACAGAGGTTACTGTAGTTGAGGTCGCCAGCAAAGACTTACGCGTATTTGCGTAAAGTAAAATTTACGCCTGAATGATAAAGTGCCGCAACACTGCCTGCGCCTGGCAACACGCCTCCAACCTGCTTCAGGTGTACTATGTCACCCAAGAAGCAGAAAATAAAAAAAAAAACAACCAAGTCAGCCAAGACGACACCACTAAGCCACTCAAGTGCAACTTTAAAACTTGCCAAAAATGTATCGACCTACTCGGTTGACAAAATAAAAAAAAATGAAGGGAAAGAGCTGAGCACCAGCATAATTCAAAGCAGAAACTGTCGCCTGCTTATAGTATACTCCTACACCTACCAACAACAACAACAACAGCAAGCAGTTCACTCACTTGGCCCAAACCAAGCATAACCCCAGATCTAAGGGTCTGGGGCGGTAACGTCGTGCGTAGCACATTTTCCACATCAATGCGCGTTTATTTTACTGCTAAAGCCTTTACGAATGAATGAATGAGTGCTTCGAAAAAAGGCAGCAGCCACAGTTGCCTTAGTTGCCTCTATGGCTCCACCTCGTCAGTGGAGACCCAACACTGAGCACCACCCGCCTCTCCTACACTGCAGCAGACGCTTCAAGTAGCTTACGCCTTCGGCGGGCGGAAAAGGCAGCTACGCCTTTTGTTTTAGCCTCATCCAAAGTTTTAAAGGAAAGGAAATCACGCTGCATATTTCCTCAAAATAAAAAAAAAAATAAAATAAGAGCAGCAGCAATAAAAGTAAAGGGAGCAAAAAAATGACATTAAATGTGCCTGATAAGTTTTTCAATTTGTGCTTGCAAACATATTTATTGATTTCCGCATCCGTCGCAACCAGTGTGCCGGTTCTACCGCAGCAAGTGAAAGTATCCATGCCTGTAATTAAGGAGTGGGTCTCAGTGCCTCTTTGGATTGTCCAGCTGAGGGCTTATGCTACATTGTAATTTCTATATGTAAGTAAGTATGTATATGCACGCCCAGCCGCAATTTGCGTTTTGGTTTCTAATTAAATTATCTAATCTGCACACTTCCGTTTGTTGTTTGTTGTTCTTCTAGTTGTTGTTGTTGTTGTTGGCAATGCCCATCAAGAACTTTAAGCCAGGCCATAACCGGTTCTTAGATTTTGTTGTTGCTGTAGTTACTGCTTGTGAAGCCTGCAATTAGATCAAAGGCACTGTGTAACTTGTAAAGAAGTTCAGCTACTTTGACTGTAAAACTGACGAAATGACGCATTGACGCATTGATAGCAGCACACCAGTAGCCGTACCCTAATAACCAGTTGGCAAGCTGGCACAGCAACTGCAAGTGAAACAACTTCATACAACGCTCTCTATTCATTCTTATCTCAAAGTGATTTGAGTATCTCCCCTTCAGTATGAGGGACTCGTCCGTCAAATAAGAATCAACTATAAGTTATGCTCAAGAACTAGATAAGCGAATTTCATATTTCTTTTGATACTTGTATTAAATTTATGTAAAGTGTATCAACTTATAAAGCTGACGTAACTACCGCCGCTTTCTTAAGGAAAATGCAAGCAAAAGGGTCTATTACCACCAATTTATGGAAGTTGAGTTTAACGCTTATACGATGCGACGCTAATATTTAATTTAAACTCCATACTATTAATGATTAATAACTATTTGCGAGATTTAATTTATCTAGCTGTTTTGAGCAAAGACTTCTACAAATTTGCTCGAATCGACCACCGCACAAATCAGTCAGATTTAAGCTTTTTCCATACTCCTACAAAGAAATGTTTTTTGATATAAGTTTTGCCCATCATTACAATAAACCAGCATTTACGGCTTTGATCATACATTTTAATTTTATATTCAGACTCAAACACTCTCAATTCAAATACCATGCGTATTTAGCTCAAAAAATCTGCCAAACAAACTGCTTGAAACTGAATTTACATTTAGTCTAAACTATTTTGGCCTTTAGCTCTTTCCAAAACATATTTTTAGTGATAGATTACTCTAAATTATTGCATCCCAAGCCACTGGTGGCAATTGACGCCCTAAAGCACAGAGTTCCTCCACTCATCCGTACATGCATTGCGTACTGAAGATTTGCTAAATTGGCTGGGTGTGTTTCAATGTTTGCAGATTCGTGTGCCGGTTGTAGTTTGTTTGTATTGCTGCCAGGTAATTAGCAATTTATTGTCATAATATGTAGTTACAACTATGTAAAAGCCCAAACCAGGAACAATTGAGGTATTCGGTCTAAGACTTAACTATGTAAAGATTACTCAAAGCTTAATAACATAATAAGCGTGTTCAAGGTGAAACTACTCGCATTATCGAATTAAGATGATATTTAAGGGAAATCGTCTACTTCCAGCAATTATATATGCGCATTATGAGCAGATTTTATGCATAAATAAATGCAGCTTATATTTTGTATTTTTTGTCCGTTTTCAAATGGCTCTTTTGAATTAAATATTAGGGGAATTAAAAAATATAGCGAAATGTCAGATATTTGTGATTTTTTTTGCCAATGCTGTGTGCGTTAGGGCACTTCACATAAACATTGAATGACTAATGAAGACAATAACGAGTTTATAGAAAAAAATCGATCGATTGAAAAACCTTGTAAGTTGAGTTGAGCAACAGATGGTAAGTAATATAAAAGAAATTGATCTGTATATGCTAGGTTCTGTACACGTTATATCTTAGACATCTAAATAATTGAGTGCAAACAGAGCAATCATGAGATTTTGACTATATACAAAATCAAGGATATAAAGTTTTGTGTATGCGATGATAGATAGAAGAACCTTAACACACAGAGATTCCTCATTAATTTTGCTGTTGTTTATTTTGTTGTGCTACCAAGCTGTTAATGCGAGACGCCAAAAGTTCGTTTAGAGATTTCAAATAGTGTTAAACCAAACCAAAACCGA
Source organism: Chymomyza procnemis (assembly GCA_035046065.1). Classification (NCBI taxonomy): domain Eukaryota; kingdom Metazoa; phylum Arthropoda; class Insecta; order Diptera; family Drosophilidae; genus Chymomyza; species Chymomyza procnemis. The sequence continues at coordinate 7,591,236 of JAWNOJ010000023.1, read as the reverse complement.
ACAAAAATATACAATTATTCATATGCCGACTATACAAGTACTTTTTCATATATAACTTCAAAAGAAACGCGTAAGCTAGAATTGGGCGTGAATGATTCCCAGCAAAATAATCAGTTATTTTGTTTAAAATGCAAAACCAAACTTATGCCATGCGATCTATATGTATATATATACCCAATATATTAATAAATCGCAATAAACTTGCACAGCCTCGGATGAGAAATAGCTTTTCCTTATGCCATTGTCTGTGTAGCCGTTCATCTAGACGGACAGATGGGTGGGTAGAGAAGTATATACTCGAATCACTCTTATTATACAATAGGTAATTTGAGTGTCTTATATATATAAATTTCTCTAATCACCCCTAATCACACATTAATTAGGTATCTTGTGGGTCAAACATACATTATTTGATTTGCATGAACTTAATATACCCACTTGTGTGCAACGGTATAGGGTATAAATAAAATATTATGTAAGTGAGAAAATTTAACACATTAGATACGATATTTAATAATATTATCATCACCCATTCACGGAAACAACTTCTTAAAACTATAAAAAAAACACAATAGGAAATCTTTTTATAATAACATGAAGCACTTTAGATTGACTTTATTTTTCGTTTTCCTGAGTCTTGTCGCGATTATAGCACCCAAAAAATTTATTAGGAGGGTTAGAAGAGTAATTGATGGATAGTAATTAATTATTTCTTCCATAATTCCAACCAAACAACCATATAGAAATAAGAAAAGAAGCAAAAAAAACATGGCGTCTACAAAATATCGGCGCTGAGAACCTTGAATGCACACAAAATCACTTCTTTGTAGTTACCGATGTAAGTAATGCTTAAAAACACTTACTTGTTTGACTTGGTTATAATAACTAGTAGTTACGTCTATTTAATCTGTATAAGTAATAAACTTTTGTATATTATTTAAAACTGCATTACACATTTAAGTTGTTTTACGTCTGCACCTTCTTTTGTTTTATTTCAGGAAGCCATATTACTACGGCATATGCCAATTATTGTCACATTGGCAATTACAAAAAAAAAAAACAAGTTATCTGGCAAAACTTAGCACAGAGATGGACAGACTTACACTTTACGTAACACGCGTACTTAAGGCAGAAAACTCTGCTACAGCGCAGTCGATACACATATACGAATTGATGAGGCGGCTCTCTTTGCTAGTTTGACGCTCTCACACTCATTGTCGCTTTTGCTGACTGCACTTTCTAACCTCTGCATACGTATTTAATTTAAAATACAATCAACCATCAAATTAGTTTATTATTTTCACAATTTGATATATTTTTACGCATAATTAAAATCGATTTTCGCTATAAATTCGTTTTGAAAACTAGTTATTGCAGCTTAACTCGTGTATTGTCATTTGCCTGTCTGCCAGAGTTCACCTTTTTTTACGTTTTGCTATTTTGCCAATGTTGCTCACTTAAAAATAAAGGATATTAAATTGTTACATGCGCAGTCAAGCCTATCAAACGTTTGACAAAGGACAACCAAATAAAAAAAGGTACAAAATAAGACAAAAAAAAAACTCATTCTTAGCTTCATTGTAGACCAAAATATGAGACCAACGCAAACAAAAAAAAAAAAAGAAACAGCACTGGTACAAAATGTTTTGCCTACCTTTTGGCGCTGTGGCCTGGCAGGTAGCATTAAATGTCGGCGAGAATTTCATTAAAATACATTTTTCTCCTTTTTTTGCTTCCTTGAAAGTAAGTACTATAGTACATTTGCGTTTTATTTTCGTGGGCGCAGAAGAAAAAAAAACGAAAAATACCGAAAAAATCACAGCCAGGTGCTATGGCTCAAACTGATTCCGCCATTCCGGCGCACTTGCTCCGTCGTGACGATTACAATGCCGTGCATTTTATGGTCTTCTTGGCGCTTTTACAGCCACCGTCATTGCCTCATTTCACTTGAGCGGGAATCTTTCTAATTTGAATACGCAGCAAATCGGGCAGATTTTGGAGCTTCTCGATAAGGCGCATGCCATGCTCTTTATTGCTTTTAAATGTTTTTAGGACTCGAAAGCCTTTCGTCATAAAAAAGTAGCGCGCTCTTGCATTATATGAATGTGTCGAGGTCGAAATTTGATATACGAATTGTTTTTTATAACCTTGGCAAAAGTTTCAGCCAGCACCAAAAACTTTTGAAACCAGCATACATCAAAGGCATAAAAGTTTTCAACGCAGACAATTACTTATCAGTCAAATTCTCAAGTCACTCTAAATCGCATTGCCTGGGTGGGCTACAGTTTTATGGACCATGTTTCTTGATGCCTCACACTGGTCACCTTGGGGCAATTGCTACTGATAAATACTACCTTGCGGGGCTTCTGGTGTGTTTTCCATACTCGACCCACTCTGCTGCCATGGAAATTTGTCAAGTTTAAAATTTTTTTATTGCACTTTTGTTTTATTTATTCTGGTTTTTAAGCAGCTTATGAATAAAATTTTAAGAAATTACAAAAAGCTTCCTAGTAAAATTATAATTATTATCTGAAGGGTATTTCATTATATTTTGTGCCTGGACAAATGCAACAAAGCAAAATGGTCTTTGAATTTCTATTCAATCTTTATTTGAAGCGAGGGAACGATCGTTTAAATTAAATGTTTGAAGAAAATTTCATAATAATATCATACTCTGGATATAGTTTTGCTATCATAAATATAAATTCTTTGTTGTTAGCTTCTTACCGTAGCGCTTGCCAAGTACGCCATAACGATGCCGTGACTTCATCGGAATGCAATGACAGTTCTTGCCATGCTTCTGGATGCTCTTTAGCAAAAATGGAGATTGTATCAAAGATTGAAATATGCATTCCACAAGAAATTAGTTTGCTAGAAATATAAATATACACTTGCTCTTGCTTTCTGAATAGATTCAAAGTTATTTTTTTATAGGCCAAAAAACCAAAGCCGCGTCAGCTGTTAAAAACAGTGTTGCCAAAACTGAGATGCTTAAAAATCACCCTTTATATCTGCAACCTTGTGACGTATTTCAAATCAGTGTTTAGATACGATTTCTAATTTTAATAAGCTTGAAAACTGGATCATGTATTACTATGAAAATCTATTATTATGAAAATGTCCAACAGAACCCCAATAAAATACTCTTTGATATCTGAAACTTAAAAACAAATCAACTATTAAGCTTTCCAAAATGAAATATTTGTAAATGTAGCTCTTTATATTTTGTATTCTCGATAACTTTTAATAAGATCTGCAGTTTTGTTTTAAATACAATATGTCTATTAATGTAAGTACCCTTTTGGGGCACAATAGACCACCCATGTAAATAGCAGTGCCCAAGAGCAAAGGCCCACCTTCGTTCATACATGACAAATCGCCATTGAACATGGAGGTAGTTAAATATTGTTGGATTGTTGTAGTTGTGCTCTCATATTGTACAAGATGTCTTTGAAGTCGATTTGGAACTACAGCTCAGCCATATGGCAAAACTTTGAAATCCTATATCGTGCTCCATCAAAGATCCTGAGAACTAGGTTAGACTCAAAACAAAAATGAAACTTCAGACTCAACAAATATAAACTATAACTATAAGCGCATATTTTCGTTTTGGTACACGAAGTGAAACCCTTGTCAGTAAAACTTAGCTCAAGTAACAATAGCTACAAAGATTCCCCAAATTGCTCACGTCATTAAACAAAAACAAAGGTAATATAATAAAAAAAAAATTATTGTAATTGTTATAGGGGGCACAGAAAGCCGAAGATATCGCAGACAACGTAATCTATGTCAATGCAACTCCCAAAATTTCTGCTGCTTGTATTTAAAAATTCGCAAATGCTATAGTTATAACATTCCTAAATGAATTAAAAATAAAAATCGGTTACGTTTTAAATTATTGCCTTTCCGAAGATGTCCTACACTTGAATTAAAACGAGACCAGATTCATTCACGAGTGCTTACTTTAAGCAAGCGAGTCTCCAACCACACTCCGAATCAAGCCTCGTCTGGCTCATTATAGCACTGCAATTATTTGAAACAAAAAACCACAACTATAGACTCATTCTCTTGTAGAGACGTGGGCGTCGTTAGCTGCTCCTGCCTCTTGATGTGCACAACTTAAGCAGTCATTCATTCATTCAAGCTACACTCATTACTCTGCCAACTTAACTGAGCATAACAACAAGTCCAGCATTATTTAAATTATTTCACGCTAGAATTTGCATTGCCATTTTAATTTTCACTATAGGCTCCCAGGGACTCGGACTTGATTGTTTATGTACGGCTATGTCCATGCTGAAGTCCATGATGATGAACTGGAAAGCGCATAGAATGCAACGCCAAGACTTAAGTGCCGCTTCCGTTAGTTACTCTCTAGCTCAAAGCCCATAAATTCAGCAAAAGAATAGCTTGGAAAGGCTTTCAGCACCCACCTCCGCTTTGGCGACGTCCCAGTTATTGTTGCAATTAATAAGGACGCGCCAGCGTCGCCAACGTCATCATGGCCGGCGGCTGTCTGCCGTGCTTTGCCACTTGGCTGCGCAGCCAGCGGCTGGTTTTGACCCCGACCATTTTCAGTACCAAAATATTTACTTCACAACGAGGATGAGCAACTACCGCCAACGACTCGAACTTAACTCGACTCAACTCGACTCTCAGTGGCACGCACAGAGTGCGCGGACAACTCTCGACTCTTGACTATGCCACAGAGCCACGAATAAAATGTCCTTTGCACATTATATTTGCATTGCAGTTACAAGTATTTCGCATTTAACTACAACTACTGCAACAATGGTTGCCGCAGCTCAACCATATACTGCTTCAATCCTTGTGATCAGATGCGTGCATAAAGGGATTTTTGAGCAATGGGAAGGTTATTATAGCCGGAACAAGAAGATGACCTTTTTGGAACTTTGTTTTCAATATTTTATCACGTTTCTTCAGTTTTTACCGTTTTTTTCCCCTATCTATTAATATTTTGTAAATATACGTCGTGCCTTGTTGTGGACCCAAACAGCTTCTTCCAACACCCCTTGCAAAAAAAAAATCGTTTTCTCTCATAAGCCCCTGTATGTTATGCTTATAGTGCTGCAAATCTGCGCCAAGGACCCAGCTATATTGCTACCCTGGCAACCCTGGTTACATTTATTGTTTGCAAAGCCTTGTTTATTATTTTACGTGAATTTCTCTCACCATCTTTGGCTTGGAAAGAACTCTTTATGATTCGGCGTTTCTTCTTTGCTTCAACTTGCGCGCTGGCAAGGACATTTGTAAATAGCAATGGCCTGCGCCTGTAGAGAGTTTATGTTTACCGAGGTCTTGCACTTTGCAGCCTCTCCTTCGCCGTTGCCTGCATCAACAACTCTTCTCATCATCATCCTGGTTGCGACTTCTTCTTGTATGCGGTTTCTTTATGTTTTTAATGGGCTGCGCCCCAAAAAACCGTTGCAGCAACTGAGTGAAGTCCTTTTGTTTGTACACTTGTTCTTTATGTTGGCAGCAAAATTTATGCGCTGCTAAGTGGATTCTGGGATTCGAGAATTCGTGAATACTGCGATTCGTGGATTTTGTCTACATCCCATTTGGCGGTTGCCAAAAGTATATTCATAAATTGATGAAACATTTTCATGTTTTTTGTTGCTGCTGTTCTTGTTGTTGTTGTTGTTGTTGATTTTTCCGGTTTTTCAACTGAAGCTAATTAAAGTCGGCAAACAAATGAAAGCCCAGTTAGTAAGCATTCCAAGCTAGTTAACTTTCAAATACAATTACGAAGCAGTCGAAATGCACGTGCAGGATAATAAGCGGCACGAGGCTCATTTATTAGCCAATTCAATGTATTTGGTTGCCAGCTTTTGGCTTTAATTTCGGCCAAAATAGAAATGTTTTTTTTTTGTTTTTGGTAGGCATGAAATTAAAGGTACTTCTACTTTCGTTAGAAGGTCAAATCGAGGAGCAGCTAGACTGACCCCATTCGGGTCTGACTATCGAAGCGTGAGCGGTAAGCACATAAAATCGCACAAAATACAAATCTTCAATTAACACAAACAAACGAAAATGTCTAATAAAAAGGAAAAAAAAGGTGATAGGCTCTGAACGGGAAGTTTACGAACTTTAGATACGCTTATTTAATACGATATTAAACCAACCTATAGTTAAAAATACTGCCGTTCGGACTGTGTGTTCCTGTTTTCTTTCATTGAACAACTATTAAAAGATATCCCCATGCTTTGCCTTAAAAAGCGGTGACAACTAGCCAAGGGGAATACATTTATCCAAGATATTCTCATAGTTTTCAAGAGTTTTTATATTTCTTTCTGAATGTACTGCAAAATATGTTTTATTTATATTTTTAAGGCGTATAAAAACTCGTCTAAACGACGAAATTAACTTTTTGTATACTTGTAATGTAGGGTGGGTCTCTCTGTCTCTGCCCTTTCGCACTACGATCCCCATGGGTCTATTGTGCCTTCTTCCAACTGGTTCAGATTTAATTTTGTCAGAAACTGAGTCAAAGGACAGTCTGCGAGATTTGCATCAGATTCTTCTCACTGGGAGTATAGTTGCCTAGCAGCTTTGGTCTTCTTTTTGCCAGGGCTGGGCAGTTAGTGATTTGATGCTTCTTATACTTAAATATCACTTGCAATTAACACACTTTCTTTGGACAATTTGTTTATCTTATCATTCAAATAAAAAAAAATTTTACTATTAAATAACAATTTTCTTTTCTGACAAGTTGTAGTATAAATCGTCTTTGTCTTAAAGACATTTTGTATAAATCTAGTGCTCATAGAAGTGCCATTTGAGAGCTTACAATACCAAAAATCGTTAAAAGGTACAAATATCTTTTCGTATAAAAAGACACCTGTTCAATTGCGTATATTCGTCTTATGGCAAAGTGATTATCATAAACAAGACAAGATAAATCATATGATGATTTTCATCTGATGATAGAATGATTTTGTATAATATTGGCTGAAGAAGAGTCTTTAAAACATTTCACGTTTTTATAAGCAATGCATGTCATCATCTTAAGCTTCTCTAATGTACCTAATCTATCTACAAATACTCGTAGTCTCCAATGTGATACCTGCAACGCAATATTTCTCAGTTCTCTGCATTTCTGTTTATTTCTATGAGCGTGGAACGTCTCCAAGTTTTTTCTGGGCGGCCTCTACGTCTCGTCTTGTGGATATTAAATTAAATATATATTTGGACTTGCTTAATTAAAAAAAAAAAAAAATGGTCACATTAGCCTTAAAACGTTATCTTCACCAAAACAACATTTGCATCTAGTTCATTTATTTATTGGTAGAGTTGTCAAAATGACAAATAATGTGGTTTGTGTAACTTTAGAGTAAAATATATTTAGTTATTAAATTTCGTTAATTGATAACCGAACTTAACAACGAAAATTGTGATTGTAATGCAGGTGCAAGGCTTGGAAGAAAAACAAAAAAAAAATTGACTTCATAACCTATTGCCATAATATCAAGTAATTATAATGATCTGGATGACGCAAAGACCAAATGATTCAATTGTTATGAGCAAAACAAACAAAACTATTATTTTTAGAATCAAAGTTTCGCCGTCTACAATTTTAATTCTCTCAGATGAGAGAACTTTTATATTTCAATTAAAACCAACTGCTATTTTTACACGACGGCAACAATTTTAAGTCAAAAAAATAATGTAAATTGATGTTGCTGCAATATAATCTTAGAATCACAAATAAATAAGAATTTCAGTGCATAAATTGTGCTTCTCTGTTTATTAAAATGAACGAAAAGTAAACTTTTATAAAAATGAAAACAGCAAATATTCGCTTTAAAAACAAATCCTAAAAATGATTGCAATTTGAATTCTGTGGCAGGACGAGTAAATGCTGACCTTATTACAGTGCATTGTCTTAAAAATCCTCGGACTTTATGAATATATTCATTTTTCGTATGTCAAATTCGCTTAAAAACTCAAGAAACTCATTTAAAAATATACGTAAGCGTAGACTAACAAAGCATAAGAGCGAAGAAAGTCACCGAAAGGAAGAGAAATGAAACAAAAAAAAAGGTGATTCCTGTTGCTAATTGGAAATTGGTGGGAGTTTACAAGTCGCAGCAAAAGGTTCCCCGCCAGCGAACCGGAAGTGAGCGCCTTTATTCTTTAACAAAATGAACAACAAAAGAGTGAAACAGCAAGATGGCGAGCGAAAGATTGATAAAACAGGATGGCAATAGGGAACAAAATAAAATAAGTAGAAACAAGTTAAAAACAATGCTTAGACGGTACACAATGTTTGTCTATTTCAAAAAATTAATGTACAAAGGAATGAAATTGGCTTAGACAAAGCGAGGCATAAAAATGGTAGTCAAAACAAAAAAAGCCAAAATAAAAACAACAAAAAAAGAAAAAAAGAAAAGAAATCATTAAAGCCAAAAACAAAAATACAATTAGATTAGAAGCAAAAGCAATCAAAGGGCGGGCGAATTAGTTGCCTGGCAACTCTGGTCAAGAAATCAACTGAAGCTCATAATGATAATGCGACTGATGCTGTTAATGAAGTTAATTGTATTTTGTTTCGTTCGCTTTTGGTTATTTTTTCTTTGTTATTGTTTACTTGAGTCTTGGATTTAGTTTTGAAGCTTTAAGAAGTAACCAAATACAAAATATACATGTGTACTTTGCATTTATCTAGTAAACAAACAAATGTGGGTCAAATTTAAAAAGTAAAGAAAGGAATTCGCCAAACATTCCTTGTCAACTTAAGGCTAGTCTACACTCTTTAAAAATTATTTTCTAGAGACTTCCAGTGTACTAAAAATAAATTATAAATATATATAATTGTAATAGATAAATTAAATAAATTTTTAATTTCATTCCATACCTCTGTTTGATCTCGGAAATGGTAGAACATGAAACAGACTTTCCTTGGTATTGCAAATGTTATTCATCACACAACCAACCAATCACACAACCAATTTTTGGCAATCCAAAAATTTTCAGACCAATATTTGACTAATTTTTTTCACCCTAAGTTTCCTAAAAAAATATAGCCAGATAGGCCTTTTCCGTTGGATTGTCACATTTATTAGTCAGATTTTTAGTATTCTAATTGAAAAAAAAATCAGTCTCCATTAGGGGGTTTTTTACCATGAACTTACAATCTTTAAATAAAAATGTTTAACTTAAAATGATACATGAAAAAACGATATGCGAAAAATTTTTTAAGCTTAGGAATAATGTACTTCAAGCAATAAAAATTCTTAGAGATACTTAAGAAAGAATCTTAGAATTTTCAATCTTATACCTAAGTTTATGATAACTATTTTATATTTCAAAATACTGGATTTTCAATCTCAGTGTAGAGTTCTTAAAAAACAATTTCTTTTAATAATGAACTTTCACTTTTAGTTAATTGAATTTTTTGAAAATATTAAGTAGATTTCACTTTCGGCAATGAAGCTTGGTTTATATTATAAAAAAGGAAACTTTGGTTAATTAGAGTTAAAATAATCGACAAATTTTCGAACGTCAAGATCCAGAGTTTTCTATTGGACTTCATCAATTTTATTCCCAATTGGCGTATGTTCTTAAATTTTATAAATGGAAGAAAAATATTACAACGAAAAAAAATACGATTGGTAAACATCTGTAAAATATAATCACAAGTTGAATAATTTAATGCATCCATATCTCTTATGAATATTTTCAATACCTAAAAGTCAACTAGAGCAGAAAAAGTGAAATCTTAAAAAATGTCTTTTACAAAAATTCAAAATCATCTCACACTATTCTACGAGTTCCAATTTTACACAACAAGATTTAAAGTCATTAAAAAATTATTTATAGTATCGTTTTTTATAAATTTTTAGTTAAAGATTTTGTTTTGAAAACTTAGGTATCTGGGTTTTGCTCAAGTTTTTCGTGTAATTCTAGATTTGCTTTTTAGACATAAAGGTTGCCATTTTTTCTTCAAATAATATATAGCTTAAATTTGAAAATCGTCAACAAAATTCAAAAACGTTTTTACGTTTTGACATTTTTTAAGTATATATATATATTTTTAACGATATTGACCTAAAAACTAATTCTCTTTTTGGATTTGCTTAAGTCACAGAAAATTCATGGGCTTGCTTATGAAGTACTATATGTATGTTAATTTTAGTACAATAAATACGTTTTTATTTTGTTTTATCTGGTACAAAACATATTTAAGCCTATAAAAATATACTCAAATTTAAATATTTTTTGTAAATTTAAGTGGAAGAAAAGCAGCAAAATACCACACACTCCGAACAACGTGCCATTTTTATAGAAACAATTAATACCAACAAATATGTTTATCGCGTGCAAGCTTGTTATCGAAATATTAGATATTATATATACTATATACAAAATCAAAAATTAAAATCTAGAATTGCTTACATACGCAAAAATACTAAAGACGTATTCTCAAAACAAAATCTTTAAACACAAAAGAATCACAATATAGCCTATTTCATTAAAAAAGTATCTAGAATTCGTGTTTTATATCATGTAATTTACATAGTACGGAATTCTTTACCTTACATAAAGCAAAAGATTACTTTATTCTGCCAAAAAAAGAGGATATTTGAGAACAAGACAAAATTTTTAAGATGTCTCAATGGGAATAGAGTTACCAAGCTCTAATTATTTCAAAATCTGAACGCTTATACGTAGTAGTTATTGATTTTCAAAATCGAGATAGTAAGATAGACTGCAATCATAATAAACTCAAAAATGATAATAGTTTCATTGCATAAACTATTGATTTATCATTTTAAACATTCATTTAATTAAAATTTTTTAAATTCATGTCTACAAAAAATTCGGTACTTTTATCGCTTCCCGAGATTGATGGACCTAAAAACCAACCATTTCATAAATTTTCACCCATATATAGGGTGCATGGGCTTTATATGTGTATAGCACGTGTGGAGCAGAGCAAATTGATTTTCATATTCATTGGCATAATGTTGGGCAACCTTTCACCTTTCACATTCCAATTGCCTGCAGCCTGTTACTGCTGCTGGACCCTGCCTTGTGTTGGCAGTTTGAGGTAAGGTACCCACCCCCACACTCGCTCTTACTCGCTTTCAACCCATCCCCCCTTTGCACTCATCAGCCACTCCCACTTAATGCTTTTGCCTCATAAATTAAACATGCGCTACATAAACTAAAGTGAAAAAGTGCCCAATGCTGAATTTTGTTGTTTTTGTTGTTGTCGTTACTGTTCATCCCCGCTAAAGGGAAACTCACATTTAACTGTATATTTGAAATATTTTAAATATAAATTTCAATATTTAACTGCGCCGCCGACAGGAAACGGTTGCCAAAGCGCACGCTTGTGCCAAGGGAAGACAGGAAACTGAACCCAGCTACCATCCGCACGTAGCCATGACAGCGGAAATGATCCATCGACCTTGTTGCTGTTGTTGGACCGTGCTTGTCATGCTGCCCGCCTTATGTATAATTTTGGGGTTCTAGCCCACGTTTAAGTCGTGACGCAAAAAAAAACATGTTCCAAAAAACAAAAAAGAAAAAAGGTTTGCTGACCACAAAACGTTGAAAATATTTGTTTTCCAGTTATTTGCATTAATGCCAAACGATTTTATGTATTTATATGGCTGGGCCCGTATCCTTGTGTATCCTTCGTGTATATGCCTTGGTAAGCGTGCAGCCTCGCATTGACAATAAACAAAAACCTTGTTAAGACAATAAAGTACGATTATAATTTTGTCTTTGGAAATACGCATAGATAAATGTTTTGAAGGTTAAGCAAATATTTGCCTAAGGGGTCGCTGGTTTCTGGGTTCGATATTCATATCTGATACCATTGAACTTGGAAATGTGTAAATCAAATAAGTGCAAAAGGTGGATTGGACGCGCGCACTATGTCAACATATCTTATGAAAGTATAACAAAGCTATGGCAATCAGTCTGTGGTTGACATGAATATTTTGATTTTGGAACTTGGGATTATTTGAAGGGATGCCAACTTTTAATTTCTAAGAAAAACTTTATCTCTGCAGAATTCTTGTTAAATTGCTAGACCTGAGTAGAAAACAATGGAAATTCAGACTATCTTCTTTTTTTAAATTTATAAAATAGTTAAAATGCAGACAAATTTCTTTGCTCCATAGTGGTAACTATGTATTTCTGGCTTCAACTTAGGCATAAACCTTTAAATATTAAGATATTTACAATATAAGTTTTATGCGCATTTCAAGGCCCACCGATAGAGCACTCCTTCAAATTTTTGCCTTATTTGAAACAGTATTTTCTATAACTGATATAGATCAGAAAAACTTCAAGTAGCTTATTCAAGGCAAACATTTAATTATAACTTTCAATGTAATATATTATGGTTGAAAACATGTATGGTTGTCACTGTTGGGCAGAGTATAGGTAGGAATACTCTTCCTAGAGTCGAATTATTGGACAGCTATATGGACGATCGTGAGTCAACCAAAGATGTCATAGGTATATATTTCTAGAGTGAACCGCTTGCAGCCGAGCCTAACCTGGTTAACAGATGCTGCAAGATTGCTGGATACGTTCTTCTTCATCCGCCGCCAACAAACTCTGTCAAAATTTAGTTTTGATAACGGAATTCTCATGCCTCTGTGTGTCCGCGGGAGGTATTCAATTTCCATACTATTAACTATGTATAAGAGAAGTGAATACTACCTTATGAGCTTATCCTATATGGTTAAAATTAATCGTTTTTAACTTAATTAAAATATTTTTTTTCCATATATCAGATCTGTTTTGAGTGTACCGCATGCTGTGTTGTCTAAAAAAAATACATGTTTTGTTTTATATTGATGATTTTGCGAATACCAGAATCGATTGTTGGAAAGCTAAGGAATACTTTTAAGGTAATTAGCTGCGTAGAGTCAAAATCTTTTGTCTGTATTGTTCAATCACATCCGTATTCACCATTACGTTAATTTTTTATTTCAATATTACTTCGTGAAAATGATTCTTCAACTTTCTTTGGTCGCAGAGTTTGAACGGAGTCAGTCAAATTTTGTTTAGGTTTGACTTCGCATCAATGCCGTACTCCAGTTAAGTGCTAAAAATATATAGGGATAAAGCAGCTTTTTCATACCACTCACCAATGCTGATCGGGCGCTGGCATCAACATATTTGTGAGTGCTCTTTGCACCAAAGAGCACTCTATGTACGAATACTGCTGGTAAGGTACCTTTTCGGAGAGTTAAGAAATTTATCGGGACTTTAAATTCAACTGCATCAGGTCTGTAGCAGTATAGATATCGATGTCTCTGCTCAGATCGTGAGAACTCGAAATTGTTTGGCGTATCCTAAAAAGACTGGGCTCTGATTCTTTTCAACAAAGGGCGCGCGTAAAGAAAGAAGAAGGAATAAATAATATATAGCTGTAGGCTGAGCATTCCTTTCGGTATAGAAAAATGCCATTTTTAAATATATAGTTTGGACTTTTTGAATGACACTTTTATACCAATTCAACTTGTTTATAGCTTAGGAAACTTGGTTAAAAAAAAAAATGTAATGTGTAATATCATGTTAGCTTTTGACTTATAGTCATATATGAAAATTTAATATGATAGTACAATTAAGACTTTTCTAAAAACAAAAAGTATTTGGATTTTTAACGAAAATTAAGAATAACGGACAAAAAGAATTAAAATTTAAGTTATTTTAGCACAACTTCAAAATCTAAGCAAATGAGCGTGACGTCTTTGAGTCAAATAACGGAGGATAAAAAACTCCACAATTCGAAGCCTAAGCATACATATGAGCATTCATATATAGCAGTAAGCAGCCCATACAAAATGCTTAGGCTAAACAGGAGTGGAACTTGGCAAATAGCTAAAATACCTAGCATTCTGCAGCTGGAAGTTACTCCAAAGGCTAGCATTTTAATACAAAAACCAAAGCGAAAAGGTGCTGTGACAAAAACTAAATTAAAGCCAAAAATACAGCCAAAATGCTGTATGGGTAATGAAACACCGCCGAATAAAGTTCCAGTGCTTATTGTCGATGCCATGTCACCATTTGAAAATGAATATAATATTTTGAATACCAGAGACAACGCAGCGAAGCGCAAGCGGCAGATGGTAAAGTCCGCCAAAGAGTGCACCTTAAAAGATCTAAAATCTTTAAGAGCTAAGAACTTGTTCAAATCGCGTACTGTGAAATATGTTCGCAAAAAAAACGCTCCCCCTGTAGATGTACCACTGTGCATACGACCAACTCTAATCATGGGTATGGGCCCAAGCTATGCCCAAAAAATGCAAGAGCAGCCGCAAATGCAGTATTATATTTACGATGATCCGAGTGTTACAGTGGAGCCAATTAACGTATACACAGTACCAGTTGAACATGTGCCGGAGCGGGGCACTCGCTATTGTGGCAACTTTTACTACCAAAACGACTAAGTTTTCAGCTTGGGCCAAATAATAAAGCAAGCTTTGGATCTTAAGTTATAATCACGAAATGTAGACTTAGAAGTTGCTAATTATACTGCGTACAACCAAATGACTAATTATAGATTCGTTGCGTTTTGTTTTCGGTTACAAATGTTGAGGCGACCGACGCTGCTAATGTGTTAATTGACAATGTATTCACATCAATCTTCACACAGACCATGGCCATCCAATCAAATGTGGCACGTCTATGTTTCATTTGCATCAATTAGGCAGTTGTGTGAGCGCCTCTGTTGCGGGGAAGATTTGGTCAAGTGCAGTGACCTTCAATTTGATAATTAGGCGGTAAGAGTTGAAAGAGTTGCCAAATGTTCAACCGACAGCAGCTGGTTGTCCAGCTGAATTTGTCCAAAGTTGTATTTAATGTACATCTTCACTTTGGCATAGGAATTGGTCCACAAATGAGTGTAGCTCCCCAGCTATTGATGGGGGGTGGCACGCCATATTTGCTCAGTATTGTGTGGATATGTCGATGAATGGGTGGGGGCACGTTTTCAGGGGTTACTGGTGAGGTTACAGGTTACACATAGACACAATTAAAATCGAAACGAACCAACAAACAAACAAACACAAACAAACAAGCGAATATAGAGTGAAACAAAGCAATGAAAACGAGTAAATAATGAAGTGGATAAAGTTTGCAACAAAACAGAGCGGCAAACACACCGATATACAAACGAATGGAATTGGTAAGGTGGACGGGCATTGGGCTTTGGCTGGGCTGGGCACAAAAATTCCGAGTATAATTCAAGGTATCACGAAATTGGTGGTAGCCTTGTTGCCTTCAATTCATACGAAAAGGTTACACAAGACGGTTAGCACATAGCCCAAACAACATGGAGGGAAAAAAACTTTTGTAATTACAATAAAATTTTCACAAATAACTTTCAATTGTTTGGCTGAGTGTGTGTGAGTAAGTTAACGAAAGAATTCGCAGAGTGTGAGTTGAATTCACTTCAATTTCCGCATGTGATACGTATAGCTATACTATATTGTATTTATTTCATTGTTGTTGGATATTTTAAAGTGTCAAAAAAAAAAAAAACTGAAAATTGGGGTGTATCAAAATTAAAAGAAAACAAAGTGAAATGTTTAAAATGCTACAAAGACCAGCTGAACTTGATGGCTTTTCAATTTTCTATGTTAGACGAAGCATGGATGTAGGCAACATGTTGGAAAATTTTGGGGTTTTCATTAATTTTTCTGAAAGCTTTTCTACTTAGTTGATCTACTTTGTGAATAGCACACAGTTTGAGGGTCTGCTATATAACTTATCTTGAGATCCTGAAAATATACTATTCGTAACTAGACTTAAGCTGCAAACACAAATTCCCTTATACAACCAAACTGCTGTGTGTTCAATCGTTCAATTTTGAAATATTGCTCTGGCGTTTGGAGTCACTAATACCAACACACTATGAATAATTCGTTCTGTTCAAAACCCAGTTTGCAATGTTTGCTCTTCGAGGTTTAAATTGGAATTCCAACATTCGATTACCGTCCTATTCTTGTAGACTTATAACCATATAAAATTAACTTCTCTGAAGTACAACATGCCAAGACGTGTTATTTTTGCATAAGCTCCTACCAAAAATTCCGTTTGTCATTCCGTTCAGAGTTTTTCGATTTTCGACCTCTAGCACTACCATTTTGTAAGTCCTATTATGTATTCCAGAATCCTTTTTTAGTGTCTTATGCGCCAACTATAATCACCTTTACGATTTCCTATTTTACGAACATTCTATGCAATTCATCTCATTTTTCATCTCAACTCATCTTGGTTCGCCAAGTGGAGCATATTTAACATATCATGAACTATGAAACCCCAATTTGTTCAACGCTGATCGTCCGGCTTTTTATTAATAAATGTTTAAACTTTTATGTAAATTACTGTTTCCATCTCTTACATTCTAAATCCAATTATTTATGTCAAAAAACCTTGAAAATGGGGGCCTATCGGTATATGCTTAAGATCTATAGAAAGAAGCAGCGTGATCTTATGTGCTACTTGCTTCGCATTCGTGTCTGGCAGTATCAACAATTGACCAAGTTGCAAAGCTCACCACGACCCACTTGCCCGAATAAGGCACTTACAGAATTCGTATGCGTCGTGGTGGCCACAAGCGTCCAGTGCCAAAGGACTGCACTTATGGCAAACCCAAGAGCCATGGTGTCAACCAACTGAAACCGTACCGTTGCTTGCAATCTATTGCCGAGAACCTAAACTTCTGCTGGGGGGTTGCTCAGGATGCTTCGTAATACTTGGAAGTACTTTAAAGTTATCTTACTTGATAGCAATGACTACACCGTTCGTCGTGATACCAAGATCAACTGGATCGGCAAGCATGTGCACCAGCATCGTAAGCTGCGTGGTAAGATGTCAACAGGTCACGCAGCACGCAAAAAATCACCCTATATTAAGCTTTTTACACTTTATTTCGTTATCTTCATATATGTACTGCTTTAAATTAACTGATTTTCCTTTGACCTCAGCGGCAGACTACGCCTCTGTCTAGTAGCATCGAAAAAATTAAATTAAATACAACTAAAAGCTATTTTCAAGCAATTAATAAATATACTTCAAGTCCTTGGTCAATGCTCACCTGAGGCAATTTATCTTATAATTTTGTATGACATTATCTGTGTGCTTTTTGAGTGTCTCTGCAAATTGCATACAAACACTTTCAAGACTTGTCTAATATGCACACATACTTGATATAAGCCGGGTCAAAAGACGCGCAGCGAGCATAGTCCTGTTTACGAGTAGATACAAAATTTATAATTGAAACTGTAAACAAAGGACGCTACATAGATTGTTATTGAAATTTAATTATTTTCTATTTAATTTGCCTTTGTTTTTGTAATTATAAAACGCACGCATTTCAGTTGCACTTTAAATAAGTTCTTGAAGCTGTAAGATGATGAAAACCCAATTGGAGTGCGGTGGCGGTTCCAGCTTATTGAAGTCATTGAAAAACAGACATACTACTCGTACCGCAGATGGGACACATGACACATGCAAACAAACATAGCTTATGGGCAAGCAGTACAGTCAGCAAGAGCACGAATGAGCGCGAGAGCAAGTATCAAGCAAATGCGTGTGAGAGAATAAATACACTTACTTTGTGGACCTCGGTAGCGTAGTGGCAGTGCAATCGCCGTTAAAGTCGGCTTATAGGTCGGTGGTTCGAATACCCCCAGCAGCACTGCTGCATGTACCTAGCAGTGGCATCGATAGCAAATAAATATACGTTATTTACTTAAGAAAATCATTTTAATTAAAGATACTGCCGTCTGGATTCGGCCATAAACTGAACCTACAGTTTGTTCTCTTCAAGCAACTATTTATAGAGATATCCCTATTCTCGGCCTTTTGAGCGATGACCATAGTCAAAGGGAATACATTTATTTGATTTGAAATACACTTGTTGAGTAAATGTTGAGCAAATTAATTAGATTTAAGGGAAGTCAGCATTTTATTTTCTGCTTATGTGGGAAGGGTCATTTACTACCAATAAGAGTATATAGATTTGTTCATTGCTAAAAAAGCTATCGAAAAAATATCCGTAAATAAAAGCATGAATAAATTTTTGAAATGCTTATTGATTTGAACCGGGATTGCCGTCCAATACTTAAAATTGCCTACCCTATATGATCATATAACTTGCTAAGATTGTTATTGCTGCATAAGATATTTATCGGGCCTAACGATCTTCTGAAAATAGTTTCGTTTGTCATTCCAACCAAAGGTACTCGTAATTTTCAACCTCTGACACTACTATATCATGGATCCAATTATATATTGCAAGATCCAGTCTTATGCTGTAACTACAATGACCTTTCCTCTCTTACGAACAGTCTATTCAATGCATCTTAACTCGCCTTGAATTGTTAAGTTGAGTATCTTTAAACAATCACGATCAATGAATCCCCCACTTGGTCAACGGTGATCTACTTTGGCAAGAAATATTTAAACTTTTCTGTAGCCTTCCTGTTTGCGCTTATACATTGTTAATCCCAGTTGATACTAAGCTCCAAATGTGAGACGGTCTATAAAAATTGTATCGATCAGGCTAGTGACACGTATTACTTTAATATTCTAGTTTTATATGTTGGTGCTCTAATTTAATATTTCCCAATTTTTATATTGTTTAGTTATAAATTCAGCTTAGTTATTCCCCTAATTCTGTAGTAAATAAATAAAAACTTTGCCCGGTACTTAGTTGGGAAAAAATTTTGTTATAAAAAATTCCATATTATTGCAGAATTCTAAGTCCTATCCATAATTGCTACCCACTTAAATGCTTTCAAAATTTGCACCAGCTGCTGCCTGTTCTAACTAAGCATAACTCGAGAAATCGAATTTTCTATACGGAACATTTCTATCGATCATAAAAGACTGTTTGCAATAAAATAAAAAAAAATTAATATTTGCAGCTGGCATAAATAATAGTGTGACCCTGCGCCTCTGGGCTTTATTCAATCGCAAAAAATATTCACTTTTAAATCGTATTAAAGCTAAATAAAAATGTCGTAAACTGTTGACGAAAGCCAACTCCCAGCTAAGTGTGAAATCAATGGATGAAAAAGTATTTTGGGAAAATTGATTTGATTGAAACAATGCGGAGGTATATAAAATCTATACTTAGCAATACGGAGTTGGAGGCATCGCATAAAGCCGGTAATATACGCCGACAAATGGCAGCAACGAAACGTATGCGCCGATAAATGGTGAGAGTAAAACAACAGAATCAACAACAATAAGCAAATAATGGCAACAAAGCAGGCCTACTAAGTAACAACAACTTAAGGCGCACCCTCTAAGACCAAGAAAAGTAAAAACAAAACAAAAAAAAGAATAAGGATGAGAATGGGAATGGGAAAACCTTCAATAACAAACAGCCCAAAAGCACTTAATGGTACGGGGTAGTCCTATAGCCAAAAAGAGATGGAGCTGCAGATTACGAATGTCTGCAAGAAAAGTACAGCCAGACAGAGAGAGTGAGAATGAGAGAGCTATACAAAGAAAGTAACTGTAAATGCGTAGGGACATTTTTGCTTTTACCGAATGTTGGATTGCTTGGGTAGTGCCAGAACTCGCGCTCCTGCACTGGGCTTGGTACTTTTTAGTAGCTGGTCAGTACATGCTATCGATACACAATTGATAAAATTAAAGCTGAACCACATAAAACTATATTATCATAAAATACTTTTCTTTCAATATTTCTTAATGTGATTTATAAAATAAACAAATGTAAATCGGGAACCTAGCAAAGTCTACATATCCTTGACATTTCCAACTAAACTGGCAAGTTTAAATATGTTTCGATCGAGTCTTGTTCTTAAAAGTTCTTAATATAATTGTCCCAAGCCAGAACTACTCTAAAGCATCACGAAAGGTTTATTCCAGAAGTATAAACTGTACAGCGACGATGAAATGTAAACGTACTTTGACGATAAAAATTCATTTTAAGCATTCAGTACCATATTTTCGAATTTGTAGGATTTAATTTCGAGAACTACGTTGTAATAAAACAAGCTTTTTCCCTTTCTTAAATAAAAACCTCGTACTCTAAATGCTTTTAATTGTAAGCCGCCTTGCCGTGTTTCAGTGCAGTCAGCAAGACCAAAAATGAGCACGAGAGCGGCAACCAAGCAAATGGGTGAGAGCGAGTTGACACAGTCGGAGTCTTCTAGTGTACAAGTTGCAAACTACAGATACACTAGACTACAAGTACTTCAAGTTACAAAATAAGGACTTTGGAAGTGCCATATTCCTGTATGGCATAAAATTCGATTTTAAATTGTATATGCGATGCAAAGTTTTTTGGTCCTAGGATATTTTGAATGGTACACTAAACATTATCAATGAGCAATTTCTGTTTTCGATTTTTTTTTTTTTGGATCTAACCTTTTTTTGATTGTACTATATATAGGCTTTCCTGGCCTTTTAGACGTTTTGCATTATTTCAGGTTCCACAAAAAAAGTCATAAGAATCATTCCAAACATATGTTCATAAAAAATTTATGAAATTAAAAAAGAAATTAGCTTTGAAGAAGCTTCATGTTGAAATCACACAAAAAAAATATCTAAATTCCAAAAACTCATAATTATAAAGATTTGTACGCTATTACCACAACAACATTGGGACGTAACCCACAAAATAATCGTAAGCGAGGAAGACCAGTCATAATTTGGATAAGATTGGCACACCAAGAAAGAGGTATTTGAAGAAAAATTATTGCAATAGCTGTAGGGCATTTGTGACCGCGCCATACGCTGCTTACGGGAGCCCTGATTTTGCTACCTAATTTATATAAAATATCATTTTAGAAACTAGGAAACTAGTAGGACTTAAAGCATACGAGATATACAATCTCTAAAAAATCGAAACCACAAGTGGATCATCATTTTGCGTTTGGATTCTTGCGACTTTTGCTTCTCCAATTTGTTTCAATCTGATTACAAAAGATAAGTTAGAAATTGCAAGATACCATGACAAGAATAACTTTATTTGGAAAAATATTTAATAAATGAAACTAAAGTTTTAAAAGAATGAGATGCGTATTTGAGATCTCATAAAAAATTAAATAAACCTTTATTTTTCATTACGTTGTCACCGCTCAAAAGGCGAGCATGCAGAATTTTCTATTAATCGCTGTTAAAGGAGAGCAAAGACCGGATCCTGCGGTATCTATAGTTAATAGAGATTTTCGTATTTTTGATAGCTATACCAGTACCACCGACCTTCGGTTATATATTATATAATAATAAAATAAACCAAAAAACTCACTTTCTGAGCCAAGGTAACTTAGGGCACTATCAGTCTATTAGCTGTGTTTATCCTTGGAATAAAACAAGAACTTGTTTTGAAATAGTTTTCACTCTATATCAATCCATTGTTACTCATCTAGTAATGTTTATATACTTAAAATTATTTAACTAAAAAATTAATTAGCTTATGAAACTAGTAACAGATGATCTGGATCTTAGGAACTCAAGAGTGAAAAGTATAATAGAAATTATTTAACGCTTCGATTTCTACGATTCTTAACTGTTTCATGAATCGCCATCCCCTTGAGAAATTAGTAAGACAGAGATAATGTGGAAGTATTTTGGTCAAATAAAGATTCTGTGCAATTACTCCAAATTTTTACTTGTTAGCGTGGCTTTATAATAATTTTGTGTTAAACATAATCAAGGGCTCCAGAATTTTGGGAGACTGCACTTTGAACTTCTGGGACATCTATAGAAGTTGCCAAAAACACAATTTTTTTGTTTGATTTTAAGAATTAATTTGTTTTTCTTTATTCTTACGCAAGAGTAGATAAAATCGTAAACAACTAGGTGAAACCAAAGTTAGAATCCTTAAAAAAAAATAATCAAAATAGAAGTAGAAGAAAAATGTTAGATGGACTTAACTGGGTCGAAATTGTGACATGAAATTAATTAAATTAAAACTGCGTCACCAGTTTTTACTAACAAAAAACTAATAGATGAAAAGATTTGCCAAGAAGCTGCGGCAAAATAGTGAAAATGTTGGAAAATTTAAGATTGTCTATATTGATTTGCTTGTGGGAGAACGTGCTTCTTGTTGTTGTTGTTGCTGGGACCTTGGCGTTACCGAGACACACGGATAGAGAGAGAGAGACAGTGGGAGATAGCCAAGTTTGCACAACGTGCTCATAGTCAATTTGGACGCATCAACTGTCTCGTTGGTTTTTAACCAAGCCAACGTTTCAGGAGGTTTCAGGACATAGTCACCAGCTGTGTTGATTGCGGTTTGGAAAAACTGCAAAATCGCAACGTAGATACTCTTGCCATACGAAATGCTATTTCTTGCCAGAGTCTTTCAGTTTTTCCTTTTTTTTTATATTGTTTTTTGTATTTTCAAGATTCAGTTGTTTTTGTTTGTTCTGAATTACAGATACTGACTGCATTTTCACTTTGCTGCTGCCGGCAGCCTGCGATTTCCGGCGGGCAAAATAAAACCGGTTCAATGAAAAGTGCACAATAAAAAAACCAAAAAAAAAAAACAAATATAAAATGGAAAAAAGCAAAAAAGAATACATAAAATGAAACAAGCAGAAAAAACTGGAACAGAAAAAAAAACAGCAACAAATTTGATATAATGCAAAGCGCGAAACGATAGACTCTAAAGTACTGAACGGCCAGTTGAGTACTTTGGTGGGGTAGCAGTAGCTGCATGGGGAACGGGCACATTTGGTGGCGGCACTAAGTGTTGCAAGTGAAGTGGCGTGTCGAGTTCTTGTTCGGGGTAAGCTGAAAATGATGTGCAAAATACATTAGCAAAGGAATTCATCGTGGCACTGTGAGCTGGCTTTTGGTTCAAGGACAATGCTGTCAATGCTGAAGCAGCCATTTTGGCATTTTTTGCTGCCATTTTTTTCCGTTTAATTTTTTTTTTTGGCAAATTTTATTTTCGTATTTTTGCTTTTTCGCATAAAAAGATTAGCAAACACTTTCGAATTGGGGCTTATTAGCAGGAAGCGCCCGTACGGTCAGAGACCATGAGACTTTTATCTGAGCTTTGCAAAAGTCAAAGACGCAATTGAATCGGCCCAATCGCTATGCATATATATATACATATATTTTAAGCTGTCTTTGCTTATGTACAAAAAAGTACATAATAAAGAGTCTGTATATATTTTGTTTATTTGCTATTTTTTTGATGCAAATATGTTTTGCATGTTTCTTTGTAATATTATTTTATTATATCTTTTACATTTATGTTCACTTACTGCTGACTTGTCTATGCAAGCAAATTGCTTGCCACATGCCACATGCCAGCATAGATCCCTAGGGAATGATTTTTCGCGTGTAACAAGTGTTTGTTGTTGCTCCCCATGGTAAACATGTACAAGGCACACGTGTATATATGTGTACATAAGCGTGTCTATGTTATACATGTTTATATACAACAACAACACAGAAATTGTATATAGTGAGTAAAAGCTTTTGTTTACTTTCTTGCAAATGAAATGAAAATTACTTTTGACAATTCCCAATTGTAGAAATGAGTTGTAACGAATTTGAAAAAGTTTCGAATAGCTTAAAATAAATTGTTTTAAAACAACATCAAGTTAACAAAAAGAAAACAACATATTTTTAGCTTTTTATAATTATAAATGTATAATTTGTATAGATAAAAGATACGTCTGTTTTGTATAAACGTTTTATTGTTTCTATGAGAAATTACCTCGAATTATGCCTACACAATCTGGACTCTGAAAAAAGCTGCTCTGAATTATTTTTCACTATTTTTTCGATTTCGAATACAATATATTTTTAGCAATAAACTTATAAAACTTATAATAAAAATACATTCTGTACTAATTTTCTGTAAAAAAAAATTAACATTGCTTAAGTACAATAAACCTGAATACTTTGAAAAACTGAAAATATGTGAAAACACAAATAGTGTACAACAAACCTTCTTTTTTTAAAAATCCATTTCTTGAGTGATTTGCTTTTTGGGAGCTTTACGATAAAGGCAGCCGATTTTGATCAAAATCAACACAGGTCACAAAATACTTCTTTAACAAGAATTTGATAGATTGAATACCAAACAAAATACAACGAATATAGTGCACGAATATAATTTTTTGGATTCTCTATAATTTGAAAATTTATTTATCCCAGATTTGGTCTTGGGACGATATATATAATATGAGCAGAATTTGATTGGCCTAAAAGCAAAAAACTATAACGAATTTTGTACAAAAATCAAAATAATTAAATGCTTTATGTAGTCAATTGATACTACTGGATTATTATGAATTACCTAAAATTTATTTATAAACAAATAAGATTTTTTTGAGGTGACGCAGACACTTTCTAACCAACGAGCTTTTTCATTGGCTAAAATAAAAGATTTATTTAATTTTGACTAATTAATAATGTTTATTTAGCTTTTCGACAACCTAAACTTCGTTCATATATATCTTTCAGCGACTTAAACTATGTTAGTTTGAAAGACCGGGGGTTGCGTTGACTCGGTTGAACGCGTCGGATATGCAGCGAGAACTAGTTCTAACTTAAAACTACAATGAACTCCGATTGTGGCAGCGCTTGCCTATTGCCTCTTGGTTCATAATTAAACAGACAACTTTTAAAAATTTTGAATAGAGTTGCACCCCTGGGATAAATACAAGAGGGCATTCATTTAATTTAAAACTTAAAGTATTCCCTTTATAGATTACAGCTGCAGGGTATCAAAATTGTCATGCATCAAAAAGAAAGGCCAATATTTTTTAAATTTTTTGTAATCTCTACATTCATACTACCGCAGAAATTTTTTGGTGCGAGAAGATTATATATGAAAAATTAATATTGTAAATATGTTCACGCATAAAAAACGGTTAGATTATCAACGATTTTTTTTTAAGAATTTTTGTATTTGAAAAAATTGTTTAAAAATTAAATAAGCAATACCTCCGTGTCAACCTATAAGCATTTCAATTCCCATTCTCATGACAATAATGACTTAAATATATAATAAATATTATAGACATAACTTTGCTTCAAACAGGTGTTTTTAAGGGAAAAAGCTGATCGATAAATAACAATATACATTAATCGTAGTCATCCGCCGACATTATTGCATTAAAAGATTTGTGGATATCTGTTGGCATCATAAATTCATTGTTGAGAATGTCAGTTTTTGAGACGATTTTGCATTCCTTTCACAATTAAAACAAAAGTGTGTCTGATTCTCATCGATTATTCTTCAGTACGTACGGCGAGGTTGCTCGTAGTGAAAGAACGCGACGCGAGTGTTTTCAACTTTCCAAAATAGTGATTTTAACGTCACAGACCAGCATACTGATGGCAGGGTAAGGAGGGCAAGGTTTACGAAGGTGCAGAAATGCACTTAATGAAGACGCTATGTCAAAACACATAGAAGCCATGGTAATAATTTTTAAGTAACGAAAAACAATTTTTTGCGAACAGCTTCTCTAAAGATGAAATCGGCAAAAAATGGATACATTACGATAATCCGAAGCGCATAAAGTCTTGGGAAAGTCCGGACATACTTTCACGTACGCAGCGAAACCTCAAATTCATTGCACCCAAGACATGGTTGGGTGAAAATGAAAGCTATGATAAGGGATCGATACCAAACGCAGTTCATGAATTTGAGCCCGAAGATAAAAAAAAAGTCCACAATACAATGTTATTCTTCAGCAGAACAATGCTATGTTGTAAAAGTGGACAAAAAATACTTGGAAACGCCAAAAATAAAGATCTTAACCGAGTGAATGAAGACGAGTGGTTAAGATCTTTATTTTTGGCGTTTCCAAGTATTTTTTGTCCACTTTTACAACATAGCATTGTTCTGCTGAAGAATAACATTGTATTGTGGACTTTTTTTTTATCTTCGGGCTCAAATTCATGAACTGCGTTTGGTATCGATCCCTTATCATAGCTTTCATTTAACAGTTTAAGGGTTAAATAAAAGTTGTTCCCTAAAGACCTTGTAATTATAACCATTTGTTTATTATAAAACTTGAAATTAGAAAAAAATCTTAAAAATTAACTAAACTAAGAGTCTCTGTTGCAACTGATATGAGTTTATGAGGCCCTAAAATTGAACGTTGCGTTGGCATGTCAATACAACGGAGCCGAGTTCGGCTACATAGCCATGAAAAATTCCGAGGCTATTCGGACGGGCAAGTAGTCTGTGGCGATACTTTTCCATTTGTTGGACCATTTCATCTCTTACCGGAAGTATGCATAAATTCCACTGGATGTTTTCATAACGAACGTACCACGGTGCGCCGGTGATGGTTCTCAGGATCTTTGATTGGGCTATTGGGATGACTTCTATACTGCTGTTATGGAGGAACAGTTGGGAACCATCCAGATCGGTTTTAAGACGGATTTTTAGAGTTGGACCTTATATTCCAATTTTAGGGGAGAGCGTACACTAAGAAGCCAGTGTAGACTAATAGCTTTTAGTTTGTAGCTTCATTCGATTTTGGAAGTAAAGTATTATTATTGAGCACGAGTAAAGGGCAGTCTTGTCTGTTGAGAGTACATGTTTCGTGTTTGCATTTCTCAATATCTATCAAGTGGAAAAAAATAAATATAAATTAAAAATAAATATATTTAACAAGTACATATAGCTTTCTTATAAATTTTGCCAAGAAGCGTTTAATTAAAAATAAACAAATCATTTACGAGCATATCACAATAAAGTAAAATAACATAAAACAAAATAACATAATATAAAGCAAATAAAATTAAAGTAAATAAAAAGAAACTTGATTAAATAAATAAAATAAATAAATATTAAATATTATTATCAAAGAAGAGCAATCATTTTTTTTTTTGAACCTCATTA
This sequence comes from Chymomyza procnemis, assembly GCA_035046065.1. Classification (NCBI taxonomy): domain Eukaryota; kingdom Metazoa; phylum Arthropoda; class Insecta; order Diptera; family Drosophilidae; genus Chymomyza; species Chymomyza procnemis. The sequence goes on along the minus strand of JAWNOJ010000023.1, from coordinate 7,564,379 downwards.
CATTTCATAGCACCTTTTATTGGCAAAATCGTATATATTTATTATTATTATTTATTTAAAAAAAATTCCAATAATAGTTTTGTTAAAAAATAAAACAAATTTTTAAAAACGTATAGTTCATAATTTTAAAAACCAAATAAATTCAAACATAAACAAAGCACACAGATATGCTTACAGACACATATAAGCCCTATGTATGTGTGTGTGCGTGTGTGTGTGTGCAGCAACTGAGTTTTACTTATATTCCAATTCTGAATATGTTTCTTATACGCTCTGCATGCGACCACAGCCAGCAGCTGCCAATCAGTCGCAACTTATATGTACAAAAACTGTCTTCTACGCGTGTATAACAGTTTCAGTCAGCTTATAAACGCATTTATATGTATAAGTTGCATATCAAACAACACAACGACTCTGACTGATGCTGTCATACACATGCTGTGTCATGTGCTGCGAACACAAGCAAGTTGCAAGTTGCAACCATGGGGGTTGGACTTCTACAATTATAAGACTCAGCTCTTTGTTGACATGTTGTATGCGAGTTGTACTTATACGTTTCGCATACTGCGCTTATACTCGCAGCTGATGTCTTATAAGGCTTGTACTTGTCTTATACTACATATAAGTTGTGTTTTGCTGGCGTATAAGTATAAGTGTAAAAACCGGCTCGCTCACGCACACAGTGAGACACACACACACTCACGGCTGCTGCACCTGCAGCCCGTATTTTAAGTGCTTGTGCTGTGCGTGTGTGCGTGTGCGTGTGCTGGCTCTCTTTAATTCTTGTATTATTGTCACACACATGCGCGCGCTCTCTCTCGCATTGCTCTTGCAGGCACGCACGCACACACACACACATGACGCGCTGCAGACACAGAGCATCCATCCAACCAGACAACCATCGCCTTTGGTTCGTCGTTTCATGGATGCCGCAAGTTTTAGTTCGGTTTTAGCTCTGATTCTGTGCGGACGCGCCTTTGCGAGTGATACCGTGTTTTTCCGTAGCCGTCGCCGTGTTACTTCCGTGCGCGCTTTACAACGTCGCGTCAATTCTTACACAAACACACATGCACGCACGCACACACTCAAACACGATAATAACAACAACACGAGCAAAGTGATAATATTTTTGCAAAATGCTTTGAAATTTTAAGCAGCAAAATTTAATTCAATGGAATTAGTAGCTCTTCTTCTTAATGCATTTGCTGTCTATATAAATATGTGCTAAATAATATTAAATAAATATTTATAAAATAGTTAAACACAAATATGTGCGTATTTCGTATGTGTTGAAAGCCTTACGTTTACTTTATCAATGTGTGTGTGAGTGTGCGTTGTACTTTTTTTCTTCCTGTTGGCCGGTTGCGGCGAGGGCAGCAGCAGTGGCAGCAGCGGCAGCATCGTTATTGTCCTCGGCGTCGTGCCACGCGAAACGCTTCGTTGCTCGCGTCATAGTAGTAGGTAGAGTAGTAGTAGTCGAGCTTGCTGCAGCGCGGCGTCTTTGGCTGGCTGCTACGTCACATGTCCTGGCTGGCACGCGTCAAAGCAACAAGAAAGCCTTGCTTTGCGTCGCCTTGCAATAAAAACCACAACAAAAACGTAGCTTAATTTTTTGCGTGCTTTAATTAAATAATTAATACAAATTAAAAGTTCAACACGTGTGTGCGCTGCAAAGCTTTAAAATCTGCTAAACGCCCCCCCACACTGCCACAAGCAAATGTTTAGCTTTAATAAAACAAACAAATATTGCTGCGCTTCATAGCACTAACAACAACAATAATAATAATAATAATAATAATAACAACAACAACAAAGGATAGTAAAGCAAACAACAACAACAACTACAACGACAGGCAGCACGTCAAACAAAATGGCGTTAAATTCAGAACAAAAACAAAAACAACCAAAAGTTGAGCATACAAAATGGCAGCAACATGCAAGAAAAAGACGGCGAATGCAAGAGCAAAGCAGCAGTAGCAACAACAACAACAAAAATTGCAACACAAACGCTTGTTGTTGCTGCTGTGGCAGCAGTTGCCGGCAGCGGCGGCAACCAAAACAACAACAAACACATTGGATTAAAAATTTGCAAGTTATTTGCTTTGGTAAGTTCGAAATCGTTAAAAATTTCTTTGTTTTTGTTTTGGGAAATGTTTTGTTGAAAACTTTTTAAAATTAAAAAAATTGTAAATGCATTATTGATGTTGTTTGTGGTACAACTGCAGCGTTGGTTTCGTGCAACAAGAAAAGCAGAGCTTGCGGAATTTAAAACAATAAAATCGTAAAGTTGTTACTTAACTTGTATCAATTATAAACATAAATTGCTTAAATAATTTTAAGTAATGCTCTGCAGCATGAAATGCTCAACTAAGCGAAGTTGTTTTTGAAAAGTAAACATAAACTTGAATGGTTTTTGCTATGAAAAACATAAATTTAATGATTATTTAATGGTTTCTGTATTAAACAGGCAGGTCTATTAGTCACAAGGTCAATAATAGTTAAACTTTAAAATGCTAATAAGAAAATAAACAGCTTAGAATATGCCAAACTACATTAGAAACATACAAAGAACATTTCAAATTGACAAAACCGAAGATTATTTCAATTTCTAGGTTTTTGATATAAAAGCTACTGAATTCCAACATTTTATGGAATAAGAGAAAGAGTTTAGCAATGTAGCGAGATGTCTAGCAAGTCATCAATACCTTTGTGAGGTTTTCTGAGTCTTTGCAAAACAACTATCATCTTGCTACAGAAGTAAAGTTAAGGTTAAGAATTCGCGCTTTAAATGAAAATATCTTTGACAGTATTCGTTTATATTGAAAACATATAATCGGACGATAGTGAAGATTGACGACGTATATGCAAGAATTTAGGCAGAAGGCAAATCGCCTAGCAAATCAACGTGAGGTTCTCTGTGCCATTGGCAAAAACTTAGCTTGCTAAACAAGTAAAGATTGCGAAATCTCAGTGCAAGCAAAAAGCCCTTAATTAAGACAGCATTTTTTCAATCAGTGTTATAACTTCCATCATATAAGAGAAAATTCAACCGAACGCTGGTGAAGTCACTGAAATAGATAAAATTATGAAAAACAAGCTTAACTTTTTTTATTGCGATTAATGTGCAAGGATTTAGGGGCAAGACAAGTCGGCTAGCAAGTTACCAAAGTTACTACTTCTTTGAGTAATTCGCTTGCTACTAAAGTAAGGTGGAGTATTTTGAAATATTGTGTAGCAGTTAAAATAAGCCCTCAATACAAAAAATAAAGTATTTTGCATTTAAAACTAAGAAAACCGAACTTGATTTGCATGAGAGAATGAAAAGTCTAAGATGAATGGTCGTAGGTAAATTATTTTACATGCGCCTATGATTTAAAGAGTTATCTTGTTTCCTTTCTTTCAAGTTTTCTAATATCAGTTTTTTTAATTTATTTAGGGCTAAAATTTCTTAACTTAAGAATGCATTTTTACGATTTTAGAGTTATCGGTTCAAGTGAAAAAATCATTTGATTTGATAGTTTTGTTAAAATTAAAGCTTCTAACATACAATGCACATTATAGCCTAATTGAAGTATACATAGTTATCAACCCAGCTAAGTCCTTCAATTTCTTACAATTACGTATACTTCCAAACTCCTTTCGCATTTTTATCGAGCTTACGATCTAATCATGTTAATACAAATAGTGAAAAATGAACCCACTCTAAACTTAAAACCAAACAAGACTTTCAATCCTTTTTAAGAAGTGAAATACGCAACGCTTCTTGTTGCCTCCAATGAAACAATCTGCCCTAAATCAATTCGTTTTTCTTGCAAACGCCCAGACTACTAAAACTAAAGCAACGAAACATGGAAACTTTATTAAGTTTTGTGAATAAAAAATTGTTATAGAGCATTTCGTTTTCGGGCAACAAGCTTACTCATTATGCATTACACGAGAGTCTTTCCTTTGGCATTGCAAATTTTTCTTTTTAAACTTTTTATATTTATTCTTTAACCTAGTTTAACTTTTCTTGAAATTTATCTATTTACATTAATTTGGTATACATCACAGTGTTGGCCTTGAGGCTGATTCTTTTAATATTGTTATATAAAAAACAGGTTCGATTAAGTCCATTTCAATTTGATTAATGATAACAATGGGAAAATCAATATGCAATCATGGTTAGTTTCAATGCAAGCTTGGAATGAAAATCAATTTTTCACAATGTTTGTGTTTAATGATGGAAAATTATATTATACAAGTTTAACTTATCAATTAAAGTTAGTCCACATTTACTTCTAAAGTTATATCATTCCAAAAACTTAGTTTTATGGTACTTAATTTGTTAACAGAAGACTAGGGCATTTTGATATCTGCTTTGTTTCTACGTAAATCTCCATTCTAGTCTTTCAGAATTTGTTTAGTAGTCAGTATTTTTTTTAATTCAAATTTTTTCCCTGAAGATAACTTTATATTAAATCTTGTAATACTTAAGTAGCATTTAGAAACAATGTTACTCGATGTTTCTGATTTTTAATTGAATATATACATTCAATAAAGAAATAATTGTAAATATCATATTTTTTATTTACAATTTAGTTACTGAAAGATACGCTTCTCTTTCTCAAAGCAAATGCTGCAAAATCTAGAAACCCAATGACTTTATTTTCCAAGTCGAAAGTACTAAAAGCAAATGGGCGTTACTTTTTCTTCGTTAATCAATTCATAATTCGAATATAATATTATAGCTAACAATATATTAAGGTTATTAGAATTTAGAAAACAATTCGACTTAAATTTTTTTATTACTTAAAAGCTTAAGTTGGCGGAGTACTCCATACGTGTAGAATTTTATAACAAATTTGGCCGAGAACTATGGCGGTAAGAGAACTTAATCGCTTAAACAAAGCACAGTGTTCTCTGCTTTAATAAGGTCTATCAATGAATATGGGTTGCTGGAAACCCATGAAAGCAGCTGTAGATAGAGATACAGTAGAGTATCTCTCTATCATTGCCATGAATTGTGCAGTACAAGTTTCCGCTATTGCTAATCATATTTCCTCAGTCACTTCAGTCTTTGCATAGAACTCTAAATGTTTTGTCAGGTTTCTAAGACCGCGGCTGTGAAATTCATCTTGTTGGGGAAGTTTGAAGTAAGGGCTTATGTTAGGGTATTACAACGGTGCTATTAATGGTCTATGGAATAATGAGTTCGAAGAGTTCCAGCACAAGAGTATAAATTGTCTTGGATAAAATAGATGATAATTTTATGAATTAAGAAATAGTTCCTAAGAACCCTTTTCAGGCAGATAATAAATAACGTTGATGAATAAAAAAATTGTACATTTATCGTTTAACCCCTTGCAGTTTTTCTGCTAAAACCACAAAATTATATAAAAATAAACGATTCTGACAATTCATCACTTACATTATGAACTTTCATCAAAGCGGAACAATCTGGCTGATAAAGGTTAATACGCACCACATATTTATTTTATTGCAATAAAATTAACTTAAAAAACTAACCAGAAATCAGAACTTAATAGACGTTTTCCAAATGAATAAAAAAAAAAAAATACTGAGTACCCCACACTTTGCTGATATAGCTTTTTGGTTTATCTAAAAACTACCTAGCAATTTCATTTTTTAGCTCGATTTGCATTTTGCATGTCTTTGAAAACGGGGTTAGCTTGACATGTGTTGAACCCTCAACCCTAAGTTTCTTTTAATAGCTCTTGTGGTCAATACGAAACGGAAAAACATTTTTGCAGTGTTCCTTTTTTTATGTTTTGTCGTATTTTTTTTTCCATATCAGCTTCCCTTTTGCAGTTGCTTTTGCAACATTTTACCGTGTTGGGCTAATTAAAGCTCAAAGCTTGTGTTTTTTTTATGTCAGAATGTGCAACAGATTGTAACTTTGACCGCAGAATTTATATATTTATTTAATTACGTGGATGGTCATGGTTAATGTACCATTGTGTTTTTTACATACAACTGCATACATATGCGTGTATCTGTGTGTGTGTTTGTGTGTGCGAGAGTGTGTGTGAGTATTTCAAACAGACTTTGTTAATATGACCAAGACTTTGATTACGGTTGTAGACTGCTCCCAGCGGGAGACCTTATATGGCCTAGGCAAATTGTATGTTAGAAGCATTGTAAATTAAATAATAATTATCTGCATTAGGTGCTTGTATTTAAGGTAAAACGGATACAGATACAGATACACACAAATAGACACGTGCACACACATAACATACAGACATAGATACACATAGCATCTATGTACTTCCATATGCACAGCAGCACTCTAACAGCATTTGACTTCCGTTGGGCTTGTAATGTTTATATATTGCAGTAATTATTTTAAGTTGAAATTCTAAAAGGTTTTAAAGTACTACAGCTACTGTTTTAGTTTCTTCAAATACTCTTAATTTACAAAGTGGTTAGATGGGCTTATTCGCTGTGTGGAAATAAACTTACTTTACCTTAGGTGACCATTAGAATCCATTATCGGGTTACAGCTTACCTCAAAGGGGTTATCTCAGGTGAAGTATTGCTATTGGCTTGTATTGGATTTTTTGTTTTACGAGACAGAACTGTGTAACGTCCGGGCGAATCGCTGCATATATTAGGTGCCTATTAAGCGGAAGTTCCTATAGCTACACAGGTGGAACTGCAAGTAGGCTGTGTTTCAATGTGCAATGAATTGAGACAAAGATCGTCACCAGTTTGACAGCGATCATAAGCTTTACTTCGAAGTAATATTGTTAAAAAATGTCTTGAGATCATCAGCTCAGATAAATATTGATATGCACAATTTGGTTTCTATTAGTATTGTTATTGCATTTATATATTGTAGTTTTAATATAAAACATTATTACTGTTTTTTTTTGTTCGAACTTTTTGCGTCAAATTACCTTCATAGTATTCATAATCAAACAATTTTGGTTGATTATCCATTAAATAATGCGCTTTTTATAAGTTGTAATAATTTGTTTCAGTGCTTTCCCTAAGCCTCTCAATCCATCGAAATGTGTATTACCAAGTGTTTTATTCTAAATTGAAATTTTGATCCTTACAAAAATCTTCAAAATTCAGTATTTATGAAAGTAAATTTTTTGTAAACTTTTAACTTTTTGTCTTTAAAATAAAATTAAAATTGAATTTAATAGGCGTTGTTTATTTTTCAGAATTCCCCATAATTAATGGAGTTTAAACAAATATTAAGTTAGAGCTTAAAATGATTTTATATGAAACTTATTATATTTTTTATTAAAATGGCTGCACTTTAAGCTTACAACTGCAATGTGGCTGCCAAAAAGTATTTTCATCTATATTTTAATAAAAGTTCATGCTTTTGAATACAGCATTCTTAGGACCTGGCGCTTAGCCATTCTTTTCTGTTTTCAGCAGTTCATTGGAGGCCGGTTACAACGAAAAATAGTTCTTGAAGCTTATACATTAAGACTAAAGACTTTTTATTATAAAACATTTTTATCAACAAGTCATACGGATAAGTCGGAATATCCTAAAATGGTATGAAAGCGCTGATCCTCAGTTAAAAAATTATATTGAACTGTAATAAAATATATACATTTTTTTTACAAAACGATGCAAACATTTTAAACGATCTGTTAAGTTTTTTGAGTAAATTTTGGTTTACAGTTTAGACAGAATGTTTCTCAAATTATTTAAAATTATTGAATTCTTTACAAAACCTATATTATAGTGGCATCTTAACTCAAATATTGCTATATATTTCCTATTTAATTTAATTTAAAGAGTATATAAACTTCTACTCTATTGGCATGCAACACACTCACATGTTGTTATCAAACTTCCGCCCTTTATTCTATATGCCTAGCTTATTAATTTTTAAATGCATTTTGTTGTTGGAACTCCACAAACGCACAAATATTGTTATATACAAACACGTTTATATATATTTACTATAAATACATAAAATATGTTAAAGACGCCCACAGTTTTGTAGCCGGTTTGGCTTGCTGCTTGAGTTTTGGTTTTGGTTTCGATTTTGGTTTTGTTTTTTTATTTGTGGGCGTCTGCTATTGATGGAATTGTTGGCGTAATCAGCGTTTAATATGTTATTATATATACATATGAAAGATATATACATATATATATATATATATATATATATATATATATATATATATATATATATATATAATGTTATCAAAAATCAAATTTAAAAAGTGTTCAACTTATATTGCGGGAAGGGGAGGTAGTCGCACACGCCCTCAAAGCATAATAAGTACTATGCCTTACTGAAATTAAATTTGCAATGTCAAATGCCAAGCCAAAATAAGTTCCAAAAATAATAAAACAAGAGGGTTAAAAGGGGGTAACAACAACAACAATAAAAACAACAAACACAAAAAAATAAAAGCATTTATTTGTCAGCATAAAATAAACAAGGATCATAATATGTCAACAAACAGACAGCAACAGCAACCATGGCAGCAAAATAAGCACAAGGACGAACTAGCACATGCACACGCAGACATATGTGTGTCTATACACATAGATACTCACGCATACACACGCGTCTGCCGCACGCAATACACTTGCGTGAGCGCAGAAATGTATGCCACGAGAGTTAGCAAAAAAAAAAAAACATTGGCAAAAAAATGTACGAAAATCATAAGAACCAGCATCAAAAGTGTAAGGCAAACATGGTGAATGGATACAGAAAACGGGCTAAAGTTTTAGCCAAGAAGGTGGACTATGAGAGAAGTAGCTGAAAGTGAGTGAGAGCCACATGCTGCTGCAGTCATTGCGGTCGTTGTAACGGACAGCTGGTAAACATGTGAGAGTATGCGTGTGTATCTATAGGTTGGTATCTTTTGAAGTGCATTGGTAACACACACACACACACACAGCTTGACCATGCCTGGTCGAATAGCTTTCAATACAACAAACTCAATCTCAACCAAGTTCAGACAGAAAAGCGCCAACAACAGCTTGCACTTAACAAAGGCCAAGTGCTAAGTACACACAGACAAACGCACACTCTTATGTACATACATGAAAAAATATAGTATATGGTATGCGAGAATGCAAGAAAAATCAGTACGAACTGCACACATATATTTATATGTATTATTTACGTACAGTTCGAATGGGTGTGGATTTTACACAATCCTACAAAAAAGTTTTAAATTAGTTCCAACTAATTCTAAATCAAGCAACAATTAATGCATTCAAGTTTTCGTTTTTTCCACGGGGATTCTTCGAAAATGCACTAAATAATTTCATAAAACGAATTGAATTCTTGACTTGATATGTTATTTTATAAAAGATGTGAGCTTCCATACTTAAAAAGCTTAAAAGATTACAAAAATCAGAAAATTTGCTTAAAATTAACACGATTGACAGACAAAGACAAAAGAAATATTAATGTCACGGAATAATTTTTTAAATCTAGTGTCCATACCATCGCAGAAGTCGTCCACAACAACGACAATTCTTTGGGGCACCATTATTCCCAAAATTTATAAATCTAACATAAGAGCCACAAGTAAATATATTATCTATTTAGGAAAAGATTACGATGTCGAACCTATTTAAGAGAGCAGTGTCTTTAATAAGTTTATGGAAGCTAAAAGATTCTACCTAGAAATTCTGTAAAAAGTACATAATATACGCCTCCGACAACCTCACTGCCTTTCAAATACCATACTCATGCCTGTTTTGATGTATTATGATAATTATTTTTAAGAGAATTATTCTGTATAGATTGAAAACTAATTGATTTTAAATGATTCGTAAATGAGCATTTTTAAAAGATTTTAAAATGAAAAAGCTTAGTTTATTGTAAAAAAATTCTATAAAAAACAAAAAACGGCCATTTCAAGAACATAACGTTAAAAGTTATTATTTTATTTTTTGTCTACGAATTTATTCGGCCATATTCACTTTCTCTTATGGTTTTTTGTTTTCAACTTTTGATGCAGCTTAATTTTAGATATTTTTCTGATAACCAAAACGAAATCAATTCTTAACAAGCCCACCTTCAACTAAATATCTTCAGACGTTCAGCTAACACAAGTTTTGTCCTTTATATAAGATATACAAATACAATCCCACAGTTTTTTTTTTTTGGCATGGCTCGGACTCCTGGCCTCTGTACTTCAAGAGCTAGATTTCTAGGGAGACCAACGTTTGACTCGCTTGCAGAAGCAGCTCGAAGGCCACCCCAAAGCATGTTAGCTTTCTCGAAACACACGCACATATTGGACTACTAACATACCCATAACTATGACTCACGGCCAACAAACTCCGACTCCACTAAGGATCATATTGATCTATGTGAGCGCCTCCTGAAAATAGATTTCCCCTTTGACACGAGCCATGAATCGCTTCAATTTTTGGTTTCTTCGAAAGAACAAATGTTATATTTCTATGCATTGATGTCTGGAGAGTAGGATCGGTTAGAATGTCCCTTTTCAAAGCCTGCAGACTTGTTTTCACGAACTTGGATGGCTATGTATGATAATACTTCTATCTTTTCATGCCTTTCCAAGGTTTAAGAAAATAATAAATAATGAGAGACATACTTGGACACTCATCTATTGACTCTCATCTAACACATTTTAACACGTATCTCTTACATATACGCCCATTCGTCAATAAAAAATATGGATATCCGATTGTAATCGATAGCTTTTTAAAATTCAATTTAACAACTTTTGCTTTCGCCTTAGTGAAAATGTTGTATTTCTATCTGTAGTTCTACATAGATAAACCCAATCTTTGACATACATCTTTAACAGTTTTTGTTCTACAAACTTGTTTTTTTATTGCTTTTTTTGCACACACTTCCACCCTGCACTGTCATTGACAGTGGGTCTAGAGCCCCCAGACTTGGCTTAAATCATTGCTTCATCTCTTTCATTAACATGCATTGTGAGCCATAATTTAAAACCAACTTGGCTTGCTTATTAAGTGTTTGAGTGTTGTGCCTTATAAACGAATATAAACATACAAAATTACTTGGCCATGTGGGCGACCGCCCAAAGACGCCAACATGCTCAGTTGCCGTTGCCGCCGCTCTTGTGGCTAGCTTCATGCAACACCTTGAATTCGCAATTTGAGTTAACAAGTTGTAATGCTGGGCCAACAAACTGGGCCGTGGTCCACGCTCCGCGCGGTAACATAGCACCCACACGTGTCTGGCTCGACTCTTGGCTGGCAAGTGTGACACATAAAACTACTATATTAAATGAGAGAAAAAAGTAACAAAAAGTTTTGACGCTGGATTTGGAGCTGGTGTGTGGGATTTCATTGATGCCGTTGTTGTTGGTGTTGTTGGTGCGGTTGTTGAAATGAAATATAATTTACGTAATTTGCAGCTAAGAAAACTTGAAAGTTGTTTTGGGACCAGCCGTTAGGGTAATACACTTTAAATTTCATGAAAGTTGAGGCTAGTGAAAAACTGAAAAACTTATTAGAAGTCAAATAAAGGCAACTTATATCTGATAGATTTATCTTTAATAAGTTTCCGTGGGCATTCAAAATGTCGTGCTGATAAATTTTTTTTTTTAATTTTTATATAAATATTAGAGAAAAAGCGTGGCTCTGTCGTCATATTTAAAGGTTTCTTGAAAAGGACGGCTGTGCATTATGGTGTGCTTGCGGCTTTTCTCATTTTTAAGCAACAATAAATATTTTGAACCTCTCTCAAGGCATTAAAAATGACAAAAATCCGTGTAGATATTCAATTTAAGCCTACTACTAGTATCCTGGTCTACGATTAGAACTATTTTGATATTAATACTTTTTCAACTGATCCACGCGTTTTGCGATGTGCTTTCCCAATCGCCATTATTTGGTACCTCTATAGATATTACCTGCTTTAGAGGGTTTGCCGGCGGTCTCCTATTGAAATTAGATACCATTGCATTTAAGCGTGTTACTCATAGGTTTTTAAATCAAAAAGCTGCTTTAAATACATTCGTTATCATCCTTAGAATTATTAGCTCAGTCGTCAAACATTCGGGCTCATTCAAGGGTACGGATCTTAAGGCCTTTTCCTGGAAAATACTAGAATTTTTCTGCCATTTTGTCATAAATTAAAAAAAATATATATTTTTTTTCTACTGCCCTAAATTAAAACTGCAAATAATATATTGTACCGTAGAATATATAATTCTGTATTTAATCGTTATTGTTTGAAATGAAATAATGCCTTGTTACTTTCATTTATCGTTCTGTGGTTCTCCATGTAATGGAACACAAACAAATTTGGATATTTTTTTGATTTTATTTTCTTGCAATTTTTTTTTAAATTAAGTATTTAAAAAGCTTTGATTTTATAAAGGATTGCATTATCTTTAAAACCCACAAAAGCGAATTTGCTTTGCAATTCACCAAGCAACGAAATAGAGAATCTGAATTTTCTATCAACATTTTTTGGTTATCTGTATATACATCATGCAACAACAGCATTTATTTATTATTACGCCTATCATAAAAAGCATTCAAATTTGTAATCCTCTAGTTACAACAGAAAGCCCGATAATCCTAAAGAAAAATAACTAGATTTTCTTTTAATATTGATTTATTTTAAAAACGCTTGCTTTTAGTCTCTTTTTTTTAAACATTTCTCACATTTTAATCACATCATCTGTTGCGCATGCAACTCTGCAACAAGAAAAAGATACATTACATAGCATATACATTTTATTATCTTGAGATCTTGCAACAAAGAGTTGAGAGTTCAAATAACCAAAAGCAAGTTTATGAAACCCTAAGGCAAGATGAATTATTTGATTTTATTTTGCCGCTTGCTGCGTTTAAATAAATAAACAAGCTATATTTACTGAGAATCAAACTGCATTGGTCACAATTTCAATGGAAATGTATATATATAAAAATAGAAAAAAATTTTTAATAATAAAATAAAATGAAGAAGAACATATCTGAAGCATTGTGCAGAGAGAATTGTGTTAGAAAATCCCATCATAATTGTTTGGATGTCAACACGGAAAACAAGCAAAACCAATCTACACAATGTAGTAAGTAAATTATATACAGATACATGCACATATGTATAAAAATATGCGTATATATAAATAAATCGCTTGCATGTGGCAATAACTTCAAACAAACACATAGATACTCACACACACACACACACACACACACGCACGCTCAAACACAGGCACACACAGATACAAACAAACAAACAAAACAAAAGTGCACTTGAAGCCGACAACAAGCAGCAGAAGAAAATGCCCTAGAGTGTTTGGACGTAGGGATGATGCTGGGACAGCAGGTACAGCGGTACAGACAGTGGATGTCAATGTTTTACCGTAGCACTGTCGTTGCTCTGGACCCCGAACTCCTGGAGCGTTTGTCAATCGTGGCATGTGGTAATTGCTTCATATAGCAGTTGCAACCGTAGTCGAAATCGCTGTCGAATGGTCGGGAGTCGGGAGTCCAAATCGTCAGCGTTGCATGTGTTTGTCTACCTTGGGCTGACGCTGTCCATGCCCCTGCCCCTGCCCCAGCAGTTCTTTCATCTGGCCAGATTTATGAGTTTTCAGCACATCATACATATGCACGTGCAGGAATGGGATTTGTATTGATAGCAGTTCTAGTAGTAGTTGTTGGCGTTGGCCCCTTGCTACGCATCGTTTCAAATATCAACTCGAAACGTTGTTATTGCCTATTTTCAAAAGGTTATACCAGATTTATGGCATTTCCTGGAAGATTGTTGAATGATGTGGCTTAGGGGGTTTTTAAAGAAAATCAATGGGATTTTGGGTTTAAGCGTTTTTTAAAACCAATCATAAAAACATTGTGGTTGACTCTGTGTTTTGTGGTTTGCCATTGACAGTTATAAGTTGAAGCTGTCTTTAAAAGAATTACTTTTTTAATACTTAGTTCAAATACAACTAGATTATTTGTTTCATTTTCAAAATGTTGGATTGCGATTAAACAAAATACATCGCTTTGCACATTTAATTTTTATTGTGTTGAAATGAATTGATTATGGATTTAACGTTGACTTTCATTTGTACAATTTGTAGTGAAAAATATATTTGGGTTTTATAATGTATTGTTAAAGGTAAAGTTTCCTTCAAAACATAGTTTTTCCTCTACAATCGTTATTGATCTACATTTTTTCAAATGGGAAATGACTTAAAGAACGTTTAAAATGTTCTCAAAACTCGATTTTTGCCACCTATGAGCTTGAATAATCTTGAGGCACAATAATAATATTTATAAGTACTTTCATAATAGATCTTAAAATGTCTAAAGGAATACGTGTTGCAGCACACATGCAAATTTAAAAGTTAATAATCACTAATATTTACATTAAAAAAAAATTTTAAACCTTTAATTTCAAGATATTAATGTATCTTAAGGATAAAATTGTATCAATATCCTAATTCATTGTGCTGTTTAACAAAATTTTGCGTATTATCATCCTTACATAGAGTCGTCAAGCAAATTTTTTTCTAATTTTTCAAAATTTGTAGCTTTGTAGCTTGAGTTAATTATTATTTTATAATTATTATTATTTTATAAAGAATATTTCTACAAAATCTATCCGCATTGGGCGAAACAATTGAAACGATTTGAGGCTTTTGAACCGCCTAGGCGGTCAAAATCCTGCCGAAGTTATCCTTAATTATTATTAAATTTTAATTTATTCAATCGCTTTACTTTTCAGTTTTGCAAGAATTCTCTAGCAGTAATAAAAGACAGAGTGATTGTGATGCAACCACTTGGAATGCTAGAGGACCTCACAGTCATCATAGTTAATGTGGGTGTGGGAGTATAGGTGTTCCTGTTCTCCTATTTTCATTACCTCCTATTTTCATTACGGCCAAATTGTGTAGCTCCTTCTCAGCATCTCAGCAGTGATGATCATAACCCTTATAAGCAAAGATTTCGTTGTGTGAGTCAACAGTGCAGCCAGTAGGAGCGCCAATGAGTACTAGGGCAATAATCAAGCAGAGAGTTCATATATTTGCTATGTGCGTATAGCATAGCAACATTTTGTACCCAAAGCAAGGATGCTATGTAAACTAAGAGTCTGTCGACCTCTGGTCCAACAAAATAAATACATAGAGTTGACGTCTAACAAGGCATACGAGAGTAAGACTTGCGTATTTTTTTTCCCAAAAAGTCTAACTTTATTCTTAAAATCGTTTATTTATTTTTAGTTGTTGCATTTTTGATACAACATTAAAATGCGAAAAACTTAAAAAAAATTCTTGATAAGTTCAAATGCTTAAGGATGCTTAGAAACTGTTTTGTGGAAGAAAGAAATATAGCAAGCAAATTTAGGGTTTTTAATAGAGATTTCAAGATTTTCTTTTCCATTTTCAGAAAAGACATAATGTCAGTATTACTGGTATCGCATAGAAATGGGAATGAAAGATATATTTTAGCTTTGGATTGCTACAAACATAGAACTGCCCAAAATTACTTTAATCTCATATCTGTCATTTATGATTTATAAAATTTAGCAATACACAACTTAGAAGCGTTTTGAGTTCTTTTGAAAGTCTTTGTGCCTATTTTGAAGTGAATTTACAACAGAATTCATTTGAATACTATTAAGTGCACTTGAACAATTGAAATTAAAAGCCATGCTGTCACAATAAAAAGAGATTCATATTCTCATTTTAAAAATGTTTGCATCTGTGCCTAAAACAAAAGAACTGAAAAAAAAAATAAATAAATAAAAATGCTAAATTTTGTTTTGTGAAAAATTGAAGAAGAGAAAGAATTCATTTTGTTCACTCCGGCATATTATAAAATAAAAAAATAAAATTAGAGCTGGCAGCGGCATGAGTAGGTGGCTGGCGACTGAAGAAGCTTGCTCTAATGAAATGAATTTCAATTATCAGGCAATATACAAAATGGCCGAATTTGATAGCGTTAGCAGGATATTAACAATGTGCGGCCTGGCGTATTTCCTACGCACACTAAACTCAATGAAATTGCACAAATACAAACATCATAATGAAGATACAACGTAATATATCTGTGTACTCGTATATACTTATATAATATATATCTATGTATATATATTTGCGATGATGAGGTTGCGAGGTTGCGAGTGGCATAGATGACTGCGGCCTGCTTCAATGAATTTGATGCGAATGCCAATTGATTTGGTTAGTGACTGATACGTAAGTGCGAGGCAAAGCCAGCGACGGGTAGCACGAGCGTATGGAGCCGAGCCGTCCCAACCAGACCAAAGCAGGTCAGACCAGACCAGTTCTGTCCTGTCCAGAGGTACCACCAATAGAATGTTGAATGAATAAATAAAAAAGGCAAATCAAACAAATGCCAAATGAGAATGACTAGATGATGACTGGATGGCTGAGTGGCCCCGCTTCGAATTTGATGATGGCCATGGCAATGACGGCATCAATGTGGCTGCCATTTCGGCAATAAGAATTACTTCAACCTCTAGCACGTCAATAAATTAAATATTTCACTGCCCTCGCTCGACATCTAACTATATAAACAGCATTACATTTTTTATCTCTGTATTTCAAGAGCTATCATTGAAAATCGTTTAATGCAAACTGTACCAAACTCTGCCAAAGTCACAAACACACTCAGACATCATCTTGCCAAGGTTAATGAAAAATTGCTAAGTGTATATTGATGATGGACAATTTACAAAATATTCCAGCAAAACTTATAAAGTAAACCAATAAAAAAAAAGAAAACAAGTTTTTCATTACTCTGGTAGTAATTAATTTTTCTTTTAAATCTTTGATTATGTGAAAGATCAAGCCAAATAAGAAAAAATAAATGTTTTGAGTCATTAACTTTAGTACAGCTATATGCTTGACTTTAATTAGGACTTTTATTGCATAAGAATATGCGATTGATGAACTTTTTGAAGAATGCAAGAGACGTGGAACAGAAGTTTTGTTTGAATGGAACATGTTTTACGTTAAGTAAATTTTCTTGCCATGAGAGAGGCTTCAACTTGGTTAATTTTCCTCGAAGTGTGTGGAGATGTGATGAATGGTAATGGTGCTTATGTTGGCTTCGGAAGCTGTATGATAGTATAAGTATATATGGACATATGCATAGATGTATCGACAAGAGGAAGAAATGCAGTCCAAACATTGAAAATCTTCTCTTATTTTGTTTTTCAATAAGACTGAAAACTCAATGTATCTAGGGTTAAAATTTGTAATGATTTTGTAATGAATTTTCACAAGTATGCCATGAAATTTTGAATTTTTCGAGGTCCTCTGATATGATTTTATTGAAGCTGTATAAATCTTACACTGTTTCAAAAAATATTAAAAATTAAATTAACTAGTCATTTAATAATTCATAAAAATAGATCAGATTCTTACATACTTTAAGATCTAGCCAGTAAGGTTAATTAGCAAGTTAACGGCCGATTTTCTACTAAGACGAAAATAGTTTTGATTAGATTTTGTAAAAAACTAAGAATATTAATTGTAATTATCTGCTACTGCGGTCGTTAAGGACATTTTGTAAAATCATTGCTATCGCAGTCCAATACTCAAAATATTCTGCATACTTCAATTTTTATTCGATTTGGTAATACTTCTTATATAATATCTTTAAAAGATAAATTTCATACAGTTTAGTAGCTGATTTTATTTTAATATGGTATGTGCATGGTATGGTATGGCATATGCCCAGATATATCGATAACATAAAAATTCTGTAAGATTTAGATTTAAGCAATTTATTTATTTAAAGTATTAGACTTGCAAAGCAATGAATACTCTATATATTGATCTGTTCAGCACTGTAGTTTAGAATTGTATATCGATCAAATTGTGGCTACATTGAGTGTGGGTTGTCGTATCAAGTCCATGAAAGACGCACGGAAGATCAAACGAAGTTAAGAGTTCCTACTTAATGAATATTAATATAGTTTTGCATAATTTTCTGATTCATTTCCATCACAGCGACATTTAAGTTATTTTTCTATACATAAATACTTTTTTTTTATATAAGCATTACTTTCAGTATAAGGACATTTATGCCAACTTCTCCTAAGTCAACCTTGTATAAAACAAAAGATAGATAGTATCTATCGTAAGACTCGTAGTGCTACCCGCTCTCCAATACTTGACTAACAAGCTTTCAATAATCACAGATTCAATCATATGACATCATAGTATAAGCCATATAAGCATTATAGCCAAATAAGCATTATCCAAAGTTCTGTAGTAATGATGTTAATATATTCGGCGTAAAAACTCTCGAAACCAGTAATAAATATATTACAGTTTCCTGCTTACAACCATTGACAACTTTATAGCCCCCTTTTTTTCATTTTCTTGGCCTTTTCCTTAGCGTTTGCCTTTCAGTTTTCTTTTTATTTTTTATTTCTCAATTTTTTTTTTTTTTGGTTGAAGTACCAGCTAATTTAAATTTATGAATTTTTAAACAGCTCAATATGAAAATCGTACCGAATTTACAACTAACCGAATGACAAAGAAATGGCGCCTTCTTGTCTTGTCTTGCCTTGCTTACTTTTGCGCTTGCTTTCGTCCTTTTCCAGTGCTGCTGCTGCTGCTGCTGCTACTTCCTCCCGGCACTTTCCACACACTTTCACTTTTCTTGAGTATTTAATCAAGTGTAAATAATTGCATCATTCTGCTCAAAGGGAGTCGATTTCTTTTGTACATGCCGGTGTATCTGTGTGTGCGTAAATTTGTATCTGTGTGCGAGAGTGTGAGTGTATTTGTGTGTGGCAGGCAATGTGCGCAAACTTGTTATCGATATGAGGCCAAAGCAAAAAAAAATATGATGTATACGAGGCATACGCCATGAAAATTTAACGCCTTCAGCCCGCCTTCTCTTAAAAAATGCTCACACTTTATTCAATATCATTTAAGCGTTAAAATTTGGCGAAGAATAAAAAAGGAGCAGTTTGGTTGAATTTAAATTTTTATTTATGTTTATAGTATTTTTTATTTTAGTAACTATATAGTGTGTGGTTGTGTGTGTGTGTGTGGCATACACAAATGTGCTTATTGTTGCTGCTGTGATTTACTGTGGCACGCTTCAAATTTGCATGTGCATACTTAATGCAAATTCAATAGCTTTGAAATATGCTCAAAAACTGCCACTAAATAAAATTTTGTCGAATTTATTTTTTATGCCATTGAACGTATAAAATTGAATATTAATATTTAATTTCATTTATTTCAAATTTTGTATTTGTATGCGCACAAATTGCATGTACATATAATACATATTTATATATATGTATTAAATTTATTATTTTGAGTTCAATAAACAAATTGATTAAGTTTATACAGAATAACGAAGAGCTAAAAAAAATAATGAAATTCATTTGCTTGTTGATTGACAGCTTAAACTGAATGAAGTTGACTTTTTTGTTAAAAATCAAAAGGGCTTTAATTGTAAATATAGATTTGCTATTTTTTAAGCTGACATACTGCTACGCACATCTATGTGTCTCAATCAGGCCTCTAAGCGTATATCGCTGCTTTAAGACTTACTGTGTATTTATTTAAAGATTCAACATGATGACATTTTACAATAAAGCTGAAATCGTTAAAAGAGTGTAAGAGATATTTCTCTTGCATCTTACATCAATAATAATTTATTGAATTTCTTTAAATACTTTCAAAACTTCTACTCGATTCAACAATACCAGCATAATATCTTAAAAACCAGATACTCACAATCCACACCTAGTAGTACCTAGTAATCGATTTTTTTCGCCCAAATATGATGTAACGCAGTCTACATAAACATTCTTATGTTTTATATTTTGGGAGTTAAAATGTATCAAGCAAAGGATTTCGAAAACCCCAAATGGGCTTCCTAAGGCTTTGTCAACTACAGGGATTAAAAATGGCAAATTTATCTCTGCAGCTTAAGAAAGGTTAATTTTTTGCAGCTTGCTAATTTGATAAAAAAAAATAAAACGTAATATAGAAACTTCTATGAAACACGTTTGGTTCGATAAAATTATTGATATGTCTTAATATTTAAAGAAAAATACACGCAAATATTGAGCACATCGGTCTGTATTTCAGCTGTATTCACCATTGCAATGCTCTCTCTAAGATATCGGCCGGTAACTTTTGAATATTGGCTTCTAATGCGTTAATAGTTGCTGTTTTGAAATACATAATCCCAAAAAAAGTAGTCTCGAAGCTCTTTACATCACAAAATGTTTAAGCCAATCGTTGGCCAAGCTGGTCCATAATGGCACGGACTTTCTGCGAATGCATTGGTAGTTTTTGTTACTCTTCAAAACAAATGCGGCAATTTCAAACAAAAACGTGTTCAAAACTGCACCTAGTTTTGATATTGTTTATTTCTAATAAAATTAACCCAACATTGCATACTAAGCTTAACGAGCACTAGTTACTGAGGCCTACTCTGCACGTTTCATTGTTTGATTAATGAATGGGAATACGCAAAATTAATGCTTTAGGTTCAACAAAGACAAACGCTTAAGTAATTTATCAGTCTCAAGTAGTTAACTCACTTATGACTGCATATATACCATATGTTAAGTTCAAAGAGATTGCAATTCTTGTTTTTGGCAGTTGGCAAAGTTGTTCTGAATAAAAGAACTGGAGCCAATCAATAGTCGTTATGCAGTCAGTCTCACTGGTAACATCTGCAGGCAGCGTTTAAGAACTGAATGCCTAATTTACTTGGGCCCATTTCGAGTGCTCGTTGTGGTATGGAACGCGTGTTGAACCGGTTCTCACTTGGCAGCTGTCGGTTGGCCAGTGGCAATGGCAATTATGAGGCACTTATAACGATCGCATTGATGTTGTTGATGATGATGATGATGCTGATGATAAGCATGTTGCCTTTCGAATGCAATGCTGCGAGAAGCAATTCAACTGGTTCGAGCTTTTAAATCATTATGGTGTCAGAATGTATAGATTTCAGTTGCCTTTCTATAATGCTTTATTTCGCGCTATTTTCAAAGATATTCTTAATGCTTTTGTCTAAGAAATGCATCAAGTGAAGAGATTATTAGATGTTATCGTGTCAAGATGCTACTTAAGATCATCAAGGCATCAAGTGTAGTTACAAGCGAAGCTGTTTTTTTTTAAAATAATAGAAGCCTATAGATATTTAAAAATATTGCTTCTCTACGTTTGCGAAACTGTTTGTACGGAACATTTTTATTATTTAAATGAGGTTCACTGCATATTGGTAACTTCAAATGCATTTAATTTTACTTGTTACCCTCAGTTCATAAATCGGTGTACTTTCTATTCTCGTTGATGATTAAATATCACTGTAAATTTCAAATCTTTTCTAATTCTCATATCTTAATTCAACAGCCCGAAATTTAGTCAATTCCAGCTAATAAAACATATGATTGGTTTTACGCCTTTTTTAAGAACAATTTACGTTCCTTTAAGCGCCCCATGCATCACTAAGCCAACTTCTTAACCGAACCACAAGCATTCAACCATTTCGGAGTTGTATAACTTACGGATAATCTTTGCCACCGCGTAGGTGTATGTCTCGGTGTCCATGATGTGGCTTGGTGTGTGTATTGAAATTAGTTTTCTAACATTTATCTGTTGCATCGTGTGAATCTTTTGTTACCCGTAGTGTATGTAAGTCGGCTTGGTCTATTGGCCATCCCGCTTTGTGTCACGCTTCAGTTATTTTGTCCGGTCTCAGTGTTGGGGCTCTTGATTGTGAGTCAGTGCGTCTGTCTGGACAGTCTATAAGTCTAGTTGACGTGTGGTTCCGCTTCGGCTGTTTGCCGTACTTGTTGTTAGTGTTGTTGTCTCTCTGTGTCTCTTCGCATGTGTGGAAATCTTTTGACGCGGCATTTGCTGGGAAAAACTTTTTAACAACTTGACGGCTTTACTTTTGTGTTTTAATTGCGACAAGGAAAAATTCGTTTTTCTTTGCAACAATTGCTGGGAAATGCAACGACAAAACTGCTGCTATATCACTTTTTTATATATTCCACACTTTGCTCTGCGCTTGTGCCCCAGTTTATATTGAATTTCGATGCAGACATGCTTCATTGACACTCGCTGCTCGGTTAACTTATTTCCCATCAATTGCATAACAATTATTTTAAGAACACATTTTGCATGGCTTGTTGTTTTTGTATACACTGCAGTTGATTGGTTAGGGGTATATTGACTAGAATAATGGTAGACAAAAATCATACAAGCAAACATTTCTTTGTATGAGTAAGAAGCAAGAGGGCAATTGAGCGCGAAAGTTATAAACAAGCAAATGCGTGTGAATGGTTAGAGTATTTGCTCAGTAGGAGTGCTAACTGCGCTGCGGCAGAATTTAGCGCCCTAATGACGCCTGCTATACAGAGTTGAGCCTTTTCTAAATTAGAAGAAGTTAAGTTGTATCGCCCGGAATATCTAATTTTTCAAAGGGTTAAGCTCTACTAGCAAGATATTAGAGATAGAATGTTTAAAATTATTTTCAGAATTAATAGAATTGAATTTTAAGAATGTTCAAAGTTCGATTTTAATGGTCCTTAAGGCGCCACAGACTCTTTATAATCTTATCGATTGTGTGCTAAGCTTTTTATCTTTTGCAACAAACCTCTGCTCTGGCACTCTGCGTGGACTGAGCTTACTCATTTTTTTTTTTCACACCAGTTTTGGTAAAAGTTTATTTGTACATAATCTCCTTCTCATTTTGGTAATTTGTTTCATTTGAAAAAAAAGTGTCAAGCGGTTCATCTTGATCCTAAGTTGATTTATTTATATGCAGGAATACAGGGTATATTCAAGTCTGCATGTTGCAACTCTAAATGTCTCTTCTGTTGGTCTTCTTTATTGAGCTGTCTTGCTTCTTTATTCCGAGCTTTATTTTGGGTACAGCCTTAAGGCTCTGGTAACTTGAGTTGCATTAACCCTTGGCCAGCATTATCGACAACAACATCTTCATCAGCATTGCCATCGAATCTTGGGATTGTTCCTGTCTTATTGTATTCATGGGGGTTACGAGCGCTGCAATCGCGTATTGTCATCAATATGCATTGGTGTGTGGGGGTTGTGTGTTTGTATGCAGGAGTGTGCCAAGTAATTTGGGCAAACAATGACGGTGCGAGTTGTAAAACAAACCACACACACACACAAAATCACACATAAATTTACCTACAAACAATGCATGGGCATATAAATATATATATATATATAGACTAAGTGCATACATATATATCTGTATGCATATTCAATGTCGTGCCGTTGTTCTGCCCAAATGGCAATTAAGCCAAACAATAAGCTAACAAACACTTGAAAATCCTCGAAATTCACGCAAAATTTGTGGGTGAACATGTCTGTGATTTGGGTTTAGGGGCGGGTACACACACACACACAATGCAACCCAGACAAAGCGCTAAACTTTCTATACTCTATGGCAATTAGTGACGTTGAGATAAGGGTTTGCTGTTGAACACTATACACTATAAACGTTAGACTGCAGCGATTTGAAGAATGCAAAAACAATTCGTAAACAAATACGCCTTGGCGAAATGTGATATGATTTAATGCATAGTGTGCAGTACGCTACAGGGCCCAAGAAATTAGTCATTTAATATGTTTATTTTTCGAATATGTGTGCTTTACTATAGAAATTCTAGGAAAAATTAATTACGGTTAATTTCAAAAAATATTTTTCTTGTTTAACTCAAACTTAAGCTTTATTTGCAAATTCAACTCATTTCGAACACATTGAAATCTTTGCCCAGTGTCTTCTATAATAGCAATCATAGCCTTATTATTTAAGGGAAAATTTATATAAATGCTAAACTTAAGCATTATGATGCGATTATCACTTGGAAAGAAATAATAAAATTACACAAAAGCTCTAAATTGCTCAATATAATGTATAAATAAAAAAATTGATTTGAATAACTTAACTATGAAATGAAATAACAAATGTAATTTACACAAGCACTTAGTTAATTCACTTATATCTGTCGCAGATTACTAGTTTCGGAAAATAATTATTTTAAGAAAAAAAAGCAAGCGTATTACTGAAATGTTGAGAGTTTTTCATGTAAATATGGGGCTCAGCGGAGCTGCAAGTAGTCCTCCCGTCTTATTTATAAAAAACTATATTATCCAAAAATAAGTTGCTAAAATACCTCCTAATTGTCGTTCAAAACTTCATTCAAAAGGAACCTATTTGATTTTACTGTCTAAAATTTGAAAATAACTCTAATCGATAAGCCCTTATTTATTGGGTTGGAATTTATTAAAAAACTTCTATGAAAAACAAATTACTTGTCTGCGAGCAGCCGAATTAATTTACTAACAGTTCTTTCAAAGCGGCCTTCTAAGCCACAAGTCTTAATCAAATGTGCAAGCCAAGCAGTCTTAAAAAAAATTAATTTTTTGACAAATTTTCTTATTTTTATGCACCTTTTTGTTTATAGAATTATTCTCACCAATAAATAAAACGCTTTACCTAATGCCTGCAGAGAATCCTTCATTCGGAATTTTCTCTCTCAGCTCTGTGTTTTGTTTTTTGCCCGAGTCCTTAGTTATACAAATATACAAACATATGCAAGAACTGCCATAAAAACTGTTCTGAGCAAAAACAGAATTGTCTCAGTTTCTAATTTACGACTCTTGAGTTTTGGTTCTGTCTGCTGCTGCCTTTCAATTTTTGCTGTGTTTTGTTCCTTATTATTTATATACATATATAGTCTTTTTTTATATTTTTTTTGGCAATGGAATAACCCAAAAGTCTGCTTTAACTCAAGGCAATTTTTTGTAGATATTTTTTTTGATTTTTTTTTTTTGTGCAAAACAAAATGTTCGCATGGTTCTGTGCGGTTGTTGTGTATCTTCAAACTCAGGGCTCATAGCTGCTGGCAACAAGAAAAATGCATATGCTTCACTGATTTCATTTTACGCTTTGGTAAGGATATTTTGAGAGTTTTTAAATAACAGATACTCTTGTTTGGGTTGTATTTGCTCCGTTTTTTTGGATATTGCAAAAATTGTTGTATCATTTCTACATTATAAAGTTATTAGATTGCAATTAAATGTGATTCTTTAATTACGGCTCTTTGAGAGAACATTATTTTTTATTTAAGAACTTTAAAAAGAAAAAGTCAGACTTGTTTTATTATAATTTTATAATATTTTTAAATTTCCTGAACCAATAACATATATTGTTCTCTTAGAGTTAAATATGTATTTAAATGCGTAGAACGTATTTTGACAAAAATTTTAAAATGTCAAACAGATAAACCCCATGCCATTTACTTTATTTAATGAGGATCATGTAGACTAGAATGTTTTTATAATCTTCATGCTATTTTAGTACCAGCTTCTGTTTAATATTTATTTTTTTAAGTGAGCGCTGCATAGGTCAACCCCATTATGGGGACTATTATTTTTTAATCATTCTTGAACTACTATTACAGCTCTTTTAAAAAAGGAAAAATTTATATATAAATTCGTTTTTATCATACATTTTGATTTTGAGAACCGCTACGGAGCGTTTCGGTGTATATTTTTTCTTAAAGAAATTGCAATATATTAAATTTTTATGGATTCTCTTTTAGAGATATTTATATTGGTTGAAGGTTCATTTTATTTACTACGAAAAATATGGTAAAATATTAGAAAACGTTCTAAAATAATATGTTGGCTTCTCACTATCATATTGTGACTGAGTAACTGTATTACAATAGTATCTTAAAGAGCTACCACAGTTTCAATGAGATTGGTTGACATGCCTGAAGAAGAAAAGCACTCAAGAAAAATATCCTCAAATTCTTAATATTTAATCACTGATAATCAATTTAAGGATATTACAAAACATTTACTTTAAAATGATGTTAAAATTTTTTGCTATATTCCTACACCTCAAGTTCTTTCAATTTTGCTAAATATGTTAAGCTTCTATATGTAATTTTTCAGAATATTTTCATAATAAACAAAATTTTTTCTACTAATAATATAATTGCGTATTAAACTTACATGTGATGCATAGTAGTGACTAACATTCGCACTATTTAAAGATACCCTTTCCCACAAAAATTTCAAGAGTGCAACATGTTTTTAAAAGCAATTTGAACGCCTGAATTTTTGCTTGTATCATTTTGGAGTTTAAAGTTGAAATACTTGTACTTTACTCCACATGCCTGTTATCTGTCTACGACATTCATAATTTTTGTGGTTTCAACTATTTCCTAAGCATCGACATTGGGGTATGGTCCGAAGCTTGTGTGTGCGAGTGTATTTGTGTGTGTGTGTGTGTGTGTGTGTGTGTGTCTGTGTGTGTGTGTTTGATATGTCCCATGTTAGATTTTTGTGAGCACTTTGCTTAAATTTTTTCCAAAAAATATCAAAGAACACATTCGCAAAAATAGCAAACTTTAGCAACCCACACAGATACACACGCACACGCATACAAACACACACACACAGCTGCGTGTAGTCCTTGCTCAGTTATGGTATGAGCAAAAGAGACAACATGAATATTTGGGAATGAAATTTTTCGTCTGCAAATGGCAGTTTCAGTTATAGTTTCAGCAGCATCTACCAGAAACAAACAATTTTTGCTGTGTGAGGCAAACGCATAAGTAAAAGGACATTCTTGAGTGGCTGCTCTACTAACTGACTGACTGACTGGCTGACTAACTGACATTTGGACAAACTGGCTGACTGAAGGACTCGCTGACATACTGACTAGCTCGTAGCTATGTCCCGCTCTGATAAAAGCCTGTTTTAGTAAGGGCCAGCCAGCTAATGTTGTGGCCAAGTGGGGCAGCCATTTTGTGTTGCTGCCGCCATTGCTAGGTTTTGTCACACCGCGCACCACTTTCACTTCAGACGGAAATTGCTGCATCAGCGTATAGGAATTTTTGGTTTATGAAGTCGCACACACAAACACACATTGTATGTATTGCATGCAGACTCATAGATACACCCACTCGCACACACACACACACACACACTCACTGGCTTGTATGAGACAGTCTTGTGCCTACCTCAAGAGCCATGATATGTCGCCTCTGGCTAGCTGAGTCTTTCACACAAGGCTGACCCCAAAGCAGGAATGCCTAGAAAATACACACACATGCATGCGAAATACTTATACACAGACAGTGAAACAGACACGCAGAAATACGCACAAACACACTCACACACACATACACGAACGCACATATTAGCCATGTTAGTTTATTTTATGTTGTGTTGTTGCTTTTTTGTATACCCTGCAAGCGTAGGGCTCAAGGATATATTCAGAGTTTATGCAGTGCATGCAACAGACAGCAAAAGGCGTGGCTGATTCGTTTCTATAGAATTATAAGCATATAGCCATGTCTGTCTAGATGTGGAACATCAAAGTTGTGAAACATGTCGAAAAATGGTCTCAATTGGTGGACTAGCCAAACTTGCCTGGAACTGACCATATGTAAAATTCATTATATTACATTTATCGTCAAAAAAAAGCTTTATGTATTATAGGTAAAATTGCAATTTGATTTTGAAATTATTTATGTTGCTTAATGTGACTTCGTTTAATGGGTGCAACATACTCAAAGTTAGGTAATCTATTATGTTAAGAACAATCCAATATTGATTGTTTCATTCTGCTGAAGCGCAGTTACCAGGCATGGGTCAATGTATGAACTCTCTCATATGCATTGTCACATGCCTTATTCTCGCTCCCGCGCTCATATGCGCTCTGGCTGACTGCGGGGGTTACTCTCACAAAGAAGTGTATGCGTTCTGCCTACTACCAGTATAGACTTACCTGTACTGTAGACATTCCTCAGCAACTACATTAAACAGATTCTCGCTGTCTTTTTGTGACCTTTAACTCAGAAACATAAATCTTGACCAAGTTATGAGATTTATATTTTATCACAAAAAGGTACAGTGTATCCTACTGTCAGGATTCGTTTCCGTCTGATACATTTACTTTTTGTCGTTGTCGTTGTATATAATATTTGGGATTTTGTCTAAGGAGCTCGTGTATTTGTATTTCTGTTTGTATTTGTGTGAGGCTTTCAAATATGAAATTTATTCAAGTCACTCTGGTTTAATGTTTGGAAATGGACAGCAAATAACTTTGAAAGCGTTACAACAACAACAACAATAACTACAGGACACTCATTACATTCATCTATACTTTGCCGCTTTAAGTTGTTCTTATTGTTGTTATTGCTGCTGCTGTTGCCTGCTGTCAGTGTTTGTTTTAATAATGATAGCTGCTCCTGCTCCTACTCTAAACATATGCTTAAGCAAGTCGTCAGGCATACCACCCGGTGATGGGTTTATTGTTGTATTTCGAGCAATGCCAAATTACGGTAGCATATGTGAAAACCTTTATATATAATGTGAATCAGTTCAGTCTTTTCACATCCTAATGGGATTCCCTCGACTGAAAACATTGAAAACCCTTTTGCTGCAGCTTATAATATATACGAAGCTATTTTCGCCTCAATTTCGATTTTACTGAAATGATTTTTTAAAGATAATATTACGAAATGCCATCAGTGCGCTGCTGTTGCTGTTTTTCTCTTATTTTCTTATAAATATATATATATTTACGTTTTTTTTTTTTCTCACCCGCCCAGTTCAATTACCAATTTTCCAATATCTGTCCCTCCCATTGGAGACAGTGCCGCATAAATTGATTGGATGATGTCGCTTTTTATGTCATTCGTCCTTTTTGTACGCTTTGTTGTTGTTGCTGTGACTGTCTCTCTTACTGTTGTTATTGTTGCAGATTTTGTTTTTTTTTTTTTGATACTCTGTATTTCATAAGTATATAAGTGTGCTGTATATATGTGAATGTATATAGTACGAGTGTGTGTGTGCGTTGCGTAGCATGTGTTATAAATAAATCAAGCATACCAAGAGCCAAGCAATCCATATAATCTTTGAAATGCTTCCTCGAATTTTTTTTTTTATTTTATGTTGAGTCAGCTTAAGATTCGCCATTGCAAAGATTGACATTTAATTTAAATGCTGTTTAGTTTGTTTCATTTTGATTGTATTTATGTCTGTATATGTCTGTGTGGTGTGCGCCACGCTCTGTGTCCCCTGAGATTTTGGCAATATATATGTATATATATCATTTAATGTTTAGTCATGTGGCAGATTGGCTATAAGACACTTGCAATAATTTTAATTATGCAAAGATAAAGCACAAACATGCTTAATTGCTGTATATGAATGTAATAAAGTTATGGATAAAAGTATTTTTGTTTTCAATATTATTAGTAGTTTTCAAATATAATATATTTTTAGAAATCTATGCGAAAATATTATTATTAAAAAAAAAAAATTTATTAGACGAATTTTGCTGAAAGCGAGGAGGATATTCCACAGAGTCTTTTCAAAATACCTTCCATCGGAATTTAACATCTTACGATAAAGCTTGCCTGAGACTGTCATTATGTATTATGTTCGATGCATCGTTGATTTTCCACCATGTCACTAAAGACTTTAACTTTAGAACTTATCTGATAATCGAGTTATCCTGTTTTAAAGTTTAGATTTCGTTTGGATCCTAAATTTGTTTACTGAAGTTTTTTTGCAATGGAAAATAAAAAAAACAATTATAATGTTTCACGAAAATTTACTATATTCTTAAGAATTCCCTAATACTGAAAAGATAAAGGCTCTCCCACATGACAGTTTTGTCAACATAACAAGTAAACCTATATTTCATTTATTATTGTAAAGAAAACAGGCAGCTACAGTTTATACTCGATTGTAAAAAATGGTATAGCAACATAGATTTTCTATGGAAAGTAGTATCTGTTTGTTGGCAAAACAAATTGATAGTTTTCTGCTAGTACCTTTTTAAGTCCTCTGTATTACATTGATAAAAAGCGAATTTGTCCTTGGGGCTTTTTACTGTGAACTGCAAAGTAACAGCAATCTTAAGATTCTCACAATTTGTCGCGGCTCCTTTCTGCTAGGCATTCCTCACCAACGCTGCTTTAACGGCAATACGTTGAAGATTTACTGTTTTCACAGCAAAAATAACCTTGGATCCACCTTCTCTGTCTTCATCTGCACCTAAAGATACATAATGGTTCTAAAAAAAAAGTAAAAATTTGTGAGCTACGCATTTATTGCGAAATTTTTGGCCATTTTTGTTTTGTGCTTACCCACGCATATTTTGTGTAATAATTTAGCCATATAAAATATATACCAACCCAAGTTTGACTAAAAATAAAACCTTTTTAGTACAACCATACATCTTAATTTAAACGCAATTTGTTGACTTTAACTAAAGGCTCCCCTAGGGACAATCTCTATTTAAGTGCAAGCAAACACGGGCTTGTTTAGCATTACCCCAATGTGTGCCCATTAAACTACGAAATAAAAAAAGTATATATAAAAAAGTAAAGAATCCCAAGCCTATGATGTTAGGCAAGTTACGCATCGTGTCCATTTATAATTAATACATGTAAGCACATGTACATACATAATTTATTGTATAATATTTGTAAGTGTAACGCACTTAAAACAATGTCAGCAAAGTTTTGTTTGGAGTATTTTCAGGCCCAAACAATGGGTTACAATTCCCACAGTAGTGGCAAGACATGCTTGCCACATGAAAAAAATTGCGGCTTGCTTCATGTAAACACTCTTAAAAGGCTAATTGAGGTGCAAGTGCACACGCACACACATAAGCACAAATGTTTATATAAACATAGTGTATAAGCCATAGTTAGTTGAAAAGCTTGTTTTTATGAAATAAATGCTACGAGGGCAATTTTCATAAAAAAAAAAAATATTTAGTAACAAAAGTTGACTTGATATCTACACGAATATCTTTCAGCAATCATAACAAGTTCTAGCAAAAGCTGCAAAAGGAAGCAGAGCAAGTTGAATATGAACAAAAAGCTGAGCAAGCAATTTGGCAACAGGTCGAAGGCAATGACCACTTATAGACACCTGCAAGTACCGTCTGCTGCTACTCCAATCATATTCAATACAATTACGAAAACATATATACAAACACGCACTTGGTATGAAACAAGCGCTGTGCCCCTTGAAGTAGGCAACATTCAACAGCTGCTTCAACAACTTTTGCCAGGACTCAAATTGCAGCCGTTGCCGAAAAAGTTTCTACTTGTCGTTGCATAAATTTTCAAAAGTAATTCCGCGCGAATACAAAGAAGGAAATAAGAAAAATTCTAGAAATGTTGTCAACAGTTTGCAAAAAGAAATGCCACGAGAAAGGAACGCACAGTGGGCGGTACATCGAAAACAAAAGCAGCTAAATTTTGCGCATACACATTTGTTTTATAAAAGTGTGTAAAATTATTTATCCGATTTTTTCTTGGGAAAAGGCAAAAGCTGCTTAGGAAACACTCTGCCTGGTGCAAAATACCCTTAAAAGCGTCATCATATTGAGCCTAAGCCAATGATCAGTCTGGAAACCACCGCCGGCTCAAAAGGAATTGGCATAATTATTCTTAGTGGCCTTCGTCGCGTAGCAGTGGCGTATTGGCATATATAATAATGAAATTTGTATATCTTATTTGTATTATTAGTTATAAATTTATACTCTAAATATAGAGTTCCTAGAAGAAAACGCATCAGTTGCTTAACATAAATTTGTCATTCCTTAAGCAACACTAATTCTCGACCTAAGAGACATTGTCAAATAGCCCTTTGCTGATGAGTTGTGTTTAAGAAAACCATTTTTTCCAACAAGATTTACCGCCCTGACAATATGCAATTCTGCAAATTCAGAAACTTACTTTTATGCCGTCTACAAATGGAATTGTCTCTACCATTGCAGAAAGTGGCATTCCACGCTATACCTAAGCTCACCTTTTGCAGCTAAACAGCACAAAATAGATAAATGTCAAAATCTGTTTGTCTTTAACAAAAAGAAAAATGTGATATAATCTTGAAGTATTGTTATTAACCAAATAAACCAACGCCAAGAGTAAAAAAATCAAAGTATTTTATGAATTCACTTTGAAGCATATCTCATGCTACTGCTGCTTGTCATAACAATAGCGCCTAGCCCACTGTGCCATGTCAACTATGAGAAATCTCGAAAAGCAGCAACAAAAGAATGCCCAGCCACAAAAACGAGAGAGCCAGCTGAGAATGTGTCAGAGTGCAATATTCAATTGACACCATTATGTTTCGTTTTACTCCTTTTTTACGCCTTTACCGCATCATTCTTTGCATTCATTTACTTATTACATTTTATGTACTTTGCCTGTCATCCTCTTAAATTGAGTTATGTACACTGTACATACTACAGCAGGAGCACGAGCATCCTGTGTTTGCTGTTGACCACAAAATATTCCAGTTAATTCATGAAATAAAATTAGTTTGCTGCCGCATTATTAACTAGATTTACCTTGAGTTGGTTTTTTATTTACCCTTTGCAGCACTTTAAGCGTACCAAAAACTGAATCAAGAAAAATAAATAACAAAAAAAAAAAAAAGAGAAACCCCAACAAAAACAACATAAAGAACAAAAGTCCTTATGGCATGAAAGAACTTGCAAGTTTTTACCAAAGTTCAGCTTGCAGGCATTTTGGGCGGCAGGTGGCGCTGCCATTGCTGCATTTTGCGGCATTCTTTTTAAGTATCCTGCCAGTGCGCGTTGCCTTTAATAATGCTTATGTTGATGATGTTAATAATGTTGTTGCTGATTATGGCAGCCGCCATTTTGTGTGCTCCCCCTTTTTGTATTGTTGATAAAAGTATGGAACTAATGCAGCCTGGTGTTCCTTGTTACTGCCGCAGCTCCTGCAATTGCAATATACATTGTGTTTTTTATAAGTTTTTTTCTTTCCATCTTTCTGTAATCTTCTTTCTTGCTTGTTTTTCAGCTAAATCATCATTCATTTGGGGGTTAGTTATAGTACTCGTCGTGGAAATGTTTATTTTTTATTTCATTGTGTGCGCTCATTCATTAAGTAATATTATATAATTGTTATATGACACCATTTGGGCTATTAACAACATTTTGTTCTCGCTAATAACAGTTTGTACAAACAAAACTAGGAAAATTAAGTGTTGTTGTTATGCGAGGTATGTCCTTGAAAAGGCTTAAGAACCGCATTATTTAGTTTACTAAAAGCAGCTCGTAATTTTATATGCCTTGAAAAATGTTCATTTAAATGTTAGATGTCATTAGGCTGCTTAATTATAACTCTCAAATGTTGGTGATGTTGGAGAATCAGCTAAAACTTTTTGAAGTGGGCTTGTGTGAAAGCTGAGTTCTTCTATTTGATTGCGTAGCTGGCTTACTTTAAGACGCAGGATAAGAACTTGAGAAAAAAGAAGATGATTTTGA
This sequence comes from Chymomyza procnemis, assembly GCA_035046065.1. NCBI lineage: Eukaryota > Metazoa > Arthropoda > Insecta > Diptera > Drosophilidae > Chymomyza > Chymomyza procnemis. Next base: position 7,531,085 of record JAWNOJ010000023.1, on the reverse strand, counting down.
TTTTTTTGCAAATACAAAAAAAACATATTTTTATAGCTAGTCTGCGTTTGTTTGTCTTACGGTCTCTTGTAAAACTTCTTTAGCTTTAAAGCTATAAACAAAAAACTGACTGGGATAAATATTATCTTTCTTCTTTCCTATGGCTCAACCATATTGGGGAAAAGCGCTATCTGTAAGTGGATTTTTCAAGAACTTGACTACATTGGCTAAGTAGCGCATAACAAACACACAATCAGTTAAGAATAATAATTTTGTTGTAGGGAACTTACATCCTCCAGTATCCCTTGTAGCATTGCGAATATTCAAAAGTGGTTTTTAGTTATATTCATGGCGAGAGTTATAAAAAGAAAGCAGCCAGCTTTTTTGTAGGGACACAAGGAAGCACACGAGTTGTGCGCAATTTCCAAAAAGTATACGACGCAAACTTTACTCTTTCGGATTCAAGTCAAAAAGTCATTAAAAAACATGTAAATTTTGTATTTTTCTATGATTGCAAGCTCTGTTTGATTAAAATTGTTCTTTTAATTGTTTGCTACCCACAAAGCTAAATTTTTCACTATTTGCACTCAGAAATATCTTGAAAATACTTCTAAAAATATTTCTAAAACAATGATGAATATTGTGTCGTGAAAGGTGTGAAGAAACATCGAACTCGAAACTTGATTTGGCTGCTAGACCAAAGAATAGTAATATGTAGTTTGACAACACAATTTAAAGTACATTATTCCACATAAGTTTTAAAATAATTTCTCTTAAATATTTTTTATTACTCCAAAGATTTCGACAATTTTACAGATTTTCTGTTGCGTACTAAATCGCTGATTATTGATAATTTTGAAACTTCGAATAGATACATCTTACCTTTTGTCCATTATAAGCTGCTACAACACCGATCAAAATATACTTTCCTTTACGTTACTATTAATATTAATTTAAAATGTACCTGAAACTGAAAATTCCCAATATGTGTTTATAAAAAACACCCTTACTCTTTTGTTACTTGCACACTTCGTATTACAATGCATTGAAACGATATAAATACGAAAATATTAAAAATACTAGTATTTACCTTTAAATACGATAAAAATAAAATAGAAAAGCATCTATCGATTTGTGAAATAACTGGCATTTTCCATTTATATGCAAATCAGCTTAAAAACTACTTGTTGTCTTAAAAAAAAATAGAAATAAAACAAAATCTTTTATTGTATTTGTTTGATTTTAGTTATTTCCAAGAGTCCTAAATCAAATGTCACTAAATATGTTAAAGCATTGGAAAGCACCCAATCGATTAGTATTCCAACACCATACAAATTGAAAAGCAAAAAAATTGAACAACCCAAATGTCTGACCTTAATGCAAATACAATAAATAAGCATACTTCTAGGCGTAGCGTTTCTTGTACCAGTGCCAAGTCAAATAAGTCAAAGTGCAGACAGCGCTAAGATATAATATATATATTTTTTCTTACATTAGTCTGGCGTTGATGAGGTGACTATGAATTCGTAGTATTTCCAAAGTTTTCTTTCCTTTGGCGACAATTTGGGCAACCACAAAACGTTCAGTCCAATGAAACGGCAAGTTTGCCAACGTTTGCCAGCTCAAATATTATATTATAGCTGCTCCACAGCAGTGTGTACACACTGTTTTCCATATATATATACATATATATATATATAGATATATTTTTTTTTGAGAACTCTGCTAAGGATATGCCGCGATGGTAAAAATTCAACGCATGCAACAGCAGCAGAGGCAATTGCACGTGCTGCTAAAGGGGATTTAAAATTGGTACAGTTGACACGGTGCAACATCAATCAAGTAGCACTGGAAGAAGCAGTAGTAAGGAAACGGCAGCTAGAACGGACGTGGACACGAATACATGAGAAAATATGGACGCGAACCTGTCATGCACCATTAGCCGGAAATGTTGTGCAACTATTGTTATATTCTATTTGAACAGAAGTAAAAATGAAGAAATTGGCTATTGAAATATGGAAAAAAAACAACAAATTTTTATTTTATTTTAGTAAATGTTGGCTGCTCAGGCATGCAAAGCACGTTGCACTGACAGCAAGGCGTGTCGCTCAAGTTGGCAAAATATATACACCCGTCCGTATAGATTGTAGACATTGCCAAACAGACAACGTCAGATAATTGAGACAATATGCCAAGGTGGCCCATTATATGCATATGGCTATGTGTCTGCGCCATTCAAATGTGTAGCATCATGCAAACTAATGGACAGCAAATAAGGGAAGAACAGCAGAGATAAAGGAAGCGGAAGCGTGGAGTGTGCCATAAAAACACTCAACGCTTACAGGCAGTGTGAAAATCATAATCGTCAAATTAACGCGCCTCGAGGAACCCGAAAAGTAAATTTGTAATGCTCTCCAATGGCTGCTTGTTGAGGATCTGGAAATTGCGTTGGGGGAAACGCATTGGGAAGTGAGGTGGCAAAAATAATAAAACTTAAGTGTGTGCTTTACGTGTGTGGGGCTGTATGTATGGGACAATGCATAGCTGACAGGGAGGCGCACAACAACTGGAAGTATAAAAGATTTCATTATATAGCCGTATACATAATGTGGGCCACTCAGGTATCACTTTAGTCTGTCAAGCCAAAAAATAAAAACAAAACAAAGGACACACTTGAAAAAGAGCCTTGACGAAATTTTAATGCACTTTTCGGTAAGTGAGTGGGCAATGTTGCGTTTTTGTTCTGCCTGGCATACCTTGTAGTAAATTGATATGCTTGCTGGCCTTATGTGAACCTAACAACCAAACAAATAAAAAGAACGTACCACAGCCCATCCATCCGCACATATTTACCCGAGCAGCCAATGTACTCGCTTTAAGTCTATAAAAAAGTGCGAATATCGGCGCAAGCATAACCCCGCTGAGCTTAATCAGTGTCGTGGGCATATGACAGATAACCATATGGGCGAACGAAAATCACATCTCGTGCAGTGCGCATTGAACTGAGTCAGCGTCATAAAAGAGCGCACCTCGCCTCTGGCAACGATGCGCCCACAGTTAACTACCCCTATCCATCCGCAAACGCTCACTCACACCCTTTTTTTTTAGCCGGCAGCTTGGTTGAGGCCATCAAATTTCAGTCATAACAATAACACTGATAGTCCTGGCTCGTAAAATAAAACCCGTTTTTGCTCCTCTCCGAGCACTATGTGACCGGAGCACACACAAATGCACACAGCACTGCTCACATATGTGCGTGGGTGTTGTTTTAGTTCCAGCTTCGAAAACAATCAAGCAAACTCGACACTAAAAACGGGTAAAAAAAGAAAATGCCCAAAATACAGAAACTTACAAACACAGCAGCAGAAATCAGCCAGTTTGGAGTTCTGGCAACGAAATTCGACAATGGCACTTGGCATTGCTGCCGGCGGTGAACCTTCCGTTTTACTCAACAACAACAGAAAACAGACGCGGTCAAAAGGCGAACCCTAAAGCATTTAAATCCTTTTCGCACATTGCTGTTGCTTAGCTTTGGTTCGCTTGTTGCGTGTTTTTCGATCTATTTCCGGCCACATGGCGTATGTGTATTACGTATACGCCGCGTTTCGTTTGCCTTGTCACGCTTCACTTTCGGTTTCATGACCCCGCTTTTGCATTACAATGTGATGCCAAAGACACTGAGTCCTAGGCTCAGCCTATTTGCTTCGGCTTAACAAATGCCAAGAATCAAGCGTGACTAATATACATGCATGCCATATAAAGTCCATGTGTTTGTGTGTGTGTGTGTGTGTGTTTTTTGGGGTGTCGTTCAACTGAAGCTGTAAAATAGGAATTTACTTTATTAAAATTTTTCGCTTGAAAAATATGAGACAACAACAATGGCAATGAAGATGACGGCAACGTTCCGGAAAACAACAAGCATAGCAAATTTGTACTAAATCCGCAGTGCCCGACAGACGCATAAGGCTATCAACCTCCCCCTTTTTAGGTGCGCCAATGCCAATAATATGCCCATCATGAACGAGGTAAAAATTTACTCAACTATGAACTCTCTGCCAAAAGCAGAAAAAAAAACAACAGCAAAACAACAAGAGGCCAGTGGAAGCCGTGAACCAGTGTTACAGCGTATTGGCAAGTGTGCTGAGCGAGGGTTGTCCGAATAGTGTGAAACTTGCCAGTGAGGATGAGTGAAAATAAGAGTTAAATATAAAGAATCCTTGAAATTTTATGTGGATTGGAAAAGATAGATTCGGTTAGCGAAAATCTCTAGGGTAAAGTATTGATCGATATCAATCGAACAAATTGTATTTTGTGGATACCTATTTGTGTCATAAATTTAATATCGGTGGAAAATGTCAGTTTTATAGCCGAATATGCATCATTTACAGGAAGAATTGCTTTTTTCTGTAGGAATTGTGTATATTAAATCAAAATCAAATATATTAACAACAAAATTTAGAACGAATCCGCAGCCATGTCAGAGTTGAGAGCAAAGCTGGGCTTTTTGCATAAAGCGTAGTACTCATGTTAAAAATGTTCTTTTTGAGCTATGGGCTGCTTAGCTTCAAGAAGAAATCTCTCTGCCAACCTCTATTTCTCTCACTCTCTCTCTCCCTCGCCTTTGTCTTTTCCCTTTCACCATCTTTCTCTTTTTTTATTTAGCTGTCTCATTACCAACAAGTATCTCGACGTTATCATTGAGCTGATCGAAAGTGAAAAGTTGCTTTCTAAGACTTATAACGTTTCAGCCTTCCCTCGCTCTTGTTTGCATGCGTGTGAGTGTGTCTGAGTGCGTTTGAGTGTGTGTGCCTGTGTGTGAGAGAAATAGGCTCAAATTTGGTTGCGTGTTAGGCGACAGCGCAAAGGTTACTGCCGCGCCTGCTGTTGGCAAGGGTTCCCTTACACCCACACTCAACCTCTGCTTCTGCCTGTGTGTGTGTGTGTGTGCTGGTGTCTGTGTCTGTATTTGACAGTTCCATCTCGATAAGAAAGCGGTGAGGAGGGCAGAGTGTTGTAGACTGGGAGACTAGAAAACGAAGCAAAGACCGTTCAAAATTTATATAAATTGACAGCCATGTTATGTGTACGACTATATATATGTATATATGCATGTAAGCATGTTTGTTTGTATTGGTACTACGAGCAACTTATATGCTAAATAACGAGCCCATCTACGAGCAGCATCCCATATTTATATGTATATGTAAGTGAGTGAGTGCGTGTGCGTGGAGTGTGTGGATGTTAGGGGTAGTCAACTTTTTCGCATTCTTTGCCAAGCAGAAAATTATGTGCAAAAAAGCAAAATAATGAAATCGTAAAGAGTTGGTCCGCCATTTTGATTGCCTGCCGCCTGACTGTCACATATCTCTGCGACTCCCTGCAGACCTTAGAACTACAGCTAGCATTCTCCTACTCTGGCCACAACTGATGTTTTTCGTATTAAAAATTCATTTCTTTCACACTCAGACATCTTGTGTATGCAAATAGTGACAATATTAATCATAGGCACTTGTTTGTCTGCGGTTAGTTTTCTGCCTATACACATAGATACACACCCACACTAACACACGCATTATTTTTTTCAAGACTCCGCGCGTGTGTGCGTGTGTATGTCAGTTTGTTTGTTATTTGTTGGCTGGCATTTACTTTGGGCATAGATTGAAATTTAAATGTATATGGAAATGAGCAAATCTGGGCAAAGAAAAGTAAATGCTGCCGTGCTGTGCAAATCAAGCTCATGAAAATCAAATTTGTCATTCAAGACCATTTTTGTGGGCCTTTGGCGTTAAATTTGGGCATTTTCTGATATATAAAGTAATTTGCAGAAGCTCCCTTTTTGCTACCTAATATCTTTTGCTTAAAATATATGAGCTTAACTTTCACCTTTAGTGTTTGCTAACTTTTACCAACTGCGATTTTCTTTTTGCATTTATATTAGGCAAATATTATTTTATATTTGCTATCGTCTCTATTTCGCTTTTCTAAATAACTATTATAGTTTCTATATTTTAGAATTAAAGATATAAATCATTAAAAAGGCTACGATTTTTGAGATCTTACGTCTTTGTGCATTTAATATTAAGGGCTTTGTAAGCGCTCTGTTCGTTTGTAAGTCCATTTATGGTGGAATTATACATCAACATCTGCAGGTGTCTCAGCAACTTACGGCACAAAACTGTGTCGCAAATATTACGATTGCAAAAAAATCACCCTTTATAATTTTTAAAAGAAATTTGTATATTACTCTTTTACAGAATTGATCAGTCATTACGCAAAGCGATCTCTACTCACCATCGTTTCTGTCATTTAATAAATGTTACTGTCAGACTGCATTTCTAATATAGAACATCATTGACAATAACATTTGTCCACTACACCCAGAGGATAAGCAAACATATATCGCCAAATCTCAATATTTTATTGTAATTTTTAATTTTTTACAAAAGTGGAATTATTTGTGTTTAATTTTTTAAGCTAATTAGCGCTTAATTTTCCTTTTTTTTGGCTAAGCGCAAATGCGGTGTCTTTCCTGAAAGATAATGGGCGATGCCGTTGGCCATATTTTGGTACAGCTGGGAATAGCCAAAAAAATCTTTGCCGCATCCAAGTATCAAAATTTGTCCAGGTGGTCGGCATAGATACTATAAATCAGGTTAAGCTCATGACTCATGTGTCTATCGTTTAGAGCCATAGACAAGGAGCTAGAGTTTAGGTGAGAACGAACCTAGTTCAAGACGTAACCCAACTTCTTCAAGATCAACGTGTTTCAATAGCATCCACACTACACCCTGGTCTTTAACTTGGAAGTATATATTCGCAAAGAGCGGTCTAATTATTTCTTAAAATTTTAACTATCGCTTATTAAACTCTTATGTGTTATAATTCCTAGCAAAAACATGAACGTTTACGAAAAGAGTAGGTAAAGTTAGAACGAAATGTGCTTTGCTCTGGTGCCATTATCATGGATTGATCTGATTTTGAAACGAATTGATTATTTGCATAATGTTTGTTGACGCTTTGTGTCATAAAGCCATAATCTGTAATGTACCCCAATGAAAGCCTTAAACGTCTTAGCTTTTTAAGTGTATTCATATCAGCCAACTTTTTTGCTAAAATTACGACTCCAAGCTCCTCTAGCTTCCCATCTTTATCGTCTTTGAATCTTATACAGGTAACTCCCATTTGTAAAGTATACTATTTTCGTCTGAAATTCAAAATAAAAAGCTTAAACAAAATATATTTTAGTTTTAGTTTCGATATTGCAGATCACCAATAAATAGTCAAAGATTTTTTCCAAAGGTGCAGATTGATGCACTTCTATGTCCAGTTTCCAGCCAGCTCTTGTGTTGCTTATTCCATACATATGCTGTGGCAACTTGAAATTTATGAAAGTACTGCCCCGAAATGCGGCATATACGTATAGTGTTTGTATATATAAGAGCGCACTAAGGCGAATGCATAGTTTTGTAAGCAGCGGCGTCGACGTCGACAGCGCGGATGCTTTTGTCTATTTCGTGGAATTTTGTTTTTTTTTTGCCGGGGTTCTTTGGTTTTTGGGGTTTGAAGCTACGCCGCGCGTTAAATGCTTTTGTTGACTTTCGGCTGCAGTTTTTTCTTACACCATTTAATAGTTTGACGCTGGCTGCGACGTTGGCAGTGTGGCAAGCAATGAACTGCTGCCTCAGCCGCCATATTGCGGACTTTGTACGGCTGCACTGCTGCAGTCTGGAAAATGAATCTTGGCAAATAGACGTAACGTTGCCACGCCCACAATTGGCTTTTGTGCGCCGTGGCAAGTTAGCTATGATGAGAAATTTTCGGTTTTTTTTTTTTGTTTGTGCTGAAAATGTGTTTGTTTTTCATTAAAAACTTTTTCATTTCGAACGGTCAAAAGTTCTGTGCGACGCGACACGGCGCGACGTTTTCAAGCTGCGGGTAGCCGGGACGCATTGTTGCGGGGTGTATAATGCGGCGACGCCGTGCAAAGACTGACAACAGAATGTCCTGTTTTATTGCGGTCAGGATTTGCTTTTTAGGGGACTCCTCTGCTTTTGATATTATTTTTTTTTGTCATTTTTGTGGTTTGCTGCTTTATGTGGCTCCATTGTTTTGTGCTGCACGGCGGCATAGCTCATTGTTTTTGCTGCAGTTGACTAAACCATACATAGGACAAACATTTCATAATTTCAAGCTGCAAAAGCCATAAAATAGAAAGTCACGTTTTTAATAGTTAGTAACGATGGTATCAAAAGAACTGTGACTATCAAAGTGAATGCGTTGGCCTCGAAAGACAAACAAAGTCGGAAACATGCGCTTTGTATATCTCTTTATATATATATATTTTTTTTTTACTATAAATGTGGGCTTCAGTCGCTCGTTAATTTGGTTGAGCATTACTTTGGGTGGTAAATAATTTGGGGCATATAAAAAAATAACTTACTTCCATTTGTACAAATTCAAAAGAACTTGCAAAATTTGTCTGTTTCATAGTGTTAGCAGAAAACACTGTAATTATATTTTGCGAAAGAGATTATAACACAGATGATCCATATAAAAAAATAATGAGTATCTTATCTATAACTTAATAAATTTTTATTTAGAATTCAAACTTGTATATTTACTGGAAAAAAACTAAACACAAAATATCTGTTAATTAAAATGTGTTACAGGGCGTATACGAATATTTAGTATTACCAATAGAGTGCACCTTAGGGGCAAAAAACTATATAAATTGTAACTTAAGTTCAACAAAGGTATGTCATGGAACTAATACACAGCTCTTACTGCAAAAAAAGACACACATATCATCTATCATCCAAATAAGTGGCCCTGTAATGCGTATTTTCAATATTCATTTAATATTTTAAATGAATATTTTTAATATTTTTAAATTTAATATTTAATGTTTTAAAGAGCGCATACTTAATTTTTGTATTGACCAATTTAATATTAACTTCACTTTAAATAATACTTTATATACAGCTCCTTCTGCAAAAAAAAAACTAAGACATATAAACTAAATTGGTTTACAGGGCGTATGCGTATTTTATGTGAATCACTTCAGAGATGATTCCAATACAAGCAGTAGCGAAATTCTTGTTATTATAAAGCAAATTTTTTAACCTTTTTTTGAATATTTGTTAATCAATTGATTTAAAATTTTCCAAAAAAAATAATCACGTATTTCCATTTTTATTTTTCTTTTTTTTAGCAATCGTTTTGCTTACGCTCACAAGACTACCCCAGTGCCATGGCCAACAACAAAAGTTTCGAACTACGCCACATGATCTACAAGTTCTGGAGGGCGCCGAGGCCATGATGCGTTGTGAAGTTGCCAATGTTGCCGGCGCTGTTCAGTGGACCAAGGATGGCTTTGCCTTGGGATTTTCAGCAGTTATACCTGGTTTTCCAAGATACTCTGTCTTGGGTGATCGCAAGCAGGGCGTTTATAATTTACGCATTTCGAATGCGTCCATTAATGACGATGCAGAATATCAGTGTCAAGTGGGACCGGCGCGTCTGAACTCGGCAATACGGACCAATGCCAAATTGACTGTTATATGTAAGTAAACAAAATTGTGCTGAAATTTATTTAAAAGCAGACAGTAACTATAGCCGGATATTGAATTGAATATAAGTAATTCAAACGATATACATCTTATACAACTATTTAGGCGCTATCTGGCAATGGAATAACCAGAACCTTACCCTGCTAATGTTAAGGGATGTGTAAGAAAAAACCGTACACCCACTGCCGTGGTTAAGAGCCTTGACTTGATATCTGCCATGATGTCGTGTGATCCTTCAATACATTATACAAATCCTTTTTCCCTTTATCTATTTATACTTAAGTCATAGATTGGGGTACGATTTTTAAACAAACTTAGCCAAGACTATATCCGTCGTTCAAGATAGAAGCGAACAACCGCTTCAAGCCATGCAACAGCAGAATGACATTAAGTAGAGTAGGTTTACTTAATACAATCCTTACTCGAAAGTTTAACAAACAATTCATTCATACATAAAATTACCATATTTGGTTGGAAAATATTGATTGAAAAAATAAAATATATAAATGCTTTTACTTGCAATAGAGTCTTTTCTCATCTTGTAGCTAAGCAACAATCTTTCATACGCATCGTTGGAGCTTAACTATAAGGTGAATCAAGAAGAAACACACTTTTATAAAACGTATTTCGTGCCATAGCAAATAAATGAATATTCGATATTTCGCTTATAGTACAAGAATTTTCTACCCCAAAGGATTATATTTGAAAAATAGCGTTGCAAACGCCAGTCTTCCACATTTCCACGCATTTTCGAGAACCATCGCGTTTCATACTCATTGTAGCGTCGTAAAACTTTTAAATAGAAATTCAATAAAATTGAATTTTAGTTGCATGTAGCACTCTAAAATAATTGAAGTTAATTCCTTGTTTATTTTTGTGCTCGTTTTGTTAGTGTGCATTTGCTTGCTACATATTTCGATATCCTTCATTACGCATACGCCATGTGGGTTGGGCTGCACAATGCGCCAGTAGCGTTAGTTCGTAGCGAAGCAGCAAGTTGCAGTACCACTATAAGGAGTAGCTTTATGGGGCATTAACATGGGGCAGCAACTAAAGGGTGGGGCAGCAACAGCAATTTGATTACTATGCTGCACGTTTTAACGCTGAATCTTGCAGCAATTAATTTAAGTAATAAATACAAACTGAATTCATCATTCTGTCTGTTTATCTGTCAGTTTGTCTGTCTTTTTGTCTCTTTAACTGTCTGTCTGTCTGTCTGTCTGTCGTCTTTATCTGTTGTTGGTCTATCGTACGTTGTTCGGTCGATCTGTTCAGGTTCTTCCTGCTCATTGCACCTTTAGAATTCCGTGTTGGATATTTAAATGCCAAGACTTGCATGCGGGCAAAATGATGGGTTGTTGAATGTTTGTGCTCATCGTTGTTGCTAGTGTTGTTGTTGTTGCTTTGCAAATTGCTGACAATAAATGTTACAACAACAACAACGACAACAAGCAACAGAACAATGCGAGCTGTGCTGAAAATGTAGCACAGTTTATTGCTCGAAGGAGACAGCTAGCATAAAATTTCAAAGTGAAATGAAATGAATTCTTATTCCTGTTGTTTTTGGCGTGTAAAAACGTTTTGATTGTATATAGCTATGCATGTGTATGTGTGTGTGTGTGCGAATGTGTGTGAGAGAATGAATTGCAGGGGCGGACTCGAAAAAAAAATTTCCAAATGCGCCAAATTTTGTACACATTATGAAAGCTACAAAAATTTTGGAACAATCCGTACAACAGTAACTCCCCTCGGTATACGACACTGCCGCTTGTTGCATTGTTGCTGCTGTTGAAGAGTAATCACTTTAAATGTTTGAGGGTGTGTGTGAGTGAGTGTGTGTTTGTCGGTGTTTTTGTTGTTGTTGCTGTAATCACTCAAGAAATTGCGCTACATTTGATGACAGCTTTCCGTTCTCTCTGTATCTCTATTTTTTTCTCGCTTTTGCTTCTTTATTTCATTTGTCTGCACTCTCATCTACAGTTTCCTTTAGCTGGTGTTTTTGCCATTGCCTAATGAGAAGTCAGCCGTCCAAGGATATGCTATGCCTAGCCCAAGGCTGTCTACAAACACTTGCACATACATTCACATGCGTAGGTTGTTCTTAAAGTTTGTAAAATCTTGTTGAATGTCTGAAACGATCATGGTTTCTTAAGAAACTCCTAAAGTCTTTTGACGCTGAACAGTTTCAAATTAAAATGCCTTCATCATAACGAAATTATTTAAAAATTTTGGCCATATGAATGGCAAAAATCTTGAAAATTCTGAACTACAAACAGAGCCAAAAATGCCAACAGTTACCAATTGTTTAATTTTGCTTTACTCTTTTGAACCTATTACATAGGAATACTAGCTTCTAGTGCGTCAATGATTGCATTTTGGCAACTATAGAAATGAGCCTTAAAATTGAATGAAGTAAAAGAGAAGCCTAATTTCAGCCCCATCGCAGTCGCATTTCATTGTTGTGGCACCATCTTTGTACAACTTGAAAGCCGAATCTAGCTCTTTTATTATAGGTAAAAAAATGTTGTTAGCATTGTACGATAGCGCTGGTCATTCACAATAATGTTCCGACGACGCATAACGCAGGCCAAACAGTGACTTCTTTTGGATACATCGGTAGTTCTTGCAATGCTTCTGTATTATGTGCTTATTGACATATCCATTGAACCATAAGCGGGCGAGAAGTAAATTGTCTTACCAAGCACGAATTTTGATAGTAAAATTTATTGATTTATATGTGCTTCGCTTATAGATCGATGCAGGGTAAATTTTAAAACTAAACTGGAGCGTTTTGCAGCAGCGAAAGGCATGTAAACCCTGTCAACATTTAAAGTCGTCGTTATCAAAAAATAAATCGCTAAAATATCAGTCATTCGTTATATGTACTCAAACATTTCATTAAATTTAATTATTTTACTGCTTCATTTCATTTTTGTTATTTACTATAGAAGATGAACAAAAGTAAACAAAATCTGTAAGAAGCCTAAAAAATCCAGAAATTTAAAAAGAATTTGGCAACGATATTGAGCAGCGTGATCCCAAATCTCACCCTCTTAGTCAATTCGTGCTCCTTGTCGTCTTTTAATAATAAGGCAGAACAATGGACTTCACCATCTTTTCGTGTTCTGAATCTTCGATTGAACTTCCAATTTAACTAACTCGTTATTTATTAAACTGCCCTCGTTGCAGACACTGACACACACACACACATACGCGCATGCCTAATGACGTTTGTTTAGTTAATTACGCGCTATGAGCTGTGACAATGATGATGTGTGTTGTGTGCAGGGCCTTAGAAAAACTTGAAAAAGCAAAGCACACGCAGCTTTTAACGTGCTCTCGCTCTTGCGCTCCCGCTTGCTTCCACTCTCCCTCTATACTTTTCCGTCTCTGTTCTTTAACCAGTGCTCCCTAACTCCCTATGTATCGCTGTATCTATATCTAGGTCTGTTTCCGCGTCTCTGTATGTATGTGTGTGTGCATTTGCGTGTATGTGTATGTGTGTTGGGGGTTATGTGTCAAGGGTCGGATTCGCATAAGCTCGTTAGTTACTGCTCTTGCTCTTGTTATTGTTGCAGCCCAAAGCGCAGAAATGTTTGCCATAATTGTATGAATGTATATGTGTCCGTCTCCGTGTGTGTCTTTGTGTGTTTACGCGTGTGTGTGTGTGTGTGTGTGTGTGTGTGTGTGTGTGTGTTCCATTCCGTTCTATGTCACACTATATTCTTTCATTTCTTTTACTAGCCTCAACTTCAAGCATAACTTGATATCCTCCCACACCACTTTGTTGCTCTTTGTTTTGAAATAGAATCTTCTACTGCTGCTACTTCCTTGCTGGCTCACTGAATGACAACGACGAAAAACAACATCGACTGACGCGAACCAAAGATGCCGTATTCCAATACAAACATATGCAACGCTTTATAAAGTGTGTGTGTGTGTGCTTCGGTTCCTGTAAGGGATTTAGGGTCCTATTCAGGCAACACATGTGCGTCTGCACGTGCGACATTATTGCAGCAATTAGCTCAAAATGGCATCAGGGCGGAAAGGGAGGCTACAACAGCCGTGGAAGATGAAAATGTAGACAAATGAGTAATAATTCAATTAAGTTCGAGTAACATTTATTTGATTTATCCATCAAGCTAATTATACACTCATTGTATGAGAAAGTATAGCGACTATGTGGAGCAGTTTGCTGAGTCATGCAAAAGTACAATGAATTGGCAGCAGGCTGAACTTTGAAAAACAATTTATTTAAGGAAATAGATGTTTCAAGAAACTTTATTATTAATAAAAAATAACGAAAATTCATATGATTATTTAAGACAATTAGAATCTTAACTCAGCGCAGATAACACGCATAACATGTGTTAAGAACAAAAGAGTTACCTTTTTAAAAAAGACATACAGATCGACTTTATTTATTTTTTAACGCTATCTTGCTGATCAATCAAAAATACTTAACATGTTTTAAATTAATGTTAAAAAACTAAAAATTCGACCAAATTAAAGATGAAGTATCCAATTGACACTTTTACAATATCAATTAATTTATTAACAAAAAAAAAAAGTTTTTTTTAGTAACCCAAAATATGAACCATATCTTTTTAACAATAAGAATTTGTTTCGAAAATCCACATCAACATTGAATCTTCTTAGAACAGTTACTCGATAAATATCTGTCAATAAATTATTTAGCAGATCCATAAACTTTACGTGAAATGCAATGCTACATTTTCAAAAATCAAGTCGGGAACATAAGGAAATGATGAATTCTAAGTCGCTGCCTTACCGCTTGATACATGTGCATTTAATTATTCTGGTTTGAAAAGTCTGAATATGCATTTTAAAGTAGCTGCTTGTATTCATGCAAGGCTGTTTTATAATGACACCTTGACCTCACATAATGTTTATCCATTTCAATAACACTTCTCGGCTTAATTTGCCTCTTTCCTATCGAGTATACACACTTAGTCGAAATTTTATAAAAAATGTATATCCTTATGCATAATTTAGGTGGTTTTTATGTGCAGTTGGTTCTCTTAACTTTTATATTAACTTATGGTTAGCCTTTGTTTTGCATTTTGTAAAGGAAATTGCGTTTGTGTTGAATGTCAAACATTTTTTACAATTATGTAAAATGTTGCGCATTATTGCTTCTATTCCTTTCATAAGCACGAACGTGTGGATAATGGTTACACTCACTACCATATGTTGCCCATTATTCCTTTATATGTATTGTAGTTCCAAAGTTCATAGCATCTTTTGCTGCACTTTCAGAACTGATGGAGCGCGAACCGGAGAGTTGCCTGAATAGCCCTTGGTGTCTATTAGCAAATGCCTGGTCCGGTTCTGAAGGCAAAAGCATGTGTGATGCTTCAGAGTAAGCTACATTACAATAACTAAAGGTCCATTGTGGCCTGAGAAAGGCAGCAAGTGTGTACGGGTATGTGGACTTGAGCATAGCAAAATGGAACTGTGTGTTCCGAGTAACATTGTGGCAGGCCAAAGGCATTTTCAGTGAAAATATTTACGTTAGATTTTTATTTTTTCTTTTTTATTGCCAAAAACGAGTTGGTACTTGAATGGAAGGTTTGAAGCTAGAGGCATTTAAGAAATACAAAAATTTTAAAGATATGCAAAAATGGGTTTGCATAATAAATATGTAGTACATGAAGAACTTTTGTACATACAGTTTATAAATGAGACAAATGGAATTGCTCTGAGGGGAAGTAGATATTGGATAACAATTCGTTTTAAACAAGCATAGTATCTATCTATCTATCTATCTATCTATCTATCTATCTATCTATCTATCTATCTATCTATCTATCTATCTATCTATCTATCAATATTTGAATGTGGTTGTGGAATTTCGTATTGCAAATTTTTTACTTTTTCACCAAAGCTTATCAATGTGCTACCAAAAAGAATCTACTTTTATGGTATAATATTTCTTTTAATTTTTCACGAAGTACACTGTGACTGGTCAATGTGACCGGACTGAAGGTACGGTTTAGTCTGAAACCATAAACTTAACGATGATCTGGGAATCAAAGTCGCAACCAATATATCAGATAATAGAGTTTGTTACTTTAAGTTGTGGCTAATTATATATTTTAAGTCTATTTAAAAGTTAAAATTTTGTGTGACATAAGTTGACGGAAAAAAATTAAATTGACCCAACTTTTTTGGGTCGATCATTGGCTCGACCAATACAACCGTGAAAAACGAAAGTAAAGCCAAAAAGTATTCATTGAAGTCGAATTGTCTTACGTTTTCCCTGTTGAATTTTTCGGCATAATAATAATATCATTAAATTATACTATCATCATTGCAAAGGTTTAGGTGTATAAGTATATCTCTATTAATAGCTTTATACGAAGAGAGTACGCTCTTACGAATCTACCAACAAGCGTCACATTGTAATCATTAGCCTCTTAAATTAAAGTGACTTATCAAAATAATCTTTCCTACTTATATCCTTACATATGCGCAATAAAACTTTATTAATTCGTTTTGCTATTTTTTTCGCTTTCGCATTCTGCAGCAATACACAAAGTTAGCCATTCTTTAAGCTCGAAAAGGTTTAAAAGTACAAAGCCTTTGTGTAATTAATTCACCTTTGTCAGACTTAAATTAAATTTGAAAAATGCGCAGGCAATTGAAAAGTTCGTCTCAAACTAATTTCAATGTACCTTTGCACGTTTAGATTAGGAACAAACTTTAGTTAGACTTTTGCACACATTGCATACAAAATTTCGCACACACAGTCACAGACACACTCCAAGAAACACACACTCACAAATCCACATGTATTTATATTATATACATAAAGCACAGTTGAACATATGTGCGTGGGAGCAATTAGATTATAAGTTGGTAAAGTAAAAAAACTTTTTCATACAAAAGTCCACGTGCAAATTTATGGAGATTTCCTAAAAATGTTCGCATACCATTAATTTTTCAAAACGCAGTCGAAAAAGAATAACACACGCAGCTACACACACACCGGCATACACTAGGATCCATATGCCGCAAGGCGGCCTTTAGCAACCAAAAAAAAAAAAAAAAGATGAGGGCAGGATAAAACTCTCACACACACACACAGACTCGCACAGCAGAAAGTTTTGAATTTGCAACGCAATTGGGTTGGATCTATGGATCTAGGGCAGCGGCAGTCCAGCAGCGTTGTGGGCATAACTGCAAATGCTATGCACATCCAAAAAGTCAGAATGCCCAAAGCAGTGGGCGGTTCCGAGTGGTCTCCGACGGCAGGCGTTTATAAATTTTGAATATGTACAAAGGAAAAATAGCTAAATTCGAGAAAAAAAAGAGAAAATATAGAAAGAGTTGAGAGCAAAGGCGAAATAGAGTGTACTAAAAATTATGCAACGTGCAGCGTGCTGAGTACCACTTTGGACCAAAAACGAGATGTGTTTTTAAGAGAAAGGACCAAAGGAGTTCTTGCTGCATAAGCAGCAGAAAAATCTAAAAGCCTGATTAATTTGAGATAAGTTATAGCAAGATTTATGGCAATAGCTTGCTTGATCTACGGCAAGTAGACATTTGTGTGACATCGATAGAGTTTCTATATATTATTAATTTAATGGTTATGTTTTCTTCAAAAATCAAAAGTATTTTTTAGACTATCTTCAATTTTCATGTAACTTATCCAGAATATTTTAGAAAGCTGCGGCATTCAGCAATATTGCTGTCAGAAATGTCTTGATTTTCCATTTTAAAGATTCTATAAAGATCACAGACTTACAAGCATAATCTGAATGTCGTTTATTCTATGTCGATGATTCTGTAAAGGTTACATATTTCAATATCTTCAGTCTCCTGTCAATAGCGTATCTACCGTGCTACTATTGATTTGTAAATTGCTCGTTTCTTAGAGGAAACGCAAAAAAAATACAGGGGGAAAAGTGATTTATCAGTGATTTACTTCCAAAAACGTGTCGTTAGAAAAAAATTAAGAAGGAATATGTGAAGTATCAGCACCAAACAGCTGCACTCTGTATTCCCGATATGGCCACTATTAATGGCATGGGTACGCAATTCATTTTTATAGATCGCAAGCGCTCCAGCAGAGAGCATGACAATATCTAGAAGCAGTTATTCGAGAGAACTGATACCTATGACCCAATGCGTGTATTGGTAACCAAACCATTGATATTTTGTTTTAAAAGCTTATGTTTTTGCTATAAATAGTTGCCCCAACTTGTTCAATACCTTACTCTTGTTTTCGCTGCAACTCGTTTTTTAAGCATACGACAAAGATTGATTGTAGCACAAATTCACCAAAAAGTAGCGCAAAGTTTCAACATTTCAACACAATCTCATTTCAACACAATCTCATCGTTGCTCTTTCTCGACTCAATGCTTTAAAATAAGTGCTGCCAACCTTTGCATCTCGTACTCACAGAAAGCTGCCAACTCATTGCTATATGAAAAGTTGATCAGCTGTACTTGACAAATAAAGTTGTTCAGAGTTTATCAGTTGTCCGCAATTTTTCAGAATAATTGAAATCCAATGAAGGGTGTCAGGACGTAAAATCATTCAAATATATACCATCAAATGCAGCTAAGATCAGAGGCATCAGCTGCAAAATTTGTTAAAAATAATCAACACGGACTCATCAAAATTTGTGATTCGTCAAAACAAAGCCTGCATATTTGATGTACTTTTTTAAAGTCATTTAAATTCGCTTTTAAATTTATTATGCGAATATTTAATATATTAGCTATAATTTCTCAAGAGCTGTCATTCAGGCCTTAAATGCACTTCATTGAATTGAAAATGCTGGCACATTTTTCTCATTTCCGCTCATTTCCCACAAAAATTGTAATTGAAGTGTAAATGAGCAAAGTTTTGAGAGCTGCTCCGAACTAAGAATACGAAAAAGAGCAAAACAATATATACATATATTCTGGCCTTTTTTTCGGGTGGGCTGGCTTGGTCCTGTGGCATATACATTTGAATATATAGCATAGCATTTGTTTAATGTTGCCCCTGATTGTTGCATAGACAGGAACGCGAAACTTTTGCACGCTAAGAAACACAAATTGGCCAACCTTCATGTTGAAACTTAAAAATTTAAAGTGCGCCGGGACTTGGCTGTCTTGGCTCAGTTTCACTTTGATGGGTTTTACTTGCGGATCCTCAAGGCGTCGCACAATGTGCACATCCTTCTGTCGGCTGACGGTACAAGCGCAAAAAAAAAATGAAAGAAAAGTTGACGTCAAATGGAAAAATTGCCAATTCTTGCTTTTGCGCTTACCAAACACACCAAAAAATAAAGCAAGGGTAGAAAGTGGAAATATTTCAGCACATAAAACTTAGATGAGGCGTACCATGCTAGGATAAGGCTAAGACGGGCGCCTTAAATTGCAGTGGCATAGGGCGCGGCGGCGTGTTCAAGGCAAATTGCACTTTGTACTCTCTAGATTTTTTCGCCTTATTTTTTGTTATTGTTGTTGTTGTTGTTGTTTGTATGCAGCCATTGTTGCATAAATTATTTGCTTGCAGCAAAATCTCTCACAGAGCGAGAGAGAGGCAGAGCAGAAGACGCAAAGCAAGACACTTAGAGGTGTGCTTGTGGCAAGGTAACGCTGCTTTTAGAATATAAAATTTAATCAACATTTAACTGCAGGACTCTTGCGTTGCTTCGACAACGCTCAATTTTATGCGGCAATTTTGAATGCCAAAGAATATCTTTACAAAAGGTTGCACATGCTCATCTTTCCAAAGCATTCTCTTCATTGTAGTACTCTAAGTCATTCATAATCGCATGGTACGGCAATTGAGATGGCTGCCGTCAACAACAACCTTCACAGCAACTAACTCAATGTGCCGGAGTGCATCCTTTGTATGGACTATGGCATGTATATATGCCGTGTTCATCAGGCATGTGTCTTGCATATGTCAATAATCAAATACAATTTGCATACCAATCAACAATGCACACATCAGCCCACACAAAAGAATGGAGGACTCTATTGCAGTCCTGCAGATATTCGCGACTTGAGTTAAGTAAAAATTTTGAATATGTCGTACCGATATGTGATAATGGGATACACTATAAGCTTTTTTAAGTGAAAACCTCATGCGTATACTTAATTTTTTTTATTATTAATTTCAGTAGTTCAACGGATATTTTTGAGCAAATTTTTCGTTAAAGTTAATTTCGATATCGACCTATCGATGAACTAAGATCAGCTATACCCTATCGTTTGCATGCTTTATAAAAGTTCATACAAACCCTCCGCTTACCATTATAGGGTATAAAAATATTGCACATAATATACATAAAGTGTGCATAAATTTCAACTGTTTAACTATGCACTGCACAACGACTGTCAGAAACACACACAGTTATAGCCACACACCCACACACACACACACACACACACCCACACACACACTTTATATGAATTTTCAATTGACATGCCAAGCTGAACCTTCCATTTATCCAATCCTTATACATGAAACTCACAAAAGATTTGTATGCTCAAGGTCTTTGCTGCTTTCATATTCTTAAGATAGTAGTTTCTTTTTTTTCGCTCCGACCAGTTCTTAGTTAGCTGCTGACATTTCATCATCATCATTCGTTAGATGCCGGCGCAGCTGCGTCTCTAGCCACATATCCAATTTTTATTACCTCTATAAAAAGTTACTAAATTATTACAACGAATTTCTTCAAATGTTGAGAAATCTAGTTTGATATGTTATTTGGTTTTGAAAATTGAATAACTTTACTAAAAGTTGGTCAAGAAAATGCCACAAAAAACTTTAATTAGTTTGTTTTACGTTGCGTTATGTTTAAACAAATTACATATTCTCCAAAAAAAATTAGTGTTCTTTTTTTTAATGGCGTTGTTGCCATTGTGCAGAAATTTATTCGCCAATATATTATTTTGTAGTTTTTCAATAGAAGTTAAAATCTCTTTGAATAAAATACAGAAATAAAAGTATGTGAATAGGCGATTTGCCGCCTTAGAAGTGTTATTTGGTAAAACTGCTTGCACTGCTTTAAGTGAATAATTGTCAAAGCGTACTGACTCCCGACAACATAAGCTTTAGGATGGTTGTCCTTGGGACTGACACGCAAATAGTTAGATAATAGGAAGAGTGTAGAGAACAATGCTCCTATGTTCTTTCATTGCAATCAAAGTAGATAAACAGATCGTCGTATAGGATTAATTAATATAAACCTGGGTAAGATATTTAAAACTTAGCGCCATTAAACGCCTATATAGGGGGGTTCGGTAGCCTAATAAAGGAAGCATTTTTCAGACAGTTAAATGGAATGGTTCCCATTAAGTGGTAAAGTTAACGCCTCAAATATGAAACAAATAATAGAATTATAGCAGATGAAGGAATTTTGAGAGAAATTTTTAATTTTATTGCTCTTTCATTGCAATAGTCAAGTAGATAAACAGATCGTCGTATGTGATTAATTAATATAGACTTGGGTAAGGTATTTAATATTTATATAATATAAATAAGAGAATTATAGCTGATGAAGGAATTTTAAGAGAAATTTTTTAACTTATCGGAGTTTTACGTTCCGTGAACGAGCCAACTCAACTATTTATATTAGCGTTTTAGATAAAGTAAAATATTAAACCTTCCAAATACGGTTAGTTGTGTGTTTTCACAATATATTTTGCTGACAAATTGCAAACAGATCGATGTATATGAAATATACAAAAATTTATTGGCACTCTTAACTTTCAGCCTTTAGAAATGAAACCAAAATACCTGAATTTGTAAGCTTAACAAAATCAAAATGCTGACGTTTTGCCAACTGCTCCGTACTATAGAAAATGTAGCAAAAAACCCGACAAAAAATGTTTGAAAAATCCGTTTCATTGAAAATTTTACTTTGTGAGATTTGGAAATTCTTTAAAATTGATAACCATTCATCATACATTGAAAGTATTTCAATTCTATTTTTTTTTTTTTTTTTTGGTAGTAACGCATTTTGATTAGCCTAGCTTTAGGCGTATTGAATTATTATTCACAAATCAAATATACAAATACGTAAAATCAAGTGTCACACGTGACTGCATGTATAAGCTCAAAAGTAACAACAAACAACAACAGAATACATATGTACATAAATGTGTATATACACTGAAACACATACTCGTACATATGTTTTTATTTATGCATATATGCCAACAAAAGCAGAGCCGCCCACGGCAGTGTATTTTTATTGCACACACTGTAACGTAAACCCACAAAAAAAAAAAAATTACCCACGGATTGCTCCGAAAAACCCCATGCTCCGCCATTTTTAGATTCGTTTTAACCTCATTGTGATTCGTATCGTGGCCCTGCGCTGATTGGTTTTTTTGTTTTGTTTTGTTTTTTGTTTTTGTTTTCTCGCCACTCCAAAAAAAAAAACCAGCGAAACTCAGTTTTAGTCTTCAGAGCCCCCTGCCGTACGCAACACCCATGATAATGCCACATGTGGCACCTAGCACTGTTGTACATAATTGCAGTTATGCTTTTACATTGTGTATGGTTTTTTATTAAGGTATGAAGTTTTTATCAACTGTTAAGCGCAAATAAGGATCTGCACCCCCCAAAAAGTATGCAACACGCGCTATTTCCAATAAAAGGATGAGAGTGGATTGTGATGTTGGTAAACAAAAAGCGGATATAAGGTTATGAAAAGCAAATAGAAAATGTATAAGCTAACTT
The DNA here is from genome assembly GCA_035046065.1 of Chymomyza procnemis. Taxonomy (NCBI): domain Eukaryota; kingdom Metazoa; phylum Arthropoda; class Insecta; order Diptera; family Drosophilidae; genus Chymomyza; species Chymomyza procnemis. The sequence goes on along the minus strand of JAWNOJ010000023.1, from coordinate 7,508,819 downwards.
CTTGGTTGGTCATACTTTTGGGAATCCTAAAAATAATAGGCTAAAGTTAAAATTTAACTACTACAGATAGAAGTGCCCATAAGAACGTTTCTTTGTATATTGAATAGAAGATTTTGAGTGAACCTATTCCATCGTTAGTAATTTGTAAGTTTTTTAATAGAGCTTCTTTCTGGCTCTTTGGGAACATCTACGAAAGATTACAAAAGTAAAAGAAAAATGAGAAAATAGCGTTATTTCATCATTGTTTGTATTAACAATAAAGTTCATAAATTCAATATGCTACCTCTCATCGGAAAGTCCTTTTTTTATTATAACGCCTGGAGTGCCTCAAAGTCCAAGTACCTCTTAGTTTATTTTTATCTTATTTATTTATGATCTTTTTCAAGTTATCATTCAGGGAGCATGTATGCGAATAATGTAAAATTTTGTTTTTAATAATAAAAAGAAGCATTTAGTACATCAGTATAATAATCAGTGATCGACTGCTTTCTTATTGTTTCTTATAGACTTTGCCTTCTTAAGCTATCCACGCTAAATAACCTAAGAAAATGCCACAGGATACTATTGCTGCATAATCTATTATTCGGCTTAATTTATTCTATTGATCTTGTCTTGATAATTTTACTTTTAGTGTAACTCGTAATTTTGTTCCATTAGCTCTTCAATTATCTACATCTAATTGTATAATTCTTTCCGTGGGGTTTGCCGCTACAGGCCTTTAACATATCTCCACAATAAAAGTAAAGTCTTTTAATCTTACGACTGTTCACCGAACTTGCTTTGGGCCATGTGGCACCATCTTGTTGTAACCACATGTTAGCCAAATTAATTTTAGGCAAAAATATAATGTATGCAAATTCTTGCCATATGCAATTAAGTTCCGGCCTTTACCATCTTTTGATAAAGTACGGCCCCATAATGCTTACCAAACAGTGACTTTTTGAGGATGCATTCGTAGTTCTTGCAATGCATGCCGCCCTTCAATCAAAATTTGGTTTTTCGTGTCAATTCAAAAAAGGATTTCGTCGATGATCTATTAAAATTACAAGATTAACTATATATTATGCTTTCATTTATTTATTTTGTGACACTTATTGTTAGTTGTGGGGTAGGGTACCTTATGCTGCAGCTGTCTACTATCTGTCCGATTAACCCCTGACTCCTATAAAGCGTTAATATATTTTTCTGGCCAGCTGCAATAAAAAGCTAAATTACCAAGTTGATGGTTCTATGTGTAGCTAGTCGGTACCCCAAGAAACCCTATACCAGCTAACCAAACCCACTTGAAGCTCTTGCGCGACATTAAGCATTCATTTGGCATGCAACAACTTTCTGCAGCCTGAAGTGGAGTGCAGCGACTTTTTCAACAGACGACGCTTGCAACATATGTTGCATGTCGAATGCATTGCCTTAGCCTGCTGGCAACTTCTCAGACAAAACTCAAGATCCTGCTGCATAGTAGTACCCCGTCCGAAACCCAAAGTCCTAAAGCATTTTTCTGCGCCATTCTCTAATATGAGCTTTCATTTTTTTTATGGTGCTGCATGCCACGCTGTTGACGTGTTTGTTTTAAGCTCGCGCCATCTAAATGCAGTGAGGGTTGCTTGGTATGAAAAGGAACGTGAAGTTTCGCGCTGGAGACGCGACGGCGGAGTTAGCAACTCCTTTAGGTGGCATTAAAATAATGCACACGTGCACTTAACTTTATCCACGATTGTTTGTTTATTTGTTTGTTTGCTTTCTTGCTGCAGCTTCTACGGCTGTACTCTATGTGTACCTCGTTGCATTCATATGCGGCAAGCTTGTTATCCTCCCGACCCTCTGCTGCTTATTGTTTTGGTGGACCCGTATGTACATATATTTCAACAGTTTGCCGTGCTGCCGTGCTCAGTTGCAAGCTCTTTGCGCAAATATTGAAACTCATATTTGAGCACATTAACAACGACGAGGCTGGCATAAAGGCGTGTGGCATAGAGGGCGTGGCAGCTCTGTGTGGCACGGCAGCCTTAATGCTTCAGGCCATGCGTTGTTGCTGCTCCGGCGGCCATTCAACTTCGACAACGACGACTTCAAATACATACACAAACCCGGATCCGTGTATAAACAGAACAATGTCTGCCGTCTTCATCAAGCAACAATGGGTATATATATGTATATACATATAAATATATATATATATATATGTTTGTGTGTGTGTATGTAAATGCAAAATGCAATGGCTGCCAGTGCCAGCAATTTGCAACCCGCCATACCCGTCCCGAGTCAACAATCTTTTGCTTTTCGCCTGGCCAGCGCTTTGGTTCCCATTTTTTACATATACTCTTCCCAAATGGTAAAGGTTAGGCTGAGTTATCGCAGAGCAATGCAAGCAGACGCCAGGGAATTCCATTCCTCAAAATTTTTTTAAAAGCGATCGGAACTTTTAAATTTCGATGGAATGCTTATGGGCTATAAGTAACGGTTTCAGGATATGATTTTGGATAAAGTTTTTCACTTCAAAGTGTAGGTTTCTCAGAGGTCGCAAAGAAATATATAGGGAGATACAATGAAACGAAGTACTAATTTTCAAGAGAAGCAGCTTTTATTCTCTTTATTCGGATGGATATGGCTCGATAAGGACATTGGTATTTTGCGATGGAACACTTTAATTTTTTTTGCAATACCAACATTCCAGCTATAAGAAAGTGTAATATAAAGTCGGCACAGCCCGACTTTCAACTTGCCTCTTGTTTTATTGTCACATAATGAGCGAAAACGTTGCTATCGTTAGGCAGTTGTTGCCTTTTGTTCCTTCGCGTTCATAGAGTTGCCACAACGACCACAGAATGCAGCCCATAAGCTGAAAGTATTCATTGAATCCGAAACAGTGCCTCATTTCACCCAGCCAAGTCCTAGTCGTATACGTATTATGGCTATTGTATGCAACAATTGCTTAACACTTTGAATTGTTCAACGACTCACTGACTCTCTCTCTCTCTCTCTCTCTCTCTCTCTAATGCTCTCTCTTTCAGCTCCACCTGCATCCATTGAAATCAAAGGATATAGCCACAACTCCAAAGTTGAGGTCCGCGAAAATCAGGATCTTACGCTGAAATGCATTGTGTCCAATGCAAAGCCCGCTGCACAAATTGTTTGGTATCGAGGAAATGTCGAATACAAGCCAGGTTAGTAGCAAATTACTTGAATATTAAACAACAACATAAAACGTGCTGAAGATTAGTATGCTCGGTCTACAACACAAAATAATCAGGATAAATAACCAACATAATGTGCCATTATTTTAAGCTCACAAAAAGCAACTACCAAAAACAAAGGTCATGCTTCATGTAGGTTCAAGGTCATTTCGAAAATATGTAGTTATTTGCGTTATTCCAAGAATAGAATTAATTGAATAATTCCAAAGTCGCTTACCATGAATAGGTATTAGTTTCTATGGCGAATTTTATCAATTATGACATAAAACTGTCTCTTCATCAGAATTTGTAATTCTGAAGAATTTGTAATTCTGAAGAATTTGTTATTTAGGCAATTCGGAATATTTGTCAATTTCAGTGTAATACGTTAGTAAACATAAGTTTAGGATGACCTCGCCGAAGTTACCATCGCACACTTAAATCGGAACTAATATATAGCTCTAAGACCGACTCTACTTAAAAGAAGTGGCAGAGGTTGAGCATTAAAAATATCAAATTAAACGCTTTCCAGCTCTATAACAAGAATTTTTGTAGTTTCATGAAAAATTCATCAATTTAAATAATCCTTGTGCCAGATTAAACCAGTGAAAAAATAATATCAACTGTATTGGTGTTTCCAAGTCAAATTCAAAGCAAATATATTATCCAAAATTTTAAAGTTAAGTTAGAATAGTTTTGAGAAGTTACCGACAAAAAAAGCTTTAGAACTTATTCAAGCAAACATTTCTTTGCATAAAATAGCATTGGTTCATTTTTGTCTGATATAAATTGTAAATTGCTGTTGAGTGTAGCCAAAAGCTTCGAAAATCTACCACGAGAATACAAAGTTAGCTATTAACAGATTTCAAAAACTTAATTTTCAGTAAAAATATGACTCAATCTCTTAGGTTCATTCGCCTAGATGGTATTCATATGGCGAGACCTTCAAATAATTGCGAATAAAGGGTCATCCAATATCCTTCTTGCCATTACCTATGATACATAGCACTAGTGTAGTATAGTCTTTGTAACTATAGGAAGGGAGTTTAATAATAAGTTAAAATCAATGCATTTAACAAAATGGCTCAGGGATTCGGCGCCCAAAAAAATATACGCCATTTGGCAGAACTTTCTGTTAAACAAAAATCTGAACTTTAATTTAAATCCATTTTGCTCTATAGTTACGAAACGTACAACGCGTCTTCCAGTCTCGTAGATTTTCTCCAAACCAGTTTCTGATATTATCCAGAAAAGTGATTCACTAAAATCCAAAAGTATCTCACAGAAAAGGTGATCAGCCCATATTTGGAAAGGAAATGAAACCCATGCGAATGACTTGAAGACAGAAGTAAAACAAGTTGTTATAGCTTCTCAGAAGCGACAGTATTCGGCTGTCACGACACAAACCTTTTTTAATAGGGATTTTTGATCCTACCAAGCAAAATATATGGTGAGGCATGCCAACAATATATGGTTTTTTTTTTTATCAAAAAAAGCGAGATTTTAATCCATTAAACTTTTTAGGCCAAATAAACGCAAGCAGCGCTGAAGAAGTGATCGAGTATATCACAATTATAGATGTAGTCTTTTTTTTTTACAAGCTTATACAGAACATTACTATACTATAGAAAAAACCACAAGATCCTCTGAAGAACCCAAATCTGGCTTATAATTTCTGTTCTAAGTAACCTCTTAGCACACTCTTCTGTCATATTTATATCATATGAAAACCACTTAGAACACTCAAAGTCTTGAAATGTCCAGCAATTGAGTCGCCACAACGAGGCCAACTGCATATAAAGCAAAATGTCAGTCAGTGAGACCCTCTATGACACGAGTATGGCCAAAAATGTCCATGTGAAAATGGAGATGGAGATTCTGTGGCACTTGTCACACAGGAACAACACTAAGCCATCAAATTTAATGTCCACTTACACAAAAAAAAAAAACAAAACAACAACGACAACAACAGCAGCAGCAGCACACATGGCTTCTAATGCGCCAAACAACGTCAGCTGCGGTGTTCGCTCTAGAGAAGCTTCATCGACCTCAACAGCTCCCAGCATCATCCACAGCGCAAACTGATCCACTTTGTGCCAAAAAAACAAAAAAAAACAAAATATAAAAAACAAAAAAAAAAAATGTGTAAATGGTTTAAGTGAAAAGAGTGGTCGGGTTTAAGGGAGTGTGAGTGGGCTCGAATCTGGGTCTGACTCTTCTGCTGCTACTGGTCTGGTGCTGTCGGTTTAGTTGAGTTCTGGTGGACGTTTAAAACGGCTCACACCAGCAAAGCACATACATACGAGTACTTCGGTATATGTGAATGGATGTCCGACTTTTTGCTTGATGACGATGCTTAAATAATAATTTTATACTCCCAAACAAAATGGTGACTGTCGATGTTGGTATTTTTCGTTATCTTTTTTTTTTGTAGGGAGAAGGACGAAAGGAGCAGCATGGCAGTGCTGTGTGTGTTTTGAAGGCGGGTAGAAATTTTATTTGTGCCTTGTCATTTTGTTGGGCAGCGGTGGCAGCAGAAACCCAGCAAATTGGAAAAACGAAAACGTTTTGGAAAATATGGAAAAATGCAAATGTCAATGGCTGCCATGTATGTGTATGTGTGTGTCTCTGTGTGTTTGAGTTTGTAATGAAAGGTTTATATTACGGGGCAGACCCAGACCCATTTGCTTGATTTTTCTTTATCGCGCACGACTTTTAATTTTCATAATGATTATGATATGTAATATGTGTAAGGATGTGTTTGCTATGCATGTATGTGTGGCCACCACTTTTTGGGGCATTACTTTTTGGGAATTTTTTTTTTTTTTGGGCTGCTGCTGTTGTTGTTGTTTTTGGGTTGCCTGTCATTTAGCGGCTAACGAAATCATTTTAACACAACTGGCGCGTTAAAAATGCTTAAAATGTAAAATGCACGACAACGACAACCAGATGATGATAATGATGATGATGATGACGACGCTGAATTTGTTGCTGCTGTTTTTCTTTTTTTGGTTTGGCCAAACGGCAGCTACAAATAAGAAAAAAAAAGGAATTGCAAAAAAAAAGCGTAAAAATGTAGGAAAATCCGCAAGGAAATGTGGACAGCATGGGAGGAAGCGAAGCTGCATGATGAATTATGTTTATGACGCAATATGTTGCCATGCCGGACGTAGCCGAAAACAGACGTACATGAAGATGGTCATAAGCAGAACCGCAAAGGAGCCACTGCCAAAACGAGGGTTTACGACAATGGACGAACCGTCTCTCAACTCAACTCAGCTGAACGAGTGAGCGTCTGTATCATTTGCAAAATGTCAGCAACTGGACCTACTCGTCAGCTAAATGGTGTGGTACGAGGAGGGCGGCTGCATGACTACGACCGTGTCTGTAACGGAGATCCTGAAGTGCTTTGTCTGACGTCTGTGTGCGTATGTGTCGAGTGCGTAAATGGCGGTTAATGCGACGCCGGCGCACGTTGTTGTTGATTGCCCCAAAGGCAGCAGGCAACAAAGGATATGGAGCAAAAAAAAAAAAAATCACGAGAAAAAAAATATAATACAAAAAAATGAAAGTGCCCATAAATGCAAGTAAAATATTGAAAAATATCAGATTAAATTATGATTATTATGATATTTTTTTTTTTTTGAGGTTGTTGGTGTTGGCAAGTCATCGCCGTAGTTTAGGTGTTTTAATGGAACTTTATAAGCCATTGTCTGGATGAGAACGAACTGTTGCCCCTAAGCTTTAGGGAGTTATATAATTTAACCTACGACAACACTCTACAGCTTTTTAAAATTTAAAACTTCAAAAAGGAAATACTTCAATACATGAGCTAGCAAACCCAAAATCCAGCGAAAAATATGAGCAGCATCCGTTAATTGAAATTATTGTAGCCGAATACTTAGAAATTTAGGTAATAGGAATAAGAGTTTAATCTTCTTGAGACTATCTTAGTTAAGAGCTGTAACCTCCATTAAAATTGGATGTCCCCCTGACAGACGTTTATGCCTTTGCAGAATATTCCATTATATTATATTCAAAATATGATTAAGATAAAACATTTTTAAAATTCTAACATTTAAAGAGACTTTTTAAAAGCTTTGATTTAAAAAGAGGAAAAATCTAGCAATTTGTATGAAATTAATATTTAAATGAATAAGATAATATTTATTTCTTCCATTTTGGGCAAAAATGAAGTAATTTTGCAAATTATGATATTAATTTATGACCAACTTACATTATGAGTTAACCCTATTAGCTTATTGCAAAAATTCGCTTCAAAGTTTCTATTCGTAAAGGGAACTGATTGTTTTTAAGAATTCAAGATTTCAATATATATAACTTACATTATGAGTTAACCCTATTAGCTTATTGCAAAAATTCGCTAAAAAGGTTTCTATTCGTAAAGGGAACTGATTGTTTTTAAGAAGATTTCAATATATATAACTTTCCTTAATAAGTTCATGAACAATTGTAGCTCGTTGGTTCAGGCATCAAAAAAATTACAGTATTCATACACTCACACAATTTGAATTCTCTAGGAGGTGTAAGACTTTATTTTATAATTTTGTACTTCAAAATGTGTATAAAAAGAAATCTCTTAAGCTAAGGAAGGGATAAATTCCCTCTGTCCCTAACGAACTCTGCATCCTTCTTTGTTGCATTTCTTTTATCGAGGTTATAATTCAAAATTAGAATTTACGACTGATGAAATTCTGGTATTAGTACCTGAACTTATATCCACTTCTGATAGCTTATTGTGGTTACCAATTCTACAGTTTGGTTCAATGCCAATGAAACAGTATACTTTACTGATAGTCTATCTGCAAGCGCGTTGTCGTGAATGTTATTATATCCTGAAGCCTCCAAATAAATTGTCCACATACTGATTTTCCGAAAAACACATTAGAAAAGGCAACCAACTTTCATGCACTTTGCCTTCACTGCATAAATATGTTCTCGTTAATTTTTCAAAATTCTTCAAATTTTTTTTTTTTTTTTGCAAATTTAATATATGTAAAAAATTTAATCACTTTGTTGGTATAGAAGGCAAAATTTTGAATGCTAGACCAAGGGCATAGTGCGAGAGCTGAATGGGGATAACTGCAAAATCATGCAAAACTTCATAAAATATGCATTAAACTTTATGGCAACAACATTGCGGCGCAAAGGATGGGGTAGCGAGACGACAGGCATGTGCGCTAAAATGATGTGCAAATTTTGCAATGCCAAACAAACTGACAGCATAGACGCACATGTCACTCACATAGATACATACATAGATACAAAAGCACACACACACTCACCGACAGCGACACCCATACAGGCACAAGAGCGGCTTTAATTTTCTTTTTTGTTGATGATAAATCACAAATATTTAACACGATGCGCAAGAATTACTCATACGACGTGTTGATCAAATGATGCGGCACGCGCACTTAACAACACACACACAAACACTTCTACAATCAAATCAATTCATGTTTCTATATAGCTATTGTTGTGCATATAGGGTCACCCATGGCATACGTAGTTAAATGGCATTTAAAAACAAAACCAATCAAATTTTTTGAGTAAATTAATATTCTTTATAAAACAGATATTTTGAACTTATATTCGAAAAGCATTTTTTTAAGATTACATGAGACTAACAAAGGAATTGTAGATAGATTTAATTACCAAAAAAATTTTTCCAAAAGATCCTATTTAGCCAAAGCTTTCACTGGCCTTTAACTCCTTTTCTAAAAGACCATTGACAATTCAATTCCAAACACTAGATTTATATTTTTAAACTTGTCTTTGAATAGCTCTTCAATTCTATAGTTTTGTAAAATTGAAAGTATGACTCTTGCTTTCATAGTTCCCTAGATAAAGGTGCTCATTCGAACAAAGAGACGATTTTGTGATGCGCACTTTAGTATAAAGGTCATGGGATCTTATACGACTGTCTGTCGAATATTATACATTAGAAGTAATCTAAAATTTAGGCAACTTTAGGCAATTTTGTATCTAAAATTAGGCAACAGTTTTAGATACTTCTTTTTAAATTGAGTTAAGTATTTTTAGTAATAAATATAAATTTTAATTTTTTAAGGGTTAAAATTAAAAATTCACCGAATCTCCAATTTTTAGACTGAACATTAGACTATAATTATAGTATTTTTCTTATAGCTCATGTTTTTATATATATAAATATTTAGTCGAACATAAACCTTGCATTAAAAATTGTTAACTTCAATTCTAACAATTCTTGCACCAACAATTTTAATTTTATCGTAACCCTTTCCGGTAGACAGTATTTTTTACTAAATAATTAATAGTCCCTATTCTAAATCTGGGATATGTAGGAATTCGAAAATTAATCCCTACTCATCCAAACTCACACATATTATATCTCAAAGTCAGAATTCGAGCATGGCTGTTGGATCACCCTATATTTTCCATACAAGCCTGTCTGTGTGCGTGTGTATCTGTATCTGTATCTATGTTTTAACGTGTTGATGTATTTTGTTGTTTTGTCACAGCTGCATTTCCCGACTGAATGATAATGAGTATGCATTTTACGGTTTTTGTGCAACAGTTTGTCAGATTTATTTATGATGCTGCCTCCGAATGTGTGTTTGTGTTTAGGGGTATGCAATGCCAAAGCATGTTTGTGGCTATGGTCACGTTGGCCAGGTATGGAAATTGCTGGCAGAAACATAAATATAAATTTAAGTACATTTATTTACTTGTTAAAAAAAAACGGAATTTTTTATTGTTACTATCTTTTTGTTTTGCTTACAGACAAACGTGATGACAAAGTCGAGGAGACGACACCCAAACGCTTTACAACTACCTCCAGTCTTAAACTTAAACCCGGATCTGATGACGACTACACGGAGTACACATGCCAGGCCAAGCACAAAGCCCTTTCACCCGATATGCCAATGCGTGCTACCGTGCAATTGTCCGTGTTGTGTGAGTACCTCAACTATAAGTACCATAAGCATACTTGAATACATACACACGTACATATGTACTCTACGTATGGCATATGAGTATCATATTCACTCAGTCGTATGGAACACTTGTAGTGCATAAAAGGGAGAGACATAATGCTATTAGTAGCGCTGTTATTTACATTATATAAAAAATATACAAAGACATCGTCAACGTAATTCAACTTTAAGTAATTACATTTATTCTGGCGATGGGTTGCTTGCCTCTTGCAAAGTATACAATTGAGGTTAAAAGTTGAAACCTGTGAAACAATAAATACCAATTAATTCTAATTATTTTGTTTTATTTATGCGGTCTTGATTGTTTCATAAGTTCCAGAAGAACGCAATATGTTTTATTTAGCTGAAGTATATGAAGAATATTGTTTCTAAGCGATGAACTTAATTACGAGACAACCATCGTTTATGCGTGATCCTGTAGGACAGTTGGTGACGAAGTTGCGGCAGTACTATTGCAAGTCCAAGAAATTGGATAACGTTGGAAGCCGCATAATCGATCAACTGCTAACTATATAACGCTTAATTTATTCAATAGTACATTTTAAAAAAGATGCGATGCTCCTCTTATGCCTTATATTGGGTGTTCCATCGTGTGTTTAGAATTTGAACTTTCGATTGTTATATTTTGCCAGAGTCTTACAGAAACTAACGATATGTGAAGAAATCCTTTGAATTTGCCAAATAGTATTTCTAGTAAACACTAGAAGAAAACAATGAAATTAAAAAAAAATTATATTAAAAGCAGATAAACCATATAATTGATGGGAAAAAATTAACTACTTTGTCCATAAAGTTGGCAATCGAAACTTGATTTGGAAGCAAGAAGATCTTAAGATATAGAATGTGAATCGTATTTCAACTACATCTCTATTAATATTTTTTCTTCTTTTTTTTAAATTTTTTTATTGTCAAATTTTTCATTTCATTTGATCAAAAATGCTTATTTTAAAAATGACATTTTTGTATGGCAAATTCTTGATTTATGTAAAAACAGCTCTTAAATTTGGTCATCCCTTTTTATTTTGAGATGTATGCACTCATCCGGAGCAGCATCCGATGAGCTGCTATTTTGTTAGTTGGGAAGAACTTACAGATAAATTTTAACCCAATTGTAAATAAATATCTAAAGATGTCATGTATAAAACACAAACAAACATTGCTAATAAAATACCTCTAACAATCAAAAATAAAGCTCTAGAAATGGAACGATCGATTAGATAATTTATAGTCGGCAGTGATACGTATATAAAAAAAAATTTTAAAAATCTTACCATTTGGTCTACGCCAGATATTCTTAACGTTGTGGTCTATCTTCCATTCACAAGAAATATATTCATAAATGTTGTAAACTCTTGTAACTCGATATTTTTATCTATAAATTGCGTTACCCTAAGTAATGCTCTATATTTTATTAAAGAAAGCTACTAGTGAATACCCCAACGGCTCAATAATATCAACCTTTCAAATTTACTCTGATTTTTTCAGCTATTTTTCTCTTTAAGCTCTTCTATTTGTCTCTTCCTGTTGCCTTTTCTCTTGCGCTTATTCATTTTGCCCCAACATACTCGCGCACCTATTCATCAGCACTAATCGAGGGAACCATTTGTTCTTGATGTTGCATGCAACTCGTTTTTAGCCACAGGCTGACCTACAAACTGCTTCAATAGGTGGCACTTGGTGGGTGCAAACCGAATACGGGAGAGTGCATAATGGAGAATCGCCATGGGAGCCTTAGGTTCCAACAATGCCGCTAATTGCGCAATTGGCGCGTGTATTAATTAGTTTTTAAATTCTAATGCGCTTTCCAGATGATGCAGATGCATCGACACGCGCTTAATAGATGCTCAGTGGTGGCGGTTCCCAAATAAAACGAACCTATGGATGTTAGTAGCAATTGATGTGCGGCCAAAAGCTGTAGCTGCCACAATTACATGCAAACAGACACATAAAAGTGCAAAGCATTAATAAAGGGTGATTCGATGCAAATTGTTACCAGCCGCCTCGAAGTATGAAAAGATGTATTTTCGTACGAAAAATGGAATTGAATTTTGCGAACACCTAAAGGCAAAGGTGCAAGGGTTCATGTTGTAGTTTCTGAAACAACGTTGGGAAAACTATTATTGCTTACTGTACACCCTATACCTAAAGGCTGCCGTATCCATTACGTGCATCATATAGAACAAATTAATTGCGTTCTTTTTATGCAAACAGAAGCCGGTCTGTGGTAATGACCAAGCCGCAATCATTTTAAATACGCTTTTATGCAGCAGCATAATGAGCAGCATGCAACATATGCAGGCGGAAAAAAGGATCCAATATGGACTCATTTTGCACGCCATACACAAATAACAGAACTACTTTAAGGTTCACTTTGTACAAAATTAAAAAAAAAAGTTATTTTTGTCAATAAAGTAAAAAAAAGTGCTACCAAAATTTCAATAGTTACTTTAAAACTGCAATAAAAGAGTATCCGAAAGTCAGTAATACGCAAGAGTTCCACATAGTTTTGCCATGGATCTGCTAGAATAGTAGCAATTGTGAATGTAATAAAATAACGCACGCTATATCTTCCTAGCAAATATGCATTTATAGCAATTTTTTTGTTTTATTATATATAGCACATATCTCTTGGGTCATTTGATAAATTATCCCAATCCATTTGCCACATAGCACGCGGCTTGTGGGCGCATCCTGTCGATTGCTTGGTTCCTGGTTTTTGTGGCATTTAATTATGAGCTTTATTATGGCGCCTCTCTTCATATATAAAAGCGAGCGTAAGCGGATTCAATTCTCTCTGCCACACAGACAGATCCAAATACAAATACTATATACGAGTATAAATGCACACATAAATAGAGCTAAAGTGCGTTAAGGTTACAGTAATGGTGGGAATTTTGGAGAGGGGCGGGTGTAGTACCCTTGCCCAGCTGGTTATTTTCCATATTTTAAGTGATTTTAATTTCATTTTGTGCTGCCTGATGGTATTGTTATACCAGTTATATGCAAGGATAAGGGTATATTAACTTTTGAGGGATAAAAAATTACTGTACTTCGAATAAGTACAGGGTGATCTGTTGATTGACTTGAATATTAAGTTTTTTAGATTTAGCAAAGTAACAAATAACAGCATCCAAAAAGCGGAACAATTACGAATTGAAATGCTAATCGTTAGAAAAAATCTGGTCAAAAATTAAGAAGCAACCATAATTTTTTCATTGAATAAATTCAAGGCAAAAACTTGTACGACCAGCGCCACAATTAAGGTTTTATTCCCCACCTCAAAAAATTACAAAAATTATGATTAAATTGCTATACACAAGTATTCCGCCAGCTATCCAGTATTCATTCAAGTTTAATCAGTTCAAGTTTAATCACAAAACAATGAAAAATGTATTTATTATATAAATTAAATTATATAATTCAAACTTTAAAATAATCCATTATTTTTATATTTCAAAATGTCCATTGTGAAACTTTAACAATTTTAAACAATACACTTTTAGTTCGTATCAATAATTTTCATTATCGGTTTTCTTATTAATACTCACTTCGCTACATTCCTATATTATTATATTCTTTAATTCATTTAAATTGATGTTAGATGCAACAATTTCTGATCATACAAAAGTTGTCGTTGAAATATTGGCAGAAAAATGTAGTGATATGTCTTGAAGTCCCAGCAAAAATCTTTTTAATCTTTTTAATTCAACGATTTATAACAATATATTATATAAATATTTACAATTTAACAGCATAGTGCATATATTCACAGCCAAAATAGTCTACTTAGTTTTATCATGCACCGAACAGTGTGTCTCTATTATTAAAATGTACAATTTATCGAATCGACAATCGGTGTTTTTTTTACAAATATAAAACGACTAAAATTGCTAAAAAGTAACAAATATAATGCATAAGTATATTTTATCAAAGCAATCCTATATTTAGTATACTATAATTCTCTTAAATTGTATTAAAAAATTAGGCCACGAAAGGAAGGCTGACGCCAACCTACACTTCACATGCACAGCTGAAAGCGTTGAACGAATATTAATAAGTGAAATATTTAATATTATTAAATCACATGGCTTACATTTATAAATGTTAAAAGCGTCGGGCACCGATTTTTTCTCAACCAATGTTTGTAGCTCATCAGTTTTATTTGTGTGGATCCAATCTACCAGCTGATTTTGCAGTCTGCGCCATCTATGGGTTGCTATTAGCATTATTTATCACGACAACAAGAAAAATTAAGATTGACCCTAAAATAAACATAAGAACAAAAAGAAAAAGTGGCTTCAATGCTTTATTTTCGAAGAGAGTTTTCTATATGAAACAGTGTTACCCTATGCGAATGACTAACTGCTTTGGTTTCGCCTAACGTTTTATGATCCGCTGGAAATACTGAAAAATACCAAAGCCGTACATTATATGTACACACTGATCGTTTTTCAAATCTGTTTCTTTTACAGATGATTCGAGTTACAAATTTTACTGAAAACGAATAATATAAAAGCTAGTGTATAGGGTATATTGAAACATATCAAGTTCGATTTGAACCGAAATAAAAAAAAAATCCTATTTTTTCTATGTTTTACCATGTTGAGCCTGCAGCGCCGTTTTATGGCTCAGTTGTTTTTGCATTATTACAGTTTGAGTGTGTGTGTGAGGAAGTTTATGTGAGTGCGTGTGAGAGTGTGTAAGTGTGTCATAATTTTGAGCTTTTGCAATTTCAAATGTTGGGGCCATTGTAGCGTATGTCAATTTGTATACACATTTCTGTTGATTCAATGCGGTTGACCGCATGTCAAACCCTGATAAAGAAATTGTTACAAACTCACGCACACACTGGCGCACAGACTCGCACTCACTCAGCCATTACATATTCATATATTCATGCGTTTATAAATGTATTTACGTGTGTGTGTGTGTGTGTGTGTGTGTGTGTGTGTGTGTGTGACTGTTTGTAAGCAAATTTTACCACGTATAGTCCAAAAAGTTTCCAAAAACTCTTTGTTGCTACGACTTGCTCAGTATGTGGCATTGGGTCAAGTTCCAGGAGCAACTAGCCAGCAATCCTGCTGTGTTTTGTATATTTATTACTGGTCAAGAACAAGTTTTTTGACTTGCCCTAAAAGTTTTTGTTACCTTTACCAAATTATTCGCACAAAGAAGTTTGTTTGACAGGTTTAAGATCGCAAGCTCTTGGCTAGTGATTTTCGCTCTTTGTAGCTTTTATTTTGATTGGTTTTGCATAGTAATTAAAAGATTTGTAACAGATTAAAACATTTTTATTAAGAACTTAACGAATATACATTTGTTCATTAGATAAAAATGATTTTGAAATATTGCAAAAATAAAAAAAAAGCCAAACCAGCCAGCGGCTTGCTATGTGCTGTTATTTTTAGTGTGACCAGCGCAGCTTTTGCAGCACTGTTTGGCTTAAATACGCTGCAAAAAGTACTAAATCGTAAAGATTTTGTATCTACATTTTGCATATAAAGAAACTAAGAAAATAAAATTGAAAAATATATTGCGCAAAAGTTAAGCACACTCTATGCACTTTATTTATTTATTTCACTTAACCTTTTCGTTAGAATTTTAAAACAATAAATTGTAAAGTAGGCCTTAAAATGCTTTATAAAATATATATATAAATTGTAACAAACTTACTTCCAGCAATTGATTTTAGACTATATTTCTTTCGTAAATAAAACTTTAATCGAAGTTTTTAAGAGGACATATACTTGCACACTGTTTACTTTTGAGTTTCTGTAAAAACAATAATAAATATGTTTGCATTAATATGAATACAAATGTATTTCCGCAGAGTCTTTTTAAGCATAAATTAAAAGCTGTACATTTTTAAAATTAGGTTTTTTCTCCTACATTTTTTTCTTGCATTTTGTTGCCAAAGTTATTATAAGACTGAATACATTAAAAAATGAACGATCTCGATTTAAATAAAACATGACGAATTTTATATTCAATGCACTGCGACCAAAAAAATATATGAACTCTTAATAAAAGATTTTGTATGCTAGTCAATAAAATTATTTATACATTTTTACATTTTTAACTTTTTACGAGTTATATGAAGCCCTTTTTACACACTAGAGAAAAATTTTAAATACTCTTTTATTTGAATTATTACGTGTACACACTGGTTGGACGTAATATGTTTCTTACTTCCAATAAAAATTTTTGAGCCAACCAATTCTTTTCTTAGGTAGACTAAAAGTTTACGATATTTCACACATAAACCACAAACAAGTACATACTGCTTTTTAAATTACAAAACCCTTATTGACTTTAATTGAAACAATATACTTTAAATTTTTTTAAAATCTTTTAAAACACATACGCCAACTTTGCGACCAAGCTTAAAAAATAATATGCGCTCTTATTTAACTGTCTGTGGTGTTAACACTCTCATGCACTACAAAAAAAAGTTATAAAAGTGGGAAAAATCAAAAATATCAGCCCTTTCTCTGCCACGATATCAAAATTACTGTGGCTACTTTTGTCGTTTTTATAATACGTATACGTAATGTGTGCAAATGTACAGAAGGTAAGCAATTTATTCGCACAGTAATAAATTTGCAATCCTTTATTTCGCGCCTTAATTATGCCAACTCAATTTCATTTTTAACTAAGGCATTAGGAGTTAAAAGTGTAAGCATTTTAGATTGGTTGACATTTATAACTTTGTAAATTTATAAAAATCGTATATAAACCGAGTGAAAGTACTGTAAAATCTCTGAAAATAGGGCGCTTGCACATTTTGTTTTAGAAATAATTATAATTTTTAGTACCAAATAATTAAACTATCAATTAGTTTAGAGACAAATTGTTTTTTGTATGTTTTTTTGCCGACCAAAGGGTAATCCATAGAAACGATATTTATATTCAAAAATCTATATTGTTTTCGCTATATTATATTGTTCGTTTATTATTTAAAACGTCAGCAATACTTTCTTTTAAGCGCAAAACCAAAAATTAAGTTAAAGAAATATATATACTATGCAGCAAATAATTCGTAGTTTGCTTTTAAGCGTTAAACTTAAAACTAAAATTCAGTAGGTCGCTAGACTAGTTGCTTCACAAAGATATTTAAAAAAAAAAATTCAAGTAAATAATTCAAAGCAATAAAATTTTTGGGAAAGGTTTTTCTTAATTAACATTTCCTCGTTATTATCAGCGTTAATAAAAAAACGCATTTTATTCAGGAAAATCTATATTAATTAACGACACCGCTGTTCCAATTCAGCTTTAAGTTGTAAGATCGTTTTCTTTTACATTCCATTCTTTGATTCCATTGCTGTGCGATGCAGCAAGTTTCATTATTGTTAAGCAAAATTATTGTTGGTAGTTTTTGTTTTTGGCTAGAACTGTAATTTAAAAGTTAAAGTTAATAATTACGAATTCATATGAGGTTTTAATTTTAGTGTTATAGCAATTCATACATGAACTCAAAAATATTTGTATTTATTTAAGTGTGGCTGTCTTTTTCCTATATATTTTTGTTGGATTGACATTTCACATTATTTGATATCTTTGATGTAATTGTTACCGCCTAAATCAAAGGTTCATTAAAGTTTGCTATACCTATAAAAGGGCAATATTTTTTTGAATTTATTAAGTTTTATTAAAAATATTTTTATATTAAATTTATCTATAAAAAGCCATTTCACACACTACTGCTGATCTAGCAGTAATCAATTCCATTCACCTGATTTATAAAATTATTTCCTGATTGAAAGCGTGACAAGTTGTATCTGCTCACCAACAGATGGAAAATTGTATTTTAAGACTTGCCATCAACCGTGTAGAATGGTTGATGAACATTTATCTTTAAACATTTTTCAAACTAAATAGTCTAAGGGCATCAAAAAACAGCTTTTCGTCATAAAAAACGATTCTTGCATATAGATGCTTTGTGCTAAGGTTGCTGTTATATTTCATTTTGCAAAATTTTTTGTCACCTTTCAGTAATACTTATTACTCTTTCTAAGAATCAAGCAAATATTAGTTCAAATTCCAAACACTAGCGTGATCACGCTTCATATTGATTAATCACCTTTAAGCTTATGTACCAAAGATTTGCCACAGCTATTAAACAGTGAATAGACTGCTGTGAGAATAATTATACACCCTACTGTTTGCTCACATAGTCTCTATGGCGTGTAGTTTTAAATAATCATAAATACATACGCTCACGTTCGCATACTTATAGCTTTAGGTAAAAAAAAAATAAGTTTATCGTAAAATAATGCGTTTGACCGCACAAACAATTTGCATGCAAACACGTCAATTAAAAAATTTGTACACATACACATGCAGATGCACTCACAGATACCGACCAAAAACACACAGATACAAACAATGCACACAGATACAATTAATGTTGCATATGTTCAGGCGCCAGAAAAAGATAGCATTAATTTTACAGCGGCTGCATTTGTGTTTTTAGTGTAAATTGAATTTATTTGCGGCTGTTAGATGCCAACTGACAGCAGTTGCATTTAAATACGTATATGTTTATGTAATGTGTATTAAATACATATATGCACACACACACACACACATACGCACGTACGTGCATTCAACGCATTTACAATAACATGTGACAATGACAACTGCATCTGCTTTTAATTAAATAATTTCTTGTTATAAAATTGCATTAAAAAAAAATCTAAATAATTATGTTAAAATTTGTTCTCCTTTTTTTTTCTTACCTCATTTAGATCCACCTGGTCCGCCGTATATAGAGGGTTACTCTCAAGGCGAAACGCTGCGACGCGGTCAAACAGTGGAGCTCACATGTCGTAGTCGCGGTGGTAATCCGCCAGCTCAGCTAATTTGGTACAAAAATGGTTCCCAAATACGCATGGCATATAGGTGAGTAGAGAGTCATTAAGACATCTCTGAATATCATCAGCATTTATTCCGATTACGCTTTTTTGTGCATTATATGTTTAATTTTTTTTCTTTTTTATTCAATAATATTTATGTGTGCAATTTGATCAAGAGGGTGTACAAGCTTGCGAAACTTAAGTTTTTGAATACAAAGCGAGGTTTGATTATTAACTCAGCACAATCAGCCGTACTGTGGACGGTGAAAAATCAAAAAGGGACAATTTCATTCGGATGCGATCATTTTTGTTAGGTCCATCTTCTACTCTTGTCTTGTTTTAATTATTATTTTTACATCTTAAGTGCAATATTTCGGGAATTTAGTACACAAATCAATACAGTGGTTACATTAATATACGCAATGTAAATTTTAAGTTAAGATGCATAAGATCAAAACAGAAACAAATTGAAAAATCATTTCCGAATGAAAACATGTGTCAGACATGAAATATATAACACATTTTGGTGAAAACGTCTTGTTCGGATTCGTCTAGAATTAAAAACTTTTACGATCACTTGATTCGACTATAAATTTGAGCATAAAGCATGAGAACATCGTTGTTTCCTGTGAGAATTTTTATTCATTTAGAACAAACAAATCGGTATATTGAACTGAACAACACTTCTACCTAAAAAGTGTTGCTTTTGAATAATAAATTGGATATAATCTGTCTAAAATATAAATGTAAAAAAATACGTAATTAATATCTATCAAATTCAATGTAGCAAATTTGAAAACTTAACTTATTTACTTCAGCTTAACTAGGTTCAAGAATTTAATGTAAAAGAAGCATGTCCAAATGATGTATAACTTCAGATAATAAGTTACTCTTGCTGTCAATATTGGGCTTATCAATCATTTCAACATTTGTGTTAATATTTCATACAAATGTCCAGTTTTGAAATTTTTTTGAATTGAACTTTGCGCCATGGCCCATATATCACAAATGAATTATAAGAATAAACAGTAAAGCAAGAATCTGACTTTGTTCCCAAGGGTCAACTTGGGATCAAACATCGATAACTTCATAGATTTACTGATAAGAATGCAATTACTTAGGGTCACTGCACCCAATAGCTGAGAGGATGCACAGGTCACGGTTTCTAGAGTGACTTCGTAGACGGGGATAAATATAATATTATCCAACGCACACAGGCTTAATTTTAGAAATTCATTTATTTCTAATGCCTATTATGCCTATGCTCTCCTTCTCTTCAGTCACACGCCTATTTCTACTCACTTATTATATGCCCTTCTCAATGCTTCTCAATAATAAAGCAATATGATGGAGTTCAAGGCCTCCAGGTGATTTCGTTTTTTGATTAAATTAAAACAAATTAATTTCATTTAAGAAAGAAATTAATTCCATTTAGTCGAGTCGATTATATTTTAATAAATATTGCAAAAATTAACATCAAAGTAGCGCAAATTAAAAGGTATGTTTTATGGCGGTTGAGCAATAATTTTACCTTTTTCCAAAAAAATAGAATAAAAGGCAAGAAAAATAAGCTTAAATATTTTCCAAACCATAATTACCATTTTGGGATATTCAGCAACATACAATGCTTTAAAGTTAAAAAAAAAAACAACTAGTACACATTTTCTCAACTTTACATCTTAAGTTAAAGTCCATTTTATAAAAAAGTCGGCTCCGCATAAGACCTGCTATACCTCTTTATAAGTTTGAGCAGCTACCCTACTGTAATGTCATTTGATTTGATTTAAATTTTCTCTTACTGATTTGTTTTTTTTTTTATTTACAGAACCTCTGGTCGCCTTTCGGAAAATATTTACACATTTACCGCCGAGGCCGGCGACAATAAGGCGCGCTTCCGTTGCGAGGCAAGCAATGTCATGTCACAGACGCCGCTCAAAGCGGAAGTTGATTTGGCTGTCTTATGTAAGTGGCAATGTTTCAATGGTTTCCCTTTGCTTCCTGTCTTCCTCCCTTTTGCAGCACTCACAGACACAATCACATATATATTCCTATATATATACAAACAGAACTTCATCAAGACAAGAATCCACATCATTATGCGCTTTAATTTGTGCCCTGTGTTCTTCTTATTTTGTTGCTAAATGCAGACTGAGAATTTTCTTTGCCGACTCTAATGCTAGGTTTACACTGCAATACAGCGCAACTGCATGCCGGCACAGCTTATTTTAAATATTCAACTTTTAAGACATATGAAAAATTATTTTTCATATAATTTTTTTGATGCTAGAATATTTAAATACGTATAAGCTGAGAAATACTTTTTATTATTATATTAACACATTTTTGCAGATATTTGTTTGAAGTTCGTTCTGCCAAACAAATTATTGCTTAATGAAACGTGAGATTATAAGCAAAAATGTCTAAGAATTTTTGAAACCTTACACTAGTCGGCAATCCGTTAAAACCAAGCAAGTATACATCTATGGAAGCACATCATCGCACTCTGTGGCAAAATAAGATTGTATTTAATTTAAAATTAATTAGAAAATTTATTTACTGTAACACTTTTTACTTGTTAGTGGTCTTTCTTCAATCGCTTCGTTATTTTCTCAAATATTGCAATTGAGGTATGCCTACCAGAAATACGTTGTTTACCCAATAAAAGCAATTAGTGACAGAAATGTCAACTCAAGAAAAAAATTAATTCATTTCCATTAATTGTTATTTTTGAATATTTTTATAACGATTATTAATCAAGAAGTACTTACTATAATTTTAAATATTGTATTGTAATAAGCATAACATTTTGACTTACCTAAAAATCAGAAAAGTTGGTCGAGCACACTTTAAAAAAAAATTATTTTCGAAAGCTGAGAAAAAAAAAACTCACCCAGTCGAATTTTTTCGATTAACAGTTTTGCGTAATACTTTCTGTTTATTTATTGGTACAGTAACAGGGCAAAAGTAAGGCAAAGTTACTAGTTACCAAGTACTAAATAAAACATTGACTACATAATAACGTAAAATCAGATTTCTTCAAAACGTACTTATATAATAGTATAACAAAACTTATCCGATCCAAAAACCCGCAAAACAAGTTATTGGCTCAAGTCATATTTCTTATTTATTCTGTTTTGCTCGTGTGCCGACCACATTGGATAACCCATTTAATTTCAATTTGACATCTCTGCTTTCTGTTTACATTAGTATAATCATACAAAAGCAATAAACTTAAATGAACAAACCTAATAGAAAGTTATTTTCTGCTTGATGTTTGGTGGATTCAAAGGTGATTTCGGGCCTTTGTAGTTGTGATGCCTATTTTCGCAAATACTTGTTTATTTCCACCAGTAAAATCTATGGGATTGATACTGCTTTTACTCAGCACTAGATAATGCGACATACGACGCATGCCGAATAAACAAATATTAAATTTAGAAAATATTAAATAAGAGCGAAGAAAATATAAAACCAATCCGTCTGAATAGTCTGTTGGGTGAAATTTTAATAGATATGCACAGTCGCACATCAGTGGAAAGTAACGTAAATTTTTCAATATTTCTTAATAAATGATGATGCTCAAGGATCATAGTTCATGATTGATCAAAGGTGCTCGATTTGGCAAATCAAGAATACTTCTGTCAAGCAATCAGAGCATAAAACGTGAAAAGAGTTGGATCTACAAAATAATAGAGTTAAAGGTGGAAAATTACGAGATGTTCTGCATGGTATGACAAAAGAAAGCTTGTTAAGAATCGCATTTTTGTCAATAAGTCCTAACATATGCAGATATAACACGCCGTGGCATATTTTACGGTCACTGAAAAAAGACAATTCGATAAGGCTACGCCTACAGGTATACAGCAATCTTTTGTGCCGCCTTTGGTTTTATCAAACTTAACAACATATCGTCAATTACCAGATGGGCAAAGCGTGTGATGCAGTATAAACATAGCATTAAGCTGTCACTTTGTGCTGCTTCTTTAACTTTTCTCTCTGACGTTCTCTCTGTATTACCACTCCAGCTTTCCTAATTGTATTTCTTTCATTTTGCATATTTACTCACACATACACACACTCACCCACATGTACGCTTCCACCCAATACTCTTACGCTCAAAAACTGCAGCTACATTACTTTGGCATCTTTTGCATCTCCTAATTTCATACAAACATTCATGGAAAAAGTAATGCATACGTTAAGGCGCTGCCGCTTTACAACTGAAATAAGCCATACCATGTCCACACTGGCTGTTGCTTTCTTTTGCAATTAAGCCTAAGTTTGCACTCTGCAAAAGGCTCTTGAAGTGCAGCCCCACTCCGGTATACCCGCTCGCTGGCATTTCCACTTGGGCTTTGTCAAATCAAGCAATGCAAATTCTTTTCAAGTGCCAAATAGCGCTGTCAACGTCAACATTGTTGTTGTTACTGCTGTTGTTGTTGTTGTTGTTGTTGTTGTTGTAGAGTAGCAGCTTGTTAGAGAGTTACAACAATTGCAATCAAGCCAGCAGCACAAAGCCAGCAGTCCCACGGACTGGCTGACTGCTTGACTCTGACGTAGTTGCACTCTTGTGCTCTTGCAAAAGTCGTTAGCGCTGTGAAATGCGACACGCTCTTACACGCTCACACACTCTGCCGCACACAGATTTGCATGCAGCTCTTTGGCAGTGTTTGTAATATGTTAATAGACGCGCCTTGAGTGCACCACACTGCGTATGAGTGATATTCAAATTTGAAGTGGCAAAGTCTACAATGCGCGGAATTGACGGTGCTTAGTATTTTAAATTGCTAGCAAAACTTTTTTGCTAACTTACTACTGCTGCTGCACGAGCGGCGCATTTACTTAATCAAAACGCCCAAGTCATGTACGCTATATCCATTATATCTTTATATACAACGTATCCTTGCACACACACATATGTGCTATAAGCTAGCTGCTCCTTTTTGCTGTTATCTTATTTACAGCCCAAAAATTTATATGTACATATATATACAAATCAAACAGCTTGTTGTTTTTCAAGCGTACTGTTTCGATATTGTCCCTATTGTTTTTCTCCTGCTGTCGAGCCTAAATATTCCACATCACACAAATACATCAAAATCATCAGCTGTACTTGTCTGTACTATAAAGCACACACATACACGCGTCTGTACGTGTATGGGTGTGTGCGTGTGTGCAACAACCTTCGCTGTGAGTCCCACTATACCTTGCCCCAGTCACACTCCACTCCATGTCCTATGCTCAGCGGCGAATAGCAAACGAAGCTATCGCACAACACGCATTATTTATGTATAACGAATGTGGCAAGTAAGAAGAACGACAACAACAGCTACAGCAACGGTAACTAAAACAAAAAAAGTACAAGTAAAGAGAGCAAAAAAAAAGTAGATGAAAAAGCAGCAAAGACGTAGCCGGAATATAGGAACATGCACGGAGTGCGTAGTAACTGCGACGGCAGGTACAGTCATCACTCATTTATTGTTCAATTGGAATAAATATAAAGAGGATATATAGATATTTTTCAACATCTGCTAGCGTCACTGAAATCTCCAGTATATCGAATGAAGTAGCTTTACAAATTCCGATGGCCGCTTTAAAGCATCAATAACATATTCGGTTTTGTGTTTGTTGTTTAACTCTTGCAACGTTTTAACCTTTAAGGAACTATCTGGGACCATACTACTATGTGTATCAGGCTCACACAAATTCATCTTCTCGATTACTTTTTCTTGTCCATCAAATTTCACTTAAATAAGTCTGATACCAAAAACTCACCAAAAATCCTAAATTATAACGAGTAGTTTTCAACAGCTCGTAACGTATGGGAGATATAAAGTATATCGAAGGGAGCAGATAAAAAATATAACTTTTGCCAATGTCCTAACCTTTTATCTAAGTATCATCAGCATATTAATCTGCATAATTATAATAAAATATTGCCGTAAGTACTACTTCTTGTGCTTTATCAGACCGTACATAGATAGTTCTGATACCAAAAACTCACCAGAAGTCAGTAACTATCACGGAAAAGAGCTACCAACTTTATGCTGCTCAATGATGAATTCTATAATGCGAATACAGACTGTTGTTTGCTCAGCAAAAGCTTCGCTGAACTCATGTGAGCGGAATGAAGATGAAGATGTATAACGCACATGAGCAGCATCGACGAAAGCAGCGTAAATTTAAGAATTCATAATGTTTATTTATATGCGAAACATATCGAGTAGAAGTTTTGTATTCCCCAAGACGTGTACCGCCTGTTGAAAGTCAAACCCGGAGTATACGTAATGTATGCACAGCTGCTGCTGTTGCTGCTCCGCTCTTTCTCTTTCTCCCTGTCTCTCTCTCGCTCTCTCTCTCCCTCCATCTGTCTGTCTGTCTCTCTTGCACTTACCACAGTTTGTGCGTGTGTATGTCTGCTTGCACTTAACCATATCCATCAAAGCCATAGCGGCAAGTCAGTAAGGCCAGCAAATGCAGCTGCTGCGTATGTTTCATGGCATGGCTTGGCATGGTATTAGGTAATAGTAATAGCTCAGCACGGTTGCCTGTCAGTCACTCAGTCATCATTTGCATCCTAGACACATACACACAGCCACATACATATGCACGCGTACTACGGCAAAACAAACATATTTCAAGCTCGTAAAGTATACGTCGTGTTTGTAGGGTCTCTGTATATCGTAGTTGCTAGAAGCCGCCACTAGTGAAGCGCAGTCTGATTAAACATTAATGCAAAGTAAAATTACAGACCTCAGCTGGGGCCCAGGCATTAGTTGCTCCAACTTGCCCTCATGCCTACTACCAACACACACTCCACTCTTTCATTACGAACCCTTTTCTAACCAAAAAGTTTTTTTTTTCTTTATATCTTTGCGCCTTACAGTTGCACCCACACACGTCACAGTAACGGGTCCCACGGAGGCGCGCGTTGGTGACATTGTGCCCTTGACATGTGCCACAGCCCCATCGAATCCACCAGCTGAAATCAAATGGATGGTGGGTGGTCGCCAGATACGCAATGCCACATCAAAGACAATTGCAAGTCCGGAAGGTAAGTGGCGTCATAATGCCTACGCAACTCTCTTGATAATTTACACATAAGTAATTTGCTTTTACTTTTCCGTTTTTCAAGGTGGTTGGACAACCAGTTCAAATATAACGACTACAGTGGAGCCTAACAAGCGTTCGCTGGTGATCATCTGTCATGGCCTGAATATGCAGTTGACGGAGAATGTTGTCTCCACGCATACCATTAACGTGCTGTGTAAGTAGACAAGCAGCTGGGGGAATATATTTTATTCTTGGCTGTTTTCTGAAATATTTTAAGCTTCGTTCTGAGTAATAATATGTGAAGCAGTTGAAACAATTGTATCCAACAAAACACGAATCCTCCGCATTCAAGTTTTACTGTCCAAAACTTCAGTTATTACTGCATACATACACTTTGTTTGTGCCTCAACTGTGTCAAGCTTGCTGCTCCTGGCCATAATTGAATTTGGTCTTAACTTTATTTTTTGCTGTCATCCGCTTTTGTCTGCCGCGTAATGGTAATATAATATTTATTTTGAAGCTCGTGTCACAATTTCTAGTGTCAAGAAACGAGAGAACTCAACCGGCAGTCATTGCCTGGAAGGTCAAGGCAGTAGGCATCAACACTGGCATAAACTTATTAAAAGTTCACTTTAGATGTCTGACAGAAGTTACTTGCTTATTTATAGCATGTATAAGTATATCTCTTTGATATGTTTACACTGTTAGCGTCGGAAAGGCTAAGAAAAAATTGAATGAAACCTAAGAACAGAATGCCTAAGCAGCCGCTGCAATGGAAAATGACGTTGGAATACAACTGAAAGTTGCTATCAAATTTAAAGCACCCAACTCAGTTTTATTAACAAATCTTATATTCTTGTTAGCTATGATTTTTTCATCATCGTCATCAGTTTATAGTTTGTGTTAGTTTTATGCTTTTAAAAAAAAAAAATTTATTTTCAAAAAAGTTGCAAAACAAAAAATTTATTGCCATGTTTAACGTGCTATTGCCGGAATGTATCTCTGTTGGGCCACCAGAAGATACAATAGATTCAGCCGATGTGCCCATAGATACACCAAAATTTGTAGTGCAACCAAAAAAAATGGGCAAAGGCAAAAAAGGGCAACAAGGGATTTCTCCAAAAAAGATTAAGAAAACCAACAAGTTTCATATGCGTGATACAAGAACAACTAATATGTACCGACAGCATCGAGAGCGGGTTTTAAGCGCCAAAACCGAGATAGACGCCAAGCCGCCTAGCCTAATTCCCGCACGTATTACTGGAGTACACGGCCTGCGTGATGATGCTCAAAACTTTATGAAACGTACCAGAGAGAATCTACATATTCTTATGACTATATCGCATGTAATGCGTACCCATGGCAAGGTGAATTCTTATCGTACCGCAGAAAGTAAATTTGTGACGAACACAAAGGATGTACTTTCTAAATTGGACAAAATAGAGAAAACTAATAGGGAAATTGGCAATCGTTTGAAATCAATTCCGTGTAAAGTAATTACCGGGCTACGTAATCCAGACAAGGCAACTCGGGAGTTTTTACGGCGCAAATTTCCCGTTAAGCCATTGGTTATATCCGATCGTGGTCTTCGCAAATACGATGTATTTGACATGGAGTTACCGCAAACAGATCTAGATCGCAAGCGTCTTTTGCGTCCATGCATATACTTTGATATAGCCTTAAAGGGCGTACGTCCTTTGGGACGTATAGAAATACAACTCTATACGGAGGCTGCGCCCTTGGTAGTGCTAGAACTGGTACGCGCGTGCATGTGTAATATGCTTAATCGTTTCAAAATAATTCGTCTGTTTCCCACACTCTGGATGGATCTTGATGTGACGCTGAGTGACGACTGCCCCTTAAAGCAGCCACTAGAATATGATGCCAAAGTTATTGATCATGGCCATTATAGCTATGTGCTATCTTTTTCCAAGCAGTACCTTCAAGGTTTTTCGGAGACAGCCTATCTGACGCTATCCTTCAAACCGCTGAGTGTGGTGAATGGACAGCGTGTAGGCGTGGGTCGTGTCATACGTGGACATAAGATTTGCGAGTGCATACAGATTTACGGAACCAAGAATGGCACACTAACTCGACCAATTGATATAACAAATTGCGGTGTAAACTGATTTTCATATATTGAATAAATTCTCTGTGTATATCATTTTATCTTCAAAAATGGATAGTCCACAAAACTTTATCTTTTTTTTATATATTTATATATGACTTATAAATAGAATATCTCTAGGTTGAACAATCGTAGCTCTATTTACGGAGCCAGCGTTCCGCTTTTTGTTTATTCTTGCAACTGTCGCCAGTTACTCTGTCTGTTACTGTCGAAAAGTCTCTTCAACTCCATTATCCCCATGTTTCACGTCACTCTTCATTTGCTTCAATTATACGCAAAAAAATATACACACTCATACACATTATATATAGTTACTTGTATATGTATACAGGACGTACAAGTAAGAACCGCAAAAAATTGAAGTTAGTTGGCATCGTCGACAGAAACACAGACACTGACACACAAACACACACAAAGTCGGTAAAATGTGCATGTACAGTACACACACAGTATATGCAAAAATAAAAAAAACAACATCGTCCATTTGCCTTTCAAGTAATGTCCAAAAAATTACAATTTTAATTAGTTTTACGAAGTTGAAAATATTGCACAAAAAGATATTTTGCAATAATTTCAATTGGCTTAACAACCACTACTTCAAAAAAAAAAAACATGGCAAACAGAATTTGTTTAGTATTTTTATTTCCATATGCATGAAATAAAATGGCTTTCCCATCAATGTGATGCCAACTTAACTCTTCGTAAAACCCCTAAGACCTTTAAGTTTGCATTCTCTTTCATTATAAAGTTGTAAGCAGCAGATCGGTCAATACAACCTCATCAAAATAGAATATTGCGTTTTTTTTGGAAATCAACAAAATTGACTATGATATTCTTTTAAAAATCTATAGTCTTCTCAAGTGTTTCGGTTTATTTATGACTAAACCTGGCAATCGACAAAAATATTGCATATACCATTTTTACTGACAATTAACTTTTGCTTAACATCATTAGAAAATGACGAGGTAAATTGCAGAGTGTAAATTGCAGATTTTTAAGAGAATGTCATATAGTTATTCAATTTTGGAAACTTATAACTCTCCAAATTTAATCTTCTGCGTATACCCCTCCATCTATATAAAACTCAAAACTCAATGTTGTCTTTGCTTTAAAAGTCGCACTTCTGCATTGAGAGAAGAAATAGTTTTTCATACTAAAAATTAGAATACCCGAGACCAAAAAGCCTTAAACCGTAATTTAATTTTGAATTTTTTTTCTTTCAAGTGCATTTCTGTTTTTCAGTTGGTATTGAAGTTTATATATTCTAAGTAAAAAATTCTTGTTTCAAGTAAAAAAAGAAACTAATGTATTTTGGATTTTTGCTATCAGTGATTGAGTTAAAGAGCGCAAAACCTTTTAGTAAAGTAAGCTCAAACCTTTTCTACTAAAAATATAACGATTTAAGAGTATTTTTTATCGAGTTGTGTTGTACAATCAGAGCGGTATGTACTGCGATTTTATTGGCTCAGTTGTGCATCCTTTCAGAATTCTCTGATTAATCCAACAGCCTGGACTTTCTCCAGCATTTAATTCGGATGAAAGACATCGGAAGGTGAGATTGTACACAAGCAAATATTTGTTTATTTAACTAGCCAGTGCCTTGTGACCACAAAGAAAACTTTATGAAGTTTCTTTTTGCATACTATTCATTTCTCTGTACATCATATAAAATCTCAAAATATTTTTATCGTTTCCAACACTACACTTTCAAATCGAATTCAATTTTATTCATCAAAGCAGGCTGCGTGCACAAGTCATATCAAACTCATATTTCAGTTCAAATACATTTGAGTTAAAATGGCGTCGATACATGGAGAAAAATATTCAGAAGTTGAAGTAGTTGCGCCGCCAAACGACGCTGTGGCGGCATTGGAATTCAGTCCCAGTTCGTTGCAAAAAAATTATTTACTTGCTGGCAGCTGGGATAATAGCGTGAACTGCTGGGAAGTTCTGGACAATGGGGCAACAGAACTAAAGTCAAAGAAAATGATGAATGGACCGGTTCTAGATGTTTGCTGGTCAAAGGACGGAACTAAAGTATTCATGGCATCTGGTGATAAAACCGCGAACATGTGGGATCTAGTCTCGGATCAAGTCGTACAAGTAGCTGCACATGAAAATGCTATAAAAGTTTGTCATGCGATAGAG
Organism: Chymomyza procnemis; assembly: GCA_035046065.1. Lineage (NCBI taxonomy): Eukaryota > Metazoa > Arthropoda > Insecta > Diptera > Drosophilidae > Chymomyza > Chymomyza procnemis. The sequence goes on along the minus strand of JAWNOJ010000023.1, from coordinate 7,478,461 downwards.
GCCCCTAATTATAGTTGCATAATGACTGGTTCCTGGGATAAAACTCTTAAGTTCTGGGACACTCGCACTGCGGTGCCGTTAAAGGTTATAGATATGTCCGAGCGTGTTTACTGTGCGGATGTGAAATATCCTCTGGCTGTGGTTGTCACCGCCAGTCGAAACGTATTTGTCTACACGCTAGAAAATGGCCCCGAACAAATGAAATTATTGCAGAGTCCACTTAAAGGTGAGCAACGCGCAGTTGCCGCATTGAAACACGACGATAGAAGTTTGGATGGTTACGCAATTGCAAACAATGGCGGCCTCATATCTGTTCAGTACTTGCATAAACCAACTAACAACATTGCTTTTAAATGTTACCGTTCGAAGCCAACTGGTGGGGAATATGTTGATATATATGCTGTCAATGACATCAAATTCCATGCAGATAATTCAACTTTTGCAACTGCAGGATCCGATGGCAAGGTTAAAATTTGGAATACAAAATTGAGAAGTGCAATTTATTCGATCCCAACTAAGCCGCAACCCATAACGAAATGTGCATTTTGCTCAAATGGCGATTTGTTTGCCTACAGCGTCTGTTATGATTGGTCTAAAGGACACGAAGGCTTTGATCCTCTAAAAAAAACACAAATTTACATAAGTTCCCTGAAATATATGTTAACACCGTTGCATTCCCAATAAATTTGCCAAAATATATGTTTTATGTTAAAAAAAAAAAGAAACAGTCTTAATATTTTCTACAAGGATGCTAGATGCGCTTAGAGATGTGCAGGCAAAATGTATCGATATAACCCCAACACCTGAGGGTACATTGTATTGTCAAAAAAATTGGGAGACATAAGCAAAAAAGTAGAACGCTGCCAAATGCTAGTCTCTTTGCGCATTTCAGCGGTTAATGATGCAATTGTTTTTATTTATCGTTTTGTGATACAAAATATATCGATATGTAACCAAGGTGTACGACCGATGCATTATTGTGCTTAAAGCCTAATTAAAGCCTTATACTTAGTTTTCAAATAAACTAAGTAAGATTATAAAAAATTGTATTCATATACAGCTTCAATGCATTGAAGCAAGCAACTAATGCCAGCAAATTCAGCTTTCGACTAGGCTGCATCCTTATCAAAACCAAACTATATTTTGCTCTTTTCCAATTTAACGTTCTGGCCGTGTATATGTATTTGTATTCCTTGTATATATTTACTAACATTTGTGTGAGTTCGGCAATCTTGACTTTAAGGTCCTTCACTGTGGCACTTTGTATGTTTACGCTCCTGCAGCGCTAATTAATTTTTCTGACCAGCATCAAAACACCAACAGCAAGACGCCCAAACCCTCCCAACCAGCAAAAACAGCCGAAACTGCTCAAAACCCTCCTAACCAGAAACCTGGTTTGTTGGCGCCCGGCTGTGAGATTTACATTTATTACCCATACCGCGCTTTTTGCGAAAATACTGAAAATGACTAAGAGCCCCCCAAGTAATGAGTTCCCCTCTCTAATATAGCTGGCCATCTTTCTTTTTTGCTTGTTTGCTATCTCTCTCTTACTCGCTTTAAGCTGTTGAGTGGCTGCAGATACTGATTGTAAGCATAGAAACAGAGGACATGGGACATAGACACGGACTTTTGCCTTTTTCATACGCCCCGTGGCACTCATGTTATAATTCAAGGCCATTTTGTCTTACATGCCCGAAATACAAAGAAAATGTATTTGAACAATTTCCATTTATATCGACTTAAGAATACGCTTTAATATTTGCTTAAGTGACTAAGCGATTGCCGCAGATGTAAGAGCATAAAAGCTTATCGATAGACATAACTCTTGCAACTTAGTTCAGAAGTAGGAAATACTTTTCTTAACCGCAAAATTTGGTTAGCATTTCGCATTTTTAAATTTAGTAATTTCTTTAAATAGCCAAAATCGATTAGTACATAGTTGCTTCCCACTTACACATACTGCCTAATATGCTTCTTGTTCTAACATAAAGTGTATATAATATGGAAAGAAAAAAACAAACATCTTGCAGCTCGTATTAAGTATGCTCTATATATACAAATACATATATATATAATATGTTTGTATTTTATGTGCGGCAAATTAAATAATTTTAATTTTTATTGTACCCGCCACTTGGCAGCTTTCAACATCTCCGCGGTTGGTCTTGTTTGGAATTTCGCTTGGCCATAATTTGTTGGCAAAGTTTTTGCTCCATATTGTTTGTTTTTTGGCTTTTATCAAGCGAACTTTTTTCTTACCGCTTCTTCTATTTCCAGATCCACCCGCACCGCCATTAATTTCGGGCTATATAGAAGGACAAATTATACCAGCTGGTTCATTGCAAAAACTGCTTTGCGTTTCATCAGGCGGCAATCCGTTGGCAACGCTTACGTGGTTTAAAAACGACAAAAGGGTGAGTACATTTTTGCTTTTTTTTGCCAGTTTTTTGTATATCTTCTCTTTTTGTGTACTTTGGTTACTAAAATGCATAAAAGCGCATCCTCGAAACACACACACACACACATACACAGAGGCAAACAGACATACACACCCACGCGCACACACACAAACAAAAGCGACGGGCTATCAACAACAGCAAACATCCGCAAAACAATAATGGCGCTTTTGTTGACCATTTCCGCTTCCGCTTTATGGGCTTAAAGTGCTAATGAGGCAGCGGTTTGTGCTTTTATCTTCTCTCTCTCTAGTTCACTGACGTCATGGTGTAAAAACCTTAAAAAAGTTAAAGCGAAAATCACGTTTATTGCTTTCACGCCTTTAAAAACGAGACACAAAATTGAAGTTAGATAAATTTTTCATTTCAAAATACATCTCATTTTTTTTCGCTTAAACCATATAAATCTCAATAAAAAAACTATGCGCTTGGGAAAAGTTTTACAATTAAAATAAATCCCTAGCTCTGTTGCTTTTAATATGTACTAAATTCTCTGTTCCAATAGACTTTTTTACTTTCGGAACAGAGCTACTGAAAATAAGCTAAATTAGACTAAAACAAAAATTATTTTGAGATATGCCGGAAATATTTCGAAAACGTGAATGATGTGCAATCAAATAAACTGGTATTTTAGACATTGTTTTATTATACTCAGAAAACAAAGGCACGCTAATTTCAAGAGTTTTTTTACTTCAACAGCGAACCCACAATCTGAAAAGAGCATTATTAAAAATATGAATATAATGAGTAAAAATATACTAATATTAAGCAGTACTTAAAACAAGAAAGGTAATAGAAGTAATCAAAATAGAATAGAAATTCTACATCGTAGATGAAATTTATTTCCCAATAATTCAATAATAACTCTGAAGAAATTTTTCTAATTGCATGACAATCGTAAAAATAATTAGTGTTTTTTAAGAATATATATACTGTATTGTATATCGCACCACTTAATAGGCAAGTCCAGCCATTCGACTATACGCAGAAATGGGTGTTTAAGCATCATACAGTAGCGCTTGCCATTCATAATGATATTTCAGCCTTTACCGTCATTGAAATAAAAAGTACGACACATAATGTACTCCATTATTTCTTTGATTCTGGTTCATTCATCCCGAAATAGTTTTTGCTAAAAAATTATCCCTTAGAGTTGCATAAAAATTACATAATCGGAAAGCCTTGTTTAGCGATTTATATTTTAAAAATACCAAAATTTCAATTTTAACCAAGAAAATTATCAATTTGCATAAACCCTAAGGTAAGCATTTGAACAAAAATTAATTCTTCTTTATTTCCTGGTGCCTTTCATTACGGATGTTTAAGAGAATGAACATTTTCATTGCTTTCATTGCTTGTTAAAGTATGCTAAACTTCGCGACCTTTTTAAAGAATCTTCGTCGAAAATGTAAATTAATGTCGATCCATCGCAATGTAGCTTTTCTCAAGAAAACATATTTAAATAATTCTAAATCCTGGCCAATTTTGGGGTATCACTTAATCTGTTAATAACAATAATTATTTATTTAGACTTTCAACTTTTTAAAAAGATGGAAAACTGAAAAATTATAAACTTATTTTAAAGGACAAATATGAGAAGAGAGTATTCAGCCAATGCCTCAACTCCGCCACATTTCTTGCACCTTTTTTGCTGCATCTGTCACAGCTTAAATGCAAAATAATTCCCAACCCTGCTGCTGATGCTGCGTCTCCTTTCTATTTAGAGTGGAAAATGGTTTTCACGTGCGCGGTTTCTGGCTGCCCGTTTTATAATGCTTTGTTGCGCCAAGACCGGTAGCAGGACCAGTACCAGGAGGCACTTGTCCCGTTTTCCTAGTCACTCTCTTTGCTGCTGCTGCTCTAGGGACTCATCTGTGTGCGGAGATTAAATGATATTTTATCAACAAAATTAAAATGCGCAAACGTTGGTTGCATGTATACGTGTGTGTGTGTGTGTTTGTTTGTTTGTGTGGGTGTGCGCATATATATATGTGTTGACTTGTCTGCTTTCAAGCTGCATCTGTTTGGTAATAGGAGTAGATGCATCCACTAGCTTGCTCCTCTGACCCCCAACTCAAAGTTGCGGGTGAAAATGCAAAGTATTTTGCCTTGTTTACACGCCCGCCATGTGTCAACCGGAGGCAACGACTGCCACTGCTTGCCACTGCTACTGCTTGCCGTTCAATGTGCCTGATGTTACCACTGCTCCCATTGCTTCTCCACACTATAGCTGCTGGCAAGAGCCCACTCTACTCGCTTTTTGTTAAGCTGTTTCGTTTTTAGCGCATTTTGTATGTGTTTGCTGTGTGTCTGTCTGTCTACATGAGATTTAGTAGCGACATATGCTTTTGGCAGCTGCAGCAACTGGCTGCCATGTCAAGTGTGTTCCATGTCCCTGTAAGCTAACGCGTTAAAAACATTTGCCTTGCCATTTCAGATCAACTCCGTCATACGTGCTGCTGACAAATCCGTCTCTGCCGAAATCACCATACTGGCCAATGTTACCGACAACCAGGCGCAATATCGCTGTGAGGCATCAAATAGTGCCACGGAAATTCCGCTCTTTGAGTCTACCACGCTAAGCGTACACTGTAAGTAAAAATTTGCATAGCTCCAAATGCATAGTAGATGCGGCAAGCCGAAGTTTATAGTCACTAAGTGCATGGAATCCGTATAAGCAGCACAGAAAGTCGCATTTTTAGGTTATATTACACAGCATAAGGCCTAAAGGCGTGCGCGATGCGCATACGGCTGCAAAGGTTGAAACCTTAAAGCGAGTCGGGAACGATTTCTTGTGGTTTCAGGCAGACTAGGGTACAAACTATCAAAAGGTGCCTTAGGATAATAAAAGCTTAAAGTAAGGATAATCGATAAGTTTATTAATCACCATATAGCGGTCTCTACTTGAATATATCATAAACTTGCTTCCATAGCGTACAGTCTGCTTGTTAGGGTATATTGCATAAAAAATCGCTTGGGATTGTGATCAGGAAAAGAATAAATGAAAATGAATATGGGAATGGGATTGGCAATTCACGGTTTCTTACTTGGCTGCTGCTTTGTATCTTACAGTTGCACCAGAGACGGTAAAAATACGCATTGAACCGGAAGAGCTGCGACCTGGCATGGAGGCAACAATCATTTGTGACTCAAGCTCGAGCAATCCGGCGGCCAAATTGTCTTGGTGGAAGGATGGCATACCCATTGAAGGTATGTTGTACAAATTGGATACTTGCCCAGCCGATGCCAGGGACTTGGCGGCGCCATTGTCAAAATGGCAGCTGCTGCCGTTCTGCTATGCTGCACGGCGGCCATTTGCTGCATTTTCAAAGGCGTTGCCAGGACAACATCCGGCTTGGTTGCCAGCCAGCTAGCCAACCATCCAGCCAGTCACTAAACACACGCCTATATCCATTTTTTCGTATATGTTCGCTTTTTTTTAAATCCTTTTTTATTTTTTTACTTTTTTTGTGTACAGGCATTAATAACACATCCAAGCCGGGACTCTGGGGCGGCACAGTCTCAACGCTCGAGTTCAAAGTAAACATTACACAGGAAATGAACGGCATTGTCTACACATGCCAAAGCGCCAACGAGGCACTGCAGCGTAGCGTCCATGAGGCAGTCAGCCTGGATGTGCTCTGTAAGTACCACCAGGCCATGTCTGGCTTACTAATTGAGCAATTAGATTGAATTGCTGGCAAACAGCTGCTGCCACAACTGATGCTACTACAGCCCACCAACGTTATCATCATCTTTCCATTTCATCTGCAGATGCTCCAAAATTTGTACCTCCGCCTTCATCAACTGCCGTGGGCGTAGAGGGTGAATCCCTGCAGGTATCACTGCAGGCCAATGCCAATCCCATGACAATTACCTATGCTTGGTCAAAAGATGGCCAGCTCATACCACAAGATGCCAGCGCAGCCAATGAGCATCGCATCTATGCAGATGGTGTCAATCTCAACTTTACCAAGCTGCATCGTGAGGATGCGGGCATATATAGCTGTACAGCCAGCAACTCACAGGGCAAGGCAAGCCTTAATATAACCGTCGTCGTGGAATGTAAGTAGTTGGGCCGCATTTTGGGTAATGGCTAATATAAAATGTACTGCACACAGATGGCACCACCATTAAAGCTATATCGGAGAATGTCGTTGTCAATCCCGGTGAGGATGCTATGCTGTCATGCACTGTTGAAGGCAAGCCTCTGACCGAGGAGCATGTGAAATGGGAACGCGTGGGCTACGATATGACAGTCAAGACTTCCACTACCTTTGCCAATGGCAGCTCCTACCTACACATCAAGAATGCACAACGCGAAGATGTGGGCAACTTTCGTTGCATCGCAGATAATCGCGTGGCCAATCCCACCAATCGTGATGTCTTTCTCATCGTTAAGTGTAAGTCAAGGCAAGCACACGCTGCCATAATGTCTACAATAATTCTTTCTTTCTATATAACTAGTTGCACCAGAGATTTCGAAAGCCCCAACTATGCTGCGTGCAGCCAGTGGCACGGGTGAACGTGGCCGACTGCCTTGTCGTGCACAGGCAGCGCCCAAGCCGCAGTTTATTTGGCGTCATGACAAAAAAGAGCTGCCCATCAATCATACCTATAAATACGAAGTGGAAGAGCGCAAAATAGACTCTCTGACCTACGAGTCCACACTGATTGTGGAGAAGGTGGCACCTGCGGATTATGGAGCCTACGAATGTGTCGCACGCAATGAGCTTGGCGAGACGGTAGAGACAGTTCGCCTAAGCATCACCTCACCACCGGATCCACCGCTTAGTTTGAATATATTGAATGTGACACATGATGCGGTCACTGTGGCCTGGACGCCAGGCTTTGATGGTGGCGTGAAGGCATCGTATCGCGTTAGATATCGGTAGGTAACGCCATCTGCTCTTGCCACTGCAAGGGCACTGCACCAGTTAGTGCACTTGCACTTCAATTACTTCAAATGTCAGGCGCACTAATGAAATTGCAATCTCACTCAAAGCCACTCATTCCCCTTTCTCTTGTTCTCCCTCTCCCACTGCTCACTACAATATCTTGCCGTGCGCATTTTGCTGCTGTGCACTTCTTTTATTCTGGATTACCGCCCACTGAAATGCAAATTCCAATTACGCGCAGCATTGCGGACCGGGAGCAGTACAAATATATTGATGGACTACCCAATAGCCACAAGCTGACCATCAATGGCCTGCGCATGAACACACTATATCTGTTCTCCGTGATGTCCTACAATGATTTGGGCAGTTCCACGTATCTGCCGGATTTGACACGCGCTCAGACCAAAGGTAAGCAAACCCACACAAAATATTCAAATTAGCCGCGACTACGACGTTGACGCTGATGATGATGCCCATGCTGATGCTACTGCTGATGCTGATGCCGATGCGGCAACTGCTATTCGGCCCAATGCTTAGCCAGGTTCAGCATGCTGCTCCACACTGTTGACATTGTTTTATACGAGTCGCCATTTGGCTTTTATGTGGTCTGGTTGGGCCTGGTCTGGGCACAAACAGCGGTCACGCCACCATGCCAAAGTTGCAATGATGTAGCCCAACCGCGTTAACTGGCAAGCTCTTGACAAGGAACGCCGGTTGACCACTACCGAGATTTTTCCCTTAATTTTTTTCTGATACCCTTGCAGAAATTTTGCCGTTTAGTTTGTAAGTAAGATTGGGAGATATCCCGACAGAGAAGCTTTAGATAAGGGCATTTATGGTAGTAAGACATGTCGGACTATATTTTCCCGAAATATCTGGAAAAGAGTAAAAACTAACAAAAGAAAGAAAATTTTTGAAAGTCCGCCAATTTATTTTTACACAAAAAATGCTTCTAAGTTAATCCTTAAATCTCCGTGTTTTATAAGCTTTAAAACTCCAAATGAATAGTTTCCAGCTAACTCATTCAAAGCAATTATCTCTAGTCCTGCAAGGGTATGCACACTTTGGCCAGCCAAAGATCTTTTTCGGGTTTTTTTTTTTGTTTCGGGCTACTTGGTTGTTTGTACTTGCTTGGCCTATGCCTTCACTCACTGTGATATCTAACATTTCTCCATGCTGCACTTAATTGGAATTGTATTATGGTCATCAACAACGTCAACGACACCAAAACGATATCGTGGTACCGACATGGAAACATCACTACCATTACCACCACCACCACCAATGTAAACCAACATACCTACACCCACAAGCAGAGGCGCCACCACCCTCACAGCCTGCCTCATCTTTGGGTGGAGGTCCACCCACAACCAGCCAGACGCCGCTGGGCGGCACTTCGGGCATGCTACTAGTTGGTGTGGCAGCAGGCATTACAGTTGTCCTGCTCAATGTGTTTGTCATCGGTTGTTGCCTCCATAAGCGCAACGAGAAGCGCCTGAAGCGAGGTATAGTATGAGCAATATGAACTCCGTGCTAGCCCAAGCCACAATTCCGATGATTATGCCCACTGTTGGTGCTGTTCTTGTTGTTGTCGCCGTTGCCTTTGGTAGCACTGTTGCCATGTTTCAAATCGTGGGTAGTGGGTTGCGAGGGTATATCATTTGAATTTATAATTCGCTACGCTGTTTCCAGCAGCTGTCCCACCGCTGCCTTGCCATTTTCTTTCTTTTAATTTGTGTTTGGTTATGGCCAGAACCATTTTCCAGCATTGCCCAGAGCGCAACCAATCCTTGAGCCATGGGTTGAGCACGTGCCTTGCGGTCAGTGCGATGCCGAGCGCTAATTTCATTTGCTGTCACATGTTCCGACTCCGCGCTACGCGTTTGTCGTTCTACGTGATTTGCGTCCAGTTCAGTTCGGTTCGGTTTGGTTTGGTTTTGGATCTGTTCCGTTTTTGCTTCTCTTTTTTTTGTACTTGTCTTATTTGATTTCACTGCGTGCTGCTGCTGCTGCTGTCCTGACAACCGACAGGAAAAACCAAGTGGAATCCCAACGTTATGCGCTGCGCCATTTTTATACAATTTTTCATTTCGCTTTTTTTTCTCCATTTATTTATTGTTTTAAATTTTTATTATTTTTCAAGCATTTTTTATATACATTTTTTTGTATACATTTTGTTGTTTATTTATTTTTATATTTTATCCTTTATTTGCGTCCTCGTTGTCGCCAACGTATGGAACAGGACTTGAATTGCTGCCAACTGAGTTAACGCAAGAATCCGCCATAACACAGAATCTTCTCATAATTGGCATCTCGTTGGCCGTATTTGGATTCCTTCTGGTCAATGCAGCGCTGGTCGCATGGTTTATGGTTTATCAGCGAAGAAAAAAAGGTGCGTTTGCTTGAGATATTATTTTTATACAATTTTCAATTCATCGCTTTTGTATGCGTTGATTTGTGATTTAAAATTTAAAAGATTTTACTTTTTCTGACAAGGCAGCGGTAAAATATTCTAAGGCATTTATATAATTTTACTTAAGATAATTTAATCTTGACTTAAAAAATACTATAATATTGATTTTTTTTAAGTGCAGGTGAGTATTAACTAACATTGTTAGTTCAAATATGCGCTCAGGAATAACTTAATTATGATTCTTGTAGGTATTTTATTTTATAATAAATTTTGCAGTTTCTTGATTTTACAATTAAAAAAAAGCTGGAATCTTAAGAATTCAATTGAATCTCGTCATTTAATATATATTTTAATTAAATGTGGATAACAAATACAGTTGCATTGATGATTAAAATTACTAAAATAAATTACTAAATTAGTTTTATCTTAAAATAGTGTTGAGAATATCTCAGGACATGATATAAAATTATTATTGTAGCGTTGACCAACTGCTTTATCTATAATCTTGATAGGAAAAATCGTTTTGATAATAAACAAAAGTTGCTGTCCTCTTTCGACTTAACTGTGACAATGATTTAGAACTTTTAAGCAACAACGTGAAACAGCTTCTCTTAGAAAACTTCTTAAAACTGCAAGGAATATCAATATTACTTTTCTGTTTGATATTTGCTGGAAAAATGTTGTGGGAACTTTATTTAATACATTGAAGCAATAAGAAACTTTGAAGTAAACTATAAACTTATAAAGAAATATATTTTTCGGATATATTTTGAAATGACATGAATGAAAATACGCAAAGCGGGCTTATGTCCCTGGGCTAACATTGATTTTTATCTATTAATAGTCAATTTTTAATGGAAAATTCTGATTATTTATCGATAGCTTGGAAGTGGAATTTTAGATTTTTAAAAATCCATAGCTGCTAAACTCACATATATATATTTATAGAATTATTTTTTATGGCACCTAAAATATTCAACTTAAAAATTAAATTTTTATAAATATCATCATTGGTTTTACATTGCTTGCACAAGCAATTGACATTAAGTTAGCATAGAAAATATTGGGTGTCTTTATCAAAGCTACGACAAGTAAAAAAGTTGGTCGTACCTTCAGTTAGAAACAGACTTAAAAACCTTAACGGAATAGAAGCCATATTTCCGATAGGCTACTTATCTGGGTATCACAGTTCAAATTATTATTTTCTTAAAATGGGACTCTTTGACTGCCCAGCAATCGTGTGGGCTTTTACAAAGGACTCCTCTGTTCCGTCCAAATGGCGACAATAAACTTGGTTGAATTTATTCATGGTCTTCTCTTCGACAAATAGAGGCCCGGTACAATAGACCTTCAAGTCATATTGGACTTCTACTTACAAAGAATTCACCCACAAAAAAAATACAATTTTTTGTTAGTTTTAAAATTAAATAATAGATCTTTCATTTATAACCGCTGCCTATTGCCTTAAATCTACTTATTGCGTCTGGGCAAAAACAAGTGAAAACCAAAAAAAAGTCAATATTTTGATATAATGATATAATATATCATATTTAATCTGTAAGAAATATATGCGTACCTAAGCTCACAATACTATATAAACATTCTTAAGTTGCTTAAAGCTTTTTTTATCTTTAACCAAAACATAAAAAGTTTAAAGCAAAAATGCAACGAAATGCATTTCATGGCCATATTCCACATGCCATAACTGCCAATTCACATTTATCACATTCATTTGTCTGAGCTTAAATTCATTTTGATTTAATAAATTTGCTTTTCATTCGCTTTATCTTACGGCTTAAATTCAAGTGAAATGCTTTGTTCACGTTACCCGTTTCAATATTTATCCATTGCTAAGCGGACCAGTGGAAAAGTTGGTGGCACCACTTCCTTGATGCCACAGGAAGCAAATGCGTTGTGCAACATCCGCTGCCACAGACTGTACACATTGCTGCTTACTTTATGATGCTCACTAAACAATTTCCTGCATAGTACAACAAACGCGCTTGCATGCATATAGCAACACACACACACACACACTCACACATGTATATGTACATATGTATATATGGAATATATTTATGTATATATGTATATACATACATACATAGCAATATGCCCTTTACTGTAATTTCCGTAAGCAGCCAAAGGAAAGCAAGATGCAGAAAAAATAAAATAAAATCATACTGAACAGTCAACAAGAATATAATGATGACAGAAAATAATGATGCATCCTGGCAGCGGACAGCAACACCAAAACAGACCATGCCACAAGTCCAGGGAAGACCCAGTCAAGACCCAACATTTGCTGCACTTTATCGAGCAGACACGCTATATGCGCCTCTTGGCCCGTGCGCTTTGTTGCCCTAACTTCTTGGCTGCTTGACTCCTTGGCACTGGCGTAGTCCTTTCCACTGACATCGAAAGACAAATGTGCAGCGTTTTCCTTGCTGAATGCACAATTTCTCACAAATCAGTTTCCATTGCACGTGTCGACAAAGACCAAAAGCCAAACCAAGTAACTAGAGTGTAGCGGAGACTGGGCCACAAGCAGGAGACATGTATTGAGTGTTTGCCATTTTTTGTTTAACAAGTAACAAATTCAAGATTGTTTATTAATATGAAATTGTGTGTGTGTGTATCGGTGTACCTCCGTGTGTGTACAATATCTGCAACAAAACATAAATGCAGCAGCTCAACTCAATTTCCCAGGCGCCAAATGGAATTTACCACAATACCAACTGCTCTTGGAATATTTCCACACAAATGTATCTCTGTGTGTTTATACTAAGGGAAAACTCTTGGTATTCTAATTCGTTTGATATCCCGAGCATGAAGCAGAAATTTTTGAGTAAGCAAAAACCGAACCAACACGTAGACACATTTTTGGCACAGTAAAATGCTAAGAAGTGGCAAACAATTTTTGGGATTTCTTCTATCTTTTTGTTACTCGCTGGTTTTCTCGAGAGCCGTTTCTAGTCCAGCATACTGGGCGTATGTGCAATATGTGCAGTCAAAACGTGCCATCACTTGTCTGTTTTGGCTAAACCAATGCAGGAAACGGAAGGAATTAAAGGAAACATGAACAATCGAAACAAAAAGTAAAAAGCAAAACAAAAAATATGCCAGAATCACTTAAGAAAAACAAATATTTAGTTAAAGCAAAAAACGATTGCACTATTAACAAGTTTGTGTCTAGCTGCATAATATGCATAAAACTATTTACCTTTTGATTATTGGCAGAACAGAGTATAGAAAATGCATGAAAAAAAAACCTAGAAGTTGAAAATGGAAAGGAAATGGCCACGAAAGAAACTGTCCAAGTCATGTTCGTTTTGTCTAGATACGCCTACTGCTCCAGTTGTATCTTACATTTTGATTTTTGTTGCAGAATCACCGTTTTCTGCAAATATTTTGTGGTTTATTTAAGTTAGACCTGAAATTGTATGCATAACTTGTTTCTTGTTTTAGGTCAAGACTAGCAAATAATTGGATAAATATATACATATTTTTTCAGCGCATTAAAAATAGCTTAGTTATAGCATAAACGGATGGGTGGGTCACAAAATATACATTATAAAAAAAAAATTATATTTTACATCATAAAAATGTTTTAACTAGAAACTATATTAAAATATTGGCTCTTGGAAACAATTATCGAAGCACTTTTCCCACTCTGTTTGAGGTATCTCTCAGATATGCATTCTAAACGTATCAATCGCTTTCATAGCTGTCGAAAAACGTTGACTACGCACTTTATGTATCACATAGAGGCATAAAAATAAGTCATTCGGTGCCAAGTCAGGATTATATGGAGGATGACTCATCAAATCGATGTTCTGAGTACTCAAAAATGCACTTGATTGAGCCGATGTGTGAGAGCTCGTATTCTTATGGTTGGTTTTCCTGATTTTATTGAAGACAACTGGCAATCAATTAGTTGCGTAGCACTCTGAATTGACTGCTCTTTTCATTTCTTTCCACCAATCGACGCGAACCTTGACAAATAGTGAATCCATTTTTTGGCCTGGATAAACCTTTTGTCAGTTTAAACAACACAAATAGCGCTCATATGTCAAAACGTATAACCTCAAAAATGCCAAATCGTACATTTTAGTGAGCTACATAAGCAATAAATAGTTTCTGGAATAATGTTATATATATTGACGAATCTCAGTGTAATACTTAGATTATGATAAACCTTAAAACAAAATAAAAAAATGAGTACTGCAATTGAAACATAGTTTTTCGATGCCGTCAATACTCTACGCAATGCTGGGTTGTTTGGCACTAAAAAAGCAGAGATTCTGCTTATTGCTTATTTATTATGCAAGGTTTCTCCTTTGGCCAATACTTAGCATAATAATATCTCAATTAAAAGTTGTTTTAAAAGAACTGGAATCTACAGTTTATAGCCCAATCCAAGCGGCGATGACTTTCTTTAGAAAAGATTTAGAGCTGAGTACGCTACAAGTAATGTTCTTATATCCTTTTAAATAATATAACGCTCACATTAAAACTTCCGAATGCAGTTTCTAGTCACTCTTTACTATTATTATTGAAGAATTACGAAATTTGTTAAAGCCAAACTGTAACTTTTCAATTTTAATTAAACAGCTTTTAACATACGTCAGCTATAGACCAGTGGAGCATTTCTTCATAGTGTTCAAATTGCGAACTATTTTTTTATAAACTTAAAACAGCAAAAACAACGCCTTATTAAATAAAACTTTTGTATACAGAATGTGTACTAATTTAATTCCGAAAATTCTATAATTTCATTTGTAATTATACAAAACTTGAATAAGAACAAGCGTACAAAAACTTTGCTTTAGCAATAGATTAAAAAGTGGCAGCCAAGCACTTATTTGGCCAAGTTATATTCATTAAATCAATTTTTTCGGCTTTGTCAAAATGAAATGCAAATCAAGCACAAATTAAGCCAAGTCAACAACAAACATATACTTCAATCAAAGCACACGAAACAAACTCTATAGATTTTTCTATGCAATATTTTAGCCTTGGATACTTATGTATCTTATAAATACTTTTCATATGTATCTGTGTGTGTGTGTGTTTGTGAGTCAAAGTTCCAATGAACTGGTTGCATTAGTTTAAGCTTAGTTTTGCTTTATATGCTCGAAGTTTGTTTGCAAAACTTCAGTTGGCAGCATCTTTTGCAGCAGTTAAAAACACACATAAAGCATATACTTGCTTATATACAATGTTATGTATATATCTGCATATATACATGCAGTGCGGTTGTAGTATATAGGAGGAATGGTATATATAAGTTCATATATCGCTTGTTACTTTGGGCAAACATTTGACTTATGAGTTGATTAACTTTTTGTGACTTTTTTTTTTTGCTTTCATTCTACAACTCTTCAAACTTTGGCTTAGCCTTCTGGAGCATCTAATTTAACAAATGAATTTTGGCTTAGACCATGGAGAAAAGTGAAAAAAAGTGTTGCCTACTTTTTTGATATGCCTCAAATTGAAAATTTTTTTGAAAAAATTTCATTTACTTTTTATTATATTTTTAATAGTTGCTTTTGAAAAAGTGGGGCAACACATAGAACACTTGATGTGCTTGGTGTATGCGAGAGTAGGCTGAAGAATACTCTACATAGTAAGTGAAACATAAAACTTTCTGCTATAAGCTTCACTGAGCCAATACAAGTCATTAACTCATAAAAGTCACTCTTTTTATAAGAGTCAAAATCAAATTAAATAACTTTTTTCGCATTAACATCAATTTTTTGAATAGTATTTTCCTCATGTCGATTTAATAATCTAAAGTGTTCGCACTCAAAGTATATTTTGGTTTCCTTTCAGTTGAAAACTAATTAAATTTATAAAGAATCTTATACAGATTTCATCAATACAGCTCAACCTGCCCTCGTTTATATTTGCAGCACTTGTTAGCGAAGCATGAACTACAGCTGCAGGACATAAATAAGAAATTTTTTTCTTAGAATTGTATGGGCTTTATTATTCCGGCAATTTCTTTCATTTCTTCAGTAGATGTAATAACTTTTTTTCCTCAACAAATGGCGAGTGAATTTGTAGATACATGTGCCTGGCCAGCAACTGCAATGCATTGCACAAAAGATATTCATATTTGAGTCATATAAAATACATTCCAAATATATATAAAAAGAAAAAAAAGTAAAGAACCTGCCAAGAAACTACTGGAAGGGATAGCTGTCTTCTGAACAACATTTTTATGACAATGTTTGGCACACTCGCGCCACGGTGCCCCTTGTGCCTACTGTGACGCTGCTGCCGCTCACACTCTAAGCCGATAACTGACAATGGCCGAAAGCATTTTCCATTTTCCTTCGTGTTTTATTTTTTCTTTTTCACTTTTTTTTTAGGTTGGCTTTCTACTGGTCCTAAAAGAGTTGTCAAGTAAAATGCTGCGTTTTGCGGAAACGTTGGTAAGCAGTTGGGGAAATAGCCGGAAAATATCTGCGCATATTTCAATGTTTTCGTTGGCGTAGGAGTTCGACCAAGTCCCGAGACTTGACTTGTGAGCTGCCGCCATCTTTGGCGTTTGTTCGCATTTTTGTTTGTTTGCTTACTTCCTTGTTTGTTAACTTCAACAGTCCTTGGATATGAATTTTTAATGTGCAGCTTGGTCCTTTGTGTTAAAAATGCCGCGAACGTTTTGGTCACGCCTGCAAAAATGATAGCACGTTGACTTCCAGCAGCTGACATACTCTCTCCGATGCGTCGTACTGAGTGCATATTTATTGAGACCAACTTGTAGTTGTTGAGCTTCCTTTTAAATATTAGGAACAACGCAACTTCAAACTAACTTTAAATGGAACGGCAACTTTCAACCAAATACCCAAAATATTTTTGAAAGCAACTTTTGCAAAATTTAATGGTTCATCTTTGGCTTTGTTTATTTTATGGTGTATGAGTGTAATGGAAGAATAGTTTTCGAATCAAACCATCAAACTCTGATTTGTATGTATTTTCCTTTATCATCAATTGAAGTCCCTTAATTGACAACTATCGGTAAGTTATAGATTTATAGTGAATGAAGTAAGGCTACTTCACTTCATTCGATTATGACATTCGGTTTGGAAATACATGTTAACTAAAATCGTTTTTTTTTTTTTTTGACTTTAAAACATGAAGGAATTTAGAATTTATTTAAAACTTTTCAGCCTACAAACTTTGAAATCTGAATTATTATTAATGATAAAAAAAAATACCTTTTGTCGAGTAGATTTATAGATCCGACATTTATGTTTAAAATGGTTTTTTACATCGAAAATAAAAAATAACAGAGTTTTGTTCGACTGACTACCTTTACCTGTGAGATCAACTAACTCTTGAATACCATCTCTAAAATATGATTTCCCGCTAGGTTTGACCGAATTATTAAATCATATTTCGATTGCTTTAAAACAGCCGAACTGGTGACTCCCCAAACTCGATTGATTCCATTAAAAGAGCCAGTATTTGCATGGAGGTGAATTTCCGGATAACCGTGATTTACATAATGCACTACTCAAGTGCAGTAGCTTTAGCCGAATGCGTTCCACATTACTAGTGGTTTCGCCTGGTATGACGTAGACGATGATGGAATGGGTTCAACCGGCTTGGCATTATCGTTTTCTTTTTGGGGTTATCGTAGTATATCCATTTTTCATTTCAGCTTAAACATGAACGACACTCAATCTTAGAAAAAACCCTATGCTTTCAGCAAGCATCTCGCTCAAAGGAAATTCAAGTATCAGGTCTTTTGTAGCCAAAACACAATTTGTCTTTGACACTGAAGGTGTCGAATCCACTCTCTGCAGCACTTATCGGCCGGAGCAGCTTCACCATAGACGTAACTCTCCCTTACAACAGAAAATAAAAACTTTTCGCCATTGCCGTCTATTTAACACAAGTTCTGGCATTTTCGAAGAGGCAAAAAATGACTTTGTCGTCAGAAACAGAAGCTAATGCACTCCGCTTCCAGTCGAAGGTAGTCTAACCTTTCCAATTAAATAGGAAAACGGCTGCAATATCGGCAAACACTTGCAGAGCTTTTTAAAACGAACCCAATTTATTAGCACTTCTAATAATTGAACCCTTTTACTTGACACCTAAAACAAATTTATTAAAAAGTTCAGCTGTACATTTTCAAACCTAGGATATGGTACTTTAACTTTTAAATCCAATAGGCATAGTAAACGAGCTGATAAATCGAATCTAATTTCGTAATTGTGCTGCTTTTAGTGTCTGATAGCTTATACAGATAGCCTCAAAGAGGGCTTTAAAACCGAAAATGCAAATCTTAAAACAAGATTTTAAAAAATTCCACAAAAAAAGGAATTGAGCCTTTCAAAGCTACATTAGGTGCACACACACACACACACACACACATACATACATATGGGACTCCATATTTGTGTATTGTCCATATTATGACCAAGTCAATAAACCCCTTAGGAGGGGGCATAAAATCCAAACTTTTTGGTTTTGTACAAACAATCCTCACTATACCGCAACGAACATGGCTAAGAAGCTTTTGCTGTACTGATAAACCATGCCAAAAGTCTGCGGTTGGCAGCTGGCCTGGCCGCTTGACTGTAGCAGCGACGTTAACTGCGGCTGTGGCAGCGACAGAGACTAAGGCCAAACGGACAACGACCACTCAAATGTATACAGACACATAGATACAGAGACAGAGGGATAGAGAGCGAAAGAGATACGGATATATATAGATAGTGGATGCAGATGCATGTGGCAAAGCCACATATTTCATTCTTGTATGAGCTGAGGCCATGCTGTATTAGAGCATTTCTAATTTTTATTGGAGCTAGGGTGAGATATGAACTGCAGCACTAAAAACTGTAGAATTGTGGAAACTGCAGCAACATCAGAAATTTAGAAACATTTTTGGGGGTATCTCGACAGTGGCATACACTGCAGTTATCCAAAAACGGGAAAAAGCGGCAAACTATTTAAGAGTAGGGGACATTATTTGTACATTAACACAGCCTAATTGTTTAAAAGGCTTAACGTAGTTAAGTTAGAATAAATTCCTTGCTGCAATAAACATACAAACTCTGTAAGTTTTGCAGCTTTATAAACAACCAACTTCCATCATGCTGCTACACATATATGATACCCTGAGAAAAAAAAAAGCTGTGCCTATGCGCCTCATAGGAATGGCAGGACTCCATAGACATGTACCAGGCTGCAGTGTATAAAAATGGAAAATGGAAAAATTTCAAAACCAGTTTGGCACTTGCCTTTCATTTCCATTTTTGTCCCCCATTTATTTTTTCAACTTAGTGTTGCCGCTTTTATTTTGTTAGCTTTAAGAGCTTCGCCAGCCAAAAAAAATATAAACCTAAAACAGTAAAGAAAAGGTATTCCCCCAAATAGTGGAACTTCATATGAACTGTTACTTAACAACTCGTATATCTCGATATATGTATATTTAAGATTTTATGGTTCTAACCATTAAAGCATAAGATTTGTGGCCACAGTCAATAATAAAATATTCACTTTGACAGTACCAGGAACAGAGTGCAGTCACCCAAAAGTGCCCAAAAAAACAACCATCATGTTGTCGGGAAAAAACTGGAGCGCAAAAAAAACATTGCATTGCAAAGAGCCTCAGCAGAGCACTGACTGAGAACCTAGAGTTGAGTGCGACACTTTTACGACTTGGCGGGCAAAACTTTTATGCCAACGTTGCCACGTTGAGCGATAAGCGCATCAGCCCAAACTGGCCGGGTTGTGGCGCCTCTATACGCGCCCCAAAAAACAATCGCTCCCAATGCCCGCTTAGCCAGCACAAACAGACTTTCCGTGTGGCCAATGGAAAGCACTTGACTTTGACACTCTTTAAACAATTGACTGCTGCCGCAATGAGTGGACTTGGGCAGCGCCTAGCAGGCAGCTACGGATTGCCGTGCATGGGTGTAGTTGGGTGTGCGTGAGAGCTGCGTCATTGAATCTAAAAAGATAAGCGCTCAGGCTGTCCAACTGTGGAAGCGTAGTAGGCGGCAACCCGTACGTCTGCCTCTTGTCCAAAAGTTGAAAAGTATTTCAGGCTTATGGTTGCTAAGGGTAGATTGGGTAGGAGTGTAGCAGCAGCCATCCCTAAAGCAACTTTACAATTTACGAAAGCAGCAGCTCAAAACGGATATTGTCAGGTTTGGTAATCAGTTGTGGTATATACTTAAACATTTATACTTATATACTTAATAAATTTAATATCAACAAAACTACTGGAATGTCGAACTCGTACTAAAAATCCCTTGACGCCCTGTTCTATGGTAATTAGCAGAGGATGGGCATAGGGCACTTTTAGATAATCAAAGGGAAAGTTATTGATTTGTTTCTATTAATTGGAAAACAAAAAAATTGCCTTTTTTGGCAATTAAAACCGTGTTGAAATAGGCCTCAGCTTAAAGAGTGATTTTTTGAGTGGAATATTTCTTAAAGTATTCAGTGTTTTTACTTTTAACATTATTTGGAAGACCCGATACAATTTTTTATTTAAGATCTAAACTAAACACTTTTTTATGATTTTTAAATTGTAAGCAAAAAGGCCCTAAAGTTAAGGTTACTTAGAAAATGACAAATTGTATAGGTTGCCTTTGTTACTAAAATGTATAACGTCATACCCATTTTTAGTTCCTATGTTCAAGAGATTGTTCTGATTTAAAGTACATTCGTTCTTAATAGCAGTATTTCTTTTACTGTGATTGTTTTTCAATTTAAATTAAAAAATGAAAATTCGTATTTTAGCAATTCAATTTTTAGATTTAGCTAGTTCTTCAATATAGACCAGATTTGTTCTTTTAGTGAAGTGCAATTTTTATTTCTCAAAAATTATAACAAAGAAGTTACTATAACTTAAAAGTTAAAATAAACCAGTTAGAGTTCTTGCAAGAAATGCAAAAAATTTGTGAGGTGCGCCATTTTTAATACACGTAATAGTGAATTCGTAGCGTACTCGTCTTTAAAATCTAAGGTCGGTGATAAGATTTCCCGCAGCAGCAAAGTCGCTGTTTATATTCGTTGCTTTCGGAAAATTTATGATTTATGTTTTTGTTGACTTTACAATTATTTTAAAATTTTCATTAAACTTAGAAATTAAAAAAGTATATCATAAAAATATTTCCTAACAATAGAATTACAAAACAGGCTGCTTTGACAAACTTACACATGGGCACCTTCAGCAATTTTTCTTCATTTCTTTTGTCATTGTACCGCATACTCTTTTTACCCGAACTTTGCTATAATCTACAATATATTATAGCCTACTTTTCTTTGTCAGATCTTAAAAAATCCTTAAACAAGTAGCTTAAGCTGCATTAATTCTTTTAGAAAACCAAAAGAAAAAAAATAATTGAGAGTTTTTTATTGTGCAAAACTTGCCATGTTGCGGCATAAAGCGTGTCATTAACGTTCCCTGACAACCGCAAAAGCTGCCTAAGCTGAATCATACATATGTACCGTACTAGTAGATATATATATATATACAAAATGATATATATAAAAAATGTATATATATATTTGTATTGGAAGAGCATAAAAGCAGATGAAATCTTGCCAAAGCATAAGTGCAAAATTTGTAATCTCTGTCGAACGTAAAATGCAATGGCAGGCAACAGCTCAGCTCAGCGGCTCGTTGACGCTCAGCTTGTCCGGTAGGTAACAAGAACAAAACATACGAGGGTAGTTCAAACAGTTCGAGGTTTTAATTTAATTATTGATATGGTCAATAAATTGATATGGTCTGCCATTAAGCGTGGGTTCAGCAGTGTGGGTTTTTTTTGCAATTGCCTTGATTTAAGATTAATTTCTAAAAGTTATTTTTAGAATAAGTCAAATAAATGACTTTCTACACAGGGCATCAAACAGCAGCATATTTTTATCATTTTGAAACTAAGTAGTTAAGTTTTTATATATCTATTTTCAAAGTCTATCAGCAAGACCAGTTGTTTTATTGTAATTACCTCGACATGAGAACTATTTATATAAAATTTCAAAATATATAAGTAAATAATGCAAGTCAAACATCGCAGCTTTAAAGAGCTTATAGCAGCAAATTATTTAATTTAAATTTAAATTAATTACAAACTTGCCGCTTAATCTTAAAATAATTCTAGCTGCGTCAACTCAGTATATGACAAAAATAAATTATTTTGTATGTAAATTTAAATATAAGTTTCGTAATAACGTCCTTTATTTTATTTAGATCTATGTATATCATTTTATTTTCGATCACCGGTTAGAACGGATATTCTGTTTGAAGTTTTTGCAAAAATACATTTTTACAAAATAGATTTCTGCTACACGTTCTGCACTCCAATCCCAACACCAATGCTTTGGTCTTCAATTAAGTTAATCAGATAAAATGTTTGCTTTTATTATAACGATGAAGGGATTATAACAGAATAACATAGTCTTAGGCATTGTGCAATAACAATTCATTTGTAAAAATATTTTAATTTTAAGAATTTTGCTGTTGTTTGCTTATTTGTATTAATTTGCCTCATTTATTTCAATAACAAAATTGAACTTTCTCGTTAAATGTTACCCTCGTACTCTTTTGTTATAGAAACAAACAAAACCGAACATTTTTATATGTAAAGTGCAAAATATTGCATAACTCACTTACTCATCAAACTACCCTCGCATAACAACAATAAACGCAAAAACTAAAAAGGCAAAAAAAAGTGAGACACTGCAGAAACAAACAAAAAACAACATCAAAAAGCCAACAGAGTTTGGCATACGCCAAACGTGGATTATAAGCCAATGCTGTGCGTGAGTGTATGTGCGGCTGTATCTGTGTGCATTTTTGCCGGTAACGAGTACAGCCGCGCCCCTTCAGCCCAAACGCCCACTCCGCCTTTAAATCCTGAGCAGCGTTATGCGCCAGCTTTGGCAGTGATAAGCCCGTTTGCCTGCCATTAATTCTGCCTACCTCCCGAGTGCCGACTCGAGTTGAGCTTTTTATGCTCTTTGCAACAAAAAGAACATTAAGTTTTCTTTGAAGCTTGTTATGATGAAAAGCATGGGGAAAAAAAGGTTTTATATAAAGCATTATGGTATTGTATTTTTTCGGGAACAATATTTCAATGGAATTTCAAAAATTTATACTCTCATGGAATTTACATTGGACGAAATTTAAAACACATTTTTTTTCTTTTTACATAAATTCTTTTTGGCAGTTGTTGCTACACTAACTAAAATTATTTTAACTAGTTACTAAGGCTGTTGGGATGAGGTGACATTTGAAGGGTGGAATACTTATTATGAGAAGTATTTCTTTAAGCGTAACTGTGCATTAATTTGTAGAATACTATTTGAGAATAATTGATTTCACGTAATAGAAGGACTGTTTGAATTGAAGAAATAGGAGCATTTAGTCGGTAGTTGTTAAAAAATATTGTAGAGGCTTCTAAGTGTTACTTAGCTTTTAATAAAGTTCGTTGAATATTTTTAATAATTTGTTTTTTTTTTCAACTTTTTCTAAGATTGATTTAATCCGCCGAATAATATATATATATCTTAGGATTAAATACTGTATCAGTAGATCGCTTAGTCATTACGTAAAATTATCAAATACTTCTTAGAACCTTCTTAATTTACTTACAATTTTTCTCTTAAGATAAAATGAATGCCTGCAAAATTATTTTTATTAATTAGCAGACTATCTTGCAGTTTATTTAACTTTTAATTATATTTATGTTTACCTTTGAAAACATATAATAACTTTATTGCTCTTCACTCGCATCAGACAATCTTGCCGACTTTATGTAGCTTAAATCTAAATTGTACTTTTAGTATATAAATTTATTTAAACTCAATTTTATTGTGTTTTGGCCTAAAATCATATTTATAATTTGTTTTGCAAAGTTTTAATTGTTTTGTGTAATTCATTAGCCACCCGACGTTTATTCGAATTTTCCGATGCATTTATTTTTACCAAAGGCAATTCCATACACTCTCTGTGAGCACGTATGCCATGCAAAAGAAAATCAATTTTAATTTAATAATACGTCCTTAAATATGCAAAATAAAAAATCACTTTTTATTTGCCTTGTTTTTTAATTGTATATAAAACGTGTTTGAGTTAAAGATTCAAAACTTTGCAAAAAAATGCATACTTTCTTCAAGTTTAGAGCATCGCTGCACCAAGGTTTTTGTTCAAAATTTGATACTTTCCAAGTAATTTTTTAAAATTCCAACATTTTAAACTTCAAACACTAAAAGAACTACAATCTTATGTCACCTTTTAAGAATTTCTGGTGCTTATGAGATATGGAAGTATTAAATTCAATAGAAGCCCTAACATGAAAATCTTTCATAAAACATGTCCATGCACAAGTCCCAAGAGGCTTACCTTTTTTAGATGAATCACACGGTAACATGATTTAGTGGCTTGCCCAGGAATGGGAGTTCTCCTCAAGAGGAGAATAAGTGAATTCGAAAAGAGTTAACACGGTTTTAGGAGAAGTAGAAATAGTTATTTGAACCAGCTGCCATAGTCAGAACATACTTCTCTATTCTTTTCATATGTTAAAAATTTAAAAAAAAAGTGTTTCATAACTGGAACTTGGTAGTCTCTATAAATCATAAACTTTCTGCTTCGCCATTGTTCATACAGAGAGCCAATGGTCGCTAATTCAAAATTATGGAATTAAAAAACTATCAAGGTAAACGATTAATTGTTTCCAGTTCTCAATGAATTTTAAAGAAGAAAGATAAGCTTAAGACGAACTATCGCATAAAATGCTAATTTGCTTTAAATGATTTTTCATAAATTATAAAAGTTCCGCAGTATAAGACGAAGTAAAAGTTGCATGAAGTAGATTTCTTCAGAGCAGTTTTTATATTCTAGTTACCAAAAGATCTGCATACTATAAAGTCATTTCGTTTAAATACTATTTAAAAATACATATAAGACTTAAGGAAAATTCCCTTCTATGGCTAAAAAGTCTGATTCACTTGTAGTTATTTTGTCTTTTTGTTGGCAAAAACCGTTTTCTGCAAATAATATTCGCACATTATAGAAAATAAATGAAAATAAATTCTTGGTGTTTTTGTAAGACTTAATATATTGTATTATTATTATTTCTAGACAAGCAATGGCTACTCTATATACCAAACCCATTCTATACTATTTTAAATAAATAAAAATTTATTTTAAATAAAGAACAAATTTCAAAGTTTCTAAGCGGAGCCCCAATTTATTTAAAGAACACATATTAGTTTCTAGGCATCTTGGGCTTAACAAAAGGTTGCCTGAAAACCCTTGAGTGGCTTCTTACTTGCTATTCCGCAGTAAGATCCAGTCAAAGTTAAGACCCAAAAAGGGACTCCAAGTTGTTTGCTTGTAATTGGTTATAAAATTAATCTAGCTTGTAGAGAGAAAATTTATTAATAATTCTTGCAGCCAACATAATTTAGTTCTATGCAGCTTATAAATAGAGTATCTACAGGCTTGCTGCGCTGCACTGCAATTATTCATTGGCCATGGATGCAATTACTTCTGCGTCTGTTTTTGGCTGTTGGATTTTGTTGTCGTTGTTGTTGTTAGTGTTCACAATGTGCCATCATAAATAAAATAAATGACAAATGCCAAACGAGCAAAAATTTATTTTAAATGCACTAATATGTGCATACAGATACAGATACATATGTACATATATAGAACTACTTATGTATAAACGAAGGCAAACCTCAATGAACATATTTTATTTATTTACAATAAATGTATATGCTGTCAACAGCACATAACCGACAATTGACGATCGACAAACTACAGAAATAATATTTTAAAAACAAAAACAAGTTCGAAGAACCAAACAATCCACAATATGGCATAGTTAAATGCATTTTAATTTTTAATTTTTGCAAAATGAAAATATGGCAAAATGTATAAGAGTAAAATAAAAGTGAAAAAGTTGAGGATATAGCTGACAATGTGATACACTTTAAGTTTTAAAAAAATATTGAAGAATGAGCGTATACTTTCGGCTTTCAAAAAAGTATTGCGAATTTATGGCGTTCCCCTCTCAAAAAAAACTAAATAAATAATAAAAATATAGGATTCTAGGTAGTAAATTAAGTCTTTGCTTATTACGACCATAGTCAACATATTACCAAGATGGCAAACACCCTTAAGATCTACCTTTAACCTGAAGTTGGCCGATAAAGCAATCATATTGCTGATACGTATTCTTGGAAACAAATGTTTATATTAAAATTGTCGTTAAGTTGACTATGAAGTATGTGCATGTTCCTCTAAGAACTATAAAAACCATAGGACCACAAGAAATCTTCTCCAATGTTCTCGATCTCTAGCCATCTATCAGATATGATGCCAGTTTAATCTTAGAATCTCCTATGTCAGGTCAAATTGTCAGCAGCATATGAATGCTTTGTCTTTTGGAATATCAAGCAATTTCAGCACGTGTTTGACCAATTGTAATTGACCAATTTATACCCATTTTGATTTTCTATGGCATCCCTATTTGGTGTGTTCGTACCCAGAGAACGGCGTTCGACATAATCTATGGCCATAAGATGCAAAGCAGTCTTTAATTTTCTGCAAAAAGAAAAATTTAATGTCATCAATATTATCTTACAGTTATGAATTAATCCTATCTGGGTCCAGGGTTTTTCGTGTGATAATCCATTGTCTTTAAACAAAGAGAAAACAAGGAAGTCTTTCGTCTTCCGAATGAAAATAATTTATCTTTTACTAAAAATCAGTCGATCATATTTGTGCACCTGGTCTCAACGCTGAGCATTACTATTTTTGCAGTAACAATGGCAATTGAGAGACTCTCAAGATCTGTTGATTTGCGCTCAAAAGTCAAATTTTTATATTGTTTTTTGACTTTTAAAGAAAGACCAAAACGATTTTGAAGATTTATTTAGCCCACTTTCAATCCATAGTAGCAACGAAAGATCTCTTTTCCAAATGGCTTAGGCCGCTTTGCCCCAACTGCCAATACAAGGAAACCAAATTTTTTTTGTTTTGTATACCTACATGTGTCCTTGGTGCAAATTTAACTGAGCCAATTGTGTTGAACCAAAAAAGATATTTTGTTTGACCTAATGATAAGAGCACTTTCAATTTGATTTTTAAGAAAGAAATCCAATTTCTGTAGCCAATTTCATTTGTCATGCAAAATAGGAGACAATGTTTTTGTTTTCCTCTTTTAAAATTTTTAACTAAACTTTAAGCAAAATGCTCAAAAAAATCCAAACCGGTCTAATTTGGGATTTATCTAACATAAAATAAGTCAAAATGTAATAACTTTTTAGCTTTTTTTTACTACTTGTTATCATTCCCATGTCATTTTGCTTTATATAACTTATAATCTTTTATCTTTTAATTTTGGCTTTATTATCCCGATCGGCAATATCCTTGACCCACAGTGCGTACAGTGTATACCAACTATCAACACATTGCCCAAACCTCTGCTTACACATTCACATATTAACGAAATTAAAATAAAGCGACAAATTGTCAAATGTTTAAATCATAAAAAATTTAAATGAGAACGGAAAACGGAAAACATGGTCAATGGAAAACGAAAATGCGGCAAACAGAGTCAGCCAAAACATATTTCAATAAATTGTAAATAATAAATTGTATAAATGTATTGTATACTCAATATATATGATATGTATTTACACGTATGTGTGCGTTGTAAATATTACACAATATAAATGTACACACACACATATATATATATATATATACAAATAGCTAAATTAACTAAATATATACGAATTGGATTGCTAATACGCAGTGTAGGACCGCTTGATGTCAGCCAGTTGAAAAAAGATGGCATTTAATAGCAGTGGACCGAGTGCAAAAGGGACAATAACATGTAACTGGTAAGACGTGCTTGGAGCACGCTTGGTTATCTTTTTGTAAACGTGTCTTCAAGTGTACTTCATCTGTATCTGTTTGTGTATGGGGTGTGTATGCGGGTGTGTGTGTGTGTGTATCTGTGTTTATATGTTTTTGTGTAAATGTATTATTAAGAAACCATTTGTAGCTATTTTGCTATAATCTCTTTGCATACGCCGATTGTGATGATGATGATGCTTTCGAAGATGATAATGAAGTTAGGCTGATAATGATTATTGTAACTTAACAGCTTAACAGCAACAACAATATATATAAGGCAAAAAAAAAACAATAACCAAGAAGTATTTTGAAGAATAAAAGCTAGTACACACACTGTAGATTACGCTATATAATTTTTCTTCTATTTGAATTTTATTTGTTAGTAATGCAATTTGCCTAGGTCATCAAAGACAACTAGATTAAGATTGAGCTTCATGTTGGTTACTGCGTGATACCTTTATTATTGGTACAAACAACTTCGGATATCTCAAATTTTCTTCAACTAGGTACTTAGCTTTGAGAAAACCCATTATACTCCTTAGCCGGCTGGGGCAGTGTATCAAAAACAAGAGCTAAAAAAATGCTGTAAGGCCAATGTTTAGCTTCAACAACAAAAACCTTTTTGCGCACCCAAAAATTCTATATGTAAGTCATATGGCAGGGGGTCAAGCAATAGTGGTCAGGGAGGGCAGCACATACTAATGCTGTTTAACAGTACGGGGCGGGGTCAGCCATATCCACACGTTGTCACATGATACACACGTGCATAAGGCATTTGCTGAGTCAACTTGGCTGGACTTGTATTTGGACTCGCCCCATGAGTGTTTAGAACTCGGGGTAGCTTACTGCGAATTCTTATAAATATTTCAGCAGCCGGTCTGAAAAAATATATTGTTCAGATAAGCCAAAAAGTTTCGAAGTGGGGGGGAAAATATATATATCGCAACAATACACAATATGAAAAAAATACACTTTAACTCAATAAAAAGCAACAATTCAAAATGCCAAAATGATTGTGCTTGTCTTTTAGACATATGGCAGTGTAGCAGTTACAGCAACTCGGAGGACAGCAGCAACAAAGCCCTTAAAGTTTAAAGTCACAATGTGGATTACAAGCCGCAATTATGCAAGGTCTTAGAGGGAATTATAGCAAAGTATTTGTATCACATATTTAATGACTCTCTTAATATTAATCATACGCACCATGGGCTTTAGTAGAACATGAGCTATTCTCATGTATATAATGCAAGAGTTTCAGTTTAAACGCTGCGGGCAAAGAGAATTAGATTGTTAAATGCCAAACATGCTTAATTGACCAAGTTCATTGGAATTAAACTTCAAAACAATTGTTTTAACTATTGTTGTAGGGAGCAACACAACAACATCGGAAATGTGTGCGGATGTAAGAATGCAAAAGCATTTGGGCGCAAAAACTGCTTTTGTTAAATCAATGTTGAGGAACTTTGTTGTTTTTCCTCTTTTACATTTGGTTTGAGTATTTAACATACGAAACTATTTTATCTCGTCGTCTTTTATTGTAGTAAGGACTTCAACGAACGACGAAGAAATCAAAAGAAAACTAATGTTTTTGATTGGCATCATCTTTATACATTTTTTTACTGATTGTTAGTTTAGTTCTTTATACAAGACACAAGCTACGCAATCTCAACACTTTGTTGAATTCTTCGTCAATTAGATTGGTTTTATTGTAATGCGAAAATCAATGAAATATAAAATGTATTTATCGATAAATATCCAAAATAAAGTTGTTATGTTATAACTTAAAAACTAATTCAATTATTAACTCTTGAACTTTGAAAATGTTATATGGTAAAATAAAACAAAGTATAAAAAGATTTAAAATTGTTATAATTTTGGGATGTAAAATAACCACAATTAAAAACTGTATTATAAAGATACATAAAAATAAGTAAACAAAATGACTCCCCTTAACCATGGTCATCGCTTCAAATGCCAAAAAATATTTTTTGATGTGTATATTAATAGCTGTTCGAAGAAATCAGGGACCTAAAGTTTATAGTCGAATCTGAACAGCGGTGTATTTAATTAATAGTTATCCTAAGTAAATAACTTCTTATTATTCTTAGCTATGCCTCTGCTAACCAAATGCACCAGAGCTGCCGAGTGGAATCAATGACATTTCGGTTTAGAGACAAGTACACACTACAACGTTACCGAGACCCACATGTAGCCATAAGCAAGCAAAAATTTTTAGTAACTGATATCTTATCTAATTAAAAACTTTTCTAAAACATAATAAATAGTCATTGAACTGCAGCTTAGTGTTTAAGTCATATTAAATAGCTTTGTTTCGAGTATTTATGAAAGTCTGATTACATTTCAGTTTTATGTACGAATGATCTTGAATATGATCAAAAACTACATAATTAAGACAGAATTTTATGAAAATTTATTGCTTTTTATTTATTCCAATGCAGTTATACAAAAAATTATCATAGTTTTTTAAAAGGGGGCCGACAACAACAAGAACAACAACATATTGCATAATATATAACTTATTCGTAAAAATCTTACAATACCATTATCTATAACCATATCTTTTGCTTTTTCAATTATTCTTTTTGCATTGCTGGAAACCGCAACCTGGACAACTCTCGTCATGCATCCTTAACATCAATGAACTCACGCAAACACTCACGCTGGCAAATTGACTTCCTTGGAAAAATCGTGTTTAACATGTGGCGGCCATTTTGTTGCTGACACCTATTGTTGTTGCTGCACAACATGGCCGCCGACTCTATGCTGAAAACAAATGGATGCCTACATTTGTGAAAATGTGTCATAAAATATTTAATACCCTATTGTATAAAAATTTAATTTCATTTTTCTTTTTTCTTTTTCTCACATGCATACGCATATGTGAATGTATTTGTATATATGTAATTGTGTGTGTATGTGTATACGATGTGAATACATTTTCACGCATATATGGTCATTGATTTTTTTTAAACGTATTTAACTTCTTTAACGACAATATATCACGCTTCATATGGCAACAAAAATACAAAATGATAAAAAAAAAATAATCGCAAAAAATGGCTACCACGGCACTGCGACAAATGTGAATAATTAAATACAATGCCCGTTGGCCAACATTTGCTTGTTCGGCACTTTGACAATCTTTGCTATTTGCATTTGATTTGCATTGCCTGAAACTGCGCCTCGCGCCTATGAACAACACACCACGCACACACACACAAACATACAATCCCACCTGGTAAACCCTACAACTACCCCCTGCGGGATACTGCCACTACTGCGACGCCCAATCAATTTTCGGCATGTCACTGCCAATTACACCTTTTCAATATTTGCGCGAATACTTGCTGCCGGGTTCCATTTCATTTCGCTTCCATTTTTTTTGTCCGGCTCTGGAAACTGTGCTCGACATTGTCCCATGCAGTGGCGGAAACTACAAATCAGCCCGGCAAAACGGCGACCATCGAGATGTATGCGCCAAGCTCGTACAATGACACCGTTACCGGCGAGACACTGTCCAGCGTGTCGGAGAAGAGTGAGTCGTACTCCAATGAGGGCAGTCAACCGGAATATATTGTGAGTACATACCAAAAAAAAAAAAAAATAGAAAAACTTACATAGTTGTAAATACATAGAGATAGACTCATCTAGCCGAGTGCACTGTGAGCAAAAAATTAGAAAGATTTCACTTCAATGCAGGGAATCAAGCATTAGTAGATATATTGCGGAAATTTTTTTTTGAATTCTGCATAATAGACTGGAAATAACTGGAAATGCTGTGATCGTGTAAGGTGTTACGTTGCAATCAATGTCAACATGATGTTTTGAGAGAATTAATACCAAACTTTCAGATATCACACTATTACTGTGAATTATGCGAAGTTAAGGTGTAAGCCAAAAAATACCAATTGTTCAAGTGTTCATGATTAGAGTCTCAAATTCTCGGCTTCAACAATAAAAACAAAAGGAGCTCAATGACAATTGTCTGAACTTTTTTTACAAATAAGTTTCATAAATCTCCGACTACGCTTTCTCTAAGGAGATATAAGTATTCAAAGGCGATTTCATTAAATGCTTTCTAAATCGGAAAGTCATTTTCAAGTTTATTATCATATATATTTTTTTCGAACTTCTGCTAAGTGAATTATTTTCTAAAATTAATCCATTAGTTCATTAGCTTCATAATTTGATATCTAATTAAACAGTAAAGAACTCCATCCTAAAGCAGCAACTCTCGCCTTCTCTCTATTATGGCCAACGAAACCTAAATCTGATTATACAGCTAAAACTCTGAAGGTACGACATCCATTGATTGTTGTCAAGTTGTCAGTTGATTTAAGTCTAGCATCTGTAGCATTAATAAGGACAAGAATACAATTTGGCTTCTACGTCAGCTCAGCATTCATTTGGAAGCAACTAAAGCGAAAGACCACTCTTTTAGCACTTCAAGAACTCACAGAATGCATTACGAACACACTCAGATTTAGCTGACTTGCATACATAGTAGCTTCGAAAACTTTTCATCCAGCTTTTTCGCACTTTGATAAGTTTACCGTGCTGCATCACGTCAAACTGCTGGCTAGTGCTGCAAATCCAGGTCACAGTGTTAATTAAA
Organism: Chymomyza procnemis; assembly: GCA_035046065.1. Classification (NCBI taxonomy): domain Eukaryota; kingdom Metazoa; phylum Arthropoda; class Insecta; order Diptera; family Drosophilidae; genus Chymomyza; species Chymomyza procnemis. Next base: position 7,446,150 of record JAWNOJ010000023.1, on the reverse strand, counting down.
GCAGACAATAGCGTCGTCTTCTAGGGGCTTACTTGACAGTTTATAAATGGCCTGGGTATCATCTAAAAACCAAGCAAAGGAATTGTAACAAATTTGCATTAAAAAGTTAATAGTGACAAATTGACAAGTTGGCAGTATCATCATTAGAAGAACTTCGATGAGTGTAAACATTCGTTGAGATTTCTTAGAAATTTAAATTAGAAAACTATTGCGAATTAACGTGCAAACAAAACTAAACTATTTACTTAACGATTTTCACCAATTATATATGCAAATTTGCATTTAAAATAAATAAAACGGCTATTTTGAGAAGGATATTTTATGCTTGACGGATTAAAAGCCTCATTTCAACTAATGATAATGCATTATATGAGGCGTATACGTTATTATAAATAAAATCGAAGTTATGGTACTTAGACTTAAGCACTAAACTTACAATAACATTAAACGCCATATGAATTCGAAATATTTCGCCTCAAGGACTTCAACTTGTCTTTAAATAATAATTTTCTCAATAAACGTTCTCTCAGAATCACAACTAAGATTTAAGTCATCAAATTTTTTGTCGATTTACATTTGCTTCGATTGACTTTTTAGGATTAAAGTCAAAGAAACACCAAACAGAATCAAACGTTTCAAAATAATACCAAAAAGCTGATTAAACGCAGTATATGAGAGCTCCGCTAAACATACAAAAATAGTTTTATGGTTTTAGAAAGTTATTTTTCTCGCTTATCTCTTACCTTTAACTTCATTAAAATACAGAAGTATTTTAAAATACGGATTCTAAGCTTCATTCAAAATAATCAATTCAAACGCAAATATAGGATCTGCTTCAACTTTTTCTGTCAGTGCCTTCAAACATTTTTCCCGCCTATTTCGTGCTTATAGTCTCTACTCTTTCTTAGTTTTTTTTTCGCTGTGTGCCTTGTGTCCTGCATGAATATGCATATTGAGCACAATAGTCAAAGAGGAAAAGAGTGAGCATAAAGAGGAAAAAGGATAACGGGCTAGGAACTAGTAGTTAGTAGTAGAACAAAAAAAAGTAGCATCTACTAGTAGTAGTTGAGTCTGACAAACATTTTAGTCATTGCTTATGTAAAAATTCGGGTTATGCTAAGTAATTGCAAAGCGGCACAAAAGCTTAGACGAAATTTACTCGCTAGCGGAAGTTGAAGTTTCAGCCGGCCGGAAGTGGCATGCCGCCATTGCCATTGCCAAAGACATGGTGATTAATTACACAGCGTTGATGCTGTAGCCGAAGCCGTAGCTGCTGCTTAAAATGTTGTTGATGATGATGGTTATGATGATGACGTTGCTGCTGCTGCTGCTGCTGCTTTTGCTGCTAATAATGAGCTTGACGGCAGCATCAGCAACGACGACAATGACAACCAACCTACCCAAAACAAATCGTTTCAAATTATTAAAATCATTTATTATCAACGTAATCTTGCTTGCCGCCAACTTACACAAAAACCAAAAAAAAGCACCACACAAAAAAAGAAACGTTAAAGAAAGCCAAAGAAAACGTCCGCCTAATGTCGTCAGTGTGCAAAGTAAAATTGCGGTTCGCCTGCATTATAAATCAACGCTACGTATACGCAATCTGTCCTGTACGCAGCATTCCTTGAAGTATGCCCTGACTAAATGCAAGGCGTGTCGTCACTGTCATTGCGACTGTCAATTACGCGCCAACAATTCTCAACGCCTTTCAAGCAATCATCAGCCCCATGGCATAATTATATAACATTATTCATTTTGTGACCATTCCAAGGGTTAGGAAAATGGAAAAAAAATCACCATACTGCTCAGAAAATTAGCCACTTTGCTTAAGAGCTCTTACATGCATTGCCAAAACTCATTGCTTAACTCTAAATCCATTGCGTACATTATCTCTTTTCTACTTATCTATATATGCTTTTTTAATATATTATTATACTTAATCCCATTTACAGGATGAGGCACGCAAGAAAGCAGCGTCAACGTATCTTGTTGAAAGTAATGATATGCCACCACCAAGATATCAAAAGGATGGCACCTTACCAGTACTATATCCAAATAATATGGGTGAGTATGGAATTTGAGATTCCATGAAAAGTATATTAAATAAATATAATACAATAAATATAATATGAAAAGATAATTAATATTTAAAAGCTAAGCTATGAACCTTATATTGAAATTGAAGAAAAACTGAATTCCAATATTTAAGGACAGCAAACCTTCCTATTGAATTCTATATAATTTTGATTGTATGTCTTTTTCATTTTAATGCAATCATTGTCCCATCACATATGTTGGGTACATATATCGTCTTCATAACAGAGCCTAAACTGTAAGAAATTTGAGATTAAAATATTTTATAGTTTGGAATTCAGATAAATAAGTTAGCAGTAAAGTCAGGTAAAACCTCAAATCCGAAACTATCAACTGCCTTTCCAGCTTATTTAACTTTGATAAATGAAAGCAATACTTTTGTTGCTCACCCAAAGCTTGAAATTATGCATTAGTAACCAAAAAATATGAAGAATTGGTAAAGATATCTCACGAACTCATTAGCTATTACCCTTCACTTCTAAATTTCCTATCATAGTGTGATTCCACTACTGGGAGGATAGTAGCTGAAGCGCATTTTAAGATAAAGTTAGACAGCTGCACCCTTAAGAATTAACTCTCCTCGTAAAGCCACTTTTTGAGGATGGTTTGGCTTTACTGATGTTCACCAAAAATATCATTGTTACAGAAACTGTTCGTGTTTTGATGTGTACTTAAAAATTATTTTGAACAAAAATCGTGAATCATTTTGCCGCTTCAAACACCACTTTGTTGGATTTTTCTATTTTACATTTATAAAGTGGGACTTTTAAAAGCTTAAAAAAAATTGAAAAAAATCACGCAAATTAGAATAATTTATGAATTAAAGTCGATAGAATAAACAATTTTATTTCATTAATAGCTCTTCAGTCCAAATGCGTGTTGTATAGTACCAGCAGACACCTAAAACACGTCAGCCATTTGAAATAAATTTGCTTAAAGAAAACTTACCCTTTATATGGCATAAATATTACTGCAAACAGCATTAGTAACCCATTGATTGTTCAACAGAAAATCTCTTGTAACAAAAGTCACATATGAAAATTTCGGCCATTTAAAATCATGCAAACGCTCAATTTCATCTCGTCAGAGCATCTGCAGTGCTACACAGTTCACTTTCATTTCGCTATTCAATCAATGCTTGCCACTCAACCCTGCCACAATTGAGTTCAAATTTTGCCGCATATAAAAACCGTTTTAGATAATTAACTTTCAACCAAAACAAAGTTCAAAGCTCTAAGCGCTGTCAGCGGCGTTCCATTTCGGTTGGTATTCTATCTTTTCAACCATTTTTTTTTTGCATTCTTATTTTATCCCCCGAAATGCTCTGACTAGAGCTGGTGCTTCTTTCTATTTTTTGTTGCACATTGCCTGATTTTATGCCATGATTGCAGCGCAATCAAAGCATTTCCAAGCATTCAACTAACAGCAGCAAAAAAAAAACATGATGAAAAAAAGAAAACTGTTAAAAATGGCAATCGATGAAATATCGTATATAAAATTAAAAAAAAAAAAAAATAAATAAATATAGTGAAGAAGCGCAACGCGAGAGCTGAAAATTCAATTTCAATGCAACATCTCACTCTTAATTGTAATTGAGCAGCAAAGTTTTTACTACGATGTAGTCTTGATTTTCAATTGAAACCCCTCCATTTCTTTGCACTCTGTATCTCCGTGTGTGTGATTCGCCATCTTGACCGCATTCGACATTAAATCACGTTTTTACTTTTTACGCTTGCTCTAATTTCAAAACGTGACCCCAAAGATGGCTGCAACTGTAGCTTGCAACAATATGCAAGTTAAATATCCAAAAATCCACTAAAAATTATTGCTTAAACAAATATTATGAACTTTAAGTATATAGTAGCTCAGACAGTAGCCGACAACTCGGGGAAAAATCAACATTACCTAAAGAAAACATTCGTTTTACAAAAACTTGCAAAGCTAAATGAAAAAAAAAGAAAGATATGCATTTGTAATGCAAATGGTAAAAATAATAAAAATACATTAGCAGAAAACTGCAAACTTGCGCATTGAAAAATGGCAAAGGTACAAAAAAAAGGATTATAAAAGTAAGCCGGCAACCTATAAGTAGTGCCGACTTTTGGATACCCTAGGTATCTTAAACTAACAACTGCATAACTCAAAGACTACATAAATCCTTTTTGAAATATTTGTTTTGCTTTGTATATATTGACTAACTCAATATTTATATATACTTACTTTATTTATGCTTTTCTATGTTGAATGTGAATTTTGAAATTATGGTAATATTTTGAACATTTTTATTTCGGCAATACTAATATTTTAAGCATACCTTACCTTCTGTAACTATTAAACAGCTTAACTATTACTTAAAATTTTCAAACGATTTAAATAAGGTTTACATAAATTATTTTCAGTTTATCATCCTTTATTTATTCATCTTAAACACTTTGTAGACTTACGAAATATTCTATAAATATCTCAATTTTTCCATTTATTTTGCAAAACATTATTTTTAATTTCACTCATATATCATCTTTCTGCTTTGACCGCAAAATAGGTCCAAAGGAAATTTATTTCCAAAAACCATTTATGCTAAGATGCTCTAATTGACTTAGAACAAAAATAAGTCCAATTTGGTCCAAAGCCAAAAGTCTTACTAATTCTCGACTACCACAACGAAATCAGCATTTAATGCAAAAATAAAACCAATCATTGCAAATGTATATTCAAAACTTTAATTGATTGATCCTAACTAAGAGACAAAGCGAAAATGCCAGATTAAGTGCATCACTTTATTCAAAATTTAGCTTCTAAACGCTAGTTCTACAAGAAAAATGCTTACTGAAATTCGTTAGTCCCAACAGCATCTGTATTCCAGGCAAAAATAGAGTAGGAGTGGTTTTACTTAAATTTTTTTTAAAAATCTATTAAAATACGTTTTGTAGAACCAGTGTTATTAGCCTTTGGGTAAGATTTTTGGAAATCGTAATATGCATTTTTCGAAAAATTTGTAATTCGTTGCTATGAAAAGGATTAAGAAACATTGAACACTAAAGATACCAAATAATATTTATAAGCAATTTTAAATTATTTGAGCATTTAATAGTTTTTAAAAAGATATGCATGATTTGCAAAAATGTCTATGATGTTATTATATGTAATATGCTACGACCATAAGATATCTTGTAGAAAGAGGACCTAAAATAAAAAAAATCAAGTTAAGCAAAAGTTACATTTGTCAGCTCAATTTCAAGCTGCAAGCATTTTAAACTGATAACAACACAAATTGTATGAACAAACTTACAGACAATAGTTTCCACACAAACGTGTAAAAGTATTAATAAATGTGTATATATTTTGCAAGGTTACCCGATGCAGGCATAGTATTGCATTCGCTGATTAATTGGCTTAATCAAAAAGCAAGCCGTAAATGACAACTAAATAATGATGCTTGCAGGACAAATTCGCACAAATGAAGTTAATTGATACAATGGAAGTAGATGAGACTATCAACTGACATTCCCTTACCTCTATATACTTATATTGCCAACAATTGAGGTATTAAAAATTATATAAGCTTTTCAAAATAAGGTCCCACACCAGGCAGTACATAGGGTTACAGCAACACTGTAACCAACTAATAGGTATTAAATAACTTACAATTACTTTATGTCAATATTATTCTCCATGTTAAATTACGTTAAAAGCACAAGCAGAGCAGCAAAAACAAAAGTAAACTATAAAAAAGAAGAATATATTTTAACGTGGACTACTAGCAATAGATAAACAAAACTCAAACAAAGAACTGTGGAAGAAACACACACACACCGAAACACACAGATACAAAAACACACACAATAAACAGAAACTATAGTCACCCTCTCCCTTAAACGCATAATTATGTATGCGGCTGTACGCCATCTTTGAACAGAACAACTATTCTGAAAAGAAAAAAGAATAAAAGAAAACAAAAAAACAAAAAAAATTTAAGATTACAAAATGGTAGACTTATAGATACTCTATAACTGCATAGTTTGCATGTGATTAGTACATTGAACAGGAGCTTAGTTTCGAGAGACGAAAAGTCAAATCGTTTATTCGTTCATTGTTATCGTTGATACTTTACAATACAAGCTTCCGTGTTCTACAAAGAAAAAAGTTAAAATTTTGTACATTCTTTCGCATATTAAGGATAATTCATGCAATGTTTCAAATTTATTCTAGAGTAGACGCTTTATTATCACTACAATCACTTGTCAACTTTCTCCGAGAGACGAGAAGGTTCGTGTAATGGGTCTCTCTACACGCCACTTTTTCTCTTTCTCTCCTCCCCAAATACTATCTAACCCTTTCCCTTTCTGGTATGGCACAATGGGCTATTTAGCCTGAGTATCTGGGGCGGTGCCTTTGTCGCCTCTACCATCCTCACATCTATCTATCTATCTATCTAGACTTATTAATATTTTAAATCTTCAAAAAATACGAATTTACGAAATAAGACACATTTCGCTAAAAAGTTGGAAAAAAATCAAGAAATTTCGTTACTTTTTAAATTCTGGTAGCGTCAACAATATTTAAAATTAAAATATATTCGACTTTACTATTCTGTCTTCGTTCTTAAGGAAGCATGAAGATAACTCTTTTAATTAGCTGCTCGAAGATTAAAAGAGCCCATAGTTCATACTCGTACTTGTGAATAAAGAAAGAACCACCTAAACCAACAATAGGGAGCGCTAGCGCAGTAAATTTCGATCGAAAAATAGTCAATCCCTTACGTGTAGCTTTCTTGTGGTGGTAATAAACTATAAGTTAAAGACAAATTTTAAAGAGGGATGAATATATCTTTACAGCTATTATTGAATGTTATCAATACCTTCTGTTATCCTGTTACCAACCTCTTGACAAATTCTTAATACAACTTAACCCATGTGGGGTTTATAGTGTATAAAAAGAAACCCCAAATAACAAAGCACACAGACACATAAAAGCGTCAGAAAGAAAGAAAAGCAAAAACACTCACACACTTACACACAGATAAACACTCCTCACACACACACACACACACACTTAGACACACACACAACAAAATAGAGACGTCGAAGAAGAATCCGATGGAAAAAAGTGCAAAAGAATCGCACGTGGCATAAAAATTAAAATGCTTGCCGGAAGCTGAATCTCAAACAAGCGCCCAAGGCTGTTGTTCCGAGTGAAGAGCAGCCAACACATACTGCAAACAACAACAAAAAAAGAGGCAATGGGAACAGTCTATGTATAGTTAAGCAGGGTCCTTCCTATACATAGTGCATATATATGTATGTATTTGAGTTTTCGTCAGTACCTTATATGTGATGTACCATCATGCTACATTTCTTCACTTTTTTGTCCCTTTTCTTTAGCTTTTTTTTTGGAAGCTTGAAAAGTTGGCGGCCTACCACAAATGATACGCTTTTAAATACCAAGCATATACATTAAAGCAATATCAAACTAAGGTTTGAGTTGAAACGAATCTTCAATACACTTTATATATATTCGAGCTCTTTATTACTTATCTGGATACAGATAATTAGTATCCTTATAAACCACTGGCATTTGAGCAGGATGGAAGTTTCCAGCATGTTCGTGCCAATAATTGACATAATAAAGTCATTAACATTTTTGTATCTTAAAAAAAAGTTTAAAATTGATTTTATTTAAAAATATTAGAAGTATGTTTAAGAAACTTTAGTGACCCTATTTTATTGGTAATACAAAGATTTCATATTTGCTGGTGGACCCACTAAATCTAGGAATTATTACTTCATGTAGCTTTATAAAGACCAATATTTGATTCTTATTGAAAGAATACTGACTGCTTCTGCGCAGCGAAAAGTCCACACGTTGAGTCCAATTCTGACATATTTCATCCAACGTATGAGTATGACTAGTCACAAATAAGTTCCTCAACAGTCCAGTGCGTCAATCGTTTTCGGCTTGTTGCTCGCTATGTAGTACACATGAGTCCAAATATAAACTATCATCGTTCCAAGTGCACAGAGGACCTACAATTAATAGCTAAAGGCGGTATTGTTAACTAACAGAGAATTACTCGCGACTTTTTGCTAGCTATGCTAGTGCTAGGCATATGCACCACTGCTACTACAGAGAATCGAACTATCGACCTTAAGTTATAGAAGCGAGTACGCTACCACTTTGCTATCGACGTGCACACTAGGCTTAACAAAGCCCCATAAAAAGTCGAGAGCGTCAAATCACACGATCTAGGCGTCCAATTGACCAACCTCAAAACTGTGTATCATATGGCACTATTTTGTAATCCACAAGTCGATCTTCCTTATTTTGGACAAATAAAAAGTTTCTCATCCACATGGATTTCATCATTCACAATAACATTGCGGGCGAAATGTCGAAAAATTGCTCATTTTTGTTATTATTAATTATAATTCTGTTATTAATTACAATTATTTAACCAATTTTTTGGCGACTTAAGCTTTTCTTTGAAAGGCCGATGCGATTGGCGGTTGTTGCGTTAGCTCACACCAGGTACGCAGTGAGAAGCCAGTTCTTCTTTTCACGCAATTTTTGTTCATATTCATTATTCTGAGCCGCATTCTTGTAATAGAGTCCTATAAATATTGTAGTACTTAGGGTCTTGAATTATTTCAGGGTTGTTGCTACTAAATTTATCTTCTCGTGCTGCCCAAAGCAATCAAATATTTAATAATCTGTCACTTTGCAAATGATATTTTGCAATTAACAAATCGCATCAAAATCAATGAAAGTTTTACTTTTGTTGCGTAAAAAAATGAAAAGATATAACGTTTACCTAATATGGAATCAACTATACTATTAATTATTTCTTTTATATTTGATATTTTATTTTATTTAAAATATCATAAATGCTTGAAAATAATAACATATTAAGCCTCAAATGCAATAAATGGCGAAATCGCTTTAAATCCAATTAATAATTTCTATCAAAGAGCATTGAGTTTAATTTGAAGGCTGTTTTAGTATTTATATTACTTTATATAATCGGTTTATCTTTTTTTTGTATTTTTTCAAATGAATTTTTGTTTTTTAATGTTTTATTATAGTGAATGCAACTGTAATGACACAGCTGAGGTTTAACCACAATGACCATTTTGTGCCATTTTCCACAACTATATTAACTATTTTTCTATGAAATTGCAAAATGAAAAAAAAAAAATACAAACGCAAAGTAGAAAGCAACAATTAAAAATGAAACAAATATTCAGTTAATTGTGTATTAATTAAAATAAATTATGAGTGCAAATCAGAGATAACTTTTTAAGCTGCCAAAGATAAATACTCTCTGCAAGTATACCTGCTCGATAAAAAAAATGAATGATTCTGTTCAACCTGCCCAACTATTCATACAAACGATATAATCTTTTTTCAAGCATTTCTCTGATTATTTTTCAAACACCTTGAGATTTCCAAACCACTTTACTTGCGTTCAGAGTATAAAAGAAACCAGCAACAACTTCAAATGGTTGCCCAAAAGCCTCAAAAAATAAATGCAAAATAAACAGAATAAATGTATGAAAAAATATAACATTGATGACAGCCGTAACGTCAGCTGCTTATGGGATTGCATGTGTATGTATCTCTGTGTGCGTGTGTATCTGTGTATGCGTGTGTGTGTATCTGCGGCATTTTTAGTTGCAATTTTTATTTACCATTTATGTGTTTAAAATGCAACAAACAGACAACCACAATCGCAGTCGCCGCAGCTACTTCTCTCGCTTTCTCTGTGGATGTCGTCGCCACAATTTTTAATGAGATACTTTTCAACACGTCGGCAGCATTAATGAGCAAGAGAATGGAAGCGTCTCCGGGCTGCACGTGTTGGTTGCGGCAACAAGTAACTTCAATAGCCAGTAAAAATCTCCTCTTATATTTAAGTATATAAAATACTTGGGTAGAAATATGAGAAGCAAGCCTCTTTGAAATAAAGATTCAAGTAAAAAAGTCCTCACAGGACTTAAAATAACATAAATGTTTTAACGATGTGAACTTAAAACGGAAAAACGTGCAAATTAATCTTCAACGAATTTAAAAAATTAATTTCAATCGGAATCACAAACTAAATATTTAATTTGAAAATTTGATTTAAATAAGAAGTACAAATAAAATATTTAATTAGGGGAAAAAATTACTCATACGCAATGTTGCTACAATATTTACTTACCTAGGCTTAAGTTTTTATAAATTCCGTAAAATGATTATCTCAATTGTATGGCTTTGAACTTAGGGGAAACAAAACTTGACATGATTTTATAGGGATACAAGAAAGCAGAATTGTGAAAGTTTTGACATTCAAATGCGGCTGTAATCTTGGAACATCTCTACGTCAAGAATATTCTTCTCATGAATCTTAACTGCCGCTATCAACTGTTGCTATAATTAACTTAGGATTAATGTATAGATTTAGTAACAGATAAAAAAATTTATTTCAAATTTGCTGATTTTAAACGTGATATAGAAAAATCACTTAAAAATGAGAGAACTGAAGAAAAGGTATTTAGACTCTTTGCAACAAATTAAAAAAAATTTTAATTTCGAATATTTAATATCAAGCGCTACAGACCTGCATGTTGAAGAGTTATTCGAATTTATTTGCTATTTCCTTGGACTCCCATACTAAAACTCACTCCTTAATAATAGGTAATCCAATAATTTGTACCTACCATGTTCTGCTAATTATGTGGCAACGAGGCGTAATTCCATTTGTTACAAACTTTGAAACTGCATTTGCAATTACATTTTATTCTCCATACTTCTTTAACATAAAGAAAATGCTATTAATATTTTAATTAGAGTAAACATGGTGCAAAGTCACATCAAAAAATTATTTTATTTTTTTGCCAATTTTGAACATGAAATCTTAGAAATTAGAAGTCTATATACTAAAAATGAGTGAAGTATCCACAAACGTAAACTATTACCGCTTTTAAAAATAAATGGTTTTGTTATAGTGAAACTTTTTTTTTGCACACCTTTTGGAAATCTGTAACAATTCAACCTAAGGTTTTTATTGAATAAGTAAAATAACGGAAAGGATACCACATACAAAAAATTGAGTCCCCGATCTTGTCATAGGGGAATTGTTTAGTTATAGCCCATGATAAATAGCTTCGCCGGGGTTTAGCAGTTTACATAACAGCGCCTAATCCCATCATAAATAGAGCATGAGTTTTGAAGCATGAATATAGGCGAAGCTGGAAAGGCATAGGAAACTATTTTTTTACTATCGGTCAAGGTCCACTGAACTATTTATTCTTGCATTCCGATTATTGTCGACAGATCTAGATAAACCTTCACAATTAAATAGGTAATCACCACTTTTTCATTGCAAGTGGAACCAGCCTTTTGAAACGTAAACGAAATTAGTTTGCACATCCAATAATAAAATTAATAGCAGTTCGCCCCGATATATTTTCCCAAACATTCTGTACAGAGTTAGTTAAAAATGAATACAATTCGTCTAAATCTTAAAGTCAGATTTACCAATTTATTCGCTTTTTGTATTTCTACCCATAGTTATAAAAAAAAAACTTGGCATTTTTCTGTGAAAAGATGCAACTACAAGTGAAAAGAACTAGCTGGCGTACAAATTGCACAACAAAAATTTTGTACTCTTTTTTTTTCTGGCAACAACTATCATTCTGCTGTGGCTTGAGCAGCAGCCCGGAGAGCGGATTTGTGAGCGGAACAAACGAGCAGCAGCGACAACTAGCAAAATAGTAGAATGTAACTAGCCCAAGGGCAAGGTACAGCTGCTGCAACAGTGACTAAGTAGATGACAGACATCCAGCGGATACAAGCACTAACACATGTGTCTAACAACACGCACACAGATACACACAAATGTGGCACACAGATGCGGCAACCATTGTTTAAGGCGCGCACAGCTGTTTCACAAACACAAACTGCATAAGATATGTTCTAGGTTAATGCAAGTTAAAGTACTGAGGTTAGTTTGCGTTAGTATTGTCATAAGGACAAAAAAAAGCAAATCTTAAATGTGAAATGAAGTTATAAATATGGATAAAAATGAAATCTAAACGACTCGAGAGCGAACTCATTTTTGCAACAAACCTACGAGTAGGAGTTGGAAATAAAAAGGCGCATTAATTTTGTGACTTATACGCGGTGTATTGGCATAAAAGAAATCAAATGCAAAAAATAAAAGCAAATACACATTGCCTTTTGCTCATTGAGTTAGCGTACTCATAAATTAATTAACTAGAAGATTGAGTGGCAAACTACAGAAGATTCATTATGGTTTTATTTTGCGCAACGTCGCCTTGCCTCTCAGCTGCTACAGCTCCTGCTTCCTGCAACCTGCATACTTTAACTGCCATCTTTCTATGCCATTAAACACCATTTTGTGTTTTTTCTTTCCCACTCTCTCTCTTTCTCCTTTGCTGTTGCTTGTGCTTTTCAGCTTCTTATCTATTTGCAGTAAATGTGGTTTGTGTTTTTCTTGTTGTTGTATTTGAGGTTGTTCCCAGGACTCCTGTTGCTGCTGCTGCTGCTGCTGCCGTTGGTTCTGTTCGGTATTTGCTATTAATATGAAATGAATTAAGAGTCCCTAATCCCCGGGAGGGGAGCGTATATTGCTGTCTAAGTACTAAGGCTTGCATAAATTGCTCAGCTGTTCGCTTCAGTTTTCCTGTCTGGTTAAGGAACTGTTTAGAGCAACAACCGCAAAAAAAAAAGAACTCTAAGAATTATGCATTAACATAAGGCTTTTCTATTGATTTCTCACGGTCCTTACGCTTAGACTATACGAAAATCTTAAAGCATTAGAGTCTAGGATGCTTAAGTAAATAAAATAATTGTAAGAACGCATAGTGACCGCAATTTTCAAAAAATAAAATTTTGCTAAAAATAAATTTCTGTTCAGTCTTCCAATAGATTCCTAATTCAAATTATCATTTTTGCATTAATAATTAAGTCTTTGATTCATCATAATTTAATGATATTGCAATATCTGCTTATAAATAACAATAGTACGAAGCGACAATTCTTAGTTAAATCTTCTATACTTCATTCAACTATAAATTCTGCAATGTTTTCGATGTAATGGCAAAATTGTGCACAAATCATTTAATGAAGCAGTAATATGGGGTTTCAAAACTTACTTATGCCTTTTTGGATTTTTTTTAGAATAATAAAAGTATCTAGCGTGTAATGTTGTGCTTTTACCTGAGGCTACTTTTGGCCTAGAAACCATATAAACTTTGGCAGCTTGCACTCATACTTATTAAAATAATCACACAGAAAAACTAATGCAACAAATTTAAGAAAATTACAGTCGAAAAGGAGCATCATAAAGCATTCGTTTTACTCAGAGAACAATAAAGGGTAAGGCCCCAAGTCCCCGTGTTTGCTCTTCTAAAAATTTTTTGCCCGATGCTTGCAAACAAATCTTCAGTTTCACATTGAACCAAGAATTCCTCTTGCTGAGAATTAAATCACCAAAACTAGCATTTCAAATCAACGCGAAATAAATGCTTTGGAGTTGTTAAGTAAAACACAACTGATAATTTATTTATTGTCTACGGACAGATAAAGGATAAATAAATCAAATGAGGGACTTAAAATTTGTTGTCACACTGGGAGAAAATATCAAGTACTTTGTAAGAAATCTGAACTTGCCATCGGTGCGAATATGCAAAGACGTAGAATATCTATCCTATTTTAGAAAAAGTATTCAAAGGTTTCGTCTTTAAGGTGTATAGTAAGTATTTAGTCATTATTATTAGAGGAGTAAGCTATGGAGATTGGTATATCTAGCTTCAAATTTAAAAATAATTTCAGAATTTTGGTCGTCTAAGTGTAGTTACAATATTTTTATTACAACTCTTTCTATAGCTACTTTCAAAAACATTTTTAGTGTATTTCTCAATATTTTTTGTTTAATTTATTAATGTCTTTCTTATTTCCACAACTTCTTTTTTTTATTTTTGTGTTTACCCAGACTCTATGTAATTTTTAAATTTTTCCGAACAAAAGCATTATTGTAGTTTATGTAAATTCTTATTATTCCATAAACTTAAAATATACGTACAATATTTCGCTTTTTTAGGTTTTGTGTTTTGTATTTTTTTTCCAGAGCCATTCAAACGCGTCATAGCTCTCTCGGCAATATCAGCATTTTTCCAAAACCAGTTAATGTCTGTACTTAAGTTGATGTTCCAAGTCTATTTGTTACGTGAGTTGACATATTTAGGCGTCTGTCACTATATGTCACATGGTTCGTGGGGTCGTCTTCGTTATTTTCCTGTGCTTTTCCTTTTGGGAGCAGCCAACAATTTCATGTAGGTTACTTTTATAAACAAGTGAACCCGAAATCTCTGGAGATTTCCGGAACACATGCGACAGCTTTTGGCTTTTCAACAACTGCCGCTGATCGAAAAATCAATAATTCATGAGCTCGTACTTACTTTTATGCTATCTTATATCTTGTTTTTTTTCGTTTTTGGTTCTTTTCTCTGTGTTTTTTTTTTTTAATACCTAATACATAGAATATGCAAAATAAACAAGCCACAAAATGAACATGGCAGGCGCTAAACATTTCCAAATGTCTCAAAACAAGCGGCATCATGTGTGAACATTGTTTGCATATATGTGTGTCTGTGTGTGTGTGTATCTATAACTCTAACAGCATGTGTATGTGTGCGTGCATGTGTATTGTCATGCATTCATGAGTCTTCAATTTGTCGTTGTCACCATGGCCGCAAACCTTCTGAAGTTTCTTAACAGAATTATTGTTGCCTGCTTTTCGGCGCTAGATGGCAACCTCAGGCATGCCTTGCTATTGCTGTTGTTGTTGTTATTATTGTTGCTGTCTAAGTCTATTTTGGAAAATTACAAAATTTGTTACGTTTGTGGCTTTCACGCCTCTTCAAAGTGACAGCCAGTTTTTGTTGTTCTTTTTTTTTTCTTCGGTATTTTTTGAGGTCTGGCTGAAACAATTTTCGCCTATTCGCTTGGCATAATGTTAAGCAATTTGTTACGCCCTAAGTATGTGCATATCTCTGGGTATTATGTGATCCACATGGTCATTTCCGCTTAACCACATTTACAATTTGACTGATTCTGTTTAAAGCTTAGCTTACAAGCTTATCAACTGGAAATGCATCAAAAGTTATAGTGCAACATTTGACTTTTATCACTTTTGCAACACGTTGCATACTTATTTGTACACATGTGAGTGTGTGTGTGTGTAAACCTGATGCACAGTCCCGGACCCTGAGTCAGATATAACCCACTCGCTGCGATTAATGGCAGTCGTTTTATTTCTTTCCAAACGTTTGCACGTGCAATGAACCAGAAAAAAGAAAAACAGCAGAAAGTGTTGCAGCCAAAGCTAAACCCGCAGGGGCGTAGTCAGTTTATCGCAAAATGTACATCCAATCTTGAATGTTTTGTGCTTTTACTTAAAAAACTCATAGGCTCTTAAGTTTGAATCTCTTATGAAATGTTTTAAATAAGTTATTCCATTTTTTTTGTATTATCACTGAAAAATAAATGTTACAGAAAAATAGAGAAAGATAAGGCTTTGAATTATTTATTCATTATAGCTTTATATGTTTTTAAATAGCTTTTTAATTTATCTTATTATCAATATTATAATTATTGTACATAAATTTCGGCCTCTCTGAACTGAAAACTATTTTTCTGGCCATTTGTTGCAAAATTATAATTTGCAAGAGCGTGCACGCTTGCTTCAAGAATAAAGCTGCTCTCTTGCAAAATGCTTTATTGGTTTAAAAGAGCTGCCAGTGGTCGTGTTCTACGCGTCGAATCGGAGACTTTTTTGCTTTACCACCTAAAGGACATTTATATTATATTTATTATTTCTATAATCTTGCTTCAAAATTTGAAGCAACTTTTGAGTAACAAAGTTTGGACTTATTAAGTTTTTGACTCATTTTCAATATAACAAAATGGCTAAAATTGTACTAATAGCTAATAATATGATGTGTACGTTTATCAAAGCTTGGAATAAGTTCGAGAGCTAAAAAAAATAATAATGTGTCCGTTGTCATTGATGTCATTGCAAACATTCTGAATACCTTTTTTGTATTTAAGCTAACAGCTCGTCTTAATTACGAAGTTACGAAATACGAAACGCAGCTACTATCTTGGCAACAAGTCAAGTCATGCTGGTTTGCTCCACAATTAAGCAATGCACACAAGTGAATGGCTAAAAAATACACTTTGTGTAACCGCCATCTCAAAATATACATATTTTATATAGATAGTTTCATTCCTTAATTGAAGTTTAAATTTAAAATTTAATTTTTTAAATCATTTTTAGGTTTATGCCTTTGTAAGTAGCTGAAAATGGCTTTTTTAAAAAGTATAGCATACTTTTATGAGCTTATCTTATAATATCTTTGGGCAATTATTAGTGGAAGGTTTTAAAGCAACTGCAATATCATTTCAAGTAGTTTCAAAATATTTTGAAATGTTTTTGGTATGTCTACCAGCAGCGAAAATCTGTTTGCAAGCAAATGCTTTGTTTCTAGATAAAACCTCAAAGTTTGTATCAATTTGGCAACTGCTACATCAAGTTGAGAAGTTATTTTCAATCTTTTTAAGTCGTCACCTTATCGACTTCTCAATAGCTTTATAGTACCAAATAGTTTATAAAATTAGTTTTTTGATGCGATACTCTTCTGCCCACGTATTTACCCCGTTGCTTATGTTACTGCACTTCTCGTAAGAGCTTATTTGCAATGTGACTGCCCTTGCTCCAATTAATGGCTTCACATGACCTTATCCCGTCATCGTATCAATCATTTGTTTTCCAAGGACTTGTTACACATGGTCAAGCTAATTCAGCCTTTAAATAAAACTACGCCTCTGGCACAAACCTTTGAGTACCGCTTGTGTATGTATGCATGTCTGTACATGTCTGATTGCACTTTGCCCTCTGTGCTTTACTACACCTTCATTTGTTGTTGCTTTTATTTTTATCAGAGCTTTTGCTTATTTTTTATTCTTATTTTTATTGTTGATGTTTTCTCTTTTTGTTGCTTCATGTCTCACGATTTTGGCTTTTCCCCTGCCATTTCTTTTATTTTTAAAAATAAATGTGTCATTTGCAGTTGGCAAATTGAAAATTTCGTTTGGCCACAAAAACTACGACTTTTGCTTAACGTACTGTGGCACTGCCAATCAAGCTTTTATAAAGTATTTGTTCAATGAAAGTTGGCTATAAATGGCAGCCAATAAAAAATATAAAAATAAATATAAAGTTTAAATTTTATTTACTGATTTTTAATGCTTGCAAAAATACGAAAAAATAATAACTTAGAAAGTTGCAGCAGAGTGGGTTATGACGAATTTTTATACACTACATGGAACTTTGTTGCAGTTTTTACTTTAAATAATGATTTTTTAATTTTGTATCTTTAATTAACTGAAAAGATTTTAGCAAGTAATAATATGCATATATCTTATATAAACCATTTAGTTTGTGTCGGCATATTATGTTCAGCGATAATGAAATGAACTTTTAAAGAGGATTATTTTTGCGATGATCGAATTCGAGACATGTAACTGCTTGCAATAAAGCACGACTTTTTAAAAATATTTGGAGTTAGCTCGCATAAAATGTAAAGCAGCCACAATGAGTGTAGGATATAGGTTGTATCATTATAAAAAGGCAATTTTATAAAATTTATTTATGTGAACAAGTGTGTGAGTGTGAGTGCTTCTAATGAGGACAGCTACATGAATGTTAACTTGGCTTCCTAGAAATACATCCATTTAAAATCTTTATTCTAGAAGCACTTCATTTCTGAAAAAAACAAACTTTTTGAAAAACTTATTACGCCATTTATTGACGTTCGCAGAGTATGAAAAAAATCATGAGTAGCTTTTCGCGACTTGGTCATTTCGAATGCAATGTAAATTGGCTTTTCACACACACTTTTCCAGCTACTCAAACTGACTTTTTCAATGGCACTGCAACTGATTCAATAAGCGGATGTATTTGTTGTTGCCGGCATGGCTGCACTTGATTGCATTTTTAATAGTCAAGTCATTCAGCACAACGGCACGGATAAAGAGTTTCGATAAGAAGTAGCTGCCACAGCAGTTGCAGTAGCAACCAAAGCCGGAGTAGCTACTCACTGCTAACAAAACATTGCGAATAGAAGTAATCGTAACACTTGCATGCAGTTTATTTGATATGTTTGCTTAATGCATCTGTAATCTCTTATCTTTACAGTAAATGCCTGCACCTTGCCACATCCGCGTCATAACAATGGGAACGCAGCTGTGTCCGCTGCCATGGCCCATATGCCACGCGATGATCAAATGCTCATTAGCAAGGGCGTTTATATTCCGTCCCCATCGCCAGCACCGCCACCAGATGGCTCCTATTATAATATGAACAGTGACAGATACTTGTCATATCCGCCAATGGTAAGTGCAACGAACTTAGCAATTAGATATAACTCACCCGCACGCACTTGCAATATAAGCACACAGATACGCACAGATACACACAGTGTTGCATTGAGGAATACGCTTGAATGCACTACTTTGGAAAATTCAGGGCACATAATCCCAGCTTGCGCAACACTGGCTTGCTGGTTTAATTGTCCTTGATCCTTGGCGCTGAGTGAATTTTCCAACATTTGCGCGCGACTTAAGCAATCAACTTTATATAAATTCATTGCACTTATTGTTGGCCATGCTCATGGATTATATGGTATTTGATGCACATGGCCAGTAAAACCCATGCGCAATTTCAATTTGAAAATATACCAAAGTGGTTTTAGGATTGCTGCAGAATAAAATCTAATGAAAGTTGCCAGATGGCAGCTGTTCAATAAACTAAGATTTAGAGTTGCATTCTAGAGAATTTATTCCAAAGTGAAAACAAAGTATTTTAATGCCACGGAATCTCTTAAGCTCACACGAATCTATCAGAGAGGCTTAAAGATTAAAAATTATAATTCACATACTTAGAAATTACTACACATTTGTTCATACAAACTTGTCATTAGCGCCATTTTTCGGATTCTCGCATAATTAGCAGCTAATGTATTGACAAAAATATCTGAGCTGGATAAGTAACTACATATAACCAGATGAGACACGTCTGCTTATTCAGCTATTGGTTAAACCAGAAAATCGCTTACGAGAAATTATATTTTCTTTATCGGGCTAAAATGTTAGTTATCAAATTAAATAATTTGCAAGCGTAGCTTATTTACTCGATTAATGGATAATTTATACACTTAACTGAAAACGGTTTGACCAGATAAGCAGATAAGTTGATAAAACATGACTTATTATTAAAATGTTACAAATCTATCATGTAGTATTTTAATTTCAAATCCCTATTAAGGATATAATTAAACTTATATGCTCAGAGTATTTTATACTTACAAAGTATAAACAAGTTAATGCATAATACATTTTTAATTTAAATGTGAATTTAAAAGTAATAATGCTTATTTTGGATTTTCAATTACATTTGCAAATAAAACACTCTCAAAAATGAATTCAAATATTTTTAAACAAATTGACATTCATTTTAAGGAAATATTTCTTTCTAAATTGAAATACATACTTATAAAACTGTAAAGTATAATATAAATAAATCCTTAGAATACTTAATTATAACATAAATTTTGCATCAATTTGATTATTTAGATAAATTACAGCAAGTAGGGACTAACTTCTAATTTTTGAACAAATTTCTATAAATCATTTAAATAGTTGAGTAAAATTTCACTTGACCCAACTTAAGAGCCCTATTGCCAAATCCTCGTTCTTTTTTCGTACAGCGCTTTTATTTTTTACTACAATCAATGATATATCTCCCAAGTATCTGACATATGCAAGTTTGTTTCGTTTTTTTTTTTTTTTTGGTTAACTGCTGCTCATCAGCTCACTAAGCTGACTTGCAGGCATTTAACGCGCTTCGACTTTTATAATCCGACGGGCGCATGCAACATTGTGGCAGAAGCAAATTGACAAACTTTAAAAAGTATTTTAAGTAAAGACAGCTTTGGCACTCACTTGCTCCCTCTGATTTCTTTCTCTCTCTCTCTCTCTCTCCCTGGTGCATGTACTTTTACTTTGTTGTTGGTGTTGTTGGTTTTATAGTTGTTATTGTTTTTGTTGTCTTAGTTGCTTGCACTTGCCAAAGTAAACATTATTTTCTCAAGACAACAATTTAATATTACTCATACGCAGCGTATGGCAAAAGCAACATGTTGCGAGGGTAGCTCGATAATAAAATAACTTGCTCAATACTGCTGAAAATCTTCATGCTAAATATGTGCACATTGAGAACCAGAAGAAAAAGGTTTTAAACCTCATTGGGCGTAAATAGAAAACTAAAAATATCAAAAATTTTTTTGTATGAAAATGGATTTAAAAACTTTCTATTTTTTATTGATTATCTGAGGACCATCACTGCCTAAAAAGTATAACATAGAACACGTACTCACACCTAAGCAACAAAACCGAAAAGGGCTTGGAATAAGAAGAAACTGTGCTTAACTAGCAAATCTTTTGTATAGTTTGCTTAATCATACTATATTCTTTTAAAGGTTATAAAAAAGTTGAAAAAACCTGCCACTGCACACTAACTTTTTACACTTCCCTCGTTACATTAACGACTTTACTATGTTCTGCTTGCATACGCGTATATGTTAATGTATCTATGTACAAAAGTGGTGTGTATGTGTGTGTGTGTGTGTGTCTATATATGTGAGTGTGTTTGCGGGTGCTCTGCTTCATTACATTATACAAAGTTTTTTTGGCTTTCGCGCTGCTCATAAAATGCGCTCAACTTGCTGAGATTTTAATATGATGCGACCATAAAATATGGGATACCAACAACAACAACACCAATAACAACAGCAACCAAAAGAACACATAAGGCCATTTATGAGTATCTCTACTTACTTTCAGTTCGAGAGAAAAATAAAATATAAAGCCCCTAAAGACCAGCAACATGGAAAACCCTTTGCGCCACTTTACCTTAGCTTCAGCTGGCTTTTAATGCCGCCATCAAATGTCCAAACGCGCTTAACGCGCTGCGCTCTCTTTCAGCCAAAATGTTGGCCAAAATGTCGCATCCAGAAAGCGAGTAAATATATATTGTATATGTATCTGCAACCATTATGCTATGTAGCACGTTCCCAGCTAGCGAACTCATATGCAGCATACAACTATACCTTCTTGACTGTGTCGCATTGGTAACCAATATAAATTCCACAAATTCACAATAAACATGAGAAAATCAATTTTTGGAATTTATTACCCTCATTCCTGGTACATTTTTTTATTTAGGTGAACAATTTTCTTTTTCATTTCGTTTATTATGTATTTTCATTGCCCTTGGCTATGTTCGTTGACTATTTTCTTTAGTTATTTATTTATTTTTTTTTTTTTGGATAAAGGGTTACCAAAGTGACGGGTTAAGATGACACTCAATGTGGGTAACACTCAACAAGCTCGTTTAAATGTTGCTTCTCGCTTGATGGCTTGCACATTCCTGCCATTACATATAGTATCTGAAGGATACAATGTGCAAGTGTCAGATACGTCAGCTAAGCTTTATAGATTATATATATACATGTTAGTTGTGCAAGCGACTTGGCGCAATTCAAGGAACACTTTTCAATAAATTTCTTTGAATTGTTTGGCATAATCTTTAAAAGAATTTAAGATAAATTTTATTCTATAACAAAATGGTGAATGAATGACTAGATCACTTCTCGGATTAGCGAGCATTTACAGAAAAATTTTCAATAAGCACCGTTTATTTTTTCTAGGAATAAAAATGTAAATCTATTTTATAGATTTCTTGCTGTGCTTAAATAAATTCAATATAAACGACAAAACAATTTCTGATCTATCAGCACCATAAAATTACTGTTGCTTACTTTCTCCTGTTTTTTCTACCCGCTTATATTAGGGCATTACTGTGCTGTAACTTATTTCATAGCAAATTCTAAAGAAAAATAAATATTTATTAAGCACAAAGATTGGATTTTTATTTAAGGGAAGAAAAAAAGTCGTTACTCCAGTTTCGCAAATCGAAATCGAATACTTTTCCCCATTTTGCTATTAATTTTCGAATATCATTGCAAACAAATGACAGCTCTCAGATCTAGATCGAGTAATTGTGCAATCTTTCAACTCTTACCGATTACCCCTCAAATTTATTTCCATCCATCATAAAGCACGCTAGTTGGAAGCAGCTACGCTTGAAGAATCCGGCGGGTAGAGTTAGATCTTCTTTTGCAGTATGTCCCTGCCATATTATTGTACAATTGCTGACCCTTACAGCCCAATGGGGCGAATGTAAGCATATATTTTACAACCACCTTGACATGACATTCGGCTGTTCCTGGCCGTTTTTTACGCAAATCATGGTCTATAATCGAATAATTTATAACATTTTCCAATTATTGTTTCGACAACTAATAGTATACTACAGCAGTCTGATCCCATCATATAAAGAACATGATCGTTGTGTAGACAATCATAGAATAGATTCACAACGCTTGAGATAGTATTTGTGCATGTTCAGTTTGCGGTCCTTGCTTCATTAAAGCATCCAATTACTTTACTTCTATCTTTGGTTTTCCTCCTTGTTTTCGCCACTGAAAGCGACGAAACCACACTCTGCATGACTACTCAGTCAGCGCGGACCAACTGCACTTTTCTCTCATTGTTTCACGTCCAGACCTTTTCGAAGTGGCAAAAAGTGTTGTTTTTGTTCCGCCAAAACTTGCAATACGATCCAAACTTTTCTGTTATTTGGCATTCATTTTTCTAGTATCTAGTATGTTACAATACAATTATTTTATCGCACAAAAAAGCTAGCAGTATGTTCCTTCACATTGATGCCGCATTCTCGGCTTTAGTCCAACAATCACTAGCATCTTATTTTTTATCGAAACGTTTTATGCAAATAGCAACTCGATCGTCTCCAACTTGAGCTTTTAAAATCCCAAATTGTTCTCTGCAAAAGGAATAGACAAAAAACGGTTTAAGATTCTTGTAAGCGTATGTCGGTAGACTTTAAGTGAATCAATTTTGTACATTTCTTAGTTAACTTTGAAACCATTTTAGTTGACTGTACAAACGAGAGAAGAAGAAATAAAAAGTTAAACAGACAGAGCCGGTAACAGCGAGAGCGAGATGCAGAGAGTGTGTAGAAAAGCTAATATAATAATATTTATGCCTGCAGCTGTTCATGTTTATGGCCATTATACGATTTGTTAAGTTATTAAATTTGCCCTGTGCCTTGGCCCACTGTTGTGGCCAAGTATTTTATGTTTGGCCCATACGCTTTGGTGGTTCGCTCTCCCTGTCTCTCTCTCTCTCTGTCTCCCTCTCGCATTGTATGTATTTGTAGCTTCTATTTTTTATTATCTCTATCTCTGGCCTTATCGGCGTGTTGGTTAGGCTGTTTTCCAGACTCAACGTTTATTTATTTTGGCCAACAGTTAAATGATATACCCGCTTTGGCTAACTGTGCACAGCTGCAAGGCCATGTTATGTTACCCACACTGCCGACGCCCCTGACCATTGCAGCCCTTGGTTCTTGGCTGTTGCGCCATTGCACATGTTAGCCCTGGCCAACATGGGACTAAACCTTTTGTTTGCGGTTTTTAGTCAACGAGGGAGAAAAATTCAATTTCGGTTTAGTTGGTCAACAATACCATTGTCAGAATATATGTTTGTGTGTGTGTGTAAGATCCTTTTGCCGCATTCATACAAACATACATACTGCAAGAAATGTTTTGTATAGCAAAATTGAATTATTTGATAAACATCATTAGAAAAATTACAAAATCTACAGTTCGCTTTGGCAGTTTTCTGCCTTTGCTGCGGCTTCGTTTGCACACAAATACTCACACACACACCCACAAACAACACTGGTTTTTCTCCGCTTTCCTTTTTTTCGCAACATTTACCAACACAGCAAAATTACTTTTTGCTTGTAGTAAATAAAAAACAATTTGCAATATAAAGGCAATGCAAAGTGTGCTTTATTTGAATAGTTCAAGTACACAATAATTGGCTGAAATTAAAAAAAAATATATATATAAATATCTATATAACGAGAGAGATACAAAATTTTGAACATTTCTATTTGCTGGCTTATGCAAATAATGCCAAAGTGCTGGTCGTAAATTTATTGGCAGTTTATTCAAAAGTTATTAAATATAATATTAAAGCTTTAGCGTAAATGTGTTTTATATGCATTTAATTTGCACTATGTATGCTTTCCATATTGCGCCGTTGAAGTGAACGATATTGGAAATCTCTACCGACAATAATGCACCAAATTAACTGAGCTTTATTTGTAATATATTATTTATTATATGGGCGCATAAGTTAGTGAATTTAGTGCATTTGTTGATCTAATTCAATTTTCAAACTTAAACTGGCAGCCAAAAAACTAAACACATTAAAATGTATTGGAGTAGCAAAATGTTATGGCTCAATAAAAAAATAAAGAAAATATTGTACTCAGTCCATAAATCAAGAAAGTTAAGGTGTTAATCAAAGCAAGCAATCAGTTCATCGGTCTGAAACATAAATACAAAATGGTGCTACTCTTCTAATGAAGTTGATTTTCTAGATTATCTATCTAATATTCTTAAATTTAGAATGTAAAGAACAGTTTTTCTTTTTTTTGTAATAGCCTCCAAGATCGAACTTTCATAGAAACACTCAAAAAAATAAAATCGAAATTACTCCCAATAAATTGAAAAAATTTGGCGCTAAATCAAGTCCTATTAAAACTAAGCCTTTCCAAAACGTACCAAAATTTTGGCAATCAAATCTTTGCTATACGCTTTTTAATTTTAATCTGTGTTTATATCGTCCCTCGTGTATTTCTTTATCGATTTTTGTCCATACGCACGATATGACCAAGCCAGCCAGAGCTCAGACAGCTCAACATTCGATTTTTAAAAATGTCAAATTTCAAAAAATTATTATTTAATAAAAAGGGAAAATAATCCATACATTGTATTACGAGTTCGCCATTCGAAAATCACAATCTTTACGGGTAATAAATCAGTGCTGGCAAGGCATCTGATTTACCACACAAATAGTTCCATGTCCGAACTTTATTTAAAAATTCTCTTCCCCTCCACTCTCTTCACAATTAAAATAATTTTGACATAAATAAGTTTTCAGCGATTTCAAAAGTTGTTAGGAAATAGACCAACCTCTATAAACATAATAAAGATAATTTATGTTGAAACCAGTGCCGTTTCTATTCAAACAAACTTTTGTTGCCTACTCTTAGGCGCACTGCCAAATCTGCTATAAGTGCATCTTAACTGCACAATTTGTTACCACCTTCAATGCTTTCTGACTTGTTCTTTGTCAGACCGCCTCCTTACAGCCTCTGATGCTTCTCAGCTGGCAGCACTCACAGTGCGCATAAATAACATGGAGCATACCACACTTTGGCAGTTGAATTCAAGTGCCTGACCCCGTCTGATTGATGATGCATGCACGAGAACCACGTGGGCGGCAAGGTCAACACACCAAGTCAATGGCATGGCTATATTAAGGCCAGCCAGCTCAATGCTTTTGACAGCACTCGTAGAGCGCATTAACTTTAGATGGATTTTTGAACAAGCCGCGGCCAGCTGTGGCTTGCGAAGGATTTCTTTAAGGATTTGCACTGATCCTAAATCAACAAAAAAAAAAGCTACCAAGATGATAAAACTCAAGCCAGCTTGAATTGCTGTGCATTACAGGCCATGGTAATCACGTGCCCCAAGCTGATGGAGTCAAATGAGTGCAAAACTTTTACTAGTCTTATCTATATATATGTATATGTGTGTGTGCGTGTGTGTGGGTGTGTGTGCGTCTGGACATCAAGCCTCTTCCAAGGCAAACATCAGTTTCAGTTTCAATAAAGCGCAATTATACCAGACGACCAGCTTTTGAGCCTTAAGCATTTGAACTTTTGGAGATAAGCACACTTGCACACACATTTTTTCCTTTCATTTTGTATTTTTTTGACCAGTTCTAACATTTGCTTTAGAACAAAACATGGTCACACTGACATGACATGAGCTACATTTGTAATGCCAAGTGACACACGCACACACGCACAAAGTGACCAAGTGAATGCAATTTAAAAAACAAAATGGCCGCAACCGCATGTATATGTGTGTGAGTGCATAAGCATGCATGTGTGTGTGTTGTTTCTCTGTATTTGTGGTTGTAACTATTTAAGCGGCAATTTGTATTTTATTGCCAATTGCGTTCGACAAAAACTTTTCAACTACCAGCAGTACCGCTACCAAACGCCCTCCCGCCATACTGAGAAGCACACTTACGGTCTTCTTTCACTTTCTCACAAAGTATCTTAAGCTCACTGACTGCATCTGACGCCGTTAACTTGCAGATAAGTTAAATGCTGGCCTGGGATGTTGCACTTCAAAAATGCAATTGTGAGTGTGTGTGATATACGAGCGCATCTCATATGTAGTACAGTGGGACCACGCCTAACTTAATACTGTAAAAACATAATAACCACTTTTTTATTGTGCCTTAGTAAAAATAAAATCTTTTTTACAAAAAATGTTGCAATACTTTTTAAAAAATCAATCCTTTCTATGTAGGCTACCAACTAAAAATAACAGATATAATTATAAGTTTTATTGATCAACTCAAGTTGTGCTGTATTTCAGGAATTTTCTATCACTCTTGAAGGTATTTGTCTTTGGCTTTAGATGTTTGTCAGGTGCGATTAATGTTCAACGTTAAGTTCGTGTTAATTTGATGTATCAAATTTTTTGACACACAAATTCTGTGAATATTCTCCGATATTGTGCACCATTCAAAACTTTCGCCTTTTAGCCTAAAACATTTGTTTGAGCAAGCAGTCACTCTTTGACCCGGAATTGGTATGATGTGACTGTTGACTATATTCCAAATCCGATCGTTTGTTAAAAATTGTATCCAAAATTGTAAAAATGAAATAGTTGACAGCTTTCGATCCTTGAAAATATATACGACACATTTTTAAATTTTGCTGAAATTAATAAATAATAATGATAAAAATGAACTAAAACGTATGATTAAGTCTATCCCCAAATGATCACTCTATCACAAAATACTTTCCGCGCATCAATAACATTGGCATTATGCCCATAAGAAGGTTCGAAAATTAGCGTTAGAGATTATTTAAGTCGTGTCCCAAGAAAATATACGAAACGAAGTGCATAATATAAAGTTTAATGATTTTGAGAATGCTAATACCGCAAAATGATGATTTAATTCAATCAAATATTCCCTTGTTCATTTTTCAAATATGGTAATCAGAACAAACTAATCTTATGCTGCGGTTTCATAGAAGCAAAGCAATCGCGGATATTATTATTATTTCTTCCATTTCTTGAATATATACAATTTTGTTATTGTTTTTGGTGTATATAATTTATAGAGATTAGCCTCTTTTGCAGCTTTATAATAAAATATTTAAAATAACAATAATTTTACGAAAATATTGGAAAAATTAATCATAATCAGAGAATGCCAGTCTATCTTAATGCCAGAATATTGAAAATACTTCTGTAATGAAAAAACATTTAACATTTTTTTATAAAATTTGTATTAAAAATAATGAAAATTGTAAACATTCCACAACTTTACATAAACAAAGAAAATATATTCTTTTTCATAATATACCGAAATTTATTATAATTGCTTTTATTATAAATATTATATTATTATTATAATTACGTGGACTCTTAGCCGTTTTACGAAGGCTTTACTGTACTAAGCATAAAGTTGTTTTGAAAATGAGTAACAGGATATATTTAAAAGATTCTAACTCTTTGAGACACAAAACACTTCAAACCATCTAGGCTCACTGTCTTTTATTCTTATTTATTGAAAGTATGCACCAAATGACTAGCAGTTTTAATTCAATAACTACAAAATAAAACCATATCGCATCTTGCGAATACAGACTGTACTTTTGTTTAGTTTGGCGTGTCACAAGTACGTGCATGTGCAGGCAATTGTGTCCTACGTCCTTGCCGACTGTCACTTTCTCGTGCTCTGGATGTTTATCTGCCAGTCTGTAGGAATGTCGTTGTCTCTGTCCGTCCGTATGACGCTGCGACGGTTTATCTTACTGCCAGTTGACTTGGGTGACAGTCAAACAACTTAACTACAGCTCATTTTGTTAGCGAGTTGTGCACAGTTTGAAATTCAATTAGTTTTGTGCGGGCATTTGCCATTGTTTTAAGTTGATCCACAGTCCTGTGCTCCACACGACTGTCGTCCTGCTCTCTCTCATGTCCTGTGTCAGTTTGTCCCTTTGACTTTTCAACCGAAACCCGTTGCTAAAGCAGTTGACAAGCACAAAACTTTTAAAATGTTAGATATACACTCTTTATATATATATAAATATATATAAATATATATATGTATATATATATATATATATATATATATATATATATATATATATATATCATTTATTTATGCAATGTAGTACTTAACATTGCTTTGAAATTTATTATCACTTTGTTTAGTCAGTTTGGGTTGGTTGGGAACAAGTTGTTGGACCCTGCAGTTGAGAACGGGCTTACCACGTGGAACATTTTGATCTTTAGTGGCGCAAAGTAAATAAATACAATTAAAAACTGTTGGTTTGTTACAAAATTCAGTTTTAAACTCAATTTGCAACGAAAACATCAAATAATTAAGCTTGTGTCATTTGAGGCTTAGAAAATTTAAGCATTTTTGTGTTAAAACTTTTATTTGCAATATTTTAAATGCGTTTTAATGTTGGTCTAGCCTTAAATGTTTATAATATTGAAAAAAAATGAAATTATCCTGCGCCTAAAATCCTGAAAATTCTATGAGTAGGCGGCATTGCAAGATTGCCAACAAATATTTCATAAGACGTACTTCAGAGCGCTGGCTAACAATCTTGAAAAACTACGATACATCAAGTATCGTACAAAGCCCACAAATTGTTGAATCGGCGTCTATTAAGAAGCCACACCATTTGGCGTGTCCAGTTTTTACAAGTCGAAACTTATTTTTAATGTTCTATTGTCGAAAACTTAAATTATTGTATAAACTAGAAATATTTGAGATTTCACTTTTGGTAGAATTTATATTTTTATTTAGCAAAAAACTAGAATTATTCGAACTTTTACTAACTTTCATGAAAATGAACTTACCAGTACTTACACAAACCATTTTAAATTTGGTTTGTTTTTCAAAAATATAATAAAATAAGGTCTTACCATGCGCATACATTAATTTAAAATAGCGTAGTAAAAATTGGGTTGACAGCGCGTTTGAAGTTCTTCCGTACGTGAACACTTCCTACTTTTTCCGATTTTTATAATTAAAAAAATGACATTTTTCCATCATATTTCAAACAATGAAAGGTGTCAGCTCATAATATCAGCTTCACGAGGGAGCTTACATGAAAAACTTTAAGTGAAATGCGCTGCAAAAGAATCTTTCAAAAACTCTCATTTTTTGTAACTAAATTTTTCCCTTTACATTGCATAATTTGTTGTTAAATTAATAAAAAGAAATCGAAGAAAACTCCGAAGTTATCCACATTCAACGATTACTTCATACACACGGCACTATATAAAAAAACTTCACTTCAACATCCCCGAGCTAATAATATTTTCCTAGTCCCCACTGAAATCAGTGTAAACTATTATCGCAAAGCATTTTCCCCCACAGGCTACTACCAAAACATTTCACGGCTTGTCAATTTAATCAATAATACAAAAAAAAACACAAAAAGTTGTATATTTTTTAGTATTACAATTTAATTTTGTAGCATACAGCCGAGAAGACTACTACTTACTACTAACAATTTGGGCTGGCATTTTTTATAGAGTATACACCATCGTTTCGGTGGTGCGCCATTTTGAGCAACTTAATGCGTAAAGTTTTATGGCAATAAAATTGGCTCACTGCCTGACTGGACATGGACTTGTACTGAAAGTTGAGGCTGGATGCGGTGACGGTTTTGGTTTTAGAACTTGTTACTGCGCCGCCATTGTGCCAGTAGCACATTTTTTGTAATGAAGACGCAGCGATACAGTTGCGTCTTGGTTTTTACAAGCTTTTTGCCACATTAGAACTTTAACAATAACAACAATAACGAGCAGAGCCGCCATGGTAAACACAAAATTAGCGAGAAAACGCACACAGTTACACTTGAGCACACACACAGATACGCACACACGCACACTCGTCGC
The DNA here is from genome assembly GCA_035046065.1 of Chymomyza procnemis. NCBI lineage: Eukaryota > Metazoa > Arthropoda > Insecta > Diptera > Drosophilidae > Chymomyza > Chymomyza procnemis. Next base: position 7,415,761 of record JAWNOJ010000023.1, on the reverse strand, counting down.
GTATACAAAAGCCTTTAAGTGGCCTTAACGAAAGTTTTGCTAAACGAGCGCGCAAGTCAAACCCCTTTGATGAGAGTTGGCTTAGTGGAAGGCGGCACGTTGCAAAGGGCTGTTGGCATAGCATAACTTGCAACCCTTCCCCTGTTGTTTTGTACGCACAAGCTTCACTGTTGTCCTTTAAACCAGGCCAAAAACTCAGCCAAACCAAACGTAACGCAACTAAACTCTTATGCCAAAGTCAGCTACAACTTTTCGTTAAAGACAATTTAACTTTGTAAACTGATACAAAATGTCCGCCCTGCTTTTGTAAGCCAACTCCCAGTCCAGCAGCAGCCCCTACACACTGATTTCTTTGTTAATCAATGTAAGTGAGTGGGTGCCACACTCTAATGTGTTCTGCGGATAACTTTCAATAATTTCGCTCGATTTAATTAATTTAATTTGCGCTTGTCTTAAAATCATTTTCCAAATCATGCTACTGCGTTACAGCGCAGCCAAAGAGACTTTCTCATAATTGGCAACAAACGTTGTCATGACGCTAACTTATCCTGCCCAGCTGCCTTATCGATACTGCTGGCTAGTAGGACAACAAGACTTCATGTTGCCCAGTTACTGGCTTAAATATTCCAATTAGTTGGCGCAGACAAGTCCCTGCTCCAGTTTAGTAGTTTTGTGTAACTGGCAACTTAAAAACTTGCAACTACTTGGCTTTTTGTGTTGAGCTGAGTAAACGAGTTGGTTGCAGGGTCCAAGGTGGGGCACTCAGCCACTCAACTTGCAGCAAGTAACTACTCAAAATACTTTAGCGCGAACTGGACGCCGGCATGCGGAACTATTTTCAAACTGACACAAAGTGTCATGTCAATTGAAGTAGAATATAATATTTCCAGCTAAACAACTTGCACGAGCAAACAAGAAACTACAGTGCAACAACAACAGCAGCAGCAGCGCCAGCGCCAACAAACATGCGACAGATATTCCAATGTTGTAATACAACAACAAACACAAAAAAAAACAAAAACTTGATATCTGAAAAACTACAAAGTTGTCAACAACTTTTTAGTTGGAACTGCTCATGTTCGAAATTCCGTGCAAGTGTGATAAATTTCTTTTTCGAGCTCAGAAAAATTTAATCAGTAATGATTGCAATTTTTGGCTTGCAGCGCTACAAATAATAAGCAAAATAATTATTTTTGTTATCAGTTTGCGATAATCTACTTCATTATTTGGATTTTTAATTAGTCTAAAAGTTTTTTTGTTATGGTATCAAAGAGATCTATAGATATTGAGGTCATTGGTATCAAGCTTAAAGTGCTAAGTATTTAAGGTTAAATCCTAGTTTGTCTCTGTCATCCTTTCTTGTTAAGTGACATATTTTAGTTCAAGTTTTGACCTTGGCTTCTAATATCAAAGAAATCTTATATCATTATACCCTATACTGGGTTCGTGCAAGCCGGAAATATATAAAATACACATGTAACCTCAAGTACCCTCCCATGGTTACCCAATCTATAAAACTTTTCGTGTGTCTGGATCCGTCTGTATGAACGCCTAGATATCACAAATGGTAAAGCTGCATCAACCAACTTTTCAGTAAATACTTCTGTTAGAGACTGCAAATTTTCTAATATTATTATATATATAATACGATAATATAATATATAAGTAGTGGTACCTACTCGCCTTTAAGGCCGAAGGTCGATTGTCCTGTTCCAATCTGCAGCGTTGGTGCATTCGACTGTCATAACTAGCAAATGAATCTATTTTCCTAATTAATCTATTATCTCTATTAATTAAAAGCACCGGCATTAAAGTTAGACTATTAACTTTAGGTCCGTGTTCGCTTCTAGCAGCTTTCAAAAGGGATATCACCATTGTCACTATCATAAGGATATTTTGCAACAAAAATCAAAACGGTTGATTATATCGACTAGCGATTATCAGTAAAAAAGAAATATCTTTTTATATAAATTTTCATAAATCGTAAATTGGGTGCGCCTAATCATTTGGCAAAGGTCAAAAATCCAAAAATGTCCACAAGACAGATTATTATTATTGAAGAATTAGCAATTGGCGGTAGCAATAATGTTGATCGAAATAATAAAAACCGCCAAAATATACTGCAAAACTTTTATAATAAGTTATATTTTGTTATTTCTCGATAAATCAGAATCCCTTTCAGTATGCTTTAAAATACGATATTGCATATTTTTTTTGAACTTGCCTTCGACAACTTTTACATTTTTTTAATGAAAAGTAGTTCAACATAAATGACATAGGCGATTAATATAGTATTGATTCGACTTTGAACTGAATAATAGATCTGCATATCGCACCAACCTGGTAATAGACTTTAATGGTTATGGGCGCAATTAAGAATCCTTAAAGTATAATATTACCAGTAATTTCTACAACATTTGACAATACCAGGAAATGAGTTCCATAATAGTTCGCTCAAATGGATGAACTGGTATAGACTTAAAATTTTAACAGAACTTGATGATACAACTTTTAGTTTTTCGAATTATGGTTCTTACATTTTGAACAACATTCACGTCTTCGTGAAAACAATCGAGAATTGGTAGGGATTTATTTTCTAAATTGCTTTAGATTACTTTGGGGTTGAAGGTATCGTAACGAAGTCAATCAATAAATTGTGCCTACAATTTATTTGATTTAATTGCAGAAAATAAGTTAGGGTATCTTAAAGTGTATATAGGGGTAAAAAATAACATGGCCTTTGTTTAGGCATTCCGCGAATCTTTTAGTACAATCTTTTATGTATTTCAGATAATTTTTGTGTCATATAATAAATTGTTAGTGGTATGTACACATGATGCAATGTCAAAGTGATATAATTCATTTTGCTAGCGAGCGTATTAATTTCTATTGAAAACTTAATTCCACATCCCAAGAAAATCAGTATATTACTTTGACTTTTTATGAATACTATTTTTAATGGCTGTTCTGTATAAACTAATTAGTTGTATATTTCCCTAAGCAACACAATTATATATTTAAGTAATAATAACTCTTGCAAATTAATGGCAATCAACGCATTCGAATAATTTCGAATAAAGTTCATATTAATTGCAAGTAGAAATCCAAATATTAGAATATAATTTAAACAAAAGCAACTGAAATGGCATAGAAAAGTGAACATAAATTTCTATATTGCTTGTGGTAAAATTTTGCATATCTTGGGAGACAGTTTAATGGGAAAAGTTTTGTTGCTGGACTCAAGAGTGGAATAATAATCTTGAAATGGCATAAATGAAACTGAGATATAAATAATAGCACATAGATACACAATCTCTCTCTCACACACACACACAAACAAACATATACATTTGTAGAGTTATCTAATGCCTTGTTTGCTATGTCTCATTATCAGGAATATCCCACAACTCTGGAGTTTGGAACTGCTGGCTTGCCATTGACGCATCTGCAACCCATCACGGTAACCTCACAGGCAGCGCTTATGGCTGGCAATGGAGGAGCTACGCTTATTGCCAATGGCAACGCTGGCGGTGCTGGTGGTGGCAACACTGGCACATTACGTCGCGGCATACTACGCGGCGTGGTAAGCGTACCACCACCGGATGTGACGCATCATACCACTGTGGTTAGCAGCATGAGTGGCGGCAGTCCCATGCAAATACTGCACGATTTGCATCCCATCAATCTCAGTGCCACAACACTTACAACAAGCACAACGCTTAATGGTAGCATGACGACGGCGTTGCCCGTTGGTACGGCAACACTGCCACGTCAGCCGCATAGTATACTCAAGGATCCCAATCGACACAAGCAGCAACAGCAACAGCAGCAGCAGCAGCAACAACAACAGCAACAGCTGCTTAATGCCAGCCTGGTGGGCGTATCCGCGCCCATGGGCAGCCTACAAATACTTAATCTACCGCCATCTGCCGCCGGGCTGGGTAACAACTTGCTTATGACAACTAGCGCCACCTATGATCCGGCGTCACTAAGCAGCTTTAATGCCAGCACAGCCACAACTGGCGTACCAGTGGCCTATACAGATGCAGATGGTCATCTCGTATAGCTGTAGGCAGAGACTGGGGGTCAAACAGCTGTCCAAATCATCAGCGCTGAGCCCCGGTTTTAAGCCACTGTACAATTGCTGAGCCACAAGCCACCACACTCAATCACTCACTCGCTCACTTGGATTGGATTGAAGAGGATTGAATTGGATTACATCTGCTACAATATGCATAAGAACTCTTAAACTCACTCTCTCTCTCTGTCTCTCTGTAACACATATATGTAATGCATATATGTATATACTCTTATGTGTATATGATATATGTGTGTGTTTGTATGTAAGTATGTACTTAGTTTAGTCTAGGCGCTTCTCTAGAACTTGTAGTTAAATTCGTAAACGAGTAAACGACTTGAAAAGTTAATAGTACTGGAATTTTGAAGCTAAATTAATTATTAAATACTGAGCTTTAAACAATAGAAATAACAACAATAACTGCAAATTGGATTGGGTATTTGTTGAATTTTTAATGCGAAATTTAATTAATGAGAAATTCAATACATTTTTAAAAGTAACACCGTTCTGCGGGCAAACATTTCTGTGTCTGACTAAGAAATGCAGTCAGCAACAATGCAATTGAGCGCGAGAGCAAATATCAAACAAATGCGTGTGAGAAAGTTGACAGATTGACAGTTGTGCGGGTGCTGCGGCAGGAATTTTTTTAACAATCAATTAAATCTTCTTTAGTAAGTATGACTCAAATCTTTTGTTCAGATAAGATTGTTAGGAAATTAACGTTAACTTTTCTATATTTTAGTTTTGAATGCTTGTCCAGAAATAATTCATTGTCAAAAAAATTCAAGGCAGATTGCTTAACTTTTGGAAAATTCATTTGTAACCTTCGAAGAAGAAACACAAACATTTCCTTGCTCTTCCTCAAGCTTAAATGATATCTAATTAACTTTACTCCTAAAAAAGTTGATTATGAAGACGTTTCCATGAAACGTTAAGTCGTTTGATATTTCATGGCCGACGATTTTTAAATCGTACTAGTTATTTTTATAACTATCGAAAGGGGGAATTTCGTAAAAAAATGAAAATATAGATTAATTCATTGTTATATGTCAATTTCGTAACCAAATTTAAGAAAATATAATTTTCAAAATTTTATAAAACAAGATATTCTTGCAATATTCGTTGCGTTATGTATATGTTATAAATGTTGGGAGCACGCTTACTTTTACGAAAGTTTGAAAGAGTTTTGAGTTTTTGCAAATTTTATGTATCCTCCTATTATCAAATTCTTAATCCTTATCTAGTTTTGCTGATACAAAAATTTTAAAGACCGTATCATCCATTATTTATTTAAAGATAAAACGTAAAAAGGCCTATGAAGAGCTTTGAAAGACTGACTGTTTTATCGGTAACTAATTTGCTGTATCCCTATCGAAATGAATCTCGAGGTCGCCGAAAGATTTTAGCCAGCCGCTTTTACCTAACAATGAAAATGAATAAAAACCAAAATGGTTTTTCATTTCTTAAATCTTTCTGCTTTTTAAGCAAATTTTAATACTCAATAGAAGTTTCTCAAATTTGTCAAATTTACCAAATATAACTATTTTTACTAAAAGGTATTTTGCATTTGCCTTCTTTTCAAATGGATAACACATATATACTTCAAGGCGTTTTCGATTGTTTTTTAGTTTTCTCTCTATAAAGTATAAAAAATTAAATAATTAACTCATTTTAAGCATTAAAATTGTAAAGTACGCCTAAGCCCATTTAATCTACTTTTGCTGCTGCTATCCATGACTACCAGTTGGCACCAGTGGGCCTCAACCCTTAATCTACCTTATGCATTTAATTTTTCCTTTTCATTTTCTTAAGCAATTTTGAGAATTCCCTTTGGTATAATTATTCAGACAATTGTCTTGAACTCACATCAATGTGCTACAAATTTTTCAGCCAACATCTAAATGCCTCGAACAGAACTCAGCAAATTTAAGCAATCTCTATGCTGTAATTATGTTTGCTCTCTTACCAAATGCCTAATGGGGGTAAAACAACCAACAGTTGTCATCGAACCAATTAATAGCTTTCTACCGGAGCTTACTTTCAGGCATTCAAATTAGCATTTTCTTTGCTAGTTTAAAGTCCAATTATGTAGTGATTTTTTCACAGAACTGTAACAAATTAAATTTGCCCGCTTTGGGCATTCATTGCAGAGTTCCAAGACTCAGTAACTAACTAACCCACTGGCTCACTGACTGACTGACCATTGGATTATTTAAATAAAGCCAACGAATTAGTTTATGCAAATTTGTCCTTTCAAAACCGTATCGGTCTTTGCATTCTACTTACAATTTATGTAGATAACAAAAAAAAAAAAAAAAAGAACCCTGACAATGGAGCTGGCGCAATGTACAATCCCACGGCGCAAGTTACTCAAACTGCTGCCATTTGAAGAATCATTACCTTTAGCCTAACACGAACGACAACAACAACTACTACAACATGTATCCTGTTTGTATCCTGTTTACATTACGTAACGCAACGTAAGAAACTCAAAGCTTGCGTAACGCATTTTAAAGTGCGCAACAAAATACATAATACCTTATTGCTGTTGTAGCCAGTTGTGACCGTAAGTGGGAGCATGTAGGGGGCCCAAGCACCCCACAAAGCGACTGAAGCTATTATTTTTTTGAATTAAATATTCTTGGTAGTGGACGAAATTTGAGTTGTTCCTCTTGACTATTTTACTTTTCATTATTTATGGGTCGACATGTCAGACTATTATCTGCTTTCGTTGGAACTCTTTATCTGATTGTATATTTCTCAGCTTAGTTCAAGCAACTTCCTTTGATATCTATCGATAACTGATTAAAATGCTTATAACTATAATTGTAAGCCCCTTTTACAGGATATTGAACTTTAAGAAAGCTTTAGCAAAATCAGCTTTTTTAGTAGTTAGTTATCGATAACTCCAAACGATATTATAAGTACAATATTGCTTTATTGTCCCTCTTTTTTGGTAGCACCATAGTTTCGTAACTTTCCAGCACGCATATGCTTGCGCATCTCTCTTGCGCTCATTTGCACTCCTGCTGACAGCACTGCTCACGCATATAGTTAGGTTTTTACTCGCATTAGTTTTGCTCAGCATTACAAGTTTGAGCCTGTTTGTGCTGGAATTATGCAATTGACGATTTGACGCTGTTCTTCTACCTATTCCATTCATTTATTTATATTTTATACAATCAAAAAAGCCCAAAGCTATACAATCAATGTCCTTCAGCTGATAACTTCAGCTAGACTTCTCATTGTTAGGCTTACCCCTGGTCACTTGCTTTAACACCACCACTGCCTACAATACTAGTGTTGGCTATGAGCCGTTGGGTGGCGCATAATTTCTAGAGCTGGACGCGCGTACTGTATTTTTTCTGGGTATAGGCATGCTTCGAGAGTTTTACTAATTAGATTACAACAAAAACGACAGAACAAAGCGAAATTAGCCCGTAGTTGGTGGCAAGGCCGCACAAGCCTAAAAAAACAGCAACAACACCAACAAAAGCAAAAACAAGACGGAAAAAAAATAAAAATTAAAAAGGCAGAAAATTTTTAAATTAGTTCATTGGAACGAAAGCGCGGCAGCAATGGCGACCAAGAAGGCGTGCAGCTGTTTGACAGCTCCCAGGGGCGTGCTCAGAACACGAGTGCCAGTAGTAGTAGTAGTAAGTGGGCAAGGCAGGCACGTGATTGCTCTGGGCCAGGATACGAACGTACGGACGACGTACCGACACAAGTCTTGGGATATGGAGGTGTGGCTAAAAGTTCAAAAACTTGAGAGCGTCAAGTTTGGAGCTTTGTGCATTTATTGTTGCTCCTGCTGCTGCTGCTGCTGTTTGGCTTTAACAGTTTCAATCTTTCAATACTTAGTGTCATCATGGCACGGAATTGGAGAAGTAGAAGAAAACATGCTCTATAGATTTATTCAAGCATGGCCAAGAGTTAAGAGTTAAGTCGAGTCGGAAGGCAAAATATATATATTGTATATACTATATATATAAACGGCTGTAGCTCCAAGCAGGCTGTGATAAGAAAACACATTTGCTGTTAGATTCATACACCAACTTGATAATAATATCAACATCCTTAAGCGTACTCACACTTGGAAACATGCACACATAGATACAAATGCACACATACACATGCGCACCAACACACACACACATAGATACAGATACATTATATGCAGGCGCAACAATTCTGTTGCTGCTGTTATCGAACTTCAACTGCTGCTTAAGCATTCAAAGGCATTTACGGAAACTACGAAACGGTGCTTAACACACTCAAATACACGCACGCACACAGAGATACACAGACTGACACCCACATTGAAACACTTGGCAGCATTATGCTTGAATCCAAAAGCCTGGTACGCCTTCATCTGGCTGCTCCTTGGACTTCAACTGAAGTGTTTGCCGCATATAAACAGTTTTCATTTGCCGCTTGTCGCAGCTCAGCAAGCATGACATGCCAATCTTAGAGATGTCATTAACTTCTGTTGCCATCCGTGGAGTAGTTGCCTCAGCTGCTCCTGGCTTCTTGCTGCAGCACATCATGACAATTAAAGTTCCACAAGCATCCACATCCGAGCTAGATGTCAACGTAAAACACACGCTATTCAGCAAGTTTCACTCAACACATATATATGTTATAAGTTTATTCAGTGGCCCACCCTGACTCTCCCAAAATTATATTAAGAACCATTGGAGTTTTCAGAATTCAAAATACTAGAATGGTTTGCTTAAGTGCATCCAAGAAGTAGTATGACATGATTCCAAAATATCTAATTAACATGGCCGCTCATATTTGCTTATTTCTTGAACAAATTTTGCCCGCTTAAACGTGCTGCGAGCTTTATTTAAATTAAATTCTATTAAAAGAAACGATTTTTGTAGATTACTTGTTTCCTTGTCTATAAATCCGAGGTATACATATTTACTGATGCGGCACAAGTATTTAAACTGTCATTGGGTGAATCAACTTAATATCAACTTATTTAATTTGCAACAAAACATTCGCATGATTAATTTTTAACTTCTTGAGAGTACACAACTTCTGGTTGTACCATAAATACCTTTGCCTCTTTGAATACTATTAACTTTGACTCATTGACTTTTAAAGTTCCCAACAATGTTCAACTGCAACAACTTGTAGACCGGCATTCATTAAATTCTTCACAAACGCAAATGTAATCTCTTTTTTTTGCAACAAAAGCCTTTTTTGCATATTTTTATCTTTCACTGCAATCCAGGTACTACTGTACCAGAGATACCTAATTCCATATGCATTGCTGTGGCACACCAAATCTCAAAGCTCCACTTTGACTTGAATGCACATGCATTTTAATATTCATTTAGTTGTAATTACCAAGTCGACGGAGCTAAGTTTGCCAGAACCATATTGGTTTCGAAGTCAGACAAAAGTCAGACAGAATTACAGGCGGACGTACAGATGATTGTGATTGCTGTTGAACTTCACATATATGGCTGGAGCAGCTGCAGCAAGTGGATTAAAACGAATGAATAATGGTACCGATTGTAACACGCACAAATACGAAAATAATAAAAAGGAATAGACTAAAGGATGTGTAGCAGGCAAAACTGCAGCAGGCAATCAAACCGAGTTAAGTTAAGTTGAGTGGAAAGGAGCAGCAAGGAGCGTAACGTTGTGAAAAGATATGGAGCGCGTTGTGGAGCAGAGCGAAGCGTAGTTGAGCTTGAAATAGAAGCTGCCAGTGGAGCATACAGTAAATATTCCTCAAAAGTTACACAATTTTGGAAAACTATTTCTGCTGGTAGTTTTGTTGAAAATTTGCTGTTAATAAAGAGAGCTTGTAATTTCAAAATTATGATGTTACATTGATTTTCGTATTCAAACTGTAGGAGCCTGTTCTCTTCGAATAGCGTTTAGTAGAAATAAACCCCCTAACTCTGACAAGAAGAGTAAATTTGTTTTTATTTTATGAAAACACACTCAATAAATCAGTTAAAGAGAATTTCTTATAAGAACGTTAATTATTTATTTTATAGATAACAGAGTAACAATTTTCAATAAAATATTGACTTTTTTTTGCTAGAGAGTTTTGCTTTAGTTTCTGAAGTGGCCATCACAACAGAATTTTATGCTATTTTACTTAGATAAGTAATTAACACTAAAAACGGCAATTCTTTGAGGTTTCATCAAAATGCTGTTTTTCCATCTCTTCCATAACATTATTGAAGACCATTTTATAATTGTAAGAGATGTATTTAAACTCTTTTCTATCTTTTCTATAACTAAGACATGTTGACAGCTCATATTTTTTCTCTAAACTTAAATGAATGAAAATGTAAATATACAGATTACGCATTAACGACAACAAAAAAAGGCATCCTATATTGCTGTCTGTCGAATCTAAAAAATGTCAATATATTGTTATGTTGTGGTGAGATATTATTTTATATGCACATTCAGGGAAATTTATACGAATTCTTGTGTTGATTCGCTCTTCCTATGAAATGCAGATTCAATAGATACAGATACAAAAGACAGCAGACTTATATTGGTTTAAAGCTTATGAAACCATTACATCGCCTGCATGATCGAAATTAGATAAAGATTATATCGTGTATGTTGTCATGCTGGTGGCTGCGCTTTATAGTTGAGAATGAAGTGCGGTATATGTGGAATCGAATACCAAAAAGAGATTGTCTTTATATACTTCACCCATAACCCAGTTAAATCCATTGCTTACATATTGCTTATATCATTCCTAATGTTTAGTCAAGTCAGTATCTACTGTACCCATAAATAAACACACGAGTGTGCGTGCGTGTGTGTGCATGTATGTATACGTATGAGCAGAGCTTGCAAAAATCTTCGTAATTAAAAATGAAATTAAAGACGAAATTAACGCAAGCTGAAAACTAAAAGCAAAAATTCAAATAACAGTTAATACACACACACACACACACACACACACACACTATGACACACTGAAGCAAAGGCAGAGATTTTTATGAGCAGCGCCATTTTAAAGGCTTTTGCTCAACTCGCTCTGACGCCCCCTGTCTATCACTCTCTCTTTTTCTCTGACTCTCAGTGTTGCCCACTCCCTTTCGCTTGGAATGTCATGTTTTTGTGCGCCTCTTAGTCGGATTTCCCCTATTGAATAATTGCGATTGCAGTTGTGAGATAAAAGTTAAATGAGCAGGAAAATAAGTAAAATTATAATGGCGCTTTACCACAAAAACGAAACGAGAAAAGAAAAAATCACGCATACGCCATGTAGGGCTCGCTTGCGATTTACTTAATGCTACCGACAGAGTCTGTCTGGCCTGCGGCTTTTGACTTTTCGCGTATTTATTGCCTGATTTAATGCCGCTTTTTGTTCTATACCCTGTAATGATAGTATGGTCAAGGGTATTATAGATTTGTGGTAGCATTTAACGGGACAAAAGTCGTTTAACTTTAACTGAATTGGCATCTTTCGTATGAATTGAGAATTTTATTTTGTATTAACAGATGCTATGAAATTAGTTATTTCAAAGCGAAAAAAAAAAACAAAATTAAAATCTGTTTAAAATATTAAACAGTGAGATATTGTTTCGTAATATAGTATTAATTGAAAACCCTGTAGATTTGTACTTTCTGGAATGAAATTTCTTGGCTTTCCGTTTCAAACACATCATATTCTTGATGAAATTAAGAATATATAGATTTCTGCGGCTTCAGTATATTTTCAAAAAAAATATGTAGAAAATATACACAAATGTAGAAAACTTTTATTTGAGCCGATAAATCGAGCATAAATTATAGATCATTAAAACAAGACAAGTAAACCGCGTCAGCTGTAAAAAATATTGCTGTTCAAAAAGCAATTTACCTAAAAATTAACCTTTATTTTACACAAGTACATAAGTAATATCAACATTTGTGTATATATTTTTCTTTAAACAAATGCAGTGTAACTGTCATTTGATATACACAATTTATTGTTCTATTCAAAAGCAGTTATTGTTGTTTTCTATTGTGTCAGGCAAAGTGAAAAAAAAACTAATATAAATCTCAAACGCAGCTTCGTTGTAGACTACAGACTTTATGCATAGACAAGCTCATATGTTGCTGCCAAGTTCTTTAATTAGAACGCATTACAAAAATAACAAAACATAAAAAAAAAATTACATAATAAATAGCAATTAAATAAAATTCTACACACTAAGTAGCTAAGTCAACAAATTAAACAAACAAGCTAAGCGAAAATTTCATTTTTCCCATACAAATTAATTAATTAGTAATTAAGCATAAAATAAAAAAAAAAACAAAAATACAAAATCTTGACAAAAACAATATGCCAAATTTTTATTTGTACATTAAAGCATAAATAAAATATCTAAAAAGGACAAAAGCAGGTATATCAGCACACAGACACAACAAAAGTATCTATGTATCTATGTACTATATCTATATATCCTTATATATAGCCACTACTGAGCTCTCTAAAAAGCTGTAATTCAATTACTCTCATGTGTGTTAATTGAACCATGTATAGTTAATGATAACTTGGCATTTAGTAAACTTAACGCAAGTAACGCAGCACATTAAATATTTAACATTAACAGCTAGTCTATAAATAAAATTATTAAAAATAAAAAATAAAAAAAAATCATATGCGCTTTGAGACGTACATATACTTACACTTACTAGCTAATGTTAACTACATAAAGTCACATTAACACAAACACACAAACACACTCACACAACTTGAACCCCTAAAATTGTAAACAATAGTCTTGAAAATAATTAAAAATACTCTTTAATATTTTAAAACATTTTTTCTGCAACAGCTATGAGAGTTTTTTATACAAAAACCTAAATGTCTTCCCCGCAATATAGTAAAAATGATTGTATAAATTTACGTATATTTTATTTTTAAAACATTTTTAAGTCAAACATATGAAATTGGGGATATAAAACATAAAAAAGACTTGAATATAAAACAAAAACAAAAATAAACATTAGTATAAATAATTTAATTATAGCATTATATGTTAAACAAGAACAAGAATTGCCAAAGACATTTGTTAACAAAAATAAAATATAAATAAATTTACATTTATTTACACTACTACAAAATGTTTATTGTTTAATATGTAATTAGTTTTAACTATAATATAAATACTAAAATGTTTTTTATTTTAATTAAATGCTGTTCAAAAAAAGTAAAATATATATATTTTAATATTTACTATAAGTTCACTTTTTAATTACGTTTTAAAAACAGCTGCTTTATATTAAACAAAAGTTGTATTGCTTCTAGATTGCTTTTAAGCCTTAAATATTAAATAATTAAAAATTAGTTTTGCGCTCTACTGACATAAATAATATATAAATATTTTCTTTTGTTTTAGCAGCGTTAAAGACGACAAACAAGACTTGAAAAATGCGTTTAGATTTAATAACCAAAATATATGTAAACAATTCAAATGTAAAATTAAAAATAATACAATTTTTATTCAACACTTTAAATAGCGAACTAATACAAAGTTAAATTGTATGTTATTTAAATTTTTTTACTCAATTAGCTATAAATGTTAAATGTTTTAGTTTTTAATTATATATAACGAAAAACCTATTAAGAGCTATTATTATTAAATATTGTAAATTAGTACGAGATGCAAGCAGTAAGTTAAACAACAACAAAAACAATAACAATTTATTAATAATTAAGAAACATAAAAAGTATCTAGTTTAGTATTCATATGAAGCCGAAAATTATTGTATAGATAAAATTGGTAAAGCAAAGCAAAATCAATGCATATAAAATTAATTGCATTTTTAAAAAATCTGTTAATAAATGAATAAAAAGAAATAAAAAAAAATTATATATATATAAATCAAATTGTGTTTGTTTAATGGATTTCATTAAATTGAGTAAAAGTCAAGTTTCTTGTTAAATTTTTTAAATTTTATGTTTGAAGCTGGCAGGCGGACATGCTGCTCTGCACCCTGGTTGAGTGACGTAAAATGGCAGATTACGACAAAAGACAATTTAATGGCAAAACTTTCGAATCAATTTTCAACAAAGGCAAAAGCGCACAAAATAATATACCCGAAGCGGAGCAAAACAAGTAACAAGAAGCCCAAGAAGCTGGCCCAGCTCCAGTAGTCGGGAACAAAGCAGACGCTGAGAGATTGCGAAACCGTGTGAGAGCACACACAACCATATACGTAAACGAGTCCTTCGTAAAACCGCACAGTTGCTCTGCTATAGCGGGGAGTCTTTGATGCGTCTTGCTTAGTTTTTCATTTTGCGTTTATGCTGTGCCTTTTGCATAAAGAAATACAATATTTGCCTCGAAACTGTTTTCATAACTTCAGTTTAAGATTTTGAAATTTTTTACAAAAAATATTTTAAAGTCGAAAAGCAATTTTCGAAAGTTATTTTTGAAGCGTCAACACCACTCTATTCAATAATCCCTCAGTTCTATAATCGTATAACCTGATCTTTTGAACACAATCTGCACAACGAATTTAATACTGGCAATAAATTTATTTTTTTTTTTTTATTGCATTTATTCATTTAAATTAAGTTTTGTTTGGTTTCTTAAAAAAATCATATTTTTTACAAAAAAAAGTTCAAAAAAGGTTTACTTTCGCCGATAATCATGTATGTATATATGATTCTCCATCTTCTATTGCAGATATAGGACGCCTACACTTGCCGTCACTTTATTTTGAAAAATATATTTCCCAATTCGTTTTAGCTTAAACCCAGTGACTACAATTCCGTACGTGGCCTTACAACTTTACTTCCCGTTTGATAAAACTTATATTAGCACATTGCGTGCTTCTCTATTATTTTCTCGCTTTTACGGAGAGTGTAGCCAATACACGTCCACTTTCTTCTCCTAATAGAGATACGTTTTGACAAATTACGCATGAAATATGCCTAAGGCAGTGTTTTATAAATATACCCCATATTCAAATCATTTTACACTTTTCGTTAACAGATAACGAAGGGACCAGCGGGATAACAGTAACGTTCCAAGGCTTAGGTGCCGGAAAATCGGTTCCCTTCGCCGAATCGCACGATCCGATTTACTAAATGTCCGCTTCCTTCACCATTGAGACCTGCAGACACAATTTTTTGGCTTATGATTGTGCACCGTTTTCTATTGCTTTCTAGGAAACTGAGAGTCAGGATTACAACCCCTCAAGGGCAGAAAATACTTGTACATATTTGACCAAAACTTCCGTTGCACTAGTCCGATTTTGCTCATTTTTGACACGCTGATTCATGTAGGCCTCAATCATAGCTCTCATTTAAGGTTAAAATGTTGCGCTATATTCTTGCGAAAAACAGCTGTGGGGAAGAGGTACCGATCAACTTGGTTAAACTTATTGGATAACCCTCTGATTTGCTATAGTCGTTCTTAATTTTTTTTTGTATTACTTCTGTAGCCAGCAGATATTCAACATTCGCATAGTAAACACGTTCAGACAGATCTTTAAACTTATAACGCAACTCCAAGTTTACCAGAACTTTAGAGTCTAATGCCAAGAATCAGTCATAATGCAACTTAATTTAGGTGTCTCTCTCGCATGGAACACTTTTACGATTTTATATGAGAAACAGTAGACCACGCGGCTCCACCCCTTATTTTCAGTTACTTTGGCACAGTAGTTCCATTTGACTCCACTGCTGTCCTAGCTGCCAGTTATTAAAAAACTGCTCTGGTGATGCTAACTTTAACTATTTTATTCAAATTTTTATAGCGGCTCCACACCTGATTTTTGGCTTCATAATATATTAAAGATTTATGTTCTTTTTTATATACAGTGATTAAAAGTTGGATTAGCTTAAATCACAGAAAGTCTGGTTTTATTTTGAATGTGATAGATTTGGAATCGTACGCCTTTTAGACATGATATTCAACGCACGAAGTATCGTATTGATAGCAATGTTCAATGAAACCCCTTACTTTCGTTATTAATGTGGGAAGTTGTGCCGAGCGAAAATGTCACCTCTGGTTTATGAACTTCTCTATTGAAATTCTTTTGAAGTTTTTCCTACAAATTATAGCCACATTATTAATATATGAAATATAATTAACTTTTTCTCAATATTTTATTTTTGGGGATGATATAGTGCGCTTCATTTCTATACTTAAACCAAAACTGGAAGTAAATACAAATCCACCAGTAGCTTGATTTTATTTCTATGAAAGCGCTAACTGCAAAAATGGAGAGAACGACACAAATAACTAATTTCTAAATGAAAAATTTGTATGTTCAACAAAAAAGATTTCCACCTATGAACTAAGAGGAAACCTAAAAAATTAAATTTTATTTGATACACCCGCAGAAAGGCATTGTCGTATAAAAGCAACTTGGAAAAAGTTATTTTGATTTAAAAAAATCCTTTTGCTCAGCTTTACGAAATATGTATGAATGAATTTTTATCAATTTCTAACAATACCGTAAAAATTAATGCCGCCCACGAAGAAAAGCAATACTAAAAACCTTTTTGTCATATTGGTGCGAAAAAAGTATATGGCACTTACAAAAATTACGAAAAGTTTATTTAACTTTAGTAACAATAAACAAGAATAAAATAATAAAAATATTAAAAACATGTATATTAACGTTAAATATTAAATTAAGACAAAGTCACCAATTTATTATCGAGACAAAGGCTCATTGATGTATTTCTATTAGCCTCTCATCATCAGTATCATCATCTGCTTTCCCGTGACGACGCCTTTTGTATCGTTTTAATTTTTAAGTAGGTCGGTGGTAGCTTACGTTTTCTTTTTTTTTTTTATTAAATATATATAGGAAGATTTTCAGAAGCTTCAGATTCTGCAAGTTCCTCATATTCATTACCAAATGGAGCGGAACGGGCGCGCGCATTATCTTAGCAAGCCTTCAACTCAACGCATCTCCAGCAACAGTGTGGAAAGCCCAAATCAGTATATACTCCATTGCTGCTACATAATTCAAAAGTGGCCGGTATTTGACAGCTATAAATTAAAAATAGATATATACATATATATATATTTAGTCTAACCGCTAATCCAGAATCGAGAATGCAACTTACTAATGAAGTAGAGCATCTCCTTTTTTATTTTGGCATACAATAACACCACAAGTGTCTTTATCTTGAATAAATTTTCCTTCATCGATTTGGCCTTTGGCGCCCGAACATCCAGTGGCTAAAAGAAAAATTGGTTATAAAAGTATTCACTAATTATATACCTCATCTGATACTTAAAAATTTATATCAATAATAATAATATCGGATTTACCTGTTCCTTGCATTTTAATATAATGTACGAGTCCGTGTTGTGAGGAAATTAGTCCAGTTAAGATTATGGCAATTAACAACGACTTCATTATATTTAATAACTGCTCATTCAATGTTAATGGCTTTTATATATATGCAAATATGAAGGAAATTTGATCATTTGGCAATATTTTTTGAATAAAAACATTTTGCAGCGCTAGATGCTCATTTCTATTGTGACAAATTGACATGTTGTCGTCTTGCATATGCATGCACATATTTGTGCAGTTATTCTTAAAATTTCTTTAATTATTTTGCAATTAACTGGAACTGAATTTTATTGCCGATAGAATGTTGACATTCGGCAATGGAAAATGTCTTCAAATTTTTCAAAACAAAGATAGATAGTTTAAGGTATATAAGTTTTTTAAGCAGTGTAATAAGAAAAATATTTTTGAAAAATAGAACTGCAGCCGATAAACTGCCGGTTTTCAATTACATGATTTCAAACAAATAGTAATATGAGATATACTGATAGGGAAAACAAGCTGAAAGACAATCTCAAAGTTTTGGATCGAATGACAGCGAAGCGTAAACCCGGATAAATTCTAAGTTACCTTTTAAAAAACACTTGATTTTCACTCATAGTGCACGGAACTAGGAGCTTGTGCAGATTTAGAAACTCAGTTGGAATTTAACAATTGCAGTAAGCGTACTGAACTTTAATGCGCTTTTTGTCTGCAAAAAAAATCTGTACAATTAATATAAAGTATGAAGTTGATTTCCATGACCAATTCTCTTGTATGAGATATTCATTTGGATGGCAGCTTATGAAAGAGAAAGTTCAATGAGTAAATAAAGTTGAGAGAATGGCTTTGGTGTACATCGAGGATGAAGACCTACAGTTTACGCCAAATCCAAATGGCGTCGTCTTTAATTAATAGAGATTTGCTTAGGCTAATAACGTCTTTTTGCTAGCTATGCCAGTGCTAGGCAGATGCAGCAGTGCGGCAAAGTGTAACAGAACCAGCGACCCTCACGTTTAAAGGAGAGTACGGTACCACTACGATACCGAACTCTTTATTTAGTACAGAATTAATTATAATATATCATAAACAAAGCGAAAATAGCTTGTATGATATAAAATTCACCCATTCAGGCTAGGAAATGAATTATATTTAGTATAGTTTATATAATATATAGCTTATATTATATTTTCTTGGCTCTTATTTAATTATTATCCTTATTTTCATATTGTCAACTGGATTAACTTTGTTGTACCCCTAAATCAATAATATACAAATAAATAAATACGATCTGTAAACGCATTGACACAAAACTATGCTTATTTTATTTCTTTAATATATATATAATGTCTCGTGACATCGCCCAGGAGATGGGAGTTAGTCACCAAACCATTTTAAACCATCTGCAGAAGGCTGGATACAAAAAAAAGCTTGATGTTTGGGTGCCGCATGATTTGACGCAAAAAAACCTTCTGGACCGAATCAACGCCTGCGATATGCTGCTGAAACGGAACGAACTCGACCCATTCTTGAAGCGGATGGTGACTGGCGACGAAAAATGGATCACATACGACAATATCAAGCGAAAACGGTCGTGGTCGAAGGCCGGTGAATCGTCCCAAACAGTGGCCAAGCCGGGATTGACCGCCAGGAAGGTTTTGCTGTGTGTTTGGTGGGATTGGAAGGGAATCATCCACTATGAGCTGCTCCCATATGGCCAGACGCTTAATTCTACCATCTACTGCGAACAAATGGACCGCTTGAAGCAGGCGATCGACCAGAAGCGTCCAGAATTGGCCAACAGGAAGGGTGTAGTGTTCCACCAGGACAACGCCAGACCACACACTTCGTTGATGACTCGTCAGAAGCTACGGGAGCTCGGATGGGAGGTTTTATCGCATCCACCATATAGCCCGGACATAGCGCCAAGTGATTACCACCTGTTCCTGTCCATGGCGAATGCCCTTGGTGGTGTAAAGTTGAACTCAAAAGAGGCATGTGAAAAGTGGCTGTCCGAGTTCTTCGCAAATAAGGAGGGGGGCTTCTACGAGGGAGGTATTATGAAGTTGCCGTCTAGATGGAAACAGATTATCGAACAAAACGGCGCATATTTGAACTAAATCCGATCACTGTATCACTTTTTATAAAGCATTGAACCTTATATAATGGAGATATTGTCCTGTAGGTGTTTGTATCAGTAAAGTTATTAATGAAGCCAGAAGGAAATAAAAACTTACAACTCAAAATTAAGATAATGCATTATTTAATTGAATATTAAATTTAATATAAGTCCGACTGATTTTTTCATAATCATGCAAATATCAGCTTTTCGTGGAGATGAAACGTGAAAGGTATGAAAATAAAATGGTAGATTTCAAATCATTTGGCAAGAAATCTCCGTATTCTCTAATTATTGGATTAATTGCTACGTTGTGTCAACACGTGATATAACTTAGTTTTGATTTATGCTTTTTACTACCAATTTTGGCCATTCAATGCAAAGTTTTCGATTTCAAAGCACATGAAAAATTCGAATAATGGAATTGAGCGCACAAAACATTCGTTTTCAAAGGTTTCAATGAAAGCTCCCATATGATTTTGTAATGACAAATTCAAAAATCACAAAATTCACTGTTTATACGCTTATCCTCTCATGAAAATTCCCTAAAAAAACTGAAATAAGAGTATTGCAAAACTAAAGTTTCTTGAAATTGCTGGCATAAACGTTGCGTACGAACTGGACACAATCCAGTGTTGCATATTCGTCTTGCTTGGTGTGGCGCAAAAAATTGAATTCCTTGTAAAACTTACGAGCAGGCATTAATTTAACAACTCCAGAGGCAACGCAGAAGCGCCAAGCGTGCGCGTTGGGCTGTTCAGTTGGTCTATAGGTCGGTCAGTCAGCAAGGAGCACTTCAAATTGCGTATACGGCCCATTGAACGTGCAGCAGTCAAGCTCATGCAATATATATAGTATACAGTTTATATGTGCGTCCTGGTCACTTTGTTCATTATTTTTCCTGACTGACTTTATGACGCTCATTCGATAGGCACAAATCGTAGCTCGTTTTTCATTTAAATCGAAGTTAATTAGTTCCGCCAAAGTGAAGAGCCAGGCTAAAATAAAAGGCAAAAATAAAGGGCAAGTGCAGTAAATTTAAGCTGGCGTGTAAATGTATTGTAAGTGCTGATTTATTTTACTTACTTGACTTGCTTGAGTGAAACAAACGGCGCACACACACCCACGCACACACAAAAACAATAAAAACAAAATCTAGAAGTCCTCTCTGAAAACCCTAGAAACTAATGTGTCACGTCGAGACACTTCACCCACGTTGACAACTATAAACAATCTGATCGTGATGGGCTTTCAATTAGTTGCTTGATGGACAAATGCGAAATGAAACTTTGTGGGCAACATTGCGGGAGTGATAGAAAAAGTTTTTACCTTCGTAATTTGACAACTGTTGGCCAGGTGAAGTTGGCTTAGTAAAAGTGTTTTGTGTATTTTTTTTTCTCTCTACTTCCTTCAAGCAACTTTGTTGTATTTGCTTAGATTGAGGAATAAACAATGTGAAAATTGGAAATTGCTTTAAAATAAATTTTTGTTAAGCGAAACTCAATGATATTGTTTGGGTTTTTGCAGAGCAGACTCGGAGGTTTTTTACTAAGAAACAACAAATCGCCGAATACAGAATCTCTAATTATTTAGAAAGTTGGCAGAAAGCATTGTTGCCAGATAAGTGCAGTTGGTTGCAATAAGTAAAATGTTATCGCTGCCTTAACTTTTTTTAAAATCAGGAGATTATGCGCTTAATTTGACTACGAACTCGAAGTCTACGCAGCAAATTACTGTGAAAAGTACTCTATGCTTTGCGACAAATAAACCATTTTAATTTAGCTATGCATTTACCACCAAATTGTACGAGTTAGGTGTGCGTATAAGCAGTCATACTCTCCAAGAGCCCAAGGTGGGCGTCCTGAGCAGTGACAGTTGGCAAAAAGTCAAACAGTGTTTGGTCAAGAACCTCTCGCCAATTATTATAAATCAGCAGGACAAAGTTACACTGGCACATCATTTAAGCCTATGTGCAGAAGAATCAGTAGATTTCTCAATGAAAAAGGTTTTGGCGGTTTCTGCAGGAATGTACTCTTCGAGAATGGCTAAGCAGCCCGACTAGAATTGTACCGCTTAAGCGAGTAGTAACAATGGATTGTCGAAAGTACGCAATTGCAAATGATATTAAACTTTCATCTTAAAATTAAACAAACCTTCATCTTTAAATATATATATTTTATTAATGTACTGGATCTACCTACTTATTGATTCTATCCGTCTTCTGTGTTCAAATAACTGATTTTTTTGTAAAATTTTTTTAAATAATATAGTAAAGAGGAGGTCTTAGTAAGCAGTTCGACAAAAGTAACGCTCATCCAGCCCGAGCTTTGGTGCAGATTTAGGTAGAATGTGGACGAATGCAGCTATTCTTGGTGTGTTCGAGACAGTCAAATTTTACGCAATATCTTTGGTTACCTTCGGATTGAGGACAACTATCGTAGTAGCTTGAGCTCTAACCCGACATTATGCTATCGAGCAAAATATCAACATCTGCGCTGGCTCAGTCATGTCGCAGGAACGGATTAAAATGGCATTCAGGAGAAGAACCAGTCAGCCCTTCGAGTGATTAGCTATAGAAGATGCGCACAAAGCAGCGTTGCCTAGGGAAATCTCCAAAGATTTTGTAAACTCACCTAAAAATAAGTAAAAATATGTCACGTTTAGTATTGTCCATTGACAACTTTTACTTCACCCCACTAGTTACTTTTATGTTATCACTATTCTATTTTTCGATTTCTTCAATCGGCAACCCCAAAATCCTTTTGCATACGATGATGAATCCAGCCTTCGAGAGAAACAAGTTCTGGGAAATACGATATTTAAAGAAACATCTGCCATTTAAATATTTTCAGGCATTTTTTGATTTTTTTTTTGATATCATTATGCAGTGTACACCAAGTGCATTGCTTCGAAATCAATCTATACATGACTTATCAGTCGTACCAGATACACCATATACAAGCATCCGATGAACTTCAACAGCACTTTTCTTCCAATTAAAACAGATGATCAATAATTGCCATCCAGACATTTTCGAAGAAACAAAATGAAATGTGGTGTGAATCTCATGCCTATGCACATTTATAATTCTCGACAGATGTCAAAACTTTATAATGAACAAGATAATCGCTTTCAATATCAGTCAAACTGCAGGTGAAGCCAACTTTTAAAATTGAACCAAATTAATTTGTACTTCCAATTACCAAAAACTATAGAAAAACCTGTATTGTAAATTTATGGTATTTAAGAAATAAACTGTCATTGCACATCTTTCACTTTTGTGGGCTGTTTCCGACTAAATACGCCACTGAACAAAAAATTAATATTTAGAAAGGTATGAAATATGCCAAAATTTTAAAATGTTTAGAAAAACAGACTTAAAACCGAATATGCACAATTTTTTGCGCTACACAGCGTGTCCTTTAATATACGTACACTTGCTAAGCCTTCAAAGTGGAAAAAAGTCAAGTTGCCAAAACAAAGTCCTTGCACTTATTGCACATTTCTAGATTTTTTTGTTGACGCTATTTTAAGAAGATTTGGCCATCGAAAAAGAACACTCTCGATGCTGCGTCTTAGCTTTACAAAAAGGAAAATAAACTTTCCATCAAAGTGCCGAGAGTGCACGTAACAAAAACAACAAACACAGTTCATCTGGCCAAGTAAATGGAAAAGTTTTCTTAGTACCAGCAGCAACAGCATCAACTCATCCGTCCTCCAACGCGTTAAACTTTATGCGCCAAGTCTTTCCAAAAAAAAAAACGAAAAAAAAACAAACAGGGAGCACTTAGAATATAGCCCAAACCTGGCTACAGTTTGTAAAAGTGACGAGAACAAAGGGCAGGATGGTCGTAAACTTTTGTCTTTTTTTTGCTTCGCATAATCATTGCCATGGCCATTGACGCAAAGATTTGCAAATTATCAAGCGCCTGTCCATGGTTTCTAGCTCCGACTTACCTTTACCAAACTTTTTTCCCAAAAAGTTACTCGATGCACTGTGCCACATAAAACTTCTCACAGGTAAAAGATGTTCGTTTGAGATGTAGGTTGTCAACAAAATATTTTTTATTAAGTGAATTTATGATGATTAGTTTCCGAACGAGAAACATTTTTGTACTTAACATATCAGGGATTGCAAAAAGAAATTATGGGCATTCGTAATTTTCGAAATCTGGCATTAACTTTTTGTAGAACTAGTTATGCGTTTCACGATCCTTTTCGTGTCTTATGCGTAAATTATAATAACCTCTATGATTTCGTCTCCTTTGAACGGTCTATCCAATTCATTTCTTTATCTATCCTATCTTATGATATACCAATCATGAACTATAAAAATCCAAATTGGTCAACGTTGTTCTTTGTCTTCCCTATTTGGAAAAAATGTTTAAATTTATATGCTGCTTTCTGATTTCATCTTTTACATTGTAAATCCAAGTTCCTGGCTAGCCCCAGATGTGAATCGGTGCACATCTATAAAAAATCCCCACCCCAGGCTAGGAATACGAATTAGTTTTATTTTATTTTTCCTCATTATCTTTTATTACTTCATAATTTTAGAATGTTTAACTTGCTTAATCTTAAGGTCAACTGGACTTGTACCCATATATATATTAATAAATAAATAATAAATTAAAAATATGGCAACAAAAAACAATATTTTTTTGTTTTTAAAAAGATATAACGCAGAAAGTATTATTTTATATATTTAATTTCTAACAAAGAATCTAATCTTTATTGCAATTTTTAACCTAAAAAAAGGAGACAAAAACAAAAATGTTATACTGCTTCTTGTCATATATATTACGATTCCAGTAGAGGTGTTTCTGATTTCAAGTAAATATTACGCATATACTACTTTAGTACAGAAGCAGGAGATTCTCAATGTATCTAACAAACGGATGAACTCTCGAACACTCAATTCATTGTCGCTCTCGCGCTCATATGCACCCTTACTGGCTGCACCGCCTACTCACTTGCATTGTTTGCTTGTATGTATAGTATTTCTCTCTTTCATTGCCACAAGCAAGCTAGAGCCGGGATTGCTCTTCACTTAGACATTCTACAGCCTACAGCCTATAATTCTTCTATGTGGCACCAAAGCCTTATTTAAAATTATAAAAAAATTCACTTTGATTCTCTGCAGATTTCCTTTACAGTTACTTTGCTAAATGCAGATCTACAATGCATATTTTGATTTGTTTGGAAGAAATAATTTTCCAATAATATTTTAGCTTTCAAAATAATCGCATTTTTAGCATATCTTTATAGTGTTAAGTTTATGCCTTAGGCCCAATATGATGGTAAGAGTTGCTTTCATATGAGCAGTTATATTTTAGCAAACTCTTCCGCCAGACAGGGATCACTTAGGTTCCTTCTCGGCCACTACAAGCGAAAAATTTTTCGAAAAAAGTACCTGTTCAATTTATTTCGCAAAAATAAACTTAAATTTAATTATCAGCACGACTTCCAAACAATTAATGAAAACTTCTTCGATCGTTTCAGGTTTTATATCAAGAGCATCATAAAAGTAGTACTTGTGGTCTAGTATTGATTCTGGATGTATGTATACCACAGATTCTAGCAGCTTAACTCATTGAATACTTTCATTTTTTTAGATTAAACGTGATTTGCAGAACGGACACAAAGTATTGTCTGCAATGATGGCTGTATTCTGTAGAAAAGAAGTATTGTTCAAGTCTTGCTCTTTATTTCGCTTTAAAAACAAATCTCGAAGCGTTAAGCAATGTCGCTCATCATTAATGATTTCGGAAGCTTTAGTTTCATATGCAACGAAAAAGGCGCCACCCAATGAAAAGAAAATTAGCCTTTCAGCTGACTTTTTGGTGTAATTCGACACAATTTTTACATTTATATAAATTTCTTCACGCGCACACTTTCTTGTATTGCGATTGGGTTTTACTAAACATCGGAAACTTGCCGTCTGACATTTGAAAAAGTCCCCATACACTAGATGAACCACCCTGTAGTATTCAATTTAAGAAACTGTACTGAAAACACGCTTGAAAAAAAAAAATTATTTTAAATGTTTGGTTTTAAGCGCATAATCACACTGCTGTTAAGGATATGCTTAAGACGGCGTGGGCACAAACATTTTAAGATGCCCTAACATAAAGTCTTGGAATTACTTTGTTCGGCCATATATCTTGCATAACACACTTTATATTGGACTACAAATGAAAAGTTGTTGTGGTTACTGCTAGACGTCGACCTTTGACACCAGCCCAAACGCACACACACACACAGTTGCTCATCCGCACATACATAGTTAAGCAGTAAATGCCGCTTAAAATAATTTACTCAACATCATTAAAAATACGCTCGGCAATTTGACTAACATGGAGACCGCATCAGCAGCAGCAGCAGCAGCAGTAGAAGCAGCAGCGCCACAATGGGCACAGACAATAATGACGTCTTAGCGAAATTGCCAGACCCACAAAAGAGATACAAGGATACACGGTATGACACAGAAATACAGCCCTGGAAGAGCTTGAGACAAACCATAAAGAAGCTAAAACGAGTAGATACACAAAGGCAGCTAAAGCACCACATTATTGCCGCACAGTTGAAAACCACAAAGTGTTACTTTGGTCTCTGGGGTTACATATTGCCACGAGTTATTTGCCTGTCTTTACATTTTCCAAATAATCACTTACATGTACTACCACTGCGGCTCTCTCATACAGCCGCCCCGGAAAACACTGCTGTTTGAGCCAAAAAACAAGAAATACTAAGTAAAAAAAAGGGGTAGTAAACCCCCCAACAAAGAAATGTTATCATATTAAAGCCTTTATGCATTTGTGTCTTGCACTTTTTCGCTTGCATGCGCAATTTATTAGATTTTCGCATTAGCCAAGTTGCAACAAGCTGCAAGCAAGCGTTGCTTGTTGAAGGGGCAAGTAACAACATTCATGTCGTGGAAACGAGTCACGCACGCGTTCCGGCAGCTAACAAAAGGCAAAAGACATAGAGTGTAGGAAACCAGCTTCCTTGTAAAGCACACACACACACACACACTCACAGATACAAATACAAATACAACATACCAGCTAGCTCTGGCAGTTTATTGTTTATTGCTTTTCATAAAATACATTTCCAAGCTTGAAAGATTTTCATACGCCAACTTTATCGGAGGGTACCAGTGTTAGACGACGACTTGACTCGGAACGACTCGACTCAACTACAGCCGCCGTCTCGAATTATATGGTATGGAATTGTAGTAGATGTTGTTGGGCTAATTTGTGCTCAAAGTTTTGTGCATTGTTTATTTTTCAATGCAGCGGCTTCAACCGCTCGGAAGAAATTTTAATGAAATGCGCAATAATTCATATTACTCATACGTCGTGTGTGCTGCATCATTGTTTCTCTTGTTGTTTTACTGCATGCGTGTGTCGTGTGTATATGACTGAGATTGTTGGATTTGTATCTGTGTGTGTGTGTGTTTAGAACTTAGTCAAATGCAAACAAACTATCTCAACTACTTCTACTTGAGCGCCATTGCCTTCAACTGTTAAATGCATCTCTTCTATTGTAATAAATTATATTACGAAGAGGGCCAAATGAAAAATAATCGAACTAAAAATTTTAGGGGTAGCCAAATTTTACTCACAGTCAGCTTGTGTAGTATGCAAAAACAAAATGAAATATATTATGCACTTATCATCAATTCAGACTCTATGACAATTTCTTTATAGAATAGAATTGCATTGCTGCAGCAACACAGCGTCAAATACATGGTGGTTTAAGGGTTTAAATATTATTCAAAAAAAATTACAGATATTTTTAGAGTCTTGACACTTAAGTTCGCTTAAGGAAAGTTGTTTATAAAGGGTGATTTTTTTAGAGCTATTTACTATAAATTTGAAAAAAAAAATACATATATTTTTTGTGTGGATTTTATAATGCAGAAGAATTTTTGAAATCCTTACATCAGTCGATGGAACGATAGAGAGAACATAATGTCACGTAAATCTTCAACGCGGCTGTGCTGGCACAAATCCAAAGGCAAAATCTCTCAAACATATTGGTAATTTTGCTAAAGCCATGTTTCGGAACAAAGTTACTCAAAATATAGCCTAGAGGTAGTTAATTACATGACCTAGGCAGCCAACGAAACGGTTTCAAACTTGATTGAAGCTGCTCACCAAACACAACTTTAAATTGAAGTAGCTTTGTAAGCTTTACATGGGAGCGCTCGCCGTTTACAATAACGTTCGGGTTATAATAAGAAATCCATTAAACATATTGTACATCAAAGGCGAAACCTTACATAATCTAGGCAGCTGTTACTCAAGTCGAGCTCTTTCATTTTGGACAAAACAAATCTGCAAGCATTTCGCGCTTCCCATTCACAATAACGCTCCGTGCGCATTCTTCGATCAAGCCGCCTACCCATAATGCACATGAAGCACGACTTGGTTCTTGAAATGCTTCAGCAGCATTTAAAAACCAACGAATGCTGCAATTTCACATATTCACTTGAGAATGAGAGAAATGGAATATAATTCTTGCCTTACCGATCATGAAATTTTATAAAGAAATATAAATATGCATGCACTGTTGGTTTCAAAGTCAATATGTGCTTAAATTATAAAGTAATCCAAAAATATGGGGTATGGACAAAATTTTTAATTTCATTATGTTTCCTGAAAAAACATTGTTCTAAAAATATGGGTTGTCTGAAGAATATACGTGGTGTCAAACCTCCGATACCTATGTTTTTCGGTAATTTTTAACTCTTACAGCCAAGCGTTCTCGTCTTAAATCTAAATGTGGTCAAATGCATTAGTTGGAAAACAAAATCTCCCCATTAATGGTTTCACCTAGATCTACCAACTCATACTGGACAACATACACCTGCTCCACAAAATTGTAGAGCATAACTAACCTTTATACCGTTTTGCTTTGGCCTCGAGGTAGACTACAATAAAACGGTTTCACCTATAGAACGCCATCATTTTGTCTTAGAGTTTATAGTAGTATATCTATATTACGTCCCAATGCAAAAATCTCTTACTTTTATGTCTTTTAAAAGTGAAAAATCGCATACCAACATCCTTCGTCTTCAAAATGTGCGACATTCAATTTCTGTAGCCGAAAAACTTTGAGCGACCAGAAATAGTTTACTGAATTACATCCGACGCTTCTCTAAGTTCATATTGTATTGAACACGGATCTTTAACTAGTAAAACCTCAAATGCCTCAAACTTTTTGGGTTGATCAGGAATCACGAATTTTAAAGCGTCAAAAGCAACTTATCGATCGCAGCAGACTCATCATAAACTAACTCAAGCTAAGACTTCGTTTTTCTTTCCATTAAAACATAAAATTAAAACTTACAAGAATTAAATTGATAAATAGAACCTGCTGAACCTTTTAACTTAACGAGTGATTTCGAAAACGATACAAATTGAGGTCGCAAGTGATCGAATACATTTTTGCGTCAATATTCGAAATTGTAACCAAAAGAATTATTTTTCCTTAATTAATTGTACACAAACTACCCTCGATTAATATAACAATCTAATATATTATATTTTTGATTCATTCATGAAAAACAGTTTATAATATAAACATTTATTTTTAGTCAATGATTTTTGACAAGTTCAAGTTGAATGAAATACGAAATCATTTGGCTTTGATGTGCTCACATATATCGTATATATTTATAGACATTATGTGTGCGTTACACAATTTACATGCCACATTTTGTTGCGCTCTGTTTGATTTTGGCAATATTTCAAAAACCAACAGACGCAACACTTGAAATAAAACTATCTACAATTATACAAAAAAATCTTACTTTTTCGAAATCAAATTCAAAATCTAATTTTCATAACGTGCCCCAAAGTCATGTCGCTATTTCCTGAGAACCATCTTCTGCTTGATGAACAAGCAAACAGCTGTTTTTTAAATAGCCCAGCGGCCCCGCATTAGTCAAACCAAAAGCAACAGCAATTGCAACAAAGTGAACAATAAATAGCGAAATGGGGGGTAAAAGGGGATACCAGTAAGCGAGAGAGCGCCCCATCGAAAGCAACAAGCGGCCCGTCATTACCAGCAGCCGAAGTATTCCGAAATCAACGCACCCGAAGCTTGCACTTACAACAAATATAACCATGTCAGTGAGAGTATTTATATGTAATATATGGATGGGTCTCTACTTTGCCTGAGATTGCGCCACTTTCAATTTGATGCACAGTGTCCTGAAACATGAAATACTTGCTGGTTGTAAAGCGTAGGCTTAATTTAAAATTGAATTATTCCTACAACCTAAACTTACTTGAACTAAATTATTGTATTAATATCCCAATTACTATTAATTTTTTTAAACATTTGAAAAACATCTCTTGCGAAACTATACTATATAGGATAAAATGATGATATGATAATGATTAATGTAACCTTGAAGTCTCTGACTTTTCGTTCCAATAACTTATTCAAACATGTATAGGGTAGAATGGAATAGAAAAATTTGTACAACTATACTATACGAATTTTTGACGAAATATAAGCGAGCAAAGCTATGTTTTCAAATATTGGCCGCCTTTTTTCATATTAAATACATAATTATTTAGATAAATACGCAAAACGTCTTTTTGTGTAAGTCCCTAGTAGCTAATGCTCACTAAATTAATACTAAATTAACTTTTAAATATTAAATAACATTTTACTAAAATAATATTTTGAATTATATATAATATAATACAATACAAAAATTAAAGACTATATGAAATCATACAACTTTTTTGAACGCTTGTATACATTTCTATCATATTTATTTATATCGGCCAAATATTTATTTTTCAAAGGAGGAACAAAATATATATAATTTAGATACTTATTTTTTTTTCATTGAAAAAGTTATTTGCCAAGGATTTCATAGGCAACAATCTCTTTCAAAATTGTCTACTTTAAGCTTAAAGTATTAACAACAATGTGCAACAATTTCAAAAATGTATTTTATATTGTTTTTTAATTAAGAACTTTTAAAAATAAAAGCTTTCGATAGCGTTTAAATTTTTTATTTTTAAGAACGTACAAGTTTTTGATAATAGTATGCAGTGACAGACATTATTTGTTTATTATTAATTTCGGAAAATATACTATCATTTAAAACTAATCCGTCTTATCCGAATATGCACCGTCTCTCATCTAGGGCTGGCTAGTAATCTAAGTTTACAATATAAAAATTGAAAACAGTAAGTAACATAAAAGTTTATACATTTATTATCAAAAGGCGCCAAAAGAAAACCGTGGACACAAATGGGGGTATCGTAGTTTATACTTGGCCTAATATGTTCGTTTTGGCTCATCAAAATCTGTTAAGATAGAGAAAGAGATCAACTGTATTGGCGATTCGTAAGAGAAGAATATAAATAAATGACATGACTTTTTAATTACTTGGGTCAAGTTAGTTGTTGGAAGCTGTGAATCATCTTTGAAGCAATTTAATGCCTTGAATTCAAATCCGTTATCGAAATGTGCATATGATAGCATCAGAATTTTCAGATATTTGACGTTATCTGCTTGCACCATTTCTACTGAGGTGAAGCATTTAATTGTGATTCCGAGACTTGATTCAAATTTGAGAAATACACCACTTCTAATAGTGTAATATTAAACTTTAATAAACGTTCTAAAACATTGCACAAAAGCTCATAAGGACTAGGAAAGAAGAAACTTTTGTAAAATCTGTAAAAATTTTGGAAAATTAATCAACTACCATAACCACTATTTTAATAGGGCATAATGTGAAAACATTTGTGTGCATAAAATATTTTTTAATATTTATTTTCTAATAGCTTCTAATTTATTTTGATTGCCTTCGAGGCAACATTGTGCTGCACCTCAGTTCAATAAGCTGGTCCCACTGTGCTTAGAAACATTTCACTCTGTGTGGCTGCTGCGTGCTGCGTGAGGCATTGGTTCGCGCGTTCGGGTTTTCGTATGGTCGCCGTCGTCCGTGGTCGTCAGTCTAGAGAGTAATATCGACACGAAAAGTAAGTTTTGCCGTTGGTCTGGTCCGTGCGGCCCCATTGAGGCCCACCAGAAACAGCAGCCGCATCGAGTATATAATCTATATGTGCGGAAACTAATGGAAAACGTGGAAAATCCATGCATTGCTTATACGCCGTGTATTTGCCGCAACAAATTCCAACGCGTGTGTACGATTTCATGGAGTGGCAATTGTTTAAGTTAACGCAAAATATAAAAATTTAATGAAAATTCAATAGGAAAATCAATTTTCAAATTGAAAAAATTCCTAAATTGTGCTAGTTTCTAGTGCTGCCCAGGCCATAGCAGATGATATTTTTGGATATGTGTAGGCACTTCGTGTGAACGTCGTGCAGCGTTCGTGTACAAAACCCAAAAATAAACATACGATAGTGCTGCACAAGCAAATGTTCTATAGGAAAATTCGAAAAAATAAGAAATTCCCCCCAAGAAATCTCACAAATAATAATATACACACACACAGCCATATGTTTGTGTAAAGCCGGTGTGGGTGTATTGGTGCCGGTTAGACTGCGACTTGTTGGCGGCAACGGAGGCGACTATGTGTGCGGGCTACGGTTACGGACTCGGTTCGGTTTATAATTTCGGCTGGGCGCTGCGTTCATAGCGTGCCATCGGACCCTTGGATTACTGATGGCCGTCATGAGAGCGTCCTTAAACGTCGCAGACTAAGTGCCGCCACAAAGTCCTTGCCCAAGGATAAAAGTCAACAAGCAGTTGTGCGCAAACAATATGTGCCAATAAATAAATAATGCAAACAAGTTACAAAGTGGCTGAAAAAGTTTTCTCCAAATTGTTGTACAACGCAAACCCGCATAACCCATAAATAGTTACAAGTGTTTCATAATAGAGCTAACATCGGACCAGTTCTAGAATATGTACATAATATACTAGGCATATATTTTAGCTAGAAATTGAGCACACACAAAGTTGCCTACAAAAATTGCACAAATTTTATGAAAAAAAAAAGTATTTAAAATATTTAGCATATGTATTTATATCGAAAATGTATCTGAGGTTGTATATCTAGTATATCTAGTAAAGCTGGCAATAACCCAAAAAATAATACAGCTAATATATAAAATGTTAGTTCTTAAAAGATTCTATATATACATATATGTCTTGTGTATGTCTGGCGGACATTGTAAAAATAAAAATAAAAATAAAAATGCACGCGAATAGTGTGGAAAACAAAATACCAGAAATAAAAGCCTAAAAGCAAAGAGGTCGCATGAAACAGCTGTTTTTGCGAATAACTGAAGCAAAACAGAAATATGCTAGACCCGACGAGCCCACCATTGAGAGGAATTTTTAAGAATTGCTCTCGCAAGAGCGACTACGCATGACGGAAATCATTCGTTTAAATTTGGCGCGAATTTTAGTTTGTTTGTATTTCTTTGCGGTATTCTCTAACGAATGCACTATATATAGATTATTTTTCAAAAATGAGTTAATTTTTACAAGTTTTAAATACTTTATACAAATAAACGTTTTAATATTTTATTGTTGGGAGTGTTATTTTTTTGAAGGGTAGTACTACGGCTCATTTGCTCCAGCTCACCGAATTAAATTATTTTTACACCTTGGCATTTCCACGAAAAATATGCATTTAAGGAATACATTTTTTTTTGCCAAAATTCTAAGTCTATTTTTACACAGCATTTATTTAAAAAAAAAAAGATTTTAATGATTTCAAGATATTGACAGTACAAGTTAACTCAGTGCGTTTATTTTTCAGAAAATCGTTTTTTAATAAAGAAAAATAATCTATAAAAGATATAATTCAAATTATTCTCCACTTAAATAAATTTATTTCCTTTGACTACGCTGCCATTGTTTCAAAAGCAGAGCATGTGAAAATTTCTTAATACCTATTAGAGAAGAACAGGAACCATTTTATAGAGATTTTAACTTATCCTTCTGGCATCCTATCGAAAGATTTTTCGCAATTTATGTTGACATTTGGGGAAGTCAAATGTTCGTCATTTTTTTAATAGAGATTTACTTATACAAATAGTTTATTTTTTGTGTCAATGCCAATGCTAGATAAATGCTTCAGTTTTAGAGGCAAATACGCTGCCACTACGCTACCAACGGCCACATTTTTATTAATTTTAAATACCTTCCCTGAAAAGTAAGTCCTTTTTGGCCAAAACAGCCCAACAAGTGACCACCAAAAACCACTTTTTTATTGCTCGCAACTACCGATTGGCAGAGCATCAATGCCCCGCTTAGAACACTAACAGCCACATGGGGCCAATCATCGTTATATTAAAAGAAAACTTAATCATGTTTTCTTCTAGTTTCCAGTACATTTTGAAGCACGGTTCATACGCCTTAATTGTAGTCGATAACGTTCCCTATTAAACCGCCCAATCCCACCATGGGCCACAGGGCCTTTAATTAATGGATGTTTTACTTAGGTAAATCTGGAATGAACTCACCAGATTTAGCACACATTCTTCATTTTCAGTTTTCATTTGAAAACTACTGATTTAACTTTTCGTTTTTAACCCAAAAACCAATTCAAAAAATGTGCAAAGCCAAATTTTACTGTAAACATTTTTTTATCAATTTGTGAGATATATTACGATTTCAAAAATGAATGTATCCCAAAATAGAGCAAAACTTCATATAAATAAATCTACGACATATTCGGTTTCTACTTATACTAGATGGCGCCAGCAGAGAAACAAGTCTGCTGATTGAGAAAAACAAATAGAATACTAGTAATATATGTTGATAGTGCAGACACAGTTATTTTTCTATTTTATAAAAAATACTTTTTCCGCGCATCATTTACCTAACTTGACCAAGCAGAGCTTGCAGAGTATCGGTGATTGTGTTAACAAACACATTTGAAGTGTACTTAGTATTAGATTCTCCTATACATATAATGCAGTTTCAATATCTGGTTAAAAATATAATAATATCTTTTTATATCAATATCGAAAACCAGTTTCGTTTAAGTGACTTGTAGCTATATATGAGCGATGATTTTTACATCCAACAGAAACGAAAAATAAAATATATTCATTCAGCTCAAAATTAAGAAATTGAAAAATAAGAAATTTTTTTTTTTAAACAGTACATGTAGAGACACAATTTACTCATAAAGTAGGCATCTATTTATACCATATGTACATATTCTGATGGGTTCGATGTGGAGAGCATGTGAAATGTTTACAATATCTTACTATAAATAATATCATATCCATTGTGTATTTTATGTTTCTTTCTTAATGTTTCATCTTAACAAAAAGGAAAGAGGCTTGCGAATTGTTTTGAATTGCCTAAGGAAAATTCCAAAAATAGCTATATTTAAATTATAGCCATATTAATTTTGTTTGGACGCTGCATTAGTTGCGTTACCAAACAAAATGGCTGAAGCGGAAGGTGGCTCCGAGCAGGATGATGTTTCATTCTTGCGTACGGTGAGTAATAAATTTATATTCTTTTTAATTAAGTTATTTATGCTTTAAGTAATTGCATTATTAAAAAGTACTTGTTTTAATGAATCGCTTGAAGGCTCATTGCTCATTTATAAAATAAATGCATCAGAAACTATGACGATGAGCGTGTTGTCCATTTAGTATAAGAACAGAACAAGTCAGAACAAGCTATGACATGGAAAAATTTTAGCACAGAAATTACTCTATATCAATGTTGGCAGGAGCATCCAAAAAATCTTAAAGTTGCCCTATTGCTCCCGCACTGTTTTTATAGTATAGATAATTATGTTGTTTGCGCATTTACATCAAGTTCCAGTAATCCAACAAAAATAGAAACAATTTTGCAAAGTATAACTTTTTTGTATAGGAAAGTATACCCTGAAGTGAATAAATATACTTTGTTCGCTGGAGGGTGCCAAATGTGAAAAATGGTATATATTCGTTATTTTGTATGATAAATATATAATATAGAAAACAATTGTAAACCCATTTCAAAATATACAATTCATTCAATTCAATTTTTTCCTAAGCAAGTCCGTTTTTGCTTCTTTTGGCTCAACAGATTCGAAATTGCATTTGCTGTACTTATTTCCAGGTCAAAAAATGCAAACATAAACAATCAACAATGAAATTGAGCACCCTATTCTTATGTCTGGAAAATGCTAAAACCCAATAACTGTTGGAAGCCTTCTGATTCGAACTTTTGTGGTATATTTGTCAAATATGTTTTAATCAGGTAAAAAGTCAATTTATTCTAATAGATAGTTGCCTTTTATATTTCGGAATTAGAGCAAAGAATTATCTGTATAATAATAATTATCGATCATTGAAAATCACTTTATTGTTATTCAAAATATTCCCCATTAAGATCTATACACTTTTGCTGGCGTTTCAACAAATTGTCGAAGCTCATTTGCCACTCTGATTGAGGTATCTCCAAAACATGCATTCTGAACGCATCAACCGCTTCTTCAGGTGTCGAAAAACGTTGACCTCTCATTTCATTTCTTATGTACAGGAATAAAAAGAAGTTATTCTGTGCCAAGGTACGACTATATGGCGGATGATTCATCAAATAGATGTTTTGAGTTCTCAAAACTGAAGTTGTTTGAGCCGATGTGTGAAACTCGCATTCGTGTGGTGAACAATGATCTGTCTTCGACGGATGGTTTTCCTGATTTCTTGGAAGACAACTGGCAAACAAATAGTTATGTACCACTCAGTATTCACTGCTCTGAGTTGTTCTAGTGGTACGGTTACGACATGTTCAGTTTTTTCGAAAAAACAGGCGACCATTTGCTTCATGCGCGCATAACTAATCCAAATCCATGCTTGAAACACCCATACAGTCGACCGCTTTTTACTTTAGGGCTCATACGCGTAAATCCATGTTTCATTTTTTGAACATTTCTTTTGACGAATCGACATGAACTTTGACAAATTGTGTGTATCCAACGCGAACAAATTTTTTTGACAGTCATGCTGGTCTCAGTAATGCATAAGGTTGTCTCAATCTTACGATCGGTCGGATGACGATCTTGCAATATTAGTTTGCTGACAACCTGCACGAAATTCGTCTTGGAACCACGACCTCGGTTGAATTCACCATACTAACTCATACTTGATGGAGCTTCATCACCAAAAATTGTATTAATTCCATCCATGCACTGTTGTTGAGGTAATATCCAAGTTGCAAAACTAAAGTTGTACTTCCATTTTTTGGCCAACATAAATCATTAAAGTTATAACAAAAATGGAAAACCTTACGATAGAGCAATCAGTTGCCATATTGCAATACTAGGGTTGACCAAAATATAAAAAGCAACCCTCTTTAATAGAAAGCCTACAGATAAATATTGATTTTTTTTTCATTCTCACCCAAAGTCAGAGCAGAATACGATCAATTGAGTAAAGTTATATTGAGTCTCTAATGTTTCCGGAAATATTTACGTTATCAGATACAAGATTTAACGATTAGATTAGGTTTCTTCTGATTATTATATTACTGGTTTTTCTTTAGTAGGTGTAGTAGTACCATTAGTTTATTTCTTTTCGAAGATAATTCATTAAGTTGTAGAAGTACTACAAAACATGAAGCACATAAGCTTAAAAGTCAAAGGAGTATTTTGTACAAAAGGACTAAGTTAAATTCATTAACATGTCATTTGTGCCTAAAGCGTTCTCTCTAGGGTAGGAATTACTGTGTAATTTTGTACCATAGACGCTCCAAGATAGGCAAGCCTATTAAATTATATGTCTAGTAAGCAGAAATCCATTTTTTTCTATGAAATTAACAACTTTATCTAGTTTATATAGAATGCATGTAAGTATGTAATGTAAGTCCAAGAGGCTCCATTTTGTTTCATAACTTTCTGAAATGTTTTAGGTAATTTTATTATACCACTATCAAAGAAACCCTTTTTAAAAAAACAGTAGCATTCGATTTTAAACCTGTCTTACAGTGAATTTCTCACCAGCAAAACCATTTGCCGTACACAGGAGCAGATAGTAAACAATATATACGGATTGATTTGGTTTGGTTGATTCATAAGAATCTTTGAATCACAATATCTTAATCCAAATATCTTCTAAGCGCCGGGCTTATGTGTCTTACCAAAACACAAAGACAGGACATCCTGGCTGATTGTTTACTTCTTACCAAAAGTAACCATTTTTCATTTTTCTAAAATTATAAACTAAAACAATTAAATACCACATGTGGTTCAATTGTTTTCGAATGTTTTGTACTTCAGGTTCATGCTCGCCAAAGATATTGTAATTATTAAAATTTTCTCCGCTCAGAGCGTAGAAATACAAAATCCAAAAAGCGAATTAAACAGCATGGTGGCATACCAAAATGAATGTAAATAAAATAATATTCGAAAGTTTTATCATTGAGAAATCTGGCTATTTTCAATTTTCACAAGTAGCCTGCAGTACGTTAATCGTTGGAGTCGTATCACTATAGACACAAAACCCTTAAAAATATATCTAAGAGCCGTCTAGCTATGTACTATTTTTAAATATAATTTTGGTGATTTTTTCTGAGTTAGATAATAGCACTGTCAAAATTGTAAAACACAAACTAAAATTTTAATTGGAATGTTATTGTTTTTTATTTATTTATGAAAAGCAACTTCGGAACCAATTCGATTCAATGTATGGCGCCTTATATCAGTAATAGAAACTTAAATCTTATACCTGGGATCTGGAATTGTTCACTGATTGTTGCAGATTATGAGATACATTATGATATCGCCTATGTTTTTATCTTTAAAAAAAAAATTCTATAATTCGGGAGTTCTTTTTTAAAGAAAAAGGCAATACTTAATGCTAGCAGATACATCTTTCTCGGTACCTCCTGTTGGGATTTTTATGCTTAAACACATCCAATTTGTTTGCCGTTTAGTTTGAGTGCCTTCTGGAAGTATTTGAACTGTTTGAGCGGTGATTTACTTGAAACAAACTTGGGCATATTCGCGAGGGAGATAATTTTGTCTTTCTCGTATCTATGGACTAATCTTTCGACTAGGCTTAGAGAATTCGGTACTATACCACGTTGTTTTATATGTATTGCACGCTTTGTTTTGGCATTTATGAAAAATGCCCCAACCCTATCTAAATACCAGAGGATAACAATCGGATCTTACATATATTCGCTGTGCGGAACTGATATACGTTCACTGAATACTGCATAAAATATTTTTAATTCGCTATTCATAATCTCCTAGAATTATATATTAATTCTTATTACAGTG
Source organism: Chymomyza procnemis (assembly GCA_035046065.1). Taxonomy (NCBI): domain Eukaryota; kingdom Metazoa; phylum Arthropoda; class Insecta; order Diptera; family Drosophilidae; genus Chymomyza; species Chymomyza procnemis. The sequence continues at coordinate 7,377,034 of JAWNOJ010000023.1, read as the reverse complement.
TAACTCCGTTTTAGTGTAGATTGTCTTTTGGGAGTTCCTTCCCCCATAGCTAAAAAAAAAGTGGAATGTGCTTGGAAGAATGCTGCATCAACCTTCAACACCTCTACTCCAATAACGTTTAATGCTCCTTTAGTGGTTTTTATAACTGGAAAGATTTTCCCTTAGCTGGGTGGCTTTTATCTTATTGGCACGAGGAAAATACGCAATTCTCAGTAGAATTGTTGCCATCCACACGCAAGCTTCTCGGCTATATTTGTAACCAACCTTCCCCATACGGTCCAGATCTTTCTACCAATAAGTGACCTCAAATCGAATGCTCTACACAAAATCTTTCAATATAACTTCTGAACTATTTAAAACTCGCACAAATTCTTTTCTTTCCAAAAGCCGATACAAGAGTGACTTAAAGAGTTGACTATCGCACATGACTCAATCAAAATCTTCAATCTGTTGCATATAGGGTAAACTCTATAATTCCTCACAACTTAGTCAAAAACGATGCTCTGCGCTGATATTATTTTATGGGACTCTGCCTAAAAGCAAGTTATTTTTTATGCTGGGTTACAAAGTTCGTTGTTTTTGAATATAGAACGCAGATGCAAATTTTTAAAGATACTCCCATTTATTTTAGAGATAGCCATTAAAATGATGACAACAATTTTGTATAATGCAAATTGAAAACTGTCACTGCCCCTTATATAAGCCCAAAAGGCAAAACTTTATGCTCATATGGCGTTGTCGTGAAGACATTAAATGAAATCATCTAAAATCAATTATGTCCAGTCCATAAAATATAACAGAGATTTCACACAATTGGTGCCATAAAACACACACAGACGCACGCACAGTGGGTTATCAGCGAGGCGGAAGAACTGCAAGGGCGTGAATGTGTGTGTGAGTGTGTGTGAGTGTATATGTAGTCCATAAAAGTCATATATGTACTTCTATAAGTTAATATTTATTGCATATTTATAGGCGCTGCTTACATACAGGGTGCACCAGGTAGAGAGCGACAGTAAAAGAAACTTAACTAAAACGTTAAGTAGATTTGACTGATTATAAATTTATTTCGCTATATTCATAAATTTTTAACATGACTTTTAAGTCGATAAAATGGGTCGGATAGTTTACTTTCAAAACGAACGAACATCAAGCATAGAAATAGAAAAGACCTTCGTAACGCAATTCTCTTATATACATAGATATTTTTGTATTATCCGATCCCAAATCGGTTTTTTTGTGACCTTGTGATCAGTTTTTTGTGATCCAATAAGTTAAAACACCGTAACTGATTGTTTAAATTATCTATATATTAATTATCTATATATACGACCATAAAATGCACCAAAGAATCAGTCAGGGCGCTAGGAAGTCAACGCTGCCCAGATTCTATTAACGAACCGAACTAAAAGCCCAACAGCAGAAGCTGTTCAAGCTGGATACGTCAGGAATTTTAGTATGCTTCTCCTAAACGCTTGTTTACATCTTTCCTGATTCGCTTATGCAAATCCCGGGTTGTGGCTTTTACAAATGACCGATCCATGTTTAATTCGCTTTGCTTGCCCCAGGTTCGCGACCGAACATAAAATACCATAGCAATTTTGAGGGTCTCACTGACGGGCTATTGAACAAACAATCTTTCTCGGATTTGTATGTATGTTTTTCAAAGTGATCAAGTTTTAATTCACCCGCCGCAGTACTTTGCATTCTCAACTTGGTCGCAGTTAACTTACACTCTGTCATGGGTCTTAAAACCGCATATAGCTTGCCCATGTATTTTGCTGACATTATTACAGCAAACATTTGGATTCTTGCCACTTCATCAGCCCAACACAAATTTAAATATTTATGGGAAATTTTTATTTATTAGATGCATAAAGTAGTCAACATCTGTACGACCTGGCGGAAAGTGTATCCAATATGATTTACAAAATCAATAAATTCAAAAGACTGAAACGTTGTAAAACTCTTACAACTTACCACTTATAAATAGGCACTTTCTTTGACTTGGGCTGATTTTATGTTCCAAAATAGTCACCCTATAAGCAAGTTAGGCCAAAGTTAAACCCGTTCTCGTTCTTTTATATACACATTTGTTTATGGCAGCTAATAAATACGAAAGTCATGTCACAATTTCAATCACGGCAAACCCGAAAAAACAACAAAAAAAAGAATAAATCCAAACAACAACAAAAAAAAACACAATGGAAATTTTCACGTTGAAAGTTTTTTAAGCTATTGCCTGATTTATCAGAATTCATTTTACATATGCAGAGCATGAATACCGTGCCTGTAGCCTGAAGCAGGAAAACCTCAGCTGCCACTGCCTGATGAACACATATCAGCTGACAAATGCAACGATATATCAATGCCTACAGCTGGTGTATCGTATCAAATGACAGCCATTATATAAATGAATAGTTGGCAACCTTCTGGCCAGCAAATCCCCTCGTGGGCAACGAGGTCAGCACCTTGCCGCAATAAATAAATATGTTTAAGAGTTGGGGCGGTAAGAGTGTTGTTTGCCTAGCGACACGCACAATACCCATTGCCTCGAGCCTGATATGGGACATCCCGACCATATCTGTACAGTGAAATCAGTTTACGAACCCGCAGGCTCTACCCCAACCATATCTTTAGTCAGTCCGGCATGGTCCAGCTCGATATCGTTTACTTGTGAGTGTGCTGCTGTGAGTGCGTGTGCGAAAACGAAAGAAAAAATTCAATAAAATAAATAAATGGACAGGATATAAACGAGCCATCCTGACTTAATAATACATTGTAACCTATTTTAGTTTTAATATTAATTTGTTTTAAATATTCGGATTTCGATTACTTTATTGAGAGGCTGCAAACATAGTTACTTTAGAAAATTTTTACCGAATTTAAACATAAGGCCTACAAAACCGATCCGTCAATTAAAACGTAAGATACAATGTTAATGTAAGATGAGTTGGCGTCGGAATACATACAAGCTCAGCTTTTTGTTTTTTAATAGTTCAATTCGGCTGAAAAGTGCGGGATTTTTAGATTTGTTTTTAACACAAACTCTTTCACTTTCAACCGTGCGGAAAAGGTGTAATCGGTAGTATCTGTTTTAAAATTATTTTGCATATCCCTAGATTCTAGATTAAATTCAATTCGCACATTAACTTTTTTTTTTTTTTTTTTGTTTTGTTTTTGTTTTGTTCTTTTCCGTCTTAAAGTACCATAGCGTAGCTTTAAGTCTTCCTATTTTCTCTACCCATTGATTTCAAAATTGCTTGGATTGTATCTCTACTTACAGATTAATTTCGTTTTCATTGACGTAAAGTTTGAGCTTTAGTCTAGAGCTAACTTAGCTTCCATGTCCTTCTTTCAAACGCCTTCGGTGGTTATAGCACCCCCAAGATTTGTAAATAAGACTACTAGTTTAATTCAATCTTTACTAATTGCAAAATCGGCAGTTGGTAGGGCTTCTATTTCCTTTACATTTATTTGCAAGCAGTGGTAATCTGCTTATTCAACCAATTCGTTTAGTTCGAATATTATATCTTTAAGCCGCATAGCCCAGAATGAAGGACGTCGTCCGCATAGCATAGGTTTTTAAGGTGGTTCTGGGAAATCCTGTGTAAGGCGATTTAAGAATTTCACTCATTTCAATCGGGAATAAAATAGATAATAAGAAGCAGTGTTGTCAAACACCGCAATTTATATTTAAAGTCTTAGAGAGACCTCCGTTGTGGAGAATTCTGTACTAAAAAACATCGCAATGGACTTTAAACAGGTTGTAGAACACTAATTATCTGATAAAAGTATTACTAATAATGTGGCATCTAATTGGATTAATAGATGCAAAGCGTCCACAAACGTATCAGCGATGTAAAGTTTTGAAAGCGCGCAAAAGTTGATAACAGAGAGTTGGAGAGACAACTGCCACACGTATATTTGTTTCACAAAAATTTGCGTGAAATAACAAAGTCTTAAAAAATTTCATGCAAGCTGTATAAAGTTAGGGTAGCCTAGATTAATCTATGCAAAGCCTCAATATAAACTGTTCAGGGTGGTGTGTAGATTTCGTCGATGCTAATCAGAAATAGATAGTGTTATTCAATTTTCTCTGAATTTTATGACGGAATTATGACATAAAATCTTTTTGTAGAAATCTAGAGAGTACAAAATTTTCAATCACAGAAAATGTTTTGGTTTGATTTGTTCCTTATCTGGAGCACGGTTGAACGTCTATAATTGATTATTCTTTAAATCTTTAAATCGTAAAGTACGTTGGTATATTTCAACGATGACCAAGTATTTTAAGTAGAAGTGCTCTACCCACTAAACTTTTCTTCTTTCAAACATAACTATTTCTAAGAAAAGTTCTGATCAAACTGTTCTCTTATAAATATACAGCTCATTCCGACATACTAGTTACTTTTATCCTTCTCACAACTTCACACTAGCAGTACCACCATATCCTTTGTTTGTAGAGTATAAAAATAACAACAGGCTTAGTAGGCCATTGGTAAGCCCCTACTACCAAGTCAAACCACATTTGTGCTACTTTTTTTTTCCTTTGTGGCACATTCAAGAGATTCGTTATTTGCACTTTAACTTTCTATGCATGGTGTTGCTAGTACTGCTGGCACATAGATGCTCACTCACAGATGCCGGACAGAACCGTCTGGGGAACGTTTTTACTTGTTTTGTGTTTTAGCCGTCACATGTCAAATTACGTTTATCGATGCAAATAAAATGCCAATTTCTATGAATTTGCAGTTGTAGCTGCATCAATTACCATGATTTGCATTTGAGATGACTATAATAGTGAATGTAGAGTTGATATATAAAGTTACAGATGATGTTTACCATTGTGTCGACGTTTTTGTTTAATGCTCAATACTTTATGAATTTATAACAAAAATTGTTAGGACAATGCTTTAAAATTAATCAATTGATTTCGAACTTAAGTCAAAAATATTTTAATTCGAATCAATTTCTAAAGTTAGGATTTGTTTTCAATAAAATTCTTATTTTCAAACAGTTTAATTAAAGTTGATGCAAAAAGTGCAAAAGAGAATTTATTTTAGCACAATTAAGTCTTAAAAACTACAGAAAACTTGTTTTTGAGCTCATTGCATCTTTAAAAGACTGCCCACTTAGATTTTTAAATATATAATTTATTATATGTTTACGATCGATTTTTGATGATAAAAATGCGTTTATGTGCAAAAGATAATTTTAACATATTTAAATCTTTTTAAAAACGCTTCAGCTGCAGTAAAGTCGAACAATATACTTTCAAGTTAAATAAGCTTATAACGTTCACAGCATTGCAGCCCTAAAGGCTCAAAGCTTTATTAAAACTGATCCGTCATATCGCTTCGGGTTCCTTCAGGCCTTCAAGTACCGCATACAGCTAATGATTTCTTGAACGTACCTTATTATGGTCATATTAAAATTAATTTTTGCATTAAACTATCTGCCATCTTGGACTGTGAGACTTGATAAAGTGCATTATGAGGGAGCTTCCACCCCTCACCATGTAAAACATAATTTTCCAAACATTTCCAAACATATGGTGTACGTCACACATAAAAAACAATTTTAATACTTTTTTCATTTAAAAGTGATTCAAATAAAATCTACATTTAAAAAACCTGCGCGCACTTTTTTTGCAATAAAATCAATTGTCTTACTTAAGTACTCTAAACACGTTAAATATTTTGACTTTTATTTTATTCTTATGAACACACATATAATGGACAGAATAGAATTTTTTGACTACTGCGAGCCGAATTTGGTTAAGATATGTTTATAAAAAAATAATACATGATTTGTCATACTTCTTCTAAACACTAACACTTTCGATATGTAAAAAAAAATAAAGATATAAAGTTTAGTCAACTGATTTTTGTCATATTTAAAATACTTTCGAGTGCATAAGTTCAGTCGAACTGGATCTGCTCCAGAGTTTATTTAACGTGGCATGTGACTTTGCTGTCATAAAACCACGGTGATCAAATATGCAACCTGAGTGTACATGTAACACAAAGAGTCTGGTACAATGCACCAACTAACGCCACTGTGCGCCTGTGGTCCCAAGTCCATCCAAGTGACGCACATCCACATAGAGTGGGCAAACACAAAGCACGTGTTGCCAGTCCTCAAGCTCCGCACCGCTTATGCATGCTGGTGTGTTGCTTAAGCACCTTGTGTGCAGAAATGCGTTCAGCGATCCAAGGCCAGTCAGGAAAAGCCCGACCCGTTGACTAAATGCGAAGTCACGCCCCTTAGCTACGAAGTCCGCTTGTGGGATGATGTGGTGAGCGACACGGCAGTGTCGATCTCCGTCATCCACCTGTGTTGCCAAGCACGTAGCAGCTCCTCGTCTAACAGGGCCATCTTCTCTGTCCAGTCGACATTTGCCAAGTCCCGATTGAACAGCCAATCGCCTTCTCTAAGCGGGTAGTCACGCTTCAGTTTGAACTTGATTGCCATTTTCATGGCAACCAGATCAAACGGGGGAGCTCCGGCAATGCATAAGTTCGTAAGGATATCTTTAGAAGTAAAGAAATAAAGTTAATTTTGTGTAACAAGCCATTTTTAAGCCGATTTACTTCATTGGATAGTACAGCCAAACGAAATTGTTACAATGGCTACAGACTTTTATTCCCTTTTCCCCTTTTAAGTAGCAACCAATTCAAAGATCGAGGTGTTCGTAGAAACTGGCAGAAAGATGACAAGGATATATGAACTTTTCTTATTGTCAAATTTTCGTTTTTAGATATTATAGGATTAAACAACAAAGGGTTTAACATACTAAATTTGAATGACGAAATATTTATTAACAATAAGCAGTTCACTTTAATTTATTTTAATTTAGCTAATTAAAATAAAAGGCTTTCACGCGCTTTATGCGATCTTTCAATTTTTATGATCGCTTTAAAAACTTCTTATTACAATTTTATATTCCTATGAATTCTCCATACTAAATCAAAAATCTTTTCAATAATGCTTTTTTCCATGTCAGCATTATTTAAAAGATATAATAGGATTTTTATAATATTCCTTTTCTTTTATACCCTGGGAGTAAATTAAAGAGTTTTTCTACTGGAGCAAGAATTTGTAATCATAAAAGTTAGTGCTTACAAAAATAATTGGTAATATAAAATAAGTTGAAAATATTGACAATAAATTTAAAACACTTGAATTAAGCAATAACGTAATGTCTTAATGATAAAAAAAAACTTCTTAAAATAGCATTAAAACATTCAACATTTTGCAATATTTTCGGTCTCGCATTCCAATCTAGTTCAGATTTCGTAGTTTTGAGTACAAAATAATGATTTTAGTGAAATAAACATTTAAATCAATTACACAATGACAAAAAGAGTGTTCATTTTAAAAACACACATTAGAAAGCTTTCTTAGTTAATGTCGATTTTATTTTTAAAGGACCTTATTTAACTTCCATTCCACATTTCGATTTTGATCTCTGGGTTCCTATACTGTTCTGTTCATTGAATTCTTTAAATCGCTTTCGTTTTATTACTAGTACTAGGTAATTGATATGAATTGTCAAAGTAATTACTCCTTGTACAGATCGCAAATCTAAATGGGATCTCATTATGCAATATCTACTTTATCGTTATAGAATCACTCGTATGGGTTCCATTCTGGGTTACAAAAGCAGTGTTGCAAAAGGCTTGCATAAAAGTGTGACATATCATTTAGCTTTTTAAAGCCATTATGCTGGATCAATTTACTTTCATTTACAATGTTAAATTTAAATTATTGCTGCTACTCATCTCCTCAAACAAATACTACATAGTCATCAGTTTTTAATACTGAGCTCAATTTCTTACAACTTTGAACTTTGAATCTTTTCACGCCAACTTTACTTTTCCGTAAAAGCCAAGGCATGGATTTCCGTCTCCAACTTTATTGAAATCAATTAAAACTGCAATGCTAAGGAATTATATATGTATACAGTCTTATTAATGACACACAAATTGGATAACTTTTATAAGAGATTTCCGAAATTCGTACCTAATTACATCATAGTCATCCAACTTGTACACATTCTTATGGCTTAGGGCTGAGTTAACAATTTCAATTGAATGTCACTAAGCCTAAGCAATGAAATGCAAAGTGCCAACAAATTTGAAAATGCAAAGTTGCAAAACGTTTATCGAAATGAAGTCAAATGCAAATTGATTCATTGAACACAGCCCTACATACTGCATATATGTATATATGATGTGCAGGGACGGATTTAGGACGCGTCAATTTTTTGAAGCAAAAATTCAGCCATTTCTAATCATTGACTTACAAATTTTGTAAACATTTAATATTGGTTAGTCACAATTTGTAATCGAATAATAGAAGGAAATAATCTTTAATTTCTCAGAGTACAATTTTTAAACTAAAATGTTCTTAAATCATTTTTGGTTATATTAATATTTATCATTTTCAATTTGATTTCTAAAGAAGTTGTAGAAGTAGAAGTTTTGATAATCGCTGTAGTATTGTTCAAAAAATAATCTTTTTAATGAAAAGTATTCGAAAATTGAAGAATTGTGGCAACCATTTTGCAGATACAGATGAAACTGGAAAATCGCTGCAAGGAAAGCGTGTAAAATGAAAAGCTTGTTTTTTTCTTTCTATAAAATAAAGTTAATTATAGTTTGTTTTTTTTCAACAGAAACATTCTTATTTATAAATTTGTTACTTTTGCTCAAAAATATATCTGTTTAGCTGAATAGGGGTAACTATTAGCATAATTTGTACCAAATAAAAATGGTTTCTTGACTATTCTTGATATGCATAATCTGCCCCTGTGCATGCCATAGTTGGCCTATATCTCCATGTTTGTATCTATATCTGTAGCCGTGTGTAACTACGGGTTTGAGTGTGAATGCGGGTGTGGTCGACTTTAATTTTTAAATAGTTTGGCTTGCCAAACGTACAGACGACATTGCTGTTGCTGCGTCAGGACTCGACATTTCGTTTCGTATTTAAATTATGCAAATTGTTCGATTCGAAATCCATTACCGTTCATTTAACTTCAACTACACACAACAGCACTGGCCACAATTACAAAGGGTCGGGTCCCAGTCGCACTCACAATCCCACACAACCCTACTCTATGTCTATGCAACTAGTCCAATACTCCCGAAATTTGCCCGCTTTGGCACACACCTCATTCAAAGCTATTGGCAGACAAAGCTTCATGAACACACTTCTCTTCAGACCCCTAACGCCCTGTAACATACTATACAGACGCTTTGCGCCCATTCATTTACACATTCAATGAACCTGGAAAGGGCAGTCGAGAAGTGAACCAGACAGGACCAGGACCGGACAGAACAAGTCTCTCATTTCCTTCATGTAACAATTCCCTCATTCTGCGTGTGCATTGCTTTGGTTTACGCTTGTTATTTCGGGGCGGGTTAGGTGCCAATTTCCAATTGGTATTGCGGTGGCTTGTAGTTTGACCGGCTGTCATTGTTGCCAAAGTCTCATTAAAATTTCAATGCACTTTGGACTCGAGAGCGCATTTAATTGTCGTCTTGAAAGTGCTGCTCTGGCAATGTCCTTTTATTGTCGTATTTCAACTTTCAGACAATGTATAAATTCAATTTCTTAGTTAGCTTGAATCTTTTGAATATAATCTTTGAAAAGTTTTGACACATATTAACTATAAAATATCCACAGTTGTGATGGAGATTAGGATTGATGGGAACGATTAGGCCCCATGACATTCTGTCATAATTTTATGAGACTTTGACCTTGACTTAGAATTTTGTCGATTTTGCAGAATTTCGTAAAAATTAGAAATTTATTCAAGTTTCCTTAAAATAAATCAAAGCACATTTTGCGCGAAATATAAGTAAATCATGATTACCTCCAACTCAGTAATTTGTAGATAAAACTTTTCATATAAACAATTTAAATAAATTCGTTCAATCCCCTGTCAAAAAACGTGCAGTACACAGACACAAAAAAAAAACTTTTTTTGCCATTATTTACAAAATCTGCAATTTATCGAAATTCATATCGAAAATCAGTTTGTTTACAAAGAGTAAACGTTCAGAATACTTACTCCTAAATTCAAGCGTTATTATTAAACTAAAACGAATTCAAATCGAACAGCTGATTTTTTTTTTTGGTTTAATAATTTAATGCGAGCAAGAAATCAGGAGAAATATTTCTAATTTGTATAATTGTAAATGTAAGAAATTTTAATTTTATTTATTTCAGATTTATATAATAATTAAGTTTTAACGAATTATAATCTTTAAAATAAAAAAAATTTGTATTCGATTAAAAAACTTTATGAAATGTTTAAAAGCATATTCAGAGAAAAATGCCATTAAACTCCTTTTCTCGTCAAAAAATAACTAACTCAGCCTATGTCCTAGAGTAAAGACGGGTAGCTCAAAGCTAAACGGTCTTTTTACATATGTGCTTGTGGACCTAGACCTTGCCTTAGAGACAAGGGTCTCAACGTTCTACACGCGCAATAATATATACCAATGATATAAAATATTTGCAAGACTTGTTGTTTTTTGAAAATAATCCCATGCTGCCCAGTCGATATATAATAAAAAACAGCGAAGAAAACTAATTTCAAAATGATTTGTTAGGTTAACTTGAGTGCGAATAACATTTTACAAAGAGATAAAGTGACGCAATCAGATCATTCACATTATATATAATAAGTAATTGGGAATAATCAATTCATTCACATTAAATTAAACAAATAAAACACCATTTGATGAATGTGAATAATAATATGTGGTACATATCCGCAAAAACTGTTAATATACAACTCAGATATGATTCAATTATACAAAATATAGGAAAGCCAATAACCATTAGAAGAAGCTACTGGAATGTTTTTGAGGTCAGATAAATTTTAACCAATGTAAATGCTCAAGACTCTAGTGATCAGGACACTCTTAATTAATTTGAATATTGTCGTCTTTATCGAAACGAACATAGATTCCAGTGTATCATGATAACGAAATAAGTGAAATGTAAGTTAGAATTATTTTGCCGATTTTCCCTATAGGAAGTAAATGATAAAGTGAGACGATTTTAAAGCCTGAAAAATAATCAATCATCCGTATGGGAGCTATCACATGAATCCCAGATATCAATAAAACAAAAGTAAACTAAACGTCGAAAATTGGGAAGAAGCGGCGAAGGATAGAGGCTATTGGAGAGAAATTGTTCGAAATGCCAAAGCTGAACTGTAGCTGTAGCGCCAAGGATGATGATGATGAAACTTGATTCCTCTAACATAACAACTTATCCAATATTTTACTTGCTCTAGTGCTTACCATCTCTGAGGCGTTCCTACAGTCAGACGGGCATCAACTTGTTCAGTCACCCTGAACAGACTTTAGCTTACTTTGGGAGGTCGCCAACCCCATCTTTGAGAACCATCTAAGCATTTCTGAAATCTAGGAGATCATACATGCGGACAGACAGACATAGATATATCAACTTCTCTAACCTTTTACATGGGTATTACATACATACATATACATATTCATATATCATATACTCTATATGATGAGGGTTATAATAATAATTTTACGGGTCAGCAACATTTCCCTCTAAATATTATATATATCGAGTAACATAGTTTTGTTTTAGTTGAAAAATGTTTGTTTTTATATGGTATATCATATCTTAATCATTTTTAGATTCCTACATATCTTATGTATAAACAGTAAAAAAAATAAATACAAATTTTTTCCTACAATTATTTTACTTAACAGGAAGACATGGTCACACTATCCTGCACAGCTACGGGTGAACGTGTCTGCTTGGCTGCTGAGGGATTTGGTAACCGGCATTGTTTTCTAGAGAACATAGCCGATAAGAATATACCGCCCGACCTATCACAATGTGTGTTTGTCATTGAGCAAGCCTTGTCCGTGCGTGCTCTCCAGGAGTTGGTAACAGCGGCGGGATCAGAGACCGTAAGTAATTGATTGTTAAGCCGTATGGGCACGTATTTTCCAAATTAACCATAGCCCAAACAAAAACACACACAAATAGGCTATAAACATATACTACATATATGCACATAATATCCAAAAATGATTACTTAGCAGTTTTTTTTTTCCGCCACAAAAACAGAAACAAAACAAACCTTTACTCACATTTACTTTTTATTCTTTTTCCAAATCTTTTTTATGTTCTGCGCTACTCCCACCGTTTCCACTTTCCACATCCTTACAAACCGAAATCCCCATACCAAACCTGACATACCTGACATCGCGTGGACAATTCCTTTGAAAAATTATTTTAACGGTTCTCAATGGATACAAAAACAAACGAATTTTCAAAATTTTTTCATTTACCTACACTAACTAATATGCCAAATTCTACATAAACCTATTGATCTGTGCATGTTTTTCAATATCTTTGCATCTACTTTTCAATGTTTCTTCTTTATTTACACATTGTAACCTATAAATTTCTCGATGTTTTTCAAAATTTTTCCTTAAAAAAAAACCTAAAAACCAAACAGGATAGTCAAGTTGTAAGTATACAGTATATATTTTCTTATATAAGAAATGTGCTTTTGTCGCTTCTCAAAGCTCTTTCTGACTCTCTTGCGCTATAAAAATATTTCTATCGATTCTTGCTATTTGCTCAGCTGCTTTTTGTCACGTCTTGAGCGTATTTATATGTATAATAAGCACAATAAACTATATTACTTTCTCTATGTGTACGTATTTTACGAGAACCATCGTGGTTCCTGAAACACCGAACTTGCTGCTTCAAACTGACTCTAATTCTCTGTTGTTATCCGTGTTTAAGCGAAGTCTCTGCTGCTTCTATATCGCTTCCCACTGATAATACTATCCAACAAAAATATTGCATCCACTTTTTTCTCCGAATTTTTTGATATATTTTTTTAAACTTAGAGGATAAGGCACTGTAAACTGCTCCCAGTGAATTTCTTAAAGAAAAAAAATTCAACATTCTTTTGTTGATCCTCAATCATGTGAATCAACATTTTTTTAAAACGTTTACCAATTTTATACCGAAAAATAACAAAATGTTAAAAAATAAAATGTATTTATAAGGAAAGAATACTATTTTTTTTTAGTCAAAGGATATACATTTCAGTAATAAAATATTGGGGACGTAAAAAGTATTTTGCGTGTAAATACTAAAATTGCTCAAACGTTTTTATATTATTATTATAAAAACTGTATAGTTTAATATTTTACAAACTCATTTTTTGTTTCATTTAAGCCGAATTCAGACACCTATACAATGCTGTATTTTTCATTTTTATTTTTAATTTTGAATCACATTTTAAGTATCTATGGTTTCCAAAAAAATATAATGTAATAATGTAGAAAGCCGCAAATAAATAAAAAACTTAATTCTAAAAGAAGCTGATAGATACATTTTCCAAAGACAGAAACAATCGAAAATATTGTATACAAAAAGAAAGTGCGAAGTTCCGCTAAAATCCATCACGAACTAAAGGAATATATGCAAATAAACCCTAATAAATGGTAAACATGAGAATTTGTTCCCTTTTTACTTTTTAATATTGTCTGCGAATGTAAGAAAATCGATTCTAAAAGTAAAGAGGTTTAATATCATACCAACTTGATGGCTAATTTACTTTTGAAAATGGTGCTCTGAATAGGACAAACATTTATGAAACAAATTCGATATTCTGCATAACTTTAAACAATTTGTAAATCTTGCGTTTACAAATCGTCGTTTTCTGACCGTCGTAATAGCGAAAGGTCTAAATATATCATCACCCCTAACAAACTTGTGAAGAGTTACGTATAAGATTTGCAATAAAAAATTGAGGAAAAACCTACAATCATTCCCGCAAAGGACTTAGCCTGGTCTATTTCTATATAGTCCTTATGCTAGAAAATCTTTTTCGTCGTGCTTTTTGTTGGATAGTGATGCCTCTGTGTAATAACTTTAAACATAACTTTATTTCTTTTAATGGCATGCGCAATCCACAAACGTAACCTCAAAACAAAAGACAAAACATTTTCATATTAACTTCTTGTACAGTAGTATCCCTAGTATTTAGTAGTAGATGATTGCGTAGATCCCTAGAGTATTACATTTATAAGTAATTCAGCTGTGGCGCTTAATAAACTTTGCAAACACAAATCTTTAGGGTAAAGGTACTGGATCCGGTCATAGGACATTGCTATACGGTAATGCCATACTGCTAAGACATCACAACAGCGATATGGTAAGAGAGTAACTTATTGGATATTTTTTGGAGCACAAGTTTGTAGCATGGACCATTTGTTTTTTGATATAGTACTTGGCTTGTCTTTCCACCTCGTCATCGAATGACAAGTTGTCCTTCGATGTGGGTCTACAGGAGCATAGCCAAGGTGAGGCTTGTTGGTGGACCGTGCATCCGGCCAGTAAACAGCGTTCGGAGGGTGAGAAAGTGCGCGTCGGTGATGATTTAATTTTAGTCTCGGTAGCGACCGAGCGTTATCTGCACACAACCAAAGAGAATGAACAATCCATTGTAAATGCTAGTTTCCATGTCACTCACTGGTCCGTGCAACCCTACGGCACGGGTATCTCACGCATGAAGTACGTTGGCTATGTGTTTGGCGGAGATGTACTGCGTTTTTTTCACGGTGGCGACGAGTGTCTAACCATACCAAGCACTTGGGGACGTGAAGCAGGTCAAAAGTATGTACACTACTCATATAAAATGAATAGAATACTAATTTGAATTTAACTACAACAAACAAAACAGCATTGTAGTATATGAAGGCGGCGTGGTAATGGCTCAGGCACGTTCTTTGTGGCGTCTAGAGTTGGCACGCACAAAATGGACGGGTGGTTTTATAAACTGGTATCATCCCATGCGTATACGTCACATAACGACGGGACGCTATTTGGGCGTCAACGAAAATAACGAATTGATATTGGTAAAGAAAGAAGAGGCTTCAATTGCCACGACGACTTTCTGCCTGAGGCAGGAAAAAGACGACGAGAAGAAAGTGCTCGAGGATAAAGACTTGGAAATAATCGGTTCGCCGATCATTAAGTATGGTGATACTACGGTCATTGTGCAGCATTGTGAGACCAGTTTGTGGCTCAGTTATAAGAGTTATGAAACGAAAAAGAAGGGCGTGGGCAAGGTTGAGGAGAAGCAAGCCATACTGCATGAGGAGGGTAAAATGGACGACTGCCTGGACTTTTCACGCTCACAGGAAGAGGAATCTAAGACAGCGAGAGTCATACGAAAGTGCAGCAGTTTGTTTACGCAGTTCATCACGTAAGTACTGCCATTGGAAATGTTCACCAAGTTGTACAAGTTTTAAATATAAATTTTATTCAGTGCCTTGGAAACGCTACAGTCCAATCGCCGACACTCCATTTTCTTTCAAAAAGTTAATCTCAACGAGATGGTCATGTGCCTCGAAGATTTAATTAATTATTTCTCTCAACCAGAGGATGATATGGGTGAGTGGAAAAACTAATACAATACAATACAAAGACCTGAGCAACTTCGATTTCCTACAGAGCATGAGGAAAAGCAAAACCGATTTCGTGCCTTGCGCAATCGCCAGGATCTGTTTCAAGAAGAGGGCGTGCTCAATCTTATATTAGAAGAAATTGATAAAATTAACATCATAACATCTCAAGGCTTTTTGGCAAGCTTTTTAGCCGGCGATGAAACTGGCCAGAGCTGGGATCTCATTTCCACCTATCTCTATCAACTGCTGGCAGCCATCATTAAAGGCAATCACACCAATTGCGCTCAATTTGCCAATAGCAATCGGCTAAACTGGCTCTTCTCACGCCTGGGCTCGCAAGCCTCTAGCGAAGGTTCCGGCATGTTGGATGTGCTGCACTGTGTGCTCATTGATTCACCAGAAGCCTTGAACATGATGCGAGATGAGCATATTAAAGTTATTATATCACTGCTGGAGAAGCATGGACGTGATCCTAAAGTCTTGGATGTGCTGTGTTCCCTTTGTGTGGGTAATGGTGTGGCCGTGCGTTCGTCGCAGAATAATATTTGCGACTTTTTATTGCCGGGCAAGAATCTTTTGCTGCAAACACTGCTGGTGGATCATGTGGCCAGCATCAGGCCGAACATATTTGTAGGACGCGTAGATGGCTCATCTATGTATCAGAAGTGGTATTTTGAGGTGACCATGGATCATATAGAGCAAACGACACATATGATGCCACATTTGCGCTTAGGATGGGCGAATACATCCGGCTATGTGCCCTATCCCGGTGGTGGCAAAAAGTGGGGCGGCAATGGCGTAGGCGATGATTTATATTCTTTTGGCTTTGACGGCGCCTATTTATGGACAGGCGGACGTAAAACGCTTGTAGTGGACTCACTCCCCGAAGAGCCTTTTATACGTAAGGGCGATGTAGTTGGCGTGGCCATTGATCTCTCCGTGCCCGTTATTACATTTACTTTTAATGGCGCCAAAGTGCGCGGCTGCTTTAGAGATTTCAATCTTGATGGCATGTTCTTTCCGGTTATGAGCTGCTCATCCAAGCTTAGTTGCCGCTTTTTGTTTGGTGGCGATCATGGCCGCTTGAAATTTGCACCTCCTATCGGTTTCTCTCCGCTGGTACAGTGCCTGATGCCACATCAAATTTTAAGCTTGGATCCTTGCTTCTATTTTGGTAATTTGAATAAGAATGTATTGGCCGGTCCTTGGCTTATAGAGGACGATACTGCTTTTGTGCCAAATCCCGTGGATACCACTGGCGTTTCACTGCCCAGCTCAGTTGATCAAATTAAAGAAAAGCTTGCTGAAAATATACACGAAATGTGGGCTTTAAATAAAATTGAAGCTGGCTGGACCTGGGGTGAACATCGCGAAGACTATCATCGCATACATCCCTGTCTCACACAGTTTGAAAAGTTGCCCGCAGCGGAAAAACGTTATGACAATCAATTGGCAGTACAAACACTGAAGTAGGTTGCTACGACTTAAATTTATGCCATGCTTATAACGACTTTGATTTACAGGACAATCATTGCTTTGGGTTATTATATAACCATGGATAAACCACCTGCACGCATACGACCGGTGCGTCTGCCCAATGAGATCTTTATGCAGGCCAATGGCTATAAGCCAGCACCATTAGACTTAAGCGCAGTTACGCTTACTCCCAAACTGGAGGAACTTGTGGACCAACTTGCCGAGAACACACACAATTTGTGGGCTCGCGAGCGCATACAACAAGGCTGGACTTATGGACTTAACGAAGACTCAGACAATCATCGCAGCCCACATTTGGTGCCTTATGCTAAGGTGGATGAAGCCATTAAAAAGGCAAATCGTGATACAGCTTCGGAGACGGTGCGCACGCTACTGGTTTACGGATATGTGCTCGACCCACCCACTGGCGAGGGCACTGAGGCACTTCTAGCCGAAGCACAGCGTCTGAAATTCGCCGCTTTTAGAACCTACCGCGTAGAGCGTAACTATGCTGTAACCTCTGGAAAATGGTATTTTGAATTCGAAGTGCTAACATCAGGACCCATGCGCGTGGGCTGGGCGCGCGCCGATTGCTATCCCGGCGCAATGTTGGGCAGCGAAGATACCAGTTGGGCTTTCGATGGCCATAACGTAAGTACAAAGCGTAACAAGCTAGGACGTTGGTTGTAAAACTATATCATTGCGGGCTTGTCAGCAAGGCTACATCTTAGTGGTTTTAAACTATTGTTATATACAATACATTCAAATCAAACGAATGATTATAGGTTACAAAAATGCATGCCGGATCTATTGAGCACTTTGGTGTGCGCTATGAGGCTGGTGACGTCATTGGTTGTTTCATCGATGTTAAGGAGCAAACCATCAGTAAGGATTCTCTGCACACACTAAGCAACGTTGATAAAAACCATTTTTGCTTACTTTTATTATAATTTTAATCGCAATTTGTTTTTAACTTTTTTTTTAACTCTTCTCAACTTGTATAATAATTATAATAATTTTGTTTTCTAATAGTCTTTTGTTTATTTAGCGAAACTTTTTCTCTCACTTAATCATTACGACAACAACATATTGAGCTAGGGTTCAGCGTCAGAATTAGAAGAATGGTGCAATAATAAGGTGATGTCGTTAAAGCGATCACTCTCTCTCTCTCTCTTTTGTTTAAAGCACGTATCAACGCTAAAAAGCTTTTGCAATAGGAAAGCTTTTTATACAATAAGGGACAGCTTTTACCGTCGACATCACCTAATTATTGTAACACCATTAGAAGTTGCCTTATATATAACGATACCATTTCATAATATACTATATACAAAATTGTTAAATTGTTTTTAGGAAGAGAAAGTCTTTGGTGGCAACAGTGAATCCTTTGGTAAACAATGTGGACCCGGTGATATAGTCGGTGTCTTTTTAGATCTTGCGGATCATACAATTAGTAAGATTACGTTTAAACACAATTTTTATGTAAAAACAACAAAACCCTGGTATGAAATATAAATCCGTGCTTTTGATATCTACTAAATTTCCCATAATGAATTAAATTTGTAAGGTACCCTGCAAAAGCATTAAGGAGCAACATCTAGAAATATTTGGGGACAGTTTGAAGCTAACTATTTATTTTTAATTTTATTTTCTTGGTGGTAATTTTTAGTTAAAAAAAAACGAATATAGGAGCTTTTGTCGTAGTGTCTAACTTAATAAACCTACTCAAATCCTTTGCTCTAAACTTCTGTTTCGTTACTTTTTACAACTAACAGTCGCGTCTTAACAAAAAGGACTACACCAGCGCTCATACTTGTATATGCTTTTTAATTAATAGCATTTCTTTAAAAAATACTAATTCAACAAAATTTGGCATGACAGCTAACCAACATAACTGGCTGATTATATGAATACTAATACATAGAACTATATACATATATACATAAGTATAACTAAAATGGCTTGCTTTATTAATAAATTTAATAAACTTATAATAATAATAATAACAATATGGCTGCAAGACTTATTTCAAATAAATAATCCTGCACAAGTTTCAGCACTAGAGAAACTTACAACCATCCAATGCCTGCAATATAAAATTCTAAAAGTGTACTCACTTTAACAGGCTTTTCATTAAACGGAGAACTACTTATGGACGCCTTGGGCGGTGAAACAACTTTTGCGGATGTTACGGCCGAAGGAGTGGGCTTTGTGCCAGCCTGCACCTTGGGTGTGGGTCAAAAAGCGCGTTTGATTTATGGTCAAGATGTGGATTCGCTCAAGTTCTTTACCACCTGTGGTTTACAAGAGGGCTATGAGCCTTTTTGTGTGTAAGTATTGTAATTTAAATTTAACGAGTAAAACCCAAAAGGACATAACAATTAAGGCCATAAATAAGAGTGTTTTTTTTAAATTAGTAAACAACTTCACGTTTTTTTTTTGACAAATTTCGGCAAAGTTATCGTTTTTTAACACAATTAATGTAGAAGAGTGTACTCCGAATCCAAAATAATAGTAAACTAAATTATACGCTACCTAAAATTAAAAAAAAAAAAAATAATTGAACAATATTCGCCATATTCTACATCTTTTAACTTTGACATTTTAATAATATCATAATACAAATCTTGTTAACGAAATGGACTTTTCGGATGAATGAACTTTAAAAACCATAATAAAAACCTTTCCGAGGTTCCCTTGAAAGATAATTCCATTTACTGGAAAAAAAGAATTCTATTTACTTTACTTTAACCACTTACATTTTTTAGCAATATGCGTCGCCCGGTTACCCACTGGTATACCAAGGATCAACCCATATTCGAGAACACCGAGGAAATGCCCGACTGTCGCATTGATGTTACGCGCATACCTGGAGGAGCTGATACGCCGCCGCATCTGAAAATCTCACACAACACTTTTGAGACCATGGAAAAGGCTAACTGGGAGTTTTTAAGACTCTCATTGCCTGTCACATGCATGAGTGAGTTCATTAGCGAACAGGAAAAAGCACGCCGCTGGGAAGAAATCAAGATACGTCAATTCCGTTTGATGCGGGAGGCGCAGGAGATGGCTGCACAGCAACAAGCTCAAACAGCGGCGCATATGGATCATATGCTAAAGAGTGGTTTTAATATGAACGATATCAAGGGTTTGACGCGTACCTTTGACGATCATGGTGAGCCGGAGGGTGAACAGATGATGCGAGGCGGTGGTCCATCGCGACCACCACGCAAGGGTTCACTAACGCGTAATATAACCTTTGAGTCGGATATGACAGCGGCTTTGGATGAAATGCAACGTTCCTCATCGGTTTTGGATATGAACGGTTTGGGTGAGGAACTGGACGATAAGAAGAAGCGCGGACGCAGTCCATTTAAGTTCTTCTCGAAAAAGTCCAGAGATCAAAGTCGCGAAAAAATGGGCGCCAGAACAGCTGAAGTGCCACTGGAACGTAGAAACACAGTGGCACATGGTAGGAATGTGGTTAACCAACAAATGACCACCAGAGCACCAACGCTGCGCGTCAATAATGTAAGTAGCTAAAGTCATTTTACGCAAAGAAACTGATATTATAAAACATTTCAACAGGCCGACATACCACCCAGTCCGGTGGCACAGGGTCCTAAGCAGCTAAGTTCTACCAATTTGGGCCAACCGAACGTTGAATCTTCCGGCAATGAAATGTTTGATGCCGAGTGCCTTAAGCTCATTAATGAGTATTTCTATGGTGTGCGCATATTCCCCGGTCAAGATCCTACACACGTCTATGTGGGCTGGGTAACCACCCAGTACCATTTGCACAGTCGCGAATTCAACAAAAACAAAGTGCGTCGTGGTTCTGTGTACATTGAGGATAATTATGAGGTGCCCATTGAGCGCATCGATCGTCAGAGCTGTTATGTGGTGCGTGCAGATGAGCTCTTCAATGAGGTCACTCAGGATGCCTCTGGCAAGGGTGCATCGCAAGGCATGTTTGTAGGTTGTTTTGTCGATACAGCCACTGGCATTATACGATTCACTTGTGAAGGTAAAGATACTTCACATCGCTGGATGATGGAACCCGATACCAAGCTATTCCCAGCAATATTTGTAGAAGCCACCAGCAAGGAAATTCTGCAAATTGAGTTAGGTCGCACCTCGACGACTTTGCCTTTGTCAGCGGCTGTGCTTCCCACCAGCGACAAGCATATTAATCCTCAATCCCCACCACGCTTAAAGGTGCAATGCCTGCGTCCACATCAATGGGCACGTGTGCCTAACACATCGCTGCAAGTGCACGCACTCAAGTTATCCGATATACGCGGTTGGTCCATGCTTTGCGAGGATCCAGTTTCTATGTTGGCCCTGCACATACCCGAGGAGGATCGTTGCATAGACATACTAGAGCTAATTGAAATGGACAAGTTACTCTCGTTCCATGCACATACGCTAACGCTGTATGCAGCGTTGTGTTATCAGTCCAATTATCGTGCCGCACACGCACTTTGCCAACATGTCGATCAGAAGCAGCTACTCTATGCCATACGCTCAGAATATATGAGCGGACCTTTACGCCAGGGTTTTTATGATTTATTAATAGCTTTGCATCTAGAATCTCATGCCACTACCATGGAGGTGTGCAAGAACGAGTATATAACACCCTTGGGTCCTGAGTTGAAGGAACTGTACAATGATGACGAAATGCGTCACTCGCTGCGTTCGCTTGTGACTGAATCTGTACGTCCCCAGCTACGCATGACGGAAATCACGTAAGTTTTTCAATTTTATTTGTTTTGCTATCCTTTCTATACCCACACTGCTGCATCGAAACACCAAAAGTGTAGCTCATTTTTATCCAAGTAAGAAGCAATCGAAATATGATGTTTTATTTCTCGCCCATTTTATTATATAATGCACCATGCACCGTTGTTAACCTGTGATTCGATTGCTCGTTGGTTCGTTCATACCGCACTCAAATACTCTCAATCAAAACAAACCTGATCCAAATGATCCAACAACACACTGCACTGTTTGCACCACCAACCGATCACAACAACAACAACAATACCAACCACCCGTTTAGACCCCCTGTGATTGCAACATCTAGTATGCCAAGTGTTTCCAGTGAACCGATACCCAACATCGATCAATTGTACTCCCCGAAGTTCCCCTTAGAAGTAGTCAGGGAATTCGTTATGGAAGCGCTTAAAGATGCTGTGGAGATCAATCAAGTGCATAATCGTGATCCCATCGGTTGGACCAATGAGAATCTATTTTTGTAAGTCGGTGTCGCAGAGCATGCATATCATTCTGTGAAGTTTATTAAGCTTTATAATTATAGACCACTTATTAAGCTTACGGATCGCTTGCTCTTGGTTGGTGTACTCACTGACGAAGACGTACAGAAACTATTGGTGATGGTTGATCCTGAAACCTGGGATAGTTCCTTCGAAAGAGGTATAACCTTTATTTGTGGCTACATAATTAATTCCTTATACCTTAATGTTGCCTTTAAATTTTTTAGAAGGCAAAGATGAGCATCGCAAAGGCTTGCTCACCATGAAGATGGCCGAGGGTGCCAAACTGCAGATGTGTTATCTGTTGCATCACTTATATGATACTCAGCTACGCCATCGCGTCGAGAGTATTATAGCTTTTTCGCATGATTTCGTGGGTGATCTGCAAACCGATCAGTTGCGTCGTTATATTGAGATTAAACAATCCGATTTGCCAAGTGCTGTAGCGGCCAAAAAGACCAAGGAATTCCGTTGTCCGCCTAGAGAACAAATGAATCAAATATTATGTTTTAAGAATCTGGAGGCCGATGATCAAGATAATTGCACTTGTGGACTAGAGTTGCGCAGTCGTTTGGGCGATTTCCACGATAGTCTTATGCATAAGGTTTCGCTAAATGCGCTGCAAGAGCCTGATGGTACCGAAAGCAATGCGGTCGAAGAGGTTAAGACAGGTCCCATAACCAAAATCTATAATTTCATTAATACCGTCAAAGAGCTTGAGGAGGGTCCCAAAGAAGTTGAAGAGCCTGAGAAGAAAACACCTGAAGAGATCTTCCGTAAGGTTTTAATAAAAACCATTGTCAGCTGGGCTGAGGAATCTCAAATTGAGAATCCGAAATTGGTGCGCGAAATGTTTAGTCTATTGGTTCGTCAATATGACACAGTAGGTGAATTAGTGCGTGCCCTGGAAAAGACCTATGTCATTAATAGTCGCGCTCGTGACGATGTCGCTGAAATGTGGGTAGGCCTAAGCCAAATACGTGCGCTGTTACCTGTGCAGATGAGCCAGGAGGAGGAGGAACTTATGCGCAAACGTCTTTGGAAATTGGTTAACAATGCTACGTTTTTCCAGCATCCCGACTTAATACGCATTCTGCGTGTGCATGAAAACGTTATGGCTGTTATGATGAACACATTGGGTCGCCGTGCACAGGCACAAAGCGATGCGCCTGCTCAAACCGAAGGTACCGAAGGTGTGCCATCAAAGGAGAAAGATACTTCTCACGAAATGGTGGTAGCCTGTTGTCGTTTCTTGTGTTATTTCTGTCGCACTGGACGTCAGAATCAAAAAGCCATGTTTGATCACTTTGACTTTCTGCTGGATAATGCCAACATATTGTTGGCTCGGCCCAGTTTACGTGGTTCGACACCACTTGATGTGGCATATTCTAGTTTAATGGAGAACACAGAATTAGCTCTGGCACTTAGGGAACATTACTTGGAAAAAATTGCAGTTTATTTGTCGAGATGCGGTTTGCAAAGCAATTCGGAGCTTGTTGAAAAGGGTTATCCCGACTTGGGTTGGGATCCTGTGGAGGGTGAACGTTATTTGGACTTTTTGCGTTATTGCGTTTGGGTTAACGGCGAGAGTGTTGAAGAGAATGCAAACCTTGTCATTCGACTACTTATCCGTCGTCCAGAATGCTTGGGACCGGCTCTAAGAGGAGAAGGAGAAGGTCTCTTCCGTGCAATCGTTGAGGCCAATCGCATGTCAGAGCGCATATCGGACCGCTGTAAGATGCAAGACGAAGCTGAGGGCACTATTGCAGGACTGAACTTTACGCACCCACTGCCTGAAGGCGATGAAGATGAAGACTATATTGATACGGGTGCCTCCATATTAAATTTCTACTGTACTTTGGTAGATCTATTGGGCAGATGTGCGCCAGATGCGTCAGTCATTGAACAAGGTAAAAACGAATCACTGAGAGCTAGAGCTATTTTGAGATCTCTTGTGCCACTGGAAGATCTTCAAGGTGTGTTAAGTTTGAAATTTACGCTGACACAAACGGCTCCTGGCGAGGATAAGCCAAAATCGGATATGCCCTCTGGCCTATTACCAAACAACAAACAGAGTATTGTGTTGTTTTTGGAACGTGTCTATGGCATTGAAACGCAAGATCTTTTCTATCGTTTGCTTGAAGATGCATTTTTACCCGATCTGCGTACGGCCACCATATTGGATAAGAGTGACGGTTCCGAAAGTGATATGGCTTTGGCTATGAATCGCTACATTGGCAATTCCATTTTGCCGCTTTTGATTAAACACTCCAAGTTTTATAACGAGGCCGAAAACTATGCGAGTCTCTTGGATGCCACGCTGCACACGGTCTATAGGTTATCTAAGAACCGTATGCTAACCAAGGGCCAACGCGAGGCCGTATCCGATTTCCTGGTAGCACTTACATCACAAATGCAACCTGCCATGTTGTTAAAACTTCTGCGCAAGTTAACTGTTGATGTATCCAAGCTATCGGAGTACACGACGGTGGCGCTCAGGGTGAGTGTCTATAACCTTTTCCTCTATGAAGTAATATTTAAAATTATTTTGCTTCTGTACAGCTGCTCACACTTCACTTCGATCGCTGCGCAAAGTACTACGGCTCAACGCAAGGTCAAGGCTCGTATGGAGCATCATCAGACGAGGAAAAGCGTCTTACAATGCTTCTGTTCTCTAATATTTTTGATTCGCTCAGCAACATGGACTAT
Organism: Chymomyza procnemis; assembly: GCA_035046065.1. Taxonomy (NCBI): domain Eukaryota; kingdom Metazoa; phylum Arthropoda; class Insecta; order Diptera; family Drosophilidae; genus Chymomyza; species Chymomyza procnemis. The sequence continues at coordinate 7,352,073 of JAWNOJ010000023.1, read as the reverse complement.
GACCCGGAACTGTTCGGTAAAGCTTTGCCCTGTCTTATTGCCATTGGCTGTGCTCTGCCACCAGATTACAGCTTGTCTAAGAACACCGATGAGGACTACTACGGTCGCCAAATGGGCGCACCAGATCAGCCACAATATGTGCCAAATCCCATTGATACCCACAACGTGCAGTTGGATAATGACTTGAACTCGTTAGTGCAAAAGTTCAGTGAACATTATCATGATGCTTGGGCCAGTCGCCGTTTGGAGGGTGGCTGGACTTACGGTGAAATACGTTCCGACAATGACCGCAAGCATCCACGCTTAAAACCCTATAACATGCTCAGTGAATATGTACGTAACTCTCTGAATCTTTTAACGATTTGCAGCTTCATTTTTACGAATATACTCATCATCATTAATCATTGGCAGCCTAAGTTGAGTAAGATATTATACTAAACCTTTTACTATAAACAGGAACGCGAGCGCTATCGTGATCCCGTGCGTGAATGCCTGAAGGGATTGCTGGCCATTGGCTGGACCGTCGAACACTCTGAAATAGACGTACCGCTAAATCATCGTGGTTCTACACGTCGCCAGTCCAAACCTCAAATCGTATGTAGTTATTGTTTTCTAAGCACTTCACACATAACTCTTAATATTTTTTAATTCCTATGACTGCTTGAATTCTTGGATGCTACCCAAAACCAATTGGCAAAATCGTACCAAATTCTGTCCAAATCTTTGAAAATCCAAACAAAAAACCAACTTCACATGTTGCTTGTCCTTAAAACCATTAGCATGAATTTCAGAGTGAAGGCAGTCCTTTCAACTACAACCCACACCCGGTGGATATGAGCAATCTGACGCTAAGTAGAGAAATGCAAAACATGGCCGAACGATTGGCAGAGAACTCTCATGATATATGGGCCAAGAAGAAGAATGAGGAGCTTAATGGTTGTGGTGGAGTTATACATCCGCAGTTGGTGCCATATGATTTGCTTACCGACAAAGAAAAAAAGAAGGATCGTGAGCGTTCTCAGGAGTTTCTTAAGTACATGCAATATCAAGGTTACAAACTACACAAGTAAGTCATTAATCTTTGGAAGAGTGTACCACAATACTTTCACATTTTACTTACAGGCCCTCCAAAGGCGGCGCCGTTGAAGAAGGTGTCGCTACTCAGGCCTCTGTTGAGCTGCGCTTCTCCTACTCACTGCTCGAGAAACTTATACAGTATTTGGATCGTGCCACTATCAACATGAAGCTACTGAAGCCCTCTACAACATTTAGTAGACGCACTTCGTTTAAAACTGCTTCTAGGGACATCAAATTCTTCTCCAAGGTGGTGCTGCCACTCATGGAAAAGTATTTCTCTACGCATCGTAATTACTTTATAGCAATTGCCACGGCAACCAATAACATAGGCGCTGCTTCGCTTAAGGAAAAGGAAATGGTAGCCTCCATCTTCTGTAAGCTTGCTGCTCTATTGCGTAATCGTTTAAGCGCATTTGGACCGGATGTGCGCATCACCGTGCGTTGCCTGCAGGTGCTCGTCAAGGGCATCGATGCAAAGACATTGACCAAAAATTGTCCCGAATTTATACGCACCTCTATGCTTACATTTTTCAATCAGACCTCAGATGATTTGGGCAATACAATATTGAATCTGCAGGATGGCAAGTATAGTCACCTGCGCGGCACACATCTTAAAACCTCCACTTCTCTGGGTTATGTTAACCAGGTGCTCCTGCCAGTGCTTACTGCCATGTTTGATCATTTAGCAGCCTGCGATTATGGCAGCGATCTATTGTTGGATGAAATACAAGTGGCATCATATAAGATTTTAGCAGCGCTCTATCACCTGGGCACAGATGCTACTTTGACGCACGAACGGAAATATCTTAAAACCGAAATAGAGCGGCACAGACCCGCCTTAGGCTCTTGCTTGGGAGCGTATAGCTCCTGTTTCCCAGTCGCCTTTTTAGAGCCGCACCTTAATAAACATAATCAATACTCTTTGCTGAATCGCATTGCTGATCATTCGCTAGAGGCACAGGACATAATGGTAAAAATGGAAAGCTGTATGCCCAATTTGGAAACCATACTTAGCGAGGTCGATCAATTCGTGGAGTCGGATAAAACCTATAACGATGCGCCACATATCATTGATGTTATACTACCTTTGCTCTGCGCCTATCTGCCCTTCTGGTGGTCACAGGGTCCTGACAATGTTAGCCCTACCAGTGGCAACCATGTAACCATGGTCACTGCCGATCATATGAATTCCTTGCTGCGAAATGTGCTAAAAATGATTAAAAAGAATATAGGCAATGATAATGCGCCTTGGATGACACGCATTGCAGCCTATACACAGCAAATCATTATTAATACATCCGAGGAGCTACTGAAGGATCCATTCCTGCCACTGGCCGAACGTGTTAAAAAGCGCACAGAGAATATGATGCATAAGGAGGAAAGCATGCGTGGTTTTATTAAATCCGCTACCGATGATACATCCCAGGTCGAAACACAGTTACAAGAAGATTGGAATCTGCTTGTGCGAGACATATACTCCTTCTATCCGCTGCTGATAAAGTACGTAGACTTACAGCGTAATCACTGGCTCAAGGATAATATACCTGAAGCCGAGGAGCTATACAATCATGTGGCTGAAATTTTCAACATTTGGTCTAAGAGTCAGTACTTCTTAAAGGAAGAGCAGAACTTTATTTCAGCTAACGAAATCGATAATATGGCGCTTATAATGCCCACTGCTACAAGACGCTCGGCCATATCAGAGGGTGTGCCAGCAGTGGGCGGTAAAGTGAAAAAGAAGAAAAAGAATCGTGATAAGAAGCGTGACAAAGATAAGGAGGTACAAGCCAGTCTTATGGTAGCCTGCCTTAAACGCTTGCTGCCAGTGGGCCTTAACTTGTTTGCGGGTCGTGAACAAGAGCTGGTGCAGCACTGCAAGGATCGTTATTTGAAAAAGATGCCGGAATACGATGTTATAGAATTTGCACGCAATCAACTGACACTGCCAGATAAGCTAGATCCATCCGATGAAATGTCTTGGCAACATTATCTCTACTCAAAATTGGGTAAAACTGAGGAAATTGTCGATGAACTAACGCTGGAAAAGGCCAATGCCAATGCTAACGAAAAGGGTAAAGATAAAACTCAAGAAACCGTCGATCGCATAGTAGCTATGGCAAAAGTACTCTTTGGTCTGCACATGGTAAGTTAGCTACACACCCTTATAACTTAAGCCGTAGTCTGTCGAATATAATTATTTATCTATATACCCGTATTTTAAATTTACTCTAGTAAGCCTAAGTAACGTTCATCTATAGAAACTGTTAAAAACAATATTCTTAAAGCATTTTTCTACTTCGTTAACGATGCGCATTTTAAATTTTTCTTTTCCTTAAAAAAAAAACACTACATATCGTACAACCCAACAACTGTCATGTTATATACCAAAATTCCAACAAAAATGTACAAATTTTGACCGAATGCTGACCACATACGTGAACCAAACAATTACAGATCGACCATCCACAACAGCAGAGCAAAAATGTCTACAGGAGCGTTGTATCGATTCAAAGGAAGCGTGCCGTTATCGCATGTTTCCGTCAGACATCGCTACATTCTCTACCCAGGTTTTTACCAGAAAAAATTATAACAAATATAGCACATGCTTAAATGTTGGTTGGAACTATAACCAAGCACTGTAGCGCTCTAACAAACTCGCCGCCACAACTCTCAAGACGCCTTATTGTTTGACTTACCAAATTTCTTTTTATTTTTTGGTGTACCTAATCTCATGATTATTTTTCATGCTGTTTCTTCATATGATTGATTATAACCAGTTCCTACTAAATCCATTAACACTCAAGTGTGTACCGTAGCCTTCTAAGTACCATTTATATGTATAATTGTATTGTATATTTTTATATGCTCTTGCTTGCTTCCAAAACGCTCGCTCCATGTAGTCAACCAGCGCCAAGAACAGAACAAAACGTAAGGGTTCCAAAATTTCGGTCGCACGACGCCAGGCAGTTATATCAAGCTTACGCGCCCAGCATCTATATCGCATGAGCAGGTGGTAGTCCTTTAAATGCAAAAAAAAAAATGAAATACTTACAATACCAAGTTTCTCAAAAAGCAGCTTTCCACTATTTTTCCAGCAATGGAATGCTGGAATTTTTCGACTACAGTATTCCGTTACTGGAAATAATGGAAACTTTTAACTGCAGAATTCCATTTCTGGATATGTAGTCAAGAGCTTTTCCGAGACGCCTGGACATAAAACAATTAAAAACTCTCAAAGAAAATTCTAAAAATTTTCTAAACTTGGCTTTGAATTCCCTTTTTATGTTGTAGTTTTCATTGCCTTTAACGAAACTAACTCCAAGTAATTAAAGCATGATGTGTTTAAAAAGTTTCGTTAGCTTTGTTTTAGCTCTAGCTTAGGTAATATTTATTCCAAAATTTTGCCCACAGACATCGTGCTTGCAATATATTTGCACGTACCTATTATGAGCAATGGCTGCAGGAGGAGAACTCTGGACAGGAGGTTATGATTGAGGATCTAACACAAACATTCGAAGAATCTGAAAAGTCTAAGAAGGACGAAGAGGAGGCTGATGGTAAATCGGATCCACTTACACAATTGGTAACGACATTCTGCCGTGGTGCCATGACAGAGCGTAGTGGTGCTTTACAAGAGGATTTGCTGTACATGTCGTATGCACAAATCGCAGCCAAATCTTGCGGTGAGGAAGAAGAAGAGGGTGGTGACGAAGGTGAAGGTGGTGAAGGTGAAGAGGAAGGTGAAGGCACTAGCATACACGTAAGTTATTAATACCTCACCTTGCAATTATTAAATGCAAAAATTGCTTATTATAAAAACTTTCAACTAACACATGCATTCCTTACCTCAAAAAGTGTCGCATGGCAGAGTTAATGGTAATAGTCTTACATTTATTTTAAACTATATTTCTCTATGCAAATATTTAGAAAGAAAACTTTAATTTATTTGCAATACTTGGAATCTAAAATATTGTTCCTATCAATCAACTTCGAATTTCTCAAAAATGATTTTCTTTGTAATTTTATAACCTTAAATCATAAAATCGAACTGATATCAGCTACCTGCATATATATAAATACATAGTAATAGGTTCTCTGGGGAATTTGGAAACTATCGTACAAAAACCTTATAAACAAATTAATTTGTAATATTTTATCAAATCAGAGGAGATCTTTACATACTCTCAAGCAGTTAAGAATGAGCAGTAATAACTAACATATCTGTGATGTTACAGACACTTTAAAAGCTCCTATGAAAATGTCGCCTTTAATGCCTTTAATTCTTTACAAGAATTTGTTAAAATGATTACCCAAAAAATTTAAAAACTTAGATTTGAAAACAATTTTTAAAAATTCCTTCAGTCATTTGAGAACTCACTAGACTTGAAATCTGTATAAATACTGAAATTATTAATAGAGAGATTGCTACACCAAAAAGCTAAAGGAAAGATATAATATTTTTGTAAATAAAAATGGATCCGAAAAATGCTAGCCTTTAAGAATAAAAATTAAAGTTTCTTTGAAAAAAAAAGTTATACATTGCCTCATTTAAAAAAATAATTGCGAAATATTCCGTATGAAACGTTTAGGAGGACTATAAAAATACACTATTCGCATGAAATGTCGTTTCATAAGTACTGCCCTTAAAAACAAATTTTTTACAACGTCCGTAAAAGTTGCTTTATTTCTTTAACACAAATCTTTTGATATTGATATAGGCACAGCATATAGATTTTCTTTATGGCTTTAATTTCATTGGTAATGAAGATGCAGAAATAGAAATAGATTCCTAACTACAAAGTTTCAAAAAGAAATGTATTTTACTTATACATTTGTCGTTTTCCCATAGGAACAAGAAATGGAAAAGCAAAAGTTGCTATTCCATCAAGCCCGTTTATCCAATCGTGGCGTTGCCGAAATGGTGCTGTTGCACATTTCCGCCTCCAAAGGTATACCTTCGGAGATGGTAATGACAACACTCAATCTTGGCATCGCCATTTTACGTGGTGGTAACATTGACATACAAATGGGCATGCTCAATCATTTGAAGGAGAAAAAAGACGTAGGCTTTTTTACCTCAATTGCTGGACTTATGAACTCATGCAGTGTCCTGGATTTGGATGCCTTTGAACGTAATACCAAAGCAGAGGGTAAGTTATTATGTAGCCAAATGTGTGTTACCCTGCGTATGTGTGTATTGTCCACTGCAAATATCCCACACTTTTGATTTCCAAGTCTTAACTTTATTTGAATGTGCCAAACTGCATCACCTTTTCATTCATTATTCTAAGTTTAAATCTTGATTTGTCTTTCCTTCCGAAACTACTTCCCCCCAAAAAATTACCCAATCAACATACACGCATGTTATCATGACCAATCCCGTAAATGTACTTGTTCCCCGCTATCGTTGTTCAATTCCAACAAAATTTGCAACAACACAACAAAGAGTATATTCCAAGTGCGGGTGCAGGTCTTGGTGTTGGTTCCGAGGGTGCTGCGGGTGAGAAGAATATGCATGATGCGGAGTTTACTTGTGCGCTGTTTCGGTTCATACAACTTACCTGTGAGGGTCACAATCTCGGTTAGTATATTTAACTCAGAGCTTTGTCATATTATTGTATCCAATTAAATCCTTTATCTTAACTTCAGAGTGGCAGAACTATTTAAGAACTCAGGCCGGTAATACAACAACAGTTAATGTGGTCATCTGCACTGTGGATTATTTACTGCGTCTACAGGAATCAATTATGGATTTCTATTGGCATTATTCCAGCAAAGAAATCATTGATCCCGCAGGCAAGGCCAATTTCTTTAAGGCCATAGGCGTGGCAAGTCAAGTGTTCAACACGCTTACTGAAGTCATACAGGGTCCATGTACCTTGAATCAACAAGCCCTAGCTCATTCCAGATTGTGGGATGCTGTTGGCGGTTTTCTTTTCCTATTTTCTCATATGCAGGATAAACTATCGAAGCATTCAAGTCAAGTGGATTTGTTAAAGGAATTGTTAAATTTACAAAAGGATATGATTACAATGATGTTGTCCATGCTTGAAGGCAACGTAGTCAATGGTAAGTCTAGCAACAATTAGAGCAATACTATATCAAACTATATTTTTCCCGTAGGCACCATCGGCAAACAGATGGTGGACACTCTAGTAGAATCCGCAAGCAATGTAGAGCTTATTTTGAAATATTTCGACATGTTCCTGAAACTGGCCGATCTTATTGAATCACCCAGCTTCCATGAAATTGATATGAAAAACGAAGGTTGGGTTACGCCCAAAGATTTCAGAGATAAAATGGAGCAATCTAAGAACTACACACCGTAAGTTTTGACTCAAACAATAATTGGCTAATCACATTTAAACTGACGTGCTTTCTTACAGGGAAGAAATGGATTTCCTTTTAGCTTGTTGCGAACGCAATCACGAAGGTAAAATCGATTATGGCGCCTTTGTGGAACGTTTCCATGAGCCATCAAAGGAGATTGGTTTCAACTTGGCTGTGTTGTTGACTAATCTTAGCGAACACATGCCTAACGAACCGCGTTTGGCTCGCTTCCTGGAAACTGCCGGCTCCGTCTTGAACTACTTCGAGCCTTTCCTAGGACGCATTGAAATTTTGGGCAGCTCCAAACGTATCGAGCGCGTTTACTTTGAAATTAAGGACTCCAATATTGAGCAGTGGGAAAAACCACAAATTCGCGAATCTAAACGTGCCTTCTTCTATTCCATCGTTACCGAGGGCGGTGATAAGGAAAAACTTGAGGCCTTTGTTAATTTCTGCGAGGATGCCATTTTTGAAATGACACACGCTTCTGGACTCATGGCCACAGATGACGGTGGTGGCAATGTGAAACGTGATACAGCTTATAGTTCCTATATGAGCGAAGAGGAAGAAGAGCGCGCCGCTCGGGATCCCATTAGGCGCACCATAACAGCGGTCAAGGATGGCCTTAAGTTCGGCGTGCATATGCTTAGTCCCTCGAATATCAAGCACCAAATTGGTGTTATGCAAACTAAATCCATACCGGAGCTCATTGTTGGTTTCTTTAAGATAATATTTTATATGTTCTACTACACTGGGTACGCGCACTACTGCGTGGTGCGTTATATCTTTGGCATACTCTTGAATCTAATGCGCGGTCCAGCACCCGAAATCGAGGAAGTCGTTGTTGAAGAGGAACCCTTTGAGCGCGCTCTACCGCCCTTACCTTTGGAAGAACCGCCAGGAACTGTGCAAGCCTTTGGCTTGGATATCAACAAGGAAGAGAATGGCGTCTACAAGGTGGTGGTTCACGAATCCCCAGCTGGCAGCGCCAACTCTTCCATGGAGGAAGGCGGCGAGTCTAGTACGGAAGATGGGGCAGCAGTGCCCGGTGAGTTGCTTGAGGGTGAGCCACATCAGGAACCTATATCCATCGTAGATTTACTTGGCGGAGAAGCGGCCAAAAAGGCTGCACAGGAACGTCAGGAAGCGCAGAAGGCACAAGAAGCTGCCATGGCGTCCATTGAAGCGGAAGCGAAGAAATCATCTTCGGCTCCACAAGAAACACCAGCTGTGCACCAGATTGACTTCTCTCAGTACACACATCGTGCCGTCAGTTTCTTGGCGCGTAATTTCTATAATTTGAAATACGTCGCTTTAGTCCTAGCCTTTAGCATAAACTTTATGTTGCTTTTCTATAAGGCTACCTCGTTTGCCGAAGAAACCGATAGTTCGGCAGAAGAGGAACTAATTTTGGGATCTGGCTCTGGTGGCGGTGGCTTAGGAGGATCAGGATTTGGTGGCTCTGGTGATGGTGGCTCTGGCGATGGTGAAATGGAAGACGATGATATACCCGAATTGGTGCATGTCGATGAGGATTTCTTCTATATGGAACATGTATTGCGTATGGCGGCCTTTTTACATTCAATGGTATCATTGGCCATGTTGATTGCGTACTATCATCTGAAAGTACCATTAGCCATTTTTAAACGCGAAAAGGAGATTGCACGACGCCTGGAGTTCGATGGTCTTTTCATAGCAGAACAGCCGGAAGACGATGACTTTAAATCACATTGGGATAAGCTAGTGATATCGGCGAAAAGTTTTCCGGTCAACTATTGGGATAAATTTGTTAAGAAAAAGGTACGACAAAAGTACAGCGAGACCTATGACTTTGATTCTATATCCAATCTTTTGGGTATGGAGAAGAGTGCTTTTACGGCCCAGGAAAGCGAAGAGACGGGCATTTTGAAATACATTATGAACATTGATTGGCGTTACCAGGTCTGGAAGGCAGGTGTTACATTTACGGATAATGCCTTCCTCTATTCGCTGTGGTACTTCAGTTTCTCGGTCATGGGCAACTTTAACAACTTTTTCTTTGCGGCTCATTTGTTGGATGTGGCTGTAGGCTTTAAGACACTGCGTACTATCTTGCAGTCCGTCACCCACAATGGCAAACAGCTTGTGCTGACGGTGATGCTGCTCACGATTATTGTATATATTTACACCGTCATAGCCTTCAATTTCTTCCGTAAATTCTATATACAGGAAGAGGATGAAGAAGTTGACAAAAAGTGTCATGATATGTTAACCTGTTTCGTGTTTCATTTGTATAAGGGCGTTAGAGCAGGTGGTGGCATTGGTGATGAAATTGGCGATCCGGATGGCGATGATTATGAAGTCTATCGTATTATCTTTGACATAACGTTCTTCTTCTTCGTTATTATTATACTGCTGGCCATCATTCAGGGTTTGATTATTGACGCCTTTGGTGAGCTGCGTGATCAATTGGAATCCGTAAAGGATAATATGGAATCCAATTGCTTTATATGTGGCATGGGTAAAGACTTCTTTGATATAGTGCCGCATGGTTTTGATACCCATGTGCAGAAGGAGCATAATCTTGCAAATTATATGTTCTTCCTGATGCATTTGATTAATAAGCCGGATACCGAGTACACCGGCCAAGAGACATATGTTTGGAATATGTACCAGCAGCGCAGCTGGGACTTCTTCCCCGTGGGTGACTGTTTCCGTAAGCAATATGAAGACGAGCTATCCGGTGGCGGTGGTGGCGGCTAAGTTAATGCCAGTCCAGCATTTCTATTGGAGCACTATGTTGCGTGGATGAATGAGTTTAAAACAAATGAAGCTAATATATCATAATTTTTTTAATGTGACATCGTGAGTTAGCCGTTATAAAAACTTATAAATTTTGAATTATCTTGAAGTTTTTCCTAGTCAATTTTTTTAAATGTAAATTTTAGCGCATATATGTATAACTTTACGACCTTTATCTCTTATTTTACGATGATGATTCGAATACTTAACAAACAACAAACTGTTTTTAATTCAATTTAAATAAATCGATTCATTTTTACCTAAAGACGCATATATCTCTCTTGCTAATTCGAGTCTAATTCCCAATCTAGAATTTTTTCGCATTGACATCTCCCGAAAAAGATGCTTTCGAGTTTTTTAATAATATGTATTATACATTATAAGAATTATTACAACAGATCTTAGATATTTGTAACTTAGATGTTATAAGAGTTATGTTGCTGGTGTACGCCGAGATGTATAAGTGGCTCCAATGTACCTATGTGACAAGATGAAATTTAGGAATTGTCTTAATGATGATGCCACAAACTTCGACGTTGAGGAAAACAATCCATTCAATACCACGATGTTATTGCAGTTATTAAAGACTGTTGACGACGATCTCGTCGTAAATAGGCAGCACGCATTAGCTCCTATGCGATTTGTCCATGCGCAACAATTTGAATCTCAGTATCCTTTGTCGTATACTGAAAAAATATGATCTCACTATATGCGCAAACTACTATTGTATCAATCCTCTTGCCATTTTAAATAGTGGCCTATCGCGTGAACTTTGTGAAATACTGAAGCCGTGTGTCAATACATTGATCAGAGCTTATCAGTACGGCAGCAGAGCTGGTAAGTCCACCATAGAACATGTCTTCATTTTGATCAAAACCAAGGAAAGAACCAACGAAATACTTATCGACACACAGAATCCCTTTGTCGACTACAAAGTTACATTCAATAGATCTTAAACTTTGCAGAAAGACATTGTGCACCACCCATGGCTCTGGTAAGGACTTTTTAAAGCAATTCGAAGGTGCAGAAATGCAGGTGCTGGCTCATCCATATTGTGTGTTTCAATGAAGGAGCTCCAACAATCAAAGTGTTTTTTCCGAAAGCCGCCGACGGGCACCTGTGAAAAAAGGAACTTTCATGTACCAACAGGCGAGGGCGCATGAAAGCTATGAAACACCAGGCGAGCCTGTAAGAAGTAGCAACGGCATTACCTAAACTAGTACACAACAAATTTGATTGATATTATTAGAGTACGTCAACGGATTTATGTTGCGTACCTACTTTACGGTAACTTTTATGTTCGAATGAATAATTGAGAAAGTTTATTCGACCAGAGTTGTGAAGCTTTTTATTAAATTAAATGAATACGCTATGCGCTTCTTAGCCTATGTTCCAGGTAAAAATATGTTTGCGCAGATGATCAAAACACTAGTAGTAGTAGCAACTATCCCTTAACCCGAAGTGCTGCGCTTTGTTAAAGCTTTACTTATAGCAAACGCATTTTGTGCTATGAGTCCAAAAAAAAATTTCTTGTACGTCCGCATAAAGTTGTATACCTTTTTACTTAAATTTTCACATAAATTTCGATATCTATCCAATAAGTACTTACACATTTTAAAATATTAAACTATTAACAACTTAAAAATTGTATAACAAAGATTCAATTTAAATATACTTGGTGTATAATTTGTGTTTCGAATAAATCACAGCAATATTTTCAAACAATTGTTATTACAACTAAAAAATTATGCTAATCTCATGATTGAACATTTATGGTGCGCTATATATTTTTGGTGCGATACGATACTTTCAATATAAGTATTTTTAATAGTAACATTTGTTTAACAACCACTTAAATGTAAAACACACCATTTATCTAACACATTAAATGTGTAAATCTAATTTGTTAGTTAACATTGGTCTAACGAAAGCTATATAATTGAAAATAGTAGAGTATAAAAACAACAAAAATTGCAACAAAATATCAGTAATCGAGCCGTTTCTTTAAACGAAAGAACTCTACATTATCCATATACAAATTTCTTAGCGTACGCATGCTGGACAAACGATCCTCTATATCGGTGTACATGCGACGGCAGCGATATACAGAGAGCGTTTGCAGGCATGTACAATTGACTAGAATTGCATCAAGACTGTGATCTGTTAATTGGCTACAGCCGCTTATATGCAAAACCCGCAAACGCCGCAGTTTGTTGGTCACCACCTGAATAGTCTTGTCGTTAATATTGTAGCAATCAGAGAGATCTAGCTCTTCAATGGCGGGACAATTATATGCAAGTGCTTCCATGCCTACCAGCGAGATTTGTTGACAATTGGACAGGAGTAAACGTCGTAGCTCAATATGTTTTAGTCCATATTTTAACGAAACATCACTTATTTTGTTACAGCCACGTAGATTGAGTGAGCGCAAACCACGCAGCAGTTGTATATTATGCCCTTCAAAGTCCTCGTCATTAATTAGGTTCATTTCGTAGGCGGCAAACATTGCCTCCTTGCGTTTGGCATCGCGCACAATCTCTTCCTCTGCTTTGCTGCGCAAAGATATTTTGAAAGATTGCGGTGAACCAGCAAAACTATCACGTTCGGCAAGCGTGTGACTATAAGGTGGGTAAAAGTTGTCCATGGAGCAACCTTGCGATTCGCTCCGGTTAAGTGAAAGCTTTGCTATATTGATACCTGTCAGTGCTGCATCTGTTAGCTATGGTAATGAAAAAAAATTATTTTAAATTAAATAGTTTATTTCACAACTTACTAAGCAACAGTTTTCTAAGGACAGTTCGCGTAGCCAACTCAGCTGACTAATGATGCACTGTACAGCGGCATCGGTTACACCATTTACACAATGATTTAAGTGCAGCGCACGTAGAGCGTGCAAGTTGCTGGCGACGTGCCTAATGGATTCCTCACAAATTTGCAAATGTGAAAGGTTTAGCTCTTGTAATACATTGTTCTCCTCCCGCGCAATGCCACTGATAATGCCAAACCCTGTTATGCCATCACAATTTGATATGTCCAGCTGTTTCAAATGCTTAAGTTGATGCAACTGCATAGCTCCATCATTGGTTACACCACAGCAAGCGTTAATCTTTAACTGTATAAGCTGAGGATTTGCTAGCACTATACAATTGATGCAGTCATCATTAAGACACATAGTTTCTGACAAATCCAAAACAGTTAACTGCGGTTGGGTTCGGAGAAAACTTTTTGCAGTAGTTACATTTAATTGACCACAGCCGGCCAAATGCAATCTTTGCAAATGCACCATGGGATTACCATCGCTGTCCAGATCACAAAGCGATAATAGCGATTGTCCAATTAAGGTACGACTAAAATTAAGCTCACGCAGTTTTGAGCTTTGTTTTTTCAGTAAATTTAGGATGTACTTAAATGTTAAAACCGATTCACTTGGTGCACTAGTCTCGATGGGATAAAAGCGTTTGTGTATAGCATTGTGAAAGGTAATGTGACATCCAGACATATTAATAAGCTCAAGATTTGGCATTAATGATGTTAAACGCAGTAGTATAGCATCAGTTAAATACTGATTCTCAGAAAGAGTTAACTCCTTTACGCCGTAAAGCTGCGTTTCCAGTTCTGAAATATTGCAGACGCAGGGATCTAAAAAAGTTCCTGACATAAAAAGAGACGATAAGGGACCCACGGAGAGCGATTTTAAGTTAGGTAACAAACGCAAAATGCCATAGAACTGTTTATCATTAAGATCTACATTGTCTAACACCAACGTGTACGCCGTTTGTCCAATGTGTGTCATGAATGCCTGCACTTGTCCAATGCTAACATTTTTAAACAGAAAGTGACGAAAACTACGCTGGCACTTTAGAAAATCCCTTGCAACACCTTGATGATCCGAAAGCACCACTTCGGCGAAACGTACGAGAGTGCGTGCGTTAAACTCTGTGTGGTCTAAAGCACCATGCCAACGACTACAAGTTGCTCCAGCAGCCTGTAAGTCTGCGTAGCTCAAATAGCTATATATGCGTAGTACGATCTGTTTATTGTAGGAATTGAAAATTGGTCAGCTGACTTTATGTATACCACAAAAGTAGTCACGCGCGCGCGACTCTTTTTGTCACTTACCTCTAATGGTAATTCATCAAAGCTGTAATAACAATATTCCGCAGACGACATGCTATGCACTACTATATATATTATATATGTAGGTATTATGTTAGAATACAATTTTACTATGCACAACAACACGCACCTACGCTCGCTGGGAAAAATGTATCGACTGCCGATTAAGAATAATATATTATCGGGCCGACAACAAAGCATACTTGTTTGATGTACATGATGATTACATGGCATGATTATTTGGCGTTAACTTCCATGTCAGCAGAACGTCACATATTAAAGCATCATACAGTGGACTATGATTTATTGTAATGATACAAAAATATTTAGTTTAATGCAGTAAAAATTTAAAAAAAAAAACCGTTATTAATCTAACATCAAAATCATTAAATAATATATCGACCAGTCGATAGTCAGTCGCTTGAGCTGCCAACTCGTTAAAAATTACGTACGAGTATATGGCAACACCCTAAGTACAATAGTGTTTATGACGTCAGGTAGCTTGCAGGCCAATTCGCAAATTTCTTTTGCCTTTTCGGTAACTAAAATCGCCATAATAAGCATTCTGTATACTGCATATAAACCAAACCACCGTGCCCAACAAAATGGCCGATCCCAAGTTTCAAAATCTGCCAGGAATTGTAAGTTATGCGTCATTTGTAATTTCACACAAACTTTCGACATACATACACACATAATACTAATGCTTGAATCATATTGGAACTTTATTTACCTAGGCTTATGACCAACCTGATGTCTATGAAACTCCGGATGACCCGGAACCCGAAACCTCTGATTACTACGAAGAGGAACCTGAAAATGAGGCAATCGAACGTTTACATATTACACCAAGTGTTGCCCACAAGCGTTTCCGCGGCGCTACTTTAGAAGGCAGCGTTGATTTTTCGGAAAGCATTGGTCGCCGTTTATGCCGAGGCTATGATGTACGTGGTGGTGAATATGAACTTGTAGGCATTGGGGAAAAGGAAACTCCCGTACAGAAATGTAAACGTCTCCAATTGGAAATGAATGATCTGCTTAATGAGGTAGCCGCTCTACAAGTGGACCGAAAAATAGTTGACGAAGAAAAGCAATCTTATGATGCTGTGGCCACTGTTATAACAACAGCGAAGAAAGTATTAGATACTCTTAAGCTGGAGCAAGTGCTTGGAAAAGAGCAAGTACCCAACGATAAGCAAGTCAAGGCACTTATTGGACAGGTGGAGGAATTCAAGCAATCTGGTGTTTTAACAGCCATACCAACGCCCGGTACGGATTTAGCCGCCACAGCACGAGTTGCGCAGTTAGAACAACGTTTGTATCACTTGGAAAAAGCCGTGGGTGCACAACCAGAAAAATTAAGTCGCTTGACCACAATCACAAATACAACAAATGTGCTAGAAGCTGTACGTCAACTAAGTACCAAGGCTGCTTTACTTCAACCAGATAAACTTGATGCAATTGAGCAGCGTCTTACAACTTTAGCCGGCAAAATGGACGCCATTGCTGAGAAATCCAGTGGCAGCGCTCAGGATGCTAAACGAGACCAGAAGATAACCGAGCTGTATGATTTGGCAAAACGCACTGAACCTGTGGCGGAAATTCTGCCTCATGTTATTGAGCGCATGCAAGCGCTTGAAGCGCTACACAAATATGGTAATTATAAAAAGACAAGTAATATACAAAGTTTATTACATTATAAATTCGATTACAGCTAACAACTTTGCAAAGATTATTGCGGAAATTGAACAGAAACAAGGCACAATTACTACCAGTCTGGTTAATAACAAGGAGCTCTTACATTCAGTACAGGAAACATTTGCGCAAAACCTAGAAACTATCAATAAAAAAGTAAGCAAGGTCGAAGAGCGCGTTGCCGCTATTGCGGCCAAAAAGTGATATGCCTCCATCTCAGCTACACTTATATTGTATAATTTTATAGCAAATGTAATACAATTTACTAATTATTTAAAAAACCAATAAAACCGCTTAAAATAAACTAAATGTTGAATAATTTGTTTGGTTATGTTATAAATTTCTCGTCGTGTTCACTACAATTTCTGATATGTGGTTCCTTTTTAAAACCTAACGTACATTGTCAAAAAATTTCAGTTTATCGATATGTGAGCTTGCAACCCTAGTATTGCAATAACAAATTCTTGTGCCGTGGCCAGCCCTTAATTAGAATTCTTAAAGCGTTTGCTATTAAAAAACACGGAATTATATTTTAAATATACAAAATAAATAACAATTTATATTAAAAATTTTGGTTAGTTTTGCTAAATTAACTAGATTGCAAATTAATTGATAGTAATCGACTTGTATCATATTTCGGCCACATCAAAGTCAAAGCCGCTGAAAAAAGTGATGACGAGGCGAACTCCAATTGGACGTGACACAATTTTTATTTAGAAACAACATTGTTTAAATTCGAATATTTAATCTTTCATTACAGTTGCAGTGCTTTGATTTCCAAGATGAAAATCAAGGAGCTACAAAAGACGGTTAACATTACGTGGTCACCTGCGCAGCTGCAATCAATTTATTTGGCTGCCGGTACAGCGGCACAACAATTTGATTCCAATGCTAATTCGACTTTGGAGATATACTCGCCCAATTTTAAAGATGCTAGCTATGATTTAGAGTTAAAGGCCTCAGTACCCAGTCAATACAAGTAAGTTTTAAATGAATTCATTAAAAGAACAAAGGCTGTATTGTTCTAAATAGATTTCAGAAGTTGATATGGAGTCCGCAGGGCATAAACGCCACGCATGCCAATGGTCTCATTGTAGGCGGCTGTGAGGCAGGCCATATCAACATATACTCTGCAGCCAAATTGCTGGCAAATGAAGAACCGCTGCTTGCTCGCCAAGATAAGCATACAGGAGCTGTCAGTGGCTTAGACTTTAATCCTTTCCAAAATAATTTGCTTGCATCTTGTGCATCAGAGTCGGAAATCTATATATGGGATTTAAACAACCCCGGCACGCACATGAATCCTGGCGCCAAGACGCAACCGCTGGAGGATGTTAAAAACGTGGCCTGGAATCGGCAGGTGCAGCATATATTAGCTTCAGTGTTTAGCACACGTTGCGTCATCTGGGATTTACGCAAAAGCCAGCAGATCATTAAACTGTCTGATACACAATCTCGTGTTCGTTGGCATGCTATACAATGGCATCCAGAGGCTGCCACTCAAGTTTGGCTAGCATCGGAGGACGATCAGGCACCTGTTGTGCAGCTCTGGGATTTGCGTTATGCGACAGCTCCAGCAAAGACATATCAAATACATAATCGTGGTGTATTAGGCATGTCATGGTGTCTGCAGGACACTGACCTAATGGTATCTTGTGGCAAGGATAATCGCATCTACTGCTGGAATCCAAAGACTGAAATTCCAGAAGGTGAAATTCTCTCAGAGGTGGCTACAACTGCAACCTGGTATTCGGATGTACAATTCTGTCCACGTAATCCAGCGCTTATTGCTAGCGCCAGCTTGGAGGGCGCTGTTTCCATTTACTCGTTACACGGCGGCACTCAGCAAGTTGTGCAAACATCAAACAAGATTGCTGATTCCTTTCCAGGTATGGATCAGTTATCCCAAGCACCTATAGCGCAGCAAGCCACACAAGTTGTCTACCATGATCTATTACAAGCGCCCAAATGGATGAAGCGTCCGTGTGGCGTAGCTTTTGGTGTAAGTAAACTAACAAGCATTTTGTGCATCCATAAACAAATCAGTTTTTTTTCACAGTTTAGTGGCAAACTAATTAGCTTTGATGGAAACTCCAAAACTGTCAAGATTTCACAATTGACTACCGAACCAGCTCTTGTAGAGCGTGCTAATGCCTTGGAACGCTCTTTAACCGAATCCAATTACGCAGAGTATTGTCGACAGCGTGCGGATGCAACAGCTGATCAACATGGACGTTATTTATGGTATTTCATTAAGGCAAATTTTGAAATAAATCCCAAGGAAGAAATGCTTAACCTTTTAGGTAACTAATGAAACATATTTGGTTTATTGGAAATACATAATGGCAATCATTTCAGGCTATAATCGTGAGGATATAGATAATAAATTCTTGAAATATATAAAGGAAAACGAAAACGATAACCAGGCCGATGTGGATTCACTTACAAACCGCATATCTACATTAACTCATGTGAGTATCTTAGTTAGCGTTCTTTCATTTCTCAAATGATGTTGTAGCTACTATGTAAATATAGTGCGTGTCCAACTACTTCTTATCGGAAAAAATAATTTTAAATTTGTTGAACGCAGCTCTTATCAAATTTGACCCGCAGCCGCTAAATATTTGAACATCTTGCTTTGTTTAAATTTCATGCTTTCAAATGCTCTTAAAAATAGAGCGATTCCTCGGAAGTTGAGTGCGATCAAAGCACCAATTATAGTACTGATAACTCGGTAAGAAATTGTTGATCTAGAAACAAAATAAAGGTTGATTGAGTTTTAAGAAAAACTATGTTCGTCCAAAAGCTGCTGAAATTTAAAATTTTATTATATATTTTTTATTTTATTATTCCTTTATTGAAGAGTAGGGAGACAAATTTTACGATTATTTTTTGAAATATATAATATTTATATGGAAATATTTATAATATTAATACTATTATGAGAGTTTATATTTTTTTTAAATTATTAAAAAAAAAATTAATAAAAAAAAAAATTTGCAAATTAGTTTTCAATGATTTATTTACTATCCGCAGACTGTGGACAACAAAACTATTTTCGACGGCATAGCAGAGTCTCAAAAACTCGACGAGCAGGAAACGCCTTCAAGACCACAATTCAAAATACCAAGCGGTGAACGTAAGTAAACTAAGTCCACAAATATGTATGTGTATTGCAACTGTATTTCATCATTTAACTTTGCAGATACGGATAGTTTAATAGCCGAGGCCATTCTTACCGGTAACACTGAGGCAGCTGTTGAGCTTTGCCTCGAAGCTCAACGAATACCTGAAGCATTGATAATTGCCTCTACGGCAGGATTGGAGGTCTTAAATAGAACACAAAACAACTATCTGTTGCAGCAAAAGAGCGAGTTGTCCAACGTTATTTCAGCTTTAGTTTCGCGAGATTGGTTGGATTTTGTCAATCGTTGCACTGTGGACTCCTGGAAGGAAGCGTTGGTTGCCGCACTAAAGCACAGTGAACGCAAGCTGGTGGATATTTGTGAGCGCCTAGGAGATCGCTTGTTAAACGAATGTGCAAACAGCATTGAATATACTCGAAATGCGATGTTGTGTTATATTTGTGCGGGAAGCATAGACAAACTGGTCGCCGCCTGGTATCAATTAAAGCAATTGGAACAGCAAAACCAAAACTATAAGCTGAATACCAATGAGCTACAAGAGCTGGCCGAGGTTGTTATGCTGATGACCAAATCATTGCAACAGCAGGGCATTGCAGTGGATCTTGCTGGCCGCTTTGCCGGCTTCATATCGGAATATGGTGGGCTTTTGGCATCACAAGGCGCCTTATCGGCAGCCTTGCAATATATAAATACATTAGGTGGAGCCGCAGCACCTGGCAATGAATTGGATGCCTTGCGTGAGCGTATTAGCAATGCAGTCAATTTGGAACACATACAAGCAACTGCAGCAGCAGCTGCAAATACCTATGCAAGGCCTGCTCCGGCTACACGCGGCTCTTTCTCACAGCCAGCTGCTGTTCCCCTTGGCTATACTCAGCCACTGCAAAATCAATTTAATGCACCAAACGTCAACAACTGGCAGAATTCCGTGCCAGGTGCAGCCCAGCCAGCAGCGCCCATGGCTCCAACTGCCTATCCAACAGCGCAGCCTCCACAATTATTTAATCCACAAACAGCCAAAGCTGAACCTTTGGCACATCCGCCACGACCACTTAGCAATGCCAGCTCAAGCAGTGGCCCAACGCCTACTGCTGCAGTAGGTCTTCATGCGCGCTCAAAATACGTATTGGATCCTTCCGTTGCTGCGCCCAACAGTTATGGCATGCCGTATAATCTAGTTCCATCACCGGCGCCACCATCTTTTGCTGCAGCACCAAATATGCTGCCACAAGCGGCAGCCAATGTGCCAACAGCCTTTAATAGTAATGCTTTTAATTCCAATCCAATTGCTGCGCCTCAGACATATAATCCAACACCATTTATGGGAGCACCAAATACCAACTATTTGGGCGGTGGAGCACCAATAGAGACGGCTCCAATTGCACCGCAACCAATTATACAGAATATACAACGTAATCCAACGCCGCCGCCGGGCTGGAATGATCCACCGGCCTTGAAATCATCAAGAGTGGTAAGCTCAAACTTTTATTTTAATATGTTTCGAATTGGTTTTGAAAAAATATATTTTAATATGTGTGTTTAGCCGAAAGCCAAGCCCCCAGCAGAACCCGTAGCTGCGCCAATATTACATCCACTATATGGTGTCGATCCTAATCAAAATCAAAATGGCTATATGGATCCTAATCAGTATCAAGTACGTGATACAAAAATGCAGCGAGACCAATCGATTCTAACTTCCAAATTAAATTTCAGCAAAAGATGCCGCCACCAGGTGCCGCAACAAATTATTATAACCCCTCAGCTGCCAATAACAATCCCCAACAGCAGGCATATGCACCACAATCCCAAATGAATTTCCAAACAGCTGCAATACCCAATCAAGCTCAGCAGCAACAATGGCAGCAGCAGCAAAGTATTGGCTATACTGAACAGCCAGCGCCTATACAGCAGCATCGTCAGCCGGAACCACCAAAGGAAAAGCCACCACTTCCCGAGGAATATATTTATTTGCAAACAGTTTTGGAGGAATTGAAAAATCTATGCTTAAGTGCTACAAACGATCCGGTAAGTATACATATTTTTAAAATTAAGCTGATGAACTTATTTATATATTGGCCCTCAGCGCACCAAACGCAAATTTGTTGATGTAGTTAAACGTTTGGAAAACCTTTATGATTGTCTTCGTGATGGAAAAGTAAGTCTCACAACTAATCATTCCGTGTGAAACAGTGAAATAATAATCTCTTTTTATTTCTACTTTAGCTCACACCGACAACGGTGCAATATCTTAATCAAATAGTGCAGTACATACAAATAGCCGACTATGCTAATGCCCTAGAAATACATACGCGCATTGCCTTTGGCACGGACTTTGCCCAATGTGCTGGCTTTATGCAGGGTCTGAAAGTTTTGTTGCAATCCGCTTCGGAAATGCAGCTGGTTCTGCGTTAAAATCATCGCCATGCTCAAAAAAAATCGTACTAATGCTTATTGTGTCTTAATATCTATTGATTGTTTTAAAAATATTTCGTTTCTTTTTGTTCAAACATATTTACGTGCGTTTGTGCTCTTGTTCATGGTCAGATCCGTCTGATTTACCTACATAACTTTCAAAGGAAATAAACCTATATCTTATAAATTACAAGCCTTCATTTTTGTGCTTTACCAAATGGGTGTGGGATAACGTGAGGAATACATTTTCCTTCGAGTTATATGAATTAATTTACAGTGAACTTATTAGAATGTATACTTGCAAGACTATGATAGACACAATACTTTAGGGCACATTTTTATAGCTCAATTCTAGCATTTTTTCTTTTATTATTGAAAAATAAACAGCAACTTTAAGTCACAATTGAAATTGTTTTCATAGAAAAAAAATAAGCCATAGATAGTTAGGCTGAAGTATACTTTACAAGAGTTTCGGTTGATTCCGTATGTTTTCCAGATCTAGCATATTATGTTGTGGTGATTGATGAGGTGACGCCCTGCCCATTGGTAAGGGTGAACCAACTCTTGGCTGCTGATGACGTATTGCTAGCGGTGACTGCATATGATCTTGTGCCGCATATCCTAGCTGTAGCTGCTCTTCGGGCAGTAAACGATACTTTTTAAGGTACTTATATGAAGCATTCGATATATCATTGGGACTTTGCGCAAGATTGTCAATTTGACGTAGTGGAGCTACTGGCTGTTCGATATTATTGTTGTGCAATGGCGAGAATCGCAAATCCTGCATGAGTTCATTTAGTTGCTGTTGTGGTAGATACTTCAAAGCCAGTTCATTCATTACCATACTTTTCTCATTGCTTGGTTTATTGATATTAGCTGCTGATGTTGGGTTAGCTGGCTGCTTAGCTTGTGGTGTATTCGGGCGATAGCCCGTGGATTGAGCCATTGGTGGTGTGGCTCGGGGCGATTGATATTGTGGCTGTATCCGTCTTTGGTTATTATATACTGCAAACACTGGCGGTTCTTGCTCCAGCTCATCCTCCTCGCTTATGTAGTCTTGTATTATGGGTGTTACACGTTTGACGGGCTGATTAGCTAAAAAATAATTGAGTTTAGTAACGAAACGACAAGTGTATCTAGTAAACGCATACTATTATTCAATGTTAGGATCTCGCACTGCACACCACTCTCCTTACGCACTTTGGTACTAGATATAAGCTGCTGTTGCAGAAACGTTTCACAAAGTTGTCGCAGTTGTTGCTGCTCCTTTCGCATAAGTTCTATGAGAGTAATTACATCATCCATATCTTTTTTGGTAGCCATGTTACTTAGATCTGCATAAGCAACGGAGGGTAACGAAGCACTTTTAGGCGATATATTAACCGCCTCTGTTTGCGTCCCAGCACAAATTGTAAGTACGTCTGACGTTGAAGATGTGGGCATAAGTGTTGGCGTTGAAACAACCGAATCCAGTGAACGACGCAGGGGTGACTCTGTTACTACGTCACGACGAAAGTGACCCAAGGGTTCTACATAGCCAACATTTTGATTCGAAGACGGTGCTGTTAAAGCTGGTTCAACCTGGTACACGCGCGTACGTGGTAGATGTACATAATCATTGCTTGCTGTAGACATAGTGCTGCTGCTGCTGCTACTGCAAGGTACAACTGAACCAATCTCTGTTGTTAATACAGGGGAAAAATTTACACGCGGCAGCATTTGTTTCTTCCACGATGCAAAACTGGGTGGCGGTGCTTGTTGCTGTTGATGTTGCTGCTGCAGGACTGGTCTCTGTTGAGGTACTTCTTGTCCAAACAAAATTGAAACTTCAGGTACTGAAGGTTTGGCCATATCGTCGGTTAGACCTAAGGGCACAGGTGCGCTTGGTCTAGGCGCCGCTCTGGGCAACATGTCTTCCGTTTCAGGCGCAAACATATTTCAAAATGTTTCCAAAGTTTTATACCATTAAATTAAATTGTAGCGGGAGTCGCTTTAATGTGGCGGTGTTGCCGTACGCTGCAAACCGATATCTGATAAGTTTATCGTCAAAGACTTTCGATAGGAACTGACTGCAACCCTGCTAGCTGACAGAACTGTCTGGATTGTCATAATAAAATATTTTTTGTTTTTATTGTGTAGCAATTTAAATTAATAAATATGCCTGCACTGGAGGATATAGTTGTTATGCGAACCAACGATACTCCGCCAACAGCGGTGGAAACGGAGAATCAAACGCAGCCGGCGACTGTACGCGAAATTACACAAACAGATCATTTGAACAAACGCTTGTTAAATTCATTGCTGGTTTTCATGAATTCCACTGGCGTGCAAAATGAGGAAAATGCACAAGAAAACGAACCAAATGATGAATTTGACGATTAAGTTTGATTTTGAACATTTGATTTTGTATTATATTCATTTGGTCAGTTGCATTTTAGAAATAATAAACTACAATTCAAGCTTGTAAAACAAAGTCTTTAAATACGACGTCGCTTGTTGCTTTGAACAGGTGGTGGTGTGGTAGATGGGCTAATCGACTCATTCGACATGGAGCCGCGTGTGCGTTTACCTGGACGCTTGGGCAAATCCATAAGCTTAGCACTGACTTTCTTTTCGAGATCTTTGTTTTGGTTTAACTGTTGTGCAGCTGTTTTATTAGGCACTAGTGGAGAATGGAACACATTTGTTTAAAAACGCTAATTATAAACAAAAAATCACCAACATACCTTTACCGTTGCTATCTGTGGATACAGACGTAGTTGTGGATCCCTGTGTAGTATCTGTTAACTCTTCTCCAGCGATAGCGGCTTTTTTTGATAACAAACTTGCAAACTCTTGTTCCGGCAAACTAAACTCGCGCATTTCATTGGGGAAAGGCAGCGACTCAAGCTCGTCCAAGTCTTTTAATTTGTACATTTTGCTTAGTTGACGCCAAATCATCTCGCCTGGAATTTCACGATTTAGACTTTTGGATAGACGTTCTGCAATGCAGGCCATGTAAAAGTGTTTATTTATGCCGATTGGACGCAGGCCCTCCATTGCATGAAATAGATTTATTTCCTCTTCTGCAGACCAATCATGATCGCCTACTATCGGAACTATGGCTGCTGCAGCTCCTTTATCTTTAGCCATCATTTTACATCAGTTAAATTTGTAATATGACGGTCGGAGCAGCTAAATTATAATGCGGCACATCGATGTTGTTATTTTGATGCCAACTTATCGATACATTGTGTGCAGGTGTTGCAAAACGTCAAATTCGCAGAAGTGACTCAGACACTTTGCAGTACTGCGAATCGCAACCAACTTAACGTGTAGTATATAGACCCAGTTGTCTTGTTCTCTTGGGTGTGTATCTTTGCAAGTAAAAAATTTTGTATTTGTTATTAATTTAAGAAAACTGGTAAATAAGTAGCAACTTAAATTTGTTTAATGTGCAGCTTTAACTGATTAAAACAAAATCTCTCTGTATACTTCTATAAATTACTTGTTTATAAAAAAAATTAAACTGTTTGCTTGCCTGCTATTCTTGTCCACTAAAGCACCAAATTAACTAATTTTCTAATTAAATGATATGTACGTATACTTTAAATAAAAAATGACGAATGTTGCTGTAACGTTGCTTCACTGCTAATGCTGTATGGCCTTCATACGGGCCATCAGCAACCCCTCAGCAAAAATGAAATACCCTTGTACTTGGGCAGTAAGTCAAGGTTTTTGTTATTGCGTTGAAAAAAAAACTTAACCATCAATCGATGCAGCTTAAGCTGCACAAAAGGTGCATTTTAGTTAAGGTGCAGCTAGTGCCTAGTATATATTAATATATATATAATGTGTGTTTAAACCACTGTTGTTTCAACTATTTAGTACTAAACTATCTACGCCTCTAACTCTATTACTATCAACTATTAATGCTGTATTATTGTACTACATGTATGTACTCTATAACTCTGTTAAATGTCGTGGTCGTGTTAGAAACGTGGACAAAAATATCCCTAAATAAACAAACCACTTTGTTGGTATTTGTTCTTCTTTTTGTTACATTTACAGCGCCTCTGCTACTTTTTAGATACAGCTAAAAACCAAGCACTTAGGGCATTTGAACACAAAACAAAAAAAAAAAAAACCAAACAATACTTAAGTATTTACGTATTTGCATATAGTATCACTGAGCAAATTTTCAACCATAGGGCTATCCGAGACCGCCGTCATGGACGTAATGTCATCATCGCTACAGCAGCAACGCATAGTCGTTGAGCAGCTACGTCGTGAAGCTGCAATTGATCGCCAAACCGTATCGGAGTCGTGCGCCAAAATGATGAAATACATAACGGAGCACGAGCAGGAGGATTATCTTTTGACGGGTTTCTCCAGTCAAAAGGTCAATCCATTCCGTGAGAAATCCTCTTGCACAGTACTTTAAGCACTTTACCAAATTGATGTTAATGAAGTACGGATGTTGTTGTTTATGTTGGAAAATGTGTGGAGCAATTGATACCTTATAAACATTAAACAAATAAATTACTATCAACACCACCAGTAAAATTTTTAGTGCAAAAACTATTTACACTTGTCTCTTTAGCAATACATTATACATAAATATCTATATATTTATATAAAGAGTACATGTATACTAAGCTATGCCATGTGAGCGTTTAATTTTCAGCATGAAATACACCATAACTTAAACATTTTAAAAGCATTTAGTTGTATAATATCACAAACCTCTCCTGTTTTTTGTAATTTGGAAAGCTTTTAATGTCAACGAATATCCCAACTACAAAACTAAAGCCACAAATGTAAGAACAACAATTGTACTAACTATAATATCATAGCTATGTATTTATTACTTAGTTGTTAAAACCGAAATAAAATTACAAAAGTAAACAAAACACAAAACAAGCAACACTTGACTAATTTTTTTTAAACAAAATAAAGAAAAACCAAAAGCAAATCTACAACAAAACCAAATTATTTCAAAATTCACGTCTATATAATTGTAACTCGCGTAAAAACTTAGTAAATAAATTGCAATTTTCTTATATATTATATATACATATATTAAATATAAATGAAAACAAACTATACTATATGGAATTACTTTAAAAGCTTTAAAAGTAACAAGCAAAAACCACAACAACAAAAAGTTCAACTTAATGCAAAAATTTTAGTGAGTTTATTACAAAGTTTTTATTAGTAAAATATATTAATTGAGATAAAACATAAAACTGTTTGCAGTAACGCAACAGCTAAAATATATATTGCTATGTTATAAATGCATAATTCTTATATACTTACTCTATATACTTTAGCGTAGTTTTTTCGTCTTTTTGATTCACTAGAAAAATGTTTAATTTTGGAACGATAATTTTTTTGTTTTACAAAATTCTCAAATCGCAAATTCGAAAGTTGTTTCCTAAGTGTGTGATTCTTAAGCCTAAGCAATATTATTTTAAACATTAAAAAGACATGCATTTCATTAACATTACAATTTGATTGAGCCTATATTTTTATAAAAACACAGAATATACTATAAGCGATTGGCTTGAGACGCAAAGTAATATAATGAAGCTGAGTTATTTTTTATACACAAATAAAATTGGTATAGCGCATATTTTGTATGGTATTGGAAAGTTGAGCAAGGTTTATCATAAAATACTCATCTAAGCATTAAATTTCAGCATAATTTATATATTTTTTAATTGAAGATATTCTTCAGTTTAAAGCATTTAAGTGCAAAATGTTTCTTTTAGTTTAACTCTAACGAAACAACGAACTTAGATCGTAAATTTAGATTTTGAACCAAACAAAAAACATTTATGCTTAGAATCACACATTTACTATTTATTCAATAAATTGTTGCATTTTGTTAGCAATTTTATTCAACTTTTGTACCTTATTTTGCTGTCGTGAGCAAACAGCAAAAAATTGCACAAAATTCAGGTTTGGAAGCATTTTTGTAAGAGCAGCAATTTTGAAAATCCAAAATTGCACTTTCTTTTTTAAATTTACTTAAGCAATTTTCGATTTGTTAATAAAAAAAACAACCTATTTTATTACATTTTGGCTGAAACTATTCACATGGAGCACGAGCAGTTTCAACTTTAGCTCTACATTTTAAAAAATAAATTTTTTGAAACAAATTATTTCGCTACCAAAATACGTTTATATGAACTTATGCAAGCATATTTATTAAAGTTGTATGCAAAACTACTAAATTGCCACAAAAATACAAACATATTATATGAATATAATACTTTAAAAACTTAATTTTCCTAAATTTTAAAAACAAATAATCAAGGATTTTTGCTACATTTTAAAACAAATTAAACATCTTATTAGCCTCCCTGCAATAATGTATGTAAAAAGTCTTAAAAAAGGACAAAATAAACTTTTTTGCAACTGCTTGATTTTCGATGGAGAAAACAAGGCAGCAAATATTGTTAAATTGTATTTACACATACAAAAATAACATTAACAAATTGTATGTGTAAAAGTTAGAACAAAAAATAAACATATTAATCGTTTGCTTGAATTCAACTAATAAAATGAGATAACTAATTTAGCAGAGTTATCTAGCGGAGACACCCGATTGGTGTAAAAAATAATTCAAATTGTTTTATTTGCAATTTTTTCACAGCAATTTACTTAGTTTTGTGGGCCTCGGTTCTATTTCTTCTGTCAGTTAATACCGATGGGTAATTCAAAACATAATTTCTTCAGAATTGGCTTCCATTGCGGATTGCCACTTTAGGTATGAATCTTAATATGTCTCTATAAAATATTCTATAGGTGTACAATCATCTGATCTATTTGGCTTAAACCCGAGTAAAAGTGTTTATCGAACTAGCCTCTCAATTGAGCTATTGTTTTGCATGTTGTTTGACATCATCGTGCGTTGCGCCTTTAAACAGGTACGTCCTATTGCCAAACAGTGACTTTATCGTTATGCATTGGTAGTTTTTGCAATGCTTTTGCTGAAAAGAGTTTGAAAGAACTGAGTGAATTTTGATAATAATTATAATAATAACATATATTATTATAATAATTATTTATAAGCGCTGATTGTTCGGAAGACGATCCATGGTTGAATTATGTTCTGAACTCAACATCATTGACAGAAACCGCGACAGATTTTTAAAACTGTATTGCCACATTTTATACTTCGGCAGTATAGTGCACTCGCCTCTAAACGCCAAGGTTAGATTCTAACCTGCAGCACGGCTATTTGATGAACTAAATTTCTATTATAATAAAGATAAATCTTCTCAAATTCGGTTATAAGCTGCATTTCCCTGTTCTCTTCGAAATCAAAACAGATATTTTGTCTTTGGAGTAAACACAACTGCTTCGATGTGAGATCTTGCGGCTTTTGGAATTTTTTGCGGATTAATCTTGATAATTTGTCAGTATGCTATGGTTACATATTTTTTAGTTCATCGTTTGATTGGCACTTTCTTGCGGATTTCGCTTAAGTCGCTTCTTGACTATTAATGCCATCTTACGTGACTGCAACATCTTTTAACGACCACCACCATGCCTCTTAGCGATAGTACCAGTATCTTTGTAACGCATTATAGTGCCATAAACGCAAACTTTATTAATTTTAGAGAATAATCGATGTGATTATCCAGCAATCGCCCTATTACATTTGAAATCCATTGCTGATTTATTTCATTTCTTCAAAATGCTTTCATACGCGTGTAAACAATACTCACTTCAACTCTAACTTACAGGCAGTTGATACCTCAAATGGATTATATTGTACTTCGAGTCGCAGACACTGTAGTTCCAAAAATGTTACCAGTTTTTAAACCGTTTTGCCTCTCTTTGTACCAATGAAACCTGCAAAAATCTTAAAATATTGCCCCCCAATGCTTGTATTTTTAAATAAATAAAGTTTCTACTTTAGTTAAGTTAATTTTATTAATACAAGCAGAAATTATTGTGTGTAAATGTTTATGAAAGTGTTTTTGGGTGAGTGTATTTTAAGTTGATGAAATTTAAAATTTCCAAATGTGTTGTTTATTTATGCAAATGTACATTACATTTAATGCTGTGCAAGCTTTCGAAAGTATTTCACTTAAAGAATTCACCGATAATCTAGTTAATATTATTTGAAACGCTTTAACTCTCATCATCACTGCCAGCTGCTTGTCGTGGTTTCGGGCCACCAGCACGTTTGGCCATAATAATTTGATCCACTTTTAGAATAGTTGTTGCTGCACCAACGGCATACTTTAGTCCCCAGAACTTAGACTGATACAGATCAAAGATTTTTGCTTTTGTGACATCGATGGTTGCTGCCTTTTCGGCTTCAATGTCAAAGCCAATGTTTTTGCCATTTTCGTTAGCATGCGCCAAAAACAATTTATTGACCATTTCTGTGCCATTGATGCCAGTATTTTCGGCCAAAGCCTTAGGGAATTCTTCCAGAGCATTTGCGAATTTACGTACAGCATATTGCTCCAGACCAGGTAAGGTATCAGCGTATGCTGACAATTGTTTGGCCAGTTCGATTTCAAAGGCACCAGCGCCAGGCAGAAAACGTCCATCACGTGTAAGACACTTGAAGTTATTAACGCCATCGTCTATAGCACGCTCAATATCGTCCATAAAGTTATCGGTGGCACCACGCACCACAATTGTTGCAATGCGCGAGTCTTTGCCTTCATTTCTATAAAAGTATTTACATATTATTAAAATAATTTAGGAATTATACGAATACTAACCTGAATGCCACAATTGTGGTATCGCCAAGCTCTTCAATGCAAACCTTGTCACAGTAGCCCAACTCTTCTTGACTGGGTGTGGTAATTCGTGGCAGCACTGTCGCATTAATGGCACGACTCAAACGACGCAAATCAAATTTAGAATTTAAACGTACAGCCATTAATTTGTATTTGTTAAGATAATGCAAAGCCATATCGCCAACTTTGCCACCGGCAACAACAACTTTTACGCCTGCTTCGGCAATTGATTTGATCTGAGACTCCAGTAGACTTTCTTCACCTCTTGAGAAATTCATAAGTTCAGCAGCTGACTTAATAAGGACAGTGCCCTTGGTCTCCGTCTGTATAATGTCAACCGGGCACGAGAAAATGACAACCTTTGCTTTCTCTGCAAAGCTAACATCGCCTTCTACATAACGCTTAAAGACCATGCCGCGCACAACTTCTGAAGTAGCCAGACCACTACCAAGAATTTTACAAATGCGTATATTATCTACATTAAAAGTGCCTTCATCTGGCAATATAGAAACGCAGGCTTTGGAAACCAAATCATTAATAAAGTCTTCTTGTCCGTACTGTTTAGACATTATGGCAGTGCGCAAAACTTCCTTCACTTTAGACACATCTCGGTAGTCCTCAACTTTGTGGCAAACCAAGCTTGGAAGAATTTCCAAAGATTTTGTTAACGCTTTTTCATAGCCATCCGCTATTTCGGCTGTTGTGATACCCAAACGCAATAATTCCTCGGCATGCTCGAGCAAAGCGCCGGCCAGCACGACCACAAAGTTGGTGCCATCACCAACCTCGGCATCTTGCATTTGGCTAGCCATAACTATAAGCTTGGCTGCAGGATGTTCAACATCCAATTCACGAATGATTGTGCCAGCATCGCTGGTAACAAATTGCTTTTCAATGTGATTGATAATCATTTTGTTCATACCATTGGGACCATAAGCCGAACGCATTGTCTGTGCAAATTCCTTGCAAGCCGAGATGTTGCGAAAAACGGCTTCCTCCAAGCCGCTATACATCTAAGATATATTAAAAAAAGCACTTATAAAGTAACACATTTGTCTCATTTAGTCATGATTTAGGCAGAGGTGACTAATCACGCGACAGTCCGACATTGTTTTATTTGGAATATTACTTAAAACTGCGATTAAAGTGTGTTTTGATGTGTATTATTGCCAAATTACACTTACCCTGGCGCCATCCTTTAGCATTTGAGCTACTCCTGGTGGTTTGGGAATTGATAAAGCCATTTTAATGCACAGATTTTATAAAAAGTTCAGCAGGCAGCAAACAGTCGGTGAATTGTAGTAATTTCAGATTTAACCTCAAAACATTTTGACAGCTGCGAACATTCTGGACATGCTTGCTTTTACAACACTTTTTAGTGCACGCTGCTTAACACTAACATACTATATGGCGGTTGTAAAAAACGCTGTTTATGGTCCGCAACAAAAATGTATAATAGAAAATCGGTTGTTCTACATAATTATGTAAAAATTAAGTAATATATCCGCCATAAAAGCGCATAATTAACAATATTTTAAAATGCATTCTAAACACAACTGCTCAACACTAAAAAATTTGATGGTTGTGCAGCACTTCACAGTTGGACAACAGCTCTGCTTGGTTTGTTTGCTGCACTCCTAAAGCGATGTTGCAAAACAAGAAGCACGTGTCGGGGTTCTCACCGAATGGTGGAAAACTTTTTGCTTTGATCGATGAGCAAGGCATCTTAAGAATATGGGATACAGAGTCAAATGCGCTCAAACAGGAATTTACACCCAATCTTCAACAATCTGGTAACTGCACAGCATTGGCATGGTTATCTGTTGCTCCCACGCGTTCAGGCAAATCGCGCAAGTCGCAAACAACACAAAATGAAACACTTTACCTGGCTCTGGGAACTTTTAAGGGAAATGTTTGCTTATATTCTTTGGCAGAGGGCAAGGTAAGTTACTTTTGTGTGTCATAAATAAACGATATTAACAGTATGTTACTACAGATTGAACGCACTCTCAAAGGGCAGAGCCATGATGGTGCTATTACTGCTATTGTACATGATAACAAAGGATACTTGTATACAGCTGGCACAGATTGTCAAATAATGATCTGGTCGCTAGCCGAAGAACGCAATACTGGCGCTTGGTCAGTTGGACCCGAAAAACCGCAGCAAATTGTTTACATGCCCAAAAGTAAAACATTAGCGGTTGGCTCTAGGCAGCTAAAGATATACGATGTAGACAGCAAGCAATTGCTAGAAACTTTCACAGGACACACTAACGAAATTTACGCAATGTGCAATTTCTCAACTAGCTCCGGTGATGAATATGCCATATCTACGTCAAAAATGGAACGTATTATATGTGTTTGGAAAGTTGAAAAAACTGGTCATAATAAGGCAGCCACATGCACCTTGGTTATGGAAGATTTAGCTTATTGCTTAGCCTGTGAAGTGCGCAGCGATGGTCAGTTACGTGTTGCTAGTGTTACAAGAAATGGCAATATACACATTTATGTGCTGGATGTGAAAAAGTAAAATATATGCATATAATCTATTTTTTATGTAATAATCTAAATTTTATTTTAGACTTTCATCGTTCATCAAACCAAAGGTTTCGTTGCAAATTGCTTCAGATGGTGCTAATACGGTTGAACCCATTCATGCCATAGCCGCACACTTTGTTAATGATGATAGTCAGACGCATGAAATACTCTTTGGTTATGGAAGCTATCGTATATTGCAATTCGAAAAATTTACGCCCAACTATGCTGAAAAATTAAACGTTATTGTACGCACCGATCCTAAGAAGTTGTACCAAAAGAAACGCAACGAAAAGGATGCGACAGAAGCTGCACTTAAAATTCAACAACCTGTTGTCAATGAAGCAACAGTGGAATATAACACAGCCATGCCGGTTTCGAAAAAGAAACTTAAAAATCAAGTGCCAATGGAAGATCGTTTGCAAAAATTAGAGATTAATGGTACTAAGCAGGGTGATGGCCAGCTACAGACAAAGAGTAAGACACAGCTTCTAATGCAAGCACTGCACAGTAAGGATAAGAAGTGAGTACAAAGGATTATTATATAATTTTTAATAAAAATAAAAAATTGTTATTTTATTAAACAGATTGTTGCGCGCAGTCTTCAATACGCAAGACATAGAAACAGTACAACTGACGCTGGAGCGTCTACCGCTGGAATATGTAAATCCTCTTGTGAATGAGCTGACAAATCTGATGGAGGGCAAGCAAGTAAGGTGAGCAGTTACGAACATTTTGTGATTGTATATTTTCGACTTATTTGTTTAATTTTATAGTGTGTCAACTTCATTGCGTTGGTTGCACGTCTTAAGCGCCACACATACAAGCGTTATGATGACGGATGATAAAGAGGAGCTGCGAGACAAGCTGAGCTTTTGCTTAGGTGTAGCACAGCAACGTATGCAGTGTTTGGCCGAAGGACTTAAGTAAGTTAATTAAACAAAAACGAACTTTTTTATTATTTACTTTTTAATGAAACTTGCGTAAGTGGTTGTTGAACAGAAATGGAATACTCTTAATTTTGGAATTTATTCTTCGGACTTACTGTTTTCATCTTCGTTCTTTTTTTGCTTGCGAGCATTACGCAAAGTATCCTCTTTGTTATCGTCGATTGCACCATGGCGGCACTCACAGATCTCAGCATAAAATGCTAATTTTGTGTGCAAAATGGTATCAATGTAAAATCGTTGAAAACTTAGTGAATTTAGAGCGCGATCACCCAATGCATAATATAGGCTTCTATAACCCTCAAATCGATATGCGACCATTACCGGGTAAAATAGTGGTAATAGTTTTGAAACTGTGATTATAAAACGCACCTTGGCAACTGCTAACGGATTGGGACAACGTTTGGTAGGTCTTGAAAAATGCGCATCGGCAAAATAAATGGTTCCAACACCATCAATATCCTCGCGTTCGGCATTGCTAAGTACCACACATTTTATGCCAGGCGTCAGTTGCCATTTGGATATATAGTTGCGTATCTCTCCACGCACAGCATCATATTGAAAATTACCAATACTGGACCAATTGTTTGGAACTGTGCTATCTATTGAAGTCACATCGGTAATTTCCTTGATTACTGCTTCCGTTAATTTATCTCCCTTTATAACGAATTGATAAGATGTTGCATTTACTTCATAGCTTGAAGGGCAACTGACTAATTTTGGAAATTTATAAACAAATATATTTCGCGGATCGGACTCAACTATAGAAGCTGCTTGGCACAGGTTGGCATCTATCAAGTCAATAATGCATTGCATGTCGGCATCGTCGTCGCATTTTGGGAATTCGCAAGGGTCCAAATCCAACAAAATTTTCGTTTTACGATAAGGGCTAATTTCAGAATCCACATTATGCGCAGATGGTTGATGAAGATCAATAGTACTTTCCGAAGTTGAGCAATCTTCAATTTCAAACATTGCAAAAATAAAAGTGACACGTTTCTCGAATATAATTTAAATTTTTGGTAAAATTTTTTATTTTAGCATTTCGGGCAGAGTTAGTCTGATAATAAATCAAATGAAGCGAAACGCTGACAATCATCTAAACGAAGACCAAGTTTTAGTTTTTGATGAATTGGGTAAGTGGTTACAGAAAATTTTATAAAGTTCTTTGCATAAAAACCCAAAAACGTGTTTTAGATGCTGATGAAACTGCAGCACTTGAGGAGCAGCAAACAGAAATTAATTGGAGCGATTTGGAAGATAACATTGCCGATGATAATGATCTGGCTGTTGATGTTGAAGATCCAGTAATGACTTCAGATGCGGAAGATGATAATGATGATGCTATGAACGAGTCGCAATCAGATACATCCGAAGCAATAGAATAGTGAGCACACTCCTGAGATTTTTATTTTTCGAGCCTCAGCTTATTCAGCAGTTTATTTATGCACAAGAAATTCCGATATATTGACCGCAAAAAAGCAAAATATAGATTTTCAAAAAAATATCAACTAGTCTATATATTATGACTAAATAATTACTTAAACTAGTGCGAAATCGAACTTTCTCTGTAAAAAGGCATAATAATTAGACTGAAAAAATACATAATTTTTAATTCGCTGTATTATTGATAAGTTTTACAAAAATTTGGGTTTATTTTTTGTAACACCTGCAAAGTTTAACATCGCTTCCCTTTTTTAAGGTGTTTTCCTTTGCAGTTTCCACTTTGCCATGTCGGCACTCACAGATTTCGGCATAAAATGCTAGTTTTGTATGCAAAATCGTGTCAATATAGAAACGTTGAAAAGATACCGAGTTTAAAGAGTGGTCTCCAAAGGCATAGTAAAGAGTTTTATAACCCTCAAAACGATAGGTAAGCATTATGGGACAATAAATAGGCATTAGCTTTGAAACCGAAATTATGAAGCGCACCTCGGCAACTGCCAATGGATTTGGGCAGCGTTTGGTAGGTCTTGAAAAATGCGCATCAGCGAAATAAATGCTTCCTCGAACGTCGTTATTCTGCTTCTCGATACTGCTTATAACCGCACATTTTACACCAGGAGTCAACTGCCATGTGGAAATATAATTGCGTATGGCCAAACGTACGCTTTCGTATTGAAAATCACCAATGGTTGGCCAATAGATTTCGTTAGCGCCACTAATAAGAGCTCCACTTGCAATATTTTGCAACATCCTTTCCGCTAGATCTTTTGGCAAAATGAGCGATTGAAAGAACGTTTCTTTTGCATCATAGCATGACGGACATTTTAATAATTTCGAAAATTTATAAACATATAAATTGCGCGGATCGGACTCAATTAAAGCAACTGCATCGTCCAGTATGGTAGCTATCAAGTCAGCAGTATATTGATAATCAACGAATACGTTGCTCTCTTCTTTATCCAATTTACTTTTTGGCATTTGCGATCCCAAGCTTTGTATCGATTTTTGATAATTTGCTGTAGAACTTGCGCAATCGTCCATTTTAAAATGCTCAGAGATTCCAAATTGGATATATAAAATATTTTTGTAGTGATTTTATTGTAAATAATTGAAGTAAGAATCTTGCATAATGTTTTTATCAGATCATGTGCTTACTTGATAATTTGAATAAAGTAAAACAAGTGTTAATCTTTGAGAGTTACAATTTTCGCTGATAATGATAGCTCCCGCCCAAAGCAAAACACTGAACATTTTCAACAAAATGTAATCTATTGAATTTCATGCATTTTTATATAGATACGAGTATTTTTTGCATATTCAACTACTTTCAACAACAACAATTTGACGCCAATTACAACTATTACCAAGATTTTGTGTTTTTTTTTTCTTTAAATAAAAACATAATAGATTCCATATATATGTAAATTATATTATAATTTGTAACTAGAAACGATTTGGTAGCATGTCGTTTTTAAGCAAAAAGTTTCTATGGGTTTTGACAACAACTAATAATATGCATTAAATTCCAGTAAATTATTATTTATCCAATGCAAAGTTTCAAAATTCTTTTACTGCCAATTAGCTTTGATGAAATTAATCAAGCCATTTGTGGAGCTGTCATGGGATGTGATCTCATTGCAATTATTTAACTCAGGCTCAATAGCTTTTGCCAATTGTTTTCCCAGTTCAACGCCCCATTGATCAAATGAGTTGATATCCCAAATGATACCTTGCACGAATATTTTATGCTCATAGAGCGCTGAAAGAAATAAAATATGAAATCTTTCGTCTTATGCATATTATAATATGGCTTGCACATACCAATTAACGCCCCCAAGGTAAAGGGTGAAACCTTTTTCACCACAATGGAATTAGTTGGTCGATTACCACCGAATACTTTATGTGGCAAGAGATTCTCCAACTCGTTGCCACATAGGCCGGCGTTGGCAAGCTCTGCTCTAGCTTCATCGCTAGTTTTACCTGTCATCAATGCCTCGGTTTGGGCTAGGAAATTGGAGAGCAGTATTTTATGATGCTTGCCTTCGGAAATAGGATTATGCGTTTGAGCTGGTGCAATAAAATCGCATGGTATCAATCGTGTGCCCTGATGAATGAGCTGATAAAATGCATGTTGACCATTTGTGCCTGGTTCGCCCCAAACAATCGGACCAGTATTATATTGTACTGGTTTACCAGCTTTGCTAACAAATTTTCCATTGCTCTCCATATCGCCCTGTTGGAAATATGCGGCAAAACGATGTAAGTACTGATCGTAGGGCAGTAAAGCATGAGTCTCAGCTTTGTAAAAGTTGGTATACCAAATGCCAAGCAACGCCAGAATTACGGGTGCCTAAGAAAATTTAATACTTTAGCATAATTTTAAGTTTACTACTTTTAAAAGTACTTACATTCTTTGCAAATGGAGCTGTCCTGAAATGATTATCCATATAGTAGGCGCCATCGAGTAGCTCCTCAAAATGCTCAAAACCAATGGACAAGCAAATTGATAAGCCAATAGCAGACCATAAGGAATAGCGACCGCCAACCCAATCCCAGAAGCCAAACATATTTTCACTGTCTATGCCAAAGGCTGTCACCTTCTCCTTATTTGTGGACAAAGCAACAAAATGCTTGGCCACAGCCGACGGCTACGAAAACAAAAACAAATAAAAATTACACTTTTTTCTATTGCTTTACAAAACATGCACGTCTTGGGCATCACTGCTTGAAAACACAAAAAATTTGTCCAAAATCCATGAAATTTTCTAGATTATCTCAATTATCCTAGACAGGATAAATTAAAAAGCACAGTATAATCAATTAATTTTGCTTACCTCCTTGGCATGCTCCAATAACCAAGTCTTGGCTGATGTTGCATTGGTTATGGTCTCTTGAGTAGTAAAGGTCTTGGACGCAATGATGAACAAAGTTGTCTCATAGCACACCTTCTTCAGAACCTCGGCCATGTGGGTGCCATCAATGTTTGAAACAAAATGCGAATGCAAACCCTTGCCGTATGGCTTCAACGCCTCGGTAACCATCAATGGCCCTAAGTCCGAACCACCAATGCCAATATTTACCACATCGGTTATCTGCTTGCCTGTGCAGCCACGCCAAACTCCAGAGAGCACCTTGTTCGTAAACTCCTTCATGTGTGCCAGCTCGGCACGCACATCGGGCATAACATCACGTCCATCAAGTGTCACCGGTTCAGAGCCACGATTACGCAACGCAGTATGCAGAACAGCGCGATTCTCCGTAATGTTGATGTGCTGGCCACAGAACATAGCATCACGTGCCGCTGCAACACGCCTATCATTTACCAATTGCAACAGCATTGGCCAAACATCGTCATCTACGCGATTCTTCGAATAGTCCAAAAGTATTTCACCATCCTTAGGGGTTTGCAGACGCAAGCTTAAGAAAAACAAAACAAATTAATTAAAATTGAATAGGAGCTTATAATCAATAAAAGCCTATTAAGCAATAACATAATTGTTTTTATTAACAGGCCAGGCGTTATTTTGACCTTACGCAAGGGCAAACCTATGTCACGGCATACCTCAAAAAAAACAAGACAACTGATAATTTGGCTAATTATCACTATAAAAGTCATAGGGAGGTTTATCAATAATGAAAGAAAGTCACTACGTGTCTATATACACAAATGCATGTACATAAAATGAAATTTTGGTGGCCTTACAATATTCTGTATCTATTCAAGTATTCGAATAGGGGGTTCAAAATGACCGCACATGCAATACATTAACTTTCATATGAAAAAGTCGCACAAGCCAAGATAATTTGCATATTTATATGATATATTTACATATATATACTAACCTGTATTTGGTAAATCTCTTTGGATCATTCAAAAACAAATTTTTAATAACAATCCCCTTACTATGCGCTTCATAATATTCTTGGAGTTTCTTGAAAATGGGCTCTTGATTTAGCGGAGGAAGTGTACCAGCCATTTTCCTTAGGACGTTTTAATTAAAACACGACTTAGTAAATACTTTAAAAAACAAATGTTATGCACACAACTGCTACTACAATTTACTTTTCTATTTTATATGGTACTGTCTTATATAGTAGCGCTTTTCTGAAAAAGAGGCCCAGGCCTGGACTGCAGTAACACAAGGTAGCCGTGATTGCGAGAGTTTAGGCACTGAACCGAAAATCCAACGTCCTTTTCGCCGTTTACTGCCGCCGCGTCTGGAACTTGTTGTTTGTTGTTGCTTATGCGATTCAATGTCAAATGAAAAACAAAAAACTGCGTTGCCACCTCGTAAGCGCATTTAATAGATGTATTTGTGAAATAAAAGCGATTATCAATGGTCTAGCAAAACGTTTAATTTAGAATTTTAAAGCAAACGAAAATTTACAAAATGTTTACTGAAAACTATTTTTCAAAATGTATTAAATTTTTGACAAGTGGCATTGTTAGTTTAAAAGTGTTGCCAGCTTGGCTGCCACCCAAGTGCGCCAAATGCAAATCCAAAAATCAGCTTTAAACTATTACAATTGTTTTAGAATGTAGTTTACAAACGTGCTAAAATTCAAACTGTGGCAATTGGAAATTTTATAATTTTATTATTTTCATACAGCCTGCCTTACCTTTCTTTTAATTGCTTGCTTTTTGCTGGCGTTTGAACAAAAAATATTTTAATTATTGTACAAAACGTGTGGGTTTGCTTTTATATTTTAAACAAGTTCCGTTGATAGTCGATAACTGTGTTTCGATCAGTGCAAGATCCTTATGCGCTGCCAACTTGCTTTAGGACGATAATCGATAGCCAGTGGTGACCAAGATGGCGACGCGCTCGCTACTTATTAATTAACAAGTTGTTTTTTCACAAAATAATTCAAGTGCTAGCATAAATGATCATGATTATGATCATAAACTACTTGTAAATAAAAATGAGCAAATATGCCGCATTTTAATAAAGTAACAAATGAATACAGTATGAATGGCGTGTATACTGCATTAAAATCAAAATACGAGTGCCAAGTGAAACTAACACAAACACTACAAAGGTATATGGGAATTTCAAAATAACAACTTGTCTGCATAAATAAATTAATACCAAACTTTAAAAATTAATTAAACCAAACTTAAAACAATGCCTTACAATACAAAGTCATGTACAACAAAGCTTTAAACAAAGTTCAGAAGCGATTGCATACGTAACCTTGTCTGTGCGTAGCACAGTAGCTGGCTTGGGCAGTGCAACATTATGGCCAATGAAATTGGTTTTTCATTGATTAACTAACTTATTTATGCTGCAATTCAAGTTAATCTGCGTTTTTTAATAGTGAGTTAACACAAATTGTAAACTAAAACTGTACGTTTTATTTACAGAACACAAGCTTAAACACACTACCTTATAAGGAATACTTTGTAAGTGACGTCGGGCACGTCACTAAAAAACATTTTTAAAACATGGACACTACGTCCGGCAATGGTACAAGCACCAGCAATGCCAATGGCCTTGTGGATTGCCCTTGTTCTTCAGTTACGAGTGCAGATTCTGCTACTGCATTGCATCAACACAATGAGCAGCCTCAAACGAAACGTCAAAAAATCGACAATCAAATAAAACTGGCTGCCAAGGCAGCATCACCACCAGCGCCAGATATTTTGGATAGCCGTGAGAATGCCATGGATGCCAATGGCAACAATAAGAATCATCATTTATGCTCATCACTATCTTCGTCTTCCACACACTCGCTGTCTACTCCCAGCAGTACCAATAACTCACCTACAACTACGCCGTGCAGTTCGCGTGCAGCGTCCTATGCGCAGCTCTTAAGTGTACAAAATTTAGTCAACAATATCTTGCCACAAAACAGTGAATCGGAGAGTTCAACCGCCCGGGATGAAGTGGATCGTGCTGTAAAGTTGCCAGATTTATTTATCGCCACGGCAGAGGTAAACACCAGCAATTGCTCATTAGCTGCAGCCACAAGCATTGACGATATGCTGGAGTTCGAACAATCGCTTACGCGTCAGTGTCTCTGTGGCGTATCAGAGCGCACGCTGCGTAAACCCTTTCAATCCCACTACTCACATGACACAAATGGACAAAAGCGAATTGCTTATCTTAGAGAGTGGCCGACGAGCAAATTGCTACAGTTCTTATCCAATCTACAGCTATTATTTGACATATACTTAAAACAGAACGCTAAGGGCTTTATTTGCACACGCATTATGGATATATGCGATGCACTGATACGAAATGATCACAAGTTAATTGATGAAATCATTGTGCTGGCTGGCTATAACAATGCATATGTGCAATTTTTGGCAGGACGTGTGCTAGCCGCATTTCTGGTTATTGCCAAACAGGAACTTAACGATGAATGGCTGCAAAAGATTGTGGATCAGTTGTTTAATTTTGAGCAACTTGATCAGGTCGCAGTGCAAAAAATACACTTTAGTTTAGATATAATCAAACGCATTGTAGAGTGGAAAGATGTAGAGCTGCACCCTCTGGAGGATGATTACAACAGCAGCAGCGCTGCAGTGCCGGTATTAACCACGGAGGCA
The DNA here is from genome assembly GCA_035046065.1 of Chymomyza procnemis. Classification (NCBI taxonomy): domain Eukaryota; kingdom Metazoa; phylum Arthropoda; class Insecta; order Diptera; family Drosophilidae; genus Chymomyza; species Chymomyza procnemis. The sequence continues at coordinate 7,310,285 of JAWNOJ010000023.1, read as the reverse complement.
ACGGCGAGTTATATGCATTTTCCAGTTCAAGAGCCGCAGCTGGCCAATAACTACTTTGCGCTGCAGTTTCGCGAAGAGTCACTTGAGGAGTCAGAGGATAATACAGGACAATTCAATGATTTGAATGCGCTTTATGATGAAACTTCTGTAAGTTCCAATGCACATAGCTCCAGCAACCCATCCAATTTTATGTCGAACGGCTGTCATGTTGTGACGCTGACAGATTCCGAAAGCTTCGATACAACACATCTTAAATGCATAACAATACAAAAACTGGAGCACAAATGGCCAACGTTGGTCAAGAACATGTCTCTGCTAATGTCAACGGCATGTCAGGAGTCCGCAGAACATTGTGTGCTTAACTTTCTGCAGCTGTGGGAGAATATTATATCAGTAAAAGCTAATCTCTCCATAGATGAGACACGTCCTTACTATGCACAATTGGACAAGTTTGAGCTGTTGCTAAATCAAAGTCTGTCATGTACTATTTATAAGCAAATGTTGTGTCTGTTTAATGAGGCGCTTTGCTATGGTTCCACCTTGGCATTGCAAGATATGCTGCCCGAGGAGACGTGTAAGTTAGCCCATCAAATTGTACGTCATGTAAGAGATTTTCGCATACTTGAATCTTTACCGCGGCGGCAGCCAGAGAATATTGTTAGTTTGATTGGTTATAATGGTGCATCCGTATCCTACGCACAAGGAACTCTTGCCAAAACTAATGTCTTACAATCACTAGACAGTGCGCCATTAGATCTAATCGAAATGGATAAGACTTTGCTGCAGAAAATGGTGCTATTGGTGCTCAAGTCCATTGCGGTGACCGTCAAAGAAATACGCAGTGATTCCTCAGATTCGTCGATCGATTCTACGGATTATGATGCCTTTCAAGATATGCAGCTAATTGAACGCTCCATACGTGATGTCTTAAGCAAACTAGAGGCATTTATAAAGCAAACATTGGAATTTCATCCGGAATGCCATTTTAGCAAAATACTTATACATCTCTTTGATGATCAGGACGATCATTTAATTGAGGCAATGGTCTGCACCTTAGATGTCACCTCAGGCATTTCGTTTCGTAATAACGCCTTTCCCGAGCTTGTAGCAATGCTAAATCCTGTATATACTTTTCTGGAGTTTCTCAAAATGACATCGAATAGTTCAGATTTATTACTGGATCTGCTTGTAAGCAATGAGACTTGTTTCCTATTGTACTTGCTACGCTTTCTCAAATACATACGCATGAACTGGAACATATTTGTGCACAGTTGCCATAACTTTGGCATGGGCAATAGCACATTGGATGAGGCTATGGGCGTGCTCATACGACTACGCTTGCAAATATCGCGTTTGGTTTCGCGTCAACTATATCCATATGATATATCACCGGTGCTGCGTTTGCTCGAGAGCTGTGAGAGTCTCTATGAAGGCAATGAACTTAGCTAAATACTAATAACGTTCTGTACTGCTTTAGTTAAAACGATTTATCATCACACAAACCTAACCTCTGACAACTTAGTGCTGATAAATACGCAAATAATGTACGTAATTTATTTTTTTATGTTTTAATGTTTAATAGACAATAACTTAATTTAGAATTTAAATGTTTATAGAATCTTAGTTCTATACGCGCTGTGTTTCGTGAACTAAGAAGCTTGATGCCACACTTTGTCAATATAAAATCGAAAAATATTCCATTATTAAATCTATAAACTGGCAACAAAAATTCCAACACAAATATACTTTAAAAACTATTTTATTTTTAGTAATAAGTTAAGTATTGTTTTAAAAATCTTGCCTTAGAAAACTATTGCAATAAAAATAGTATTTCAATGTAACTAATTTAACCAAAATAATTTATAGAAAAATAACTTCCACTAGTTGTAATAATTAAAATTAAACGTTTAGTTTATGTAAATATTTAAAGGTAAAAAAGGAGCAAACTCGTATTTAATTTTAATACCAACATATCATAAATAAGCTTTGCAATTAATAAGTGCATAAGTACACATTGTAATAATGTATTTTTATATAATTATATAGTATATATATATTATGTGTGTAAAAGATGTATGAATATATATTTTGTATGTTAAAAAGTTTTATCTTAAACTTGAATGATACACTAATTAAAACGAAAGCATTAAGAACAACATGCACATATTTTTTAACTTTAACTCTTTTTAAGCAATGATTCGGATAGTTTCAAGTCTTATAGTTCTGGATAAGTCTTCACAGCGGGTTTCTCTTGGAATATTATGTATTAGATTGGGTTAAGTTTTTTTTTAAATCAAAATAATGTAATCTTGTTATATTGATTTCGTTAGTTCAGCTCGTTGTATTGTAATACTTTAAAGTGCTGGGGGTTCCAATAAATTTAATGGCGATTTATCATGCGCACTCTACGTTTTGTCTCAAGCATAGCCGCATTCTGTTCTGGATTTAACACTGTCAGGTTACCACTGCCCATATTAATAATGGAGCTGCGCCTTTGCAATGGAGGTGGTGCTGTAGCTGTTGCCAGTTGTACAGTTTGATAGTTGATGGTCACTGGCACTGAGGAACGACGGCCCAAGCCCACGCTAGACGGCTTAGCAATTTCTGAGAAAAGAATAAATCTTAAAGCCATTATGTAGAGTTGCAGCTTATTTTAACTACTTTACCTAAAACTTTTTCGGAGTCGTAAAGTTCTCTGGACGCTTTGAACTGTTGTAAAGCTTCTGGTCTATATAATGAAACTGTTGTAAATTCGTTCAGTTGCTCATTACCCAGTGAGATTTGTTTGCGAAGATTAGTTTGGGTTTCCTGTTCAGAAATTAGCTCCTGCTCCTCTTTTATAGTGTATTTATAGCGATCAACGGATATGGAACGGGCTTCTGTTAAAATATTGTGTTTACGTCGCAACGGAGAATCTTCAAGCAGCAAAATATTTACAAGCGAAATTGAATATGAAATTTTTTGCTTCTAAGTATAGAATGAAAGATGAATAAGAAGTCCCTTTAACAAAGTAAGTACCTTTAAAACAAGCAAGTTATCTTTAATTTAAAACCAAGAAAAGAATTAGACCAAAAGATCATTGAACTGTGTGAGCTCATGATATTGGTTATTAGATCTAGCGTCAGCATGTTATGAGATGATGTATTCTCAGTTTATAAGGGTAGTTTTAGTGAACTACTCAAAACGTATGAAATAAAACACAATGGTTCAATGATCACAGGAGTACAGACAAATATTGTAGTTTTATTTTATAAAATACATAATACATTGTTCCAATTTACAGGAATTCATTCCTTCACAACACATTACAATATATAGACACATTAAAAGCGTTACAACAACATTTATGATAAATTTCATACAGTATAATAAATTGTACACATATATTTGATAAAAAAAAGTAAAATATAGATTTGGTAAGTGTTCAGTACAGTTTTATAGGTAAAGTCTAGAAGGGGCAGGGTTCAATGGATATACCATCAAATGAATTCTCATAAGAAATGATGCATATATAGTTCAATCTGTAGACAGTGCAAAGATAGTCAAAGTTTTCCTTTTTTTTAGAAGTAATAAGAGCTGTGTAGAAAGTCAGTTTTGTAATTTGTGCAAAGTATAAGAATTTTGGCAAAATAAAATGCAGACATGTTCTAGAATTCGTTCGCAGTTTATTACCATTTCAAGTGCATTTATCGAAATCTAGAAAATGCTTGCTAGTTTTTATAATCTTTATGCTCCTACGAAACACGACATTCAATCCGAACTATGTGATAAAATCTGAAATCTGCTAATTTGTTCTAATTTAATTAAAAATAATTTTAACAATATAATGAGCGTTTTATTCAAAAAAGCTTATTCAACAGATAAAAGCTTCAGATTTTTCGAAAGATAGTACGTTTTAAGGATAAATACATTTTTGAATTTGTCCACTCTCTTTTTTTTTATTCAAGATTGATTTTTACATATCATAATATATGAATGATACGTTTCTTCATTTTTGATTGATTTTTTTCAACACAGTTTTTGTACTGCTAACGCACACGTTTAGTTGGATTTAAATTTTTTTTCTAATAATTATTAATTTACAGTTTATTGAATTTAAATATTAATATTCATTTCTAATTGAATAGAAACGTGAGCATTATTTCCATATTTGGACTGAAGCGCGATCGATTACAATTGCAGGAACTATCTCATTAAATAAAAATATTAAAGCTTAGACATTAAAGATGTCCTACATTTTTGATTGTGTACGTGTGTGTATGTGTTTTTTAAATTTAATAATTAGCAACTTGTTAATAAATCACCATAAATAGTTACTAGTTGAAATCGGACAACTTGCCTGGAGCCTTAAATGTATTCAAAGTTGTTGCCAAATTTCATATTTCTTACTGTTTACGTTCGGACTGTGCCGAAGAGATACAAAAATATTCACACTCAAAATATAACATGTATAACAAGTTAATAATTTGATAATACATAAAAGGATATATTTATATATTAGTTAACTTTAAAATTTGACTTTGATCCATTTTAAAATTTTGGCAAACTTTTGGTTGAAATACCTTTTGAAGCTCGCCGATCTTGCTTGTGCGCTTGAGCATAGGACTGCAGCGAGCAGCGACGTAAACGCTTATCGCCTTTATTTTGCTAAAAAGATAAAAATTTATAATTTTTTTATAGGAAATTTAACTGATTATAATGCAGACATTTATCCAAGTACAATCAATCAGTTTTTTTTTTGTAAAGTACAAATGCTAAACCCACCGATTTGTAATGTTGATTGATATCCGAGATTGCTTTAAACAGTAAATATATAAAAACTAAAGCAAATAAATATATAATGGGCTCCGCCGTACTGCCTTTTTTGGTTGTATCCTTCTTTTTAGTTTCCTGCAGTTTGTCGGTTTTTTCTTTTTTTGATTTTTTGGCACTTGTAGTTTCTTGAGACTTGCGTTTGGTTTGTAATGTTTTGGTCAATTTGGATTTAGCAGCATCATTGGTAAGTTCATCCTGTTCGTTGCCAAATACCTCGACTTGCTGACAAGCTGGTTGCTCTTGAGTTTCTTTGGCATCCCCGATTTCATTGTGATCTCCAGCATTGAGAACAAGTGCCGCCACGCCCGGTCTAAAGTAGCATTTGTAGTTTTGCTGCAATCCGGCAATCGTTATATAGAGTGTGCACAATACTAAGAGTATTCCAATAGGTACTACATGATGATTATTGTTACGCTTGGTCAAATCATTGAGTTTCTTTTCAAAGGCCGCAATGGAGCTAAGCTTTGGTTTATCATTAGCTGCAAGTGCATCCGTTTCCTCCGTTTGTGATTTCATTTCCTATACAAAAAAACGCAAATCAAAACTTTACCAAACAACAGCTCGTTATTTATGTGTTGTTTATGTGTGATGGTTTATGTGTGGAACTCCTTTTCAAGTGGGGAAAATCGATAAGGACTGCATGGTCTATTTATAAACAGTTTTAGTTTAAAAGCTTTAAAAACACATTTATTAATGTGAAAATATGTTTATATTTTGTTTAAATATAATTTTTTTTACATATACAAGAACTTAAAAAGATTCCAAGTTTTGAATAAAAATTATATTATTGCTTTTAGTGAAGTCAACCAATTGGCAAAATTATTGAAGCTGTTGCTTGCAACAATGTATACTAATTTGCTTAAACAAAACTACTTTATGTATATACAAATTATTGTTTTTTTTTACCAATTAATTGTTTCAAAACACAAACACTCCGGCACTACATACTACTTTACTGGCTCTAACATAGAAAGTACTTCTCTACCTCTAACACATACATTTAAGTCATTCACAATGGACAATCTATTTTCATACGTTATCTTTAAATTTCACTGCGCATATGTTTTATACATATTATATATGTATACTAAAACAATTTTTTATAATACATTTTATATTTAAGTCCACTTATATTTCAACGCTAACTTTAGTTGAAACTTGTTGATAAATTTGTCAGTTGATCCAGTATATCTAAGCGTAATAAAAAAATTAAAAATATAAATTATTTTTGCATACATTTTTAAATACTTACCACTAATCTCTAAGCTTGCAGATTGATTGCTTAAAGAATTATACAATTTTACGCTTTCCGCCATATTTTGACGCTTAAACATAGCAGTACGCAGACTTTGTTCTTGAAAATAATATATAATTTGTAAAAAAATATAATTAAATTAAGTGGGGTTGTGAAACTTACTGCGACGTATACTGCTTACAACAGTCACTGGGCCAGATCTTAAGGGTGCTGCAGCATTCCCATCCTCCATCTTTAAACTTACACTGCTCCTTTGTGGCTGCGTTCTAGGTCTACGTTGCATACTCTCATAAAGTATGCTGCATTTGGTGGGCATTATACCTAAAGATTCCAGCATACCTTCATTAACATCAATGGTTATGGAGCTTCCTACCGAGTTGCATGTATTTGGATTGACAGGTTGCACAGCCGCTGTAGCTGTTATGGCATCTTGCAGTTTTCGCAAAATCGTGCGCAGTATTTTAAAACGTTTTAGAACACGTTGCGGTTCAATCTGATTTGCACATTTTAAAATTGCTTTACATTCTCTTATCATTTTATTAAATTGTTGCAAATATTCACAACCCATTTGTGTTTTAGTGTTTTGTAAAACTTTTTGATTTACAGCCAGTTGGAAATGATCAACAATAAACGTAGCCATTTGCACCAAATCCTCTAGTAGCAATCTATCAAACGATTTTTCCGCCGTTTTAATGCCAGTTGTTAGAATTTCCAAATAACAATCCACAAAAGCGCGACTGTCAATGATTTTTTGTAGTGCTTGTTTGAATTTAGCAACCTCTTCATGAAAATGTTGCTCCAACAGCTCGGAATGTAAGTCTGTTGCATTAGTCTGTAGTGCTGGCACCAAGCTGGTATCCAAGGATTCAAACGAAGCCAGGCAGCTACGCACAATTGTCTTCACTAATATTATGTGAAATAAATCATTTGATAAAAAAAACGAAAAGTAACTTTATACTTACTCTTCAGGTTTGGAGAAAACGCAATTGCAAATATACCAATCTGTGTTGTGCGATCCACATTAACATCAAAATCGGCAATGAACTCATCAGCAGCATCATCTGTAGCTGCATTTTTCAATATATTGCGCATTTTGTCAATCGAAAATTTATCAAAGTCCAAGAAACATTTGAAAACCAAACGCAATAGAGATTCATTTATATAATCTTCTAGTTGGTATATGGCCTGCTCCAAAGTCATAGCTTTAAGTTTCCTATTAGAACGATTACACTTTGTGCTGAGGTCACATTCATCTTGAAATGCACTACAGTCTCTTATAAGCTGGGTACAATGTTAGAGTTTATTATAAGATTCAAACCATGGCGAAGTGCGATTAAGCTTACCTTTTGACAAAGTGCACTTAATGCCTTCTTATCCTGCGCTAAGGCAACATTAGCAAAAGCTAGAGTATGCCTTAAAATACAATCTATGTTTCGTCTAATTGTTTCACTAACTGATTTTTGTTCCAGTTTATATTCCGCCTGTTCAACATTATCGTCTTGATAATTGCTAAAAGGTGATAGAGCATCCAATGCGGCATCAACCAGCTGTAAAAATGTGAGCTCCTCTAAAGCATGTGGCAAAGGTGTTTTACAAGATGCGCGTAGCTCTGCATAAAGTCGCTTTAAACACAAATACATGCGATCCCGAAAGTGTTGACGACTAGCCTAAACAGAAGTTTTAATGAATAAAATAATGTAGCTCACACTGCATACATACCGATATATACGCGTCAGCTGCATTTTCAGCCTTGATAGTGCATTCCATGTAACCAATGCATGTCACAATTTGTGTCAAACATAGACATATTATTTCAGCCTGCTCCCTATTTGTTCCATTTTGCAACTGACCATTTAAATACACATGTAATATATTTGCAAAATCCAAAAACTGTGCACAAAATTTCTGCAAACAAAAAATACTTAAAAAGTTGTTCAATACATTTTCTATTTAACTCACGTTTAACCAACTCATATCGGCTATAGCAAGGCAGCTTTTATTTAATAATAAATGGCATGTAGCCAGCTTTTCTTTTAACAACCCCAGCTCACTATTTAACTCCATTGTAATTGCAAATTGTAACTAAGCAAAATGTAAACAAAAAATGTGTACAACTTGTTGACGCGTTCGATTTGAAAGTATTTTGATCTGGCATCTCTACTAACGTGGCAACTCCGCACACGCATTGGCCGCTGCACTTTGACACTAGTGTTGCCAGACTTTGTGCATGTTGGTTTGGCAGACGCAGACGTACACTATTTTTCGTTCGGATAAAAAAAAGTAAAAAATTCACTAGTATTTATATACATATGAAAATAACAGCAGAGGAATATAAATTTTGGACTACAAAAAATAAGTTGCACTCCCTTAACAGCGTAGATAATTGAAACAAAGTGCAATATTTGCACAGCGGATAGAAAATGAGCAGCTCAAATGCAGGCCGTAAAGAAACAGAACGCACCAAATTAATACAGGAAAAATGTCAAACTCTTTTAACTCAAATGCTGCGTGATGAAGATAATAAATATTGTGTGGACTGCGATGCGAAGGGTATGTCTAAATCACTGGTGTGCTAATGATAAAATCATTGAAACACCAACTACATATACTTTGACTAATGTATGCGTGTATGTTTTCGCTTTAAGCGTACGTGTGATTATTTTGCAATTTTACTCTGTCAATTCGATAAAGTCAAGCTTCTCAGTGTTTAAACAAAGAAGGGGCGTCTTAAATTTCATGTCTTTGTTTATTGCAGGTCCCCGTTGGGCTTCTTGGAATCTGGGCGTGTTTTTGTGCATACGTTGCGCCGGAATACATCGCAACTTGGGCGTGCATATTTCACGCGTCAAGTCCGTAAATTTGGACACATGGACACCGGAACAGGTAATCTCTTTGCAACAAATGGGCAACTCTCGTGCACGCGCTGTCTATGAAGCGCAACTGCCCGATGGTTTTAGACGTCCACAAACTGACACTGCGTTAGAATCCTTTATACGTGCGAAGTACGAGCATAAAAAGTACTTGGCCCGTGAATGGGTGCCGCCCTCACCACCCAAGGTGGACTGGGCCAAAGAAATCGATGAAGAACTGGAAAGGCAAAAACGAAAAAAGAAAACTGCTCAGGCAAGTTTAGGTATTAGCGGTGTAGTGAACACAAATAGTGGTGCCATCGATAAGCGTGCCACTGTTACTGTAGCAAAAAGTGTGCCACTGCCAGCGCCCTTACCCAAGCCTAAGCCCAATCAAGTGGGCGGCAGCAGTCCAAAGATTACACATCGGAACAGCGCAAATACTAGCAGTAGTGCAGCTGATAATGATTTACTAGGACTGTCGTCGCCTACGAAACCAATTGTTGCCAGCACTGTAAGCCAGGATCTGCAGAATGACACTTTTAGCAACTTCTTAAGTGCCAGCAGCACAGGGAACACAATAAGCGTTACGCCAGAAAAAACCAATGGTAACAATAGTGACGCCGTTTTAAGCATGCAGCAGCCCAGCTCGCTGGCCCAGGAGGAGCAGGACTTCTTTAATCAGGGCACGCTTGGCAGCGACAAAGATCAGTCAGGAAAATTGTCGAAGGACAGCATATTGGCTTTGTATGGAAATACAAGCACAGCACCACATAATCCCCAGTTAAATTTTGGCGGTTTCACGGGCATGGCACCAGGCGGTTACATGCATCAGCAGCAGCAAGTACCACAACAGCCACAGCATCATCAATTTATGACGCCACCTAATTCAGTTAGCATGTACAATGCACCAGTTATGGCTGCACCAAATGCCTTTAGTAATGCCCCTACGGGCGGCATGAATATGGTCGGAGCTGGCATGGGCTTCGGTGCACAGTTTCCGAGTAGTCCTTTTGGAAATACTGCTGGTAATTTGGCAGCACAAGCGCCAACTGGTGCCAATCTTATGCAGACAAATCAAAGCCTGCTTAGCGGTATGTCACTATTTGGTGGGCCACAAGCACAACCGAATCCGCTAGTAGCACAACAGGTAGGTTTGGGCATGAATGTTATGCAGCCGCTGCCAACCGGTTTGGGTGCAGCAGTAGGCACAGGATTTGGCACAGCAAGTGGAGCTGGCGCACCTGCAGCTGCAATGACAACAAATCTAAATCAGCAATTTGGTAACTTGAATATTGGAAATGTCTGGCAATAAATGCAACTAAGTAAATTTAAATCTTGGGAGATCCTGATGTGCATGTGTGTGTTGCTCTTTGTTGCAAGCTGAGTTAAGTAACAGAAAATTTGATATAAAAAAAAACTAATTCTACTTGCCACCAATCCCTTAACTAGAGTTTGAGATTATGTATTTTTCAGTTATACGTACGTTTTTGTCTATTCACTTTATGTTTAGATCAATTATTTAAGTTGTCTCGCGAATTTAGTTCGAACGTTTCAAATGTTGTGTGTGCAAAATTAACTGATATATGTGTATGTATATATTAATTCCAATGTTTTTGGCCAACAAAACATAAAAAACTTAACATTTTTATAAATAAGCGAAATTTGTGCAGATTTAGTTAGTTAATATTTAAGAATAACATATGAGCTACCTACCACACAAATTCTCCCTATTGACATACATATTTGCTTACGAGAAAACTGTAAGACTTTGGCAAAAGTACTTTTTTACTTTTTTTGTTTGTTAAATTTGCTTTGCTATTTTTCAATAATTCTTAAAACGGAAACTATAATGTAAGTGCAAACGGGCAATTATGCAAGTAAACAAAATACGGTTTGAACTTGATCGAATGTCCCCTTATTTAATGCAGTTGAATTCAATAGCAGTATACATATTTGTTTTTATAAAGTTTAATTGTAATATCATAAGCCTAAAATAATAAACGTGAACTGTGTAATATCTAAATAAACAAAGTAAACAGAAGTTTTATTACTCTCTTGATTTTAAGGGAAACAGTTGTTGATTGACAGAAATATTAAATTTAATAACAAAAATTTAAATGCAGCAAATTTGCCATTCTCTTAGCAACGCCAACATATAAATTTCTTGTTTTCTGGCAACTCTTAACAACACTCAGTAGAGCCCTCCCCACTTGCCGTCTTTATTTTAACACGTCAACCGCAACAATAAATAAAATAAATCATAATTTTCTGCTGAAATATAAAAACAGTGGAAAAATGGTGGACGTAACAGAAGCGCCAGTGCCAAAACCAACTGACGAGGAACAGCTTGCCGATAGCATGGCACAACTCTCTGCGAAAGATGCTTATTTTGTAAGCCTAAACCAATGGGCCAAACAAGCAGCGCTTGCTCAAAACGCCTTGGCCATGTTTCCATACTATTTGCTAGCCAACTGTTATCCCCAGCTGACGCAGACACAGCCACAAGCGGCTGCCACAATTGCTGGTCAAGCCAATGTAGCCAATGCACGAAGAGTCGTTGAGCGACCTGGTTTTAATATGCTGCGTATTATGGACGAAGTGCAGCAACAAGGCATCTTACGACATTATGGTGGCTATGAATGTGTTGTAGCACCTTTTTGGAAACGTGCCATTGCAGAGACAATCGATATATTTATTCTGTTTCTGTTAAAAATCATTATAACCTTTGCTATAGTGAATTTTTTCGAACTGGACCTGGGTATTGATATTAACAAGAACGTAATGCAAAGAACCCTAGATGACGATGACTTATTTATAAGTTTTTTTGATATATCAAAGGATTTCATAACGCTTTCATCGGACCTTATACTCATTGAAATGGTGACCAAGTTAATAGTGTGCTTATACGAGGCCTTATGGACCGCCTGGTATAATGGTGCAACCCCAGGAAAATCGCTTATGAAAATTCGCATACTCTATATCGAAGCAATGCTGCCACTTCAAGCTGCACCACCACCGCAATTTATGTTCCAACCACAGCGAGAGCCTTTGCTGGCTATACTGTATCCTGCTGAGACTCCAACGCTACTGAGATCTTTTGTACGTGCGCTAGCTAAAAATGTGGTTATGACGCTGCTCTTTCCCATTTGTGTTATAATGATTTTCTTCAAAAACAATCGTACTGCCTATGACCACATTACAAAAACCATTGTGGTGGAGACACAACCAAATCCTGTGTTTCGAGCAGAAATTCCCCAGCGTCAGTAGAGCCTGGTTTAGTCAATCTATGCAGTGAGATAACATATAAGCCAAATAAAATAAGAACCTTGTACTAATTGTAAAATTATTGTTATAGTTTATATTAGATAAATAAAATCGTTATATATCTAGAAAATGGATCTGTATATACTTAAAATTTTCATCAAATCTTTATTTCGACTTTTTTAGTAGCTCTACTTAACATTAACATTTTTTAAAGTCTGTGCGAGTATGTTACCCTTGCCAGGCACGTGTAAAGCTGCACCTTTATAGCAAGCCACCAACTCTGCGTTGGTCATTAGATCTGGTGCACATGTTTCAAACACCTTTTTCTTTGGATTGAGTTGTGCATCGGGCTGACGCGTATAGCCCTCGCAATGCACCAAATCACCAGGCACGGCACCTGCTGGTGGGCTTAAAACTTCCACCTTTTCTGGTGTGGACGCACACATAACCATAGCTTCAGAAGTTACACCACGCATTTTAGCCGGCTTTAGATTACACAAAACAACAACCATGCGATTTTGCATTTCTTCAAGTGGTACAAATTTAACCAAACCCGAGACAACGGTACGCGGCACAGCTTCGCCGCAATCAATTTTTTCCAGATAGAGACTATCTGCATCGGGATGGCGGCCCACTTCGATGATCTTGCCAACGCGCATGTCCAAACGTCCAACATCAACAGGTGCCTCTGTGGCGGCGACAGCAGCACTTGCTTTTTGGGCTGGCGGTTTTTTCTCCTTGGGTTTCTTCTCTTTGGAAGACTTGTTGACTTTTGCGCCGGCCTCAGTAGCTGCAGCTGCCACTGTTGTTGCTGGCACATCCTTTGCTTCAGTAGATGCAGCTGTACACATTGATCTGGCACCCGGTACCGGTATTTGCTTTATGCCATTACTTAACTCCATTTCACGAAGTTGCTGCAAAGCATGGTTTAATTGCTTCTCTAACCCAGAATTTTCAAGTCTCAGCACCGTTTTTTCGTGCTCTAGCAATACTTTTCTTGCGGCCTCAACCTATAAACGAATAGGTTTATATCATTTGGCAACAGAAACAGAAACCATGGTAAAACTATACCTCTACGCGCAGAGCACTTATGAGTTCCATTGCACGCTTATTGTTCTCCGCAATTTGCTCCAAGCTGGCCATTTTTAACTTTTGGACTAGACTTTTTCCTATTGCACGCGAACTGTGCAGGTATTGTGTGCCGCATGTGAATGTAGTTCGGAACATTGTAGAAATTGGCAAAGCGTTGCCATACTGTTGCAGCTTCTTGTCATTCTGCTGCTTCTTATCTTTTTAAAATTATCAAAAACAAAAAGAAAATTGTAAATATTAAGCGCATTTATACAAATCCGATTATTTTTAATATATTAATAGACTTAAATTGGTGGTAAAGCGAACAGTACGAAATTTAATATAATTAAACTGGTATTTAAATGGATTACGTGTACTGCGGGCCCGAGCAAATCGGCACATCAGAAGATATTTTGAGTATGTAGCAAGTTTCCAGCTTTTGACTTTGTTGCGTTATTTTTTAATTTTCGCTGTATCCTTTTTGTGCTCAAGATGTGAGATTATACGATGCAGGGCCAACGCGCGGTCCTGATCACTACTCGCCAAGCTTTAATGGCTTTAATATTGGTACAACCGATCCAGACTATGTGGAACTTGTGCCAATACTTGCTGACGGTGGTGAAAATTTTGGTGTCTCCACCGTGGCCTTTGATGACTACGAAGAACTGCTTTGGATGGGAAATCAAGGCGTATGTGTGGTTCGCATTCATTTGACTGTGCCGACAAAGCTTGATGCACTTGTACCTTTTTTCAGGGACATGTTACTTCGTACTATACAAGCTCCTTGCAGAAATACACATCATTCCAAGTGCATGCCAGCGATATTGTGCGTCAAATTATAACCGTTGATTCCGGCGTGCTAGTATTAACACAAACATCGCTGCGTCACCAAATACGACGTGGCTTGCCCAAATTTACACACAAGTAGTTATTGTTTATCTATTGAGCTTCATATCTTAAATATTTTATTTGCATAGATCAAAAAACATGATGGAAATGGTTTGCATGCTGCAGTTATCACCACATCGGTTGGTCATGGCTGGTTTGCAAGAGGAACTCATTGATTTTGATATGCGCGCTCTTAAAGAGACTAATCTGGAGCATTTAGGCTCTGCGGGTTGCACTGTGCTGCGTAAGAATTCACGCTATCTCTTTGCTGGCGATCAATTCGGCACGGTGACTTTACGCGACATAAATAGCTTGAGTGTTGAGCATACTATCAAAACACATGCCAATAGTCTCTCAGATTTCGACGTGCAAGGAAACTATCTAATATCATGTGGCTACAGCGGACGCCAAAATAATTTAGCCATTGATCGTTACCTAATGGTATATGATATACGCATGTTACGCCTAATTTCACCGATACCGGTGCTTATAGATCCGCAAATGCTCAAATTTTTACCATCACTGACGTCCCGTTTGGCAGTTATTTCCAGTTATGGCCAACTGCAACTGGTGGACAGCGTGCAATTAAGTGAGCCTCGTGTTTCGATGTACCAAATTAATACCAACGGCAGTCAGTGTCTGAGTTTTGACATAAGCTCTTCATCTCAGGCCATGGCTTTTGGCGACCAATCCGGACATATCAACACAATCGCCTCAATACAAACGCCGCAGCCACAGTTTAATGTATTTTCGCGCAACACGGAATTCGCAGACGTGGTTCCACCCTTACCTATGGTACCAATTACAGATACAAACTTTCCCATGTCATCGATCATGCTGCCACATTTGGCACCAGAATCGGGCAGATGGTTTTCCGACTGGCCGGCACAGCTACTGCGCTATAACTATCATCGTCCAAAACCTATAGATCCAGATGTGTTGAATAATATGAAAATGCAAGGCCCCATTGGTTATTCGCCAAATCCTCACACAGCTCGTCGCAATCAAATGCCTTACATATTGGAGCAGAGTGGTTCAGCAGTCACTAATCTCAATGGTACTACCGTTGCCGTAAAAGTCGAAAATGGCGTAAAAATCATTCCTAGGCGCTATAGAAAAGTTGATCTAAAATATACGAAATTGGGTACACAAGATTTCGACTTTGAACAACATAATCAGACCTGTTTTGCTGGACTTGAGGCAACCTTGCCAAATTCGTATTGTAATGCGATGTTACAGGTAAGAATCTCACTACTGGTCATAAAACGAATAGACAATTAGGTTTCATTACAATTTGAGCAAAAATTTAAACGAATATAGTCGTTTTTGATCAATATGTTAAAGAAATTTCGAATTGATATTGTAAAATTAAGAAGAATGATATTGTTATGCTTTTATAGATTTTATACTTTACGGCACCTTTGCGAGAGAAACTTATTGCACACAGTTGTTTAAAGGAATTTTGTTTATCCTGTGAACTGGGCTTCCTTTTCAATATGCTAGACAAAAGCACTGGTAACTATTTACAATTTATATGTATGCCCCATATACCTTAATTATTAACGATATTATTCCTTAAGCATCCACGCCTTGCCAAGCAAGTAACTTTTTACGCTCCTTTCGGACAGTACCTGAAGCATCAGCTTTGGGTTTAATACTTTCCGATCGCTCATCAAATGTTAATCTTATCAGTCTGATACAGGTAGGTTTTAAACGCGAAGAGGTTTTTATCGCTTATTATTTCATAACGCGCTTTTTTAGAACTGGAATCGTTTTATGCTGCATCAAATGCACTATGAAATGTGTGACTCAAGTAAAAGCCCCGCTCAAAGCGGCCTAGTGTTCACGCCATATGGTAAAAGTTTTGTTTAAACTCTTTTATGAAATAACACTACAATTTTTAAATTATTTAAGGTGAAAATACCCTAAGTGATGCTCCCGCATCGGCTGATCTGTATGAATCAATAGATATGCGCGCAGGTTAGCTAAATATCTCCAGTTATAATATCGCAAAATTACTTTATCTATTGCGCTTGTAATTGTTAGATGAGCTCCACAAGGACGATGATGGAGAACGTAGTAAAATCAACGAAGATACAGAAATAAGCAAAATATTTGGAACCAAGCAAATCTGCATAAATCGTTGCATTAAATGTCACGTTGAGGTAATTTTGAAAGTTATTTTATTATAACCGCGATACTACATCATTTAATTATTTGCAGAAATCAAAGGAAATTATTTTATTAGCATGCAATCTGGCATATCCTACACATCTAAAAGAAAGTGAACAATTTTATAATTTTGGTACCATTTTGAAGCGTTCCTTGAGCTTTGACAAGAGCATTCAAACATTCTGCGAAAATTGTAATAAATTTTCGCCAACAAACCAGAGCATAAAGGTGAGAGCAGCATGAGCCATAACTTAAGACATGCCTAAAAGGATTTTAAAAACTTTTTTAGGTTAAGTCGCTGCCGCAAATACTGGCTGTCAATTGTGGTCTCAACACCGAAAAAGATCTGAATTTTTTAAAACGCCAACTTAATCGCTATAATGAAAAACCATCAACGGAATCGGCAACTACCTTAAGCACAAGTAAACCATGTCGTTATGGCGTCAATTGCTCGCGTAGTGATTGCCACTTTATGCATCCCGATCGGTTAGTTAATAACAATATATATATTTTTTTAACTGTATTTGGGTAATATATTTTATTTAATCCATATAGAAAATCTCCGTCTCACTCCAATCAGTCCAATCATGCCAATAGTTCTCCTAGTGGTCGTCAGAGATCTTGGTTTCCCTTGGCCTTTACGATGGGCATTAACGACAAAGGCGAATTGCAGGTGCAAACTGATGTTAATGCCACAAAGGTTGAAGCGGATGAGGAGTCCACGGACGAGCAATTGGGCAGCAAGTGTGCAAATAGTCGCAACTATGCCTTTCACGCTGTGGTCTGTCAAATCGATGATGGTACACAGAAAAATTTGGTCTCATTAATAAATGTGCAGCAGCCTTATCATGCTATGAGAATGCCCACAATGGAAATACCGGAGGAGGCTCAACAGCAGTGGTATATTTTTAATGATTTCAGGTATGAGCTATTGCCTACATTTGATCATGCAGTTAGTTTTACAGTTTATATTATTTGTACAGTATTTCACCTGTACCTCCACAAGAATCCGTTTGGTTTACGCTAGATTGGAAAGTGCCCTGTGTGCTCTTCTATCGAAGTCAAGACGATACAGGCGAATGTACTGACATCAAAGATGAGGAAAAGGCTGTAACAACAATTATTTCAAATCCATTCCTGCAGGTAAGCAACAAATATGGATGACTCCAATAACATATACGTACAAATTCATTGTTTATATATTATTATACCTACTCTCTTAGGACATTTTGAACCCGTTGCTATCAAGCAACATAAGCACAGATGCCGCCACCTTGAAACCATTACAATCAAATGAAATGCCACAATCAGGTGATTTGGTAGCCATGGATGCTGAGTTTGTGACATTAAATCCGGAGGAGAATGAAATACGTCCAGATGGCAAAACAGCAACCATAAAACCATGTCATATGAGTGTGGCACGCATTTCATGTATACGTGGGTGAGTGTGGGTCTGTGTGGTTCACAGTAAGCCAAAATTCATTGACTTTCATTGAATGCCATACAATTAATGCCAATGCATATGATGCGCTCTCACATTTACAGTCAAGGTCCCGATGAAGGTGTACCCTTTATGGATGATTATATATCAACACAGGAAAAGGTTGTCGATTATTTAACGCAATTTTCAGGCATCAAGCCAGGCGACTTGGATGCAAATTTCAGCAATAAACGTTTAACTGCACTTAAGTACTCATATCAAAAGCTAAAGTTTTTGGTTGATGTTGGCGTTATATTCGTGGGCCACGGTCTTAAAAATGATTTTAGGTAAGCATCAAAGTTGTTTAAGTCACTAAAATAAGAATGCAACAATATATTAATTTCTTAACGCTTTCTAGGGTTATAAACATTCACGTACCTTCTGAACAAATAATCGACACTGTACATCTGTTTCATCTGCCACATCAGCGTATGGTTTCTCTACGTTTTTTGGCCTGGCATTTCTTGGGTATGTAATTAGAGTGTACGTCAGTTCATAAATAATACAAATTTAAATTTTGTGCACTTTGTGCTAGGAACTAAAATACAATCCGAAACTCATGATTCAATTGAGGATGCTCGCACAACTCTTCAACTTTATAAGCATTATCTGGCATTACAGGCTGAGAATAAGATTTCCGCAGCTCTTAAGAACCTATATGATCGAGGTAAACAGCTACAATGGAAAGTGCCCGAAGACTAAAAAATTTGTCTAGCTATTGTTAGATATTTTAAATGGATTTCATAATCAAAACAAAAACACCGTTCGAAAAGTAATCGTCAGTACAAATTCTACACCGACACCGATCCGTAAAACGCAACTTTCATAATTTAATACAAAATAAAAACTGACTTAAAAACATTTACGACAAACTAAACCTAAACAAAAAAAAAATTGAAACAAAAACAGTAAAAACAGAGCAATGTATTTTTATTATCAATATTTATTATTAAAAAAATTTAGAAATTTATTATTTTAAAAACAAATGGCATTTTCATTATTAAAATATTTGCGTCATATTTATGCCGCAAATTATCAACAAAAATTATTGAAATTTTAAACATCGATCTTAAGGCTTTTACACAGTCGAATGCTTAGCGAGGCGACTACCTTGTTGTTTATATAAATACTGTCACATCTGGGGCACAAAAACCCGGGAATCGAAATGCAGTCATGGAAGATTCGCGCACTACCTACGAGCCTTCGAAATGCAGCGATTTGCCCCCGTTAAATTAATATCTTTGAAAAGCAATTAAAGGTTAAGCTTACGCCAACCAAAGCCATTCAAAAATTCATGTACGAGATTTAAAATTTTAAGTAAATCCAGTTGGATACTGAAGTAACTTACAAAAATATATTCATTTAAAGAAAATTAAGCTATTGAGAATAATTTAATTAAAAAGAATTGAAATATAAAAAGAGCGTTTCAATTATTCTAAATATCTTTCATAAGCAGGTCAATAAATTAATAGTTTACGTTCCATATTTTAAATGCCGAAATTCGGACTTTCATGTCTTATTAAGTTCCTACTTCAAAACTGCCTTCTAATCGCGGGGTCGTGGGTTCGAATCCCACTCATGGCAAGAGGCATGACCACTCCAACGTCCCTCTTAAAAATTGCTTCTCTACCTAATAGAAAGCTTTTCTCCATTTGCACAAAAATTCAACAATTTCTGGCATCCCCCCTTGCCCCACTCCTCACCCCCCACGCTAAATGGAGGGTATACCATAGAACCAAGCGCCATTCATAGCTTTTCGGCGTACAGCAACAACACCAGCTAGAATGATGCCAACAATAAAAAGACTGTATCGCCCAGCCTTTCCGCGCAGCCAAGCGCAGACGCTACTCCCAGAAGGCGTCAGGTGGCAGCCCACCACTGGGATAAGTCGCATCTGGCCAATCACCAGTTCGACCGAAAAACCCAACAGATTACAGAAACCTACACAAGAGAATACATAAACGGCTCCCCAAGTTCGATGACGTCCAAAGGCATTTTCAAAAAACGGACACGAATAGGACAATTGACCGTTAGAACCCTAAAGGATCCATCAAGATTTGCACAGTTCGAGGAGGAAATGGAGAAAACTGCAGATAGCTGGCATCCATCCATAAGGCAATAGACGGATCGGCAGACCCAAGGCGACCTGGAGAAGATCCATCCTCCAACAACTGACCCAGGCGAAAAATTAGGGTTCGATGGATGGCACTTGTAGAGGCCCTAAGTTCCCTAGTGGAATAATAAGGAAAAAAAAAAAAAAAAAAACTTCAAAACTGCACTTATTGAAGAGTGTTCACTGTACAAAAAGCCGGTAACAATAAACTTGCAACAAATAAATCCGTTTTTAATATGAAACGATTTTAAACAAGCTTTTAACCATTCGCAATAGTATCCGCTTATAACTGATGTTTCCAAATTAGCATTCCATTTAAACGTTACCATTTACAACGAGACGCGTCATTATTGTTTAGACCGCAAGATGATAAAGTGCTTCACATAAGTAAAATTATTACCGATGGAATCTTCGAAAGTATTAAGAATAGGAGACGAAAGCGATATTTCCTCACTTAAAGAACCTAAATACAAACATAATCCACATAATTTTAACGTCGAGTTTAACTTACATCTCGAGAAGCTTTTATTGGGAGGCAGCCTAAAGCCAATAAGCAACAACGGTGACGACGTTTTAATAGAACGCTTTGGTGCGGATTACTATACTGCACGAAATCCACCTCGTCGCTTTTATTACTTTTATTTTAAAAGTGAACCAGTTGACCCTAATGATGTACATGGGCTTATTGATGGACCAACACTTAATGCACAAAATGTTTTAAAGGCGGTAAAATGGCGGCTCAAGAGTGAAAAGTGGATTGAGGATAAAATTATAGAAGTTCCAGCAAAATCTAAAATAAATGATCAATATATACAAAGAGTAGTTTCAGATTGTTTGCACGAGGAGAGCGAAAAGTTATTAAATTACTTGCAATTTTTGCAACAACGTCACAAAAATAAGATATAGCAATACTTTTATAAGAATACTTTTAGATTTAAGATCTCTTTATGTTACAATTATTATTCAAAATTATTGTCTAAGGATTTGAACATTTTATTTTTGTTTTACTTTTATTTTAATAAATTAAGCCCAACATTTAATAATAAAACATAATATAAACTTAACATGCACTATCCTTCAACTCTATCGAAAATTGTTGATCTGGTTATTTATAGCAAAATAAAATTCTAGATTTTTGCCATGGGGTTCCATGTTACAAAGCATGTTTCAAGTTAATATTATTTTTATACAATAAAGTCAGTTTTATTTTATCACAAAACAAAATGAACCCCTAAAGTCCCAGATACGATGATTTACAGGATCTAGACTTTTGCAGAAGAAAATACAACGAAATTAAGAGCTTACGCTTGACAATTTAAATAATGAAATTATGGTTTTTCATGCTTTATTAGGCTCCTACTTCACAACTGCTCTTATTTAAGAGTGTTCACTGTACTGAAAGCCAACTGGCTTCAACTTGCAACAATAAATTTGTTTTTATTGCGAAATCTTTTTAAAAAAGCTTTTAACCATTCACAATAGTGTTCGTTTTTATCTAATGTTTTGAAATTAACTTTTCATATATACTTTGTCATTCACAACGAAGAATCTCATTTGTACTTAGACCACAAGACAATAAAGTGCTTCACATAAGTAAAATTATTACCGATGGAATCTTCGAAAGTATTAAGAATAGGAGACGAAAACGATTTTTCCTTACTTAAAGAACCTAAATACAAACATAATCCACATAATTTTAACGCCGAGTTTAAGTTACATCTCGAGAAGCTTTTATTGCACTTTAATAGAACGCTTTGGTGCAGGTTACTATACTACACAGAATCCGCCTCGTCGCTGCTACTACTTTTATTTTAACGACTTTAAACCAAAAACTGGAAAAACTGCAGATGTTGAACCTGCAGGTGGACAGTGGCTCATTACTGGACCTACATTTAATGCACAAAACGTTTTAAATGCGGTAAAACGACGACTGAAGAGTGAAAATTGGATTGAAGATAAAATTATAGAATTGCCTATAAAAACAAAAACCACTCATGAATACATACAAAGCGTAGTCTCAGACTGTTTGGACGAGGAGAACAAAAAGTTATTACATTACATACAATTTTTACAACAACGTCACAAGAATGAGTAAACTTAGCATATAAGAATAGATTACCTTCTGCAATCTGTTATTTCATCATTGCGAACCTATTGGCACTCTAAAACAATTGTGTATGCGTCACTATTAGATTATTTTAACAAGCATGGAGGCAACGAATGTTTTAACAATTGGAGACGTTGATGATCATTCCACACTCAAAGATACAAAGTTTAAACATTATCCATTCAATTTTCCTGAAGACTTTAAGGAACGTACAAGAGCACTTTTGTTAGATGGCGCCACGGCCGTATCCAAAGATGGCGATGATTCATTATTGGAACGTTTTTGTGCCAGCTTTTACATGCTAGCCAATCCACCTAGGCGCTGCTTTTATTTTTGCTGGTCAGACTTGAAGCCTAAGCTATGGATAAGAGATGGCTTTGAACCCAAGTATGGACAATTGATTACTGCTGCAACTGCACTTAATGCACGCAGTCTGTTTGCTGCAGTAAAGAAACGGCTAAGTGGTGAAAAATGGATTAACGAACGAACTCTAGAAGTTCCAGCAAAGTCTAAAATTAACAATCAATATGTGCAAAATTTAATTTTTGAATGTTTAGAACAAGAGGAGCAAAAACTGTTGCGTTATGTGCAGCAATTGCAGCTTCAGTATAAGAACAATACGAACGGGGTTAGGACATCGTAACCGCAAACTTGACGCACATTGAACCGGACCTGGATAAGGCACCAGCCAGAGTAGTAATACCATATTTGTTAAAACAATTTTAAACTAAAATTATTTTCTTGTATCTATTAAAAGATAAATGTATTAGTATTAAGCATTTTATTTATATTGTTTATCTAAAAGTATTTACAATACAAGGCTTTTAAAATTTTATAAAGTTTTACAAAAACTTTTTGTAGTTTATTTTAAACGATGTAAATCCATAGTGAGTAATCAGTTGTATCAATATATAACCATTAATCACAAAAAATATGGTGCTTTGCAGTCCGATCCAATAAAACGTATTCCAACTCTTATACTCCAACAAAAAGGCAGGAAGCAGCCATAGAGCCTGTCCACCTAACCACAATGTCAGGAAAAACGCACATCTTGTCCAGGATATTAGCTTCAAGTTGTTTAAACACAACGGCAGCACAGCCAAATACCAAATAAAATATTGAGAGGTCACCACAGAGTTAAAAGTGACCATAACAAAGGCCAGGGTAAACACACAAAATGGTAAAGTCTGTCTAAACTGACCAAAGCTCAAGCTTAAATAGAAGATAAGCAAAAATTGTGGCGCCAATATCAACAGCTTAACTAAAATCGTAGACTCCTCAGACTCGGCTGCTGTACTTAAATATTGCAGCAAAAAATGAAGCGAGAAATTGTGTCGCGCATCCTTGCGCACAAAATGATAGAGATATGCCTCATATATATACTGCCAGCCATAGAGCCAGTAAAAACTCCAAGTAAAAATGACAAAACTTAATAGGGTTCCAAGCATTAGGCAGATCTGTTGCATATTGGGCAGCAGCACTTGACGCAGCAAGTCGCGCGAAGTTCGCGCTAGAGTCCTGGACAATGCTAGATAGTACGCCAAGCTGAAAAGCAAAGGGTAGAGGCGCAAATGTATGGCAAATCCATGGGCCAAACCAGCACAAAAAATCAACCATCGTTGCTGCAGTATCTTATGCTCCGCTCTGACTAGCAGATATATGCTAAGTATGACAAAAAAGCTAGAGAAGCTATCGCCACTGCCACGAGTAGATATGACTGCCGTTAGAGGATTGTAAAGCCAAAAGCAAGCCGAGGCGCATGCAATTTTTTGGGGGCGATTCCGTTCGTCAAGCGACTCGTAAGATTCAAGTGCATTTTGAGTTTTGCCTAATTTGCTAAGTAGATGCTGTACAGCCTTTTGACATTGCATTTGCAGTTCCATTCGCACCAAAGCATATATCAGCATAGCCAGCAATAGATCAAACGTTGCGTAGATAAGTTTTCCACATGCAGGATGCAAAATTAAATTAGGTATTTGAATGTAAGCAAGAAGCGGGCTATAGCGATAGGTATGGCGAGCAAATGGTGAAGCACCGGCCATAACATGACGAGCTCCATCTGTTACTACTTTGTAATCAATATCGGTATAGGGTACAGTGGAATTGCTATCATGCATTTGGCTATAACAGATAAGCATCAGTCGTAATAGTGCAGAGATCAAGAGATGCGTTCGAAAACTGACTTGCAGTAGGCGTTGATATGCCGTCTGTAGACTGCCATGTGCTTTGGTTGTTAACATTTTGTGGTTTATTATTGGCTTTTTATAATTTGGTTTTCAATTGTAATGCTGCTTTTTGAATGCAGCCAAAAAACGCCTTAAACTCGGCGTCACAAGCCTTATGCTGTACGTTTAGATCTCTTGTTACACAGGCAGCATAAGCTTTTGCCTGGTCGGCACACTTGGAGAGTAGTACGGGATAATTACGTATGCGTTGATTGGCTTTGCGCACAGATTCCATGCCTTAGCGTTTATGTGGTGGTAGACGATGTGTTGTTGGCGGCAAAGGATCAGCAATAAAGGCGTCGTAGAGTGGTTTAGAAAAAAATATAAGCAGCGATGTTGTTATAAAGGTGATTTGAAAAAGACGGGGATTACGCTGTATCCAAGTACGTTTTGGCAAAACAGCGGTGCGTTTGCGCTGAGTCGATTGTTGCTGCCCTTGACGTTTTTGTAACAATTCCTCTATTTCTTTTGGCGGCTTATATGGCGGTATTGCAGCGGGCATTATTTATTGCTGAAAGTGTCAAATTAATGAAGTCGGTACATTAAATTGTAATGCACAATTTGTACTCACCTGTTTCTCCTTCAATTGCTCAGTGTTCTGTTTTGTATTTGTCGTTAAGTATGGTTTCTCTAAATCAATGCCACTACAACAAAGCGATTGCTTATGCCACTTTAAACAACATTGACGCATCTGCTCCAGAACGTCTAAACATTTACTTTCCTGGTAGTTGTTTTCTGCAAAATATATTAAATTATATAACAACGCACCGGCTCTTTTAGAGTTCTACGATAATACCTTTTAAGCAGGCTTGTATGCGACAGGCGTTGGCTTTGCAAGGATCCTTGCGGGTTGAAGACATGGATTAGTAAAACTTTTAAGTTGTAAAGTTAAATTTACATTTGTAGAAATAGTTTGACAATGCTGTAGTCGAATTATGCATGAACTATGTCTTATTCTTCTTGGGTTTGACAATCACAGCATTAAAGTTTTGCAATGCTGCCAGATGTTGTAAATAAACACAAAATTATAAAATATATACACATATACATATATAGATGCACACACATTAACTATATAACTATTTAAAAATTGTTTTTTAAAAGAAAAAAACGAAAATTGTAGCAAGTTTTTAATTTTGTGTCCAAGTTACAGTTTTCGAACTTAATGTCTTACGGCACGCTTTTAAATACTGAATGCCCATATTTGTGTGAATTTTTGCCATTAACCCCGCAGTAGTAAAGGAACAGTTCTTGTGTAAAAAAAGCGAGTAAGACTTCTAAACAGCTTAAATTTGATTTTATGCTGGCGTCCAAAAAGCTCTAGCCAAAAAATGCCATCGAAGAAGAAAAAATACAACGCGCGATTTCCAGCGGTAAGTACAATAAACCAGGTCTAAGCGATACCCTGTTGTGCATTCGGTTATCAGTAGTTTTTTTATGTGTGTATTGCTCAACAGCAGAGCCTTACCATAAACAAACGTGCCTAGGCTTATTTGTTAATAATCATTTCCGTGTTTCTTAATTTTAAAAGGGCCGCATTAAGAAAATCATGCAAAGCGATGAAGAAATTGGCAAAGTTGCACAAGCTGTGCCTGTCATTATCTCACGCACGCTGGAACTATTTGTGGAATCGCTGCTGACAAAAACCTTGCGCATAACCAACTCACGTAATGCTAAAACTTTATCAACGTCCCATATGAAGCAGTGCATCATGTCGGAACAGCGCTTTGACTTCCTTAAAGAACTTGTCAAGAACATACCAGATATAAGCATTGCCGAGGAGACAGCCTGCAGCAATGACGATGAGGAGCAATTTGCCGATTCAGATAAGCCATACGATCTTAGCCTGCCATCAACATCAATGCGTACACTGCCCAATGGAAATACAACATACACACGCTCATTGAGCCTGAATGGAGGTGCATCTAGCGGCCTGAAACGACCATATCCGAATCAAACACATGCAGCGGCACCGTCGGTTTTAATACCAACGGCAAATGTCTTAGCCCAAATGCAGCAGCCCGGCAATATGCACACAAAGCTGGCACGCTCGGAATCAACTCCTGCCTATTTACCACGTGGCAGGCCGCCGTTTAAGCATGCCCAACACAGCAAGAGCAGTCAATCGACAGACACTGCCATACCTGCATCAATTTGCAGCTACGAGCTCAACAAACCCATAGTTAAAATCGATTATAGTAAAATGCAAATTCCATCCACAACGTTGGGCGCTGCAGAAAATGCCAAGTGCAGCGATGATGCAGCGACGTCGATTAACTTTGACATGGCCGCTCCAATTATAAATATTGATCTTACAAACATTGTAGCTGCAACAACGACGACGCCCACAACAACACCAACAGTTTGCATTGGCGAAGCAACAACACCAAGCAAAAGTATCAGCAACAATAATAATAGCAATACGAAGGCTAAAATTACAACTTCTGTTAATCATATAGCTGGGAGCAGCAAAGCTCCATTCATTCCAAAGGCCAATGCAGCAATGGCACCAATAAAGGAAACAATTTTCGAATTAGATGAAGACTATGACAATATTTGAGTAGAAAGAAGCAAGCTGTTAATATGCGCTTTTAAATTATTTACTCAATAACTCTATTTTAAGTAAGCACCTTAATAATTTTCAAATAAAGAACATGTCCATGTCGGATTTCCAAAAAAAATCGTGAATTTTTATTTTGTTACTGTGCGTCGTCAAATATATTGTGCAATGCTCCAACTTTTGCCGTTCACCACGCAGCGTTAACAAACAGCTCATTCACTCGCCCCACCACAATGCAATAAATAAACAGTCACAAAAATATGGTAAGCTAAGCTTAAATAATGAATCCACTGTGCAATTGTTTAATATGTAAATAGTTAAATTTCTTTGTACTGCTTGGCTTTTCTTTAAGCCTATGCGGGGCTGTGACAGCTAAAGTACAGCAACAGGCGCCTAATATATTACTAATTGTAAGCGATGATCAGGATGTTGAACTGCATGGCATGTTTCCTATGCAAAAAACTGAAGAGCTTCTTGGTAAACTAGGCGTGAACTTCCAAAATGCATTTACCAGCTCACCTATTTGCTGTCCCTCACGTGCCAGCCTGCTTACCGGTCAATATGCGCATAATCACAAAACAATAAACAACTCGTTAAGTGGTGGCTGCTATGGACACACTTGGCGCCATACATTGGAGCCGCGTGCCTTACCTGTATTGCTGCAGCAAAATGGTTATCGCACCTTTTATGCAGGAAAATATTTAAACCAATATCAGGGCGATGTAGTTCCACCTGGTTGGCATGAGTTTTATGGGTTGCATGGAAATTCGCGTTACTACAACTACACTTTGCGTGAGAATGCACAAAACCAAAGCTATACGGATACTTATTTAACAGATTTGTTAAAGGAACGCGCTGCAGCATTTATTAATAATGTTGCGGAAAGGCAGCAAGAGCAGCAGCCCTTTTTTGCAATTATAGCTCCACCAGCCGCGCATGCTCCCTTTACGCCAGCACCGCGTCATATGGGCGCATTTGCCAATATTAAAGCTTTGCGTACACCCAATTTCAATCACATTGTAAACACTGCTTTGGGTAAGCAAGCTACACTTCTATATGATTTTGTTTCACGAAATTTCTTGCATTATTTTACAGACAAACACTGGCTAGTTGCAGCGGGCAAGCGGCTATCAAATGAAACCATTGCAACCATAGACGATTACTTTCAAAAGCGCTGGGAAACTTTGCTAGCTGTGGATGAAATTGTTGACTCCTTGGTAGCTTTATTGAAAGAAACGGAACAACTGGAGAACACTTACATTGTCTATACTTCGGATAATGGCTATCACTTGGGTCAATTTGCACAGCCATATGACAAACGTCAGCCATACGAGACTGATATACGCGTGCCTTTGCTAATACGCGGCCCAGGAGTAGCAGCAGGTAAAGCACTATACACGCCCGTAAGTCTACTGGATCTAGCACCAACGATGTTGGAGTGGGCGAATATTGAAATACCAAAAATGATGGATGGACGTTCATTTAATAAGGATTTGTTAAACGATGACAATACGGATCCAACGCTGGAAAGCAGCTATAAACGTACGCTGCTTATTGAATATTGGGGCGAGGGAAATGAGCAGACTTATAATGCAGAGTGTCCAGGAAAACGCAGTGATCATTTGGCAGGCTGCACTTTAGACGCAGAATGCCATTGTGAGGATGCGTGGAACAATACTTATGCTTGTATACGCGATTTTCGCTATAGCCTTGATCGTATTTACTGTGAGTTTAACGATCATGAGGTGAGATTTTGTCAATACTCAATATGGTCTGCTTAAAATTAATGCATTTATTGTAATACTTGCAGAATTTTGTCGAAGCCTACGATTTAATAGAAGATCCCTATCAAATGCGTAACTTAGGCTACGATATGTTGCCAATAGAAAGGGCATTATATAGCCTAATGCTGCAGAATTTGACAAAGTGCGCTGGTAGTTCATGTCACACATAAGCGCTCAAACAATTAGCTTTATTTGTTGTAATAGTCTTAGTTTTATTTACACATCAAATTGTTTTTGCATCTGTGCTGTGAATACGTTGTTGCTTTTGGCCAACGAGACGGATTTTAAATTTAGCACCTTAGATAAGCAAAGCAAGAGCACACTTTTAAGACATTTGCAAAAATGCCATATACATATAATACATATTATAAAGAGCAACAAATCGCATAATTGCTATGCTAACACTACTACTACTAGTCACATATACTTTGAAATTGCTTTTGTAAAATTCAGAAAGATTTTAATAAAAATTTAAGCAAAATTTTAGTATTATTGTCAAACAATTCAGGTAACAACATGGAAAGTGTATGTAGATTTTTTCGTACAAACTATATATTGGCCAATTGTGAAGATGCCATTACCAAAAAAGCATTTTCATTAAATCTTTCGCATTTTCAAATGACCGAGGTGCCTGAGGTTATTAAGAAATGCGAGTCCTTAAGGAAACTGTTACTTAATCGAAACAATTTGACACGGGTGAGCTCAAGCTTGTTGATTCCAAAATTGCATATTACAATTAAAAAAAAAAAATTCTTTTATAAAGGTGCCAAGCAGCGTAGGTAACCTAATGCGTCTGCAAGTACTTACCTTGGATTACAATAAGCTCGAAGAGTTTCCCATTTGCATATGCCGCTTGGTGCAATTACGTTTTTTAAATGTAAGCTGCAATAATATAACACATCTGCCTAAAGAACTTGGCTATCTGACGCTACTGGAAATATTCTGGTGCAATAATACGGGCCTTTTGGAGCTGCCCATTGAAATACAAAACTTGGAAAAGCTAGAAACATTGGGTGTACGTGGTAATAAGATACAAAAATTACCTGATGGGCTGGGACAATTGTCAGAGCTGCGTTGGTTTACAGCGGAAAACAATTTGATTAGGAAACTGCCAGCTTCATTTGCATTGCTAAGCAAGCTGGTGCACTTAAATCTAAAAGGCAATCGTTTGCATCGTATGCCCCGCCAGCTGAAAAAAATGCAGCAGCTAAGATTTGTTTTTCTCAATGAGAATTGCATTGATGAGTTGCCTACGCTTGTACAGTTGGATGAGCTACGATATTTGCGCTTGCTGAACCTGTCTAAAAATCCAATAAGTAGCAATCAAGAATTGCAACAGCAGGCACTGGTTGGTCTAGTATGCGCTTACTTATTTCTAAACAAATTGTTAACAAATTAATTTAACTGCAGATACAAACTAACATTTATGTGGACATGGATCTGCTGGCTTTGCCCGAGGTAGTAGTTAACAGCATACCTAGATTTAACATATCCGAGGAGCTGCATCCAGCAATTGAAGCAAACGATGACCTAGATGAACACTCCAACTCGGATTGGGCAAATAGCGTGCGTACCAGTGAATTGGACAGCACCAATGAGAGCGAGTTGGCCAGTAATATTGAAGATTTAGGCGTCTTATTGCCAGAAATGTCACGTTTCATTACAACGTTTTAGAAAATAAATTTGCTTTATTTATAATCTTAAGAGAGACGTCGTTTCAGCGTATTTTTTAGTTGGTTTTTTATTTATATTGTATAAACTTTAAACAAATAACTTGCCATTGGTAATGCGTGTTTTATGTACGTGTAGTGTAACATTTTTGTTTAATGTAAACTTAGGTCAAATACATAACAGCAACAATTTAGTTGGACATTTTCTTCATAAGCTCTTCGTCCTGCATAGACATAGCAGTTAGTTTTTTACCTATTTTTTCATGTATGTCCAAGTACTTTGCCACACATCGATCAATGCAAATCATTTCGCCCTTGCCTACATAATAAAAAAACATATTTTAGCCTCAATATTAAAATGTCGAGCTATTTTTACATACCCAACTCCGCTTCAGAATAGCGCGGCGGAATGCACTTCTTGTGACAAGAGTTTGTCATGCGGTTATATAAATCAGACATCATTTCAATTTCCATGTCCTGCATTTGCTGCAGTTTAGCCTGTTCGGCTGCACTTATCTGTGGCATAGCCATTTTGATTTAATAGTTACTTTGGGTACTTTGGATTTGTGTGCTTGGGATTTACAATAGAATTTTACTATACGCTGCCTTAAAAACCAAAACGTCTGTCCGTAATGGGTTCGTAATCGCCTTTATTTGCCTTTCGCATGCGTTCACGCACTTGCATGCTCTCGTAACGCCGGCTCTCAACAGATCGCTTTGATAAAACAAAAGCGTATACACCACCAACGGTAAGAACAGCCCTAATAAATTTATATAAATTTTACAAAATGTCAGCTGACATTAATACAAAATACTACTAATTTTCTACAAACCAACAAGCAGCAATACGTCCCGCGTTGCTCAACGACATGCTAGTTCTGACAACATCACGATAACACTGATTTGTTGCTTTAACATTACGGCTGAGCTTATCGATAACAAATTTGCAGTGTTGCCACACAGCATATAAAGGGTGTTTTTTCGAGGAAATTTAAGTTGGCATTACTGTTCAAGATGGTGACCGATTTAACAGCAAGTGATTTATACCCAGTTTGGTTGAATTGCCAATTCATCATGAAAAAACTCACGCCTGTACAACGCTTACAAATAGTGTAATTTTATTTTGAAAATAATGGTAATCGGAATACGTATCCCGCACTACGTCCATCAGAGCAGTTAATTCGATAAGCCATGTTTTCGCACCACGTTTTCTCTTATTGATAACTCGCATCCATTGAGACGCCGCACGGTACGTACAGAAAATGCTATTGCTCCTGTAGAGCGTAACATTGAGGAAGACCCGAATGAGTCCATCCGGCATCAAGCATAGGAATTTGATCTGTGTCCATCCACTTTATGGAAGATTTTGCGGAAGGATTTTTGTTTGCGTGCTTACAAAATCCAATTCGTGCAAGAATTGAAGCCAAACAATCATCAAGCAAGGTGTAGATTCGTGCAATAGGCCCAAAACGAGAATGCCGTTGTTCCCGATTTTCATAAGCGAATTTCGTTCAGCGATTAAGCGCACTTCTGGTTGAATGGCTAAGTCAACGAACAATACTGCCGCATTTGGAGTGAAGCTAATCCACACTGCAAAGATACCCTAAAGAAAACTGTCGTTTATCAGTGGCGTGATTGACGACGAACGCAGTGGCAGACCATCGACGTAAAAAACTGACGAAAACTAAAAAAAAAAGAATGGATAGACCATAAATTGACAAATAGAGAGATGGCAGAGGAGTTGGTGGACGGTGCTTTTGGCTACGTTCAAGACATTTTGGTTAATGATTTGGGCCTCAAACGTGTCGCTGGAAAGCTGGTGCCGAAAGACACCAATTAAGACACCACCAGAAGATATGATTTCTCAGGCCGAATTAGACATAACGTTCATCAAACGGATCATGACTGGCGGCGAGACGTGGATTTATGAATATGACAGGCAATTTTGACAACATGCAAGTGAATGGCTTGCACCGCATGAGCCGCAGCCAAAAAAAACCAACGACGTTTTCAGTCGAAAAAAGGCAATGCTCAATGTTATTAATCATGAATTTATTACACAAGGGCCGACATTAAACAAGGAGTATTAATTATGTGTTCTGAAGCGTTTGCCTGAAGCAGTGCGCCAAAAAGACCGGATTTGTAGGCAAACGGCTCGTGGAACTTGCACCCCGATAACGCTGAAAATGAATCGAACAGCATTTAACAACCACCAAATTAACCTGATTTGGCTCCCTGCGAATTTTCCCCTATTCGGCCGACTCAAGAAACCGCTCCGTGCAATGCGTTGAGAACGCGCAACCTAGATGAGATCATGAAAAAATCGACAATCTAATGGCCATACCGCAAACCGAATGCAAAATGATTGTCTGATTGGATCAACCGCTGGCAAAATTGCGTTGCAGTCAATGGGGAGTATTTTAAAGGGGACAATATCGAGGCTTTTAACGAATTTTTAATAATTAAAACAAGCATATTGGTTTATTTTACGCCCAATTGACGCGCATTATGTATATTTAAATATCGAAATTGCCTAATTACTTTGTATTCAATTCATTTTTAATTTCTAAATATTTTATAAAATCACTTTAATAAACAATTTGCGATAATAAATAAAATAACAAAATAATAACCATATACAGTATAACAAAATGGAATGTTAACAATTAAATAAACAAAAACTATTCGAAATATATATTACAAACTAATTGCGCGTTCAACTACAATATGTAAAACTTTTATTTGTCTAATTTAATGCGTGGTGCGCCAAATACTAGAAAGTGTATAGAACTTAACACAAGTTTTGAGGCTGAATGTGAACGCTAGGAAGTAAGCGGATCGTAAAGAATTGCGATTATCGCTGGGTTACAATTATGCTGAATACTTGGAAAGTATTAACTTGGTGGTATGGACCATGCATGTTGACCAGTGCCATGATCGGGCCTGGCACCAAACCAACTCATTTTCCAATTTAACGTATCGTGCAGTAGTTTCTCCTCCTCCGTGCTTAATTGCAGCAATGTAGAGACCGCTCGTATTAAATGCCTCGCCTCAACCTTATTAGAGAAATAACAAGTTATGCAATATAATATTTACAGAAACTATAAACAATTAGCTACTTACCTCACGGCTGGTTAAAAACTTAACTATGACATGTTTTAAGTACTTAAAATTGACTTCATCCATTATAATGCAGTTGGCTTTATCGGCGCCTTGAAATGCATCCAGCATGGTATTGCTGGTGCATTTCATTGGTAATATAGCAACCTGCTGCTGATCGCTATCTGTTGTAGATTGTGAGCTGCGAAACTCTTTTTGCAGCGTTTTCTTAAGATCCACTAAACGTTGGTTCAACGTTTTTATTGTCTATTAAATTTAAATGCGACTTAGTTTTGACAAAGCTGCGTATAATTACACTCTATTTACCTTATTCTTTTCAACAAGCTCTTGTTGAGCCTGTTCAAAGCTCGCCAGCTTTTGTGCACTTTGCTGCATTGCATCGTTGGCTAAGTGCAAGGCCTGGCGTGCTTCTGTCACTTCCTGCTCCAATTGGGTTTTTCGTTCATTCAAATCGTTTGATTCGTCGCGCTCTGCGCGTAACTCCTTCTTAAGCAGCTCTTCACTCTGTGAAATTTCAGCATTACGCAAAAGCGCAGTCAGTTTCTCCTCACGTTCGTTATCCAATTGTGTTTGAATATCGCCCAAGTGCTGTAGCTTTTCGCTTATTTGACTACGTAACTTTTGAGCTATTTGCTCGGCATTGGCAGCATAATCACTAAATCTTTCTTCGGCTGTCGCCAGTCGCATTTTGAGATCTTTTGTTTCGTTTTCAAGAATTTGCTGAAAATAGTTTATTTTGTGATTCACTAAGAGTCGCCAAATTCATAACAACAAAACCAGGCAACCTTGAATTATGGCTAAGCAAAATTAGTAATTTATTAAAAAATAAACGCTAAGCCAAGTTGGGGAAATAATAAAGCCATTTTAATAGAAAAATTCATGCATTTACATACTAAATATACACATAAAAATGTTGTTAGAACTCCAAAGTGCAGTAGAAAATAAAGTGCATAAATGATTAAGACTAAATTAAGTTGTTAGTTATTAGATGCATAGCCATAAGCATTTTAATTAGTCGTATTAATTTGTTATATTATTATTCTTTATTGTGAGCTATATATCCCACTGCAAATCATTATCATCAGCTGCTATACTCACAGATTTGTTGCGCTCAAAAATGATTTGTTGCTCGTTATCCTCGCGACAGTCACGCAAAGCCAAGCTTAGCTCATCCACTTCATCCTCCAATAGTTTTATCTGAATTGAAATAATAAACCTATTATTATTAATATGGTTTTACCCAAGTTTTAATATTACTACAACATGCCTTATCGTTGCGCTGTTTGATTTCATCGCTGCTCTTTTGCAGCTCAAATTCTAGCTGCTTTACCCTTTCGTTGGCATCGTCGCGTGCTTTCACTGCTTTACGCTTTTCGGTAGTTTCTTCTGCCACCTGTTTGGATAGGCGACTAACCTGCGTCTCCAACGCTAGGTTTTGTCCACTCCAAGAACTTTTTATGTCGGACAGTTGCAAATGTGCCTCTTCTAAATGTTGTTCCAGCAGCTTGTGCTCGTGAATAAGCGCTTGCACCTTCTGCTCATCGCTAAATTTACTTAACGCTTCCAGACGCGCTTCTTCGACAATTTTTAAACGCTTTTTTAAATGACGATTCTCCTCTTGTACTGCTGCCAAAGTTGTAGTTAATTGATTTTTCTCCAGCTGCGTTGAGTGCCGCAAACGTTCAAGCTCATCACGTAAATCTTCTGCCACTGTTTCTATGGGTTTAAGACGTTCCAATTCTTGCGTAAGATTTTCTATTTGATTATGTTGTTGTCGCGTAGAATTCATGCGATCCACCGCTTCCTGCTCACGAAAACTTAGCAGACCCTTCAGTTTGTCTATTTCGCTTTGTTGCAGATTTTGTATTTTCTCCTGCTCCTCACAATATAAATCCTTTTGTGTTTGCGCCACTTTAACGCTTTCCAGCAATATTTCATTGGTCTTATCGATGCGTGCTTTTTCCTCCTGCAGCTGCTGTAAGCTTTGGCTAAGGTTGGATACTTTGGTGCTGAGCTCATTGCATTGACTGCGCCAATGGCACAATTGTTCAGACTGCAAAAAGGCATAAAAAGTTTAGGTATATTTTAAATTGTAAAAATTGTGTTACCTCAGTATAGGCGCCCCCGCCCACATCGTCGGTAAAGTTTGAGTTAACGCTGACGCGACGACTGCGTAGACGAAAATTATTATTATTATTATTATTTACACAGCGTTGATGTGTTTGTGTTGCCGACGTGGACACATCTTCACCAGTTTCTTCCTTGATTTTGTTTTTGAGCGTTGCAAACATTTTTTTTTTATTTGCGTGTAACAGTTGACGCTATGAAAAGCTCATATGTGGCCAGTAAGTTAAACAATTGGTTTATTGTGTAGCTATTTGCTGGCGATGGTTGGCCCTATTTATGCCATTGTGCGCACGCATTAATTATTTTTCTGCAATTTGCTTATCATTAAAATGTAAATGTAAGTTAAAGCACTAAAAAAATAAAGTCTAGTAGCCGAGTTGCCAGCTTTTTTTATTATTGATAATTGTGTCTTTTTTTGGCAACATGGCAATATTGTTGGAGCTGCAATTAATTGGCGTCCTTTCTTTTGAATCAAGTTGGCAGTGCTTGTCAATTTTGAAGAGGACGCACAAAACAGCTGTCAAAGCGCGCTAATTGTCTACTGCATTCGATTGAATTTTATGTGAAAAAATAAATCTAGTTAATAAATAATTAAGTGACCGTAAAAATAATAATTCTTTAAAGTACACATTATTCGCAGTAGAAAATGCACAATAATAACACAACCTCAAGTCGCACGTCCCCGTTGGTGTCCTCTTCCACCCCTGCCAATGCGACTGATATAAATATGGATATGGATCTCTCACAACAGACGCCGCGCGATCATTGCGGTAATGATGTCACCTGTGCCTCCTCCTTCAAGGAGATCACGCTTATAGAAACTGTTACAAGCTTCTTGGCTGAGAATGGCGCTGCAGATGTGGATCCTACAGTTTTACGCAATTTAGCTGAAGCTCTGTCCAAGCGCATAGATGAGTAAGTAGCATAATAGCTGTAGTTGTACATATTTGTTTTTCTACTTGGGAGTTTTGTGTAATAGACTGGCAATGTCTTTGAAGTGGAGCATATTTTAAGTATTCTTTTTGCAAATGCAACGCACATTTTGGCAAATATCCAATGGTAAATGATATAAATAAACCGCCAAGTGAGTTGGCTCTTTTCAATCAGCCGCCGACTAGCAAAGATTTTACGCCTTGATGGCGTCAGATTGCCACGGAACTCTTGGCATTTGTAAGAGCTGCACAACTATTGAAGAAACGTTGGATGCTTAGTTTATACCTGTTAGATGTTTCCATTCGTCTTGCTATCATTGCAGTCATATATACGTATAACTTTAAAGGACAGCTGTTACGTTTAATGTACTTGCGAATATGTGCTGCGTTTTTTCACAAGTATTACATTTATTATTAAATTCAAAATGAATATTTAAGTTTGCACAATACAAGGTTTGTTAGGTTGTCTTTAGGTAAGGTTCCTCTTTACCTTCTAATTTTAGTAATTGAGGTATTACTTTATTTGGTATTTGAGGTCGGCTGGTAGTAGAACTAATAGTACAACGTAAAGCCTTCCTATTGAGGTGCAGAATATAGAAGCGTTTACTGAGCAGGTGCATCATACCGATACCGCTGAATTGGATACACCGCCGCTGCCAATGAATACAGCGGATGTCATTATAACACAGTTTCGTGCCTCTTTAATAATTGATGTATAACACTCGTAGTCCAGCCGCTATGAAAACATTGACCGCTGCGAAAAGCAGTATGAGGTATTACCAACCGCAACTTCTGTTCAACAGTACTAGAGCCATACAATCCTGAATTCCTGGGCAATCAGGAGTGGGTTTTTTTCTTCACGGTCCTTCATGTCTTCATGTCCTGTGTTCGGGTCTCAGAAATTTCGAATTAATTATTTTTGTTCCCAAGACAATGATACTACCGAACACAATGCTGGTAAATGCCCGGCACAAGTGTGGATCAAGCTAACACATACACTCTGCATAGCAGACGGCATTTTTCTGAAACATTTCGTTGGTCAGTTGCAAATCTCAATCTCTCAACCTCACATAGATCAGTATGATCCTTATAAATGACACAAAGAACAAATTGTGTAAACTGTGGCAGCCATGTCAGAATTTATTGCTAGAAGTACATTAGCTCTTTATTCCAGCAACAAATAATGACGACCTAACATTGTTTACACAAAAACATTAAAAAAATTCTATTTAAACTGGAGTCAGCTGATTACACCATATGATAAACTTAACGATATAATAAGGAATATTTATAAATGTATAGCAAATTTAAAATGAAACTATCAAAATATTATGAGGAAATGGGAGCATGAAAAAGCATGTCCGCGTAAAATAATGCAGATTTTAAATGAGAGCACAGCCTTTATGTATTTATAGCAATATTTTTGTTTGATGTTATTTGTATTTTTTTATCGTGATTGATTATTTGCCTTACTTAACTTTAGGTGTTTACAGCCGCCCTCACTACCTCCACATTTATATTAAACTGAAAAATTAATCCACTTTTTTATGTGTTTAAAATTAACCTATTTCTTAAATATACACATGTATTTTATGTCGGATTTTAAAATAATTACAATTCTACAGCTTTGCCTCGGTGCTGCCATAGCTTGCAAAAAAACTCTACTTTTCTATGTTAATCTCTATTGATTTGAGACAGCCCTGTTCGATTTAAGTTCAGTTGTAGGTTATTTTCTTTAAACAGCTATAAAGATATCTCCATGATACGCCTTTGAGCTTAGTCGAGGGCATTAATTTATTTAATTTGTATGTAAGATAAAGTATGAAATGTAACCTTTTTCACAGAAGTATTTAAACAACAATATGACTCGGCATTCGCAGAATTTTTGATCTCGCATCCAAATTAAGTATGGATTTCCTAGTTTTTCTTCACTAAGTACTTGGGTTTTTCTGTCATTCATACATAAAAACTTTGACGGAAAATTTTTTGTAGATTCTGGTTACTTTGTTCTTACTTTTCTATCTGAGTGCTAGACAATATATTAATGCCATTATTTTCACAATTTTATTTATTAGTTGCAGTGAAAAATTTTAAAAGAACATTGAAAAATTCACGTTACTCTGTTTAAATCCATTTAAAACTTAAAATTTTTGTATAATCGAACTGTTTATCCCTTAAAACAACATGAATTAAACAGTAATTTGGCAAAGGGATTTTATATCTTATAGTTTTAATAATTAAACCACTTATTCCAACACTTTCAAATGCCTTTTCCTTATTAATAACATGTGCTGCTGTACAAATCACTTCCGGTTCATAACAGAAACTAGGTGGTAGTGTACAATGTTGGCGATGCTGCAATGATCGAGAATGTGACTAAAGATTATGTTAGTTTTGAAGCCTTTTTATTTTATTACTTTAATATATTTAGGCTCATTAGCGTATCGTGCTTGAAAAATCTAAAGTTGTTTACTCTGAAAAATCTCTCTGCACTTGCACATCTCTAACAATCTCAACCCACTTATATGTGCGAGCGTAAGTGCAAGTGTGGGGAGGAAAGCGACCCACCCCAGCAAGCATGCTGTGAGAGCGCAGCAGCATCAGCAGCCCGCACAGCCAGCAATCTCTTGCGAGTGAACATGTGTGCTCTTGTTCATTTATATTTTCGTAACGAAATTCGTAACATCTGCCGTATACACACACACACGCACACACAAACGTCGCGCACACACACACACAGGCATACGCTCAATGTGCACTAAATGCAGTAGTGTGCGTGTGAGAGTGTGTTTCAGCGTGAGCGGGAGAGAGCGCGTTTTTCCTTGCAGAGCGCACATACACGCACGCACACGGCATACGCTTAAGGCGCATTTTCAGTTTTCATTTGAGTTCTTGCCTTCGTTTCAATTAGACTTAAAGAGGAGCATATCGTATTATTTATTTCGCGTAAAAAGTTTATTAATCGTTTGCACTGTGTATGCTTTGTCTTGCGGCTATCAATGTACATACAAATACATATACAAATATAATATTTAAATTTACAAATAAACACATACGGATATATACGAATGTACATATAAACATTTGTACATAAGTGATGCACGGGTCAGTTGTAGCAAATACGCCGTGTAAATATAGTGCGTGTGTGTGTGTTTAGTGACATTGTGTTTGTTTATATTGTGACACAAGTTGGAATATATAATATTATGCACTGTATTTGAAATAAATATTTTGGTATAATAATTTTATTGAAATACGCACAATATGGAGTTCCCTTGAATTATTATTAAAATCTACGGCGTAGCGTGTTGCTTGTTGTTCCTGTTGTTGTTGTTCTGCTGCGTCTAATTTTAGATGCGGAAAATTACGCGAGATAAAAACAAATTTAAAACACAATCTATTTGTTCTTATATTGTATTTGAGTGAAAATATTGTGGAGCTGTGTGGAGCTCATCAATAGATAGGCACAGACAACTTCATAATCAAGACAAATCCCGCGTGTTCGCTTTCTGTTTATAGCGTTTTGGCTGCATTTAATTTATTTCAATTAGAATTGATTAATGCAAAACACACGCTCACAGGAAGCTGAAAAGAAAGAGTCTATCTATTGTATTGTACTTTAAAAAATTACCAAATGTGAGGTACTTTAGCACATAAAAGTGCACTTGGGGTTAAACGTAACAATAGAACGTGCGCGTTCGCTCTCTCTCTCTCGCTTCCGACAAGGATTCTGGTGGCTTGCGCGTGAGATGCGCTTTGCTGCAGACACGTCCTGCCATCTCTTCAAAACGTAAACAATGAATGAATCATTTACAAAGCTCATCTAGTATATATTTACTTGCGTATGAATCACACATTTACTATATAATGCGTTATCCTTGTAAGCTCCAATTAGCATATGACAAATATATGTCTCCTTGTCTTTTTTTTTGTGATGTTCGTGGTGGAAACCGGAAATTTAAATGTTTGAAATTTTGTATGCACTTTTAACGCAACTGTACTGTGTTATTTGTTTTTTTTTTATGATAAGTGCTGTAATTTACAGCGTCATAAAAGTGCGCCATTCAACGCACAAACTAAATTTAAATTTAAAAATCGAAAAGAGCTACATTTGGACATAATCTGAAATCTTCTAAAGGTGGGAGCATTTGTAGAATTTTTTGTTGAAATCTTAGGAAGGCGCAGCGTTTTATTATTTAGGTAAAAATAATTCATTGACAATAATCTTTCCAAATAGACTTCGCGGTTGAAATTGAATATATAAGAAAGTTTATGTTTATTTCAAAAGATCAGGGGGATGTGCACTTCTGGGTATTCTTGTGGTTTCGTTGATCGACAGTACGGATGGTTGAGTGGCTTCTCTTATCACTTTTTGGACTCGTAACTCTAAGTTAGTTGTGAACAGTTATGTTTGGGTAGATGCCTGAGATAATTTTCAAGATTTACTTTTGGAGGCGTTGTATGACACTGTGATTGGTGGAGCTTGCAGTAACCCATAGCACTGAGCCATATTGCATTTATAATGGTTTTGTTAACCCGCACCTTGAGCCTCGTATTGAGGTTTGAGCGCCAGCCTATCAGCCATTGGTGAAATACTAATCCAGTTTAGTCGCCTGCCAAGCTTCGTACCCAGAGTATTGCTTCAACGGATATGGCGATTCCGTTGAAAGTGACGGGTTGCTAGTTTCCTGTTGATTCCTTGATAATGCTATCATCGCTCTAAAGCCGTAGCATGTGCCTGTACCTGTTTGCAGAGTACACGGATCTACAGTTCATAGCCGTAGGGTGGTGGTGTCTTTTATTAATAGAAATTTACTTAACAAAATAGTAAATGCTACAGATGCGAGTGTTAGGCAAATGCAGTATTTATGCTGTGGGCAATCGAACCTCGATTTTAGAGGCCCTTATGGTGTTATAGTAATCGGCGACGGATGGATAAAGGAATTAGAAAAATGTTATTTCGTAATGTGGCGATTGTTAAAATGTAACCGAATTTTTAAATTAATTTCTATTCCTGTCAAACGGTCGAAGCGGTACCTGATAGAAGAATGCCCTGTACCTTTCGTTTTGAAAAATATACCTACATTTGTTAAAGCGCATAGCGATTTTGATAAAATACTAAACACATGTCAGTACGACAAATTTCAATGTTCTTTGTGAAAATCTGAAAATCTATTGCTGGACATAAGGTATAGATACAGAGCTGCTTAAATCATCTCTCTACAAATTGTTTGGTTATAGGTCACTTGGTTCCATAGCTATATAAAGTCAAATATTGAATCAGTTTATAGGGTGGTTTTTGACTAAAACTTCCGTTGTACTTATCTAATTTTGTTTATTTTTGGCGCACTCATTCATACGCATACTTCTACCAAGTTTTATCCGACAAAATGTTAAACGGTTTGACTATGAAACTCTACGGCGGTGTTCTGGTTTCCGATTTGTAGCTAATCATATGGATAAGCAGCTAGACAGACGAGACTCAATCATTACCTAAGATTATGATAAGCATTAGAATAAATGTAAATGACTTGGGGTCTGCAGGTACCGAAGTCAAAAAATCTCACGCCCATCTGCAATTTTTTCCAATATTGTTTAACCCCTTTTGGATTCACCTGGAAAGATGTGTAAACTGTAAAGTTTCTGCCTCCGACTTAATTATAAATATAAGTAGACATACACGTTCTTTTTAATGTTTCTCACTGCGGTTAACACTTTGAAAGGTATCTCCGACGAAGAATATCATTCAAAACTTGATACCTGGAGGGTTTATATAATTTAACCATTTTAGGATACTACTCCGACTAATCTTATATTTGTTAGACATATTTGCATAAATGGGTTTAATAACCTAAGGCCTAGCCAGTGAAACATTTACCGAAACTAGAACAAAATGACAATTCTACGAGTTGTTTTTTGTTTATTAACAAACAAAGTCTGCGTTTTCTTCATACAGAATTAGATGCGTTGTCTTTACTAAACCAGTGACAGGTGTTTGTAATGAGTTTTTCTCAGTTTTTCTTATGTTCTTAACAGCTGCAGTCATGCGTATAACTAAACTATTCAACGAAAGTAATCTTAAGG
The DNA here is from genome assembly GCA_035046065.1 of Chymomyza procnemis. NCBI lineage: Eukaryota > Metazoa > Arthropoda > Insecta > Diptera > Drosophilidae > Chymomyza > Chymomyza procnemis. The sequence continues at coordinate 7,267,766 of JAWNOJ010000023.1, read as the reverse complement.
GGGTTGTTCTAAGTAAATACATCTATATCTGAATTTGGGAATTTTAAGCTATTTTGTTGATGTCTTTTAGTGCAGTAAAAGTAAATTTTGACTAGAGAACATGAGAATTTTCCTGCTGCAATGTTTAGTTAAGGACCATTTACCCCTTTACTAAACATTTGTGATTGCTTATTTATCTCAAATTCTATAAACTAAATCCAAAAAAAAACCACTTTCAAGGCAAAAATTCTCTAAGTGAAATGCATTTTTTGTAAGGTTTTTACCCAAAGCTCATGTTTCCGACGCCAGTATTTATTCAGTGTGAAATATTAGATAAAATGCTAAAACAATTGCTATTTTAGTTGATTATCTTAATTAGTTTCCAAAATTGCAACATTTTAAATTCATCACTGTACTATTAAGCTGTTAAAGTAACGATTTTTTTGGATCATTTATGGAATACAATACTTTCAATGCATTCCTTTTAATGCAATTATTTTTGTAGAAATGAGAGCCTGTTTATGATAAAAGATTTAAATATTTTTGTTTTTAGTTTTAAAGATGCTTTGAAAGTTCAAGTTTTAATGAGGAAATGAGAGTTTTTGAAATTCCCAAACATTGCCATAAACGATTTTTTTTCTCAAGTATCTTAAGATGCAATATTCTCCTTACACTATATATCTGCGTTTAAAAGCTGTAGTATTGGATACAATTTTTATAAAATAGTACTCGCGTCATTCGTACGCCTTTAGGAGGGTTTCTACTACGACCACCTATTTTGAATGCTAACCCTGGTGCATGTGTCATTGCTGAAAGCTTGAAGAAAAAGTTAGACTTTTGTTTTATCACGGACTTTCCTTTAACTTCGGCGCTGGTTCCTAGGCTCGGTAACCTATCGCATACATAGATCCTACCAAGGTATTATGGTTATCTTCGCTCTGCATCTAACTAGTTTCCTTTTAGCAGCCTAATTTGGGTGTGATATTATACACTATGTACTTTTTATAGGTAAGGGTATAAAAGTTCAAAATGGAAAACTTTAGTAGGCCGATGTTAAAAAATCATTACACTAAACACATGAGCGTCCACCTTCAGTTTTGTGTTATGTAAATTATTTAAAAAGACTTTAAAAAATTGAGATGAAAAGATACACGATTAGATAATCTCTGAAAACTAGAATTTAGGAGTAAATGTAAGTGAAAAAATTAAATGAAAAGTTACACAATTAGACAATCTCTGAAAACTAGAATTTCATCAAAAGGAGCAAAAGTAACTCTCGTTTTCTTTGGGTTACACTTGTGCACCACTAGCCACATACTATATGTGGCATATCTATATATTGTACATATATGTAATATTTTACATAAACGTTGAGACCGATTACAGTTGAGTTACAAAAAAATGAAGCAAGCCTATGTGCACTCCATTTTATCAGTGGTTAGACTTGCTTATATAGTCGTAGAGTTGTTTACGAATCATTTTCCGTATATCTTATTATATAAATACCATATATCCAGATCGTGCTTAAACAGACACTGCACATTGTTTGCTTTTTTGTTGGATTTTCATTCTGTGGCAGCTACTAATTGTACTGGGCGCGTTTCATTTGCCTTTTATGTCAAATGAGTTCAGTTTAGAACGTTAAGTTGCACTTGCATTTGCCATATATAATATATACCATATACACAATAAGTTTAAAATTCAATAACAAAAACAACTACTATATAATATACTTATATTGTATATTGTTTACGATACCATTTTGTTTTTTTGGCGCCGATTCTATTTGTTTTTATTTTTCAATTAAATTGTTTTTAGTGGAAAGCCAGCGCCTTGTCTCGGCACATGGTTCTGAACAGTTTGACACCCACTTGAGATTCGACAGGTAGATGAAAGCGCATGCAGGTGGAAATTTTCTTTAGGCGAATAAAAACAATAGGAGAGAGACGCCTGTTAAAGATTGACTGTTGAAAGTTTTGCTAGACTAGATTTAGGCATTATCACGACTACAACTTTCATGTTTTAAGTCATAAAAAAACATGAAAAACCTTAATGTGCGGGTTTGTTACAATACTCGTATAAAGACAGTGTTTTGAATGAAAATTGTGCGTAAGTAGGTGCTAATTTGATAGGTTTTTCCGATGTTTTTTAAAACAGCATGTAGTCTAACAGAATAATACTGAATTAATGAACTACTAACGATAAACACTTGAACTAAATCGTATCAAAAACTAAATTTTTGGATTTCCAAGAAAAATTGTCAAAATGCTGTGATCAAACGTAACTTTACAAGTTTTATCGAGTTCATATTACTTTATATGGCCATTCCAACCCTTTTTTGGGTAATATTCGAACTCATCGTCTTTTGCAATGATTAGGTTATCCTCGACTTGGTCTTTCCTTCGACATAGAGTTCGTGTAGTTGATATGGCTCATGGTTCGACTTAATAGTCTTTCCCAATACAAGCATAATCAAAGATTTTGCGAAGTATTTCACTCTTCTAAACCTCAAGCACAGACGCATCTGTCCGCGACATAACCTTTCATATATTATATAAAAGGCGATCTCGCAAGCTTCTTCCAGGTGCCCTTGCTATACGATTGCTTCACCAATAGTTATATCAAAAGTATATGTGTTCTCCTGTAGTTAGCCTTTCGTATTTAGCTTCGAGCATATCCATTACGACATCTATGTTATCATAGAAATTATAAAGCTCATGCGAAAGTGTTTCTCAATTCGAAAGGTACGCCAGAAATTACATTGTGGCTCATGGGCTCCATTTCGATGGCGTAAAATGCGTCTGTAACATCTCGCTTACAACCTCCCAAGACATCAATATTATGGGTGATTGTACAAAGCTGGACGGCTGGGTAAACAATAGTGCCATTACAATGTATATTGGCCTTCCTCAGTACCCCTTCCATTGCGATCGCACAATAGGGGAACGCTTTGTCTAAATCCTAGAATGAAATGGAATGGGTTTCTATCTTGGCAGTATTGAATCAACTTTAGAGGAATACTGAACTCTATAACGGTGGCACATTGACGTACCCTATCAACTACAGCTTTATAATTGACAAAGAAATTATGTTGGATTTGGCACAGAGTGAAGACCCGGTCTATGGTGGATTTACTGTGTAGGCTTTCACAAAGTACGCGTTATAGTACCTAATGTGAGATAGCAATTTACTGATTTCCCGGTAGGACTCGTCTATAAACTGGAGGTTTCTGTTCTCATCCAATTATTAAAAGGCGTGTCCTCTGCTCCACTGATGAAGCTATGATAGTCAAGGGGAATACATTTAAATATTTCATCGCGCTATGTATGGATGTGTATGTGTTGATCTGCTTGTCGTATGTCTTTTTTCAGGATTTTGCGTAGCTCGAAGAGCTTTCTCTCAAAATATTATTTTTCGTAGCCTCAGACTGATAAGAATTATGTAGCTTTAAATGTAGGCAATGTATTAAGATGACAAAGGCTTGTAATTTTATATTTCATTATTAACAATCTAAGAATATAATTATAGCTGGGGTTACAAGAGAGCTCAATGTTAGTTATAACTTATGGTTTATGAACAAAATATAAGAAAGCGAACTCACCTTGTTATCTATGAAGGAAACGCTGCATGTATTTGATTGTAGCTCGTAAATTTTACTCGGTTCTAACAGCTGTAAATGGAGAGTTTCTTATTAGTTAGTTAGCAGTTAAGTAAGGGAAGACTATTATCTCGTTGTATGCTGGATCATCCGTTGGTTGTGCCATCTGCGATGTTTGACTGAGACTATACCAACACTGATTTATCACTGACCAATAATAAAAGTCCAACTACAATGAGCTCGCATTTTATTTGGATGTACTGTGAATTTTAAGGCAGGCACTAGACTGAAAGGTTTGTGGATTTTTAAAAATTGGTAGCCTTACATTTTTTTTGGAAAGTCGTAAAGTTTGGCATACCGCATTCGAGTAGTTTTTCAATTGGGAAATATCAATCATTCTGCATTGTGATAGAAAGTAGGACTAAGCGATGCCAGTCGACAAATTTACTACGGAAATATTGGAATAAAAAGTACTGACGTTTTAGCGATTTCTTAATTTTTGCGCGTAACTCTTGCATATTTTTTCTATTCGGTTAGAAATCCAACCGTTGTAGCATTGGCTGATCGATTTAAAGCTTTCATAAAATATGCTACAGGGCTCGTCAAGAATATTTATACTTTTGTTCAGCGAAAAATGTCACGTTTTTGCTATTGAGTTGTCGATTACATTTTTGATATATTCTTTGAAAGACCAAGTAAAAGAAATTTGAAAAAACAGACGGAAAATCATTTAAAAAAAAAGTAAAAACGCCAAAACAATTCCAAAGGTTAAATGCGCTTAATTATTGTTAAATCATAAATCGTTTGAAATGACAGGTTCTTTGTACTTGTATATTGGGCATCATCAAATAATATGCCCACAACGTATAGACTTTTCAGTATTAATGTGGCACATCGTTGCGTTTCCCTCAATGAAGCGTATTTCCTTCATCTTAGCTATGATCGCCTCGTTGCCTTTATATTTGTTTGTTTTTCTCCATGCATGCAGGAGACATGTTGGCGGCTGACTGTCTGCAAAATGGTCCACCGGGGACTGTAGAGCAACGTCTATCATAAAGTGGGAAAATGTTTGCATACAGTGTGTGCCTTGTGCTCCTCGTCTAGCGTCTACCGAGAGCGTGTAAGACTATAAGACTTGCTGATATTTCAATTTGACATAGACTGCTGTGCGAAATAATTGGTTATAAATGCAGTGATGACAAGTGGGGCAAATAATTTTCAAACTGTTGAAGTATGGAAAGCATAAAGGGTGATTTTTTAGCTTGCTAAATTTCAAAAAAACAGACATAAAATGTATGAAATCTTTGAGTCGATCGAGATCGATCGAGAAAGATGTATATTCTTTGCATGCCAATTTCAATGTTCAAATTAAATGTTCCGCTGCAACTAATGTATGTATATGCTGTTTCGAATTTCATCATACTCTCTATCATGTTATAACTATTAAAGGTAACGACGGTAGAGAATGAAGAATAACTAACTGGCATGCGACTATGCAAGAGAAAAATACGTTGTATTTGTTATTAGTAAAGAAAAGTCATATTAAAGTGTTTATGTCTATTGTTATTAATCATTTGCTTCCTATAAAGCTATAAATAGAAAAAAGCCTATTCGATTTGATATTAACAAGTATTAGTTATTTAGATGTCTTTAAAATAATGATCACAACTAACAAACAATTCTATAGTTGTTAAATCAACTGATCTTATTGGCTTAAACCTGTTGTGAAGTGCTCTTCCAACTTGTCTCTCAATTGGCTCACTGTTTCGAGTATTTATTGTACGGCATGGGCCATCATCTTTTTAAAACAACAAGGCAGTCAAGGAATTGTTAGTTATTGCAATTATTATTAATTTTGCTTACCGACTTAATCATTCTAGCATAAATGAACTCGAGAGAACTGAGAAATAAATTTTGATTATTAAATTTAATTTTGTGTAAGCCTTGTTTGTCAGTCGATACATGGTTAAATTATGGAACCAACTAAACGTAATTGACAGTAAGCGCGTCTGATTTAAAAAAAAAGTTATTGCCAAAAAATAAGTTGGTAAAAAATCACCCTTTATAATTATACAACAAAATGTTTTAAGTAAAATGTATTGCATAAACTATTGCTACAATAATTATCAAAAACTAGTGATTTTGTATATTAAAGTCTATAATATAAGCGCAAAAGTGCGAATAACTTTTAAACAGATAATGATTGGGTGGTGCAACCAGTGTTGTCTATTTGAGTATTAGGCTTTTAAAAAGTCATAGATTTTAAGAATTCTGTTGAATGTGGAAAACAATCGATTGGCCAACTATGCTGCATTTTAGCTATATATGGTTCCATTATGATAAAACGAAAAAATCATTGTTCATACATTTTAATTTCGATATAATTTCTTAGTCATTTGGAGACCATGCTGTAGCATAGCACATTTATTATACATGCCACCTGTTGTTTTGGCTACCCAACAAACCCATTGATTTTTGGTCTATACCTAGGTAACCATAGCTATGGCAAAGCCCACAACAAAGCACATTCTCTTATAAACAAAATTTTTGAGTGCATCAAATAAATATTTTTCGTGTATTTTATCGCAATTTTTTGCAAAGCAACACCGCAGTGTCGCTTGATGTTGTGTTTTTGCTAATTTCCTAAAATAAATCTGTGCATACGTGCCCCTTGAAGTGACGTATTATATAGCGACATCACTATATCATTTGGTGGCGTGCGCCAGGCTGGCCCACATGGCTGGCAGCAGTATGGCATGTGGCAATACGGACGTTGCTGTTTTGCCGGGCCTATCCAAATTGAACATTGGCCGCAACCTAATTGGATGTTGGCAATTGAAAGAAGGCAACAAATTTTGTTGTTGATTATGCAGCTGCCTTAATCTTTGGCGCATCTAATTGCTTCCACGGGCCCTTTAGAGTGCTTGTTCTTTTTTAGGTTTACGGCGTATAGAAGAGTCAGAGTCAGAACTCAACTCAGTACTCATGACTCATAGGCGCTGCGAAGTATGAACGCATATACATATATCATAGGTATATATAAAGAAAACCTATATATAAGGTTGCTTTTGGCGCACCGCAAAAAAGTTATTTTGGTGCTTTCGTTAGGAACAACAACAACAACAGCAGCAACAAGAACAAGTGCAACAAGCTGACGCATTAATAAAATATAATCTATATAATAATCTTTATTAGTTATGTTGCAATTGTAACAAAAAACAAAAGCAAAATAAAAGAAGAAAATGACATGTTACTAAATTTATAAGCTCATAAAACCAAAGAAAACATTTTAAAACGTTGAATAACTTATAAAAGAAAAAAAACATTGAAAGTGTTACCAGAAAAGTTGTCTAATGTCATAGAACAAAATGGCGGGCATGTTTCGTAGCACATCGTTGAACCATACAAATGATGATCCAAACACACCAACAAATTTTAAACGATTTTCCTTAGGAGCTGGCCTCTGGTAAGTTCTTTCTTTTCATTTCTTGCTTTATTATAAAGATCTTTCAACTACACGTAACGTAACGTATACATTTCTTGTGGGCTATGCCCAAGTCGTGGCAGTACGTATTTATGACCCACTTCAATATCTAATTTTAAATATATCACTCTTTTCTGTTGAATATTGTTGTTCTTTTTGCTCAAGGCATAATTTGATGGTCAATTTTGCTGGTTTTTGAATTGAAGTTTACTTTTGAAATTGTGTTGTAGTTCATTGGAACAAAAAGTAAACATTTTCAGCTGAAAGTTCGAGGCTCTTCGTACTTCTTTTGAAGAGAATATTTACATTGACTTGGCTTTAGATTAGCGCAATGTATGTAACACGGCCAGAAGATTTAGCTGACCCATGGTCGGTAGCAAAATGCTTTCCATAATATCGGGAAGCAGTTGAACCATGTACATCTGTCCATTCATACGTCTGTCCGTTAGTACATCTCGGCATTCAACACTATAAGAGCTGCACTATAAGACACCAAAATTTATCATCTTTAGCTTTGTTTTACTGAAGTTGAAGAACTTTATAAAGTTTTATGTTGCGGTTTCTACAAGTTGAAATGATTTGATGGACAAGTTGGACTTTGATTACAAATTTGTATTTTTATCTGCTTAGCGTAATTCGATACTTCAAGCAATTAAATAAATCATGCTTCACTTGAAGATCCTGATTGGTATCTGTTTCAGTGGTGGCGTTTGATAAAGTCTAGTTTGTTATAAATTATATTGCTTAAGCCTTGGATATAAATTTATTTTATTAACGACATCTTGACATATTTTTGGCTTAATCAAAACCGTAGTTAAAAGTGCGTATTCAGCACGCAAATGAGAGTTGCGAAAAAAACTATAGAAAATGTTTTTCACTTAATTGATTCACTCGATTTAGAACAGACTTGCTTTACAGTCGTCATCTTTTACGTTCATCTGATGCTATAGTCTACGAAATGATTTTAACAAGCGTACTTAGTCATTAAAACAGAGAGTGTTGTTCCAAATACCTGACATAAGTTGGTAGCGCTAGTTCATGACATTGAGGCAGCACTGATTGAACAGTTATTGGGTATTCATATCTTTTTGTAAAATAATGTGCATTAACTTCAATTCTTCAATAGAGGAAAAAAAGGCGGGGAATTTCGAACAAAAATGTTGCAATATTTACCTATTAACAAATATCTCGCACAATCTGATAAAGGGTCCGTCTCCTTATGCTTTTAATATTTAGTGCTGGCTTTGTTGAAACTTGTCACTTTTTTCAAGTTGCTCAGACGGATATTTATCCTTTAGCGGCAAAGTTATTGCTATTGGGAACGAATTTAAAGTCAGCAAAAGGTTATGCAACTTTATTTATCAGATAGTATTTCCGCTCGTTATAGAGAATCTTCAGCGTGGCTGAGTCATTGCACTTGTGACTTCTTATGACCAATACAAACTTCCTACGAAATTGTAGCCTTTTATATTTAAACGAGTCTGACAATCTACTTAAAACAAAAATTAAATTAAATAAATACCAAAACTTTTTCAATGACACTCTTGCCATTGTCGTTTTGTAGATACACAAAATAGAATTTGAAAATTAAATGGGTGTGTTTGGGTTTTTGATATAAAAGAATTTGTATTTTCATGCTTGACTTGACGCGAGACCAAAAATTCTAGCTGAAATTTGTTGGAATTTGAGTGAGTTTATTGCCAGCAAAGTATATATCCAAATAAGTAATAGAAAATAATTTGCTTATGCAATTTTTCACATTTTATATACATAAAAGTGATAAAGTGTTAATATATACAGATCGAAATGAGTGCATCCGAAAATATAACAAGTAATTAATTAATAAGTAGAGAATATTGAACACCTCATGCAAATATGAGACCAACTCCATCACAATAAGCTTTGTTGTTGTTGACGTTGTGCATCAAACAATTTTGACCAAATTCAGTATTGTAGAATACTTTTTTTAGGTGGCGATCAATAGTTGTTGCGCCTAAGATCGTAATTTTGTTTTATTATAAAAAATGCTTTTAAAATGAATGCGCCATATAAATTGTAGTAAACATATGTTAGCCAAGTCGAGCTATTTTATTTTGCACAAAGTATGTAAGCCTTATGCGGTAGTGCTAGGTATTCTCAATAATGTTTCGGCCTTTTCCGTCCAGCACAATGAAGACATCGGGTAATATTACCAAAAAGTGACTTTATCGGAATGCATTGCATCAACCAGAAAATAGCTTGTGAGAAAACAGAAATGTATTCGATAACAATATTTAATTAAATGTAAATGTTGTTTTTTGTAAGATCTATTCATAGTTAAATTATACAGTCGACTAAACGTGTTTGAGAGTAACTAGCGCTCTTACTATAAATCGCATCAGCGGTAAGTTGCAATAAATGCATCCTTTATATACCATATAAAACTTATCTCATTTCCCAATCTTTTCTGAGAATCACATATATATTTGTTTTGCATTAAATTAAAGTGATCTTTATGCCTAAGGTAAAGGTTATTAAAATTATGTTGTAAGCCCAGAATTCTTTGCCTTTGAGCTTTTATAAAACTTTCTTCCAATTGATTTTTACCTTTTTTATGAAACCGATTTATATAAATGTTGTACAGTCACTGCTGTGCTCATTTTGGAGATATGTTTCTGCCTGTTTTTCTCAAGAATAATATAATTAATCATACTTAAAAGGGGGAAAGAAAGCAGCAGTATATAGTCACTGGGAAGTGAACTGTGCGCATATTCGAACATATAAACTCAGATGAAAGCACCAAGTGGAGAAGGATCTATCTTCAAAGGCGGGGCGTCTGGCGAGAACACGTAATGTAACCCTGTAACGGATTGTACTTACCACCTGAAGCAGAAAAGATAGCGCACTGCCAAACTGTAAAATTAGCTCTACAGCGGATTAACAAATAAACTTATCGATATTATTATATTATCGATTATTTTCTGCGGAAAAATGCGTACAAGAGAACATTTTCTGTCTCTGCCTCTTGTAGGCGTCGAGAAGCACGAACGGTTTGAGTTTAAGCCGTAAAACTGTACTGCCGAAGAACAAGAAGAGATATCGACATGATTCGACGAGTTTCATCTTTTGTAAAAAATTCGCCTCAGATGGTATTTTTTGGTGATTCAAGATTAAGATGATCATACTGTCGGATGGACATGTTCTTCTACGTGGCACAAACGCTACCCGCATTGTTGTGCATTTTGGTGTAAAGGGCTTCGGATCAGATGGGCCATTTTTTCTTTTTGACATACATTGGCCTTATACAGTATACCCTTTTTATAGAGTATAAAAATAAGCCCACAATGCTTTGAAAAGGATAGCATATAAAAAGCAAAGTTAACTGAGCATATGCTACTGGTAATACCGGAAATAAATTGCTTTTAATGTGATAACGTGATTCCACAGTGTTGAGTTTATAAGCAACCCATGGCATGTTGTGCGCTTTACGTTAAAATCGAAATTATTTTCAATTGTTCCGGTATATCATACATATGTCTACAAAGCTAATACAGTCGTTGAGATTAAGTGAAACCGGTTTAAGATACAGCATGAGACTCTTTTGGATCCACAGCTGTTTGATTTTGTGCTAAGTTTGAACCCGCCCGCAAGTCAAGATTGCCAAGACTTCAAAACAGTCATTAACTTGCCGGCAATCAAAACGCTCACAATGCAATATTATAGTTGGTTTTATCTACAGCTGCTGCTGCTGCAGTTATATTTAGTACTACCCATGCTAGCGATACGCCTGAAACCCTGCCAGCTGGCAGGTCAGTTATATATACTGGATGTGCCCAAGTCGGAGCTACCGCTCTGGTTGTGCATAGCAGACTATGAGAGTCGCTTTAATACACACATCATTGGTCGCGGCAATGACGATGGTTCGCTGGATTATGGCATCTTTCAGATAAGTGATCTCTACTGGTGTGCACCGCCAAGTGAAACACTTTACTATAACTTCAATGAGTGCAACGTGAATTGCACGGATCTGCTTACGGCTGATATAACAAAGGCTGTACAGTGTGCACGGCTTATACAAAGACAACAAGGCTGGACAGCCTGGTCTGTCTACGAGGAGTTCTGCAATGGCACTTTGGATGCCATAGACAAGTGCTTTATGTAGCCCACCATCAACACTTGGCCCATAGTCTACACCATTTAAATCACTAAAAATATAACACTTAAGCTGCTGCGTCAATCTTGCTTGATTAATTGAAGGCACATATTGTGCTACGCCTGTCCATTATGTCATCAACACTGCCACTTAAAAAATCTGATCTATGCTAAAGTCACAAAAAATTTTGTAAGCGAAATTAAAATATTTTTTATGTCCCAATTATATTAAATTTGTTTTATTTTAAATGGCAAATAAGAGTTCAGGCGGATCAAGCTGTCGTCTGACCATCTGACTCTGCTGGGCTGGGCTGGGCCACATTAATCATTTCTAATTGTAGTACAACTAAATGTGGGTGTTTATACTTAGTATTTATTTAGTTTCAGCTGTTCACAAAGTTATTACTTAGTCAACCTTGAATTTAACTTAATGCTAAATTAATTACTTTATAATTTTTATGTGTTTTTTTTATTTAGCTCCAGTCCAGGCGTTCTGCATGATATAAACATGGAAAACTCATGTAAGTATTGGGTAGATTACTTTGGTGGACCATTGCACATTGCGCCAGTAAGTTTTTTTTCTTTTTTTTTTTTTGGCATAAATTGAAAAAATAATTAAAAACAAATTCGTATGGTAGCGGGGCACACAAATTCGGTGCATTTAGGATTCAAAACAAATATAAAATACAACATAGTATTTTGGAGTACCAGCTGTGTAAAATGTATCCTCGGGCTGCGATCCCACATTTTTTTGTTTCTTCAAAAGACCCGAAACTGGGAAGACCCAAAACGGGCCTAAAAAATCTGCTTTTATGCGTCGAAAGCGCCACTAGCCCGGAACAGCAATGTTATTGAAAATACGGCGGTTGGTGTATGACCGATCTTTATAGCGCTTCTAGATCATTTTTGATCCTTACTGTTATCACATTGTTATGCCTCTCAGAGAACAGGAGAGCGACCTATAGTTTATAGACAATTGTCTTTAACGAATAGAGATTTTCTTAGGCAAACAGCATGCTAGTATTGCCAATGCACCCTATGTCTTTTGAATGGCTTGATTGGCCTTTCAACGGCAAATAAAGCTTACGAATTAAAGCCAAATTAAGCGTATTAAATTATCAAAATACCATTCAGATTCTTTTGTATCTCGTACAACCAATCATACTAATGTTTTCTTATGAATTTATCAATTTCTCCATCAAAAATCAGAGAAACCTAACTGCAAATGATTCCTTGCCGCTCAAATTTCAAAACAATCGATAAATTTTAAATTGATTTGCGTGTTGCCGTTATATGATTATTCCACGAAAATCCAAATTCAATTCAATTCTGTTTATCGATAGACATTTGAGTTACGTTACTGAAAAAAAATTTGTTGTCACACTCTCCATGCATTTAAAGTCAGTGTCACTTTGGCTGTTTTTCTTATGTTAGAAAAAAACCTACTAATGGATATGACTTCAAACAAAAATAACCTATATTTCGTAAAAGCAAATAAATATATATACTTCTTTTTAAGTCAAATTATTTAATACCAAAAAAATAGAAAATAAAACTTGCAAGATGGACTCAAATTGGCGTAAACGCTTAAAAGATGGTCTTTATGCGCTTAATGATTCTATAACTTCGGGTATTAATAGAATTTTTTTGTTTTGCAGACTCGAGTTTCGAAGCTGCACGAGCTACGCTTACAGGGCAAGGCAATCAATCGCCTTTGGTTACACAATCGCGTTCTGTGCGTGATCTGGAAGAACAAATCTCCACACTGAGCAAGGAGAACTTTAACCTAAAACTACGTCTGTATTTCATGGAAGAGAATGAGATGAGCTCGCGTACACAACAGTCCGATAAGCAGCTATCAAAACAACTTTTAGATGCCAAAATAGACAATGAATTACTACGTAAGACCATAAATGACAAGACAAAATTGCTTAAGGAGGCTGCGTGTGCCTTAGCTCAGCATGAGGATATGCAAAAACAAAATGATATGAAGCATCAAACTATTGTTGAGCAGCTGCAGCAGCGCATACGTCACTTGGAGGTAAGTCTAGATTTTTTAAAATTAACATTAAACAAATTTAATGCTTTACTTATTTTTCGCTGCGGCAGTGCAATGCAGAGGAGACGGAAGTCAAGTTGTCCAAGAATACTGAGGTGAGTTTTAGATTTTATTGTTCACATAAAGCGAATCATTAAGAGAATTTCGCTACTAGCGGTTATACGGGCTTAGTTGGGCACAAAAACAGCATATGCCAGCAGCGTTGGGTTCTTTAATGCGTCACTAAAATCATCTATCAGTAGATGTAGTGTATTCATCTTTATGCCAAAAATATTCATTTTTCTTTCGCTTTAGGTTACGCGCCTGGAGGAAGCATTTTTGCAATGTCAAGAGGAGCGCACAGCGGCCAAGGAGCAAATAGAGAGACTGGAACTTGCTCTGAGCGATCGAAACGATTCACTGGCTGCATGCGAAAATAAAATTCAGGAACTTGCCGTTAAAAATGCCGAACTTGTTGAACAAATGGAAAAATATGCGATCAGCTGCAACCAGAAAGATGTAAGTATTATTAATTATTTAATATTGACTTCCTTAGTTTACATATCTATGTGCGCTGTAACATAAAAGGAATCATTAGAAACTAAGCAAGTTGAGCTGAACAGCAGCTTTATGGAAAATAACAACTTGTCTAGCAAACTCAGTGCGGTTACAAAAGATTTAGTGCGTCAATGCGAATTCAGACAAAATTCGAACAGAACAATAGAAGCACAAAATCAAACCATACGTTTGTTGGAAGTAAGTACTTCGTTGCGTTAACTCGGCCATCACATTAAATAAAATAAAATAAAAATTATCACAAAGCAAACTATACAGGAAAGGGAAGAGTCTTATCAACGCTTAATGAAGCGTTTAGTTGAGTATGAGCAAGTAATTGATCAGCACTCCAATGAATTAGACTCGTTGCGACAAGAAAATCAATTTCATAAATGTATGGCTGGGCAAGTAAAGCCCATTAGGTCTATGGAGCATTTGGCACAGCATTTTGGTAACCTTTGCTATAAGAATCTGGAAGGCTATGATTCGCCTGTTGCCAGTTCCGATTCTACAATGTCTCGAAGTGACAGCTGCAATTCGTTGCGTTCCAATTTCTCATCGTTAAGTATTCTATGCGGTAGCAAGGAGCAGATGCTTAGCCCTTTCACTGTGCCCGTAATGACCCTAACAAAGGTGAAGACCACATTAGCAATATACAAAATTGAGTTAAACAAATATATTTATACTCTGTTCATCACAGCACTTTGAAAGAACAGAACCAATTGTTACACCACGACTCTCGTCAATGGCCATACCGCGAACGGTTTTTTTCAACTATTCCATTCCTACTTTAACCGGATTTTGTCAATTATTTTTTGGCTGGGGCAACTCCAGATCGTCATAAATAGAGCTGACAATTTCGAATGCCGTTTTATATTATCAATCCATCCTGGTCACACAAATTACATTCGCATTTTTATTGTGCTTATATATATTACATTCATTTATTAAGCTGAGATGTTCACGTTATGGTTTTCAAAATTATTTTGGCGCTTTACAAAACTTGTACTGGAATTTAAAAAAATTATTCGTTATGCACCACTCAATGCACCAATGTAAAAAGAAAATCATTTACGAAAAAATAAAATTAATCTTTCAAAGTAAAAAGCAATAGTTTAAGAATTTAAGCACGCAACAATCTTAAGCATCTTTTTCTTGTCTGGAATATCTTATTTTTAGAACATAAACCATCTAAATGCAGAACTGGCAGACAAATTGTGTGAGCTGCAGGATGCCCAGGAGAAGCTTAAGGAGCGTGAGCGCATACACGAACAAGCTTGCCGTACTATACAAAAACTAATGCAAAAGTTGAGCGGCCAGGAGAAGGAACTCAAGAGATTGCAGCAAAGCAATAAGGAGGTATGTCACCAAATTTTAAATGTTAATATAATAGTAACTGTAAAGTATACCATATTTCAAGAACACCCATGCCTGTGAGAAGGCAGCAACGGCGGCCTTGGAAAACCGTTCCCTGAGCGATACAGACGCCACAACAGCTGAACAAACTGGCAATCTTAAACAGCGCGTATTAGATCAAGAGCAAACAATAAAGCAATTACGTGGCGAAGTGAAGAAAAAGACGGCCAACTTGCAAAATCTGGTCAATAATGAATTATGGGAAAAGAATCGTGAAATTGAGCGACTTACCAAGCTCGTGGCATCGAAGCCCACAGTGCTGCAGCAAGCAGGCGATGATGCTTTGTGCGCAGATTTACAGCAATCCTTTACAGAACATGATTATGCCAAGGCCATGGAGGCGAATAAGCTGCTGCAGCGTAAGGTGGATGTGCTTATTAAGCGCCTGGCCGAGGAGCAGCAAAATGATGGATTATTAGCGCAGCTACGTTGTGACCTGCGCTTGGCACAAAACGATGCCGAAAACGCCAACAAGTGGCGTATGGAATGTGCAGATCTCTGCGGTATATTGACCAATCGCTTAGAAGAGCTGGCAGGTTTTCTCAACTCGTTGCTTAAGCATAAGGATGTGCTGGGCGTGCTTGCTGCCGACAGACGTCATGCCATGCGCAAGGCTGTTGATCGCAGTTTGGATTTGTCCAAGAGCCTTAATATGACGCTGTCTGTTACTGGCAGCTCACTTGCTGATCAGAGTCTGCCACAGTTGTTTAACTTATCGGAAATACTGGGCGCTGATGCAGATGAAGTGAGCTACAATCATACCTTTAACTCGCATGAGGAGCTGCAAGCAACGGCCAACAACAATGGCAATCCCACTATAGAAACTTTAAAAGCTGAAAATAAGGCGCTCAAGCGTGAACTTGAAAAGCGACGCACCACAGATGGTCAAGTGCGCAAGGAACGTCGCTCACTACCATCGAACGCACAGCAACAATTGGATAATCAAAGCGAATCAGAGGCCTGGTCAGAGCCAGATCGCAAGGTATCACTGGCGCGCATGGGCCTAGAAGATACCTCGAATAGTTTAGCTTGTGAGAAGCGTTTGACCGAGACGGATAGCGAGGGTCAGGGCAGATCGCCCAATACTGCACGACAGGAGCGTAATCGCAACAGCGAGCGTATTTCGCAGCTGGAGCATCTTATTGCACAGCGCGATGAACGTATACTGAATGTGCAATGTCAGCTGGTGGACGCTGACAATCGCTACAAGCAGGAACAACTTCGCGTACTTGATCTAACACAGCAGCTAGAGCAGTTGCTGTCCCGCAATGAATCACTGCAAGCGGACCTGCAAGCAATTGGAACGGAGGACAACAAGCAGACGATCCAGTTGCAACATTTAGTTGAACAACGTACCAATGAGTTGGAAGAACTAAAGTTAGTGCATAACACACTTAGTGCCGATGCACAAATTACTGAAATGGAGCTGCAAGCATTGCAGCAACAATTTGCCGAACTCGAGCAACAGTATGAAAATGCTGTGCAGCAGGCGGGTGAAGAGCTTATGCAGGTGAGAGCTGAGGCAGCGGCCCAGCTGGATCAATTGCAACGCGAGCATGAACAAGCGCTTGCACGAGACTGGATTTCTTTGGGCACTTATGAAGAGCAGAAGAAACAATTGCTTGAGTTGCAACGTCAGCATGTCGAGTATTTGCGTACTATAGATTTCCAACAGGAGAACGAGCGTGAGCTTAAGCAAGCACTGATCGAAAACGAATTAGCAGCACGTGGACTTAAGAAACAGCTGGATGAGAGTACTTTACAGGCCTCCAAGGCAGTAATGGAACGCACCAAGGCTTACAATGATAAACTACAGTTGGAGGAGCGCTTGGAGGCCCTAAAGCGAGAGCTTGTGTTGCTTAAGCAACCAGCTGCTGAGCAAGTAACACTACAACAACAACAGAGACAGCCACCAAAGCGTCTAAACAGCAGTGATATTTCACAATCCGGTTATACTTCCGAGGAGGTGCTTGTGGCACCAGCAACTGCCGTCAATCGTGCTGTTGCTGCGCAACGTATTAATAGCTCCTCACCCGACTTGGGCATTGAAAGTGATGCAGGACGTGTCTCCAGTGTGGAACTATCAAATGCGCAGCGCACACAACTCAAAACCGTGGAACTCAAAGCAGATGTAGCCAACAATGAAAGTGATGAAATGCCGGAAACAGGTAAAATTTTTAAAAATGCAGCTGGCTTGTGATGGATTTTAAATATATATATATTTTTTTTTTGCAGAAAAAGTTGCCTGCATGAAGTATGCAGCTAGAATTGCTGGCGGAGATGCTGCTACAAACGGAGCTGCTGTCAATCACGATTGTGCCAAGGTAGATCAAGAAAACGCAGATTTACGTCGTAAACTAATACGCACAAAGCGCGCATTTGAAGACACATATGAAAAGTTGCGTTTGGCTAACAAAGCAAAAGCACAAGTTGAAAAAGACATTAAAAATCAAATACTCAAAACTCATAATGTACTCCGAAATGTTCGTTCGAATATGGAAAATGAATTATAACAACAACAGCAACGTAAGGCGCGGTCCAGGCACCCGCTTTAGTAAAGCCAACTAATTTTAGCACCTGAGTTAACAATCAAGACATGTCCATGCATTCAATATATTTGTTCGTTTCGTTTATAACATTATTTTGTAAATTACTATGTTAATGCACTAATTATATATATAATATATGAATTTAAATTTAATAATTAACAAAAAAAAAATAAGAAAAATCAATACCAATTACCTGTATGCATTTTCCGAAGACTGTTTAGGGAATACGAAACATGTACTAACAAGTTGACACCCTCCTTGCCACATATTATACTTACTTATAGCATGTTAAATAAATAATAAAATAACAAAAATAAAAAAATCGAAAACAAGTTAACAAAATTGTACTGACACTTATTAATTGAAACCTAAAACACGACTAAAATTCATTCATATTGAATGATCCAAAGCTATTACTAAACGTATTGACGAGCCCAGTGTATATATGTAAAGTATTATTGTTACAATGCATATGTACATAATGTAATCAAATTTATTTTAGCTTGTTATATAACGAAAGTATTTTATTGCCATAAATTCATGTAAACATTTGTAGATTTGCAAAGTCATCCTTCATATCAGCAAACTAACAACGAATTAACAACAGAGCTTGTTGATTTTCTAAAAAAAATCCTTAACCCTGATTTGCTTGCTTTCAGTTGGTTCTCCAAACGGATGTTGAAATAATTGTTTAATTTACTTTTTGCCACAAAGGCGTATTTACTTATTTAACGAATATTTTTGAATGCGAATACGATGTTGATTTTTTTTTATATGTATAATATATAAAAATATATATATGTTTCTTGAAAAATTGTGAATGGAGCGAAATTTTAGCTATAAAGCATAAGTTATACATTAAAAACATTAAAAATTTAAACATAATGTGTTTTTTATTTGTTTTTGTAAGGAAGCAACATATTTTTGCTGTAAGCTAACGAGGTTCATGGTAACGAGGTGTCCAGAAAGTGATGATTTTCTTTTTATGAAATGTAGCGTGCAGGCGTATTTCAATCCACAATAGACCAAGTCTGATTCTGCGCAAAATCCTGGAGAAGACCCACGAAAAACGGATAGTTTCTTTGCCAATTATAAAGCCTCACACTGTTCGAGTAAGAATTCCAGCAGTTTATCCGACTTTGCTTTAATTGTTGTGTAAAATTACATGTGTAACAAGTGTAAACATTTGTTAATTTTGAACTGTAGTGATTAAAAGACTCGACTGACACATACTTTCGCCAGATCTTAGTTCATCCATTTAGTAAATAACGATAATGCGAAAAGTATCCAACAAAACTTGTCTTTTTATTTCTTTATGCATATTAAAGTGGTTAATTTTTGTTTTTTTTTTTTAACTTTAAATATTCTTAGAAAATGTATTTATTAATTGCGAATTTAATTCAAAAAAAATCATTTCATCACACTACATCTTTGCAATAAAATATCTGAAATAAAAGATTAGTACTATTTCACATTAGCCATTACAGCCCATTGTTAGGTCAGGCCGTTGTCCAGTTGGTCTTGCCATCTAAGTCTAGATCATCTAATTCGTATTTCTTCGTCGGCTTTCCCATGGAACGCCTTTGTTGTAACTTATTTGGCACAACTAACTAAATAAAAAATGATATAAAATAAAGCCACATAGGCAGCCCTTGAGCTGGTGTGCCAACATAGCTTTTGTGCATTTACACTTGTGGAACAGCTCGTGTCTGTTGGTTTAGATTTACGACTGTTGATCAGTCGATACACAGACTACATGCGAGTGAGTTCATGTGCTCAAAAGCCTTACAATTGACATATGGAAGTTTGACTTCTTATTTATGTAAATTATCGCTGGGCAGCCAATATGCGGAAAGGCATTATTGGTCTGATCATAAATAATTAATTAAATATTCCATATAAAAAGAGAGTAATTTTAATGCTCCCGCCTTTTTTGATGATGTCATTTTAAAGGTAATAATAATGGCAAATATATAGCAAAAGTTTATTCAAAGTACAAATAAGTGAGAGACTTGAAACTTGTGTACATATATTTTATGCTTTGATGAGACAGAGAAGAGATAGTAATGATATAGTATATGGCAACTGATAATAAGTCTCAAATGTGTTGACAATAAGTTAATGTTTACAGTTACCGAAGTATAACACAGTTTTAGCTTTGTTAAATAAATATTCCACAAACTTTAATGTGCTACAAAAATTGTTGACGTTCAGACTATTTTTTAGTCCATTTAGACGAGCTGTGCATATTTTGTGTGCCGAAGTATCAATAAAACAGCTTTTACCGGGCACAATACAATCGCACAAATTGCATACATTGACATTGCACATTCCTGCTTTAAAATTTGTAAATTGGCGCCAAGTGCTTGCATAGCGTTGCCACATGCTATAAAAATAATTGTTCTAGGCCTTATGAAAGTGTTGTAAAATGTGAGAATTGCATAAAGCTTCCTGAAAAGCTGTCTCAAGCAAAAGCATATCAAATTATATTAGTTTAATTGATTTATTTTGTAACTTGTTGCATTTTATTGTGAAAAATGCGTAAAATGAACAAAACAATACAATGATTCAAACGTCATGGCAACGCGCCAAACTTTTAAATTAGGTGGCAACCAGCAGCAGCTGCAGTCTTATTAGCAGCACAATAACATCGCGTTTTAGTTGCGAATAAAAGCGCGTTAGTGGACATCATAAATAAATAAATAATATAGTGCGAAATTATGTAAAATGGCAAAAAGTCAAATGTCATTGAAAAGTCAATTAAAATAAAGTGCATAGTGTATAAAGTATATAATATAGGAAGAATAAAAGTGTTTGTGTGTTTATTGATGATAGTGCTGCGATATTGTTATTGTGCGCGCTCTTATCAAATAATTACACCCGCTGTTAAAATAAAATGCCGCTGCATTACTGAATTCATTTGTTGAATTTGAATTTCTAATCTACTTAAGCAATTAGCAACTATTAATTATAAAATTCAAACAAAAAGTGCGATTTTTTTATGTTCTCGCTTTGCGGAAGGAAGCCCAACAAAAGCAATCTTGGTGCTCTCGTTTGCACATTGAGTTTGTTTGTTTTTCATTTTTTTTTTTTTTTGGTTCATGCTCACCAGTTGCGCTCTTGCCGCTCATTTTCGCGCAGCACAACAGCAACAATAACAACTTCGGGTAAGCACGCTGCAATCTCGATGTCGAAATACCCTTAAGTATGTGCATATTTGGGTCTGGCTATGTTTGGTATATTTAATGCTTTTTTAAATTTTTTCTCGAAATTACAGGTTGATCTGTAAATACTCTAAAACTTTTAATTGATTTTTGGCCTATAAATAAATTTTTAACTGAGTAAACTAAAACTGGTTTTTTAATGGCAAACATTTAAAACCAAAAATATTCTCGGAATTATTTAAAAAGAATATAATATTCATTATATTTCAAAGCGTTAGAATATATAATGTTCTTTCGATATTATTAAATACCTTACTAAACGCAAAAATAATTAACTAAAATATTTATTCAAGGAACTTTTTTTGGAAAAAAAAAAAAATATATTGACTTTTTTAAATGCAAATATTAGCTTTGGTTCTATTACATTTGTTTTAAAAGTTACAAATTTTCAATGTAAGAAAAGACCGATTTCTTCTTAAAATTCCTCTGGTTGTATTACACTAATTTAAAAAATTTTTTACCATACGATAGAAAATTAACTTGCTGAAGATATTGAATGTATTAAAAAAAAGGAAAATAATGGTCCAACATTTGTTCATTGAACGTTTTCAAAGTGTTGTAATATTGGTTTTTAAAGCTAATCTCTCCGAATCTAATTCATTTATTTTCAAAAGTTATTATTTTAAAGATTTATCATTTTTTTTAATTAACATGGTTTGTTTCTGTTCTCGTTTATTTAATTGTTCTTTTTTTCTAGTTTACTTGCAAATTTTAAGGTTGCCGAGGATACGTTTTGTTGTGAATTAGTGTAGTCTTTTAAAAATGGTATGCTTGCTCAACAAAGAAGAAAAGATTTATCAAATTATATGATGGTATCATGTATACAGTACATAAAGTGCCGACATTTCTATACTATAATACAAATTTTCAAATATATCTTTAATTATAGCGTTGTCCTTTTAACTGCAAATTTAGTTTTAGATATAATGGCATGGTTAAAAATCGAGCGTTTAATGCGAAAGCATAATAGTTAAGATGCTGTGTTTGCTAAAAAATAGCAGTTTAGTGTCACTCGTTTGAATGTTATGACGTCAAAGCCGCTAACGCGAGGCTCAAAGTAAAGTGAAACTCGAGGAGAATTGAAATGTATTATTAGCCGATTGGGCAGCTGTTGCAAGTTGCAAGTTCTAAGTATGCAATGTCATAGGAATCATCCAAAAAAAAAAAACAATTTTGGCGCAACACTTAACTCAAGAAGCCGCTTTTTCGATTTTGGCTTTTCTGAACGCTTCTCAGAGTCGCACAGACACATTATCCTCACTTTTAGCTTAAGAAGTCCCTTGAAGAATTGTAGAAATAAGTCAACATTATAATATATATACCGATGTATGTCTACCAATAGATGGCGTCACTTGTTTTTAAAATCTACGAAGTGCTTACGCTCCAAATATAACACTAAATTTACTTTAAAGTTTTAATTTTTAATATTATAATTTAAATATTCTTACTTTTATGAAGGTACAGCAAACATTTGCTAACAATTTTTACTACAAAAAAAATAATTTACTAAATACTCGCTAAAACTAATATACTCTCTTTATTGTAGGGCATAGAAAACAACCACAACAATGCCTGCCTCAGTTGTGTCACGTTTGTCGTATCAGCTGCAGGAGGACGACGAAGATGAAGAAGCAGCTACAAGGACAACTGTTGCTTATGTGGGACGTCGACATAAGAATAGTTCTGGGCCACATCTTTTGCGTGCAAGTGAGTGAGCTTTTCGATTTAAAAACAAAAACCTTGCCTCTTTTTTTCAACTAAATATATATAAACATAAACGCATATTTTGGTTAAGTGATTCACAAATAGCTCAAAATCTTACGGAAGTTGCGATCAAACATAGAGATAACTTATCAATAAAAATGCTGTGACGTTTTTGTTAGCAAATGAAATAAAAATTGAAAATTTAATCATTTTAAATTCCTTGATAAACAGCAACTGGTGCAAATTCTGATAGTTGAGCTATTTTGACGTTGGTTAGTGTATAAGCCCACTCATTTATGATGATTTGGTGGCCATTTGGTTCTGGCTTTGATTGCGTGGACACTCCTAAATTAGAGTTTCGCGTGGCGCAGACAAGAAATGGATAATTGCACACTAAACCAAAACATATAAACAATAATATGAGGACGGGAAATATGCCCGGTCAATATGGAATATTGTATACTCTGTAGCATTTGTAAGTTTGTTGTTGAGTATTTGATTTTTGTTGAAGAAATTTGTTTAACTAGACGTCCCTAATTTCAGTATAAGCGAAGATACAAAAATTCAATTAAAAAAAGTATAAGTTTAATGAGTTTTTATTTTTAAGTTTTATCGTTGTGCATCCATAGTGTGTCCGACCTTCCTTAAATTCAATAATCAAACTAAATCACAGTAATGTACATAGTTCAGAGGGTTTTTAGAAACAAGTTATAAAACCAAACTGCTAAATGTTTCACTCGGCCGTTGAGTTCTGGAATATTGCTCCTGATTTTGGAGGCGTCAATACCAGCATATTCAGGAATTCTATTCTTGTAGAGTTCGCCCTATAAAATTGCCTTCTCTTTATTATCTTAGAACATTCTATTGCGTGTAATTTCTGCATAAGCTTTAACTCGGGCTCATTGACTTTAAACTATTAACTACGTATCCGTCAGGCTGAGGCTAAGTTTTATATAACAATGTTCTCGCTCCTGCCTCATTTAAATATTTAATTATAAGGCCAACTGGACTTAATTATAATGTGAACATATTATTATAATCACATATATCACATATATTATTATTATAATATAAAAAAAATATATATTATATAAATTTTTTAAAATTTATTTATTGTAGTTAGTTTGCACTTTTACACTGACAGAATTTATTTTAAGAAAATTGCTATAAGCCATAATGATGACAAACCTTATATACCGCTTATCCTTTGTGTATAAGGGTATATACTAGCAAAAAGCAAAGTTTTGCTACGTTCTAAACAGAGTAATGTGAATTAGGCTTTGTTTGTACAGCTTTTCGCTGGCTTTGGAACAGCAATTTTTAGAGTTAAAATAGCATAGAGAGTGTGGTGCTCAGTTAGTCAAGTAGGTTTTTCATAGTTCGTGTTTAGAGTTCATAAAACAAATAAAATTTGTGTCAGCACTTAAAATGATTTGCCATTAAGCCAAAATAAATTGCCTTAAAAAGAAAATTGTAAAAAAGAAATATGTGGCCCATGAGGGGATCGAACCCGCGACCTTCGCGTTATTAGCACGACGCTCTAACCAACTGAGCTAATGGGCCAGTTGTTCTGCGGCACACAAAAGCGCTTTTTGCTAAAAGTTGTATTATTTTTGCTATCTCAATTTATTGAACTTGAAATATTTTTATTAAATACAATTAATTCAATGCCATTTTATGCAGGGTTGTTGTTTGTGCATAAATATCACTTAAATCGTGTATGCTTTTGTTTTTAAAGCTTTATGTTTGGTATAAAATTATGCCTTGTGCTGTAAAAAGCTTTAGCATAGTACAACTTTTAATCAACGCAATTCAATTAAATTTATTATTCCAACTCTCTAAAGAATTGTTAAAAAATTATTTCAAATTACATATAGTGCATTATCTATGTCTTGTGTTTTGGTTTGATTCTATATGCCACAAAAGCAGTCCACATCGAACCGCATAGAATAAACAAATTAAATTTTTTTGGCGTTCCAAATTTCGGTTTCAAGCATAATCCGCTTAAAACGTGTGAATTCAGAATTTGGAGCAAGATGGTATAGGCATATTTTTTAAGAATAAATATTTCAGATTTAAACGAATGCCTGTTTTACTTGTTTATAATATTATATAAGTATATAGAGGGTGTTTTTTTTTTTTAGGGGTATAGAACTTCAAATTGCAATAAAACAACTATTATTTATTCAATTGACATGAATTGTATTTATCCGAAAGATAATCTGGTGGCATTACGTTTTAAATATGATTTCTGGATATGCCAGATGACCTCCACGGCTGGCTCGGATGTAGTCCAATCTGGACATTCAATTTTCGATGACTTTTTCCAACATTTGTTGTAGTATATCGGCAATAACACGGCGAATGTTGTCCAAATGGTTAAGCGTTTGTAGCTTACACGCATAGGCCAATGGCTTTATATAGCCCTACAGAAGGTAGTCTAGCGATCTTGGACGCCAATTTACAGGACCAAAACGTGAAATTTGGCGGTCACCAACGTGTCTTTCAATAAATCGACTGTGGCACGAGCTGTGTGACATATTGCGCCGTCTTGTTTAATCCAATTCGGGAATGAAAGCTAGTAATCATGGCTCTATACCGTTCTCGCCATCATCATCATAACGTTCTGGCCATCATCGTTTTTGAGGGCAGTCAGTTTTTCTGCGGTGTTACGACATAGACTTGAGGATTCGCTTATGAAAATCGGGAACAATGGTAAACTCGTATTGGGCCCATTCGGCGAATCTAAGCCTTGCTTGATGATCGTTTGGCTTCAATTCTGCAATTGCCAATCAAAACTGAGAATACATCGCTTGACAGCTGTTAAATCGGTCGCTATTTTGAAGAGTAATGTCAACTTAAAGTTTTATACCTCAAAAAAAAACCCCCTTTATAATGGAATGAATGGTCATGTGAAGCGGAAGTTAAAGTTGGGACCTAAACGTAGCACTAATTCTGTTACTTAAATTATGTAAAAATAAACTATTTGTACGCCTTAAATTCGAGTATATGCTTCTTATACTAAGATTTGACACACTAACTGCGGTATAATCGATATTTTTGTGATGCCATGTTGGAAACAAAAACATTTTTAAGTTTTTTTTTGAACTAGAATTTTATTATATCAGCCCATATATACTCTAAACTGCAAAATATAAAACTGCTTTGAAAGCAAATAGATCTGTAATTGGACAATTCATTTAATAGAGTAAATGAATTAAATAATTATTAATTTTCCATATCTATGACGTTACAATCCTAGTTTACCTTAACTAGAATCAAAAACATATAGGCTGACAGCAGGTTAATATTTTATTAAAAAATAATTCTCTGCAAATGACTTTGGCTTAGAATTTCAAGCCACTTTTTCCTTTAATTCGACGCTTTAGGCAATTTTGAACGTAAAGTCCCAATATTATACAATTATCCGATTAGAATTTTGCAAACAAGTTTGCCTAAGATTTTGGGCTTAAAATTTTGGGCTTATGCAACATTCAATGCAACATTCATTTAAAGTTATTGTCACATCAAGAACAATTTAAATTTCTGTCGCGTACTACATCGGTACTTTATTACAGATATATTAAAAACGTCGATTTGACGGATCCTACCTTTTACACCATATAAATTACTAAAGACGTAAAAAATTGTGTTTTTCATTACATTTTCACACTTAAATTGCTTACGAATGTCACGTACGCCATTCTGTAAACGCTCACGTTTAAATATATTATTTTTTTATGTCGAAAAGAGTGTTATATAAGGCAATAAAAATATTTATTTATTTTGTCATTCAAATTATTGAAATTATTTGGAAGCAAAAAAAATTATTGCCGCCCCCGGGTGGACTCGAACCACCAACCTTTCGGTTAACAGCCGAACGCGCTAACCGATTGCGCCACGGAGGCTGCTTGATAACATTATCCCAATGTTTTACATCTACTTCATAAAATAAAAGCTAACAAAAAATAGTTAACAGAATGTAGCAGAATATAGCGGAATAACATTGGCGCTGTTATGTCTAATACAAATAATTCACATTTTCACATTTCTGCTGCCCTAAAAATATTATATTGAATTAGTTGTCATATTTAATAATTTATTATTATCTTTTTCAAATATTTGTTGTACTTTTTGCATTTTTAATTGTTTATAAAACATAAATTGAAATATGAAATACAAATCGTTTCACCATTAAAATTCAATAGACAAGCTTGCCGTACTTTTTTAATTAAAAACAATTGACGCTTAAAAATGCAATTTAACCTTTTAAAGTAATTTCGAGCTTTGCTTTAATTTTTATAAAATATACAGAAGGGATTAAGCGGTTTTTAAACTTCATTCGTCTATTTGTAATACAAAGAGTTTAATGTACAAATAAAATTATTTCACATGTAAATAAACAATAAAAAAAATGTTGAATGGGTGTATTGTAAATGCAACATTTATAATTTAAAATTGAAAATATTCAAGACAAAATTACTACAACAAAAAATTAAAGATTCATAGCAGCAGTACACTTGTTTTTCAGTACATACTGCACTTGTGTATTTTAAATACATATTTTATTTTAAATTAAATATGATTTTTTATTAACTTTTTTTCTTAAGCTATAACTTCGTACACATAAACTGCATTATTTTAAATTTTTAGTTATAAAGGCAAACAAAAATGTATTTATTAAAGAAATTGCATAAATAATAGCAATAAATATATTTTACAATAATTAAAAAATTGTCATTGGTTGGTAATTGGTTTATTTTAAATAATAACTAAAAAAATTTTACAATAAACAATAAAAAGTCGAACCTTATCTGATGAATTTTAAATACACAAAGAAAAGAAGCAAACAAAAAACAAAAAGTCGAATCGAAAGTAAATTGGAGTATTTCAAATACAAAGATTTTATTTAAAAATCAAAAAATCATTAGTACAAAAGTTATTTTGCAGTTTTTAAACGTAATTGGTAGATTTTACATTTGTAATTAAAAAATCAAAAATATTTCTACATTCCATAAATCTAAACGAAAAAAAAAATTTTACCGCCCCCGGGTGGACTCGAACCACCAACCTTTCGGTTAACAGCCGAACGCGCTAACCGATTGCGCCACGGAGGCAGTTGTCAGTGCGCCAACCCAAAAACAATTTCTTGTTACCTCAAAAAAAATACGAAGCAGAATTTTTGGGCTCAAATGGATTGGGTTGGTCATGGGATGAATTTGGATTAAAAAAGAATTTGACATTTTTTACTTAAAAAATCTATTGAACAGGAAAACAGAAACATGACAGCATTGAAATGTTTCCAACAAAAATGCTTAACTTTGAGTTGAAATATTTGCTACATTTTGTGTTTGCATCAAATGCCTTATCTTTTTACCCTTTTTGTGTTTCGGTCCACTGCTAAAAGTTTTAAGGTTGCAAAACTTAATTTTAAACTGAAAGTGTCCAAAAATTTTGTATCTTTACACGTACACACTCACACAAGCATACACAGAGACACACACACACACATACACACATCCACATCATGATATTTTATTTTGTTTTTGTAGAAATTTACTGCATATCCTTTGAAGTGCTCTCTTATGAGGGGTTTTTTGCCTTTCTAGTTGTTGAACATTGCTGAACGCCTGCTGAGATTTTGCAGAATTTTTTCATATATTTTTTTCTGTCTTCAAATACAGACAGACAGACAGACATTGAAATGTACGTTTTTATTATGTGTGCGTGTGTGTGGTTTTAAATCGTTCACTTTGACTTGCAGTTTGAATCCTGTGTCATTGTTGTATTTGAAATAGGGTGTCTCATGCAGCGAGGTGGAATCAATTAATTTGAATAGAATTTGAAAATAATTTGAATTTAAATGAATATATAGTAAATTTATTACTATATTATGTATTCATTCTATGTTATACTTTAAGTTTAATATGTGAGATCTTCTATAATTTTTTAGGCGTTTAGTCTTTTCTACTTGAACATAATAACAGTTTTAATAAATAATTTTAAATGAAGAAGATATTAACTTAATTCTAAATCCTGTCTGAGTTTGGTAGTGCGTCGAAGTTGATTCAATTTTGCAAAATTACATTGAGCACAAGCTCTGTAAAGTTCGAAAACAACTTTTCAATGCTGTCCAGACAACTTAAATTTCTATCATGAGACTTCTTAAATTTAAAACGATATTGAAATGACAGCTCGTTATGCTACCGCTGCATATTTCGCAATCGAAATAGGGTTTAGCGAAATCGGGTCTACCGCGGTTATCGAGGATATATGCTGTCCACAAACAAAGGTACACGGCGTCAAAGGTCACGTACTATAATAGCCGGCTATATTTTAAAAGTTCTTAAGGAACTCACGTACCTTTGCACTGCCTTGAAGACCAACAATATCAACCTTGATATTAAGCGAAGAATTCCACTTGCCAATAGGTGGACTTAGTAAGCAGATGTGCAGCAGCCACCTCTCGAGCGACAGAACTAATGCTCTACAAGATGCGCATTCAGTCCGAGCTCTAATCTGACGTAGAAGCATGGATTGTGTAACGGAAGGATACATGCGCTTGGGGTATTCGAGAGGTAAATTCTTTGCAAAATCTACGGTATCATTCGAATTGATAGCGACTTTAATATTTGAATGATCCATGAGTTGTTTGAGCTCTACGATGACGTACATGTCAACGAGTATCATGTGGCATAAGATCTATGCTGATTTGACTGTGTCTTGAGTATAAATAAAGAACGTTCAAAAAGAATGTGTTTGATGCGAAGCTCGACGAAGAGAGAAGTAGGGGACAATCCAGATTCATGACCTTAGAGTGACCAACTAAAAAGATACCCGCAAAGCAGGGACAATTGGTAAAAATTATATTAAAATTAATATTGTAGTATCCCTGAAAATATTAAGAGGTCTTAGGATTATGTGATGCAAAATTTTGGTATTTTCCACAAATAATATTTCGCCATGGATAATTCCAATGGACAACTTATTGGGCAAAACAATAGAAAATTATCTCATTTTTAAACTACGGGCAATATATTTAGGAACAATTCTGCGGCATTTGTAAAAAGAGTTGAGGCTTCCATCCTGCCCATAAATTTAGTAATTTTAGTAATTTATTTAGTAAATAAAAATTTTTCTAGTATTGCGTTTGAATTTTATTGATTGTTTGAATGAAATTGTAAGCATAAATGATACATTGCAAGAACAGCATAGGATAGAATTGAATTGCGAATTAAATGAAAGAGGCGTTCACCGATTATGGTCGGTATTAATCCTGTAGCGAAGATGGCGGCTTTAGGCTACTATAGAAAAGAGCGCAGGCTCTGTGTCAAGTCCTAACAAAGATCCACGAAAAACAAATCGACATACATTATTTCTTTGTCGATGGTAAAGCAGCATGCGATAGACCGAGAAGGTAGTAGGTGTTTGTGACGAAGTCATCAGTCACATGTACGATTATTTAATATTGACTTATTGGTTAGTTTCAAAATTTCCAAAAAAAATTTGTTTAGAAATTGTCTATAAATGGCGAAACAAAAATACAACTAGGGTTAGATGCCTTAATAAAAACTTCAACTTCTTCAAATGGGTCTAAGTGTGGATAATGCAGACAAGTTCGAAATAACTGACGAAGAATGCTAAGATTGCAAGAGAGCTAAACAGGGATTTAAGAGAACAAGGTTGGCTTTAAAAAATCGTAAATTCTTGTATAAAGAGAATTGAAAGCGGCATTCATTGTGAGCGAAAACAAAATCAAAAAATGAATAAATATCTTCTGGATATCATCTGCACTCATAGCTGAATAGAAGAGCAGTCTCGTCGATACTTTAATTTCGTTTTAAGCAAACATAATTACTTTAAAGGAGGCAAAAAGATTATAGTGATTAAATAAAAATATATATTACGGATAATTTGTGTACAAAAGCTATATAGTTGTGTAGTAGAAGACTAAATAGCGCATATTGAATTCCATATACATAATCTAGTTGTAAAGTTATCAAAGTTCGTTTACAACTCCGGAAGGACCCTTTAAATGCACATATTGAACTATGAATGAACCCTACATACCTATACTCTAGTAGGAAACATTTGACTAGCAAGTCATTTCTAGTCTTATAGAATGTAGCTCGTCCTTATACACTCGTGTGTGTACGCTTCCAGGAGTAGACGGCAATTTTGTAAAATTCACAGCATGTGCGAGTGCATGCCTATCATCAACACACACAGCTACACGCAAACGAACAAATATGCAAGTTTACATGTGTGAGAAAAAAAAGGATAACACACACTTTTCCCCACTATGCGACGCCAATTTCCAAAACATTTGCCATTTTACAGTCGGACACACACACACACGCACAGTCAGTACTTTCACTTCGTATTTCGTGTTTGAAGGACGAAAACACGATGTTAGGCACGACTAGTTGTGGTTCTCTGCATGGGAACTAACCAAACAACAACATAGACTTCGTTTCTATCTGTCTATATGGAAGATCCCCAGTTGGTTTTTGGCTTTCGTGCGCGGCGGACGGTTTCTATGCAAACAGACCGTATGCCGTACCTATATAATCCCAAAATATATGTATATGTGTGTATTATTGCCGCGAAATCGAAATAGTAAAACGTGTCCCTGTGCGGCATGTGAAAGTGTTATTGGGCCACAAATTGCAATAAAACGCGAATAATAATAACAACAACACTTGAAGCACATTTATAAAATGCATTTATGGCCATAACCAGCGTTTTGGCCAAAAGAACATAAGTGCAAAACTTATAAATGTTATAAGTTACATGGCTTTTTTTTTTGGGTTTTAAATGTTTCAATTACATTTTTATATTCGAACTTGCGTGTAAATAATTAAACTTGCGTTATTTTTAAAAATCAATTCATGCTACTTACACATTAATTATTTATAACAAAGTTTTCAGTGTTGTGGCAGTAAGCACTTTTAATGTGCGCTAGGTACAGCTGCTTAAAAAATTTCAAAATACGCACAAAACTAACTGAAAACTAGCAAAGTGTGACTGAGTACTTCAAAATAAAACTGGCAACATATTCGAGCAAAACTATTTATGTTAAGTGCAGTGTTTTGGCGCAGCTGAACTAGCGCAAAATTGTCTTAAAGATTTGTAGCAAACTTCATCTAACTTTTAAACAGTTTTTTCGTATTAGCGCCAAGGGCTTACTGAACGGTTATACGTTGTAAATTTTATACGTGCGCCTGAGAGTATGCAACATCTATTTGCCGTTAGGTCCTTGCTGAAAAAAACACAATCACATATTAACGAAGCAGACAAAATGGCGCGCCAGGTGGCGTCTGACATAAGCTTTAATTAACTTTATGAGAGAAAAACACTCACACACTGACACTCTCAGACACACACACACACACATACACAGCGAAGACTAAGGACCAAAAGTGTCAGAAGACTAACTTATTTTGCCGCAACATTTTAATCGCTTGTGACTTTTGCTGCAGCAAATTAATGTTGCATACTTTTAGGCTGCGCTTGCATTTGGCCGCCATTTTGGCATTTGCAGTGTGGTAAAAGTGCGTTATATTGCAATTCAGTGTTGTTAATTGGTTTTTAGTCGCTCTTACCGAAGAAGTAATGCTTTGTTTACACTGAACACCATTGGTGGAGCTGTGATATTTTAACGATTGCATTAAAATTTGATTTAGTCTTAATTAATTTAAGCCACGTATCTCTTTTAAATGAATACAGCTGTTCCACAACTAAAGAAAATGTTTATAGATCCACCAGCAAGAGAAAGCCTGAGGTAGTGGTTGGCCAGCATGTTTAGAATTTAGCCTTATTGCTAAAAGAATATGGTTTATTGTCTAATGACAAACACCACGTTATTGCATACACAATAGCGGGGTACTGCCACAATCATGTAGGCGATTCAATCAAACGTCCTACAAGTCGAAAAAGTAAAGAAATTTTTTCTTGTTGTAAATCATTGATACACAGGCAGTACAGAAACAATCTTTTAGATTTTTATTTTTAATTTTCAAAAAACCTATTTTCAAAATATAAACATACATATATTATTAAACTGTTTATCCTGTAGCTTGTTCCAAAACTTCAAAGCTAGACATTATTGCCTGTGAACAAAAATGAGTTTTAATAATATGTCTGAAAAATTTGTAATTAAATCAGAATATTATATTTAAATAAAATAGTATGCTTAAGTTAATAAATCTTCTTTTCTTAAACGGACATGGACAAATTTTTACCAACTACACTAGTTTGCCACAAAATATATTCTCGTCAACTTTTAATTTTCATTTCTAATGTAAGATAATAATGTAATGATGAAATTCACTTAACCTGCGAATTCCCCATCTTAAATGATTATTTTAAAAGTTTCATATTTTACAAACTATTTTGAACAGCATTGATTTAAATAGAATTAACATTCTATATACTAATGCCGCCAGTCTCGCACCCAAATAAAGTTCGGATTTGCTAGTTTTTAGCATGAAATAAATACTCGTTAGTTTTTTCCAGTGCACTTGCAAAACAAAATAAAAAATAAAGTAAATAAATTTAATATAAATAAAAAAACTTGGCAAGCCTAAAGATAGAATTAATTTTCGATTAACATATTTGAAAAAATACGTTTTTCCTAATATTCTATTTTTTGCACTCGTTCAAATTTCTTTGGGAAAGCATGTTGTCAAATGTTATTCTGCAATTAGCATTTTACTCTTACAATTCGTAAAAAGTATTCTAAAAAATTTGAACACATTAGTAATTGAATAACAAAAAAACAGAGAACCACAACAGTAAATTGTTCCAAAAATACATGTTTCCTTTATTTAATTCATTTTTGGCCCCTAACCAAGTCTTCCTAAAACTTCCTGTAATTTTTTGGCAAATCTGCATTTGTCCCGGTCGTGGGTAACTATTTTAAACCTTTGTGGGTTTTTAAATTTTTTAAAGTGCAAAAAAAAAGAAGAATCAAAAATAATTTATCATATATGTACTTTTGTAGTTTTAAGCAAACATTTGAGTCTGTTGCTATAGATGGGAGCCTTAACAGGTGAAGGGGTCAGAACAGAGTGGCGCTCGTGAAATAAACGTCCTAACGAGCCTGAATAAAAATGGAACTATTGTGTCGCTTACTGTGTGGAATGTGGCACGATCTTGTTGGCCAAATCGAGCACTTTTTTTTTGAGACATACTAATCCGTTTACTGTAAAGTAATTTAACGATTATTCACAATTACCTACTGAACAACAGCTAAACCACAAGGAAACTCAGAAGACAACCCGTCTCGACCTTGCTATGAAAGTGGCTTAACATTAAGCAACAATAAGCTTGGCCCCCGGAAAAAAATGCTATCTCTTTTCTAGTCTGAATGCCAGAAGGATCTATAGAAAATTAAACTAACCTTAGATTTTTAGAAATTTCTTCGGGTACACCATGTTCTAAATTTAGTTGAAGAATTGTTGTTTTTGCCGAAATTAAACAATATTTATTCATTATTTAGCTGAAATAGTTGTGTAAACAAATGCACTGCCTAACGTTTCGTTGCTGCATTAGTTGTTCGCTCACAACTGTACCACTGTGCCACTGTGACTTACTATGCAGTGTAAACATAGCATAAAAACTTCTTGTTAAACTTAAAACAGTCGATTGCAAATGTTTCAAATTACAAAATGTTAGCCAGTTTTTCGACAACGCTGAACTTTTCAAACCAAAAAAAAAAATGTAATTTTAAGTATTTTCCAAAAGTTTTTTAAGGTAGAGTATATGTAGAATTAACAACAACGGCGCCATTATGCACTTAAATATTATTTCATTATTTTTTGTTTTTGCGGGTTTATAATAATATGTAAACACTCCTCAAATGCATATGCGTGACAAATAGATGCGCTTCAAATGTCAGTTATAAATTGAATTTTTGATTTAAATGAACTTTTCCGAAACTGACGGCGCCGCTGCATTTGTATGACAGTCAGTTGTTTTGGTTCTCAACACCTGTACGAGTTCAAGGTTTCACGGAAGTCTAATAATTATTAGTAGTTCCTAGTTGTGCGACAACTGCGAGCATAGCATGCAAATGACAGCAGCTAAACCCACCAAAATAAGGATACAATTAAGGAGCTGTTTAAAAATGCCAAAGAAAAAAGTTTGTGTTTAACAAAACGAAATAAAAAATTAAATTTATAAAAAAGTATTAAACATGTGCCTTGTTACGATGGAAGCCCATTAAACAAAACCGAAACTACTAACAACAGACTTTGTACCAGTGCCTTAGACATACACAAAAATAGAGCTACAAACGCGCACTTCAGTCATCAGTCAATCATGTCCAGCAATCAGCAACGTCAGAGTCTAGAGCTACGCAGTCATGACCATAGTAATCTGAATCTTTTGAGTCCGGTGGATGGCAAGTGCAGCAATAACAACAGCGCCAATGACAGCACAGCCAGCCAAAGGCGACGCCAACAACGCTCTACGCAGCATCGTCAGGAGTCCTGGTTTCGTCATTCCATGCCACCAGCTGTGAATCGAGATTTTGAGTCGCTGGAGCATCTTACACACGAGACAACTAATGGTTTGGACGAGCAGCTGGCTGCCTCGTTTACGGGCAAATTTCCCGGTGCCGCCTCTTTTCATACACCAGTCACCTCAGTGTCCGTCTCGAATAGCGCTACCTTTAGCGGCGGCAGCCAGACGCTTTGTGGCAGTCGCAGCGGTGTGCATACCAGCATACATCTAAACAGTGCCAATAGCAATCTTGGTTTTATTGACTCCGATACGCCCAATACGCCTATAACACCTTTGCAGTCCACGTCGCCCTCGGTTTGCGGCGGCTTGCAGCGTCAAGGTTCGGCCACGGGTGCAACGACA
The DNA here is from genome assembly GCA_035046065.1 of Chymomyza procnemis. Taxonomy (NCBI): domain Eukaryota; kingdom Metazoa; phylum Arthropoda; class Insecta; order Diptera; family Drosophilidae; genus Chymomyza; species Chymomyza procnemis. The sequence continues at coordinate 7,232,218 of JAWNOJ010000023.1, read as the reverse complement.
GCAGCTGGTTGCCAGATTTTGGGCGCAGCCCAAGGCGGCGATCCCAGCGGCAGTGCAAGACGTAAGTCGCGTAAACGTAAGGGCTCTAAAGGTTCCATATTGTCTAGGCAGAGCGGTCATAGTCGTGCCTCAGCCTTGGCAGCACGTGGCTTACGTATGACAGCCTCGTTTCTGCGTAGGAAACGCACCGAATATGAAGGTGAGTGGGATGAACAGCTCACTCTTAAATTCCCACTCGAAATTTTGTAGCTAGTAAAATTTTATTTTTTTTGCATTGGATGATTTTCATAGACCTTTTGAAACATTTTGCATGAACCATTAATTGGCCGTAGAAACATTTGGCATTGCTATCCTATAAGGATATAACATATATATATATACTTTTTTATGATAGATTTTTATAAATATTTGTGTTTGAAGCCTAGTACGCAGACTTCGAAATTAAAATATGAAAAAACATTCGTTATTAATAATTGGAACATATAACTAACAAAATCCTTCAACTTACTCAAGTGGCCTTTGTAAAAATAACTCTAAGATAACATCACATTTCTGCAATTAAAATGTTGTTCAAAAAAGTTATTTTTATGCATTTTTTCTATGGGAATATATATGCCTTAAAATCTCAAAGTACCGGATAAGGTCACAGTATCTTACTTTGTACAAAAAATTAAATTCTTGGCCCGTTTTAAGCAAATGATTGCAGCGATTGAGATTACTAAGTTGAGATACGAATTTTTGAGGATAACTTGAACAACAAACAAAAATATCAAATTCAGTGCGAAAATTAAATATTTTAAAGCTAAAAAACGTTTTAATCAAATTTTATAATCAATTGAATTATAATTTAAGTTGGCTATCCTAAGAATTTTTTTTTCGATTGAAAAACTATTTTCAGCGGACTGTTCCTTAAGCCATGATCCAAATAATTATTAAGATATTCTTTGATTTTCGAAATAAACATACACATTTGGAGTCCTCTCCACAATCCTGGTTTATCGGATTTTACATTCGCCTTACTGAGCTGTAGACACATGGTATCAGCGTTATTCGGTAGGTATTTCGATACTGAAACATATCCTTGCCGAGATCTATTTTATATTGACATTTTTTCTTCTGACCGATCCATGTATTTTTTAGTCTCCGTCCTACGTCCGCTGGTTTGAACTTTCTTACCTTTTCCCTATTCCCTTTTTAGCGCTCGCCTTTGACGGTCAAAATCATCGAATTTGATTAGTTAATATTATTGATGGTTTTGTGATCGAATAAGCTGCCTCGGAATATTTTCCTCTTATGTGAACAAGCTTTGTCACCGCCGTCGTCAACTGTAGCATTTTCAGCAGTTTACTTACTCTTTGTCGCTTTCTGCAACGTCAAGCATTCGGACCCATAGAAAACTACGGGTCGGATGTCTGTTGCATACAACTTGCCTCTTCCGTTGTCTGCCAAACGTTGCGCGATGCTAAATGGGGTAAAATTCGCTGTTTTCCGTCGATTTTTTCCCAACGATATAATTCTCTGTTCTCACACTTTTCTGATTTGTAAATTTATAGTGAATAATTCTGTCTATTTAAAGCTTATTTTCAGTTCATGTTTCATCTATATTATATTTAACTTTAAGAAATCATTTGCAAGGCTACAATATCACTGCTATCCAGAAGAATGTCATCCACGAAAAGTCATCAGTTTTCAGCATCTTTCACAATTACTCTATTCGTTTGCATTCTAAAAGCCTATGCAAGATTTCAAGTACTTCTTTCCATTTTATTTCCCAAGTTCAAAAGTAACTCTGTCTAGCTACTCCAAGACCTTTTTGACACATGACGCGTATGCTCAGTATATCCAACTTACATAACTTTACCCTCTAATTGAAATCACATAGTTTGTTGGCCGCCCAGACAACATCTATCACACAGGCACCACCATTTTATCCCCAACTTAAGACATCTTATTCTGTGAAATCAATAAACATTGGCGCCTTGGTGTCTGCTCCAAAATGAAGCACTAAATAAAAATGCAAACAAGAAGAAGCATAACTTGTCTGGAATAATTTCACTCAGAAGTTACTGAAATTCCAATGTGGGTGCTTACATTCACTGGCACAAAATTGAAATAAAACTCATGACTTTTGAATACCCTACGTTATTGCATTAGCCGAGAATAATTTGTAATTTTCAGATAGATCAGAAAGACAAAAACCATGAATAAATAAGTTGTTCTAATTTTAGTGCGAACTCCAGAAAACCTTTAGTTTCCTAGTTTTCCCAGAGATCAAAAATTGAAAATAAAATATATATAGTTTACATTGCAATTTTTCTTTTGTATTGTTTACGTGATCATAACGAGTAACGCTCCACAAGGAATTCATATTGAATAAAGCCAGTCAAGGGATCCTTACTAGTCTTGATTTTTGCAACACCACGATTTAAACTAATTATAACGCACTTCAAAACGTAATATTGTAAATACATAAAGTTCAGAAAAAACGAAGATCTCGAGAAAGAGATAAATAATATTCGGTTTATCTTAATCTGGTACATCTGTAGCTTTTAGACCTATAACAGCAAGAACTAATTACAGTTGACCTTATGATTGAACAATCTTAAAAGTCATCATCATCCTTGGCGCTACAGCTACAGTTCAGCTTTGGCCTTTCGAACAGTTTCTCTCCAATAGTCTCTACCTTAGCCGCTTCTTCCCAATTTTCGACGTTTAGTTTCTGTAAATCTGCTTCAACTCCATCCAACGTGATCGCGGTCGCCCAACTACTCTTCTTCCATCCGGTCGGTTAAAAATCTTAAAAGTAAAAAATATTAAATAAGGACGAAATATTATATAAAACTAATCCCAATGCCAGGCCGGATGGGTGATTTTGTTTTATAGAAATGCATATATATAATCAGCTGTATTTCACAGATCTTGGACCAGACAGTATTTTTCCAAAATATTAAAACCACAAGGAATATAAGAACTCGAAAAAAAAAATTGAAATAAGAAGAGACTATGAGTCGCGCTTCAAAAAACAAATTTGGCCATCTTATTCGAATTCGTTTTTTATGTGGTTCAAGTCCGAATTATTATCGGTTTATCCTTAATTAGCAGCTTAAATGCTACTCTTTATGTTGAGATATGATACTAACATGGCTTTTGAGTGGAATTCTGCAGTCAGATGGCACAGGGGCCACCCAAGCCTGGATGTGTACGATCCCCAATGAGAGTGCCTTAACTTTTAAAGTTTACCTAATTCCATTTATGATGTTCCCAACTTTCTTGCATATAAAAAGTTTAGGATTTCAGCAAACTATTACTTAAAAAACTAAAACAGCCGAACAAATGCTTTGAAAACTAAGCAATATATAGGGTATAAAAAAGTCGCATTGTTTATACGATTCGTCTCACTGGTGGCTGCTTTGTGCACTTCCTTTTTCTTGGCAATAGGAAAGCTGTCTGTGATAGACCATTTTGCCGTTCGGGCAATTGTCAGAAACATACAGAACTTTAAGCTACATAATACGGCAAGGCATATTGGGATTACAAGAGTGCTGCTCATTGCTATCTGGGCAGCATTGGGAATGCCCTCCATATGAGATTCCGCTCGTATATGTTTGATTGTGACAAGTTGAAAAAGCAAAAGAACCAGCGGCAATTTCTATTCCCTGCTGTACGAGAACTGACCTACATTTAAATGACTGAGCTTGGCCAATGTAGAACAAAAGAAGGATTGCTATGTGTGCATGGAATGTCCGTTAGTTTGGACCAAAATGATGACAATTGCAATTTCCACTTAAGCAACTTTTTAAGTTTCATGAATTATGCTTTGAACACTTTGTACCAGATATATTAAAACTTGGCGTAACTTTATCATAATGAAGTTTTATTGTTTTTATGAGCAACGGCTTAATTTGTTGGCTAAAAGTTCGCTCTACACGGGAAGTGTATATATCCGGAAATTTATGTTTGACTTGTAGTTTCCATGGTTTTTCAGTTACAAGTAAATTATTATTAATAGTTATGAAGGGGTTAGTATTATTTATCTATAACATTATGTAGATAAAAAAAATCGTTTAGATAATTGGCTCGTATGACATGGTTTTGTTGTCGTAGAAAGCTTATAAAGTTAATTAAATACTTGTTTTCAAATTAAAGTAGCTGTTTTAAGCACTAAAAATTGCTTAGCTGGAATCGCCAGTGAGGGTTTTGACAAATTCATATATAAATTTTACAAATTTGATCAGGAAAAGCTTAAAATATTTCAATTTAATTTTGAATAGTATAATTTTTTATAAGCTTTCTACCTATAAACTAAAAGTTCGGAACATTATTTAATATTATATTTAAAGATAATTTTAGCTGCTATGCTGCAATCCTTAAGTTGCTGCCAATTTTAACATATTCTCTCAAGCATATCAACCATTATCTCACGCATAAAAACTTGAATATTGACTTTTAGTTCGAGATTTTTTTACTATAGATAGCAGGCTCTATATAGACGTAGAAAAAGTAGCCTAATGAGTTAAATGTCGTAACATACTTGGTCAAAGGTCCTAAATCCTACGCAAAAATTTTGCTTAAAACCTATAAGCCTAATAAATAAAAGTTCAATCGAAATTCGCATTCATAGTTTGTTTTATTTCAATTTACCTTTGAAAGTTAAAAATGGAAACTCAGATTGTACTGGGACTCAAATTGGTTAGAATATAGACTAAACTGACAGTAACACAAATCGCACAAACCACCGCAGCAGTTAAAAACGTTGTTGCCACTATATTAGTTACTAAAATATTACCCTTTATTACGAATAATTTTTATTTTAACTTTTAGCTGGAGAAGGTACCGAAATCCCGAAAAACAACTATTGTTAATCGATTTTTAGTATACCAAATAAGCGTAGTATAGAGCTCTTAAAATTTTGTAAAATACATTTGCAGATGTTCTTCCTTGTAGTATTGGGAATCATGGTGTTGAAGAGTTGACCGCATGTCTTTCGGTTTATATATATAAATAGGCATAAATTTCCATAATTACTGAAGCGTTTTTTGGTAATGCCACAAATGAGACGGTTAAGAATCACAAGTAAAACTCCTTTTGGTGGAATTAATAGCATCTAAAATTTGAATTCATAAGGAATTCGCTTAAAGTAACCGAAACGGACCAAAACGGCGTCGGTATTCTTTTTTTTTACATCAAATTATCTATTTATATATATTTTTTTTCTATTCTTATTACTTTTACCTTATCATGTCATTTTTTCAGCTTCAGTTTGGCTACAAAAAATACTGTCTGGTTCTAGATCCGAGTACTACATTTCTTCTAGATTTTGAAATATAGAAGACTTTTGGTATAGGGGTATTAGGCTTTTTATGAGGAGAACGCTACGATATCTGCCCAGTTGGTGGCGCAGGAAGGACAGAGACAGAGATCGCTCTGCTTGACAGTAATCAGAATCTTTACACAATTCAAATGAAAACCAGTCCTATCCTCATCGAAATTAAACAGAAATAAAAATTATACTTTGTTTTAGCAGTTGGCATGTTTGCATATTAAGATCTAAAGGGCGTACTAGATTCGGTACTTTGCAACCACACGACAGTTTTTCATTCTATTTACAGTTTCTTTTAAAGATCCAAAAGCTTAAGCATTGTGCAGCATTAACTTAAGATTAGTCGGAGTTATTTTTTTTATCACGAGTTTCTTTTTTTCATCTGAAATCATGCCTTGTATTTTTCTTTATTTATTTATTATTAGTTAAAAAATAAAATAAAACTAATCCGTATTTCTAGCCTGATGGGTGAATATTTTATAGACCATCTCACATTTGGGGCTAGCTAGAAACTTGGATATACAATGAAAAAGTTGCAAACAGAAAGTAGCAAAAAAAATTTAAACATTTTTTAGTAAAGAGGGAAGTCAGAGAACAACCAAGTTGGGTTTTGATAGTTCGTAATTGGTCAAAGAAGCTCGATTTGGCGAATCAAGAGGAGATAAGATAGATAAAGAGATGAATTGGATAGAGCGTTCAAAAGAGAGGAAATCATAGATGTTATTATATAAATAGGCAGACACGAAAAGGATGGTGTAACGCATAATTAGATCTACAAAAAGTTAATGATAGAGAACGAAACTTACGAGTTATTCTAGAAGGCATGATGAAAGAAATTTTGTAAAGCAGTGTATTAGAGTCAATCTAACATTTATTTTATATTATTTTATATATTAAAATATTATATTAGTAATAAAGTAATCACATCCAAAATATGTTGGAAAAAGAAAATTTGTTTTATTTTGTACATGTTGAACATTATTTCACTTTAGTTTCTTTGATTTTCATGTGGAATTTCGGCGAAAAACTTTTTTTATCTTTATCCAACTTCTAAAACGCACATCAAATTCATGTTTTTAATTTATTAAACTGCCCAAATGTCAGCAGTGTTGGCAAAAAATTGAATAAACAAAAAAATCACCCTTTATAACGAAGCATATCAAAACAATAAATTGAATAATTTTGTTTGGAATAATGACATCGGATCAGATCGCTTTATTTTTCAATAGAATATTGTCTCAACAATAAGGCCTAGGAAAGCATAAAAGTGTTTTCAAAATGGAAAGTTATGAAGTAAATAAAACTTTAACAGACTGAAATCAAAAAGAAGTGAAATATTACATATTATATTACTTCTGCTTTTTGCCATATTAGCGTTTATAGACCTCAGCTTATTTGGTTGAAAAGTCCTCTCAATTATCTAGTAAATACTTAATTAGCAGCTATTATACCTCAAGTCGTTTAATTGAATTACCCATTTTCATTGTCCTATACACATACATATTGACGACGTCTACAAAACGAGTTATATTTGCAATTTATTGATTTTAAATCGATTGTCATTTGTTCGGGACCGACAGACAACCTGCCACTTTTTTGTTACTTGATTTTGCTAGGTAAACAAATTAAGGGTAAAATATAAAACCATCAATTTTAAATTATGGATAGCTTTTAAAAAGACGTACGAGGATCACACAAAGTGCCCGCTTTAAGTGTATTGGTGCTTAAATGCACTGTCTTGGCCATTTGCGAAATTTTATTACCTTAAGAAAAAGAGTTGAGCCTTGGCTAAATGAAATGGGAAATGTAATTTTTTTTGGCACAATTTCTTCCGGTGCCTGTCAGCTTGTCACACCTTCTTTAAAGTCGTAAAAACTATATAATAAAAAACGTGTCCGGCGGAAGACATTGGAACACTATTCTAGAAACAGCTGCAGGCTTGCCAATTAGGTTAAAACTTTTGTGGCATAGTTGGGGGGGGGGGGGGGGGGTCATTTTAGATTTTGTGGCACGTTCTGGTGCTGACCATTTTCAGCTTATTTTTTAAATGAATGTATAAATTTTTCATTAGTTTGTTGGCGTTAGTTATGACTTAGTTGATGACTTGCAAAAGCAATTTGTTTAGACTTAACTTGTTTACATTTTGTCAATTCTCTGGAAATTAGTTAGTTGTAGCTTAATTGGCAATAAATACTGTCATCATAGAAACAGCTTTAATATGAAAAATTGTTTTTTAACTCAAAATGATGATTCTAATGGAAACATATTTATTTTATTTGTTGAAAGTCGCCTGCTTAAAGATGCACTCAGACGCTCTATATAGATTCTACAAAAGACAGTAAATTCAAAAATTGTAGTTCTATTACTAAATTATTCCAAGATCCTAAAATATTTACGCTTAAGTCAAGTGCGGTTGACTGTAAGATACTCTATACGCCGAAAATCCAAGTTTTTTAGTACAATTTTGTATAAACTTTGTAAACCATTTTTGTTACGAATTTGTCTCATAGGAATTTTATGCTAAAGTCAATTGATATTAAAAAAATATGATACAATTCTTAGGAACATCGAGAGTCTATTAAGCGCGGAAACGAATTATTATAACATTTTCCATATTCAACAACTGAAATAAATTTGCATCTACGCTGATAAAACGTATTTTCTTTCAAGTTTCTCCACCGCTCTATTTAAATGATAAAAGATTTAAGTTTAAATCAACAAAAAAATGAAATTAAAAATGTATTTGTTTAAAAAAAAATTTATGTTTTTCAGAAGTGGTATTCGAACTCAATCCACATTAGAGTGAACCAGAACATAAACCAATAGAAAATTACAATATAAAGCAACAAAAAATTAAAAAAAAAATAAAAAAAATGATTTTTGTCAGAAGTGGGATTCGAACCCACGCCCTCAGAGAGGACCAGAACGCTCATACGAACCTTGGTTAACAAGGCAAGAACTGAATCTTGAGTCTGGCGCCTTAGACCGCTCGGCCATCCTGACATGTGTTGGTCTACTGGCAGAGTACGCAGTTGTGCAAAAGCTTTTGGTTCTTGAGCTTTTTGTGTTTATTTTTAATACACATTTTATGCCAGTTGCTTCTTTATCAATTTTCTTGGAAGGAACTGAAAAATAAATTTCATTTTTATAAATATATTTTACACACACAACTATAAGTAGCCGTATATATATATATTTGTATTTTTGGAACTACTAACACAAATTGTCAGCAAATTAGCTAAGTGCTTTATAAGCTTTTATTTTTATCAATAAAAATGACATTACAGATAATATTTCGCCATTTAGTGCGGTTGAAATTTGAAATTGAAATCACAAAATTGAATTAAAACTCTGCACACAATCAATTGTCTTTATTATTTGCCATTTGGGTTGGAAAATCGTTTAGCCATGGCTGAGCTCATTTTAAATGCTTCTCAATCACGCCTTAAGATAACAAGAGTTGAATTGACATTTCACTTGGGGATTGTTACATTAAGAAGGCCGTAACCTGTGAGATCATCAACGAGACTAACGACAGACAGACACTCCGACAGGGTTGGCTTTGGTTTACTTGCTTGTCTCTGTCATTACATCATCAACAAGAGTTGGGGCAGGATATGAAATCCTAATGTGCACTGCGGGGTATTGAGAGCAAAAGCAAAAAGGCAGAAGGTTTCCATAAGCTGGCACTGGCAAGAGTCAACGTGATTTGGCCTCAAATGTTGACAGTTTCTTCTGCACCTAGAGACCAAATGCGTTTTGAGGACGGGGAAGAACGCCAAATGTGGCACGTGTTTGGTGTGTTCATTTATTTTCAACGAGCATGTCTGCAGGAATATGCTTGTGATTTCACGTACAAAAATTGTTTTGCATTTATGTGTATAAATTAGACTTTGTATACGCTGAAAACTCAAAGTTAAAAAACCTTAAAACGTATACAGATTTAGAGAATTTCTACCCCCGCTTTCTAAGTACAATTGTGTGCCAGGAATAAAAGCCACAATATGAAATTAAAAATTCAAACACAATGGCTGGCAACGAGGTCATCTAAGGGGTTAGCAGTATTGTTCGCATTTAAAAGGATATTTATGTATGAATATGAATTGTATCTACACGCAGTACCAGTTGCGCAATGAGTTGGATTTAAATATAGTAGAATGTTTCAATTGTTTTATTTTTATAGTCTTAAAGCACGCAGATACTGCATTTTAAGTGCAATTACGAAGCACTTTGAGAACGACTTAGAATAGTAAGGATTTAAATATGTAATTTTTTGTTTGGTTTAGTTTAGTTTAAATGCGCAAACTAAATGAAACTAGCTATCCAAGTAGTACGTCAAATTTTATAAACTTTTTAATAGTTATTTATGCTTTTAAATATTTTAAGTTGCAAATAAATGTTTATTCGTATAAAAATAAAAAAAATAATCGTGTGTGGCCCATGAGGGGATCGAACCCGCGACCTTCGCGTTATTAGCACGACGCTCTAACCAACTGAGCTAATGGGCCATGTTAACTTTGCTTGCAGAAATTGCTAGAAAATAAAACACTCGTGGTAAACTGTTAACAGCTGCGTAATTTTAACATTATGTAAGCATTTATAAAAATAACTTGCAGCTGCTTGCACAACTGTTAACTTTGCCAAGTCACCATCACATGTCAGGATGGCCGAGCGGTCTAAGGCGCCAGACTCAAGATTCAGTTCTTGCCTTGTTAAGCAAGGTTGGTATGAGCGTTCTGGTCCTCTCTGAGGGCGTGGGTTCGAATCCCACTTCTGACAAAAATCTTTTTTTTTTTATTTTTTTTTTCTTTTAATTTGTTAGTACATTACATTTATTTTTTGTTGCATTATGTTGTAATTTTCTATTTGTTTATATTCCGATACACTCTAATGGAGTGACAAAAAATATTTATTTTTTATTTTTCATAGCATTTATTTTTTTTATTACTTTATATTTTTTATATAATTTTTTTGTTTAGTTTTTTCATAAAATTAAATGTAGTTTTTTGATGGTGTATTTTTTGCTTAGATTTTTTTTGTTGATTTATATTTATACGTTTTGGCGGGTTATATTTTTATTAATTTCAAATAAATTTTCATTTTACATAATAATTACTAAAAATTTATTATTATTAGTTTTTTTTATTGTTTTGTCTATCATAATTTTAGCAAACTCAATTCTGAACCCACGAAACACACTTCTGAGAAGTACATTTTTTTAATTAAATTTTTTTAGCAAGGTCAATTTTGTCAATTAAAATTATATTATTATTAACTTTTTTACAAATGCAAACATACAAGGCACGTCATATTTATAGGGCTTTAAATGTCTTAATTCATTATTTACTTGTTACAGACAATAAGAATTTTAATTTTTGAAAAAATTTAAATGTGTTTTCCCCCTGGAATATCAAGACATCGCTTCAAAAGATCTTCAAAGAGAATTTTTTAATTTTGTTCACAGAATGACAGAAAACTATTTTTTTTATTAGTCTATTTATTGCTTTACATTTTAATTAAATTCTATCTGAAACCTTTGTTTACCCCTTTTCGGAAACATTCACATTGCTCTTGGCCATGGTATGGCCATGCGATCGCAGGCATTACTATTCTAGATCATATGTTTTTCTACAGATTCCCTGCTTTTACAGCGTGGGTGGTCTCCTGGCCTGGTTACTATTCCTATATTCTGATCTTTCGAAGATTTTGAAGTTATTGAAACTCAGGACCAATTTGACAATAAGGTTGGCTAGTTTTCTTTAAAGGGTCTCTTACGTTTGGGAGAGATTCTTTTCAAACCCTTTCAAACGTAATATTCTTATATCTGAAATGTATTTTAGTTTGTGTAGCATATATTTTGAGTACTTCTGCGTTTACTGAAAAATTGTGAATAAGAAACATTTTACATTTTTCTCACGATCTTTTTTAAATCTAATTTCATTTACTTCAAATTCTCCATAAATCCCGTGTTGCATCAAGTGCCTCCGTGGCGCAATCGGTTAGCGCGTTCGGCTGTTAACCGAAAGGTTGGTGGTTCGAGTCCACCCGGGGGCGTTCAATTTTTTTTTAATTATTTTATTTTTAATATTAATTACGTAACGGCAATTCCGATAAATATATTTTGTAAAAAATAAGTTTAGCATGTGCTGTTTTATTTTTCCCAACACATATCTGTTGCTCATCTTTGCAGCTTTTGCAAATATAGTTTTATTCGTTGAGACTAAGAAAGTGTGCTGAGATCGCATTTCTGGGGTATATACGGCAAATGTACAATGAACTATTGTTCCGTATATATTAGTCATAAGGGCAGGAATTTTACCTCATTTATAGTTTGAAGGTAGGCATTGGCATATGAGTTACCTTATTCGAAAGCTGTGCTATATCTGGATAAATCGTTTTTAATTCTTACCCGTAGCATTTGTGAAAATAATGCTCAAAATGATTTAATGCAGAGATCATTTTCTTGAGGTATTTTATTTTTTTATCTCCCTCCACCATATAGTGGAACGGGTATATTAACTTTGAGCACGCCGAAAATATATGTATCGCCTAGAAGGAAAAGTTGGAGTAAACCAAAGTATCCTAATGTATGATCTGTGTGAATAGTGAAGTTGATGAAACTGTCCGTGCTTCTTTAAAAACGCCTAGATCTAATAGGGCATGCAAGTTTATATTAGTTGTGTGATATCAGATATACGGTATAACTTCCATCCAAAATTTTTAGATGATCTACTCGGATTCCTATATTTTGTTTCTTATTTTTAACTCATTCACTTACTATATTAGATTTTGGCAATAAATCGGTATGTTCAGCTAAGCTATCCCTACATAATTAGGAATTTAAAGGTATTTTAGTATTCTCAATTAATGCGTCCAAATTAACCACATTCGATTGACAGTATTATATAGTTTATAGGGGAAATCGATAAAAAAAGTCATAAAGTTAATAAAAATCTTGTCCGACGACTTTTAGTGTTTCAAAATACTGTACCGAGTTTGATTAAAATCGGTTGACTTTATTAAATTGGGCAATTCGGGCAAAAAAGTTTAATATCGGTGTTAATTTCATTCAAACGTATTTTTTCGTTCACTTAACCTCTATATACATTTCAACGCTTAAGTACTACTACGCCAATATAAAATGTATAAATTCTTTAAATTAATAAATAAATAAATTGTTTAATATTCTATTTATTGTTTTACGGCCTGAAATCAACGAAATCATAAAAAATCGGTTTAATTAAGCGTTTTAGTCAATGCGTTGAATTTGATCGAAATCGTTCGTATGTATCATATATATATCGGGCAAATCTGTGAAAAAATCTGTTTTTGCACCTCATTCTATGCTTTTTTTGATTTTCAGGCTATCCTAACCAATTTTGGTTTAAATGAGTATTATAATAGTCTTAATTACTGCGTTGAGTCTGATCAACATCGGTTGACTATATCATGTGACTCTTATATTAGTTAAAAATGCCTTTCTAATCAAAGTGTGTTTGTTTTAGATATTGTGACCCGATTCGTTATTAAAAAATTTAAATGATTTTCAAGCATTGTTTCAAAACTAAACAGTTTTTTCAGGAAAGTTTTTTATATCTACAGAAACCAATTCAACGCGTTTGTTGTATTACAGATTTGATTGCAAAAAATGGTACAGGGTATTTCAAAGTCAACGGCTCTCAATTTTACTGAACGATATTTCTTTTATTGTTAAATTATTAGACTTTATTAAATATTTAAAATAAAACATTAAGGAAAGCTTTTATCGTATGTGGTTAATATTTATACATTTTGTAGTTTACGTAGAATTTCAGTTTGTTTTTTAAAAAACATAATTATTTTATGTAGAGGTAGTTGTATATTTTATGAAATCTGCGTTTAACTTAGCTTAGAAAATTATTACTTTTGATGTTTGTTTATTTTTTAGAAAATACCCATAGTTTAAAGTTGAATACAAATGTTGTAAAAGTAAGAACAGAAGAGTCATGCAAAATCTTTAAAAATGTGAGAATGTGACTCCTAAAACTTAGTCTGGTAGCTTATAATGTATTTTCTTAGTTTTAAAACAAATGGCGAAGTTTTGGTAACTCTACTTGCTGCACATAAAACTCGAGAGCAAACAAGGGTATTGCAAGAACTACCAATGCACCCGTAAATAAGTTTAGCTTCTTCTATATACTTAAATTTTTTTGTAAAGCTAAACAATTAAGTATGTTTTTTTCAAAATAAAATGTCTTATGCAGAAGTGTAAAACTGTGTGGCTTTCGTAAAATATATTTATAAAGAAACCTTTTCTAAACTAAAAGGGATCTTACGGTCTTATCCCTTGCGCGTGCGTTTGTACTGGTTCGAGTGAATAATCACTTACTAGCAATCTATATGCTAACATAACATCAATCTAGAACTTATTTGTGACCCATGGGGGCAGATGGGTATACAAATACCCTTACCGGATTAACTGTCATTTGCAAAAAATGCATAATAATTTCTTCAATGCAACAATTGCCTCCGTGGCGCAATCGGTTAGCGCGTTCGGCTGTTAACCGAAAGGTTGGTGGTTCGAGTCCACCCGGGGGCGGCAACAACTTTTTTTTGTAGATTTCAATCATTTTTTTTAATCTAAATTAAATAAAATATGTATATATATATTTAGTGCTTTTCCCTTAAAATCTTGAAACACCTTTGGCATTTTTGCAACTAATAAAAAGATAAAATAAATTCAATAATATTTTGTTATAAAAGAATAAATAATTTTCTTTGCATATTCGCTGCACCCGCAAATTCGTAGCGTCATCACGGCCCATTAGCTCAGTTGGTTAGAGCGTCGTGCTAATAACGCGAAGGTCGCGGGTTCGATCCCCTCATGGGCCAAATTAATATTTTTATTTTAATTTTTTTTATTGAAATTAAAATAAAATAAATATTTACAACTTTAATAATAAATAAAGCCGCTTCAAAATTGAATATAAACTGCCACACTATTTGGAAAGCTAGTTTTCCTTTAATTCATTCTTTGTTTTTTGCATGTGACATATATTATTTTTTTAATATCATTTATCATTTTAACGAATTTTTCTTGTTTTATATTTCTTTGCAGGTAAGTTGATAAATATGATTTATGATGTGCTAAACGTAAGCACAGAGTTGCGGTAAGATTAATTAATAAAACCGAACATGTGTTCAGTGACAAATACTATTTCATGTCAAGTAATTAAAAAAACTTGGTCAGCAGGATATTTGGTAAGTTTTTTTTTCTAAACTCTGACAATGCGTAAACTTGGAAAATAATAAAATTTAGGAAGATGTTTTTATGTTTAAGATTAAGTAATATTAATAATTAAATGCTGCCGATGATGGATGGCATTGTAAAATCTGGTAACAATTTCTTAACAAAGTGATTGACTTTTTGAGATTGTCCTTAAAACATGTCGCCGTGGAAAATCATGGAAACGTTCCAAAGCTCCCAAATATTGTGGTGTTGGTAATACTAGGTGCTTTTTGCTTTCTATTTTTATGCTTTTCTTATTTGTGCCTATAGGAAATATAATTCTTGTTACTTATTTGCTGTAAAGGTGCTTCAGAAGGAGTCAACAAACCCCCAACAGTCAAACTCGAGTATCCCAAAGGGCAATTTCTTGAGTTCTTTTAAATTATATGCGTATTATATAAAAAATAGTTTCGTTGATAATTTGTTGAATGCCATAATGGTCAATATATTTATGCTTTAATTTGTTTTTAAAGTTACTTTAAGTGTTAAACCATTTCCGAATATCCCTTATTTCATCGACAAGTTCTTAGATAATTAGCTAATTTTGCAAAAATATCAAAATATATTCTTCTTTTAAGCCAAAAGGAACTATTATATAAGATGATCTGAGAACGATATCGTTAACTTCAGGAAATGTAACGATTATAAGCTATATGGTTGTATTCTTTTTTCTTATTACAATAATTAGCTGATATTTATTTTGCCAATTCGGGCAATTCCCACAAGTACAAAGCAGTATGAAATATGCGAATTTATTAAATTGGAAGCGAGAAATTTTCTGTTTCAAACGAAATCCTCATAAACATGTGGATACAGAAATGGCTCCGAATACAGATAAATAGTGAAGAAAATCCACATTTTCGGAACAAAACGAAGTTTTTTCAGTTGCTTTTAGATTGTATTTTACTGAAACACTTTTGTCGGAGAATTGCATGCAAAATGCATTTTATGCAAGAAATCTTTTGTGTTCTATTTTAAAATTCGACAGCCGTGCATGTCTTGTAGATTTCGCATTACAAAAATTGCTTTTCCTAAATAATTGTAGCACATTATTAACTCTAATAACGGACTGCTCCGCAAAGTTTCTTTTGTCTTTCCATTCAGACTAACTTGTAATTTTCGACCTCTAGCAATAGCATTTTGTTGATCCAATTATGCTTTTCACGTCTATTCAATCCATCTATATCTCTATCTTAACTCATCTTGGTTTGCCAAATCAAGCAACAATCAAAGTTAATCTTTGGAAACTTTTATGTAACTTCCTATTTCCAAGTTCTAGCCAGTTCAGCCATCTGGCTAGGGACACGGATTAGTTTTGTATTATATTTTTTTTTCGCTTTTATAATAATTTCTAATTTGAGTATTGTTTAATTATAAAGCCAACTGAGCTGAGTTGTACCTCTAAATTAATAGAGGTTTGATTGTTGATCACTGAGATTCTTTTTAATAATAAATGAATCCAAAACAAAAATCCTTTTAGCTGGAAATTCGCATTGGGTGAAATACCGTTGACGATTATAACTTTGAAGTTGTTGATCAGTTTAAATATCTTGGGTCATACATTATCAGAGAAAGAATTAAAGCTGCGAACTCCACTTTCATCTCGCTCTCAACTCACTTGAAGTCGCGTCTTATTAACAGGAATCTTAAGATCCGACTATATAAATCAATGATCCGTCCTATATTAACATACGGATGCGAGGCATGGACTCTGAGAAAGTCGAATGTGTATCTCCTGGAAAGAACAGAACGGAAATTTCTGCGAAGAATTTTGGGGCCGGTAAGAGTCGATGACTCTAACTACCGTATTCGTACCAACGAAGAACTGCAGGAGATATTCAACGATGCAAATTTATCCGCCTATATCAAGTCGCAAAGGCTAAGATGGGCTGGCCATGTCGCGAGAACACGCAACACGATTCTTAAGAGAACGTGCTTTAACCGACCGGATGGAAGAAGAGTAGTTGGGCGACCGCGATCACGTTGGATAAATGGAGTTGAAGCAGATTTACAGAAACTAAACGTCGAAAATTGGGAAGAAGCGGCGAAGGATAGAGACTATTGGAGAGAAATTGTTCGAAAAGCCAAAGCTGAACTGTAGCTGTAGCGCCAAGGATGATGATGATGAGATTCTTTTGGTCTTCCGTTTACTGATGGAATACAACTTAATTTTTCAATTATTTTTGCAGATATGTGTGTAAATTGACTTCAATCTTTCAATAAATAAATATATTCAATAAATTGATAAGTTTTGCAAAATAAAAAGTATGCTTCAAGTGGAGTCCGTCAGATATTGGCTCTTTTGAAATGTTAACATAATATTTTAACAGATAAACAAATGCGGCACTGCTAAGCAGCACTGTTAATTAACATGGGGGAAATTTGTGTAAGGGAAATTTTGCTTGTCAAATTGAGCAGCACTGCAAACGTGCTTTGTTCGTTTTCATAAATCGCTTGGCGTGGTTCATGTGCGCGGAATATGCTTATTGTTTCGTAGCGTATAAAAAATATGTAAATATTTCGTAAATGGTAAAATAAAAAATGGTTTTTTGTCTGAAACACCAACGCGTGTGCGAAACATATAAATGAAATAAATAAATACATACAAGTTCAACGGGTTGATCTGTTACGGTGTGTGTGTTTGTGTGTGACGTGGGCAGTTTTTGTTTCTTTTATAAATTGTTTAATAAAAAGAAAGTTTCAATTAATAAATTACGCAAATACAATTGGCAAAAAACGTCTACAATTGTCTAATAAAGATGCAAATTTCAATCAAAACTCGTTTAGTCCAAAAAAAAGCAAAAAATTGCCAGCGGCAATAAAAAAAAAATAAGTGAATGCATAAAGTGAACAAATGCAAACAAAAGCAACAATAAAAAGAAATACATATACAAATAAACACACATTGTCTCACACGTACACACATACAAAAAGTGTACGAAAAAAACATAAATAAAACGTGTTTGACGAGTGCCGGCGTCTTTATTTTCGCATTGAATCTACTACGTCACCGTTATGGCTATCTCTGTCACGCTTGCCTCTTGGCTGCAGCTTCAGTGTATTCTTCTTCTTTTGAAGACGAGAGAGATGTAACTCAGCTGTTCTTATGTTGTTAGTGTTGTATTCGCGGCATCTTAGTCTTGCGGCTAGCTTTCTCTTTCTGCTCAAGGCATTGCAACACAGCTGTTGTTTCAACAATTATCTCATTGTTGTCTCGTCGTTGCTGTTATTGTTTTTGATTTTTTTGTTTTTATTTTGAATTTTGTTTAAACCAGTTTTATCGTGTTTTTTGTTTTTGTCAAATAATTCTATTGACTGCAGCTAGCTGAATTTTTATACTCTATACCACACGTGTCACAAAGAGTATATACATATGTGACATTCAGATAGAAAAGTCGAAGACCATCCAAAGTTATCTAAATTTTTGTAAAAAGAAATTTTTTTGGTATCCCTAGGGACGTAAGTTAATTTTTGTTTAGAATAATAACAAATTTCATTATTTGTGAGCTTTAGTAAAAACATTTAGCTTACTTAACTACTTAATTTATACAAAAATGCATTAGGTCATATATCACAAATGTCAGAACAAGAGATATTTTATTTCAAATCGAAACATTTTTTACTTGGAAAAGCATTTATACACAGTGCAATGTGTTGCCAAGGGTATATTAGTTTTGCGCAAACTCATAACACATGTAACACCTAGAAGGAAAGATCGGAAAGATTATCTAAATTATGATCAGAATGACTACTAATGTCCGTTTGTAAGAACGCCGAAAAACGAACGAACGAAAAAATTTGGTTTTCGAGGGTATGCAAGTTTATTTTATGTATGTATTTCTTATCTAGGATATATAATAGCTGTGTTTTGCTCCATCTCAGTAAATTCGAACGGTTATTTTGACTAAATTCGACACTCAAGTTTTTCCTAAGACTTTTGGTTTGTGTACAGGAACTAAGAAAACATAAACAATCAATTTCCACGAACCAGAGAACATTTTAGCTTTTAAATGGATCTCACGAAAGTTTCCATTATAATAAACAACAATAAAGTTCGTATCGTTTTATCGCTAAATCAAAAGTCCTTGTATTGCCAAATAAAGTTAAATTTAAGGAAGATCGCTAGAATTTAGCAATATTCTAACTACTTCTAGTTAATTCATTATCACTATAAAGTTCTTAGAACAAGAATAAGCCAGTGTGATGTTAGATTGGGATCAAAGCGACAGCTCCGCTTGAATGATCAATTGGTTTCTTACTTCGATTCGCTTCTTTTATCTAGGGTTTATAATAGCTGTGTTTTGCTCCATCTCAGTAAATTCGAACAGTTTTATTTTGACTAAATTCGGCACTCAAGATTTTTTTTATCGAGCACTTTATTTAAATTTGTTAAAAATCGGTTGACTTTATAAAGCTACCATTAGACAAATCGGCCATAAAATTAGATTTTATATGCACTCGCTATATGTCGTTTGTTCTTCAACTAATCTTAACCAAAATTGGGTTTTAAAATTATTACCAATCATTACGTCAAATTTGATCCAACTGTATCAGAATAATTTTTGTACTAAACTCATTGTATTTCGTTTGTTTTTTAACTTATTCGGATTTAGGAAAGTGTTTTAGTCTATCCAAACTCTGCGTCGAATTTGAGCAAAATCTTTAAAATGTTATTCATTAAAAAGTTTGATTTTTATGTTTTTGAATATATCATTCCAAATTTACCACTATTAAGATTTAGTATCTTAAAAGTTTTCAGTGTTTCCTGGCACTGTTTCAAGTTTGCTGATAATCCATCAGTTTTTGTTGGTTTATAACTGATTCTTTAACAGAAAATTGGTAAATTGTATCTCCAAGTCGTGTGGATCCAACTTTAACAGAAGCATTATTTTTTTCTATTAATGTTAAGTTTCTTACGAGGGTTTTGAGAATAGTTTCTGCGTGAGGAAAGTTGAATGTAATTAGTAAAATAATTCTCAACGACTTGTAAGGAAAGTCGTATGATTTTGTTAGTTACTTGTTCCAAATTTGAACAATTTATTTTCTAAAAATTTAAAAAAAAGTATAATCTAATTTGGTTATTATATAAATATGGGTTATTAGTAAAAATGCTTAATTCTAAAGCTATAAGTATTTTGATATGACTACTTTAAAATTTTAGTTTAAAAACGAATGAAAATAAGTTTTAACAAAGCCACAAATTAATAGGAAACCCTCGTGAAAGTGATTCTACCATGTTAACATTGACACCATATAAACTTGTTGCGCTTGAAATGGGTTATTATACTTTGTTTAAGATGTTAATCGGGGTCTTCACGACATGTTTGTTTCGCTTGTGCACCTTGTATGGTTAGCATGAATCAGCCACGCATAATCTGATGTAAAGTTTCAAAAACGTTCTCTTTAAATCGAATGGCAACGTTTTGTTATTATTTCCCTAAATGCGTAATCTAAACTGTACACTCATTTCGTCAACAAAATTGGAAATGATAACATTTTTTATGTTTTTTTCCGCAATTCCGCTACAGTTGCGTACTGTTTCGGGTGGTACTTCCTCTATTTGCTTTAAAATTTTTGACATATTTTCGCTAAATTTATATTAAATTGTTCTTTTTATTTTGACAAATTAAGCTTGTTCCATAATACTGTGGAAAAGATTATTTTTTTCTAATTTGTTATAATTGTGGAATGAAATGATATTCGTCATAAATTCTGGGTATACTTATTTTGCCAAAAACAGTAAAAATATCGATTCGTAATGTGCTAGAAGTATAGTTTAGTAAAAGTTGTTCTTTTAACTGAACCAACTCATTCGAACTCGTTAAGATCCCTTAGTTAATCAACTGTATTTCTTCGTTAAAGGCCAAATTTAGAAGCGAATAATAAGTTTCTCTAGTCTAATTCGCAAAACGTGTCATAATAATGACATTTTCCCATGGATTATGCAAGTAAACTCGTTAAAAGTTGGAGGTATTTTACGAGATATAAATAGTACTACATTGAAGTACCTTAATTAAATAAAGATTATATATATTGAAGTTATTCACAACTTTTCCTTAATTGTGAAGTGCACTTTGTTGGACTATTTATTGCCTTGGCTAATTACAGGTAAAGCAAAACTAACTTTTGAACTCAACCAACACAGACGTCATGTTTGTTTGACTTGGTAATTAGACATTTCTGAGTCATTTGGGACTTACTCAACACTGTTTTTTTTTGTTCTTTTGTTGAACTAAAAGCAAAAAGCGGTTTTCTATTTGTCAAAGTTGTTTGTGGCTTTGTGGCCCACTTACTCATAACTCAAGCCACAACCACATGAAATGCATAATATTTGTTCATTGTTTGTTTTTAAATAAATAAGTAAAATATTAAATATGACAAACTTACGTCAGTTTTTAAAATACAACGAATTTCTAGTTGTGGTATCAACATATGGCAAAACACAAAAAATTAAGAACTATCCCTTGAAATCTAATTAGTAAGTTACAAACTACAATCAGCCTTTTTTTAATTTCTTATTAAATCGCTTTTACCGGCATTCGTCATCGTTGTACATAGTACAATTATATTAAAAAGTATTACTCAGTATATGTTTATGCCAAAATAGAATCTATTTTTCACATTTTTCTACATACGAACGACGCCGGTCCAAGATGTTGGCAACTTGTTGTTTTAATTTTCGCCACTTTTGCTTTCAATTGCCAAATACAAGAGAAATAAACAAATGGTTTATATATGTTGAAGATCTAGATTTAAGCATAAGATACAATGTTGAAAGCATTTTCATTTTCAAAACTAATTTTGTTTAAAATGAAAAACTTGCCAGTTTTTTTTTTCTTCTTCAATATTTTGAGCTTTCAAAAATATTTTTTAAAACTTAATTAACATTTTTTTTTTCTTAAATTTGAATGATTTATGGAGATCTGTGGAATGCTGAGGCTTTGTTACAAATCAATTATATTACACAAATATTATATCATACGATTCGAACTATGTAAACTATCTTATATTTTGAAGAAGGTACAAATTATAAATTAAGGGTGATTTTTTAGACTGTTCAGAAAAAATTCAGCAAAACTGTACAAAATCTTTACTTGAACGAACAATAAATTTGAATTACACATAGATTGTGCTGCAACAAGTTGCATTATTCACTTATAAGTATTGATTTTATTTGAGAATCTTTTAGCAAACTTTATTTGAACGATCGATAAAAATTATTTGTATCGCGGCTTCATTCAAAAATTGTTTTGATTTAAAATTCGATTTGCCAAGTGTCGGTTAAGCTAAAATCCACTAAACTCTATAAAATCTTAACTTGAAAGATCGTTTAAAGTGAATTATATCGCAGCTGCGTTGCAAAGTGTTGCATTGTCTATTTTGATTTATTTTTGAGGTTTCTAAAACTATGTATGATAATATATAAGGGGTAATTTTTTACGAGTCTGGTAAACAATTTTAGTAATCCATATAAAATCTCCATTGGAACGCTCGCAAAAATTTTATCATATCGCGGGTATGTCTTAAAAAGTCCAAACGTTGGGCGCAATTTTCACATAATTGATTGATAAATAATCGGCATTGAGCGGAATGAAACCATATGTAAGCCTAAAAGAGATGATTTGGGACGTCTTTAAACAGATATGGTGCAATAATGCCGCACGCCGGTATTATGGAACAACAAACAGCTGCTTTTACGAGTCGATTTGGTAGTTTTTACAATGCTTCTTTCTGGTTGCCCCTTATTCCACATGCCGTAATTTTCCCTATGCGTGTATTCGTTCAATAAATGACATTCCAATTAGTAAGAAGTAAGAAATAACTTCTTACCTACCATTAATTTGGATTCGATTGTAAGCGAAATAATCGCTAAATTATAGACCAAACTAAATGACTGTTAAAATCAGCTCTTGCACAAAAAAGAGCTTCAAAAAAATAACCCTTCATTTTGCTCGAAATGCACGAAGCGCGTTATAGTTTGTTTGAATTTTGTTTACAAATTTTATCGAAGCAATACGGTTAAGTTTATCGACACAAAGGCTATAAAAAAATTTAAATTGCCAACTTTGATCACTATTTCTACGAATAGTTTACCTTAACAACTTTATTTTATTCGAGATCCTCTGAAATATAATTTATACATACATATATATAAACTCGCTAATATAATAAGACAAATAAGCTGAAAATTTGTTTACCCTCGCTCTTAACATTTTTGAGGTGTGGTTAAGAGGTGTTGATATAGATAGACTATCGGGCGGATGAGCGAACATGGGTATATCTACTTCTCTAGACAATTTGTTTATAAAACTTGGGTAATGTTGGGGCGGCCTGCGAGGTATAGACTCACAAAACTAGTTTAGATTGAATACCGTGTGTTTACTTCAAAAATCGGAAAGCATTAAATTATTAATTTAGGGAATATTTTTGTATTTAGATATATGCCGTATTAGCTTTCTATGCACAAACACTTAAATCGCAGCCTCCCAAAGATTGTGAGATTCCCAAGCAAAAAGCAAAATATAGCAAGATTTATAATCTGCTTAATTGGTCAGTAATAAAAGTCTTGCCAATTTGGCAACACTCTGCAAAGCTTCTTGAATAATGCACTTATTTGCATATGCTTGCTTTTCAAAATTAGCAACTAGCAGGCATCAAGTGTTTACAGAATCAAGAATTTATAGTTTACATTGTTAGAGCTTGTTATACTTCAAGGAAAGTTTATTTTTGATATGAGTACTGATTGAGTGTTGCAATATGAGCTTGTGAATACCCCTTAGGAATTCATTATTTAATTGAGTAAACAGTGAAACCTGTAAAAGTCGCAAGCCATAACAATGCAAGATAAGAAATAAAGTAAGATAATTGCTTTGTTTCATACAGTCCTATTGCAGGAACTAAAATTTATGTGAGTTCTACACTTTCTGTAGGAGAGCACATACGCTATACGCTGTCCAAAAACCATTCAAATATTTGCAATATTTTGCGGCCACCACATCTATTTCAATACTTACACGCTTGTCATTGTTGATATTTGTTGTGTTTTACGTTTTACGCTTCATTTGTCCCATTTCCATTTATAATATATCTGGGAATAGGAGGTAAATGCAAACTAAATTTTTAGCTTTACATCGCGTGCTACTTTCGATTTTCTCGCTGTTGGCGCTGTTTTCTAGTCGTGAGTATTATTGTTGAAAAATTGAAAAGATTGTCATCGATACGGTCAAAAAGCTAATTTGCTGTCAATACACAAAAAAAAAAACAAGAAACACAAATCGAAAACTCAATCGTTACCTGCTCTACATAAATGGTATATAATTGTTGCTAATTTTGCGGATCATTACTTTCGAGTGGTAATTAGCAGGCGCAAGGCTTAAACTGCTTTGAATTATTTAGAACCAATACGATTAGAATATTAGAATTCGCTGTCAGGTCAAGCTTAATTTGACATATTTTATTCATGCTTTCAGTGCAGTGCAATTTTCTTATAATTTGTCATTAAATCTTTTATTTTGCATATGTCATATTCCAACACTGACTATAATATGCGGTGGTGCAATTTGCTGTCGAACAATTTTTTACCTTCCCACAGTGCACCCTAATAAGGGAAGGTGTAATTAGGTTGTTGAAAGTTAACTTGGAAAAATCAAAGAAAATGTACGTTAAAAACATTTGTAGTAACGACTTTGGTATACCGTGTAGCACTATTTTGGAATTGATTTCGTTAGTTTTTGCTTATTAAGTTTAACAGGCATTGGTCGTATGAGTTGCGATATCTTTGTTAATAAAAAAATTCGCATGAGTTTCTTATTTTAAATTGTTTTTTTTTTGGGCCTTGTAGTTAAACGATATGCTTCACTGATTCTTATTATATTTTATACGTAGCTTAGACAAACCAAAAAGCTCGATAAACCCCAATTCGATTGCAAGTCTTTATTAATAATCGAAGCACAACAAAATGTCCTACAAACATTCACAATTTTCCGATTTTTTTTTATTATAAAATAAAGGAATTTTTCATGGGTATTGAAGTTCGATGGTTGACGAAAAATATGAGTGATTCGCAGAGTATAAAACCTTATTGGCTTTTTCTATAATAGAATTTGCAACATTGAATTATTTGGAACTACTTATTAAAAGGATTAATATTTATTGTGTATGTAAAACGTCGCATAGCCAGATGTTTACTTGGCCCAGTTGCACTTGCTTCTGTTATTGTTCTTGTTGTTGCGTGATACCTTGAACAGGGCAATGTCGATGACAATGCTGTTGACATCAAATACTTGAGTTGGTCGATTGCCAATCATCTATCTATCGATTTATACAATTACGCGTCATCGACTATCGTTGTTGTTGCTTGCTTGCACTGTGCTTTGTTTATTTAGCTTGATGACTTCACATGTCAAATGGCCAGAGCGCGCAAGAGCAAGAGAGAGAGAGAGAGAGAGAGTGAGATCTGCATAATGTCAACTAAGAACTGCGTCATAAGTTGTATTCGCTCACGCTCATTAGCTCATTTGCTCGTTCACAATAAGCTTTAAATACTTGAATTTTTTGCATTGTTGTCGCAGCGTCTAATTAACACCTGTTTATAAATTAGCGCGTTATTTACTATTTGTGTGGACACAACACACAAAAAATAAAACAAAAAATTGTAATTTTTCAAAGACTGCAACATGTTTTATTTAAATTTATTGAGTACAATAGCCAAAACTATGTCAACCAAGGGTGCCGCAGTATATATTTCATTGAATTGACCTTTTCCATTTCCATATGCTTTTGTTTACCAAATGCAGCGGCGGCTCTAGCATAACAGTATTTTAATGGGACTACAGTACTAATAGTAAATCCCCCCAAGTACCTAAGGGTCTTTCTATCTAACTCCATCCCTGGTAAAAGTACATATTGTAAGTTTGTATACTCTAGTCTTTACTCATACATAAATAAAACGTGTGGTTTAAAGTATTTGTGTGCGTTTTAAATTTCGTGTTGTCTTTAATTATTTTCTTATCTAGATATAAACAAACACAAATACATGTTTCCCATCCGGCCTCGCGTTCTATTAGCTTGCTTTTAGTATGTCCCAGTTACGTGTTTATTTCTATAAATATTAAGTTTTGATTTCAACTTGCTATACCCCCAAGTTACCTTAGCTGCTTTAAAAATTGTCGATTATAATGACGTGGTGGTAGACTGGGAGACTGAACTAGGCGTCTTGTAAAATGTTTTGATTGCAATAATAAATAAATTCATACCATAAATTCAGTTCCAAGTTCGATGAGAATACGCTTTCATCTGGCAATGTAATGAAAAATTTATAGACAATAACTTAAAAGTGGCAATTACCATGTATCATTATGTATATCTCACCTAAATAATCAGCTTCAATGGCATTTATATGAATTTATTTTTATCAAGAAAAAAAAAACATTAAAGTCGTTATAGATATGCCCGGTTTTCTTCTTATAATGATACCTCATAATTGTTTAGTATAATAGATATTTATTAAACTCAAGTTAAACTCGTAAAGGGTGATTTTTTTTAATATACTCGCTTCTGGCACGTGTATATAGTTTGGATATGAGCAATTTAATATTAATATCAATGTAATTTATATTTAAGAATTTTAAATCGTAGATGATATTCTATAACGTTCTATGCACTTGAGATAAAAAATTAAATATAAAGTGCGTGACTTTGAGTGTTAGTCAGAAATTTCTGTGAATTGTATAAGATGTAGTATTTATCATGACAATACAACCGCGAAACATTTTTTATAAAATATTTAACTACTTTATTGTTTGTTGCAGTGCATATTCACCAAGTGTAACAGATTGTGTCTTAATTACATTTAACCATAATTCTGACTAGTATTAGTATATAATGTGAGTTCTCTCGGTTGAATCATATGTAACTTAGTCATTGTATATCGTTGCTGGAGTGCTTCAAGTCAATATGGCAAGGCGGTTATTAGGTATACAAAAGTTTAATAGCATTTTAAACTTAGCTCATTACTCAACTAACTTGTATAAAAAAATTTAATTGTTTGAGAATATCTCAAAGCGGTGATTAGTATAAAATTTATATACGAAAAACGCAAAAACTGTTGGAATTTAACATATTATGTCGTTAAGATTGTAATATATTTTGTAGCAGAGTGTTTTGAATGTTTGAAATTTATTGTCAAGTGTTAAAATTAAGGTGATATTTAGCAATACTTATGATGATCATGGTAAAGACTTTCCGACTTGCATTCTTTAATTTTAACAATTTAACGGAATTGGGCTTCTTGGCTTAGTGGTAATCACAGAAATGTTGTTTGAGAGATAAAGCATTATTTATTATAAGATTAAAAATCTAAAAGAACGATAAAAAATAACAACCATGATCTCAAAAAAACAGGCAGCTTGTTAAACTTTGGTAGAGAAACCAATGAAAATCTATCGTTTATCAAAATATAAGCTTTATTTGATAAACCGTAACGTGAATTTTTAGAAATCGTATTATTTATAAAAAGATGCTGATTAGGAATAAGGTGATGCAAATTTGATTTGATATCAACTCCCTATTCTATACTATACACCTTTTGCCTACATATTATATAAAATAATACATCCAAAAGTTAAAGTGTTCACATTTCTTCGACATTTACGCGTTTTAAGTGTCCATGGGTAGCGTAGTACTCACATCTAAATTCGTAGTACCGAAAATATGCTACTTGGATTTGGCAATTAAGTGCAAGTCCCGTATCTCTTCGAACACCATGCTCTTCCCTTGAAGTGTGGAAAGTATCATTAAAATTATGTCGACGACTCTACGATTTTAAATTATATGTTCAAAATTTTATTTTAAAAATTAACATACATTTGCGCCTATGACACCTTGTAAACTTCTGCCCCATTTTGTTACTTCAATTCTTTCAATTTCAAACACACATAAGTAGGAAGATATATGGACTTATCGGCAATTCATTAAATTTGTGGACCCAAAACTCAAAAGGAACGTAGATTTTTGTAAAAATTTAAAACGCTGCTAAGATTATCAAGAAATATCTGAAAATTTATTTTAGTATAGAATTGTCGACTGTATTTTTTACCCAGAACAGTATCGTAAAATCGTAAATTGGCTAGGAACTAGAGGTTACAGAAATGGGGTACAAAATAATGTCGAATATATAATAAAAATAGTGAAATTATAATGATCAGTTTGTACTCTGAACTTTTGTTTTACAATTTTCTTCTCTAGTGCCTTCATGGTATTTTAACTGGAATTCTGACTAATAATATTTTTTACTTGGTAATATTCCAATAAAAGCAATAATCTAACAAAGGTCTTAGAAGCTTTTACTCCCTATTCAGAGTGTATTATCTTTTTTTTTGCATTTGCTTATTTAATTTACTTGGCCATTTCTATTTCTGTTTCTATTTCCATTACATATAATTTCTATCTACTATAGATACATAGAGCTGCTCAGTTATTTTGGAATGAATCCAAAAAAAAAATTTATTATTTTCTTTTTCGATATTTTTAGCTGCAGTCATGAGCTGAAAATATAAAAAAAAAATAACGAAAAACAAAATAAAATACAAATATTTCACACCAAAATGCATATAGAACCGACAGACAAAAGTTTTTGTTCCATAGAAAAAATATTCAAAAAAATAATTCCACTAGTCTAGATAGAGTATTTTTTTGTTTTAATATAATTTTTGTTGTTATTGTTGTCCATTTTTGGCAGACACAAATTTTGAAAGCGTTGCGCGGGTGGCGTATACGTTATATATTTTTTTCGACCAACTCAGGACCCTCGCTTCATTGCTTATTCAATTACAAATACCATAATTAGTTTTATTGGCCAAAAACTTTATCAGCTTGGGGTTTGTTTAACTGTTCGCTGCCATAAATATTTATAAAGCAATTTTTCTCATTATTTTTATTTTTTGCGTCTAGCGCAATTGTCATTTTGTTTGCAGTGCTTTAATGTTGGGAGAACTTCAAGGCCAAAGTGGACATGGCTCGTCGGTTCAGCGTAGGAGCCAAGGCTCAATTAATGGTAACAATCGATTACTTTCTCACATGTGTGAATAGCGCGTGGGTGTGTGTTACCTTTTTTTTCGCTGGAATATACTCGATTCCTCGGAATAACATGCCAAAGTAGTTAAAAAGAAATGTGCTGGAAGTTGTTGTAAGTAATTGTAATCCAAGGACTATGAATATTTATGAAGCATGGCATTACAACGGGCATAACTACGCCTATTTGTTCCCAATGGGTGTTCTCTATAGTTGACTGAGCTTTGATAAATATTAGAATTTAGTTTTTTCTTTTTTGATTGTACAAAACGGCAGTATTTTGATTAAGGGAATTTGTTTGTAGCTATAGGCATAAAATTGAAAACGAAAAGTTGGATTAAAATTGGTTGACTGTATCATATAGTTAGAGCGAAACTTGATTAAAAATAACGATTCTGTTTTAACAAAATTGGTTAAATTTAGTTTATTTCTGACCAAAATCGGCATATAAAAGTGGTTGAGTATTCTTAGAGATTGTCACAGGTAAAAAACTAGTTTCTTACAACAAATTTAATTTATTTCATGATATATTGTGTTCACATTCAGTTCTTAAAAGTTGCTAGTTATAGTTTGAACTATGTCTTGCGTATAGGGCGAGTCGGTTAAAAAAAAGCTATTTAAAAAAGATTTAAAGAATTTTGAATTTCAAAAGTACCTTAGTCTTTTTAAGTGCTTATAATTTTATTTGGCAAATTTCTTTCTGTTTTGTAGATTTGAAGTACTTACAAGTGCAGGCTATCTCTAAGTCTTCCTCAACAGACGTTAGCATGCGTCATTTTTTAAAAATATTTTGTCTTTTGTGGACTTGTGGTGAGAAGGTGAACCAATTTCTTCTAAGATTTAAGTACTTTTTACTTTATTATTATTATTGACTTAATGCATGTGAACTACACAATTGAACAATCAAATTGCATGAAGCTGACATTGATTATTTTTATCAGGGCAGGATTAAATCTGTACAAAAGTAATTTCTTCTTTTTGCACTGCGAGATTTGCATTCGGACTCTTCAATACGATTGCCTGCCATCGTATTCATATATACTTAGTAGAAATCGCAGTCAGCTAAAGCGCAACCGAGCGTGAAAGCGACAATTCAGCAAATGCATGTAAGAGAGTTGATACATTTGCGTGTGTGTGTGACAACGCCTTAAGCATGGTAGAATTATTAAAGGTAGCGACAATATGAATAAAAAAACTCGCGTGTTATGTGCATTGAAAGTCTCTTTTCCTTTGTTCCTAAAGATCGTTTGTCAAACACACAAAAATTGATACGATATTTCAATAAAGAAGAAAAAATTATATTGTGTTGGAGTTGGCTCAATCTAGTTCATTTTACTGAATAAGTTCAATTGTTCGAAATTAGACAGTGAACAAACCTATTCAGCTGTTTACTTGTTCAATTTGCTCAATCTCTAACGTCTGTTTAAAAAAAAATAACAACCGTATAAGAAGAGCCTCAGAACGAACAACTGTATACGAATACTATGAGAACAAGCAACTTTATATAGAGTAAACAATTTAATAAGAACGAACAAGTGTATAACTTTGTATAAATAGCATTGGAACATACAATTCTACAAGAACAAGCTGCATAAGAATGCTGAACGACTGAAT
The DNA here is from genome assembly GCA_035046065.1 of Chymomyza procnemis. Lineage (NCBI taxonomy): Eukaryota > Metazoa > Arthropoda > Insecta > Diptera > Drosophilidae > Chymomyza > Chymomyza procnemis. The sequence continues at coordinate 7,201,946 of JAWNOJ010000023.1, read as the reverse complement.
TAAAACCAACAACCATATAAGTGAACTTATTTAGTTTGTTCTATACAACGAATAATTCCTCTTTGTACGATTTAACCACTACTATAGGTACAATTTTTGCTTTGGGTGCAATAGATGAAGTCTTGAAATTTGCTTGAATTTTGTTTCTCAAGACAACTTGTACCTCTGTTAAATATATTAAAATTATAGGGTAACGTCTTTGATGAACCGAAGTTTACAGCTGTCAATGTTCGAACATGGCCGCTTTCAGACCCTATATTTTATCAAGATTTCAAATTCTATCAAAGCTTTCTGGAATTTCAGCCCCACCCTTTGCCATAATTCATATGTTCCTTAGTTTCCCTAAGTTGCTGCAGCTGTCATAATATTAAACAACTACAACAACCACATATTTCATACTTTATAACAATGTAAGTTATTTGTTACTTGTTCGAGTTATTGATTTTCTCAGTCGTTAAATATTTCTTGCATATTTTCAAAGCAATTTACGCCCCCAACACATAAATAAACCAAAGTAGTTGTTACTTTTTCTGTGTGTGAATATGAAGAAAAGTTTTGCCATTGTAAGTTTCCTAAAGTAACCCATTTAAAATGATTGCTATTATAATGATAATAAAAGTGTCAAACACTTGGGAAAGTTTTCACATTTTCATGGCAAACCACTTTTGGTGGCTCTGGAAATTAGCATGCCCAGACAAAAAAAAAAAAAACGTTTCCATCGTTGTTGAGTAAATACAGAAACTGGCCAGTGAACCATGTGCTTTTCAAAATGATAATTTACATGGTTTCTGTTGACTTTTTTTTTTAAAAGCTTATTTTTTCCGTAATGTTTACCATTTTTATCACCTGTAATCACGTCAGGGTACGTTATACAATGTATATGGCAGGCAGTGGCGCATGTATTTGGGATTGCGGCAGAATTAAAAAAAGCGGCACTTAATAGGTGATTTTTTAAGAGACTGCCAATTTAATAATATACAAAAAAAAAGTATGTATTAATTTCATTTTAAGTTCAATCAAGCGCCTATTGTTTTGTAAGTTTTGGTTAAAATAAATGGCAATTGTCTGAGATGCCCACAATTTATACTGGGAATAATTGAGGCATGCAAACATTTCACGTTAAAGTAAAAATAGCTTGAAGTACTTGAAAGCGAAAACCGCAAAACAAAACTGATTTATTTGGTGTAGATCGATCTGAAGCGCAACGTCTGCTATAATGCTGCCATATTATAATACCTGAAAGCCATAAATTCTGTTCGAAGAAGTCGGAAATACGCGCTATTTGCGCTTTCATCTGGCAATCTAATGAAAAAATATATAGAGAATAACTTAAAAGTTGCTATTACCATGTATCACAAGCGATATTTCACCTAAATGATCAATCACCTTTGGGAGCAATTATATTAATTTATTTTTATTCACAAAAGTACATCATTAAAGTCGCTTTAGGTACGTCCGGTTTTTCGTTGATTCGCCTGTTTGAATATGCCTGACGGAGTCGGAACGTTTTAAATTGTTTTTCAATTTATTGTTTGCAATTTTCTTTGAAGGTCTAAAAGACTTCCTGTTGCGAGGTTTACTCAAGTTCACGTCATCAGTGTTATGTTTCGAAGTGCATTATTTATTTTGCAAAAAGTTCTGCAATTTGAGCAAATAGTAGCGTAGGGGCATTCTCAACTCTGACATTGTTTTATGTAAGGAGTGGCGTGTGTCACCATTTTCTTAAAGAAGATACAAGAGATAACGTTCGGGTTTTGGATGAGGTACGCCCCCAGTAATGGCCATATTGCTGGCAATGTAAAAAATAGATTAACAGGATTTGAGATTGGCTTGCCTTATTGAACTTACTCACTTCTTATTTATGAGTCAATTTATGCTTATTGAACTAACTGAAGCGTTAAAAAAAAAATCACCCTTTATAAGTGTGTACAGTGGTTCTCCGCGCAGTACGCTTTCTGTTTGTCAACACACGCAATCGTTTCGCACTTAAATCACTCGAGTCCCCGACAAAGACAATGATGAATGACAGTGGAGTCGTCGCCTTATTGTTTTACGTTGCCGTCCTTTTTAATAAAATACAGTTCTTTGACCTTTATGTGCTTATAATATACGTAAATATAAATATGTCTTGTATATGATATGCCAAGTCATTTGGTACTAGTTATTTGTGCTAAGAAAAAAATTATTTTAAATGGACGTTCGTTGTGGAATAAATAAAGCCACATTTGGTATCTAATAATTAGTCGTAGGACTTTAACATTTTTGTACTTTTGCTTTATTTGTTATATAATATTGTATGTGTACCTGGTGTAAACAGTTAGTTGTTTTATTTACTTTGTTGATAAAGTTAATTGTGAATTGTAGCCAAAAATTGATTAAAAGGTATTCCATTGTTAAGTACGACACACTTCCGCCAGATCGTAGCTCAGTAAATAACGATTTAACTTTATTTTCATATGAGGTTCCCATTTCAGTCGACCTATCTTGCTTTGGTCAGGCGTTCACCCTTCTAGTTGTTAACTCTCGGTGAAGATAAGTCTCCCATATGAGTCTAGGTCGTCCCCTTCGTCGACTTTCCCTTGGAAAACCTTCTTTGCTGGAGTTTCTTCATTCATATGCACGACATGGCCGTGACAGCGCAATCGTTGTGCAGAAATACGCTGAACAATATCTTAGTGTTCTCATGGTTCATTTAACCGATTTTGATCAGTGCTAGGAAATACTAAAATACTTTGCATTGGCAATTTCAGATATCTTTATAAAGAAGCGAATAATTTACCTAGAGCTTTTGATTCTGCTTAAGCTAATCTAAAACACTTGTGGAACCTTTATCATGTACTTCGACGTTAAATAACGCATCTTATCTAAAGTTTGGGGTCTTCGACCATATTTTCTAGCTAGACGTTATAAGTAATCTCAATATAAGAGATAACTTGCTTGCACTAATAGCTACTTTTGCTTAAATCCGACAAAACTTCCCAAAATTAAATGAAACTGATTACACTTAAAAAAGGTCATGGTTGGAAGTATTATTTTTATAAAAAATAAAGAAAAATTTCATTCAAACACATAAATCGTAACTAAATCATAAATTCATGCCAAAATATCTTTGAGGTAATATGGAATGTTGATTTAAATATGCACAGTTTTAGAACTAGAGTTAGAGAGATTTTTGCCTGAAAGATAATTTACTTCGAAAAATAGTTTAAATTTTTCAAAAACAGTTCGTCAAAAAATCTTTGGTTTTTGTTTTATTTTGATTCGGCGTGCCATTCTTCTTTAGAAATTGGTAGGAATACGAATAAATGTTTCGGGTTCGCTTTCCGCTTTTACGACAATCTTATTATTATTATTGATGAGGAAGATTTGTAACGTGACATGTAGCTCTAGGGGCACAATAGAGAATTCCTCTAAGTCTAATGCTATTCATGGCGAAGCTCACATTTCTGTATTATGTGAGAGTTTATGACTCCCCTCCCCTCATTGATGTTGGGCGTCATCCTCTTTGTAGGATCGGCAAGTTTTATTTGCGAAAATACTCAGTTTAGTTAGGTGATAGTTCAATCTATAGTGATCTTTTAAAATTCCTTTAACAATTCTCAGACTTTTTGTATAAGTCCTGGAAGGATATCTGAGTACTTTTCTCATTGTCGTTCTCCCTCTCAACGTAATATCAGGGCAATGTTTCCTGAACCTAAAACGCAAAAGAGTGGAAGTCGCAGTCGCAGTCTTCTACCAAGTTTGTATGCTTCACTATTTGGGGTTGTTGTGTACGTTCCGAACACACCTTGCCACTAAGTTTTCTTACTGAGCCCTATTTGGAATCGTTTTACAAAATAATAATCTGTTTGCATCGTATCCTGTGGCATGGTTATCTCGGGAAGACGTTTGACACGTGTGCCAAACTTCTTGTTATTTCAGGAATTTTGTTTATTTTTTCAGTTCTATCCACTATTGTATCTAAACAGATATGTTGTGAATGGTACTATTGTAATTATAGGTTGGTTGAAACTTTTTATTAGTTTAAAGACTTGTTGAATTATTCAGCATCGAATTTGCCCCAAATTATTATGACTATGTCACTCTCATATCCTTGGAATGAACACTCACTAGAGTTCTCTAAAAAAAAAACAAATCTTGGCGTTATTTTTACGATTTTTCTTACAGTTTGTTATCTGAACATAAGTTTCTTTATTATTTATATTAATATCAATCATTTACAGTGCTTAAAAGAAAGTTAATAAAAAAATTGACATGTAAAAAAATGAAACTGTCATTAAATGTCAGAATGTTAAAACACAAAACACTTATTATATACTGCATTAGACAATGATTTTATTGCGTTAATTAAATTTATTTTTTTTGTTTATAACAAAAAGTGCATTCACGCGTTAAATCGACAAGTGCCTCTATCCATTTAATGATAAACCAATAAATCCAGTGAGCATTTTAAATTAAAACAAAAGAAAAATAACCAATACAAGTAGTGAGAAAAGTGTTGTATGTGTTGGCAAAATGAAAAGTGCATCATCCAGTTTTGTATAGAAATCACGGTATTCGCTAAAGTTTTGAACTTGGAGCAAGCACTCTATAGGCTGCTAGATCCGTGCGGAAACATGTCAAGATGGCAGAACACGGCAACAATAAAAACAGCATTAACAATTCCAATGAAGCAGCCAGCAGCAGCGGTAGTAATGGCAACCATCATATGCCCGGTGAACAATCGCAGACACCACAGGATGATTCACTTTCAAATGTGTTGCAACAGATGCGGGACCATTGGCAGCACTATACACGGCGGTTGAGAGGTGTGGCAATGCGGCATACGGCAGCAACGGAGCCGACAACTGCAGCCGTTGAGGCGACCGCCATTACCGTAGTCGATGCTGCCATACGGCCGCAACCCTTGGCAGCTATTAGCCAATGTGGCAGAAAGTCGACCGCATTTGGAGACTCACCCAAAGATTATATTTTGGAAAAATTGCGACTGAAACGACGAAAAGGTTTTTATAAAATTTTGTTTTGTTTTGACATATTTTTACTCTTATATTTTCTATATTAAAAACAATTTTGACAGTTAAAGCGCAGGCGTGCTCTTAGCTGCGCTCTTAAGCATGCGCGCTCTTTGCACTCTCTTCGCTTTCAAATGTAAATGTCATTGAAATTGTTTTGACTTGATTTTGCGCTTTTTGTTTTGCTTGCAGCTTTCGCATTTGTTTGAATGCGATTACAAGAGAAAAGCTAAAAAATAGAGCAGAACGAGCAGCGATGAGTGTACATCTAGTATTTATGTACATGCGAAATGAGTATATTATATACTATGTTGTATATATAAAGCAGGGGTGCTAATGGGCAAAAAAGCAATATCGTATCAGATGTGACATTATTTCGAATGAATAGTATTCTAGAGTAGGTGCTTATTTAATAGGTTTGTTCTATAGTATTTTAAACTTCAATATGCATTTTTCATCGAATTTGATTGTGGGATGTATGTTTCTCAAATCATTTCATCTTAAGCACAAGGAACTGCATTTCATTCACATTGGAGTTGAAAATGCGTATTTCGATGTGAAAGCTTAGAATGTTGCTTTGCCTTATGGGTGTGAGGATGCCAAAAGCAGTTTTCGCGTTGTTGATTCTATTTTCATTGTCCAATTCAGTTCACAACGTGCTGTGAATATGCAGTCAAGAGAACAGAACTCATCTAAAGCTCCTCTATTTAAATCCTTTCACTCAACAAAGAATATTTAAAAGCTAGATGTAAAATTCCCGCTGCGTAGAAATACTGCCAGCAGCCTTACCCAAACGGGTATTAGGCGCTATTGCAGTGTCGTGGTAGATAGCCATTTAAACCCTTCATCAGGTTACAACCTTCCTATTATTGCCTATTGCAACCCACCTATGGTTTGCGCATCCATTCTTTAATAAGTTAAACTGTACTAAATTGAATGTGATCAAAATCAGTGAGCAATATGATATAGCCTCCCAAATAGTACTACAAACAAATTAACAATTAAATACGCAGTATTTCGTTTGTTTTTTAACTTATTTGGTCTATAAAAGTATTTTAACCTATCCAATTATTGCTTTTAATTTGATCGAAATCAAAAAATTCGATTTTTTCACAAAATGCTATGTTTTTCTTTTTCTTTTTTCCACCTTATCCTAACCAAATGCAGATTATTGAACTATTTTAGACAAAGCTTTGAACTTTATCAAAATCAGTTGGCTCTATAGTGTAGCTCTAATAGGGCAAATCGGTAAAAAAAACTTCTATATTGTATTAAAATTTTTTTTCTTTGATTTGATGTTGACTATACTACAATGATCAAATTTCCTTTTGTGAAGTATTTTATTTATAGTTTTTATTATAAAAACAGCCGTTTCGTCACCTTATTTGCTCTAAATATCATATTACAAAATTGCTTCACCACTTCAGTATGGATTTTAAGAGACAAATATATGCATAAAGGGATTACAAACATAAACATTAAACTGATCTTCCCCGATCTTTACAGAAAAGTAAAAGAGCGTTTTTATATAAAGTGTTCATTTCTTTCACGCCCTTTTATGTGTGTTCATACTAGTTAGAAAGAATATAATTAAAAACTTATTGGATTATAACATATATTTTTGTAGGGTATCCCAAAATAGTTCGTATCCAACTTTAACTTAGAGTGTGTCCTTTAGGCTAAAATTTTCCGACATTATATCCCAGATGTTGTTTTTTTATCAAAGCCACAACTTTTACCCAGCCTGCCTACTTTAATAATTATATTTTTGTTTAATATTGTGAACAGTAGAGATAACCGGTCCAATAAAAAAAACGAAAGTAACACTGTGGCCCATGAGAGTGCGCACCCCTGTATTATAGTAGCCACTTTTGAGTGGTTTGTTTGATATCTGATTTGTCTTATTTCTATGCTAATTGATTTTTATTGGACTTATACGGGCCGTAATAATGTTTATTATTTGTATCTGTGGGTGTTGGTAGTACTAGTGTATAGTTTGTGAGTATCTGCGTTTATTGCGGGGTGTGTTTTGTGCTCTCTTGTGTTTTTATTTAGCGATTACAATTAGATCGATTTTATTGGCTATATGTTGGCAGTTATATCGAATTTGTTGATGGCGCTATAAATAAAATAAACAACAGCAATAGTTCTATTAAAAAATTTTTAATTTTTTCAAAATATAATTTTTGGGATGGGCTATAGGTTTTTGATAAAGTTATCAAGCAAAATTATAATTTTTAGTAAAGGGAACTTTGGAATATATTGTTGCCATTCGTCGCAAACAATCACTATTCGAAAAAAAAAACAAAGATTATATACATGCGCGACCTTGGTGGTTTGTTTGGTAACAAACTTAAAATCTGACACAACCAAATTGTTCTTTTTTAAATGTTATCATCAGACTTTTGTCCCATATTGTAGAATTCTGCTTATAAAATTGCCTTTATGATTGTAGAACACTTGTTAACAAAGTTTTATTACCTGCCTCGTCTTATAGTCTAACTATAATTACCTGTACAATTTTTCTATGGTGAAGGGTCTAATCAATCCATCACTTCTATCTTAACTTGTGCACTTTGAATCCTCCACATGGTCAACGGTGACTTTTCACTGCTTTTCCAAGTTTTAGATTGTAAATTTAGGTTTCGGGCCAATCCCAGATACAAAAAATTTATCTATGAAGCTAGGAACTCGGATTAGTATGTGGCTGATGCGGTAGGTCGCAACTTGCCAACTAATTTCTATTCCACTTACAATTTATTTTAAAGGGTGCGGCATTAGCTTGAGACTAGTCAAATATATTTTAATTGACTTTCTATTGCGAGAATATCTCTTTTTCCTCTGACGATCGCCCATTATATCAAGTATTTTATAAAATATATAATATATAGAAAAACGAAAATATGTGTAACTGTTGAAATATTATCGTGCTCTAAATTCACTTTTTTTTGCATTTTTAGATGGAAATCAATATGTAGCACAACAAGTGCTCGTGCAAATTCAAAAACGCACCTCGAATTCCCTTCTCTAATTTATAAAATTACTATCGTGGCAAGTGTTATGTTTTGAAGTATGCTCCCTTGGGACAAAGTTCTGCTTGCATTATTCCGATTAAATTTTTAGCGTTATGGATTTACACTCTGAATATGAAATTGTTTTAATAATTCTGAAAAGTTGTGGTACAAATAGCGATTAACTCCACTCAGAAGGTTATAAAGCTTCACTTGATGTAAATTGCTTGCTCATTTAAGGTTAGTAAATTTAAAATTCCGCATAAATTCCGATTTGATTTAGCAACAACTTCAAATGTTGGCCGATAGCGCTGTAACTGGTACGTGACCTATGCATAGCCCCATTTGAAATAATCCATAGGTGTTAAATTCCATGATCTGGAATAAATCCAATTAACCAGCACTAATTAAGAAATTAATTGTACATACTCGCTTTTGAGTTGGGTCATTATTTCACGTGCTACCTGGAATGTGACACCATCTTGTTGCAACCACATGCTTGAAATACTTTGTTCTACTTTTCTCTCATTAAAACAGAGGTGTTGCTTTGGTACTACTAATTTGTTGATTTGGTTACGATAAATATAGGAAATAAAAAATTTTGTAAACGTTTTTTTTCCCGACTTGCCCTTTGGGAGCTTTTTCTTGAATGTTAAGATCATTTTATCATATACTTTATACTGCTTACAAAACATTATTTTTTTATCGAATTAAAAATTTCAAATAAATAATAAAAATTTCCAAGAACTAACTTCGATACTTTACTTAAGAGTAAAATAGCAATAAAATTTGTATTATATGATTGGCTTTTCTCTTTTTTTTTTTGTACATTATGAAGCTTACTGTTGCATGTGTTAGTGCGTTTAAATCCCTAAATATTTTGACTTAAACCTACCTCTTTAGCCCCTCTGATCACAGTTTGTAATGCACAATAACGCATGTCAAAATGCACATCAAATATGGACATTTTCGAGTTGCTTTGGTAGTTTCTGCCATGCTTCTGGTTGCTCTTTCGTCCAAATAACCGTTCAAGCCGAAATAACATTCTCATACCGAGCATATTGAGTATAAAATTGAATAAATGAACACTTAAACACAAATTATGTGCTGGGTCAGCTGTTAAAAACTGTTGATAAAAAAATCACCCTTTATTAAAAACTATACTTGTTTGAATTTTTAGCTGGAGAAGCTGCCTAACAAATATTTCATTGGCACTTGTACATTTTTGCTAAGTAAATTTCAAGATGTTATTTAATATTTATTTTCTACATATTTAAAATTTTTATAAATTAAGCCTAGTACGTAATACTAAGCTTAATATTAGATTAAGCAGCACTAGCTACTCGAATCTTCGACTCGCAATTTGGATTATTTTTCTAGTTCCACTATATTTTGAAATTTATTGCCTTGATAGATAGGGATTGGGATTTGAATGAAAGTGCTTGTGTTCTAGAAAACTAGACAGAACACTAAAAGATGATGCACAGTATTGGTGTCTTCACATAACGGGCAGAGGGGTTGTTTGGTTAGAATTAGTTAATAGATATTCGTGAGTCCATTGTGTGTGCCCAATAAAGGGATTTTTAATATAGTTAGGCTTTGAGGACTGTGTGGTTTAGGTATAAAGCTCAAGTCCCTCGATTTAGGGAGTTTTTTTTTTTTTTATGAAATGTCGGCTGGACTTGCGAGTATGCACGTGTAGCCATGTCAGTTGAAACTCGTGTCCTGGAATCTATACAAGCGTGTCTGTGGGGTGTGTGTGTGTATGTGTGTGTACGGGTTTGTGTGTACTATGTGTGTGTTGTGTGTGGATGTGCGTGAGTGAAGTGTGTGTGCGTGTGTGTGAGGCATAAGTGTGCGTGCTGTGAGAATGTTAAGCAATGTATTTGTTGTTGTGTGTTGTTTGAGTGTGTAACGTTTGTGAGTGTGTGTGTGAGTGTGTATATGCGTGTGTGCACTATGTGTGTGTATGGGTGTGGGTGTGCGTGAGTGAAGTGTGTGTGTTGTGAGAATATTAACCCACGTGTTTGTTGTTGTGTGTTGTGGCAGTATGCAATGTTTGTGTGTGTAAGCGCTGTGTGTGTGTGTGTGTGCGATGTGTGTGTGTGTGCGATGTGTGTGGGTGTGTGCTATATGTATAGTGTGTGTGGGTGTGTGTGTGTTGGGAGAATATTAACCAACGTGTTTGTTGTTGTGTGTTGTGTCAGTGTGTAACGTTTGTATGTGTGTATGTGCGCTGTATGAGTTTGGTTGTGCGGCCAAGGCGTGTGTGTGCGTCTGAGTGTGTGTGGGTGTGTGTGGGTGTGTGTGGGTGTGTGTGTAGTGAGAGCACTCAGCCAAACACGCATTTAGGCTTTTCTACGCTTACACTCATCCGCATCGCATGCCATCAATTTAACACACTCTCAATAAAACACAACATACACACACACTCTATAACGTGCACACCCTCAATTGCGTGTGTGTTGAGCGCACACACAAAACTTGGCATACTCCGTTAACCAGGCGCACAGCAATGTGTCGCAGGACGACCAAAAAGGACGCGCCACAAAATTTCACGCAGTTGAAATATCTTTACCATTGTTGTGTGTATCCCTCTGCGCTAACGACGAATCCCTTAAGTTCCCCATCGTCAGCAACCAACGTGTCATCATCGTCGTTAAAGTCCTCTCCGGCGTTGTCGTTATCCTAGCTGCCTTTGTTGTACACGTTTGTTTTTTTGTGTTCTGTATTTTTTCGTCCTAGTCTTGCTCTCTCTTCGCTTTTGCTTGCTTTTTTTGGGCTAACTGCTGCTTGTTGTGCATTTGGTTACGCGTTTGCGTTTCAGTCGTAGCGCCAAGGTGCCAGAGAGCACAACGTCGGTAAAGGAAATTTGCGTAAACGCGGATAGCCCCCATAGTGCCCACAAGCGCTGCACACAAACATACGTTTACGTCGTTTTGAATGTAGAGCATACTCGTCCTTATATTTTTCTTCAAGTTTATGTGTATACTTGCGATTTGGCAAAAAGCAAAATATTTGTTTTATATTCACTTAAGTATATTGTACGAAATTTGAATTAATAAATAAATAATACAGAAATAAATAGAGCGAATAAATAAAATTACATCACGCGCTGCGAGCTACCATCGATTGTGCGATAAATCGATAACGCAAAAGTTTTCACGCAATTCAATTAGAGCTTAAATCTAATGCATATTGTTAAAGAACTTAGTGAAATTAAGTGAAACACGACATCGTTGTGTTGTATATCGTAATCGTCTCATTGAACTGTCCTTCAAACTATTTAAGAATAATTGAAATAATAGTAATTGGTCGTTGTTGAAGCCGTTCTAAAAATATGTTACAAAAGAAAGCCGTGTACTTTCACCTTTTAAACACATGTCTTGCGTACAGTGAAGTCTGGGCGAAGCAAATTTATTTCTAAAATATAGTTCGACAAAAAGGGGGGAGTTTTAAATGCATAAAGAGATTTGCTTATTTTGAGCTAAATTAAAGAAAAATTACATTTTTAAAACACATTCTATACAGAAGTACATTTCAGAAGTTTCAAATAACGCTTGTTTCTTACAAATGCGTATAAAATCGAAATTTTCTATAGGTAAACTTTGAACAACAGATCCGTGACTGTTAAGATTTTTTATTTTTATATTTTATAGTTGATTATGCTTACACAGCAATACTATTTTTTGGATTAAATTTTCTAATAATCAATAATACTTGAAATTAAAAAAAAAAAGCATTTCATAAGTTTGACAATTTTTACGTCTGTACCGAAACAAAGCGTACACAGTCGAAACTTCCTATAGGTAATCGATCAGTAACATATACATATTTGTGTTTGCAAAGTTTTTGTAAAGTAATAATAATATTTATAATATTGAGCTTTATTCCAATTTTTCGTACTGCGAGACTTACTTATAGTAGATGAAATTTAAAAGGACATTCTGCACAGAGGTACTCTATAAAGGGTTGTACTTATTAATGTTTGAAAGTAAGCAAAGTATTAGCGAATTTTTCTATAAGAAACCGATCAAAAATAGGTGTGTGATAGTTAACATCTTTCTAACCTTACAGCTTATAATGCTTACAAAACAATCTTATTATTTGAATTCAACATTTTTTATAACAAATAATAATTCCCATAAACTAAAATATGCCAAATTTTATTGAATTGCTGCCTTTCAGCTTAATAAAGATTTTTGACGATTTTTGTTTTAAATTTCAATTCAATTTCAATGTTTGAGCCTAATCAAACAGTTTTCATTGCCTATATGATTCCAATCAATGACAGAACTGTGTAGATCTCTTTAATCTCATGCTTGGATATGATTAAAAATCAAACTTTTTTCGATTTAAACATTTCCAATAATAATGAAAATTCTTAAGTACTAAATTATTGAAAGAATAGTAAAATGTGTTAGTTGTTTTTAATCCCAAAACATTATCGGTCTGAAATGAAATAAAAAAATCGGAAACTTTGAATATATATTTAAAATCCTATAAAATCGCCCAACTGCATTTTCTTGACCGGGAGCAGTTGACCTGAAGCCTGCCAATATTTCTATTGTTCACTGTACTAGCATACATAAATTCCTTGACATAGTCCTTCTATTTCCCATTCAAAGTGCGCGTATGTGTAAGGATCAAATTCACAAGTGTAATTAAAATCACGTACAAAAAAAAATGCCAAATATATTACTTTTGGTAAATGGCAAAAGGTGCCGTGCCGTGTGTATGTCGGACAAAACCGGAAATGTCAAAGGTTACCTACAATCCTTAAACCAAAATCACTAAAAGTTCCCGAGAGCGTAATACTTCACGCAAATGATTTTCAAATAAGTGTGCAAGTGAGAGAGGAATCAACAGTATAAGAGCAAAAGTGCACTTTCTCTCTATCCTATACAAACATTTACTGCGTTCTCTGCTACGCCCACTTGTAGCTTTAGTGGAGAAAGCAATCAAAGAGAGAGGAATTGACCAAGAGAGTGGTACAATCTGGGTTTTCCAAAACGTAAACAAAGCTCCGCTGGGGAGAGCATTGCCTTTGTGGCTGTTGGTGACTGCCATTCTGGCGCTGAGGACGACGACGACGGCGAGGAAGGGGACGAGGCGGAGGCGGCGGCGGCTTTGGCACATTGGAGCGGAAGTCAAGAGCAAACGGAACGAGTTGGACACTTTAGTTCGCACAGGGATACCGCTTTGGGCAACGTTGATCCTGGCCAGAGCACATCATATGCAGCTGCCGCGCTGCAAAGGCACCAGCAGCAGCAGAATCGTTTGCGAGAACGTGAGAGACGGCGTAAACAGCCTACCATGTCCTTTCGCAACATGTACAAGGCGCTGCGTATGCGCTGGAGTCGTAAGTGTTTGCTAAATAGCCAATTATTTGGTTCGAGTTCGAATGTACTTTCATTTTCCCGAGGTTTCTAGAGAAACTGCAAAACAATTAGGAATAACTATATCTTATCCCTGCCAGATCACTTATAATCCGAGTAGCATTTACATTGCCACTATTATTATTGTTAATATGTTTATGAATAATATAATACAAGGTATTATCATATATTATACGAATACATTGTGGGCCTCGTAGTGTACACGTTTTTAAACTCGAAGTTCAGTGATTCATTTCATTTGAATATATTACTGGTTATATTACCGGTAAAGAGCATATGTTTGGGAGTAACACAAAGCACATAAGCTATACAGTTGTTGAAAACAGTGTTGCCAAAAAAAAGTTGCCTAAAAATCACCCTTTATATTATTAAGAGCAAATGTTTTTGTAGCATGTGTGTTTCTAAGTAATCCTTTACCAATGACTTACCATATATGTATTATTTATTACACAAAAAAAATTATTCCAGAAACAAAAATTTTTGTTTCATATTTTAAGAATTTACATTGTAAAGATTAAATTTTGTGCGCCAATGCAGCTTTGGGAATTGTGAAAAGTTAAAAGTGAAAAGTATATGATTTTATCGAAAATAAAATTTTCCAAACTCCAGTGAATTCATTTTTTTTTTTGAGTCTCCATATATAAGTCTGAAAGTTCCCAGGAGAAACAAAGCGCTGCGACTTTTAGCACCTCTTATTCTAATCACACATCAAGGCAATAAATTACCTTTATACTTTCAATTTTTAAAACTAAGCATGCCTTGGTTTGAATAAGCATTCTCTTAAAATTTTGTCTAAACGTAAATGGGCTGACGGGTACAAATTGGCGTTTCGAGCCTTGAAGACTTGTTGGTACTTTTTTTTTGGCACACTTTGTTTTACACAAAAAGAAATTTTTGAGCAAAATTTAGCGTTCTTCAAAATGTTTGTCGCTTGCAAAGTGCCGGATCGCATAGAATCAATGTTGAAATCTATGAAACTGCATCGCATTATTCCCGATGTCTTTAGCTTTTGTCCAAAGAGTTTAATCAGCGTTACCTATATCTGTAAAGTTGAAGTCTATCCTGGCATGAAGCTTAAGATCGAGCAAGTCAGTGCAGCGCCCATTATGAGATGGCTGGCCGAACCCACAGCTCTATACACACTTGTCATGGTGGGTCTGACCACACCAAAAAGTCCACCATTTCTATGCTGGCTGGTAGGGAATATACCCGGATATGATGTGGTTTTAGGTGAAACTCTAACAGACTACCTTGCTTTTAAGCCGGCGGGCGATGCTAATTATCGCTTCGTATTTGCGATTTTTAGACAATTTTGCAGATTGGACTATTATGACATGATTTTGGGTCCTATCGATGAAAAGGATCGATTGTGCTTTGATTTGAATGCGTTTGCTAAAAGGTATGCACTTGGCAAGCCAGTAGCGGCGAATTTCTTTTTGGTCGATTCGTTAGCACAAACGTAATATTACTTTGGATTACAAAAATAATTTCAGAAATTTTGGTATGGAGTTTTAATAAATTTGTATTGAAGAGGGAGAGAGAGAATGCTAAAAAGGCTTGTTTTGCTTAAACAAATAATAATAATAAGATTTGGGATAATTTAATTTTTATTGGCATTTTAATTCACACAAAAAAGTATAGGCCGGCTGTGGCCTATATTGTGAGCGGATACCTATTTAAGTGGAATGGTTTGACATCTGTTGACAATTATCAATCATTCATTCAGACAACAGAGTAGTTTTTTTTTCGAAAATTTCCCGCAGCTGATTTCCTGCCTTAATAGGAAGAAAACTGCAGCTGAAGGGGAATGCTTTCGATGAAGAAGAGCGTTCTAGCCAACCCAGAAAATGCTAAGACGAGAAATTTGAGGCTTGAAACTCGAAAAAAGAAGCTTGTACACCGGAGTGTGACTGAAAATAAAAAGTGGACGTACCACGATAACTTGGAGAAGATAAAAATACTAATGCTCGTGAGTCTGAATAGCCGGATATCTTACACCAACCCGCCATATGCTCCAGTTCTTGCTGCGTCCGACCACTGAATTTTTCGACGACTGCATCGAGTAGACTCGGCGAAATTCATGCTTTTTTTTACTTGTTGGATATTTCTTTAAATTACAACCCCCGTGTTATTGTAAGGGGCATTTGACATTGTTCTTATTAGGGAGAATCGAAATGTCCAATGTTGGTCGTTTGGGTCAAGTTCATGTAAAATGAAACTTAATGTTCAAATGTTCAGTTTTATTTGAAAATTTACGGATTCTACAAAGCTTTAATAACAAAACGTAATCGGATGATTATTTTCTGTTCACTTTGAATAACTTACATTGCACGGAATTAACAATGTAATAAATGTATCTAAATTATGTCTTCTTATTGCAAAACTTTTTTTTTTTTTGGTAATTTTTTCGGATTGCCTTTTCTTCAAGGCATTTAAAAAGGTTCCCCGTAGTTATTTCATTAAAGTTATTTAGTTACTTCTTCTATATGTCATGCCAATTTAACTTAATAATATATTATTTATTTTAGATGAAGAGGACATTACATCATCTGCTGGATTTGGTGCCGATGACGGGGAGCGGCGTATCATTGCAATAAACGCTGTGCAGCCAGCAAAATATTGTAATAACCGCATTTCTACAGCGAAATATAGGTAAGTCTTTCAAAGAGTTTTTATCAGGCTATTAAAAAAGAATAATTACTTAAAAAACGGAATAAATTAGTGGATGCTCAATATTTCGACTTTGCCGACAGTAACTTGGCTGAAACCCACTTCGTTTTGCAACTATCACCGTAAAGAAGAAAATAAAGATATTGTTAGAAACCGGCGCAGTTATCTGGGAGTACTCCACTGAGGATACAGCGGGTATTCTTGCTCAACTGTGAGATATTTATGAAATTATTTGAGTTGTAGGTTTTGCGGAGTTTTTAGTTTAACGCAGTCTGGTTAATCTTTTCTCTTCTTTTAGTAAATGTTCTCTGATATGTCTTCCAATACCACAAAATGGTTCAGGCTCAATTAGTGATTTGGCGGCACAGTGTCTTGCGATAATATTAGTTGAGACCTGAAGCCCCACCATAAAAGTTGTCACCACATTTATTGCATTCTGATTTTCAAAAAGAATGGCCTTGTTTCTAATTATATATTTTCGTGCTAAATATATGCCTACATACTTGCTTATTGGGCAAACTTCCGCCGGGGTTATTTTATATATTTTGACAATCGAGTTTATGGTCCTGCTACTTCCAGTCCGGAAGTTGTTGAAGATCCTTCAGTATAGTACATAATGGCGTATCTATTCATAAGATTAATCGTCTCTATAGCTATGAATTTGCTTAAGTTTCCTTCAAAGTTGTACTCAGTGAATAAGCTTCATAGGTGAGCATCGCGGCCGAATCTTCGCAAGATCTAGCTGCTATTCATCTTTTGTGTGAAAAAGATAAGTTTACTTTGAAATATGACATCATGGTATATGTCTTTTTGCTGCATGTTTAGTAGCTTGTATCGTCCGGTAAATGAAAGTTCGACTGGACCTCAACCTATCGTTTCTATACTAGTTGCATGTGATTCTTAGTTCTATGCCACTAAAAGCATCCTTGAATTTGCTTACAGCAATTAGTACAATGACGAAGGCATAGCTCTAATTTCTATAACAATTCATCAATAAGGTTAAGATATATAAGGATATAGAAGTGTCAAAATGTACAAATATAGCATATTTATATGGGCTATTTTAATATTGGTCGCTTGCATTGTTTGCACGTTGAACCAATTTCTGCTCCGAGAAATACCAACTGAAATATATATTTGATTATCAATAAATGACAAATGCAAAGCGTGGCTGTCACTGATTGAGCCCAAAGACAGATTGCGTTTTTTTTCTTATCATTTCCAATTAGTTTGCTTCATCAATTACAATTTGGTTTGGTATGCCAACTGTTACAATTGCTACTGGTGGTGAATTGTAGAGGAATCAAAGTTAATTGAAAACAGATGTATGAAACTAAGAGAAGGGTAGAAGGCAGTTAATCTTACTTTGACATAAGCAATTATGAAGTTAATAAGCTTAACATTATCTTCATTCTGTTCTTTTCTTGTATTTTCAGTGTTATAAGCTTTTTACCAATGTTCCTTTTTGAGCAATTTAGACGGTATTCCAACATTTTTTTTCTGCTCATTGCATTACTACAGCAAATACCGGATGTATCGCCTACAGGACGTTATACAACACTGGTGCCATTAATATTTATTTTATCAGTTAGCGCAATCAAAGAAATCGTAGAGGATATTGTAAGTGTTATTTGCTTTTAGCATTGCGCAAGGATTTATTATATATTATTATTATTTATTTAGAAACGCCACATAGCAGACAATGAAATCAATCATCGAAGGGTTGACCATCTGGTAAATGGCGCTTGGCAGTCGGTGCGTTGGGCCGAGCTTAATGTTGGCGATATCGTTAAAATTGCCAATGATACATTCTTTCCCGCAGATCTGGTACTACTTTCATCCAGGTACGTTTGATGCCTTATTCATAGCGCCAAAGTGCTTGAGTTATTTGTTTTGATTTGCAGCGAACCACAGGCCATGTGTTTCATAGAAACAGCCAATCTGGATGGTGAGACAAATTTGAAAATACGTCAGGGTGTTACAGCCACCGCCAATCTATTGGAAACAAAAGATTTGCAACAGTTAGAGGGCACCGTTGAGTGTGAATTACCCAACCGGCATTTATACGACTTTAATGGCGTACTGAAGCTGTACGGCAAACCGTAAGTTAGCCTCAAATAGTGCATTCGAAGCACAAGTATTTCATATTATACCCTTTATTTGGACAGCTTTATTGCCTTGGGCAGTGATCAGGTGCTGCAGCGTGGTGCCATGCTACGCAACACTTCATGGGTCTTTGGCATCGTTGTTTACACCGGCCATGAGACAAAGCTGATGAAAAACTCTACCTCTGCACCGCTGAAACGTTCAACGGTCGACAAGCTGACCAACACACAGATTCTTATGCTCTTCATGATACTCATTTCGCTTTGCATAACGAGCGGCTTGTGCAATCTTTTTTGGACGCGCTTTCATTATCAAACGGATTGGTATCTGAGCATAGACGATTTCATGAGCAAAAATCTGGGTTACAATCTGCTTACCTTCTTTATATTGTACAACAATCTTATACCAATATCGCTGCAAGTTACCTTGGAGTTGGTACGTTTTTTGCAAGCCATCTTCATCAACTATGACATTGAAATGTATCACGAGGAGTCCGATACGCCGGCCATAGCGCGTACATCCAATCTTAACGAGGAGCTGGGCATGGTCAAGTATATATTTTCGGATAAGACAGGCACCTTAACACGAAATGTTATGGTTTTTAAAAAGTGCTCCATAGCAAAGAAAATGTATATACCCAAGCGTACGCCAGAGGAATCTCATCTTGTACAGAATATACTTAGTCATCATGAGCATGCCTCCGATATCGAGGAATTTCTTGTGCTACTCTCTGTGTGCCATACGGTGATACCGGAGAAAAAGGAAAACGGTGATATCGTCTACCACGCAGCTAGTCCGGATGAGCGTGCTTTGGTGGAAGGTGCTCTTTATTTTGGCTATGTCTTTGATACACGCACTCCTGAATATGTAGAGATTAGCGCATTAGGTAAACGCAGGCGTTACGAAATACTTAATGTGTTGGAATTTACCTCGACGCGTAAACGCATGTCTGTGATTGTGCGCACGCCCGAGGGACACATCAAGCTGTTTTGCAAGGGCGCTGATTCAGTTATATACGAGCGTTTGGCAGCTAGAGATCAAGCCTATAGAGAAGCAACGCTGCTGCATTTAGAGGAATTCGCCTCAGAGGGTTTACGCACTTTGTGCCTGGCCGTGACTGACATACAGCCTGAGGTTTACGAAGAATGGAATCAAACGTATCACAAAGCCTCTACATCACTGCAATATCGTGAGCGAAAGGTGGAGGATGCAGCCAATCTTATAGAGAACAACTTGCGCTTATTGGGCGCTACAGCAATTGAGGATCGATTGCAGGATGGCGTACCTGAAACCATTGCATCATTGCTTGATGCTGGCATTTATATATGGGTCCTGACTGGTGACAAGCAGGAAACAGCTATTAATATTGGTTACTCTGCCAAATTGATATCCCACTCCATGGACATTATTGTACTCAACGAGGAAAGTCTGGATGTAAGTAATTGTTGCATATTCCAGAAGTTTTATGACTTTGATAAATGGTTCGTCTTTGTGGTTATGTTGCAGGCTACACGTGATGTTATACATAGGCATGCCGGTGAGTTTAAAAACTCCTCGGCTAAGGATGCAAATGTGGCGCTTGTCATTGATGGCAAAACTTTAAAATATGCTTTGAGCTGTGAACTGCGCGGTGAATTCCAACAATTGTGCCTCATCTGCCATGTAGTTATCTGCTGTCGCGTTTCACCTATACAAAAAGCCGAAGTGGTCGAAATGGTCACACAAAGCACCAAGGCTGTAACGCTGGCAATTGGCGATGGCGCTAACGATGTGGCCATGATACAAAAAGCCAGCGTTGGCATAGGCATCTCTGGCGTCGAGGGTTTACAGGCGGCCTGCGCGTCCGACTACTCCATAGCACAATTTCGGTATTTACAACGCTTACTCTTGGTGCATGGTGCTTGGAATTATGCCAGGATAAGCAAACTTATACTCTACAGTTTTTATAAAAATGTCTGCTTGTATGTTATCGAGCTGTGGTTTGCCTTATATTCGGGCTGGTCTGGACAGATTCTCTTCGAGCGCTGGACCATTGGTTTATACAATGTGGTATTTACAGCAATGCCACCCTTTGCCATGGGTCTATTTGAGAAGTTTTGCACAGCGGACACAATGCTTAGATATCCTTTGTTATATAAGTCCTCACAAAATGCCAAGCTTTTCAATGTTAAAGTCTTTTGGATATGGATAGGCAATGCATTGATGCATTCGGTGTTTTTGTTTTGGCTGCCACTATGGTTTTATTATTCGGAAGTGCTGTGGAGTGATGGCAAGACCAGTGATTATCTACTGCTAGGCAACATTGTCTATACGGTGAGTGAGCGCCTTGTGCATATTGTTTTTGTTAAAATTCAAGTTGCTTTTAATATTTGCAGTATGTGGTGGTGACAGTTTGCCTTAAGGCTGGCCTGATTACCAATTCTTGGACATGGCTGACACATGCCGCCATTTGGGGCTCCATACTGCTTTGGTTTACCTTTGTCGTGATTTACAGTCGCTTCTGGCCTACATTCAATTTTGCCAGCAATTTTGCAGGATGTGATATACAGCTACTCAGTGCGCCCATTTTCTGGCTGGGCTTAATCATGGTGCCCATAACAACGCTGCTCATTGATGTCATATGCAAGCTGTACGTTTTAACTTTAGCATATATATTTTATAGAATTATTTTCAAAGCCGAAACTCTGGTTCCATTTTTACAGCATACATAATACGGTCTTTAAAACGCTTACCGAGGCTGTGCGTGAGAGCGAAATACGTCGTAACGATCTGGCTCAGGTTATGCATGAGTCGCGTTCATCGTAAGTACTCGTAGATTTTGGTTATTGTTTTTGAATTTTTTTTGAAACAAAACAATTTAAGTTTTGCAATTTGATATAATTTTATAAATATTTATTTCAAATTGGCAAAGCGTAACAAAAACCAAAAAAAAACCTTTTTCAATTTGAATTGTTGCGCATTTTTATAATTAATTAGTAACTTGCTTCAAATGCTCTAAACTCTTAAAGTTAAGCTGCTTTCTTCTGTAGTTGTATTAATTTAAAAATTAACATGAAAAAAAAAATGGCACCCATAATACATATATCATAGTCTGTTATCATTATAACTATATATACAAACATATAAATATATATATAGTTCACCATAATTGTGTTTGTTGAACTTTTTATGTATGTTTGTACAAATGTGTTGCCCGTAATTTGCAATTTGTTTATTAATTTGTAATTAATTGCTTGCAAAATAATCGCATTGAAAAAAAAGTAGTACTAAATTGTTTTGTCCTTATTTTGTTAAAAGTTTTAAAATCTAACAACTAACAACTAGCCACGTAGTTAACAACTAATTAACTAACACAGTAGTGAGAGTAAAAGTGATTAATTTTAGATATATTTTAATTAAGAAAACTGATACACTTTAAAAACACATGCAAATAATCATACACTTAATGGATAATTTTTGTATTATAATTAAAAATTCTAAGTAAATCTACTACATACTAGGCTTAAGGCGAGTGCTAAACAAGTATCAGCATATAAATAAATTCATATAGTTTATAGTTATTGTTGGATTGCTTTTGTTTGAATAGTTTTATCGGATGCAGGCATATTTTGTGCGTGAAATAGGAATGTACCAAACACTGTGAAACACACATAAAATAACTAAGCGAAATTTAACATTACACTTAAAAACAAAAACAAACATTTAATATATTTAAAGGTCTGTTTCGCTTTTACGGGTTTACTTGTTATGCTCTTATCTCCCGTGATGCTTTCTTATATTTTTTCATAAATTTTTATATCTTTATGATGACCATTGAAAAGTTAAAACTTGACGAGTTAACCATATGATTATAAATGTTTTTTCTAAGTATATTCCAAATTTTCTGGTAGTTCTCATCTATACCAACTATCCCAAGTTGTACAGCTCAACAATGATAATGATGCCAGTTTAAGTCATAACATGGTGGAACTTCAACTTATGTCTATTTAGTCCACGAAACAGTAGAACTCTAGATTAATAATATAATATAATATAGGATGAGCTACGAAAAAACAACCGTGGCCATCGATAGCGTAGGGCTAGCGTGGACGCAACAAGGCAACACTATTCGGATTTGACTATAAACTGTAGGTCCCCAAACTCTTGGAACTTTTATTAAAGATATGTGCATGCTCCGTCATCAGAACAATGTCAAGGCAAATAATATTTATTTTATGATTTATAAAGAGCCAAAATATATTGTAAATTTTTAATGCTCTTTAATTTTAAAGTTAGTAGTTCCTTTTAAATTTATTTTCTTGAGCTAGCTAAGAAAGCGTTTACACAGATTTTCATTTTGAAAGTTTTCAACATAAGAGCAACAGACCTTTAATATACTTACTTAGAATGCATTTTGTTGTTGTATCTAACAAAAAATAAAAAATTGAAACAATTAATCTCCGGCATGCCAGAGATAATAAATCCTTGCAGATAAATTGACATTTTTTTTATAGATTTTCTCAAATATTTCAGTTAGAAGTGTTGAAATTATATTATTTTGCCCATGATAATTGTTAAATATCAACTGTTTCCTTGCATCCTAAACTAAATTATTTTCCGTTATTTAAAGCTGAGGGCTTCAACATTTTGGTAGACTTGGTTTGATGCAGTTTGATATGTCGTATTCCAGGAGAAGATTTGTCATTGTTCTACTGCAGATTGTTTAGATCCTCAACCTGGTGGCAATGTTTGACGAATTTGTTAGTAAAGGGTAATTTTTTAAGAGCTTCAAAAATGATTTTCCAAAAAATGGTTGTTAGAAATTATTTTATATATTATATTTATATTTTTATATAATTATGTTATATTGCTAATGTTGGATGCGGTTGCACTGCAAATACTCTATACAGTGTCAGCTTGTTGTTGAAACCTCATCAAGTCGGGGTTTTACTTATATGGCAAAAAAATTTGTTAGCATTAAAAAATTAGGGCTCAATGTTATATATAGCCATTTTCGGAATGTAATGGTAGTTCTTGCAATGCATCGACTTGCTCTGTAGCCCAAATGCTGCAATATCGCTTATTAATTTATCCATGCAATCAAAAATGATCTTCCAAGAAAGGAATTTTGCAATTCACTTTGAATAACTTGTAAATGCTTGCTTGTCTGTAAGTCAATTAATGGTTATTATATAGACCAATCTGAAAATAAGCAAAATTGCATCATTTGGACTAAAGAGCAAGGGAGAGTTTTAAGAGCTTTTTAAGAAAAAAGTTGAAAAAGGGTGATTTTTTAGCAAAAATTAAAAAATACATGCAATTAGCTTACTACTAATTTAGCTTACTTATCCATGCAATCAGAAATGAGTTTGCGAGAAACAAAAGATATGAGCATTGGCACTTCTCTTGCCGAGTCAAAATTTGATAATTTGAAATCGCTCTGCGATTGTCAGTCCGTTAATGGTTATATTTCAGTTCTTATATAAAAGATTTTTGATACAAATAAGAGGCACAGCCCAGAAGCTGCTGAAAATTCACACTTCATTTCCGTAGATACCCTTGTTACTTTGCTGGGTTGGTTGTGCAACCCACTCTCCTGACCTACAGCTTGGAATAATTTTTTTCCTATATGTAATAAATTATGTGAAATTTTTCGTCCGCTTAGTTTCAATTAAAACAAAAAGCCAATAATTTGGTTTTATTGTCCAAAAACCTAACCACTTTGCCTAGTTTGTTTTCTTCAAGATTTTCAAGATAATCTTTACAAAAACATAGCTTGAAATTTGCTACTTAGTTTGAAGTAACCTTTCTCGAAAATGAAAATAAAAAACAGCTGCTTTAAGTAGCATGTCAAATCATAAACTAGCCCACAGATACGATATCATATCTACAAAGCATCTGCATAACCCTAATATCTTTGAAATAACTTTTTACAAGTGTTGTAACTTTTCGGTAGACCAATTTTTATTCGTTTCATTCGCGTTCAAAAATATTGCTTAATTGAAAATGTCAATGAATCCGCTGCAAGGGTCTAACAAATAATGTGTGTAAATTAAATCAGTTGGTAAAAATTAAAATTGTTATTTTTCGCTGATTTAAAATAGAAATTTATTTTAATTATTTTGTCAATTGCTTCAGTTTTAGGTGCATATAATTTTAGCGGTCAAATGCATTGAAAGCAACAAACAAACACAATTTTGTTAAAACCTTAAGCTCATACTATATAAACTATACAATACAATATTAAATACTATAACTTAGCAAATCGATTTATGTATTAATTGTGCCATAAATTCTTAAAAAAAACGATAACAACAACAAACATCATTGATAAGCAACAAAAATCCCTAAAATGTAATTTTCTCTTTTCCTTCCAAACTCCACATCAACAATCAACTGTCATAACATTTTTGCACATCCAAATTCCATTCAAAAAAATACAACAAAAATGTATATCAAAAATCGAACTTTATACCGAAAAAAAACCAAAAAATTCGTACAATCTGTTGAAACTCAAACTATGATCACCTGCTGCACTGAAACCAATCAATAATTCCAAACTAATTCTAACAATTGGAACAAACTGCCCACCTTTGCACCCGTCTTACAACACAAAACTTATGTAAAAACATTAGGGAAAGCGGCATTAAAAATACCATCTCCAGAATAGTTTATCGAGGTCAAGACAGTTATCGTACGAGACCATTTCATACTTTTCAATCTACTAATATTGATGGTACTGGCGGTGCCGGCAGGAACATCCGTTTCGAAGAGCGCACGAGTTTTAAAGAGCTGCCATTGCGTGTGGTAAACTTGGAACTGGAGGAGGATGATTACTTGACAAGACGTCGCAAACAACGTGAGCCAGTTGCAATAGCTGAAGTTGCGGAAGATCACGAAAGTTATGCTCCCTCAACTTCGACCACAATGACAACTTTGCATATGTAAAAGACTAGAAAAACGAAAAATAAGCGATTTACGATACGAATAGCATGTACATAGAAGAAGCAAATTATTTGTATATATGTAAATTGGTAAGAGAAATCGTTTTGTATGTACCATAATTAAGTATAGATAGGTCTTGTAGTAATATTAGTAATTTTACGCTAAAAACTAACTTTCCTATGTATATGGGTTGTATATATAAAAAAATATGTCTTAAATGCAATAGGAATTGTTCAAAATTAAAATGAAATTTGTCTAAAATGTGACTAGGAACGTATGGAATGGGAATTGTTTGAATATAATTTAACTTAGAAAATTAAATAACTGTTTTTTTTTTTTAATCGTAGATAAAGAATTATTTATAAGTTTAAAGAAAGTATTCTTGAGTTGTTAAAAACATTTTTAAAAAAGAGCCATTAATGAGTTGCCAAAAATGAAAATTTTAATTTTCAACATAGCGAAACATATGCTGACATATGGAAACTAAGGCAATATTGAAATGATACAATACTTCAAATTGTAAATATCGCTAATTAAGTTATGGCACTTTAAAGTCGAAACTTTCATTAATTAATTAAAAATAGTAAAGTATACAGAAATCTGTTTCTTTTGAAAACCAGCACAAAAATGAAATGGATCTATGGGTCTTTGTACGAAATAGTTGAGAGGGAGTATGATCGTCGATTGGTAGCTGAAGATAATGGATTGGCATAGCCAGCTGATCGACGCTAGAAATCACTATTAATTCAGGAGCCCTTTGGATTCGGCTATAAATGAAGACCCTGTATATATATTATATATATTACCTGTTGATTCTTTTCTCTTTGCACAATTAATATATTAGTAAAGACATTTTGTTCCGCCTTTAAGGCGATGACAGCATCGTCAAGTGGAATAGACTTTTAATATATTGACGCGAAGAAATATATTTCTGTAGGAATCGAAAGCATTCCGCACGGTATTATATATATGATAAATTGCATTTAATTTAAATTTGGCTTAGTTGTTGTAAAGTTTAGGATTATTTTCGAAGCAATTTGATAATAGAATTCGAATCCGGTATGACATTATATATCTATTGTTTTATTTGTAGAAAAAATAACAAAATAACTTTATTTTTTCAAAGTATCGACCCTTCAAAAATCTCATACATCAAAATTCTTATATATCTTCAAAACAATTAAAGAAATTGTAACACACTTTTAATTTGGATAATCTGATGATTATCAGGTTTGAAGAAAATGACTAGTTAAACAACTTTAACATGTTTTATATTTATATTTCTAAAGTAAAAAATGTGCGGACACTCTGCCTAAGTTTATTACGAAAAGCTCAAAAATAAAAAGTTAAACGACGAAAGTATTGAAAATTGTTAAGTAAGCAGCGAAACTCCTCGAAATTTAAAGATTTTCACTTGTAATTCCATATGCATGTTCGTTGTGACATTTTAAGAGTTGTTTTTAGGTCTTTATTATAATGTGGGTTTTCGTCAAAACTTTTAGGGTATTAAGTTTATTAATTTATAATACATACGTTGGTTTTTCAAAATAAATGGGGTATATAATTTATTATAGTTTTCTTGAAGTACCTACAGCTACAGTCTGTAAATCAAAACGAAAAGTTTTAAGTTTTAAATTAAATATTTGAAATATGGTAAACTTTACATTTCTCAATATAATATAAAACTTTGTGCAAAGTAAAGAAAATTCCAATTAAAATTGCATTTGAGTGATATTAGCGATATATAAGCTCAGGTGGAGCAAATTCATATCATTGCGTGTACATGTTAGTAGCTACATTTTGTACAGTTTAGCTAGCTCTACTTTATAACAACTATATCTATTGTGAACTAACAATATTTTTAAAAAGCCAAACTTTGTATGCTTCAAAAATTAATATATGATTTATATATTATATACATATGTGTACTTATAACAACTGTGATAGAGTCTAATCAATTATGGTCAATTTTATAATTCCAATTCACTTTGGTCAACTACATTACAAGCTGTAATATTTAAGTACAGAACATTGACAAACAATTGTTCAAGTGTGCGTCTATTAATCGATATATTTACTCTTAATAATTTACTTTCATGTTTACACAATAAAAAAGCTGTAAAAAGGCATACCATCGATACACTGATGATTGTACTTACCCACGAAATACTATATGAAATAGTAATAAAACAAAACTGAATACATAATATTCCATAAATATGTATATTTATTTTAATATTAATGATATTGATAAATGAAATTGTAATATGTATATAAACTGCAAACAAAGTTAACACCAACAATAATTCCATTGTGAAGAAACAGAAAAAAAGCTCAATTTATTTATTTATATGCAAAGTTTTGTAGTGCCATAAGGGAGTTGTAAAGGGAGAGGGTCTAAAGTAAATATACAACTATTAATTTTTTTTTTTTTGTTATATATGTTAACACTATTTAATATAATTATGTATTTGTTGAACGATAATCTGTAATCTCAAAGCAAAGAATACACTTTTAAGAGTGCAATACAGCATTGCTGTTCAACGAGCTGGTATCGATAGTCCTATGATTTCATAAGACAATGCGATCGATATACGAACAGCTCGATAAATAGCTGTACTGTACAGGACATTGTATCGTGTATGCTTTGTTTAAGAAATTTGCGAATTTTCATGCAATCTTCTATAACTTCAAGTCTAAGAAATGGCATACTATGACTGTACAAATGTTTTCCAAAATATTGTATCCCTATAATCTTAAGTATAATTTCGTATTGCATAACAAAATGCTAGCAATCAAAAATTATAAACAATTTCGTCCACACTAATTGAATTGTTGTCAACTTTCTATAACTATACAGTAAAAAAAAAATAAACAAACCTAACATATTGAATTGTAGTATATACATTTTTCTATAACTATAGCTTTAAGCGATGTTTCCAACATGTGATTAATCTAAATATATTTTATTGTTCTAAGCAGCTTCACGAAGAACTGCTGCATTTAAGCAGTCCTTGAGATAATGTTGTAAAGAATGGCGTGTCTGGTCATTAAACTGCATACCGATTATGCGATAACGCTGTCGATAAAACTATTGCAAAGGCTGACTACTATCTACTAAGCGTTTGTTGCATTTATATTCGTTAGTAGCTCCAAAAATTTTGATTTTAAGCTTTCTTTGACACTATTGTCGCAATAATAATAGTAAGACTTACGATTAATAATTAAGCATTTCCTTCTTCAAATTAAAAAGTTCTGAACTTGTTTTGTGTGCGAGATCGAGAACTCTAAAATTTACAATATCAATGCCATTTAAAGAACTTATGTTTTCAAGGCAATTTTTGTTAATTTAAGTATATTTTTTCACTTGTTATGCTTTTTCACTGCTTTTGATTTTTATTTACTTTTTTCTGGTTATAATTTTTCATTTTATTTAGATAGGTTTTTTTAATCTAATATTTTACAATTTATTTCTTATTTTGAGAATATTCTTTTGAAATTGCGAGTTCTCGATTTAAGTAATAAGACTCTTTACTCGCAGTACATCTATATAATTTTTTCGTACAGTTTACACCAGTAATCAGAGATCAGATAACGTTTTTGTATTTTTTTTTTGAGAGTCTGAAAATCGGTACATCAGCCTTCCAGTTTGTTCTTAAAATAGTTTTGAAAATAATACGATTTTTTATGTTGTATTGGTTTATGCAGCTCGAATAAGTATTAAATAAAATAAAACAAATAAAAATTTAGATTTTCCAAAAACTGCCTTATACGTAAACCTCCAAGTATTTTCTACTAAATGTATCAGACCCCACTAAGTCTGTATTTTATTATCTATGTGTGGCTTTCCCTTTTTGTAAGCTAGCCGGTCGATCCTAACTTAAATAATATGAAGTGACAGTTTTGGAGCATACAATATCTTAATTAAAGATTTATAAGACCCCTTTTTTTGTTTGCTTTCTCAAGTAATAAACTTTAAGGGAAAAAATTTGTGAGCTTACTTTTAGATGTTATTTTCCCGTTCGCTTCGAAATTGAGCAAAGCTTATTCAGTTTATAATAACGAGTTTCCTCAGCTCATCTTCTTAAGCTCAAAAACGCAAAGTTAACATGGTTAAAACTCCATAAATGGCCTCCTTAACGGAATTGCCAGTCCTTTGAAGATAATCATCATCGCTATCCCGAGTGCGATTTTTCCATTTGCCTGAATTATTATATAATTATTAAAAGTCACTGTTTCTTGGGACAAGCGCCAGTACTCATTATAGTATCTTATTCTATATATGCGTATTTTTCCTTTTGTATGGACCCAAAAATTCTTTTCCTTACTTGTTTCCCAAAATTTTTTTTTCATTTTTTATCTGACGTCATTGATCATAATTCGGAGTTGAAGTTGGCTACTGGCTTTATATAAAATCATATCCTAGAACATGATAACGGAAAAGTTGGTTATTTTGTAAAGAATTTTTTTGGTCGGTTCCTACGATGTTTGACTTTTTTTCAAAACGTTATCTTAATCTATTCTACGGATCTGATGATATTCCCCATAGACGCTTTAAAGTTGACCGTTTAAGGTATTTTTTTTAGTTAGTTTCAAAAATAACTGATGTTTGTGGCTTGTCACACATTGTTTTCAATCATAATGGTTTTCGGCTCGAAATATTAAAATAAAAATAATATTTTGTAGAAATGCTCGCTTGAATGTACATTGAATCTGAAAAAATTCGATTTTTTTATATAAAAACTAAGATCGAACCTTATTTTTTGTCGAAAAAGAATTTTTTGATTTAATATAGAAACATAATCTAAAAGTGTTTCATGCAATTAAATGGTATGCAGCATTTGCAATAGTTATATCAAGCATTCGAATTATTTTATATTCCATTTATGATCTATGTCTATATAGCGCAATTATGATGTCAATATATTATAACTATATACATAGTTAAATATACAAAATAAAATATTGTTAATTATGCATAAATAACTGAAACAGTGTTGTAAAATGCTAAACAAATAAAAAAACACATACTTAAAAAATATTTTATATAATAAAGCAAAATGTTATAAAACAAAGCAACTAAACTAACGGTATCAGTTTTCTATAAACATTTAAGCTACGGATATTTACTAAACTAAACTGCATGCGAAATTTTTCACAGTGCACGCTAAGCAATTATTTTTGCCGCAAGCAAAGTTGCACAAAAATTCAAGCTGTTTGTTGTTTGTGCTGGTAATTTTTATAATACATTTTTTTTTTATATATATTTTATTTAAATATTTTTTAATGCACTAACTTTGGTTAAATATATTTTCTATGACAATATAACAATAACCACAACAACAAACTAAAACTAAACTATATACTTACATTGTGAGCAACTATATTAACAATTAACGAAAATATATATATCAAGAAGAAAAACAAAATTATATAAATATAATTTATAAACTTTAAATTTTTTTGTGCAAATTTTTTTTCGTGTAAATTTTATTATGTGTGCGCAGTACCATGTATGCCTTGGGAACGATTATTCGGTGTAAGTAAAAGTATCAAAAAATATATAGAATTCATAGAAACAAAAAAAAAATACAAACAATTGTCAAAATGTATACCCAACACACACTCACTGTCACACACACTCAATCACACACACATACAGCTCGTTGTTAAAAGTAAATCATTTGAAAAACGGAAATGCAAATAAGTTGCTGAGTCATGAGTGCTGTTGACACTTTGTATTCGTGTCATTTTGAGTATTGACAATTTATTTAGTCATCAGCTGGTGTGGGTAGTTAATAGTTAGTCCGAACCCTTGACTCGTAGCTCAAAGGCAGCTTGAAGTAATACAGCAAACCAAACAAAAAAAATCCGTCAGTTGTCCTTATAACAGCCCTACTCAAACCTATTCCAAAAATAAAAAACACCTTACACTTTGCGTATAAATTAATTTTGAAAATTCATTTTTTTTTTTCAACTTAGCATAACTAACTATATGAATTTGCATGTCATGTTCTAAAGTACACCTATTTTTTTATTTCAAAAAATTATAATTTGCCTAAAATTTAAAAAATAAATGCTCCTTAGTCGTCGTCACTTTGTGAAAAAAAATTGCATGTCAAAAAAAATAAACTTTTTTTAAAACAATTTTATTGGAAATTACTTTGCAGCAAGCAAACTCAAAAGCTTTAGAACCACTTGCTCTTCTTACTAAAAATATATATAAATGTAGTTCCTCTTATTTTATGTTACAAAAAAAAAAAATGCTAACAATTCAAAATTGAAAGAGTATTTAAAAATTAGTTGACTGCGTACCCTTAAACTCTACTAAATAACTTAAGCAAAAAAACACGACCCTTTCCCAAATTGAACTTCACAGATTCACAGAAACTGCAAGACTGCTACGAAATGTTTTCACGCGTCGTGCCAATACAAGAGTCGAAACGGAACTAGAACTATCGCGTGAGTACAAACGTCATTTAAGCCCACAGTGTGTGCCCGTAACCACACACATATATATATATATATATATATATATATATATATATATATATATATTGCTCTATAAGGCTGTTCGCATATAAATTGTAGAGTGTTTTAACTAATGCCAGCTGAAATAACACTCCATAGTTTGGGTCTGCCAATTAGAGGTACACCGGGAATGTCATGTTGCTTAATTGGGTTTCTTGGAACCAAGCGTGTGTTCAAAGGCCAGGGTTTGACTTCTAAATATTTTATTGTAAAAAATATCTACACACATATATATATCTGCTATGATTTAATGAATTTGATTGTATCATTGATTGCACTACTATTTGTATGTGCCATAAGGTGAAGCAAGTACAGTTCTTTTCATAGCGGCAGCACTTAAGCATAATACAGTGAAACCACACACAGTCATCAAACAAAATAAACATTCCTATAATTTATGTCTAAAAGTTTATATATTTATAATAAAAAAATGCTCTATATATATATTTTCCAACGCTAGATGGCTATGCATTTTCACAGGAGGAAGGCGGTGCGGTGCCACAATCTGTGGTTATACGTGCCTATGATACTAATAAGCCAAAACCGGAAGGTAACTAAACTGTGGCAACTCTACAACAACCGGGCCAAACTAACCGGAAAAAATAGAAAACAAAAACAACAAGAATTTTACCATCTTAGGCCAAAAAACACCAAAGCAACATTGAAGAAATATTAAATAAAATAAATGTAAATTGGTAAAGCGGCAACGCGGAGGCTTTTGGGTGTACGTAACTCGTAAACACACAAAATATGCGCCCGCTGTTGTAAAATTCACAACTGATTTAAGCTGCACAAGTCGTAATTATGATTTATTAAAAAAAGTAACGCAAAACTAGTGAAAATGTTGCAAAACATAAAAGTTATATAACATGGAAAATAAAAAAATAATTATAAAAATTAAAATTTAGTAAATTAAGTAATATATTTTTATTAAAAATAAAGGGCATGAATCACTTGTGACTTTGTTATTATTATTAAGTTAATGTTTGTAAATGATTAGTAAACCTAAATATGAGTGCTAAGTTATTACTTAATTTAAAAAAAAATGGTTATAAACTTTTGTTTAGCGATACAAAATTTTAATAATAATAATAATGCGATTTTGTTTTACTAACTTTAACTTTTTAGAAAAAACATTTATATATTGTTCGATATTTAAAAAAAAAGCAATACCAGATTTCTGCTTTTTTAACGTTTAAAGAACTTTTCAAAAGTCTAAAATTATAAAAAGTGAGATCGGACGGACATTAAAATAACTTTTACACGCTCGAATTTGTCAAGATAAAGTGTTATTTTTAAAGAGCGCTTGCTAAATTGAGTTTGGGAAGTGATTATGTTGCTTTTGTATGCAATATTGGAAAATGTGAAGTAAAGCCCAAGATATCTGTCATAAATTTAATTTTGAAAACAATTATGAAATCTTTAAGTGGTTAGAATATAATGCTTAAAAATTTTTGACCACAGCCTCGCTGCAAATAGCTGGTGGCTTTGGTGTAACTTTCGAAGTCTCTTTCTCAACATATTAGCCGAAATGTCTTGAATAAATTCTTCAGTTTGTCAACATTTACGGACATATCGATTTACATAAGAGTGTCAACAAAGCGTCATCTAGACACATTAAATCATGTAATCCAAGCCACGTCCAATTTACCGGTCCTAAAGTTGAAAAAAAAAAATTTGCTAACCGTTTCAGGCCCTCTATTGTTTCGTGAGATGTATGGCACGTGGCATCTTCTTGCTGAAATCAGATCGACTCGAGCTTTTTTGAGATTTTTGAACTATGAAATTTGCAGTTCAAAATAAAGCCATTCACAATAGTGTGCCGACTCAATGATAGTATTTGTAATGCTAACATTTGTTCTTCAATCCAAATATGACAGAAATCACGGAAAATATTAACATTTGAGCATAAATTTTGAATAATCAAAATAAATAAGCGGCAGCTTACTTATATATTTTTATTCTTTTAAACGGTTCCCCAAACTTAAAGCCAAAAATTTTCGTGTCCAATTTTTTCGGATTAAAACCAATTTTTTTTTTTTAAAACCAATCGATGTGCTTAATATAAATGTTTTTCTAGGCAAAATTTTACATACAATTATATAATTATTTTTTTTTATAATTAGAAACAAATTAAAAATGCATTAAAAATTTAAACGATAAACAATGTAAAATATTTAATATGCTTAAATTTGTATGTTTGTGTAAAGTTCTAAAAATTGTTACTTATTTTATAAGTTCGTAAATAATATTTATTAAGTTTGTGTTTCAATTGGTTATAATGCAACAAAAAATTACAATTAATAAGAAAAGCTAATAAATAAAATACCATTTTTATCACTAAATCGTAATAATAATAATATTGATCCAACAAACTTTCGGCACAGTGCTTTCATGTGTTTTTCTAAACAAATTAACTTTATAAAATAATTCTAGAATTTTGCTACTACTATAATTCGAATTTTCACAGAAAAGCAAGCTAAACAAGGTTTTTTTTTAACAAACTTACGTTCTATTTTAAACTTTAAAAATTCAATCAGATATTGTTGATGACGTTATCTCTTTAGAGGTCTTAAATATGTTTTTGGGGCAACACGTAAGCGAGTAAAAAAATTCTCTATTCTTTCTGACATAGCCCACAAATTATTCATTTTCGTTAAGCATTTTTAACTCGATAATTCTGGAATTAAAAAGTACTCTGTATGGAATTCCATCACACTTTTGAGATCTGCGATCTATGAGCTAGAAAATAGTTACTAGTTTTTTGTTGTAGTTTTACATAAGCTAAAAAACACGCGAAATAAGGTTTTTCGGCGCTGATGTCAGACGTTAATTTGTACATAATGTTATAAAAATTGGTTCACTGAGTCTGAAATCAAAATCTTAAGAAAGCCCCACAGTACGTCAAATACTTCAAATAAAAAACTATTTTGCCAAGTAATGGGCCTCTGGTGTCAAGAACCGTAGAATCAATGCTGTAAGCATTTAAGGATTCGGGTTTTAAAAAACAACAAGTGTAACGAGCTTTCTTTTGATTTGTATATAGTGGGTTGCAGTACT
This sequence comes from Chymomyza procnemis, assembly GCA_035046065.1. NCBI lineage: Eukaryota > Metazoa > Arthropoda > Insecta > Diptera > Drosophilidae > Chymomyza > Chymomyza procnemis. Next base: position 7,167,233 of record JAWNOJ010000023.1, on the reverse strand, counting down.
TTTTGAAAACAAAATCTTTAATCCCAAATTCTCTGTTATTTCTCAAATCGAAAAGTACTACATAACTTTTTAAAACTTAATTTTTAACTTAAATTCTATTCAATTTTGTACGAATCAAAGCCTGATGCATCTGAGGAAAGGAATGAAATAATTCTATACAATTCAAAGCAGAGAGAGTTTTTAACGACCAAAAGTTAAGATCTGTAGCCACACTGTAAGGGCTCTAAATATATGATGCACCATATATACTTAGTAGATATTGAAGATATGATCTTTTAGCTAGTCTATTCAAAACTCTTACCACTAAATACTAAGTGCTAAGTCGGTAATTTGGAATTTTGTTGAACTATTTTTAAGCTAAAGCTTGATTTTTTTCTATATAAAATTGTATTTAATATTTTTGCCCAATGATTTCTTTTGTACTAAAACAAAACAAAACTAAATTAACCTAAAAAAACTTGAATCTTATGCACAATTGTGTTTTTTTTTTTATAATAAACTTAAAAAAACAGAATTTACTTTTAAATGCTATGTGTGAGTTCCCATAGGTTCCAGTTACTTAAGCTGACCTTCACTATAAAACTTAAATCTAAGCAACTAAAAACATAAAAACATTTGTACCTACTTATAGAATTTTTAACTTACATATAATACGAAACATGTAAATGGTTTAGAAACATTGAAAATCGTGCAAAAAAAAAAAACATATTGAATTCTACATATACATGTTAAAACATATGCATATTATACATTATAATATATATTGAATTTGTGTATTCGAACTACATATATATTACATCCAATACATATTGATATTGATGTGTTTTTTGCCGAAATCGTGCATTTTCTACTGATATTCTGTTTGATAAGAAATAAATCGTATTTCATGAAAAACGCTTAAAACATATTTTTAAATGTGAATTTATTGAACCAAAATAAAAGCAAAATTATTAAAATTTTACTAAAAATATATTTATTATATATGAAAAAAAATTGGAAAATATAAAATTGTTTGACTTTTGTAAGGATGTATCAAAATATTTGCAAAACATAAAATTATTTCTGTCTATAATTTGGATTGTCTGAGCTATATATTTTATAGCAATAATTTTTATATTTAATACTGTTGTTTTTTAAGCTTTATTCTTCAATAATTAAAGAAAGTTGCAATTGTTTAAATGTTTTTATTTTAAGTCAAAAAAATAAGACATTGTTTTTTATATGTCTCCCGATCTATTTTTGAGTAATCTTTGAGTCTGCAGTTTTCTATTTATTATTTCAAAACGAAGTTAAGTAGAATGTCTGTATTGGAGACTGTGTTGAACTACTCTGAAGACACTGGCCTATGAAAAGATCACATTTAGCATTTTCTTAAAATCTGAAAATTGCTTTGCGTAAAATCAATGGCTTCATAAAAAAATATATACATTTTTTGAGTTATTTAAAATTTCAATTGAATCGGTAAATCCGTTCTCGAGATATGATGAAGATAATAAAAAAAATAAAAAGGTTTGAAAAAAGCAGCTGCAAAGTTTCAAGCACAGGGAACTTCTTGTAACTAGTATTAATTTTTTAACTTTAGATTTCGAAAAGTTGCATCATATAAGTTAGGACAACTTTAGGAACAAGTTTATCAAAAAAATATGTCATATGTGCTTGAAAGATCTATTGCTTAATGAAATCTTTTTAAACATATATCAAGCAGATACATTTTGTGCAAAATTCGCTTCTTTGAGCAATTTGCCTTCTATGGTAGAAGATAACATGATTTAGTTGGTTCAAATTACTTTTATCTTATTCGTCAGACTGCTTAGAAATACTAAAAAGCTTGCGATGCTCAAATTTGACTGCAATACTTTCTAAATAATTGAATGTGGAACCTTCAACTTTTTGTTTTTTTAAGTTGGTGTAACCTTTAGGAAAAAAATTATCTGCAATTAATCTTCTTGGCGTTATATGTATTTTCGTCTACAAACCTCATATTCTTTCTACTATACGGCAAAACGTATATAAAAAGAATTTTCTGATTCATTAATACCATTAAACTCACTTATTTACGCGATTTCTGATTTCGATTGAATGCAACCAATTATTAATGCTTTTATTTTTATAATGCTTTATCTTTAGGATTTTTTATCTTTTTCAAGGATTATAAGTTCCATGATTTATATATATTCTCATATATATATATGGTACATGGTTTTTAGACTTCAAGAGTATATAGCAACAGCTGAACTACTATAGCTGTTGGATTAATAGTATTATATGGCATTTTATTAAATGCTGCAAAACAATAATAATGAGTTCTTTATATTAAGAATTTTTAATAAAAAAAAAAAAAACATCAGCTGTATTATAGTTTTCCCGTTGAGTTTTAGAGTTGTCCGAGAAAGAAAAATTAAATTCATGTTACAAACAGCAATTCAATTCTATTATTTTGCAATGCATGGGAGGAGACTCTTACAATTTTGTTAAATGAAATTATTCGTGGGGTTTAAATTTGCAACTCCACGCTAAAATTTCTTCCAATTACCTATAGCCAATACACATGAAACTCTAAGCTTACTTTGTCTTATATTTTGAATTTCAATAAAATAGATTGAAGTTTGTCGATCTTATGGATACATTCTATCATTTTGTATTGCATTTTTTTTTTGATTAACTTATTATCGTATTATCTCTTATTACTTTTTGTGGAAAAATCTTTCTTAATGAATCTTAAGAATAGATTCGGAATATATTGGAATTAATTCTCTTGTTTCTATCGGTTTTTAATAATGCGAAACAGTTTGTTGGTAAATTAATTCCCTGCTGAATTTTCGCCCGGTTGTTTGTCTTTCAAAATCGCGTATGATATCTTGTCTTCCTGACATAAACGCAAAGAAAAAATGTTCGAATCTGAGCTCATTTATAACTAATTTGTACGAAATGCAATTTCATAAAAATACAACGAATAACATAGATTTCCAAAACGTATATTTAGTTGGGAAGAGATCCGTTTCTGATTTTGTCAAAAACTACGTCAATATGGATTATAATTTTCTTTTGGTATAATTGGTTACGCATGGCCAAGCCCTCTACGTTAAGTTACAGCTTGGACTTCAACTGTGAAGTTAACAGTAGCTGCAGCACATCGTCGGCACAACCCCAGGCCAATGTCACACCACTGCCACCATGTCCATAGTTATGTATGAGCAGCTTGTTGCCTTTGCGTTCCGCCTCCAGACGCAGCTCTGCACGTCCTGGCCGAAGGCCAACCCAATCGTATAAATGCTGTGCATGAGCCAGCCCTGGCACAAAACTCTGACAACCTTTGATAATAAACTCTTTGTCCTTCGATGTTGGCTGCGTATTGTAGTCACGCTCCTGATGCGTGCCGCCCAGCACAACGCTCTCGGTGCTTTAAAATAAACGTTTTAAAGCATTCGTTCGGATTAGAAGACGGACTACATACTTGGGTATAATATAGTGTCCCACGTCGCTGTCATCAAGCAGCGCCGAATACATCCAATTGGCTTTGACACGCGTTACTTGTCCGCGCACTGCATACATTTGATGGTCGGAGAGCAGCTGCTGGGAGCCCAGTCCAGTGCAATTGATGACCACATCGTAGGGTGATTCGTGCACGAAACGTTCAAGATCGGTTACCTTTTGGCGCTGTATGTGACCGCCCAGATTAACAAAGCGCTTCATTAAATACGGCAGCAGTTTGGCTGGCTCCGAGGTATAGGTTATAAACGAAAGACCCGAGCTGTGGGCGTAGGGCGGCTAACAACATGGAATTTGGCTAAAGTTGCAAACGAACTAACCTGAATTTCTCACTTCTGCCATGATTGTAAAAAGACAGCTGTTGCGGGGTTAGCTCTGTGGCTCCATAAACAATATCGTTCCAGAAGTAGACATCACTTGCAAACTGCGCATTGGCCAAACGCACGCAGGGTAAGAGACAGACACCGGCTTCTCCAGCATCTTCGCTTAGCCAAATCTGTTGCAATAATTGATGCATACCCTTGGCCCATTTGCTAAAGAATTGAAAGATTTTGTAATAGTAGTTTCATATATTGCCTAGCATTTGGCACCCACTGTACTTTTGCCTTGTCTGTGCCGCCCAACAGATACGGTCCCCAGAGCCCTGCCGATCCATCGCCAGTTGTATTGGGTGTAAAATCTTCTGATATAACAGTGATCTGCACTGGCTGCTTCAGTAGATTCTGGTAGTGCTCCAGTATTTTGAGTGCACAGGCAATGCCATTTACCCCTGCACCTATTATGCCTATCTGCAACATGTTCCGACGACGTCTGATCTATACTAACTGCGCTCGTGCAGGTTCTAAATTCACATAATGGTCTCGTTGTGGCTGATAATGAGAGTCAATTGCTGATAAGAAGGAAAGCAATATAATACTCAAACATTTTGATAAGCGTAACGCTTAACCCACAAAAGCTTCGATAGTTGGAATAGACATTTTTTGCAAATTTATGTACCTTTAGGAATTCGTAAGCTAATTGAAAAATTCCGAGCGGCTTACTATAAAAGCGACAAGCTTTAAGGCAACTGAATCAGTTAACAATTTCTGGCCTACAATTTCCAGTAATTTCAAGAAGATGCTATTCCCCAAGCTGCTTGTATTTAGCTGCTGTTGTGCGATGAGCGCATTTGCTCGTATGAAAGTGGCAGCACGCATTAATCAAGGTGAAGAGGTTGGGTTAGAGGCTTATCCTTTCATGGTCAACATCTGGAACAAAGAGGAGTTTATTTGTGGTGGTACTTTACTTACCACAAAATGTGTACTAACTTCCTCTCGTTGTTTTCAAAACGTAACCGCGGAAAACGTAGCCGTTTATGGCCTTTTAACTTCAGAAACCCAGCATGCTTTTAGGGCTGAGGCAACACGAATACTATTGCCTAATGGCGAAATACCGGTTGCAAGTGAGTGGCCAGATGTAGCATTGGTGGTGCTGCAGCAGCGTTTTAATTTGGATGAAGTAAAAACCGTTGTGCTCGATGCTGCCGAACTAGACAGAGGTGATGAGGTCACAGTTGCCGGCTGGGGTGGCACACATACTTCACCTACGGGACCTACAGAACAGCTACATATTATTAACTCTACCGTTTCCGATGATTTCCGTTGTAAGCTTTTTTGGCATGAAGCCGTGAATGACGAATTCTACTGCGTTGATGAGCAGGCAGGTAAACGTCCATGCGGTCAAGACATTGGTGGCCCAGCTTTATACTACAACAAACAGGTTGGCATCATTTCGCGTGTAAATAGATGTGATCATCGATCCGGTGTTGGTCTTTTTACGCGCATTAGCAGCCGCAAGGTGCAGAATTTTATCAGAAGCAACCTGGCTGCTAATTGCTAGAGATGACTTGATATACAGCGTCGATTTAGCAATTGAATAAATGCAATTTTCAAAGCAGATATGATTTTTATTTACAATAATCCTTATAACGCTTAATGGTTTTATTATATTATTGAAACTTATTGCTGTTAAAAATAAGTGTGGTCAAAAACTCAATTTCTAAAAATTACCCTTTATAAAATCAAGGAATTTAGAAGTACAAGGGTATATGAATTGAAAATGTAAGTTGAAGATTCTTGTGCTGCAGAAAAGTTGGCTCCTGCAAAATTTATAGAGTTCGAAAAGAACATAGAAAATGAGTGAAATCTGTAAGAAATGCAGTAAACGAGAAAATAGACTCTCGTTCAAGGACATTTCTGACTTTTGGTATTTTCAAAACTGTAATGCGACGTTACAAAACCATGCATCTCAGAGTAGAGCACGTCAGCATGTTTGGACCAATCTTGCTTTTCACTGCGAGTAATCTGGATTACCTACATTCTGCGCAAAAGAAAACAGGTCGATGAGAGATAGGGACATTGCCAATGGCTGATAGACAGACATTTACAGCTAAAAATCAGTGTCAAGCTGCCGCTTCACAAAATCCCTATAAAATTATGAGGCACCTATAAAATCTCGGGCGCCTACCCATACCCAAACACCATGACTATTCATAACGAAATGCTTGTTTCCTGGGTCCAAGAAGTAAAAAGTAAAGCGACCGAGAATCTGTTTAATGTACTGGCGATCAGCCTAGCGTACAAGATGAAATCACACCCTTGACCTTGCTAACTAATAGGTATATTTATTATATCCCAACCTCTACCCTGAAGCAATGATTAATGATAGTCATTTCAATATCAGCCGTAAAGTCTATTTAAAAATATAATTTTTTTACTTTGTTAGCCAAAAAAAAAAAATTAAAAATACGAAATCTGCAAAAAGTTACCCTTTTTATGTGTTTACTCACTTCGTTCACAAGAGTTCCTGCTTTTGTATCAATTGTTAACATTCCGTACATTTCTTAACCAAAAAAAAATTTGCAACATTTCTTTTTGACTCGACAATATCGTTATACTTAAAAGAAAACATACAATTAAAGTAAAAATTATGCCAAAAGAGCTAAGAAAATGCATATTCGCTTATTAGAGTTGTCTGTAATTTTCAGAATTTTTCTTTCCTAATTTATACCAAATCTGCACTTACATACATTTTGCAATACCAGGCGAACATAATCAGCAGCAAGATGCTTTAATTTAGCAACTAAAAGTATGCTGCATTTTTAAAAAATAAATTTCATTCTGCAATAAAAATTATGACTAAAAGTATGCAACACTTTAACAATGCAGAATTCATATGTAACCAGTCAATCCTTCAAATTCATTTTAAGCATTTTCTTTTTGAAATAATTGTCCCACATTTGAACCAAGTTAACAATAAAAACGCAACATTCATTTTAATTGGCTTAAACAATCATTTATTTAAACAATAATTTTCATTTTTTTTTATAATGCATTAATTACAGTATTAATTTTGTTTTATTTGCTATCAACTAATTGGTACATTCAATTACATATGTAATATAATATTTATGTTTATTTGTATATATATTAATATTTTCAATTTACCATTTAACAAATTTTCTTTTATTAAAATTAAATTTGTATTCAACGGTTTATGCTTGCTTAAAAAAATTGTAAAATGTATTTTGTTTGTTTGTTTGCTTTTGTTTTCAAAACAAAGTTAAAAGCTTTGCTCAAAAATGTATTACAGTTTTAAACCCAAAGGCGCCGGCTTCGGTTTTTCATGCAGCTAAATCCACTTGTTTCAATCTTTTTAATTATTTGCTTGTTTTTTTTTTTAATGTTCATTTTTTGATTATGTTTATGAGAGAAAATAAAACTAATACACAAAAATTACGCAGTTTTTTGGACACTAGTAGTGTAGTGGCGCGTTCAAACAGGCAATAGACAACATACAATTGTTGGGCCCAAATTGGCATGTATCTTCAACTATATATCATTTGCAATATCTTTACACTAATAATTAAAAAAAAAAGTATAAACAAATTACATATATATATATCGAATAACATTATACAATTGATGGCTCTACTATATAGCGAGAGTGGCGCATTTGCTGATGGCGCCCAAAGCTCTGCGTCAAATGCAGTCGTTACACTTTTCGACTTGGCAACTTTGCAACACTCTTTCTGCTTTTACTATGAACTTCTGGCTAATACATACAATATATAAGGCTTAAGCTAATTGCAAAAGCAAGGCCCTCGTTACAATACTATTCATCCGCTTAAAATTCTTTAGTTGGGTGCTTGAAACATATATAGATATAGGGGCGGGCGCACATATATATATATATCAATAGTATATCAAATATCGTATATGTATATATATATAACCATAGTTTTACATTTGTGCTACATCGAAATATATGCATGTATGCATTTGCGTAAGTATACATGTTTCTTGTGTATAAATATAATTGTATTTATCGAAAAAATATCAACATTATCTAAACTTCATATACTATTTTTATAAATTTCTTTTTGTTTGTTGCTCATCAAATGGAATACATAGTTTATTACATTTTTTTTTTTTTAAAGCGAAAACTTGAGCGTTACACCAAGATATAGGACCTTTACACTTAATTAAAATACATAAGTATGTGTTTATATGTATATATATATATAGATAGATAGAGTAAGCGAACTATAACATTTATAAGTAGTAAATGGGTCCTGTACATGTTGGCATTGCTCAGCAGAAAAATAGACGCCGCCAATTCAATTGGGTCCTGGCGTGCATGCACAGAAAGCAGTACAAATTACTAAAGTCGGCGATTTAACCCAGTCAAAATGCAAAAATCAAAACTTGCTCGAAAAACTTAATGCTTTGTTTCGGAGTTTTCCGACTCGACGGCGGCAGCAGCAGCGCTGGAGCTGTTGTTAATGGTGGGTGTTGTTGGCACTGGCGTGGGCGTCGGCGTTAGTGATGTATTGGAAACGGCGTCAATTTCATCCTCAAACTCTGCATCGGCAGCTTGCAGTATGGTCATGATGTCCGTTGGAGTTTCCTGCATTAAAAGTTCTCAGTAGTGACGTAAGTTAAGCTTTGCGCCTTGTTACTCACCTTCTTTGCATCAACTCGCTGACGATCATGCATCGCACTCAAAAGTTCACGCAAATGTTGATTCTCCTTGCGCAAACGTTCACGCTCCATGTCGCGCTCATTGATCTTGGGCTGCAATTTAGTACAAGTTTAGCTTAAGCATTACATGTTGCAAACCTAGAAGCACCTACCAAGAGCAAGGAAATTTGTTCATTCAACAGACTAACAATGCCGCTCAGCGCATGACAGGGCACACTTGGTTCCAAGCTGCTGGCATGCTGTATACGATTGGGTCCGCATGTGCCAGCGTTAGCTGTAGACTCCGTGGATGCTTTGTTTGCACTTGTAGACGCTGCTGGCAATAGCAACGGCTGTGCCGTCTGTGTGGAGTTGTCAATCATGGAGAGCGTCACTTGCGCTTTATTCAATGCAGCCTGCAAATAAGTAAACAAAATCTATTAATACCAAAGGATTACGGTTGCCTATTTGTTTTCCACTTACCAAGGTATCATAGACATCATTGATCTCAATGTGCTCATTGCTGCTGCTGCCTTCTTCGTCTGCATTAGCTGTGCTGCTGCTGCTTTCAACGCCCTTTTGACTCTGCGGTTCGGCTATGGCGCATTCTGTTTCTGGTTCTCCAAATCCCACAAGTTCCACAATTTCCACATCTGTCTGTTCCACAGCATTGGCCTTTTCCGCTGTCTGAGCATTCGACTCAGCTTGTTCCTTAGCAGCGTCCACATTTTCCGTATCCTTAGTTGTCACAGCTGCGGCTGCCTCAGTTTCTACAATTGGCTCCGCTTCCAGCTCTTCTATTTCTGCTTCCGCATTTGGTGTATCACCACGCATTGCTTTGTGCAACTCATCGGCGGATTCTTCAGGAATGCTATCAGCACTAATGGTGCTCTGTCGCTTAATCAACTCGGGGCTGCTGCTGCTGTTGTTATTGGTGCTGCCACTGCTACCAGCTGCTGCGTTGGTTTCTGCTGCAAGTGGCAGCTTAAATGGAGCCAACGGTGTTGTAGACGCCGGTGATTTGGCCGGTATGGCGGGCAAACGCAGCTCATCAATCTCACAATAGCCATCATCGTCCTCATGTATGGCCACCTCATCCACAAATGGTGTTTGCAATTTTGGCACGGACTTTGACTTGGGCGTTTGCTGTTGCGCCTGCGCATGCTGCTTATTTGGTGGCGGCAGCGGCGGTGGTGGTGGTGAGCCTGCATTCTTGCGCAGTTTCTCCTTCTCCTTCTCATGACAATGATCACACACGGCCGTAGATACTGCCGAGATCTGTTGCTCAGGTGTCACATGCATATAGTCGTTTAACACTTTGGTCAACGACTGCACCTGATCGTAAGCCGCCAAAGCAATGTCAGCACTATCCTTGGGCGCTTCAGGCATCATAGCAATATCAACAATCTCATTAAAGTGCTCCACGGGCAAACGAAACATATCACAAATGATCTTTTGCTTCTCCAGCAGTCCATCACGTATGGCTGCATCCAAGCGGCGCAAACGTTCACCTGATGTCAGTACGGGCTCGGCGGTATGCGCAGGACTAATGCTTATTTGTATGGCTGTAGGATCTACCAATGCTGACTGCATAAGCAGCGTGCGAGTATTGTTAGAGTTGTTAGAGCATACAATGCTGGCGCTGTCGCGTTTGGAGGGTCCACCTACCAGACCATAGCTGGAGGAGCGATCATCACCAGCTTCACTGCCATTCGCTTGACGTGCCGACTGCGTGTGACGCAAGGCTACGCCATTCAAATCGGAGCCACCGGCTGCATAATTGTTATTGGCCTCACCACAGCTGCGCGTGGACATGGTGCGATTAACCGAGCTACTCGGCTCATTGTGACTAAATCTTTGCTGTGCGGTTATGTTGTAATAGCCATGATCACCCATCGAATTGGGCGTGCTCTCACGTCGACCATTGCGCAGTTGTACACCGCCATCATAATTGTTATTGGCTGCTGGAGCCGGAGTGACCGTAGCCACTGGCAACAATGGCGCCAATGGTGTAGTCGTCACCGTTGCAGTCGCTGCCAATGGCTGCACACGCTCTGGCGTTAGCTCCAGCGACTCCTTAGTATTGGAATGCGGTATGGTAGCAATGGCGGGATCATCAACGTTGGCATCATGACTATTGGCATTCTTGGAGCGCGGCTTGTATTGCTGTGCTGCTGCATCCGATATGTGCTTGAACCATCTGCAAGAGTTAAATAAATCATAAGGCGTTAGTATGAATGTTTCATATGGCAAACTAGTTAGGACTACATAAGTATCGCTTAATTGGTATGGAAATTGCACCTGGACACTAGCGATGAGCGTCGTCCGCTATGACTGGGCGTCACATTGGCACCACCATTGCTTGAGATCTCATTGAAACTGCCGCGTCTACGCTCCTTTTTGCTTTTGCTGGGCGTGGAACAGGCACTGTCACTCTGCTTGTTGGACAAGCTCAATAAGGTGCCATTGCACAGACTCTTGCGGCGCACGCCACTGAATATATCATCCGGCGATAAAAAGTTCATTTTGATATTTGCGCAAAACCCGTTTGCTTCTTTTAATAATCACAAAATTTATTCACGTTTTCACTTGCTTTTCATCTTTGATATGATTATAGTTCTAAAGTTTTTCTTTTCTATAAATAAAGGATACTCGCATAAGAAAGGCTGTCTATCAAATTATGTCTGATAAGCAAATCATTAGTATTATTGCAAGTTCATATTTATTTGTAATCGATATCGTTTAGTATTAATCGAATCTGTAGCTACTGTTGATAAATAATTCAATTTGATGCGAAGTGAGCTTTTATATTTTAGAAACGACGACGTAAATAGACATACAAAATTCCGAAAAGAGCTATAATATCTTATCATCCCATGTTATGTTAAAATGTTATCAGATTTTGTTAAAAATGAATTGTAATTTTTTGAAATATAAAAATACTTAGTCCGATACTATTAGGCGATGGAATCTTTGGAAAAAATAACTATCTTTGAAAGTTAATTTTTGCTTTAATTTGTGCGGAGTTTCTTTACGCTACGGATGCTCCATCCGTGGTTCTCATTAAATATCACCGATGTTAATGGAAATTCATATGTATATCCAAAAAGTTATTCAATCTGTTCATCCTGTACCCTTGTCAACTGGAAAAACTATTCAATGGCATTACATTTTGGAAACAAAACTAATTGTGTAGAAATAATACTACAGTAGAGCCGTTTTTAATTAGAACACAACACACTGTCATAATAATACGATTTTGTTAAATGTGCGAGAAACTCTAGATGATACAAAGATAGTTATATTTAATTTATCTTGAAGCTCTTGTCTGCTACAGCTAGGATGCAAAATAGGATGCAATTAGACAGAAGCTCTATTGAGAAAAAGTTTTAAAACAGTTCGCAGCTTACATAACCATACCTAACACACAAACTTTTATAAATCCGTAGTAAGAGTAAGAACCAAAACAGATCGGCTTGTGGCATATAAATTACCACAGTTGCTCGTAAAACCCATCCTTATGAAGTGGAAATAAGTACCTAGTAAAATTGGCCAAGGTCCGAGACGAAAAAGAAAAAAATTATGAATTATGAAACTCAGATTATGGGAAAACTTTTTTTATGACTGGCGAAAAACAAAGCGATGGCTAATAAAATTACTCATATGAACTGCTTTGAACTGGGGGCATGACACGGACACACACGGGCTACAGACTCCCTCAACTAACGAGGTCACATGAATAAGTACAGCAATATTTTAAATGCATTTCGAAATAAATAACCAAGCAGCAAGTAGTAAAAGCTTAAAGAAAACTGTCTGAAAGCTTAGTTTTACACTTGAGAGTATGGGAATGCCCCAACGAGACTCTTGTCTGGCAAGTGCCGGAAAATCAAAGTATGTACTCTATGAAAAAAAAAAAACCAAAAATGTTTGCCAGACAAAGAAAATTATAATAAAATATATCATACAATATGTGTATAAATGATAGCAATTGTGGCGCCTTTTTTGACATTTGATTGACGCATAAAAATTAATACACTTGCATATATACAAAATATGTTTCTATATAATTTATGGGACTTTATTTTTAGCCAGCCAATAAAGTAAAAATATTATTTATAGCAATATGTGCAGAGCAAAAAATATTCAGTTTGCTGGAGACAAAAATAAAACTGCGACCGTATTTATAAACAAATAAAAATAAACAAATCGCAAAGTTTTTGAAAACAATTAAGCTAAACATAAACTTAACAAACCAAAAGTTTACAAACAAACTAATTGCAATTCCTTAACAAGGAGTCGCTCCCTTTTGTTAAGTTATAATATTGCAAGCATTTTTATTTATAAATATTTTTCATTTAACACAAAATTTACACAATTGCAAACAAAAAGTTGTACATATTTTATCGCATTATGCCAACTGCACACATTGTTTCCTTTTGGAAAAACATCATGCCCAGGAGCACAATAACAATCATACATACACCAAGTAGGTAAATAAATATATATAGATGAGAAAATTCGTTTATAAAATACTAGGAAAACAATACTTAACTTCCGTTTGAAGCACAAACAAATTCAAAACAAATTGAAATGCGTGGGTGGACTTAAAAGTAATCAAAAGTATTTACTCTTGAATTTTGTGCACCCCCAAAGAAAATACATAGTACATGTGTGACTCAATCATAGGCATTTGTACTAAGAATTTAGTCTTATTTTTTAGAGCAAGCAGGAATTTAGGTGGGTTTTCTAATGAAAAATACAACTTATTCATAGCTATATAGAATAAAAGTGTTTTAGAGTATTATTAACAATGATGTGACGAAGTTTGCATACACTTTTATGCTTCTGAATAGATTCAACACAAATTGGCAAAATATTCTTAAAAATTCATGGATTTTTGTAACAAAAGTTTTCAAGTTTTCAAAACCCTATAATGTAGCAAATGCGAATGCCATCCGTACATTGGACGTATTAAAAAATACTAGCGTGTGACCCTTTGTCTATTCAAAAAATAACATTCAAAGGCTTCAATTATACTATTCCCGTAAAGTATAACTGAACGCTTTTCACAACGAACATTCCTTCAATTCTAAGGCTCAACTCAACACTCCGCAGTATTTTCAATTTCCGTCCCATTTTGGTAGTGTTCAAGTGGAGCTGTTTGTGGGTAATCTACAGACGCAGCCAAAGCTTGGAAATCTGTGCGATTTATATATACTCAGAGTGCTAGGCTTCCTTAAAGTCACTTTAAGTACTAACTTCAAACTCGAGAATCCTCAAGGAGGTGACACAGCAACTCGTTAATAGCCTACTCTGGCTGCAAGAGGCACAGTTCACCAAAATTTAACAGGCAACCAAATAACAGGCGATTTAGTCAGATATGCCACACAAATGACATTCTACCGGATATGCAGGATATTCGTATGACAATGCCTAGCTTCAAGCTACAAGTGAGGGAAAAGTTTCGCTCTGATGAGCAATATATGAGTACATGTTGACGAATCTCATTGTACCTGCAGTTGTGGTGGAAGTCAAAATCAGCAGCAGGCACCTAGGCAAAATAGACACACAATATAAACACCTGACAATAGTCAACAATGTCGACGGCCTAATCGGCTTCACCCATACGAATTGCCAATCAGGCACTCTTAAGTGCCCACTGTAAAATCTATCGCTTTAACATGGCCAAAATTTGCATCGAAAGATTCCTTCAAGCTTTGTGAATGACAGTTGTCCTTAGACAATCAGGACACTGATTTGAAGCAGAGCATGCAGTGAAATGAATGCTCCTAATGATGATTTTTGCAGCAGCAGCATAGATGAGGCAACTTTAGAACTAAGGAAAAAGTATCTATTCCTTCATCATCCAGCAAAACTACAACGTAATTGAACCTACATGTCAGATGAGTCTGGCAAAAGAGCACATCATTAATATACATATATTTGCCATAGAAAATTTTAGTTATCTGATATCGGGGACATATGATATAGCTACCACTACTAACTCAAACAAATTAAAAAGTTTTGAAGAAGTAAGTCAGTTTTTTATAAAGATTATTAATCTTAATTGAAAACTATAAAATTATAGTTAAGAGAGTTAATATTCACAAGTTTTTTATGCAATTTTATAAAAATTTTATTTGATTTAAACTATATTGCTTAGTTGTCACAGATCAAATCTGTAAAAAAATACTATATGGGAACTACGTTTGCTAATCTTCGATTGTTTACAAACATAATCCAGTTTGGATACAGAAATTATTACTGACTATTAAACTATAGATACTGCAAAGTTTTCAGATAAAAAATTTATATTTACGTTTTAAAAGTTTTTTAATTAAACTAGTGAAGCTGGATTTTGGTTTAATTTCTAAGCTTTAAAAAGAAAATTTCTACAAATAAGATATTTTAAGTTTAAGATTTATGAAGAGCAAATTTTAAAGATATTAAAACTTTTAACTATTTCTATATCTACAGTTAAGATAAATTCAGGATTTAAAACAATGTAACATTTTTAAGCTTTAATTTCTCCAGTGTCATTTAACAAAAAAACACATTTATCAAAAGTGCTCTTTGTAAGAGTAAACGCACACAAAAAAAAGAACTCAAACATTTGTTTAACCCAAAAACAACTCTAAATATTTGACTGCTAATTTTATAATATTAATTGCTTGTGTATAAATATATGAAATATTACAGCTAATGACGAATAATTTATAAACAAAAAAAAAAAAACAAAAACAACAAAGCGCTTAAGCCGCTGACAGCTACATTTGTTTCACCAGCATTTTACACTAAATTGCACATAAAATAAATAATTAATTTACACTTCAAAGGATCACTTAAAAAATGAACTTGAAAATGTGTTCGAGCAGCAGGTCATAATTTCTCTACAATCAATTTTTTTTTTATTTTATTTATATATTTATTTATTATTGTTTTTTTTTTGTGTTTTGTTGGGCGGCTTTCATTAGAACATTATAAAATGGCCAAGACTATGTAAGCAACGCTATCAAATCATTTTTTCATGTCAAGGCAATTAATAATGCGCTGGATTGCATTTGAACACAAAAAAAGTATATATAATGCTCAAGTATTTCAACTTGCTCCAAATATTATTGCTCTGTTTTTGAAAATTCTCTACAATAGTTTCGCAATCTGAACTAGCTGCTGTATCTATCTCTCGATGTTTCTTTGCGCCGGAACTTTGTTGCTTTATTTTGGCAGACATATATTAGTTTTTCGTTTATTTTCGCAATTTTTCTAGGCATTAAGTTGTTTTCGTTGGCGCCAAACTTGTTTTAAAAATTTTCAATACAAAATACACAGCCAACGAACGACCGCCTTTGCTGTGAAGCATTTATAATATTGTTGTATATTGTATCTGTACATCTCTATAAGTATCTATATGCAGAGCTTATTGAGATGCCGCGTGGCCGGATGGATAGACATTGGCTGGCGGCGAATGCTCTTTATTTCAACAGTTTCATCTTCGTCACCCGCTCGTAAAATTTAAATAAAAAGTAAAACAAAAAAACTCAATAAAAGAAACTAAATAAATTCGTTTATGAATGCGGCAGGCACGCACAAATGCCACGAGCCATAAATCAGCCGCGCCATAAAAAAAGATTTTCCATAATTTTCCACAGCATTCAAAAGACGATTAGCGATTTATTTTAGCAGTTAATTTTTTAAAATATTTGCTAAAAAAAATAAACCAAAACAAATTTAAGACTAACGTTGACAAGTTCGTTAATTATGCCTATTTGTGGCCATAAATTTATAAAACAAAATTGTATATGCAAAATATTGGCAATGATAAAATATTTGAAATAATTTCAAGATAACTAGATGGTATTTCATTAAAATGTTCAGCAAATTTCATGTAAAAGGCCAGGCCTAATTGTTTGTAAGTTAATTAATATAGAGTCTTCTGTTATCTTAGCTAAAATCGTTTTATTAAAATGAGTTATTAAATATATATTTTAAATAACTGAATCGATTTTATTACAATTTTATTGAACGAACTTAGTTGCCTTATTTTGCTCAATAATGTGATAACTTTAAAAGCTGCTTATTTTCACGCTTTTTAATTTTATGAAGAAGAAACCACTCATATTTTGCGAAATCAATGGAATTTTAAAATTCATTTATTGCAATGCAAAAGTTTACTAACATTTATTAAGCAATTTATTTCGTAATGTTTGCGTAGAAATGCAAAAAAATTTAATAAAAAAAAAATAATTAAGAAGTCTATTCAATTTTATATATTTTTTTTCTAACGTTTGGTTCCTCAACAATAAAGCATTATTAACTTGCAATTTCAAGAATATTAAAAACAATCTATTATTCGATGAGTACCATGACCGATTTTTTAAAAAAAAATTTAAAACTGGGAATTTGTCAAGATTAAATATTTAACCAATTTTATTTGTGGAGAAAGAGCAATATTGCCAGTTTCCTAAAAATCCTAAATGGCAATAATTAGATTAAAGCTTTTGTGGGCCCAAATCTCAATGAACAACATACCGCTCAGCTTTGTCTTGTTTACTTGCGTTGTCAACATTTTCTTAAAACTTCTTTATTTCGAATTGGACCAATTCTTGCAGCAAGCTGATTTGATTTCAAAATAATAATATGTTTCTGTAAAATGCAAATGACCTCCAGTAATGTAGTCTATTTAGCAGCCTAGTGCAAAGTTTTGAAACCTCAACAGCTAATTTGACTTTTATGATGCAACCCAAAGGCAGTTTTTCTTTCATTTCTATAGTTTTTCTTTTATGACAATCCTTGTTTGAGTCAGTCAACAGCCTTACAAGGAGACCTTCATCAAGGTTAAGACAGCTGTCATTTGGGGTGGCTAAAAGCCGAGTTATATACTCTATACTCTATGCCCACGACATATTCAAGCATCTTTATTGAACAAAAGAACAAAACAATAAGATAAATCTTCAACATGTGTGTGCGTGTGTGTGTGTGTTTGCGGATTGAGTAGTGTGAGGTATATGAAGAGCATGTGTATGTAAGATGAAGTCAATCTGAGCTGTTACTTAAATTGCCTCAAATTGGCACAAAACTCACTTTTCAAGTCAAGTATGGCCAACAAAGACATCTCTTCTACACACAACTAACTACACACATGTGTGCATACTTATATGCATAAGTGTATAGTCAAATTCAATTGATTTAGCTTACATTTCACTCGCTGGCTTTATGCCCCCCCTTACGTATGTGTAGTACCATCATAAGTAGTATGGTTCGTATATGCTTGAGGTATTGTAATACACGTATTATCCAAGCATATTGCCCTTTAGCATTTTACTACAATGCCAGCTAAGGTTCAATGGCAATGGTTTTATATGTTGTACAACAACACAGCAACAAAACATTTCTATTGTATTTCTGCTTTCAATTTGTTCGATTAACTTGTCAATTGTTACATAGCTACGTGAGTTGACTGCATCTAAGGCACACACACACACACACACACACAAAGAAAAAAATACATTTGTATCTTTGAAGTATAGTTGTGATTACTTGTATCTTTCAGTGTGTGTCCTCTTAAATCTCTTTTTATTAGATCTTTAAAATCATAACAGGTACAGTCCTGTGCCTGAAACTCAAGTAGTTAATGGCAGGAACTCAAGTTCAAAAAGCCAGCATGGAACTGAGTGCAAAGCATTTTAAAAGTCCATTACGTCAAAAGCGGAAATTGAAAAACATTTTTATATCTAGTCCTGCCGCATTAAGGAGCTTGCCCAAGAGTTTGACACACTTAATTCGAGTTACTTCAGTTCAATTGCTTTAAAAGCACTCAAACGTATAATAAAGTAGTTAAGTATAGCACACGCAGAGCCTTTAAAAGTTTCAACAATCAAAAATTTATAACTTTATTATTTTGTAGTTGCTTGTATATATGAATATGAAATAGGATCTCAAAAAAAAAAAAAAAAAAAAATAAACATAATTGAAATTAGCAAAAAATTTGCCAAAACAAGCTGTTAAATAATTGATTGCATTGTAATGCATTAGCACACCCACGCAATTTCGTATAAAGCAATCAGCTTCTGACAATATGCGTCAGCATTTAAATACTCTACACAAAAGTAAGCATAAGGAGTATATAAGGTTTATACAAAAAGCATATTATGTAGTAGAGTAGTTAGAAAATATGCACAGAAGAGCCCATAAACACATCTGAGATAAACTAACATAACTTAGCTTACAAATATAAAGTAAGCTCAGTTATTTAGGCGAAAAAAAATCCAAAATCCGATTCAAGCTAAGATATTCCATTTTTTTTACTGTCCTTTACAGCGTTTACTTGAGATCATTAATATTGTTTATGATCTTCATATAGTATTTTGGTAGTTAAATAAAGCACTATTCAAATTTATAACTTGCAGGAAATACCTATTGTAGGATTATTGTTTTTTTATTTTTACAACGATTCTTAGTTTTAGTGTGCTTCAGACAACTTTTGGCTTCTTTCAGACTGCCTTTGTAGTACCAACTAGGGAGCTTGTTGTTGCTGCATTGGAACTCCTAACTATATTACTGACGCACCTGAGTTTTATTTGTTATTTATACTACAGACACACCTTAGGTTTATTCTTCTATTACCTTCAATTGTTTTGCATTTAAGTTTGTTTAAGTGTATTTCCAAGTCGCCAATTCTCATGCAATCAATAGTTTTTTCGCATGAAATTTAATGAATTTGTGCAATGGCCCGTTTTAATAAAATATTTATAAATTCTATAGATTATAATATTTGATTAACAAGAATTTACAATTAGTTTATTTTACAAAATCTAAAATTGCGAATAAGCATATGAAATATATAATTTAAATCAATAGCTAAAAGTTAAAATATATAACAAATTATTGGATATAGTGAGAAAAAAATTAAATAATTCGTACTTAAAAAATGAAAATTAGAACATAATTTGTTTGCGAGACCGATAATGCTAAAACGTTCTATGATGTAAAACATTTTAAACATTTTTTCAATATATTTCAAAATTTTTTAAGTTTAAAAGATTTGTTTACTTTCAGAATGTTCCTTTGAAATTTGCTATATTTTGGTTCCATTAGGAAAAAACTATGTAGCACAACGATTTTCTGTCGATTTTAGCAGCTCTTTGAGAAAATACTTTCCACGCTATTTTGCAAAAGCTTCAATATGGAAATTTTGCGAGCATTTTTTTTACAACGATTTTTTTTTAATTGACCGAATCTATGCCATAAACTTAAAATTTAAGGTATATTTATGGCTACTCGTTTTTAAAACTGGTTTAAACTCTAAAAATTCTAGACGAACTTATTCAGAAAGCAAATTTCAGCCTACTTTTTTGTTAGCCTTCATTGACTTAAAATTTTTCATGTCTATGCTTCCATTGCTGCAGAAAGACAATATTCAAACCCCTAAAAAGCACCCTATGTAGCACCCTATGCAGCACCCCACAGCGCTTTATGCAATGTTGTAAAATTTTATTTGACCAGAATATTATCATTATGATGAGCAAGTCTTTCATCAAGAGTTACATGCGCTTTATTGTACACAGCGACAACAACAAAATCTCACAAAGTATGGATTTATATGGTCATCATTTATAAAAGAAGCGCAGCACCGACCACACACCACTACAGCCACAGCACCCAGAACAAGAGAAACAATGTCGGAAAATAAATGTTGCATAGCTTGAGGCGTAGTAGATGAGCTTGCATGAAGCTTTGAAAATATAATAAACAGAAATGTAGCAAGTTGAGGACATTTTAATTGGCTCAGCTCTATAGAGTCTCGAGTATGAGCGAACAACCCAATGAATCTATGTGTGTGTATGTGAGTGTCCTTGTTTTGGGCTGCTCAACGTGTTGGGAAGTGAATCCGGTTGGATGTTTCGAAAAAAAAAAAAATAAAAAACCACCCAACCCCTTTTGCTATTTTTAGCTAAGCAAACAGGTGAATGCATTGAAATGTGAGAAATCTAACGGGCAGGTGTTTCGTTAAGGCTACAGGAGCTAGAATACAGTCAGCAAGTTAGCTACACTCCAATGATTGCCACAAAAATTCCGAGTAACGAACACGCACGTGTTGCATAGTTTAAGGCGCGCGAGAACTCTTTGACTTTAATTGCATGAATATGTACATAAATTTTCATAAATTGAATCAAAACAAAGCAGTTTGTTGAAACAATAAACAAACAAACAAACCATTCAAAAGTAAAGTTGAAAAGTTAAGCAGCGTATACCCAAAAATGCATGAAATGAAATATGAAACCAATCCAAAATTTATTTGCTTTTTATGTCCGCAAAAGGATTCAAGGGTCTTTATGTGATGTGCGCGCCACTCAGTGGGTCATCAGTTGGCTTAATATGTTAATGGACAATGTGTTGGGTAAAATAAATAAAATTTACATCCTTCTATAGTTAGTATTTCATGGAAATATTCGATTGACTTTTACAAAGAAATTAATTCTCTTTAGCATAAATGAATTAGTTAGGGGTGTCTGCGCATCTGGCAGCAACTAAAATTCATTCGTTTGACACTAATTCAATGCACAATTAATAAAATTAAAGTAGTTTTGTATGAAGTCCTGTCTCACTTAGTGCGAAGTGTAACGAACACAACGCGCATATGGACTGGAAAATGCTCAAATACTCTTTCAGGAATTGAATAATTCTCTTCCTTCATACTGCGTTTTATAAAATAATCTAAAATTCATATATACAATGGCATACAGCGCATATATTTTCTAAAAATGGGTCACAAAGAAGATCTGAGCATATATATTTCTATATTATCTAACTATAGTTGCCATTTTGTTCTTCTTTGTTGTATCAATCAAATTTATCTATATATAAGTCATCCGTGATTATAATCGCGATTCCGAAAAGCTACCTTATGGTTCTGCGCAAAATGCAGTAACTAATAAGTAACTCTGACATTTATTTGTTTTTTGTGGTATTTCGTAGAGTGCTTTCGCATTTGGCACTTGTTCTCTTGATTTATAATGTGCGAACTGGGGAGTTTACAAATAAGATACTTTCGAGCGTGTTCTGTAAGATTCGATTACTGAAAAAAATATAATATATATTTTTCTGATGATATTTTTTCTTCTATGACGAACTTAATAAAACTAATTATTAAAGACGACCAGTGAGGAAAGAATATCGGTTAGAAGCTTGCCTCAAAAGCAGTAGATGAAACTATAACAAGAAATTTGTTAGTGAATGAAATGACCAGAATAAAGGGCGTTTTTTTAGCAGTTTTTTTTTGGTAGCAAAAATCTATGCCAAAGAAGTTAAGCTCATTCTACTCCAATATCGCATTTTGACTAAAAATCAACCAGAAGCATTGCAAGAACTGCCATTGCTTTCTCGTTTAATTTAACAAACATTTAAAGTCTCATCCAAAGATTTATTCCATAAATACTTTGCTGCTTGATGGTGCTGCATTTCGACCAAACAATTTCTACCTCAACAAAGCGTTTAATTTACGATACTTTGTCTATAAACAGTTTTCATCGAAATTTCTTCATCATTTTCAAATTCTAAGTATATAAGTTGTTTATGGCAAAATTTATTTGTAAATATTGAAGTATTTACAAAAATTGTATAAAGTGCATGACAACTTCGTACCGGTGGTACCTGGTAAACGTCATCGTATATGGTTAACATTATTGATGATGAGCAGCTTGGCAACTTTTCCAAAGCCCAGCAGCGCAACGTAATAAAGTAAAAGTGCAGATGTTTTTCATGTTTTTCAATTTTCCTTACTTATGCCAGCTAGTAAATGCTTTTAATACACAATCTTGTTGTTATTGTTGTTTTGTTAATGAAATTTGAGCTGACAGCGAGTGCATTTGAAAAGGCTTTTGTTATTGTTGTTATGAAGCGCTTGAAAATCAACTTTGATGCTAAATATTATAGACAATGCACTTTATTATGAGCATACATATATATGTATATATATATTATATATATATATATTTTCTTTTTGCGCTAATATCAGTTGACAATTGTTATATAAAACAAATGACGTTTAAGCCAACTTGGCTTTCCATTTTTTTTTTCGTCTGCCTTTTTTCTTTTCTCACATTAACTACAGACTACAAGCTACACTATTCCCCTACAAGTGCCACTAAATGCTGCACAATAAATAATGCAAAGCAATTCCAATTCCAGAAGACAGCAGAAACAGCAATGGCATCTTGTTGAAAGTCAAAACAAAAGAATAAATCTACATGTTTGTATAAAAATAGAAGCACATACTAAATACACATATATCGGGGAATACTATATATATGTATCCATGTATCGACTGGACAAAATCTTTGCAAACAAGTGAAGTAGACTAATTTACAATTTTCATTTACATTTGGCGCCAATTTTAGCGTAAAATACGCAAGACAACAAAGATATACACACATTCGCCTTAAGTATCTGAAAGATACAAGAACCCAAAAAAAAAAAAAAAAAATTCAGCGCCTACGCCAAAATGTAATGCAAAATTGTGTTTATTTTTTGTTGTTTTGCTGTTGGTTTTCATCGCTTGGTTTTCCTTTATGGCCAGGCGGCAAGTAAAAGAAAATCCCAAAGACTTTATGACGCAGCTTCCGCTTGAGGCAAGTAAATGTTGGTCTTGGCCTTTGTCAAATATTGATGAGCCAAATATGTCTTATTATAATTTTGTTATACTCTATTGTGACATTAAGTGGGCGCTGTAAAAGGGGTACTATACATTTAGCTGTAGTTATGCGACATAACAAAGGCAACTTTTGGTTGTGAAAATCTATGGCATAGTAGGAAAATGTACAATCAGTACGGGATTCGCTTTGTTTTATACGCAATTTGTTTGATTTTTGTTTTTTTTTGTTTTTCATTCTAATACAAAGAAACTAAAGTTCTGAAATACGCTTTTTAAAGGGTGATTTTTTAGCAATTTTTTAGTGTTTCCCACAACTGACGTAGTTCACATGCCTTGTTCTATTATCAAACACTTTCATTGCATTTTATTATCATATTTAATGTATTTTTGTTATCGAAAAATTGTGTTCAGCAACGAAACTTATTACTGGTTCAATTCAATGTGTGAATAAGCAAAATTGTCGCATTTAAACTAAAAAGCAATTATTGTAGAAACATTATAAGAACTAACAATAACGCAACGATTGACGTGAGATACCGCCCGAAGTGTTGGAAGTGAATCTGCCAGATTTGAACGCAACAGCCATGGCCAACAGGAAAGATGCAATTACATTGAAACATTGAATTTTAACAATAGTACTATCGAATATAAGCAAATATGCAAAAATAGCGCATCTTTTATAAACATTAGAAGTACTTGCTATGCATACCCCAACAAATTTATTCGTGAGATACCGGCCTGCCAAAATTAGACACAACAGATGCGGTCCAAATTTACATATCTAAAATTTTAATGATATTAATCATGCTATTGATGCAAATTTTTCATACATTTTTCACAATTTTGTCATCAATCTTCAAGCTCTTAAGAAAGTCATCCTTTATTACCTCTTGTTGCTTTTTTATAAACTCTTTTTGAACAAATTCTTTGTATTTGAAACCACATAATAATAAATATTGTAAAAATTCATAGTTGTTAAAATATTCATAATATAATATATAATAATATGATGTAGGTGCTTCTTTTTATTTTTTATTTGTTTAATATTTTAAGCAACTTAAAATGTCGCCCTTTATTATTTCTCTTCCTATTTTATATAATATAAAACTCCTTTTGAAGAAATTCTGCGTCACAAATTAAAAACTAGGAGTTGCTTAATTTTGGTTTATTAAGTTTAAAATATTGGAACGTTAATGTATTTTTTAATGAGAATAAAAGAACGTATAACTTGTTGTAATTGCTGTCAAGTTTTTATCATTTCGAAAGCAGAATCTGACAGCAAAAAGTTTCGATAAATATCAGTATAAGATCCTCTTGAATATAAAGTTGTCGAAGCGGCAGATATTGTAGACTAGTAAGGCTCCGGGAAAAAACATGCGGCTTCCAACACTACAGTCTAGGTCTGAATAAGTTAATTTTGAAGCCAATCTGACCTAACAATGACTAGGAATTTTAAATTTGTGAGCTACGTTCATAGCATTTCCAATTTCTCTTTCTGTAATAGTCAGATCATATTAAACTTTGCGTATTTTAGATCTCGTTTGCTTTTATTGTCAAGCAATTTTAAGAATGCAGTAATTTACTAATTAAATAGTTTAATATTTCGACTGAATGAAACGCTTGTTTTCTTTCAACTTATTTAATTGCATTATTCTAAACTCTTTGCATATAAAGCTAACTAGAGCATTTTATGTCGCGCATATTTTGGCCAAACTTTGGTTTCAACTTGTTTTTATTTTTTGAGCACAATTTGTGACATGTGTTTGTGATTTGATTGTGGTGATTCTTTAACGAAACACACGCAGACATATATTTATGCACAAAACTCGCACACACACACACACACACACACACACACACACACACACACACACACACACACACACACACACACACACACACACACACACACATTCTGTGCCGCAAAACTTTTGCTATTCGGCATAAAGTTCCCGACATTACGGAGATACAGTCATAACTAAAGCATAGAAACCACATTCATTTGCATGCAGATACCCAGATATTTAACAGTTTATACAAAAGTATCTCATGTTTTCAGAGTATTTCGGGCAACAAACACAACAAGTTCTGCACGCAAACTATTTTTTGTTAATTTTTTGCATATGACGACTCCATGACATGCTAACAATTACAATTGCTGTACGTTTTAATTAAAAATAATAACTTTAAAATGTAATTAGCTTTAACCAACTGTAAGCCCTTTTGTTTTTTCAATTAAAACGCTTTTATTTGGCAAAGTTACACTACAATTGTTTAATTTTATTACACTAAAGCCCTCAATGCTCGGCTGTTTATTTATTTCGTTTTCTTATACACAAAACACATAGAGTACCACAAATTACGCGTTTATTCTTTTATTGTTTAATTATTTATAATTTGTACAATATTTAAAACGCAACGGAAATACGCGCGTTTTGTTGTTAATTCTTCCGTAAGCAATTCGATTGGACGACAAATAATCGAAATTAAGCGAGCAAGTGAAACAACACACGCGTACGACACAATCCGCTCAACATGAAATTGCAAACTGAAAAGCCCAAACGAACGACGGCAAAGTTTATACTAAAATCGTGTGCTCCCAGCACAAATCGCATCCCAGCCCCACAAAAATGAGCAAAACAGGGCGCAATAGGGAGAGTAAGAGAGAGAGAAAAAAACCAAATAGAAAACAAACTCATAATAATGCGAGCACGATGACAAAACGAATGAATATGTGGTACTCGTGTCGTGCTCGCCCGACAGGCAGTCTGCTAGGCCGAGTGCGTGAGTGTGTGTGAGCACGATTGAATTTAAAATAAACGAATTTTGTGACACGGCATGCGCTGGCGGTGAAATGCACAAGAAATGAGCAACTGTAATTCACAACTGGTTCAAGACGGAAGCAACAAAAAATCATAATTGCGAATGCTGACAGATTTTGCACTTACGCGAATGAATCCAGCAAAATTATTGCCAATTAATGTCGGTTCAAAGCTTGATAATTGTAGATTTTAACACAACACTTCTATTAAAGCCAATGATTATTGTTAAGCATTATTTCGAACAAACTAATTTGAAATACCACTAACAACAAGTACATTGTTTACGAAAAGTGAAACAAATTTATTAATTATAAAAAAATATCATAATGAACAACTGGTTTGAAATAAAATTACAAACAAAATAAAACGTAATAATAAATAAACATTCTCTGCTGTACCAGTCTGCACAATATGCAACGAATAAATAAATATTGGTAGAGTAATTTAATTAAATGCAATTAGAAATAAGTTGTATCGATCGTTCTATCAACTCAAATATAAAATTTGTTAGTTAATATTTTTTTTGTTTACCATCGAATAAGTAAAGTAAGCTCCTAAAAAACTTACCGTTTTTGAAACGACATTAAGGCCCATTAAATTAGTTGATGAAATAATCTGAATATATTAAATTGTATTAACTGTTCGAACCAGTCAAAAAAAGAATTTAAATATTTTGAAGAATTTTATGTGTTTATTTTTTGTTTTGAAAATCAATCATTAAAAAATTATCCTTTATGTGAAAAAAGAAATTCATCACTATAGCTTTAATGTTAGCTCTTCAAAATGGCCGTTTACAACAAAATAAGCATTTATCCTGCTGCAGCTAACTTTGCAAAGTCGCTTTTCTTGCAAAATAAAAATTAAGATCTTCGTGGGCATATAAGGTTACAACATAGGGCAGTCAGCACATGCAAATATACTAATGTGTCAACTCCCACATAAACGGCTTGAACAAAATTTTGTCCAATAATGAAATTAAAGTCATTCTTGAAATAACTTAAGACTTTTTCATTATAATTATTTAGAATTAACGATTAACATAATTTGCACAAGTTAAGCAGCAGTTTTCCCTTTTCATTAACAAGATGATAAACTAAATTTTAACCAATCTTTTAGCTTATTTTATGAATATATCGAAATGTCATATACATATTGACAACTTGCAAAACATGTTGTTTGATATGAATTTTATCTTATCTCATATATGCTTGACTAAGCACTTTCAATGAGGAGCTAATAGAAAATATGCAACTTTATGATATCTATTACATATTTTTATATTTTTTGAGCATATGGCTTGAAAAAAAACTGAATGTGCAAGGTTGCAACGAAGTACATTATTTTATTCAAGGTTGTGCATAATCTTTGGAAATTGGTTTTGCGAATTATTTTGTATTTTTGCAAAAACTATTAAAGAGATAGAGGTTTTAAATAATGAACAGATTTTGCAGAAGATAAATAATAAGAAAAACCTGTGTAATGAGACACTTTGAAGAGGTCGTCGATTTATTTGAAGCTTTTGTTTGCGTTTAAAACCATTTTAAAATAATTTCTCGTTAAAAACTATTTTAAATACCAAACACAGCGACGGCGGCGTAGTACTAATTAGAAAATGCCTGGAATATTTGTAATAACTAAACTAAAATAACTTAAACATTTGTAAAAGGCAATAATTTCAGGGTTATGGTGTAACTACACTTAGAGAGAAGCATTGGTCTAAATAGCAATATTTGTTCTCAAAATTTGCAATCTATAATGGTCAACTGAAAAAAAAAAAATAAATTGAAAAAAATATTTCAAAATAAAAAAAATAAATTAACGAGAACTGTACGGAGCAACAGACGGATATGACTCAATCGCTAGTCGAGCCGTTACAAACATTGCAAAAATTTAGTAGGCCCATTGTGCCTTAAAGATGAGGGTATAAAAATCCTAATTATATTCATATTCTACATCTTAGATTTGCGGTTTCACACCAACTACACTATTGAATGCTAAAGTTTTTAGAGCGAAATCTGGATTTTTTCTTCAATTGTAAAAGTTACAGCCTACATCGCATTCATTGTTCACACTAGGTGTGAAAAGTAATCTAAGCTTCTCAGGAATTTGGAAAAGTATATTTTATATTTTGTTATTCAGTATTGCATATTCGGATACTTGCTTTTGTTGAAAATTCGACAAATGAGCATACAAGTTTTGTCAAGCAATAAGTATGATTTGCAGTTTTTAAGATGGTAAAAACTGCCATAATGTAGGAGCCACTCTATCAATATACTTACTATAAAGTTTACATTAAAAATTGCACAGCACAATCCACTCATGTCTTGTGCAAGTCCTCAATAAGGGACACTACAAAGCAGCATCTTACGGTCTCTGTCAATGCCCATTTCTATAAATCCCCAAAAACAATATTAACCATTTCTATTAAATAGAAAAACAGCAGCATCCTATGATTTGTACTAACATTGATCTAAACGCAGCAGTTGGATATAATTTAGTCATCAATTTGCCAAATATAATAATAATATTAATCATTGTTGACGCATTTTGGGTTCCACAGCCAATAGAGTGAAATACAAAAATAATAAAACCTTCAATGTCTGACAACCAATAGAGATTATTACGCATACGCAACGAGTGCTGGCATCAAGAGCATCGTTTGGATTTGGCAATGAAGTCACAATTGCCATTATGTGCGTGTGCGTTGTGCTGGATGTAAGCAGCAGGGGTACCAGGGGCTTTGTGTATGTGTTGTAAGAGGCGACTTGAACTTGAACTTTTTTTTCGCTCTCTCTCTCTATCTCTCTCATTTTATTTATTTATATTTGTTCGCCATTATTAGTGTTGGGATGTTGACTGTTGTTGACAGTTTTGTGGCAAGAAGAAATATTTTTGTTGCAACTTGCTGCAACCTTCATTAGTGTATAAGCTTGAATAAACTTGGCAGTAAGTTTGTAAAATCCTTTGGCAAGGACTTTTGCCGCTTTGTTTTTATTTCTTCTTCTTCTCGTTCGCTTTCCATTTAATTACATGCCACGAAAATTTAATTTCAAGCACATTTTTAATTTAAGCAAATAATAAAAACAATTAAGCAACGTGGGCGACAATCAATTATGAATGAATTAAAATCTAATTTATGAGCAGGATTTTAGGATAATTTCGATATACAATGGCATAAGTCTTAAGCTTAGGTCATGGCAACAAAATGGCGGAAATGACAAAATGAAGCGGCAAACGTAAATGGCACAAACCGTACTGAAATTAAATTGTAAATTAAAAAAGGAAACACAAAAGAAAAGCGCAATTGCCTTAACTGTTGGGGAAAAAAACATTGCCCAGATTGACAGAAACGAGAGAGAGATCAAAATGGAAAAGAAAAATCATTTGGCGGCATAACTTCAAACGCTTTCAATTTTATTTCATTCTTTTACTTTTTTTTTGCTACTATTATTATAAGTGTTATAGCTCCTATAAGGTTAAGTGGGAAGCTAGGCGCTCTAGCCAAGGCTGTTTGGTTCGACCAATACGCATTGCAAACGCAACTAAAGGTATGTTGAGCATTCAAAGCGAATTTAAACAAATCAAGTTCTTAAATTCGCAACGAATTTAATTAAGTTTTCAATGCTTATTAAGGCTACAATCAAGGATATTGAACGTTTTGAGCAATTTCATCACTTTTAAAAATATTTCTGCCACTCTGCCTGATTGCTATTCGCGTGAAATTTGTTGAATTACAATAAGGAAAGCTGCAGTGGATTTATTTATCAAATTTATTTTAAAGATATCAAGTGGTCATTTTGTTAATTATAATACTTTAAAAAGTTAGCATACATTGAACAGCACAGCTGCTGTTACTGCTGGCGCCATCTATCACAGGCACTGATGACATTCAATGCAAAGCATGCGTGCATTGAATGAAGAACTCTTTGTCTTGTTTCCTTAGCTAAGTCTGCGAAAACTTTGATTTTAAATAATGAATCCATATATAATGAGGTTATGCTCTACCATGAGTTAATGAAAATAATCATCACATTTTATATAAATAAAAGTAAATTTCGCGCTTTCTAAACATAAGCTCGGATGTCGTAACCGCATACAAAGGAAATTAGTTCTAGAAAAAAACACGCATTTAAGATTGTGCAATTTAAGTACATATTTCAGATATAAGGAACGGAAGTACAATACAACATACCAAAGCGCATTCGCTTTCCTAATGATGCGGAAACGCCAAAATAATAATTGCGGTAATATGCAAAAAAACCTAGCATATTGTTGAAAAAATTATTCACTTTTTATTACTACTCACGCGCAGGTTGTAACACATTAAATCGAATATAAATAAGTTTTGATTTTTGCAATATACGAATTTTGTAATAAAATAAGGTAATATTAGGTATATAACTTTGCTTCCGTCGTTTTCCTTTAGGAATGGGAAGTGATCGATATAAATCGATGAAAGATGATGTCGAAAAATCGTCGACATCTTTCGTATGCATCAGAACACTTGCGGATATCTGATTGCAAGATAAATTTATTCTCGTTTGAAGAACAAGATATTCAGCCGATTTTGTGTAATTTGCTTTTCTACTAGAACTCAACTGAAGCTCAACGATTTCTCTTGAAAACGTACGATGAGAGGTTGTTTTTAGTGAAAGAACGTATCGTGTGTGGTTTCAATGTTTGAAGAATGGGAATAAAGATGTGGCAGAGCTGCATAGTGATAGTGGAAGGCGGCAAAAGGTTTTCGAAGATGCAGAATTGGCAGCATTACTAGACCAAGACGCGTTCAAGAGAATTATGCAGATCAATCCGTCGCGGAATTCGCATGAAAGATGGACAAAATTGTAGATAACGGGCAGTACAATAAAGACTCAAATTTGACAAAAAACGGCGGAAACAAAATTATATGCCTAATAAGGTTATTTTGTGAATGAGAATTTCTGAAATTTCCAATATTTAAATACAGGAAATTAGGTTAAAGACAATATCGCTGGATATATATTCGTGAGAAGCATAGGCATTAAACAAGTTTAAGTCGCCATTTATGCCACAGACTCTTCACAGGATTGCGGTTTTTTTTCGTATTTTTTCCTTTATCATATTTTTATTAAAACCAAGTAACATATAATTATTGCTTCAACAAAATTACGCATACGCACTGTTATGCCATTAAATCCTATAAATATATGGCGAAAGTTTGTACCTTGACACATGGCATTACATATGCAAAATGTTTTGAACTCAACCTTGCTACCAAACACTTCAAAAGATTTTCGAGCAGCCTATTCGATAACTTTTGAAATTTGCAAAAAAAATATATATATATATATATATATATATATGCATAAATATATTTCAAGTCAGCAAAGCTTTTGTGCACATCCCAAAAACATGAAAAAAAAGGAAAACAAAACAGCATCATCATCAATCATGTTTTTGTGTGTGAGTAGATCTCAGAAAAGTTTCTTTCATAATTTGCCTTTAAAACAACATTACATGTAAATACTCTTAACCTTTGAAAGTATTGTATGTTTTCTTTTCTTTGCAGTAAACTGACAAAAGTCAACCTTTGGTTTTATTTTTGTAATTTTATTTTTTTGCTATAATTTTCATTTCAGCAACTCATTTAAAACTGTCAACGACAGAGCAATATTTTAAATCTACAATTTTCATTGGCAATGTCAATTGCAATTGATTGAAAAATTTTTAATTTTTATTTGATTTGTTTTAGTTGCTTTATTTTTGTTGCATGAGTTAATAGGCTCGTGAAATGACATGCATTTTTTTTTATTTATTTATTTCCTTTTTTTTTCTTTTTGCATTAACGATTTGAATTTGTTGCTTTTGCCATCTTGGGGCTTCCGTTGTTGAATGCCAGCTACGGCTGTGTCTGTATTTTGTTGTATTTGGACCTGTTTTTGCCTAAAGCGTTGCAAATAAAGTTGTTCATTGTGAAAAAAACTAATTGAAATGAAATATTTTGCCAAATATGTGCAGGGAAAACAAAATGTTGCGTATACGCCTGAGGTGTTTGTATGACATTGTGTGGGGCGAATTAAATTAAAAAAAAAAAGATTGTAAATAAGCTTGAACGCATAATGCAAAAAGGTACAAAAGGCTTTTTGTTATTGTAACTGGAAGTAAAACACGAAAAATGAGAAAATTTAGAAGACCACAGTATGATGTACAATACATGGAATAAAAAGAATTGCTAGCTCAAAGGGTCACAAATTTACTTTGCAGAACTTAAAAATTCGAAGCACGACATAGTAGTGACTTGACAAAGTTATGCACAAGTACATTCAATTCTATAATTAAATGCTAAATGTTTAAAATATTACGTATACGTAATATAACAGGCATTTTTTGTTAAGTTAGCCAAAGCTTTCGGAATTTCTTAACGAATATCTCGATATTTATGCACATTTTGCTTAAGTTTGAAAAAGAGTTTTCCATTAATACCCTAAAATTGAGTATATGTATTTTACGATGCCTTTTTAATGTTTCTTCCATTGAATTATAGCTTTTATTTGTGTCTGCTAAAGTAGCTTTCAGGATTTTTCAAAAATAATTTTAACAATGCGTTTTACATTCTAATTTTTAAGTTTACGCATTATATGGCTATCAAAGTGTATCATTGTATTAAGATATTGTAATGGTATACACACAATATTGCCTTTGCGACATAAGATACATTAAGTTCGGGACGCATAGAATTCTAGACTTTTTTTTATAAGAACTACAAATATATGAGTGACAAGTAATTTATTTTTATGAAAAATGGCTTGGACACAATGTATTTACAAGATCATTTTTTCCTAATAAACTTCTCCAAATTTTTAAAGTTCATTCGCCTTGAGTCCTACGTTTTTATTATATTTTAATAAATGAACTTCTAAATATTAGCAAATTATAATAAAATAAAGTAAATAAATTCAATTTAAGAATTGCAGAGTGTTACATGCGAATTGAAGATATTCCTCACGATCTTGACGTAATAACGGTTACGGAAACGTTAATATACAGCACACACTGCGTCTTCTAAGCAAAAAAAAAAAATACAAAAATGAGACAATTACCCGGAATGGAAATCTAAACAAGACGACTTAAGTGTAAAACACCAAACAGAATTAGCTTGAATTTTAATATAAAATTATTCATAAATAAAGAAATAAGCTCTCTTATATAAAAATTAGTACGACTTCTTAGAAAGGGAAGGGCCGTTGTAATTCCGAGCTGTTTACACCAATTACTAATTTGTTTATTATTCATTTAGAGGTACAACTAAGTCCAGTTGAACTTATAATTAAGCACTTTTGATATTGAGAAATAGTAAATATTAGGCAGGATAATATAATAGAAAACTAATACGTATCCCTAGCCTGGTGGTTGAACATTTCGTAGATACATTGTACAGTTTATAATTAATAATGGAAATACCAAATAAAAATATTTATCCTAATTAAAATTAATTGAAATTTTTCTTTACTGTATAACCAAAAGTCTAGGATACTTTTACACAATAAAATGTGTTTTAAATTTCACAGCTTAGAAGTTTTGGGTTTGGATTCTCCAACAATAAAAAACAAATTATATAAAATTGCATAATAAAATTAGCTAGTCTGGTCTAAAGTTAGAGCTAGTTTGCCTAAAGTATGCTTAACTACGTATTAAACTGTATTTTGCGTATACTTAATGCTTCAAGTAATCAAATATTACTTATACGCAGTGTACTACGCACTGAAAGGTGTTGGAGCAGGAAACCCAAGAGATTTTGTTGGATTTTGCTTGTTGTATATAATTTTTATGAAATGTTTAAGCCAACTCATTTATTATACAATGCAGAATCAATCAATTTCCAACAAAAATGCCATGGTAACTAATTATATATATATATATGTTATGGGTATACACTCGCACACACTTGCTGACAAGCCCATGTTTAGTACAAAGCCCTTGGATCAAAAAACATAATGAAAAAACTTCTTGCCGGCACAAAAGTTGGCTGCTGCTGCTGCTGAGATACGTACATATCTTTATACCTAGTATAGATTGTATATAAATGTTTATATATATATATACATATATGAAATTTGGGGCGCAATAACAGAAATTATAAAGGTTAGAGAAAATATGTCTTGAGTTTGCGAGCAGAGCATTAGTTGAAGTTCAATGACCCAAACGATGCTCAATGTTGCTGCTATTGCGCAGCGCCCAAAAATATGCCTCAAAGGTAGCGTGATTGAGCACCTTCAATGTGTTTTGAAAGTGTGTCCTGTGTGTGTGTGTGCGACTGCCAACTGTAACTGCCGTGGCAATTAAACGCAATGGCAGCAGCTAGAGGATGGACGCGTATGACTGGCAAACGGCGCATTTGCTGACGCATTTATCATGTCATTCGGACTGATGACTGTTTGGATGCGCCTGCAAGTAGGCAACAAAAGGTTTGTACCAAACACAGACACACATATGCAGTATAATACATACTTATACTTATATACATGGCAGATAGCTGTTGCGCCCCTTTGTTCAATTAGATTAATTGTCTTGTGTTGCGGGGCGTGTGTGGCTGCCACACGAGGACACTTTAATTGAATAAAATCTTTTTCACTTTTTGATTGTTTTGCGCCTTTTTTTTTTTTTTTTGTTATTTTTGTTATTTTGGTCAAGTCGCGTGGCCCATAAACAATGCTCAGTTAATATATGTATGTATTATCTCTATATATAGATGAACATATATAAGCTTTTGGCGCAGAGGCCAAGCGAGGTTAATGTACACATAAATAAGCATATGTGTTTTCAATATTCAAATTGTTTTCGCACTTAAACAGTGCGCATATCTCTCAAGTATATTAAGCATACGTCATGTTGTACTATATGGTATGCAAAACTAAAGAAATGCCAACAAAAAGTCAAAGAAAATTAAAATATTTTTAATTCATTTTTAATGTGCAGCATTTCTGGGTAAGACCCGAGTGTGCGAGTGTGCGTGTGTGGATGAAAAATGCTGTAATTATGCGGAAACAAGTGAGCTTGTTTATTTCAATTTTCCCTAGCCATTACTCATTGTGCTTGTTTTTGTCAAGTGATGCGCTTAATTATGCATCCATAAGGTTAATTACCCAAGGGATGCGTTGACAAGCTTTAACTTTTAGCTAAAATTTTATTGAAAGCAACGCAACCGTAATCCATTTAATAAGTCTTGTCAACATTTGGCAACAATTTTATAAATGACATTTTAAAAATTGAGTGTACTTTTAAAGAGCTACTAAGGCTAAATTACTTACGTTTTGCATTCAGAGCTGCTTGGCGCACGTAATTCCAACATTTGTGACGTTTTGGTTTTAATCAAAAAGAATGAGTTCTTATCGGCTGCCTCCTGACGCACCAAAGTCTCTGAATCAATATTCATAATAGGACTAACCGGTTTATTGTTAACAACCAACGGTGTGTGCAAATTCTTCAAAGAATATTTATCATCCTAAGAAAATAAATAACAAGCATTAGTTATGTACAAGTCACAATCAATGTATATGCTGTGTAACTAACCTGCTTGGTCAGCAAGACAATCATATTCTCGAAGAGCAGACCATGCAGCTGTATGCTTGGATTCTTTTTCATTGTTAAATTACCATCGTGTATGAGGCGATGCTGTGTTAGATCCAATTTCTTGAATTCATCTTTGTCATAAGAGGATTTATCCAATTTGCGCTGTATGTTTTGCAATCTGTTGCGCGTGTAGAGAGAGAAAAATTGAGGCATTAAAATTAAAGAGACTTCAAAAGGTCAACATCAATATGCAACTTTAACTTTTCTTGCATAAATATGCTACACTAACTAACTCTGCAGCCCACTCAAATTTTTCACGCTTTGCACTTACTTATGCGCATCCTCGGCAGTCTTCACAGCCATGTTGACCTCCACCAATATCTTTTTGGATGACTCCAGTGCACGCTGTATGGCCTCCGCTTCGGTGGTATTCTCCGGCACCACGCGTATGGTAACCTTGTATAGATTTTCAAACAACAAAGGATACTTGGTTAAACGCTGCAATACAGTGGGTAGCAAATCCTTCAGCTCCAGACGTCTGCAGGCCTTGTGCGATTCGGCTTTACGCAGCAACTTCTGCAGCTGTTCGTCCTTGTGTCGCTTCTCCTTGAGTGCCTCGAGTGCAATTTGTTGACGTGCACAAAATTGTGCCGCATGCTCGCGTAAAACCTCACCACTCTGACCATCGAACATTTCGGCAAGCAAATCTCCAATATGATTAACCACATGGTTATGATCGATGCGCCGCTGTCTAAGCTGCTGCTCAAAGGCACCGTGCAGCTCACGCAGCGAAAGCAAAGCAGGCGGAAATAATAAAAGCAGATGATCTGAGCTAAGCAAATTGCTTTCATAGAGCGGCAAGAAGAATAGGCGATCCAACAGCTTTAGTGTACGCACATGATTGCGTTCCGTCTGATAGATTTCTGTAAATGGTGCAAAGTTTAATAAAGTTGACTGCACATTGACTGCAAACTAGCCAAATACCTACCATTTATAATCTCTTGACGTTTCTTTTCGGCATCGGTTAATGCGGCCAGCATTTCAGCGGCCACCATTGAACTCCAGTCGGCCTCATTGAGATCGTCCTCCTCGTCGCTTTCAAAATTCCATTGACGTTGCAGCTGTTGGCCGCTGACATTTCTAAAGCTGGCATTGCTAGCGCTACTGGCGCTGCCAACACTGCCATGAAACGAATCCTGATGACTGTGTTGATGTGCCGCCTGCTGTTGCTGTATAAGCAAATGCGGATGCTGATGTGGATGATGCAGACTTGAGGACATGGCATGTGCGGCTGTTGTTACGCCGGCCACACTGCCGGCAACCTGTTCCATGGACGTGCTTGGACTCTCAGAGCCACCAGCCGAGGAGAGACTAGAATTGGAACTGGCCGTATAGTTGGAGTTGGATAGGCCCAAGTCCGGTTGATCATCGCTGTAAGACATCAAGCAACCAAATGAATTAAACGTCTGGCTCTTACTTTTCAATCTTGCTGTTTAAAGCCAACAAAACATTTACTGCGGGCCCAAATATTCACTAAACAAACAAGGTGTGGCCTACTTTCGGCCACTACACCACCGCCTGACCTTC
The DNA here is from genome assembly GCA_035046065.1 of Chymomyza procnemis. Classification (NCBI taxonomy): domain Eukaryota; kingdom Metazoa; phylum Arthropoda; class Insecta; order Diptera; family Drosophilidae; genus Chymomyza; species Chymomyza procnemis. Next base: position 7,130,133 of record JAWNOJ010000023.1, on the reverse strand, counting down.
CCGCTTTATCTTTACAGTTTAGCGCCTAAACCAAACTTGCCGCTAAAACTGTCGCTCTAATTAGACAAACGTAATAACAACGTCTAGTAAACTATGCACAGCTAATTGGCTAAACGCCGCCAGTTATGCAGCAGTTACATAGTTTGAGTCGTTGTTATTCAGCTTGCTACTTCTGCACTTTACGCCCAAAAGCAGGCAACATCATACGCAACATCAACAACAACAACAACAACTTACGAACAAACAATCAAACAAACAAACAAACAACTTAACACTTACTTGTCATAGTTGTAGCCAAGTATCTCCTTAAAACTTTTGCTACGCGTATAACGAATCTTGCTTTTCATCATGAAAATGTCTAAATTTTTCTAGTAGTTTTTCACACTTTCAACTTGCGTTTCTGTTTCTCTATTATTTTTCTCTTCTTCTTTTATATGCAAAAAGTTTTCACAACATTATTTCTGTTTAGAGCGTACAAAAGGGCATTGGTATAAAATCTTATGGTCTCTCTGGTCTATGGAGAGCACTATTTGTTGCCGTTGACAGAGCGCGCTTCATTCAAGTTCAACGCACAAACTGCCACTGACCAAAGACCAATGAGCCAAGTCAAAACTGTTGCCACTGTTACGTATACGTAATGTTGATTTAGTGCAGAACTCAAGTTGGTAATGGCCGGCCAGCACTCTGGCGCAGTCAGTCAAAGAGTCGTGCACACAAACACACACAAACAAACAGCAGAAAGAACAACAGATCTACAAAGAGGGGCGCCTAATAAGTTAGTGGTAAGCTTACGGGTAAGCTTGAATAATAAACAGGCGAAAGAATTTAAAAATCGTACCAACAATGCGTTAGAAGCTAGTCGGAGTCAAATATAGAGCCTGAGCTCACTGTGTAGCAATTTTATTTAAATATAGCATGCGATTAGTTACAACTAATTGTTTCAAACTATATAAGATACTTTCTAATAATACTATGAAAATTATGTTTTTTTTATCCCCAAAAATATCGCAAAAGTCTAGAAAATGAAAAAAGTTTGTAGCGAAACCAAACTTAATACAGGAAACAAAACTTAAATCATGAGGCCCTATAATTCAATGTGAGTAATAGGAATCGATGATGATGTAGGCGTTGCAATTTGGAAAGTTTCTGTTTTTCATTCCTGACGATAGCCCGGGAGTTTTAAATATAAAGGGTAATTTTTAGCAGCAAATGTTTTTTTGGCAACGCTGTTTTTAATAACTGCTGTGATTTATATGCCTTTTATGCAAACCATTTGACACTATTATACCAGATTGGCCACAAATAAAACTAATGACTTTCGATTGCCAAAAACAGCCGAATTCGCAGTACGGCACTTGAATTACAACAAACTCAGTATAAATATATAGATTTACATCATTGCTTCACCACTTCTATGTGAATTTGAAGACAAAGAATATGTGCGTAAAAAGAGTTCTACTTTATAAAGAATTATTACAGTCTAGATAAACAGCTTGTGTACAATAAAATTCAACTTAGTTTGATTATTGCAAACATTATCATTGAATCGTATTTTTCCTAAGACGGCGCAGCCCTAAATGTTATTGTGAATGTCGAGAGCTACGATGCTTACATCAATATTATTTTGGCCCAAAGTGGAAATGTCAACTTGGCTATCAACCGCGTCAACAGTTATATACTTAAAAGTATCGTTTTACCGATTTTTTTTTTTGTAATGCTCTGTAACTTTTTTTTTAATAAAATAGCAAGCTCACAATAAATCACCCTTTACAATTTGCATCAAAGCAGTCAATTGCTCAGTTGACATAACCAGGGTCCTAGCGCGCTGCAACAGCAGCAGGCTTTGGATATTCCCAAAAAACAACTTTCGAATTAGTTTCAGTTAAGTTTCGAAAACTATAGCAAATATCGTGAAGTTTTGTGAGCAGGTAACTATACTATCTACAGTTTTCCTTTTCAACACATTTCTCTCAAACTCTTTTTGAGAACTGGCTAAAATATAAAGATATTTAATTGTTCAAAAATCATTTTAGCTTCAGCTAAAGCTACAACTTTGAGAATTGTAAAATTTATTATATTCTCAAACTGTCCTCGTAAAAAACTAGTAGCAGCAATAACAGCAAGTCAATGCGATATTTAGACGTGGCCTACATTACGGCGCTTGGCTAACACACACACACACACACCCACATACACACTATCAAAGACTTGGAGCTGCCATTGATGTCATTGCTGCTGACGGTTGCTTGCCCTCTAACAGAGTTGCCATCGTTATTGTTGTTGTTGTTCTTGTTGTGGCTGTTACTTGTTATTGACAATTCGCGTTGGTTGGCTTAGTCTTTGGCTTAGTGCAGTGTGTGTTCGGGGCTACTCATCATTGTCATTATTATTGTAATCATTGCTTTCGCCTTTGGCCTTCAATTGCACACATCCCTACGCGCACACACACACACTCTCCGACCCATAAACCCGCCCATATGCTCCAATATACGTAATACAGCCAAACAAATGGACAATAATCGAGCATTGGAAAGCGGACATGCCGCAGCCGGCGTCTGTTTACATTCAGCCGCAGCAACAAGTTAGTGGCACCTAACTGCCGCGGCAACAAGTGGAAAGTTTGCAACACTTTATGCAACTCTGTGAGTGTGTTGATGTATCTGTGTGCCATCGCGCTAGTGGTGGAAGTGGGCGGTCAGTAGCTGCATAGCCCGAGGCTCAACAAAAGCAGCATAAGGAAAAAGTTTTCAAAAATAAAAAAATAAGATTATTTTTTTCTAACTTAAAAAAATATTTTCTTTTCTTGAAAGTCAGGAAGCCCAAGCTTAGGATATAGAGGAGAAATAAAATCAAGAGAACTTAGTTGAGTTCTACAAGGAAAATTGCGGGAAATTATGCTATGCATTGAAAATAGGTTTACTACCTAACTTTTTGCAAATATTCGATATTGGCTGGCGTCAGCATTGCAAATCGTTAGAGGAGATCCAGCGGAAACTCGATTTGTGCAAGTCGAGCAAAGATTTTTTAGTGGATTATTATATTTATAAAGTCCTAAGTATGCCAAAAGAAGATACAGCTACACTATCTAAGATATATTCATATTTCAAAGTTTTCTAATTTTAATATTTGCATTGGGTAATTTTTTAAGAGCTTTACCATTTCATGTTCAAAAAAACATACAATTCAATGGTTAAAAATTTAAAATATACAAAAATAGCTATGCTCTCTTATCGCTACAAATGTTTGAAGAGAACGGGGACTTTCAGTTTATTAGCCAATAAGGACTCAGAAGGTGTTTTGCAATTATTATTTTTTGTTTGAAAATGGGACATAAGGATGAATCGATTACCAATAAAATTTAAAGAAATTAACAGAAAGACGCAATTCTCATTAAGGCAGCATTAAAAATAAAAGTAAAGGGTAGTCGAAAAATGAACAAATACTGCAAAACAACTCTTAAATTTATAAAAAAAAGTGATGAAGTAGATAAAACATATTAGCCTAACACATTAAATGTGACCAAACCGTAATTTTCTAAGTAATACTGATAGGTAATTCAATTATCTACAGTTTGGTATCTTTTAAGTACAAAAATTTCTTAAAATTTTGATAAATATGAGATATATTTATACCTCGAGCAAAAGAATAAATTGTTGATGGTTAGGAACTGAGTCCTTTTAAAATAAAAGTGGACGACTACAAAGACAGAAGAAAGTGATTAAGATTGCCCAAAAATTTCCTACTATTAGGAAGTAGTGTTTCTCAAACAATTTCTGAAAATCAACAAAGCAACTGAAATAATTTACTTCTGTTTTCTTAAAGTTTGCGCTCACGCAACAGCTCAGCATCGTGACACGCTTGATCCAACATTATTCTGTCCATCTCTATGGCGTGCACAAGAGAGTGTAAATGCATTCAACACTATGTAAGCTTGCGATGATATAATAAAGTGCAAGCTTCAATCAAATAAAATACCTATTGACTTTTAGATATATGCACATAAATCGAACTGTGTCATTGGTTCGAGAAATTTTTGAAAATCAAATTCAGTCAATATTTTTATTTTAAATAAAAAAAACTGCAACATGCAAAATATAAGAAACTGTTTTATTTTTTACATTTGATTGCCAAAGTATGCCGCTTGGCCTTAATTGTTATTCGCAGCTATGAAGGTGAAGCTCTAAGAAAATTTACACATAAATGTGCGAGCGGAAGTACACACACACACACGCACAACTACATCAGACAGCAGTACACATTTGCAAAGACATTGCGAGTTTAATTAATATAATTAATATCCGGTTACAAGCAATGATCGTTGCGCCGTTGCTATCAAGGCGGCATAGCATACTTTTAGGGTGCGGCCAGTGTGGCCAACTGCGCAAAAAAGAAATGGCAAAAAAATACTATTTGGGTTTTACCTATCAGACAGCCCAATCAATAAACAATGGAAAAAAAATATATTGTTTTATATATCTAAATATATACACCTTTATATGCGATATTGTTTCAAAAGGGTCAAGGGCTTTATAGTTTTGTAAAAGCGTGCAGACTATAAGACGCGTGCGTCTGTATGAACATGTTAAATGCGTTGACAACAAGTGCTACTCCCACAATATTATAACAAAAGCTGCGCGCAAGACATCGAAAGGTTTAGCTGTTTCAAATTTATCAATAGAGCTTAAGAAGTCTTGGAATAACGCATCTAATTTAAATATATATCCTCTTGACTAAAAACTGCTTGTCGCACTGCACGCAAGCAGTGTGTACTTGCGGCAAAACAAGCTAGCAGCATCCCACAAAGATTTATTCTTTCAGTATATAGGGTAAGCCACAGAATTGCATAACACTTAGATTTGCTTCTCCACCACACACTCCAAACTAAGCAGGGGACTAAGTCAAATTTGCTCCTCTAGCCAGACCTTAAGCCGACACTTCAAATGCGATTTAAGACATTGAATTAAATTTTAATGCCTTATTGATAGCAATTGGCCTTGGGAGGGAGTTAAGCACGCCAGACTTAGAGACACAGAGAGCCTTGCGCTTTTTTTGGAATTTATGTAGCAGATCTTTGTAAAAAGGACATCGAGTATATGTATAAATATAGCAACCTTACGCACATGTGTGTGTGTGTGTGACAAAAGCTTTTTATCTTAATGTAATCAGTGGGTGTGGGGGAGAAATGACATGACGAACAAAGACAGAAACTTTGTTGTCAATTTTTGTCACGCATAAGAAAATAGCAACAAAAATATCACATATAGCTCGAAAAGTGTTTTGACTTCTAATAGTGGCAGAATATTTTTGGCGGCACTGTGCAAGCGTCCATATGCTTATAATCAGAACGGTGCGATATATATAATGGTTGTGCCACACATTAGCAACGAAAACGTTGCAAGGGAGTGGTGGCCAATTTATAGTGTTGCTCAATGGCAAAATGAAAACAAACTTAAGAATGCGCAGAAAAAACAATGCAGCACCAGCTAAAATTTGCACAGAAAGCAATATGGGGTTGGGAAACACGAAAATAATATTCGAAATAACTTTTTTTTTTTAACGAACATAAAACTAAATATAGCCGAATATAGCAAAACTTATGCTAATAAAAGAAAAACAAAAAATTAATATAGTTAAATAGCCATTTGGAAATTTGTTTTTATGTTCTTCTGTTTTCGTTGAGCCAAAGACCCAAGTAATTATAGAATTGACTGTTAATATTCGGCGCTATGACGTATTAAGTGTTGTAGGTAATGGTTGGAAAATCATTATTTATTTTGTATTTATTGAAAATAACTTTAGAGGCTAAAGTCTAACCAAATTTCATGCTGCAGCCGTGTGCTTCACACCTATGAATTCATGTTATTTGCGATTATAAATCGGAAACTAGTAAGCACCTATCAATTTTAATTATTATTGACAACTTCCGGAAAATAAAATCAAAATGCATAATTTTATTCAAATTCGATTTTGCGTGCTTCAAGATACAAATTCTTACTGTCGCCCCAAATTTATCGTTATTTGTGCAACTTTTGAGAAAAATTGTACCACGCTTTTTCAAAGACTGTGAAGGTCACAGCGTTATTGTGAATGTGCGAGCGCTACTGTGCCATGCTCAAAAACTTTTTGGTACAGAAGAGCTCGAGTTTAAGTTTTTTTTATCCTCTTTTGAGATATTGATGAGATAGTTACTGAAGCGACCACCTAAATTTGAACTTAAATACAGTTATTGAATTTCACTATAATTATTCATGCTCTTGGGAGCAAGTGAATAAGGAAAATTGGAAGCATTTCAAGAACTACCAATGCAGCTCGAAAAATTCACTGTTTATTTCTCATTATGAGTCGGTGGCGTTATAGGGCCAGACGTTATTGTGAATGGCAAGCGCTAGCGTAATAAAGGTCTACCAAGTCCTCTTTTTTCTTAAAATGAAAGAGTATGACTTGACTTATATATAGTATAATTTTAAAGAATGATCCAATTAAGAAACGCGTTTGAAGCACAGTTATTGGAGCCGATCAACTTGCAGCTTAGCTCTAGTGTTCTGGCGCCTCTAGACTAAATTTTGTAAGACTATGTTGAGGAACACGTCAGCACGACAAGCCTAAAACGATTGATGGACTGGTAGCAGATACTGAAGAATATATTTCGGGCAAACCGGCCGATTGAAGATTGTTGGAGAGAATATACCAAAATTAAATTAAACGTATGGACTATAGTAGCGCAACTGTAGCCAACATAAATTTATCTTGAAATATTAAATTTATCGATCGTTCTGTCTACATAAATTAAGATTTAAGACATATTTCTGAAATATAGAAAGCAACCGATGAAGACTCTTTAATGCATTTTAAAACAACTACATAAAACTTAAGCATTTATGCGTTTTAGTCAACTTCTTTATTAGTAAGGGATCTTGTAAGGCAAACAAAACTCAGAGTCTTCTCTTCGTTTAAGAAGTACAGTCAGCTAAAGCACAAAAGAGCGCGAGAGCAACAATCAATCTAATGCGTGTAAGAGAGTGCACACATTGACACTTGTAGGTCTGCCCACCTCTGTTTTCAAATAACATTTGTAAATGTTGCGTTCCTTTAAATTACTTCACCAAAAGTCACAAATCAAATTTAGATATATATAAATGAAAACGCTATAAATTTAAGCATTTCTGCATGAGAGTAATTCTATTACAATTCCGACATATACAAAATTTATTGTTTTCAATTGATTTCAAAACAAGTTCTCCAACTCAAAATCATGGGCACCAAGTAACAAGATATCAAAAACGATTATATATGTATATTTTTTTTTCATACAAAACAGAATAAAACAAACATTTGTTCGTTGTTAGAGAAATTCTGTGCGGCGCGTGCCGTGAGAATAATTAAAAATTTAGTGTAAATAAATTTAAGAATTCAAAGAATAAAAAAAAAGATAATATTAATGGCCCAATAACACATCAGCTTAATTATAAGGAAATCGATAAATACTTATACAATAAACGGAAAGCACAATTATAGGAAATTCAATTTAAAAAATCATACACTATTGCAAAAACAGTTTTTAAATGAAGAAAATCAAAACAAAAAGTTTTCAAGGTGGCAGCATTTCGTTAAATAAACAGACTTTTCAGCACTCGACACTTTGTGCCCAACTCAGTTCTGCCACAAAACGCACAAGATGACATATGATTCGAAATGAAAATTGGCTAGACATTTTGGCAGGCCCACAGACAACGACGCCTTAAAGATATCAGCAAAAGTTCAAGAACTGCTGCGTAATACGCAGGCTACAACACATATAACCTTTTTGTTTATAGAACCAATAAATAATCAAGGGGTAGGACCCAATTCATAGGTTCTTTGCACGGCAAACTAAGTTGTTAATTGAAATATTTTGATATGGAGGAATGCATGACAGGGATATCTATTTTTTTTTGGCATGGCGTTTTGGCTTCTGGTTCAATGGCTCAGGGTCAAGAACGCTGGAATTGTTTCAAAATCGTTTCCGTTGTTTGCTGAGATTTGATTTTCGCTTATTTTCTTAGCTGTCCACGGGAGTTCGCTTAAAGTTCATTGAAATGTAAAAATGCAGGAAAAGCGCTGGGCCGCTGAGTTGTATGTGGCCAAGAAATGAAACAAGTTTTTGCGTTGTTTTTTTGAAAATAAATAAAAACAAATATTATGGAAATAATCAATTTGAGAAAGCTGCAACAGTTTTGCGATATATTTGTTAATGGCAAAATCAATTGTATACGAACGAATGTGTGGGGAGTGTTGTGCGTGTGTATGTGTTGTTTGGGTCATGCGAATTTGCGGTTGGCATTTTGGCATTTGGCTCGTGTGAATGACTTTCTCAATGAAAACGGCAGCAACTCTGCAGATTGCCACACACACGAACACACTCGCGTATTAAAACACCCAAAGACACACATTGCTACAAGTATTTGGCTAAGTTCAATTGTTTACAATACATTGGCCATGATTTATGGCCAAGTATTAAAAATATTTTCATTACGTACTCTGCTTTATGGTTTATTATTTTTGCCTAAAACAATTTTCATTCAGATCCATTAAAGTTTTACATTTAATTGCAAATTATTTTCGTACGCTTTTTCCGCTCAAAATAAAAGTGCAGCACCCATATGTATTTAGCAGCTACTCATTCATATCCCTTATTCGCATAAACTAAATTTGACCTCAACACAAATTCGAGCGAAAAACATATATACATATATATAACTGCCAACAGATTTATGCAAATGCATTTGAATTTCATGGTATAAATATTTTTTAACAAATTGATTTACATTTAAAATTAAGAACGATCAGAATTACAGAAAAAATAAAAATACGTTAAATATGCAAACGATCGCGCTAGAGCTTGGAACGAAACGGAATAGAAACAGCGTGCACGATGCTGCATGCAACAATTCCGATAGATCGATTAATATCAGAATATGCGCAGTTCCATAATTTCATTTAAAAAAAATACAAAGTGAATTCCATTGCAAAGGCATAGTAATCATTATGTAAAAATTTTCTTAATGTTTGATTTTCAGTACGAAAGGAATGATTGGCTTTATGACCTTAGGCCTTTAGGATAATCCTCCATGTTATTTTGAATGAAACATTTCTTAATGTTAAAACTTTTGCAAGACAAAAACTAGTTATGAATCCTGTAGTTTCATAAATTAGTTTTTGCGCTACTTTGCTTTAAGGACATCCCCCACATACAAGATCTGTCGTACAATCCGCATTGTGGCAACGTGCAATATTTTCGCTATAAGCCCTTTTCAACGATTTTTTACATCCGGAACTTCGAATTGCTTTTTTTATACTTTATATGCTGTCTACGACAAAAAGAGGTTCTTGGAACACTACTTATAACTTTCTTTGGAGATAGCTACTTTTCAAATGATAGTGTACTTAAAGCTATACTAAGTTTTTACAATTCTACATTCGCTAAAAGCTGCGCCTACACAGCCAAAAGACAGTGCCAAATTCGATTTGTTTTTGACGGAAGCAATGGCCATTCAACCTAACCTCACTTAACTAAAAGCGCAATAACTCAAATGCCATTGCACTAATATTATTATGATTTTAATCCAACTTATATACAACTCAGCATCTATACAATTCCTATTCATAAAATCAACAATATTTCGTCAAGTTCAAACAAATCTGAACTTTTGAAATTTACAAATAAATTACAAATTATCACAGGTAAGTTCAAACTTTTGCAGTGTGAAAGACAAACATTTCAAAAGAAAACAAGAATTTCCGCATGATTGCCTTGTCAATCAAAGCGATTAAAACGTATTTCACGTATTTTCACTCCAGTGAGATCAAGAAAACGAAAGCAATGAAATGGGCGAGAAGAAACAAAAGCAAAACTCAATACAATATACAATAATAAAATGTACATTTAAAATTTAATTTTTGATGGATTTCAATTCAATTTTTGCGTTCATTAATATTTTGTTGCCAAAAAGTCTCACGCCCAGAGATAAAAAAAATAAAACACGCCCCGGGTGGGTGGCATGGCCATATGTGCCCCACGACAAGTACACACAAAATGTACCCGTATATAAACGAATATGTTTTACTCTAGTAAAATGCAAAACGCAATTCGAAAACATATAAACAAACAGGTAAAAAAATAAGAGTATATCGAGGGTTGCTTTAAATATTTACCTTAAGAGTGACTAGCTATATGCTTCGAATTTCATTAAAAGTTGAACGATTAGAAAGCGCGTTCGAGCATTCTAAGAAAGTGCTCTTTGTAGTAAGGGTATTCACGATTGCAGTTGTGTTTTTTTGCAAGAGCTTATAGTATGCGAATATTTTGTAGTCATATGATCTGTTGCGCACTAACGCCTATTGGAGCTTTTTCAAAACATTAAATTGCGCCGATTTTGTGTTGGCCTTTTCAAAGAATATCCGAATCTGACATATACGCTTTATGCATTTGGTTATCCGAAAGATTCAGAAAACTTACTGAAGTTCATGTTGACGTTTCTTTTCAGAATTGCCAACTTCGGTACGAAATCGTTTTGTTTCAGACAAATTTATGTTATTCGAAAACTGAAATAAATGAACGATGCAGGTATTTCATTCCTTAGTGTACGATCCGGTTTGAAACAAAAGTTGATATTATAAAATTTTGTGTACCTAAATAAAAAGTTTGTTTCATTTCATATCCTGATTACGAAGGTAATTTCAAGATCTTCATGTTTCAGACAATTTAATGATATTTAAGGACTGAAATAAATGAACGATTTAGGTATTATATTTCTTCAGTAACGATATGCTTAGAAACCATAAACGTTGATAGTATGAAAAATAAGTTTGTTTCATTTCATTTCATACCCTGATCACAAAGTTAATTTTAATACCATTTTGTTTGACAAAATTAGGTTATCTTAGAACTGAAAGGATGTCTCTTGCGATAAGCTATTAAATACCAAGTAACACTGTACGTATATTCAGCATATCATGTATAGTCTATGTACATTTATTTTAAATATGAAGAAACTATTAAGGAAGAAACGTCCAACAACAACTATTAAAATGTCATTCCAAATAATTTTCATTTGTTGCAAATCAAATTTAATAACAAAGTCCATATAGCTGCTAAACATATTGAATTTTCCTGCCTGTAAACTTACAAGTCAACTCTCGCATAGAAGGAAATGGTAGGCGAAATTGCCCGTTTCACGTGGTATGAGGGCGTCAACGAGAAGGTGGATCTGTTGACGTTGATGGGCACTGCTATGAGTTCATAAGTAAAATGACAGCAATTTTGCAATTTCCGTAGCCGTCAGGTGTTTAAACAATTTTCCCTGCTCTCTGTCTCTCTCTGTGTCTCTCTCGATGTATGTGACAAACACATCTCAAAAGTCAGTCAGCGCCAGGTCCTTACTAATTGAATTTAGAAAATTAGCAGTACAAACTTTTTGCTCAAACATTTTCAATTTCATAAAATTTATGCAACAACAAAACAACTACGAAATATTGCAACATTTTACAAGTGTCAACAAAGTCATGAACGCCCCCAAAAGTATGCTTTGGCATGTTACTCGGCAGCGCGTGTGACCATTACCAACGCCAGTGAACCCCACCACTTCATCCAAGGCTGCAAGGATATTTTGCAGCACACAAATTTATATGTCAGCAACAGTGGACGGGAGTGTATAGAGTATGTATTCTATGATGATGAGAATAAAGTGAAAGTCAACGTAGTGTAAAAATTTATAAGGCAAAAGGATTTCGAAGGACAAACGTAACCAAGTAGATGACTCTAATACTGTTTGCTATGGTTGAAAAAAAAAAACTAAACTTTTTGACCAAAAAAGTTCTCTGACGTGTGCGTAAATTGGCTTCAAATTTGTACAACTTTTTGCATTTTAAAAACAATTTGAACAAAGAACTAATAACATTTGAATACTTTGGGGCAAAACTAAAGTGGCACACACACACACACACACACACATAAGCACACTCACTGTATCTTCTGACAGCTTAAATGCTCAATTGTTACAATTTCCAGGAATTCACACCGAAATCCACCCTCACACGCACACTCACATGACTTATCGGGCCAACTAATGGGCCACCACTTTATCACCAACGCCTATTGGAAGTCCCACACCCCAAAAACAGACAGCTCAATGGCTGGATCTGCGGTTGGGGGTAGCCCCATTTGCTGTTCCTGCTTGCTTTAATCGAATTTGCCTTCATTTTACTTTTATCTTTATGATGTTTAACAGAAAGAACAAAAAAAAATTGGTATCTCCCAAAACCAAATTGCTACAAACTTGGCTATCAGCTAAAATGAAGCGAAATATTATTGTCAAACTAGTTTATGTAGTTTTGGCATTGAAACTAAAGCTTAAGTGCTTAAAGAAGCGAGTTGTGAGCTTTACGATTTTGCATAATATCAGTTTTATGCAAATAGGACAAATTATATCATATTTAGGGTGGATCTAACCAACAAAAGTCAAACTGGTACATTGGAAATGGAACATTATAACTGCATTTAAAGGGTGATTTTTTAGTGATTCATTTTTTTTTGGCAGCACTCTTGTCAACAAAGTCTTTTTAAGCAAATGAATGCCGGAACGGATGTTTACAAAAAGCAACAGCAAGAATTGCACATAACGTATTGAATATTTGCAGCGTAACCGTGGGTAATATTAAAAAAACAATGATTGTAAAACACGGTTTATCGATCTATCTAATGACTTATAGATTTCATATAATTTGAAGAATAACATTTTTTAAATAAAAAAAAATCACAATTCATAAAAATAAGTTCCTACTGACATAAACATCAAAGGCAGGTATACAATTTCTTCTTAAATGTTCTTTTAATAAAACTAATTACTGGATTAAATTTTGCAAAACAAACTTAGATTCTTCTCTCTTCTGGATATAATAGAACCACAAAAAAATTCGAAAAAATAAACATGTGACAGTGGTTAAATCAAAATCTCCAAAGAATTGCACAAATGCTTAATACTTATTTATTACATTTTTTAAAAACAAGAGAATTGTTAACTCTTAGAATAGCTACACGAATCTCTCTTACATAACGAAATCTACTTTATAATTTTAATAGAAAAATATAAACATTTGCTTAAAGTTTCTTAGTAAAGAATTACTTCAATAAAAGGGAACTTAATCTGAGCTTTGAAAGAAATAAGCTAGGTAAAAAGTTAAGAAAGTTTCTTAGAGGATTTTCTGAATTTTGATACTTTTCAAAATCTCCTACCTAAATTATAGAAAGTCTTTGTCTATTGACGTTTCTTTTTTGCGTCATCTCCAACGAATTTAAAAACTCTTTTTTCAAGTAACAATGCAATTTGTACCTAGTTTAAAGAGTAAGGATAGCTATATTATGTTCATAATAAAATTTGCAAGTAATAATGCTATTAAAATCCAGAGCATTTGGAAAGCTACAGGTTGTTAGGTAATTTTTATTAAATCAGTTCACAAAACTTTGCATAATTATTATTCGGAAAGTTTCTAAAATAATATTTATACTGACATCCTAAGGATGAAGCATTCCTTAATTATAAGGAATGTATAAGTGAAAATAGATAGATCTACAAAAGTACAAAGCTGATACGTACCAGTCACTATTCATGTTAGAGCCTATCAAGCTTGCATACTTCGAAAGTACAGTCTATTAAAAACATAAGTCCAAATTGTTATTCGTTCTTATCTTGTTTTTCACATCCGAATAAATTTATGTAAAATATACTAAATAAAATTTCTGTTAATATTTAACAAGACTTTTGGGAATTGCAAAAAACCATTTAAAAATCTGCTGTTTTTTTTTTTCGTATATATTTCACACTCAGTTATGACTTGTGATTTCGCTTTACATTTGCTGAGCTTTTCACAGTAAATAAATTAGCTGAAGAGGTACTACGCAGATAAGTAAAATTAAAAGTATGAAAACAAAAAGCAACTTTCCAAAAGCAAAAAGTCTATCTGTCATAATGCATTCTTTTTTTAAAGTTATATTCGTTTTAAACTAAAAACCGAAACAATAAACACCAAAAATGTACTGTATTCACTTTCAAGCGTATTCTAAAAATCAATCCATTCCAAAATAATGCTGCATTAAAATCCACTACAAAAACCAAAACGAGAAACCTGATTTTATCAAGACAATTCCAAAGTAACTTAAATCACTGTAAATAAAATGTTGAAAAACCATAATCCGTAACCATAATCCCCCATAATTCCGCACAAAACCAACATAGTTGGACAACTTTGCACTTCCAAAGTAAAAAACAAACGCAGTTCTTAATTTCGCCAAATCGCACGCATAAAATTAAAACATTCAAACACCGAAATTAGTTCTATACTCATGCGGCGAACAGCAAATACTGCAGGAAAATCTCAAAGAAAAACCAATGAAAATCCAAACACAAAGACTCGCGTTGAGTGAGTGATAGACACCAAGCACAACAACGACAACAAGCACAAAGTCCAACCACAAAAGGAGTCGCCATATAGCCAACCCAGCATTGTTTTCTATTGTTTCTACTATTGTCCTTTATCGAGTGAGAGTTTCCCAAAGCACAAAATAGAAGGAAATTCAAGTTACTTGGCGGTAGCTTTATGCGCGCCTGTTAAGTGTGTGAAATGTTTTTGCGTTGTGAAAACTCTGCCTCAAGTGTGTTTTCCACGAATAAAATGCACGACGACGTTGGGAAAAAGGAAAAACACTTTTGCGAAACACACGCGTTCCGTTGACAGAATCGACGAGGTTGCGTACGGCAGCTCGCGATGTTTTCAACTAAAAGCAAATATTGTTGGCGGAAAATCAGTTGGTTGGTTGGCAACCGAACGAACAGATGTTGCTTGTTGGCATTTTGTTTTTCATGGATTTTTCTTTTGCAGGTATTTTCACAATAAGCAACAAAAAAAAAAAATAGTGGGAAATGAACAGCTGTGTGCTCGCTGGTGGCGAAGTAGGGAAATTTTCATGAAGAGCTTTTTGTTTAAAAGCTTTTGCAGCGAAAACAATGCAACAGGTGGTTCACGGATATGTATTGGTGTTTCCTAAGAGATTCGGCCTAAGCTAGGACACTAAACTGTAGAAGATTGGAAGGACATAGCCACAAAAATGAGGCGGATTTCTAAGTAGACAAAAGCACAAAACATTGTGAATGACATTTTTCCCAAAAGTACAGTAAAACAAAAGGGTTTCGATCTGGTGAAAAGTGGCGCCCTCTGGTATTTAACTATAACTTTCTTCACAAAAAATGTTGATTTAATTTTGATAATCAAAAACCTCTATTTAGGTCTACTAGAATTGAAGATAAATTGATAAGATATGAGCTATATATATAACTTCTTAAGCAAAAGCAGTTAATTCAATTTTAAACATTTACTGAATTAGAAGTTCGACTCCTGGAATAAGGGATAAATTTGAATACACAAAAGATGATTCCCTTAACTTTGGCTTTAAATTTCTGTAGAAGTTCGTTGTGCGCCACCGTAACTTGAAAAGTACTTTAAATATTTATATGACTTGGAACTTTTTTTTGGCAAAACAAAATCAAAATCGGGAGTGTGGAAGTTATTAAAAAACTCTGACGTCCTATCGCAATCAAGATATGAATTAGTTTCTTTATAATTTTATCTTAATTTTAAACATATGTTGCTTCAAAAGCCTTCAAGTCAGACTTTTAGAATTGATATTGTTAAGTTGTTGATTTTTATTGGATGTTTCTCTCTGTAATTCCTAGTTAATTTTATTTCTGGGTTAGCCTTTCCTTTTCTTTAAGCGCTTGTGATTAAGTTAAAATTTCGGCAGGGAAATGTTATTGTACGAAAGTCAGTAAAACGAGAAAATTGCAAACAACCCCACAATAAGGTTATACAATTGCTATGGGCATTAAGGGTTGCAATATACCCTGCAATTAAACACCTCTAATGAATTCCAACTTCATTGATTGAAGAATCACCAAGAAAACCCCTGAGTTGGAACTTCTTTGATCGAAAATTCACCAAGAAAACGGTTTTATTGAAAAAGGTGTTTGTTAGAGCCACTTGACAGTAGCAATGTGTTCCAGTCATAAGCCTAATAAAAATCAGTGACCCTTATAGATCCAACATGACATTGCATAAGAAACTAACCTAATCGCCTTATATATTATGAAGGAGAGGGACAAAAACAGTCTAGTTCTTGGCCCGCAGCTGTTTCATAAAAAAAAAATTGTTGACACTTACTTGGGACGCGATGTTAAACTTGGATCGGAGGTCTTACGACGACTATTACGATTACGTTTATTGGATAAACGTTCCTTATACGATTCCGAACGATTTACTGACACTGGCGCGCTTTTATGCTGTGGATGTTGTTGATAGCTGCAAATTAAGGGGTTCCCAAATAATCAATAAGTTACCGTAATTTATTCACCGAACTCACCGTTCCCTACGTGCATCTTTGCTTTCGGCTGCGTCCTGCGCATTCAAATCACCAACAATAGCGCCAGCCAAGCTGCTAGACAAAGCCGCCGATCCAGCGCTTGTGGTAAGCTCTGCGCCGGCGCCTGTTGCTCCGCTTCCTCCAGCGCTGGCACTGTCATTGGCGCTGGTGGCGGCATGAAAGGAGCTCTGCAAATCGCTACTATTGAGAGCCGAACTATTGGCGGAAGCATTGCCATTGGAGCGCAGTGTAACATTGGCATCCGGCCTGCGGTCTGAGTGCTGCCGCACTATTGAAGAAGAGTGCAGGCGTTCTGTAAGATACGAAAAGAGTTGTGAAAAATGTTAGTTGGTAAATATAAGAGAAAAAAATAGTCGGCTTTTGAGATTTTTTATGATTCTATCCTTTTTTTATGTTTTGTTTGTGAGGGTTAAGTGTTTTTAAATTACGATAACAGAGATAAGATATTTCCGATTTCGTACTCAAGTTATCTGAGTAAGTAATGTCTATAAATTGAATTTTGCGAATTCTCATGAGTGTGTTTATCTTTTTCGCAATAAAAGATACCGCTTAAGGGGATTCACAATTTTAAAAGTTAATTGAGTAAACAGAGCTAACGATTCACCCCTGCACCCGCCCGGCTCACCACCACTGTTCTGCCTATAGAGCTCAGCTCTCTTGGCGGCACCATTGTACGCCAGCGCATTCTTTTTGCGTTTCTTCAAAGAGCCTGTAGAACCAGTCGACGATGCTGAAGATGATATAGTAGATTTGTTGCCAGATTTACGATTCAAATAGATATTGGTGGTCTCATTGATCTTGGCCGCAACTCTTGAGGTTAGAGATGGGGAAGATGCTTTGGTGTTGTTCTTGCTGCCGCCTAAATTCTCAATATACTCGCCACCCTTGGGCGACTCTTCCGATGAATAGAATGCCTCATCCTCAAAGTTGCCACTGCTTTTGCTGCTATTGGAGCCATTACGTTGCACCTTGCTGGAATTGGTTGTTGTGGGCTGCTGACAAAATGAGTTCTTCAACTGCGCCTTCTTAACCAAAACCACATTTTTATCCGTCTTGGCTGCATCACAGTCCTGCGGCGCATCAGCCACCACGCCAGCTTCCGGTACTGTGGTAAATTTCAATGCTATGGGTATGGGTCTAACCGTTGCTGCTGCCAGCACCGAGGAGGCAGCTTCGGCCAAGGATTTGCGTCGCATTAATGCAAAATCATCTGTGGTAAGTAACTTTTTGTTGTTCATCACAAACTTGACCAAAGTATGTAGATTTAGATTGGAGTGTGCACGTGTGCTTTTGGGTTTCTCCGCTTCAGCTTTGGGCATTTTATCTTTGGATTTATCCTTTTTGAGTTTTAGCTTGTGGCCAGAGTTGTCCTTCCAGCTGTCCGGATGACCTGCTGCTCCGGCAAACACTCTTTTAGCACTGCGTGAACGCTTAATGCTGCCACGTCGTGTCTGCCCAGTTGTGCTAGCATCATTGACTTTGGTCTTGGAGCTACTTTTCTCTATGCGATTATGTTTATATTTGGGATCAGTAAGCAAGATGCGACTTTTGCTGGACGAACGCATCAGATCATTATCTGGCCGCACATTGTTGCTGGCACCATCCAATTCATCTTGCTCATCATCGTCATCATCATCATCATCATCGTCATCTTGGCTGCTGCTGCTGCTGCCGCTGTTCTCTTCATGATCAGCTTGCTGCTGCTCAACATGTTTGTTGTGCGTCTTGGCCAGCTGTTCAGCATTGTCATCAGCCTTGTCCGTGGAGCTTTGACTTTTACCGCGAAAGCTTTTATAGAAAGCTTTACGCTTTTGTTTTGGTTCACTCTTGAGCGTTTTTAGCGAGGGCTTTACGGACTTTTCCGTAGCATTGCTAGCTTTCTCCACCACGCTCAGCGGTATGGACAAAACACTGCGATACACTTCACTTGGCATAGTGGCGTTCGCTTCTACAGAGTCCATGGAAGCTTGACGCAGCTCCTTGCTTTCCATTAGCTCATTCTCTAACTCCTCGCCTTGGGAGTCTTCTCTGAGCTGCAAATTTGCAGCCTGTTCCGCCTTGAGCAATGCATGTGGCGATTTGGAACGTCGTCTTTGCGGACGCACTGGTGCTTCCAGCGTTTTAGCAATCTTTTCAGCTGCCTTCTGTGATTTGGCTGGCGGCGTTTGTTTGCGTCGAAAACTGGAACGTCGAAACTTTTGAAAAGTGGACAACTCCGGCGTGGTTGCACTCGTCTCACCGGCTTCGGCATTGTCTGCATTATCATTGCTGCTGCCCAGACGAAACCACATTTTGTTGTGGGTTCAGGCACGCGTTAAGATTATAATAAAAAAAAAAAATAAAGGGATAGCACTAGAGAGCACTATGCAGTTGTTGCACTCTGTCTCTCACTGTTTGTCGCATTGAATACACTGCAAAAAATTATAGTTTATATGCTTTAAGTTTTAAGGCATGTTTCGTTGTACGTTCGTTTTATCGCAAGTTTTTCGTTTCGTGCTTTTCGTAGCGTTTTGGACAATTTGTGGCAGAAAATTACGAGTTCAACATTTTTGGTACGCCGCTGTACACTGTTGTCATTGATGCGCATTATTTTAGCTATAGACATAAATTTATATATTATATTTATTTTCTCTTTGTTTGTATACATTTAAAAATTTATTCTGCATTCAAATTTGAAAACATTTCGTGTTGCTTTTAGCGCAATTTTATGGCATTTTTGTCGCAATATTTAGCTATATAAACGAGCAACAGCTGTTGGTATTATATAGAGCTACAGACGCCGCAGTGGATCGCAGCTACGAAATATAACTTTTATGGCTTTGGCTTTATAAGGAAAAATCAAGTAAAAATTGTGTAAAATTCTGCTTTGCGATAAAAATACGCTCAAGGTTAAGGCAACTCTTTAAACAGCTACTATACACTTAGTACAAGTAGCTATTTATATATATATGAAAAAAAATATTGGAATTACTTTCGCAATGCCTATTTTTACTTGACTGAACTTGCCAGCTATATATTTTCAAATGATTCACGCCAAAAACCGACAGCTTCCCTAATAATCAACCAATAAAGGCTTCATTCAGTTCGCTAAATAGTTTGTTTTCTAAATGCCCAATTTGGTTAAAATATTTCCCATAATAACTAACATCTTTTATAATATATTACTAATAATTAATGCACAATAAAAACAACACATATACAAAATGCGTTAAGTTCGCGTCGTTTTGTGATGAACGTAACTCGTAAATGCCGTTTGAAAGCGCACTGAAAAAGTTATACAAATTTTTTATCGAAAAAGCTCGCTTTGTAGTAGGATCGCAAGATATACTACCAAAAAAAGCGAAAAAGCGCTGAAAGATTGTGACAAAATCAGCTGTACGACACAGGCTACCTATATACAAGCTTATATCTGGCCAATATGACTAAAGCACAAAGAACGTGCGATCGTTTCAAAAAAAATAAATAAATATGTTCATTAATTAATTAAATAAAAAAAAATGGTTGGCAAAAAAATAATTATTGCTCTCTCAGTCAAGCACACACATATATCACTTACTCACTGCAACATTTATATAAATTATATCAATCAACGCTAAAACAAAACGATTTCAAAAGCGAAAAGGTAAATATTATAAATTATAATGCACAAGTGTTTGAAATTTTATGAAGTATGCTCAAAACAAAGCGAAACTTCAACGCAGCAGCTAACGTTTTGCTTCTATACAGGGTGCTACGCTTAATTGCCCAATTAACAACTCTGTTGTTAGTTTATAACTCTTGAAAACAGTTCTCAAGTACTCAAACACTTGAAAATATTAAGTCAAAACAAACTAATTAAATACGAAAACAGCTGTTTGAAGACACATTTGAAGACGACTTTAAAGCCGCGAATGCAGACTTCTTATAATTTTGAAATTAAAACAATTGTTCAATAAATGTTTCAAAAGCTTTTGTATAAACATTTTACGTTTTGTTGGCGCTAATAGGCAATTGCCGCTTACTGACAGCTGTTTTTTATTTTCTGCGCGCTAAAATCACACACTCTTAACATTTCTCCTACTCTAATGGTTTAATTTTACAAGGTGACGTATCCAAACTAATTTTGCTGGTAGGTGCTATGAAAAATATTGTTTATTTTAAATAAATTACAAAGATATCAAGCTTTGTGGTAATGAAACTTAATGTCAAGCCATTGTGTTATATAAATCCGAAACTGCTGTTTCAGAATACAGCAAAAATTTCAACTAGAGTTTGTTTGGTTTAAATTCAAACATTTTTTAAAATTACTAAACACGTGTAAAACGACTGATATGAAGTACATCTAGTCATTTTGCTGTTATAAGTAATTCGTTGTGTTTTTATTGCTTAAACTATTATTTTATTTATTATATGTTTTAGATTAAAATTATTGCCATGAACTTGTTTATGGCTTTCAGTCACTGAAATCAACTGAGAGAGAGAAATAAACACATTTTTTTATTTTAAACTAAGCTTCCAGCAATTCTAGAATAACTTTTATTTTATAAGTGCACAAAAACTTGACTTTTATTGCATACGAAAAAAATGTAAAACTATTGTGAACGGTTTTTAACGTAAATATACTTAATGCAAAAGATTGTAAAAATCTCAAATCTATGTCTAAAAGAGCTAAGAAAATACTAATTTAAGCACGAAGTTTCTGAATTTAACTCTAATCGGTTGAATATATCATATAGTAGCCTCATTAAAAAAAAAGAACACTATCACTCGCTAAGAATCTTATTTTTCAGGAACTATAAGGAAGAGAATTAAGAAACTTGCCTTGACAAACATAAATTTCATAATGTAATTAAATAATTGTAAGCGTTTTTCTGTCGTAGGTCGATATATGGTTAGATTATAGATAAAACTGAAAGTTACTGTCAAACTAACAAACCGTGCCTAAAGCTTCTCGAAAAAGTTAAGTGAACTGAGCAGAAAAGAAACAAATTAGGATTCTACAATAAGCTGAAGACGTAGGCAGTAAGAATCAGTACAGTCGACTTCAGAACAATTCAGGAACTAAATTTTAACTAAATATATATTGTTGTATTGAAAACAAGACTGAAAAAATAGCAAAAAACCCAGAGAGACTGAATTGCTCTCTTAAGTTAAAAAAAAAAAGAGTTATTACATAAACCAGATAAAAAAAAATTATTCCCCTCAACTGTGCTATCATATCTTTAAAGACAGAGCATGGAGCGAAAACATGTTCAAAGAAATCAGGTACCAACAGTTTATAGCCGAATCCTAACGACGGTGTTTTTTTATTCATGGAGATTTAAGTTAAGATTGCTGGAAGACAGGGTAGGGATATCACAATATTTAACAAATACGCTAGTGTTGTTGAGGGGAGCCACACCATGGAACTTAGATTTCAGAGGCCAACACTATGCCAATAGCGATAACTAATCTTATTAAGCATTACTTAAGAATAAAATCTTTTTAGAAAATATATTTCTTTCGACTTAAATAAATTAGTGAAATAATTTTTAAAAAAATTTGGGACGACAAAAAATAATATCAAAATAATCATTTCCCAAAAGTTAGAACTATATAACTTTCATTGATATTTCTTCTCATAGTACGAGTCGCTTACTATGCGGCACCCTGTATGCGCGCAGCTAAAAGGTAAATAGCAGTTATAACGATTGATTACGATTTTACCCATGATGTCATCAGTTGAATTTAAAAATTTAAACGTACTTTATCGAGTGGCCAACGAACCTACCAGAAGTAGGTGCGTTGATATATGGGAAAACTCACATTTCAAGCGCTCGACAATCTTCCAAACAAAACTAATAACTTTATCGAATTGTAGGGTTTAGTTTAGTTAAACGTTTTAAAACAGCTGAGTAACTATGTTTTAGTTTTATGTTGGGCTATTATCAGCAATTAAAGGTGTTAATCATCAACGCAACCAGCTAATTGCGCGTAATTTCCTTTGTATCAGCTGAGAGATAGACGCAGCGATAGCGACAGTTGTTGGCCAACAATTTTTTAACAATTAAATTAATGTTTTATTTATGCGCAGTCATTTTCATCAGGTGAATCGCAAAGAACCCAACCAGTTGCCTTGAGCACAAATCAAACAATTTGTTTCCAAGCGTCAAAAGTGTTCAGAAATATGCAAGACAAAGCGGAAGACACTTCATATGATTGGCATGGCACAACAACAAAAATATGCAAAAATAAGCAGCGCTAAGATACAATTAGATTTGGGGAATTTTTATAAAAATAAAATAAAAAAATAAAATCAAATTTAGTAGACGACGTCGTACTTGCGCCCGCCGATAGATACATCTTAAAAATTTATCTCAAAAAAAATGTATCACAAAAATGCAGACTACACTTGTGCATACTTTTAGCCAATTTTTTTATTTGCTTTTGGCAACATAAATTCTTTTTATTTTTTGGGCTGTGAATAAATAAGCACAGAAGAGAACGGAGCGCAGAGCACCGAGAGTAGTATTGTGCGTACTTTTCAAAAAGCCCAAATAGCTTAAGTTCATTGAAGTGCGCCACAAAATAGATATATATTTGGTATATATAGATATAGATATATTGTCAGCCTATTATGCCTGTACATAGCTTTGATAAATATTTATAAGACACACACATATATACAATGTAAGTAAGTATATAAAATAAGCTTATGAAAATCAATTTATAAATAACTTCAAGTTAATACTTTTGAGCTATGTTTATTTACATACGAAAAGATAAGTAAAAAAAATATATATATACATAAAACGATTTTAAATTGAATTGTTAATATTTTGTACTATAATAACTCATTTGTGGCATATTTACAATGCGTAAATATGCATAAAACGTATTTTAAACAAGGCTAAATGCTATTTGGTTTTTGTTTTCAAGAAGATCAAGGCATCCGAAACTGTGCGGAATTACCAAATAAAAGGGCTCGAGTTTCAACAATAGCTCAAAATAGAACAAGTCGGTGATATCATTTGGGCGTTAGATGTGGAATTATTATTCTTAATGTATTAAACTAATAAAAGATACATCAATATTAAGCTAATAAACTTATAAAAGATACAAAATTTATTTTAAAGTGCTACTTCCGCATTTTGGCCTTCAAGTAGAACTATTAAGAAATTTTGACATTTTCTCAAAATCCTTCAGAGTCATCGATGATCACTGTAATCTGAGAAACGCATTCGCAATCATAGCTCATAATTCTCAATACGTAAAGGCTCATATGGCATCGACAAACAAAAAATTATTAAATATTTTTACGGGATATACCAGTCTATGTGTTAAAAAAAATAAAATAAATAAATATTAATTGTATTGATCGTTCTACTGCCTCAAATTTAAATTGGCAAGTTCCCAAAAAATCACCCTTTACATAGGTATTCTCTAGTTAAAGTTTTCATCATCGAACGTATTAAACGAGAAGGATTGTAATTCTTTTTACTAAACTTAAGTTTCTTCTTGTTTAAAAATTAAATTTGATTTTATTCCTGCCAAAAATTCAATTGAATTTAGTTTAGAAATTTCCCAAAAATCTCTTTTAATCAACAACTTCTAGGAAAATACACAAAACTAACTACAAATTTATATCTAAGCGCTTTCGTTTCTTGTTTAATTGGTTTTTCAAATCATTTTAAGACACAAAACAGCCAGTTGTATAATGATTGGCACTTAATGTTCTAAACAAAACAATGATCAATCAAATATGAACTGTTGCATCCATATATGTGATAAGTATGTGGCCTTTTATGAACAACTAACAATGGTATTATATCATATATGTATGTACTTTTCGCCCACATAAAGTTATTTGCAAAAATCAACATTTGCACTTTAGAACATTTTCAATTTCTTTTATCCTAATTTGGTTAAGAGTTAATAAATTCAAAAATTTATTGTCCAATTGTGAAATATAAGAAACCAGAGTGAAGTAATATTTTTAGCTTTATTTAATGAGTGTACTGAAGTATATTTGTAAACGATTGTTATCAGTTTAATCATTTATATAAAATCGATAAGACAAATATTCATAGACGATAAGTCGATAATTGCCGCATTGTGGTGCTAAAATTTAAAAAAAAAAATTTATGAAATAATTTCAAAAATTTAATTTGAATTTTTTTTGTGAATTTAAAGATGGTTGATTCATGGTAATTCTTATAAATGCTTCTATAGACTGTATCGCATAATCGCTTTTTCTGCATACCCCGGCTGAAAAAATATATAGATCCTTAATTTCGAGTCTACTGAACTTTCGTAGTCTTTTGAATACAATTTTCTGCTTATAGTTATGAAATAAATAACTAAGTACGATAGGATCAAAGATTTGGCTGCTTTTTAACGTAATATTATTATGATATTCTTAGTGATATTTAAATCAAAAACATTAGGCAATAGCTTAAAATATTTGTTATAATATTCCAATTGAAAAAATATTTTAATTACGTAAATTTCTGAAACAAAGAAGGTGGGCTTGCAATAAATTTTGGATTTTCAAGTTTTGACATGACTTTCTCCAAAAACCATATATATCTTAAATTACGAAAGATCGATGAGCGCGAATGGCTACTGCATACACTTTTTGTTTGAGTTCCATAAAAATATCTCAATTGCTTAGCAGAATGTATATCTTGATTATATTATATTTTTGTACCTACAAGAACTGTCTTTACACAAAATTCGCAAAAACCTTAATTAAATTGTTAATGTTTTATCATCGTTTCGTTAGTTAAGCCAATAAAATAGATACATTTCCAGAGAAAACAAGCAATGCTGTTTATATTTGCGCTTAACAAAAACATATACCATATGTATAAACAAACACTCTTAATTCTCTGAGAGACATTTAATACATGGGAGTTTGCAGATTTTTATTTTATTTGCAACAGATGTGTTGCTTGGTTATCAGTTATCGTATATGTCTATAATACTTACTCTTCTACATAAAGTGGGGAGATTGAAAAGGGAAAAAATCAAGTACTAAAGTAGCGATAAGAGTTGCACGCTCATGGCAAGGCAACGAGCTGACATCATGCAATGGAAATATAATCAAAGAATATTGACAGTAAATAGAGTTATTAAAGTAGCTCTCCTCTGACCGCTCGTATAGCTACAAATGCGTCTCAGACATGCTCGAATTGCAATACAATTGAGAAAAGACAGCCCAGCCCAGCCCGGCACAGCAAGTTCAGTGGAGCAATCAACGATAACCAAAATTGAATATTGGCCAATTTTTTTTTTTTTTTTTTTTGTATTGCCCATGTTCCAGATACGTCAGAACGTATCTGAAGTGGTCGCCTTGACATTTGCCAGTGGAAAAGCGGAAAACTGAGTCGCTGGCAGCAAAAACGGGTCAAAAATGCACAAAAAAAAAATGGGTATAAATAGACACGAGCTGGTAACCAACAAACATGCGTCAGAAATATCGGCAACAGTTTTGACACCAAAAAGAAACAAAAAATATCAAAATAAAAAACCCACCCAGACCCAATGTACTACAACACTTTCAGGAAGTGTCTGGTGTGCGCTCGCGATTATATATGGAAGTATATACTATATAGCTCTATCTAATACAGCGATTTCTATGTAGGCGTCTGCACAGACATTGGTTTATGGGCGCCAAATTTGAAAGACTTTGGCAAGTGCTTTTCGAATTTGTTTTGATTTTGCATTAAGCAATTTTTTGTTCTTGTCTTGTCTATTTATTATAAAAAGTTTTTTTTTTTTTCATTATGTATCTTTGTAGGTATTTATATTTTTTTTGTTGTTTTTGTCGCGTTAAGCAAATAATTTTGATATTTTAAAAATGTTTCATACAATTCGGAATATACATATTTGAGTCATAAACTTGTTTATAGAACTTGGCAAATGGGACGCACTGTCTATTAAATAAATATTGTAAATACAGTCAAAACTAGGAGGAGTGTTGTTATGCATATATATATATATATATATATATATATATATATATATATATATATTCGAACTATATATAAGCTGTACATATGTAGCTATGTATACTTAATTGATTTTAACGTTTAGTCAGTTTAGCGTGTAATCGAAAAGCAAACAAAAATAATAACTCATACGCAGGGGCGGCCCCAATTTGCGAAGGGGGCGCGATCCAAGCTGTAAGCCCCGAATACGCGCCTATTTATTTTCAATTTAAAACAAACTCCATCAATAAATTGTTTCTTTTTTATAAATATTTTTTATTCTAATGATAAGCATAGATAAAATAAAAAATAAAAAAAAAGTAATAGTTTCCTTTATTTAGATCTACCCACTATTTCCATATAAAAAAATATTTTCAAAGATGCCAATTTAATTTGCGCAAACAACAATGATGAATTTTTGCGTTCACCTTCAAGCTGTCACTTCTAAGATTTTTTTTTTATCTAATATTGTTTCTTTTTTTGTGTATTTTTATTTTGTACAAATATTTTTGTATTTATTGGTTTGGGATTTAAACTAAGCTTTATGCAAAATATCTTTTATTTGTAAACATTTTTTGTTTTTGTAGTTAACAGCCTTTTAATAGTTTAAGCCTTTTAATTGAATTTTTAAATTTTAGAGTTTTGTTTATATTGAATTTATTATCTCTGGTGATAATTTTTATATACCATTTTGTATTTGTTTTATTTTTATTTCTTAATCTTTGTTAAAAATTTGATTATTTTACTAAAATTTTTGTGAAAGTTTGAAATTTCATAATAGACCTTGCTTTATAAGGGTATCGTTTCTTAAAGTTAATAAAAGCTAAATTCTAAAAGCAAATTATAGGTAATTTTTGTACTAAGGCTGGTCAGACACAATGGGCTATTTAGCCTGAGTGTCAGGTGATTCTGAGGCGGTGCCTATGTCGCCTCTGGAACCCTCACAAATAAGGCTGGTCAGCCCACAACTAGTCTATGCCGGCCACGCAGACTTTGAAATCATTTAATCGAATTCGTTTCCGTAATTTTCACCGAATGTTGTGCTTGAAGTTTGCAATTTATTTATTTGCATTGATTACAAAATAGTTAAAATATTTAATCCGAAGTAATTTCTAAAAAAAAATGTCTTTTGGCTTAAAAATAAAAGCTTTTGCTGTTTAAAATTTGAATCATAGTTTATGAGACTTAAAAAATCGGAAGTCATTCGGCAAGTAATAGAACCAGCCTACAAAATGGCTGCTGTTCGCTTAAAGAAAATTGGAAGATATTAAGGAAACATTGTGCAGTTATTAACAAACAATTATCTTTTTGGATGAGGTTCATCTTCACGGGGCTTATAATAAAAAAGCAATACTCTCTGCTGCACTAAAAATATTGACATCGCAGTGATGAAGTCAATGCAAGTAGAAAGCGTAAGATCTTGGTATGGATTTTGTCTAGTGGAATTAGCATCCCATTTTTTCTACATAAATAAAAGAGAAAACGCTCTAATCTTCATTTTCTATCGCGTAGTGGTATAAGGTTTTTCTTCAAAACTAACGATCCCATGAATGGATCTTCGATAGAATTTTTTTTTCTTAAGTAATTATAATGCCATCCAATTCAAAAAAATTCAATACTTAATATGAGATTCAAGCTGTTATAGCTTAAATTAGCCAAAAAAAAAAGACACTATAAAAATATATTAAAAAATTAAGATCAGATGGGGCTACTACCAAATCAGCTGTGTTACCCATTTGCCCAACCATTTGAACAACCTTTTCAATAAAAGTTAAATTGTTAACCAATGATAAGCCGGTTTTTTAAGAAAAGTAATATACAAACTCCAAAATAAACAACCTTTATAACTTAAAAGCATATTTAAATATCAGAAACAAATTACATAAAAATTATACAAATATTGTAATGACTTGACTTTTTATTCTTGAACACTTTTAGTTGTAAGGGCTAAACTCTATAAATAAATTATATATTTAATTCAATAATCATATTATATAGTATATAGACATATTTTTATAATGAAATACAATATTTATCAATAGTATTATATGTCCTAAGAT
Source organism: Chymomyza procnemis (assembly GCA_035046065.1). Lineage (NCBI taxonomy): Eukaryota > Metazoa > Arthropoda > Insecta > Diptera > Drosophilidae > Chymomyza > Chymomyza procnemis. Next base: position 7,101,655 of record JAWNOJ010000023.1, on the reverse strand, counting down.
TTAAAAAAGCTCAAATTATAAAGCTTTTTATCTATGCATCTAGGCTTCGCCAAAAGTATCCTTACCAAAGTGTAACTGATTAAACTTAACCCATTTATTTGCACAAGTTACCTACCTACAGTTTTTGCTCAATGAAAAATATCATAAAGTCCGCCCCCCATTAAGAAATGCAGCGAAATCGGAAGTGACGTTTCTTTGAAATATTTGGAGCATTAAACTATTTAAATTCCCTGCTTAAGATTCTGTACAACATTTTTCCAAGCAATCTTATACGCATTAAAAAAACATTAAAAATTAAAGCTGGAGAAATGCATAAAAACTGCATTGCACTGGATTCTTGCTGGTAATATAATTTTAATGCGCTGCACTTTCAACCAAAACAGTTCTACCATAAAAATTAACTCTTTTATATGTTTTACGAGTAACGCATCTGTGCACTGATTATTTTAATTAACCGAAAAGAAATCATAAAAGTGAACAAAATCTCGGTGGCGTATACGTAATATGTGAAACGCATTGATGGCATTTAGAAACAATGCACTTTGGCGTCATCGATTGGCGGCGCGTGTGGCAATAAAATGAAAATGAAACAACAAATTGAATGCGTCCAAAAACAAGCACAACAGCAACAACAAATTTAGCCCAGTTTTGCATGGGTGTTAAGTGTTTTGTGTTTTGTGTTTTTCGCCGCCGCAATTGAAAAATCATTTAAGTATTTTTTGTTTTTCAAATGATACCCAAGCATGATGTCTGTGCGCCGCCATGCCCAAGACCGAGGCGGCATACTCTACAGCAAATGTTGCGCAATTTTATTTTTGAATAGAAAAATGCAACACGCAGCAAGCGGCAACTTGTTACAAAAATATACAAGACGAGACTGTTGCTGGCAGTGCAACGCATTGCAATCCCAGGCGGAACGCAATTGATTCTCGAAGAGCAGAACAGAAAGCAATCTTTAAGATTTGAACGTATGTTGATTTTTTCGGGGTGTGCTGTTGTGTGTGCGGCCACCACAAGTAAAAATGAATTGAGCAAAAGCTGCAACCTAAATGCAACCAATACGCAATATAAAAACAGAAGAAGCTGACGTTTAAATTTCTTGACTATTTCGAGGGTGGGCTGAAAAGTAGTGCAAAATGTGAAATCTACTACGATTGAACAGCTGTTGCAACAACAGTTGAATGCATCATAGTTAAGTCGAAAACCCTCAAAGCATACTTATAAACAAGCAAAAATCATGATTTATTTGAAACAACAATCGGTAAGGAGCTCGCTCATGTTAGATCTAAAAGTCCAAAAGATTTGCAAGAATATTGATCTTTTTGGGTTTCTTTTGGTTCAAAGAAAAAATCTTGATGGCCTATATCATCATTATCATTACTAATTAGAAAACATTAAGTTAAATTAAATTAATAAAGGTGATTTTATATCTTTTTTTGGCAATACTACTTCTAAAAGCTGATGCAGCTTGCGCGCCTTTAAACATTCATCGACAAATTATTATCAAAATTTAAGCTTGATAATACAAGTATCATTTCTGATATCTTGCATGCGTATTTCAAGTGAATAAACAATATTGCAAATATTTGGCTTACAGAAAGAAGTCTTACAGAAACTACCATTATTCATGCTTATCATTTTCTTTTTTCTTACTAGCTTATTTCTTGTAGAATGGATCCGAGAAGAAGCAAAATTAAGACCCAAGAGCTAGTAGAAGTATGAAGTAGATGTGCAAAAGTCACATTTTGCTGGTACATTATGGGCCCGCGGCATCATAGGCAGTACTTTGACAAAGACACTGAAGGCTCGAAACTATCGTATGATGATAAAGATTTTCTCCAAAATGGAAGCTCCGAACGGCAAGGTGAGTCAACATTCTGCACGCATAAAAAAGTTCTGATTGAAAGACAAGTTCGGTGTACAGTTTGGGGTTGGCCAAATAGATCACCTAGGCAATGTGTTTTAACCTTAATATGCTCAACATATTAAGGCACATCTCAATAGCGACAGGACCTCAACGATTGGCGTATATGTTAGAGAGAGTATGCCAAAGTGCAGCTATTGCAGCGATGCCGAGACCAATATTTAAATAATATAAACTTTAAATACTAAGTTGCCTCGATCGTTCTTTCGCCTTAAATATAGACCACAAAATTCCTTAAAAAATTACTCTGTACATAGGTATTTTCTTGTTTCGGTTTTTGTGGAGAGTAATTCATTATGAATGTAAAAAATGCTTATCTACAGCTTTTTATTGCGTAAAAATTGCATTTTTTGCCCCTGCTGTAATTCAATTGAATTTTAGTTCATACAACTTTCGTTAAATTTCTTCTATTCACCAACTTCTAGGAAAACACACAAAGCAATATATATATAGTAATATGCTGAGTTCGTAGCAACTAACACATACAGCAAATTATCTTTAAACGAAATGACAGTTTTCAAACAAGCTCGCTCCTAAAAAGGCACCTTCTACTACAACAAAATTTACTTCACAAAACTTTCAAATACCCAACTTAACTTTCCGTCATACATTTTAACCTAAAGTGCTTCCCAGAATTCTTAGACCTCCCTCGTTGTAACAACATCTTCCCTGCCTCACACGCTCTGTCTGTTATCCCTCTTGGCCAACAATGTCTCTTCGCTGCTCGTTATCAAATTAATTAAAGAGCATTCAAATTACACACACACACACACACACACACACACATGTAATTATATGTACGTGCGTGTGTTGCAGTGCATCTGCGAGTCTGTGTATGTTTGTATCTATGTAAGCTGCTTAGTTGTTGCTGTGGCATGGCAATGCCTGCCACCTGCCAACTGCCAACATTTGCCTCTCTCTCTCTCTCTCTCTTCCCTTTGTTTATTTGTGTTTTTGCCAACAAAGCCCAAGCAGCAGAGCGCAGGGCTGCACAGCAGTCAATGTGTGTGCAACAAGTGCATTTGGCTTGACGCAGGTTAATGCAGTCAACGAAAGCCTGCACACAACGACAGCAACATGCAACCCACACAGATACTTTGTTTATTCTAGATACTTTCTTTCCTTAGAACAGTTTGTCAACGGATGCATTGGCGCTGTCCCGCTGTGGTGTGAAAAAACATTGCGCAAATGATATGCAATGTGCTTGCTTAAAAAACTGGGGCAGGGTATTCTAGACAGTGGTTGCATTTCCCGGTTTGTCGACATATGGCTGACCCCCTTGGGCTAAAGGGGTTAATTGATAGTTGTGGGGCACAAGCAGTTGACAGGGTGCCTCAGGCAAATTAATCCGTTGTGGGGCAAGAAATGGTTTTTGTGCAATGCTTTTTTTCATAAATTTAAAGACTATCTTTAAATTGATAAAGTTATCAATGATTGAACGTTTAAGGGCCTGGCCGCCATATGACAATGTCAATGCCAATTTTGATAATATAGAGATATGCATACGGAAGATAAACGTATGTCATTATGTAGATACAGGCACGGGGCTGCTTCTTAATTAATTAATTAAAAATTAATCAATTACTTTACTTTAATATGCAAAATGTGCATATCTATTTGGCAGGAAGTATTATTCAAGACTTTTTAGAAAGAACAACTTTCAAAAGTCTGACCTAGACAAGTGCGGTTTCTCTTGTAATAAATCGTTATTTTTAAAAACAAAATGCAACTTATGTGTTTACAAAATTAATAACAATATTTAAGGTCACAAAATAATTATAATCAAATAGTAATGACAATAATTAATATGAACGCCTATATGAGTGTACTGAATAAATCTCTAAATCTTAATTTTTGGTCAATTTTTCAGGCGAGTTGTGGATATTGGTAAGAAGTTCCCCTAGCAGGCCGAAGAAGCTTAGACAGAAAATAAAGTTTGTGGACTTTACTATATGGATAAGAACTAAAACTGAATTCCACATTTAAAGAATTTAGAATCAGTGAAATTAAATCAAAACGCAATAGAGTGAAAGATTGTAAAATTTGCATAACTTAAGACTATGAAGGGTTATAGTGTGACAACTTATGGGACTTATTGCAAAAAATTAGCTTCATATTACATAAAATTTCAGAAAGAACGATAATGAAGCTTATTAGCCATGTTCTCATTTCCGAATATTTAAATCTGCATGAATGCGGATTTACTTTTTCGTGTTTCTGTTTTCGGACGACTTTTGAAGTTGCCAAGGAAATCAAGTAGCTTGAATCACAAGAGACACACTTGCCAATAGGTGTTACTATGTTCTTACTAAGCAGATGTGTAGCAGAGATCTCTCAAGACCCATAAAACTAATGCTCTACAGGAACCCTTTCCTATCCAGTACACTCTTATATATAGCTGAGAAGAGTGGTTTTATTTGGCGGAAGAATGCAACTGCGCTTGGGTTGTTCGAGAGGGAAATTCTTCGCAAAATTTTCGCTACTTTTCGGATTGGGAACGCTTGTAGCATTAACTGTCTGTGCTCTTCAACAACATAGATGTCGGGCAGCGTATAAAGGAACAACATCTGCGACGAAGGAAGACGATGGGAATGATCAAAGCCCAGTTGGAAAGACTAAGTGAAGGAGAATCTATCTTGCCTTGAAGTGATCAACTTCAAGCGCCTGTTGAAAACTGTAGTACCCCCAAAGAAAGCTACTTCTTTATTAGTGGTTCACTTTCTTGTTAGATTTTTCAGGATACTGTCAATTTGACAGCTGTACAATTTAGCTTTTTCTTTGCGGAAGAAGTCTCAATTATATTTAAAACATCATTATTCCCCATAGTGTGAGAGAAAGGCTAAAGCTATTTGATCAAATAACTTCGAGGCATGCTGAATTTAAGAAATTCCCAATGTAACCTTATTGAGTTATTCGCTGCACTTTCCATTACACTTTGTATAAGTATTTCTCGAAAAAAAAATAGAATCAACTTCTGAACTTACTAAAATTCAAAAATAAAATACAAAAAAAAAACACACCTATTTAAATAACCGTTTGACAAATTGTATGCAAACAACTTTGTTGTGAAAACATTTAGTATATTTTGTATTATTCAGCCCATTTGCGTGCACAGATCACGTCACAACAATGATGATGACATAACTCAAAACGTACAAAACTCACAAGGGAAGTTGCATTACAGAGAAAACAAAAAAGAACCGGTTTCTTGGTTTCGACATCGTTTGTGCTGCGAACTGACAGAACATAGAAATGTCATTAAGGAAATACAAAAAAATTGTAGGCAGAGTGTAGAAAAACGCACAGACAGTCTATAGTCTATAATCTATGTATTGGTTTATATGTTTATAAACAATTTAGTGACGCGTTAAATGAAAAAGACATTTCGCATTTTGCGTCAACGCGGCAATAAAACAAATAAGCAACAAAAAAAAAATGATGAAGAAGAATCGCAGATAAAACGTTCAATGTCCCTAACAGTCTCCACAGTCGACAAATAAACAAAAGCGAATATTGTTCATTAACAGTGCAAGCGGGTGAGGGCAACGCACAGAAAGGGACAGCACATCGCATGTACTTAAGTAATTGATATTTTAAATAACCCGGCGGCGGCACACAGTTAACCTTGTGCGCCCGACATGTGTTGGGAAAATTTTAAAAAATAAAAACACATTTTTTCAAAGCTTTGAAAAACTACTAAAAATATCCACACAAAGCAACAAAAATTATGTACTTCGTGTAGAACAAGACATTTAGATTTTGTGTAATTTATATATTATATATTGAGACAACAACAAATATTGAACTGAACGCCCCTCGTTTACAGCAGTTGACAACTTGATAAAAATTCTCTAATTCTAAAAAAAAAATTGCAAAGAGAAATTGAATTTTGAAATATGTTGCGAGCGATGAGCGACATTTGAATACTCTGCAATATGTTTGTGCAGACAAAAAACAATATTGTTAGGTTCACATAGTAAGTATAAGCAACTCCTAGACGTATAGCAAGAAGTACACTTAAGATGCAAAAGAAATAACTCGTCGATGCATAGGAGTGACTCCTAGAAGCAAAGTAATAACTCCTAGACTCAAAGAACTAACTGCTTTATGCATTGGAGCTATTCGTATATGCATATATACACTCTTTTCCAACCAATATTCTAGAATTACTTAGGAATAACTCCTAGACGCATATAAGTGACTCCTAGACGCACGGAAGTGGACTCTTAGATGCATAGGAATAACTTTTACAAGTATATGCGACATTTCTAGACGCAGATGAGCGACTTGTAGACGCTAGGGGAGTAACTTCTAAATAGGAATAGCTTATAAAAGTATACATCTAGATGCAGATAAGTAGCTCTTAGACGTTAATGAATGACTCCTCGACGCATAGGTTAATTCGCTAGACACATAGGAGTAACCTCTAAAAGCAAAAGAGTAACTCCCAGACGCATATGACTAACTCTTAGACGCATAGGAGTAATAAACATTCCTCGTTTCTAACCTATATTGACAACCTTCTTTCTTTTCTTTCTCAAGTAGGCTAGAGTATGTACCTCAAAGATCTAGTCCAATATATGCTACCCATCAACGCTCTGAATTTAATTGAAATCAAGCAGACTCTAACTTTTTGATAATCCTATAGCCATTGTCTTTGTGCAGTGTGGAGTCCGGGAGACACTCGCACAAACGTGACAGTCCCCTAAAAAAAGAGGTATCTCATACTGGATATATGAACTTAAGGAATAACACCTTACAAAATTTTCAAGGAAGTGTATACAATTAGTTACTGATCGCGGAGCCCATCGCTGATGTTCAAGACAAGATCATAATACATATTACCCATATGCAAGTGCCAAAAACCAAACACTTTTTGAAGGGATCTCAGCAATGACATAATCCAGGAGCAAAAGGCCTGGCCAACACATAGATCGTAAACCCGTATGCCTCAGCAGGAACATTATCGATTGCAAATTAGTGTAGTTTGGAATAAAACAAAATAAGTCTTTAGCGTTAAATGCCATATATACATTTCGTAGATCCACGTCGAACTATGATCAAATACGAGTTGGCTCATAACAGACATACAGGACGCAGTGCAAATCTTATAATAATATGACCAAATCACAATAAAAATCCATTATTTTCAGCAACTAAATACCCAACACTGTTAACATATTAAGTAAATACGCGATATTTACCTAAGCAAATCTCTTTTTTTGTAAGACACCGTTGTACAGATTCGTCTTTAAACTGTAGAGCCCTGTTCTTCTTCTTTGGAGTCAAGGGGAATACTAAAGGGAAATCTAAAACTTAAAAAACGCTAGGTACAATTTCACATCTCGATAAGAAAGTATCCCTGCTGAACAATTTCTTTTCATTTTTAAGCTTTGCTTCCAATCTTGAATAACCTTGACTGATCTGAATGCTCCAGTTGTGCACTTTGATAAATCTGGGATAGATTCCACGCTGCAAATGCACCCACATAGCGGCTCTTCTACATGACATCTAATAAGATTATTATCTGTCACTACGAATTTTGGAATTTTCACCATCTATTTTAAGAAGTAAGAATCTAACAACAGCTAAATTATATAAGAAATTCTATTTTTTACCACTTGGAACAGCTTTAAAACTGTTGAAAATTGCGAGTTTGTTTAGGGGCAATATAAATGATCCCCACTCTGTCGACCTAATTAATTAATGCAAAAGAAAAATAAAATTCGAAAAAATAATTTTCGAATTTCCACAATCAAGTGCCCACTTCGTCATACTAATCAAACAACAACTAAAATTTATAAGAAATTAAATATTAAACACTTGGAAAACTTTGTCTACAAATACTTCATTTTATTTAAAGAAATTATTTGTGTGCCCCAATCTTCGCACAACCAAAGCTTACAAAATCATAAACTGAAGATATTGTAACTCTAGAAAATTGCGAATCTGTCTAAAAATTTTGATTCTTTTTTCTTGATTTTAAGCTTATTTGAACAAATTACAAAATTCTCATAAGAAAAGAGCTTGTTGGAAATCGCTCATAAGATTCTAACGTTTTGCCATTCCAAAATTCCTGTAAAACCCTTGACCCCTTTAACGTCTACTGGATACCATTCACAATAAATGCGTAAAAATAGCTGCGTTTTAATACGAAAACGTACAGAAGTCTAAACTAAATTGACTCTGACTTCATTTCCTTTAAAAAAAAAGTGCTCCTAACTTGGAACTCAATGGAATCAAAGATCAAAAGATTGCTTTCCCGCTTTGGCTGGCTCCCCTCATACGTGAGCTTAAAAAAAAAAAAACAATAAATAAAGCAAAAGCATAAAAGGACGCAGCAACAACTATGCAAGAGAAGGGTTAGGTTAAACTGAGCATAACACATGGTACATGGTACATGGTGTTTGTTGTATGGGGCATATATATGTTATGTATATAAGGCAGAAGTAAGGGCAGACCGAAAAAAAACAAAGGGTACAGTGTACAGCAGAGCAGCGGAGCTGCGCATGTTGTCATCGTTCCATTGAAAAATAAATCATTTTCAAATTGTTTTGCAGTTTGTAAATAATATTCGCGGCGCACGTTGATTGAAAAACTTGCAATAAAATTGTAAATTTGTTAAAAACAAACCATAAAAAGTTGCACATAAAATTTATATAGTATTTTTGTTAAATTTATTATTTTTATTATTATACAATCATTTGGCAGCACGTAAAACAATTTGCACAAAGCACAAATTAATTAATTATTTCGGCAATACACTGGGCGCCGCGCACACACGCACGCACACACATTCATTTATTCATAATTTTCTTTTAAATTTATTTTAATTATTTTTTTTTTTGGGTAAGCCTTTTTTTATTCTTGTAATCAATTTGCACAGTTATAGCTGCCGATTTGCCGTTACACATTGAATTTGTGTTTTTTTTTTGTTGTTGTTCTTTTGTTTTTCAAAAAAATAACCGCTAAAATTTAATAATATTTTGTCTTTGGCATACGCATCCGCACCGCACGTTCGAACGCAGTCAAAACCGAAATCAGACTGCGCGGCAGCCGCGAAATGTGCGCAGAAAGCTTGGCGCAAGAGAAAACACGAGAGTGGGAGAGTGTGTGAGAGAGAGAGCGTGAAAGCTTTAGTGGGTTGAGCTTTATGTGTTGTGCTGCAGCCCTGGTAGTAACGATCGCTTTGCTAAAAGCTTTAAAAGCTATGTGCGTGTTGGTTTGTGTCTTGACTAAGCGTGGGAATTTGCAGTTATTTTTTTTTTAATATTTTTTACAGTTAAAAGTTTTTTACAATTTCTTCGACTTGAAAATCTTCGCCCCCACCCCGCACGAAAATGGAAAACTTTCGAGGAAAAAATGTTGAAAAAACGTTTTAAATGCATTTTTTTTTTGGTTTATTATTTTTGTATTAATTATTTTCTTATAAATTATTTTTGCCGTAACGCTATTTTGTTTAAGGCAAAAACAATATAAGCTTTTAGAGGGTGACACATCTAGAGCTTGAAATTTGATTAGGCAATTATAAAGTTTTCAAAAATTTAAATTTCATACGGAGAAACTGATAGTTATATAGCAATAAAAAGATGAGAATTGCCATTTGCAAATTGAAAAATATTTAGAACAATCTTTTAATAGGGTGGACCATTTAATGTTTCGAATTTGACTTAACAATTATTAAGTTTTTAAACTGTCAAATTTTATATGGAAATTGAACTTTCAGTAATAAAACTCAAAATTTCAAGAGGTTATGGTTTAGGCTTTGTGAATAATTGAACATTCTTACACGCGATTGTTTAAGCGGGTGGACCATCTAGTGTTTGAAATTTGAATTAGCAACTAATTAAGCTTTCAAAAATTGCATATTTAGTAATAAAATGACATGCTTTTCGCTAAGCAGAAATTGTGAAATATTGATAACGATCAATTATCCGATGTTGCCGAAGTATTATTAATTATTATTATTATTAATTGAGGGTTGTACCCCCAGGGGTCCAGTTGATCAATTAATTAAACATTTTTAATAGTAAGAAATTTTAAATTAGAATGAGGAAAATATAAAAGAAAACTAATGCGTATCCCTAGCCTGATATATAAATATGCACCGTCTCAGATTAGAGGCTGGCTTGAAAGGAACTTGAATCTACAATGAAAAAGATGAATTCTGCAAGTAACAAAAAAAAGTTTAAAATGTCTTAACAAAGTCCAAAAGAGCAAAAGATCAGTTCATAGTTCTTGATTTGTCAAAGATGTTCGTTTTAAAGAAACAAGATAAGTTAAGATAGAGAAAAAAATGAAATAGAGAAGAGATGAAATAGAGAAGTGATGAAATAGAGAAGAGATGAAATAGAGAAGAAATGTAAAAGAGTATAGATGAAATTAAGAAGAGTTTAAATAGCGAAAAGAGACGAGACAAAATAGCCCGTTCGTAAGATAGGAAATCGTAAAGGTTTTTATAGTTCTCTAACATAAGACGCGAAAAGGACACATGCAGTACATCATCGGATCTACAAAATGGTAGAAAGAGGTTACGAGTTACTCTGGATGGCCAAAAAATTTGTATATTTTGCCAATGCAACTTCAATGAGTCATTGTTTTTGGCAAATTTTGCTGTCATTACGGATCTATTTCTACGAAAATTAACTACAAGACGTGAGAGCTGCGATGTGATGCCATTGGGAAGAACTCAAAGAAAGCCAACTAAAATTCAAGTACGAAAACAATATTCTCTCGCTGATTTAAGATCAGACACAATCGAAAATTTGTCTAAAATAGCTTAAATTTTGCTGGGTAATGTCAAGTCAGCCATGGTTTACTTTTTAAGGAAATTTTAAACAGGCATTGCACAGCGGATCCCAAATAAAATGATAGATAATTCTTTTCCCGTTGACTGTACCAATAATTTTTTTGCAAAAGAATCAATTTTACTGCTTAAGCACCCACCAACATAAAGCGACTTTTTTGACTGAATTGCCCCAATCGATATTTTCAAACGATTTTAATTAGGAAACACTTAAACCCTTCATAAATATAAAAAAAAAACAAATTTAGTGTAAAAAATAAAAATAGTAAAAGTTTTTTATGTTATAACCAATTAATTTTTTTTGTAATTCAACGCATTCATTTAGCACCAAAAATAATTTTTGAATCCTTATATTGACAAAAACACAAGGAAGTACAGTGCAAAACTCGAATTCTTGACCGATTTGTACTATACGTGCTATTTGATAAAGTAAACCGATTCAAGTTTTACTTCTGAGTATCAGATTTCGGCATGCACAAACTTAAAATACTCTTTCTAACAGATATAAAATTTCATGGTTATAATTCAACAAAATTAGCCGCTTTATGAGAATTCGCTTTGAAACCGAAAGTTTCGTTTTCCCACTTTTAGCAATCCGACTGTTTTTGGTGGTTTTGTTGCGACTCCTATCTTGCATATGAAATCTCTAAAATATTTATATAGAAATATTATTTATAAAATATATACATATCAGCTATTTTGTTTAAAACGAATAATTCCGAGCCAAACACATTGGAATTGAAAAATAAACGTTTTCAAAGCAATTTCAATATGAGCTTGAAGGGTCAAAAATATAGTTTGTGTAAGCTTCTGAAAATAAGCTCGAAACAAGTCGGCGACTTTGGAGTTCGATAATTCGGAATTTGTACGTATCTTGAGTTGGAGATTAAAAATAACAGTTTTATCAATCTGGGTATAGCATTTAAAGTATAAGTTTGGAGTATCAAAACGATACTTAAGGTTATTGAGTTTGACAAAGACAGTAATTTCCTTGAAGGACACACTACTTTTTGAGCGCTAGGGCCTCTAGAATATGAAGTAAAAAGTGGCGATTTTAGAATTAACAAAAGTGAAAAATTGCATGGCTCACAATAAGCTGCTTTCATTTGAAGACCATGTCAATCTGCAAATTAAACCGGACCATAGCTTATTAATGAAATTGTCAACAGTTTTCTTAAGAGATCCCGAATTTTATAAAATAATATTAATAAATTTTAAGTAATATGGTATGGGAAAAAGAATTTGTTTATTTTTTTTTAAGCGCAGTTTAGCTTTTAAGTCGATAATTAACTATTTTAAGTTAAAACTAAATACAATTAACAAAAATAGGGTTTTATTATTGATTCTTATAATAAATTGAATAGTAGCCGGACTGATTGAAGGCAGAACAGCATAAATGCCTTTATTAGAAATTAAAAATCCTGAGTAATTGTTTCTTAATTTTAAATCTTTTGCTTAGCTTTGCAACATTTGAGCTGCTCAATCGAGGAACTGCATAATTTATGAGGGAAACATTTACGGCTTTTATCTCTTAAGGTTTTCTTAGATCATTGAATTCGACTTTTTTTACATAACTTCTGAGAGTTTTGTTACGTAAACCAAAGTTTTATTTGTAGATATATAAAGTGCCACACCAAGGTTAGGGTTCATGAGGTGAAAATGTAAAGTAAACAGTATGTATTTCTCACAAGGATCCACCAGGGCCTAGAAAATTTTTCTTGGTTACTAAAATCATTTGGATTTAACCTCTGGATCAAAGACATTTTCGAATTAAAGCAGTCGTGTCATGTTTATAATAATTTGCTGTTATAAAGGGTAATTTTTTAGCGACTTGATTTTTGTTAAGCGATTGACCCGACTTTTAAACGCGTTCAGTTTGCTTAATTAATTGACTTACAACAAACAAAAATTTAATTTACATTTTATACAGTTCAATATCCGATATTCGCATATAGAGATAGATAAGTATGCACGATTTGACCACAAAATATAATAATAATTTTTCAATTTTTATTATTTCATTTAGAACAATTTTTGTTGTTGTTTTCGTTCGGTAGTTGTTTTTTCCCATGCATCTGGCCGGGAATTGCGCCCCCGCTTTACGGGCGCATCAATTACCCGATTTTTTTTTTTTAAACATAATTTTTGTTTTTAGTTTACTTTTTTGCTTTGATTTGGCAATTTTTAATTGATACACAAAACAGAAGCTGCCAAAACAGAGCACAGACGTATACACGCAAAATACTCGTAGAGACCTGAGCAACCCAGAACCAGACCAGACCGTCTATAATCCCATACTCTAGATCCGACCCCTAATAGTCAGTCCCGACAGACGTACGTTTAACGAAATGCGCACAAACAGCACGTGTTAAATTTTGTAATTACGAACTTTAATTTTGAAAATTGTTTATAATGTAATTTGTTAAAAACAACAGACAGAGCGGGCGAAAAAAAAACGCAAAAATCATTGATTTTGTCTGTTGCCCTTTTTAGATATATATATTTTTTTAATATGTTTCAAGGTCTCGCATTTGAAATATTTTTATAATATTATCAAAAGAACAAAATGTTGGACGCTTAACTGTATGAAATGCTATTTGAACAAACATATCACTCGAAAAGTCCTTACTTATTTAACAGTAATGAGTTAGATTAAAAAGAAATTTTGTTATAAAAAATTATGGGGAACTGAATTTACTCATATCTACGTTTTCGCGAAAATAATCGCAACGAAAAAAATGACTTCATTTTAAGCCAAGTTTAGCAAGAACTAGTACTTTTTGAACCAAAACTAAGTACTAGATGATATCATATGGAAATCATACGAAATATTATGTATAAATATTCGGTTTATCTTAAATATTTTAAATTAAAATTTTTCATATCCTTACGTTGCCTAGTGCAGTTGATTAAACAATTCTAATAATAGCAGCAAAAAATTTGAAAAATTTTACATTTTCCGAAAGTTTCCTCCGAAAATGGCAACAACTATTTCAGAAGATATATAGTACTGAATAAAATAGAAGATATATAGTATAGTATAGTGCAAATGCTTTCCAAACTTTAACTTTTTCTCGAAACCATGTATTTAGAGTCGATCACTAAAACTTAAAAACGGCTTTATCTACTAATTTTGTTTACTTATATATGATATTTGTTCTTTAAATACACAAAGGATCTTGTTAAATTTTTTAAAATAGTCGAAAATGTAAACGAAAAAATAGTAATTTTGCATATTCACAATAGTTCGGCGCTATGCCGCGTATGAACGTGAAGAGAAATCAATATGATTCGAAAAACTTTTTTTGCGAGCGCATCAGTTGGTAGAGTTATCATACAGACCGACATGGCTTAATTACCCAAACTTATAATTAGCAATTTGTTATAAATGACTCGTCTGACTTACCTACTAGATTTAAATCTAGTATACCCTTTGTACGTGTGGTGTAGGGTATCAAAGTCCCAAAACAAAAGTAATTAAAATAAAATAGACAGCTACATCCCACATCTTAGAATATTTTGTCTTGCAACTAAATTAATTATGGATTTCATAGTCTTAAAACTCTTAAAACTTGGATTTTCTCTCTGAGTGCATAAGAAAGTTTATTTTAAATACGATTTATTAAATTTTTGAGAACATTGACAATTTTCTTCAACAAATTAGGAAGTGACAGTTTTTATTAAAAGTTCAATCTGAAAAATATAGACAATTTTTCCCTACGATTTTGGAAATGCCAAATATTTTTTATTAAAAGTTCAATGTGGAAGAGTTAGACAGCGTTACCTTCAATATAAATAAATTTTCAAACACTTTGCTGCTTTCATTTGTGATTTCCTGAATTAAGTTTTTATAACTAATATCTGGATCTAAAATGGAGAGTTCATAAAGAACATACGATACGCGAATGATACAACCATGATAGCAGATAACATACACGACCTCCAAGAGTTAGTTAATCGAGTTGTTGATGTCAGTAAAAAGTATAATCTAAATGTCAATAGTTCAAAAACATAAACTTCGATAGTGAGCAGAAGAAGGATCGGTTAGGACAATGATATAATAACAGTCGAAAACGCACCAATAGAACGAGTTTAAGATTTCAAGTATCTTGGCGCAAGTTTAAACACTGATGGGAACTCTGATCAAGAAATCAGATTTGCATTGAAATAGCTCGTAGTCATTTCCAAAAATTCAGACAGCTGTTCACTAACAGATAACTCAATTTTCAACTGAGAGTAAGATTGGTAAAATGTTATATATGGTCTGTCTTGATGTATGGAGTAGAAACTTGGACCTTGAAAGTAGCTCAGATGCACAAGCTAGAAAGTTTTGAGATATGGATATACAGACGAATGCTTAAAATCTCTTGGGTCGACCACATCACAAATGAGTAAGTCCTAAGAAGATTCAATAAAAGCAGGGAACTTCTTAAAACCATCAAACGCAGAAAAGCAGCATATTTTGGTCATGTAATGCCTGGCTCCAAATATCAACTACTTCAACTTATTATCGAAGGTAAAATTGAGGGCAGATGCGGCATTGTTGGGAAGCATTTTTTTTGGCTACGGAACAGCAGACAATGGACTGGATGGCAGATTAGAAAGAAAGAACTATTATCTAAACATACACAAGGTGAGGATGGGAGATTTCAGAATAAACTGCTTAAACAGAGAATCTATATTCATAATGCCAATACAAAGTCAGCTTTCAAGCTCTGAAAATACTGATTACTCAACTTAGGAACTTTGAAAAATTTGTATTATTATGAGTCATCGATTTTTTGGCACAAAAGGGACTTTTTTCTAACTTTAAACAGAAATTTGAAACATGCTGCATGTAAACCCCGTTTAAACAACAAATAAAAAGTCTCCCATCAATTCCCGTTGATATATGATAGAGTAATCCCCCAAATTCTTTTACAAAACAACAAAACACATTTAAATAAAACAAGATACATACATTTCGTCAAAGTATCTTCAATAATTTAGTTAGAAATGCAAAAATACCACCGGCTTCCCCATCAAAGTAACAACAACTATAATGATGGCTTATGTGAGTGGAATACGAAACGACATCTATAACATTTGCCCCTACAACAAGACAACCAGTCAATAACTAAATTAAGTAACAACAATATTGGCAGGCAATAAATGGCCACTTGCTCGGATACTTCATCAAGTTAAGGGTAAGGTTAAGCGTTCCTTCCGACTGATGTTGGCCTTCTGCCACGCAAAGGACTCGTTGAGGAAAAAAGAAACCTCCTGCATATTGCAGAAATTGTGTGAATATTAAATATATATGAACACAAATATGTGCGAACTTTTCTAGGTATGGGGTAGCAGCAAGTGACAGATGATACAGCGAATTTTGTATACTCTATAAATTCACGTGTGGTAGGTACAAAGTGTATATTCATTTTCTGCAAGCCAAAAAGCAGATAAAGTCAAAGACCTCCAAAGTTATCCTAAGTATGAACCAGACAAGTATATGTACGCTGGTGCGTGTATCAGTCTGTATAAACGCCTAGATTTCTAGTAGTTCTGGGGAAAAAAAACTTAACTACGCGATGCCAACTTAAGATTTTGAAATCGGGAATATATGATATTGCAACATAAAAATATTGAAAAGCTTTAGTTGCGTAAATTCGATTGCTTATTAAGGTGTTGAAACTAATTTTAGCACCTGAAGCTCTATGCTAACTTTGAGCACAATGGTTAGAACAATGCCGTCAAAAAATTTGATTTTAATTTCGGCTTCTAACTTATCCCTACCAAATTATTTTATTTATTATTTTAGTCATAATATCAGCATAGCGTTCGATATGATAGAAATCTTAGAGTGAGAGCCGCAAGTGATAAATTAGCGGCTCCGAAAAAAAATTAAGACACAATTTCGTATATTGAGAGAAAATCTCAAATATTTCCTACCAAGAACTAGAAAATCCAAACAATGTCTCTCATAAGTACGCTTTAAAGTACTTCTCTTTTAAGGATTATTCTTGATTTGAGCTTAAAATAAGAAAATAATAATTAGTGTAGATGGCGCCAGCAAAAATTCTAAAACAAATTTTAAAATATTCTTCTTCTTGATGTTTGGCTTTGCGCGCACTGCTTGAAATTGTTCTTTGCTTTTTACATCTAATCAACTTGTAGATAATAAGTTGGGTGATTCTGCTAACTCGTAAGCACATATCTTGTTCTTTTTCAAGCTTGGATAATTAAGCTTACTTTATAAATTTTTCCCTGTTAGCAATGGTCATGTTTTCAAAGGTGAAGCATGAAGATATGTCTATTAATAGCTGCTCGAGGAGAACAGGGACCTACCTATTGCAGCTTAATCCGAACGACGAAGTCTTTAGATAATAGAGATTTTCCCTGGGAAATAGCGTCTCTTTTTTTGCTAGCTATGCCACTGCTAGTGCTGCAGGCTGCAATCGAGCCCCCGACTTTCGGCTTGAGAGACTACCACTCCACCAGAATACAATCGATAATTATAAGGTTTCGATTTCTCAGCAAAAATAAAGTGATATGCGCTTTTTAATATAAATGCGAATTGAAACCGGTTTATTTTTTTCTCTCAAAGTACGCTCAAATTACAGGGTATCCCATGCCTGCAATATACGTAGTACTGAAAAATAATATACTTATGTACATATAACTCCCCCTAGAAATGCGTCGTTATTGCGCGAAAAAAAGTGCAACAACATCGAACTGACCAAATGTATATATCCAAGGCTAAAGCCAACTGGTATTTTTCATACTTTTGCCACAAATTTAATAATATTGCAACGCAATTTACTTCCCTTACAAACCCAAACAAACCCTTTGACCCGCTGCTATTGCAGTGTATATGAGTAAAGAAAAAAAAAAGGCACGTCGTAAATAAGTTAGCAACTAACTATTCAACACGACGTATACGTAATTTTATTTGCGCTATGGCTTTGGATGCTCTGTTTTTTCTCTTTTTTTTTTGTATTCTGCCGCGGTCTGTCAACAGAAATTCAATTACATTAACTCGCTGTGACCTTTGACATTTGATTTGTGTACACCATGGGGCTCTGCACTTCGCTAGAGAATGCCAGAGAGAGTGAGGGAGTGAGTGAGTGAGTGCGCGAGAGTGGAAACTCAAAGGGCTCGGGGCCAGAGTTCGCGTTAAAAAAAAAAATTAATTCGTATTAATTGTATGCGTTGCGCTTACCAGTAAATGAGCTCAATTGTTAAATAAATTTAACATATATGATTATATATTTTTCAAAAGTTATTTGCACTTTAAAACGAGGCTTACCTGTAACGAAATAAAAATGAAAATTCATAAAAATTAAGTTCATAATTTTATATTATGCATAATTAAACATTATATTTGTCAACCGTTTGGGAACGTAAATCGAATTAAGTTGATAACAAATTTAAACTGACGTAAAGCATTATTAATAATATTTAAAGTTAAACATGATTTACATTATAGCTGAGTGACTTGCTTATTTAATTATAAAAAAAATATATATATAATTATGACAATAATAATAATTGAGTTAGGCTTTTTGACAGCGCTGTAGTTTTGTGTTTATAATATTAAAAAATATTTAAAGTCTGCTTTAATACGATTTCGAAGATTTTACGTTATTCGATAAATCCGATAGTTACAAAACATTTCTGGGTGAAGCAACTAACACATGCTGATCACTTGCTACCCAGAACTACACGTGTTCTAGACCTCCCAAGTTTACTAAAGAATTTAGCCGAGTTCTTCCGTATTTATCGTAATCGCAGCAGACAGAACCATGTGTGATGGGTTCACTACATCCTATACACTTGCCAATATGTTTTAACTTCGGTTGTAACTCGAGAACGGGTTGTAATGGCCAGCTAAAGTATGGGATGTACGGCTTGGTACGGTTTGTTTTTATTTAAAGGTTCCAGCTGTACCTGTTACCTATTTCATTGAAAAAACTTAACATCTGGCTGTAATAATTATGTACGCTTTTGTTCAAATTATTTATAAATTATATTACATATAAATATTTCAATTTTGCCATTTATTTGAAAGAGTGCAGCTGAAGCCCATTAAATGCTGCGGAATCTGCTTCGAACAAGTTAGTATGAGGCGAGTGGTTTCGACGCTTCAAAAGTGATCTTTTTAACGTCTAAAGCATATAAACTAAAAAATATCAAAATGAGCAATTTCAGGCTTTACTGGAAAATTGAACTTACAGAATCTTTGGTAGTAGTTTCGCAAACAATTTATGTTCGTTTGAAATAATTGCGAGATTTCAGACGCAAGGAAATTGGTTTAGACTCAGATGAATAAACCAAGTGAAGGCAGACCTATTTTGCCTTGGCGTAGCCAACTGTAGAAGACTATAGAAACTATAGTCAAGTAAGTTAATTGGGTTCCGTATACACTGAAACCTAGAGATGTCAAAGGGCGTTTAGTCACTTCGGCACATAAAGGAAACGATTTTTTGCAACGGATATATATATTAACCACAAGAAGAAAAAGTAGTATGTTTAGACTGGCGACCACTATCATCGGTTGAAAACGATCCCAAAGCAAAACATTCAGCTTTAAAAATTATGCCGGATGTGAACCACTATGAGTTCCTAAAACCTGACGGACACATTATGAGGAACTTTACAGACTGACGATATGTTTGAGCCGTGTATTGCGCTATAAAAGACAACATGTGATCAAAAATTACCTGAAAATACTAAAATGGTAAACCTTATCCATTCTGTATTCTTCAGACTTAGCTTCGTTCGACTACCAACTTTTTCAAGGGACGCAAAAGATTTTTTGTGGGGATAGGTAAAATAAATGGTTTTATGATGCGATGACGGCAAAAGAAGTTTTTTGGGGTTAGTTTTTAAAATTTTCCACAGAGATAGACTAAAAGTATTCACATTCGATAAGACTGCACTTGAAAGTATGGAATTCCACCTTTTTTTCAATAAGATAATCTTTTTCAAAAACGAACCGAAATAATTATAGTTTAATTTGAAAAGTTAGTCATATCTTTTTTTAGTTACTTCTATAAAGCCACTTGGGAGATTGTTTCTGAATATTGTCATCGAAAACCGAATTGAAAATCCAATACGTTTGGGCTTTGTCTCAAAAAATATATCAAAATAATTTTCGTGAATATAATTATTCCAATAAATAATCTTTTTGGAAAACGAACCGAAATCATTAAATATTAATTTGAAAATTTCTTCTATTTTTTAGTTACTTCAATAAAGTCGCTTGGAAACTTGTATCTGAAAGATTTTTTCGAAAACCGAAATGAAAATTTCGTTTTTCGCACATTCAAAGCGTTTGGGTTTTGTCTCAAAAATATTCCAAAATAGGCATATAGACAATAATTATTGTGAATATAATGTTTACTTTCTTCGATAATAATTGCTCTTTTAGACTTCAGCAAATATAACTTCATTTTATAAAGATGCAAAGGGGCAAAATTTGTGTAATATATGTAAGGGCACGAAGGATGTGTGGTAGGCGCCAAGCCCTCTTACAATAAAATTCTTCTCATAAATTCGGGTAGTTGTGGTTAAGTCATTTCCGACTGTCCGTTCGTATGAACAACTAGATTTCAAAGGCCATAAGACCTGTAGCCACCAAACTATACCCGGCAGGAGCGTTTATCGGATTTTTAGCTAAGCTGTTTAATATTTTGACTTAAAACTTGCTGACCAATCTTTGAGGTATATCTATCATTGTTCGCCTGAATAAAGTAAATCCAATTGTATAGTTCTTGGTCATTTTTCGAAAAGAAAGGTACCGGTTATTCTACTATCGCCCACGGCCTCGATTGAATTACATTTTTGTACAATTTACTCATATTCAGATTATTTTCTTAAAGATATACGGCTTTTTTGTCAAAGATTTATGATTTTGCTAAATAATTAATTACTTAGTTTACTTTATTGTCTGGCTGTATTGACAGTCTCTGCAATAAATTGAACAACAGCTTATATAAAACTAGTACATAATATAAATCATTTCGATGAGCTCCATAGACAACAACGCCTTGCATTGGATTCAATGCAAACCACTTGAAGCTCAACATTTAGCGTTTTACGAATTTGTCTAGAAGCCTGTTGCAGTTTTACTATTTTTTGAAAAATTGTTTTTATTTATTTTTTTGTTGTAGATTCAGTTAAAGTTTAAAAAGCTTCCGCATTTGGCAAATGGCATGATTAACAATAGCACAACAAATATTAATGAAAAATATATAGATAAATCGATGCAATGCACTGGAGAACTCACCTTGGCCACCCCATGGGAATTTTAATAGCCTTTTAATGCTCGCATTGCGTCGAACCGAAGGCGCCGCCATAACCGGTTCACCATCCATTTCGTTTCAATATTGATTTGACACTTTTTGTATATATATATTTTACTTTTTTTTATTATTTTTCAACTTTTTGAACTTTTGTATTTTACTGCTATGCGTTTTCTATTCACGATCTAAAATGTGTGCGTTTTTGCTGTTTTTCTTGGAATTCAGCTTAAGCAGCCTTATTGTTTCAAAAGTTTGCAACTTTAGTAGTTATTTTAAGCATTTTTAAGCACTGTTTATATATTTCCCTTGCTGATTATATAAAAAAAAATATTATATATTTTATTAAAACATACAAAGTAAACACATTTTATGGATTAAAACCAAGGCACATCGAGAACTTGCTGTATTTATCAGCTGTGGTGAAACGTAAAAGAACTGAGCATATTTCTTATCAACAAGGCCAGTAGCCTTCCCATGCTGGACTCAAGGCCAATGCCAGCCAAACAATTACAATACCTTATAAACAAAGTAAATGAAATAAAAATTATTTAAATAATTTCGTGTTAATTTTTTGGCATATGCGTTATCGATTTCGCTCTCTCTCAATCTAGTCAACAAAAAAGAGTTCAGTAGATCAAATAAAGGGTGGTACATCTAGTATTTGAAATTTTTTAGAATAAGTTTTGTAAAAAGTTAAATATTATTGTAATGGTTGGGCTTTTAAAAAGTCCTACGCGAGCTAATAGATATACAGCAAAAAAATTGACATTTGCGAAATGGCATACTTTTTATAATAATAAAAATTGGAATCATCGTTTATCCGATGTTGCAGAGCTCTACTGCAAAATTATTTGGATTTAAAAAAAAAAAGTTTAATCACTACGAGTAACTGATTTTAGGGGACTTTGACGTAATCTTATTATAAGTTATAGTCAATGAAATACGCTCTCGCGCACTGTTTTATCTTAAAATAATCGCTTAATATGCAAAAAGTTTTAGTTGAGAGCTGCGATGCAATTGAAGAAAAGAAACCATGCAGACAAAATTCAGGACATCGAATACAATAATCAAGCTGCTTTGCGTTCCGTATGATATACGTATTGCGAGACCTTGTACTTCACTATTGTAAAAAGGATTCCTTTAAGCAAATCTAAAATAGTTAGGACAGTATTTTACAGTGATCTCTGGCAGGTCTTCACAACAATTACGCAGTCGTAACTATGCAACAGTAAAGAGTAAAAATTGTTACTGAATTATTAAATTTTGTGTACGAATTTTAGTAATCGGGCATGTCTTCATCATGTATCGTATAAGAGATCCATTACAGGATGGGTTATGTCTGGGCCGGTCTCAGCTGCGCTTGAGTTGTTCGAAAGAAATGTTTTTCGAAAAATTTTCGCAAAGCAGATGTTCGATGCGAAAGCCCAGGAAGTAGCACAGAGGGAACAAGCTAAACTTAGATGAAAAGGCCAAGTAGAGGAGAGCCTAAAAAGCACAAAACTGGGGCGGCTGACGAAAACTAGTCAGATCGGTCGTAACCCGATAACGGGTTGTAGTGATCACTTCAAGTCAATTAACTGAATGAAAATCAAAGCCTTTTAAGTATTTCAAGCCACTATTTCTTATAATCGTTATATCACGCCAGTAGTAGAAGCAATATTTACAAATAGTCAAAGATAACTAACTCAGCCACACAGACACTCGATCGAAATAGCTCAGAAACTACAGACGCGATCAAGTGTTTCCAATTAAAAAGTAGGAAATATGAAGAACCTCAATACTATTATACGTATAAGTGCTTCTGTTTTAAAGGGGTTTCACGTTTTAATGTAACAAATTTTTACCATGCCACAGTTATCAGAATATGGTTGCTTACGTGCATAATTTGAAATTTTGTTCTTTACTAAGTTTTTGAACATGGTTCTGCTCTAATCTTGTAGAATTCGCCTTATAAAGTTGTCTTCCCTTAATTCTGGCATAAAATCTTTTTCGAGCTCATTGACTCAAACGCACTCTGATACAAACTTTTATTACTTCATCCGGAGTAACTACTACGTAAGATCGTTTGATCTTCAGTTCTACCCTTTTGCAGATCCTACTACGCTTTGTACGATCCCTTTTATGCTGTAACTATTGTATTATACCCTTGACAATTTTCTCTTTTACGATTACATTTTATATCTTATTATGTGGCGTCTGGCACACGCATCCATCACCATTCCATATCTACTTTATCTTAACTCATCCTAAGTTGCCACATCTTGCATTATTGACCAATCGTGCACTATGAATCCCTTACTTGGTGAATGGTGATCTTATGGCTCCTTTGAATGCTTAAATTTTTATGTTACTTCCAACTCCAGAGGTGCATAATTATGAAAAAAAAATCTAACCTCGCTCTATTTTAATATTTCCTAATTTTTATACTATTAAAACTCCTATATTTCAATACCTTATAAACAATGTACCCCTTAAATTGGTAAAAATTGCCCCTTTAAGACTGAGAATTCTAGGTTCGGTGAAAAGAATCTTTAATTTAGATCCAGTTTCTGTTTCAGTTGCGTATTAGAGTTCAAAAACCATAAACTTTGGAAAAAATATTAGAAGAGCGTTTGCATTCCGCTCTAATAAATCGATTCGGCTTTTTGAAATGTCATTGTTGTCATTTTATTTTTACTTTTTTACGTAAATTATACATTTATTTTTAAGTTCCTAAGCATTTCCCATAGCTCTCCAAAATAAATTCTAAACGGCCGTTTATCCAATGTTTATGGTCATGCTAGTAGCTCACTTTCCCAAATTGTTTTGGCTTTGTATCTGTTGTATTCGAATTTTCTTCTTTCTATTTTTAGCGCTGTGAGAATTTTTTTGCTTTTTGCACGTCAAACGCCACAAAAATATCTTTTGCCTTTCAATATCTTTTAAGCTGCCCAACGGCAATTGAATTTCATTATAGACATCCATCTATACATATATATATGGATGTTGTTTTTACTGCCTGAGTAAGCGAAAAATTTTCATTCATATGATTTTCTAACTGTTTACTCACACACACACACACCCGTGTATCTCAAGAGTTTTCATTGTGTTTAAGGCGCAAGAAATTCCTTCCAAAATTGAGAGAAAATAAATAAATAAAACTTGCTTGATTACGTTTTTTCTTTTTTTCTGCTTGTTTTACTTAATTTAGAACTTTGGCAAAGATTTATGTTGGCTTTAAGTAGTTTGACTTTTGCCAGCGTTTTTGCCCGATTAAAGTCAAATATGAAAACGAAGACGAGTTACCCTATACTTTCGCTGTAGAGCAATAATTAGCAGTTTGAAGACCTACACCTAGTACATATGTGAGGAATTTCGTTACTGTATGGGTAGTCGTAGATCTTGAAAAAAAACTCTAATATATTTCAAAGCATTTTTTGTTACAAGATATGAGATAAGTAGTTGTTACTTTTTACTACATAATCAGAATTAAAATATAATAATAATTAAGTTATAGTTAATCTCATAAAGCTTGGTATAGAAAAAAACGTTTGAAGAATATTCATTTGTCGACAAATGGCAAAATGAACTTTTTCATTAGCTTTGAACAACGAATTTTTTATTAAGCGATTAACTTTAACAAAATATGAATACGCTTGGCCCGTAATGTTATTTTGAAATACAAAATATTGTCGTTTATTTTGCCAAAATATCATTTCAAATCCCTAACGTATTCCGCTTAGAGGTTTGATACATTGTCACAACATCATATATTATTTTATTATCACGAATATTATCATAATAATTTCCTAAGCTATTTCTTAGGATTTTTCTTTTTTAAAGAAAATAATTTTATTTCACCCAACTATGCTGTCATCGCTCCAAAGACGGTGCATAAAGATATTTCTATTAATCGCTGTTCGAAAAAAAACAGGTATCTTCTATTTATAGCTATAATCTTTCTTATCCGATGAACAGAATAAGCGTCACTAACGACCACAAACACTGAAAGATTGCGTTTATACGTATTTTTTAAAATTCATTTTATCACATACATAATATTATACGGAAATAAAACGCCGTTTCATGTTTGGTAGGATACCATTTACATCACCCAAAACTATAGAGTATTTAAGATAAAAATTTCTTGAGAAAAAAAGCAAATACTGCAAAAGCGGCGAAAACCTAGAAGTTGATTTTGAAAAAAAAAGTTCTAATTAAAATTGACATTGACTTGCTGAATCTCATCTAGTATAGTATTCTTCTAAAGACCGCACGACTTTGCGTCGTGCAAAATCATATGAAAATCAATCAAAAAGTAATATATATGTATATAGGGTCTATAGTATTACATATGTGTGTCATATACTACTGGAATTTTAGCGATAATGCGTCAATTATTTGCATCAATATAAAAGCCTTCGCTGCATTGAGATGCATTCATTTGGTAAATAAATAAATGCGGATTTAAGATGGCCACAAGAATTTCAACGATTTCTGGCCAATTGCCCGTTGGTCATAAGATTCTTAAATACTTTAATGTGCAAAAAATTGTAATAATAATAAACGAATTTTCTATGCTCTGCTGGAATTATTACTGAAATTAAAGACGAATTTTTAAAGGTCATAAAACTATAAATATAATGTTTCTATAGATAAGCGCTAATCAGCTACAGTAAAATATTTCTTGTTTTTTGAAATTTTGCTGTAGTTGTCAGTTAATTGGTTTCTTAATATTACTCTAAATAGTAGAGCAGTTTTCGAACTTAATGAGTTAATGGTTTAAAGTGCAAATAATCGTTTACAATGCAA
Organism: Chymomyza procnemis; assembly: GCA_035046065.1. Classification (NCBI taxonomy): domain Eukaryota; kingdom Metazoa; phylum Arthropoda; class Insecta; order Diptera; family Drosophilidae; genus Chymomyza; species Chymomyza procnemis. The sequence goes on along the minus strand of JAWNOJ010000023.1, from coordinate 7,075,851 downwards.
AATATAAAACTAAATTAAATTTTATTTTTATTATAAGTGCCATCCATTGCATTATACTTGTATCTGTGAAGATTTACTTCATAAAGGAATATTAGACAATTCTTATTTTTTAATTTTTAATAAAAATAATATTTATTTTTTTACAATTCTAAGTAATAAGAATGCTAATTCAAAACGTAACCTTAGGGTTTTGAAATCAATGCATTGCAATTGTGTCTTTGGAAATTAACTTAGTTAAGAAATATATACTTTAATTTTTGTTTTAAAAATTTTCAAGAATAATATTTAAGAAATTTGACAATTCTAAGCAATAAGTTCGCTAATTCAAAATGTAACTTAAAGTTTTGCAGTTTTTGCATTCCATTTGTGTCTTTTGAAATCATTTATGAAAAAAAGCATTAATAATAATATTGTATCTTTTAGCATGTCGCTGACAATAAAGAAAATATATTAAATAATTTATTAAGCTGCGCTAAATAAAAACTATAATAAACATAATTTGCCTACCATTTCGGATAATTTTATGCATCGTTAAAATTCATAAACAAAGCATTTTCATTGTCAATTTGTTATCGTTTGAATTTTATATACAATTTTTTTTTTTAAATAAAACATATTTCTCTTTTTAGTGCTCTTTGTTGAAGCAAAATTTGTCGAAAAAAATAAATGTTTGTTTTACTCTTTCGTGCCTTTTTGTACATATTTTACAGATACAAAACTTGTAAACAAATAAAATTGTTTGTTTTGTATGGATCGGCTGCTGTCGAACGCATTTTCATTGTTTAGCCGTCTTACTGTCAGTCAGTCAGTCAGTTTGTATTCTGGAAAAACGTATTTTATTTTTTCTTTCGAAATTTTCATAATTCAAATATGAGAACGCGCCCCCCCCTACCCCTAACTACATATAAAACGCATTTGATCTGCTTGATTGATTGGATCCCAATATGCTCATGTAATATTCAATTTATGCCTGCCCATCATTGACAATGCATAATCAAGCCAAGATCAATATATAATACTCTATATCTAACTATATGGCTAGGTATTTGTTATTATTGTACATAAGGCAGGCAATTGCTCTTGTTCGTGCTCATTATATATTATTTATTTTGTTGGTAAAAACAATGGCAACAACAACTGCAACAATATTGCCACAAGCAACTGCAACAAGTTCTATAAACAATTTATTTTATAAGCTCTAAAGATATATTAAAATTATTATTGTTTACATAGCCGCGGTCTCTGCTATTTGTTTACATTTTAGCAAAGTTTATTGTCATTATCCAAAAATATTTGTTGCTTTTGTTAATGGATCGACTAGCTAGATCTACTTACTGCTAAAAATATTGAAGGATTTTACAATTTATGCTTGATTTTTGCAATTTTCAATGTCGTTTTGCACTTTGAAAAATCCATGAAATTTGTTTTGTCTAGCACTTTATGGGAATGCGCTTATTTTAAGTACTTCGTTTGATCCTTTGGCATCGATTTTGGCACGTATGCCATTGCAGTCAAATCAAGGACAAATGCTATCAATTTGCAAAGTATTTGATTTTTGCCTTACTATCTACTTATATTTCATGATTTGCAAATAATCGCAATTCTGCGAATCGTCTTTGCAGTCTTATATCAATGCAGTCAAGCAGTGTTCAAATTATCAAATTATTATCTTTATATGTCAACAGTTTTTGTAGGACTTCTTATGCATTATTTGCACCTATGTTTCACCCTTTTTATAAAGTTAACCGCTTAATGGGAATTTTGTATTCGATCAGCTGTTTTTTAAGTTTCTATAATCAAATAATCAAAGATTTATTAGTACAAGATTCTCTTACTCTTGGGACTACTAAAAAAAATGTCAATCCCAGTGTACCAATTCGATGAAAGTGAAATATAATACTCTCGAACAACCCCCCTAAAATGTAGGCAACAAATGTTTATAATTATTTTTAAAACTCTATGTTTCTATGATTAATGGGCACAAAAAATAGCAGAAATAGTACTACGATGTTTCGTTCGCACAAGCAATTATCGAAAAGGACAATCAGATATTTGGAAAATTTTTATTTGTAACTTGATCGAAATCGAGGTCGAGTACACGCTCTGTGTATTCTGTCTTTGTGCATTCGGATGCGTCGGATCTATTTGCAACCGATTTAAAAACTGTGAAAATTCATTTAAGTATTCCGTCTATTGTGCTCTCAATTTAGCTTTGTATTCTCCGGCTCGACAAAATACGTACAACTTCGGTTTGGTATATTTTTTGGCCATCTGCTTGTATGTACGAATGGCGTATTTTTCTAAACTTTATGTCGGAAGCAGCCGAAGCTAGAAGAGCCAATGCATGCAATGCAAAAAAAACCGATATTTGATATTCAGCTCATTTCACACATTACTTGATGTACGATTACTTATCAGTACGAGAAAAGTCCGAATAAAATAACTCTTTCGGATTCGGCTCTCTGTTCTTCTCGAATAGCTATTAATCTCTATAGCTATAGCTTCATGCTCTGCTCTGGGAGCGTTGAAAGCATAATCAAGGGGAAAACTTTATTTAATTAAAAACAAAATTAATATGAGTAAAACCAAAACTAAACTATCAATAACTTAGTAATCAAAACAAATACAAACGATTCTATTTGGAAAAAACATGGTTCTTGTAGCGTTTAAACAAAAAAATAACTCGCTACACTATAGCCAATAGATTATTGACTGGGAAAAACGAATAGAAAAAATTTGTGCAAGATTTGATGACAAATGATTTTGCTTTGATTTACATCAAAACGATTCAACTAGGTGGCGCCAGTTAAAAAAATAGAGTTTTCTGGCGTTCACTCTCGTTTTTTTTTTAATAAACTTTATTATATATATTCACTGCTTCTTTTAGTTTAAAATATCTGTAAAATCGCTTGCACATTGGTTGGTCAAGTATTATGTATAGCTTTCTTATAAAACTTGAAGCGTAACCCTTTTCCGTGTGCAACCTTCTCTTTGTTAGATCACATAAGGTCCAAAAACCAAACATTTACCCCATTATGCATAATATATTAAATAACATAAAAACGTAAGCCAAAAAAGTGAAATCCCTTTGCTGTTGGATAAGAAAAAATGCCTTCTCTCCCCCCCATTTTTTCTTGCGAAAACAGTCTTCGCAGCAAGGTAAGCAACGTTCATAACAAGCGTTATGCATTTAACTATTGACCAAGTTCTTAAGGCGATGTCATTGTTATAAAGTCAGACGCAACTAAAAAAAAAAAACTCAAAATCTTATATAAAAAAAACAACATCTTCAACAAGGTGAGATGAAATAACAGAAACTGAAGGTGTTCGCTGCCCCCACCAAGTGGCCAATGAAGCTTTATAGCTGTGGCTCAGCTCTGCTCGGCGTTATGGCAGTGTGCCAACGATTTTCAATTAGGATAAACGCTAAATTTAGTCAAAACACAAGGAAAGAAAACTTTGATTGGTTATGAGTAGAAAACATGCAGGAGAGCGCGGGCGCTGTAAAGGATATGTTCGCTCGCTGCCAACGGCACAGGACCCTACTGTTTCGTTGACAATGAATATTGTGAAATTCTGCCAGTTGCAGGAATATTCATTCAAGTGTGCTAAATGAACAAGTGGAATGATCGGATGGATAGCTGCTTGTTTCGTTTGTTCGCTCATCCGCTGGATGGATGGATGGATGGATGGGTGAGTGACTAACTAACTGACTGACTGATTAAGCAACCGTCGTTTGGAGGGACAAACTGATGAATTGTTGGTAGCCCACAAAAGTATAAAAAGTGTTTTAGAATTTTGTCGTCGTCGTCGTCGTTGTTTTGCTTACACAATTATTTGACTTTGACATTGAATTACATTTCGATTCCCTCAATAGCTCAATAAACAATAATTTAACTCAACAGCAACAAAAGCAACAACGAACAAAGTTTTTCCATTTTTTTTTTGTGGTAAATTACTTCTAAAATTAGTTAAGACAACTTTATATAGCACTTAGTGCGTTTTAGTGGCGTGTGCGCATAGTTTCGTCTATTTTTGTCAATTTCAATAATTTCACTAAATAAAGGCCGCAAGGCACAGGGTACAGGGTACAACAGGGTAATAAAAGCTAATGGGAAACACAAATATGCAGTGAACGACAATGTAGACTCTTAAATCGCAGCAGACATCAGAGCTAAATCCAGATACATACTATATGCGTATGCAAAGGGCGATTTTTTCTTTTTGGCTAGCACTAGCACATAGCTAGCAACAATTCAATAAACTCTAAACAAATCTTTATTGATTAAAGAGAATACCTTAGATCTCTGTTCTCTTCGAATAGAGAGAGTTAACAACGATATCATGAGGCTTCAACTTTAAAGCGGTGACAGTATAAGGGTAAATTTATGTAATTATTTTTAAGTCTCGTGTTTCGTCGCTTTAAAGACGCAAATATTGAGCATAAATTCGTCAGATATTGGCCAATATGTTGCAGAGACTGTGCCAAATTCGGAGCCCAGTGAATGAAAAGTATTCGTATATGTAACCAACTTTAAAAACTAAACGCACGTTTTAACGACTAGATACCGTTTTCATACAAATTTTGGAAACTATCTGAAATAACCTTTTTTCAAGTCAAATTAACTAGCTGTTAAAAAATCACCCTTTATACCAAAATGAGAAAAAAATCAGCAGCAGAAATTCTTACAGCTTTAGTTGGTTGTAGAAGCTCTTAAAAAATCAACCTTTATAATTGACTAACTCGTATTTCAGAAGTTTACGCGATCAAGATGTGCTGCGTATTTTATCCAAAAAGAATGCCTAGTGCGTGATCTTGGAACACTGAAGGCGGTTCTAATCCGTTGTGAGTTGTGCAAGCCATTTACGTTGATTCAAGCTCGCTTTAAGTTTTAAGCGAATTCGAAAGGACAGCTTAAGACAAAAAATTGTAAAAAGGGATAATAGTAGGGATATATATGATAATTAAAGGTAAGTCTGCCCGAAATATGTTGTATGTACAACGCAGATAGTAGTATTAAAATATGATCAATTTTTATAAAGTTCCTAAAATTACTCAACTAAGCAGAGTAAAACTACATTTGGTCTACAGTTCGTAACGTTGATAAGAGCTTAAGACGTGCGAAGAGAAGTTATTATCACTTATCACAACTGACTCTTGCATGCTTATGCTAAACTCTTTGTCGTTTTGGGATCTCTTGTCGCCGAATTTGCAGGTAAGCGCTGCCATTGTCGACGCTCACTGTAATTTAAGTTAGAATTACTTCTCGCTGCACATCCGACGCGTCCAGCCTAGTTAACGCAATGCTCCAGACTCTCAACTTAAAATTAAATTATTGTTTTAATTTAAGCCAACAAAAAAGCTCGCTTGACAGACTAAAACAGATTTTATTTTTTGAAAATTTGTATACAATTGTTCTTATGAACATTATAAGCAAATAAACAGTTTTGTAGTTTTGTTAACTGAGTAAAATGTAAAGTAATGTAAAAATGTAAAATGGGTTATTCAATTCGTTCGGCACAAGAACAAAACAGAAAAATAAGACTAAGACGAACACACTTTAGGTTTGATTTTGTGTGCTGGCCGAACATAGTTCAATGTTAAAAATAAACCAAAAAGAGAAGACAGCTGATTAATTTGTGTTTTTTTTCGGCAAACTTAGTGACTCTTTGGCAACGATTGCAGTGTATTTTAAACTCTACTAGCTGCACAAGCCCAATTTACGCAATTTACAATTTATATAGACAGTGTGTGTGTGCCTAAGTGTTAAAGTATAAATTTCTTTATGTGCTTATTTTGTCAGCAAAGCGCTTAAACAAGCTTGAATGATTTTTCGATTTGGCTGTTTGCCCACCAAAAACACACTCAGCCACACACCGACAGAGACGGGCAAATGTTTAGCTGTACTCACTCACAACGTCATTAGATTTCATTATGTATCGATTGATATTCGATTAATCAATAATGCGTTGAAAGCAGTTTAGGGATAAACCAAATAAACTGAGTCACACACAGCGCAAGCAATTTATTTCATTTTTTAACCGCTTTCAGCCGAAACCACAACATCTCAACGCGTTAAGATGTTGCTGTTGCTTGCCAAAAAAAAAATTACCCAATTCTTTCAAAGTTGACTAAAATCCTAAGAAAAAGAAGAATTTTTATATTTGACAACTCAATTTTATAGCAAAAGTGCAAAAGCAAGCGAACGAAATGAAAAACCGCTGCCCAAAAAAAAAAAACTAGATATAAACTCAAGTCATAACAATCATAACGAAATTGCTTTGGTGGAACGCGTTGCCGGAAGTGGCCGACAGCGCAAAGAAGCATCATTGAAAGGAAAAGCCTCATAAAGGAAAATAGCCAAACACACACACACACATGCACATGTTAACGTGGCCGTGAATGCCGCCTTGGACTAGCCAAAAGCTGTCAAAGCCAAATTGCCAGCACAATGGTTCGTTCCGCTGTAGGTGCCCTTTTTTTTTGCTGGAAGGGAAAACTGTGAAAACGGCAGACAATTTGGCAATTTGAAGCCGACTTTGCGGCGCGCACGTTTCAAGTTACTCAAGAAATAGACAAGAAAATTCAATTCTGAAATTTCAAGGTTTGTATACTCTCTCAGGGCTAACCCTAATATGTTTGACAGTTTTCAGCAATCTATGGCAAAACAAAAAAAAAAAAACATTGCCAATTTGTAGTTAACTTGGTCATCAGCACATTGGCAAGACAACTTTGGCATAAACTTTTGGTCAAGGTTTAATGCACAGCTAAGTGGTTCCCAGTTGATCTAAAGACCTTAGCCTTCAGCGAAAAACAGCAATATACGCAAGACTTTCGCCGCTTAAACTTTTTCGAAAAAGTGGAGACTTGGGATTCTGTTAAGCTAAAAGCACGCTCAATATAACTAATACTTTCTTGCCAATTCTTCTATTATAGGAATTATGCAGCAAAAACTCGTGTGATTCCCCACGCATTGTGTGCAACTGCAGTCAATGTGCTATTTATCGATTATAGTTTGCAATTAAAAATGAATGTCTACAAAGTGTAATTGTTGGCACTCCTCTATATAAATAATGCCAATTAGGAAACATTAAGCGGCAGAAAAAAAAAAACAGAAGCCGGGGAAGGAACGGCTCACGAAGAGGCGCTTGTAACAATATAAGTGACGGGTTTTTGCATAAATATTATTTGTTATTTTATAAATCTTGCAAAACAATTGTGCACATTTCGTCTCAAATTTTCAGCTTGGTCATCGTTTTCCGATGAATTAATGTTCATGCACGCCAGAAACAGAACAGCTGTTGGCAGTAGTGCTGCCCTAATGTCATCAACTAGTGCTGCCAAGTACCTTAAGGTATTTAGGGCGGCGATAAAGTTTATTTTGTCAAGTGGTTACGCTACGTTACGAAGCTGTCTGTTTGAGTAATATAGGCTTAATAGCAGAGAGACGCTAGAACTCCCCAGATCACATTGAATCTTGAAAACCAATGATTGGAGAAACCAAAAACTGTTCTATGCTATATACAGAAACAGAACAACCTACTATATTTACAACATTTGAGCTCAAAGTTAAATCCCTGACTCTACTGGATTCTAAAACTGACATGGACAGTAAGCTCCTCCAACAGCAGTATCATACAATACCTTCAAAATAAGGCTTTGAGAATTTTGAACGCCCATAAAAAGATGATTATTCACATTTACTTGGATGTGTTCTGGGTGCAAGTAGTGATAAGATATGGTAGGTCACCGCTAAATACACAGAGAACCATCCAAATGTAACGGCGATCATACCGCTGCTCAACAGCCAATCAAGCAGACTCAGAAGAACACCCCTTGACCGTTATAGATACTACACACATAATTCTAAAGCCACAATCCCTACCCAGAAACAATGGAAACCATTTAAAATTGAACCCCGAGGTTTTTTTTTATTAAAAAAATACAATTATCGTTCAAAAATAAAAGATCAGAAACAACTTAAAAAATAGGTATCAATGTATTTTGAGAGAAAAAAAACCAAAAAAAAAACAGGCTGGTTTTTCACCTGTAATGGGAATTAAAAAATTTATAGAGGAAGTAAAATTTTTTACTGATTCGAGAATCGATGGTTCGATTCTCCTCAGGAGCATTTTTCTAGCACTGCCATCGCTAGCAGCTAGCAAAACGATTTGCACTTTGCAAAAATAAATTTTAATGAATTAAAGACATCGCCATTCGAATTCTCTAGAACTTTAGACCCCTACTTATTATCTTTGAACAGCTATACAATGCATTCTTACACTTCAATGGCCAATAATTTTTTATATAGACATGACAGAGTAATATTTTTTTAAAATGAACCTACATATCGCAAAACGTTCGAATTAATAGTGAGTAATGCCATTAAAATACATTTTTAGAAAACCCCTTCTTCTGCATTGTAACTTCAAGGGGAATACATTTATTGAATTAATGAAAAAAAACCTTTTATTTAGGATAAATTTAGCTAAAAGAAGGAAAATGCTTCATATAGTAAGTAAAATAGAATTGGATTATTATTATATTCAGTTTCGCAGCTAAAATAAGTTTGGATTTACAAGTTTGTTTGATACGAAACACTTAAGTTTTTTTCATTATAAGAAAATGTATACTTATTTTATTTTGAAATCGCTTAATTTCACTATGGGGCATACACGGATTTTACCATTCCTAATCAAGTTTCGAACTCGCGAAAATTGGTTCAACCTAGTCAAATGGAGTAGACTTATCAAATAACAAATAAAAATGCTAAGCAAAAAAGAACTTAAAATAGTATAGGATTTTGAGTATTTGTAGGCTTTTGCAATATCGAAGCCAAGTCAAATTTGAATTTCCTCGGTTTTGTCATGAAATACTTAAGTTTTTCTCTCATTATGCGAAGATGTGTTTACTTGGGGATTCAAGATCTGGGACATGTCCACATTTTCAGCTTTCGGCATCAAGTTATCACAGTCTTTTATTGCTAGAAGTGTGCTGGTGCTACTTACACTTCACACATTCTCAACTCTACCGCCAAATGCATATACTCCCAGTCATTGTAGTGTATTGTAATAACAGCGAAAATCGACAAGTCCGAAAAGAGCTCCGAGATATAGCGTCATTAAGTGACGCTTGTTGTTGGTGTTTGTGGTTCCAATCTGTGGCAGGTAATTAAGGTTGTTGCATAAACATTTTACATCAAGTAAGAACACTTAATATTTATGACACTTTGAATTAAACGGAATTCCGATAGCATACGGCAACAATTATTGGAATAATAATAATAAGAGGCTCAAGTTAAGTGTAAATAAATAAAAATAAAATAAAGCGCGCAAAAGTTTTCAAGCAAATAAAACAATTGCAAGCTGATAAGATTAAAGACTAGACCAGAGGCCAGACCAGAGAGCATTTTGAACATACAATGCATTTTATGCACGAAAAAAAAATAAAGAAAATGTCGGAAAATTATTCAATTAAACATAATAAACCACAAAAAATAACCACAAAAAAATAAGAGTTGTAATTTGCAAAAAGTTTTGTTGCAGCTGACAGTTTTTTTTTTCTTCTGTGGGATGATTATGATGATGACAATGACTCAAGCGCTGCCCACACGCACTCGCACACACAGGCACGCATCTCTCACACAGATACTGCCGCAGAGGAGCGTTGACACCAATGCCAAAGGCCAACAACCAATGCCAGAGCGAAGAAAGCTTGTAGATACTATTTGCCGCCTCACCAACATTTCACCCATTTTCATAGTCATTTTCATATAAACTTGGGAAAACTGACATAAGTACACACACATAAATGCCAATGTCTTTGCACAACCGTCTTTGTGTGTGCGGGGTGTGTGTTTGCTGTGTGTGTAGGTGTTTGTTTTGGGGTCCTACCCCAAGTAAAAGTTGTTATTCTAATGCTGCAACCATGCATGATTTCAACGATAAAAGTTACATACTATATGTGTATCTGACAGATACATGTCACACACGCGCGCACACACACTCACACAACTATGCACATATACCACATCCGTATGTATCTGTGCGAGCGTGTGCGTGTGTGTGTATGTGTGGGAGACATGATAAATCCCGGAAGTTCACACTCCACACTCGAAAACGAGCAGCATTTGTGGGCATAGGGGCGGCAGCAACAAACGAGTCAGTAAACACAACACAAGAGATATGTATACAGCCAAGCGGGAGCATGGTCCATGGCTGCCAGTGAGTGAGCTCCCGAGATTGGGGCGTACGGGAATGCCAAACAAATCAACGACGACAAACTGAGCAATGTGACAACAAAGCCGTAGAAAGAGTCAACAGCGGTATTTTGTCGCTGCATACAAAACTGCTGCTGCATCATCGTCTTCTCCGGACTAAATGCAATGCAATCCATAGATAGAATTTTGTATCTTTCAAGTTAAAAATATAAAAATGTCTCTTTGCAACAGATTTGTTGTGCATTTGAGATTTTAGGAAATTCTAGATATTTCATTCAAAAATCAAAGCATCTAAAAGAACAGCAAATGTAAAAGGATATCTTGAGATATTATCGGAAGCAAGAGTAATGGCAAGCGGTAGGGGTATGCAAGAGAAAGAGAGAGCACAGCTGATGATGATGATGATGCAATTTGAGTAAAACAAAGACAACTTATATTTAGGTTAAAATGGAATTGGTTTATTTCTCTTTCTTTTGGCAAATTGATTTTATGTGTTTGGCCTAAATACCTTAATAATTCCCGAATTATGCCTTATGAAGGTAAGCTTACGTTTTTCAGAGATTTGTGCTCAGCGAGGGTTGACAGCAGCAACTTTCGTTGATGGTATTTTTTCGAATAAGTATTTAGAGTTTCGAGGCCTACTAGCTTTGGGGAAATTAAACGAAAACTTTTGTAAATGAGTTGGATTCAAAAACATTATGGTTTATTTTAAGAATTTTTAAATTTATTTCGAACTAGCGTGTAACTGTAAATATTTAAATAAATAATAAATTTTAAGAAATAACAACTATGCGAAATTAAATGAATTGTGTAATCATTTTAATTGGAAGATAATACTATTTTTTGAAAACAAATAGAATTCGAAAAAACTTACAAAATTTTTAATTTAAATGAAATTCAGAAAGGAATAAATTTACTGCACATACATTTTTTAATTGAAGAATTATATTATTTATTTAGCACAAAAGGACAGCCAGAAGTGTTCATGGTTTTCAGCCCATCAAATTCGTAATTAATTTCGAAATTTAAAAAAATCTTTCAGAAATCAATTTGATGCCAAGACATTGTAGCAGCGTCGCAAACAAGACATTTTTATATTTTTAAAAGGGTCATTCAATTGAAATCCAAATATATTTGTATAAAAATGAACTATTGTGGACCTAAAAAATCGAACAGTGTCATACAACACTTTAAAAGTAAGAATTTCGAATGGTCATCGGCGCCCAATTGTATCATGACAATAAACGCTATTCTGGGTCCAAGAAGCAATAAAAACAATCAGTCTCTGAATAATCTTGAACTTGCTATGGACCACACATAAAATTGCTAATACCCTAACCTTAAGTGATTTTTAAAAAGAGATTGTTACTGCTAAAAAATGGAATATATTTCCCTTGACTATTCTGTCATTGTTCCTCTAAGAGAATAGTGGGACCCATAGTTTATAGTCGAATCTGTATAGTGGTATCTTTAATAAATGTAGATTTACTTAAGCAAATAGCGTATTTTTGCTGTGACAGTGCTGGACAAATGCACCAAAATAAGGTCGGTTGTAGAGGCGAATACCACAGGAAACCAACAGCAACAACTGGAATGAATTGAAACCAAGTCATAAACAATATGATTTCTGACAGCGCGCTAGTAAACTCATACATCTATCATACTGGGCTGGAAAAATACACAGAAGATATATAAGCCCACTTCGGGAACCCAACCGAAACGAAGAATATTTTAATGTCATTATACAAAAATTCATGTCATCTAGGCCAAAGCAAAGGCTCCTTCAGATTTCATCAGAAGAAAAAGGGGCCTATTAAAATAACTGGAACGCAGCAGGCGCCAAGTCCTTGGCTGGGCCCAAACTATCCTCTCTCACAGAGTTCAATCAACTGTAGCTGAGGCTTATTTTTTGTTTACCATTTGGGCCCATTTTTTTATTTATTTTTCTTTTCTTTTTGTAAGCTTTTATTTGTGCCACAAATATTTTATATGCTCAACGCGCGTTTTGTTGCCAATTTTAGCGGAAGGAAGAAAGAATTAAGCACAAAACAATAAAAGACAAAAAAATATCTGTAATAGGCAGCATGCTATTTGCATAATTAATTGACAATTTGCTTAGTTAACAAAAAAAAAGTAGAAAAGAAACTACATATATAAATAAATAAAATAAAATCTAATTGGAGCGTAAAAAATAAATATAAATAAAAAGCTTTGCAGAAAAAATACTTCAAGATTGAAAAATGTGGATTTTTTCGCTCTGGCTACTAATGTTTTGCTAAGTGTTTTGCATTTAATTATAAATGCATTCAAGTGAATTAAGATTGAAGAGACAGCAGCTAAGCAAAACTGAGATGAATTAGAACAAAAAGAAGATAACAACGTAAACTATGGCAGCGGTAGAGGAAATATGGCAGAGAAGAGAGGGTGTTGAAGCAAATTAATTAACATTTAATATAGCTGCACTTCATATTCAATATGTGTTAAGTGAGCTTGCTGCTCCACTTCGGTACGAACTAAGCCCTCTTCTCCTCCGCTGCCAACATGCCACAGAATGTTGCATGCAGCAAGCAGCGAGCGGTAGCATTGGTGAAAATTTGCTGACACAATTAACACACTTGGCCAAGCAGCAGCGGCAGCATCAGCAGCAGGGGAGAGGCGCCAGCAGCGGGGTATGGGGAAAACAAGTGTCAGGGTAAAGAAAATGTGCAAGAAATTAATGTCAATTTTGATGTGGCATATTCGTGCAAAATTCAATTGATGTTGCCTCACTGTGCACTTGCTGCAGAAGAAGATATTAAAGTTTGGCTTGTCAAAAAGGGTGTTTTTTTTGTTGTTGCATTTTTTACGAAACACTAAATGTCAATTGTGAGTGTTGGAAAAATTGTAATATTTATTGGTATATGGCTTTTAATTCTGAGATTGCTTCCATTTGTATTTAGGATTATTTTTGAAAGCAAAAAATTCGAAATGGAAATTTGTAAGTTTTCAAAATGTTTTCAGATGCTTCTCTTTGCATTCAAATATATCAAATATTTTTCGTTTTAAAAGGAAGCAATTTCTTAAAATGTTTTCTGCGTTTTGTCTAAGGAACTATCGATTTGAAGACAATCAAAAAATTATTGCGCTAAAAGTAAAAAAAAACCCTTTTGGGACTGTTCAAAATTGTTTGTCGAAAAAAAAAGAAAGAGCAAATATTAAGCTCACGGCTACAAAGCCGTAGGTATCTGTTAATATTTAGTTTGCAACTAATATTATTTCAAATAATAATCGTGAATTGATAAGATATATTCAGTTTGCGCAAGAAAGAGATTCAAATATATATATTCAAAAATGTTGTATGTCTCCGATGGAAAGACCCAGTGGAGGAGGATCTATCATCATTTTGCAGTGATCAACTGAGCGCGCAAACTAGGGGGCCTCGCGAGAGCTGCTAAGGTCGTCTGTTATCCAATAACGGGTTGTGATAGCCAAACCAAGTAAGTAAAGTTATATTTAGATACACAGAAACATATAAACTGAATATTTTTATATAAATCGGTAAACAAAGCTACTCATAATTCTTATAATTAATAAACCTAATAACTCTAGGATAGTAATAAATTAAATTTAAAAAGATATAAACTGCGAATTTTGATGTAGTTGTCAGTTTATAACTTGTTGTCAGTTTATAACTTAAGTAGTGACAACAGAATTTGGAAATTGTAGTCCTGAAGGGCTAAAAAATACATGTAACGTATGAACGAGTGTAGGCCTACGCCCTTCGGCACTGCGAGCCCCAAGGGTCTATTGTGCCCCCTAGTAGATAGATACAAAATTTGTGAATTTCGCAGACGTTACCAATATGAAATATTAAGATATTCGGCTACAGTTGAGAAAACAGTACTTAAAATTATAGTATTTTTTGGAAAGATCGCATTATCGGCCTTGGTAAGCGTTAAGGGGTAAAAACATAACACATCAGTGAAATAGATAGGGTAAATATTGATATAGTATCAAAATATTTTTTATAAATATTTAACTATAATTTAGATTTAAAAATTGAGAATTTATTTCTTGTTGCATGCAATACCTAAACATGCTTAAGACGCAAAAACCAAATGCAGCGAATTTCCATAGGCAAGATCTAAAGCGTATTGAACTAAAATAGATTTAATTGCAAAAATTTGCAATTTAAAATGTTAAAATGTTTGTATGCAACATTTTTCTGACACAAAACCCACTTGTATTGACTTAAAAAAAAAAAAACACTGTGAAAAACACTAAAATAAAGATGTTATTTTAAACATTTAAAATTTAATTCCACACAATTAACTTTAAGACTCGTAAACTACTTGTAGTAGAGAGGAATGCGCCAAGTTATAATTTTAGCGCAAATGCGTCAAGTGCAGCAGACAAGTCTGGATGTCATGAGGATCGCACTAGTGTGCATTCCCTTAAAGTTCCCCTATTTTTTTCGAATAGCAGCAACAAGTTTTTGCATTTTAAGAAATAGCAATACGTAAATCGAAAGAATCCACAAAATGGCTTATAGAAACATTACTGCAACTAAAGTTTCTCTTTAAATAGAAATTATTCAGCAATAATTTGAGTGTAATAAGTAACATTTCTTGTTGAATAATTCTCACGTCCTCTTGTTGAGGCTAACGATCTATGTGAGGCGCCCTCCTATTCTTCGTTATTGTTAGGGCATCATTCTTCATTATTATTATAGTTCAATCCATTCAATTCACAGCTTATAAATGAAGCATTCCTCATAATAAAACTTCCTATTTTTTGGATCTGGTCATTGTTACTTTAAGTTCTTTGGCTTTTAGAAAATATCACCCGGTATTTGCTTAGTTATTTCCTATAGATAGAAAATTCTTCGCCTTAAATAATTGCCTACTCAATCCACAACTCATAAATAAAGCTCTCATAAAATTTGTCACAAAAAAAACCCAATAATTGTTTTTCGATTTTTTTTTCTTTTTTTTTTTGATAGAAAATGTTTGTAATTGTCAACTCAATCCAAAGCTCATGCTGCTTCTTTCTTTTTTAGACCTTTTTTAGAATTTTAAATTGTTTTTATACAAAAAGTGCCCAATTTTTGTTTAGTTATTTTGTTTTTCTTATTTAAAGGTGTTTCTCAAAGGAGAATTATTAAAGATAATTGTCTACTGAATTCACAGCTCATCAATAAATCTTAAAAAAAATTCCTTTTTTGCACATTTTTTTTTTAAGTTCTGTTATTAATTTGGTTTATTATTTTGCCTTTCACTATCTATCGAAAATCGTTCACCATTGTTTAGTCAATCCACAGCTCATTAATAAGGCTCCAAAAAAAAACACTTGCTTTTTAATTGAAACTTGTCCTCTTTGGAACAAAGTTGCTTTCTCAAGAAAAAGCACCCATTATTTGCCAATTGCACATTTTTGAATCTTAAGCACTTTTCACTTTTGCCGCTGATTTTTGGCTTGATCCTTTTATTGCTTTTTGCGCTCTTTATCATTTGCCATTTTCTTTTTGTTATTTTTCTACGTAAACACAACCAATACACTCACACACACTCGCGAGTATTTCATCTTCTCTCTTTCACTTGCATGCAAATTTATTATGTTTTCAATTTGTTTATATGTTTTTCTTACATATGCACATATGGACGGACATATGTATGCACGTCT
This sequence comes from Chymomyza procnemis, assembly GCA_035046065.1. Lineage (NCBI taxonomy): Eukaryota > Metazoa > Arthropoda > Insecta > Diptera > Drosophilidae > Chymomyza > Chymomyza procnemis. Next base: position 7,059,970 of record JAWNOJ010000023.1, on the reverse strand, counting down.
GCGCTGCCTTTTATATACAATAAATATTGTTGTTGTTGGGAGAGCTTCAATTTCGTTCTCCTTTGATGACAAGCCGCCTAGCAACAACAACAATAACAGCAGCAGCAGCAGCAACAGGGGGATCACCTCTAACCGGTTGCTGTTGTTATTGTAATTACTTGAAAATTACCGCCAATTTGATTTCCTTCTATTTCATTTAATTTATATTAATTTCTTTTTATAAACTTTTAATATTTTATGGGCGCCACTGTTGAAAATTTTGCATCACTTTTATCGCGTTGTTTCCCTTGTATACGTTGCGCGCTTTCGCTATGTGCCGCCTTTTCGGTTTGCCGTTTCGAGTGAAACTGTTTGAATGTTTTGTTCAGTTGCCGTTTTGTTTCGCCGCTGTTTCATTGCCGCATGTCTCAGCTCAATCATTGAGCGCTTTTTGCTGGCCAAATGAGTTGAGTTGCGGCGTTGAGCGCTTTTTGCATTGAGCTTTAACAAATGCAAACTTCAAATTTTTAAATAAAAAATGATGTCACTTGCAACAAATGACAATAATTCTTAGCAATTTATTAACTAATTTAAATCGTAAATATTTTATTTGGTAATAATAATCACAATAATAAAATCACATCTCTGCGACAGCCGCTAAATTAAAACCGGCTTTTGCCTAATTTATTATGCATTTTATGAATTTGGCTTTTCATTAAACAATATTCATGTATCGAAAGCATGTAATTCAAATATTCAAAATTTAATATACAAAATTTGCAAATTAAATTAACTTTTCGCACGTGTGCAAATTTGTTCAAATTTATTTATAATTGTTTAGGGTGAACACAAACACGGCACAAAGTTTAGGATGGCTCAAAAACATTCATTTCGGATTGGAGTTCTGCAGCGTTCTTTCTTCTTTTATTTTTATGGTAATAATGCATATTAAAAATAAAAATAAAGATGCATATTAGCATCATTAAAACAAAGCATAAAGATAATCCCATGTGGTAGTACGACCGATTCTATGAACTCAAATAACAATTTCATAAATTATATTATATTGCAAAATTTTATTTCTGGTTGCACAGAAAAGTGTTTTGGCAAAATTGCCGCATTTGAACTGACGAATAAACAGTAGTATCTCAGGAACTACCACTGTTTGGAATGCTTTATGGTCGGCCGATATCATTGGGATGGCGCATAACCACAAGAAATTACGAACTAATTTTACCCAAACTGGGAAGCTGCATTTGGCTAAAATATGGCTTCTACATATGATGATGCCGCATTTAGAGGCCATGTGGATTCGAGCCAGTCAACTGGCCGCCTATATTTGATGGCCACATATAAAGGCTTAATAAGAGGTAAATGTTTATGTCAAGCCAACTTTACTCAACATTTTACTTGCCCCAAATGCCTGTTATCTAAAAGCGCCCTAACCTAGAGTAACACATTTCGACTTAATATTGGCCAATTCCAATGGTCGTCAACTCAACGAGGCAGAAGTTCGAAAGTCACAAATTACCAGCATACGAAATAGACGGGAGACGGAATCAAATGTACAGCCACTACGGCGTAACAATTAACGATGGTATTCCGGTAATGCCCCCAGATGCCCCAACTCTATCAACCACTCACTCATGCAGGGAGAGTCGCAATGTGTTGCACAGTGGAACGCAGCGCACCAAAGTATGCAACAATAAATCACTCAATGAGTGAGCGCATGACTCACACGCAACAAGATGAGAATGGGATGCAGGGCCAAAAACAGCAAAAATCGGCAGCAGCAGCGAAGCGCTGCAACTAACGAAGAAGTTGAACAAAAAACAGAATCAAAAACCGGCAACAACAAACGTGAATGGCAAGCAACAACACAATTGCAAAAAAAAAAAATGAAATGAAAAAAAAAAACAAACCTGTTTACGCAGAAACTGCAAAACAATAGAAACGAGAGAAAAACAGCAACTAAATGCAGCACTCACACAAACACACACACACAGCATATGAGAGACTGAAAGAGAGGAAGAGAGACAGAAAGAGCGATACTACCTTCAGCCAAAGAGAGAAACAAATAGTGCTCGTGCATAATTGGGAGGCTGGCACGGCATGCAAACAAGCGAATGAACATAAAAAGCGAAAGGATAAAAACAAGAACAAGACGCAGACGCAGACGTGTTGTGCCAGGAATCGCAATTAAGAAAATCTTGTCGTAAAATTTGTTTTTGAAGATATTTCAGTCACGTTTTAGTAGCGATCATGGTACAATTATGAAAGGTAACGACACTAGAAACCAACAATCTCATGTTTTTGTTGCATATATAGTACATTCAGTATGAAAGTTCAAACGCTGTTGAAAAGCTGTTTTTTTTTCGGTAATTAAATAATAAAAATTTTTTGTTGTTTCTGTGATTTAAAAAAATAACTTGGCTTATTAGAAATTTTATGACTATTCCATAGGATGAATCTGACTGTTTGGCATTCAGCAAACCAAAAATTTTTCGACTTTTCTTTAAGAAATTAGATATATAACTACAATTAAAAGAAATCCTAATATTTATGTGTACAAATGTAGAACAATTTCGAACTTTGCAAAAAAGAAATATATTCATAAACATGAGTCTTAAAAAAAACCACTAAAACATAAGTAAGAAATGAATCTTAACTTTTATCCATTATTGAATAACAGAAATACACATTTTTCTCCCTCTCTCTTTTTTCTTGTCTTTTAATTTAGAATTTAAATTTGAGAAAAAAAACTATACATGCAATAAAATAAGTCTTACGTTTCTATGCGCAATAACTAAAGTCTACAAATCTATATGGAACAAATAAATTATATGAGAGACTTAGACTGTAACAATTTACTGTCAGAAATAAATTCAAGAAATCAGTAAAGGCTGTTAAAGATTCCCAAATTAAATTAAAAAAATATGTACTTTTTTCTCCTATATATTGTCTTTTTTTTCTTTGGTTAATATTTTTGTGCCATGGAAGTTCTTTATTTGATGTCTATAAATGCATATAAATGTTCTACAATAAATGTCAAAAGCATTTGTGGTTAACGACTGTTTAAATAGTCCAGACCATTTTTCTTTTCACTAAAAATTAAAGGCAAATTCAATCAGCCTAAAGTGTTTAAAATGTATAAGCTTTTTCAAGTTGTTGCAAACAAATAAATTTGGAAAGTTTGTTACCTTAGAAGCTTATTTGTGAGACTTCTAGTAGTCAAGATAAATGAGCTGAAGTTAATGTAAATTAATATGGTAAACCCCATGAAGATGGTCACATTTTTGAATGTGGCTATAAATTTTCTCCAGGCTCAAATGAGGAGCTATATCTTGCACACCCATATTTTCTGTAATCACCTAGTCGAAATAGTAGCGAAATTGCAAAATATAATTTTACATTGAATGTTTTTTTAAAGCTGCTAAAATTTAAATAATCAATCATTTTTTTAATTATATTAATTTTTAATTCATAGCAATCAAATAAAGTCAGTTGATTCCAACTTAACAACAAAGTCCGCAGAGATTTTGGGAACAGCCCTAATGCTGTCTGCCACTGCTGCTTAAATCATTCAGGCTATTGACAGGCCACTGCTGCCTGTCGTCGTTGTGGCAGCAGCTTCGGCTCCTGCTCATGTCTGCTACAAGAACAGCGGCAGCAAAAAAACAACAACGACCAGAGCTTTGGGGCAAATGCATTGCCAAGACGCCATGTCTAGACGCAAAACTTTAGTGCTTGAGTGCTTTTTGGTGATAAGAACTCTGTCGTCTTGGAGCGGCAATTGCATTGAAGCGATGTCGCATTGCCATCGTCAGTGCAACTCCTTGCCAGAAGGAGTTAAGGTTGGGGCGTCAAAACAACAAACTTCAAGATAAATGCCACACAACTCGACACAACGCATGAGTTGAGCAATTAGACGGTAACTCGAAATTCGAGCCAAAATCAAGAGTGAATTTTTGGAGCAAAAAAATCAAACCATGTTGCGAAAGCCGGTTTGTCAGGACAATGTAAACACTCAGGGGCATGGTCGTATAGGGCGGGGGGAGACAATAAAAATAGCATATGGAATTTTGATTTACAAATTTGGCTATACCAATATGGTTGTCATTTAAACAGAGTAAAACTTCTGAATGCAGGAAATGAGAAGAACAGAGCAGGGTTTCTGAAATGTACATGGGATTTCACTGGATTCCTTAAAGAGAGTAATTCCGAACTCGATGGAGGCTAATTGAGTATTATATCCTTCGTCTTGCTTTCGTATTGAACAGCTTCTTTGCTGGAGCTTCATCAGCCCTACACTGGACCTCATCTATGTTGTCGCAGCTCGTGGTTCATTTGAATGCGATAGTCGTCCCATTATCAATTGGGTACCGATGATTTTGCGAGGAATTTTTACACAATGAGCGTGTTGAAGATCGTTAGATTTTTCAGTGGAGAGAGCAATACATCTGCTTAGTAACACCGATTGGCAAGTTTGATTCTTCTTTAACCTCCAGGTTGATATCATTGTTGTTCACAAGGAACGTGTGTTTCTGACAACTTTAAAAGTATAGCCTTGCGCAACAATATTGGACCTGGGCGCCGTGCTATCACCTTGTGAAGACAGCCTCAACGTGGTCTTACTCTCGTTAACTGGCTGACTCCTTTTAGATTGCGTACCGTTCTTTCTCCTTTCATTACGCCATTGCCAAGGTACCACCATTTGGAACCTCGAATTGAATTGAAAGGTTCCTTGCGGTGCTTTCTCACCTCGACATAGTTTATGTTGGAGTTCGATTTCATTGTATAGACTCTAATAAAGTAAGCAATAATAAAGATTTCAGGACATGGCATTCTCTTATCGGGCTATGGAATGCCGTCGACAAAGAGGTGATGCGTGTTTGTGTATATTTTTTCAAAATCTTTCACAGAGATAAGAGCTGGTCTGAAGCATGCGGCTCAGTATACCCATACCCCCTTGTATGGAATATCAATTAGGCTGATTCGTCAGTACTACACAAAGAACACTGACACTTCAGACAAGGAATACTAATCCAATATATCTTATTTTAAACAAATTTGCTTTCAGTGAGAGAAAGTGTTAATCCAAGTACAAAGAAAGTCCTGTAGTGACCCTAATGCTCCCACTAGGCGTTCAAAAATACACCATGCTTGATGACTTAATACACATTCTGAGCAAACTATAAGCTGGATGAAGCAGTACTATTCATAGTTTGGAGCTTAATTTGCATGCCGAAGTGAATATCTAAAAACGCACAGCCATATCCTAGCACGTAACAAAAACAAAAGATTTCAATCTCCATCACCCCAATCCCTCTACGCCCTTGTCAGCTCAAATCAAGTTGGATCCCGTACCCAATTCCTGCTGCTGCTGTTGCTACCGCTGCAGCTTGTTTACATGCATTTGCATCAAAATCTAATTTGGATGCTCGTCAAAGAAGTGCAAATATGGCAACAACTCCCCAACCATTCTCTACAACCGCCTCCAACCCAGCACCAAGCGCTGCAAATAAAATCAAAAGTTTTACACGTTGGACGTGACCGCTGGGGAAAATGTATCCGTAATAACAAAGTAAGCAGCAACAGGAGCGGCAGCTAGATGAAACAACTCACATTCATCAGAGATACATTGATATGCGTTTCCCCAGCAACAAAAGTACAGATAAACTGCCCACAACCTGGTTACGCGCAGGTGAATTGTAGCGTGTTGCAAGTGTTGCAAAAAGGTCAAAACCCCGGCGCATGCCAAAGAGTAATGCACCTCAGAGATTACTATATAGATACCTCCTCGCAGCAACTTGGTCTTTTCAATTTTAATGCGCACAAGTTTGCTGCAGCACGTGTCGGTACCCACAACAAACCATTAAGGTTACAAAAATAGTACTAGTTCATCCACGGCCCACATGCTGTGGCAGGAGCATTCGTCCAGCTGCTTTGGTTTACTGGCGTATACCGCACGTGCGGATAGATATAAGTAAGCGCTAATAGAACTTAACAAACTGTAGCGAATGGACGGGGTGGGAAGTTGCAGTTGAAGTTAAGTGGGATTGATTAAAGATATGGTTGATGGGTTACTTAAAGAGCTTTTGATTTCATTGCGGCTTGTAGTTTTCAGTTAAGATGTCCTTTTGAGCTGTTTACGTTGTGCCATCGGCGTCATTCAATGGATCTCCAGTTTCTGGTTTATTAGAATTCTCACACATTAGAGATCTAGAGTAAATCTTTTTATTTAGCATTTTATTTAGCAAAAGAAAAGAGGACAACAATAAATAAAAGACCAAGCTACGATTCTGTATATGGTTGCACCAAAAGGAAGGGATCTTAGAAACCATAAATGACCTTACCGACTACAACTAATGTATTTGAAGTGTGACTTCCGTAAAAAACGGCCCTAAGGCATACCAAGTTATTAATATGATAACTCTTGTTCGCATTTGGCTGTAAGCGTCAAAATTTACTTGGAAACACTGAATAGAAGTTCTTTTCCCACCCTCCGTAATCTCCAGATCTTACTACTTCAATGTATTGGGTTTTTTAACCGATGCAAATGGTTTTGTGCGCAATCACCGGTTCGGGTCATTTGAAGAAACCACAAAAAACCTCAATGATTGGATTGTAGCCAGAAAGTACTAAAGACGGTATTCGAAAATTGTCAGAGAATTGCTAAAAAGTACTCATTTTCAACAGTCAATTCTTCAAATCACAAATTGGAAATTTTTTCAATAATAAAAAAAATTTTTCGGAACATAAAAATAAAACGAAATTTATTAACGCCCCAAAGAACAAAATACTTTCAAAACAAGGTGCTGAAGGGTTCAAACTTATGGTCCGCTTCTAATTGTGTCATAATAAATAGTATATATATATATATATATATATACGAGAGGAGATAATACAATTTTGATATATATTATTATATATTATATTATATATATATATATATATATATATATATATATATATATATAATTGAATTTTTTATAATATATAATTATTATTTATATAATTGAATTTTGAAAGTGTCTATATATATATATATATATATATATATATATATATAGTATAATATATAATAATATATAATAATATATATCAAAATTGTATTATCTCCTCTCGTATCTATAGCCAACAATTTTGAAAGTGTCTGAAACAACAAGTTGATATGAACGGTAAGAACTGAAGTACCTTGAGGCACCAATAGAGTCTTCCTACTTTGAAACTAAATCTAATAATCTTAAATTATGTGGAGTATAACTAAGGATGTATATAACATCGTGAAAATAGGCATACTTAGAGTCTAAGATTGATCGACAAAGTAGTAATATATATATAGTACATAATTTATGTTCTAGTCTAACTTGAAGAATGCATATAAAATAATCCTGCTCATTGAATTCCTTTACTTTTACTGACTTCAAGGCTATGAATCAACAAGCAAGCTACCATTAAACTTGTAGGCTTCAACTATAAGATATGTTCGAGTTCCGCGAAGAATCCAAGTCACTCAGCTCTATGTCTAACTTAAAACCAACATTTTTTTGCGGACTCACCATTATTAAAATCCACATCCATATCCTCATCCTGTCGTGCGCGTTTCTCATCTGAAATAATTACATATTTTAGAAAATCATGCCAAATTTCCATTCCAAATCCAACTTCCACCTACTTGCTATAAAGTCACTTGTACGCGGTCGAATTTTGCCCAAAAAGCTGCTAATTTTATTATCGTTATGCGGATGTCGTTTCGCTTGAGGCAAAGGACCGGGGCAATTCTCGTCTAAAACTTTCGAACAAGGACGGTGAATATTTAATTTACAGTCTGAAAAAAAACAAAAATCCATTTTATTGCCCTACAATTTTCTTACGTCCGAAATTTACCTGTACAGTGATAACCTTGCGGACTGACACCCCAGATAATAGTCTGACAATGATTGCAGTGCGTCACTTCGTAATATTGACGCAATACTAATGAATGACCACGTACAACCATCTGCGAAATAGAATAGAATCCATTATAATAATAAGCTGATACAGTGTTGGAAAATGTTTGCAACCGAACCTTTCGATTTTTGCCCATTAAACGTGATTTGAAGCTTTTTTCGCGACTCACAAAATGATGCACACGATCCACAATGCTATTTGGATGTGAACGTGTATTAAAAATGCGATGTATGACGGTGGATAGCGCCGAGCATAAGGCCAATTTGCGTGCATCCTCCTGTGGCAAATCCTTTTCGAATTCCTCGCTATTAAGCAAATGTCAGTTAATACTTTCGGAACAATCGGAGCATACAAATACTTACATCAATAATTGCAACTTGGGCATCAGATACTTGTCAATAATAAGCTCACGCTGCTTATCACCCTTTGCCTCGGCCAATTTATCATCGGTTGGGCCGTATATAGTGCCCAATCCTGCCGTGCGTTTTTGCTGAAACTCACGCAGCTGCTCGCTTATGATCTCTCGCGCACGTTTACGACTACGCAGAAAGACAGTGCGCAATATTTCCACCTTGTCAAATTCCGATTGCAGCACATTGTCCACTTCGCGTGCCAGCGATTCGTCCTGACGATACCAGGAGAGCGGCGAACGTGGCACCAGAAATGTAGAGTGTATTTCATATGCCCACTTGCGCATATCCTTCGAGGTGCCCTCCTTGTACAGCTCGGTTATCAGGTAAAAAAGCAGCGGCGCTGGCTCCGAATTGGACAGCACAAAGTTGAGAAAAACGGCTAGAAATACAACATTCTCTGCCTCTAGCAAACGTGTTAAATTATTAAACGGTCCGTTTTCGTCAATAAAAGGCTCTTCTTGATCGGAAGAATTCTCATCTTCCATAGAGATAATCTCCCGCTGCGTATCCGATGATTGTGCAGCCTGTATACGCGTGGAATGTGGCAGTGGTGAGGTTGCGCCCGCCAACGGCGTAAAATTATGTGACTCAACAAATATACCACCGCCTAAGGTCTCATTGGGATCCTCCGGCACAGACATGTGCGAGCTGGTCAAATACGGTGGTGGTGGTGTGCCTGGTGGCGTAATCTCTCCATCCTTTTCCACCAATTCCCAAGATCCGGATGTGGTTTTCGTCAAGCGATCTACATAGAATCATAGAACAATAGAGTAAACGTGCGCATTCTGGTGCGGTACAAGCGAAACTGTGGCTACTAATTAACACTCGCCGTATAGAGAATTATACAATATAAAGAATCTTCTATTATTTTAGCTGCTTTACGCCCAGTATCATGCTGACCTAGAAACAGCACTTGGGTTTACTCATTCAATTGCCAATGCATATCAGATTTCATGTGTCTATAAAGCTGGCTCCCAGTAGTAAGCTCTAACTGACAAACCGCTTTGTTTTCATTTCACGCTCGGCTTAGCTTAGAATTATGAGGAGGAACTGAGCAGTCAGTAGGTAGTATTGCAACAGTTCCCAGCTTATATCTATGCGAAAACTTACCTGGATGTCGCGGATGCATATTGTCTGGCGAAGAGCCCACACGTCGATGCTTCATTTGGCTTAACTGCGGCGTTTGGCCCAAGGCCTATCAATACGTAAAAATAAAGCTCAATTAGTAAAAACTTTCGGATCTTAGGGTAACTACTTATTATATATATATAGTACAGTAAGAGAAAAACCCAAAAGCGCAAATTTTGATAAAAACTTGGTTTTCTTTTTTCAAATTTCTTACATGCTTTTGTCTAATGTACAAGAGTGGATATATAAATAGATACAGTTTGCAAAAATATTCGGCCAAAAATTATATTTTCTATAGAAATCGTGCAAATTTTATGGTAAATCCGGTTTAATCGGTGTAAATATATATACAGGACTATAAAGCTAGAGTGCAATGGCGCCAAAACTTTATATATACACGGGAGTATATGGGGAGCAACATATATTTAGGTAAAGTTCAATATTGCTAAAAAAAAAAAAGTAACTACAGTCCAAAAGTTATTTGTGCTAATGATAGGTTAGTAACTGGAAAACGAATGCAACCGAAAACATAATGGTTAATAGATGACGAAAGCGACATTAGTTTACAGCAAAAATATACCTATCCCTTTAAAATATATACCAAATTTCAACTAATCGAGCTACCTATCGATATAAAGTAGAAATTTTAATTTTCAATAAAAAAATAATTTTGAACGTAAGCAAATTCTTTTGTTGTAATATTTCATGCTGTAAAATAAAGTTGTTATTTCGGATTATTCCAGAATAAAAATTAGTGTTTTTCTTAGTCGAATACAAAATTAATAAATTTTTTTCATAGGCTTTTGATCAGAAAAAGATTGAAAAAAGACCAGTTCTTTAAAGATTTCGATTTTTTTGTTGTATTATATATTAAATAAATTCAATTGCAACGTATATTTTAATTTGTTAATGTGTAAATTATTTGTAAAATCTATAAGCTATTCTACCTTCCTTTTCGTACTATTTTTGTTACTTTGATACATATATAATATTATTACCCTATTTTCAATATATTTAGTTTTTTTAGAATTTTTGTAGGCTGCTTTAGTTTGTTCTATAATTTAACCGTCAACCGACTTGAAACTGACAATTAAATTTATTTAAAAAAAAAAAAAAATTTACGGCTTAAAATGAAGCAAATATTGTATTGGTAAAAAAAATTCCAATGTTCCGTCATCATGCATGAACACTCAACTTAATTATTTCAGCCTCCGAGTCGTTTCCCATTTGGAATGTGATATCAAGTACTTATTTTTTTTTTAAATTAAAAAAATATCTTATGAATAAGGCCAGTTCCTTGACTTTTAACAATACGCATTTTTTATGTGATTTATAACAGTTTTTTTTTATACAAATCAACTCAAAATCTGAATTATATTAACATACTTTAATTTCAATACAATTCAATATTATTAGATTGCCTAACAACAAATTGATTTGAATTTTTATTCTACTGACTTTACTCAAAAATAACTTAAAAAGTTACCCTTCTAAGTGAAAAATACAGTTTTTAATTAGAAAGCAAAAAAGTAGATGGCGCCAGCGCGAAATTCGTTTTTCGCAGCACAACAAAAACGAACAGCTTTCATTCCGTCTCAATTTCTTTACTCGTTGTGCCTTCGGTTGCATTCCGATTATTAGTTAATATTAGAGTTACGTTAGTTTAACAAATATCATCGATGGTTAGTTACAATGCAGCTACAAAACGTACTACCGGTTTAAGTACTTGCCCCAATAGTTTACGGAAAAATACGCGCGCCAAGCTGAGGACTCAGCTGGGAGTGCATAAACAACAAAAAAAAAAACAAAGTACAGTCGATACAAAAAGTCGATGAATGTGCTTAGAGCAAAATACAAATCGTTTGAATGGATGGACACAGTGAAATGAGTGTTGGGAAATGTGATATGATGAACATAGTTGATGGGGTTGTACAAGTAGTTAGGCCGTTGGTTGTCACGGCTAGGGGGACAGGGCTGTTGTTGTTGTAGTTGTTGTTGTTGAGTGTGTGATTTGTAGTTGCTACTTACGGCTGTGGACACACCAGCAAGTTGTTGTTGTTGTTGCTGCTGCTGCTGTTGCTGCTGATGTTGTTGCAATTGTTGCACTATATTCGGACGTTGGGACAGCGGAAAGGCAGCTGCCATATTGTCAGTCTGCACCGCAGTGCAGGTGGATACAAGCGGATAATTAAAAACAGTGCCTAACGAATTGGGCGGTGCACGTGCGGCATTGAGATTCTGACAGCTGCCACGATTGTTGCCCTCCTCCACCAGCATGCCGGGTTGGCGTGGTGGCAGTGGCGGAGGCACACAATCCAAGCCACTGTGTGCAGCTGCAGCGGCAGCAGCATCAGCGCCCATTCCGCCTGCGCCACTGACAGTTTCCATTTGTAGAAACATTTGTGTGGACATTTTGGGATCGGAGAGCGCTTTGGTCTTAGTCTTGGCACGCTTGGACTTGGAGCTGCTGCCATTGCTATTAGTTGGCTTGGATTGCTGCAAAGGTGATTGACGCTGCGGACTTGTGGCACGATCCAAATCCGAAATAGGCGCAAATAAATGACTGCCATTGCCATTGCTTAAATCCAACTGACGTGGCGGATTTCTTTGTGGCAGCGGCGGTGGTACGTCTTCCTCAATTAAACTCTTTGAAATGCTAAACTTATTTTTACTCTTAGAGCTGGATGAGGACTTGGGTGTATCCTTAAAACGCTGCTGCTGTTGGTTCGTTGGCTGCTGCTGCTGCTGCTGTTGCGCATAGAAATAAGGCTGTGCTGAGTTACGCTGTAGATTCGGCGGCGTAATGAGCGTGGAGGCATGTTGATGCAATGACTGCGACATGGAACCAAATGCATCCGTTGCGGTGTTAACTATGGCATGCTGCTGCTGACGCTGATTGTGCAAAAAGTCCGTGGTATTGTTGAGTGGTGATGTTATCAAATCCTTGTCAATTTTATTCTTGCGCGTGCCCAGCGATAGCGATGATAACGATCGTGGTAGTAGCGATAGAAATGCGGGTGAATGGTGTACGGGTTGCGCTTGTGGTGTGCTAGCCTGATGATGGTTGTTGTTGTTGTTGTGGTGTAGGTGGTGTTGGTGGTGATGTTGCTGATTATGTGCAGTGGCGGACGAAGACAGGTGTTGGATTTGATTGGACGTTAGCATGGCATTATTTTTATTGTTTGCAGTTGGCTGGTATTTGATAGTTGGTGCATCCTGTAAAATCGTAAGTACAATGCATTCCGAGCGTACCCAAAGATAAAGAGGAAGAGACACAGTTGAGCATTTAAAGTAAACTAGATGTTTTTTTTTTTAGGAAGTGTGTGTGTGTGTGTGTGTGTATAGGGCGTGTGCACAATGTTGAAAAAGTTGGGGGGCGGCAACACTTCTTAAAAGACTCGCAAAATCGTTTCCAGCTGCGTACGGTTGCACTTCCTCGAAACGGCTGACGTGTGTTTTGACAAATACTTTTGCGAACTCTTCAACGCTTTGATTTAGTACCATTAGTTCTATTAATTTTGGTTAGCTAAATTGTTCTCGATTGTTTTTTTAGGATTAAACTGGGCTTATGCGTGTTAGCAAATGAACAGCAAGCGAGCGAGCATTTAGAGTATGAGCTGCTCGGGTCGAGCAGCTGCTAGGGATTAGTTTGCGAGACATATTGAAAGAACGACGATTTTGGTGGTCGAGAAACACAAACTGTTTTCAAGCCTAAATAAGCACTGAAAGTACCTTGTATAATACATAAATATAAAGGATGCGCCACCTGCACCTCCGGTATGTAAACATTGACTAACTTTAGCATTTCACAATTGATTATTGTTTTTAGAAAACATTTTCAGCCAAGGAAGCAATGAAAACAGTCAAAGTCGACGTAGGGCATTTCATTCTCTCTTGTTAGATTAGTAAACGAAATTGCTGCTTTGGGAGGCTACAAAATTCTCATGAGATTCATAAAACACTCATATAGTGTGCCAGACTGTTTTTCATGAATGGCAATTGACGAGCCCAATATTATATGGCAAGTGCAAATCAGTCCAATTAGATTTCAAAAAATGGCTCCAACCGACAAGTTGTGCCCGATATAGATGGGCAGAAAGCAGACGTTGGAGCTATTAAGTTACCATCTGAAGAGTTCACGCATGAATTTCGCAGGCCAACCAATATAGTCTAGAAGACAGCAAACGTAAAGAAATAAGAATTAAATGGAAATAAAGTTCACAGAAGAATCAACTATACGAACATCAGTGAACTGAAAAATATCGACAGATAGACAGCTTATGTCCAGTATAGAGGCCATACGTTATCAGACAAAGTCGTGCAAAGCTCGAAAGAAATGTTTGAGCATGAATAGCTCTGCACAGTCTTCTGAGATCTTCATTTAATTGCAGTGGTTTCATTCGTTACAAACTTTCTTAATTACTTAACAAACGTATACCGAAGGAACAGATGATGCCTTCCGTTTATACACATAAATGAATTTGTGTGCAAGGTGTATAAAACATAGGAAAATGGGACATTACACAAGACATAACAAAAGCTCATAAAGAACTCGATAATAAAATATATGACACACCCCATGTAGAGAGGCATAACTTGAGTACTGAATAGAAAAACTATTCTCATATAGAGACTTTGACCAATGCTGTACACACAAATTGAAAAGGATGTAGCCAGCGGAGCTACACAGAGCATACATCTGGTAGGTGTTCAAATCACTACCCACCTCAGCGCCCACCTGACGCAATTGTTCGCGCAATTTGCGTATGTTGGCCTCCGACAGCTTATAGCTAGGATTATTTGTATCGCCTTTAAGACGCTCCAGATTCAGTTTCTCCTGTTCCAACATTTTTTGTAACGTTTGAATCTTGTATGTTTCCATCTCACGGCGTTTAATGCTCTGTAAAAAAAAATCAATAGAATTAACATTTGAAAGCAGTACTTTATTGTGGGATATAGAAATATTACGTCAACTGGCTGTGGTCCGGTTATGGAAGCAGTACGATCACGACCAGAGAGCACCGGTGTGGAAGGCACTATGCCCACCGAGGTGGGACGCGTCATCTTTTGGCTGCGCTTAACGGCAAGCTCAACAATTGTAGAAGCTACAAAAGATTAAATAAAGATTGTTTATTATAATCTGATTTGAGTTATTAACACTATTCGGTCGATCCCTACTATATGTAGTAGGCTTTGATAAATATTATTTTTACAAAATTATTAAATTAACTTCTCCAGGTCAAAATGCAAAACGCAATTGTGATAAAGCTGGTATTAGCCACAGGTGCTGTCTATATAGCCAACCGGCTGTATAACGATGAGAAGGTTACTCTCAAAAGGTTAGATTTGGAAAAACCTAAAAATCCTAGCATAGAGCCAGTAGATGACAAGCGAAACCTAAAACGAAAGGCGGATGAGTTACGACGCAAGTACTGCACGGAGACGCGACTATGCGAGCCACCACCACCCAGGACATGGGAAGAAATACTGTCTGATGCCTGGTACGATACTTGGGAAGCGCTTTCAAAAATACCCAGCTATTGGACTGAAGTTATTACTAAGCTATGCGGCGATGACAAGTAGGCTCTGACCCAATACCAAGTCAAATAATAATATACAAAAAATTAGACATTTTGGGAACATGGTTATTAAATTGCTCATAAAAGTCGGCCTAATTGCGGCTACCGTATATGCTACAAATACCGCTGGAGTTTGGGGAACTGCAGATGACTCGGTGATGATTTTTGATAACATGAAAAGTACCTGGGAACCTTATACGCAGAATTTGAAGGAAAAGTATTGCTGCCGCGGTTGTGAAAACTGCAAACAAGAAGAACCAAAGACGTGGCGGGAATCTTGGCTTGATGCTTGGAATGATACAGTAAAAAAAGGTTTCGAATTGTTTTCAAGAGCACCCGAGTACTACGAACGATTTACGGATGATGTGCGGAAAACCACTGATAATTTGTTTCAATCGAAACGCGAGGTGTAGGCCACGTTGAGACTGTCAATTTTCAATTTCCCATCGGCATACCCAAAATGACTGTCAAAATTTTAAGCAATAAATTTATGAAATTGTAAAAAAAAAAATAAAACCAAAGACCATTGTTTCCAATTATGGCGCTTAGCTTCCTTTCTCGTTTGGGCATGCTAGCCACACTGTGGCAATATACAACACGCCAGAAGATACTGCACGACATGGACCAACAGGCGGAGTTTGGGCAAGAAACTGAGCAACATGCACCGCCGTCAACAGCTGTGATCAGCTGTGATGAATTCAACGAAATGATTGTTGTCAACAAGATACCATCTTGTATCTATCATAGGCCATGTTTGCCCAGCATTCGTTCACACTACGTGCAAAGTAGCAGCTCGCTGTTGGACAAACATAGTCCTATTAACGTTTACAGCAAATCCCAAACAGCACAATACCCCGCAGACTGTAGTCCCAGACGGCATCGCCTCAAGATCAAGGATGACATAACCTGCATGCGTGCTATACGGCCTACTAAGATCAGAGACGATACAACGTGTAGAAAAACTATGACCACCTAGACGGTGACATTTATGTTCATGTTTTATATCAAAATTACTCGAAATTCCTTTTAAAATTTTCTATTAAAATGGTTCTACATTTTGTGGTGCGCACTGGAGTAGCCGTGGCTGTGGTAATGGTTACGCGACACTTTGGCATTTGGGACACGCCAGAGCGCGCAGAGGAAATCTATGCAAGCACCAGCGAAGCTGTAGAACCTTATTTAAATAAAGCCAGCGAGCGTCTAGGCATACACTCGCCTGCGCCACCACCGGATGGTCAATGGACCTTTATAGGCGTACATTACTATAACCAGGCAGTGATAGCTATCTTTGGCTTTTTAAGCATGGTACCTACGTACCTATATGAGCTAATGGAAGCAGCACCAACCACTGTGCAACGACTTGCTACAGCTGCACGTGACCGTTTTAACACCCATCGTCAAAAGAAATCACCGCAGGAAGACCCTGCGGCGCGTGAACGTTGCTTGGATGATAGCCCAATTGTACAGCGTGTGCAACCAGAGGATGATTGTCAATGCGCTAATCAGCCTAAAAAAGTCATTCCTGATCTTGTGCCCGAAGGTGTGCCGGCAACACCATACACCAAAGAAGCACCCAAACAAACGCTACCCGAGTGCTTGTGTCCCAAATGTGAGCGTAGAGAGGCTGAGGGCTGGTCGGATAAAAAGCCCAAATGTTTTCGACGCGAACAGCAAGCGGAGCTTAAGCGTCGACAACAATTATCCGAACCAATACCTGAGAAACCTGGCAGCGCCGAGACGCCTAATAAAAAGTCTGGCAATTGCAAAATATGCCAAGAGAAAAAGCGCAAGGCGGTGGCAAGTGTACAGGACTAGCCACACTGTATCTGTAGACTACGACTGCCGGTAGCACGGGCAATAAATTTTGAAATGCAACAATAAAACTGTAAGTCATTGTATTTGGTGGTTGAAAACTTTTGGCTAATAATAAATACTTGGCCCAAACCAAGGCTTAGTCGTGTTACTGGACATTTTAGATACGCGAGTGTCTATGCAGCTAGGGGTGGTTTCTTTAGGTGGTTGCAAAACACTAATTGAATTAGTCAAAAAGTAAAAACCATAATATAATTCGTTGAAATGAAGGCCGTGTAAAAATCGCTTGCGATATGCATGTCTAATCGCATGCGATATGTTAAAAATCCCTTGCGAGTTGCACAAAAATCGCATGTGATATGACCATGACTCATATTGGGGGAACATTTTTTTACCTTTGATCAAGCTGACCACATTGGGATGCTTCTCCAAACGCACTTCTTGTCCATTAACCTACAAAATAAGCAGAGATGAGCTTAAAAGTATAGACTACTTAGATCAACAAATACTTACCTTAAGTATCATGTCTCCTGCCACCAGTCCGGCAATCTGTGCCGCTCCGCCCGGCTTTACGCTTTCCACAAACACTGGATTGTCACCAGAGACCTGCAAATGCGTATGATGATGACTCAAAATCAAACTTTATAGTATATAAAATGTATCTATAGTAAGTATGCAAATTGGCTGACAGCAAAAAAGTTAAACTTGTCAAGAGCATGGCCAAAACTAAGTAACAGCCAATATGCTGTTTTTATTATTATTATTATTATTTCTGTATGATGCGATGATTTCAGACAATCTTTCAGCAAAATGTTTGAGCTAAAAGCGGTTAGTGGCACGGGTCGGGCACGAGGCAAACCAAAGATCTATAAATCATGTTTATTGGCGGTACGTACAACAAATAAATGCGTTGGAAAACTGCCAATAGTTTATAATGGTTTACAATAAAAACAAAATCACTGAGGGAATCTTTAGTTGTTTGTGAGAACTCTTACATACTCTTTTTTTTTTATTTATCGACATATAATGGTTTATATTGAATTACAATGATATTAGTACATTTATTCCATGCTTTCAAAAATATTTGTAGAAAATTCCATTTCAAATCAATGCCTCGTTCATTGTAATGATTTTTGCGTATTAAATAAAGGGTGATTTTTAAGCACGCTGTCCAAAACGTTCTGTTTGGTCTATAACTTAATCATAAATCAAAATGTCGACATTATTGGACCGGACCATAATTTTTTTTAAAGACGGCAAAATCTGATTGTGACTGCAGAGCGCAACGTAACTTTTATTATTGTTGGCCAAGGTTTGCACCGCGACCAGCAGGGGACTTTAAACCTAACAAATGATTCCAATTTTTTTTTGCTCAAAATGGATAGCACATTTTTCTGAATCTTCTTAGTTATTCTTGAAATATAACATGATGAAGCTCTTAAAGTAGATACATTACTACTCTGGCAGTCTGTGAGAGATATTTAATCAGCGTTAACGACTTTTGAATAAAATTGGAAATTCATGCAAAATTATATTTTTAATTAGTACCGCAAAATGCCAAAGCATCAGGCAATCATCGAATTTTAATACTATTAAGCTTACTATCGATTATTCTGCTTGCTTTACTTGTACACCCACAATCCCTTTGTTCTTGTTCATAAATGATGCGCGGAAAAAAATGTATTAAATACTATAAAGCAAGCAATCTAAATTTGTTTTGTTTTAATACATTTGGACTTAGAACGTTAAGGGTACCAATCTCTGTCCCAGTATTTTTCTACTTGCCGTTCTCGGTTCCACTGGCTAACTGATGCGCGGAGAAAAACCACGCATATGCACTGAATCATTTATAGTGTATTTGTATTTTCTGTGTAATTCTTAATGGGCACAACAGAACCCCACACATGCACGTAAAGCTACAGTCAAAAATTGCATTGAACTTGCGTAATGAAGGTCAAGTTGACAGTTTGATAAAAGTTGGTCGCTGCCGACTTGCAGATACTCTATACGCAAGTCGATGAAAGTTATGTACAAGTCAATTTCGTTAAAGAACTTGGTTAGAATTTCCAAAGAAGCAAAAAAATTTTTGAAATCAAAAATTGACTTTTTTCGTTAAGTAGAGTAAACTATTTTTATATGTAAAAATAGAGAAACATAAATGTCTTTGTTCCCCAAACCCTATATTTTCTCTCCCAGTGTACTCCGACAGACAATCCGATCGTGGGTCATGACATTGTTGGGTCTGATTTGATGCTGTGAAGCGTTCTCACAAAGTATGTAAAATTGAAAAACATGAGGCATGTCGGATTGCAGGCTGACCAATAATTCTACGATTATCATAACTTCCAATGACATCGCGACTCTACCAACAAAAATATTACCAAATTATGTGAACTACTTTAGTTTCTTGCAGACTTGATATGGCCATAGCAGACTTGGTACATTTTAATAAATCTTCAAAATGGTTCAGTAATTTGTGGAAAATAATATATGTTGTTGGTTCATCGCGAAATCTTCGGTCTCCTTCGGATTGGGAAGGAATGTAGCTTTAGAAAAAAACATTGTGTGACTTGTGTAAGCTCTACGAGGATAACACGTCTACGATGGCAGGAAAGATCTGCGATGCGAAGACGGACAAAGACAGTAAGACTAAGTGGAGCATGACCTATCTTTCCTGGTAGTATCCTAAACCTATCTCTCCAAGGGTCAAGAAGGAGCACAGGGTTGTAATGGCGACCAAAAGTAAGTAATTAATTATTTTATCTCTTAAACATTTAGTATAAAACCTTCTATATGTCGTAAAAATTACTTTTCTGACGTATATGCTTTTAAATAAAGTCACGAAATATCGATTACTTTTAAATAACAATTATTTTTCCCTTAGGAAATAATATAAGACAGCGCTAAGCGAGCGGAGCGAATGAAATCTCCAGAAAAGTTTGAGACTATATTCCCTTCTTCTATTACTAAAGCCTTATCTCAAGCAAGATTTCCAAAACGAACTTGATTATTTTAAAACTTTTAAAAACTATATTCGGTTCGAATAAGCCTATATCAGATATTATGTTACTAAACGTTTTCTCTCGATACTATTGTTGCTTGTAACATTCTTTGTACACAAACCTAATGCACTCTAATTTAGCTGCAGTGTATGATTACCAAGTGTCACAAACTATAAAGATTTTTAGTTTCGTTTGAGATTAAGTTCCAGATCGTAACACTCTAACAAAGACCACGTGCCGTTCGAGCGTCAAGCGCACAAAAATTTTTATTTACCCGAAACATATGTTATTAGGTAAGTAATAATAATTCATTAAAGTATATAATATTTTGCAAATTTTTACTATTCGGCAATAAACAAAATAATCTGCAAATATTTTACCTAAATTAGAAATCGAAACGTACAGAGCTGAAAAATGTTTACGTGTTTACTCTCTCGGTGCATAATATAAAATATTAAATACTTTTCGTATAAAAATACTTCAATTGCGTTTTTCGAATGCGTGAGATGTCACCGATTTCATAACAACGCTTAAGTCATCAAGCAAGTCGACTCAGACATAACATTTTAGCTATATACTCACATACTACTCGTATATATGCTTATACATATATTGTAGTATGCATATACTCATTATCATTGCTTGTAGTTGTAGTTGTAGAGCTAAAGATACGTAAGCTTTTCAGCTGTATCTGTATCTGTATGAGTTAATATGAAGTCATCGTGATCATAGTCACTCTCTTGCACTCGCAGAGACAACAATTACTACGTCACCCTCCGCCAAACACTTACCTTCTCGTTAACAACATTTGCATTTAAACAAATTGTCATTAATGCTGTTTGGTTAGTTGAACCTTGTCATAAGGAAGAGACAGACAGACAGACAGTCGGCCAGACAGATAGAGAAGACCCTTTAGACAACCTCCCGACGTATATGTATAGAGTGAAACAGTTTGCATCGCCAGCTTATCTCATTTTGCTAATTTTTACATCTTTTTCACAGCAAACTACGAGGGTTACCTATTCAATTTACAGCCATTAGTCGTGAAAAGTCCATTTCAGTAGTTTACTTTGAAATAAAGGGTGATTTTTTTTAGCAACTTTACCTCTCGTAATACATTTATGATTTTGCTAGTTTGTTCATATGCTTCAACGAGACTTGTCTATTCAATTTACAGCCATTAGTCGCGAAAAGGCTATTTCTGGCGGTAATAGTGAAATAAAGGGTGATTTTTTAGCAACTTATGTTTTGGCAACAATATTCTTAACAGCTGACGTGCAATAAAACAAATTTTCTAACAATCAGTGCTTAAAAATTAAGCTTGCTGCAGGGATTAAAAGCAAAGAGAGTGGTGGCTAGTTCCGCAAAAAATTAAACAAATTTTGTTTTAAAATTGAAATTATACTAAAATCCTGCCAAAAACGCAACTTAGTGTTAATTATTAGGTTTATT
Source organism: Chymomyza procnemis (assembly GCA_035046065.1). Classification (NCBI taxonomy): domain Eukaryota; kingdom Metazoa; phylum Arthropoda; class Insecta; order Diptera; family Drosophilidae; genus Chymomyza; species Chymomyza procnemis. The sequence goes on along the minus strand of JAWNOJ010000023.1, from coordinate 7,038,652 downwards.
ATATGAAAATCATTTTTCCGCAAATCATTTATCCAACTAGATGAGTAGACACGCGGGTTTGTGAGCAAAGCCGGGAGATTCTGCTATAAGCTTCAGTTAGAAAGAATATTTTTACAAAATTCAACTCTGGCTAGGCAAGTATCTATTGATATTTCGTTCAACCTTATTTCTGGTTGAAAAGATACAGGAATAGACACACTTGCCGCACCCCAACAATGCCCTCGTTTGGCGCAAGTTTTATACAAGATCGAAACGTTATTGTGAATGGCAAGCCTTACAACCTTTTTTTTTTGCCCAAAATGAAAAGGCTCGACGCAGATAGAAAGCCCAAGTGAAAGAGGATCTATCTTCTCTTTGAGTAACCAACTAGGCGCGCGCAAGCAGAGACTCTAGCGAGAATTGGCAAGATCGGCTAAAACCCAATAATGGATTGTAATGGGCACCTAAATTAAAGTTAAGTAAATGAATAGCTAGACTTGGTTAATATGTAGTTGGAACACTTGTGACCAATATTAACCGCAAGATAAAACATGATCCAAGTTAGTTGATTTAGTTAATTTGAGGCCTTTGAAGCCGGTCAATTGGCCGATTCAGTGATTTAGACCTCTAGACTTTGTTGTAGAACCATCTCAAGGCGCAGCACAAGACATAATCCAGAAAATCAAAATGCTTCTCGAAAGAACAATGAGATTATAGCGATTCTGAAAGAGTGTAAACAGACGTTCGGCAGACGAAACTTCCCCAAATACACAAAGCCCATAATATTTGAGACAACCCTCGTCAGCAGCTGTCTTAGTAGTTTGCCCAAAAACGACAAGAGATTTGTGCGTTTTTATTTCTTTTGCTCCCTTGACTTGAGATTTTGTTGGTCTTTTTTGTTGTTATTGTTGGGTTTTTTGTTAATCGTTTCACATTTATAAGATAATTATTATTTTTGCCTTTTGCACTGAGTTTTATTTGTGTTAATACTTTTACTGTTTGTCTAAGCTGTTTTCACTTTGGGACACGTTTCATACATTTCATACCCGTCTGCTCTTCTGTCATTTTGGTGGGAGTTTGTCATGGTTTTGTGTCTTAAATGATGCAATTTATCAGTCTGTACTTTGTATGCGCACGTGTTATAACTAAGCAATTGGAACACGGTTACATGAGGGCGGGAGGAGGCATGGATGTTCCCACCAAAAAATAAAAGTTGTATGACTAAGTGTCTACTAAGTAGACAAAATGTGATGATCTGTAGTTATCTGTCGTTAAATAGTATCTAACACATGATAATATTGGTATATAACAAGATGATATATATATTTGAACATCTGGCTAGATAGTTAAATACAATGCATTTCATTATTTTTAGAATGTATGTGCACACCAATGTCTTTTGACGTAAATACCTAGTGTTTGTGCTCCGAAACATTTTATGGCTTTTTTTTTTTTATTCTGAGATGTCACCGAAATCTATTAAACATTCCCAAGAAGAAGAAGCTAATACAGACAATTCAATACGCCCCAAGCCACACATGCAGGGTATTTAAGCTTCCATACTTAAGAGTTTACAATCCCCAACAGTTAAGTGTTGTACATGGATATTTGCAATTAAATCGGTTCTAGTATCATCATCTGGAGTGACAAAAGCTACCAATTTGGTGAAATTGTCACGTTCAGTCTTCAAGTTGTTCGGTTGTACGTTGTTTGGGTCACATACGACATACATCTATACGAAGAGTTCGTACCTATATGGGTTATGGGTTATTGTTATGCATGCGCATTCCAGTCGAGATTAAAATTTAAAAACAGCAAGAAAAAAAAAAAAAAAATTAAGACCCAATCTTTTTGGCAGTAACTTGGGAGCACACGTAACAACAAATTAAAAATAACAAAAATAATAACAAATTGCAATGTGAGTGACGAAATGCAAAGTGCACGACTGAGAGATACGCTGCAATTGATAAAAACAAAAAACAACGAGAGGGAATTAGCGAGATATAGAGACCGACTAAAAGATTGCATAATATGTTATAACACACAAGTAGGTTGCTACAGTTAGCTACATGTGTCTCATTTTGGGAATACCTTTAGTTAGTTTTATAATTAGTTGGGAACATGACGATAATGTATTTTATAATATTTCTTTTAACACTTGTTGGTAGAAAAGCGTATTTAAAGTCGTTAGTAAAGATTGAGGTGTATTGTAGATGCAAATTCGCCATAAAAGATTCACTATATGGCGTACGATTTCGGTTTGACAACTCAGATGCACATCAGGAGCGACAAATAAATATTGAAGTACAACGTTTTTATAGTTCTTGAAAAGATAATCGAGATGAAATTGTGGCAACAATGAGAAGCGAAATTAAAATCAGCGTCCAGTTACAGCCAAAATAAAGCAACTTTTTATTGTTTTCCATTAATTTTGCATCGGTTCATCATCTGAGTCGAGATTATTTTTGGATAAGCAACGAAGGTTGCACAGCTTCGCCTACTCTCTCTCTCTCTCTCTCCAAAACTTCAACTAGTTTTCAGTACTTTTAATGATTAAATTTCTCATGTCAACTGCAGATTCAATTACAGTTGCGACATATTTCCTGTAAGGGGTTCACAGTAATGTCTACCTTAGACTTGGTCCCCTATCCTACGGATAGTGGAACTGTTAACACTACATAGTTTGTTTACCGTGGCATGTGATATTGCTGTCTCAAAAGACTTTGATGGTCAAATATGACACCTCAGTGTCAACCATTGCCACCACGAAACTCCCACAATGGGAGTTAAAAAGTGTATGTGATTTTGGTTGACATGTCTGGAGCTCATCGTCGATGTGAAAGTTAAGCCTACAATAAAATACATCTATAAATCTCAGAAAAAATCCGAAAGGGAGTTTGAGAGAAGAAAAACAAAAGGGTGGTTGCTGTTCCTATGTGCTGCAAAGTCTGGCAGCAACAACAGTAGCCTGATTTTCAGTTTTAGGAATAAATATGGTCTGATATCAACAGTAGAGTAAATAAGATCTGATATCAAGAGTAGAGCTTCTAGCAGTTTTATAAAGTTTCGTAAAGTTGCCTATTAAAAAATCATCTTCAACAATTAAGAGTTTAACAAAAAAAAAAGTTTTTTTAAAAAGTATGTGAGATCTTCGAAAATCGTCATCTTGATCATCCCTACTACCGCATCAAACACTGTGGTTTGTACTTTCAAGTGTACAATTTTACCTAGTCATCAAAGCCGCTGAGTTCAGACGACTGTCTACTATTCCGTGTTCCAGGGAATCACCATCGTTACAAGAATATTGGATGCTTTTCTATATATACGTCTAATCAAATGTTCTCAAGAAATAGAATGCAATAGAAATGTTAACCTTAAGTTTAGAACTCCTAATATCTGCAAAAGCACCTATTTGGGATTTATGATGAAGCTGGGTTAATGGTAAGATCTTGAAAAGAAAATCTATAGACGAAACTACAAGAACTCTGCACAAAATATACCCAAATCGCTGGTTGCCCTAAACGGCCAAAAATTGCTCTGTTAACTTTGTAATTTTCATAGCCAAGGTGTATCAAACCACTTAGGTTAGATTTAGATTTCCGACAGTTGCACAATAATCTTGTTCCCTTAACTTGCTAATCTCCAATGCTTACCTTCATGCCATATCCATTTTCATCCTTGCGTACAGTTAATGTTAAATACTGAAAATTTTTTGGTGATGCTGAGTTGGGCGTTGTTGGTGTCATTGCCTCGGCAATGGGAGTAATTTGGATTTGTGGCCGGCGATTGTTGTTGCCAGCTGCAACTCCTGCTCCTCCTGATGTTGCCGTTGTTGTCAAATTGATGCTGCCACGTTGCGGCGATACTAAGCCAGATCCGGCGCTGCTGCTGCCACTGCCATTGGCGGCGGCATTTGGTTGACCCAATTGTACGCCACCACCCATTATGTTGCTGTTGTTGTTGTTGTGGATGTTGCTATTGTGGTTGCCGTTGTTGTTGTTGCCTGCATTATTTAGCACTGTAGGCGTTGTGGGTGTGGCCGCTGGCGTTGTACCACCTCCCCCGCCACCATTCATATGTTTGGACTTGTTCTGCTGCTGATAGTTGGCTGGCAATGGTGGCGTTTGTGGTGGCACGTTGTTGTTGTTGTTGTTGTGGTGGTTATTGTTGCTCTTGCTGTGGTTGTTGTTGCCACTTAGTGTACTTGCCAGACTACTTATGCTACTGGCCAGCGAGGGGGAGCGTGGTATTTTTGATTTATTTGCTGACTTTTGCTTTTTCTTGGAATTCTTCACAGATTTCTGCTTTGGCGGTGGCAATTCGGGTGGTAAGTCTTCAGCTTTAGTGGCCGTATTTGTTGTAGCTGCTGTACCTGAAGTGCCGCCCACGTCTGCTCCGGCTGCGGTTCCTGATGCGGCTGCTGATGATGCTGCTGTGGCTGTTGCACCGCCTGTGTCGTTGTTGTCAGCAACTTTATTGCTGTTTGGCGTAGGCGTTTTGGGCTGATTGCTTGATTCGTCTGGTAGCTCCTGAACCTCATCGTATTCATGTTCATCGGTACCAAAATCAATCAATCTGTAATGGATATATGAATATTGGAATTAGAAAACGTTCATTCGAGAGCAGCAAATAGAATGTAAAGTGTCGAGTTCTTAAGCGTATTCGGTAATGGTTTCCGTTGAAAACTATTTTTCCATCTTACTGGATTATGTCACTTCTAAGTCTATTGCAAAAGCACTTCATAGATTTTAAACAGTGAAGTACGTGATAAGTGTTATTGGATTATAGTTATCAGCTAGTTCAAATTAATATATAATTCATAAAATATATATTTATATATATATGAGTATCAATTCTTAGAAATAGTTGAAATTAAAAAATAAAAATAAAATATTTTATCTGTCTGTTTATGGCATTATTTATATAGTTCGGATGGGAGTTGTAAGGCGTAATTAGCAGTAGGCGTGTTCTTATATATCTTAAGTGTAACATCTTAATGTTTATCTCTCTATTTTATAACATTTTTTATGTCATCGCTTATATAAATTATATTATATTATAATACATATATGGCGGGATTTGGCAAGCAGAGAACCGGCCCCCTAATTTGTCTGCCATCATAAGCTTTATCTCTCTCATTACTCTAAACTTTATTTCTATCTAGTGGTGGTTTGTTCCCTAATTTCTTTGCACTTATTATTCTCTAAAATCGTTTCAATCCCTGTAAATATTTGTAATCTTAACCCCCCTGACAATTAGCTGTGCATTTGTGCACAACAGCTTGAATACCCCAAATGCTTTTTAGTCTTCTTCAAGACTATCAATCAATCACAATAATAATTATATTTTCGTACTTTTAATTTAGTTTTTCAAAAATTTATCTACAACTTTCTGATAAGAACATATATATTTTTATATTTATTGATAGATATTCTACAAAGCTGACGTAATTAGGTGCTATGGTAAGATAGTTTCTTTTGACTTCTTATGCGGGTTAATAAATGATAAAAAGCCAAAGTATACATATTTTTGCGATAAGATTTTGAAAAAAAAAAAACGAAACGAACAATAGAGCACAAAATTACCAAAGCTGGCAAAGTTCATTTGCAAGAGTTTCATGCATTGTGATTACTTTACAAAAAATGAAAATTATAATAATAATGAAGCTAATTGCAGCCTATTAAAATTGACGTTGGCATTGATGAAAACCACAAGCACGTCCATGACCATGGCACTGGCTGCGACTGGTGCGGAATGGTTTGGTGGCGCGAGGTGCCCACATAGGCAGTGTCATTGCATTCTCAAGGTTGCCAGATTTTGTAAGGAGAAAGCAGACATCTGTTGACAGTTTGCTGACGATTACGCTAATTATAATGCTAATGATGTGCTTGTCGTTGATGATGATGTTGATATGATGATGTAATGTCTAAAATGTATTTCCCGAATGTAAAGTCTATTTAGGCGCATTGGGTGCGGTTAGATTATACATAGAATATAATTATTTCGTATTTTTTTGGCTGGGGTAAGCTTGGTTGATTTACTAGACCAACGAACGGGTCTCTCTCTCTCTTTCTTGCTTATCTAGCCGCTATAAAAAAAAACATGTTGGCAGCCCCCAATTTCCCAATGGCAAAACGCTTGCGATCGGTTCTCGTCTGACCAAACAACAGCGACAACTTTTTGATCTCTTTTAATTGAGCGCAAATTAAATTAACCATAAAATAGACACAATTTAATTGTTGTATTCAAACTTTTGTTATCTTTGCCACCACCCGCAATAAATTAGAAGGGGTTGGGTTACTCTTAATTTTATGACAAAATTAGACAGTTACAGAAAAATAAAATGTGGGTCTGAAATTGGGGGGGAAAAATGCAACGAAAAGCATTAGTCGATGTTGCAGTACTTAGTAAAGAATTTGTTGCTCTATAAGAACTTGAACAAGAGACATGATTCAGGATTTTCATAATGACTGCATCGTCTAATCTTACAGTAAAGTCTGATAAAGAGTTGGTATTTTTTGTTTATAGTTCTGGCATGGACTTAAAAGCTATACTGCATTATCGCGATGAGTCAAACTTGTGAAAAATAACGACAACCGATTATATAGAGAGAATTGCATAACAGGCTGGAGTAAATGTGTTACAATAGAAAGTAACTCACAAGATCTTTATTCTAAAAATTGTAAACTCTAGGAACAGTGCCAGTTCTTACATACTATCTCAAAAGCGTTTCCAAATTAAATTTTTACGAGCAAGTCTCTACCCAAGTGTATTCACTCGAACATGTTTATCTCTCTATTACATAATTACACAACTTACTCCCAATCGTTTTTAAACAAAAGTCATTAAATAATCGTAAATATATATATAAAGGGTGATTTTTTAGCAACTTATTTTTTTAGCAAAACCGTTTTTAATATGTGACGCGATTTATGCGCCTGTTGTTATTGTCAAAAACGTTCAGCTAGCTCAAAAGTTTAAACATAAACCGACTTATAATGGAGCAGCACTAATATATAATTAAATTGTTATTAATACTTTCTCGGTAAGCAGCTTTGTAACGATTGACGCAATATCAAAGAATTTATTCGTGAGATTGTAGGTAGTATTGCAGAGTTAGGCACAGTGTATATACATTTGGCGTTATCAACATACACTTCGGGCCCAAATACACATTTTAAACATTACCCTAAACTTTGTTTTACTGTTTTGGAAATCTCTTGAAAAATAACCAAATTTTTAGTCTAAGATTTTTTAATAGTAAATCATTTTCTGAAAGCGAATCTGTAGAAATTTAGAATTTTAAGAAGTCAAATCCCATTGTGTTAAAAGATTGATATTTACAAAGTTCTATACAATTCTATTCTATACTAGGTTGATGTTGAGAAATATGAAAAAAAAAAAAAAAAAAAAAACAAAATTTAGCTGAAAAAGTTCGAACGAAAAAAAACGTTGAAATCAAAGCGTGTCCTGATCATCCCAGAAAGTTCGAAGATGAGGAATCAGAGACACAGAACTGGGCTAAGAGTGTGACTTAGCAAACCATTTTTTTGATTTGTGCAAGGAAGTTGTTTGCCGTGCATGTTGAAGCCGAAAGATATCAAAAGACAATTTTTTGAAGGGATTTTTGCAAGAAATAAAAAAGAAAACTTTCTATGCAAAAAAAAAAGGTAAGTCTCTGTAAGTTCAGTATTGTTTGGTCTGCTATGAGTTACCAAAATCAGGCGAAACAATTAATAGAGAACGGTATGGACTACAGCTACAACGTGTTAGCTATGACATGCGGGTAAAAGGCATAATGATTTTAAACCTCGGCGCGGCCAAACGCTGCTGTAAGGTTTTAAAATTGTCTGGAACTACTAAAATAGCAAGACTTATCCAACCCCCAGTCTGTTTTGCCTTGCTAATACTTACTTCTCTCTGACAGATGCAAACTGATTCTGCATATCACCAGTACGGATCGCTTAAAGAAATCAAAAACTGTCTCAATTATGAGAGGACTTATTTTATTTAAGATGATACTTGAGAATTACCGAAACGCTTGGGTAGCTTGTGACGGACAATACTTGAAAACGTAATTTTCCCTTCGATAGCTTGGAGGTAGCGTACTCGCCTCTATAACCCAAATGTCAGAGATTCAATTGTATGAAGCAGCACTGGTGCATGTACCTAGCAGAGCTAGCACAAATTCTCAAAATATCTAATACAATCTCAATGGAGGGTCTTTGTTTTATTTGAACAGCAATAAATAGATAAATCCCTATGTTCCGACTTTGGAACTATGACAGCATAGTCAAGGGTAAGAATATTTTGAAATTTTTCCTTATTCTGTTTAAAAAAAAATAAAAATAAAATATAATAAATAATAAATAAATCTATAAATAATAAATTATTAAAATCTTTTATTAAATTACTTGATCTACGACTTCGAAATTATGTTCAACTTTTCTGAAAATTGTAACGACCCGATTGTAGATTATACAAGTAACATTTTCAGTGAAAGTTAAGATGCTATGGCATATTTTACATCTAAAGTAGATAAAATTGCTCCTTGACATATATACCTATATATGTACAGTTAGACCCTTTTTATCCCTTATTCATAACTTTATAATATGATTTCTACGCAACGCCGCATTAACCAAAGCAAAAAAAAAAAAAAAGCATTCCATTATTAATATTTCCGCTCGCTTTTTTCTGGGTAAACAAAGAAATTCTGTAGAATTAGCTAAAACTTGGTTTGAATAAACAGCACAAATATTTGGCATGTGTTCACAGTGGTTTTATTGGTTCTGTTGGGGTTGGAATTTATTACATTTATGCATATTTACTTTTGGGCTTGGTGCCAAACATTGGTTTTTAACCCCTCACGTTGCAGACGGTGTGCATATGCACAGAAAGGGGGAAATAACCAGAGGATAGTTTTATTGGCCAGAAAAAACACCAACGCGCCACACACACGCTCGGCTCGCTAACTGATTCAAAGACTTACAATCTAGTATCTAGTAGATACATTTTCACTTTCAGTTTCTCTGGCTGAAAGCTCTATAGGGAAAATATAAAAAAAAAAGAATCAGTAGGCTGGTTGGCTAGTTGGTTTGTTTGTTGGCTTATTGACCGGCTGGACAGGCAGGCAGGCAGGCAGAGCAAATGGCATAGAAACCTGTTGGTGTCCAAAAGCCAAATTAGGTATAAAAATCCAGTCGACCGACGACGACGACAGCAACAACAACAACAAATGGACGGCGACACATTTTGAATGCAGCGCCAACAGCACAGCTGACACAGTTATAGACACACACTCCAAAAAAAAAAAAAAAAAAAAAACATCTACATATAATATACATATATGCATATGCACGAGGGTTGCTTGAAAAGTTATTGCCCTAACCATAAGGCGCATTTTTTAGTATATAATCCGCTTATTGTGTAATGTAGTTAATCCAAGCGTCATCTTGTTATTTCATCAGCAAGTATTTCGACAGATGAAACTAATGGGTTTTCCTAAGCCAAATATTAATTCCAAACCTAGTCTAAAAAAAAGATTTTTTTGGGATTTTTTAAATTAAATACATTAATTTATTCTATATATTTTTTATTAGGATCATGCGCGGAATATTCGGGCCATGCAGAATATCCAATACAGAGCTGTTCTTTGTCACAGGTGAGCCCCTATACACCTCCAAAAAAGTAAGAACAAATAGACGTGCATAGTTTATGCTCTCAGAATTAACTCAAGCAGTATTGTCATGATGGCACTGGACTGGAATTCTCAAGGCAGTAGACGTCTCAGAAAGCCTAAGGCGAACTGGAGAATATCCATCCTCCCAGAACTAGGTCCAGTCGAATACAACATGAGACAGAGGTAAACAGACGGCGCAGAACAGAGTTCGATTGAAGGAAAAAGTCATTGCTCCAAAGGAACAGGGTGAGATCTATAAATATTGTACTTGATCGAAGACGGAGAACACCTACATTACCTAGCCGAATTTGAATACAAAAATCATAGATTCTAAACTAAACAAGATTTTGACAAATTAAATAGTGAAGAAAAACGTTGAGGCTTTAAATTGGGTGTTCATTAATAATGACTGGACAGATAAATTGATGTAAACACTTTATTAGCCTTTAGTAAACATTTTGACTTGGGTTTCTGCATAACTTGCGTTGTGGTTACAGCCGTTAAATCAAATCATTAGTAGATAATAGTTATTGGGTAGAAAAAAAAAAATATAATAAATGTATTGTGTTGAAAGCAAAAATGCATTATGGGATTTTTTTTTCTTAATTGCTTGAAATTGAAAAATGTTTCCAAATTTATATTCTACTTCTTTGTAGTTTTCCGTTAAGCTGCGTCACTACATTTTAAATATTTTTCAATTTCGTAACATTTTTCTCTCAGACACAATTATTTCATAAAATTACTCATAAAAAATCGGGTTTTAAATGATTTAGTTAAGCAAAACGCATCTTTAAGATATTTTTGGCGAAACAATAAAAAACGAATAAATATCAGGTGATTTTTTACATAAAGACATGTATTTAAAGACGATAATCTTTTTAAATAAGTATGAAAAACATGAAATATATAGTATCTTTAATAGGCATCAAAAACCAACCACTGGTCAGCTCGTCAATCAATCATTGGATGCATTTATAGTTATTCGCATAAAGCTCCCAAAAAGCAATTAAAAAAATTTCAGAACGTTATCATCGCCTCCGTGGGGATGCATTTGCATTTGCGCAATACATGAATTCGTTCAAACGTTTGTAGCTCCATAAATATTGTCTAAACTTCGCGAATTTTTCAAACAGCACCTTCAAAATATAAATTTTTTTTAAAAATAAGACACTTATGCAATGACCTCTAAATAGCTAATTTAGTTTTTGCAAACTTTTGTATATTATTCGTTTTTTCACAAAATAAAAGAAAGGGGACACCAGTGGCTATAGCTTTGATAACTATCCGTAATTAAACAAAGATAACCAAGAAAGTAAGCATAAAAGCTGATAAAATTAATTCCGTACGCAAATATTAAATACTTATATCGAGCTTAAGCACTTAAGCATATACACCCCAAAATAATGATGTTGGTTGTCAAAACTTTTGAGAGATATTACTGCAAGTGACAATAAACATAACGTTTAGTTCGAAAAACAAAAAGCAATATAGATTATAATTCTAGCAGATTATTCAAGACGCTTTAAAGCTTTTATAAACCAATTTTTTGGCGAATTGTGCAATTTCTTGTGTGACAAACCATTTAGTTTCAAATCCCACACAAAATTTGATTTGAAGCAATATTATTTCCACAAAATATTATTTCAAAAAGTTAATTAAATAGGAAAAAATTATCAAAACGTTTATCGTTCTAATTGACAAAGGAAAAGCTAAAGGGGTTTTTTTTACCGATTTGCATCGTGATAGTTATATAACATTGTCAACCGATTTCTATCAAGTTCGGTATAGTAATAAGGAGGACTACAATGTTTTAATAAAACCAAATTGGTAAAGTTAAAAAACAAACGAAAAACCACGAAATTAATGTCAAAACCTAATTTATCGACTGATTTGCCGTATGGGAACTAAATTATATAGTTAACCGTTTTTGATTTAGACCGACGGAAGTGCATCAGCATACATCAACTTCTCTATGACTAGATCAGGATGACCCTGATCATACTTTAGGTCATTTTTAGAAGTCTCTCAGTTTTTTCGCTGGATGTTACAATCGTTTTCGACTTGCACCAACTGTCTCCTATGGTACAGGATATAATCAAAGAAAGATGAATAGAGCTTTTTACAAAAACTTTACTTACCACCCTCGCATTTACATATAAATGAACCTATACACACCCATGTAGTTTTCTATTTATTTTAACTTGTTTATTCCCAAGAAATAGAAAAAGCGCCAAAAGCAATAACAACAAACAACAACAAAAACACTCAGACCAAACGAAGCAAAGCGCACGCGCTGAAGGCGTTGAAGCCAACTTGCAACAACAACAACAGCAGCAGCAACTACAACCCACAACATGCAACAAATATAAGTATATAGCTATATATATTTATATACAAACACCACATGCATGAAGTACCGTTGCGCTGGTTTAGGCCAAAAGCCTTAAAAACTCAACTCTTTTTTTCACACTTGAGGGGGAAAAACATCGAACCACAAAAAATCACCCTTTTTCTAATAAAACATTGCGGTTAAGTTTTTAAGCTGAGGGCGCACACAGGTTCCATATACAAAACATATACTATATAATAACTACTATGTCTTACTGACCATGTCTGAGTTTCTTGGCCCGCTTTGGTCTGGTCTGGTTTGGTTTGGCTCGACCGACAGGTTTTTATATTTCTCTCTTTTTTCCGAAACTGCCAGCAACCCACGCTTTTGATGAACTATGTTGGGTTTTGGTTTTGGTTTCGGTAATTTTTTTTTTTTTTTCAGTTTTGAAAGATTTTTATTTTTTACATTAATGCAGGTTAATGCATACGGTTTGAAGTGCACACACAGATCAACAACGAACCCAACACAATAAACAAACAAACAAACTTGGGTGAAATCTTTGGTAGAATATGCAACTGGAAGTGTACCTTTCGTGAGGCCCATGATGGGAACAACTAACGGCAGTCTCATGCTAAGTGAGCGCGGAACTTTTGAAGCAAAGAGAACTTGCATGGCATAGAAGCAAAAAAGTTGCACTTAATTTGTTTAAATTAGTTGCTACTCTAGTTTTGCAGTTGCTAAAAATAGAGATAATTGTAGGTGCGATTGGTTCCCATACGTGAGTAAGACTTGGCTAACAATTAGTTAGTTAAGTTACTTTCTTGTGTGTTACAAGATGTGCTATAATGAGCCGAGAACTCTAGGCCAAATAAAGCCTAAAATAAACAAGTAAATATTTCAATGATTGGGCCCAAACTGCATAGAGCTGATGCACAAAGAAACATTTTTCGTGAATGTTGCGTAAATTTGACAAAAAGCTCTATACGATTTGCTATTTTTTACGGAATAAAATGACTGAGATTAGGCAAAGTTAGTTTCTTTTCGAAAGAGAATGGTAATCGTATTTTCTGCTTTGGCTTAATAATTTTTATTTTGATTTTCTTATTCAAACAATTTTAAGGAGGATTTCTGTACTACTACAAATCTTTTTAGAAATACCAAGCTATCATCAGATTTGGCTGATTGCTGTTTGAGACTAGAACTGAGAAGAAATATGAATTATATATATATTTGTATAGTATCAGTTCAAACATCAAATTTATAAAAAAAAAAATTATACAATAAAAATATAAAGTTTGTTGGAATATGTTTAATTTTATTTTCAAGCAATTAATTTAAAGCCTCGATATCCTGCAGCTGCTGCTCAGACTGATTCGGCTTCAATAGTTCTGGTGTTTGAATTCTGAAGTTCTTCTATAGTTGCACAATTGGACAGTATTATATTTTATTGGAAACATTGAAAGTATAAAGAAAATGTTCGTATATTGAAATATGTTCCGGACTCGGAACGTTGCAACCACGCCACTGTTTTTTCATCCATATACAAATACTTTTTAAGGTCCAAAAGCTGTAAAAAAAAGGGTGCAACATTAACTGAAGATTAACCGAATTGACTTGCTATTGCGAGATTTTATTCTGGACGATTACTTTGATTATTTCCCATTGTTTCAAAAATTTTGCAATATATATGAATATAAATATAAAAAAAATTCTAATATACGTGTGAAAATTAAAATATTACGTGTGTTTTGTTTCGTACTCTTAGATAGTACTCTCATTTCATTCTAGAATTCTAGGCTTAAGAAAGCTGGTAAATGTATCAATGATTGCACCAAAACTCCATATAGTTAGGGAATAAAAAAACACTTCGTATATTTTATACTGAATAAAAGATTTTAAAGATATCGCTATCAGTAGTATTAGTAGTCTTTCTTATAAACATTCAGTAAATGGAATCGGTTTTGTCAAAACTTGCCTTTTTATTACGATTTTACACATAGGAGCTTATGTTCTGGTAATTAACTGTTTTCAAATATGATATAGTACTTAAGAATATTAAAAGGCTTTCGGTTGTCCAATTCGGTCAGGATACCTATAGAAACACATGAAATACAGCTTATAAAAAACCATTTACTTTTTTTAGTCTTAGTTTTTGGCTATATGGTTTTAAACGAATCATATGCGTTCCCACCTGACTTACTGTGAAGCACTTCAGCGTTCAGAGCAGCGCATGTAAATCATTGAATTTTATTATCAAAATTAATGCTCGGTAAGCTTGCTTTCATTTCTTATCTTACTCATTTCTCCCAAACTCATTTCTGTTCGAAAAGATACGCAAATTTCCCTAGAGTAAAAAGCACCCTATTACTCAATTCAAAAAAATCTATCATTCAAGTGAGAAAATGAAGATGCTTTCAAACAATAAATAAATTTCAACAATTTTATTAGACCAATTATGTCTTTTTTATGGCTAAACTAAAATTTTAACACTTTTTAATACATTTCCGATGGAAAAACCCAAAGAAAAAGTGACAAGAGCAGTATAGGTGAATTTATCAAATTTTACTACTGAACCAACTTCAACTTTTAGGCCAACTTTGGACAGTCTTATGAATGAGCAACGTTACAACCACGTGAAACTAATTTTCAGTTTTTTTTTTATTATTTTTTATGTTCAAATTGTTCACACACTAAAAGCATTATGGATGTGTATTTAGTATGTTTGGAACATAAATAAATGTTGAAAGCAAATAAAAGAAATAGCAGAGGAACTTCACTTGCTATCGACTAAAAATCTATGAAAAACGTCAAAAACCTGATTTGAATGTTAAAAAAGCAACAACAACAACAACAAAATCTTAATGTTCTAACAAAAAAGTCTAAAAATCTTTGCATATAGTTGTGACTTTTGGAACAAAAAACAACAAAAAAAAGAGAAAAACTTAAGTAGCTGCAAAGTAGCGCATAGAAGCAAATACTGAGCAAACAAGTTGGAAACTTATTGAAACAAGCCAATTTCTGCATACCCTGAAGCTGTAGTATATCGCTTAAAGAATACAAATCTAAGTTTAACGAAAACGAGAAACCTGCAATATGAAAGCAAATATGTTCGATTTTGCTTCGAGCCTGCATAATTAACGACAGCAAATTTAGCGAAGCGATTTAGTCATGTGACGACTATCGTTGGATATTTCAAAAACAACAACTGGAGAACCCCCAATAAAAAGCTTGTGTACTAGAGAACACCAAACACATAGAAGCTTTAAATTTTTAACGGATCTCAGCCATAATCTCTTGCAACATGTGAAATAGTTTTGAATTAAAAATCTCACTTTGGTCATATTGGAACTTCCATATATTTGGCTTCAAAACGATTCAGAAAAAGCAGACTGAGTTTGTTCTCCAAAGCTCAACCAACAGTCTCTTTATATAATGATTTTTTCCTATTAATTTCTTATAGAAACGCTTGTATTTCGGGAATGTCTGTAGTATAATAAATCTTTTAGAAATGCCAATCAGTTCAAACATCACATTATACAATAAAAATAGCAAATTTGTTGGAATATGTTTAACTTTATTTTTAAGCAAGCATCGATATCCTGCAGCTCCTGATCAGACTGATTCGGCATGTAACTAGTGTTTTGCTGCGAAATGTTCATTACTTAAACAATGTTCGAAAATTTAACTATCTTCAAAAAATATGATTGCACATTTGAACAGCATTAAATTTTATTGGAAACATAAAACGTTTGAAGAATATGTTCGCATATTCAAATACTTTTTTGACCATCAGTACGCTTTAAAGGATATTCCGGATTCGGTAAGTTGCAACCACATTACTTCTTCTATTCCATTTACAACTTGTTTTAAGGGTCCACAAACTTTAGAGGCTGCACCATTAACTGGAGATAAACCAAATTGTCAGATTTTCTTTTCCGGACTTTTGCATTGATTATTTCCCATTGTTTCAAAGATTTTTAAATATATAACAATATAAATTTAAAAAAATGGCAAAATAAGCGCAGAAATTAAAATATTATGTGTTTTATTCCGAATTTTTAGCAGGTGGTGCTCTTACTTCACGCAAATTCTCTAAATATTTGGCATTACAAGTACTAATGCAAATTCAAAATCGCACCTCAATTTGAGTTCGCTTAGCAGTCTTTTTGTTGAAATTATGAGGTGCGTATCATAAAAACATTCAAAAACTACACATTTTTAAAATAGATCGACATAATCCTGGATTTGAATTTCTGCTGAAGAACGCTTAGATCGCATAGATCTATTTAGATATTCCTAAACAGTTCCATGCCCATTTAGCTTGAATTCCAGAATTCGTAGAAAAAATTATTCAAATTGAATTTGTACATTTATTTACACAGAAAAAGTTTCTTTACCAAAACTAGGAATTTTATTTGGGATTCTTAATATTTTAATTTTGAACTTTTAATAAAGGCTGCCAATAAGTGAAAAAAACTCTACCTAAATAGGAAGAATCCTTAAAACATAAGCACCGAAAATATAATTTGTTTTCTAGTCTTAGGTCACTCAAAACGCATTACGGATTTACTAGTTTAAGTACAAAATACTTGACTTTTTTCTCTCAGTGAACTATAGATATCGCACGGATGTCAACCAGCAGCAAAGAACACGTGCGTTCATTTAACCGGAAGGTAGTTTGACTTTAAAATCAAGACTCTTTTCGACAGCTTAACAGGACCTCTCAAAAAGCGCATCACTTAGTTTAATGTTCCCCGTAGAGTCGTTTGTGGTCCTTTTCAAATGCCATGTATAGGATTAAATAAAAAACCATAGTTTTATTGGCGAAGCATACCCCGCGGCGATAGACGTTTAAAACAGTAAATGAACTAACAATTCAACCCCTCATATCAACTTTAGACAATACAATAAAATTGCGCTTAATTTTGCACCCATTTAAGATGACTCATAACTGGTGACTACCATAACTAAAGGGGCCGGCACAGAAATTAAGAATTGATAGCTGATTTCTAATAATAATAAGTTCAGGTAAAAGAAATTTTAGTTATTCTGAGATAAACGAAACCAATATATATCCCTCGTTTTCGGGGATGACGTGGCTCAGATTTGTCAAAGCAAGACATGATGTTGCGAAATCACTCGGATACAGATTCAGTCCTGGGGAATTGCGAAATCATTCAGATTCAGTCCAGGGGAATACGTAATTTTTGACTCTTTCGTTTATTATTCTGTAGATTTAAATATTTATTTACAATTTTTTTCCTTACGAACTGATTTACGAGGAATACTATTTTATTTGATCGTTTTGTCGCTGTATTGAGGTCTACTTGACTTGGTGGAACACCTTCACCTTCATCAATTAATAAATAAATATCTTTATCGTTGGGGAAAGGGTGATGGAAAGCAGCAAATTGAAGGACAAGTTTGAGTGCGATTTTTGGACGAATTACGGTTGAGATGCAAATGCCAAGGATGGCGGCGGACTTGACACATTTAGATGCGTATATATTCGAGATAGCTTCTGCGTTCAAATACCGAGGGTACTGTCATGTTCAAAGACAACCGCTCACGAACTTCGCTAAATACTGAAATTCCAGCAAAGTTGCCACAGGCGGCCGTAGAGTAGACAGATCAAAAAAATACGTGAATCGCTCAGATAAAAAAAAAGGTCAACATCAAATGTGTCGGAGCAATGGCTTGATTCAGGATTGGAATGCCTTCCAAACACTTTAGGAGGGGCAGAAGCGAATTCCAAAAGGGGTTCGATAAAGCAAAGTTGGGCTCTTTTAAAATCGTATCGTAAGATAAACTTGTATCGCCAACGATTTCCACTGCACGTTACACGCTTTATATCAAAATTAATCTACCCTTCGCTATATGGCCTTATAAAACTTTACAACAATGACGAATAATGTTGTAAATGGCATGCCATAAAGTACATATATATATGTATATACTATATATATACCCAGCCAATTATATATATAGATGTACATATACAACAAATAATGTATGATAGCAAAAGCTAACTACTCGTACCGCTCAAGTCATCCAATAAAATGTAAAGAAAAAAATAACGCCACAAAGGGCAGTGACACTTTTTGTTTTTATTTTCTACCGTGATTTTTTTCTCTTTCTTTTGAATGCTTTCGAATTGGATGGACAGGTAGTTTCTCGACCTATTGTCAGATTTGGAGAATGAACAATGAAAACTATTAAGGCATTTGCCATATATAAATATATTATAATCGGACGCAGCTAATTGGGACAATGAAGCCATTTAGCGCAAAGCTAATTCCAATTATGATGTGTACACACTGGTGCATATATAATATATATCTTGAAAGATAGATCCAGAAATAAACAAAAAATACACAACTTTTGTTTATATGGACATTTTGTCATAACTGTAAAGTTCAAAACATATTTCCATTTTGTACTTTTTTTCTCTTTTTTAAGAAAATGCAAAACTACGAAATGTAAACAAAACATCAAGGTGAGGTCATCAAGCAGACGGACGTCTATGTCGGCGACGAAATCAAGCTATCGCTATTAGAGATGGCAGCGTGAGGCGATTATGATTGTGGGTCTTGCGCATGCTCACCTATAGAATCAGAATTTTCAAGATTGACTTGAAAGTCATATAATATTGTAACCCATGAGACCTCTCAATATAAGGATTAATAAAAAATTATTAACCCATGTTTTGATAGTCGAATATTTAACTATTTTAAGTTTTTAGTTGAAAAAAAGTGATCCCAAATTAAGCAAATTTTTTTTTTTTAGGTCCATTTGTTTGGGATTTAAAGTAATTTTCGATTTTTTTTGATTTGTTATATTTTGGCATGGAATTTGGGCTTTGTCATGACTAATGAAAATCAGTAAGTATTTTTGCTTTGAAGCTACCTAAGGTTTAGCAGCAGTTCCTCATAGTCTGTTTGTTAAGGATTAACAAGCGTTTTAAAGTTTTACAAATAAATGTCTTTCGATTTGATACAATATTGCATGGAATATGGATTTCGTCGTTTTTGTTTTGGGCCCCTAAGTTTAAAAGTTATTGACATTCAAAGTTGAAACATTTAATCACAGAGAAAATTCTATTTCGCTTAAAGTGTATACGTTTAAGAATTATGACCACTTTAAGTTTTCAAAATAAATTTCTTTCGTCTGCTTCCATTTTTGCATCGATCACTGATTTCGTCACGTTTAACAAGAGTAAATACCTACGTATTTTTGTATTTTTTCAGCGAAATCAGAAGTCGTCGTTTGTACTTACAGGTTTAGCAATAGCCATTCCAAGTTTTCAAAATTACGAATTATTCATGGATTCACATAATTCGTTTAATATAAAACAAATGATTATGCATGAATACATTTTTTAACCCGTAAACTTATATTTTGATTTTTACTTTTTACAAAATAATAAATCGAAAAAACGACAACCGAATCAAAAAGATCTTTTTTAAAAGGTAACTTATTCAAACAAAATCATTTGTTGACCCACAAATCTTTATTTTGTTGTATTAAATAGTGGTATTGAAATCGTGTTTGAGAATTTTGAAGTAAAGAAACTCCAAGAAGGCGTAATCTTTCCAAACAACAAAATTATTAGTTTTAAACCCTAAACTCCGAAAAATATATTGTTATTTTAATTTCTCATTCTGCTCTCTAAATAATGGAATCTAAAAAATAAAAAAATCTCCTGTCATTGACAATCGAATATATCGAATCTGTCCAACTCTTTCCTACTTTTCTAAGAGTTCGTCTGTCACTCTAGATTATATATGCCCGTTTCGAAAACTCGTTATAATTGGTATCTGTTCGACAACACATAAAACTAGTTTTCCGACACCGGCAAACTCTAAATCAGAGCCTGCAAATATGGGTTGACATTTTCAGAGGAAAAAGTTGACCCACTGAATTTTTTGCTCCAAAGTCTATTCTGAATGAAGCCGCTTTTTTTTGGTTGTGTTTTTCTGGAACACTTTTACGTGGAACTTTCTGCCTTATGGATTTTTTTAGCCGAGATAAAACACAGGCTAAACGGACAAGCACATATGAATATGCCAAAAACATTCTAAACCGACACTTTGCCCAAATCTTTTTTATTTTTTAGCAAGCATTTGTTGTTATTGTTTCGTATGATTATTAAGAAAAAGAATTGTTTGACTCAGACATTTCTTTTCTTCAATTTTTCCGTTTCATTCGTGTATCCACAAATCTTTATTTGTAAAATCTTTATAGTAGTTTCGTGTAACCCATTTAGCAGTTATTTGCGAAATATACGTAACTAGGAAACTTTGAAGTGTAATTATACGAAATATAGTTATGAATAAAAGGAATGTGCGTTTTGAATAGTCATGTTATCGTGGTATGTGTATGGGCGCCGAAACCATTCTCAAGATTTTATTTTGGGGGCATTGCTTTCTTTAAGAAAAGTGCTTCCAAAACTATTATAAATAAATGAAATAACTTTTTTTCCCTTTGGCTATGCTGTTTGAACGGCTAGTCTACTAAAACGACATATAGGGCTATGGGGAATCTTCAAAATTTAATCAATACGACATTATGCTCGCACGAAGTACAAACGTGCTTTCTTTCGAATATTCATTCCAAAAGTTCGTGCAGATTTCTGCGAAAAGAATTAGTCGCGTCCATCTCTAGCTGTCATTCGATGGACAGAACGTGCATTAGCAGCACGTCGGACTAACACGCGCATTCACACCCAATACCATAGATAGGGTAATATAATTGAGAAATATTTTAGATCTAGCTATTATATATATAAATATAAACGAACTTTTAGATATACACAAAACGTTAAAATAAAGACAAAGTATGCATATTATAAACATTTACACCAAAGCTACACTCATAACTCGGACGTAGTGTCTGGGAGTCCCCTATGCACCGTCCTATCATACGCCGGCTAACAGACAGTTCGCCTTTAACTTCTCAAGAGCACAAAACCGCCCTAAAATCAATTTCAAGTTGAAATTTAAAACATTTTTAATTAAAAAGCAAAAGTGAAATGGAATAAAGTATTTCTCTTTTTTTATAGTATAAACTTTATATACGCAGTAGGTACTGGGAAGTATGTCGCATGGGTACTACAATACCTAAAACGACGTTTATAATTTGGACTTTAAAGCGAATCGAATGTTGTTGGTTCTGCCAGCGAAATATTTCACAAACACGCAAAACTTTCATTTCACAATTAGACCAATCGCCGCCCGTATGTCTCTCGGCTCTGCAGCTCTTTAGCCGGGAGCTGTCTGGGTTAGTAAGTAGTAGTTGGGTTGCTTGCGCGTTTTGGAGCTGCTCTTACAGTCGCCGTCCCCCCCAATTGATTGCTATAACGCAGTCGAGTCAAAGCTGATAAGCAGTTCACAGTTTTCTGCTTGGACGCAGTGAAACAACTTGGCGGCGGCCTCTTTTCATTATTCTCTGCATTTTTTTTTCCTCATTTGGGTAGGGCATCTTTGTTTAATGCTCGAAAATGTTAAGCGAAAAAATTAAGGGAAAAACTTGTAAATGAAAACGGAAAACTGTAGGATTTTAAAACTTAAGTTTTGGCAAAGATCGCTTATAAAATGGGGACTGAATATGTATAAGAATTTCAGCTATGTTACGATTAAAGAAATGTTGTTAGAAAACTTTTGGCAAGACCAAAATATGGTTATCCCAAAGAAAATAGGTAGATCTCTGTCTTGAAACCAAAAGTTTATGTTATTTATGTCAGCTACATTCTTCAAAATTTAAAAATAGTTTTATGTTTAAAATATAAAAATGACGTTCAGTCTGAGATTTTTCATATAAAGTTTTTTAAATTTCTCTATGGCAGTTTACTCAATTTCTTGTTTAGGACTTGAATTTGAAACTTTTAATTTGTTGTCCAGAAATATCGACCAAACGTTAGAGGCCCCTTAAAGTGAACTAGTCATCATAACATTGAGTCTCACGGTACAAAGTGAACAACTTATAGCTCTTCCAAAGAGCAATGTAAGGATTGCTTATTGGTTCTGGCGACCGACCACAGACGTTTTAAAAAAAATTTCATAATAAAATAAGAAATTGGAAACACGGAAATCTCGACCAAGCATAAGAGGCCCCTTAAGGCCAATAAGTCAGAAGCAGACAACCGTACCTTTATACTGAGCTTCAACCACGATCTTAACAACTTCAAGATATTTCAAAGAATAGTGCATGAGACTGTTTACTAGGTCTCGATACCGCCGACGGTACAAAAGGAATTTCAAGTAACTCTCTCTGATCCAGAATCGGAATGACTGCTGGAATCACCACATAACTACTACTAAGGAGGCGCATAAGCGAAACGCGTGAGCAAGACCTTTGGAGAAACAGAACATTTAAATGATGATATTGACAATTTCCTAATTTTCTAGTTAAAATTTGAAATATTTTGTTACTTTACTTTTACCACGAAACCAATTAGATTATACAAGTTAATCATAATCCCAGATTGCCCTTATTCTATAAAAAGTTACAAAAATACAAAAAACAGGAATCTCAAAATAGTTAGGTCTAAGTATTGTCGCAATTACAACTGCCTGCTTTGTAGTTACTGTCTCTTCCAATCTATTTATAAAGTATTTCAACACATTCTCAACTCTTAAGACTGCCACCGTATTTTTTTATTCTTTGCAACATATAGTCTTAGTTCTGTTTCGAAACACCAAGTTCACTTTAAAAGTCCTTTTCACAATTTTCTGCTTTTTTTGTCCTAAAATAAAACTTTATAAAAAGTTTCCCCAAATTATAGTGTACATTCAACGGTCTACCATTCGCGCACGGTTATTGCTGTATGCGATTTTCGCGCATTTTTTTATCGCACAGAATTTATCGCTTAATATTAGTGCAAAAGCCTCTCTATACGCCTCGTCTGGGAAGCACAAACTACCCAAATCCTTGACCGTTTCGGATTGCGTGCAAGTTGTGCATAACCATTAAGTCGCGTCGCTGTCGCAATGCCCGCCGCCGTCCATTTGTTGTGTCGTCAACTCTTTTAGGCCAAAACGTAGAATAAAGTCTTATTTTTTTTTTTGCTTGATTTTAGCAAAGTTCCCAATTTCAAATCCATTTGGGAATTGGCAAAAGTTAATTGGAACTTGTAATAAAAAGGGGCGCATATTTTCAGCTGCATTTCATTCAAATTCATGCGTTTGTCACATTTTTTTTTTTGTGATTTTAAAAGCGATTTTGTGTTGATTTCCAAACTATATGAGAAAATAAAAAATTAACAAAACAAAACGCAACAAAACAGCTAGTAAAAGTTGCCCTGCCTTTTTTTTTTGGTTAGCAAATTTTTTATTTTTTTTTTGATATTGAAAACGTAAAACTGACCGTGGTTTGGCTTTGTCTTTGATGGTTTCGGTCGTGTATCGACCATTTATAATTATCAAATTATGTTAGAAATGAATGGAGCGTTTTGACTAAATACACCTAGAGGTATTTATTTGTGTGTGTGTGTGTGTATCTGTGCCTCTGTCTGTGTGACTTTTGCGTCATGGCTCCAAGACATGGCTAAAATCTGGTCGTTAGTCGATTTCAAGCATTTTCGTGACTTTCTGTGCCAAAGTAAATATTTTTGTTGATTTTAGCTTTTAGTTTTGTTTCTCATTGCTCGATATTCGTGTTATTCTTTATTTCCCCTCTTATTTTTTTTCATCTACTTTATTATTATTATTAGATTTTTGTGTCCATGTGTGGCAAGAGTACAGGAAATTATAAAGTCAAATGTTGCATGTTCTGTGGATTGCCTTTTTTCTACATGTATGTGAACTTGTTTGCCCAGTGAAGCGCTCTTTGGTCGAAAGTATCAAAATATATACATATATATATACATATATATATATGCACGATTTTTTTTTGAAAACAAGCTGAAATAACAAAGGCGCAAAAATGAATAATATTGATGCAAGTAGCGAAATACCTCTAAATGGGCTAAATTTGAAATTTCGCTTATTTTGTAAATTATGCTGAAACTTAAGTAGTTTTCAGTCTATTAACAGAAACAGAAATATTTTTATTAAGAAGCTATTAAAAATTTCTAATACATTTGCAACTAACGATACTAAAGGGTGATTTTTAAGCAACTTATTTTTTGGCCATATCGTTTTAAATAGTTCAAGCAGTTTACATGTGCCTTTCGGTTAATGTCATAATTAAAACATGAATCGACTTACAAGTAACGAAGAGCGCTAACAAATAATAATAGTTTTATTATCATTATTCATGCTCGAGAGTATTATATCTCGAATGGATAAGTTAAGCAGACATAATTACACATTGCGACTAAAGCCAAACCAGCGGCATTGCCACATCTACGAATGCAATCCGTTTGGGTGTATTACCAATTCTCCATATCTCGCAGTCTCACTACGGAAATACCGTCTAAGGATCACATACCCTTTCAAGAGCTACCAATGCAAATGGTGTGCATTGGGTCTAGCTTTTCAAAAGACGCATAAGGCCGAAACTTTATTGTTAATGACAAAACGTACTGTACGATTCTGACAACTTATATTTTTTTTTGTCGAAATGAAAGAACTCAACATAGTTTACGTATAATTTGAACAAGATAGCGCCAATTTCCAAATAGCACACGAAACAAGGGACCAATTGAGAGAAGAGTTCGATGAGTATTTATTTTATGCTTGCGGCCGGTCAATTCGTCTACGAGATCATGAAGCCTTGCATTGATAGGTATGCCAAAATTGGGTCCAGCATATTATTACGCTTTGAAAAAATCACCCTTTATAATCAAAAGTACCATCGTCTGAGTTAATTTTCCTAAAACAAACACTGCAAACACTGCTAATAATAGAAAAGGGGTTCGCATTGCAAAAAAAGTGCGCACTATTTCAGTTACTGATAACCTGAAAAGCTATTTGATATTTTTTTTTTACCATTATTTTTAAAATTTAAATTAAATTTCTTGTTTTAATCAAATAAAGATTTTATAGATTTTTATAAATTTGGTAGGTTTTTCTTTTAAAGAAAATTATGCAGCTCTTAAAACATCACTTTATATTGAAAAGTTTTTCGAAACTAAGTACCATAGCTCGAAAAATTTCCCTAAAATCATAAAAAAAAACTCTGTGCTTCATTTGGAGCATTCAAAACTTTTTGAATAGGTAAACATTCGGTCAAGGCAAAGTACTTCAGAATAAAGGATATTTTATTTTCAGAGCCCACAAAAAGTTTTTCAAAAATTCAGAAAAAGGCTTAACATTATAGTAAATAACGCTTCCATAGCTTAATGACTTATATTTCAAAACATTTTTTTACTACATTTGATAGTCCAACAAAGTCAGACACTAATTTAGATTGTTTGATAAATAACTTTTAAATTATATTTTATTCGCTAAACGTAAGCAACAATAAATGAAAATAAAGAACTTACTATTTTCGAAAAAAAATTTAACATTTTATCGGCTCTAAAAGTCTTTGAAAACTAGGCAATATCTAGTTGTAGTTTTGCTGGCAAATGCTAGCTACGAAATTCTACTTAAAACCTCCATATATTAGCTCGATGCCCTATATAATTATTATTATTATTTTCGAATAAATTTTAACCATTATGTTACTAAAATTTTGTTTTATTTAGTTTTCAAATGGCTGAAATCTTTTATTATATGTTAGTAGCTATTTAGGTGCGTTGTGAAAGTGGCTTTTATTGAACCAGTTTCAATCCGAACTTAAATTCATTCATTCATTGCCAACTAATGCGAATGTCTAAACAATAAATCAAATTGACTAATCATACACTTGGCACATATAAACGTTTAGTTACCTACTTTTTGAGCCAAATACAAAGTAATTAAAGCTTAACAATGGCTAAATAAATGAAAGAAAACTGGCCGCTCCCAGCGCACGAAACTTATTAAGTCATCGATTTTTACGATATTTAAGGGGGGCGCCACTCATTTTAGAGGCTACCGCTTGCAGCTTGTTATCGATAACTTGATTGTTTCTTTCGCTTATTTTGTTTTTTTGTTGGTCAGTTCGCTGCTGATCGGACACACAATAATAAATGCAAATCTTTACTATATTATATTGCATGTTTGGATGTACATAAATTATACGCATAGCATATAGGGTGTAGATATGGTAGCAATATAATAAATATTTACTATGTACATACATATATATTGTATATAAATGAAAAGATAAAGATTTATCGTCATTTGGGTAGGCCGCCAATGAGTAATGCGATTTTCTTGCAGTTTTGTTTTTTTGCTCTTTGTGTAAAAAATTGAGATTCAATTTACAGTGCGCGTTTCCCCCATCCAGTATCCAGTCGCTAGTTTCGAGTTCGAGTTCCAATTTGTTTTGCGAGTCGAGCGACGTGTGGAGCGTCAAGCCTTTGCAGCTGTAGCCATGCGTTCTGCCAATAGATAGCTATATATATATAAAGTATTTGTAGATATATACACAGATCTATGTATCTGTGCTTTGTTTGTTTTGACTGAGTTGAAATGACTAATTAAATGGAGCTGTTCTTTTTTTTTGTCTTTTAAATTTTGTTTTTGTTTTCATGCGTCAGTGATTCTTAGCCAAAGTCAGCCAAATTTAGCTCTTAATTTAAAGCTACCAACTTGCAAAAAAAGCAGTAAATATTTCAAAATTCTACGCCTTATCTAATTAGATTTATTTATCAATCACACATGTGAGTTCCCCCTAGGGGTTTCTCAAACTCATTCGCTCTTGGTACATTATATATTTGTGAACACCCACACTTAAGCAGCGCAACGCCCCTCACAAAATGTATTACCAAGTCTACCAATGTTTATTTGCTTCAACTTATTTATTGTTTATGTATTCATTGAAGTTGATCGGTTTTCTCCTATTTCTCATAACCAAGAAGTAAACAATCCGACAGCACTCAAATATGCATGAATGATTGCAAATTATGAACCCTGTGTGAATTTATTATATACACCTATTTAACAATGGAAGAGTATAATGCATATCGTATAATAATGCAAGCGGCGATTGCACAATGAGTTAATTAGCTCCATCTAGTTGGGCATCACTGGCAGCGAGGCGAGTACATTACTCCTTCTGTACTTGTCAAAAGTGCTGCCATAGCGCGTAATGTGCTCTTCGCTAGTGATGCCAATCACGGAGCACACATTAAAAAGCCAAAACGATTAGAAAAAGATCAGCATTAGGAAAAACCTCAAAATGAAAAAAGTTAACACAACAGTATTCGAGATTATTTACTTTTATATTTAAAAAATTTGAAATTTTAGTAATTTCGTTAATTTAGTATCCAGGAAAAACCATCTAGATGATGTGTTATCTTTTTTGGAAAACTTTTTGTTCAAGCGTTTTCAAAACTTTATTTTCACTCAAATTGGCTTCAATAACTATTGAAAGTAGTAAAGTAAAAGTCAAATATGATTCGGAAAGTGTTTAAGGGTATCCCAAACTCGCCCAACAAACCGCATTATAATTAGTAAAGTTTTAAAGATGGGATGCTGTGTTCGTTCGTTCAATTATTCCGAATATTTTTTGTTATTATTAGTCCTCACTGCTTTAGACGCTTTTGTATACAACAAATTTATTAAGATTTTTTGGAATCGTCGTTAAATGATGTGGCAGTTGTTAAAAAAAATCATCCTTCTATGTGCGGAATGTCGTCGTAAGTTTTACGTAGTATTTCTGATTTTGATGTACTCATTCTGATGAGTTCATCATTCGTCACACTTCTTGGCCAGCATATATTCATTATATTTCTTAGACAGCAATTCGGAAACACTACCAAAATTCCATATCTTTTCGAATAAAACCGATTTTCATTTATCAATTTTAGCGCTACATTGTACCATTAAAAACTATGTTTTGCTTTCTATTTATGAAAATCGCAAAATTAGCGAAAACTTTATGTGGATTGGCGCAAAAACTCTGTGAATTTCATTTTACATTACGAATTTAAGTATGTTACGGCGACTTTTGTAAATTATTTCAAGCTCAATTTGCTTTAAAATGAAGGACAAATATACCCGGGAAAACCTTACAGTGGCATCACTGTCAATCGTTATAAGCGGTAACAAAAGAGTAGACTTTGTCTATTCCCAAATTAATTATTTTCGTTTCAGTCGTTCGTGCTTTATCTGTAAGCTGGGGTAGGAAATTTAGGATATTAAAGAAATTTAGGACGGGTTTTATTCACAACAAATTAAAATATTCCATTCCTTCGAGTCGATTTATCTTCTGTTAAAATTATTTAATTTTCCGTCAGCGGGTCGTTATAACTACTCTCAATTTTATAGAGTATTAAACTTAAAACGATACCAAAGAAGATACTATAAAGTGCGAAAAGGATTTAAAAATTTTCCTGCTTGAAAGGATTTAAAAAAGGAATAATAGAGTGAAGGAAACAAGTGATGTTCGCGGTAGAGGCAAAGTTTGTATGCCTAACTGTGCCTATATTTCTAAAGAATATCCATGAGGAAAGTCATTATTAGCGCTAGGAGCACATCGGCATTACTGCCTGAGTGAATATCACGAAATTTTTTCTTTCAAGATGTCCCTGAGCAAAATCTTGCAAGAACTTCCGAATCGCCTGGCGCCTATTATCGGCAATTTGATTTGCGCGCTAGAATCAAAATCATAATGAGTATCAGTTTATTTCGAAGAAAAACAAATAAATATGTATTTATTTATTTACATTCGATTTAATTGATCGCATGTAATTTAGTTTTCACTTTTTTTATTTAACAACTGAATTAATTTGAGCAAACAGCCTATTTTTGTATATATTGGCTTGTATTTCCGAGTAGATGGCGCTACGCCATGCGCCAGTTATTAACGCCACCTTGAGTCTTACAAAGAAGTAATTTGATCGCAAAAAATTAGCAGTACTCTTTTCTCTCACGCTCGTTTATAAGTAGTATAATTAAAGCATGATTTTAATTAATTTGTTGATACCTATCTAATAAATGAAATAAAATCTAACCATCCATTGCCGATTAATGGGTTTGGGTTGGATTTTGGGAAAAGACTTCTCTCCAAACAAATAAAATTTTATGTAAACTTGGCGCTTCTTGTCTGGGTTGTTCTTGACATGTATGATATGATATATACAATATATGACATGATAAACAATTTCTATTTCAATGTTTTTTAGCGTATATCGGTTTCCATCAGTTTTTGATAATACTTCTTACAATTCCAAAAATAAGCGATAACACACAAAATTAGCGTTTGTTTTGAGTTCACATATTATTCACATCGATCGATTTTATATTGCCGTGCATTTCGTTAAAAATGGTAAGAAACAGCCGGAAGATCCCGACTTTACAACACTCCTCTCCATGTGGTGTAAGGGTTAAAAATTATCTATAAACACGCAACTACTGGCTTTTAATGACGGATGCAAATAGATGATTTAGGAAGTGCTCTCTTTCAGTTTTTCGAAGCAATCGCAAAATGGCTTATACTTAATCAAGCTTTGGATCAGCTTTTTGAACAACATGATTTTTGCACCGGATCGTGACTGATCATGGATAACGATAACACCAATAACATGTTTTCTAAGATTAACCATTAATGGGGTACGTTATCGACTACAACCAAGACTCGATTTTAAAATATGATAAATTTACTGAATTCGAAATTACTGAAACGGAATGCCTTAACCCACCCGCCATTTAAACCAGACTTGACTTCTTCTACCGAGTACATGCTCTTTCGACGTTTGCAAGTGGATTTAAGGGTCACAGGTTCGGATATTTTGAAGAATTTTATAATTGGCTTCATAATTCGAAGCGTCAAGTCGGATTATGCAGACAGCAATTGAAAGTTACCAGAGAGATGTTGTCGTTTTCCATGGGCTATACTTTTAAAAAACTATTTTAAACTTATTTAATTTTTTTGATGTGCAATATATCTATAGCTAAAGCTTAAGACTCTTGTGAATCTTAAGGAGTAAGATTTTTCAACATTTTCTATCAAGAGTTTTCAAGAAGTTTGGTAACTTTAAAAATAATTTATGAAAATTATATGAGTTTGGTAGTAATATGGCAAATCTACAGTATTCGTCAATATTTTGTGGTTTGCTAAGAAAATTAAAGCAATTCGAATGCTTTAATTTACGGCAAAGACTTTTAATAATATTAAATTTTTAAAGCAAACTAAATTTCTACAAATCTTTCGACTACAGGCATGCGATTTTTGTGCACTTACAGGCGAAGTGTTTACCAATTTTGAACTTTCCAAGAACCAAAATATACTTTCGATCTTTCGCAGACATTACAAAATGGCTCAACAGTTTAAATGATGTCAGAGAGAACACATGCCAACCATTTGAGTAATGTTGGAAATTTAATGAATATAACATAAGATAAACTAAGCTTTTATCTTAATAAAACGCAACACCTCTTAAAGGCGAAAGCATTGCTAAGGCGACCACTCTGCGTTTAGAGCGCTAATCACCAAGTTCAGACATACACGATTACGTTTTCGCATACTTCTACGAAACCCCGCGTAATCTATATTAAATAATTGTTAACAAAAAAACGTGTAGTTACAACCTTAAAGTTATTTAGCGAACAAAACTTGAAATACAAATTACGCATATAGATAGATGATTTTCAAAAATGAACAGAAACTTGTCGCTTTCAAAGAACTTTACTTTGAAAGAACTCACTGCTGCTATACATTTAGCAAACTTTCGTATACAACGTTGGAATTTTCGAAGAAAAAAAAAGCTAAGCACTTTAAAACTTGTCGATTTGGAATCCCCGCGCAATTAGACGCACATTTTTTCACATGGCATTGAAACGTATTTGTTTAGTCTTTCGATTTGAAAATAATTACAAAATTTATGTGCTTTTGGTATGCGTATTTCTTTTGTAGACTCTCTTTATGACTAATGTATGTATAATCAAATACAAATAGAAATCATCAAAACAAGTCCATTAAAGAAGCTAAATGCCAATAATCCAAATATAATTCGCCGACTAGTTCTGGCCGCTGCTGGGCATTGGAAAATTAAGTATTTAAGCAACAATTAAATCGTAGACGATCTTGCTGCACATTACTAATAGCAACAGCGCCTGGAGACAGTATCATGCTTAATGAGGTCATCATTATTGTTTTCTTACCGCTTTTTGATTGATGGGTCATCCATAGAGTTCCTTGTGTGTTCCAATAAAATATCAAATATAAATGTGGCAAGCTCCAATTAGACACATACGAAGACATGCGTACGTATGGATTAGTTGGTTGGCGAAGTGTAGCTGCTGCTGTGTTTAGGGCTGCACAGCACAATATGCTATTTTTTGCATATATATATTAGACATATATGTACACGGACGAGGTCTCTCACGCGCTGTGAAAAGGCACTGAACTCGATGTTGTTGCTGCAATGCTAGACGCGAAGACTAACCGTAGAGGGGGAATTTTTTGTAACGTTGGGGCGTTTGGAATATCGGCGCGGTATTTGTATGGTTTTTGGGCAAATCTTGCGCATAAAAATATACTTCTGGTACGCGTGCCGTAGTAGTAGTGGTCGACGTCGTCGTTGTTGCTTTGTTGTAACTATATTTAAATTTTATGCAAAATATTTATTGCGCGAAAATTGTGCGAAAAATTCCAATGGAATTTGTGTTTTTTTGTATTTGTGTTGATTGCTTTGTGGTTTGTTGCCAAGTGACGTTTTGATTTGTTTTGCTTTTATTGTCTATGCGTTTTGCTTTTTACTTTATTTTTATATGCACTGCAAAGACAATAATTAATAAAAATTAATTAATTTTTTATAATTTACACTCCAACACACACACACACACAGAGCGACTTAATTGTTGCACTTCATTAAAAACAATAACAATTTTGCTTGCGTTTTTTGTCACTTCTTTTATTCGTTTTTATTATTATTTACTCCTTCAACGCTCCTTTCGCGCTGCGTTCGTTTTGCCAACTAAATTATCATTGCTTTTGTTGCTTTAGCTGCTGCTGCTGCTGTTGTTGTCTCTTCTTCTTGCGCGTCTTGCCTGCTGCTCTCAATGGGGGCGCTTTTGTTTGTTCAAAACAGAACCACAAGCAACAACAACAATGCTGCACACACACACACACGCACGGCTTACTCTCATTTGCGCTCGTTCGCTCTCTCACAACTTCCGTTAACGTCGGCGCGCACTGCGCAGCACACATACAGCTGCCACACTACCGCTTGTGTGTGTTGTTGTTGCCGCTGTCGTTGTTGTCTTTGGCTCATTTGTTGTTGTTGCTGCTGCTGCTGCTAACTAGTTTGCTTTGAAGGCAGACAAAACGTAAACGACAACAACAACAACCACAACAACATGACTTTATGGACAACGACGGCTTTTAGTGGGGGCGTGTCGCGTTGAGAACTGGTTTTTAGCCGAAAAAAACGCAACAAAACGTTTGAACAAAATGCAAAAAAAAAAAAACAAAAAAAAATCGTACAAAAATTAACGTTACTAAGCCAAGTTTGTTAAAAGGGCCCAAAAACCTGACGGTAGCCGCTGTTTGCGCAATCAAAACGTGCGAAAAGCATAAAGTTAAACAAATAAAATAAATTTAGTAACAAACTTATCAGGCAAATACAGAGCCAAACATTTTATATGTAAATAAGTAGAGCTGCAAGCAGCAGCAGCAGCAGCAGTTTGGCGGCTGGCCAATGTTGCCACTAGACATGCGCAGCGTACTTTCAACGCCAAAAAACAGTGAGTACACACTGGCAGCAGTGCGCGGGTGTGGGTGTAGCTATGCGCTGCGTATTATTTGTGTAAAATAAGAAAATAATGAAGCATAACCATGAACAGTCGTTCAAAAAAGTTGCACGACAGTTGTAAATAAGCAGTTATGAAAGCACGTAGCGCCATAACTTTTTGTTGCGTCCAAAAGCAGAAAAAGAAACATTTGCAAAAATGTTAAATGTCGTTAAAACCAATATAAAGACAATATGATCTATATGTATACATATAAAAAGAGTTTTCTGAAGTGTTCGTAACTGTCAGTAGGGACGATTTCAGATGAGGTCCTCACAAAATTTGTTGACTAATAAACGTATTGCACATGGAACAGTTCGGTCAAAATGTCAATTATAGCTTCGACTTTCCTTTTAAAAGAATACACAGGTAACGTTCACACAACACTTGTAAATTTTAACTCTTTTCTTTAGAGAAACCAATGCGGTATCGTTTAATTACTATTTCTTAATTTTTAGCCTTTTTAGTGTGTTTTAATTGTGCATTCAAAATTATGTGTCTATATTTTTTTTATAAAAACGGCATGGCACTTTCTATCAAAATGTTGTACATAAAAACCCAACGAAAAGTAAATAACATAAATTTAATGGGTGAACACTCCTTTATATGAAACATTGCGCCCGTGAGTGAAATTATCAAAGAATAGTAATTTCAAATTAAACAAACCGAATGGTTTTTTTTTTTATTTTATTAGTAGATTTTACACATTGAAAAATCAAGCCTTTCCAATTTTTCAATTAGTAACTTTTTATAAATAAAAGTTTGTATAGGATTCAAGGTACTGGTTCCATTAAAACTAAATCTACTTATACCGTTCATTGTTTTAATCAGTTATGAATTAGAAGAATTAAAATTACAATTACTTGTTTTTAACAATAATAAAATAAATAATTCGATAAGCTTTCTTAATTAATCGTTATGGTTTTAACAATTTACATTAAACATTTGAATGATAGCGCGCATAAAATGTGAATTAAAATCACTCATATCATATAGGTTTTCTTTAATACATGCTAGGCTTTATACCAAACAATCAACGTTTCAAAAAAAAAAGAGTTTTTTTTTAAGAATACACATTGACAAATTTTTACTCAATAAGCAAAAATATAATTTTGTTTGTTCTTTTTAACAATATTGAAGACTTTATTATAATTTTAAAAAAAATTAATTTATTTCTAAACATTTGCTTTTTGCTATTTTTGAAATTTGTATGGAAATTCTGTTATTGACTTTCTGTAAAATTTTACTTAGAAGTTTTCATTGTTTTTAAAGCAAAACAAAAAAGGTTTCCGTCTATAAGTATTCAAAAAAATATATTTATTTGAAAAACATAAAACTGTAAACTTTAATGGTTGTTTAAATGCTTTTCATTTTTACGCAAGTAAAATTAAAGAACTAGTGTCTATAAAATAAATTTTTTTTATTTGAGTTCAATATTTTTGGTATATATGGAAGAATTAAAAAATTTTTTTTTTAAATTTTTTTCTGACAAATCCTTTTTTTTGCATTTGCTGTGGTTAATGTATCTTTGAAAATTAAATTTTGTAATTTACTTTGCAGTTAGCTTTTTTGTTTTGCTTTTAGCAATTTGAAAAAAGTTTCTAGTCTTTAAGAATGTAAATATAAATATTTTTCATAAAACGCAGTTTTTCTTAAACATTTCGTTTAATTCGGTACAATTGATAATTCTGTGGAAATGTCAATAAATAGTCAAATCTCAATGCTCTTAGCAGTTGGCATATATTTTTAGCGTTTTAAGTTCAAAAGTATTTAACAAAAAAAATATGTGAAAAACAATTAAAACAAATCTTTCAATTTTCTTAGCGACTTGAAATCTTAATACTTCTCTTTTCAAGCAAGTAAAGTTAAAGAAAGCCTATAAGTAAACTGAGGGGATACAGCGTGAAGACTTTTTGTAGGCAGTGTGATACGCACACTTACACTCTCAAACTCACGCACACACTCGCACACTTATAGGCTGCATTCAAGTGCGCTCATTGATTGAATGCAAATAGCAAGATGCCCCCACCCCATCCCCCAACACACATCATTTAATTTACAAATGCAATAAAAATTTTTTTTTCAAAATTGGAAAATTCAAGCAATTAATTGAGCTGCAAATGTTTAATTGAATAAGTGAGTGTGTGTGTGTGAGTCTATGGTGGTGTGCTGCGAGCGGGGGTGCAAACACTACGATCAGCGCAGACAAAAAGTGTTCCCCTTGCATTTAATGATGCCGCTGCTGCCGCCACCATATCAACCCACAATGTGTGCGTGCGTGCGTGTGTGTGTGTGTCGGGTGTTAGGGTGTGCATTTAGGAGAATGTTGAACTTTTGAACTGCTGCATATAATGCACATTTATTACCCCTACTACGCCTTATCCCCTACTGCCGCTAGTGTGTGAACAATTTCGTAGATTTACACATTTAAGCCAACAATAATTAATCAAATCATAAGTTTTTCTTTAAGTTTTATTTTTATTTTCATTTCTTTTAATTTGTCATTTTTAAAACATCCAACAAGTGGCGGCGGCAGCGGCAGCCATATTGCTTTGCTCTGTTGGATCTACAGCAGCAGCAGCAGCAACAACAACAGCTCACACTCACGCACTTGGCTGCTGCTGCTGTGTTTTTTTCTGTTTTATTTGTTTAATTTTATTTCATTTTTTTTGTTTCTTCATAAATTTCTTGCACTTAAATTTTAAATTTACTTTTGCACGATCATTTTTACAAAATTTACACACACGCACATACACATACACACACACACAACATACATACATTTGTTTTCGTGTAATTTTCACATTTATTTTTTCAATCAATTTTCGCCATATGCACATAAGCGCCTTATATATTTCTATGTATTTATTATTTATAAGGCTCGCTTTGGGGGCTTAATGATCACATAAACGACACATCGACGCGTAGCAGGCGCATTGCGCATCTTTTCATGTTTTCTTTTATTTATTTGTTTTAAAGGCGCGTTTATTTACTATTATTTTGTATATAGCATAAAGTATTTGATTATATTATTTATGCTTATTGCTGATTTTTACCAGTTTATCGCATTTACACCGCACACGACGTTCTCAACACAAAAACAGAGGACTTAATACACAGAGCACTAAATAAGTTGATTTCCATAATTATGGTTAAGCGATAACGATTGCAGTTTTGTAAATCTTCTATCGATTGCAGCGATAGCAGTCGCGCAAAGTTAACCAACACTGCTTGTATATGGCAACGCTGTCTGGTTTTCATATTGTGCGATAGCGCAAGTTGAGTTTGACTGTGGAAATTGTTGCGCGCGTGTTGTGCTTAAAATTCATTGCCACTTTATAAGCCAACTCTAATTAGCATATTCTAGAATATGTCTTTTGTAAGGCCAACTAAAGAAAAATGGTTTTATAACATATTTACTTATTTTACACATTGAATACTTTTACATCTGTAAAAGTTTTGTGTTCCCTTATAAAGTTTGTGCTCTGTATCTAAGCACTGCAAAAATGCGACATGGAGTTATCTGTATCAAAAGTTCTTCGAAGTAAAGCTAAATCAGATCGACGTATAGAGATTAACTTAAGTAAATAACCTCTTTTTGGTAGCTATGCCAGTGCTAGGCAAATGGAGCGCAGTGCTGTTTTGCAGCAACGAATCTGCGGTTTTAGGGGCGAGTAAGCTACCGACGGCCGCAACTGTAAAAGCTAGAAGCTGGACTTGCCTCACATGTAATTTCAGCAAGCAGGTGGCAGATAATCTATGATTTGAGTCGGTCCGGGTTTCCGATTGGATAATGTGTTTTAGTGGACTCATGGACGTCCAGCTTTTATAAGCTGGCAACTACAACACTTTATCGGGTTACAATCTCACCAGCTCTCGCCAGGTGCTGCGTCTTCTTCACATTCACTTCCAATAGAGCTAGATGCTTCTCCACTTGGTCTTTCCATTTGAGCTTTGGCCGTCCCGTTTGCCTTACTTCATCGTCATTCGCATTAATCGCCTTCTATGCTGTTGCGTTTTGGTCCACACAAACGGCATGTCCGAGCTAACGCAGATCTTAAACAGTTCCCGAAAGGCACCGAAAATTTTGCGAAGAATGTGGCCTGGCTTTTATTTGAAAAGAGTAAAGCTACGGATTGCTGTCAACCTAACTACAGCAATATGCCATAGCGATATCTGTCTCAAATGATGGCAAGTAAACACATAGCATCATCTAAAAAATTGTAAGCTAGACGATAAAAGGCAGAGCGTAGGGATTGAAAGCCGCCTTTTAAAATAAAAATATTTCAAGAATACCAACTACAAAGCCACGGATAAGATTCCCCTATGCTGCCAATCAAGTTTATTTGACATAGCTCTCATAAGGGTGATTTATTCGTAAGATGTTAGGGAAATTCGATCGATGTCATTCGTTGGTCTTTCAATTTATCACTAACGACATCGGTCGAATAAAGTGCTACAGCCTTACCAATACGTTTATTTTTCGGTAGGTTAATTTCCACAATCACGCATCGGTCATCACAATTTTAATTCACCTAGAATCTTGATACAAAAAACTTTGGGGAGCAACTGTTGTTCGAAGAACTGAGAATACAAATCACTTGGCCTCAATTTATACCTAAATATATTTGGTAATAAGTTTGTATTATATATGCACATCTTTTGACATCATTTTATAGATTTTAAATTTAAGCTAAAAACATTTGTCATATCTTGCTAATTAATTGGAATGTACATACAATAACATGAACATGGCATAGGATGGGATTCGTTAGACTTACTGGCATTAAGGACTAGTTACAAACAAATTGTAATCTCAAAAATATTATTCAAGGCAGTAAAATAACAAAATAATGAAATAATAAATTATTAAAAATATAAATGCCAGTTGAGGTGTTTGTAAAATTGTATGCTTTCTGCGCCAACTTGTGGCGCAGCACTGGCGTCAAATTGTGGTCAAGTGTCCAGGCTGACGCTGCAATTCCACTTGTGGCACTACATTGCCTACAACATCGAAGCCTTCGTCATCTGCAGCAGCCAATGTGTTGAGCTCCATAGCTGGCACACGCGTCTCGACAGCGGGCTCATAGGGCAGTTTACTTGTGCTACGCAGGCTTTGGGTGGGGCGAACTGCTGCTGATGTTTCCTCTTCTTCTTGTTCGTGGTGCGGCTGGAACAGACGCAAATGGTAGTAGACGCCCTCATCATCGATCACATAGAACTCTGAATTATCGGCATTTTGAAAAAATAAACCGGCACTATTGCCCACAAATTTAATGCAGGCCAGCAGCGTTGGCATTGCATCGTTGCCATGCTTATCGTGCCAAGGACTCTTAAAAATTTTGGTGGGTTGTTTTCTTTGCGTGCGTTCTTCATGCGCCTGTGCCAGCGCACTTCTGCGCATTTCCCTCTGGCTGGCAGCGGCTATGGGTAAGGCATCGACTTCTTCCAAGCTAGTTTCACGTGAACGAAAGCGTAAGCTACGCCGCTGTGGATGATTGGCCACCAGCTGATTGTTACGCATCTGCGTAACGCTCCAGAAGCACAACTGCTCAGCACAGCTGATCAACACCTGTTTACAGTCTGAAAAGCGTAATTGCCTTATAGCCTGCTTATGTACGTCCGGCAGCACGTAAATGAGTTTAATGAAACTTTCGGCAAAACTATAAAGCTGCAAAGAATTGGATTAACGTAAGTGCACAAAAAGTAGTTGGTAAAGGTATTTACCTCTATGTGACCCTCGGCAAAGCCTAAAGCAAATAAGCTGCCATCATTCGAGGCCACCAAGTAGTTTATATGCCGCTGCTCCTTAATGCTTTCATTGCACAACTGC
The DNA here is from genome assembly GCA_035046065.1 of Chymomyza procnemis. Classification (NCBI taxonomy): domain Eukaryota; kingdom Metazoa; phylum Arthropoda; class Insecta; order Diptera; family Drosophilidae; genus Chymomyza; species Chymomyza procnemis. Next base: position 7,000,061 of record JAWNOJ010000023.1, on the reverse strand, counting down.
CTGAAATCATATCGTCTTGCAATCTCCGTCATTTGATAGACCTGCAAAGGATTAAGCGTGCAGAGGTTATATACAATGTTCATGCACAAGATTTCCAGCAAAATCGTACATATATACAGGTTACAGAGATCTACAAGAGGTGTGTTTTAATGCTGAATACTTCAATGAATTGAATTTTGAGTTCTGCATCTCTGTGAGTCTTAATGCGTTAAACTGCGTTATGGTTGTCCCTGTGACATCTGGTCACACATTGGACTCGTATTTACAATACAGAATTCTATTAAACTAAAAAACATTCAATATTAGATGGTTTCAATCGACGACCACTTGATTCCAAACATTTTAAAACAATAATTTATCAATTTCATTAAGGAATTGGTTGCCATGCAATAAAAAGCTTAAATGTTGTGAATTGATGGCATACTCATTCAACAAAAGCTTTACCTCAGGCAACCGATGTCACTCGACAATTGTAGCAACGGTTCAACTGTCTGACGCACGGATTCGCGCCAACAAATGATAATGGAAATCCGGAGATATTCTGAAGGAATAGGGAGAGTTAATTTCTCCAAGCTGCAAATGTGCGATGATGTGACAAATCTTGTACATTATTGATACGTTGATCCACTGGGAAACCAGTCTTATTGCCATTTTAAGTGTGCGGCTTCAGACTGGATAAGCCCATCATAGACCCGGTCTCCACACTGTGCCTTAATACTGGATAAAAATCATCATATCTTCGTTGATACCAAAGCTGCATGCGATAGCCCGAAATTCGCTATTTCTGCTAAATTGATTCGACTTTGCACAAACAAATTCAGCACCAACATTAGCTCTGCCAAGAAAGCAAAGCACGGCTCTGAAATTTGTAATACCATATAAGGTTTCAGATGAGGATGCGACCTCCTCAACTTTGTAATGTAATGTTCTGTATTGCGGAAAGCCGGTGCTTATCGCACTGGTACTATTTCAAAAAAACGAACACGTTTTAACGTTTTCACGTTTAAAGCGGGTCTCGTAGCTGTAAAACTACAGGTCAACATCAACGGGAACCCGAGAACTGTAGAATCAGCAACTGTCTGTTTCCCAAGGAACTATAATCAGGTTCCGCCTGGGCCAATCAGCAAACCATTTTAATACGCGATAATCGAAATATGGGGAAGTACAGATACAAATGAATGAAGAAGAAAGATTATATACTAACACAAAGGCGATTAAGTAACGCGTCGAACTTTTCAATATCGTTCAGCGTAAGGTGATCCTCTATCCTACGACTTAAATATCAAATGCAATGACAATATTAATGGAGTGCAGAAAAACAAAATTTAAAACAAATTGTCGCTGAAAAAGATTATGGGGTTTTCTGCTCATTTTTAATTCTAATATTATGTTTGTTTCTACAATTGTTTAATACTTTTGTTTATAATATAAATTAGATATTAGCCACAGTGTGCCGCATATGTGTATCGATGAGTGCTCGTGCTGTTGGCATGATTAGCCAATTAATAGACAAACAGGACGTAGAACAAGGTCATTCATTACCTTAAAGCACAAGCTGGCCAGTTTTCTTAACACAGTCTGGTATCGTATATTACCAGAAAATTAGGTTTTCCATTTTGAGTTTTCAGCTTCAGCTTAATTTGTTCGAAAGTAATGGCTATAGGGACTACTTTGCTTTAAAAAAATAATTAAAACAAATTTATCGACTTCTTAAACATTTTACAAAGCGTTTTACGAGCAACTGATTGCTGTTTCTATTTGGGAAAAAAAGCCTCTTACCTTAATGGTACTGTCCGTCAGGGCCAGGAAAAGTAGATCAGCCTTCAGATCAAAGCCAAGTAATGGCATCTCAACCACAATGCGACAATCATTTTGGTTCATACAATCAATCAGCTGCAATAGATAAACGTTAAAATTTATTCCTTTATATTAGAATCCCTACATAGCCAAGGTTTAGGCAGCCAGGTAATGCTGCTGTGATTTGGTGCATATTTCGCTTGGCATGCTCGCTGCCTTCGCTACTCTACATTCTTAAGCATACCTGGACCATTGGCTATAGTCAACACTTACGCAAACACCGCTCTCGCAGAAGAGCAGCAAAGTATGGTCGTTCAGTAGACGCGCATACATTGTATCCACCTCCAATGGCAATTCCGAGCCTAAGTTAGAGGCTTCTTCTGTGGATGTCAGCGCTGCCGCATCATTTACATCCTCGTTTGTGGGCAAACAAAAGATCAGCGTCTGATGTGCACGGCGCGCGGATGCGACCAGTATTTTATTGCTTAGTTGCACAATGTAATCAATGGGCTCCGCTATGAACTGCTGACTTAGTTTCGCATCCGATTTGACATCCCAAATTGTGCCATCATTATAGCCAACAAATACCTGCGCATCTGTGTAGGCAGAAATGGCAGTAATGCGACGCTTATCGTCTGCATACGAAGGCGTTATGGTGGTCCAACAGTTAATGCTAGATCTGCGACGCGTCTGCATATCCATGCTGGTCTGTATTTGATGTATGCGCTGCTTAGAGTCCACCACAACCAATTGCGTGCCGCCGTCTGCCATTGCAAAAAGTGGCAACAAATATACGTTTGGCTCCAGACACGCCTGGAACTGACCATTATGCTCAACCTCAATGTTTTCACTAACATTGTGCACCCATGTAATGGCCGCAGGATTCACTCTGCTGTTACGCAGCGTATGCACATGCACAACATTCTTGCCCACTGCGCCGCATAGCACAATGTACTTGAAGATTCTATCATTTAGCTCATAGATGTCCACGCAGGCTATTTGCTCGCTAACATTGCTGCGCAGCACGGTCTCGCAGAGCTGCAAATCGTAGACCAGCAGTCCCTTTTCAGTGCCCAGTATAAGGTAGCGTGCATCGTGTGAACGTTTGGCACATTTGATGGCGCCCGCATCGGTATCCTGCATGTGCAGCAGCTCTGGTTTTAGATCGCTCATGCCAGCATATTCCAATCTCTCCAATCTTATGCGCCAGACACTTTGTGTGCATACAAACAATACTGTCGTACATGGTGCACCATTGCCCAAACGCCCGTCATAGGCATCCATACACAATGGATTACCTGCAGCATGCATGCGTTCATTGAGCATTGAATTTTTCACCTCCGAACTGGATTGTAAATCCCAAAGTGTTAGGCAGCCATTGGCTGTGGACAGCACATAGAAACGATTGCACACTTTGACTAGAGCACGCGCCTCCCGTTGCCTAGTATTAAGTGCGGGTGTGAACGAAGCCTTAAACTGCTGACTTTCGTCCCAATCATAAATGCATATATCGCCATTTTCAAAGATTACATGCAGCTGTATATTGGTACTTGGTATCTCGGCCTGTTCGTCCAGATAGAACGTCGTGATCCTGTTATTGTTAGCAGCGCGATTATTAATGCTATTGATAAGTTGTTTTGAGCCATGATCCGGCACAGGTACCACCTGTGGAGCACGCACGTTCTGCCTACTGCCCACACTGCGTCGACGTGGCAGCAATGGACGCCCATTGTTATCCGTGCCCAGCGGCCAAAGCTTTAATCGTCCATTGCTGTGCAGCGTTAAAAAGTATCTTTGATTGGCGAAAACTTTGGTCACCAGAATTTGACTGTCATCGTTAGTATCGCTGATTAAAAAGGTTGTGTCTGCCTCTAGCGAGACATTGGTCAACAACAATTGGTTACTATTTAAGCAGAGAAGACAATAGTCATCATTCAGATAGTCCGCATGTTGTACACTTGACTCGCCCAGATTGATAATTTGACGCTCCTGATGAAAACGGCCGCTACAAAGGGAGTACAAATTAAAGAAACGTTTGCAACGTGCCAAGATAACTTACTGCTCAGTAAACCAGACTAGATTTGGAAAGCGTTGCACCTGTTTCTTGGCCTCCTTATGTATGGGCTCAATTTCGGACATTAAAGCCACACGTAACAAGCAGGTATACTGAGAACGCACAAGTTGCTCCTCCACCTTGGGCAAAAAATCCAATAGTGCATTGAACAAAAGATACTCTTCTTGCTTATTATCTGAAAACACCAAAAGTCAAGAAATTAATTAAGTAAGGGTAAAGGAGCTTCTATATATTTATGAAAGCAATATATTAGAAATAAACATACCAATTATAAAGTTGCCATAGGCTTTCAATTGCTGCAACGTGTTCAATATGGATCCTTTCGCATCCCAGCCTGTTTTATCGGTGCGTATTTTTTGATCCAGAAATCGAAAATCCATAAAAATCATGCGAAATAGTCTTACACTCTCAGCTCTATCGCTAAGTTTGCTCAAATGATGGCCGATGTGGTCAAAGAAATAAGCGTCCAGTTCGTATAGCGTCGTACCATTATTTTGGGCGAATACTTCTGCAATACTGCAAGCATACAAAGTTATATTAGTGGTTCTGCGAGTTGATCGAAATCATAATAATAATAACAATAATAATTAAAATGCTGTGAGAAATCGAAGACGATAGAGAGATATCTGTCAGGGACTTTCAATACTATTTATTTATTTATTTATTAATATGTAAGGGTACAACTAAGCCCAGTTGATCTAAAATGAAAAATATAATAAAACTAATCCGTATTCCTAGCCTGATGGGTGAATTTTTTATAGATATGCACCGTCTCACATCTGGGGCTAGCCAGGAACTTGGATTTACAATGTAAAAGATGAAAACAGAAAGTAGCATTTAAATTTAAACATTTTTTCCAAATAGAAGCCAAAGAACAGCGTTGACCAAGATAGGTTTTTATAGTTCATAATTGGTCAAAGAAGCTCGATTTGGGGAATCAAGATAAGATAGGATGGATAAAGAAATGGATTGGATAGACCGTTCAAAGGAGACGAAATCATAGAGGTTATTATAATTTGCGCATAGGACACGAAAAGGATCGTGTAACGCATAATTAGTTCTACAAAAAGTTAATGCTAGAGGTCGAAAATCTTAAGAAGATCTTAACAAGGGATTTTGTAAGAAAGCTTCGTAAATAGAATGGATAGCAGGATCAAACTGGCAGCCGTTGAATGACAAGACCACATAACCATTGCTCAGGAGCAGCATAAGCGACAGTTTCGTTGGCGGAATAGTAAGATTACCTATACCAGCATTGATGCATTTGCCTAGCACTGTCATCGTTAGCAAAAAGACGCTGTTTACCTAAGAAAATCGCTATTTATGATAGATATCGCCTATACTCTCCAGCTTTGGAAACATTATGCCATAGTCAAGGGAAATAAATTTATTTTCCTCAAATAATGGAAAAATTAAAGTGATAATCCTCCATACTTACTTGTAGCTATCCACAATTTTTTGATGCAATTTGGCTTCATCCTCTACGTTCAAGCGCAGCTCCCGATAAATACCAGGCAGTGTTATGGTTTGTTCCTGCGTTTGCTTTTCCACAAGCAAATAGGTATGCAACTTATTGACTATGGTAATGGCATTATCACAGTTCCATATAAGATTTAACAGCTGCAGCGAAAAGTACAGTAGTAGTTCTTAAAGTCCTCTAAAAGCACATAATACTTACTCTAAAAGGTATGCATGCAGCTTCGGGAAATATGAATAATTTTTTGAAGAGTTCGCGAATATGGGGCTCTAGCACCGTCAATGAGCTCTCAATGATCACGTTTAGTTCAGCCAGATTAACACTTGAAATAAATAGGAAAAAAATTGCCATAAATATCTGGTTAGAAACATTTATAAAATATTTCATAAATACTTCATAAAATTGTTCCAGCTAAGATTTCCTTCGCGTATGGCCGCGGCTATAATGCTAAGCTTGCGTGGATTTGAATGATTTGCCAGCGTTTTAATGGCATCGCAGGGAATATCCTCTTTTTCCGTGCGTAAATATTTGTATATCATTGATTCCAGCTCATAATTTGTTAGCAAATCCTTAAGTATTATTTTGCGTGTAGTCTCTGGTGACAAGTAATCCGTAACGCTCTTATTGCGCGTGGTTATTAAACGTTTGCATCCCAGATTAAAAGTTTTCAAGGTTGCAACATCCTGCACATTGAGCAAAACCAGCAAACAATTTGTAAAGGGTTTCTTTGAGAGCCATCCACGTAGTTCGGACTTGACATGATCTATGCGCTGCATAATGCTTAAGCCGCTGCTTTGCTCCGGACTTCTGGCGCTATTTGAAAGTAGTTTGTAGAGCAGACATTCCAGTTTTTTAAGATGCATTTCTGAGGCATCGCAGTTGCGCATATTTAACCAAAATATCTTGAAATCCATTTGACTTTGCACAAGATACGAGGAGCAAACATCTAGTGTTAGCCACCTCTTGCCGGATCCCAGCGCGCCTTCCACCAGCACATTCTTTGCGGGCCGCAGCTGCAGCAGCGCCTTCTGCAGCTCCAAATGCTGTAATTCCAAAAAGTTGTTATAAATTATTGCTTTGAATAAATTATTATAATAACAATAAGTTATCTTCGTCGTCGTTGATAAAAAGAAATCGACCAAGGGTACAATGGATAAAATTAAGCCTTAGATGAATGGTAGAAGATATTGGAAGGATTGCGCAGAAAATAGGGAATAATTTAGATACTCATATTGCCCATCTACCTCAGAAGGATTAACAGGGACCTACAGTTCATAATTAGTTTATTTAATAAAGATTTTTTTTGAGGTAAACAGAATGATCCCTGGCCACGATTTGTTATTCTATATATCCTACGAGAGTTATATTATATAGCGAAATGATTATGATCAAATTTGACAGGGGTTGACAAAATGTTTCATACTTTAGCGTTTTTTCCGACGGGCTGTACTCTGGCTTTAAAAATACACCGAATACGAAGGAATTAGTTCATAACTCGCTCATATTTAAATAAAAATTTTCAAGAAAAAAGTTTTTTTTTTGCTGATAAGTTCGGTGATAGCTTGAAAATCGTAAAATTTATACTTAGTTGGAAAGCACGTGTTCAAAGCGGTTGGCGACTTTTGCAAAATTTGTTCCTATAAAGTAAAAAAAACAGTTTGCAAAATCGGATATTTAGAGCCAAATACTCTCGCATACACATTTGGCAATGAGAGAAATACAGCTCTTGATATTTTGGCATAGGAACTGACTCAAAAATTAATTTAGATCTAGTTACTTTAACAGAAATGCTTATAATTAAGTCGAAAATCTAAATCGCTGAGAGCATTTTAACGAAAATATTGAGCCACTCTAAGGCGTTTACCGTTTAATTAAATTAAAAATCAGATATGCTTCACTTACCGGTCTCATGCGGCTTACATTATACTGGCTAAAACGTTGATTATCATTACGTAGCTTATCAACCTCTGCTATATAGGTCAATGTCTCTTGGCTGGGCTGCTGCAGCTCTTTTTTAATGGGATTCATGAGAAATCCATAGCCAATGTGTGTGTCATCGCCTTTAAGCACAAGTTCGACAAAATTTTGCACAATTTCCTCGTTCTGACTTTGTAATATCCATAATAAACGATGCGTAGCATTCTGACGATTTATATTAGCCAATTTAACAATAGCATCGTAGTCTCTCGCATTTAATAAGACTGCTAAGTTTGTTTTCACATCGCTAATATCGAAATCCTTGAGAAAATCCCGTGAGAACACAGCCAAGACATCCTTATAACCAAACTTGCCCATATTTCTTGTATGGATTATTTACACTTTAAGCTGAAACACAAAAAAAAAAGAGTTAATGTCTAAAGTAAAACACAAGTAAATGGCGTAATTTTAAAATCGAATGACTCCCTCGACCCACTTTGGAGTAAATAATACCTAAATAAGGCGCTTCTAAATGAAAACGAGTATGCCAAGCTGAGAACAAAGAAAATAAAGCAAACAAAATAAACTAACAATTCTAGAGGAACAACAACAATTGGTGATATGACAGCCTTCACAATAAGTAAGTATACGTACGAAACAAAAACTTGTAGCAAATGCAATCCCAAGGTTAAATTCGGAAAAATCGTCTGATAAATTTGGATTTGGATTTGTGTGGTAGCAGCTCATGATAAACAGCAAATGTTCACAATTAATTAATAACAATGCTAAGCCAGCACTACTTAATTGTTGTCCAGATAGCTAGGTATTAATGTGTTCTATCGGTTTATTAAATTATTTCCGTAGACTCATTGGTGCCCATAAGCTTTTAGATAAGAAAAGGCAAATCTATATACATATAACTTAAAATTTGATGACTAACGGATTTGGGGTACTGATTATTTTCTTTGTGATATAATAATTGATTTGTAAAGATTTGTATTGTATTGTAGTTGTCTTTAGGCTTGAAAATTACGTGAAATTAATAAGCAAGAAACAAGCATTTTCCCATTTTCCATTTTGAACCATCCTAAGTTCATACATAGAAGAATTTAAACTACAAATTCCGTGTAATTGTTTTTTTTTTATTACTACCACAACTGAAATTTCTTAACTTGTTCTTAAAGACCCAAGAAGCTAGACATTATGTATCAGAGTGCACGTGTGAAGAGTAATACAATGCATATTCAGTCGCAACGAAAGTGAGTCATAATTTGAGGCAGAAAGTTGCTTTTTGATAAAGTGAATAAAGTTTATAAAAAGTAAAAAAAAAAGTCGAACTTAACATATGTATAGTATAGAAGTATATATTTCTAAGAAATACAGTTTTATTAAGTTTATCATGTGGAGGTTTTCTTCGTATCTCCCCCTAAAGCAAAGCACATTTTGATTACTATGAACATTCTATGAACTTCTTGGGCATCATAAGCACTATATATCTGGAAAAAATTTATAAAACTGAGTCTATTTTCATTGAATGCAAAGGATTCTTTAATTATTGTCTTTGGGTATCTTTTATGCTATCATTAGGTAGTAAATAGTGAAATTTAGTTGAGAAAAAAAAAACGATTAATCGTCAAATCAAATATATATTTGTAATTTGTACAGGGTTTGTTCCCATGTATAGCCTAATTTAGAAGCGTAGTTTCCGTACAATTTAGACAGGGTTTAAAGTTTTTAAATTTTATTTTCAGAATCAGTCGCAAAGTTCGCTAATGCAAAACATGGTATGTGTTTGGGAAGTGCGTAAACTTTAGGAAAGTAATTTTTTGACAGCGTCTAACCATTTTTTTTATTATTAGGCTATTTCCGATTGTTTTTTTTAGTCGTTTGGCGCATTTTTTGTGGTACGTTCTTGGTATTACTGTTACAAAAACCTTTTATTACAATTTACTTGTGTAATCCCAAATTGATTGATTAGAGCGATTATGAGTTTCATTTACCCCAGCGAACTATAATAACTTACTACTCAATCATTCAGTTTTTCTTGAAATATCTTAATGTGCACAATATTATGTAGAGAAATATTAAAACACGAAATGTTCAATTTTCTTTTTTTTTTTTTTTCAGTTTTTGAACTTTTATTGTAGCACAAATATCCAAAACCGCTGGGATTGAATTACAATCTAAATTGAATTGAAAAGATGTAATTGTTCGAAGCCGATCTCGATCAGCTGTTATTGCCAAGGTAGTTTTTTTTTCAAAGTCAAATCGACAATTCTCATCTTGTCAAATAAGTAATAAAAATGCTGATTTCTTTTAAAAAATCCTCAACTACTATGATAATTCAAAACACAATAAATTTCTTAAAACAAGTGACTAACCTAAGCTGCTGTGACTACAATTCAATTGTTTAAACATTATTACACCTGAAACCATGAACTTTTTCGGACAGTTGTATAAGTGAAATAATAGAGTAGTAGAAAACGAAAAACCGGAATTCTACAAATGATTTTATTTTTTTAGCACAGCACCCTCGCTCGCGCCATCACCTACCTCTGAGCAGTAAATACGCCAAAGTTTCACACTTCTTTGACTATTTGTTTATTCGTCTTGGACTCTTAGCTTATTGTTTTTTGTTTACTCCCAATTGTTAAACCAAAACAATCTGCAAGCCTACGAATTTGAGTGTAATGCTTTTTCGAATTCTTGCTAACAGTTGAAAATTAATTCGATTTTATAAGCCATTGTTTCAGTTTGGACGGACAAAACTAAAGAAAATTAAACCAAACGAAAATCAGTCAAGTTAAATATTGCCATTAAATCTCAAGAAATAATATTCTCGACGTTGCTCTCTTGACATTTTTGTGCTAAAATTCCAAAGTTTAAGCCCAGAAAGTTGATTTTTCCCTATATTAAGAATTTCATAAATACAAACATTTACACGTTGTAATTATAAAATGTTATTTCTTAAGCAGCAAAACAGCTAATCTCTATAATATTTTGTATATTATATATTTGTATGTAGTAAAGAATGAAAAAGTAAAATTCAAATGCAAAATTTATTGTTACGAAAAAAAATACCAATTACAATAATAGATTATTTTATAAAAGTTTAACCTCGACACAGAGACTCTGACTTCGCCAATGATCTTCGAATATTTTTTATGAAATAATCGCGGGTATGGCATACAATTTGGCCAAAAGAAGCAGTTAAGAAAAAGAAATGTTAAGAAACACAAACAACAAAAACTTAGCACTAGTCAATACGAAGAGCCGGCTCAAATCGAAAGTTGAATGAACTGCGTGTAGTCTTTCTACAGAGATTGAGTCACAATCCGCATAAATGAGTTGAAGGTCAGATACTTTATGTGGTGCATAAGATTTAATATAAAAATATGCATATTATATTTATAATTTGCGTAGGATATGTATTCTCTACACTGACATGCATGCAATTTGTTTGTTTGCCAGCATATACTATATATTGAAGTATATATATATATGTATTTCCATGATATATATTTCTCTTTATGAACGCTGTCCACATCTTTTGTCAAATTTTATGATGAATTTGCACACACAGATACATTTGTATCTTGCAGGTTCAATGCACGTGAAGGCAAAGATACTTACGATTATTGTATAAAAAACACAAAAACAATACTTTACTTTCAGCTTATCAAATTGTACAGAAACTTTAAATTGCTAATATTGCACTTTGTTTTACATTGATTTTTATGTATATACATTTCTTTAATTTTTTTGAATTATTTATTGCGTTGCGTGCTTCGCAAAATGCTTAACACTCATACATTCACACACACATAGCGCGGAAAAAATTGTACATTTTAAAATAAATGGCTAACGCGCGTCTGACTATAAAAATTAAAACATTTTTATATATAATTAAAAAAATATACAGGCAATGCGTAAACACGACCGACCAAATTGGTGTTTTTCATAAACAAAGCTAGAGTTTATCATATCAGCGTTACGCGTATCGTTATCGATAAATGTTAAAAAATACTATGCTAGTTGTTATCGTATAATTTTAATACCAACTAAGTAACAGGTTGTTTAATTTTAATTTAAAAATTGCGCTAAACGTTGTTGTATCTTTAGTTATTTTTTTGTTTAATAAATAAAAATATATGTTGCTGTAGTTATTGGCATTTTAGCATAACAGCAAGCCGCAAAAGCAACCAGTTCGCAACTAAACAAAAACACTTTCATGTTGTTAGCGGTATATTTTATTTAATAAATTAAAATGGTATTATTAATTTAATTCAATTTAAAAAAAAAAAGATTAGCTACGCTATTATTTCCGATTAATCAAATCGCATGATTTTATGTTGTTCTGATTTTTTGTTCCCAGTTGCCATATTCTCCCCATAATTTCCCATGTCTATGTAGGCGATGTATTTATAAATATCCCTAAATACATCGTTTAATCAACTGATTGCAATTTAAAATTTGCAAAAATTCGATTTACTATCTAAATTTTTGTATTTTAAGCGAAAATTAACCAAAATACGATTTAATACAAGAATAATTAGTATCTGTGCACGTTCTGGCATATTTTACATAATTTTTATGTTCTTGTGGAATCAATATTAGTGCGTTCCATTTTTTTGCTGCAGTCAGTAGCTGCTGAGTGAGCAATATATGCAACAAGTTTATTGTATTATTCGTTGCTTTTAATTCAATAATATTTCTAGCATAAAATTCTTTATTTATTTATGTTTATTTATACAATTTCAGTTTGTTGTTAAACAAAACATCTGACATAGTTGTCGCCGTTATGCAGTATTTTATGCTTTGTGTTATTCACCTTTTGTTTATTTATGATACAGCTTAATTGAATATTATAAATAATATCTTAATAGAGAAATATTACTTGAGTAAGAATATTTATTGATTTTATATACGACTTTTTAATATATATCATCGGAATATCAGAAAAAACTATCGAAAACTAAACGAAATATCAAAGAAACTTATGATGAATATTCAATTCGGCAGATTGTTGAAATTGGCAGCAGGAAACTTTTGTTTGCAAACATAATCTGCTGAAAAATCTGCTGAATTTGAAAATGACAGCACGTCTGGTAAATAAAATAAAAAACTTTTCATACATTTTAAACTACGCACACGATATGCTACAATCTATCGATGTTTCTAATTGTGTTATCGATACGCACGCCGGGTTGCATTTCATCCATATGTCTACGAAAAGTGCTAAAAAACGCTGCTGCATTAACTTTGCGCTGGTCAAATGAAAGCCACTGCGTTTAATTGTAACTTGTTTGTGACTTGAGCAAATTAAAAAAAAATTGTTTTTTGTGTTTTTGTTAATAATCTTGTAAGTGGTTTTCGCAGCCACCAAATAGCGTTTAGAGTAACGTTCAGACCACAGGTAAGCCCCTTTGCCGGCTACTACTGCCAACTGACAACTAAGCATATCTACCCATACAATTCCAAACGCCAGCAGACACGATGGATCAAATGCTAAGTCCTAATTTTGTTATTGGCACACCGCTGCATCAAATGGAGTCGGATCAGCAAATAGTGCCGAACACTGTTTATCATCCACCAGCAGCACCACAGCCAGATCCAGCACTCGTTGGTACACATCAGACCGATGCAAATAGCCTAAGCAGTGGCAGTGTGGGCGGCAGTGGTCTCTTTGGTCACGAGCCGAGCTTGGCGCTGCCACACAAACAAATTCAAAGCTATACACCCTCAGCCTCGTATCAACAGCAGCAACTAACCAGCAACGCTGGAGGCAGCACACCACAGTCATTGATGCAGCCACAGACGCCGCAGAGCATGATGTCGCACATGTTGCCTATGACTGAACGTAGTGGTGGCAGCAGCGAGCCGTTGAGTAACATACATCAAACCATGGGACCAGCTACACCAATGACACCGCTGACGCCTGGCTCGGCAGATCCGGGCATTGTGCCACAGTTACAAAATATAGTTTCTACTGTTAATCTATGCTGCAAATTGGAGCTCAAAAAGATTGCACTTCATGCACGTAATGCCGAATACAATCCCAAGCGTTTTGCTGCCGTCATAATGCGTATCCGTGAGCCGCGCACCACAGCGCTTATCTTTAGCTCTGGTAAAATGGTCTGCACCGGCGCCAAAAGCGAGGCTGACTCTAGACTAGCAGCACGTAAATACGCACGTATCATCCAAAAACTTGGCTTTCCGGTAAGTACATAAATTTCTATGCGAAATTTGCTTATGTTAATTTACTTAAAATGATTACAGGCCAAGTTCTTGGATTTTAAGATACAAAATATGGTTGGCTCATGCGATGTTAAGTTTCCCATACGCCTTGAAGGCTTGGTACTAACTCACTGCAACTTCAGCAGCTACGAACCGGAGCTGTTTCCCGGCCTCATCTATCGTATGGTCCGCCCACGTATTGTGCTACTTATTTTTGTTTCGGGCAAAGTGGTCCTAACTGGTGCCAAGGTGCGTCAGGAAATATATGATGCCTTCGACAAGATATTTCCCATCTTAAAGAAGTTTAAGAAGCAGTCGTAAAAAGCAATGCTCCGTAGAGACACGCTTTGTTAGTTAATTAATTTGTAAATCAACACAAGAACCAAGCAGCTGCGCAATGAAATCATAACTTGGCTGCTCAAATAAAACTGAATATATTAGATTAAGATTTGTGTTTTAAGATGTTTATTGGCGTGTTTGTTTGCTTTTGCCACGAGTTATGTTGTGTTTAGCCTAAAGGCATTGCGCCATAAGCGCGCCCACGTTTTCGAATTCAATCTTTTCTGTAATGTTTTTGGTTTTGATTTTGTCATCTTGTGTTGCAACCACAATCAAATCCTGTCCTTGACGCTTCCAGCCATTGCGCTTAATCCACGGTTCCAGCGTTGAATCCTCAATGCCACCCAGCAGTTCTTTCAGCAAGTCCTTTTTAATGGTTTGGAAGGTGGTGCTCACAACATGCGACACAAATTTACGTATGGAATCGTGGAAGCCAAAAATATGACGGAACATGTTGCGATTGACTTCGGCGCGTTGCCAGAAAAGTGTAAAATCAGCACGCTCCAATATATCGGCCAAATCAATGATTGTCTGCACATTCTCGTCCTTCATTTGCTGGGGCAGCAACAGACACTTGGCCATAACAAAGTCGGGATGCGGCAAGTTTGTAAGGCATTTTAATAGAATCGTGTAGGTAATGTCAAAGTTAAGCATATGCGGGTTGAATTGATATAGCTTCAAAACGGCCAGATTTGCCTCCAGATCATAGGTATTGTTCTTGGCCTGATCCTGTACATAGCTTTCCAGAATCTTCAAATGATCCGGATTGTAGCTGCAAATTGTATTTTGTGAGAAAGCAAGGTTATGTTTATTTGTTGTGGCCGAGTGCGTCAACTGTGGTAAATGTATTTAAAACTTACCGTTCAATGCAGCCCAACATTTCCTGTATGGTCTGGCTTTGGCCATTTTCCATTTTTACCAAATGCGACATATTTCTAAGTGTAATTTATGCCAATTATTATAAATCTACGTAAAAAATGTTACAAACAAATTTTCGCGTGGCGCCAGAGTGACCGTTTCTATTTACCAACGAAAAATACCTAAAGGCAGTGTACAGCCAAAATACTAAATAATCTACTTATGTAACTAGTATTTTTTTAAATTAAAATTTTCCTAGCACAATTTGTAAACTTAGAACAATTAAATATTTCAAATGAATCAAAGTGTATAAAAGGCAAAGAAAATGAATTTTTTTTATGGCTTGCTTCAAATACAGTCTTTGGTGTTAAAGCTTAGAATATTGGCACAAAAGTGGCAAAAGAGCAAAGTAAAAAATATTGAAAAAAAAAACATTCTTGAAACATTTGTGTTTCATGTTTTAATGTTTCATACTTGTAGTGTGGGAACTCTTAGAAAATAGACCGACCAAACTAAAATAATAATAGAAAATCCAAATAATTTTCAACTTAGTATTGAAATTAATTGAAAAACCTTTCAAATTATTTTGGTTAAAAGCAGTGAGTTAACAAACATAAGTTATGAGTTTAAGATGAAATTATTTTTCTAGTTAATAGTCGCAGGAAGTGAGCCTACTATAAGCATATACCTTTGGAAACTCTTCTTTATTTAAATTGTCAATCGATTTCTTACTTTGAGTTTTTGTTAATATTTTGACCTGATATTTATTTTATGCTTTCAATCAGGACAGCGTTTTACAATGCCAGGTGTAAAGAGTAATCAGTTGTTTGATGATTCCATAAACAGGGTGGTGCATTTGGTATCTGCAATTTGAACTATCGACTAACATTTATGGTAATATAACTATCGAAATATTTACGAAACCGCTTAAAGATAAAGTCGATAATGACAAACTTTACCAAAAAATTGTCTTAAATAATGGATCTCAGGTGAATATACAAAAAAAAAATTGTGACATTTTTACTTCCAAAGTATTTTGGAGAAAGACCAGCAAGATGACGTAATTTGCCATGCTGCTACCAGTCCCATCGATGACGCGGTAATCAAAATTTGCATAATATGCATGTGAGAATAATTGAAAATAAATGTTTTTAATATTATTTTATTTATATTATTATATTATTTTATTTATTGGCCATTGGCCAATAAAGCCATTGGCAGAATTAAAGAACGGAAACATATTTTTCTTAATTAAATTAATTGAACTATTTCAATAAAATCAGAGTTACTTCCGGATACGTCTAAAACATAACATACATTGCTACAAAATTAATAAAACCTTTCTTTTTAGTGCAAAATATTCGGGAATTCTGTTGTGGGAATAGTCGAGCATCTGGAATGACTTTTAAAATCAAACGACAGACAGTGCTTATGACTGTCATAGCTCGTTACGTTTTAAACCAGATTTTAAATAGATGCCTTGAGCTTGAACCCAATTTGGCTACATTGAGTTGTTTCTTGGCAAACACTCAATTGCGTATTACACATTTCGCTTTAATTCTCATAAACACTTTACTCATTGAGTGGATGCTATTTAAATATGTTTGCCTCAGATGCTGGTAATAGATCTAAAGTCTGATAAGTGGGAGACAGCAGATCACAATAGACAGAATTGTGTAAGCTGGGAATGTTATTTTAATAAATTTTATTTCATATAGTATGTTGTGTTACAGTAATTCTAATACTTATAATAGTTATTTAAATAATAAATAAAAATATGATAATTTAGATTTTTAAGGCTTGAAAAATAATGTGAAGAATTTTAAGATCTTTGAAATCTCTTTAAAGATGGAAGGGCGAAGGTTTTATGTTGTATATTTGCACCAACAAAAAATAATAATAATAAATGAATGCAAAACGAGATGACTTGATTGTCGGCCGTTAAATTTTTAACTCTACCTATTAGCCAATATAAAAGCACTTTTTCCGCGCATCATTTATCCAGCTGCAGCCAACAAACCGAGCGTGAGCCTAGGATCTTGATTTTTCTTCACCCAAATATATATGTTTCAGCAGCCATAATTTGATTTCAGCGCGTAACGACGTACAACTTATAATCCGTATAAGTGGTTTCGTACAACCGCCCTAAAACAAGACAGATTTACTATATCTTTGCATATACTGGTTTCCTATATATATATCTGACGAACGATTCTAAGTATACAAAAATATTGTTAGCATACTTTGTGGTTCTTCAAGTTTAAAATCCAAGCCACACAACCCATATGAAGTTAGCATACATTATGCTTGACCATCTAACCCAATTTAACTAATAAATTATCATTATCGAAAGCAAAACTGCAGCACGTGCTTCCATTCCGGTCCCTGCTCAATATGCAGTACTTTCAATATTATACTCGTATGAATCTGCATAGACTAATTAAAGTCTCGCTGCAGCAAACCCAACAGTGCATTATCATTTCATGTTTCCAAAGTGGGCAAAACCCTCCGATCAATACTTATAATATAGTAAACATTGTAGAATTAATAACAAAAAGTTCTGGTCAGCATGTCAGCTACGAAATACCTTACAGTGAGATAAGTCCAGTCGTGCTTCGAAAAATGAAAATTAGTCAGAATTGTCAAAATATAGTTAAAAATTCGCAAATTTTATAAAGTTTTTTTTTTAATGTTAATAGGTAAATATTTTTTAATAATAAATTTGTTTATTTTATTCCGACGTAAAAAAACAAAAAGCAAAATAGAATTTTCTATATAATAGGCGCTTTGAATTTTCGTGTAATTCTGGAATGTTTTCAAAAACATTTTTCAAGGAAATGCTAATTGGATAAAAAAAATGTATTCATATAACATGTACATATTTTTTGAAAAAAAGTAATTTTCAATCCACTTTGCGTTCTATAATGGATGTTTTTTTAAGTGCATGCTAACGTATTAAAATAAAAAAATTTTAGAAAAATAATTTTTATTTTAATTTGAGTTGATAAAACAATATAATAATGTATGAAGATAATTTAATATATGTGTTTCTCACGGCTACACTGTAAATATTCCATACGCTCGCGCCGATTTTGAATTTCTCTCTCCAATATGCCAAATATCACGAATAATTTCTTCAATATTTGTTTCCAGTGCGTCAGTCATTGCGGACTTGTCGCTAATGATTTCCTCAATTCAAAGGCGTCAATTCTTATTTGCGTATCCATTTACCCAAAAATGAGCTAGTGAGATTTAAGAGATCTGAGTATTGACAGCTTTGGAACAAGAATTTTGAAAAAAAAGAAATATTTCGTAAGTAGAATGATTAAACTATAAAGGCCAAATTAAACCTGCTTGACAGTAACAAAAGATATGTGAACCGCATAAAAAACTGTTTTGCAAAAAAATAAGTTGTTAAAAAATCACAGTTTATTAAAATTTTTTCCTTTTAAAGGATATAGCATAATTGCGAGAAATTTTGCCCAAAAGCTGTAAAATTCCATAGAATTTAGAACTTCTACTCATAAGTAGAGGTTTTAAGAATATAACAATTCGGAATGCAACAATGGCCATTACTGTATTTTTTATTTTGTTTTAATATTCTTGAGTTTTTGTTTCCATAAATATATTTTGAAGCGAACCGGGAATTTAAACTGTTATATTTCTACTGCTACGCATGTTGCGTGTTCGAATAATTTGCTGCCGACACACTAGATGGCGTTAATAAATTCCTCTGGAAAATAGCGCCATCTATAGAGACACTGAAGTAAAGTCTATGCGAGAACACTGTGTCTAGAACTGCAACTGATTCAAAATGACTTTCAAAATGACTTTTGCTATATCCAATACAACTGCAGGCATGTAGAGCTCCTTTCTTGGTCAGATTTTTTTCATCTCATTGTGGTGATTGATAATTCCTGTACAAACCAATACATTTGGCCAGATTTCTGCTTTGAGTGATATGCCTTCGTCATGTCAGTTATGCATTTGGGATTATCCTGACTGCGCCATTGATTGAGACATCAAAATATATTTATAAAGGATTATGTTGAGAACAGAAGATTCTTCATCATAATCAATCAGGCAGAGTCTTTAATTCAAGCAGTTTATGCTGAACTACCTCCAGCCCGATAATGTACTCTACATACACTGCAGACACGCCGCTACCAAGTGGGTCTGCCGATTACTCTGATAAAGCAATGCAAGGGCTATGAAATCCATGAAATCCACGCACCTCTGCCTCACGCTCAGACATGATTTGTTGCTGAAAATGGTTACTGTTGTCAGAACTGTTTAAAAGTGTAAAAAATATTAAAAAATAGTTCCAAATTTAACAAACAATTTAGTTATGAAAACACAATAAGGTGAGGCATATTTGGCTTTTATTGTTTTAATTTTAGCGCGCAGAAAAAATAGCTGATGTTGAGAGCCAGCCGATTGTCGACCAATGTGCCGGCTTAGTACAGCCAGGTTTAGAAATGCGGTCTCACATTGAATTAGGTAATACAAATACGCAACAAAGTTAAATCTAAGAAAGGGAAAAATCCAGTTACAACATACAAGCTTTAACTGTAAACATATATATGTGAACTTCTATAGAAACGTTCATATACTAGGCATGCGGCAAGCTATACTTGTTTGTTGACAATAATGATCCAGAACGATTTGTGTTGTCTGTCACCTCTTATGCACTTCCGAAGTGCGTCAGTCTTATATAGACGAGTATATTCACAAAATATCGGTTGAGTTCCATATTAGTGGGTGTGTCTTAATTGTTAAGATTAGCAAAAAGTTGCAAATTTTGAAAGCAGCTCAGCTGACAGTACGTAGATGTCTACATTAGCAATTTTTACCTCGAAACGCCGCCTTACAATCAAATGCCGACTTGAAGCTTTGTAATGTTTAATGTTCTGAAATTCCCGCCTTCGTTATCAGAGTGGGAAATTACAAAGCGCTTCTTGCTCTCCGAAGCACTGCGCCGTGCTCGCGTCGTGCTCAAATGCACTCGACTCGAGCGGTATATAAAGCTCATGCCGTTGCCGAATGACGAGCAGTTGGAACTAGCAGCTTGAACGACAATGAGATCATTTCTGATGCTTGGCTTGATTGCCGTTTGCGGCCTGCTCTGTGCCGGTAATTTACTAGACCCCCCCACAGTTGCGCTCTGAAACACGCTACAATGTTTATTCAAAATTTTTACTTGCAGTGGCTAATGCGCAACAGAACTACGATGGACGTAATGGACCGCATGTTTTTGGTAAACCTGGTGAACAAGTTTATATACGTGGACAGAACCCCGGCAGTTATAATGTGCCCGGTGTAGGTGGCACTTTCCAGCACAATGGTGGAGAGCGCGTCTATACGGATGAGCGCGGCAATACCTATGTGAACAACAAGGGCTCAGGTACTGCAAATACTTTGGCTTGGGCTATGCCTTGCATCAGCCTTATGCTCATCTATTTAAATTCTCTTATTTGTATTTTTTAATTAATGCAAAATATATTTCAGTATTACGATTAATCAAAATTTTAATTTTTTGTGTCTATTTAATGCGCCTTTGCAGGCAGACATAGCGTCAGTGGTCCCGACTTTACGGCGAGCCATGGTCCAGGCAGTACCAGCGGCGGTCGCAGCTATGTTAATGTTGGACCTAATGGCGTGCAGTCATTAGGACCGGATGGTCGTGCTGTCACTAGCAATGGACGTCCACGTCGTGGCGTTATTGTAAGCCGTCCTGATCGTACAGTACAAGTTGGAACTGGTGGCATCGGCATTTATCGCAATCGTCGCGATACTTTCAGCGTACAGCGGCCTGATCGCAGAGTAGACTTCAGCACCGGCCCTGGAGGCAGCGGTTTTGCAGTACAACGTGGACGTCGTGATATCTTTATAGGTCGTCCTGATCGCACAGTGCAAGCCGGAGGCGGCGGCATTGGCGTCTATCGTAATCGTCGCGATGTCTTCAGCGTACAGCGTCCTGATCGTAGAGTGGACTTTAGTACCGGTCCTGGTGGTAGCGGCTTTGCCGTACAACGTGGACGCCGCAGTCCACAACGTGTTATTGGTGAAAACTTTGCAGCTCGCGGTGATCGCGCTGGTGCCTGGAATGATAATGTTTCAGTCTGGAGACGTCCCGATGGTCGCACGGTTACAACCGACAAAGACGGCAATGTTATAACTTCCGGCAGTCCCAATGGACGTGGACCACAGCGTGTAAGTAGCTATAAAAATGGCGTGCCAAATAAGCTGGCCAAAACTAATCAAATAATTTGCAGTACTCCGGTTAAGCTGTTCCAGGAGAAAATTAAGCAGCAGCAGCAGGATGTTAATGATTTTCCCAATCTTTTGGAATTAGTCAGTGGGGAACAAAAAGATGTATTGGTGGAAAATTAACTTGGCGAGAAGAATATGTTTAGCATACAGGACAGACGGTCTGCGCGGGGGGATTTATGCTGTTAAAGAGAGCGTGTTGTGTCTCTCTTAAGTTATGTAAATAATTGTAAAAACGAAATTTAACTGCTATTGTATATAGGCCTTGTAAATATATAAAAACAATTTAAAAAGAATCCAAATCTATTTAAGTTCTTATCTGGTTGACTGACAAAGTTCAATGGCAATAATATAGAGGTGACCACTTTATCAGTGGGATGCATCTGTCAGCTGGTTTGGGTGTACGCAGGCGCATAATACTTATGCACTCGAAAAAATTTAAAGCACTTTGGAAGGAGATGGAAATCACTAAATTAAAAAAGCCCAAATTGGTGATCGTCATATCGACTTAAAAATGTAAGGCATTTTCTAATCAATATATGTTTGAAAAATAAATTAGTGAGCTCTTAAAAAATCACCTTTTATTTTTCAGATTCAAGTTTTCACTTTAAGAACAAGTTCGTTAAGTATTAAGGCTTGAAAACCGTAGCATGCAATAGGCTCAAATACAGCTATTAGGAATTTTCTTAGCTTTATATGTTTTTTTTTTAAATTTAAATTTGCAAGCTGCTAAAATGTCACCCATAAATAAGCAGCAGTTTATTAGTTTATTATGCACTCGAAAAAACTAGGAGTATTTGAATAAAATTATATTCTTAAAATATTACAAAATGGAATATCAGCATTCTCCAACTTGTGCTTTGGAAGATAACCGAAGAAATGCAACTGACTTGATTGATGCCTAATTTCACAAATAAGATAAAAATCTTATTTATTAATATTGTAATACTGAGGGTTTTGAAATTAAACTAAAATTATAATTGCAACTCTTGATTTGAAAATATTATATAATTTATGATACTATTAAAACACTTATTGAATTAATCCCATACAGACTGCTTTAAATGTTAACTTATTCTAATATATTCGAAGCTTTCAGTAGTCAAGTTTTAATGGGTATTATTTAATTTAAAAAGTGTTCCAAGAATTTATTTAAACAAAGGCCGATATTTTGTGCCGTTTGAGGCACCTCAATGGAACCAATTACCGGACGACTACAAGCTATAAAGCTACAAACTGGTTTGGAAGCGTTATGACCTCGAGCTTTTAGCGGGAAACAATTGGATGCAATAAGTCGCAGTAGCACTTGGGATAGAATATAATAAAGTACAAATAACCAAGCCGCAAAATAAAATAAAAAAAAAGTTGCACTGGGTAACACCCAAGTTGGCTTGGCATATGTGGACCAACTTTTTATTGTTTGCTTTCATTTACATATATCTACAACAATAGAAATAAAATTATGAAAAGCATTAAAGTCTGGAAAGAGCGACTTTGAGATACTCTCTTTCTGTCTCTACTCACTCAAACAAGCAAATAAAAGATATAATATCCATAATATTCGGCAAACCTATTTTGATAGATTATTAAAAATTATTATTATTATTATTACATAGATCATAAAAACATGCAAATAGCTGAGTGTTGTGACCTATTAGATCATTTTGGAGCAATTTATTTAAGTTTAGAATTAATTTTTACTTCAGTGCTTTTAAATATTTGAGGATATGTCCAAGAAAACTTGTTTTTATTGTACAAAACCTGTTATACAGGTAAAAAAACAATTTTTTCGATTGATCTCCGTAGTTGCATTTCGAAATACTTGTTTCTCCTATGAACGAGAATTAATTTTCTTGTACTTAATCGAGTAAGACATCGAACTTGGGTCCGCTCAAGTCAGTTCTTGATATTAATATAAATAAGAGTTTGAAACTTTCGAAAGATGTTCATGTTTGAGAGTAAAATAAAGAAACATTTTATGAATCGTTGGATTTTATGGATACTATATGATGATACAGTGATGTTGTGTTGATTAAAATAAATTACAAAAAAAGACTAAATGACAAGATTAGAAGACAATATAAGTAAAGAGTATCAGAGTAAAAGATAATTCTTCTACAAGCTCTAATATGCGAAGGTATCATCTGTCATCTTCAACATGTTACATAAATTTTTACAAATTTAATCTGCGTCTTATGCAAAAATTGCAGTGTATAAAAGAAAACAAGTTAAATACATTATATACTACAATACATGCTACATGCAAGTACAAACAATGCTAAAATAGTTCTCTAGAAACGAAGCGTAGCGTTCATTGGGAAATTATCTACCCACAAAGGTGGGTCATCTATATACAAATTTATACAATATATACAATATCTATATATTTTAGACTATTGAATAAAAGTGTTGCTGTCTGATGCCGTCAGCCTCAAATATCGCAATCATTTGCAAATTAAGCTGAGCTGACCCAAGCACCCATATTATTGACATTGACATTTCTCTCTCTGTCAATTTCACTAACTCTCTCTCTCTCTCTCACTCGATTTGTGCATAAAATCGCAAGTCTTGTTTCAAAATACAAAAATAGCTCGAGGAAAGATAAGCATTAAAAGTCAAGATTCTAAATAGCTTTATTTTACGTGTTTGGTGAGCGGATTGAATATAATTTTTGCAAACAATCCAAAACTTTGTATTGAACAAAAAAATTTTACAATAAGAAGACGCTGGCTGGAATTATAATGCCGAAATTTTTAAAGAAGATGGCATTTAGGTATAAACAGCTCGGATTTGACTACAGGAGCACGGATTGTGATGCAGCTGTGTTCGAAAAAAAAATTGGCGATGACTGTCTCATTCGGATGTACCATGAGCTGTAGAAGTTTGGAGAAGCTACAGCAATGAAGGCGTTCTACGCGAAAGGCGACGAAGGAAGACAAGGGAGACAAGCTAGATTCCGATGAAAAGACCAAGCTTAGTGAGAATGGAATTTTCCTTGGAGTGACCAACTGGGAAGGGCGCGCGCAAAGCAGAGGCGCCTGGCGTGAGCTTGCGAGGTCGACTTTAATCCGATAACGGGTTGTTATTGTCACCTAAAATAAGTTAAAGATCGGATTCCGTTTCTTTTTGATTTTTGCAAGGGATTACTATCGTTATCAAAGTTTTGGATTAAGCAGCATTGCATATAACCAATTACAAAAGGTGCAAGAGTGTATTACGGAAGACTAACATAAAAGCGATAATGAAGATAAAGCCAGCGAAGACTTCTGTTTAAGATTTAAGACTTGTATGCAGACTGCTTTATTCAGCGCGAGAGAAATAAAAGTGTCAAAATGTTGTGCCAAGACAATTTGTCATAGCATTTTCTTAGATCTGACGTAGTGTCACCAATTATTTTGGTCTACTCTTGAGGTGATACCTTGAAATCGTCATTATCATATTTACCAACTTATTTTGATAGCAGAAACGATGTCGCAAAGATAAAAAAGTTGGTTTTCCTAATTTACTTTTTATACTCTGTACCGTATGGTATAAAAAGTATATCAAGCTTGGGCAAGCCGAAAATATATATTGTACCCAAAAGGTAAAGTCGAAAATTCCCCAAAGTTATCGGAGTTGGTTTATATTTTGAAAATTCTTTATTAATTTTTGTAAATCTATTTGGTTTCTTTTAAATAGTCCCCGTCTTATGCAATACGCTTCAGCCAGCGCTTTTTCTAATTTTCCAAACAGTCAGAAAAGTTCTTTTCCGGGTTTGCATTCAGTTCCTTCTTCGATTTCATTTGTATTTTCTCAATCGCCCCATAACAAAGACCGCAAAGTGGTTTTTTGACTTTTGCGAATAGCCAGCAGTCAGACGGAGACCAATCAGGTGAATAAGGCGGTTGTGGAACGATATGAGTCGAATTTTTGGCAAAATGATGACAGAGTACGAGTGCGGTGTGTGATGTATATTATCATGATATAATAATATTCAGGGTGATTAGCGAAGTTGATATAAGTATGGATCTGTATATCTGTTCGTCAGAAAGAGCGACGCCTAGATATTAGAAATGCACAGAGCAAGAGCAACCAACTTTACGGAAAAACTTATGCTAGAGGACGTATATTTATTTTAGTTTTTAATTTATTATTTATTAAATTTTGGATAAACAATTTGATTCGGCTTATAAGGATATTAAAAACTTTATTGTGACACACCAACATTTTTGATATTCCATCTATTTCTATTAGATATGATTAAAAGCGCTTACCATCCATTAGGGCAAATGGATTGAAACATTCCAATTTGGCATTGAATTTGTTGTATTTCGTTTGCTTCTCAACAACTTATCTTCACAAAATTCCCAATATTTCTAATCAAAAGTCAAATTGTATCCAAATCAATTGCTTCCATGAAGAAATTTGGTTAAAAAGTCCGATTCGTGCACTAAATTCGTTGTATACTGCTTGTTTTTCAGCTTATGCCAGTCAAATTTGAAGTCAAATTTGAATTTGAAATTTGAGAAGTATTTTAATTTAATCGAAATAAGTTGGCAACTCGGTTAAAAATTTGAGGATTTTCAGTTGTCTGTCTCTTTTTTCGACGAGAGTCAAGGCTAGTTTAACCAATTTAAAAAAAAACTGGTATCTGAGAGAATGCATATTTCTTTAAGTTTTTTTTTTTTTCAATTCGAGGATAATTTAAAATATATAAATTTATTTCAGTTTTTCCCATATCATATGCCTATGTTAAATAGTTGTACAATTTAATTATAACCAAGTGGGAAAGATATTTATTAAAGCTTAAACTGTTTAATTGAAACAAATTATTATTTTTATAATTATTCACCTTAAACTTCAATGCTTAATGAGTGAAAAAAATTAAAATGAATTGAAAAATCCAAAGACATCTAATAGTTTTTTGTTCCGAAATTCAATCTGTAATTAGGTCAAACTCATATAGTTCTCATAATCTAAAATAATAAATCAGTCCTTAAAAATAGTTTTACTTTGTATAAGATACATAGAATTTTGTTTTGATTCTGAAGATATGCAATTAACTTCGGTACTCAAGAGTATTTTATTTTTATTTAGTATTCTTAAGCACTCAACATCAAGTGTAATTCGATTAAAATCGGTTGACTTTATCAAACAGTTCCTAAAGGATAAATCAGCAAAAATCAACTTTGACAAAATCTTGTTTTATCAACCAAGGCGACCAATCGTGCTTACTTCAGCAATATTATCGTATATAAACCAGAGAAATGGTATGCACAGTAGCCGTACACGTCCGTCTTTAACGTTGGCCATCTTTGATGTAGTTACTCGCGCCCTTAATAGTTAGTAGCGCCATCTACCAGGCAAATGGTAGCTGGCGTGGCGAGATGGGCTTTGGACACACAGAAATCAGCAAAGAATTGAGTGATTAGTTTCTCATGCCTACAGACTGTAGACTGCAGACCGCTAAAGGTACGTCTTGGAAGAAGATACGATGTACGTTATCCTAAACGCGAGACCTGGAGAAATTGATTGATTTTTGACAAATTTGGTACCAAAGTCTCAGACATAATTTTTATTTAATTGCGGCAAAAGTGAAAAATTTAACTTAACTGAAAAATACCAACTACACTCGTATTAGTTAAATTAATTGCCATTCTTCAAGTGCAATTGTTTTACAAAAAAATTGTTTAAATATTTAAACAACATTTAAACAAGTCAATAAATTTGCATTTAATGCAATGCACTTTGTGGTTATTTGCTTTTTAAAACCATTATAAAAATGTGCAATTTTCATGTTTAAATGTTCAACTTAATTAACATTTTTTGTAGAATGCATGCCTGCTGCGTTAATGTTTAATCTTATTTCATTTAATTTAACAAGCGTTATTTCGCTTATATTTAAGGTGTAATTGAATGTAACGTCCTTGATTATTCATAATAGTTTACACATGTTAAATAATAATTGTGTACATCAAAGGCATAATTCTGGTAATACGTTGCGTATGAGCAATATTTCTGCAATATTACACATACAGACAGTCTGTCTGCGTTAATTAATTACCTTGGCTTGGCATTTTATTGGAAAGATATAAAATATAAAGGGTCATACAAAAATGTTACCAAAACATTGTTAGCTTATAAACTGTATTATATTGTATTGGCAATTATTATTTGATCAAAAACCATAGTTAGCACAAAACGAAGTAGTGAACATTGATTCGCAGCATTATGTATTGCGAAAAATTTGTTTTAAGTATCTTGTAAGGGGAACCCTTGTCTAAATATAATCCTATTAAAGTATATGACATAAAGCCCTTAAAAGTGCTGCAACATTTCAGTACATATTTTTTTCCTCAAGCCTATTGTATAATTAAGTCAAATAAATATGAAAGGCAACCATGTTTGCTGCTTTGTTTTTATACAAACAGACAAAAAAAGAAACAACAAAATAATAGACACGAGAATATGTCAAAATTAACAACAAATAAATACGAAGCTATAAAAACAAAGTCAAGTTCAAAGGAACATAAATAACACATTTATTTAACTTATGTATACAGACAGACATAGGTTTTATATGCAGCCGCATAAAAGCAGCTTCCGTTAAATGCCTTTCATTCCATTTCCCCGATTACAATATTTTCCTTTGTCTTTTGTCCTTGCTGCTGCTGCTCCTGCTGCGGTTGTTGTTGTTGTTTAACATGAGTATGCTAATTCCAGGAAAGCCCGACAGTTACCTGGCCCCAAAATAAAAAGAAAAACGCTGCAGAATCCGCAAAAAAATTTATATTCTTGGCGTGCGTTTAACTTTTGCGCTTTTAATACCCTTGTTACATTTTTATTCAAATGAATGATACGCCAGCAAAAAAAAAAAATAAGTAACAAAATTTAGCAGAAAGCCACATGAAATGATATATGGTTTTTGTTTCTATTTTTAAGGAACATGGATTTTATTAGGCTAATAGAGATATATGCCACTACATAGTAGCTCGCTTGCATTTGCATTTATAATATAAATGTTTGCTTTTTAAATGTAGAAATTTGAGTCCATTCGGAAATTATTTGCATAGCCAACGGAATAAATTAATAAATAAGCTGTGCTATTTTGTTCAACCAACCAAATGTATCTTTAATTAAGTTACAAATAATAGTAATTATGTGCTTAATTTGGCAAAAATGTTGGTATTGGAAGTACAAATAAATTCGCTAGGTTTTTGCGTTTCAAAGTCTTATTTTTGATTGAAAAAAGCTAAAAATTCATGATTCAAAGTATTGTTCGTCGGAAACGACTACTTTTCCCATTTCTCTGTTAATTTTCGAATACCAGCTTTAGAATATGCGCCATCTATCGCTTTTACCAGTCATTGTTGATCACTCAAAAACCAATACTCGAAAAACAGCACTTCTGGAGCGTACACCAATTGGAAGTACCTGAGTACTTGACGATTAGAGTCACATGGGGCAGTATATTATCAAATTGTAAGTTTCTGCCTACGGCGTTTCCAGTCTTTTTAACGCAACACATCCCCCAAGTTGCATAATTATACGTTATATATAAAATTTCAGGCTTTCAAAAGTATGGACCTTGGGCTTATCAGCTGTTCGACATATCTGTCAACCAAAGCATCATATCGTTAGCGGAAGGTTGCCATTTTACAATATGGATCGTTTTAGCGTCGCAAAACATGTTCATTTTGTGATATTATTGGGTGAACGAACAGCGAGAGCAAAATGTAGCATTTTCGTATCGAATTTTTTTCAGCAATGAAGCATGTTTTGAGCTCGGTGGCTATGTCAACACACAAAATTTCCGTATTTGGGGCTCACAAAATCCACACGTGATTGTCGACAGGCCATTGCATACGCCAAAAGTTACTGTTTGTATTATGGTCTGGTGAAATTATTAGATCGTATTTGTTTGAAAACGAGGACGGCCAGACGGTGACTGAGAATGGTGAGCGCTATGGCCGCATGCAAGTTAATCGTTTTTTTTTTTTGGCCTGAAATTGAAGACATGGATACGGATGACACCATCCGAATAAGGCCGGCCATATTGCGAAAGAAATTTGAAGAATGCATAATTTCGCGTTTCGGTGATGTTAATTGGCCATGGAGATCATGGGGCTACGCTAAAGATTGACTCGAACATTTGAAAGATAAGATGCGTGCAGTTATTGCCGATATAGCGCTCAAGATGTATCACAAAGTCATCGAGATTTACCTATTTCGGATCAAGGTCTGCGAGGAAGCCCTAGGTGGTCATTTGATTGATGTTTAATTCACACATAATGGCATAAACCAAACTTTATTTGGAAGCAAAGTTTAAAAGAAATTCGCATTCTGAGTGTGTTTTATTTTAATTCGCTCTGGATAAGTTAAAAATCAAAAACCCTGTATACTTAGTGCACCTGGTATTAGCAGCTCGTAGTGCAATACACTCAGCTGCTGCTCCTTTATGCAAATCATAGCCTTTTTGAACCAAGGATATTCTGCTTTGGTGTCAAAATTAATGATGATAGAACCAATATAATGCTCGAGTCGTATTATAGTATACCCATTTTTTATTTCCAATAAAGATCTTAATCGATATTTCTACCGTTTCTGCTTTAAGCAGCAATTTCAAAGTGAAAACCCGTTTTTGATATATGTCGACTATAAAATGTACGACAGCTAATAACCTATTTTTTTATAAATCCCAATTATTTTATTTCAACAATAATGTTTACAGAGCCACTTCCAATGAGTCTGCGAGTTTTTTCTGCGTTTCCCACGGATCTTGAAGCATCCAATGTCCAAACTTTTTGGACTAGCCAACTTTTTGTCCTCGCCACTGGAATCAACACATTGGGAACATTGTAACAACTCTCTGTGTGACTTATCGCTTGGAAAAGATTCTCCATAAACCACTGCAAAATTTCGATGAACTCCAACCAGAAACACTAATTTTCCTCAACATACCCTTTTTTTGCAATAAATCTAGAAATTTTCGAAGAGATAAAAAACAATTTTGTTGTCTGAAACAGGCACTGGTGAATCGATTATTTTCAACAGTTATCAAATAACAATTCGAATAAAATAGGTAATCGCTATTTTAAAAACGTATCGAAGAATTTGTACAAAAACATCATAAACTGTAAAAAGGCTTAATTTACGGAACATTTGTTATCTACATTCAATTCCCATATGCGCCGATGTGTCGTATACGTATTTTAAATAATTATATTCAGTATTTAAAAAATTTACCCCAATGTGTAAAAATAATCATCAATGTTAAACATATTTTTACCAACAATGGAATACATTGTAGAATGCAGACTTAGGTGTTGCTTTGGACTCTCTTGGAAAAGAAAATCAAACGTATGCAAACATCGCTTGTTGCTTGAAGCAACTATAAGCAGTCGTTCGAATCGAAGTTAGGGCGGCCTAAATATCATTTTGAATCTGGATGAAGGCTAGACGCGAATTGAGGCTTAAGGCGCTTAATCTTCCCATAATAACCACATAATGAAAAAACCGCGTATGATATCTATATTAACAGGTCAAAAAAAGATGAAAGGTTGTAAGAAAGTATTTATTACGTCTGCAAAACTGGTACAGTAGTAGCTAAGATTTGGGCAATCTAGTAATCTATGAGACTTATTGGAATCTTGAACGAAAGTCGCTATATAGCAGGGACCGGAAATCCGGTGGCTGTAAATGAGTGTCCCCACCTGTAAAAATATGGCACCTGTAAGAAACTATACGCAGACAGCTTCTGGAGCGGTCTTTACGTTTGCAACTTTTGGACGCCGCAAAAATATTTATTAAGTAAAAAAGTTGCACAAATTGAAAAAAAAAATGGTCTGAAGTTTTATTTTTGAGTTTTTATGCTTGGGCTTTGAACCCGTACAGCAAAGTTTAACTTCTGAATAAATTTATGCTTTGAGTTTAGAACAATTTTTAGAAAGACCAGTAAAATTATGAATATTTGGATACAAACTTAGTGTGTTACAGAGAAGGATAACCACATTGGGGCAAAATTCGTACAGTCCTTTAATCTCTGCCTGCTCGTAATATTTACCAAAACTTCCCATTTCCATATTGAATAATTGATAAGTCTTGTTCTTGTTGTCCTGTTGTATATCTAATATATATAGTTTATACCTTATGAGAAAGAATGCATGTTGCTTTGCTTAACTTTGGCACCTTAGATGTATCAAGATATTCTTCTTTTACAAATCACTCGAAGGCTTTTTAATTTTTTTTAAGTTACAGATCAATAAACATTGATAATATTTATTTGATTCGTACATGTGCAAGAATCGGGCTTCCATTTGGAAGTTACGTCACGTTACTCAGTTAAACTCTTCATTAAATTTTCAAAGCAAAATCGATTTAAATCGAAAACAGAATTCTTAGATTTATATCTTCAATAACTTAAATTTAACGTTGACTAAGCATTTAAACATTCACTCTTAAGTTTTACGTATTGTGATTATTTCCATATTTATTGTCTATTGTATGCAAAGGAAGATACAACGTTACATGATGTTTTTATGAATGGGTTTTACACCCACACATGCATAACTATATGCGATTCTTTGCGTAGGCCAACGCGTAGGGGTCATTCTTTTAAAAAATAGAAAGACTTGTAGAGCGTTTATTTGAAAAGAATATGGGTACAATTCATGTTTAAACTGTTGTAGTCCTAAGTGTTTTAAATTAAAAATACAATTTTTAGCAATTGACAAATATTTTTGTAAAAAAATATTCCACTCGAATTTACTTTTGGCAAAGGCCTTGACGTTTTTACATGCCCTTAATTCGTAAGTAACCCGCATAAGAACATTTAAAGAAGATGTAGTGGAATCTCCTTATCTTCTTGATACAATAATCGCAATGTAAATCGCAGGGGTTTCAAATCTTTTAGGTTTCTAACATAAGTTCAACTATCTCATCTTTTCATTCTATTACAAAACCAAGTTTCAATTTTTTATTTGCCGTTTTAGGTGAAAACATAAAAACTAATCCTTATTTAAAAAAAGCCACAACCGCCATTCTGATGGTGCACCTAATGAAAATGTATTGCACGCTTGGGGAAGCTTATGCGGAGATTCAATTGGCAAGTAGTGCCAGATTTTATGGCTTGAAATCTGACTGGTTCAGATGCCTTCGATGTAGAGCGAAAGCATTTGCAAAAAAGATGTATATATGTTATCTGATGACTGTATCTTTTTATAATTCCTCAAATCAAAACTTTTCGTAAGAATAATGCCATAGTGATCTTCTACGTTCTCATATTTAACGCTGGCCTCCACCTTGGACACTTTCCCGACGCTTGGAGAAAGGCTACCATAATCATGCTACCAATAGGTAGGAAGCTAGCAGGTTGACTGGAATCGTATTGCCCAATAAGTTTTCTGCGAGATATTATTTATCAATTGCACTTCAAAAAATGGTATTAGGGGACAGGTCCTGTCGAAAAACACTCCCGAAGAGTAACACTAAGCAATACCATCAATTTTTTTTGAGAGAGAATGAGAGATATTCAGTTGGCTTTTGGCAGAATGCGCCATGCAGGACGACAGCCTAAAATGAAAGATATCTACAATTGTATCTTATCTTAGCTTAAATTCCTTCATGAGCGACACTGTAAAGTTTAAGACGTGGTTCAAGCTTCTCTGCTTAAAGGAATTAGAGCGAATGTTTCACAAAGCCGCGTGTGGAGTTCAACACTTTGCAGCCTGACAAATTACCTTTCGCGTATCTTCACGCCCATTTCTTTATCATCTTTTTGGGGGACATGGTAGTTCTAGTGCTGCACACCTCTACAGACCTACACTAGTTGTTATTTTTAATAAATCTGAGAACTGGGAGAAATTTTGCTTTAAACTCCGATAAATGTGTTGTATCGCGTATCTTCTTCTGGGTATTCATTTGCCCCATTTTATTTTTATATTTAAAAATCCCGAATCCTTTCCGTTTCTGCAAGAGTATCCCATTTTTATTTTGCATAGGCAAACAGCAGGCTACAAAGATTTATTTTTATAACACGCAAAAATACTCATATACAAACTCATATATACTACATAAATGGGTTTGGGCTGGGTACAAAAGTGTATGTATATTTTATGCAGATACTGTTTTTGCCGCAATTCGCATAACTTACATAAAGGTAACAATGTATTTACATAGCGATAAATTACAAAATCTACACACACGCACACGCATACACACATCTATATAGTATATTTTCTATAATATGAATATAAGCTTAATTTACATGATAATGTATCTGCAATTTGTTGCAAATATTCTGCTTATTCGTTTTAAGCTTTAAAGCCGTGACATTTTTATCAAATTAAATATTGACTTTTTTATGGGATTCGCAAACTGCTTTCAATTCGTTTTTGGGCAAACTCAACAGCTTGTCGCATAAATAAAATATTTAAGGAACAACGCGAGTCAATACCTAATCGGAGGCCATTAATCAATACCAGACTCAAGGGATTTTGTTCAACGATAGAACATGCGGATAGTCAGACTAATTAATTTCAATGGTTTATACTACGGTCAATGGAAATGGCTTTTCCGGATGCGAGCACGCTTGACTTGTGCCCTTTATATTCGTGGAAAACGGCAAACATCGCTGACGTCTTTGATGGAGCAGTTGTGCTTTGATGCCTGTAAATAGAAATAGTGGGTGGTGGTAGGACAGCATGTCGTTGCAACTTTGTCGCGGGAAAAAGCTAAATCTGTGTGATGTTTAGATTTAAAGATTAGATTTATCTCTGCCACTTGATACTTTGTAAATATGATTGATTTTGGATATGGAGGAAATTATGCTACATTTAGAATATAAAGATATATTTGATGTTTTTTAAATTAAGAGAATAGTATGAAGTAATTAATAGTTTTGAGGAGAGCTAGAAGAACTGACTAAGTAAATTAAATTTTTTATTGGTTTTTATTTTTTAAAGCTGAAATGCGGAATCACTGTATTTGATAGTATATTAAGTAAAAATGGTTGAAGTTCAAATCGGTAGCGAGCGACTTTCGAATATCCTGTAGCACTTTTCTGCAAGCGAATCAGTTATATTGTTTTAAGCATCCGTAAGCCCAATTGAATTTTTAACCGATTTGCTAAATTTGAATTTGTTAGGCGATTTTAAACAAACTTGGCATTGAAAATCTTTAAAGCAAGCAATATGGTCTGAATATATTTAAAATATAAATAATTTTTTTTTACCGATTTGTATCTTATTCGACGCATTGACCCAAGTGATATACAATTGAATAATTTTAGTGCAAAAAATCGAATTTTTTAACCGTTCTGTCCTATGGGAGCTATTTTTATAAGTCAATGGTGGTAAGGTTGACTAGTTCTTTTTAAGGGGTCTCTTACGCATGACATCCGTAGTCCTTGATTCTTTTCCGGAAAACTCATAGGCATGTACACAACATCTGCGAAATTTTTCTAAGAGATTAAAACAGGCCACAGAATTGCTTAAAACAGGAGAAGCATGTATTCAAGTATGTAGAGTCATTAGGTATACGGAAAAAAGTACAATCTTGTTATCTAGCAAAACTTTTGTAAAATCGTTCGTGACAATACTATTAATAATCATTATCATCATGTTTTAGCTGTACACCAACTTGAGGTGGCTTTTTTTTAATAAGCTTTCTTAGTATCGTACATTCCTTGCGCTCTGAGTTACATCCAAATTCGTATACCGAAAGCTAAAAGCTTTCTTTTTTTTTTGCATACGTTCCCATATTTAGTCTGGATATTCGGAGAGCCATTTCGTAAACTATCCATCTAACCTTTTCTATTCATATTAATAGTTTTTAATATCATATTGAATTAATATTATTGAATGTGTGATCATCGACCCAGCAATTGAAATAAGTTTCGTACGATCCATTGTGTAGAGCCCATAAATTGACATTTTCAGAGGATTGCGAATAACTTGTAGTTGAAAGCTCTCAAACTACAAAATAAAGACAAGGTTTATTCAAAATCAAGCTTATTCATACCATTTAACTTACAGTTCGTGCCAATCGTTCATCTATATTTTGCAGATGTGTGCGTTCTTTTAATAATTCGATTGTTTCAGCATGTGCATCCAAAATTTTAAATGCAAGTGATGACGTCACATGCATATCAGCAAAAAAGCAAAAGAGGCAAGAAAAGATCAAGATAAGATGCCACAACGACCAGCCCATTCGTAGAAAATCATATTTAAATACGCAAAAGGCAAAATAAGCTGTGCCCACATTGCTCATATAGAAGATAATGGAGGTACAGAGTCCTTGTATTCTAAAAATTATAGAAATACGCTTATAAAGCTGTTGCAATTCGTCCTGGGCTTGCTGTATTTCTTCCAGTTGTTTCGAAAGATCATCACATTTCTTCCGATTATGCTTGGAAAGTTTCTTAGTCCGCTTTATTAGTTGAGCTAGTTCGTCATTGAGTAACACAAAGTGCGTATAGACATTGATCAGGGCAAAGTAATATTGACAAATAAACGTATTCATCAGCGTGGTCACAAAGTGTAGCATTATTATAGATAATATCAAACGTATTGTAAGATTTTTACGCATTGAAGCGAATCCCAACATAGACTGCAGAATATCTGCCAAAATGACCCAAAAGAACTTTACCATAATGGCTTTGCGCCAAATGCTGGATATGCGTGGCGAGACACTCACTAGCAAAGGTTTAAAGAACATCCGATGCAGCTTTTGAAAGTCACGTATAAGCTGTAGCAATCGTTGACGTTGCCTCCAACGGCTTGATAATGTGATGACCACACAAACTGCGCGCAGCAGAAGTATGACCAGAAATATATAATCGCTCAGCATTCGGGCACGTGCCCAGATCAGATCCAACACTTGCAGACGATAAAGTAGCAGCGGCAAACATAATATCATTCCGTTCAAGATCAATGCATAGATGGTGATTGCAGGAGTCGCGTATGCACGGCCTGTACGAAAATTTATTCCGAAATTGAGCACCCCAATAAATCGGGAATAGACATAACAAAAGCGCAGCACCCACTTTACCAGCTGTTTCATGATTGATTACTGAAGGGACACGGTAAACAGAGACATGTGGATGTTTATCCCCAATGGTTTAATAATGAAAGTATTTACCGAAATCAGCTCGTTAGAATCTATTATGAGATTGGAAGATAAAGCGTCTGGTGTATAGTTCTATAAATAATCCGCATGACATTTGAATCAATCTTTATTATAGACTTGTGCTATGTGCGTTTCATACAAATCGGTTGCAAATTTCAGGGACAGTTTTAAGTTCTATTACTAGTACCTTCATAGCTACAACTTTATTATTATTACCTGTTGTGCAAGCGATTACAGGTCTTTGCATTAGTTGTGTCCTTCGATCTCTATATCCAGCTTGTTTCATCAAATAACGTTCTTGGGAGTCGTTGCAGCATTGAAGTTTATATTAGCGTCCCTTATCAAATGGGTAGCAAATGGGGTTAGTATTTCCGAATTATAGCAAATTCCATCGATTTAGTTCTCAAAATTACCTCCAAACGTTTGCCAAATTACATATTATTCATTAATATTATCAATTTTATTTTCGTTTGCCCTACTTAAAGTAGCTAGTTATTGCGAATGGAGTTTTAGGAGAAGTTATTTCACATTCAACTTTCAACTCAACACAAAAAAGTTGGTGTTCGGACTTTTTCGGAGCAATAAATCAGTTTTTTCGGCTTTCGAACTTGCAAACTTTTAAAATATATTCTTCCAAGAAAATTCTTTACTTCCAGCTTCAAAGGCAACCAGCAGGTTTGGGTAGAGATTTTTATAAATATCTTTGAAATCAAAGGACAAGTGATACTGACTAATTTATCTAGGCGGTAAGTAAACCGACTCTAATCTTGAAATTAGTTGCTCAACGATTGGGCCTCTTAGTTGGGCTATTATTTTGGGAAATATGTGGCATGTAGCATACTCTTGTTCCAGTTTGCAAACACTGTTCGTCAGCTGCCACCTGCTCATAATGCACACCAAAGATATTTTTCGGGATGGTATTTCTGGTTGTTCATTCTTAATGCGAAAATATCCCTTATTCATGTACAACCAGAAATTGCCTTTACGAACACAAGGCATGTTAGCCGGCTTAAGTAAAAATGATATTTCTAAAAAACAAGATTGCTAAAAAATCACCCTTTATTGGTAATAGTTTATTACTCGTTGTTTACAGATACCCCTAATGGCTAATAGTTCTTAATATCATATTGAATGAGAATTAAGAAATGTGAAATAAGCGAACCAGCTATAGCAATAAGTTTTGTACGATCCATAGTGTACAGACCGTAAACGGACATTTTTAACGGATTACGTATGATTTGTAACTGAAAGCTCTCAAACTGTAATGAAAACAAAATACAAATGAAACAATTCCATTTGAAATAGTCTTTAATAGATTCCCACTTACAGTCGCATCCAAACGTTCATCCAGACGATATAGATGCGTGCGTTCTTTTAATAATTCTAGAGTTTCCGCATGTGTATCCAAAATTTGGAATCCTATAGAACATGTCGCATGAATGTCTGCGAGAAAACAAAATACGGACACAAATACCAGAACTATGCGCCATAACGTCCAGCCCATACGGAAAAAGTCATATTTGTATACGCAATAGCCCAGATACCAAATTGCTATGTTGCTCATATAGAATATAGTGGCGACACATAGTCCTTGCAGCCTAAAGATGCGTGTTGTGCGCTCATAAAGCTGCTGCAGTTCGTTCTGCGCTTGCTGTATCTCCTCCAGGCGATCTGTTAGCGCGCAGCATTTTGTTACAAACACACCCTTGCTCTGCATGCCAGGTCGTTGCTGCACCAGCTCCTTGGTATTGTTGACCACCCGCGTAAGTTCCTCATTTAGTACCAAGTAATGCATGTGGATTGTTAGTAGCGCAAAAAAATAATGGCAGATGAATGTATTCATGAGCGTGGTTACCATATGGAGCAGCATATTGCACAGCATCAAACGAAGCGTTAGACTTTCCCGCACTGTCTCCATACCCAGCAAGGATTGCAGGAGATCCGCCAAAATGACCCAAACAAACTTTCTTAATATGGCCCAACGCCATTTACAAGTTATTTTTTTTGAGGTTTTCAGTTTCCACGACTTAAAGAACTTTCTATGTAATCGCCGAAATCCCTCAATGAGTTGCAGCACATGTTGTCGTTGACTCCAGCGACTAAAGAGCGTAACGCCCACACAGCCTGCACGTAGAATTTGTATACAGACCAACATGTATTCGTGTAACATTCTGGTCTTTGCCCAAATCATTTGAAACACTTGCAGATAATAAAGCAGCAGCGGCACGCTAAATATAATCCCATTCATCACCATTGCATGTATAGTGATTCCAGTTGTGGTATATGCACGACCCGTACGGAAATCAATTGCAAAGTTGACAACTCCAATCAATCGGAAGTAGCTATAGCTTAAGCGTAACACCCACTTTACTATTTGTTTCATGACTATTGACTGATGTGGATTACAAACACGCTTGCCACATGTCAATGGAGAATTATCGTCAACAGCTCGTTAGAATCGTATGACAGATAGTAAAATAATCAGGGATGCATAGTTTATTAGAATCCTTCCGCTACCAAACAATGTTAGTTCCTATGACCATCTGCCATTAGAACTCAACGTTGAAAAAATATTTTCAAATGCTTTATGTTGATTCACCTGGTGAAATTTCTGACAGAAGGATGAATCTTCATAGTTCTATTATTACTCGTTAAATTATCAGGTGCACAAATAGAAATCCACCCTTCTTTTTAAATTGTTTAAAAAAATTGGGCATCGGTAGTGCCATATCTTCGCCTTTTTTTGGCAACTTTTGAGTGTCTAGCGATATTATTGTTAGTCTTTGATTTGATTCATGAATCGATACATTTTTTGACTGCCGTGTAAGAAGGGAAGTGTTGTTGGACCACATTGAAGGGGTTGTTGTCAGAAAAATACGGGAAGCGAGTTAGGATTTCCCATTTCAAAGTTGCACTGACTGTAACGTAAGTATATTCGATATGAAATCGTATCGAAAAGATTCTCAGGCTGCAAGACGTCTACGACAAATGTCTGATTACATCTGCTGCGAGACGCGATATTACTTGTGTCCCACGTCATATTTGTTTAATATCTTTATAAAGAATAATCATAAATATTTATATTTTTTGGATTTGCATCCCTGGAAGTAATCAAAATTATTAAAAGTTATTTTTACACAAGTCAGACAATAATCACGAATTGGCTGCACTTTGGCCATCAACCTCAGCAAAGAAAATGTCATAAGGACATTCAGATAAGTTTGCTGAACCCATGCGGTCAGAAAACTTGCCAGTGTCAGAGTTCACGAAATAAATTTATATGCAAAAGTGTGAATGTGCTACGTATAATATGTCTCAGCAGCTGCTTAAATTAAGATATTATATGCACCATTCGTCACAGGGCAAGTGAGGGATTATATTTGATATGGAAATATTTAGAAATTTTACAAGATTGAAGAAATTTAAATTTCACTTAAATTAAGTTGACGAATATTAAAGCCAACCTCAAACGACTTTGGTATACCCTGAAGTACTCATTAGCAATTGAATCAGTAATATTGAATAAGTGCTCCTAAGCACGTTTGATTGGCTAACTTGGGAAGAATATCTTCAAAATAGAAAATTATCATTAAAAGCATATTTAATATGAATAATAACGATTCTCTGGCAATTTATTTCTGTAGTTTCACTCTATAGTCAACTGATGTTGATTAAAATGGAAACAGTAAAATGAAATGAAATATGATATAGCCAACCGATTTGAATCAAAGACGTTAAAATGCTTAAATACAGTTGAAAACTTTCATGTAAAGAGTTATATATAATAAGCGTAGTGCTTGGAACCATAAAAACCTGATGATTGCTCTAGTTCTGACAAAATCTTAGTTTATGTTGATGTTGATTTATACGAATATGGATATTCTAGATTATACTTTAAAGGGCTAGGCCAAATATAATCGGTTTTATTGCATAAGCGTCGTAAACCTAGAAAAACTGACTTTTTGTGTGATTTGCTTAATTTGATATCACATTCGACGCAAAGATTGCAATGATTACAATAGCTTTGTGAAAATTCTGTTCTAGCGATAAGTTAAAGAACAAATGAACTACAACTAAAACACCCCTATGGGAGCTCCATACAAATATAGCTATATCAAGAAACTGTAATAATGATGATATGATAATGTATGATGATAATACAATGAAGAATAAATCCGAAAAGTTGGTTACTCTAGCTCATCTCTGGGATATAGTCGTTCAAACAGACGGAAAGATATATTTATATTAATCAACATTTCTAGTCATACTGATCGATGTTATGTAACTTTAGGTGTGTTCCGACCTACACTTCCGACTACACAAACTGACCATATAGAACAGAATACAAAAATTTCTTTATGCTCTGATTCGAAATGCTTATAGTTCAACTGCAATCAAAAATGTACAAGAAATCCAATTGTATTCAAAAAAATCACCTTTTCGAAATATTCAGTTTTGTTCGCATTTGCGACATACCTTATATACCACCCATCACTGCACTTCATATAATTATATTATGAATAAAATCGATAATGGGCTTACCATATCATAATATCAGATAATATTCAGATAATATGATACATTTTCATATTGACTTTTTTTTTACAAAATATGCTCCTAGTCCTTTAGTATGTCAGTATGCGCTTAAGTAAAAAGTTGCGTGATTTCTTCATAATAAGTGGATATTTTTGCAGCGTGTTCTTTGGTATAACAGCTCTAAAGTATTCTCATAATACACGCCGTATTACCAAATCTTGTGTATTGACAATCTATAGTTATTTTATAAATGCCGTGGTCATTGCATGCATACCCTTCGCATTCCGTTTCATTGTCATCAATATAGATGTACATTTCTCGGGAAACAACAGGCTCTTGCAAATTGTTAAAGTGTTCAGTTATCTGACCAATACCATTACCATACTTATCTCAATGGGACTGCGATGGTGTGGAGAGGGCCCAAAGATTGAAATCATAAGCAGTTTTCGTAAACTAGATGAGATATATTTTCAAGCTCAACCTGAACCCGTGCAGCTTTGTGAATATCTGGAGCGACTTGTTTTGCTCAAATATATGTCTATCAGTCTGCAAAATTTTATAATGATTGGTGCCAACATATGGAGCTCCGCCGTCAAACCTGTGGAACCTTTAGCACTAAATATGGAACATATCGTGACCCTGGCTTTTTTCTTATATAGTTTGAATTATTTGCACGGTGCACTGGCGCAGTATTTAACGGGTGTCTGTTTTGTGACCGAACGCGTTTGTATGCTGAATAATCGTCTTAGAAGCTTACATGCAGGATCTTGAAAATCGCACTATATCAACATATTGTCACATAACGCATGGTGCACTCTCTGTAGAGCTAAGTACCCTGACGTCATTGCATCATCGTCTGTGGAAAACTATGGGCCTATTGAATAGTGTCTACAAGTTCCAGATTATGTCCACACTTGTGACTATAATTTTTAATAATATTGTTATTGGCTATTTAACGTATATTGAAAGTCTCAGCGGCAAGTTTGATATCATCATCCTGGGTAGTACGCTTATTATTTTTCTTATATTTTTACTGGACCCGTATCTGACTATGATTATATGTGATATTGCTGCTTCGCCAGTTTACGGAATATGATAACCTCTCTTTGGAAGCAATCAAATCTGTAGGTGCTGCGGCTTCATAATCTATAAGAGTTTTATTTTATAATAATATTTTACTGCAGAATGAGGTGTATAATCTGCAACTAGCGATGTTCGGTCTAAAGGCAAATCTGGCTGGCATGATGAACCTAAACAAAGCAATGGCTTGGAGCATTTTTGGAGCAACTCTCCAGGAAACGATTATATTAGTTCAATTTGATATGGATCATGTCTTTGAGCAAAAATAAAAAGCGGTCAACCGCAACTATTTTATTTTTGCATAAATTTCACGCTTGAGTGACCTGAGTTCATTTATGTTAAGATAATTGAACTGGACTGTGGTGAATAAATTACAATGAATTGATAAACAATTATTGAAAGCCGTTAAAGTTGCATAATTTCCTAATAGATAATATAAGCAAACTTGGATTATATTTAAAAAAAAAAAAATATCAGATGATTTTTTAGTTGTTTTGTAACTCTAAATAACAGTAATCCGTATTTATGATGGAAAAATACGTGGAAATCAGTCGCTTTTGACCTGTAATGGATTTAAATCGAAAATGTCTTTAGTTTGTGTATATGCCAACTCTGAAACCGAACTTACCAATTGGTTTTTGAGAGCACTTTATTTTAATATTATTAAACTTTCAATATAATTTTTGGTGATTCTCAGCATATTGTAGTTCCATTGGAAAATCTAATTTAGATTGACAGTATTACGTAACAGCTCAAACTTCTCACTTTACAAATAATGTTTAGCTTCATTTAGTTCTCTTTCCCCTAAAACAGGGTGACCATCGCCAACTCATAGGTAGTCCGCATGCGGTACTACATAGTGTTCATTTAGTATTTTTTATTCTTAAGTATACTATTGTTCGATCTTATAAGGCAATAAGTTTCTTTTGCAGAAATAACACGCTGTGGCATGCTCTGCGATCATTTAGGATAATCAATTTTATAAGGCCAAGTTAGAAAGTAGAAGGCGGGAATCGCTTGTTAGGATGTCATTTTGAACCAAGAAGAGCTGAACTTTAAAACTTTCTTTTGCGCGGACATAATCATGTCCTAGAGACTAGTTGCGCTGCATAAGGGTCATTAAATTCTTTGAACCAGTGCCTTCGAATTAAGTTTGCGATCAAGCAAAACATTCTGGTTGAAAACACTGTCGAGGAGTTCTAAGGTAAATAATTTAAAATAATGGGTTGCATAATGAGGGAACCAACGATAAAAAGTCATAACGCTCGATTTTTAAGAAAGAGTTTGTTTCTAATTCACGACAATGGCATGCTATCGAAATCAAGTTGTAGAAGTTGGTTCTAAGTTATAAAGTAGAAGTCCTAAGTGGCTACTTTGTGGTACCTATTGTATATTCACAGTATTTGCAATTATCGTCTAATGGCTTACGAGTCAGAGGCTTCACTACAATCTGTATAAATAATATCAGTTTTCTTTTTTAATAGGAGACGGATATATTTTAAAACATATGCTTGTAAGAGTAGCAAGCAGTGCAAGCAGTGTACAGATGCAGCAAGAGGATAATTATGCTATATTGTCTTTTTGATTATCGTCACAATAACACTACAATACCCTGCTGAGCTCGCAAAAACAATTGCTATTATCCAAGCCTCATGTAGATGCACCCTGTACTAATTGTAATTATACTAATGCTTTTATCTTGATGTATTCTTAATTTCAGAGGTTACGACTTATTACGTTTTGTCAACATTTTACTACTTCGTCTTTAGTTTTTCACGATGCGCTTAAGTAAAAGGTTGCGCAATTTTTTCATAAAAATTGGATATTATTCTAGCGTGTTCTTAGGCATCACTGCCTTAAGCTATAGTCATAAGGCTCGCCATGTTAGAAAGTCCTACATATTGACATTCTACAGCTGTTGCATACACACAGTAATTACTGGATGTGTACCCTTGACTTTCCGGTTTATAATGAAAAATGTACAAATACATTTCTCTGAAACCAACAGGCTTATGTTATTTGTACAAGTTTTCACATACTTGGCCAATACAATTGCTATACTGCTGTGCATGGCATTATGCTGGCGTTATGAGAATCCGAAAATGGAAATTGTCAAGAGTTTTTTAAAATTGGATCGGGAATATTTTGAAACTCAACCTGAACCAGTTCAGCTTTGTGGGTATCTAGAGAGACTTATACTGCTCAAATATATGTCCATCTGTATGCAAAATTTAATAGTCATCGCTGCAAACATCTGGAGTTCTTCTGCAAGGCCCGTCGACTCTTTAGCAATTACTATGGATTTTTATATAACTGTTGGCTATTATTTATACAGTATAAATTTTATACACGGTGCCTTGGCACAATATTTGACAGGCGCTTGTTTTATTACGGAACGCGTTTGTATCTTAAACAATCGTCTAAAGTACCTCTATTATGAACTTAAGCGGAATCTACAATTTGGTGCAAGTACACAAAGCTCCCAAATAATGCAGAGCACATTTTCTGTAGAGCTAAGTACGCTCGCATCACTACACTATCGGCTGTGGAAAATTATGGAACTTCTAAACAGTGCCTACAAATTCCAAGTTATGGCCACACTTGTTACTGTGACATTAAATAATGTATCTTTTGGCTACTTATCGTATTCGGAGATTCGCAACAGCAGTTTGGATATTGCCATGCTAAGTGGTTCAGCGTTTCTCTTTCTGATATTTCTGCTAGATCCGTATCTGACTATGGTTATATGTGATACTGTGCACAGTGCTCAACAGGAAACCGAATTGCTTCTACGCCAGTTTTCGGAATATGATAATCTCTCTTTGGAAGTAACAAAATCTGTATGATTCATATAGATATTCCAATGATTGGAGAATTGTATTATATTTT
This sequence comes from Chymomyza procnemis, assembly GCA_035046065.1. Classification (NCBI taxonomy): domain Eukaryota; kingdom Metazoa; phylum Arthropoda; class Insecta; order Diptera; family Drosophilidae; genus Chymomyza; species Chymomyza procnemis. The sequence goes on along the minus strand of JAWNOJ010000023.1, from coordinate 6,955,482 downwards.
TTATTACCTACAGAGCGAAGTCTATAAACAACAACAAACCCTATGCAGTCTTAAGGCAAATCTGGCCGGCATGATAGTCTTGGACAAAGCACTGGCCCTTAATATATTTGGAGAAATTCTTAAGAACACAATATTATTGGTTCAATTTGATATGGACCGGGTTTTTGAGAATGATTAAAATGCTGCCAACCCGCAACTGTGGCACTGCTAAAAATTTATCAAATAAAATGGAGCTGAACTTTTTTTAGGAAAACAACTACTATATATATTAGATTAAATATTTTCAGAGTTCACCAATTTAAAAAAAATGATACATTTTAGGGAAACGATCGATATATTTTTAATGTTTAACATTGTATATAAATATAGATATCTCAATAATAAATGGTTTTATATTGCCGTCATAAGCCTTAATATAGTCCGAAAAAAATTAGTTTAGTGGCGTTAAATCATGTCTACTTAGGTTACCCCTTAAAATATTCTGCTCATCAAACTGCATCTCAATTGCGCCATTTTGAACTGTGCTGTTCGGCATGAGGCACCTTTTTGTTGAAATCAAGTCGAGCTCTTTTTTATCATCAAAAAATAGGCAACTAAAAAATTACCCTTTATAGCAGTGGTCACAACACACCATTAAACGAACTTTATTGGAGAAAACCGAACCCTAATCCGCACGTAGATCCACCACTCAACTAAAAATAATCATACTAATGACGCTTGATGCATTCAACTTGATACATAAAAAAATATATTTATTTTATTTGCAGTTTCAGAACTTAAGCCGTTTCACGTTTATTATGAAGTTACAGGTGTTTAGTCGGTCACGATGCGCTTAAGTAAAAGGTTGCGTGATTTTTTCATAAAAAGTGGATATTATTCTAGCGTGTTGTTTGGCATAACAGCTTTGAAGTATTGTCACAAAAGCCGCCATGTTGAAAAGTCCTGCGTTTTGACAATCTACAGCTATTTTATAAACGCTGTGATTATTGGATGCGTTCCCTTGACTTTCCGATTCATTATTAATAATCTAGAAATTCATTTCTCTGGAACCAACAGGCTTATGCAATTTGTACAAGTCTTCAGCCATCTGATTAATACCATTGCCATACTTTTCTCAATGGCACTACGCTGGCGTGGCGAAGGCCCTAAGATTGAAATCATTAGGAGTTTTCTTACACTCGATCGGGAATATTTTGAAGCTCAAGCCGAACCCGTACAGCTTTGTGTCTATCTGGAGCGACTCGTACTGCTCAAATATATGTCCATCAGTCTGCAAAATTTTATAGTCATCGGTGCTAACATCTGGAGTTCGGCCGCAAAGCCTGTAGATTCCCTAGTCAAGACTACGGATCATTACATAACAGTTGCATATTTTTTATATAGTTTAAATTATTTACACGGTGCACTGGCGCAGTATTTAACAGGCGTCTGTTTCGTGACCGAACGCGTTTGTATACTAAATAATCGTCTTAGAAGATTGTATGCCGAACTTAAAGTGGATCTGGAATATCGCACTGTAACACAAAGTCGCCGCGTAACTCAGAATATACTATCCTTAGAGTTGAGAACTTTAACGTCATTACACTATCGCCTGTGGAAAGTTATGGGACTTTTAAATAGTGCCTACAAGTTTCAGATTATGGCCACACTTGTTACCCTTATTTTTGACAATATCGTTTTTGGTTATTTAACTTATACTGAGAGTCACAACGGAAAGTTCGATGTTGTTATTCTTTGTGGTACGCTGGTTTTTTTTCTTATCTTTTTGCTGGACCCGTATCTGACAATGGTTATATGTGATACTGTGCACAGTGCTCAGCAGGAAACAGAATTTTTGCTACGCCAATTAACAGAATTTGATAACCTCTCGTTGGAATTAACTAAATCTGTATGTATTTTGATTTGAAAGTTAAATATTTATAGTAAGATAAAATTTTTAACCAACAGAGTGAAGTCTATAATCTGCAACTAGCATTGTGCGGCCTCAAAGCAAATCTGGCCGGTATGATGTACTTAAATAGAGCAGTGGCTCTTACTATATTTGGAGCAACTCTGAAGGATACAATTATATTAGTACAATTTGATATGGATCAAGTCTTTGAGCACGAATGAAGAGCGCTCAAACGCAGCTTTCATACTTTAAGTAAAATTCAATCCAAGTTTAATTACATTAATTTAATCAGTGTTCCAAATAAACTGCACAGTGATGGAATAGGTTTCAAATTGTTAAATTCAAAATGCTTTAAAATTATGTTTTTGTCAAAAATATTCATTGCTTTTAATTTTTTTTGAAAGTCATGTATAATTTACGCTTAACTTACTACAACTTTTGTTGCTAAAATCAATCTGTACTGAAAAGGATTTGTTTGTCTTTCACTTTTGCCTCTATTCCTTAATATGTTTATTCAGGCATTGCTTGAGCACTTTTGCTCAATTACACAATTTTCAGGCAACGTAAACAACTCAACGTATTAGTGCGAAATATTTTAAATACCCTGCATCTAAAGCTGCAAGAGGTTCACTAAATTGGTATGTCGTATATAAAAGGTAGAAGGGGCAGTGGTGGACTTCCTCGCTTCGGGGTTGAGCCACCTAGATGTCGATGACTATAAGAGCTGGTATATCGTTTGCTTCCAATGCAGCAGAAGTTCGTAATTCTAAGCTACTCCGTTTAACAATTGGTCTCAAAACTTGGGAGCACCTACAAATGAAGTTATCTTAAATTCCTTAAAAACGCAGTGGCGCAAAATGGAACAATTCGCTCGTATGATTCTTGGAGATCTAAATATAGAATTTAGGAATAAGCAAACCTCGTGTTCCTAGATTTACTATATTTTCTCACACACCTCTCTATAGGCCATTGAAAACCGGAGGGGCTGAAGCTCCATTCAACGGCCCAATTCCATTCTTCGGCTTCAAGAAAAACAATATAAAACAGAATACCAAATAAATGCATCCAAAACTTATAAAATAATACTAGAATGACATTGACTGTTTCAATTCTTGAGTTTTAACGCTAGAAGAGCACTCTATACAAAAAGAGCATTAAACTTATTTCCAGAGCACTCATAGGTCACTTCGATAGTCTCTTGAAAACATATATATTTGCATATTCTAATTTGATGTTGAAGACTCAGTTTAGCACGAAATCATTGGCACCTAAATTCTAGATGTCTTAATTTAAACGCTTTCTCTGAAGAAGTTGGTCACACGACTTGGACAATTGATATTTCCTCGTATACGGCTATATGGTAATTTTCACTTATTTTTCTCTAGTATTTTACCACCTACATTTCTCTCGTAAATTCCACAGACATGGTGGCTCTTGGTTTTGCAAGTTACAAAATGTTTAACAATTTATACGTTTTATAAAATATTTTTTAATATCACTTGTTATATATTTATGCATTTTTGAATTAAAAGTTAATGATTTAATTTGTATATAAAATATAAAAAAATACATTTTTTTCTTTTCTCATTTAGTTGAATTGCAGTATTGCATTTAAGAAATAGTCTGAAATTTTTATTATTTTTTAGTAAAGCAAGATATAGGGTATTCCCTTGGCGTGTAATACGATTTTATGCTACGCCCCCTCACGTAAGTACAATGAATTTCGGATTATCTTTAATAAATTTAATTTAGTTGCTATTAATACTTTGAATTTTATCCTATCAAATAATATTTTTAATATAGGTTTCACGTTCTGTTAAGTGTTGTTTTATTATAAATTGTTTAAAACTAAGAAGACAACTTAACTTAAAATCTTAAAAAGTGTGATTCACACTTCGTCCTGCTAGCTTTTTGTTTATTTTCTCTCTCCTCAACTCAACACAAAGCAATTTTAAGCAAACTCCAAATATTCTTGCAATTGCTGCTATATTTTTTAATCTTGACAAATGATTTATTTGTCAGTTATCCTATTTTTAACTTTCGTAATTATAAAAAACTATAAATATTGCTTTAAAAATCACTGAGTAAGCTCATAAATATTTTTTAAATCAATTATTTCGAATAATTAAGCTTAGTTTTGTGAACATTAAAACAAAAAATATTTGCATTTGCACAAATTTGGAATAAATCCTTTACTAAGCTTCTTTGCACATATGCAACTAGTTACGTTGTATGTGCTACGAGGGTTGCCTTTTTTATTTCGGGATTAGAGAAGAAAAATAAATAATAATCATAGAAAATAGCTTTATTGTTTTTCAAAGTATTCCCCCATTAAGATCTATACACTTTTGCGTGCGGTTTGTTATTCGGTGCCAAGTGAGGACTGTATGGTGGATGACCCAGCAGTTCGGTGTTTTGAGTGCTCAAAAATGCAGTTATTTCAACCGATGTGTGAGAGCTCGCATTGTTGTGGTGAAGTGTGATCCGTCTCCGGAAGTTGGTTTTTTTTTTGAATTGACTGTTCTGCGTTGTTCTATGGCATGGTTGCAAAATGTTCAATTTTTCCGAAAAATCAGGTGACTGCTTAAAGTGCTTCGTGCGCGAAAAACTTTTGTTGGATTTGGCTTTTCTTGAAATACCCATACAGTCGACTGCTGTTTACTTTCGGGCTCGTGCGCGTAAATCCATGATTCATCACCATATCATATTTGTGTATGGAAGCACCGCGATCGTATTTTTTTATCATATCATTCGACCAATGAACATGTTCCTTTTTTTGAGCGATTGACAAATTCTGTGGGATCCAATGCGAAACAATTTTTTTTGACAGTCAAATGTTCATGCAATATTGAATGTTTTCTGGTACCACTAATGCCTAAGGTTGTCTGAATCTCACGATAGGTCACAAGACGATCTTGTTATATTGGTTTTCGCGAAGCATCAATGGTTTTCGGAACAACAACTGATTTTGAACGACCCCCACGAATTTCGGGTAGTAGTAAACTACGACCTCGGTTGAATTCAACATATCATCGATAAACATTGGTCGTTGATGGAGTTTTATCGCCAAAAAGCTAATGAAGTTCATCGATGTACTGTTGTTGAGTTAATCCATGTGGAAAGTTGTAAAAAATAATCGCACGAAAATGTTCACGATTTAATTCCATTTTTTGACCGAGATAAATCTTCTAAATTAGAGTAAGCAACACAAAACTTTCGATAGAGCTGTCAGTTGCCAGATTTCAATACAAGGTTTGCCCAATACCGATGTATAAAAGGCAACCCTCGTATTTATTATTTTACACAATGAAATTTTAAACACATAAATAAAATAAAATAAATCTCTTCTACTCTAATCCACTTATAAATAAAACTTGTGAAAACTAAAAAAAAAATTGTATTATGCAACAACAGAAATTTTGGGAGTCATTCAGACTAGACTACAAATACAACTCCCACGTTTGCTCCTTCCTTTGACACTGCGTCACTCAATAACACGCATCGACGCATATGTGGCTTCTGCCTGATGAGGGTTAAGAGGTATTTAACTTTAAATAACTAAACTAACTAAAATGTTGGCCTAAACGTGCGGCTTATTCTCATTTAAAAAGTAGCTTTCAATTTCAATTTCAGAAGACAGTCTTTCCTCGACAACTTGTTAACAGAACATTTCATTGCGCTTTGTGGGATGTCTTGACTTGGTTAACCTCAAAAGCCGCTAGCCACGGTTTTGTTTACCAACAAAACAATCCAATTTACTACTTCTCCTTGAAACTGTGCCAATGTGGAACGTATGTGCTGCCCTGCGCACTACCTTTGCCCCAGCTGCAGGAGCTGCCGGCCACATAGCATCCATGAATTCATCATCCACATGCCTGCCACAGTCTCCCCACGTTGACTTTTCTACTAAATAGTATTCTATTTGTGATTCGGCGAGTGCTCTTTTAAGGCACTTGATTCTGACACTGCTTACTTAGTCCTTGGGACCTATTTGTGTTGAACAGACGTTTAAAACGGAGCAAACAACAGGATTTGAAAATATAACCAACAACACAACCGATTTAATTAAATTTAATTGACAGCAGCCTTAGGCAACTCATTTTCCAATGAGTAAATAATTTAAAGACGCGTTTAATTTAAACTTAATACGGATGCGGTGGCTTTTGTGATTTAAATTGAATTTGCAAAAAAAATGCAGACTTAATTTTTGCGGCTTTTCGAAAGTACTTTATCTTGAGAATGAACTGTGTAATTACCTAATCGCATTATATAGAAGAAGAACTTAATTATAGCAACCAAAAAAAAAAAAAAAATTGTGAGAAATTTTAAAATAATTATAAAAACTCAGGTAAGTGAAGCTTTCGGTTTGTCAGAAATCGGGTTTTAAATTATCACAACGACTAAATGAGTGTTAATTTAAAAATGTACAACTACAATAAAATAGGTACAATACGAAACACTATATAGAAAATAATTTAATAAAAACAAAAATTTTTAAAAACTGTGTTATACCGGAAATTATTGTTTCCATTTTTATAAAAATTGTGCATATTACTGCTATGAGGAGCATATGAGCGCAACAATATGGTTCCTATTATTTTTATTTTATTTTTTATAAACACTTTCTAAAGAATTATTATCTTCTAGATCTAAGCAAATATACAATTCATGTAATATAAAATGAGGAATAACCTTATATACATTATAAAATTTTGCCTCGCCGAGTACAAACCTTAATATTGCAACAAATTTGCAATTTATTTAAAGTGAAGAATTACGGAATTATGAAGGTTCCGAAAAAAATAATTGTGTGCCTTACTTTGGATAGATATTCTGACATCAAATTTGAGCAGCTAAGAATAAACCTTAAGTGCAATTACTTGTCAGTTAATTAGCTTTTGTTTTTATACTTTACAAATTTGTTTTCGAGTCCCGAATAATAATAATAATTCCTATTAAATTATTTGAATTATGAAATTTCTTATTTCAAATATGTGTTAAAAATCTACAAAGCTTACCGCTTACTTATAAAAATGTTTAATAATTATTCCCGATTATTTATCGAGTTATCGGTAGCTAAGGGCTAGAATTTTTAATATTTTGCCAGGGTTGAGAAGGCATAGCTTTCAAATAATTTCTATGTAAATCTTTTGTTATTTGTAAATTTAATTGTAAAGAAGCTTAAAAATTTATATATATTTTTTTGAGAATTATTTTGTAGTAATTTTAAAACGGGTTTTATATTATTTTTACAATTTAAAAGTGAGCTTCCGCTTTAATAAAGTGTGGACGTCGTCATATGCTTCAAAGTTTACTACAACATAAGTACAAAATTGTTGGTTAGCCGAAAATATAGAAGCGTTACGGACATTTCGAAATTTGATAAATAACCAAAGAATACTTAGATGAAAATTGAGAAGCTACTTTGTTTTGTCATTGACTAAGATTGGTTTTTCAAAAACCAATTACTATTATGACCTTGTCTCAAATAAACTATTAAAGAATAAAAGTTATAGAAAACGGGTTTCCGATCTAGACTTTGTATCCATGTTTTAAAGTTTTATCCAAAGGTTTATACTGTTGGCTGTTGATCTTTGAAAAACTATCAAAATTAAAGTTTGTTCAAACATTAAAGACTATCAAAGTTAAAAATAAAAAATTTAAGTTCCCTTGCTTGTACAGCCATCATTTCAAAGATGGAGTTTCAAAATATCTCTATTAAAAGTGATTCAAACAGGGACCTACAGTTCCAGATATAGTGCCACAGCAAAATCACTGAAAACTTTTTTTAATTACAGAAGAACAAAGGAAAAAGGAAGCTTCCAATAATACATATTTTAGTTTAATATAAAATAAAAAATTAATATAAAGTATATAACTACTCTATAAATATTGCCAATCCCTGATGTCATCTTTTTCCTTCAAAATAACTGATAAAATTCAAATACTGCACTGGCAACAGAGGCAAAGTGACGTTATATGCGCAGCTCTCAGATGATATGTGATTATGTTTTTACACTCAGTTGAAAGTCTTAACTTCCAGCATCTTTCAAATTATTTCAATGTTTGTAGTCTTTAAAATATTATCAACTTGGCATGCAACTTTAACTGACATTTATGACGACATTCTTATCAGACGCAAAACTTTTAAAATTTTAAGTAGCTATCGAAATTGAATTAACGTTAAGTAAATCTTTTCTACGAAACAATAATCTGTTCCAAAAAAAAGGACCACCAAAACATTCTTTTCAGCTTGTCTGTTTTTTTTTTTACTGACATGCGTTGTATTTTAAGTTCTGTTATGGGTCACAATTAAAATCAAAAGTCGGTCAGGTTTCCCAATCCCAGCAAAAAAGCTTAATTTTTGTACTTTGAACCTTTTTTCAAAATATAACTAAAAATGGCAAGAGTTATTACGAAAATCAATTTTTTTTCCAAAAATATTGAAGTTGAGTATGTAAGTATAAGCTTTCGGGGTTGGTTTTTTGAATCACTGATTAAGATTCTTAACTAAAGTCAAAATTAAAATTTCATATAAAGTTATGATATCTTGCAAATAGAACTACGAAGATACTACAGTTCATTGTGAGACTTTGACTTAGATCGGCTAATATCTATAATACTCCTTTTCATTCGGATCATATATGGTTGTGCAGTTTTACAAGTAGTTGAAACCATTTACTTTGTCGCTGCTTTCAAAAGAACTTTCAAGTTTAGCAGAGATAAAAGTTAAAATAAAAAAAGTGCAATCTCAAAATTATTATTGACATGTTCTTATTGTAAAATAGTGTTATTTTAATAACTTTCCAATTTTGTCTATCCTAAGCTAAATATTTTAATTCATTTATAGCTTTCTTGGTTGCGTTCATAAACGTACGTCTCCACGTAGTCCTAGGGCGTCCCCTGCGTCTAGTACCAATGGGGTTCCAGGTAAGAGTGGAGTGTGCAAGATTTTCCTGGTGTTTGCGGAGCGTCTGTCCTAGCCATCTGTATTTGCGTCTATTGATATCACTTAGTAATCCTATTTGTCCAGTTAACTCCCATAATCGCACATTAGAGATTCGTCTAGGCCAGAATAGACCGACTATGCGCCCAAGGCATCGGTTGACAAAGCATTGTAGCTGTTGCTTGATAGCATTCATCATATGCCAGGTTTCGCTACCACAATTTATCTTTAGGCCAGTTTTAAGAGAAACATCAGCTAGGGAATTGATTATAGTTTGCGTCTGTGGTTCTGTGAGAGCAAAACTATATCGTCGGCAAGGTTATATACTTGTATACCCTGTCGTCTGAGCATCTCATATCATTCTAATGTGGTGATAAAAAGAAGAGCAGGAAGAGCACATCCTTGACAATCTCAATATGGTAAAAAAACAGTGTTGTATTAGGACCCTTAAAGTTCCAAAAGTTAAGCAAATATAAAAATTTATTATATTTATGAATAAAGCGCAGAATTCAATGTTGTGATGTATGAAGAAAAAATGAATACGCTTAAAATGATAAATTAAAACAGAAGACACAATAAACAAGATCTATCCTAAAAGCAGTATATTTTTAGGAAAATGGTTGCTGAACTCTGCAAAGATGTTCCAAAACAATTACTTAAAATTTGCATATGAAATACGTAATTGTAAATAGAGCAAATTACGCAAGCTGACTCGATTAAAACTAATTTTGGAATGTGAAGTAGTTCTAGAGATTAAAAATCTGAGCTTAAAGTATGTCAATACTATGAAAATTACTTTTCTGCGGGGATTTTGCTTTTTATAAGTAAATTTGTTCTAAATTGAAGTATATTCACTTATCAGTATGTGTTACTTTAAATTATTTTTAGATAAAAATTAAAACTCTTAGTTTGAGTTCACAGATTGCGATAAAAATTTTTTTAAATTGTACCAGTTATTTTTCTCTCTGTGTAAATGCACAGTTTTTGTTGACTGCGTGTTTAAATTTAACAATACATATTTTTATTTTACGATTTAATTCAATTATATCAATTCAACCGAATTTAATTTTTGCTATAAAAGCTGAGTGACATATTTAGAATAACTTTAAGAGATTGGACAAGGGCAATTTGTTGCACATTCTTGCAGCTTCAAAAAGTATCTTGTCCACTTACCGCCTGTGGCCATATTTTCTGCTTGGAATGCTTAAGTCCTTAAAGTTGGCTTCCAACGGCACTCGGCAATAATTTGTATCTTAACAAGATGCTCTTTAAATGCCTTGTATCTTTTGCTAATGTTGCTTTTGAAGAGCGCACTAAACCCGAAAAAATGCTTGATTATAACAAGTATTCTTGTTTTTTTTTTGTTTTAGAGGAATTTCATTTCAATGGCCACTTGTTATGTTTTGTTTTTTTTTTTATATATTTGATTTTGTCCTGACACTGATTACCTATTTAAGTAAGTTACTGCGCAGAGAGTAGTAGTACTCTATGCTATGTAATATATATACGTGTATATAATATAATTGTGTTTATACGACATGAGTGCCGTGTACTGGACATGAGCTGTGCACCAGAGTGTGCAAACACAATCAACAGGAACATCAACATTAATAACAACCAACATCATTATACTCATTATCATAAATGCGTCATTATAATGTACTACATACTCAAACATGGGACGAGAGGATATACTATATTCGACAGCCCTTAAATTGATTCGAATGGACATACTTCGATATATGTATGTGCGTCGTATTGGTTTGTTTATTTTTGTAAATCTGTTTATGTCATGACGCGCTGTTATAGATAGACAACATACCATATTTAAATAACACAAACAAGGACTCCCACGCAAACCTTAGGTTAAATACCAAAAATGTATGGAAGCGTTTTGCAACCGAGCGTTAAATGGTTATAATAATGATGAAGCATTTGAAGCAACAGTTTATTTAGCCGAAAGGACTTAAGATGATTAGCGAAACAAAACAAATTAATATAAAAGTCGTTAATGGTCAGCATAAGGATAATCTCGCTGTCTAGTCATGCTGAAAGGAAGCACAAAAAACACACACACATCTCAACAGTTATGATGTTTATCGTATTTATACTTTGCGTTTCTTTTTGGCTTAAAAGCTCGCCGAGATGTGCTGGTCACCGCATCCCGTGGGGTTGCTGCCGGTATGGTAGGGTATACAAAAATTCATTAATGCCAGCCGAACCGTCTGCTTAGGGGTATTAGGCAACAAAATGTGGCTGTTAAGTAATTTAATTTTAAATGCTTCCTTGGGGTAATAGAAAATAAAAACTAGTGAAAGATTAATACGCACGATATGCACAGTATAAAATACTCTATAATGCGTCGAAGCGGTTTAAAATTAGTATCAGAAACTAGAGCTCTCTTTCAGTTATACATACGAAGACTAGTGCATACTTAGTTCTTAAAAGCTATCCTGCAGTTTGGCTGACAGCCATTATCCCCTTTTCGTCAGTAAAATAAAGGAAAAAATTTTCGATTTTCTTTTTGCTTGGACTCCTAAGGCTTTTCAAAGGATTATTTTTCTACTTTTTCTGTGCGTGCTATGAATACACTTTGGCCAAATATCAAACCGACAAAAAAAAAATATGAAAATAAATGGTAGAGAGAATAACATTTTTTGTTTTTGTTTCAATTTTACACAAACAATGTATGTACAACAATGTTTTGCAACAAATTTTTGCTTGCTTTAAAATTTTTACGTGTTTTGCAAAAATAATGTATAAAGTTAAACATTGTTTACCTTTTAGCAAAAGCAAAAATTTGCAAATGTTGAATAATTTTTCAAAATACTTTTTGTAGGGAGTTTGTTTTTTGCAAGTGAGAAGAATCAATTATGACAAATGAGCACATATAGCACATACGTGTATATATTCATTACATTTATATTGAGATTAATATTAATAACATATCATAATTGTTTATTTAAGGTAAACAAAAAAATAAGGTAAAACAAATTTTTTTGATTTACATTCTGTGTACAAATTTCTCTTGAGTATGCTGCCATTGGGTATATTTCTATTAAATACTGTTCGAAGATAACCGGAATCCTCGTTATATAGCGGAATCTTACAATCTAAACGGCGATGTATTTAATTTATATAGATTTATTTAGACAAATGGCGTCTCTCTGCTAGCTACGTCAGTGCTAGGCAAAGGCATCAGTACGATCCACTGACTTTTAGTTTTAGAGGCTAAAACGCTTCCACTACACTACCGACACTCAATTATTCAATTTTTATTTAATAAAAAATAAGCTTCTTTTATACCTAAATATATTACAGTTCAGAACTTGTACAAAATAATTTACCAAAAACAAGTTCCTATTTGAAAGCCAAGTCTTTATCATTTGTATGCTTAATCACTCGGGATAGGATTTTGGTAAATTACCAGAGAAAAGAACATACTGTCAAAAAAGTAGCGGGTATCGGTCATTTAAAAAGATTGCGTTAGACAAATTTAGATTATTTTTTCCCCTAAGTTAATATAAATGTCCTTAATTATGAAGCCAAATTTCTTAGTGTCGTTTGCAGATTTTTACAATGAATGAATTTGTCGATCAATATTGACCAAATTTGCCTTAAATTTTGTGGTGCAAACGAAACTTCATGCAGTGAAATATTGAAAATAAACTAGGCGTATTTACGACTGGTGAAAATCGTTCGAGGAAGGTCGAGATTTTGTTGAAGACATGCCTCGCTCGGAACGGCCTTCGACCATCATCGCCGAAAGTGGTATTTCCAGCTTGAGACAGACAACACGTGATCTGGACATCTCTCATGAATCGGTTCGTACCATTTTGAGTGTGAATTTGTGCATGTGGCGCATCGCCGCTCGACGTTTTCCAAAAGATCTAAATTTTCCTCAGAAACAGTATCGTGCGGAAGACTTTTTGGACATGCTGGATCGCGCCAATATCTATTCCACATTTATGGGACGAATCATAAGTTGTGAAGAAACGGTATCCTCAACAGCCAACAATTGTCCAAATGTATCACAAATTCCGATGTAAAAATTATCAAACGACACTAGAACGACTTATAAACACAACTGTCCTAAACACACTAGTTGAAAGATTGCACTAAAATTTGGCATTATAATTAAGCACAGTTCTTTTAACTTAAGAGAAATAAAACAATCAAAATTCGCTGATTGGCGATCTTTTTAACAACACTTTCCCATTACTTTTTTGACAGAAAGAAGTTCAAAAAAAACCTTAAAAAGATCTGCAAGAATTCAATTATTAAGTTATTCTTGGATAGCAATTAACCATTTTTAATTTTTGCTAGCACTGCCATAGCTAGCAAATACACGCTATTTGCCTAAATATATGTTTATTAATGTAAAACAAATCTTTTCGAATTCGGCTATAAACTGTTGAACCAACATCATTATCTTCGAATAGCTAATAATAGAGATTTTTCCAAATGCCACCGCCTTTGGAGTGATGATAGCATAGTCAAGGGGAATAAATATATATATTTTTTAAATCTAATTTACCAGCAATTCGGAATGCTATTTAATGAACTAAAATTAGCTAATAATCTATAAGTAACATTTCTATTTTGATTCCATGTTTCATTTACAGTAAATTATAATCTATATTTAGAACTCCTCATTCCTTAAAGCAATTGTTATTGCATGTGATAAAGCAAGAAAAAGGCGGATCCCATAGCTTTTTGAGCAATGTTATCCAGCTGAATGACCTCCAAGTTGTTAACGTTGCTCTTAGTTTTATCAAAATAGTACTTCAGATTGATTTTATTTTAGAGTATTTTTATATACGCCGTAAACAATTTCAAGTCATGTCAAGCACATCTTCTCTAAATATCCATGCTTGAACTTGAAATTTAATAGTTCTGCTGCTCATGTCCTCGTATCGTATGTCATAAACTGCGTAATCTCCAGACGAGTTAACGACTTGGCATAGTTTTTTGTCTCTTTGCGTCAAAGCCTTTGGTATTTTGAAACATATATTCGTCACGTACTGGTTTTAATGGAATTTAAACAATAAAATGTGAATGTGATGTAATTTGTATGATAAGTAGATAAGTCATTTATTTGAACATTGGAAGATTTTCATAAGGGATAATTTAGTTTTTCATCAAAAGATAGTGCAGAAAATGGTAATAATAATAACGAAAAAGCAACTTAAGTAGTAGTACTGGGCAAGTTTTATACAAGCAATTATTTTTTTGCATGAGTAAGCAGCGCGGTCAGCAAAAGAGTAAAAGAGCGCGAGAGCTACAATTATGCAAATGCATGTGAGAGCGGCAGAATTATGCGCTCACATCCGACCTAAAGTTAATTAAGCTTAATTTTTTTTGAGAAAAAGCACCTAATGAATGTTAAGACCTTTAAGACAAATAAAATGCCTAAATTAATTGTGTTTAACTTTTCTTGTTAAGGATACAATTTTCGTGTTGGAAGTACTTTAGAGTCCTTGTTGGGCTATGTTATCGTTTCATAACGCGTTTTTGGTGCAAACTTCGTCAGTGTCATGTTTGCTTATATGTATATAGTCAATGCCTAACCACATTAATTGATTGTATACCTATCTTCGACATCTTGAAGTTCATACAGGTATCAATTTATCTAGTCATCATTTCTAGGTAAGTTAAGGACTCACTATACATTTTTAAATCAAATGTTATATTAGGAAATATACAAGAAGAGATCTAAAAAAAACAAGAGAACTAAGAAAGCTTTCTACAGATATACGGCATCTGTGATCTCTGGGACTGGCTAGAAACTTGGCATAAGCAAGAAGTAACGTAAACGATTGAAACATTTCTTAAGAAAACATTTGACCAAATGGCAAAACGTTTGAAGAGCTAAAGGTCGAAAATAACGAAATTACTTCGAATAGAAGGACAAAAGAAACATTATTTAGAAGAGCGTTTGAGTAAATGAACCCAAATAAGAGCTTGAACAGAAGTTCTGCGATCATTTGGTAAAGGCGAAGTCTACAACAAGAGTGTGACTTTCAAATGTCATCAATCAAATTTAAGTCACAGTTTGTGGGGAATAGGGAAAATTTATTTTTTATTAACTAAATTTCTTATTTTTTGACCATTTGAAATTATAACAATTTAACATTTAAAGTAATGATTTGAATTCAAGTGAATAAAGTTGAATGATGCATGAAGTAAAAAATCGATAAGTTTAATATTGTTATCAAGTATGAAAACATTATCTCTAAGAAGCAAAATAATAAAACAGAACTAAAACCACTTCGCTTGGCCTTGGTCGGACTAAAATTGGCGTGTTCACGAGAATTGATGCGGATAGGGCTAGGGTTTGGCGAACTCAGCAACGATGTCAAAAACTAAAAATGTTGTTTTCTACGTTGTCAATCATGTTCTGATGAATAACTTTTTAAATAAAAATCTCTATAGTTGTTTTTGGAGGTAAGATAGTAAGCAGATTGCCAAAAAGTAAAACGTTGTTAATATTAACAATTGTTTTTTCAGTTTGATTTATTAAAAATAAACTAAGATGATTATTTAGTATTGGTACAAACAATTGATCTTAATATACAAGAAAAATAATTATAAAAAAAACATGAAAAATAGAGCATCTTTATTTTTCGTTTATATTTTATTTTATTTTATACCGCGAATGCGGTAAGTGTATCTTGATATTGTGAATACCCCCCAAAAAATAAATAAAAACACTTTGTATAATTTGAAAGCAGTAGAACAAACTTCAATCAGCGTTATTATTAATCAAAATACTCTATGCCATTCTCTGCTACGTCTGTCAAAATAATCAATTTATTTATTATTATTAAACGATTGCCTATAAATATGACCAAGCCAAGTTGTTGAGAAAAAAAAATTGTTTTACCATTAATTGATTTGTGCACAATGGTAAGGCCGAAAGGACAGGGCATAATTGCATTACGATTGTTTGGCTAGCTTAAACGATTTCCCAGCATATTTATATAACAAATTTATCCCTAGTAGCTCCTGTAGCTTTTGGTAAATAAATAAATAAATATTTGTGTCGTATAACAAATGCTTGTTTCTGAATGAATGTATGTAATTAATTTGCTTTTGTGTTTTATACAACACTTATTTTATGTGTTGAACAAAAGCTCCTGCACATTTGGTAGTTCGCATACGACACAGATGCAGGAACGGATGCGGATAAGTCTTTGGACGTGGATGTGGAGTGTTTCAATTGTCTTTGCAGCAAAAACAAATGCAGTGTTTTATAGGGAACATTTCAAATTTCCAAAAAAACTAGCACGTTTTATGGGGCGCTAGGGAAGTTCGAGTGTTGCACCAATCCGCTCCTGGTGCAATTGTCTGCTTACCAAGTGTGTAATTGCATTTATGTTGGAGTATTCTTGCTAAGCTTGTTTTGTGCGCATTGCGGCCCCGGGGGAGTGCGTCAACTAATACCAAACTATAATATTGTTTATATAGAAGGTATTGCTTAACGTTGTGATTCCCTTTGCGCTGCTATTCAATTGCCAATACGACTGGGAATAGGAATCCCTCAACGAAAGATAGCAAGTAGCAAGTGCTAATGTTGCCCTAGTTTGCCACTTTGACGTAATAAATCAGCCAAGCTCAGTTCGAATACAATTTTGTAAGCAATTGAATGGAAAATACCTTAGTCATTGGAAATGGAAAATGCATTTCACTGCCACTCAAAGTGATTTTGTGTAAAACAAAAGGAAACGATTTCAATTAACGTTTTGCAATATTGAGAAGAATTGCAAAGTTATTGATGGCCATTGATGTGCGGACTCTGAGTAATGTTATTCGATTGCAAGTTCCTGTGTAACTCGAGAAAATAGTAATTGAAAGCGATAGAATATGAAACAAGTAAAAAGCATATTTGTTTGTTGGATACTTTTCAAGGTTAAATGGTTATACATGCAAGATGGAAAAACGCAATTAATAGCAACATATTTTGCATACAGCTGTGTTTTCAATCTGTAGCTGAATTGATGGTTGTGTGCATAATAATACCATAGGAAGACAACTATACCTAAAAGCACTCTCTCTTTCTGGTTTTCTCAGGTAGCTAGTCTGTGTCCTTACCAGCAGGCATGGTATTCCACGGACGTCTGGGGCTGGTTAAAGTTCAATAGGCCGTTGACCAGCAACAAGCCTCTGCTAATGCAATCGTTAGCTGATCCTTAGGTTTATCCTAAATGAGTAAGGACATTCTTTTTCTTGAAGCATGAAGCACGAAAAAAAACTTTTTGGTTAGAATTCAATTTCGGAATCGTATTATTTTTTTTTTTAATTTTAATTTTAACTTACTTAAAAGCGTTAACTGATCCTTAGGTTTTTCATAAATGGGTTAGGACATTCTTTTTTTTGAAGCATGACAGACGAAAGAAGACCTTTGCTAGATTTCAATTTTAGAATAGCTTTTTTTTGTTTTTAAATTTAGCTTACTTAAATTAAAGAAAATTAACTGAAATGTATCCAGGATTACCGTATTTTATCTTGGGATTTTTGGTCTTGCACCCAAATCAAGTTCGGATATACTGTTTTTAGGTACGAAGTACTTGTTTTTATTTAATTTTTTTATAGCAATTTTCCTTATAGCATCTATAATCCCTATGTCTTTACAATCTCATAAGCTTAATAAAAGACTTGGTTGCATAAGGTTTTAAAGATCGTAGACCAAATAAAGTATGCCGAATCTCGGCTTTATCCATCAGTAAATCAGAATACAGTTTGCCAAATGGTATTATTATTTAAGTTTCTGTGTAGAAAAAGTGTACACCAATTTAAAGACTAATAATTTGCTTAAATTCACAAACAAAATTGGCACATTCCGAAGTACAATTATAGTTCATTGCGACCTTTCGACGGTTGGGCAAGACGGTCATTAAGTATTTAAAAATAAATGTTTATTTCGATTTTAAGCTATTCCGCCAGCTGTAAATAATTTCTATTTGACTTTTCAAACATCTCAAAAATTTCCATCTAAATGACTAATGCAAAATTATAGGATTAGGGCAAAAAATAAAATCGGAATTTTGCCCAGCTAGTCGTAACACCTTTATTTATGGTACGATAATTTTAAGCGCTTTTGCTTTGACATTTCGCTAGATGTGGCCTAATTGCCGACTCACCTGTACCTGACCCCTCTAACTCAATATTTTTATTAATGAATTAATGTTGGTGTTGTTTTGGGCGCAGCATTTTACATAAAGCCTGCTTGTTCGTCTTGTTGTTGTTATTGTTATTGCTGTTGTGTACAGAAAATATGCAAATTTCATGGCTACCAAAGGCACAGTGGGCAGCATTAACACATTGCGGGCATAAAATCAAAATCATTCAGCATGATGAAATTGTGATTGTTTATGATGAATGCAAGCCAAAAAGCTGTCAAAATTAAGAGAGAAGAAGTCAGAAATGCAAAAAGTAAACATATCTTTGCATGCGTAAGCAGTGCAGTCAGCAGGAGTAAACATGAGCATGAGATCGACAATCAAGTAAATGCGTGTGAAAATGAGTTGTATTGTGAGTGTGCAGAATTTTGTGCTCTAAGCATGCGCGCTTTGATAAAGCATTGTAACGCTTAAGATCTAAATTAAAAACAAAATAAACAGAAAAGTAAACATATTAAGAATGACTTGCTTTTGAATAACTTTAAAGCGATAATCGATAATATATCACCACTTATGGCCATGAGCCATGAACTAAATGCTTACAAACTGACTTACAAATAACTATTCAAATTGAAGTTGACTTTACTAGAAGCATAAGAATCATGGAAATTAAAAATGTAATATGATTTAAAAATACTTTACACTTTTGAATTACTTAATTAAAAATACTTTCTTAAGATATGCGTGAAATCAAAATTTACATAAGCCGTTCTCTTTTGTAGTCTTAAATATGCCGGTTGTAAATTGTGTTATTTAATATGCTATATGACAGCTAAATTTTCTTGTATTACATTGCTTCCGAGTTTTTTGTTTAATTTGACGCTTTATTGCAAAAAGAATTGGTTACATACATATTATTTAAAATAATGGCCGTTGTTATCTACTGCTTTTGAACATTTTGGCAGCATGCGGAAAAGCTGCAACATGTTGTCAGATGGGGCAACGATTCGTGAGTAAGGGTAAGATATCCCATTTCAGGAGTTCCAAGTATTTCTTAACCATTATTACGACGTGAGGACGAGCAATGTAATGCTGTAGAATAACTTTGTAAAGCATTTTACTGAATTGTGTCTGTTATTCTTTTAGTTATTGGTCCAAGCGCACCTACTACGATTGGTATCATTGTCCAGTTATAGTTTTACCTACTTTTAGACGCTTATAGTATATGATACCTGGTCCAACCAAATGCAGACCATGACTTTGGCGTCATGAATATTAGGTATTGCTGTGAACATGAAGGCATGTCCAGGTTTTTCCTACGACTTTCTGAGCCTCGGACTGTCAAGTCGTACGGAACCCAGTGTCCTTGCTGCTGAATCATTCATGCAGTGTTGAAGCACAGCTTGCTGAATCTATTGTAATGTGTCTGTCAATTCCACTTGCATTTGGAAAGTGTTGAGGTTAAGTAATGTTTCCAATTCGAAATGCATTACCTTCCACCACCATGCCGACCTTTGACGTTAGTCGCGACACGTTCTTTAACTCAAACAAGCTTAGCCATGCGTATTTCGGAGCTGCAGTCATGCTTTCCTTTAAATTGTAAAAGAAAAGCAATACTTCCCGCGAACGACGCGAATTCGGCTCAAAAATTGATATTTTCAATCTAGGCTCAAAAGATATACTCTAAAGTTCTGATGTAATAAAATAGACGAAATATTGCGTATCGTTTTCAATCAATTTGTATCGATCAACACCTATTCCTAGAGACACCTCTTGGAAAACGGCAGTAAAGTGGTAATAATTCCTTTCAAAAATGTTACAACAAAATGTACTATTTTGGACCACTGTACAACGCTCAGCTTGTTTTCATTATGAATCAAAACTGAAAATAAAGTAATTGCGAGGCAAATTTAAACGACTCCCACACACGTCCCCCGCTGTGGCGCCACACAACAATGCGACTCTGATTTCGGTTTAATTTCTTGCCAAGGCCCCATAATTTTTCTTCTAGGTTTGGGTCTAAAAACGCTTACTTGCCCAATCACTATGTGGGCAGCAGCTTGAACATGAACGATTTTAAAGGCACCAAGGAGTGCCGAGCACAAACCCCATCGAATGAGAGGAAAGTCTTACATACCATGCACTCCTCTCTAAATATAATATAACAACGCAATTTGTGACACCTAATGGATACAAAGTGGGCGTCCTTTGTGCATGCCATTAGCTGCAAAATTTCAATAAAGTACTCCTTGATTTTTGTGCGGTTTCCTATCGAGTGTGTGTGTGCGCGCGTATCCTTTTGGGTCCCTTGGGGCCAGTAGCTTGTTTACCAGATACTTAGCAAAGGTAGCAATGCTGCTATTTCATGTTTACAACTTTTGCCATTAGTGGACAATTTAAGGCAGGTAATTAAAGTGATACCGCTGCAGGACTCAGCCGCTGGAGTGAGCAATATGTTATGAAGCCTAAAGCGCTTAGCAACCGGATCCAAACACAATTCCCATGCATTTCTACAATTACACAAAAAGATGAAAGCAAAGTAATTTATAGCAACTCAAATCAAGTAGCAAATTTACAGCCAAAATCGAATTCGTCTCGATTCATAGCACTTTGCGCTGCCAAGTGGCAATCCTAGCTTACTTTGTTCAAGTAATTATACATGCTCTTTGGGTAGGGCGTAGCACTCAGCAGGCCAAAGACCTTGCTGTATTTACGAGTAACTAAAAGTAGTGATAGAAGAAAGGACATCGCTCATAGCTAAATTTAAGGCAATGAATTTCTCTTAAAGCACAGCAGTTGGATGAAAGTATCAAATTCCATCCAATTTATCTGGCACGCAGCTTTGCCAAACGAAATTTAATATTTTTCATTTTTGTGAAATACTTCAAGCTAACTTTTTGAACGTTGTGACGTGAATTGAAAATTTAAGCTAAAACTTTTTGCAGATATTTTGCATAAAGTTGGTATTATAGGCTTGATGTAACACAGTGTGGCGAAATTATCAAGTAAAAAGGTTCAGCAAAAACGTGTTTAATTTAAACTGTAAGTGCATAATAGTCAAAAAAAAAAAAAAACACAGCCTTGGCTGATATTAAAATTAATATATAAATATTGCTAAAAATATTAAAAAGTTAGCAGCGACTAATTAAAGAATTGCATTTGGCAGGGCAGAGCAGGTCAGGTGCACTATTTAACTTGTCAAAAGTTACTTTTGCAGCTAATTAGTTTTCTCACTTTTTTGTTGAAACTTGCCGTCATTAGGGACGCAGCACGACGTAGATCAGTTTTGATTAAAAGATGACGTACGTTCAAGTCAGGAACCGGCGAAGTTGGTATACTTTTTAACACTTTTCTGGCCAAAGTACGTTTGATTGCTTAAGTGGTTTAAAAATTTTCAAGATTTTTTTCTTTGAGGTTTTTGTCTGTCGGAACTATATTGTATGATGCAGTCAAACGAATTATATCATACACACAAAAAATACTAGCAAAAAAGAGTGGCGAATATGATTACATGATATATAGAACAACATTAAGAAAGCGGTTTTGATTTTTGATACCAAAAAATAACAAACAATTGAAATACAAATACGCATAGAACCAAAATCGTCACTGATGTGCCTACGGAAATTTTAGTAAGCCGATTTTGTTCAAATTTTTATCAGTACTTATGAGCATCACAGTTGAGTGTCGAAATCCCGTACGATATCTTAATAATCCGACGCAATGTTGAAGTAGACCATGTTGTTTATTCCCTATATGGAAACAAAATCATATACCTCTTTGGGTATGGGTATGGGTACTAAATCAGGTTTAGTTCTTTTAGTTAAATTAAATTAAAAAAAAATTTTTTGCATACAGCTGAGAGTTGTGTTTTCAATCTGTAGCTAAATTGATGGATGTGCGCATAATAATAGGATAGGAAGACAACTATACCTAAAAGCACTCTCTCTTTCTGGTTTTCTCAGCTAGCTAGTCTTTGTCCTTACCAGCAGGCATATGGGTCTGGGGCTGGTTAAAGTTCAATAGACCGTTGACCAGCAACAAGCCTCTGCTAATGCAAGCGTTAGCTGATCCTTAGGTTTATCGTAAATGAGTAAGGACATTCTTTTTCTTGAAGCATGACGGACGAAAGAAGACTTTTTTGCTA
This sequence comes from Chymomyza procnemis, assembly GCA_035046065.1. NCBI lineage: Eukaryota > Metazoa > Arthropoda > Insecta > Diptera > Drosophilidae > Chymomyza > Chymomyza procnemis. The sequence goes on along the minus strand of JAWNOJ010000023.1, from coordinate 6,933,376 downwards.
GAATTCGGTTTCAGAATAGAATTATTTTCTGATTTTAATTTTAACTTACTTAAAACTAAATCAAATATGCAGAATCTCGTCTTTCTGGAGCCCTTATCAATCAGTAAACTAGAATACATTTTGCCAAATTGTATAATTATATAAGTATCTGTGTAGAAAAGTGTACACCAATTTAAAGACTAAAAAAAATTCACTGTTAATTTTTAGGTGTTAAGTAATCATTACTAATTGTTTCAAAGTAGGTATGGGGGTATTAGAAATTTGAAGACTATGACAAGGTCATGGCAAGCTGGGCCAAACCACACCGGTTGTTTAGCAAGTTTATCGCCAATTTTTGAGTGGTTCTAAATAATCTCGTTGTATCTACTACCGGTTTTCCTTATTACCTTCTGGGCCAGGAATAATACTTTGATAATATCTTTTATAACATCCGAAACTTTTTGATTTTTCTCAGTTTTTGCAGATTAGTCGATAGCAGCTATTACTATATATGCCAGATATCAATAATCTCCTCTCTCGAATAAGAAATCATTTTACTTTAGGTCGATGCTTTCATTCATATGGACAGACAGACACATAGAAGTGTTATCATTTTTACTAGTCAAACTGATCTTACTCTTAGTAACTTTTTTACATTTAGTATTAAGATTTCAAGCTTGAACTTTCCAATAAAACCATAAGACATTATCATATTTTGGTTATTTTTTATGAAAGTTATGGTATATAGTCACCAATTTTGAAAACTTGCACAAAACTTTTGTGCTCGAATTGGCTTTTACACCTTTATTAACAATCGATTTATTCATCCTTAACATTGTGTATTTTGAAAAATTTTATTTTGTTATAACAAAAAATTACATTTTGAGCTATACGCTGGTATAAAAACTTCTTTGAGAGTTGGACAAATATGTTTGAAATTGTGAAAATTATGATTCCCTGCTTGCCTACCATTTGTTGAAACATTTATTACTAAATTTTTAAATGTGAAGTTTTCTGTAAAACTAAAAATATAATTATATGATTTTGAATTTTCGTTACTCCTTAGCTATTTAAAAAAGTCATTGATTGTGAAAAAATAAAATTGATATGGTACTAGGAGCTTACTCGAAACATTTGTGCTCGAATTTGGCTTAGATATCGTCATGAGCAAATGACTTGTACATTTTCTAAAAAAACTTATGATTTGCTTATTAAAAAATACCCAATTTTTATAAAAAATTAACAAATACGGTGTGAATTGTTGTGTTAAAATTTTTAAATTTACTTTAAAAACTCAAATTTTCTTAAAATCCAGTAAATGTGATGTGTAATTTTATTATAAATAATAAACACTTGTGCCCAAAACTTAATTCTTCCAATAACTTGTGTCTGTTAGTGTTCTGAGATTACTCAATTATCCACAAATTGCATAAAAACTATTCAGGTATTGTCGGTTTTGCAGTCAGAGAAATTTGATTATAAGCTTAACATTTTTGTAAGAAAAATCTTTTCTTTAGAAAAATGTTTGTTTTGGAAATATATCAAAAATGAAATTGTAAATTTGACTTTAATTTTACTTCAGAAATTTTGATATAAATATATTTTTTTTAACTAGTGTAATTTAAAATAATAGTTAAAGCTCAAGTGAATAAAACGATAGCATGGTTTTTTGGATTGAGTTTCAAAAATAAAACTCAAAGTGAATTTTAAACATAGTTTCGGTATAAGACCTTTCTTTTTTGTTTATCTCAACTTGATGATTCGTTTTAGATTGTTTATCAGCAAAACATATGTTTTTATATCATGCAAAATTTATATTCTTGAAAATCAGCAATGATTCTTTTTAAAACAAATCCCAATAATTTATTCGACCGCGTGCTTCATTATTATGCAAGACACAAGCCCAAGTAAATTGTACGTAAGCATTTCGTTTTAGCTGAGCATGTGGTTTTGAATTGCAATAAAACTGATAAAATAAAATCGAAGAATATTTAAATAAATGTTTCAGTTCACTTTTAAAACTATTTTGCCACTTCGATTTGTTTGCATTAGCAACAAAACTTTTGCTTTCAAAGCAAATAATAGTTGCTGTCAGCAAAAGCTAAATCGTTAGTTTCAAAACGATTTTGTGTTCTTTTCTTTAAGAAGTCAACGCGACTTCAGTATACACTTTTGCTCACGTCAAGTTTCGGCAAATTTGTCCAACTTTGGGCAAAATTGCGATGACAAGGTTGTGAACCTTGTTTGAAGAATGTAATACTTAAAAATTTTAAGAGTTTCTCGCACATTAAGCTAGGCTTGTTTTATGGTAGAAGTCGAAAGTTCTAAAATCCTATCCTAAAACTATCTGTGTTTTTACAAAATGAATTCAGCATACGTCTGGAGACATTATGAAAAATGTTTGAAATGGGAAGCACCAAAATCAAATGGAGAGGCAAAATAATATTAAAAACCCAGGAAATTGCACTGATATTTTAAATGCTTTTTAAAACTTTTGCTCCCCTTCGCGGCCGTCAAAATTGCTTTTCAGCTTATTACATGAAAAGCCTGTCAGTAGCATAACTAAAAAATTAGTTTTCACTTTTTCCAGCATAACCGCCAGCGAATTCACAAGATAAACTTGTGCGCATTTCTGGGTGAAGTAAAAAATGGCTCTTCGCAATTGAAGTGCCAATGGCTCGACCACAAAACATAGCCGCAAGGCCACGTCAAAAGCACAATCTAAAGTGAAAGTAAACCCGCAGAAAGACCAGTTTACGGGCAACGGATACAACAACAACAACAACTGTCCGTACTGACCACGTCAAACACAAACATAAACTGGAAAATCCAACAAACAAATACGAAACATATTGACAGACAAACAAACACTTGGATTAAATCCGTAAAGATTTTAGCCATGTTTACAGCATTGGCAGCGACAGCGACCACATCTATGTCAATGGGTACAACAACGGGTATGTTGGGCTCTATGAATGCGACCATCAGCAGCGGCATCAGCAGCATTGACAACATGGAAGATGAGTATGTACCGGTGGCTCAGCGTCCAGAGACCTTTATTGTCAGCGCACTCTTTGCGATTATCTTTATTGTTGGAGTACTGGGCAACGGAACACTGGTTGTAATCTTCTTCAGACATCGCTCAATGCGAAATGTACCAAATACGTAAGTATACAAGGTGTAGGATTTATGGCTGTGTAAACAAAGGCTTGTTGACCATAGGTCTGTGGAGGTGAGGAGGCAATGAAATTGTAGGATGATTGCAGTATTTTCTATGTGGTAAAGGTAAACGCAAAGTCGCAATGGCGTTGGGTGTCCCTTGTAGGCCTATTCTGGGCAGAAAAGATAATAATGACGATAAGCGTTAAATACTTAGACCGGGATAAATTATTTTCTTCGAATTTCAATTTAAGGTGTTTCGGTTGGAAAAGGATTCAATGAGACTGGAAGAGGGATCTATAATATGTATATTTGGTATAATTAGGTGAGGTGAATAATTTGAGACAATATTCAAGAATCATCCGTAGTAATACAACTTAAGAATTTTATTATACCTAATTGTCTGACACTTCTTTCTCCGGCTACCTTAGATATAGATCTAAGAGATAGAGACACATCTCGTTAAAAATTAACGTACCGCGTTGTTGCGAGAAATTTGTTAAGCAAATTTAAAAATAATTATTTGGTAAAAAAGGGGGGAAATAGCAGTTTTAATTAATATTAATCTCGGTACTTGGGCAACCGAGTGGAGATACACTGCGAAATAAATGATTACCAATATTATCTTCGCTGGTAAGGATTATCTATATGTTAGGTCAGCAGGTAGCCACTACAACCTCTTATAGGATACAGCCAGCTCCCGAAAGGTGCCTGTGCATTTGGAGCGCCTTCTTTAAGGATTTACTGTGTATTTGTTCTGTGTATTTGTCAAGTTAGCGAAGACATTGTAACGTAATGCCCTAGTCAACTTCTATGTCGTTGTACACAACCAAAAGTTCTTCCGAATATGTCATTCGTTCCAAATATAAGTGAAAATAAACATTGGATGTCTACCATACAATATTACGGGGAGAAAGAGAATCTAGGATATAACTAGAAGGCCTACGCATTGGTGTTCGCAGAGAGCATTTTAAAAAGTTCAGGAGAAGTGCTTCCCTACTATCACACCTAATGATGGTGCTCAATGTCACTGTGCAATGTAGAAAAGAATAGTAGAATCGTTACGTGCCGTAGCTCACGACAAACTTTATTCATTTCCGCTTAAATAGCATCTTTTATGTATTATCAAAGTTAGCAAGAGAGCTTATAGATAAAGAATATAACCAACTTTACCAAGCAATCTTACTCCCCAGAGAATTATACTTAATTTAATTTTAAATATTCCTTTGGCTACTTCAGCTATATACTCTCATTGGCACTGGCTGATTTACTGGTGATACTTGTGTGTGTGCCTGTGGCATCCATTGTCTATACACAGGAGAGTTGGCCCTTTGGACGTGTTGTTTGCCGTGTCAGTGAATGCTTCAAGGACATTTCCATTGGGGTCTCAGTCTTTACACTTACTGCATTATCGGCGGATCGCTATTGTGCCATTGTCAATCCATTACGCAAGCTTCAGGTGAGTAATTAGCCCAATACCTACTGTGCTTCTCTAGCCGTCATGCAGGCTAATGCCCATGATTTCCAGACCAAGCCGCTGACAGTGTTTACCGCACTTATGATATGGCTGCTGGCCATAGTGTTGGCAGTGCCCTCCTTTGTGGTCTCCGATGTGGAGTCATATGTCATCAACGAGTCGAAAAACTTTAGCATCAGTGTGTGCACACCGTTTGGCCTGAATCGTACGGATGTGGAGCTCTATTCAAAGTAAGTGTATGCATAGTCGTATAAACTGTATAATTGTGGAATAATTAAAAATAAACTGATATACAGATACACCGTGGTGGCCAAGTCGCTGATTTATTATCTGCTACCACTCTCGACCATTGCGGTGCTGTATCTGCTGATGGCTAGGTGACTTCAAATCAGCGCACGGGAGATGCCCGGCGTTAAGCTTAGCGTGCAGAGCCACGCTCAGGCGCGTGCACGTCGCCATGTAGCGCGTCTGGTGGTGGCGTTTGTCATAGGTGAATGCTGAGTGACATGTGATGGTATAAGCGCAAACATCAAGCCTTACTTTATATTTTCAGTATTCTTTGCCTGCTTCTTTCCCATCAACTTCTATGAGTTGTGGTTCCACTTAAATCCCACCGCCAAGGACGACTTTGATGAGTTTTGGCATATTGTGCGCATTATTGGATTTTGTGCCAGCTTTTTGCACTCCTGCATTAATCCTGTCACACTTTATTGCGTCTCTGGCGTATTTCGCGCTCACTTCAATCGTTATCTCTGCTGTCTGTTCACCTCCAGTCAACCCAGCGGCATGCGGCATTATTCCAATGGTTCAGCCATGTTTGATACCAGCGTTGTTAGCTCATTTCGACGCTCAACCTATCGCTCCTCACTGTACATAAATAATCTGAACAGCGTAGAAGTGGATGCACTGCATCGTACTGCTACGCTAAAGCATGGCAAGAAGAACAGCATTGGTGTTTGTACTGCCAAGTTAAGTGGCGGACGTAGTTTTGACTTAACCAATGAGTGCAATACGTATGGACCATCGAATAGATGAGATACAATGATTGTGCTGCTGCAGCGGCAACGCCGAGGACAACCCCTAGAATCGGAACAGCAACTGTAAGCGGCACTCGAGTAAGGCAAAAATTTCAATGCAATGTATAAGTTGCCTGTACATACATAAATAGTATTATTTACCTTAATATAATATATGGATACATATGCGTATATATATTACTCTACATTTATTCCCCAGTGATGTTTATGGTCTGTCTCCATTTGAAAAAATAAAAATGTTAAATAAAGTTTAAAGAGTGTGCAAAAAGTTCGAGGCAGTTTTGACAATTTTTCTTCCATAAGTTAGATCACCACGTGGAGTCGATAATATACGATTCCTTAGCGCTAAATGGCAAATATTGTTTGATATAAACAAATTGAAAGTTAAATAAATTCAAAATGGCGTGCATGTTATATAAACATCTGCTGCATCAACAACCCTAAAGGGTCTTAGAATGGTTCATGTTACAAGACTTGACAGCATTAGTCACAGCATGTTGAAAAGACGCTGCCTCCCTATTGCTTCAACGCAAAATTTTAATTATTTTAATAATTCTAAGAAATTCATTACTGAATACGAATTGTCATAACATTGATTAGGCAAGCCATCTCAATATTATATTTCATCATCAGCGTGAGCAACGAAGTGGAATCCTTAAAAACAACATGCCATGTTATCAAAAACTAAAAGCATAGAAACTTTTGCACTCAAGTAAGTCATTAGGAGCGTTTGTTTTTCATCTGGGTGGGAAAGTCAACAAACTGCGTAACATTGATGCTTGGGAATGGAGCATGTGCATCCATGACAATGGGGTTGACAAATAGAGTGCACTTTGTAACTGTACGCGCTGCAGTTTAATGAGGTTCATAAAAGAAAAACTTTGTTTAATAATATCTTACGAAACGCAAACTGATTATATTATATCATATCTGTAATTTTTCGAATAAAGTTCTTTATGGGAGGTAATTGAAGAAAAGTTTTGACAGTAAGCTCATCATGTAGCGAATTCATACCAAAGAGGGTGTACCAAAAAAACCTCACAGTTCTTGTGTCTTCAATTAGGTAATTAATGGGAAAATGTTTCTAGTGCAGAATTTAAATATAAACTTGATGCTCTTGGAATTTATTTTTTTTGCATTGCAGCATTATATTTTAGTGTAGCGTTATTTTTGTAAAAACTAGTTATATTGCAGTGAATGGAGAAGAAATAGAATATGTGAAATTTTTGAGCAATGCAGTTGACAGGTTTGGTAAGATGATAAATAAAAATAAAGTCCATCATTGTCTTCGAATCCTTGAAAGTGTATTATCTACAATTGCTTGGAATAGAATATGAGTTTTTGGTTGGCATAAGAATTGGATTTAAAGTCAATTACTTGAATGACAAAGATATAGTTAAGTTAAAGGGTTACTTTTTTTAAAGCTGGCTTATTTGATTTTCATAAAATGAACAAAATATGCAAATAAATTTATGAAATCATTAGTCAATTCGATATATTACAAATTGATACTACATACTCTCTTTAACATATCGCTGCCCTTATTAGGACAGTACAAAAGTAATTACTCCCACTGCGAGGTGTAAACTGGGAATCATTTATCCGTCTGCACAGTTAATTTTATAGAATCCGCCTTCTAAAGCTTCCCACACTAAATATCCTGCGTGAATGTTATTGTTATTGATTCTAATCTAAAATATCACTAAAATAAAAATATATTTAATTACTCTTTTCGAGTAACTCATCATTTTAAGCCATTAAACCTACAATTTTTAGATCGAATTATGTTTTACATAATTCTTAGCGTATCTTGTGTACTTATTTTCTCTCTTCCGAACGATCTATTGAATCTATCACTTCTTCAATTCTTAGTCATCTTTACAAGTCCCTAAATGGGCCGTGCTCGGCCTAAGTGTGCCAAGGGGATATTCCCTTTGGCAACCGCTCTAACCTAACCTACAAGTCCCTATGAGCATCATTGACCAATTCCCTATCATTTTGCTCTCATTTAATGGAATTAATTTTCTAATATATACAACATTTTGTTAATTAAATTTTGTTATATTTCTGTCCCTTTTCGTCTTGGCTCCTGTAAATCTTATTATTTGGTAAATATTTCACGTGATTACCGATAAAACATTGACACTATATTTTTCCTTATTCTATTTGTAATTCTTTTTTTGTAATTGGATTAGCTGCGCATTGTTGTTCCAATTTCATTTAATAAAAAAATAAGAACATATCTAATATAGTTAAAAATTCTTAAATATTGGCTTGCAGGGCGTCAATCGCTACGCACTTCGACTAAAATACACAAGAGATGTTAAATTATGTAAAACTTCTCACTTAACTTATCTTTCACCATACATCATCTTGTTGAAACAATATTTAAGCCAAGTCGAGCTGCATAATAAGGTCATAAGGTAGCGTCCGTCATTTACAATAACGCTTCGGTATTTGCTGTCTTTGAAAAGTACGGCCCACGGTGCCACGGATTTATATTGCCCGTAACGACTTTTACAGATTGCATTTTAGCCCAAGTACGGAAATTTTGCTAGTTCATGTATTTATTCAACCTAAAACGTGTTTCCAATAAAATAGGCAAATGAGAAATAGTAGCTTACAATAAAAAATCAATAACTTAAATGGTCGGTTTGTTTGTCAGTCGATTTATGGCAAGAAAGTGGAAACAGCTTTTTCTGTGATTTCAGTTTATTGAACGTGATTTTTAGTTTTTAAATGTTTAATATTTAATTTATTTTTTAATAAAAATATCTTTTTATTTTAAAACAAGAACGATAAAAAAATAACCCAATACAGATCAGGTTTGCCAGCCAGCTTTCTAAAGATTTCCGTGAATTTGATTTATTTTTCTGTTTCATCAAAGGCTGGTTCGTAGTACGAGCGACTTTTAGCGTATGTTATCATAGTCTCCTTGCACCAAGCATATCGTATAGACTACAACAAAAGACACAGATGCTAGAAAGAGTTTACGACCTATGCAAAATACTTGAAGGATGCGCACATGTGTGTCGCGAAAGGACAGCTGCAGAGCGAACCATTCGCACTAAAAAAAAAACTTGAATTTTATAAGAATTATGACTTGCAGTTTATAAAACATACACTACGATTTAACGCATCATCTTGCAGCTGTCTCGATTGCAGTAGTTCCAAAAGATTTGCAGGACCCTCTCCTATCCAATCCGCCAGTCGATCCAGACAATATCTGTGCGCCAATATAAGCAGCACGGCTATCAGTCCTTTTACAACATAACTCGAGGGAAATTTATGGCCTGTCCTATCATCGAACAGCAATATTACAATAATATGGCCCATAAATATGTTGTTCCAACAGCCACGAACCAGTGTCCAAAAGATGTCCAATTGGTTGGTTATGGATAACTGCTTCAGCAACTGTTCCAGCTTGTTAAACATAAATTGTATGCGAAAAACTTCCAGGCAAGCTGTCTGTGGACGCTGCTGCTGCTGCTGCTGCAGCAATTGCCGTAGCTGCCACCTTAAGTTGCTCCAGCGTACACAGATGTGCCAAAGGATGCAGTAGTACTGCAGCGTAAATGTGGACAACATGTTGTGTAGACTTATATGGGTGGCGGATTGCAAAATGCGAAACCAATCTTCATTGACAAAATCCTTCAACAAAAAGCAAATTAATGCAATGGTTTGTATTGCGATGAGACTCAGTTTGATGAAAAGAAAAGTCCTCAAGCTGCCATCTAGCGGCACGGAGCAAGGAAGATGTAACATGAAGTATCGTTGCTCAAGTCGCAGCAGTGACTCCTCAATAGAGCGCATACATTTTTGTCGCTTCCAACGAACACAAATGCTCAAAGCAGCCATAACGAGAATGAGTTGTATGTTTATTTGTAGTGTATACTTGGTGATGGGGTTTTTGAGGAGTATGTAATCTTCTCGTTGGTGGAACAGCCAGAGTAGCGGTAGAAAGCATATTATGAAGGTATTGTGAACGATGGTATAAAATGTAAGCCAGTTGGAATGCTGTAGTGCATCCTTTTCAGGACTGTAATAATAGTCTGTTATGCCATTTAGAATGTAAAAAATGCCTAGATAGCGATACACTCTGCCAGCCTTTAGATGCATATCCGGCGACGGCTTAGTGATGACTACTGATAGGAAGCTACACTTCTGCTCATTGCAATCTATTCCACAGTGTATTGGGGGCTGATGCAGATATTGTTTGTTATTGATTTTACACTTCCGTTTGCCAGAGCTGCATGTTTCAATTTGTTATCCTTTTAAATTGTATTGGAATTATTTCTAATTGGCAAGTTGACCAGTGGTGGGGATAGTTAGTGAATTCATGTTCCGACATCTATTATGACCAATGATAGATAAGAAGAACCATCAAATAAAGTAGAAAATATCAATGCTGTGAACAAGGCCAGTTCCACAATTCAAATGAGGGGAAGTACTAGTACCAATATAAAGGGTCATTTTTTGGCAACTTATTTTTACGTTACAAAGATTTTAGCAGTTGATGCGCTTGATGAACCATGTGTTATATTAAAACGAGTTAATTGTAGTCTTTAAGGCAAGTGCTCATTTCTGTAGAAAATAAAGAAAGCTGAGGCAAGACGAGTCAATTTCCGGTAGAATTCATTTGGGATTCAGCCAAATTGTAACTACAAGCATTGCAAGAACGAAAAAATAGCGTTTGTGTGCGTTTGGTACGGGCAGCATCATTACATCGCACTTTTTTAAAGACGAAATCCGAATGGCTAGCGAAACAATAATGAGTTTGGTGACCTGGCTCTAGACCATTTTTTGCGGAACTGTATTACGGTTAATTTCTAGAGCAACAAGCCAGCAATGATTTAATGAGATATGGGGCGCTATGTTGACGAGTATATGCCCCAATTGGAATAGGCGTATTAACCGGCATGTTGCGCCCCCAGTAGTATAATTTTATTAATTTAGACTTTTATTGCATGTGAACATGGCCAAGCAGGTGTTCAAAGGCAACTATATGATATAAGTGTCAAAACTTGAGTGTTTCTAAATTGAGTCTAAAAAAAAAAAATACTTTCCCAGTTACCTATCATAAAATTGTAACTCGGCGTTAAACTAAAAATTATTATTTCCCCAAAAAATTATAAGTTATTTACAATTTTCGTAATCAATCGCAAATAAACATGTTTGCCTTCTTGAAGAATATAGAATTGCCAGCGTTACCAGCTGATCGCAAGTGCTTTGCGGACATCCCAGCAGCAACACATATAGAAGACGTGAAAATATATTTGGCTCAAGGTAAATTTAACCCACAAACAAACGAAGGACTTCGTGCACAATCTTTTATATACAAAAAATATCACAATATGATACTGGGCATGGAACATCAACGTGCGAAGCTGGAGACACTTGTAGAGACAACAAAATCTAATATGCAGCTGGTAACGAAGTTGCAAAAGGATAAATGCACGTTTGATACTCGCTATCAACTATGTGAGGGTGTATACCAAGCTGTTGCCATACCACCGCTGGAAAAAATCTCTTTACTTGTTGCTAACGATACATTAATGGAGTTCAAACTGGACGAAGCTGAGAAATACTTAAAGGCCAGTCTTGAACGTCTCGTTAGAAAGCTAAAGATGATTGAACATGATCTCGACTACTTGCGGGAACAGTTGACCAACACTCAGACGAATGTGACGCGCATTCATTCCTATATAAATGAGCATCAAAAGCTTTTAATGCAGGCGGAAAACGAAGTACCTAGCTGCTCAAGTACACACTAGGTTTTGTATATTAGTAACTAAAAATAAATAAAAAAAAACTGATAAATTCCCACATTATATGGCCATTACATTGCGTTATCAGAACACAGACAACCAGGCAATGTTCTCTTCCCGTCGCCTTTCTTCATCGGCTTACGAATCGAAAACCTCTGCTGGAACTTTCTTTGATCCATACATACGATAGAGCCGATTCAGCGCACTTTTATTTCAATATTTTTTAAAGTTCATCCCCAAGAGTAACTGCATCCTTCCACGCCAGAACCTATGCTTTTTCCGTATATAAAGGTACGGGCAGGATGTCTATTAAAACGTTAGTTTTGTCGCTTGTAACAGTTCTATGGTTCATGGCGGTGCCAAGCTAAGTGAAGAGATAAGGGTAACATCTTCAAAAGTATATTCATCCTCTACAACATGGGAGCTTATACGTCGGTGTCTGCCCTCTAAAACCCACTTTTGCTTATACGATTCCATACGAATCCAATGATTTCAACATCAACGGTAAAATTAAAGAGCTGCATATTTTGTAAGAAATGGTCCTAGATAGTTGTACATCAAACTTATGCTTTGAACAGGCTGTACCATTGAGACTCATCTGGTCTGAAACCTCAGAGAGGAAATTTCCTTTTGTTGTGACTTATTTTTTTCTTGGTTTATTGGGCGATTTAGCATAGTGATTAGTCTTGGTCTCCGTTGGACTTGCCAGGTATGTACCATAAGCCCGATTGCTGTGTTGACGAACGAATACTTATTTCAAAATAATATTTCATTTTGGAATACTTTCTAAAACAAAGACTTCATACAAACTACATTCGCTTTTTTATTTTTAAGAACTTAAGACATAATTTTAATTAAACTTTATATTCAACGACAAAAGCTTCAATATCAGACGTCCAGTTGAGTTCCATCTGTTCGCGAAACGCCTTAAGACGATATTCAATCTCGAACTGCACCAGAATTAATATAGTGCGCAATACATAAGCACAGAAAGCTAACGAGCTAGCATGGGTAATGTTGAACATGCCACCTGCATTGATCACTAATTGATCCCGTGCCAATTGAAGAGCAAACATTTCCGCTTGCCTTGACAATATGGGTGGCAAGTGGGGCAGCTCGTTAAGAAGACGCAGCAGCTGACCGCTTTGTTTGAAGGCTTCCGATGTATTTTCACAAGTCCAATAGAATATATACAGATCCACATGCAGAACGACGTAAAAGAACGTACCAATTATGACGGGCAAGTTGTTAAAAGAAGAACGATCTGCATCAATAATAAGTATGAGACTGTAATAGCCAAAGATGATGTACTGCAGCAAATAGCATAAAAGAGCACCCATAGTCGGATATTTTAGTGAGTCGGAGAGATAATGCGTATAGCAAGTCAGCCTAAAATGCAATTGCATCATGCGTCGCAGATCCGCAGTGGCAACTAGACTCAGCTGCAACAGTGTCTGGCTAACCTGGCCATGTAACAGATGCGCGGTGCGTGCGCGTCGTAGATCCTGATACAGTGCCTTCAGTTGTTGGTTGATATGGCGAAAACGGCTAAGCTTATACAACAAGCCGGTAAAGTACTGGAAGAGTGTAGTGTGTATGACATTTTGCACAAAAGATAGATACAAAGCAATGCCCCATGTTTGTGCGTTCAGTTCCTTGCCGAAGTACATAATGGTGACAAAAGTTATCACCGATTGCATTAAAGCTGTTGTGTACTTAACTATGTAGAGTATATCCAAGCGCTGGTTGCAGTCACTCATCTCATCTATTCCCTGAAAATAGCATTTGTCCAGCTCGAAGATAAATCGTGTAAGTCGCAACATAATGCGCTCTCGCCGTCGACGATTTAAGACGCCAATTACAACGATTACAAGTCGTAAGTAGAACATCAGGGCATCCACACTGCTTATTACCACATTGGTTTCCAGTTGCGTCCAAAAACCGTACCATAGATACATGAATATCGGTATGCTTACAATCACAAGTATGTTCATTGTGGTGGCAATAAGTCTGAAACTTTTATGCCCAATGATGAGGCGCCGCTCGTAGTTTACGACATGCGAAAGAGTCCCAACAAATATGGAGTACAAGCAGCCAGCAATTATGAGATTATTTCGCAAATTGCGAATAAATTTAGCAGACATACTTGCTTCTCCAAGGTGTGCATCTGGGATGCGCACTCAAAATACTATCAAGCAAGCAAGCAATTGAATAGAATTTCTGGGCAAGATTCAAATCAAATTCATTACTGATTACTTAAATGTAATTAACTTATCGAAAAAAACTACTACTACTATATCTTCAATGTAAGCTCATTTCGGTAAAGTTACACAAAGTGCTTTTAGTCGCTCATAAGGTGCTCAGGGGTTTTAAGGGCAGTACAATTTGATTGTTTTATTTCACGTCAGAAGGAATGGTATAATTCGGCTTAGTTAGAGCACGAATAGTTTTTGAAAAAATTCCACGCCTTACATCAAGAGAATAATGATCTAAACGGTTTGTATGCAAATGAAGCGAGAAATTTGTCTTGAAAGAGGGTTTTGTATCGGCTAAGATGGCGTTGACTTGTAAAGGATAGGGTAAATAGGTTATCCCACACTTAGTATCCAAATCGAAGTATTGATCTTAGCTGAAACTACTTCATTCAAGCGTAATATGAACGTAGTGTTGCAACGCGCTGAGTGAAATTTGTCATCATCGCCCTCGTTATTCACACATACTTTGTGAGTGACTGAAGGCCTATGCCAACATGTTGGTATTAACTTTTCAGTTTGGCCATAGAGTAGATAGATATTCAGTGGACGAAAAATACAGAAAAATGCTTACGAAATAGAGATCAACACTTGTTAAGTCCTTCCTGTTCAGCTCTGTCGAAATGCAACTCTCTATCGTGAGACTCAATTTCGTGATGAACGGGTACTGAGTAATTTTGGTATACATTGCACTGACACTGATAATATTGACATTATTTTACGTCATCAGCGAGATATTACTACTGCAGTTATCGAAATCGAAAGAGAGTGAACGAGGACATGACAATGAAAGTATTTACTGTCATCTTCGCTACTTTGGAATTTTTCAAGGAATATACGTATCGTGACACCTATGCGCGCCTCTATAGTGAAAACCCCAAATCATCAACATATTTTGTGGGACAAACATCTTTTATATCGCAGCAGCAAAAATACAGTGTTCCATCCATTAACCTAATTCGGTATCTTAAAAATAAGTTCCTTGTCAAGGTGGTAGCATCAGTGGGTTCTGCTGGCCTACGGTTTGCGGTCAGTCGGTTAAAGTCTTCATGGGTTCTTCTTGTTGCCAATTCTTTTCTCTAAGCACTCTTCAACAGGCTTTTCGTTCCTGGATCGTGCCATTGTTGACATGAAATTAGCTAGTTTTTGGGATGTGTGAATATGCGTTTTTAGCCAGTTTTCATTTACACCTTCGATGTTCCGCTCAAGTGTTTATACTGAGCTTTAGAAGATCTTTAAGGTGTTAAGGTTGTGACTTTATGGTAAGTATGCCTGCACCATTTTTGTGGATTCTTTGGCCAGGCTTACCAGATTTACGTGGTGCTCAATTCTATGCCAAACTTTTATAAAATTTATTGTATCACAGACTACATGGGTTTAGGTAAAGTGTTTTATTAAATTTTTCTAAAGGCGTAAACCATTCGGCTTAACCAGCTTTACGCAGGCTTAGGAAGCTAGCAGAAAAAATAGGTACCCCATTCCTACCTCAAGGAAGCAGTAATGTTTTTTCCTATTAGCCTTATAGTTATGAGACGCAGAACGCTGGCAGGTAAGCAGAAAAAAAATAAGCACAGGAGAAATTTTTATTCGCTTTCAAGACGAACTCAGGAATGATTTTATTATGCCAGCTTTTGAAAATTTGTCTACAGCAAAAGCCTTTTTAAGGCAAATTTCAAGTTATTCAGAACTTATGCAACCCATAAGCTACATAAGTTATGGCCTTACTAAATCTTTGGCAAATCCTTTAAAGCCACTACACAGCAAAGTTCCTAACAACTTGCAGACAATGCATGCAGCGGTTATTTGCCTGTTCTTACTCAATGCCAAGCAAAACTTTTATGCAAAATTGTCACCACACCGATACGAGCAGACCCACGCACGCATAGATGTACCCCAACGCAATTGGAAATCGATTTAGTTGTATTTTATATCCTTACAGTATAAACGAGTGCTATATGTACATTTGCATATGAAAAATATTTGCTTTGGCATGAAAATCACATACTCAGTTACTTGTCGCAGCAACAAAACAGAGGAACATTATTAAAAGTGCAGTGGAACCAAGCGCGTGGTGGTCAGCGTACCATCGACTGGGATGTCGAATCAATCCCCCTGCATTCGCTCATTTCATGCGCTGGCCAAACATATTCAATCATATAAATTGAAAATTTATCAGACTGCCCATCGCCCATCAGGACGAAACTGAATAAAAATAAAACAAAAGCGAAAACGTATAATTTTATTCGTGTTCGTTCAGGTCGAATGTTACTCGTTGAAATGCAGTCAAGCATATCGGATTATCGCCCACGTGCCGCACGGTTGGAAGACGCTACTTACTTAGCGCGGTGTTTGAGGCCAAGAAAAGAAAGTCAATTAATTTCCAACTGGCGCATTGACATTGACACAATTCTATACAAAGTTCTTGGCTTAAGTTGGCTGATGACACTCGAGAACGGATGAAATTGAGTCGCGTTTTTTGTCTGCAGTTGCTCAGCTATTACTTCAATGTCAATGGCCTACTATCGCGTAGTTTCTCTGCTCAGCAGCGTGCATTTCATACGAATCTTTGGCTACGCATTTATGTGCATTTGCATGCCGTTGGCAATCTTTGGGGATTACCTAAGGTCTGCGCCAGCATATTTACCACCAACATGCTGGAGTATCTCAATCCAACCATTAAATACACACGTACCTATAATACGCTCATCAACGAGTCTAATATTGCATTAATAGTGCTGGGACGTTTTAAATTGGAGCAACAGCTGGAGCAGCTACTGCAACAAATCTGGCAAGTGGACTTCATACGCTGTCAGCTTTCAAGACAAATGCATAATTCACTTTATTGGATGCTCTACTTCAAATTGTTACTATTACTGCTGGATAACATCTTTCTCTTTCTAAGTTTTGCTACTCAGCTTTGGGTGCCACCGCTCTCTTGGAGTTGGACACAATTCTGCTATCTACATTTGTTGCTAGGACATTATCAGCTAAATGCCTTGGTTTTTTTACACTTTCTACTACTCTGGCAGATATGTGAATACGTTATGTGTCTAAATGCTAGACTAAGCCAGCTACTGCTCTCTGGTACCGACGCAGTGCATCAATCTAAACTTGTATTAAAGCTGCGCAGGCTACAATGCGTTCATAGTCACGTCTTGGAGCTAGTACCACGTCTTTGTCATGCCGTACGTTTCAGCTTGATTTTGCATCTGGCGCGCACCTGTGGCAACAGTGTGGCCACTGGACATATTGTGGTCTGGTTGTTCATACAGCAAAACTTTGCGACGCTCAGCAACTTGGATCTCTTCTCTGGTGTCTACTACTATATAGTGCTCATTTTGGACATGTTTTTGTTTGATTGCTTGGCGGAACGGTTGCATGAAAGTGCAGCTGAAACGATCGAAATTCTGCGAAAGTTTGATACGAGCTCAATGACGACAACTCGTTTTGGCGTGATGGAACGCAGCGTAAGTAATGTAATGTGCATCAGCGAGGGCAGTTCGAAAAATAAACGATTGTACATATTTGGTTTTTTTTTAATATTTACCAAATATTTAGTATTTTCGTGCATCTTTTGTTTTGTATTTTGATTTTATTTCAAGAAACCTATGAATTCTTGATTTGATTACATGTTTGACTGCCCTCGTTTTAGCGAGTTAAGATAACCAGCACGTTCAATAATGAAGCCCATTATAACAATTATTTATTCCTATATTTTCAGTGCAATTTGCTCGCTTTGCGACTTACACGTCCCACGCTGCGTATACGCATTTTTGGTATGTTCAATATAAATCTTCAGTTGACGTTCAAGACCATCACCCAGATTATGCTCTATACGATTTTTATGGTACAAAGTGATTATAAAAATATATGGACTGTTAAAAAATCATAAAATCTAACAAAAAATTGCAATACGATTGAATGAAAGCAGCAAAAGGTAAAGACATGTTGAGTTGGTCTATGTAGCATTGTGCGGATTCTTCAAAATTCATTCGCAATGTTGATATTTTGATTTTTAAAACTTCATATATATATTTTCTTTTTAAATTCAATTTATTGTATTGTCTTTCAATTGCAAGTAGTTAGTTTTATTGAGAATACGAGTTATTATCTTCAAAACAAACAGAGTACCTCAAACAAAATAGAGTATAGCTTTCTGGACTAATTGTTAAATATAAAATGCTTATTCTTCAACAAAAATAAAATTATTTGTTAAGCAAAATAAAAAAAAAACATATATATAATTTAAATTTATGCTAATAAATTGCGCAAGCAGAAATTTCTTGGCGATTAAATGCGAAATTCTGTATACTCGAAAATTTTTTAGAATTTTACATTGAAAACGTAGGAGGATAGAATAAAAAAAAAACAAATTTAGCACTGCAGCTTCGGATCTGATAAATCAACTATAGATCCGGTCTTCACACTACATCAAATTCTGGAAAAGACCCACGAAGAACAGATTGAAGTACATCATCTCTTTGTCGATTATAAAGCTGCATTCGATAGTCCGATAAGTGAACGCCTGTACGCAACGCTTAGTTTGGTATTCCCGCGAAGTTGATTCGATTTTGTAGAATGACATTGAGCACCACAATTAGCTCCGTCAAGAGAGAAAAGGACCTCTCCGACCCTCTATAGTGCATCCTCTTCAATTTTACAATGAAAGAAGTACTGCCGAAGATAGTTCTTTTCCACAAGTGTCCAGTGATAACTATCGCATGATGGAGCTGTATAAGATCTACTACTTCGTCTGCAAACATCTACGCTATCTTGGCCATGTCGTGAGTATGGATGAAGAAGTTCCAGCAAAGATTGTGTTCAAAGTGATAGCTGACAAAAAGTACGACAAAGACTAAGATGCGATTCAAAGACTAAGTAAAGAAAACCCCTTTCTTTTGATCCATCCGTTTCTGTGGGGGGAGAATTAGTTTTAGTTGTCTTGTATCAAGAACCTATTTCATCCATTTAAAATCATAAATTTTAAAATCTAGGAGGTTTTGCCGCCAACTCACTTCGCTCGTTAACCCCCACCCCTCTATCGGTAGCAAGCGGAATTCGGGGGCCCTTTGGCTGCTTTTCGTGTTTGTGACTTGATATTTTTTCGTAGCTTTTCGTATTTCTTTTTATTCGTTTCAAGACCTGCAAGCGACGACATTCTACATGATAGTATTTTCTGGCTGCTTTTGGTTTTTGTGACTTGTGTTTTTTTTTTTTCATAATTTTCCAAAGCTTCACTTTATTTGATTCATCCGATTTTTCTTAAATATAATATGCGACTTTTTTTTTAAACCTGCAAACGACGACGTGCTTTTCTTTCTTTGTTTGATAAATTCAACCCCAAAAAACAGTTTAAAAGTCATGACAAAAAAAAACAATTTATATAATATATAGAAAAGAATGGTAGTTTTCCTTAAAATGTATTCGATTCAACTTTTGTAGCCCATGCGAAATTGTAATAAAATAATCATCCAGCCAAATATTGTAACAATATTTTTCAACCAAGTGGTTTTACCGGTCACAAAGAGTCCACAGGGGTTTATAAGCAGCTTAAAGCTGCATATCTGTAGAACAAAACTTTCGCACTAAAATTTAAAAGTATTGTAAGCTTTAGGACTTTTACGTTAATCATAAGATCCTACCGCTTTGTCCAGGCCTGCAACCAATTCTGTTTCTTCATTAAATCTTCGCAAAATAATGGTAGTCTCACGATGACTCTGCATGGTCAAATCATAGACCAAGTCAAGTATATAGACATCTATAGCAATGAATGTGTTGAGCAAGAGACCGAGTACCCTATACTTCAAGGCAGACGAAAATGTGGCATATATATTGATATAGTAGCCCATGACTGCAGCAGAAAGAACCAGGCTTAGACGGGAGCTTATATGCAAAAGACGAAATATGCCATTGAGCTGCCGTACCATGTCCGCCAGATTCCAATGTAACCAATGCATATGATGAAGTTCAGCAATAATTTTGGGCTCAGTTGCAGTAAGCTGATGTATGCGATAATTCAAATATTTGTATTGCCTACATATGCCCCAGGTGAGTAAAAAGTTTATATGCATAGACAAATCGTGTCCATTGATTAAAAATGCATAATATATAAGTAGGATATTTTCCATTATGGGTTTCTTTTGTACGCCGTTTCCAGATATCACTATTAAAACGGTAAGTATTCCGATCAATAGCCACATGATGATGTTTTTAATTAAATAAATTTTGAACATAGGCCTATCGATCGCAGGAACACGTACCGTACGTAAATGTAGATAATAAACACGGTGATAACGCCGGAGGCGGCTCACCAGCGCTCGTGTTGTATGATCCCTATGAAAACGCGTTACCACAGGAATCAAACCCAATGCGCAGTTGAAAATGGATTGCAAATGAATAGTTAGATTGGTGACAAAGTCCAAGCTTTTGCCGGAATTCCAGGCATTATATGCATTTAGGGGTATTAACACTAATGAGAAAATATTTGCATTTAGCGCTACAACTTGGTATAGTCTTCGGGTTATAAACCTATGCTCGACAAAATCATATCGATAAGCACTTATGCCCGTCAGGATTGAGAGATATGAATAGAATGTATAGAGCGCACGACCAGCTTTACGCGTAAACAACATGTTGGACACTACGGAGAATTGAACGCATTTCCAAAGGGGAAAATGATTGGAAGAACTTTATTTCTACGCATTTGATTAATTAGGCACTCTGCTAATTAAACCTTACTGCTAGGTCAAGGATACAATCGATTTTGTGTAATGTTTGTTATCAAAATAAGAAAATCGTCGCGACATGGCGTTATCGCAATGAATAGCGAAATCTTAAAGAATGTTCATTAAAAGTAAAAATAGCAATCCTTATATATAAGCCGATAATAATCGTCGCGACATGGCGTTATCGCAATGAATAGCTGAATCTTAAAGAATGTTTATTAAAAGTAGAAATAGCAATCCTTATATATATAAGCCGAAATCCGTATTATGATTTTCATATTTAGTTTAAAGCGTCTAAAAGTGTTGTACTGCATTTCGGATGAAAATATTTTTAAATATTTTAAATATTATTGAAGTATTTATTTTATTATTATTTATTTATTACAAAAGTATTTTTACCAATTCTTAGAGGACGAAAGATGTCCTAATAATATGGATATGAACATGTCAGAGGAAGGTTTCTTTGATTATTTTAATTTCTTTTGTTAATTCATCATTTTCTAACCAAATATTATCGAAGCGACTTTGAAATTTTCTTTTCAATTTTTAATAATATTAACGTAATAAAATTAGCTATATTACATCCTTCGACAAGGCTAATGCATTACGATATCCTAAAAAGCACAATGTATAAAACGATTTTATGCAAAAAATAAAAATACGAATGCTTTATGATATAGTTCAACGATGTTGGCATATCGCTTGAAAAAAAAAAGAAAACTAATGAAAACTTAATATGGTTACTTTAAAACCATTATTTTTACATAATTGGGTTTGGAAGAATATTTCTTCGAAATATAAAAAATCATTCGAGTGCCGAATTTGGTTATGATATATACCTTTTTTTGAGGTTTTGCCAAACATCCATAGGGGTGGTATATTATTGTCCGAGAGTGAGAATGTAAAAAAAAAAATCAATCTTAACAGCCTTTGACAAAACATCTAGTGATTCTGCGAAATCAGATATAGTATCAGACATAGAAGAACAAACGGACATAGAGTCTAGTGGTATTATGTATCTTTGTGAGTATCCGCTATTATTTTTGGGCTTTTGTATCAGAATGTAATCCTCTTTTCAGTGTTCAACATGGAATAGAGTTCAATCTTTATGACACAATATTATTTTTATTTAATTATTATTTGAATAAATCCCAACCATACTGGCTTGAGTAACATCATCATTTTGTATTGTATTATATATGATACCAATACATCATATCAGGTGAAATTGCTCCCTTAATGGGGAACTTCTATTTGCAGACTACCAAGCTATTGCTTACTCTATGAAATGCTCCTTTTTAATCCTTAATAATTGACGTACACAACGCTTACGCAGTGACATAGACTCCCTTAAGGTATTTTGACAGTTAGTTATTTATCAATTACAAACATCAACTACGGTTATACCTTCCATTTTGGGGGTCTCTTGAACCATATACAAGCTTAAGTTGTGCGAGGTATGTTGTGTACGCATAAAATTGGACGAGTTCTCTATGAGTTCTATGCCTATTATTCCATCCTGGCTGGCATAAGTGCGTATCGTTATGACTTTACTCAACGTCGTTATAGAACCACCAGGCTTTGGCAATTTACGGCAATTATTGCCAACATTTTCACATTGATTCTTTTACCCTTAAATGTGTACCTCACTTGTTATCGATCTCAGCACATGGACTATGTTACCAAATTGACCATTTATTTGGATGCTATCATCAATGGAGTAGTCGGCCTGCTTCCGCTGGTAACACGTTTTCACAGGGATCGTACTACGTGTGCCTTGGTTCAACGTTTTCAGCAATTGCAGCGCATATATCGCATACGATTCAGCTTAGCACATAATCCAACAATCGACCGGCAACTGATTTACGTTTATATGCAGAAAAACATTATCATGTGGCTGATGAGCGGTTTCATTATTTGTATCATATATATGACCGCTGATGCGAAATCCCTTATAGAAATATTCGCACTTGTTATCTACAGTCTTTTAATCAATGGCAATGATCTAGTTATGCATCAGCATTTCTTACTTATTTGGGGCATTTGCCGTCAATATAAATATATGAATAATCGTATCGAGCAACTTTTCGAAACTGAAACTGAGCCAGTATTGGAATTGCAACATATGCGCTGGTTGCATTGGGAATTGGCTGATTTGGTGCGCAAACTGAACAAGGCCTATCGCCTTATGTTGATAAGCTCACGTCTAAGTCTGCTTATATCGGCCGCCACTATGGGCTACTACATCAATATATTCAGCACATTAGAAAATCCATTAAAATATCAACTGAGTGGATACGTGTTTTACGAGCTGATTGCCTCGGATGTTTATATTTATGACTTGATTTATGATATGATCATGCAAAGTTATCGGCAAACTACCGATATCTTGAGGAACTCAAACGATAAACCACATCTGGCGACGAATGTAAGCAAAATCGTAAGTAGTTGCCGCCAACTGGATTTAATCGAAAGTTACAATGTTTTTCGCTTTCAGTGTGAAAGTTTTGCGCTACAAATTGCTAGTTTCAAGCTGAATATTAATCCTTATGGACTTTTCGTTGCTGGAAAAAAAACTTGGCTCAAAAATATTGTTACCATTATAAGCTGGATGGTTGTTTTATTGCAATTCCATATGGTTCAAGAAAATAAAAAATAAAAGCGATAATAATGCATTTTGGTTAATTAAGTTTGCTGCAGTTTACAAAATCTCAAAGTCCCCAAAAAGTAACATTAAAAAATATAAAAATTGTTTTTGCTATAACAGCTATATTATATAGTTTACCGATTTCGATTATAGTCGACCAAGTCATTGAAATCACTATAATACCTTTTGGTTTATTTTTAATACAAACAATATAAAAAATATGACTTAAGGGGTTTTTCGCACTTAAATTACTTTGGTATATATAGAAGTCGGGAAGTCTGGGTGTTTTTTAAGCGAGTAACAAAAATTGCAGAACTGAAAATGCCTCCACATGCTGTGGCTGATATCCGTGATATCGGGCATGCCATTGATCTCATTGATCTCGAATTTGCATAGAACTTCCGGTCGACATCAACGGGATTCCAATAAGCATTGTGGCAGCAATTGGCAGGGGACGAAATACTGTGAGAAGAAGTTGGTTGCGACGAAAACGAAATATGGGAAACTACAAATACTACAGAACTAATGTGATTCTGCAAAGCATATATTGGGAGCTTGCCCAGCGCTGATGCACTGCAGAAGGATTCTTATGAACTGTCATGCAGTAAAAGCATATAAATAGCAGATAAAGATAGGTACACTACTAAACTTTATAAATAACATTGGCCTAAATGATATTCCTTAAATAAAAGATTGGGCATAATAGATATGCAGTTGGCGGTATAAGTCTTCGCATAATAAACCAATTGTGCCATCGTTTAAAGGCGGATAATCTGAAGTACTCAAAGGGAATAGCGACTTTCACAGATTAAAGTCAAATTCATACGGCGGTATTTTTAATTACTGCAAATTTACTGAGGGCCCTAGAGCCTTCTTGCAATCTACGCCAATTCTAAGAATCGACGCTAGTCCTGCAACGGGAGCCAAACCAGCGTCCTTCGGCTTTAAAGTCGAGAACGCTACTAACCACAGAAAAATCAATCACAAAAATACGACCCCCGTTTTTGCAGTTGTCATGTATAAACATTATCAAACTTATAAGTCCGAGAGGGTGGTGATCTTACTATTGGGATACTATTGGTTTCGCAAATTCCGTTCTTGAGATTTTTCACTTAAAGATGAGCCACGTTCAGGTTGGCCAAATGAAGTTGATGATGACCAAATCAAAGCATTAATCGAATTGGATCGTCATGTAACTGAGCGTGAGATAGGAGAGAAGTTAAATATACCAAAATCAACCGTTCATTATCACATAAAAAGTCTTGGACTGGTGAAGAAGCTTGATATTTGGGTACCACATGTATTGAAAGAAATTCATTTAACAAACCGAATCAATGCTTGTGATATGCACCTTAAACGCAATGAATTCGATCCGTTTTTAAAACGAATCATAACTGGAGATGAAAAATGGATTGTTTACAACAACGTTAGTCGAAAACGATCATGGTCC
This sequence comes from Chymomyza procnemis, assembly GCA_035046065.1. Lineage (NCBI taxonomy): Eukaryota > Metazoa > Arthropoda > Insecta > Diptera > Drosophilidae > Chymomyza > Chymomyza procnemis. The sequence continues at coordinate 6,908,882 of JAWNOJ010000023.1, read as the reverse complement.
CAAGCATGGTGAACCAGCTCAAACCACTTCAAAGGCTGATATCCACCAAAAGAAGGTTATGCTGTCTGTTTGGTGGAATTGGAAGTGTGTGGTATATTTTGAGCTGCTTCCAAGGAACCAAACGATTAATTCGGATGTTTACTGGCAACAATTGGACAAATTGAATACAGCCATCAAGGAGAAGCGACCAGAATTGGTCAATCCACCAGGCCAACTCTAGACCGCACACATCTTTGGTCACTCGCCAAAAACTGAGTGAGCTTGGCTGGGAACTTTTGATGCATCCACCCACCATATACCCCTGACCTTGCACCATCAGACTACCATTTCTTTCGATCTTTGCAGAACTCCTTAAATGGTAAAACTTTCGGCAATGATGAGGCTATAAAATCGCACTTGGTTCAGTTTTTTGCAGATAAAGGCCAGAAGTTCTATGAGCGTGGAATACTAAATTTGCCAGGAAGATGGCAAAAGGTTATCGAACAAAATGGCAATTATATATTTGATTACAGTTCATTCTACAATACTTGCAAGTGCTCTTGGTTGATCCCACCAAACATCAGATTTCAGCCGAGATACTCATTGTCTTCCACATCATATTCCTATTACTATTTGACAGGATCCCAGGCCTGTCTGTTTGTACTGATCTATTAAGCATCACCACAAAAAAGTGCGACATTCGAAATTAATTGGCAGACAGAAGCTCGCACTGTAGAGTGTAATGATTTATTTTCTAGACACTTTGGGCAGATTGTACCAAAAACAAAAAAATAATATACCCAGAGTCTGCCATTGTCAGCTTCATGCAGATACATAATTTCAAAATACTTAAGACGTAAAACTATGATGACAATGCTGTCACCTTATTTATGACTTGGTACACTTTAGCCAGTTGGAAATTACAAGATTTATTTCAATGTATTTTGAAAAACAAAAGAAAATTTTTTACGGGACAACATTTTTGGTAATAAAACTATTCATAAGATAATACATTCTTTTCAACAAACGCGCACAATGAAAGAATTCAAATTAATTCAAGTTTATTCTCCTTAAATATGATGCTTTCTTTAATTATTTCTCAAAAACTCGTGCAATATCGAATTGTACCAACAGAATGATATCCTTAAGTGTTGACTGAAAAATCACCAAGGCCATCGCTTTGTTTAAACACAACATACCACCGAGTCTGGATTTAATGCTGCATATATATAGCTGCTGGTTATAGAGTTCGCACTAAGTAGAAATAAAAGAATTGAGACTGCAATATTTATATATCTATGAAATATACATACAGATCTTGTTAGCTCCAATTCAATATTTCCAAATACAAGCAAAGATCTCAGCAGTTGACCTGTCCTCTGCTGAGCTATTACCAAATCTTCACAGGCAACACTGATTAGATACGGACCGAAAAGCAGTATCGAGTAGGCAATCACCGTCGTACCCAACTTGACTATATTAAAACCATCGTTCTTAAATGTGATATAAATGAAATATCCACGAAAATGTTATCAAATATATGTCCCAATAAGGTAGCCAACAACTGAGCGGAGTAAATGCTATTAGTCAGTTTCATGATTTGCCAAAGGCTTCGATGCAATTTAGCCAGAGTGCGCAGCTCCCTGGCTATAGCTTGTTGCTGCAACTTCTGCGTACGCGCTCCGTTGCGATGTTGAAGCATTTCCTCGAGCGTCTCCTGCATGATTTCCAATCGCGCATTTATGATGCAAACGCGCTGTGCCACATGGCAGACAATGACCATATATTGTGCTTGCACCGTATGCACTATATTCAATGCGGATAGGCTGTAGAATGTGGCGGCATAGGCTAACGGAGTACTCCAGGCTCCAAGCATGGTTATCATATAATTCATAAAGGACATTATATTTTGTGCAATAATAAACAGATATTTAATATGTATGAGTCGCTCAAAGTATCTGCAAATTTGAACTTGTTCTTGCTGTGATTTAAAGTACTCCCGTTCCAGTTTGACCAGCATTTTGATTATGCGAATCTTTGGCCGCTCGTTACGCCAACGTAATGCCATAGTTAATACCATAACTAATGTGTTGATTATAAATCCAGCTACCTCCGAAAAAAACAGAAGATTGTTGGTTAAAAATATATTTTGCAGCTCATAAATTTGTATTATAAACTGATATGTCCAAGGCGCACATCCTATCACAATAGCATTAATGAGCAGTCCATAAAATTTTAATCCTAAAGATACACGAACACGTTGTGTTTTGAAATTGTAAATTATAGCCGTAAGGCCAAATATTATGCTAAACGCGTAGCCGGAAAGTACCCAAATATTACATAACCTTTTGCTAAAACGCATTTGGATAGACTGAATTAAGTAGAGTAAAACATAGCTTATAACATCTATTGTTTCTAAAACTTTAGTTAATAATTTAAGAGCTGTCAAGGGAGCAATTGTTTTCAAGGGTTATCGTCCCCAACCCAATAAGCATTATATACGAGCTTGATAAGAATTGTCTGTCCACCACAACTGGTGGACCCTTATTACTAAATTACAATTTTATCGAACGTTTCGCCTTCTACGTTATACATTTATGCTCTTTTTGCTTTAGGTTTATAAGTTCTCAAGTTCTCCACATTAACTACTTATATACATATTTGCAGAACTCAAACTCTTCAAACTTCAAGCTTCTAACATTTTTTTGAATCAATTTTTATCTGACTTAGGTTCTAACTATAATAACCATTACGAGTTCCTATCTAACGAACGGTGCAATTAATCCATGTGTTTGCTTTTTTGCTCATCATGATTTGCCATGAACAATTTTGAAAAAAACAACGTTACTATTTAGAAGAAACGCGACTTGCCGGAATTCGCTATACCTAATAATCAATTCGATTTTCGCCCAAAATACTACAAATAGAGAGAAAGAAAATGATAAAAATTATAATGTAAATTAAGTCTTTAAAATCCATTCAATACTATACTGGCGGGAACGATCACGCTTGGAATAGTTCAACAATGTATGAAAGATAGAAACAAAGTCATAAACAACTGTTAGATGGAACAAAAATATAGAGACTGTTAAATCCTGACCGGATCGTATTGGGGTCTAATTTCCACTACCAATTAAATACTCAAGAGCGACATTCATTTCTAACCTTAGCTTATTGTATCGCGCTTAATATGAGTGAAATATTTTTTAACAGTTTATGCGCTGTTTTATAAAGACATCTCTCAAGTCCGAAAATATGGGATGCAAGTTTTCTCAAAATATCACCAAAAGCAGCATAAGCCTTTATTCAAAGAAACGAGTCATTCCGAATTGTACCAATATTATAATTTGCTGCAGAGTTGCTGAAAATACGATAAATGCCGATGCTTTGTTAAGATGCCAAAAGCCGGCCAGTCGATAATTGAAGTTACATAGATGCAGTTGTCGGTAATAGAGTTCACTCTAAAATTTAACAAGTTTTAGAAAAAAGGTAAAATCAAAAATGAGCCTACTTACATGTCTGAAGAGCTCCACTTGAAGATTATCAAAATCTGTTAGACGTTGGAGTAAGAAGGCCGTCTGCTGCTGAGAATTTTGTATATGCTCGCAAATGACATTTGTTAGATAAGGATCCAAAAGAAAGATGACGTAGAAAAGCAGCAGTGTGCTTGCCTTGCTCATTTCAAAATGTATCTTGTGATTCTGAATACCATTAATTATTAAATATCCCATAGTTACATTATCACAGGTATGTGCCAAGAGTATGGCCAACAACTGAACGGTGAAAAGATGATTGCACGAGCCCATTACTTGCCAAAGTTGGTAATGCAACGTTGTCAAAGTTCGCAGTTCTACTGCCAGTGCAAGCTGCTGTAATCGTTGGGTTCGTGGAGCAGTCGGTTTCCTCAGCTGCTCCGATAGAGTTTGATGCATGCACTCCAGGCGCACATTAATAAGGCAAACACGTTCTGCCACTTGACACGCTACACTCAGATACTGGGTAAGCGCTGCTTGGGGAATATTGACGCCCGCCAACATATAGAATGCCGTGATGCAAGCCATTGGTGTGCTCCATCCTTCAGGCATCAAAACAAGCGAATTGAGTATGGATATAATGTTCTGCATAAAAATCGATAGGTACTTCGTTTGCAAGAAACGGTCAAAGTATTTAGATATCTGCAGCTGCCCGTTCTGCTGCGTATTGAAGTAATCTTTCCCCATTCGGAAGAGTTTTGCTATAATCTTGGCCTTTTGATCATCGCTGCAGCAACGTTGTAATATAGAAGCCATAATAGCTATCGTGAAGGTGGTGTAACTAGATAAATGCACCAATTGTATTAGTTTATTTTCCGGATATGAATGCTTAAACACGTTATAAAAAAAATTGTAATACGCCAAAGGAGCACAAACTATAATAACAAGATTCATAAAGACACCATAAATTTTGAGTACAAATGGTCTACGTAGTTGGCGCGTATGAAAATTGTAATATAGGCTTGTCGTGCCATAAAGGATGCTTAAAAAACAACCCGTTGACTCCAGAAAACTGCGTAACTTTTTACTAAAAAGCATTTTGTATGACTAAATGCAATAAAGTGAACCACTTTGCATAGGAAACCATTAACATTGATAAGCATCTTTGACTCGATGAATTGCCATGATATATACAATTAATTTAATGTATATAACGAACAATATTTGTTGTCCCTCACACGCATAAGCAAACAAAACCATGTCGTCGTTAGATGGCGTCACTAACGTAACAGATGTTACTCCACAAATAATAAGTGTTCAGTTACAGAAATTTTATCTAACGAAGAAAAGAGAGTACCAACTATAAGCAGAGAAGAGAGCAATGAAAAGATATGCTTCGGAATGCAATAATTTTCGATTAAAAAGTGGCTCTACAGTCAACTTATTCTAGCCCCCATTTCAAGTCGTTAGAAGGCCACCGGGCTGTCTCTTAAAAGGTTTTACAACAAAATGCATATTAGAATTATGTCCAAAGTCGCTTAAACTCTGAGGAAATCATATCACTGATCTACATAATGTTAATAAGAAAGGTACCCATCTTAGGGGTAAAATATCTTTTGCAGATTCTTTCACAATATCGTCCTTTCAATGCTTATTAAGAAAAATCAATAATTCCATTCAGCTATAAGTGAAAATCTCAAAATAGAACTCTATTTAGTTGAACAGTGTTGACAGCGTTGGAGTTGCACGTAATTTATTTCAACTGACAGGCTATTATTATTAAGAGATTACAATCTCTCCGTAGCTTTTGTAGGAGTTCAATGCTCGGCACTTAGTTTAGTCATTCAAGATGCGTTCTAGTAAACGCATACGTAACTTTTTAGAATCTACGGGATACATTTTAAGCGTTATTTTTGGAACAACAGTCATCTATTACAATGCGAAGAAACGTCAAGTGCAAAAATCGTTTAAGCTACAGATTTACAGAATTATTATTACAATTATTATTCTGGGATGTGCCCCCTTGACGTTTCATTATCTAATCTTTACCGTGTTGAAAAAGTCATACTTTGAAAATAAACTTCAGTTGTTGGTGCAAATAATTAGCTATGTCACCTTTACAGCAGCAATGGCAGTTTCGTTACTTCCCCGTTGGCGTGTTGAAGATCTTAAAATTCAAATTATTAGCACATTTTTGAAAATGGAACAAGAGTACTTTAATGCACAGCCAGAAAAAGTGCAGGTATCCAGATATTTCGAAAGGTTCGTGCAATTCAAAGCCCTATCCATAGTGCTTCAAGTTTTTTTTGGTTTTGTGAATCCGTTTTATGTTATACCCGGCGGCTGGATAATGCCGCTGGCTTATGTCACAGCATTCTACAACTTGGCAGGCGTGAATATACTACATGGATCCCTAGCGCAGTATCTGGCTGTCGGCTGCCATGTGGCAGAACGTTTTTGTCTTATAAATTTGCGATTGGAGAGCATCTACCAAACGCTGCTTCAGAAGAGAGCATTACCAACTGCTGCGCGTAGTCAGCGTCTACAGCAGCTTGCACTGGCCATGGAATTGAGAACTCTGGCAACGCTTTACCATCAACTTTGGCAGATAATGCATTTAAGTATACGCATTTTCAAGTTTCAGCTGATAATTACACTCATGGCTCAAATCATTGATAACGTTTCTATTGGCTACTTTATTTATAGCGGCTTTAAAAATAATAATGTAACCTTTGAGATGATGCAGGTAACCATGTCGCTATGCACTTACTCTATCTATCTGTTGGATCCATATCTGACGAATCTTATATGCGAGAAAATGCAGAATTCTCAGCAGGAGGCGCTATTGTTATTGCGTGGTTTGGTTGAGTTTGAGCCATTGGAAGTGGAATTTATTAGATCTGTAAGTTCACATTAACTGTTCAAACAATTCGATTATTATTTTTATATTTCGATTATAGAGTGAACTGTACAATCAACTTCTGCAGATATATTGCTTTAAATCCAGTTTATCTGGGATGTTGTACTTGAACAAAGCAACAGCGCTAATGATATTTGCCGCAACGTTGGAAAAAATTATTATATTAGTTCAATTTGGAATGAGTTGGAAAAATAAACTAGATTTCTAATCGAAATAACGACTAATTTTTTTTATTGCAAAAATGTGGCAACATTGTTTAAACTCAATTCTATTTGAATGTTTGCGAAAATAAGAAAATAAGGTTGGGCCCTACTTTTTCGAAGATATCGACTTGGCTTCATGTTGTCTTCACAAAATGTCTCTTTGAGGTGCATGTTCGGTGAGTTGGCTGTTTCAAGTTCCTGTAAAATAGCAATTCTCGATTGAAGCACTGGAAACTAAAACTGTAGAATTTAATCGTGAGGTACAGGTCGATATATTGAAAAGAGTGCGCCTAAATATATTCCAGCTTCTGAACTATGTCGCTTTGGCCAACATTTACATAAAAATAAAATAAATAATAAATCAGCCTTTATTTTGTCAAGTTATTAGAATTTAACCGATTTCGCAGTTTTGCTTAATCAGAATTATTTTAATTTTCCCAGGTTAGCTCTGGTGTAACCTATTCTGCAGTCTCTATAACCCAATGCTGTTCTCGTAAAGTAAATTTGGCTTCCATGATAATCAGCTTTGCTAATGTTTACCAATATATTTAAGGGCATTCTCTCTTGCTGCTCGTTTATGCTCCATTGATCTTCTTTACGATATTTAATGTTTTAAATAACACAATGCCGGGAAGAAAGCAATCATCATTCCAAGACACTACATTTTGTACAATCTCGTTGAGATTGTTCGTGAATATTCGATTGCCAAAATACTCAAAAATAAATAAATAAAAACATATATTATTTGAAATTTATTTTTCAAAAAACCGTTCCATATCAAATTGCACTAGTATAATCGAATTTTTGAGGGTGGCAGCAAAGATAACCAGCGCAGTGGCTTTATTTAGATATAACATGCCGGCCAAGAGAAATTTGAGATCACATAAATGAAGCTGTTGATAATACTGCTCTATCTGAACCGAAATAAACATCTTCTGTTAGTGGCTAAATTTTTTAAAAGTCAGACAATACTCACACATCTCACAAGTTCTATTTCCAGATTGTCGAACTCTAATAAACAAGCCAACATAATTTCCGAATCCTTTTGCACATTTTGCATCTTTTCGAAAACAACATTTGTCAGATATGGATCTAGTACAAATGCTGAGTAGAAGATGACAGTTAAAAGCACCATTAGAGCATTAAATTCGATTTTCTTGAATTCGGTATATATAAAGAAGCACATCATGATATTATTAAATACATGCGTCAACAGAGAAGTCATCAACTGAAGCGAGTAAATCTTGTTGCCAATAACCATCTGTTCCCACAGATGATAGTGCAGAGTTGCCAGAGTTTTCAACTCTACCACAATGGCTCGCTGTAATAGGCGCTGCGTGCGGGTAGCCGTTTTGTGGATTACTTTCTGACATAGCGTCGTATATATAGACTGCAATCTAACATTTATCAGACAAATGCGCTCAGCGATATGGCAGGCAAGCGCCAGATGTTGTGTAAGCAGTCCTTGTTGAATGTTTAATCCAGACAAGCTGAAAAATATGGAGGCACAGGACATGAGACTGTTTCCTACTCCATAATATACAGAGAAGTTTATTAAAGAAGCTATATTTTGTAAGGCTATAGATAGGAATTTCAGTTGTACAAGTCGCTCGAAATAGCTGCTAACTTTCACATGTTCCGGTTGTGTTTCGAAGTAATCTCGTTCCAATTTAAAGAGCTGCTTAATTAATTTTACTCTGTGACCTTCGCCGCGCCAACGTAAAAATATAGAAATCACTATTGTTACTGTATTAATAATAAAGGTGGCTTCTTGAACTAGCTGCCGAAGTTTATTAGTCCGAAAATGGTTTTGAATGTACTCAATATATTGAAACGACAGGGGCACACATGCCATAACAATTGTATTAATAATAAGTCCATATATTCTTAATATCCAGGACACATAGACCCGTTGTGTCTTGTAGTTGTAATAAATGGCTGTAACTCCAAATGTAATATCGATTATATAGCCGCATATAATCAAAATGTCGCGCAACCTCTTGCTAAAACGCATTTTGACAAACTGAAAAAAGCATTCCATAGAGTCAACGGGAATAAGCTGAGCAAGATAATATCTAACTTAGTAAGTGACTAGGAAAATACGGTTTTGTTTCATTTACGTAGTCAACCAGTGGAAAGAATACAAGGGCAGCTACCAAGCAGCTAAAATTCAATACTCTTTTTTCGCAAATCCCAGTCTCAGTATCGTATTATTTGGAAATGTTTTAATGATGTAATCGAAAGTATCATTATTTTAAATAAAATTTTTAAATTTGTTTATTTTTTTATTAAAAAAATTCTAAAATATTTCAAGTGTTGGTAAGTCTAAGGTAAGTAAGGTTCTGCTTCACTATCCATCTGGGCATCGTTCATGGTTCAATCGGATGCGGTTGTCTTCCAACCGAAAAGCACCGAAGATTTTGAGAAAAGTCTTACTCACGAACACCCTAAGTACAGCTGCATCCGTTGCTCTCAAAGACATTATTGGTGTTCACCAATGAAGCCAATGAATTCCTATGCAACTTGAAAAGAATATATTGACAGGATCGGTAAATAGATATTGTCAATGGTAAGGGTAATAAAAAAATTGAACCACAATTGGTTTTACCGAGTACAGTAACATAAAAAGAAAACATCTTTTTTATTTTACATTTGCTATATCCCAATAACTTAAAGAAAGTTTCTTCGCGTTCCAATACCCACCCCAATCTTCCAGGCGCTCCGCTCCACCAATGCAGTATAATTATATTTCATATTTCTATAATTAGTGTTAACAGAAGTATAATCCACTAATTTTTTTTTTAATTTATTCAGCTAGCAGAAAACGCGTTTTTTAGAATTATTGCTATTTATCAAAAAGACGATCTATATCAAACTGAACTAATATTATAGTTTGCTGCAGAGTAGCTGCGAATATAGTCAGGGCTGTAGCTCTATTCAAGGTCAACATACCAGCCAGTGTTGCTTGAAGACTGCAAAGGCGCAGTTGTTGATGGTAGATTTCATGCTGTACAAATTAATAAAAAAAAATTTAATTTATTTTTAAATAACAATAGAACGAAATTACCGATTTAATCAAGTCCAGTGAAAGGTTGTCGAACTCCACAAGCATACGGCTGAGTAGAAATTTCGTGTCCTCTTGCGCATAATAAACGGCATCACATATAATCATGGTCAGATATGGATCCATTAGAATAATGAACATGCACAATACAGTGGAACTAATTGACAGGACATTTAACTTGCCTGTTCGAAATTCGATATACGCAAAATAACCGGCAACAATATTATCAAAAATGTGCGTCAGCAATGTGGCCATAAGCTGGAACTTGTAGACACTATTAAGTAGAGTCATTATCTCCCACAGATGATAGTGTAGCTGTGATATGAAACGTATGTTCGCAGTGATGGTTTTCTGTTCACAGCTACTGCCCAGTGCATGTTGTGCCAGATCTCTGCGCAAACACCGCAATTGTTCATTTATTAAACAAACTCGTTCAGCTACCAAACAAACTCCTGTCAAATACTGTGCCAAGCCGCACTGTAGATAATACATGTTAACTACAAAAAATAAAATACTAATAAAGTGATCGAGAGACATTGCTTGTGTGACCTCAGCTCTAGCAGTGGAACTCCAGAGGCTAGCTACTATAACAACAAAATTAAGCAAGCTGATGGACATATATTTCAGCTGTACGAGTCTCTCAAAGTACCGACTAATCTTAACCCGTTCCGGCTGTGCATCAAAATACACTCGGTCTAATTGCAAAAGTTTCTCTACAATAGCAATCTTTGAACCCTCGCCGAACCAACGCAGCACCATAGTAACCACTATGGCGAGGGTATTAATAAAGAAACTCATTAACTGCACCAATTGTAAAAGTCTGTTCTGCATATAGAAACTGGATTTCACATTGCCTAAAACAAAACGAAAAACAATGGGCACACATGCGATCACCAGTAGGTTTATGATACAGCTATAAATCTTAAGAACACAGGAATTTCGAATACGTCGCGTCCGAAAATTAAAATGCAACGCTGTGATACCGAAGAGAACGCTACAAATGTAACCGTTGGCCACTACACAATTGCGGAACCATCTACTAAGACGCATTTTTCCGGACTGGATTACTTTTGTAGAGTAGACCCCAAAAGTGAATCATACTCATTAATATGGGCTAATTGGTGATAGCCATCTTTCACTAGTATCTAGATGCATTATTAACTTAATGCAGTTGAGGATACTTTCTGTAACTAAATATTGATTAGAAACCAGAAACCATATTTTTACTTGACTCCTAATTGTAGTACCAACTTGGTGTAACTTTTTTTGGGTTCTTGCCAACTTAAGATGAATCTCCGGATAGATTTTCTATCTATCAGTGGTATGCTCACGTCTAACTCGGCTTTACGCAATTCGAATTATAACTTAGGTTTGGGAATCTATGTTTTGATTGTAAAGACAATTCGCAGACTTTTCTTCCACCCAATTACTTCCAAAGTATTATTTCAACTATTTGTTATTACACAAAGCTATCTTTCTCCTCATGTATTCGTTATAGAAAAGAAAATGTACATGATAGTACGACCTTAGACCTGACATTTTCGCCCTCAGCAATGAGCAATCAGAAGTCGTGGACTCCTTCCAATACCTCGGCAATTCAGATATATATATACTTTTATTCGAATGCAAGACATCATCAACCACGACATTAGCTATAAGCTATAAACTTTTATCGGCACATGTCTTTATTACATGCAAAAACTATGAGGGCCTAATACAATATGCAATTCCCAGCTTTTTCTGCGATGCAACATACACCAAACTCGTGTTGAACACTCAAGAGACAAGACAAAAGACGGCCAAGAACTACTTGCTGGTACAATTCCCGAAAAAGTTGAAAAAGTGAATTATTATTAAAATTATTTCTATCAAAGATGTAGATGGTTTGTGCTTTTTAAGATTTTTTCAATGTTCTCGCTAAATTGAAGAGTACAGACGCCAAGAGCATTTGGGACAAAAAACGGTGGATAATCAGCGACTAATTTAGTGAAAAACAAATTGTTAATATTATAATCTGTTTAAATTATTATAAAATTTATGTTTAAAATATTTACTTTAAATATATTATTTATTATAATACAAAAATAAAATTTAGAGTAACCTTAAAGAATTATTTTTCCAAAATTTGATCCAAATCGAACTGAACTAAAATTATGGTTCTTTGGAAAATGTTTGCGAGTATTGCTAAGGCCGTTGCTTTGTTCAGGTAAAACATGCCAGCTAGCTTAGCATTGAGGCTATAGAGCAGCAGTTGCTGTTGATAATGCTCAATCTAGATAGAAAAAATAAAATATTGAAAGATACAGACATTTGAACAAAACTTACACATCTAATAAGTTCCAATGACAAATGGTCGAAATCGTATAAGCATCTAAGCTGCAACTCTGTTTCCTGCTGCGCATTTTTCAATTCTTCGCAAACTAAATTGATTAAATATGAATCCAAAATAAATAAAATAAAGACAAAATATGAAAAAGAATGCGTTCTGCCGATATTATATTCCGTATATATAAAATATCCAACAGAAATATTATTGCAAATACGCGCCAACAATGTGGCTATTATGTGGAACTTGAAGATGCTGTTCAATAGCTGCATTGCTTTCGATAACTGAAGATGGAGCGCCGAGAGAGTTCTTAGTTCCAGAGCCAACGCACGTTGCTGTAGATGCTGAGTACGCATACTCTCACCTTGATCCTGATTTAAGGTCTCATACAAGGATTGCAGTCTCGTATTAATGATACTAACGCGCTGAGCTACATGGCATGCACCGATAATATATTGTGCCATGCCGCCGTGTAGAATGTTCAAGCAAGCCAGGAAAAAGAACATTGTCATAAAGTATTCCATGGATGGAACGGGAGCAGAAGAGTACGATCTGTGCAGCATTATTGTTATTGTAAAGAATAAGTTTTCAAAACTGATGCTTATATATTTCAGATGTACGTATCTCTCAAAATAACCAGAAATACTAATACACTCCGGCTGCACCTTGAAGTACTCCCGATCCATTTTAAAAAATGAAGTAATAATCCCAACTTTGGCACTTTCGCTGGATAAACGAAGCACGATAACCAAAAATATTGTAATAACATTGATAAAGAAATTAATCGTTTGCACCACACATAAAACATTATTATTTGCGAAGAAATAAGATTGGATACTGACTGTTATAAATCGAAAAGTCATGGGAACACTTAACAGTACAATCAGATTGACAAGGAAGTTGTAAATTTTTAGAAAAAATAACTCCCTCACGCGCATTGAGTTGTTATTAATTCGTAAAGCTGTTGCGCCGAATAATACGGTTAAAAAGTAACCGGAGGTCACCACCAAGTCTCGTAACCATTTACTAAAACGCATTTTCGTAGACTAAACATCGTATGGAAAAGCACTTTGCAAACTTTTATTAATAAATTAGTTTTTAATTAATTTTTTGATAGTTATCAAATTTTACACAATCGATCCGTAAACAGACGTCATAAACATCTTAGTTTATTAAAAGTTATGTGTATATTGCTTGGATTAATATTTTAAATTGGATAGAAGAGTAATATATTTTAGTTTGGCGAAATACTGTTGCAATTGGTGTTATCTTAGGACACCCTAATCTGAATCGATAAACTTCATATTTGAAGTTAAAATGTACAATTGTTAAAGTTCCATGTATGTATTGTCTTCAATAAAAAGGAGTTCAGACGGACAAAGGCACAGTCGAGCTAAATCTGAGTGTGCGTATATGACAGTGAGTCTGGTTCAATGCGCCAACAAACGGCTCTCAGAGCTATCAGCCGTAGCTAATTTTTCATTGGTACCAATTCGGAATGCATACTGTCATGTGTGCATTACCCCCGGGTTTAGAGCGAAGTGTTATCTATCACCTTCTCTATATTATGGGTAACAGCACCCGGTTGAGAACGTCACTCCACGTCGAGCCAACATGACTCTACCCGCGATTTGGGTGTCAGCCAACAGCCACCACGATACTCCCACTAGGGGGCCGAAATCAATAAACATGATCAACCCGTGATACCAAAATAAAAGGCTCGGTGGCCCTCCTCTTTCAGTCCCGACAGACTTTAATTTGGGGGATACACGACAGTTTTGGGTAAAAGCCGGCACTAGTTATCCGTGCGCCGGTGGTGCTGTCATTAAAATTAAAACGGCGTCGACGAATGTTGTCAGCATCTGCAGCCTCTACGGTATCTCTGGTGCTCCAGAGACACTGCATCTATCGCTCACTTTATGGGGATACCAAGTCCATCTAGGTGATGCAGATCACAATCAAAGTACAGACAAAAGCCAGCAAAGACGAACATTGTTCTACTGATCCTTAGATAAGGTAATATTAACTTTACTCCGACTTGGGGTCGTCCGCACTTTCTTTTGTAAACTACAGAAATCTAGTATATTTTTCCCAACCTATCATCTACAATATATTGTAATCTCATACCCAACGTTCGGTTTTTAGCTGGAGGTCCCTGTTTCTTTCGAACCAGCTTTAAATGGGTATATCCGCATACTTCGACTTTGGAGCGATAACAGCATAGTAAGGAGGAATTATTTTTCAACTTGTAATCAACATGTGTTGCATAAGCATCACTACATACCGTAATCATGTAACTCTCCTTTGCTGCTTTACGAAACTATGTATTCAGTATCACCATATAATAAGCTCTATTCATTCTTTGACTTTTAATCAACTTCCCCTTGTGAATATCATTTTATTTTAAGTATTATTATTCAATAAGAGGAATTCACATGATTTCATATCGTTCCAAAATGATCTGTGCTGCAACACAGACTGGTATATTCTAAATATAAGCTTAAAAGATTATAAAATGCGCTCAGCATTAGTGGGTTCAAAACAATTTAATATGTTAGTACAGACAATTTTTTAAATTTTCGAACTTCTTGTATACTTTTTTTCGGATTTGCTCACGCTGTTCTTGAGGTGTGGGAATGCGATCTTAGCGCAAGAAAGATCTCTAAGATTGTGTGTTGTACGCCATACTAGATATTATAGTAAGGTTGCCGGTTTAAATTTGGGCTTTTTAAGAACAATCTTGTCATATATATTACAGATACTCCACTCTACTCACTTTCATTCCGACTCTAAGTACTGTAATTTAAACTATTATCATCTGCATCATCAAATTTACATAATCGACTTTTAAATGAATAATGAGAAATTCTAAGAGCTTTAGAGTTTGTAGAATATATGCGAAGAACTCGCTAGAATGCAAGTTTAATTTAAAAAATAATGTAAGCTTTTCAAAGGTTTAGATAAGAAATTTTAAAAACATGTTTTCATATGGGTATGTGATTAAATTTGGCCAAGGAGGTTTGCGTATTCCCGAAACAGAACTTAGCAATACACACATAATTTTGTTACAAATTGGTATTTATTATTTGATAATTCAATATAAGGCAATAACATTTACTTTATCAAAAATATTAATTTTATTTTGTATCAAACAGTACAATAATCTATTTTTAACTTCATATTTTATCTAAAATTCGATCCATATCAAATTGAACCAAAATTATGGTTCTCTGAAAAGTGGTTCCAAGTATTGCTAAGGCCGTTGCTTTGTTCAAGTAAAACATGCCAGCTAGCTTAGCATTGAGGCTATAGAGGGCCAGTTGCTGCTTGTAATACTCAATCTAAATAAGGGAAATATTGTATGGAATTACAATTGAAAAAAATTAAGTATACGGAAAGCAAACTTACACATCCCATGAGTTCCGAAGACAGATTGTTGAAATCATATAAATAACTTAGTAGTAACTCCGTTTCCCGCTGCGCGTTTTCCAATTCTTCGCAAACTAAGTTGATTAAATATGGATCCAAAACAAGTAAAACAAAGACAAAGTATGAAGTGAATTGGAAACTACTTGTATTGTATTCCGCATATACAAAAAATCCGAAAGCAATATTATTCAAAATATGCGCCAATAATGTGGCTATTATGTGGAACTTGCAGACGCTGTTCAACAGCTGCATTGTTTTGGATAACTGAAGATGGAGTGCCGACAGAGTTCTCAGTTCTATGGCCAATGCACGTTGCTGTAGATGCTGAGTACGCACACTCGCACTTTCTTTGCAATCTTGATTCAAGGTCTCATACAAGGATTGCAGTTTCGTATTAATGATACAAACGCGCTGAGCTATATGAGATGCACCGACAAGATACTGTGCCATGCCGCCGTGTAGAATATTCAGACAAGCCAGGTAAAAGAATATTGTGGCATAGTAGTCAGGGCGTGTCAGGGCTTCTCTTGATCTCTTACCATATAGGACATTTGTGGTAGCAATCATAACGTTTTCAAAACATATGAACAAATATTTAAGATTAACAAGTTTCTCAAAATATCCAGAAATACGAACGTTTTCCGGTTGTGCTTTGAAGTACTCCCGTTCCATTTTAAAGAGAGTTCTTAAGATTTTGAACTTAACGCCTTCGCCGCAAACACGAAGTGCCATGGTAAAAACCATTGTTACGGAATTGGTACAAAAATTAATAAGTTGCACCAAATATAAAAGTTTGTTACTTGAGACGAAATAAGCCTCGCCTGAGTCTATTACAAATCGAAAGGCGAAGGGAGCACTTAAGAGTACTATAGCATTGATAAAACAGTTGTAAATTTTTAAAACAAACAACTCCCGTACGTGCAAAGTCTTGGTATTTATGCGCAAAGCTGTCAAGCCGAATAATATGGTAAAAGCGTATCCGGAGTATACCAAGCCATCTCGTAACTTTTTACTTAAGCGCATTGACGTAGACTAATCATTCAATACAGGACGAAACATAAAGAAAGCGTCCATAAGCTATTTGCCCTATTATGATAGCCATCAAAGTTTAGATAAGCGATCCCAAAATAGATGTCATTAGTATATTAAAATCATTGCGTTTCCAGGAGTCCGTAACTTATTCGGTTTATTGTTGCATGCTAGAGCAATGGAAACGGATGTGTTTTAAAAATGTATTACACACGAGTGCGCGGGAAAGCCAACTATGCACATTTCTACATATTGTTTTTAGAAGATTTATTCTACGGATCACTTGGTTTCTTTATTTTATAGAGTTAAAAATTGAAGCAGTTCATCGGCAAGAGAAGGTAATTAGCTATTACTTGAGTAATCCATTGAAATATTCGAATTTGGCACGAAACTGCATTTCTGACACACAAAAATGAAACTAACTATCGTGGTATCGATAAATTTATTTATTGTACCATGACTATGCTGTTATCGCTCCAAAGCCGAATCCGTACAGCGGTTTCTTTATTTTAGTCAAATTACTTAAGC
This sequence comes from Chymomyza procnemis, assembly GCA_035046065.1. Classification (NCBI taxonomy): domain Eukaryota; kingdom Metazoa; phylum Arthropoda; class Insecta; order Diptera; family Drosophilidae; genus Chymomyza; species Chymomyza procnemis. The sequence continues at coordinate 6,891,931 of JAWNOJ010000023.1, read as the reverse complement.
ACATAGCGACCTAGGTATTTGGAATCAGCTTTCTTATCACAATATCACATATAAAGTTTCTTCATGTGACCCTTATGGGTCTCACACAGACTAGTCTGCGCGATAGCTTTGTAGCTTTGCACTCCTTCGTACCAGGGCTGCGCAGTTAGAGATTAGGTGCCCCATTGAACCAGCATCCTTCTCACAGAATCTACATGCCAACAAGGCCCCTTTTTTGCAGATAGCCAAAAACTGTTACTTTAAGCTCAGTAGCCAATTAAGAAGTAAATAGCAATATTTGAGAAGGGAAAATCTATTTTCCTTACACTATGTTCGTCTTACCCGTGCTTATGTATGCCCCGGAAGCACGGCCGATGATAAGCTCTAGTCAGCGGAAATAGAAGACTACCTGTAACAAATATTTATGATAAAATGTCTGATCAAAATCTTTGCTCATCACTTTGCATTTAGGCCCACCTTGGCTCCTTTAGCTTCAGGTGTGCAAGGTGCCAGCAGATCTCCAAAAAATGTTCAAAATCAAAATATGAGCCCCATACATTCATTCCACTTTCCCACACATCAAGCACATTCTATCGTATATTTAACTGATACAAAGTAAAAAATTTAGATGTATTTTAATATTTATTATTTATCAAAAAAATTGTCCATATCAAACTGTACCAATATAATTGTTTGTTGTAAAGTTGTTCCAAATATCATTAAAGCCCTTGATTTGTTTAAGTACAACATCCCAGCAAGATTGGCCTTGAGCTTGCACAGATTCAAATGTCGATCGAACAGCTCACACTGCATAATATACAAAAACATTGTGATTAGTTATAAAATATAAAATTGTTCAAAACTTACACTTCTTACAAATTCTAAGGATAGATTTTCGAATTGATTTAAGCGACGCAGTAATAGTTGTGTCTCCAACTGAGCATTTTCCAGTTCTTCACAGATCAAATTATTTAAATAGACATCCATAAGGAATATTGTATAGATCACAAACATGACAAAACTTGTGGTACTATCGTTTCGGGTACATTCAAACTGCTCATAGACAATATATCCGAAAACAATATTATCACACATATGTGCCACCAAGTTAGCTAGGATCTCTATTCTGTAAACACTATTCAGTAGATTCATTGTCTTCCATAGTTGGTAATGCAGCACGAGTAGAGTGCGTAGCTCCAAAGCTAGAGCTTTTTGCTGCAGCTGGTGTGTGCGTTGTCCAGCACGGTTCTGTACGTCCTGATACAGTGTCCTGAACAAGTGTCGCAGTTTCTTGTTGATAATGCAAATTCTTTGGGATACATGACAGACACCGGTTAGATATTGTGCCAATGCGCAGTGCAATGTATTGAATCCAAAAGTTATATAAAATAAAGTTATGAATTTATAACTTATAAATGGAGGTGTTTCTGTATTAGGTTCCGACATCATGACTATATTCGAGGAAACCATCATGCAAGCTTGAAAGAAGGACGATAAATATTTAAGCTGTACGAGACGCTCAAAATATGCGCAAATGGAAGTGTCTTCCGGTTGCGCAGCAAAGTAGTTGTTTTCCAATTTAAGAAGACTTTTTAAAATTAAAATCTTCTCAGACTCGCCTCGCAAACGTACCATCATGGACAATATCATGGCTGTAGTATTGATGACAAAGCTGCTGAGCTGCACCACGTGCATCAGATTGCTGTCAGCGGTTATGTATGTATTCGGTTGCACAATTAGGAAGCTATAGACAGATGGCACACAGCCCAGAAGTATCATGCTCATAAGGCAACTGTAAATTCTTAATCCAAGTGGTTCCTGTATACGCTGATTTTTGACGTCAAATGTAACGGCTGTCATGCCGCATATAAGGCTACAAGTATAGCCCAATTTGATTAAAAAGTCTTGTAACCTTTTACTAAAACGCATCGTGCTACACTGAATCCAATCCAATTATATAAAACTTCTAAGTAGTTTTGTTGAATAATATTTGTGATTATCTGAATCACGATAAACTATGCTTACAACATGGGCCACATAGGTTATTAAACATTTGGAATTCGGAATATACCGTTCCGAAGTGACGGGAGTTTCTATATACTTTCAGCTCAGAACTTTTTAGGCGGAAAATCCCGTAAAAGTGGTAGGACTGTGATTTGCCGAAATCTGAATTCGGATCTAATTGAAACTTCAAATCGAAAAGCAGCCTTTATGTTTGGTAAGCTGATATTAAATTACTTTAATATATTTTCACAAACGTAGCACCTTCAAAATCTCCCTAGTATCGTTGTAGATGGATGGTTAGCTTCTCCGGAGAGCACCGCAGAGAAAAAGAAAAATCCAGTGTAAAACATGGAATGCTTGCCGATGAACACTGAGAACACACCTCGGGAGAAGTATAAGCAACTAAAACTATACTTTGTTATTTCTTCCAGCAAAAGTCTAGCGCACTTAATTCTCATCATATAGTGATTTTTTAATTTATTTTATCAAAAAGATGACTCATATCAAACTGTACTAATATTATACTTTGCTTGAGAGTTGCTCCGAATATCATTAAGCCTGTCACTTTGTTCAAGTATACCACTCCAGCCATATTAGCTTTGAGATCACAGAGTACCAGTTGATGACTATAGAGTTCACTCTGCATAAATAAATCGGTTTATTTCGTAAAAAGTTAAACTTTTGTGCAGGTTCTATAACTATATATAAGCTTACTTGTCTCCTTAGTTCCGCAGAAATAATTTCGAACTGATGAAAGCAGCGTAATAGTAGCTTCGCTTCTTTTTGAGCATTTTCCAACTCTTGGCATATAACATTGATCAAATATGGATCCAAAACGAATATTAAATATATAATTAGTGCGAACAAGCTGTGCATAACGTCAAACTGGCTACTAAAGAGTTGCTTATAAACGAAATATCCATAACATATATTGCTGAAAACATGCGCTATCAAAGTAGCCATAATCTGGAGCTTGTAGATGCCATTGATGAGAACCATAACTTTCCAAAGTTGGTAGTGAAGCGTCGATAGTGTGGCAAGCTCAGTGGCTAGTGCTCTTTGCTGCAGCTGCTGTGTGCGTTGTCCTGCACGAAGCTGTACCGCATGGTTCAGAGTATCAAACAACTCCTGCAGTTTAACGTTAATAATGCACACCCTTTCCGCAATATGACAGACACCAGTCAAATACTGTGCCACTGAACTATTCAGATTATTGAAACCGGCCAATAAATAAAATATTGTCAACAATTGATTTGATGAAATTGCTGAGCCCTCAGCTAACTGAGTGAAGGATAAAATACTTGTGGAAACAATAAAGAAATTTTGAAACATAATCGATAAGTACTTCAGTTGTACCAGACGTTCAAAGTTCTTACAAATACTAATCTCTTCGGGCTGTGCATTAAAGTAATTTTGCTCCAATTTAAAGAGTCTCTTGATACACGAAATCTTTGAAGCTTCACCTAACCAACGTAGGGCCATGGATAATAGCATGGCTAGAGTGTTGATAGAGAAACTCCATAGCTGCACCAGGCCCATTAGATAATTTGAACTAAATTTGTCTGAAAACATCATATCAATAAGGAATCTATAGGCAAATGGTGCACATGCCAGCACTGCCATATTAATAAAATAACTATATATTCTCAGGATCTTTAACTCGCGTACTCGATGTGTCTTGACATCGTAATGCACAGCCGTAATTCCACATAATACGCTGCCAATATAACCAATTGCCACTAGAATATCACGTAACCGTCTGCTAAAACGCATCGCACAAGACTAAAAATATATTGAAATTTTTATTTCTAGTTGACTTTATGTAACAATGGATAATGGATTCCGTAGGGCGAAAAAGCGATGATTATCTATATTGAGATAGCCGTCTAGACTATTAGGAACTTGACCCAAGTGCATTGTGTATAATTATATTAGATTTGAAAATATTGTTGTTATATATTGTTATGCTTGATGTGATTTCTTTAATTCAGTTCCAAACATTGAGTATTGGGATGGACCACGAGGGTCTTTTCTATGGTATTATTGTGGCAGAATATGGACTCAACGTTAAAAAATTCTAAGTAGTTATAAATTAGTTAGTACGTTTTTCATATATCTAGTATGCGACTATAGATTTTATTTAAACACTTATGTATTTCTGCTATTACGCTACTTTAGGGGCATTTTTCAAAAATATAATAATGGATTTGTTTCACGAATTCACATTCGAGTATGAGAATGAGAATTTAAAAGTCATCTATAAAAAAAGCTAAGGCAGTTTATTTGGCGTTATTGAACGTCCGGACTTCGGTTTCAGAGCCGACAACGCTGTCGACGACCACAAAATAGTTTCCCATAATAGTGTATTTTGAAGCGCCAGCAATTATTTATATGAGTAAGAAGTGCAGTCAAAAGAGTGCAAATGAGCGGGAGAGCCACAATCTGGCAAATGCGTGTGAGAGAATGGCTACATGTGCACGTATTGACTTTGCCGCAGCCACGTGTGCCATGCTATAATTATGAAAGGTTCAGACAGCAGCTTAAGTATGCAAGAGAATAAAAAAATGAAGAAAACTAAGTGGCTTTTGAATGTGAGCGAGAAAAAACAGTGCATATTGTCTCAGTTGTGAGATAAGTTGATATAACATGAGGGGAAGCAAAACTATATGTAAATTTGTTTATGTATTGTTGCGGTTTATATTAAAATTACTCTCTTTGTTGATAATAACAAGAAGCAGAGGATAAAAAATATTACGATTATGAGCTTGTGTACATCTAAACTTATAATATATTTATAAATATTACCTTTGTTATGGTTAAATAATAACCATTAAAAAAAAATGCATGCGCATCCGATATTAATGCATTTGTTATGTCGTCGGTATTCTCCAATTAGATCTAACTTGCATACTGTACTAAAACATGCAAGAAACACATATCGCTACCTTGAATAATTATACCATTAGATGTGATATACTCTTTTACCGCATAGGTCTGAGCGGTTTAACAATCGGTGCAGCTTTTGCAGTCTTCAGGGCAAAAATTCTTTACATTTTTTTGGTCCCGTTTATACCGATCGTACTTGATAGATTACTTATGTAAATAAATAACCTTGTAACTTATGTAAATAAATTAATGAATCGATTTTATTTTTCATCTTAATTCAACCGATAAAAGTTCGTCTTCGATTTAATCACGTCTTCTATCTATATCGAATTGCACTAAAATAATTGTCTGTTTCAGTGTTGCCGCAAACATCATTAACGCAGTTGCCTTATCCAAATATAACATTCCGGCCAAGTTAGATCTAAGGCTACATAAATTCAGCTGTTGCTTATATTGTTCACTCTAGATAAGGATTAAGATTAAAGTTTACGTTTAGCCCATTTAAATAAAGAGATTCTACAAAGCTTACATTTCGTTTTAGTTCCAAGGATAAATCATCAAAGTCCAAAAGGCTACGTAATATAGTTAAAGTCTCCTGCTGAGCATTGTGCAGCGCATCACAAATAAGGTTTGTCAAATATGGATCAAAAAGAAATAGCCAGTGTATTGTTATCGTTGATGCCAACTCCCAAATATTCATTTCACGCGCCTTAAACTCAAGATATGCAAAATAACCGGCGGAGATATTACTTAAATAATGCGCAAAGAGCGTACAAATTATTTGAATCGTAAAGTTGGAGTTCAGTAATCCCATAACTTGCCACAGTTTAAAATGCAATGCTGCCAGTGTGCGTAGTTCATTTGCCAGCACACGATGTTTTAAGCACCGAGTTCGGGGACCAACTCGACGCAGTGCATCCTCATAGAGAGTCTGGTAAAGCCTATGCAGTCGCACGTTAATTGTACACACACGTTCAGCCACGTGGCATGCCCCAGTCAAATATTGCGCCAAACCACCGTGTAGTATATTCAGCCCGGCAACAGTGAAGAATGTCGCTATATAGGCCAAAGGATTACGCGTCGATTCAGGCGAAAACCACATTAGTAACGTAACGGTTACAAAATTTTGAAAACTTATGGAAAAGTACTTAAGATGCACAAGTCGCTCAAAGTATCTGCATATATTGACCTGTTCCGGTTGCGCATCGAAATAGTCCTGCTCCAATTCCAAGAGTTTGTATATAATCGAAATTTTCATATCTTCACCACGCCAGCGTAGCATGACCGATAGAAAAACTGCCATCGAGTTGATAATAAAGTTACCGAAATGCACCAATTGCAAAAGTTCGTTGTTTTTAAAATACTTTGAACTGGAATATATAGTATTTACGATATAGCGAGAAGCCCAGGGTGCGCAAGCAATTATAAAGGCATTCATAAGGTAACTATATATTTTAAGTATATTGGACTTTTGAATACGGCGAGTTTTGAAATTAAAATACAGCTCTGTGGCGCCGTACAGAATGTTAAATCCGTAACCCGATGCAACGAGAATGTTGCGCAACCTTCTGCTAAAACGCATCGTTGCCGACTAAACATAACGAACAAGCACATAATCCCCTCGAGTAAAGAAGTACTATGTACATCAAGATATATGGCGTAAAAACTAAACACCACTATGATAATAATCCAAGTATATCATGATAACGAAACAGGGCTGCGCCTCATGGTAAACCTTTTTCTGCCTATTTCACTTTATCAAAGATTTTCACGGTCAATTTTATTCCATGTTAATTTTTTGGTGAACGAATATCCTTTTGGATCTATTAGATTTTGATGGCCTGCGTGTGATCATCAAGTACCAAGTCTTTTTTTTCTATCGGTCTTAAAGATACCCTAATTATGGTTATATTAAAAAAAATTTGCATTATTGTAAAAGTAGCATCTTAGTGCGACTTCTGGATACCCTCTACCAAGTCTTCTTAAACGAATTAGTTAAGTAAATCACTACAGTCGTAGACTTTTGAACAGTTAATGGTGTGGTAAATCTACAAATTCTAGTCGCTTGTCGAATACGTTTAAATTATTTAAAAACACTAAAATAAACAAAAACTTTTATGCAATAAATATACATAGAAATACTACACAATTGTTAATTGGTTGTAATATCTAATTTAACAAAATATTAATTGATGCAAAATTGTTCTTTTGATGTTATGTAGCGCTACGTGATGGAAGATCACATGTCCCCGATATAAAAAAAAACATCGCCGACGCGATAGCAAATTTGTTACTGAAAGTGATTGGCATAACTAAGTCTGAAATCAAGCCTTTAGTAGGACACGTCTATATATTTTTTGGCATATCTCAAAGTCTTTAAAAACTAATGAATCCTCTTGTAAGGAGAAAAAGTGGTGCAGCAAAAAAAACTATTGAAAGCGCTACCATTTAAACCCAATTAAGGATCACTTCTGACTGGCAAATACAGGATTGAAAGCTTACGTAGAACAATAAGGATCAAGGTAGTAAGTATAAGGTCGCATATTTAGATGTCTAAAGAAGAATAGAAAATCTTAAGTAGCTTTCTTAGCTGCCTTCTATACAGGCTAAATACAGCCTTACAAAATAGCATTTGATAGTTGAGAGCTATAAGAAATATCTTATGGATCTTTAATTGTAGTGCGTAAAATTGTGTAAGTTAAACTCAGACGTTGATGACTTCGGGATACCCTGTAATACTTTAAGGCATATGAATTAGCTCTGGTAACTGACAGCTCTATCGTAAGATTCAACAGTTTTGAGGTCATATGTACTCAGAACGCTTTGACATATGAGCGCTATTTGCGTTGCTTACTCTAATGTACGAGATTTATCTCGGTCAAAAAATGGAATTAAATCGTAAACATTTTCTTGCGATTATTTTTTACAACTTTCCACACGGACTACCTCAACAGCAGTACATGGATGAACTCATTTCAATTTTTGGCGATGAAGCAACCTCAAGGACCAATGTTTATCGATGATATAGTGAATTTAATCGTTTACTCCTAGACGAGATTTTTGGAGGCCGTTGCAAATCAGTTGCTGTTCCGGAAACCATTGATGCTGTGCGAAAATTAATATTGCAAGATCGTCATGTGACCTATCGTGAGATTGAGACAACCTAAGGCATTAGTGGGACCACCATACATTCAACATTGCATGAACATTTGACTGTTAAAAAAGATTGTTCGAATTGGACTCGCACAAAGAAAGGCTCGTACGATCGCGGTGCTTCGAAACACAACTACAAGATCTCGTCAGGTGGATTTAAGTGTATGAGGCCGAAAGTAAACAGCAGTCGACTCTATGGGTGTTTCAAGAAGAGCCAATTCCAACAAAAGGTTTTCGAAAACGAAGTACTTCCGAACAAATGGTCTTGTTTTTTCGGAAAAACTGGTCGGGTTGCGACCATACCACTAGGACAACGCAGAACTGTCAATTCTAAGTGGTACACAAGCATTTATTTGCTAGTTGGATCACTCTTCATCACGACATGGCAAGCTCTTACACATCGGCTCAACCAACTGCATTATTGACCACTCAAAACATCGACTTGATGAGTCATCCGCCATATACTCTTGGTGTCTTGGCTCCAAATGACTTCTTTTTATTCCTTTACTTCAAAAATAAAATGAGAGGTGAACGTTTTTCGACACCTAAAGAAGCGGTTGGTGCGTTCAGAATGCGTTTTTTGGAGATACCTCAATCAGAGAAGCAAAAATGCTTCGACAATGCGCATGCAAAAATGTATAGATCTTAATGGGGAATATTTAAAAAAAAAAAAGTAAAAGAATTTTCAATGATTAATATTTATTTTTGTGCTCTAATTCTGAAATATAAAAGGCAACCTTCGCATGTAAACCGGAACAATTTTGTTAAAACTTTTTCAAAATTTTCTCAATTCAATATAATCAATCGATTTTGTTCAAACTACTTGATACTACTATATATGATAAAGTTCAGACTAAAATATTTTTTAACCACATTTTAAGTAAGTGTTATTGAAGTGAATCTAGTGCTAAAATAGAATTTTTCGTTACATCAAGAAAAACTGTTCGGTGCGCTGGAGGAGTCATTGGTACGTACTTCTTAAAAACGATGATGGCTTGAACTTTACAGTCAATGGTAATCGGTATAGAGCTATTATTACAAACTGTTTCAGTTCTGAGTTAAACAAGCATGATGTCCAAGAGCTGTGGTTCCAACAAAACGGCGCAACATGTCACAAAGCTATTGCCACAATCGATTTATTGAACGACACGATTGGTGATCGCCTAATTTCACGTTTTGAACCTGCGAATTAGCCTCCAAGATCTTGTGATTTCACACCGCTGCACTACTTTCTGTGGAGCTATGTAAAATCATTGATCTATGCGGATAAGCCACAAACACTTAATGATTTGGAAGACAACATTCGCCGTGGTATTGCCGATATACGGCCGCAAATGTTGGAAAGAGTTATCGAAAATTGTACGTCCGAGCCAGCCATGGCGGTCATATGCCAGAAATCATATTTAAATTGTAATGCCACAAGATTATCTTTGGGATAAATAAAATTCATGTCAATCGAATAATTCATCGTTGTCTTAATGTAATTTAAAGTTGTATACCTCAAAAAAAAAAAACACCCTTTGTGAGTCTGCTCATTTCTGTGCTAATTCGTATGCCAGTTGGCGTATAACAGTCGTAAAGCTTTTTAAATGGTTTTTGTCCTAGCTAAGAAGTAACTGCCATGGCAAAGGATATATGATTTTTTTTCAAACAAATAAGTTTTTCTCAGTCAATAAACATTGTTTTTGGCGTTTTTTTTTTTTGTCTGAGCCTCCCCACCTCTAACTCAATATCCATAGAATATCTATTTTAAAACTAGTTGCAAATGTTTTGTGCTATTTTTTGTAAACTTTTTCAGGCAATAAAACAAAGCAAGAAAGTTTCGTTGTGACAATTTTGCATGCAGTTTGTAAGTCTTCTTGGCGCTTGGATAATTCCCAAGTACAAATATATGTGAATCCTTGTTGCTTTTTGGGCATACACATGCCTACACGATAAACTGCAAATGAAATAGGCTAATTTACAGGGAATGTATGCATGACATTTGTATTTGTCAAAATGCCCAAAAAATAATTGCCGCAGAGTTTTTTTTTATGAAGTGGCAATAGGATTACTCTACGTATGGTTTGCCCCAAGTGGAGCACATAAACAATGACCGGCCGGCGGCCATTTAACTAACCCGCAACAAGGACGAGTGCCATTTAAACAAACATGAGTCTGACACAGAACCTACGTGCGTAAGCAAAAAAGTAAAGAAAATAAATAAAGTCACAATATATATTACATATTTACAAGTCTTGCGGTTCCTCGCGAGAGCCGCATAAAGTTAATATTGGGGTCAAGGATTTTGGGTCGACCACAACAAGAGGGATTGCTTAATAAATAAATTGTATTTTACCAGATTAGCTAACTAAAGAGCTTGACTATAATTGCAACGAAATTGATTTGCATCGTTGTTGGTATTGTAGTAATTGGCTGTGTACAGTGCGTTTAGTAATTTAGGGTATTCACGGTTGTTTTTTGTGGCAACGAAGTTAATGAGTTGTGCACATTTGCTAGAGCACTGTGTGCAGAACTGGGTATTGAAAAACTGTTGAAAAATGCACGCCTTGTGGCATTTTGTGACGTGAAGTAAAGATTATAGCTTAAAAGTCTTCCATCACTGAAGACAGCGTCTTAGCTGCGACACTGCACCTGCAAATACACTGTAGACATGCTGCTGCCAAGTGAGCCAAATTACCAACTACACATATGCTGACGACACAGCATTCATGACGCCCTTGATATGGCTTGAAAAGTGGAACTTAGTTCTAATCGCTTCACACCTTCAAGTTTAAACATGACACCTTATCGCTTATCCCGAGTATTGGCTCAGTCAACCCATTGATGACATCTGCCAAAGAGAACGTACCCCCGACAAGGTCAAGCTATTGAAGCTCAAATGTTTTGCTTTCTGTAAGAGGCCAGTGGCAGCATAGGGCACTTTTTGCAAAATAGTCAAGCCCTGAATGTTATTGTGCATGGCAAACGCCACCCTACTTTGTATACCAATTTTTTTTTTTTTTTTTGTTAATAATGGAGGGCCGTGTTTTATCGAACCCATAAATGCAACAAGATGGCTCCAAATACAACGCGGCATGCAAAACAATGGCTCAATTGAGTGGCGAGTTCGGCGTGCAGATTATTTCACTTGGTTGCCGGTTAATCATGACATGACTCTTGTGATTACACGCTTTTATAAAAAGTTTTTTGCGGCTCATATTTTAAGTGATAAGTTCGCAATTGGCGGGACACACAGAAAGCCATTATTGAAGAATTTTCTTGTGTATTCCGCCCGATACGTTAGAGAGACTATGCCAAAATTGGATCCTTGCAGCCGTAAATGAATAATGGCAAAACTTTATAAATCGTACATTTACTCAATTAAAGGGTTCATGAATTTTATTCAGAAATGTTTCGGTAGCGTATTTCTAAGTATACTCGTCCTAAAACAGAATGACAGTGGAGTGATTTCGCTCTGCAAATAGAGGTATATTTCCCTCTATAGACTCCGCCGTTCGGATTCGGCTATAAACAGTAGTCTCTTAGAGTAGCTATTAATAGATATATACTTAACAAGGAAGCTTAAAAAATCAGCCTTTTTGATTATTATTTCTAAAATATTTCGTTAGAAGTTGCAAACTAAGCTTGGAGCTGTAACTGAATGAAATATAAAATATTTTGTAGAATGCAAAAAAGTTAAAATCGATCTAGATCCCTACGAAAAATTAAATAATCGCTTATAGTACGCTATTCAATGATTGTTCATTCACATTTTGTATGTAGGATTCATTATATTATAAAAAAATATTTAATTTCTTTACTTTGTACAATTTTGTTGTTGATTGAGATTAACCTATTTTTCAGCTTTTCAACTAAATTATTTACAATAATGCAGTGTTTGTGTGTATGAAGTTATTGGTTAAGGAAAAAACCCCTAAAAGCAAAAAAAAATAAATAAATAAAGGTATAATATATAACTAAGATAGTGTATTAGTATTGTTTATGTATTTACTTTTACATTTAATGGTAGCCTCATTCATTTTTTTCACTTATCATGGGAATATCACAATGGGCCGTGCTCGACCTAAGTGTGCCAAGGGGGTACTCCCTTTGGCGACCGCTCTAACCTAACCTAACCTATCATGGGAATGCCATCCTTTTCGTGGAATATTAAAAATAATTTTTAATATTTCGTTACTTGTTTCTATGGAATCCAGCGCAATCATCCCAAACTTCCGACAGCTGCTAAAAATATTCTTTTAAAAAAATTTTTAATTTGTTTTCAATCAATGAATGTCTCATTTTGGGCTGATTATGATTAATTTATAAAAGGAATTGGGTTCATATACTTTTATTAAGTTTGTCTATGGTCTTGCTTATGTGGAAATTAAATACTATTTGCTATCCAAATGGGTACCCAGATACTTAAATAATAGTTCCTCATCAAGAGGTCTGTGTTTGGAAGAAGCAAAATCTTTCGTTGAGCTGTAGAATTAATTGCGCTTGTTTTATTAGTATTTAATTTTATTTTTCACTTATGAAAATATCTAAGACCCTGTAGCTTCTTCGAAGCTTTCTTTTGATAGCACTAAACTCATCGCAGTATAAGGCAGTATCATCAGCAAAGATTAGATATCTAAATAATCTATGTATTGGAACGTTAGAAGAAAATTGGTTCTAAAACAGAGCCCTGCGGTACGGCAGCAGGTAAAAGTTTAAGTTCTTACTTGGCACCAAAAGTATCTTTCCGCTAAAAAGCTGATAATAATTCGTAAAAGATACGAAGGCGTATCTATATTTTGTAACTTATGCACAATAACTCTAGTCCAAACAGTTTCTTTCATACAGCTATCATCCATATTGCTGTAATATGTAGCTAAAATATCTAAAGTTTTTTTTTTAAGTTTAAGTAAAAGTAATAAAGTATCAAATTTTGGTCTAGATAAGTACAAAGTTTATAGCAATAACAAGCTAATTTAGGAAACATTCGATTTCTGAGCATTTAATGATTAGACAGTACTACCGATGCTGCTTCAGAGAATATTTCACAAAAGCTTGCAAATCTATTTGGATGAGTTTTAGGCCAATTACCGCAAGCTATTAATTTTATGGTAAAATATCAAAGGAGTGCTGCAACCCTGACAACAGTTTCTGAACGTGTTCCACTGCACAAATTGTGCAACGCCCAAAGTTGGCAGCATTTTCTTTTTTAATCAAAATTCGCTTTCCCAATGGTAGCTGCGTATGCAAACACTACTTTATAGGAAAGTCCATATAAATTAAAGCGTATAATCGCTGTTTTGCAGACCATAGGGCCAATTACATTTAATGCCTTTTCATGGATTTCCCAGCGTTGATTTCATTTGTGTGGTTTTCTTTTATTTTCTCGTTTTTGGTTTTCTTTGCTCACGCAAACTGCACACTGAATTGATATTAATTTATGAGCTATGCAATATGGGTCAAGTGAGAAGTCAAACAACATCGCGTGGGAAAATCTTTTTGAGCTGGAAAATTAGCATGAACATTGCTCAAGACCAATCAGCTAGCATAGCTTGTTGCACGTCAAACCGTGCCCAACATTTCCAATATATAAAATTTGTAGTCATATCTAGAACAAAAAGGTGCAGTTTAGAATTATAGAGATTACATTGAAAGCTTTGTGCTGGTAATTGGAATTTTTATTTGACAGATTTTGGGCTGGGTGCCTACCAAATAATTGAGGTCATCAACATAGCTAAGACGCCCAGAGTGGCATGCCACAAATTGTTGCAGTTTAACAATTACATATCTTCTATTAATTTGATGTTTGAAAAGCGCTTAAGCTCAAATGACTTCATTCTTTGCTGCAATCGAACACAAAAACAACAAAAAAGTAAAAAACCCAAAAAAAATTGTACACATTTGGATTTACTAAGGTTTTGCTATATAAAAAACAACAACTCATGTAGCCGCTTAAGCTCCTGCGGCCTACAGCCTATACAGGCCCCTCCCCCCTGGGCACTATATAGTGGTGACCAGTGGCAAGTTTTCATGTCCAAGGCGAATTTATGTCAACCGGAAGTAGGTTTACTGACCCACGGATACGTTTCAACAGCGCCAACGTAGAAATCGTAGTCACAAAACGAACAAAGTTTTAGACTTCGGCACTGCCAAATAACATCGCCTACAATGACCAGCTTGGGAAAACTGCTTGGCTTTTATACGCTTCAGCTATAAGAAAAGGCATTTTCCTTGTAGGGTTTTTAGTTTTTCAACGAACTCCGAGTGCAACGGATCGATGCAAATGCGCGTTATAAAAATTTATTTCATTTTTTCAAATATATTTGCATACTACGCCTGAGTATGTGTGTTGCATAAAATAAGTGTGTGTGTGTGTGTGTGCGTGTGTTGGCGAGTGTATACGTAATTTTAATTAATATTAATTAAGCAAAATGCCTAAAAAGTTTGTAATATAATTAACAAAAGTGCGTAGAGTGCTTGAAAAATTTAAAAATATTTTTTAGTATTAAAATAGTGTTCAACCAAGTGCTGCCTAAATGTAGGCAACACTATTTTTTTGCTGAAAAGTTTGGAAGTGTTAGACAATACCAAAACTTGTCAAGTTTCAAGCGTATATTTTTTGTGTTTTTCAATTACGTTTAACCAATAAACATTTATTTTCAAGCCACAAATCTAACCAAGTGCTCGTCACATTGTAAACTGCATTGTAACACATACAAAAAAAAAACAAGTGTCTCGCTAGCAGTGCTATATAGCGACTATTTTATGCCCTTTAAAAAAAAGTTAGAAAACTTTGAAGTCCAAAATTTTTTGCATGAAAAGTTAGGTTTTTGTCTCAAGCATTTCCACAAAATGGCGGCTGTCTTTTTGGCCCCAATAATAAATGTATACAAAAAAGCTATTAAAATTATGAATTTATTTCACCTAAGACAATAATAAGTTAATGCCGAATTCTTCGTTACAAAATATTGCACCCATAATTGGGAGCATGGGGTCGTACCAATGCCGAAAATTGTTTTTATAAAGACATCAGTGCTTCGGAAGTGAAATTGTTGGTGTTTTTATGTTCATCAACATTAAACTCCATGTTAAAGTTAAGCGAATCGGTTTGAAAAAGCAAGAATTTTATACTAAAACAAATCAGTAAGTACAGTGAAACCTGTTGTGCGACCATCAGCAAAGGTCTTAATAAAGCTGTTCGCTGTACGATTCCTACGGCAGTCGGTCCTACACACCGGAGTCAACGCAATCCCCAGCCTGTCCAAGCACTGCCAAACCCTCTCTTTTTCGGAAGCCCAATCTACTACCTGGTGTACCGAAAGCTCTACGCGTAGTTTTGACAAATTGTTTTTTAATTATATACTTTAGCCTTGTTTTTGTGCGACTTTTCTTTAAACAATTAAAAATATTTTTAAAATTAATTTATTCCACGTGACTATAGTCAGCAATCCAAAGGTGGAGCTCGAAGATAGATAGGGTAGAATCGAAAAACCAATCTTTCGATTTAGAGGCAAGTGCGCTACCATTAAAAATTTTTATTGGTTTAGAATTTTCGATTTGTATGTATAATCGCAGCTGCCTCAAAAGAAATTATAGTAATTTTTTGTTGTAGATTTAATTTTGTAGTTTTCTATATCAAAAAATAAGTTTTTTGAGGTTTGAAAAAATCGCTTAAAGGCTCTTACATTTTTAAGACAATATATTGTATATTATTTAGCTAAATGCTCTTGAAATTAAACATTGTTTTAATACAAAAAGTTTAAGTACGATTGTTTTTATATTTCATGCACATAAAAAGTTTTGTGTGAGCTAAATTATTTGTTGACCATAAATTGTATGTGTTTCATCTATGTCATATGGGATTCTCTTCACTTTAATATAGCATAATTTGTTAGTTTTATTGAAATTCAGCTAAAAAAATATATAGATGGGGGAAAAAAACCATTTTAAATTAATGAGTGCTTTTTACTTAAACGAGAATTCGCAATCTTATTATTGTGAATTGCTAAAATAAGAATTTTTAAAGTTAAAATCATTTGAAAATATTGTCAATAAGTGAAAAAGTATTTAATATTAGAGAAATACTTTAAAGGATATTAAATGAAATACGTATTTTTGTTACTGCCTGTTTCCCACTTTTTCATTGTAAATCAAAGTTAATATATAGCCACAGGCGGAAGACATCTATAAAAAACTCGCACTTCAGGCTACACGGAGTAGTTTTATATTCCATTATCCTCAATCTAATATATAAGCGAACTTGAAGGTTTCAAATTCTTTGAGAGCAGAAAATGTCAAAGTATTGATGGAGAAAATAATGAACTATACTGATTGTCTACTTTCATATTAATTCGGTTTAATGATCATAATGTAGCTGCGAAACATAGTTTTGAAAAATTACTCTAAGTTTATGAAGAAAACGTAAGAACTCTGAAAAATTTTATCACCAAACAAATGTTTCAAAATCAGAGAATGTCGTACATTAGTTTTTTCTTAAGGACTTAATTAAGTTGAACAGTATTTCCGAAAAAACTTATGTTTGCTCGCAAATTTAATGTACCCCTTCACCAGCGAGCGACTGTAGGGTATGAAAACAACAAGAAAATGCTGAAACGACATTAGCCAAGGATTTTCGCAATGCCCAGTGTGCTGCTTATAAGCTCCAGCTGTGTGTGCTTGTGTGTGTGGTGTGTGAGTCGGTGTGTATGTGTGTGTTGGTGTGTGTGTGTGTGTGTGTGCTGCAACCAGTGCTCGATAGTTGCGGCTATATGTGTGTTGGTCAATCAAGTGTTGTTGACTCTTGTGCCTTGCACAAGGCAATGCAAATGTTTCACCTGCTGTTGCTATAACTCTTTTCACTCTTCTTTAACTTTTTGTACTCTCTTCGCTTGCTTACCTTTGTAGCTCTTGTTTTGACCCTATTCCATGCCAAAGCCAAGGAAAAGCAATCACCCCGGGGCTGCAACAATATGCACACAATGCAAGACACTTGGCCTGCCACATGACTATGTTTCAAAGGATTTATTTGGCTGGCACACATACAAGTGCAATATGTTAAATGTTGTGAAAGTTTTTTTTTTTTTAATGTCTGTGAATTTATTTGAAGTATAATTGTTTTTGCATGCTCGAGGATGTAGCGGATAATTAGCCTTTTTCAAGTCATATTTTATTAACTTGTGTCATATGAATATAATTAATATTTTATTTTATATTAAGAACTAAGCCGCAATATGGCAAGAAATGCATTAAATTCCTTAAATTTGAATGAAAAATGAAAAGTTTTAGAATTTCTTGTTCTTTGGGAACTGGAGTTTTCACAAATTGTCTTTTATGCCAAATGTTGTGTCTGTCAAGTGCTTGATGTAAGCGAAAGTCATATAAATAACGCATCCATAAGAGGGATGATTTAGGCAATGGCTGGAACAGCATGCCCGTGGCTAAAATCTCAATAAGATAGATCACGCGTGTGAGACCACGAAATGTATGATTTTAATGATTTGAGCAACACTCTTTGTAGCCAAACATCTTAGCGTCGTTAGCATTACTATTAGCGATTTGGTAATTAATTTTTACGAGAAGTACTGCATCGTATGCAAGAAAGTGAACGACGAGAATCTAAGCCATCATACGGATTCCAAGAAAAACAGGCAATGGCTGTGGGCGTTGGTTATTGGCATTTCAACGAATGGACCTGCAGAAATCGTTGCGCCAGTATGCTTAAGTTATCAGTGTCAATTTTGATGCTCATCATTGCTTTGTTTCGCCAGCTTCCAAGAAAAGTATTAATCTAATTTTTGCACATATGTGTACCTATTAAATACTTCATTTACTACCAATTAGCTTGCTTCCAAAACTTATCTTGTGAATACATGAATCGTAAAGTTATTCAGCCCCAATACTATATTAAACCAGAGCATCCTAGTTCGGTAGCGGGGCTGCTACTTGCGCGTGAGTATTTAATAGAGATCAGGCATCCGAGCATGCCTAAAATTTCCTGTTTGAACTACAGTCTTTCTCCTGTAACACTGTTGAAGGGGCTCAGATATACCGCTGAACAATCGATCGTCTTTGCCTCATTAGTGAAGAACAGGGGACATCATGGGAAGGTTGATGTTTTGGGTAGAGAGGAACGTCTCTTATACGAGGACCCCCAAAATTGGCTTACTTAACTAACGAAATAAAAATTGTTGTAAATTCATAAGTCTATCAGAAACAGACGATTAACAAAAAATATTTCCTACGATCTACACATAAATATTTGTGAAAATGCGTTTATTGATAAGGTTTTGCGAAATTGCACATTTTGGAACGAAGTCTTGCTGTGCATAAATGTTGGCAAATAAATACAGTTTATAGCTTTTCTCTCAAAAATTTATATTTTTAAATGGCTTTTTTCAAATTCAGCTGAATTTTTAGTAGTTCAATTTAAATATTTACAAATTTGAAAAATTTTTAAGTTAAACAAAAATTTTATACAATTAAAATTTTACTACTTTTCCACCTGATGATATCCTAATTCCATGGATCGCTTGCTTCGTTGATTGAAAAAGGAAGCATCATATTAACTCGTCATTTTTGGAACACTTCGGGACGAAGTACCAAAGAACACCCAGAGTTAAGTTTAGGAATACAACTCATGCTTTTGAAGCCCTCAATACCGTCTTTATCAGAATATGATTAGGTTAGTTTAAATGGATTTTCTCATTTTTACATCTTGCAAATCTTTAAATTGAGTACTTGTATTTTTCTTGTGTTACCTGAAATCCGGCCATATTGACGTCTACTGACATTCGTTATATAATTTCTTCTCTTGTGTCTACTTTTAATGACAATAGTCAGTTATCTGTCTGCTGTGTCGTCTCTTCTTCGTATCTTGCCACATATTCTTAGTCATCTTGACTTAGCATTGCATATATGGTGTTATGGCAGCTGTAAGATTATTAATTGAGGTTTTGATTATAGCCATATACTTAATTTTACTTTTAACTCCCTTTTTTCATGATTATTATAATTCCAAGACAGTTTACAATTTAAGTACGTGCATCTAGTTAAAAAATTTTACCAAAACAGGCTAGTGACCCGAATAAGTTCTATTCTATTTTCCAACATTTCATTTAAATTTTTTGTATAATTTAAGGTCAACTTTATTATGAAATAAACGATTACCCAATGTTTACGAATGTCCGTGATACCAGAGAGTGAAGAAATGTATATTTTTAAAGTAGTCTCGTCGTTCTATCTTGCCATATATTCTTAGTTAGTTACATTGCCCCTGCGCGATTGACCCATCCGTCCCAACCGGTACCAGAAATCCAACACCTGCAGATATAGGCGGCTTACTTTTAGCATGGAATCACAATATGTAATATTTTATAAAACTTATTAATACGCTCTTAGCGATATGTTTATTTTTTTACCCTTCAATTGTAACAAAAGTCTACAAAATGTACAACTTCCTAAAACGCTCACCCCGTCGTATGCGTAATATGTTGCAATTTTAAATGACCTCTAACTGCAAATTAGTTTACTAAAAATGCATGAATTTGTTGAAATTAATTCAGATTTCGTGTTTTATTTAATATTTAGC
Organism: Chymomyza procnemis; assembly: GCA_035046065.1. NCBI lineage: Eukaryota > Metazoa > Arthropoda > Insecta > Diptera > Drosophilidae > Chymomyza > Chymomyza procnemis. Next base: position 6,872,340 of record JAWNOJ010000023.1, on the reverse strand, counting down.
TAGTTTTTTATATTTATACAGTTAATAAATGTTGCTTGTAATTAAGTTTCCTGTTACTTTGGAATATCACGCATACGCAGCGTTAAAAGGGTTAAAGTAAAAATTTAATTGCCATCAAGCGTAAAGCTTTCAATGCCATATTTAACCCATTAACCAAAGAATTTAACACAAATGTAAATCAAAATTTACGCATGCTATTGTACATAAATACATAAAAGTATATAAAAAGGTGACTACTATTACGAATAGTCCAAAAAAATCACGACGGCGCCTGGAAGTATGCAAATTTATTTGTTTGCGGCACACAAACACAATAAAGAGTAAAAGTATCGAGAACATAAATACTAAATGCGATACAGTGAAGCAATTAATGGCATACCGAATTCAATATACTCTTTTTGGCAAGTTTAATCAACCAATTCTGTTATTTTTATATGGAATCGTAGCAAAAAACTATTTTTAAAAAGTTTATGAACGGAGTACGAGGACATCCCACATAAAACTCAACAAAGTTTCTAACTGTGCCGAACAATTTTCAGTTGGGTCTGGTGATCCGAATATATATTGACTCTGCGTAATCCATAAAATACCAAGTTGTTGATTTTTGAACATTTTTCGATTTAATAGGAAAGAAAAAATTCCCATAAGAAACCCATAAATGATGCAAAATGTTTTGAACCCGCTTGCATGATATGTTTACCATCCCAGCCAACTCATGCAACTTTCATTTCCGATTTCCAAGCAGTAGCTTTTCGATTCCATTTCGGACCTAGTCACGTTTAACGACTATTCGGAGCGTTCTTCAACATTTGTGCTCGTACGACGAAACTTAAATTCTTCTTCTCTTTTTGAAGCCGCTCCTTTCGCTTCTTTGGCCTATTTGCACGCAATTCTCTATTCTCCATAGTAAAAAAAAACACTGAGGTGACTCACTTTAGACAGTTGCAGAAACCAAACCACTTCACATATGGCAATGAATTTTTACATTTGGCCTTTTGACGGAAAGGAGATGTCACAAAAAAATAGCAGTTCGATATTTGTGGCTCCCTCTATATGTCAGGCCAGGGACATTTCAATCTGCCTTACGATTTAAGGCTTGCAAAAAGCAAAGAGAAAATTACAAAATTTCAACATTCAGCTAGCGATGACTCGTAATCAGTAGTTTTTTGATAGCAATTACCTCTATTATAATTCACTAAAATTGAGAAGAATAACAGTAGGGTACTATTCTGTTTTGCTTATGTTTACATAAAAAGTAGCAAAACTGGTCAAAAAAAAAAATAAGAAACTATTAAATAAATATTGTTAAGATCTCTAGCAATACCATTTTGAAGGTCCAATTAAGCAGTGCACAACCCTTTTCGCGTCTTATGCGCAGATAATGTAATAAACTTTTTGACTTTCCATATTATGAACAATTCATCTCCTTTCTCTACCTTAACTAATCTTAACTCGCCAAATCGAGCATCCTTGACCAATCAGGAACTATGAGAAACCAACTGGATCAACGTTGATCTGTTAGCTCCTTTGTTAAGCAATATTTTAACTTTTATGTTACTTTCTGTTTTCATCTTTCACATTGTCAGCCCAAATTCCTACCCAGCTCCCGATGTAAGACGGTGCATATCTATAAAAAGTTCGCCAATCAGGCTAGGGATACTAATTAGTTTTTATATCATATTTTCCTCGTTATTATTTAATATTTGTTCATTGTAAAATCGTTTAATTATAATGTCAACTGAACTTAGTTGTACCCCTAAATAAATAATTAATTAATAAATAAATAAGTAATGATGTCTAATGCTTAATTAAGTACTTATATCATATAGGCATGTTCTAGATACCGTTTGCGATAAGCTAAAAGGCTGACATATTTTTTAACACTCAACTAACTTGTTTTATCATACTTTATTCTAGAGTGATAACTAGCTTTTCTAATTCCACAAACATCTGACAGTAAAATCAGATAATAAAATATAATATATATAAGGCGTTAAACTAAATTGAAAATCTCTTAAAACTATGGATCAATTAAGTGGGTAGACCTAGTTGCATTGTAAAGAAATAAAAACGATTTATCTGAAACATTTTTCCGGTAAAAATTTATAATTAATTATTTTATAATTCAAAACCAACACCCCTAGAAAATCGCTACCTCTTGTAAATTTATACATTAAAATTTCAATTTTTTTAAATCTATAGTTTTTTAATGTAAAATCCCTTATAATTTTATGATTTTATTAGTAAACATTATGAAAGAATTGTTATTTTGAACGCTCTGAATCTGAGTCTTAAAATATTGTGCTCAAAAATAAAAGCTATATATTTAGTTTAAAAGGTGGGATATTTTGAAAAATACTAAATATTCAATCGCTGTGAGAAAAAATAAAAAAAATACCATAATACCAATACTCATAATCCTTACTAATTGCAAAAATTGTTCAGGAATAGATTTTTTATTGTATAATTTATATTAGAATTAAATATTGACACGTCTCTGTCGTTCTGAAATGTGTAAAGCCTGAAATTAGATGAGTAGCTACATCATACATTTCGAGTCACTCTCTTTCCAAATCCATTTGCTAGAGAATACTAGGTATTTTTTAGCTGAGATGTCGATCCGGCTTGACCATAAGTTTGGCGGAAAAACTTGCTTGCTATGGCAGCAAAGCAAAAACGCTTGCAAAAACAGTTTGTTTTCAAATCGATTTCGTATTAAATTTTTTTTGTACAACAAGTCGAAATGCTTTTTTATGTAAAAAATCTTGAAAATAAAGGGATAAATCCCAAAATGCTGTTTACAAACTCTGCCACGCCCACTTTTGCCTCCAAATCACAACACTTATCTGTAATACCCTTGACCCTTTCGGTTACAGAGTATTGCAACATATATAGAGACACTCATATACACGTGTATTTGTAGGTAAAAAGTATATGAAATATCGCGTGCCGCTTGCAACAACAGGTGCCGCTACTTAAGAGGCAAGAGCAGTGTGGCCGAAAGGCAGAGAGAAGTGTGGCCAAAGGCAAATCAAAAGCGGCGCCAAGAAACTCATTTACAGCAACAAATGCAAAACAAACAAAACGAAATGAGCAAAAGTGCAGAAGCGCGGCGAATTCAAGCTGCGGCGAATTCAAAGGCAATTCATATATAGAAAGCGTATATATATATATATATGTGTGTGTGTACGGAGTAGGTGTGAAGGCTACTGCGTGTGTGTGTGTGAGTGTGTGCCGATTGTTGTTGTTTATTCAAAGCGCGCTCAACTTTGAAAAGCCGCAAAAGAAGCAAACTTACTTGGCGCTTTCTTCGCAGTTGAGTTTAGAACGTTCTGCAGTCAAGTGCGCCGCGTAACGTCTGGCATAGATTTTAAAAATATTTTTAAGTTAAATTCAAAAATGTGCATTACTTTGCAGGAACATAACTACTCGATACGTACGTAACCAAGTCGCAGGTCTTTTTAGCCGCAAGTCTGACCCAGTTTGCTGGCAGGGCTTAACATCAAAATCATGTCCACATCGTCAGCTTTATTACAACTCCCCATGGCAAGCAATTACAAAGCACTTAATAAAACTTAAACACCAAAACAAAAAAAAAAACGTGCGACACCTTTTGTAACTTTTGGCCCATTTTTTGCCTCGCTTTGGCTGCTTATTTAAATAAAATAATAGTTATAACAACAATAAAAATAACGCTGGAAAATCAATGTGCAAAACTATATTTAGCTGTGGCAACGCAACAACAGCGGCAACAACAAGTTCTACTATAAGCCGGCTTTTCAAGACGCCACAGACCCCATTTCATGCGCCACCAGCCAGGCCCATCCCACTGCAACATTGCGTTATTTAGACCCTCGCAACTTCCTGCGCGCCAAATTGTAACAGCAGCATTTGTTATTGTGACACACATAAAAAAAATATAGAAAAAGTAGGTTAAATATTAGGGCAACATGTAGCTCGCCTAAACAAAGCGCAAAATCAATGAAAGTCAAGTCTTTAATGACAGCCGGCAATTTAAAAGCCGGTTGCTTTGACAAAATTTTCTTTCTTAAATTTTCTTAAATCTACTCGAACTTTTTACGAGCAAATCCCCATACCTATTGCCAACTTTTGCTGGCAAATTCAAACTTCAAGTGCAAGCATTTAGCCAACAATTTGCAACATGCAATCCAAGCTGCAGGTGGCTATCGATGCGGTTCCAAGCTCCCGCTGCCAACATGCCATTATTTACAGGCAATTGCTCATCATTAGCTGCGTTCACACGTAATAATTTTGCCTGAAATAGTAAAAAAGTAAAGTTTTCCGCTCTCAACTAGATATAAGAGTAGCTTGGTTTGGAATTGTTTCAAAAAAAAAAAAAAACATTTATGTACTTATATTTCGAACAAATTTTCTTCAAGTCCTTGGGCAAAGAAACTTATAATAATAATCTAACTTTGCCTTAAGAAGTTTCATTTTTAATTTAAACACCAGAATACTGTCAATTTACAACCAGAGAATTTACGCAAAGCAGATTATCCAGTAATCTTTTTGTGAACTTTTTACTTCGTATGGATTGTGGTTGTATAAACGCAAAAAGCTGAACTTTTCACTCAAAAGAACCAACCAAAGAAGTGCATCTAGATCACTTAATTTCGCTCTGTTCGTACTTTTTTTTGCAGCCGTTTATGCTTTTTCTAGTTTTATAAAGTTATGTGTTCTTATATTACTCTTAAATAATATACCTTTTCGTGCATATTATTTATCTAAATATACACTTATTAGTTATTATATTAATTTGTACTCTTCATATTCGTCGTTATTTCATTATGACTTTTATTTAAAATCAGAGTTTTTCTAAATGTTCACAAGATAAAACAGTCAAAACTACGATCCTAAGAACAAAATGAAGACTTAGATTGAAGCATTTATTGTAGTTACAAGCGGCCAGTTTGTAAAATGTTAAATTTGAAACTTTTTTTTTTGATGAACCAGAAAAATTTTTTTTTTATTCTACTCGTGTGTTTAAAACGAAAAGTTTTTCAAATACTCCCCGTTTAAGATTTTTAAGCCTTTTAATGAAAAAGAAACAATTTTTTAATTCTTAACTTTTACACTGAAAGAAAATAATTTTACGACAATTTCCATTTCTTTAAAATCAAAAAAAAATATAAAATTTAATGTTTCTTTTGATGGACAAGCTTAAAGTTTTTTTAATTCTGCATAAGAATTGAGCTAAAAAAACCAATCTTTTACCAACAATTCCAGCCTAAAATCTTTAAAATCGATCAAAATTCCAACTCAAGGCTTGTTTTTTTTGCACAATAATACAATTTGAAAGTAAAAACGAACATTTCTTGATTAAATTCATTAAAATGGAAAAAACTTCAAAGTTTAGATAAAGGACAAACATACAATTTGTTTCTTCTTGAGTATTTATCTTAAAATCAGTTTTTTACGTGTTAAGTTCTTTAAAATCAAAAAAATTCAAACTTTAGGCTGGCTTTGATGGACAAAATAATACAATTTTCGAATTCTTGTTAAGAACAAAAAAATTGCTGTACCAGCGTCTTGGTCAAAAAAAGTTTAGACGATTTTTTATTTTATCTTACAAGCAATTTTTTACATTTTCATGTCAAGATCTTTAAGATAATAAAATTTTCGAATTCCTATTAAGAACGAAAACCGACCGATATCCTTAGTCAGCTGTTTAGCGTCAAGGCAAAATTTCGCAATCATAAAGTTAAGCCCACATAAATCAGCAATTGGTTTTAAGTAAAATTTCTGTCAGTGTGAACTTAGCTTAAGTTTAAGTTCGATTCCACACTCAGCCATATACCCATCCATACACTTACAGACCGTGATAAAGTGTGCACACGCACAACAAGTTATGCTCTCGTTAGCTCAAACGCCACATCGTGTCGAACCGTCTGCACTGAACTGTTAAGACATGGGGGAACGTAGTCGATTGTACGGAGACGCCGCTACTATAACATGGCCAGATGAATACGATATGATTTAGGAATTATTTTTATTTTAGCGTTATTTATCACAAAGATTCACGCAGTGATTTATTATAAACTAAAATGGCATTAGAAATTGCCATAACCGTTGTAAAGTTATAATTACTATTTTATAAATGGCTTAGTTTTTTAGATCCATCCAATTGGATGCCTGTGCCGATTTTAGTAGTTTATTGTTTTTTTTTTTTTTGCGAGCTGTTGAATGGCAATGAATTTTGTGCATGACTTTCAGTTGCATATGGCCTATGCCTGTCTTTGGTTGCGCATTTAAAGCGTTGAGCTCGAAATCGGAATCGGAATGCTCGTCAAGTTGACTTAGGGTCGCGTGTATGGCGTTGTGAAGGTCTCACTGACAGTCGCTGGATGTGTACGTATGTTTGTGGGTGTTGGCAGTGTTTGTTTGTTGATACGCCTGGAAGCAGCAAAATTAAACCTTTTTGAGAAAAAAAGTGTTACAAATATTTTTGCACACATTCGATATGAATGTTTTGCGAGCAATTAACAAAACTGATATTTTTTAGACAAGTGCGTGTTGTGAATCTCTCTCTCTCTCTCTCTGGCCCTCGCTAACTAAAGATTGTGAAATTTATTGATTTACTTCTTTGCAGTCAACGAATAGCAACGAATATAACCAAAGCCATTGTAGTCAAACATCAAATGCATTAAGAGAAATTGCTTCCGGCCTGATAAAAGCAAACAAACAAAAGAGCTTCCAAATAATCGCAAAAAATCGCATAACAGTCAAGACAGCGCAACGGTAAAAACAACAGTTAAGTGAAAGTGAGAGGAACAAGCAACAAAATGGAGTCGCTAAAAAGCCATCGAACTTAAGTTTGGGCAACTCAAAACGGCACTGCGCGCTTCGAATGAAGCGCATTTGGAGCATGCAAGCCAAAAGTTGTACTTGTAGCATAAGCGAGCTCGTCCATGGATGTACGCCAAACGTTTTCAAATGCATTAATCACTGCTGACCAGGGACTGAAGCCATTGCATCCAACTGTAATTTAGTTGTAGTGAGTTATCACTTGTAAATTACAAGCAAACAAATAACAAAACTTTACTTCATTTCAGTCCGTTACTTGTTGTCGAACGCCGCGTTCAGTCCAAATGTCAAAACATGCAACAAACACTTACCTATTCATCATCGCCATCGCCCACCACATCGCCTACAGCGGCGCCGCCACGCTCGGCCAACACAGCGCCCAGCATAGACACCAATACGCCTGCCATAATCTCTCTGGACTATAGCTACTCCAGCATCATGTCACCTTCGGCGCGTACCAGCAGCAGCTATAAACGCAAACAGACGCCTAGCGTAATTGTGGAGCAGCAGTCGGTGCCCGAAAGTGAGCAGTACAACAGTCTTTTTGGAGATCCAGTACCTCCACCACAGCCGGAGGACTATTTTGGCACGGCTGCATTCGAAACATTTCGCGCTGCATCTGTGGATATACCCAGCTCGGAGGAAGATGCGCTGCTGGCGGCCATGAGTCTTAATACCCTTGCAGGCGACAGCAGTCGTGGCAGACTTTTTTCAAATGTGCCCTACAGCAGCAGCAACAGCAGGCGAACATCGCGACAGTTTGATATGCTGCCCATGGCTATACCACGTCTGCAGCCGCCGGATATACAAATACTGCCGAATTCTAGTGGTGGCTCCAGCTCAGAGCACATGGACTCGCCTAATTTTACGCTACTAGCGCCGCAAGATATACTCAACAAACCGGATGTATATGACTTAGCCAATGAAATGCAATTGAATGAGCAACAAACTGTGGCCAATGAGCTGCAGCAGGCTGTTAGCTATATGGAGAGTGATAGAAGACGCAGTTCCTGCACACAAGAGCAGTCATGCAAGCGCAGGTAAGTGCGTCGCTAAATATCTCAATAACTAAAATGAACTATAGGAACTTTTTTTCCAGCGACCACTGTGACACGAAAATGTTGCGACAATGCTCGAACGAATCTTATTCGAGCACAGAGTGGTTTCGACCAGCGGCACAGCGCTATCCCGAGTTTAGTCGTATACCCAAGCTGAGGCCCAGCTCAAAAATGGTGATGTCCATAAAGCACGAAGATATGCCACCATCTCCATTGGCCACAATGCTGCAAGATTCAAATGGCTCTAGTAGCGGCGGCGAGGAGCGTTTGCTTAATGAAACTCAAGTACCCGAGCGCCCACCACCTCCAGCTGTGTCTAACAGAGCCGATCTTATACTCTCGCCCAAGCAATATTTAGAGCAGCAGCAGCGACATATGCTGGATGCTGCCTATGAGAGGGAACGTGACCTGTTGGAGAACTATCATATACCACCGCCTCCGGCGGCTCCACCGCCTGTTCAACAAGCTGGTGAAGTAAGCGGTGAGCAAATGGAACTGAAACAGCAAAACCTACGACGTGAGATGTCTCCAGTGATTATAAAAGACTCCATATCCACCGGTGGGGATTATAGGTAGGTCTGCAGCATATCGTCAAGCTTCTATTTAAATCAACAACTTATTCTTGCAGAGTTGAACAGGCGCGCCTGCACAAAAAGACTGCATTTACCATAATTTCCGAGCGATCTCCGCAATCCTCACGTGCACATACGCCCATTACCACGCCTGTGCTAACACGACGAACTTCAACGGGACGACATCCCTCAATAATGTCTACTACAACAACGTCATCTATCACAGCTAAACCACAAGTTAAGCCACGTCGTAAGTCTATGACCGGAAATCGCCTGCCACTGCTGCCCGCCAATTTAGTACCCTTTCATGAACCAGCTAACGATGACTCGCCACGCCCGTCGGTGCAATTCAATATGAGTGGACGTTATAGTCCTAGCAAGTTGATCATGCCACCTAAAGGTATTCTACAGCAAAGAGACTCGCTTACTTCGTCAGTGGATACATATACGCCTAGAGCTGTGCGGCGTGAATCCATTACACCCACATTACATCTACCTTATGGCCAGAAAATTAAGAGTTTAGAAGCTTTGCCGCTAATAAATGATCCATATCACAGCGCTATTCCACGTCTACATCGTTCTAGTACTGAACTGGACAGGGAGTCTGTCGTTATACCACCGGGTGCTTTGCCAAGACCCCTGAAGCCGAATCCGAATCCCACACGTAAGCAGAGGGGTCTTCTGAAAGTTATGAACAACAACCAAGACGAGTTTATGTCACGCATACCACTTCGCTCTAATTGGTCTTCCAGCCTGGACGACTTGGCAGCGCAGCGACGTTTAAAGCCCGCCTTGGAGCCACTGCACTTGCAAGCGAGACGTCGTTCCAGCTCTACGTCACCTGAACGACGCAGCTCTACACAAACAGTATCCGATAGACGTAGTTCTAATTTAAGCAGTATTACCACATCGGATTTCAGTTTTCGACGACCAACGCTATCAACACTGCCAGGTACCACCAAACAGCGCAAGTCCAGTATTGCGCCAGCGTCAAGTACAACACCTAGTCCCAGGCGACAGTCTATTTTTGCTCGGGACAACAAACAGACAACTAAACGCGCCAAAATAGCTAAGCCCAGCACGCTTTCGCCTATAATTGGTACGCCCAATAAGGATAGCAGTACATCACAAAGCCCAAGGCATGGAGCTGCCTACGAGGCGGCACAAATGCTAGATTTTGCCGACACACCCTCACCCTCCGATATGTCCACACGCCGTGACTCCCTATCTCGCATACCCATACGCAGTCGTCCTGAATCGCGATTGAGCTCGCGAGCTAGCTCACCGCTTAAGGAATTTACTGCCACTTTACCGCTTTCGTCAGGACGCAACTCACAGGCCAGTAACAGTCGTTCGCCATCACGTTCCATGGGACGTAGAGACAGTGAAGCACGCGGCGTTATGTCTGTTACAATGACACCGTCCCGAGCCAGTTCACGTCAGGGTCTTGCTGAGTCACGCACTGCATCGCGCGCATCAACTCGTCCGATATCTAGAGGACCGCCTTCGCGGTCGTCTTCCCGCATGGAGCAGGCACGCGAAGCTGCTAGCTCACGCGAGGCTGCCAGCTCACGTGCCAACTCCCGACTTAGTGTGCGTTCCTCCTTGCGGTCCTCTAGCATTTCACCTGGCGCCGCATCTCGTAGCAGTCGTGGCACAACGCCAAATCGCAGAAAATCCATTTCACTTAGTCCACGTGGACAGCCTGCAGCAGTACGCTTGACGCGTAAAAAATCCATAAGTCCGGTAACAAAGCCACGCACGCGCTCTTCTAGTCGCGGACGCAGTAAAACGACGCCAAACAAGGAACGCCGTAACTCACGTTCCCGCATACCAACGCGCAGCAATAGTCAAAGCGCCAAGTCCAAGACACCAACGCCCAATAAAAGAGCAACAGCTATGTCCAAATCGCCAGACAAAGCAAGAGTAACACCGACTACAGCAAAAGGCAGATCAGCTCCAAGTACAGCTAGCGGCAGTAACAATACCAAACCCAAATCTGCAAAGGAACCACCAAGTGCCAAAAAGACGCCTTCATCAACGCGCAAAGCTGCCTCCAGTGTAAAACGCACGCCGTCATCTGTGGGTAAACCTGCTGCTGCAACCAAAAAGCAGCCTAGTCCTCTCAAGCGTGATACACAGCAACAACAGAGCCAAGGCAAGGGCAAAAATAAATCCCCGCCAGCCACAAACAATGCTGCTAAGCCAATAGCACGCACCGGCTCACAGTTGAAGCTGCAAAAGCAAAAGGTCAACGAAGCTAACACACCAGAACAATCCAAAAAATCAGCAACACCAAAAACTCCCACAGCGGAAAAGCCAAGCAGTGCCTTGGATGCTGCCGCAGGGATGGCAGCACCAATGGCTGCCCATGTCAGCAATGCTGTGCTACAGGCTGCTGAAGTTTTGCCTGCAGTCACTAGTGAAGTCAACGCAACCACCACACCTGCTATAAGACGTCAGGGTTCCAATATGTCCACACTGGTGCGCATGAGCTCTCGCATGAGCTTGATTAGCAATAAAAAACGCGCTGATTCTGCGCAAAGTCGCAAGGTGGCCACCGTTCCGGAGGCAGCTAATGAAAGCAGCGGTAAGTCATATGCACTCATGCCAAATAAGCTGGAACTGATAACTGCTCCATACCTAACAGCTAGCCCAAGTCCACTAACTAAACTAAGCAGCAGCGCTCAGCTAGTTGCTAGTGATGGTTCCCCACTACCTGCAGCCATTTTGGAGAAGTCACAGAAAACTTTGGAGAACATACAGAAAACAGTAACTGAAGCCACTGATGAGATACACAAGACCATTAACGAGAATCTGACCGATCTGAAGACGCTTGAAAACGATATGGGACTGGCCTCTGATGGTGGCGCCTCACCCACACCCAGCACGGCCACAGTGCTGGCCAAACCTGGTGAGTCGGGCTCACGTACGGGCACTGCCGATGGTGGTAATGCCGCACAGGCTGCAACGGATCAGCAAAAGTCACCTGTGCCGCCAACACAGCCCATTGAAGCATCCGTATCGGTGCTGAATGCAAGCGAAACGGCCACCGAACGGGTTAGTGTTGGTCAACATGCTATATCAGTATTGCCAGAAGTTGACTGTGAAAGTGCAAATTTGCAGGAGGCGATTCCAGCCGCAGCAGACGTGAAAGCAACTGGTGATGAATTCAAAGTGGATGCCAAAAGACGTTCGCCAGATGGACAGGGCGGTTCCACAGCCGGCAGTGGTGGCGGTGCCAAGTAAGTACACAAATCGATTTCTGGATAACAATAGTATAATAGTTCTACTCGAGTCACTGAGGAAAAGCAAAGTGGGAGGGGTCACGCATGTCATCTGAACTGTAGAGAGCAAATAAACTGTATCAGCACATCGATCTCATTCATTGATCTTGATTTCTGGTAACAAATAAGATCTCGTATGTCTGGTGACTAAAAGCGAATAGCATATTCCGTAAATTCCTCTGAGTAGCATAGAAAATAATAAGTCATGCATTCATAAATATTCATTGGATTCACCCAAACACGCATCGTTTCTATCGATCTAATCTAATTTAAAAATAAAATTTTCATTATCCGCAACATGGTCGAAATTGAAGTCCCGTAAAAATCGTGTTTTATGAAAATAATTTAAGTTCTAAACTTACTTAAAGAAACTTACTTAGAAACGAGCGCCATGGACGCACCATATAGCGTGACGATTCCCCCAGAACCATACAGGCATGCAATATGTGGTAAAGTTTGTGTGTTTCCTTATGAATCAAACACTCTATATTTATGGAATATTTATTGTACATATATGTTGCCCATCTAACTATTTACCTAGCCATTATTTAAATCAAAAAGTTGGTTAAAAATTAAGAAGCACGCACTGAAAGGGAATTAATGCCTAAGAGGAGAAACAAAGGCATGGAATTGTAAGAGAAATATTATTGGACTTACGTATGTCGTGCCCGTAGGGTCGACAGAAATAGGTATTTGATTTTTACAAGTTAATGGCTACATGTCATGCTTTTGTTGCGAAATTATTGCATTATGGCAGCTGTCACGTAACGCCATTTTTTAAAAATAACCAAACTTTATTTTAAACTCTGCTCGAATGCATTATGTTATTTTTTGCAAAAACATTTTAATGCTCTAGAATTTTTTTTAAGACTCAATTTTATTTTTCAATTATGATATCATCTTATTACAAAAAGGTAAAAAGAAAATAAGCCACGGTTTTTAATATCTAATTGTAAGAATCTAATTTGTTCCTGCACAGTTTTAATCCAAATTTTGGATTAATTAGTAACCCTTAATTAAGTTTACTTTTTATCACAACTTTTAGGCTTTTGCGTAATATAAATAATATAAATTGTTTTAAATAATAAATAGTTTTTGCGCGAAGAGTACCGGTACATTACGTATAATAGACGATAACTCTACGAGTTAAGCCGATTAATTTTAAATGGGTGGAGAGTAGGCTTTAGTTTACAGGTATGTTGCCTATTCCATAACAATATCAAGGGCTTGAGTTTTGTGGGAGTTTTTCTGTAGTTCGGCTATTTACGGGGAGTTTTATGGGTTATGCAGATTATCGGTGTATCTAGCGTTGGCTTTTTTATTACTTCTTCGACCTAAGAAGTACGCACTTCGATGTAAATAGTCACATTGTCATGGTTTGGTTTGGGGCCTGACACCATACGTTTTTTTTTTTTATTAATTACCGACTGTTAAGATAAACAACAAGTAATTGGTACAGAGGGGTTCAAATTACAATAATCCTTCTCTTCGCAAGGGGACTTTTTTATTTTAATTTAGTTTTTATAGTTACAGTATTTTGTGATTAAGTATTTTTAATGTTTTGCAGAGACTTTTTTTTTATATTCTTATATTATTATTAGACCTAAGTAATGCCTTATTTTGGAGGCGTTCTATAGATGCATATTGGTTTCCTAATAATTCTGTGAACCAGTAGACCAAATCTGGTTTTAAGCGCCAGTTTGTCTGCCATTGCTATTCCTCAATATCTCTTTGTTTTTTTTTTTTTTTAATTGGTATTGAATGGACGAGCAAGTTCCAAAAATCAGTAGAATATTTCACATATTCTATTATTGAGATCATATCAATCCAATATGCCCCAACATATGATCGAAAGTCAGAAATAACAGCAATATCTATTAGTACAAATATCTAAATTTGGGAGATGGTAAGACTTGGTTACATTTCAGGAAAGATATATGATGTCTGTCTTGAAGTGTCAGCAGATTTATCAATAGCTTTTCGGTTCTATGTGCAGAGGGAAAGATCGGGCACATTTTAAATTGCTAATTTCAAGTCATTTCCTACGTTATCTTGGTTTGAATAGGAAATTTCATTTTTAGTAAAATTAAGGCATTTTAAGCGACTACTTTGCGCCTGGTACTTTGGTTTGGCTTTAGACGGCAAACTTAAAGATTTGAGTAACCAAAATGTAGAAAATTCGAAAAAAAAACTCAGTATACTTAAAATTCGCGACTTAAAATTCTACATAAATTATTTTTGTAAAAATATTTCATTTAAACAAAAATTCAGCATAAATTACATTATATTTAGTTTAATTTCAGCAACTAAAAATATATTACAATTATTTCTATTAGATACAAGGTAGAGAGCTTAACAGGTGCATAGAAAAATCGGTAATCTATTTATAATATTAAATTTATTAAAATGAGCAAAACACCAGTTTAGATTGTCGTCTATACTATAAAGTCAGATGACGTGTTAGAATATAATTTGGGTATATCTTACATATCAGAGCTCCTAGAGCTGTTTATTTATTATTCGTACAATTATTCATGAACTTAGGGTCTTCAGTTCAGAATTTTATGTTTGTATTTGTTTTCTGTTTATCAAAAACTTAATGGTGTTTTTGCAAATAAAAAAAAATAAAACGATTATATTTCTTAATATACCATTCAGTATATAATTATATCTAAGCTTGATTTGAAATAAAAATATAGTTAATATATGCATGGGGTTATCTCTATAAACAGCTGTTCGAAGACAACGATGTCTGCAATGTATTAATAGTTACTGAGGCAAATAACGCCATTTTGCTAGCTATGCCAGTGCGATCCATCGATTTTTGGCAGCGCAACAGATCCACAAAAATCGAATTTTTGATATCGGGAATAGCAGCACAAAATAAAACAAAAGATTTTACTTTAATAATTTGACAAAAATGTTCTAATTTTTTGGACTTCGAAAATTTCTAAGATTTAGATTCTGGTAGATATAGATTTTTTAATATTTTGTCAAATTTGATATTGCACTAAACTACTTGTATTTCGTTTGTTTTTCAATTTGTCCATACCAAATTCGCTTAAAAAAGTATTTCCCACCCACTGAGTTGAATTTAAGCAATATCGGTTGACTCTATTATATAGCTACTTTGTTTTTTGTTTATTAACTTATCTTTACTCTTTTGATTCGTCTTAGTATCTTTAATATTTCCAAACATTTCGTCGGTTTTGAATAACGAACGAAATAACGAAAAAATTACTTTCTATTTAACATTAATTTTTGAGTGTATTATGACTTAATTCACTAATATGAAGGTTTTTTGTTTTATCAAATCCAATCAAATAAGGTTGACTATTATACCTAAGCCCTCATACAGCCAATCTGTCAATAAAATTTAGTTTTATATCAAATTTGCTCTATTCAATTTAATTTCAAAATAAGCCTTACTAAATTCGATTTATAAAAATAGTTAGTCTTCACAATGTATGCGTCGAATATGCTCAAAAACTGGTTACTGTATTGCAGATCCTATAAAGCAAATACGACAAAAAATCGTATTTTCACTTTTATATATATTTGAATATATTATGACTACTCTGCAAGTTTGTCGTATTAGTCAGCACTATTTCAGTTCTAATTAAAATATAACTTATTCTATTGCAAAAAAGTGTTATAGAGTATTTAAATAACCCAACTTTAACATTTCAATATTCTTTCTACACGAATCGTGGTATATGCGATATTCTCCTACCTGTAAATGTTGCCTAGGCCGCGTTGCGTACTAACATTTTTTTGCATGTGTAAAGTCTCCACGAGAAAAGCACGTGCAAGGCATACTCCCACTTTTGGGCACACGATTTACATACGTGCGAAACCCAACAGCAACAACTACAGCCATGTCTACAAAACGGAAAACTTAAGAACTCCCAAGAGGAACTCCCAAGTGGTACACCCTTTCCTATGACTTTGCACATGGCATGTGCACCATGTGCTGGTCGGCCGAGCCACTCATAAATGCGTCAATAAATTTACCAACATGCCAGGACTAAAGCGGGCCCAACCGCCAGGGGGCAGCAGCTGCTATCGCACGAACGACCATACGAACGCCTTAAAGGATATCCGTTTGCTGCCTTGTCGTCGACGGCGTCGTTGTAGTCAGTGGCAGCGTCTTCCCTTTGCTTGGGGAGCAGTCAACAGTCCGCATAAGGTAGCAGCGTCGACGTCCTTCAATGTTTTGTTTGTACATGCAAAGCCATACGGACGCCACCGTAGCGCCCATGCTCCCAAACGCTGCGAGTTAAGAAAGTGTGTGGCCAACCATATGGTTGTGCACTCGACCCAGTCTACCATCATCACGCCAATGGCGTGCCACACATATAAAAAACAATTTCGATGGCGGGTCGACGAAAGTTTCTTGCCGCAATAATACAACAGTTTCAACCGGACAATCGCGCCAACCGCAACACAAACGTAAACGGTTCCCGACTAACGCGAGTGAAATCAAATCACTTTAAAAGTTGTTTGCTTAAAATCTACGAATAAACGTTACAAAATGTTGTCCAAAAAGAACAAAGGCAAACGCAAGAATTCGGTCATCTTTCATATAGATCTGCCGCAGAATTCCTTAACAGATCCCGAAAAGTATTTCTTCAGGTAAATGTATGACCAGTACAATGAACTTTTCCAAATCGCTTGTTTTAGACGCCTTTGACTGGTCTGCTACGTAATTAATCTGAAGTACCTTCATTGACACGGTCTAATGTCACGCCTATAACTAGCTTAGTTGACGCATTGACCTTGCCCACAAATTAAACCTCAACTAAAAGCTAATTTACCCTTAGTATTATTTTATTGTACTTGCTGGGATTATTTCGTTTTGGGGGTTTGTGAATTTTTTGGTGCTCAACTTTCGCATAATAAATTCTCGAGCAACAAATTACTTTTGGTCGTTGGACTGTACGGTACAAAATTCAAGTTTATGCAAAGTATTACAGTTACATTTAACTGTACACACACGTAAATTATAACTGTCACCACTTGCGTTTAACTGTTATTTTCGAAGCTTGTGTAAGTGACCGAAAATGAAAAGGATAAAATTATTATCCCAAGTTTGCGTGTATTGTGTTGACAAGTTTTTTTTATAAGATTTCAGTTGGGTTTTCCAGCTGAGTTGCGTTTTGTAACTCAATTATGTATTCTCGGCATAAGGATTTAATGTCAAGTGACCTTGGACTTGGAAGTGCTCAAGAAAGTTGTTTATATGTTAATTAGCTGCAGTTGTTATGCTATAATATAATTTTTTAAAAAGAATCCCGCGAAAAGTTAATAGCTGATTTAAAAATTTTCAGAAACGGCTTTTATCTTATTTTTCAAAAAATTATGTAAGTTAAAGTTGGACGCCCACGACTTTGGCATAGCCTCTACCACTATCATGCAGAAGAATCAATTGTATTGCCTAAGCATTCTAAAACCAACAAAACCCCGACTATTTTGAGCGATTTGCCAATATTACAGCGCCAGAAAACACTAAAAACCTGCAGTGTGAAATATTTAGTCATAATATTATATATTCCAAAACAAATGAAAAACGACTCATTTTGTGTAAAAAAACTAGATTTTTTGTATGATTTGCTTTATAGGACTATATGATGTTGAGGAGGGGATTCCGATCAAATTCAACGCATTGATTGGAAATACAAAAAATCTGAATTATGCGAATTGCTTGAGATATGTGTTAAAAACAAGTTATATTTCACAAATTTAGTTCGAAAATATACATGCTAGTGATATCCGATTTAGATTTTAATTTTTACAATAGCGCTTGGAAAAATTAAAAAAAAAAATTGGAAGTCACATTTGGTTAGATTATTGTAAACAACCGAATTACCTATAAAATTTGTTTGTTTTTAAGGGAGTTTCAAAACAATCCTCTATCCTATCTATATCCTCTACAAGGTTAATAGGTATATTAAAATTTCTAGTTAACTTTTAGAGTCTCCGACTTTTCCTGCTGGATGTAACAAACATTTTCGGCTTACACGATCATTATTATAACAGTAGTACCATAAAAGTACAAGTGTCTTGATTAAAAGCTCAAGATTATCCTATTACTTTTCACAATTTTTTGCAATTTTCTATCACCTAAGCTATACTTTTTTTATTTTATTTCGGCAAGAAAATAATTTAGGTGAATTTAACTTTTATAATAATCGTTTAAACTACTACTTGAAATTGCGCACCGAACTTAATCAAACTGGGTACAGTACCAGCAAACACTTAAAACCTTTAGCGTAGCGGATTTGGTGGATTTAATAGAGATCCGCACTATTAAAAGTACGAAATCTGACTGCGACAAAGCGGAATTCCTTAAATATATTTGTTTTATTACTTATATACTTTTTTGGTATTCGTATAATGAGATATTCGAAAATTTGTGTAAATAGAAGAAATTTATTTTGAAGTCATCTTGAGAATTTTATTCTGAATCATTGTTCGAATTTTGTTAGGGGAAAAGAATCGTGTACTGATAAAGACATTATTATGGCATATTTCTTCTAAATCAATCCATTGGATTAATCGGCAAAACTTAAATGTGAACTTGTGTGAAATTTAAATTTATGTACTAATGTTAAAAACTGCTGTTGTATTTTTTCGATTTTGATTTTGAATAAACTTATGCACCTAGCCATGACGCATACCCAATATTCGAAATAGTCAAAAAGTGCGCGAGAACGTGGTAAGAACATAATTTAATAAACTTTATCTATTGAATTAAATGGCATATGATAATTTATTCCAAATTTAATCGAATTCGAGACAGTGATTAGGTTGATCAATATGTACCGAATTTCGCAGTAAAAAAATAATTAAAATAAAACTAATCGAAAATATATATATAATATTTAGACCGATTTGACTATAGGAGTTATATGGTACAATCAGATTTGCCTTCAAAATACAACTGGGTGCCGAATTTGGTTATATCTTTATAAACAAGCAAATTATTTTCAAAAACCCCTATGTAAGATAATATATACCCAGCACCAAAAAGCTTAAATTTACTAGCATTCCGTAGGGGTTGTTTTTCGAAAATTTGGTTGCTTCGAGCTCTCACCATCTTTCAGATCTGGGCAATCAAACAAGCGGGCAAGGGTATATCATCTCTGGTCATCTGGATCATACTTTAGGCAACTTTGGAGGTACTCTGTCTTCTGCTTCAGGGTGTTACAAATTATACATTTTCGGCTTGCAAAAACTCATTATTTCCGTTGTACCGCTGCATATAAGACAGGGAATAAAAATATGTATGAGATGCTAAAATATGTCTAACTCTTAGAGTCTCTGAGATTAAAGTGTTTGTACGGTCGACAAGACGAACAAACAGATATAGATTCGCTATGATAACATTTAAGTAAAAAAGTCTTGAGGCCTGTTCGCACTTCTGGAGGTTGGAAAAATGGGACTTAAATTAAGGATCATGTAATAGTTAAATTATATATTTGCCTTTAGAATCGGTTAATATATTTTTTGTCTTATCTCATCTTTCTTTACATCTGTTCAGGGGTGGCATTTAATTTAATATGTAGGTAGAGCTTACAAAAGGAAACATTGATATTGATTTGGAAGTTTAATAAATAGATTAATAATTTTTAATTCATATTTTTCTATAATCGAAATAATTTTTTTTTTAAATTCCTTACAATTAAAATAAAAATATGATTTTTTTTTTAAATCATTGCATGTTAAAAGCTTATTAACTTAAGCTTTGAAACCCAAACCACAAATGTCTGTTATTACATATTTAAAAATGTTTGCCTTAAAGGGACAAAACAAGCTGTAATAAACTTGAATCTTAAGTTTTTCAAATTATTCATCGTTAACCCAATTTTCAAATTTTTGCTAATAAAAATTTATGATTTGCATGTTAACCTTTACGCGAACCATACCCATAAGTCAACTGGAAAATGGAATAGAAACACATATGGCACAATAGAAATTTGCATAAGAGCAGAAAATACAAAGTGAAAATGCACGAGATTGGATCGCAGGACTACGAAATACTCTTAAGTCATATAGAAGCAACTAGAAATGGGAGATAACTTTGTCTACAAATGCGAATTGCTTAACATGAAACAGAATTTAGTGCATAGAACTAGCAAATCCGAACTTAGTTCTATGCATACCGAAAATGATAACATGTAGAACGTTAATAACTTTGTGAAAAATTCTGTTTTCAATTTTTTTCATTTTTTCACTTAAAATTTGTATTTTTTAACTGAGGTAAAAAATTTGAAGTAAAACAAAAAAGCTCTTTTATTTATAAGGATTTTTCATACAGGGCAAGTATCATCTATGAATCAAATATCCGAAATGTATTATATTTTGGCATAGTCAATTAAATTTGATAAAGATAATAATCTTAATTAAAACTTAAACAAAAAAGTAATAAAATTATGCCCTTAAGTATTCAGTCATCGCTTCAAAGGCGGGAATATATCTCTAAAAATAGCTGTTCGAAGAGAACAGGCACAGAGAGTACAGCCAAATTCAAATGAATTACTTAGATAAATAGCGTTCTTTTGCTAGCTATGTCAGTGCTAGACAAATACATCAGCTGTGGAGTTCGAATCATCCACCTTTAAAGAACTTTAAGAGGCGAGTAAGCTACCGACGGCCTTATCAGAAAAATTAATGGAATCTTTGTTGGAGTTGATGGAAGAACGTTTCGATTCAATTTAATCTTGAAACATATTTTCATGTGTAGTTTTGGCTCTTAGTCTTAAATGTAAAATAAACTGCTCACCAAACTCGTCACTCAAACATTGTTTCATGTGACATGTGGTTGAGCTTCCATTTTGCAATTCACAATAACGTTTCGAACCTTGCCTTTTTTAAGAAAGTATAATATATAATACATCGGAAATAATATATACATCGGGTTACATTAGCAGCTCTTGCAAACTAGAAGTGGTTGCTCTTCAGCGAAATGCGCCAAACTTACTTCCTCAACCAGAAATGAGCTTCCTCCCAGAACACCATTTTTCAATTAAATTTAAAATTAATAATTGTTTAATTTATAGACAAAACTGAACGTGTTTGACAGTAACGCGAAACACTTAATTCGCTTCAACTATTAAAGTTGCTAAAAAATCACCCTTTATTTTTGAATGCATTTTAATTAAATTTTTTAAAATTGAAATTTTAATTAAATTTTTTTAAATTAAAATATTTAATTTAAATATTACAAAATTGCGTAATATTTCAAAGACTTTCATTAATAGCAAACTAAAAACTAAAGTTGCTATTATGACACATAGATACCAGAGTTAGCATTAAAAACGTATGATCCCGAGCGATTAAATCTTTGAATATGCGACCATTACATTTAAGGATATTACTACCATTGCAGGGTATATTATGAATTAAATTTTGTTTTTTAAAAGCATCACACATGCTATTGCGAAATGTATGCATAAGTAATTGGGTTGACATTAAAATGGGCACGCAAGTTTCGAAAAGCCACTCGGATAAGGAACCAGGATTTACATGCTAAGCATTTACCATAAGTTATGATGATGACGAAGCTTTAGAGCCATTAAGTTAAGGACAGCCACAGTAATGCATGGACTTCCGTTTGCTATTTACCATTTGCCTGACTATCAGACTAACTACAAGATGGCTTTCTATGATAGGACGTGGTGGGTGCACCATGGTATAGCCATTTGACGGGGTGGGAAGTCGTCATTTTAATTGCTTGACCCCGTCCGTACGGAAGCCACTCGCTGCCAATGTCTTTAAAAAATGAATGACTGTCGCTGAGGTGACTCGCCCTCGAACAAGAGCAGGGCCCAGCCTTGTCTGGGCTAGCCTAGCCTCGCCTCGCCTAAGGATCGTTATCCTTCGCTGCGCCATTACTTTGATTGTTTTTTCATTATTCCGCACTGAACTGGCTGCCATTATATAGCGTCATAATAATTCAAATTAGTCCTTAGCCAGGCTCGCAAAAGCATTCATCCATCCATACAAACATATTGTATACATAAAACACATATAAACAATATATAGTACTTGCTACATACATGGTATTGGCATTTAGTCAAGGCCAATTGTGGTTTCGTATGGCGGAAGTTGCCGGAGGTTTGACTTTAAGGCTGTGCCAGGTAATTGTTTCACAAATTCCTTTCATATTTTTGTGTTTTTTTTCACTATTTTGTTTAATATTTATGATAAAGCCTAATAAAAGTTTAACTGCAATTTGTACAATTTCGAAATATATTTCACAGAACTGACAGTCAGGAGTTTCTAGAGGAGCAGGATGAGCATGTGGCCAAGAGGGGCTGTTGTCACTGCTGCACTACGCTATGCATGCCCTGTCGTAGATCTCGCTGCTCGCGCTGCTGTCTGCGTCGTGGCCCAAAGAGCTCTGGTGACGAACAGCAACCTGTGCTCTCCAGTGCCAGAAGTAGCGCTACCACTGCAACCAATCTGGATGTAATTGACGAGACCAAGCCAAAGTCAAAAAAGTCCAGTTGCTGGCAGAGATTCAATTGCTGCAAAAGCTGTCGCAAACGCAAGGGTGTTACAGACGTAGAGGAAACCGAAACGGTTAGTGCCACCTCGCAGACCAAAATGGAGACCATACGAGAGGAAGCGCCAGCTCATGCGCTGAGTCCGCCACGACAGAGCAAGTGCGGCTTGTGTTTAAGTAAAATATTCTGTTGTCGTTCTGTAAACAAAGTGGATCCCACGACGGGCGATGAGACGCAGGTGAAAAAGTGCTGCTTTTGTATACCATGTCGACGCAAACGAGCTGCTGCTGCAGCCACAGGTAGTTCGGTGGCATGGCGTGATCCTGAGCTGGGTATAAATCCCACAGATGCAGCAGTTGTGGAGGGTGCTTCGGTGGCACCTTCTATGACCGTTTCCAATGGCATGCCAAAACAGTAAGTATTGAGCCTCTTATTGATAAGGAGTAGCAACAGTATAAGATATGCTGGCCGTTGGAACTAAACATCATTACCTACTTGGGCCAACGATAGATCAATTGTGATGCAGCTGCGATAGACGCTTATAGACGATTAGGGAAGTGATAGAATAGCTGCTCTCCCTCACTTTTGGTTCTTCTCAAGCTATAATCTGCAGTGAAAGAAAAATCTTCTTATTCCGAAAGAAACTTCTGGAACTTGCCTCCTGGGTTTCTATAACTCAACTGCCTTTGATATAAAATAAAGGAGAGAGCTGAGTCTCCTCGCGAGACAAGCGACCTTTTTTCACAGATTCATGCATTTTTCACAGACAAAGTGCTGGTGAACTTAACATCTGGCTGAATGTAATATACGTTCGATTATGTTAAGTAATGACGGCAGTGCCCCAAGTCTCATAGGCCAGCTTAGGGTGTTTGCTACATACTACTAGGGCCTAAAGAAGATGAAGATAACAGCAAACCTGTGGCCTTCGTAAAACTATCAACAGATGGCTCGGTATAGAGAGCGAAAATAAGACACTAAAAAATTAGACTTAGGAAAGCAGAATCTTGTCTGGGAAAATTTAGGTATGTGGGCGAGCTCTTTCTCGAGCTCTTTCTGATCCAAATTAGTAATCCTAGATGCATGGATTTCTACCAACCAGCCATATAGAAGAACACTTTACTTGGTTCTCTTGATACTCTAAAGCCCATCGTGTCGTGAAATCCTGCATATATTTCATGCTCTATTGCACTTTAGATTTGAAGACCGAGCGAAGTGGGTTTTTTAATATTAAGCAGCTTGTGAACACTTTGCTTTATTCTGTAGAAGATTCCTGGTAGCTGACCTCGAAATCGTTATGTCCTGGGCTTCAGACGAGATTAAGAAATCTACTTACTGCTACTTAAGTATACTGAGACGGACGATTATACTGACTTTATGTACGAAGTCAAGTAGGAGGCCTTTATAGCCATATGACGGTATTACCAGTTACAGATATTTATTTCTATTAGTTTGGCGATGTTCAAAGAAGAAAGACTGTTCATCGATTTCCACATTTTAGCGGTCCAAAATTTGGGTTTACTATCACTGAATGAAATAGAATTAAGGTTGCGGACTCATCCAACTTTTTAGTGCTGCTGATTCGAAACCCGAAGTAAAATGTATAAAATATTTCAGCTTAAATTAGAATAATCTTTAACTAACGGACTGACAAATCTGGGTGCGCATCTTGGATTTCGTTATTAAATGTTATACTTTGAAGTAAAATTATTGGATATTATTTCACAATTAAAAAAAATTTTTTTTCGTTTTGTCCTTATTAAAACTATGGAAATTATGGGAACTAACTATTGTCTACTAACTATAACATACTCACTCACTAGTAACTCATTTTTTTTTTGTTATTAAGGGGCTGCTGCAAGCGATTTTGGTCCAAATTTCTATGTTGTCGCAAGCAGCCAAGACGCGCTTCTGATGCACGTCGACAGAGCATTAAGGCTCCACCAAGTGAGGTAAGTTTGCTTGCAAACATTTTTATGGCATATCCTTAATTTGTTTTCTCTAAGCAGGATACGCGTCGCAAGCTGCATAATGATCTTGTGGAGTATACATCTAAGATGAAGGGCGCCATTCCTGTACTACCTTTATATCTAGCCTGGCTTTGTGCCTTTTGCAATGTCATCTTTCCAGGCTTGGGTAATTTTGGCCATAAAAACAGCATCTTCTTTTTTGTTTTCTTGATTCAAACTTCTAACGAATTTCAGGCACACTGCTTTCGGGGCTGTTTTGTCTGTGTGTGGGCATACCGCGCTTCTCCCAATATGATAGTGCACGTGCACGAATTGGTTCCTTCATCATAAACATCATAGTTGCCGTGGCGCAATTCTTCTGCGTGCTCTTTTGTTTGGTAGGCTGGGGTTGGTCCATCTGGTGGGGCACCATAATGCTCAAGTGTGCAAGTATGTCTATGGTACGCGAACTTTTTGCAATAGTTCTAAATATTTTTTGTTTATTATCCAAAGGAAAACTTAGCAAAATACGTAAGGTGGAGCGTCTGGAGCTGGAGGAGGAACAGCGGCAGGCAGATTTGGCAGCTGCAGCAGCAAAAAATATGGGAGCAACGGCTGAAGCTGAGGTGGCTAAGAATTAAGCGAGGTTTAAAATCATATTGCTTTAAGCACAACAAATCAAGTTAGGATATGCAACATAAGCTGAAATTGTTTTGGGTACAATAAACTTCCAAGAAACTTCCAATTTTCTAAGCTCCATAAAAATTGGGGTGAAAATGACTAAAACGAAGTCTACAATTTTACAAAAAAAAACTTCCAATTTAGACAAATGGATTGTGTCAGAGAAATCTTATTATAATCTTCCAAGAACTAAGGATATCAATATGTAATTAGTACATGGAGCTTAATGTATGCTCTAACACATGGCATCTGTGTATAAATAATAACTGACTAATCGGTCACTTCCAGTTAAAATAATTGGTTACTTCCAGTTAAAAAAAATAAAGAGAAACTGATAAAATGCGAATTAAAGTGCACTTAACTAATAAGCCTTATAGAAATTACGTTTTGTAAATTATTTCATGTAAATATATATTTTTGAATATGTAACTATTATATTGAGAAACACATTTTTGAAATACATGTATAAGAACTTTTTGGCTAAAGTTAAAATTATGTGTACGGGGTTTTTTACTGGGGTTGGTACGCTGGACCTATAAAACAGACTGAAAGAAACCGAGTGCTTCATATAAAGTAAAAATTACAACAGCTTGGTACTGTCTCTCGGAATGACTACCGAGTGGTGCTCTGAATGACTCAATTTAAGTAATTTTCTTTAAAGGCTGTCACATTTCTTAATGACATTCTATGATATTCTTAGCTTGACAGCTTAGCGTTTGAAAAGTGACGCTGCTTTGAATACATGAGTGATTGGAAAATGTATTGAACGAATCTTAAAAACAATGTACTCCTCTGCCTTCTCTCTAATTGCCACTTTACGGTCTACGGTTATCCACTCTAATTTTTTCACGGTTTCGTCAGTTTTTGATGTGGATGGTCGTCGTTCATGCACTCACGGCCACTTCTGAGATTTTCGGACCACTGATAAATGACAGTTTTCTTTAGAGTATCGTTGCCGAAACAGTTTTGAAACATTTTCAATGTCGCCGCAGCCTTGAAACCGTTTTCAACGCAAAATTTCCATTTTTACAATTGTACAAAACCGAGAACACCACAATCACTAATGTATTCACGATGGCGACACTTTTACAAATATCAAACTGAAAATGTCATAGAATGTCACAGAGAACAACATGGTTGCGACTCCGGAAACTCTTTGATCAAGGTAGTAATCGTATATCCCCTAACGTGAAATATTTGTTAACTATCCCAAATGTTTGTAAATTTTTAATATATATATAGCATGTCTTATGCTATAAAACTGCGATAACGACAAAAGTAAATTCGTTTGTTTTACAGATGCAACATTATTGTCGCAGAAGATTGGCATGACAACCTGTACGTCTATTTTTCGGCTTTCCTGTATCTTAGAGATTATCTCTTAGTCGAATGCGATCTATAGTTTAGTAGTGTGTCTGTCTTTATCTGGCGTACCTCTTTATCCTGCATTATATGACAGTTCATGATCCCCCTCCTTACGTGCATCAGCGCTGGGCAGGCTACCAATATATGCTTCGAAGTTTCGTCATCATCTTTGCAGAATCTTTTGCTGAATCAGTTGCTGCTATATACTTATCGGGTTCCATTTAATGTCGACTGAAAATTATACTCAATGTTGTTCTTGCTCTTATCTTACTTTTTATTTGAGTGCTTCAAGTTGACTCTAAGTAAATCACCGTATAGAAGAGTTATAAGAATTATTTGGAATATGATGTGTACATATATGCAAATAATGATAACGTAGATAATGATGATACATGATAGATGATGATGACAAGACGTTAAGATTTCCAGCGATGTCTCTTACAGTAGCTCGTCGCGAGCGTGCGGTTGCAGCAATGATTTTTTGGGTAATTGATGACTGGCAGAACGCTGTGCTAGTTATACACAAAATAACGCCGTTTGGCATTAATATACACTGTATTTAATATTTTTTGTACACTTTTATGGTCACCAATGTTTGACCGCAAATGTAACAATTGGAGTTCGAATTCCAAAAGCAACTGACTTCGCAATCCGACACTACTTGCGACTGATTTTAATACAGATATCTCGGATTACACTATTGCTATTGGGTTCTAAGAGGAAGAATTAATTTAAATAGTTATTTTTATTTTTTATTTCAACACAAATTTGTTAATTTATCATATTTGCTACAATTAATATTCAATTTTCAAAATTTGCTCTTAACTGCTTTTCTATACGCTTTAAAGTGTTGAAAAACGACAATTAATCGTTTTGCCTGTATATCGCGTGTGTTATCGTGTAAGCGCCTGCAACATATCGATAAGCGCTTGTATAGGTTGCTGCACATCACTATACTGTCGGCGTGCTCTTAATATTAATAACGCTTCTAGAAAAATTTTGCTAAAAAATCATGGATGACGAGGCGGAAACCTATAAATTATGGCGCATACGTAAGACCATCATGCAGCTTAGCCACGATCGTGGCTATTTGGTAACCCAGGATGAGTTGGATCAAACATTGGAGCAGTTTAAGGAAATGTTTGGTGACAAACCGAGTGAAAAGCGGCCTGCACGCTCCGACCTAATTGTGCTGGTGGCACACAACGATGATCCCACCGATCAAATGTTTGTCTTCTTTCCGGAGGAACCCAAAATAGGCATCAAAACAATTAAAACCTACTGTACGCGTATGCAGGAGGAGAACATACATCGTGCTATAGTTGTGGTACAAGGCGGCATGACACCGTCGGCTAAGCAGTCGCTTGTAGACATGGCACCCAAATACATATTGGAACAATTTCTAGAGTCTGAGCTGCTTATAAACATAACGGAACATGAATTGGTACCCGAGCATGTAGTAATGACAGCAGAGGAAAAACAAGAGCTGCTCAGTCGTTACAAGCTCAAGGAGAATATGTTGATGCGCATACAGGCCGGTGATCCGGTGGCACGTTACTTTGGACTCAAACGTGGGCAGGTGGTAAAAATTATACGTTCGTCTGAGACAGCTGGACGTTATATATCATATCGTCTGGTTTGCTGAGTCGATGCAGCGTAGTTGTAGCCTCTAAGACCATTAGACGTTAAGACTTAAAAACTCCCAAATAAATAAGAATTTTACATAGAAATTTGCACACAATTTTTTTATATGTTTTTATTAGTTTTTTTTTTGTTTTTAATAGAAATTACGCACTGCTTAAGTACAACACTTAAATATTTGCAATTTCTCAAGCATTTTGCACAAACACGACAATTGAAATAAAAGTATATATTTATTAACTTTATAGAAACCAGCTTTATAAATAAATAAAGTGCTATTGTTTCAACTAAAAACTAAACTAAATAATCCAAAGTTAATTTTGTACAAAATTGTTTTATACAAATCTTAAGTTTAAAGCGTTTTTTGTTTCGGGCTATTTGCTGCTTAAACTAATAATTTTAAAGTTGATAAATTAGAATAATAAATAATAATAATACAATATAGATATATTGTTGGGATCACACAGTTAAAGGGATCTTTGTTTTTCGTTTAAGTAGGGCAAAACGCAAAAAAATTTCAAAGTTAACTTTTTGATGGCACAAAACATAAAGTTAGCGGCGGCGTAAAGTTTACAATTGTTCGCTTCATTTTTTTTATACAAGTTTCTTTGTTTTAGCTGTATTTTAATAGTTTTAATTTTAAATTGTTTTTTATGGTTTTCATTTTGTTGCTTAGTTGTCTAACGGACGTTTTGCTTTTCGAAATTTCAAATTCGATTCAAAATTACATTTTGTATTTTATTACTTTGCCACAAATCTTTTTTAAAACTTTGAAAACTTATTTCAATTTGTTAAACAGCAAATTTTGTTGTTTTATATTTTTTGCATTTATATAATGCTGCATAGCTACATTAAATGGATTACAAAAAAAGTATTTGAAACTTTGCCAAAATTTTCTATCTAAACTATGTTTAACAACCGACAATGCCAATTTCCTTCCAAAAATTTGACAAAGCAGCTGCAAATTATTGCAAAAATGTAGGCTGCATGCAGCAGCGGCTACAGCACGTATTGAATATGTTTGGTAATTATAAATATAATCTCCAGTCAAGTATAGTAATTAAATAAATTGGGCGCTTTTTAGAGTACCAAGTCTGAGTAGAGCACACCTATTGTATAACACATTTATCTTTGGCGCCGCTTATGTCCACTTGTTCCAGCTCTCGCGCTATCTCATGATCATCCTCGATGCTAAAATGAGACAAGTTTTGATTGAGCTGTAGTTGGGAGGTATATTTTTGCAAATTTGCTGGGCTTACGCAATTTCCTGATTATGCAAATGCTGCACCAATTGATCACGTTTGTCCACAATAGCCACCAACTCTTCCAGTAGCAAACGTTCCTTTTCACGCTGTGCCTCTGTCTTACGCCAGTCCTCTACAGATTGTGCAGCACGCAACTCCTGATTCAGCATGGTAAATTTGCGTTCCAGGTCCTTCTCTTGCTCGCTTTAAATTAAAACAATATTTAACATTTAATTACACTAACAACAGGGCACACTTACAGTATATTAAGTTGCATTTGTCGGCGCAGCAGCGCATTTTTCTTGTTCACCAATGTAAACCATTGTGACAGCAATTGCTCCTCCGTTTCCTCGGTTTCTGTGTAAGATAATCATATAAGAATGCCATAATTGTAAATATTTTTGCATAATGCAAACATTTTAAAGTTCAACTAATAGTAAGTGTGTATCATCAAGTACATTATTATAATACAAATTTGTAACAATTTCAAAAAGTAAACATATAATTTATATTGCACTCTAGAAAAACAGTTCGTTGATTTGCTGCTAATTTGTTGCAGGCTGATTGCACGTAGCGTTGAGCTCGTTATGATATTAGTGAGTGTATTTATTGCTTGCATATTGCTTATAGTAATTGGTTAAAATAATACAAAAAGTAATATTATAAAACAAACAACGACAAGTGGATTAAATTGTTATAGAACTGTACAAAAAGAACGGCAACAAGTTGGCTGGCTGGTTAATGTACGAAACAGGCATTATAGAGTATGCAGAGCCCTGCACAAGTTCATTTGAAACAACTACAATTACAATATTTTTCTCATTCTTCTCTCTTATTCTTAAAAATTCCGAATATTTCTCCCCAATTTATCTCTTTAAGTTATTACATTACCGAAATTGTATTAATTTATTGGTTTAATAACCAAATGTTTTTTTTTCTTTTTACTATCAAACATTCTAAAAAAGCCGCTCACAAAGAAAGATTTTTTAAATAGTTATATCTGATGGCGCCACCTATGAATAAGTACAAAAAACCTGTGGCAAATGATGTTTATTTTTAAAATAGTTTTTTCCTGTTGGCGCCATCTACAGGTACGTAAATGCGTTGTATATCATCAACTGACAGCTTAGTTAGCACGCTAAAGTGCGCGTATCTTTTATACGTTGTTACTATTTTTTTAGGAGTAATATTATTTGTTTTAAAATTTATAAAATAAATGAATACATTTTCTCATTTTAAGTTACTATAATTAACAAAGTTTTGCAAAACCTATTAAAGCTCTATCAATTTTAAGTTATTGCATGTTTTTATAAAATCAAAAGGAACATGATTTTTTAAATATATTTTTCAAGTGGCGCCACCTACCAATGACATAGTCGCCCGAATTAATCACGTTAAAAGGAGACCAGCATTTAAATATCGAGCATGAACTAAACCACGAATGAAAACATTCGTATCTCTTTGAAACTAGATAAAAAACAGTTTAAACACTCCAAATAATAAACGTTCGTCATTGAGCAATGCTCACAAGCGGCTTGAACGATTTCAAAAATATTATAAAAATCATGATAAAAAGTCTGGTCGAAATCAAGAATAACGAAATAAACATTGAAAAAATACTTTAGCTCATGGAAATGACACGAAATCGTCAATTTCAAAAGCAGTTTAAATTTATAGATTCATAAAGATAAATGCTACCTATTCCAATTTCCTACAATTTTACGAGAAAATACACATAAACATGTTAGATTGTGAATTGATTTGTGTAGTAGTCTAGTAATTTAGGTATAAAAATCCCTGCAAAATATTAAATTCGTTATTTTTATCTAATGGTTTTGTTTCTTTCGCTATACAATTTAACATAACATTTTCTATAAACTACTATCTATTATATATATATAAAATGTTTCAATATTTAACGCGAATCGTTATCTTAACTAAATCTTTGAAGTCTGTTATTGTCAAACATCTTTACCCTTCATGTTTGGTATTATTCATAGTCCCGATATTTTCTTGACTATACAATTTTACTTTTAATGTTTAAAAACGTTTTCTAAACAAACAAATGAGTATATAGTCTATCGTTTATTGATTTATAAGCTAAATAGGTTAAGCGTAGTGCTGCAGTTGTTAAATCTCTGATTCTTTAACGTTCTCATAAAGGGTTTGCGCTCTTGTTGACTGCAATTTTTTTATATAAGGTTTGCCTATCTTTTTCTAGAACAACTAAATGAACAAAATTGCTTACTGCTCCAAAGTAGACCTACAAACTTATTCTAAGCTCGACTTTTCATATCATCCAATTGCCCACATTACGTGATAGTTTACGTTTTCTTTACAAATCT
This sequence comes from Chymomyza procnemis, assembly GCA_035046065.1. NCBI lineage: Eukaryota > Metazoa > Arthropoda > Insecta > Diptera > Drosophilidae > Chymomyza > Chymomyza procnemis. Next base: position 6,840,865 of record JAWNOJ010000023.1, on the reverse strand, counting down.
ATCTAAATACATCAAAGTTAGGCAGACTAGCATATTTTCGTAAATGAAGTGCCTTAGGATAACGCGTTAGCTCACTCACACGTATTAGCCTAAGTAACGCTCTCGCGCTCATTTGCGCTCTTGTTGACTGCAATTTGTATATGAAGTTTGTCTATCTCTTTCTAGAACACCCTACCCCTTGTACAGAACTCTGTCGCGCACATAAATCGCGCGCGCACACACTCTCTCACGTACACACACACACAAACATTTAGATAGATAAAGAGATGAAGAGAGCGGGCGAACGAGCTTGCGATTTGATTGAGCGGGCGGGCAGGCGTTAAGCGTTGGCGTGCTGTTTTGCGTCGCATGGCGTAAGCAGTTAACAACTCTATGGCACTACGGATGGGCTGCATCACTTTACCACAATGGCTACGCGAGCGCGTGCGTCGCCGCTGTCGCTCACGACGCTTATGTCGATCACGACGCCGTCTTATGGTAGCGGCATGCCCCGCCGTGGCGGCCACGGCCAATGCATCATCATCATCATCATTGTCATCGTCATCGCTATGTACTGGTAAATTATCACAGGAGGATTGCTGAGATGAGGCAGCCGAAGCCGAGCTGCTCAACAAATGATGATAGGGCACAATATGATGCACATGATGCGGCGAACGCTGTTGCGTATGCTGTTGCGAAAAATGCTGTTGATGATTAACATGCTGTGTGGGACTAAGCGTTGGATGATTCTGATTTGTATCAATATAACAAGAGTGTGAGCGCGGTCTGGCAGCTGCATGGGTGCGTTCCAAACGTCTACGTCGCAGTACGGTTTGCTGTTGTTTCAATTGTTGTGGCTTCATTTCACCGCCGGAGCTATATTCGGCATCGCTGGACGTCAGCTCGGTAGGCTGTTTATTATGTCTATCATCATTGTCATCGCTGCTAGTGCACGCACCGCCTGCGCCGCTGCCAAACAAACTCTCATCATCGGAGTCTAGCAGCTTGATGCGTATGACGTCACCACCACCAATGCTATTGCGTATTAGCCTAAGGAAGGGATTTCTACTAGTGCGATTATTACTTGGATTGCCGCCCATAACTGCACGCAGTTTGCCCTCCAGACTGCTGGCCTTTTGATCGATTGCCTCCTGTTCGCGTTCCAGCGCCTCCAGTTCGGACTCAATATAGGATAACTTGTCACCCTGCAAAACAAAGTACGCATTCAACGTCAAGTTGCCAAGTAGTTCAGCATAAAGGTAAAAAACCTACTCTCTTCTCGTGCTTTGGTGAAATGCGTTCCATGACCGCACTAAACGATTGCAACGAACTGCCATTGGCGCTGCCATTACCAAAACGTTCGCTTAATCTATGACTAGGACTTAGCTTGTTGCCATGCTGCTCATTGGCAGCATCACGCGGTGGCGTTATCTTCTTTGTAGGCGATTCTATAAAGTGCTCCTCGCCATAGCCCATGCTGCCATTGTGTATGGGCGATATAGTACGTTCTGGCGTAAAGTTAAATCGCTTTGGCTTGGTAGGCGATGTGGGACTGTCCATGACACCATTACCACTAGAGATGACATTTTTGCTGCGTGTTTCCAGTATAAGACGTCTGGCCTGTTCGCGCAGACGCTGCTGTCGCTCCTCCTAGGTGCACATAAGAAAGGGAAACTTATCAAAGAACTGGTTTCAAGATAGTAGTAAGTCGAATAAAGTAAAAACTTGGCGCGCAAAGCGTTTGCAATTTCTTTCAGTGTACTTACATCATTGGCATCGTTACGTTCATTGGAAATTTTCAATTTTTCCATCATCAATTTGGCTTTTTCGCTCATTTCTTTGTGGCGCGTTAAAATTCGCTACGAAATCATAAAAAAATAAAGAAAAACAAAAAGCGCCAAACAAAAGCGACAAATGTAAATTAACGAAAAATAAAGCAATAGCAATAATTAAACTAGAGTGCAGCTGAGCAGAAAATTTGAATTAAGCTAAACTATTTTATTGAAACAAAATCTTAAAGTAGAAAAAGACTTTGGAAGAAACTACAATCTCATAGAAATATTTATTTAAAAATCTGTCTCATTTGGAAACACGGTGTTGCAACTAATACTAAGTTCGAAAGATCTCAGAGCTAGATATAAGCGTTTTTTGATTTTATACTCTTTTTAATTATTTTATTATGAATTGGTTTTTATTGTAAAGCTCAAGGACGCAATTGAATCGGTATCAAGGAACACAGAAATAAATTAAGCTTATGCTTTGCATTGCAAAGTTAGAATGGAGACCACAATTATCCCATTGCTTTTTTATTCTGACAGACCTCCTTCAACCGTAAAACTGCATTCTTCTGTTCTGCTCCTCATTTGGCTAGTTAGACTCTAGACTCTTCTACCTTGAAACATATTCAGAGATGTTTCAGGCCCTCTAGATCTTATTATGATTCTTATTCTGCTTAGCATGATCTTTTTCTTGCCTTAATTATAATAGCCTCTAAAGTTTTCTTTCTTCCGAACGGTCCATTCAATCTATGACTTTTTCAATTGTCATCTAGATCAGACCTTATGATTATTATTGAAAAATTTCCTTTTACTATGCTCCAAGAATAAATGTTGCTCTTTTCACTCATTTTTTATAAAATATTTATATTTTGTAATCTTTCTGTGATCTCTTCATCTTGGTTATTGTAAAAAGCTATTTTTATTAGTTAACAGAGATATTGTAAAGATATTGTTCTGTTCTGACCGATCTTATTAGGAATAATTAAAATTTTCCTGAAGGAACCCTTTAATAACATTGCTGGAATCCTTTCGGCAAAGATATGCCCAAAAATATCTTTAAAAATAAGGGCAACTTGCAACCTGCAACTACAGTGTCTTACTTGAACTTTTCCAACTATATCCTTTGTACGAAATTGATAAAGAGCGATATTTTATTATCTTATTATTATTAGATCTCGTATTATCTATATTATACGTTCTACCAAATGGTATATTAAATGTATGAAAATGTATGTAACATTCAGCAAGATAACTCAGATACCCTCCTTAAGTTAATTAAAGTATAATCAGGGTGTCTAGAAATGCTAATATACCCATGTTCGTCTGTACAAATGCCTAGATCTCAGAGGGGGTAAGAGCAAAAGTAATCAGTTTTTTGGATGAAAACTTTATCCTAAGATGTACAAGTTTATTTTAGTTTTTCGATATCAGGACTATATCATATTGCTGCCATAAAAGTGTTTTTATTTTAGACTAAGAATTTTAGACTAAAAAATTCGGTACTCAATAGCTGTTTGTGTTTGATAATAAGTTAAATTTATCAGATCACTTTATCGGTTAACTTCATCAGGCAGATTCCATAGAGTAAATCGGTCGGAAATTTATATTTTGGCATTAAATTCGTTTTTAGTTTGGTTTTTAACTTAGTAACTTTAAAAACAATATTAGGTTTATGAAAGTATTTTAGTGCTCCCAATCAATGTAACGAATTTAATCCGAAACGGTTAGACTATATCAAATACACGCAATTGATGGGGACATTTGGTAAAATAATACAATATGTGCACTGAATTCGTAGTATATATGTTATATTTTTTGTTTTCAATTTATCATGGCCAAATTAGGATTAAAAACTTTTCTATTCTCTGCGTCGAATTCGATGAATATTGGTTGGATACTTTGTATTGGAATCGGTAAAAAAAAATCGGTATTTTGGATTGTTTTTCAACGCATCCCTGCCAAATTAAGCTTCAATAAGTATTTAAAAATAAAAATTCCTAAAGCGAATCATGGATATATCTCTATTAATTGCTGTTCGCAGATAACAAGCACCTACAGCTTATAGCCGAATTAGAACTGCAATGTCTTTAATTAATAAAAATTTACTTAGACGCGTTTGTGCTAGTTATGTCAGTGATAACCATTGCTTTTTCAAAGATTTACAAAAGGACTTCAGTCTCCTAGTTCCGCAAAAAGTTAGCAAAAAATGCTAGATTTGGAAAACTTTTCGTATGTCTCCGAGCCCCACAATAAAAATTATTTATTTCCATAGTTGTAGTTTCTAAGTGAAACTTGGCTTTGCCGTGATTCTCAACCCGACATTCGATCATAAACTCTAAATCCTTGTTCTTAAAAGTGCAAAAGCAAATTGTTAAATAAAATAAAAATTATTAAACAGAAACAACTTGAAACATAACTTCAACGTAAAAACTCAACTTGCAACAATTTGACATTCAATTCGTTAAGATGCTTACATTTGCCGCATAGGGATCCAAAGTGGTGGGCGATGTGGGCTCTTTGTTGTGCTGCTGCTGCTGCTGCTGTTGCTGCTGCGGTGGCATTGTGGACTCCTCCGCAAGACAATCGCCCACAGTTTCCGTATTGAGCGGCGGTGTCTGTGGCAACTGATTTGCATGTTGAGTTGCATTTATAGAATTCTTATCTTTTGCAGGCGACAAAACTTTGCCCAAGATGCTCTTCGAGCTGGACAATATAAGATTCTTGACATCCTTCTTGGCCGTGGGCGAAAGTTGCTGCTGCTGCTGCTGCGACTTGTCCAGCCCATAAATGTCATCGTCTAAAGAATTCTGATGCAATAGTTGCGCCTTCAGATGCGAGAAATTTATTAAATTCTGTGATAAATTATCCGATTTGTAATTGCCAATGACATAGCTGGATTCGTCCGAGGTGGGGCCTGTAGGGAAATGACGCAAAATGTATATATATGTGTCTATATAGAAGCAATTTAGCGCTTTGCTTAATGAATTTGTTGTTCCTGCTTACCAATTTGCTCAATTTGCAGCTGTTTGCCGGTAAAGTGGGCACGCAATTGATGCAGATACGTCATGACGGCCAATTTATCCGGCACAGTTAGCAAATTCATGTCACGGGGCTCGATGACACGTGGTATACCAAGTGATTCGGCAGCATCGAAGGCGATACGACAATTACCAACCACATCATGAGCACTCAACTTGGACATGTCGCTGTAAGAGCAGAAGCAGTGGTTAGTATTACGTTAAGTGCATCATTGGGGTACGCTGCTTGAAGATTTATCGAGGCACTTACATTAAATGCGGCCCAAAGTGATGTATGATGGCGCAAAAGGCCATGCCATTGCGCCAGCTGGTTGTCAAGTTTGTAACCTTAACATTTGGATAGTCTTTGGTAACCTCTTTGCACCATTCCAGTAAATCCTGTCCAGGTGTATTCTCCTTAAGCACTATTTTCTCCACAGGCTTTAAGCTATTGCCGCTACCGTTGACATTCTGTGGCTGTGTCACGGGCACCGGCTCGTAACTCTTTTTCAAGTTCAAGGGTTGCAACTCGGCACGCTTGGCAGTGTTTAGCACGCTGTTAGTTTCCTTGCTGGATTTACTTAACTCCAACTGACTTGGTGGTGTTTTGGAGACTGTTGTATCGTTGGATATTGTGCTGTTGGCCGTTGTATTATTGCTGGCAGCTACAGCGTCACTTGGCTCCAAAACAGCCGTAGATTGTTCTGTATAACTATTGCGCTGCTTCTCCTGGTTTGTTGTAGACACCAAGGTCTCCTGCTCCTTGTCAAAGTTCAGCGCCTTTCCTTTGCTTGGTTTTACCTTTTCCGTAACTGCTGCACGTTCAATGGGCGTCGATGTTAACATCTTGCTAAAGCTATCCTTTTGTTTTGGTTTCAAAGCCGAGTCCCTGACTTCCGCATTTGCTTCACTTTCCAAAGCTTTAGCTGGTGTGCTTGAGGCCACCGGCTGTGCAGCACTCGGTGTCTTCAGGGATTCATCCGTATCGGCAGCTCCTGGCGGTTGCAATTGTGCAACTGCTTCTGTACCGGCTGCTGCATCACGATCTGCTTCAAGTTCAAAATTTAAATGATTAAATGATTCGGCCAATGGAGTTGGATCTTCGGATAACGAAGGAACTACAAAGGACAACGGAGGGGAAAAAAACGAGTTTCCAGAAACACAAAAACAAAATGCAGTTACATTTTACAATCACATGGAATTCATACAAGTTACGTGTTATTTGTTGTTGTGTGGATGTCAGTCGTATATGAAGTATACAAGTGGGAGCAGAGAGTATACAAGGAACCGAACAAAGAAAAACGAAAAAAAAAGACAAGAAAATATAGTTACAAATCTTTCAAGTAGAAAGTACATACAAATGTTTATACGTAAGACAACATATATATATATAAATACAGATACATAAGTACAGTTTGTCACTTGAGAAAACGGGTGATTTTTTGGCAATTTTTTTTTGGTAACTCTGTTTTTAATAATTGTTTTGCATGATTTCGTGGCTTTACTTTATCAAAGACGGCCGAAACGCTATTGTGAATGGCGAGCACAACAGCACGGTGTTTTATTTTTAATTTATTCCCCTTGAATAAGCAGTCATCGCTTCAAGGGCGAAGCATTGAAATATCACTTTTAAGAGATGTTCAAAGAGCCGAATCCGTTCGAGTTTTTCATTAATAAAGATTTACTTAGGCAAATAGCCTCTTTTTGTTAGTGCTAGGCAAATTACAATATTTTGTTTCAAGCGACAAGCCAGCAACAATTGATGCACAAGAAGCCAATATTAATGAATTTATTTGTGATATAACACCCGATACGTTGGAAGGTATATGCTAAAATTGCACCCCGCGTATGAACGCAGCTACGACCAATATTTGTATACAATTTCTTTCAAATTAAAATTATATCGATTGTTTGATCGACTTCAAAATGTCTCACACTTTTCGGAAATTTTATTCTGAAAACTCTTTGTCTTTGGCAAGTGGGAGACTTATAAAATGGTTTTAGATTTTAAAATCCCATATACGAAAATGTCTCATTTGTAGTATTCTATTATTTTTAAATACTCCCATATTTGCTTTAACATTAAGTCATATCGACCTTTTTGATTATTTATTTCCGAAAAAATCACCCATTTACAACAATTTCAAAAACCATTCATAATATCGATCATTTTAGAAATCTATAGATTAACATAGGTAGCATTTTTTTGTATATATCTGTAGCAAATATTTAATATTCTATGTCTTGTATTTTTGTGAAAAATCACACTAGACATAAATCTCTAACACTATTGTTGATATCGATTTGTACAAAGCTTAGACAATACTTTTGGATATCTACTATCTGTAGATAATATAACTGTAATGTAACGAATTTGAGAAGTCCTGAATTTGTACAGTTAAAACTCTATGACAATAGATTATAATCTTATCAAGAACCAGTGGATGAGTCTGAGATACAATGCAGTTAAAACTTTATTTGGAATTTCTGTGCATGCATTTCATGGTAATGCGATTATGGTATACAGTAAAATTTTATTTCGAAGGAATTTAAATCTTTTAAATGAAATTCAATAGAAAAGTATTGCTGTTTACATGATGTGCAAGAAGAATAATTTAAGCTGTGATATATTTTAACATAAAACCGCACAATTTCGACATTTTTGATCAGCTATTCTGAAAATGTAACAATTTGCTAAAATTCAATTCTATGAATTTATATCTTTATTTTATAGATATCCCTCATTTAATCTGAGAACTGTCTAGTCAATGCCTAAACTGCAACCAGGTTAACGAAGCTCGAATGCAAAGTTTCGACTTTCCTCAAGTGACAATATCTGTATATTTATGAATATTAACTAGACCTACAACAAGACTAAGTGCTTATGAGTATATTGTTTATATTGTTTACGAAATACCTTAGCCTCGGCTTACAGGGCTTTTACATGGCTAAGAATTATTTACTGAAATACATACAAAAAGCACAGACTATACTTTATATAATTAGTATACATAATGACAATATGAGAGTACCTAATGACATAAGTAACTAGAGTGCAGACATACTCGTAAACTAGATACACTAGACATACATCAATTGCATTTATTTTATTGGGTATTATCGACAAAAACTTACCACTCAATGGCGTTGGTATATCAATGCAACCATTTAAACTTGTTGTCATTTGCTCCAATTGCTGCGTAAAATCATACAAATGATCTGATATATCACCGGAGTTTTCCAAATCTGGTATATCCTCCAAATCATCGAGCGGTGCAACATCACAGTTATTATTCACTGACATAAGCGATACCACGCTCTGCATATCCTCATCCCTGTAGGAAAAAGTATTATATTATATTATGCAATTCCAAGTTTTTATATGGAAACTTACGTGGCCTTGCCTTCGCGCAAAAAGACACAGCTGATTGTCAGTTCCAAATCGGCGGCAGTAATTTTTCTCGACACCGGCTTAAGGCTCAAGGTAAAGCTCTGTTGTGTGGACTCTATGCTAGCATATCGGCGCATATTAATGCTTGCATTGGCCAGCACACGCTTCTTACCCAAGGGTGTGATCTGAAATACGTAAGAAAACGATTAAATATTTTTAGAAAACTATTGATACTTTAATGATTTTTCAGTTCCCTAGTCATCACAGGTCTTTATTGGCAGTTTTTGGACCAATCGAAAGAGATCCGTTTTTTCCGATACTTTCACAGTTTTTAGCATCATTCTGTTTGCTTAGAGTGTTTTCATAATTTTCAGGCGCTAGATGGCGGTACTAAAATTAATTCTTTTAAAGCAAAAGTTAAAAAATAAATATGTAAATTCGTTTACTTTTTCAACAATAACATCTTTACGCTTACGCTTAAAACCAAGGAATTTGTGCCCCAAGAAATCACAATTTTTACGAGTTAATTATAAGAAATCACAATAATAATGGTGATACTAGCCCACCAAAAATAAATGACCCAAAATAAGAACTTGCGTATAGACCCAACACTTGTGCATACAAAAACTAGAAATAGAATCTAGTAACGCTTTACCACAATTCATAATGAAACCACAAATTCTGCTTTACCAGCTTGTAATATTATGTTGCATTTTAGCACTTTGGTGTGCGGACTGTTTCCCCATTCAAATCTGAAAAACGTACTCTCTACACTCTTGTCCACACTTATTGAGTAATTGGGGTATGGGACACAATAAAAATTGTGGGGGCATCTATGCCGAGCTGTTATCGTAATGATGCATATATTATTTCAAAATTGCCATTGGAACACTTCAAACCACAATGTTACGAATGCATCAAATGAAATTGAGAGTGCCATGATATAGTACTCGTATTACAATTGTTCCATTTTCTAGCTTTTTTTAGTATTTGCCATTTGCACTGCACTTTACGAGGGTTGCGCTTAAGAGTTATGAACCTTGGCTTTATCACAACTAAAACTACTCAAAATTTTCCATACGAAAGGGTGGTTTTTTAAGAATTGCCTAATTTGATTTATGGTCTGGCTTTTGCTTCCATATAAAGAGTGATTTTTTAAGAGCAGGCCGATTTTATTTTAAACGAAAAAAAACTCGGAAATCGTTTCTTAAAACTTTAAACACTTTGAATTTTACGATTTTTGACAAAAATCTTTTAGAAAAACTGCACATACTGTTATTTTACATAAGAAGCTGTTTAGGGTCCATTTATTTCTTCCTTAGATATCGGCCAATGTTGAAGAGACCGAATTCTAAAAAAGTAACTTTTGTTATAAAAAGAATAATAAATACCATTCCCCGTAATGCGTATAAAGATTTAATTCGACTCAAATGGATCTCTTGTATTCTGACGCAGTAGAATTCAAATTACCAACTGAAAAAGGTGCGCTCAAATAGCGTCTGGCGAGTGCTGCTGCAACCCAGTAACGGGCTGTGTTGACCATTTAAAGTTATTTTGTTTTCACGAATATTCAGTTGTTGCTGAATAAATATAATGTCACTATTAATATTCAGACAATGACAACAAAGATCTACAGCTTATAGCCGAACTCTAAAGGCAGCATCTTGTGGTTATAGAGATTTACTGAAAGTAAAAAGCTTCCATTTGCTGGTTAAGTTAATAGTTTATTAGGAGGTATTCGTATTATTTTCAAAGTCAATTTCTAATACAATTTCTGAAATTATGAAACGCTTAAACTTACCGAGCACCAAGATAATGCTTAAGATGAAAGAAGGGGACACAAAAAATCTACAATTATTACCGATAAGGTACTAATTTTTGAGCCACCCAAAGTAACTTCCTTCGTTCTCTCGACTCAAATACCGATTTTATACATTTACTGAATTTAATGTAATTTTTTATTCAAATTAGAAAGCTCATTAAAAATCACCTATTAGTTCAACATTTTAAAGCTATTCAAAGCGACAACTCTAAATTCCTAACAAATGAATATATAGCTTGTTATATCAACCCAAATAATGATTTTATACATTTTCTGAGTTTTATATAATTTTGTACTCAAATTAGAAAGCTCTTTAAAAATCACCCATTAGTTAATCGTTGTGGAATTATTCAAAGCAAAATTTGCAAATGCCGAGAACATGCGTATATCGTCTCTCCTATCAGCTATCCAAAGCAAAATCTATAAACTCCAAAGAAATGAATTGCCAATGGTTTAATACAATTTCGATGTAAACTTATGAGACACCCCTCGCATAGAACTAAAATTGTGTGTCACATTATAATTTCCCTTACATTTCTATATGACCCTGCACACAAAAAAAAGAGGAAAAATGCGGAAAATAAATAAAATGCCAACGCCAACACAATTACACTTTATAGTTCTTAATATGGGACATGGAAAATTGCAGCATAGAGTATCCATGCATAATACACTGTCCTACATACAGAAAATGACACAAATGATTTATGACTTGTTTGAGGTTGACGTCACTTTTAAACTTTTCAATACAAAGTGAAAGCTGAGACGAAAGGCGTACGTCATTTGAGACATCCTGCAAATTATCAAAACCCTCTGACCCCCATTAAATTGATTTTTATTTGCCATTAAACAATAATCATTGCACAAAGTTGACCAACTAATTCTGACCATAATCAACTTTAATGGCCAATCAAGTTTGTCAATCAAAAGTAATTTCTCAAATGTCCTGCATCGCACAGTGGCACAAAACATGTTTCCCATCAGCACTTCTGGACACAACAATTTATGTGTTTTTAGCTAGGCTAAGTTTAATGTTCTTCTGCAAAGAGTTCATTAGGAATCGTACCGTATTATATTTAAAATTACGAACATTGCTTATGAAAAATCTATAAAAAGAAATTGTAAGGCAACTGCACTTCGAGATACCTTTTATTGATTCTAAATTAGATAGCAAATGAAATATGATGCTGACATACATTGTTAGGGAGACATTCTACGGTAATATACGAAAACTTGGTTTTCATATTTTTTATGAAAAAGTAATATGTTTCCCTATAAAATATGTTTCCAGATACATTGAAGTAACTTTTATTGATGGTTGCTGTAGTTTGCAACTGACTGAAGTATATCATGCAAAAAAGGCGTTCTTTGACTTAAGAATTTCGTTATTTTATTCTTTAGTAACGATCGTGGGGTTATTCTGATAAATTCATGCGACTTTGTTCTTTAAATACAAAGTTCGTTTGTCTACTGCTGCTCGAAACTAATTGCAATTTCTTTTATTTAAATTTTATTCAAACTTAAATACTTTTGATTTTTAAGGAGCCAATTATTTCGTATGCTTGAAATAATTTCGTAAATTTTTGAGTTCCAGTTTAACATCGCTTATAGAGACGGTCAGACGAAGACGGGTTTATTAGCTTCTTTAGTCAACCCCCAAAATTAAATTGAGAAATTGTTAAAACCATGTTCGTCTGACTGTCTGTCTTCTGTATAAACGCTTGACCTTAGGTGCGGTATAATGGGTCTCCAACCGTCTTTTTCTTAGATACACTGCAAAATATTCAGGTTTAACATCTTTAAAATCAAGTAACTTCGAAGCCCGATCTATCTTGCTTTCAATTTTGTATGCTTTAAAAAAAAAACCATTAAACTTTTGTCCCAGGAAAACACTTTGCGACACACTGTGCCTCAAATGATTATTGTTATAGAAAATTGGAAAACCTCATAGCTATACAATTACAATTTAGCCGAACCAACACAACCATAAATATTCTAGAGTATTGCATAAGCCAAGGTAGCATTTTCTTTGGCAACTTGTTAAATTACAGTGGGTGGAGTTGGTGGAACACTTTATACTCCTTTGTCATGACCTTTTAATGTTTGCGTGTTGAAGTACAATTCAAATGATTACAGCTGTTTGGAGCTGGGCAGCTAGTGGGTAGTCCCCCACTCCTTATGCAATGTCAACGTCAGTTGGTAGAGTGTTTTTCGTTAGTTGCTTTCAAGGTTATGGCCAGGGATTGGCCTTATATACGGTCATAACCAAAACTATAATTTGTACTTACGTCTTCGATGACAAACGTCCAGTCCTTATCCTCCAGTTCATGAGTGCGGGGATCCTTGAATAATGTTACCGATATGGCATGATTATCGGGCACTGGCCAAGATATATTGCCAATAAGCGGATTCATCATATCTGGCTCCCACGGCAGTGGTGCACTGGCCACGCGTCGCGAACGTCTCGTCCAGACCACGGATAAGTTTGAGGGACGCCTAAAAGGCAAAAATAAAATGCAATTATATATAATAAGTGTGTGCACAACCAAAGCAAAAAATATAGCTAGTGTATGTGTGTGTGTGTTGGTTGGTTGGGCTCGTTAGTTGAAAATATAACTCGCGACAAAAGTATGATGATATGTACCATGTAGATACATATGTATCTCAGTGCAAGAGTTGCACATGCTTGATGTCATTGCCGCCGGGTGCAGAGTGCTGAGCTGTATCTGTATCTGTCTGTATCTTTGTAGCTGCTTTTCAAAACTTTCGCTTTCTATGCTCACCACGACTGACGGACGAACAGATGGACGGACGTAGAGACAGATACAGACAGTCATATTAACTGAAAGATACAAAACTAGCACACCCCGGAGCGGGTCTCACTTGTAATGCGTCGCTTAAAAAAGAAACTGGGTCAATTTTCTGCACAATTTTGAAATGAATTTGTTTTTGCATTCAACATTTTAGTTTTTTATATGTTCTTAATTCTATATTTATTCAACCCACGGACAGACAATTGCGTGAGGCTCAAAGAATTTTGCATATTTCAGTTGTCAGTACCCCTTGGACTTGCAGGCCCTAGAATATTAGATGAATGCAGCATAGATGCAGCTAATTGGAGTTCTGTTTTTCATTTGCCAGGGGTAAGCTATGAGTATCCATATAAATCAAATAGTAATTACGAAATGTAAGAGAATGTGTAAAATGCGTAGAAATAAAAGTGCTTAATGTCGCAGCTGCACCCAGTTAACCTTGGCGGATATTAATAAATAGTAAGAGCTTTGCATACAGAGCTGATGACGATAACAATGATTACGCGAAACAATATTATATGAAAAATAATAATTAGAGAATATGAAATATCATAGAATTAATATTTCAACTAAAAAGAGAGAAGGCCGACCTAAACTCTAGCGTATGGATTAATTAAATGTTTTGTTTAGAAAAAAGATTTTTCGACATCCCAGAATTGTTAACAGCGAAGAAGCTACAAACAAAATTAAAAATTTTAACACATACTATATAACAATATAAAAAAAAATTTGGTGTTCTTGACCGTTCTGTTGATATAAGCTAAAATTCAATATAAAAAAACTTATCCTACCGATTAGAGTTAAAAAAATCGATGTATCGAGCTTTAAATTATAATAATAATGAGGAAAAATAGAGATGACAATGTGGCAATCTGCTCATAAAAATTAAAATACAATTTTTAAAGCGTTCATAACTTCAAGCGCTAAAGCCGTTCTACTGACTGGAGCTAGAAAAATCGATGTGTGAGCTTCAAATTATAATTATAATGACAGATATTCGTTAAGCTAAAGATGACACTATGGAAATCAACTCATAAGGTTTGCTATCATATCTTCAAGCGCATAATTTCAGGCGCAATCCTATCGAGGTTCAAATTATAACAAAGACAAAAAGTGGGAAGATTTTTGTTGGGGTAGAGATGACATTACGAAACATATTTTAAAATTGAATTCGTTGACACAAAGAACACATGGAGGTTACGCGATTTCTTGAATTTAAAGTCGTCGTATATGCTTGTTTAAGCAGTTTTCCCATTACAATGTTATTGATGGTGTCGTTATCTTGTAATTGTTTTGGAAACTGCAAATGGTGGGGCTTTCCAAAATAATATCCATAGAACATATATCTCCGTCTTTGTGATATATATTGTAGTAGAATAAAATTTCTGACTTTTGGATTTAGAGTTTAGTATGCTACCAATACGTAACCGGCTGCACAATAGGGGGTTATTGACAGGTTTTGTTTTTTAATTTTTTTATTATGCGTTCTAAAAGTTTGGGGTTTAAAATATCGCCAAAATTAAAGTTCATCGCAAAAATAACTATTTTCCAACTTATAACAGTTCAAATTCATTGTATCGATTGAGCTTGAGAGAGTAAAACAGGAAATTTGAATAAATTGGCGATTGTGCAAGTTTATCGTATACAATAGATACCAATTTGCTAATAATTTGCTAACTTTTAGGAGTAACAGGAAATCTGAATACTAGTAATATTGTAGCTCAATTCAAAAAATAAAAATATTTACAAAAACTGCATTCTGCTAATGCACAGGTTGCATAGCTCCTACAGTTGTGAAGCTATTGAGAAATGTGAAAATTCTCCAAAAATAGTTTTTAGCTTTGAAAGGAAATTGTTGCACTGAAAATACAGGTCAGAATTTGCCACAGAGATATGATATTCCCTACATTCTTTGCGCGACCAACTCGTTCATAGTGGTAGCTTCCATAACAAAACGTTTGTTCATACTTGCTCTGGGCTTGGACTTCCTAATGGCAATAAAAACATTTTGAAGTTGCAGCTTCACATAGAAATAGTCGTAAAGTTCACATATTTCAATTTACCCTTGACGCCATCGTCAGCCTTTATGCTTCTCTGCTTCTAAAATAAATAAAATACAGCCCACAACCTATCCATCCATCCTCAACAAAGTCATGCTAGACAGTGCTCTCATAAAAGTAAGGACTCATAAACAACAAGAAGGAATAATAAAAAAACAGACCATTTCTTAAACATGATAAACTTGGCAACGGTGGCGGCCGTTTCAGATCATAATTTGGCTCAATTTGATGACAGTATAAGCGAGCATCAGCTCGGCAATAACAACAATCAAAGCAGAGATTCTTTGAAGGATACCAAGTAAAATATGTCCTCGACAAGCAAAAGTACTTGTATGTTAGTAGTATCTTATTTCATTGTAGTGAAGGCAGAGTCCCAGAGCATACGTCGCCTTAGTCCTAAGCACACCCCCGCACACTTGATACATTACAGGCAAATATGCTTGTTATTGTTGCCAGTCGGCATACCCGACTGCCAATGTCGACATCTTGGTGCCATTGTTCTCAAGTTGCTGCTACTCGAGTGCCTTGTACCCGCATATTTGGTTTAGAGCAGCGAGCAATGAGAGGCAGCTTCCATTGATGCGGGCCAAGCGAATCACCAAGCCAAATCATGGGTAAGGCAAGGCATATTATCAGCAAATTGCAGGAAATGCCAGCTCAATGCTAAAGTTACCACCAGTCAGTGACCGAGTGAGTTTCCAATGCTCCGCTGCTGTTACTTTCCAGAAGCATAATCAGCAGCATTTACAATATTTCCAAGTCCAAGTTATTCACTCCATGCTTTTCTTTTTATACCCTTTACAATTGTGGATTAAGGGTATATCGCGCGAGATTATATCAAAGAAATTGAATGTATTAAGAATTTGATCCACAAAAAGCTTGCGTAGAGTATAAGTATTATGATTTCAAGCATACAAAAAAGGGATACGCCTAAAAGTGGGTAGACTTCTCAATATTCTATCCAATGGAAGTCTTGTTGCAACTGTGTCAACTCTCTTACATGCATGTGCTTCGTTAGCGCTCTCGCGCTCTTCTGCGCTTTTGCTTACTGCGCTGCTTATACAGAAATGAAATTTATGCTTGCATCAGTTTTGTCTATTACTGGTACAGTGCATGGTATAATTATTGAAGGTAGTGTCAGGTTAAAAAACAAAAGCATGTATAACGGATGTAGTTTTCTTTTAACTGCATTATTCATGTTAAAACGAAATTGTAAATATATATTTCAAATATAAATCAATTAACTCGATTAGTCCTATTTCTATTCACAGCTTTACGAGTAGCAAACTATATATATATAATATAATATATCATATGATTTTACTTGCTCTCATGATATATAACTCTATTTCACTTCAATACCTACAATATTGTTATATTCTTCATTTCAATTTTTCTTGCATACGCAAACTACTATCTTTTTCTGAAAAAATTTTACCACGATACAGTGCATTTCGCCGTCGTTCAATTCTTCCACTTTGTTACCCCATTCATTGTTGCTCTCATTTTTCTTCTAGTTCTTTGCGATTTTGCTATTTGCAATTTTCAATTGCCTTCTGTCGCTCTGCTCTTTGTCTATTGCAACTTTAAGTTGTGCCATATGGACACTGCTGGATAAGTCGGCAAATATCCAAGAGATTTGACTCGTGCAGGCATTTTTAAGATTTATCAGTTAATGTTTGCTTGGCTTTAGTTCTGATTCTTTCTTATTTTTTTCTCTTTTAATTGTATGGCTGCGTTTTTTTATCTGTAGAGCAATGGGATTACAGCTGACTGACTTTATGTGCATTTTTAAAGAGATCAAAGAACTAATTTCTTTGGGTTCGAGTAATTAACAGATTAGTCTGTAATCTAAACTATAAAAATTTTCAAATGTCATGAAGAAGTTTTGTAGTCAAACCGTTACTAAAATATATCTGTGATTACTGCGGCATCTCCTAAAATCTCATAATGTCCAGCACTAAACAAGATATGTACCAAAGGCCAAGGGAACTACAAAACTAAGTGTTTCTATGGAAAGTATATAAAGGGTGATTTTTTAAGCAACTTATTTTTTGGCAACACAGCTTTTAACAGCTGAGAGGTTTAATGTGGAAAGTATTTCTGTAAAACTCTTGGATTGTTTCATTATTTAACGACTCAAACAGATTGCGCTTGCCAATTATTGGATAATATTATCATAATTCATGCTTGATTGGGCGTGAGTTATTTTTTCAATTGAAATTGAAACCAGTACATAGATTATTATTATATTTAAATATTAAATTGCAACAATCTATAAAGATCGAAAACATTTTTCAAATTATCAAAAAAATTACCCTTTCTAAGGGACAGTGAAACCCTTTTTCGATTAACACAAAATTAAAATTCGTTCGTTCGAAACTAACTTCATATGTGCCCTCAGTTTAAACCAGAAATCTGCTTCAAACAATTTTACAATTATCAGAATCAAATCCAAAAGCTATTTAGCCTGAACTGCCTTGCTTCAGAAGCTTGTGGGACAACATCCCAACACGAGAACACCCTAACAATTAAAGGCATAAACTGAACTTTGCAACATTTTATTATTGTTATTGTTGTGGCCTGTCACTACAATTGATATTTTAATTGATACAATAGATAAGCGTGTCTCTGTATAATAATGATATATACGAAATATATAATATACGAATATATGCCTATGAATTGGTTTGGAGGCCATTGCGCAGTTCCATTGCAGTTTATGCGCCGTTAAAATTTGAAGATACATGCGCTTGGACTTAGCACAAGAGGGGTGCTCTATAAGCGACCCTAATGGCACCCTTTACAGACGCACTTCACGCCGCTCTTGTAGATGATTTGTTTTGACTATCAAATTTATTTTTTCGGAAATCAATTAGTTTTTTGTTCTTTTAAATTAGAAGCAGACGCACAAGACGTCATTGTTATATATGAAGACAAATGAAGCGCTATAAATACAACGCAAATGATATATCCAAATGATATAAATAAGGCACTTGAGAAGTTTCTTTATAAGGGCAGCAGGTTGTAGTGTGCATAGGGTGCAAGTTTATGGATTATTCTGGTAGCAAACCTGACCTAAATATGCGCCTCGCGGCCTTTTATGTTTGAACATAAACTTTGTGGCCGACTGTGAAGTACTAGAAGATTAAAAGTTTTCAATATTATAGAACTACGCAAAATTTTTGGGGGCCTCGTAGCTTAGCGGGTAATACACTTGCTTTCTAAACGCGGGGTCGTGGGTTCGAATCCCACTCATGGAAAAAGGCATGACCACTCCAACGTCCCTCTTAAAAATTGCTTTTCTACTTAATAGAAAGCTTTTCTCCATTTGCACAATGCCTTTCAACAATTTCTGGCAACCCCCCTTGCCCCACTCTTCACCCCCACGCTTAATGGAGGGTACACCATAGACCCAAGCGCCATTCATAGCTTTTCGGCGTACAGCAACAACACCAGCTAGAATGATGCCAACAATTAAAAAGACTGTATCGCCCAGCCTTTCCGCGCAGCCAAGCGCAGACGCCACTCCCAGAAGGCGTCAGGTGCCAGCCCTACCACTGGGATAAGTCGCATCTGGCCAATCACCAGTTCGATCGAAAAACTCAGATTACAGAAACCAACACAAGAGAATTAAACATAAGCGGCTCCCCAAAATCGATGACGTCCAAAGGCATTTTCAAAAAAAACGGACACGAATAGGACAATGGACCGTTAGTACCCTAAAGGAACCATCAACATTAGCACAGTTCGAGGAAGAAATGGAGAAACTGCAGATAGCGATAGCGGGCATCCATCCACAAGGCAATAGACGGATCGGCAGACCCAAGGCGACCTGGAGAAGATCCATCCTCCAAGAACTGACCCAGGCCGAACACAACATGGGACAGAGCTAAACAGATGGCATAAATTAGGGTTCGATGGATGGCTCTTGTAGAGGCCCTAAGTTCCCAAGCGGAATAATAAGGAAAAAAAAAAAAAAAAAAAAAACGCAAAATTTTATGTATCTGTTAAACTGCCGAAAAAGAATATTTTTAAATGGTATAGGGCGGTTAGATTTTCAACTGGTTCTTAAAGAGACTGGGCGTAGTAAGTACAAATCGAAATCTACCTTTGAAGCGATTAGAGGCAGTACTTAACATTCTTGTACCTCAGCAACTGTTGTCTCACAAATTTCTTGTTGGGTAGTTTTACGAGTTTCCACTTATAAATATTGCACTTAATTTCTTGGACATTCTTAATTGTTAAATTAATTCCAAATCCCCAAATATTTTATTATTAATTTGACCTCAGTTAGCTTTCTTGCATTCCGCGGATTCGAATCTAAAGCTTACTTTGAGAGATCTCCAGTTGATTTACGTAACGTGTGTACGATTGGATCGAAATTGGCTGAAATTGAATCGATACAGTCTTCTCAATTCAATTTTATTAGCAAACTCCATATAGTTAGCGGGTCTCATATCCTCTGAATGGGCTGCCACAGACATCTTAGGTCTACTGCTATTAATGGCTAAAATAGCTTCTTTAAATGAAGCTTCTTTTATAAAGCTGATCGGTGGGCTTGCCCAAGTGACACAAAGAGATGAGTCTTCCGCATAATCATGATCCTCAAGATGATCCTACAGTTTCCATTGTAGATATTTTTCCTAATCCAGCGTTTGGGATAAAACGTTCTCCAAAAAGTTAAAAAAAAGGATGATACCCAAGTTCTATTAATCAATTAATCAATACAAAAAACCAAAGTTTTTTGCAATATTTGGAAAAAATCCATTAGTTGGAAGTAGCAAGGTCTGAAAAAACGGGCTGGCGGAATAAAACCTCCTATTTCACTACTTCCAGGTTATGTTTGACCCTTACAGCTGAAGTGAAGTGTTGTTGTCTTATTGTATATTCAGCTTGTCAGCCTTTCGAACGTTTCTGGCCGTTTTTCATACAATGTATAGCTCAAACGCATTGCTTGTATTTGATAACGTTTCCCATTAATGATTTTGTCTGGTTTTGGTAGCTGATAGTAGACCACACACGTATAGTTGCACCATATGCCAACCCAAGACACTCTTTTCCTCGATTCTGAAATCATCACGTCAAGGCGGCGAAGCCACTGCATCTGACCAAATTTTCTTTCCTTTAAATCCAAATTTCAAAACTATCCAAAATCAAGTTTCTTTAAAAGAAATCCGTAACTTTTCGAAGAAGCAATAGTCAATGCTATTAGTAATACATGCTGATTCACTTTAATTATTGTCAAACCTTATCAATAACACAGCAAAACGTTTCCAATATAAAAACCAACCAAGCTTAAATTTACTGCTCTCTATATTACGATAGCACAGATTCTACCAGGTAACCGAAAAAGATTGGATATTGAAATACTAAGGAACCTCGCAACAGATGCTCTTTTGGAGTTACTAGAAATGCATGGATATGCAGCCTTTTTGGATATATATCTCAACCGATAAACATATTGATTGCATTACAACTTGACAAAATGTTGCAACATTTTCACTGGCAACCCCAACTAATTCATAGAAGTTCAATTGTAATATATAAATAGCAAGTACCATGGACGCCTTATCAACTGCTCTAAAAATAAATTGTTTTTGAAAATAAAAGTAAACAAAATACAAAACAAATTCAAGATAAGTTTTGCTTTAGAATTTCTAACTGCTAAAGTTTTTAGGGCAGATAAGCAAGCTTTTCCACTAGACAGCGCCAGAAATAACAAGATATAATTTCTATTTGTCTAGAAAATCGAAAATAATATGAAAAAAAAAATGCTTAAAACTTTTCAATTTTCTGCAGCAATTTTCTTTATGAGCAAATAAAAATTCATCATTTAAAATATTTACTGACTAAACAAACACTTGTAAGATATTATGTGAAGGCTTATAATTTATTCGACTTGGTGGAACTCATTAAGAGTCGTTAAATGTTGCCTGAAAGTTCATAAAAAAGTTTGGTGTTCTACAATATAATAAATAAGACAGACCTCATTGAGGCTAATTCCAATGAAGAGCTAAAATAGCATGAAAACCCATTTGCATAAATAAATCTTAAGTAATACGAACAAAAGAGCGAATACGAAATGCTAAATAATTACTTTTTCCAAGTTTCAAGTACTAAACATAAACATAAAATGATAGAAGCAATCGGCAGCCTGTGGTTTTATTTGCATTCCATTTATAGCTTATTTATTTTGGTTTTTTTAAAGAAACTATTTTTATTGAGTCGATAATACTAAAAGTGGCTCATTAAAATGTATTTTGTTTTAAATTTGCGAGTATCTGATGGTGATTGATAAAGGGTGATTTTTTAGCAATTCATTTTTGGACAATACTGCTAGATCAGTTTCGTTTAAAATGTAACCATGAATAGACTCATAAGTAAGCAAGTGTCCCTTCTCAATTACTCAAAGTATTGCATTTATGATATGATAATAATTAAAGAGCAACCTACTACTAAATCATCTCGAGTCACTGTTTGGTGGGCACTATTGAGCTTGGCATCTTTGGGCCCTAATTTTTTAAAGATGTGTAACACCGTATTGTTATTGTGAATGGCGAGTACTAAGGTAAGATGATTTTCCCCAAAGGCTGGGTGAATAATATGGTGCCACATTCCACATATCCCAAAAAAACAGGCGAGGTCACACCCACAACGATTGACGCATTCGACCAATATGAAATTTAATCGTAATAACACCCAATAACCTACATTTTCAAAAAATAATCTTTATTCATTGAAATAATCTTTTTGTTAAAAAAAGGAATATAGAATTTATGTATATTTTTCTTTTTTATGTTCTTCAAGCTCTTAAAAATCACCCTTTATCTTAAAGTTGACTCAGCATTTAGACTGCACAATGGAATCCTTAAACATTAAGCTGCATCTGTCGTTTTATAATTTGACTAGATAATTGAATACATTTTTCTGAAATTTATGTTCCTCAAGCTCTACAAAATCACCCTATTATTTCTGGTAAGTTGTGACTTGTTAAAAATCCGACATAAACAAGTGTACCATATTTTGTCCAAAAAGAGCTGGGAATATACTTGGTTTATTTCAATATTCTCTAATTTACATAATCTCTTGAAATTTTACACTAATTTTGTAATGTATTTTAAGAACTTGTAGCCTTCACAAAACAATCTAAAGACTATCACTGCGTTTTCGATTAAGTGAAAAAGTTCAAGGCAGAAATCCTGCTGCTTGCGTCGAAACTTTCTTCATCCATTCATTCTAAAGGATTTCAGCTATTCGAACAGCCATATGCTAAAAGTCTTAGCAAAACTACTTTCATTTCCTGTGAACTAATTCAAATGTATTTGCATTATTCGCATATCCATAAGGCAGCCGCTTAAGTCTGAGCCAGCGTAAGCCAAGTTAAATGAAGTTTCCTGACAAAGCACAAAAAGTTTTCCACAAGCCAATATGCATATAAACACTCATGCACAGCGACACAAGCAATGAATCCTTTTTCAAGGACGTCACCAAGCCAAAACGCACTGCGGCCGATCAATAAACAAACAACAAAAGTCAAAACCGTCAACTGGTCGAGTGAGCTGGTAGCGCTGGCTATCCATAGCGCCAAATTGCCGCATTAACATCTCCACTTGGCTGTTGGGCTGCCTCCACTTGGCCATATTAACAATGGAGCCAACATCGAGCCACGTAGCCGAACAGCTGCAAATGTTATTGACATTTGAAAACCCTTAATGGTAGCCGCATCGCGTTTCCTTAAAACCAACAACAGGAATATGCGGGAAAGCAAGCCAGCATACAGTGGGCGAAATGTTAATTTTGATAGAACATAAATAAAACAAAGTAATTGCGGCATAGCTATGTTTGACTCACAATAATATTTGTTTAAAAAATATTCAATATTCAAGTAATAAGTAAATCGAAAAAAATCGATAGAAAAGTTCAAAAACTACAAATGTTCTACGGGACTGTACTTTAAGACGCACAAGTTTTGTTAATACAAATCAAAAATCCAAAAGCAGTTTTATCTCTGAAATTATTACTCGACCATTTAGTCCTTGGAAGACTCACAATTGTATTTAAAAATTCAAATTTGTACCCCACGACTGTGTCATCTCTTTAAAGGCGGACCATGGATGTGTATATTAATAGCTGTTCAAAGAGAACAGGGCCCAACTGTTTGTACGTGAATCCGAACGGCGGTGTCTTAAATTAATAGAGATTTAACTATACAAATAGCGTTGATTCGACAGCAATGCCAGTTCTATATAAATAAGTTCCACAATCCAAAACTAAAAATGATATTAACTTAACACTTTCGTCCACGATTATAACTTAAAACTGCCCTTAAGGAATTTGTGTATTACAATAAAATCTTTTATCAGCCTTATTCTAATAATCACAATGATATATTGGAAACCTAAATATTTTACGTCAAGAAGTGTTAAGTGTTAATTATTTCTCTGCAAAGAAATCATTTGAATTTACAAAAACAAAAAGAAAGGAAATTACACGAAAATTAGCTACATCTCACTTACTTTCCTTTCATATGACCTAGTCGATCATATGGTAGACAAAGGAGACCCAATCTTATTTACATTTTCTTTTAATTAAATCATTTAGTGGTCATTAAAACACACTGAAGTTAATTTAAAAAACTTAGCGCCAGCGCACCGCTTGAATTTTCATAAAAAATCAACCTCTTTGTTCATAAAAATTGACATTTCGCCCACTGTGCGAGCTGGCATTGGAGTATTGGCTGTCAGCATGTTTATGAGCACTGCTGCATGGTGCTTGGGGGACTCCCCCAGTTTAAGGGTTGTTTTAACTGAACACAAAAGCCGGCTGCGTTTATTAGTTACGGGTACTGGGGATGTACTGGGCGTTGTGTACTTTTTGGGGGGCGGCCATTTAAAATGAGTCACAGGCACGGAGCTGGCACTTTGCCCAAACATTTCCTGGCAGCTCAGGATTTAATTTATTTTTAAAACTTGCCTGTTTTTAATTACCATGGCTGGGTAGAGAAGATAAAACGCTATAGATACGATTAAATTCTCACCAAGACTAGACAATTTTAATTAGTCAACAATTCGATAATTACGATGACGCCAACATGGCGCGAGCGCGTTAAGCTTTCACTTGATATTTTTCGGCTGACAAAATATTTATTTGGAAAGTTGATGTTGGATGCTTGCTGAAGTAAAACTTTATCCAACCGCAAGCGGAAAATTAATTTTCCAGCAAATTTGCCGCATTCAATGGATTGTAATTGATGTGTAGCGACGGCATAGCATCTACACTAAAGTGCAATTCGGATGGCATTGCTCTCAATCTTTGTCAAGACAAAGACAAGTAGGAGGAGCAGCCTTGGGCAATTATTGGCACACATGGTTGGTATTCTCTATCGACTCTGCCAAAAAATGTCTGACTCGTGTGTTCGACTGCAAGGTGACAAATCTATCTCGGTCTAGAGCGTATATATGATATATAAACGTGTAGAAACCAAAAATCGAATATAAGATTAGTGGTATACTCTGCAATATTTGCCCCAAATAATCTGGGGTGCCACAAGTACATATTACTTATCAATTCAATCATATAATAGTTGCATGAAGAAACTGAAGAATTGAGAAATCAATTAGAAAAGGGTGATTTTTTAGCAGCTTAATTTGTGGCAACAGCCAAAGTACTTTGTTTTACTGTCTTGCCTAGTCTAGTCTAAAATTTAACAATAAATTGACAAAATTAAAACGACAAACCCTAACAAATTATTGAATTTTATATTAAAAATGCAGTTGTCAATTCCCACACAAGCTCGTCTTTAATTAAATGGATTCGCATTTGGACTAAAAAACGAGTAATGAGTACCGGAAAATTTCTTGGAACGTACCTAATTTTCACGATGTACGATGTCCAGCAGTTATTCTCGAGCCCTTCCATACAATGACTATAAACTTGTTTGCCCAAAATGGAAGGACTTCACTTGTCTAAAAACGTGAACAAGATATTGCTACCTGCCAAATAGAATGCGAAATAATGGCTCAACTCGATGAGCAGTTTATTTCAAGTTGAGCCAGTCGATGGGCCGTTAAGATTTAATAGCTCTAACCTTTATTTTGTGGGGCTTTGATAAGTCTGAAGTGATTGATGCAGCGGAGGTCAATTTATTTAAAAGATACCGACTGATATGTTGGGGAGAGTAAGCCAATATTGGGCCAGCATATGGCCTATTTGCAGCATCATCGAGACCAATATTTATATAAATTATAGTTCATTTTGCGTTTGGCGTTTAGAATTGGCTGCCTAGATCTTTTAATTTAACGCCTAAATATGATAATTTGAAGGGCTATAGCAACAAGCCCGAAACGTTTGATGCATTGGAAGCCAATATTATAATATTCAAATCTTTAGACGTCATTAATAGTCTATAAGAATTAGGGGTTCATACAGTCTTGACATAAGTAAGAAATGGTCTCTCCCTCTCCTTCTTCTGTCAATTATGTCTATTCACTGCACAAATATAGTAAAAACCTTGGTGGCTAGAGGGTATAAAATATGTATTGCCTGTGTTTGCATTAGTTGTATGTAGGGCCGCCAGATATCGATCGATAAACATCAAGGCGGGCACGCTTCGTTTTCATTAAAAAACAAAACTAACAAAAATCGATAAACTTGCGTGTAATAATTTTTAAACACTGTGGGCGAGGGTTAGCGCTTGGTTCTGATATCAAAAGACATCTATTACATTTGACAGCTGCAAAGAGTTAAGCTCCCCACTTCCTATAGATTAAAAACGACTGACACAATCGGGGCAACTAAGTTATACATAGGGAGGAGTAAACCTTATAACTGAACCATGTGCATTATAATGGAATCTGATGAAGGTAAGCAATTTTAATAGCAAATAATAAATAATGTTGTATAGAGCAATAATTAGCTTAATTACTTTTTTCAGCAATTTAATTATATATTTATTTTTGTTGAAAAGTATTCTAAATCTTAATATATAAGAACTTATGAAAATTCGTACGATATAATTGGTAATCGTTCTTTTTTAACTTTTAGGAAACAATTAGGAAATTATGCAAAACAAAAAGAAATATTCGCCGCAAGTGACTGACAAATATTGCGCCGATCTCTGGAAAATGAAAAAACAAAATTTTTTGTTCGGATACGTTTTTGAGTGCTTCTAATTTTAAATGAGTGCTTTTTGATTCAACTTGGTTTCAAAGAACAACAAATTTGAACTGGTCAAAATTAAAGCACCAAAGTGTAGCTCTAAAAATAATTTATTTCATAAAACCTTAGAAAGTTACTAAAATAGGTATTACTATGGACTTAGTAAGCCGATGTGTAGTAGAGATCTCTCTCGACCGATAAAAGTAACGTTCTACAAGACGCTCAACCTGCCCGTACCCTAAAAATTCTCAAATTCGTGGATTGTGTGGCGACACAATCGTCGGCGACGATTGCAGCTGGGAAAAGAAAAACTGTATTAAATGTGTGCGCTGGCAAGGGGGACGACCTAAACTCAGCTACATAGACCTATTGGAACAGAACCCAATTTCCCAAGAAATGGCGTGCACAGTAGTTAATCTAAAATTCATCTAAAAGATACAAGTTAGTTGAACGTCGAATTCATTCAATATTTGTCAAAGCTCTATACGACTAGAGCTTCTAAATCATTCGAGTCTATTAAAGAATGGAAGATACTTTTCCATATTGATAGGAATCATTCAGTCAGATGACGTTCTAATTATTCACGGAAAGATTTACGAGATGAAAGCAATGAAAATCTGTTGACAACGAGACGTCAAATTGAATTCCGTTTTTAGTTAGTAAAAAAACTAGACTGATTGAAAGATTATAGCAAAATTATAACTGATTGAACTTAATTGAATATAGAGGACTACTTAGAGATTGGTGTGTGCAGCTTGGGGCTACCCTTGCGGCTACCCTTATACACAGTGGGATTCAAAAGTGTTAGATGCTATTTTAAGTTATCCTTTGTCAAAAAACTAAAAATTCTTTCCACTTTTTCAGTTATTTTTAGAGTATGTAGGTTCTGTCACTTTATAGCAAAGCTCATTACATTTCATTAAGTCTGTGTTTAGGTTTTTTTTTTTTGTAATGTATTTGCTTGCGTATGGCACATGGGTCCCTAGTGACTGGGTTCATTCCCCCATGGGAATAGCTTTATCTTTGTTCAATGCTCGTAACGAACGACCAACTACTGAGGTGGCAGCTTTGCTCCAATTGACGCGTCACTTTATTTGACTGTACGGGGTGGCTAGCTCCCTACTGATGAGCTCAGCGCTTGAAATTTCAAATAGATCAATCAAATGTTTTGTTTGTTTCCAACGTTACAGCTCAGCAAACAAGTTGGTTAAGTTTTATTTTTAAAAAATAATAAAATCCCAAAAACACTAAACACCTGTTTATCGTTACCCTAAAAATCCGCTTAACACCAAATGCGCCCACGTTTTTGGAGCTGTCACCACACTTAGTGTCGGCTGATGGTCTCCCCCAAATGAAAACCGATGCGTTCAGAACGTGGGCGTCTTATAAACTAATAAGATACATGGTCTTTGTGTGTGTACATTAATGGTGAATAAGACAAAATATATATACAAATATATATATATTTCGTGTATACGGCATAATTTGTGTCTGTAAAGTTCAAGCAACTTGTCTGAACTTGAACTCTTGATTATAGTGGTCGAATTTTTTCGTTTTTATATATTAACTTAATGGCGATATGTAAAAGCCTTGCGACAAATTTAATTCTGAAAAAGACAAATGTTTGTGGAAATTGTCTGTATAATTTATGTCATAAATTACGATAAAAAAATTGTAGTTAAGTGGTGATAAGATGCGTGTCATTAAGCTGACGAACATGAATGCTGACATTTAAATATGAAAAATGAAAGCGTACCTTGGACTTTATTCTGGGCTTATGGACACTTTGCCCAGCCGACAAAACTTTTTTACACTTTTTAAGCCCAACACACAACGATTCAATATTCTATAATTTCAACGAAAGTAGGGATTGAAATTGTCTTCAAACATTAAACTTGATCTTTCCTTATAACGACTCAAATATAGACTTCATTTAAAGCAAAATCAACTAAGCAAGCTCTTAAAAAATCAACCTTTATACTTTTGTAGTTTCAGTTCAAGTTTTTGGGACTTATTACCTTTAAAAGATGGTCTCTTATTGCGCATCGAATTGCCCCAAAAATACAATTGGTGACAGATAGCTTTGAGCTTTGCCTTTAATTTTAGAATTCGCAAGTAAATGCGTTTTCAAATTGTCGAAATATTTTAAAGGCGCATAAAAACACTCGTGCCAAAAACCTAACTAGACCTCAACAACAATAAATGCTGATGTCATAAACAAACAGATATATACAAATCATATACATATATATACATCATACATACAAAGATACATTATATACCTAATCCTACAGTTTGTAGAATAAACAGACATAATATTCTACATAAGCATTGTTTATGTACTACTACAGATATTTGCTTTGACTGCGTTGATGATTTAATTTACACATTGTAGTAAGCCGATAGAATTTATTATTTATTATTATTATTATTGTTTATTTATTATTTTATATTTTATATAAATATTTATATTTTATTCCGCACGATTTTTGCTCAATTGATTTGAAGGTCTGTGCCTTAATTGGTTTGCGCTATAAGAAATAAATTTTTAAATGGTTTTTACTTTAAAAAGGGTGATTTTTCAAGAGCTTGTTAATTTGATTTTCAAAGAAATATTAAATAAACACAACTTTACTTTTGAGCAAAAGAGTTTGTTAATATCGGACAGTAGCAAATGTCATTCACAATAATGCTCTGATCTGCGCTATCTTGTAAAAAGTGCGGCACAATGATAATCACTTCGCATATGAGGTTTAAATACAGATAAAAAGTTACTGTCCAACATAAGATCAGCTATTAAAAACAGTATTGCTAAAAAAGAAGTTGCTAAATAATCACCCTATATCAGTGGTATGCTATGCTTTGTTTGCCATTGATAAAGAGATTAATTAGACTAAATGAATGGAAATTGACGATTTTGTTGGTGCAGCAATCAATTGTAGTTTTAAAAAGGCATTTTAAATATTATATTTAGGTTTCAAACTCAAATAAAAACTATGAACAAGACAAAAAATTAATTAATTCAATGTTCTATAAATAAAATAAATATTAATATACTACATGTATTATAAATGCATAAAACTTTGTTTTTAAGTATTTCTTGCATAACAAAACTTGCGTAAAAATTGTTGATGTCTGCAAAAAAGGAAAAGACTCGAAAAAAACAGATTCAAAAAAAATTTAACCCATGTATTAAAAACACAATCTTTATTCCTATTCCACACCGCCTGAAAAAAAATCGATATCGGTAGCTATACTTTTTTTTTTTATTCTATAATCTAAAGATAACAAACGAGTTTTGGATCTTGTAGCACTTTTCTGTAAAAGATATATAAATACTGCTATACCAACCAAATTATATATTTTTACTGATACACCCCATGAAAGTAATCCAGTATAGAAAACTAATTTTGATAAAATTCGGCACTTGGTTTGAAAGTATTTACATACTTTTATATTCTGGAGTTGAAAACAAACAAAAAAATTAGGGATAAAACCCGACCTATGAGAGATATATGAAATATTTTAATCGATTTTGCATACGACAGCTGCTGCAGACAAGACATGGATTTAGGCTTACGACCAGGAAATAGCCGTTTCGATTGAGGAGATACAAATGGAATCGAAGCAAGAACTAATCCCGAAAAATGACTTTTCGGACTGTTTCGAAAACTGGAAAAAGCACTGGCATATGTGTATTGCATCGGACGGGGACTATTTTGAAGGGGAAGTAATAGATTTAGAAGCATAAAGATTTCTTAAATTGTATTACAAACAATTTTTTTTTTTTTAAATTAGTTGCTTCAGTTCTTATAATTTCTGAGATCCAGGAATTTATATACATCAACTTCTCTGAAACACACTGATGATACTTTAGGTAACTTTAAGGGGTCACCGAGTGTTTAATTATATAAATCTTAGGTCCGAACCTGTATTAAATGTCTTTGATGAAGGATTATTAGATTAAGAATAGAAAAGTTTGGCTCAACACACATTGAAAGAATATCGAATCCACTCAGGAACAAAATATCAGTAATTTTTTTTATTTTCGACGTTAATTAGTTTAGAATTGTAGAAAAACTTTTGATAGGCAAAATAATCCATATTGTACATTAGAATTTCAGCAATTTTTATAAAAAGCCTCAGTGCTTCGAATTTCTAATATCTATAAGTGTTCTAAATAACAGTTTTTCATGTTCAGAATCGACTTTGATATTCTCGATATTCCGCTAAATCTCTGAAGTGAGTTACATTTAAATCGTCTAAAGTTCACAACTTAATTTGCGTACTTGAATTAACTTATCAATTGCAATAAGAAAAAATAAAAATACAAAACCAAAATGCATATAACATTTCAATTTAAAAATTGGCGCAACCACAAAACCTCCGTAATGCCGTCAATACCATATAAAAAAAAACAAATATAATCATGGAATCCCACAGAAGTTCGCTCTGCCAAATTGTCTAGTTTTTTATTTTGCCTACAAAATGATAGAAATAGAAAGAAAACTGGCAACGTTTTGCTTTTAGTTTGCTTTACATGCGATTTTGTTTGATATTATCTTTCCATTTAGCACTTCATTGAGTAACCGCAATAGTTAGCGCTTTGTATTTCTGAGATACAAATGTATCTACAACTAAACAGATACACGAGTGAGGAGCTTATACAATTAAATTGCTGCCAGCAACTTGTTGGCTTTTGTTAATAATTACATAGCAGAGAGTTTGTTTGACTGAGATATTTTTCAATAATCAGAGTTACAGTCAGATGCAATTCGAGATATTAAGAACAGGTTATATGAGTTAGAAATCAATAAAATTGATACCTTGTCAATATTAATGACAGCATTCAAATTATCCTTCAATTATTTGATAAAACTTCATTACAAAAAATAGTTGCGAAATATTAGGCACGGAACTTTTCGACAAGTGTACTCAGTTAACAAAATAAACAGTGGTCCCGTAAGTCCCCCACGTAGGTTGGTAGTGCTACTTCTTGTCTCAGAATACCTTGAAGTAAGTTGGCAGCACTAGTTCGCTTCATATGGGCAGCACTGATGGTTGTGGACCTAACGTGGGAGTATTTTGCATACACTCTAATTCGTTACTAAACTTTGGTAAAGGTGTTAAAAAGTCAATGCAAAATTAAAAATTAACACTAAATGTACAGAATGTTGAAATATATAATACAAAAAATATAATATCAGTGCTTTTAAAAAATCTGCAATTTTTATAAGTTTTGCGTGAAATGTTTTCTCTCGTACCGGCCTTTGCCAATATAATCGTGATACAGAACTATAATATAAAATAGAATATTATATTGTATAATATACAATAATATAGTGCATTTTTTTATGTTTATATACTTCTTAAGAAATCCTAACCGAGTCATAAGAACTTAGCATCACAATTGCATTGAATTTCTGAGCTATAAAATAATGCGATTATTTTAATAAAAGAAAACATTATTGAAAAATTGATTAAGAAAATAAAAAATTTTATAAGTATAGTTTAATTTTATATAATAGTTACGATTTCATTTAAAATTTCAAGAATTTACATTTTTTTATATTCTATATTTATAAATAGCTAAGGGAGTAAATTTTTAACACCTACAATCGATATTTTGCCCGATTTGCCCTATAAGCCACAGATTTTGATCAAATACGCGCGCGTTGATTGCAAAGATATTGAAAATACTTAATTACTTTGTGTTCGGGATTTGATTACGAGAACAAACGCAATTAAGTGAATTTAATGCAAAACTTGGCAATCTGGAAAAGATTCATCCTTTAAGAACTGTCCCAGGCTCTGTCCCATGTTGAGCTAAACAGACGGCGCAAAACAGGGTTAGTTGAAGGGCTCTAGCGAATTTCTCTACAGATTTTTTTTAATTCAATTAATTTAGTGCCTAAATGGGAACTATTTGATATAGAAAACCGATTTTGAACAAATTAAGCTTTGATTGAGAATACAAAAATAATACTTTAATTTAAATGTTGTAAGCATAAGTTAATAATAAAACAAACAAAATACAATGAACTTAGTGTAAGCCCCAATTCTTCCATCGATAGCCCCATAGGAGAATTACCGATTTTTGTCATACTTGATATAGTATTTGTAAACAACAAAGAACTATTTTTCTATATCTTTAAAGACAACCGTTGCATTCAAAACTTTTTGATTTTTTGCAGGCGCTGCTTCCTACATGGAAGCTAATTGCTCCAACTTTTCCCATCTCTAATATCAACTTCTCTGGTCATTCTGATCATACTCTTGGTAACTTTAGGGGTATCTTCGCGAACCATTTCAGCATATCTAAAATTGAGGCGTTTATACAAACGAAAGACGGTCAGATGGCCAGGGGTTTATTCAAGGCATACTTATCATAGTTAAAATAACTTTAGGGGGACTCCGACTTTTCCTTATAGCAATTACAGACATTTTCGGCTTGCACAAACATAATATACCCTTGGTACCTTATGGTGCAGGATATTAAAATAAAACTATCCAACCCTTGCAAAGCATGGCGACATATATTTATTAAAATCTGTTCGAAGAGAACTGGGACCTAGAGCATATAGCCCGTACTAAACGGCGATGTCTTTATTTAATATAGATTTACTTATTCTAATAGCCTCTTTCACCAGTGCTGCTGCAGGAAATCGAACATCCAACCTACGATTTGAGAGGAGAATACGCTACCATTACAATGTCATAAGACCAAATATTGAAATATTATCGTGAAGTATGTATTTAAATTGATTCCGCCAGAACCCTGTTCCAAATTGCTCTAGCGTCAAATTATTTACTTTCTAAAACAAATTAAAACTATACCGCATATTTGCCGCATTCTTAGAGAACGCAAAATAAATTCGATCATAAAAAGCAAATGCCACATAGAGTTGGTAAAACAAAAACCCCGAGCATATGTTAGAGAGTTCTTGAAAACGTAAACAGTTGTGTCAGCGGGAATTTAACAAACACAACAACAATGAAGATTTTTTGGCATTAAAATTCAGCTGACGTTTAGGAAACAACAAGTTATTGTAAATATTTCAAATTAAAATTTCATTTTAAATATAAAGTTCGTTATGGAACTATAAAGGCACAACAGGAAGTGAACATTTTTTTGTATTTTTCTGATAAACCGACATGTTGCAGTTGAGGGCGAGTGTAAGACGTTAAGATTAAAGAGCACTTGGAATTGAATGACTTACCATTTGGCGGTGGTTTCCAGACGCAGATCATGATACGAGGCAGTGAATTGAAATTTCGCCGCACGTTTGTTGACACGCTGCAATCTCTTCCAGACGCTGCCCATTGCGATGTCTACTTAATGTGGAATTTTTCGTTGTTTTCGTTAAATTATTTTTTCGAATTTTTTTTTTTAGTTTTTGAGGTTGCTTCGTTTCGTTCAAAGAACACCAAGATTAATTGGATTGTACGAGTTACTCCTCAAGTGTTTTAGAATTTTGGGGTTTTCCTGAAGTTATGGCGCTCGCTGTGACCTGGGAGGGCTGTTCAGTCCAGTTTCGATGTTCGTATATATTTGGGATGTTGTAGTTCTTGTTGTTGTTGCTGTTGTTTTCTTGTAATTTGTTTTTCTCTCTGCTGTTGCTGTTGTTGTTGTGCGTGTTTAATGAGTATTGCTTACAAGGCGGAACACAACAAAAAAAAGAAAAACAATAAAGAACAACAATAAGAAGACGGCCACCAACGCTTCGGCGATTAATCTTGATTTCTTGATGTTGTTGTTGTCTGCTGCTGGATTTACATTTGTTGTTGCTGTTGTTGTCGCTCAGTCGCTCCGTTTTTGTTTTTATTTTAATTTCTTGTTCTCTCTCTCTTCCACTTAATTAGCTGTCGCACTCACACTCAATACAATGCTTGTCAAACTGCAACCGTTATTTGCTGTTTTTGTTGTGTTTTTCTTTTATTTTGTTTCGTTTATTGCACAACTCTTCGTATAACTGCAGTTATGTTTCGCTTCTCTTTTTATTTTTTATTTTGCTTTATGCAGTTACCGTTCTTTCGGTTTTCTTGAGTTTTTCACAATTTGATGCATTGCAATGGCTGCTGTTGTTGTAGTTGTTGGAAATATGAGGATAGTGATGAAAATAATAATAGAGATGAAACTTAGTTTTCACTTCGATAAATAATATTAGTTATTATTATTATTAATATTTAAGAATTTTATGTGTTTTCTAACAATTTTGAATTTGTATAAATTTTTTTAAAAACACGCGACAACAATTTTGTTGAGCGCCGACTTTATTTCATAGCTTTGCGGCTTTTTAAAACTTTTTTTTAGATTTGGAAAATGAATTTGTATCATTTGTAAATTTTACGAATTATCAGTACAGTTTCACACGGACAAGATTTTGTTGAGAACAACATAATTTCATAACTTCAAGACTTTAATCTTTTAATCTAAATTGTTTATTTCTAAGTTGAAGGTGTAGGGCAATCTTTTGGAATTTTTGCAAGAAATCGTAGCAAAATTAAGATATTTATCTTTCAAATACGATTCCGAGTGAAATTGATAATTTATCGGCTGTTTCATAATTGAGAACAAGCTATACTACAAGCAAGATATTTTTGAAAAATGTTTAGAATTACAAACCAGCCATTTGTAAATTGTACGAAAAAATGTAAACTTTACAAATACATACAATATAAACTTAAAATGGATTTTGCGTAAAGTTGCTTACTGTAGCTTTTATCGTCTTTCATTTGATTTTGGCTTCGCGGCCTAAGCGGATACAACGCACTTATTATTTAAAAATTAAATGTGCAATAAATGAAAACGGAATACACAAAAGTGAATCCGTGTAATAAGTTAATTTATCGTCTTGTATTCGCTTATATATTTTTGCAATCAATATCTAGCAGGAAAAATATACAAAAGCTAGAAAAGCTGCCAGTTTTTACGCTCCAATCACAACGTTTAAAATGCAGCCAATTTATATATAATTTTTGATTTCAATTTAAAAACTGATTCAATACACGACGATGACAATTTTTCCATCGGGTACTGGGGAATTCCACAAGTATTTTATCTTTTCAATTTGTGATTTAAAAATAAAAACAATATATTTTTGTAACTTCTTAAAATAAAATTTGAAAGATATGGCATAGCTCAATTACTTTCTATCAGTCCTTTTTTTGGGAGCAGAAAATCGAATGTGACCTTGCGCATTGTAGAACACAAACAAGTATCTGATTATATTTGATTGGTACTATCACATCCCAAAGACTCGAAATGTCTGACAGTATAAACTTTATTGCAACGCAAAGACAATGCAGCGGCAAACAACTTTGTTTCGCTTAATTTTAATGAAACAGCAAAAAAGTAAGGAATTTATTGGATGCCCTTTGTTTTGAAGGCGAACCGGAATGAGCGAAAAACAACAAAAGAAACGCAACAGACAGTGTCTGAGTGGGCTAGGGTGCAGAATCCTCTGCACAGTGTACTCACAGTTTAATATGAGCTACTTTTTAATCTTTAAATAGAGAGTTTGAATTTTCATTGGTATTTCTGATGATACGGTTTACTTCAACAACAACCAAGCAGTCGAAAATTAATCACATAAATCATGCGGATCGGTTAAATTGGAAGCAAGAAACTTACGGTTTCAAGGGTAATCCGCATAAAAAATGTGCATTCGAAAATAGGATAATGGTTATTATTCATCATGTAACTAATATCACAAAAAATAATAAAAGAAAAGGAAAGCACGAAAATACTAAGATTTGAAATAATAAGAGTATCTCGTGCATAGAAAAACTAAGTGGCATGTGGAGTAGTGAGCATAATCACATACGAGGACTGTGAAGAATGTGCTGAGTGTTGCCATTTATATTTGAGAGGCATGATATAGTTTTGTTCTTCTGTCACCACTTTTAATAATTATACCACGACAGGCGTGCTGCCACAGCGCAGTCAAGTTAAGCCGCATTTGTTATTAAGTTGCTTGAGGTATCGGACTATAGTAGGCTCCTGGAGGACCCCGTGAAGCACATAACGGAAAATTCCATGGCAAAGGATAAGTCATTTCGTCATTGCTTCCAAGGAAACCAAAGCGTTGCGGGAATGCGATGTTCTACTCACAATTTGGATATGGGAGTACGAATGACACCCAGTATATTGAAGTCTTCCGGAAGATGATGCAAGAGTCTACAATCGACAAACTCCCATAGTTAAGTAATACTTCACTAAATAAAGTAATTAATGACTCTTCGTCCGTTGGTTCTAAAGGGACTCGCAAAATTTGTGTTTACGGCGATTTTGTGGGAAAACGCGCATTTTTATAGTAAGTCTATGCTCATGGTTCATTATTGAAGGCAACGACAGTAGCTTGCGAATGCAAGAAAATAAAAGGGAATGAACAATAACTTAGTGACATGTGAGAGAATTATGTGAAGTAGAGGATGGCAAGCAAAAACATATGAAAATATGTTTCTTTATTGTTGTCAATTATTTTAAATGCCGCAGCAAAACACGCATTTGCCTAGTTGCTGCTCTCGCACTCATTTGCGTTCCTACTGGCTGCACTCACTGCTTCATTTCTTACTCATACAGAGAAATATTTGCTAGCACCCCCTGTTTTGCCCGCCTCTGTGCAGCAGAGCTACCAGGACGTCCTTAAAATGGCTAAAAATAATGCAGACAAAGTTGCGTTGGCAGCGACGTTGGCAGCAAACTGGCAGGGTGTCGTCATGCAGGTGCAGGACAGGTGGGCAGATAGATCGCACACGGACACACACACTCGCACACAGTGACTTATAAGCCGGCTTGCTTGCACGTAAATACTTATGATTCATATCATTTTACGGCTTAATATCATCATCATACATTTTTAATTAAAACATTAAAAAAAATTAATATAAAACGAGACAAGCAAAATAATTCAAAGACGGCAAAAACAAAAAAAAAACATATGCGCACACACACACACAGGCACAGACGGTTGTAGCAGACGCGTAGTATTTGTATCTGTTAAGTCGCTTGTATTTTTTTTTTTTTTTTTTTTTTTGTTAAACTTCTGTTGTTGTTTTTCTGTGACCTTTGCTTGTCATTTTGTTGCTGTTTTTCCGTTTATTTTTTCGCAGACAAATGTTATATTTATCACTCGAAGAGCACTGTCTGCATACATTGTGTATACGCGCCCAACTGAGGCGCATTTTGTATAAAATTTAAAATAGATTTATTTTGCATTTAAAAAAATTTTACGATTTTTGCTCGCAAAACGTAAAATTCACTCTCACTACACACGCACACACGCGCGCGACTTGCAGACGACAAACACACACACAGATACAAAAATTTGCTGGCAAAATATATTTCATTTTTTGTAAATGAAGCTCAAACTATGACGTCACGCTTTGGCTTTGAATTTTGTCTTTATTTTTTGTTTGAGGTATTCTGGTTTTAACATTTTTGCTTTTGCAGCTCAACGAGCATGACATATTTTTTATTTTGGCATTTTAAAATTGATTTATTTGGCTTAAATTAACAACTTTGCGTTTTTATATGTTTTAAACATAATGACACTGCCTTTGTTTAACTGCACTTTTTGTGACAATTTTTTGTATTAAATTTAAACGAATTGCGCGCATTTTAATGGTTTAGTTTAATTAAAAATAAATAGCAATTTTTCCGAGACCTTTTTTTGCTGCTGCTGCTGCTGCTGCTCTGTTGCTGGTCAAAAAACAGTGTTGTTGATATGCCAGACAATTTGACGACATATCGATGTTGCATCAAGCCTATTATCGATGATTGCTGCAAGTCATTCCGATGTTTGGCAGGCGAACAGCTGTTGCAGCTAAATGACTGCTTGGATTTTCAAATATTTCTTGTTGAGTTGTTACATCAATAAATATAGCATTAATTTAATGATTTTATTCACTAAAATTTTTTTGATTAGTACCGATTTAATTAACGAAAAATTTGTATTATTTATTGCATATTTTGTTTGCATTTTATTTTATAAATACAAAGTGCCCTAAGTTCAATGCTTTGTTTTGTTGAGTAGCGCTGCCATATCGCTAAAAAATGTTTGAACTGAGTTTCATTTTGAAATATTTTTTGTTAAATTTGAATTTATATAATAGAAATCATTTAATAGATTTAATGACTACAACAAATAATTATTAATATTTATTGTATATTTTGTATGCATTTTTAATAGATAGTCAGCGAAGTGTTGTTTGAGTTTAAGGCGCTGTTAACTTTGCGCTTTGTTGCGTAGTGAAAAACTTAACATTCAGTATTGTAAAAATTTTTGGTGTTAACTCATATTTAAAGATTAAGTGTTAAACTGATGATTAAATAAACTACAAATTCTTTTTTATTGCCTATTTTAATTTACCTACTTCAGTTCCTTGCTCTGTTAACTTTGTGCTTTGTTGCGCCACCTTTCCATTACTCTAAAAATCTTTATGTCCAGTTAAATTATTTAAATAATTGTTATTTTTGTAGTTACTGCAGAAAACCTTTATAACTTTTTGCTTATTTTATAGGCACTTATTTTAAATTCCCGCCACAGTGCTCAACGTTCACATTGCGCTCAGTGTTGCCACATCACTAAAAAAACTTTTCACTGATTTGGCGAAAATACCGGTTTTTCTGCCTCTCTCACTTCGCTGTGTTCCGGACCATCCAATAGAATGAGAAGTTTTTGTCATGGAAAGTTTTGGGCGTGCAGAAAATTCGCGAATTTCGCCTACAGCACGCTTTACCACAACAAATGAATTTGGCCCAAAGATACCACATATAGACTTTAATTTTAGCAAACAATATATGCATGACACTTGAAAGGTTGTGCTTTGGCCTCTGAAGCGTATAAGTTAAGAATGTAGCGAATTTCAGGTAGAAGACATTTGGGGGACTCTGCCTGAGGCACGGCAACATTTTTAATTGCTAAAATATTAATTTCTGTGTGAAGGCTGCTCTTTTAAATCAATGCTTTAATTTTCATATAGTTAGTTCTTTTTAACTGAGTTTTTAAATTCTTACTTCTAATTAACCTTTTATGTGGATTTTCAACATTTTAGAGCGAATTTCAAAATCACGACCTAATGTCCATATAAAGGATAACCATGTTGTTCCTCCTGCGTATTAGGAATTTATTGAAACAAAGTCTTATTCGCAGTATACATTCGCTCAAAAACCCTGAAGAATGACATGAAGCGTAATCTTCAATACAAAAATTCAGTAGGAATGGCGGCATTAGATATACAATCGGCGTTTGACACTATTTGGCATAAGCTGCAAATTATAGGTAGGCCCTCGTACCTTTAAATGACCACTAAAAGCTTTTTAACAGAAACATACCTTGGGGCAGATATGCATAGTGTAAGTTGGAACCGCAAGCGACCTCCAGCCTTCTGTTTTTGAACTTACTTTTTATAGAATCTTTAATAAGGATGTTCTTATTGTAAAACTTAGTTTTACAATACATTGTATGTTTGTACTTTTCTTCGTTCAGTTACTTTACCTTTTATTTACAAAAAGCTCTCCAAAACAGCTGTCGGTTTTCGGACTAATATTTACATCAACAGGTCGATCATGTAGGGTATGCTGAACAAATCTGTAAATGTAGATCAGATCTTATGATTGGAGAACTCCGGTGTCGGAAGACTTGGCTTAATGGTTGGTTGCATCTGTGGAAATATATAAAAAGGTTTTTTATTAGTTTTCTATTGTTCAAAAGAAACTTTTAAAAGATTTTTTCAAGACTTCGAAATGTTCTTGAAACTATTCAATCATATACTAATGTTTTTCACATTTTTCTGTCCACTTATGTTCATCCATCCTTAGCGCCAAATTTCCATAAATCAACATCCAGCGAAAAACATGCTGTTTAGGTCCACAAGACAAAAAAAAAACTTGTCACATGAAGGTGTATATCAGCTAGCTGTCGCTTTTATTAGTTGCGAATTGTAAGTCACATATTTTAAATGTTTTCATTTGTACAACTAAAACTTATTTTTAAAATTTTATATGGTTATTTTAACCGAAACTCTGCTTTCAACGGGTTGTCGAAACTCATGGTGATTCATAAAATATCAAATAAAATGTTGCGGGCGATTATGACAAAAGTTAAAGTTAAAAAAAAGCAAGGGGAGTAGTAATATTGTTATAGGAAGATAAGTAAAAATAAGATTAAAATGTATGTTGGAAGAATAAAAAAAAAAATTGAGAACGAACACATGGAATATGGAATTCAAGAACTGCCAACGCATGTTTTGTATATTTTCATTGCATGTGTGAGTTAAAATCTTCTAGGGGTAAAACCATCATATTTGAAGATGGAAAAAAACCTTTATGGAGTTTGAAATGTTTTCCAATTTATCCATTATTTTTTACAATATTTGGTGTTATTTATGTGTATCTCGCGTTGTATAAGTCCGATGGGGTCCCAATAATGGCATTAGAGAAATAATATTTCCTACAGTTCTGTGGTGGTTGGTTGGTTGATTCAGTTTTGTTCGAGCGTTCGTCAAGATTGTTACTGGTAAAGAGAAAATACGCTATATATTGTCAAAACAAAAATTAAGAAGATATATGTATGTCAACTTATAGCATGAAGATGCCCTACAGCAGGAGAGAAGATTACCAGTTGCACAAGTCACAAAGTTTGCTTCTGCTATTTATGCGAAGATTTAAAATTCCCAGACGATGATCAATTCAGCGGAGTAGACTTATATGGTACTATGAATGCTCTCGCTAGGGGGAAAACAGCTGCTCATGGTGTTTATAGCCATCTATCCACCAATACCTTTATTTTATGCTCAAAATCGGTTATTGTTAAGAATTAATTGTACTGCGGCAATGCCATACATTTTGTGAAAGCTGTACGTATCCTTCAAGGTTTGCAGCATCAAGATGCATGGGCGATCTCATGGAACATGCAGCAGTAACGAGATGCAGTTTATCCGACAGCGAGCGCCTCAATTCTAAGATCTATGGGAAGCAGCCAAGCAGCCGTAGGAGTTCATGTGACGTTGAAAGCAGCACGCTGTCGACTTAATAAATTAGACACAACCGACTCAGTGATGCGCACTCCAGACCAACTTCTTATATGAACAAATTTCCCAACGCTACGAATCACGTCCTGACGGCAAAGGTGCTCTTACGCGCTTGCACAGATGGCAGCTCGTCTTCGCGATTCTAGAAAGACCGGCCGTGAATCTAGCTATTAAGATTCAAGAGGAATGTAAATAGAATAACATAAGAAAAACTTAAAGCAAATTGCAACGAATTTCTAATACACTACTTATTTCAAAGTTAAATTACGCAAACATTTTGTCGCCTCCGTATATGAGTATGAGCAATAGATAGTGCTCGTTAGATTGTTTTCTTCTGACATCAAATGATCGCTCACTCGAAAACTATGAAATAATCATAAAATAAATTTAAACGCAATTTATTACATTTTATTTATATTTAAACCATTTCGTTTAACATTAATTACAATTAATTAAAAAATTAAGCGTGCAACAGCTGCTGTTCGAATTTTTTTTTTTCGTAAATTTATGATCATCAATTATAAATATTATTATGCAAACAATAGAATGCTTATAATTGAATAAAAAAAATTATAGTTTTTTTTTTGCTTTAAGTATTTTAAGTTGTTTTTTCGGATTTTCGGTTGCAATTACTGAGCTAAGTATGTATGTGTGCATGAGTCTCTCTGAACGTATGGGTTGACCACCATGTTGTTATGCGACATGGCGTGTGGCAGTGTGCAGCATTTTGAATAAGGATTATCAAAGGACATCAGTTACTTAATTCATTCAAACTTATATGATTTTTTGTTTTATTGCTTCGAATTGTTACTGGGAACTGAGCTGGGGGATGAAATGCTGCCAAATGTGTCAATATGCGGAAAGGTGTAGTTAAAATAGAACGCGTATCACATTTTTTTTTTTTGTTCACACATATAAATAAATATATATTTACATATATATATATAGAGATATATAGGAATATTTAGCGACAGTTGGAGGGGTTTATGAGGTGTGCACAAAACGCAAATTATCACAAAGAAATTTTTTTTTTAATAACAAACTCATAAATAATTAGTTACAATTTGGGTATCGTTTTTGACATGCTTTTTTTGTATTGCTCCTACGTACTCCATCATTGCTGGCCCAAAAATATCCAACACCGACCTGCCACGCCCAGAATGCACATAACAGCATAGCGCAACTACTTACTACAATATTAGTTTAGTTTATATGTTTTTGTCTAAGACTTTTTGTTCTGCTGCTGCTCTTGCGTTTTTTTCTGCTTGCAAAAGTCCTTATACGCACGTTCGGTTTCCTCGTCCATTTCGGGATCCAAATCCAAGTCACCGTCACGATCTTCATCATCGTAGTCATCGGCATCGCTGGCCACAGCATTGTCTTCGGCAGTGAGAAAGTCAGTTTCTTCAGCGGTCAGCTCACGCCCATCGGGGCCATAGAACACAGGCTCATCGCTAAGGCGTGGCGGCTCTGGTGGCTTCGATGTCTCATCATCGCCCAGTGCATTGGATACCTTACGGCCCCAGTTATTTTGCTGCAAGGCAATGACATTAGCAGCCATAGGATATTTACCCGGCGAATTGGCCTCAATGCCCTGCAAGGCCGCAATGATGGACTGCATGTTCTGTGGACAGTCAGAGCTGAGATCATAACCGGCCAACTTTAGGGTCTGGCAAATACAACGCACATTCTCGGCAGTTTCACGTTTCAATAAATGACCCAATGAGTAGACAATATTCTCGGCAATCAGTGTTATCCGTGAATCGTCATCGCCGCGTAATTGCATATACAGTTCGGCCAAAAAGAGGGCAGTTTCGCGCACCTTTTGCTGATGCTCTGTCGTTTGCATATATTTATCCACCTCAGACTGATGATAGTCCAGTTTGCACTTGAGCAATGTGTGGAAAAGTGAGTCCGGTTTGAGATTCAGCATGTGCAATAGATTATAGAGTTTAGCGCCCATA
Source organism: Chymomyza procnemis (assembly GCA_035046065.1). NCBI lineage: Eukaryota > Metazoa > Arthropoda > Insecta > Diptera > Drosophilidae > Chymomyza > Chymomyza procnemis. The sequence goes on along the minus strand of JAWNOJ010000023.1, from coordinate 6,797,845 downwards.
TAGCGAAAATTCGGTTGCTCTATAGATTTCTCAAATATATCCTCCATGGCAATGGAAAGCACATAGTTATTGTTCTCCATGCCATCGAATATGGTTAGAAAACGTGCGGCGATTGTATCAAACTGGCCCGGATTTTGATTAAGGCAATGTATTACAGTATCAAGATATTCCAAAGCAATAGTCTCCATATCGGGATGCGAAGAGGCCGATGATGAGGCTGCTTCTGTTGAAGTTGAAGGCTGTGCCGCCGGCTGTTGCTGCTGTTGTTGGTGATGGAAATACTGATGATGATGCTGCTGATGGTGCTGCTGCTGATGCTGCTGTTGTGTGAGTTGTTGGAATGAATTATTTAAATGCGCATGACGTTGGAATTTCGGTTGTGATTGTTGGTGTTGTTGTGGTGTGTGCATTTGGTGTTGGTGTAGAGTCTGTACCTGCTGCTGTTGCTGTTGTTGCTGCTGATAGTAATTACCAGCGCCGGCACCATTATGTGGCTTCGGCTTACTAATATGCAGACGTCTTTGCACAGAATTGGCAAATGAGCCCATATCATTATTATACCCTGTCATATGTTGTTGCTGCTGCTGATGATGGCAATAGTGCTGCTGCTGCGGCTGTTGATGATGCTGCTGCTGCTTATAGCCGTTCATATATCGCTGCTGTGGTTGCTGCTGCTGCTGTTGTTGTGCATAGGGCGGTGCTGCAGCCTGGTATTGCTGTTGCGACTGTGCGCCACGTTTGCTTATATTTGGCACAAACACACTGGCGCTAGCCGAGAGCTTGGAGGAACCATAGCCGCCTAGTGGATAATCGGATGCCACAATTTGCGTCTGCACTGTAAAGCCTGGTCCAAAATTGGCAGCGCCAAAGTCGCCTACACTGCTGGCTGCTGCAAATTCATTATAAATTTGCGCATGCTGCTCCAAAGACAAGCCGCCCAGCGTTGGCTGTGTAGCTGAATTTTGTGCCTGTCCAGTGGCCAGATTTGGACAGCGCAGCTTCTCGTATTGCTCTTCTGGTTGAAAGGGTGCGCGGCATGACATGACGGCGGCTGCTGCTGCGTCGACTTTTGAAAACTACAAAGGGAGAAATTATTTAAAAACAGAAAAAAATACACTATTAAAAAGTCGCCAACAGCAACAACAACGACAACAACATTAAGAATAAGCTACAAAAAAATTGAGAGCAATTAAAAATGCAAATCACATTTGACGTTCCAAAGTTGCGGTTACGTCGCGCAATGCCGACGGACATTTTGTTTCTTGCGTTTGCGTTGTAACACTTTTTCCCCAGGGACGGTGATTGGGGAGGGGAGGGTTCTCTTATTTTTTCTAGCAAAAACTGGACGTAGTACCTGAATAATTTGTATATCCAATATATATGGCTCTTTGATCGTTGGCTAAATGTTTTATGTTTTTTATTTTATGTTATTTTCATTGCCTACCTTATATTTTGTATTTCAATTTTTCTATCTTTTTCTTCCTCGTTGCTTGCGTCGTCACCTTTCGCTGCTTCTGGTCAACTTTCGTTTGCGTTTTTTGGTTTTTGTTGCTGTCGCGTTGTCTTCTGCTTCGTCGTATTCGCTCGTGTGCTAATTAGTTACAATACAAAAGAAACCGAAAACGCCAAATATTTGCGATTACTCGAGTTGTGCACAACAACAATGTACAACAACTATTATGTTTTTTGTAGTACGTTCACATAAAATTTGGTTAATTTACTGAAACAATTTAAAATTACTTCAAATGTCAAATTACTAGCTTGTGCTGTTTTCCCACTAGGCTTGTTGATACCACACCGATGTATATATATAAAATATATCGATATCAGTTGTGCGATATGTGCAAATACACATATCGTTAATATTAGTTGGTAGTTTTGGTATTTTTTATTTTATCAAAATTCAATTTTCGAACATGCTCTTATTTTATAGCTCAAGTACTATAAATAAACAAATTTAAAGATATTAAAAATGTATCTATGTAAAACTGCGCAAATATTTTGACAGCAAACTGTGCATACGCCAGTACGTCGCTATCGATAACTTTAACACAGCTGTTTTGAGTACTAAAATGCACATTCATTGGTACAAGAAGTATCGCAAGCGTTTTGTATTAGTTCAGAAATTATGGGAAACCACATTAATAAATTGAAAGCTTATAAAACAGAGTTTAACTTTGATTAACAAAGGTCACACGAATAATAAAAATAACTATAAACAATGAGAAAAACAACAAATCGAAGTTTGCACAGGTTCGACATTGTCAACAAATACTTTGCACACTTCCCTTTTGTGCTCAATTTCGCTTCTATTCCGCGAAATCTCCACATTTACGCTCTATTTGTTTAAGTGACTGAAATTTATGCTTTTTGTTGCATTTAGTTGTGAAATTTGTGATCATCGGTCAAGTCAGTTATATAAAATTTAAAAATGCCTGGAAAAAGATTGAGCGCTGAAGTCGTTGAACTGATTTGTTATAATTACTATTTGGGGAGATCTGTCAAGGAACTATCACAAGTGTTTTCTGCATCGCGAAGAACAATTTATAACGTAATTTATCGCGCAGAAAACGCGGGCAGATTAGAATCAAACAGTGTAGCCGGCCGTAAAAGTAAAATTTGCGATCGTTTAGACCGGCTTATCATGCAAAAAATTGAACAAAATCCCCAAATATCTTTGAGAACTGTTGCTAAGGAGCTTAAGGAGGAGTGCGATCTGGATCTGTCACACGAAACAGTGCGCAAAGCCATACTTCGGCATAAGTAACATTGCGAAGATATGACATTCAGAAACGGATTGGAAATCAATATATATTTTTTTTAGAGCTACGCATGTTGAGATGTGGCAAATAACAAGCGACTGCGATGATCATGAACGTCCGATCGAATCTGTGGATTACAATGATCAGCTGGATATGAGTGAATCCAGCTCTAAATTAACTGATAACGACATAAACGAAGAAGTCTCATTAAGCAATAATAATGTAAGTTACGCATGTGGTAGTTTACAATTTTAAAATATTTTGGTAAATATTCTTTGTCGTTTGTCGTATAGCAATGTCCAAAGCAACAAGCTCAGATGCAATCGGAAAAATTACGCTTAATTTTTAAAGACCTTTTACAACACCAGGAAGAGTTACTTGCGCAACCTGTGGTGGCACCCACATCAAAATTATCGGAGCACTACGGTGCACTTCAGTACTGGGACAGCTTGTTGAAAACTATGTCGCCGGCGAGAGCTACGAGAGCAAAGTTTGCAGTCACTGACCTGCTACAGGCCATGGTCAAATCACATATGGATACGGATAACTAAAAGATACATTTATTTAGTAAGTTTATAATTGTTTAAAATAAAAATATAACTGACGATTTGGCAGCATTCGCTTAAGTTTATAGCCCAAGTGTTATAAATAAGTAAATCATTTCAATTTCCTTAATGTGAAACCCTAATTAATATGCATTTACATAATTATTAGCGAATGGTGCATAAGTCAGCATGCTTTCGTATAGCTGTTTTTGCTAATGAAATTTTTTCATTTGTGCTAGAAATTTTACAAGCCATTGTTATTTTGCTGCATAAACATTCAAGATACATAGTATATACGCTTTTGGATATAGACAATTATACTTATCCTTAGAATAAGTTCGTATTTTGAGTATTATTTAATTAAACTTAAAACTTGAAGCGGCTAGTCACAAATATATTTTACCCAAATATTTTATGTATTCAAATGTATATTTATTTGTGCCAGAAATTTCGCAAGCCAACATTTGATTTTTGCTTCACAAATGTTCAAAATGTATCAATATATCGATATAAAATGCGCGATATGTGCAATTACGCTTGTTTGGTACTTTTGGTATTATTTTTTTCATCAAATTTAAATTCATCAGCATGCACAAACGTAAAGCGATTTGTTCATAAACGAAGTGCTATAAATGAATAAATGCAGATGCATATTAATTTCTTTTATGTGGAATTCTAAGCCACATACGCTTGCGCAATTATTTTGCTAGGTAAATTATGCGTGAGTTGGTAAGCCGTTATCGATAACTTGGCAACAGCTGTTTTAGGTGCTGAAATGCACATTCATCCGTGCAACAAATTTCGCAAGCATTCATTTGTTTTTGTGCTTTACAAGTGTTGTGTGTGCTTTCTTAAATTATGGGAAAACGCATTAATAGATTGCAAGCATACACAACAGAAGAAAAGCTTTCTTTAATAAGGGCCATACACAAAAAGCCCATTTTATGGAACATAACACATAAATACCATTTCAATGGCAGACATTCCAAAGCGGCTTGGAAATCAATTGCTTCTGAATTGAACAAAGACCGTAAGATAATCGCATGTTTTCAGCTAAAACAAAATACCTAAAACTAAATGTTTATAGCTGTTGAATGTAGAAAGGCTTGGAATTCATTAACGGACAGTTATCGCTATTATCGTAAGCGTTCAGTCAAGCACGCAGTTGCAGATGGCATACAAAATGTAAATTGGGAATTTGCTGAAGAAATGGCCTTTTTACTGCCGACCAAGTTAGTTTTTTGTTATGATTAAGAAAAATGGTTTAGTTTTTATTTATTTTTTTTAGAGCCACGCATGTTGAGAAATCACAAATAATGAACGGATGCAATGATGACGAAAGTCTAATTGAATCTGTGGATTACAATGATCAGCTGGATAAAAGTGAATCCAGCTCTAAATTAACTGATAATGACATAACCGAAGAAGTCTCATTAAGTAGTAATAACGTAAGTTGTGCTTGTTTAAAGTATTTAAATCAGTAATTGTTAAATATTTTATGTCTATTGTAGCAACATTCAAAGCAATCGGAAAAATTAAGCTCAATTCTTGAAGGCTTTTTACAAAAACAGGAAGAACTACTTGCGCAACCTGCTGTAGCACCCATACCTGAATTATCAGAGCACTACGGTGCACTTCAATACTGGGACAGCTTGTTAAAAACAATGTCGCCGTCCAGAGCTACAAGAGCAAAATTTGCAGTCACTGACTTACTACAGGCCATGGTCAAGTCACATATGGATGCAGATGACTTAAAGACATAATTATTTAAAAAAAAGGACAATAATACAAAGACAAATTTTTGTTCCAAAGACATTGTACACAAGTTTTGTATGCTACGTCGCGTATTAAAAAAAAGTCTTTTGTTTATAAACAAAATAACGTTACTTTTATATACGAGAAACATAGACTAAAAAATTATGGTATTTTTTCGTTTTACTAAAACTAAATTTTAGCAAAATATTTTATTTAATGTTTAATTAATGTATATAAGTTAGGTAATCTAAAGTCTATTTTATTGCTATTTTACAAATAAAACCACAATCAATTTTAAAAATTTATGTATTTTTAATAATTTGAGTTGGTCAAGCGACAGTTTGTTTTCATAATTGAGAAAATAAGATACATAATAATAATATTAAAAAAGTATATTACCTATTTCTGTTAAATGCAGTTACTGTTAATTATTTATTAATTCTTATCATATCCACTTATTATTTCTAATTATATTGTTGCTTAAAATGATATAAAGAAGGCTTACATACTTTTTATGATAAACATTTGAAATGTGAAGTAATAAATATCAAATATTAATAACATTTTAAATACTTTTTTTAATTACAATTTTATTTTGTAAATAAGCAGCATTTATTCACTGCAAATGAAAATTAAAAAAATTAAGTATTTCATTCTCTGCTTGTATATAAATAAGTATTGCTGTTTGTTGATTAAATTGTGGCTTCAAGATATCAAATTTTACAAGAATTATATTAAAGTTGGGGAAATAAAGAGAATCAATTATCTCCACAGTGCTGACAAGAAGAATGACAATGACAAAATAATTTCAGGTATTTTTGCGCATTTAATTTGAATTGGCGGTATGTTTCGATTAACTTATCGTCCATCGATAAGCTCGGCAAAAACCGTGGGCTTATTCAAGCAAATTGGCAGCACGAATTATAACTGCAGGTGGTTCAAATAATTTGCACCCAACTTGCGACCAAAAAACCCCTTTGGATTGTATTTTTAAAGTTTTATTGGTTAGAGAACAGCTTGTAGAAGTTGGAGTCATCGAATTGTAGCTGCTTAAAAATTAAGTCGGCCTTAACATAACTCACGGTATACCCTTTTACCAAGACCATAAAACATATTCAGCAACGAATTTTAATCACATATTAGCTGAAGACAATAAATCCTAAAGTCGAGCATGCATTGGGATTGTAAATGCCAGTTTTGGTTCAATACTCGTAAACATTCATAATACAGGCTCAAATATGCGCACCAGGCAGATTTACGCACACTGTATGCGAGGGTAGCAATGAAAGCAATCCTTTCGATGGGCTTAGCCTTGACCTCGTCACTGCTACTTGAGGTTGTTAAGAAACACATTTTTTGGTATAAATAATTGGAGTAGGCATGCGCTAAGCAAGAACATTAACTGATTTTCATGTCCTACTAAAGTAAGAAAAGGAACCATCTACATAACAACTTGGTCAATTGCGTCTTCTGTGGTCTTGCGGATAGAAAGCTTGGCCAAAAGCATTCTATCTTTTAGGCTTGATGCGAATTCTTGAGACTGCGATGAATTTATTTCTTGTCGAAGCAGCTATAATTAATAATAATATATGTTTTACTAAGATATCCAAAGTACCCTGGGCCTATTTATGATTTCGAACTACTTCCTAGTTTATTATTAAAAAGCTGCCCAGAGAAAACACGGGCTTTTTATTTTCCCCTCAGTGAATTTGTTGACTAACTTGATGCCTACGGGTTGTCAGTTCAAATTATATGATTCTTATAGTTGTGATTTTAAACCTGAATTAACTATATTTCTTCGTCAAAGAGGAAGTTTAAGTCTAGAAAAAGTGAGTTAGAGGGTTTAGAGAGTGGAAAGTTACTTTCTTTGACAATTTTTGTGAGGAACTTTCAACTTTGTTGTTTAAATTGGATATTGTTTAATTTCAATACGAAATAGGTTCTTTAAAAACATTTTGTCTCTTGAAATGAAAGGCCAAGTGATGCTAAGTACTTTTGAAACTACCCTCGTCAGAGCGAGTTTACTAGCAAACAACCTATCCATACATTGCGGCAATCGATTTCAGTTCGAGTTAGAATCCGATGACATAAGTTAAGAGCTGCCCAGCAGCGGAGCATCAAAAACTATGCAAATGATATGTGACAGCTCGTCCTGTTCCATTTCTTTCCGGATTTTCACGTTTTTGTTATTGTTGTAGCTGCTGTTGCTGCTGCACCTGAAGCATTGTACATAAATCTGTTGCATACGACATGGCGCCCGTGGCGAAAGTGGAAATTGTCCACCTGTAGCCTAAAATGAAACCATACTTCCTGCTGGCTAGGTCTGCATGTCCCTTGTATGTCGCTGTGTCTGTCTGCTGGCTAAGCGCATTGTTTCTGTTGTAATCTATAGCCAAACAGCTGCCGCTGACATCCCAAGTATATTTTTACGCGCAATTGGTTTATACACTGCAGCCATGAGCTAGAGGATCTGCTGCTTTTGATTAGGCCGTAAGGGGAACTTTAAAAATTCCTTCGGTTGCATATATGCCATGTGCAGATGTCCTTTACAAATTTTGACAACTCAATGCCAAAGCGCTAGAGTAACCCAAAAATAGTACGTTGTTACTTTGAGCAAAGAAATGCTTTTAAGAATCTAAAAAAAAATGTACCAATTTTCTATTTCCAGCCCATACAAGCAGAACTCTCCCCCTTTTTTTGTACATTTAGTATAGCATAATGGCACATGCAATCCTTTTAAAATACATTACAATCCTGCAGAAATTTGGCTGTAGTGTATACACTTGTCGAACAGTGTCACCTCAGCTACGCATTTTTTCCACTTAAATCGAAAAAATCGTGCTTATGACATTTTGTCAGTTCTACTTATATTCATAAGGATTCTTTGCTTCTTGTCTTAGTATATGCATGCACGTTAAGTCGGATGTGTTTATTATTCATCTGTATGTTTTTTTTTTTTTCATATTTTTAGAAAATATAATTTTCTATATGACATGTCTGTGACCTCGAAGCATCTTTATACGGTTTTTGGCAAGGTCTTTACTCGAGTTAGCTGCTGTATTGCCTTCTAGTAGTACATAGCATTTCTAGCATTTAAGGAGTTGATCCCTGGCAATTTTACTGAGTCATAAAAATGTTGCTGCTGTGCATTCATGCATGTAAATGTGAGCAGCAGTTCTTACTTTAAATTTTTGCATGAAACTTGAATTATTCAAACTGAAAGCGCTGAGATTTCAAATATAGATGAAAACACGAAACGACAAAAACTTAAAGTTCTGGCTTAGAAAAGTTACTTTGTCAGTTTAATAGTCTTATTTATATTTAAATTTGGCAATTTTACAAGTTAGGTGTTTTAGGACGTTTATCGACCATAATTGGACTTAACTTTTTTGGTTCCATAAATACAAAGAAGTTTCAGAAAGATTCCTCTATTTTGAGCATGGGTTACAAGCATTAATCATATTGTATAATCATAGTATGCTGCCATTTAAAAGGCCTTCAAAAGTCCTGTAGATTTGGTGCTACGCATTCATTATTCATTATGGAAAAGTTTATATATAAACTATTAATACTAGCAAATGAATTTATGCCTATTTCTAGCATAATTGGCAAAACCCTCATCCTACCAAATATTGTTTAAAGATGTGCATTATTTTTCTATTTTGTTGTGGCTTACAAATTTTAGCACTTTAGTTTTATGCATAAATTATTACAATATGTACATACTGGCATGCATTAGTGCATTTTACAGCACTGTTTGGGGTTAAAATATCTTGCCGAAGGACGAAATTGGAAAGCCTTGACTGATGTAGCCCTGACTTATAACTTCTAGAGAAATTATACTTTTTAAAACCAAAATTATAACTTTTTTTCTTGTTTTCGGATAACATAGTTACCTTACGAAAGCACTGTATGAGTACATTTTATTTGTCCTATTATTTAGTTTATAATGTGTCCGTTTTAAATGGCTTAGCTTCAAACTTACACATCAGTCGAATGAATTTTTTTTTAATAAACTAAAAAACCTTAACTTCATCATTGGCAAATGGCAAGATTCTTCGTATGTAATACGAAACAAGCCACTCTTTCATGGGGAATAGGCTATTAAGTTAATTATGCAAATAAGCTTCAGACAAATGCAATGTTCGTCAAGTTATAGTAATAGTTCAGATGGGCAGTGATCAAATCAAAAGGCCGTGACGAACACTGCTTTCAATAGACCAGCTTTGCTTCAAGCCTAAGAAAATTTACTTCAAATTTAAAGCTTTCCAAACTATTTTAATTCTGAGTTTCTTACTTAACAACTCAGTTCTAGAGAAGCTCTACATTTTAACGACCCAAAGCAAATAGTAGTTAAGGATCTGTGAACTCTATCGATTTGAATAATTTATTTTTATCTTTGAAATTACGAAGCAAAAGGTATCACAAAAGCAAAAGTAACTACATAATATATGGGGAGCTACAGATAACTCTCTCATCTCAATCACCAAAAAATGTTTCTCTTAACCAAATTTATGTCATTGTCATTTGTAAGGCTTTCTGTTTTATGATTTACGGTAATTTTTTTTACGTCATAAAAAAAATTGATTTACCAGTAATAAAAACTTTCAACCATGCAGTATTAGGTATTTCATAAAAGTATACTTTGGGGTCTTTATTGGGCGAAAATCTAATATGTAGATCGTTTCTGTCCGTCTATTTGAATTGTCTGCTTTAAAGTCGTTAATTGTTTATTTCTTTTTCCAAATTTGAGAACAAATTATATTACAAAGCGTTAAAGGTATTTTTACACTGTGAGAAAAGAGTTAGTGAAAATAGTTATTTGAAACAAGAATTCGCAATCGTTTCTTAAAATGAGAATTTTTAATCTAGAACAAAATATTGAAGAATACTGATAAGTGAAAAATACTTTAACTAAGCAAAAAAAATATAGTCATGTCCAGTAATGTCTTGAAGTATCTGAAATGGGATTGAGAGAACATCTTACATCCCAAATTAGGTTGGACTTTCCGGGTTTTTAGCTTGACATACTTGTTTTTTTTTAAGTGTATCTCTGGGCTAAGCTTGGCTTGAAATAAACTAATAAATACTGTTAAATAAATTAACACTTAAATTAAGCAAAAATGTGCTTAAAATAAAAAAATTCCAGAAAAGAGAAGTATTTGAAATGCGATGGACATTCTATATTCTAGGTTTCTTGCTCTCGCTGTCGACACAAGTTCGGATTTCTTAGTTTTAAGTTCGTTATACTTGATGTTTTATTTTAGTCCAAATATTCTTTTGAAAATGTTCCATGTCTTATTGAATAATTCTCATAAAGAGCTTACTGCAAAGAAATTATAAAATGAATGAATGAGAGAATGATTAATTTCTGAAAACTTATATTACACGAGGACCGTTAATTGTTGATTGCAGATTACAAAATCTAACTTTTGACTAGAACCTAGCTGGACACGGATAGCTCGTTTTTAATGTCACCAGTTATATATGAATATAGCCTTTTTATTCTCAGTGTCAATCCAGGCTACTATTTGCGATTCATGTCCCCCAAAAAAGAGAGGTTGAAGCAATAAGAAGGTCTCTGCTAATAGTGGCTATTGAACAAATATGTGCAGTTAAATATATAAACTACCCAAATGAAAAATAAAGCCTTGGATGTGGACTGCCAATTTTGATAAGAATGCTTGAGAATATCAATAAATATAAGGCTGTCAAACCCCTGAATCACACACAATACGTGTAAATAAATTTGCAAAATTTATATATCGTTTGGGTAAGGATTACTCCACACACTTAACACAAATCCCAAATGGATTACCTATCTCCAGTGTTCAGGAACAAAAATTATTTAAGCAAACACCGAAGATTATCGACCAAAGGTTCAATGGATTCGGCTACATTCATAAAACATAAAAATTAAACCATAAATTGAAAGACCCACATTGAGAGTCCTAAATCAAACTTACCAAAATTGAAAAGCCTCAAAGTAAACATAAGGTGAAATTGAAACTTTTTCCCAACCCACATCCACTTCATATGGACGCAATGGATAAAATATTAACCAAGCGTCAGTTTGAACTCTTAACGTTCCACTAAGCACCACAGGTCATGCAAACATATCCATAATACGTGCTCCTTGCCAAAAACGTGTGTGTGGCCAGACATGTCATAACTCAAAAGTTTCGATGGTTATATGGGAAGTGGATGAGACGATAATAAGCAATGGGCGGGAGAGCACGCAGAGCATACGCAAAATTAAATGGTATTAAAATAGAAACCTAACCAAAACCACGTACTTGGCACACACTTGACCATAAATTGGCATGGAAAATGTGACTAATAATTTGTCATTATTTTGCAAGCGAGCGAACAAGTTGAAACACTGAGGCAAAACTTGGCAGCTCTTGGTCCTTTCATGTTTCGAATTTCGAGCTGCTGTGGATTACGATACAGACCACTTGAGCTTGGGTCTTGGGCCAACTATTTGAAATGTCATCGTTGCAATTGTTAAGCAGTTAAGCTACAACAATTTACTGCTCGAACGCAGTAACTTTGGGATGGCAGGATGAAAGGACGCATGCATGGAGGGTCATATAACGGGTTGCCATTGGTAAGTCAGCTGACAACCTGACTCCATACAGCTGCCAACTTGAAAGGGATCTCTTTCTGCCATGTCCTGGCGTTTACAGCTTTCTAATGTTCAGCAACAAAGTTTGCCAGGACAACTTTTTTTTGCTGCGTCATGTGAGCATGCTCCGCACACACTCTGCAACTGCCTCAACCCCTCATATTTACTTAATTGAATTAGGTCTTAATGGGAAGTGTCGGCATTAACTGGTCAACGCTTAAAGCGGAGGACGACACTAAAGCTTCATAAAAAGCAACATTGCAGCAGTTGTGGACTTGTTCCATTGACTTTAACAAGGAGCAGTTCAAATCTTTAAGTTACGGGCATTTTCTTTCGCTCCACCTACTGAATCCTTTGACGCTCAACTAACTATGTGCATTCATATTTCAATGATTTTTCAATTTTATTAACCAAATAGCAAAAGAATGAGTAGTTAGATAAAAGGATTGCTTTTGGCATGTGGCGAATTGCGTATACGCTATCGATGATATTTTACTGCAATGTGCAAATATTTTCCATTAGAGATTAAAAATATAAGATAATATGCAGCTATGTAAGATGTTTATAGAGTTTATACTATAGTCTATAGAGTTTTTTTTCAGGCAGGTATGGGTTTCAAGTCTTTTCGAATACTCGATACTTCGTTTCGATTACTTTTCCCCAAACATAATCCATAATAATATATGTTATATATCCGACTGAAATATAATCGTATGTATGCAACTAAAAAATGTATCTCTCAAAATCTACTGCAATAATAACAACACTCATGGAGGGGTAGTATTCCCGAAATGAACCAACACCTGAAGTTTTTTATTTTCTGAAGAAGAAGATTTCGCGCATTTCTATGTCTTATTCTATACGCTTTTTATTTCTTCCTATCATTTTATTTACTTTGAAATTAATTTAAACAATTATATATTTTTTATACATGTTCTTGTAACTTTTTTGGCAAATTTTGTGGTTACGTTTCCAATTAAATTATTTTAAACTTAACTAGGATTTGTAATTTACTTTGGTACTTATGGTAGAAAGACACTTTAGAACTTTTTATAATATGGATTTTTTCAAAAAATTTTTTTTATAACAATGAAATAATAATAAATAAATAAAGACAGGAAATATGGGCTAAAAACATTTCTTTATCTAACTATAAAACAAAGAAAAACGTTGAAATTTTGCTTCTTAAAAGATATTAATAGGACTGCAATATTTATAAGTTTAGAAATAAAATAATTTAAAATACAATAGAAGGGGAATAACTAAAAAGGTTTCGTAAGAATAATATTAAAAATAGTTTCAAAATTACAAAAAATATCGCAGCTGTATAATAAGTAGCTGAACAGACGAATATTTCAGACCTATAAGGGTTAATAATAGGCTTAGAAATGCTGAGTACAAGAACCAGCAAAGGCGACCCATTGGTAATGGAGTAAAAATTTAATATTATTAGTTAAAGCGGGATATATTTAATTTTTTAATATTATTGGAAAAAAATACACATTCTTAGCGCTGAAGTATCTTGAATAGATCAGTATTCTTGTTAAAAGCTAATAGGATAGCTGAACCTTTTTTCACCAATATTCTCTCTCAATGAGAACGGAATTGTCTCGTTAGGGTAAGGCCATCTTTCATTCTATTGTGCTCATAGTTTTTCATAAAAGTTTTCCAAAACGTACGCCAGCTTTAAATCTTTGTAAACAAAAAAAATTGATTTTTGTTGATAGTACTGTCATAGCTCCAAAGGCGGAGCATGAAGATATTTCTATTTCTGTTCTTGTTCTGCTGTGCGAAAATAACAAAGCTCTAAAGTTTATAGCCGAATCCCAAAGGAGTTGTATTTATTTTATAGAGACTAACTTAGGCAAATAGCGCATATTTGCTAGCTATATCAGTGATTGGCAAATTAACCAGTGCTGCTACGAGGAATCGAACCAATGATCTTTCGGTATTCAGGGGAGTACGCTACCAAGCCGCGATGCGAACTGTTTGTTCTATCTGGATCAGTTGCTTAACCGGTTTCCTGAGAGAACTGTTAAAGTGCAGTTGACGTATGAGTCATGTCCTTAAGAAAACCTGGATCATAAACCAAACTTAAGCTTCAGATATAAATTTTTGCGTAGTTTCTCGTTTCAAATCAATATTTTTTATGTAAAATTAAGTGACATAGCTTAGTTAAAATTATTAGTGTGGCTTTAAACAATACATTTTTAAACTTGAACAACACAAGTACTCTGACCACAGCGATACATTAACCTTTATAACTCCCGTAACCATTGATATTTAAATTCATCGTTTAAGCATTTTCTTTGAGTGTTTCTCCAACTGAAATATGTCAAAATTTACTCATTCATATCATTGTCCACCCAATCAAAAGTAATTATAGTTGAAAATTTTCTATGGAGATATAGAAAAAGTGGTTCGTCTGAAGAAATGAAATCCAATTTGATAATAATTGTAAGAAATAAGTTGAAATTTTGCTTTTTCCAAAGTATGTACGCGGGGTATTCAACAGTCCAGCATCATCTCGACTGATTTATATTATTATTTTTATAATTTCTTAAAAGCAAATATTACTTCCATTCGCAATTAAAGTCTGCGGTTTATTGCTGATATATAGAATTTTATATAACATGCTATCACAAAAAGTGTATCAAAAAACTAAAGCAACATACGAAAAGTATAATTTAATGCTCCTTGAAGGGGTTAGAATGTCTTGAACTAGATTCTAGAAATTACGAGGTGTGTGGCATTAAAATAAATATGTTTTATTTATTACTGCTAAAGTCCTAACAGATTTTTATTACGTATACGTAATATGCAATAAACGCAACAATTGTGTACCTTCTTGGCCTAATAGTGTTAGAAAATTCACAAACCCCAATTAATTTCTAGTGTATCCTTGTAAGCCGCAACTTTTATAATCATTTCTATCAGTTTATGTCAATTGTATGCCAACTTCTTGTAGCCAATTCGATTGAGAAGGGTTTTATCTATAAACAGAATCAATCCCCTACCTTAAGGCCAACAAGAACAACAACAAAACACGCATACACACAGCCCATATACAATCCCATTAATAGAATCGCTGAGCCGCAAAAAAAAAAAACACCCCAAAAAACCAAAACCAAAATCAGAAATTTCATTGTTTCGAGGCAGATAAGTAAAAGAACACAAAGCAAAAGTAAAAAGTCAAGTAAATTTGGATTTCAAATGCTCGAGCGCACATTAGATACTCGAACAAAGCGTACATTTCGGCGTCTGTTAGATTTTTAATTAATTAGACTCTTGCTATAATTGCAAAGGCTTCTAAACTTTTTTATAGTCCATTTATAATACCCCTAGAGCCAGGACATTCCTGCCAATTCAAGCAAGTAAAGTTACCTAATTGCAAGAGAAGTGCTGTGTTTTACAGTGAAAATGAAACCTTTTGACTTTCGAACTTTAAAATAAGCAATTTATGTTGATTTCTATTTATAGATTTCAATGGAAGTGGTTTGAAGTATTCGAAAGCACTTTGATATTAGTTATGTATAAGGTGGAAAAAGAGTTGACATTTCAGACAGATTTGTTGACAGCCAGCCAATTTGGCTAAAACGTTCAGCTTGGCTATTAATAGAGCTTTTTATGGGCAGTTGTGGCGGGTAGTAAAATATTAAATTTTTATTTTTATCATAACTTATTTTTTTTTAGAGCCTTAATTAAGTATTAAATGACATTAAATTAAGCTATTTTTCTCAGTGTCTCATCCAAGTTGGTACAGTTAATTTTTTTTAGTGAGCGTTTAAAATAAAAGGTTCTTGAAGCAGTAACAAGTGGTTCCCCTATGCACCTCCACATAAGAAAGAGATAATGGACTTGGATAAAGCATGCTCTCAAAAAGAACCCAAGCAGCATTATCCGAATAGCACTAGACTGGAATCCTCGACGAATAGGACGATCAAAAGCAACTTGGGGACGAAGCGTTCTTCAAGAACTAGATCAGATCACATACACATTATCATCAGATTTAATCCAAATCGGTTATTGTTACATTACAAAGCATTCTTAAGTCAATTGGTCCATAAAAATTTGTTTATTGATTAGCTCTTATATTTAACAAATGAAATTCTTTTCAATATTCCCAGGCAATATGCCAAATATCAATAAAAAAGGTTGCCTATATTACATAGTTTTAATATTATCAGTCGGACAAAAATATTAGTCTAGAAATATATAAATTTTTGATTGCCGAATTCAACATTGAAAAGGATTTGCCATCATGGCATTATCTGTTTCACACAAAAATTTGAAGTCGAAATAAAATTGGGATCTTCGCAATTTTTATCTGAATATATAATCTTGCGGAGTATAAAACTGATAAAGAGTTGTAAGTGTATAAAAATTCACGTTTTTTAACTATAATCGAATAATTATTTTTTTAATATTTCTTTTGTTTAACAGATTTTCTTGTGGCGTGCAAATGCTTTACAACTACTGAAAACTTTGCACTCCATACAAAATGTTTTACCAAATCTAGTTTCCTCATTTCACTTTTACAGCTTGACCTTTTTTTTTAAACTTGACTTACCAAGGTAAACTTTTCAAAAAATTTTCTATGGCCATTGCTTTGAAGGTGAAATTCTATTTACATTCCATCTGTTGGTTTTAAAATAAGATAAGAAATAATTTTTGTAAGAACACTCAAGTGTAATTAAAATGTGCATTTGGCTAAAATCAAATTGTTGTACCTTCTTGGAAATACTTTACTTCAGAAAACAAAAATAATTCACTGAACAGCAGCTGTGCAAAATACTTGGATACTCTTCTACTTTTATTTTTGTTTTAATTCTTGCACACAACACCGAAGGAACTCATTTACGTAGATCAGAACCTGTACACCTGTGAAGAGTGTTGCCTATGTTAAATTTAAAATAATGTTTCTTTGAGCAGATCTACACTGAGAGTAAAAAGTCAAACTGAATAAAACAATTATCTCATTTGAATCGAGAACAAGTAGCGTTAAAGGGACATCTTCAAAGATAATAATTTAACTTAATGAATTGGGAAAAATTTACTTAAAATCAGAAAAATGCTCTACACAAAAAACTATTACTTGAAACAGTATTTGAGGATTTTGAGTCTCGTATGCAAGCCATTTTAAGTACAAAAAACAGACAGATTTTAATTTTTTCAATTTATGTATCATCAGGATATCTTTATGTTCGAAGAGAACAGACGCCTACAGCTTATAGCCAAACGGTGGTATCCTTGATTAATAGAGATTTACTTTTGAAAATCGCAAAACTTCGAGTTAGCTAGGCCAGTACCAAACAAAAATATGGATAGAAGAATAGATAGATTCACTTTAAAGACAAATCAGCACGTAACTACTGTAAATCTCCCTACCAGATATTTAATGATTTACAAAATTAAAATCTATTGTGGCTTTTTTGAACTATGTTTTCCTATATTGGACTCCAAACTTTTGTGGGCGTAAAAATGTCTAGAGGTACAAAATTGATGCGGTGAGGGTATTTTCCTTAACAACAATAATAAAAATATAATAGAGTATGGTTTTTAGTTATTAGGTGTCCCACTAGGTACAACTCACACTTATATCTACGAAATACAATCGCTTAATATTTTGTTTCAAAATAGACATGTTGGCCTAGAATTTATATTATATCCAATTTCATTGCGCTCCATAGATATTTCAGAATTTACTCTTCTTTACAAAGCATTTTTAAAATAGTTGGATTGAATATTTTTGCCTTAGTTAATTTTTGAAAGAATTGTTAGCTGAAGTCATCAAAGGGTCTTTTTTTGTTTGAGCCTTTTTAAACGGGTTTTAAACATGAAACTAGGGGTATATCTGTGTTCAAAATTTTCCCGTTCAGACACAATTTTGGCTTGTTTTACTGTACAAGAGTTCAAGAGTTAGATTCGATTATAAGAATCTACTTACATTTGAATTCAATTATTTTCTGTGGGTAGAGGATTACAGATTTTTCTAAGGGTACCCGTTTTCTATCATATGGCGATCCCACTAAATAATACATTAGTATTAAAGTCACATAAATTAAAAAAAATTACCCATTATTTCGCTACAAACTCTACCAACTTATTTTATGTATATACATTTTATTTTAAGAAGTAGTTGAAGCCAAGTTTATCATTCTAAGCTCCAAGTTGTTATCTACTTTTTCAAGAATTTCTTGTTTTTTTTTTGTTAGTTTTGTTGCTTTTGTCACGCAATGCTGTTTCTTATAGATACCGCGTCTTATGACCCTGACTGCAAATAAATTCGTACTATTTACTTATATAAATGTTAGTTTAGATGCCATATATGAATACATTTGAGCCCGGTTTTTTTTTTTTGCTGTTGCTGTTGGCCATCAGCAAAAAGTCAACAAACTGAATCTCGGCTGGTATTTGACGAGTCAGGCAAATGTTCTTTGTGAACGTTACAGGATTATATTTTTGTTTAGGACACACTGAACGAACTACCATTTGCCACTACAAGTATCAGCTTGGCATTTAGTTACAATTTTTTTTTGCCTTTGATGCGGGTCGACTAGAGTTTGTTGAGCTTTGACGCGTTGGTTTCGCCTCTAAGTTATAGTAAAATGTTGTTGCTTGGGTTTGTTGCCCATATGTCAGCCTCAGAGACATAAATGCTAACAATTTAAATTTTGAGATATCTTCAGCCAAAGTGTAGTAATTGTTTTTACTTAAGTTAGAAGCGGTACAAAAGTGGTAAGAGTTACCTTTTGAAATGAATGCAAGATTTTAATATTTTACCACAAATTGTATTTAGTATGTGATTGTACTGCTGGCGCCATCAAGCTATTTTAGTGGCGCCATCTTGCGTGTGGCATCACTAAAATCGTTGGACAATACTTTTTTGTGGCAATCTTAGAATTTTCAAAGAAATGTTTAATTTTATCTTAAAACTTCAAATCACAAATTCATGTAATTTAATCGTTTTTTTTTGAATGTGCTTTATTGAGGTAAAGCTTTCCCAACAGATTCACTTCTTGAAATATATTATAAAAGAGAAGAAAAAAAAACTACTTGAAAATATTGAGACTTAAGAAGGTATTAGTGTTTTTCGGTACTTTCCACCGACCAGATTATGCTCTGTGTTTCTAACCAGTGCAGTATGTGGAAGCGGTATGACAATATCCAACTTGGATCCAAGCTTGTTAGTGTAGTTTCAGACGTGATTAGCCCACTATGAACTAAATTCTAGAAAATACTCATAAAATTCAGATAGACACTTTTTGCCGTTTACAAGCCTACATTTGAAAACTCTTTTAGGGTTATCCCATATGCTATCATGTTTGTGTTTGGAATTCTGACAAGTTAAATTCGATTTTTCGGAATTGCACCACCATTAGCTCTATTGACATAGGAAAAGAAGTCTCCAAAGCTTTCCAAACCAATCGAAAGACAAACACGGATACCCTTTATTGTGCAACATCTTCAATTTTGTGTTAGAAGGAGTACTATGTAAGGCAGGCTTAAAGTTTTTATATATCACCGTCGAATAGTAGCTGTAAGTTGAAAAAAAGTAGCAAAACTCATGCCCTCCAAATCGACCAAAAAATATTTTTTGTAATAAAATTTAGGTAGGAGAAACATTTTGGTTTTATCATTTGAGTGTTCACGTCGCATATTAATATTTAAAACTATCTTAATTGGTTGGGAAAATATGATTTTAGTAACGTTATTTCTGCTTCTGCAGAGTCAAAACGCAAAATGGAGTCAAACTGGAGGTAATGCGATAAAACTCATTTGTCCATAGGTTTTTCTATGGTCGCAGTAAGCGGTAGTGTAGCAGAGACCTCTCTAAACCGAGAAACGTAACGCTCTACATCCTGTCCGCATATTTACAGGTCGAGCAGCATAGATTATATAGCGAACGGATGCAGTTACGCTAGGGGAGTCCGAGAAAAATATTTCGCAAAATCTTCGATCATGCATATGAGGCACAAATATCTCATTCGGATGAACTATGAGCTGTATGGTCTTCATAGAAAATTGTCTGCCAGCGTATGACAACCACCTATCTTCTCTACTAGCAAGTAGCGAAATAAGCTGGGGAAGTCTGTAGCCCAATAATGATTGTAGTGGTCACCTTAAGTAGAGTAAGCTTGTTTCCACAATTTTTTTTAATAATCTCTTGTTGAAATTTAAAGCACTTGATGAAGCATCCGATAAGTACAAAATGAGTACGTGCAACAAGTCCATTGCAACACAAAACACAAAACAAATAAAAATATAATTGTACATAAAAATTAAATACTTACGCTGAAAGCATCTGCCACTAAAAACTACGCCATAAAAAAGTCGTAATGTGCTGGCTGTTGCCCTGTTCTGCAGTTTTTTCTACACACAAAACCAACACATTTGATCGAAAGAGGCCATTTAATTTCAATAATTATCATTAAGTCAACTTGACTTGCATAAGGACTTTGGGGGGTATCTAGGATAACCATATTAATTCACGTTTTAATTGAGTGGTGACACGAGCGTGCCAAACTAAAGTTAATTATGCTTCAGCTGTCATATGAGGCGTATGCTTAATATCATATGTATGTTGGCATAGGAGAATGTCAGGTAAATTTTCTGCATAATGTGTGTCTATGTGTGTGCGCGTATGTGTATCAAATAACTGCAGACTAATGAAGTTCGTTAGCCACGGCATCAAATTTTTGCTCTCTTTTAGTCCTTCTTATTGTCGGATTTGTGCTTTCTTTAACTTTGGCCTTTTCCTTTTGCAATTAGGATGTGCCCAGCAAGCGTGCACCCTGTTGACACGAGAACATCAGAAGGCGGTCTAATCATAGAGCATGCCAGATTAGCCACAAGCCCCAACTGCTTAAGATTTAATACTTAACCGCACACGACTCTCCAGGGGTATTGGTGTGGGGGGTGGGGTTCGGATTTTGGCCAAATAGGACCGCCAGCTGTGATTGCTCCCAAAAGTAACCACAAAAGAAATGGCCACAAAAGGCACAAAACTAAGCCAACAAAAGCAACAAAACAGGCTTAAAGTGTTTGGTATGTTGCTTCGTGCCACTTGACCAAAGGCAATAAACTTGTAAACGCTTAAGATATCCTTTTTGTCCTAAACCAACAGCTTGAATTCTGTGCGTCTGAATGTGTGTGCGTTGCCTGTTTGTGGTACTTTCGTTTAAAGCGATGTGGGAGGGCTCTCAATTTCGCAGGCGTTGCCTTGAGCCGAAGTGTAACCAAACTCAGCCTAATTTGCATAAATCAGCAGGTGTTGTTGACCCAACTTGTGTTTGAGAATCATTTTGGGAATAAGTTGATTTTAAGCGAATTTTCAAGTCTTTGATATAGACAGTAAGTCACTTATGATAAGCATCGCAAGAAGCAGTGTTGAGATTAATTTGGTTTATCATATAAATTTGTTTTGTCAGAGAATGTGGGAACACTTAAATAATTCATCCAATGGAGAGTATTTAAAGTTAAATACTTGCAAATGGGCAGATGAAAGCTGCGTTTGAATATAAAAATATAATGGTGTTAGATGTTTGTCTTATTGCCGTATAAAATCTATTAAATAAATTTAATAAGTATTTCATAAGTTAAAAGCTTCTGCTTGACTTTTACAGTCGCCCTTTGTGAGTTATCATTTTTAATTTTATTTTTATTAGTTTTTATACAAAACAGCTTTTTGAAAAAGTAAATTATTGTGAAAAATATCGATTACTTTTCGAAATGATTACTTCGTTTATTGCTTATTTGTTGCCCTCTATTATGAATCGCTATATGCATTTTAAGATATTATATAATTTTTAAATTTATCAAATAAAATTGCCAACTTTTTTTAAATAAAAATAGAAAAGATGACTCTTGAAAAAGTAAAAAATTAACAACAAACGATAGTATCTACCAAAATGTTTCGTTGCATCTCACTGGTAAAGAAATGATTCTCGGTCTGAGGTAATAAGTTTACATTTGTTTCTTGGACCTGCATCCGCAATAAACTTATGATTTACGATCCTTAAGCCAATCTGGACATACGGGATCCAACTTTGGGGAAACACAGCCATATCAAACACTTAAATTATTTAAGCGTTTCAATCTAAGGTACTGCGCATAATAGTGGGCGGCGCGCCATTCTCCGCCCTTCACACAGACCTCAACGTGCCCACTATCCAAAACACAATCAGCGCCTATAGCCAGAGGTATTTTAACCGACTGGGGAACCATGACAACCTACTCGCAGTACAGCTACTCGACAACAGCACTCAACGCCGGAGGCTTAAAATATTCCAACCGCTTGTATAATTGCAAACCCAACTTTAATGTTAGATTTCAAATTTAGTTATAGACAGATTCTAAATTAAACATATATTATAAAAAAAAATCTGCACTAATTTAATACTCCACCGATAACTTGACAATGAATTAGAATTTATCAATATCGCATATTTAAATTATCGATTGTCTATTGTCTCTTATGCAGTTAAACTAAAATAGTTGTGGATTCGCATAGATTTTGAGATATTTAAGCAAAATATTTGGGTTATTTGATATGTTGCAAAAAGTAAACACATTGCTCCTAATGAACTGCCATTAACTGGATAATTGTCAAATGAATTTGATTGCGTGTGTAATCAAAATTTAGTTAATTTATTTAGGATATTATTTAATCCCAATCATAACTCTACAACTTGTACCGCTCTGACAGCTTGGAAGGTTTTTATATCAGCTTATACATAAGATTATGAGCTTGAATATAAGGTGGCCAAGACAAAAAAAAATTATTATTAAATGTTTTAAAAAGTTGTAATTTTAGTCACTTTTACAAGTCAAGTAAAAATTTCAAAAAATCAAGTAAAAAATTACAGTATGACACCTATATACATTTAGGGACACTTCAAAACTTTAAAAAAGCCAAATTAAATATAAAAGTAAGCTAGTTTTTTATACAAAATCTCTTAAGTAAATAAATAAGAAAATGCATACACATATTTTTTGTTTTTTTTTGTAATATTTAACGGTAATAGTAGCCTTTTTTTACTTTAGTAAAAGTTAAGCATAAAGTTAGGTTATATAACATTATATTTTTCGATAAAAAATTAAAATTAAAAAAATTAAAAACAAAAATTTTATCTATTGCCATACCTTGCGTATACGTAATATTAAATGTTCAGTTTCTTTAATTGGACAAATGAAATCTAAATTAGAATGTATTATTTAATTCAACAAGTCGTCTTTATGTCCTTTTGCGTCATTTCATTTTATAAAGTTGGCATGCGACTTTAAGTCCCTTCCAAAATAATGATGTTCCTTATATGTTTGCAGCAGGAATAGGAGCAGTTAAAAAGGCTCCTTGCTTATTTCATTATTTCTTGGTGTTTTGTCGAGCTTGTGTGTCTGGTGCTTTTGTCGCCTCTGTCACTCTCACATATGTCTATCTCTTGTATTGTCCTTTAAAATAATTATTATTAATGTTAGCCTAGTAGAAGAGACTTATATATTTTTTATAAATCATTACACTTTATCTGATTCAATGAAATCCAACTAACTAACTTATAATTTATAGTAAAAAAGAAGAATATTATGGCTTAGCATATTAGTTCCCATATGGTTCAATTCCTTCATATTGTGTTCTCTGTTTGCTATTTTGATTTACAACTGAAAATCTTCCGATAAGTTTACTAACGACGTGGTTCTGTAATGATATAATCTAGCAAGGTTTTCCTTGCTTTCTTTACCCGTCTAAAACTTTGAATCTTAGTGGGCAACATTATGCGAATACACTATTGCTTGAATACGAAAAATTTGAAAAATTTGAATTCAATAGCTGTTCGCAAAAGAAGCAGGTCCGAAGAAACAGTAACGCATCCAATCGGCGGTGTCTATTATTAATAAAGATTGTATTTAAGGCAAATAGCGTCAATTTGCTAAACAAATGCATCACTACAACTATGCTACCAGCGGCAAATGATATCGATAAACTATTCTTTATTTTAAAGTAAAAATTTTATTTAACAAAATAAAGCAAATGTAAGCAGCTCAGAGTGTGTAAGTTTCTTCACTATTCGAACTGACTATGAATTTTGGTCAACATACAGTATATTTTGGAGTATACGAAAGTCTATAAGTATATCTAATTTTATAGACTGTAGACCTTACATTTTTGACAGAAGAGTATGTATATTCTCTGTATAATTTTATATGTGCAATTGAAAATTTTCAGAAAAATTACGTATACGCAAAGTGGTTGTTGGCAGGTTTTAAATAAATTATTGTCGACTAATATTATTATTATTTCTTATTCAAATTAATATATTATCTGCAGAATGTATAACATATTTTTCTTTTATTAAACGAACAACTTAAAAATTACGTATACGCAATTTTCTTAAATTTCAATTATTAACAAAAATTTAATATAAAAAATTTCTATTGAAGAAACGAAATTCTCAATTTTTAAAACTAAGGTTACGTACGGCTAAGTTTTAAAGTTATAAATATTTTTTTAGTATTAATTGTTCAAGGAACGTAAACATAATATAAATAAATAATAAGTATAATTGTTATAATATATTGTTGTTTTATTGCAATTTAATGTTCTATAGCTCTAAAAAAACACCCCTGTGGGTAGTTCGATAATTAATCTTTTATGGGTTACAACAAAATTTTAAATATTTTTAAACATTTGGTAATTGCTTTTTATTTCATATGCCAAATTTGAAAAACGAAACGTATTACGTATACGCATTGTAGCGACTCCAAGCAGCTTCAGTGAGGTTATGCAATTATTTATTAATACTTAATGAAAATTAATTAGCTTATTTAATTTGTCTTCTTTAGCACTTGGGGTCAAGAGTCTATCGCTTACTTTGCTGGGCAACCTCTGTCCCAACTCACGATTATATGAAAAATATTATTAAATAATGTAGAGATAACAATTTAATTGGAATTTAATAACATTAATTACCAGCAGGTGGCTAAGTCACTTTCGTTTTACCTAAATTCATACGCTAAATAATTTTGCACTAAATTCACTACGTTTAAGCCTTAATTCAAGCATTAGAAATTAAGCAATATTTTTCTTTTAATGTTTATAAGCTTGTTTTGGTCTGAGCCCTTGCTTGCATCTGGGGATTTGCTCATGTTTATGTGGCGAAGCATTTTATTTATAGGTTCAACTTGAAATTTTGGCATTGGTCAAATTACCTGCATTGTTCACTGTCACTGGCTACCGAAGTCGGACAGGAACAGCTTTGTTTGTTGGCAGATTTGCCGAATTTACAAGTCACTAAGGATCTAACAGCCCCAATGCGACCGACACACAGACATTTGAATGTGTCTGTAATTTTATGCTGCCTCCAGCCCAAATACATAAAAATGTTATCCTTAATCTTATATGGAAGCCACTATAAAAACTATCTACATATTCGTACATAAGTGTGTAAATGGCTCTAAGCAAAACACATACTAAACCGCAGAATGTGCACTTCTATTGGGTATTAGGCCAATATCCTTACTGCGTGTGTGTGTAGAGTATAATCCAAGTGGTTGCCATTTATGTACTACTTATTTATAAGTATGCCTATGTCTAATATGTGGCTTGTATTTATTTAAAATGCACAGACAGCTGTCTTGGATATAACGAAGATGCTGATGCTAATACTGATGGCAATGAAGCTTTTGAGTAGGGGATAAGGTGAAGTGTAGCTTGAAGCATTTCAAGAACTAGGCGCCAAAAGCCGACACTGTCACACAGGATTTCGGGTGTTGCGGCTAGCATGCGAGACTGTATAAAGATTTGTGCACAGGAAGAAAAATCGTTAAGTATTTACTTAATGTAATGAATGGGCAAACCTAAGCTAGGAAGTACAGAGTAAGTACGGGACTCTCAAAACTCAGACTTTGTTTACTCCCCAAGCACACATATGTTATCCATACCTTGGCTTATGGCAAATCGTTAAAAAAAGATCTTTTTACAAAATTTATGCTTTTTATATACCAAATGTTTTTTCAGATATCGCAAAAAAGTTAATTAATCAAACTTAAATTATTTGATGGTGATTTTTTTATTACATTTTAATATGCTTAGTTTAAACAAAATGTTAAAACTATTTCTGTGGAATGGCGTTCCACAAAGTAGACAGAGCGGCAATATGGAGAGCACTTGCAAAGAAAGCAGTACCAACCAACATCATAAGTATTATCAAGTCAATTTGACGGTACTGCACAACGGGAAAACAAGTGCAACTTTCCAGACGGATACTGGAATTCGTCAAGGATTGTCGCCGTTATTTTTCAACAACGTGGTTTCCGAGCTTATAAAAGAAGTGTGCCACCCCAAGCGTCGAATAACGTGTAGCTTCACCAGACACCTGGAGGAAGTTTATTATGCAGACGACATCTAATGACCTCACCAGGCTAGCAAGTCACTTCAAACATGAGATAAACATAGCCAGGACCAAGGCAATGCGCCTCATCCACTCTAGCCATGGGAACATCACCATCAATGGGAAGGCATTAGAGTTCGTCACTAGTTTCCCATAACTTAGCATCATCATCTCCAACGTCACAAACCGACTTGCCAAAACCCGTTCAGCATTTGGGAGACTCTACCGCATCTGGAGCAAAAAATACATAAGCTTAAGCCAAGGTCTTACTGCTATATGCTAGGGAGACATGGCTCACCACCAAAAAGATGACACAGAGATTGCAAGTTTTCAGCAACAAATGCTTGAAGATGATATATGGGATATTCTGGCCAAAGAGAATATGTAATGGAGAGTTGTCTCCTATTACAGGTGAGCCCCATATACACTTTCAAGTAAAGAAGAAAAAATGGACGTGAATAGATCATGTTTTCAGGAGGAACCCAAGCAGCATTGCCTGGATGGCACTGGACTGGTAATTCATCTCTTCAAAGGCGAAGTATAGGGTGATTTTCCTAGGCTAATAACGTCCATAAAATCCGTAAATTTGCTACCAATACTACTGCCAGGTATGTGGGGCCTCGTAGCTTAGTGGGTAATACACTTGCCTTCTAAACGCGGGGTCGTGGGTTCGAATCCCACTCATGGCAAGAGGCATGACCACTCCAACGTCCCTCTTAAAAATTGCTTCTCTACTTAATAGGAAGCTTTTCTCCATTTGCACAATGCCTTTCAACAATTTCTGGCAACCTCCCTTGCCCCACTCTTCACCCCCCACGCTAAATGGAGGGTACACCATAGACCCAAGCGCCATTCATAGCTTTTCGGCGTACAGCAACAACACCAGCTAGAATGATGCCAACAATTAAAAAAAAAAAGACTGTATCGCCCAGCCTTTCCGCGCAGCCAAGCGCAGACACCACTCCCAGAAGGCGTCAGGTGGCAGCCCCACCACTGGGATAAGTCGCATTTGGCCAATCACCAGTTCGATCGAAAAACTCAACAGATTATAGAAACCAACACAAGAGATTTAAACATAAAACGGCTCCCCAAAATCGATGACGCCCAAAGGCATTTTCAAAAACGGACACGAATAGGACAATGGAACGTTAGAACCCTAAAGGAATCATCAAGATTAGCATAGTTCGAGGAAGAAATGGAGAAACTGCAGATAGCAATAGCTGGCATCCATCCACAAGGTAGTAGACGGATCGGCAGACCCAAGGCGACCTGGAGAAGATCCATCCTCCAAGAACTGACCCAGGCGAACGCAACATGGGACAGAGCTAAACAGACGGCGCAAATTAGGGTTCGATGGATGGCTCTTGTAGAGGCCCTAAGTTCCCAAGCGGAATAATAAGGAAAAAAAAAAAAAAACCACTGCCAGGCAAACGCACCAGTGCTACTGGTTGGAATCGAACTACCTCACGCTACAGAGGTCCACTCTATACTTTTAAAAAACTTTCTTAATCTCAGGTAATCTTCCCACAGTTGATGCACAAATTTCTTACAGTGTAAATGCAATTGTGTGCGTGTTTGACTTTGCTCTTGTATCTCCAAAAGTGCCCTCATGCTTATTGAGTGCCAATTTTTTCGCCATTAATATATAAGAGTGTGTTTGTATGGAATGCCGCACGCACAGTCGAACAGACACTCCCGCCATATTTATGTTATATGCGTATGTTGTACATAGAATATGTAACATATATATATTTATATGTGTTATTGTTTTTATATATGGCTCAGAACGATTTACGATTAGCGACTGCCTGGGGCTTGGCTTGAAATACGCACAGCTAGTCCACATCACTCGAGCTCGTTCTACCTATTATTGTGTGGTATTTGGCCGTTTGCAATCATGTTAAGCTCTTTGCACCTTGCTCTGTTTGCCTATGGGCATTTCTTTCCCAAATCCGATACATTTCGGAGAAATCGAAGGATTATTTAATTTTTAAAATAAAAAAAACAGCAACTTAGGCCTTTAGGCTACAAAATGGTGTTAACTTTTATGTTTTAATAAAACTTAAATTTTCCTAGAAATCTGTCAAATCGATTTCAATTAAATTCAACATATCGATTAGAAAGACTAAAATAATTATGTAACAGGAATATAGAATTTCATGCCAAAATGAAATTTGGTTAATTGTTTTTGATTAAAGTTAAGAAAGACTTGCATGATTGCCCCTTGCAAAGCATTTATCACACTTTGAAGAAGTCAACAAAACTATATTGTTCACTATCTTGGGGAAAGGTTTTGCGCAAAAAACTACTTTTAACCAATGAACCATTCAACCGACTTAAATAAATAAATATAAATAAATGAAATAAATTTTATAAGCCGAATCTGGTAGAGATGAGTTAAAAATAAAAGGAAATACAATGAACTTAAAGCCAAAATCAATTTTTCTGACCGATTTATTTAAACGGAGGCATAAGATATAGCTAAACGATCAAATTTAGTATTGGGCTCTAATATCATTAATCGAGTTCGTATGTAATATCATTGTAATAAACTGAATTATTTTTCAAAAACTTTTTGATATTTATTTATTGGTACAAAACGTCTCTATGGGAGCAATATCCTTTATCCTCGTTGCCAAAACACTTAAATAATCTTGAACTCCTAGGATAAGAAGTTATTTTTCTGTAAAGTTTGTTGCTCTACCTCTAAATATCTGAGATCTTCACGTTCATGTCGCCGGACACAGGAATGTCAGCTTTTCCACCCACCCTAATCAAACTTTGGGTAAGGATGGAGATCTCCGACTTAAATTATTAAATAAATTTAAAAAAATTTCTATGGAAGAGAGAACTATTACTACGAACTCGCGCTATGTTTTCTTTAAAAAGCACCCTATATTGTCACGTGTTTGTGGCTTTGTGTGTGTGTGTGAAGTTACGAGAGCCTTAAATCGTTTTATTTATTTGCTAAACATTTATACAAACACAATTTAGACACGCACTCTCACACACACTCAGACACACACACACTCACACACACACACACACACAGGCACAGATTCTCATATATTAAATACAGTCAATCTCTCTCTCTCTCTTTCTACTGCTCACTCATACGTACACACATATACATACATATGTTTTATTATGCCGCCATTATTATTATTATTGAGTTTTATTTTGTTTTTTCTATTGTTACATTCATTACCTCTCTTCTGGTTGTTGTTGTTTTTGTTGCTTTTGTTGTACTTATTGTTATTGTTCTCTTTGGCGGCTTTCAAGTGTCTGCGGCAAAGCACTTGCTGCGTTCTATTAAATGAATATTAATGAACATTTAAATAAGAAATGAATAACTTTAATGAATTAACTGCGACAAATACTAGAATATATATCAATTTTTATGTATGGCTGCACAGTGTGTATTCGTAATATGCAACCTAAACAATGTGGACCATATAGAATTATGAGACAGTTATTATGGATCTTGGCACTTTTCTTAAATATACAAAAACACAAATTGTTACAGATGGCTTCATTTACGAAAGCTCAAATAAAAAAAAGTATTTTTACTCCATAATAATTTTTACTGCATTTTAATCCACAATAAGAGCCATCCAATTGCCACTTGGAATGAAATAAGGCGACTTCTGGCAGGCAGATCGCTTTAGAACTTTTTGGTATTACGGAGTAATATTTTGTACCGTAAAAAGGTAGAATTGTGTATTTATACGTAATTGTCTCCAATAATAATAATAATATCATGTTAATTGTATTTGTCGTTCTGTAGTTCCTTTCATTGCGGAATATTAAAAAATAGAAACATGTAACGCGTCTACCAGACTCATATAGGCAGTTCTGTGTACCGGTGTGTCTGCCGTCTACTTAGTTTAAGATGACCTGAGGTTACGAGCAATTGTGGACAGCATGCAATCAGACGCCTATTAATGTACTCTACTTGACCATGACAACCCGTTATCGGGTTACAGCCGACCTATCTAACTCATATAGGCAGTTCTGTGTACCGGTGTGTCTGCCGTCTACTCAGATTAAGATGACCTGAGGTTACGAGCAATTGTGGACAGCATGCAGTCAGACGCCTATTAATGTACTCTACTTGACCATGACAACCCGTTATCGGGTTACAGCCGACCTATCTAACTCTCGCCAGGCGCCCCTGCTTTGCGCGCACCTCTCCTTTTGATCACACCAAGTGAAGAAAGTCCAGGCGCCTATTTATAAATCAATACTCCAACCGAATCGCTACTGGACTGGTCAAAAGCTGAGAAACCCTATCTTCCATATCATAAAAAAGGCAATCGACTGAAATTTACAAAGTTCTCACAGAAGACCATGACCAGTGCATATTTGGAAAAGACAGTGCATCAAGGGCAATGATCCTATACGAAGATCAAAAGCTTTAGTCATATACAATTTTCTAGAAGACACTACTTACCAAATACTTTGCACCTATTAATATTTTTCAAGTTATTTTAAGTAAAAGTTAACTTAAAAAAGAGTTAAGATATTAAAAATATTATTTCTTAAAAGCTTTATCGATCACTTACGTTGTCTTCTCTTTTTTTTTAAGAATCCTATATCTGAATTCATAAGGTTTATGACGATTGGGTTTGACACCGAAAGTTTCGTGCCTTTAATTTTACCAATCCGCATGTTGATTGTGTGATTTACTTTTAACTACTTTGTTACATGTAGAAATAAAGATAAAAATTTCCAATGATAATTTTAAAATAAATTTTAAAATGTGCTTTGATATTATTTCAATTGGCCATTACAATCAGGTTTCAGGATACAGCTGAGCTAACTAGTTCTCCTGCAATTCGCACGCTTTCGTCAATTGGTCACTTCAAGTGAAGTAGAGAAGTGAGTACCTTTGGATGTTCCATTTGTCTGCTTTTATTATCTTTCGCACCCAAAAACATCTTCAATAGGGCGCTTTCGTCCATGGCCGAGCCAATGCAGACTTATGCCGTAATACGCTGGATGACATCTATATCGATGTAGACTTCTTACAGCTGTTCTTTAATATATAAAGATTCAAGTTGCATATTAAAAAATGAATTAAATTTATTTCTCTCTAATGGTGGAGTATGTGGTATATTACTTTTAACAGATATTTTAAGAGAACTGTAGGGTCCCCTACAGTTAATAACAGAATCCAAACGGTAGTGTCTTTAATTAACAAAGATTATCCTAGGCAAAAGGCGTCATTTTGCTATGTATGCCAGTGCTACAGGATGGAATCAATTAACCGGCTTTTAGATTTAAGGGCGATCCCCAAATCGGTTTTGCATATAGGGTGATAATTAGTTTGAATTAAGTGTTTTCTTTTTTGGAAATGCGTCATTTTAAAAAATTTTGTGGTAGAAATAAAATTGAAGTTCCGGTTCCACTAAGGATCACATTGATCTATGTGAGGTCCCCTCCCCCGGGGGCCTGCCGGCCTAACCTAACCTAACCTAAAATTGAAGATTATGGTAAAACTTAAAATTGTCGTGCTTAACAAGAAACTTATATCAGCTACTTACTGCAGAGAGAAAAAAGGAAGCACTACTGTTATTTATACAAAAACATAAAAAAAAGGAAGAATTCTTCGATACTTATTATTCTATTATTATATCATTTTATGCATTATTTTGGCTTGTAAAGATATTGAGAAAATATATTTCAAATTTTGTTATTTTTCTTTGCAGTCAGCTGATTATATATATTATGTTTCATACGCTATATAAATACCATCCAGATAAATGTATAAACAACCCAACTTATATGCACTGTCTCGTTTAACCGGTATCTACTGTAGTGTTTGATTTTTACTGACACGTGCGCTGGCAACTAAGTCAGAGAGTCTTCAGAGTTTTCTATTTCCTCTTCGTTTTTATTAAAATGAGTTTTCATTTAATTTTTCCAGCAGCCTAGAAGTAGGCTACAGCAAACAGGGGAAAATTGAAGGTGAAAACAGAAACGGAAATGGGAACAAATGCCAACACTTGAAATTGAAACAAAACAAAAAGCAAAAAGCTTTAAAGAGTTTCAAAGTCTTTGCCACATAAAGTTCAATATAATAGAAATTCTACGGGTTTCATCACAGTTCTTACGGTGAGTACGTGGTGGGGGAGGGAAGGGACTGATTTTAATGAATACACCTATGGTTGGTGACTTGGCAATGACTTGGCATACAATTGTTTCGATTAAGCTAATGGGCGGGAACACAAATGGGAGCGCCTGAAATGGATATACTCATGAATAAAGTCATCCAAAGACACATTACCGATTGCAAATGAAATAAAATACGTATTCCTGAATTTTAGATGCGTTTTTCATTTTATTTTATTTATTTTTTTTTGTTAAACTAATTAAAAGCAAAGCTACAATTTCAGTTTATATTACATTTTATTCAATTTAGTATTTCAATATTATGCCATCCGTATGTTGAAAAATTAAATTTCTGTTTATTATTTTTAACAAAATTAAATATAAATACACCGAGTGTATTGTAAAGAAATACATTGAAATTCAATACCCAAGCTAGCTTAAAAGTAAAGTGTGCAAAAAAAGAGCAATTTTTTGTTGTGACACAACTTGAAAAAAGAAACTCATAGAATACAACAGTTAATAAAGTCGGAAAATGAGCACTCGAGTACCATCTTGAATATGAAACTTGATGTTGCCAGGCCTCACCGATGCGAGCGTTATTAAAATAAAAATACAAAAATGAAAAAAACACACACACAAAAAAGGAAAATGTGGATAAAAGTGCGAGCAAGATACCACAAATGAAAGTGTCACACTCTTTGGCAGACCTTGTATACTCTATATAACAAGATAATCTTAAAATGATACATAGATTTTGCTGCGCTCAAAAGACTTAGCTTCATTGTCTCTGAACTAATAATTGTGAAGAGCATAGATAGTGATGGGATTGTTTTGCTTCTTTTTTTTGGGAAAGTTGCAAATCTTAACCTATTACTCTGCCTTCAATTGTATTAATTGTTCTTTATTTTATTTAAATAGCATTTTTTAGTTGCGATTTTATTTGAAAGCGTTGCGGATGTCTTTAATTTCGTATTGGGTGTAAAAATTAGTTGAGTTTGATTTACAAGCAATTAACTATTTCATCTTACAAAATACTTCGTGAAAAAACCCTCTCTATCTTGGAAAAGGGATCTAAAAGCTCTGGGGGGGCTCATCACGGGACACAACCCCTGTGTCCAACATATGGTTAACTTGGGGTTAAAATCTGACCTAACCTGCAGGGCCTGTCTCGGGGAGGCTTGTGTGATCCAGTAGGTCTCACTACACTTTACTTTTTCTCATTCTTTTCTCCCCAACCACTATCTAACCCTTTCCCTTTCCGGTATGCCACAATGGGCTATTTAGCGTGAGTGTCTGAGGCGATGCCTTTGTCTCTTCTGGCACCCTCACATCTATCTATCTATCTACCTATTTCATGCGAATGTTTTTTTATCTATCTAACAATAATCGGCGCTTACTAGCTTCTATTTCTGATATTGAAATTGATTTTAGCTGCGAAGGTATCTGAAAATG
This sequence comes from Chymomyza procnemis, assembly GCA_035046065.1. NCBI lineage: Eukaryota > Metazoa > Arthropoda > Insecta > Diptera > Drosophilidae > Chymomyza > Chymomyza procnemis. Next base: position 6,764,202 of record JAWNOJ010000023.1, on the reverse strand, counting down.
AATAATATTTGCGGGATATTTTGATATTATGTCTCAACGGAAAGAGAAGTCCAGCTGTAGCCCATCGATTGCTATGGACGTTTTTGTGGAATCTGCTTGGAACATCAAGCAGAGGGTTATTTTGACGCTTCAAAAGTGCGGATTGCAGCGTCGAAAAAAGAGCAACCTGGCTGAAGGCTTTACTAGCGTCAAAAATAAAGAGCAATCTGGCGCAAGGTAAACGAAATTTGCAGAATCGTTGGTAAGTTAGTTGGTGTTGAGGCTGAGACAATTCAACAGGTGATTTTTCCATAGGTAACTGCTTCATGAAAGATGTAAAATAATGACATTTTTTACAGGATCGTGACTGAAGATGAAATATTATGTATTATTATACAAAGCCCGAAAAGAATGAGCCTAAGATGAGTCTAGTGAACGCGTTACAATATCGACATCATTAATGGTATACATTATCGATCGCAGCTAGAGCATTTAAACCGTAAAGGGTCCAAAATTGTCTAAAAACGCTGAAATAGGGCACTACTTCATACGTAGCATTATACAATCTTTGATCTTCCGAGTTCAATGTTTGCGAAAGAACATTGGGAACCACTGCTTTATGCCTTTTGATTGGATCGATGCCCAAGATGACTTATTTTTTAGAGATGCTATTGGAAAATTACCAAAGAGACGGATAAAATTAGTCCATATGCTTCTTTTTTAATGATATACTATTTTGATTGGAAAATAGTACTTTTATCAAAAAAAAAAACGGTTAAGAAACTTTAAAAACTTATAGATTCTTAGCCTGCAAGATATATAAAATATTACTGAGCTGGATAAAAATTGTTGAATGAATAATCCATTTTACTTGCTTCATTTATTATCGCACCAAAGGCGCAGCATCTATTAATACCCATTCGAAGAAAATAGCCGCATATGCATGACTCTGCTTTAATTTGGATTTAAATTATTCGATAGGGAGAACAACTGTGGACTGTCTATCTTTAATGATGGCTGCGACTTGAAGCGATCACAACACGGCCAAGAAGAATTATTAAAAAAAAAAATTAACAAGTTCTGTTGCATATCAATTTTGCTTTTAACTCCGTATGACATAACGGGCTCATCTTCAAGATCTCATATGCAAATCTTCTCCTTTTAAGCTAACTAAAATAATCCAAAGCATCCTATGCAAGTACATTGAATTTGCCGATTTCGCTGCTTATGAAATCTTTGTAGAGGCTTCCTGATTCTCTATGCTCAATTAGATACTTTCCCCGATAATTTTCTACGCAGACATAACTGAGAACCTACGAAAATCTTTGGAAAACTTGCGATGTGATTTTACCATTTTAAAAATTGTGGTAAAATGAATTAAAACTACAGCAATATATTTCCCAAAAAAGAGAAGGATTACCCGATAATACAACATTTTTTGGGACAAAATGTTCGCTTACTAGCGTTTACATTAGTTTCTAAGCTAAACTTGAAGACGCAAGTTAAATATACCCTATTAACTTCCTGACAAGAATTTTACCTTGTTTTATTAAAAGAAACTCACAAAGGTCAATTGAAAATAAATTATACTTGTTTCGATCCATAGGGGTACAGATTAGGAGTATAGTAATTTTATATGGATGTCACGTGTGATCCTAAATGCGCAAATTAGTTAACACAAGAGAGTCTTAAGTTTTTAAATAGCTGTTGGCATGCCATCTAATAAATTACTTAAATTTGAAAGCTAATATTTTTTTATTGCCGAAGATTACTAGATAAGAATTAGCGAATTTTTAGAATGTTCACCTTGTCTTATCTTAAGGTCAACTGGTCTTAGTTGTACCCTAACATATTAATAAATAAATAATAAATAAATAAAGTAATTAACTCCTACCAAATCGCAATTCAATCTTATTACTTAAAACAAATTAAAATATTAATTAACAAAAATAAATCATTTCTCTCGCTTAAGCTGGCAAACTTAAAGCCTTAGCTAATACCACCCTAGCAAGGGTAAAAAAAAATGGCGGAAAATTAAGCAAAAATCCAAAACCAAAACAGAAATCAAGACAATCTGTTGAAAAGTCAAAGCCCGTCGACTGTCACAATGTTGCCAAGTATTCTGCAGCTGCTGCTGCTGCTTGTTGTTGCCGTTGTTACTTTTAAATGATTTTCCTTTTCGCCGTCTAATATTATGATGAGGGCAACGCGGAAATTCCATGGCGCCAGCACTTCATGGAACACGATTTTGTATGCCGACAACGTTTGAAGCAGTTGCCTGCAGGCGTAATTTTATTTCAGTGCTTGTCCTTGAGAAGCTACTACTGAATAGATGTGAAGCAAGTCAACGCACGGCTATAAAGTAAATATTCTGGTAAATAAAATAAATGCTAAAATGTGCCACAAAAAATAAACAAAAAAAAAAAACAACGCGAAAAGGCTCGCCTGATTTAAACATTGATTGAGTGCTTGCATACTTATGGCAGCTGCTTGACACTGCACAGACATTTGGCAGGAAATTAAATTCAGATATCAACACATTAAATTACTTGGAATGTTTATTTATAATTTGTTGTTGCAAACGAGCAACCCATTCGGTCATTAAGTTGACAAATTTTTGCTTATTTGGGCAGAGTTTTTATTTTTTCATTCAGCACTTTTTGCTTGGCCAACACAGCATTGCAATTAATCTTGCTTTCCGAACTTATCTCTATTAAAATATCTCAAGTTCAAAAACAGGCCAAAGGCAATGCGACAGTTACTTTCTTCTCTTGCCTTCTGTTTGTGAGAAACTTTTTTTTTGTTTCTTTCTCTGTTTTGTCTCCTTTTTGCTGGTCTCCTTTCTCTGCAAAGGTCGTGAACGGTCGGTCGACTGGACTTTGTTGGCTTTTGTATGACCTGCATATGCTGGAAAGGCGGCTTTTATTTCAAGTTTTGATTTACTACTTTAATCGCTGCCCGGAGATACTTCATTAAACATAAATTTGCAGGACATTTTTGTTCCTTTTTTTTTGGTTTTATGCTCCAACTGTGACATATGATATTCCATGAATGTTCTGTAGATTTTTTGTTTATGCTTTTACTTGGGCTTTGGGGCAGTTACAAAAATAATTTATCTAATTTGACGACTTTGTGCAAAACGTTTCGTTAGGGGAAAAAACTTTAAAAGGAATTTAATTTGTAGTTCTTAAAGTACAAGCCTCGATACGGAATAAAATTGAAGCGTTCTAAATATTTTGATGCCACATAAACAAAGCGACTCCTTTGCAATAGGCATAGCCTTTTCACAACGATTGTAGCAGTCTAGTTTCGCACAGCTTGCTGTATGACTTGGACATGCTCTAAACGTGCATCATTTCCATGGGCTTGAGGTTTTGCGCCACAAGCTAAGGCATTTGATGTATGATGATGTGCTGCGTCTGACAGCTGCAGAAGGCTCAAGCATTTTGAGCTTCACTGCAAGGCATTGCCGTACGCTGGGGCAACATGACAGCCATGTGATTAGCATAGTCATTGGGTGAGCGGGCAAAGGTGGTTATCATGAGTAATCAATCAGCTGAAAAGTGCCCAAAAACGTAAAATACACGGCTCACGTTTACTGCTAACTCGTTACACTGGGAAAATTACAGTAGGGTAGGAGAGTTTTTAGTCTGAGGGTCAGGCCAGTATGGATGGACCTAAAAAAGTCATACATCTGTTACCATTAAATAAGGTTGGGTTAGGTTTTTAATATCACTCCTGTCGCTACGGTTTGGTGTCTAGCGTAAACGTTACTCTCTTCGGTGTTCTTCTGAGTTTTGGTTTCTGAAATGCCTTTTCTCTTGGTTTCTATTTTGTTTTTTTTTCTGGCATAATACGGTCAATTGGCAATCGAATATATTAAACTATATCCATGTTAGCATCGAAAGAGTATATTTTTCGAGTACAAACTTGGAGCTCACTTGTCACATCGAATAATTGTAGAAACTTATGGTGAAACATGTATCAGAGAAAGAATGTGCAGAAAATGGTTGCATAAGGTCAAAAAAGTCGAATATGATGTGTGATTCCGTCTACGTCCAAGCAAAACTTCGAAGCGATAATACGTAAGAGCATAAGCCCTGCCAAGAGAAGTCGCTGAAAACTTAAATAAGCACTTTTAATTAGTTAAAATTCAATTATTGTTTTAATTATAGCCAACGAAAAAGCTCGTTGAATCAACAATGTGAATGAGAAATGAACATCTCGGCTGGAAACTGATATTTGGTGGTATCATCTAATAGTAGTGTACTATGTGTGGTAAAACCATGACAAGAGTCATCTCTCGCAATAATACGTTCTTCCAAAGTTTCCCACAAAACACGGTAAAATACGACAAGAAAATGCTTCTGCATGGCAAAACTCAGCTACATGTTTTCAAAGTTGTGAAGATACAACTGTGAGCTTTACAATGGGACTACAGAGTGATGTATTTATTTATTTAAATGATTTGGGGGGTACAACTAAGCCCAGGTTAAAAAAATTTAAAGTATTAAAATTAAGAAATATTAAATGATAAACAGGAAAATATAATATAAAACTTATCCGTATCCCTAGCTTGATGGGTGAATGTTTTATAGATATGTATCGTCAAACATCTGGGGATTTAAGAGCTTATTAGAATGTGCACATATGTTAAGACACGAAAAGGATCTGGTAATGTATAATTAGATCTACAAAATGATATTACTAGAGGTTGAAAATTACGAGTTACTCTGGACGGAATGGTAAAAGAAATTTTGTTAAGAAGTCTATCAGAGTCATTTTTTTGACAGCCAGCTGTCATTATAGCTGCTCTTTTCTGTTGCTGTTCTTTTCCGGTAACATCGTTCGCAATGGGTCGCGTCAGAACCAAGACTGTGAAGAAGGCCGCTAAGGTCATCATTGAGAAGTACTACACACGCCTGACGTTGGATTTCCATACCAACAAGCGCATATGCGAGGAAGTTGCCATCATTCCCACTAAGCCACTCAGGAACAAGATTGCCGGTTATGTTACGCATTTGATGGGCCGTCTGCGTCACTCACAAGTACGTGGTATTTCCATTAAATTGCAAGAAGAGGAGCGCGAACGTCGTGATAACTATGTTCCAGCCGTTTCTGCTCTGGAGCAGGACATCATTGAGGTCGATCCCGACACCAAGGAAATGTTAAACTGCTGGACTTCCACAACATTCGTGGTCTGCAGCTTACTCAGCCCAACACCAACAACTTTGGACGTCGCAATTAGATGTAGAGAGTGCACTTGGTGTTAGGCTTAAACGACGTATCGGTTTTTTTTTTACTAAAACAATATCGCAAGAATAAAACAACAATTGCTGGATTTGAAAGTAATAAAACCGAGTAAAAAAGCTTATACAAACATTGGGATCCCATGACCAGGAGAAACTATTTCATGTCACGATGTTGTCACATTAACATTACTTTCATCTCGATAGTCTTATCGTTGTGTATCGTTGACAAAGCTGCTAAAATATTTGCATATATCTCGAGATATAGAAGCATTAGAGTATAGAACGTCTTAAAACAGCTCGTTCCGTTTTTCTTACGACAACAAAGTCACATTGATTTTATCTATATATTATTATAGTATATTACTTTAGCCGCAAAGATAGTTTCAATTAATTTTTGAACAATAAACGTAAAATAATTCGATGAGAATAGATATTTCATGCGCATAAATACAAAGGGCATAAAATTCAGAGTAAATTTCGACAAAAATGGTGATCTATTTAAAAAAAAAATTTTTATTTATCTATAAAGAAAAATGTCAACCTTTCTCGATTTTCGTTTATTTGACAGATTGATTTTAGTTATTTAGATAAAAATAATTAAAATCTAAGAATTTAGTTGTATTATTTTTTGGATTGCCGTAGAGCAGATTGCAGAGGCGTCAAATCAAATTGCAATTCATACTACCTTTTATGGAGCATCCAATGTCATAGTTATCTTAGGTAATGATTGCTTTGTTAGTTTCACAATTTCCGCTATTATTTCATATATGTAATTTTTTTATATCCAAAACAAAGTAGGTATTAAGCAAAAAATAATGCCACTTAGTAAATAGTAAAAATCGAATACCTTTAGACTTAACTAAATACATAATTAAGCTCAGATAATATATCCACATCAATTAAATTAAAGTTTTCATCATTAAAGTAAGTAAGAGTTGTTAAGAGTTAGAGTCATCAGCACTTTAAAACAATAGCTTCTTATCAGAGTAGAGCTATTTTATTTTAGTTTTGGATATTGGGAATATAAGAAACAGCTCTCAGAGCGTTGTTATGCTTCACATCAAAACAATAATAATAATAAAATAAAAAAATAATATTGTAACCAGAATCTGCACTTGAATGTTATTTTCATGTCCCCAAGTACAAAATCGAACAGCTCCCTTAGGTAAAATCGTTAAAAGAAACGTAGTTTTTTAAATTATTTCAGTCTTTTTGATACCTGTGCCGAGTTAGTACAAAAACGTTTGATTGTATCATATATAAATCGGTGAACAGTTAAATTTTTTGCGCTGCGTTTATTATGGTATATTTCGCTTGTTTTTCATCTTTTCTTAAAAAATGCGGATTATAGAAATATTTTTTGATAGTATTTTTAAACACTGCGTGAAATTTGACTGAAATCGATTGACTATATCACTTAGCTCTTTCATAAATTTATGGCATTTCAGAGATCTAATACGGCAAACTGGATAAAAAATAGTTTTTTTTTTTTCATTTGTATTTGAATATATGCGAGTTCGACTTGACAAAGTAAGCTAATTTCAAGCACAAGATTCGCCACCCAACATTTATGTATTTGCTGGAAATTCTTGATTTATATATATTTAATGTTACTATAAATATATATAGTTTATACCTATTGAGACTAACTTGTTTTCTGTTAAAAGTAAGCAAATTGAAATTAACAAATTTTTAGCACAAGATGAACCACCCACCTTTTATGTAAAACAGAATGTTTAATTAATTGGACAGAGTTAAAACAAAGATTTGGACAGTTTTGACAATAAAACCACATTTATTAAACAAACATAAAAATATATCATAATGTATACATATATGTGTGTGTGTGTATTTACATAAAAGCTTAGATATTTAGTTGAAATTCATTTTAAAATGTTGCAACAATAGACTCTATGTATGAAGTATATAGCATATTTATATGCTTCTCTTGCGTGTATTTACTTTAATTTCTATGACTAGGAATATTAAAATTTGCAGCTTAAAGCCGTGCAACGGCTGCAATCCTTATAAATATTAGAAACATACATACATATATTAAGTTGCACAGGACACTCTGAAAAGAAGTTCTACAATTCTTGGCTCAAAATATGTACAACGCTAGCAAAGTCTTAAGCTAAGCCTTCCTGTAATCTCCGACGTCTGCAGACCGCTGCGCCATTTAATTCAACAGCGACTCCTGTTGTCTGTGCATGGGCGGCAGTTTGCCACCGAATTCACTCATTAGCGTAGATTCATAGCCATTGGCTTCATTTTGGGCCAACATGGGCATGGGAGTGGACATGGACATGGCCGGTAGCGCTGTTGCATGATGACTTTGGTTGCCATTGGGCAATGTGGTTATGGTTGTTTCTTGCAAACGGCAGCTGTTATGTAATCAAAGGTCAGAGTTGTTATCAAAGTGCGGTTCCGCACTGCCATCACCCTCACACTCCGTAGGGATACTCACCTGCGCATAGTGCTTTGATAGCAAGAGTGCCGCGAATGAAACCGCTTCGATGCAGTGCTGGTCAGTGAGGTGTCCCGATGCATGCAAAAGGTGTCATTGTGTTGGTTACGTTTTATGCGCCGTCCGCTGACACCTCGACAGAAGAGATATCTGCATGTAGCAACCATTGTGGGTTTTGCAAAAAAAAAAAGAGAACAAAAACGAGAATACAAGCATATTTCATATAATATTACAATAAATTTCCATTGCTCTGGGTGTGTGCGTGTGTGTGTGTGTATGGATGTGCATTCATGTGCATGACAGCAGATGATTTTTGATTGAACATTTTTTCTCACTGTGTATGGCCTATTGTGAAAAACTAAAAGAAAATGCTTACAATTTACTATGTTAAAATGTGGTATAAATTTATGTATGGATATTATTTATATCCTTGTAAATTTTGAGTAATATTTTCGATTTTTTTACGCTTTTCAAAATGTTTTCGAATAAAAATTTAAAGACTATGTCCACACAATTTATAAAAGATGATTCTATTATAACTTTCTAAAGAGCTATCCTGCGAGATAGGCCTAATAAAATTAAATTAAATTTTGTTTTTAATAGTGGTTTTCCCAACTTGAGATACAGTAGCTGCTGAAATAACACCTGAAAATAGAATCAGCTGCCCAGATTTTGCCTATCGATAATATAATTTTTGTTAATTTTATTAATATATTATATAAAGTTGATTACTCTATATATATATCTATACTTTCGCCTTTTTTGAGGAAATAATTTGGAAAGCGTTTCAAAATCTTTAAGTGAATTGTAGGTTATTTCCTTCGTGTCTTAGACTTTATTTCTGATACAATGAATTTAATTTGAAATTTTCTCTAATTCAAAATCGATATCGTAAAAAAATATGTATTTTTTATTCATGAGAGTTTTCGCTCGGATAACAAAATCGAAAGAGATTATGAAAATGCCACAGAAGAGAATTTTAATTTTGTCCCGATAAAAATGTGAATTATATGGATGCTTTGCAGCTCTGGTCAAACTAGTCTCAAAAAAACCTTATTTCAATTAAAAAGACAGTTGCAATCCTTTATTTAAAGTCTCTCAATCGATTTCCGAAAAGGCTGAAGAAGGTTAAGGTTATCGATAATTAAATTGGTTGACAGAAAGCGGATTATGGAGTTTTCTACAATTGAAGATTGCGTTAAAGCTGCTTAAAGATTCCATAAATAATAATAATAATATTTCAATAATAATAGTACATATCCCGGCATAGCTAATTTTAATTTACAATAAAAAGTTTATTGTGCATTTTCTTAGAATTAAATATTTTAAAAGTATTCTCTTAAAACATTAACAAGAGTAATAATTCCTTGATAGTACAGTCCTCTAACATGGAATTTCTTTTAAACGATCTGTAACATTTTTGTGGAGCGTTGTGGTTGCGCACTCGCCTCTAAATGGGAAGGTTGGTGTTTCAATTTCATACAGCAGCACTAGTGCATTTGTCTAGCACTGACATAGCAAGCAAATAAATAGATGCTTTTTATCTAGTAAAATCTGTATTAATTAAGCAGTAGGTGGGTTGTCTCTTATCTTCTATTAAAAGAGTTATATCCATGCTCTGCCCATAGAGCAATGACAATAGTCAAGGAGGATAACAAAAATCCAATATATTAACTTTTAAATGGCCTACTATGGAACCAGAAGACACCATAAATCTTCGGTCGTGTTTTGCATAAAGTAAATAAGGCCAAATAATAAATAAACTTTTCTTTTGATAATTTATAGCGAGTACTTGTATTACTTTAAGTTTTCATGAGTTTGAGAGTTTGAATAGTAAATATGTAAAAAATGTTAGGATGTTTTATTTCTATAATTTTGCATATTATTTTTTTTACATGTTTATATTATCATATATCATAGGTTGTTAAGTAGTTCAATTCTTTGAAAGCAATAGAAGAATTTGCCAAATAAGGAAGTAAGAGTTGGGAAAATATTTTTTCATAGAGTAGGTGACTAGACAAGTTCGACATACACATGTCCATCTTTCTGTTGGTGGTTTTGTAATCTCGCGTAATCTGTAATCTTGTAATCTGTTCAAATCTACTAGCAAAACACTTCATGTGCAGTGTCATTTGCTTCGTCCATAAGGTCAAGAAAAAGACGTCATACAGACGGACAAACAGATCGCTCGCAAATTTACAAAAATAAAATATAATCGTACACTTTTCGTTTAACTCAAGGATAGCTTGTTCTGCCGAAACTACACTGAGCGCAAACGAATAGATATTTTTGGTGACTATAATTCTATAAGTTTAAGCCGAATTTGTAAAAATTCTCAAATTTATATATAAATATTTGTTTTTCTTTCAATAAATCCCAACATTAACTTAGTGGTTTTTCTTACTTTATGGTATGATTCATGTTCTAAGACTCTTCGAGCAAAAAGCTTTACTCCATACGCTGTTAAATTTAGGCGGAGATGTTTTAATTATTGAATAAAAAGAAAATGTAAAAGTTAGAACTTGCAACAAAATAGTAAATAACTTAACTGCTAAACTTAGGGATTTCACTAGATTTCGTTTTAATACTAAAATAAGTTTGACATGCAATGACCTTTCTATAAGGAACACATAAATGCGTTTAAAAGCCTAAGCCAGGCTTAAATCAAAAGATTTTGCCTATTTATTTGAAAAGGGTACGACAATAGCCATTTGCAAACATAGATATTTCAACAAAATTAATAAAAAGCGTGGCGACATTAGGGTCTGCGTTTCTTAAGCGGGTAATCTTTATATAATATATACATAATATACAATAGAATGGGGTAGGAAAATACTAAAAGCGAAAAAATTGTTTTAAGCAAAAATTGCAAAATACTTCTTGAAATTGTTTTATGCCATGAAATCTTTTAGTTGAATACATACGACTATTAAATGCACTCTCAATTTGAACAGATTATCAGCATTTCATAGAATTCGAGATGATTTGAACTTAATTGGCTTAAGAAAAACTAATTGACTAAATAAAATATGATATTATGCAGGCGTTTACTTTTTAGTTGCTATCTAACTAAGTCCAATATTCGAGCTATATACATAAATGCTTCTAAGACATAGTGAAACAAATTAAAAAAGAGATAATAAGTGTGTTTTGAAGTGACAAGTCTGCCTAAATTTTCAATATTTTAAAATATAATTTATAACTTTATATATGCAAATAAACACTTACACAACACAATAAAATCTTAGTTGTAAAGCTGTTATTCAAATTAAAAAATAAATAAATATTGTATTTTAAGCTATTAATCTAAGTATATTAATTTAATTAATTTTCCAATAATTGCCAATTGTGTGGAGGCGAAAAACCGTTTTCATATTCCTAACGACTTTGATTCTTGCGATAATTTTAAGCAGATTTTTCCAAAAACTATAGTTCGCAAATAAATTTTTTAAACCAGCCACACTTTTCGAAAAAGTCTCAGCTAATATTTTCGTTTAGTTGAATTTCAAGTAATGCGCAATCTGCCTGATGTTTACTTAGAGTTAACACAAATACACCGTTTTCCAAAAAAGTGATATGATATAAAGGGTGTTTTTTAGAGATATAGAACTTAAAATGTCAATCAAACAACGATGGATTATTTTATTGATATGAATTATTTATCCGAAAGATAATCTTGTGGTGAAAGATATTAAATATGATTTCCGTTAATTGACCGCCACGGCTGGCTTAGACGTAGTCCAATCTGGACGTTCAATTTTCGATGTTTTTTTCCAACATTTGTGGCCATATATCGACAATAACACGGCGAATGTTGTCTTCCGAACGGTTAAGCGTATGTTGCTTATCCGCATAGATCAATGACTTTACGTAGCCCCACAGAAAGTAGTCCAGCGGTGTAAAATCACAAGATCTTGGATCCAATTCGCAGGTTTAAAGCGTGAAATGAGGTTTCGTGGCCACCAAACGTGTCTTACAATAAATGGATTGTGGCACGAGCTTTGTGACATGTTGCGCCGTTTTGTTGAAATCACAGCTTCTGGACATCATGGTTGTTCAATTCAGGAATAAAAAAAGTTAGTAGTCATGACTCTTTACCAATCACCAATGACTGTAAATTCAAGCCATCATCGTTTTTGAAGAAGTACGGACCAATGATTCCACCAGCCCATAAATCGCATTCAGTTTTACTGGACATACACTTGAGGATTAGCTTCATTCCAAATGCGGCAGTTTTGTTTGTTGACGTAGCCATTCAATCAGAAGTGCGCTTTATCGCTTAACAAAATTCGCTTATGTAAATCGGAAACAACGTAAATCTCGTTTTGGGCCAATTCGACGCATCTCCGCCTTGTTTGATGATCGCTTCAAGTCTTGCACGAGCTGGATTTTGTAAGCACGTAAGATCCTTCTCGAATAAAGTGGATGAACACACATCCAATTCAATGCTTCGCCCTACAGCAGCCTCCTTCTGTATGCACCGTTCGGCGTCTCTAGGGATGCGAGCTATCAATAAGAGGAAATGTGGTGGAAAACTATCCATAGTTCCATCGTGCGCGATGCGTATTCCGCACAAAACCATTATTTTCGAAAAGCGTGAGTTTATTCACGATGAGTTGCCAAACCAAACTAAGAATAAATCACTTGAGTGCTGTTAAATCGGTCACCATCTTGAACAATAATGCCAACTTAAAGTTCTACACCTCGAAAAAAAACACCCTTTATAGGTAATTGTTAATTTCTAAGCAGATTTGTTGTTTCCAGCTCTGAAAGTTTTTAAATAAGTTTAAAAGTAATTTATACACAAATCAATTTTTAAAAATTTCAACCAATAATCAGAAGACAAAGTCATGCACATTGGAATCTACGTATACTTAATATTTGTATCTAGACATTAAAAGCCGTAGCCATATCAACATAAGCTGTGTGTTGTTATATACAATTGTGTGTCATCTAATGATGCTACAAGTATTAACTTTTTTTTTAGATTGTTGTTATGTATATATAAATAGATATCGTACATAGATATGTTTAGTGGTATATTACATTATGGTTACGCTTACAGTTTAGTACATGTTTTTATTGGATTGTTTAAGCATTCTCATTGTTAACATGCGTTTAAGCTGCTGCATTGTAGTGTATAAACAAATACCTATTGAAATGTTTGCGAAAGGCGCCGCTCACGAAATACAATGCCACAGGATTTGCACAGCTATTGGCGAAGGACAAACAGAATCCAAGTATGCGCAATACATGCCAAAACGAATTATAATCATCCTGTGCAGTGGGCCTGTAAGTGATATGGGAAAAATACATATGTTCAGATGAAAACAAAAGGTAGAAAAAACTGCAATTCAAAGAACGTTAGTGTAGTTACAGTAAAAGGACATAAACCAGATATAGGCATACACTGGACGATGGAAAATTGATTGACCGAGCGTAGGGACTGTGAAAATGTCAAACAAAGTGACGCATTACTTACGCTACGCAAAAGATTATGCATAGGTCCTGTCACACATAGTAGGTCCTGTCACATGGACAACTTCTATGCAAACTTATATCTATGTGTCTTTTGTCGTCATGACAAATTGACTTTGCAACTTGTATGGAAGACTAAGCAGCGATAAAAAGTAGACAAGCGTCCCATTACTGCCTGCTCCTTGTTGCTTCCTGTCCAGGCTTCAACCACATGCTGCTCGTTGGCGCCGTCAACGTTCACTGCACATACACACACACAGAGACGTGAGTGCACTGTGAAAAATCTATGACTATGAATTCTGTATTCTTTTTAAGTCAGAACTGCTAGATTTCGAAAATTACTCAAGTTATTTGAAGATGGATATTTTGTTGAATATAATCCACAAGCGATTTGTGAAGAATCTAAATCAAAATTAGAAAATCGTTACTTGAACTAAATTTTTTGTTTGCAACTGTTGCTTTTTAACTCAACGGAGAGTATGTTGCAATACAAGTGCAACTTTAGTTTAAAATCAAATCTGTTTAAATTGACGACTAATTTTCCTGGATGTATCTGAAGCCCGACTATGTGTGACTTCCCTTTACATTAACCTTCTTTATTTTTTCTCAGTGTACATGAATCCCCATACCTTCTCCTGCTCGATTGCTTTTTATGCTCTCCATCATTCGTTTTTTATTTTTTTGTACTTCAGCTACACATTATATCCATTTTGTTCCTTGTTGCCTGTAAATTTCTTGCTAGTTTATAAACAAATCGCACTTACCAGTAATAGAACCAGAGAAAGAAGACATGATATGGTAAAAAGCAAATTCCAAAGATGACAACGAACGCCAGAACTGTAACCGCAACTTTACGACGCGCCCGGACCTGTAATGACAACACCCACAACATTCAACAATGACATCCAACAATTGCAAAATAACAAGAAAAGAAGAAACAGCCAAGTTATCTTTTTTTCTCGATTAGGGAGTTAGTTATGGCATTGCAAAGCTTGTAAATATATGAAATTTTTTTTTTTTTGTATTGTCTAGAAATTAATATAAATTGAAAAGGGATTTGGCCAAGCTTTGTATGCCATAACTTGAGTCGCACTTAAATATATTTAATTTCAAGTTATTTTCTGCGTAACCTTGACGCAGAACACTTTTTGTGTCCTTCACTTTGTTCAACTTTTCAACTTTTAATCAAAATGAACACTTAAATTTGTTTAGAGTTGTGCAAAGAGAGTTCATACTAAAAATGCTTGAACTATGGGCTGCTCGGTACTGTATTTATATTAAACTTTAAATATTCCAAATTTTATGTTTTTGTAGATTCTTATTAAGCTGCGTAACTACACTTGGTGCAGTTTTCAAATTCTGAAAAGAAAAAAATCTTCCATGTCAACTCTTCGGAGCAACACTAAGACGATATTACGTCATCTTCTGCAAATTCTACTCTAAATTTCAGGATTTCAAGCGCTCAGTGTCCAAGATAGTGACAGATAAGTCACTTTATTGGGTAAATATGAAGCTTACATTGGATCTTCTGAGATTGCTCATAAAAATAGAATGCAACACGGTAATGCCTTTTGATCAATAGAGACTAGACTCTCAAACAGAAATTAGATTTGATAAGCTCTAACGGCAGAAACTCGGTTATTGTTTTTATTAAAAACCCTATTGCCCCAAACCAATGGCAATCAGTGTATTTGGACAAATGGGAAGAATCACCTCATTCGATATTTGTACTTTAATATTTGGAGTTACCCATATTAATACCGAAGATTTGGGAGCATTTAAAGCAATTACTATTTTCTATTTTCTAAGATAATTTACAAGTTACTGCTAAAATTAAAGATTTGAAAGAGATTATGTTGCGACTGAACCATTTCTATATCTATAATATGTTCCATCAAAGCGTTGCAATATATTACCTAACATAAGTCGCATTAGATCATGAAACTTCAATAAATATTCAATTAAATTATTTTTCATGGCTGATCTTCAGTTTTTCTGGTCTTCAAAAAACAGAATATTTCGTAAAACACAGAATGCTAGACGAAGGTATATATAAAATTAATAAATACAATTTTCACAAAGATTACTTAAATCCAGGTAAGCACTTAAAATTACTTGAATCGAATCTGATGGAATATCATGGGATTGATCGGCGTCGAATTTTTGACAGAGTTAAAGAGAATAAGTGTTTATTATTTCAGCGCGTTTTTGTCTTCTATGGAGCATTTAGAATCTCAAATTAAATAGCTCTGCAAGTACAGTAACTTAAATCTCTGCTGAAAAACCATCGTGGGAGAAAACGGTTTAAGTATATAAATAATTAGATTCTTCTTGTTGTCATTGCTACAACCGCGGAACATGGATATATCTCTATTTAAAGCTGTTCGAAGAAAACAGTGGGATACAGTTTATAGCCGAATCCGAACCCGATGTCTACTTAGGCAAATATCGCCTATAAAGTTTGTATCTTTAGATTCTAAAATTTATTTTATTTACCAAAAAGTCCGATTCCTGCAAAACCTTCTGATATATATTTTTTTGGTATGCCATTCCGTAAAGGATCCAACACAGAAGTAGTTTTTGCCTGGTGCATTAGTCCCTAAAAGGGAACGATTCCCGCAAAACCTTTTGATGCTTATTTTTTTGGTATGCCATTCGGAAAAGTATATATCATCGAAGTAGTTTTTGCCTGGTGTATTAGTCCCTAAAATTGAATTTACAGGCAAGCTCAGCGACATAGTGAGCCTAAGGTACAACAACACTATGTCTAAGATCTTCCAAAAGTCAGTGTATGCGATTGGGTACTGCTTCTGGAGACCATCGCCGATGTTATAAAAAAGTTAAGCATATTCATACACAACTGTCAAGTGATTACCATTTTTTTAAGGGTTATAGTGAAGACATAATCCGGGTTCGGAATGCCTACCGAAGAAGGCTAAGACAACATACCTCAACCTCAGCAGAAGTAGAGGCGAATTCAAAAAGTGTTCAACAAGTGTTTGAGCATTCATCTGAAAAATATTGCGTGGAACCGTTTCGTAAACTTCAAATTCGGGCAAAACGTATTGATATGTTTCCAGAAAACGTAATCGATGAATTTAAATTATTGCTGAAAAGGTTTTTGTTTTATAAAACAAAAGATTTTATTGCTGTAGTTGGTGCCAACTTCGAGAACCAAATGAAATGCTCTGCGGTAATGTAGTTGAAAAAATCATCCAAATGAAAATTATTCTAAAGTATAAAGCTTTAAGGAACAAAGAAACTTATGGTCAAACTAACTAACTACCTTAACTATTTGCCAAAAAAAATGTTCATTTTTATGCAACACTTTTAGTAGCTCTCTCAAATTTTCATCCCATTTTCATCCGTATTTTTGCTGCATACGAAATCACTTTAGTTCAAAATCGAGTGAAAAGGCAACGAGGTAGCGCACAAATTTTCGTGCATACCTAATAACTTGGTTAGTTTTAATAAAAAAAAACCCCTCCAATTCAATTTACCATAAAAGTTTTTTATAAATTGAATATTTAATGGGTTTGAAACAAGTTTTTTTTTTATTTTACATTTAGCTTAGTTGAACAACTTTTGCGGTTTAAATAATAAACGTATTTTAGAACAACTTTCTGAACGCTGAAAACTTGTTTTTTGGGTAGCAACTGTATTTGAATAGATTCGAGTTAAGAACTTACCTGGCGCACGGCACCCTGCATTTCACCCGGAACATTTGCGGAATACATCAAATGCAAAGCAATGAGAACATAAAAGGCGGCAATAATAACAAGTGGAATCGCGTAATAGACGAGAAAATGCAAAAGCACCATGGTTTTGGGATAGTGGGGACCCCAGGCATCCGGATATGGATAGCAGAGCTCAAACGATTTGTTGCTATTGATGTTCACTTGCTATAAAATGTTCAACGATGGCATTAGAGGATAACACTTGGAGTCAGGAAATACAAAACGTACCTTGATATTGCTGCCAAGCAGCGCAGGAAGACCGCAAATAATGGCCAGCAGCCAAATGGATACGGCAATGGCCAAGGTTTGACGTGTGGCGCGTTTGCCACCACCTGCAGGGGAAATCGAAGAAAAGTTTTGAAAATTTCAGTGAATTTAAAGTATTAAGTGAGTATAAAAATAAAATTAAAATCGTTATAGAAATTTATTTAATTAAAAGCCTTCAGATTATCTTAAAGTAAGTTTTTAGAAAAATTATTTTAAAAATGACAAAAAAATAAAATAGTTTGCAAAGAAACTGATTAAAAGATAATGACATTTCTTCTTAAAACTTTTCAGATGTTCTTTTATTTTATGAAGGGGAAAACTTATACGCGCTTACAATTTTTTCTTGTTTCTTAATAAAGTTTTTAAACTGAGCGAACATTTTAGTTTTGTTTGCCTCTAAAGTTATGCTATAATTTTCAAAAACGCGTATTAAAATATTTTCAAATACTTTAAAAAAGACCAAAGTTCTTTTAAATATTTTGAAAGAAGCAGATCTACATTTTTTGGAAATATTAAAATAACGTAATAAGCTAAAATATATTTTGAAAAGAATTTTAACACACTAAACAGAACCATTTTGTGAGTCGCATTAAAGCAAAGCATGGGAATCTCTATAGTTCTTAAAAAATTATAATGAGTTATAGCTCAAAAATTAATCCAAACGGTTGTATCTTTAATTAGTCAAGGTTTGGTTGAAAGTTTCTTCGAGACGGCTACAAATTTGTTAAAAAAAAAATGGAAAATAATATTCGCACTAGATTACAGAAACACGTTTTTCCGCGCATCATTTATCCGACTGACACGAGCGCAACGAACAGTAGATCGTTGTATTAGTTGGTGGGCAAGGGTTGGAAATATTGGCCTTAAATATCTAAGTTATTAAAATGGGACCGACAAGAACTTTGAAGAAAACAAAAGACGGATAAAATAAATTATTAACTTTAAAAAAGGTTGGAAAGAGCTAGAATTAAAAAAAAGCAAAAAATGAAGCAATTTCGGACGTTAAAACAGAATAGGAAAAAGTATAGGAAAGTATTACTTAGAAAAAAGTCTAAAGACGACAAAAGAATCCTTACTTTGAATGAAAATTCAAAAGAGTAGAACTAGCAATAAAAGTTAATAACGAAGCAAATAAGGTTTATAAAAAAAATGCAAACAATACAATTAAGAAAAATTCCAAATGATAAAACAAATAAAAAACCCTATGAGAATAGAGTTAAAAAGAAGATGAAGAGAATATAAAAAAGTGGAACTAGCAATGAGAACAAGAACGAAAAAAATAGCGAGAATAGAAAAGAATAGAATTTTTATAGATATTAAAAGGCCAAAAAACTAAGGTCTTTATTTAAAAAAAAATAAAAGAGTCGAACTAACAATGATAGCATATATAGATGAAATTATTATCTTTTCAAAAGAAAATAGGAAAGTGTAAAATAATATATGTTTTTTATATACAGAAAACATTTAGAAAAAGGCAGTGGCTTATTTTATTGTTAGATAACAACAATACGATATTGTTTATGGAATGCATAATAATAATGTTGACAAAACTATGCTGAAAAAAAAAACAAAAATAAATACTCTACTTTAGATTTTATTTTCCATTTTTTCAGTAAAGTTCTTTTTAAAAAATAAACAATACAAATGAAAAACGAGCTATTCCAAAAAGAATGATGAGATTGCATTTTTAGCTTCAGTTAAGCTTTTTTAACAAAAAAAAAGCAACCAAGAAAGTATAAGTTGGTTTTGAAAATCTTATATTCTTTGTTGGATTGACAACGATGCCAAAAGAATACTTTTTATTCTATATATAACAATAAACTGACAAAAAACTCATAAAAAGTATATATAAATTTAAATTAAATTCCTGCATCGTACATGCAATCCAAAGAAATCTGCACTCTATAAATAATGCATAAAATTTTACAATTTTAAAATTTAAAATAATATAAACAACAAAATGTAAAATTTTTTACTCATACCTCATTGGGCTACAAACTAATTATAATTTATTTCTATTGAATTACTGAAATGTGATAAACTATACTTCATTTTTTTCGCACTTCAAAGCAATCATATTTCAATATTTACCATGTGCATGAAATTTACGCAGCGGATCCACAATGGCAAAGTAACGATCTCCGGACAGTGCTGTCAGTGTGAAAACCGAGACCCCAATGGACACATCCTTCATATACTCCGAAACGCTGCACAGGAAACTACCCCATGGCCATGAGTCGAATGTATACACAGTGGACACCAATGGCACTGTGGTCAGTATGACCAACATGTCGGCCAGCGCCAATGAGAGTATATATCTATGTGAGAAAGACAATAAAGTTAATAAATATTCCGAGTTTAAAGTTGCAATTAAAGTTTAAAAACTTCAACATGCCCCAAAAAAAAAAATATGCTGCATGCTCTCGAGCGTAAAAGATTTATGTGGCCATTGCCTGTGGTTGACATAAACAGGCAACGCCTGGTCCTGGCATCAAGTTTTATGCCTCACCATGTGCCATGTCTTAAAGTGATAAAAATGTTACAAGCCCTTGATTTATGGCTCCTTTGGATTAACACTAAACAAATTTATATTTATAGGGTATGGTTGACTTTTCACTTAGTGTTAATTCAATGTAAAATGTCAACATTTTAGATTGGCTTTAGAGGCACAATAGAAGTTTCTTCCCTCATAAAGTCCAAGTAATTACTTTTTGCATTAAAATATTAAGTACACGCCCTGTCAGGTTTTAAACTTTAAAGCATTTGACATTTGACTGCTAGTTTCTTGGCTTAGAAAATATCCGTCAGCAGCACAAAGGTCTAAGCCTAATGTTATGTATTTGTTTACCTTGAAAAGCAAACAGATTGTTTGTGCTACTCACGGGAGGAAACGCGTAGGACGTAGCACCAACTTTATACCAAAATAATGATGACGCCAAAGCTATTGATTTGCTCATGTGCGACTGTTTTTTGGGTTTGTACTTCCGGCATTTTTTTTGTTTTTATCGAAGACCAAATGAGCAAAAAGCTAAAAGTGTTTAGATTAGTTGCGACTTACTTCTTGGGGTATTAAGTAGTTTGGTAGAAGGGTATACCTAGTTGGTTTTGAAACTTTGAAATGATTTGAACAAAAGTTTGGCATTGTTGACAAAATGATTGAGTCTATATTGGGATAACTTTCTCTAATGAGTATTTTTAACTTTATGCCTCTTTGTTGGGTTTACTAAGAGTTACTCTTTACAAAAGATCTGAGAAAAGGTTGGTGCGAGGAAAAGTTTGATTTGATGTCAACTAGAATTCAATTCTGGCTGCTTTAAAAGGCTTCGAAAGAGCTGTGAAGCTATATATAGCTATAGTAAGGAGTTAATACGAAGTTTGAGCTTAAATCATGGCTAAGATGTAGTAAAACTTATTAAATCCCAAAGGCAAAGATGAATAGGTCATGTCCTACGGATGGACCAGAACACAGCACAAAAGCTTGTGTTGGCATACACAGCACTCTCGTCAAGAAACTGAGGTTGACCAAGAAAGCGCCTAATGGAGAATAATGACGATGACATGCTAAAGATGGAATTAAGGAACTGGCGCGCCCTTGCTTACAACAGAGACGAATGGATAAGAATTGCTGAGAAGGCCAAAACCCAGCCCGGGTTGTAGAGCTGTATGATGATGATACGAGGGTTCCCTTTTAAATTACAGGATTAAAGAACAATAATAAATATAAATCATTGAAAATTTGCAAAATAATTCCCATTAAGATTTATACATTTTTGCATGCGATTTGAATCCATTGTCGAAGCACTTTTGATTCTTTGATTGAGGTATTTCCAAAATATGCATTTTGAACGCAACAGCCACATCTTTAGGTGTCGAAAAACGTTGACCTCTTCTCATATTTTTTTTTTTGTGCAGTAATAAAAAGAAGTCATGCGATGCCAAGTCAGGACTATATGGCATAATTTAATTGATCAAATCGATGCTTTGAGTGCTTAAAAGTACGGTTGCTTGGGACGATGTTTGAGAGCTCGCATTCTGGTAGTGAACAGTGATATGTCTTCGGCGGTTGGTTTTCCTGATTTCACGGTAGATAAGAATTGGCGTTGTTCTAGTGGTACGGTTGTGACATGTCCAGTTTTTCCGTAAAAACAGGCGACCATATTTGCTTGGAAGTGCTTCGTGCGCGAAAAACTTTTGTTGGATTTGGCTCTTCTTGAAATACCCATACAGTTGACTGCTGTTTACTTTCGGGCTCATACGCTTATATCCATGATTCATCTCCTTTCACCATATCATAATTGTGTTTGGAAGCACCGCGATCGTTTTTTTTTTGAGTATTTCCTTGACCAACGGACATGTGCCATTTTCTGAGCGATTGACACACTGTGTTGGATGCAACGTGAACAAATTGTTTTGGGCAGTCATATGTTTATGCAATATTGAATGTATGCTGGTCCCAAAAAATGCCTAAGGTTGTCTCAATCTTATGATAGGTCACATGACGATCTTGCAATATTAGTTTGAGCGCAGCATCAATGGTTTTCCGGAACAACAATTGATTTTGAACGACTTTGAATTTCGTCAAGGCGTAAACTACGACCTCGGTTGAATTCACTACCATCGATGAACACTGGTCTTTGAGGAAGCTTCATCGCCAAAAATTTAATCAAGTTCATTGGTGTACTGCTTTTGAGGTAATCCATGTGGAAAGTTGTAAAAAATAATAGCACGAAAATATTTACGATTTAATTCCATTTTTTGGCCAAGATAAATCTTTACCACACACAAATGTCAAAACGTTCTGAGTGCGTATAATCTCGAAAATTTTAAAATTATACGATAGAGCTGTCAGTTGCCAGATTCCAAGAGTAGAGTTGCCCAATCCCTAAAATGCAAAAAGCAACCTTTACTGGCTTAGGCTATAAATAAGTCGCTATTTGCTTAAGTAAATCTCTTTTAATCAAAGACACCGCTGTTCGGATTCGGTTAAAAACTGTAGGTCGCTGTTCCCTTCGGACAGCTTTTGATAACGATATCTGGGTGCTTCGTCTTTCAAGCGATAACAACATATTCAAAAATAAAAACAATATTGAGTACTCTGACTGTCCTATTGCTTACAACGATGTAGAGTACCAAATCAATCAGTTGGCAATGCAAGCAGTGTGCTGCTTTGTGCACTGCTTTACGCTTTGATGCACTTTCCAAGTGAAATGTACTCTTATTTGACGTTTGTGTTTTTTTATTTATAATAAAAACAAAAGTCTTCTGGTCCATTGCACTGCTTAGTAAGTGTTTTTGAAAATGTACAAGTGCTTGTTTTTAATCAATTGAAAACAAAGACAAACAGATATGCGTCTCTCGTGACCAGTTTGCCAAGCAGTTGAAGTCCTTGAAGTCATTCATCAACAAATATAGGGTGTTGAGCATCGTGTGAATTTTCAAGGTGCTAGAAATGACTACGTGAATTGGAATGCACATAAATCAAGTTTAATCTCGATGTTGAGCAATGAAACGCAACCAACGTTGGGAAATGCAATTTAGGCTCTAAATATCTTTGTTATTGATATGCTTTACTTCTGAATAATCGGCATACTTTCAAGATTAACTCATCCTGAACCCTCTTTCTCTACACTTTATATTTGCATAAGACTTTGACAAAATGATCTTCTTAAATGTGAAAATTCTCTTAGTAAATATAAACAAAAATAAACTAGAATTATATGATTATTGTTAAAACTATTCCTTTGAAAACATGTCTAAACAGTGATGAGGATTTGACACTGTCTGTGTATGGTAACGACTAAATTGTATTATTTTAGAATTGTGTAGTGTGGTACCATGAGACTACAGATCATTAATATTTTTTTCAGAAATATTAATGTTTGTATACAAAGGGGTTTTATTCAGAGTCTTATGAAGTTATCTTTTCAATAAGTTGTATTGTTTGTATTAATTTATGCTTAATTTACTTGTATTTACCAAAATTATTAGTTAATAATGTTAGCAGCTGTCATATCAACATCTAGTCGTCATTGTTTGTTAAAAATTGCATTAATAACTAATCAATCAAAGTTCCATAAACAAAAAGTATGCTAAGCTTTAAAAATTTACATATAAATTAAAAAACACAAAATGGTAACATGAATAAATTTGCTCCAAGAGCTTAGACATGCACATTTTATTTAATTTTTTTTTTGTTGTTCATCGATTTACTGAATAAATTAATGGCAGCGATTAGGTCTATCGGATTGATAATAATCTTCAGAGCTTTTTCATTAAGAATTTTAAGCAGAATAAATGTAAGCTAATTTATTCATTTCATTTATTTGTATTGCTTTTTAAGCAAAAATTCTAACAATTTAAAATTTATATCGTCCTTTAGAATTGTGTGACCATCGCATAGGACTTACCTTCTTAAGTCAAGACGGTCACACTAAACAAGCAGCCTGTGCCACATTCAATCAATTTCTCTTTAACCAATCGAAACCTGTCACTTCTCTCACTTTAGCTTTCGCTGCAGTAGTTACAGCAATGGCCGACTCAAGCTGCGTTTTGTGCAGGTGCAAGCAGGACAAACATATAGCGCGCTATGATCCGTTACTGGCAGCCATGTTAAAAAAACGACCCAGTAGGAATTTTTGGAACAGCCCAATCTTAACGTTAAATAAATGCAATTTCAAGTTTTTATTAAATATTTTAAAGAATTAATTGAGAAAATATAATTGTATCACAAATAGTAGTAATATTTACTAGCTAAAGACCTGTAAAAACACACATCATTTCATTTTTGCAATCATAATAAAGCTTTAAACGACATCCTACTTAATAACAATAGTTATATTTATATATCGGTTGCGTTAAGCCTTCCTTATGATAGCACTTGACTATGTAATTTTCATTTTACTGGTTTGTGGAAATTGTTTAAGCATGCTTTCTCTCTACCGCAATGTTATAATTAACCAGCCGCCTTTCAACGCTTAACCGGTAATAAAAATATAGCCACTGAGATCTGTTGTTTCTTTTTCAACCAAAAATGTGGCCAATTAAAATGCATAAATGGTATGGCAGGATTAATTAAAATAAAAAATACTGTTGCATTGCACTTACTATAAAAGTGAGTTCTACAGTTTTTTCTTCTTAATAAACCATTGCACTCATTTTTGGAATAAATAGTTGAAACCATTTTTGTGCGAATTTAATGTGGGCCGCGTTACCAAAAAATTTATCAATAAACATTCATTTGGCCGTTGAGCCTTTAAAATACGCATCATCTTTCAAAAAAAAATATGCTTGTAAAAATGAAAAAAGCCAATGAAACGAGTAAACTAGCTTTTAAAGAGCACAATTTTTATAGTATATCCCTTTTTTTTAGCGTTTTTGTGTGATTTATTCCAATATTATTCAACAATAATTGTTTTTTTACTTAACGAAAAAAAATGTGCATTGACGAAACTCAAATTTTGATACTCTTCGTGTGACAACATGAGTTGTATCTTTTAGAAAACATAATTTGCTTCACGTTAAAAACTTGTCTTAGAATGATCAAGGCTGTACTGACTATAAACGGTACAAAATGTTATAGATGGCGCCAGCATAAAAATAATTTTTTTGAATTTGTAAAAAATTTTTAAGATGAAATTGATACATTTATACTATTTTTTTGCGAGCTTTTATTTTGTAATAAACATGCTTAGGCTTATGCGTTCTTTTTTCCAAAAACTATTTTATGTATATTTATTTATTTTATTTAAAATGTTATATATATAGTAAAAAGATTGTTATTTTATTTAATATTTTATTTGTTTATATTTTAGTAAACTTTGTGCCATCGAAAATATATGTAACACTCGGAAGCAACGGAACGGGGCTTTTTGGCCTCAGCTAGAATACGACTAAAGTAGTAGCAGATCCAAAGAGAGTGTAAGCTAGAGCAACCAACTTTTCGAAAAATAAGAACTTATTGTTATATGAGCAGAGCCTAGTTTTGTAAGCTTCTTTATATCGCGAATATGTTATATCCCAAAAGGGTGTTTTGCACCTCCTGAAATTAACCAAATTTGGTTGTTTTTTGCGATATTATAGCTGAATTCGGTGCAATATAGTTTTTGGTTTTCCCAAGCATTAATTCAAATTGGATGTAAATCGCTTTACTATATGAAATATAGTACCTCCCATAGGGCATATCATTTAAAACAATTCATTTTGAACTCAATATTGTTATATTTTATTGCTTTCGATGTTTGCAAAACAAACTCGCTTTATGAATGTATTTTAGTCTTCCCAATCACCGCGTCGCATTCGATTGAAACCAATTGTCTATACTAAATATCCCTATAGGGCAAATCGGTTGAAAGATCCGATTAAAATCATTGCATTTCGTTTGCCCAAATCTAGACTATAGAAGTATTTTAATATTCTCAATTATATATAATATAGGGAGAATCGGAAAATCGGAAAAAATATATTACTGAGTAAAGAGAAACCAAATTTCCTTTTAGTGTTAGATGCTGTCAAGTTTGAATAAAATCGATTGACAAAATAGGACAAATCGGTTAAGAATTCGCTTATTTGTTTGGTATTCAATCAACTTTTACCTAAAACAGGATTATAGAAATTTCTATGTATTCTCAAATAATCGAATGGGAACCCAATGTCATATATAGGGAAAATCGGAGAAAAATATTGATTTTTTTCACAAAATGTACTATAATATTTTATGATCAAAATTACCCAATCTGACGTTTTGAGTGTTTGCTGTTAATCGGCTGACTATATCAAATTGGGCAAATCGTTCAGTTACAAAGTCAGTTTCTGTTAGTTTAAGAATGCTTATGCAATATAACCGATTCATTTGCAACAAAGTAGTGCAGGGTATCCAAAAGTTGTGTTATAAATGATGCTGAATATTAGTTATTCGTTGCATTTGCCAACTTTAAGCTTTCCAATCTCAGTTACAACAAGATTTTCCAATATATTAAGCCATATAAAGTGTCCATCAGCATTCACATTATCGAATTACAATTTTAAGAGATTCATATTATAGATTGCTTTGATGCTGCCAAAATGTGTTGCCAACTTTATGGCTGAAACTCTGTAATTTAGTTGCACTCTTAAGCATCACGTTGGATTTAATGCATTTTGAAAGCCACACCAAGGGCAGTTAATATCCTTGGCGATAAAGTAACCTGGTCCTTATGCGAAAGTGTGCACTTTGCACACGTTGCACGTTGGACTTGTTCTATGTGTATAAGTGATAGAGTGTATGCGTGTGTTTGTGAGTGTGCACACACATAAAACTTGCACATTTCAGGAAACGGAAATGTCAACTGATCAAATTACGCTGAAATTGCATTTCATGGCTGCCGCCCAAGCACACAAGGAGCCAAGCCGGGATAAGCCGCAAACAGCAAGGAAAGCAGCCAAGACGCTTATCACTTGATCACAAAAAATGCAATTTAGTATTGCATTTCAGCCAAAAAGCAGGGAGCAGATGTGCCCACAAACCATCAAGTTAAGATCTCAAATATGTTGTTCTGCTTATGCTAGGGTTGGCTTAAAAAATTCTTAATTTTTGGTGAATGAATCATAATTTATATGTAATTATAAATGAAACTGCATTTTTTGTAGACTTAATTTTATTTATTTTTGATTTTGTGATGATAAAGTTTGTATAATATCGTTTGCAATTTTCATACATTTTGCTTGCTCTAAGTAGAAAGTAGTTTTTATAAAAATTTCACTTAAATGAAATTATATTTGCCTTTAATAAATAAATTTATGAATTCTATCAAAAAATTTTTGCTTTATTAAAAGCTTTATTTTGCAATCGATATGCCAGCTTTGCCGCTCCAATAAGATATTAATATGCATATATCTTGGCTTATGTTTAAAATATGTTTTCAATGAAAGAGTCTTTTTCCAGTTTATAATTAAAAAACAACACCACAAAATGGGTTCGTGTTTGAAATTAAAAATATCCATATCCGGAGCGGAGAAAAAAAACCAAAACGAACAATCATATTTCGAATTCTTTTAACAAACTCTAGCAAAGGAATCTGATCATATTTTACTTACTCAATTCAACTTTGGTAATAAAGGGTGATTTTTAAACAGCTTAATTTTTTGGGTACGCTTTTTTGAACAGCTGATGGACACAGTTTTTGTTACTGTCCAGCACGTTTCCCTTTGTCTATATTTAAACCATAGATCGACTTTCAAATAAATAGCGCTTAGAAATTTTTAAATTTTATTATGAAAATGTATGTTCGCCAAGCTAAGGTTTCACTTTTTAAGTTAGTAAAGTAAGCTAAGGTAAGAAGGCAAGCTCATTTCTGTTATAATGTATACGTAAAAATGGAAAATTGCCGCTTTAGGACTAAGGAGACACCAGAGACACCGAAAACGTGACAGTTTGATGTGCGGCATAGTCCAGTACTTTTCCAAGACAATACCAACAAATTTGCTTCACATTAAAATGAAGAAGCTTGTCTTGGCACAATACACATGACACACCACGCAAAATAATGGCTGAATAAAAAGATGAGTTCGATGAGCATTTTATATGCAGCTGGAACATAAGGATTATGGGATTAATGTGTTTAAATTTTTTTTGTGGGATTTGTTAATATTCATATTTTAAGCAGCAAGTCCGTCATTATAAGCCAATATTAAATAATTTATTCGTGAGTTATCCTAATATGTTAGAGAGGCAAAATTAATGCTCTTGTCTTTAGAGACAAAACCCATTAAGCTTCTAAAGGATCTATCTGTATAATATCTGTCAATTGGACCCAGCGTGTGCGCTGCAAAGCCTCAATCACATACATAGTATATGATATAATGTTTAAAAATAAATTATATGGATTGTTTCTAATGGCTTATAAAAAGATTTTATTAACATTATTAATAATGTATTTTTTTTTTTCTGGCTGTTAATAGCTTTGTCTTTATGATGTTTTCTATTTGGATTTATAGGCATGACTTTATATATTGTCCCCAACATTTTGGAGGTTTTTCGATTTTTAGTTCAACGCATTGACGATTATGCATTCTTATGAAAAAATTGTTTTATTAATAATAATGCTATTTTTTGTTAATAATAATATTTTTAAAATTATGTTAAGCGTGTTGCCGCTTATGTTTACAACAAAGACGCCATAGATTTGCCTTTCTGCCTTATATCGATAGTCGATTTTATTTAAAAAATATTTAGTCAAAATTTTTGATTTTCATTAAAAAAAAAGTAAATCTTGCAAAACACATTATCGAATAAATGTATCAAGCTTTAAAAAGTTAAAACCAAAAACCTTATAAGATATACTAATTAAATACTTTTCTGAAAATGTCTAAAACAACCCTCGCTGCTTAAATTAAATTATATTTAAACAGCGGAATTTTCCCCAGTGTGACCAGAGCAATGTCAGGCAATTACTCACTTGAGATTTCGACTGCATCGTCCAATCAAGTGTTAACTGACAGTTAAATAAAGATAAAATTGAATTAGGCATTTTAGGGTGCTCAAGGATTTACGTTTATTTTGTTGTCTCCGGCTTTCAGAAAGGGTTTGTTTTTGGGCAATCGACAATCGCTGAAGAGGTTATAACACTGCCTCATAAAACAATCGTATAAACCAAATTTCTAATACGATTTGATGTAAACATGAAAATATATTGCTGGAACAACCTTGTAGCTCTTGTCAAGTTTTTAGGCCGAAAGTGACAGTACTTTTCATATGGCAATAAAATGAAAGACTCAGATTAAATGACGGAAAATGGAGCTGGCGTTTAAAATGCCGCTTCTTCGATAACTTGAAAAAATGTTTATTTTTAAAAGTTGCATGTAAATTTAAACAGAATCATTGCTCACTTATCTGTCTTATTTGAGTACAAAGCTATTTAGAGTCTTAGAGGGACTCTTCCCAACTTTGGGAAAATATTTTAAATTGTGATTAATTAGAGAATGTTAGTGCTTCAGTACTACATTTAGCCATTAATGTGATTACGAGAAGAGAGCGTAAAGCTGTTAAGATGCACGTTATTATTTTCCTAATTATTTTTTAACAATTTTTTTTATGTTACTTTGAAATCGTTAATTATCCTCAAATTACTGCGAAATAAGTCACAAAAACATGCAGCCATTTACAACGCCTTTAATGAAAATTGTTCACAACTAAAAGATAAATAAGGCCAAAAACAAAAGCAAAACACCTTGATGAACTTCAAAGCAAATATTTTGAGTCCTTTCTAAGGACCTGTCATCCAAAGCTCACACAAGTAGACAATGACTTTTAAACTACCACAAAGTAAACATTTTCGGTCATTAAAGTAACTAAAAAGACAACGGAGACTTATGCACTTTAAACGCACAAAAGTAGGCAATGACTTTTTCGCAAACTTGTAAGCTCACATTACACTCCTGTTCAACTAAATAGGTTCAGGAATAAAATTAAGAAATTAATAAATGAAAATTAAAGTTGAAACGTTTCTATAAATTTTGTTATTTTTGAAATCCATTTGTTTGTTTTAAAAATCTTTTAGCGTTATTTGAATTTGTAAGGTTAGAAGAATTTTAAAGCTAAGAAGATAAACTTGTCACATAGCGGTCCAAGATACAAAAGCACAGATTTTTAACCGACCAGACTTTTTTACGCGACTAAGGGCGACACGATCTTCTTGAAAACGTTACATAAAATTGGAAGTATTGCTTTGCAATAGGCGGGTGATTTGTGCTTAAGAACATAGAATTTTTC
Organism: Chymomyza procnemis; assembly: GCA_035046065.1. Taxonomy (NCBI): domain Eukaryota; kingdom Metazoa; phylum Arthropoda; class Insecta; order Diptera; family Drosophilidae; genus Chymomyza; species Chymomyza procnemis. Next base: position 6,734,277 of record JAWNOJ010000023.1, on the reverse strand, counting down.
ATTTTTCCTAAAACGTACTGACGCTACGCCGTAACTCATCTGTAGTGGTCCAAATGGTAGATTTTCTTGAAGTATTTCCAACGAGCAATATGTGGCGCAACCAAATATAATAATTTGTTTTAGTTTTTTGTGATATTTTACATTGTAAATTCAAATTCCTAACCAATTCAGTATAATCACACATGTTCTAAACCTGGACTCTCAGACTGGACAAACCCAACATTATTTCACTTAAATAAACATAGTTACACACTTGAGAGCATATTCAGCCTAATTTTTATAATTCAATTAATATGTCGAAGCTCAGCAATAAGAGCTGGTTTTACAAACCATAGATTATTATACTGCACACATGTTGTTCCTAAATTAAAAATATTTATTTATTTATCTATTTATTGACCTTAAGTTTAAACTAGTTAAGAATTCTAACGAGATAACGAAAAAAAATAGAATTAAACTAATCCGTATTCCTAGCCTGATGGGTGAATTTATTATAGTCTCACATCTGGGGCTAGCCAGGAACTTGGATTTGCAATGTAAACGATGAAAAAAGAAAGTAGCATATAAATTTAAACATTTTTTCCAAATATAAGCCAAAGAACAACGTTGACCAAGATGAGTTTTTATAATATGATTGGTCAAAGCAGCTCGATTTGGGGAATCAAGATAAGATAAGATAGATAAAGAGATGAATTGTCCGTTCAAAAGACAGTTCAAAAGAGACGAAATCGTAGACGTTATTTGAATTTACGCATAGGACACGAAAAGGATCGTGTAACGCATAATAAGTTCTACAAAAAGTTAAAGCTAGAGGTCGAAAATTACGAGTTACTCTGGAAGACATGATAAAAGAAATTTTATTAAGGAGAGCGTTAGAGTCAATGAGACCGAGTAAAAGCTTATGCAAAAATAGCACGCCGTGGCATGTTCAACGATCACTTATAGAAGGTCATGTTGGGATCCCAGCCAAAATTCTTATTTCCTAAGCACTTATAAAAACTAATACCACTGATGCAATTTTAATATGTTTCAACATATCATCATAGAATCCACTAGTGTGAATTGTATTGCCTTAGAACATGCACTTTACTGTAAAGATATACACGAAGCAAAGGATTCTATGGAGATGAATTGCCACAAAAATATATTGATTTTATCTTTATTAAAACGAAATATAAGTCTATCTTTTAGGTAAAAAACGCATATAACTTAAATGCCTTGTTAAGTATTTAAAAATTTTGGTTTTTTTTTTTACAAAATGTATCTGTTTATTTCGTGTGAGCATCAAAATTCGGTATCAAAATTATACTCAGACATATATTATATAATGGGTGATTTTTATTAGCTTTCTTTTTGGCAACAACGAATTAAACAGCTTCCGCGGCTTACGTGCCTTATGTTACTTTCAAACATTACACATTTTTTGTCAAAATTCATAATCGAGTGTTGTCTTATAGAAACTTATTTATACCTATAAGAATCTATGAAACTAACGAAGAACAGTTTAAGAATTTTTACATGGATTTTAAAAGATTACTTACTATAAGCTTACCAAATTAAGAATATTCTGAAATAAAACTGGCAGATTTTGCAGAGGTTGACAAAAAACAGCAGCATATGTGGTAGCCTGCACAGCGCTATTGCAGGATAAAAGAAAGATTATGAACTATCACATAAAACAGGATAAAGAACTACATCACATAAAGATAGGCACATTTCTATCATTTATACAAAGCATTGGACTAAAGGATAAATCTCTAACACAAAAGAAGATTTAAAAAAAAAAGTACAGGCCTCGGTGCAAATCTCCCCCAAACAATAATAATGATGTTATGAGTCGAAAACGCAAAATTGTGTTCAACGATGAAACAAAATAGACTTCTTCGTACTCTTCAGTGTATCCTGAAAAAGTCACAGTTTGGGGTACATCTTTTCAAAAACGGCTAAGGTCGGAAAGTTATAACAAATGGTAAGCACTATCGTAGGCGACTTACAAACTGGTTTGCCAAAAGTGAAAACGTTCAACTTGGCTAAAATGTGGTTGCAGAAAGATTCGAAACAATGGCCTAAGTAAAAGAGGCAAGTTCGGGTGGTAGTTTATTTCATGTCGGAGTTTTGTCGATTGGAGGCCTTGATCATGTGAATAAGCTGAGTAGTTGTGAGGCTAAGGGCTTCTTTCTGTAACCACAATACTGATAAACTGGAAGGAAACTTAAAAAACTTATTCGAGAGATAAAAATGTCAACAGATGCACGAACTACTACGAAGAGCTGCAAGCTGCTATAGGAAACATTTATATGAAAATATTTCCAAGTTGAATTATATGAATCATTTAATGACTAAAATTAAGTTTAAAAACGTTTTTCTGCATCTTATGCAATGGTTAAACTAAATTAGCAAGCTCGTCGCTGTGATTTAAAATCTTTGCTGTAGCTTGCCTGCATGAATAAATAGAACTTCAAGCCTAATCGAAAGAAGTCGAAATTTAGTATGTCGTGTCGAAGGCAAAACATTTTATAATCATAATTTTTTCAACTTAAAATTATATTTGCATTCTTATTGTCATAGCAACTTCAGCGACCAAATCACAATTTTTGTTTTTTATCTATTTCTTTGAACGCAAGTGTACCAAGGTATATGGAAGTGAGATGACAAGTTATACAACATTGTGGGCAAACCAGATAATATTTATAATAACATGATTTATGTCAGAAAATTTATGCAAAACAAAAACGAATCTAACAGACACACATAAACACACCCCCACACCCACACAGTGCCACACACAGACCCCATATATGAGTCTAATTAGTGGGACCAGAGGCAAAATATTTTAACATTTTGCGGCAAAAAGACCTAACAATAAGCTCTTATGTTATGCAAATTTGTTGTTATATATGTCCTACGCATATGTTTATCCCTAAGTAGGTGTATATATATATAAATATATATATACATATATATGTAACTGTGTGTGCGTGCGAATTTGAAGCCATTTTTGCTCTAATGAAGTGGAACGTCATGTGCAAAATATGTGAGAGTCTCTCGTTGTTCCTGCATTTTTTGCCTATTTTTTATTTTTGTCTCGACTGGAAACTTTGAACTTAATTATGGAGTCAGTCAACAGGAAAAGTTTTGACTTGTGACATTTGAATTTGCATACGTAATTTGACATTACCTCTGCGGAATATATCCATTATAAAATTCAATTTGACTTTGTCGTAAATCATAAAAATAAGCAAAAACTCATGAATCGTCATTGTTTCAATTACAAGTCCACACGTTCCGAAAATCTCTTTGGCATAAATTTGAAATTTTAAGTAAATAATGATGCATAAATTATGCCAAATTAAATGACGAAAAACGAATTTTAAATTTAAGTTGTCATTATGTATGCTACGATTTTTGGACTAATAAATTTTACGAATTACCTCAAAATATCTGATATACATTTCAGCAGCTTTAGTTTATGATTGCAAAATAATGGCAATTTTTAAAAATGTTTTATTTTTATGCAACGGCAAATATGGATTATCAATTATTTGCATTAAAAATGTAGAACTTGAAATATTTGTATACAAAACTTTGATGATTGACTCTCAAATTGTTGATACTTCTTTAATATTCATCCAGCAAGTGCTTGACATTTAAACTTTAAACAGTATAGTTCACCTAAATTTAGGAATGTTTCAAAAATTGAAAATATGAAGAAAATATAGTTATGAACGAATCTGCCTCATTAGCCGTCTGGGCGAACTTTTTAAAGATAATTTAATTTCAATAAAACTGATCAGAAACTTCGTTTTATAAAAATCAAGTGAATAAAATAAGTTCAAGTAAATGTTACACTTTATAAATTATAGCACTGGTGTAAGTTTAGATATGGCATTTCTATACTTTAGGATACCCCATACCACATTTCTGAAAAAGAATCGCACAATTCAATACAGTGAACGATTTCAATCAAACTTGGTACAGCATGAGGAATAATAAAAGCCTTTGTTCGTAATGTATTCAAAAAAAATCAAATTCAATAATTTTTAAAATTTTTGCCGATATGATATACGAAATTTTTTTTTTTTTTTCCTTATTATTCCACTAGGGAACTTAGGGCCTCTACAAGAGCCATCCATCGAACCCTAATTTTTCGCCTGGGTCAGTTGTTGGAGGATGGATCTTCTCCAGGTCGCCTTGGGTCTGCCGATCCGTCTATTGCCTTATGGATGGATGCCAGCTATCTGCAGTTTTCTCCATTTCCTCCTCGAACTGTGCAAATCTTGATGGATCCTTTAGGGTTCTAACGGTCCATTGTCCTATTCGTGTCCGTTTTTTTGAAAAAGCCTTTGGACGTCATCGAACTTGGGGAGCCGTTTTTTATGTATTCTCTTGTGTAGGTTTCTGTAATCTGTTGGGTTTTTCGGTCGAACTGGTGATTGGCCAGATGCGACTTATCCCAGTGGTGGGCTGCCACCTGACGCCTTCTGGGAGTAGCGTCTGCGCTTGGCTGCGCGGAAAGGCTGGGCGATACAGTCTTTTTATTGTTGGCATCATTCTAGCTGGTGTTGTTGCTGTACGCCGAAAAGCTATGAATGGCGCTTGGTTCTATGGTATACCCTCCATTTAGCGTGGGGGGTGAGGAGTGGGGCAAGGGGGGATGCCAGAAATTGTTGAATTTTTGTGCAAATGGAGAAAAGCTTTCTATTAGGTAGAGAAGCAATTTTTTAAGAGGGACGTTGGAGTGGTCATGCCTCTTGCCATGAGTGGGATTCGAACCCACGACCCCGCGATTAGAAGGCAAGTGTATTACCCACTAAGCTACGAGGCCCCAATATACGAAATAGTCAACTAATTTTAATCAAATTCTAGACATTGATTGAAGAAATGCAATGAATTTAGTAACAAATTCGATTTATTCGACCTTAGTTTTTCTTAAGCGGTTATATGATATAATCAACCGTTTTTGATTAAATTTGACATAGTGTCAAGATATCCATGTCCGTCTGCTTATCTTTATGAAGATTTCAGAGATGGTGAGAGCTAGAAAAATCAACTTTTCACAGAAATATTATTATTAACCGAGGGGAAGTGGGTTTATTGTCGGACATACGTAATATATCTTTCATAGAGTGGTTTTGCATCACTTTTTGAATTCAGATACATATTTCGGTTGCTGCTAAATATATTAAAACCAAATTCATATTATTCGATATACAGAAAAATCCGTACACTAAATAAAAAAGAGTTTTTGCACTAAATTCATTTTACTTTGTGTGTTTTGGAGTTTACCATTACTGTCTTCGACAATGAAAAGTATGTTTTTAATGTTCTCCAGGAATTTTTCTAATTTAACCAAAATAGGTTTCCTATATCTCGGAAAACTGGTCCAAAAATACACTTTCGCGTTAAATTCATTTATTTCGTTAAAAAAAAAAATATTTTATTCTCTCTACATCGAATTGTACCAACATGGAAAGTCGGCCAAGGAAACTATTTTTGTCCAACATTCTTTGTATTTCGAATACCATGGGTAAAATCGGAAATAAAAACTTTCACACAATTGATTTTTCTCAAGATATAGATCCAGATGCCATAGGGAACATCGGAAATAATAACTCACACAATTGATTTTTCTCAAGATATAGATACGGATGCCAAAGAGATATATCCGATCAACACCAATAGAATAGAAACTGCATGGCTTTTAAAAATTTTATTTATGTTTTTATCGGTATGGCCAGTTGGCTTGGCTTAAGAAATAAAGTCCATCCTTACACCTAGCTATATGTAAAATAAGTTACCGGAAGATAGATCCAGATAATGCAACGATTTATAACACGGGATGCTAAGATGACAAAGATCATTCTCAAATGGAAAATGATAAATATGTAAAAAGCAATTAATTTTTCTTTTTAAGGTTTATCGCCAAAAGCGTTTGAAATAGTTACTCTGTAAGAGAACTTCCTTAAAGTATGTTCAGAATTCCATCGAAATCGTTTGAAATAATTTCTGTAATATGTAGAAATGCATTTGCTTAAAAAGACACGTGCAGCATATGCCGCTGTTTCGGCCCTTAACTACTTAATATTATTATTATTAATATTATTATTATTATTATTGGTTATAACGTGAATATGTTAATGATTCGTTTAAAATGTGCGCAAAGTGCGATACCTAGAAACCGATTAAGGCAAAAATAAAGATTTCTTAGAGATTTCTTTTTTTCCACGCGCATAACATTTTAAGAAAATATGTTCTTAAATGACTTCTGGCACACCTCCCCGCAAATAATAAAAACTTATGCTTGCTTGTCGTACCTTAAGTTCCGCCCACTTGTACTTACGTGTTGGGCACATTTCGCATCTGGCGGACACTTAGAAAGACCACAATCAGCGTGCCATTGCCCAGTATGCCCACGATAAAGATTAAAGCAAAGAGCACGGGTACTATGTAGGTTTCCGGTCTGCTGGCATATGGTACATAAGATGTCTCTGTTGCCGTATTGTTGGCTAAGCTAATATTACTATGACTCCCATTGCTGTCCAAGTCATCAAACAGCAGTGTTCCGTACGTGCTGGCCATGCTGGTGGCCAGGCTCGCTGTGCTGGTGGTTGTTGTTGTCGTTGCTGCCGTTGTGGTTGTCATTAGAGCCAATTCCCACAGTGCGCGTGTTATGTTTGGCGTAGTCAGCAAGCCAGAATCGGAATCAGCAAGGGCATCGGGATCCATTATGGTGTTACTAATGTCAATTAATAAGTTGGGCATGACTTGCCGTATTTTTCGTTTTTTTTTTGTATTTTTTATATTTATTTTTTTAATTGCTCACAATTTGTAAGTGTTTTTTTTCTTTATTTGGTGTATTTTTGCTAAGTTCTATGACGAGTTATTTTTGTTTTTTCCATACAAAACAGAAAATAACTATTTGTGCAAAAAACAATTAATTAAATTTATACACATTTCAGTGAATTTGCAAAGTAATTTTGCTTGTTAATTCGATTATATGCAAATATTCCATAAAGTTATTTTGATATTTTAGTTTTTTCTGCAATTTCACTTCAAACGCTCGATTGCGTGGGTATGATGGAATTTTTGGTCAATTATTAGTAGTTTTTATTTTTGGGATGCATCAATTGCTGAAAATAAACAAAATAAGTGGATGAGAATTTAATAAATATTATAGTAAGTCAGCTAGCGAGCTAAACAGAATTTCTGAGCGGAATAATTTCGTTAAATAATAAATTGCAAATATTAATAATTGCTTTTTTATCTTTTTAGAAATAGCGCTATATTAAAAATTATTTCTGCACAAATTGATAAATTCGTCAAACGTTTTTATTCTGAAACACAAATTATTTGAAAATGTGTTTTGCAAAATAAATAAGTACGATCTTTAATTAATCCCCAACACAAGCGTTTGATCAAAGATAGGTTTTAATCAGTAAATTTCACGATTGTATACAAATGATGAGCTTTATGGTGCTAAATTTATTTTCTCTGCCAGAAAGTACTTGAAATAATAGCCCACTTAAAGGATCTCAAGTTCGCTAAGTTTGGGTCGGTAGATTGGATTTTTCTTATGAGGCATCGTTCAGGCTTATGCCTGTGTGACAGGTCCGCAAAGATGAAAGATTAGCTTGAATTATTATTTTTGAGATTTGATGCTGGTGGATATAATGAAGAAAATGTGTATTTGCAGTGAAATCGAGACCTTAAAATTATATTTAAACAAGAATGAAGATCTCTCTATCGACTAAATAAATATTTAAACTCACTTTTTAATTTTATAGAATTTTTTTTGAAAATCACATTAGCGAGCTTTTAAAAAATCACACTTTTATATGCAGTATGTTCTTCATAACGTCTATTGCGCTGAAAAATTCTGATTAATTCCAATTTCTAAAATCATGGTAGTCTAATTTTAGAATTGTGATTTTTTCAGTCAAATTTCCTGCTTTTAGAAAAAGTGCCTCCTCTCTATTTAAAATTTTTTTTTAGAATGATCCACGATCTTGTATAATTCGCAAAAAGCGTTCAGAATTTCTTAAAAACAATGATTTATATTCTATCTTACTTCAATGAGATAAATCAATCTTGTGGTCAGGGGCTCACTATTTGAAATTAATCTTTAGCTGAGCTGCGGGTAGAGTTACCTCATCCAGTAAGATTAACGAGAATAGAAGACCTGAGAAATCCACCACGAATCCCATGCTTCATTGTCAAAGTAAAGAAATGTAAGAACTTCGTGCGACAGTATCTCAGCAATACAAATAAACGAATTAACCATGGAAATGCTACTGCATGAAGATAAGAACTTCATGCGACTGGATTTTACCTGTTTAAATAAAGAAACCCCATGGAATAAATGTGACATAAATTTTAATTTCGAATTCTCCACAGTAACTGCTATTACATTTTAAAGTTATTTGGGGACATTTTTCAATCCCTTACTCGACTCGATAAATGTGGCACAAATTTTTATTTTGAATTCTCCACATTAACTGCTATTACATTTTAAAGTTTTTTGGGGACATTTTTCAGCCCCTTACTCGACTTTTGGAACTCTCAGGCGACGCTCGGCAATACTGTATGGATAATTTAGACTTAAGCCAGATCGCAAATATTTCGTACAATTCTCCAAGAGTTCAAACAATAATTTTTATACCGGTAAAATGTGAGACATATAAAGAAAGGACATAAAGGAAAGAAATATGAAAGGATAATCTAATTTAAAATAAAATATAATTGAATTTAAAGTAATAAAGAGGTACAAACACTTAACATTAAAATTGCTTATAAGTTGTGCTGAAGATTTTTTTTTTTTAAATCAATCGATTCGCACATATCTGTTATATTTTTAAGAATCTTAAATAAGATGCATTTATTTGAACGTTTTCCAAAATTATAAGTTGAAGCTCTAAAAGCAAAACTCCAGTCCTTTAAATAACTACACGCAAAAAAATACATAGATATTGAGGTTAAAAAATGCTAGATGTGCTGTCAAATGTTTTCTTGAAAAAAAAACAGAGAGATTATTATGGCGCACTTATTGGAGTGTTTCCATAGTTTATGTGCAGCACTGTCGTTTTTTGCATATCCATTTTACTGACATGACGGCTCCAGAGAAAGCTCAAAAGGAAAACTTTTACATTAATATAATGTTTGCCATTTGGCTAACTGCATAGAATATGTATCCTTTAACTTCCTTTATGTACATATTATGGTAGACACAAGGATATTTGATTGGCAATAACTCAGGTAAGGTTTTTATTTTGAAGTCACAATAAGTCGAACGCAAACGAGAGAGCTAGGACAAACGAAATTCTGTTGCTTAATGTTATTTTTAATATTATCGTTAATATTTGATATAAATATTATACAATTGATTTTTAATCAGACATAACTCTCAAGTAACAAAAATGTGATAGCACAAACAACATTTTCCATTCTATGGACACTTTTTACTTTTTTAAACGATAGCTTAAGAATTGTATATGATAAAGCCCAGCAGACTCCATTTCGATAAACAGATGGTATCACAATTGAACAATCCTAGATAGCCTCTTCATTTATTCCAAGAGGGCGACCGATTTAATAGCTGATGATTTATTCTTAGTTTGATTTGGAAATTCACCATGAGTAGACTAACGCATAAACAACGTTTGCAAATAGTTCAATTTTATTTCGAAAATAAAGGTCGACAAAGTCGTCCATCAGAGTAGTTAATTCGAATAACCATGGACATCGCATCCCCAGAGACGCCGTACGGTGCGTACAGAAGAAGCTATTGCTGCTGTAAAACGTGGCATTGAGAAAGACCCGATTGAGTCTATCCGCCATCGAGCACAGGGATTGGATCTGTGTCCATCCGCTTTATAGAAGAATTTGCGGAAGGTTGAACGATCATTCAACAAGACATAGATTCGTCGAATGGACCCAAATCGAGATTGCCGTTGTTCCCGATTTTCATAAGTGAGTCTTTGTTAAGCTATAAATCGCACTTCTGGTTGAATGGCTATGAAGCTAATCCTCGTCCTCATCCAGAAAGACTGACTGTTTGGTGCGCTTTATGGGAATCATTGGTCGGTACTTCTTCAAAAACGATGATGGCCAGAACGTTACAATCAATGGCGATCGGTATAGAGCCATGATTACCAACTCTTTCCTTCCTGAATTGAACAACCAGGAGCTGTGGTTCCAACAAGACGGCGCAGCGTGTCCCACAGATCGTGCCACAATCGATTTATTGTAATTTCACGTTTTGGACCTGTGAATTGGCCTCCAAGATATTGTGATTTAACACCGTAATGCCACAAGATTATTTTTCGGATAAATAAAATTCATGTCAATCGAATAATCCATCGTTGTTTTATAGCAATTTAAAGTTGCTATATCAACCCCCCCCCCCTGCCCTCCCACACACACACCAAAAAATCACCCTTTCCCTCTACCATGTGGCTTCCAAGTAACCTTAGGTAGTTATAGGACTCAGGACAATAAGAATATGAGAATATAATGTAATGAGAAGATAGAAGCAAGTTCGAAAATTAAAACTTTTATTTATCTATCGGCATAGAATTGTGTAATGTGCAGTTCTCGTAACCTAACGTATTTCTTCGTGCTATAGTAAAATTTTCGGAAACCTACATATAAATTTCGGTTCGACCGATTTCATCTATTGCTCCGCATATGCTTATAACGGGCGCGACCAAGCGTCCTCTACAAAAAGTCTACTCCTTTTCTTCCAACTACAAATATTTTGATATTCTCGCATTTTTTTTGCAAGGAGCTAACATTTACTTTATGCACTCATTCGGCGACAAAATAAAAACAAACCAAATATAATAACCATCGCGTAGCCTTTATACATTTTTATGACAACGAATGATGAAGCCAAGAAGAAAAATCCCAAAAAAGGAAATACTCTGTAAGGATTTCAATTATAAAATTGTCGCCAGCGAAGGCATTGAAGTTGCCGCATTGTTGGTTGCGTTTTATGCCATCCTCAGGCTTATGTTCCTGCCAACCACTCGGTGTGACCGTGTGAACAAGTGTGTGTCTGTGTGTGTGTGTATGTGTGTGTGTGTGTGTATATGTGTGTGTGTGTATATGAGTTAGTGTGAGTGTGTAGCGGTGCGAGTGTAGATGGGAGTGTGCATATGCTTGTGCTTAATGGTTAGAAACGTAATGACAGGATATGCATTCCTTGACGTGCAAAATGTAGCAGACGATTCAACTGAGCATGATTGAACATGTCTTCAATGTTGTTGATGCTTTAAGATTCTTAAGGACAAAGGTTTCCATTCCTACTTTACACGTTGGAATGTCAGCTGGTCGCAGTAAAACAATTGAGATGGCTGTTAGGCTGATATCATCACATTTATTCAAAAAAAGTGCTGACAGAGTTTAGATTACAGTTCGCTTAAGAAATTTCCTTTAAAATATTTTGCACAAAAAATTTTGTTGCGCTTCAATTTTTGGTATCCTAAAATATATTAATCGACCGGACCGTTGGGAAAACGTACGAATCTTTCCGCTTTTTTAACATGCTCCCGGAAGCTTACTGCAAAAGGCTTCCAGTCGTTTGCTGCAATATATTTATTAATTCTTCTAGCAAATTTAGTTTCTAGTTGCCCAGTGCTTATCTCTAAAGCTTCTACATTAGTCGTTTTTCTGAATATTTATTCCAGCTGCATAAATTCCGACAAAGGCGTAAAAATGAATGTATTAAGTCTGTGCAAACTGAAAATATATTTTGTATTCAGAAGAAAATGTCGGACATCTCCAATTTTACCTAAATGGACGACTACAGAAATTAAAATACATTGGTTTTTATTTTCGCCGGTCTGTCTGTATGATTACTTAGATCTCAAAAATGTTAAGAGCTAGAGCAGGGCTATGTCAACTTGCCTAGTCATCTGAATCTTGGAAGGTCTCCGATTTTATCTTCAACCCACCATATGATTAAGGATATAAAGATATGCTCTAAATTTAAATTTACAAAAAAGTGAACTGCGTTTTAAAGCCATTTGAAGTCGTGTCAAAGTTTGCTAAGTTCATTTGAAGCCTTCCGACTTTAGGTGATTAATTTATCAACCTGACTTGATGCACTTTATTACTTAGGCTACCGTCCAAAAACAAGTTACGACATGCAAAGTACAAGCTCCTCCTAAATAAGCCAGCAATATATGGCTCTTATCATGAAGCTCCATGCTGCTTTGAACGGACACATTTTGTGCACTAAAATGCGCATACAGTGGGACAAGAAATTATTCGTACAGATGAAACCTTGAAGTAAAAGTAACCTTAACTTTAGTTTGGTAAACGAATAAAGAGATAAACTTTAAAAGTTAAAATATTTTATTTTGTTAGATAATTATTATGTACAAAATACTTTTTAATAAAATTTAAAAATAAATAATTTTTCAGAAAAAATGTATTTTAAAGGTAAATTAAGAAACAAAATGTTTTTTTAAAAAAATTAAAATTCATTTTTTTTTGTGTAATAAATATTTCTTTCTTAATTTTTTATTCTAAAAAACATTCTGTAATAAATTTTTCTTTATACAAAAAAAAATTTTTATTGACTTATTATTAAAAAAAAAACCACAAAAATTAAAAGCTATGACATATGCTTTTCAATTCTGTTTGTCAATATTTTGTCATATTTAATTGAATTTAAGTTGTACATATCGTTAATTTTTTTGAACTTAAGTTTCTAATCTTATATTTAAGCGATAGATGTCGTAAAAGTTGTTTATATGAATGATTTTTTTTATTTTTTGGAATGGATTGAGGGTTATTGCTATACTTCATCCCTTTAGTTTTTTCTATAGTTCCATCATACATATTATTTGATATGATATATATATAACCCTGGAACCCCTTATATGCAATTGTCCTACCCTCTTCACCCCGAGAACTAACTTCCTAGGGACACCAGTGCTTGACTCGCTCGCAGAGGCGGCGCAGAGGCCACCCCAGAAACTGTTAGCCTTCGCAAAACATACGCGCATAGTGGATGGCTAATTCTGTCCACGACTACGACTCATAGCCGAAACACTCCGGTTCCACTAAGGATCACATTGATTTATGTGAGGTCCCCTCCCCCGGGGGCCTGCCGACCTAACCTAACCTAACCTATCATACATATATGGAGTGCAAAATTTAGGCCCAAATAATAGTCGCAGAAGCACCATGATCTCTTTCGAATGTAATGCTGCTTACGAAAATCGAGCGATGATTCTATTAGTACTCAAATAATTTCTTTCTTTAATTTTTACATAAAATGTAAAAACACAAGATTTGTTATCTCCAGTTATTCAAGGTGAAAGTTTTTATATATTTTTGTTCCTTTAAATATTTGAACAAATTTGATGATTTTTGTATTTTATATTTTTGTACATATAATCCGTCTCCAAATCTACGAATAGCAATTTTTAACTTAATATTAAGTTCCAAGCAGTTGACTAATATCACTTAAATAGGTTTCCACGTTTCAAAAGCCGTCTTTTGAATTTAGAATTAAAAATAAAAAAATTTAAATCTTACGAATTACAAAAAAATAATCAGTTTAATCTATCATAATGAAAAATTAAATTCTCAACACATTTAAAACAATACATTCACTTGGCTTGACTAGGTGCCGTCTTTCCAATAGATATCTCTTAAGGACTAGCTTTTCGAAAATAAGTGGGTTCTACACAATTTGAAACCATATCCGAATGGCGGTTAGTTAATAGACATTTACTTTGGTAGATAGCGTATTTTTGTTATCTAAGCCAGTGCTGGGCAAGTGCACTTGGGCTGTTGCCGGCAATCGAACCACTGGTGTTCGCTTGTAGATAAACCTATTAATCGTCCCATGCTTATACGCTCAATTCATGCATTCACCGCACACAACAGAAACGCATCCTTGGAAATAACTAATAACTTTACTTAAACATGCTCAAACAATGTATTTAGCACATGATATGCTTTAACCTGTCGAGCATTACAAGCAACCAAATAAGAATAACTTCATTGTATCTCGATAAATATAAAACTTTTATCAAACCATCTGCAGTTTAAGAGGCGGGTACGATACCATAAGGACTTAGCCTTTAAAATGTACAGCTCTTACAGATGTACAAAAATCATAAAAATCTTTGCGGAAACTGATATTAAGCTTTGTATGAGCTACACGATTCTAAAGCGAAATTACTTCCTCAAGATAATTTTAGGTGCACACAACTGTGCCTCAATAGAAACCAACTGTCTCTTGGCAAATGGAAATGTAAAGTTTGGAAAATTTCTGTTAATGCGCCTTTTTTTGCAGATCTACAACTTTGAGTCTTTTACCCATCTCTAGTGTGTCCAACCTCGGTGTATTGTTTAATCATAGATTTACATCCAAAAATCACAATTACAAAATTCGGCTAGAGAGGTTATTCTATTTATAAAACGGTGTTCCAAAATATTAACTGATACTTGTGCAATCAAACTACTGTGCCAATTAGGAATTTTAATTTTTAATTTTTATTATTCGTAGCTTAAAGTGGGATCTTATCCTTGTCGACTTCTTTTATCAAATTGCCTTCGCTATAGTATCGTAAAACATGCCATATACATACAACTCTAACTTCAGCTCATCGACTCTAAAGCACTTCTTCACAAAGTTTCTTTCTGTCGTTCCATTCAGAGTAACCCGGCTTACTTTTGGACCTCTTGCACTTTAATTTTGTAGATTTTGTTATGCTTTTCGCGTCTTACGCTCTAACTATAATAACATTTACAATTTACTCTCTTACAAACGGTCAATCCATATGATTTTCTGACTTTATTCTTTGACTTAACTCATCTTGATTGGAAATATTGAACGTCTTTAAGGAATTATGAATAATGTACTGCGCAGTTTGTCATATTTGTTTGAACTTTTACGTTTTGACACGATAAATACAACTTTTATTTTGCAGTTTCAAGTTTCTAGATCTACTAAAATTTCACATTCATCGCATTTTTTTAAATTTTATTTTATTTGTATATTTTTCAATTATGACTCAACTGTACTTAGTTAGTCTTTAAATAATAACAAATAAAAAATCAACTTTTTACTTTAGGCTCTCAAAAAATATTTTTCCACAAGGATACTTTAGTTTACATTACCGATTTCCTAAAATCTAAACCAATTTAATAATTTTTGGCTTTACTTACAAGATGTCATAATGTTCTTTAAAATATTTGAATATTTCTCAAAAATGCACTTTATTTTTTGCACATTTGACTTTTTAAATTTAAAAAATGTGCGCATAATTATTGCGCTCACTGTGCGCTTGTTAAAATATTTGTATATGCAAATTGTGTTGCGCATTTAGCAGATTTCAGTTTATGCTTTAATTAAACATCTCAGTTTGCCCTTTGATATTACTTTTAATGCATTAAGGAAGGCATTTCCAACTAGAGTTCCTTAAGTGCAGGCAGAGCCTAGGGCAATAGACAAAAATTGCTTACCAAATGTTGGAGGAAAACAAGTCAAAGCACTTTTGCACGCCAAAAGCAAAAAGGAAAGAGAAGCAAATCCTTCGAACATATGTTGTGCATTTGCTTATAAGAGGACATTATATTTTATTGTATATGTACAGAATAAACTACAATTGTGCTGTGTGCGTATACGCAATATTAATTGCATTACTCATACGCCGCATTGTCTGAAATTAAATAATGGAAGGCCATTTAATCATTGTTCTTATTATTATTATTATTTTTTTTTTTTGCTTTTTATGAGTGCATAACAATTACTCAAGGGCAATTTGACGTACAGTCATAAATTCATTAAAAATCAATTTTAATACAAAGTACCAACGACAACAACCACAGCAACAACTTTTGCAACTAAAGCAATCATTAATTTATATCCGATATTAAGCAAAGCAAGCGATGACGACAACTTTTTATTTAGTTATAATATTTTTTTAAGCGCAAACTTTAACATTTTCAAGAACTTGCTGCAAGTTCTAGGATTTTCCATTTTTGCCAACTTCAAAGCCAAGTTGTTGCAGCCTGCGTAAAAAGTTCTCGACGTGGCGTCAGCTCAAGAGTATTGTAAGTAAGGAAACCGGGGTATCAGGGAGTCAACATAATTAACTATGCATTATAGACCCGCATTGATGAGACAAAAACAAACAAAATTCAGCAACAAAACAAGCTCAATTAAGTGGGAAGGAGTAGTTGGTAGTGGCGTGCATGAAACATAGTAAAGCACTTTGAGCAACTAAGTAATGAAAAGCCCAGCAAAGTGTTGGGTTTTTGGGGATAGCTTAGTTTTTTGTTAAGGTGCTACAACGATGATGGAACTTTCTATAGAAACGAATTGATGGTTTGCGTTTAAGATTGCTGGTTGATGGTAATTAAAATAATTAAATATTCATGCAATATTAAAGAACTTCATTTACTCGCACAATGACAAGTAGAAATTTTTAGAAAAGTTTAGCATTAATTAAATACCAGAAGACACTTAAATAAAGTTAAAAAAAAACCAACAAACTATTTGCAAGCGAATTTAATTTTCTTAACAATGCTTATGGCTTGAGTAAATTTGAGATAAATAGACGGTGAGCCATCTGTTAGCATTAGGAACCCTCTTAGCCATCATCTTCCATAAACTCTTTTTAATAGTTCTCGCAACATATAGGCTCGAATTTTGCAATAATTACAGTACCGACTTAGCATCCTTACCATTTTCTGTTCTTTCCAGCCTCATTTCAAATCTGAATCCTTCAAAAGTCTGTAATAAGTAATTTATTATTCATAATAAATTCATATTCATAAAAACGGTTCTACATATAATACTGAGCCTACACGGAACTCCATGTAATTTTGTTCAATTTATGGTATATTATATGATTATATATACTATATCCTTTAAATCAGTTACTTTCGTATTAAAAAAAAGTTTTTTTTTTTTTGGTATATAAGAGCTTATACTTTACACGGGGATTAACGCAATCAATTATTTACAACTGCATAAACTGTGTTAGTTTTTGATTATTTGATTGTGTCAGTTTTTGACGTGCTTTTTCGTACTGGAAAGAAAGTAGATCGTGTAATAGTTCCTGAGTTCTTTACGCCTATTATTATCGTTTTATCGTGATTTTTACCATCCCGCGAACTAGTCTTGTTTATGGTGTCGAAAAGTAAATATATTATTTTTATAAAAAACAATATACGCTCATGCTCAAAATCTTATACACACATGAAAATTTCTTGGGAATTATTTAGCCCTGAGTCCTACTAATCATATGTGGCAATTCCTTTCAAGAACAGTCCTGTAAATGGAATTTATTCATAACTATATCAAATGTAATTCGATATTCAAAAATAGAACCAATAAAATGTAAGGAAATTGCTAAAAATCGGTTAAATGTTGCATATTTATAAGGCGGGCACAACGGATAAATATCCTTTTTATTTATAAAATTATTTCTTTTTAATTTGTCCTTTAAAATATCATTTTGGTAGATTTCTCTGCTCTGAATTCGCAGCTAGGTGGTTCGATTCCAAACTACACCACTTAGCAAATAGATGCTTTTTGTCTAAGAAAATCCCTATTATTTAAAGATACCGCCATTCAAATTCGGCTATAAACTGTATGTCCCTGATCTCTTTGAATAGTCATTAAGAGATTATTAATCTTTATTCTCAGCCTACAGCAGCATAGTCGAGGGAACTAATTTAATTTATTTTTTATTTGCCAAAAACTTTGCCAAGTTTGATGAAAGCAAATCGTTCAAAATATAAGTTTTTAATTGGTTTTTTTACAATTTATCCTATTAAAATTCGAATTATAGAATTTACAATCGAATATAATTTTAAATTGGTTAATCATATTCTTTACTTCTCATAGAGCAAATCAGTTAAAAATAAGGATTTTTCACAAAATATGTTGAATATCATTTTTACTTAAAAAATTTTCTGACCGAATTCTCTTCCCTGAGATTTTTAGAAACTGTACCAAATTCAATTACAATTAGTTGACTGTAAGGAATTGCTTGAAGCAGACAAAAATATCGTCCCTATTCAGCTGTGCATATTTGTAATAAATATCTGAAACATTTAAATTTACAAATTGGTTTCCTTATGACCGCAAATGACAGAAGAATGCTTTGAAATTTGTATGGCTTCAAAAAAGTTTGCACTAATTGTTAATGTAAATTTGCAAATGATTTAAATTTATTAATTAAAACAATACCAGAAAAACACAATAAGCCCAATTTAATGAACTTTTAATGAAAACGTTCATTTTTCGTCATATTATTTTGTATATTATTGTCGGAAAAGTGAAAAAGAATAAATTCCCTTTCATTTTAAAGTTGTTTTTCTTGTTTTTTGCATTATGTATACGCTGCGTCACTCAAAAATGTCCACGATGTCTCATTTGTTTGTTGTTATTATAGTAATTAATTTGTAAACAATTTGTGTCGGAGCCAGCACAATGCTGGAATTCCACGTTGGGTCTGGACAACACTTCTTACGTGCATATCCTGCATACATATCGATGCACATATACATTACCTGTACGAAGGAATATATTGGGTTTGTCTTTCAATTAGCTAATTACGAATTTAAATTCATTAAGCTTTTCATTAATAATTTGTTTGCCATTAGGCACTTGTATAACGCGATTATAGGTTATGTACACGTGGGTAGCAAATTGTCCTTTAAATTAATCCTTTCTAACTAACATAAACATATTCTCATGCTTAGGAATATTTTTCTCAAGCTAAACATATTTTAAGGATTTTGACCATAAAAATAACCTATTCCGGGGTCCTACTAGCTTTGGTACACGAAAATGAGTAAAAGTTAGTTAGGTCAGATGTAACCTGATAACGGATTGCCATGGCCAAGTAGAGTAGAGAAACATGAGAAGTAAAAACTTTAAGGAAAAAATTGGATACATCGAACATAAGTTACAAACCATAAAAGTTTATAAAATGATAGAAAAAACTAACTATTTGCAAAAAACTTAATACTATAAATGCTCTTTTCGGACATTTAAAAAAAAGGTATTTGAGCTACTTATAGGATGAGCCATTTACTATGTTTGTTCAGCATTTAAAATTGTAAACTTTTTTAAAAAAATCTTCACTCTTAACTTCTTTATCTAAACGAATTTCGTACTCTGCATTTACTTTCTTTCAATATTGAAATCTCGAAGAAATAAAAATGTTTTGGAGTGGAGCGTTATTTTCGAAGTAATTTTTTTGGTACAATCCAAATTTATAAAAATTATTATTTATTTATTCTTAAATTAGGGGTACAACTAAGTTTAACTGATCTTAAGATTAAATAATTTGAAGACGTTTAAATTAAGAAATATTAAATAAACGAAGAAAATATAATATAAAACTAATCCGTATCCCTAGCATGATGGGTGAATTTCTTATAGACAGCGTCTCACATCTGGGGCTGGCTAGGAACTTGGATTTACAATGTAAAAGTTGAAAACAGGAAGTAACATAAAAGTCTAAACCTTTCTTAGCAAAGAAAGAAGCCAAAAGATCATCATTGACCAAGTTAGGTTTTCATAGCTCGTGATTGGTCAAAAAGCTCGATTTGGTGAATCAGGATGATTGAAGATAGACAAAGCTATAAATTGAAATGACACTTCATACGATAGGAAATCGTAGAGAAAGTTTAAAGTAAAGTCTTGCGCATAGGACCCAAAAAGGATCGTGAAATTAGATCAACAAAATGGTAGTGCGGACGGAATGGCAAATGAAATTTTGTTAAAGAGAGAATGTGTTTGAGTCAATAAGATTGAGTAAGAGCTTACGCAGAAATGAGGCACCTAACCATGCTCTACGATTATTTAGAGAAGATAAAATTAGGCGAAATCTTCAAGAATAGAACGGCAATCGAATGTGGAGATACAAAAATTTATTTCTTTTCTATTTGGGTATTTATTAAATTTCGTTGGCACAACAATGTTTGTTGAATTCAAATAAAGATAATTATAATCAGAAAAAATATGGATGTGAATTTTTCTCTATTCTGCTAGGTAAATTTTTTGCCAATTGATCTTAATTAAAAAATTTAAGGTTATATAGAATATATATAAAGATATATATAGATTCCAATATGGATTCCAATTGCCAATATACGTCAATTCACATTAAAAATACGCCAAAGGCTTAGAGTCATAATAGCCAAAAGCAAAAGGGAAGAAAGATCACAAAAACATATTAGAATTAGAACCAAAAATATGTGATATTTAAGGACAGTTTTGTCAAAAAATGTTGCAGCCTGCCTTCCCAGTTATACTAATAAAAAAAAACTTTGTCTCGCATATTATCTTTTCTTAAGAAGTAAAATGTCGATTTTATTTTGTGTTTTTTTTAAACAATTTTTTCTGCGGCGTTATAAAATTTATCCGATCAATTTATAAATTTTTATAAAAATAACAGCTTCATGCTCTTGTTTCGTAAAAATTTAATTTTCAAGGGCTTTAAATTTGAGAGGTTTTTAATAAAAGCTACATCAACACATAAAGAAATAAGTTTAGAAAACATTTTATCCTAATTTGTTTTTTTTTTGTAATTTTTTAATTTCTTAAAATGTAATCTTATACATATTTTAAAGTTTAGACTTTTATCATTTATTTATTAATTGTTTGTTTCCATAAAACATAATTTATCATCAGTTGGTAATAAAAATTATTTTCAGTGTTGTGCAACAACCTTTGTTAAGAGATATAAAGGATGATTTTTAGTAGAACTTTTTTAGGCAAGAATGTTAAAAATAGCTAACGCCTTATGTATATATATATATATTTCTTTGAAAAACCAAATTAGCAAAGCTGCTAGCAAATCACCCTTTATGTCAATATATAGGAGCTATTTTTATAAAATTTGCTTTTTTTAATTTTTTTTTGAACTTAGTCGTTCTTATACACTCCGACAAACATACAGACTGACAGATTTTCTTCATAATAATAAAATCCAATAAAAGTCTTGTTGTTGCTGTAGCTTTCTTAGAACGAGTTTAAATTCAATATCATCGACAACATGTGACAACATATTTTAATTATTGGCAAAAGTTGTTAATAGATAAGCGAAATTATGATAAGCGCAAATTATTAATTGAAAGATATATTTTTTACATTTTTGTTAACTTAAAAGTAGTCAGTTTTATACTACAAAACTATTGCTATAAATCAAATCCAAAAGGTCAATATACTTAAAGAAACAAAACACATCTTTAACTCATTCATTCATTATTCACGAATCCATTCAATTAGAAAAGAATGTGCGAGAAACAAAAGAAATAACACTTGCCTTACGAAGCATGATTTTTGATAAGCGTTGTTCATTCATCCGACAATTAAATAATAGAACAAACTTGAAGAGTTTGAGTGCAATACAAGATACGTCTAGCGTATTGTCCTCCGATAACAGTGTCGCTATAAAATAAGTTAAAAAAACACCCTTTATTATGGAAGAGCTATCAATATTATTATCAAAAGTTGTTTTAATTTTGTTTCTTTTTTTATTTTATTTTTTTATTTTATTTTGTTTTATTGAATTATATAATTATTATTATAATTTTTTTAAAATATAATAATTTGATAGCGCAAAACCTAGAAACAAAGAATTGGACGTCAGTCGGACACTCTGATTCCAATTCAAGACACGAAAATTAAAAACTACAAAAAAAAAGGTAAAACTGCAAATATTGATAGATATCTAACAATTTTTTGAAGACGATAATAAGTATCTAGCACTTGAAGCGAACATTTGAAAAGCTCTAAAATACACTACAATATATTACAAATTTTTATGCTTATATTTTTCTTGAAAGTTTGTCAAATATGCAATATAATTTACAAAAAACTTTAAAAGCCTTTGGAACTCTGCTTGTTGCCAAAACCAACAAAGCTTATCCCATAAAACTTCGCAGCGTATTTTATTTTTTGTCTGACGCCAACTGTCAAAATTGTGCAAATTGTCAGCATTTTTAGCAGCCCAGCCTAAGGTCCTTAAGCTGACTGCATTTGCTGATGCTACTTCTCTGATTTTATCATATACTTTTTGCCCCCCAACGACTATTTTTAGACACATTAGCCGGGATCTAATAAACCTGTTAGTCTGTGTCAATAAACGGCTTTTATTTCCTATGCAAAACGAAAACAAAAGTGTTGTTTTTGATTTATGGCCACATTGGCCAACTTTTAGGGCTTATCAGTTGGCCATCTGTGGAGCACACTATTTGCGACACACACACACACACACGAACGCAACGCGTGTGGAAATTTGATAAATCAATGCAATTTATCACTAAAATACAAGCAAACAAGAACGCTACTTAAAATCTGTCAATGTTTGGACGAGAGCTTCTCTTTTTATCAGTACACCAACAGTGGCACGTGGGTATTAGGTCTCTACGGTGAAAATGTCACTCACTCCGTCACTCTCCCGGTATGTTTCTATCAAAATCTTATCTGTGACAGTGCCATGGAGCCATAATGCGCCATAATAAATGCATTTAAGTTGCTTAAACCAAAATGTTTAACCGGTTTTTCTTTTTTTCCTTTTTTTTTTGGTGTGCTTTGGCCACACTTTTGATGCGTTGTCTAGTAACTTTGACGTTCCCATAGGGGAGCACATGTTACTTGTACACTACCCTGCTGCGCGCACACCAAACCGCATGTTCGCCCCAAAAGATGTAACGATTTTTTTCCAATAAATAAAGTGAACCAAGCATGTTTGCCTCCTCTACCATTTAGGAGCGTTTGTCGGGGGTGTTGCTTAGTGTAAATATGCGAACTTGTACGCAATATCATGATATATGAATGCAAAGATATACAATGTGTGTGGCAATTTTTCGTGAACCTTAGGGTAGGAAACAAATGAGAATTTTTCAAATTTTGCACAATATAATTGAATATGTCTTGGAATTTCGTTGAGTTATTTACCTGTGCGAAATAAATACACTTTAGCTTTTAGGGTAGACGCTGTATGCTTCAAGAACAGTGGGAAAAATCAACAAGAAGCGCTCATTAATTTATACTCAGCATTATATAATATACCTTCGATGAAACTATTATCCTTAACATATCTCATAAATTTTAAGTTACGTGGAGTCTTAAATGAATGGCTGTATAAATTAATAACAAATCTCCATACGAGTTTTCCCAATAATTCAAGCAGCTGTTTTGAAAACCGAAAGTTTAGTTGAAAAACGAAAGGAATTTGGAGCATCAGTAGTAACTTAAAATTGGTACTACCTTGGTATTACCGCTCATATGCATACAGCTTATTTTAAGATTCCAAAATCTAGTTGAGACTTCTCTACGCTACTTAAAGTAAGGGTGATTCTTTGTTGAAAATTAAAGTTGAAAATTTTCTTTAAAATAATAAAGATTTTTTAAAAAGTCCTCAAGAGGAAAATCGCTTAATTAAAGATGCAACCAAGAGCGAGTAATGTGATACGAAAATCGTTAGAATCACAAATATTTTGTGACTTTTAAGCAATATTAGCATTTTGTTTAATACTTACTTTGTATTTGGTATTTTTTAATTAAAAATAAGCAAATTTATATTAAAGTGCATAATACTTCGATGCAATTCGAGTAGACTTTTGTCTGTCTTTTATTAAATAAAGTTTTAAAAAGGTACGAAATTAATCTCAAAAATTAACCTACATCATAAGTCAATGATTATTGTATTTTTTGTGGAAACTTCAAATAATATTAATTTTTTAAAAGCATTTTTAACCGTATATATTTCCAATCCATCTATATTCAAAATTTTAAAATTCCTGATGTCCTATATCTACAGTATATTTTATAGAAAAAACACTTATATCAACAATAACTGACATTTTATCCGATTTGAACAATTTGATGTAATTAATTTATTTTAATCACTAAACTTGGTACAGTACTGGGAAATATCTTTAAAATAATTAAATTAGTTATAGTTTAAAAAAAACAAACAAACTGAAAACAAATTTTGCGAAAATAATAAACCATTTTTTATGCTTTTTGCCTATGAGAGCTATATGATATATTCCAAGGATTTCGTTCAAATTCGACACATTTCATAATAATAACAAGAAGTCGATAATAAAAAAAATACAATTATTTTTACAGGAGCTGTATAGAGTTAACCCAGGTTGATCAAAGCAGTAATTGGAAAGACTAACATTCTATTATAAACATTTTGGTTGGGGTAAGCTTAATAACAACTATATGATATAGTCAATCGATTTTAATCAAATTTGACATTGTGCTTGGAAACATCATAAAACTATATAATATCTTAATAATATAACATATTAATATCTAATAATAATATAAAAATAATAACTTTATGTACAATTAAAATGAATTATTCATCCGAAATCTTTCGAATTTTTTGAGTTGGCTATATAATATATGCATAATATCAAAACACTAGAATAAACTTGCACATTCTGTAGAATAAAAAGTTAATTCGAATAATTTTGTTGCTCTTTCTCTTCATAATTCTGAGATTCAGGAGATCATGCAAACAATCAGATATACAGATATGAACTTCTCTAGTCACTCTAAATGTACTTTAGGTAACTTCGAATATTCCTTCTATGTGAAACATTTTCAACTAACACGAACTTAATGTACTTTGGCTAAAATAAGGTACAGAGTATAGCACTTTAAAATATATTTAGAAACTGATGTTGGGTTCAATTAGAACAGACATTTCTTCAATTTATTTGTAAGACAGATTCCTTGAAAGAAATTGTAAAATGCGTGTATATGAAATTTAGTCTCAAAACTATCAAGGAATCCCCTATGTAAAAATTACCACAAACAAGATAAAAGCGTTTTTAATGCAATAATTGGTTGTGACACATACGTTTAATTGCATTTTAATCCTGTTTTGTGCCAAAAAATATTTTAACCGCTTTATGCAAAAGCAATTTCCATCATGTGACTGTTTTTGACTAATATTTAATTTTTGTATCATGATTTCAATACACTGTAATTTGATAGAAGGATGTGTTGGAATTATATTGCTATCCTGAGTCAAATATATATACTATAAAAAAAACAACACAAACACTCATTTGACTTTCAAAAACTATAAAAAGAACATTTTTTTTAGTTACTTTTTAATATTCTTCCGTTCTATTTTTAATATATTTTTTTCCGAAGCATGATATTTTCAGAACAACTTTTGAAACCTAAAGTATTATACACCTTTTAGCATTATTTTTTATGGCGCCTTAAATTCGATTTTGAAACTTTTTGTATGATAAACTAAGGTTCGACAAAATTTATTTCACAATTTTCAGTACTCCCCAATTTCAACTAAATATTAACTTTCCAAGAGCAGAAATGAGTATTAAGAAATTAAAAACTGAAATTTTCTTTTTAAAAGTATTTAAAAATTTTCAAATTTTCTTTAGTATCTATTGGGTGTTCAAAATATTAATTGTTGGCGAAGTGATTACATTAATGGAAAGATTTAGGAACTGTTGCCTATAATCGGAGTGTATCAGCGTTTGTTTCTGTAAACAAATCTGTTTTTCGTCTGTTCGAATCTCTCAGGTTTTCATAAATAGAAAATGTATTCCAATCGATGTCATGCAGCGAATAATTTCGATGTTTCTAAAGCGCTGATTTTTGAATCGGGAACAAAGTTAGTATTGCCGAAGTCCAAAACTTTGAAGCTGAGAGAATGGAGAATTTTAATGCACCAATAAACGTACCGAATACAAATTGAATTCGTAGAATCCACGACAAGGAAATCCCTTTGGGTTTAAACAATTAACCATTTTTCGAATGAAAAATTCACTGGAAACGCTGAAATGGGAGGTCTTACCTCGCTCATTGTATTCTCTATGGCTTGCTCCTTCCGACTACGTGCAATTTTGACAAATGCAGATGGATTTTAGGGAGTACCCGATTGGAGTCATTTTTAAGAAATCGTCTGGAGTCTTTTTTTTTAAATATATCAAAAAACGGCTCAATGATTGGATCGCTCCGAAAATTACTAATTGTTTAAAGCTACCAGAATGATTAGGTAAAAGCAGTCGCTTTTGACGTTTAATATTTTGCAGAATGGATATATATTAATACAAATTTGAGTTCCTAAAATATTTAAAATGACTTTAAAATCGCTTAAGCACTTAAAAATGAGGCTCAATTTTAGTGTATTTAAATAGTCGCAACAGTTTAACAACTCTTAATGGCCCACTTGCCTTTGTTTTTGGCTTTTATCAAAATTGTTATTACTGGTTTTGGAAATTGTTCGTTTCATTTTTGTGCTAAAGTATTTGTTAATATATATTTGCCCAAAGGATGAAAATGTTATTACCAATTCGCTTTGACAATCGATTTCCGCACATAAAGGGTGGCTGGCAACAATTTTAAAGCATACTTTTTGGGGCAGCAACAGGAAATGCTCCACAAAGTGCCTCAGTGTGGCCAGAGGCACGTAATTCTTATCTATTCATTTATATATACATAGTTGTAGTTGTTGTTTTATGTGTTATTACATCATGGGCCACATTTTTCAAATATTTTCGGCTTAAAATTAAGTTGCGGACGCAATCAAGTTTTATGAAAAAATAAAATAATCACATATATCAACCCATGCTATAAAGACAATTTAAAGTTAAACACGAATTTCAAAAGCTTACCAATAATTTCATTTTATTTATGCGTTCATTTTTATTTAACGCGCTTATACAGTGAATTTTTTTAAGCCCTTAAGTCGATTTTAAGTCGACTTATTATACGAGTTTAAAAGTAAATAAGACAATGGATTTATTTTTATGAATATATGATTAACAAATGTATACATTGGTATATCTGAAGTGCTGCGGAAAGTGCACAATTTCAACTTTTAAATTTTGTTTTATTTTTTCCATTTTAAACTACGCGCTTCGCTTGATAGCCCTCGGCTTATACCTTAATTTTTGGTTGATGTGTTGTCTGTTAATTCGAAATAAATAAAAAAGCATAAAAATAACATTTTCTGAGTTTTAATTTTCTATTTGAGTGCGTCTTCATCTTCTATAATTTTTAATATGTTTCCTCAAATATGAAAGCTATTTTTATTCCCCATCTGCTACAAAGCGGCCGAGCCACCATGAGTAAAATTAGTCTAGACGAAATATAAAAATAGTCTCACTTAGCAAAATTTTATCGCTAGTAATGCCTGGAATGAGCATAATTTCCGCTTTACCATCATCATCTAATACTTTGTATGTTTTGTTTGATTCTTCTCACAAGTAAACGATGCCATTGAGCATTCTGTCTGTTATTGGGTACTCATATTTTGTCCTTCGAACTCATTAATTCCAGAGACTTAGCTTGATTGGTACACTCTGACTCAGATTTTTATAAAAAAAAGTAACTCTTTTAAAAAAAATAGTTAGCACTTTGATATTGGATGGTATTGTCATGACGGCTATTTAAATGATGTAGTATGCGTCGAACAAATCCCACTAATATTTCGAATACCATCTCTGAAAAAGAAATCCGGCCATCATTGAGCAATTTTGAATTTCTTCAAAAGATCCTAAGGGCCCATATTCTTTGAATCCATCTAAAAGCCATTAATCGGAATGAACAAGATATGGAGAATACGGCGGGTGGCTTTAGACGTCGCATTTCAGTACTTCCAGATAATTTTAAATCTTTATAGCCAGGAGTTATAGTTTGGTAATACAAATTGTCATGCCAGTTTTTTACAGAAAGACAGGTAATTATTATGTAATTTGCATATTTTAAAGTAAAGAAAATAATTGTTCGGCGTGCATTAGGGGCCAGCGGCATATTTGGGCCGTAGTTCTCGAAATCCGATAATAACCGGAACTTTATTGTAACTGGCGAGCGCTATAGTACGATGTGCAGGAATTTTTGTGTTGCCATAGGATAAGCTTGAGACGAGTTCAGTATGCTGGGGTCCATCAATTGGCCGCCTAGATCATGTGATTTACGTCTACAAGACTATCTTTTCTGGAGCCAACTAACTATATCATGACTCATGCTAAAAGCGACAAGCCCAACAACGATTAACGCACTGCAAACTAATATTGAAGAATTGATTCATGGGATACCGGCCGATATGTTTCAGAGGGTATGCCAATTAGAGCCTGCCTATAGACTATTTAGCGCGCCAAAAATTACATGAAATTTTTTATCAAAACTAAATAAGCAAGCTCAAAAAATTTGTATACAGCATTAAAATGGATTCTTAATAGAATGCAGAACTAGAGATTCGATCTAAAAAATAATTTTGAAAAACCACAGTTTTTTAACATTTCCAAGAAAATTGAACATTTAAAAAAAATAAAGTATGTGATAATGACGATATCTACACTATGCTTCAAGGTTTGATATGTTTTTGTCTGTATATTTCTCCAAAGCCCTAACAATATTAGTACGTTTTTTTGATTTATATCTTTATAGAACTGCTATACTCCTATTGTTTATCCTCAAGTTCTAAGATATAAGCAAAGACTGTCTTTAGCTGAGTTCATATTGAATGGTATTCACGATTTCGATAGGCATTGGGTACAAAATAAATACTGCAAAAAACAAAAGATTTCTATGACTTTTTATCATACACAGCATTTATCCACATCATTTATATTAACTTTTTGAGGAGCTTGTAAAGGAATCAAATTTAATATTTTATACGATTGTGGAGCTCGTTATTATACTGGTACCGCACTCGTATTTAAAACCGTAGGTTGGTGGTACGCTTCCCCGCAGCAGCACTGAAGCACTTGCCTAGCACTTGCATAACTAGCAATTAAAAGCTATTTGAATTCGTAAATCTCTATTAATTTAATACACCGCCATTCGGATTCGATTCTAAGCTGCAAGCTCCTTTTCTCTTTGAACAGCTATTAATAGAGATATCTTCATGAAGTTCCTTTTTAGCTATGACAGCATAGTCAAGGAAAATACATTTATTTTTATTTAGTTTCTCCTTTTTGGGTTGAAAACGCTTCTCTGTACTTACACACATATATGGAGATGTTTAGCTACTACAACTGCATTGTGTATAAAGGACTTTACTTGTTTGGTTCGTCATTAGTATATAATTTTATGCACGTAGCAGCTGCTAACTTTAAATAGTTCCAGTAACAACAATAACAATTAGATGTGTATGCAATGCATAAGTATTCACGTCACTGTGTATGTGTGTTTCTGTGTGTGTGTGTGTGTGTGTGTGTGTATATGTTTTAGAGATGGCATCGTGATTTAAAAAAAGTTTAGTCACGACAGAAGCACGATTTGGCAACTTGACGTCCACGACCAGTCAAACCAATTTTGTTTAGAAAACTAACCTATCACAATTTGAAATGAATATTCTACGAAATATAGGTATTAGGGACAAAAGATTTTTATTGGTTGTCGACAATCTGAACTTACTACTATTTTGTATGAACTGGCCACCTGTCTATCATAGGGTTCCAGCCGACTTTTGAACCTTTTAGACATTCAAATTACGGATTTTACTTTGGGTTTCAATATATCTTACTTAAATATCTTAATTTTAATAGCGAAGATGAATCAAAATCGCAGATAACTATTAGCTATATTTAAATAATTATATAAATAACTCGACTTAAAAAGTTTATGACATTGAGCATGATCTTCTAGGCAAAAATTTATGCCCGCCGGCGTACCCGAGGGTTTTGTTGTACGACCAATTCTTTATAATATTTTGACATTCCAGTAGATTATGTAAAACTTTAATCCTTGCTGATGATACTGCCTTATACTGCTGTGAAAATGAGTTAAGCATTTTAAATTGATTTAAAAATAAAGTCAAATTCAATTTCTGATTTGTTTACTTTATAATTTACTAAAGTACATAACAATATAATACAGTCGAGAAGGAATTTGAGAGTTGAATACGCTGTACCGACTTTTGAAATAAATACATTTCTACCGATTACCGATCCTATAAGAACCAGAATTAAGTAAGTGGAATTTTTCCTTTTTTTTTTTTGGTTTTAGAAGCATAACGATACATAAATATCGATCAATTTGAAACAATTTTAATGAAATTCAAAACGTACATCAAACAAGTCTCACAAAGTATGTAGGACAAGTTTCAATTTCTTCTTTTTAGAGGATAAGCAACATCGTAAATTAATTGACATATTGTTTGATTCTAGGTACTTGGTACATAAATACAAGTGTGGAAGCAGTTTATTGTCTAGGAAGGTTGCGCTTTTTGATACACTGATGCAGCCGGTTTGGCGTAGCTTAACAACATTTGAATAAAAATTAAAACCTCTTTAAAAATCTTTTAACTTTGTTCTCTTATATCCGAGCTTCCTAATACAATTTTTGCCGTGCTGCTGTAGAAGTAGTATAGCAGCCTGAGACTAATTGCTAAATGTCAATGAATACCTTGGGATCCTCAAGGCATAGTGGCTTTATTTACGAATTGTTTCAATTTATTCCCCTTGACTATGTTATAATCGCTTCAAAGGCATAGAGATATATATCTCTATTTAAAGCTGTTCGAAGAGAATAGGGGCCTACAGTTTATAGCCGCATCTGCGGAAATTTTAATTAATAGAGATTTACTGTGGCAAATAAAAATTATTTGCTAGCCATGCGAGTGCTAGGCAAATGGAGCAGTGCTGCAGCATGGAATCGAACTACCAAACTTAAGGCTTACAGACGAGTACCATCATGCTACACTAAAAAAATTGGTTTTCAGCTTTTTTGAATATTCAAGAGGTAATAACTTTTATCTATAAAACTGGCTACCTACATATACCCTCAAGTATCCTTAGAATACGATATCCTTAGAACGATATTCGAAGGCGCACATTAGAACATAAAATTGTTGTAAGATTTATTATTCTTATTATTTTCAGAAATGCTGTTCAAATAGCATAAATAAGGAGAAAAAAGATATCGCCAAAAAGGAAACCTCTGGTAAAAACTTTTCAATCCGATTTTTAAACTAAACTACATTTGCAAAAATCATAAAAGACCCGATCAGTTTCTACAAAAATCAGTTGTTCGCAAAAAACTTAATTCTAACCGCTCTCATCGCTAATAGTTCGCCTTATAGAGAGTAATGAAGACATATATCGTGAGTGCAGAGATATTTTAAGCATGGCGTCTGCATTAGACGAGAACTTCCAATGCGCTGGCTGACGTTGTCGTTGTTATTATTATTGTTATTGCTTTCATTGTTGTTGCTGTCGGTAAGGTTATTATTGTTATTGTTGTTGTTGTTGCATTTTAATTAAAGCTGTTAAACGGGCTCCAAGGAAATGTAATGGTGTGTGTTTGTCGGTGTGTGTGTGTGTGTGTGAGCCAGTTGCCATTGACATTTTACTGTGTAATTTACATGAGCTAATTGTTCACCCAAAAAACTGACTTCACTTTAAAATCGTGCATTTTGGCTATTATACATGCGAGGGTAGTTTGATAAACTCTTGATATTTGTCAAGTAGTAACATAGTTCATTGTTCAATATAGTTTCTTTTGTTAGGATCACATATAAAAAGTTTTCTGATCTCATTTATTATTTAAAGACAATACAATACATTATCAGTTTATTTTGTCCTTTACGACCACTAAAAACAAAATCTGTTTCCAGAAAAAGTTCAAAAAAGAAGATAGCATTTCGCAATTACGCTTATACAAACCACTGATCGAATTCGAACATTTAAGATGGTTCTGTGGCATTTGACGCAGGCTCGTCTTATACTTACAATAGAAAAACGTTTAATCAAAATAGTCACTTTGGAAAAAGCTTATGGTATCGAAATTTACCCAATAAAATCAAAATGCTCATGCTTTCAAAATTCAAAAAGAATTTGTTAATGAAATGTTACCCTATTGTCTTTGTCCAAAAAGCGAACACCACTGTAGTATATGTCTGATATCAGGAAGTAGTCAGATGCAGGCAAACTTATCTTCGACACAACCTTTATACCCCAAAGATTTTGCAAAATTCAAGTTCACAAGTAGTGCCATAAACCTTACATTTTTCTATTTCAGCGAAGATCCCCAGACTCGGAATGCCAGCCGAAAATCGCTGAGAACTCAAGCCTACACTTTACCTTTCGAAAGGCAAACAAGGGGTTGTGTAAAGATATCGAAGTTATAAATATTTTGCTAAAGTTGTATAGGTGATTTTTAAAATAATCTATCTGGCATAAAAAGTGATTAAAGATAATGAGTGACCAACTTGTTTTATTCCTAAGCAACATATAGTTAAAAAATGTTTCCTTTTTGGCGGAAACAATATATACTATTAAATTTAAAACACTCAGAACATCCAATGGAAACTTGTAAAATATATTCTAAAATGTCTTTTGTGAATTGTTATAAACGTAATATTGGCGCGTGAAAGCGTTAAAGATTGTTATAGCTGTAAAGATTAAAATTTTTCTACGTTTTTCTTTTCATCCTTAAGGAAATGATTCAATGATGAAAGAAAAAAATTAAATTTGAAGTATCTCTTATAATTTGCAAAAATTGTTACAACTACTTGTATTTGCTAGCAAATGCCGTACTCACTGCACACTTTTGAAGCCGCCCTCGTTTTTACTCTTGTACAGAAAATAATATATCCCTAAAAGTATGCGCTCTGGTATGGGTATATGCGAAATAAAACGACGCTTCTGTTGCCTGGCACTTGATTTATGCATCCAAGTAATGGTTTTTACATAAAAGCTGCCTTTGCTGTTCTTTTGTTTTTTTGCTGTC
Source organism: Chymomyza procnemis (assembly GCA_035046065.1). NCBI lineage: Eukaryota > Metazoa > Arthropoda > Insecta > Diptera > Drosophilidae > Chymomyza > Chymomyza procnemis. The sequence continues at coordinate 6,701,555 of JAWNOJ010000023.1, read as the reverse complement.
AAGCATTTAACTTAAAAAAAAAAAACACATAAACTTAGGAGATAAAAGAAAAATTTACGTAAAGTATAATACAATAAAAGAAAATGCTTAAATCTTCAAAAGTTGTGATGGAAATTTCAGTTTCATCAAGAACTTTGTAATGCATGAGTAGATCGATGGGGACAATGCATTCTAGATAAGCATATTCAAGTGTTAGGGTATAGAGCAGATGAATACAACAGAGAGAAAAGTGCTGCTACCCGGACTTGTACATTTAAAACTGCTTTTAAGAAGTTATAACCTATAGCGGAAACTAAGTAGAGTCCAAGAATTGTGAAAGGGATTCTAACAGGTCACTACCATCTAAAAAATCTTTCTGTAGAGAATGATGCTTATCATATCGTTCGTTGTTTTAATTTTGATTTTTAATATAATCAATGTTTTGTATAAGGCAGCATCATCGTACTGTAAAATTCTTGAAAAAAAATTTAACAAATCTGGACGTCTACGACAGATATTCTCACGCAAACATGTCAAAACGTATCATCACGAAAATCGAGGTAAATTATGAGCATCACTTTAACTTTCGACGTGGTTTATCTGTTAAAACTTGATTTCCATGCGCCCACTTTTAACTCATTAAAAATTTGTATTCATGAACAAAGTTTGAATCATTAGCAGCACAAGAACTCATGCCCAAAAATACCACTTTCGATATTCTTTTTACAAATATTTAAAATTTTAGGAAATCAAACTCAAGTTCCACACAAATTTCTGCCAAAATGAAAGTAACACTTTCTTAATCCAAGTACCAAAGTTAAGCTATTAAAATGTTACACAAGCTTTAAACATTTGGTTTATTATTATTATTTTTTTGTGCACTTTTTGCTGGCGCCATCTGGTGCTTGCAGTTATGGGCAGCACTGTTTCCTGCGTACCACTATTTCATTTTAAGACTTTGGCATACTTAAAGAATTATTGGACAAACTAACATGCATTTTTACTCAACCTTAAAGACACTCATACTATTTAATAGTCCCTCACCACGTTTCGTCAACTGTAACAATCTTTTAAGCAACAATTTTTTTTTTGTTTTGTCAGCAACAATTTCCGAGACCTCCTATGTGTACAGATAAAGTCACGAAAGTAAAAAAGGCTCTTTATATGCTACACGCCAACTAATTATGTCCGATGGGAGCTTTTGCGAATGAGTCACTGGCTATTAGTTAGTGGCCATCTGGAAGGCCAAAGGACTTAAATATGTAGGTTAAGTAGTTGTCGAGTTAAAATAATTTAAGCATGGAGCGTTCGAGCAGCGTCTATGCATTTTTTTTTTAATACTTGAACAATTGAAAAATTGAACTGAAGTTGTGTATTAAAATTATATGAACTTAATTTTATATTTTTTTTATTCACTTGAGGAGGTTTTCGTCTTTCGACAAAGGTAAGCTATTAAAATGTTACACAAGCTTTAAACATTTGGTTTATTTTTATTATTTTTCTTTTTTAAACAATAATTAATACAGATTTTCGTTACTCACGACAAAATCTGAATTCGCTGCAAAACTAAAATTATTCGAAAAAAATTTTATTTTCAAACCTTTAAGTGGCCATAATTCCGAAAGAAAAGTTCCTTCACTTTTTCTCTCATTCCAACTCTATAAGTCGCCACAATTGATTGAAATTACAGTGAATTTTCTTTCTTAATTTTGTCGAAAGTGTGTTTACGCTTCGACGTGTTGAAATTCATTTGGCCCTTTGCACTTGATAAGGCTTAAAAGTTCTTATTTTATTTTAAATTTTTTTTTGTTTTAAAATGTTAAATTTTATTCATTCTTGCAAGCCGTAGCATACTTTTTGGGCAGCATTTTCAATGCGCTCTCAATTTGCATAATTCAATGGCCGCTAATGCGTTTGAGCACTCACGCAGTGCACTTTTTTCTCTCTATTTGTCGTGCTCTTCAATTTTCTTCTATTTTTTATAGTTTGTTGACAATTTTCTTTCTCTTTGATGAACTTTCGGATGAAAATGGCAGCCAGTCGTTGGCCACAGACTGAACATCAACAGTTTGCCATAAATTAAGCAGCTCCCGCTCGACACAAACATTTATTAGATAGGCGCACACACACTCTTACACACTCACACACACTCACATGTATATATATCATTTTCATTTTGTAATTTGTCTCTCTTACACACACAAAGCTGTGTAGTGGTTGAAGAGATAGCGAGAGTGAGGAAGGGAAGGCAGATAGGACCTGCCTTGCCCCGCCTACATCGTTTCATTTGCTCACAATGGCAATGGCCCAGCAACTTAATTGGTTGGGTGTTGGCAACAGCAACGCACAGTGGCCGAGATGCTTAAGTCTTGACGCAATTTTCGATAAGAGCAACTTGCAAGAGCAAGAACGATGAATGTATTACGAAAGAGTTAGTTTTTGGTATGCATTATGGCCGGAGGCATAATTGAGCCGTACTTCTTCAAAAAAGGGCAAAAGCCTGAACGTTATTGTGAAATGACCACAATGAAATAGCTGAAGTTGGCTAAGATTTGGCTTTCACAAGATATGGTTTCACGCATGCCGTACAGCACGTTATACAATGCCACAGTTCAGATGATAGTTTGGACTTGAAGTTTCGTCAATTGACTGCCTCGTTCAAGTGACTTAACGCCTCAGAACTAGTTTTTGGGAAGCTAAGCCAATATTATAATTTTTATTCGTAAGATACCGTTGCTAACGAGCTTTTCTTATCTACATTGTCTACTTAGCGATTTGGCTGATAAGTAGATTCTATACATTTTATCGATCGTTCCATTAAATATCAATAATAGTACTGAATATTAAGTGCTTCAAATCGAGATTTTAAAAAAAAAAACCCAATTCACCTTTTTGAAAAATTTGAAAAAAATGTACTACTCAAGATGAAATGTGTCTATACTCTAAAATTATTTTTATTAAACGTCTTAACTTGGATCATATATGTTTATGCTCTATACCAAAAAGCTCAAAGGGTATACTTGATTTTGGCAATATTTAAAAAGTTTATCAAAGCATCGCATGACGACTTAGACATCTCCGTTTGCCTGTTCGATAGTATTAACATCTAAACACCAGATACTCTAAGAGCGAGACCCACCTTAGCATCTCAAACGTATTACTATATTCTGTCTCATATTGTACAAAGGTTATATTAAGTTTTAGTAAGCAGAAATTGTGTAATATGTAATCCTAAATTTGCTGAAGTATGATCAAGATGACCAGAGAAGTGAATATAACCATTTGTAAAAACAAATTGTTTAACGAAATGCAAATATATTAAAATATTTAGATATAGTAGAAATGAAAGTGATTTGCACAACCTCAAAAAAATTTCAAAGGAAAAGCCGCTAACAATTATTAATTTTAATTCATTACAATCACTCAATTTTTCCACAAGCGTTTGATCAGCTGCTTTTGAAAAAAGTTACTAAAAACAGCGAAGATATTTAAAAGGATAAAGATAATTCATTTCAAATCGGCTTAAGACTACTTTTATTAGTTTCGAAAAACAAAACCTCGCTTTTCTCATGCAACAACTTTATTAACTTAAAGCTAAAAAAAATAGTGTAGAGAATAAGTGTAATAATAAAATAATACATTTTTATGGTAATTCATTAACTTTTTACTTCATTTATAACTTTAAAAATAGAAATATATACACGACATAATTATAATATCTTAACTTGCAAGCTGTCTAAGAGCTAAATCCTTTAATATTTTGTACACCTCAAATAATTTCAAAATTTTAATAAGTAAAGAATAGAATTGAAAGTAATCATGGTAAAATAATTAAATTCTGTTATTTATTTGCTGAGTTGATTGCAAATCAGAGATTTTGAAACCAGAAACATACTATACAATTCGATGGAAGGCTAGGATTATAACTTTCTACTACTATTTGAAAAAAAATATATTCAACATTTGGACCACTGTGCCGCGATGCGTTTGGTATTACATTACATGATAGCTTACAGAACGCAGCAACGAACAACCCCCAGAAAGTTCCCCTTGTCCGCCAAAAGACAACGCACTAAACTCATTAAATGTGTGAAAATGTACTAGGGGCTGTCATTTATGAAAAATGTCTGCAATTCAATTTTGTGGCAGAAACCCCCAACTTATAGATATATTTTTTTCACTGCTTTTTTGCTGAAAGTATGCCAGATCATGAACGCTGCATACATATTTCATTAGGCCCATAATAGTTAGGTTACTTAAATAGCCAAAAATAGAATATGTCTTAACAGATCAAAACTTGCGAGACTTCTAAAATTTAAATTTATTTGCTGAATATTGATTTTGCACATAGAAAAGGGAGAATTTATCTTGTCATGATTTTTAATGGAGTTACAACTTAATAAAATCATGTAAGTGCTTTTGAAGAAATTGTAGCAGGAGTATTTTGTAAAGTTAGCAAATTGTGCAAATGAAAATTAAACGAAAGTGTTAAATTGTGAAAAGATCTTAAAGTGCTTCTTGCAAGTAGGCTTTAAAGGTAACATTGCAGCTAAAGTTTCGGCTCGAACTAGCACATTTTGGTCTTGCAAAAGTGCTCAAGTTTGCAAATATTCCAAAACACAGCAAACGTGAATACTCCAAATGTAAATAGTATTGCTCGCTATAGCTTACTTCTAAAAGCCATAAAAATAACAAGATTTATGTATCAAAGCTTCAAATATTTTGCCAAACTATCACTCTCATGCACACTTACTTATGCAATACAACTTACTTAATATAGCCAGAAGTGTTTGCAAATCCAAAGCGACATGAAACGATAAATTAATTTAAGCCATGAGTCAACGGAGCATACTTTTCGTATTAACGCCAACGAAAATAGCAAAAGTTGCTGCCATTTCATTAATTCTGAGCGCAAGCATCGCATGAAATTAAGTGATTTGGCTTACAGCAAACAAGCTAAGAGCTGCTACCAGCCAAAAGCCAAACGTCTAAAAGCCAACAGCAAAAAGTAGCGCAAAAATTAAAAATGTCTAGCCAACCCTTTTTTAATTAATGAGATTACAAGCAAAAGTAGTTTACATTTTTTGTAGTTTGGTTATTTTTTCTATTTCTTTTTTTTTTTGCTATTTTCTATGTCATAACTTTGGCTAAAAATGGCAAAAATAAGTGGTTTGCGTTTTTGCCATTTAGTTGTGGTTTGGCTTCATGTTGCAGGCACGCACACAGACGAAGAGACTCCTGTTCAAGTGCAACGATACACGCACACATATATAGCTCAATTGTTTAATTGAATTTATAATTTGTTTGCTGGGTTATGCACTTTGTTGGAAAAAAACGTTGCATACTTATGGGCTTTAGCTTAAAAACTTGACTTCGTGTCATTATCAAATTAACTTTTTTGAAAATATAGGTAAAGATATTATTTGTGACAGTAACTATTACGATAAATTTAATATATTAATTGCTTATCTTTTGTTCTAGCAACAGAGCCATCGATCAATAGTAGATGGGACTAGAATGCAACACACTCTAGCGCTATTTTCCCTTTTACAGGCTTTACCTCCCGTATATATAACTAAATTGGTTTACTCTTAGTCGTCGAAATTTCCTTATTACTCAGTACATAAAATGGAGGCCTTAAGAGTGACGACTCACGATGAACTCGTTGCACTATCCTTGTTACGGAATAGGTTCCAAATTCCTAGTCCCCCAACCACTGACTTATCTAAAGTTTTCTGCAAAAGGCGTTGTTTATATTAGAAATCGAAAACTTTTTCATCACTTTGCGAAATTTAAATATGAAAATTTACACACTGATCACCACCATTATCATACCTCACCAATCTCTTGCGTTTGTGAAAGTACTATATTCCAGTGCATACCATCCTGCCACTAACGGACTTAAAGAACATTTAAACAAATCAAAATAGCATAAATTCTGTAGGCTTTGGAATTTGGCTCGATGCTGCAAAAATTCGCCATACCAAGATCTCCGCTTCAATCTTACAATGATCCTTGAGTTCAGATGAACTGTACGCCCAGCATTTAGAGGATATTTTTATTCGCTTTGAACTAAACAGAAATTCTGAGGAGAAGGAAGCATAACGTTCAATATTTTTGATGGAACACCAGTAAGTCCCAAAAATCCTTAATTATTTTATATTTTACTTGAGAGGAGACTAGCGTGCGCCTTCTCCAGCTGCTATCACCAAGGAAAGATAGATATCTCTACTTAGTCCTTCCATCTCAATGCCGTTCCCTTGGTATGCATACGCACGACCTGGCCGAACCAGCGCTGATGTTGTGCTGTACGGATGCGTTAATCGTCAAATATACGCGTGTGTTTCGCAAAAGCTAGAAGCCTCTAAGTTGGCCTTCTAACTGCCTCTGCAAGCAATTCAAACATTGGTGTACCTAGAAATTTTGTTCTCGAGGTATAGAGAGCGGGGCAGTTGCATAAAAGGTGTTCCAAGGTTTCTTTGACTCCTAGTTCCCTGCACTTCCTGAAATTTAAGCAAGCAATTTTTCTCTCAAACACAGTCTTTATAAAGCTAATAAAATCCAGGATAAAATCGATGATAAAATCGATGACCAAATCAAAAATCAAAAATTAATAAACTATCAAATGTGATAATATATTTGGCTTTCTTTCTGAAGAAGTAGAAATGTTACTCAGATTAACATTATTTTGAAACCTTGGAAAATAGATCTTTTAGAGTTCAGATCTAAGTTTAGCTCTCGGAAAGTGTTTTAAGACTGGACTTTATTTGCCATTTTGTAAATGTGCGGAGCTCGATAACATTGTTTATACTATCATCCTTTTGCTACCGCTGGAACGCTGAAAAATCCAGCTTAACGGTCATAAATCCTGAAGTGTTTTATTTACTTTTACAAAAGACACAAGTCTTTCAAATTTCACTCCTCCAGTGTTATTTTTTTCGTTAAGAAAAGTCCTAAATTCAAGTAATTCCATTCAAGCGACCTACCTTACGTCTTAGTGTGCATCCTGTACTCGTTAAAACCAGCAACAAGGAATACAAGCTGACAAAGACACAACAGCATATAAGTCTGGGGAATTGTATATAAAAAATATAGTGATAATTAAATTTTTTACGAAAAATTTAAATCGCCCCTATATATTTCGTAATCGGAAACTCCATAAGGATCTCGGTCGCTGGAACTAAAGTCTATGACTAGCTTGAGCATAGGCAGTTAGTTATAGTTATTTGAAGTCTCAGCGGCTAAAAATTTGTTTGTGAAATTTGTCAACGTCAAATACATAATTATCTTTTTTTATTTGAAGCTCAGTGTTCAAAGGCAAAACCCAACAAGGTCAAAGAACCCGACTTGTCTTTGCAAAACCCGGCTGAAAGCAATCAAAATATAGCAGTTGACTCTATTGGCAGTCCATTTTTGGCAATGTTAACAGACTACCGCTCGCAATTTAATCTTTGATTTAAGTGAATACCTTTGGCCAGGTTTAAAAGCCATTGCTTTGTCGGATTGGCATATTTGCGAAACTGTCAACCAATTCCAAGCGCATTTATTGCTTTTCCTCTTAAAGCTTGCATTTGACTTTCTCAAAAAAAAAAAAAAAACAAAAAACTGACACAGCCAAAAACAACTTTTCGTACATTGTTCGTAAATTTTTCTATAAAAGTTTTGGCCATCCAAGACGCCACTTGCACACAGTCTCCACTTTTGGCCACTTGAGCTGGTTCAGCATCATTACTTTGGTGTTTTGTGGTGATTGGCTTTTGTTGGCCAACTGCCTGTACTTCACGGACCAACTCTGTCAATATCAGCATACGCATATAGGTTAGGGATTAGGTTAAGGGGCAGCACTTGAGCACCTTGTTGGGAAAACACAATGGCAAAAAGCCCTTGTCGTTGTTTTTCTTGTTGTTTGACAATGGGCAGCTCGTTAATATTGCGCATACGACGGGTATGCAGTAAGCTTTAAATGCGACACACATGCACACAAACAAATAACTTGGCCATTTCAAGCATATAAAAATGATCCAATAAAAGCCAGGTAGCTACAAAAAAAAAGTTTGTTTCTCTTGGTTATTTGTGAATGGCACACGGCATGCGCTTCTTTTTTTATAGCCATATCTATACATTTCCAGAATAAAGGGTATTTCAGATGTTGGCATCGACTATGTTTTGGTAAAGCCGGCATGGCAGCTTAGAACTTAAGCTATAATAATTTTGAACTTTTTGTGGTAACACAAAATATTTGTAAATATATTATAAATCTAAATTAAATAAATTTACACGAATTCTCTATTACTATTTTAGCAAACTAGAATTAAGGACATAAAAAAGATTTATTTTAAGTGTAATTGCTCCAAATCTGTTTTTAATCGAGAATGTTAGAAATAACAATAAGACTAAATAATTAAGGCCGTCTTTTAGTTCTCCATAAGCTTTTCTCTTTATTTATTATCAGAATCAGTGACTATCCAAGAATATCTGATAAAAATTCAAAGTAAAAACTAATCAATACTTCATTGCTGTAATCTCATCTAAAACAAATTTTGATATGTTTGGTTGGATGTCTGGCAAGGTTTAGTATATTATGTTATAAAACAAATCCAAAAAAATAATGATTTCGACATAGATCATCTAATATCACGCGTGTTTAGCACGCAAATCACCACCAGAGTCTCGTAAATCTCTCAAGCGCATTTACTTGATTGTCGCTCTCGCGCTCAATTGTGCTCATACTTACTGCACTGCTGACGCATACAAATAAATGCTGACATACGATTTTTGACCACCTCTGATGTTATGCACTTTTTCGCAGCTTTAGTGCTCTTTAGGGTTCACTTTCGTTTTTCAAGACAAATATTATTGCTAATTATACTTAGAACCTGGCGAAGATAAATATCTGTTGAAAGAACCCAGCAATCAAAATTAAAGAGATTGTTCACTTGGCCCGTTTATATGACGTTATATGATATTTATGTTCAACCGATTTCTAGAAACTTCTACGTCTTGTTTGAAAAAATTAAAATACATTTTTAATGCGAAGTAAGTAAAGAAAAAGTTAAAAAAACAACACAGAATTAGCAGCATTTTTTTTACCGCTTTAGCTATCGGAGCTTTTTGATATAGTCGACCGATTTGTAAACAAATAACTTGGCCATTTCAAGCATATAAAAATTATCCAATAAAAGCCAGGTAGCTACAAAAGATTTTAAGCTATTTTTTAATAGGACCTATATAATCCAAAGATTTTAATCAAAATCGAAAGACATACGAAATAAATAAAATAAAGTTTCTGATTGAAAAGTTGGTTGAGCTCATACCATCTTTCAAATCTACAGACATACCAATCTTACTATAGATAACTTGACGGTTTTTGGCCCTTTACTTCTGGGTGTGCTATACATTTTCTATTTAAATATTGAAAAACATTTTAAAAGTTTTCACTACATTATTTTTGCTATGCATAATAAATATTTTTTTAACTATTTATTTAAAAAATAAAAAAAAGTCCACCATAGTCGCGTATTCGCATTTAAAAATCCATCCAGCGCGACCACAAGTTTCCGCTCGCCTAAAGAGTATTTTACTGTCGCATTCTAGCTCAACGAATAATAAATTTTATTCTCCTTTATGTTTCAATTTCAACGGATTGTTTATTTATTATAGCATTGTTTGTTGTTTTTTTTTATGTTTATGCAAAAGTTTTTTATACCCGAACCCGTATGAGTCTATCGGGTAAGCAACCCATCCGCCACTCAAATCCGTAAAATCTGACGGACAAGTGGCTTAAAAGTGTAACACATGCCACTGAGTGCTTGCCGCAGGCGCGATTAAAGGTATAGATATCTATTGTATATAGTATAAATCAAATATATGTGGACAGAGATCAGTAGGAATTATCTTGTTAATTTTCTAGTTAATTAGCTGCAGTATTTGTTCGAAAACTTTTTGCAGCTACTAATCAAGAGCTAGATTACGTAAGAGAAGTTGATAGAGTGAGGCGGCGGAGAGACGACAGATGAATGAATGAAATTACAGAAATTTATGGCTAATAGAAAGGAAATGACTATCATGCGTGGTGGCCATAAAATAACATAGTAAGTAGTCGATGGCCCAACTTTTCCGAGAACCATGATAATAGCAGCTGTCTTTTATAAGAAATTACAAAGAAAATGCATTTCATTAGGATTCGTGAAATATAGTGTACAGTATAATATATAAAATTACCGAAAATGCTGAAACATGTAGAAAAAGAGTATGACAATGGCATTTGGAGTTACTTTTTTGTAACTTTTACCTTATTAATTATAATTGTATAAATTATAAAGTTGTCTAGAACTGTTACTCTTAGTAATTGAAGGCTAAAAATCCCAGATCCCACCAATGCTAAGCTCATATACGAAAATGCGGTTTTAGATCATAAATATGTATTTTGAAAATTTGAAAATTTTGAATAGTTTCGCTTGATTTTTGGATGACCTTTCGAAAAATGAACCCACGAAGGGTTCTTTGTTTTGGAATGTTGCAAAGGCATTTTTTTTTCGAAAATATATCGAGCTCACGTACGTGGTACATAAAGTTAAAAAATGGTAAATATGTGGTGAACCTGCCTCGAAGCTGATGTGCATTTGGAGGGTAGATAAGCTTATCATAGTGTACTATGTACTCTTGTAACCCGCCGAAGTCATTATAGTATATGATCTGAACAGAAATCGTTGAAATAACACATTGTGGTATATTCTGCGAAATATTAGGGAAGGTAATTTTATAAAGCAAATTCTACAAGAATAGGGCGGCTAGGGTCCCAATTTAAGCCGCGAAGAGTAAATACTAAAAATAGTTATAATTCGTTTTGATTTAAGAGAGCGTCTTTAAAAAATTGTATTGAAAAAGTAAATTATTGCTATATGTAGGTCATATAAAGTTTAACATCATCTGAATTTATGTATATGCCAGAGAAGAAGATAACATTACGTAGATAATTTAAAACTAACTTAAAAAGTCGAGGTCCTAAATGATTGCCTGCTGACCCTGACTTGACATTTATTTCTTTTAAGAGGCACTCTTGTGTGAACGCATGAAAGAGGATAACTTTTAAGGTCATTTGTTTTTGTTACATTCCAGTCAATTCAAATCTTTTTGTGTATTAATAATATTGTAGATAATATATTTATGGTATATAATATTGCTTCCAATTTAAAAATTCTTATGGTTTAATTTGTTTTTTAATTTTTTTTCATTTCATTTAAAAAATTTACATTATTTTACTTCTTTGGTATAGGGCTAAGAACATTCAAATCGGTCCGATTTCAAATTTAATGATTTCTCTATATATTGTTGAGCTAAAAAGAGAGCTCTAAATTTTAATGCCTACTTCATAGCATAGGCAGTGTAGCGATTTCGTAGCCGGCTCTAGTACGAAGGTCGATGGTTCGATAAAAATTTCATCCATTATATAATTTCTCATTTTTTCTAAATTTTACTTGTTCCGTCGATCGGTGGAACGCTTATTAACAGCATTCCCACGCATTGCCCAGCACTGGTATCGCTAGCAAGAAGACTCTATTAATGTTGGATACCGTCGTTCGAATGCGGCTTTAAACCGTCGGGTCCTGTTCTCTTTGAACAGCAATTAATATTAATAGATATATCTTCATGCTGTATAGATGCTAAAAACTATATAGCGCAGAGCAGATCTTATCACACAAAGAGGGAATAACTTGCGAGTACCGTATGTGGTAAAAACCACTACCTAGTATACCTCATACTTTTTGAAGAATAAAAAAGACTAAAACACTTTAGTTTTACACAGACTTACGTTATCTAGGTGATTATAGGCTTGTCCGGGTCTCCAGGCATTCCAATAAACGTATAAATACTTTACAAGGTTTAATTTTCAAATAAATTTCATGGTTCATCAAAAAACAAAAAAAATATCTGGTTCTTTGACAATCCTGAATAACTTTAAGCCGCCCAAGAACATAAATGGAGCATTATAGTATTCAACAAGATTTAAATTGCTTCACTAAGATACTTTTGTTAGACCTTGTTGTGGGTATTCTGTGTTATAGCCAAAAAGGTATTTGAGCGGAAATTAATGAAGGGTCGATGGGCAGATCAATTAATAGCAATTATTGGCAAAGCATCAATCTACCAATCTAAGAGCGGAAATCGGTTGTAAAGGCCAAAATATTTGTAGCAATTTATAGCACAAAAGGTCTAATAAGATTTTTTCTATATGGTGGCATTTGTTTCCAAACTAGAGGGCTTCGCTGGCCAATCCACACCACAGTCTGTCACCAGCTCGCGGAACATTAAAATACAACTATTTGACTGTTTATAGGCTGAAGAAGATTTGTTTTCCAAAATAGAATCTAACGATTTTTCAGAGCAGCTCACGATCGTTTAGTATTTTTTCAAAAGCGATTTATGCATTAAATTGTACGTCGTGAGAACTAGTATTGTCTACAAACCTAATTACCAGTTATTATATTTAATTTAAAGGGTGATTTTTTAGTAACTTTAATTTTGCTAACAGTTTTTAAAAGCAGACGATTTACGTGCCTTGTGTTACTGACAAACACTTTCAGTTTGGGAGCTTACTTATTAAGGTCGACACTTGTGAGAACTTCGCGCTGTCTGTGGCTGACAGCTAAATTACAGATAAAGTCAAATTGGGTTGGCGTAAAGTTGCATTTCAATCCATAAAGCAGAAGAACTGATACACTTTACTCCAAACCAAGGGGGTAAAACATACCCAACAGCATGAATTTCGAATTGGTACTACGGAAATGGGCGTTAGTTTGCGGCAGGTTGACTATGTGGCCACCATGAAGTTCGACTTAATAGATTGTCAAATACGAAATAATCACAATAGCAAAATTATTGGTAAGGAGGTATTGATTTTTAACTAAAATAATCCAAGGCATATGGGTTATCAAAATTGAAGTAATTGAGCAGAAAAGCAACCAGAAGCATTGCAAAAACTACAATGGACCGCGGCATTATTGCGCCAAACGGCGTTACAGGACGAAACATTATTGTGACTGGCAAGCCCTACCCTAACATAGTTAAAAATTTTTTTTTTTTTTGGTCAGAAATGGATTTTACAATATTGAACCATTTGACATAAAGCACACTGTCCCAATTACGAGGAAATCTCGGTGAGTAGCATATTTCACCTCCTTAATCTATCAGGATCATAAGAATTAAGGTTTACTTTTTGTTAAGGTTCGTACCTAAAGTGACAAGTGCGCAACGATGGCGCACTGCATGCCACTATTGAGGAATTTTAATTGTAGAACATAAATTGCAGTACAATCGTAAGATACATTTTTATGAAATTATCAGATTTTTAGGATTGCATATATTTTTCTGAAATTTATATATTTTCAAACCAAATTACAATCGCCCTTTGAATGCTTTATGCGACTATTGCTTTGTCGAAATGAATATCTATCTTATAACCATAAATACAGCTTTATTATAATACTCGCCGAAATGCTTTACTAATTTATGTTGTACAGAGAATAATATGAAAAATATAATATGAAAACTCCAAAATTTTAAATATTACTTGCAAAATTAAAGATATTTTTATTGGTGAAGTGATATCAGCAAACCTGTTAGAATTTAGCTAAAACCACGCACCTTGGCGTGTATGCGACACGAGGTCACCAAAGGCATTAATTTAAGGTCAATTAAGTTTCATATTAAAGTCATGACCAAAATCGATTTGTTACAATTTGATATTTTCTGGAAAGAAAGTTCTCTTGCTTGATATATAAGTGCTTGAACTTAAGTGCTCAAAAGGCCTTATTATATTACATATTGACAGGAAGTAACACTTTAACCTCTTCGAGTCGCAATAAAAATAAATAAAAACTTATTTAAAGCAAATGCTAGTTACTTGGATGCAACCCAAAAAATTAGAGTCAAGAAAAAAACAAAAATTCATGGGCCAACCCTTTCCATGCTTCTGCAAAATATTTATGAGTTGCAAGCCAAACAGCAACAAGGAGTAAAACATTTGGCCGCACGAAACCCGATAGAAAATGAAAGAAATAATATAAAGATACGACGAAGTGTGCTTCCCCTATAGCTCAAAGATTTATGAGGTTTTCAAATATTGACACATTTTTCGCATAACGTTTCGAAAATGTGTAAAATAGTTTAGTACAGCAATATGATATCTACTTTAATTTGGGTTAAGAATACGCACCTAAAATTTTAGCTGAACGTTCTGGAAATGGAAACAAAAAATTGTTTAATCAGGAGTACCAAATTCCACTGCTCACATATGAAAGGAACGCTGCCAAATTGTAAAGACTTACAGGAAAAAAATACACAATTTTATTAAGATTTTAAGTTTGTTAATTGTTCTTTTCCTAATGCAAAGATATATTTGTGGGGGTAACAAGCGCAGTCAGCAAGAATAAAAATGAGCGCGAAGATGACAATTAAGTAAATGCGTGTGAGAGATTAAACTATATGCATGAGCGGATTGCGGTGTTGCAGACAACTTAACACAAGAACCGTGGGAATTAAGAGTTTGTCCATCTCTGGTCTTATGTTAAATTTTTTTTTTTCACTTAAAGGCAATCATCATATCATCGTAGATTTGGTGGTTACGTTAATCTTTGAATTTGAATTGATTGAATGTTTCAAATATCATGTACATATTCCGACAAATTGAAGGTATGTAATACCCAGAAGAAAAAGAATGTTAGGGTGGGTAAAAAAGTTGGTATGTATACCTATGTCCGTCTGCAGAAACGGAAATGGTAAGAGCTACTAGAGCGACTAACTTTTTAAAATAATGCTTGTTGTGTTAGATATGGTTACTATTAGATGCTCTTACGGAATAAATGCAAACAATAGAGGGACACGGGCCCACCATGGTCATGTTCTCTAAACAAAATTTAATGCTGCAGCAATTCGGATTATCCGTAAAAATATTAACATTATTTCTAAGAACTTTGGGCTAAATGTTAAAAATTTTGCTATTTGTTAATTCAATGTATAACAAACTCTTTTGGTTCCCGAACTTTAGCGGTATAAATTTTCAAAACACTTGTACAATTCAAACGAAATACAATTCAAACGAAAGAAGTAGTAGTAAAAGTTCTGCTCCAATTGATGGCAATATTTTTTATTACAGAATTTCTGCGTTAAATTAAGAAAAAAAATTGTAAACTATGATATCAAATGTAATTCAAAACGTAGACATATTTCTGCACAAAAGCAATATAACCCTTATAACATTTGGCAGAGATACAAGCAATAAAAAAGCAAACACGAACAAAAAATGCACAACAAATTGTTTTGCCATCGGAATTGCTGTCAAGTGCAGAGCATTTGGGTTTCCCTGCATCGAGGGCACTTGGAGCACGATGTCATTTAATGGTACTCGAAAGTGGTTAGCTGAAGTAGCATGCCCCCACAAGCAGCGACAAATTGCGCTGGACTACGGCTCTTAAAGGAGAAGCATTAACCATTAAACCCAACGATGTAGCCGGTGCAAAGTGGCATAAAAGGCAACACTTGGGCCAAGTCAAACGACAATTGCAGGAGACTTTATTGAACTTGTCTACAACTTAATTGTACCATGTTCCATAGATACTACATAAAGTCATCCGTAAGGCGGCGGCACATGGCAGTTTTGGATGCTTAATCTAAATATAAATCGGGGCGCGCTTCTCGCGGCAAATAAATTTTGTTTATAATTTGCCAGAATTGAATCGAAAAATTGCCGCTCGATAGATACTGTAAACAATATGAAAGAAGAGTTTACCTGATTCGAGCGCTAAACTGTTTATTGGATGTCTTATGGTCATGCCTGAAGACATAATGTTTTGGTAGCATTTTTTTTCGATTTTTTTTTTTTAAATAATTTGTTTGTAGTTGACTAATAAAATTGGCAGACTTGTTTGATTTTTGTATATGGGCGATTCTTTAAGAAGTTAAGATTTAACTACTGGAATCACCAAGGCAGCGGACGCATCGAAACATTAAGGTTCACTAAGGCGACCTGAAGAAGATCCAGCCTTTAAGAACTGGCCCAGGCGAAGCCAAACAGACGGCGCAAAACAGTGTGTGATGGATGGTTCTAGTAGAGGCCCTAAGTTCCTAAGCGAAAATAATTATGAAATGAAAAACGTTAGTTTACCACTTTTTTGCAAAATAATCAGTTTCTCTGCTTAAGCACTCATAAACCAATAATAACCAACAATTTGATATAGTACAGCACTACCAAATTGGGTAGGGAATCGTTAAAAACAATTCAAATATAATGAATTGGAAAACTCTTTTATTACTCATTTTCCCTATCAAAGACACATATAAAGATGGAAAAGATTGAAATATTTCTAAAAACCTAATTTTGTCGAAAAATAAACGAAATTATCGAAAATAGTGCGAAACACGAATTACTCGACCGTTTTGCCCTAAGAGAGCGACATGATATAATAAACCAATTTTGATTAAATTCGAAAAAGTGAGTGGAAAGACTTTAATACATTTACAAATAAAAATTTGCATAAATTTTATTTTTTTCTATTTTGTATTGATTTGCAATAACAACAAAAATTTAAATTCAAATACATAATAACTTAGAAAAAATAAAACTTTTGCTTGTCGAATTTAATTATAACTTTTTAATTAATATTCAAATTATTTATCCAAAAATTTTTGATTTTCCATTTTACTAAACTTACATCCCTTCCATTTACATATTCTTTTTCTGAAGAGTTAATTGCTCTAACTCTTACCATCTCTGAGATCTAGGTGTTCATACAGATGGACGAACATACATGAGTAGATCAACTTCTTTAGTCACACTGATCATGCCGCTTGGATAACTTTGTGGGGCCTCTGAATTTCCCTTCTGGGTGTTACATAGTCTTTCACTCGTACAAACTTAATATTTTGTCATATGGTACTTAGCAGGTCTACTTTTAATAATTAAGGCTCTAAAATGAAAAATGTTATTCAAAAAGGTTTGATAAAATAATTTAATGCAATAATTTCAATGTAGGTGTAGATTAAGATAAAAATGTTAGCTAGGAAAGCCGAACTCGCTTTGAGGTCGTGACCATAAACCTTAGCTTCTGAAGGTCAGTTTCATGTCAAGTACTTCTATTTTAATATATAACTTTTACGAAGAAAAATTTACTACATATTAAAAAAAAACAAACCATAAGATTTTTTAAATAATTAAAAACAAAAACTTTAGATTTATAAAATACGTAAAAAGTGATTTTTCACATCCTTCAAAGTAGCCGATTTTGACTGAACCTGGAACATAATAACTACTTTGAACAAGTTGATCCCCGCTGTCTCACTGTACACGAAATAAGAGACGAGAGGCGAGTTCAATAAGCAGTTTATCTCACGAGTGCGATTGGTCACCAAGATCATATGATTTAATGTTAATGGCTATGTTAAGGCTTGAACTATTTATTCGTAAGATTCCGGCCAATACGTTGGAGAGAGTATGCCAGTAGACCAAGCATATGGACTGTCTGCAATGGGACCATTAATTAAAGATTAAACTATATTGATTGTTCTATCGACTCAATTATTGCACAAGTATATTTAATTTTAGTGCGAAGAAATTAACACGTTGTTAAAAAAGCACCCTTTACTTAATGTGTAAAATTTTGTTAAACAAATTTTCTTTGAAATGCACTGAGTTAAAATAAAATAGTTGTACATTTTTTACAATCCAATTTACTTATAAAAAACCAGATGAGGAGGAAATGAAGGTAAAAGGTACAAATAATGCAGGAAAAAGATAGGATAAGGTTGACACCATTTTGTACACCGGATTTTGGGTATAAAATATTAATGCTAAAATTGGTTTCAATCATTTAACCACAATTATGACGAAACTAAAAATTAACCTAAAATTTACAAGGCAGCCTTTAGAAAAAAGACCCGAAAAAAACGAAATAAATACATTTCCATATAAAGTATACAAATCCAACACGCACTTCATTTTTTGTATTCGTAGTGACATGCCATACCCAAATCAAACTTTAATGGATCTAAGGCTTACTTTATAAGGAACATAATTTCCAATTGTGTTGCAAAGGCAACTTGCAGAAGCTTAATTTAAAAAGCTTTAAGTTCAGATCCAACCTTCGGTAGCATTCAAATATCCCTTTAATTTCGGTATGTATTCCTTGTACCTATCTTTATGGGCTCGAGTTAAATTTATGCCAAGATAAAATACATTGTTATTTATTTTTTTATTCTGTACCCTTTTAATTTTCCGATATAATTATTAAAAAACTAGGGGCCCAGCCCCCTGCTATCCTCGCTTAGTTCACCTTAGAGTTGCGTAAAATATTTTGTACTTTAAAGTAGTAATTATAGAAATCTTTTTGTTTAGAACAAGTTTTTGCGAATGCTGAATAGATGCAGTTTGAAGTGGTAGATAAGTTCTGGCATCTCTGCTGCATCGGAAGATAAAGGTGCTGAACTGAACGTTGAGAATCAAATGCATATTACGCATCCATACGGCAAAGCTGCATCATAAGCATTCACACTAAAATACGCTTTGTATCTCAAGTCCACGAAAGATGGCAACTAAAGACGTCTTATGATCCAATAGGAGATATAATAATAAAAAACAGAAACAAAATAAAATACTTATTTATTTTGTATTTAAATTTATCTGATATTTAAAAAAAAAGGTAAAAAGGATAAAGATAAAATAGTTGGAAGCTGAACAATGTTGATAAAAAATGATTGAGAAAACCTAGCTAATCTTAATTTTAAAAATGGAATTATTAATTTATTTATAGAATTTTTGATAAATTAAAACTAGATTTGAATTTATATTTATTAAGCCGTGGTTTAAAGAATTTATTGATATTTATAGAGCTCAACTTTTTGAACTTGCTCTAACGTTTGGAGCCCTCAACACCACTTTTATCATAAGTACCTTTTTTCATTCTATCCAGAGTAACTCGAAATTTTTTACCTCTAGTAAACGGTCCATTAAATCCATCACTTTTTTATCTTAACTTATCTTGATTTGCAAATCGAAAATCTTTGACAAATTCTGCACTAAAAATCCTCCACTGCCTGTTTTTGTTAAGTTATATTAAAATTTAAGGTTACTTCTTGTTGCCACTTTTTATACTATATCTAACCAGCCCCAGTTATATAGTTAACTAAAAGGAGATTAAATATAATATAAAAAATAATGTATATATTAAAGATATTCTTTTAAGATTTTCAAATCTACATCACGCGTGGACAATAACAAATAGTACAACTTATATAAAAAATAATAAATATTTCTTTATAATAATTGAGTTTTTAATTACAATTAGAAAATTTAAATATTTAGCAATTTAGAATCAAAGGCGGAGTTCAAGTTGAATTATTAAAAGAAAAATAATAAGACTTATTAGTTTTAAAATTAAAAAAAGAATCAAGAAATTGAAAATAAATTATTCAATTATGCATTAGAACTGGCAAGACCCATAATTTTACATCAAAATTATTTTAAAAATATCTTAATTCACATTTATAATTCACATCAATAAAGTAAATAATACTAAATACGTATAGGCATTAAAATAAAAAAAATAGCAAATATGGTAAATTGACGCTATTTGTCTGAGTAAATCTCTATAAAAGAAAGAAACCGCCGTTCTGATTTCGCTAAAAACTGTACGTCCCTCTGCTCTTTGAACAGCTATTAATAGAGATATCTCCATGCTCCGCATATGGAGCGCTGACCATAGTCAAGGGGAATAAATTTATTTATTTTTTATTATTTGCTGTAAAAATATTTAATAAGACAACTGCGGCTAACGTAAGGCCACGTTCTCACTTTCTTAATTTTATGCTCTTTGGCTAGTTGCGAATTTAAAATATTGATCGCATATACTAACCAAGCCGCTGTCTATTTAAAGTTTCAAACTATACTAGAATATGTGAAATGCTACATTTACACCCAATGCAACATTTTATCAATTTCAAGCCGTCTGTGAATAAAAAGTTTCAAATTTATAGACCACGGATAAATGCGAATAAATAAACGTTTTAAAATGGCCGCAGAGAACGCATGTAGTACTCTGTAAAACCAAAAACCGGAAACTAAGTAAACAAGGCACCAAATGCAAAAATAAAATAACAAGATAAAAAACACAACAAGGAGCATTTGAAAGATTCGGGTGCAAATCCACAAAAAGCCTTTTTACAGTGCAGCGCGATTTATTATTGTTGGCGCAATTTTGGCAATGTTTGTGCTGCGGCTCTCGTTCTACAGAACAAGCCTGCTAAAGGGCAAAAGGAAGTATTGGCCAACTAACTATACAAGTTCTGATGAATACAACATTGTTATGAAATTAATTTTAAAATGTGGCTAATGAAATACACGTACGTTTTTCATATTTGACATTTAATTAATGCAACTGCAGAATTAATTGTTTAATTTATTGCATCAGCTGTCAAAATAGCAAACTATCTAGATTAAAATTTAAAATGTACCTGCAAACGTTTTAAATAACGTATAATACCGCTTAATACATTTCGTTTAATTTGTATTTATTTATTTTACACAAAATTGCATTAGCGTTTTAAGTATTTCCGTTTTTCAATTGGCCAAAAAAAAATCGTTTATCCAAAATCGACAGGATAAACGTAACACCACACGCGCTAAATTTTGTTTATAGTAATAATAAAATTTATTTGATTTTGCACAGTTGTGATTTTGTTTCAAATCAGAACGGAAATTGGCATCAACGCTTGAATATCGCGCGTTTGTGAAAAACTGCTGTATCCGCTGGTATGACTTTTCGACACTGAAATACAACGCGAAACTGGCCAACAATGAACAGACAAGTGGCAGACGAACGCATGCGACTTGTTGGCGCGCGCGAAAACGTTTGGCCCAAATGAAATTCATTCACGAAAATCATTGTCAGCGGTTTGGGGCCGCATACGTTTGTAAAAAGTGCCGGCTTTACAAGGCGCTTGCGCGTCTTTTCAAAACGTTAGCGCGTAAAATAATTTTGAATTCAAAGCAAACACTTCAACAAATTATTAAACAATCGAACTTTTAAATATCTAAAAGCAAGCCATAAATTTAAATAGTCTTACATTATTAAGCAATAAGTAATTCGCTCAGTAAATATATGTATAGCTTTTGTTAAAAATATTTTACAACTTAAGTAATATAATTTTATCGTTTTGGTGCCACATTTTTATCGCTGTGATTTTCTGTACAAAAATATCGCACATCATCGCAAAAACATCGATATACCGATACATTGTTATCATAACAACAACTCTGCTTTCTTTACCTTTTGATGTCTTGTGCATGACAGCGTTTTGCTGCAAAAAAATGTAAGTTTATAATAATTTTGCGCACTTGCTGTGTTGTCTTTTTAACTGAAAGTGCGTACGTGAAGTGTATGACATATGTGCTGTGCAATGTGAAACATTAAAAGCATTTAATTTTGGCTTAAATGCTTAGTGAAATTTTTGCAAACGCCATGTTGGCCGCCTATACATAACCTCAAAGCATAAACTCGCCACACAATACATTTCATACAGGCCGCACAACAACTTGGAAATTAACCAGTTTTTATTTTATTTTTCTAGCAAACAGCATAAGTAGTATTTAACAACATGTCACGTTTCTTTGCCAACGCTTCCGACTCGGAGTCCGAGTCCAGCGAGGAAGAGGTCCAGGCGACCAACTTTAACAAGCCCTCAACCTTCGTAAGTAGCAGCAAAATATATTTAAAATATATTTAATAAAAACAATTTGCATTTTTGCAGCAATTCAGCGATGATGAAGAGGAAGTTAAGCGCGTTGTACGCTCCACCAAGGAGAAACGCTACGAGAACTTAACAGGAATTATTAAAACAATACGTAATCATAAAAAAATCAAGGATATGTCTAGCATTCTCAGCAGTTTTGAGGACTTGACGCGTGCCTATCAAAAAGCGCTGCCTGTTATCTCCAAAGAAGAAAATGGTGTTACTCCGCGCTTTTATATACGCTGTCTGGCAGATCTGGAAGACTTCATCAATGAAGTCTGGGAAGATCGTGAGGGGCGCAAGAATCTATCAAAGAACAATTCAAAATCATTGGGTACGCTGCGTCAAAAGGTGCGCAAGTATATTAAAGATTTTGACGAGGATTTGGCGCGTTTTCGTGAGGCGCCAGATCAAGAAAGTGATGCCGAGGAGGAAGAAGTACATGACAGCGATGGTGAACGTATCAGTGATAATGTTGCCGCTCCTGGTGTGCCTGCAGTAGCAGCTGCTGTGACAAAGGTAGCCAAGACAGCGCCTGCCAAGGTTATAGCTGATGATGATGAATCCGATGACTCCATTGATTGGGACTCGGATACCGACTCTGAAACAGAGTCGTCTGAAGATGAAAACCAATATCAAAACATGCGTGAGCGTTTTATGAAGCGCCCCACCGAAAAGGAGGATAAGGATGATGAAAAACGCAAGGAAAAGCGCAAGGAGCAAAAGGTCAAGTTGCGCAAACGAGCTGATGACGATGGCGATGGCGAATGGGAGACCGTTGTCAAGGGCCATGTTGTTGAAAAGCCCAAAATGTTCGAAAAAGATGCTGAAATCGACATTCCTTTGGTTTTGGCTAAACTAATCGAGATCATGTCTGCGCGTGGTAAGAAACGCACTGATCGTCGCATGCAAATTGATTTACTTTTTGAGCTGCGCGACATTTCGGACCAACATCAATTGGGCACGGCTATTTCCGTCAAGATACACTTTAGCATAATTTCGGCCATCTTTGACTACAACCAAAAGATTTCCGAGCCCATGAAGCTGGAGCACTGGGCTCTCCTGCTTGAGGTTATGCAGAGCATGCTTAAACTGTTGCTAGCCAATAGCGACATTAATATGAGCGAAAGCGTACTGGAAGAGCATGAGGAATTTGCTGTGGCACCTTTCTATGTGCATGGTTGTCCATTGGCGGCTGTAGAGCGTCTCGATGATGAATTCACCAAGCTGTTAAAAGAGTGCGATCCGCATTCAAATGAGTATGTCTCCCGTTTAAAGGATGAGGTCAATGTTGTAAAGATTATTGAGCTGGTAGTTCAATTTTTTGAACGCTCCGGTAACAACAACGAACGTTGCCGTATTTATTTGCGCAAAATTGAGCATTTGTACTATAAGTTTGATCCTGATGTACTCAAGCGTAAGCGCAATGAAATACCCGCCACTACAAGCACCTCAGTTGATGTTATGGATCGCTTGTGCAAGTTCATTTATGCCAAGGATGACACCGATCGCATACGCACACGTGCCATACTGGCGCATATATACCATCATGCAATGCACGACAATTGGTTCCAGGCACGCGATTTAGTGCTTATGTCGCATTTGCAGGATAATATCGATGCAGCGGATCCATCGACGCGTATTCTCTACAATCGCATGATGGCTAATCTGGGATTGTGCGCTTTCCGTCAGGAAAATGTTAAAGATGCACATCACTGTCTTGTGGATTTGATGGTCACCGGCAAGCCAAAAGAGTTGTTGGCCCAAGGTCTGCAGCCACTGCGTCAGCATGAACGCTCCGCTGAGCAGGAAAAAATTGAGAAGCAACGTCAAATGCCATTCCACATGCACATTAATCTGGAACTCTTAGAGTGTGTTTATCTGGTGTCGGCTATGCTATTGGAAATACCCTACATTGCAGCACATGAATTTGATGCGCGTCGTCGCATGATCAGTAAGACCTTTTACCAGCAGCTGCGTTCGTCGGAGCGTCAGTCTTTGGTTGGTCCACCAGAGTCTATGCGAGAGCATGTTGTAGCTGCTGCCAAGGCTATGCGTTGTGGCAACTGGCAGGCATGTGCCAATTTTATTGTCAACAAAAAGATGAACACCAAGGTATGGGATCTGTTCTACGAGTCGGATCGTGTGCGTGAGATGCTGGTGAAGTTCATTAAAGAAGAGTCACTACGCACCTATCTCTTCACCTACTCCAATGTTTATACCTCTATCAGCATACCATCACTGGCGCAAATGTACGAGCTGCCAGTACAAAAAGTGCACTCTATTATTAGCAAGATGATTATTAATGAAGAATTAATGGCTAGTTTGGATGATCCAACCGAAACGGTGGTAATGCATCGTTCCGAACCCTCACGCCTGCAAGCATTGGCCATGCAGTTTGTCGATAAGGTGACCAATTTGGTGGACGTTAACGAAAAGGTTTTCGACATGAAGCAAGGCAACTTCTTCCAGCGTGGTAACATGGGCAATCGCGATCGTGGCTACAATCGCAATCAGAACAATCAAGGCGGCAATTGGGGCGGTCAACGTCGCGACAATCGCAATCAACGTAAAAACCAGCGTGGTCACCACAAACAACAACAGCAACAACAACAAGTGCAAACCATCGACGAAGAGTAGAAGGCGTACTAGAAATTGAGTGGGTCAGAACAAATTCTAAATTATGAAACTACATTGGTTGAAAAGGTCGAAGTTAGTTTATAAAAACTGTTGCTGGACCCCCGCTGCAGCTTTTTGCTGTAACGGGGGTCCAAATAAAAATTGTTCGGAGTGCCGCCATTTCATTATATCAACAACTTCGTTGTCGCCTTGTTGTAGCCAGTATCAACAGTTTAATCATTGTGAATTTGTTTTAACGCTCATTATGTTTAAAACTTATAATAATTACATTTTGTATGAACCCAAAATTGCATTGTGTAAACATATAATTAAAATAAACTTTAAACAAAAAAAGTGTGTATATGCATATATTTATTGTTTGTAAAACATGAGCAATACGTTATAAAATTTTATTCATCTGTCAGTATCCAAATTGTCAATAAAATATTTTTTGTCAAGCAATTGAAGTTAAACAGCCGTAAGCCGTAACGCTCATTTTTAATGTCCATTCGAACCTGCTTATCAAAAGTATGTAAATTTAATTTAAAACGATGATTAACTAAATTTGCATAGTTTTGACATGGTGGCAACACTGTTTGCAACGAACCAGATCGCTCACGTGAACAACTTGCGGACTAGTTCAGCACACAAGAGAACACACATTTTCGCAATTATTATTTAACATTTGTAAATCATTAAAGAAAAGTTAAACGCTGAGTCTAAAGTATGAATAGCATCGGTGACGATTGTAATGAGCTAAAAAAGCAATATGATGCCTGCTTTAATACATGGTTTTCGGAACGTTTTCTCAAAGGCGAAACCGATGATTCGGTATGTTCGCCCATTTTCAAGGTTTATCAGGAGTGTGTAAAGGTGAGTGTTGGCATGGTGTGATATGTACTTTTATTGATATTTCAATTAATCCATTATAACTTTTATAATAATAGCGTGCCATGCGGGAACAAAAAATTGAAATGCGTGAAATAGATACGGATTATACTACTGGTGACTATG
The DNA here is from genome assembly GCA_035046065.1 of Chymomyza procnemis. Classification (NCBI taxonomy): domain Eukaryota; kingdom Metazoa; phylum Arthropoda; class Insecta; order Diptera; family Drosophilidae; genus Chymomyza; species Chymomyza procnemis. The sequence continues at coordinate 6,676,163 of JAWNOJ010000023.1, read as the reverse complement.
ATAATAACAATGCAACCGGCAATAAACAAAAGCAAAGCAAAAGTTGACCTTTAATACCAAATAGCACGGAATACGAACACAGAAATTCACATAGTGTGCAAACTGTGCACAATGCCACACCTGCAACAGCAAAAGGACCGCTTCATGACCTTGATGGCCAATGCCAATGTCGGCATAAACGCAACGGCTCCGCGTAGCCGATGCACTACCTCAGTATAAGCTTTTAAACTATTGTATGTATTTGTTGTGTCTAAACAGACTTTAGCTTGTAAATTTTTTAGTTATAAGATGTAAAGATCGTGGTAGTAACAATAAAACTGTGTTCCAATTGGGGCATCCAAAATCTTTATGCGATTTATAAGCCGGCATGTGTGCCAAAACCAACTATGGCACATATACTTTTAGAGTAGTCCCCACATTGGTTGGTAAACTATTTCCTTATTTGCTGGCAAAGCACTTATTGGGCGCAATGCTAAAAATCAACACAAATAAATGCGGAATATGCGGACTTAACTTCCACCACAGACTTCATTAATAAACATATTGAAATGTATGAATGTACCAAGTTCAAGCGTGAATTCTACGGCCTACACACGCAGCGGAATTAAAAATGCTGTAAATTACTGATAACCCAGAAAGATTTATTAAAATATATTTAAGAAGAAAAAAAGTATTCCGATTAGAACAGGCAAATATCGGCTGATGTCCGTCGTTCGTGTAATCCGATAAGTCGAAAATTTCCAGCTTGACTCAATTAAGCTAAAAACAAATTTATTATTGTGCTCCAAACCCTTGTTTATCCTCTTTTGGGTTCGTTTATACTGCACCTGATGTGATGTTTTGCGATTTTGGCATTCTTCATAGTGTCATCGCGACACCCTAAATGGATATAAAATTTCGAAAGAAGTACATGGCTATATATTTCTAATATTATTTTGAAGTCACTTCCAGGAAAGCTACACAATTTTTTAGCTACAAAAACTGTTTGAATGACTCATTTGACTCCATTAATGGTTTGCCTTTGGTTTTAGGCGTGACTAGGACTGAATTTTATTATCAATGAAATTTAAATTCTCAAGTCCCGATCATATTTTATTTAAAACTAAACCACTAACGAGTAGCAAAGTAAGCTACTCCAAATAATACCCGTGAATGTGGTCGGAATAGGTCTGACCTAGGAGCCCGAGATATATGAGAACTGTAATCTCAGAATAATGTGGGAATTGTGAATCTAGACCATGATTATTTTTTTTAACGGTGGTCTGGCAATTATTTCACGATTTCTTTTTTTTACTTATTTAATTTTTAATAATAATTAATAATGTATAAATAAAATATAATAGCGCATTGCACTCAAATATAATTTCAAAGCTAAATAATGCTGGCAGTGTGCCGAATCGGCATCAACATCGACATCTGTGGCAGCAACAGATGTATTCGTGGTGTATTGCCGGCGGCAGTAGCAGTGGATGCATCCAATGCCACAACAAGGGATATCCTGTATTGCCAACAAAAGCAGTAGCACCAACAACTGCATCTTGAATATGAAAATTAAACATGGAGACGATAAAAATAGCAAAGTTCTAAAGGCGCGCTCCTCAGCCGTAAAGCCCAAAACGCCGGCAAAGCCATTCAAGACATAGGGCAGCAGCGTGCATAAATGCTGCCGAGGCAAGATGAAGTACTTGTAGCAACGCCAGATAAAGCCAACGCAATCCTCAGGTGGAAGTTGCAGCAGCTGGGGCAAACGATGCGATTCAGGATCAAATATGCATAATCAAGCTCCATGGTGATGGTGGTGGCGATAATCAAATCAAGTATGTATATTCATGAACTGCAATTAGAAAAGCGTAACAAATTAGTAAATTGTCAATTTTTGTACAGTTGAGGGACTTTCAATTTACCCAATTAACACAAATTCTAACAAAAAAGCAGCTACATGCAAGCCCTGCAGCTTACGGGCTCAACTCAAGTGGTGCAGTGACAAACACCCTGCGAGGCCGATTGAAAAAACTTCCAATAGTCCTTATGTTGATTTTGTAAGTAAACTAAATAATTAACAAATATTTCATAAGGCAGATCAGTGAAGACTTTGCATTGCAAACGATGATGGTAGCAACAACCTGCATCGTAAATCCACACCCGCTGCTTTGGTGGTAAAACTCTTGCACTTTTGAAATGCTGCGTAAGTCCCTCTGAATCCTCACTTAGAAGGCATTTTGTGACCGTAAAAGCAATGCCCTCATGCATATGACGAAACACATCTGTATTCGACATGATCCGCTGCAACTCCACACAACAATTGTCTGATTGCAAAATTTGCACCATAGCCCATCCCCGCACAAGACCAAACCGCACGCATTTGATGACTTCTAACACGTGGTCACGCCGGCGTGGCCATTCCATGTTCAGCCAACGTACAGCAGCCATATAAACCTCCAGTTCGGTGTTCACGCCAATATTGCTCGAGCTAAGCAGCAGTTTAACTGCTTCCAAACGTAAGTACAAGAACTCAGACGAGGCGACGAAAGGCAAAAAAAAATGACTAATCCTTAGTAGCATATACCTATTGAATCGTTCCATATGCAGCAGGTTAGCCTCTATATATAGCAAGGCAGCCGCATTCTCCTCAAAACAGTGATTGAGGCAATGGTTGCACTGTGCAAATAAATGACTAATTTCAAGAAAACAGCAAGCACGCAAAACTTCTAGCAGTCCCAGACGTGACAGCACCGGAACATCCGCTAGCATCCACTCATATATAAGTGCAAACGCACGTGGCGTTACCTGCGTCTTGGGCAACCTAATGATCTTTTCATACTTCAAACAGTGAAACAGTCCGCAATATCCCTGCAGCACTATTAAATGTACAGGCATCAGAGTCTCATCAATAGCAACTACGGCATTTGTACGCTGCCGTTCTTCGCACAACTTGACAAGTAAAAAATACATTTCCGTTTTGGGGTATTCTTTAAATGCTTCCGGCCATCCGATGGGCGCATACCCAATATAAGCAAGACTGTCATGATCGATTTCGACTGTATCACAAGATTTGGAGTTGTTAATTCGATTTTTGCGTGTTGCGGCAGAGGCGTACAATAGACGCAGCTGTGTATCCTCATAGCATTCACTTAAATTGGGTTCCGGACCACAATGGTCTGACCCATCCAAACTCCCTTGTTCGGTGTTTATTATGCTCCACATAGGTTAATTTGTTAATGAATTTGTCAATGTCTATGTACAAGTAGTAAAAATTAGGGAATATCGTTGACATTGTTCTCATGGAAATTAAAATTTATAAATAATACTTTGTTCATAGTCCCATATATGACTGAAAGACTCATTCCTACACAGGATGTACAAAAATACATTCGTTAATAAGTTAGCTTAAGCCAACAGTTGGAACCAACAGTTGAACTCATTTAGGCCATAACTGGACTATTGTGAGACCGCAATAATAGATATTTCACTGCTCTTCCCGCTCGAGAGTCTTAGCCTATGTTCGTATAAGTAAACCTAAAACCGATGGATAATCCCGCTTGAAAGATATTGCAGGATGTAGGATGGGAATTTACATCCGATTAGAAGTAAGAAAAAAGGCGTCTCCACCCTCTGTATATCAGAACTACGTTAAAGGCTTTGAGCTTAACTAGTAAATTTATTTAATTGAATTTTATTATAAATCATAAATCAATTATTAAGAACGTGTCATATTTTATCCACGACCAGCCCATACACGGGAAAGCATAAGACTAAAAAAACTTGCCTACGGCGGTCCGTTGTCTTGATCGTGTTCAGGATGGTCTTGCCCTGGGAACCCAACTCAATTTTCTATATTAATTAACTTAAATCTGTGCGTAAGCTAAAGTACATGCTGGTAATTGTATACTTAAGCGCTAATTGTTATGAACGCAAACCTCAAATCTTTTTTAAGGTAGTCTACCTATCCTATCTAGACGATCGAACAGAGTTCACCGCATACCCAATAGCGAACTTTGAAAATAATGTTGTGAGGTGGCAATTCGTCTCTTTACCATAATATGTTATGTCTTAAGCAACGGAAAGGATGAAATGCTCATCTTATTATTTCACTTTCACAAAATATCTAAAAAAAATGACTCATTCAGATCAGGTATTCCTTTTGCTATAAGTATCTCATCTGGAAATGATGAAATTATTTTTCTTGTGTAAAAGCAAGAACAAATGTTGCTTATCGCAGCTTAAAGTGCAAAGGAGGGCATCAGGTACTTCCCGGCTTGCTTTCAACTGTACGTAAAAACAAATATGTACGTTCATCTTTTTAATATGCTTTATTTACTTTTGCAACCAAGGGGAAGAACTTGGTCTGATAAGCCTGACGATGTTCATCTAAAATTCATATAAATATCAATGTTGTAGCAATTGCGCAGACAGTTCTAAATTAACATTGAAGACAAAATGCAGTTACTCCAAACTTTTGCTATATTGCTGTTGGCAATTTTTGCCGTCTCAATGCAGCTTGCTGGCGCGCAACCTTTCGGAGGACATCAGCCTTTGGGTGGACCCAGACGTCCACAAACATTACCACCCAATCGACCACAACAACCCAATTTTGGCGGAAATCGTCGTTTTTAGTTTTGTCAAAAAAAAAAAAATAAATAAATCTAATTGTTTAAATGAAACAGTACTTGCTGTTTGTATTTTTAATTAGGTGTGAGCAAAATTGCATTGCCTTTAAGTGAAAACAATTGGCACGGCTTATCTTGTGCTGCACAAACAATAAAGGATTTTAGACTTGCTTACAAGCTATGGTATTCCGGCAGCACAGCTAAAAATACGTATGGGTTAAAAGATTTTAGTGTGACTGACAAAATGCACGTTAAACTTAAAAATCTACACAACATGTGTCTTAAAATAAGTAAGAAGAGACGCGCAGTTATTTGCTATTCGCTGTAAACTTGGACAATTTCTCAAGCATATCAATATAAGAGGCGTGTTCGTGAGCGGTGGCCAGATCCGATAGTTTCTCAGCAAACTCATTGCTTATACCCTTCTCTTCGAGTAGATTCATAAGCAAATCATACAAGTACTGCAAACAGAATATTATTAAAGAAGTTTTGCTGTTTAATATATAATAGACCAAACTTACGCCATCGAGAACATCTCCTGCAACAGCATAGACTTTATCGTGCCACTCGCCTTCATATATGGTCACTTCATCAATGGAAAAAACATCATCTGCGTGTAGGATATTGCATTTAGTGGCTGTACTTAACTGTTTTTTTTTTAAGCAATACTTACTGTATTCACCCTCCTGTGCCTCACCGTGCAAGTAAGCGCAAGTAAAGGAGAGCGTTGTTTTGCCTCTAATAATATCCACCTCGAATTGTGGTTTGCTGCGCATTTCACCCAGCTCTGGCTTATCGGCCGTTGGATTTATCTCTGGTTCCTCTTCGCTGTCCACAGTATGGTTAACATTAAAGCTTACGACCACTCTAAAGAGTCAGAAAATAGTAGTAGCATTCAGTTACTAGTGTATGGGCATCTCCGCCAACTTACTTTTCCTTATCTGTTTGTTTGCAAAGTTCCACTTCAGCGCCATCGATCTTAACGCCAAAACCATCTAAGCTGTTTGGTACCGATTTACCTTTTTGCACTTTACGCTCCGCTAGGATCTCTTCAGTCAGGAATTCAACCAATTCACGCTCGCCTATTTCAATGTAAAACAATGGCATTTCATCAGCACGTGTTTGAGGTTATGTAACATGTAGCATGCAACATGTACATACTGTCTATGTACATATGCATATACTTACCCTTTGTATGCACATTGCAGCCGCACGTGCAGTTAATGCTGGGCTTATGCACATTCAACACTGTAACATGTTCACCCGTATTATTGGAGCCAGCGCCGGATATAGTAGCCGGTTTCTTTGTCATGTGCCAGAGGCTGCGTGCAAAGTCCCTTTTAACAAGTGCACTCTTTAATGTAACTGAGCCGCTGTTCAGGCTAACGAAACGTAAAGCTGCAGTTTTTAGGCTGTTCATTTTGTTATATAAGATGCTTTTTATTTTTTAATTGAAGTAAAATGCTTTTGTTGCTGCTGCAAGTCCTAACGTTTGGTAAGTAGTAATTGCTTAAAACCATTTGGCAGGCCTACTGTTTGCTATCGGTTTGAAAGCAGCATACTATCGATTGTGCTTTTATCGAGACTCGATTTGAAACAACAAGCATAAAAAGTTTATTTAAAAAACATGAAGGCAGCGAATGGCACTGGTGAGTGTAATAGAAGCTAATGTTAATTGTTTTGCAAGTAATTATTAAATATCTACATAATTAACAATTAGCTGTTGCTAAGCTGCAATTACGTATTGAGGATGAGGAAGCTGATGCCAAGCAACAACATCCGTGCTGTGCACATGGCCCAATGGTGAGTGCTCTTGCTTAAGTTATTATGACCCAACATTTTCTATCTCTAATAGGATATACGCAGCTTATACCAACATAAAATTGCCAACGCTCCATAATACTACACTATGTATTTCATTTTGCAACTTTTAAGTCTTTGGAAATAATCATGTTTTCATAAATTCTGTAACTAGGTGCTGTTTTATCGGAAACAACCTGAAGATGGTTACTATAGTTGCTCAGCTTATCGCAATACAAAGCTTTGCGAAAGTCGTCAGCCAGCAGCAAGCTGGAAAGGCAATACATTCAAAGAAAGGTTTCCAGGCTGCGACTATCCCAGACAAGCGCACTTAAATGCCATCCAAGGTGTAAGCGATCCTACAAATGTGCTTACGGCTCTATCGCAGGATGATGTGCATGCCCAATACTTTTTTGATGAAAACGCTATACGTTTTTTTAAGGACCAGTGTGAATTGCTAAAAATCAGGTAAACAAACGTATGGTATTTTATTTGCTATTAAATTGCTATTAAACGCTGCACTATTTCAAATTTTATTGTTGAAACAGCAAACTACTTTGTATTGGTGCTCCTCGTGTACACTTCAGTTTGCGCAAAAGCAACAAAATGCGTAGTTTTCTACTTGATTTCGATGAGCGTTTTGCTGCATATCTAACGCCCCAGGAATTCTGTCTCTATAATATGTGCAATAATCATTTTTTCTATAAACGACAGCATTTTGAGCAGTTTCTGCAGTGCGGCGTGTAAGTAATCAGAAATCTAATATGTTTACTACTTAAATTAATTTGATTTTTTTTCTTAGCCTTGATCGCTTGCTTATTGTTATAGATCCACCATTTGCATGCCGCACCGAGCTTATAGCGCATACCTTACGCGCTTTGACCAGACTGCACAATCGTATCAATCAACTGCCGCACACACCATTGGCCATTTTCTGGGTGTATCCCTATTTTATGGAGAATCACATACAACACCAAATGCCAGAACTTATAATGTGCGACTACAAATTTAATTATACAAATCATTTACACTATACAAATATTGGTGCCACAAGTCGCAAGTACGGTTCACCTGTGCGTTTGTTTACCAATGTGCCGCAGGATTTACTATGGCTCCGTACTGCGGATGGTTATAATTATTGCAAAATATGCCAACGTTATTCAGCTATCGAAAATATTCATTGTTCACGCTGTGCCATATGTCCTTCGAAAAATGGTCAAACGTATATACATTGTGAAAGCTGTGATCTGTGTGTCAAACCAAATTATGTGCATTGTTTCAACTGTCGTCGTTGTGCACAGCGCGAGAATCATCACTGTGAGCTGTATCAAACGCAACAAAGCTGTTACATTTGCCGGAAGCGTGGCCATATAGAAACAAAATGTCCAATCTGGCTAAAACGCACGGGTCAACGTGCTTTGAAGCATATACAACATCGTATTATACGTTGTCTGCTTTGCGGGCAACTCAAACACAATGAATTGAAGTGTCCGCTGCGCAAAAAGTATTTAAAGGAGCTTCAATTTATGAATCAAGTTTCTTTTATATCAACTAAGCGACTGCAATCTAAAAAAGTATTGAATAGCTAGCTTAAGGGGAACAACTTTTTTTGTTTAACTTTAACTTATGGCACCAACTTTAAGTTGTGTCCGATTTTAGAATTGAACGTTATTCAAACCTATTTTTTGGATTACAATTAAGCTACTAACAATAAGTAAAATGCAACATTTATAATTGTAGTCTTTTTAAAAAATTTACATATTTTTAGTGTAAGTTTTAAAGTATCTGTAGTGTATCTCACACCATATTAGCTTTAAAGATAAATTAAATTATTAAATTAAACCATGAAAACAAATGCAGAAGAAATTTGACTATTGCAAAAGTAGCTACAAATAAAAATTACAAAATTGAATAAGATAATAAAATAAATGCTTACGGAGGTGCAAACTGATTTTTATGCATGCAAAACTGTTTGTAATATGATTTCTTTTAATTCAATTCATTTTTTAATATCAGAATTGTAAAATTTAATTCATATTTGTCAATGTTTGGAGTACTTACAAACTTTATCGAACCTTTTTTAAGATTCTGGTTAGTTTGCTCTACATTACTATCTGAATGATAAACAATGTTTTGTGTTCATCAAATGCAAATATTTTGTTAACTTTCTTCGATATCCATTATTTTAAAGTAAATTATATATAACTTTTTCAAAGGGAAATTAAATTTAATTGGAAAAATGAAGCACTCCAAAAGAAATGCCTTTGCAAAATCATGACGGTTTTTTTGAAATACCAATGGCAAATAGGAGAGCGCTCTAAGCTCAAAACCAGACTTAAGCTGCTGTTTTACAACACCATTATGCACCTAAGGCGTTCAGAAATGGGCACTGTACTCTTTTCTAAAATAAGGCCTCAAGACCACAACAAAGTAAGTATTGACGTGTACCCTGGGTCGAAGAAGTAATAAGGAGCTAGGCTAAGGCTGAGCTGAGGCTAACTCTTGACTCTTTTAGATTTTGGTTAGCTATTGCGTAAATCAACTGTTAAATCGTTTTCTTTTTATGTAATTATGTGGTTACTTCACGCAAGCAACAATCAACAGTCACCATCCCAGTTGAATCAACACCTAAAAACCTGACCATGAGCTTCTAAAGGTGACTTGACTAGCGAACACATATTCGGCGCAAAAGGGAACTAGTTAAAAAGGATTAAATCAACAATCCCAATGGCTGATACACAGGCGCTCAAATTTTAAACGCAAAACTAAGCTGCAAGTTTGTAAACCATTATCAATCATTATTTTAAAACGCTCGAGAATCGCCACAATCTGCCCGACCAGAAGCAGAATAGACATAAAATTTAAATATAGCTACCCTGAAGTAATGATAAATGATTATAATTTAAATTTGAACTGCTTTAATAATATTCAATTATTATTCACAAAGGACCAAATCTTAAATGCAAAATTTGTTAAAAAAACTGAATCAGTGTAAAAACGAAAAATTGGCTGCTCCTTCTTTAGGGATTTTTGCTATTTTAACTTCATTTGAAATCTAAAAGACGAATGAAATCTTAAACGCGACTGATTCGATTCAATCACCTTATTTTTAAAGGATGCAAATAGAGCACCAATCACCAAACTAGACTCCACTAAAATCCCCAACTTTAAGTAACCACAGATTATTTTGTGACAACTTTTATTTTGCAGAAATAAAGCGGCCAATATCGGTTGGCTCTTAAATGATTGTAGTTTTTTTTAATTAAAAACAAAGAAACACAATTATTGATTTATTAAAAACTGATGACTTTATTAAATTTTGCGTTTGTTTTTTTATTTTTTAATCTGAAGTTTACAACAATATACAAAGAACATGTAAAGGACATACACAAAAATTCGAATTTTGCCTTACATTAAAGCACTTACTCTTGTCATCCAATCGGAAGACACTTACTCCTGTATATTATATGCATGCAATCAGACTCACAATATAAATTATTGTTTTTAAACCAAAAAGGCATCTACAATATTTTATCATGCATTATAAAAAATTTCAATAAAATCTATCACAATATGAGAATTTTTTTTGTATGGATGTTTTTCAAAATTTTAAAAATATTTTATAATTTTTTAAGGGGCATGTTGTACTTATTATTAGCATTTTTTAAAGTTAGTTATATGTTATAAAAATATTTTATTAATTGTAGGCAATTGCGTGATATCATCTAATATAGAACTGCTCGTAATATTTAAGATTGCCAGTTGCTTAGGTTACTAATCGTATTTTCTCGCATCATGAAAGTTGATTTAAAAAATGATTTATGTGTTTTTTTTTGTGTATTTTTGTTATTTTTTTTATCAGTGGGACGGAAAACAACTTAATGCGTAAGTAAACATATAAAAATGCGATTTAAACTATATATAATATTATGCGTATGTGTTTTTATATGCAATTTGCTTATTATAATTATTAACATTAAGGCCTATTGTATTACGGCATGACAGCTGACAGCTTGTTGCATGCAATTCTTTTTTAACTTAATTAGTTTTTAAGGCTCGCATTTTGTGCGTATTTTGAACTGCTGTTCAAAGCGGCTATTCAGTTCTCATTAAACAGCCTCATTTAAGTGTTATTATTATTAATTTTTTATACACTCTACTATGCTTTAAGCAAAGTTATACAATAGCAAAAATATATGTTGATTTTATGTTTAGGTTTATGTTTGATATTCAATTCCCTTTACACTATAGCTATTGAGCTTCTTGTTAGATACAATTCAGTATTACTATCTTCTTGGTTAGCTACAAAATTGTTAACACTTTTACATGCACACATACATAACTTAAGCAAAGACAACATTCAGTCTAAATAAATACTTGTATAATTCGAGTTCGTTTTAATTTCGAGTGTAATTCGACAAAATACTAGCAGTTTGGCATAAACGCACAAACTTTGCAGCTGTTTTGTACAGTTGTAGATATGGAAAATCTAGGTTTTTCATGCTACACTTAGGCTCACACACCAAAGCTCTTGTTCTCAATTGTTTAATAATGTCAATAGCAAAACTTTTGAGTTGTACACGCTATAGTTATAAGGATATGTATGCAATTTTTAAGTTCTAACTTATGATTTGTACTTAATAAAATTTCGACACATACATAAGCGAGCTGCACGAGCTAACTAGCACGGCTCTGCCAATATATATATTGTGTTTTCGCATAAACATTTAGGCCACGGTTTAAAGTTGTGTCGCATTTAAGCTGGTTTTGTTTTAACACTCGCCGCACAACTTCAACTTACATACACAAAAATTTAACTAAAGCAACTTAAGTTAAAGCTTAAAATTAACATTAAATTAAACTATAATTAGAGCGTAAGCAGACACAACAGTTTTCGTTTATGCAAAACGCGTTTCAAACGCATCCAACTGTTGCCGTGTCCGTTTAGCTTTGGAGCGGGCGGGATCTTTTTTTTTCTTATTTTGTTGTTTTGTTTGTATAATAACAATATGCTAAGGGCTACAAACTAAGCACTTACAAAAAAAAAAAATTAATAAACAACGAAAATATTTTTGCAAAAAATTCGACTAATTTTGTTGTTGCCATTGACAGCTCTCAGATATAAATGCGTTTTACTTTCGTCAACGTTGACGTTTTATACGGCAACTCTTTTTCCAGATGCTCTGTAGAGTTTTTGCACTCATGGCTGCGATCTTTTTCAAGATCCAAGTTTGGCTGCTTTTGTGTAATGCCCATGAGCAGATTAATGTCCTTACCGCCGTTCTGATGTTTATGACCATGTGGACTAGTTGAAAGTAAAAGAAGTTAATATAAGTATGCTCAAGTTTTTCAGCTGTTACTGCAGCTACGTACCTCACAGTACCAAAATGATTGCGATGATTGGCATCCTGCGCTTCCTGATTGCAATAGCTGCGCAGTTTCATGCCCGCAATGCCGCCAATAAAGAAGGTGCATATTACAATGAGCACAATGGTAAAAGCACTGATCAAGCTGGGCGTCTGTGCAACATGTATCTCATCAATACCCGCCGCTGTTGATCTTTGCGGATCTAGCAAAAATAGTACAAAGGAGCATATTAATAAAAATTAACTTGCAAATAAATAATTAAGGCTTTACTTACCATTTAAATTTGTCATAACCTGTTCGGGATCCACTGAGGCCAGTGTTATCTTGTTCTCATCTATGTACACATTTAAGCCAAAATCATCGCCATTAGTGGGCTGTCCGGCATCCTGATCAGCTAACGTTGTGGGCACAATTGGCAGCGCGCCAACATTGGCATAGTGCAACTTTTGCTCGTCCAAACTGGGCACTGCTGCTACCGGTGGCATTGTTACAAAGCTGACAGTTTCTGCACCAGTTGTAATTGACTCCCGTGTTACCTTAGGACACAAGCTAGCGGCTGCCTTTTTAGTTGTATTCAAACTTTGTAAATAGCTCTTGGTGCCAAATTTATGCTGACTGGCGGCCAAGTTTTTGCATTCATGCGTTTGCAGATCCCAGGCACAATTGGGGTCTTGCAAGCTCAAACAGCCCAAACAGTCCACAATGAGCGTACAATGATGCAGTGGCACAGTTACTACACTACCATCACTGACCACAACCAAAGTGTTGGTCTTAGACGAGACCAACAGTTCGCGCACAGGTGTGCCCAGTGGCAGTACCTGCATCTCTGATATAACCACTGTCTTAAGGCGATCCGTACTGGCATTCTGGTGTGTTGTCAGCACATTAATGAATTTGGTAATCTTGCCATCATCTGTGCCAGTATAAACGACATCGTAATGCGCACCACTTAAGGAGCGTATATGTGGATCCACAGATATGGCCGTAAGACGATGATGCAAATTGACCTTGGTGAGCAGTGGACGGCCATGCACAGCGGGCACAGCGCTTTCCATAAGCGGATGATTTTTTATAAAATTGACAGATATGCTTGTTAGCATACGTGAATCTTCTACACATTGTCCGGGACGCGGCTTGGGCACTTGATCCTGTTGCACGGGTAGCCAATGCGATTGCGAATCTTTTTGCGATTTAAAGTCACCATCAAATGCAGACAATATGTCATCCACATTGAAGGCACATACAGCTGAGCCGGGTATGGCGTTTACCGAAGTTGTGAATACGGCATAGACCAGCGAGTTGCCACTACTCTCCACAATGGGGCTGATGGCCTCTGTAAATGCAAGATTCATAATTTTAGTTACAATTTATATTATTTTATAATTGCTACTTACGTATTTCATCAAAGTAGAAGGGAAACTCGCCCGGTACGGAACAGTTTAAGCGTGCCTTCAAAAATGATGTCCAACTCTTGGCATGATTATAGGGTCCACCACGATCGTTTTTGCATACACGCGCCACACGTGAATACACAGCTTTGCCAAAGTTCATAAATTCCATGGACAATTCACGGAAAAAGAAAAACACGTAGCCTTTACGCTCAATGGCGCCAACAAAATCCGGCTGATTGAGCTGCTTGAGATCGTATTGCTCGGTACGCAAATTCTCGCGATAGATTAATGGATCGCCGCCTGAGAAATCAGCTACCGTAGCGCTATACAATTGTCCATCCGCAAAAGCATAGGTGCTATTATGTGCTGGACTGTAGGGACATAATCCCTGTGCTTCCACATCGCGTGAAATTTCGTATGGCATATGCACACGTGATCGTTGCGTTGCAGGCATTTCTGCAGACTCCTCTGTACGCGCATAATGACGACAACGTGGCTTATACGAATTGGTGCCACAAAGCAATATTAGCTCATCATTAAGACGCGCATACACCCGCACATAATTGTGACAATCCCTCTCGTGTTTGCCCTTAAGCGCACACAGCTCACGATCTGCATCCGATGAATACCATTCTAGTCGACTATTTTCACGCAAACCATGCAGGCTTATATTATAGATGACGTCCCTGTGAATGAACAGATTTAGCATAGATTGTTTAATTACCTTGCCCAATAAAGCAAACAAAGGAATGTGTGTATAAATAATAGTCACAGTTTATGGCAAGCACTTGGCTGGCTCGTGTGATGTTTACTAATGAAGCGAATTAAATGCCAGCTAAAAAATTACTTAACTTATATTATGTATAAGGCTAACAACAATATTTCAAGGTTTTTGTTTTTTTTTTTTTGCAAATAATTAGAACTTAATTACAATTTAGCGCGGTGTTATCATGCTTATTGTGTATCTCGGGGCTGCTTGTGCCACTGATGTGCGGGTCACCCAAGGCCAATCAAATTTTTGCACAGCTGCCAATAAGTCTGACCCTAGATAGTAAGTACTCTTTGGCGATGTGTGATCTTTGCTGTGACTTGGCTTTATTCATTTGCATATTTTTTTTATGAGCCTTACTAAATTAATAAATATATTTAGCTTAGTCCAGCTAAATACTTGGAAAAAATTAACGCCTCAATTGTGCGTCATTTGGCTTTTAAAAAATATACTCACAACGAATGACGTTGCACCTATCAGAATGTATTTGACCCTGCCCAAAATAATTTGATGCTCGTTGATAATTTCGATGTCTTAATCGAAGGAAGTTTATTTTCATAACTTTAAATGCTTAACGATTTGTCAATAAATTTTACCCTTTACTGCAATGATTTCAAATTAATTGCTAACAATACAGTAATTTGTTTGGTAACAAATTTTTGGTTATGTTCATGCTGAGAAAGAAGCTACTGATTGCACTTTGTTTTAACAAAGCATTTAAGATAAGAGAGCCATAATGTTTCACTTAAATTGAAACATAAAAATAACAAATCAATCAATATCAATTATCTACAAACGCTTCTCAAATAAAATCGCAGCTTTGCGTAGCTAATATCCATTAGTGCTTTTGCTGCAGTGCATGCGAATTTTGAAGAAAATAAGCATCATTTATGATCACTTTTTTCAACTTTGAATTCAATTTAATGAACAAGTTTTATATAACTTTGAGTATAAACGTTTTTATATGTAGAGCATCTAAGCGTAATACCAAACTGAAACAAATTGGGCGCATTTATTTATCTGTTCGAAGGTAACCCGCCATTTTGTTTCTTAACTTCAGAGAGGCAAAACCAAGCTATTCAACGATGGGTCTACATCTGTTTAATCTTTAACTAATTTATATCTGCCGTATACACAAATGTATATCTAATGGATTCTGTGATTTATCATTTGTTTTCTAACGTTTGCCATTTTACGATTTTACTCTGATGACTGACCACCACCTGTTTTCTTAGCGTAGGTGCCTCTACGTCGCGTTGCTTGTTTTTATTGTAATCGTATATATAATATGCATATGAGCCGAGTATTATGTATTATGTACGTAAGTGGAGAGGCACATATGTATGTACATTTATAATCAAACAGTCGGCTTAGTAAATCTCAAATTTAATGCCAGATTAGGTTTTGATTTTTGTTTTGTTTTTTCTGTGTAAATATATGTTTTATTTTAATGCTGCGTCTTTCGTACACGTTTTGCTAATTTAAAAAAAAAAAAAAATATAATCTTTGAATTTCGCTTGAAAACGTTTAGGTTGGCGAAACTAGCCATGTGTATACTTATACAATACAGAAATATCGTATACAAGCAGCCCATAAAATTATATAAATAAACGAGTTTGCAAATTTGTTTAGCTTTGGTTTATACGCAAAAACACTTCCAGGAAAGCGTTTTATGAAAAATATGCGAGTTTTGCACTTGTCTACAATGGAATACAAATAAACTTGTAAAGTAAATATATTCAATGACAAGTCGTTAGTTCTGCGAATTCGAAAAATTTGTTTTCAAAAATAAAATGCGGTTGCATAAAACACAACTAACATTGAACAATTAACTTAAAATTAAAAAAAAACAATAATTTTTAAGATATATTTTTCAAAAACAACAAAAATAGCTAAAACTTTGTATTAACCGCAATTACAATGTAAGTGAAAGCACTTATAAATTACTTATGTGTGATTGTACATGCAACAGATACAATATACAAGATATGGGAATTGCAAAAGTAAAGGGCACAAAACTTACTTGGCTCCGACAAGTACGCTGGCATCATTATGATCCAAAATCTTAAAATAATCCGTGGTATTGCCAAAGAAGCGCGCCATGATTTTATCTTGCTCTGAAATTAAATAAAAGAAAATTGAATTAAACAACGAAAAAAAAGGTTAATAGACACGTGTAAGGCGAATGTGCAATAAATAAATGCGTGAAATTGTTAATGAATATAATAAAATAATGATGCTATCCAACTGTAGAGTACTCTTTATACATTGCTTTTGGTATAAAAATAAATGTTTTGGGTTTTCTTTTAAAGGCCTGCGGGCAAAACAGTGTGTCCCTATTACCAAATTGTGCAATTTATCGTAATTTTTATCGAAAATCAGCTGATTTTTTCTTTACAAATATTAAACGTTTAGAATCAATGAAGACTAATAAATAAAATATATAAATCTGAGCAATGTATAATATTCGTAATGCTATAATTATCGATTGCACTGTTTAATATAAATAAATTAACTGATAAAATACGAAACGACAGTCGCAATGGCAAAGCGATTGTAGCTGAGCCCACCTTCACTTTATTTTATTATTTAAAAGAGTTATTTACCTTAATATTAATATTGATAAATGTATATAGCTTGTGGCTTATTTTTGCATTGCTGATAGATTTGATCTTATTCAATGTTTGCTGCAGCGATTTTACGGACTACGCCAGCTATCGTTTAAGATTAGCAGCATTATCACGAAACCAAGGAACACTATTTCTGAATATCACTTGCTTTTTTATTTGCTATTTAAAGCAATATGTTTCTGTATTTTTGTTGAAATCAAAATTAAAATATGATTAAAACAGCATTCAGCAAAATTCATTACTGAGTTAAAATAATAATAGAAACTCAAAAACCTAAACGATGATTTTAAAGTCAAATAATTGTGAAACAAATCCTAATAAAAGAAAACGTAAAAAATTAAATATCTAAAATTTATTTATGTGATATCACAATTGACAAAGATCAACATTTTATTTATTGAGGATAATTTTTTCAAATACATTAACTTCTGGCATAAAATATCAACACCGAATAAAGCTATAACGCCAGAATTTACAGATACATAAGGTAGTCCAGAAAATGTTAATTTTTATAATTTTGGCCAATTTAATATTCATCTGCTTTCCCAAAATCTGATTCCCGACAGAATAGAATTAACAAATTATTTAAATAAAATAATCTTCAGAAAGTTTCTAAAACCGTTATATCATAGGTTCAATTTTTTCAAATTCGAAACTGTAATTTTTCATGAATAGAAATCTCAAAATCATTTTACTAAGGAGCAGTTAACGATAACTAAACAAACTGAAAATTCTTTGCTAAATTTTGGATAAAATTGCAGCTGTAGCTTTTTAGTTCTCCAAAATCTAGCTGTTTGCATAATTCAAGCTTATTACTTTGGCCATACATACTACTGCCTAAGTCTATAACACCCTTGACCCCATATATATGTAAAGAAAAAAAAAAAAAAAAACTAAAAATAATTTACGAATAAAGCTTAAAGCAAAACATAAACTGCAATTGTTTTCATTTTATTGACTCGTACGGCATGACTTGGCTAATTGCTTGTAAAGATTGTATAAGCTTGTGGCAAGTACCATACAGTGGGACTCAAAATTATAGCCCTACGCTATAAAGTTGTTTTTAGGTATTAGGATTTTTTAATTGTTTTTATTTTTTTAAACTTCATTTTTGGCAACTGCCGCATTTTACTTGCTTTTTGTTGATGTCAAATTTAAGGCAAGATTAATTTTTCTCATTCTTGACTTTAGCTGGGCCTTACCTCTTCAAGAAAGGCCGCAACGTTATTGTGAATGGACTCAGTTGCGGCCAGCATTTACACAAAATTATTTCTAAAACTTTAAATTGTATGCATCGTTTTATCAACTTAAAAATTTAAACTAAACTAAGTTTTTTTTTGCTTTTCTATAAATAAAAAAGGCAAGATCCTTAAAAATTAATTCTTTAATTTTACCAATTAGTTTAAGTTTAATCTTAATAAATTTCTGCACAAAAGCCAGCAAAATGTGTTTAACTAGAGCTGACCAAGATCATCTGGAAAGCAGACACTTTTCATAGGAATGCAAGCAGCGGCACTCATCATGGTGTCAAATGGAGCATGGAAAGCTTCTGCTTTCTCACAGCTTAGAAGCAAAACAAGATTTCAGCAGCCACAGGTGCGGTCATTTTCTCTAAAGAGCTACAACTCTGCTTTCATGCTGCCAGCCAAACTGGTATTTCCTCTTCCGATTTAAGATTCATGCTGTTTCTTGAGGAACATGTCTACATTTTGCATGCTGAGTCGTTCTACATTGGTCTCTCTTACCCAAACTAATTTCCGATATTACAAATTCAAAGTTTCTCAAATGCTTCATTACGATTTGCTTGTTTAATTAAAAACAAATTTCCGATAAATTAATTAAAACATTTAACAATTGTTCTTGTTGTAGAGTAAACAGGAACTTAGTTGTACATTTGGAAAGTGATTGAACTGTTGCGTTGAACTGATCCAAGGTAATTCTGCCTAAAAATAATATTAATTTTTCTGGGGCATTTATTTATGTAAGTGCCCAAAATTATAAATACCAACAAATACAAAAAATTAACAATTAAAATATTAATTTTAACATATGTAGTATTTGTGAACTGTCTGAGAACAATTCAAGGGTAATTGGCTTTAATAAGAGAAATAAATACATTTTATCATTGTCTTGCGTATTATTTGAGTGTTAACAAATTTATAAATAATTCAAATAGTTCTACGTTGCTTTTATAATAGAGTCATCACATTTATAGACAAATAATACCTTGACATATTATTCCTATGGGACACACAAGCTCAAAGTCATAAAAATTTTTATGAGACGCACAAAGATTTGTATATAAATTTGCTTATTTATGATAAAATTAAAAGCCTCGAAATGGAATTTTGCCTGCCCAAGAATCTTAATGGGTTTGAATAATATGCAAAATATGCTTTTATTATACCCAGGGGGAATATCTTTGATATTTTATGTTTTATCTAAATGGATGTAATTTGCCGGAAATTTGGCTATGAAACATTAATAAACAAACAAATAATAATAGTAAGTTATCTTAGCTTCACAAAAAAATTATTAAATAGCGCCCGTTAAGTTCGTACCTAGAGAACCATATAATACTTCGCTCTTTTAAAAAGTTGCTCTCTCTTGTTCGTTTTGGCGTTCTGACAGACGGTAAAAAAGCATAAGGACATAGAAAACTCCTGTTGGTAAACCAGTCCCCTAATATGACTTTAGCCGTAGTTTCGAAGAGAAGAAAGAGACATATAATGCTCATATATATGCTCATATATATATATGAATTAAGCAGTGCAGTCGGCAGAAGTGACAATGAGCGCAAGAGCAAGAATCAAACTCTGTGCTTGTCAGAGTTGACATATCCATACACATGATATTGCTATTAAAGGTACCAACAGTAGCAAAGCGATCGAGTTATAGCGCAGTTAAAAGCTCTACAAAGTAAGTACGCATATAAGAAATGCAATGCTATGGCTTTTTTCTTTATTTGCTTTATTTATTATTGAGTCGAAATATCAAAGATATTATTTGAACAAAATTATCCAATTTAACAGCTTAACAAGAAGCAAGCGTTTAATATAAATAGCAACAATAAATAAACAAATTTTAATATGTTTCACTCTATCAACAAACGCAATGTTTCCTCTCTTTGACACTCACACGCCTCTTAGTTATTCTTTATGCACACACAAGCGACTATAGCTACCTTCAATAATTATACCATGGACATTTGTGAGTGTTATGTACAAATCACGAGTGCTAAAAAGTATAGAATTCGAATCACTGGCTTTAATATTATTTGATGGTTTCGGTAATCTGGCTTATGCTTTTATGAAGGATCTGACATATTCCGTCGAATGATTAAAACGGATCTCTATAACCAAGCTTTGTGTAACCCTACGCTTACCCTTAACTTATGCCATTCATCCGCTATACACTTTTTGACACTCATAACCAATCTTTCTGTACCCCTTTGGTTACCCTATATATTTTCTATTTTCACATATCTTTTCTACGCTGGACGAATTAGGCTGGTTGGTTTGGTTGGTACCCTCTTATTACGTAACGTAATATGCGTGTCTCACCAGCGTCTTCACCCTTTTTCTTCATATATTTGTTTGAAACCTGTCAAATTTTGGCAGCTTCAATGCGTGCGATTTTGAAATCTTTATATTTTGTAAAGAAAGTATTAAAAAGTGGTTTCCAAGTAGTATATTTTCGTTACTTTCATACGTACTAGCGATTGCTTTCTTGCAACTGCAGCAGTAAGTGTTCTACGAATTGCTTCATTTTCGCTGCCCATTCGATCTTTGGGGCTTCTTATTCACTGATTGAGCTAACCCTTTCAAGCAAACCTAATATAATATTAAATATAAAAGTGAAATAAACAGTAGTAGCTTTATTTTTCTTTATCTTCAAGACGGCGGCTTAATGTTTTTAATGCTTTAGAGCTGCTGCTACTTATCCTTAATATTGCTTTCTGTACAACCAGACAACAAAACAAAACGATTAATCTCTTATTCTTAAACGATAATACATAATAGCTGCTTCAACTTGGTCATCAGAAAAAGAACAGCAATTAAACGTCCATAAAAATAACTTTTTAAAAGTAAATAAGTCTTTGTTTGCCCTTGTCTTTTATAAACAATTAGTTTGTCACAATGTTTATAATGTATTACAATGTCAACCAAGTAAAGGCCGGCCATGTTTTATTTTTTTGGGTTTAGTTTTATTAGGAGGAGGAAATGAGGAAACGCTTATTTGTTGCAAGCGTTGCGAAAAATTGGGCTCTGCCGCTGCGATAAGCAAAGTTAGTTTTCAGAGTTGGGCACACTTCATGCAGACTGGGCAGCAGCAGCAGCTGGTCTTGCATTATGCTTGTCATTGATAATAACAACAGCAAAGCACAAAGAACTGACACAAATAAACAACAAGCGTTGTGGCGGAGTACATGTGGACTGCTGCAAATGGCAGCCGAGGAGCAATCTACGAGGGTGGCTTGTAAAGTTGTTTAACTCGTTTACTATGTCTACTTTACGAATTTGTTGGATTACCTTGTCTACTTTAGGCGGAAGTTAAAAAACCCGTTTCGGAAAAGTTACTAGAATTGATAAGATGAAGATGGATTTGATTATTCGTTGCTTGTTTTTAAAACCTGACTGAATAGAGAATAAAATAACTTAATCAATTTCGAATTTAATTGTCTCTTTGTTTTCAATATATTCAATAGTTCCAAAAGTTAAATTTGGCGAACTTGCTTTGGCAGCTGACGATAACTGCATAGGGTGCAGAAATATAAGTGATAAATATGCCCATCAGTAAGTTTTCAGCCAGAGTTGAAATGATAATGGGATAAACAAATAAATAATAAATGGATATATAAATAAAAATGCCTTTGATTTTTACGCATTGAATGGGACTGCCTCCACACTTTAACTATATATTTAAATTAGAAATGAAAATAAGATAAAATGGGTGATTTTTTAGCATCTTAGTTTTTGAGAACAGTGTTTTTAACACCTGACGCGGCTTACGCGCCTTTTGTTACTCTCAAACATTTTTAGCCTTGAATCGACTTACAAAAAAGAATCGCTGATAAGTTATAGTTTTAATATCAAACTTAATGCAACATTTCTAAAATTTCTTGATTCCTTTCTGGTTGAGTAGATACGTGAATAAGCAAGATAAGAAGAAACTTTTTCTGAACCAATAAATAAAAATATATATTATTGACTTTGCGGTCACCGCTGAACATGGATATATCGCTATTTATAGTTCGAAAATAACAGAAACCTACAATTTCTAGCGGAAGCCGAATAAAATAGAGAATTACTTAACCAAATAGTGTCTTTACGCTAGCTGTACTAGTCTGGAGTGATCGAACAACCGATCTTTAAACCAAGAACATTAACTACCGAGGCCCACAATGACAACCAATCCATACCGTAAAAGTCCCTGTTTGCTAATGTTAAGCATTGGCGTTATATCTGGACCGCACTTTTTTAAAGACCGTTCGATGCTTCAGCACTTCATTTGGCCAAAATGATTGGCTCCGGCGGTGCCTTATTATTCTTCTCTAAGAAATAGTCAGTTGCTGCTACTATGGTTCTCGACGGTTATGAGGTCTCTCTAGAAAGACTCTGTGTGTTTGCTTCAGTCAAATCTTTTATTTGACCGAAATTCTAATTCTGGGTTCTTGTCTTCTTAGTCTTTGGATATGAATAAAGTGATCACCGCTGCAGCGGCTCTCTCATGGTGGAAGTTGATCTGTGCTACTTTGGTGCTAATCATCGTTAGCTTTAGTCGCCGCCTGTTATTTCGAAATATCATCGATATACGATGGCCAGATTCTCTCTGAATCATTTTAACCCGTTAATCTGTTCTACCTTAGATTGGAACAATTTTCAGAGTGTTCTACTCTTCGCCAGACTATCATTCCTCAGTTGGCCAAAAAAATGAAACTGAACTTTAACTTAACTTTCTTCGTAGAATTGTGTACACTTTATATTTTTTAATCAATCTAAACACTTCTCAGCCCACCCTCGTGCTACAAGCTTATTATCATTATAAGCTACTTACTTGTTTGCAAATCGGGCCGCACATCGGGCATCCAGGCGCTATTTAGTGCCATGCATAGGCACAGCATTATTAGATATACTGCCCAGTCTGGGCGATTTTTCATATGTCCAGTTGTAATTAGCATTGTGTTGCTGCTGTTGTAATTGTTGCAGTTGCAATTGCAATTGCAGTTGTTGCACAATTGTCGTTGCACGTTGAAGGTCTCTTGACGTGTTCTTAAACCGTCTCTGTATTAAGTTCAATTGATGCAACTAGTTCTCTCGGAGCTTAATTCCTCCTCTAGCTTTCGTCAAGCACTCTTCGTCAAGTATTACGCCAGTTGGATTTTTTGTATAAATATATATATATATATATATATATATTTTTTCAACTCTTGATGAATCAGCAATGTGTGTGCACTTGGGCTTGGAACTGGGTTTGTGTTTGGGTTGGGTGGTGCCAATGGGGCTGCAATTGTGACTGCAGCACGTCACTGCACGGCACGGCACGACACGGCGGCACAAACAACTGGCCTGGCCTGAGACTGGTTTTAATCACTGCCGTTTGTCATTGTTGTTGTTGCTGCAGTTGTTCTTATTATTATTGTTGTTGTTGTTGGTTGTATTTATTAGTGTTGTTGCCGTTGACATTATTATTGCCACTTGCATGTTGAGCTTAGTTTGTAATTTGTTGGAGCTGTCCCAGCTACCAGCTTTTATAATATTATTATTATTTTTAGTGCTTTTGGTTTTTGTTGTTGTTTTCTTTTCTTTTTTATTCAATTAGCAGTTTTATTTATACTTGTTGTTGTTGTTGTTGTTGTGGACAAAAACAAAACACAAAAACCTGTAATGAAGAGAGAATTCAAAGAATTTTATTAGAAATTAATTAATGATATATTGCTATTGAATTTATTGTATGTTAATATAAATTTTCATTGAAAAATGTACAAGTTGGCATTTGTTATAGACTTGGCTGGAATTTCGTTCAAATATAATAATACGGCAAACCATTATTTTCCGTGCTTTTCGCTCTTCGAAACTAGTTAATAATAGAGATGCTGCTTCAATGAAGTAAAAATTTCCGTAAAAATACGTCATTAATTTAATAATATTATATACTCATTCAGAAGATATATTTTTCTTTAAACTTAGAGATACATTTCCATACTCTTTTGTATTTTACCTCAAAATCGCTGCAATGGTGTAATAGTTTTATATTAAAATACAAAATCAAATCAAAACTATTTTTGCAAATGCCAGTGATTCAAAGCGATTGAGCTACTTCTAAACTTTACGTTATGAAAATTTGAAATATAGCCAAACTTCCTTTTGATTTCAGAAGATGAAGCGCTCAAGAAAAAAACAAACATTTTCTTTTTTAAGACGATAAATTAATTTTTATGATTAGTTTTAAACAGTCAGATGATTTCTTTAAGTATTTCCGAGAAAACATTCGATGAAAAACATTTTCACATGGTATTATTCATCGGATTCCGTTTTTTGTGGTATATATCGCTACTTTTTCTGATTATTTTAAATAGCGCTTTTTTTTGGCATGCACTCATGATAATCCCGAGTGAAACATTTTGCGCATTATTATTAATATTTATTATTAATATATATGGGTACAACTAAGTCCAGTTGACCTTAAGATTAAATAAGTTAAACATTCTAAAATTATGAAGTAATAAATGATAACGAGTACAAAATAAAATAAAACTAATCCGTATTTCTAGCCTGATGGGTGAATTTTTTGTAGATGTGCAACGTCTCACATCTGGGGCTAGCTAGGAACTTGAATTTACAATGTAAAAGATAAAAAAAGAAAGTAGCATATAAATTTAAACATTTTTCCCAAATAGGCAAGCCAGAGAAGAACGTTGACCAAGTTGACCAAGAAGCTCGATTTGGGGAATCAAGATAAGATAATATAGATATAACGTATGAATTTTTTTGAGGTGTTTCTCAGTAGTTTCTTTTGTTTTTTAACAGTCATACTACAATCAGGTGATTTTTGTTGGCACCAAATGCACTAAAAATTATATTCGAATATGTTTTATCGACGTTTATAAACAATCACACTATAACCAGATGATTTTTCTAAGGACTGTACTCATGAGAAAACAGTCCACACGAAAGAGCAAACAGAAAAACAAATACAATGAGTTGTTTTTGTTTAAGGT
This sequence comes from Chymomyza procnemis, assembly GCA_035046065.1. NCBI lineage: Eukaryota > Metazoa > Arthropoda > Insecta > Diptera > Drosophilidae > Chymomyza > Chymomyza procnemis. The sequence continues at coordinate 6,651,378 of JAWNOJ010000023.1, read as the reverse complement.
CAGAACCTGTTTTAACTTGTATTGGCTTTTTTTTATCGTATTATGTGTTTACTTTTTTTTCGATACTGAAGAGTTTAGGGGAACACTTTATATTGGTGACTGAGTGCGATTCACCAAAAACTTATTCAAAGTCATAATATTTTGAGTTAACTGGTGTTCACCTCTAAAAGAAATAAACCCTAGAGGATTCAATAATCAATACACTGATGATCTAAGATGTCTTTTGTTAACAACAATTGGCTATTTATATTTTACACTCCGAAGGAGGTACTCAAGTCTTATCAACAAATTTGCTTTCATCAAATCTACATATTTTTCACACAAAAAAAGAAATACAATTAAAATAATAACTTTAAATTAAGTAATAAATAACGAGTTTACTAAAAAAAAGTATTCATCCCCCATAATACAGAAGCTTCTATAAACATTCATTTTAAGGTAATATCTTGATAGAACGTGTTTTGTTAGCTTCAAATTTTGCAAGATTTAAGTCGAATTTTGAATTCACGTTTCATCAGTATTTTTTTTATTCTTTCATTGCATATAAATCTTTTAGCTGATATTCATTGTTTATGTTCACAAAAAACTTTAAAACAATGCATCATAGCTGTGACTTAACTATTAAGGAAATCTCTAAATTAATAGTTTATTTTAAGATTTAACTTTAAATAAATCATTTACGTTGACAGGATCTTAATTTGCTAAGCAAATTACTATACGGTTTTTTTGGGAAAAAAAAAAGATTGGTTTTAATTTTTGACAAAAGAATTATTTAGCATAGATAGGTCTCCATTAAGAGGCTTTTAATAATAACTTGAAAACCACTTCGACCGAGCTGGGTAAACTCATACAAGCAAACATTTTCTAGTATGCAGTCAATAAGAGCGCAAATGAGCGTGAGAGCAACCATGAAACAAATGCATGTGAGAGAGTTGAACTGTGCAAAGGGAGATCATTTTTGCACACGTGTTAAGAAGTACCTATGTTTGAGCTATGGGCTGACCCTATATGACATTGACATTTGGGTGCTACGTTGATAAAAATCCTAAACTCGATTATTTAAAACTTCCTAGAGCATAGAGGCCTTAGCTTGGATTATGCTAAAGCGGCAGCTGTCTTAGAATTTTGCAAACCGATGCCAGAATCTAATGTAACCTGGAAAGCTATTTTTAATGGGTTTTCTGTCTGTTGCTGCAAAGTAGCTGTCAATATGGCTGGAAATGCTTCCGCCATTCCGATTTTATAGCAAGAAATTCTCCACATTCTCTCTCCTTTTTTTTCCACATTTTTGCAGTTCATCCGAAAGTCATTACTCAAAATGATTACTGGAATACCATATATTACTCTAGATTGCCATACTCTGAAAAAAAGTCCGCAACTGACTTCACGGGCACTTTTTGTTCGACAAGTTCCCTAAATTTACGTTTTCATATAGTTTTCGGATTTCTACATATGTTTTTTTTTTTTTGTTTGATAAACTTTTGGTAAATATTTGTCAATTATTTATTTAGCTGCAAATTTAACAAATATTTTAACAAGTGCGTTCAATTATTCTCCCGCCTTAGGTGCTTAGTTAAAGAAAAAGAAATATTTGCACTTTATTGATCTTAGTCTTCTTAGTAAAAAAAAACACAAAATAAGTGAATTTTAATCAAAGAAACAGTAATAAAGGGTGGTTTTTTAGTAACTTAATTTTTTTGGCAACACTGTTGTTAACAACTGACCCAGCCTACGTGCCATTTGTTGCCGTCGAGCACGTTCGATTTGGTTGCTCAACTATTAATCAACTTCCAAACGAACAGCGCTTACGTATCTATGAAGTTTACAAATCAGAATTCATGCTAAGTAATGCAAGTATCATATTTTTCACGCAAATCGTGTCAGTCAGGACGAGTGTTATTCTTTGCAATTCTTTGTCGAAGCACGCTTAAGATTCCGGAAGCTGGCATTGTTTGCTGTGTATTTTGGAGCGGCGCCAACTTAACTTTCATAAAGGTGGCGAATATTGAATCGATATCATCAATAGCGAGCGCAATCGTACGCTGTTTATAGATTTTTTATTCCCAAAATGAAAGAACTCGACTTTGCTAACAAGTGCGAAGATGCCCGCATGCCTCATAGCAAGCGAAACAATGCCTCAACTACATAATCTGATTTCATGCCTTCCACGACTACTTTTTGTGAGGCTATGTTAAGGTTCCTGTCTGCAGCGATAAGACCGCAAAAATTGACGTACTTGAAAGTAATACTAAATAATTATTTGTGAGATACCAGCCATTATGTTGAAGAGAGTATGTAATAGTTGGACATAGCAATTGGGCTATTTGAAGCGAAACTGCGGCTAATATTTACATGCAGAATTCAATTAGCTGAACGATCGATACGAAAGATTTAAAATATTAGGCACTAAGCAAATCCCCTTTTGACACATCGAGGTGTATGTGGGTGGTATCTAGTTCTGAGATGATTGGTGTGCACATAACTTTTGTAGAACAAGAACTTCGTGGACTTTAGGGAACTTGCCAAGATTTGGGTATCTTATCGAAATAAAACCTAAATATTGAAGAGATATCAAATGCCTATTTTGAAAACCAAATTAACAAGCTCTTAAAAAATTACCCTTTATAGCCAGAGCATGTGCTATATATGCGTCAATGGTAAATCATTTAAAGACAATTGATGTACGGAAAACTTTTGTGGTAAAAAAATTGATGTAGACTTGACTGAATTCGTATAGATTTTGGTTTACTTTCAAAATTAAACCTTTCTTTAACATAACACATATTTCAGGAATATCATATAGAAGAGGTTTTAGTGTAGCATTGAGCGAAGCTAAAACAAAAAAAAAGCAATTAATTTTTAAAGTTCTTTGACTGGCGAAATTTGCGAACAGCCCAGAAAGTGTGACTTCACATGGTCATTAAACAAGCGACGATCCAGAAGATGCAAAAGCCAACTAATTTGGCAAACTATAATTAGCCTTTTCGATGTTACGAAAGAGCAGAGAAACATTTCAACAGGTAGAGCTCAAATAAATAAAAAAAATCATACCTTTACTTCGCGTAAGTCGAGTAAAGGGTTTTACCTATTAGGACCACTGTGCGTACAGCCCACCCACTGCAGGCATGCATTCAAGCAAACACAAAACTCAAATGCCTATAAAATGAACTATTAACTAATATGCATAAATAATTGCTTAAAATTTACTTAAGCTTTAAAACCAATTTGTTTAGCGCATAGTCTGCCTGCATCATTAAATTTACCTAAATTTTAACTTTTGTTTTTAAATCTTTCACAGTTTGTAGTTCCAAAATTAGCTTTAAGCTAAGCTTTTAGTCGCTGACAGCTTAACAATGTTATTTAATTTGATTATGTTATTTTCTTGGCATTTCGAACAAATGATTATCGCATTTTTCCATTAAAAATAAGAGTCTTTGTTAGATGGCCAGCTTGTTTTTTATTTTTTTTTTTCTTGTATATGCTTTGTTCCAAAATTGTTCACACTTTCATTTCCACCCGCTGTTTTTATTTTCACAGCTTTTTACAAGTTAAGAGCATAATATTTATAATAATAATAATAAACAATATAGCAACAGCAGCACCACCGACGACGGCGACGACGACGACGACTTAATGAACCGCGAGTTGTTGAAAGACTGAAACGAAACCCGAAATGTGCGAACTACATACAGAGTGTCCAAAAGAAATAACACACAACTAGGGGCAAAACCACCCGCGTACAGTTTGAGCTGCACTGCACTGCGGCACTTTGAAGCCTGCCTCAAATGGCATATGTCACGAACTCGTGTAAAACTCGCGTCCTTACTGAATGGACTCGTCGAGGGTTTTTACTACCTTGTTTTTTTCGTTCCGATGATTCACGCATTTTTCCTATTTTTTTTTTGTTGGAAATCACGTGCGGTATTTTCCGCTAATATTCAGGCTCAGCGTCGTTACAATTTAAGGACGTGTCAAAAGTGCCATATAATGTTTATGGTTAAGTACACGTAGTTTCCAAGCATATTAGAGCGTATAGCAGCCTCAGGTATGCCATTTGTTGGGAAATTCGTCGTGTTTCGGCTACTTTCTCACGCATCAAAAGATTTGTCAAGTGAACTTTTTACTTTTTACCATTCATACCGCGCTCACACGTTGTTCCCCGCTGTAGCCCGAGCTGCTGTTCAATAAATGGCTTGATTGCCTAATTGAAGGTCAAAACTTGTTTTCGAGTATCAGCGTTTTCTTCTCTCTCGGTTTGGTTAATGAATGTTTGGCTCTTCAATTTGACGGTGTCGTTTTTCCCTTATGAAGGTTTACTGCAGGTCAAGTGACCTCCGTCGTACTGACTGACTCTCATCGTCGGCGTCGTCGTCGTCGTCGTCACATTGTGACTTTGCTCAAGTGCAAGTGTAGCAGAGTGGGGCTTCAGTTGGCCTTTTAGAATTATGTTTGTATCGCCAAGTATTACGTAAATACTACATATAAACATACTATCAATTATGTGTACAAATATATTTTGAAGTTCTTTTGTACTCATATTTCAAAAGCATCAGCGTCTGCTATTTGAATTCAATGTTTAGTTGTCAATGCCAGGAAGTCCGCTCCGTTTTTGACAGCCAAACTATACGATATGACGCTATAAATGACATATTAATATTATGGCCTACGGCATTATTAATGGCCAGACATGGAATTAATGAGTGCGCTTATTTCTTTTTTTTTTGCCATAGTCTATCTGTCTAGAGTTAACTCTATATAGCTGAACTCAAAATGTCAGTATCAAAACATGACTGGCCTGTTTTTTTGGGTGTCGGATCGAGTTTGTTAGCTGATAAGCGATCTTTCGTTAGCACTCTTAAAAAAAGATTAAACAGCATCATCAAGATAAGCGTTGAATGTATGTCACGTATATATATATATGGCATATAGTCGGAAACCAGCTTGGATGGACTATTGCTTAAGCATATATGTGTCATGTCTGCCGCTAAGATTAGTTTAGAAGTTTTTATTCAACTACACTTCTTTTCGTTTAGAAAGAAACGTTTTTGGAAAGTTTTATTCGTCTCTAATATTGACGCATTGGCACAATACAAAAACAAAATTGATTTTTTTGGGCATTCGGTATTGTGTCATTATAATAAAGATTTTTACAATAGTAGCTATAGAATCAATCGATTTCAATTGTCATTTACAAAGTACTACAAAACTCAAAAAGTACTTAACTTCCTCATTTTATGGATTATTCATCCAGAGCTTGTGATTTCTAGTCAAATACATCCCTATGTGCGCAATATATTAGATATTTCAAGCAGACTGCCTTTAGTCACTCTGTTCATACTTTCGATAACCCAATATATTATTTGCACATTCATTTTTTGCCCGATTCTCAAAACAAAATCGTTTTATCTTTAAATATATATAGCGGGCGATAGCAAGTGAGGAACACAAGAATAATCAAGCTAGAAAACTAGAAATTTTCGTCAAGAATACTCGAAAATTACGTTAACTTTTTAACGATTTCTGCAACGATTTTTGCGATATATAATCGTATTTTAATCGCTAGCAGACTAAATCACAAAAGATAATTGAGGTATAAAAAATATTTAGCCATATTTCAAATCTCAACTTCTACAAAAACACTTCAAATCGTCGTAGACTCTTCATCGCAATTTCGAGTGTTTGTGCCAGAATTGCAAAATAGAAAACCCAGATTTAAGCCATCGTTCATCATGTTCATGGTTGATGTAAAACTCAAAACTTCCTAAAAGGAAATATGAAGCTTAAGTTTTATAACAAAGTATTTCTTTGAGCTCGTAAAGACGTGCTAAACATAATCTGGCCAACGATTTGATTTAGATAATTATTCGATTTAATTTATTATTTCCGAAAATCATATAATATTTTCAATTCTTCTATTTTTTGCGCTACTCAATTATATGTTCTAAAGTAGCAAAAAATAAAAACGTTGTATTGCGAAAAATCCATATGCGTGGGCAGAATTGCCCTATAAGTCAGGATCCTATAAGAATTTTTAAGACGTAAATAAACTGTAGCCATTGAAGTCTTTTGAAAAATGCTTTGTAGCTTTTATGGCCGTTTTATTTTTGATTATTTAAATATAATTTGTGAATATACAAGTAAAGTTACTTTTAATAGCGATCATTTATACGATGATGCCCAAATTGTTATCAAGAGAGAAATGCATATTTAAAAATAAGTTTCTTCGAAACTAAACAAATCAATATCAAAATAAGTAGCTATTTACAAAACAGTTTTTAGGCCGAATAAAATAATTAGGCATCTCTTCTTAGAAAATAGGAAAGTAATTCGTAGAATTCGCATATATGATCCATATGCATTCATAACGTAAGGATTTTGAGTTACTCGAAGCAGTTAAACTATTTTTTTCTCATTTTTCGTTTTATGGTTATGTACAAGTGTATCATGAGGTCTTTAAGAGCATTTGTTTGCATATTCACACTCAATGTACATCGACTAGTTGCATGCTACAAAAATCGAATACCAAAAAAATATAAATCGATTTAATTTGTAGGCATAGATATAGTGTACAACTCAGCAGTTTTTATCGATCAGCTTGTAGTTTGGTGAAATTACAGCTGCATATGATCTTCATCAAAAGATTTTTATCAAAAAACGATTTTTACAGGCGATCAATATACATATATATATATATACATATATGTATCTTTAAAGTCTCTACAAACCTACCACTTTAATAATATCTGTTTCGTTCGTTAAGGCATATGTGGAATTGACATTTGGAAAGCAAACTAATTTCTTTTCTTTCTAAGCTTTACATTTCACGTCTGTACAATGTAAGAGTATACAATGCAGTGTGCTTAGAATTTGTTACTTTCAACTGGGTTTTGCATATATGAAAACATGATTTTTTTTCTATAATAAAACCGCTGCTGTGCTTTTTACGGTTCGTGCTTGAGTACGTGCTCACATGCAAAAAATTAATTTCTGCGTAATTACTGCATCCATCACCTACACCAGTAAGCTGAGTTCCAACCGCTCCACAGTGAGCTTCAAGCTGTTGCTTGGTCAGGTGCTGGTGATGATGGTGGGCGTCATTTAGCAACCAGCCAGCCAGCCAGCAACAGGTGTCGCTTGTAGCTTTGCCTTATTCAAAAATCCGGATTATGTGGCAATTGTGGGTTAAGCAATGATCATGAGCATTTTTTTTCTTTTTTTTTTTTGGTGTAGTTATTACGTTTCTGATTATATTTACACACGACTCTGACTATTTATTTAATTTTTTTTAAGTTGCTTATCTTGTATTTTAGTGCAGTTCAATGCACTTGAATTCTTTTTATGCATTTTTGTTGTTGTTGACTATGGCTTATCAGTTGCACAGCGGCGTAGCCAGCGCGGGTACTTAAGTTTTGGAGGTAGCTTTGTAGTTGTACTTTCCGCAAAACCATCTAGCAAGTACACCACTGCCTGCTGATATGCAACATAGTGAGAGAGCATTTCCGATTTATGCTGAAATCTAAACAATTCCTGTCGTGTCCCATCCATGACTCATGGATAACAAATTATCGAATTTATAATATGAGAAACACTAGTTATTTATTTACAACGGAAGTGAAGATGAATCAGACAAACAAACACCATAGGCACACACACACACCACACACTCAAACATTGTACGAAAAATAAAAACAAGTTCAAAAGTGTAGCAAATTAAGTCAAATGTTAATGAATAAGCCAGCGTAAAATATTATTTAACTTTTGTTGTTAATAAAACGAGCGTATTTAATGAACGCGCACAAATATGGCACGACAAGTTTTTCATTCATAAAAAATAAAGAAAAACGACTAGTCGATAGATACTACTACGCACAATGTCCATTTCGAATAGAATAAAAATATCTATTACGAACGTGGGAGTTTTTCAAGTGTTTGGGTGTGAAGTTTTTTGATCGCGTTTAAATCAATATTTACACAGTTTGCAACTGCATATGTCTTGTTTTGGCTTCATGCGCGAGGGTTGGCTAGTACATTGTGGAAACATGTTTGTAAAGCTAACAACATCTTTAGATACTTTTAAGGTGGTAACGCAAGCGCGAGCGCATATATAGCTTGTATCAATAAGCATCGTTGGAAAACAAGTTGGGCATTCTGAATCAAGTCAGTGCAGTTCAAAGTATATTCCTGAAATTCGTGACGCCTAAGCTTGTTAGTTCTCCAAGCTAAGCTTCACATACGAACTATAGTAGTTCCTCTTGTTTTAGTAAGAACTTTGAAAATTAATAATCAGTGCTTTGTAGTGGCAGCATCTTTTACAATTTTCCAGATTGTTATTGTCAAACTGAGTTCATAAATGGCATTCCTCCGAACTTTGTCTACTTCCCAACTATATTATAGTCTTAGTTTTAAAGACAGTCTTCTAAAACTGTTTCTTAGGGGGTTTTACAACTTTTCACTTAGATTATAGTTTCTTTGAAGAACACGTTAAGGATTCCGCATTCTTTTCGAATTCCGAATTCAATCTGTTGTTTTCAAGGCAAATATATGAACTTTGTTTATTCTAACTTTTTCATCTCTTCGAATTGAATACCAATTATTTTGAAGACAGACCTCGAAAACGAATATTTGCAGCATTGAGCTGGTTGTATCATCTACAGCTTTGATATTAATTTTTTGCGTAAAGTATTATTTTAAAAAAAGTGTGGTATTCCGTAAATTTTTAGAATTTGGAACTACTATGCTTTCTAAATAAACTTATAAATTGTGTCTTATGCATCTTATCAGCTTCTCAAGCTACGAACCATATTCTTCCCTTTCTTTCAGAGAGCTGCATTATTAAAATACTCGGAGGGTTATGAAGACACTCTCTTATTTACCAATATTATATTATTACCAATAAGACAAGTAATTCATGGATTCCATATGTTTGTAGAATCCAAAATCAAGGATCTGTTGTTATCATAGTAGGAGCGTATTAATAAATGTGCATCTAGGGCGATCTATGTGGCTGAAAGATCAGAACCAGAATGCAGGATTAAGAAGCTATAATCAAATCAATATGAACATACGGAATCTAGCTACATGGTACTGCAAGTCCCTCAAATCGTAATGTCATACAATGCCTCCAAAACAAAACCTTGAGAATGGTCCTAGGCGCCGCCTATACTGATATAATGTGACTTTTTACAACGGGTTTGGTGTTCCTAAATTAATACCAAAAGACCAGAAGAAGTTTCAAAATACACCCCTTGATTTTGCTATGGAATAAGCATAAAGTTATTAAATCAAAATCAAATTGAACAAGTTATTGATAGAATCGTTGTAGGTCTGCGTATATAATGATGTGAGAGTAGATAGAATTACTTGAGATAAATAAATTAAAAAATCAGTCAAAAAGTAGATAGCCTCAATGGCTACCTTGTGCACACTTTGCTGGGCTGCCAATTTAAGTCACGAAAAGCAACAATTACAAATTGTTTACGTTTTTATTTTATCCAAAGACGAAGCGGGAACATATCTCTATTAATAGCTGTTCGAAGAGCAGAAGGACCTATACAGTTTACAGCCGCATCTAAACAACGTAGTCTGTTTCAGAGATGAGTACGGTAGGACTACACTTCCGAGTCGCACATTTATTATATTTATAAAAAAAAAACTATTGTTTGTGTCTGCATCAAAAGTTCTAGGCCTTCAAAGTGATAGATTTCAAGTGTTTGAATAATTGTTGTATACACTGTGATACTTGTTGGACTTAAAATAAGTGTTTTTGTGTCACTAGCGCTTGAACCACCCTCGGAGTTAAAGTGGGACGTTCCACTTAGCTGGAGTTGGCTGCACACTCACACACACACACACTGTGGACATAAGACGCGCTCGAATTGAAAACGCACGCAATGATTTTGGGGCGTTTTGAACGCGACGCTACCGTTAGTTATGTCAACTTTATGTTGGTTTTTTCTTTATTTTCCACAAGTTTTTCTTATTTTTTATGCAGTTTTTTTCAGTTTGTCATATATAAAACACTTAATATAAACGGCACGCGGCAGGCAAATTGTTAATGCTGTTAATTTATTAGGCGATTTTAGGTGTAAGAAAAACTCGTTTGATTTTAACACTTTTTACAGTTCTGTAGCGATAGCATGGAGAACGCGGGTCTAGTATTAGACATGTTGGCTATAATTACTTGGCCAGCACCTATGGTGGCGCAGCAGACAAGAAGTGCTGCGCGTTGTGTGTGTGTGGGTCTGTGTGTATCTGAAGTTGGAAACAAGTCCAATTCACCTGTAGCGCGTCGTCGTTAGCTCGTTGTATATTTATTGTAGTTGTTGGTTTTTTTTGTTTTTTCTTTATAACTCAACTCGTTTACGCGCACTGCTGCCACTTTACTAGACGCTGCTGTGTTTGAGACTACTTGCTGCCGCTGCTGCTGTTTACTAAATACAAGCAAGGCAGCGACGGCGACTGCGGCAGCAACGACGGCAGACAGCGCGCTACAAACACAAACTTGTTTTTTTTATGTTTAGTTTGTTTGGTGTTGTTGTTGTCGTTGTATGTGCATAAATTAAAACGAAACCAAGCAATACACACACTACGCTGCTGTACATAGACAATAAAAACCTGTTTGTTGCTTTTGGTTGGGCGTGTGAGCCGTGTACCGCGGGGGTAGGCAAGCATGTACGCGTAGTAATTGTAGGCGCAACAGTGGCGCACCAACAAAAACACTTATTTTGAACACTTTTAACAACTATTTGGGCGCAACTTTTGTGGCCAGTTAATGCAGACTAACTGCTGGCTGCACTAAACTCACCGAAATGCATAAAATTGTTTAAATAATTACAAAAAATTAAGCGAAAAAACACGACACAACATAAAAGTCAACTTTACACTACGACGGCCATTTTGCTTTTGCATGTTTGGTATATGCTAGAGATGTGCGCGAGCATAATGTTGGCAGTACCATATGTGCTTGGCGCTGCCAACCTGTTGAATAAAGATACCTTTTTTTGTTAGCGCACAAGTTGGCAGCACAAGGGAAATTCTATTTTTTTTTTTGCTACTTGGGCACATTTCCCCTGCGCGTCATACAGCGAGAGAGCGCGCTGATAATAGCAGCAAAAATGTTTAAAATATTGAAAATGTTTAAAAAAAGTGCAAAATATTATAATTAATGTAAAATAAAAGTTAAATTGCGCACGGCAAGCACAATGGCTACAAAGTAAGTGCAGAAAAGACTTTTTTGTTGTGGAAAAACTGTGCAAAAATGTTTGTGTGGGCGTATGTGTGCAAGTGTGTGTGCGTGTGTGTGTGGGGTTATTTGCTGTTTATTTTGAGGCAAAAATAATTGTACATGATTTTTGTGCCTGCAACCCCCGCGCAGCTAGCCGCAATTTTTTTGTGTTTTATTTCGTAAAGAAAACATTGACTTATTTTTGCAGATTTATAAAAAAATAGTGTATTTTGCCTGCATTTAAGTGCTGAATGCAGCAAGCAAAAATAAAAGGGTTTCAATATTTATCAAAATGCAATCAATAAGCATATGTGCATATGTACAGTGTACCCAATAAGTATTCGAACACTTTCAAGTCTAATAATAATAATAAAAATAATACGTTAAAACAATAAATTTTTATAAATATAATCAAATTTTGAATTTATATTATTATTGACATGTTCTTATTGTAACACAACGTTATTTCGAGCTTTAGCTCTCTTAGCCTATCCAACTATAATTTTCCAATTTTGTCTATCCTCAGCTAAATATTTTAATTCATTTGTAGGCTTATTGGTTTCGTTCATAAGCGTAGGTCTCCACGTAGTCCTAGGGCACCCCCTGCATCTAGTACCACGGAGGTTCCTGATAATGGCGGAGTGTGCAAGATTTTCCTGGTCTTTGCGTAGTGTGCGACCTAGCCATCTGTTTTTACATCTATTGATGTCGCTAAGTAAAACCTTTTGTTCAGTTAACTCCCGTAATCGCACATTAGAGATTCGTCAGGGCCACAATATAACGACTGTGCGCCTAAAATCGGTTGACGTAGCATTTTAGCTGTTGTTTGATAGCATTTGTCATGTGCCAGTTTCGCTACCAAACTACTGGTACCGTCTTAACGCAAGCATTAAAAATTTTCAGTTTGGTTGATCTACTAATGACGGCGGATCTCCAAACTGGTGATATCGCAGCAAAAGTACGCTTAGCTTTCTGTAGCCGGTACCACCATTCGGAGTCAGCATACTACCTAGGTATTCAAAATATATATAATATACTAAAAAAATATAATTTTTAATTTTTGCTTTGCGTGACTTAAATTGGTATCTTAGCATTCGACTGTCGTGCTATTCTTGTAGACTTCTTATAAAATTACCTTTTCTATATGTTCGTAAAACATGCCACGGCGAGCTCAGATTTTTTCCATTCCATCTAAATTTTATAGTCTTTTGAACGATTCCTTGCGCCTCTTAAGCTCTAACTACAACCTTAACGATTTCTTCTATTTCGAAAGGTTTAATCAATCCATCTCCATCTCTAGCTTAACCTATCTTTATTTGCCAAATGTAGCCTTTTTGATCATGCAGTATGCACCGTCCACTTGGTCAATGGTAATCATTTGGTAGCTTTCGTTAAGATATGTTTAAACTTTTATGTAACTTACTGATTCCAAATTTTATATTGTTAAACCTAATTTTTAGCCAGCTCCAGACGCGCTTATTTTAGTTTTAAGTTTTTTTCATATTATTTAAAGTTTTGCTGCTTTTTTTTTGAATTGAGTCGGGAAATGATTATATTTTCATTGAATTAAAAATTAATCTACCACGTCTGCATAGAAAGTTATTAGGCTTTAGATTGTACAATTTAAAGTGTTTGAATAATTGTTGTGCTCACTGTGTGTGTGTGTGGTGTGTGCGCGCGCTTAGCTGACATTTAGCGTAGACACAAACCCTGCGCACAGTTTTAATGAAATGTTTGTGATTTTTTATTTTTATCAACAGAAATGATAACAATCAACGCGTTTTCATTGAAGCACGCCCACGCACACTACACACACATTTACAAAATGTGCATATATATGTAGACATATGTGTGCATGTATTAAGTTCGTCTTGCAATTAACTAATTGCTGCTTTATCATAAGTTGGCGCTACATGCCGCCGCACCCGCTTATCAGCCACCCAATCATCTGTTGTTGTTGTTTTTGTTGCGAATTTAAAACTGTAAACGATACATTTGACATTCACATACACACATGCACATATACACGCATGCACATATACACACACATGCATGCATGTAAGTTAGTCGCAAGTAAGTTGATATACACCGACTGTTGTATACCCTGTAATATTAAAAAAATTTTTGAAAGTAACGATACATTTCGTTGGAGTTAAATAAATAATTATTGCCAATGACTATGCTGTCATCGTTCCAAAGCCCGGGCATGGGCATAATTGTATTACTAGCTGTTCCAAGAGAACTGGGTCCTACCGTTTGCAACCTTTTCTAGTCAAACGATTTTAATCAAGAAAGATGGTGGGAAAACATCAAATTTTTTTACCTCTGGGAGCTTTATAGCACGTATAAACGATTCAATCTACTTCTTGTGAATACCAAAAATCCCTTACGCGTATTTGTTAATAATGTCTTAAAAAATTATGAGTTCGTTATCAGAAACTTTTTGATTACTTTTTGAGGTGATGCAAACCACCCCTACTTAGCGCCTACCATCTTTGAGATCTTGTTGTTTATACAGACAGAAAAACATGTGCATGGGTATAACTTCTGTAGTGACTTACACTGATCATACTTTAGATAACTTTGGGGAATATCTGATGCCCAACTTTATGAGTTACCTTAACATTTTTAAGATGTAAAAGTCTATACAGATGGACATGCGTGTACCAACTTCTTTAGTCAGCCTTTAGTCATACTTTAGGGAACTTTGGGTGGTCTTCGAACACCAACTTTAAAACACCTTTACAATACTGGGATCAAGACGATGATATTGAGTAAATTAACTGACCCAATCATTCTGCTTATACATAAGGTAACTTTTGGAGGTTACCCCGTTCCTTCTGGGTGTTACATACATTTTCAACTTGCAGTAACTTAATATAACTTTCGTACCATATGGTACAGGGTATATATTTTAGAGGAAGCAAACAGCGACAAAGACAAAGACACGACACTTTTCTAAATTATACTAAAATAAATATAAGTTTTTGTGAGGTTTCTAAAATTCGAGATAAAACTTCACTTATCTGAACGGTAGGTAACCATTTTTGGAATGATTTTCTATACAAAAGTCTTATTTTTTCAAAAGTCTTATTAATATTTTATGAATATTTGTTAAAATAAGCCTTGGCTTGAGAAACTATCTAAGAATTATGCTTATTTAAACACCCCTCATGTAAAGTAGTGAATGCTTGCCATCATTAATATAATCGTAATCTTTAAATTATAGTGTATAATACTAGCTTACAGCATTAATTTATTCAACCGCAGCACATACTATAATTAATTGAATGACGCTTTCTCCCACCAACCCCTCAATAACCACGCCCTTGTACGCTAGAACGTGCACGAAATATATAAACACAAATATTGTTTGTACATATATGTGCAGTACAGCGTCGGAGTAGTATATAGCAGCTGATTGTTGGCACCTCATATCACATTTATCAGTCCGTCAGTCGGTCGTGCATTTAGTTGTTGCTAAACCATTGAAGTGTCGTCAACTTATCAGTTGTTGCTGCTGCTGTGCTTAGCTCAAGATAAGCTGCCGCCATGCAGCATTTATGTATTTAGAATTTCTTAATTTCAATAAAAAAATATGCAAATGTTTAAGCCTTGGCTAAAACCCAGCATTAAACGTTGGTCTACCAGCGAACGCCAACGCAAAACGCGAATATTAAAGTTGCCAAGGTTTTGTGCTTCTATGCAGTGCTTGTCAAACTGTAAAGTAACTAACTGGTTTATTCTTACTATTTACACAGGGAGACAATGATTGTCTTTGTCTATGACACAGAGTGTCTTAAGGATGAAGCCGATGATCCTGTATCTGCTGTGCTCTATTTTCATCCCAGCTGGGTTTCGGATACCCAAAAAGTTGCACTCTGTGGTCAACTAATGGGCACTTCCTACTTTCTAAAAGATTGTTTCTTCAAACCACGCATTTTGGCTTTGCAGAATGGAAAGTTTGTGCTGAAAGAGTTTGGACGCTTTACTCTGGTAAGTTGTGCACGTGACTGCTCATCCATCAATGGCTACCTAATATATTATGCTTATTCCTGCAGGCCGTGGGCACCGACCGCAACATATCCGATCAGCTGCTGCAGCATCGCGCTGATTTGCTTAGCTCGCTATTAAAGTTCTTTCATCGAGATTTGCAAACGCTTTATGATCAATATACGCAGCCTGCGCAGCATAAGAATCTCACCGAGAAACTATATCACATCTTCGAGACATATCTGCCCATGTTGCAACTAAATGGTAATACATTCCAAAATGTACCCAAGTTGCGCATGCCTAAGGTAAGTAAGCTAAGTAGCTTTTGGTGCGTGCGAGCACTTATAAAGTATGTGCAACTTTTTTAGACCGCCAGTCACATCTTTTTGGAGGCCATACAAACGCTGCAGTGTTGCCAACAAACCAGAGGCATACTTGGAGGCGCCATACTTTATCACAACAAGTGAGTAGCTAGCATTAGTTTTTTTAAAAAATTCTTTTTACTAAATTATGCAACTTTTTTAGAGTGGTTGCCACACAGCTGAGCGACAATGTTACCAAGCATCTGGTTTTGACAGATCCGCTTCACGTGCGCACAACAGCAGAACAGCTACACACCCAGAATTTCCATATACCGCACGGCGTGCAAATGTTAGCTGTCTATGTGGAGCAGAAGCAGTATTTGCGTCTAGCAGCCGAAGCACAGCGTGCACAGAGCCTGCAGGCGTCTCAGCTGGCACAAAGCGCGCTACCGTTTCAGTACTCTAAGCGTAAAATGAAGCGTGACAAATCGCTTATATTTACACATATACCAGAGGAGGAGCAGCCTGCAGCGGAAACTATCGAACAAAAGCCAGCTGCTGAAATGCCCACAGCTAGGCCCAAGTCCATGCGTCCGACGCATTTGCCGCTGCGTATTAAGAGCATGCACAGCAAGGATCTGCCCGAGTCTGGCATTGCTTCGATTAATTTCGATGAAACAGATTCCTATCCAGAGTTTATTGGACGCACAAGTGTTTGCTCAACGCCCATGACAGAAAACAAAGTGCTGCCTGTGGCTTCTGTTATGTCTATATGCGCTAATCCAGAGGATGACAGCAATTCCAATGGGAAAGTGCAAGCAGCAGCTTCCAGACGCAACTCGCTGAAAATGGATGTAGAAAAGTTTTTTCAAAACTTTATTAGTAATCCGAATAAGCAGCTGTCACGTCGCAAATCTTCGGCAGATTTGCAGGATGCGCTACGTACGATCTCAAAAAAACTAGGCAGCATTTCACAGAGCTTCAAGACCGATGTCAATCGTAATGGTGGTGCCGGCGACACACCGGATTATATAGAGAATGACGAACAGGCTAGCTCGCGCACCATAACAGATCCCACCTATCCGGTTTTTAATGCAAACGGACAGCCCATTTCGCGTAGTCTCTTTCAGCAGTTTCTCGATCAGTATCACAAGCTGTGGGGTGTGGCCAAGGAGCAGGCCAAAGAGGATGCAGAGCTGGCAGCGCTTATAGCAGAATTTCAAGAATTTAACAAGGAAATACAGAAACTTGATGAGCATATGCAGCAACAGGCGGAAAAAGCAGCAGCCACTGCAGATCGTAATTTAAATATATCTGTTAAAACACCGCTGGACAAGAAATCCATGAGCTTACCATTAAAACCAGCCGGAGAGCCTACTAGTTCGAGTGATATTGCTGGCATGGCTTATAGGCGCAAGCAATCCAATGGTGGCGGCGTACCGCTAACACCACTGTTGGCCAAGCTTTCCGTGTTGGCGTTAAACGATGCCACACCAGCTGCCACTATTGAGATACAAACACCGTTGACTACAAGTAAAGTGTTTCCACGTCGCAGCTCCTTAAAGTGTGATGATGCATTGGATGCGCTAGATGCATTGTCAAGTGTGCCAGCTGTGGGCACACAAACAGACGGTTTGCAACGCACGGAGCTGTACATATGCGGGCAGCAAAATATGACACTATTGCTGCTTATGGAGGAGGGAGCTGCGCATCAGCAGCCACTGGTGCAGAAAATGGTAGGCAGGCGTATGGTTGAAGCAAACTATGTATTAAACTTTTGTTTTCTTACGACAGTTTGACATCTGTGTGGCCAAGTTTCCACACATGGAATCTCAGCTTAATCAGACATTGAATGTAAATGTAGAGGGTGATCAGCGTGAAGGCAGCTATAGCTTTATGTGCATAGATGCCAAATGGGATGCGCTGCAACGCAATGGGCCGTGGAATCCTGTTGAGTTGGCCACACTGGAAAGCATGCACAGGGACTTGCAGCAAACAGAAGGAGGGCAATTAACTGATTTGATTTTGCGGTAGCTATAACCATGAGAAATTTTTGCACTAAACAAATTGTTTAATATAAATACTGTTCGTACCACAGCTCACATGACAGTGTGTTTTATGGCTATAAATGCGGTCGCACGGAGTTCTTTTACAAGGAGCCTACACATCAAATCAATGGCATACCACCGCCCTCGGATCTCATGGGTAATATACAAATGCGCGCCAAAACGCGCCTAGAACGCGATCATTCCTATATGCTGTTCTAGACAACAACTAAAACAAATTAAACGTATACTTAATATAAACTATATGTATGATGATGATGCTCTATCGTATATATTTTAAATACTCGCAAACATAGCCAAAAAAAATATGAATGTCAAATATTAGGCAGTGTCCTGCAACTAGGACAATGCTTTATGCCAATTTTATGCCATCCGTTTGTAACTTACTTTGCCATTTGTTGATGTGTTTAGGCAGCGCCATTACATTATGTTAGATGCAAGTATTTTTATTTTAGCTATAAAATTAGCTATTCAACTAATTTGTTAGTTGTGTTTCAAAAATAACTACTTGCTGACAAACAAGTGCGTAAGTAGCTTTAGGGATATGCAAGTTGCGTCTAGCATTTAATGGCGCTGCCATGAACACTGCATCTTTATGTATGTGTAAGCCGTTCCACTATATATTTTAGCTATTTACAAACAATATACATAAACATACCGAATATATTTAATTATACAATTTACCTAGCTTTAGCAACAAAATTATTTGCATTTGTTTTTAAATTTTTTGTTTTTGAAAAAGTACAAAATTGTTTAAAATATTTAATACTTTTTAGTTTCTATGTATATACAGCTTTCTGCAAATGCTTTAAACTGTTGTTTAATTTATAAGAACAATTGTATTTATTATATATAAAAATATTTTTTTTAATGCATAAGTATAAGTTTTGTAAAGCTTTTGTTTTAATTTTAATTTAAATGCTACTACACTCCAAGAACTCAATTAAGAGCAACTTTATGCATAAAACATATGCATAAAACAAGTAACTGAATTGAAGTTTCATATATTAAGGGTTCACTTGTAATTTGTTATTGATTTCTTGTAGAAAAACGAAGATGATTTTTTTTCTACGAATTTAGCGCTTAATTCCATGCATAATAAATTGTTAAAGTGCCAGATGCAACATAATGTAGGATTTTATGCTAATTACTTTAGTTGAAAGCATTGTGTATGATTTAGGACCATCGAAATTATTCTCTATGGAAAACATGGCTCATTTCTTGCCCATGTGGCTCAGTATACTATAAAACAGAAGTTCGTTTCCTGCTAGCAGCACTACTGCGTTTTCCTAGAAGAAGCCATTTGCCTATTGAATATACAGGTCCCTGTTCTCTTTGAACCAGTTATTTATAGAGATATCACCATGAACCGTCTTTGGAACAATCACAATATAGAAAACTCTCAAATGTCTTGCAAAATAATCATTCAAGTTGGCATTAGTTATTTAAAAATCATTGCAGAAATTGTACTTTACATCGCAGTAAAGTAATGTTATGTATTGTCTGCACGGTCGTAGGTTTACGCCCTTCGGTACTGTGACCCCCATGGGTCTATTGTATCCCCATTCTCTTAGTTCAGTTTTAATGTTTTCAGAAATTGATTAGTACCAGCCTGTGGAATGAACATTAAGTTCTTCTCCCTGAGAATGTAGTTACCTAGCAGCTTTGCTCTTCTACGTGCCATGGTTGGGCAGTTTGTGATTAGATGCTCCATTGATTCGGCATACTCCTCACAGAATCTACAGGTCCTGTTGCTGACAAGGCCCGTTTTGTGTAAGTGGTCGTTGCAGGGAAAGTGGCCTGTCAACGCTCCACAAAGTGAAGTTTTCAAAGTAGAAATAGGCAAGTGAGACGATGCCTCAGCTGCCTAGGTAATTTTTTGAACGTTCTTAAAACACTTGGAAAAGTTTAGTACGCTTTGAGAGCCAGATGAAATAGACGTCATTACTATCAAGATAAAAATGTGTTCAAAACGATTATGTACCAGACTGTATTTTTTAATGTTGGTGCTTAAATGGTTCTTACTCATCTGCCAGATTATCAAACGTATCGTGTTGCAAACGACCTTATCAACTCTCGCTGGTCACTCCAAGGGATGATAAGTCCCCCTCCACTTGTTCTTTTCATCTGAGACTAAGTCGTCCTCTTCATCCGCCTTTTGCGCCTTTGTAATCGAATAGCCTTTTGCTGGAGCCATAGTAAGTGTTTTGGCAAGTGTTATTTTTTACTTAGTGGCGCAATTCCTTAACAACATCAAAAGTAGGCGCCGTGCATCTCTGTTTTTGGACAGTATATCGTGTCTTGTCGTCGTTAGCCGCAGGACCCACTTCAACTTACTCTTTTTCGATTGCGGAAATCGCTTGTTAAAGCTTGTTGCTTTCCACCTTAAGGGAGCTAATTGTGGTGCTCAATATCATTCTGCACATTTGAATCAACTTCGCCGGAATACCTAGCAACACATTTATTCAAATACCATATATTCGTCTAAATTATTGAACCTGGTAAAGAGCCAAGCCTTTAAAACGCGTTTTGGAAACTTGTAATCTGACTATAGAATGTGGATGAGACTTGTCTCATTGCGTCCAGGGAACATCTAGCTGGCTAGAAGTCACGTTGTAATGGTATGGAGCCTGCGGTTGGTAGACCTTTCTGTATCTTATTGCAGGATTCCGTTGGTCTATATTGGTTTTATAATGGTTTTGTAAACTCGTCTGAAACCTGCCTATCAGCCATTGGCTTTGCCTCAATCTTTCTTCAAGTTGTCTACTTTTGCGCAGAGTATGGGATAGTCTCCTGTCGAGTGTCAGATATTAATTTGGATGTCGCTTCTACGCTTCCCTTACGCAGAGTAAGCTATGTGGATTAATCGGCGTTCATATTAATGTTTTATCTGAGCAGCTTAGGCTTGATGGCATCCAGCTGTCTCTGTAGAGTAGCAGGAACGTTATTCGCCGCTTAGGCGATTGCATGAAAAGGCACTAGTCTGTGATGATTTGGGAGACCGTGACCTTGCTTTGCCTTCAAGATAGGATCTCTGTTACTGTTCTGAGTATTCTTAATTGAATTTCGGCGAGTGTATTTAACTTTAGTTTAATTAGATTTTTTAAGTGCCAGTGATTGATTTCTTTATTGAGCGCCTAGTGCCAATTAATTAAGTTAAAATAAACATAATACTTATTGGAAACTCTTCTATGCAGTGCAATAGGCAAGGATAACTTAATCATTTGCGTTCCGCGTTAAATTTAGTCTAAATTATTGCCAACTTTAATACAATTAAAATAATTACTTCATTAATGAATTATATACAAAAATATTTATGAATGTAAAGTTTATGAATGTTTGTTATGCTCATTTGTAGTTTTGATGTAAATGGTATGCATATAAAATATTGTATATTTAAAATAAATAAAAACAGCCAAGAGTTTTAATTATTAATGTTTAAAATTAAAAATACTTAAGTGCATAAAACACAGCCTTTGCAGGTTATACTACGCGCCGCCTAGGGCATCTTCATTACAATCCAGGGCACGCGTCCATAATACTTATAGTAATAATAATCATACGCCAGCTTGCCCAATATGAATACAATGAGGCTGGCCAAGACGCCATTGAGCCAATCAATGGCATGTATGCTTGCAGTTTCCGTAGTGGCGCTGCACATATCCTGACGCGTTAAGGACAAAACCTTGGCCTCGCGCAGCTCATCGCCGTGCGTGTACGTGCAGCTGACATTCCACGCATCTCGCACAATGTCCTTGTACTTGGTGAGCAGCTCACGTAAACGCATGCCAAACTTACAGCTGCAGTGCCAGGGATTATGACTGAGCAGCAGCAAATTGGCATTCTCATTGTCGTCCAGTGCATTGTCCAGCGCATAAACATGCGTTTTGACTATACGATTGCTGCGCAGGCTTAGCAGACGAAAATGTTCCAGCCAATAGGTGTTCTCCAGTTCATCAATGTTGCTTATGCGATTGTTATCCAGATGCACATCGACCACACCGCGATAGTGATCATTATAACGTAGCGGATTTATGTCGCTTATCTGCAAGAAAATCTATTATAGAGTAAGCAAGCTATTGGTTGTGCCGAAGCTGCTTACCAGATTATCGTTAACAAACAACATGGTCGTATTCTTGGGCAGATAAGGGGGTAAGCTATGAAACTGCAAGCTGGAACAGTTGACGGTATAGAGCGGTATATGGGATTTGGGCAGTATGTGATGCATGAGACAGCTGCAGTTCTTGAGATCTGCATGAGATTGACACTCGTTTTTAAGTACCTGCAAAAGTAGCTAATGGTAACTGCCTGCATTTCTTAACAGTTTTAACAAAACCTACCACTTTATAGTGCATGACCAGCATCATTTGACGCTCCTTATATTTACGATCAGTACATACCAGTTCCTCACGATCGGCAACCAATCTGCCCTTTTCCGGTTGCAGCAACCATTTAAAGTTACGCGTGCAGTTCCAAGGATTACCTAAACAATGTCAGATGAGTACAAAAGAACTTCTACGCTTTCCTGTAAAGATTCACCCGCCAAATATAGCTGCTGAAAGCTGCGCGGCAGCACCAATGGTCCATCCAGCTGTATCAGCTGATTCCAACGTAGATCCAAAACTTTTAGCGGATGTATACGCTTAAATGTGCGCGCCGATATATACGAAAGATTTGTCCATGATATATTTATGGTTTGCAAATAAAACATATCCGGAAAGTCGAAAACAAATTCCGTAAAACTACTATACTCAATAGTCAGCGTACGCAGTTTGGGAAACATCTTAAGCTCGTTTAATGGATTAAAAACATTTTGTGGCCAGCCACAGAGCACTATTTGTTGAGTGTATAATTTGTAAGGCTTCACAGAGCTGTAAAGATTACGGATTACGGATTTATGGTGGGTAAAACGATTGTGAGATGCACGAATTTGACAACTTCGAAGGATTTCCCAACTGTACAATAAGTTCGTTTGATTTTTAAAACTTTCTTAAGACGATAACATTCTCTTAGATTATGAAAAACAAACAAGGCTGAGTTGAATTTCAAGATATTAAAACACCAGCACCGTAAGATTCTGAAGATTACCTCGACTAATTTATATCTGCATATGAGAAAAGACTAGAGACGTTGATATACCCATTTCCATTTGTCCGTCTGTATAATGCATAGTTCACAGAGATAGTAAGATCACCATCACCATTAACATCTGAAGTATAATCGGAGTGACCACAAAAGTTGGTATACTCATGTCCGTTTGTATAAACGCCTGGATCTCAGTAATGTTAATATGGATCTCAAAGACGGAGAGCTGAGACCCACAAGATTTGCTAAAGTTTGATCTGGGTGATTAAAGAATGCGTCAATGCCTAAATCTCAGAAATGGCAACCAAATTTGGATAAAGATTTTACGTGTTGCAAGATCAAGTATTTCGATGTTGGGAATATATGGTGTGGGTAGCATGACACAGCACCTCAAAAATGCAAAAAGTTTTGTATGAATAATGCGATTTTAAATCGATTGTTTCACTTAAAATTCAAAGCTTCGGTGAATGTGAAAGGTTAAGCTAATGTTCTCAAAGCAGTAGAGATATGAAAAAATAAAACTTTTTATTGAGTAGATTGCAAGTCTCTTGTCAAAATCCTTTCGAAGTATTATAGGTTTCTACAGAAATGGTTAGTTTTATTTCTTTTCAAGTTCACGTCATAACTTAAATGTTTAAATTTACAGCCTCTTATATAGTACTGGATTTTACCAGAACTGCTTAAGTGTCTTGTGAGTTAAGGTTGAAGGAATTTTAGTCTAATTTTCCAGGCTCGCGTTAACTTACCTCTGCACTGCTAGATTGTTCATGCCCCCATAGCAACGCAACAGACCGTGTTTCGTTAATTTTGTACAGTTTCCGGCTACAGCTTCAGGTGCCTCTGTCCAATTGTAGCAACTATATAGAGGCGCGGTATCAGGAGGATGTGTAGTAGCTGGAGTATATGTGGTAACTGAAGGATTTGTGGTTGTTATTGTAAAATTGGCAGCACTTACAAAGCTGCAAAATAAAAAAAAATGGTTCATGTTTTCATACTCAATAGAAAAATAGTTAGAGTTGGTGCGGTGTTATAAAATCAAGGTCTATAACTTAAAGATGAGTTACAATTAATTTAAATAGGTTACTTCAAAGATTCATAAAACATAGAAAAAAGCCTTAAACTATTTTATGGGTTATTCAATACGGTCGGCACACGAGCAAAACAGCAAAAATAAAAAAAAATCGGTTTCTTTCTCTCTATAATATCTACGTCGCACTGTGGCACAAAAGCTGAACGAACGTGAAATCACATCTTCGATGCAAATCAAGAAATTGTTAAGTATAATTTTGTATGAATCGATATGAGGGAGGTGTTCACCTGGTTTATGTTCTGTCACTAATTGAATCATTCTAGTACTCTTCAGAAAACTAACACCGAGCGCAAAGATGGTCTGTAATGGACTTTTAGCCAGCAACTATATGTGCTTCATTTCCCAGACGATATATATTTAAAGGCAAACAAAATTTTAGACGCAAAAGTAAAACTGGTATCTCTAGAACGTTACACCTGGGTAGTTCGTCTAAAAAATTAACTTAGCGAGAACCAAAATTAAACTTTTCCAAAATAACACTATGTCTGCCCTCATTATCTAATTAAACTATATATCAGATGTTGCAATAGAACACATGGATGAGTTCTGCTAACTTGATAGCATAATGTCCTGACACGATGGGTCTCCAGCCGATGTAGTAGCCTGTATAGCCAAATCTTCGGCGGCGTTCTGTGTTGGAAACCATAATAAGCAAAACCTTAGGTTTTTGCAAAAATATTTCTTCACAAGATCTATAGCATACTGTGGCCAAATACTATCTATCTAATTTGGATTTGCTTTCTCTGACCAACAACCAATTGTACAACACTTCGATAGAGATGCAAGACACTGCGCAAAGCGAATGATAATATTGCAAAAATATCTTTCCAATGGCAACCACAGGGCGGTTGGTAGCCTTGCATACCTCGCCATACACGGATGAGGTCAGTTCATGCAGAACGCAACTTTAAAGCTTTTTGGAGTGAGAACAGTAGGCTAGCCTTAGAAAGCGTTGGAAGCCGCTTGTTTCCGCATTATAAGTGACAGCCATACATATTATCATATTCATGTTTATTATCTTATAAAATAATTTTTGTTTCCCTAGACTATGTTGTCATCGCTTCAAAGAAGAGTAGGGACCTACTACAGTATATAGCCGATTACTTAAGAGAAAATGCGTGTTTTTGCTAACATGATCAGTGCTAGATAAAGAAGGTAGGCTGTAGGTAGAATCCAAACACCGTCTTTTTAAAGCGAGTTCGCAACCTAGATCCATATTTTTTAGCGAAAGTAATTTTAATAATATATTTTTGTTATGGAAATTATAATAATAATCCGACAGCCAGACTGTCTGTATAAACTCATAGATCCCAAAAGATGGTAATATCTAGGGCATGCCAGGTATTTCTTTAAAATTGGAAATATATATTTCACTGGGGTTATTTAGAGAATCTCTAGTTAAATATAGGCGCATCTCTCGTTTGTTTATAAAGTTATCTTAGGCAAAGTCGGCACTTTAAAGATTTTAGGTTTTTCCAAGTATTCTGCCAAATCTATTATAACAAAAATGGGTTGAGTATATACAATTGTCTTCACCAGTTTTCGAAAGTAATTTTTTAATGTAGGTAGTATAGGGTATCCCTTCGTTGTCACTACGTCAAATTCAATGATATTTTTCTTAATATCATGCTAATCTACATAATTAAGATAGTCTGTTTACGAAGTATATTTTTAGCGCCATATTTGGACATGTGCTAATTACGCCATAGTCATTGTCACAACTTTTCTTGATACAGCCTCAGGTATACGGCCGAAGCAATGATAAGCTCTCGGGTGCGTCTAGTTTTTGGTTAAGAAATAAAAAAATATTTATTTGGTTTAGTTTGACGCGTGTCTTTTAACAATGAAGCTGGATTGTTATTATTTATTATTAATTTCTGCACTCTGTGCGGAAGATACATAGTACCTATAGTATATTTATCTGGAAAACGGTAGTTATCGGTACTTGATACTAGAACATGCGTTAACTACGTGTACCATAGACATATATACATAAACATTTATATACAACCAAGTACATATGTAGCGTTATTTGCTCTGTCTATATGGCAGTTCTATTAGCAGCCTTCGTTGGAAGCATCACATGATGCCATTTAGCACTTTTTCAGGGTGGCTGGGCCGGGCGGAGTTTTGATAAGCAGCACGGAGAGCCTAAGAACTGGGTTAGCACTAGTGCTTGTTACTTAGATTTATTTAAATATAGTTAAGTGGGTATTAAAAATAGGTTAAGGTCAATATTTGTGGCAGCTCGTTCACAAATGTGCGATATTATTTATTTTTTACAAAAGTTGAACCTTATTTTCAGCTCTGAAAATAAATTTAGCAAATATTTACTATAATCGACAACAATTAACATAGTAAGTTGTTTCCCACTTTTTAGACTCTATTATTTATTACCAAATGCTGTTTGTCTCACAAAAATATTTGGAAAATAATTAGCAAGTTTTCTAAGCGTGTTTTGTGCCAAAGTGTTAAAACTAACTCGGCTAACAAAAATATAAAGCAAAAATGTGCAGAAAAAAACAAATTAAAAAATGATTGCAAAAGTACGTAAATTTTTTTTTAAATATTTTTAAGCGATTGACATGCGCATTATTTGTGGTAAAAATTTGGAAATAAATGCTGGGCAACATAACCAAATGAATCAGAGTTTGGGCTACGTGTTGTGGTAATTAACGCCCATTATTGAAGTTTCAATAAAATAGCACACGAATATGAAGAGTGCGTAAAAATATATTTACGTTTTTTAAAAAATATTTACAAATCATACAAAATGTTGATTTATCTTGTACCAGTGGTACAACAAGATATACAAGACATATATATATAATTAAGAACTGATGCTGTCGGACAAAATTATTCAACTTGTAAATGCAATAAATTCAAAGTAATTTTATGTATAATATATTATATATTTTAATATATGATCCAATTGAAGTTCATATGTTTCTTCAAACTTCACTTATTACACCAGCTAGCTTATTTTCTTCTAGGAAAGATTGCTGATAAAAAGTTAAAAACAAAATTAGTAGACCAACATGACGTATACGTAATATGCGTATACTCAATTGAGAGTTTTTATTGTTCCACAAAATCAATAAAAAGGGTATCAAAAGCAATCAAGCACTTCATTGAATCTTTGTTCTTACAGGTACATTATACTTCAATAATTTCATATTGAAAACTCGAGTCATTTCGAACAATCAAAGAAAAATCTATATATTTATATCTATCTCTCTTTAAGCTCCGCGCGCTTCTTCGTTATTTGCTTGATATCCAGAGCGCATTTGATAAGAAATGCCACGCTGGTCTGCTTTATAAAATTTAAAAAATCCCATGTCCACTCAGTGGCCGGTGCTTCCCTCTTCTGCATGCAGTAAATCCAAGTATTCCACAAGTGCTTACTCCTGAATCCAAGCGTGGAATTACGTGAAACCTCACCAGACACCTTGGGTACTTGGACTAAGCGGACGACATATGTCTGATCTCTCTTAGACTCGAAGACATTCAAATTAAAACTGATGACAGCAAAATTGTTGGGCTCGAGATAAATGCAGCCAAGGAAACATCACCGTTATCCCCAACAATGGTCCAGTTGATGATGATGTCTCGAGCCGGCTTTCGAAAGCTCGTGCAGCATTCGGGAGATTGCACCGCATATGGAGAAGCAGACAGATAAGCCGGAAGACAAAACTCCGTATCTTCAATGCTTGTGTTAAATCCATCCCGTTATATGGTAGTGCTACATGGATTGCCACAAAGAAAATCGCATAAGAACTGTAGGTTTTCTGAAATATCTCACAGATACTGTCAAAAACTTGGGGATACATCTTGTCATTAAAGTCTGAGATAAAAGTAATAAATACTCAACTAGTTTTGCAAACTCATAGACTAGGTAATAGGTGCAAAATTGCAATATAGTTTACAAAATAAATATCTTTAGCATAAAATCATATATATTATATATATATATTTAAATCAGTGTGGATACACGCCATGCAGCTTTGCGGTACGCTGAGAGTGCCCAACATAGCGACTCGTCAGCGATATGACAATAAATGTCTTTGTAGCGTTGCCATCATTCCCTGGTAAATTTTCTACTCTACCATTCAAACAGATCTTAAAATACCATTGAGGGTGGATGAAATAATAAACAAATTATATCAATAAATATTTGAATGTGTTGAGAAACCAAGAAAATAAACTCGCTATAAATCTCCGCGTCAAAGAAGACTCACATTTCACTTTTAGTAAGATTTTAAAATCATCAAAATATGTAAAAATGGATGTTCATAGATAATTTTAACTCTTTAAAATCTGTAATTAAATTAAAAATAATAAATAATATAATCTCTTTGGGGTGCATATGTTTGTGTCAAACATAAACAAATATATATTAGTTGCACAACATGACTTATGCGTATTATACGTATACTCAATTAAGAACTTCTATTGCTCAAAAAAATCATTAAAAAATGCAATCAAAAGCTTTTAAGTTTATTTTTTGAGTACAATCAAGCAATTTATTGGATGAATATTCTTACACTTACATTATATTTCAATAGTTTAATATAAAATAAGCGCCCGTCATTGCGAACAATCAAATGTCTATAAAAATAATATTCACCATGCTTCACCAATGGTGAGCATGCCTTGGGCTCTTTGAACTGCGATTATTACTTCATAATTTTTGGAACAAGCAGTTCGCCAGAGAGGTAATAAAATAAGTGAAACAACTCAGTTTGAAAACAACTCACTGATGAAAACATAGTTAACTTCTAGATAATAGAATATTTTTGTAGGTTAAACAATCGGTTCCAAGTTTCTTCGTTTATGATTTACGATCATAAAAATTTTGAAAATAAATTTCCTTCAACTGGATTTGTTTTAGCAATTCAAGTTTCGCCGAGACTAGCACAAATAAGTGCGCATATTTACTTTTGTTGTACGGGAAATAGCAAAAGTCTTTGATGGGCTCACTGTCGACCCTCTAAAATTTGCTGCCCTTGACAATTCTGATACCTCTTTTCACAGCAGGTTTTAAGAAAACTGGGACCTGTAGTATATAGTCTAATCCGAACGGAGGTGTTTAAGGAGGAGATTTAATTAGGTGAAAGGGCTTGCCATGGCAACCCAACCCATCTTAGACTTCCTGTACTTAATTTACAGTCAAAGTCTGTAACTATTATATTATGATAAAATGTAAGATACTCCCTTAGATGCCAACTTCGAAGCACCATCTGAAACTGGCGAGGTACCCAAACTCTGCCCAAAGTACATTGTGTGAATTGTGTACCAAGGCCTTGATTATACTTTTGTTATAAAAGCGAATCTAGAATTTTATGTTTCTATTATTTCGCTTGTGTTTATTCTTTTGGTTATGCGTTTTTCAGTTTATTGAAACTATTACCGATGCTCTGGCAATTGTCATTCTTTTCGACAACCTTGAATCGGTTTGCAATGGAAATATAATATCGACACCAATAATAAAGAGCTGCTGCTTTTTGGATTGTTTGTGCTTTACTTTCGTGTTTTAAGATCTAGAATATCATATTTATTGAAACTTTATGAAAGTTTCATCTATTATGTATTTTTCAGATACATGCTATTTTCTTATCGATTCTTGTTAGTCTACGAAATCTGTATTCGATGCAAAAATGGAAATGGTCAAGGAAATTTTTTTTCGAAACATTAAATGACGATATATTCTTGACGAAGAAAATTAGTGCGCTGTGAAACGTACAATGTGAAAAAGAAAATATTTTCTATTTCTACAAATAACTGATAATTATATTAATTATGTATAAGATTTAAATAAATAACGAGCAAATGAATTCGTTGAGTGTCACAGCTTTTAAAGCTTTAAAAAAAGATTATGCATTAAAAATAATGGAGAATAAATGTTTAATAAGATCTGTTATTATATTGTTCTCTACAAGTTGTCATTATCGTTTTGAGATATCGCATAAATTCGGCAACGCAAGGTTTTCAAGTAATATCCACCATTTTTTTGTATTATAAAAACTTTCCACTTTTAACGTACATTAAAATACATTCGTCGTGTTAACTTTTTTAAGCAATTTGTATAATTATTTTTGTGTGTTTTTTAATGCTCATTTCATATTCAGTAGTAGTAGAGCACTTAAAATCAAATTATTATGGTAACTTGTACATATGTACTTATAGTAAACACGTTTTATAGCCTTTCGTAGCTCAAAACAAAGTCACGCCAAGACTTGCCAAATAATTTTATTTGGTTCGTTTATCATTATTATCTTCCACAACATCAATATTCATATATAATTGTTTTCATTTCAACGGATCTTAAAATAAACAACTAATTATTTTGACAGTTCATCTACTTGCTCACTTGGCCCCAGGCTACAGACTCATCTATAGTGTTCGTTGATCTTTCATTTCGTTATTTAAAATGATTTTTTTTTTTTGTGGACTGACAACGCTATAGAAAGAGGTCAAACCAAACCAGAAACCTGAAATCAATTGTTTCTATTTCTGGTACTGGCTCTTATTGGTTTTGTTAGATGTCCAAGTTTTTACCTTTTCAATTGCACTTGATCAAAAATTAAAAACAATTGAAATTCGCGACGTAATGAGTTTAAGTAGAATTATTTTCGAATATATAAGCGTGTGTCTCTTTTTATGACAGACGTGAGATCGACGCATAGTTACACTATGGAAGACGCTTGATACTTGATTACATACCAGCAGGCATTTCTTTGTATAACTAAGCAGTGCTGTCAGCAGCAACGCAAATGAGCGCGAGAGTAACAACTAATAAAAAACGTGAGAGAGAGAGTTGATTCACATGCGCTCAGTAAGCGGCTTCGCTCCAAAGGCGGAGCACGGAGATAGTCAATTTTTTTCATGAAAGAAGTGTTTTCCCATAGAGCACCGATTTTGTAATTATAACGATAAAAATACATAGAAGATCGGTAAATTTCAACCGATCTAGATGAAAATCGGAGTGAACGTTGGAAGAGCATTACAAAAAGGAATTAGGAATTGTGAAAGAAATAAAACATAAATGTGTTGCATGGGGTGAGGTCATTAATAAATTTTAAATATAAGCTTTGTTTATAAAAGCCCAATAATCGTTTTCCCAATTGTTTGATTCTAGGCCACTTGGTTACCCAATTACATTAAGTCAAATAGTAAAGCCGATCGGATGATATATTCTGCTTACACTAGGTCGTTTGGTCTTTAAAATCTAGGATATCACATGCAAAGATTGACGGAATTGGCTCAATCGAAATCCGAGGTTATGATAGGCATTTTGGGTATAAAGGAGTAATGGTCGGTCCCTCATGCCTCCGTTTTGCCTGTACAAATTTGCATTGCATAAATTTAGTGTACCCATTGTACCTATAAGTACAGAATATAAAATGGACAAGGTGTTGAAGAAACCTTTGCATATTTTAGAGCTCTAGCTAGTATATTTTTAAAAAATATTAAAAATAGGTATAGCATTTCAAGCTTATTCTGACTCATAACAAATGTTTAAAAAAAAATCGAAACTCTAATGAAAGTTGAAGTTCTATTATTTTGGTTTTGGTTTTTTTTGTTGTTCTTTCATTTGTGGGGGCTAGAAAAATTTCATTTTCCAATTGTTTCCAGTTTAAAACCGGCATGCCCATTATTTCACTTATGTCCAAGTTAATACAACAATAACGCTTAAGATGTCGAAAATACCTAAACTATTATCCTTTTCATCGCACGGGAGAGTACATATGATCTCAATGGTTGTTTTTAAACTTATATTTGTTTGATGTTGCTTTGTAGATTCTTGCTAAAGCAAGAAGTCTTTTACTTGCTTGTGAATTCCGCCTTATACCTTATTTGGCCATAGAACTGTACGACTAACTTAGCGTGATGCCTCTTTCTTCTCTATTTCATAACAAAAAGGGTTATCTCTTTGTCGACTATAAAGCTACCTTCGAGAGCCCGATAAGGCAACGCCTGTCGGAGCTCGAAATTCCTGCGAAGTTGATGCGACTTTGACATTGAGCACCACACATAGTTCTGTCAAGGTATGAATAGACCCCTCTAAACTTCAATCAAAGTCGACACTCTATCGTACTCGGATGTTGCATGAACTGAATGAACGCATTAAAACTCAGCGACTGCTTTGGCTCCACCATGTTGCGCATATATGTGAGGAAGATCTATTAAATTCGTTGCACAATCCGATGAAGAAAGGCGTAGGAAATGGCCGAGACTCAGATAGAAACACCAAGTGGATCTAACTTCCCTATAGAGCTAGTAAAGCTGGCTGCAACCCTATAACAGTTTAAAATGGCCACCTGAACTAAAGTAAAGTAGAGTAACTTTGCTGTAGCAACCCAGATTATTTTATTTTGATCCAAATTTTGCAAAGCATCAGTAATTCATTCAGTTATTATCTTAACAAGGAACCAGCAAGATATACAAATTAAATTGAACATATTCCAGATACCCATGAAGTAAATATAAATTGCCAAAATTATAAATCTAATTAATAAAAATGTAACAGTTAAGTAAATATTCACAATTATAAATAAAAATATGCTTAATATAGATAGTTTTATTTATATAAATAAGTTTATGAAATATTATATTTGTGATAAATTCATAAAAAAAAAACAATTATTACCCTCTTTAGTATTGCTAGCAATCAACATAAATCAATTATATTAAACGAATCATCGTTGGATCTCATATAATATTGCAATGCAATTGTTTTGATTGATTTTATTACACAAATTAATTTGCATACACTCCACCTATATTTCAGCTTTACGCGTCAAAATCAACCAAATGGCAACTGACAGAACTACGCTCTATTGACGCGATTTGGTTGTATCCAACAACAGCTTGATTTATGGTAAGTTGGTCTTTTTCTGCATAGTCCAAATATTAGCATAGCATCGTGGGGTTTATTATAAAAGCCATACGGCACAATAATAGCAAATCTGATAACACTAAAATGTCTGCTAAATATAATCAATATATGTTTCTGTATTTAATAAAAATTACGCATACGTCAAGTGTGACAAATTTCACTGGAAAAGTGCGTATAAACTGGTGACTGTTAAGTATTGGCGCCATTAAGCAGTTTTCAGTCAAAAAGTATATAATAATACTAGTTTTTTGACAGTAAAAAGTTTTATACTTCGAAACAAATAGTTTAGTATAGATTGGCTGAGAATTTCAACAAACGTTTCATAAAAAAGATTAAAAATTAAGTAACTTGTGAGCGTAACGATTCAAAGCGCTACATCAAAGAGAAATAAAGCCCGATCGAATGTATCGGTTCATTCATAATAAAGTCAGAGAGGGACAGAAACCAGACTATGCTGTTGCTTTTAAAACGATTATGAAACATATATGGATCTATGGACCCAAAACGCCGGTCTCACACACAAAACCTTCAAAATAATATCTTAAGAATGTTCCTGGGTGCCGATTCATAGCAGGACAACGTGAGTATTCACGACGCTGTGTTGTGTTTCCTGAACCCCGAAAGTAATCAACAAATATACTGGAAATCTGCACAACCTTCTCAACGTATTGTCAACTGTATTATCTTGCTACAGATTGACTCAGAATAGCACACCTTGCTATACATTTATTAGAATGTGCAACTACTATCTTTAAGTAACGAAAAACGAAACGCAGTCTTTTTTTTATTTATGTATTGTGCAGATTTGAAAGAAAATAAATAATAAAGAGTTGTTAAAAAGAAATAAATATAACGCTTAACATTTAAGAAAAAAATAAAATTAAATTTTAAAAAACATAAATTTTGTTGATTATTTATATCAATGAGTTTAAGTACGTTTTTCTAAGAAATGTGGTAATTCAAAGCCACTTAATCGTTTCTTTAATATTAATTCCTAAAGATCGTTGTTAAGTTAAAATTAATTTTAAGCCTGTAATGTATGTATGTATATATGCAGTTAAATTTTAACAGTTGAGAATTATTTTTGTATATTTATTGTTATTTAGTTATAATTCACACAAAAAATAGAGGTCTTTGCCAAAAAGAAATGCAAGCTGAACACCAATCATCGTTCTCAACTCAACTTTTCGCCGTCTCAGGATCTATTCCGCTTTCGTGCTGTGGAGTTTTTTGATAAATACACTGCAATGTTTTGCCGTATTTCAAATCAATTTGCAAATGTAATCAAACGCGTGGAAGAGGAAGCACACATCATGTTATTAATTTTCTGAAATTAATTATTTTGCAGCAATAAAAATAGAAAATTTTGCCAATCCACAGCTACTTAAGCTGCTTCTTTAGGGGCTATAAATTTTTTATTTTACATTTATTTATTTAAATTAATACAAAATGCAATATTTTTAAATGTGAATAAAAATAAGAAGACTGACTGAAGCTGACTATTTCAACCAATTTTGAACTCTGCAACTGAACTCATTATGGAAGCAGTCTAAATTATATAATTTTTTTTTTAAATTAATTAATTTCAACACTAAAACTTCGGCAAATATTATATTAAACTATTTCATAGCTTCTTAAAATCCGCTGGCGGCAAATTCTAGTAATTAATTATTTTTAAAGTCTGTTAAAATAAAAATAAACTTTATTTTAATTTAAAAAAAATTGCTAATACTTTGGTATGGCTACTATAAGTTCAGCAGTAGATAGTAAATTATCTTTGTAGCTTCCCAAGAATTATTTTACATCAACTGCCATTCATTGATAAAATATTTATATTTATCAGTTTAAAAAAGGGGGTTTCATTTACTATAACATAAAACTACTCTAAAATCAATGAACTCTTATCAATTTTGTATATTATCACTTTAAACTATATGAGTTCTTATCAATATTTGAATTAATTTTTATTACTATTACCTGTCCAAAAATAGCAACAATAGAATACTCCAAATACAACATTTAAACATTTTAACAAAATGAGAATCTGATTTTAGTTTAAATGTTTTTGTAGGCACGTACGTATACGTAATATAATTTGTTTGTTACAAGTTTAATTTAACGTCGGAATGATGCAACAACTGTCATTAGCCGGATTAAATATAAAAAAAATATAATCTATTACCACTTAAACACTTATGCTTGCTTTATTTTAAACATTATTATTTTGTTTTTTTTTTTTGCTTTGAACTTTTATTTGTATTTCTTATTTCACAATTTATGTTTTACATTTTTAACTTTTAATTATTATTTTTTATATTATTTTTACGTTTGATGCGCGTATCTGTGTTACTTTTCTCGCGTTTGAAGTTCAAATGATGCGCGAATTGTTTTCATATTTGATTTTCGGGTTTTGTGTTCTGGCCCAAAGCAAAGATCTTCAACGTCAAAACAGCTGTCCGTATTCCAGCCGTATATAATTCCGTTCGTCGCGTCGCATGGGTACTCATCTGGGCATTGGTATTAGTGTGCTCGTTCATGAGATAACAACAGAGAAAACGCTCCAACGTCATTATCGTTGTCTGTTGGGGGCGCGTTTTTCGTGCAAAACAGCTGTTTTATTGAATATACCCTTCTCTCTATGGATGAGCAACGGCATTTGATTTTGGTGCATAGGTTTGCGTCTAGTAAAGCAGTTTCTAATAGCAGAAATATTTTTAAAAAAATTAGAAATTGATGATTTTTAAAAATGAATTTAATGAAGAGTACTTCAAATAAATAAAACCCATTATAACTTGACCTTCACTGGAACTTAACATAGCTTAAGCTAAAGTCGGGCGCACATGACGTTGAGATACTCTATGTCTATATATACGCACGCATAGCCAACAAAAAACTACTTATTGAAGGGACTTGAAGGGACCGATTTTAATGGAACTTGCCATATGGAACTTGGAAAAAAAAATTACAGAGTGGAGAAATTGTTCATAATATATTAATAAAACAAAATGAAATACCACAAATTTTGTGAAAAATCAAATATTTTGGAAAAACTGACATGGATCAATTTAACATAATGCTTTGGAACATGAAAAATCTATTGCATGCAGAATTCGTATACAGGGTATGCCATCATTTCCTACGGTTAAAAATGTTGCATAATTTTTAAAAAAATTTATAAATGGCAAGGAATTTGTTTATATTTATGATTTTACTTAATTTAATTCGGTATTGCCTATGGGGCATTGACTATGGTTCCTTCTCAAATTGAACAACTTCTTCAACCATTAAATAATCCCCCAAAAGACGTCAGAAAACTTAGATTGGGGATCTGACTGAAATCTCACACTAGTGTGTTCTCATGGAATTGTTCAAATTAAAAGTTACTGCTGTTGTGTCCGGTTTTTTTTTTAATAATAAGTACTGAAGCAAAGTACCCCTTCTATTACGAAATTGAAGAGACTGCATTATCCCTCTATCGAGGGTCGCCTTGATTGCAAATTTAACAGTGCTAATTATAGGGCTTGATGTCATTCTTCAAAGGCGAATTAAATTCACAGAAATAGCGAATTCGGAAGGTGTGGCATGCAGACGATCCTTTGTCGGGCTATCAAATGCAGCCTTATAACGGATAAATCGATTATGTGTGCCTTTTACAGAATTTGGCGTAGAGTGAAAACCCCATCTATGGTGAATTTACCAGTTGTAAATTACAAAATACGCGCGGTAGGACCTTACATGAGATGGCAATTTGACTGATTCCCCGGTAATTTGCGCATACAGCAGAGAAACTGAGATTACAGTCGTCGACCATGCTTGCCGCTAGCCAAATTTTATTGGTTACTCCTGCCAAAATTGCAGGTAGTCCATCAGCACTGGTTTCTTCGAAGACTGACAACCCCATTGTCGTCTATTGGTGATAAGTCTGTATGTAGTTGTGAATCGTAATTGCACTTTTTGGTCATATGATTTCAATCTACAAATCCGTTTTCCTAATATAAATAAGGGTGTTTCTTGCAGTATTTGGATTTTAATATATTAATTCTATAGATATTAACAGTATTGTATTAATATTAAAAGTGTTTTTCCCTTGATTATGCTGATATCTCTATTAACTGATAGTTTTAAGAGAACAGGGTCCTATAGTGTGTTGCCAAGGAGAATTAAACAATAACAATTGCTTGTGAAAAGCGTCTATTTGCTAGCTATGTCAGTGCTGCTGCACGGATCGAACCTACGACCTTCGCTTTTAGGTGCAATTACGCTAAGACTACGCTACCAAGTTAAACCAGCAATTTTATTCAATTGAATTTTATTATAATTGAAATATAGACTCCCAAGAGAAAAATTCACCAATTTGTAAGCATTGTTAAGAATGAGCCAAGAATTGAGTTGCTTAAAAATCACCCTGTATAACAATTTACTTGACTTTATTACAATTTCGTCGGAGTTTACAGTATTTGCGGTTAAAATAGAAGTGTTTTTATGGTTCCGAGTGCAGGGGCAATCGAAATCTATGAATATTAACAATGGCTTGGAACAGAACTTACACAAAGGAGATGATTAAGCAAAAATGGTCGTGCCGGTAATCGATGATATTGCGTCTGTTGATTCTAAAGCCAGACAAAATAGCTAAATGCCAATGACAGGTTTACTGCGAAGAATCGACAGAGGCGAGTACGCTCTGGATGGTCACAAATTGTTTTTAATTAAAGAACGTTTTCAATATTTCTTCAATTTAAACTGTTCAAAATTGTTTATCGCTTTTTATAGCAAAATTAAAAATTAAATTACCAACGCTTTAAAATTGATCTGTTAAAAGAAGCAACGTAAAATTTGTTAAGCAAAAAATTCGTCGCATATTCGTAGACTTGCTTTTTAACTATTTAAATGAACTGCAAAGATTTTGCATTATGTTAATTTAGTTGCCAAAACAAACAACAAAGGTTCATAAATCTTTAATTGCAATTTCACAGTTCCTTTGATTTGTCAAGTGCACATTTGTTTTAAGACACATTCAGGATATTTTTTTTGTATAATGAAACAAATATATATTTATTTGTACGTAGAATTTTGTTCTAATAAAACTAAAGAATATAGTTAACAAAAACCGTATTTAAGACATAAAAAAAAATAATTGTGCTCTCTGTGTTTCGTACATTGTATACATATAGGATATACATATATGTATCTCCGAAATTGATCTTTAACTACGACATAGCTTTATGCTTAAGTGCTTAGTACATTTGTTTGGTTTGAGTTTTGCTTTTTGTTGCTATTACATATATGATATATACTACAGATATTTGTGGCTTTGTTTAACTTGAGCTGCTTTGGACCATGCACAATAACTTGACAAAACTGTGCTTAAATGCATTTAATAATAACATTTAATAATTTACTTATATAATTTTTAAGCCCAAATATCGCTGAGCGTTATAGGTACAACTTGTTGCCTGTTTCCTGTTCTAGTTTCTGTTTTTCTATTTTTTTTTTTGGTATAACACGCATAAATGGGAACAATCTTTACTAAAACTAAGCTATCAGATTTGTAACCCCTAAAGCCTCTAATCGATTTCATCAGTATTGGGCAACTTGACTAGCTCCGTGGTGGTGGACGTTGCATTAAGCTCGCTATCACCTGCTGCAGCTGCTGTATTGTTGACTGGTTTCGCTTGGTTTTGAACTTTTTCATTAGTCTCGGCCTGCTTTAGGCGCTCGTAGTTGCGTACATCTTCCAGTGTCATGCCATGCCATTCATCTACCCAAGCAAAGGCCTGACGATGTCCCAGCAAGAGTATATCGCGTATGGAGCGCTGTATAAAATCTTCAACTCTGGTTTGCAAACCCCAAACTTCAAAACTGGCATGCACTAATTTATAGGAACACATTATGGGCTCATCAGATTCCCGCCAGCCTTCAATAAGTGGACCGCGACCTGCGAGTGAGAAATGCATAATTAGCATTTAAATTTTTTGCAGAAAATATGGTATCGCAGCTTACTTGTCTTTTCGGATTTGAAAAATTTTGGATCTTCTTCACGTTTGTAGTGTTTGTTATTGTTTAGAACATCAAATGCAATGTCCACTTCGTCTACAGTACGTTGCTCAAGCTCCTTATCGCTGAGTTCCAAACACTGCGAAAGTAAAGTTATGTTTGAGTCTTGGGTTTAATTATGGCCTCTTAATTTATTTTTGAATATCATTTGTTTTTCATTTTCATTTTCGAACATCATTTATCTTGAAAAAATGCATATTTTGTGTGTCAGGAAAATTCTATTCCACATTCTTACAACATAGCAATTGATGGCGCACGCTGAATTGGATGATATTTTATGAAATAGCTTCCATTTTCAATTTGGCATAACAGAAATCAAATTGAAATCGGTTAAAGTTTATCGACATTTTAAGTATATTTCCCGTTGCCTAATCAACAGAAATCCAATAGAAACTTTTTTAATAAAAAATGAGGCAGAAATTATCTTTTTTAAAAAAAAAAAATTATATGATCGGGCACTGCCTTGACCGTATTATTCGTTGCATTGAATGTTTGTGGTTTCCTCGCACTAAGTTTGATTTAATTCGATTGACTACATCAAATGGAACAAATCGGTTAAAAAGTTAGCTTTGATCAAAGGAGGAAAACTACAAACATTCAATACAACGAGCTTAAGCAATATAACTATTTTATAGAAAATTTGTACAGGGTAACCCAAAGTTGTCAACGCCAAAGATTCTCTCAAAGTAAGAAAATTGTTTTCAATGAGAAATATCGAGACCCAATATATTAAATAAATCTACCTAAAACTTTGTATTAGAAATTCAAAAATTAAATCTTACTAAATCTATGTACCAAACGTACCTTAAACTTAAGAAGAGAATTTCTAAAACCCAAAAAACCCCTTGAAAGTAGTGTGTATGTTCAGCGTCTACAACAGAACTGTTTAAGAAACTTTAATTTGAGTAAAGAATTTCGATGAATTTGTAAAGTCCCAAGTTGAGACAGGCAAAAATGCAATAAACATTCGTCAGTTTTTCCATTTGCTGATTTAATACTTCAAGTTATTAATTAAAGAGTATTGCAATCAAGTGGACTTACATTCGTGTTGCTGCCATTGTTATCCTCATATTTGGTTTTAATCAACACATTAAGCTTGGGTATGAAGGAGCACTGCATAAAATATTAATAAACTTACAAATTAGTGTTTATTTTTATACAATAATTTGATATAAGCTACTCACCGTATATTCTGTTGGTTACACGATTTGAATTGACCATGAAAATAAAATAGATTGGTTATTAGACAAAATCAATACACGCCGCTAATTATATATAAAAATATTATTTTGGGCAACTTATTAATACCATATAAAACAACAAGTATTGTTAGCTTTGTGTTGGCTGTGTGTGTTTGTTCACTTATAAATAGCAAAACGCATTAAAAATACGAAACCAAAGAAATATAAATGCCAATTATATATGGCGTTTATGGCATTAAAATTGTTTTTATTGTTTAGAATAGCTGGGATATGTATGGAGTGGCATGCAGTACAGCGTATTTGTTTGTATTTCAATATTTACAGATAAACAAATAGATATATGATTTAGGGCCCATAGGCTATGGGTTGCAGTTTGTTGGCATAGAGTGCCTACAAAGAGCTGCACTAAAACTAAATCTGTACCAATCAATATGAAGTGTAATTTAAATAGAACAACCAACAAATGGCTCAAATATTATCTGCCCGTGGTAAGCGCTTATCAGTGTATTTCAATTGTCGGCACTCCAAAATGTTTTTAGTAAAAACAAAAAAGTAACACAAAAGTATTAAGTGTTATTACAGCGTGTGAATTCAAACATTTGTTAACAATTTTATGGCTCTTAGCGTAGCAAACAATGGATATGGTCTGATGCGCCATGACGAAGCTAATTGATGTAGAGCTTATGGTTAGTGACAAGTGTGCTTTAGCTGTGAAAGAGGAGAAAGGATTGCGTCTATTTAAAGCCAGCGCCTCGAACTTGGCCATAAGGCAGCAGCAGGCAAATGACGCACTTACGTCGTGCAGCATGTACGCACGCACGCAGGCGAGAGCATGCTGTGCTGAGACGGATTTAAAATGCACAGTTTTCGTTTTAAAAATAACTAGCTGTAGCTTGAAAGCGTTAAAATTAAAAATCAGAAAGGGGCCATCAGCCACCAGCCGCCACGGAGAATGCGCAATACACCCACTCACCTGTTAGCGTGTAGGGATAATAGTTCCATGATTTCTCAATGACGTAAAAAACACGCGGGCAAATTGATTGTATCCAAAAGGGCAGACGACTGTCGAGAGTGCATAGTTAATTAGTAGGTGGCTGCAATTAGTGCGTATTGTGTGTTGCTGCCCGCTTACCTGGACAAGTGTATGTGTTTCTCTGTATACTGACCCTTG
Source organism: Chymomyza procnemis (assembly GCA_035046065.1). NCBI lineage: Eukaryota > Metazoa > Arthropoda > Insecta > Diptera > Drosophilidae > Chymomyza > Chymomyza procnemis. The sequence goes on along the minus strand of JAWNOJ010000023.1, from coordinate 6,610,292 downwards.
CCGTGTAAGGGATCCTCGCAGGGTTTGTTCTCAACTACCTCAACGCCCTCGCCGGCCTCGGATTGTTCCAAACTATGTCTGGCTATCATATACAGCTGTCCAATTTGATACTAATATGCAATTTTAGATAAGTTAAATGTAGCACAAAATGTATATATAGCCCGCGTGCGTGTCGGCTTTGAGTGTTGATACGCACCTCCTCCACTGTAAGTGGCATGCAAATACGATACTCCTTTGTTAGTACCATGCTGCAAACACTACTGCGACTAGCGTTTCTTTCAACAAAATAAAAAAAAAAAACTTATTACGCAAAGCTTGGCGCACGAGCAACTGAACGCTACAGAACAAAAATTTATTTCTTTTCAAACTTGAGTTGCCAACTGGCAGCAATATGTGCAAGTAGCCACCAGCAAGTGGACAGCATATTTTGGCACTGCCACACTTGCGCGCAGTCTGGCAACACTGTTTACAGCAGCCCTGGTTTTGCTTATTTTTTTTTTGCTCATATCAAGTTGAAATTAGCTGCTTGCAGCACATAAATACATTTATTACGCATTCGACGCGCATTAAATTTAGTGAAAGTTTTTGAAAAAAACATAAAGCAAAGGTACAGCTAGGTAGTGCATATAAAATAACCACAAAATATGCTGCATAAAGTGCTAAAATAAGTTTGTGAAAAAATTTTTCTGCAGTAAAAGTGACACACAATAACAAAACACAAATACATACACATACCCAAATACACATAGATACATATTTATAAGCGAAAAAAAACGTAAAATATAATTAATACTCTGATTATTTTTACTATTCGTCTTTAGTTTGGTGCGAGGCGTGCATATACGGCTGATACGCACAGCACGTAGCGGCGTGCAATGTTAAGGATTCGCGTTAAAATGGGTCCGCAACGTAATCACAACAACAACAATAACAACAACAACAATAGCAATCATGGCAGCCATAACAAGGAATGGACTTGCTGCTTTGGCCTCCATGTTCATACGGCTACATTGATGATTGGCCTTTGGCATTTGGTAAGTGCGGAGAACAGTAGAAGTATCTAAATAAAATATTGAGCAATTTGCGTCGTAATTAAGGATACAGCATACACATATCCTTGTATAGATACACACACACACACACTCATGCACAGGCATGCCCACGCATGAGTGCAATTGTTGCCGCCTGCGCCATAAAATTTGACCCTGTTCAGTGTCAAGTAGGCGGTAGGCAGAGTATCCTTGCAAACACACGATTTTGGGGAAAAAAAATCAATTATTTTTTTTTTTTAACTGCAGCTTCCACTGGCTGAGCACATAGTGCTCATATTGTGTTTACAATTGTTGGTCAACAAACACACATTGTGACGTCAAAAGTTTTAAGAAAAATCAATTTCTGGCAGCGAATGCAGCTAGCTGTGTAAAGGATGATTTTTTTGAGCTATTCGCTAGTTGATTTGATATTTTGGACTTGTAAAACGATATAAAGTTTGCATTTTTATAACATTTTACAAGTCTGGCTTTCCTTTCAATTGATATTGAATTTTATTATCTCAAATTTTCAATATGACTACTTGAAATCGTTTAAACCACTTGTGAACGCATATTGTTGCTGGGGATAATACAAAAGTCGTCAATTTGTTTCTACATTTAAAATGTTTCAGTTTAAATATAACCGCATATTTTTGCTTTGTTCGAGATTCAGTTTTTAAACGATTTTCAAAATATGCATATTTTCACTGAATTTTATTAGATCTTAATAGTTTTTTTGAAAACGTTTAATCCGTTTATTGTTGTTACGACTTATTCAATTTTCAATTTAAATTAGTTTCTTCATTTAAATGTTTCAGTTGATATATAACTAGTGATGTTGTTGGATGTTACTTTTCATCTATCGTATAGCTCTAGCATAGGGCAAATCGGTCAAAAATTCACTGTATCTCATTTGGTTTTCAACTTATCCCAACGAAATTTGGCTCAACAAAGTATTTCAGACTTCTTAATCACGAATTTGTTTGAAATCGGTTGAATATTTTATATAGCTCGCATGGGACAAATTGATAAAACAAGCTACTCTCATTTATTTTTGCATATATCATGACCAAATTCGATAACCCGGCAGAAGGTTCCTAGTGCTTCCTAGTAGACTTCACAGTTTGATAAAAATTGTTTTGTGAAAGTCGCCGAAAACAAGTTTTTCGCAACTTTTTATTTAAATATAGAATTTTAATGCTCAAAACCAAACTTGTGATTTGAAAAATCAATGCATTTATCATGAAATTAATGCAAATTGATTGCTTTTTATTGACTTTAATTTTAGGTTGATTTTGTGACGTCACGAAAATGATCAAATAATTGTTGCCAAGCTCTTTAATGGACCATGTCTCATTTTGCCAAACGAAAAAAAAAACAAATATCCGCTGACAAAATTTGTATTGAGATTATATTTTTATCAGCTTGATGTAAACATTTTGATGCTAATCTTTTTGGTACACAATTTTGGAGGAAAAAAAGAAAAATAAACTTGCTATTAACAGTTCAGTTACTCATGTTAGTTTATTTGTTAATCTATGGTTATTCATCTTTGACTTTATGCAAAAAGATATTGCAGGAATTAGAAACGGAAGTCAGCGCATGCAAAGCGCTTCGCCGCATACTCATAGCTGAAATGAACTTAAAAAAATACTTTTAAAACATAGTTCCTATGGGACAAAACGAGCAAGCAATTGATTTGTTGTTCTTCATTTGTTTTTAAACATATTAAATTCGCTACTGTAAAAGTTTCTCTGTTTATAAGTACTGTACCAAAATTGGACAAATTTGGTTAACTATATCATATAGCTTATTTAGGCAAATCGATAAAAAAAATTGATTCTTGCATAAAATTCAATTTATACCGTTCGTAGAAGTATTTTAGTATTTTTAAGCAATGTATCTCAAATCGGTAAAAAAATATATTTATTTGTTTTGGAATAGATTATTCTTGGTACTTTACCAAGTTTGATGAAATTCGTATGGAAAAATTTGACAAAAAAGTCGGTGCTCGTCGCTTAATAAGCAATATAAGTTATTCTTTTTAATCAAAGTGGCACCGGGGGAATCCCAAGTCGTACGTGCCGACTTTAGCGCAGCATAAAGCCTATAGAAGCGATTTAAAATGTACCCCTCTTGAATTAGTTCATCTAAGCTGGGAGTCACTGTACAAGACGTGACAGTGCATTTCCAAGTGAGTCTGCCAACTAACCTTAGACAAACCGAATTGCGCGCTTTTTGTATTAAGGCCTCACATGACGTAGCATTTGCAATTGACATAATTTATGTTTATTTGTTGATTTTCTCGCAAACACCCATACGTTTGCTTGAAAATATTCGCTTTTTTATAATTTATTCCCACTTTTGATATTTCTTTATAAAGCCAGTGATATTATACATCTCACGTTTCACTGCAGTGACTGAAGCAGCAGAGTTGTTTTTTTTTGCGGTTTCCAAAGGGCCCTGCACTATCGAGAACGAGCAAATAGGCCATAGCTAGATGCTAGTGATTTTATTGTTAGTCACTGACTACCTAACCTCTGCACTACTAGTACTTACACGTATGGTATAATTATTAAAGGTACCGACAGCAGACAAAACGATCTTATGTCTTTCTTGTGTTTTTAGTTAAGTATGCAAGTAAAATAAAAGCTTGTGCAACAGTTAAATAACAATTAATTAGTTAATAAAAATAAATTGTGTCGGAAAATCAAATGCGTCAATAAATAATGTTGTTTTCGTTTATTTGTTGTGCATGTGCACAGTTACAATTGTAAGTTAACACCAATGCTTTTGTTAATTAATTTAGTATTATATAATTAATAAATTTAATTAAGCATAAATTTATAAATATATTATTTGTTTATATTATACAAACTCATAAAACTACATATTTCCATACCGCTCTATTTGCATTATTGTTGTTGGAACGAAATGTTCATGATATGTGAATAAGAGATTCTTGTTATAATCCAACGAACAGCAACAAGTAGCAAATGATTAATATAATTTTATATATTTTTGCTTCGCACCACTAACACAACACATTTTCTCTCACATACAAATGCCACTTAGTCGATACCATTAATAATTATACCATATATTTGGTCAAAGTTTATTTCTTCGTGATTTCGACGTCACGACGACAAACTTCGATAAGCTTCGGCCTCGTAATTGTGTGGAAGACACATACAATCACAATTACGCATTTCAGCATAAAAAACACCTACAGAAAGTCTCCGGCGAAAGAATTTGAGAAATACCCAAAAAAAATTAATCCGAAAACAAGGGTTTATTTTCTTAAAAGGTTTTGAAATGATTGGAAGGTTGTTACTCCATTGTTACAAACCTTATTGTAAATTGAACATAGATATCGACTGTGCAGTGATGTGGACACACTACAAACTAACTTGAGATACAAAGTATGCAACTAGTTACTTACTAGTAGTTTTTTTTTTGCCAATTCGGCTACAGTTTTGCAATCATCACTGACTCTAAAACTGTTATTAGTCATTGCGGGGATTTGGATTTGATAGTTTTTAAAGTGTCGGAACGTATTTGTATTTGCTTTATAAATATTAACTCATTATTTACTTGTTATCAGGTTAAGTTTCACTTAAATTTTATTGCTACAGCAAGTTTTTGCATTAGGTTTTTATTGATACCTTAAACTTAATTGCTTATCATTTTCATTGTCATGGAAATACCAAATGTGCAAGTGTTTTTATGTACTGTAATTCATCACTGCAGTATTAACTGTTTGTTATTATTATTTATTTTACCAAAAAATGAATTTTTTGTCGCATTGCTCAAAGTCTGACTAAATATCGGTTCACTTTTATACAAATGTTTACCTTTGTGCTTAGCACAAAACCTTGAACTTTAGATAAAATGCTGGCCCCACTGTCTACATAAATGATACCCATAGCATACTGTAATATATCTGCGACTGTTGTTATAAGCAAGAAAATTAAAATCGGGCAGATGATTTCCTAGAAAAGACATTAATTATTAGTTCTTGTAGGTTTTTTTTTTTACAATCTGTTTTTTTTTATGCTGCATTTGAATATTAAATCCACAATGATTTAATGTCGGGATTTTTATGTGACTAAGCGAAAAATGTATGTAACACTCGATTGGAAAAGTTGGAGAGCCCTAAAAATAACTTAGAGATTTTTATGTGTCTAGGCGAAAAATGTATGGAACACTCGATTGGAAAAGTTAGAGAGCCCTGAAAATCAGGTCGATTAGAAAAGTTCGTCTGACAGTCTGTATGAGCGCCTACATCTCAGAGATGTAAGGTAGGAGCTATAGCAACCAAGAAATCTTCTCGTAGTAATGATTTGCACCACCTCAAAAATGTCGAGAATCTTTGGTTGATGAATTTGGTTATTTATAAAGAGTTTCAACCAAGTTTCGCGTCCAATAGTTGATGTTTACGTGCCCTAGGTCGAAATCGATCGAAACGGTTGACTATATCGTATAGATTGTTGTTTTTTAAGTCTTTCCGATCAATTGCGTTGAATTTTATCGATATCGGTCGCTGGTATTCGCTTTTAAAACATAAGGTCAGTAGTGCGATATTTTTTAGCTGCTCTGATGCATTTTCCTAGCACTGGCACAGATGGCAAATAAACCTTCTTTGCCTAAGTAAATCTCTATTACTTATTTTGTTATAAACTGTAAGTCCTGCTCGTTTCGAATATCTATTAACTGAGATATCTCCATGTTCCGTCTTTGGTGGGATGCATATCATAGTTAATAGGAATATATTTTTAATTGCAACGTATTCGATATAAATCTGAGAAAATCTTACAAAGCATTTTACACTCAATAAAAATGTTTGGCTTTTCTCCTAAAATCCATCAATGCAGTTTACTTTAATGGACACTATTATGATATATTATTTCTGACGTAAAAGAAGCAAAGCCCACAGAAAATGTGTCGAAATTCTGCTTCTAATTGGTAGTATTTTTATTTACTTGAGATCTACAAAATGGATGACCCTCTATAATGTACAGATAGTTTTTTTTCTGCATGGTAACCCCTTCGAAATGAGCACCGGCAAGCGTTCGGAAATAAACAAAAAATTCATGTTCGTCGACACGTCTGGGACATCTGTAATATTCCACTATTCGTCTGAACCAAACATTTTACCCCTTGTCTGTGACAGTAGCAAAAATTCCATTTGTTCTTAATTTTAGACAAAAGTTTTTAACAAATATTTACTCTTTTTTTTTGTCATTTGTTTACTTGTTTTCGCATATCTTTCTACTGCTCTGGTTTTTTGTTGCTAAAAACGAACAACAACAAGAGAAACAACAAGAAGATCTGCCTGAAGAGTAAACAACTTTAAGGTTTCTCATGAGCACATCGTAAATTTTTTAATTGTTATTTCAAGTGGCGCTTATCAACCAACAACTTAAGAACTTCAAGTCATCCACTTGGCGACTTAACAAACATACGTTCATACTACATACATGGCAGTTAGTTATTTACTATGATCGTTGTCTACTTGGGAGAATATGTAAATAATCGTGGGGTTTCCTATAGCCTGAAATGACGTCAAGAGTTTGTGTTAGTTGGCATAAGGATGGGTATTGATAAAGCACAAGAGCTGCAACAGATGTGTTGGTCACCCAAAGCTGTGCTGGCTTATATGAGCATGAAACTATTTATAGGACAAGGGCTGTTTTCTCCACTTAAATAGGACATACTGTGTTGTTTCTTGGGTTGCTTAAGTTAATCGCGTTATCCTTTTAGACTTTCCCCAGGGAGATTCTTTTACTTTGCTTTTTCGAACATTATCTTGGAAGTACATCTGATATTACTTTATCTCTTATGATGTGTTGCGGATTATTTAATTACTACTTGTAGGGGCAAACGTGTTACGACTCAATGCCGTTTAATACGATTTTTGCAATTTTCGATAAATTGCAGGGGCGGCTGGAAACGATGGGAGAAAATTGTCTGCTACCAGACGGATTTGTTTAGAATTAATGTTCGCTTCTTCCTTACTCCCTATCGCATGTAACTTCAGCGTTCCTCTGCAGTCATTCACATCTGCATCATTCCATTTGATAATGACACTTTGATCGTAATGATATAATATCTTTAAAGCGGGGTTAGCCAGTGGTTTTAGGTTTATACATGCCACAGAATGGGCACGACCGAAGACAGAGACTCTTGGGCGGGAAGAGTGGAGAAATGCCCATTATTGCGGTCTCACTATGGTGCAGTTGTCACCTAAGTAAGTTCGGTTGTTGGTCCCAACTGTTGCCTTTATCTTACCTTTTACCAATATGTAATGTAGGGGACGAATCCTTTAGTCATATATCGGACTCTGAACAAAGTATTATTTACAAATTTTAATTGCCATGAGAACTTTGTCAACGACATTCCCTACTTTTTGCACTCCAATATATACAAAAAACAAAAGTTTCATTAACAAATATTAAATTAACATATGTGGAGCTTAATAAACAACGAGCAGGGGAGTTTGGATGGGTCAGACAGTTGTGGTCTGACAGCCAATTCAAGTGTATGCTATGAGGACACACGGATGCGTATATTTTGCGTCACTGCAGCAACACACACAATTCAAAAGAAAAGCTCCAAGTCTTGTAGTACAGTCGAGATCGTTTGCGACAGTCTTGCCTTTTTGGGGTATGCGACCGGGGATTGGCCGGCAATACTTAAAGAATACAACAAAACTGAAATGTATATTTTACTTGTCAAGTTGTGTGACGAACGGCAGTGTACAAATGCCGTAGTTGCTATTGATGATACGCTGATACCTGTGCATTTAATAGTGCTGCAGGGATATTGCGGACTGATTCGCGGCTTGAAATATGAAACGATCATTAGGTTGCCCAAGACGCAGGTAACGCCACGTGCGTTTGCACTTATATATGAGTGGATGATAGCGGATGTTCCGGTGTTGTCACGTCTGGGACTGCTTGAAGTAATGCGTGCTTGTTGTTTTCTGGAGATTAGACAATTATTTGACCAGTGTAATCATTGCCTCAATCACTGTTTTGTGGAGAGTGCGGCTGTCATGCTTTATTTAGAGGCTAACCTGCTGCATATGGAAGGGTACTATAGGCATACTCTACTAAACATTAGCCATTTTTTTTTGCCATTCGTCGCTTCGTCGGAGTTCTTGCATCTTAATCCGGATGCAATTAAACTGCTGCTTAGCTCAAACAATATTGCCGTGAACACCGAACTGGAGGTTTATATGGCTGCTGTACGTTGGCTGAACATGGAATGGCCACGTCGGCGTGACCATGTGTTAGAAGTCATTAGATGCGTACGCTTTGGCCTTGTACCGGGATGGGCTATGGTGCATATTATGCAACCAGAAAAGTGTTGCGTAGAGTTGAAGCGGATCTTAACCAATGCAGATGTGTTTCGACATATGCATGAGGGCATTGCTTTTACCGTCACAAAATGCTTTTTAAGCGAGGAGTTCGATGGACAATTAAAAAGTGCAAAAGTTTTACCACCAAAGCAGCGGGTTTGGATATATGATGCAGGTTGTGGCTACCATCATCGCTTGCAATGCAAAGTTTCAACTGAACTTTCTTATGAAGTGTTTGTTAATTATTTAGTTTATTTACAAAATCAACATAAGGACTATTGGAAGTTTTTTCAATCGGCCTCGCAGGGTGTTTGTCACTGCCAAAATGTCAGCTCAGCGGCACTTGAGTTCAACCAGTAAACTGCAGGTATTTCCTGTGGCAGCATTTTTTTTATGAATTTGTTAATTGTGTATTGGTTAAAAAGAAAGACCAAATGTGTTACATTAAATGCTTGTACGGCATAAAAATATACGAAAGTTGATCATTTTTTTACGCTTTTCTAATTACAGTTCCTGAATATACTTGCCTTGAGCGTGTTGGCCGTCATTTGGCGTAATCCTCAAATGATGGATGAACTTGAAAGTAGCCCACATGATTTCACCGTTGATCTAAATGCACCTGCTTTACCCACACCGCTTAGCAAGGTGGATCCCCCCTATGCTTTTAGAGATCATTCGCTCATCTATCGTAAGCGTTACCGTAAGCGAACACAGTAAAATGTCCGTAAAGTTTTATTAAAACTTTTAATCTTGCAGAGAACTTTGATATGGGAGGCTTGGTATGCACTTGCATGATAGCTATAACACTGATGATGATATATGGCACCATTAAGGGCAAACCTTCGCACTTGCTACCCTTCTTTTGCCTACAACTATTTGATTTTGCTATAACAACGTAAGTGCATAGTTTTGCTAGTTTGAGCGCCACCACCATGCAGCTTGATTATTCATATTTCGTCCTGTTACTTTACAGCTTGACAGCAGCTGGCTATCTCTGCTATTTACAAGCCATACATCGCATCATTGCTGAATCTCATCGTTTGCCCTGGCGTGAGAAGCTGCTGGAATTGCCACCCGAGGAGCTTGTTGTGCTTGTACTGGTTGTATTTGTGTGCATCGTATTTCTCAAGGCCTATTGCATTGGCATTGTCTGGCGTTGCTATAAGTATTTGACCTTGCGTCAGCAGCATTTGCGTACGTTGCTACCCTGTGTATTGCCTGACATTGCTGGCGGCTCGGGCTTTACGGCCGAGGAGCGCGCCTATTCAACTTTGCTACCCAATTATGATGAGGCTATATATATGAAACAGGCACCGCCGCCATCGTATCAAGTAGCCATGTCGAATTATCACAATGAAGATGAAACTGCTGGCAATGGAGTTGCTGCTGCTGCTGCAGCTTTTGTGGGAAATACTGGACCTCCCTTGTTTGTGGCATTGGATGCGCCCACTGCTAATGCAGCCTGCAATACAGACGATAACATGGATAATAATAACGATACTCCAAATAACAACAATACTATGCATGTTAATGCCAATACACCACCCATGCGTCGCAATGAACAGGCTGCTGCATCTGTTGCTGCTACAGATGCCGATGTTGATGCTGATTTGGAAGTAATTGATGCCTCGGTTGATGTCATAGCTGGCATACCGCCACCACCACCTTACAACGATGTGGCCGACGCTGGTGTACAGGTGCCATCACAATCACCGCTGCGTCATATTGTCTTGCCTGGCCAAGTGTCACGTGCTAACAGTGATGACAGCCAGGCTTAAGTTGTGATTGATGTGCTCTAAAATCTGTAATGAAACAACAACCCATGCACACCTCCTTCCCTGCTTTCCTAGTGCACAACAATTTGATTTTAAAAGGCAAATGTTTGCTCTTTGTTGTTATAAATATTTTTAGCCTTTTGAGCGGCGGCTTGCATTCCATTTGGCTTAACAACTCAATAGGCTAGACACAACCACATGGCTTAAAGAACATATGAATGAGCAAAGATTTTACGATTTAAGCGTTTGAGTGCAAACTATTTAGCATTGAGCTTACATTTGAGTGCAATGCATAATGTTATTGTATTTTATGCTTTACATATAAACAAAATTTGATTAAAAACAAAACAAAAAATCAAATCGTGCAATAAATAATACTATATTGCGCTGGTTTATCAAAATCTTAACTTGGAAAAACAATTAGGCGTGCAGCATTGCATGCATCAGAGTTCAATTATCATCTGTTAAGATATGCAATTTTATTTTAAACTTCGTGGCTTGCCCTCTCTATATTTTAGTTGTATACCAAACTTGTTTAAACCATTTTCATTATAATTAAGTTAAAGCATGAATTTCACGTAGTTACGCGCAAGTAGTTGTTACCAAAAATCTAAATTAAATAAAAAAAAAAACGTGTTGCAGCAACAGTTTAAGATTTAAATAATACATGGAGTGATGTTCTACTATGTTTAAACTAAATTTTAAGACTTGATGCATATATTTAATATTAATCTATAATGCATATGTTTATCACTTGTATTTTAGTTTCGTCTATCAATTACTTTTTTAAAGGAAAACATAAACCTTTTATGTATCTGTATGTATACAAATATATATAAATATATATATGTATGTACCTACTAAATATGCAAAGATATTCGAATAAATATTAGTTTATATTAAAATTTATATTGTGTTATTAATATAAGGAATTATGTTTGAAGATGAAAGTAATGATCGTCAATAATGTACATTTTTTTTTTAAAGTTAAAACAATTCGAAGTATCGGAACAACCTTACATTGTATATTAAGAAGAAATATGTTAATACAAGACAAGACTCCTAAAAGCTAATTAGGCCCTATGCAACGTAGAAATTTGAGCCATTTTTTGAGAGTCGCATAATTTCTGCTATAGTTTAGATGTAGCACCCAGAGGGAGTAGTCGTTGAATCTTCAAAGTTACGTAAAATTTGATCGGGGTGACTAGAGAAGTTGAAGTAACCAAGTTCGTCTGTCAGAACGCATACAGCTCAAAGATGATATTTATTTATTTTTTAATATATTTAAGGGTACAACTAAGTCCAGTTGACCTTAAGATTAAGCATTTTAAAAATTATGAAGTAATAAATGATAACGAGGAAAAAATATAATAAACCTAATCCGTATTCCTAACCTGATGGGTGAATTTTTTATAGTCTCACATCTGGGGCTAGCCAGGAACTTGGATTTACAATGTAAAAGATGAAAACAGAAAATAGCACATAATTTTAAACATTTTTTCCAAATAGAAGCCAGAGAACAACGTTAACCAAGATGGGATTTTTATAGTTTATGATTGGTCAAAGAAGCTCAATTTGGGGAATCAAGATAAGATAGGATAGATAAAGAAATGAATTGGATAGACCGTTCAAAGGAGACGAAATCATAGAGGTTATTATAATTTACGCATAGGACACGGAAAGGATCGTGTAACGCATAATTAGTTCTACAAAAAGTTAATGCTAGAGGTCGAAAATTACGAGTTACTCTGGAAGGAATGATGAAAGGAATTTTATTGAGGAGTGTGTCAATGAGACCGAGTAAAAGCTTATGTAAAAATAGCACGCCGTGGCATGTTCTACCATCATTTAGAGAAGGTAATTTTATAAGGCGAAGTCTGCTTGTATAGGATGGCAAAAAATAGATGGTTCGTATTGAGGGTTCCAAATGCAGGAGCAGTATTCCAAAATTGGGCGGACAAACGAAACGTACAGCAATTTGTTAGTATACGGGTCATTAAATTCTTTTGACCATCGCTTAATAAATGCAAGAACCTCTCGAGCTTTGTTTACGATGTTGTAAATGTGTTTATGAAACTTGAGTTTATGATCAAACAAGACACCAAGGCCGGACACGCTATTCACGCGTTCCAAGGAGTATGTAGCAGAATATGGGGCACAACGATAAATCGTCATAACATTGCATTTTGATAAGTTAAGAGACAGCTGGATTGCTCATGCACCATAGCTGCATGCTTTCAAAAACATTTTGAAGAAGTGGGTGTTTGCTGGTATCATTGTAGGCCATGAAAAGTTTAACGTCATCTGCATGCATGAGGATGCGAGAATGGGAGATATGAGCAAGAGTGACCAACTTATCAGGAAAAAATGCTGTTATTCTAGCATACTTCAGTTTTTTTTTAGTTGGATATATGAACAAAATTGATGGCACAAAAAATCATATTTTTTCATATTTTTGTGATTCGCTACTCTCAATTCGGTTGGCTATATCATACATCTGCTGTAACGAAAATCGAAAACAAATCGTGTTTTTCACCAATTTCATTCTACATCCATGCGCCGAATGTTTTTAAAAAAATTTTTATCTAAACTTGTTTTTTCAGGTACTGCATCGAGCAATATTTAGCAATATAACTTATTCTTTTACAGATAAGTAAAAAATGGGGCCAATTTATAATTGTTTTTGGTGGAAATCGTTTTAAAACAAATATGTAAGCCTTGAAAATAATGTCATTGATGTTTGTCAATATTTACAACTGATTTCTAAATTAATATTCATTTTGGCCAAAATTTATTAAATACATTAAAAAAAAAAATTTTAGACTACCCATTTCTTTCGAATTTTTGACAAACGAAGTTAAAACGCGGACAATCGAAACAGCAGCAGCTTTTTATTCTTGGTATCCAAAGACAGAGGAATTAATTCGTGATTCTTGAAAAATACAATTTAATAATTTTCTTAAAAAATGGAATTCAACAGCCGTTTCATATTGAAAATTATTGAGTTTATTATCTGCATTGCTTGTATTGTGCTGTACGTAATTGTGGGCGATCTATCCAATTACCCGCTTCTTGTCTGTGGCACTATTGTGGGCTTCGCAATTATCTGCGGTATACTTATACTTGGACATGTATTTGATTCCGTCTTGGAAAAAAATCTCAATGCTATAGTGTCCTTTCTTGGTTGTGTGATGTTTATCGTCTCTGGAGCATTGGTCATCCATCAATGGCGAAATGTCCCCAAACTATTTCACAACGAGAAGAACTATGCCGTAGCAGCGGGATCTATTATGATAATCAATGGTGCGATATTCCTTTTGGACGCCTTGCTCATAGTATTTGATGTCCAATGCTGATGAGTTTCGTCAAGTTGAAAAGAAGAATCTTTATAAATTGTTATAAATCAACCAAAATTTTAATATTACATACGCTTGTATAAATATAAATATAAATTGAATACTAAAGTATATAGGGTCACAATTGCATTATTATTTATTAACTTAGGGGTACAACTAAGTCCAGTTAAAAATTAAGAAATATTAAATAACAAAATAACGAGGAAAATATAATAAATGTATAATAAAACTAATCCATATACCTAGCTTGATGGGCGATTGATATGCACCGTCTCACAGCTGGGGCTGACTAGCAATTTGAATTTTTACAATGTAAAAGATGAAAATATAAAAGATTAAACTTTTTTTTAAGGAGTGACTGCTGTGTGAGTACTGTCCATATACCGAATTTAAATTTTGTGCTTTACCAGCTGCAGGTGCTGGCAAAAAAGGCATCGAAGGAAGTCTTCTACGGTTGATGAACTTATAATTGTTGCGGACTTTTGGTGGCAATTGAATTCAGGAAGTTCATTTTGGTTTTCAGGGAAAGCCCAGTTTGCTGATTTCTTGCAAGACAACTGTGAAACAAATGGTTGTGCACCACTCAGAATTGGCCGATCTGCGTTGTTGCGAGATGTACAGCTTTTCCGAAAAATCAGGCGACCATTTGTTTGTTAATGAGGTAATCCACGTCGAATGTTGTTCACGATTTAATTCCTTTTTTTTTGACCGAGAATCTTTGAAGTTAGTGTTCTGAGTACGTATAACCTTAAAAATGCCAAACCTTACGATAGCGCTGACAGTTGTCAGGTTGACCTTTCGCATAACGGAATTTATCATCGTTAAAATACGCCACTCGATCTCCTAGCGAACAGTTTTGAGAAAGATATGTGGGAACTCTCTATTTTGCGCAGATAAAATTTCAGCTCGTAATGTCAACTTCAGAAAGGGAATATAAATGATTCGCTCAATATTAAAAGAAATTTTTATTTCACATATTTATTTACTATTGTAAGTTGTTGATGAATTATCGATATTCTACTATTGGAATTTTTTGTTGTTTTTAATAGAAAATACTATGATGTTTTATGTGCATTTTCTTCACTATTTTAAATAAATTAGCAGTTCGGAAGCGTAGAGGTATAGCGTACTTGTATCAAAAACCGAACTTCGACAATTCGACCCGACGCAGCATCAATGGTGTATTCACCTGGCACTGGGACAGCAAAACGACGCATTTTTCCAATGTTAATTAATTAAAGACATGGTTGTTCGTAAACTGTAAAAACTTCTTAGTTTTAGTGGAGTACAGTCGCCCAACCGCATCATGTTCTGAATTCTAGAGTTTTGTTCCGGTCGAATACTCCGCATATTTTACGAAAGCTATTTGTCTGTACATTTTGTACTCCCCAAATTTATTCACATCCTTCATGAACACTATGTTGGTATTAACGGCGACACAAAGCGAATTCTGATTATCTATATTAAAGTCGCTAACATTTCAAGAGAACAAGATTAACTAAGTTATTCTTAAAGGGGATTCTTATGCAGTTCTCATTGTCACTTTCAATGGAACTTCGAAAAAACCCGTAGGCTACGATGTTAGGTGGACTTTTTTTTTTAAGGTATTGGACACCAGATCTTCACTCTACATCAAATACTGGAAAGCATTCATGAAAATCATATTGACGCACATTATCTGTTACTATAATCGCATTCGCATTACTATATCGCATTCGATAGCCAGAAGAGGGAACTGTTGCATACCACAATGTCCCTATTCCTGCCAATATCATTGGACTTTGTACAATGAAGCAAAGGTAGTAAAGGACCTCTCCAGCCGTCAAAACCGTGCGTGCTTTCAAGCAAGGCGACCTACCCTCCATCGTGCGACCTCTTCATTTTCGTAAAGGAATGGATATTGCGAACGGCTATTCTTTTGTATCTTGGCATCGCCATGAATACCAACAATATCAGATGGAGATAAGCTGTCTGGACCGACAAAACTTACGCTTGACAAGACGCTCATTCGGCGCATGCTCTTGTGTTATGTCACCAACGGATGCACCCGCGCCTGGGATGTTCAAGAAAACAAATCTTTGCAAAATCTTCGCCATTTCTCGAATTGGGGCGACTATCGCATTTGAATGAACCATTAGCAGTATGAACTCTCCAACAACATAGATGTTGTCCAGCGCTGTACGGCACAACGTGTGCCGTGTCACTCGTACGGATGAAAAAGTTCTAGAAAAGAAGGTGTTTTATGCAGATCGACATGAAGCTCATGAAGGAACATTCAGATGGAAATCTTTCCTTGGAGTGACCATCTGTAGTTGGCTCGCGTGCAAAGCAGGTGCGCCCGGCGAAAGCCAGTGAGATCAGCTATAACTTGATAGTGACTTGTAATAACTATATAAAATGAAATAATTTCAATTATTGCTTTGTAATTCTGATTGTTTATTATTAGACAATGTAAATAATTTTTTTAATGAAAAATGAAAAGTCCCTTTAATAAAATTTTGCTCAGACAGTGGTACTTACGCTGCAATTTTGACTTGCAAGTAGTTGGAATGCACTTCAGATAAGCATTAATAATGATAATCTTAAAATCACACTGTTTCGAGTTACGTTCGAAATTACTATGAAGCCTAAGGGGAAGCACATTATAAAGAAAAACAATGTTTCCATACCATGCCATCTACATATATATTGTGTGTGTATATATATTACAAGTATATAAATTGCATTTTTAAAAATATTTATTTAGCAGCATATCGACAAAATGTTACAGAAATTTAGTGTAAACACTTAGGCCTTCCAGTTAGACCAGGTGCGGATTTCATTCCAGATGTTGGTGCCGGGGCACTCAGTGGAACCAACCTGACGATGGCCATACAGAATGTAACCAGATTTGATCTGACCACGGCTGACAGCATCGGAGAGCAAACCCTTGCAGGCGGTGATCTGAGCAGAGGTCATCTTATCGTTGTTGTAGTTGCCAAGGAAGGAGATGCCAATAGATTTGGAGTTCCAGTTGGTAGCGTGGGCGCCCAAGACATTCCAGCCACGACCCTCATAGACATTGCCATCACCGCCAATCAAGAAGTTGTAACCAATATCAGACCAGCCCAAGCTATCCATATGATAGGCCTGAATGTTCTTTAGCTGGGTAATGCAAGCAGACTTGGTGGTGCAATAGTTGCCAGCGGTATGATGAATGACGGCATAGCTCAAAGAGCTGGCCAATGTGGACTTGCTCTTAGCGGCACGACCACCCCACTCGGACTTGGAGATGATGTTTACGCCAAAAACGGCCTGAGCGCAGCAGAATACTGCCAAGAGAATTAAAGCCTTGTTTGCCATAGTTAGAGTAATCAATGGAACTGTTGGGATCTCCGACAAAAGCCGATTCTTATATACCCCTACAGAGCTTATCGCATTGGAAAACGTACAAATTACGCACACGCCGGCTGCGTCGTATCTGTAGCAGCAAATCCTGATAATGATATGATTATTTTTGACTATGAAAGGCATACGTATAGTACCACTATAAGCAAGACCCCCCTCTTAAAAAGCACAACGAGTTTTTAATCTGCACAATAAAATATTTAATTAATTTGTTAAGTATTTAATGAAATATTAGAAAGTATTGTCTATTTTAAAATAGCTACGTTTATCAATTGGTGCTTCTTTGTAGTTATTATGGGAAATTTAGAGGCCTATCGATTGTAATTTTATATGACAAATGTGCATATCTATGTTTAGCTTTGGAATGAGCTTATCTAAAATGTAATTCCCAAGTCACCTGATGTACATCATCATCGCAGTTGTCTAATACGTCACAAGTCGATCGTTAACAGATTTATGATAGCATGCCGAAATTTTAATTTATAATACTACTTATTTGACAAAAGATAAGTTAGGATTTAAATTCCTCTACATATATAATAGTGACAGCTTTGGTGGTGTGCATTGTGCAGAGTATTTAGGAATATTTATAAGATTGAGATTATTACTTTATTTATTTATTTTTTTTTTCAAATGCGGAACACAATAACAAAAAAAATAAGTTTCGACAGATGGTCTTTGGAATTGAACATAATATTTATAAGATTGATATGAATGCGTTTGTTTTTGTTTTGTTTTCTAGAAAATGGCAAAATAACTTGTTTTTTGAGGCATCTTAACACGGCTCAAAGAACTCATCTAACATAAACTCATGTATTAAATCCCATTCGACTAGTGTTGCAAAAAGTAAGAATAAAAAGTACAGACTGTAGGCAAAAATGGCGGCGGAACGTCGTGAGTAAAAGTTAAAGGTTAGTGTCCATAATATGGTGCATATAAGGGTAAGTATGAGAAAAATAAAGCAATTATCGCCATGTTCGCCGTAAAGCCAAAAGGATGAGCCGACTTCTCTAACCTTTTTATTGTGTAGGAAAAATATAGATAGGCCGATTAAAATATCTGAAAAAAAGATATATTATAGAGAAATTAACTTGAATGTATGAACTTTGAAAAAGCTACTTAAGTGTATTCATATCAGATTGATTTTTGTGCATATGTGTTATTATATATAACGTATTTAAATAGGCTGCTCAAAACGTACTTGGGATCATTCAGAGAGCTTGTAGAAAGCAACACAGTGGTGTGTCTCGAAAGGTTGAATGTGTGGTAAAGAAGAGACTGAGAAAGAGAGAGGAAGCCCCCGAATTGCCAGGCCATCAAAGAATTGTTTTGCCCAAAAACTTGGTTCGTTTTCTTAGTATTCCTGAACTCTCTTATGCACGCAGCTTGAATACGTACATCACATTATCCTTTTCTTTAATCAAACACTTATAAATCGTGTAAACCCTTTACCACTCAATTTACAATCCTAATTATCCCAGTTTGAGATGAGCAGCCTAACAAGAGTTGCACCTAGTACACGCATTTTATTTCAACAAGTTGTCAATCCAACTGAATGCATTATCGAAATACTTACTAAAAAATGGACCACCCAGTATAGCGGCAAAAGCCATTTTCTCATATCCTTGTAAAGCAAGTGAAACATTGGCAATCATATCGCTGGTCGCATTGGCTATCGATCCAAATGTGATGCTCATGTAGTTTGATGTCATATTGAACACAATGCCAACAATTGAGGAAAGCACCTCAATTTCGGTGGAACAACTCATAATGATAACTGTAGAGGTCGCCATGCTCATTATCATGAATCCCTAAATAAATGTGAAATTGTATACATTTGAGTTTACAGAGAAAAACTTACAGAATGGTAAGCCGGTGGTATATCGGTTCTTGAAGTTAGGAAAATTATAATGCTTAGTGGTATTGTTAGAAACAGTGAGTACATAGCGTAGCTGGTATCTATGGATAGATACCAGCTATAGTATTGCGATTGTATCATTGCTAAAAGAGAAATTACATTATGTTTATAAAACTCAGAGAATAAAATCTAAAAAGTTGAACCAAAAGCATGGCAAAAATTACAGGAATGCAGTACACACTCGAATTCTAAGACTGGCGAAATGGGGTGTGTTTCGATGTATCGGTATAGGACCCGTTGAAGATAACTTTTGATTATGTAGCCTACTCAAGTTTATATTTTATAAACAGTCCACCTGCTAGTTATTGGTATTTACTTTCCTCCATTTATATCTGCAGTAACTGCTAAAACTATGTCAGAAACACGTAGAGATAAGTTGGGCAATCTTACTTAAGAAACAAAGAGCATGCTCCCTGAAGTAAAAGGATTTTTTGCTCAAAAAAATACCTAAAACGTTGTTTTTAACAATTATTTTTTTATGGAGTCTTCGTGTCTGCTTGATGTCCATTACTTCTCTACAATTGTACGTTATCGCAGTCGTTATAGATAACAATACCAAATTGAACTTTTGAACGTAACTATGCCATATTGCACGCCAAAGACAGCAATATTTCAATTCTTTTGGATCAACTTTGCTTAGAAATCAACAATAAATCCACTTACAATGTGTCGCAGATATAACCATAAACGGGGTAAGTACAACTTGAATACAGTTGAGCAATTTGCTCCAGCCATGCTTTTCCCTCTCATAATCCACAACAGGCACACAAATTGTACTTAGAAATACTATGGGCGACTTCAACAACAGATATATGCGACGATATGTATTGCTAAACTCCCAATCCTCAAAGTTAAAGGGCATTATTGTTTCAAAAAACTCAGAAAACAAAAAGAGATTCTTGGGATTGTTAGCATTATGAAAAATCATACGAGTGCTATTAAAATCTATAGTAGGCTGTGGCGGCTGCGGCATATGAGTTCCAAAATGTTTAGCCATGGTTGGTTGTTCATTATCCTGCAACCCTAGGTCCTCAGCAGACCTTGAGTCATATATGGAATAGTCATATTCTTTGATATTTATTTTTTCATCGAACTGTAGATCTTCTATAGTGTCCTGCAAACGACGAATTTTTTTCCGCTGCTCAGGCGTACGGGGTTTTAGTTTCGCGCTTCTTAATTCCTGCTGCAATGCTATGAATGCCAAAAGTTAATAAACTTCTTGAAGTTAAACATATTTAAGCTTGCGTATACATACATTTTACAGTTTGTCGCACCAAAACAAGATCCGCAATATTTATCACTAAATAAAAAATATATAATATTATGAGTGCTAAAGAAGAGAGATATACATAGTTAACATGTGGTTGTTGCCAAACTCTAAATAAATAATAAATGGCTTACTTACCCACAGCCTCAAAAATCGTTACCGTATTACCACGAAAGACCACAAATTGTATGGAAACAGCAGCAAGTAACAGAAATAGAAGATCGCGCAATGTACTGTGTCCGTTCATTTTGAATGGTCGTAGAAAGCAAACGGTTCCACCACTTAGTAAGATGATGGAAACTGCATTTCCCACGGTTATGGTAAAAATAGCAGAATCCGCACGTATAGGCATCACATTAGCAAATAAATCAGGAGATGCATTACCGAAAGCTAAAAATGTAATTCCGGCTAAGTACTCATTCATATGAAGATGATAAGATAAAATTTTCAGTGCCGGCCCATAGCTACATGGAATAATTATAAGTTTATGAGAATATGAATTTATTGATTTTTCTCAACTTACTTGGTGTTCACAGTATGTCCCAATATAAGCAAAAATATACCAACGGCCATCAGAAAAATGCACATTACCACAATCTCATTAAAGTGATTACGTATATTAAAGGCACAGTACATCATCTCAAAATAATTAAAAATATTTATTAATTGCTTGCAATCGTTTACTCGGCGTGCAATGGAACAGCGATATTCGTAAGATACGCGCATTACGCCCAAACAGCTCATCTATAGATTAAATTTAAAAAAAAACAAATTTGATTGAAATAAAGTTTCAACGATTAACGAAAAAATTACTTGATCAAGAAATTCGTCAAATTGTTCTTCCATAAAATTGTCAACTTCCTGCGCCATTTTGAGACTATTTTTTATTTCACGTTTAAATTTGCAATTGCGTAGTTTTTAATTTTTCTATCACAACAATTTCAATTTATTTAAGGTTTAAGAAATTATTTACAAACACTGAATAATACTGACAGAAACAATTTGCACTAGGCCTACTTGAAAAACCAAGACTCAGTGTAATAACTCATTTGTGAGACTGAACTTTCTATTTCTGTATGGAGTTTTGATATCCTCAATGGAAAAAGGAAAACAAAATTTGTACTGAATCTGTGAGATTTTGTTGAGACCATATCGTCAGATGGGCGCTAATTGCTGGGATAGCTTAAGATATGTGACACTAGAATGTCAGGCGCTTCTTTAAGCTGACACCTAGCGTTTTTGTGCACAAAAAATACTTCACATAGTTGCTCTCCATTTTGAGGGTGTTTTTTTTTTTATTTTGATCATCCATCCATTGATGCAAGTCTCTAGCGCTGTAGAAACAGGTGTTTCTGGGAAGAAGTGCAGGAATTGCTCTGCAAACGAAAATATAGCAATTTAAAGATCGCTTAAACCAGCGATCGGCATATTATTGACTGTGGTCATGTCAAACGTATACAAGTTGAAAAGTTTTGGCCCCAACATGCTATGCTAAGTACTTCACCGACTTTGATTCCAATTGGCGGAGAGGAGTAAAAGGACAGAGGAAGCAATTGTTGATAAAGGCTAGCTGTGGGTTGTTCATTTATACGGATATGGTAGACATGAGTTCAATAAAGACTGAAGGTTATTGGTTATTAGCTGGGAGTAGTGGGTTCGCTGTGGAGCCCTGTTTTTACGAGAAGTTTTCAGTTTCTTCCCCCTCACGGTGAAGCTGAAAAAGGTAACAGTAAGGTCTATCCGAAGATGGGTTGGTGATGACGCACAATGGCTTGGAAGCTAAAAAGCAGTAACAAAAGTCATATCTGCTAAATCAATCAAGAGATTTTAGTGAATTTATTTGTGGTTGGAATGCCTCAAACTGCCAGAGGCTTCAAATTGAATGTTCATGATGACAGGACATCTAAGAGTTGCTTGGTTGGTTGCTGGTTATAATTTCACAATTATATTATAAATAATATGTACAGTCAATACTGAAATATTATTATAGATTTCGAAATGGAAATTTCGGAGCAACTGATCTCTAGTTATATTTAAGGCGCAAACTTTGATTTTGAATAAGGAGTAGCTTTGTCCAGATGCGTGTCTGCGACTTCTAACGCTATTTATAAAGATTATATTTCTAATAATTCATGCCAGGCGATGTCTCTTCTATTTGAACAGCAATTAATATCGATTTTCAGGCTGTGCCTTTTGGAATTGCCAATAGCTAGGTAAAACTTTATTTCAATTGATTGACAATACTTAGTAGGCATTATTTGGTTTATTTTCCTATTTTTTTTTAATTAAGAGCAAGTTAGTCAAGTTCTACGTGTAGTTGCATTATTTTGAAAGCCTTCTATAATTTATTTAAAGTTGATAAGCTGTGCTATACAAAATGAACAGCAAAGTAGCCATCTATCGACTGACATTTTAAATTTATGTTTTATAAGACATTCCCTTATATCCGCACATGCGCATTTCAAAGATTTGTAGACTTTGTTGAAGCTTTTCGTCTTGAATAATTATGGTTGGTTTACTAATATAATATTTTGCCATAAATTTCAAATCATTTTAAAGCTTTGTAGACTGTGGTTTAAGATTTTCGACTTGAATATTTCTAGGTGGCTTTTGGAATTATTATTCTACTATTTATATTATATTATAACATAAAAGCTTTAAAGTTGTGGAAGTTTGTTTTATAGTAAATACCATAAAAGTTTCAAAAACATATTATATTTGTCTTAAAATCTCCCACCAAAAAATACTGCTAATATAAGCAATAAAAATAAATGCAATACGATACACAAATGGTTCGTATCTAAATATTAAAGTGCACATCTTTCACCAAGCGGTGTATCATTTGTACTAAAACATTCTATATCCATAAGAAAAATAATAATTATACCATAAAATACGAAAAACTGAAACATCATCAAGAAATCAATTTTTTATAACAAAAAAGTGGTGTTCCATAAAGTCTAGTCTATAAATATATAGTGAACCGATTTTTCCATAATCCATACAATATTTAACAATATCGTGCAAAGTAAACGAAACACAAAGAATTTCTTAGACAATTTTTTTTAATAATTGCCCTATTGGTACTATATGGCATATTTATTAGAAAAATAAAAATCTGTTTGTTGTTAGCTAAATTATTTATTCAAAACTTTTTGATTTTCTTGAGTGGGTGTATAACATTTCCCTCGAAGCTGTATCGATATAAAAAACAAAATATTAGACAAACGAACGAACGAATATGGTTAAATAAATTAAAAAACAAACGAATTGTATCAGAAAAAATTCATGTTGTTTTTCTGACCGATTTGACCTTTGAAATCCATATGATACAGTCGACCGATTTTGATCGAATTCGACGCAATTATTGAAAAGACAAAAATTCCAAATAAATTGCAAAAATGTTGCCCTGTGGGAGTTCTATGAAGTAGTTAACCGCCCTAAATCAAATTTTTCTGGCGCGTTGAATTTGCTTATAATATCTTATTAACCAAACGAATTATTCATCTTACATTTTTCGGGTTTCTTAAGATGTACATACACACTACCTCATTGTCATTATATAGCAACTTCTCGATATCAAGAAAGTAATATTGCCCTTTGACGATTATGGTCATTGCTTCAAAAGTGGAGCATAGAGTGATTTTCCCAGGTAAATAGCGTCCAGTGCTGCTGGTTGGAATCGAACCACTGACCTTCCGATTTACAGCCAAATAAAAGTATATGGTATTACTTCGATGTTTTGTTCTCGAATTAATCATTTATTGCAGTTATTATTATTTAATTTTTTGTTTAACAATATAAATAATTAAAGACTTAAAAGCCTATTTTTTACATGGTCATTAAAATTATAAAAAAATTCTGCGTAAAAACAATTCGTCTGACTGACTACTTCAGATTTAGCCAATTATTTTGTTTTAAAGCGGAAATATAAAAATTTATTATTATTAGAAATATAACATTTTAAAATGATACCAATTAAAAAAAATGAGAAGAGAGTTGACAGAATAGTTAAGATTCTTATCTATTTTATAATTCTTAGGCATTGCCAGATTCTGACAGACAATAATCTGAAGTTAATAAATGAAAAATAGTTTTTAAGAGTAAATACAATTTTGCTGATTTTCTTACAATAGTCTTTGGATAATTTTAAGCGTGTCTCCAACTAGCTTTCGCTATTTTTCAGAACATTTTTTTTTAAATTAAATTCTTTGCATACTTTGTAACGAAACAAGTTTTCCATTAAAAAGTTGAATTTCTAGGGTCAGCAAAAAAGTATGCTGCATTTTTTAATAGGTGCCTCTTCATATACAAGAAATTATATATTATATTAACTTATTATTACCAAATTATCCCTAGAACAAAAAGCTAAGTGTTGTAACAAGCTACAATGAGAAATCATTAATAATACTATCACTTTTTTATAAATAGGTTATTTTCGATTTCCCAAATATATTTGCAAGTCGACTACTACGCTAATCGTTGTCCTAACAGCTGTATATGTTCGAATAGGAAGCCATCTTTGACCCATTCTGCAGCTCTTTTTTTTGCTTCTCTTGCAGCTGCACGTATTCGCGCTGTCAAAGTATTTCATTCGTTAAATTCGGCTAAAACTTTACAAATTGTCAGCAAAAAAGTAAAAAAAAAAAAATTGGATATTTCCGTCAGATCCATATAAGTATATGCGCCATTTAAAATGCTTCGAGTGTTTTAAAAACTTTGGATAGAATGACATCTCGAGCCGGTTGTGCAATGTTGCGGACAGAGCTATTCAAACGTACCAAACTTGCCGAATATTATTAAGTTGTGCAGCGTACATTGCATTTGTTGAGCAAAAGTTTGACAGCCGTTATCCTTACGGTAGAGCTAAGCTCGCATAGCTGCTACATGCCATGTGAGTGTGATATCCTTATTAATATATAACCATAATTCAGCTGGATTTCGCTTGACATGGCAGACAATAAGCGTTCTACAACAATGAAGGCGCATGGAAAACTTGTCAAGTGCTGAATTATCAACTTAAGATTCCAACACTAGTTGCTAATTTAAATGGATATCCGAGTTTGAAAACTTACTACCAAACTTTTCAACAGTCCAAAAATTCGTAATACTTGACTCGACAATTTGGTTATTTTTTTTTTTACAAAATTTAAATGCGCTTTTAGCTTGTTGAGCCACAACTGAAAGCAAAAAACCCAAACTTAACTTTGGCTGCAACAGCTGCCCTACACACAGTTTTTGGTCAAAATGCCTGCATTTTCGTTTTATTTTTGGTAAGAAGCATCATCATTAAAAACGTACTTTTAATAAGTTCAAGTAGTTTTTGTCCCAATGCTTAGCGAAACTTGAAAGCTTTGGCTTTTTCTTTAGTACTTCAGCGAAACAATGAATTCCACCAAAATGTAGTTTATTTGTTTAAGGATTTTGCCGCGTTCCTGCCGGCTGAGAAAAAGTCTCAAGTGATACAGCTACATCGGTGGCCAGCGAATGTTTCTATGCTCTTTAATAATATATTTTTATATAATGCCGTCAATTTCGATGCCAACTTTAAGTTAAACATTGTAAAATTAAGAAATAGTAAATGGTAACGAGGAAAATATAAAATAAAACCAATCCGTATTTCTAAACTGATGGCTGCATTTTTTATAGATATGCAACGTCTCACATCTGGGGCTGGCTAGGAACTTGGATGTACAATCCAAAAGATGAAAACAGAATGTAGCACAAATATTTTTTAACCAAGAGAGAAGGCAAGGAACATCGTTGAACAAGTTGGGTTTTTATAGTATGTGATTGGTCAAAGAAGCTCAAATTGGGGAATCAACATTAAATAAGTTAGATAGAGAGATGAATTGAATAGACCGTTCAAAAGAGAGGAAATCATAGAGCAATGGATCATGTAACGTATAGTAAGATCTACAAAATGTAGGAATGACGAAAAATATTTTGTTAAGTTGTGCACTAGAGTCAATGAGATCGAGTAAAAGTTTATGCAAAAATCACTTAAAGAAGGTAATTTTATGGGGCGAAGTCTGCATGCATAGAACTGCAAAGAAATATTGGGAATCCCCGAAGAGCGTATATTTATAATTGTTTTTGAACTGACTCAAACAACGCTTGATAGTGTGGGAATTAATCCGTTTATTTTAATAACTAAGTAAACTAAGCCACAAAACAAAATTACTTTGGAGGCATAATTTCATTTAATTTAGCCGATTACAAACGTGATATAAACTTCTCATCCAACCTCGCTCTCAATTAGACCATTGATTCACCTGAACGCCATCTTGTTGACACCAAATGAAGTTCAGCTGCTCTATTGTGGACAAAAAAGTTTTTAAACATCGTTTGGTAGCGCTTGCCATTCACAATAACGTTGTGGTTGACATTCGGCATGCATTGGTAATGCCAACAATGCTTCTGGTTGCTCCACAATTCAGATACGGCAAATTTGTTTTTACACATATCCAATGCCACATTTCTAGCCGCAAAAAATTGTTAATTTATAAAGACATCGTTACCGCTTTTGGAGTCCTTTAAGCAGTATAACGAAAGCATATTGCAGCAAAGTGATGTACCCTATATCCTTTATACATACCTCAAAGTATTTGACACCCGATATTTGAGCGATTGCAGGCTGCTAGAAAGTGCAACTGTCCGTAACTTTAATACGCCATCTGAATGGAGATTCAGATTCTAGTCATTGGAGAATGACTAGAAGAATATTCTAGTTTCTCAATAAAACTGGTTGAAGCAATAACGTGGCTAAACTAAGGTAACAAGATACGCAAGCTTAGATTTTAGTAATTTCAAGACATATCAATAAATAGAACAAAGTTCACTTTAAAATTAAATTTTTATTTGATCAACAACGTAGATAGAAATAATAAATTTACGGTCGCCAGAAAATCGATTCAAAACCAAATAAGAAAGCAGTTTCATCATGTGCAATATTGGGTATTTTGTTGATAGAAACCCAGAAATGCGCGCTGCAGGCCTCACATTTAAAAAACAACATAGTGCCGCTTCGTGCTTAAAGCTTAGCAATACCGAGGAAGCCGCGGAATATATTATACGTTCCAAGTGCGCTGAATATGTTCAGGATAAAAAAAAGTTTCTCTTTAAGAGCACACCATTTATACCAGAAAACACCATAGATTCGTGTATTCAAACGGAACTTTTAAAATCACGATTTGTACAATTTAAAGAAACATTTTCGGAAAACATGTACTTTAAGAAACCTCAATTAGGCGAAGTTAAACCATCAGGTTCTAAGCCCGACAGTGTTACCAACGAGAGCCAAACGTTTGGCAAGAAATTAAAAGCAACTGAGTCTGCATATGAGTTAATAATGCCATGTAAAACGCCAGCGGAGGTCAATTACGAATATGCCAAGGGACACGGCCAATATATAACAAGCCATAATCACTATTTTCCGGCAGAAAAAATCGATCGCCATTATTCAAAGCATTTCGATTGTAAATCTACCTTTGGAGAGTACTTGGGTGTAGACGATCGAGGTGTTATGGTGAAACGCTGTCTACGGGATTGCCACCGGCCACAGTTAATCGGTAGACCCCAGTTGGACTTTATGCAGCGTAAAGTTAGCCCTGTGGGCTCCAAATATCAGAAATATGAATACGAAATACCGAACATGACCCATGGCGTACGCACTAGTTATAATGAGTGCAATGTTAGAATGCTTATAGAAAATGCAAAACAATGTGTAGACCATGAGGCCATGTGTGAGGCCTTTGGTTACCTAACAAATCTACGCAGCGATTTAAAGAGATTGGTCGAATTCGATTTTTACGATTTGCTAACGTCACTCGAAAGCCTTGATAAGGAGAAAACGGATTTAATCAAATTTGATATAATCTTTCAGATTTTAAATACCATGAACGTACATATAGATAGTGAAAAAATTCGTGTGCTTGCATCATACTTTGGTGCGTTCGTTGACGAAGGATGTGCCTCAGAGCTTGTTAACTACAAAGATGTTTGCAAAATGTTAATGCTGCAAAATCCCTTGCCTAAAATTGAAGTACTCTCATCCGTGCCGCCGCATGCGCAACGTTTGACCACTGTCTATCGCTTATTCTGTTCCGATCGGAATAGGAGACCATGTCAGGAATCTATGCCGCCCACCAAGTCCTCCAAGCAACCAGATGATGATGAAACGCATGTTTCCGATTTGATAACACCCAATTTGTTCATTACAAAAGGCCTTAGACAAAGTGAATTCACACGGTTACGATCTAAGGAACAACTTTGTCGTATATTCCACGAGATTGTCAGTACCGAACAGTTTTGTTTTATTTGGCAACAACTTTTGGAGCAGTACCAGGATCAATGTGGTCAATTTTCTGTAATACAATTTCGTGATTTAATACCAGAATATTAAATTAAGCACTTCTTGTAGGGCTACTATGTTAAACTATTCGTATTGCAGTGCTGATTTTGTCTCAAATACACCTATAGTTTGGTTTTCAATTTATAAATATTAAATAAAACGTAAAATAGCATTTATTTCAAAAGTAACCTAAAAAGCTATGTGACGGCCACAATATTTTTATAAGCAAAACCGCTGTTCTAAACTTTTTTCGACCAAATAGAGTAGCTTTTCTTCATTTGGTTTCAACAAGATGGCGTTCATATAACTCAATGATCTTATTGAGAGGGAGGTTGGAGGAGCAGTTGCTTGAATATGATTAAGTGCCTCCAAAGTAATTTTGTTTTGTGGCTCATGACTGCAGCGATAAGGCGGCAACGTTTGACGCACCGGAAGCCAATGTATTCATGAGATCGCTTTTAAAAATTCAATTTCTTAAAAGTTTATAAAGTAATTATCGCAATACATATACATTAATATATTCTTTTCGTAATACATGATGATCCCCGAAGCTATGCGGCAAAATGTTGCAACGCATTGAACCAACACCAACACTTTAATGCTAAAACTTCAAATGCGCTGTTTAAGGATATTTTTAAGAAGCTTCGAATCAGGAAGCTGATAAGCGAAGATCAGGTTGGTTGGTTTTTTTCTTAAAAGTAACTGGTAAAATTGCACCTGATCGTCATATATATATAAGAAAGGACTTGGTACGATGCCCAGCACACGAAGATCATACCGATACACCTAGGCGGGCGTTGCATGTCTACCGAATATTCGTGGTGCTTGTAAAGCAAATTTTTTTGGTTATGTTTCTCAAGAATTTGTTCTATTTGTGCTCCAATAAATAGTACAATATTAACAGGTAGTATTGTGATAAAATACATTTGCCGAGGGACAGAAAAAATCCGAAATTATAAGACATCTCGACGATTTTACTACCTTTGATAAGTATTTTGATTTAATAAAACACGATGTTTTCCTTCCAAACACAACATTTGGCAAAATTGAATAATAATATATAATAATGAATAATATGTCTGACAACTTGAATATATTTATATTTTGTAAGTCAGTATATAGATTCGTATGGATTGTCAAAAAACTCAGCCAACTTGCTTTAACTAAATAAGGCAAGTAGCCTTATTTTGCAAATGTTTTGTTTCACTCAGAAATACGAAAATAATCAGAGTGGTCCTAAATAGTTCTCCAGCTGGTGTTTCAAAGCCCAAATAATGCATTTTATTTCAAATTAGTGAACGAGCTATACTGAAAAATACTGTTCGAAATAGGTAAAATAAATACAATATGTATGTATTTTGGACAGTATTTGAGTTAAGAAGATGGCGCCAGCAGTAATATTAAACTATTCTGATAGATGGTAGATGCAAATAATTATTGACAAAAAAACCAAAATGCAATTAAGTTAGTGATGCAATCACAAAAATATTGTTATATATACAACAATTTTTGTCTTCTCGATCAGATACGAATCTCACTCTCATCATCGTTAAGCTCTACAACCCGGGGTGGATTTTGGCTTTCTCAACAATTCTTCTCCATTCGTCTTGGTTGTAAAAAAGCGCGCTCCAGTTCCTTACTTCCATTTCCATCATGTCCATCGTCAATATTATCAAATTGGCGCTTTCTTGGGCGACCTCTGTTTCTTGTGGAGAGTGGTGTGTGGTGCTCTGTTCTGGTCCATCCGTAGGACATGACCTATCCTTCTTAGCATCTGGAATTTAATGAATTTGACTACATCTTTGCCATGGTTTAAGCTCAATAATTCGTCATTTTTTCTTGAAATGAAGTCTACGCGAACCAAACGTAGGTCAGAGTATTCTTATTTCAAAGATTATTAGGGATTCTTCTTCTACCGTCTTCATGGTCCAAACTTCTACTCCATATGTGATTATTCTCACTCTCTTAAGCAAAACTTTAAATAAGTTGGTGGTTGGCTTTTCATCTACATCCCATTTCACACAATTATAATATTTTACGATTAAAACTAAAGAATGATTTTTTTGGAATAAAATAACATTTTCATTGCATGGTACTCGAAAATCAATATAAGACCACGGTAATCTCTGACAGAGTTTTCTTTGATAACAATTTGAAATGCATACTTTTGGGTATGCAACGACTCCTTAGTTTTGAGCGAAATGTACTTATCACTTTCTCTGCTTTCTGGCTCGCTTCACCCGGTTAAGAACGCAAGTCCACACCTTGACTCTACAC
This sequence comes from Chymomyza procnemis, assembly GCA_035046065.1. Classification (NCBI taxonomy): domain Eukaryota; kingdom Metazoa; phylum Arthropoda; class Insecta; order Diptera; family Drosophilidae; genus Chymomyza; species Chymomyza procnemis. The sequence continues at coordinate 6,579,565 of JAWNOJ010000023.1, read as the reverse complement.
GCTATTTAGGTGTCACCCACAGACACCACGAAACTTGCACTCAACTTGAACTCAACCTCAATCAGCATGTTGGTAACCAAAATTGAATGGCGGACTGGTCACTCATGCGCTGTCATGCTGTCAACATCCTAAGCTATTTCTGTGCTTTCAGTAAACCAGATATAATTCAATTATTGCCCACTTCTAAAATTCTGATTTTAACCAGGCACCACATATCTGCGGTTGTCCACGTGGACAACGTTCATCTAATATTAGGCCTCAATCACAATCTCAACACAGTAAATATCTACCACAGTGAAGTGGTTACACCCCAATCGGTATAAAAGAAGAGTCCAATCGTAGCTTTTTCAAATGAAACTCAGCAATGCCATGATCTGGGGTTGGAATGCCTGCCGATCACATTACCACACCTCAGAAGGTGCAAGTGCTTCGGTAGACAAGAATACATATGTGGGCCTCTAAAGTTAACCACTCAGGTCCAATTTAAGGTAAGTTAAGGTATTCCGATTTTCGCTTAATGCAAAGGAATTACCATTGAATCCGTTTCATCAATTGAAAGTTTGAGTAAGTATATTATTTTTAGTTAACATTTAGGATATATTCTCATAAAAAACGTTCAACTTAATATCGGAAACTTAGTTGAATGATAATGGCCGTCTACAAAATACTTGAGAATTTGAGATTTTAGCGTTAGAAATACTTATGATATAAGGTGGTTGTTCTTATTTAGTTTGATACTTATACAATCAGAAAAAATATATATTTAAAATAAATGACATGTCATTGGGCCAAATAATGGTGATACTTTCTACACCAACCAACTGAGGAAAGTGCGACATTAAGGATGAATAAACTGAATAGGCGTACTAAGGAAATAACGGTTCTGAAAAATCGTATACTATAGATATATAGTTATAAATAGAATAGATAGAATTTATTGAAAAAGAGTAATAACTCTTTATATTAGTGTGTCAACGGCAAACTTAAAAGGGAAGGTATTCTTTGAGGTACCCAAAAAAGTACACGCCATTTTTATTTACATTTTAAGCTTTGACGTACAGCGCTTTGAAATATATCTCAACTCATTTTGCAAAGTGCTGCAACAGCCTGCAAAGACTAATTACATTAATGAAGTATCATAATTAAAACACATCCAAGCGGCGACCTCAAGTAAAATGTGAAGCAAGCAAAGGCGTCAACCTGAAGAATACTCCATGGTAGTTGACGTTGCCTACGACGACAAGGACCAGTCGACCGGGGACCAAGTTTGGCACGTCATAGACGACAGACGTTTGTGCATCTATTGAAATTAAGTCAAGCGTTTCTTTTATATTCTACTACAGCTATTTCGCTTGGGCTGCACAAAGTCTGGAGGTGCTTCGTTGAAGCAGCTTTCAATAAGCTTTATATACTACATTAAGGGTGTTGTGTTGATGGCAGTGGGTATGTGTGTGGCATGGTCTAATGGTAAGACGGTTAAGCCGTGCATAAGGCAGCAAGGTGACATGAAGTTTGCATCCAGGCATACGGGGCCGAATGGATTTTCAGTTAATTAGTGTTAAAGTGGCTTGCCGCCCGGCCTGCAACGAAGGTAGTTTGATAAATCTGTAAATATTTGAATAAAAGTTAAAAGCAGAATTGTTTCTAAAAATTGTTGGAATACCTTTCTGGTTTTACTTACTGCACGGTTTCCGGGCTTTTAAGCAGTCAATTGGCTATGAGAGATTAGATGGTCAAGACGTAAGGTACATAAGACGTTGTAAAAGTCGTCGCGTTTTTTTTTTTTTTTTCCTTCTTTTTACGCTTGGTAACTTAGGGCCTCTACAAGAGCCTTCCATCGAACCCTATTTTGCGCCTTCTGTTTATCTCTGTCCCATGTTGTGTTCGCCTGGGTCAGTTCTTGGAGGATGGATCTTCTCCAAGTCGCCTTGGGTCTGCGAATCCGACTACTGCCTCGTGGATGCCAGCTATCGCTATCTGCAGTTTCTCCATTTCTTCCTCGAACTGTGCTAATCTTGATGGTTCCTAAAGCGTTCTAACGTTCCATTGTCCTATACGTGTCCGTTATGAAATGCCTATGGACGTCATCGAATTTGGGGAGCCGTTTATGTTTAATTCTCTTATGTTGGTTTTTGTAATCTGTTGAGTTTTTCGATCGAACTGGTAATTGGCCAGATGCGTTTATTATTAATAAATTGTTCCTTTAAAGGAACTTCAAGAGCTCTACTATAGTGCTTCGTTGGTTTTCATATCCAATACCTTCTTTGCTGGAACTTCTACATCCACAAGCACGATACTGTGGAGCCTGCGCTTCCATTGTGCGGTAATATGAGCTCGTAAAGCTCATAGAGCTTATTGTTCAGTAAACTAAATACATAGAGCTAGCTGATTGTTTAATTAAACGTGATAGTCGCTCTCAATCTGATAATGACCAAAAATATCAAAAAGAAATTTTCTCTCAAACACCCTAGAATATAAATATGTCTCTATTGACATGCATGACTATACGCTTAATCTCTGTGCTCATATCTTTGCTTGTGTATATATGCCGATACCAAGACACGTGACTTCCTTGATAACTAGAGCCATCGGTTCCAATATAAAGCGTCCTGAATTCCCGTTTTGTAGACGGCATATACGTAGACTTGCCCTCTTTAGCTACTGGTTCCACTTTTGCTGACGAAATGTCTGAAAACCAGAACGACATTAAAAGGTTCGAAGGGATCGATTCATGGCTTGACACAGCTGGGTTAATACCAAACCCAGATGGGGATACTCGAACACCGCCTTGTAATCGACAATCGATTTAATGTACCGATCTGTCTATTAAATATAAAAAATAAATATTTTAGTTCCACCAAATTATGAGACTTCCCTCTTGTTGTATCACACATGGATTATCATCTGGTAGGCAATAGGCTGACACATTAGTGAAGCGCCAATATTCTCAGATTGTCGTCAACGTAGCTTTAAATAGGTCATATTAAACATATTTGATATACCCAGTCATAGGGATATATGAATGAATATTTCTGCATGGCCATTATGCCCACAGCCAAATGGCATCAAATGCAAAACGGACTGAAACATAACCATTACATTTAAGTAGAATTGCATAAACAAGGACCACAGGACTGCACAACAGACCATCATCCACTGAAAGAAAACAAAAAAACCAAAAACCGGCACGGGAATGAGAATGAGCGGCAGTAAGAGAGCTTCAAACGAAAGCCCGCAGAATTCCGGCAGCAATAAAAGCACTCAAGTCCCATAGACTTCCTGCTACTGCTGTGCACTTAATGTGACATGTTTTTGCAACAGCTTTGGTTTTTCCAACTGTTTTTCTCCAACTGTCTCTCAGCTCGTGTCTGACGATATTGCCAAGCTCAAAAAAAAAAACAAGAAAACAAAAAAAAAGACATGAAGGAAGCATGCAAGTTTGAAGACCCTTCCATTTTAGGGGCAGAGCTCGCAATGCCACGGAGTGCTGAGTTTTGATGCATTTTGCTTGTTACCAAATTGTTTTGCATTTTTGTCATTTTACATACTCCCACACTTCGAGACACGAACTGTACCAAAAGGAATGCGTTTTTAGTGCTGTGTGCTGTTTCCTGCCATCCTTTTCAAATGTTGTCCTGATTTGCATTCGTAAAGAAATTGCATTTTCCTTGGATTTATTTTTAGTTCGTGTGAAAGGCTTCGAAACATTTAATGCCATTGCAAGAAATGTATTTGTTGCTTATTGTTTATGCATGACTTAAATAGATTCCGATACCTTTAACTAAGTGAAACAACTTGGATACAGCCAAAAACCACAAAATCGAATGGGACAATGTCTGAACAACTTTTACGGCTTTTATAAAGTTTGCCATTTCGCTGTCTTTCAGAATATAGTTTCTAGAGTTTGGCAACGCATTTAAGATTTAAATATTTTGCGCACTGAATACTCAAGTAAAAGAGTCGGGTAACGGGTAAAGGTAAAATGTGAGGTATTCAATTAATTAAATGCATAAATTGGGGGTTAGACCATAACTGGGATTTATAAATAAATCCAACAAATTCACATGATTTTTAAATCTTCGAGACTTTGGTGCTTATGAATGTAATCTGTGACGATAAGTCGTAACAAAAAAATGTAGTGGTGATCGAAAAAAGTGAAAATTGTATTTTACGAAATCTATGTGTATAGAGTTTGTTTCATAATAAATGACTGACGACCTAAAATTGTTCCGAAAAAAGTTTTGTAAGGCAGCATCCGCAACTGAAAACCCTGAATCAACTGCTTAGAACTGCATTTTAGCCATAAATATAATTCTAAATAATTCGCAATGAAAATGTTAATGCTTTCTAAAATTCGGCTAAGTGCTCAGGAAAATGCAGTAAATCTATCTAAATAACTTATCTCTCATGCTTGTTGTTTGTTCAGAACGCTGTTGCGAAGCACAATATTCTCCTCCCCATGGGTTTGCATGTTATTTAGACTGCCAGATTCCACCTGTTCCTGTACCTGTTCGACCCCGAAACAAAGTGATCAACAAATATTTGTGATGTTATACAGACTTCTTGTTCGGGTTTTAATGGCGTTGCTTGTCAGCTGGCGCGATATGAGATAAGAAATGGCCGTGATACTTTGGTTTGAAACATTAAGATTATTTTCATTGGGAATATGTCAAGTCATTGGTTGGATTCTGCAGGTAGCAGAACATTAATGATTTGGAAAACTATTATTGACGGTGTCATTACTGAAATACGGATTGAAAAGCTCTACAATGAGGTCGAATTTAAGACTGACAGCCTACGCTGTGTAACTCTTAGTCATGATAATTGCAAGCGATAACATTGTTTTTCCGTTTTTTATTTAACTTTGAAACCGCATATACTATGGTGAGATGAGATTCCCATATCGAGTAGATATTTTGTGAAAAAGCTTGTCGATGCCACAACTTTCGATTTTCCTTTTAAACAAAGTACGGAACATGCATATGATATCCAATCAAGACGGTGATTATTTGCTTATTACTCAAGACACTCTTTAGATACACACTTGGCGAACACCATTTACCCATCGCACGTCTCCCAAATTTACTTACAATCCAATCGGATTGTATGTCTTTCAGAATATGTAAGCTTCTTTGCATTCTCTATATTTTCGTTCAAATAATTCACAATCCTCGAGAGGGAGATAACAGTAGCAATTAGAGGCAACAATCAACACTTATATCAAATCATAGGCGTTATTGAACTTCAATTTTTTGTGCATCTTTTTAGAACAACGATATTGGCGCATGTTGCATTGTAAGTGTTCAGTGGAAGTAAATTGCTTACTCTCTTGCTTTTAATCAAAAGATTTAGTACAAGAGTGTAGTGTAAGTTACGTGTTCAGGTTTTTACTCCCCTTTATTATGTTTCAAAGACAAAGCACAGAGATATCTTTATTAAAAGCTGTTCGAAGAGTACAGGGACCTACAGTTTATAGCTGCATGCGAACGGCAGAATCCCTAAATAATACAGATTTACTTAGGCAAATACATCAGTGCGTCAAGGTGGAATCGAACGACAAACATTCGGGTTAAGAGGCGAGTACGATACGACTAAACTGCCGGGGTCTTTAGTTTACTTCCTTGAGTTGGGAGTTTGTCTAGAGAAAAACAAATATGCAGATCACGGATTATAAGGCTATGAAGTGGAAGCGTTAATATATTTGCCAAACTTATCGCAAACCAAACAATTGGCTATTGCCGTTAAGGAGCACTACCCAAAACATTGCAAAAAACGCAATACCTAAATTTGGCGAAATATATGTAACGTTACCAACAATAATAATGATCCCAGAAAGTTGAAAAGGTCCGTTGATCCATATGACGTTAACTTATGGATAGACAGATTCACACCATTATATAAAATAGCTTTGAGAGTTTTTATATCCTTTTGAAGAGTGTTTTCTTAGCAATTATTTTGTGGCAACACTGATTTTACCAGATAATGCAGTTTGCGGGCTTTTTGTTACTGTCAAACACGTTCTGTTTGGTTTAAACTAAGAGCTACTTATAGTAACATTAGAACGTTCTTTATTCAAAGATGGCAAAGGCCTTACTGCTTTATGAAAAATACAAACCCACAGTGGAGTATTTCGACTTGGTATAAATGTGATTTCAACGGATTTCAATGGATTTACATGCCATACAGCACTTGAAACAATGGCTCAATTGAGAAGCAAAAATTGGTGAACAGCTTTTTTCAAGACATCTAGACTCTGATGTCTGTAGCGACAAGTCCGCAACGACTGACGCATTGGAAATCAATATTGAAGACTATTTTCGTGGGGTACCGGTTTACATTGACAATTAAATTCGGAGCCATCTCCAACGATTACATAAAATAACTTTTTTAATATTATTAATATTACTCAAATGTATTCGCTTTATTTTAAAATCAAATTGTCAAAGTAGGAAAAAGTAAACCTTTTTTAGTAATACCAGCGACATTTTAAGCTGTATTAAGCAGAATTTTGTTCACTTTTTTACAAAAATTTCAGACAAACAAAGCAGAACTAATATAACTTATATGAAAATACGTTATTTTGCTATGTCCATAAGGTTGCCTTATCCAAGTTATATTCGAAAATGGCAATAACTTTATATCATGGCAAACAAAATCCACGAATTTTATTGTATCAAAATGCTTTGTACAAGTAAATAGCTAATAAGTTTTTATGGACGATTCAATTTAACGCCTCTTAGGGGAGCAGTCAAAACCCTTTACTAATTGCTCATGTTGGCTGCATAAATAGAAGCCCTGGTATAAGGAATCATATAGTCGAACTTTAGCCATGTCGCCGAGTGGTCTAGCACTGTTGATTCTCTTGTCTCTAATACAAGGAAATTGCGCCAAGTTACAGCCAGTGTTGGAAAATACTTCATTTATTGAGTTCATCTGCAAATTGGTCGTTCCCTTCGATAACTTATCCCATTTTAAGAATTTTTTAATCTACTTTGGAAAATTGGAACTCGGGCATAATTTACTTGCTTCAACATCGTTGGAGCAATGCTTGATGGAACGCCATCAGCGGTCTGTAGTTGTGGCCAACATTTTCAACGGCGAAATGAACCGCATTGTAACCCTGGAGAACTTGGCTATCGCGATTTTTAGCAATATGAAGGATCCTATACTGACCGTAGTGGATAGATCTTTACGTAATTTGCACTCAATGCCAACTATACTCATCTACAAGTCTGGTCAAAGGGAATTGGATATAGAAAGATTTTTTAACTGGTGTTGGATGAAGAAATTTTTACGACTGATACTTGTCATTACACCAAAAACTTTTAATCCCCTTGAAACTGGCGCATATGACGTATTTGCATTTAATACGTTTCCCGTCTTAAAGATATATAACGTGACGAATACATTTCTGCAATATAATGACTCCAAATCATCTCAAGAAGATATGAGAAAGACAATACGCAGTCATAATTTACAAGGTTATGAATTTTCATTTCCAGTCTTCGATGATCCGCCCGTAGTATTTAAGGTGAGTTGTGTAGATTTGAAAAATCCGAATGAAATATAAGTTATACATCCTCCAGAGCAGTGATGGGCAAACATTACGCTAGAAAAACGAGAATTTAGTGCAGGGCGTAAGTGAGCGCAAGAGCAAGAATTCTGCGATCTTTCTGCTTTAAAATTGAGTGTGCCTATCTATGCTCTTGAGGACAGAATTAGTAGTTTCAAAGTTTTGAGGAAACAGATAAACACAGAACAAACATGTATCTATATTAACTTAATCTCTTTGCAGCTTAAATCCACCGCTAACAGTGACGTAACGAATAATAATGTCAGTCTGGGTGGATTTGCTGGCAGTCTGATCACAGAATTCGTCAGATTTATGAATGCCACAATGAATGTAACCAACGAGGAAGTGTATATAACAAACGATTCTAGTATAGATATTAAGGCAAATATGATAATATTTTACAATTTATATGAAACCAGCGAATCTGTCATGACAACAAGAGCGTGTCTACTTATACCCAGTGAAACAAGAATTCTATCGGAGATTAACATTTTGAAACTATTCAAGCCCTCTATATTTGTATTTTTAAGCTTCATTTTGCTTGTGGTGGTCAGCGTTAGGAGATTGAGTGATCGCCGCACATCTTTGTGGGACAACTTTTATACTGGCTGGCGATTCCTCTTTACACAAGCCTCATCTAATTGTATGTTTCAACAGTTGCCTTTACCTGTTAAATTTATCGATAGTTTTACATTAATATTTATGTTTTTACTTTCGGGTATTTTTACAAGCGCATTGACCTCTTTGCTCATTGTTGGCAAAGATCTGCCCGAAATCAATGACGTTGAAAGTTTTCGCCTTACAGGTTTACACATTATGGTCAATGAGTTTCAGGAGACGTATTTTTTTAAGAAAAATAAGTTATTTAATAAACTTCTTGATAGATTGATAGTTGTGGATGCAAAATCTCTGGAGTGGCATCTGTACACGTTAAATAATAGTTACGCCTATGCAATGCATATGGACAGATGGAGTGTGCTGCAGTTTCAACAACGTCGTCTGCAGGAGAACAAGCTGCGTCTGGCTGGAAAAAATCTGTGCACAGTTGATTTCCATTTGCGCTTTCCGGTCCAACCAGAGTCACCCTTTGTTAGACATCTGAATTACTTTATATTACTTTGTTTTGAGACTGGTCTTTCAATGTACTGGCACAGATTAGCTTTACGGCAAACCATAGATTATGGTTTTCCAGAAGCTGCAGATTATGAGCCATTTGTTAGCCGCTCCTTAACTCTATCATTTTTTGCAACTGCATTTCGAAATTTGATTATATTATTGGGAATTTGCTTCGTATGTTTCCTTCTAGAATTGTTTTGGGCTTACCGAAGTAGGTTTTTGCAAAGATTTTGCAGTTTTTTTAAATCTAAATAAATAATAAATTGATTGATTGATGTCTGTTGTTCCAGTCAAGACCTTAGAATTGTCAAGCTACACAAATAAATATACCTGCCTTGTAGAGCAGCTGAAAGTATAAACTAAGTTTTATCGCTATATAGTATTGCAGGACTAACGTTTATAATTATTATTATAATTTTTTATTTTTTTTTTAGCTCAAACTTGCACAATGCAACAATTTTCAAGCACGAAATTCATTTGATTTTTAAAAATAAAAAAATCAGAGCTTCATCTTCGATTCTTCCGTATATGTGTAAACTTGAGAAGAATGCAACAATTGTTAGTAATTAGAATTAAGTAAAACAGGCGGTTTCACGCAATACTGAATATTTATTTACACATTTGCGGTGGCGAGAGGTCTCTGCTACACATCGGGTTACTAAGGCCATAACAACACCTATCCAGGCTGATATTGATGTTGGTGTTCACGGCATTGCCAAGCTACGTGAGTTACTTGATAACTTCCGCTATTCCATGGAAGTCTGTTCGCAAGACCCTTCTCTTTTCTTCCGATTGTTATTTTCTGTGCATATTTTTATGTTCGGATAAATGGTATGTTTTATAGGGAAAGAAAATGTTTTGTAGAAAGTAGTCTCTCCTAATTATCGCGATTAAGTTGTGCTTAGCGTCTTCAATTGACGCCAACTTTGATATCTTTCATTCATAGGAAAGCTAATTACTGCCTCTGGCTCTTTTCTAACGTCAAGAGTTGACAATCTACCATCTTAGATGTCTGGTATTTATTCATCTTTTGGCTTTATTATCATTCTTCGAAAAATCTGTTCAAAACCTTTTTGTAAAAAAAAGGATTTGGAAGTTTTCTGTAGAACCTTGAAAATTTCTTTTGAATATATGTTCTGAACAGATTCATGCTCTGCCGCAGTTGATTCACACGCATCCATAATTTTATTTACACATAAAATCCGATACCTGCAATATTTAGAGAGAGAAGTACAGGTAACCGAGCTAGTTGGGCTTTCTGCATTAGAAAAGACAACTCTATGGAAATTCTCCGAGCAACCTTCAGCGTGAAAAGAAGGTGGCTAATGCCTGAATCCTGGGTCTGGTGAATAGGAGTGATGCTTCATAGCAAGATGACAAAAAGCAAACCAGCCTGTTAAACATAAATTTTGACTAGTTTTTTTTTTAAAAGAAAACTAAGGAATTTTGAAATTTAAAGATACATAATTAAGTTTTTCCAATCTCTTGTTAAGTATTGTTTTGCTTGCCAACTGTGACACAAACTCAAAGCCTGGACACAATTTGTAGCAAACAAACTAATATAATATTTCGGCATCAATGCATACAACATTATGGTTTATAGTAACGCTTCATCATTTTGCTTAATATTAAAAATGCCAACAAGAAGAATAAATTTCATTTTGCCACAGCAAAGTCAAAGTTCAAGTTGCAGCAGCTTCCGCAATAAACTTTGCTGCATGCGGTTGCAGTTATTTTCGATCGGTTTGGCTTGGTCTGGGGGTTTTTATTTATTTATTTATTTTTTTTTTGTGCAGTTGTCAGCTTACAAAATATTTCCGACAAGTTAACGAATATTATAAGTTTGCAACACTATGTGGCAGCAGTCGTCGGACGCTGCTGTTGCAAGTTCATATATCAAATCGTAAAAGTAGCACTGCTTAAGATGCAGCTAGAACTTGGCTTGGAATTACGCATTTCGCTTGATTTATGCTTATTGCAGAGCTATAAATATCATAGCCTCAAGTTAAACTGAACTGCATTAGTTGGCCAATAAATTGCCGCTTAGCATTAAAAGTCAATTAGCAGCTACGTGGCGTATACGTAATGTTGCACTAGCAACTACGTGTTGCTTTTAGCAGGAGCCAACCAGACCAACCGCGCCAGCGCCGCTCTAGTTGCTTGTAATTTATGCAAAGTCTTAATTAATGTTGGTTCAGTGGGTTGCAGTGTCATCACGGCAAGAAATTGCTGGCATGGGTGGCTGCTGTGTTGCATCAATGCCTGCTTAAGGCGTCAGCTGCGGCATGCCACTCGCTTCTTGTTGTTACTCATTTAGCTGATGAGCATTGCACTGTTCAGTAGGACTTACTTGATTTGCATATCATTTAATGTGACACGGTTGTGTGAAATATGTAAGTATCTTTGCATGGACGTAAACAGCTTGTTACAATGGGGTACTTGGAAAAGTAATTGCATTTAATTAATTAAAATATATTATTTGGCGAAATTAACTTCCAATGTCATGTTTGAAAGCACACAGGTACGTTCTAAATCCACTATAATAAGCTTTTGCTTTCTTACAATAATCTAGGTTTCAATTTTTAGCCATTATCGAGTTGCAGCCGACCTCATTAGATCACGCCAGGCGTTCATGCTTTTTATTATTAGTCAGCTCAATGAACGATATGCTCCACTCCACTTGTATGTCTATGTTATCCCCTTTGACGTGCTGTGTGATGGCATCGAATACCTACATTGCTGGAGCTTCTCGAATGCGATGATCGTCTCTAGTCTGAAAACGACCAAAGCACCAAGAGCACAGGCAGGATGTGCATCTTGTAGAAAGTTTGTTTTGTCAGGCATCGAATTTGTAGGCTTTATCTTGTCCTATTTAACAGCCACATCCCCTATCGAATCAACTGAACATCAGGCTTTCAAATGCAGCATTAAAATCGAAAAAACTATTATTTGTGCAAATTTGTTTTTTAAGGTTCTTTTTCTGGACTTAGAGATCAAAGTAAACATCTGGTGGAATTAGCATTAGGTGTACTGTAATACCAATATCGATTCATAATATTTTATATACAAATTGATTACACTTTGATGGTCTTTATTGTCAAAAGGATATCCCTACTAAAGGCACTCTCTTGACTACGCCCTTTTCAATGTGTGTTCTTCCAAGTATATTTAACTTCGTTTACTAATGAATCCACCGCAGTTGCAGCAGTCAAAACTATGCCGGCCGCTGCTTGTGGATTGGCTGCAATTAGCAAACACTCAATCTGCTCAAGATTTTCTCTCTCTCTCTCTCCCGATCCCTTATCTACTCTGGATTTAGTGTGATACCCATTTGACTGCAACTTCTTAGCTAGAAATTGTTTACTGAATAAATTTGACAAAAATTTGTTGCATTGTGTATTACCATACAATCAATTCAAAGCACTCGCTGCGTATACTTAATATTTCATATTTTTTTACATCGGCATAAAAAGCAAATAAAACATACTCACGTATTAAGTAATTAATCGTAATTTATCGCTGCTAAGCCATTATTTTTGAAAAATATTGTTGTACTACCCATTATTTTATCTAATATTAAACACTCTGCCAATGCTACAATGCATAAATCAATAAAATTATAGCCATGGATAATGATTTTTCTTCTAAACAGTTTTTGTAAGTATCCAAGTATCCGCTACTGATAACTCAATTCATTCGAAAAGGTAGTTTTTTAAGAGCTATCTCTGTATTTCGAATTGTGTATAAACCAATTAATGGAATTCAATGCTTTGAGTAAATTTCATGTTATGCAAAGAGTACATGGCTGGGTGCAATTGTGTCACCTGCTTTAATACTATTTTTAAAACGTTACAAAAATTCACCCTTTATATATGCTATATGCACCTTTCGACAATAATTTTTACGGAATAATAAACATTAAAATGTTCAATTTCAACGTACTTTTCTATTTAAGCCTAAATAGCCGAAAATATAACATTTTCGAAATTGATAAAAAGTATATACTTATTATTTTAAATAAGCCATTTTATTGATAAACAATTTTAAATGATATCCAAAAAGGAATCAGATGAATAGGAATGTATCATATCCTGCTGAATGAGTACGCAAAAAAATATGAACAAAGCATAGAGGCCCAACGAATATGTTCCTACAGAACGTCGAGCATAAAAATTTAAAGTCGATGTCCAAAGTAGAGTGGTAAAAAGACCCAGATTCAAAAAGACATATGCATTTTGACCATACTTGCCAGCTTGGTTCTCTTCAGTGATACGCATGCCAGATAGTATCTTTACTAGAAAGACTGTACCGCTGGAGCACAGTGTGGCTGGAATTAAAATATAGTATTACTTAAAATATTTAATGTTTCATTTCAATTATTTACTGAAAAACGGTCCGCCGATGGCGGCCGCGAAGGCCATTTTCTCGTATCCTTGCATGGCCATGGAAGAATTCGCTATAAGATCACCAAGAGCACCAGAAACAGTATTAATAGTGACGTCCATAAAGTCATCATCAATATCCAGTATGTTACCAACTACTGACATTATCAAATTGATTTCTGTGACACAAATGAAGATGAGAAACATGGAACCCGTCAAGTTCATAATGGTAAAGCACTAAAAATTTGCAAAGGTCCCCTTAAATGTGGTTGAGGATATTTATTTACGACTTACGGAATGATAGAATGGCGGTACATCGGTGCGTGAGTGTAGGAAAACCACGAATGAAACCAGAATAAGTGGTGACGTATAAAGAAGATATTTAGGATCTAAATTTGTGTACCAAGCAACACGTCCCTCGCGAAAAAATAATGCTGTACCCATCATAAGGGTTATCGCCGGGTTTAGAAATATATGCAAACAGTTCAGCAATTTGGACCAACCATTTTTGTCCAATTCATAGTCAACAATGGGTATATATATGGCACATAAGAAGACTATGGGTGCCTTGGCCAGTAGAAAGGCTCTTTTAAACATGCTGGATTTATGCCATTCCTCAAGCTCAATGGGTCGTATCGCGATGTAGAATTCCTTAAAGAGATCTTTGTTTTTAGGATTATCAGAATCATATAAAATGTTACGATTCGCATGGGAATTAAGGCTCTGACGACGTGGATTCGGATCGGTGTTAAACCTAAAGGTTGGTCGTCTATTTGATCCATCCGTTTGTTTGTTAGCCATAGACTCACGTTCTAAAATTTCTATTTTAGAATCACCGGCCAACTCTTCATACTTGGCCATCAAATCTTCAAGTTTTTTTTGTCGCTCTGGAGTAGAACTCTCGCTTCTTAGCGCATTGATTTCCGTTTTAAGCTCTAAAACATGTTAAATTGCCAGAATTGTCAATCTGTTCAATCTGAATTACTTACCACCCATAGTAATGCGCATAATGTACAAGTCCAAAGCATTGACAATCAAATAAAAAACATATACACCCAGAAGAGCTGCAATTGAAGATTAAGGTAATAAATCAAATGATATTATGATTATAACTCACTTATTGCCTCCGCCATGGACACTTCTCCTTTTTCATGTATGGTATATTCAAGCAGTGAAACACCCAAAATAAAAAAGAGTACATCCCGTACAGTAGCGTGTGCATTCATCTTAAAAGGACTCAAATAGCAGACCAAACCGCCAGTAAACATTGCAACAAACAGGGCCGAGGCCATGCAATTGGCAAATATCGCACTCTCACCTTTGACATCCGATAGATAGCCAAACAAGTCCGGTGAAGTGTTGCCAAAAGCCAGTAAAGTTACTCCAGCCAAATGTTCGTTCATGTGCAGTAAATGGGAAACGACTTTCAGCGCCGGACTATAGCTGCATTACAATACTTTTTTTTAAGCAACAATTCTACTTTCTTCGATAAACATCCAAATTGTTCAACTTACTACATATCCACGAGATAGCCAATTGCCACCAATAGTTCAGCGCACAAGGCCACAAAGAAAGTGACAAATATGAGCTCCATAAATTTGTTTAGGCAATTAAATTCGCAGGACAGCAGTTTCATATAGGGTATAAATTTTGTGCCCGAAAAACAATCTGTTGCATTTTCCACAAAATTACAGCGCTCCCTGTATGGAAACTGTTTGACGACAAAGCAACTGACCTCCTCCCAGAATCCTTTAAACTCTCTATCCAAATCATTTTCTTCGACTTCCATGTTGGTAACTTTTTTTTTCCTTTGTTACAGTCAGTTTAAATATATTTATAGAACTTAAATTTTTCTCTGCGATTTTTTTTTTATAAATGTTGTGCCTGTAATGCTTGAAAGCTGACTAGCCTGGCTCACTTTGATTATTATATTTACAAAATTTTAAATATACGAAGAGGCAAAAATGTTTTGACGAAACACAACCTAATGAAGCTTAATTATAAACGTAATTTTTGGTAACAGAATCTCATGATATGTGATCAGCAAGAGCGTGAATTCAGCAGTCAAGATTGTTTGCAGACGCGATAAACTGATGGATCGTCTTTAAGTTTATACATTTTTTGTGATAAGTCAAACCAGCCTGCATTTTGACATTATTCAACAACAATTTCTTATTCAAAATATAATTTTTTTGTTCTTTAAGCCATTTGACGATTCGGTAAATGAAAAAAAATTTTTGCTTTGGGAAATACCCAGTCATTACATTATTTGATTTTGGGCTTTAAAAATCAAGCTGAAGAGATGCTTGTTAAGCATTTTTTGGTTCGTTATTGCTTGGGAGTTCAGGATAACAATATACAAAAAAAGAACTGAAGAAAATTGAGATTCCGTAGAACAAAGTTCTATGACAAAACGCAGCTGCTCGTGGTATGTCAGGACCAAAACTTTATACAAGTATCATTACTTTAATCCGAGATAAAGATATGAGAGCCAATTATAAACGATGACAACTTCATTGAACTTTTCATGCGACTTATATATTTAGCTAGACGAAGACTGATAAAAGTAAGTTCTTGACAGCTGAAAAACTGAAAATATCTAAAACAGCATAATGTGATGTTGAACATTTTAAAGGGTGCACCATCTACACCTTCGGTTTGTATATATTGTATAACTTTGCCAATTATGGATTCTTAGAAGTAATAAGATATAATCATGATCATTAAAAACCAAGTCTATGTGATAGGTTGAATCGGTATGTATACTAGAATAAACAATTGAATATTTTTCTTTAAAGCAGCCGAAAAAATTTAAACGACAAGAAATCCTGGCATTTTTAACAAGACTGCGCTCCATGCTGAACGCATGAAATCGAAAATCGATAATATCGACTGAACACCAAAATTCATCGTTTTTTGTGGGGTTATTTCAAAGAGTCAAATATACACCGGAAAGCCAAATTTTCACAGAAGCATAAATCATAAAATATTTTTGACATGTTATGCTTACAGGCTTTGTATTAAAATTACAAATAAAAATCTAACAAAAAAAAGAACAATTTACAAACATTTTTTAGGCTATAATTTTTTGTTCGTTCGGTCTTATTCAAAATATGCTGAGTCATATAAAGCGCAAAACTCTGATTCTTGATCTAGATGAGACACTGATACACACATGTGCCAGGGGTATAAAAGAAACCGAATTCTTTAATTGTAACGATGTACCTATGCATTGCGTGCCCGACTTCAAGCTACCTTTTAACACAGATGGTGAAACATTCACATTACATGTTTTCAAGCGACCGCATGTCACTCAATTTCTGATTTCCGTTTCCCAGTGGTACGATCTGGCAATTTTTACGTCCGCCGTGGAGGACTATGCATCACTAGTTATTGATAAGCTGGATGCAGGACGTGGCATTTTGAAGCGTCGCTTTTTTCGTCAACATTGTAGCCCAACAGACAATTTTTATCGCAAAGATTTGTCTCTGGTGAATAACGATATGAGTGCTACCTTGATTATTGATGACACACCTATGTCATATCTCTACTACGAGGAGAATGCAATACCAATTAAGCCCTACATTTACAATCCCAAGGATGTAGAGTTGCCCAGATTGCTGCCATTTTTGGATAGACTGCGTTTTGCCGAAGATGTGCGCACCCTTATAGCCGAGCGTACTAAAAGGTTTTAAAAAGCCAACATTGTTAATCCATTAAATGATGCAAAAATTCCAAAATAATAAATTTGTTTTATAAATTGTCAAATTGTTGCCACAGATAACACGTCACATTTCAATTAAATTAAATATACTAATGCGATTTCCACTGGGAAACGCATAAAATCATTATAATTTATTTTATGACAATTGCAATTGTTTTTGCAGCATAGAGAGATAAAATATGTTTTAAACAATGCCATGACTCGGAAATTTTCCCCAACAGCGCACATTAATAAGTTACAAAATAATTTTACAAAATAATCAAAATTTAAAGCTTACTGCAATTAAATTAATCCATATTTTGCCCACTTCCTTTGGGGGGTTCATTGCAGTCTAAACAAATGTCTTTTTCTGAATATATAAAACAATGGCTTTATTTATGTCTTTTGTTTGAGATAAAAACTAATTTAAATATAATAGGCCGTGGTTAGTTAGTTCTTGGTTAGTGTTATCCGGTTTACCTTACATATAGACATACGTAGAGACTATAGGGAAACCAACCAATTGTTTTCTGGCTGGCGGAACCATAACAAACTTAAGATTGCCCTTCTTCAACAAAATTGGCTATTTGCTCTTTCGCCAATTGCTAATCCAAAAATTTATTGTACATTTATCCATACATTCGTATCGAAGCATATTATAAATGTATAACACTTGATTAAGCTATTATCGTTCCAAAGGCGAAGCATGGAGCTAACTCTATTAAGCCGATCGGCGGTGCCTCCAATTAATAGAGATTTACTTAGACAAATAGTGTGCATTTGCTACCTATGCCAATGCTAGCTAAATGCACTAATGATGCAGGATGGAATCGAACCACCGATCTTCAATCTTACGCTACCACCACGGCACGAGGGCCCCATCGATGTATGTTGGGCATAAATAATTTCGATTCATTTAGGCGAAAAAGTCGAAAGGATTAAATAAGAAATGCTTACCAGGATACTCTGGTAACATTAGCATTGAAGAGGCGGACTAGTGTTTCAGAAACAGTTTAGTATTGCGCGGCAGTCATGACGTTGTGGAATATATAACGCCCACGTGCTACAATGAGAACGTAAATGGAGAAGCACTATTGGTTGTCGCGCATATACAGAGATCGTTGGATTCGTATAAAACCAAAGGTGCAGGGGATGCAACAAGTCATACAGTACAGAAAATTACTTTGCTAAAATCGAGATATAAAACAAGTCTCAAGAACGGCATTTATATTGATATTGCATCTCTCGTATAATGGCAAGGCCCATCGTTATAAATACATATTTCAATATAATAATAATTGGATTGGTGTTAGTTTATTATCGACGAAGTAGACTTTTTAGGTGCGCTTAAGTGCCTCAGCTGCTGGTTTAAAATATTATCCATTAATTCAAAGAGAGCACCACTAATTCGTCAGAATAGTATGTCAATCAGCTATAAATATCTTAAAGGTATTTATTGCATTTCCCTATCCTATTAGCTGCAAATTCTCGATGCAGGCCTTAAATATATGTTAGTCTAACGTCGTCAAGTCATTAGTCAAGAATAATAATTTTAATAATAGTTTAACTTTATAGAGCTCACGCGTATCAATTTACTTAGAGAATACATTTTTACGATCTAGTTATCGAGTTAGAATTTAAAATTTTTGACTATAAATTGGCACACAAAAATAGAATGCAAATAAATGGAACAAAATAAATCTCGGGTTAAATTGAAAACTGCAGAAGCCGAGGGTGTTACCATGGAGCTCTCTAATGCTCAGTCAGCAGGTACAGTGCAAGAGTCGCAGTTACAGCCACTAGCTGTATTGTATGAGCCAAATTTTGAGAACCATTCAGACGATACAGATGAAGAGTTTAAATTTAACGATGTGGGTATCCAGACCTTGGAAATGCTGCGGTACGTCAAAATCGATGAAGGGACCCAGACTGAAACTGAAAAGCGCCAGACAAAATCAGAAGAAACAATCGAAAATATCTGGACCGGGTCTAGTGAGCCCGAAACTGCTGCACTTGAACGTACGTCAGTTAGTGCTTCGCGAAGTAGAGTACTTGATGTGATCCACTTTATAAATGTGCATCGATTAAAATTGGTGCGCTGCCTACTGGCATTTTTGCTACCAAACATGTACTTTGTCTACCGCCAATGGCCACTTTCACCAGAAAACACAAAATTGCTTAGCGAAATTGGTCGTAAGACTCTTATTCTGGACTTGGACGAGACTCTTATTCATGCATGCTATATTAATCCCAATACTCAACATCCAGTGGGTTTTGAGCAAGTACCACCCAATGCCAAACCAGATTTTAAAGTCGATGTTATATTGGATGGCATCGAAGTAAGGTTTTCCATCTTTAAGCGACCAAATGTTGATGAATTTTTGGAGTTTGTTGCCCAATGGTATGACTTGGCTATTTATACGGCTAGTTTAGAGGCATATGCTTCTCCAGTTAGCGACATGTTGGATGCCAAGCGAGGCATTTTAAATCGTCGTTACTATCGCCAGCACTGTCGTTCATCCACGACGGGCATAAGCAAGGACTTGACTGTTGTTAACGAAGATATGAGTCGCACTTTCATACTTGACGATTGCCCACATGCTTATCGCCATTTTCAAGATAATGCATTACATATCAAGTCGTGGTACTATGATCGTAACGATAAGGAGCTAGCGAAGCTATTACCGTTTCTAGATGCGTTGCGTTTTGCCAAGGATGTACGTTCAATACTTAATCGTAGAGCACAATCTTAAAATTAATTGTACAGAACATGTCAATAAGAAACTACGTTGCAATAGAATATATAGGTTGTTCATATAAGATCGTCATAAATTCTTCTTATTATTTAAAAAATAGTCATATACATTTTCTTTCCAACATCTGCTTACCTAAACCGAACGCACTAGATGCTTTTTTGACCGAGAACTTAAAGAATAACGGCCATAATACAACAAAAGACATGAACAAGTCTGGAGAATGCTTGATAGTGCTCCATCTCACTTCGTGTAACAGCGTTAACATAACAATTGGAATCGCTACAATGGTAGATCTTACTCTTATCCTTTACACTTTCCAAACGTCTCCATCTGAATACACCCTGTTCCGATCGATGGCCCACAATCTAGTTCAAAATTTCGATTAATATTATACTTGGATTACCTCGCCAAATTCGCATAGTCCTGAAGAGCTAACCTGTATAATTCTACCATGGTCTGTGCCTAGCTATGCTCAAAGAACGGTAAGTATGGTCACCTAAAGTACATAAGCGGTGCTCGCAAAGGTAAAACGATCGATAGCCCCGTCAGTTTAATCGATTCTATTGGTTCAGCCGTCTGGCACAAAACAGTACAATTACCTTCAGGCGTGAACAATTACACTCAGTTTTCATATATGTATTTATATTGCCCAAAGGCAGAATACATCAAGGTAAGGTTCTCCCATCTGGAAGCCAGAACACTACATACCATACTAATCAACAAATTTGCACAATGAAACACGAAGTAAATTTTGTTGATTAGATTTGAGTGATATCTTAGAATATTCGATATCAAATAATCTTTCAGAAGGATATTGCATGGTCTATCTTCGCGTTCCATTAAGCGCTTATACGGAAATTCCTGTTTATTATTTTAGGGCTACTGCTACAATAAGTGAGATTATATAGGTCTTATTATATATCGAAATCCTATAATTTTCACAATTAAAGAATTAGTTCGTTTTAAGACAAAATGTGCGCGCATTTGCAACAACTATTAAAATGAAAGATAGTCTCAATATTTCTGCTGTACTTGAATCTACTCAATGCAAAAGGTGATTTATTCTTCATACTTCACATTTCTATTGCTTACTAACTCCATTGTGTGCGGGGGGAAAAAATGCACTAAACTGATTCTGCCGGTTGGTTACCCATCGATATGGCGAAATAATTGATTACAGTTTGACAAGCACTGGATTAAAGCAACCAACTGGTATTTTACACACTTCCATGTTTCTCCTTTCTCTATATATATATACATCGCATGCTTTTATCCATATCCGTTTATGCGTAAGCTAGTTTTCCACAGGACATGCTGCCAATTGAAACTTTTTAGCATTGCGAAAATTTATGTGCTAATTTTCATTGCTGTCGCTCTAACAACTAAAGCAATGGTATTTCCATTGTCTTTGGCGCTGGTAAATGGAGGGCAACCTTGTTGGCAACGAGTTCGTTTTAAGAACTCCCACTAAGAAACAGTCACAATATATATTAGAGTAACGAGGCAGAGATGGAGTAAGAGACTGGAATAGGGAGGGAAATTGAATGGTTGTCGTTGTCGAACGTTTAAGGACAATTGAGTACGCGTTGCACACGGTAGCAATTGAAATTTATGACCGCCACAGGTGAAAGTTCTATGTCGTTACCTTTTAGCTTGCCATTGTCAATGATTGTCGTCGCAGGAATTTCAGTGACTGCAGAACGGGAATGCTGGGCAACTGAATAACAATGGCAACAATTCATTTGGAGATTTATGTCAGAGCAGTGCATAAGCTGGCTTTAGAGTGTTGTGCAGCAGTGTTGCCTTAAATGAATTACTACACTACTTAGTTTATACCAAAGGATACCCAGTTGTATACACTGACAACTCTGGCATTCGATGGTATTGTTAACGCTAACTAGCTGAAGCGTTTCAATTTGCATTGTTAATTGACTTTGCAATAAAAACCACAATCAGGCATCAACAAAATTTGACTTGAGCCAAGTGCTGTGGCATATGAACGGACGCTTTGAGACTGCCCCGGCCCAATTACCAGTGTCTGTTACTTGTTTATTTTGTTGGCCAGTAAGCCGAAAGCTTTTCATTTACAATGCAAAAACTTAATTAGTGCTCTTGGTTTTTGCAGCAGCTTCACTCGATTGTCTTAATAAGCGGGGATCCCTGCGCTGTTTCGTTAGTTGAAAACGACAAAAAAATAAAAAAAAACTGGGAAAAAATGAAAACAATAAGAAATAAAAATCCCTATGGTCTTGGAATAATTTGCCTGCAAAGTTTATTACTTTTTCACTTACTTTTTGCAACAACGACTGAAATAATTACATTAACTTACTCTTGTACCAACTGCCTAATTAAACCCACTGGGAGTTGGCATAGCCTAATTCAGTTCAGTCACGAGTTTTGCTACTTTATCGCGCAGTAAGTATTTCGTAGGATTTTTGCGATTTGAGTTTAAATACTGAAATTTCCTGCACAACAACAACAAGTTTTTGCAAATTGTGCATTTTGTTAACTCAAACAGATGGTGAAGCATAAATACTGATAGCCGGGCGACTCCTTGACTGAATGAGTGAGTAGTAACTGCAACGGCAGTCACTGCATTGTGTAACAGAGTAAGTGACTGACTGACTGAGTGATTGAGTGACTGCCGGACTGAATGACTGCTTGATTGCTCATACGCACCGTTGGCTAGAGTTGCGTTGGCTGAGTTTCAATGTCAATTGGCACAGCAATCGCAGTGAAATACTCTAGCCTCTTGAATGTAGAGGGCCATTTAGCTGCACTGTATGTCTACACATCAATTATATACTCAATAGGCATAGATCGCTTAAATTATCAAGGTTTAACATGAATTGGGTCTTAAGCGGTTAAGTCCATAAAACTGCTTGGCTCGAATATACTTTAAGTCGCTCTTTTTCTTGGCTATGCTTTGCTGTAAGAAATCGATCCATCGAAGATCGGTTTTAAGAACAAAAGCTTTACCCGTACGCTACCAATGGCCACAATTGATGAGTTTAAAACCTAACCGAAAACTTATCTTCTATTTTTTAATTAGTATCTTTAAAAAATGTTTTGTACATGTTTTAACAATAAAACAGTTTCACATCATCTATCAACTATTTGCGTTTCCCTAACGCATAATATGGTGGAAGTTCCACATACTTAAAATTAGAGAAAAATAAAATATATTACAATTTCACGAGTTTTGATTGATAATGTCTTTTAAGTTCAAAGAGGTGGAGTGAAAACAAAATTTTAAAGAAATTCTTTGAATTTTAAATTTCTTAAAACAACAAATATTAAAATAACGTGGATTATTTAAATAATAAAAGGTAATTGATTTGGAGTGAAGTCGAATGCCAACACACGTTTCAGACTGTACCAGTGCAGCTACAGACCTGGTAATTTCACCATAGACGAGGTCTTTACTCTGCGTTAAATACTGGAAACGACTCACGAAAAATGAGTCAACACATCATCTCTTGGTGGATCATCTCTTCGTAAAAATGCTTTCGATAGCACAATAGGAGAACGCCACACTGTCTGAATTCGGTATTCGTGAGCATCACAATTAGCTCTGTCAAGGTAAAAAATGAACTCACCGCTTTCAGACAAGGCGAGCCTCTATCATGCAACCTCTACAATTCCATAATGAAAGGTGTATGCGGACGGCTGGTATGCTTTGTAATAGCACTATTTTCTACAAAAGTGTGCATGTCCTTGCATATGGGGATGATAATGATATCACATAAGCGAGATGCTGCCGCTGCGTTTTCCGCAAACGATAAGGAGTCACGATTAGTGTTAATGGGAGTAATGCAAAATATATACTGTCTATAAGCAGGGATGCACGGCATCTAAGCTCCCTTGCTATAGTGGATTGCTATACTTTTCAAGTTGTTAAAGAATTCACTCAAATTGGCACCGCCGTGAACACCAACAACATCTGTGAGGGCTCGGCCTTCACATTGACGAAGACGCTTCAGCAAAAAAGATGTTTGATACGAAAGCCGACAAATTAAGACGGGCGGGATGACCAAAGCTTAGATGGAAAGACCACGAGGAGCTATTTTCATTTGAAGTGACAAACTGAAGACGTGCGAAAAGCAGGAGCTGGTGAGGCCGGCAAATTTCGATAGTGGCTTGAAATAGCAAGCAAAGCTAAGTAGGTAATTGGTCTGGATTGTCCAGAACTACGGGTATTACTTAGTGTTGTCCAGCATTTATGTTATAACGGGTATATCTATGCTGAGATTTTCAATAAAAATGCCAAACTCGGCTTAGACAGTCATTTTTCGACATTGTAATCGATTATTTCGGTACAACCGATTAAACCCGCCAAAGTGCGTTAATTTCCGTTTTTTATTGGTCAATGAGCGACGCCAAATGCGAGTATTCCCATGTAAATTCTTACTAATAAAACTTGCCAAACGATCAGACAAACTTTACCTCGTCCTAAGCTGTCACTGTTGCCTTTACAATTACAATGCAGGGTATGCGCCATTCTACAATTGATGTAGTCAAATATTTTGTTTCTATATTGACATACAATTTTATTGCGCTATAAATCATATTTTTTTTTAGTTAACTTGACAATTTTTTCAATTGCGTTTGTGAGCATAAATCAGCATTTCGGCTGTGCAGCAATTTATGATGACTTTAAAAATTCTTTTCGAAAAACAGGATGTGTCACAAGGCACTCATGTGATTTGTAGACAAGCTTGTTAAAAAGTGCAATAGTTGTCTAAACTTTTTGGCCTGGCCAAATCTTCATTAAATTTGCAACATACTCGTCGAGCTGCCAAACGAAAATTAAAAATTCAATTTAAAACTTTTACAACTTTTTAGTGTGGCATAATGTGGTTTAAATGTGTGTGTGTGTGTGTGAGTGGGAGTTTAAGGACGTCTGCAGCATGTATGTGTTGGTATTTTGGGTTGCAGGCATATATATATATATATGGCAGTGTCTAGAGCTATGCAAAGTCAGAAAACCGCAACAACATTACACTGCTGCAAGCAGCTGCCGCTTTTGCAGTTGTTGCCACGTTTGTTGCACCCCAAAATTGTTCGTACTTGCTTTCAGAAATGTACTCAGAGTCGACAAAAACAAAAAACTACGGGCGTAGGAAATGTGGCATGAACATATGCCAAGCAGTTACTGTACAAAACCTACTGAAAAGGTCCACCACGTGGCGTATGAGCAATAAAATGCAGCTGTTCAAATCGCTGACACAACAAACAAGTTTTCCATGCTGCAAGGTAATGAATTAAATTACGATAGAAAATAAATGTCGACATTTACCAAACAAGTATGAAAGCTTCAGTTGTGTGAAATGTGGAAAGTTCTAAGCAGGTTTGCAACTAAGAGAGCAATATATGCAAAATACATGCTTATTTTCCCAATAATTAATCCAAAAAAATACTTTTTTTAAATATACGGGCATTTCCACATTGCCGACTATTTGAGTTACATTTAAGAAGTTGCATTTAAGAACATCTGTATTCATGGCAACACAGATGTTAAGAAGAGAGCAACAAAAGCGTCATTGCCGTCACTTGCGGATGCAGAAAATAGTTAGTGAGATAAGCGCATTGATAAGCCGTTGGTGTGCGAGCTTTGGGTACCGTTAATACTCCAAATCCAGATAAAATTAAAATATAGTCGCTCTTCATCTTTGATGTCTTTATGCAAATGCTGCAATTCTTAATGCAATTGTAAACTAATTGAAGATTAGAAATACAATTTCCAGATCATCGATAATAGTTTCAACACACACTGAAATAAGCACGCGCTGGTGCGATAAGCGGAGTCTAAGCCCAAAAGAAAATCTACAATAAGAATTGTAGTTTCGCTCTGAAAACAAAAGTTCTACGATAACCTAGGTTTGGTACGTCCCCTTTGTGAGAGTCCCGTCCATGTTCTAAATTAAAGTTTTACGCTTCAGCAGTTGCAGATGGTGCTTGAAAGTAGGAGTCTTCCCTTAATAAAATTTCAATTAATAGGATACACGAAGGTAAACTGCAGGCAATCCAAATAAAAGCAACTCTTCATCTTTGGTGTCGATATTTTAGCTCTTAATGCAAATGTTAGTTGCTTTTTTTCACTGTAAATTGAAGAATGATTAAAGATTATCCAAGAGAGTGACTATTATCAGATGATCGTTAATAGTTTCAACAAATAGGAATAAGCCTTCATATCCGACTCATCATGATATTCGGAATCTGATCCCACGAGAAAATGCACAATCCAAAGGATGTTAATAAAAACTCTACATTCCCTCTCATAATAAATGCATAATCATGGTTTGGAATCGCATTTCCCAAGATGTGCCAAAGCTCGGGCACAGTTGTGAGAGTATCGTCCATTTCATGAATTAAATTTTTGCGTTGCTCCATTTGCAGATGCTGCTTGGAAGTATACGTCAAAGGAAGTCTCATATTCGATTAAATTAGAATTGTTCCAGACTTTGGCTGTGAATTGAGTGCAAGAAGTGAAGTTGAGTTCAAGTATCTGTAAATTTTGTTAAATGTATATGCAAATCATAGTTTTAATACACAACACGAACCGTGTGCAAATTTTATATTGGAAATATAGTGAAAAATAATTATATTGGAATTATGAATGCTATGCGAAGGGGAACATCAAAGCAATATTAGAAACCAAGCCTTTTTCATTTTGGCTTAATATTTATGAAAATATGTTTAGTTTTTACAATTATATTTTTGAAATGTTATAGCGTTCTGAATTAGTATTTTTAATATTTTACGTTTAAATTTTACAAAGTTATAAATAACTATTTTGCAAGGATTTTGCAATATCAGCATATTGCAAAAAAATATTGATTTTTAGTTTAATATTTATTCCATTTTTAATAGCATTTATTTTGAGAACAAAAAATTTATAAAATCTGATTGGTTTTGTGATTACATAAATTCTTATTTATATCTATTGAACAGGTACCAAAGAAGCAAACATTTCCATACATTTACTTCAAGGTTCCTCCAACTTAATACCACTTTCCGCCATCTGCGCATCAATCCAATGCCGCAGATAGGGTACATTTGTATAAGCTGCTGGTATATCCTGTTCCGCGCATTCAATGCCCCACGATACAATGCCGGCCAGTATATAGCGATCCTGAGAGTTCGGCATGGTGCAGAACAGCGGTGAACCGCCATCACCTTTGCAAGTGTCCTTACCCTGTACGCCACCTGCACATAACACACTCGCGTGTAGTCTATAGCGTCTACCTAGAATTGTTGCCCGCAGCAATTGTTGGCATTTCTCATGCTCCAACACTGGCAAATCAATGCGTTTCAATATGAACTGCATAATATCTGAGGTTATGTTGTGATGACCCCAACCGGTGGCATAGCACTGGGCAGCGCGCAACTGCGCCTGCACTTGAGCAGTCTCAACGGGGGGCAAGCAGAGCGGCTGTATATGTGGTTCCAGCACAAATGGCTGTTCCAGAACCAGCAATGCGATGTCATTGTAGAATGTTAAGCGATTAAACTGCTCGTGAAGTTTTAAGCTGCGTATGGCACGCTCCTGATAAGCATGCGGCTCCTCCAAGCTATTCAAATCCCAATCGCCAGCACGCGCTATCAAAGTATCGGCTTTATGGTTAAGGATATTATGTGTACTGGTTAAGACCAAGGATGGATGTATTAAGGTGCCGCCACACACATATTTGCCTTGCTTATCAAACAAAGCTATCATCCAGGGAAACTGACCAAACAAGGCTTCATTATCTTTGTATCCCTCCATGTCAAAGTAAAGACCCTTGGGATTGGAGTAACCACATCCATTGTACTTAAAATCCTTGAGATTGCGGCTTAAAGGATTATTGCTTTCGTCTAGCTGCAAGCAGAGTATTTATAAAAGACAAAAGGCTGCGGTATGCAAGCAACACTTACATGATCCCCAATGGGGCAACAAAACTCCATGGCTTTGCAGCCAAAGTTACTTTTGTGATCAATACGTGGCATTATCAGATATCTGCCATTATCATTGGCGGTGCCGTTGCATAAATGACGTGGCACGCATTCTTTGCTCTGCCCGCAGCTCTTATAGCCAGAGGCAAATGTCAATTCCTTCATTCTCTGAGCGTTACGCAAATCTTGTGCTATGGTCGCATCATAGCTATCCAGTTGTGCTTTTTCACAACAGACCATGCCATCACCACAGTTTTTGTCCAAAATGCGTGGTACGAAAATTCCACGTCCCGAATCATCGGTTTCATTGCAACGCTGCTCCGTGACGCATAGTTCGTCGCTTCTACACTTACCTTGCGCTTGGCTCTGTCCCAAGCTCAACAGGAGCACCAGCGATGCAACTAGAAACAGCATCTTCAAGCTGGTGAAAAAATTGCTACTTTACAACACATTTGCATACGATTTGAATACATGCATACTTACAATAGCGACTTATTGTATATAAGCTATGCTTAAGTTGGGTATACTATATGGGGCTTAGTACATCTAACAATACGTTCTAGAGCCCCGCTTGAAAACAACTAAGCTCAAATAATATTATTTTATAGATTTTATACGCTCCGCGAGCTAGCTTGAATGCATAATCATTTGGGAGCTTCAAGTATATGTTTATCTCTGAGCACTTAAGCGCGTATATGACCCTCCTCAGGTCAACATTGAGTATTTGGAATTTCCAGTTGTATCGAATTCAAACAAAGCTTAAGATTGAAAAAAAAAATTGTCTCCTTAACTTCTCAAGTTCACTTCTTAGTAAGTACTTACTCTCTCTTAATTGCACGCTTATCGAACAATTATCTCTTAATTACGTTATCTCTCTTAATTGCTCTCCTAAGACGCTTATCAGACATTTGTTGCAGCCAATTGTTCTCTGTTTACTTAACTTGAGTGGGATCGGTTGCTATTTTCAGAATAATTTCAAGCCGGTTATATTAAATATAGAAAATAATACTCCAAAGACTCAGTTGATATTCTGCTCGACAATCTACAAGTTAGGCTTGAAGCACATTTATTCGCCGCCCCATTTGTCTTTCGAGTATATACATATAGTATTTTGCATATATAAAAAAAATATTTATATATATATAAATAAGAAAAAAAAAGTCAACATATATATAAAGTGAGCAAAAAATTAATAGATTTTGTTAATGCGTTATGTGCAAAAATCACTGCAAAATACAGCAATTAAAATAAACAATAGTGGTTTAAGTGTTAATAAACGATTACAATAAATATTAATTTATTATTTTGTGTACGAAAAATACAAAGGAAATCGTTAAAAAATTTCATAATTTGCTAAATAAATAGTAATTTTATACGTTTTAATAACAATAAATTAATTAATATTATTTATAACTTAAATTTAAATAAAAATGTGAAATATTTAAAGATAATTAAAATCGGGTAGATGGAATTAATAATGTGTTTTTTGTTAAATAATATAGTGCATAGCAAAAAACATAAAAATTTTATTATAACCTGAATAAGAAGAACAATTTTGAGTTTTAATCTTGCTTTTTTATGAATCAATTTCTTCTTGAAAACGAGATGAAACAAAGCGATGAAAACTTTTGCACATTTTTGAAGCAATCAAACAATTATCTTTAAAAATAGCGCCACCCAAAACTTAAATTTTTTTAACTGTGTAAATTTAGTGAGTTTACTAAGCGAGATATTGGTTCAACTGTATGTTTCATTGCTTATATGCTTAGACCGTAAAAACAACGATATAAATTATATAATAATTTATACATTTTATATCATTTTGTTATCCCCAAAATGCCACTTCAAAATACGTCTAAGTTAAACAACTTTGACACAAACTGTATCCATTTTCTGCAATAAACTCAGTCATATAGCTTGATAGCTAGACTGCGATATTTCGAAATATACAGATTAAAAAAAATGGATTTTTAACTCATTATCACTATGAAACTAAGTAATACAGGCAACCAATTTTGACACAGTATTTTGAATGCCTAAAAAACCTCTCGATTCGATTTGCACAAAACTCAATTTTTTTTAGATTTATCCTATGAGAGCTAACATACAATATATGATCAGATTTTGATAAAGAGTAACCAAGTAGTTAGAAATCTTTATGAGAACTACATGATATAACATTAAAAATCGGTTTGATAATTTTCAGGGGGTTTTGAAAAGTTCGTTGTATTCTCTAAGATCTAGGTGTTTCTGCAGACGGGCAGACAGACGGGCATGAATATATTTAGATTCTTTAGTCATTATATTATATTATTATTATATTATATATATTATATTATACATTCTATATATAGATTATATTTACGGTAACTTTTTTGGGTTACCCTTTATACCATAGGTAATAGACATATTTATGTTGACAAGAAAATGTCCTAAGGATAATCGATCCTTAATGGAAATTTCTAAGTTAATGATAATGGGAATAGTTTACTTTCCACAAAAGAAAGCTTAAATGTAAGAAAAAATAATATATAACTGCAACAAATTTTTTGGTAGTATTACAAGAGCTCGGCTCGGTTTAGGCTAAATGTCAAAATGAATGTATATATACTGAGGCTTTTAATAACATTCTGCGAAGCAATATTTTGACAAAATAGAATTTAAACTTTAGAAAAAACATATTATTTAGCGGATTAAGTAATCAAATCAATTTGTTTGCCCAATTCTCTTACTCAGATGATACCTTTCAGTAATTCTTGGCTAGATGGAATGTATTTGCAGATACGATTACACAAGAATCACTACCTGGATCTCGTCATTAGCGACAGTTATGTCAGTTTTTATTTTTACGAAAAGCCTTAACATTGTATGGCACTGACAATTTCACTTAACATTCCTTTTTGTGTGAATTCTTATCGAATGATCCAGATTTGGTTGTCGACGTGCCTTTTCCAAGACACTGTGAGTCTCCAAAGAGAGTGCAGAGGGAGAACTTTTGGATAGTTCTCTATTCATTTTATTATCGCGAACCTCCTTTTTCGGTAATGTTTATTGTTTGGCCCACCAATCCAAAAAGCCGCTATTATTATCCTTATATAAGCAACATTATCAGCGCTCTGCATCAAAACTTTGACAAAGCAGTGCAAGCAGTTTGCAACCTACCCTATTGCCAAAATAAGAACATTTGTGAGGTTGCAAATTGTCGCGTAAATTTTGGCGAAATCTTGGTACATACGATGTTTATATATATTCCAATAAGCTATTTTTAGCTTGCCTTACGGCAATTGTCGATTACTTATCTAAATTAAAATTATTAACCAATATTATACCATTTTTTTGTTTAGCAAGTCTTTTTGAAGATCATTCATAATATTCCTTAGAAGAGTGGTTTACAGTATTTGATGGTTAAGCCTTTTTATTGTTTAGGAAAATCGAAGGTGAACAGTTCTAAATCTTTCCTTACACAGCGGATTATCAATTATTTTATAGCCTTTAAAAAATCTTTTTTTGTGGAAATTTATCAATTGTTCCCTTCTACTGCCGTACACGTGTGGCAGCAAGTTTTCTTTTTAATTGTGGATAGTTCACAAGTTTAGCAATACATATTAATATTAATAAATGTATAACCTTAATTAATAATTTTTCATGGAAATCTATCTGATAACATCTTTAAATAAATGTGTAATATTTAAATATATATTAACTTATACATACTATACCATAAAATATGGTATATTTCATAGATAGATTATACCTATCAGCTGCTTATTTCTCCACCTGTTGATTTCTAAGTTTCTTTTATTTACTCTCTATCCAGGGTGGCCCAAAAATGGCCAACTATTGCTGGCTGCTAGTCCCAATTGTGGGTTTGCTATGTGTTCAACATATACAAGTCTATGGGCAGTCGGATGTGTGCAAGGAGAATGAGCTGTGCGTCAGTGAACAGCGTTGCAATGAAACCGATGACTCGGGACGAGGTCGCATAGGACCGCGTATAGCCATTACCTGTGGCAAAGGCCAAGTCTGTTGTGAGCGAGAACAACTGGAAAGCTGGAATACTAGTTTATCGTCGCGCGCAAGCAATCAAAACAAGGCAAATCCTACGAATTCCAGTGTCTATGAAAGCTGTGGTGTGAATAAGGAGTGTGTGCCGCGCCAGCTTTGCAATGGCACCATCAATGATAATGGTAGATTTTTGATAGGACCACGCATAGCAGACAAAACTCAAGATGTAAAAATTGACTTGCGTTTGGATGATGATGTCTGCAGGCCACTGCAGCATTGCTGCGATGTGAGAGATCAGGTATGTGTAACCGGAGTTATTGTAGCTTATTTTTGATATTGAGGCCTCTTTGTCAGTTTGATGCTAGCGAGAATCCATTTTTGGCAGATCTGCGTGACTTTAAGTCACGTGGCTGCGGCTATAGTAATCCCGAAGGTATTATAGTGGATCTGCATGGATTTGGTGAAGATGTGACACTCTTTGGTGAGTTTCCCTGGATGGTGGCACTTTTTAGCGGACGTAATGTGTACATATGTGGCGGCACTTTAATACATCCCTCACTTGTGCTCACTAGTGCTCATAATATTGTAAACCAAACCATAGACACGCTGGTAGCACGTGCCGGAGATTGGGAATTGAACAGTTTTGATGAACCACATGCGCATCAATCGCAGCGCATAAAACAAATCATTCGCCACGAGGAGTTCGATCCGGAAGCCTTTTTCAATGACATTGCATTGTTGGTGATGGAGGAGCCCTTTGAATTGGCGCCACATATACAACCATTATGTTTGCCACCGCCAGAGACGCCTCAACTGCTAGCACAGCTGCGTGCCGCTCAATGCTATGCCACCGGCTGGGGAGGACGCACCTTGGAGAGCGATCATAATGAGAATTTTCTCAAACGTATTACGTTGCCGGTGATTGCTCGGGAAGAGTGCATGGCCAAGTTAAGGCTTACACGGCTCGGCAAACGTTTTAGATTAAGGCCTAGCTTCATATGCGCTGGTGGTGAAATGGGTCGCGATACTTGCCGTGGCGATGGAGGCTCGCCTTTATTCTGCACACTGCCTGGAAGTAAAGATCGTTATGTAATGGCTGGTTTGGTTTCTTGGGGTATTGACTGCCAAAAGCAGGACATACCAGCGGTTTATGCGAATGTGCCATATTTACGGAATTGGATTGATGATAAAGCCAAGGAATTGGGTTTTAAGTTAGATGCGCCCTAAAACTCCAAAATATTGAATTTTAAATAAACTTTATAAAAAGAACTGCTTTCTAGACACACACCCTTTGGCGTACTTTTCGCGTTGTTTTAATTACAAGGAGTAATATTTAAGTATCTTCATGATCATAGGGAACTCGACATGGGGCAATCAGCGTTGTTGTTGTTCATTTTCGTGATAGACAAGTGCTTAAGTACTGCTGCCGGAATTCATACCATCGCCTTCGATTTCAGAGCTGGTGCCACTATGGTGTTAAGTTAAATTAGTAATATTGTTCAATCGAATTTTATTATAATTAAAATGTAAATTCCCAAGATATCATCATACCTTTTTGAAAATATAGGACCAATTTGCGACTACACGTTATATCCATCGAATGAGGAGTCTTCTTTGTGTTGAGATGCGATTGCCCTTAGGAGCCAATACTTCATGTACTCAATTTACACCCAAAGTCTGTAGCAATTGTAATTTTATTAAAAGCAAGGAGACATCGTTTGACGCCTAATTCCAAGTACCATCTGCAACTGGTGCAACTTTAATAGGATATGGACGACACTGTCACAGCTGTGCCCAAGCCGAAGGATAACATGGGAATTGTAAGCCTAAGCCTTGATAAAAAATATAAATTTTTGTTTAAAATGCACAAAAAATGAAAACGAAATGTGCTACCCTGTGCTGCCCGGTATCTAACACCATTTACACCAATTTTTAGATCTTAATTGCTCTGTATCATATACAAATCAAAGCATTTTTCTAGGCTACTATATCGATGCTATCCAGAACCACGTCATGTTTGAAATTTAACAAATAAAACATAATGAGGATAAACAGCAAACAGCTTAAAACACAGCCCTTACGAAGTTGCATAAGTGCAAAACACCCTGTCCATAATGCCGCCGGTTGCATTCATTGTCTACGGCTGACAAAGACCAGAAATATTGCGCTTTTGGCTGCAACGATGAGGGCTCTTTTGGTGGTGACAGTAAAAAGGATGCTTCATGCACGCATCGATTTATCAACAGGTTGGATTTTCTCGGAAATTTCGTTGTTGGTTAACTGCGTGTCTCCCATGGAGACACGGGCTTTGCACACGTCAGTACATTTTACTTAAGAACAATGTTCCTGTACTACCGTTGGCAGCCACCAAAGTACTACTACCGCAATTTTTATAATAAAAGAGAAATGTCCGGCGGTAACAGCCGTAAAAAAGGACACTTGCAGCTAGTTGAAAAGTTTTCCATACGAGTGGAAACTCACGCATTGAACAGCACATACCGCGACCAAATCTTTTAGGATTATTTGGATGAATGTATATTACTGTTTAAGGTTTAAAAAATGTCAAATTTTATTGCTTGCAAAATAATTGGGATCAGAAACTTAAATTAAGCCGGACGATCGTAGATTTTGGAAGCTTACTACGGAATATATCTGTGGTGTCACAATCATCCAAACTTATCTATATTAAATTCGATTTGAGGAGTAACATTTTTTGCCGTATAGACTTTTATTGCATCTGTTTCCATGCCAGATAGTGGGGTGCTATCGAGGGCATGCAAGCTACGAATTTATTAATCTATCATAAGGCCAGTCTCATAGTCTCATAGGAAGCAGAAGTTTGGACCATGACGGCAGCAGACAAAGAAAATCTATCTATCTTTTAAAGAAGAATACTGCGAAAATCGTTTGGGCCAAAGAAAAATGATCGAGGTGACTACATTCCAAGGAACAATGACAAAAGCTTGTGTTATCACACACACCAATCTTCACAAGAAACTGAGGCCGACTAAGAAAGCGATGGAAGTACCATCACGGGTTATAGAGCTGAATGATGATGACGATGATATCGGAATCGGCCCTAGGAAAGTAACTCGTAATAGACGATTCTCTGGAAGAGAAAAAAATTAAATATTTCTGGCAGTTAAGCCGAGGTCTTTGACCTACCGTTAGATGACATTCCTTCGTTCACGACCGTTTTCACTTAATGTTGCCTTAAGTAATCCATTTTTGATCACCATCATCTATTTAAATAATGAAGTGATTTTATTGCGTCACATGAGATTTTTCTATGCACCCAGTATTTTTTTGTATTCTCATTCAAATGATTCCAACACTTTTTCCGATATTCAGCTTCTGCGTAAGCAGAACAATGAAGGTCGGCTTCAAAAGTTTCCAGAATTTTAAAGACGTTTTTCGCAATTGTCCTTCTGGAGCGTAGTTTATCTATAAATTCAAAATTATCGGGATTAAATCGACGAAACCCAAATTACATTTGTTCTCATTTACAGTTACATTTACGGGCTGACTGACTTTGAATTTCGCCTTTATCCGTAACAAATCCGTAATATGGAAAGTATTATTTCATACATTTCGGCGTGTGTTCGAAACTGAATCAATAAAGGTCAAATTGTCAAAAAATGTACTACTAACAATCAATTTTACAACATCTGTGGTAAATAAATGAATAAACCATATACAAAGTACTAATACCATCAATTGAGAAATAAATTAAATAATTTTAACGAAACTTTATAAGGCATAATATCCTAAGTACCCCTATTTTATTTTTAAGAAATCCCAGAATAAGTTTCAAACCAATACCGTCTATTGTTACATTATATGTTAACAAGGTTTATTAACTTTATCAATTATAAATACACTGATTTCAGTTTAAATAGTGAACTTTTCGGCCTAAAACTTCGTTAGATGCCCACATACCAACCACAATTAAAATCGTTTTACTTGCAAACATATTTAATGGTTCTAATTACTTGCACTTAGACTTATTGCAAAACTTCTGATTTATTTCAACTTTTAGCGCCACATTCCACAAGCCATAAAATAATATAAAAAAGTTAAGTAAAAACTCATCTCCACGCCGACAGCTTATAAATATCTCAGCATTTTGTAACCGCGAATGTCGTCTCGTCGTCCTGTCGTCTTGTGGTCGTCGTCTTGGTCTGCATCTTCATCTTCATCGTCGAGCTCTTATTTTTATCATCTTGGTTGCCGTTGCTGTTGCCATGACAGTAAATTAAGTAGGTTCGCTGCTTGAGTCTTGGAACCGCACAAAGCCAGAGACACCAAAGTGCGGAAGAAATACAGCTCCGGCTGGAGGCAAGCCTTCGACTTGGAGTCCTGTTGCAAGGAGATGGCTGTCACTGGCAGTGCAATGTAAAAAAAATGTACAAAAAGTACATGCTGCGAAATAGCTTGGGAATTGATTTTGCAGCTGTATCCTGTGCCGCTGCTATTGGGAGTAAGGAGTTTCCATGCTGTCCATGCTTTGAGTTGGAGTTAATTTGGTGTTGCGTAACGTTATCTTAAAGATTTCTTCGGAAAATTGTTTGGAAATATTTCTTAACGATAACTTAAGATATATTTTTCTGCCATTGAAGACGGTAGAACACAACGTGACCAGCAGAATATTAAAGATGAACATATTTGAAATCCAGTGGCTTTTGAGATACCAAAAATATTTAATATACTTATGTCAAAATTACTATCATAGCCTATACGTCCGTACGTTCGCCCGTCCGTTCGTATGATCACCTTAAGATCTTAAGACATAGAGACATCAACATAAAGTTTGTGGAATCCTTTAGTTATCTGTCCCCATTTTTCTGCAGCGATGTGTACTCCCTATCCTTCGCAATCGATGAATGACAATTACTGCCACCCCCTTGAACATACAAAATTGAAACTCATAACATTTCGCTCTGTGGGACCAATAGTACATAAAAAATTATTTTTCTTGGTCATTCCAATGAATTCCTAATCGTCTCCTTGAGCGGTTTTTGCTTTTTACACCTTCTTGTTTGAGATTTATCACCCGTTCGTTCGACAACTTGACTTGGCGCAGATGAGAGTTGTAATGCGCTAAATGAAATCTTAATTGTCGAAGAGCTCATATAGCTAATGGTTTCTTCGAATGTCAAAAAGACCGAAGATTTTGCAAAGTATTTTTCCTTTTTAACAACCAAACTGCGTCAGTCTATATTAAAAGTTTTGTCAGTTGAGAGAGCTCTATTGAAAGATTAAGAAGACTTTTCCAACCCTAACAGAGCAAATGATTATGCTTAATGTCACTATGCGAATCAACTTTTTAATCAACAAATATAGGATGGATAAATGTTAGGCAGATAGTTAAGCATTGGTTTATGGTGGATATATTTACTTTACTTTGTTTGTAACGGGTAACAGCCGACCTTACTAACTCTCGCCAGTAGGCGCCTGCTTTGCACGCGCCTTCTCCAGTTGTCCACTCCAAGTGAAGCTATGTTCCTCCTCCACTTGGTATTTTCATCTGAGCTTAGGTCGTCCCCTTCGTCTTCCTTCGTCAACTTTCATATCGAAAACCTTCTTTGCTGGACGACATCTATGTCGTTGTAGAGCTCATACAGCTCATGGTTCGTTTGGATATGCCAGTCGTCGCCAATCCGCAAAGGACCGAAGAATTTGTGAAGAATTTTGATTCGAACACTCCAAGCGCGGCTGCATCCGTCCGCGACACAACCCATGCTTCTGGGCAGGATGAACTTTTTGTAGAGAGAGAGGTCTCTGCTACACATTTGCTTACTAAGACCATAGTAATACCTATTGGTAAGTGTCGGTGTTGACGGCGGTGCCAAGATACGTGAAGTCCGTGCATCCCTATTTGTAGACAGCATATAATTTGACTTGCCTTCGTTAACCGCAAGACCCACTTGCGCTGACTGCTTTTCGATTGCGAAAAACGCTGTAGTGACATCTCTTTTACAACGCCCAATGATGTCAATATCATCCGCGTATGCAAGGATACTTTTGTAAAAAACAGTGCCAGTACGATGTACACCTGCCTTCCGCAGTACCCCGTCTATTACAAAATTGAAGACATTGTTCTACCGTGCACCATGTCTGAAAACTCGAACGGTATTAAAGGGTTCGGAAAGGTCATTTCCTACCTTAACAGAGCTAATGGTGGTGTTCAATGTCATTCTGCAAAGTCGAATCAACTTCGCTGGAATACCGAACTCGGACAGTGTTGCATACAGGCGTTCCCTAATCGGGCTGTCGAATGCAGCTTTGTAGTCGACAAAGAGATGGTGTGTGTCGATTTGTTTTTCATGGGTCTTTTCCAGGATTTGCCGCAGTGTAAAGACCTCGTCGATGGTGGATGTACTAGGTCTGAAAATGAAATGGCAATAAGGCTGATTCCCCTTCTTAGAACAGGACAGAATACGCATGCTTTTCGCAGCCCATCAGCACTAGCCGTGTTGTTATTTTTGAATCACGTTATTTCAACTCGGACTAAGTGGAGTGACATCTACAATGTCGTCGATTTGAGACATCGCCGCATGCAAGGAATTTCTTCTCTATTATCCCAGTGTGCATTGCTTATCTGTCGCCAAATTCTCTTTTCTACCTTAAATATAGAATATATTCATTGGACTTATATCAAATTTTACACGTGCTTGTAAACTCTTTAAAAACTGAAATTCAACAAAATTTAAGACTGACCAGAGATACTCCAAACATATGTTACTTTAGAAAACTTTATACGCCCTCTTCTTTTGAAACTATCCAACAGATCTCCCGATCTTTATTAGTAGAGCAACTAAATGGGTAAGTAGTATATCTGTGCGGTAGTTGGGTGGCATGTTTGACAAAAATCGAAAATCTAGTAATAATTACTGTATTTCCCTGACATAGTTAAGAAGAATCAATAGATATGACATACTTCTTTAAAGAAATCTGCTGCTGATATGTGTGTGCCTAGTGTCTCATTTAACTGAGGGACCAGAACTTGTCAGATTGATATCCTTGTTCGTTCATCTTACTTTTGGGGCTTTTTGGTTTTTTTTTTTTTCCTTATTATTCCGCCTGGGAACTTAGGGCCTCTACAAGAGCCTTCCATCGAACCCTATTTTGCGCCGTCTGTTTAGCTCTGTCCCATGTTGTGTTCGCCTGGGTCAGTTCTTGGAGGATGGATCTTCTACAGGTCGCCTTGGGTCTGCTATCTGCAGTTTCTCGAAGAGTGGGGCAAGGGGGTTGCCGGAAATTGTTGAAAGGCATTGTGCAATGGATTAAGTAGAGAAGCAATTTTTAAGAGGGACGTTGGAGTGGTCATGCCTCTTGCCATGAGTGGGATTCGAACCTTGGGCTGTTTGGTTAAAAGGAAAAATATAGCCATAAAGAAAGTCACATTGACTGGGTATAACATCTTTTTCACCTCGCTAATTTAATGTAAAAACACAACTTTAAGTTATAGACATCAACATGTTATTTTGTCCATTTCTAGTAAATAAAAAGGTTGCAAGGTTTGCATAAATTTATTATTTTCTATTGGATCAGATAAAGGATAACCTGATTGCCATTTACACTTTATTTTATTTGAAGAGCTGCAGTGCCGGCCATTTGTGTTTACAAAGAGAATTTCACAAGTATCTGACCAACTTGTTTGCTCAGCTTACATAGGATTTGGCCAACATCTTAAACTGCATTTGGCCAAACTCTTGGTAAATATTGGCAAAATTGATTATCATTTAATTATAGTGCAACGTAATGCAAAATGTATACAAATTACCATGACGGTAGTCAGTTGTCGTAAGGGGATGCTGTGGCGCACTGACCTATTAAGTTTTTTTTGCTAAGTAAAATATTTTTGACAATCGTTTGTGTGAGTTACAATGTTCTCAAAGTTTAGAACAAAATCCTGCTGTGTGCTAAAAGCAAGTGTTGTACTTTGTTACAGATCTCTAAATATCACAGAAATGTGTCAGATTATAGCAGATCTCGAAGCCATACGTTTCATTATCAATAATCAGATGAAGAAGATGGACAACAGCTTTGGGAAGATTCTACAAAAATATGTCTTAAATCCACATGGTAAAGAAAACAAACGAATAACATCTGGTAGACGAGCTTTACATGTGAACATGATCCTTGACGCCATGAATCAAGTTAAAAATCATTCACAAACGTAGAATAGGAAAATACTTACGAAGGTAGAAACACTCACTACTACCCTGTCGTCATTTTTCAACCTACGACCCTGTGACTTTAAATGCCTAAGTGTGTGTGTGTTAATTTGTATAATGCTGCATGCTACATGATGTTGCACGTAGTTCGAGTAATTATAATCGTAATGCCGCAATTGTGTAAGACACTTTGAGGCATATTTCCTTACAATATTGGAATAGACGCAGGAAAGCCCAAAGCATCTGCTGACTTAGCATAGCATCAAATTACAAATGATGTAATGCTAAGCAACTGTGTGGAAAGCAGGCACCATGAGGCATGAGGCACGTTTGCGGAAATTAATGTTAGATGTGCGTAAATTAAAGGTTTTGGAATAGGTTTGTGGCCAACGGAACTGCAAACAGCTGCAACAACCAACATAACAGTTACGCATAGTTGGCTTGCATTGCAAAATGCCTGGACAAATGAGGGTAGGCTGAAAAGTAAGCATTAGGAGGCTGTAGCAATATATATCCGTAAAAGGTATGCGGAATGAATGCAGAATTTGTATAGTTCAAAAAAGTTTTAGAGGTAATCGTGGTTCTGTCTTCTACACTGGTTACTTCAACATAATAGCTGGAGCTGT
This sequence comes from Chymomyza procnemis, assembly GCA_035046065.1. NCBI lineage: Eukaryota > Metazoa > Arthropoda > Insecta > Diptera > Drosophilidae > Chymomyza > Chymomyza procnemis. The sequence goes on along the minus strand of JAWNOJ010000023.1, from coordinate 6,539,289 downwards.
TTTATCAATCAAAGAGAAGAAACTGGTCTGCCTACGTAAATAGACACTTTTCTTTTGACTTTGTACACTAAATCAGTAAACTACGCGTGCTTGTCTCTAGAGTGAATGGTGGAACAGTTTCTAAACAACCTCATATGGGTCACAAAACATAGGGATATGACAGTTGCACTGCAGAGGAACTGGCGAGATGTGGACCTGGCAGCAATCTCTATCTGAATAGGAGAGCCGACATATTCCAAAAGTCCGAAGTAAGCTAAGCAACCAATTTCGCTACTAATCTGAAATTAAGTACAAATACATAGAGAAGTGCAAGAAATATTTAGCTAATTTACGGCAGTATAAGAAGCAAATTCTCAATTAAACAGAACGAAATGTTCTACAGTAATGAGGGCGATCGTTGGACATTGGCTGGCAGGAACCAACGCATCTAGACTGAACACAATTTCTGCCGAAAAATATGGAACTCTCTTTTGCCACTGTCCTTGGTTGTGTAGGACAAGATTTCTAAAGTCAGTGAGCTAACTTTGCTATCTAAACAGAGCCCTATGTGCATTTTTAGGTTTATTATGGCTGCGATACTTTTCTGCTTCAGCACAAAGAAGTGGGAAAAGCGTTCTGCTTACTTAATAAATATATTGAAGAAACAAAAAAAATGCATCCACTATTATTCAGCTAGCCCTCTCATTCAGTCGGCTTGTTGCAATTTTTGGTCAGTTTTTGGTATTTTCGCTTGCTAACTATTGACATTGGCTAATTGCGTAACAAATCCGCTAAATGCACACATTATCATGTTGCATGTTAATTAACAAGGCCGCATAAATTACATTTACAAAAATTCTCCATACAATAGAAAGACTTTGAATAGACACCATATGATTTTGATATCTAGATATGCTCTGCTTGCGTAAAACAATTAAATGCATGCCACACAGAAACTGTGAAAACCAAAGGCCAACTTGGCGTATGCGTAATGCAATATTAAACCGGCACTGTGCGTGACATAACGTTTTGTGCATGTTGTTTTTTGGTTTTTCCAAAAAATTTGTTATGTAAATTGCTTATTAACTTTATGGCCACACGAAATGGTCGTGCTGTGCTCATTTTTGATTTTGCCGTACACCCTGGCGTATGAGTTATGCCGCCATTTAAAGCGTATAACAGGAACAATATTAGTACGATTATATTAAATGCACACAGCAATATAAATTGTCAATTATGGTAACAATGCCTGCTCCAAAGTGCATCATCATGCTATATATTTCAATGCAGCAAGTTCATTTTAAATTCAACATATTCAATAATCATGATGGCCTGCAATAACAATGCCAACGCAGATGCCAACGCCAATGCCAATCCCGATTCCTAACGTCATGACACTTATTTGCCTGCTGCCATTAAATGAAAATAAAATGCAAATAAAATTGCTCCACTGTGTGTTTTTGCAATTTATGCGCCGCACACATTGAGTACTTGGCATAGTTCCTCTCGATACACTCCCACAGCCCCATTGGCATTGCACAGGGCTTCATGCGCTTCGACTGGCTCTGTTGGGTGTGACACTATTCGTCCGGCTGGCTGTTTGCCTAATGACATTGTACTCCTCGCGCTAGTCGTTATCAGCGTTGTCCTTTAGTTTAGTTTAATTGAAAATTTTCGTTATGCTCGCCATTGGCAGGTGTGTTATTTATGGCCAATTTGTGAGTATAAACCATTCGTTGCTTGGGGAGGTGCTAAATTTTTGACTAGCTGGTTTCCTTTGTGGGTTTTGTTGCATCGACATGCCATTGTGGGCGCATGGCGCAGCTGCTGGGATTAAGTATCGAAATTTGTTGAGGTCTTTAAAAGTATTAAAGTTGACATAATGAAAAAGGCATTTTAAAGTAATATTGAGTATTAAAAATTTTAAAATGTTCGAATCTTAACTGTATTGCATGCGAGTTTAAACTTTGCTTTTTCTCATAATTTATGATACTTTTTACTACCTATTAATTTCTTGCACCTGTAACGCACATTATAATGAATGCTACTAGGCAGCTTAATATTCAGATATATCTTGTCTCAATGTCTTTCCCCTTCCATAGTATACCCTATATTCGCGTCTGCTTTGAAGAGTAGTTAGATTTCCACAAAAAGATTATAACCTAATGCGCCTTTTTTTTTATTGGCAGTTCAAGTTTGCTCGATTGGCTCTAAAAGCCTGGTGCGATTTAAAATCGGTCCACAAAAATCAGCGTGCACTTTGTGCATCTGTTTCTGCCAACAGCACTGTTGGCTTCCTTAAAAAAGCCAATTTGTGTTAAATAAGTGAGACTGGCGATTTTTGGTCAAATGAAAAAAAAAAAAAAATGCAGCTGAAGCCCAAAAACTGCTGAACGAATCTGATGCGACTGATAAGTCACCTAAATCGTGGTAAAGTCAACTTTGCTCGACATGGGGTTGTGTTCTCAACTGGATGCCATTCACAAAGCAGAAGAGGTGATACATACCAAACCAATTGGCACCAAAGAAAAATCGGCTTGAGCTGAGCGCTCTGAGAGTCGGTAGTTGGAGCGTTAAACCAGATTCATCATGCTTTCTGTACACTCAAATTGCACATTTGACCAACGTGATTTTAAGATAGTAGTGCTGCATGCCACGTGAAGCAAACTATAGAGCCGATCCAGTCCGACGGCGACAGACAAATCATGAAGAGGGTGCGCTTCGGCGCTTCAAAAGTAACAATTTCAGCGTCAAAGGCAAAGACACGTCTTAAACCGAACGCACAAAATCCTTAGGAATGACTCAGCGCACAATTTTTTTTTGTTAAATGTTAGGAAACTGGGTGCCGAATATATAAATGTGGGGAGTTATGAAAATGTTACAATATAAAACTAGTTCGTATCCCTAGCCTGATGGGTGAATTTTTATAGATATTCAGCGTTTCACAGCAGGGGCTGGCTAAGAACTTGGATTTACATTGTAAAAGATGAAAACAGAAAGTAGCATAAACATTTTTTAACGAAGAGAGAAGCCAAAGAGCAACTTTGACCAGGTTGGGGTTTTATAGTTCGTGATTGGTCAATGGTGCTTGGTTTTGGAAATGATGAGAAAAGCTAGATGAAGAGATGAGTTCCGTTCATAAGAGAGGAAATCAAAGAGGTTATTATAACTTTGAGCATAAAACACGAAAAGGATCGTGTAATGCATAATAAGATCTACAAAATGGTAATGCTGGAGGTCGAAAATTATGAGTTACTCTAATAGGAATTATGATAGAAATTTTGTTAAGAAGTGTATAATACTTCGATAACCCCAAAGAAAATTATACTATGCCTGGTGAATCTGTTTTACCATCGTCTTCTTTGACACCACAGCAAAAAATTGCTAAAAATTTATTAATCCTTTAATCAGTGTATAGAAAACGGCCAGAAAGGGCCTTACCAACTTTAAAGACCGATTTTTAACACAACAAATTTTACAAATTTAGTTCCACTACCAATATTAGTTTATTCACTTTCTTTGTTACAAAAAGTTAAAGTTAAATTCGAGTCCAATCCAAAAAAAAAGCACTCACAAATGAGGCCTAAAACCTTCGTCAAACATAATATTTCGTAATCTATATTATAGAGATTTTTCATTTTTCACTTCTTCTGTTTGTTGAGATCGCGAGCACAAGAATTCTGGGAGTAGAAATCTGCAAAGAGAAGATGCCGTTTTTGTCGATTTTAAACCGAAAAATTTAGATTATAATCTTTTTGCCGCGAATAGTGCAGCGATAAAATTATCGCTCAATTTTCGAACTTTATAAAAGCTCTCGCAGTTGAACGTGGTAGAATTTCTATCTTAGGCTGAGTGTCTATCTCTAAGTAATAGTGATCGTGTCCGTCAATGGACGTGCCCATTTATATCCAGAGTCAACTAGGCCATCAGGACTTATCATAGCATGAAGTGAGTGCTCAAATATATAACTGGAGACACTCAGTTCTTCTCGATAAAGATCTGGGATATGAGAAGCCTCCCATTTTGAAGTATCTTCAAAATTCAAGAAAACTCAAGATGATTTTATGAAGATCGTAATGAAAGTCAAATCCATAGTAGGTCCACAATGGAACGCCCACGAGAACAGACGTACGTACGATATAGAGCTTCTGGCCAAAAGAATGCATAATCCTCAAATAAAAATACATCATAAATCGCATAAAAAAAATCCTTTAAAAGAACTTTATTTAAATATTTAAAACTCCGTTCCGTTTATTTTGTACAAAATCCTTGTCAATTTAGCTTGTAACCCAATGCAGACACAATATTTAGGAGAAATAAGCAATGCTTAAGTATGCAACACAGGAACGAAACTAGCTGGAAACAATATGCTGCCATGTTCTTGCCAATATTGCAACAATGTTGGAAGATATGCGCAAATAACATAAGTTTCTCGCACTCTGCCTTCCGCTCCCTGTCTCTCTCTCTCTCTCTCCCCTGGGTGTATGTGGGGTGAGCAGGAAGGATATTGTTTTACGAATTCGTGTCTCGGACATGAATTACGTTTACCGACAATTAATTTTAAGTGAAAATGTGTTAAAACTTTTAATTGGGCAGTCAAGTGCTCTGCTTGGCAACAAAATGTAGCACGTTGTTGGCCCATAAAAACGTCGACAGCATTCCATGGAAATTTGCAGCCGTTTGGAACAGTTTGCAACCATTTGCAGTCAGGTGCAAGTAGCTACCAAAAGTGTCCCTAAAATAGAGTTTTATTCTGGCTTCTGGCAGTTTACAAGTTGCAGCCAAGAGCTGCTTAGTTGCCTGGTAACATTTAGTTGCATGCAATGAAAGCTTGGCATACTTTTTGGTGTTGCATGTGCCACACACAGAATTGTAAACGATAATATATGGATATGGGTGAAAATATGCAGGGCGAATAAATCGAACTTTTTTTTTTTTAATTTATTGCATAATAAAACGGGAAATGTATAGCTAGAATGTTTTGAAATTTCTGGTAAACAAATATAAATTCTATTGTTGTTTAGTTTAAAAAGTCAGAATATTTTAAAATTTGTTCTAGTTATTCTCTTGTTATTACAGTACACTGGTCGGATACAGAAACCTCAGAAGCATAAGAGAATCCGATACAAGGTAAACAAGAATTCGGGGGAAAAGTCAATGTTTCTCATATATTCATTATACTCTGTAACATTTGAATTAAAGAGTATATTAAGTTTCTGTATGAACGGCCATATCTCAGAAATGGTAGGAACTACAGCAACTTACTTTTCGGGGAAAAAAAATTCTTTGCTCTTCGAAGGGAAGCAAATTCTTTTTCTATTTTGATATTTTTAATATATGCTATAATTCCCATAGGGGTATCTTGGACCACAAAAAAATCATAGCTTTGATTAAATAATTCGGTTTATTATAAGGATATTACATACATATATTCGGCACCCAAGAAAGAATATGAGTAAAAAAAAGTTTCCAACTATAAAAAATTATTACGGAAATTACTCTTGTTTACAAGATTAAAAAATCAACCAAAAATGGTGACCTTTAGAAATGTAAATTATTTAGGTATTAAGCTGAAACCTGAAAAAAAACTTGAATACGATAATATAATTAAATCATTTTGAAACAAGCCAAGATAATTCCATAATAAAAACTTACATTATGTAGATTTCCTAATGATCTACATTTTAAATGACAAATAGAAAAATAGAAAGATTGGGAAAATCTACCATAATCTACAATGTATTAACTCTGGCTTGAAGTTTTATTACAGGACTTATAGCATTCGGTTTTAATCGTCGAGAGGACGAAGTAAGCTTATGTGTTTTAACATATTAACTGAATTCGTAAAAACTGTAGACAGCAAGATCACAAATGAGCACAAGAGCATTATTCAAGCAAATGCGTGTGAACGAGTGAATACAATGATACATGTGCGTGTGCTGACTGAGCTGAGCCTGCATTTTTAACAGTATTGACAACTGCTTTTCATTTAAGATATAACAAAAAAATAAAATGTTTTAAAACAAAAATTTGGATTAAAAATATAAAAAATTTTCACAATTCCATAAAATTGCCAATAAAGAACTACTAATTTGTTTTAAGAAAATCGTAATCTACTTAATTGCCAACAAGAAACATAGTAGCCCTTAACATTCAAGCTTCAGTTAACATCATCTTACATTATAAACTTCAACATTTTCGGATTTCTCCCAAATCCCTCACCACTTGTGTTTTCCCAAGTATGCTGCTTGAGGATAGAGTTCAGGATTTTTTAAAATCATTCATTGAGGGATTTCTTAATATTTCATTTTTACTGCTTAAATATTTCAAAGAAGACTCTTTGAAATTAGTTTCGACTGACATACCTGCAGTAGGGCCGACGCCAGCGTTTTATAAACGGTTGGTAGGATGTGCGAATGCTTCTACTGCCACACAGTAGTGCATCTTCATATTGGTATTCAAATCTTGAATATGGTTTCTCACCTAAACGTTAGTCCATATCTATACTGCTTTAAGGCTGCTAAAATCCTGCATAGCTTTAATGCAACTATATAATATTATAGATCTCGCTAGTCTCTAACACTATTAAAAATAAACCTTTCGATCGTGAGACAACTCTTCCGGCAAGCAGGTAAAATAGAGCTCATCGCTCACGCAACTATTACACAATTATTGATCGCGCGAAGCTCTTCTACAAGCGCTGCAACATTGCCGAGCTTTACCTGTGCAGCTGTTGGACAATAAATGACAAAAACTACTCCGAGACAACCAGATTTTTGAGGCTACTATTCAGCCTATCAGTGAGTCATTCGTCCAACCAGAAAAGTGATTGAAGACGTAAAGCAGTTAAATGTGTATCGGCTTTTAGCAGCTCTCGAGCAATATTATCCAGTCTTGCCTTATATAATTATATAATAAGTCCTTCAATATAAGATAAACAATAATGCGTTAGGTTGAAGCAACTGCTCTCCTCACCAAAACTATATTTTTTTATAATCATCACTAGTAAACTTGATATTCTCAACTCTTTCCTAATTATTATTTACATTATAATCCAAACAATCTATTTGGAAAAAGACTCGTCTTATGTATTCTCACACAAAATGTACATAATTCATATAGTTATATATGTATACATAAGCACACATGTGCCTGCTTCTGTGTGTTCCATCTGTCTGGCAGTCATTTTAACTTTATTATATATTTACTTTGCGCACTTTGTTAAACGCTGCGCCATTTTCAATATTTATATTTGCTTATGAAATTACGCGCATTGACTGTAAAATTGGCCTGCTGTGTTGCGTGCCCCCCGCTGGTGAACGCATAGCTGGCGTCCCTCACTATGTCCTCAACCGCTTAAACCTCGTCAAAGTCAAACAAAATACAAAAACAACAAAAGGATTGTGCGATTTATGGAAGCGTAAATTGTTGCAACCAACCAAAACAACATTCAAAATTTATGCTTGAGGTAACAGTGCACGCAAAATGTTTCCACCTTTCATCTGCCACTTTCCAACACTGTGCAACACGGTAAACTGTACAGAGTTTCCAGTTCTGTGATTGTGTTTAATTAGCCTGCTGCAGTGTTGCCAAACGCCAAACGAAGCAGTTGAACTCAATTGTTCTACCTTTACCCTGAACATCATCATCTCGGCTAACGAACGTTCAAGGACTTGTTGTTTCTCAAAGTTTAAGTTTCTACTTTCTATTAAACTAAAGTACAGTCGCGCACTACGCGGTTTTGGCGAAATTTTCAAAGTCAATTTAAGCACAACAAATTGAAACAATGGGAAAAACACTTGCTTTGAGGTTGAAGTATATATAAAAACAAATAAAAGGATCTTTTCAAGTGATGATAAAGTAAATGTGTAAAAGTTTTTCACTTCTTCCGCAGTTAAGTGCAGGAGTTATAGTTTACGTTCAGCACATGTTTCCCCCAAGTGTTAATTAGTTACACTGCTTAAATTGTGCAACAGTTTTGTAGATTTCTTTTAGGGCAACGTGATGATATCAATTTAAGCTTAATGGGAAAGTCTTATAAAAATAAAAGCATTTAAGTAACGCTTTAAGGTTGTATGCAATTTCAAGCCCGGAAAATATCTGTGCATATGTGACATACACATAACCTTTAGAAAGACATTAATTTTGATGATTTGAAAATGTCTATGCATCCAATAGTGTACTAGTCCAAAGTAATCTCCTTCTATTCCGACTTTTTGAGTCTTATCAAAGGGGCTCCGTTGGTGTTTTCTATACCCGTTTAAATATTCACAAAAGTAAAAAATGTATGGATTTTTGATCGTATAGAAGTCTAACTTAAAAGTTTATTTGAAGAGATGTGCAAAAAAGCAAAGAACAAAAGAATACCAAAAGAGTAACTGGCTTTTATGCCAAATTAAATTAAATATTGTAAATAATATAATATTTGAGTAATATTAATTCAAAATTACATTACTGTGGAATTACCAATTCGTTTCCTGCGTACCAAAAATAAAAAAATAAACATCAACATTAGGTTATATACCAGCTCAAATTGATGTCCTTTTCAAATTGATATTTAGAGTTTCCTCCGTCATGTTTTCCTCATCTTTAACCTTAACTACTTTATAACTCATATTTTCCTCTGTTGTTATTTTTTACTGTTATGACAGAAGTAATGCAGAAATCTAATTCTTAATGATACAAGCTCTTGGCAACTTTAAAGAATCAAGAACAAATTCCACACACCATCAAATGTACTCAAAACGTATAGTGCTGAACAGTCTTTGGCATAGCTCATGGATTACACTTTGACAAAGTGAATATATTATTTTAAGGATATAGAGAGATTCTATAATTCGGCGTAATGTGAATATTCTTACTGAATACATTGAAATTGGATCGGTTAAACAAAGATTCGTTCCGCAATCTAAGTCCCAGCAGTATTTAAACTTCGCGACATTATGAAGCTTCTCTTCTATGAAAAACTTCTCTTAAAAAGCTGATCTGTAAATAAATTGCTCTGGTCCACAAAGTCTAACTTTAATCAGCAAATGGGGCTGCGATGGAACTTGTAATTTTAAGTCCTCTTCTATAAGCTTATTCAGTATAAATTGTGGAACTTTTCATATTAAGTTACAAGATACCGATATATTACCACACAAAAATAAAAATGCGGTGGCGACACTAGCGTTTGCGCAGAAATCAATAATGCTTAATATTGAAATCAACACATTTATTGGTTTTTACCACATTACAAATTAAACAATTTAGTTTCTGAAACAAAAATTCATTGTACGTCGAATGTCCAAATGTGGCAACACTTGATACTTCATTTTTTTCCAATTTGTCAAATTAACATATTGATTCATGTAAATTTAAAGAATCAAATACCAAACACAAATATTTTTAAAGTCTTAATACGAAATACTGTTTAGTATTTACTGTTTAGTAATTACTATTACATGGTAATAGTGTATTTGCCAGTATTTGCGAAACCGAAATCGAATTTTCATCATTAAAGGGTGGCCGCAGAAAGTTAAACTTGTCCTTTCTGCGTTTCCATATGTAATCCTCAAGTCATTTCTTGAAAGTCGTTTTTTTTTAATTTTTTATAAAAGGAGAGCTCTCTGAATGACGGGCCGTTAAAGCTGCATTGCCTCAAGGAAGCATTTATTCGCCATTTTTATTTACCATTTTTACTAAGGACATGCCAATCTCGACGAGCATTTCAAGACTCTTTACTGCAGCGTATGGTGACAACACTGGCATTCTTTCATCATTATTAAATGTTGAACTGGCTGCTGCCGTGTTACAAAACCAATTGAACATAATAGTCACTTGGATGAAATGTGAATTGAAAATGATAAAAAAAATATATTATGCTTTGTCACTGGCAATTTTGTCTCTTTCAAAGCAACAGCACTGGCAACCAAATCTAATTTTCGTAACTTAATTGTCATAAAAAACTTTAACATTTTGCTTGTTGCTTCAATTACAGGGTCTGATACTCAAACTGCAATGCAGATAAAATGTCATAATCTCAGTTCGAAAACTACGTATACTTAATTCAGACTATAAAATGTGTAAAAATTATAAAAAATTCAGAAACAATTCACTTTTGCTCAATTATTCCTCCTCTTGCCTTGAATATGGTAATATCAAATCGCAAGCTGCTCGAATATTTCTAGTAGATACTTTGCCACACTCACGGACAGCAACTTTTTCAACTCAAACTTTAAGAGATGGTGCCGAGTCCTGTCGAATCGTCTATGGTCATTCTATATCAACGAAATGTTTTTCTGCCATCGGCTTCCAAACAACCTCCGAAATAATATCCTAATAATAATCGGCTCATACCTTTAGCTGTGGCGGGTGCAGCCTCCTGGTGGCCAAGCAAAGCAACTCTTTCGATTTCTCAAGTCTGACTTGTTGCTGCTTCGGTGTGAGGTTATGCGACTTTTGGATGCTGTATAAATTTTTAGTATGTGCCGGATGCTACAATCAGATATGCAGGTTGACACAACTCTCTCGTAATGTTGCAATCTTTTGATAGCCACCTCCAGCGATGCTACTTTATTCACTTTATTTTGTTTGAATTCCATTATTGACTCTTTTTTTTGGTGTTCTCAGGAGAAAGTTTTCCTACGCTTGTAAACAATACTTTCAATACTCTCTCTGTCTTTAGCTAACTTACAGATAACTGATGCACGTATGTCAGTTGCGCGAGCGGTCTAAAGTTGGTTAAACTTCGAGTGTCGGAACTTGTAGTTCATGAATATATTTCATTTGGCTTGGAAGATATTATTTTAGAAACGTTTGACGTAAGATAATTAAAACATCTAGCTAAGAAAATTAACTAAATTTAAATTGTAGCTCAGGCATGCTCGGTCTGCCCTATCGGTTGAAAGTGAATTAACCAAACTTAACTCGGTATATGATGCTTAATCTTTAAAGTGTTAAAAAGTAATAATTTATTTGAACTATCAGACAGAAGAGCCACAAGGACTTTGATATGTCGGATGTGTTGCATGAATGCAGAAGCGTTACTATCAACTAAATGTAAGAGTAAATTATGGGCGACAGCGAGCACACTGAATAAGCGAAGTGGTATATGGTTTTGAAAAATTTTACAAGCTTAATAGAAAGAAATTCAATCCAAACGATAAAATTTTTGAAACTTGATAATACCATAAGTGGAAAGCAATTTAAGCTTGCATAATGGACACCTTAAGAGCCGTCTTTCAAATGTCACATTTAGGCACGATGCGGCAGTGAAATTTAATACTACAACATTTTCATTAAGTTTAAGATTTTCCATGTCACTTTCAATTAAAGCAAACTCAAGCGTTTAAAGCAATGACAGCGCAAACTTTAAGCAACTGTGACTAGAACCATTTGCATACTTCCATCGAAGCGGACGCACAAACTCCATAGACATCATAGAGTCGGCAAGCCAACTTAATAGCAGGAAGTACAACCAGGCGAAATAACGTTGATGCTAAAGTCAAGCGAGGACAAAAGACAGAAAAACAAAAACTAGAAACTAAAGCAAACTGCAATTAAGCAGGACGAAACAATGCAGCTGCATATAGAGAGCGCCGCAAATTATGCAACAACATATTCAAAAGCAAAAGCCCACTGTGCAACATCAACAAGAAGTGGAAAATTCTGCACAAAAAACAGCAAGGAAAAACAAAAGAAAAATGTAGCACTGTGCCTGCGCCCCGGCATAAAGCAAGCGCCAGCACACAAGTCTTGGTTACGATTGGGAGTTCTTTTGTTTTTCGTTATTCGTTTTTTTTTTTTGTCAAGTTGGCAGCACCACTGATACGCCCCTAAAGGGCAAACGAGCGCATAAGATTATGAGACGACCATGGCGGTTGTTTGTCTTCGACTGCATTACGTTGGCTTAATCTATATGCAAATTATAATGCACACTGTAAGTAAGTCTATATAGATACATATATACATTTGTATCTGTGTGCATGTGTACATGTATGCGTCGGTGTGTGTGTGTTTAATTTACATGCATATGCATGTAAATGCTGCACGAGAGAGTCATGAGTTCAGAACTTTGGTTCAGTTTTAATCGAATGCAGTCGAAGTTAAGTTCAGTCAAGCCGCACTTTGTTGTGGATGTTGTGGCCAACCGCAATGCTGTCTACATGAAATGTGCACTCACATATCCAAACATAATAACACACACACACACACACACATATATATCCTTATAGCTGCCTTCCCCGCCCCATTTTGTAATGTAAACTGGTCACTGCCGCAAACAAATGAAAATGTTTGCCTAAAAGTATGCAACAAATTAGGCGTGCAGAGTTTGCATTTTGAAAGGGTTCCTGTAATGAGCTTCATTAGCACTACATGAGGATTTAAACAGCAAGGCAGATTTTACGATAATATTTATAACAAAGACGTCTATTATTAAATTAATTTAAGTTTTGTTTATATTTAAAATCTGTAAATGCATCAGAAGAGGTTCTTATATTAATTTTTGTCTTTGTTACCATTTCGATTGTGCATCATAACGTCAACCGTAGCTGCGGAAACGAGGCTAGCCTTGCAAAACGTACACCGTTTCTGACTCCCCTGTACTCTGACACTGGCGCGCACAACTGAATTGACCTGTTTAACGAGTACTCAAAAGGGTTTACACGGAAAGCAACCTAGACAAATTCATATTTAGCTTACAGCCAACTTCACTATCCTTCGCCAGGTTCGCCAATTCTACGTACAGATTCTACGGCTAGTTACTCCGGAGAAGGATAGGTGCTCCTCCACTTGGTGTTTCCACCTCAATCTACCTAGTTTCCTTTGAGGTTTCACAACGAGTACCTGTTTTCTGAAGCTTCTTCATCCATAAGCACGAAACAGCGCAGCAGCTCAAACGTTGGGCTATTGGCGACATCTATATCTCCGCACAGTTCAGTGTTCATTCAAATGCGTTGATCGACCCCAAACACAAAAGGGATCGAAGATTTTGCTAAAAATTTTTCTCGTAAACCATAATTCTACGCCATACAAGAGCACAGTCAGGATGAGCGTCGTTTGGAGATAAGATTTTCGGTCGAGAGGGGTCTCTGCTATATATCTGCTTACTAAGCCAATAGTAACACCTATAGGTAGGTGTGATCCGCGCTTAACCTCCAAGCTACGTGAATTGCTCAACAACTTCAAAAGTATAGCCTTACGCTACAACATGGGAGCCTAGGTGCCGTGCATCCCTACTTGTAGACAGCATATAGTTTATCTCATCATCGTTAGCCGCTGGATATGATTCCCAAATATATCGTCGGCATTAGCAAAGAGGCTGAGCACTTTGTAATATATATTGCCCATTAGTGCTGCAGAAATAGAAATAGACAATTAAGTTTTGTTTCTAAGCAGTGGTGCTTGTTAGGCGATTTTTAACTGCACAAATGCTTCAACACAAAATCCAAACAAAATCTTCAATTTGAGCTATTTTTCCAGCTTCAAGGTTATTACAAACATACATTCTTTCTTTGAATCAAAAGTGAAGAGTACTAAAAAAAATTGATCATTTTAAAATTTAAATTGAGAATTTCAATGATTTTCAATGTTTAACAATTTCTTCAACTCTCTCATATTTATCCGCAAAGTCCTCCAATAGATCATCGACGTTTTTATAAATTATACGATTTTAAAGAAAAGAGACCGATGTGTTGATTGTAGTGCTATTGTATTGAAACCAAATATCGTCCAAGTCTCCTTTTCACTTTGTATAAAAAAAAAATAATAATAACGACAACGCTTACTATTAAGGAAGAAGAACGCTTTATCTCGGGGCAGAAACTTACTCGTCAATCAAATTAGGCATCATCAGTCTGACTGAAGAATTATGAGAATGGTTATCGATTTCGTAAATGTCAAAATATTTGCCTTTTGAAAAGATTAACAACCAATAGTTCAAATGCCAAACACTAGATGTATCCCCCTGCAACATTTTAGATTCAGACAAGTTGCCCCAGTATTTGACCAGGTAAATGCACTAAAATCAAATTAAACTTGTAAAAATAAAAAGGCGTTCGTTCCGTTTTTGTGTTCATTTTATTATCTTTTTTTATACCATTTTACTGGCCTTTTTCTGACCTTTTTTGTGCGGTTTGTCCCTTTTTCTGACAGGTAGTTGGCATCACTGCGTCTAGTCCACATTAACAAGCTTGATGTATCCCACTCACATGCCACTTTCTTCTTCACCTCAAAGGTCTCTGTGCGATTTTAAATTCGAATTGAACAGCCTACATACCTAATAATTCTTCTCTATGTATTTCGGTAATTGGTTAGTCCCTGACGCTTAGCACTGGTACCGTGACGGTAGGCCTCCCAGCAATGGGTAATAAGCCTATTAATGTAATTGAATAAACGTAATCTCTACTTATATATGTTGTATTCAGACTAACGCTACACTAATTCGAATAAGCTTAATCCGCATCATTTTTGCAACTTTTTATATGAAATTAGAGGATGTCGGTATTTTCCAATTTTAAAACTTTCGGCTCGGATGAACAGGTATCTGGCACATTAGTTAAATAATCGCTCAATCATTTAATGAATGAGGCCTTTTTCATACACTCTGACAGCGTAAATATGCAATGTTGTCGCATTTAGGGAACTCAAAGTCCACCCATTATTGTAAGGCAAAAATCTGGCAGTTTGGGCAAGCTTTTATATTGGGGTGCATGAATATTAATTTTTTGAACAAAAATGTGTTCGGAAAGTTCTTGCATTAAACAATTCAGTTTTTGCAGAGAAAATGTTTTGTACGTCGAATTGCAAAACGTAGCGATATTATCTAGCTTACAAGTTCAGTTACGATTTTATTTAATAAATTGAATGTATACCAAGTCACCAGAAAGGTTCACGTAAATAAACTGAAAAAACTATCTCAAATTTCAAGATATTTAAACTTTAATACCAAAGAGTACTTATAATGCTGTTTTTTTTCCAGCATTTGCAAAATTCAAATAAAATTTTCTTTTTTTTTTTTAAATACGCTCTTGAATCTCAACTTTCCTTTTACATAAAAAAAGTGTTCCCTTTTTGCACTTGTGACAGAATTCTTATATAAAGTGCACAATTTTTCATATTTTCAGTTTGAGAATGAAACAAAAACTCTTTAATATCTGCTACGCTATGCTTTCTTAAAGGGAATATACGAATATAGTTGAACTGGTCACTTTTGTCCTGGGGTGACTAGCTTAGGGTCTTGAGCAACAAATTCCTACTTTGCACATATAAGTTCACACAAAACCTTAACAACTAAGCACCATAACTCTCTGAATGATGTCAATGATCTTAACAAGAGCTGATTGTTTCGCATATTTCTACAAAAATGATTTATTACAAAAATTATAGTTTCTGTAAGTTCAAATTCTATTTTTTATTGTGACAGACTGTGTTGGTTTAGATTACCTTAAATGTAAATAAATCGAGCTTTATTTTATTGGAGTTTAATTGAAAAAGTCCTTGAAATTCTCAGAAAATGAAATTTTAAATAAAACAAAATTGGGAAAAAACAATTGTAGAGCAATATTTTTAACCGATTTGTACTATGTAAGCTATATGATACAATCAACTAAGTTCGATCAAATTCGAGGAAGTGATTGGGAAGACCAAAACTTTTATAATTCACCTTAGGTATGGATAAGTTAAATAAAATCCAAATATAAGAAAATAAATTTTATTTTACCGATGGTATAGTCAATTTCGATTTCGTTCAAATTTAGTGTAGTGCTTGGAAAAATTACAACATTCGTGTGCATAATTCGGTTACAATAACTTTACAAGCAGACGAATGTTTACTTCTCTAGTCACTCTGCTCATACTTAAGGTAACTTTGAGGGTTTACGACTTTGCCTTCAGGCTGTAAAGTTCACTTTCGGCTTACACAAACCAATTTGTACTACATTTGGTAAAGGTTATACAATAAATATCGTATTTCATTGGTATAATCACAGACTTCCGTGTACAAAAGCATTGTAGTATTTGACGTCTGCTACGATTTTTGAAATCTTATAAAATGACGTTGAAAGTTAAGTTCTCTACTACTTTTCACAGCTTATACTTAAAAATGCATTAATCAAAGAACTCTTTATATAAAAACATATAAGTTTTTAAATTTAACCAAGAATGTAATAAAAATAATTCTTAAATAAAACATATATATTGTGACCTTTCAAATAAAAGTGATAATTTTTAAAGCGCCTCAGCCTTTTGTTGAAAAAATGTAAGAGATTGCCAAAAAATGAAACCATAGATTATATTTTCATTTGTAAAGCTTAAAAGTAATATAAAAATTTGTTGATTCTTTTGTAAACAAAAACTTAAACAAAGAAAATTAGCTTTATGGCCTACCACGTACAACTATTTTTTTATAAAAGTAATTTTTAACAAAAATAATACTTTTATTTCTGGTGACATAGTATTGTAGCATAGTTTCGTCCAAATGCCAGCAACGATTGGAATATTTTAAATATCACTAAGCTTTTTTTATCATAAAAAGAAAAGCAATTATATATCTAAAACACGTCTCTGTGTTTCACTTAGGTAAAATTGTAGCCTTATCCTCGCAAAGCAAAAACTGAGCACGTCAATTTTTAATTGAAAACCCATTCTTGATATATTCCTCAATTGCGCACAAAAGTAGGCAACACATTTCAGTGGCCAACCTTTAATACTTTGTTGTCTGTTTGCCCCACAGTCAAAGACAAACAAAGCACTCGAAATGCTTGACTAATCAACACGGACAATTGCCAAACGCACACACACACATTCCGCACACACACACTCACACACCAACTCACTCTCTCTCCCCAACACACATACACAAACATGGAGCCTATGGATATACAAGGCATAACGCATCTAATTATGTCAATTGCACGCTGTCTAGCACTTTGCTCTTGCAATTGCCTCTCTTTAATGTTCACACTCAGCAACAATAATAATAACAATAACAACAACAGCAACTGCATCATGGAGCAACTACCAAGAGCCAAAGGCCCAGCCGGCCGGGCATTTGACGTTACGGCTCTTAGGTCCTACACTGCACAAAGTGTCAAGTGCAATAGGCAAAAAAAAAAAAAAGAAAAATGATAGAAAAAACGGATTTTAAGGAGTTACTGCTTAAATAAAGCGATGCGTCAATACTCTTTCTACTGTGATAAGTGAAATCGATTATCCAAAAGAGTGATTTGCTTATAGACAGAAAGTTGAAAGCTTAATGATGTTCGAATTTTCGCCTTTTCACATTGACTTAAAGTTAACCAGCTATCGTCGTTTTTTTCTTGTCGTTTTATTGTGGTAATTTCTCAATTAAAATCTTAAAATTCTTGTGACAATACTGCCAACAGTTTTTTATTCACTGCAAAGGTATCCCCAAATAAGAGTTAAGAATATGAAACAAATCAATTGGTTTATAAGAAACTCCAAGCTAATACATATAATATTGTTAAAACGAAATTGCGCAAAAAGCATATATTTAATTTTTATCGTTAAATGGAAGTTCGTTTTTATTATTTTAAACTTAAAAATAAATATCGTTAAATATTATTTAAATATGCTTCATCTGAATCTTTACTGTAGGTGGCCATAAAAAATCGTATACTTTGTGCAGTAGTTATCTCCAATTCGAAAATTGGAGGACATAATATTACAATTTAAGAGCTCTGGCAGGCGTGTATTTCTGATAAATCATCCATCTCTGGATGGGCCCGAAATTCCCGAAGTGGTGGCCTCAAAAACACCTTTTGCATTCGTCAAAAACCCCCGAAGTCGAAAGAAAAAAAAGTCTGGAGAATAAGCCAAATAGGTGTTTATGGATTATTTCTTAATTTTACAGCCGTACAACAAAGTTCCATGACAATGTTGTAAAATTTTGTCATGCCTTTATTTATGATTTTGGCTAGTTGAAGCAGTTTAATGTGGACCTCACTCACCTTCCTACCTTATGTAGAGCATTAGGCTGCGCTATAAAATTTTTAGCTTAAATAATCCCCAATTTTTGACCATTTGTAACTCGATTCAAGATTATAAATATAGAATAAAAAAACTAAGCTGAACGTGTTGATAAGGTACCCAGCTGTTAGCAACTGTGTTGCCTAAAATAAGTTGTTAAAAAATTTCCCAAGAGCATATTTTTTATAATAAAGTAAGAGATTACGCTCTATCAAAAAAATCAAGTTTTTACTAAAAAGTGTTTTGCTTTACTAACAATAATCTCCGAAAGATTGTAGCTATTTTAATAAAATCTGAAACTACCCATTTTTCAGTTTCCGACACTACAGCGAGCTTTCAGCTGTTTCTCATAAGTATCGGGTAATTTTTCAAATGTCTTTAACAAAGATGCATAAATTGTTTGAGATACCTATACCAAAACTAGAATAGGCTATTCTTGACTGAAAAATTTCTTTTACAATTTTCCCGAGAATCTTAAAATCATAAAGGGACAAACAATATATTTTCACTGCTTGCTCATAAGTATCGGGTTACTTTTCAACTGGCCTTATCAAAGAGGTACAAATAAGTTGAAATACCATATATCATAGCTTAAATAAGCTTGTTTATCTCAACACTTTTTTTCATTATTTCTGATAAAGTTTAAACTATTTCTCATACCTCATTCTCATTTCCTTTCACCAAAAATGCAGCAATTGCCAATGTTACCTATGTCTTTAAGCTTCTCTACACAGCAAGTCCACTTTAATCTCGTTAGGGCCAGCACTCTTATTCTTCGTAAAAGTAGGCCAGTGTTAGCTAGATACTGCAAACAACAAACAATCATCTGGTAATATTTACTTTCTCTTGTTTTGATAACCTACATTTGACCAAAGTTAAAGCTTTAAAAGGTGTTACACACTTTGGGTATGTTGAACTTTTGATACTTTAGCTTAAGTAAAGTCTATAAAAAATGTTGCAACAACAACGTCAGTGGCCTCATAAGTATGCCCCAAGAGAACCAGCCCCAGTGCCCGTTGCCAGTTAATGATAATAAGTTAAGAGCAAACGTCAAATATTTGCAAGTTGAGTGAATGCGAATGTGCTTATGTGAGTGCGTGTGTGCGAGGGAGCATATTAAATGTGACAAAGCGAATAATGGCAAAGAATAGCTGTTTGTGTTGATGATGCTGTGTGTATGTGAGTGTGTGAGTGTGTGTGTGTGTGTGCGTGCGAACGTGTATGTGTGTGAAGGCCGTGTCAGTTGTGCATAAAATTGAAATGCATTTGAATACAATGCAATTCAATTCACTTTAATGCATTTGACGTTGATGTTTTGAAGATTGATGACGCCGCTGAGAGTTGACAAGCGATGCCTGCACTCACACAGACACACACACACAAAGACGCTCTTAAAATGGCTCAACATGCATGAGCGCACTAGGTCAGGGTCGCACACACACACACACATCTATGCACACACACATTTGTGCAAAAAGTGCCTAAAAGTATGCTACAGCAAATCTGTACATTAGCCGCTGGCCAAGAAGCAAACCAAAAACGAATCGCACTCCATTGCTTGATTTGTTGCAAGTTGACAAAAAAGAAAACATTCTTGTTGCAACCACGTGCAGCTGTGTGTTGTGGTCCAAGCAAGTAAAACATCTGAAATTGAAAATCTACTCACGTACAGCTCGTTATTTATGCAAGTCGATAAAAATGTTGTACTCTTTTTGGCCTAAATGTGCATTTGCAAAACTTTTGTGTCGTTTTTCGTGATTCTTTTTGTTGCTTTCACCCTTTTAGCCAAATAACAACAATACTTCACTCTAATATATACAAGCTGCAATATGTGCAACCGTGTGTTTGTGTGGAAAACAGTCAATAGAGCATAAATATACATACGCCTAAAAGCAAAAAACCCAAGCAGCTCAAAACAGCCGAATTTAAATAAACAGCCATAAAAAAAAAATAAAGCAAAATATTTTGATTTATAACCGGAGCAGTTTTAGATAAATTAAAGTGTAGAGCTTTCAGAGAGAGAGAGAGAGAGAGAGCGAAATCGCTCAGCGCGTCTGCGCCGTCAAGTTGTCCCAAAATAACCGTTTGTTATCTAAGCGGGCAAGAAGAGAGAGTGCCACGACAACTTGTAAACAATTACCCCTCTTCATGCGATGTTTTCTGTGTGGCTTAAAAATGCAAAGCCTTCATTTTTACTTTCACTTAAAAAGACTTAGTTGGTTTTAAAAACCATTTTTCTACTATTTCACGAATAAATATTTAACTATAATTTAAATTTGGATAAAACAGCTTTTTAGAGAAACAATGAAATTAGCTTAACAAGTTAGAGAGATAAATGATTGCCGTTCACAATTTAATAAAAAAGGTAAAGGTAACCATTTAGGCCCTCTATTTCTAAATGTTCTTTCCCAAGTAATCTCCTGATGATAATAAACTTTGTATGAACTACAATGTTTCTTGTAAAAACTGACTTCTTCAAAAAGATTTTGAAAGCATGGAGCTATGGTGCTTTGGAAACCAACTGTTTCTTAACGTTACAAAATGCAATGTTATGACGTCCAATTCTGAAATATTGGTCCTGCCTTTGGAGTATTCAATACCATAACTGTCAGCATTTGAATAAATCTGTACAAAAACAATTTATTATATTTGCATAAACTGGAATTTTAGCATCTGACTGCCGTCCCATTCTTATAGACTTTGCTCAATCAAATTGCCTACCCTATATGATCATAGAGCATGCCACGTTTCTGCGTAAACTCATAGTCGCACTTCTTAACAAAGATTCTATCTTTCTATCTTTCTAGTTTATCTAGAGTAAATCGAAATCTCTACCTCTAGCACTACCGTTTTGTATATCTACTTATACCTTGCACGATCCCTTTCTCATTGTGTGCACTAATTATAATAACGATTTAATTCGATTTACTTTCTTACGAACATTTAATTAAATGTATCTTTTTCTCAAACTCATTTAATTTTCCTAATCGATCACCTTTGGTGAAAAAATGTTTCATCCATTTATGTTACTCCCTGTATCATACAGCTGACGATTCAATTTTTGTAGCATTTTCTTTGCTGAAAACGATAGAAAACACAAGTACGCTGATTTGCTGCCTTCCATCATATCACGTTCCACTTTGAGTAAACATAAATAAGCCTATTTTTTTTTCAAGTATCAATTATTTTAATTTAAAATAATGCGTATATGTAGTATGGCGTCGATAGACGGATTCATTCTCAACAGTTTTGTTGTTTTAGTTTTTCAATTTTAGTTTTTGGAAAAACTAAAACATTTCCATTAATGCTCAAAAACCTGTGAAATTCAAAACAAAAAAAATATATAAATTTAAATACACCATCTGCTACACGAAACTTACGATGATATTGTTACATAGCGTTAGTGTGGATTCCTCAAGGAAATTTGCGTAGATAGGCGCCTGTCCCAATAACAAGACTCATAAAAATCCCAAACAAATCTATAATACTTGCAAGTCTTTTAACGTTTCCAGAAAAATTTCGCAGAAAAAAAGATACGTTTCAAGTTTCTTTAACAGATTCTACTACTTCTTCTTTAGCTACTTTAATTTGATGCTTTTGATAAATTTTTTTTCCAGCTATCTTCGTCTTTCTGGATCTGAAAATTGACAAGGGAAGCAACATTCTGTCATTTTTACGGTATGTGCTTCCTAAGTATCACAGCACTGTGACACACCCTTAATAATTTTCTTTTCTTTAATTTCAGACATATTCATTCAAAAAATTGAGTATACGTAGAGTTGACACAGTAAAAAGCATTAGCAACAGATTAGTATGACACCATCATCCTCAGCACATTAAAAATTGAAACATTTTACTTAATGATCAAGAAACTCTGCAACTCTAAGATAAATAAATGATTGGATACGCCATATACTACCCCCAAGGAACTCAGGGCAGGCCCATGCCAACATGGAAGAGTATGTTGCTCATGGAAAGTAGCAAACCTTTTACAAATTAAGTCAAATTTCACAAAATAGATATAGGTGGATAGCATTTGTAAATAGAACAATGGAATTGGGAATAATTAAAAATAGCTTAAAGGCAGCATAATAGGTATTATTAAAACAATCATCACAAAAATTTAAATCAAAGATGACACAGCTCTTATATATTAACTGCCGAAAAAAATTTAATTAGTAATAATTTATTAAAAAATATTTATTTTTTTATCGAAGTCATTCAAGGTTTAGGTATTTTAAAGTATGTCATAGTTTCTCATGGTTTTTATTTACTATTTGTTATAATTTTTCAAGTTTACCACCTTCAAGTACCCTTTAGCTAAACGTAAGATACAATGGAATTATTGGAAAGAATCTATTGGTTATTAGTTTTTGAAAAAGTTGTTAGGATATCTTGAGTATTTGAACTATTGAAAGAGCTTGATGGACCAAGAACTGGAAGAAATAAGCACATGCCGCTTATGATTTTATGAAATATTTATTCAGAATTTACATAAGTCGACAAACTAAAAAAAATGCTATCAAGAGATTAGTAGAAGTATAGTTTACTGTTTGAATAATAATAATGGCGGAGACTAGAAAACTCTCAAAAGTACTAATATTATGATGGTAAAATTAGAACGAATTTTATACAACAAACCTTTAGTTCCTTTTATAAAAAACACCAGTTCTAGAAAGCCCCAGTATGAACATTCCGACGAACAATTATGCATCTAAAGCTTTTTAAGATCCCGCGCAAGTCCCTAGCCGTTTAGTACAACTGTTATAAAATGTAAAAACGATTTAAAATTAAAATAAAGTTAGCTTTGATCTTCTTACTTATTATATGCCAAATAGATTCGTGCCCTAAACCCAATTTTCCCTTGACTTTGAGTTTACAAAATTTCACTTGTCAGACAATTTTTACATCGAACAGAATTCAATTTCTTATTGCAAAACGTCAGAACCCATTAGCCTCAAAATTGTATGTACAAACGATGTATATAAGTGCTGTACATATAAATTTGTAGATTTTTTTGTATCCAGTTTTACTTTTTGGCTCTTACACCGTGTAAAGCTAACTGCTGCGCTTAACACGCATTTCATACGCCATGTTGCACATTTTGAAAAATGTTGCCAAGTTCAAATGGCTGTGAAAATGGAAGCGTGTTTTGGTAGAGCAAGTGCCAAACTCCGATGGGGGAAAGATCCCTAAAAAACAAAAACAAGAAAGAACAAGCAACAAACAGCTTGATAAACTTGCTGCATAGCTATTGGTGGGGCAGCATAATGCTGCACATGTTGTTTCCAACGTTTAAGTGCAACTAAAAAACTTTTTCTTTCATCCATAAATATTTAAAATTACAAAATAAAATTTAAAAAAAGTGTGTTAGTTTGGCCTTGTAACAGTTTGTGGCTGTTATTGAATATACAGCAAATGAGGTACAAAAAAATGCGCTGGATTTAAAAGTTTAATGCAAGTTTGAACAGTGGTCATAAAATCTTTTTTTTATTGCAAAACAAGAACTGCAATTGATGCATAATTATGAGTAAATTCAAAATAAATTCTAGTACCTGCAAGCTCGTTAAATTTTATCAATTTCCATACAAATTCTCAAATAGATTTAGTTCAGAATACTCGTTTAATTCAATATCTTGCTACAGTCAATTTTTTTTTTAATGTAAAAGTTTTTTATTCTTACTTTTGACAGAAACTCTATTGAAAAATAATTCTTTGTCAATTCTATAACTCGCGTTACCTTATTAACTATCACAATAAAATTGCAATGATTTTTATTCTTATTATCCTTTTCAAACTGTGAGTCACCATCATCATCTTCAAAAAGTACAAGTTCGGCAATTCCAGTACAGTGAATATTTTTTGAAAAACTTCACTTTGTTATTACGAGGTTTTATAACCTATATCGGTATTGGGCAACCCTAGTGTTGCAATCTCTCTATCGTAAGGTTCGGCATTTTTGAGGTTATACGTACCCAGAACGTTGTGAAATATGATCGATATTTGGGTTGTTTATACTAACTTAAAAGATTTATCTCGGCAAAAATGGAATTAAATCGGGAAAATTTTCGCGCGATTACTTTGTACAACTTTCGACGTTGGTTACCTCAACAACAATGCATGAACTTAATTCAATTTCTGGCGATGAAGCTCCATCAAGGACCAGTGTTTATCAATGGTATGATGAATTTCGCCGAGGTCGTAGTTCACCGGAAACCACTGATACTGTGCGCAAAATAATATTGCAAGATCGTCATGTGCCATTTCGTGAGATTGAGACAATCTTAGGCATTAGTGGGACCAGCAATCATTCAATATTGCATGAACATTTGACTGTGGAAAAAACTGGTTTGCGTTAGATCCCACACAATTTGTCAATCTCTCCAAAAAAAGCTAGTGTCGATTGGTCGAAAAAAATGCCCAAAAAGTATGGTCGCGGTGCGTCGATTGATTGAATTGACGCTTCTGTGTTGTTCTAGTGGTACGGTTGCGACATGTTCAGTCTTTAGAAAAATCAGGTGACTGAAAAAAGCCATTATAAGAAACATCCATATAGAATCACCAGAATCCGCATTTTTTACAAATAGCCTCAGTGATGACATGATCCGGAATCGGTATCCCTACCTACACTCACCTCAGGAAGCGCATAAGCGACTCTGAACAAGTTGAAGCAAAGGTTCATTACAAGAAGGAAAATAAGAGATATTATGATCCGGAATCGGTATCCCTACCTACACTCACCTCAGGAAGCGCATAAGCGAATCTGAACAAGTTGAAGCAAAGGTTCATTACAAGAAGGAAAATAAGAGATATTATGCAGCAGATGGATCATTTTTAAATATAAAACACTTAAGATGACTTGTTACTTGTACTCTTTCTCTACATGTACTTCAGTTCAGTTTTTACAAAATTACTGTGCCGATTACAACATTTAATTCAGGCTACGGGAATTGTTGCCTATGCCATCAATTCTAAGTCTAAAAATTAAAGTAAAACATTACATAAGCGGTAAAGATAATAGGAAAGTAATATAAAAAACAGCCTTTTTACCGTGACCTAGTTGGCCAATCCCTACGATTGCAGCCAAAAAGTACTTTCTAGTGTTCGCCAGCACTGCAATATTTAACAAAAAACGAAATTGGAGTGGATCCAAATTTAGTTGAAAATATATTGTAAGTGGTGCGACTTTTTGGTATATTGTTTCATTTTATATTCGATTCGATAGAGAAAATACAGGAGGGTCTACTAGGCATCTGGTGACAAAATGAAAGTATTTACAGTGAATTTGAGCCAAATTATATTAAAGTGGAACAAGAGCAACCTAAGCGCTTCTAGCTAGGATGATTTTTTGGGCCTTAACTGGATTTGATAATCAAGAAGTCATTCCAGGGAACTTGAGTACTACGTGGTAGATGCTATAGTGGAAGCTCCTGGAAATTGTCCTCTAGGCCTGGATATAGTAATTCTGCTTTTGATACAGGACTAGAGGTTACATAACTATATATAATGTGGTCTCTTGTATTTACATTTGCAACAATATAGAATAAGTTGAAGTGAGAAACAAGCAGATATAGTTGACGGTATTGTTTTCAATAATAAAAATATTCTTGCATGTAATGACATATCCTAAGTCCGTGAAACAGCTATTGCAGCATAGCGATTTTCCTCCAGAAATAGTGTAATGAAGTAGTGCAATAAGTTTTGATTCTATCCATTCTTAAAACATCATATTGGCCACAAACGATGGGTGTAAATCCTATATGTAGATCAGATTTAAGTACTGAGTTATTCAAGCCAAGATAGACGCCCATGTGCAATAGCCTCTATAAGGTAAACAGACGCTATATGACCTCACTTAAATCGAATACTTCAAAGTGGCTTCCTCGATTCTTACTCTTTCGTTTGCTATGACTACAGAGAGCTCTTCCTCGGTTTCTCACGCTAATCAGGGTAATTTTGCGCGATGAATGAAATAAAACCAATGAAAAACTTTTCTCTTAGCTCACACACTTTTCTCACGATAGGCCTTCTAATAATGCAGGAGAATCCTGAAAAATGCCAGAATTTTAAGCAGGCTTCGTTATCCTACTCAACTTTCAGAGGTGGACAGACTCTGCTCCATACGCGTGATTCTCGCACTCGATGGCACTCTCTCACTTTTAACTCATTGAAGGAAATATTTGTTTGCATGATTATCATTACTACTAAAAAAAATGTAATTTTATGCACAATAAAAAAATGTTGTTCCATCTCAACAGAGATTTAAAAACTTTTTCTAAAAACAATCAAATCCAAAATATTTATTTAAATTTTTCACAATTTATGCAGTTTATTTTCCTGCATTAAAATTACTCTCATCAACACACTTTCAATGTCAGTAAAAGGGAAAACTTGTTTTGCAACAAAAAGGAAGAAGCAGGTTGCTTTTCCAATACCATCAACAACTCAAGCAAAAACTTTCACACGGAAAACCATGTGACATACACTCATTTACAAACACACTAGTGGGGCTGTCAATCCATGGCGTCTGTTTAGATCGCTGAAGCGTTAAGCGGAAATCGGACGCCATATCGGTCGGATGTGTTCAACAATGCAAGTGGAAATTAAACGTGTCGACTGAAATCACTGCCAAGTTTTGAGTTATCAAGGACACATCAGGTGTTTAGAGCAAAATCAGCATATTTCACGTAGTAAAGCGAGCTTTAATGTTCTTTAAAAGGTGAGACAGGACCCTACATGGCTCTTGTTGTTCACTTGTTTTGTTGCGTAATAGTGAGGATAGTATGAAGCACCTCTAGGGGTATATGACTAATCAAAAGCGTGCATATTAAATTAAACGTGGGTGGATCACTCAAACAAAGAGTGCTTTTCAGATGTCTATATTTTTAAAAACTATAAAACGTTTCTCGTCTGTCAGGTACTATTTACGATAGGAAGACGAAGGCCGGTACGTCGCCAGTTCTGTCTATATTACGTCTGGTTCTCGGGATATCTAAAATTTCAGCGCACTTCTTATCTACTATTTCGTAGATAAGAAGATCCATCACCCAGATTACGTCAAGGGCCTGTGGTCTTCTGCGTCGCCCAGACGAAAGGGCTGGAACCTGCATGGGAGATGAAAAGCAGTTAGCTTTTTCCTGACTCAAGCTAATGGCTGTTGCCATTGGCTCTCACGCTATTTGGTGGCATTCCAAAGTTCGTATTCTATATTGAAATATTTGAAAATCAACAAGAAAGGGATTTTGAAGTCTAGTCTGCCCTGTCCCTGTTCCCCATGCCCTGTTATATGCGTTTTGTTCCTGCGACTTTGGGTAAGAATGATTTCATAATCGCGAATCCTGGCAAACAGTTTTTCTTCGTTTTTTGTGTTTCATAAATCGCATAACCCTTACCCCTGCAGTGTATAAAAACGCAAACACTTGCTAATGTATTTTTTGACCTACTATTAATACATTCTGGGTCAACACAGTGACGTAAGCCTGCTTTATTTGTATCGATGCACGTCCGTAGTCGTGTACGTAGAATTGAGTTCATATGGAATATATGACAAACGTTACTAATGATTCATGGAAAATGCTTATCTGTATGCGTACTGCACTCTATTAATTTTATGAGTATCATTGCAGTTTATGGTATTCGCTGTGGAGTAAATTTCCGTATAAAAAAAAAGATTTAAGAGCTATGAGAGCTGTTTACCATGCACCTTGCGACCCTATAATAAATTTAGTTGCAAGAGCTCTTGAAAAATATCTGTTACAAGCCGTGGCCAACCTAATTCCTTATATTTTTTCTCTGCATTTTGTATATGATTTATATCTGGGCATTAGTAAGCGTCGTCGCCAGGTAAGTTCAGTGGCTCTGCGCGCCTAAATGTATGCCCTGTGCTTTATATCCTTCGCTTTGCCTAGTCCTGGAACATAATATATGGACGCCAGTTTCCTCAAGTGACCAACCAGTGCACAGAAAAAACATTAACAATTTTAAATCCTGCACAAAAAAATGCAGTCACAAATGTGCAGATAAAGTACAGAACAGCCACAACTTTGGTGCAGAGTGCTTTGTTGAAACAGATGGTGAGGATGTTTAAGGAGCGTTTGTAGGAAAAAGCATAACACAAACAATTTTTACGTAAAGTTGGGTATTTTTATGAAAATTAGGAATCCTATAAGCTATATTTTGTTTTTATAAACATTCCTTAGAGCAATAGATAATACAAATTATTTCGATCAAGCCATTTGTATTTGAATTAGTATTGTATCTGAAAATTAAAGGTCATACGATATCTTTTAGCTTTGTATCCCAAAACTATTACTGATAAGCTGATGACAAAGCAATCAAGCCTAAAATTGTGTATTGTGTAGAGCCGCAGATTCTTTATCATAGTATTCTTCATTCAAGCGTATAATATTTTCAGATTTTAGGTTTAGTTTATACTAGGAGATTTCATAATAATTTTTAATATCAGTCAAGTTCCATTACCTTAATGAGAAATGAACAACTATACCTAAATAAACGATCCACATCTAATTCTATTAGTAACTCAACACCTAATTCAATTTCATGTCTCATTGCTATCACATTTTCATTGATTTAATCTCGTTCCTCTCTTTGCAAACTAGTAGAACGTGATCTTGCTGAACGTTGGCTTTCAATTATCCAACTACACTCCAGCTTAGAGTCGACTGATTTGACAAAATTTTGATTATTTCACAGGTTTTTATTGCAGCAAATGAAACATTCTACAGAATAACGCTTGGATCGACATGGGTCACAAATGTTCTTCAATTTACATAAAAATATTAACCATAACACTATTAGTTCAAGCCTAAATGCTATCGAGGATTCCCTTGATTCCTCTGCCCAAGTTTTTAAGAACGACAGGCACGAGAACCAGTAAATATTTACAATCATAATTAAGGTTTGGTCCAAAGCGCCTTATCTTACTGAGGAAGACAGTATCACTTAGATACCAATCAGTCAAATTCAAAGATATTCGATTTTCAGATATTCATATTTTCAATATAAATATACCCATATTATTTTGCACGATGAACATAAGCCTAATTTTGTAATTTAGCTTGAATAAATAAATTTGAATTTGCAATTCTTTTATTTTTGACAGCTTCACTAAAAAATGCATAGGACTAGCTAAGAAACTTTAATTCCATAAGCAACACGACTTGTATTTCTTTTATTTTTTTTTTTTTATATTTGACAAGACGGCGATTTATATGTTATCCTAGACATTTATTGCAAAAAAAATCAAACTAAAAGTATTGCTCCTTGCTAAGGAAAATATATTTTTCCTACCTTTCTGCTAGAATCCGACAACCTATTAAATAGTAATTTTATTTGCTATCTCTACTAAGGACATGCCAAACCCGACGACCGTTTCAAGACTCCTTACTCCAACACAAGGTGACAGCACTGCCGTGGCCCTAAAACCAGTTGGATATTATCGGCCCTTCGGACTAATCCTGAAACACATAAATTATATTAATAATAACTATTAAAATTTATAACTTAACAGTGAAAAATCTTCGAGCGTTTTACTTTCGTTAAGAAAATATGCTTGTCCTGTTCTTAGCTTATATAGGGCGGTAATTCCAGCAAAGTTCTCGCATTTATACCGGAATTTCGTTACGGAGACCGTTTACTTTCTCATCCTGATTCACCTACATGTGACCTAGCCAGTCATAAAAAAAGGCGACGCCTTAAACAACCCCATTTATATAACGTGCGAAATCGTAAATTTGCATATTTTCACTTTATTTTCACTTTATCAAAATGTTTTCTACTCCAGTCATTAGGATACATCCTAGTTATATTGTCGGTTGATTGACAGATGATTAATCACAAGCATTCTGCTAAGTCTTAGAAATTGAAATTTAATAAAATTTCAGTTAAGCTTAGGATACTTTAAAATAATTCGGAAAGATTTCTCACATATCAAGCAATTCTCATTTGCATTTTGCTTAAACCATTTAAATTCCTCAACAGATTTTTTTTGATAAAGAACGTATATGTGCAATTTCAAAATGATTGTTTTTCGGTACAAATCTTGACATATCCGCACCATCGAACGTTGTGATAAGGACTCTAATAATTTAAATGTAACTGAAAGATGTCTGAGATGGCCTATTTTTTTTTGTGATGTGGGTATCGTGTGGGTCACTAGAGGACAAACCACTTCAACCGTTTCAATTGTAATTACCCCAACTAACTTTTCACTTCAACGCACACATTTGCAAACAACAATAGAGAAAATTAAATTTTCCAAAATTTTGATATATTTATTGATTTACCACATAATTTTTTACGCTCAAATTTTACATAAATGTAACTTACTCACAAGCAATAGTTTCGCGTAATTGATTTTTTTATATTTCTTTTTTTTTGTTTGTAACTGAATCAATATATTAACTATAATATTAAATATATGTTTTTTATATGTAAGAGTGACTAAGCTACATTGTATTGTATTTCACACAAATTTTGATAATCAAAAAAGAAGCAAATATGCTATAAATTATTTATGTTTATTTATAACATAGTTCCACTTAATTACATGCCCAATTGCAGAGTCTAATTACTGCATAATATACACAAATAAATTATTAATTCTTTTATTTTAAGATATATTATACCTCTGTTTAGAGCACTGTTCTCGTAAAAATATTGCTAAATGTGCTTCACATATACAATAGTTAACTAAAAATATGACTAAAAGTGTTAAAAGTTGTTTGCACTTGTTAAAAAATTAAATATTTATTTTTTTTTTATTTAGTTTCTTTTTTTTACATTTAGTTCTAAGTCTTTTAATTGTTGCATTTATAATTTTGACTTTTTTGTTGCAATTTTCACAATTAAAATGCACATTGTTGCATTTATAATTTTGAAAATTGCAACAAAAAGTCAAAATTATAAATGCAACGATCTCCCTTGTTTTATTTATAAAAACTTTAAATGGAGGGTTTTGTCTTTGCGCTAAAAGTGCTTTTTAAAAAAAAGTAAGCATTTATTAACAAAGTTTTTAGTTTATAGTTGTTGCTTTTTTTTGTATCTTTTAGATTTTAATTCATATAGTTTTTCAGTGGTTTTGCTATAATTCATAATATTTACTTCAAAATTTGACATACATTAAACTTAAACCTAAAAACGTACGCTATTTATAAGTTTTATATATTCTTTATATATATATACAATTTTAGGCAAACACTTAGCTTTAATTTATTGTTTCCTATATAAAAATAAGTATTGTTTATGCAAATTTTGCCTCATAATGTACTAAAAAGCAAAACTGTACATCAACATCATCGTCGTCAACTTATTATTTTTTATATTTTGAGGGGGGTTTTTTCTTTTAGTTTTAGTTGCTTAACGAAACTCTGAACGACCAAACCAAGCTGCCTTGAAGAATTTTGAATATATTCTTACACATGTTCTTTAAAAAAAAAAAAAAAAACAAGAACTTCAATTAACAGCTAAACATGATAATAAAAATAAAATAAAACAATTTTCTAATTAAAAACTTTTTTTGTACATACAAAACTTAGCTAAGCAATTTTGTGTGTTGTTTGGTTTTAAGATCTTTTAGTACTTAAGCTAGTTTGGTTTCAGTTTGTGTATGCCTACGTCTGTGTCTAATTGTGGCTCATTCGGTACTAAATATTTAGTACACATTAGCTTCATCGGTGCTACTAATTTACTCAGTTGTAGTTTTAATATGATTCATTTCTATTTTTGTTTCATTTTTCTTTTTTTGTTGACAAGGTTGTAAGCCGCTGTACGTTTAGTACATTGATTTTCATGAGGCGTACATGCGGTTAATATCATGCTGATATCTATCTTGGATATCCTTGCGTTTCAGCTTAAATGCTGCCGTTACAAGTCCCATGTCTGGTGACCAAACCTCCTTGCACAGTGTTATGGCTGCGGGCACCTCAAACTTTTGCAGTTTGCCTGTAAACATGGGAAAAAGCAAACATTTCATTACATTTTCTTTTAATTTTTGGAAATTCACAAGCACATACATTTCCTTGAGTGCTCCACAATTTCCTTTAGTATTGCCTTTTCCATTGATGGTAATGAGCAGAGTTCTTCAAACGTTTTTCCCGTCAAGCCTTGTTTTTCGGCAAGCTCCTCTAAATGTTTTTGATTCGGTACGACCAGCGCGACTGTAAACTGCTTTGTAGGATCGCCGTAGACGCAAATATTCTCAATAATGCCGCATGTCTTTAGTTCCGATTCAACTTTTCCCAACGACACGTATTCACCGGCCTGCAGTTTAACCAAGTCCTTCTTGCGATCTAAAGCGCATTTTATAATCAATAGTAAAATCATTGTCAAAAAATTTCTACAGCTGTACGCACCAATAATTTTAAGTACACCATCAGATTGCACTTCTCCAATGTCACCAGTTTTGAACCAACGACGACCGTCCTCTTCAAAGAAATCCTCAGCAGTTTTACCAGGCAATTTATAGTAGCCCTGCGAAACGCAATCTCCACCAATGATCACCTCACCCTGTGGATAGGGCTTGTTTGTTACGCGATAGTTGCCCTCTTCCCAGTTAACCAAGCGTATATCGCATACAGTTAGTGGCGCACCTGTGCGGCCATACGTCATATCGCGATCTGTCAAGCATTTACATTAATTTCAAACTTTATAGAACGAGACTAAGACCTACAATCCATAACTGTGGCTCCTGATGTGGTTTCGGTCAAACCATAGCCTTGTATCAAGTCTACACATAGGCAAGTCTTGATCTGTTCATGTGTGTCTGACGAAAGTGGCGCGCCGCCAGACATCATGATGCGCACCTTGCCACCCATCAGTTTGGCAACCTTCTTGAAGACCAATCTGTTGAAAATTTACAATCATTACTAAATGTGCAATACGCAGCACACGAGCACACACTTACTTGTCAATAATAGGAGTTTGATAGCCGCGTTGCACCCATTTAACCTTGTACTGGTACAGGAATTTAAACAAAGCCTTCTTGAAAGCGGAGCCTGAGTTAACCTTGTCGTTGATACCCTTCGATATACGATCGAGTATCAACGGCACGGAAGTCATGCAAGTAGGCCTAAGCACAGTAGCGTCACCCATGCAGCCGCGTCGTATCTTGCTACTTGTATCAATCAGCGTCAACGGTGTGGAATAACCAATAGAAACACCTGTCATGAGACATACACTCTCGGCAACAAGCTCAAAAACATGCGCCAATGGCAAAAAACCAATTAAAACATCGTTGGGGTATATGGGTACCATATCACAGAAGCCCTTCATTGTGGCAATGCAGTTCTTATGCGATAGTAGTACACCTTTTGGTGTGCCTGTTGAGCCGGAAGTGTACATGATTATAGCAATGTCATCACCTTTGGGTGGCACATTTTCTACAAAAAAAATTTTAAGACAAGTTAGTAAAGCTCTGCAACTGTAGGGCATATTTTGCAGCCTACCAAACTTGCTGTCCTGTCCTGTTTTGACGACCTGCGCAAAGGGTAGAATTTTAACACCTTCCTTGAAACCAGTCGTATCGGTCTTATGCAGCTGATCCTCCATATAAATAATTGTATTGACTTTGGGACATTTATCCAGCAGCGTCTTGAATTTAGGCAAAAGATCGTGCGAGGTTATAACCGTCGTTACCTCAGTTTCCGTAATGCCTGTAAAGAAAATGCATAGATAAGTAGGTGGAGTATTAGGCATTAGCGGTTTAAAATCTTGAAAAATGGTTTTTTGATTATGTCGGAAATTTTCGGATCAGTGACACTTAAACACAGCAAAAATACATAAATCTAGATAATTTAGTCAGTCACTTCAAAGTATAATGACGGTAGACCTCAACTTATAGCTTTACAAACACAGCCAATTCTTAGTTCCTTAAGAAGGAACTTATTACGAATATAAATATGAAAATATGCGATACTTGGGTAATATATATAATACAGACAACTCAGTCAATGCGTTCGGACTCTTGACAAACAGACAGTTACAGTTCCTTAGTTAACGACATAATCTACCATAATTCTTCACTCCTTTTGACAACGCTTCACTTACAATGCGCAACGCCATCATCTCCCAACGTAGCGTAGACCGTAACAATGGGCATGGCTTGCTTGAAACAACCATGTGCGGCTATCATCCATTCGGCACGCGTTTCCGCAAATATTACAATGTTCTGACGCGGCGCTTGTCCCAGTTCACGCAGACCACGACCAAATGATGCAGCCATGCGCTCAGATTCCGTGAAATTCTTCCATTTATACTCGCCCATATTGTATTTCTTAAAGACACGACCATTTGGCTGCACTTCATCCTCTTCGCTAAGTATCTGACGTGTGCCAAGACAACGCTTCGTGGAGTGCGTCTTCGCCACATAGTTGAAGACCTTCTCCAGCGTATCAATATTTTCTTGTAACATTTTTACATGCACCTCCCTTGGCGGCTCCGTTGTGCGATATGTCAGCATATTATCATCGCTGCTAACCACTTTGGCCTATAATAAAAAAGTTTTTAGCGATTAGTTAAAGCTTAAAAAGTGTAAAATAGGTAAAAAAAAAATAAATGAGAACTGGGGTTAAATTGGTGTAGGTGG
Source organism: Chymomyza procnemis (assembly GCA_035046065.1). NCBI lineage: Eukaryota > Metazoa > Arthropoda > Insecta > Diptera > Drosophilidae > Chymomyza > Chymomyza procnemis. Next base: position 6,504,737 of record JAWNOJ010000023.1, on the reverse strand, counting down.
CAGTTTGGTTGGGTTAATTGTGCCCATTTACAACTAGGAAAACACGCTAAGGAGTTCCTTTAAAAGGCGTGGTCAATTTGGTAAAAAAAAAAGATAATTTAGTCTGTGGGACCACTGACACCTGGACATATGAGTGTGCGGTTACATGCAGACTACTACATCTGACCAATACCCTTACCAGGAAGATAAGGTTATAACCCTGCCCTTGTGAAACATATACACATATTGCTTTTGTACATTTGTTTGTGTATGCTTTCAATTAAAAAGTAATATTAAAAAGAATGTAAATAATTTAAAATAAAACAACAAATAATGCATTCAAATAAAACCTCAATATCATCCGGCGGGTACTTGGACTCTTCGGCCAAAATTTTCTTGTTTATAAGCGTTGCCTGTATTATGAAGGGGGGAAAAACCAATTAGCTTTACGAGTTAAAAAAAAAAAAAAAACAAAAATAATATAAGCTAAAGATATTGTCGTTAGATTTGCTAGCAAATTATAACTTAATTGGTACTAAAAGCCAAAAGAGCGTTATTTGAAGGCGACAACAGAACTTTTGAAGATATCTTAAACGATATGCAGCTGCTGATTAGAACTTCTCAATGATTTCTAATAAACAGCAAAACTAAACACTAAAAAGCAAAATTTTATGCGAATCTACATACTATATTGTATTTCTTTTTTTTTTTTTCAATTTTCTAAAAAATTGCATTTATAACAAAAAAAGCAGCGCTTTCAATTCACATAAAAATGCGTTTGCTGATTTCTCACATATACATCGAGTATTGGGGCTTTTAAAATCTTTAGATAAGACCAGAAATGGAAATCTACCATTTTACACTTGGAGACAAAAAAATACTAATTAATGCCATAAAAAGCTAATCTGATAAAAGACAGTATAGATAGAAGTAGTATTAAGTGTGGGGCCATAAATCAAATGTCGTAGTGTCATAGATTAAAAAAATAAAACAAAAAAAAACTAACGCATGATAGGAACAGAAAATATATAAAAAAAAATCGCAGAGATAGACACAGATATACCTAGTATACATCTCAAGGTGAAAAATGCAAATAATGACATGTTACTCAAAAAAAAAAAAAAGTCATATTGATAGTGCATTTTGCAATGGAATATTATAAATGAAAATACAATTATTTTTATAAACAAATAAATTAAAAAACAAAAAAAACCAGCGATTGCCGCAGCAACTGCGAACTTTATAAAAAGCCACTGAGCTATTACAAACGCCAATTTATGTAAAGGTTCTCAGAAAATGCCAACAGTTTTGCATGTTGCATTTACATTAAAAAAAAAACCGCACAGAGCTTAAAATCAATTAACTAGTCTCAGTTGGCATAATAATATTAAAACACTTGCTTGCCATTGCAACTTAATGCGTCTAACTCAAACAAGAAATTTTTGCAATCAGCGTAATCACACTCGAAACTAAAAACTTTTCGATTTAATTCAATGCAAAGTTAAACGTTTTCAACTCACCTTGACGCGTCGCGAGTCCTGCCTGCGTTTCCACGGCGCCTGCAGCACCAAGTAGACCGGCAGCGTTATAATATCATAAACAAACGCAATCGCCTTGATGGCACCTATTGCGCTCTGCACCCAGAAGCTATCCATTCTGTTTGAAGGAAATAAAATGCAAATAGTTTTTAATTAAAATTAAATTAGTTTCAGCTGCAAAAAATTGCATATGCAAATTTATTGCCATATAAAATCAATTTAAAAATCCGCCCATAAAGCGCTGTACCCCAATATTAGCCCAACCACGTGAGAAGGTTCTTTTTCCAAACGTTGCCGTAAAGCGGCCGGCAAGCAACTGAATTCAGTCTCCCCGGTTAGCAAATCTTTAGCAAGTACAAACGTCGACTGGAAAGGGGTTTTTCAATCGCTTCGTACTCAACCCGAAATGTCGTTTGCTCAATGTTACTCAGAAAATCGCTGGTAGACGTAAAATACACTTGGAAAGACGCAATAGAGCGCAGCGATAACATTGGAATACGTACATTTGGTCTTTAATCAGCGACATTATAATTGTAATTTTTGTACTGGAGAACTACAGATTACTACGAAATAAAATAGTTAAACAATTGCATCAACTGTTCGTTGAGCTAATGGTTAAATTTAGTAATTAAATGTAAGTTTTAGCAGAATTTGAGAATATTTCAATGGAGCCAGCACAAAAACACAGCGAACTTGAAATATTGTAGCAAAAAATATATAAGAAAATGGTAACAAATGCGTCTAAAGGGTGTTTTTTTTACGAAAAAATATTTCAAACTAGCTGGCACAAAAACACCAAGAACTTGGAACGGTATATCCTAAAATTGACAAATGGCAAATGCCTATAATAGTCGATTTTTCAGTCCAAGTTACTGTCAAACACTTTAAGTTTGATCTAAAAAAAATGGAATTTCAAACGAACAGCGATAGCAATTCAATATCGAAATTCATGCTTAAAAAGGCCAATGTTGTAATCGTAAAACTGTCTGCTGGGACGTAGTTCATCCAAAACTGTTGCTTTTAAACTAAATAGAAAGAAATAAATCGAAAAACCGTAGTAGCTTGTCTGAAACTCTCAAACCGTAGTTTACCACAGAACGTTATTGTGAATGCCGATCTAACTTGTTTTGCCCAAAATAGTTTAGCTTGATTTGGTTAACCTGTAGATTCAAATTTCCCAAGTGGCGAAGGCGATGGAGCCACGAAGATCATGTTTTAGTTCATTTTTTGTGGAGCTATATTTGACTTATCTATGCCTACAACAACAGTACTACAATGATTGACGAACTGAAAGCTAATATTTAAGAATTTATTCATGAGATACCTGGCAATATATTGAAGAGACTACCAACATTAAATGCAGCGTACGGACTTAAAAGTAATTCAATAAAACTAAATCAATCTAGTAATTTAAGTGTGCTTTTAAATTTTAAATCAAATAAGCAAGCTCAAAGTGTCACCCTTTACGTCCCTCATATTCATGAACACCTATGCCTTAGCGATCCTAAAGGCTAGAGTAGAACAACTTTGGATTTCTCATTTTCTATACAGTTTGCCAGATTAGGATATTTTTCAATTTTTGTTTTTCTATACTCTTCAAATTTTTGGATTCTTTTTGATTTATTTTAATGAGTTCAATAGTGGGAAAAGATATTTTTCATTTTTATTTTCTATTCTTCAAAATTAGGATGCTTTTAAGCAGTTAAAATATGCAAAATCAATAGATTTTCAAAATTAATTTAGTACAGAAAAAACAGCACTTTTTTCAAATTTTATGATTTAATTTTTGCCTTTAAAGCAATAAAAATGTTGCATTTTTCTGCAATATAGTACATGGCAACTATCTGCAAGCAAATTATTACCCATAAAATTCTAATCTATTCAAATAATTTGAAAACTACTGTATTTTGCAAAACATATTTCTTCAACAATTAATGCAGGTAATTAAAAATATAACTATAGCTTGCGATATGGTAGCGTGTCAATATAGAATCGTTAAAAGCAAATACACTGATATTCACATAAAAGTCCGAGTATTGTAAAATCGTAAGCCACTGCAATCACAATCAGTAGCAATCACTTATAAAAAAAAATACCACTTTATGTGATTAAAGTTGGACGATGTACTAACTACTACAGGTCAAGTTTTCAAACGGCTAGATAATAACTTTTACGCCTTGTAACGAAACGAAATCGAGTCAATAAAGATAGCGCAAAAAGTTGTTTGAAAAATGTCAACTACACTTTTTTTTAAAACTATAAGTTGTTAGTCTGAAACCAGTTGGTAGAAATGGAAAAATATCGCGACAAACCTACGGAGAGGGCACCACGGCGTATATGCTCATGCCAAATGTCTGGCTAATACTCTTAAAATGTGCCCAACTCACCCAAGGCAGTACAATCAGTTGAATAGTTTATCAATAAATTAGTGAAAATGAATCACAGCAAACGATTAGAAGTGTGCACTTCTAATCAAACACTTATGGCACGTCTACTCATTGTTTTATTTTCTAAATAATAAACATACCCGTTCCACTTGAAGAGATTGCGTGCGACAAAACAAATGATTTTTAAGAACTATTAAAGTAGTTTTGCAGTATTTGAAAGTTACAATTAGTACGCAGTCATTTCAAATCGAGCTTATTAATCGATTTGAAAAATGTTCTCCTAGAAGAATTACCAATTTTAAACAACGAGCAATACTATCATAAAAATACTTAAAAAATGTTGACAACTTTTGTTTCTTCTCTCTAAGTAATAGAGGATTACACGCTTTTGTATAAAAGCTGTCACAATATTATTAGAATAAATAAATCAAAATAATTCTAAAAGCTATTTAAAATTGGTATTGCAACAAAAACTGGAACTAATTATTTTGTTAAACATTAAAGTAATGGATGGTAATCATCTATTATAATAGTTTATCACAACTTCGATATTTTTCACAAAACGACGAACATTGGGATACGCTAAAATATAAAATCTACTATATATAGGAATGCGTTTATTTGGTAGACAAGGCTGAATTGCAGTGTACTAATAGGCGTACCTAGGATTGTAGGATCTACTAACTGGTTTGATCATAAAGTAACCGCTCTCAATATGGGACAACTTTTATCAACAACATAAACCTATTTGTACAATACAATCTAGTACCCTTTTGATAGAGTATATTTAGAATGCTGTGACAAAAAAAGTCAAGAAAGTTTTTGCTGTCAAATTGATATGTTAAAAAGTTCGTTTTACCTAAATGTACTGTTTTGTTTCCAAATTGTGTTTGAAGTGGTTGCCACACAACAGAACCTTATAGAATATTTCTCCTCTGTAGTACGCAAAAAAATAAGCTCATAGTTTTGGAACTTGCAACCTGTCGTTTTAAAAACTTTGTGTAATGTAGTCCGAAAAAATGTAAAATCTATTACTATTACTGGTAAGTATAACTATTCTATTGCACTTTGAATTTCTTGTTTTTTTTAAACTAATTGAAAACACGCTTACTACTACGAGATCTCATAGTGAATCATTTCTACCAACTTCTTGAGGGCAGCGCACAAAATAATTTAAAAAAAGAAAAAAAAAAAAAAAATCATTGGCTTTATAACTTACATTTAAACCCAGTTCACAAAGCTTTAATCAAGCATACTTTAAACAATTAGAATCGGTTCAACTTTTTAATCTTTATTCATTGTATTTTGTGTGTTTAGTGTATAATTATGAAAAGATCCAGATAAGGCTGACAACAAGCTCAAGGTCAGCTCGGTTATAAATTAACAAGCTCCGTCAGCTGTTTGCTTCACTTCCACCCTCAATTAACGCTTTCAAAGAATGCTTCTATATATATATATATATATTTATATATATTACTTTATATATCTAGCTGGTTGCTCAAGTTAAAATATCTAAAACAGCAATTACCATCCTTATCAGCAAAACCATGTGAACTTTCTCATTAGCATTTGCACTTTCAATTCGAGAGCATTTTCGAAACGAGATTTCTGGTATAGCAACGTGACAATAGAAATTCGAGATTTGCGATCTGCTGTTGATGGTGGCGTGATATTTTAATGACTTTTTGTTTTTATTTCTTTCTGTTTATATATATATTTTTTTTTTATTTATTTTTATTCATAATTCAGTTGTGCGCTTAATGCACACTTCGATTTATACACTATATGGTATACATCACATACAAATGACATCAGACGATACTTATCGCAAAATTGAGTATTGCTCCAAACAGCGCACAGAATTAGTAAATATCGCCATTAAATTGTACTAAACTCTATTGGATAACATGGATAAGCTAATGTTTCGTGACCAGGCCATGGGTTTTTAAATGTAGATTATTAAAAAAGAAATAGTCGAACTGAGCAATATTAAAAGTGACTTAGAAATCCATGCTTTCATATATTTAATTACTGCAAATAGCTTAGTAATTAAATTAAAGGGTAATTTTTTTGCAATTTATTTTTTGGCAAGATAGTTTTTAACAGTTGGCGCGATTTAGTAGCCTTGTCTAAGATTTTACCATAATTCGCCTTGCAAACGAAAAAGTGACACAAATCATTTAGTTTTATTATAACAATTCGTGAAGTTTGCCTCATTTCACATTCCTTGGAATTTCTCAGTTTGAGTGGATTCGCGATTAAGCAAAATTGCCGCATTAGGAGTGATAGGCAACCAGATGCATTGCAAACCCCTATTAATTAAAGATACCGCCGTTAGGATTTGGCTAAGACTGTTAGTCCCTGTGCTTTTCGAACAGCTATTTCAACATATAAATTGATCTTCATGCTCCGCCTTTGAAGCGATGACAGAAAAGTCAAGGAGAATATTTTTTTAGTTTAGAATATTATTGTGAATGGCGAGTGCGACAGTATTACAAACTTATTTTTGCCAAAACAAGATGGTGTCCCTTGCCACGCAAAATGACAAGTAATACTGAAATTGACAGGCGATTTGGTGAGCACTTCATTCCCGGTCAATTGTACGCCCCAATCGTATGATAATACGCCCTTAGACTTTTAGGGTTTATTTCTGGTGCATTTGCCTAACATTTGTAAAAATTTAGAAAATGTTGCCAAATTAATGGCACCGCCATTCGGGTTTGGATATAAACTGTAGATTCTCTTTGAACAGCTTTAAATTAATACATCTCCACACTAATCAAGAAAAAAAATTGATAGCCATTGTGTTTTATGGGAAAGAATCTAGCTCTCGGTAATCTCCTTAATGAGAACTAGCCATACGCAGACAAAATTATCATATTTCGCTCTAGAGACTCAAAGATGATGCATATTTTTCAAAATTTCATGTTTTTTTTTTACATTCAAATTAGTTAAGCTCGAGAAAAAAATTACCATTTAAAAAGCTTATTTTGCTACATTGACAAGTACATGGATTTACGAATAACATAATCTTGAGCTTTGTCTATCTAAGATTTGCTTTTTATTTTACTTGTAAATCCAATTTAATTAGTTTCCTAATTCAAAAACGTCAAGAAATTAAATTAAAAAATAATTTATCTAACTTATTCTTTTTGATCTTTATAAGCATAATGATTTGAGCTGATCCGCTATTAAAATTTGTATGCATATCCAGCAGATATTCAAAGGCCCGTCAACTTAATTTAGCTCAGAATAAATTGCTTAAGAAAATTTTAACGGTTACCAAAATGCTTTATTGAGGAAACGCGATTCTAATAAGCCAGCAATTTCAAACCACTGAAATTCGATTTCAACTATTTTAGACTTTTAGCAATCAGAGTATATATAGTTTTCAGAAGTTCCCATGCTTGAAATTAAAGAAACAGCCCTCGTTTGTGTATGAGTTAATACCATTTTTGTGGGCTGTATTGATAATGTTCCCGGCGACATCACTATCTATAAAAGTTATATAATAAAATACATTGACATGCTTAAGTAGTTTTTTATGTGATGTATAAATAAGCAGGAACTAAACCTTAAAAAGTGCTTGTTGTCCGAGTTCTTATTTATTTTAATGCTGGTTTGCTATACTACTTCTTATGAACTGCTCGAAGAATTAGTAGTTCTAGTTACAAGGTTTAGCTAGAGAATAATATAAACACTTGAAATCTCAAGATTTTGCAGATTTTGCAGATTTTGCAAATATTTGGAAAATACTAAAACTTCTCTTTTTGTCTAGAATCTCTTAGCTATATTTCCCAAACAAAAACTCTTCCCTGAACTCTTAAAATGCAAATCTGTACGAATTTCATTATAATTTTATTTTTTTAAGAGAAATTAAAACGAATCCCACACCAAAACACATTTAATAGAAGAAAAAAAGCAACAGTAATTAGCAAAAATACTATAAATAAAATGTTTACTTACTGCGCATCATCTTCGATGAACATCTTGACCAGTTCTACTGTTCCCACACAAAGAAGTAACGTTGACAGAGAGAGATAGAGAGGGGAGTGTGAGTGTGATTTACAAATACGATAACAAGAGATAAGAGACAATGCGTGCTATCAAACACGCACAAAACGAGGGAGCGATATGTTGAACGTTAAGATGTTTAGTGATGTAACGACTATGGAAGTCCTGCTAGCCAAAGTATAAAGCACTGGTACAGTACAGTTGATCGGATGATGAACGTTGATGAACGCTGATGAACGCTGCTTTGTGGTAAGCAATTTTATGCACAATGCGGCGTATACGTAATGCGTCTACGTTGCAGTTAGCTATTGGGAAAAGACAAACAAATGAAGGTAACAATAAATAATGGCAGCGGTTCTTGTCGTCGTTATTGTCGAGTTGCACGCTGTTGTATTTACCTGTAATCAAACAAAAAAAGAAAGAAAAATAAATACATATTTATATGTTCGATAACGTAATGATTTGTAATGGGCGTTGAAATAAATAAATATTGTTCATGTAGAAACAATTTCTATGGTTTAGCAATTAAAAATGGTGGTACTAATTAAAATACAATTTAAGTCTAAATTTAGCAACAGAAAACCAGCTGAGACAATAATAATGACACACAACTGCGCGTTTTTCGCAAAAAAAAACCCTTAATTGGCATTAAAAAATTATCGCGTAGCAGCTGGAAGAAAATGCTTTTTGCCATCAATCCTGATGTCTAATTAAGCCCACTTTCACTTGGGCTGCATATAAAGTTGAAAAGGAGATTAATCAGCATGCAAAGGGTAATTTTTTTAGCAATATATATTTTGTCAAGACTGATTTTACAGCTGACGCAGTAAACGTGGCTTTTCTTACTGTAAGACACGTTCAGTTTGGTCTATAATTTGATCATAGCGAAAAAACTTATATATTATTGACTTTTATGGACTAAAGAACAACATAAATCTTAATAGCTACCAATGCTTCGGCGCCATTTTCAAAACTGGAACGTTATTGTGAATGGCGAGTGCTACCGCACAATGCTTCATAACCACTTTTACACAAAATGGAACAGCTGAAATTGGATAACTGGTGTTTTTTATACTTCCATTATAAATTACAATCTGTTTAGATGAACAATTTAGTAAGTGATTGGTGTAGAGGGCTCGGAATTGCATTGGCCTTTCCATTCGTAATATTTAGCATTTATATATATTTAATATTAAAAATAGAGTTTCTATACATAATTAAGATTGTTTTTATATTAATATTTAAGTTAATTCTATTGGTATTTTACGCTCAAGTCGTCTTGCTTGGAATTCTATTCCGGAATTTGTATCTTTAATTTTCATGCCGTATAAATCGCAGTGTGAGCACTCAACTGCTGCTCATTAAGATTTCCGTAACCGTTTCCACGTCAAGATCGTGGTGAATATCATCATTTCGTATGTACGACTATGCATTTGTGAGTTTTAGTATCATAGTCTGATTTCTTTGTATTATTTGAAAGTTAGTTTTACTGTAAGTCTTCACATTTCTGTATGTCTGTAATTGAACTTATTAATGTTTTATTATGTATTATTAATTTATTTCACTTATTCAATTTGTGTAGCTTCTAAGTAATTTGCACTTGACTTTAGTTTTATGTTTAATATGTAGTTTCAAAAATGTGATTCTGTGTGCCACAAAGCATATCAAACCGAATTCCAATTGAGGAAAATTCTGTTACCAGTTTAGATACTAGTAGATAATGTAATTGAACGACCTTAGACCTTTTTTATGGCGGGCTGTGCAAAGGCTTATTATATGTCTATGCCAAGAATCCTGCAACGATTGACGCCCTACAAGGCAATATTAAAGAATTTATTTGAGAAGTACCTGCCAATATGTTGGAAATTTAGCCACAGCCCCAATATACACGTAAATTTCTTTAATTTTTTTCTACTCAAATTTTTTGTTGTGTTTTTTTTTTCTTGTTATTTAAACAAATCACGCTTTGTGTAATTCTTTAACGAAATGGGGAATCCAGAATTTGGTCTTTGAGAATTTTTTAACATTTCTCAAAAACTGAAAGACCTTTATGTTAAGTTCTTCTCGTATTGCTATCCCTTACGTAAAACCACTAATTCTACAAATTAATTTTCCGCAACTACATATCGAAAAGTATAGCTAAAAACTACAACATATTTTTTGAGTGCATATTTAATTTTTTTTTAAAAGTGTATTTCTATATTTCGCCTTTTCTCATCCGAATTCAAATTGTTCTTTTTTTTCGCTTTGGTGGTTTGCCAAAAGTTTATAATATGAAAACGAATAAAGTATAAACACAGAAAAAGAGCAAACAAACAAAAACATTTTCTATTATTATTTTTAGCACCTTAATTAAATTTAGCCAACACACAGTGTTGCATAACGCCTTTAATAAATATTTCACATATCGTATAAGACAAATTGATGTAGGTCGCGCCCATCGAAATCTATTAATGCAAACACCTCAACAATTAAGTACTATAAACAATAATATGCAATTGCTGCCTGCTTATACCCTTTCTCTTTGTTGATTTTAAATGAATAATAGACAAACAACAAACACTTTTCTGTGCCAGATAGTACAAAGTCCAAAAATCACTGTCTACAAATTTTTTCGCGGACTTTATTTAGTAACATATCGTATGACAATTTGACGAAAAATATTTCGTACAATATACATAGTATAAGTATGTAATACGCTTTTAAGTGTATTTTCAGTCTTTTTTGCACCAAAACTTTTGATAAGTAAACAAACAAACCAAAATTCTGATAAATAAAAGATAAACAAGGCGATAAAAATGCGAGAGAGTGTGACAAAATGGTGGCACATTTTTGAGCTTGTTTAATGTTTTTTGTTTCTTAATGTTTTCTCTTCAAAATACTTGTCAGATGTTTGCGCATATTCGGGCATTGAACTGAACCAAAAAAAATTAAATGTTATTAAAAACCAAAAATATATAAATAAAGATTCACAAACAATAACAATGCAAAGGGCCAACAAAAAACACATGTTTATATAAAAACGTGTCTTGTTTTTTTTTAACATTAAGAAGAAAGAGGATTGACCGGCTTGTAAATAATGCCATAAAAACTGAAAAAATTCACAAAAAAAAAATTAAAAATAAAAACAAAATATCTAAGTTTGACTCAGAGATACACGTTTACTTTTTTGACCAATAGCAGTACAAAGTCAACTGCCTAAAGAGAAGGCAGTTTATTTGGCGAGAGTTCATCTGTTTATGGCTTATGAAGCCCACGTGAGTTTATGTACCTCTCTCCTCGCCGCCCATATCGCAGCAATTACTCAAAATGCGACAATGATTCATTGTTAAACACATCACCTGATAATATGCTTTAGGCAAAAATTAACATGGTGACGTAGTTATTTAGGGTAAAAATTTAGCGCTAGTTGCGGTAACAGTGTTTCTATTTGTACACTATAAAATTTATTTGTATGAGCATTCAGTGCAGCCAGCAAAAGTAAAAATGAGTGCGAGAGCGACAATCAGCTAATTATGGGTGAGAGTGTTGACACATTGGCACCATGGTATAATTGTTGAAGGTATCGACAGTAGAAAAAAAGCGTTCAATTGCCTGTCTTGCAGGCCTTTAGTTAAGTGTGCAAGTTAAACCAATATTGATGGGTAGTACAAGAACTAATTGTCGAAATGCTGTTAGTGTAGTTTTCATATAAAGAAGCAATTGTATTGGCAGCAATAAATAAACATATTTTCATATGTTTTTGCATGTCCTCATGCTTAATCAATCCATCTCACTACTAACAACACAAATAACGATTTTTCTCTCTCACACTCGCTTGACATTGCTGTCGGTACCTTTAGTAATTATACCATGCTCCATAGTAGTAATGACAAAAGCTATACGAGCAAAATTTGATTTGAGTATGCAGCGCAGCCAGCAAGAGCGAAAATGAGTGCGAGAGCAACAATCACCTCATTGCTTGTGAGAGATTTGACATATACACACGTGGTATGTAAATGGAAAGTCTGGCCAGCTCTTCCCTAGGTAGGTTTGTACTATATATACTATATTGCGCGACAGTAATTAAACGTGCTAGACCCTAAATTTGGGTAGCGATGGAGCCATGTACGTCAGTCTACACGTACGAACACCGAAATCTTAAAGACTATATAAGCTACATTCAACCAACTCAGTTTATCTCAAAACTTAAAGTTGAATAAATCATGTTCATATCTTTCCATATGATCCGGTAGTTAAATATTTTGAGAGCGAACTTGTCAGAGCGTTGCCTTGCATCAACATGCATTCATATGAACCAAATCGAACAAATACAATGGAATATATTATAAAAAAAAATATTTTTTAAAAGAAAAAAGGTCAGGGTATACACAGGCCCCAACAAATCGGCTTTTGTTTAAATTATGCGCCATAAATTTGTTATATTTGACGCCCTTATCAAGGAATGTTAGAGCGCAAAATCGTAAAATGGTTTAGCGTATAATTATTTTTCTGTGCAAAATAACTTAACGAAATTGATTTTACCTTTTTGGAGAGTAAAGTTAATACAACATTGTTTACCAACTTTAATTTTTGACATGGAAAAAAACTTTTAGGTATAAATTTCGCGTTTTAAACATTTTTAAAGAATACAATTTGAAATATAGCTACCACACATAATTCAATCTACATTTGATAAAATCCTGCTTGAAATAACTTTCTCAATCATCCTAAAGGCTTTTGTATCATGTTTCCCAATACAATTTATATTATAATTTGCTTCTCACTGAATTTGATCAAGGTGCCTGGGCATCAAGAGAATGTGGGTTGCGAAAATGTGCACCTTTAAGCTAAGAAGGCGGGGAAACGACCAGTCGCTGGCCAAACTTCAAGAAACAACCTTCTCAAGCACTCCAAGAATTCTTGAACTTTAAAGCACACTCAGGAGCACTTACAGGTCATTTACCCAAATTAAATACGCAAATTTTCAGATTCTGCTGCGATTTTCAAAAGTCTATGGGTTACCTACACACTAGAAAATGAAGACGTTAGTTCAAACACTTCTTTTGAAGGAACTATTTCGAGAGATACTAACTGAGGTACACACAATCAAAATTTGTCTCACTGAATCGATTGCAAGTCGTTAAAGACCTGTTCCCGTTGCCGAAAAGGTTTTCATAATATTAAAGAAACCTCCCATAAAATATTTAGGATTACCTACATTTCCCGCTTATTCATATTAACCATAAACAAACATATTCTAACCACTGTGCAATTGATAAATAAAAAAAATAAATAAGCATGAAAATAGCGAAAGTAAAATGCAGCTAATTGTAGCATTTACAATAATTAAATATCATTAAATATTTAAACTTTTATTTGCATAATATTTGCATATTAATAAAGCGTTTCTGAGCAACTGAAGTAAATATTTGTTGAGCACGGCGCCACTTGGATCCAAGCATTTATTCCCACCATGCATTTGTGAAATTAATTCGAAATGAAAATTGTCTATAGTTTCCACTGAACGAACTTTGGAACGCACACAAATTGCATCTACATAAATTGTATATACTTCTAGTAGTTGGAACCAACTGCTGATTATCGTGACCGTGACCAAAGTTAAACAAAAACAATGCCCTAATAGTAAATCGTCGCAGTTTAGATTAAGACAATCAGCAGATCACTTTTATGCTGCACTTTGAACCTCGAACAGCTCCAGTTGGGGCACAATGCGTATCTGTATCTCTCGCCTGTTGCATAAGTGATAAAATGTTTCGTCTAAATAAGACAAACACAAAAACAAAACACAAATTGAATGAATAAAGAAGAGCAGTTTGTACACAAACTAATTTATAGAAGATGCATGGTAAAATAAGATATAACGATGATAGTAAAGAATTGCAGTATGTTGTCCAAATTATTCCCCAAAATTGGGCTATTCCCATAACGTATAATTAGGGAATAGTTATTTACTTTTAATAGAAATTTCTTGTCATATTATTTTTCTACATATTTATTTCTTAAGATTTTTTTAAGAAGTTCTGTGAGTAATGCCAAGATTATTGCGCAACTTCTAAGTGGTAAAGTATGACGTCCCTACCATTTTTAATCCTCCAACTCAAAAAAATACATTCAGCAAAAGAACTTTATATGTGACATAAATTAAAAAGATAAAATTTGGTTTTATTAAATACGAGTTTTTTATAAAGGGTGATTTTTTAGTCAATCAGTTTTTGGCCACATCGTTTTCAATTCGTTCATGGGCATTATAAGCTTTATTTAAAAGGAAATCTAAAGATATTACATAAATTCAAACGAAAATCCGATTTTTATTAAAGACAAAAGAGATATTTACAAACGACTCTAATCAAATAGTTTTCTGTCTTTGGCCCTTACTATCTGTAAGATCGAAGCGCTGAGACAAGCTTTTGGTAAATCTGATATTTCTCTTATTTACCACCAAATAATCCTATTTTTTAACCAAATTCGTTTTCCTAGACTATGAGAGTCATAGCTCCAAAGGTAGAGTACGGGGATATTTCTATTTGTAGCTGTCCACATAAAACAGGCATCTAGATTTTATAGCAGTGTCGAAACGGCGGTGTCTTTAATTACTGGAGATTTACTTAAGCTTACTTAAGCAAATTACGTGTTTTTGCTAGCTATGACAGTGTTAGGCAGACCAGTGCTGCTGCGGAAAACATTCGGTTTCAGAGGTGAGTATGCTATCCGTACGCTAGCAACCCCGAAAGTCTACTGCGGGAGAACGTGGGCAGGTGATTGATTAAACTTTAATTTCTGAGAAAAAAGAGCAAGCTGGCTTCCGGCAGTTACACAAATATAATAATTATTTGCATCTACAGGGTATGAAGCCTGGGAAAAATGTAACAAAAAATTTTTTTTAACTAAAGTTTCGATTTCTTACGAATTTTTCAATTTAGTACACGGAGACATCTATAATTCGATGCAAAAATACATCTTATATTAAAGTACTTAGGCTCATTGCGTTAATTTTTTAAAAAAAAGTTGCAATAGTAGCTACAACAGATAATTTCCCTGAAAGTCAACGTACAAACGATTACTTAATTTCCATTTCGTGACAAGGTTAAGCATATAGCTATGTATATATTGTGTATAAAATACATACATATCTATACACTTCAAGTTGAACAAAAATAATTGAATGTCGTTCGTTATGTAATGGAAATGCAATCGAAATGGAATTCTAAATAACTGCATTCAACGCCAAACGCGACGCGTATATTACGCGTTTTTCCGGCTACGATTGCAGTCATTATTTAGCTTCATCATTGCGTCCTTCGTCTAGAGTTTTTAGTTAAAAACAAACAAAAGAAAAATAACAAATTGCTAGAAAAACATTCGATCTATTATATGCACTTTGTAATGCTTCAATTAACCTGACACGAAACATGAAACAATAAACAATGCATACGAACATTAAGTAAATATTGAAATATTGAAATAAAATAAACATGTGGAAAACTGGCACACTCGTATGTTCATAAATCAACCTCGAACTTGAAATTCGAAGAACCTACGTGTATTTTTGCTGATTCCAATAAACGATACTTTTTGTTTAAGCAAAAGTACAAAATTTAACAAGAACAAAAATTCAAATACCAATTAAAGTTAAGCCATAGCAGCTAGTTTTCAGGTGCAAAGTCTAAGCTCGATAATTATTGAAACATTACGAAATTCTACAGTTAATTAAAACTTAAATACGCAGTTAATTTCGAATGTTCACAGGTTATTCTATGCTTATGAAATGTGTATTTATTTCTGTTTTGCGAAGAACCACGTCATACGTCATAGGTCGCATAATAACACGTCATTACTAAAAATTTCAACTCTGGTGCTGAGAGACGCCAATGACGTTGCGAAATAATTTTGGCACTGTTTGAATTTCAAAATACAATCAGATTAAATGATCATAAATTAAATCTTGACAATTTGAAGAAATTTAACAAAGACAAGATGGATGAAATGGAAAAAAACAACTGAAATACATAAGTAAGCACATAAATACATAATTTAATAAAATAAATTGTTCATTTTAGTTTTTTAGCGTGGGTTGATGAAACTATTTTTTGGTAAATAAAATGTTCTAAAGCGAAAGTTCGTCGAAAAAGCGCAAATAAATTGCGAGGGTTGATAAAAAATTATTAAAACATTTTAACGGCCTACAACAACCATTTTCTTCATATGTATGTAATTTCTTATATTTCAGTTAATTTTACAGAAAATTTAGTTTAAGAACCGGCTTGAGCATAAACCCCTGCAAGGTAGTTCAAAAGAGGCTTCTACAGAGAAGCGAAAGTAGTAGTGATCAAAAGCAAGAAGATTTTGGCTCTAAAGTTATGTTGTGATCTCGAGCTAATAACAGGAAAACAATTTTTTCTTATCTTCACTCATTTGCATGTAGCACACTGTTATATTATATGTGGAAGAGTTCCACGACGTAAACCAATCATCTCAAAGGCAAATAGAAGATAGAGAATAGGTTTCGGCATATGACGTACGCTTCATTCAACCATAATCCTTTTCGAAAAACGTAATAAATACCAACGAATCTAAGTATAATGTTGTGTATATGATAGATTTTCCAGAAAGTCAGTTAAGCCAAGAATAAACATGGAAACCTACTGCTCTGGGGGCGTACAAGAGCTGCTTGAAATCACTAATAGGCGCCAAATTTCTCCTTTAAATTCTTGTTTAGGACTGAAATGTTCCGTAAATTGCTGTGAAATTTCCGCTAAATCCAACATCCTTCATTTGCCAGCAAGACAATCAGTAAAAAACACGTCATCCTTTGGGCAGAAATGGCTTATTCGACACTGTACCAACTCAAATTCCCTACGGAATGTTCAGACCTAGATACTATGGGCCATGTGTGGCAATTCCTTAAAAGAACAATCCTCAAAAGAAAAGAATTCTTTCAATGAGAGCCGTATTAACGCTTAAAGTTCCTAACATTAGACTGGGAGACACCAAAAATGTATAATCATGGGTTACCAGAAGCAATTAAGGCCAAAGACAGCCAAGTGGTAATAAACTTTTATTGATCTCTAAAGCTTAAGTTTCCATGAAGTGTTTCAAAAAATTGTTGTGCGTAAATATTGTACTTTAGGTTTTTTTAGGTATTAGTGCATAAGTTTTGTCATTACATTATATAATAAGTGTATTATTATATTTTAATTTATTACAATAATTATTGTTCTACTATGTCTACCTCAGCTATTGCTGATCAGTGTTCAGTGTATGAATAATTCTTGTATTCAGTGTATGTGTAAATATTGCATATATTTAGTAGAACTGTCAGGTATACATGCAAGCACTATTTACTCAGCTCTAGCTGAAGCATTAAAATATTTAAAACATTGCCGCATTTGCTGTTACAGTTGCTTGAACTTTGTAACGGGCACAGTCAAGGTGCTTAATATTGAAACTATAAAACAATAAAACTGTAAAATTTCAATTTATTTCCGTTTTCGCACAATTCAAGGTAAGGCAGCCATGAAAACTCAACTAAAAAAAATTGCCTGCAATCATGTAAAAAATCAACTATTTAAGTTGTCTCGAATTTAAAAAAAATCCTAAAACAATTATAAAACGCTCGAATTTATTTTCATACAGTCAGTCCCCAACGATGTACACAAACAACTTTGGCGCACTGTATCTATTTCATTCACTCATCATTTCGTCTTGCTTTTTCACGCAAATGGGCTAAAAAAAATCATCGTATGACTGTGTCAAAGTCCAGAATAAAAATAATTTTTTTTTTGTTTTTTGCAAGCGCGCAAGAGAAATATACTGATAAAACGAGGGCAGGCTGAAACGTAATTGACCTAGCTTTTTATTGCTGTCATAACCTTATGCACTTTGTTTTTTTTTATTGGAAACTCAACGCATGATTGAAGGCCAAAGGGGGGGAACAAATTCTGGAACACATATATTTCTCATTTTTTCCCAAAATACAGGATATGCCTTATTTTTCTACCAGAATAATTGCAGCAAATCTTTAAAATATTAACTGTCTATAAGATTGGTACATCGATTCAGATTGTGCAACTTGAATAACACAATAGAATTACTGGAGACTAATAATAGTCTGATAATATTATAGTATATAAGTTTCAGATTTAATTTTATTTAAAAAAAAACTAAAATAACATCTTTAATACATCAAAAATTTGCAGAATGTTATTGCAAATGAGAATTCTTAAACAAAGTACAACGAAATTGTTTTAACCAAAACAATTAATAGGATTGCATAGATAACCATGTTTCAGGGCAACAAAAATCAAGAGCCTCGTTACACGATACGTCACAGCTGCTGGTATTTATTTATGGTGTGTTAAGTTTACAATTAACTTTCTTCGATTCTCCTTTTACCTTGGGTGCGCAATTCGCAAATATTTAATTGACGGCGCAATATTTGCTATTTTGAGATTTTATTTTTCCTTGAATTTACTCCCATTATTTCATTTTTTTTAACATATCCAGCCGTGCTACCATTACATGATATAGTAAATGTTTGACGTTAAGTAAGCAATCAGTCTTTCATATATTCGTCGTCTTTTATTATTAATTTTGTTTGATGTTATACAAAGTACGAAAATCGTCTATACATCGCTTCTAATAGGAGCATATCAGCAGATACAGATAGATGAAGAGATTTTGTTTTTTACTCATTATTTAATAAAATAGGCGACGTCAATACAGGCTTCAAACAAAAACAATTCTTTCCCATCAATGTACCAAAAAAAAATTACCACTTAGCAATAAAATATAGAGATTTATTTGCCAATTACAAAAATTTCCCACTACTTTTCGCATCTTTCTCTACACGTAGAACTTTTTAGACTCCCATCGTCGTGACTGACAACTATGTACTATATACAAATTTAAATACGTCCGACAACGGTAAGCGGTAAACAAGTGTTTATTTCATTGAATGCCAACGGCAAAAAAAAAAAAGAAAGAAAGAAAGAAAGAGTACGAGCAAACACGACGCACAAACAGGCAAACAAACAAACAAGCAAAGCAGCAAACTTATGGGGGCGAAATTTTAAGCTTATTTGATTATTGCACTGATATTGGGAGAGATGCGAGACACAGCGAGCGAGCACATTGCTCTTTTGCACTCGCTCATTTTGTTTGTTCGCTCTCTCACGAGTCTGCATCTGCTTCTTCTTGACATACGATCAATGTCTGTCTGTCTGTCTATCTGTCTACTGCATTAACTGCCAATGCGTGCGAGTGTGAAAGCAATCAACGACGACGACGACGACGACGTACTGAAATAAATGACCTAGACAAGCGCATGCGTATTTAAGAGCGACAAGCGAAAAGCACGTGCACTGCGTGCATTAATAAGAGAAAATTTTCCATATTAATTTCAAGTTAAGTAAAACATTGGCAATGATCATCGCAAAATAAAAAAAAAAAAGTGGAATATGCTTAAAAGCGATCCGTTGCCGTTGACCAGGCTGGGCAAACCGGTTAGAAAATCTTTCAACAGTCAAAGTCGTGATTAAAAACAGCAAATTTCAGGTAGTATCTGTGCGAGAGTACTGAGCTTCGCAAATATAACTTGTTTTTAGAATTTAAACAAAAACATACATACATACATATATGGCGTGCCATTGGAAACGAAAGATTTTAGAGCAGCAAAGTGATAGTTATAATAAAATACTCTACGAAGTGGAGTGTTAGAGTGACGGCTCTGTACGGTTTTGTAGGTTCCTATATACATAAGTGCGGTACCTCTGAGATGTATTTCGTTCGTCATGTCAATTTGAAATAATAGAGAATAAAACCTCTAATATTATTTTTTTTAATTCAATAATAAAATTATTTCCTCAAGTAATATTTAACCACATAAGTGCACATGCTCTAAACTCTGCACTGATTTCGCAAACAAATCCATTATTAATTTCAATTGAAATTTTAAAATTCAATGATCTTGTATAAACTTGAAACGCAAATTTGAACATAACTATTGCCAATTTTTAAATATTACAATTTTTTCTTTGTTGTTTCTTCTAATTTCATATCAATAAAAAAAAGATGCTCATCAGTTCAAGGAATTCCTGCGTTTGTGCATTTTGAGATAAATTTTGAAAGAAAAAACTGATAAATCATTTTGATTTATTTTAACGCAAAATATGCCAAACGCTAAGTTTCATAACTCCCAAGTAAGTAACAGTTTATCACAAGTTTATGAACCATTGATAATAACCGGGAAAATGTTTCAGTCTCCAAAATATAACTTGTATAACACACAAAATAATCTCTTAGAAAATATATTTAATTTATTATTTAATTTATTATATAATACAACAATTTATACATTTTAAAAACGAACAAATCTCAAGATAGTCTCTTCTCTGACGCATTCCGAAAAATATCTTGATTGGCTTCGAAAACATGATTTGCTCAACGTTTTTCCAGCCTACGTTCCATTGTGGTATGGTGACATTCAATATACTCTTTAAAAAAAATACTTCCCTTTTATACATTCCATTAATAACAAGAATTTGATTTGTTTTTTTGAAAAGTCTATAAAAGTACCAAAAACGTTATATTTTTCAAATAGATTTCAATGATAAAATGATTCATGTTCAGAATTTCTACGGAATGGGTTAAGTGTTCTTGAGACAAAGTACAGAAAGGGAAATTATCGGGCAGTACAATCTAAAAATAACTTAAGATAGACTAACATACTAAGAAAATAAAAAATGAAAGTCAAAAAGAAAAAAATGAAAGCAGTCTAGTGTTAAATAGTCAGTGCTTTAGGCCTGGATTAATAGTGGAACAATACACATAGTCTCTCATTATAAAAAGTCGAGTTGATAAATTATAGTTGCCAGCATTGGTTTATTTTAATATAATGTGCTAGCATAAGTTTATCTTTGTTAAAATACGTGTGTCAGTTGCATTGTTGCCAAGTTACATCTTGGAGATTGTTTATTTCTCTCCATGTTGGAACATAGTAAAGGCTACACTCGATAGGCGCAGAACCTGTAGATCACATTTATATATGATGAGCCTCTTACAAAGCAAAGACAATAATAGTAATTAAAAAAAACATTAATTTAATCGATCACCATTATTGCTGTAATTACAATTGTAATCGCGTTTATCGATTAAAAAATTGCAATAACTGCAGTCAGAGCAAAAGACAGAGAGAGCTGAAGGAACGCCCTTGAATGCTGTTGCATCTGAAATTGGCAAAAGTAACGGTTAAATTGCAAAACTGTTACGCATAAACTTGTCCACAATCGGTAGGGAGGGGGTGGTTTTGGCCGTTAGCCCAAATGTCACACTAGCCAAAGCCAAGAATTCGAGAAAAAAAAAGTTATTTAGTTGAGAAAAATCGAAATAGAGAAAGGGCGGCACAGGGCGAACCTAGCAGACATTTACCACATCGCGTGACTTTTCTAACGTGCCACAAGACACTAACACAGAAGTACACATGCCACATACACACAAAGCCAGTCAGGGCAACGCAGACACAGAGTCACAGTGGGCGCAACTGCAGCTGCTTGGTTTATGGTTGCGACGTGGTTTGGGGTGGTGCTGGTGCTGGTGGTGGTGCCTTACCAGACAAACGTGGCACGTTTTTCTTTCAAAGGCCATTTTCGTTATACCAGCTGAAAATCGTATGAGTTTCAGGGGAAATGCGCTGCAACGTGGTACAGCCAAAAACAACAACAACAAAAAAAGAAAATGCCACAAAGAGAACGCGGCGAAAAGGAAAAGAGTGTGAGAGCGCTGCGGCGAAATGAGAGCAAAAGGTTGAGAGTGCGCCGGTTGCATGCGTATGTGTTAACTGTACAGCAGCAGCAGCAGCAGAAGCAAGGGGCAAGAGTTGTGCGGCAACCCCAATCATATGCTGGGCTGTCGCATTTAAGGTCAAAGAGCAATTTGTTTACATGGGCGGGCTTTAAAATTTGCCAACGTTGACCATGAATGAAGTTAACACCGGCAGGCATGTCATTAAAAATAAATATTTAACTATAACATTTTATTTAAGTTTCAACTTAACTCTTTGTTGCATTTTAAACACAACTTTCATTTATTTGCTTAACACGATTGCAACACATAATACATCTCACCCGGAACTCTGCATCTTATCACTTTCGACCTGTATGCAAGCTTCACAATTAGCACTTCTCGACTAGCTGCAAAACGTGCCAGCAGCTACTATGTCGACTATCTAACTAGCTATCACCTCACAAGCCTGCCTCATTTCCGGCCATACCAAACCGCGCCCCAAATATCAGCTCATTGGAAATTTTAAATGCAACAGAAATGAACACAGTCCAAAGCCACCCACAGCTCAGCTGGTTACAGACGCCACAACAAGAACAGATGACACAGCGCACCATAATATCCCAACCCCGGCCGTCCCTGCCCCGCATAAATATCGACACATACAAGAACAAAAACCTGAATACCAACGGCTGACGCGGAACAACTCGTATGATTTTCAGTTGGTATAACAGACGCAACTACTGGGAGCAAGCCCAAAGACACGAAATGAGAGCGCGAGAGCGAGCACGCGCAAACTTACAAGAAATTACACGTGCAGCTGGCACTAGTAGGGGAAATGCTTATAAAGAGACAGAGAGAGAGAGAGAGAGCGCGCACACAACAGCAAAAAAACACACACAAAGAGTGCACGCGTAGGTGGTACAATTTAGTCAAGGTTCAGCATTGTTTTTGTGCGTATTTTTAAATATAATTACAATTTCAAATGCTAAGCAGTAGAAAATGTTACATACTCTGATTGCATACATACAAACACGTCTGATTAAACTTTGAATTAGTTGGCGTATTTTGTTATACCGTAGGACTAGTGCTAAAAATACGCCAAAGTATTTAGCATGGAAAAATGCTAACAACAACAACAAAAAGTAACAACAAAAGCAAGAACCACGCAAAAGAATTGAAGCAAACAACGCTGAAGGTCGTTTTCATTCAAAACTGTAAGGCCTAAGTACAATGTGGGCTTGTTATTGATTACAAAGCAAGCCAGCAGCAGCGTGACCAACTGCCGTCATCATGTGTTTGATAGATGACAAAAAGGATGACTGAAAAACAAATCAGCGTTTTTTCCAATTTGAATAAATCAATAAAGGAATTGTTTATTGCCATTGGCAACACATTGCATAATGCAACAAGCAACTGCAACGCACACACACAAGTTTAAGCACACTCACACCTTGAGTTGAGTACATCTGCACCAAGTCTTTGTAGAACTAGGTCAGCTGAGTTTATTTTCTATTTTTTTTTTTGTTTTTTTGCTATTTATTGCATGCCCTTGTTAAAACTAACAATCGACTGTTGCCTATATTAATTAAGCTAATGATGAACAAGGATATGCAAGCAACGGAAGTGCAAAATGTGAGCCATTCAATTTTTTGCAATTACTCAACGCCCACACTGCTGCTTTATGTCATGCCTTTGGAAATGCGTGGTACGCTGCCATGACATGGTGCGACTAGAGAGCAGACATTTGGCCGATACCATCCCAATGGAAATAAATTGATAAGATGACAGACAGGGTGGCAACACCGGCTGGGTTGCGAAATGTAACAAATAAATCAAGAGGGCCGGTTACAGTAGTAAAACCTTGATTTTCGTATGACATATAGTTGTTACTCATTTCATTAAATGTAAAAAAAAGATAAACTAAAAAGTTTCCATTTTCACAACAAAAAGCAGCCAAAAAAAGTAACACAAAAATTTTATTTATCGAGATGCTAAGTTAAAAATGTATTTTGATTGTAAATTGATTTTAAAGCTTTTGTTATGATATTGAAAATGAATACGTTTAATTACTACTTATTGGATTATGCGCTATTTAATTTCTTTTAACACAAAAATGTTTTAATTATTAGAAATTCTATTGGCCACAATGATTGGTCATTGATTTTAAAGCTTCTCTTATGATTACACTTTCTACAACTGAATTTTTACCATGTGTTCATTTAGAATGTTTCTTATTCGTTTATACGCTGTTTTATTATTTTCATTTTAAAACAAAAATGAAACGAAATATTATTGACTTATGACATTTTTTTAATGCCGTGCATGTGATTATTAGACACATTTGATTTTTTAGCGTTTGTACACATAAATATCAACTGTTATAAGATTAGAATTTATTTTATTTAGTTAATTTGTAATAAGACTTCTTTATAAATATAACCAAGAAATCTTCAATTATTATAAATTCTAAAGCAAAAATGTGAAAAATTGAATATAACTTGGATACGGTTTTCTTGTTTTAGACCCATTTTCAGTTTTACTAGTTTACATACGATACATTTCTCATATAACAAATTCCAGACTTTTTGAATTTAATCCGTATCATGTTTAATATCAAAATAAAAGCTTCTTATTAAATTATAATTAATTTAAATTTGTTTATTTCCAGTAAAGTGTATTATATTCTATTCAAATTTGTTTTTGTTACTATGAATTTGAATATTTGAATCATATTATTTATACTATATAGGAAAAAGAAAAGATATGAAGTTTTCTGGAATAAAATAACGCTCTAAAAAAGAATATTACAAAGATTAGATCCAATGCAGCTTTAAAACTAAGATATTTTGCCATGTATGTTTGTTTTTATAAATTTATTAATGAAAGAAATGTTCACAAAAATAAACTCTTCAAACAACCATTAACAAAAATAGTGTATTCCTACTGTTTTAGTATGATAGTATAATAGTATCCTCATTAATTTTCATTAATCAAACAAATGTCGACCCTATAGCAGAGTTGGTAGGTAGGTAGAAAAATAAAAGCATAGATTAGAAGTTACACTTTGTTCTACGTTCTCTGCCAAAAATATTATATTGTCTTGCAAAAATTTAATTCATTTTGCTCTTCAAATTTATATCAATATTACAAATTTATTTATTTATGAATGCAACGTAATAATGACTTAAAAGGAACTTTTAAATTGTTTGTACTATTATATTTTGCATTTTTGTGCACCATCAAAATGAAAGACATTTTTGTTATTAAAATAAATATGCAGCTTATCCTTTTTGTTACAGGGTATATATACCTAAGAGCAAGTATGCTGAGAGAGCGGCAGAGAGAAGTTATTCCGTTGAGCAAGGCTCACAGCGAAAGGGGAGTGTTGTAAAACTACGTCATAGCAAAAAGAGGTGGATTGTGGGGTGTGTGGGGGCAAGAGGAGGCGAGCAACTTGGCGAAATGAGACTTTGAATAGTGTAAGTTAAGCTTAAGAGACTTACCTGTTTATATTTCTGCGGTGGTGTTGCTATTGTTGTTGTTGTGCGCCAGTTAAACAGTTAAATTGCGACGTTGTCCGTCTCTATGCAATGCAAATGCCGTTAAACATTTACCGCAATAATTAAGAGAGTGACAGAGAGCGATATGGAGCGGCAGAGCGTAAGAGAATTACGCGTAAACATGAAATAATGAACATTAAATATTTATTATAATTTAATAAACAAATAAGCCAAGTCAGGCGATCCAAAGAGCGCAAGCAGACACTAACACACACGCAAGCACACATACACACACACACGCACACGCGCGCGCTTATATAAATGCGGCTTGGCTAATAAGAACTTTTCTGGTAGGGAGCGTCGGCCGCCGTCACTGCCACACACACATACACTAATAAACAAACACACACACACACACACGGACTAAGAAACTGCCAGCATAAAATGTTGTTGCATTGTAATCACTTTGCTCACTTTATTATTTTCTTTTTTCAACTTAACGAAACAGCCAGCATTTATGTATATAACAATTATGCGCTTTTTTTTGTAACTTTATTAGCTTTCGCACTAGCCTTTCGCTGCGTCATAAACTTTCACAAAACTCTTATATACGAAGCAATTTAGCCAGCAATTTATTTGCGCTGCGACCGCTGCCAAGTTTTATGTTTTTGCCAATTTACTGGTCAACATGCAACACACACACACACACACAGGCACACACTTGTTAGCTTTATTTTGTTTTTATTTTATTACTTACACGCAGCTGATCTTTAGCTATGTTTTTGTTTGTTTTTAAGTTATATTATTGCTTCAAAGAACGTTTTAGCGTTTCAATTTATTTGGCGCCCGCATGGGGGAAATATCTTTGTAATTTCACGGACGATGTAAGCGCAATGTGTTCTGCTCAAATCGACGGCGAATTTGTTTATGAGCGCATTGAAAGCGCGTTTGCGACACTCTCGATGCCCGTCTGTTGGTATCGATGCCGCGCATATCAGTTGCTAACAATTCTTTTGTATATGTTGCAAATTTTGTACTTTAAGTTATATAATGCATTTTAGTTGGGCGTTTGTTTGTTTTTGTTGCAATTTTTATGCAAAAAAAAGAGTAAATTTGCCAATGTTTATGTCGATAAAAAATTACTGCGTTCGATAAATTTTTAAAATTATCGTTAATGAGTGCTGCCAATTTGTTGCATTTTGGCAAGTTGGCAGCGCTATATGCTGTTTAGTGCACACAGCAAGCAGCTGCTGACAGCCTAAGCTCGGACAGTTTGAATTAGTTGCAAGTAATAAACTAAAGATGGCGCTTTGTCAGTTTGTAAGTAAATTTTATGATTTAGCTGTTATACGACTTTGTAATACACTGCAGCATTTTATTTCTCAAAGTAAATCTTGCAATTTCGCTAATGAAAAATCAAATATTATATGATTTTTAAGATATAAAAAAGAAAAGTTTAAAAATATGCAGCAAGAGCTGATTGGACTGTAATCTTAAATGCTTTCGCCGTTTTCCAATGGATGTCACAAGTTGTAGCTGCTGATCGATATAAATCGATATAAATCGATAGACAACAATCGTAGCTGATCAATATAAATCGATAGACAACAATCGTAGATATAGAAATTAATGCATCAGTTTTCGTGCTTGATTCGCATAATTTGCGGAAAGATTTGCTTTTCTTTTTTAATTCAAGAAAAAAATGCGTTTGAGGTGCATCGAATGGATCTTATTACGTAGGTTAGGTTAGGTTAGAGCGGTTGCCAAAGCGAATATCCCCTTGGCACACTTAGGCCGAGCACGGCCCATTGTGATGCCGCTTCTCTCCCAATCACTCCTGGTCTGCAACCGCATCATGAGCCCATCTAGTGACTCGTACGAACCGCACTATGTCCCTGGGCCTTTTACTAGCAAGATCTGATAGGTCCGCGAAAAATTAAGCGCCGAGGATTTGTTTCCTAGCCTTACAAAGGGCTGGGCATGTACAGAGGAGGTGGGCGACCGTTTCCTCCTCTTCCTCGTCTCGACAGCTCCTACAGAAGTCATTGTATGGAGCATGGAGTCTGGCTGCGTGCGTGCCTATAAGCAAATGCCCCGTGAGCATTCTAGTCGCTGTGGAGCATCGAATTCTGTCTAGTAGGCAGAGTTCATTGGTGCGTTTCCGACACCTCGTCGACCAAGTTTGATGCGCTATGCGCGAGTTGTGGGTGGCGTTGTGCCACGTAAGGCGAGGCTACTTTAGTGGTAGAACGTTCAACGCTTCAAGAATGGTGAATTTGACGTCATGGTGGTGGAAGCGCAAAGGTTTTCAAGTTCGCAGAATTGGAAGCATAACTTGACCAAGACGCGTTCCAAATGCAACAGGAATTGCAGGAGACTCAGCAGCAGTAAGGACACAGGGTTTCGTATAGTTTGAATCCAAGTGAAGTCAAACGTCGTTTTTTTGCTTGTGAGCAGCTTCTGCAAAGGCAAAATCTTCAGCATATTCCTCAACGTATCGAAAAATGAATCAATTACGATAATTCGAAGCGCAGAAAGTCTTGGGGAAATTTCATATGGATTCAATGCTCTGAATCTATTTATTTATTATTAGTTTTGGGGTGCACCAAATTAAGAAATATCAAAATTCGACCGAGGTAAAGACAAAATATATATTATATTTTGGGTTGCCCAAAAAGTAATTGCGGATTTTTTAAAAGAAAGTAAATGCATTTTTAATAAAACTTAGAATGAACTTAGCCAATTCTTCAAATATATAATTGCCATTTTGTTCGATAACCTTTTGCCATCTTCCTGGCAAATTTAGTATTACACGCTCATAGAACCTCCGGCCTTTATCTGCAAAAAACTGAACCAAGTGCGATTTTATAGCCTCATCATTGCCGAAAGTTTTACCATTTAAGGAGTTCTGCAAAGATGAAAATAAATGGTAGTCTGATGTTGCAAGGTCAGGGCTATATGGTGGATGCATCAAAAGTTCCCAACCAAGCTCACTCAGTAACGAGTGACCAAAGATGTGTGCGGTCTAGCGTTGTCCTGGTGGAATATGACACCTTTACGATTGACCAATTCCGCTTCTCCTTGATGGCTGTATTCAATTTGTCCAATTGTTGACAGTAAACATCCGAATTAATCGTTTGGTTCCTTGAAAGCAGCTCAAAATATACCACACCCTTCCAAACACACAGCATAACCTTCTTTTGGTGGATATCAGCCTTTGAAGTGGTTTGAGCTGGTTCACCATGCTTGGACCATGATCGTTTTCGACTAACGTTGTTGTAATCATCTCCAGTTATGATTCGTTTTAAAAACGGATCGAATTCATGGCGTTTAAGCTGCATATCACAAGCGTTGATTCGGTTTGTTAAATCATCATCATCATCCTTGGCGCTACAGCTACAGTTCAGCTTTGGCCTTTCGAACAATTTCTCTCCAATAGTCTCTATCCTTCGCCGCTTCTTCCCAATTTTCGACGTTTAGTTTCTGTAAATCTGCTTCAACTCCATTTATCCAACGTGATCGCGGCCGCCCAACTACTCTTCTTCCATCCGGTCGGTTGAAGCACGTTCTCTTAACAATCGGGTTGCGTGTTCTCGCGACATGGCCAGCCCATCTTAGCCTTTGCGACTTGATATAGGCGGATAAATTCGCATCGTTCTTCGTTGGTACGAATACGGTAGTTAGAGTCATCGACCCTTACCGGCCCCAAAATTCTTCGCAGAAATTTCCGTTCTGTTCTTTCTAGGAGATACACATCCGACTTTCTCAGAGTCCATGCCTCGCATCCGTATGTTAATATAGGACGGATCATTGTTTTATATAGTCGGATCTTAAGATTCCTGTTAATAAGACGCGACTTCAAGTGAGTTGAGAGCGAGATGAAAGTGGAGTTCGCAGCTTTAATTCTTTCCCTGATATCATTAAGACAGTCGTTAGTAGCATTAAAGTATGACCCAAGATATTTAAACTGATCAAGAACTTCAAAGTTATAATCGTCAACGGTTATATTTTGTCCAAACCGCCTCACCCAGTGCGAATTTCCAATTAAAAGGATTTTTGTTTTGGATTCACTTATTAATAATCCAGCCTCTTTTGCTTCCTTTTCTTTTTCACAAAAGCTTCTTTCATGGATACAACTGATCTACCGATTATATCTTTGTCATCTGCATATGCAAGAAGTTGCGATGAAGTCCCCCATATTGGTTCGGAGGTTCGAAGTCCAGCGTTTCTTACTATTTGCTCCACCGTAAGAATGAAGAGTTCTGTGCTTAGGCTGTCTCCTTGCCTTACTCCAGAGCTAGTTTCAATAGATTGAGATATTTCGTTTTGAATCCTTATTACATTTTGGCTTCCACTTGTAGCCATCCTTGCTAATCGTATTAGCTTGCAGGATATTCCGAGATCTTTCATTGAGTTCCAAATAAAGGTCCGCTTTAAGCGGTCAAACGCTTGTTTATAGTCAATAAATATATGACTTGTGTTTATTCCGAGCTCAGAGCATTTCTCAAATATCTGTCTGAGACAAAAAATGTGATCAATTGTAGATCTGTGAGGCCTAAAACCAGCTTGGTAGTCGCCAATTATTGTCTCGGAATAGCATTTTAGTTTTTCTGCGATTATGGATGTTAGGTTTGTTAAATGAATTTCTTTCAATTCATGTGGTACCCCAATATCAAGCTACTTCACCAGTCCAAGACCTTTTTTGTGATAATGAACGGTTGATTTTGGTATATTTAACTTCTCTCCTATCTCACGCTCAGTTACATGACGATCCAATTCGATTAATGCTTTGATTTGGTCATCATCAACTTCACTTGGCCGACCTGAACGTGGCTCATCTTTAAGTGAAAAATCTCCAGAACGGAATTGGCGAAACCAATTTTGACACTGTCTTCCTTTTAAGGCTTTATCACCATACACATCTCGTAACTTTTTAGTAACCGGCTCCGCGTTTTTTTCCTTTACGGAAATAATAAAGTAAAAAATGACGAAATGCTCCTTTGTGGGCTCCATTTTAAAATTGACGCCAAACAAACAAATGTAAACAAAATTTCGCGCACTTTTTTTCCAAAGCAAGCTATAAGTAACAGCTGATAACTGACAGAAGAAAGAATGCAATTACAGAGTCACAAGCCGTTGAAATCCATCTCCCTAGCCTGATGGATGAAGCTGGCTGGCTCTGGAGCTGCCTGGGAACTTGGATTAACAATTTAAAAGTATAATCTTTAGGCATTGAAGTTTGGAATACAGCTTCATCATTCATCATAAAGAGTTTGGAATCAGCTGAAAACAAACTGTTGGGGTTCATCTTAAATGCGCCATACTGTGTGTATCATTCTACCATAAGGAAGGATCTTCCACATATCTGAAGAACAGTTACCAACGTCGAGGGTTTAAATGATTCCACCCGCTCCACTTGACATTTAAGTTCCCCTATTGATACTACCCCGTGTGCACTTGTTCCCTCTAGCTGCAGATAGTTTTTCGTATAGTCGAACACCAAGTTGTCCTATTGGAAAGGAATATATAAACTCAAAAATGTGAAAATATATTAAATTAAAGAGAGCAACGCCGGCAATTTGGAAATCAAAATTCGTTTAGTTTATGCGAAATCAAATTGAGAGTGCTTCCGATACCACAAAAACGTGTTTTTAGTGGAATTGTGATTTTAAATCGAATCTTTTGGTGCGCACGGAATTAAACTGGATAAGCAAAACAAGCTTCAGCTATTAAGGAAATATTTATGATAAATACACTTGCCGATAACTTCTTTTAGAGAAACTCAATAAATCCCAGCACAGACTATTTTTGCTGGAGCTACGAAAAGGCTCGTGGGCTATTTACAGCCTCGGCCAACATTAATATGAAATTGTCAATAAACTATATCGATCGTTTCAATCATGTTATGTTTTTAAGCATTTTTTTTTTGTACAGAGTGCGCTATCTGAATCGTATCAATAAAAAAGTCGAATAACTATAAGAATTTTTAATATATTTAAAAAAAATTGTACTATCAAGCTCACCGTTTTACCATTTGATTGAGCTTTTGCCCAAAAACAACATCGGCCAAACAATCCACTTTATTACGAATACAAACGAAGGATCTTTTTTGGCGAAGGATCTCGGGCGATATAACTGCCAATTCAGTTCGAATGTTAACTTTGCGCTCTTCTATGGTCTTCGTTGGTTGGCATAAACTTTGCTCTTCAAAAATGCCCACAAAAAGTTATCTGGCAGTGTCAAATTTGGGGATTCTTTGGGCACAACACGTGGCGGGAATTACCGATGCAAATAGTCGATTGTTGTAGCGCCAATTTGTTGGAACCCAAGATTTTCTAGGTCTATTTCATGCATTTGGGGTAACATGCAGTAAGTCGTCTATACCGATCGACGTTGATAGTCTCAGCAGGTCTGCAGAAGAGCAGCCCTGTTGAGCCGATTTAGTTCAATGTTTGCAAGCTCTAAAAAAACACCCTTTATATATCAGCAACAGCTGAAATTTAAATATTTTCTTTTCGCTTAAGTCCACCCAAAAAAATATGAATTTTTAATATTAGTTTTTAAATCATTAATTTTTTTTTATTATATATTAAAAATTATGTTTTCGCTTTTTTTAAAAAATGTCGATGATGTGTACTATGTTTTTTTTATGTTAAAAAAAAAAGACAATCAGTCTTTGTACTTGTGCATGCAATTTGTTTCGTTTTAAAAGCTTTAAACATTAACTTGCTATGTGAATACATACACAAATGTTCTTGTTAATATTTTAATTTAATTTTTAAACTGACATAATTTTTTTCGTTTTTGTTTTGTTTAAGCTTTTGGTAGTACTTAAGTAAAGTGTAGTAATGTTTGTGGGTTACTCTCGTTTTCTCTCATTTTTTAAGCGATACTATTTTGGTTCAAGTCCTTGTGTTCTATTTACATATTTAAACTAAATTATTAACTATAAATTACTAGTTTGTGTTTTGTAGAAATATATTTCATACGTTGTTTTTTTTTTATGCAAAATGTTGCTTTAGTGCTAATAATAAAATAGTTTATAATAAATGCGCTGTTTGTAAGGTTTTCGCAGTTAAAAACTGAAGCTCACTTAAATGCCATAAGTAAGTACAGAGCGCACAATGTACAGCATTTAAATTTCGTTGTGTTTTTAGGCTCATCATATAATAAATATTTAAATTATATGTATAAAAAGTTGTCTTAGGTGCTAAGTGTAAACTTAACATAACACATACAAGCATACAAAGTCAGCCATTTTGTAAATCAACATAGATACACACATACATACAATACAAATACATATATATGCATTTAGCAATTAACTAATACGCACACACGCACGCACACATACACACACACACACACGGAGAGACTACAAATAGAATTATACAGGCTAGAGGATACTCTAACAACTACAGGAACTAGATCTAATGCTAACTTGTAAAGTTATAGCTGCGCAACGCACGTCCTGGCGTTACCAGCTCCACCTTAATGTTGGCCGTAGCCGTCACCTTGGTGGTATTTGTGTCTGAATGTGTGGTCTCAACGGTGACCTCCGGCTGCACCACAATGCTCTGCAGCTCTGGCGGATAATTGGCTGCAGCGGCTGCAGCCTTGTGATAAGCAGGTGCTGCGCCGCCTGCATAAGCAGCGCTCGACGGCGCATGCTGCTGGTGCTGCTGCTGCTGCTGCTGATAGTTAATGTTGTGATTATGATTATAATTATGGTTATAGTTGTGGTTTTGATTGTTGAGATTATGCGTGGGCGTATTCCAATCATTGTGCATTTGTATGGATGAGGAGCTGGACTTCCAGGACTGCGGCTCCTCGGTGATAGTGGTCAGTGAGGGATCATTAATGTTGACATCCTTATGATAATGATGCGCCTTGTTGCAATTGTTTGACGAGCTGCGTGTAGAGCGTGAGCCATTCACTACTATGGTTTTGTTGGAGCGCTTGCTGCTACGTGACAGCACAGGTGAGGGCGTGGATATGCGATCGGGATGCTCTAATGGCACAAGCTCTGCTTCCGGTCCCAGCATGCTTAAAATAATGGGAAACACCACCAGACTATTGCAGGCGCCCACGCAAAGCACGACCAGCAGCAACCAAAAGAAATGGCGTATAACAAACTCAAAGGGCGACGTGGAAAGCATAAAGACAGCCACACCAGAGGTGAGCATGCCATGCACCAAGGGACCCAAAGACAGCTGCATGGCCAAGTGTACACGACGCTGACGATTGCCCAACGACGTCATAAAGCCCTATTGAAAAAGTGCTAAAGTTAGTAACTGCTGCAAGTAACCCAAAAGTGGCTAAATTCGCTTACCAATGAAATGTGCACATTGAAGCAGAGTATCATGCCGACGCTGAGTATCAGTATGACGGCCGGTATGGCGGAGAGTTTAATGCCCAGCAGTGTCATGGCACCAAAGATTTGCGCCAACGAGGCTAAAACACTGCAAACGACCAAAACGGCAGCCCAAACGGATAGCAAAAGCATGGAGACCAGCACCAAGGCGGCCAACAAGGAGCAGGCAAGTATTAAAGCCAGCGATGAGCGCAGCGTCATATACTGTTCCCAAAATATGAAAGGAATGCCTGCAAAGATTGTAGATTGCATTTAGTATGTGGTAGATTTTAGTCGCACTCAAGTTAACCCACCTGAAGGATAATTGGGCAAACCTATGCCCTCATACTTGACGCTCAAATCACGTATGTGTCCAATCAATGTCTTAATCTGTGAGGTATCCGTCAGGCCATGCAAATAGAAGGGCATCTGTGCATAGATAAGCGGCAGACTTTTGGGTATTTTCAAATCAAATTCCGAGGGCACATGATAATACTGACGCGGTTCCGGATACAACTTGCCCTGTTCAGAAAAAAATAAAAATATATGTTAACTTCTGCAGTCTCAGTCGATCCTCAAAAGCGTGCTACCTGTGAGGCACCATAGGCGAAGACATCATTGGTAGCCCAAGCCGATAGATAATTATAGAAAGCCTTGGGATTGATTATGCCCTCGTGATTGACCAAGCGATTCTGCAATACCAGATTCTTATCCACTGGATTATCCACATAGCCCGTTTGCACTATAAGCTTATAGGCCAATATGGCATCACTGCTAGCGTTGGCGCGCCAACCTTCCTGGGTCAATTTGCCGGCACTGTACTCATCATCGAATATGCGCTGCAAATTGAGCAACCAATCCCTGAAGAGCAGCAACCAAAAGTCGGGTAATCCGCCATTGTCATTCTTAATCACATGTGGCACACGCACAAACGCATCATGGTAGTCCTTCAACAGCTGCTGCTGTGTGGGATACTCAAAGTTACCCTGCGTCACTGCAAACATGCTGTAGAAGCCAAACAGACGTGCCTGCGCATCCAGAAACTTGTGCTCATTGCTATGCTTTGGTACCAAATCTATAAGATCTAGGCCATCCTGCAGGCGTGTAGCCGCAAAGAGACTAAAGATGAGCGCGCTTATAAAGCCCACCACTGCTATGAACTTCACCCAACTTTGCATAAGGAAAGGCGTATAGTATTTAAAGGCAAAGCTGGCCAGCGAGAAGACGGGTAGTCCGCTGCCACTGCTGCTAGTGGCACGTTGTTCCAGCAGTGGATCCTGTTGTGGCTGTTGCGCCAGTGCAGCGCGATTACTATTGCAGTTCTTAACGCCGCCAGCCGTGGCGCCACTACGTCCCCCTCTGGTATTATTATAACGCGAGCTGTTGTTATTGTTCATCAAAGGCAGCGGCGCCTGTACGGGCTTCTCCTTCCAGACGGGAAAGCAACAGCAGAAAATATCCGCACGTCCTGCTGTGCGGCGACGCAAATCAAGCGAAATCATAGCCGGAAACACCAAGAGCGCAGCGGCCAAGTTAAATACCATGACTATGGCCGCTTGTAGACAAAATACTTTCAGTGCGGGCACGGGTATAAAAACGGCGGCAAAAAACGAACCAGCTGTGCTGCAGGCGCTGAACAAGATGCTGGGTCCCACCTTTTTCAATATGAGCTTAGTCTGCTCCTTGCGATTGCTTTCCGCATAGGCAGCCGTTAGCATAAATATATGATCCACACCAAGACCCAAAGCCAAAAAGGGTACAACTTGCGTGCTGGCTGCATTGAAAACAATGCCCAGCAGTGCACAGAGTCCGAGTCCAGCGGCTGTAGAGAAGCCCATCAGCAGCACACCAGCCACACCCACGCTGCTTTGTCCACGCACAGGATCACGCCAGCGCAGCAGCGTACAAAAAGCGTAAAGCACTGTGACGGCTACGCCTATGGTAATGCTTAAGGCGCTGGGATTCGAGAACTTAGCCAGCAGATCATCCAATGTAGCTGAGCTAAACACATAGATGTCATATTTATTGGATACACTTGGCTGCTGTGCCAACAACTTCTCCACCTTGTGCGAAAAGTTGCGTTGCCAAGCATTCAGCACCTCGGCAGCTTTCTCCTGTGTCCAGCCGATGTGATGCACTTTATAGTTTTCATTCCAAGAGTCGTACATTTCCTTTTCGGTCATTAACTGCACCACTGTCTGTAGCGCTTTGGCCTTTCTCAAGTGTCCGCTGCGATTACGCAGTGCACCACCCACAATAAGCTCCTCTGGCCAGTGCATATATTTGGCGGCATAACCATAGCAGCCACCCGACAGTATAGCACCCACATCGGGCGGTTGTTCACTGTGCTTGTTCGGTGTTGTTTTTGGACAACTGGGACTACTTGGATCCAGACATGGTTTATCCGTATAGCCCGTAGTAATGCCAGCGCGTTTCATATACTGCTCCACAGTATCGAAATCAAAGCTGACCTTTTCCAATGACATTTGCTGCTTCATGGATTTCACCATGCTCAATGGATTAAGCGTGCCCCAAGTGATGCGCTGATCCAGTCCACTGCAAAGATAATGATATAAGTTACGGCTTTCATCTAAAACACTCTCAACTTACGGTATTTGCACTGGAAACTCCGGTCCCACTAGACGGCTACCTTCCCAAAAACAATCCAATGGCGTTATTATGGAACATGGTATCAAATGCTTAAATATCTGCTCTATATAATAGTGTCCTTCAAAACTCGGCGACGTTGGTTTGTTGCACAGCTCACGCATGCCCCATTCCGTATCGAACATATGCACCTTGACTGTTGTCGCTGCCACCAATATATCCAGATGTGCCAGTAATGCCTTCGGATGCAATACTGATGCATTTGGATCATGCGCCGTTTGTATTATTAGCTGATGCGTTGAGGACTCTGCCTCGCCAATGGTCTTTTGTGTGTAGGCCAGCTCGGATTCCAGACGTCCACCCTCCTGTATCCACAGCTGATGCACCTTGGAGTGTATTTGAGCGCTCTTCAGGCCCACACAGAAGGTGCTCAGCACTAGAATGGCCACAAAGAGCACTTTGCCCGCATGCTTTTGCACTGAGCTGCCTAAAGTTTCAAGGTGGGATTGGAATACTGAACGCAGATAGATTGCCGTACGGTTGCCACGCGCTTTGCCCTGTAAATAGACAGAGAGAGAGAGAGAGAGAGAGTAAACATCAAGATTTGGGTTAGTTGCTGGCCCATAAATAAAGCATTAAAATTATAACGAAACAGCGTGTGGCCCTGGCCAATGCCATATAATTTATGTGCAACAACTACAACAACCATGGCAGCAACGTCGATGGCGGCGAGCAACCAAAATGATGAAGCCATCATCATCAGCTACATCATCATCATTGGGCACAGCAATAAAAACAACAACAAGTTGGCAAACAACAACCTGGACCCCGCAGTTTGAGCAACCTATAATCGTCGTGGCTGTGGCTTGGCAATTGGAAACATCATGCCTGTGCCGCCGCATCATTACGACGAGGCTTGGCTCCACCGCTGTTGCTTTTGTTGTTGTTGTTGTTGTTGTTGTTGTGTTGGCTGAGTTTTTGGGTTCGGACATGGGTTAGTTGGAGCTTAAGCTTTGATTTGGGCTTAGGTATTGACTTCGCTTTGCACGGAAATTGAGCGGCATGTAATGAGGCGCGCGCTAACGTCTCAATCATTGCACAGTGGTATGCAGGCAATTTGTTGCAAGTAAAATTAGAATTAAAAAAAATTTTTTTTTTTAATATATTTTTTATTTTAAAAAGATGGTTTGTATTCAAGGAACTTGCACGAATAAGAAAAAATATTATTAAAATTTGTATATAATTTTTTCAATTTATTTCCCAATGTCCGCAACTTCAACTTAGTGTTGTTAAAAGTTTCAGCGAAGGAACTGCCTAAAAACATTTTTTTTTAGAGCAGTTGCCAAAGGGAATATCCCCTTGGCACACTTAGGCCGAGCACGGCCCATTGTAATACATTAAAACACCTTACAACCAATAAAGTTAGCAAAACCGCAACCACTTGAAATTTGTTCAAATTCGCCTGCCGCATTTTCTACTAGTTTTACACGGCTTCCAGCCCACTGTACCGCTGCATAGATCAACAACAAACCACAACAACAACAGAAAAACGTTGGAGGCGCACCCAGCTTAAAAATTCCAGAGTTGAATGAAAAAAAAAAAAAACTTTTGTTGCTTTTACTGAAGTTGGCGCTGCTGCTGCTGCTGCAGCTCAAGTTGCACACCCCAAAATGATTGCCTTGGCTTTTTATCGCTTTTCAAAGATTTTCCGCCAGTGCAGCAAAGAAAAGCCTTAGCTGGGGCACAACAACACTGCTGCATGCACCTCGTAGTAACTACATACATACATAGGTACTACGTGAGTTCTCTTCTGGGTCGTTTCTATTCATTTTTGTTTGACTAACAAAATGCTAAGACTGAGAAATGACTTAAGTGGCATTGGCGTCTACAAATGTCTTATGGTTTTCCCCAAGTTTGTTGTGGGGCCTGTTGCAGTTGTTGTATTTGTTGTTGGTATTTTATGACTGGAAATGGCTGCTTTGTCATGCGGGAGCCGCCAACAAGTCAAAAAAGTTGCGCCTGTGCTTAATGTCTTCATTTGTTATTTTATGTAGTTGGCTTTGCTGCACGGCTAGCTATGCCCGGAATGCTTGCAACACCGAGAACACTTCCTGTCTGTCTGTGCGAGTGTGTGTGTGTGTGTGTGTGTGTATGTGCGGCGGCGTCTGCTTATTGTTGTTTATGCACAAATACCACGTTGATGACTCTATGTGGCATTTCCGCAAAACATCAAACGCAAACCAACCACTTTTGTCGTTATTAATTAAGTCATTGGACGGAGTTTAACGAGTTTGTTGCCAACGTAAAGTTTGTCGCCGTAGTCCAGGA
Source organism: Chymomyza procnemis (assembly GCA_035046065.1). Classification (NCBI taxonomy): domain Eukaryota; kingdom Metazoa; phylum Arthropoda; class Insecta; order Diptera; family Drosophilidae; genus Chymomyza; species Chymomyza procnemis. The sequence goes on along the minus strand of JAWNOJ010000023.1, from coordinate 6,466,249 downwards.
CAAGGCGGCGGCGGCAACTCTTTTTCAAGTGAAATTGTGTATGCGCAGGCGCAATGTCGTGGCGCGCCGCATGTGGCAGCGCACAACTGCAATAATCTTCGTGGAATTTTTGTTTTGAGAAAAATTTTCTTGTTTTTGTTGGGCGCTACGCTGACAGTTTGACTTGGCTGCTCTCAGGGGTTTTTCATATACAAATTTTTTGTTTTTTCTGGCAGCGCTTAAGACATCAAAACAAAACATTTTTCCGACCACAGCAGCCTAAACAAAAGATATAAATATTTCTAGGAATTTTTGCGGCATCTGCATGTACCAGCAGTGTGTGTGTGTGTGTGTGTGTTACCGCCTATCAAAGCAGCAACAACATTGTTGCATGTAGCTGCCTAGGGGCCAAACAGCAGCAACAACAACATCTAAAAATGTACGTAAAAAACTTTATCAAGATTTGACAGCCATTGCGAACTCTACGCCTTTTAATTTCCTATAATAACTCTTAAACTGTGCGCACTATAATTAACTAGGCTGTCAAACTGTAATCATAGCAACGGCTCTCAAACTGTAAGCTGCGTGGGTATATGTAAATGGATTATAGGTTAAGTTCCAGTCTTACTCAAACTGTGCACGCAATGCTGCGTTTACATCGCATTTAGGCGGACTTTTAATTATAAGCAAATATTTGTTGTTACTTTTCTTATATTCTATCATATATATATATTCTCTTTAGAGTAATTCAGAATGACAAATAAATATAACAAAGTAGAAATTTTATACCTTGATTTAGAAAAGTACAAATTAAACCTAACAAGTGTTTAATCCATTTGAGACAATTGCTATCATATACAGAATACTACATTGTTCGGTACAAAATATCGCACCTAGTCGGAGCAACAAGCGTTCAATATAGGTCTCTATCAGCGGCTAATCACCTTATTACATTCCCGATGGCAATGTAATGGACCTCATTGTGGATTGCACGCATTTAGGATTGTCAGGGTTGGCCTCTGAGCCGACTGCCAGAAAGATTCCAGATTCCTCTGTTGGAATTTATTTAAAAAAAGTTAACATTTTTATTTTGTTTAAAATTTGTTTTGTTACAAAATGAACAAAGACTAAATAATTTGCATTTTTATAGATAAAAATGATTAATTTAATTTATTTATAGAGTAGTTAAATCAAGTATTTTGTTTTTATAGTGCAAATAAAAAAAAAATAAAAAAAACTCAACAATCAATGTCAATGCTATTTTAGATACTAAAATTCTTTTTCTTTTGCTTAGTTTAAGTATTTTTAAACTATTTAGTAACTAGATCACGTAATTATTTTTTCACTTATGATTAGCACTTAACGATATTTGTACCGCCTTATTTTGTACTGTAAAATACTCGGCTTAATTGTAATTATTTCAAATAAAAATGTATTTTAATTTTCACTTATCATGCTGTATAACTATATATTAAGAAATATATATAAAGAGAATTCTTTGGTCTTTTTGGATATTTTGCATGTTAATTTTTGTTTCTTTAAAATATGTGAATACTTGCGCGCGAAATAAATTATAAAAGAGGAGTGCATCTGTATAGCTTTGGTCATAAATAAATTCGCATTTATAAATGGTTGACTTCCCGCATACAAATATAAGAAAATTAGAGCGAGTACTAAGAAGGCCAAATAAAATAGAAAAATGCCTAAGTGTCAACTTTGACGACGAATTGCTTAAAAGCCATTAATCACAACTAAGATTTATGGCACAGCATAACTTAATTATTGTTAAATTGTATTCAAGACTATTTTTCAAATTTTTTGTTAAAAACACATAAAATGTTTGCACAACATATTAGTTTTCAATTACTTATGTTGTATATCTGTAATCTGTGAAATTTGCAGACATATTTTTTTCTTTAAATTCTCGAATCCAACTATTTATGCAACCTTGCCACAAGCCAGTTCTAACCTACCATTAAGTGCACAGCTGCCAATGCTCTTCAAACTGTTACTTTGTGCTACTGTAAAAGCTTTGACAAGCTTTGCAATGTCACTCAAACTGTAAGCTTATAAAGTCATCAAGGCTGTTAACGCTTGTCAGCGACAAAACACACACACATATAGATGTGTGTGAGTGTTTTTAGTTGTGTGTTGCATGTATGTGCGTTTGCAACATGCTGCGCAACATGCACCATGTCTACTTTGATGTTGCCATGTGACATATCATCAATCTTGTTGTTGTTGTTGCTGTTGTTGCTGCTGCTGTGGCTGCAGTTGCTGCTTTTTGCTGTTTGCGTGTTAACCGCCTCGGCAACATACCAAAAACGTAGACAAACATTTACAGGCAGTTACACCCCCTGCCTCTGCTGTGATGCTGCCATTGCAGCGGCAGCATCGTGAGGAAATGTCACAAATTGATTTATGGGTCTTGAAGTTGCCTTTGTAGTTGTTCTCACTATGATTGTTGTTGTTGTGCTGTTGCTGCACATTTTCAAACGAAATTTGTTAAGCCAAAGGCAAAAGGAAAATTGTACATTTTCCTTTGTAAGATCTGTCGAACAACTTCATTAGAAATGCGCACTGGGAACGCCTAATCCGCTGCCTGCGGGCCCCTGACGCACTAATCCTGCGCAGACAGTTTGACATGCACTGCAAACTGCCGCTGCGCATTGGCAACTGTGCGATGTCAAACTGTTTGGCTATTTGGCAGCGCACAGTGGTTGACAGGTGAATAAATATTGCATTAAAATTTGAAATTAAGTTGTTATTAAAAGTAAAGCGTATAATGGAAGCAATTTTTTGTTTTTTTTTTTGGGTAATTGAAGAGGTTTTACAATAATTTATTAACTTTGTGGCGTAAAATATGAGATTGAAAATATGGAATCATTAGATTGGTGTTAAACCATGCATACATATTATATTATTTTTGCTAGCTAAAATTAAAGCTTAAAATTTGTTTGGTAAAATCGTAGATGTTGTAGTACTTTGAGGTTCTGTGTTCCACCTCGAAATATATAAATATTTTTACTTTTCCATCTCAATCTCAAAGATCCCGCTTATATTTTAGGAATTAACTTTTAGCCAGTAAAAGTTGTAATAACAAATTTCGTTTGTTTACTAATATTTTACTCGGATTTTGTCGAAACATTTTTGCTGGAGATTTACAGATATAGAAGCTACTGACATTCAAAGTTGAAAGAAAGTTAGAACAAATGAGATTTATTTCAGATTTCATCGTGACTAATGAGTTTCAGTAAGCACTTTTGTGAAGGACATACGGAATTAGAAGCTAATGGCGTTCAAAGTTAAAAAAAGGTTGCTGATGAAGTTTATGTTAGCGCAAAACCCGCTTAGGATTAATGTCCATTTAGAGCTTTAAAAAATATTTGCTTCGATTGCTTCCATTTTTGCTACGAATTTAGTTTTTTATATTAAATAATATTTAAAATCATGTATTTCTTATAAGCATTCTTTTACTGTAGACAAAAATATTTGACTACATTGTATCCAAAACGGCGAAAGCAGTAATAAAAAGAATAAATCTATTGAAGCTTTCTCGCTGTGCTTGCCCCTTTCAATACGTTGGTGATCAATCATTATCTCTACTTTCAAACTAATGAACACTGAAAAAAAAGATGCATGTTGGGTCTGCCAAGACACCCCATGGGTACTGACTACTTAATTACACGGCGCATTTAAGACCAACCCGCAGCAGCAATAACTACAACAACTATTTGTGCCTTTGCACTTAAGTGAGATACACGAAATCTACAGAATTTCAATAGATTTTTATACGTTCATACAAAAGCCCACTTGAGCCTACGCATAAGGCGCGTCAAATAATAAAATATGTGAACATCAATAACACGAAACAAAAACAAAATGAATTGGGTTTTTTTTTTAGCATAAAATGAAATTCAATAAATTTCCGACACAAAAAGCAGTGTGCCAGACCACCCAAGCGAGACATAACAATAATAAACACCATGGATAAATAAGTGTATATAAATACACACGCGTTATAGAGATAGATATTTCCATATGCCAAATATGTGTGGCTTTTAATTTATGCAAAGCTTTCCGGCTAAGCGAAATTGTATACACTTTTTGCAAACGCATTACAAATTGTCTAAAAATTTATAAAAATGCTTTGATTAGAGCGGCATAATTTTAATTTATGAACAACTTAATAGAATCAGAAAATAGGGAACTTATGCTTTTCAGATAACCGACTATTTGCTCTGTAATCAAAGATGTAGTACTCATGTCCCTAACGTTATTGCTTGCCATAAAACATAAAAGCTATGCGCCACTTGAAGGCATCTTGGCATACAAAATGTGTTCATAAAACATGTGTTCCCGATGTGCTCCCATACATATATAAAGTATGCTTGGTACATGCATTTATTTATTTTCTCTTCGTGTTTTTTTTTTTTTTGTTGTCGTTCCCAAATGGAACTTTGCTTGAAATTTGTGCGGCAGCTGTCAAGTTTAGTTATTTTTGGAATAGAATTTGATTTATTTTTTGCACACAGTGCTACTCTTTGAAATACATTTGACCCACAAGTAAATAACATTTGTGTGTAGGAATGGAATTTATGAATTTCAATTCATGCTGTGCTCAATAAACAAATGTAAACATTTGGGTTAGTAATAATAAAGCGCGGCCCACTGTGCGCGCTCGCACATATTGATAAACTGCATGCTGACCGCCCGCATAAAGCTGTCTTGGCAACAGCGACAACCCATTGACTTGAAGCGCATAAACTAGTTCCGCACGCTGTTAAAAACGCGCATAAAACGCACCGTATGCATACAGTCAACGGCAAAAGTATACAAATGCTTGGTTGTTTGGCAATTTTTATCTTTGGCATGGTAGCTGTCCTTAATTGAATGTCTGTTTTTATGTACACTGTGGTAACCATAGATTGACCGACCTATTGACAACTGTCATCGCTACAAAAGCGCGGCATGGATATATCTCTAATAATACTCTTTGAACTTCGCTACTAAAGCCTAGTCGCTAGCGTAACCTACGGCCATAAAATACCAAATACCTAAGATGGTGAAATTTGTATTATTTATGTCTAGTACGCATAATTTTGTTTGCCACTGTAGCAGTAAGTACAAGTTTTTTCCAAACACGTGCGAATCTGGGACTGGTATTTTGTGATATTTTACTACCCAAAAAACTAACGATTGCCGCCACGAACATTATCATTAAAATAATGCTTTCGGTTGGTACGTTCCAACATTCAATTTATGGCGCCAGTCAAACGTGAGTAGCAAACAATTTTTCTTTTTGCAAAAAAATTTGCAACAAAAATCAAAAAAAAAGTTGATCAATTTTATTTCTTGTTTTTTTTTTTTTATTTGGTTAAAACAAAAAAGAACGAAAAAATATAAATTTGCATAAGTTATGTCTGGCACATAAACTGAAGCTCGTAAAAAAAAGGTTTGAAGGTCATTGGAGCAGTTGCAAAATGTTTGTGAGAATTTAACACAGATACTCACACACACTTATGCGTGCCCTAAAAATTACCGTTAATGTGTAGCAGCTGCGTGAGTGTGTGTGTGTGTGTGTGTGTGAATCAAGCAGGTGTTCTTCATTTTTGTGTCACGTCAGAGTAAACAGCTTGGTTAGAGCAGCGCAGCAAGTGCCTTGATATACTTTGCTTTGTCATGCAGACCACCAACAAAGTGAGAGTGCGTTTGTTGAAGAGAGTAAGTCGCGTAGAGAGCGTAATAAGCCAAACACTGAGCTTTACGCATGCGCACCCACTCAGCAACATAACCCAATCGACCAAAATGCGACTAATTATTAAGACTAAGGCAGGAAGACGTTTGTAATGTTTAATTGAAAAAAATAAATAAAATCAAAGTTATTTCTGTCTTGTTAATGCTCCAAAAGCACAGCATGCAGATATCTTATATGGACCTACAGTTTATAGCCGAATACGCACGGTAGTATCTTTAATTAATAAACATTTACGTCAATTTGCCAGCTAAACAAACAAAAAATTGCAATCATAATAACTAATATTTGATGTGTAACTAATTTAATTTTTTCATATTATATTGTAAAACACACAAAAAAATCATATTTTTAAATGTAACTTCTTTTCTTCCCTATTCCCAAGGGATAAAGTGAATGATTTACAACGAAAATTAACAGAGAGTAAATCCCTTCAACAGCAGTGAAATCAATAAAAGACACAAAAGTTTTCGCATACTTGAGTTGCCAAACAATATTCGTACGCAAATAATATTCGTAGTCTAAATAATCTAAAATATGTAATAGGAGAATTATTATTTTTATAACATATGATCCACGCCTTTAAAAGCCAGCAAATAAAATTTGTATTGAAAAAAATAGTTCACTCATTGTATTTTGTATGTTTCTGTAAAATGTAGTTGTTCAGATGGATTGTTTAGATTGCTAATAAATAGTTTTTTATTATTTCTTATTTATAATGACTACCCTGCATCTTGTGCCGTCATGAGCGAAATTATTGATTTCATGCTATGATCATACTGCTTCTTTATATTAAAAACGCTTTTAAGCTTATTTTTGATAATATGCTTTTACTGTTTAAATAATAATACAATTCATGGCGTCACCTTATATTAATTAAACCAAGTCTCACAGCTCCAAAACTATGCAACCCAGCAAACCATTTGACGAAGTGTAAAATTGCAGCTTTAACGTTTTGACCCTTCTTAATTGTCTGGATCTGCATGCTATACCATGACCAGACAACAACGTCACTTCCCCCACACACTCACACAGCAATCACTGCAACTTCTTCAGTCGCTCCATCTCGGAATATCTTGAAAAGAAGAAAAAAAAAGAAAGCGTGGGTGCTTTCAGGTTTGGTCGAACTTTTGCTGTCATAAACATGTGGTGGCTTCTAACTGCTGCACCTGCCTGCAACATGTTTCCTTTGCTGCAACATATACTCGTTGCAGATACAACAAACTACATGTAGCTGTTGTTGTTTTTGTGGTGCTGCTCTTGCTTTTAACAACTAAATTTCTTTATTATTTTCATGCGAATCGGCAGTCTTCGTCGAGTTGAGCTGAGAGATGTGGCAAAGCAGGTAGCTGCCGCCGCCGTCAATGCAGCAAAAGAGTCCCACCACCAGTGCCAGGGACGGCGCAGCCCTCATTCAGCATAGTATACAGGTATGCAGACGTGATGCCCTTGTTGTTGTTGTTGTTGTTGCCTTTGGCCCGTTTGTTGTCCCTCTGTCCGTTAACTGCTTTTTCAGTGAATTCCGTGATTATTGCTTGAATGTTTCTTTCCGGTACCAGCCAAGTCGCTCATACGCTCGTTCGCCTGGCTCTCTCTGCAGCTCTAGCCGCTACCAGATACCAGGAGAAGCGGCTGTATAGAGTCAGTTGTTCGTATGTCTGTGTCTGGCTGGCTCTGGCCAATGTCACTGTATCTTTTTGCTTTTTTTTTGTATCTTTTTCGTAGCTCTTGTTGTTGTTGTTTTTATCTGTGTCCGTATATTTTTCTCTCGTAATTTTCGTCTTGGCCGTCGTACGTCTCGCTGTCCCTGGCTGGCCGCATGTTGTGTGGTCGAGTTAATGTCTTCATAATTCTTTTGATATTTTTTTTTACGTCTTACATTTGCCGTCGCCTTCGTAGTGATCGCCGCAGTCGTCTACGTTGTTTTCGTCTTCTTGGGCAACAACGACGACGACACGCCGTTGATGAAGACAATAACAGTTTTATGTTTTGGCCCGCAAGGGCCTGGCCAACGTAGGCCTAATAAAGCTGACTCTGACTAAAAGAGAAATAAACCCAAACACAGATACACGCACGCATACACAGATACATGGACAAGTGCTTGGAACTCCCCTCGCAGTTGTGTTGCACGAAGGCCTAAAAATTGAGCTGTCAATTGTTGGAAACGCGTGTGGGCGTTATTTGGGGCATTATATTGCTCGCACTCTCGTTATTTTTATTTTTGTTGTCTTTTATTTCAAGTGTGGGTAGCAGTAGAATTTTAAGCTATTTTTGAATTTAATTGGCTTGACATGCATGAGAAGCGATCGGGTGGCTAGATTATTCCATCCAAAGGGAGTACAATTCAGCAAATGGTTACAAGACTTTTAGGTGAACGTATGAATGGAACCCTCAAGGTAGGCAGCTGACAGTTGTAGCAACATGGTTGCCTAACTTATAACTCATGGAACATCATTTAATAGCTCCTACCAGGATCGGGTTCAGAGAAATTGTTGAATACGTATGAAGCATTTGAAGCCGAAAAAGACAGGCGAGGTACCATTGCTCGCCAGCTTACTTCTCTTGCAACACCTCGCATGCTCCACCAGAAGTTGCTGTGAGCTGTTTTTGAATTTCCAACTTCCAACAATTACAAGAGACTAATTTTATTTTCATTTCTATTACTAAGAGGTCGTCTGTTACGGGCTTACATTTAAGCAGAGTGATCATCCCTATCACAAAACACTGTGAGACACATTTCCTACTTCCTCTCACAACTACTTAAGATACAAAAAAAATGTATATATATTCGCACTTTACCTCTCAACACTTGCTTAGAGCGTAAATTCAATGTAAACTTCTCTTAATGCCGCTCATACCAAGCATTACTTCCTTCATAAACGCTTCAAAACTTTTCTCATGTATTTCTCCCTTTGTTTGCCCTTGCACTCTCACTCTCCTCCTCTACGCGACCCTACGCATTAAAACATATTTAAGCCGGAAATGCTTGTAGGCGTGAGATATCTTTATCTCTTGCAATGTCGGAAAAACGACATTGTAAAGCAACATTTCTTCGCTCTTCTCGGAAGTAGTTCAGCTCGCAGCCACTTGGCTCTTCTTTACTTTCCTCAATTGTGGTTTTTGTTGTCTCTGTGTGTCTCAGTGTCTTAGTTTATCTACTTGAACAGTTTATGCAGGTATCTGTAATCTGTATCTCGTACGATTGGCACTCCTCAAGCGAAACGTGTGTTTGCTTAAGGATTAGTCTGCACACTCCTCTACACTCCACTTGAGTCTTGTTCCTGTTCGGTTTGCACGCTTTGATCTTTTACTGGGGGGCTTTTATGTTAGTTTGCCGCGCGGAATTCTGTCTCCTTTTCAGCTCTTTCTCCCTCCGTACATTTCGTGTCATAAATTTGTTGTTTTATTTATGAATTTTGTAAATATAAATTTATTATGATTTCATTCGCATTTTTTTGGCCAAAATGCGTGTTGACCATTTTGTAGACTTTGTCGCAGCTGTGCTGATCCCCCGTATCAGCGCTCCCTCCCCGCAGTAAGAAAAATATCAAGCTAAACAACGCATATCAAATAACCAATATTGATTTCATGTGTGACAATGATTTATGTAGCTTCAACACGAATACATCTATATATAGATACACACAGCGGGTGTGTGTGTGTGTTTAAAGTGATCTTATCAGCGAGGTAGTCTTGATAGAGATATTTAGCGATGCATGAATTTCGGTTTTAAACTATTTTTGTATACAAACAACAGCTGTCCAAGTTACCTGCGCATTTTAAACTATATGTAGATACATCGTCTAACGAAGTCAAAAGATGCTAATCGCTGAGTAGTAAAGCCTTAAGGTTCTGAATGAAAGTGAGAAGTATTAAAAAAAATCTTCAGTAATCTTAAGTACTTTGTATGCAATACTTAGTATACTTAATCTTAAATTACTTCAAAGATTTTGTCGTTGCTTATGGATACGAAGTAAAGAAAGGGCGATCTCTTGGTTTATTTGTTAAACTACCAACGTCACGTTTTAACTCGTCTAAAGTATAAGTTCTACTTGTTTTTCTCTTAAACGACAAATGATCCACTTTGATGAACATTATCTTTAAGATCCAAAATCGATAAATGCATAGCTACTAGTTTTTTTCTTAAAAAGTTTAAGAATCTTCACTAAAATAAATCATTTGAGATAACTAAATCCAATTGCGCAAGTAATTCCATATTTGCACATAACAATGGCACTAACTTCAACTGTTTTATATAATATATTTTATCTTTATATGTTTTTTGTAAGACTTGCTGCTGTTTACAATGGAAAATCGATAATTGCAAGTTGTTGTGCTTTGTTCGATGTTATGTAGGATCTGTAGGGTTTATTTTTCGATTTATTTATAAATTTTTATCATAAGCCTTTATTTCAATTCCTCCGCTATGCTGCCTTAAGCTTGCAGCACATGTAAGCATCTTTTCCTTTATATACTTACTACAATAGTAGTAGTAACTACCCCAGACACTACGGAGTTTTGAGAGACCAAAAAACAATTCAAACTTAAGATGCAGCACTTTTGTCATGTTTCAACTCACCCCATTTCTTTCTTGCTTTCTATGCAGCACTCTTCTTAGAAGCTTGGCAAACTCAAAGATATCCAACAATATTTGTTATGCAAAACATTCTGCTTGAAGTTTGCTCAACTTATTATGATTAACATGCAACTATTTGTTGTCAATATTAGGCTTAGCTTGCGGCTACTGGTTATGTGGTTTTGCTAAACATACCATGTCGCTGTCTTTTTGCATTTAAGCAAGAAATGTTTGCTTTTATGGTAAATATATGCTCTTCAATTGAAATTATGCAAAGTTTGTACAAAATTGGTCACAGAAAGAAATGAAAAATAAAATAACCCCAAACTACGACACATCCAATATAGCAACTTGACAACAAAAACTCTTTCAAAATGCGTTAACATGTTTTGAACTTCCTGTGCAAAGTGCGTGCCCCAAACACACACACACACACACACACACACACACGCACACACACACACACACACACACACACACACACACACACACACACACGCACATGTGTGTATATCTCACACGCAATACAAAGATATTCATTCATGAATTGATATGTATTCAAGTGCCATAGATACATAAATATATCTAATGCCTTAGCAATTATAGTAGACCATTGAGCGTACATGGTCTGCATCCATAGTGCGTTCAATGGCATTGCTATGTCATCATTGGTGTGCCCACCAACAAAAATCAACAGCAAAAAATCAAAATTAAAATAAATAAAAATCTTAAAAAGTTGAAGCTTATAATAAAAGCAATATCAAGTCGCCCCATTTGGATTTCACATTCAACTCATTCATGAAAACGTCACCTCAATGTGAGACCTCCCAGTTGAGCGCACAGCGAAATAATATTTAAAGTAAAAAAAAAAAATAATAATAATAATAATAAAAATTGCCAAGCTAATTTGCATAAGATAAAAAAAAGAACAAAACATTTTCGTTGTTAAAGTTATTTTTAACAGTTTTAAAGTAGTGTACATTAGCTACGTCATGGCTTTTGTAATCTGTTATGGAGTAAAAGCTTGGCGGAAAATCCTAAAAGTCAAGAATTGCGTACAAAAGCAATTAAAAACTTGTATCTAGACCTGAGATAGCATGTTCCTGTGGTACATATAGTACGTTTTGATGTCGCGGTTCAAATTTTCTCCAACAATCCAAGCCTTTTGCTTTATATTTGGCTTGAAAAATAAATAAAATGTCCTTACATAAAGTTTAAGAAACTAGTACACTTTTTGCGCCTTTTAATCAAAATCCTCAAGCAAACTTAACAGATAAAAATGGCAACAAAGTTGGCTATTAAATAGGCCACAAATTCCCAATCAGCAGATCACTACCCTGAAGCAATGATAAATGATAATCGTACAATTTTGAAATGTAGTCTTTTTCAAAAATTAAATTATTGTCAAAAGAGAATAAATGTTTATTAGAGTAAATAATAAAGATTTTTTACCTTTAAAAAATGAAATTAAGCCACAACTGGATCCAGGATAGGATTGATTATTGAAGAATGCTGTAAAGCATAAGTTTGGCAAACGAAGAACTAGACTTTTTAGTTGCTCTCTTTCGTTGGGTAAGAAATTTAAAAATGATCAAGAATATATTTGGAGAATTGTGAAATTTCTAAAGAAATTCTGATGCATGTAAAATCCTTATTTGCTGCGATGGTAAGAAATACTGAACATTAAAAAGGAAATTGATTTTCCTTGAGTTTGCTGGCATCGCTTCAATTTTAATATCTCTATTGATAGCTGTTCAAAGAGAACGGGGACCTACAATTTGTAGACGAATCCAAACTAAACTGGCTCACTTGTATTTGTCAAAAGACACTTAACTTTTATTCAACATTTTATGTAACTATTTTCTAATTTTAATAAACGTTTATTTATCTTGAATGCAATAAATATTAAAAAAAAATTATGATAATGCTTGCTGCAAGAGTATGAAAAATTTGCCGCGCCAAATTATAGATTTCCATCTGGTTTGGCTTGCTTACTTTTCTTATTTTGTTGCGGCTACTTCGTTAGACAATTTTAATGTCTTAATATATTTCGTTAAATTGAGTCATTAAAATAAATCGCCATGGTTGTTTCTTTTGTTGCTGCTGTTGTTGTTGTCGTCGTCGTCGGCGGCGGCGCCGTCACGAGCAAAGGAAAAACAGCACAGGCAGCCACAACCACCACAGTCAGGCACGACCACACCTCAGCTGAAGTTGCAGCAACCAGCTGAGCACAGCTGCTGCAGATATTGTTGCCTATACACTGTAGCTATAGTTGGTAGGGTATTGGAGTTTGATGAAATGCTTGTTAGTGGGCGGGGCTGAACATAAAAAAACTATATTAACACGGTGGCAAGCGCTCGAGATATGTCTGCTTATCCGCAGATATAAGAGATAATTAGCCAAAGGTCTTAGATTTACAAAAAGATACAATGTATGTTCATAATACATTTGTCCATTCACAATAATAAACTGCAGTCAAAATGCTGAGATTCGGTGTATTTAGATAGACCTACCAAACAGTAGTATAGTTTTATATTAAGATACATATGAGCCGAGTTAGTAAATTAGATAAAGACTAGCCAGCGAAGACTTACATATACCAAAAGAATTAAGACTAATGTACCGATTCACATTCATTCACGAATGAAGCCGTTGAGAGTCTGAGGCAACCCCTATGGCTTTTAGGCAGGAGCTCAAAATCAGACTCGGGCTGCTCGCTAAAATCAATACGGAACCCAGTGTACTTGCCTCTGAATCATTCCCATACATCTGACACGGCGTGGTTAGATAAGACAAGCGAACAAAACTACCTTTTTCGTATCTAGATACACATTTACTACAGAAACGTTACTATTTTATATATCAAAATTTTGTGCAGGGTATTCCGTTTTCTTGACTCACTTATGGATATTGGATATTGTTGTTGAAGAGATCGATCGCTGGGCACCGAATCGTTGATGATCGTTGTTGGGCTTTCAAAACGGGGCAAAACGTTGTTGCTCTTGCCACAACTTTCGAGAAGTCAAACGTCCGCAGCACGAGCATCAACACAACGTAAGACGAGGCAAAGTTACAACGTTGTCGATTTTACGAGAAATAATTGAGATACACAAAAACAACAAACACAGAAACACACACACACACACACACACACACACACACACACACACAGGCGGTCGCAGACACTCTTAAAGGAAAATCAAGAAAGAGGCGAAGAGAGAAAAAGCAAAACAACAACAACAGCAACGCGGTCAAAGAGTCCGTGGTGCATTGCACAAGATACGCCACGCGGTCGCCAGCAGCAGCATTTGCTGTTGTTGTTGCTGTTGCAGCCTCCTCTCGAAGTTGCTGCTGATGAAGACATCAAATTGTAAAAAGCACCGCAAAAGGGAAGAGTCCAAAAGGAGAGAAGGTAAGGCGGCATCATTACCGTTGCCTCTGGTTGCATGGATTTTGTATGCACCTACAGTTTGACAGCCATTGCTGTTAAAGGCCCAAAAGCTAGTGAAATTTTTTAAGGCATTTAATTTTTGTTTTTGTTTTGGATTTTTTTATTATTTTGCTGTTGTTGTTGCTGTTGCCATTGAAGATACTCGTATTTTGGGCCACCCGCAGCACATCAACATATGGATGGTATGGCTGGCTTTGTTGTTTCTAGTCGACGTGACGCGCTGTGTGCGGCAACGATATCTACATTTCCACAGCAGAACCCAAGCACAACACCAACAACAACAGCAACGCTTTTGGCAGTAACAACAACAACAACAATATAAAGAGAAAAATGAAAAAAAAAAACAAAACGACGAATGACGAAAAAGAACAGTACAGAGCACAAACGAAACGAACTAAAAAAGGAATTTTTAGAGAATAATTATTCAAGAAAAATTATAACGAAGTGTAAATACACTGCGTGTGCACAATAGACCTACAGTTCGCAGTGTACATCTTCCGCATCAATAATAATGCATACACTGCTTATGATAAATAAGATAGACATTTAAATAAGTTCCTTAACTTGTCAAGATTCTACCTAGTTTTGGTGTACCTAAGCGTATTTACGCTTGCCCTTGAGTGATTATGAAATCTTAGATGATAAATCAAAGCCAGATAAATGTTTTCAGCAAAGATAAATACATACGTATTAAACATAAAAAGAATTCTAAGTATAATTTGGTCAAATATAATAAGTTTGTCTGAATTTTAAAGATTTCGAAATAGTTTTTATGTAGCTAAGCCAATTTACGTTTACCTTTGGTTGATTGCAACATCTAAGCTGATAAATCAAGGCCAAATATGTATTTGCTTTACTTTGAGTAAGTAAAAATATATATTTTTTAATTTTCTTAATTTTATAAAATGTTCCTCTAGACTATGCTGTTGTCGTCCCATAGGCGGAGTTATTCAAAGAGAAGAGGTGACTATAGTTTAGTTTATAGGCGAATCCGAACAGGTGTGTTATTGTTATGAATTGAGATTGATTATGATGATGTATGTAATTGATAGAGATTTACTTAGGCAAATAGCGTCTAGCTATTTAGGTCGAATCGAACTTCCGATCCTCGGTTTTAAAGGCAAAACTACGCTCCCGATATTCGTTTATTTCCGTTAGTTATTTTCAATTAAATTAAAGTCAAACTTTTATTTGATATTCAAAGCTAAATGTATGTAAATTTGGTATTTCAATAAACTCATTTCTTTAAAGTATTACAGCTTAACCCTAATGCAGATTATTATCGTTCAAATTTGACGAGAGATTTAAAAAAAAATAATCTTTTTATGTGATGCATGAGGTTTCATTTTATTTGTCAAACTGAGTTAGAAACTGCTGCATTTATCTTTAGTATACCCGTAGTGGGAGTGCTAAGAAAATTTACTTTTATTAATATCGCCACATGCACTAGATAAAGATTTTTATAGCAGCCAAGATAGTAAATTACACTGCAGCTCAAAACTATGAATACCGCCTACAAAAATTTAACTTAAGTTAGATTGATTTGTTTAAAAATCTTAATCGAAAATATAAACAAATTCATACTTTTGCTCTGCACTGTATGTGCTTGTGAAACCTTAAAGTTTTTAAAGATATTCATATGCCGAGAAGTGTTCATGTATAAAACATAGATATGTTTATTTAAAATTAAATTTGAAAATGTTCCATATGACAGCTTCAAAACAATTGTGCTCTTTGCATTTTGGACGAAAGAGCATGCCGCTTATGTTGTGCAATGCATTCTCACAAACAACAACAACAACAAAAACAACAAGGAAGCAGGCAAGCAGCCAGCACACGATGCATACGAGAAATGACTCTCGGCTTACTCTCCAGCGAGCAGCTGACCACCCATGGAGCGACGACGACAACAACAACAACACAACAACGAAGCAAAGGCAGAGCAGCGCAGTCATGAAGCAAAAATAAAACACGCAACAACTACAATAACAACAACAACATGCACGAGACGACAAAGACTCTCTCTTTCTCTCCCTCTCCATCAAACTGCAGGCCAAAGTCTCTGGGCTTTTATTTTTGTTTTTGTATTTTTTTTGTTTTTAGTTTTTTGCGCGCGTTGTTGCTGTTGTTTACCATTTTGTTGTTGTTGCTTGCAGTTGTGAGCTTTGTGTTTTTTTTGAGAAAAGTAGAAGAGCGCGCCAAACGGCTGCTGCTCTCTGACTCTGATTGCCACACACACACACACACGCACACCAACACGCATTTGCATTGAGCTCCTGCAGCCGTCAAGCAGCCTTTAATGTTGCAGTTGTGTTGTTGTAGTTGTTTGTTTGTTTGCTTGTTGTTGTTTTGTGTTCTGCGGTTTTTGTTGCTTGTTTTTGGCGCTCGACACATTCTGCTGCTGCTGCGCTGCCGCTGTTGTTGTTGTTTTGAAGCTTTTGTTGTTTTTGCTTCTTTTGCGGTCAAAAGCAACGCCACCATGAACGCTGCGCACAGTAGCACAAAAGTAATGAAGTTGTCTGTGAGTCTTTCCGTCCGCGCCGTCGCTACCAAGTCCGGCCCGGGCCCTGCTGTGCAACAACTGCAACAACAACAACAACGTAGATGCAGTGAAAATAGCTTTGGCTTAATGTATGCACTTTGTGGTTGTTTGTTGTTGTTGTTGTTGCCGTACTTGTCAGTTGTCAGTAAAAGCCAGTGAAAATATCTTCAAGTTACAACTGACTAGTTGAAGAGTTAAAGTGCGCACTGTCATTGCAGTTGGCTATTTTTGTCTTAATAAATAGTTATTTATGCGCAAGCGCGTAATTTTTAACTTGGCCATAACTATCCAACCAAACTAGCAAAGACTTGCTAATAGCAACTGACAGTAAAGTTGAATAACTCCAAAGGTTGGTTTTGTGCTTAGTTTGTTTAAATAAAAACTTATAGTAACCTCAAGTAACTTGGCGTAACAGCAATAAATGTAACTAATGTTTGACGAAAACTAATTTAGCTCGCATTTCGACAAAATTTTGCGATTTGAATTCACTTGAATTGAAACGAAAACAATAATTTTAACATAAATTGACAAACCCACGTCCCACAATTATAAGCTTTTAAAATGCTGAAACGAAGATTTTTCTTAAATACTTTAATAAAAAAAAAAAATATTTTTTATTACTTATTAAAAAAAATGAAACAAATTGTTTGCAACTTGCAAGCAATTGTTTCGAAATTTCTTTTTTTGCCATTTCATAAAAACAGAACCTATTTCTTCATAAATCAATATATTTGCTCATATTCTTAAGCTGCTATAACATTTACTTTCTACATTTATTGAACATGGTTGAGGTTATTTTTGTGATATTTCGTTTGTATTTCGTTACATTCATGCCAAAGCGTGTGACATCGTGGACTATTTTGTCTTGAATTGGCAACAACATCAGAATTAAGTGTTGATAGACACTTCTTGTGGACCTCGGTAGCATGTTGGAAGATTACTCGTTTGTAAACAAGCAAAAATTAAAGAAACCGCCGTTCGGATTCGGCTATAAATTTTAGGTCCTGTTCGGTTCGAACAGCTATTAATAGAGATATCTCCATGCTTTGCAGCATAGTCAACGGGAATCATTTTTGTTTCTTTTCTTTTTTTAGATAACAATTACTTATAGGTCTTCAAAATCTTTAAATTTCATTAAAGTAATAATTATATATTGTGAGACATTGTAACTTTATTCAATTTTTACTTGTGAGTTGTTCTTAGTTTAATTTTTTTTATTTTGTAAAGGATTCCTTGTACGTTTTCTGGTTTTGTAATAAGTCCTCCTCAAATATATGTAACTTGATAAATATTTATTAATAAATTGCCGAGAATAAACTGCATATATTTATTATTGAAAACGGTTGTAAATATTATAAAAAGCGGATACACAATATTTAATTTTATTGTGTACTCTAACTTGGTAGAAAAGAGCTGGTAAAGACGATTATCCAAGTTTTACAACTTTTGTAGGATTCTCACTCATCCCAATAAAAAAAGAGAAAACCTAGTGATATCGGTTGTAACCCAATAACGAATTGTAATTTAAATAAAATATTTTAAAAATGCTTAAATGTAATGTTTTCATCCAAACTCATTTAATGGTTTTCAATCGCAGGTAACAAAAATGCTGAACATTCGAAATCCAAGCCGTAGAGAAGCGCAACGGTTTCAGCGTAAATTCTATTTATTTATTTTTTTGTTAGTCACAAATATCTCAACTTAGAAAATGGACCTCGATTCACGAGAATTTAATTTAATTTTAGACGTATTTTCCATAGGTAACATTTCCAGAATTAAAAAAAAACAGAAAACTATTTTACAGACATGAAGACAACAAAATTAATTAATTAATATAATAAACCTTTTAGTATACTTATAAAAATATTGTTTGTGGACTATTTGGAAGTTAAAATAGAGAATATTGGTGAAACGAATAAGTTGTATTTTAGCAATCAAAAAATAATCGCCAAAGTGCACAACACCTTGAACGTTCTTGTTATTAAAAAAAAGTAACAAGAAATGCTTTTTGTCTGCTTGTCGCACAATCTTAGGTCAGCCTATTATATGCGAATTAACAAAATCATCAAAGTAAAAAAATAATGTTTCGAATTATCGGTTGAATTTAATATTATTATAAAAACATACATAAAAAGAAACAATTTATATTTAGTAATTTTTTCAAAACTATTTGGCATTAATGTAGTTTGTGCTAAAACTTGCTTTGTCAGCTTTAAAATCGCCTCACGCCAGAAGTAGATCGGAACTGACCAAATTTGCTTACAAACACCAAAATATTTGGCGGATTTCTCTGTAACATCTTAAGAGATGTTCCCAAAAGCTTTTAGTTAATGGTTGTAATTAATAAAATAGCTAACAGCAAAAAATTATGCTTATAAACAATAAAAAATTCAATGACGACGACAAAGGCAAAAAAAGAGACGCAGCAAAGTCAAACTGAGCCGACGAACAGCTCTATTAAAACAAATTGATAAAAAATAAAACAAAACGAAAATGAAAACGAAACGGCGACAAAATAAAAAACATAAAAAAAACCGCGAGAGATATCAGCAATAAAATTTATTGAAAACTGTCTAAACGGCTTAATGACTTCATTAACTTTGCGTCGAGATGAAGGAGGATGACTTGAGGATGGAATCGTGTTGGGTCACAAAATGCAGATACTTTTAGGGACTGCTTTGTGGCATAGCTAGAGTGCTGCAAGCTGCTAAAATTAATAACTTTAACTAAACGCAAGCTTATGCATACTTTTTCTAGGCAGTGTAGCATTTGTATTTCTTGTGTATTTGGTCACACTTACCTTATCAATTTGATCGAGTGCAACGTGCGCGTCCACCCAGCTGGTGCGTATATAAAGATCCGAGAATAATTTCTCATCGACAATGTCACCATGTGTGTCGGGTACGCGGGGCAGGTTATCCATTGTGGGCACTACCATTTCGCCGTATCCGGCGTAGGACGCGGCTATTGTGTGCGATGTTGTGTTGTGCAACACCACCAACAACAACAACAGGGGATACTGAACAGTGCTGCCAATTTGTATTAAGTTTTTGTTGCGTTGCTGTGCGTGTGCGTTGGCCTCTCTTTTTTTTGTAGCTGTGTGCGTTTGCGTCTGCGCGTGTGTGTGCGTGTTGATTGTTTATTTTTTGTTATTTATACAAAGACACAAAAAATTGACTTTGCTTTTGGTTTAGACTTTTTATTTACTTAATTTTGTATTTTGTTTGTTTTGCATTTTGTGCTGCACACATACATTTTTTTAAAATTTTTTTGTTGTATTTTAACGCGCTCTCATTGCTCTCACTGACATGCACGCTCGCTCGCACTCGTTTGGCTTTTGTTTTGTTGTGATTGCTGGCTTCGTTTGGCTTTTGACTTTGTTTCTCTTCTGCGATTTATGCACTTTTTAAAGACATTTATTATTATTATTTTTTTAATTCAAAACTATTTTTCACACATAACTAACACTATTTAGCACCTGCTAAATATTTAACAAAATTAAACACAAAGCTGCAACACGTTTTTGTTAGCTGCTTGCCTCTTTATTTTTTTTGTTGGGTTTTCTCTACTTGGCTCTCTTTGCGCTCTGCTCGCTTTGCTTTTTGTATTTTACACCAAACACACTTTGCGCACGTAGACGATAATTTACTTAAAAATTGTATTCGTGCTTGCTTTAATTATTAATTAAATTACTTAACAAATTTAAGTGTGTTTTGTTTTTTGCTACATATAAATATTTGTCGTTTATTTGGCGTTCTACAGCAGCAACTTGAGAAAATTATAAACCGCGCGTGCAACACACAACCGTCTCGTTCGAAGTAATTGTAAAAATTGACACTGAGCAGCCGCTCGAACGCACGAGATCGCCGCCGTTTTCAAGACTAACATTTCCATAATTTTCAGAAGAGAATTCTCTTCAAGTCTTAACAGCGCTGCGGTTGATTTTAATAGTTGCATCTCATTCGCTTAGCAGCATTTTAATATGTCCTTGCCGTTCGCACTTGCGCGCTGTTAAACGTAGCTTAAAATCTTTTTGGTTCTCTCTGTACAAAAGTATCTTGTGGATGCGGCGCAGACAACTTCATTAGTTGCGTTCTCTCTCGCTCTCTCGTATAAGCAGTGCTGCTCTCAGTGCGGCCATTTTGATTTGAGAGCGCACAGTTTGACAATCATTGAATTCAAAACTGTTTTCAATTCAATTTTAAAAAGGGATGGGGATAGAATATGAACATGAGATTTTTTTTTTCAATTTATTTATTAATTTGCACTATTTTGGCAAAACAAGCTTTTAAATTTCGACATGTGTGGAGTTTTCAAATAAATAAACAAATAAATAAACAATTATAAAAAAATATATTTTACTAGAAAAACGAATTAAATATTTGGAATATAAATATCTTAAGGATTTTATCGAAAATTGTTTTTATCTACACATTTCCATGATTTTACTACGAACAGTAAATAAATTTAAAAATATCATTTAAAAATAAAGAGCTTTTTATATAAGTTGTTTAAATGTTGTCACAAAATTATATTTAGAATAAAAATGGCGTTATAAAAAATACTTTTGAAAAACACCTATAGGTTAAATACTTTTATTTTAAAAATATGTCGAACTGAAGCCCAAACAAAAAAAACAATTGTTTCTTTTTGTGAAAATTTCAATTAAATAAAAAACGTTGAACACCTAATTTATTACTAAATTATATTGATTTTTCATTTTTAAATAATAAAATTGCAAGACTATAAAATATTATGAATCGCAATAATATGTGCCGCATACTTTCGGAATTTAGCTACATATCCGTGTTAACGCTTTCGGTGTAACTTTGAAGTAATATTTTTGAGCCACCCTAATCCAGCATCTTTTGCTTCGAATACTGACACCCAAAGAGAACAACCCCTAAAATGTACACTCTTTTGCAAATCGTAAACTTTAAGCTGCTCTTAAACTTGAGGCAAACTGTTTGCGCACAGTTTTGAAGTCACTGTGCTTGAAGTTTTCCGGTGCGGCGCTTGCTGCTGCGACCACACAAGAAGAGCCCGTTGGCTGTTTTTATTCATTTTGTTGTTGTCGGCGACCACCCAAATTTGCTATTGCCTCTCTCTCTCTTTCTCGCGCTACGCCGACGTCATTAAAAGTAGCAGCAGCAGCAGCAACAGAGCAATCATTGTGGGTGGTCCTTGTTCGCGGCGGCCTTCAGCTGGCTGTTTGTGTGTGTAAGTGGCGCACTATGAAGCTTTTTGTATCGGTGTGCGTGTGTGAGTATCTGTTTGCGTGAGTGAGTATCTGTGTGTAGCGCGCGAATTGTTGGCAAATTTGTTAGCTCAAGTTGTTGCCGGTTACTCTTTTTTTTGTTTTTGTATTTTATTGCGGCTTCTGCTGCTCCGCGCTTGATGTTTGTTTATTTTTTTTTCATGTTTTTTTAATGCTAAATTATGGGCAGGATTGTTTTTGATGATATTCTCAATTTTGACTACGTTGCTCTGGACCGACCACACAAGTTGCAGATATTGCGGCAAAATAAATAAGTATGCAGCTGCGAAGTTTCAATAAAAAAAGGGTAATCATTAACTTAAAAAGTAGCAAAAGGTTAACAAAAAATTGAATAAGAAAGAAAATTTATAAGCAGTAAATTTTTTCAACATTTAAATTATTATCTCAAAGTGCATTAGGTACTAAAAATTTCTAGTTTAAAAAACTTTTAAAGGCTAATATTTATTTATTATTAATTTAAAGGGCACAACAAAACAAGAAACTTGAATTTACAATATGAAATTTGTAAACAGAAGTAACATTATTGATGGCGGAGATTTGCACAGCGACCTGTAGCCCATTTGTATTCTTTAATCTTAAAAAAATGCTAGAGTCCAATGCTATCGATAAAGTGAATTAATGTGTTTATCTTACTAGCTTGCAGTATAGGACAGTTCAAAATCCTTCTTCCTCCCAATTTATGCCTCGCAGTTTCGCCACCCTTTTTGTAGCAACTACAAATTTTTTTTCGGAATGTTCCCAGCTTAGTTGGCTGATAGTTTAATCTACAGTGCGCTGTTTGAATTCCTATAATAAATTATAATTTTCTATAAGTACGATAAGGCTATTCCAGTATTTTTCTCTCTGGCGTTCTTCATCTCTTCTTAATGCAATCATATTGTTTTAGGTGCATAAACTGCAAAAGGGTTCTGAGCCTACGAAAACATACGCAACTCTCTTCCTAGCAAGTTTGCCTGTATTTTCATTGGTAATATAATAGTTTCAATATTTCTTAACAAAAGCTGCCAAATTATCAAATTTGACCAAGTGGGGCTTACACCAACATAAGTTAAAATAGGGATATGATGGATCGAATGAATCTTTCGTAAAAAGAAAAAGTTGATTAGAGCCTTTATAGACCTCCCCACTAAATAATAAATAATTTATAATTTGATCGATTGAAATCGATATACACATTCACCATTCATCAGTCTACAGTATTGTATCACAGCATTTGTGGATATCTGCTTGACACAAACACACACAACGATTCAAGTAGAAAATTTATGAATGAAAATTCTTAGTTTAATACAAAGTAAATAATCGTACATTCATTTAGATGTCTTTATGTAGGTATGTCTAATATTCTTATAAATAGTCTTACAAACCAACTTACTCA
The DNA here is from genome assembly GCA_035046065.1 of Chymomyza procnemis. Classification (NCBI taxonomy): domain Eukaryota; kingdom Metazoa; phylum Arthropoda; class Insecta; order Diptera; family Drosophilidae; genus Chymomyza; species Chymomyza procnemis. The sequence continues at coordinate 6,443,290 of JAWNOJ010000023.1, read as the reverse complement.
CATCAATGCAAACAAGAGTGTTGCACCCTGCCTCCTCGTTCAACCAACCATTCATTCAACCAGCTCTTTCAATCGAATGCCAATTTGGGGCTTTAACCACAGCAACCGCAACACAGTGGGACAAACTGTCGAATTGTCTAAATAAAAAAAAAATATCTTTTTTCTGAGCTAAAATGACTTTATAAAATACATTTCTGTATGAAACTTTACTGCAAGTATGACCTCTATAGGGCTATCCTTATCCTTACTCTAGGGTATTGTTGCTCATCGAATGGGGAATCCATACAGACGGAGCAATACAAAAGTATGCAAATGATTACAACAAAAACTCGAATCTGCATAGATATTTACATCTTTCGCATGTAATCGAGGTAGTTCCTAAGATGTAGCCAAGCTGTATTGAGCAAATCTTGAAAAGCATTTCTCTAGCGAGACACCTACTCCAACCTAATTTTGTTATGACGATATCTTTCTGAAGTAAAGTTTATTAAATCCATAAATTAATTACTGTTACTAAATTTCTTTAGAAGATTCAACTAATTTAGTGATTCTTTGCAAAAAAAATGAAATTCAATAAATTACTTGGGTATTGCCAACGAGTGACGAATATAATATCATGTAAGTGTCTTTCTCGTGACTTCTGACAGCACTCTTACTCTGCAAGGGACGATTGGTTGATTTATTGGACTTATATAGGAACTAGCAAGTAGAGGAGCGAAATGGAAAGGAACTCTACCCTACAATGTCCCCTGGCAAGTCTACGTGGACCGTGTTATTTTCTCGGACAGCTTATGTGGACGTTATGTTATTATATAAGGATGCAATTGTTTCATCCAACCATACATTTTGGACAAAAATTACATTTTTTAAAATAGACTCCGCGATTGAAATTGGAATGATTATCATTTATTAATGCTTCAGGGTAGAAGTCGGGGTATTAGAAATATTAAGACTATTCGTAATTAAGGTCAAGGAGGGTTTGATTTTCGATGTCTCCTTGATGTCCAGCGTCAGTACATTTGGCTTGTTATGCAGATTCGTTGTATATCTAGCGGTGACTTTTCGTACACTTCTTGGACTCAGGAAACACATTTTATTATATATTATATTTATTATGTACACATTTTTTTTATAATGCAACTAACATCAAAGAAAATTAAAGCTATGGATTAATATATGGAATAATATATTAATATATGGAAAATTATTAAACATTTTGAACAAACATTTTTACAAAATTGTTTTAATTAAATATTATCACAAGTTTCAGTAGATTGGCTGTTGTAGATGGACCACTGTGTATTATATTCAGCGGCGCATTGCATTCAAATGCAAAGTCATGGACTCTGAGGGACCCACCAGCATGCAGCTATTATAATCAAACAGCAACAACAACAAAAAAAAAACCAACAACAAAAAACAACAACTACTTGGCACAGTGCAAAAGCAAAAACAACAGCAAAAACAACATTGATGACTAGCAGCACACGTTCATTGCAGCTTTTGATGCCGCAATTGCCAGTTCATTTGTTTTTGTTTTTATTTTTTATTTTAATACACAGCAATTATGGCGTACATTAGCTATAATAGATATTTTGAAACATTCACATTTCCAAAAAATTAGTGTGGCTGACGGGAAATTGCAAACATTGCAATTAACGAACTAAGAAACTAACGATAAAGGTTGCGATCGTATCTAAATATGAATTGTACACAAAAAGACGTAGCCCATTTTAGGCCATTAAAATATAATTAAATTATTTTATAATATTTAAAACTAAATATTTTAGCATTAAATATTCAATCCCTACCGATTACGTTTTATATTTCAAAAAATCTTGACAAAAATGTTAATGCTCAGTATTTTACATTTCGAAAATACTAAACAATGCGCTGCACGCTAAAATAATTTTATTGATTCTGACAAATTCGAAATAAAAATGTGTTCAAAACCCAACATGTATAGATAGAACTATTTTTAAGCCATTAAAATATGTTAAGTAAAATTTAAAAATATTTTTAAAATATCTTCAACGTCTGTATTTGATTTTATAATAATAATCTAAAAATATTACATGTGCAGGAGCCTAAGATGTACGCTGGAGTTGCTACAAAAATTTTAAATGTTTTGTAAAAATTAAAAATAATATTAATATGTTCTAAATGCAATAAATACAATATTGTTTAGAATACAAAAAAGGAACAAACTGATGCACTTCACTAAAGGCATTCACATACCTTGGCAGCACCTTAAACACCAACAACCATATCAGCCTGGGGATTACTCATAGAATCACACTCGGCAATATGGGCTTAACTTAACGCTCTACAAGATCCTCATTCTACCTGTGGGTTGTGTAGAGGACGGATGCAGCAGCTCATGGGGTGTCCGTGAGAAAAACTACTCCCAGAAGCTTCTGTCGGCTTGGGAACAGCAATCGCATCTGAATGAACCATGAACTATATGAGATATCTTTCTCTGTATGGACGAAGACGCTTTAGAGGATTACGTGTTGGCCAAAGCCGACGAAGGAAGACGCAGGGGATAACCCAGGCTTAAATAGAAAGATCAAGTAAATGCGGACTTATAGTCTCTTGAAGGGACCAACTAGAGAAGGCGTGCGGAAGGCAAGGCCGCACGGCGAGAGCTGGTGAAGTCGACTGTAACCCGATAACGGGTTGAGATAGCCACCTAAAAATAGACTAAACATCTTTATGTATAGTTATTTTCATTAATTTCCAGTCTCGAAAAGCAAACTGACCGCAGATTTGCTTTTTCTAGTTTGTAGATGGAGATTTTGCCGGATTAAATACGTACGATTTGTTGAAATTTAACAGCACTGAATGTGCGAGCCCGCAAATTAAAAAAAAAAATAATAGATTAAAGGGTATTCCACTGTCGTGGATAGTCTACTTAAATCAAAATTTTTTTGTTATTGTTTGTTTGTTTCTTTTGGTTTGCTCGATCTCACCTGTCCTGCCCCCGCTGCTGCTCGCACAACTAACGTTACATTAAAATGTGAATGGTTGGCAATGCTTTTAAGTGCGCCTGCACTTGAGTGAAGTCGCATGACCTCTCTCTCTCTCTCTCTCTCTCTCTCGCTCTCCTCTAAATCACACACGCACACACACGCACGCACTTGCAGAGAGAGTTAGACAGAGAGAGAGAGCGCCAAAACGTAGCCTGTTTTGGTGCTGCATTTTGGCGACATGGGCGGCATTTTTGCCGCCGTCTCGCGGGCTGCTCAGTTTTGGCTCACATATTTTAGCCTTATCCATTTTCGTTGGATGCACTCACTCTCTGCAGATTGCGCCATTTTTGCGTGCCACACGCACACGCACATGGACATGCAAGACATTGAATGACTCTCAAGTTTTTGCTCTCAATGACTTGCATTTTGTATTGCTCAATTCGCTTGCGGCGCTGCGCAGCTCCAATGCTCCCCAAAACGCATACACTCACACGCTCACACTCACACACAGCTACACATGCGCACAAATATCGTATCTGTGTGTGCGTTTTTTTTGTTGTCGGCGCAGCTGCCAGTGGACCACCAACGTTGAGAGCTTCATTTGCCGTTTCAGTTCAGCAATTTGAGATTGGGGCTACCCATGGATTTGTTGTTGTTGTTGTTGTTTATGTTGTTGCTTCTAGCGGCATGCCGCCTAGAAGCAAAAACTGGTCAACTTCGTTGCTAAAATCATTCACACAAGATTACGTAGTGTTTAGAATATCTTACATGTTTGTAAACTTAAAATACGTCATCTCTTTGTATTGTTTTTAAAATATAATGAAAATTAATAGACTCTCTGAAAAATTATAGTCCAATTGGACTTTTATGTAAGCGCAATTTACAATCAATATTTAGCGCCTATAGTGAGGGTAACCACGTTCTTACTTCTGCGCAAAAGGGATATAGGTCTAACCAAAGCTATATTCACCCGCTCATAAAACGGAAGAATAATATAAAGCAGAGTCTTCAATGCAATAAATTAGTATTAGAGCTAACTTATTTATCCTATTTGGCATAATTACATTTACGCCCTCGTAACATTTAAGAACTATTAAACGCCGAATTTTAACAGAAAAATATTTTAGGGTAGATATTTTTGAGTGCCAAGTCAATTCGTAAACTTATATCCGCAGGTGACCCCAAGTTTTAGTTTTAGGACCTATTCTTTATATTTTGACCTTTACCCATAATATTTCTATTAATCCAATAATTTTTGCAGATGACAATTCCATATATTGCTCTGAAAACAAAGCAGCTCTATAAATACTTATTAGATGTTTTTACAAGTGGAAATGGAAATTAAATATAAATAATGCAATTTCAATCTATTTGACTCGTAACCTAGTTACCAAACACAAAAATCCGTAAAATCACCGAATCAATTCAATGGGCGGTACAATCCTGGGTATTTATTTGGGAAGCAAAATTTGTTTAATTTTTACGTTAGCTGGACGATCGATAAAGGCAATAAAGTATACGTTCCTTAAATACATATTTTTAATGGAAATGTGCTTAAAATTTTTCTCTTGACAAAGAAATATCCAGTATTTCGACTGATAATTTTCATTAAAAACAGATTACTCATAGATTTTCCACAGAACTGTTTTTTAATGTTCGAAAACCGTAGGCATCTAAATATTTATAAGCAAAAGACATTTCGAATTGTGTGAGTAGGGATTACCATACCATATTACTGTGTCCAGAGTCCAACTATGTTCAACAATAAAAGAAATAACTTTTACAATAATTAAGTTTGACTAACGTCAAAATAATGGGTGCTCTACTAACTTACCTTTGTAACTTCTCTGCAAGCACTATGTGCATGATCAACATCAAACCCTTGCCAAAGACCGTTTGAAACAACAGCTAATATCCAACTGGTTTTTTATTCCTGCCTTCCTGCCATGATCTTCATCATCTCTATGCCGAGTCTTTTATTTTCATTTTTTACTGAGTTCTGTGGATTTAACGACACGCTGTTTGTTTTTAATCGTATAATGTCTTAATTTATAGCGCGGCAAATGTCACAGCAATTGCGGATTGCAGTGACCAGCCCAATCCCGCCTAGCAATTGCTTTTATCGTTTAGCCAACTATCTCGATGGTTTATCGAGACTTGGAACTCGGGAAACTTCAATTTTGCGGCACTTTGTCTGACCGGGCTTTTGCGCTTATCCAAGGTAGAAGTAGGTTTTTGTTTTTGTCTCTTCATTTGTTGCCTTTGTTATATTGCGGTGCAACTAATGTAATAATTATCATTTGCCACCGGTAATACGTGTTGCATGGCAAACCGCAGACTCAATCGTCCTGTGCCGTGCCATCCCATACCTTTCCATTTCATACCCGTGTGCACTGCCCTGCCTTGTCTACTTGTGTGTGGCTTGTGTGGTTAATTTGTTTGTGTATTTTGATGTTGTGGTTTTCGTTGAAATACCCTTTAAGGATAGGGTATTTAGAGTTTATATAACGAGCGGCAATGATAAGGTCACGTGTCTGCCACATGGTTCTGACGAATGATAGTCGGGCGTAGAGAAAAATACTCTGTACTATTACCACAATCAAAGGTCGAACGAGAAGCCTGGATCTTTAGGGGCCAAATGAATAGTTTGGCTGCAGTAAGCACTCAGTTTCGGCCATTTCCCAGGGGACGATAATCACATACTGCCTGAGCCAATCCGCAAACTGGTAAAATAATTCCATTATATTTGGATGCGACACAACTGCTCACAACGAAATATGGGGATGTACCGATTCAAACCAACGTTATTCTGCTGATCATCATATAATACAGGATAATGAACTGTTTCATAAGAAGATCAACTTTATATTTATCATTGGATCTGAAAAGAATCTCTGGGAAAAAAGAAAGGGGTTATAATTGTTGTACTGGATGCAGTGCAAATCTGCCCCAACAGTTATAAAAATAAAGTGTTTTGCAATGTAGATAGGAGATCACAAGGCATGCAATCACCTTCTTTTTTGTGGGACCTTATGACAGAGATGAGCCCAACCAAATTCTACAAATCTTGTTAAGTAACGAGAGTATCCCCTTGTCGGATATCCTGACTGATTCACTTTTTAGTGTTTTTGTTTTTGTACTCGTTATCTTGGCGTCGCCTTTTGCGGTTACGCGCTACGCCCAAACGTCGCGACTGCATCGCTTGAGTTGCGTTCTCTTTCGGTTCGTTTCATGTAATCAACCGCCCAGTCCGGCGACGTCATCCAACTCACGTCTCCACCGACGTCACCACAGCGCCTAACCTACCAGCAACTCTGAGTATGTATGTGTGTGGCTTTTCCAACGTCTTGTGTGGTCCTGTCATGTACATTGTGGTTGTTGTAGTGGTTTTTGTTGTTATTGTGACGGTGGCTTGCTCTCTGGACAACGACGACGACGACTTGCCAACCCCGATCAATGGCTTTTCGGTTATCATTTGGCAACCTACGCGTGGCGACATTTCCATTCGTTTCCCTTGTATTCGTTCTTATTGTATTCGATTTCATGGTGCCGTAAGTCTACGACTCTAATTCGAATGGAAAGTGCATTGTGGGTGGGTGACCATCGTCACACTAAATAATGAAGGTTAATTTTTAACCATGTGGGTGCGTTCCGCTTAGTTACCGACAATGATAGGATGAACCAGCAAGTGGTAATGGAGAAGAATTTTTGGTGTTGGGCGAAAATTTTAACTTTGAAATAGTACTCAAATAGTCGGAGTTCCTTAGTATACGAAGGTTTCTTTGTATTAAAAGTGTACGTGCCTTAGTATTAATTTCTTTGTCTAGGATCTTATGAACTACAAGTCAACGTACAAAATAACGCGAAAAATCTGCGTTGACCAATGACTATAAACACTTTCCATTTTCCCGCGCGCTTTTATAATATTAATTCAAAGAAAATAAAGTACCTCCTTAATCTAGTCAGGAATATTATGGACTGGTAGAAATCGATTTAAAACCAATCCAAATATTATAATTGATTTTTAGTTACGTTTAAGCGAACAGTTACTTCTTTAATTTTTCTACGAAAATCAGCATCCATAGCTTTCATTTCCAACATTTTATTATTTTAAAAGCGTCTTTAGGAATCCTTCTTACTGAGTCCAAAGTTACAACGGCTTGGAAGAGTTGAACTGTGACGTAGTTCCCTTGTGTTACCATATCCATCCCACGTAGTGTGGTATCCACTGACTAATTTGCTCATACTACAAGTCATATAGAGTGCACCTCGATGTTAAGAACTTCCTAAGGTAACTGCTCCACATTCTTTATCAGGCGCTACTGTGTGGAACATGCAACATGCCTGCATGATTTGTATTGAATTAAATTGTTTCTACCTACAGCATGCCATATGCTGGCTCAGAGTTTGGCCATCAGTTAAGTGAATCGCATAACCATAACCCATTTTCAAGTCGCATGTGTTAATGTGACTGCGACAGCGATAACAATAAAATCTCCAACCGGAAAAAGAAGCATCGCAAGCAGTCAGCAACAACAGGCTTAAGATAGATACAAAAGTAAGGCGATAAGCCCGGACCCGTCAGTGGGTCTGTCGCAGACAGTGCGGATTGCGGATGCGGGCGGTGTCAGGAGTTTAAAGAAAAATGTTGACGGCGCATGCGTTTTGCGTTGGTTGTCAAATTAATTTGGTTTTTGTGACGACGTCGTCGTAGTTGTCGGAGTTGGTGCTGGTTGCTGGTGCTGCAAACTCAAACCATGACAATGTGCCAGCGTGGGCGCTGTGTCAGCTATAACCAACACAACATTTACATATCTTGGAAGACGCATGCATAATTTGGAGGCTTACAATAAATACAGCGACGGGTTTGTTGTTCATGACGCAGTCGAGTGTGTCCACAATCAGGCAGCGACATCCTTAGCATGCCAAAAGTCTGGCCTTACTCATAACTAAGCTGGTGAAATGTGAAATGGCTTGTAGCCCCAAAGCAAGTACCACCAGTTCTACGCCTACATCCCCGATACCCACTCTCTGCAGCGTAATGTGAAGCCTGTATTAATAAAACAGACCCAAGCCCCAGAGAGACAGCTCGACTGGTAACGCTTTTGTTGTATATTTTTTTTTTTCGTTTTTTGTTGCTTTACTGAGCTTGCAAAGAATTCGTGGAATGACTGCACAAATCGACGCCAACGCCTGGGTGGTCTCTCCTCGCTCGGCTGATGGTTTATGAGGCACGTGCTCTGGCGTTCGGCTTATGGTTGCCTTGCTCATTGAGTTGCTTATTTACGGCTTAAAGGTATTTTGTCTTGCTTGGTTGGTTGACTGCTTCAAGTTATAGCTCGTATTCCCCATTCTCTCCTTGACTTGTTAAGCACTTTTTTTCCTCTCTTTCTTTTTTATTGGTGTGAAGTAAAGTAATAAGAGTAGCAATTGCCGGGAAAGGGGTCTTCTCTGACTATATGCCCAGCAATACGATCGCGTTAGGAGAATGTGTATAAATAAATGATATAGTGCAAGTGCCGGTGATTGCATGACAATTATTAAAGGAAATGTGTTTGAGGAATGCATAAAGTATAGTCATGGATGGGTAAGGTAATAATGATAGTGTGACAGGTTTAATGGAAATCCCCCAAGTGAATCGGCACTGAAAGCAATACATTGTAGTATTATTTATGAAAATATAGCAGAAATAGAAGCAAGTGAAATAAATACGAGTTCACAATAGATCAAAATATGAGATAATACTTTGAGACACAATTTAGTCTGGAAATAAAACAGCCCTAGTGTTCGTCTTTTTAAAAAGCAACGAAAGCTCTAAGAAAAGGGCGTCAGCTTTTTTAGCATATTAAAAAAAATGCTCGTTAAATGAAGCAAAATAAACCAGAGGCTTCACGTTACTATGAAAGTAATGTTACGACGCATCAACTTTTAATTGTGGATTATATTAAGGAAAATGCAAGCTTTACGATTTTTGGATGTAGTACTGTCTTTCAAGAGATTATCACAGTGGGTGGCGGCTTTTTAAATTTTCACTGAGCGGAATCGACTGAAGAAATTCACTTTTAAGATAGAAGATAGATTTAAAGCTCTTAAATTAGTTTTTATTGGTACTTTCTATTTTTAATGAAGATTATATAAGTTTAAGCATATAATTGAGACCCTGACCTCTTTTATAGAAAGTTCGGAAAGGTGCCAAAGTTACTTGTGTTCTTGCACCACCTCAAAAAAAGGGAAAAGGTGTTTTCAATCACCAAAACAAATTTTTTATATTGAATATTGTTTTTGAAACTATCAAAACCAAATTCGCTACACTGAAGGTTTGCAGTATTTCCAAGTACTGTAGTAAGTTCGGCCAAAATCACTTGACTAGATCATAGCACTAATCGAGGTTTCCACAAAATTCGTTCTTTTTCTTTTGTTTTTCAACTCAGCATATTTGAATTCATTATGACCAAATTCTTTTTTCTCAAATTTATTCCTGGAAAAGTACCAAGTTTTAATAAAAATTGGTTAATAATAGCAAACTGGGTAAACTTTCCAAAGAAGTCTGCTTTTATTGGACTTAAGCAATGTATCTGATTTATTTGTGGAGAAGTGGCGTAGGGTATCCCAATGTTGTACCACATTTTAGCTAACGCAATTTTTTCAATTCTTAGAAAGAGAAAAATAATTCTAATGACATATCTAGGAGCATTTTAAAATTATAGAAAACAAACTATTTTTAGAGATACTTTTTCTTCTAATAGTATGATTTTTACCGATTATCAACAACTCTAGAAGGTTATGATTTGGGAAAACGGCTTTCAGATATGACTATTTCGAAAATTCTTTCATTTTAAAAATTATAATAAGCAGCTGTATTATATAGCACTATCTCTGCTATCTCGACTCTAACATTTACCTTAATTACGTTGTAAAAAATGTTTATTTTAGAGATCTTTGGAAACTGCCTTTTAGTCAGAACAATGCTATTCTAAAATTTACCAGGACTTGCATGTCCCTAAATTATGGTTTAATCGAACTCCTATATACCATAGTTTACCCTCAATTGAGAACATATAAATCTATATAACGCTCAGCTTATTGAAGTTAGGCGATAATGTGCATCTAATTTATCCCTTTTAATTAAGTTGAAGTTTACAACACTATTGTGGCTACGTAAACCCTTCTCTTAAATTTCTAGATATTTATCTACCACTTCCAATGAACTCTAGACAAAATCGAACAGATCCATGGTTCTGCTTATAAAATGTTACAATTTTATGCTTTTTTATAAATTCTATATTGCTTCAGTCACTCGTCTATCAAGGTTCATACACACATCCACTATAGATAATTATATCGCAGAACTCCTGCAAAATAAGATTCACTTAAGCCGCTTACAAACGCAAGTCAAGGCAGGAGCAAGCGTAGCCAAAGTTCATGTACCGCAGCAGCGAAAACGACTCAATACCGGCTACTGATTTACTCAAAATCCCATCCACAAGAACTGTCTGCTTTGTGGTACTTGAAGCATTTGCTGGAACACGGGAGCAGAGTTCTTCAAGAGCAACGGCATGATTGCACGTATAGTGGAACAAATTCATGGCATACGCTGCGTTCGGGCACAGCACCTTGGCAATCAGCAACAATGCAAGCAAATTGGGTTGGTTCTATACGAAGCATTGATGCGCTTCTTTACGTACAATTTTGAAGCGAATTGGAATTACTTTTGAAAACAAAAGCGAAGCTACCCTTCAGGAAACTCAATCAGTATTAAGTATGGTTAAGATGAGTAGGTTGCACTTTCGCCTGAAACTTCTTTTCATTTTTTACTGATTCTATACTTTTTTTTTGTAGTTCTCTGATAAAATTTACTTTCCAATATAAAAGTACTAGATATCGCTCCGCAAGGAATTATAGTATAGTATTGCTTTTTATTGAAGTTTAAAGGGCGCGCAGCTAACGTTCCCGATTTGGATGTGGATACCCAACTATTAACTTGGAAAAGTAAGCTGTACTCAGATGATTCTGTTTATACCTAAATAGACTCGAAGAAAAAGCTAAATTTTTCAATACAATGAACCCAATATTTCAAAAAGCCTTTCGAACAAATGAATCAAAAGAATGTAGGACTTTTCATGTTACCTCAGAGAACATACCGATTACTATGCAATTGAACTGCTACTCTTTTTTAATGTGTGGCAACAATTATAAAGGAACGAAGTACAAATATGATAAATGGCTATACTACGATTTTGTAATATTATAATTTATATTATAATTACATTCCCTTAAAAGGTTCCTTTCCTTTTAGTTGACGCCTCCACTGATTTAGAAAGTTTTATTCGTTTTATTATTTCGAGTTAAACTCTTAAAAACGTATTAAAATAATTGGAACAGGCAGGAAATGTAATCTACCCTCTACACATATTAAATTTTCTTTATTCGCTAATATCTCTGCAACAAAGATTAAGTAGAAAAGGTAAATTAAAAAATAAATAATGTATATAAAAAAAAATAAATAAATTATATAAGACAATCATTTGTATACACTGTTGTGACACCAATTAGGGAATCTCACAAAATTAACGAAACTCTAAAGACATAGTGGAGCTTAAAAATTTCTTATAATAAAAATTAGTTTATTTTACCAATATCCCACTGAAAAAATTAAGCTTTACATAGATGGATACATGATGATACAAGAAAACATAATACATCTTAGAGGATATTGGAAATCTCTTGCGAAAATGAAGCAAGTTCTATCTATACTTCTTTTAAATGTACATACCAAGTTCTACATATGCTATTGCCATTATTATAAAGCATTTAATTATAAAATTACTCAAATATATCGTTTAGAAGCAGTGGTATTAAAAATCAATTAGCATATCTAGAAATTGTAACAACAAACTGTTTAGTAGTTTAAATAAAAATTCTTAATTATAAGAAATTTTGATTTTTCAATGCTTTTTAGGTTGACCCAAAATATGGATACATATTTTTATGGATATAAGCACAAATTGTTATTATTAAGCATACGGAATTTTTATTCTACGACGATTAGTAGATATTCGTGCAGATATTAAAGACTGACATACCTCAATCTGCCTTATACTCGTCTTGAGACGCAGCTTGACAGATAAATAAGCTATATAATTCGATATGGCCTTCAAATCTAACCAATATTTTTCGATTTTTTTTTTGACATTGAGGTTTGACGATAACGTCATAATGGGAATAGAAATGTTAAGCGGAGAAACATTTCTTCTGTATATACTAGAAGGATTAAAAGCTTAAAGGGTTTCTTTTTTCTTTACCTAAATGTCTTAATATTTTATATTGTGTTTTTTTTTACATCTTTTTCAAAAATATATATTAATATTTTAAAAAAATTCGTAAGATCTAGATATTTGTCAATTCGTAGATGCCCTATGTAGCGTATTTGTTTGGAGAGGCTGAGGCTTGAAATGGAATTAAGTTGAAATGTTGATGGGTGTGGGGTAAATCGCTCTGGGCTGTGCGGCTGCCACTGTTCTACGCTTAATGCGATGCGCCAAGACGCACACACACACACGCACACGCACACAAACATATACAATGACTTGAAACCGGGACAGACAAGGGCTAAAGCCGAGTCTGCGTCTTGGTTTGAGCTTGAGTTTCAGTCTTCCTTGTGGTCTGCGATGAGATCAACAAATGTTGGCAATGTATACAAAGTTTTGGGGGCCACTCGATGCTTCCAGCATATGTGGCGTCGCGTCTGCCGACATACATGCACACAAACATACATACATATACATTTGTATACATAACTATCCGGATGCTGCACTTCTGCTGGCTACTTCAGCTCATATCTATTCGTACATAATAGTAGGTTAATTTTCAATTCATGGTGGCCCAGCCGGCAGCTTGCTGGTGGCCTCAAAAAAGTTTCCGCTTTCAAACTGACGACTCAACGAATGAACGTACAGATCTTTATGTATCTATCCATCTTTACGTCTTATGGCATGGTTCATTGTGTCCCTATTCTCTGGCTTAAACCTTTTTTGCGGTGCAAAAAGAAAACAACATCAGTTCCAGTTTAAGTGGTCATAATGTGTAAAGTGGAATTAACAATCTTTGCCAGAGCTACCGTAAAAATCTTATAGTCGTACGTACCTACGGATAATGTCAATATGTTTTGATTTGTTTTTGTTTAATTTAGCGCAAAACATATGCATAAATATTTACAAACTTAATAAGAATGAGTTAGCATTTATTTACTTTTTAATTTTTTGAAAAACAAATATTTTTCTAGGCAATTAGTGTGTAGTCGTTATTTTAAAGGAATGCAGATCGCGAGAAATCCTTTATCATACCCTGTATCATATGGCATAAAGGGTATATGAACCCATTATGTAAAAACCGAAAAAGTTTATATAACATCCAGAGGGAAATCGGATTTACTAGAGAAGTTGATACAAAAATGTACGTCTGTTTCGACGTCTAGATTAAAAGATATAGGGGATAAAGGACAGCACGCTATACCATAGTTACAAGGTATACTGATGTAGTTTTATGTAAAAAAAAACTCGTAGGTCCCCCAAAAATCTTAACTGAAATATATGTGACTCAAATAGCCGTCTCTCTGTCCATATATATAAACGACTAGCTCTCAGTGATGGAGAGAGTTAAATCAAACAATTTTCATTGAAATATTTTATATTATCTGATTTTTTTATTGTCTTTACAAACATCGTAACCAAATTCTGCATTCAACTGATTTTTAATATTTCCAAGAACTAAGTCAGAATTTGGCAAAACGGGTAAATTATATCGAAAGGTGCCTTTAGGGAAAATCGGTTAAAAACGACTCTTTAACACAGTTACTAAATCAGAAACGTGCGTTATGAAGCTAGAATAAAGTTAAGAGATTAGCGCATGGCAGATCCGAATGTAGAACATTCGTTTCATCTTTGAACTTAATAAGTTATATTTTATATACTGTGTCTCAAATCTTAATCTTAGCATTAAAGTTATATATATAGATAGTACACTGTGTCATACATCTTATAGCTTAGAGGATGCATCTCTATATAAAGTCTTCAATGCCTGTTGTGTGGCTGCCCATATATTATTAGAAAATGTAGTCTGTTTCTTGGCAAAACATTACTGTACTAGTTACCTTATTCGTCGCACTCTGAAAATGACTTAAGAAGAGAGGGAATCTGTATGTACATATAGCAAAAACAATCGTATTTTTTTCTTTTTAGTAGGCCTCACCTCGACACTGTTGTTTTCTTCATCATTTTTTCAGCATATATTTCAAAAACAGACATTATGATGAACCTTTATACAATCGCTGGATGAACTCAATCACGAATTCAGCAGGCTACAAAACAAACTAACCTATTTGAAGAGCACAGTATTTGTAAACATTTATACAAAAAATTATAGAATTTTTATATTGTAGAAGAAGAGAAGCTGGAAAAGCTCATACCCGAGAACTTACCTTTTCGGGATGCATGTATTACACTTGTCAGAAATATTCCAATAATGTTTTTGTCAGGAATACAGAATCTCACAACAGAATTTCTTCACCGAACAAATACACAAACGCAGTCCAAGCAAACAAAATCGAATGAGTTTTTATAAGAAAAAGTAAAGGTAAAGTGGTAAGTTGTATCAATCCAAAGCTGATGAACACAAGGTACATCATTAGCCGTCATTTATAAAGCTACAGTCTCTCTTTATGATAAAACTTTGTTGCTTTGCTAGAGATTTCATTAAACTTCCAATTTAATAACAAAAAACTCAATTATGTAGCATAAAAATTTATAACTAGAAAGATTACCCAGACTCCCTACAAGACAATTCGTTCTGCCTTCCAGGAACTTTTGGACAGCCACATTGTGGCTCTGCCGCTGACGTTGATGATGATGACGAGCACGACGAAGGAGGTCAGCACCGAACTCATAACTCATCATTAATAACCAAACCTAAATAAGACATTTTATTGTTGTACCAAATTGAATTCCAGCTGTGTAACGGGCCCAGCAGAAGAAGAACCCAACCGAAAGACCAACCAAACGACCTTACTTAAAATTACACAACTGACCGTAGATTATCGATAAAAATGCACCAAAGCGATGCTCCGTTCAGGTGTTACACTTGGCGGCGACGGCGGCAACAACGCAAAGGACCTAACCAGGGGTGGCAAGCGTGAAGTAAAAGCAAAAGAAAGACATCAAAGGGTCCCAGATACTCTGGCCGTTCATCGCTGCTGTTTTTGTTGTTATTATTATTGTTGTTCTTGACTCACTTCCTACGCCCTGTGTGCGCTGGCCAATGTCATAATTAAAATTGCTATGGCTTCTACATTAATCCCGTCCGTCCCGTAGCGTTAATCTCATTTTGGTAGCTCGCAACAGCCCCCTTTGTTTCGACGTATTTCGTTGGTAATTTTGCAGCCCAACCAAGTGCAAAAGTCAATTCAATCTTTGTATTTGTTGTTGTTACTGATTTTTTTCGATTTTTTTTTTTTTGGCGCTAAGATCAAAGTCGTCGCCCTGAGCGTTAATCTGGCGTGTTGAGCTACCTGTTGGCAATCGTGTCGTCAGTTGTCCGACCTCTGTCTGCTTACAACAGTTTCCGTAATTCCTTAAAAAAAAAGAGGGCGAAAAAGAAGCGAATTGTTTTTCAAAACGATTCTGCGAAACTAATTGATTTCAAGATCTTTTCTTCGCTGTTTTTAGAATTTGCCAGCGGCACTGAAAAACAAATCGGTTTTCTCACACCTTATTCCTCGAATGTCATCGTCTGGCTCGGAGCAACAGTTCTCCCAGTATTATTAAAGATATATTAATATGTATAGCTCGAGAAGCTGTTGTTCTGAAATTTAAGTACAGCAAGCAAGATCTTTATAAAATTTCGGAATACGTTACGGAGTTAATTAAGGCAGCCAATATATAGGGCAAGAATTAATCACTTCACGCGTGAGACTAAGGCAAATAAATATATATCTTATTTTGGAAAAGAGGCGAAAATTATTTGTATATTAATTTATGGTGCTAGGTCGCAAAAGTATAACAGCAGGTGTGCCGCAGGGTTCCTTTTTGGAACGTATTTTTATATAGTTCCAATGCAAATTCTATATAATACTCTTATCTTTGCAGAGTCAGAAAACCTATTACTGAAAATGTGATTGAAATGTCTTGGGTTGAGGAGCTTTCAGCAAGTTGGTGCTCGGCCCAAAACAAGCTAAACAAATTTTAACCAAAAAAAAAACTTACTTTTTATCAAATTGAAATCAAAATAAACAGTAAAATAATGTATGTTCAATACAGGTTGGATACAGGCACCACCTATTTTGACTAGTAATTACTGTACGACGAATGATTCCCCAATGTAAGTTTCAAGAACGCAATTTTCGAAACATTAACTGAATTTAAATTGAAAGTAAAATTAATGGCATTTTTGACGCAGGTGAAAGCAAGTTTTCCAACAACTTGGTTGGCGTTCCGGCTCCATCTTGGTTTCTTAAAAGTCTTATCAGTTCTATGCACGTTTATGTTGGGGAAATATCTAAAAAAAACGTCCAGCAACTCAAAATTATAAAAGTAGAATTAATGGAAGAGACCACAGTTTGATTTTAACTATAAAAAGGAGCTACAGGCGAAAACTTCTTTTGATCGACAATTGTTAAAATCTTGATTGGTTAGGAACCCTTGTTAATTCAAAACTTTTGATAATAATAAAAAAAGTTTTGGTGATCAACTTATTTTTTTGCAATACTTTTTAACGGTTAACACGTTGATTTTGGTCTAAAATTTCAATATGAAGTTACTTTTTAGCCAAATGAATGGAACATCGCAGTAGCATTGCAGGAACTACTGATGCATTATAGGGCATATTTTGGTAATGAAGAGCGGCGCTACTGAAAGAATCTTTATTTCAAAATGGAAGAGCTCAAATTGAGAGCCGAGCGTGGAGCAGTTTAGTGTCGGTGAATTGGCCACCTATATTATTGAAGTAGCATTTTAATTGTTACGTTTTAGTAAGACTCATATCTATAACGTTAGACCGCAACGGACTGATGCTATATATTGAAAGATTTGAGTCGTCTTTAATCATATCGGTCGTTTTATCGACAAATACATACACTTCCGAATGCGAAGATTTTTTTGTAACTAAAATTAGCAAGTTCCTAAAAATCACCTCTACAGTACTATGCCGTGGCCCTATAGAAGAAAGCTTAGCTGCAAAATACAGAATTTGGTAGAAAATTTGCCACTGAACATTACAAAAAAAAAAAAAGTGCACGAGATTTTTTAGACACTAAAATGTAGAAAATGTATTATATATTTAATAGCCTGTAAACGTACCTGTTACTTGAGTGCTATGACTAAAATATGAGAAATATAAAGAATTCGATAAAAGCCAAAAGACCCCACCTTTAATTTGAATCACTTTATTGAGTTGCTTACTTGAAAATAAGCCTGCCCTAAGATATTTAAAAAAAATCGAATTATTGTCGAGTATTGCGTAAGCACTTGATCGAAAAGTCCATTCGCACGTTTATAAAGTTCTTTTGCTGATAGATCTATTTGGTGATAATCTTTAAGAAAAATATAAAAATATTACTCAATATTTTTGAGTTTTAGGTGCCTTTTTAATCCATAAATCAACGTGGATCATTTATATTCTATTGGAGCATAGACTGTATATATGAATGTAGATCCGGTACCAAAATAAAGTTTGAACTGTGCTACGCTTCACTGTTTAGATTAACGGTAGATCCAACCTAGTTCGGCTGAAGAGGCGATCTCTTACTTGCAATCAGGCGCTTACTTAATGGCTAACTGACCTCCAAATGAGCTACTGATGTTAGGTGCTGTGCCATTGATGTAAATCCTTTTCCGCTCTTTTTGTGTGCTACAGCTACAGGTTTTCTATTTTTCGGCCTATATGAGTAATAAACGCGTACCGTTCTTCAATAGCTACAAACTTTGGAAAGGAGTCTGAGAGAACCAAAAATATTTTTAAATACAGGGAATCTTTCAAACCAATTGTCCTAAGAAATCAAGTTTCTTTGGATCTCCTAAACAGTAAACAACAGCAAGTTGTGGAAGTACATAAGAAAAGTGTGTAATGATATCAAGAGAAATTCCATCCAACAAATGCATAATAATTAATCAAATATTAACAATTGATTTTGCAATTTCCCACTGTGGTGATTAAAAAAGTAAAAAGATCTTAACATTTGTTAGCAAACTTTAGCGTCTATTCACACATTTGTCACCATGACTTCTGATGAAACAAACAGCTGGTAGGTACACTTCATTGGAACAGATCTCCCACGCAATGTATGCGTAGCCACTTTGTGCTACGTTCGATGAATTATCCGAGTGACAGACGCAGATCACTGCACCACTGCACCATTGAGCACATTGACAAACAGTCAAACAAACAAATAAATTTTCAAGATGTGCCAACGACGCAGTGTGAGGGCAGTGTCGTAGGGCTAAGTTTGAAGCCCGTACCATGACAATGGCGTTTCGAGTTTTTTTTTTATTTTTTTTTTGAATAGAAGCGCAGCCACAACACTTACATAGGTTCATAGAAGAATACTATATGTGGCATATACGGAGACTATACATGCATTAAGAAAACTGTCAAAGCTGAATAGAACTTAAGAGGTTTAGCGCGCTCTTAACGTTTCTTTCTTTATCATGTTTTTGTTCAAGCGAGTTTCTCCAAGACCAACCATGAAGTGGAAATTACCTACCGCAGTCGCAAGCAGATGTTACGGCAGGGGCGTCGTCAAGGGAGTCGCAACACTTGAGTTAATAGAAATTTCCGAGAGTCCAGTGGCCTTTGCTAAATGATATATTGAGCTTATGCAGCATATAAGTAATCCATAAAATCGGAATTCAATCTAACCCAAGCTTATATACTTGAACGGATTATAAAGGATGATTTTTTAAAAACTTAATGGTAATCAGCTAACGTGATCAACGTGCGTGTTTTAATCGTGTACAGTTTGGTTTATAATTTAACCATGTCTCGACTTGTGATGTATAAAGGCTGTTTTTTTAGCAACTTATTTTTGGGATACGCATTTTTTATGCCAAATATGTCATTTCACTTTCCTCTCTTGAGAGATCATGCTCATTTCTGTTAAGTTAAGAAAAGTAGCTTATTTTTGCTAGCGGTGCCGGTACTAGGTAAATGCTGCAAAGAATTCAACCACCGAATTTGTGTTTCAGAGGCGAGTAGGCTATCACTCCATTACGGCAGCCTCTGTCCTACTATGCTCGATGAACTTGGCTAATATAATATGACTGAAAGAAGATGGTTTCAGATACCGCACTGCATAAGAAACAATACCCAAGCAAGAGTCAAGTTCAAGTAGCAGTTTACTACATTGTTGGGGTCAGTTGCCGCCTAGGTCAAGTGATATAACGTCTACAGACTACCTTTAGTAGGGCCGTATTAAAGTTCATAATATAGCAACAAAACCGCAATAATTGACTTACTTTAAGCCCATTTGTTTGAGAGAGTTTGCCGTAGAGATTGTTGACCTCACAGCCGTTGCCAACATCAACATTAAATTATCCTTAACCATTTATTATATCACAGGAATCCATAGGCATACGATTTTAAACATTATAATAAAATTTATTTGTCATTCTTGTTTAAAAATACAACAAGCAGGCTCTTAAAAATCACCTTTTGCTTGTGAAAATGAGAAACTATAATTAAAGATAATTAAAATAAATGATCATTGGGATTACTTTACTTCCGCGCCAGTAGACAAATGCAAAACGTATATGGTAATAGTTTGCGCATATCCACACACAAGAATAACATTGAAAAAATCTATATATATAGAATTTAGGGCAGCCAACTACTTCTGGCATGATTTCAGCCTTGAATAGTTGAGTCTCAATTTTTTTTTTATTGGGTAAGATTTGCAACACGACCTGTAGGTCTATTCGGTCCTTTGCATCTCTGGGGTCAAGAGTGACTTAAGCAGTTACATACATCACAATTGTCTCAAAAAATACAGCTTTTTATTTAAGAATATTTAAAAAAAAATAATAAAATAATTCAAAAAAATAATTTGTTAACCAAAGTATTTAAAAGCCAAAGTATGTCAGGATTCTCAAGTATTTGCGGTAGGTTTATGAAAAAATTTATTGTATTTGGCAGATTGAATTCGTAAATAAAATCTTAAGAATGTTACTATGTGATGTGACGCGGTTAGGTGTTTTTCTTCTTCCCGAAAATAACATACGTCTTTTGCCTCGAAAAGGATCGATATCTTGTCATTCTTCCTTGTAACAAGTAGTAATGCTCAAAAGTAATAGGACAAAAAACTTGTACCGAACCGATTTGATCGCTTGAACTCGATGTACAACTTATTCTTTTTCTCTCTTTAAATAATTTGGGTCTATATCTCGTAATTGTTCTTAAAAACAAACAATAACGTTTAAAGGTGCCAGTTAAAAAGTCCGATTGTTAGGTACATAACTTTAAATACACAAATTTAAGCGTGTAGAGTCAATTCTAAATTCAGATAAGAATTCTGCACTAATAAATTACTTGGGAAAGGTCTTCAACTTCAACATATAACAATGTAAAAGAGTGAGTAAATCTATGTACATATCCAAACTGCCGATGAAGCAAAGAAATTCAATTTATTTTTTTTTTGTAGTTTTCAATAGCCCCCATCAAATAAATTTTTTTTTCTGCCTCCCTGTCCATCAAGTCGTATGTTTGTATAGTACAATATGAAAATAGAACCAACCAAAGTTGCAGCAACGCAGCGGGTCTGGAACTCACGAGTCGCACACAAATGAAGTTATTAACTTGAAATTTTGATAAATGAATACATGAAAGCTAATGACAAACTTCCGGCGCGTTTGGGTCTTAAGCTCATAAATAAGCCAAGAGAAAACCATAAAGAACTCAAAAAATAAAAGTTATGTAGAAAATCTATGAGTATAGCAGTGGGTATGCCTGGATCTGAGCCTGTGTCTGGGTCGTGCTCGGGTCGCTCGCTGCCCACGCATGCCCGTTTGCCCGTTGAACCCATTGACTTATCAAGACCTCGGCGTTGTCGCCGTTGCCGGTGTAGTCATCATCATCATCATTGTAGTCAACGTGTGCGGCCCGAGCAATTAAAATGTACGGGCTAGTCAGTAACGGCGGGCGGCAAGCTAACAACTCAATACAATGTAAACAAATGATATACGGTCACACTTACACAGCGACAGACGCTGCCCAAGCATTGAGTGCTCTATTGAAATGTTCAGTTTTTTTTTTATTTTTCTTTTTTTTTTAGTTTAGTTGTCTGGGACTTACCTTTCGGTTAGACACGACGGGCGCACAGCTGGACGCAATCCGGTCCGGTTTACATGCGTCGCAGCAAATCAATTTGAAAGAGATTTTCATTTGATTTGAGTTTTTCTAAAATGCAATAAAACTGCCCGGACCTGTGGTTTTGACGTTGGTGTGGTCTCGTTCTGTATGTATGTGCGCCTCGGCTTGCTAGAGATACTATCTGCAAGATTGAGATACGTTGGACTAACAAGTTGAGTTGTCAACGCACAACACAGGTTCACCAGAAGTGTACGTTGAGTTATGGCTTTCGACTTGAGTTTTATGATTACACTGTTGCATTTGCCTAATTGATCGTATTAGTTGAGAGTTACAAGAAGTGCTAAATTCTGGACAAGCTTTTGATTTTCGAAACAGATAATTCTAACTTGGGTAAAAAAGTGTAATTAGCTAAGACCACCATGTTTAGTCATTTATTTAATCATTATACGTTCTTTGCTATACAGTAACTAGCACAATCTATGATATCTTGTAGTAGTTATATTGTATTTCAGATTAAACTAGACATTAAGGATGACTTCATTAACTTTTTCTTTAGAAAATACTTAGAAGTTCAAGCAGCTTACTTTTAGGAACACTAATACAAATATTACAACGCGACTAGTGGACAACGTAATATTTGCTTTTAAAAAAGATTTCAACCATATTCTAATTTTTCTGCGAAAATCAAAAAGTTAGTTTTAAAGTATCAATCACCCTTTTTACATTAGAAGTAGCCAAAACTGTCTTTTTAAACAAAAATAGGAAGCATAAAGAGAAACAAACCCCATTTAAAGATCACAGTCAACTGAAGGTTACACTACCTAAAATGATTTATTGGACAATGCGAAGTTCTAGTCACCCTGATCATACTGATAATACTGGTGGTCCCCGTTTTTTCACACAAAGTAATTATGTAATATATATTATCAAATCGGGTAACTGAAAGCGCCACACGATAGTGATTTCGATCAATTTTTGATCAGCAAGCATCTCTGTATTCGAAATTTAATTAATTGTCATATGAGCGCAGTCTTTCCTAAGATTAATATATAAATATTTTACAGTTCTTAAGATATTCAATTAAAGGTTCACTGCTGCTATAGTATCTCTATCCCATGGAAATTGAAAGGCAAATTCAGGAATTTCGCTTTCCTTCATGCCACAATTTCGATTATTGTTGATTACTCAATCAAATTGCACAGTTGGGGCGTTCAAATCTTGGCGCTTGAATGGCAAATTGCCTTGGATTGGGCATAAAAACAAACTTGGTATAGGTCCCAGTAGCACATGCGCTGGCTGCCACTGTACGGCGGGAACTCTGTCTTTATGGCTAACCACTCAACATTTCAGCTCGAGCTTCGCCATAATAATTTCAAATTTAACGCAACGATGAGGCGGCAGCCATACGGTGGCAGTTTGCCCGGCAGCACCAAAGTCAACAACAAACAGCAACAAATAAAGTCGGCTGAGTGCGGACGTCGGGTGCTGGGGAGAAAGAAGCGCATGCATAGTGGTTCGCGGGCTAAGATCAAAGCAAGCGCCAAAATGAAAATTATTACAAAGTGATGTAGCATGACTAAATACAATTTTATGTATTTGTAGTTTGTAGTTTAACTTCTACACTCCATCATCAGCATGTGATCCGGTTGGATTGCTGCATTGGCCGCTGCCTCAGCTGTCGAAGAGCTTCAAAGAGACGTGAAACAATTTTGTGCGCTAAGATGGAGGCGGTGGGTGAGGTCAGGCATGACCACCAACCACAACGTGTGCACAGGAGCCATAAAATGGAATTACACGCATTTACACAACCGCAAAACATTTCTACAAACAATCGCAGTCATGTGTGCGTCTGTGTGTGGGTATCGGTGATAATGTCTAAATTTGGCCCAAATGGAATTGAGGCTCTGCGCCAGTGGCAGTAAAAGTCATTTCGACCATGTTTCGCCTGCTAAGTGCCTGACCCATTATGAATTTTTCGTTTCCTTTATTTCTCATGTCTGTTAGCCGCTTAAGTGTTCCACACGTTATGGAGTGATTCATCCAGGCAAGCGTTGATAATTGCCAAGGTGTTGAGACTTTGTCTGCTGACATTTGACATCTTATGCGGGTGGCCATAACTAACGTGATAACAGTTTTAACAATTTTAATGCCTCGTTTCCTGTTGCCTTTTGTGGTAAAGATATGGAATAATTTTAATATCTGTATTCTAAAGATTACGTCTGCGTGGGAATTGCCTAAGCTGAGAGTGCAACACAAAGGTTGTTACATAAGTACTATTCTTGATTATGTAGATTTGTTACAGCAGCTGTAATTTTGCTTAAGGATCATACAGGTACAGACCAATTGAAAATGAAATGTGTTGTTGGAAATAAGACTTCAGATTTAATATTATAGAATATGACATTTTTTTATAAAGTTCCCTTGCATGGTTAAAAGATTACCAAATCGAATTTAAGTTGAAGCGCTATAAGTATTACATTGTGGGAAAATATGTAAGTCTTTTGAATGTTGAAAACCTGAAAAAAATATCGACTTCAATGGCTGCTTGATACGATCAAATTAAACATTTGCATAGCAAAATTAGCTTCTGGAATTGAGTTAGAGCGAAAATATACAAGCTAAACTTGTAATGTGCGAAAATCTAAAATTTTTCTTGTCCCAACTGTAAGAGACCAATACATATTAACAATGAGAGTTAGATCGTTTAGGTTCGGTATTCTTGCGATGTTGATTCGACCTTGCAAAACGACCTTGAGCGCCACCATTAGCTTTGCCGCGGTAGAAAGGCCGTCTTTGAACTCTGCGGTTTCAGACAAGTTGACCCTCTGTTGTGCAGCATCTTTAACTTCGTAATGTAAAGAGCATTACAGAAGGATCAAGTACATCGTACTAGCACTATTTTTTTAAAGAGTGTTCAACTCCTTACGCAGTCCGATAAAGGGCATTTGTAAGAATAAGTCCGCATTTTCATGTGCTATACGTAAAAAAATATCGATTTTTTAAGCTTATCTTTCGGCCAAATACATTTCCATCTATTTTAATTAAATCTTCATTCACAACAAAGGTACAATATTCTGGTGCTCATTTCATATAAGATATTTCATGTCAGAAAAGCAATTCTTTCGTACGCATAATATTTTTTATTGAGGA
The DNA here is from genome assembly GCA_035046065.1 of Chymomyza procnemis. Lineage (NCBI taxonomy): Eukaryota > Metazoa > Arthropoda > Insecta > Diptera > Drosophilidae > Chymomyza > Chymomyza procnemis. The sequence goes on along the minus strand of JAWNOJ010000023.1, from coordinate 6,418,817 downwards.
ACCCCCATATGGTTTTTGTTTACACGTATTCTGCTATATTCATTGACATGCAAATAGCCAATAGCACCGAAAACTCCCTAGAGACCAACAGACCTCCATATATCAAAGTAGGTAGACAGACAATTTGATGGCTTTTCCAAATAAATGGCACGTGTTTGCAGCTCGGACAATTTTCCAACTGACCTTTGAACGATTTCCAAGTGCTTCAGAATTCCATGAAAAATAACAAGCCATTTTTGGTTTAATGGTCGAACTCTAATGCTTAACTATTGTGACCTTGTTGATATTTGTTGTTTTATAACTGTTGACATTGGCAATTAACGTGCTAGATTTTGGACTGGATGGACAAGGTATAAGCAGAACAAGGTCACAAGTGAAGTCGGAACTAGTGATTAAGCAAGAGTTGGCTGGTTAGAAATCTAAGTAGGTTTGGAGAAGTTTTTAAGATTTCTATTGCCGCGACAAGGAGTTTATGTTTATGAAAAGTTTACTTAAATATCACAAAACTCCATCGAATTGCTGTCAGTAGCATTCTTCGGACAAAAGAGCTTCAGTAATCATATATGACTTTAGTTAATTTGCAGGTTATCTCTGAATTTCAAGTTCTCAAGGATAAATTGTTTTTAAAAGAACTCTCTCTTAAACTAATGATAATAAATATCTGTAGCGTCGGCAGATCAATTTTGATTTTATCTCCCTTATAACAATCTTAAAGTACCCAAGATCATAATTTTCTATAATGCCTCGAAATTAGGCCTTAAGAACGAAATTTTATGTCCAATTTTGTTTTGTTTCACACCGAAAATTGAATAGAAGCATTTACTCAAAAGATTTGTCGGCTACACTCTTGTTTGCTAACAAGTGATTTTTATTTTAAATAAAGTTAAAATTCTGAAAAATATTTCTTGTGCTTAAAATAAAAGTTCTATATTGACGGATAGGACTGTATTTTTACACACTTTTAAATTCGTTGCTTGCGGAGTAATATGAAAAATAATTTGCATGAAATGATTTCCCAAGAGTACTGGCCTTATACAAGTATCATTCGATAGTTAACTGCAAAAACACTAATTTGACTGCAATTAGAAAAGTTCCAAGCGGAAATGTTTATAATAAACTCCACCGATTTTAACAAAATTTGGTATAGTACTTGCAAACACCGAAATACTCTTAAACAAATTAAATATATTAAACAATAAGCTAATTATTCGTGAGGTTATTTGAGGTAGTACACCGATGTGGATGTTTGCTCTTACCATATTTGAAATCTGCGAGTTCATACAGACATAAAGATTAACTTATCTAGTCAAACTGCTCATGCTTTAGATAACTTTAGTGCCCCCTGTGTTACATAAATTTTCGGCTTTTACAAACTTAATATATCCTTTGTCCCACAGAGTAGAAGGTCTTCAAAATCATTTTCTCTCATTATATATTTTTTTTCAATTATTCAAACGACCTAGCCTAACCCTTTAGGTGCTAAGACATATTTACCTTAGAGCTACTGTCAGCTTTTTATACCCATCACGGTAGAGTTATAATAATATTTATATAAAATTTATTATAAATATTGTTAAATGCCGGAAGCCTAATTGGTAAAGTTTTTACAGCTCAAGCCATTGAAGGTGTGACGATGTGTGCTTTGGTAGAGAACTGCCTTACGGCTGCAATAAAGTTCGACTTCTTTGGTGTATAATAATAATGCAGAGTTGGCCCACCCATTCTACCACTGCCATTGACACATTCAACGCTTTGCCATATGCAAACAGAAAGTTAACAGACCAATTAATTATGGCCATTGAGTTAAGAACCATATGTGACAGCCATGAAACACGAGCGCACCGTAAAACCAAGCTAAACCGATCTACAAGACAAGCAATCGATGCATCGAACCGCAGAGCCTTACAGAGCCGGCAACAACGCCAACAACAACGATGATGATGACGACGACGACGACAACTCAACGGTATGGAATCAACTTGGGATGGCACGGATCTTGAGTGCTGCTTGGGCAGGACCACACGCGTTTTGTGACGGCGATAAAAATCACAGCATGTTGCAAACAGTCAGCGATGTTGTGGGCAAATCTTTTGACAGTTCTTGCTGAAGCATAAAGATGCCAGATCCAGCGACAACAACAACATTACAAGTTGTCAGTACGTGAATAATATATATGGTGTTCCATACAGTCAAACCCTATAAAGCACTTTTTTGTTCCAAAAGTCTAGTGAAAACTATATTTTATTTTTCAATTTTTCATTGGATATTTTATGCAGTCATATTTTATGTATTTATCAAAGAGCTTCGTTCATGCCGTAGAAGGTGGACTGTACTACTTGAACGCTGACGCTCCTCCGGCAGCACTAAAGTCGCATCAATCAAACGCGCCGCCGACAAACTACAGCAGCAACAGAAGTCTACACGAGTCTAAATGCAACGACTTGTTTATGCTCTATATTTGGTTAAGATTGTGCAAACGTATTAGTCAACATAGCAAGTAATATATCCATGATTTTTATTTTAATATGACCAGAAAAAGCAAGATCATCTACTTATACCTATCAATGTAATCGGGACACACCATTTTTCTTTTTAATATTAAAAAAAACGACTACAACTAATATTCAATAAACAACAGCGAGTAAATAAAAACCTTAACAAATAACAAAATGTGCTAAAAATGTTTAACTAAATATTAATTTTGAATATGACAAACTTTGTTAAAAATAAATGCAGACGCTATTATTAGAAATGCTTATATACCAAAACTTTACTGAAAACTTGTACACATTTTAGGGTTTCTCATTATTCAGCTTTCATGTAAAAAAAAGTTTAAAAAACTAGTTTTATTAGAAATCCATTTTAAAATTGGCTTAAAAAATGTTTCCGATTAATTTTTGCCATTATAAATCTTAAAATCCAAGTAGTACACAAAGCATTACTCTTTCTGCATAATAGTCCAGTTCAGCTGTGACATATGCTTTCAAAAAGCTAATATGCTCTACCGTTTACCTTCAGGGTCTCGCAGTACGCTAAAAACTTACCCAACCGCCCCTCTTCACACACACACACATAACAGCCTCATACACACACGCGTGCGTTCGATCAATCATTTATTATGGCAGCCGCGATCATCGTTGGTGGCCCCATCACGAAAATACTTAGAAAATATAGCTAATTTTATATGGCCATACAATTTTACGCCTCAGCTGCAGTATAATTATTCACATTTGATATTACGTCCAATTATGAGCATGAAACAATTGTCGAACGCATTGTTGTAAAAGGTGCACAATAATTTTTGATTGACAAGTATGATGGGTTCGAATATTTTTGGAAAAACTTCTTTTTACACTTCTTTTCAATGCAACTTAATAATCAGATGAAAAGAGGCACAATACACTACAATTTAGAGTACCATTCAGCATTTTTTGGACTTTAAGAAATTTATTTTATTTGAACTTAGAATATCATCGAGTTTGTTAAGTTTCATCAAACTAAGCCGCGTTTTATTAAATTTTTAGTAGAAAAAACCAAATGGGGGAGCTATAAGCTATAGGCACATAAACTATAAGCTTCAGAGTTATCTGACTAATTTTTTATAGAATACATACATATATAGTAATATAAAAATAGAGTAAACCAATCTGCGATGCTTTAACAGCCTTAAAATTGCTTGCGAATTCTTCCGGCATCCTTGTCAACTGACAAGGTAGAACGCGTGTTCTTCGAGGTGCAGACATAACTTGACATTAAATAATATATTTGTACCTTTTGAATATTCTATAAGTTACTTCCATGCGGAGAATGGGTATATCTCTACCAATAACTGTTTGAAGACAACAGGGATCTACAGTTTACGTCCGAATTCAAACGACAGTGTCTTTGTTTAATAGAAATAAAAATATTCTTGGGAAAATAAAGTCTTTTTGCCAGCTATGCCAGTGTTAGTACCAGTACCGCTGCTAGAACCGACCTTCAGTTTAAGTGCCAAATACCCTACCATATCTAGACATATTTTTTTTATTATATCGATTATAGGATAAAATTTCGAAGACATTAAAATGAAATAAACCGATAAATCGCAATCTCAAAAAGTCATACTGAAAATAAAATTTTCAAAAATGGTTTAAAGTGTAGACGAAGCTCTGTCTATTCCAACATCTTATTTTCAAGATATTTTAAATTGATCCAACCATTAGAAGCTATTAGGGTAATGTGCTTTTTTCGTAATCTTATAAATTTCTGGCATGTTTTTCAAAGTTAGCAAGATATTGTACTGTCGAGAGTAGACATGATTTATTGTAGAAATAGACCTTTTTAGATGCTGTTAGCTAAAGCTAGAGAGAGCCAGAAAGCGAATTTGTACTTCGTTTTTTAAGAGCAAACTTTTTTTTTAATATTTTTGTTAATATATACTTTTTGGACCTCTAATTATGTACAAACTACGTCAGGGATACATTCACTTTTAAAAACATTTTTAATACACTGTACTGTAGGGTATAACAGATTTTTGCAATCCATGTAACGGCAAGATGGAGGAGTGCAGACCCGTTGTCCTTTACACTAAAATGATTATCATGATGTCCATCTTTCCGTGCGTAGATATCGCCGATTATAAAAGCAAGTATCCCCATACTGCAACATTTGATGTGAATATTGTTGAAGACGGTGAAATTTTCCGAAATACGTTAATTTTTTTATTGTTCCCCCAGATAAGATTGTTGCATTTTTTGATCAATATTCAATGTTTGACTCAATATATTCTATAGATATATTATATCCTTCATAACCCATAAAATGCTAATATATTTTGATTTACGTAATTAGTGTCCGTCTCTAGCGTAGTGGTGGAATTCTTGCCTCTAACACCGAAAATTGATAGTTCGATTCTCTGCAGTAACACTGTTTACCTAGCATTCGCATCGCTAGCAATAATACGCTATTTGCCTACGGAAATCTTTAAAGATACCGCCGTTTGGATTCGTCTAAAAACTGTAGGTCTTTGAATAGGTTGTGTATATGTATTGTTTAAGGGAAGTCTATTTATTTAATTTATTTTAAAAACATTTGGTAATATTCTTACAAAATTAAAAAACACACATTTAAATTATGTTTGAAATACGCCTTGAGAACTTTTAGTAACTTCTTTAGCGTGTTTTGTAATATAAGATCCCCTTACATATGAATATTATGTATATTATTCGAAATAATTGCGTGTATTTTAACTTTAATCGAAATTGTCTGAAATTGACCAAAAAAACTTTACTTGTTTTGCGACAAATGAAAAAAAACGAATTTAATAGTCATTGTAACAATGTAGATTAGTACTAGTCAAGCTGGAAAAGAGTATTTCACAGTCGAACAGCCATTCGATTGTATTATTTTTTTCTTTGTTTTTTTTTTTTTTTTTTTTTTGTATTACCAAATTGAAGGGTCACTTTATTTAGTAGGAAACCCAAAATATGTTATGCTCATTCGTTCATTTTTTTCTTATTTTTTTGTTTTTTGTTCAACTTCAATAAACATTTCAATTTTAATTAAGTTTGACTTGATTACTTTTCAGTATTCAGGGTGGTCTTAAAGCCAAGTTAAACGCTGTTGGTGGGCACCCATATAATTTAGTTGCTTAGTTAATTAGTTGTCAAACTTGTTGTTGTTAGTGTTGGTGTTGCCGTTAGCTGAGTAAAAAATTTTATGTAAGTTACTTTGCATTTATCGCCACATAAATATGGAGATTATTCATTAGCAATTTCCGTTTCCGATTTATCTTTAATGGTGCCGTCGTTTCGTATTGATGTTTGCTATTTATTTTTTTGTATCTTTTTTCAGCTTCAGCTTCTTCTTCTGTGTTGTTGTTGTTGTTGTTGTTGTTGCTGTTGTAGTTGTTGGTTTTGTTGTAATTAAGACGGCTACTGTTTTACGTTTGAAGATACAACTACTTAATGTAAGCAAACATGTTACAGATAAAAATCAACGCAAGACGTACTCTCTCTCGCACATATGTTTGTGTGTGTGTGTGAGTGAGTGTGTGTGTGGTCTTCATTGAAGTTTAGAGCTTGGGCCAATGAAAGCGGCAGCAAAAGCAACAGCAGCAACAAAAACAAACAAATAAATAAAGCAAGCAAAAGGCAGGCGGCGGCACTGCAACTTGGGTGGCAACATGCCATTCACCAATCACACACACACACACACTCACACACACATGCACACGCTTTTTCACTCACACATATAGCCGACACGTACAGTGGTCCAAATTTGCGATTAAGTGCACAAAATTTTATCTTTTGAAATTAAATTGTTAAAATACATTAAGGATCAAGCTGGGCAAAGTTTGATCCAAGCAGTTGCAAAGCAGCGAAGTGAATTCTGCTTATGGAAACGGTTAAGTACGAAAATCCACTATTGCGCCCATAAAACTTCAACAAACCATGCTTAACCCCAGAAACTAAAGAAGCTGGTGGGCACTGATTTTTTAGTCCCGACATACTCGGTCTTGAGACACTCCGCCAGAAACTGCTCACACATCTGCTTGTAGTTCTGTCATTTTCCGACACCGCACAAATACAATGCTTTCAGTAGTTTACAGTGGTCCAATTGTCGCCTATTTTGTGAATTCCAAGTGCATCCAGTGCCAATGGTTATTATAGTTTTAACATCCATCAGAATATCGAGGCAATCGGATAATTGGATGCCAGTTAAAGCCCTGAAGTACACGTAAGGAGAAATTGCTTTTGAACACAATCAAACATGTCCAGGTGCTACAATCGCATGTGCTATATTCTAGAATATAAAGAAGGGTCGTTAATATCTTTTGGTCAACGCTTTATAAACACAAAAACACTTCTACTTCTATTAAAATTATTGCAATAATTATTATTAAGTTTGACCCTCAAAGAGTTTGCCAAAGTCTACAACTATCAGAATTCGTTAGTTTCTCAATTTCAATACAACAATTATATTTTTGACTAGATAGGCAACCAGTTTCTACCCCTAAAATTACACCAAAATAACTGCTAACGGGTAAATATTGCACTAGCAATCAAATATTGAAGACACATCGCATAGCTCTCGCATGTCATGTCATCATGTAAGAACACTTCAAAGCCTTAGGCCTCTGACGTTCAGCAGTGATGCGCACTTGTGGGACTTTTTTTTACCAGATACCACAAGTACAGTTAAATATTTATGGAAGTGTTTTTATTTACATTTTGTTGACTTCAGCTTTTTTTTTATTCGTACGATTGGCTTCAAAATTTACCTAATTCATTGATTAAAATCATAAGTGCTATTGTATATTGAAATTTAAAAAATGAAACCTACAAATAGATTGTTTTAACAATTCCTAATTTAAGATGTCACAAAAGCCAAATTTTGATAAAAGAAAAACGAAGATAAGTAGTAATATTTGGCTAAAAACTTTGAACATTTTTAACAATAAATTTCAGTAATTTGCTAAATGTACATCTCGATATAAGTAGATCTAGATAAATAGCAAAAGCGAAATCCAATTTACATTTAAAGTGAAAAGCCAGAAGTTTTACGAAAATGTATTCAAGCAATGAAATACATGCATCGTTTGTTTTTTTTTAAATTGTTTATAAGAAATAAGCCCATTGGAGTACGCACAGGAACTTTTTTTTATATATTATGACTATTGAATTTATACGTGACTCCATAAAGATTTTGAGAAAATTTGAAGCGATATATATTATATTGCGACCATTGTGCACCAGTGGCGGCGCCGCAAAAAAAGAAAGCGCGTGCAACAAGAACAAGTAAGCTAAAGCCAAAAACAAAAACTCAACCGACCGGAACTGCAACTGGCGCTATATGCAATTATGTATATAAACATATTGTATGAGTCTGTACAAATGCATGTGTATGTGTGAGTGTGTGTATTTATGTATTGATGACCGCCCAAGGCGCTGGCAACAACAGCAACAACTACAACAAGAAACAGTAGCAACATTTGCCTTTTGCAGAAGATTGACAGCACTACACTTGGGAGCTTCAAACAGACAGCCGTTTGGCATTGGACCACCATGATGTTTGGCTCTTTGGTTGGGATCCGTTCTCCGGATAGATGGATGGATGGATGGACGGATGGATTGCTAGCTACATTGCTGACTAGCTGGGTGACTGGCTGGCTGGCTAGCTGGCTACACTGGATGACAAGCTGGCTGCACTGGCAGTTGTTGCTTGTCGCCACGCTGTTGCGTTATATTGTCAAAAGGGGAAGCGCAATGGGAATTGCAACATGTTGCATCGAGTTGTTGTTTCTGCTGTTGTTGCTTGGCATTGCCGGCAGTCTTTGTTACGCCTTATTTCTATAGGATGCTACGAAAACTGCTTTATTTTGATCTCAACGCTGTAAATTATACGGCGGCAACAACAACCGCAAAAACCACAAGAGCAACAACAACAACCGGAGCAACAACGACTGGTGCAAGAATAACAACGACAATAAGATTTGCATAATTGTTGACAACATTGCATGTTGCATGTTGCCACTTACTAGCTTCACTTGTTTCATTCAATATGATTTTCTTTTTTTGAAATTAGGAAAAAATCTGTGACGATTTTTGATACTTTATTTAGAAATAACAATTTTTCGTAGATCTTTAAATTTTTCTCTCAAAGAAGCACTGCCAAACCCACTTTATTGCCCAAAAAGAAAGGACTGAATTGGCAAGCATTTTTCAACAAGTTTGTGCCAAAAGACGTCCAATGCCAGACAGCACGCAAAAGGCTCAATTAAGATGCGAGTTCGGTGAGCTGCTTAAATCGCATTTTGCCTCCTAAATTACATGATTTAATGCCTCAAAACTATTTTTTGTGGAACTGTGTTTAAGCTCATTTTTAGAGCGATAAGCGTTTGGTGCACTCTGATAGCCAATATTGAAGAACCTTTTTATGATATACTGGTCAATATGCTAGCAAGAGTATACAAACCCAGCGTTTGAACTATTTGCAGCACAGCCAATATCTTTAAACATAAAGCTTAATTATTTTACAACAACTTTCCACTGATCATTTAAAAAAAAAGACAATGCTGCTTTTTTGTATCATAAAAATGTGGCAAAGTCAATTGTATTAAGTTTCAATGCCTTAAGAGCCCATTGAACACAAATGCTTATTTAAATTTCCGCTTTTAATTTTATGTTTATATATATATATTTGATAGCCCGTAAAAGTACCTGGTATTTTAATGCTATTTCTTATAAACGTAAATAAATTTAAAGATTCCAATAAAAACCAAAAGACTAACCAGCTCATAAAAACTTTAAGCGTTTTTTGCACACAATGATTCCTAGAACAAATACAAAACCCAAATAGCATACACAAGAACATCAACATTTGGAGCTAAAAATTTTAATGCGGCCAATCGACCACCAACCCCATGAGACCACACACAATGTTTGGAATCATGCCAGAATGGGACCGCCCAGGAGCACACTTAAAAAATCAAATTAAAAATAAAAATACAAACAACAAATAATTGCTAATTTTAAGCACAGTTGAGGCAACGAATACAGCATGTTTGGTAGGATCAAAAATGGGCACCCTACCATATTGTGTGTGTTGTTGCATAAATTAGTGCGAGTGAAATAGCACCAATAGCTCTTTGGCATTCGCATGCTTTAAAAACGTCACGCACTATCAAACGAGAAAATGATCAATGGGGGCACGCACACATACACACACGTAGCCTGCATATAGCCAATAACAACAGCAGAACGGCTAATAGACCTCCCAAGATGTCGAATTAAAGACCACACACGACGCAGAACGATCGAAGCATTCGAAGCAGCAAGAGCGAGAGAGCAGGCAAGTCACATATGTGTATGCCCCTTTGAGTGTGTGTGTGTGTACGATATCTTCAAAAACGATTTCAGCATTGACCGTAAAGGGGGGAGATATGTTAAGCAGATAATTTAAAAATGTATCTTGAACATGTGTTGCACTCAAGTGTTTATACAAGTTTCAGAATAATAATACAAAAAACAACAAAAACTGCGAGTGAAGATGATAAAATGTTGCAAGTAAGATTGCAGGGCCTATTTCCGCAACATAAAATACGTCCTTTGCAGCGAACATTTTTTTATGGCTTTGCTTTTTCGTGCTCCTATTTCATACAGCCTAGTTTTTCGATAATTTCCCGTTTTACATTTGCGATGACTTTGTCAATATCCCTATCCTAAGGATAAACAATCATTGGCTTTAATCGGCTGACTGCAAAGAAAAATTTGCAATAATACATTATTTTCCCTTGTGCTCTCACTTTCGTATAATTAAATATACGTGATTTAATGTGAATTAACTTGTTCGTGCTTCAATTTTCGTAAAGTTTGTAAACAATTTCCTTTTTGCACTTGCTTTAAATTCGTAAATATCCCTTATTCTATCGGTTAGATAGAAAAGAAATTTTAAAAATTGCATTATACATCCTTAATTTATTTTTTGGAATCTCTGGCAGCATACTTACCACTAAACCCAAAGTTTGGAGGTTCGATTCCAACCATTATAACATACATTTTATTTAACGTCTTTTGGTAGACAGCATTAGTGCTACCTACTGTAGCTGCACAATAACCCATCAACATAAAAGTCATAAAGTTCCACAAAGAAACAAAGAGAAGCAATCAAATTTTTCCTAGATCTGTCATGTGCTAATCTATTAATTTCCATCCAGTTTAGTATTTTTGAGCCCCATTTCCTCCTTCGGTACTCTTGCAGTAAGTACTACAGTCTGTTACGTTATATTCCACAGGACTACATTTGGGCAGAACACTCATAATTTTGCGAAGACAGCGTTTTATAAAGGCTTGCAGTGTATTTATTTCAGCCATTGTTGCATTCCATCAATGGCACAAGTATATTCCTGCGCGATGTTGTTTGAGTTTTACTTTTACTGCATTTGCTTTTTTAAATGATTATATAGTACAATTCCAATGTGTTTGGCGCGACAATTTTCGTTTTGAATAAAACGGTTAAAATGACTGGAAAAAAAATTTCCCTATCTGTGCAATGCCATAAATTAATTAAAAATATTTATCAGCTAATATTGATTTTTTAGCTCTGTCCCATGTTCGCCTGGGTCAGTTCTTGGAGGATGGATCCTCTCCAGGCATTTTTTTTGAAAATGCCTTTATGTTTAATTCTCTTGTGTTGGTTTCTATAATCTGCTGTTGAGCTTTTTCGATCGAACTGGTGATTGGCCAGATGCGACTTATCCCAGTGGTGGGGCTGTCACCTGACGCCTTCTGGGAGTGGCGTCTGCGCTTGGCTGCGCGGAAAGGCTGGGCGATACAGTCTTTTTTTTTTAATTGTTGGCATCATTCTAGCTGGTGTTGTTGCTGTACGCCGAAAAACTATGAATGGCGCTTGGTTCTATGGTTTACCCTCCATTTAGCGTGGGGGGTGAGGAGTGGGGCAAGGGGGGGTTGCCAGAAATTGTTGACAGGCATTGTGCAAACGGAGAAAAGCTTTCTATTAGGTAGAGAAGCAATTTTTAAGAGGGACGTTGGAGTGGTCATGCCTCTTGCCATGAGTGGGATTCGAACCCACGACCCCGCGTTTAGAAGGCAAGTGTATTACCCACTAAGCTACGAGGCATAAATATAATTAAAGAATATTTAAAAAATTATTATTTCTAAAATTCGGTTTAATTTCACACGCAATATATGAATTTTAATTATTGTTGTCAACTTTACATATTTTCTTTTAAATTTAATTTGTGAACGAATAACGACGGTCTACATAATTGAAATATGTGAGTTATTGGATAGCTAGAAGTAGTTATGCGTTATGCGGTTTGAGTTGCCTCTTTGATTCGGGACTTTGATATATTAGATGTATGTATTGTATATATGTATGTATGTATAAAATCGCACTTGGTTCAGTTTATTGCAGATAAAGGCCACAAGTTCTATGAGCGTGGAATACTAAATTTGCCAGGAAGATGGAAAAAGGTTATCGAACAAAATGGCAATTATATATTTGCTTAAAGTTCATTCTAAGTTTTATTAAAAATGCATTTACTTTCTTTTAAAACAGTAATTACTTTTTGGGCAAACCAATACTTTATATTTTTTGTAAGGCCATCATTACCATCCGTATTTCTACCCAATTGTTGTGGTCTGTTTAGTCAGTTAAATCATTCAATAATAATATCGAGCTTTAATTTGTTTCTATATTTTGATATCACTAATTCATTTATGCTAACTCAGTTGGACTTTTTAAACATAAGACATTTATGTTCTATGATTTTCCTTACAAGACATCTTTTATTTCATTTTTATAGATAATAAACATAAACAAACATTTACATTATTGTGTTTAAATATGATTTTTAAAATATCAATCGACACAAAAAGAAAAGTGATCGATTTTGAACGGCTGAAGCAATTAATTGAAATACATTTTATTATTTGTGTATATATAAACTATCGCAAATTGATTTTGCCTCCTTTTACAATATTTACAACAACTTCGTATAAAACCCAATTTCAGAATCACATTCATACTTATTAACCTAACAGTAAATATATTTTTATTTTTTATTGTTATATACAGCTTTGTTTTTGTCTTGGGTGTCAAAATTGAAGAAATAATATTTAATAATAAGGTTTCCACTATCAAAGTAGATTGTTTCTTTACCAAATCTGATGACAAGAACTTTCAACTTTTACATATTTGAAATAATTTCAACTTTCTCAATAAAAAATAGTACAAAAAGTAAGGGGTATTTTACTAAACCTATTATTCTTTTACGAAAACACTATGTGAAACAGTTTGTTTGGTCGTAAGTTATTTTGTATATACTTATTTTATAAATTAAAAGCGATCTAGATGTTGAGTTAAAATAATGATAAACGAATTTTCTTCGCTGCGTAAAACCCATTAAGTATTTTTTCGCCAAATTTTGTTTGCTGAACCAACAATAAAATCAAAGATTTTACTTTTGTTTCAACTTTTCAATTAATATTTAAAAAATGCATTTATTACATCTATTAAATATTTAATTCCTGAGACTAAACATTAAAAGCAAGACACTAGGAAATAAAACTGTAACAATCAAACTGCACCGACTGCGCGGCATAATTATCGCACAATTATTATCTGACTAAAATTAATCGATATGCTACATATCGGTTCCCAGCCCAATTTACTTCAATACATTTTGAACTAGTTGTTGTTGATATTTTTAAATATTTTATGTCTGTCACTATTTATATTGGTTCTAGGTTATAATTAATATACACCACTATTCTGCAACTGTACTAATATTTCCACATTCATTAGAAAGTAATATTGCATTGACTACCTTAGAGAAGGAGCTGGGTTCAATAGCGTATTTTAGTGACCAGTTCATTGGAACTGAACGACTCAACTCCAATCAACACGGAACGTGTGTTAGATTTTGTTCTGATAATTGACACAAAATTTATTGTGCTAGTCTTTCAAAATGCCACCAAAAAAAGCACCTGCTCCGAGTAAAAAAACTGAGCAAAAAAAGAAAGAAAAAGTAATTGAGGTAAGTTGTGAGGTTGCAGCCAAAAGTGCCGCAGCTAACATAACCTCAACGTGCATTCAATAAGTTTAGGAAAATTACAACGTCAACAAAGGTTCTAACCAAATCCTCATATGCTTATCTAGGACAAAACTTTTGGACTGAAAAACAAGAAAGGCAATAAGCAGCAAAAGTTTATACAGCAAGTACAAAAACAGGTGCAAAGTGGTGGCCTACATCCACGACAGGATGGCGACAAACGGAAAGATGAGAAGGAGAAAAAGTTGGCAGAACAGCGTGAGCTTGCTATGATCTTTAAACCAGTGCAAACGCAAAAGGTGGAAAAAGGCACTGATCCAAAGTCTGTGGTGTGTGCTTTCTTTAAGCAGGGTACTTGCACCAAGGGTGACAAATGTAAGTTTTCTCATGATTTGTCACAAGAGAACAAAGTGGAAAAGCGTTCCATCTATGTGGACATGCGTGACGGAGAGGATGATTCGATGACCAACTGGGATGAAGCCAAGCTTAAAGAAGTAATTGATAAAAAACACTCAGGCGAAAAACGGCGGCCCACCACTGATATTGTAGGTTTTTGTGTGATTACAAACCACTAAAGTTTAGTTAAAACTGACTGTCTTTTACAGATTTGCAAGTTCTTTTTGGAAGCAGTAGAAAAGTCCAAATACGGCTGGTTCTGGGAGTGTCCCAACGGAGAGAAATGTATTTATCGGCATGCACTGCCGCCTGGATATGTGCTAAAGAAGGACAAAAAGAAGGAAGATAAGCCTACGGAAATTTCCCTGGTCGATCTAATTGAAAAAGAGCGAGCTGCCCTAGGTCCCAGTCAAACGCGTGTAACCCTAGAAACGTTTTTGGCATGGAAAAAACGAAAAATACAAGAGAAAAAAGAAAAACTGGCCGCCGACGAGGAACGCAAAAAGAACGACTACAGCAAGGGCAAACAATTTGGTATATCTGGCCGTGAGATGTTTAGCTTCAATCCAGATTTGGTCGATGACGGTCCTATGGAAGAGGGTGATGCCGCCTTCGATATATACAAGCGCGACGACGATGATGATGAGAACGCTTTTGAATTTAAGGAGCTCGATTTGGCGGCGCTTTCTTTGGCTGCACAAGAAGTCGATGGTTCCGGAACGATTGCATCTAGCACAAGGTTATTGGACCAAGCGGCAGAAGCTGCCAAAACTGCAGCAGCGGAGGATGCAGCGGCCGATGAAAGTCCCACAACATCTAACACTGCTGCTGCGCCCGCCAACGACGCTGCCCCTATAAACAAAGATCTATTTGTTGATTTAGCGGGTGAATTAGATGATCTGGATCTTGAAGATGAGGATGATTAGACGAAAATTGAATATCAGCTTTTTTAACTTAAATGTGCAGAAAAGACTAAAGCGCCAACTTATATACATGAAACATTCTGCAATTTTCGATTTTCGTTTAATAAAATTTGTGGTTTTTAAATGAAAGTGTATCTTATGAATTTTTAGCTTTAACTTTTATTAAATAACCTTTAAACCTACAACTATTAATATGAAACATGCACTATTACTTTTACTACTCTAAAGTAAAACACGAACAGTTAATAATCACCAAAAATTGGGCGGTAAAATACCTTCAGCTTGCGGTATTTGCCGTTCTTGTAAAAACTTAGTCAGCAATAATTCCAGACGCGTTTTCGGCCCACTGTAATCATGTGCTTCTAGCTGTGGCAAATAATACTGCTGCAGATATATAAGCAGTTTAACAAACTGTCGTCCGTAGGTGCGCCAAAGCTCAAAGCCCAATGTTTGCAGCACTTCAACAATTAATGTTGCACATATATCCGGCTGTGGCTTCAGCTGCAATATGTGTGTAAGCCAGCCCCAGGCTTCTTCAATGCCAAATGGATGCGCTGGACCGTCACCCTTACGCCCAGGTGTTATTATAATAGCAGCAAACAAGCGAGCAATGCCAGCCTGACGCTTTAAGTACTGGACGCTCATTGCAGAGCCGCCAGGCTGCCCCGATTGCTCTGGCATAAAGTACGGCACTAAGAACGGCGATTCCTTGTATATGTAGGCCAGAAAGATTTTGCCAAATTCGGGCAGCAGTTTCCAGAAGCTTACAATGACCGAAGCAAAGGGAAATGCTGCCTGTGTATTGCTTGAAATAGCTGTCTCAGTTTGACTAACGAACTTTTTTGCCATAAGCAATATGCAATAGTCGCGAGCGAGTGGATGATCATTTATAGTAATCGTACCACCATCTGAGGTTTTTGATGGGTGTCCCGCAAAGAAGTTATATAACTTATCAAAATTTAGGGCCAAATTGACTGTAGTTATGGCATTCAATGGCAAATTAATAGCGCGTTGACAGTAGGTACGATACTTCTGCCAGGCTTGGTCGGTTTGCAGCGGTTTAACGCGCTCTACCTTATTTTGGTACATCTGATTTATCTCATTATAATAAGCCAGTCGCATGGGATGAACATATAGGGTGGAAGCGGTATCCGACGTTGCATGGTCAACATCCTCTGTAGATGCATTTGCAGCTGTTGCTGTAGCTGCAGCTGCGGTAGCTTCGGCTGCCGCTTTTGCACTAGCAATTGCTGCTTGTTTTTGCGCCTCCAGTTCCTGTTCCCTTTGAAGCTGATTTTGCTTATGCAATTCCGCCTCGGCAGCTCGCTGCTGCTCTTCCGCCCGTTGCTTGGCCTTGGCCTCATCGATTTTAAGCTGTTGCTGCTGTGCGGCTTCCAATGAAAATTGCTTTATTTCTTTATTCATACTGGCCTCAATGGTGTTTAAACTTTGACAATAATGCTCGGCAGTCTTAAGCTCCGCTGGACTGCAGCTTCCGGCTTTAACTTTGCATATCAATTGATCGAACATTTGCACCAACTCCCGCAACTGTCGATTAAGATCACCACATGCTTTCTGGGACTCCTTGTCTAGCGCTAAGAGTACTAACACTATGGATTCGTATTGTCGACGAAATTTAGCTTGATAGCGTGCCAAACCTAGATACGAAAGCTCTCGTATCTTAACCTCAGTTTGGTTATGGAGTTTCTTTACAATTAATTGTTGTGCCTCCTGATCGGCCTTAGCTAGCGTTTCCGCTTGCTGCTCTATTTGTGTGTCTATCTCTTGCTTGATTGCCAAACGTTTGGCGAGTTGCTCCTGTAGTTGCGTATTTCCTTGATCTACGGTTTGTTCCAACATACCAACACATTGTTCACGTTGTTTTTGAAATGTGCAAAGTTTGTTTCGCACGACCTTTTTACATCGCTGGTCTATTTCACGTTTTAATAATTTATTGTTAAGCGCTGGGATGTCTTGTAGATCTACGTGTGGCGTAGATTTGAGCTCATCCACAACTAAAGTGCTATGAACCACGTTTGGGATTAGACATGTAGTGGTTAGAGCCCGTATTTTTTCAGCTGATGCTGGACTTGAGGATTTGTTGTTAGATTTACTTTCTAAACTCGAGTACCTAGTTACATGTGCCATTGTGTCCACATTGGTGTTGTTACATTGTCTTTCCGACCAAAGCGGTAGGTCGGGTCCAATGGAGCGGCTGTTGACGCCGGTAAGTGATATTTGGGCAGCATGTTTCAGAACTGTGTCTATGTTTAATCTTGCCATGTTATCCGTTAAGTTATCGAAGCTGGAATTCTATAAAACAGAATGTGCTATCAAGTTTATAGTAATTCTTTTGGCAAATGGCTTACCATTGTAAAATATTAGAAGCACTCAGTCAAACATTTGTAAAATATGCAAAACGCAATGTTGTTGCAACTCCAACGTTGCCACTATTTATAAATAATTGAAAAATGTGTACACACTTACAGTATGCACTCACTGTTACAAATCGCATTAAAATGAATCAACTAACCCAAGTTGTTTACTCTTCAATTTGTTTACAATACAGCTCAATTGGAGTATTATTACAATTTGTTTCAATGAAGTTGCTACGGTCAGAAACATAATAAAACATGAAGCACATACTGATTTTTTTGTTACATTTATATATATACTTAGGTTACTGATTTTATAAAAGTGGACTTTTCAATTATAACATACACTAAATTAATTAGAAAAACTTAACACCATGACTGCCATCGATCTCAATAAGTTCACAAGTGCCCTTTTCTTCTAGCAGACGCAATGCATTCAGCAGAACAGCCTCATCTACGCCATAAAATTCTGTTTGTGTAGAATTTTCACCCGAGTGTATTTCATAAAGCGTGCATATGCTATTTGTTTGGCCTGTCTCTTGTATCCAATTGTAGACCATGTTGCCATATTCCTCAAGCGTATACCAATAAACCTGCCACTCCTGGCGGCGTTTGTCCTGTGGCGCTGCATGACCACTGCGCTGCAAATGCTCAAGTATTACCAAAATAAACTCTGGCGACAGGCGTCTTTTGAGTTCTTCATTATTAAACAATGGCAAATTCTGTTCGTTGATGCTTAACGTAAACTTATTGCAGTGTTTTAAATATTTAAGAAAAATATCACTCCAAACTTTTAGTTGCTGCTGTCGTGTTTCTTCATGTGGCTGTAAACTGTAAGGCAACTGTTGCATTAATGTTCTGCATAAAGTTTTGCACAATTTACGTAAAAAATGGTGGAAATGTGTACTCCCAGGGCCATTGAAAATCCGAATCGCTCATTTTATTTTAAGTTAAAACTTGTCTACAAAAATTTTGTGCAGTGACGTCAATGTCGCTATAAACAGCTGACGTTCTTATCGTTGCCATATCTCAGCAGAAAAAAATATCGCATTGTTGCCACTTACAAAAAAATAAATGCCCACAATAACCGTTACATTCAAAAATCGAAACACAGTCGTCTACATTAAAATGCTTTTGTTTTTATTTGTCTTAATTAGAAAAAATTGTGTACATTAACATTTTGGGGTTTTGATACATTTCTGTTTTGAATTGTATTGGGTTTTACTATTTCAAAAATGCCACTGTTTTTGACTCAGCCAAATTAAACATGCAGAGACAAAAAGTTGATTTTAGTTCAGAATTTTCTTTGCATTATAAATATACATTTACATATATCTGCTAAATATTCATGTTTAATATACGTAAAGTACTAGGAGGCGCAACACTATACATTCAATATTTTACTTTTCATATATATGTAGATTTAAATTTTTTATATTTAAACGTTTTTCATTTTGTAAACCAGCAGCTTGCGTTTCGCTTGCCACAAAACTTCAACTCCATAAATGCCCTTGCCACTTAAATGTCTTAATAAATTTATGTTTTATTTTCATAAAAAATTTGCATGCTGTTTTGTGCTTATGTTTTAACTTTACGTTAGTTTCAAAGATGTGTGTGCCTATAATTTTTGTTTAATCTTTAAATTTTATATACTTTTCTTGCTAGTTAAGTGCAAGTTGTACTTGCTGGGGCTGGTATGTATTTGGGGGTGGCGTGCAGGCAGTGTAGCTTACAGTTAGTTAAAGAGCTTGGGCTTGATAAATATATGTAAATATTATAGTTAATAGTTTTGCACTTTGCCTTTATTTGGTTTTGTACACATGCGTGAAATTCTCTAGAGCCATTCTCTGGGGAGAAAGAAAGATAGTACAGTACAGTTAAAGAGTTAGCTAGTTTAAAGAGTTTCACATTTAGTTCCTAGTTAACAAGTGTGAGGTTTGGTTGAAATCTTTCATTGCTATATAGGTATTATAGTTTAATTTCGCTTGTCCCGATAGGTATACGCAATTTCTAAAACATTTACATAGCATAATGGCTTGGCATGGCTTATATGTTCTTGTTTAAATAATATAGTATTTACTACATTTTTGTATTTTCATTTATAAAAATATTGTATATATAAAATAAATGAGCCATTCAGCTTATGCAAATAGTTGGGAGAAGCCTTATATGTGCTTAAAGCAAATTGTTAATGAAAATGTACACTTGAAATGCTTTGCGACTCTTAATAATAAATGCGTTTTATAAAATACTTCAAACTAAAAGTGTTCTCAACGCAAGCATATAACACACAATAAGAGAGCAGTTTTGTTATTCAAAGCAAATAATATAAAACAATAGAATTTTTTTGTATTACAACTTGAAACAAATCGTAAGCTTCAATGAATATATTTAATAGACTTTACATTAGCGTAAAATACGAAATAAACAAAAGATCTTTAAAAAATATAAAAAACATTATTCATGTACATACATACAACTTTCAAATCGTATATAAATAATTTGTTCTCGACACATACATCCATATTTATTTATATATTTATGTTATTTTTTGTTAAAGACTACTTAAAAATGGCATGTGGGGTGATGACATGTATGCGCTTACATACATCCATTACATTATACATTCATACATTTTGTTTTTTTTTTTTTTAATCGTATAAAATGCATGCAAGTCAATATGGTTGAGCCAGCTTATGACTGCCACACCGATTATTGCTAACAACTAAGACATTTATAATTACATATTGAATTTCCTTCCTTTCATTTGCCTGTTGTGGCTGCTTTATCAATGGTTGCGTTGCCTAGTCTAGCAGTTATTACATATACATACATATATAGTTTTGGGATTCTCGAATCACTGCACGTTAAGCATCTTGTTTCACACAATGCTCCATATACATATAGATATATTGTATATTATTTCGACTAAACGACTAATACTATTTATATATTATAGCTAAACCTAAGCTACAATTTTTGCCTAAGACGCTCTGCTACCATGCAATGCTCGTATGTGTTTGGTTTATGTGTTTAAGTTAATTTTTGTGGTGTTGTGTGTGTGTGTTTGTGCAGTGGAGCTTCACTTAGCAAGTGGCTCCAAGTAACAGCGAACCGTATTATTCTCATCCAGCATGGCCGATAAATGGCGCGCCTGTTGTTGCTGTTGCGGGGGAGTGCTGTGCGATGTACTATGCGACGACGATGATGTTGTGGACTGCGGTGATAACTTCTGTAGTTGCTGACGCTTTTGTGCGGGCGTCTGGTTGGCCGGTGGCAATGGTGGCCCTGTATTGTTATGATGACCAAATAGTTCATTTACCGCTAAGCGTGCGTTAGGTGATTTGGCGGCATTTTGCCTATGGGCAAAACTTCCACGTATGGAGCCCTCACCAACGCCGCCGCTAACCCCAAAAACCGCACCATTATGATCATGTGGTGCTGCTGTTGCTCCTGCTGGCACTCCATAGTCTATAGGAGCGCCATGTTTGCGCAGCTGGCGTCTATTGAAGAGATAAAAGTTTGTTATTAACTAGCAGTAAGGAAACCAGTTCGTTTGTACTTACTGAAACCGCCGTTGAAAGTCCTCATCTTGCATTGCCATTAAGCGGCGCATACGCTCATCGCTCTGCGGCGGCAAGCCATGCGAATCATCATCCATATCGCTTTCCTCCTCATCATCACAGACGCTATCATTTAATTCCTCTCCTTCCGCTGCTTCATCTTCATCATCATCATCGTCATCGTCCTCATGGGCGGTAGCACAGTGACGTGTGCGTTGCTGTGTTGGCATCGGTTGATTTCTGGATGAAATACTGCCACCACTTACACTGCCACCACCATAACGATTACCAGCACCAGCTGCAACTGCGACGCGCATATTGTTAAACACACCGGTGCCCACACTGTTGTTGTATACTTCGTCCACATCAAAATCACCGACCTCATAGTGCTGTACATCCGAGTTTCGATTGCTTAAGATCTCCTCATAGACAGGTCCGCCATCACCACCGCCTTGATTATAATAGGCATCGCTGCCGCCCATGCCCTGGCTAAGATCACAGTTGGAATGCTTATTTCTATAGTGGCGCTGTTGCTGCTGGGCAGCTCCGCCAATGCCACCGCCAGCGGCAATAAACTCGTGATGGTATTGCGCCATGTGCGGTGGCGGCGCTGGTAATTGCTGGCCAGCAGTGCGTCTTTGTTGATGCTGTAAATGCAGTAAATGCGCATGAGCTGTTGCATGCTCTGTTTGTTCCTCATCTGAGGAAAGTTGCTGTTGTTGAGCTTGACGCGCACTAAGATGACGCTGCTGTTGCTGTTGATGATAGTAGCTAGCGGGCATATTGGGTTCCAAGGCCTCGGCATAGTGTGGATAGGCTTGAGGTTGCTTTAGTGCACTTGTCTTTTTATAAGATGGATAAAATAGCACTTGAGAGGCGGCTGTAGTGCGACTATGTAGGGAGCCGCTGGGTGAATCAGGACCGTTGCCTCCAGCTGCTGCACCACCACTGCCACCGCGCTTCTTCTTGCCAGTTTGGTTATTATGTTTCTGTGTCCAGTAGAAAACTTCGTGCGCTTGTTGTGGTGAGCCAGCATTATTGTAATAATCGCCAGCGGCGCGTTGTTTCATGCTACCAGCCGGTGGTGCCTGCTTCCAGCTATAATAATCGGGCTGATGATAATAACCCTCGCCGGGAATCGGCACTTGTTGTCCTTGTTGCTGCTGTTGCTGTTTGTGTGCAAAAATCAAGTGTGTAGATCCAGCCGAAGATGTAGGCGAAGTGTGTCCCGCGCTGGCCATACCGGTGGAACGCAATGTACTAGTTGCGCCTCGTTCAAGCACCACATGACCACCCTTTTGTTGTGCTGCAGGCAGCAATGTTCCCGCAATGAGACCACTCTTGAGTGTGCGCCGTTGTGTATTCAATTGAGCTTCATTCAATTCAGAATCTGAGTTGGCACCTATAATAGCATCATCTGCGCCAACCACGCCATGTTCGTCGGGCTCCTCTTGTGGCTCGTCGCCATCGGTCAGCGGCAACTTTGATTTTTTCATTGCGTGGGTGCCTGTTGAAGCAGAATTGCTGCTCAATGTGCCAGCATTAGCGCCTGTATTACCAACCACCATGCCACCATTGGCGCCAACAATGCCAGATGAAATGGACGTCTTGGAGCAACGTAAGCACTTTGGCAGCCAAGCATGCTGGCGCACGTATTTGCGATATTCACGACGTATTTTTTCATTTTGTATGCAATGGAATACAAATATGTAGAGACCCAGCAATGTATTGAAGCAAATAAAGCAGTAACCATACACAGTGGACACATCTTCGTCCATTTTGGCGTTACGCAAATAGAAGTACGCAGAGAACCAAACTGCGCTCAGCAAGAGCAGGAACACAAATGAGCAGCGTATGTCAAAGCTGGAAAGTGAAAATAATTGTTTAGTTTTAAACCGGATAAGCAAATAAGATCAATAATAGGTTGGTTGACTTACCGCACATTAGCTAGACGTGTGTGCTCCTTTGTCTTTAATGCAGTTCGACTCTTGCGGCACATTATAATCCATGACAGGAAAGTGAAGCCAATTGCAGCCTGAAGAAATAAAAGTTGTATTACCTAAAATTCCTTTAAACGTAGTATAAGAGCACATACCACAAAGAAAAGCAAAACGGGTGCCACAAACGTTACATAGAATAGCGAGTTGGCCTCCATTAGCACACAGTAATCGTTTTGCGTATAGGTGCCAGGATCGATGACTAATGAGATGGCCACTACGCTCAAGGACATGCCATACGAGAGCAAATAGTAGCAATTAACCTTGGGGGTTTGATCAACCTCCAGCAATAGCTCATCAGATGTGAGCGTAGAGTAAGAGTGATAAGCTGCAGCAGGCAGATGTTGTCAGGATCAGTTATCGTTTTTTTTTGGCTTTAAATGCTTAACGACTTACCTTCATAGCAGAACCAAGCTGCACCAGCGAGAATAGCACAGTGTAGAAAGATGGTTATGAAACCACAAAATATGCTTGTTTCGGTCTGTTCAATACCCAAAAGAAAGAGCAGCTCAATGGCCAACAGACATATGTATATGCTGCTATAAATTGAGGTGCGCGCAGACTGTAAAATTTTGAAATAATGAAAATAGAAAGAAAAGGGGAAAATGTAGTTGGTGGTGCATGAGAAAAAGAGATTTTAGATACAAATTTGGACAAAAGAGATCTATTGCAACTTAATGTTTAGTCTTTGCTCTTTATGCCTAGTTTGCTTTTTTGATTAAACAATAATTTTGGTGGTTGGTGGTGAAAGTTTCCGAAAATATATAATACAAAATATAAAATAAGTCTAATATTTAGCGCATTAAGTAAATAAGAACAAGACACGAAACAAGCATATGTTATAAATAAATCAATATATAATAAACTAAACGTTTGAACAGAAACACAAAATGCAAATTCATAAGACAAAAAAAATTAGCAACATAATATTTTATTATTTATTAATTAATACATAAAAAGTATTAGAACAAATAAATAATTTGAATGTTAATTTGTTAAGACACAAAAAAAAATAAATGTTTATTTTCACAGACACTCACACAAGCGTTAATAAAACATGCCGTAAATGATTTACAAAAAATTACTACACTTTTTTGGTATACCCAAATAGTTTTTGTATAAATAATATATGCTTTGTGATTGTCTTCAATAAAGCACTCAAAAACTAAGCTAATGAAATGCGCTAAACTTAAAACTATGACAATTACTACAAAAATACCACTACTACTACATGAAATTTAAAGTCTCTCTTTAGTTTTGGGCAATTTACACAATGTACTAACATAGAGATTTTCTAGCCAAAAGACCTAGCATATAATTCTTAGAGTTATACTTGAACAACATTAAAGTACTGCAAACAGGCACTTAAGCTCACAACTTGCAGCTCAAATTTGATAGGTGCCTTTTAAGTACAACTTCTGGCCTAATTATTTCTAATGCAGTTAAGACAAAGGCCAATTCAAGATTCTTAAGTATTATATCACATGAACATAACTACAAGTAAACTTTAATTATAATTGGCCCAAAGAAAGTACCAATAATTTGTAACTAAACATACAAAAATACAACTAAGATCTTGCCTAGCATTTGTTGTTGAGCCTAGCCTAAGCCTAGAATTTCTTTGAATTTCTATTGTTTCACCACCACCACCACTTATATTGTAAATCATCCATATTAGCCTGCATTATAATATTATTGGCATCCAGCGCTGTGACATGACCGCCTTCAACATTTAGATTATGATTACGCTGCTGCTGATGTTGTTGATGTTGCTGTTGTGAACGCGCTTGCAAATAATTGTGGCTAATATTAAGATTGTTGCCCATAGCTTGAGCAGCATTGTTGTTTGCACCCACATGAACGGCATGCTGCTGCAGTGCTGCAGCAATGGATGCAGCTGCTGCGGCAGCCGCTGCAGTGGTTGAAGTTTGCTGACCGTGATTAAGATTCAAATTTAAATTGTTCATTTGCAAGTTGCGTTGAGGCTGATTATTGTTGTTGTTATGAGATACAACAACAGCCGCTGCAGCGGTAGTCACAACTTGTTGCTGCTGCTGTTGTTGTTGCAAATTAAAATTATGTGCATTTAAATTGTTGCGATGAGAATTGCGTATGGAATTATGTTGTATGAAATTTGTATGCTGTTGCATGTGATTATTGGTGGGCACAGTACCAACAACATTGCCACCAGACGTAGTCAACGTGAGCGACTCATGCGTCTGATCACGTATGTTGTTTTGCTGGCGTCGACTGCCGGTGCGTTGATGTGGCGCTTGCCTGGTTGTTGCGTTTCTTACCTTAATGAATACGCCATTAAAGAGTTTGAGTGTCAGCAGCGCTATCACTATAAAGACAATGCATATGGATATGCTGATGTAGATAAATATACGCATGTTTCCATCAAACATTGTAAACAACGAATGCTGATGCTCGTCCACCACATCCATAAGTATGGCAAAATTGGTAAGATGATTGCAAGCACAAATGCTGTGCGTGCGATTTGTTGATTCCAGACTACATCCTGTAGCGGACCAGGCACTGTAAAAATATTGTATAAATTAGTTCAGCTCCAATATTTAAGTCATTTATTATTAATTACTGGTCTATGTAGTTCCAAAAGACGCAGGTGGGATTGGTAACATTTTCAGTTTTTAAATGCTTTAGCACCAATTTAATGGGTTGTGACAACTGTATGTGACGACCTTTTCCCAAGCTGGCGGAGATCACCTTGCTGTTTAAAATTCGTATACGTTGCTGCATCTCCATATCGGTGTCATTAGCCAATATAGCCGTATTACGCACTTCATGACAAAAATATAAGAAGTTAACATTATTTAAGCATTCGGCAGGCGTGCTATTAAACTCACCGTAACTGCGTGCGCTCTTTAAATCAAAATGATCATAACTTGGTTTTAGTATCGACTCTAGTCTATCAAAGGCAGCAAAGACAATGCGCACTAGACCGCCCTCGCTGTTCTCTATTAATGCAGCGCGTGGTAACTCAATGCGATCGGAGCTTAAGGGCCATTGATCTGATTCAGGAAAAACCACACTCGATTGTATGGTTTTCGTTTCCAAGACACGCACCGAAAGCACTAAAATTTCAAGAAGCAATTAAGTATGTAGGATTAAAGAAATTTCAGCTTAATACTTACATATATTCTTAACCTTCTGTACCACATTGCGCTCGCGTATGATAGTGTCTGCCAGCAAAAAGGCATTGTACTCAAGACCTGTTAGTAGCGATGTGGCTACACGCATTTGATCCTCTTGATTTAAGTCCAGCCAGGAAGACAACTGCGATTCATCTAATAAATTGGAGCCCGTTTTGACCACACCATGCAGCAGCTCCATAATAATTGCCTCACGTTGTCTTTGATCTGGAAATGTTTCTTTATCGTGAAACATTTTTTCTGACATGGTCTGTATAATCTTTGTAGTCACGAGCATGTCACCGCCATACAACGTCTTGCTGCTGGTCACCTCGGACAAATCATTTGCTATGGATATCAGCGAAGAATCACGCTGATTAACACGCATCTCTAGATTATTAAGCCACAGACTGCGACACTGTGTCAAATCAGGTGTCATTGGATGCCAAGTAGGCTCAAAATTACGCAGACGCTGATTAACTTTGTGAGCCATGGTCACTGGCTGCTCACAGTTACTGTTATTGTGCAGACATTCGCCAGAAGTTGGCGCTGCTGTTGTGCTACTATATGCAGTAGCGGCGTCATCGTCATATTCATCGTAGATGCCAGCATCGAGCATACGTTTCATAAGTACACAACGCCATTTGGCAATACCCGCAGCACCGCCAGGACAGGGCTGCACATTGACATCGCCCACTCGCGTCATATTCCAAAACAGATTACGCGCATGTGTGGGACCACAGAATAATTTACTCTCATCATCTGCGCCCGCCATACCGGCAGCATTTAAATTAATGTTATTTATGGTGCGTACTACGCCACCCATGCTGCCATTGACGACATTGGTGGGCGGACTAGCAGCGGCGGCAGCTGGCGTACGATTGGGGGCACTTTTGGTGGTAAGCAGCGTGCCATCATCACTGCCAGCGCCACCCACGCCTGTCAGTATGCGTGTATTCGACGGCGCCGTAGCATTGCTAGCCGAAGGCTGCTTTCCATTACTGGGCTTGGTGGGCTCTACTGTGACCTTGTGGTGTGACGCATCATCCGAATGATGGTGATGATGATGCAGTTGTGGCGGCGGTGGTAAACCATCGTGTCTTCCTGGATGTTTTGTAGTTGAAGTACTGCTGCCTTTAATACGACCGCTGGGCAGTGTGACAGTGCTGCTGGCTGTGCTATGTGTGGGCAAAGGTGGAGCATTTAGTCCGTTAATGCCCACAACACCTGGCAGTGTTGGTAGACGTGGTGGTGGTCCGGCACCAACAGCACCATTCGGTGGGTGTATAAGACCGCTGCCATTGGTAAAAATGGGTGGTCCATTGCTTAGTACCCAAGGCGGTGGACTCGGACGATTTGTAGTGGTCGAAGTTTGAGCGGCCGATATGCACTGATAGTGGGCCTCTAAGTATTTGTGTGTGCCTGGACAAGGATCGCCGAACATACTGGTGGCGGCAAGTACGCTACAGCTTTGCTTATGTGCGCATCTGTTGAAATACAGTAGAGTTGAGCTTAAACGTAAATACCCCAAACTTAGTGATGAAGTGGAGGGCATGAGATTTTGGTGTTGAAAAAATTTTCTTCTAACCAAATATCACTTCCTTCGAATATATTCTATTGTACAAAATCTATATACGGATTAAAAAAATCTCATGGTTACCTTGAATTCAGTACAGTCAGACTCTTTGGAAACATGCAATTAACACTCCATTCCACATTGCCATGATCATTGCATATTGTTATCGAAAAGCGCCCATAATTAGCACGTATTAAGTTGATCAGATCGCCGGGCTCGCATTCAATGGTTAATTTCTTACCTTCGCAAGCATAGGCAGTTTGGTATTTGGGAGCTGTAAGGTTAATTTTTATCTCACATAAGTTAAGGTTTAAAACTATGCAGTAAATAATGTTTTTAAAATATGTATAATTAAGAGAGAAAATTTTTTATTAGAAGCGCTGCGTTGATGTTGTAGTTTGGTTTGGTTTTTGGATGATTTTGGTGATCTGTAAAGACACTTACGACTCTAAACATGTGCAATATAGGTTTATATAAAATGTGGCATGTGATATATATATAGCATGATACGCTTATACAATCCCTCCATATACTTAGTATGTGTTTGGACATTGGCGATTGGTGGTGGGTCATTAGTGATGCTTGTAGCAAGTAGAGTAGTAGTCATAAATACCAAATCCTGCCAGTTGGGCTCACTAATGTGATAAGGCAGCTCCATTATTTCAGCTCGGTTTGGGGAATTTAGTTAAATATCAGGTGGAACTGAAAATGATATTGAAAAATGAGTATATATGTGAGTTGGTAAGCAATGCAGTGACATAATCTTAATGGTCTTGAATAGTAGATTTTATAATTAATTTTCATAATAGTTTTCCTTGCAGTCTGGAAGACTCCATTGCTCTGTCTACAATCCATTTATAGTCCACGTTGATATTTTACTTTACAATTATTTACTTATTTATAATGATGATACTAGCGTACTCAAATGACTTCAGACATTATATGAACATGTTTGACTTTGACAAACTAGAAGTCAGCATACTCAAATCAACCTAGGAGGGAAAAATCTTACGTAAGACTTTTGGACTCGCGGCGTGAAGAATGAAAACCGGTTGCGCTACAACAATTAACTGTAGGAGCATTTTCGCGACATTGACGCAGTCAAGAGGGAAGATGGTGCCATGGTGCCATTGGCACGAACACATCAAAGTGGGAGACCTTTAATACGTCGGAGCAAAAGAATGACCCGCAGCAGCACTAAAGCGTTTGCCTAGCATTGTAAGTAAATCTCTAATAATCAAAGACACCTCCATTCGAATTCGCATTTTAACTATTGGTAACTGTTTGCTTTGAGCAGCTATAAATGGAGGTATCCTATGGTCCTATGGGCTAAAGGAAAAACGTATTAAAACGATATACTTACATGCTGTAACCAAAGACTAAGGAGAATTTTGTTATAAATCACAAAATCTTTATTTAATTAACAAAAGCTATTTCTTCCGCTTCAAGATGGTTTTCATAAACAATGCACTTACAACGTGTACCAAATACTCGTAGTCAAGTATGGCCTTAAAAAGCACGGACCTATTTAGGAGACGAATCAGGCAAATAGACTGCTTGCGGACCGATATGCGTAGTATAGCGCGAAATTTTACGACAAACAAATGCAGTCTGAAATGGCGCATTATCTAACTTTTTTTGTAATAATCTTTCATTAATCACATTCAAACTTATTAAACTTTTATTAGAATTATTGAGATATAAAATAAGATAAAAAATTACATCTCCGAACCCCTTTGCATTGAATTTGTTGAGCCTCTCGCAAACCTTAAGGTCATATGTACACATACCTTCTAGACATCTTTTAAGAAATTTACGCAAGAATTTTTAAAAGACAAAAGTTATTAATTTTATAGTTTAAAGCTACGACTAAGTACCAGAGACGCTTTTTGTCACAACAACCAGCAGATGGTCGTGAGTATATGTATGTACTGGCAGAGTCTGTCAATTGTCTAGTGCTTGTTATATACATTTGATGTTTTAGTAAAGATCAAAGTGAACATTATTTGATTAAAATTCAATTGAAATTGCAAAGGGGCTTCAGATTTTTTATTTAATTATTAGTTTAAGCAGTTAATCAGAAGCATTGCAAGAACTATTACTTTCTTTCTCGTTTTGGGGACTTTATTATATAATTATAAACGCCTCTTGACCTTTTTTATAGAGCTATGGTAAGGCTCATGTCTATAGCGACAAGACCCCAACGATTGACGCAATGGACGCCAGTATCGAAGAATTTGCTTAGATACCAGCCGACATATGAGGCAGAGTATGCCAAAATTGCATCCATAAGCTATAGACTAATTGCAGTCTCATATTGTTCGAAATTATTTTTAAACACAAAATTGTATCATATTTATTTTATATCCTTAAATTCGAATTACCAAGCTCCTAAAAATCACACTTATAATGGAGTCGAAGCAAAAGGACTGAGTCTAGCCTTTTGAAAATTCAGGCAAAGATGAAACATTTATTTTTTAACAACAGATTATGTTTTGAAAACTTAATAGATTCGACGTTAATTGAAATTTTTTAGTATATTCCAAAGCTAAATCTGAAGGTTGTGCTGTAGCCGAAAACAAGTAAATGACACAGAATGGAATAAAATAAAACACTAATGATATATGGTAGGAAATACGAAAATATTTAAAGTTAAGGCTCAGCCCTTTATAAAAGTTATAAATAAAACATTTTTTAGAAACTTATGTATTGGGCGTTTAAAATCTAGCTTTAAGAATAGAACTAGTTCAAAAATATTGTTATTTCAACTTACCAGTGTTCTTCTCAGCATTCGATGTTATTGGGCTTGCTCACCACAGCTGCAGGCAAACCTTATCTGTGGATAAATAACAAATATATAAAGCAATTATTTACAAAGTGAACCCATACACAACACAAAGTAATCAAACAGACAGATAAGCAGGGGACAACGTCAGCGACAAATAAAAAAACGAAGTTATTCTAAAAATACACACCCTTTTAAAATAACTCCGTCTCGATTTCGGCATTATTCGGTACAAAGACAGACTCGTTTTCTTTGTACACCCAAAGTGCAATAGACGACAACTCGCGGGGCACACAAAAATGCATTCAAGTATAGAGAAAAGTTTCCAGCCGCGTTCGTTCATAAGGGCAGTGCACTTTAGATATGAATTGGGGCCGCCGCTGCTTTTACTCATTGATGTGGTCTGTTGCAGACACAAGCACATATAAACATTCATATTTATGCTCAGATACATACACAACGACGCTGTCAAGTCTTTTCAGCTGCAGTTGCTGCGCTGCTTTGTCCACTGGAGCACCCACTTGGCTTCTTGTTGCTGTCGGGCACTCGCATTTGCATTTTTTCATATGAATTTTCAAATAGCAACATAGTTTTTATATATTTTATTTGCGTAACTGCACTTGTATGTATTTTAGTTATAAAATAACACTTTTAATTATTTAGCTGTATGAATTTATTGATTTTTCTTGAATAAAACTCAGTTTTTCACGACACACTTTCGAAGGCGACTGCACTTTGCTGACGTAGTGGCAAAAATGAGTTAAATCAGCGTAGAAAACTGGTTTCAGTAGTGTGTGCCTTGTTCTGTTGTATTTGTTGTTTGTTCTCAATGCAATTTTAATCGAATTCAATATATTTATTTGATTTTGAACACTGGTTTTACGTTTAGATTTTCATTTATATATGCTTAAGTTAATTAAATATATTTTAGAAAACTTTAAGAAAGCGCAAATTGCAGACAACTTGATCAAAGAAAAAATTCTCTATACTTGAAAGTCTAGTTGCCCGTCTACGCCTTAAAACAAGTTGGCAGTGCTAGGAAGAACCAAAATTTCAAGCTGGCAATGTTGGCATTAATCGTGTTGTAAAGTGCGCTTAGTTTGTGGATTCAAACTGAAACGGATGAATATGGCAGCTAAACTATAAGAAAGGATGAGCGAAAAAACCAGAAAATTATAAAACAGTGGCTAGCTAAGTAATGACGATGTGCTTATAGTATTGCTTGCCGTGTTGAACTATCAACGCAACTTCGCCTTTATGAATTATTGTGCAAAATATTTGATAATATTTTTGGGCTACTGTAAAAAAAAGTAATTTTGGATGTTAGTCACCAATCTAAACGATAGCAACAATTTAATTCCAATTCTGTCAACATTATTTTTAGATCGACTTTGAATTAAATACATATTTACATAAAAATATAAAGATAGAGTTATAATTTAATCAGTTTGCTGACTGTGCATATCATAAAATCAATCTCTTTTAAAACTAAATTTTTCCTAAGCTATTCAAAATTTCATGTGTGGGTCTAAGATCGGTGGTTCGATTCCTGTATCACCGGTGTATTTGCCTAAGTAAATCTCTATTACCGGCGTTCGGATGCGGCTATATACTGTAGGCCCCTGCACTCTCTGAACCGCTATTAATAGATATCTCCATGCTCCACCCTTGAAGCGATGATGATAGTGGTATAAATATATTTTTTTAATTTTATGTAAGGACTCATGCCTAAAGATATTTTTTGTGAGATACTGGCCTTTATGTTGGGAAGATATTATTTAATTTATTTAATTAATTTATATAATTCTAGGATTGCTGGATATAAGTGCGCTTTACACAAAAAACTTAACCTTGTATTCCTATGCCCTTATAAAAGATTATGCGGCCATTTTTTATTAAGCCATCAGTTGATTATTAAGCGCATTAAATATTTAACTAAACAGATTGTTATATTTATTAAATAATTTACTGGTAAAAATAAAAAATAAAAATGCATGCATATTTCGTGATCTCTCAATTTCAATTATATGTTTTTATGATTTAAAAAAAAAAAATATATTGCACTTGTCCAAATTTGCAATCAGCAGTCAGCTAATTAAACGAATTGAAAGGTGGGGATATTTTTTATTTATCACAAATAAACAAAGCAACTTATTGCAAAAATATGCGAAAATGAAGCCCGAAAATGCAATTCCACATAAAAGCAAGCGGAGTTGATTATGGCAACAGAGCCGATTGTATATAATAAATATTTTTTTAAAAACGAAATGTCGAATAATTATATACAAATGTAACAATTACTTTACATAAACAAAATAAAGCCAACAAAATTAGAGCGATTTCGTCTACATTAATTCAAATCAAATGAGCGATGATTCGATTGCATGCTACACCAATCGATAAGTAGCTTATGCAGCCCTAATTTTCTTCGATGAATATGGTATTTCTATGGCTGCAGTCACACTGTTTTGCAAAAACATGAACAGAACAGCAGAGCAAATATTTTTATAAACAAAATGAATTATTGGAGAAGAAAAAGACTGCTTTTGGCTAATACTGCCGCAATCCTTGGATTACTTGCGCAGCAAGTTGTAGAAAATGAGCAAACAATGGAGCAGGACACACTTAAGGAAGACGGAGCAATGCAAAAGAAAAGAAAACATTTGATTAGGAAAAATAAGCGTAACTGGGTGAATCCCTATTTACAAGAAAGAAGATTAAAGGGAAAATATAGCAAGGTAATAGACAAACTAACGGTTATTTGTATATTTTTAATGATTTTTAACTATCTTTAATAGTTTGAAAATATAAAACGCAACCCTATATTGTTTTATGACACATTCCACATGAGCTACAATGAATTTGAGCAATTATTTCGCATTCTTAAAGAACGATTGATTCCAAAGCGTAATACGCGTCCTGACACAGTGCCACTGGAGGCAAAGCTAGCCATGGTCCTAGAGTAAAGTATTTAAATATATTAAATGTATATATAATGTTAATTGCTTAGCCGTTTTATAGATTTTTAGCCGGTGGTGGTGCACAAAAAGAAATATCCGATTCATATCGAATAAGCAAACAAATTATGGGCACAATAATAGACACCGTGTGTGATGCTATATGCGCTGAACTTGCCAACGAAATTCCATCCTGGGAATCTAAAGCTATGCTTAAGTGCGCCGAAGGGATTATGACTAAATGGAGGTTTCCCAATTGTGTTGGAGCAATTGGTAGAAAACGCCTAAAAGCTAAATTACTTCACTCTGTAAGTAGCTTTTGTAATTATGTTTACATAAAAGTAACAATTAATTCTTTATGGCAGCCCCCTAAAGATATTGTGCTGCTGGGCATAAGCGATACATCCTATCGCTTTACCTATTTAGATGTGGAGGAATATGGCAGTCTAGAAGACTTGTCAGCGCCTTTTAAAAATTTGCAATTTCCCGAGGATAATTTTATAAATGGCTATAAGACGCCCTACTTCACAGTGGGCGATCAAGGTTTTCCATTATGCACACGCATTATGATACCTTACAGATCAAAAAATAGCACAAAAGAAGAGGCAATTTTTAACGAACGACTTAATCATGCACGGCATTGCATTGATGATGCATTCAACTTGCTCTGCTCGAAGTGGTCCTGCATACTAAGTCTTCAGTGTAATAAGGAAAGAGCAGAAAAAATACTTTCCACCTGCTGTTTATTGCACAACTATTTACTACGTGTTAGTCCGGATAGTTACAAAGGAACTGCGTCAAATTTTCCTTGCGCAAAGCACGAGGCAATACACAATAATCCTTACCATGGCCGTTTACAAGAATATCCGATTTTTATAAGAAATAATTTAAAAAATTATATTAACTCAGATACCGCTTTATTGTTAAAAGAAGGCCTGAAAAAATTGAAGCCTAACTAAAAAGGTCGCACCAAATATACTACTAAGCGGAAAGTCGCTGGTTTAACTTTTGATTGAAGAAAGATGGAAAATTAATCAAAAAGTTTATTTAATCAGTTGCTTTCTCTAGGACTCGAATGTAAAAGTTGTGTGACCTGGGATGGTGCAGTTGTAACAACTTGGGCATATGCTTTGAAATGGCAAGACACTTCTATTCCACAGACAAAGTATTACGGCAATAGCGTTCTGAGCACATTTCGGAGTACTTCTCCATCAAACCAGTGGGCATTAATCAGTTTATACACAATTTAAGTGCATCAAAGACTTTTTACATTTACGGTGTTATACCAAGTATAAAGTCCTTTAAGTCGCCAAGAATATTTTCTATTGTCCACTGGGCATAGGTACCTTACCAAAAGCATGTCTCATATCTAAAGTAGTTTTTGTATGCAAGACACGGATAAAAAGATTAAATCAGTTCCGTCACCAAACCAGTTGGGATATTGTTCGCACGGGCACTTTTAGTGTACCAAGGACATTTTTTACATTAGCTAAGTCTAACTAGGTTATACCGAAATTTTTAAATAAATAAATCTTAATTCCCTTGACTAAGCTGTCATTGCTTCAAGACGGAGCATGTACATACTTCTATCAATAGCTGTACCAAGAAAACAACGATCTTCGGGCTTAGAGACGAGTTCGTTAGCACTACGCTACTGATGATCACTAACCCACTATGTAATTCTTTTAAAATTTGCAATATTCTTAAAAAAATACAGCTTTTGTAAATTTTTTAAACCTTATAAATTCCTTTTATTTGTTTTAGCTAGAAAATTAATTGCAACAGGTTGACTGTGTTGATCTGTGTAGACTTACAGTATTTTTAAGAGTGGCCAGAATATATATTCTGTTATTTAACAGCTGTTGATGTTTTTAGAGTGGCCAGACTTACTCGCTTTGTTGTTTAAAGGCATTGCCAGCTTTAAATATTTAAATGGGCGCGCATATTTGAATTAAGAATGTTATGTCTTTGATGCGTGTTTTTATTGCGACTTTTCACAGCAAATATTTTTTTAAACAGTCTTAATAAACATGATTTATTACATTGTCCAATTGCCAATTTATTTTTGATGTGCCGCAAGCGTTGATTTCAAAACAGATAAGCCAAATGCTTTGTTTTCGTTTTGTCGCGTCGTAACGCCCCGCTAAGCTGATTTCATTCAAGCGCCTCTTTATATATTTTTTTTTATTTCTCAGTTATTTACAATAGTCATTACAGCAATTAATTTGTTGGTGTTGTTGTTGTAGTAGTTGTGAACAATTAATGCAATCTAATTGAGTATGTGCACTTGCCTGATAAAAATGAAAACAATCTAACTACGGAAACTGGCGCTGAAGAGCACTCTGCGTATCATTTGTCACTTACACTTTCATTTAGGGGGTGTTGCTGTGGGGCACTTTGACGACATTCATCATTCATTAGCGCAGTTTAAACAAGTTAAAATGGAACGCTTACCGAGTGGGTTTGTCACTTGGCACACATTGTTTGATAAATGCGCCTACAAGTGAAGTCAATGAACGTCTGAGCGCAATTGGCCAAATGCATATTTGAATCATTTTAACTTGTTACCAAAACCTGTTATCAGCATTAAATAGCTATTTATTTTATTTGTTTACTGCATTTAAGTACAATTATAAGTAACACGTTGTTTGGTATGGGTTTCATATCATTAATCATCGACTAATACAATATAATATATTTGTAAGCTATAACACTTAATCCTAGCAGTTATGATTAGACTAAAAGTAACTAAAAGTAACTAAACGATGACTGACTAAGTACTTAGTTATCTATGGTTCGAACAGTTGCTCGTCGCTGTGCTCGCGCTTCTTATGCCAGCGTAAGCTAGCAAATTGAGCAAATCTTTTGCCACATGTGGCACATTTGTACTTTTTTATGGCCAAGTGCAGCTCTGTATGCTTCTTAAGGTTGCCGTAGGTTGTGAAAGTCTTGCCGCAAACTGTGCACAAGTGTTTGCGTATATTTAGATGTCCATTCATGTGATCGGTAAAGCGATTCTTTTCGTAGAAGCCCTTGTCACAGATGGGGCACAGAAAAGTTGACTGATTGAGATGTGTGCGACGGTGTATATCAAAAAAGGACCAGGTCTTGAAAGATTTGCCGCACAGATCACATATATAGGGACGCTCGCCGGTATGCGTGCGCATATGTATGGCAACTTCGGTGGAAGTGGCAAAGTGTTTGTCACACTGTTGGCAGGCATAGGGAAAATCACGGCGATGCCGTCGTATATGCACGGTCAGATTGCAGGGCATCTGGAAGCCTTTGCCGCAGAGCGTGCATATAAATGGTTGTGTGCCATCGTGTGACGAACGATGCACCTTATACTGATCGCTGGTTTTTATGAGCTGTGCGCATGTGTCGCAACGAAAAGGACCCAGATTCTGTTCCAGAAACTGTGCCAACTTTGCATGTATGAGTGTAGTGCTGCTGGCATTGCTGTTGGTTAGTATTTTGCGTTTTTGAGCTGAGAAATCCTTGCGCAACTGAAACAGCGTCTTCTCTAGCTGTGCGCTTGTGTGTGCAGTATGAAATGTATTGTTGAGTTCCTCAAGCATTTGCCCAAGTGCTTGACTGCGATAGGCATTGGAACGAAAATCGGGATGATCTACATCCCAGAGTGCCGGATAGTTGCGATAGATTTCCACAAACTGCAATTGATCCTCTTGGTTGGCAAACTCAATGCTTTTGGCATTAATGAACTTGGTCTTTTTGTTGGTCTCCACCACGCCCGCTTTCTGTAAAGTAGCAATATTTGTTGTGTAATCATAGCATTTAAGTGCAACCCACTTACCTTACTAATTTTATTGAAAATTTGATCCTGCAATATCTTGTGCAGAAACTCCATTTCATCATAGCACCAGAGTTTGGGTAAGTAGAGACCCTTGTGTTTGATTACCAAGCGCAGTTCCTTGCGATAACGCGTGCGCAGCTTTTCAATTTCCTTATAACATTCCTCGCCACTTAGCTCATAGTTGAGATCCTCTTGAAGTTGCATGGATATTTCATTATACAACTCCATCTTGTCACAGTTGATATGAGCGAAATGCTGTGGATTCCATAGGCACTCCTGACGCCTAAACGCATCGAGTATATAGCTAAGCACCTCGCGATATTGTGCCGACTTGGAAGATTCAGTATCGGTTTCACAGGATTTTTCACTCTCGGCGTGTTCTCCAGTGGTCTGTGGGTTAGTACAACAATAACAAAACAACCAATAATTTTTATTGATCTATGTCCAATTGGTTGACTAATTGCAAACACTTTTTAACTTATCATAGCACAGATTTAATTTCTTCAAGTGTTTATTTGATGACGTTTAGCTATTTCTATTAACACTTAAGGCATTATCTTAAGATACTTTCATCCGATAGCAAAAAAAAAACTTTAAAAATAAAACACTTGAAGCCACAACAAACATACTAACTTATCTGGCCGGAGCAACAAGTTGTTCTGTAATGAAACTAAACGCAATTTTTTTGGGCCTTTTTAAGAATAGCTAACATGAAAATGCATATTTATGCCTTCGGATTATGGTTGATGTTAAAATGAAGTCATTTTATTTTTATGAAATTTAAAGCTGTCCTTGGTATGTAAAACATAATACGATCTAAGTCAAATATCCAGCATTTTCGATAGCTTTTGAAGGTAGTTAGTGGGTGAAATTGTAGCAACCGATTTTTGAAAGCCTCAATTCAAAAAATTTTTTTTTACCAGTTAATTCTGATATAGTATTCTTTTGGGGTTAAGTCTGGACTATATGGTGATGAATTTAAAACTTCCCAACTTAACGAAAAATGATTAACACGAATAACTTTAGACAAAAATTTTTCCCTGGTCTCATTCATGATATACAATCGTACAAAGAGTTCGACCGTAATGTAGTAACTTATAGTAATTCCTCCAAACGCAGCGCAAAATCCTCCCTGACAGAAAATTCCGAATGGGGCATAATTTAACAAGCATATCTCTTCATATAGTACATAAAGGGAGTTTTTTTCGGGTTATAGAACTTTAAGTTGGCATTAATGTTCAATATGGCAACCGATTTAACAGTTGTCAAGTGATTTATTCTCAGTTTGGTTCGGCAGTTCATCATTACTAGACAATAGATCATCAAGCAAAGCGTCATCAAGCTTCGTCGAATGGGCTCAAAACGATATTGCCGTTGCTCCCGATTTTCATAAGCGAATTTTGGTTAGCGATGAAGCGCACTTCTGCTTGAATGGCTGCGTCAACAAACAAAACAACCGCATTTGGAGTGAAGCTAATCCTCTAGTGGATGGCGAAACACTGTTACATCCAGAAAAACTGACTGTTTTCTGCGCTTTATGGGTTGGTGGAATCATTGCTCCGTACTTCTTTAAAAACTATGATGGCCAGAACGTTACAGTCACTAACTTTTTTTATTCCTGTATTGAACAACAACCATGATGTCCAGGTGCTGTGGTTCCGATAAGACGGCTCGTGCCACAATCGATTTATTGAAAGACACGTTTGGTGACCGCGTTATTTGACGTTTTTGGCCTGTGAATTGGCCTCCAAGATCTTGTGATTTAATACCGCTAGACTACTTTGTGTTGGGCTATGTAAAGTCATTGGTATATGCGGATAAGCCACAAACGCTTAACCATTTGGAAGACAACATTCATGGTACAGAACGAACTACATCTGAGAAATCATACTTAAAATATAATGCCACAAGAATTTCTTTCGGAAAGAAAGAAAGATCGAAAAGCCCTCAAAGCTATCTAAAGTATAAAAAGAAGATAATCCTATGCCTGTATGCACGGTTAGATTCTAAAGATTGTAAGAGCTAGAGCAACCAACTTCGCGGAAAATAACTTTTTATGCTACGGGATACAAGTTTTTTTCGTTTTTTGAATGCGGTTACATCTTTAAAAATATCGGATAAAAATTTCTTTTGTTTGCAAATATATTTTAATAAAAGTCGGCACGCATTTGGTGTTCCCAAGCACTTAGCCGCATTTGATCTAAATCGGTTAATTATGTCAAAGCTCCTATAGGTTAATCTGTCAAAAATTCGATTTTGGCACTTAATTCTTTGTTTCGTTTCGTTTGATTTTCAATTTATTCTTACTAACTACGGTTTATTTAAGTATTTTATTCTATAATTTTATAGCATCGAATTTGATCGAATTCGATTGATAATATCATATAACTGTTATAGATTTCCTAGCTTAATCAAAATCGGTTGAGT
Organism: Chymomyza procnemis; assembly: GCA_035046065.1. Lineage (NCBI taxonomy): Eukaryota > Metazoa > Arthropoda > Insecta > Diptera > Drosophilidae > Chymomyza > Chymomyza procnemis. The sequence goes on along the minus strand of JAWNOJ010000023.1, from coordinate 6,379,297 downwards.
ATATCACGAAGCTTGCACAAAACCAATCTGTCGAAAAAAAATTTTGTTTTGCACTAAATTGCTTGTATTTATCTTTTTCAAACTTATCTCGACCAAATCGAGTTTAAAGAACTATTATAGAAATCACCTTTAACGCGCTGAATTTGATCAAAATCAGCTAGCCATATCAGTTAGATCGCATAGATCAAATCGGTATAAAAACATATTTTTTTCCTCACCGTAATTGTAAAAATCAATCGATCAATGCGGCAAATAGGACAATAAAGTCGGATTTTGTTGGTTTAGGAGTTCTATGCAATATAACTAATTCTTTTGCAGAAAAGTAAATGTAGAGAAAATTTAAGTGCTCATAATATGTCTTTTTTCCGAATATAGATTACAGAGATTACATCTTCTAATATTGTTTCAACGAAATATCTTATATTTATTTATACAATCCCTTGTTTTGTTTATGAAGTTTTTTTGTTTGAAATATACAGATAGGATCCATTGTGTTTGTATAAGTTTCTAAATAAGTTTGATGAGTATATATTTTTTGTTTTTTTCCGAAAATAATCGTTGTATGCCTACGTCAAAATGACAAGGTGCGATTTAAAAATTTTGATCGAATATTGCTTTGTGACATAAATTTCTTCCCTTTAATTTAATAAAACTCGGTTACATTTCTAAACTGGCAACCATGGATTTAATCGTAATCGAAAGATTTTAAAACTCTCTCACTTACCCCTACAGATCGAAAAAAAGTGTAAAAAAAAGGGATTACCTTGGCTTCCCGCTCGGCTCGCTTATGCTCAATGACTTCACGCAGAAAATGCATTTTCTCGAAGTACCACAAACGCGACTTGAATTTGCTGCCCAGCGTATTCAGCTTGCTCAGCTCACGTCTATAGCGACTGCGCAGCTCCTTGAGCACGGCAAAGATTTGCGCACCGCTTAGCTGCATTTGAAATGTGCTCTCCAGTGGCGCTGCAAGCTCACCATAAACGCTGCGTTTAGCATTGTACTTGTATTCGGGATGCTTGGGATTCCAAAGCTTCTCGTGCCGCTTATAGACTGACAGCAAAGCGCTGACAAACTCCCGATTGCGTTCCAGTTCTCGACGCGTGCGCTACGCATAAATGATGCAAAAGTTGCAATAGATTAAGGCTGAAAGTGCTTCCCTTTGCAGTCACTTACCAAGTTGCTGCATTGGCTGACGCTGCTGCAGCTCCTGGCCATGCTGCTTGTGGGTGAATTTGGTGGCACTGGCGTTGGTGGCGTTGCCGGCGGTGTAAGCTCCACAACAGTTGCCTCCATTGGGGGGCGTTGAATTATTTTTGTGGTTTCATTTTCTGCGTCACGTAGTTTACGTTGCATTGCTGCCTGTAAAAAGAAAACAAAAAAAATTCGCATAAATACATTTCGTATCTTTCAGATACTTGAGCTTTCAAGACAAAGGGGCACATGTGAACACGAACGTTGTGCACTGCGTTTTGTTTATTGTTTGTTTAGGGTCTTATCGCTTGGCCCGAGGTTTCCATTTCTTATTGCGTCCAACCGCTGAAAAGGGAAAGTCACATGGCACAAGAGAACTTCAGCTTATATATTTCCTAGACTTCAAGTAGAGGTCGTGGCGTCTATGACGTCATTCGCGATAAGCACTGCATAGAACCAGAAACAACAAAACATATGGAAAAAATGAAGAAGAATCTATGAGCTTTATGTCGATCTGAAATTCTGTTGTTACTCTCCATTTATGTGTTTATAAATACAATTTTATGTAAGTTGCGTATCAAAAAAAAAAAAAAAAAAAAAATCCATGCATAATTCAAGAGCAATCAGCGGCCTGCATTAGTTAAGATGAGAAGATCATTTACACTTTCAAAAATCGGGCATATAAGTAGTAAATGGGATGAGAATGTAAAACCTAAAATGTTTTTAACAATAATCGCTTGACTGACTTGGATAACTTTCGATCTGCTGAGAAATTCTCTGAAGAACATAAGTTAATTATAAAAAAAAGAATACAATACGTCTAAGTAGCTTCAAAGGTGTATTTCTGCAAGCGATATTAGAACTAGATTATAATTGACTATACCTATTCGAAGACAGCAGGTTATAACTGAATTCGGACGGAAACTTTCGTAGGCAAATAGCTATGACTGTGCTATCCAAATTTACCATTTCTGCAGCGGGCAATCACAATACCGTCGGTCACATTCAATATTTATTAACATATATATAAAGGGTGATTTTTAAGCAACTTAATTTTCTGATATATAGCTTATGAATTTGGACTTAAGAGCATTGCAAGAACTATGAATGTATTCTCAGAAAGACTGTTTTAAGGCTTGGCGCCTTCATTCGGTCGTACTTTGTTAAACAAGGTTATGACCTTAACGTTATTGTGAACGACAAGGGCTATCGTATAATGTTTTAAAACTTCTTTTGACCAATAAATATGAGTTCGAGTTGCCTAATAATTCTAATTCTAATATATGGTCTCACCAAAATAGGTCACCATAAAAAACACAGCAGGATATGTATGAAGTAAAACCATTTTTGCGCTTATACTCCACAATCCGATTTTAATTTCGAGTGCAGCATAATGTCCACAAATAATAATACTTAATTTTCCAATATCAGCTAAAAATCATTACTTAATTTTTTTTTTGTGTTGAATGCATTTTGTGTTAAAGGCGCTTCAGTTTAAAAGTTGTTCTAATGAAATCTATACGTTCTCAAGTTGCAACAATATAAGCTTCTTGTGACTACTTCCCTAAATTTTGAAATCTTAAGTGGTCCGCGTTATGGTCACTTCGCACAAAAGAGATTCCAAATTCCTTGTGCAGATTGCCGTTACGCACATGCCAGAGAGCAACAGCTTACCAAAGCCACTTGCTACCCATATTTGACTGTACAAGGATTTTCAATATTTAAATAATAAAACCGATTAACCGCTGAAGACGACACAGAACAGACTGCAGCTCGTCTTAACATATCGATCTATGACAGATTAGATGGTATTATCAGTGTTTTTTTTTGGTAAACAATCATGTCATGGTGTACCCAAGAAATAAGGGAGCATATATTGTCAGCCAAGCTGCTGTTAACGGCTGTTTGAGGCATATTTGGCTGATCAAAGAATGCCAACACTATCCACAACTATTGCATTTCCCAAACAATGTCGTACAATGTTGGATACTTGGATACTCAGAAGTCAATGGAATCCTATTGGCTGCTAAGCTAATGCAAGAGATATTTGGCATATTGGGTTCCTATAGTAGGCTGCTCAAAAATCTGCACCACTATCTGGGTTTCATATCGAATTCTTCACATTCAAAATATGTGACAAAGAAGACTGAGAATATTTATTTAAGTTCATGTAAACGTATAGTTGAGATTTTAGTCAAAAGAGTTTAAAGGAAAACAAATATTAAACGGTTCAAGGTTCGTACGGTTTTTATCAAATTGACTCATCCACTTTTTTTTTTGTTTTGCACTCAGTATCTGCGCGTGGGCAATGTTGGGCCATATGCATCCTTTGCGTGGGCAGTATGTTTTTTTATCATCCTATCGATTTCAAACCTGGTTTGTGTACATAAGGTGGAAAATGTCAAAAGGCATTGGTGTCTGTAAAAGTCGGTATATGACGACTTTGAGATACTCTGTCGGTGATTACATTTGGCCCAATGTACAAGTGCGGAGCAATAGACGCATAAAACATCAGAGGAGTTACTAAGAAAATTTTAAGAAGCCTGAAAATCATTCAATCCTGAAATGAAATATACTCTTCTTCCCTTGCGTCAATTCGCTGGCGAACTGTTTGAGTGCCTGAACTTAGTCGCCGGAACAAAAAGCGTCAAGATGTGCCCATCGCTGTATTTGAATTTAAGACAAAATTCGGGGATATGTATATATATACATATGTATATAATATAATCTTTATATAAATGTAATTTTTTTATCTAAATTGAACCTACTCGATTTTATGAAATAACTTCAAAAAAATACATTTATGCTTGAAAACTAGGTGAAAGATATAAATTAGGGACTTATTAAAAATCACAGTTTTGGGCATATATCTGTTAATGTTGCTTTGATAATCTTATAAAAACGAAAACTTAAGAAAACTAAAAAACCAAAATAATAAATGCGCATAACAAAGTTTGGTCGACGTTTAAATAAGATTAATTGCATTATTCCAAATTTGTTTTTATTTATATTCAAAGTCAATTATAATAATTAGATAAGGAGAATACCCCTTGAGTATGCTGTCATCGCTCTGAAGGCGAAGCTTGGGCATTTCTCTAATTATAGCTGTTCGAAGAGTCGAATATTTTAAATTAATTTAAAGTCAATTGAAAAACTCTAAAAAATTCGGCGAATTAGGGACCTTATACTTGCGTTAAATATAATATTTATAACGATGTAGTTAGCCTACTTACATTACAACTTAACTTTTGAATGTAATTTTTGAAAATATTAAATTCTGCACGTTTTAAGCAATTTAAAGGAAATCATGACAGGTCGATTTTCAAAAATTTCTGCGCATCAGAGCAACTTCGATACCTTAAATCGAGAATAATTCCACTTTGGCTGACAACGTAAGATGTTGCTGTGTCGCTCCTAGGAGCCTCTAACCACCAGGAGTAGAGCAAAGGTCAATGAAACAGCAGAAATATTTAAACAAATTAATCCAAAAGGCTTTAATATCAGTTTTTCCAAGAAATTACGAAAGATATATTTTTCATCACAAAGAAACTACATTTTTAACTGAGAGCTCTCATACAGGTTAGGTGGATTCATATTTAAGAATTTTATGTCGTAGTGCTCAGAGGGGATGGCAGTCCATTACATAAAATTTTCAAATATAAATATTTATTTTTACTGCTCAAGGATGTACCATTTATGTTTGATTTCAGTTCATTGACTCTCAATATTGTTTAAACAGATATCACAGCAACTGATGCATCCAGAAAGTTATTATAATGAAAGTTACTGTCCGCATCAAGTAAATAAACTCCTGAGGTTTCGATTTACTTCATTAGCAATATCATATTGAGCCCATGAATGTCGGTTTCTATTTTTGCATATATTTTATGACAAATGCGCCTTAAACTAGTTCCAACTCGTCACAGCAAACACTTTTAATTTTTATTTCTTTGTTTTTTTTGGGCTTAATCGGTAATTGAAGTTGTCGCCTGATTGTCTGCAATTTAAACAACAAGTGCTACAATTATGGCCAGCATTTTTACTGTCTTGTTTTGTTTGATTTTATATTAGGGATTCTAGTTTCCCGCGTCGATAAATTGGTAAAGTGTATCATAAACTTGTACGTGAAGCCATAAAAAATGAAGTGCTATTTATACGGAGCTTTAAATTAACGCAGCTTTGAGAGAGAAAAAAATTTATGGCTGACGTGAAAAAATAGGATTCAAAGGCAGCGTTTTTTTGTTTTTTATAAAATTAATTGGAGCCCATAACTCGTAGCGCTGGACTCCATCACACCACTGAAACAGCTAGCATCAAAGCAAATTGGATTTCTTTTTTTGTAACAAACTCAATGGTAAACATTTCGAGTTGTCGAACCTTGAACTTACCTTAACCAACCAAACGGCACTACCTAGTAGCTAATTGAATAATTCAAGCATTTCAAGCCTTGACCTCCATTGGATGTGCAATTTAAAACGTCAATGAAAAACTAATGGAAAAACTGCAACAAAAAACAACCAAAGTAACACAAAAAATAACTAACGTCAACTAACATAATTTCCCTTTTCAACTGAAAATTAAACTTGGGCGTGGGGCGCAACTCAAGAGCCGCAGAGTTCGCTCCCAGACCCCAAAAACGGTCGTAGTAATTTGAAAGGCATACAAACGATTAAAAACGCTTTTCACTTTCGAGGTCTTTTTGCATTTTGTCTAGTTGTACATGGTATATATAGTATGTGGGTCTACACGTGTGTAATATAATTGGGGGAATGGGATTGGGTATGGAAAATGGAGTAAACACATTTCATGTACGAGTGTAAGCCAACAAGTTGTCGGCAAACATCAGCAACTTTTGGAACACGGTTAACCGCTGGATTTTGAAGACACGTACCTCTCATACAAACTTAACTATCGATTTTCCTGTAAACCCTTAAATAATAAATCTCTGACTTGACTATACCCTTAATCGCTTCAAAACGGCACAAAGGGGATCTCTATGAAATGTTGTTCATACGAACGGCGGAGCCTTCACAATTTATAGAGATTTTGTTGGGAAAATTGTGTATTTGGTTATTACTAGTGCTTTGATGGAGTATCGAATTACATAACTTTGGTTTTAATGGCGATCACTCCAGCATTACGACGCCCAGTAGCATGCAAACTGAAAAACGTTTGCAAAAATTATATCTTCTGTATGATATGATATACTTACTGCCTTTTGCAGTTATTTTGACTTAAAATATATATCAAAGTCTACATTTCCAGGTTTTTTCAATTTCCCCGTTACTATTCTATTTCCACTACCCCAAGGTTTTGACATAATATGCACACTTGTGTAACATTCACGTTTCGAAATTGTATATCGGTAATTTTAGTATAAGTGTGCTTTTACCATATTTAAATATAGTAAGAGACTACATTTTTAGTTTTTCCTTAAAGAACATAAGGTCAACTATGAAAATATATGTCACCTGGCAACTAAGAGTAGATGTCATTAGTCAGCGATTCATTTATCACACTAAAAGAACAAGCTGCTTATTGGGTTTAAAAAAGTATTTTTGCAGTGAAAATTTTGTAAAAATGGAAAATAATCAAAAGATTCTATGAGCGCTGCGACAATCTATGATAACATTGATTAAACCTTAGAGGATTCCCGATTTTAAGTAAAAGGATCGAAAAAGCTTACCAAATAAAAGTATAAGTGATGCTCGGGAAGTCAAGAAAATTGCATCATGAGCGCAAGAAGCCTATAATAAAGTAGCTTGTTACTCTTGCGATTTATTTATATGCATCATTGAATCAAATTTATGGGGTATTTTAAATCCTTCAGCACTTCGACGCATTGAGTGTTTGTTTAGGAACCGGATTTAGTTCGTTTTTAAGCCAACAGGCCTATTTGCAATAAACTAAACTCAAAGTCATTAAAGACAATAAATTCTTTATATATATTTTATTTAAGCCGTATAAGCATTTCGAATTAAATTGAAAAATTATAAAATGTATTAATAAATACAAACATTTTTTAGTCAAAATGAAGCCTATTTATAGAAAATTGTCAAAGCCATTATTTAAAAATATATATATAAGAATACCTTTTTTAATGGTTACACTATTAACAATTTTTCTAGATACTTCGAAAATACATATCTCTGGCTCAACTAATTTTTGTCAGACATTTCAAGGTAAGGCAAAAAACGGCATTTTCTGGCAATTTCACCTTACAATACCTTTGCGTAGAATCGAACTAACGGCCACCGGGTTACACTTTTAGGTAGCCTTCTAGGCATACGTATTTGGAAACATTATAAAAAATAGAACAAAATTAAGAAAATTTGGGTAGAATAATAAAACAGTATTTTTCAAATATTCTTTGTTAGGATATCATATATCAAATACGCAATCGAATTTCATAATTACAAATATGGTTTTCTATCACGGAAAGTAGCTTTTCCAAACGAAATGAAATAGCAGTTTGACATAATAAAATTGGTTTGAGACTGTTGAGTTCATAATCTCTTACATTTCTTGAACAAATCGTAGAATAGATACATGATTTTTCCTTAGGTATATCTTACATCTACAGTTAGTGTATTTTTTTGCTACGTATATAAGAAGCAACTGTAGCTTTCGAATTTTCTAAAGTTAGAAAACTATTGAGATTAGTGCAGCTGGATGCTATAAAAAGTCGCTGAATGCATTAAAGTAATGCTAACCCATACATGTAGAATCTTCTAGTTGCAATCTACTGAAAAAATAATAAAAAGTTTGCCTAAAACTTGCGTAAGCATTTTGTAACAAAACTCGAGGTCATTGAATAATAAATATTAAATATATGCAATCTGCACGTAATATAACGATTTGTTCTAGAAATGTAAGAGATTATGAACTAAACAGTCTCGAACCAATTTTATTATGTCAAACTACTATTTCATTTCGTTTGGAAAAGCTACCTTCCGTGATAGAAAACCATATTTGTAATTATGAAATTCGATTGCGCATTTGATATATGAATAACTGTCACCTAGAGATATTTGCAATGCCCGGTTTCATTTGTTATATAAACAAATTCGATACTCCAACTATTTGCAACTTATTGGATTACCCTCGTTACATATGTTACATTCTACGATATGCAGCTGGTTTTCTTTATACAAGCTGCAACAAAAGGCGAGGAATTTAGTTGGAGTGAAATATGGGGCCATATCGTAGAGCCCCTACAATGATGAGCAACCCAAACAAAGGCGAAACCCAAGCAGAACTAGACAACGTCGGTTTGAGTTTATTATTAAAAGGGCATACAAAAACAATATAAAGTATATTATTGGGTGTGGGCTATTTGGTTTGGTGGTAAACTTGGGCACGCCTGGAGGCGGCAATTTCGCGTCTGTTTACCGAACACGCAATTGAAATAATTGATCCAGTTAACAAAATTGCATAAAAACTCAATAAAACAGCAACAACAGCTGCCCAAGTAAATTGAAACCCGATCGCAAACTTATTTATTGAGTTAGTTCTTTTTTTTTCTTATGTTTATTCATATTTTATTATTTTAATGGAAAGGGGTCGAAACTTGTTAGAACTGTCTGTAGCCTCAGACACTGCAGCTGTGTAAGAGGTTTTTTAAAGTGAATAAGTAGGAAATAAAAGTCAGTGAGTAATTTTCAAATTGAGTGTGGTGACGTTTGAATACACTTTTGAAGATTTGCAATGTGTTTGGGAAGCCCAATTATGGGAATTGAAACGTCCTTGCTTGATGAAAGCGAAAACTTTATTCCATCTCTGGAAGTTTTCGAAGAAGCACAGTTCGATAGGCATCAGGTGCGCTACTATGCTTCCTTACACCGACAAACAAAACACTCTGTAAATGCCGTTTATGTAACACAAATTCATATTTCACATTTATAAAGAGGTAAAAAAAAATATTATTGTCAGAAACAGACGTTAAATATAGCCGCTATATATCACACCTTTCCAATGAAATGAGTAATGTCTTCTAGCAGAACTAGCCATAGCATGGAACTGGAACAATCTTTACAATTAAATTTATGCAACAATACAATACAATCAATCCTAATTTTACCTGACATCTTAAAGACTAGTCATAATTTTGAAAAGTTCTGTTCTGTAGATTAAATTTCGAAATTATTTTCTCAAAATTTCAGAAAGTTCAATTAACTACTTCCAAACTATTAAGGTACAAAAACATTATATGTATAAGTTATATTGTAGTTGTCGTTGCTGCATAGATGTCGCGAAGTAGAGTGGCCAATTGTCATGAGGTAAACTTACCAAAAAGTTTCGAGCGTAATATATTGCGATTATTATTTTAATTTGAAAATTTTTATTTTCCAGGTCTTTTTGGCGTGCTGAGTACACCTCTTTAAAAAGTGGACAATATTTCCGGCCCACAGTAACGTTGAAAAAAGTTTAACTTTTATTTGGATATAGATAATACATAGGCAGGTATATCAGTATGATTAGAAGGTTGTTCGGTTTATTAAATAAAGCATTCATTTTTCTTTAAAAATCTTGAAATAAAATTATAACATTTGGAAATGTTATTTGCTGGCATAAATTGTAATTGCAAAAAAACGTTGCCAAAGGTCGCATAATTTGTTGTGAAATTTTATGAATCGAAAATTGATATATAGAGTACTTGCAGTTCCTCATATGGAAATTAACGATGCCAAAATTAATTAGGTAAACACAAGCCGTTGACTAACTATATCATATAAACAGAAACGATCAGTCAGAATTCGATTTATTGTGAACAAATTGGTTTGTTTCATTTATTTATAAATATATTGTAACTAATATTGGTGTCTGTTAGTTTACAAAAACTCCAATTATTAAAATTCCTCAAACTATACCGAAGAATATGGTCTCAGTAACGATCGAAGACACAAGTTCAGTGCATTATATAGAAATATGAATCTTTCAGCTTATCTTTCAATTGTAACTGAATAATCCAAAAAAACATCTCTATCTATTAAAATCTTCAATTCAAAATTTCATTAATTTAAAAAATGTTTACATACAAAAAAAATATATATATATTTATCAGTACTTTCTATTGTCTTGTTCAGTAGTGCAATCTGTTCGAGCTATAAACATTTAACGAGCTTATGATTAACAAAATGATAAGATTAAAAGCCCTCAACTTGTTTGGTAGCAATAATCTAAAGCGTAAAATTGATTCCGTCTTTCACCAAACAACTCTTTATTGGCTTTCATTTTAGATTTAATATCTGATAATTCAAGGTTAGTAGCACAAATGTGCATACAAGATTCTAAAGCTTAAGTTTTATTATTCAGACTCAGAGTTGAAACAAGTTTTTACTGCATATGCAGCTCAACAGAAATAAAATATGATATGATGAGACGTCGTTATAAATATGTATGTATCTATATAACACTGCTTTGCATTTGCACATTGAATAATATAAGAAATTCTTATCAGCACTAACCTATCCTAATGACAAACAACTGATTGTCGTGTCAGTGTCTCTTTATTATTTTTACAAACACTTGGAACTTGGAACAAAACTCTTTACGTAGCTAACCTTACTCAACCAGACAGATATAGCCAATCCAAAGCGCCTTTTTCAAAAAGACATTTTTAGATAAACTTAGTTGAACCAATTTATGTGTTCCAAGATATATCTATAAAATTCGTTAGGCGAAAAAAATATTAACCAAGCTGCGGTATTATCAAAGCGTGTAAAAAAAGGAAACAGACTCATGAAATTTTTTACCCAAAACCCAGGCAACCCAACTGCGTCACAATGTTCAATAGATATTGAATTAAGAGTAGACTGTTGTTGCTCAATTAAAACCGATTGTTCATTGCATTTGTCACTAAAAATGGTTCGACAAGATACTATGCGGGCCCGGGCCAGTCATACATAATAAATTTCTTTTGATGATGACGACCATTCGATGCGGTAGTTAAAAAGTAAAGAATGCTTGAAAGCCGCGCAAATTAATTAAGACAAATTCCTTGATGTATTTTTGCTGGATACATTTCCCTTTCGAGCGAACAGCCACAGCAATCTATACTTTATGATTGAAGATATTGTAGTTGTAAATGGCGCAAGACCCATCCCAAGCAGTCAAATGCCTCAGCAATTGGAACGTAAACCCCACCCAGTAGAGTAGCACCATGCGTGACTAGGTGCGGGTGGTTTGGCACTCACTTTGTGCGTTTTGTGCAAAAAAAAAAAATAAAAAAAAAACTCAAAGGAAAACAGATTCATGTTAATGCCTCTAATACACGCCTAATACTATTGTAAAATTTTGGCCTTAAAAATCGAAACAGACCTAATGAATAACGTGCCGCCTTCAATGGTGTCAAATGGACAACCATTCAACCATTGCCATAGTCTTGGTTAGTTGATTAGGGGATTTTACGTTTTATTTTCTATTTGTTTTTGTATTAATGGTTGTACTAATACTATATAATATCGTAAACCGTACTTGCCCTCCCTGCGGCTGTCAGTCAGAGTGTAAATAAAGCGAGTTCTGTATGTTGGCCATGTGGCAGTGCAGCCAGTGTCGTTTGAGTGATGGGGCAGCAGGGTCTTAAAGTGGGTTAGCTATTGACTTTTTGCGGGCGCATTATGCAATAGAAATGGCCGATTAGAGGAACTGATTGCGAAAAAGGTCAGCAAAGATACACCAAGCTCTGCGCACTTGTGCATGCAAATTAATACTAGAAACAAGTGTTAAAAGGTGGAAAGTTAAGGGGAAAAGTCTTACGAATGGTAACCACGGCATATTAGCACTGCATATTTTATATATCTAAAACAATGGATGGGTAATTTTAGAAAATTTTCTTTACATTTTTTACCACTGGCGAAGAATTCTATATTGGTTTCATACAAGGTTTGTCGCAAAGGAGACAGGACTTTTCGAGCATTAATATTTAATATTTTGCAAGAGGTTTATTTTTAATGCCCCAAAGTTGTATTCCTTCGATGTTAAGGTTAACTTTTGTTTCTTAGAGCCACAATAGGACATGCGGTGTGATGTTTTAAAATCTGCTTGTTTCATACTATGCACAGATTACATGCATTAGTTGTCGTCAAAAAGATTCTCCAAAAATAGTTTTGCATGGCTTTGGCATCTTGAACTAGCGCACAACATTCTGATTCCGCTATATGTAGATGATATTGGAACGATTACCATACGGTATGTATGTGATATCCAGAAGGATAAGCCGGATAGCCCCAAAGTTACGTAAAGTAAGATATGGCTAGAGAAATTGATATACCCAAGTAATTCTGTCTATATGTTTGAACACATAAATCTCAGAGATGCTAAGAGTTAAAGCAACCAGCTTTTACGAAAAAAAAACTTGTTATTTGAGACAATAAAAGCTTATTTTAGATGTTTGATATCAAAGATATATGATATATATCACATGGAGATTGAAATAAAAATCACATCATTTTTGTGTTGAAAATTCGATTACATTATACTTTCGATATGCAATAGTTTTTGAATGTTCCCAAATTTGGTCAAAATCGGTTGACTATATCATAAAGGTAGGGTGATGCAGGTAAAAAATTCGAGTCTTTTTTTTAATTTAGAAGCACTTAAGCAATATGACTGCTTTTTTTATATAAAAGTGAAACAGTGTATTCCAAAGTCGTTCACGCCCAACTTTAACCTGCGGCTTGCAACCGAAACAACAAACTTTTCCAACTTAAAATCAATGCTTTTATAGAGTATACACACAGTGGTCATAAAGTTGTTCAATTTGGCTTACCAAAGAAAAACGTCCAAGTGATGTACCACACTCGAAACAAGCCACCACCCGTAACCTGTAAAGGTCTCGCTTGAGTGCGAACTAAAAGCCTTAGGCATCTTATCCTTAATCTAAGGCAAAGAAAAAGTAATTTCTTATCAACGTAAATATGCTTGCAATAAATTAATTTGATTACATTTATCAAATTGGACAAAAGCTAAGTACCGTGTAATTTCATTTCCGCATACAATTAATTTACCAGCAGCATAATTTTCTTAATCAAAGTAGAAATCATTGTTATAAATTGGATTTACTTAGCCGCTATTATGTTGTTTTCTTTTCAAATTAAGTGAGAGTATAATGCAGCAGACAACTGTCAACTCAAGGACTTTTGTTCAAAAAAAAAAAAAACCAGTCGAAAACTTGGAAATGCATTAAATGTTTGTTTTGCGATTTAATCTAGCTTGAGTGTTGATAGAAATACACCTATTTTTTGTAAGCTCGTGGGCACCTTTGGAAACAAAGCGCGACAGCGCGTAAATCGATTTTATAAAGCAATATATAGGTAGACTATCTTTTGATATGCATGCAAAGCGCCTATTTGTATGCTATATAACTTCTATATAAGTTTGTACATTATGATAATCATTGCGATATTAGCAGAACGATAGAGTCAAAATGCCACGCAACATGCCAAAATCCCCCAAAAGCACGAGACTCAAATAAAATTCAACGCGCTTTCATAAATTAAACAACATTAGCTTCACGCTATAGTACGTTGAGGGCTTTACGACTCACGTAGGACAGCTGCCAAATCCGGAACCATGAAGCAACATGGAAAACAAGTTTTAGCTGCAATCAATTTTGGGCCTAATGCAATGCTATTAACATATGAAGAAACTTAAATTTAAAACAAACAATATTGTCAGTTGGGATCAGTCACAAGGTGTCGGTAATTTAATTAGACTAGTTATAAAGTCATAGTGCTATCAGCTGATCGAACAGCCGACGTGGGTGAAATCACAGCCAATAATAATAAAAAACAAAAAATGTTCGATAGAGTTGCAGAGACACATGGATACACTGTAGGCGAGTTGAGTTTCTTTCTTTTGAATAATATTGAAAGAGTCTTTCTGATAAAAGTGTCTTCTTGCAAACTTTATCTACATTTGAAGTAATTTACAATTTTGATGAATTAAAATCGGAAAGATGATAGCATTGAGTTAAAAGGTGTTAGGACTCATAGAAAAGCTTATTACGTGATTATAATCTACATATATTATACACCCTACTTTCAGTCAAAAGTAGCGACATTTTTATACCCTGTATACATGGCTTAAATAATATATTGAATTTGTGCCTAAAAATGGCGCTAATTTCGAGGATTTTTGTTGGGGTAGTTAATTTCAGACTAGTTTTGAGAATTTTCTGGCCTGTGACCGTATCTAACAGAGAATTGAGAGCCCGTAACCGCCACGTAGCACTATGCATAGAGATCTTGAAAAGAAAATGGAGCTGGCTCACGTGTTGAGGGGACATCTAAGTTACATCGCCCGAATCGTAATCGTCTAGAATACGCAAGGTAGGGGGCATGGCCGCACTATCCTGGAGAAAAAACTTGGAAATGAGAAATAAGAAAAATAAATGCAGGAACCTTGTTGTGACACTCTATTCCGACGAGGAACCTTAGCCCTATTTATTGCATATGCGCGAAATTACACCTGAAAATACTTATCGTTGCAGGTTCTTCGGGAGAATTTGATTTAATAAATATCAATTTGCACTTATTTCTTACAACTTTTTACACCTTTTTGATTTGATTAAGCACTTTGTCAAGTGCTATGATAACTATAACACAAACTTCGTTGGGGAATAAATGACATGTAATAGGTAACATACGAAAATTTAATTTTTGAAATATAATTAAGGCAAAACAAAAGTGATTCGACTATAATAATACCTAAATTTTTAATGCCGAACTCCGATTATTTATAGAATTATCTTTTGGCATAAATTAGACATTTGGTATTGGTAATTTTTGTAAATATAAAAAGCGACAAAAAATGTGAAATTCGGAAAAAGATGGACGGTCGAGCGACTGGTATAGCAAAATGTACCTCGAAAGACGACTTTGAAATTTTACGATTATATATTATATTTTTTTTTACATATGATTGTCTAATTTTAAAGCATCAATAAATGTCATGACTCTGTCGACAAATAATCAAGGTCAGTGCAAATATTATAGTAAATGTAAGTTTTCCGACGAAAACTTTTTGTCTATGATTAAATATTGAAAGAAGATCATTTCTACCAACGGTTATGTTGCCTACTGCCTATAAACATTCTTGAGTGTAAAATAAAACAGTGTCTCTTATCATTGTATTCCAAAACATATATCTCTTCTTGGGCCTATCCTACAATGAGTATATAATAATTTTGTCAGAAAGTTTACACCCTACAAAATTTATACTTATTATTGCCTGTGCAGTTTCAGATCAAGCGTTTGAAGTTAAGAAGTAGGAAATTTATTGAAAAAAAAAACTAGCAATATCGACTTAAATCCATAGACCTTAAAAGTGGTTAAACATTTAGGTAAAAATACAAGTCAACAATTGTAAAAGTCCACGTGATTAGAGTATTTGGAGTAACAGTCGCTAAATAGTTGAGATCGTAATCGCGACTGTAACATTTTTCACGCATAATGCAATATACCCTCAACCCATGCAGTTATAGTGTCTCAAGAGCATTTTCTGAAAAAAACACAATGCCAATCAATAAAACCAACTAAAGCCGAATCGACACATTAATAAAATTAAACTGTAGACGTTAATTATTTAATAAGTGCAGCTGATAAAAATAAAAGCACAAATTAAATCAAATATTTTATAGATTTTAAATTAGCATGTAACAAAAACAAAGCACTAAAAATGTCGTCCGATATGACGAAAATAAAAATGTGTGAAATTGAAAAACATTCATAAGTATTTGTTGTGGGGGGGGGGGGGACTCTGCAGTCATAAGTCATCCTAAACATGAGTAGTACTTACCTAGTACATAGCTATGTACGTAAGTTTAGTTGCATGTACGCACAAGTATATTCCATATAAAGGCGATACTTGGACAATGATTTATGTGTCCCATTCAAAAAGTCTATAGTTATATAGTTTGTTGTTGTTTATGGCAGGTGCTCTAAAAATACCAATTTAGCGGTGTTTAAATGTTCATTAAAACCTCCTTAGCTGGCAAGTTTTTGGTACTTGGTATTACCGGCATTATCGCTAAGCCATATCTATAAGCGGGCTAACGACGAAAAATCGAAATTATATATATATATATTTTTTATTATTATGTGGACACCGATATCGCTGACGAATGGACTGACTCAAAGATAGTGCCCCGGGTGTTGTTTGTTTGGTCGCGTCATAGTGAATATTTTTTTTCCTATTTGTTGTTTGCATGCCGAATCTCTGTGTAGGGGAAGTGACACTCTATATATAACATATATCCATGTTTGGGAATTTCAAAAACATGAATGCCCTACGAAATTCGATTTAATTGGATTTATAGCAAATATTGAAATATTGTTTAAGTGTAACAAAATGATGCGGTATCGTGCGAGACATAACTTTGAGCTGGTGGATTTCTAGCACGATTCTGATTTAGTAAATATTTGAAATTCTTAGATTTCAATAGATCGTGCAGTATAAGTAAAATGCGCATTACAGAAAATGTGTAATTAAGTGCCCAACGCGAACCTTATATAAATAGCATATAAGCTTACTTTCATGTTCGTTTTTGGGGCATCCAAAATACATGTTTTATACGTGTAGCAAAGATTTTGGAAAAACTATTTATGTTGCCAAATTTAGGGGTTTTTGATTTTTTACGCATAAAATATATTGAGGTGGCACAGCAATCTTAAATATGTGCAATTTGTGGCGGAATTGAGTAGAATTAGATATCTAATTTAATAATAAGAGGTCCTATTTGAATTGGCAATACATTTTACATTTAAAAAATAATAATCAAAAACTAGTTTAAAAACGTTAGAAATACATATTTTTTCCATCCGTAGCAGGCTAGACTGCCACAAACTCTTGGAATATATAAAATATGTTTAAATTGTATTGGAAGTACTTTTTACATTTACTTTATAATGAGTTTAAAAAAACAAGAAATGATTATATCTATCTAAAGCACTCCAGATAGCCAAATAGCCTGGAAATTTATAAAAGAGGTCTAAATTTTTATTTTATTGTATTTTTTATACTTTTCTTACGAGATTAAAATAATAAAAGGCGAAAAAGCTCGATGAGCTGTAGATTTTATTATTGATTGACCATGACCATGACCATGACCGTTGACCATGAATACCTTCCATTCTTCGGTCTGCGTTGTTCTCTTCCTAAAATCTTAAAACTAACTTTGGAAATTGCATTGTTTATGACCCATCGTCGAGTACTTTATTTTGTTCGTTTTCATTAAAAGAAATATACAACTTCTTGAACCAAGTAAAAACTGCGAAATTATTAAAAAACTTTGGACACAATTTTAAGCAAAATTGTAAGTCTAAAATTGAGTGAAAAACTAAAAAGTATACAATAAATATTAATATTTCTTTATTTTATTCTAATTAAAACAAGAAAATTCCTTATAACTGTAGAAGTTAAAATAGGATTGGGCATACTACAAAATATCCTCACATTTACAGTCACGCACTCAAATCAAGATCATAATTTTTTGTTTTACATACGAAACATTTGATTTTTTCTCTCAGTGTACAATACTTTTGTTTCTTAATAGATTTTATAACTACAGTAATAGGAGCAGTAATAATCTTTTCACTTTTTGTTTGAAGTTTTCAATCTTTATTTTAAGCAAAAAAAATATTATTTCAAGTAACGCTCTAACATAACTACTGCGGTGCAGTTTTCGAGCGGGTGGGTAAACAACAATTTATGAAATTTTGCAAAAATTACAATTTATTAAAAAAAAAATTATTATTAAAAGTATTTTTTAATTTAGTACAAATAATTAAAAATGATTATTTGAAAACTGTTAAATTTATCTGATATTTGTGTAAATACATAAATCTTACATCTGATTGTTCCCTAAAAATCATGAGCAAAGTTCGAGGCCAGCTTGAGAACCACACCTATAACCTCAAAACGAGCTAAAAACAAAGACCACCCATAGCTGTTGGTGTTTGCATACTGTGCCTATTTAAGATAAAAGTATTTACACGAAAATAATAATAAAAGCAAACAAATTATGGTACCACTGTGCGTAGGGACTTCAAAAGGTCTAACAAATCGAATCCCAGATAATTGGCTTGTTTGTTTACCTATTTGCAACCAGATAATGGCGTACGGTAACAAGCGAGTACAACCGTCTGACTTTCCTAAACTGATAAAAACAAAAACAATAAAAAATAAAAGTGGCCTGGAAAAGAAATACCAATTATTGAGTAGAAATTTCAGCGTGTTAATGTCTGGTTTTACGAAATATTTTATCAATAATTTCTGGGTTATAGGTTCTTTTATTTCGATTAAACACGTTTTGATATAAACGGTTCGCGTTATTCATATTCTTATTTTGCTTAGGTGCTGACGATATGCAATATAGATTACCTAAACGATTGTACAATTCAATTGAAGTTTAATTGAGTTTTAAATGAGTAAAATATTAACAACTAAATTTTTATATTTAGCGCAAAAATTCTTAAGTCAGATTATTTAAAGAATATTTTTGTATAAGTTCTATAACTTTTTTTTTTGAAAATTACAAAGCCGCAAATTATATTTAGCTTGTCAAGCAGAGGATTATGTCAAGACCTAATGAGTTTTCTATGGCAGAAAAATATTTAAAATCGCAATTTAATACAATGTAGAAAGATGATATACGATAAACTCAACTGCGAACGACTTTGAGATACCCTTTACCACTTTTCGGCAATTATATTAATTATGTTTCTTAAGTGCTGCTTATGAAGTTGAACTTGTTGACTTGTTTACGATTTATTGACAAAAAACACATTAAGTGAGTAAATTTTGTACCAAAGCCGACTTTTTGACACAATCGTTTATGTTCGAGTCCCACTTAGTACTTAAAAAAAAAACAATATATTTTATGTACCGAATTTACTCACTATAACTTGATTTTCTTTTTTTTCTTGAGCTATATGATTTAGTTAACCGATTTTGACATACTATTTTTGAGAAACTCAAAAATAGATTGGGTGCCGAAAAGGGTACTACTATTCATACAAACAAGCAAATTGTTCATTTAAAACCTCTTTTTTTTGTATAACAAATATTTTTGCAAAAGTTGGTTGTTCTAGCTCTTGCCAGCTTTGGGATCTAGGCGTTCATACAGTCGTATATTGGCACACCAACTTCTCTATAACACAGTTCATTCTTAGGGTAACCTTGGGAGTTCTAAAACCTTGCCTTCTGAATGTTATATACACTTTCGGTTGCACAATCCTAGTATACCCCTTGCAACATAAATAATAGCAAAACTGTCATCCTCTTTCAAAGTAAAAGCGAATTTACAGCCATTTCAAGTTTCTGTGCGAGAATACGTATATACAGTTGGCACACAATTTAATTTAAATAATATAATAATATATTATGTATTGCTTATGACTTCCGTTTGGCAAAGTATTTTTCTCTGAAAGGATGAATTAAAAATCCGAGCAATTGTTTTGTTTTGCTTAAAAAAGAAAACGGATGCTTTTCAACACTTAAAAATTAAAGATGTGCGAATAATTTGCGCGCTGACTGTGTTTTCTCTTTATATTTAAAAAATGCAGCGACATTTCGCTCTCATTTTCAGCACGATTTTCCAGTCAACATATATCAAGCTATATAAACATAATAATTTTGTTAGTTTATGACGTTTCTTGGCACAAAATTGAAAGCGCATTAAATAAAAATGGTTTTTTTTTTTCTTTTTTTGTTGCTTGGCTTCATTTTCTTATTTGTACAGAAAAAAAATCATTAAGTACGCGTTAAATATTTTGACGGTTTCGAAAAATGTTTATACATATTGAACAATGTTGAATATATTTATTTATAAACATTTGCGGTCAATGGCGCATGAGTCGCAGCTTTTCTGGCACAACGATTTGCGACGTTTTCAATTATGGAAAATGAGTTAAGCTTTAAATTTCATGGAGCATTAAAGTTGAAACATTCATCTTATACCCTTTGTTTTGGTATATGGTAAGGAGACTTCACTTAGAAAGCATTGGAAAATGTAGAGAAGCTATATTTTCTAGTTATTATTAAAACCCTACAGAAAATATGTACGTCATATTAAACATTTAAAAAGTCCACAGCTTTTTTTGAAAAGTACTCAAGTGCTTCGAATATCGAATATCTATCTAAGCGTCAAAGTGTATGACATGTCTTTGTTGTGGTAAAAGTAAATAAATTGGAATTGAATTCAAAAGAAGTAAATAAAAAAATGTATAATTTAAATAAAATGAGACTAAGGAATTTCAGAGCATGGGATAGAATCTGGGAATGAGGGATCTTAAGGTTCTTCTTTAGATAGCTTACTGAAGCTCCAATTTTCTAATTACAAAAAAAATTTCAGGTATAAATTAGTTTAAAGTTCTTTTTTATATTGACTATTATTTATTTCAAGAATCCCCATAAATATTTAGATAAAATCGCTAAAAAGCTATAAATAAATATTATTGCTATAAACGGGTAGGAAAATGTTGAAGTTAAAGCTTTTATTACTTTGATTACCTTTAATTTCCAGAATCAACCTAAATAATGAGATAAAATTTGTAAAAAGCGATATAAAACAATCATCACCGAAGATAGATTTTAGTCGTTGATTTTTTCCCTCTATTTTTACGAATTTGAAATAGAAAAAATTGAGACAACGTGAGTTCATAGATTTATAAAATGTAGCTTACGTTTCCCGGTTGATTGCAAAATTTTACAAAAATGTAATGACATCCGTTCTCAAATATTTCGCAAAAAGGGAAAATTTCACTGATTCTACTTATTTTGATAGTTTAATCTTCCTGGAACCTAATTTCGTTTATTTCTTTGTTTATCAAGATGTAAAGATTTTAAAGTTTTAAAGCTTGATGTCCAATTTATAAAAATCTGTTGACTGATATAGTCACAGGGTGAATCATGGACAAAGTCTCATTTGGCTTAAACAGATAAATTCGCATATACGCATGTAATCTAGTCAAATGCATCAGGGAATCGAACCTGCGGTCTTTGGTTTCAAGGAGTACGCTTCAAGGCAACGCTGTAGAGCTAAAAAGCTTTAAAAAACTTCGATACGCCATATTTGATTGTAATCATATTTTTGAAAGCAATTTACAAGAACTTTTACACAAAAATAAATAGTGGAACCTTCTTAATCTATGAGACCTCGCATTTGTTTTCTAATAAATTTATTTATTACAGAGTAATGAAGAATCCTTGGTGGCAAAAACTACAAGGAAGGTTATCACGGTTTCGGACTGCTGTTTAAAAAATTGTAAATGTAATTACACTTGTTCATACAGCCTAGTCTACAGTATTTTAAAGACGATATCGCAGTTTGAATAACTCAAAACGCCACAATAAAAAAATATTTGTATCGCTATACGTCGGAATGTTTTAATTTCAAGATTCGATTCAGAGTCGGTCAAATTTTACTTGCTATTTTTTATTACAATCATGTAAGTATACATTATCTTTAGCAGCAAAACTAAAAAACTTTACTTTAAAACCAATTTAGACAGCTAACAGAGAACTAACTCAATTTTCAACTGAGACTACGATTGGTAAAATGTAATATATGGTCTGTCTTGATGTAGAAACTTGACCTTGAAAGTAGCTAAGATGAACAAGCTAGAAAATGTGGATATACAGACAAAAGCCTAAAATCTCTTGGGTCGACCACATCACAAATGAGGAAGTCCTTAGAAGAGTCAATAAAAGCAGGGAACTTCGTATAACAATCAAACGCAGAAAAGCAGCATATTTTGCTCATGAAACGCGTAGCCCCCAATATCAACTACTTCAACTCATTATGGAAGGTAAAATTGTGGGCAGACGCGGCATTGGTAGGAAGCAACATTTTTTTTTTTAATTTTGATAATTTTTTTAATAATAAATTTCGTGTGATCGCTTACGTTCTGTATAGGAACGCAGATTAGAAAGAAAGAAAAAAATTTAAGATAAAAGCATTAGAAACAATTTCAAAATTCTAAAAAATTACAATTCTCCCATGTCGCTAGATGAAACCATTATTTATAGAGAAATACTATCGTCTAGCATTCAAAAGCCTAGAGTTCAACGAACTATAATCGTTTAATTTAAACACAGTTAATTATAATATGCATTTTAATTAGAATTAAGTTTTTTCAAATGCCTATGGCTGTGTGTTAAGTAAATTTTTTTTTATATTACTTTATTAAAATTAACAAGGTCGTAGCAAACATTCTATAAATAATAAATATTGTGTATATTTAGTATTTACAGTATGAAAGGGAAAATGTGTCAACGGATATCGAAGCGTTCATACTCTTTTCTGAAGTAATGCAGGGTGTGTTCGACTAGACTAGGAATTTTTGCTGATAAAATATCAACATTATCAACAATTGTTATTTCAATTGTTTGTTGGTGTAATTCTGATCTTACGCAACTGTGTAGTCACAATGATTGAAATGTCAAAGAATATTCGAAATTGCAAAAGAAAAAAAATTGTGTTCTATATAAACTGCGATAAACTGACAACATTGAAATAAAAGAAGTTTTCTAAGAGCATGCAAATGTAGCAGTATCAATAAAACTACTGGAGAACGAGTCATCTGTCCACAAGAATTGCTTACGCGCATCATCTTATGCTCTTGCTATAGGATCGCCTAGCGTACTATACCCTTTGCAGTAATTTTAAGCTTTTTTTCAACAAGTCTTATCTCAAAGGAACAAATTTTAATACAAAAATGGGTCTATTGATATATTGGATACATAACCTTATCACACAGAGATACCCAAAATCGTGCATATGTAAATTTGCCTTGAACAGGTATACGTATTTCTATGTCTTGACATGTTTGCCCAACATTAGGCCGAAGCAATGGAACACCAATGCTTTATAGAAATTGAGACGCTAATAAAAACGTCAAACTCCGCTACTCAAAACAATATTGAAACAATTAATTTTGGCAATGCAAAATTTGGAAAAAAAAAGTTGCAAAGCAAGTTAGTACAAAATTACGGCTCAAGACAAGTAAATAGCAGTAAAATCTATGATCGAAATTCCGAAAACTTTGGCTTAAACGTGATACCCCTCCCAACTCACACGCATTTGCATGAATCCTGCTAGTATATGT
Source organism: Chymomyza procnemis (assembly GCA_035046065.1). Classification (NCBI taxonomy): domain Eukaryota; kingdom Metazoa; phylum Arthropoda; class Insecta; order Diptera; family Drosophilidae; genus Chymomyza; species Chymomyza procnemis. The sequence goes on along the minus strand of JAWNOJ010000023.1, from coordinate 6,355,994 downwards.
GGTAGGGTTGGACGAAGTAAACTATATTTGCTTTTTTAGTGGTAAATAGAAAAAATAGACTACAGTGTCTGCCAAATGACTCATCCTATCGAATCTCTGTTTAATGTTTTAGACATGATGGATCATTCAAAATGTGTTGCACAAAGGATTAGGAATGCATAAAAATAAAAAAAATTTTTTTTAAATATAAATAAGTTAGAAAAATATTAAAAAAAAATAAAATAAATCAGAAAAAATAAATTAACTATATAAATATGTATAAATGATACAAAAATTTATATAAAAAAAATTATAAATCAAATGAATAAATAATAAAACAAAAATATAAATCAATTAAAAAAATTATACAAATAAAATTTATAAATATAATTAAAAAACAACTATTTTACAAGTAAAATAAAAATATAAATATTATAATAAAATATATAAAGCAGAATTTGGACAGGCGAACACAACATGGGACAAAGCTAAACAGACGGCACAAAACAGGGTTCGTTGAAAGTCTCTAGAAGAGGGGCCCTAAGTTCCCAAGCGAAATAACAAGAAAAAAAATAACTACATAAATAAAAAAAATTTTATAGAGCATTTTTCACAACTGCTTGATTGAACACTCCTCTAGTGCTTAAATTCAATACTTAGCCATTGACCATATATATATTTTTGCACAGATTTATAAACAGGCACAGCTCGATAGATTCGGAATAAACTAAAGCAAAAAAAAAAAACCATTCCCAAATAGTAGTAGTTTCAGCTTTAAGCAGTTGTGTATCATAATCATCAACAGATGCAAAGCAGCAATATTCTGCATACCCAAAAAAAGCAGAGTATCCAAACAAGCTGTAAACTTAAAGTTAACACAGATTTGTATCGAAATTGTATTTTAATTTTACTTTTGCCACCTATTTTGCATATTTACTTTTAGAAGAAACAAACACATAAATTATTACGTGTTCATTTTAAAATGCGAAAAAAATCGCTTTAAAAAAATTCAAAATAAATCGCAGACAGCTTTCTACGGCGACACATGTAGTATACATAGATTTTCACGAAAAAATTGTTATGGAAAAAGGAAAACTCTTACGACAATGTCAGAGCGTCGTTAGCTGCATGTAAAAATAGCACACAATTGGAGAAAATACTGACGAAATGACTAACCGCCGGACAAACTGACGAAATGTCGGAACCAAAGATCTATAGCGCACGGACGACTGGATCAACAACGAGACAAATTTCTTAAAATATAAACAAAAGACTAAAGCAAACAGTACGTGAGGGAAAGAAAAACGCAAAGAAAACAAAAAAAAAAACACGCCAATGTCTACGGCACACTTTTAGTCATTTGTTGTTGTTTGATTATTTCATTCCGAAGGTCAAGCAGCATGTTAAGGGAAGCGCCACAACAACCTATAAGGTCGCCGCGGACTACTTACAAATTTACAATACAAAAAACAACAACAAAAGCAACCGGAAACCCCTTTTTTTGCATTACAAAAACGCATCAACTGAATACCAGAAAATGAAAAATGTAGCTCGCAGTTTTCTTACACTGCTGGATGGTTCATACAAAGTTTATAGGGTTCGGCACTCGAACTGTGACCAGGTAACGCACAGACATCAGCTGTCTGAAAGGTAACTCAATTATAGAGCATTCGGATAATTGTTTACAAGCGCAGGAGAGCATTTTTGCGGGCTTAAAGGGGAAAAAATGAAATGAAAATTCATGACAGATTGTTCGTGAACTCAATCAACTTAAAATGAATATTGGTAACAATGCAAAACTTCATGGATGTGGTCATCTAAAAACAGCAATGTCACGTGAGATGGTTCTAAAAGTAAAGATGGGATTCCAGCGAAATCCCCGACGAAGTGCCTATACCAATCAAATGACGAAATAACTAAAAATATCTGACCTTAGCATTTACTGCATACTGAAAAATGATCTTAGGATCAAGCCTTACAAGATGTAAAAGGAGCATAATCTCTCACTGAAGCAGTAACAAGTCAGATTTTACAGACCAAAGCAGTTGCTTCGCTTGGCCGAAAATGATCAATTTCCGAACATTGTCTTTGCTGACGAAAGAATTTCTGCAATTGAGCAATTCTTAAAACGATAGAGTTTACTTGAAGGACCAAGAATTTTAGTCAGGAGGTAGTACCCGACACAGATAATGGTTTAGGCCGCTGTAACCGCAAAAGGACGCTAGCCAAACGTTTTTATCAAGCCTAATATCAAGGTAAATGAGCAATATTATCGGAAGAGTCTTCTATAAATTTACTTTGTAGTCGAGGCAAGGCAAACATTAAAGTAGCAGAAACGCTCGAATGAACGAAGAATTGCTGAGAAATAACGCGGCGAACTTCATAACGACCACTCAATGGCAGTCGAGTTTAGCAGAAGCGAATGCGATGAATTATTCTCTTTAAATCATTTTCGAATTTCTGTAATTTATAAAAATTAAATATTTTGTGCTTGGAATTAAAACTGAATTTGTGAATTGGAATTGTATTGGCTCTGTCAAAAAAAAGTTAGTTAATTTATGAATCAATTTGTATTAACTTTTAAAACTATTTCATTTTGGCTATGTGCACAACAGTTTTTTGTAATTAAAAACTTTTAAATGCAGTCGCTAATTTAAAAATTATAAATAAAAAAGCGCAAAAATAATTTAAGTTTAAATAATATTAATGAAAAAACATAAATTTGTTTTAATCATTGAAATTGGTAACATTTTAAAATTAATTGAAACTATTTTATGCAAATTTAATATTTGCATTTTATTTGTAACTAATGTTAAAATAAAAAAATAAATAAAAAATATAAATTCTAATTGCGCATAAAAATATAACAATTTTGCTTGAGTTATTTTATAGGTTTTTTTAAAGGATAAAGATTATAATTAACAACCAACTAAAGTTGCATAGCGCCTACCAGTGTTTTCTACTTGGTTTGTTTTATTTTTTTAACAGCGTTTGGCATTTTTTTTTTAAATGCAGAATTTACATTATTAAAAATTATTTTTTAAATGAAATAATGCTTAAACAAGCGCAATACGCCCTGTATTGAAGCAATTTTTTTAATTTTGGTTTTTGTTCAACCTTGAAATTCGCCTGTGAATTTTAGTATTATAAATTTATTATTATAAATAAATTCACGTAAAATAGGTCAGTTTGAAGTTTTTGATAACAGTATATTACTCTAATCTGGGCAACCCCAAACACGTAGCTCAGCCTTAAAGGCTCGTTGGTAGAGTAAAATCCTCGTAATAAAAGGAAAACAACGTAAACGACGAAACCGTATGGTTGGCCAACGACGGTCATAAAGGCAACAAAAAAAAAATACAAATGGCTTTGGGGATGGGTCAGAAATAGCAATTAACTTACCACGCGCCGTGTCTCATAACGTGTGGGCAATGTTGGAGCTGCTACTGGCAGTGCGGTCAGCTGTGCGGCTGCAACGTCATTCAATATTTCGAAAGGATCAATTGATTGCAATGTGCATTGCTTGTCTATTGAAATGTCAGCGGACGGTGGGGGTGAGGGTGGCAATGGATTTTCCATGACATAAAAAAAGTCAACTTCAGCTACTGCTGCTACTTCGGTTGTCGCTGCTGCCGCTGGATCCAACATGTCCAGCTCAAGCAACCCCAACGGCTGCGACTCTTGCGTGCTTGTTGTTGTTATTGTTGTCGCAGTCGTGGCGCCCATGACTGGCTCATTCCAATTAGACTTTTTTATGCGTTTATCAAGGCGAGTATTAGTTGTTGCTGTTGTTGTGGCAGTGTCCCCTATATTATTGTCTATTTGGAACACATCAACGCCAATGTCCATGTGCATGTCCATTATCATTAAATCCGTTTGAGTTGTTTGTTCGATTTTCTCCTCAGTGGCCTCATAACGTTGCCGCACGTCCTGCCCGTGCTGTGTACGTATATGCTCCATAAAGACATCAAACTGCAGGCAAATAGCTGGACAGAACACGCAGTTGAAGCCAAAGCACTGCACATCGGGTGACGTTGTTATTTCGCCACATTTCCGAAAATAGGCGTAATCCTCTAGCTGCCAGTTGAAAGTCTGCGCTTGCACTTGCACTTGCTGCTGCTGCTGCATTGGTAGCAGCGTCGTCGTTATTGTGTTTACCGCCATTGGATAGAGCGTTCTGCGCGCAGAACTATCTACACGAATAATCACAAAAAACTGCACTCACTATTTTTGTACCCGGATAGAGTAATATTAACTTCACTCGGAAAGGCGGTTTATTATTTTGCAGTTGCGCGCGCTACTTGCGCCCCCACCAGTAACCGCTCTATAATAATCGACGCAACGCGTGGCCCCCAAACAAAATTTGACGTTAGAGAAGCGACGCCGCCGTATAAACAAAATGCAAAACAAATGCACCCACGCACCCGCTGAACGATATCAAACAACCGGCAAACTCGGAGTGAGCATTCTTCGCAATGTTCTCTCGCTTATAAGAACAGCCGAAGTGTTCGGCAGTGGCGGTGCTGCCAACTGATTTCAGTTGGCAAGCGTTTTTTAGCGCCATTAACGGTTATATTTAAAGCTACAGTGAGGCATCTGATGAAGGGACTACTCATAAATTGCCCAGAGCAACAGTTAAATGGGATTAATGTAATTTTATTTTACTTTAAAGCGAAAACAATACGTTATATTGTTATTGCAATTGGTATTTAAAGTGTACATAGATTCGTTGTTCGTATACCGCTGAAATAAATACATATTTTAAGCAAAAAGTAAAACTCCATGAAAATCAAGACTGCTTAGTAAGAGCTCATAAAACTGCATCATTAAATAAACATTTTTTTTTTTAACTGCTGTCAATATCCAAGAAGTGATTAGAACAGCCGGCGTTGGCTGTATAATACACCGATAGTCCGCACAACCAGCCAAATTTGCTAGCGTTCAACCTGCTGGACAACAGCCATATCATAGGCAAGCTCCGTAGAACATACCTTCTTAAACTAGTCAATATATAGGCGTAGAACTTCCTATACCCCAACGTCGACCCTGCAGCATTCAGAAATAATAACTCTTTCTATATTAATCGGAAAATCGAATTAAAAAAAATTAATTTTCCTTAAAAAGGCAGATGTTTAATATAAGAAACAATAAAGATTTGATACCAAGGAAATTATGCTGGCTGCCGCATAAAAGTTTATTTAATTTGCTGATTTTATTGATTAAATACTAAAAATCAAGTAAAAGCTTAAGATATGCGAGTTACTTCGAAATGTTACTTATTTACAGATATTTGTTAATTTAGCATTTTATTTTATTACCTGGAGCAAACTATTTTATCTCAATCCCTTAAAGAAAAACCACAAGTTTTGTGTTATTATATTTTTGTTTATTTATGCCAGAGTTAAGAACAGATTTATGTATCGGAATATCTAGAATATCCAAAGAGAACATGAATTTTATTTTATTCATACACCATATATAGTTTAACTACTGAAATATTTCACATCAAAGAAAGAAAATAAATCTATTCAGGTAGTCAGAAATAAAAGCACACTCCAGAAGGGAAGTAGCTTACCATAAATTCAAATCATAAAATTGTTTTATTTTAAACTATTTCATTTTGTTCATTTAGTTCTTACCTTGAATTCAAATGAACCTGTACTCACATTTCTCATTTTGCCGGTGTGGCAACTCTAGTGCAACACCAATTGTATGGCAGTCCTCAAGCTACAGCTGTTTTGCTTTAACAATCACTCATTTGTTATTTAACCATTAATTGGTAAATTAAAATATGCAAAATTGTGGTAAATTGCTGTTGCCCATGGCATTAAAATGCCAGCAGCGCTATATAAGCACTTCAGCGCCTTTGAGTGGTAAACGAAACTTTCGCAAATTTAATGTGTACAACAAACGCGGCACACGTGTGGTTAAAGAGGCTCAACGCACCATGGCCAATCCTCCAGTGGCTGTACACAAACGCGGCGTACGCGATACAGGCATAACTATCAATGGCCAGTATGTAGAGATACCGGAGAAAATACCCGAAATTATAGTGCCTGACCTAACCGATTGCAAACTTAAGCCATATGTTTCATACCGTGCACCTGATGTAGTGCAATCGGAGTTCACCAGTTTGGATCTCTTTAATGCAGTTTACTCAAAGAAAATAATAGAGGACTTTAAGGCAGACAAGTTAAATAGTGATGGCAGTGCAAAGGAACCTTCACCGCATGAGGAGCTAACACCCACAGAGGCGTTGCAACGTGCACGAAAAACAGGCAGCGATATATTCTGAACATTAGTTCGTACGTTAGTTTTATTGGAAACTTGAGAGTTTAAAATTAGTATATATTTTCTTTGATGTACTTCTGCCTGTAATTGTAAAGTTTGCGCAGCCATTTCTCTGCCTTTAAGTCAGCATCGCCAATAAACTGAAATTGTTAATAAATTTACAATTTGTAAGCGAACAAAATGTGTGTTGATTGTGAGGGTGTAATAACTTACGTTTGGATGAAAAATATCTTCTTCTACGGGCAGCACAGCATCAGCGGGCTTTGGCAAGGTTACAGTTTCAGTTTTCAAATCAATTATAACTTTTTCTTTCTCTGGAGCCTCGCGATCACGCTTGCTACAGAATGCAGTTGGCTGAAAAGCATCCTCATCAATGGTTTCCAATTGTTTTTGCACTTTTGCATCCAATAAGTCAATAGATTTGATGGCTGGCGTAACTGGCTTTGTGCTTGTAGTTGAAGCAGATCGTGAATTACTTTCAGAGCTGGGTGCACGCCGTGATACCGAACGAGATTTGGATATGCGTGATTCGTAGTCCCGGCTTTTGCTGCTGCGGCTGTAGCGACTTTCGCGTGAGCTACTACGTGAAGTACGTGGAGAGGTACTGCGTGAAGAGCTAGTACTTTTGCTACGGCTGTGCCTAGAGTATTTTTTGGATTTTCGTGATTTTTTCTTCTTTGACTTGGAACTGTGGCTGTGCCGGCTACGTGAAGGCGATTTGGAGCGATATCTTTCGCGTTCGCGATTTCTGTCACGTTCTCTTTCCCTTTCTCTGTCGCGCTCTCTTTCTCTGTCTCTATCGCGTTCACGCTCTCTGTCACGTCTATCGCGCATTTTTGCTATAAAATGTTTAATTATTTGTTAATATGACACACAAAAATATTCCAACTTACTGCTTCTTGTGTGATGCCGCTGTGTGATGAAACAAGGATGCCACTTAATCAAATTTTTTAATTTAGGAACTGCCAACTTGGCTTGCCAAGTGTTTAAACTTGCGCGCCAATTTTAAATTCAGTGGCGCCTATTAACATACAAATCTAAGTTCTTATCTTTTGAGTTATATTCGAATAGAGCGTCAATACTATCTATGTTGTTTTATGGGTAATCTTATTAGAGAGAATTTCAAGTGTCTTTATCTGTCTACCTTGACCATTGTTGCAAAAATAGCTATCTCAGTCAATCAGTTAACAAAATATAATGAGCACCCCCATAAATATATTTGTAATACTCTACTTATCAAAATTTCGCATTTCACTTGTTTTAGTTGACCAGTGGGGGGTATAAATAAGTTGCCGCTTCCAATTATTGTTCATAGTCTTTATTGGGATTATTATACGCAATGTTTTTAGCACATTTTTTAGCAATTTTGTGCATGGCCTATGTGGCTACAGCAATGCCTCCTGAAGGCAGAAGCCCTAGTACAGTAACAACAGTAAGTTGCTCAAATTCTTAAATTTTGATTTGATTTAAATGGTATTTTTAATGCAGCTTTCTATAGTAAAAAAACATGGATATCCCATAACAGAACATACCGTGCAGACCTCCGATGGATACATACTTACCATGCATCGCATTCCGTATTCAAAGCACGCAGATCCAGCTATAAATCGACCCGTAGTTTTTCTTATGCATGGTCTGCTGTGCTCCTCCTCTGACTGGGTATTAGGCGGTCCAGAAAATGGTCTGGCCTTTATACTCTCCGACGCTGGTTACGATGTGTGGATGGGTAACGCACGTGGCAATACTTACTCAAGGAAACATGCCAGCAAGTCACCATTGTTTTCTGCATTCTGGAACTTTGAATGGCATGATATTGCCATTTACGATTTGCCCGCTATGATCGATAATGTGCTGTACAACACTGGCGCTTTGTCCTTGCACTACATTGGACACTCGCAGGGCACAACCGCATTCTTTGTGCTCAATTCTATGATACCACGCTTTAAGAATCGCATACGTTCGGCACATCTGCTGGCACCTGTTGCCTTTATGGAGCATATGGAGGGTCCTTTGGCCAAGCTAGCTGGTCCCATACTTGGACAACCAAATGCTTTTGTTGAGATTTTTGGCAGCGCAGAGTTTTTGCCCAACAATCATGCTATGGAGCTGATGGGCTCACTTTTGTGCAGAGATGAATCACTTGTACAGGATATCTGTTCAAATTCTTTGTTTCTAATAGCTGGCTGGAACTCTGAATATCTAAATACCACTATGTTACCTGATATAATGGCTACAACACCAGCTGGTTGCTCTATTAATCAGTTATTCCATTATTTGCAAGAATACAATTCAGGCTACTTTAGGCAATTCGATTATGGTTCAACTCGCAATAAGAAGGAATATGGCAGTAAAACTCCGCCGGAATACGATCTAGAGCTAATAGATGTACCAACTTATTTGTATTATAGTGATAATGATCACTTTGCAAGTATTATCGATGTGGATATTTTACGCCGCCGAATCAATCCTAGTGCTTTGAAGCGCTCCTATCGCATGCCGGAGAAAATGTGGAATCACTTAGACTTTTTGTGGGGTTTGGGTGTGAAAGAGATACTTTATGATACAGTTATTGAAGATATAATAAACGCATAAATTCGGTTAATTCACGTGAAAATTGAATTATCAGTTTTTTCGGAAATCTCATATTTTTTATGGCCTACTACTGCGTAATTTGACAGATATGTGTTGCGCGGACCCGTGCCGTGTTTTATTTTTAGCCATATCTGGCCCCCAAGATAGAGTTAACAATTGTGTCAAAATTTTATGTTATGATCGCCATAAATCTTACGGTGACGTCATTATGTGGGAAAAAACATTGAAGAACTATTATAAAGACATGTGTTATATTTTTGATAATATTACACTTGAAATGATCGCCTATTACAATGCTTATCAATGTAATTACACTTAGCTTCCGTCGTCATAAAGTTGTTTTATTATTGAGATACGCTCTTGGTAGCAGGAAATGGTTATGACTGTTTTGCTTTACATTGGCTTTTCATATTGATAACACGGAAATGTGGATGTATGTATTCTTGTCATCTCTTTTTAACTATTACTATCTGCTAAATTGGCTCAATATCTAATTTCAAAAGAGCTTGCATACATAATTTACATAATCAAAACTACAATTTATGATAAAAAATATTTAAAAGCTAAAAAATACGCGCGCGAATAGCATTTTTAGTGTTGAATTTAGCGCCATTTTTAAATGCTAGTTTTTGGCGCTGCCAACTTTTTTTCATAAGTGCTGCCCAACATCACGAAGCAACTATCGATAACAAGAAATGTGCAACCCAGCAATGCGTGCATTGAAAATAATTTTTTCACTGGGTACAGGTACATTCACAAAACTAATTGTCTGTTGATATAATTATTGAAAACCGTCGTTAATAAACACAGTGTGCGCGTTATCCCTACTGTAAAAATGACGCGTGTGACCAGAAGTGAAATCTCACTCGAAATGGAGTGTTGGGTTGAAGATCTTTCACCGGCACAGTTGGCGTACTATGAAAAAATTACAAACGAACACAACGCCGTAAAGAACGCGCTTAAATCAGCCGTCAGCGCAAACGAGGGTAAAGAACTCTTTAATGGCCAAGTATTTCAGGCGTATTCGTTTAAAGGCAAAGTGTTGCAAGAGATCAAGGAAGCAACGTTACCCAAAAAGCCACCAAAAGCTGCAGAGCCACCGCCGGCAAGTACTTCTGCAGCTGGTAGTGGCAGTGGTGTAGGACGTGGGCGGCGTCGTGCTTCTAATATTGCATATTTGGAGTCATCTGATGAAGGTGACGACGACATACCGTTGGCCAAACGTTTGGCTTTGTCAACTGGCAAGAAGGCACTTGCTGCAACACCTTCAACAACACCAGCCAAAGCAGGCAAAAAAGCCGCTGCAGCTGCAACGAGTAGCGAAAAATTATCGCCACAACTTAAGCCGGCCAAGGGTGCAAGTGCCAAAGCGGCAGCAGCGGCAACTAAAGACCCAGATTCGCCGCCTAAAAACTTTCGTCCTGCAGAAGTCAATTCATTGGGCGGCCTTGTGGTTGGTAGCACCGATGAAAATAAAGACAAAGACAACAAGGATGCTGCAAAAGATTCTAAAATGCAAGGAAAAACGTATCCATCTCTTGTTGTGCTGGCAAAACCATTCCTTAAGGTCAAAGATATGGCTGCAACGCGTAGTAAACTTGATTCTAAGGTTAAGTTGGTGTTAATGTTGACGCCAAACAAATTCTGCGAGTGGCTGCAACAGGAAGGCTTGTTGCGCGCTCAACAAACTTGTAGTCAACATCGCAACAATGAACTGAAACTTGGTAAGTCTGCTTTTGGCTCTTAGTGTATATGTGTTTAATTATGTGCATTTTATTAGGCGTCTACACGGATGTCTCAAAGTTTCCGTACACTGGTGGCTATGTCTGGATTGGCGAATGTTGTCCTTACCGTTTTGTTTCAGTTTTTTACAATTCTATATTCGAGGGTGCACAGCATCCACCAACTTTCTTGTTGAAGCTCGTGTATCATTGGGCTTGCCAGACAAGTATTCAGAATGTTGTGCAATGGGTTAAAGTCGATAGTGTTTACATAAAGGGCATCTACACCTGGTTGCGCGCTATTTGCACCATGGCCGTGCATCAAAAATGCAAGAAACTTGGTGGCCCAGGCAAATTTGTTGAGGTAAGTTGTTGCTATTTTATTTTATCTTTTATATTTATTTTATTTCATATTTTGCTTGATTATCTTTAGGTTGGCGTCATATCGCTGGGAACCACATCACAGGACGGTGCACAGCGTCAGGTGAAGGTAGAAGTACTCGGTGTTTACGACTATGCCGATAAATCTATACGCTTGCGCGCCGTTGAGCCCATCACGGATGGTGATCGCAACTACAAGAAACGTTTCCAAGCCATTCTCGAGCCCCTATCACGTTGGGTACACAAAGACAGTACCATATGCATTGATCTGACTGTCGATAAGATTACGCTTTTTAGCATGGGTTTCAAAAACATTGTGCAGGCTGCTGCTACTGATAATACGGCCAAGCATAACAATTCAGCCGTCATGGAATATTTACGCCGCATTGTGCCGCGCATGTTCCAGAATACACTCTCACTGCTGTCACGTCAAATGATACAACAATTTTTGGATGAACTAGTCTGGCGTGAATCTTTTGGCACATACGCACTTCAAGCTTTCAACAATATAATTATACACATTGCTGAGCAAACACGTATTACGACCACAGAAACGATTACTCAGCGACTGTATCAGGTTAGTCTTTCTGTTAGGTGCTTTGTTCGTTCGTTTGCTTTATACAAGTTGTTTTTAGGTTGCCACGAATCCCTTCAAAGATTGGAGCGTGCTACCACCCAATTATAAGGAGATCCCGCCTAATACACAGCCCAAGCGGCTTAAGAAACGTAAGTGCATCTATATTGTTAGTTGAGCGTAATTTGAGCATACCTCTTACTTCATTCACAGCCATCAACGACGCTGATTATAAAAATGTTGGCAAAGAGCAAACAATCAAACCTAAAAAAGAAAAGGAACCAGCGCCAGCAGTGCTGCCCGCTGGTAGCAAACGTCGTGCAGTTAATACGCCGCCTCCAGTAGTTCCCAAGAGTTCAGCTAAGGCAAGCACTAGCAGTGCTAAGGCTGCGAATGGGAAGCAGAGTTCGAGCAAAGCTGTAGCTTCTACATCCAAGCCAGGACCCAAACCCGGTTCGTCTAAGGCATCACCGGTCAAGCCGATTACAGTGAAATTACCAACCACCAAGAAGCCCAAAGAAGAAAAAGAGAAAGACTTCAAACTTCCAGTGGTCATCAAAAAAGAGGAGGACGAGCTTAAAGGCCTGGAGGAGCTCTACTACGGCGTTAGCGATGGCATGGATGATTACTTTCAGGCTTTTCCTTATATCTCACCGCGCATGAATCAAGCTAATGTTATTAAGAGCGTAGACTGTCCCATTTGCTACGGTGCTGAGCGGTTTGATTCGAATGAAAAATTGCAAACCCATTTGGTTTCGCATATTTCGCCGGAAGGCAAAGAGCATCAATTTCAATGCTTGTTTTGTCTGGAAAAACATCCCACAGAGTTGGTGTTGGCTAAGCACAACCAAATTATGCATCCACTCGAAACGAAGACAGATGGCTCGCCTTCGTATCATTGTTTGATTTGCCAGCAACGTCATAATTCCCTACACTTGTTGACAGCACACTTGCAAAAGGTGCACAATATGCTTGAGCTGCCATACAGTTGCCATGCCTGCGGCTATCGTTCATCTTCGCATCGCGATGTAGTGCGTCATTTTTACGATGATCACAAGAATCATAACTTTTTGCAGTGCCCTTACTGCTTGGATGTAAGTACTCGATGTAAAAATCACACATTAATATTTTTAAGTCGAGTTTGGATTGATTCTCTAAACGCCTTTTTAACTTGTTCCTTACAGATATTTTACTTTAGCCATCAAGGCACTTTGAATTTGTTGCGCATTGAGCATTTCTATGTTCATCTACACCAGCATGTAAGTAGCCGTGATCCTGCACTGCGTTGCCAAAAATGCTCGCTGGTCTTTTTGGAGAAGGGTGATTTGAAGCAGCATCTTGTGCTTCATCATGTAAGCATGACCAAGACCAATAAGCCAGTGCGTATGTTGCTGAACAACTCGTTGCTTATTCCGCCACCCAAAATACGTACACATCATAGAGAGCAACCGCCTTTTACGGTACAGAAGAAAGCCGCATTCTTTGCCTTTTTGGAGGGCAAAACCTGCGCTGAATGCAATACTGACTTCATTAGCGAAGAGACGCACTATACGTAAGTGGTTAAATAGTCTCAACTATGATACGGTAGCTTATTGCATCTTTCATTTGCAGTGGTTGGCTTAAATGTGTCAAGTGCAACTATAGAACCTGCTGCGAGCGTGCACAGTTTCGCCATGGTGTGGACTGCAATGGCAATTTTGTAGACGCCATGGAGGTGGATATGGCACAAGAAATGCATTGCATTTGTGGTTTTGCCGCTAGCAATGGTAATAAAATGGCACAGCATTTGGGCAGCTGTGGCTTGAGCACCTGTTATCCCAGTCTGGAGGCGGCTAACGAAAATGCTGTTAAGCGTAATATGTTGGATATGTTGGGCTTGGTGCGACGTGATGGTGAAACTTCGGGTGAGGGTGCGGATGAAACGCTTGATGAAGGAAACGAGCAGATGCAGCCAACGGAGCAAGAACAACAAGAGCCTACTGAGGATCTGCAGCAGTATGCGCCTGTTGTACAACAGCAACAGCAACCAGAGCCTGAGCTTACGCATTTAGCCAACGTAGCGACAGTACCCCAGGATTTGCCCAGTGAAGTTCAACCACAGGTTGCACCCATACAATTTGGAGAACTGGAGGCAGCACCCATTATGCTTGATCCTCAGCAAGTGCAGGCAGCTGAAATGGAACAGGAATACGCACCAGTTTCAGTAGTGCAACAACAACAACAACACCAGCAACAACCTCAATATGGCCTGGGTTATGGCCAAAACGCTTTATCCACGGATATTGACATGCCACTTATTGGTGAACTAACCGAGCCGAATGCACCGCCTACACCACAATTTCTAGGCGAGGTGCATACACCCATGTTTGATGCTGTAGCAGCTGCCGAGCAGCAGCATTACCATCACAGTCAACATCATCCGCAATGATCCGCGCTACCCATGATGACGCCACAACAACGTGGCAAAATGAAACCACGCGACTACACCTTACACTGGCAGAATTACTAAAACGTTAACCGGAGGACACTTCATAAAATGGATGATGTTAAAGAATTACAATAGACATTCTTAATCTCACTGCTAAACAATTGCAGTTTTAATAAAATATAAATGTATGTATTACATTCAGCGTATAGAATTTCACATGCATTAAACCTAAACGTATATATATACGGATACATCATATACATATATTAAGGAGTGAGCATTGTAATTATTGCACATAATTGTGTTAAATAAGAGAAAAACACTTGGAATATTGACAATGGAGAGCAATTGCTTGATTACATAAAAATTTGACTACATAAAATGAATATATATTAACATAAAATTTTGTGTATTGTCTGGAATACTTCGTTGCTTGGAGAGATTCTTTATGTCATTTTTGTTGCTGACGCTGTTTGGATTGCAATAAGGCGGAAAGCACTAACGCTGTGTCCAACTCCTGCTGTGTGCCACGTTCATTATCTAATGAAATTTCCGACGCTCGTTCATGAAAACGTGCTAGCACACGTGGGCGATAATCTAAAATCAAATTTCAATTTATTTCAAGCTTTAATTACAACTTAAGTTATTGCGCTTACCTACGCTGCCTGCCAGCGGATTACCCGTAAGCCCCAAAGTCTCTAAAAGCGGTAATCCAGCAACATAATCAACTTCATCCAAATCTTCAATTAAATTGCAGCTTAAATCCAAATTCACCAATGAAAGTAATTTGCGTAAGCCGCTTAGCTGTCTTAATTTATTTTGCGCCAAATTCAGCGTTACTAAATTGCCCAGCTCAAGATGCCAATCGAAGCACTCGCCTATCAGATTGACCGACAATGATAGTGTCTGCAGATGTGGCAATTCGGAGAGATTTTGTATGACACGTATGCGGTTTTGATCAAGCACCAGTCGACGCAGTTTTGGCGCTGTACGCACACTACCATCGATTTGTGTTAACAAATTGCCCGTCAAATCAAGCTCGCCAAGATTATGCCACGCATCGGTATTAAGCAGCACGCTGCCATTGCTTGTGTTCGTCATTGAATTCTCGTTCGACACTAGAATATCAGCTGGCAAGCTGCTTGGCACATCACAGGCTTTGTGCAAGTTATCGCATAGCAGCACCTGGTTTATATGCGTTATTGTCGTATTGTGCACACAAATTATTTCCAGTGTAGGTTTCAGCATCTCAATGTCAATTATATTCTCCGTGGACAGTGCGGAGAATTTTAGTGTTTTAATATTGCGGAATGCGTTGAGATTAAAGCTTAGACGGTTTGGAATGATATTGCTGCGACCAATGGGCACATCCACGGTATTATAGTCCTGCTCAAAGCTGGCATTATCCTTAACGGGCGTAACCACCAACACCGCTAGTTGTGTGCAAAAGTCCAGAACATGAGAAAAATCATATTTGGCATCCTGTTCCACGCTATTCTCTGGCGGGCATGGTAGTCCTAAACGCTCGCTAATAGCAAATACCTTGAAGAGAAGTGAGAAAATAGTTTTTTGAATATAATGGTTTAGTTAAAGATGCTCTTTTTTTTGTTGTAAAATCACTATCAATTTTGGCAGCCAAACAGTTCTTCATATACATTTAATTTATTTAGAGAATCACAGTAAGCCCTTTTCATTCTTATTATGCAACTTCTCTTCTAATCCTATTTCACATGATTGCCCTAATTGCATTGGATATAGTTCCTTTTCTTTAGTTGCCATAAAAACATTCAACAGTTTGTATAGCAGTGCTATACCGAAAAGCCTGCGCTGTTTGTTGGTAAAACTTTTACGCACAATACCAAAGTAAGTTCCTTTTCTTCGATTTGTCAAGTGACTCATACCCAAGGATTCAATAATAGCGGCCTCTCGTGTATAAGCATCATCAGATGCAATATTCCGAAAGCCACGTAGTAGTAGCACGCCACGATTTTGCTGCCAAATGTGCACAATTACGGCTAGCTTGGGATCTTTCACCAATACAACCTGTTCGTCATGGTTTAAAACCTGACCAAGTTTTTGTTTTTCAAAGATAATCTTGGCTTGACGTAGATGCTTAAAAGGACGCGCTGCTTTTCCCTTGCCTACATAGAATATAGCACGCAAAAATGTAAGCCAGACGTCTAAAACATGCATGTGGGCGCTGCGTCTAATGAGGTCATTAGTTATGCGAGGATCCATAAGCAAATAGTTAAAGTACTGCCGACTGTCTGCTAATTTCTTTTCGCGTTGAAGTTTACGGCGAAACCACCTGCTATGCCGTGTGACATATTGGGATAGGTTGGGTATATCATTGTAGTTGCTTTCAGATTTTAGGGTTTGCTTAAGTTCTCGTGAAAAACTTGTGGGACGTGGATGTATGACACCCAAAGCATGTTGCATACAGCGTATGCTAAAATAATTTTGAAGTATAGGCCTTGTGTTTGAGCTAAATGTATAATACTGAAAAATTTTGTGCATTGTCTGGATAATTATGTAGTGTGATAACTAAGTATTGAATATGCTAACTTGATTTTAAATACAAATTGTGAAAACTCGTTACCTCTAAGGCTGAGAAGTTGTATTCCTTTTTGGCACTCAAGAGCGCATCGCCGTTTTCATGGAACAGCTTAGCCAGATCCTGCAGCATATAAATGATATCATATTTGTTGAGCTCCAGAAACTCGGCCAGCACACGAGGCAGTTGTACGCGAAAGTATATAATTAGTTCTTTTAAATAGGTCTCCAGCTGCTCACGTCGCTGTTCTAAAAATGCTGGCTGCTTATTACCTACAATCTGCAGTGGAACATATAATTAGCTTAAAGGTTTTGTATTTAATGTGGGCGTTATGACGTATACCTTTTTTGGCGGCAACAGTTTCTTGCTAATTGCAGCCTCTTCTACCAATTTGTCATGCAGTTGCGAAAAATCGCGATATCTGCGCTCCACAAGCCATTCCACCTTTGCCACGCGTACTCGAATATCATAATAGGTAACACCCATGGAGGACTCAATGTACCTGGGCATGGTGACCTCGGCGTCCTCGTAATGTCGGTAATAGCAAGCCATTGTAGCGTTGTTAGCACGAATTATATATAAGATTTAATATACGGAACAATTCTTCACAATTAACATAACTAGACCACTTATAATTAAATAAAAGCTCCAAAAATAAAACAATTTTTTTGCAAATTAGTTAGGCAGCTGTTTTGTAGCCATATGTTATTGTTATCGCGATGGCAGCCAGTTAGTGATGTGCATCTAACGATAACACGCTGCGGCTCTCATGATCTGGCAGCATCGCGCAATACGGCTTTTTTGTTTACAATCTTGCTTGCTGGCATTTTCGGTTTCAATTGCAGTTTTGTGTAAATTTATTAGAATTTGTACGAAATAAATAAATGAGATAGGCCATGTGCTGCAGACCTTTAAAGTTTAGATACTATAGTGTTTAGCTTATTGGAAAGTATCATACATAGGCTGAGCTCTATAAATATGGCTTTTCTGGGCGATAGTGTGATTGTGTTTGTTTCACAGGCAAGTGCCCTGATATTTAATTTTACTTATCTAGGATCAGCTAATTCCTGTGCTTTCTTTTATAGATGTTATTCTTTGCTGGTGGTTGGCTGTTTTTCAATAAACAGCTTTTCAAACACTATGAAATACGTCATATATCTGTGCAACTTATCTTTTCGTCTACATTTGCCTTGTCCATTACCATGTTTGAGCTGATTATATTTGAAATTGTAGGTGTTTTAGATTCCAGTTCACGTTACTTTCATTGGAGATTGGGACTAACGCTTTTGCTGCTTATGGTTACAGCTGTTATACCAATATACATATGCTACTCTGTGTTACACAGCATCTCATTTTGTAAGTAGTGCATATATATGGTAGTACTCATTGGTTTGGTTTTTTGTCACATAAGTTCGTTTAGTTCCAGATAAATGGGTGCGCATCCTAACGACAATATGCTGGTGTGTGTTTCTCTACGGTTTATGGCGCATTGGTGAACCATTTCCATTGCTAAGCGCCTCACATGGCATATTTACCATAGAGCAGGGTGTGTCCCGTATCAGCGTGATTGGCGTCACCGTTATGGCCATATTGTCAGGCTTTGGTGCAGTCAATTATCCGTACACCAGCATGACCTATTTCATTAAGTAAACAAGTTCAACATCAATTGCTCTTATCTATTTGCTAAAATTAGTTGACTTTTTGTAGGCCCGTTTCGCGCAATGACATCATCTGCTGTGAGCGACGCCTGACACTCACGCTAGACATGCTGACGGCCAAAAAGCGGCGCATTGCGCTAGCTTTGTATCAGAAAAGACTTAATCCAACTAATAAGCCCAGGATATGGGATATGTTGACTTCTGCCGTGCAGCGCAACACAGCACATGGCGAAGGTGGCTAAACATTACCATTTGTGCTTAATTCTAAACTAAAGTTTAACTCAACTGATATTACAGATATAAATCAACTTAAGCAGGAAGTGTATGGCTTGGAGGAGCTGCTGCGCTCCGTATTTCTAGAACTTAGCTCTCTTAAGGAAATGGAGGAACGACAACGTTGGTCACAAACGTTGCAAGGCAAATACTTTAATGTATTGGGCCACTTCTTTAGTGTTTATTGTGTTTACAAGATATTTATGGTATGTGGCCAGCATATGTTTGTCCAATTGTTTGACTAAAACATTAACTAATTTCTTAAAGTGCTGCATAAACATCATATTCGATCGTGTGGGACGCAAGGATCCCGTAACTAGAGGCTTAGAAATTGCCGTGCATTGGTGTGGCTTTGACATAGACTTGGCATTTTGGAATCAATATGTTTCCTTCTTGCTTGTTGGTTGCATAGTAGTAACCTCAATACGTGGTTTGCTGCTTACACTAACAAAGGTTTGCATCCAATTAAATTATTGCTATTTACTTAATTTGAACACAATTTTGGTTTTACAGTTTTTCTACCGCATTTCCTCCAGTAAGTCGTCCAACATAATTGTGCTCATTCTGGGCCAAATTATGGGCATGTATTTTTGCTCCTCAGTGCTGCTTATGCGCATGAACATGCCTGCCGAGTATCGTGTCATTATCACCGAAGTACTTGGAAACCTGCATTTTAATTTCTATCATCGTTGGTTCGATGTCATATTCCTGGTCAGCGCATTGACTACAATAGTTGTGTTGTATTTGTCACGCAAACCTGTTCGCGTTGAAGATTCCGATGTGCACTGAAAGCACGGTTTCGTTAATGTTTAAAAATATTAAAGCTTAATTAAGTATAATAATTATTGCAAGCATAAAGATAGACAAATTTAGGTATATGACCTTGTGTACATACCTATAAGAAGTGATTAGAATTTTCAAATTTTTATTTTTCTAAGCATAAAGTTTACCTATTTATATGCACAATATCAAAGTTATCTTAGTAATTTTAATATTATTAAAGCAATGTAATGTTAATTAGATTTTATATGTAAAAATACTATATGTGATTAAATCAAATTATAAATCGTACTGGTTTTTCTATAAACTCTTAAATGGAAGTTGCACTGTGGGCCACTTAAAATGCTGCCACTTACTTGATTTGAAATATTATATTCCAAAATTCTTCAATCAATTGGTAGAAACTGGAATATCCCACTTTTTCAAAAAACTCGTTAAATGAGTAAAAGCTTTGTGAAAACGTTTTGGCAGAAAAACAAGAAGCGAGCTTTTTAAAATCCGCCTTTGTAGGTCTGTGGGTTGCTAGGTTACAGTTGAGACGGCGCTTAACTTGCGCATCTGGGAAAGGAGTTGAAGCAGTTCATTGTGAATGAATATTATTTGAGTCCTAAACAGCAGCTTCTTAACATCAGCTGTTATGTTTCGTTTCCAGTGTTTCTTGGTTTAGTCGTTAGAAGCGGCAAACAGTATAAAAATTGATTGAACAACTTGCGAGGGGCTTAAAATAGTTTTTAACTCAATGATTTCCTGAATAAAAAGTAAATTCGATGTAATTTTAAGATTTAAACATAATTTTCAGCTACATTCAATGATGGTAATCTAAATAGGTTCACAGCTGTAGATTGAATTTATTTTTTACGTTAAGAATTCAACTAGAAATTTCAAAATCGAAGGTACAATTAAGATATTTTATCTGAAATATTAAAAAATTGGCCTTTTTGGCTTTTACATTATGAATGAAGCAAGTTTTTTAAGTATTAAGTTGTTTGTTTGGTTATTTTTTGTCGGAATATTGGTAGATATATAATTTTGTTATAATTTGTATATTGTTTTTTAAGTACAATTTATTATTATAATTGCTTTGTTATTAACTCAGTATACAATTCGGGGTTTGGTTTATATTTAAAAGATATTTTGTTATTAATATAGCAATATATTTTTTGTATCATTTAGCAACATTGGTACAAATCGTTAAGAAGGGGTTTTATGTGTCTACCTTAAAATACAACTCAATTTTAATAGATAATATAAAACTTCGTTTTTTATTTTTTGTAATTTAAATACGTGATTGTCCATTCTCGTTCCATTGAATCTTAAAGATTCTGTACTATCTTATTTAGTAATTTGTTAAATCTCGTGCAGAGAGGATTCCACAGATACCCTATATCGGATTTAGGTCTGTATTCAATGCGGGCCATTTTACTATAGAAATTTGGACTGGTATTATCATAGCGAAAATACGCTATTTCCCTAAATCATCAACATTAGTGACGCGACGATCCCAGTTGAATCTTGGGCTTTCCTTGAAATCTGCTGCATTCTTTACGATATAGAGCTAGCGTCTTCCAGTTTCTTCTTCCAAGATATATAAATATATATATATATATATAAATATATATATATATATAAAGATTCTGTACTATCTTATTTAGTAATTTGTTAAATCTCGTGCAGAGAGGATTCCACAGATACCCTATATCGGATTTAGGTCTGTATTCAATGCGGGCCATTTTACTATAGAAATTTGGACTGGTATTATCATAGCGAAAATACGCTATTTCCCTAAATCATCAACATTAGTGACGCGACGATCCCAGTTGAATCTTGGGCTTTCCTTGAAATCTGCTCCATTCTTTACGATATAGAGCTAGCGTCTTCCAGTTTCTTCTTCCAAGACGCACTGCTGTTTGCTCCACATTATCTATCCAACCCGCATTTGGATGACCTCTTCGTCTTTTTCTTCCTTCTGGTGTGTTTTGACCAGCCCACTACAGTGGCTTGATTCTTTTGCTGATTGCTAGTGCCTAAATAAATCCCTATTAAATAAAGTCAGTCGTCTTTAAACTTTAGGACTGAATTTTAAAAATTTAATTATTTACTAAAGGCCCTTTGTCATCTGTGCCATTTGGATTCAAGCGTTATCATGTAGGCACTTCAAATAATATCCGTATATATTGTCAGCAAATAGTCTTAGCTTACTGTCTAAAATATGTCTTACTGTCTTAATCACTCAATTAAGTGGATATGTTGCATACAGGCATCCTTTCTTTGTATCAGATTAAAGACCATACCATCAAGGTATCTTGGCTGGAATCACCGATATTTTGAAATTCTTTTGGTTGTCTAAATTTGTTGTATCACTATCGACGTTCTCGTGCCACTTTAAAGCACGGAATGGGTTTTTTTTACAAATGCCAAAAGAGCCATAAAATGTTAATTTAATAGCTTTGTTCAATGTGCCATTCAGGTTTAACGGAAATTATTTCATCTAAGATCTATAGAATCCTTGATGTTCGGCCATAATTTGTTTGCTGCTCATTAAATCCTCCACTGCTCTGCACACATCCCCATTATTTTTTTCCGTCCAATGATGTGTTCAAAGTTTTTTGAAAAATTTAAGTACTGTTTCTGCTGTACTGCTGGCCAATTCTTGTTAGAATATACGATATTATGGATACGATATTATGGATTATTATTCAAATTTGGATAAGCTTAATAGGAAAATATATATTTTTGCTTTGATAACAAATTTATATCATTCCGGTTTTTATCGCGTGCCAATCAGTTGGAAAGATAGGCTAAACTGATTCTGCACAAACAAATATTAACTTCGAAATATCAATAAAAAAACGCACATAATTAGTTGTATTATATAGCTCTTATAATTTCCTACAACACCATGTTTGGAAGCACTATATTATTTTTTCTACTTTTACAAGGCTTGAGTAATGCAGCTGGAGAGTAGCGAAATTCATTGCTTGAAAAAACTTACTTATCCATATTCGGAGAATATTATCATGTCTTTGGAACGCGAAACATGATATACCATTTTTTAATATTCATTGATTGATAAAACTTACCATTGAAATTAATAACTATTACTACCCATACTCTGAGAATATTATCATGTCTTTGGTACATGATGTGCCATTTTTGAAAATTGATTCAAGTAATCAGTCTCATCTTCAAACATTTACTTTAATTAAGCAAAAAATTCCCTAGAAGCATTTAGAAAAATATCTCAATGACACTAGAGACTAAAAACTAAGAAAACGTCTTAGTACCATTGGCATCCAAGAGATTTTCAAATTGTCAAGAACTCGTATAAGCTCACCAGTAATGTTGTGGTTTTGAAATAAAAATCTCATCAATTTGAAATATGTCTCCTTAGTGCATTCGTTGAAATTTGTACATTTTTACTTTTATTTTTCAAAAGCTTATCCCTTATAAGCACATTTACGAACTGCACCCCCGTAAAGTTGCCACACTCGTAATGACGAGCCATTGGAATGATATGTTCATGTTACATGCACACGGTTGGTTTTTTTTTTTTTAAGCTCAATTTAAACATTGCGGCAGCGAAAAGTTTGGGAAGTGAGAGCATTTGAATGTCTAAATGAATAAATAATGCAACAAAATTGATTGAGGCACAACCGTGTGGGGTATGAGTTGTTGTTGTTGTTGTTATTTCTGCTGCTGCTGCTGCTGCCAGCTGTTACGAGATCGAATACGCCGGGTGACAGAACCCTTTGGGCGCACCATATATTAGATGCTCTTTTGAGTGATTCGAACTAATCAGCTGTAAATTTTGTTGGCACCAAGTAAATTATAAATGGAACAAGCAGCCAGCATTTGGGTCAGGTGGGTGTAGGTTGGGGGCAGTGTAGGGGCATGTGTGTGTGTGTGTGTGTGCTTGCAAACGTTGCTTACTTTATCGATTTCATCGATTAGTAATTGATAATGGCCATTGGCAGAGTCCCAGTTGACTTCATTGCCATTATGCAAATTAGCCAAGCATTTGATTAGCATTTCATTTTACGTTACGCATACGCCCCGTGGCGCTGTAATATTTAACGTTTGGCGTAAACTCTATTAAGACCTGGCCCGAGTTTGAATGACAGCTGCTTGTGGTACTCTCAAGTCACATAATTAACATAATTTTAATTAATTTACTTTACTTAGAACACAGCCTTAGTTGGGTTTTACCTGATTGACAACAAGTTTACCTAAGTGTGGCCAGGCGATGCCTAGGTAACTGTGCCCTGGCATATTTACGATTTGACTTTTGACCTTAGTTATGCATTCATGAAGAAATTGTATGCGCGTCACATTCGCACCTGGCTTAAGGTGACAGCAAACGTTTGTTATGTGGCCTCAAGGACTACGCGGGTGATATTTGCATAACACGGGACGTAGAGAGAGCAACGCCTTGTTCAATTGTTTGGCGCTTTTTTTTTGGTCGGACAGATGTTTGGGTAAATTATGCCAAAACTTGAAGGTTTCAACGTGATAACAAATCACGAGCGTGGCGAGCTTAATAGACTTAACAACGGATTAGGCTTAACAGATGTTTGTTTCTTTTTTTAAAGAAGATTGCAAAACGTGAGAAGGTTTACCTATTGTACGTTTTGACAAAGAGAGTATTAAAGGCAAAAGCACTCCGGATTAAAAAGAATGTTTTCTTTTTTAAGCGAAATTTAAAATTTAAAAGTATATTGTATTTTTTAAAGGTACATCAGTTTATATTTATTTATTATAGTTTTTTTTTGATAATTTTAAGCATAAAATAAATTGAGGAAATGAGTTACATAGTTGAGTCATAGTTGATTGTTTAAAATTATCGCTTGAATCATAAAGTCCAAAAAGGTATGTTTTGTTTCATATAAGTATTTAAGTCAGCTCGTTATATTATTTATAAGGCTTTTCTATTTTTGCTTGAATAATACGATTAATATATTTTTGTTTATAAACTTATCCAAGACACTTTTCTCATACCCTTTATCTCTTTTTGTAATCGCTTATACTCCTTCTGAGGTTAACGGCGTTTTTCGCTTGGTTTTCTAATCCTGGATCAAGTCAACCCTAGAACCCATTTGAAAAATTTATGATTGATTTTAGTGACTTGTGTGTGTTGATATGTTTATAATGGAGTTGCTTCAAGCTCAACATGATGTTTACTTTGTCTGTATCGCTTTAGGTATTCATTAGACAGAGAGTAACTTGGTGCTAGATTCTTTTCCGGATATCACACGGAAAAAAGTTTCTTATACAAAATGTTAATTAAATTAAAAATGCTTTTTAAAGATATTTGTAGAACTATAGAAAATTAATTTATGAACAAATAAAATAATTGTTTGTAGACAAAAATATGAGTGCAAGTAAAATACGTCCGACTTCGCAAAAGCGCTAAAGCTCTGCTTGGTAAATTTAATGTTGTTCAGATTATATAAACAAGAAACTCTTCCACAATAGGAAAATTAAAAATCGTTTAATTCAAATCGTGAAATATTGACATTTTGCCTCAGAAACGGATTTTTTGGTATTATTAAAACTCTCCTTCCAATACAAGTCGTACCCTATTTATGCCTTACAGGCGCATTGCATTGACAAAATAAAATTTTGAATTTGTTAAATGGAATACATTTTGAACCCTGTGACTCTTTCTGATCTACTTAAAAAAAAAAACCCTAAAAGTTGTTTAGGGACTTTAAAAAAATGTATTGTTATTTGTACGTATAATAAGTAGTAACTAGATTCCTTAAACTCAGTTTAGCTTAATTAACCAAAGAAGCAATTATTTTTGTTGCAGCTAGCCCATTTTTCAATGTGTTGGCAACATTGTTTTCAATTTGTGTTAAAAAAAAGTTAAGTACATCTGCAATACACTTTTAAGCTTTTATGCAAGTATTCATTTTTATTTTAACATCTGACACACGCCTTGTGTAACATCTTGTTTAGGGCGTAACGATAGTTAACAAGCAATTTTTGCATCAATCAAGCCCAAACTCATTAGGATCAATTGGTTGCAATGACCATATTCTGTCCCAGCAGCACACTGACAGCGCCAATAATGGCCTCAATCAGTGTTCCTTTTGTCATAAGCAGCAACTGTGACGGCATCTGCAACAACATAACAACAATGTCTCCATGTCGGTTTTAATCAATGACAAGCAACGACAAGGTCACTTGATGGATCGCTTGCTGACCTCTCTGGGTAGGGTAATGACATTGCACGCAGTCCGTTCTGTGCTGTTTCTCTGTTTAACTTAAATAAGAATATTATGCAAATTGAGTTGGCTATTTTGCTCGTACACATGGTCATTGACTGGGTAGTATTCAAATCATTTAAAACAGGTTAAAAAGAATAAAGGTGTTAAAATTTGATTATAACCAAAGTGTGACTTTGCGGACAAAGAGGGTTGACAGGCATACAAAAGCCTTGTGAAGCTTATCTATAAGGAGCAACACAAAAATATAAAATGATTTCATTAAAACGCATTTATTATTACTAATTGAAATAAGCATAACAATTTAAGGTGCTTAAGAAACAAAACATTTAGCGAAAAAAGCAATCATTTATTATTATGACAGGAGTTAAGTTATGATGGATAGTTTATGGAGAAATTTCCGCTTTACTGACTTGCAGTAATTTGTTTATTTTTTTTTTATGCAAATTTTGTGCTAAGTGTGTTTTTAGCTTCAGAACTTGAAATATTTTCATTTTAATAATATAAATCTTATTTGTAAATAATTCTATTTAACAAATATCCGCATTCTACTATATAAAACAGATGCACAACAATATCTTCGTTGTAGCTGCTCTTTTAGAATAACTAAGAAAAATCAATAACAGAATTGTTAAGAGTAAAGAATTGAATTGTATTATTTGTAGAATATTTTAAATTTTTAAATAATTATTAATTAGTAACTGTTAATATAATCCATATAAATTTCATTTAAGTTGCTGTTATTTTTGATTATAATCGTTTCTATTATTGTCGTTTATTTTTGCCTAAATATAATATGTGATGCTATGATTTTCAGAATAATTTAGTTGAATTCAAAAGCAAACTAAACCTTACTTTCTCGCTATTATTAAAATTACACAGAGCTGAACAAATTAAAATTTAAAATTTGTTTATCTAAAAATATACTTATTAATAATTTCATAATTTTCGTTTGTTTTAGTTTAAAATTCAAAATGTAGTGCTACCCTCAACAAAAACTAATTTTTTTTACTGATTTGTCCAATTTTTTATAGTTCATCGATTTTTATCAAACTTGAAACGGTTAAAGTCTTTAGAGTAGCAAAATCGTCCATGTATTCAAAAACAAATTAAATACAATAAATTTGGTTGAAACTATTTTTTGATCGGTTTACCCTATGAAAGCTCCAAGTTCTAATTAATAAAATTCCCACAAATTCGATGAGAATTAAAAATACAAGAATTGCTTATAGTATTTATTGACATACGATAAGTTGGAAATTAAAAGAATTACAATGAGTCTAATTCCTAAATCGAATTTGCGATCGATTTAGGAGAAGTTTGATATAGTCAACCGATATTGACTTATAATATCAAAATAAACCTAAACCTGCATTCGCTAGGAAAACATTCATTTTTTACTGTAAGTTGATTTATAGCATCTCTGGGATCTAGTATTTCATACAGATAGATAGACAAACATGGCTATACCAACTTCTCTAGTCAAGCTGATCATAATTAAGGTTATTTCGAAGGATCTCCGACTTTGCTTCTGGGTGGTACATACATTTTTGGCTCACACATATTGTATATACGTTTTGTGCCATATGGTACAGGGTACTTAATTTAAGAAGCATATGACTCTTATTATGTAGATACATTGAAACCTTTTTCTACGAGTTGAGTTTTATCTATCCGTACTGCGATAACCATCTCAAGCAATTTTCCTTCCGCATCCATTTTTAATCAGTTTTTAACTTGTTTTTTTACTCTTTCAGTAGCTTCAACTAATTCGTCTGATGTGGGTTCCGGATATGTATCTTCTATTGCATGTTAATCTTTAGTTCTACCTCACATCAATTATTCATCATTGTAGCTAGCCAATTAAAATACTATAATTCCTATAATTCTTGCTACTTCATTAAACAAGAATTTATTATTCCACTTATATATATATATATTTTTTTTATTTATTTTTTTTTGTGTTTTGCTGCATGGTTTTACAGTCTATATATTGGATTCCCAAATTTCAATAGATTTTATTTTTTAAATGTTTCATATCCGAGTAGATTAGAGTATTTTTTGATAGTTCTGTGCTGACAAGAGAGTATATTAGTAGCCATCGGCGGCAGTTAGTTGGAAAGCGGAACCAGGCTAAAACAAAAAGGAAATAAAACAGATAATTGTCCTATTCTGGACTGCGACACCTTATAAAATGTAAGCGCAAAAAATAGGTCTCTTTAAATAAACGTAAATAGAATAGAAATCGGTTGCTTTTTCTATAACAATTTATAAATAAAACCACACAATTCATTTGAGTAAGACACCTCTAATTTATATTTTCAATAGAGCATTGTGCTAAAATCGATATTGAAATCGTAAAACTTCTAGTTTTACGTCCATGCAACGACAGCGCTGCTCGGATTTGTTAATTTGTGTTTGCATTTACGGTAGTAAACAATCTGTGGAAAATCATCCTATGTATATATATATATGTGTTTGTAGAGCCAAAGAAACTGGCAGTGTGCCCAAGCCAAACGCCCCCAATCTTTATGCCCATAGACTCAATCCAATGCAAGGTTTGAACAATCAGCGAGCAGGTGCACAATATGTCCTGACGGTAGCAGAAGTAGTACATTGAGCGAAATGAGAGAGGGTAAGCAGGTGTGGCATGGGCGTGACGTATGACAAACATGTCTTATCAACATTTATGGCACTTTTATGAGGCACAAGCTCACAAATGTATTAAACTTTGGCATGCTGCGGCAGCTTGCTGCCGTTGCAGCAATCATTGAGGCGTAAAATAGAGCAATAATCTTGGCGCAAAGCACACTGGGCTGGGTCCTCAGATGTTTGGCTTCGAGTCAATAAATGCATGGAAGCAATTTGACAGGAATTTCTGCCTATCTAATATTTGCCCTCATTGAACGCAAATGTAGGCTTACATTGCGTATGCGTTATATTCTTAGTGTGTGGGATACTTCACTTGCAGAACGATTTGTTTAAAAATAATTAAAAAATAAAACTAAAGAAATTTTTATACGAATCAAACTCAGCATGAGTGAAGAAAAAGGCGTAGCATCTGCAAGTGCTGCACAGCAATTAAGCCAAAATTTTTTCACGTTTTATATTTAATATTAATATTTGTTTAACTTTTAATTCATTCCTCTCTTTTTAAGTGCATGTATCGTAAGATCTTTTTATCTTTGAGTCGGTAAAAATATTTGTAATTTAATTTAAAGCAAATGCTGTTGATGTCTTCAAATAGAATCATTAAACCAAAGTTGTATTTCCAGGTCAATTTACATAATGCATAAATAAAATCCTGTAAATTATAAATCTTTAATAACATTAAAAATTTATCAGCTGTACAAATGGAAAACCAATGTTTTTTCTCATAATTTTTGCCCTAATTGCATAAAAATTCGCTATTTATCCAGTGTTCAACCTCTTTGTCATACTTGTGGCAGCATTTAAATTTCTGGTTGAAAAAGTGGTTTGTTTTTTGGCGCGATCCATGAATGAATCTAATTTTTTTTTTTGTAAGAACAAAAGTGCTGTTGGGCCGGTTAATGCGTCACCAACCGAAATAAGTAAAAATCAAAAGGCATAATATCAGGAGGGCATGATGGGCTGTTTAAAAGTTTGCGGATATTTTGCCATGCGGAAGTATAATATTTCAGATTAATGCGCGAGTTGTGGCTCTAACGTATTAGTTGTGTCTGAGAGAGATTGCAAGAACTCATAGTACAATACGCCAAGCTAATTCCACCAAACACACAGCATCAGCCTCTAGGTTTTCTTTTTATCCCACATCATACTAGAAATTTTTTATCTTATTAATCATATTTTATACCTTAGATATAATTTAGCGTAACTGATCATACTTAAATAAACAGACGCCATCTATCAAAAATCAGCAGTTTTAAAAATAGCTTTAAGATTGTCTGTCACGGGTTACAATGGGGTTATCTCAAGCTTACAATTTTAAAACCTATGCACGAATCCTTGGCCCTTAGCAATGTGGTTTCAAACTTTGAAACACATTGCCAGTCTCTCAGAAAGCCCAGAAAAACTGAAATTTTTTATCTAGGCGCCGTGAACTAATAAGACTATAAAACAAGCAAAACATTACCTTGGCCAACTTACGCTACTTTGGTTTCCGTAGCTAAATTAACAGAGGAGTCCATTCTCGCCAAATAAAAATAAACATTTACAAAACACGCATTCTTCCATTTCAAAGGCAGGTTTCAGATGCAGTTGCTCGTGGGGTGTTCAAAGTAAATCTCTTCATAAGATATTTAATACAATGAAAATATGAGTAGGACCAGCTATTGGATGATATCGAGGTAGTAAATTTAAATTAGCTTAAATGTTGTTTCTTGAGTTATATTATTCATTCGTATGGAGGCGTAAACTGCAGTTAACAATCCTCGTAAGCAGAAGTGCCTAAAGAGACATATTGCGGCTAAAAGATGTTAGGATCCATTTTCAGTTGCGTTCTTTTGCGTCACTTTGGTGTGTAAAACGACATTATACGTAAAAGCTTATTTTTTCAAACAATCTTGTTTCTTCTTTTGAAACTTGTCGAAAACTGAACAAAAATAGTTATTCTTTATAGTACGAAGGATCTTTTATTCAGTTAGTGTTTCCTGTTAAATCATTTTGAATAAATATGCGTTTAAGCTTAAAGCTCTTCACCAAACTACATTTTGTAATATTTGTAACATTTTTTCAAAAAATTTCACACCAGTGTGCACTGGGCAGGTGAGAAAACAGCTAAACTCAAAATTTAGCGTGGTATAGGTTAAGGGAGGTGCCAGGAGTGACGGCATGCATAGTAAACAGCTGCAGTTTTACCTTGTATGTGTGTGTGTGTGTGTGTATAAGAGAAAGAGAGTGTACACTTTGCAACAATAAATACATTTAATAGCGGCACACATACACCCACACACCAACACAGACGTCCAATCAATGTGCTCCTTTGTTGCCTACAACGACAGCCCAGTCTATAGGTCAGTTAGTACCATGTCCTTGTACGCTGAAAAAACTACGTAATCATATTATGACTAGCCTTTTCACATGGCCATACACTTACGTTGTGTCATATACGTAGTCCACATATGTCCTTTGTTTTTTTTTGTATAGACTTTTGGTAAATGCAAACATTTTTGCAATAAATGTTTATCAATACTTTTCGCCTGACTGCAGCTAGCATCGTCTCATCATCAACAGCAGCATCATCTGAGATATTATTAACTAAATGTGATGGTATACAGCTGATGTCATTGGGAGTAACCTTTCCAAAAGTACATTCTCTCCTCAACGCATACCGAGACAATTTACTCTATATGGTAATCCATATATCAAAGGAAGTCTACCAAAAAAGTAATATGGCTGTGCAACTATTTCCATACTGGGTGTTCCATAAAAGCACAACGATGCAGAGGGTATGTGTGGATGAGAGTCTTTTTGAATTGATACCATAGCACTTATCAACTCCTTTAAAATTTTAAGCTGTGTCATTCAGTTTGTATTTTTCAATCAACTACAGTCAAGGACTGAGTGGATACAAATGAAAATATATAAATAGAAAAAAATTTCAAGTGCTATAAAACTTTCATTTCTATCAATAAATGGTTTCAATGTGTAAGACTGAAAGAGGTGATTTTAAAAAACGTGGATAAAGTTCATGATGTGATACTGAACGCTCGTTGAATTACATACGTGCGGATACTTCACAAAAAAAATCAACAACAATTCGCTTGATGTTTGGCTCTATGGTTGGCTCTAGCCTTCTGGAACCAATGTCACAGTTTTAACTTTGTTAAGTGAAATCTTCCGTCAGTATAGGTGCAAAGGATATGTGCCGTGAAAGCGCAACAGAACACAAGTCCTTTATACCAAACTGCTGTGTTTGCGCCCTGTGCGTTTTTTCAAACGTCCGTTAGCATAAACAACTGAATCTCAAATTTTCTATGGCTTCACTTTTTGCACATTTTGCCTCCTCAGTAGACAAACTTTTTCACTTCACAAAAATCAATGTTTTTCCCTATTCTCCGGCAGTGCCATCATTAACCTTTTGGCAGTGTGTGAAAAATTAACAAAATCTGACAAATTCAAGTATGGTTTCTACCAAAAATGTACAAGGGGAATACGATCACTTAACTGTATTCTGATTTAATTTTTGATTTTATATAGTTATGCAAGCAAGTTTTTATTTTACAAAATTGTATAGCTTACTTAACATATCTATAATAATTCTAGTTCTTCAACTGCTTGTAGCTCCAGATTCTTTGGTATTACATAAATGCTACGTTATGTAAGTTTTAAATTCATTTGTTTAAAATAATTTAAAGTTATTTTGAGTTTAAGAAATGCATATTCAGTTTTTCGATGTATGCCAACAATTTTGCAGAAAATTATATTTAGTAAATCGCTTAACATTAATTTTGAGATTTTTGTTTTTAAAAGTATTTTTGAAATGTGCCAGAGTGAAAAATTACATTAAGTAAAGTAAATCGAAAAATTGTAATAAATGGAAGCTTTCCAAATATTTGAAAAAAAGCAAAAGAAAGTTACCGGGCAACAACAAGTTCATTCCATTTAACAAATCCACAATTTTATCTTTGAAGCTCAATTTCGTGCTCTAAGTTACTTGTAATAAGAAGGCAGTGATATGAGATTTTAAGCAACTTAGAGCTTGGGAAAGAAGATGATGATCAAGTTGATATGATAATATTTAAGAAAATAATGTGAAATGGTATACTTTATAAAGGATAATTTTTTAAGTTGTTTGCTAATTTATTTAAATAAACTCAAAATCGTGTAAAATGTTTTAGAGTCATGAAAAAAAACAATCTACATAAATAAATGTTTATAAATAATATGGCCGCACTGAAAATTCTCCATATGCTGAAGTTCATTTTGCAAACTGTCTCCAAAGTATCTGCCGGTATCTAACTAATTAATTCTTAAGTATTGGCTATTTGTGCGTCAATCGTTAAGGATTTATCTAAACTAAGCCAACAAAATATATTCTCTAATACCTATAGAAATTACAAGATCTGGAAGATATGCTGCTCAATCAGTTGGTCCATTATATATTCTATAATGCCTATAGAAATTACAAGATCTAGAAGGCTCAATCAGTTGGTCCATTATTATGCGAGGCATGTGTTATTTGCTTAATAGAAACTATATGTTAAGTCAATCTCTTACTTTTTTGGTAAAAACTAGTTTGAAAGCATTTGGTAGCAGCACTCGTCATTCACAAGAACGTTACAACAAATGAAATTTTGGTAATAAATTCAATACATAATGACAGTTTGGAGCTTGAGTCGATTCATGGTTAAATTATAAACTGAAGGTTTGTGATAGTAATAGAAGGGACTTTGACATCAGCAGTGCCAGCTATTACAGCAAGTGTTGCCACAAAAAATCACCCTTTTCATGCACATGTGAATAATAAAAGAAAGTCACATGGGTTTTAGCCACATGTATGCGTCGTACCAAATCGTCGCAAAATTTATATTATATTCTTATTTTAAGAATCATTCCTAAGATCACTTCAGCCCCTACGTGAGATATAGAAGATAAATCAGCTTTCAAGCACCCTGTATTGCAGCCATATTGCCAATCAGACCATTCAGACACACAGTGACTGCAGTCCTTTTAAATATTTGATATTGCAAGTAATTTGATTGGAAATCGACAGTGAAAGCACATATGCAAATATGTTATATATTGTATATTTGTATGTTTGCAACCCGATGTTTATAGCCCGATTATATAAATATATACAACATTTGTATGCAATGTTTATCTGCTTTGTATGCGACTATATACATTATTTGACCATTATACACAGTTTTTGGAAATAACTTCTCTTTAAAGCATTTTCATTCAATACTAGGCGTCTGCATGTGCTGTATCTTGACAAGATTAATAGTTTCATGGCCTATTGAGCCTTCCCAATAGTACTATATATTATGTGCTTTTATTTTTTGGTACCTAACTTGCCTTTCAATTCACGCCTAATGAAGTGTGCTTCTCTAGGTATTTTCATTTCCTTTGTGGATTGAAAGACTGGCTCTTAGCTCTTGGCTTCTGGCTATTGAGCATTTATGGCTTTCATCTTGTAATCAATGTAATTATTGCAAATACTTTGATTGCTTTGCTTCGTTTTCTTTCCCTGTTTCTTCTTCGCCGACGTAAAAGCTGTAATTATATTGTATAGTAAGTATATAGATACATATACATAGATATATAAATACAGCTGACTAATGAGCGTATTGCGTCTTATTGCACCTGATATACATGCTTAATTAGTTCGAGGGATTACATAATGAGCGCTAAGCGTAAAGGTTAAGGTTAATCGATAAAGCTTGTCACTTAGGCAAATCATTATTGAACAAGCTGTTGGCTATGAATAGTTTGAATTGATTGCAATTCGTATTTTATGAGAAAGATTTTTAAGGGTATGGGCGAGGTAAATGTAAGACTAAGTAAGGCCACTGTATAATATCTCAATGTACCATAACCACAACGTAGTGGAATGTCAACTGTGGTGTCTGCTGGAATTTTTTTTTAAAGGGTTTCCTTTGAAAAACGTAGATGGGGGATCACCCGTAGGTTGATGACTATAATTTTAGTCTATGCACTGACCCATATTCTTTAAATTATTTAGGGTTGAGGACATGCCATTAGGAGCTTGGGTATTTGTATTGCATTTATCGTGCAGACTAACGCGAATTTGTGTGAACGAAAAACTTGCAGTCATCATTATTATAGAGGGAAATCAACAACTGTCTTTCCTGTAAGTTCGCTTGAAAGCTATATGTATTTTCCAGTAAAATATAATTTACTGAGGGTAGGCTGAGAACTAATAGAGCCTTCTATTAGAAAAGTTTAAAACATGATTAAAATTAGTTCTTCTTTTTTAAGAATATTTTTATAATCGAGTACTTGACACAATTCTGTTTCTTCTTAACTCTTTTTTTCTATATGTTTTGGTATGATTTAAAAATGCAGTCAGTTGCCAAAGCACGCGTGCTATATATATTGAGAGTCGGTTCCTTATAGGAATTCTATTACGGGAACCACGCTAGAACAAGTAATAGGCTATGTTTACTCGTGACCAAATGCTCAATTGCTTTTTTTTTGTAATTCTTATTCAACCTGACAAATTTTCACGATGAAGCAATAGCTAAAGCGTCTTAGAGTTTCAGTCAGAAGTATCATGAGTGATATAACTCTATAAGTAGTTCCCAAGAACTTCAAATATTTTGTATTCTTGTCGTCATGCCTATCAACCTGGACCACATGCTTATTTCTCGTCATAGAAAGTAACAAAAGCTAAACTGCTAAACTCTAGGACAGCCAGATAAATTGAACTTACACTGTCTCCAAAGTTTCCAAAGTAAATTTTTAAAAAATATTCCAACGACAGCTAATGCTCCAGAAGAATTCATTCCATTTTAGTGAACGCAACCAGGTTTGGTTTACTTGTATAGATGGACATATTCCAATTTTTAATCCGTGGTCCAAATCAAGAAATACAGTCAACATACCCATGCAAATATAGAAATTCTTTCCCTGTTTTAGTTGGATGTCCTTAGAGCTTACTTTTCATGCTACCCTCATATATTGATTAAATTATTATTTCATTTAATGGTTTAATCGATTTTTTGAATAACACGCATGCAACAGGTAAGAGGGAAGTTGGCGTTGAAACTTGCCAAAGACTTCAGCGAGAGTCGAACGTTTGGATACCTATCTGTGTTTGTGGCAGAAGTCCCTTCGCCCTACGCCAAATGTACGTATATTTGCAAGATTCTAGAAAAAAGAAAGGTGTTTAATTGCATTAATGATATTAACCTTGTTTAAAAATGTGGAAGAGTTGGCAAAGGCTGTTTGCTAAATACAATTGTTTTCATGCATATCTTAGGTAACAGTTCAGTGATATATTGAAATGTGTAGAGTGTGAAAAAGTTGGCTTATGTAGGGTTCTAATATTCAG
Source organism: Chymomyza procnemis (assembly GCA_035046065.1). Taxonomy (NCBI): domain Eukaryota; kingdom Metazoa; phylum Arthropoda; class Insecta; order Diptera; family Drosophilidae; genus Chymomyza; species Chymomyza procnemis. Next base: position 6,320,536 of record JAWNOJ010000023.1, on the reverse strand, counting down.
CTTGATTGGGAAGATTTAGGCGTAACCATCAACCCTGTCGAGCGGCACATTCCAAGAAGTTTAGATTGGTACTTATGGACCTTGGAAATTAATAAGTAGTACTTGTATAAAGTTTCATATAACATAGAGCCCGTAATAACAACTCAATTGATTTTTGGTAATCTGCTACTAATAAGTAAACTAGTTAGTAGGAGAGTTGTAGTTCCAGTTAAATTGCAACTTAGAGGAAAATTCTAGTAATTAGGTTGTTAAGCGCTTATCTGCAAGCTTTAGAACCCAAACCAATGAAGGTTATACCACCTTGGCTATAATTTTGCAATTCTCAAGAGATCCACTTACCGTCTTGAACTCTTCTTGGAATCACAGATGCCAAAAGCAGTCGTATGGGCTTTGGTTGGCAAATCTGACGCTCTACAAGGCGCTCATTCTACCCATGTTCTTATATGGTACCGACGGATGCCGATTTGCTTGGGATGTTTTAGAGTAAAACAGCTTGCCAAATATTTGATGCAAGTCGTATTGGAGACGACTAACGTATTAGATTCTCCAGCGCATAACGTCTGCGCTGAGTCGGCCATATCATGCACATTGATATAGGAGGTTCAGAAAAAAAGGTGTACGATGCAAATGCACTTGATGGAAGACGAAGTTGACGACCCAGACTCCGATGGAAAGACCAAGTGAAGAAATACCTAGCAGATGTTTTTCGCTTGACTATGCTATCATCGCTTCAAAGGCGGGGCGTGGTAACAAGTGTATTAATAGCTGTTCATAGAGAATAGAGACCTATAGGTTATAGCCGAACCACATCGTCGGTGTCTTTAATTAATAGAGTTTTCCTTAGACAAATATCTAGCTATGCCTGTGCTATTCCCTTGAAATAGCTAATTGGAAAAGGCGTACGCTATCAATTGTGATTTCCAGTCTTAAATGCTACCAAAAGTAACGATAGCAACAAAAAAACTGCAAAGTCAATCTTTTGCTTTGCTCTCGTGTGGGCGACCAATGCAAAACGCAAAAAAGAAAGAAAAAAGATTATATATCTTTTGCGAATGTTCATCAGAAAAATGCCACTAAACTTGAATCAGATAATTAAATTAATTGCACAAATCAGCGAATGCAGAGCTAGTCTACTAGCACAATAGATGCTAGTGTACCAGTGCAGCTTTTTTCTCATTATTCATTATTATGTGGAAACAGTTTGCAGCGGTTTCCACGAATTTGTAGCCATGTCAATAGCGTTCGTATGACTCTGGTAGCGTAAGTCGTCTATTTATTTATTTTTGTATATTTTTCTTCTCTTTTGCTAACCAATTAGCTGGGCATAAAGCTGATGTGAGGAGAATCAAATCCTTTTATGCAAGAACCCAACAGATTAAATTGTCACTGTCATGGAAGGTGGCTGCCAGGACGATTGTATGGCATGTTTGGCAGATGCGACCGCAAAGCTCTTTTTAATTGGTATAAGAAATATAATGTTTTCAATACTATTGCAGTTTGAAACCAAACTGTTGCTGTACATAATGAGAATTACATGGACATATATATTTTATACCCTGCAATAACTGCTACACCACAAGGGCATCTACAATAAATTGCAAGTTATACAAACAAACAATGGAAATCAACTAAGATAGAGTCTTACAAACGCAAAATTCCAATAATTTGCATGATAAAAGCGCAACAACCCATTAGTTGCAATAAATGCCAAGTACACTGTTACTTACTAAGCAAAATATCTACCACAAATAATAATATTCAGACAGATACAAGTTTTTAGTATCTTCTACATTACGAATACGCCTGTTTGCTATATTTTTTTTTCTTTTCGTAATCGTGCATTTTAATCGAAAATTGTTGCTATTTAAGTTTTAATAATTGCCGCAGGTGTTTTGTTGAAAAATATTTCAGTCAGCCGCATGATTTGCTTCATATTTGTTGCTTGGTCGTGCATGAAATGCCCCAAAACGATGTCGGCCACAAATGTTGAATTATGAGCAATTTATATTGGTTGTGGGAGTATTTTGGCTGATAAGGGTAGCCAACTGTTACTTGCGCAACTTGAGAGACTTGAGGGACTTGGCTATAGTTGTTAGTTATTCGTGTGTGTGTGTGTGAGTCAGTGTGTGTATGTTGAAACTGCAAACTACTTTTACTTAATAATAATGCCGAGCCATGCTGAAATTGCCTTCGATGGCCAAAAGCATTTTCACCAATATTGGCATGTGCTGGCACAGAAGGTCAGCAAAATTGAGTGAGTACATGCGAGGGCTGTCTACAAAGAACTTGAGGGATTTAAGTGTGAAAAGGCCAAATTTTGATCGGATTCATTTTTGACAAGACAACTTGCGTATACATAATTATATATATGAAGTGCTTTGTACTTAAGTATTGATAAATTTTCTTCGTTTAATATTAAAATTGCTAGACATAATTTAGCAAATCAGGCATGGGTAGAAACGTCTCTCGTCTTTTGGATATAGGCTGTGTACCATTACAGCAAGGTAAGGAACGGTCTTAGTTTAACATCATGCACAAGTAGCTAAATTTTTGTTTAAAGCGTTTAACCAGACTATATGCTGCACAGAAATGTACATGCCAACCCTCGCCATCACTAAAAATTAACTTACGAGTTAGACTTTGGCCTCAATGTTGCTAAAGCAACTTGTATGTATATAGTACAAGTAATACGTATTGGATGGCTATGTAAAGCAATGAAATTGTTTATGGTTTGCTGCATTATTATAGCCAAAAAGCAAAGTAAGTTGCTAACATTTAGAGTTATCGTAACAGATGACAACATCAAATGAAGCCAACTCAAGTTAATGCAATAATCCAACAGCTGCTTCTGGTATTGTTGTTCATTAAGTTAAACGAGCGACGCCAACAAAGATGTCCCCCGGGCAGGGAATGGAATCATAGTAGACACAAATGTGTCCCCTAAAAACTTGACCAACTTAAGGCCACAAAATGTTGGTATGATTATAAGACAAAAAGTATGTTAAGCTGGTAATAAAACTAAACAACATTTATAACAATAAAAGGTGAGAGAGTTGACTATTAAAACTAATGACAACTAATTTTTGAGTGTTGGAAAGCAAAGCGATACCCATAACTGTCATTTATAACACTTGGGGACTTTATTATAAAAAATAAGTATAATGGTTCACGGGCGGGATGTACCGACTTTATTATACAGTGTAGGTACATTTGCTTTATTTGGGTGGAGCAACATATCAAAGTATGTGTATAGCTAAGCAAATAGGGTTGTTTTGTTTTGGAGCTGCATATGAGGGCTGCGTTTTATATTAGAGAACAAAGTATATATTAATCATTGAAAATCGCTTTAATGTTTTTCAAAATATTCCCCATAAAGATCTATACTCTTTTGCATGCGTTTGAACCAATTGTCGAAGCACTTTTGCTACTCTGATTGAGGTATCTGCAAAACATGCATTCTGCACGCATTAACCGCTTTTTCAGTTGTCGAAAAACATTGACCTCGCATTTTATGTTCTATGTACAGGAATAAAAAGAACTCATTCGGTGTCCAGTCAGGAATTTATGGCGGATGACTCATCAAATCAATGCTTTGAGTGCTCAAAAGTGCAGTTGCTTGAACCGATGTGTGAGATCTCGCATTGGCGGTTGGCTTTCTTGATTTCTTGGATGACAACTGTGAAACAAATGGTTGTGTACCACTCAGAATTGACTGTTCTGCGATGTTCTAGTGGTACGGTTGCGACATGTCCAGTTTTTTCCTAAAAAACTGGCGAACATTCGCTTGGAAGTGCTTCGTGCGCGAACAATTTTTTTTGGATTTGGCTCTTCTTGAAACATTTATGCAATCGACTGCTGTCTATGTTCTGGCTCATACGTGTACATCTATGACTCATTACCTGTTACGATGTCAAAGATGTCGTATTTTTTGTACATTTCTTTCGACCAATCGACAAGAGCCTTTTTTTGAGCGACTAAGAAATTATGTGGGATCCAACGCAAACAAATTTTTTTGACATTCAAATGTTCATGCAATGTCGATTGAATGCTAGTCCTACTAATGCCTAAGGTTGTCTCAATCTCACCATCGTTCACATGATGATCTTGCAATAGTAGTTTGCGCACAGCATAAATAATTTCCGGAACAACAACTGATTTAGGACGGCCTTCACGAAATTCGTCTTGGACTGAACTACGACCTGGGTTGAATTCGCCATAAACACTGGTCTTTGATGGAGCTTCATGGCCAAAAATTGAAGTTCATCCATGCACTGCTTTTGAGGTTATACGCGTCAAAAGTTGTAAATAATAATCGCACGACAATGTTCACGATTTAATTCTATATTTTGGCCGAGATAAATCTTTTAAGTTACAACAATACAAATATCGCTCATATGTCAAAACGTACTGAGTACGTATAACCTCAAAATCTCAAACTATACGAGATAGCTATCAGTTGCCAGATTCCAACACTAGGGTTGCCCAATCCCGAAAAATTGAATGCAACCCTCGTATAGTTACACTGCTTTCTTTGTTTTCTCATAACTACTGAGCCACTGGAAGCAAATTAGACAATTGATAAATAAGGTTTGAAGCGCTAGGCTCATTACAGCTTAAAATAAATTACTGCTATTCATTTTGTACGGTCGAGAATTTGTTTGTGACCCACAGATGGCGCTAAGGCTAGCGTTAGTTATTGGCGCCATCTATTTAGGCAGGCAAGCAAAAATAAATAAAGTAAAGCTGTTAAAAATGCTTAGAAGTGAAAAAAAAAATTTAAGTTTTTAACTTTCAAAAAAGATTTTGCGGTATCAAGGTATTTCATGTTAAGCTCGAACCTAATATCTTTCAATTTAAGCAGTTATATAAGTTTTTTTTAGAAACCATAATGTGTGGGCGCAATATTAATATAACTCAGCGATATTAATATAACGTTCGCAATAATATTAATAATAATATACATTTTTAATAAAAAATTTATTTACATTTAATTTTTATAATTTTTGTAAGTTGATTGCACATTTCTTTTAATTAATATTTATTTTATTGTTGAAAAAAATGTTCGTTGAAATCTGTGTCTTTTAGGGTGAATTCATATTTTGTTATAGAAAAATATTGAAATAATAAAGGATTTTCATACAAATAGAGGGATGGCAAAAAGAATAATAAGTGAATTTAAATAACAGTGCAGGATTTCTTTTTTTACGTAATCTGCGTAAACTCCAGCACATAGAAAAGTTGAACAGTAAGTCCTTTTTAGGGATGCTTATACTGGAACGAAAATTCTCAATATTCAAATAATTTTCAGAGATACGTATAATTAGTTGCTTTTCTGTACATATGATAGAATAGATGGACGCACCTTCGCACCTAATTGCTTTATGAGGAACCATATACCTTGATTCATTTCAAACTCGCGGATTTTTCAATATACGCGCGGAAATGTTATTAATGTTAATGTTATTGTGTGTGTTATTCGGTATAATAAATAATCAAACATTTGCAATTCAATTTTCTGCAGTTAATATTGGCCAACTTATCTACTATCTCTACCACACAAATAAAAACAATAATTCTCAACGAGGGCTGCATGAAAAGTGATCGTCTTCACTCTTGAAAATCATTATGTTCACACTATATCTAAGTTGTTCGTATATCTATGATATAAACACTTTTATGTGAAGTAAACAGTGTAATTTGATCAATAAGCTCTCTCACCTTCGCTAGTTTCTTTAAATGGCCTTTATAGGGTGGCACTGAAAACCTGACTTTGAAATCGTGATCTCTTCTATTCGCAAATTAGAGAAATTCTCTGTAGATTTTCAAGGAGCGAAATATATAAGCTGGATCTCTGTAAGTGTACTCTTCCGTAGTCCATCAGCTAAAATAATGTGGTTTCGAGCTGACTTAGAACAACTACAACGGAAGGTAGAACTAGTTGAAGGGATGTTGTTTAAAAAAATTATGGTCTACCACGGATTGTTACACCAAGTGGTAGAATATATCCGATAAGCATTTTTCAAAGTTGGCTGTGACAAATGTTAATATTTGCAGCTCAATATTTTTACATCTGCATAATGTAAAAATAAAAACGAACTTGTGACCCTTAGAATATAATAAATAGCTAAAGAATAAGGATTTGACAAACATTAACAACATGGAACAGTTTCTTGCAGCATTTAGTTAGTAGAGTAAATATAACCCCTTTGATTCGGTAGCAGTGTACAAGAATAAAGATTTAAGCTCTCAAAAAAAAGATGCTCAACATGAAAAATTAAACGCAAAAACTGCCGAAGGGTTATCTGCTGGTATGTGTGTGTGTGTATCTGTGTATGTGATGGGCATAAAAATGGCTGTCGAGTGACCGCCCAAAGGTAAACAAAAGCAAGAAATAAAATGGCGTCGAGTCAGATTTGGGTACATCTGCCAAAATGTTGTACAGTATCGAGGAACTTAAGCATCCAGTCGTGAATGCTGGGCACAGCAAAGATTTTCTTTTTTTTACTTTTGAACTTATTTGGGCGGAATTATGGGTTGCTCTTAATGTAGGAAAATTTAGTTAAATAGAAAATCTTTTGAGGCGTAAATCTTGATTTGAAATGTTAAGCAGATTTTTTCATTGCATTGAGAATTTCTTACGACTTATAGAAAATACATTTATTTAAGAATTTCGTGCCTAAAAATCGAATTCTAGGAGTTATTATGTATTGGTGCTGATCTAGCAAAAATAGCCAAGAAATTAAATTTAATATTTAGTTGTTATTCAATAAGAATTATTATCTCAACAAATGCTTCTTCATTGTGTTTGTTATGTTTAAAATTAAAGTATTTAAAAAAAAAACACACCAATAAAATTAAATTTTGTTTGTGCACAATTTCAGAAACAGTTATTTTTGCATAAATAATAAACAGCAATAAAAAAAATACACAATGGCTGACAAAATATGGCTATAAAATTGTACCACAGCACGTATGCGTAATATATTTTGAATTGCTATCATAACACGTTGCGTTTGACGCAACAACATTTCCAATTCAAATTGATGTGTTTTATTGTAGTTCCAATTTTGTTTTATTATCAGCCATATTTGAATTTTATCAAGTGTAAATTGAATAATAAATCAGAAAAAGATGTTTCGTTGTGAAGGTGAAACGCCAATAAGCAGACTAAAATAATTACAGCGCAGGCTTAAGGCAAGGTCGGGACCGTGACGAGTATTCCTTTGTAGAAGTTCCACAACGATGGCCGTGAATTATATAGCATAATATACTTTTGGCTTCCATCGACAATGTTGGGTGTTCATGATTATTAAATTTAATTATAACACATAGCATGCCTTTGGGCGCGAAGGCTGTGTATATTATTATTACCAGAAGCCATCGTCATGCAAACAGACAGCTGCATGATAATAAAATATTTTCCATGTCAGGACACATCAGAACGACCTTCTGCTGGCGGCTCATGCATTCATTTTGTAAATTCTGTTTTTATTATCGATTAGCGTATTTGTGATATTGTTAGTTGCAATTGTTTGGACAATTCCTTTGCTTTTAAGGTATTTCAAAAACAATTGATGTATAGGGTTTTCACTTTGTAACTTAAAAAAAGGCAATTGAAATAAAACACACTCAGAATGTGATCTTTGATTAATCTTTTATTTTAAAATAAAGTTTGGTTTTGAAATTATGTGTGAAACACAACATCAATCAATCGATCACCTAAGGTTTCCTCGCAAACCTCGATTCGAAACTGATCATTTTCGCTGACTAACGAATATTGTCTTTCTGCGTAGACTCTATCTTAAGCGTAGACCCATTAAAAAAAGGCCACGATCACATGACTTCACCAAATGTATCCTTCAAATTTCGTTGACAATATGACCATATTTGTTCTTGTTGTGTGACACGTGGTGCCGTCTAGCTGGACCCACATGTCACCAGTAAGCATGTATTTAATTACAGGTAAAAAAAATTGGTGAATGACGTGAAATCGAAACATTCGTCTCTTGCTCAACACTTATGATGGTGCACATGTCTCAGAATATCTGCTCCATAGCCAGTTTGTTCGAAATTTGTTGCTCTATCTGCCCAATTTCTTGTTGTGTTAGTCGTCCATGGCGACCAAACTCTTTTCCTAAAAACATTCATTGGATTTTCACCATTTTTTTACTATTTCACAAAATTAATACAGTGTGCGACGATCTATATTGTAAAATGGCAATCATTCAACTTACGATGTGACGCATTAGTTGACAAAAATGTCGAATAGCTGATAAGCATCTTTACTTTTGAAAGTCCGCCATGGAAAACCTTTGTATAAACTCGCAAAGATGCAATTAATTGATTGCTTTATTTATTTGAAACAAACAGCCAGCTCCAGTGGAGGTACTTCCCCACGGCAAGGACGTCAAAGACGGCATTTAAATGAATATATACATAGTAGTTTTTGACATAGAGGATTAAAGCGAATAATTTGTTTCTAATTGTAAAAGAGAACGGTTTCAAAAATTGTGTCTCTTTAATATATACTTTTACCTATGGTTTGAACTTAAATTGCAGACGTATTATAAACTTTAGACTTTCGAAAATTATTTCTTATTTTTAAAATAGTATATCACAAAATTCATCAAATCATGTTTTTAGTGGTGATATTTTTTCGCATGTCATGCTTGTAAAAATGTCATCGTTCATAGTATAAAAAAATTTGGAGTACTGTGAAAAGTTGATTACCCAGACTCTCAATATTAGCCACTTTCTTGCTGCGCAAAATAAAATTGCTTTTCGTTGGTATTTAACGCAAATTTGATAACTTTTCATTAAAATATTTTACAAAATTATGTTCATAAATTTTTGAGGAGAGTAATTTTTATTGCGGTTTGTTATTATTTCAGCGTGGTGTCAATTCTAATTTTCAAATAATATTAATATGATTGCCGTATATTTTACATTGACAAAATATTACTAATACAAACTACAAGACAACAAATGTAAGCCTTCGACATCTTATTCTCTTGATGCGACTTGTATTTAAAAACTCTATACGTAAACAATGACATAAGCGGCAATGATTTGCTATCGTTTTGCTATCAGCATTGTTACCAACCATGGCGAATACACTCAAAGTATAATAATGCGCATTACTTATATACAAATATTTTTAATTTCTTATCATAAATACAAAAATTTAAACATTTTTCCATCAAAAGCCACAATATGAGTTTAACCATCGCACTGCTTGTCGGATTACTTTTACAATTGGCAATTTCAAAGGATGCAAGAATATACCCCATAATTTTTATCTACTAATAGTAGAAAAAAAGTGCTTTAAGTTCTGTTCAATTTTAATTAAAAAACAAAATCCTACAATTGTGGAATAGTTAAAGAACTGCCCAAAAGGCTTTATAGGAATACCAGTTGAGAAAACTTGTGTTAAAAATAAAACAAAGTTATTGATTTAGTTTAAAATAAACCAATTTATGAAAATGTGTATGATGTTTCGTTTGCCCATTTGCGATTTGTCGACAAGAAACATATAAATTGAATGCAACTGAAAGTTATAGTCAAGATATGTAAGGCATATTATCTTTTATTTGATAAAAGCAATTGAAGTACTACAACAAGCAAATCATAATAAATAATTGAAACCTATTGAGAACGTTTTTAGTAAGCGCATTTACGCAATGTTATTTAAATTTTTCTTCCAAAAATTAAAGAGGCATATATTGAACGGATTGGCGTTTGTTAAATTAAGCATTCATAACAACTCATCCCAAATATTTCCTCAAATATAAATCGGGATCAGAGTATCTAATTAAGTCTTTGGTCAATAACAGTCATCAGCCATCGCATTATACAGCTGCAGCTGCTAGTGCAATTCTAGTGCATTGTATGTGGAACGCCATGCTTCATAAGCTGAATCTCTCACTTAGAAGGAGCTCAATCAATTCGGACTTAATTGACTGTTGGCAACAACGGTGTGCGAGCTTTCAATGAAGTTAAAATGAACAAGTGAGAAATGAAGAGCAATTGCATGAAACGATTGAATTGCAGCAATTGCTCTGCCGTTTCCCAGATAAGAACGTAGGTATTATGCGCACACACACACTCGCACCCAGACACTCGTCATCTCACACATGCTCACACACTCATATACACACACACACATATATGTACATAAACAATGCGTCGCCATATTGAGTGTCGTTCCAAAATGGCGACAATATACTAAAATGAAACGTAGCTGGCGGCCGTTAACGCAACGGAAACGGCAATAACCGTTCGAAGTTCGCTCAAGTGTGCCGTTTACAGTTAAGCGTGCCACAGTGTGCATTTGCCAAAATAACGTAGTGTGTGTGTGTGAGTGTGTTTGTATTTATGTAGTATGGATATATGTGTGCATGCGTGTGTGTGGGTGAATGCACTCGCTGACTTATTTTGTGACGTGAATTCGACGCAAAAGTTATGAAAAGCATTTGGACGAGGACAAACAGGCACTCAGTCGGTTGGTTCAATGCATGCAGCCACTATTTGTTAGGAATTTTCATTTTCCATTTGCTTTGTCAAGTCCAGAACGGTGCTAGAAATGGCACGTTTACGAGTGTGACGGTGCGATAAATGCAGCTTTGCAAGCGGTTTTAAGTGGATTCATGTAGTCACTAAGCTAGCACGATTAATACAAATGGATTTTTTACGAGTAAGTATTGAATAATTGCGAGAAAATTTAACTTCCTTCTTTTAAATGAAATAATTATAATCTAGTTGTGAATTATGTAAGTTAAGCGAAATCTACATTAAATATACGGTACAAAATTTCTGCAGTAAATGGAGGTTACCGTGTACTTAGCCAGAGATGACTTTTTCACATATTGTTACTTAATTCAATTGACTTACAATAATCCGCTGGTAAGCCTAGTATTGGAATGTTATTAGTAGTATTTAAAGCTAAGAAGCATAAGTCTAAATTTTTGTTACTTTCATCATAAGAGAGTATATTTGTTTATCTTTCGGGATTCCTAAAACTTTTAACGTTCTGGGTATTTGCCCCATCTAGCTTGACGTTGATTGAGGAGCAATTAATACGCATAGATTAAGTTTTTTTTCGAATTATTATGCAGTCCCAGATTTAACTATTTGATCAAGAGACTGCGAGAAATTGATTGTTTGCAAGCATATCTCATCTGCAAATTCTGTATATAATTATATTGCTGAATTTTGCTCAAATTGTTTACGACAAGGACTTTATGATGCATATGTGTCCCTCTCCTACGTGGGCTGATCTGTTGCGAAATCAAAACTTTTGTACCGTACCCACTTATTACAGTCGAGGACTCTGTTCTTTCCGTATGCAGGGGAGCTGCGTTTTTGCGGTAACTCTAAACAAAACACAGCTCGTTTGCTCCCATATGAAGAATACTAGCTAGTCCGCGTAAGCGATCGGCATTAACACAAGATATGTTTACACATTTCGTCGTCTTTGAGATAGAGCCATCAACCTATAGAAATAGAAAGGCTCATTTATTGTAGATGTTATTTTTCACATCGATGTCTCGGTAAGTAAGCCATCAAGAGATTGGGTTCAATTTGACTAGTACTTTTGTCATTGATCACGTTCAATGGGTGGACAAAGGTTTTGATTCGCCCCTATTATCATTCTATATATATTCCGAAGTTCGCTTGTGGATCGTATTGTGAGTGTATTTCCGGTTGATTTTGGGCTGAGTGCTTCCAATAAAAACTCTCCAATTGCTAAACAAGTCAACCTTTGTTAAAATCGAATGATTCTTTTAGAGAACACGCTTTAATCTAGCGATAAATGAAACATCAAATAAAGATTTAACAAGTGCGAATTCTCCAGCAGCACTTGCTTAGAGACCAAATGTAGAAGAAATGTCCAGTTTTGAAAGCGGGAAAAATGTACACAAAGGAGGTACAAAAACTAACTATATTCCCATAGAGTACTCTAGAAGAAGGATGTGTTGGTGTGCCCAACACGCAGTGACGGAGATCTTTAGTCTTTAGATAAAGTCTATGGCATAACGATTAATTAGTTGAAGAATACCAACAAATTATTTATAGTATGCGTTCCCTTTAAAGACCACAAAAACAGATTTAAATCTAACACTTATTGCAAAGAACTATTTGTGCAACCTAGAAAACAAACTACCTACTGGACAAGAGCCACAAATGCTTCATTTAGTTTTTAACAGTGGTCAAGCTCTTCGTTTCAGTGCCAAATGTATGAAGGCAAAGGTCGAGAATTTTTTTCGTAACTTTCTTATCGAAAATCGTGATATGTTGTCATATAAGAAAGTTTCAAGTATTTTTTCATGTTTTTTGGTAATAAACAATACAAAAAGTAAAAGAGAATATTTTGAATGGGTTGATTGAATAAGTCAAGCATTTTGATAGCAAAGTGGCAAATTAGATTTGGTCACACTTAAAACAAACCGTGCCGGAAGTATGAAAGGTAACCCTTGTAATGGTAAGACACACGCGAGATTTAAATAAAAACGGGCTTGCTCAAAATTTGGTGAATGAGAGGGCGAATATATCCTTCAAAATGTTTTTAAGAAGGGCTCACGAAGAGTATGCATTATTGCATTTTCGGTTTATAGAAAAGAAAAGAGCTAAAGAGCTAAACTTTTATAATGCCAACAAAGTGTGTGTGGCTTTACGCTTACTTTAAGAATAAGGCAGTGGGATCATAGTTAACAGTAGGCTTTCAACATTCTCTAATTTAATATTTTTTTTTTATATTTATAGGTATAAGCAATACCACCTCTTTGCAAATAAATCAGTTAAATTTTTACATACATTTGGAGAAATTGAATTGTTTGGCTTATTACGATGTCTGCATAAGTAGAATTTTTTTATTCTTTTGTCAGTAGGTGTTGAATAAATTTGATACAGTGCTTGGAACCATGATATCTTAATAAAGATTTTCTTAACAAACTTTTAGAGTTTATCCAGCTCGTCCAAAACAGCAGCTATGTCTTATATCACAGATAGCAGCACCTTAATTTAAACTTTCCCACCTTTTCTTTAGTGTGTTTTCAAAATTAAGTTTTGGACTGACACTTATTTTAAAAGCCTTTTGTCAAAGGCCGATATCGTGGTGTTCATGTGATAATAAATTAATGACATTTTTAAAGCTACTTAACGTTCTAATGCCAGTTAAGCTGTTTCAGTTACGAACTAATTTAACTTTTAAATAAAAAAAAAAGATTTAAAAATATTAAGTTGTACAGTATTTAAATCTTGTTCTTGGTAATATTCATAATATTTTGCTGATGACTCCATATTTTCAAAAAATTGTTTTTACACAGGTACAGATACAAGATGAACAAGAAAATGTCCCACTTAGCACTAGGAAATGCTTAAGTTTTTAAATATGTATATTTTGTTAGAAATTAAGTAATTTTTTTTTTTACTAAAGCTTTTATATTGAGTAAAGTATTTAACGGAAATTTACAAATTTATTTCAATTTTATTTTGTGAATGTCCTTTCAACACTGCGAATTCTCGGTTTAAGTAAAAAAAATAAAAAACTTTAATTCAGAGCAAATGAAGCTGCTTTATTTTCTTAAAAAAAAAACTCGAATGTATTTTCAGTTTTAGTATTGTAGCTGTAAACCAAAAATGATCCAAGCCTTAATACTCAATAAAAAAAATACATTTATTTAACGATAATTGCAACTCAACGAGTTGTAACCTAAATATTGCAGTAATGTCATAAAAAATTTAATGATTCTTTAATTTCAATTGCAAATGACACATAAAGCCAAAACCGAAGCCACAAAATGCAGTTTGGTCCCCGAACAGTAGTAGAATATGTGGTGCGTTAAAATAACGCATACGCCGTGTAGTTCACATGCAGATATGTGTGGGCATACACCAGAGAGCAAGCGCGACTTTTCGAAAGCCGGAAGCGTATTAACTTACACCGTTAGCCGTGAAAAAAAATGTATCTTACTCAAATAAAAAAAGTATAGAGAGTGGAAAAAGTTTATTGAATGCCAGATGATGCTCTTGAAAGTGCTTTAGTCATTTTTTGGTATTGCACACGTGGGATTTCCATTGACATGCCACACCGTATGCACAATGGCAACACTCAAAATGTTGGCATTTTGAATTTGTACGTGGCATGGTGTACGGCGGCTCTTTGTGGCAAGTTCAATTTGGCAGTTACACCTACAACGAGTATGGCCATTACACTAGACCTTTGTAGTAGGTTGTCATGGCAGTGGCTCAAATTTTATGTGCTCCCTTCTTTGCTGAAATATGCAACACCATTTTACCTTTTCATTTTTTTTCTGTAGTTTTCTAGCACTGAGCTACCTTGACGCTTGGCTGCAAGGCAAGCCCCAGGAGATTTGGATAGTATATGCTGTTTGCACATTGTCAAGGACATGCACATGCAGTTTGAACATAACTTGCAGGAGCTAAAACTTTTGTTGTTGGCATTTATTTAAAACCCGCTTTTGGCCACGCCTTGAACGTCTCAAGTGCTTAGCCCAACTAAAAAATCCTCCAGCACACCGTTGGGAGCGCAATTCAAACAACGTCACACAGATATGCATTCGGTTTGTAGGTCAAGCGCTAGTGCAGTCGTAGTAGTCAGCAGCATCATTATTATCGTCATCATGTTTAACGTTGTCGTCATCTGCGCCGCAATCGTTATCATCTCGGCTGTAGTCGTCATCATCCGTTGCATCATCATTGTCATCTTCATCAGCGCTGTCATTGTCATGAAAATTCTTGTGCTTATGCTGAAACTGTCACTGAAGTTCGCGTCAAGCGTTGAAGTGTGCCAGCCCAGCGCCCAGTCCGAGCACGTTCCACCAGGCCCTAAACCACTTCGGTGCTGCTGTCAACATCATGTGACTTGCTTTTAAGTGCTGCAGTTGGCATCATCTAGGCTCAGTTGTGCTGCAGTTAGTCAACTTGACGCTTATACTGGCTATGCTCAAGCATTTAGCCCACTTAACCATGTCGCGGTTTGTGTCGAGCTTTCTGTAGATGGGCCATCAATAATATTATCGGTCCGGCAATGGCTTTTTTTTTCTATTTTCGCCATGACTTTTAGCCATTTTGTTTGCATATTTTTGGCACTTGACTAGAAGTTTTAAGTGTATTAGGCAAGCGATTCGTAGTCCTTTTTTTTGCAGCCTATTTTTAGATAAAGCGCTCTTTGCTACTAAATGTCAAATGTAAATGTCCTTGGAAAATGGCGGCAATAGCAACAGCAAGAGCAGCAGCATTCAAATGACAGCTTCCGTAGAAAATGGAAGCTGCTGTAGGCATTTCCCGAGAAACAAAAATGTTTTTATATTTAGTATGGAACAAACGGCATATTCATGATGACTGACTTAAAAATAACAGCTTTGGCATTTAAAACATGTACGACCAGTAGCATTGTAATGTTTTTTCATGAAGAGATTACGCTGAATAGAATTTCATGCGAATTTTTAATATTGTATTGTTAAAAATATACGATTCGGACTTTCAGTTGGGTGGTGGGAAAAGGGTTATATTTTAAGACTTGTTAATTGGGATTTTAAACAGTCTCATATATTTCAGAAAAATTTATTAATTCTTTGAGTCGATAGGAAGATCGATATAATGAAATGTTTAAGAATATTTGAATGATTTTGATACTCTCTGCAATATAACGTTCGGATCTCACGAATTTAAACTTTGATATCAACTTTTATTCCGCTATATTTTTAACACTGCATTTTTAAAATGAACAACTTGGGCTTTCGCCTTGTTCAACAAGTGAAATTAAAAGGCTGATATTTTAAGGCTTGCTAATTTGATTTTCAAAAAAAAAATATAAAATATAGAAAAATTTATTTAATCTTAGATTCGGTATACCGATCTATATTATTTAATGAGTCCGTATGCTGGGAATAAATTTTGATACTGTCTTCAAAATATCGGTCGGTATCTTATGAATTGAAAATTCATAATTCGTCTTCTAGGTTTTCACTCACTTGTAGCTGTAGATGAGTCTTATCATAGCCCACATAAAAGGCGGCCTATTGACTGATGCCAAACGTAAAAATAAACTGCTCAATGAACCCAGCTCTAAATTGGTCTATTGTTTCGCTCGTTGCAAAAACAACATTTTAGTTTGTTGTATAGTACTAGCTCACAATTCACAATAACGCATGCATTTTTAGAAGAAAATTTACAGTTTGTTAGGTTTTAATAGTTAAATGTTAAACTTACATTAACAGAAAGCACATAAGCGTTGTCAGTTGTTAAAAAAAATAGTTTGCTTGAAAATCATCCTTTATGTAGCATGAACACTTTTCTTTTCAGAAGACACACAATGCCACAAATATTAGTGAATAAATACTTATAATATAATAGAAAAATTTATAAGATCATTTGTACATTTAACGAGAAGTAGAAATCTAATTTTTTATATTTCAATTTAATTTTACTTAAGCAAAAATAGGGCGTTTTTGTCGCTCTAGCTGCCGCTTTTGAAGTTTTGGTATTCTTGTGCGAAAATCTGTTCCCAACGTGACTTGAAAGCTTTGAAAGCTAAATTTCAAAATTTCACCAAGTACTCGTTTGATTCATGTCTGCTATTTGGCATCTTTATAATCTTTGTAAGTAAGAAGCCCCTAAAAGAGAACTCATTAGTTGCAAGAAACCTTACCAGCATATTGAGAACGAGGTACCAGCTGAACACTGACGATTTTCTAAAGAGCAAAATGTGCGATTAATTACCGAGTCTTGAGACCACTGTGGGTGTAAGTGGAATATTTAGAATGAAACAAACATACACATGTGCCCAAATACACACCATTTTTAAACGAGTCTCGGTGATGACTTGATCCACCATCGGATATCCTGCCAAAAAAGGCTAAGATCACTTACCACACGACCCGAATAAGCACAGCGGAACCAAAAAGACGGCAACAAAAATAAGTTAAAAAATGATATCTTGAACTATATTCCATATAATTTAATATTTGTTTAAAAATATATTAAGATAATCAAAATAAAATTAAATATTATTTAATGCTTAAAGTTTAACAGCTAAAATAAATATTCTAGCTAGATGCAGAAATTATTTTCTTAAAATCCGTCACAAAACGCAAAAAACATGTTGGTCTGAGTTTCATTTCTTTA
This sequence comes from Chymomyza procnemis, assembly GCA_035046065.1. NCBI lineage: Eukaryota > Metazoa > Arthropoda > Insecta > Diptera > Drosophilidae > Chymomyza > Chymomyza procnemis. Next base: position 6,303,388 of record JAWNOJ010000023.1, on the reverse strand, counting down.
TCGCAAAATCATTTTGCAATATAATTTTTTTCGCTAACGAAATAGTTTTGCTGAAAGTAGATGAATTTTGAACAAAATACTAGACACATTTTTGCATTTCATCAAGTTTTATTTAGTTATATTACTCATTAAAATTTAGTTGGGACATTTAGTTTTGTTGTATATGCTTTTTGGTTTTTCTTTTGTTTTCAATAAATATTGTTTGTCTTATTTAATATTTCTTTTTTAATATAATTTTTCTTTATTACGCATTTTAGTTGGATTTCATTTGGATTTCTAATATAATTGTTTAATGCTCTTCATTTTTTAAAGTTAATTAGTAGTATTCAATTTAAGTTTAAACATTTTTAGTAGCTGCTTTATTAATATTTATTTTTTTTTCTGGTAACATTTTGTTGCTTTGGATTTTATTATGTTGCATTTTTTTTTGTTTTTTTGCCTTTAATAAAGTTTTATTTATTTACGCATATTTTATTTAATATGTGTAGTATAAGTTTTATGTATTTTGTTATAATATTTTCAAGTAGACAAATTTGTAGTACACTTGGTAAAAAAACGGAAAAAATTGTGCCTCCAGATTAGTTGAGTTTAAGTTCTTAATTCAGTTGAAGAATACTTGTTGACGTTTTGTAGCTGTTTTTCTGGTTTCGCTTGAGTACCCCTAATGTGCCGCATGTTGGGCTTAATCAGTTTAACAATTTCTGCAGTAAATATTTGTTTTAGGAATTATTATGGTAGGTACAACAATAGACTGCTCACTTTGCTTTATAAGTTAGTTTGGTTTTTTGTTTTTGTTTTTTTTTTTTTTGTTTTTAACGTATTTTCCAACAATTTTGGAATATAAATTTCCTGTTTTTGGTTGCCTTATGCAGTTTGAATGTTTTTTTTTTTTTGAAACTTTGTCTGCGTGTCTAGACGCACTATGCAAATTGAACAGTTTTTTTTTTAAATTTCATTTTAAATTTCAGTTTTTTGGGCTTAGTAATTTTTTAATTAAGTTTAAAAGTAATTTTTTCTAAAAGTAGAAGCGGCAACACAAGTACTTGGGATTTTTACGAAAAATCTACTGAAACTATGCCTAAAAGTAATTAAAGCCTTTATTTAAACCATTTAAAGTGCAAGCAAGTTTTCAAAAATCACTTCATTATGAACAAAAAAAAATACATTTTCTAAGTATTCGAAGCAAAGTAATTTATTTTTGCTGTTTGTATTTTTATATCTAGTTTTCAAACTACTTGCTGTTCAACACATTAAAATAGTTTAAAAACTATTGCACAAATATTCGCCCAGCCCATAATATAAAGAAAAGCTCTTTATAAGTTTACAATGAAAACGTAAAATCTTAATTTTTGGCTTCTGCATTTTGCCCTATTAAAATATTTAAGTTTTAAATGTAATTAATTTATATATGTTTATGACGCATTTTTGCTTTTAAATCTCATTTATTTAACGTATTTACTAAAAACTTTACAACCGCCTTGGCTGCTGCTGCACTGCGCAAATTTATTTTTTTAAATTTATAGCTTTTTTTGCTTACCAATTTACCATTTTTTTTTTTAATTTTTTTTTTGTTTTCTGTTTTATAATTTAATTGTTTTAAGTTTAATTTGCATTTGCTTGCATTTTAATTTTCTGGCCAACAACATCATCAACAAATTCAAAAATTTCTTGCAATTTATTCCGCATTGGTATCCTTGCGTATCTTATGTCCACGGAATGAGGCCTGAATTTTGGTAGCAGCCTTGTTCAGCTCGGGATCGGTTAGATCGATATCCAATTCCTCAGCAACCTTTTTGGTTATCTCCTGTATATCCTCATCCTCAGGCGCATCCTTGTTCACCAGCTTACGTGCCAAATGGCCACGGAAAGTAGATTGTATCTTAAGTGCAGCATGGCAGAGCTCTGCAAAGGAGAAAAAAAAGTGGTAACAGTATATTAAGCATGTTTATTGTTTTAAGTGCTCTAAAGTGCCCCCAAACAAACACAATATAAATGAAATATATATATGTTATATCTCTATATATGTTTATTTTGTTCTTTTTTGTATTTTGTTTTGAGCGCTTTTAAAACTTGGCCAAAAGTTTGCCAACTTCAAGTGCCTCAAGTTGACCCATGCACAAGTTTGAGTTTTTACTGCAATTTCCAACACTAATTGAAATTGTAGACACTGCTCGACATACGATACAACAATTTAGTTTAAGAGCTTTTAATTAACCATTGTTTATTTAGTAAGTGCATAATATATCTACTCAAAGACATAGTGCTTGAAATGCAACTTGCAGTTGACTAGATTTTCCCATTTCCCATGCGACGACATTTTTCCCATTTTCACTTGACAAAGTCACGTACTGCGAGCTTAACGAACCTTTACCAAATTGTTATTGGTTTTTGCGCAATGTTTAAGCAGAGATTGTGCACAAACTCAATTATTGTTGGGATTAAACGACTTAAGCAATGCATTAACAATTATATGCAGTTCTTCACTTGGTGCTGTTAAAAATAGTATTGAAATAACTAAAGAGCTTTGCAAATTAGCAACAACTTATATGCCAATGTTCTCTTTTGTTGAGGGATTAACACTTCGAAGGAGTTGACAATCTTAAATACTTAAGTGTGTTGATAAGCAATGAAAACAGCGCAAGGGACTGCATACAAGATCGAATTGTATTCAGCTCAAAGCTGCTATCGAGCACATGCAAGCTAAGAATTTATGATTCTATCATAAGGCCGATAGTCACATATGGAGCCATGACAGCAGCAGACGAAGATTCGCTAAGATTCTGTGAAAGAAAAATACTGCGAAAAACGTTTGGGCGCGGTGACTACATTCCAAGGAACAATGACGACTTGTTGAGCCTAAACCATGGAGCAGATGTACTCAAATTCATTAAATCCCAGAGGCTAAGATGGATAGGACCAGATGAGAGCACAAAAGCTTGTGTTGGCATACACACCGCTCTCCACAAGAAACAGAGGTCGACCAAGAAAGCTCCTAATTTACATTATTGACGAAGACATGCCGAAGATGGAGGTACGGAACTGTTGCGCCCTTGCTAACAACAGAGACATATGTCTTAATAATCGATATACAGTAGATCAATTTTTCACCTCAGAACAGGTATATTTGCCTTGCACTGGATTACCAACTATCAACAAATACGCTATTTGTCTTGGTAAATTCATATGAAACTAGAGATCAGATTTAGTTACCATCTGTAGGGCAAACGGCGGGTCGTTTTTCTTTTCTATCTAAAGTGGATCTGGCAGAGACGATGCCATAGGATCCAAACTAGTGCCAAACAGATACCGTCTGAGAAAATTATTTTTGGCTAGATTCGGCGTCATCGGCTAATGAATCGTTTGTAATATATCCTAACCTTATTCAAGCGAATAGCGTCTCATTCGAAATATAAAGGGTAATTTTTAGGCAGTTTATTTTTAAGCAACACTCTTCTTAATAGCTGACGCAGTGAACGTCTCTTGTGGTTCTGCCAAATATGCTCAGTTTGCTTTGTATTTCAAACATGACTCGACTCAGGAACCAGCAGCCTTTATAAGTAAAAGCATTTCATTATTAAAGTTCGTGCACTGAAAGGAAGTGATTTATTGAAAAATTCTACGGGTAAACTCATTTCCTGTTATGTTGGATATATGTGTGTGGAAAATTACCGCTTTTAGACTAAAAAATAAACAGAATCATGGCAAGAACTAACAGTTGATTTAAGAACTTCATTTAACTATTAAAGAATTTATTAATCTTGTATCTTATTGCTCGTTTCATCGACTTGAATAAATATTTTGTATATTTTTTATTAAGTTCTATTAGTTTATTTTTTTTTTATGTTCATAAGAAATCATCCTTTGCATTCGATCTTGTGATCCCTACTGAAAGACTATCATTGCTTGACCCAAGAGCAAGATACTAATTATCATTACATTTATAAACACTTTTAGCTGAATTTCTTGAAATATCTGGCTGGTTTCATTTCATGTTAACATATTTTCAACAATTTCCATTGTTTTTAAAATAATTTATTTATATGAAAGTTTTACAGTCCTTCAGCATTCAGCTGCGATCTGTGTACAGCAAGTATACCAATTATTCCAAGTTTATATTTGTGAAGTTGACAATTAGTTCAATTAAAATAATTGCTTTTCCTGTGCAACCAATATGGTAATTATAAACATATGGACAACCGAAACATCTTAACCATAAATCCTCACAACAAAACTAAAATTATTTGCTAGACTTTTCAAAGCAAAGCAAAATTGCAACAGCAATTATAATATTTTACTTATATATTTACACATTTCTATGGCTGGACTTAGTAGCAAATTATTTAAATTGAATTAAACAAACCGAAAATAATGAACAAGATGCTATTTGGATGTTTGGTATATAAGCAACACAAACACAGCAATAATCGCATTCAAATATTTGTTTGTTTGTAAACTCATAATTATATATAAATAAATCATGTGTCGCAAAGTAAACACAAAATAATAATGGGTGTTTTTTTTAGAGGCATATAACTTTAAATTGCAATAAAACTACTATGGTTTACTCGATTGACAAGTATTTTATTTATTCGAAGGATAATTGTGTGGCACTACTTTTTAAATATGATTTCTGGCATATGACCGCCACGGCTGGCTCGGATGTAGTCCAATCTACACGTCCACTTTTCGACGATTTTTTTTAACATTTTTCAATTGGTTAAGCGTTTGTTGCTTATCCGCATAGAGCAATGACTTTACCTAGCGCCACAGAAAGTAGTCCAGCGGTGTTAAATCGCAAGATCTTGTAGGCCAAATCACAGGTCCAATTAGGCGGTCACCAAAAGTTTCTGTGCTTGATGACTCATTCGGGTGTTCCTAAATTCTACGCGCTACAGCAGCAATAGCTTCTTCAGTATGCACCGTACGGCGGCTCTGTGGATGCGAGTTATCAAGAAGCGAAAAAGTGGTGCGAAAACGGTCCATTCCATTCATTGAATTAACTGGTATGATGCACAAGTTTGTCAACGATAAAATGAACGTAGTGCGCGATAAGCATTCCGCACAGAACCATTATTTTCCAACTAAAATTGCACTTTTTGCAATCGTTGTTCAGGCGTGAGTCTAGTAATGATGAATTGTCAAGCCAAACTTGCCAAACAAGCCAATCTTGAACAGTTATGCCAACTTAAAGTTCTACTACTCGAAAAAACACCCTTTATAAGTAAAATATTTAGGCTTTACTTCGTTAAGTAAATTATTGTTTCGATTTAATCTTTAATTTTTGGTACTGATTCCATAATATGAACTGCACTCAAAATATAAGCAGTTTTCTTACTATTACTAACAATCCTAAAGTTAAGCAATTTCCATTTAAAGAGCTTTATAATGCGAAACTACAAATCATGACCATAAATGAAGCATCTAATTAAAAAAAAGTTAAAAAAAACTGCGTTAATTAATTCAAAAACTCCCACAACATGCAGCTATCGTGAAGACTAATACTAAAGGGAACTAATCGCATTAAGCATACGCAATGTTGACATGCACACATAATAGGGCAGCAGCGTTACCAAGCGACGGTTTTCTGCATTATTAATTTGTACTGTGTAAGCTAAAAACAAAAAAAAAGTATTGAAAAACAAATTAAGCTTAATGTATATAGTAAAGTTTGCAGGGAATTCGCTGAAAACGCACGTACACGGTATGCAGATATAATTTTTTTTCCGCCAGTGCCAAGTATGTTAAAAAATAGTTGCTATTTGTTTTACTCTGATTAGCTTTGATTTGAGATACGGAGAAAAGAAAAAACGTAAAACTGAAACAAAGATAAAGCAAACAAGCGTGGTAATGAGGATAACTTGGTTTACGTATTTTTTTTTCTTTCATTTGGGGTGCTTTTCAAGCTAATTAGCAATTAATTGACGTCTGTTTGTGGGCAGTAGAGATTGCGGTTCTCTGAATTTTAAAAGTCAAGGTTGGTAGTAGCAGCAGAGAAAACTTGTGCTTGTAATTAGTGGTTTTGATGTGTTAAAGGATAAGAAATTTTGAAATTCATAATTTGCATAGGGACAGGAAATATGAGTAAGCTGCTGTAGGAACAACAAGTTAGCAAAATAAAGTAAACAAAATACAAACATATAAGTATGCACAGTATAATGTTTGCAAGTTTATGATTAATTACCAAGGCAATGCCAATTTAGGTTTATTTATTAAACAAGTTTGAAACAGAATTTCACTCTAATCGTTTTTATGCGACAATGCTGCACTCTAAAATAGCTGCACAAAAAATAAATTTACTAAGCAATATCTCGAAGTATCCCTTTAAAAATCCTTCACCCACTTAAGAACAACTACTACTTTTTATCTCATTCTTATTACCATTTCAAACCAAATAAGTTCCAAGGGTCTTGAATTTTATTACATGTCTTGGGGTTGGCAAACATTTCTAACATATCCTGCACAATATGCTTTCCATTACCTCATCTGGCGCCCTTAACATGCTTAATTTTTCCCCAACGCTCTTACACAATTACATAACATCAGCGGCAGTTTTTTATTTTTTCTATACTCTATGCAGGCAGTTTTTTATTTTTTCTATACTCTATGCACTTATGCAAATGTCGGGGGCACAAAAAAAAAGCTCATTTGAAATTTCTGATTACATTTGAGCTGTCTTTTTGTCAAGATTTCGAGATTTTGCTTGCTTCTTTCGGTACATAGTAGTCAGTGCATATATTTAACTTGGCCCGACCAAAATGCAATTTGGCTAGAACTTTTTTATTTTTCTCTTTTAACTGTTTTTATTTTCATTTGTGGCGCGTTAAAATGAATTTTCTTCCATAGTCCCAGAGGCAAAGAAATAAAAAACCGCTCAGCAAGTAATGCCAGAATTTAATTTAAGTTGTGGCGCGCCTACAGTTTAATTCTCTTCAAGAAGTGGCTACACTTGAGTGCCTGGTGGATTTTGTTACGTTTATTTTGACTAGATAGAGGGTTTCATAATATGTTAAGTTAAGCAAAGTGTACAGTGTTTATACACGCATTCATTTCAAGATTTAACAAATGCAATACATATTGCAAAAATGATAAATTATAGATCTCTAGATATTTTAATGAGGAAAAACCTAAACACTGGTGGGAATAAACTGACTAATACCATAGGACTTATACTTTTTCAATATGCAATCGAGTTCGAAACAAAAACCATTACTTACGGAAACTGTTGCAGTTTAGAAGTTAATTACGAAAATGTCTTAAATATATTTAAGGACAGCATAAATGAAAATTAAGTTTACATAATTTAGTTGCCCCAAAAGTTAATTGCGAAAATGTTACATTTAATTGTTTGTTTAATTCAAATTTACTTCAAAGACCGCATTTTTCCACTTTATATAATTTTTCCTTCATGTAAATATATCTTGAAATTTCCGAATAACTAGTGAAGAACACATATCATTTTCGAACTTGACGTAAGAATGTGTGCTATGCTGTGTTTTGCAATACACACTTATTTCAAAAAAACTTTTATAAAATGAATTATTTTGAAATCTGCATATTATACTATGCGATTTATACAATAGACCACAGAGTCCATAAGCATTATATCCCTCTAGGTATGTGTTTCATTTTCGTACGTATACGTAATATCACCAAAAAGTACTGTTGCACTTAGTTAAACGATAAAAGTGTGTCCAAACTTCGTTTTCAAGTCATTTATAGAGATACTGGTCGTAATTTGTTGCGCCGAAGCGTAACTAATTGAGGTTGAACTTTTTGAGTTGACGTTTGGGATGTTTTGTTTGTGAATAAATTACGCATACGCCGTGTGGCGGGCGTCAAAGAAAAACGTGACCAAGGCTAACTGCACGTGCTGTCTTGGCCTGAGACATTATATTTCTTGTTTTTGTTTTTGTCGTTATCCCTTGTCCTTTATCCTGTTCTTTTGCTGTTGCATTTGTATGTATATATATATATATCTATATATAAAATATTTAAACTAACTACAGCACGTGCAAATTGCTTGTAATGCCATTTGCTGGGCATGCCGCAGTAGCGCATGCAAGCACAAGCATGTCCACAAAAACAACTCACACACACACACACACACATACATACAAAAAATGATACATATGTTATGCGTGTGTGTGAGTGTGTGTGTGTGTTGGTTATGTATGTGTTTTTGTAATTGTTCCTGTTGCCATCGCCTTCAGCTGAGCCCATGAATATGCATGGCTTAAAGTCAGTCCACAGTTGGCGTACAAACATTTCACAAAATTAAACAAAAACTTTTCTTTGCTTTGGTATTTCACTCTGCTTGCCTATTTTTTCCTCTTTCATACACTTTTTCAGGTGATAGTATCCATCTGTCCAGAGATATAGGCGGCGACAAATACAAATGTTTGAGGGAAATATGCAGACCTACAAGTCTTGATTTTGTGTATCTTCAATCTTCTTCTCCCAGAAGCTCTTCTTAATTAGTTTTTGAATCTGCTTATGCTGAATGTGCAAATGCGAGGTCAGCGATTTTGAGCAGATATTTCGAATCTGAAACATGTTACAGCTAAACATAGCAAGCTTTTTCGTCATTCATTTTACAACAGTGGATTTCTTCATACCTGACCAGCAAATAGTATGAGTAGTTCTGTTTTAGGGACTACTCACGCCAGGTAGATAATTAAAGTGGAGCTTAACTCTTTCCCAACCACACAATAGAATTTTTGGTTTAATTGTTCATGGGTTCAGTCAATAAACAACAAATATGCTGCGATCTATGACGATGCAGTCATTCGAAGTTTCAAAAACTGAAAAATTTACAATTCACTTGAGCACTTTGGCTTCGGCAGTGTATCCGACTGTCGTTCTACGCTGCTATTCCTATTTTTTTCCTTCCGTTATCCTTGTTTTCCACTTGTGCATAGCTATAGCAGAGATTTTCCCTTCAGCAGTAACACATGCTCTTTAGCAAAGGAGCACGTAGCTTGGACAGCTTGTCACAGCTAGCTTTTGGGGAAAATCTAGCTAAAAGCAAATCTTGGCAAAGAGCAACTTTAGTTGCTGTTGTTGTTGTGAGCATACAAATTGAGTTCGCCCACTGTTACCTGTTTTTCTTCCTGTTATTGGCAGATGGTTTCTGCACCTGCCTAGTCTAAAGCAGTTGTTTTAGCCAAATTGTGAGGGTTGCTTCTATTATGCAGTTGACTGCAATACTGGTCACATGATTGACTAACTATGAACAGTTTATGCCTTTTTTTTGAGTTTTGTTTTTTTTGAAGCGAACTTTTCAATCAACTTTGTATATAACATGGTAAGAGATAAAAATGTGAAGATGATGTTGTCATATGCAATGGTTTTGTTTGTAAAAGTAGTAAATAGGGATAAGGGGTTTGGAATCAAAAGCTTATTGACAGCAATTAACCTTGGTTTTAAGAATCCGACGCTCATTTACTGCTGTCAGTTTTGAAAAAGTATTGTAAATGAAAAAAGTGGAAATACTAAAGCATATAAAAAATCTCTTGTAAGTATAAAAGGATGTAGCTGCACAGTCTGTGCAAAAAGGTTACAGAAATACTTTTATTCAAACAATATTTTACTTAACGAAACACATTTACTTCCTGTGAAGCTTTTATCAATGTTTCCTGCCACCATTTTGTACATTCTCACAACGCTTACAAATTTTTGATATGTTACACAAACTCCGTAGAAGCTCTATAAACATTAATTTATTGTTTTCATGCTTTCATGTGCAACAAAAAGTATCCATACATGCTTCCTTCCACCTGAAACCAAGTCATGGTAAACCTAACTCATTTACGTTGAAATTTGTGCGCTAATTAATCAATATGGCTCATTTAAGTATTATACATTCCCCGTGGACTTAAATTAAGTTAGTTGGACTAATAATATAAAAAGGCAATCGATATTGGCTTCGCACCCCTGGTACGGTTTAATCGCTAGGACCTGGCATAGTATTCAACGGATGTACACTTATTTATGAGCTTGGTCGAAAGCGATTTTTAAAGGGTGCACAGTTGGTTGTTTTAGTTATATATAATACTAAGTTAATATTGATTGCATGTTGGTCATATTTGTTGTAACTTTAAACCTTTTAGGAGAGAGTGTACAAGTTATTTTGTATAATGATTTAGATAAAGCAATTTGGAAAAAAATACCAAATTAAAAATTCCAGAGAACATTTTTAACCATGTCATGTCAATATTATAGTCATTATTTAGTCGCCCTGTATTTGAAGTAGCTAGTTTATATAGAGCCTAAAGTTCCTTTCCACACAGTAATTTAATCAATGACTTTATTTTGCATGACTTAGCACTTAATACATTTTCTGTTCAGAAACAATATAAGTTTTTAATCATAAAGTACGAGCTTATTGCATGTACTTTAGGTCAAAAAACCTCTTAGGAACGTGAAGTTGCAGGTTGTATTTCTTTTGTTCCACATGGTTGTTGGTTGCTTATAATGCCATTAAATAGGTGCAAAACATATGCACATTTTCGCAAGAAAAAACAAGTATATTGATAAAGTTGCAATAAAAAAATATCTATTTATATAGCAATGAGTATGTCAGAAAGGGATCTATACATTCATTCGGGTTTTTCGACTTTAATACATATTTGTCACCTCATTTATTTCGATATTCTTTGACGAAGAATATTTTCAAAATAGAATTGGATTTATTCTGCTTTTTGAAAATCTCCAAATTTGGCTCTTCTATATACATTGATATGAACTATTTGTATAATTTTCAACAAAAAGCTTTTACAATTAAAATTATATGAATATAATCCATTTATAAATTAAAGTTTAAAGTTGATGTGTTATAAATGTTGTATGACACAAATGTTCAAACCCAAAATAGAGCAAGTAAAGTCTATAAAAGTGACCAAAATCGTTTTTGTTACATGAGCTAAGCTATCAAGAAATATGTAATTGAATGTAGTTTTTCTGATCTTTCAACAGTTCTTAGGCTAATTCTTGTACAAATAGACGTCTTAAACGCTAATTACTTATCATTAATTGCTAACTTAAGCAAAAAATTTGAATTACAGAGAAAAAGACTAAGCAAAAATTCTTATATGAAGAATAGGCTTAGGATAGAATAGGAGTTTTCTACAAGTTATTTATGAACAAATAAGAACTGAAATTTTTTTAGTTAAGTGCCTTAAGCCATCTGCGCATACTTTTTTGGTTTGGTTATATTTTTTTACATTATAAATCTTTCTTTAAATTTATCTCATTGCTTACTAAGTTAAAGACTTGAAATACTGAAAAACTGTGTTTTCTTCGAAAATTTCAATGTAAATGGCCAACACTTTGTGATTAATATTCAAGTACTGCAGAATTGAATATGCAACAATACAGATTTCTTTAATGTTCTCTCTGACGCTTCGCTATTTGCAATTCTTTTACTCGCAACTGCTGCATGCATTTAATCAATCATACGCCATGTTGGATTAGCTTTTTAGCTATTTGCTCGAGAGCTGTCCAAGTCTTGCGTCTTGCTAGCTTAAGTTTGCCTTGGCTTGTCGTTATCCAATATTGACATTATTGAATGTGTTGGCAACAATACCCACATCCTACCCACACGTGAACACATTTATGTATATACGATGAGTGTAAATAGGTTAGTACGGCATGTGTACATTGAGTATACTGTGTCCACATGTTGCCACAGTTTGTGAGGCATTCAACGCTCTTGACCCACATTCGTTGAACATAAACAACGTTGCTTCAACAGCAGCAGCAGCAGCAGCAGCAGCAGTGGCGGCAACAACGCCAACAACAATAGCTACACATATTAATATTAAAAATAAAACAATGCATACGCGTATAAAAGAGTAGAAAAGACAGTCATGCTACCTACATACTGCACTTATATATGCCGTATCTATGTGAGTGAGTGGCTTATAATGGGTGTAAGTGTGTGAGTGTGAGTACAAGATGAGCATAAGTATGAGTAGGAAAGTGAGTATGAGTACGAGTACTCAGCACAACTGACATTCGTAGAAGTACAAATCTGTTACGTGTGCTAAGTAATTGTGTCACTCGCATAAGGAGGATATTAAAAAAATAACCAAGAGTTGCAGCATGTAGAATTATTGATACACTTCAGAAAAGAGAAATGAAAGCGTGACGCAAGTACTCTATCGCAGCACACGAACTTCTATGAAAGCCACTTTAAGTTCTTTATAGTTTACACGGGTTACGTTTCACTTTTTATCAGACTCATCGTGATCCAAACCCAATAGCTTAGCTATAATAAAAGGAATTTTATTCCCATTGAATTTATGAAAACATATATGTTACTTTCAGGCGTAGAAAACTTGTGCCTTTCGAAAACCTAACTTTTGTGATAAGAGGAAACGCTGCCGTTTTTGCTTTGCCTGATCTAATTGTATAGAGATGTTTTTTAAGTATTTATTTATTTATTTTATATAATATCATTTAACACTATTTTTAGAGAAGTTTTGAAAAACAAACAAAGAAGGGTGACTCATCTTGGCAAAAAGTGAATTGAAAGCTCATGGAATGAAATTTGTATTAGTTATCAATAAATTATTGCTTTCAGCGTTGGAACTATATTAAGATTAGCATAAGATATTATAGAAAAATGAAAGATGATTTCTGATCTTTACAATAAATTTTAAGACAAACCTTTTTGAAAATGTAGCAGTGTCCTGTGTTTCCTTTTATCATTCCTTTTTAATAATGGATTCACATAATCGAGAGAATATGTAAATAACAATCTAAAAAGAAGTCGGGTACCAGAACTTGCTCTGGCAACTGTTAAGAGCTGGCGGGCTAGGCTACAATCCAATAATGTGTTGTTATGGTTAAACAAATTGAAAACAAAATCAATCTTAGGTTTAACTTGATATGTAATAAATACATCTATGAAAAATAATTCAGTCATCGCTTCAAAGGCGGAGCAATGAGGTGTCTTTATAAATAACTGCTCAAGGAGAACAGAGACTGACAGCTTATTGCCGAATGAGAAGGTCGTCTCTAATTTACAAAGATTTACTTAGGCAGAATGCGGATTTATGCAATTTTTGCCATTGCTACAAAATGGAATCGAACCATCGATCGTTGGGTTTAGTGGCGCATACGCTATTACTATGCTACTGAGGTCGATTTTATAAATGGTTTTTATAAAAAAAATTCAAACATAAAACACTTTTGCTTCTAAGTGAACTTCCTGTAACTTTATTATTTGAGTTTAAGATTTCTATAGTATTCATTATGATAAGATTTCATTTTCGTTACATTAAATAAATTAAAATCAAGAAAAATAAAGTGCACTCGTGTGGAGTACCACAGATGTATGTTTGCACTTTGCACTAATTCCCAATTCGACCAACCCCAAAGTTTCGGCCCTAATATAGTTGCTTTTGGTAAGTGTGTGACACGAAGTGAAAAATTCGACTTGCATTTACAAAAAGTAGCTATAGTTCATCTTGCTCGCACACACAATTTGTGTATGGCTGACGGGTTGACTGTGTGCATCTGTCATTGTCAGTTGTCATAATTACTTGTTAAGTCTTTGTCATAAATCTGCGTTTTAATTACTTTAGCTCGGTGTTGGGTTCTCATACAAGCGCATTCACTCACTCATAACACAGCCATAAACACGTTGTGGCACACTCTTTTGCACTCGCAACAACAACAACAACCAACAAGAACGAAAATTACACGCATTTTCCAACACTCAGTCAGTCGCACACTCACTCACTCACACGCTTTTGCTCGCTCACTCACACGCAAAGTGGCATTTAGTCCTTGCCGTGTCATATTTACCGTCTCTGTCGTTTTGGCAGCGGCTTAAAAAATACATTTTTATTTTGATTTACCGACAACATAAAAAGCTGCTTAGTAACGCCTTAATTGATGCCACAAAGTATGCTACAAAATGTTGCACCCACGCACACACACACACACACACACACACACACACTGGCAAGCGAATTTACAGTTAGCCGTGTGGCATGTTCATTTGGCATTTTAAGTGTTGCTTATATTTTACATTTTCATTTTTTTTGCCCTTTTTTTTTAGGCGTAGCTTAATATACATTTTTGAACCATACAATGTCAAGTGTTGACAAATGATCGTAGAGAGAAAAAAAAATTAAATTGAATTGTTTGCCAACACTGTCTTTGTAAGCCGCTGCCGTGGCAAGTTTTGCGGTTGCCAAGATTAAGTTTTTTGGCTTATTTTCTTGCCTCGGGTTGACCCAGTCGAGCAAATGAGAAAAACAAAACCTTTGGCCATTTTTCAATTTCGGTTTAACAAAGTCTTGTGGTCAGGTTGTGTTCCATTTCATTTGTTCGTTTCTAGGATATATTTTTGTACAACTAGTTGTTTTTGGCATCTGTGTAGCAGATAAATCTTTGTTGCTGTAGCCGACAGTGCTAAGAATAGCCGCAGGTCATTGCCAGGCATATTGAGCACACTTTGTCATCAGTTGGCCGTAATTGCGTATACGCAATCTTGTATTTGGCTGATATGTGGGCGGCTATTATTTACTAGATATATTTTATTGTTGGCACCACTTTAGTGCTCGAAACACAGCGGCTTCTAGTGTCGTCCTATGCGGTTAAAACGAGCACAGTCAGTCTGTAAGTGTTTGGTGTTTACAAAAAGATTTACAAGCTGTCATTTCTCAAATGAGACAGATTTGTCAGTGGGACAACATACAGATACACAGAAATAGCAGGCCTTTTGATCGTAAAATATTCTTTAAGGCGCGGCTTTAAGTGCTTTCAGTAAGAATTTGTTATGTTTGCAAACACTTGGGGAAAAATATGTAAAGTCTTTTTAGAAAAGTTATATTATCATAATTTTCTCTAATTTATGCAAAAATATTTTAGCTTGCTTTACGCAGTTAGACATAAATGCAAAAGCTTTCAAGAAAAACTTTAATTCTCAAAAAATTTTTTTACTTAGAAAAACATTTTGACTTTGGAACTAATTCGCCTAAGTTACTTCTGCTCAAAATGTAAGCTTTTTTTTTAACAAAAATAGTTATTTTATACAATAAAAATTTTGTTGTCAAATATGTAAAATAAACAGTGTATTTTTACTTATATTGTTAGTCCCGCACTTCTGGGGTGCATTTGTTGTGCCCAAGTAATATATTTTTCTTGCTGATTATGAATTTCCCTCCATAAGTTTTGCAATATTAGATTAACTGTTTACTTTCCATTTACATTTCGTACGAATATGTGACATTAGGTTGTTCTCATATTTGAATGTTAAAATCTCTAATTATCTCTTGCACAGGTTGAAATTAATCTACAATCGAAACTGACAAAAGCTGGTAAGTATTTATCATTCAAAGTGTAGACAGTTTAGGTATTTGTTCAACTTCAGTATCTTAACACTTGCGTAGCATTTATTTTCGTCGATTTCTTGCAATAATGCCTTTAAACCGCGGTTATCACCATCTAAAACAGGAACCTATTTTAGCTTCTCGCCTGACTTTACTCGATTTTTGCAGGGTATTTTTCAAACACATCCTTCAATACTGCTTTCTGTTTATAAAATATACTAGCAATTGATATTGAAACTTAGCAACAATTTCGTCGTGATTTGACGACAATGGAACACTTTTCACTCTAAAGAAGAGTTAAGATTGTTAATCCTGGTCTACGTTTCGTGTATTATTTTAAGACTGCATTTAGGAGTAGGCTGGCAAATGAAAAAGTCAATAATTTTATAATGATTATTAGAGTGTAGTTAAGTTTTAAAAATATTGATCCAACTGTTTGATGCCTTTTTTTGAATAAGTTAATTATTTTATAGGATACGGAACTCTAAAATTCGAAAGTAAATCACGGCTGCTCAATGTAACCCACGTAGCGGATACATTTTTAAGAAAAGATAATTCGAAAATTACTAGGGAGATGACGGAAAGTAGTCTTTCATATCGATAATAGGTTGAATATTAAACGTAAATTGTTTTTTTTTTAAACAATCTGTTATTTTAAAAAGTAAAAATAGACCAAAGTAATTTTCAATAATTAATTATCAATTATTTTATAATTATCAATTATATATAACTGAATAAAAGTAGACAGTTGTGAGCCCTATTATTAGTATAAATTCTAAATCTTTTTAACAAAGCATTAAGTTCCTTTGAACGGATTTATAGTTAAAAATTTAAGCATATAAGCTTTTCCTATACCTCATTTCATATATTTAACGAATTTATTATATCTTCTTTGGGTATACTACAATTATCTAACAGTTCCAAGATAAATAGGCAAATAGTGTTTTTTTGCTAGCTAAGCTAGTGCCAGGCCGCCAAATCGAACCGCCTAACTTTAAGTACGTTTCTACTACTCAACCAACAGCCACAGACACGATGACCCAAAGAGTAATATCTCGTCGTCTAAGTCGTCTCTTTAAAATTACTATAACCCGGCGAAAACTGGTGGTGAACGGTGAACAAAAGCGTTGAAGCTATGCTTTGCGTGAAATACGCTCAAAAACAGCCGAAAGGCATAACAAAGATTTAAAGCGTCAAAAATTCAGATAATTTTGCATTTCGGATCTTCCTACTTCCGACTTCGGGCCTTTTGAAAGAAATTGAATCATTATTGGATGCAGGCCAGATTGGCTTTTTTTATTTTTTAAAGATTTTCTAAAATTGCCATCATCTCCGTAGCAAAAGTGGTAGTGGTATTTTTTCATATATATATGACTTATAGAGTATACCTTGAGTATACCTTTTTTGCTTTAAAGCGTTCTCATTTTAACAACGATTTCAGTTTTTATTTTTTAAGTGGAAACCTATTGGTAAAGCATTCCTTTCCTTTAAAAGGATATCTAGGATATATAATTACGAATATTGAAGATGGTGAAGAATGAGGAAGAATGAATATGTCGTTAGTTGTTTGGTTAATAGATTATTTAAATTTATATTTGTAGCTACAAAATGTATGTGTAGAGTCATCTCTTATCATTTCGATGAACTTAAACATTTATAATTTATATGCAGCTTTCAGTATAATCCCAACAACCCCAAAACATAGATAACATCTAATTTTATCGTTTTAGTTTTTATTACAAATTATTATTATTTGCTTTAATTTTGGAAATAATTTGTTTATGGCAATTGCAAGTTTTAAACTAATTAGCATGCCACAGTGGCCTATCTCTGTGTAGCCACAGAAATGAGATTAAGTGATAATTTAAACTTTAATGCTTGGCTATAAATATAAATGTAACTAATTAAAGTATCCTTCAACACACCCATACACCCATAGACATACAAAGGCAAGTTTGCTTCTACTAATTACAGTTAAGCTTCTTGGGATATTTAGGGCTTTTAGCAGTTTGTGGTCTTTGTTTTATGTGTATGGACATGTTTTGTGGAATATATGCTCAAATACATAAGCAAATATCAAGTATACGTATGCTGCATAATACATAAACACTAACACAAGCAAATGGATTTCGTAGGTAGTCCTTGAAATAATCCACTGCAGTGAAAAAGAAGTTATTTGATCGAAATAAGTTTTATATGACTTCTAATATAAAAATATGATTTAAGAAGAACAGCAATGCGGTGATTGTATCCCCATAAGCAATGAATTGTTTGCTTATGGTTACCTACAAAATATGTCAAGGAAACACTCAAAAATAATAACTATAGATTTTTGTTATAAACTGTTTTTGGAAGAAATCTTAGAACTCTTTAACTCTCTTATCCAACATTTTGATGTTATGCAGTGACACGCACATATCTGTCCAAGTCGTAAACATTTGTTTTCCGAAACCTCTGTGGTCTTGAAGTTTCTCATGCCATCGCTGCATCTTTGATATTTTTCCGTTGTATACTTTGTATTAAAGCATTTAAATTTAATTTAAAACTAAATTCCTACTTCATTTACCAAACGGCTCGCACAAAAAAAAACAAAGAGTATTCATACAAAAACAAAATGGCTGCAGAGGTACCACTTCATGGGCTAGCCTAATAAGCTTTAAGCCCACCCTCGTCGCAACAGCGGTGCCTAAATCAAACAAAAAACTTTAATTAATATAAATTCCAGAGCCAAAAGAGGATTATGTTTAATATTTATGCCAACATAGAGCGTACATGCATATTGTTTGATTAGGTTGTGTGCATTGCATTGTGGCCAAAAACTAATTAAAAGTCAAGAGCATTTTTTATATAAACACATAAATAATTAACAGATTAACAAGTAAATTAAATTAAGGTCTACCTTCAGGCCTAAACTTGTCAAAAACTTGGAACAAAAAATTTCAAATAATGCGCTTAATGGCTTTAATTTATGTATTTAACTAAGCTGCCTTTAACCCTGTTTGAGTAAATATTTAAGCCTTTTATTTCTACTCGAACTCTTTTAAAACGCTATGTAACTTGGGGTTGTATTTAATTGGCCAACAATTTGGCCAAAATTGTAAAGACAGCATGAAAAAATCGTAACAGTACAAAACATTTCGAATGGCCTATACACTGCTTTAGTTTTTTTTATAAGTTATCAATATATAACATGATTCTAACAGAGTTTATATAACAAAAATTAGTAGAAAATTATACGAAAAAAGGACAACGATTTGTCTCTGATGGAAAGACCAAGTGAAGAAGGACCTATCTTTACTTAGTGTGAATAATAAAGTTTAAGTCTTAAAATATTTTTTAAATTCGATCAAGATTATCTGAACTTCTACTAAATGCTTGTATGATAAAAGCGTTTTAGGCGCATTTAAGCTTTCATCACAAGATTTCACACTTAAGACACTGCCCATACCATTCCCTACCCAATTTTCTCTTCAACAAATTCTTTTTATGCCAATTTCAAACCACAATTAAATATTTACAATTCCTAACAATTAAAACCGATTTCAAGAACAAAAATACATACTCCACACACAAAGAAAAAAACAAACAACAATAAAATGGCGACCATTATTACAAAGGGAAGTGAGTTGCGGGACGTGCCTGCCAGCTTTGTACCTTTTGCCAAAGGTGCCAAATTGCTAAAATATTTAAAATGTAAGCAGGTAAATGCTGTCACACAAATGCCAGAGACAACCAAAACTTTTGCCAAACGTTTAGCAGTAGCTAAATAAATAAGCCAACCCCAAAGCTAACCAAAAGTACCCCCAGTACGAGCCCCAAGCTGAGGGTGGTACCTAATGTATGGTGCGCTTGTTTCCCAACGTACATTATAAATTAAGGTCCGACATTTGTCGTCTGTTTTATTTCAAGCAGCCGCCGGCGTAGCATGCTTTTTGGGGCACCTGATGTTGTGGCACTGGGTGGTATGTTGCTGTGTGTGTGCGTGTGCCGAAATAGGTATGGATGCGTGTGTGTGGGTAAGCACATTTGCAGGGCACCAACAAAAAAAAATGCTGATTCAGCACCCACAATGCTACGGCCATGTTATTCTTTTTGTTTCGTTTCCGCTTTATTCGCCATATTACTGCGCGTGTGTTTGGGACTCGCCCTTTTTATATACCCTACAGCCATTTGAAGGGTCAAGGGTATCATAGATTTTGGCATGGACCTAACATGTAACAGGTTGACCGGGGCGTGGCAGATCAAAAGTTTTTTGTACACATATGTTTGGCGGCAACTCTGCTATGGATTGAGCAATTATTCAATATGATCGAGAAATTAATTTAAATAGTTTTAAGCTATTTGTTTAATTTAGCAAATTGCAAATTCGCTTACAAAATTATTTCAAATGTATGAAGCTATTGTATTACAATGTTAAATGGTTAAAAACAATTTATTTTAATAAAATAATTTTTAAGTTTCGTCTTATATAAAGAACAATGTTGCTGTTTCTTTAAATAGTTTTTGTTCCTTAAAATTTTGCCCTATGTTTAATTATACAAAAAAATATCTTAGAGTTTTTCATTTGTGTTTTAAATATACTTTAATCTGCTTTGTTTTACAAATTTTATATAATAATTTTCCACGTCTTTAAAAAATTAAACATAAATCAAATCAGAAAATATTCACAATTTAAAAAACTGAAAACTCTTAAACATTTAAAGCTCTAGAATATGATTGAAGCGCTAGAGTAAAAATTGTTTGTTTGCATTGAAAATGAAAGTTATTGCAGCCTTGATGCACAATTTCTATAATTTTTATTTGAGATATTGCATTCTTAAAGATTTTAAAGGCTGCTATTTATTATAATTTGTATGCACAATTTATAGTATTCTGTTTTATCTCTAACAACGATAATCTAATATTAAAGCAAAGTTTGCACGCAATGGCAGTGGTGCAGGGGTAACTAATTAAATAAATAAATAAATTGATTTGACTATATTATCATCGCTTCGAAAGCTGTTCGAAGAACAGGGATCTGCAGTTTTTAGCCAAATCCGAACAGACGTGTCAGTAAGCCAGTGGTACAACGCTATCGCGGCAATATGGACTCAATTATCGAATAATAGTAGTTATATTATGTGTTGCTTTTAAACACTGAAAATCCGCATAATGTTTATGCTTCTAAAAGTAATTTTAAAGTGCCACAAGCGAACTTTTATACCAGTTTTAAGCTAAATATATTTTCGAGTAGTTAACTTAACTTGACATTTTTCAAAGGTACAGTTTAGAGGGGTGCCATATCTCAACTATCATTCCGACTTTCCCACGGTTTGTTTTCTTATATGAATTTTTGAATTAAAGGAAAATGTAATAATATAAATTAACTTCAAAGAAAGATAATTTTTTATTTTAATCTATAACAATCGATTTTTGCAAAAAAATCATTTGTATCGATATTTATATTTGTTAACAAGATACGTCAAAAATAAGTCTTACGTCTAAAAGTCCGAATTTAACTTTTTATAGCTTCATTAAAAATTTTAATAGCTCCACAACATATGTTAAATTCAAATGGTTCGGTTAAAAAGAGGATCGCCTCTTTTGAATGTAGTTTTCTTTTCCTAGTTTATTTTAAATACTTATATAATTATCAAAGCTATTTAGAATTTTGAAAATATATTGAATATTAAATTAATTTAATTTAATATTAAAGATTAAGCGAATGGTTGGTAAAAAATAAAGCATTGCTTAGAATGTGTATCATATAAAATAGTAATTCAAATTCTTAAGAAAAATAATTTAATATGAATTATATTTGCTATAAATTTTAAATTTTGTTTTCTCCTTACTCATTGCATACAGAGTATCCTCAAGTCGTCTTAGACTTCTCTAATTGATCAGCATTTCTTAATTTATTTTGTTTTATTTTATGCTCTTACTTGGTGCTGCGTGCAGAGGCGTAACAAACAAGCGCGAAAATGCCAGCAACAACAGAAGCAACAACAAAAACAACACACTTATCATTGTACTTGAATGGCTTGGTTTTGTTTTTTTTTTTTGTTGTGGTCCTTGTTCTCGTAGTTGTTGTTCTTTTGGTGTAAATGAAATTACAAGCACGCTTAAAACCGAAAATCCAATTAGAAGAACGACGCCATTGTGGATAAGGCTGCTGCTGTTGTAGTTTTTGTTGTAGGTCGTCAACGCCAACATCCGTTCACTTGCCTTTAACAAGAGTTTACATTTCTATAACCCCAACAATTCAAGTTTCTTCACAGGGGATCATCATCAGCCAATTGTTTCGATTTTCAAAGCAAGTTTGAGCTCTTGATATTATTTGGGGATTTCTTTTATGTTTCGCTGTCAAAAGTGTTTTACGCGAAAGAGCTATTTTATTTTATTCGAAAAAAAAATAAATAGGAAAACACTTATAGGAAAACACTTTTGCCTTTTATGGAAATTGCTTTAAAAATTTTTTAAGTCGCAGGAAAATCTTGTTTGTTTTTTTTGAAATATTTAGCGCAGCTAAGAAAATATTTGCTTAAATCAAGCTACTTTAACTACTAAATAAATAAAAAAAAATAAATAGTAAATGTTGCATTTGCTGCTTTGTCTAAGAAATTTACTAAAAATATCCACTAAATTTATATATTTTTAAAACAAATTTGTAAGTCCTGATTTTAATGAAGTTAGGGTATTTGTGAGACTTTTATTGAAACTTATTTTAAAAAGCAAATACCTTTCAAATTTTCAAAGCTTACAAATAAGTGTCAAACCAACATATATGTTAGTTTCAAATAAAAGAAAAAATCTGTCAAAATTGTCAACGATTCTGATTGCTTTCAAATTTTTTATTTTTTTCTTTGGCATATTATAATTTTTTTGATGACGTATACGTAATTTTTGTGTGATATTTAGACTTGGTTAAATTAAGCAGTAAAAAATAAAAAATAATTGCATGCTTATTTGCATTGCTGTACGCTTCAAAGTTTTAATTATTCCGAATCGGATTCACATTTCCTTTAATTTTGTTTCGTTTGAATAAAAACAATAAAACTTTTATTTGTTTTGTATTGAAATCAAATCTCTGTGGTAAATGGAATGGATTTTATGGCAAAACCATAGTGAAAAATTGCTGTAAATTTGAGTATCGCCTTCTACACGTTGGGTTCTTAAAACCACAAAAAATCACACATAGATATTAAAATTAATTATAATAAATGAATAACAACATTAAACATGAAGTATTAAAAAATATATAATAATGTATGATTAATATTAGTTTAAGTTACTTTAATTAACAAATATATCAAATGATGCATAAATGATATAATATATTAGCACACGATTCTGCTAGTTCTGCAAATTTGCGCAAAATTTAGAGTATACCCATATTCCTCCATGTGGGCCAAGGGTCGCCTCTAACTCAGAAAGTCGGTAGTTCGATGCCACCCAGCAGCACTGGTGCATTTGTGGTAATAGTGGTATGGCCAGCAAACAGACGCTATTTACTTACAAAAATCTCTAAAAATTACAGACATCGCCGTTCGGATTTGACTCTAAACTGTAGGTCTATGTTCTATTCGATCAGCTATTTAAAGAGACATACCCATGCTCCACTTTTGGAGCGATGACCATAGTCAAGGCGAATAGATTTTTTAAAATATTCTTCCATTTCTAATATTAGAAGTAATGCTTTAAGACAATATTTGCAGGGTTTTTGAATACAAATATTCTAAAAAAAATTTTAAATAAAATTTAAAACAAATGCATTGTCATCATATTTTTAAGTAATGTTTAAGAAACACAAATTTGTATTATTTTCACGCGTAACATTATTCAATATGTAGTAGCATTTTGAAAACTTTTTAAAAGAGTTTTTCAAATGAGAGGATCAAGTCTCGTTGATTTTCCTCAAAATCCTGATATAAGAAGAACGTACTGAACAACTAGCTTGCTTAATATTAATTCTTTAAGATCATATAAATGATATTTTAATAATATGAGAAGCAGAGATAGTCACCAAGATACGTAGTACCTCTGGTATTCGATTCAGTCGCTTAGTTTCTACTTGCTGAAATATCATTAATTATATCTTTATTTATCCATATTTTGCTTTAGCTTGTCAACTTGGCTTATAAATGATTTTATTCATTTATTCTTTACTTTTTTTTCAGTTATGGCTTAAAAAAGATTGCGAAATCTCCGCTAATTAGGAAACACGCAAAATGAAATAAATGTTGGCTTTTCATTTCTATTGTATTTCCTGCTCTGAACACAATAAGCGGATTTCTCATTATGGTTTTGTTTACTTTTTGTCTTTGCGATAACTGGGCAAAGGTAAATGAGATAATAATCGCATAACAAAAGAGGAAAATATAAAATAAACAATACTCAAAAACACGCCTAAAAACAATTTATTTTGCAGCCAGTTAAATGTGATTTTTATATACACTTAATTAAGGTGGTATGCATGGAAAATACGCTCTATTTTTGGTACAAAACAATTAATTACAGCCAAAAGTAAAATAAGGTTGGAGTTAAAATGCTTAAAGGTATACTGAATTATTCGTTTTTCGCTACTACCCGTTAAAATAGAATTCCGATTTTTCTCTAATAATTTTAAACATTTTTTTCTTTTTCAGTTTTCTTATTCGAAGCTCCGAATCCGAAAAATAAATACAGGACAAGATTCACAAAAATTTCTTCCTATAAAAATCAGCAGTAAGCTAGTTTATAAAATGCTTCTCGATGAACAAGGAAAAACATATAGTGTAACTTAGAAAGAAATCCTATAAGTTCTTAAAAATATTTGTGAATATTTAAATCTACTATTTATGAATGTAAGACTCTCGTTATTTTTGATCTTTAGCACTTGCATTTTGTAGATGCATTTTTTCTTTGCAACAATAATAAACTCTTCGCGTTTTTAATCTTTACTTAACTTAATATATCACATCGGGCGTCTTTAGGCAAACGCCAACGATGAACCTTCAATTGGGCAACGGTGATCTTTTGGTATCTTTTGTTAAGAAATGCTTCAGATAGTATGCTGCTTCCTGTTTCCAACTTTTACATTGTAAATTCAAGTTTCCAGCCCCAGACGAGAGGCGGTGCATATCTGTTAAATTTTCACCCATCAGGCTAGAATACGGCTTCTTTTTATATTTGAATTTCTTCGCCCTTATTATATATTTTCTAATTTCAATACTTTCAAATTATAGGGTCAACTAACCTTAGTTGTACCCCTAAATTAAATAATAAATGAAAACGATTTTTTGCCGAGATTATAGTAGGGCAACTCAGATACCTTTATTTTCAATACTGCACAATCATATATTTTTAACGTTAACTCCTGATAGCTTTAATCGAATCTTTTTCTGGCCCCAAAGAAATTTTCGGTTTTGTAAAATATTACGCAACGATCACAATTCAAGAATGTAAGCTGCTAACGTTTGCTGTTGCCTAAGCTAGTACAAAGCACATATACCCTTTTAATCCTTTGTTCAAATGTACAAAAAAGAAGCCACATTTAATTCTGATAGGATTGCAAGTCAGAGACTGAGTTTTCTTTGGCTTAAAGCGCTTTTTGTCTAGACTGTCAGAATTCATTGCATACTTTAGGGGTGGCTGCTGTCCTTTTACTAGCTACTTCTGCTGCTTTTCCTACGGAACAAATGATTATGATTGCGCAATGATTATGCAAGCTAAACGAGGCCAAAAAGCCGCACAAAGCCATGGCACGAACCGGCACGCACTTGGCCAAAACAAATTGCCAGACAAACGGGCGGGCCAAATACTTTGCTCGAATGTGAATTATGTCAATGCGTAAGTGTGCGAAAGTCCTTCCAGAAAAACGTGAGTATGTGTGTGTGCCAGGCTTTAAAAATTAGTGTAGTTTATGCTCAAAGTAAATGGTTCAAATGCCAAAAACTGGCAAAACTGGCAAAAAGCAGCAGCAAACCCAAATGCATGGCAAGAAAATATCCTTTAATGGCTTTGTGCATTTTCGATTTTTCACCATTTTGTTTGCCTGCGGCTATTTGCAAACATATGTGTGTGTGTGTGTGTGTGTGTGTGTGTGTGTGTGTGTGTGTGTGTGTGTGTGTGTGTGTGTGTGTGTGTGTGTGTGTGTGTGTGTGTGTGTGTGTGTGTGTGTGTGTGTGTGTGTGTGTGTGTGTGTGTGTGTGTGTGTGTGTGTCAGTGCATGGGTGTGTGTGCACTGATTTGAATTTGTAATGCCAAAAATGGCTACTTTCTTAACTGCCACAAGCACACATGCACAGCAACACACACACACATGCACTCAAACATGCTTAATTTTCCAAATGTGCGTATGTATGTGAGTGTGTGTGTGTGCATTAGTATCTGTGTGTGTGGTTTTATGCATGTGTATGTGTGCTTTTTGCATGGTTGATCAACGCAACGATGCAAAGCACGAAACCAACTTTTAGTTATTTAGTTTCTCACAATTTTTGTTGTTTAAATTTCGTGCAATGTGTTGCAAATTTTTGCTAAGTAGGCCAAATACCCAACTCCACTCGGCCCCCTCTCTTACCACTCCCAAGTTGTATGCTAACTTTGAATAATGATGAACTGCCCAGAGTTGTAAGCCGGAAAAGGGAGTTACGTTTGCTTTTTCCTTTCTTTTTCTTTTTTTTTTTGCACTGCAAAACTATAAATTAAGTTAAAGTTAAATTAGGTAATGTTGACTGCTTGAAGGAACACGAATGATTTGTCTGATAAGTGTATAAACGGATTTGATACGGCAATAACAAAAAAAGAGGCAGTCCAAACAATACTTTGCACGTAAGTCTATAATTTTCTGTCGTCTACAGTTGAGCTGCTGTACTGTGTATGATGGAAAACTTTTTGCAAAAAAATAATGGGGATTCACATTATAATCGGTTGAATCCAAAACTGCAGTAAGCATTTATAACGAAGGCCCTATTCTGCGAGTTTTTAAATGAGCGCTAGAGTGATAAGTAATTCCGAGGTCTAATATTCTACCAACACAGAGAGAAATATATATTTATTAGTCTCTTACCGATACTTATGTATATCATGGTAAAATTATACAAGTTAAGGCCATATCACACTGTGGTAGTTGTTTATTTTACGCGTCAGTAGTGAATTATAGTTGAAAAAAAATAAGGACTGTTGTTTTCGAGCAACATTGCGTGAATTCGTCCTTAATTTAGATAAAGTAAAAAATGCAGGATATTCCGTCGAAAAGTGATTATTTTGCAACTCTACGTATTATCAATTCCAAAATGTGTGAAAAAAGTTGAACACTTAAAAAAATAAGTTGAGCAGGGATGTATCTCAATAGTTGTTCAAATCAGAACAGCTGTGTCATTAATGAATAAAGGTTTTCTTAAGCAAATAGTGTCAGTTTGTTGGTTAGGCCAGTGTTAGGTAAATGCATGGTGGAATGGAATAACCGACTTTTGGGTTTAGGCCCGAGAGTGCAAGTCTGAATTTGGAAGATATAAAAAGTTAAAGTGCTGATAAAATTTTAGCCGTTACTTCCGCTTCCGCTTATGAAGAGCAATAGTTGGAAATGTTAATAAAACAGTGAAAATCATCAAAATCGAGTATGACAAAGTCATGTATTACAATTAAGCCTTGTTTTGATTAGATAGGAGATTTTTTTTATTTTATTGATAATTACAATCTGTTTTCGGTAACAATAAGTAATTGGTATAGAGGGCTTGGAGTTATAATGGCCCTTCCCTTTGCATGGGGACATTATTATTTTAATTAAGTTAATATTATTATGTCACCTGACTCTGTTGGGAAGATAGGAGCTTAATATTGCATAAAACTCGGTTCGGAACCGTTTCAATAAGGCACGATACAAAATAAAGTCAATTAATGGATGCCACACGGGTTTACGAAGAAAAGTTTCTTAAATTGAATTTGTATCTAGAATACCAACAATGATAAGGACTTAAATTTAAAATTTTTCATTATAACTCTTACTAGCAGCTGTTAAATGACCTACCGGGTTTTCATTCGGCTTCTTTTGTCAAGGATTAAATTAATTCGACGGACCCCTTCTTCTAGATGACTCTAACGTTAAAATTTTTCTATTCGAATTTTGATTCACGAGTAAACCATTTTTTGATTCCTAATCGTTAAAACTTTTGCTGCATTAAAAATGTTTCAAGACATTCGATTGTAAATATTTAAAAATATTCCTTTATATATAGAGATAAAAAATGGAAATTTGATAATTGTTTTTCCTAGAAATTTACACGCTATTTAACTTGAGAATTTATAATCGTCCAATTTGCAATAAACTACTAGTAGTTATTTATTTATTTATTTAATCTATTGTAAATTTTTTTCTGATTTAAGTAAGTTAAATCGCTTAGCTCTAAGTTTCCTTAAAATGAAAATTGAGTGACAAAAGTTATAAAGTTTTAGACAATTTGCCAGTAGAAATTCATTCAACATTTTATGCGAAGAAGTACAAGCTTAGATTGCTTTGATGACAACTGTGAAGGTAACTTGGCCAAAAACTTTGGAACTGTAACAAAGAAATTCTTTCGCAAAAAAATGCATTAGCCATCCGCCCTAGCCAGCACTAATACATGGAAACTATGGCTCAGTTGGGTTTAATTACGCTCCGGCACAACATGGTCATAGTTTCATTTACTTTTTGACCCGCCAGGCGTAGCTAATTTGCCGTTGCCACACTTGGCTCACAGAGTGTCAACCATTGTCATATGTAGAAAAAAAAACCTGTGACAGACCTTTGAGATACGCCTTCAACTATAATGTTAAGAACTATAATTAAGCTCAACGGCAATTCCGCGCATACACACTCACACACACACACACACACGCATACGTACGCTTCAACATTCAGTCCAACACAGATACACACGTTTGTGGCTGTCTGCAAGGCTAAGCCACAGATGCACACACACACACCCACATACACACACATTATGACACTATGGACGCCCTTTAGTTGGCTTGGTTGGTTATGAGTCCTGATGACAGCGTCTAAGTTTTTAATGAGAAGCCTGGTTGTAACTGTCAAGTTGGCTGCGAGGCAGTGCGTCGTCAAGAGGAAGCAGCCATTATGCCTCAGGCAAATTATAGCTAAAATGGCTGAAAGCTGTTCAGCTCTATATAACATCTTAATAAGGTTAAGATGCATAGGCGACCCCAACAATCCGGCGCTCTTATGTTAAATGCGATCCTTAAAGTTTTGTAGCCTTATTTATGGGCTCTATGTGCCCAACATGAGGGCACCAAATGTAAAGCTTTACAGCGCGAAGTTGTCACTACTCAAGTTGTAGGTGCCACGCGCATTTTCCAAAAAACTTTCTGAAGCTGAGAAAATTGCTGTTGTTGTCGTTGTCGTTGTCGTTGTCAAGTGACAAATTTTTCGTGCTCTTAAAATATATTGCGCAACAAGAAAGTTTTCATTACGGTTTAGATGGCTTTGCTTGGGAAACTGTAATTCTAACATGAACGCAGGTTGCTCCCTGTACAAAGTTGTATGTGTTTGGGTGTAACTGTGTGAGTGGTTGCAAGTGTGTGTGTGTGTGTGTGGGAGTGTGCCAAGTTGTTGATTTGCCGACAATGTGTGAAGGCGTTGTTACAGTGCTCAGCTGTCAGGGCGTGTTTGTGGCAAGGTTTACAAAGCGTTGGCATTGAGCACACAGCGTCTAGAATTGGTTCGAGGCTAATATATAAAATAGGGTAACCGTTTATCAAACAGCTAGACAATGAGGAAACTAGTTGTAGCGTGTAAATAGGATGAAACTACCAAAGGCATCGCAAAGTTTGCATGAGTGCTGCTCACAATAAATGTTGGCTGTAAGGGTTTTTGTAAAGGATTAAAGAATTATGAGCTACTGGAAGCGACATTTATGTGATCTTTATAAGAGATTTATTGATATATGGCAAGGCAGTTGTATGAATCTACAAGAATATTTACTGTTTACAAGCAAATATCAGAATGAGTTATTTGTAAAAGCTATCTGGCCTCAAAATATTATTGTTATTCATAGTACATAAGACACGGATTTCAAATGGTCTTCGCAATAGTTACTCAAAATGTTTCTGGATTATTAGTATAATTTTGGCTAATTAAAGTTCATTTTATAGTTTTTGATATATTAGTTGTTATATACCATTATCTGCATGCAAATGTGTATTGAATACTTTAAAAAAGTACTTACAATAAGTTCTTATTATAAAAGTGGAGTAAAAGTAACTAAGCATTTTCCTGCTGAAAGAAATACCTCGAATTCTATAAAAAAGATTAAGCTAAGGTTAAAAAGAATTATGGAGTCGAATGCGCATGACTTTGGATACACCGCAACAATTTCCTGCCCAAGTTGTATTGCGTAGCACTCCTAATCCAACTAAAAGATACTTTTTCATCTATTGAGCCCAATTTAATTTAAACACTAGAAAACTTCAGAGTAAGGAAATTTCATCATATATTCAAAATTAAAGTCATTACAATAAATTATGTATAAAACTGATTATTTAATCGAATTTTCCTATAGAAGCTTTACGAGACAATGATTAGACAAACTTAAATACTTTTGTTAGCCGAATTTGGTAGAGATTAGTTAAAAAACAAACGAAACACGAGTTCAGTCATGAAAGTGAAATTTGCCACCGATTTGCAATATGAGAGCTGTATGACATAGTTAAGTGATTTGATTCAATTTGACATAGCACTAGGGAATATCATACAATTATTGTATGTCGAATTTGACTATAATATCTTTAAAGCAACCGTATTAGTCAGAAAAAACATTATAAACTTTTATAAATAATCTTTAATGGAAAACATATATGTCTGGGCCTCACTCTTATATGACTTCTTTAAGTTTTTATGATAAAAATGTTGCAGCCGGTTTCACGAATATCACTTTTTCTTTAAAAATAAGTTAAAGTTTTATCACGCGCTTTCATATCCAGCAAAATAAACTTTTTCCATGAATAAACCAATATTATATTTTCTGCTAATAAAAAAATTTCAATTCACAAACCTTTTCCCAAATCAGTTTCTGAGTAATTGTAAAGTGCCTTACAAGATTTCGGTTAAGTCAACTCTTGAGCACAATTTAACCTTAAAAACGACCTTCTTATTCAATTTCACCATTTGTGCTTTGGGACTCCAAATATTTTCGTTCCGTAAGCTAATGCCGTTGGTCAACCCAATGCCATTGCCGTTGAACCTTTAACAGACACTTTGCGCATCATTTTCGCCATCGCCCAAACCAAAACCCAATCCCTACTGCTGAGTTACCCTCCTCTTAAGTACTTACCTTTGTCATTGGGATCAAATTCAGCCTCGAGCTCTGCTTTGGTTGGCTCCGCAGCAGCTGCGGCTGCCTCGGCGGCGGCAACAGCGCTTCCGTTGTTGGTTGTAGTTTTGGTTTCCGATTTTTTCATGGTTTCTCTCACTTTGTGGCCTCGATAGACGGCTTGAATTTTTGTTGCGGCTTTTGCTGTAATTAAAAATAGAAAATCCAAGTATAAGTTTAAATGAAGTGTCTGTGCGTGTCGTTCGTTCTATTGAGAATTTTGCTGACTTTATATAGTTTAAGTGAGTGAGAGGCTCCACCTTGATGATTTGAAAGTTTTTGATATAGACGCAGCTGACACGCCTTTTTTAATGGCTTTGATAGAGCAGCGACGTTGACAGTATTTTATCCTTTTTCTAGCTGATGACCTTCAAGTGTAAAAAAAAACTTTTTGAAGCTTTCAAACAATTAACTTCCAAAGCATGCACACTCACACACACACACACACACACCTAGATCGATTTTTGATTGAATTTCCTGCAACAACAAGAAATTCCATGAAATTCCACAAATTTTTGTGCACATTGTCGGGCTGACTGCACAAAGCTTTTCTAATAAACTTGGGCGCAACTTTCAACAAGCATTTGAAGGGATACTGCTGGCAAATGGGGAGCTGCTAGGGCCGTACTTGGGTTGTCTTAACACCGCCTGCTGTGAAAATTGCAATAAATAGAATGGCATTTAGGGCATGCCTTTGAGTCAACAAAGTGCTTCACTTTTGTGGCAAACTTTTAAAGGGCTGTCAATGGTGGCATCTATTTTTATACATGTTGGGGTCAGCATACATTTTTCATCAGTTTTTTTCACGCATTTACTCTCTCTCCCTCTCTGTGTCAGATAAAAATGGAGTCATAGATATCAGCAAATGGTGGCCTTGAATAAGTTATAATAAATTGACACATGCGGGTTTTGGGCCGCTTTGCTGCCAACACTATGGCACTATCAATAAACATACCCGTGCGCCATGTGGCATTGTGGCAACGGAACAGTACACAGAAAACCATTTGCGGCTTGAAAAATGGCATTGTGCATTTCCACAATTTCGCAAGGTTTTCCCTTCCCCTCACTCGCACTGCTATTGTATCAGTTGTGGCAAGTGGCAGTCAGGTGGCAGCGGTGCCAGCTGTAGCAATTGTACTGCCATCCTTATAACACACATTTTGTTCGTCCTTCCGTAGGTGTTAAGTTTTATGGCACCGGCGCAATGCCTTCCACCAACAAAAGCAGATAAACTGAGCGTAAAGTGCTTTTTGTTGCATACTTTTGGGCTTACATGCGAATGGCAATCGAAGCTTAAATTGACTGCGTCTTTCATTAGTCTTTCGAGATGATATAAATGAAATATGTACGTAAATGGGAGAAGAGTGGGTAGTTATTTCTAGATGTGTAACATTTTATGGGTTATATGAATAATTGCAAAACTCTTGCAGGTAGACTACATATATGTAGGTGGCTGTAAGAGTGAAAAAGCTGGTGTTTTTGGGAGCAGTATGAAGATATTAAGGAATTACTTTACGGTGAAAGGTATTTGCTGCGAAATATAGGTTTTCAAGCAGTATTAAGATATTAAGGAATAATTATGCCATGAATGGTATTTACTCCGAAATATATGTTTTCAAGATGAGAGATAAATCACCGTCTTCGGAAAAAATAATATTAATACTTAAAACAAAATATAAAGTGGCTTTGCGTCTAGTTATGCTGGAGCTCAAAATACAATATTTATAATCACATATTACAATTTTTTACAGATCGTTGTTCAAACTTGTTTCCAATAATGTAAAGTCCATCCTGATTTTACGAAGTGTTACAAAAAGAAAATAATGTTTTTGTGAATTTAAGATGAGAAAGATGAAGGTACTTAACCTCTTCAGATATATAAGGGAGCTGTTAGTAAGTAGTAAAAAACTCTTCCCTAAGACGGGTTTACTTTGAAATCACCATTTTGGTCTCTGGATAAACCATGTTTGTTTTATACAATTATATTTTATAGCCGCAAATATGACATTTACAAATAAAAATGTAATTAATTAAATTAATATGCGATTAACTACAATTCTACCTTTTATTTATTTGTCATGATGTAATACTTCATAAATATACTTTATTCCATTTATTTCCTTATATTTTTTATTAAAAAATTCACAA
Source organism: Chymomyza procnemis (assembly GCA_035046065.1). Classification (NCBI taxonomy): domain Eukaryota; kingdom Metazoa; phylum Arthropoda; class Insecta; order Diptera; family Drosophilidae; genus Chymomyza; species Chymomyza procnemis. Next base: position 6,270,570 of record JAWNOJ010000023.1, on the reverse strand, counting down.
TAACTTTTTCAAATTTATCTTCTTATCTTCTATTTTAACGATATAATTTACAGCTCAATGTCATTAGAGGCGCGACGATCCTAGTTGAATCTTAGCCTCCCCCTTGAAATCACCTTCATTCTTCACGGTGTAGTGCTAGTGTTCTCGAGTTTTTTCTAATTTATGTCTATACACCTAATATTTAAGTCAATACTACTACATTTATTACTATTGTAGCACTAATAATTCCAACATAATTTTTATAGACTTTTGTTTTTAAGTTTGTGTTTACGTGCCTAATTGCCAAAAACAAATATAATTGACGAAATCCAGCAATTGCAAAAAGTAAATATGTAGATTGTTTACTTTGTTTGACTTTTTCCTTTTGAATCTTTTTAAAAATGACAAGAATTCAAAAAGAAATCCCTACAAAAAATCTTTATAAAAAACATGAAGTCAAATTCATTAAATCCCAGAGGCTAAGGTGGATGGGTAGGTAAGCTAGAGATTTACTGCATTTACTACCTTCGGTTTTAAAGGCGAGTACTACACTACCGACGGTCATAATGCACATATTTAATTTCTTGACCCTATAAAAACATAAAGCACTTAGTGTTCTTGAAAAAATATACAATTTTAATATAATATTGCACATGAATTTTGTAGACATATGCTTTGCGCGGGGTGTTTTTTCTATATATAAATGCGTTATTTTTCTCCTTTTACTTTTTATTTGTTATTATGATAATAAAATGTTTTTGTTTCGAGTTTTTGTTGCATACTTTTGTGCTTAACTCGAAATGATTTATGAAGCCGTAGGCACTTTGCGCTTTTTTTGCTGCTCATCTATGGACAATAAACCCGGAGCAGGGCAAAATGTTAAACTTTATATGGCTCTTTTTAGATAATATCGTTGAATTAAAAAAAATATGTACACACAAAACGAGTCAAATGTAATTAAATAAAATTTTTATGTGGCTCATTAAGGCAAGGACAAATCGTGCCAAACACACAAGTGGCAAATTAATTATATAACAAGCCAACTAACACGCTCGCATGCACACACACACACAAAAACGAAAACACACACTCACCTTGACATTGCATGCGGTTGAGACATGCAAAGTGCTTTGATATCAGCCACATAAAAGACAATAAACTGGAGATAGGAGAAACGCAGCCAATTAAGGTGGCGTACTACGTGGCGTATGTGCAATTTGCTGCTCAGTTAACAGTCGTAATCAAAAGACTCCACAGATATAAATATAAACAACTTTGCTACTAAATTACTTCATAATAAGATGTTTCCTGCAGGCTTGCGCCATTTTGTGTAAAGTGCAAAATTTTCAAGCTGTGTCAATTCGTTTCCGTTTCCTTTTTAACGCGCTGATAAGCCGGAGCATAGAAAATGATGCAGCGGAAAACGACATCGCTCAAATCTGATTAACTTTGTCAAGTGTCTTGTGCTTTGTTTTTGGCTCAAGTATCTTGGCACTTTTTCTTATTTTTATCAGCTTATTTCCGATTCCAGTGAATGCGTATACACTGCTGTGCGTACAGTGTCTACAAAGACGGATGCTTTCGCCGGCGTAGTGGGCAAGCAAAGTTATTTACGTAATTAAAATTCATTAGCTAATGTCCGCAGTGTTCTGTCTTTCGTCACTACGTTTGTATTTGTTGTAGTTCCGGTCGGTGTTTGTTGGTCCATTGCTGACATTGCTTGCAAATAGTTAAGTATTTCGTCTCAACAAAACATTTTTGAAATTTTTACATTAATTATGCAGTCAGTAGTAATTACATAGAATTCTTTGGAAACAACACAATTAAGTGTACCAAGTAGTAGTGCAGCTAAGTAGCCAAGTTTATTTTATAATAAAATGTAAAATTGCAACTCAAGTGGTAACTACTTTAACATAAAAAAAAAACTTTATATCAAAATAGAAACAGCTGCTTAAGAGGATTACATCTAGATGCTTAAGCTCGGCAATTTGGTTAACCTGAAATAGCATAACTGGCAGTCAAAGAAAATACCCTAAGTTTACACAGCTGTATGCTCTAAAATTCAAGTTGCCAGCCTGAAGTACTAAGAACACGAACAAATAAATAAATAATTGTAAAAGTGTGGCAGAAGCAGAAACAAAATTTGGCAAACAAATTGCGAAAAGTAGTTGTGCTCAGGTAAAACAAAAAGGGATGTAGAAAAATATTTACTGATATTTTAAGCTCATATTGTTTCAGGCATTTTGTTTCGTTTTCGTTCGAAGCGTCTTGTTTTTTTAGTAACAAAATAATTTGGGTAATTCTTTAGTTTGAAGTCCCTGCTTAATTTTGGCATACTAAAACAGAGTAAAATTGTTAATATTTTAGGGATTTAGTTAAAGCCTTAAGCATGCTCAAGTCTGCCGCATGTTTACCAAAACTGAATAAATAGATGATATATGGTGATGCAAGCATGTAATAAATTTTAATTCAAGAAATACTGAGTAAAACTTAAAGAAAAAATATAATAAAGAATTAAGCAGAAATAGCGTAAAATTCTGACGAATTTATGTGTATGCCCAAGAAATATTTGATTATGTGTAAGAGATTTTTTGTAAAGAGCTGCATTATTGCTGTCAGTGATGATAATAACTCAAAATAATAAGGTAGACATATTTTTTATAAGAGATCTACTTTAGTTTAGTTGGCAAGTGTCGCCCTTTTATTGTCAAATTACAAACTAAATGTCGGATGAATGCTACGTAAAGCCTTTGCTGAATAAAGTAAAACCTTAAATAAATTTAAATACCTTCTGCAAGACTTGACATATATTTTTCAAGCTTAATTCCCATATTTGATAATTGAGTTTTAATAAAAAAGATATCCTTCAAATACCAAGAACTATTATGTTTCTTATCATTATAAAACAAAAATTGTTAAAAAAAAAGAGTTTCAATTAATAAGATATTTTTTAAATAATTGGTTTGATCAGATCCCAACCTATATATATATATATTTTTTAACTGTTTTAATAAAAAAGATATTGTACAATTTTATAGTGATGGGATGACACGACAACTTCTCTCTTAAAAACCGATTCCGATAAATGCAAAAAAAGTCGTGAGATAAGGTTCATACGATCATCAATTTCAGCTTCAACAGCAAGTATCGTTAAGTGCAGACTAATATCATTACATTTCCTTATAGGTCATAATGACACAAATTTTTGTTTTCGAGATATAGGAAAAAAACGAAAAATAGTTCCTCGACATATGTTTCGCTTGTACTGAAAATAGGTGGCCATTTCCGCATTTTTCCATTGCAATCTTATTGATAAAGCTTCATCAATTTTCTAAATCTATGACTAGGCATCATCTAACTATTTTATTAAATGCAATATTATTATGATCAACTTATAGGATAATGTAGATATGTAGTTAAATGTAACTCAGTGTTGTTGTTCTGATCAAACTCAATAGCTTTTCATTAAGCGAAGACTGTTGATATTAAAAAATTAATTATTCCCCTTGACTCCAATCATCGCTCCAAAGGTGGAGTATAGGCTGATTTTCGTGGGTAAATAGGCATCAGTGCTGCTGGATGGAGTCGTACTGATTTAGAGACTAGTGCGCTACAGGGGCTCACAAATGTTGATATACTCAGCTTAAATAGCAATTTGAATCACTATACAATTCTAAAATCTTACAAATTAAACACAGTATAAACACAGTTTTTTCTATTTTTTCTAGTTTTTTCTATTTTAAACTTATGAACTGACTTAAATATTTAGAACACCCTTTATTGTTGTATCCCTAAATAGCAAAGATGACTGTACGCTCTACTATAAAACAAATTCAATATAAGTCCAAAATGTTAGCTCTAAATTAAATATTTTTTCATATATTACTCAAGGCCTATAGCTACGCAATAACTCTGCTGCGATACCAAAATTCAGATAACTTGACGTATACACGTTGAGCCAATGCAACTGCAATACAAAATCATAATTCAAAGAGTTGCCTGTTTCATAAAATTCTTTCATAAATGCACAAAAGATTTATAATTTTATTAAGAAAAGATAAAGAATTTAGAACTTTGTACAGTTAAGTGCTTAAGCCAACCAATTACTAACTTTGCTAAACTTCCGTAAAGAGTTATGGTTTTCAAGTATAAAAAATATATATACATATATTTAGTTTTAAAACAATTCATTTTTACTAACTTAAATAACATTTTTGCATACTTGAATGAAAACACGATTTTATGTTAGTCAACTTATTATTGGCTTTATCGTGCAAATGCAAAATTTACGTTAAGTCGTAAGTAATCGCAAGCCATAATCAGCAACTAACTAGCAGCTAACAAGCAAAGCCTTGTATTAACTTGGCAAATGCCATGTATAAATACGTACATATTACACATTAGCCTTGTTGTACAAGCGCACATGTTAGCCAAGTTAGTAGCAGTAACAATGGCTGCCATTTTCTACATAAAGTGAAACCAAGACTTTGCTTGTTTTGTTTTTTTTATTTCATTCTCGTGTTAGAGTTGTATTTGTGTTTGTATTTCACCTACAAGTCAACGCAAATTGCTTGCAATTTATTATTTTAATTAAATTGTTGGACGCTCGGGTATTTTTATACAGTTAAATGTCTGGCATAGTCAAGCTGCTTTTGGCCTAGTTTCAAGCCAGGTTTTGCAACAACAGTGGCAGCCACAGCAGCAGCAGCAGCAGGTTGCCAACAATGGCGCAGGCAAAAAGTATTAAAATGAATGAGTTATGCAGGTGGGCATATATGCAGAGAAATGTATCCATCTGCGAGGTTTGTCATTGAAGTTTTCGTGCAAGGAGCATACGATTTTTATGAAAGTATGCGTTCGTGTTACAAAAGCTTTGTCAGCGAGGAACTTGTTTTGTGTCAAATGACGGATTGGGTTTCTTAAAAACAATTTGTGATAAACTTTTAACAAATCCTATGCCAATTTGTGCTCGTAGTATCATATTATCAGCTGTTTCGATGTATCAATCCCAATCTTTAGCAAATAATAATACTTTGTGCTTTCATTTTAAGTATACGCCACCTATCACCAAATATTTGAAGAGACGGCTATGCTGAAATTACTTAATCTTCTCTTCTATTAATAATCATAAGTTCTTTTTATAGACAGCTATCCAATTGTGGATTACTCATTGGCTAAAAAACGAACTGATTTTGACGAGTTTGCGAAATCAACGATCTGTCATCATGCCAACTCTTAGAATTTTCACATTTATTAGTTAATTTACATCCAGATACTAGAGCAGCTAGCAACGTAGAAAGCAACTCTCGTAAGCCTAACCGGCATCTTTTGCCAAAGCATAAAAGTTGGCAGCAACTTTGGCTTATTCTGTATATACATAAGTATTAACTGCAAGCAGCTAAATGACTCGGAATGTTACTTTAAATATGTAAGCATGCCAAAAGCTGCCATCATCTTTGCTACAAATGAGTTTTTAGACAATTGTTATTTATGCAAATATCGGCTAAAAATGGAATTTGGTTAGCTATTTTTGGCTTACAGACAATAAAGCCGCAAATATAACTAATACGCAAAACGACAAACAATGGACTATTTGGTCAATAAACATAGTTGAATTGTTATTGTTTGCTTAAGTCAGCCAAATTTCTTATTTCTTATTATATAAGATTGCGAAATAAGAAAAGCATTAGGAAAAGCGCATAATAGACTTCAAGTCTAGGGCCTCAAGTAGAATATTCTAATGAGGTAGAACTACCTATTTCCCTTAAAACCCGATTCAGTTTGGTCTGTATGACATATCTTTTGATTACCCACAATAATACGTTTAAAGTAAAAAAAAAAAAAGCTAATGTAACTCTTATCATATAAGAATGATATTTGCAAGCCCGGTTTGAAATATAAACAAAAAATGACTTTTCACTTTTCGGCAACAAAGTTAAACAACTTAAGGAAATATTAATGTAGCGATCTCAAAACTGCTTAATCAATATAAATAAAATACACATAAGGAATTTTTAGCATTTTTCTGAGAATATAAGCTTACACATAACAAAATATGTGGAACTAGTTCGAGTTCTTAAAGTGCAGATGAAGAGAAAATAATTTTTTACCCAATAATGTCGATTTGTCCCCACAATCAGTATATGAAGGCAAGCAACTTTCAAAAGTGAACTAACATCAAAAAATGTCTACAAATATATCAAAATCCTTCAAAATAAAAAACGTTTGTTTTTAAAAAAAAAAAAACAAACCAAAAAACCACGCCAAAAGGGTGCTCGGCATTGGAAACCCATTTAGAAATTATTTAAGAAGTGTCAACATTATTTCCGACAGAATAAAAGCACACTGGGCGTTATTCATTAGAAATATGTGTCAGCTGTCTAACAAATAATAGCAAAGTGATACATATTATATTGACTTAAAAATTGATAGTTTACAAAGTATTTGACTTAGACTTAAGGCTTTATTCTAATCGAAGAATTTAAGTTAAATAGACTAAAAGCTCTGCACAACTTCTTTGTTTAAAAAAATTGGGTCACTGCTGGAAACTTTAAAAGTTTTTACGAAGCTTAAGGACCTAAATTTCGTCGCATTGTAGTCAACAAATGTACAGTGCAAGCAAACGTCTTAACGCTCTTGCAGGTGTTTTTTTTATTTCTCGCTCTCGCGCTCATTTATGCTTTTGCTGACTGCGCCCATTACTCATACAAAAAGACGATTGCTTGTATGGTTTATACCCCACACAGCAGATGACATCCATTTCCAGGCCCTATATATATTTATCTCAATTGTTCTCTTCACCTTGTTAAATTGAAAACTGACAATTCCAAAATCTGTTTTATAAAGCTTTTACGCTCACTTGACAACGGAAACAGCGTAAAAAAGCAAAAGCCCGTATCCGTACTTAAACAAATATTTATTTTATCCGCACACATTGAACAATTTGTGTGAATTCAAACCATATTGATTGCATTTATTCAGCGCTGACAATGAAGGTTGGAATTTTCCACTAAAGCCCGCATACGTTTAAGCCAACAAATCCAACAGAGACAACAAATCCAGCAACCCGTCAATATTTTCAATGTCAGTCGCCCAAATTATGCAATAAATTATGTGAGCAACTATCAGACTCAAAAGGGAATTCTCTAATACATTAAAATTGAATTGTCGCTTGGCACGTGTTTTGCCAAAGTATTTGGGTAAAGATGACAAAATCATTAATATATAAAGCTTGTCTTGATTTTGGATTTTGTTTTGCAATCAGCGACTGTGCTGGCACTAATGCATTTATATTATGACTCAGCTGCTTGTATTAAAAGGTATAACATATAATCCATAATAATCTATGGCCCAAATGACAATATCTAGCACGGTGATTTTGATTTATGTCAGAAATGTCAACAGTGACTTAATTTTGTTGGGGAAAAACTTTTGCGAGTGGTAAGAAGGTGAGAACTGATAATTGAGTCAGCATGGAGGTTAGTCTATCTGAAGTAACTTTCTGATATTGCGTGCTAAGGTAATAAGTTAGTTTGACAACTTTAATGATAATAAAGGGTAATTTTTTGAGCAACTTAGTTTTTGGCAAAACTGTCTTTAAGAGCTGACGCGGCTGATGGGCCTTTTGTTACTGTCAAACATTTTCAGTGTTTATACTCCATTAAAATTATTTATGTTAGATTAATAATTTAACCATAAATCAACTCTATTAATTATATTTACTGCAGATCAATAATTTAATTGAGAATTAACTTGCAATCGGATACTGCTCAGAGATTATAAAATTTAATTATACAAATTAACGCTCGAAAGTTATTTTCTGCTCGAATTGATAGCAAAGTAAATATGCTACAGTTTCAAAAAGATAACAAGAAGATAGTCAACCCAATTCGGTTAGATTTAGTTAACTTTTGGAAGGTTTTAATTAAAAACACATACAAGCGCATAAGAGGGAAACAGAGTGTTCAAAGCTATTGCTCAATAACTTTTAATAAAAAAAAATTAATTAATTAAACCATTTATGGAAAGTCTTAAAACAGTGCTACGGCTTCATTGCAATAAAGGTTTTGACTGATATATATTCTTCTTTACAGCGACAAATGGCAAACCTTTGATTAACAATCCAGCATCAAAACCATTTATAAACCAAAAAAATAGATTTCACAAAACTTTGTTAAATATTTTTTGTTTCAGCTGTGCCAGCTATGAGTCTACAAAATTGCATTGCAAATTGTCTAGTAAATTGCATTTCTATTATTCGTTTTCTATGCTCTTTTTATTAAATAAGTAAATGTTAAAAATAATAACATTTCCTGGATTGAAAATAAAAGACAGTAGCTTAGTTTTTGAGAATCATTTATTTTTAAGAGGCTTAACTTCTTTCTTAAAATAAATAAAAAATTAAATAAAAATATTCCTCATGACAGCATTGTCATAGCTCACAAGGCGGGGCACAGAGATATCTATAGCTTATAGCCGAAGCCGAACAGCAGTTTCTTTCACTCAATATTTTGCTTTATACTACCCAGTCCAAATTGTGACCGTAGAAGGCATACTCGTCTTTAAACCCGAATGTTGGAGGTTCAATTTCCGGCAGCAGTACTGGTGCACACCTGGCGTGGTAAGCAGAAAGACGCGATTTTTGCATAATTAGATATATATTACTTAAGAGACTCCGTCGTGTTCATTCAGCAAAAATCCGCAAGTCCCTCTGCCTTCGGAGCGAAGGCAGTATAGTCAAGGGGAATAAATTTATTGTAATTTTTTATTTTTTGGCAGTTATGGTCTTACTAAATTATTAACTTTAAAAAATGCTAAAAAATTCGGTTTACAACTATATATACTTTGCACAAATTGAGATTTAGTTGAATTTTAACACACTATTTGTTCACTGAAAGCTACAAATATCTTTCCATTTACACATTAAAGTGCTTTAAGTTCCATACTGCTATATCTTTGGCATAGAAATCATATATTGAATACCATTTATCATCATTCAGACACTAATTGGTGTTTATCTATATTCAAATCACAGCTAGTTTTATTCGTACATTGTATATCTCAAGTACCACAAATTAATTAATTGAAATTATATCAAGTGATTTGTTTAACTTGCACCATTTAATCGTTAAGTAGGCGTTATTGCCACACGCACACACACTCACAAAAGTACACACACAGATACTGGTGCAGGCGAAAAAAACGTCGATTACGCGCGATTTGCGTACATAAATTATACGCATTTGACTGAGTTTGCATAATTAAATACGATCCCCGACAACCGCATATTTTTCATTGTGGTCAAAAAAGCACATGCGATTAAACAAGAGTTAATGTGTTTCAATGTATGGGTGTGTGTAAATGAGCGTATGTATGTGTGCAGTCGTATTTGGGGGGCATTGTGTGGTATGTGTGGTGGGTGCGTCTGCTTTTGTGCATTGGTGTGTCATAAATATTTGAGATAAGCGCAATTAAGTTAATTTTTGATACCCTTTACTGGTATTATCTAGGGTGTTCTATATTTTAGCCATAAAATTGAACAAGCTCGGCGAAATAGATAAAATGCTACAAGGACTTTGCGAAATAAATTTGAGATTAGAAATAATGCGTAACTGAAGCTGAAAATAATAGGTAAATTTATTATTTACTATCTCGATATGGTCTCTAGATACATAAGAAGATGTTAAACATGGGCTTTTTGCCTACATATTTAGTATTTTAAAAGACTACGAGAATATGCAAATCCGAAATAAATTAGAGAATGAGCAATCTGAATGACTCCTTTTGTACCACATTTACGTATTTGGCTTTGAAATGTATCTTACACCTTTGAGAGCTCAAAAGTAAACCATGTTTTAGCATAAGACATAATGAGAAATAACGCTTAAGACATTTTAGGAACCCAGAATCAACATAATGTATCACAGTAATCGTAAAACAACATTCCGCAGTAATATTCAGTTGTACTTTGCCAAACGAGAAAACAAAAGTAACAATCTCATTGATTGTCTACTATCAAACATTTATTTCGAATTACAACAAGCTTTATATTATTTTCTGAAATATACAAAGAATATTGATGTAGAGTAAATCGCTATTATAAAATAATAAAGATTATTGCTTTGGAAAATGACAGCAATAGAAATAAATAGCTATCGCATTTCGCTTATTGGCAATACTGCTTCGGTGTTGCAACAAAGGAATACTAATCGGCGCCATCTACTCATATTTCCTTTGGAAAAGAGAAATAAAATGGAATCAAACCACTGACCTTCGGTTGTACAGGCAAGTACTAGACACAATCAACAGCCAGATACAATGTTAAAAAAAGTGGAATAATATTAAAATTGATACGAAAAAGATTTTACAATTAACTGTCATTTATCATGAAAGCAAAGCTTCAACTGAGTTGAATAAAGACTGCATTGAAAAATATTTATTGCAAGATTCATTTATTATGTATTTAATATAAATTTTTCTATTAATGGTGAAATATTCACACAGAAGTTTCATCACATTCGCCCATGTTATTTACGACTTCCCTCAGTGCTATCATAAAAACGTATACTGAAATATCAAAGTCAGCACATTCTGCTGCCCAACATTTGAAATCAGTTTCTCAACATCACTCAGCCGCACTGTCAATAATTTTTTTTTTTTTTTTTTTTTTTTTCCTTATTATTCCACTTGGGAACTTAGGGCCTCTACAAGAGCCATCCATCGAACCCTAATTTTTCGCCTGGGTCAGTTGTTGGAGGATGGATCTTCTCCAGGTCGCCTTGGGTCTGCCGATCCGTCTATTGCCTTATAGATGGATGCCAGCTATCTGCACTTTTCTCCATTTCCTCCTCGAACTGTGCTAATCTTGATGGATCCTTTTAGGGTTCTAACGGTCCATTGTCCTATTCGTGTCCGTTTTTTGACAATGCCTTTGGACGTCATCGAACTTGGGGAGCCGTTTATGTATTCCCTTGTGTAGGTTTCTGTAATCTGTTGAGTTTTTCGGTCGAACTGGTGATTGGCCAGATGCGGACTTATCCCAGTGGTGGGCTGCCACCTGACGCCTTCTGGGAGTAGCGTCTGCGCTTGGCTGCGCGGAAAGGCTGGGCGATACAGTCTTTTTATTGTTGGCATCATTCTAGCTGGTGTTGTTGCTGTACGCCGAAAAGCTATGAATGGCGCTTGGTTCTATGGTATACCCTCCATTTAGCGTGGGGGGTGAGGAGTGGGGCAAGGGGGGATGCCAGAAATTGTTGAATTTTTGTGCAAATGGAGAAAAGCTTTCTATTAGGTAGAGAAGCAATTTTTAAGAGGGACGTTGGAGTGGTCATGCCTCTTGCCATGAGTGGGATTCGAACCCACGACCCCGCGATTAGAAGGCAAGTGTCTTACCCACTAAGCTACGAGGCCCCACACTGTCAATAATAATACATAGAAAAAGATCTACTCTATCCAAAAAGGCCATAATTATGTAAACAAATCGTCTTCTTGTATTCTACAGCCAAAACCAGAAGTCTCTTTATTGAAAGGGAAATACTTTGGTTAAACTTTTTATTTTTCATCGTCGACCTTAGTTCTATTGCGGGTCGTTATCGTACCCTAACTCTCAATAGTGAAATCATTCACTATTCTATATTCTATAAAAATCTTGAAAAAATTTTATTGATTGTACAGTTTCTCATTTTAAGGCATGGCGGAATAAAAATATTGCTTTTGTTTATAGTGTATACATTAGTTACTCAATGTCTGCAACAATTATAATAACTGTTTGGTTGAGCTAAATTGAATTTAATGTAACTATTTACAATTGCCAATGTATTTTTGCGATTAATAAAAGTTAAAATAATATAAATATACAACTATCAGCAACAATACAAAAAAATATAAAAAAAAATAACGCATATTATAATAATTATCTTTGCTGCATATTTGCATGAAAATATTTTTGGTTTATGCAATGTAAGTTTGTTTTTATTATAAATAATATACATAAAAAAAATTTTTGTAGAAACCACAACCAATTTAAGGGCGTTGTTTGAGAACACTCAACCAAATAATTCTAAATCCAGGTCTCGTTAAGCGCTGCAGTAAGATTAAGGGGGAAATTAAGCCAGGAAAACTAAGAAAATATTCTAGTAAATTTATCTTGGAACATAATAACTTGCGCTGGCAGAAGTTATGCCTAGTGACAAATGTATGTGACATATGTAGTGACGAACATATATGTCAACTTTTCTATATTACTTTTAAACGAAAATTAGTAATAACATTTTAAACAAATTAAGAAATACTACAACTAGAAATACTATTTGTATTTTATGATAATGTGCCTTAATCTGTAAGTATTGCACTTGATCAATGATTTAAAGGATTAGAGTATTTTGCGAATACCTTAAGATATGTAAGAAGGTCAACGCAAATATTTTCTGTGAAAATTAAATAAGACCTGATTTCTGCCTAACAATTTAAAATTTAAAGTTTACATTAAGCAATAAAAATTTAAGCAGGTCTATGTGAACAAACAAAAGTAATATTAGTTGACAGCAGGATATCCAAGTCCGTGTTTAATCTTATACGGATTCGCCTATGCTTCTCCTGTGGTATAGATACTTGATTCCAACATTCTTCAGCAGGAATTATGGATCATGTTAATACTGAATTCTAGTTATAGTCTGAAAAAGTTGAGCTTTAAATACTTCTGTATTGATATGTATGCGTATATATTATAAATTGTAGTAATAATATATTGTATATTATATTATTAAATTTGCAAAACATTGTTAGGATTCACTAACTCGAATACTTCGCACTCAAATTAAATACAGACATCATAAGCTGATGAAATAGTTGGTATTGCACGAGGTTGGTCTTCGACATGGACTAAGTCTGCTTTAACTAATAAATAACAAAAGTTACGCTATAGTCGTTTATTATTTCTATAATAAAAAGTATTTCCACTTTTTAAAAAAAATAATCCCAAACTTTCGCACGTGTTTTTGTCATATGTCTAACTTTAATTATAAAAAACCAAAAATAACAATATAATAACTTTTATCTAAACAACAGTATGTTCACACTAACATATCATTTATTCAACTGATTTGGCATATTAAATTGCATACAATCTAAGTTATTTTTTGCGTATTTGTTTTCGCTAACGAAACAGAAAAAAAATAAACAATCAATTTCAATTAAATAAAAAGTTAAGAGCTTAAAACGACAGCTACAGGGTCCGACTGGCATTTCGTTTATGTAAACTATTGACAGCTGTCGATTTGGATACACGCAGCCAAGACAGTCAGCAAATGTAACACTCATACGCACCGTGTGCGAGCATAGGGCAAAGTTCACGGCTTGAAATAGCCAAAGTGCTCAAAAGGAACTATTTAATATGCAACGCAAGCCGTGTAGTTACTACAAAAAGAAATTGCCAGGATACTTAGGAGCCTGACACTCGCAAAGTGCTAGAAAACAAAGCCAGTTAAATGAGTCGAAAAATGAGGCTGAAAATGAGATGTTTTGGGTTGAGCGACAAATGAAGTGACCCATGCTCGTTATGCTACTCACGCTGGTCACGTGCCAAGTTGGCAAATCCATTTGTTAACAATTTCATTACGTGCTGCCAGCCTTTTTTTTTGTTTAAGCAAGTTGGCAGGCCTAGCTAGAGATGGCACTGCTTAGGAGGCTTGAAATAAGTTTGAAGTAAGTTTCAATTTGTTTCGTTGGCTTAGCCATATGTCAATGGGGAAGAGTTGCAAAAATAGAGTTTTTTGTTTGTGTGAAGTGAAATATGCATTAATATATTAAATATGCGTCAAGTTTTTAACTACTAAAATAAGCTGAGAAACTTCCCTTACCATTATTAACATTATACTAAAATAAAAATCAAATTCGACAAATTTTACAAAGTGAAGCCATAATTATTTAACAAAGTTGATGGAAGGTAGAAATTTGTATTCTTATCTACTAAATTATTGAATTTAAATGAAAACTGTTAAAATCAAGTTTAATTAAAAAAATAATCTTAACTTCGAAAACGGAGTTTAGTTTTGGTAATAAAAACTACGCATCGAGTTTGCAGGCTAATAAAAAAAGTTAATTAAGATTTTACTGTTTTACTATGCAATTTTCTAAGTTATTTCAACGAATACTGTATGCACCTTTTTAGAGTAATGAGAGCTTAATCTTAATTGGAATGAAAGTAGTATAGCTATCATGGCTACTCTACTCCCATTCATATTATACTATGTGTACGGACTTACTTTAGGGAATTCTAAAAACTCGTCTAGTTTCTAATTTGCAATTAAGAATTAGTTTTTAATTAAGATTGAACAGCACGTTTTGCATATATATTTCTGAAAACATTTAATTTGGGATTCTACACATTTTGAATTTGAAGTAACTTTAATAAGACGAAAAATCAACAAAATAGATCGAAGACTTCAAAAGCAAAACGACTGATGAGGCTGAAGCGCATAAGTAAAAGATGAATAGCTGACTCATGAGTTTAACTTTATCAGGCGCTGAAGGAGCATGCACTTTCTTGATAATAAATGATTTTTTTTCTTCTACTCATTGTTAACTTATATTTGAAGCGCAATTTAAATACTGTGATGCAGCAAAGATATAGAAACGATTAAAACAATCCTATAAGAAATAGGTTGCTATCTTCAACGATATGTGAGCAGCTTTTGTTGTAGCACTTTGACTGTTTAAAGAATCGGCCGAATTTGTTTTAGAACAACAAAGTCAAAATCGTCCAAAACTTACAGTAAAACACATATCATAAGCAAATAAAACCAACACATAGTACCAGAACTTGACACTTTATTTAAGCATTGTCATCATCGTGACGTAACGTTTGCCTAAACTGATTTAAATCATAAATTATATTATAATCAAAAATTATTATTATGCTAGCTAAAAGCATTTTGCTACGAATTTTCTACAAAGTTGCCCTAAAAGTTTGCTAACAATTTAAAACAGTGGCAACTCAACTTTCCAAGCCATAATCTATCTTTTTTAATTTTTTTTTGCTGTCATCTTGTTTTGTAAAGCTTGCAAAAATGTTGACTCAAATGCCATATATGGCCGTAAAATGTTCTCATTCCTTTTTTTTTTGTTATTAATAAAAAATGTGAAGCGAAACCCAATGGGAAATGGTTTCAGATAAGTTTATTCATTTTTATTAGTACGAATTTTTTGCTTATGTTGTCTTTGCTGTTGGCGTGTGTGGCAGATATTTGAAATTGAAACATTTATATAATGCTGATGAGGCAGCTGCATGCAGCAAGCAGCAGGCAGCACATTGGGCACAATGCCAGCAATGTGGCAGACAAGCAGCGTACTATAAGTAATAAAAAACAAGTTGCTCTTTGCTTATACAACAATAAACACAACAACAACAGCAGCAAAAACACAAAGGGCAAAGTTCAAGTGTATTTTTGATAAGGTTCAATTGCGATTCAGGCAGCCTAAATTCAATTTCCACAAAAATGTTTAACAAGTTGGTAATGGGCAAGGTGAGAAGATTACGCTGCACACGAAGGGCATGAAGGGCAGTAAATAACTTTTGTAACTGCAGACTATATTTTGTGCAAAATAAAATTGTACCAAAACTGTAAAAATTAGAGTGCCCAACAGGCATTTAAAATTACGAAAACATGCAAGTATGCGTCATTTCGTTCATCGAAACGTTTCATAGCGTTTAACCAAATTTCGTTCCGGTCATATCAGAAAACTAGAAACCATCGATAGAACCTGCGGCCATATTTTCAACGAGGTCACACGAGTATCTCATATTTTCCATGAATATTTGAGTAAAAAAAACTGAAGCAAAATTTTAGCAAAATCGAAAAGAGTTTAGCTGTGGATACCGCGTTTCAGACTCAGGAAACTATCAAAGCTGTGAACACCTCTGGGTAAATGTGCAGCAAGAAGGGCAAATTCGGTTTGTTGGCCAAGAAGTTCATGGGTGACAGTTTTTTTTTTAGCATTCATACGGGTGCCATTTGAATTGTTGAACAGACATTGAAATAAATCAGAAACGGACGCAAACTTGCACTGCGCGTATACAAACGTATTTCAATGTGCCAAGTTAATACAAATATAAAAATTTTTGCCTAGAGTTGAGAGAACAATTAGCATACCAAGTAAATTTTAAATTTCAGATTTAGTTTCAGAATTTATTTTCAAGAAGTTTCATCATTTGTTTAAGATGAATATGATCAGATTGATAAGCATCGCTTTCGAAAACATAACAGCGAATATTACGTATACGCACAGTTGGCGCGCGCAGATCAATTATTACTTATAAATGGCTTTTGATTTAACGCAACAATCACCTGTTGCGGTTTTAAAAAGCATTACACGCTTTGCGAGTCACTTCGCATCCTGGCATCCATTATGTTTCTCAGTTTCTCGCTCTGTCATCGTGCTTACTCAACGCGCACTGTTTTTATACAATAAAGCGCAAAAGGACTCGCTTTTACGTATAATTTTCCACACACACACACACACAAATGTTAATTACCTGCTGACATGCGAAAATTTAATTTTCACTCTTTAGCAAGTAACGGTAGCTACGCGTCCTGCCTTAAGACTAACTGTTATTTTTTCGCATTTTCCCATCCTCTTCCTTTTATGTTTGCTTTTCATTATTTTTGTGCAGTTTGCATTACGTTTTGTTTCCGAACTCATTACAGGGACTCAAGGTACTATTGGGTTAAGCTTTTGTTATTGTTGTTTTTTGGGGTCTGTCCTGCATTGTTATTGTTCACGATTTATATTTATTGTGATAATTTATATACTTAAACTTTTACCCCGTTTCATTGTTTAATGTGAGCCATTTTGTTTATAGCTGCTGCTGGCCTTTATGTAATGCTTGATATCTTTGTGCAAAAAAAACGGTTTGTAATGTTATTTAGAAATATTTACATTTAAATTAACAAAAAACAAAAATGACTGTTAATAAAACTAAATGGCTATTTAAGCTGTGTGTGTACATTTATATGGGAACATTAAGACCAAGTTAAAATGTTATGAGTGCAAATGTAAGATAGGAGCAAGAAGTAATATAAATTTTCTTAACTTTTGGGCTGCAACAACTTGACTCATTATACCATGTAGTTTAAGAAAAAAAAAGAGTGTATAATTACAAAGCTTTTGTTAGAGCAAAAAGTGTTCTTCCTAAAAGAGAAAGAAAATTTGTGCATGTGAAGTTTTAAAAAAAAATTAATAAAAATGCATATGCCTGCAGCATGTTTACCTTGCAAAAAATGTTTTTTATAAAAACTTTATTTTTGTCAACAATTATTTAATTTAGTTGAAATTCATGTCAATAAGACTTGTGTACTGAGCTATATTTACACTATTTGCTCAATTTTTTTTAATCTATTGAAAGCATAAAAAAAACCAGAATAAAAAATTTTAATCGAATTGGCTGGCTCTTTGTTGCGTTGAAAAACAGAAATTTATCTGCATGAGTTGCAGCAACAATATTGATATTTTATTTGGAACAAGGCAGCTTCGACTTTTGCATGCAGCCTGCGGCTTTCTCAACACATTTACAACCATACCGGTTTTTTTTTTAACAATTATGGTTTTTTAATCAATTTATTAAGAGAATACTCACACATTTGGTGGAGTTTTATACTTGCACTCTTTAGGTTTTATGGTAGAAGGATTGGCTAAATAGTATAAAGGGTGATTTTTTTAGCAATGTATTGCATTTACAACCTAATGTGTTGCAGTCAAACATGTTCATGATCAAAAATATTTATATTTTATATTTAATTTTATATTGAGCTTATTTGACCAATCATGAACTATGATCGACCCACTTGGCCAACGATCATGTTTTGGGCATCTTCTGCTAAGCAAAACTTTAGCCCTTATGTTAACTCGGGTTTTCATCGTTTTTATTGTCAATTCAGGGTGTATGTGGGCACAAAATGTTAGCTGGTAATGAACCATAAGTCTTGGCACACTCGGAATTGCTCATAATCTTCAGGTCGGCACATTGCAAATTCTCTGGCAGCGGGCTACCGGTGTAAGTACCACCCCAACCATCATAGTTGTTGCTACGATCCTTAACTCTCGGCAACTCTACCTTCTGTACTCTAGCCCAAAAGTCCACATGTGGTATACGTATCAAGGATATATCATTGCCATTGTAACGTGGCCAGTATTCATTTTGTATCCAATTATTACTCGCCACGGTATGACTGTAGACACTACGCGAGGTACCACCGAAAGAAATAGTCTCTGAAGCGGCGTCGTTGTGACCCATTGCACTTAACGATTTATATTGCTTATATCTTGTAAAATTGAACTTTAACATTTCTATATAATTTGAACAATTGTGTAAATAATGCAGATACAATTATTCTATAGAAATAGAGGTATACATGCGGAGAGTAATAATATAACAATACCAAACATGGTAAGAAATATGAATAATAGCATCTTTCTTAATAGATTTGTATTGTAATTCATAACTTGTTAAAACGAATGAGTGTACAAAACGAGTGATTAAAATACCGGGAACCAGTAATAAATGTGTAGCTCCTTGGATAATACAGATTTGTTTCCAAAAATTTTACTAATGTAATCTAGACATATCTGTTGCTATAGAAGGAAATGGAGGTATATCGAATTAAAAACCGGCAACACCATTCGACCGCACTCTTTTAAATAAAGGCCACAACGTTATTGTCAATGAAGAGCGCTACCATACGATGCTTTGAAACTATTGTCAGCTTTAAAATAGAAGATAGATCGGATGACTTTTAACATGATTTCAGCAAGACTGTGGCAACGTATAATGGTTTACTTCAGCTGCGTTGATCATGTTGCTATACTTTGTTTTTTTTCCTGCGCAATTAGACTTTTTCTCTGTTACTATATTAGTTTTAAAGCGACAACGTTAGAGTTGCAGCTAATATATATAATTCTTGAGATACCGGGTGATTTGTTGGCGAGAAATGCCAAATTTAGACCCCAGTGTAGAGACTTTTTCAGCGCAGCCGCTGCCAACATTTACAGGGTGTTATCTTTAAACTTTTGGCCATATCCATTATTCTAGCGGCCTTAAAAAAAAGGTTTTGTAAACTTAGCATAATTTTATGTTTGATTTGAGCTTCAAATTAGCAAGCTGCTGTTCTGATGCAATAATCTCACTGCAGATCGTTTTTAATCGATTATTATCGATCAATACTTACCTTTAGAGACACCTATTGGAAAACGATAAAAGCAAAATTGTACACTATAATAGTTTAACTCTAATGCCATTATTTCAATTCTAATATTCACACGAACTTTTTTTTTACTTATGAATACTTAACTTATTACAGAAGCACTTCTTTAAAGATTTCATATTTTTCATTAAACATATTTTAAATAAAATGTCACAAAATGTATTCCCATTTCCCATGTATTTTAAAATTTCTGATTGATTGACATTAAGCATAAGCGACCAGCGAATAAGTCTTTAGGAAAACATTTCTATTCAATGACTTGGAATTTTTGCTTGAATGCTCGAGCCCATTCAAAGAATGAAACCAACTCTTTTTTGCTTATCTTTGAAGCCAACACAACACTTGACCAAATACTTAATTAAGTAAAAATACAAAATTAAATTAACTGAACCACACGATAGTGCGCCCCAAAAGAGTCATAACAAAGTGCCAGCTACTCATGTCTTTTACCATATTCTCACAAGGGCAAAGTAAACATGCAAATGTAAACATTGTCAGCATATAAAGGACCAATCTCAAGTGTCATTTTTGTGGCATTTCATGTGTAACGAATAACGACGTATAACGAATAATGAAAAAACAACAGGAAACTGAGATAAAAAAAAGAAAATGTAGCACAAAAATCTCATCAATAGCACACGGAGCAAAAACAAAGAGCGGCAAAGAAATACAAGATGTGAGCTACTATGTCAAAGGAGGAAAAGCGTATAGGCAGGGATTACATGTAGTATGTGGAATGCTGCTTTATGTCTTCAAAAATGCGCCAAGGGCATCAGTACGATTCAGCAGCACTTTACGAGGTTGCCAACAA
Organism: Chymomyza procnemis; assembly: GCA_035046065.1. Lineage (NCBI taxonomy): Eukaryota > Metazoa > Arthropoda > Insecta > Diptera > Drosophilidae > Chymomyza > Chymomyza procnemis. The sequence goes on along the minus strand of JAWNOJ010000023.1, from coordinate 6,250,524 downwards.
ATTTTCGTGCCACGCCACAAAGTAGGCAACATAAAGTGGCAAACACGAACAATTTCCGAGTTTCTGCTTGATTACAAACGGAGGCCAACTAATCCGAACTGACATGACAGCGCTGTCATATTTGTTGTGGCATAAGTGATTGTGTTCTAAGGCACTCAGTCTTCGCGAAGACTCCTCTCAAATACTACCTTCCCACTTTACTAGCAGCTTAAAGCCGCTTAAAAACTTTGTCAGCAGAAATATTTGCCATCAACCCACATTGGCATAGTCTATCCTTGCCGTCAACCCATCTTCGCATTGCCTAAAAAATCAACTACATTCATGCACATTTTGGTTTGAGTCATAACGCAATGAGACAAGCCATACATGGCGTATACTCCGACTTTGACATAAGACGCGTAGCATTTGTACATCTTGTTCTAATTTAGTTATGATTGATTGGCACGAGGGTAGTTTAAAGGGTCATTCATTTCGTGCATGGAAGTTGTGCTTATTTTTATACTCAATTTTGTGGCAAATCAATGCCAAATCTGTCCATAAACTTTAAAAGTAATGGCCAGTGATTGATTCATAATGCATCTTCATTTTGAATTTTTTCTCTAGGACACGTCCATAGCTTCGACGGGCTTTTAATTTCTGTTGTGCTGTGATATATCACTGTGAGTTCATAACTCCTTGGGTCTGCTGCCAGCAGTTGCGTCTGTGGAATATTCATGAATTCATTTACTCCAATAGCGTTGATATTTCTTTAACTAGCGCACTTATCAAACTTCCCTTCTATCTCAAGTGTCCTCCTCTCTGTACCTTACATCTTACTATCACTGACTGTATTTGCACAGCAGCTCTGTTTATTCTAAAGTTTCGGTGTCGGTAGCCATGTTGCAAATTGATTTTGAAACTCAAAAAGCAGCAGCAGCATGCAACCAAGAGGAATGAATCGCATCGAGGGCAAAGTTTATTTGCATTTCATGTTGCCACAATTAAATATTAAAATCAATTAAAGCCCTTGAGCTTCAGATATATAGATATGTAAGTTTGTGCAGGACATGGTAACAGCTTGTACGTCGCTTGTAATAATGTTGAATTGAAATTGCAATTGGAAACGCGGAAATTGATTAAATTATAAATGCAAAATAAATATGCAAATTTTGCTGAAATTTGGCTTCGGACTGTCACGTAGACTCATTAGACATTCTCTAGTTACGAATTTATTACACAGCTGAAAATGTTAAACAGAATTTTGTAAATTTGGGTCATCAAATTTAGTAGTCGATTACAGATACAACGTTGCAGCGAATGTAAATATTTATATAAAACTTTTTAAAGCAAAAAAGTATCGTTTCTTTTATTCACAAATTATACTGGAACATGTATGTAACATGTATAAAGTCAAAGATGGTAGTGACAGACAATATTTTTATTCTGCAAAAAATACTATACAGATGTCTGTGTATTTATTCGTCGTTCCATACTTTTAGTTACTTGTGTTCTTTGGAGTGAAAACGTACTTTTACTCAGTATATACAATATATATTTTCTTTCAAGCATTGTTTAAATTGCATTCTTCGACATTTTCTTCACACTTCTTAGTCATATTTGCGCATGCACTATGCAATTGGTTGAATCAGAGAAAAGTTTCAGTGCGATAAAGTTGCCTTCACAATATTCAACTACGAAGAGTTTCGAAACAAAAGCTGTAGTATATGACAAATTTCTTGCAACAATAAAGGAGTTTATATAATGTCTGTTTATCATAAACTTTTTAGATAGATTGAAAAGTAGAGGGCTTGTCATAGAGAGGGAGTCACAAATATCGAACTGCTCTTTTCGAAATCTCCCGTCATTCAGATGTAAAATTGCATTGGCATCTGTCAAGTTGCTTGGTTTCTGTAGCTGTCTAAAATGCATCTTCACCTCAGATTTTCCTTTGTTTTATTTCGTGTCCTCATTAAGCACTGAAGGGTATATTGGTCAAGGAAGCGAGGGAGCGGCTAAACATTATGGCCACTCTGCTCCATTGAATACGACTCTCAAAAAGTGGTTCCATGAATTTGAGTTTGGTCGTACGTGCACAAATGACAAAGCCGTCCAGAACGGCTTTCAGACGTGACTACTCCCGAAATGATAGCCCGAATCAAAAATCTAATGCTTCAAAGTCGGAAATTTAATTTGCGTGAGATGGCTGAGATGGTAGGTAGGCTTATCATCTGATCGGGTTTACAACATTTTGCATCAACAAATGCGCATGTTGGGTGCCGCGCGTGCTCACAAGTGAACAAAAGAAGTACCGAGTTGATGTTTTGAGTTTTTTCGCCATTTAAACACCGATTATGAAACATGGATATACCGATGAAGCCAAAAATACCGAAAGTTTATGGCGACCAATATTATAGAGACCTGTTGAATCAATTCGACCAGTTGGTAAAGTGTAAGCGCCCCCATTTGCAGAAGCAAACATTCCCTCTTTGGCAAGACAACGCACCAGCTCACAAAGCTTTGAAAGCGATGACCAAATTGTTCGACATGCTTCCGCACCCGAGTTGACTCCCTGGAATTACTATCTCTTCCCAAAGCTGAAAAGATGGCTCGCAGGTAAGCGTTTCCGCTCCAACAAAGCGGAAACTAACGCTAAACTAAATTTTTAGGAACTTTCGGCCAACCACTATAAGATGGGTATCTAAATGATCGAGGAACGTTATAAACCCTGTATCCAGCTAAAAGGAAACTATGTTGAGGAATAAAAACTAATAAACTTTAAAAAATTTTCATAAATATAGTTTTTTCCATTTTAAACATTTTTTCCAAAATTATGTATACGCAGCGTTGGCTTATATAAGCTTCACATAAATCATAAGCTAAATAAATCTCTTGCCAAGAAAATAAAACCTCGAACAACTTAGTTTTACATCAGCTTATTTGCTTTGGCTGGAAAAAAATTTTCTGCTTTAAAATTGCGAATTTTTCGGAAACTAACAGTCACACGAACTTTTATTAATATTTGATTTTCTCATTTTGAGACAATATTATGTAAACGCAATTTGAAATATAATATATTGGTTATATAAACATGATACAAAAAATGTATATAAAAATATTACTTTAGTTTGTTTATTAACCAAATTTTGTACTCTTTTGAAGTTGCCTATACAAAATATCTTTTATGTTGTCATTCAAGCTATCAGGTATCTATAACTCTAAGCCTTCAATAATATAAATTCTATATATTACAATGATATAAATAAATCAACTTACGCCTTTCGAAGTAAAACATAAGATATAGACAGTATAACAGTTTAGTTTCGATGTCATATTGGAAGATAAGAGCATTACAATAAAAAATTACATTTAGCTACAAAAAATGCCACATTTCCTTAATGATTTATCTACTTTTGCTCAAAGCACAAAAAGTTCTTTCTTTTAAACTATTTAATTCTATTTTCAGACACTTTCGGAAATCGAATAGGAAAAACTCGAACTTTCACACACTGTATCATATGTATTTTTTAAAACGTTCATATAAAAATATGTATTGCAGTTACGACTTTAAAAATGTTTCGTATACGCAACTTGTGGCTTATGAAAATTAAGTATGGTTATTTGATATAAGCAAAATACTATCCCGAAATTAAGCACACATTTTTTTTAAAAGAAAAGAAAGCACATTTTTAAGAAAACGAGTAAGTTTAAATAAACTTTTATTTTATTTTCAACTCATAATATAAATATTATAAATTTAAATATATAATCAAACCGAATTATAACTTTGAAGAGATATTTTTATACCTCCATTAGCTATACTTTGGCTGGAAAAAAAAGTTTTCTTTCATAAATGGGACAATTTTGTACAATATACACAAAAAGGTTTAAATTTGCAAGTTCTTCAAAAACATGGGTGTTACAATTACTAAATGCTTAAAATAAAACTATAATTTTCATGTTGAAAAACATATTAAATATGCTAAATAATAAATAAAGCCTTTAAAATAAAAATCCACAAAACACAAAAACGAATTCCATTTTTTCTGTTTTATTTATATATAAACAATACATTTATTTAAGCTTTTATGCATGAATATTTCTTTATTATTCAAAACTTTCTCGCACTACGTATACGTTATAATATTTCATAAAAATTAAGTATACGCCTCTGACTTCTATGAATATTAAGCAGATCATAAATAAAATTTGAAGCTTTCAAAGCAAACAAACAGCAATCGCAATAAAAACAAAAGTTTTCTATGCTTTATTTTAACAAAAGCTAGTATGACTTTTTTTTAAACAATTGCTTTCAGCTCTTAAAACACTCCAGATAAAATACAACTAGAGCGAAGCTCTCAAAGCATTTACTTATACAGAACTATCTCTTCTGAGGTTCTTAAAAAATATATATAAACATGACTGTAACCTTGCGGGCTCCCGAAAGAAAGGAACAAAAGTTCAAGTTATGTGGCAGCCACAAAGTTATATTCTATATTTGTTCTTTTTGTTTTTTTTGTTTTTTGGGCAAGTATTTGTATAAAATGGCGGCACTAGCTTGGCTCTGTCACTGTTGTTCTTGTTGTTGTTGTTGTTACGTTTGTAGTTGTTATTGTCGTAATAATTTTTGTTAAAAAGTCAAAGAGAAGGAAAACTAAAGCAAAAAAAAAAGGACACAACAAATAAAATGGCAACTGTAGCTGTCGGGGGGCGTGTGTTGACGCTTTATGAATGTGAGCGCCAAATTTGTTGTCTCAAAAATGTTACGCTTAAGAAAAAAAAGAAAATAATAATAAATACAATAAAATGTAAAATGTTTTGCAATAGAAGGAGCAAGGATATGAAATGCTGGACACATTCCGAGACACGTTGAATTGTTGGCGATACGCGCAAACAGGATAATAAAAACGGATTTACAGTTATGAGCACAAACATGGCGTAAAGCAGATAAATGTGAAATGCCAAAGGGAAGGAAAATCAAGATAATGTCCGCCGGAAGCTTTATTGTTGCAACTTGTAGTTTCTCTCTTACTCGCTGTTGTTGTTGTTGCAAGCAAGGTGCGACCCTGAATATGCTAGCCGAATCCAATTAAAGTAAAAGCAATATTGATAAACGAAACCATATTATAACCCTGAAATTTTAAGCTTACGACAAAACCATACCCTTAACTTAAACACAGTTACAATAGCCTTGGCCAGTCGATGTGCTGGGTTGGGTGCAGCTGCACGACGCGATTAGTGTGCTCAATTTAATTAAGCACTCGATACACAAAGCACAAGACGCTCTTAAAGCCAACTTAACACGGTGGAGGCGGCTTTAAGCCGCTTTGTTGCATTGTCTAGCTGAAGTGTGCCATTGCTCGGCTCGATTGTCGATGTCAGCTGCAACAACAATGACAACAATGCGCTGCGCCTAAGTTTGTTGCATGCCATACAACAAAAGCCTTGCACCATTGTGCACCAAGATCCTGACACATTTTATTGAGTTTATTTGAGATGTCGCTTATCGAGGCAAATGCAATCCGCACGTTTACGTTTACGGTGGCATTATCAACGCTTGCATCTACGTCATTGCACATTAAAATTGCAAAAGCAACGTGCCACGTATATTTGTTGTAACCCAGCGGCGTCCTTCGAGTCCTTTATGCAACCACAGCGTTGGTAAAGAGCCACATGAGTACGTAAGACTTTCAATCAGAGTGCATTGAAACGGAAATTCTGCGCTGCGGCACGGAAAGCATGGTAGTACATGCTTGAATGGCTGTTTGAGTGACGAGCGGACACAGTGTGCGGTCCTGGACACCCGGACATACTCATCCACTGCTGACTGCTGACGCACTGACAGCAAACTGGCTCTAGTAGCCAAGTGAGTGAGTGTATCGCATAACCCATAAGAATAGAGCATACATAATGCATACCAAAGTATGCTTGTATACGGATATATATATATATATATATATTTATTGTCTTGCCAGCATGCAGTGCACAGCTTTTGACGACCATCCGTCCATAGTCGGTAGCTAGCAAGCCCAACCTGAAGCACAAGCTGCCGCATCATAAATGTTTACTTGGCTGTCAAGTGCCAGCGGCCATTTGGCTAAGCCGTGACAGCAACATTATTATATGTATATATGTATATATAGCATGTTAGGGCCACTAACAAGGTATCTCAAAGATACAGGACTTTGTTGCCTGGCAGCGTTCAGCTACTGATTTTGCATACTGTTTAGAACTTGGCCAATACTTTGTTTTACTTTCAGATATGGTTACGGCCACAGAAACATTCTTTGCAGCAAAAGGAAAAAGGGCGCTGTGTTCTCTGTCAGGCTACAGATTGAGATAAATGGGAAAAATCTCTCTAAAAACCAAAGTATTTTAAAACTATGTGCAAATGTGTTTTAACTTTCTAAGTATGGCAGTGCCTTTGGGCCGTCCTGTATCTATCTATCTTTATTATAAATATTTGGTTAAAGAACAAGCACATGTTTGGCTAAAAAAAAAAAAACAGCTAATTATTTCAAATGGCTTAGTTAAACTTATAAATATATTTAAGATAAAACTTTGGGTTGGGACATATTAAGAAGTTGTTGAAGTATATTTCAAGCAAGCAGGGTAAAACATGGTTAGGATACTTAATATTATTAATATATATATTATACTATTTTAGCAATTATAATGGAAGTCTGTTTTGGTATTTAGTTATATACCATACGTAAAATTATGCTGTCTAGTATAAGATTCTAGGCAATTGGAATTTTCAAAAGATGGCTTCAAAATCGTTTACTTTAAATGTGTAGACCCTTTTTGTATCTTTAGGTGCGATTTCATCTACTTCTGTTTTGATATCAATCCATAATTGATAACAACGAAAACCATACACCTCGCGTGAATTTAAATTTAAAGTCGTATTTTCACATGTTTCAATAAATGATATTGTCTGAATTGCTATACACGCAATATGTCACGACATGCGTCTCGACTAATATGAAAATGGGTTTGTATAACTTTGTCTATACTTTGACTTTGGTCAAGTTGAAATGAGGTCAAATTGGCTATTTATAATTTAAGTTACTAAATAATGAACCGTTCGAATTGTTAGATAGGGTAACACATCTGCAGAGTAAGAAAGTTGCGTTAGGTCAAGTAAGGTAAAGTTGTCTAAAGTAATTTTAAGTTGTATGACCATATGTGAGGTTATATTTTGTTTGATTTTTGTTAAGTCATGTTAGGTTATGTTGGGGTATGTTAGGCTATGTTAGGATTATGTTAGGATTATGTTAGGTTATGTTGGGTTATGTTAGGATTATGTTTGGATTATGTTAGGTTATGTTAGGTCATGTTAGGTTATGTTAGGTTATGTTAAGTTATGTAAGGTTATGTTAGGTTATGTTAGGTTATGTTAGGTTATGTTAGGTTATGTTAGGTTATGTTAGGTTATGTTAGGTTATGTTAGGTTATGTTAGGTTATGTTAGGTTATGTTAGGATTATGTTAGGTTATGTTGGGTTATGTTAGGATTATGTTTGGATTATGTTAGGTTATGTTAGGTCATGTTAGGTTATGTTAGGTTATGTTAAGTTATGTAAGGTTATGTTAGGTTATGTTAGGTTATGTTAGGTTATGTTAGGTTATGTTAGGTTATGTTAGGTTATGTTAGGTTATGTTAGGTTATGTTAGGTTATGTTAGGTTATGTTAGGTTATGTTAGGATTATGTTAGGTTATGTTGGGTTATGTTAGGATTATGTTTGGATTATGTTAGGTTATGTTAGGTCATGTTAGGTTATGTTAGGTTATGTTAAGTTATGTAAGGTTATGTTAGGTTATGTTAGGTTATGTTAGGTTATGTTAGGTTATGTTAGGTTATGTTAGGTTATGTTAGGTTATGTTGGGGTATGTTAGGCTATGTTAGGATTATGTTAGGATTATGTTAGGTTATGTTGGGTTATGTTAGGATTATGTTTGGATTATGTTAGGTTATGTTAGGTCATGTTAGGTTATGTTAGGTTATGTTAAGTTATGTAAGGTTATGTTAGGTTATGTTAGGTTATGTTAGGTTATGTTAGGTTATGTTAGGTTATGTTAGGTTATGTTAGGTTATGTTAGGTTATGTTAGGTTATGTTAGGTTATGTTAGGTTATGTTAGGATTATGTTAGGTTATATTGGGTTATGCTAGGATTATGTTAGGTTATGTTGGATTATGCTAAGTTATTGTGAGTTATTTCAGATTCTTTTAGTTTGTTTCAAATTATGTTTGCAAATGTTAGATAATTTAAGGTTATTTTTGATTATATTATGTTAGGCTATGTTGCGATACGTCAACTTATTTTAAGAATCGTTGGGTTATATAGCTATGGTTACATAAGTAAGTGTTAGGTTATGTAAGGGTTTTTTTAGACTATGTTTGGCAATTTTAGGTTTATTTAAGTTATATTAAATTATGTGAAACAATGATAGGCTTTTTTAAGTCGTATAAGGTTTTGTTAGAATATGTTAGAATATACAAAATGCCGCAATATGCGAAATTTGCTTATAGTGTCACTTGTACAGTATAGCAAAAGAGGGCAGTTAAAAAGCTCATTCTAGCATCTAGCTCATTCTAGGGTCGTACATTATATATAAGTATAATATTGACAGAATTATGGTAGAAATATAATTTTTCAAAAATTACTTGATAAAAGTAATATATTTTGTGAAATAGAACATTTTCCGGCTTAACTTAAGATTTGGTAGGTATATCAATTTGACAGATTAAAGCAGAAGCTTAGCTCTTTAATTAAAAAAAAAAGATTTTAAATAGTTTCTATTGTAAATTTCATGCGCCTGATCGTACAGTATAAATATCTTTGAAATAATTATTTTATAATTATATATTATCTTATTAATATTTTTCTTCAAAATTCGACCTTAGGTTCAAAGAGATGCATAAGACTCTATTAACACAATTCGTCAAAAGCGTAGTTACAATTTTGTATATTTATTGTTTCTTTTGTGAGATGTGACGCCAACAGAAATCTTATACGGCTAATCTCTCAGCATTGGTTACATAATATGCGATCGGATTTGCATTTTACAAACAAGTTAAAAAGATAACCACAAAATGTTCTTTCTTTATACCTAGTAAAAATTTATTTATTTTAATAACCTCACACAAAAACAAGACATTTAAATACATTCCCTCTCATTTACATTTATTTTATATATATTAGGACAGCTGGTGTACAATTTCCCGCATTAAATGACAAATATCTCAAGGAAAACAATCCGAAAATAATAAAACTCAAGCAGAGAACTGCTGACTACGAAGATACTATGTATTTCATTCAATTTCCTGGTTGACTGACTTAATGAAGCAAAACGCCCGACTTTGTTTAGGCCAAATTTAAGCGCACATGAAAAGTCAGGGTAAATAAGTAGCTGAGACGGGGTACTAGGCTATCATGCTGCCAGACAGTCTGACAACAATCCATTTAAGCTCTTCAAGTAATGACCGAAAATCCGTAACAGAAATAAATTTGATTTTATTGACAGTGAATCAGTGCCAGTAATTTGCATTGGCAGCCAGACAATAGCCGTGAAGGAAATTAGGTTTTACCCGGGCTCCACCTCCTTGCCTATACGCTACATTATCCTTACGCACGTTATGTGTTTGCTTACTGTTGTTGTTGGTGGTGTTGCTGTTGTTGCTTTTGGCTCAAATGAATTATGATATAGCCACAAACGTGAACACGTGGCCCAAGAAACCAATCGTGCGTTAGCAGCTTGTCAACGTTGGGGTATAAATCTTCAAGCTTAGTCTCCCGGGCTGCCTGTCATTATATTTAGAAGCTTGATACAAACTTAGTTTTTGTTTCGGGCTCTCCCGTACTTGTACAATAGTCGCTGCTGTTGCTGTCGTTGTTCTTGTTGTTATTAAATATTAAGGTAATTTGTAGATTTACACGATTTTGTCGTTAATGTTGGTCATATTTATGGTTATGTAGTGAATCCCTCGATTTGTCTGAATAATTTATATATATCTCGAATATTTTTTTCTCATCTGCTATTGCGTGTCTGCCAGCTGGGGGGGAAGTAATTGCGTGTAGCATGCCTTCCTATAAAAACACATATAGGCACATATACAGATATATAAAAATATATATAAAGTTATGTATTTATTTGAGCTTGTCGTCCATTTGGCTTATTTATTGGCGATGCGTTTCGATATTTAATTGAATACGCCGTCGCAGTATAAATAAATTGCCTTGTCCTGCGTGTCAGTCGAATTGGCACATTAAATAATTAAATATTTACACACAGACCATGACTATCTTTATTAATAGTTGTACAATTTTCGAAATAATTGTAAATTCAATAGACAATACGTCAGCATAAAAAATCGTTCAACAATTTATTTAATTAAATAGAATTTATGGGAGAAAGAAACAAAAATGTCTGCTAACTGTAAACTTTGTCGTAAAAAGTTTAATCTTCTGCAAAATATTTCAGTATCGTTAGCAGCGTTCATCAACCCTGAACTTTGCTTACATGCAATTAATTAATCTTAGGTAATTATCAAGCTCTAAAATTAAACAAAGAAATGAATGTCACAAAATCTTTTCAACTGAAGATATTTTCTAAAAATTATTCCTATTAAAATTCCACTGACCCGCTTCTCTGGGGGCCTGCCGGCTGTTAGTTTTTAAATTTGTATGTAATTTAAAACTTAAACAAGTAAGTGTAGGTACGCTAAAAGGTCTAACACCTAAATCACAATTTAAAAATAATTTTAAAATATTTTAATATTGATTCACATTTATTCCATTCCAAATTATTTGGCGTCTATAAATGTTTTAAGCAAGATTGATTGATTGAGAGATAAAGACGTGAGATCTGATAAGCAGCCATATTACGTATACGCACCGTTGATAAATAAACCAATAAATCACTTATAATGAGGTTCTAATTTATAACCATTTACTTAAAATGAAATATATAATATTTTGTATAAAATTTTTTATTTAAGAGCAAAAATGGAAATACGTTAATATTCTTATCGAAATTATACCAAAATTGTAATCTCTCAACATTGCGACGATTTGAAGCATACGATTTGGTAATGCATGCTTTTCACTTGTACTTTCACTCTTTATTTTCTCTATTTCCCCATTTATTTTAATGCTATGCAACCCAGTGCAATTTCTATTTATTTTTCAAAATGTTTATATAAATACTTGAATAGCATTACGCTTCTAAAAGTTGAAATGCATAAGTGCAGCTGCTGGGCGATGTTCTTAATGCCACGTGGATAAATTCAGTTGTCAAGTCAAATAAGTATCTCGCATATTTTCTCAAGTTTAGCCAACTGTAGCTCAACTCAAAGACAAACTTGACTTGAGTGACTAAGTGGCTGAAGGTGGAACTGTAGTCAGCAGTTGCAAGGTCAAACAGTTGCAAGAACTACATTTCAATTAGACGAAGCGGAAAATATGGCATAGTTGCAAGTGTGGCAGTTACGTAGTCTAAGTTTCTTGCCGGACACCATTGGTGACACTCCTTGCTAGCTGCTTTCATATATTCATTTGTATTTTTGCTAGCAATTCACACACATATATGTGTATTGTTGCTCACACACGGCGTATGAGCAACAAACAGCCCGACTGTGACCAATGTTGCCATAGAGCGAAATGCGCTGCCACAAGCACCCAATAAGAGACCTGGTTCCGGGCAAATTTAACGCACTGATTGAGTAAATGAACGGACAGACTGACGTTGGTAGAGAAACCTCAATAGGGGGTGACGAGGGCAGAATACCCAAAGCGAGGTAAGCTGCGACTGTTGCTGCTGCAGCAAAATGGCTGCCAGCTTTATAAAGTAGAAAATAACTGTTTACTGCGGCATTAATTATGTCACGCCGTGTCTGTGTGCGGGGGGCGCTGCTGTTTTGTTTTATTGTTGGGTTTGTGTGCGTGTATATGGTGAATTCTTTGATAAATTAATTGAATGTGGAGAGAAATGTATTTTTATTTTTTTAATTGTTTCAACATTTTTCTTTCATTAATTAGTCCCAATTAAACCAGCGTTGACATTCTTTAATGCTACAGAAACTTTAATTTTATATTTTTAAAAACAAAATAAAGTACCTGCGAGGCTAGTTTGAAATATTTAAAAGCTTTGCTTTTAAAAAGTTTTATTTCTGGCAAATAAATGTAACAATTTCCCACTTAAAAATGTTTAATCAGGTATTGGATGCTGCCCTATAGCGACTTTGGAAAAGTTATGTAGGGAAAATTCAAAATAATATGTTTGGATAAAATCTTAGATGTATAACAAGTAGAATTGCTTTGAATTAGATCAATTTACTTACGCACCTAAAAGCGTAAAGGGCATGGAGCTTATAGCTTCTTTTTATTTTAAGCGCCCTGAGAGGCCGTGATATTAAATACAGAGTATACAGAGTATTTTTCTTTAAAAACTAGTTATAGATACAATTCTATCAAAATTTAGGATAAATTAACGAAGATTATAGGCAGGCAGATAAACTTTCAACCTCTAAACATTAGGCAAGAAAAATTCCAAAAAAAACTGTTTTTACTTGAGCCAACATGACGTATACTTATTTTTTATCATTTTCATATAAGCGTAGACCTAACTGTACGGACATCTTTGAGCGAAAGACTAAATAGAGAATTAGACTTCTAATTTATGTCTCAAAAGCTAACTGGAAAAGAAGGGACTTTTATGAACCAATTTTCAATGGATTTTGGCTTATATAAGATTTATGCAACTTGTAAAAAAACCACCCATATATTAGTTTCCATTTGACTTGTGTGCTGTATGACGATGTGCTATGTTAAGGAAACAAAGCACATTTGGAACTACACACAGTCCTTGTATGCTCGTCTATACTAACTATGCCACATCAGAAAACTTACTAAAACAACAATGCGACCAACTGTCAACCAGACCATTAGCGTTTTACAATTGGTAACATGATGTGATACAACAAAACATATTTATAGTGAGTGAGTATATGCCAATGAAATTCATATATTTATTTGTTTTAAGTTATTGTATTTTGTCAGTCTGTTTTTCTATTTATTGATTTTAAACAATATGAGGCACTTATTATTGGGCTGTCAACAAACCAAAGCACTGACATGCCACACATATCACAAAATGTACGTGGTATATGGGTCGCCCCCAAATGTATGCTATGCATTTTGTATTGGAAATTGAATTATGGCAAAATAAATGCGCAACGAAAGTCAAATCTAAGCCAGCCACGTAGTCAATTTGCTGGCTCATATGTAATACTATATACATGTGTTGGTGTTCACTGTACATATACACATATATGGGAGGAGTCTTATAAATGTGTGTTTCTACATATGTATTTATGAATGTATGCCATGTCACTTGCGCTGTATTGTGGCCACACTGAATGGTGTGTCTGCCACTTGACATTTGTATAAACAGTGCGTATACACAATATGAAATGGCTTCAAGGCAGCGACTCTCTGACGCTTTTATGCGCCTCAATGATTCTTTTGTGAAATTGATAACCCCGAGTGTTTGTGTATTTGTGCTTGTGACCTACCATTTAAGGTTAGAGTATTGGAACTAATTTAAGACTTTTCAGTAACAAGTCTACAGCTTGACAGCGTTTACAAAGTAAGTGGTATTAAGCTACTTTTTTGGCTTTGAAAATAAGGAGAATATAGAGAGAGTACTTAATGCTAAAGTAAAAATAAAATATTTTTCTTGCAGCTGCGTCTATTTGTCAAACATTTGGCCAGTTGACAATGTGATTGATGAACAAATTGTGTGAGGAGAAATTGCTTGTTTTGGGGCCTAGACTAATTCAGTCATAAATAAAAATAAACAAAATGAAACTTGGGTAAAGAATATACAAAAGTAAGTCGTTGATACATTTTGGTCAAAGAAAATTTATGTTGAGTTAGGAAACCGCACTTTACTAACAAAGTAGCAGCTGGTATTTGGTTTTGCACTTTATTAGTAAAAATTGACCGCATTCGTTAAAGGCAAATTAAACATATGTACGTAAATTTTGCTTCAATCTATCAAACTCAAATATTTCAAATTGTAAATGTATTTCATACCTAGCAAAGATATTTAGTGGAGTTGACTTTTGTGCACTTAACTCAAATCAGAAAACAAACAGACTTAGCAAAAAATTATAAACATTTTAAAAGAATCTGCTTCTTGGTTCTGGTCCAAAGTAGCTCGGTGCTGCATCAATCAATATGCTATTTGAAGTCACAATCATCTGGCATCTGGAGCATGAAATATTCTACTTTTAAGACAAAAGTAAGTCGAAAAGTGCAGCTGCGAATTGTGCAAATTTTTTAGCACATTTCGCATTTGCTTGATTTCTGGCACTCATTTCCACTCTGCCTGACAGCAAAGCTTATAAAGAAATGTTTACTTGTATGCATTTTGGGAATTCATGAAAAAGTACCACCCATATAAGGATCCACATCAGATCAGAGTTTTACATATATATTCTATATTCATATATTCCAAACGTGGAATAACGTGGAGCCTCACCGAACACCTTGAGGACCTGGACTACGCAGACGACATCTGCCTGATCTCCCACAAACTCTGTGACATCCAGAGCAAAGTCGATGACCTCGCCAGGCTAGCAAGCACAATCGGCCTCCAACTTAACACAGCCAAGACCAAAGCAATGCGCTTCAACCACTCCAGCCAAGGGAACATCACAATCAATGGGAACACAATTGAGTTCGTCACTAGCTTCCCATACCTTGGCACCATTATCTCCAACAATGGGGGCGTGGATGATGACGTCACAAGCCGACTTGCTGAAGCCCGATCAGCATTTGGGAGACTCTACCGTATCTGGAGCAACCAACAAATAAGCAGACGAACGAAGCTCCGACTGTACAATGCGTGTGTAAAGTCCATACTGTTATATGGTAGTGAGACATGGCTCACAACGAAGAAAATGACACAAAAACTGCAAGTCTTCAGCCACAAATGCTTGAGGATTATATGCGGGATATTCTGGCCAAACAGAATATCCAATGCAGAGCTGTCCCGTGTCACAGGCGAGCCCCCCATACACCTCCAAATCAGGAAGAAAAAATGGACGTGGATAGGGCATGCTCTCAGAAGGTACCCAAGCAGTATTGTCAGGATGGCACTGGACTGGAACCCACAAGGCAGTAGACGGATCGGCTGACCCAAAGCGACCTGGAGAAGATCCATCCTCAAAGAACTGTCCCAGGCGAACACAACATGGGACAGAGCTAAACAGACGGCGCAAAATAGGGTTCGATGGAAGGCTCTTGTAGAGGCCCTAAGTTCCCAAGTGGAATAATAAGGAAAAAAAAAAAAAAAAAAAAAAAAAAAAAAAAATATATATATATATATATCTAAAGTCTATAAAAACTATTCGGAAACGCTAAGCGTCTACACTCCAGCTAGTAACTACGAATTCATTAATTCTTTGAGAGATTTTATAAAAATTAATTGGCAACATTTCCTATACTCTTTAGGATTTGTTGGATTAAAAGTCATTTTTAGTGTTAGATAAGACTCTTTGTTCTACTAAATTTTGTAACCAAAATTTGCAATGAACTATTTGATATAGTATTTTCATTCATTCGTTCATATAGGGTATTCCAAAGTCTTTTGCGAACGAATTAAGTTAAAGCCGTATTCAACTTGCTTTCATAATAAAGGGTGCCTTTTTTGTAACTATTTTTTGTTGGAGCCGGTAGCGTAGTCGTAGCACATGCACAGGTGCATTTGTCCAGCACTAGCGAAGCTAGCAAATTGATGCTATTTGTCTAAGTAAATCTCTATTAATTTAAGATACCATCGTTCGGATTCGGTTATCAACTGTTGGTTCCTATTTTTTTCGAACGGAGATATCTTCAATATCTGCTTTTTATGCGATGACCATAGTCATGGGGAATAAATTTATTTTTTATTGAATTACTTTTTTTGGACACACTCAAAATTTACCTAAGCAAGTAAATAAAAATTGTGCTCAGTGAAGAAGATCAATTCTAGTTGATTAGACAAAATGGCTAAAACTAGACTGAAAAGTCACCATAAATATTTCCAGAACTGCCAAGTCATTCAGAAAAATGCCCTGTTTGGTGTGCATTATGGGGCGCGGCATTTCAAAAAGAAATTGGGAATTGGCCCAATTGGGAAGGCAAATTCGTTGAGCAATTTATTTCAAAGTTGTAAACAGACAATCACAATCGAAGTAGCTGGCAAACTATTGTAGTGCAGCTACGGCGAATATTTAAATGAAATTATTTCTAGCCAGTCAGTTATATCGATTGTCTTCATTTTGCTTAATTTGTGGTTTATTTTAAATAAAAATTATCAAGGCCTTAAAAAATTACGCTTTATTTTTGGAGATATTTGTACAATAAATTTTTAATCGTTTTATATTAGGCACAAGATGTAAAATATAAAACATGAATCTGAACATTTTTGAGTTTTTTTTTTAAATCGTCCAATCTAAACGTTAGTTTAAGTACATTCCTGTTAAGATATGTGAACTAAAAAGTTAGTATATTCTAAAGTAACTTTTAGTTTTTCTTATTTCCACTTATTTTATACGCTCTAAACATTCGCAGGTTTTTCCAAAACATATTTTCACAAATTTGGCCAAAAGTATCTTAGTTTATAAAACAACAAATAATTGCACAAATTACAAACATTTACTTAAAAGCCATTCCATGTAGTTTGAAGAGACAAAGTTTTCAATGCAAATTTGTTAATTAACAAAATGGCTAGTGTTAAAAAGATTAAATTTAACCATAATCCAGATTTATGTGGTAAGCAATAAACAAAGTCAATTTCTGGTACTCTCTGTGTTTGTGTGTGGTGTGTGTGTGTGCATGTTTTGTGGCCAACACGCACACACTTACTCATAATGGCCATATACACAAAAACACGCTCTACACGCCTTTTGAATGTAACAACACTTAATTTCTTTTTTGCCCAACATTAAGTTTAAGCCACGTGCTGTACTACCACAGTCAAAAAACCAACAACAACAGCAGCAAAAACTTGGCTACTTTATATTATATTTTTTTTTTTTACCAAAACAACAAATTTTCTAGAGCGGCTGTAAAGCATGCAACTAAGTAGGCCAGCAGCACTTTATATTTTTGAATATTTTGAATGTATTTGCGCTTTTAGACTTTTTATAGTTAAAGCTGCGTTACGATTTATTGGCACTTGGCTGATAAATCTAAAATCTACAGATTTTATTATTCAATTTGTTTTGCAGATATTCCAGCATACATGGCTTTATTTTTTTGTTCTTTGTCTTTTAACGATTTGATTTTGTGCGATTTTGCCATGTGCGCCATCAATCATCGACAAAAGTCCTGGTTGCAGCCAGAACCGGAGCCGGATCTGCGCATCAATCACATTTATATAATTTTTACCCAACAAAAAGGTATAAGGAAACGTGATTTAAAAGTTTGCTGTTTTTATTTGCGTGCTGAAATTTTCATAACTCATTTGACATCGCGAACTATACCCTCTTCCAGAATGCAGCCGCCCCCCAGCCAATACGCTCAAACTATTTTCGTACACAAAACAGAGCAAACATTTTCCATATTTACTTTGTAAATTATCCACTAAAAGCTGTGGCAGGCGATGATTGATTGGCAAGTTTTTGCTCAGACAGGAAAAACATTACCAAATATTATACAAACTTTAAATTTGAGCTCATAAAGTATTTCTGAGGGAAGTTTTTAAAAGTCAAAGAGTGTACATAGGCTGTAGAAACAAAATTGTCAATGCATTTAATTATGTCTCAAAAAAGTATATCAAAATACATAATAAAAGATATTAAAAAACAACGAAATTATTTCAAAACGATTTATAATTTGCTGTGTTTAGTTTATTAACTGGCACTACATTGAAAATCGTCAAACGCTCACTCAAAGAGTATTCAGCATTCGATTTCTCTCTAAGCTGCTTTTTGACTCTTCAAGCGTACAGCAAGAGTAAATCATAAAATATTTGCGCTGAATAACAAAGAGAAGGAAACATTTTTTAAATACACGCCCAGCATCGAGCAAATAATAATAAAAAAAAAATAAAGAAAAATTACAAAGCATTGCAGGTTATTTGTCATTTGCCTGACATTGGGCACTTCTTTTTTTACCCCTAAGGAACTTTAGAAAAAAAAAACAGAACAAAACATAAAAGTCGAAACAATTTTATACATTCAAAAAAAGAAAAAAAGCATGTCCAACGGAAATTGGATTTTTTTAATTTGTGAATAATTTTACGAAAGTTTTGATGTTAGAATTTTTATTGCAGAGTTCAGTTGCAGAGTGTGGAGTAAACTTTACTTGTATTATTTTTTTGTTTTGAAATATTACTTGAACTTGCAAGTAGCTTATGAAATGCCTAAGCAAAAGTGCAGCACTTTTTAAGCAAAATCTACAAAATCTTTTTTGGACTCTGTTAGACTGAAAAGTTACATAAAGGGTGATTTTTTAATAATCTAGTTTTTACTGGCTCCGTTTTTGACGTTTTTGGGGTGTGGTGACTTGTGTTGCTATAAAACACGATCATAGATTTCATATAATATATATAGCAGAGTAAATCAAGTAACAAATGAAAAACGATTACAAAATATCGAATTTTTTTATTAATTGATGCCTTAAGGCAAGTGTAAAATGCAAAATTGAAAGATGTTCATTATTTTTTCTTCAAATATTATTTATCGATAGTTGCATCAAATTTGATTTATATTTATTTGTTTTTTTTTCGAAAAGTTAGAAGTAAACTTTGAAAATGCACACTTTATTTTTACAATTACAACCATATTGAAACTAATAATTTAATATAAGCTAAATTTATTCCCAAAAATTATAAAATTTTTTACCAATTTATTCTTTCTATTAAATGTTGTTGTCTAAGTTTTATTTATATCAGTTTTTTTTAACAACTTATTGTATTAGAACATTTTAGGTTTGCTTTGAAAAATTCCTAAAAATTTAGATTTTCAAGATTTTTGGTTTTTTGTACAATATATAGATACAGATTATATAGATTTTATCGGCGACTTAATAAAAGCCGGGGATATGTAGCAAGAACCAGTTCTAACTTAAAACTACCGCGCTTGCTTATTGAGCTGGTTCATTATTGAACAGTATAATTCTCGAAAAAATACTTTGCGTACGAGAAATAAAAGCAGACATGTTTTTTTCAAAGAAATGATTTCAATTTTATTAAACCAAAACGTAAAACGAACTTAAAAAAATTCAACTCGGAAGTAAATATAAGAAAAAAATTTTAACGATTTCGATATTTTTAAAAATTAATGACTACCAAAAATAATAAGCAACAGAAGTAAATGCTAAATGCTTAATATTTTAAATATTTGTTATATATTTAAAAACGATAATTTTGGATTATAATGAAAGAAAACTATTAAGTACAAAAAATAATGGCCATCTCGAGGTTTTATGGATTGTAGGTATAAACTATACCTATAAGTAGAAAAATAAAACTCTTTCTTCAAAAAATTTTTAGTTGTATTTTCAATATTGCTTAGAACTCACTAGACAAAAGATAAGCATAATAATAATATTTATTTAAAATAAAAAAACTTTAAAGAATTCTATTATTGACCACAAAAACTACAGTATTGAACAGATGTAATGTTCTTTGCGGGGTCGCCTTTTTTGTAAATTTGTTATTATTTTCCGAATGTATTATTTTGAGCCATTCAGATGGTATGCGAGAGAACAGATGTTTGCGATAACCTTTATGAATATTTCAATCATAAACTTCATGCAGAAAATTTACGTGAAGAAATAAAATATAATCTTTGTGCACTTTTATAAGAAATGTTCTATTTTAAAATAGAATATTGCAATATAACACCTCTTTTGCTAAAACTTAAGAAATTTGTATTTTTATTATTCATACTATTTTATGAAAATATTAACCCAATCAAAAAGCTAAATAAATGCGTTTAGGTACGTTTTCCTAGAGTATACTGAACAGACACCTATGCTTCTTCACAGGTGTAGTCTCAGCGTTCTTCGGTAGGTTCCGATACAGGTTCAAGTAATTGTTGATCCAGTGGCCGCATAGATTACATGATACGGTGATACCGTGTTACTAGATTCTTTCGCTAGATTCTCTTTAAAAATACTCGGTTTTTATTAGGAGCCACCTAACAAATCTTAAGCGGCAAACCTATGAATTAAACGTCTCATGTAAGAGTTTATTTTTTTAAATTTTATTTTTGAGAATTCTTTAAATGACAACTAGCAATAGAAAATCAAAATCGTTTTGAGTTTTACAAGAATGAATCACAGAATCGTTAGAATTTATTGGAAGAAATGAAAGAACATAATTTAAAATCATAAATCTGTTGTATATGCCTCAAGCTGAGTAAGTCGCTAAAAACTCACTGTCATTTCATTAATAATGTAGCGCACTATTTTTTGAAAACTGAAATTCGATGGTTCCATTCCGCTAAGTAGCACTGGTACATTTGCCTAGCACTGACAAGGCTAGCAGATTGATGCTATTTGCCTAAGTAAATCTCTATTAATTTGAGATACCGCCGTCGGCATCGGCATCAGCTATAAACTGTAGTTCCCTGTACGGTTTATAGAGATAACCCCATGCTTCCTCCTCCGATGACAGCGTATTCAAGGAGAATAAATTTATTTATTTTTATATCATTGTGGAAAATATAAAACTGCTGTGTGCTCAATTTTTGTAATCCGCTTTATAAAAGTATTTCAAAAGTTAAGCATCAAGTAATATTTAATAATAAACCAAATGTATGTCTTTGGTGCAAGCGCTTAACGATTCGCTGGCATTAAGCCCAACTTAAGCCTACAGCAAATACTTGCTAAATTCTGCACAAAAAAGGTTGCCCGAATGAATTAATATTTCTTTTTATCTTGACAGCGCTTTTAGCTGCGCACAATATTTCATTTTTATTTTTATTTTTTTTTTTGTTTCTTGAATCGGAGACCATTAGCCGCCGCTAAACTAACTCTTAATATGAGTTGCCCATTTCAATGTCACTTACAATAATTAAATCGAACATTTGCTGCTGGCGCCAACGATATTGACCAACTGACAATATCCAAGAAAAACAAAAACAAAAAACAAAAATTAAGTTTCCAACAAAATGTCAACTTTTAATCATTAAAACTCTATTGGACATATGACAAAAAGGGCAAAAAGGGAAAAACAAAGTTGTTTAGTGAATTGGGTCAGCAAAAATAAACAACGTGCTGTTGATACAAAAATCCCGATATGAAGTTGACTTCATATTGACTATTTGGTATATGTAAAATGTAAATAAACAAAATTGAGCGCTTAATTGGCATTGAATAGTTTGTGTCTGAAGCAATGTCATAAAAATAAAAAGTAATATGCGTTTTTGATAAAGCCAAAGCGTCCAGTAAGCGCCAAACAAACTAAGCTGATTAGATGCAAATGGCTAAGATAAGAAAAATCCACAATAAAAGCAAACGTAGACCAAATGGCGCCCAACAAAGCAACTACGTGAATATGTGTGGGTTTGGTAAATTTGTGGTAAAAAGAAACTGCCAAATTTTATGTTTTCTTTATGCATTCAAGTGTGTGTGTGTGGAAAAGTAAAAGAAATGGCGGCACACCAAGAATTTTATGCCATACAGAATGTCTTTTATTTATAGGTAGGCGTGCATAGCCTGAACCTAAAAAATACGAGCATTTCCAAAAAGGGACAAACCAGAATAATAATTTTGTTGTTTTTAGAAACAGAAATCATAAATTTTGGATGCACGCACAGCATGCTGCCTTGTTGCAGCATCAACAACGCGCGCTTAACCGTTACGTTTGAAAAAAAAAAAAACAGTTAGCAGCTGCAGTTACCGTTAGCACAAACGGTTTACTGTTAAATAAAAATTTAAAAAATTTAAAATTTTCGTACCTTTTAGGCCTGCACGTTGAGTTTGGACTTGGCGTTTGTTGGCTTCGCACAAAAGTTGACTACACTTTTTCTTAAATTTCAGAATAATTTATCTTCCTTTCAATTTTTGCAGTGAAACGCGCACTTTCGCTTTTAAGCTGAACCTATCGAACCGAACGCTACGCTTGATTTGTGAAACTGGCCTCGTTTGTTTCGTGGGTTTGGTTCAACTTGCTTTGTTCCATTGCCAGCGTTTACAGGAACTCAAACACGCACACACCTGCACGTGCTTCAGATGTTAACAGGCATTAAGTTGGCACAAGAAACGATTTGGTTAAATGAAACACGCTGCTCTTTAGGCCAAAGCCAACATTTGATGGAAAGAACTAACAGCATTTGTCTATGGGCTCAACTGTTAGGCATTGAAATGAGTGAGAATTGCCACAAGCTTTGAGTAAAATGTTACAAACTTACGCAAAAGCTCGCAGTTAGCAGCTTTAGAGTAACGGCTTTTGGTTCATTTGCCAAATGTTACCAGTATTTTAAAATACTTGCGTGGCGCCAAATCAAGCTTTTTTTTAAAATTCGTTCAAGGAAATTTTAAATAATTCAAACAAAAGCTAAAGCGAAAAATATTCAAAGAAATTCTATTAAATTAAGGAAATTAAAAAATAAAAAAAATAATAATAATTATCGTATTGCGAGTCGTAGGGCGTAGTAGCCAGTGCTCGTCAGACTAAAACAAAGTTTATTATTGAATACTGGGCTTTATTTGGAAAAAAAATAAATGAAAACTAAAAATTTTATATGGACTTCAATTTGCGTAAATTTGTGTTTTTTTCCAAGCATGTAAGTGAAAGAAACCATATAGAGCGGAGACAAAACGACAAATTATAATGTTTTATAGAACTATTTTCTGCTATAAATAATGGTTCTATGAGCTATACCAAATTGAATGTTATCTATAAAGCCGCTGACTCTATGAACCAGCATTTTCAACTTGTAAAACAGGAGAATAAGTACTGCGCGTCTTACTTAATTTAATGCAACGAATTATTATATATTAATTTGTTGATCAGTGTAGTGACCCAATGAAAGTAAGCTTTCGCTCTCTTCACCTGAGTTTAAGCTTTTTCTAAACCTAGCTTGTTAAGAATAAATTTTTTTAGCACTAAACTAGTAGAAATTGAATCATCGAACGCGTCAGACGTGTTTTGATTAGTTCCTTAATTGGACTCATCAGTCATTTTTCAGTTGAATTCAATTGAATATCATAACTTCTTTCAAATCGACAGCAGAAGGTTATTTTTAAAAGCTGTGAATCTGACTAATTTAAAGTCTTAGGCTCACCACAAGGTCTACTACTTTTTAACATAGATGATTTTCCTTTAGTAATCTCTTCCTCTCACATCCTTATGTGCATCTATAATTTTTTTTTATTTATTTCTTTATTTATTATTAATTTAAGTGGTACAACTATTAAAAAGTATAATTCGATTAAGATATTTCTAACCTAATCGGTAAAATACTTGCAGATACGAACCGTCGCACTTCTGGAGCTGGCAAGATAGTTGGACTTGTATAAAAATCGCAATAAGGAACCAAAATAAAAGTTTAAACATTTCCTAATGAAATATGTCAAAAGAACAGAGTTGGCCAAGTCGGGGTTTTATCGTTCATGATCAAAGATGCTGGATTTGGCAAATAAAGATGAGTTACGTTCGAGAAGGAGATACACTAAATAAACCATTCGTAAGAGTGGAAATCGTAAAAGTTAAAGCATGATTGGTTCTACAGAAGATTACTTTCTACATACTATTAGCTCATATTATTTATGTCAACTGTATGTACGGCCTTGGATAACAGAATTTAATTTTAGTATTTACGCCAATTCCAGAATAACTCGTAATAAAAAAAAGGTATTCCCTTGTCTATGCATTGAGATATCTCTATATGTTCAAAGAAAATACGTGTGCTCTCTTTTTATGATAATTCTGGTCAAAAAGAGATATTTTGCAAAAAAAAAAATTTTTTTTTCAACGAAACCAAAATATTATTGCAAAAAGCAAAAAAAAACAAATTGAAACACAAAATGTATTTGAAAAGTTGGAAAATTTCTATAATGGTCGAAAGATGCTTAGTTGTTCTAAGAAAGAGCATCATATTTCAAGAGAAACCAATTTAGAACGATTATTTTTTCCCTTGTGAATTTTTTCTATCATTACTTGAAGTCCTTTCAATTGTATATTATTTTCTGCACAAGATGTTTAATTATAATATTTAATTTTTTTTTATACACGCATGGTATTTGTTATTAATTTTATGATTTTTCCTAAACGCATTTAAAACTTTTTTAAAACCCATTGGAAATTTATTTGATTTTTGAAGTTTTTGTAAGTTATTAAAAAATAAGTGCATTTAAAAACAAAAAAACACGGCTAATTAAGCTTTCCTTTTTAAAATACGAACGAGAAATTAAGTTCCTTAAGCTGTCAGCGTTGAGACAAAGTTAAGTTTGTGTACTTAAAATTCGAATCATTACCATTTAGTAATAACATATAGACAAATTTAAATAATAAAGTATTTCACTACCAAACTCAACAACAAAGTCAAACTTAATAAAAAAAAAACCCGACTCAAAAATAAATAAAAAAAGTTTATAACTTAAAAGATATAGTTTCAGTTCTCATGTCGCGACTTTATTTAAAACATCTGCAGCAATATAGTTATTGTTAAATACCTTTTATTAAAAATCAAATTTCTCTCGTAAGCTTCGTTTAAAATCATCAAGCAATATTTACCTGCAAATACAAATCAAAAATAAATTATTTTAATTAAGTTAAAATTCGTAAAATTTTTATAATTAAAACACAATGAATACACAAATACTGGGAAAACAGCAAATAAGTAATAAATAAAGGGATTTCTTTAGCAAAAGTTTACAGAAAGTTGTTTTTATACAGTTAGAGACAGTCATAGAGAGAGAGAGAGAGAGAGAGAGAGAAAGTAAGAGAGCTTTCAAAGAGCTTTTCGGCGCAAAGTGTTGCCAACTACAAGTTTTATTTGAAGTAAGAAACGAACAACAATGCCCAAACAGATAATTACGTTGATTTTTTTTGCTTTAAAGAAAACATGCCAATTTTAATTATTTATTAGTAAATTTTTAAAAAAATTAGCTACATTTAAATAAAACGTGCAATTACGATTCATCATGCCTGTGCTCAAGTTCGATTTGTGTTAATAATCTTACGGAAAACAAATGTTTAGAATGTCATTTATATTTTGATTGACTTTTTAGTAAATAAATAAGGTTATTATCAGAATCTTTGGACTTTGTTATAAAAATAATTATAATTTATAGTTTGCATATTTTTAAGTGAAGTACCCAAAGTGTGTTGTGTGTTATAGCCTAACTTAAATTGTTTTTAAAACATATATCTAGTATGATAGATTTATGCATAAAATTGCTTAATATGCCTGACATACTCTTCATTTTATAATTTATTTCAAATTATCAATCAATAACCATCACTTAAATCAGTTTATCCAGCGCAAAATGAAATTTATTATATATCTTAAGTTCGTAAAGTATATTTCTCAGAAAAAGTTATAACCAAACAATAGATCGCAACTTGAGCACAGGCATGCTTCGTATAATATTTCAGCACTTGGCAACACTTTAAAACAGTGTTAATTAACAGCACGACAACAAAACACAACAACAACAACGATTCAAAAAAAAAAAAAACAGCAAATTCAACGTGCTGATTAATTGCTACTACACATAATAATAATAATTATAATAAAACATTCAAAAGTTTTCATTTGAATTGTTTGCCAAGTGTTGCAAAATGCAGTGTTGCACAACGCTTGTTGCCACAACACGCACATATTACACACACAAACGCACACACCAGTTGTTGCTGCTGTTTTAAGTGCTGGCTAAAACGAATTAACATCGAATTTAAAATCGAGATCCAAATTTTTCAACGGATTTCGATGGAATTTCTTGCTGCCATGATGATGATGGTGATGTGGTATATGTATCTCCACTTCCGGTTCGCCATCTGCAGTTGCATATTTAACGTAAACAACGTTTTTATTTATTTTTTTCGTTTTAATTATTTTAACAATTTTTAGTTGATTTGGTTCGATGTCGTTTGTGTAAAAAAGACAAGTACAAAGAAAAATTACAAAACATTATAAAAAATACCATCAAAAGTGAATTTTTGTTTTTTAGTTGTTTTAAGCATGAAACATGTTAAAAAGCGACACAATAAAAAGCAAACTTATGAAGAGTCAAACGTGTACAAAAAACGTGAAAAATCTGCCGCATACACACACACAATCATACTAATACCAATACACAAACGATTACAAATTAGAAAACGTAAGGAAGCGCCTGCCCTTAAGTCAAATAATAAATTGCGTATACGCCATGTTCACGCATATTCCACAATTTGCAGCACTAAGACGCGCCTGCCCACTGATTCCCACTCCCTAGAGTGCGACACATTGATTAACCGCACAGTTCCCCAAATCCCCTACCCACCAGTGTCAAGTAGTATTCTACTCACATATTGAAGTGTCTTTTGTCAGATACACAAACGATCCATATACCAAGCACAAAAGATAATCAATACCATAAATTTCCAATTAATTTCCGCACGTTTCGCATATGTAGAAAACTTTTTTGAAATGTATAAATGGCCATAAAATCTACCATACAAAAGCAGAGAATATAGTACATCCTACACATTGGTAGGCATTCCATGGCTTCCCAAAAACTTTTTGCAGAAAATTGAGCCAACAACAGAAAAGTTTTTGCGGCGTTGCCTAAAAATAGCAAGCCACCAACAAGATAGAAAAAAAAAACAACAATAATTTTGACATAATAAAACGAAAAAAATATAATAATAATAATAATAGTAAAATTGGTAAACTGATATATGAGAGAGTAACTTGAGACTTGAAGTTGAAAGTTGTATTGCTTTTGTGCAAGTGTTTGGAAAGAACTTTTCTTTTTCGCATAAAGCTTCTGTTGGACTTATAAAAGATACTTTTTTTTGGCAAACTTGTAAAAGCTAAGCCGCTTTCGTTGACAGCTGTTATGTTCGAAATTTAAAAATTAATTTAAATTAGGTTCAGGTTTGGTGAACGCCATTAAGAATTTTTTAAGTAGCTTTCAACAATCATTAGTCATTTTCGTAGATATATTTCTCTATCCAGTTTTTTGAGACATTAGCTTAAAATCGAATTATAAATAATTGTAAGTCAATTAAAGATATAATTAAAACTACCTCTGCCGCTTTTGATGGTTTAATTTCGATTAACATTATGTCAATATTTATTTTTCAAATATAACTTTGTTTACAGATAACTTGAGCTATGGTAAAGTGTTCAGTGTACTGAGAGAGGGAAGTGTACTTCCAGTCAGCTACACAGATCATTAAAAGTCTTTTTACAAGTTATTCAAATGCATTAAGTTTATTAACAATGTTTTGTTTAATTGAGTGAATTAATCTCCCCTTATGCATACCTAATAAATAGTCGTACATTCTATTTTCAATCAACAATACTTATTTTAAAAATATAAAGATATCTTGGAGTGCAAAGGCAGTTAAAAATTGATTCAACTATAAAGATAATAAGAATTTTAAAATTAATTTAATGCAAAATTTTATTTACTTCAATTGGCAAAGCATTGGACATCTGCCATAAACAACCAGAAAATTGATCGTATTAGGACAGCATAACTTCTTAGATTAATGCACACAAAGTAATCAATCAAGTGTATCAAATTAAAATAAAAAATCTTTGGAAAAGCATAGGAAATTGTTTAAGATGGTAATGTGTTTAATGGAAATGTGTTTAAGTCAACTATTACTTTGAAAATTTTTAGATAAGTAAAAGTGCAATTTTAATTAAGGACAAAAGTCGATACACAATATTATGATATACTCTGCAAAGTTAACTGACTTTATAAAAAGATTAATTCATTGAACTATACTTATTATTGAAACAATCTTTCCTGTAGCTACTTTCAAATACACCAGAACAGCACATTGTTTAGAAAAGTTTGAATGGTTTTTTTTTCTTGCAAACCATACACTCATATTTTCGCATATCCATAAACAAAATCCTTATCCTCATCTTCAAAGATATACATATTTTTTTTTATAGAATACCAATATACTAAAAGATTTTCCATTGCAAAAATATTTCAAATTTCTATACAAACTTAGCCAATAGTAATAGGATACAAAATTGCTGCCCGCTTTTGGTCAATTTTAGGCGTTAAAAAAATTCCTAACACATTCCTAAAAAGAAGCGCCGATGCACTGAGCGTGTCCCACTCCCAAACTACTTTATCATTTTATCGGTGCAATATTTGCAATAGCGAACAGCTTGACTGGTAAAGAAATAGGTCTCTATAGATGACTAGCAGACTGTGGAGCACAATAAGAGGTCTACGCTTATACTGAACAAGCTCTTGAAAAAAACAAAATGAACGGAATGCCCAGCGATCCAGGCTACCAAAGATCTCACGGTAACCTGACGCAAAGGTTAAGCAGGGAACACAAACCTTAGTCACTTAACTTTGATATTTACTTAACGCTTTTTAAAAAAATAAACTATAATACGAAGCTGAAGGTAACAGTTCCAGTAGATCTTAAGTGAAAAGTAACAATAGGAGATGCAAAATTTTCATTCTTCAATGAATCTACTGAGGTGTTGAGCTGGCTTGCCAACGGCCCACTGCCCTAAAAAGGCATAACTTAGTTGGCGATGGTAAGAACGGTCAGGGTAAACAGGGAGTATATTTACCTGTCTTCCTGTGTTAAATAAACTTCAGTACGCAGAAGAAGCCAAATGATCATAAGTGAAATAGCACAACAAACTGTAGATTCAAGCTAAAAAAGAATATTTTCCTGGCGACGGGCTACAGCCTTGTGGCAGTGCAAGGAAGAAGCAAAGGTTTAATGACTGTTGGCTGGAGCAGCGAATCGGGTTTAAAAGTAAAGCTGGATCACACTCTCTTATAAGTGCCATGACTGACGTTACGGCGTTAAGTTATCAAGCAGAAGAACAATATGCTCCTTACATATGCCAAGAATACTCACACTCTGCAGTCACAAAATGAATTCAATCAGCTTCTACATCGGCCTCACTAAAAACCAAACTGGTTCTATTTGTAACTTTCAGCTGCGCTTTGTCACATAGTCCAACCTAATCCAATCTTTGATGCATTTTTGTAACTCCCTTAAGTAAACTTGACGAATTAATAAACACCAAACCCATTCGCTATTCTACACTTAAATTTTAATTAACTCCTTTGCTATTTCAGCCAAATATCTGCTTACTTCATAAACTTTATTTTTTATCTAATACAATGGTCTACTTGTGGCCTGAGCAAACGCATCCACAAATAGACTTTGAGCAAAATGTAAAACTTGGCCAAAATTGTCGTATACATTCAATGCATATCCATTACCAATAACTGGGGTATTCACCAAACTTGTACATAGCAACGTCGTTGGCTAAAACAATGCCAAGTTTGATTATAAAATTAAGTGGCATGTTCCAAATATTTTTGTTCGAACATAGCGAAACGTCTGAAAGTTTTGATGCCAATCGCTTTGCATTGAAGTGGAGCGAACGCTCGACTCGGCTGACTGCCAATTACGGACACCGTCATAAACAAAACATAATGATGAAAGCTGTCAATGAATTGGTGTACAGCAATACATACACAGTCGAACGCACATAGATACACGCACACACACACACACGCACACTCACACATGCATAGCCAAGTTTTTGTCTGAGCAAAGTCTGGCATTTGGAGCAAAAAGTTTCAACGTCCTGCCATTCAAACATTTGCCTGCCTCAACTTGTTTTGCCACGACTAACTGTGGGACTAAACTTTTAATCAGTTACAAGCGAAAAGTTGCCTCCTGAGCTCACAATTATTGCCGAATTTTCTTCAAGAGAAAAACATAATCAGCTTAATTGCATAAAGAATGTTATAAGAACGACCAAAAAAAAGAAAAGAAAGCAGAGTAAATGTAGGAAAAACGGAAGCAGCGCAACAAAAAAAGCCGGCGCCATGTTTATTGTCATGGCGTCGTTGTCGCTACAAAATGGCGCAAAGACTAAACATAACATGGTGTACGCTGTGCGTGTGTCGTTGTGCTTTGTGTGTGTTAGTCTTAGGGCTTTATGTTACGCTTGTGCCTTTTCTTGCTCTTATAACTGACGACCCCATTGCTCGACCTACCGTGCGTTGCTGTTGTTGTAATACAATCAATTTCCGCTTTTGTTTATCAAGTAAAAAGCTGAATGCCTGCCTGCCTGCCAGCTCGCTTGCCCTCGCATGCTTGCCGCATGTTTGTTTTGACTTTTACATTTTATATGTATTTATTTTTATTCTTTTTAGCTTTATTTTTATGCTTTAGCCGTGAGAGACGTGCGCGTCTTTTTATAAACGGAAGCAACAAGCTCAGTGACGCTGGTTCAACATGACGTATACGTAATAAGTGCGCCAAAAGCCCTGGCGTTTATTGATTGTCTTCCGTTACAGGCACGTTAGCAACTGATGCCAGGCCAAGCGCACTTTTTAATTAAATTTTATGCTTACCAAGTATGTCCTTATATATACTATATATGTGCTTTAGTTTATGTGCTTGTGCTTGTGTTTGTCATAATCATTATATATACATAAAGCTGATAATGAAGCTGAAGACCAAGTCAAAGCAAATAACTTGCAATAAGGCGTAACGCACTGCCATTGGCTTTGTGCAATTAGCTTTGCGTATCTGTGTGTGCGTGTGTTAGCCACTTTTTATGTGTATTGGTGTGCGCTCATTTCTCTTTCTTTCATAGTCAAAAAACAAACAAACAAAAGTAATTGTCATGTTTGTTTTCGTTTAATAATAATTGATATAAGACATTTCTTTTAGCTGCTTTTTGACTTGACTCAAATTGGCAGCTGATTTATTAATTGCTCTGGGCCAAGTTTACCAAAGTACTTAATGCAATTTAAGCATTAATTATTTAGAGCCACAACAGGCTGGCCAATGTATGTCCATGCAATGCTATTGAACTAAAAAACTTGGCCTATATAAGTGGCGCACGAGGCACTCTTAAGCAGCTGCACATACAATTATTTATAGCCTACTTTTGTACTAATAATTATGATTAAGCTGATTTGAGTAAATGCCTTGTTTGACCGCCAAAGCCTCTATGACTTATAAAATATTAAAATCAATTAGTTGAAATTTTGTATACTTTTCGAGCTATTGACTTTGAAAATAGCGTTCAGCTTGGCAAACCTTGAGTTCAATGACACATGCTCTGTGGGTGCTTATTTTATGTATTGAATATTTATAAGCCAATTTTTGGCATTATGCTATACGAATTTAGTTAAATTTTGAAACCATAACATAAACAAATTTTATGCCAGTTAATTAAAACAATTTCTATACAAACATAATTTATGCAATTTAATTAAGTAGAGGCGGTGCCTACAGTGCGAACGTTGTGCATGTTCTCTAAACAATAAATTCAAATATGTTGCAGTTTATAAAAACAAAAATCAGCAAACGAAAAAAAAATAAAATATTTGCAGAAAATGCTAGTTCACATCAAGACTAGTTAATAAATAATAAATTGTGTAAAAAGTGGAAATAAATAAATATCTCGTTGCAACATCAGACACACAATAAAAAGTTGTTTTAAAATTCAGTTAGTTATCTGTTCACGTTGATGCACAAATTGTTTAATTTGATTTTAAAAAATATATTCATATAATACACACAAAGGAAACTGTGTATAAAAACCTTGCAAAATGTTTTTTTTTCGATAAACCCCGAATAAGAAAAAATAATATAGTATCTATTATACGACTGTTTAAAATGAGTTTAGTTCTGCAATTCAAATAAAACACAAGTTTGATGTGGTTTCTAATTAATGCGGATTGCTAATTAAGTGTTCCGAAAACCATGTTTTTTATAAGACAGTAACAAAAGCTGCACAGAAAGCAAACAAATTTAGTTTCCTACAACACGAATTCGAATTGTTTGGTACTTATTTTTTCAAGAGCCTGTCCTTCTGTGTAATTAATACAGACAACTTAGGCAAATAGATATGATTAGAAGTTAGCACGCACCACTTAGAAAATATAAAATTGTATCCTGTACATAAGTGATATAAAGCATACTAAGAATGGGACACCTTATCAACGGTCGGATGATGTTATGGCACACCCTTTATAATAAAATCCTTTACATCATTTATCCTTTATAATAAAATGTTAAAGAAAACCAATGTTTAGCATCTGAGACATATTATTCCTCAGGAAATGCAATTTATTGAGTCATGTGTATGATAACCTCAGTTTTTCAGGTGTAGATACTCACGGTTGATGGCCCAGCTAAACACATCCACTAGAAATTGGACAACGACTCGTTGCCATATTTTAAAAAATGAACACAAAAACAACAATAATTATTTACATATATGTGCAAATTTTAACTTCCCTTAGCTTTAAACATTGGATTGTATTCAATAATAGATGACAGTTCTCGAAATATTTGAACGGATTCTTTGTCTGATTCAACTGCTAATGAGTTAGTAAATAGCTTAAACATTGACGAGTCTTTTGTTGATCATTTAATAACAAGTTCTGCTGAAGAAAATGTATTTTGTAGTCTTAATGCAAATAAGTCACCAAACCACGATTCTATACTAAACATTTGCTTAAATCACTTGACAAGAAGTGTACTGAGGCTTACCCTGATTTTTAATAATTGCATTCTATCCTGCTATTTTCCATATAAATGGAAGTTGGCTAAAATGGTAGCAATTCCTAAACCAGGCAAGACTTTCCGAAAAATGATTGTCCAATTAGTCTTTTGTGTGGATTTTTGGATTTTTTTGAAGGTATTTTAAAATCAAGACGGCATACATATTATGGATAATCATGTTCTTCCTTCCGCACAATATGGATGATTTAGGTCCCATACGCGCAAAAAACTAAAGGATGACGACGTTAAGCATAATATTCAATACAAAACTTCAGTAGGTATGATAACTCTGCATATACAATCGGCGTTTGAGACTGTTTGTTACAAAATATTGTAACGTCCTAGTATCTTTTACGAATCATTAAAAGATATTTTTTGAGTAACTATGTATGGTGCCAAATCAGATCTTAAACTTATACCCTAGACGTTCCCTGGGGTTCTGTTTGAGAACCAAATCTTTATAATATTTCTCCTTATGACATTCCAATATTCCATGTTAAATGTAAAATTCTAATCTTTTTGATAAAACTGCACCATCAAAAAGAACCTCGAAGAAACTATAGAATCGCTTCTTAGATATTTTCACAAATGGAAAATTAAATTCAATATTAATAAAACAAGTGCAATTTGATTTACACGTAAACGAGAGCCTTGTTATATTCCAAATAGACTTCTTGATAGACAATGAACCATTTCGATGGGCAAGTAATACAAAATATCTGGGTATCCATTTGGATAGCAAACCGTAGACGACAAAATTAATAAAAGTATTCGAACTCCGATTGAAAATAAATTAAAAAAATTTAAAACAATATTTTTAGCTATCAGCTATCATGGGTCGGAAGTTTGGGGTGGTTGTGCTGCACATAATGGGAATTAATTACAAAGAGCGCAGAATAAGATATTAAAAATTACTTTCAATCTGACATAATTTAATTTTGATGACGAGATACGGCTGTGTCCATAGTGTTCAGGTCGTCATCATTGAGATGATAGTCGGGTAAAGGCATACCAAATTATTTTTAGTTGCGATTCCGACAATCAGCAAATGATTTTATCTATATTAATTTTGTTATGTATGTTTTATGTCGGGACGGCGCGAACGCCAATCCCGGCTACCAAAAATTGCACGCACAATCTATTCACATTAGGAATGATTACAGAGGTCAATTTGGCCGAAGTGCAATGACCAAATCTCTCCCTGGAGGAACCGCCTTCGTGATCACGGTTAACCTCTACGCCAGGTAAGTATGATTTTTGCAGCTCCAGCCTATATACTTATCCCAACATCAACTTGTACCAGTTGTGAATTACAAATTATTTTTTGTACTGCAAAGGAATGTTTGTTAAAATTTTTGTTACTATTATATTAGTGTGCGGCACATTGAGATAATAGTAGTTAGAATAATAATGGCAATAATATTATAATAACAATAATGAGCTGTTTTTTAAAGAACTTTAAGATTTAACAATTAATAGGAAAGACAGCATTTTTATAAAATTATTTACTGGATTGGTGATGAAATGATATAAATTTGTTTTTGTCCATACAATCAAAAAGTACTCGAAATCAATTATATTTTCATAAAAATTCTGTCTTTGCTAATAATTGTTAAATCTTCTAAGAAAATATGTATTTAATTTATAACTCTAAAATGCAACTCTGCAATGCAATGTTTTTAAACAACCCAAATGCAGACTTAATCATGCTCTCGAAAATATTCGAAAAACCTTAAGAATATTAATAGGCCAACAATAAGGACAGAAAATTGGTAGAAAATAATAAGTTGGTGGACATTTAGTTAAACTTTACGAGCAATAAAAGAAAAATTAAAAAAGATTTGAGATTGTTCTGTGATATTATAGTCATAAAATTATAAGAATTTTTATGGCATTTTAGTCAAATTTTGCAAGGAATAAGAAAAACTGTTAGAAGTGTCTAAATTTTTGATAAAATTGAATTATGTATTTTTCGATTTTAAATGTTTAAAAATGTTACTTAAAATTAAAAAACTATAAGGCAATATTACACTTTTCATTAATTTATCTTTCATTATCAACTAACTGAATAATGGAATCCTGTGATTAAAAAAAATAGATTATAATTATGCACTGAATAATCTGAGTTAGATAATTTTTATGCCATATAAATTCTTGCAAAACAGTTTCAGAAAAATACGGGTTATGTTGGAGGCCATAATAATCATTAATTATTTAAAAAAGAAATTGAATTTCGGAGCAATCAGCATCAGGTTGAAAAAGAAAAAAGTATAAAATTCCGTCTAAACAATAAAGTTCTTCATTTATTTTTCCTCCATAGCCACAAATGTATTTGTAAATATAACGCACAAGTTCGTTGCACCAAAAAATAGACTTTTATGAACACAAACAGAAAGCTTATCATCAGCATTTTCAAATCAAATAAAAAACAGCTAAAAGTGTTCCAATTCGTGAAATTGTTTGATAAAAAATTTTATGAAAATTGCACATAAAGTTTGATGATGCTTAAAAGCTGATTACGTTTTTGATGCGGTACAAACAAGGTCACATATATAAGGCCAAGAATCAATAGCTTTTTGCTGCCTAGATTTAAACTGCACTCCATTGAAGCATATACACAAATATTGCTGTGTCATAAAAGTTCCATTCTATACCAATGAGTTTGCATAACAAGAGTTACGATACCCCATTTGGTACAACATTCAAATATTGTGCCAGATTTTAGGCTATCGTTTATAAAGACATCATATTTTATAAACATATATGTATATATCATCCACTCGTTTGCGTATTTATCCAAGACACACAGCAGCTATACAACATTTATATGTCATTAAACCAGCTTACAGTGCAGATGATAATTTATGGTAACTTTCAATTCGAATATCCTAACAATAAAACACGGTCACAGCCAATTATTCAGACTCCCTGGGACATAATAAATTTAAAAATGCGTGTGACAAATATCCAGCTTAGATGACTGATAAAGGCATTTTGGAATATATTTGATTGTGCTGCCCAGTATAGACGGTAGTACGTACATACATATGTGCATATAGTATTCGTGGTAAGTGACAAACTGTTGAGGAGTAGAATAATAGCTGAGCCTGCCAAGATGTCAGCATGTAGCGCTTAGACATCATAAATAATGCTAGCGATATCAATTCGTATATCATAAATGGATTTATAAAGGCCAGACGGCCAGGCAAATGGCACAGACAACACCCGAGCACATTTGCGTCACGGGGTGTATGATTTGTATATTTTGTTTTTCCTGGTGCGGCATGATGGCAGAATTTTCCATGCGCATATAAAAACAAACAATGCGGAAATATTTTAGCCAACACGCTGGCCAGTAACAAAATAACAAGTCAAAAGGAAATGCTGGCAGTCAGGCGGCAACGGAAATCAGCCAGCAGCAAAAACCAACAAATGTCAATTTATCATTTCCGCAACTGAAAGCTAAATGCTGCAAATTGCAAGCTTAGTCGGCCATTTTGTTAACGGCATCCATGCACATTAACGCCATTTTGTTTTTGCAGCTGCAATTCAACTGAAACGCCCCAGTATGCACATAACACATGCATAATATTTTTGTGCACTTGTCGTGAATGAGACGCCACGACGCCGTTTTGTCTTTCTAGAAAAACAAAAAATAAAAAAAAATTAATTTCAAATAACATTCCAACACGCATTTTGAACATTTGTCTCTAGCACTTTAATGTGACTCCAGTGACCAATTTTTGTATTAAAATAGAATATGCTCATACCCTAGAAATTTGCTAGATGAGTCAGTTTGCTGTCTGTTTTGTGGCAGAAATGAATAAGTTAATGTAAACTTCGTAAGTTGAATTAATATTTAATAAGTGAAGATGAACCAAGTTGTGTCTGTCAATCTTTCAACTTGCAAGCAAGCCAATTTCGCATTTCAAGTACAAGTTTTGACATTCATTAAAAGTTAAAAAATTTTTTATAAAAAGTTGTCAAAAAAGGCGATAAACCGATGATAAGATCTGTTAACAAATATGTATTTCTCTTGTTTATTTAGCATGTCTGTATCATTTTTCATTTTAAGACAATTTTTCTAGACGTAAAGAAACTAAAAAAATTCTGTATGTGGTTTATTTTTGGTCTTATCAAGTTAGTTGAAGTTTTGGCTATGCATAATATTGGATTGATCGAAAAGAAACCGGTTATTTTGCTTAGAAACGGCATTGAAAATTTTTTTGAACAACTTGCGACTCTGTATTTGCTTTCTTTCTTTTGTCAGTTGACAACAAATTGAGCGTAAATTGTTTAAATTTGTTTGTTTGGCGTCAATTTTAGTATGAAGCCTAAACAATAGAATTTTCGTCATATATTAGTTTATTATTTCCGTAAAGGAAAAGATGCAGCTTAGATTGCTAAAAGGTAGAGTGATGTATATGGTGACAAAGATGGTTTGGCGAATTCCGTCCGGCAGATTTTTCACTCAAAGATAAGTCACGGTCAATTCGGCCCAGTGAAGTTGGTGATGTCGATAACAAGGCTTTAATCGAATCGGATTGTCATTTAACTGAACATGAGGTTGAAGAGATGTTAAATAAACCACAAAAAAGCATACATGATCATATAGGACATCTTCGACTGGTAAAAAAACTTAATATTTGGGTACCACATATATTGAAAGAAATTCATTTAACAAATCGCTTTAACGATTGTGATATGCATCTTAAACCGTTTTTGAAGCAATTCATAACTGGAGATGAAAAATATATTGTTTACAATAACGTCAATCGAAAACGGTCAAGGTTCAAGCATGATGAAGCGCCACAAACCACTTCAAAGGCAGGCATTCATCAAAAAGAATATTATTCTGTCAGTTTGGTGGGATTGCAAGTACAAGGTATATTTTGAGCTGCATCCAAGAAACCAAACGATTAATTAGGATGTCTACTGTGAACAACTAGACAAATTGAATGCAGCCATTCAGAAGAAGTGAACAGAATTGGTAAATCGTAAAGATGTCATATTCCTCCAGGACAACGTTAGACTGCACACATATTTAGTCAAACGCCAAAAACTGAGTGAAACCTTAGCTTGCATCCTCAGACTACCGTTTATTTCGGTCTTTGCATTGGATACAAAATCGCACTTCATTCAGTTTTTTGCCGTTAAAGGCTAGAAGTTCTATGAAATTGGAATAATGTACTTGCAGGAAAGATGGCGAAAGGTCATTGAATAAAATTGAGCATATAAAATGGATACCAAAAATTAAAAACATTGTATTAACTTTCTTTTCAAAAATTTCCGGTTTTTCAGCCAACCCAATATTATACAGTTTGAAAAACATACTTTAAGTATTCCGTATCGCTCTCCTGAGATAGACTATTAAAAATTATATTTTCTTCTTCTACGACACAAACCAAATGTTAAATATTAAACTCGGACCAAATAACACAACTTTTTGGCTGCTGCATGACGATTGAGATTTAATGAAAGAAATATTATTTTTTTGCAATTTTAAATTGGCGTAAATAATGACTTAAGAAGAAGATACGCATTTTTTTTTAAACAAAACCTCTAATTTTAAGCATATTTCTTAAAAAAAAAAAACTATTATGAAGCAAAAACATCAGAAGACTGAAATATACAAAAGTGAAGCTGAGTAAGATTTGTCGATCTTTTGTCTCACGCACAGCTTGTGCTTTATAGCCAAATTCCATACAATATTTCTTTATTTATTTAATAATATTAAGTAAAGCCGTACAAATACAAAGCCCATTGCTAAGGCCACTTAAACTACATCAAAATGGATTTAAATATGTTTTTCCATATAAAAATGTGAGCACGTAGCGCACATTAAATGCTTAGCTCCAAAGTAAGCCCTCAATTTAGTATTATTTAATTGTTTCCGTGTAAATATGTCAGTTGGTCTCAACGCTTATTTCGCTTTAATAGGTGTATACCTTCTATATATACACAAATGTGCAAATGGTCTTTCTAATTCGCAGTGGGCATGTCTTTTTTTGGCACATTCAAAACGTTGCTTTTATATAATTATACACTGTATTAGGTCAAGGGTACTATAGACTTCGGAAATATAAGTTTGAATGAGTTCATCTTCACGCCACAGAATGTGTTATTAGTTGACAAGTTGGCCACAATATAGAAACATCAAAGTTTAAGTGAAATATTAAAAATTTGGCAAACGGGTACTATAGGAATACAAAATATAATGAAAAGAGTAGAACCAAGATTTTTTGAATACCTTTAGAATACACATGATATTTCAGTCCTTAAGTAATGCAGCTGAATAAATTACTACTTAAAATAAATTAAGAATCCAATAGTAATAATATACTATTATTTTGCGAGATTACTGATGATAAATTTGGGCATAAGAATCCACAATGACAGATTTAAAAAGGCCGCCAGAGCATAGAAGGGAATCATTACACACATCAACGGCCACATTATGTGTAGTATTTTATGAGACTGTCTCTTGATTTGCTATCTCGACCTGAAAAATGCATGTATCCAATTCCATCTTGCACTTTTGCCTAAAAGAATAAATTTTCTTACAGCAGTCACTTATGGCCGCCATTTTACTTTTTGTAAGCAAGTTTCGTTTGAAGCGATATCCAAAAATTTTATCTGCTGACCCAACTTAAATAATTGCAAAAAAAAGTGTATGTTTTTATGTTAGGTTCAACATTTTTTAATTTTGAAATTTAAAGCCAAAATTCACGATTAGCGACTCCAGAATATTATATGTTTCCATATAATTCTATTACTATTATTTAGGGTAGGTTAAGCCGGTAGGGCCCCCAGGGGGGACCTCACATAGATCAGTACGATCCTCAGTGGAACCGGAGTTTGTGAGTCATGGTCATTGATACGTTAGTAGTCTAATATACGCGTGTGTTTCTCGAAAGCTAACATTCTCTGGGGTGGCCTTCGAGCTGCCTCTGCAGGCGAGTCAAACGTTGGTCTCCCTAGAAAGCAGAAGGCAGGGTAGTTGCATTGAAGGTGTTTCAGAGTTTCTTTGACTCCTGGCTCCCTGCATGCATTGTCGTCAGTGATGCCCAGCCTTTTGGCATGGACTGTGGTCAAGCAGTGGCATTTGCAGGATGTGCTTGGCTAGTTTCGGGTCAGTTTTCCCGCACAGCATACGGGCGGTTGCGCAGTTCGTCAGATTAAATGCAAGAATTTTCAGGTTTTCTGAGCATAATATGAAATGGTGACCAAGTTTTATAATTTCTTCTCTTTGACGGCCATTGTATTTCCGCCAGATAGAAAACAGCATACATAGATGAATATGAAATAAGTATGAAACGATTACTATTTCAAGCTTAAACTCGTAAATTTTTCTTATAAATTGAATTTTGCAAGTGAAATGGCTCATTTACGGAGAACTTTTTTTGTATATCTAAGGCAGAAT
The DNA here is from genome assembly GCA_035046065.1 of Chymomyza procnemis. NCBI lineage: Eukaryota > Metazoa > Arthropoda > Insecta > Diptera > Drosophilidae > Chymomyza > Chymomyza procnemis. The sequence goes on along the minus strand of JAWNOJ010000023.1, from coordinate 6,210,376 downwards.
GTTTTTAACTCATACTTTGGAACTGTAAGAAATCATTTCAGCAAGCTCAAATGCAGAAATATCAAAATATTTTTCTTATTTTCTAAAAACATTCATCGCACTAAGTAGTGATATTTCCTAAAAAGTAAGTAATCCATAAATAAAATTTTTCAATGCACATTGGCTTACTTTCGCAAATAATAACGTGAAAAGATGAACACAAATGAGATGCAGATGATTCAAAATTTAAACCATTGGGTTAATTTCCATTGGGTTTCACAAATCCACAACAAATCATAGACTACTATCCTTCTGATATTTTTGTTAGTTCTATTAAATTACTAATCTTATATGCTAACTTTCGTTTATCCAAAAATCGTTTGCAGTGTATTCCACTGTCGGTCCCAAATGCCCAAACAGATTCAAGTGATTCACAATTTACTTTTGTGCCCGTACACTTACGCAATTTCATTCGAAATATTGACGCGCTTTGTTCGTTTTCGTCCTTTTTTGGATTCCGTTCGATGCCCAATGAACTGTAAATTGTTGCATGACATCGAAAAACGACTCAATTTGAATTTTAATGTTTGTGGCTGGCAAACATTAATGGCCAACAATTTGCACGCCGTTGTGCGTCTAATGGATATAAATACTTAACCATATATTTTTATAGTTATTGATTTTTGTATATAATTGTGGTGCTTGTATACATTTAATTGTCTTGAATGTATATTATATTGCTTTTTGTTCAATTTAAATAAAAAAGTTCATGTCTATTACAGAACAGCGCCAAAAGTCTGTAATTTACTTGGTCTGTGTTATTAGTAAAATGCAACAAAAAGTAGTATTTAATTAGATATTTAAATTTAAAAATCAAAATTTTTGTATTTAGTCAGCTTGTAGTTGAATTATTTTTTGTAAATGATTCACTTTAGTCTTTTTGTGGGCCGCGAAAGTAGTCGCATACTTCATTAAATTCGCTCAAAAAACTTAATAGGAATTAAAATTTTTTTTAAATATAATTGCTTATTATATTAATATAAAGCATTCATTTAATTCCTTTCGAAACACTTTATATATCGTTGGGACTATGGGCCGGCTTACTCGTCGTATTCGCAATATAGCAACAAGATACCGCTTGAAATAACACTGCAGCTGAAACCCCAACGGATGTGTTCTTAACGACGTTTCAAGGTAAAGTCTAAGCTATTGAATGCTAAAATCAAGAGTTGAGAGTCAACGAAATGTTTTCTCATTATTTGCATTTGTGGGAGAACGTATGCCCCAAAAACTGTCATATAGTATTTGAACGCATGACGTCACACGAACACATTCTCTCGCTAACTTGCTTTCAAATCGTACTTAGAACACTAAAGAGCTCAGTAACGTTTATTGCGTTAAAGTAAGTAGCTAAAATAAATAAATTTCTTTATCTTATAATATAAAATAAGTTATCGCATAGAATATAAAAGATTTATCAATTCAAAGCTACTCAAAAACAAACCAAAATGTGCATGACTCAGCGCCATCAAGTTTCATTTGCTTCTAGGAAAATTTTTCAAATTGTTTGTTTATTTCAAAAAGTTGTGGTTTTTAACTTTGAGTCTGTATTAAGTTTATGCTATTGTACATTGCTAGAAAACTTTAGGTTTAAATTTAAGCATGATTATGATTTTAATCAATTTTAGTATTAAAATGTTAAACCGACAAACTAAATTCTGGAATACACTGATTCAAGCTATTAGGTAGATTAAATTTTCAATTATAATAAATAAATGGAGTAGGGTAAAATCGAATACCGACGTCTTCCAAATACCCTGTACCATATCTGTGGACTAAAACTAGGAAATTTGCTAAGTATTTACATATTTTAATTAGGTTGATTTGGTTACAACATTTTTAGAAACAAAATTTTACAAACATCAGAAAAATCAAACAAATTCCATGGAAAAACTCTTTTCAGATCGCTGTATAATATAGTCAATCGCTTTTGATCAAATTCATAAAGTACTTAAAAATATTAAAAACTGTTATTATTAACATTTTAAGTACTAAATTGAGTTAGAATGAAATGCAGTATATTTTCGATAAAACATTATTTTCTGATATGTTCTATGAGCTACATGATAAAATCGACCAAGTTTTACCTATTACCTTTCTGAGATTTACAATTTTAAACTGACAGACTGATGAACATTGGAGTGTTTCGGTGTTTCCCGGTAAACCCCTTTTGAGCAAGGGGTTGTAGGACATCAAAATGTTTGCTAGTAGTAAATAACAATGCGGAGACTTGGGATATTTTTAAGTGATGTGCAAAAAGAATAGAAAATACACGGATGACTTTGGGATACCCTATAACTATACCAATTAATTCAGTCATATTGCTTAAGTAGATAAACGTTTCATTTTTTGTTCGGGTATTTCTAATGAATACACATATATACTTTTTGAACAATACTTTGGCTTCTTTTCCTGATGGTAAAGTAAACATTTTTAGCAGAAAGTCCAAGAAATCAGTTTGCAGTTGGATCACAATAGAAAAACTACAACAAACAGTTTAAAGAATACAGATTTTTTTCACGGATTTATTCAATGGGATCTATATAGTCCACCGATTTTTAACAAATTTTGCTTTAGAACATTAAAACACTTGTGGATGACGAAATTGTTTGGTTCTAATATCTTTATATGCATTTAAAACTTTTTTACGTTTTTGAGGTAGTATTATATATTCCCTTATCATGATTTTGCTCCCTGAAATCAAAGCATTCATACTGAGGTTCATACACATGGATTTGTCAACTTCTCCCATCATCTTGATCATACTTTAGATAACTTTTGGGTCTCTAACATTTTCTTTTGGTTGTTAGATACATTTTCGGACGGCACAAACTTAATATAACTTTGCACAATACGCTGTAGGGTATAATAATGTTTCACGAATATTTAGTAGTTCAGCGAAAATAAAATAAGAAAGTAAAAGATTTTTATTTTTAATTAAGCTGTAGTGCATTCAGACGAAATTGAAATTTTGTATCGGACTACATCATTACCTTTTGAACATCGCTGGGGTATTTTCAAGTTCTTTATCCTCTTATATAAAATAGTTTTGTTTGCACAAATAATGTTTTTCTTCATTATCAAAGCCTTTGTACCATTCCCAAGGAAAATGAATTCCCAACACACCCTCTGAGAGTGCTAATTACAAGAACCAGCTGAGACTGAGAAAATAGCAATAACAAAGGCAACAACAATGTTTGTGCTAATAGGGACACACCTCGCTGGAGAAAACAAAAGTAAACAAGGAAAATATCAAATGGAAATCATTTACTCAATAAATCAAATGACTGTCATGCAAAACGTTTTATTTACTCTCAATTAGGCGTACCTAGACATTATGTGGCTGGGAGCGTAAGAGGAGACAGTGCACACACATACACACATATATATAAACCCACACATACACATACAAGCACAAGAACAAGGCGCAGCATAATTAACAAGTCACACGAAATAAGGATATACATATATATCGTCACATTACAGACACATAGAAGGGAGAGAAGGAACATTACGACAAATAGACACGCCTTGGATACAAAGGCTGCCTTGGCCGTGTAGTTGTGCTGATATTTTTAGAAGTCAAAGTGTTTGATGTCACAATTTTAATTAAAATTATGCAAATTTTGATATTATACTATTAACACATGTGACATATGCTTAATATGATTCGTATGAGAACGCAACGGAAGGATACCATCACATGTTTTATGTAGCGTACTTTTTGGGGCAAATTCGATTATGTGTAGGGTGAGAAAAGATATTGACAGAGAAACACACTGAAAACACAGATGTGGCTGCTTATAGAATAATGTAAAGTGGCATATTAATAATATCAATAATAAAAACTTTAATGGTAAATTAAGAGAATTGAAAAGTTTTGCAGATATAAGAAGTCTTTGCGATTTTGCGGCGCGTTCTGACAGTTTAAAAGTCTAGTGTAAGATCCAAATTTTTCTAAATAATTAGTTACAAGAGCTAAGAAGCTTTCAGTTTCTTCTTTGCATTTTATCAGCATTACTTTGGCAGAAGATACACAGCCGCAACAGGTTCAACCTTTAAGATTTGAATGGTTTTCATACGATTAATAGAGTTATTAAAAAATAATAAGCTATATTTCTGTATAAACATAACCGATTATTTATAGTTGAATATTGTAACTTCTACTATTAGGTTTCTGTTTTAAAAGCTATATCTTCAGAGGAAATATAGACATCGACACAAATATATAAATTTTCAAATAAAAAATAAACAAAAATTGTAGAATCTGTTCTAATTCTATTGTCACTTTAATTTGACTAATTCAAAACTCAATTGAATCAATTGAACAGCTCTTCCGTGCGTAAAGATAGTGAAAATTTATTTATATCATTTTTTTTAATTATTTTTTAAATATATCTAAAATTTCACAAAATGGTAATAATAAAATAACTTTAATAGTACCAAGAAATCGATAATATTTTGCCCGTTATTTAACATTTCCCAAATATCGATTAGTTATGGTAGGGTACATCTATACAACATCTATTCAAAATTATAAGAAAATAGTATAATATATCAGGCATTGGAACCACCAAAATATTTCCAAAAAACGCACATACTTCTCACGCTTCAAAGTAATGGACGTGTTGTTGTACTACTTTACGTTTCTACTAATTTGAAGGACCAAATTTTGAATTTCGATGGCCGTCAAAAACTTTAAACTGTATTTAGTCTTTATTATTCGTTTTGAGAAGTACTACTAAAGGTTTTCAGCAGTTTTGCGAAAATACACTAAATTTTAAAAATGTACTTGGATAAAGGTAAAAATCCAAAAATAAAAGAACTGAGCTGCGTCATTTTTTGTATTGTCAATTCATTACAGGTAATTCTGACATGAAATACGCTTTATAAAAAACAAAATGAGGTTCGTCGTCGACCGTCGTGTAAAAACTGTTTCGGTTGCTCAGGAAAAAAAAACCTTAGAGGCCAAATGGTTAACAGTGAATCGCAATAATTTAGATGAATTTTTGAAACGCATAAAAAATGATAATGAAAAATGAATGACGTAGACAAATTAAAGCGAAAATGGGTGAAAATTGCAAGGTGGTGGCACGAAACATGCATAAGAATTTACAGATCATAAAGATATTGGAACTCTTTATTTTATTTTTTGAGCTTGATCCGGAACAATTGGAACATCTTAAAGAATTTTAATTCAAGCAGAATTAGGACATCCTTTAGCTTTAATTGGAGATGATCAAATTTTTAATGTAATTGTTGCGGCTCATGCTTTTATTATAATTTTTTCATAGTAATACCTATTATAATTGGAGGATTTGGAAATTGACTAGTTACTTTAATATTAGGAGCTCCTGATATCTCCTGTCATGAGGATTTTGCTCTGTAGGTAGGGTTGTATCTTTCAAACTCTTAAATCGATCGTATGTAGTCAACAATTACGTACTCTGAAGAAGGTTATCCATCAGAGGCGGTAGGCTTAACCCTAGAAAAGTAGGATTTGATCAACGAGAGGCCACAGAGTGCTGAAGTGCTGTGAGTGCGTTTGGGAGTTTCTTATGGATTCATCATAGAGTTCTGACTGCCAACTACCTAATTCTGTCCTACTTCGAAAGATTTTGCTGGTAAAAAATTCAAGGCCGCCTTGAAAAAGCAATTAGTTCAGTTTTTAATAATCAAGGTCAATTCACTTCCTTTACAATTGGCAGAAAGATAAGCAAAATGACCCATATAACAATTATATCGAATCAATTTACATATATTAATATCACCATAACTATTATAATTATAAGTTTCTACAGCTTTGCGATTAAATTGAGAAATCTACACAGCAATTGGACACTTCTTTTACAAAGAATAAGTTTAATTTCTCTAAAATTGAACAATTTTAATTATTTTATCTGAACAAAAGACTATTCAATAAAATAATAAATGTCACCTAAACGTGATTGTTTTCGAAAAATTCTAGTATCAAAGATTCAATGAACCTAAAACTGCTCGGTTATCAGATTGAGGTAAGTTTTTGGTTAACATTTGAAAATTAAAAAGAAAAGTATATTTAAAAAGAAATCGATGATCCTATTCGTCATTTTGTATATATGAAATATACGTAGTATACTAGTTTTATAAAATTTTCATTCACGAATACAACTCTTCCACATTTTTGGTTACAAGTTACCATAACATTGAGTATCAGACCATGCAATCCTTAAGATACATCAAATAAATGATGGGAAAGTTATTCGTTTCCCATTTTGTTACTCCGTAAATTTCTTCAAGTGTTTTTTAAACTTGAATGCCATGTTTTTTGTGCAAACACATTGTCAGCTGTGTTCGCCAATATTTCACTTGGTATTCCTGCCTCTACATATGACTTAATTGCTCGTGTGTGACGACAATAACAACAGCAATACCAACAATAATGAGCCCCAAGACTTCCACCAACAACAACAGCAACCACAACAGTGACTATAAGCATATGAAGCGAATTTACATTTGATATTAAACAAAATAAGCTTGGTTGAAGAAATTGTCTGGGTGGGCTTAAGGCTACGTCGCATCGAGTAAAAGCTTGAAGTGACTCCGTGCGTGTATAGGCTGCCCCTTGCCCATTATTTGTTTAGGATATTCAGTCTTCATTTGCACACGATTTACGCATGAGTTGACAGCTTTATTGCTAATTTATGTTGAGCACTTTGTAATTTTTTTAGGATATTTTATTCATAAAATATTTCGTCCTTGTTGCTGTTGCCGTTGTTATGGGTTGCCACGCTTAAGCGGTTAGCATTTTAATTACTTTGATTATTTTGCGGACTAGGTGCGGTTGGCCATGTTGATAAGATAGATGTTTCATTTATTGCCAAAAGGTTTGGACACATTTTTATTTTACGATTATTCAGCATTTTCTTAATTAGCTGCTTATGCTCAAGTTGCTACCAATTTGGCTAAAGGCACTTTTCTCGCCTTCTGGGTACTGGTCAAGATTCAACTTCAAACAAAGTTGAATAAACTCCATTTTGCTAAATGCTTTTTACGCTTTACCAAACGGAAGTCCTTTTTGTTTTTGTACGAGTAATTTTTTTTGTTTGTTTGTTGCCAAGCTGCGTTTAATTTATTTTGATTCTCAGCCAAAAAAAAACAAAAAAAAAAATGCAAAGGAAAAACTGGTAAAAGGAAAATTGCCGACACACAAAGTGTTGAATACGTGTTTATAATATGAAATATTTTTCTTTTGGCAAAAGTCCCATAAAAAGCAGTCATACCAAGTCATTTTTATGGCTGGTTTGCCCAACAGTAGTTTCTCTTTTTATGCTTTGCATAAAACTCTTAAAATTTGTTTTTCTCTTATGTACTTCGGATACACTTGCAGTATCTATTCTGGCAAATGATCAAAAAACAGCAGGCAACTTTAGTATCAGCAATCAAAGTCAACTTGAAGTTGAAAAAGAAATATAAAATTTTGTAGTATCTCTTATTAAATTAACGAATATGTAAATTAAACTAAGTGCAGAGTTGCCAAGGGTGGGGAATTCACTTTTGACATGCTTAGACAGAGTCAGACTATAAATCAGCGGAGTTTTTTGCAAATTAGAGCTAATATCTAAATCTTTTCAGTTCAGTTGATCCATGATTATGCGGTGGACAACTGACCAAAAACGTGCCGCATAATCGCAAATGCCCAATAATCCAAGATTTTGTGAAATTGGTAAAATTTTAATTAAAATGTAAAGTTATTTCTATTATTTTTGGGAAAAAAGCGACTTATATACTAAAATGCATTTACTTAAGTTTTAGTCAATAAGATCGTTTCGTTTTGCTTAAGATTTATTTAAGATAAATATGTGAATTTTTCTGAGAATCAGTGAATTGACATGATTGGCTTAATTCTGTTGATCATATCTAACTTCCAAAATCTTTGAAGTCGCTTTTTTAAGGCTTTTTTCGCAAATTGCTGATATATCATCAACTGCAATCTTAATTTTTGATTTTCAGATTATTCATCATCTACAACATTTTATTTAGTTGATATTTTATATTTGTCTTTATTTGATTCCTCCGAGAAAAAATGAGTCATCGCTTTAACTAAAAGTCAATATTGATGATAATTAGAGACATATTTGGCTAGCACGCAAAATACCATGTGAATGAATATACTTCCCTATGGATGCAATATGTTCTGGTTATCAGAAGTGCCTATAATTGTAGTTCGAATAATTTAAGTTAGTCTTCCATTTTTAGCATCTACTAGTTTATTAATTTAGCAAAAATTTTGCAAAAATAACTTTTTATTATTATAGAACCTCTACCTATTACCACTTTAATATTTCGTAAAATCCGTTCAAGTTCCGTCATAATCTCCAAAAAAAAATTAATTTTAATATAAAACTGATTATAATTATTGTCAAACTATATATATAGTATATATATATATGGTCTGGAAGTAGACTTACCAAACAAATGTATATTTTCAAATAAACGCTAAAAAATAGTATATATAAATTTAATATAATGGGTGATTTTCTCTCAACCTATTTTTGTCTTTCGTTTTTTAACAGCTGAAATGCGCGTGAATCAAAACGAATTGAAGAGCACTATAAAATTAAACAATTTTCTTATCAAAATTAGGTCTCATTAAGATAAGTATCATATCTCATATTATGGAAATTCATTTCTGGTTTTTATGAGGATATTAATAAGAAAATTTAGTTATTTGGAGAGAAACGCAATCAGGAGAAACGCACGGAGACAGGAATGGTATTGTGAATGACAAGTGCAATCGTGTGATAGTCACAAAACGAAAGTGCTTAACTTGACTGACATGCGGTTTTCACAAGCACATGCTACACGCGGGATATAATTTCCCCAATGAAAGGACGAAGTAGCATCCTAGATCATGTGACCTAACGCCCCTAAAATTTTTTGTTGGTTTAACGAAAAACATACTGAAAGTGAATAGACAAGAATTTATTCCCGCCGATATCTTGCAGAGAATACGCTTTAATTTTAATGATCTGAATTTTAGTGTTTTTCATGAAAAAAGTCAATTTTTAGAAAAATTACATTACCTCTATCCCAAAGGCTTTATCCCGCGTCAGATAATTATCGTGTTGACTGCTGATTTAATATATTCTTATATTATTTGAAAAGTGAGGCGTGTTTGGTAATTGAAACTCTCCGCTTAAGGCAAGTCGGGCTCATAATACCAAGCTTTATGAAATAATTATGTTTGCTATAGCACAGTTGTATCTTTTTTCTTCTTATGAAAAACTAAAGGTAAAAACGGTGCCACATAATTTACTATAATCAGCAGTGATGTCAAATCACCAGCTGCCGTTTCACCCGAGAATTTTCCCTTTGAAAACTTTGGACTAATTTATTTGGAGAAGGCTTAATTGTTAAGATTGATAATACTTTGAAAAAGTTTAGACTTTTTTGTGTTTATAGTAAAATAATTTATTTTTAAATTAAAATTCACTTATCAAATGCTACCCTATCGGATTAACAATTTAACAATATCTTATTTTTTGACTTAAAAATGCTAAAAACTCTTCACTTATTGTCTGTTTTTTCGATTGCAAAAGGTTTATTATAAAAAATCCATACAAAATAGAAGGCATGTGCTGCTTATGAATCTCCAATGAAAGGGTAGATTTCCGAATAAGGGCTTATCATACTTTTCTTGGGATGTAAGAAACCGATATGATTTAATTTCAAGTTGCATATTTTAAAATTTTTCATACAGTTTAAGATGCTGACCCTCTAGCTTCAATACAACTACTATTACTATAAACTCCGTATGATGCAATTGCATATAATTAGCATCCCCTCAAGTCATCTCTGAGTTTTCAGTAAGACGCACCGACGATATATTGATTTCCTACTTCTGATAGTACTTAGTAATGTCAAACTTTGGAGCCTTATGCTTTTGACCCGACCCGCAGCATAACACAAGCTTATCGGATTGAGGGCTGTGAAAAATTTTTTCAGCCAAGTATAATCGCTTACCAACCAACCAACCGAACGCAATTAAAAGTTTGTAATTTTTATTTGCTTCGACTTAAAATTTTTTATCCTTTTTCAGCCATAACGAATAATGTTTAAGTGAATTTTTTTATTTTGCTGCAAAGGCAGCAGTTTTAGTTTTGCAAAAAGTTGGCCGTGCCAATGGCCATTACGGAAAGTCCATCAAGTAGTTGGTAACAATGTCTCATTTAATTAGAATATCTCTGGATATTGCTACTCAAATAGCCTTAAGAATTCATTCACCCGCAAAACTTTTCAAATTAAATAATATAAAAGTTTGGCAAGCAGCTCCCATAATTCCGACAATCTACAAGATGAATGTCCAGCAAATGGCCATTAAGCAGCAGGATTCGGTCATTTATTAGCACAAATTAATTTCTGCCAACACGTGCATAAATTAGTATCTTATATTTATTAAATTAAAAAAATGAACACATGCACGCACATAGAGTATCAACAGTGCCACCAAAAATGGCAACAACACCAGCAACAAAGTTGTTTAGCAATCATCATAATTTGTGGCATTAGAGAAACAGCGTTCGCAACGTTTCCTAGGAGCAGAGCAGCATCATCATCATCGTCGTCGTCAGCGTCGTCTGTGCCTCACGGCGCTGATAAAGTGTCGGTGTGCAATTTATCAGGACGCGGAGCTGTGGCCGCAGCAGCACAGAGCAGTGGTGCAGCTCAGCGTAGAGCTGGTATCCATTGGCATAGCAGCAATGGGGCTGCCACACCGCAGGTAGTGTCAGGCAGCGACGAAGTGGGGCAACAAACAAACTGGCAATTTATGAGTCATGCAACAAATTTCCACGCTTTTATTTGTACTTTTCCCATGCCACTGTTTTTTTTTTCTTTTTTTTTACAAATTATTTGAAGCGCAGCATAACCTCAACTTTTTGGCTGCGAATTTGTTGAGTATTTTTGAGGTTAGGTTTGGGGGCATTTCGCAGTCCCCCAGAGGTCAAACTTTGTGAAAGCAGACTGCATGAAATTGTTTAATGAAAATTTTAAACATGGCAAAATGAAAAGTTGTTTGTTATATTTCAGAATGCATTAAAAATGCTGTATGAAACTATAGCGAGAAAGTTGAAAATGTAACTTGATTTTTACTTATTTAAAATTAGAGCTTTATAAGCAAATGAATTATTCCAAATATTGTATGAACCTTATTTGATTTTAAGCACATAATACCCATAACTTTGAGAACTTAAATAAATGTTTAAGAAGTAACTTTCGCTAGCCATACCTGCCATTTTACGAGTTTTGTGGTCTTAAATAAATAATCGTAGTCATGGCAGTTTAGTTTGCGCTCCTTTTCAAATGTAGCTAAAATTCACTATTTCTCCTATAAGTTAACTCAAGTAAGATCAGGGTGATGAGAAAGTTTAAAATATATGCATGACGCTTAGTCTGGCTGTTAGTTCGCCCTTCTGTATGCACGCCCAGGACTCAGAGGAAGTAAATGTTTTGGCAATCAACTTTTCCGTAAAATCTTGTTTTTATCTAAAAGAATGCAAGTTTTGTGTAATTTTATCATATTCGAAAAATTTGACAATACACCGCTATCGAAGGAGTTTTCGCTATTTCAAAAAAAAATTTAACGTAATTAACTTTTTTGCAGAATATTGATGAAGATATCAACAATGTTCAAGCGCAATTAATGTATATTTCTGATTCGAAAATTGTTGCATCGTCCCCAAGATTAACGTACGTAATGTTTGGATCTTGACGGTTGAATATGTATCATGTGTTTTTGTGTGCAACAACCAAATTTTCAAATTATCTATCATTATTATATAGAGAAGGAGCCAGAACGTAGTAACAGTTTCTAATAAATAAATAATAATGAATGCTTGCAAAAAATAAACTCATTAAGTTTGATATCCCAAAGTTAGTTTTTAGCTTCTTAGCTGCTGTAACAATTTTGATCGGTTGACTACATAAACAGCTTTTAAAGAGCCTTGGGGTGCTTGCTTATTGGTATATTAAGCTTCCTTTTCTTTAAGGTTAGAATATTGCCCAGCAATGACAGCGCTAGCAATCAGACATTATTCGCCTAAGTAAATCTTTATTAATTACAGATGACGATGCTCGTATTCGACTATAAAATGTGAAGTCCCTGTTCTCTTCAAATATCTATTGATGCAAATATCTCCATGTTCCGCCTTTGGAGTGATGAGTGCATGATCTAGAATATATTTACCTCTTTATTTATGGTGATTCAAAGTACGCGAAAGTAGCATTGTGCAATTTAGGCTAGACACTCAAGTAAGTCAGCTCTGTCATTACAAAAGTTCCTCAGCCTATTGTTAATTTTTATAACTGTGAAAGCTTGAGAATTCAAATTTCAACATATGCTGCTCGAATTTTTTTATTATGCCAACATCTTTTTTGGTGGAGTCTCAAGCTCTTCTGAAACTTAAACTCCATTATATTTGCTTGAATTTATCAAATTATACCTACTATCTGAACGGTCGTGTGAATAGGTTTATTCAAAATCTAACCATAATAAGATCAAATCGCTTTTGCCACAATATAAGGACTTTCTGCTTCTACTAAAATTGTCTTTTGGTCCCTGATGACATTTGAATAACCATTCATGGAAATCGACTGAATTGGCTAGCTGCGAATTTTATATTTTTGAAAATTTTTTGCAATTGCACAAGTCCGCTGCTTTGAAGATACTAAAGCCATGCAAAAGGGGACAACCAGCATTCTCAAAGAGTGTTCAAAAATTGAGCTAAAAAACTTGCTCCAAAAGCTTCTCGACCATGGAAATTCCTATATGAAACCATAAACTACTTTGAATTTTAAAATTCTGGCATCTATTGTTACGTATCTGAAATTATGTATAGAACTCGGACTCTAAACAAAACTATTCCAACTGAGCATATCAATTTTAAATTTTTAAACTAACGAAAACAAAAAATTTTGAGTAATGTAATAATTATTTTGCTCAAAAAAAATGCAAATACTTGAATTTTTAATCGTTCCCAATAGAAATATGATCCTTGTCAATTTCTTCAGGTGCATCAATCACTGTCATCGTCAGTCCAGTAGGATCTATTTAAATAAAATTTATTGCAAATGTTGCTGTTCATTTGTAAAAGGTTAAGGTAAACTAGTGCTCCTCAGCTGGCGTTTTATCAACAAAGATATCACCATTGGCAAAGTAGTAATATATTTAATTATTAAATATGGCGTGCAAGTAGACAGAGGCAGCAGCTGTTAGACAGCAATAAATTCCTAAGATAATTAAAACTTCAAGAACAGCAACAAGCAATGTGTCTAGAAATATCTGACATACACAATTTGCACAAGCTGACTTCTATACTCTAAATCTACTTAAATCTATCAGCAATTTATAGCTTCCATTAGTTGTCTGCCAAATGTGTTTCCCTTGTTAAGTTACACATCAATTGGGCCTACAACATTCAGTGTCAGCCTGAAAGACGGCAATGAATACAGTTTATGCGCACAAATTGGCAAGCTTTCGGGCTAAAGGGGATTTTCAACAAGCCGAATTGATGTTTTTGTTATTAAAGAACATAAAAAAATATGCCTTAATAGGGACTTGACGCCTTGATACACTGCCTAAAACTATATCTCAAACAAGAACGTTTGGTAAACAGCCAATGGGGCGGCTACTTAACGTACTTAGCTGCCATACATAAGTTGCCAAGTAAACACACACATACGCAGAAAAAGGAAGCCCCTAATGGTAGTTTAGGGTGGTACATAAAAGTGATATGTATATTGTATATGAGTGTCGGTAGGACGGGATGCGGGTATAATGCACTTAGACATAAAACAATATATATTTGCGACGCCATTAAACACAAAATTGGATTAGTGTTGGCGTGCAAAGTAAGTGCGAAAGAAGCGTTAAGCAACACCGATAAAGATGTATACACACAATATAATAAATAATAATAATAATATTAAGGACTCAGAGTCATACAGCCCTAGGGATCTCTTCCACACACACATCCGCACACCCGCACACACACACAAAAGGTCATACCATGTTCAATAGGTTTTTGTATGTATGCATGATTTGGGTATGTATTCGAAGTTTTGTTTAGAAATCAAGTTGCTTGGCTTACCTTCATCCTCCACATCATCGTTTAGTTCGGTGATTTCCGCTTTATCGCATTGCCGCTCGCCGCCATTTATTTTTGCCGAGGCTGAGCCGCCATTGAGCGACGCCTTTGCGGCTGCCTTGGCATCTCCGTTCGAGATAATTGAATTTGATTTGGCGTGATTTGTATGATTGTTGGCTGATTTGATGTTGCTGCTATCGCAGGACTCGAGCGGTGGTGCGCTGGCCTCTGCCTCTCCGTTTACCGCATCGATGGCGCAGCCATCTTTTGTTTTAAGCTCCTGACTGGTATTGCAGCCCATTGTTGCTGTTGCTGTTGCTGTTGTTGTTGTGCAGTAATTGCTATTGTTGTAGCTCAGGCTTTAATGGCAACACGCTGTTGCACGTTCTGATTTAAGTTTTTGCCTAGGTAACCAAGCAAATCCTTTGTTATTGTTTAATCAATTGCAGCAACAACAAGTGACACACACACTAACTTATGTATACACATATGTACACACGTACATACACACTCACGCTCATACACAACAAGCACATACACACACACACACACTAATGCACTAAACTAATTCACGTGCTGGTATGTTTGTTGTTCGACGCTGGTATCCTTAAAATACCTAACTCTAATATAGTTGCACTTTGCTTTCTCGTTGAAACCTTTTTGGGTTTATTTGCTCTCAAAACCTACAATGTTTTGCTTAGCTTTTGGCTTATGTGTATTCACGAATTATTTATTTTATTAAATTTATTAGCAAAAATGCTTAGAAAATGTGTACACAACCACAAATTAAGACGCAGCTTGAGGGCGCACACTTTTCGGTGGCACTGTGTTTGTCTGTTGCTGCTCGAGTAACGGGCAACCAAAAGCAAATCTTACGGAAACCGCACAAACTCAACTGATTCGAACTGACGCTGGCACAGGCTCAGACACAACTGAACGCGCAACACACCAAACGCAAAATGGACAGCCAGGCAGCAGTCAAGCAGTCACAAAGTATCGTTATCCTGCAGGACGCGAGCTCAACAGTAGGCGACAGCGACAGAAGCTTAAAGAGAGAGGACGTTGGCAGCAGCATCGGCAACCGGCAGTCAACGACATGGCAACTGACACGGATAAAGAGCGGCAACAAGGGCAAAGCGTCGACCATGTCAGAGAGCGAGCGTAAATAACTGGGAGAGCTGTGTGTCGCAAATGAGTGAGCCAATGGTTACGCTCAATTGTTCAGATGCACAGTGGTTAAGGATACATGTTTTAGCTGTAGAAATAAAAATTAAATAAGAAAATCTGGGATTGACACTTTTTAAATTATTTTTACACTTTTTTAATTATTATTATAACCTTATTCACATTTACTGCAATTTATTTCTGTTTACTGAAAACTTTATTTCATCTGCATTTGAAAAATAAGTTTTTCAAAACAGCAAAGAATATAATCGATAATTTCATTAAAGTCTACACTACTTATTACTAACTATACAGAATTTCTTGAGAGTTATCTGAAAACAACATATTAGGGTTGGTTGAGGCGAAAAGTGAAATGAATATCCAGTCCAAGTAGACCCAAATTGTCTTTCGCTTAATTACAATGTTCAACAAAACCCTACCCTCTTTGAGAGCCCTTTCCAAATGGGGTCCCGGGCTATTACTGCGAAGTATTTTCAATAAGTCTATGATACACGTATTCCAGTGCTTGCAGTAGCTTGCCAAAACATAATTCTGCGCTAAGTCAAGACCTTACAACTGAAGAAGGAGTGCTCTACTGTTTATTTTCTTCTACATATTTGCAACTTCGGCACAAGTCGTTAAATATGGGAAGTGTGAAATTTAAAAAAAAAAATTTGGAATACTTGCTTTTTTAACTAAGCGAAACACAAATTTATTCAATACGACTTATGTATTCAAGCAACCAAGCGCTTTCTTTAACCTTCATAGTTGCAGAGGACGTGATTCACGTTCATATTGTTCTCTTGATATTTGCAACTTCTGCAGAAATCGTTGCTGTTTAAACTCTGAACTTTTATAAAAACAAATAAATTAGTAATATTTTTTTAATTTTTTATTACTCTGTGCCTGTGTGCTTTAAAAAAGAAGTTCCCCATGGGTGCATAAAAGTACAAATGTAACTTTATAAAGGCTAAAAGTTCTACATTACCTCAAAAAAAAATATCACTATAATTCAAAAATGAAGGCACTGCAGACCCCAAACTGTAAGTTCCTATGTCTCCATGCACTCCTAGGTATTCGAGAAAAAAATTAATTAACGCATGTTCTCTGCAAGTGAATTTTATTCGATTTTCTTACTATCTTCTCCCATAGAGGAACAGCTATAACGGGTCCAGTTGCCCTATTTTCGGTCAAACTCACACAATTGTAGATCACCCCTCATATATTAATACTGTAACTGCTGCTCAGCATAGCACAATAAACCAGTTTTCGTTAATTGCCTTTCAGAGCCTATGAGTACTAAATTCTAAATTCAATTAGATATAAGTTTGAGTGTAACAACTATTTCATATAATAAATCACTTGCCAATTAAAATCTCAATAATTCGCTCGATGCTTATTAATTTTGTTGCACTTTGGTCTTATGTGCCTAAACTAACCTAGTATTTGCACGACCAATGCTGCATAAGTGTCTTGGTACAGACATCTCAAAAAATATTAAACATTTGTCGCATCTACTGTATGTTTTGTCTTTTAAGAATATTTTTGTTTCGTAAAGCACTGGTGGATTTGGCTACCACTAGGTAAAATTTTACCTAAATTAATCGCTATTAATTAAAAACACCGTCATTCACATTCGAACTTAAACTTCAAAGAGCTATTATTGTAGATATCTTCGCCTTCGGAGCTATCAAGGTAAATAAATTATATACAACATAAATATATTTAATTTCCGTTAACAACTTTTTCACTTACGAAATATGAATGAAATTATCGATTTTTTAAAATGGGTACATGCCAACTTATTGATCAGAAAAACTTTGAAGAATTTCGCAAGATTATAGAATTTAAAGAAAGAAGAAAAAATATGTAACCACTGTTACTATCAAGGCGAACAGGAAGCATCAAAAGAGAGCCAAGAGAGAGAGAGAGAGAGTTGGCTAGAGGAGCAGCTGTTGTTGTTTTCGACTTGGCTGCAAAGCTTTTGGCAAATAAACAAACCGACAGGCAAAGCCGACAACCAACACTCACACACTCGCACACTCGCACACACATACATACTCATACTTAGGAAAAAAAAAAGGAAAGCCGCGAAAGGCATTGCGGTAGCAACAAGAGGCAGCAGCAGCCATCGCTGGAACCTTTCAAAGGCAATGGCATCATCATCATACTGGCAGTCTGCACGCACGCACAAAAGTCTCTCACACACATACGTGCAGACACTCACACTCTCTCACACACACGTAACACAAACACACACACAAAGTGAAACAAGGTACAAAATGACTTTTTTTTGTTTGTTTGTATGGCTGAGACCAGCCAACCGTAAACAGAGTACCAAAGAAACAAAACAAAACAAAAAAAGGATACTGCAAATAAAAGCCAGCCTATAAAAATATCAATGAAAAAGTTTTTCTGTCTTAGCTTTTGTTGTGCGTTCTTTTATTTTTTTTTTATACATACTCTGTTTTTTTTTACTTTGGTTTTGTTTGTATTATTAACAATTTTTTGCTATTGATGTTGTGGGCCCTAGAAAGTATGCTACACTTTTTGCCACAATATTTTTAGCATGGTTTTTTCAAGTATTTTTCCAAACTTTTTTAGAATGCGCATTCTACCAAACTTTTTTGGGCTATGACGCGTCACCTCTTGAAATTGTATCTGTCTATGAGTTTTTGTGTGCGTGTGTGTGTGTGTCTCTATGTATGTGGTTTGCTTTGTCTGCGCCTTTTGGGAGTTGCCGCTGACTCCATTTCCATATATATATATATATATATATATACATTCCATACATTTATATAAATGCGTCTGTCTGTGTAAGTGTGTGGGCTACTCGCAAATGAATTGGATTTTTTTTATTGTTTTTTTTTTTTTTTTTTTTCTAAAGCCAGCTTTTGCTCGCTCCCTTGTCACATTAGACTGCTCTCTATGCGTCATTGTGCAAAAGTCAAGCACAGGGTGTCAATAATAATAAAAGTAAGTGGGTGGCTAGTGTCGTTTAATAAAATATACATAGCGATTGCCCTGTATATGTAAATAAGTTTGTTTGTAGTCATGCTCAGGTGTCTAGAGCCATTTAAGCTAAGTCCCCATAGGCAGATACATAGTGTTTATATACTTTAAAGTATTATCCTTTTAGGTTTTAAGCATATTTTGTTACATTGTAAGCATTGAATTACGTTGCAAACACGCGCATCTTATCTGAAACGTTAAATTTTTAATTTATTTAATGTAAAACTTGAAATTAATATGCAGCTTATGTACTCAATAAATAAAGAAGACACGCTGTTTATTAATTAGTACAAACTTTAATTTTTCCGGTAGTGCAAAGGCTGTGCATTGGGATTTTAAACAATTAATTAAATCTTGTGAGAGCTTGAGTCTTTACTTTATCTATCCATGGCATACATATTTTTATTCCCCTGACTATTGCTTCTGTGCTTCAAATGGGCGCATCATAACGAATGGTTACTTTAATTAATTAAGATTTATTTAAGAAATAGAGTCTCTTCGATGACAATGCCAGCCCTCTACCACACCATCTCTTAGACCATTATTAATTAATACAGTTAAAAATTATAACAAAATCATTTTTTCTTTAAATATATTAAAGTTTCCAGTTTAAATGAAGGCAGCAAAAAAATCCTACTTATTTAATCTGCTTATATTTTTAATTAGCTCTTTCTGCAGCTTAAGTTTAATGACGGTATCGTGATCCTATAATGAACCTTACTTTTGATAATCTTATAACTATTGTGGATTACAAACAGTAACTGAAAATAGATATGTAGATGTATCAAGTTTAAGTCTAGTATGTTGTAGTGGCACTACCACAAAGATATCACAATAACCAAAAGCGTGGCACATGACGTCAAATAGCTAATTGAAGCATCGGCACTTTGAAAGCAAGCGCCGCTGCACATTGACCTGCGCCCATCGGATTACAATGCATACTTGACATCACTCTCATATATAATAGGATTTTTATTGGATTGTTCATATAACGCCATATAACTTAAGCTTTCAAAGAAATTTCTCAAGAATGCTGTAACTATGATTAAATGAAATTTTATTAAAAATGCGAATATTTTTAATTAAAAGAAAAAAGTTTGCAGGCAATAATCCATATAATATTCTTGGCAAGTTTAAGGAGAAATAAATTGTTGTACCTTTTCTAAAGATTCAACGCTAAAGGAATTTGCTATATTATTCGTAGGAGACAAATGATTCAGCTATTTGCGTTAAGATAAAGTCTTAGGATAAGCTTAAATTTTAAGATAATTCCAGAGCTTGGAACCGTTAATACATGAACTTGTCAATTGGTGCCACACGCATCATCTTATATAGGTAAAGAGATATAATTAATACATATTTGAATAGATCTTTTTTTGTTTTAGACAGATTTTGACGCATCATCAAACTTCAAGTCAAACTATTATATCGCATTGCCACAAAATGCAAAAATTTAATGCGAGAAACAGTAAAAGATATTGACATGTTTCGATATGAACTTTATTAACTTGAATAAAATACGCATCAAATGATTAATATTCGAGTATTTCACTTTAAAATTCTACGAGGACTTCCTCTTCATTTGTATACCACGTGAGATACAATTACTACACCAAATTATGATGGGCATTTTGGGAACTGTGGTCAATCACATTGTCTTAAAATAGTTCTCAAGCTGCTTAGCGATTTCTGCTTTATTTGTTTTTTTGTTTAATTCCTTACTATCATCAAGAAATATATATATCTAATACATCAAATCTAACACATATAAAAATGTTACAATAAAAACACCCTGTATATTAATCCCCATTATAGCTTTATTAAAGCTGCTTTCGCAAATTGCTTTTATTGATATTGCTACTAAAATCGATACCATGTACTCTATGCTTTTATTTATAATTAAATTAATATTTATTGTTTTTCACTTTATCTACATTAAGTTTTTTCGTTGTATTATGATAATTGAAAATTATTGACGCTATTGAGTTAGCAGTAAGCTTATGGCTACTAAATACACTATAGCAAATTTTATTTTAATTATTCTTTAAAACATTTATTTATAAAAATTTCTAGATAAGCTACTTTTTCAGGGCAGAAAACACAATGAGGCACTTTTGCTATGGAAAGAACACATACCAAAAACCTTGCTTATCACTTTGCTGCCAAACATTTTATTTGCATTTTTCTTGATGTTGCTTAGCTGCAGTCACAGCGAGCTATATGGTCCAAGGAATTTTTTTAAAGGTCACTAACGAACTTGTTAACCTTGCGATAAGCCAAAAAACTTTTTTCAAATTAATTTCTATATACTTATTTAAACTTAATACAAATAAAATGCTTTAAAGAGAAAGAACAATAAAAACCAACCGGCGCCGAAAAGTATGCAATGCAAAAGGGCAAACCCTAAACACGATGTTCAAAAGGCGGCAACAGCTGCTAGCAACTTGACAGTTTGTAGTTGTTGCAATTGGCAACAGCAGATATAACGTACAACCCGAGCAACAACAGCAACAAGATAATGAACAACTGCAACACCAACAACAACGACAAAAACAGCAGCAAACCTCGACCATGTTTTGTCAAGCTGCACTCAGCACAGCCTTGAAGCGCGTAAATGAACGTAATGCGCGAATTCGCACACCCAAAAAATACTAAACTCAGTGATGAAGAATGGTAAGAGCCACAAAACAGAAGTGAACGGTTGACAGTCGAGTCATGCCGACTATAAGATACCCTGTAGCCACAAGATTTGTTTTATTCGTTTCTCGTAGTTGAAAAAACGAAAAAAAAAAAAATAAAGAAAAAAAACTAGTTTTACCTGCGTAAACTGGAAATTTATTAAGATCCATTGCTTTTTTATTTTATGCAATAGATTTTGATAGTTAATTGTTATCAATTGAAATTTTTATAATTTAAACATATTTTCAGATTTTGGGACTGATATTGCCAGATTCTCAAATTTGCAGTCTATGTTGGTAGGTTGTCACGTTTTTTACATTTTAACATTTTAGAATTGTCAGATTGTTAGATTTTTGTTATGTCATAATGTATGATTTTCAGATTGTCAGATTGACTGTCAGATTCTCAGATTGTCTCACTGCCATATTGTCAGATCGTTGTTATCATATTGTAGGATTTTCAGATAGTTACTAAAATTGTCAGATTTTCAACTTTTCAGATTTTCAGAGTTTCAAATTATCATATCGCCAAATTGTCAGATTGTAAGATTACCTTACTTTCTGATTGTCGGATTATCAGAATGTCAGATCATCATATTGCCGTACTTTTATTTTATCAGACTATAAGACTATCAAATTTTTTGGCGGTGGGATTTCAGTAAGTTTCAAATTTTGAGTTTGTCAGATTATCATATTGCCAGAATGTCAGACTGTCACATAGTCAATTTATTAGATAATCAAATTCGCATATTTAAGATTTCCAAACTGTTGCATTGTAATATTGTCAGATTATTAGAGAATCAGATCGATGTCACATTGTCTGACAAATTATTAAATTCAAATTCATATATATTTATATATAAGAAGACTATCAGGTTAAAATAAATTTAAAAAAAAATCCGTTTGAAAGAGAAAAATCATTCATATATATGTAGATTTAAAGATTAACAGTTGGAACATTCGAGAACCTGGCAAAATGGCAGACGACAAGTTAATTGTAAGGGATTGTTCGTCTGAAAAACCACATGTATGAAATAGTTTTACATGACAGAAGGGAAGTTTCGAATGTTCAGCCGATCTATTAAATGCCAAAAAGCGAATTAAAAGATAGGAACATTGAGAGATTATATGTGCCGGTAGGCAGGCTGAAAAAAAAATAGCTCTTATCCAATTTAAATAATCCCAAAGCTTTAATTGTTTAAATATTATTCTTAGCTAAGCAGAAATAGCCTACGCAATTTGCTCGTATGCTCATCATCCTCTAAGCATTTTTCGCCCTCATAATATACCCGTTTACACTTCGATGGTAGGGTATAACGACTGACATAGCGGCGTGAAAACACAAACCTAACGCAGATAGCAAAAATTTTTGCCACGCCCAAACGCCCACAATGGCGGTTAAAATGCTTGGCGGCAGCTAGGCTGTGAAAATTCATGACATTTTCGCAAGAAATTTTCCACACATTCTGGTATTTCTGCTTTTGCTGGCTTTCCTTCATTTTTCTTATAGCTTTGCACTTGGCTTGGCAGGCGTAGAACACATGAACCCTTTTAGTTTGATAGAATGATAAAATGACTGACAACTGCCTGGGTGAGATATGAACTTGAAGCTGAGGCATTTTAAGGAGCAACAAAACGAAAGGACTTTGCATCTTTGCGCTTGATTTAAGCCGTAAAATGTAAAGTCATTATTTCTCCATGTTGCTAAAAATAGAGTTTCTTTTTAAAAATGGTATTTCCGGATGTCAACAAACAATACAAACGCAGCAGGTTTAGCTCCCTCGCGCTTCCACTCCAAATTAAGTATACGTTGTCAACTTTTCGTTTAAAAGACATTGAACAGCAAGAGAAAAACTTTTACTCAGAAACTTGCCACCTTTTTGGGTTTCCCTTGGGGACATCTGCCAAAGTTCTTTTTTGTTATATGTATAATAATGTTTGTGTCGTTTCGTCTGAGGTTCAACGGAGCGCAACAATTTCGAGGGTTGACAAGAAATACACAGACATTAACATAAACGAGAGTTAGTAGCAAAGTCCAAGTTTTAAAGTCAATCTTAAAGTTATAAATGAGCTAAAGTGACAATATGCAGGGGCAAGTAGCTATGATTGCCTTCGAAGGAAGATAAATAAAAAAATCTGCATATGATTGACCAAAAAGGGAATTCAATTCAGCACTTAGATACTTTAGATTGGCTTAAAGGTTTTTGTGGGAATGTAAACATATTTGCATAAAATGTTGACAATCGAAAATTTGACAAGCATGTAACATTTTGTATTGAAAGTGTTTGGTCATCAGACCAAGAGAATCAGAAGCAATTTGGCATGGAATTTGTGAATTATTTAGTCCATGGGCAGCCAGGAGGATGGTATAGATGTTAAATTCTCTTTAAGTTGGCCTTTCGACTTGTAGTCTTAAAATTGCTTAGACTGCTAATTATAATATATTAAAACTTCTGTCAGTCCAGCAGGCATTTAAGTCCCTATATCATTGAGACACACAATTTACACTTAAATTGTACATAAATCAGAATCTATGTATATTTTAAGCAAATAAAACCGTCTACTGATTTTCTCAAACAAACAATCAAACACACGCATGTACGCACATTTGACACATGCAAAATGAATTTCCGCAGATTTTCATGTCATTTCCGATACAGTTAGCCAAAAAGTCATAATAGAATTAACATCAGCAAAATAAATGCCTCATTTATTTCATTTGCAAATTGCTTGATGTTAGACATTAATCATACGTCATGTTAGCCATCCAATGACAGCCAACTAAAGGCGTTAAAGCGAAAATTAATGGCTAGTATTTAAGTGTTATAATTAATAGATGAAATTATATTGTAGAAGAATTAATCAAGAAAAATATTTAATCATAAGAAGGGATGTGACAATAACAGTTTACAAATGTGAAAAGGTCAAAAATATGATTGATGGAACACAACGAAATTCTCACAAAAAAGGAAGGAAAGTATAAACTTTGACTTTAATAAACTATATAATTGGCGTGTATAGTGGGAATGATTTCTCTTATACTAATTTCATATTTTTTAAAGGCTTTTTTTAGTCAAAGGTTAAATATTAAGTATAAGTTACTTAAACAGTTCTGGTGATTAAAGTAATCAATTAAAACATATTCATCCATCTGCTTGTGAGTTCGACCAGTTCTCAGATATCGACCATTTCTCAGATATACTCAACTCATAGCAATTGAGTCATATTGCTCTATTCATCCATTGAAAACCTGGTTCTGGTAAAGGAATTACTTCCATTAAAATGCTGTCACTTTTTTATTTAAATAAAGAAACATTAGAAAAAGAAGATAAAAATATTCTTTTCATAAGCAACTTTATTGCATTTAAACACATAACTTTACTTTTTTTGAACAAATTTTTCCCTACTTAATGCAACAAAGCAATACTGCTTTGCACACATGCAGCATTCCGATTTGCGGCTATTTTTTGGGCTGTGGGCAACATTAATTAAAAATATTTATCACTCAATATTGAACATAATGTTGACATAAATACAAACTCTATAAATATCGAAGAATATTAAAAATGTATTTTCAAATAATCCATAATAATAATTCCACATCCCCAAAAGCAATTGGAATTAAGACACATAAATCATGCGTATTAGCAACACGAAATTATGGGATTCAAGCGTAATCCTATGAATTCGGAAATGAGAGAACGGCTGATTGGTTTTGTTTCAAAAATGTTTTACAATTTTTTACTATTTAATAGAATATATATTTTAGAAGTTGTTGCTAACTTGAGTAGTTATCATTAAATATTAACTAACCGCAATATTTAGTGCTTATTAAATATTAAATATGTTTTGTAGACTTCACATGTTTGAAACTCTGCATAAGAAATTAGTATTGTTAATAAGTAGAAAATATTTGAATTTTCTGGTATGATTAGTTTTGCCTTTAAAATTTATAGTTCTTATTTGTGTTTAATATAATAAAAGGGATTTTAGATCCCATCATTGTGTCTTGCGGTTGGGATCGCACCGGCAAGGTCTGGAATTTGGCTAACAGCAAGTTGAAGAACAACCATCACGGCCACAATGGTTACCTAAAACACTGTCACTGTTTCACCCGATGGTTCGCTTAGCACCTCTGGTGGCAAGGACGCCAAGGCTCTGTTGTGGGATCTCAATGATGGCAAGAACCTGTACACCCTGGAGCACAATGCATTGTGCTTCTCGCCCAACCGCTGCTGGTTGTGCGTTGCCTATGGCCCATCTATTAAGATCTGGGATTTGGCTTGCAAGAAGACCGTTGAGGAGCTGCGCCCTGAGGTTGTCTCACCCACATCCAAGGCTGATCAGCCACAGTGCCTGTCCCTGACCTATTCCACCGATGGTCAGACTTTGTTCGCCGGCTACTCTGACAATTCCATTCGCGTTTGGCAAGTCTCTGTCTCAGCTCATTAAGCTGCTGCGCCTTACTATAATCTTAAAATATTTAAGAGCAAAAGAGCATTTTTTGAAGAGAGCGACAAAAATAAATTCTATGTAAACGTTCTTTTAAGAAAAAAAAAAGTGAGTGGTAGCGTACTCGCCTTCAAATCGGAAGGTCGGTAGTTCGATTCCACCCAGCAGCACATAACGAATAAACCTATACCGGGCTCGTTGTTATCTTGTCTTGGCGGCCAATTCACTGGCACTAATCGTTAAAAAAGCTGCTTACCGAACTTGCCTCTCCATTGTGCCGCCGGCCCATTCCCAACCAGAAATGAGCTGGTAAGAAATGACACTTGCATAAACGAGCAGTAATTTACACAATAAAATTAAATAATTTGTCAGCGCAATTCCCTTGTAATTCTTCTTCTTGGTTAAAGTGAAGAACAAACAGAGCGTTTTTAAGAGTAACACTATCCTCGCTCTTGTAAACTGTTGCCACAAAAAATGATTGCTAAAAATCGCCCTTCACTTAGAGTAATAGCAACAGAGAATTAGATTTATCGAGAGAGGGTATAAATACATGTATTCTCTGCCCCTTCAAACTCAAAGAATGCAATCTGACTTTAAAATCGATTTACAATTTGCTATACATTCATATTGAATAACTGAAGTTTGCCCGCTGCATGTCAGAGCAATATTAATAGCAATCAGCAACGAACAGAAACCCAAGCAGCAGGATTCATATTAGCTGCCGGATCGGAATACTACACAGCACGGAAATTATCATGAACGTAACAGACTGGCAGACAAACGATGGGATGGATGGACGGAGCAATGCTGAACCAGACAGGCGGTAAACCAAAAATGACAGTTTGTACGTCAAAAGTGAACATTGTTGACTTTAAAGTCACATTGAAGAGTCCTTTACACACACACACACGTATACAAGGACATATACAGATACAAATATAGAGAGTTCCACACACTCACACACACAGGCATGAACAAGTGCTGAGCGCAGTTCAATTACACGAGTCGTTGTGGTAGCTGCTTCAATGCTTGGCTACAAGTTTATTGAAAGGTTACATGAATGACAACTCACCCACACACACACACACACACACTCACTGACACATATACGTGTTTACAAAATGCCGGACTGTTTGTAGTTGCGCTTCATTCGTTTCGCCTCCTCTCACTTCGTCCCCGTCCGTCTCGTTGTACATTATTGCATTGAATTAAGTGAAATATTCTACCCGTCTCTGTTTATGACAATAGCATACATTTAGGCGCACGAATGGACAGCAATTGCAACAGGGTGTCCTGGGTACAGACGTAGAGGGAATGCTTGTGGCGGGTGTGTCTGGTGTTCATGTCAAAAGACGTGCCACAACATATCTCAGCAGTCGTTACGTGCAGTCACGAATGCTAAAAAGTGCAACTCCTATTTCCCCTAACTTGCCATTTCCTCCGCTTACCTGGCAGCTCCAGTTCCAAATCACTGCAAGCTATTCTAGGCGACACTGTTTATGTCCGTTGATATGGATTTTTCAAATTGACATGGCGTTTAATATTTAAACAGAAAAACTGCACGTCATTTTCCATAGATAAATCTGTATGTAGTACAGTACAGAGTGCTACTTTAATATAGCTACGTTCAGACGTTTAGAATTTTTATGGAATAGTTTTCCAAAAATAATCGAGCGTTTAAATTTATTAATAATGTTCCCGTAACATCGCCAGAGTAATATAATTCGTATAATAAAAATTAATAAAAGTATTTTAATTTTGCCATCCATTCACCTGTGGGGCCTCGTAGCCTTCTAAACGCGGGGTCGTGGGTTCGAATCCCACTCATGGCAAGAGGCATGACCACTCCAACGTCCCTCTTAAAAAATTGCTTCTCTACTTAATAGAAAGCTTTTCTCCATTTGCACAATGCCTTTCAACAATTTCCGGCAACCCCCCTTGCCGCACTCTTCATCCCCCCACGCTAAATTTAGGGTACACCATAGAACCAAGCGCCATTTATAGCTTATCGGCGTACAGCAACAACACCAGCTAGAATGATGCCAACAATTAAAAAGACTGTATCGCCCAGCCTTTCCCCACCACTGGGATAAGTAGTATCTGGCCAATCACCAGTTCGATCGAAAAAACTCAACAGATTACAGAAACCAACACAAGAGAAGTAAACATAAAACGGCTCCCCAAATTCGATGTCGTCCAAAGGCATTTTCAAAACGGACACGAATACGACAATGGAACGTTAGAACCCTAAAAGGAAACATCAAGATTAGCACAGTTCGAGGAAGAAATGGAGAAACTGCAGATAGCGATAGCTGGCATCCATCCACAAGGCAGTAGACGGATCGGCAGACCCAAAGCGACCTGGAGAAGATCCATCTTCCAAGAACTGACCCAGGCGAACACAACATGAGACAGAGCTAAACAGACGGCGCAAATTAGGGTTCGATGGATGGCTCTTGTAGAGGCCCTAAGTTCCCAAGTGGAATAATAAGGAAAAAAAAATCCATTCACTAGTTGCTCTCGCTGCAATTACAAAAATTATGTGCGGAAAAAAAAAGTAGAGGCACATTGAAGGAATTCGCAAAAGACTTACTTGCTTTTGTATAATTTTTATGCGTTTTTCCATTAAATACAACTTCAAAGCGATGAATGCGAAACATTCAAGTTAGAAAATAATATATAATTGAGTGCAATTTAAAACAACGCCACTTTCAAACTCGTTTTTTACTCGTTTAGCCATATCGATGTTATAGTATCCAACTCCTCCCAATTCTTTGTGAATTCAGAAATTTTATATGTTTCAAATGCTCCAAAAATACGATAGCGGTGCTTCAAAACACGTCGTGACAGATAATGAATCATGGATTTACGCGTATGAGCCCGAAAGTAAACAGCAGTCGACTGCATAGGTATTTCAAGAAGAGCCAAATCAATAAAAGTTGCTCGCGCACGAAGCACTTCCAAGCAAATGGCCGCCCGTTTTTTCGAAAAAGCTGGACATGTCGCAACCTTACCACTAGAACAACGCAGAACATTCAATTCTGAGTAGTACACAACCATTTGTTGGCCAGTTGCCTACCAAGAAAGCGAAAAACCAACTGCTGAAGATGGATCACTCCTCAGCACGACAATGTGAGCTCTCGCACATCGGTTCAAACAACTGCAATTTTAAGCACTTAAAACATCGCCATATAGTCCTGACTTGTCACTGAATAACTTCTTTCTGTTGCTGTACCTAAAAAATAAAATGAGAGGTCTACGTTTTACGACACCAGAAGAAGCGGAGGCATTCAGAATGCATGTTTTGGAGATACCTCAATCAGTGTAGCAACACTGCTTCGATAAAGGCAAACGGTTCAAACGCATGCAAAAATGTATAGATCTTAGTGGCGAATATTTTGAAAAACAATTAAGAGATTTTTAATGATTAATATTTATTTTTGTTCTCTAAAAATAATAGGCAACCCTCGCATAAGTGTGCTTGCAAAAGTGTGGCATCTTAAGCCAAAAAAGACTGCAAACCAATAATTTAATTATGTAAACTCTAGTTGATATTAATAAATAAACAATTTTTAGAAATAATTTATTAAACAAATAATATTCATCGTACTTGCTATCAAATTAACTTGCAGCACATTCTTGTTTTCATATAATCGCCAAAGAATTTGTGCACCATCTACCTGTCAATTCAAAAATGTCTCTTTTTATTAAAGACCGTGTAGCTGGAAAAGATTGTCTGGACTCACAAAATTTTGTTCTTTTTTCTTTTCCAGCCATTTAACGAGTCTGAATACTTTTGAGTGATTAAAATTCGAGGTGAATGTTCAAAGTTATCGAATAACCAACCATTCACAGTCATTCATTCAATCAATAGTCTCGATAGGCATTTTGGTAATTATTTTAAAATATCAAAAATTTCATCTCCTCACCTTAGTAAAATCATATTTGTGACACAAATCTCATATACAAAAGTAAACAATCTTTTTTTAATATCACAAATATCGTATAACTGATATTTGAAGATAATATTATTGAGAAATTTTAAAAATAGCTTCCTATAAATCTTTCTGTTAAAAAGTTTTTAAACCTTAAGACTAGTTTATTTATTCCGAAAGCTATATATGAGATATGATTGGTTTTATATGCTGTTCCAGTACATTCCATCGCATATAAAAGTCAAGCTTCATTAAATTTTGGCATCATAGAGTAAGCAGTCAAAGACAAACAGACATACAGCTGACTACATTTGAAAGGGTTGCGTCTTATGTGCATCCAGCGTACCGACTATAATATCTGCTTTTGATGTTGTTGCAAGACAATCTGCATTAATACAATCGCAGTTGCCTGAAGAGACTATATGCATCCAGTATATGACGGACACGCGTATTGATGCACACATCCTGGGAAACAATGCACAAATCTAAAGCAGTGCCTCAAATTGTTGCAAATTAACCTGACCGTAGGCTTGTTGTTTAAACTTTTAAGGAGCTTGTATGATTACCGAAACATCACCATCTAGCTCTAAATGCAGATGCATTTGCTAATAATTCGCATTATAAATGCACGAAAATAGTCGTACACTTAGCACCAAGAACTGCATCTGAAGCCATGTACGAGTATCTCCATTGAAGCTTTCCGCACTCTTTACATTTTTCAAAAATAGCTGCATTTTTTGCTTATAGAGGTAGCTAGGCTCAGCCGCAATTTCATCTCAAAACATTCTGAAGCTTGTCGAATTTGTTGCCATCATCAAGTGGCTGTTGTTGCCTTTAAAACTAGTTGCATATTATCGACCCTTATTCGACTTAACGAAAAGAATTCTTTGGAGTTTTTTATTTGTTTAGAGAAGATTCTTGTTCTGGCCTTAACTTATATGGACAGAAATCTTGATATCCATCTTCAGGCTTAACTGCTGGAAAGCGCGTAATAAAATTGCAATTGCGCGATGCGAAGCAAATCTTGGCCAAATACCCATTGGCCAAAGAAGTAATCTTGCCTTACAAATCAAATTATTTCTGTAATAATGCCAGATTGTTGCTTTGGTATTTAAGTCTGGAGATACTGCATCCTAATTAATTAATTAAAAGTCATGAGGAATAAAGCCGTTAGAAAATATTTCTCATTTCCTCCGATATATTCGAAACCGTAATTTCCACAAGGATCTTCGAAGTCCTCTTGCTGGCGGCTTACTTAAATACAATAAGCGATCGATACGCGGACCGCTTACGTGCCTTTCCGAACTAACTCGCAACTGCCCATTTCCATCTGCCTAAGTTTAACGTTAAATATTTTGACATTTACCTTAACACTGCAAAAAAATGTAGGATTGGCGAATACATTTTTTATTATTTATAATTCA
This sequence comes from Chymomyza procnemis, assembly GCA_035046065.1. Lineage (NCBI taxonomy): Eukaryota > Metazoa > Arthropoda > Insecta > Diptera > Drosophilidae > Chymomyza > Chymomyza procnemis. The sequence continues at coordinate 6,179,546 of JAWNOJ010000023.1, read as the reverse complement.
ATACCCCTTCAAAAGTCCCATAAGCCCTTAAAGATTCTACATTTTAATGAATCAAAATTGTATTATCTATTTATTTACTTAAAAAGATTTTAGTTAAAAATGTTTGAAAATTTGTTAAAACAACCGAAGTTAAATTTTTGGTTGAACTTCTTTCAGCCGAAGCCAAACCCATACTTGCCCGCAGTATCAAGCGAATAGGCCTGAGGTATTCCCCGTTATTCATACATCACAACGTCTGACCGCACCTTGAAGCGTTCTCCATTTCCCGCAGCCCACAAAATTTATGCCTGATTAATGATATACTCATATGTCAACCATGATTAATGTGTTATTGAACTCTTGAGGTTGACAAAAGATTTGTAAGTTTTGGTATTTTCTTCGTTTTTGTTGAATCGTCTAGGCAATACAAGCAAAGAATATTGCTTTCTGCCCCACTGAACTGAACTATTTATGTGCTGAGTCAGCAGACTAAATGTATCCTTGAACCATGACACTATTTCAATTACTTTCAAAAAGTGATTTTAAGTTTAACAATCTTATTAAATATTTATATAAAAGCTTTTCCTAGATACTCATAATACTTGACGGGAAGTATATTCCCAGTCAGCAGCTAAAGGAGCATGACATGGATGTGTTGTCGATGGAGTTTAAATATTTGTATGAGTTGTCACTTTCATGTTTTTATGCATTAAGCTGTTAAGGAATGCTTAGGAAAGTGTAAAATGTTAGGAATTCAATCAACCATGTCATCGATTTTGGTATTACATGTTAATATATATTCTATTAATAATAAACTAAATAAAGTAAAATATTATTTAAAAGTAATTTAGCAATTGTTTTATAATTAATATTTAATACTTCGAAAACAATTAATCACATAGGATATAGGAATATCCACTTTTTAACACCGAAAGTAAACATAAATACATTAATTTTCGACTTAATTTTCGTTAAATGTTCAATTTTATTGTTCGATTAATCGATTATTTTTAAGGTCATCTTGTTTTCTAAGAAATTCGGCACATTTAAAGACATATAAAGACTTTGAGTGATATAAGCGAGAAACATAGGTAATACTAAATTTGCTTTAGGTGGTTATTACAATCCGTAATCGGGTTACACCCAAACTCACTAGCCCTCCCCAGGCGCCTGGCTTTGCGCGCTAGACGGGTTATTTCAATGGAAAATAGGTCCTCCTTATCTTGGTTTTTCCAGGCGCATCCCCTTTGTCTTCCTTGGTTGGCATCGAAAACCTTTTTTGCTGGAGATTCTCCATCCATACAAACGACATGATTGTGCTAGCGCAAACGTTGTGCCGTAATACGCTTGACGACATCAATGTCGTTGTAGAGCTCATACGAGGGTTGTCTTTTATATTTCGGAATTGGAGAACAAAAATAAATATTAATCATTGAAAAGAGCTTTATTGCTCTTCAAAATGTTCCCCATTAAGTTCTATAAATTTTTGCATAAGTTTTGAACGAATTGTCAAAGTACTTTGCCCACACCGATTGAGGTATCTCCAATGCAATGCAATCTGAACGCATCAACCGCTTCTTCAGGTGTCGAAAAATGTTGACCTCTCATTTTTTTTTTAGTACAGGAATAAAACGAAGTCATTCGGTGCCAAGTCAGGAGTATATGACCGATGACTCATCAAAACGATGTTTTAAGTGCTCAAAAATGCAGTTTTTTGAGCCAATGCGTGAGAGCTGGCCTTGTCGTGGAAAAGAGTGATCCGTCGCGTGATCTTGCGGATGGGTTTCTTGGTTTCTTGGAAGACAACTGGGAAACATATGGTTGTGCGCCACTCAGAATCGGCTGTTCTGCGATGTTCAAATGGAATGGTTCCGACATGTCCACTTTTTCCGGAAAAACGGGCGACTATTTGCTTGGCAGTGCTTCGTGCGCGATCAACAATTGTTGAATTTGGCTCTTCTTGAAACGCCCATACAGTCGACTGCTGTTTACTTTCGGGCTCATACGCGTAAATCACGATGTCATAGACGTCTTTCGAAGCAATGCGATTGTATTTTTTGAGCATTTCTTTCGACCTATCGAAACGAACCTTTTTTTTTTGAACGAATGACAAATTGTGTGGAATCTTATGCGAAAAAATTTTTTTGACAGTCAAATGTTTAGCAATATTGAATGTATGCTATTAGTTTGCGCACAGCATCAGTGGTTTCTGGAACAACAACTGATTTTGTGTGACCTACACGAAATTCGTGAAGTGAACTACGAGCTCTGGTGAATTCACGATACCAATAAACACTTGTTCTTGATGGAGCTTATTCACCAAAAATAGAATTAAGGTCATCCACTTTTGTTGATGTAATCCACTTTGAAAGTTGTAAATAAATTATCGCACAAAACTGTTCACGATTTAATTCCATTATTTGGCAGAGACAAATTATTTAAGTTAGTGTAAATAACACAAATAGCGCTCATATGTCAAAACGTTCTGAGTACGTATAACCTCAAAGATGCCAAACTTTACGATAGATCTGTCAGTAGCCAGATTGCAACGCTTAGGCTGCGCAATCCCGCAATATAAAAAGGCAACCCTCGAACAACTCATGGGACATTCGAATGCGAACTCGTCTTTAATCCGAAAGTAGCCGAAAATTTTGCAAAGGCCCCATGATTCTGCGCCATATTACAGTACGGGCAGAATGAACGTCTTGTAGGATGAGCATCAGTTGAGAAATTTCTCTGCCTCGCATCCGCTTTTTAACACCATAGTTACATTAATCACCCGGCTGATGTCATTGTTGGTGCCCACGGCTTCGCCAAACTATTTGAGTTCTTCGACAACTTTGAAAGTATGTCCATCGCCTAAAAATGAGAGCCAAGACTCTATGTATCCCTGATTGTAACATATACAGCGTATTATTTGTCTTGCACTCTATAACTGATAGACCCGGTTCCGCTAACTCCTGTTCGATTGCGGAAAATGCAGCAGGAACATCTCGCTTACAACTCGCAGTTATATAAATAACATCGGCAATATCAATTGAAAGGAGCAAATAGCAACAAAGAGAAGGTCTGTGAGGAAAGAATTCTTACAAGTCCAAAACTCTATGTTAAATACTATTAAATCTGAAATATAAGTTAAGAATCTCCATAAAATACTGCGTTTGGTAACTTCAAGCTAGATATTTTCATAAAATAAACAATTACGCAAACTGTCCTAAAATAACATCTTCAATCCAATTAATTATTACGAATTAAAGCCCAGAATAGCAAGACAGGTGGGCAGGTTTATGGCCAAGGGATTATTGTGTGCGTTTATTTTGTAAAGGTGCTCCCTGCTGGCTTTGATTATTTCGTCCACAACTGTAGGCATTTGCCTCAACTGTTTGCTCATTATGTTCACTGATGAAGCTGTGCCCGAAGAACAATGCCATATATACACGCCAGCTTGATGAAGAAGCCAGAATATTTGGAGGGACTGATGCTTCAGAATTTTGTACTTGCCTTTTGTGGGATGATTTCGTTATTTAATCGAAACGGGCGGAGAGATGCTATGCCTCAGCGTGCAGGCAGTGTGACTTTTCACCGTGAATGACTATATTCCATCTCTGTACCCATGGTTGCACGTTATTAAATGCATGCCTGAATGCGTTGCCATATCAGAAATGTCGGCTGACGTCATGAATGCATGAATGTATCGTCAGCTTATGTGCATTGTGTTTGGGCCAGTTTCCAATACAGTACGGGGCCCAGAACGCTGCCCATGGGGGGCACTCCAGCGCACACTGCTTGAATAGGAGACTGTAAGTGTTTGATTCTAACGTAGACTCTTCTGTTCTCAACGTAATCCTTTGGAAATTGGTAGTATTGTGTAGGTAAATTTCGTTTTAGCTTATGCACTAAGCCTTGATGCCACACCCTTTCGAAGGCCTGCAGCACATCCAGAAACCAAGCTGCGAAAGAGTCAACAATGCTTTTGACCACCCGCTGTATTTGTTGGGTGGCACCGTGTCCTCGTTTCAATCAAAGCTGGTAACCTGGAATTATATTTTTATTAACTAGTGCAGTGTTAAATGGTGATGCCTTCACGCCTACGACGCATAAAAACTACGAAATCAGACGGCTGCTTCGGGGCCGTAAGCATGGATCCAACACTTCTCAGATCTACTTATAATCAGAAACCATCATTTCACATACAACGCCTGTTTGTTTCAGTCCCAAAAAAAAAAAATTACAACGAAAATGTCTTTTAACAACAATCGATGATTGGCAAGCACTATGAAAATTAAAAAACTTCAAAACTTTGTTTTTGAACACATTTCTAAATTTGTTTCTATCTGCTAAATAATAACACTTTATATTTATAAATCTTAATATTTTTTACATTCGAGGCAGAGCCTCCAGTCTTTTATTTACATTGTTTTTATTTGTGTAGGAACAATTTTGTTTGTGTATAATATACGCCATTTAGTTTTTGTTTTTGATTTGTGTGTTGTTGTTTTTGTTTTAAGCGGATTACGCATAAAATGTTCTTCAATTATTGAAGTATGAAATTCTTCCTCCAGTCATTTTTAGTTAACTTATTACGTCTTTGGCTTCATTGAGTATCGATCTTGGTTTTTTTTTTGCTGGTTTTCATCAACTTAACGTGTACGCTCATTACGGGAATAAGGTGCTGCATTTCGTGCCAGATTACGGCGAGTTCGTCGTTGATGGCGCAGATGTGTCATCTGCATTTTAACCAAAACGTAACTGCGACCCTGTCCATGCACAAGTACCTCAGAGGTGCCTCTATTAATGGTAATGCAAACATTGGATCCCACTGCCATGGTGCAAGAGTCGCCAGCAAAAGCCATCAAATATGCATTATTTGGAAGGCGATTCACGAGCGAGTTTGGACTAAGCAAACGTAGGACGCGTACGTTTGGCTCTTCATCGATGCCATCAGCATGCATGCAAAGTCCCCGTACATCCATCTGTCCGTAACGCATATGAGTTACAGCCCCATTACTATCCGCAATGATCTGCCGCAAAAGTGGTTGATATAATCGCGAAAAGGCCTCAGACCGAGAAGACTCCGGCAGCTCGTTCGACATCATTTTTAATTTTTAAATTAAAATTTTTTTTTTTATTTAATTAAATTCGGCAGAACCGTTCAACAAGACAGCTAAAATAATTTGACAAGAAAAGCAATGCCAAATCTGTGCTGTAAAACGGCAAAAGTTTTTCGAAGACAAAAAAAATTGTACTCATAGCGCTCGATAAGAAATCGATTCTTTTCACAAAATCAATTGTACTTATTATATTCCAGTGCTTCCCAACACTGTACAAAGTTTAATACAAAGCAAAAGCAATACAACTGATTCTGCTGCAGAAAAGTGATATTCCAAAATCGTCCGCATCACTATATATCATACTATGCGCTTTGGAAACCCCTCGAAGATTATTGTAGGACTTTTAACGAATAAAAAAATATATTGGCTGTCGCAAATGTCTGAAGAATGGGGAACCCAAAGGCAAAGTTAAGCTTATTGGTTTTAGACTTTTTGGATGTCAACCATTTTGGAAGTCAAATTTTTTCCCATTGGAAAACTTATTTGTGCTGTACTAGTATTCCCGCTACCACAGACAGATCATCTTAATCAAGATAGTGTATAACTCCTCACATAAGGGGAAGCTTATCTGAGCTATCTCGGCTTGGATATTTGTATTCTTTGAATGGTTTGAACTTTTTGAGCTATACAACGGCATAGATGTTGTTTGTATAACGTCGCAACGTCCGCGTTGGCTCGGCCATGTAGTTCGAATGGATGAAAACACGCCAGTGGAGAAGATGTTGGATGGAAAGACCCATTGAAAGAGGACCTATTTTCCTTTCGAGGAACCAAGTAGTGCAGCAGCGCTGGGTGAGAACAAGTGAGGTCATTTTAGTGAGGTTAAGTTTCACGACTTGTTAAAAATCTTTCTCGTTTGTTGTACGGTTATCACCGCCTGGCATAAGATTTCTCTAAGGACAGACAAGTCAAGTTGCGTTAAAACCTTAAAGATTGACCAGAGATCAGTGTACGTGTTTGGTTACTGGGTGAGAAGGCCAACGTTGGCGTAAAAGCAAAATGCACAATAAGAAATATTTATATGTGTGCAAATGCTAAAAGCTGCAAATGGCTTTCAGACTTATGCCCACAACACAGGAGAAGCATAGGCGAGTCCAAAAATAACGCAAACAGGAGTGCCCATACCTCCTCCTAGAGCTGGTACAGTTCAACATTCTATTCAATAAAAGTTACTATTGGTATCAAATCTCGACAGCCTTTTTCAGCAAAAGAGCATATAAAATTCGTTTATCTCATGGTAAAATATTATTCCCAGTTAATTAACAATTAGATAATTAAGCAGGCAACTCACATAACAAACAACACGTGCACGGTTATATACTGTAGCTTAACTTATATACATATGTATGTATATATGTATGTATGTATATATGTGTATGTGTTTGTGTATTTGTTTGTCGATTGGATGCCACAAATTAACGTAATAACTACAAAATTACAAAAAGCACACATATGGGAATTACGTTAAGAGCCCCACACGCACCCACACACACACGCACCCACACCTGCACATAGCGGTGTGTGTGTTGCATGTGGCATAGAATGTAGGCAACTCCCAACATGTTGACGATGCACGCCAAATGTGAGGCCAAAGAAATGGCTTTATGGCGCACCTTTTCAGTCATATGACGTAGTCAAGAAGTGGGTCTAAAGTCGAAAGGTGCTCACACGCGCACACACACACACGCATGCATTAATTTTAATTACGTTGTTCTTTACACCTTAACGTGTTGAAATACCATAACAAAACAGAAGAAAAAAGACCAAAAGAGCTGAAAGCAAATAAACAACATCACAAGGAAAAAGCTCAAAAAGGCGAAAATGGCAAAAATGTAAAGGTATTGCAACAATTAAAGCCAACTTAAGCACACAGACAGATAATTTATTATTTTTATACCCTTACAAAGGATACACAATAGATATATTTATAATTAAGTAATTTGAAGTGATGTTTCTCTGATAAGCACGAAAAATTCACTTGGTTTGGATGAATAAAGCAGGCAATCTTAGCAACAAGTATTTTTCAGAGAAGAATATCCATCAATGTGATTGGACTAAAAAATGTGGTTCATAATGTGCTGGAAAACCTATTGAGGGAAAACGCCTTATATTTTAAAGAATTGGCAGAATTCCCAAGAAAATTATTATATGTTTTACTTACAAACAGAAAATGGAATGTTTCAGCAATGCTGATTTAGCAAAGCAAAAATAAATATGTGGTTTTGCTATGATTGGTGGTTTTCAAGCTAGATTACTCAGGACCATATATGAGATATTTTATATCTCTAAACCTTATAAAGAATTGCATCAGAAGTGGTGAACATCTTCCAAAGCTCTTCTTCAGAGTCCACAGGTTTTTTGGGACTTGAACCGCTGAAAACTCATGAAGTGTGTAACTAGGACGTGTACGCAGGAGTTCTTTAGAAATGGTAATCACTCGGATCAACTTGTGCCTCAGGCTCATTCGTAATATTTTATTCTTATTATTAATATACGATTACAACTAAGTGCAGTTGACCTTAAGATTAAACGAATCAAAAATGTTAAATTTAAGAAACATTAAAATAATATAAAACTAACTAACTAATATAATAATATTAGCTAACCATCCGCTAGTGGCTGATGTGTGACTTTTGGATTTACAATTTAATAGAGAAGAATTTAATGGAGAATGAGCACAAGAAGTCTCATAAAAGTTGAAGCTTTCTTAGCAAAAAAATAAGCCAAAAGATCAACGTTGACCAACGTTTCTTTTATAATTCTCGAAAATGCGAATCAAGATGCGTTAAGATAGACAAAGAAATAATTTGAAAAGACCGTTCATATGACAAAAAATAGTAGAGGTTATTAAAATTTGCGCATAAAACGTGAAAAGAATTGTGTAATACATAGTTAGATCTACAAAATGGTAATGCTAGAAGTAGAAAATTGCGAGTTACTCTGGACGGAATGGTTAAAGGCATTTTTTTAAGAGTGAATTAGAGTCAATGAAACGGAGTTAAGGCTTACGCAAAACTAACACGCCGTGACATGTTCTACGATCATTTAGAGAAGGTAATTTTATAAGTCGTAGTCTACAAAAATAGGATGACAATCGAATATTGTGATGCCAATTTAAACCCTGAAGAGCAAATATTAAAAACTGGATTTGAACAGACTCAATCGACTCTTGATAGTGTTGATATTGCGGACGGACAAGCGAAACGTATAGTACTTTACAATTGTATAAGTTATTAAGTTTCGTTGCATAAGTATATATATCTTATCTCATAAGATATCTCATCTCACAGGTCACAGATTCCACAAAATTCTATAAATATATATTCTCTAAATATACATATATATTACTCTAATTTTGTTTCCCTGCTACAGTATTCTATACAAAATATACCATTTTTTATATCGTCTGTCAGAATCTCTGTCGCTTTTCACCATTCAAACTTTTTTCCAAAGTGACATTATCACTTTAAACTTATTGTCATAGAGTATACAGAGTTCGGTAGCGTAAAGTTTCTTGAAAATTTGAAAATTTTTCTGATCCCAGAGGTGTGTAAGCTCCATGCTTATTGCTTTAGTATGCGTGTGTGTTGTCCTATTTGTATTTGTGTGAGTGGCTTTGTCAATGATACAACCAAAACGATAATTTCCGCTGAATAGTCACCGGTCACTTTGGGGGTTTGTGTGTATGTCCTGTGGGTGTATCTATGTGTGGGAGTATATGTGTACGTGTGTGTGTGTGGCGTCTAAGTGAGCATTGACATGCAAATTTCAATTTAGTGAAAAAGCTTTTTGGCGGCATCAAATGAATAAAACTTGGCTGAAAATCAAGGGCAAGGGATTAGAACAGCTTAGAGTATAGAAATTTAAGTGACATTTGCTGGTACTATAAAGGAGTACAGGATTTTCAATTAAAAAAAATATTTTTATACTTTCATAACATATTTATATGATAGAGCTTAATTATAAATATTATTTTTTATTATTATTCCTTTATGTACTTTTTTTAAATTTAGAATTATTAAATCTTAAAGTTCAAATTATTATATGCATAGGAAGAATTTGGTCTTAGGTGAGATAAAGGCTGCAAAAATGGGGACACTATTAATCATTTTGAAAATTGTCCATACAGTACCTTGTGGCATTCCGTTGATAAATTTTTTTTGTATTTCTTACATTTTGGCCTGAAACGTTTTTTTTTAACTTCCGGAGGGAGACAAATCCTTTATAAGTCAAAGCTGTTAAAATATCACAGAAAACAGATACAAAATACGATGAATTTAGTGCAAAACTTGATTTTTGTACTTGGCCGATTTGTCCTATGAGAGTTTTTTAAAGCAAAAAATCGATTCTAATCAAACATGGAAGAGTACCAGGAAACACTAGTCATGAAAAATATATTTTATATTTTTCATCCGATTTTGTCTATAAGAGCTTAATATAGAGTGTACCAAAAAAATTTTCTTTTATTTTATGACGGCTTTAATTACTATACTTAGAATGGTCCGATTTAGGTCAAACATGCGCCGTCTTGTTCGGCCTCGTTCCTATTGGCAAAAAATTGAGACAGTCGATTTTCACAAAACTTGCCTCGAAGCGAATTTTTCACCTGTAAATTTGTTCGCCGTGGACATGATTAGATGCTAATCACTTGGTACCATGTCCAGCCTATAAGGCAAGTCATTATCAATGTTTGTGGCCTGGCATTGTCGTGATGGAACACAATTGCTTTTCTCGCGTGCCACCCATACATCGAGTCATATTTCTGACAAAATCTTTCGGAATCGGACTTATACAACCCGCGATACAGATAATTATCGGCATCTATTTACCTCACCCATATATATTTCTTGGTTGCCGAATTGGTTATATCTTAAATAACAAACAAATTTTTCGTCCAAAAGTTTTTAATTTTTGTGTGATGCCCTTTTAAGAGCTATATAATATATTCCCGATTTTAAAATCTAAAATAAGCTGGCATCCAATTTGATAGCAACATTTATTTTTCCATAAATTGTTCCTTTTCCTCTTATTATCATATCTACCTAAAACAGCTTTGAGAGGTCTTCGATTCTAAAAGTTACACATTTTTTCGTCTGTCTTTATTAATAAAGGTACTTTCATTCGGATTCTCTTTAAACTGCAATTAATATAAATTTGCCCATGGTCCGCAATGTAGCGTTGACAGAATTATCAAGGGAATACATTTTTTATATTATTTTTAATACGAATAATTTATGTTCCAATTTTATTAAGCGATGGAAACTACCGACGCCGATCTTAAGGAATATGTTGACTTGTTCATGCAATGTGATTTGGAAGAGGCTTTGGATTAGATCTGACTATAATGCATATTATAATTAACTTGTAACAGTTCTCAATTTATATATAACAAAGCTTAACAACTTGATTCTAGGTAAAAACGTACTACTACTTTTCAAATTCTAAACTAGTCTCTTAAAAATAAATTGTCCTTAGAATATTTAAATTTAATTTTAGCACAATGTTTCATTATAATACTAAATTACAAATGATTATTAAATAAATTTAAAACTTTTAAGCATAACTTGTTACTTATCAATATCCTATGTTCCACTCAGAGTCAAAAGTAACAGAAGAACTTTAAAATTACAACAAAGTCGTGAAATATAAAACCTTCCACAGGAGGTAGCCTATCAACCAACATTCAACACAATACCCAATGAATTAGTCTACAGTTTGTTTACATTTATTAGAGTTTGCATTTTTGTTTGCCGCCTCCTGCTTCAGATTTATATCCTGAAAACTCCAGGCTACACCCCAGCGTGTAACTCTGCCTTGACAAAATTCTGTCTGACAAACGTTTGTAATCTTACGCGATTGAAGATACTTCAGCAGCTTCGCCATATTGGCTTTGGCTCCTACCATCGAAGTGAAAATGCTGCAAGTAAAGTATTTCAATTAGAAGCAATCTTAGGTAGGAATATACAAACTTACAGCACGCGCTCCTTGTACAGCTCGCTTTCATCGATAATCTGTTTGACAAAACTTAGCTCACCGCCCTCGCAGGTGAGTTCCTCAGCAACCCCTGTACGCACAGTTTTGGGTGCAGGACGACGCTCTGGATTGCGTGTGTTTGCCTCAAAAGGATTCTCCAGTTTGGAGTCAAAAAACGGCGGATTACATAGACAGAATTGAAACTGCTCAATAGATGCGTCCAAGGAAAAGTAACTTTGAAATATATGCGCTTTATCCGGTTGAGCATGCACAGAAATCAGCTCCTGCAGCTTATTGCGCGCAATATTTTCACGTGCAAAACTTAAATTTACTTCGTTGGATTCCAGTGCCAGCATGGACCATTGATTCTTTTTGGCTGCCAGCAACGAGTAAATGCAAGATGAGCCACAACCTAAAAAGAAATTGATTGAAATGTAATGACATATAAGAAGTCTTTGAACCGGACTTACCTATGTCTATGCCGCGCACTGTGGTGCACTTAAGCGGTGCCAACAAATCCTCCAGCCAAAGTAAATAATTCATACGTAGCGGCACTGTGGGCACCAAACTGCCAGGTGCAAAATCAACGTGCAGCTCAAAGTATTCCAATAGCAGCGTTTTGGTTAGTTCACGCAGCGCGTGCTCCTTTGCGAAATCCAGGCGCACTTTGCCATTAAGTTTCTGTGGAAGTACATGGAGACATTAGTGCCATGAAGCTAAAGTTAACTAGACTACCATGCAACTATTGGTACACCGGGAAAGCTGGGAATAAATGAAACACACATTTCACAACTTACCAATTCACAAACTTCGCGAAAGCTCTTGTGCTTAATGGCTAACTCTGTATAGTTGGGTGCTTTACGCATAGGATTACGCGGATGCATACGACAACTTACAAAAGTGCGATGTCTGCCCATATTAATAAGTTATTATTATTTTAAAAATATAAGCAATTGTTTTGCCGGCAAATACGCCTTTAAGAAGAAGCATACAAGCAAACAGCTGCTTTCAAAGTTTTTTGGTATTAAAATGCTGCATGCCGATATATCTGCAGCGATATCTGTAATCGATAGACGGCCAACTACTGTAAATATCGTCATCACAGCAAGAAGTGCTTGCAAACAAATAAGGCATTAAATTTGTATTTTTTTGTTGCCAAATATTAAATAAAAATGTCGGAAACTAGCACCAAGGAAAGCGTTAAAACCGCCATGACCTATATTTGTGGCGGTATGTATAAAAATTGCGTTTAAGTGTACATTTTGTGTGTGCGGCTAAATGCTGTGCACGCACATGGTCTTGGCTGCATGCCAAAATGTTTTTTCGGCAATATTTTATAAATTGTTTATTTCTCTTATTTAAAGAATGTCATCATGAGAATGAAATGCGTCCTCGGGATCCTATACGTTGTCGTGAATGTGGCTATCGTATTATGTATAAAAAACGTACCAAGCGTCGTAAGTAACCGCATGTAGTGCTTCCAGAACTGTGCAGCTTCTAAATATTGTTTTTCTCTATTTTGCAGTTGTTGTTTTTGATGCACGTTAAATATGCGGCGACTTTCAACTATAATCTTATAAACTAAATATATTTTAAGCGTGTAATTCCCAGCATACTTCCTAAATATAAGACCATTTATATTCACAAACTTGTAATATGTGTATAGAGTGCTTTTATTGCTGGCTCATGCATTTGTTTGAGCAAGCCACTTTGCAGATTGTCGAAGAGTGCAGCGGAATATGTTATTAGCAATTATAGTAGTTCTATATCCGTTGGCTTTACCTAAAAGTACTCAAACAAAAATACTGAACTTTTAGCATAACTAACAGATAGTTGCGTCTTATTTTCTAGAAGAAATAGGCGAATATCTTATTGGCAAAACTGATCTCATCGCATAGAACGATTCAGCTTTAAATTCCAACCAAGTTTCAACAGCAAAACAATGAAGTAATCATCGCCGCAGTGTCCAGTGACAGCAGGAGTACCACAAGAAAGATTTTAAGGATACAGCCATTGTATCCGCTAAATCCATATTTATCTTTTTGAACAAGCAAATGAACGCCTTAATAGTTTTCCCCTTGACAATCCCTTCATCGCACCAATCCCGTCATAGGTGTACAATAAGAGCAGGGACCTAATCGAAGGGTAATCAAACGACTGACAGCCACTAGCCCTTATTTTGACAAAATTCATCATTTTCTACATTTCACACTAGAGTTTCATAACCGCGTCATTTCTGTTAAAGTTTAACTAATGTAAAGGTAACATTTCTTTAAGGAAATCTGCTGTGCAAACTGCATGGTCATCATGATCCATTCGTACGAAATAGCCACAAACACAAGGCTTACTCTCTCTACTTACCTTGTTCCTTTTTATCTTATCTCTTAAAATTACCACCGCAAGATCTTTTACGCCTTTCTAGGGGTTTCTCAATCCCTTATCAGATTACCATGAATGCGACACCTTCACAGTGTAGCAAAGCAAAGCCAAGGGTATCTATTCCTGATGGATTTGTTTTTTATGTACCGATATTATAACCTAACCCAATACCTTTAAATTCTGTATAGCAATCGTAAAGCAAGACCAATGGTTATTATTTCCAAACATTTTGGATGAGAAATCGTACTATCGTTACGGACATGCGGCGAATGTTTTAAAGGATTCACTGGCCGTGAAACGACAAAGCTTCTCATAAGGAAATTTCGATACCATTCTTTATCCATAAAACGACAGATTTAAATGATGACCAGTTCAAGGTACAAAGTTTCGGACGTGGCCGTTATTAGTTTGTTCATTGTTGTTGGGAGAGATTTGTACCGTGACTTGTAAGTCTACTGTGCCTCCTTTTAACATAGAGATTATCTCTTAGTTCAATACTTTCCATATGGTGTAGTAATGTGTCTTAATATGATATAGTTCCATACCCTATTATGAATTAGTGTGTCCATCCTCTTTGCAGAATCACGTTGGCTTCAGGGAAAGATTTTACTCACAGTATTTTATTAATTAGGTAGTTAGTCCTTGTGACTGCCCAAGTTTTATACAAAGGTTCTTCCCGCCTTTTCTGAAGGAACGTTATTTGGTATGATATATAGGTGATGAGCAGAGTGCCAAACCGATTACTTAAGTATATGATTGGGTATGAATTCTGGGCTTTGGCGTCAGTCACAGGTCTATATAAGACGTCTGCCCAGATATAGCACGCAGTGAAGTACTTGTAGTGGCACTCGGGCATTTTTGGATCGGCCCAGGACAATAACAGGAGTGGGCTCAAAGAACTTCATATCGGGCTAGCCGGGCATCTTACCAGAGAGGTCGTCACGGCTTTTAGAGAAGTGAACACTAGCAGGTGGCTGACGCAGTGTAGAAATTTTTACAACCAGCTAAATTTTTTCCGCCCGGTTACCTGCAACACACCTCATTAAGTCTCTTCTTTTTTTTGCGAATACGTAAGTAACTTAATGGTGTTAAGTTTTTACGAAAGCTGAAAATATTTATTTATTAATTTTTATAATAAGATCTAAATAAACTAAGATCTTTGTCAAATCCTGAGTCATTTCTGTAATAAGACAGTAAATTTTAGACCGTAATATAGAGCTGGAAGTTCCGTCTGTACGTAATCTTTCGAAAATCTTACACATTTTCGGCCAAACAGCATATCAAAAGTGGAGAGCAAACAATATACCAAAAGTTGTAAAAAATTGAAATTTTTTCAAGTCTGCCTACTTAAACTTAATTCCTCGGGGCTCGACAAATAAAACAAACATATTTGTATATTTTAAACTAATTATCATTTATTTGAATGTTTTGGAATTATAATTTTAAACTAAAAACACCCACATTACATTAATGTATTTATATATTTATTTTTTTATATATATTTTTTTTCTTTGCAAGTTTTGCTTAAATAAAATTTAAAGTATTTTATTTTCTTTTGTTTTAATTATGTTTTTGTCTTAAATGTCTTTTTTCGTCTCAAAAATTTTGTCTAAATGGCTTTGTCATCCAAAAATTTACTTTAGTTAAGATTTGCTCTTTTGTTTACTTTACGTTTTTTTTTAATTATTATTATTAATATTATTACTTTAGTTTACCTTGTGTAATAAATTTATGTTTAAGTTACCACATTTAGCAAAAACACACATTTTACACTAAAATTTTATTTTTATAATTCTTTTTTTTTTTGTTTTTTAATTTTTTTCCACAGACACTTTTCAGTCAAATATTTTTTGTTCAGTGTGGTAAAAAGTTGTGTTTTTTTATACTTTGAGAGTATTTATGTTTCTTTTTTTGTTTGTTTTAAAATCAAAAATACAGCTACACGTACAATTATGTATATAGTTTCTCTATATATTTAGCGTTTTTTTTTTTTAATTTTTAAGTTGCTTTTGTTCATTATTTATATATGTGTTTGCTCTTTAGATGCAAATTGTTGAGGTTTGGGCTGCTCAGCTTTGTGAAACTGCAACTAAAACTAGAACTTAGTGTAAGGCTTAAATTAAAAATAAGGCAAAAAGGTATGTTTGTTGTAAATATACAAATATATAAGCTAAAATAAAAAATGTGTATAATTAAAAATAAAAGCTAACTAAATTGTAAAAAATTTATGGCAATAAGACTAAAAAAATATTTATAAACAAACGCAGCTTTGTGTAATGGCAAATTAAAGCTTTGGAACTTCACATGGAAAATGCTTATTACTCTTTTTTTGTTTAATAAATAATAATTATTTTTGTTTTTGATTTGTTCATGTCTTTGCTTTTTGAGTATGTATTGTGAGGTGTGTATGTGTGTGTGTGTGAGCGTGTGCTTTATTATAATCTCAATTATATAACTTATATAACAAATGAAATTCATTGAAATTATGCGCTAGTTAATTATTTTTTAAAACTTGTTATAATTTTGTTTTTATACAATTTTTTGTTTTGTTTTTAAAAGAAATCATATTTCAGGTACATCACAACTTAAAATTTAACAAATAAATGCAATTTTATTTTTAAGAAAAACAATTATTCAATGCATTTTTATTTTTATGGCAAGCAAAACATTTGCTAATTACAGAAAAATTATTACATATTTTTTTTAAGCAAAAGTGAAACAATTTAACAAATTGTTGCAGTTTGTGTGGCTACAGTTTGAGCTTACAGTTTTGCATGCTTGAGGCGCTTATGCAGCAACAAACTGTAGCGCCGCTCAAACTGTGCAGCACACTGCCGGCAGGCATGCAACTGTCGCTTGCCACTGTGCTTCCAATAACAATGCAGCGCCAGTGAGCCCTTGGTATGATAATTGAAGGTCATGCCGTTATCTTGGCGACGTTGATTGACACAGCTGATGCAGCTTAGCTTCTGATGCACCATGCGATTTAGATACTTGTCGCGCAGCATGCTCACCACAACCTCGGGCGCTAAACGTATCTTCTTGGGTTGTGCCTGCTTGCGTGAGCTGCGTGCCTGCTCAGCGCCAACCAAACAAGGTGGCGGTGTTGTGGGTTTCTTGCTAAAGTCCAGCGGTGCGGCCAGATACTCTTGCTTGCTGGCTGCATCTGCCAAAAGTGGCAGCAGCGTAGCCAGCTGATTGAGTGACTTGCGTGAACCACTATTGGAGGCAACATTGTTAACTGCAGCGCTTTTCTTGGGACTACGTCGTGGCGCCGACAAGTCCAGCTGGCGCTTTAACAAGGAGCCACTGGTTTGCTGCATGGGTTTGAGCGTTGCCGGCTGCACTGTTACCGCTGGTTGCACCGGCTGTGTGGGCACCTTGGGTGTTATGGTCAGGGTTATATCTTCCTTGTTGCGCAGATATTCAATATATTCCTCCGTTTCGCTAAGCAAACGGCGCCGCTTGCTGGGCGAGACATGCTCCGACTGTTGATACTGCTGCTGCTGCTGTTGCTGCTGGTACTGCGGCTGTGACTGTGACTGACCAGTTGTGGCCGCTGTAGCCAGCATAAGTGGCGTCTCAGCTGCATAGAATTTACTTATAATATCCTTAACATAATTTTGAAACTGGTTGCCCAGACGATTGAGATTCTGGTATTCCATTTGTGTTAGAAAATTTGTGTTGTGGTTTGTTGGTGTACTTGTGTTTGTTCCGGCTATGGTTGAGTTTGTTGCTATAGCTGTTGTTGTTAGATTGGTGTTGTTCTCCTTATCATCCAGACGATGATGCACGGCATTTCTATGCGCGCCAGCTGACGACGCCTTGTGGCGCTGTTGCTGGCTGCTGCTGTTGTTGTTGCTATAGTAATTGCTGTTGTTGTTGTTGTTGTGATTTGTGTTTAATTTATACGCGGGAGACGATTTAATAAGCTGCACTCGCTGCTGCTGCTGGAGTTGATTTTCTTGATCCTCATCGTTTTCGATTTTGATCTTACGTTTGCTTGCAAGCAATTCGATGGCCGTTTGCTCGTAAGCAGCCGCTTCAAGAAATGCCGTGGCCATCATCGCCTTATTTTTCTGCTGCTCCTCCTCAGCTTCCTCCTGCATTTGCTGTTTAAGCTGCATATTGCCATTGCGGGACAGCTTTATGGGCGATGTTAAATTAGCTGACATATGATATTCATCGCCCGAGTAACTGGACGAGGACGCCGATGAGGGTGTGTTCTCATCATCCTCGCCAGTGGAATGTTGGCGTGCACGCATGCCAAATTTCTGTCGCTGTTGTTGACCAATGCTGTTGCTGTTATTGTTGCTGTTATTACCCATGTTGCTCAGGCTGTGTAGAAGCGTAGCAGCCTCTCGTGTCGTCCATTGCGAAGGCAGTTTATTATTGAACAGGAGTTGATGATTTGCTGGAATTTTCAACTCGTGCACGCCTCCCGCTTTATGAAAATCCTGAGCGACCGAAGCTGTGTTGCGACTAATGGCATCCATTTTTAGTAGACTGTAAGGAAAAAGTTACACAAAGTAATTAGTTAAAGATTTTAAAGTTACGAATGCAAGGAATTGCGTTAAGCAAAGAAAATTGGCAACAGAACTCAAGAGGTAAACAAACAATTGGTCGAAAATAAAATGGTAGTAAAAAACGGCAGCTTTGTGAACATAAAAGTAAAATTGGGCAACGAAATAAACCAACTTTGATAAAAAAAAATAAATAAAAAATATGTATGCAAATGTATGTGAAAGAAACAAAGGGACTTTTACAAAAGTGAATTTTGGCAACAAACTTGTAAAGCAATAACAAAATGGCAACGTAACGAAATCAAACCAAAATTGCATTAATTGAAAACAGAGACGAAACTCAATGGCAAATACCGCGCATAGTCCTCCGGATCGCTGCCATCGGCCTCAAGATATTGAAATAAACGTTCCGAGCCGCGTTTTTGTGCGGCTGCATTTGGCAGACCGCCAGTAAGTAGATCATGCGGGGGTATCAGTGAACCGTTGGCACTCAAACGCCAACCCACCATCGATGTGGGATTCACAATGATCTCCTGCAGTGGGCCGCCGGTTATGTTGCCACTACCGCCGCCACCAACACCAGCGGCCTCATTTGTGGTCGTGGTTGTATAAATGGTGACGGAACCGCCGCCAGCATTACCCACAGCATTGCCGCTGCTACTCGAGTTATTGCTAAACAGGGGACAAAATGGAAGGGATTCAAGAGTTCAAGTTAGTTGGAGACTGCAAGCTTTGCCTCAAAGTCATTGTCTGTAAATTACCCAAAGGCATTGCCGGTATTGTGGAACGTATTCAGCTGATTGTTGGCCACCAAGGTGTTGCCAATGGTGCGCAAGACATTCAGATTGTTATTATGCGTCGTATTGTTAGTGGAATTGCTGTTGTTATTGTTGTTGCCGCTATTATTGCGCGCTGGCCGATTGTCATGTGGACTGTCAAGAGCCAAACCAGGTTAGTAAAAGCTGGCAAGGATTAGCAGAATATATGAAAAAAATTAATACTTACTGCACATCACTCATGTGCGCCTGGAACTCCTCCTGGGTATCAGCCAGATAAGAGCACTTGCTGCAGGCACGCTTGTTGTGCACCTTGAGTACATGGGTGGCCAGGCGTTCCGAACGCGCTGCTTTATAGTCGCAGAGCAGGCAGACAAATGGCTTTGTATGCGTGTTCAGATGACGCTTGAGACCCCATTTATCAGCGCCTGACCAGGGGCAATAGCAGCAGGTAAAGCGTTTCTCACGCTTAGGTTTAAGCAGTGCAGCACCATTTCCATTGTTAGCATTACCAGAACCGGAGGCGATGGGTGCTGTTACTGTGCTGGCCATTACCACGCCCAGAGGCAGCACTGTGCCATCGTCTAGTTTTTCCTGCTTTAGCTGTGTCAGCGATATTTCGGAAGCCGAGGCCACTGCCTCAATGGTTTCCGCAATGCTCATGCTTGTCGAGGTGGGATGACGCTGTGCCTCCAAAAAGGCATTATCTATATTAACATTGGCCGCATTAATGGTTAC
The DNA here is from genome assembly GCA_035046065.1 of Chymomyza procnemis. Lineage (NCBI taxonomy): Eukaryota > Metazoa > Arthropoda > Insecta > Diptera > Drosophilidae > Chymomyza > Chymomyza procnemis. The sequence goes on along the minus strand of JAWNOJ010000023.1, from coordinate 6,160,067 downwards.
ATTGCCACGGCCACCGGAATGATGCGAGCTGCCGCCATTGCTACCAGAGGGCACATGGCGACGCGTCTTATTGATATCATACTGCAGCTCACGATGCATGCGCAGAAAATGCTTCTTAACGTGATCGGCGCGATTGAACTGCTTGAGGCAGGCATAGCACTGAAAGGGCTTCTCATCCTTATGTATATTCTCGTGACGCGTGTACAGATCACGTCGATCTGTAGAATAGGGACAATGTGTACAGGCATAACGTTTTTGTATGTGTACGCCATTGGCTGCGGCGGCGGCCTGCGCCTGTGAAGATTTTTTGCGACTGCCACCACTGCCGTTGCTCGAACCGCCACTGCTGCTAGTGCTGGGCGCAGCAACATTGGCCGTAGAGGTGGGCGTGGATTGCACCAGATTTTGTGCTGCTGCATTGGCTGAGGTTGAGGGACTGGCGTAGATAAGCTCACTTGTTGCTCCGGCATGATGCTCTTGGCGGTGTTTTCTACAAAAACAAAAGCACACAAAGTTTAGACATGCTACCAAGTGCTACTCCTGCCACTTTAGACTTACTTGGATTTGGGCGTGCTGCCCTGATGCTGTTGTTGTTGCTGCTGCTGCTGTTGCTGCTGATTTGTGGCATAGCTTTGTAGCTTGCCGCCCGTTGTCCACTGTACAAGCTGCGGCTGTTGGTCATTGCCTGCGCCATCCTGCGTCCAACGTTGTTGCTGCTCACCCGCCTTTTGTATGGCCTGCTGCGTTCCAAGCAAGCTGCCCGCCTGCCCAGCAGCAAAACCGTTCTGCATAAGTGCGGCCAGCCCGAAGGCGGTGCTCAAGTGATCCTCTGACTTAAAACTACCCACGGCGGCAATGCTAGGTGCTGCCACAACAGTGCCGCTGCCGCTGGCTGTAACTACAACTGAGTTGACACTCTCTGTTTGTTGTTGTTGTTGCTGCTGCTGCTGTTGTTGTTGTATTACATTGGACTGTGTGGTGGCGACGCTGCTGTTGTTACCAGCTGTGCCACCATTACCAGCTGCATTGTGCTCATACTCAATGGTGGGCGCCACCGAGCGATCAATTTGCTGCTGCAGTGCAAAAGGAAGAGACTTAATGACTGTGTCCATGCCAGCTTCATCAAGTTGCCTTACCAAATTCGTAAAGGATCGCTGTTCGCCCTCAGGCGCTGCTGTGGGTCCACTAGTGGCCACTTGAGCCACGGGTGTGCCCAAGGTGTGTAAACCGTTGCCGGTCTCTTCGCCATATAATTTACGTGTAATTTCTTTAAACATATCTTCATATGTTGCCTCAACATTTGAGGACTGTGAGCCGTTCGCTTGGTTGCTGGCTGGGATTAGTGTTGCCATTGCTGCGACTGTTTGGCCTTAGCTTGCGGGCGCGTTTCTAATATCTGGCGGCGATTGCTTCTCTTGCTGTTGCCTCGAACTGCGCGCTTCAAAAACTGCAAAGAGTAAAGCAAAAGTGGAAAGAGTTAATGCTATTGAAAGAGAAGAGTATCAAGAGAATGGGAGCAGAAAACAAGGCAGCTTTGCCAGTGGGAGCGCGTTTAGTTAGTCGAAAGTGTTAACGCACATCCGGCTACTATGAACAAAACCCCAGAGACTTCATCAATTCTGGGAATTACTCGCTGACACATGAAGCTGCTTGGCCACTTGGGCCGCAGTTGCCTCTCTTGTTGCGTGGGGGGTTTCGATTTCATCGCCCGCTGCTGCTGCTGCTGTTGCTGCTGCGGCTGCGTCCATGGCTAATGTTGATGCTTTGATTTAGCGCCAAGTCAGCGACGCAACCACAGCCACAGCAGCTGAGTCAGCAGAGCCAAGATTAAAGCGTCGGCTACATACATTGTTTCTAAAGCGGTGCAGGCGACAAAAGTTTCCGATAAAAACCGCGAGAAAGTAAAATCCACAAAAAGAAATTCAGAATGCAATTCGTTTTGTGGCTAACAAAAAGTTTTCAACAGTTTTCTCAAAGGACATTATGTCAACCCAACAATAAAATTTAAGTGTTTCTTTTTAGTCTTAGTAAGAAGCAAAACATTAAGTTTTGAGGCGCTTTTGGGCAGCTGAGAAGTGTTTCGTTACACATGTTTCGAACATTCTTTAGAAATATGTATTCGTGGATAAAATTTGACTTTTAGCCATTTTTTTAAGGGTGCATTTTACCTTAGATGTGTTTTTGAAAACATAAGTATATTTTGAAATTGCATTAAGTTTCTTTAAACTTTATGCAATTGTACAGAAGTTTTAACGGTTAGTTTCTGTTTTGTTGTTTAAAATAAGTTGTGTACTTCGCTTATAGAAATTGTTTAGAGTAAGCATACTTTTTTGTATTAAGTTATTTTCAATGCGCTAATTTATTTATTACATGAAACGAATTTGTTATAATTCATGATAATGTACAAAATTATATTTGCACTTTATACGCTAACATCTAATTTGACGCATTTGTCGCCTGGCAAACATTATCATATGCACAAGCTCACTCTTGGCTTTGAGGCTTGGCTTATATTTTTTTTTGTCTTGCATAAATTAATACATTTATCACAAGAGCAAGAGCAACAACAAGCACAACACCTTGACGTGCCCAGGTAGCAAAGGGGGCAACCTAAATTACAGAAAAAAACCCATAGAGATCTATTATAAGCGCACCCAATTCTTGGCGGGCCTCTGGTCTGCGCATCATAAAAGCCACTAACAAATTGTTGGCAACAACACATACACTTTTCATATCAGTTTCTTTGGCGGCACTTGGCCAACATACATTTGGATACAGCGACAAATCTTTGGTGGGTGGTTGACTGACTCCTCTAGCCCACATGTTGCTGACTGCGCCCACTTTTTTTTTGGATGAAGCAAAAACTTTTTACAATACTTTGGCGACAACATTGTTAGCCACTCAGTTCCACCAGTTGCTGCTGAAGCTCAACCATCGCCACCCACGCCACGCCACGCCACGCCACGCCACGCCACGCCACACCACACCAGGCCAGGCCAAGTCGGGCCTTTGTTTGTGTCTGTGCCCGTGCCAAAAGCAAGTTTTTTATACTCTATAAGTGTTAAGGGTGTTGTTGGTTTCTTGACTAGTTTGACAGCGCGGCGCATTTCATACGAAAATGGATTGTAATTCTAACATTTGCACTTTATGCAGTTTGCATTTCGACATAAGTTTAAGCTATTGAAATCTAAATTGCTCTTGATTTTGGCACACTTTGAAAATCCTTTATGTTATGTTTGCAAAAATTATGTTTTCCTATAAAATATTTACTATTTTTTATTAATTCAAATTGTAATATTGTATATGTAACGTGAATTGTTTCAAATTGTGTTTTTCTCAGCTCAAGTCTAACTCAAGTCAACTTGATTAGCTAAAAAATCGACGAAATATGACATTTTGGGAAATTTAAAAACTCACTCCTCGATAGTAGTAGGTCAACGATAAAGGATGCACGTGCACATGCAAAGAGCATTAAAGCTTCGGCAATCCCTGGATAAGGCTCCAACATTTTTTTTCATTCTTTTTGGCTCTTTTTTAACGCCGTTTCTTTTGCTGCGTCCCTAACTTTGCCTTTAAGTTCATATTTCGTGTTTGAGTTTTGCATATTTGATTTTATGCTTCGTGTGCTTTTTACACACACTCCAACATACACACACACACTCACGAGTATATACATATGTGTGTACACAAACAAACAGAAATGTATACACTTTGGATAAGAGAGTCGCGTCGGTTGGGTGTTGTAGCTGTGACCGCCAATGCGCCATTGGGGGCGTTTTTGTTGTTGTTTGCTTTATGTTTGTTTTTTTTTGTGCTTTTGTGGTTTGCTGGCTCCAACTGAGACTGACTGAAGTCTCTTTGACTGCGTGTGTGGCTTCAGACTCCCCTCGCTGACACTCAGACTTTTGCTGATTAAAAGCAAAGGGCATTGCTTACAGCCTTTTTTTGTACTTTAGCAGCAACGTCGACATTGATAAACACGTTGAAAAAGATGCAGTTTCAGTTCGCGGCGGATTAACCTAAATTTTAACTAAACTTAAGCTTCCTCCAAAGAAAAGTGCAAGTGCAAATGCCAAACAGCAATCGTCTGAGCAGGATGCAAGCGGAATGTTTAAAAGGGGGGCAACGTCTCAATTAAGTCAAATGATGCAAGTATATAAAAAACCTGGGATGTCATGCGTTGCCAATCACAATGCTAGCATTAATGGCCACAAACATGTGGTATGTGGGTTGTGGGATGTGGGTGCTGCTGCTGCCAATGCGACTTGCTGTGCTGCTCTAAACTAAGCTGACTCTAATGCTATGTTTACACTACCTCACAATGTATTGTTGAGTTTATCAAAAATGTTTATTTGGTAAATTCACTACAATAAAATACATCGCGAATAAAATCGAAAAATGTTCTCTATCATCCATTATAGTTGATGCAATTCAATCCGAAACCATAATTTCGACACAAAATTATATTATATGTTATGTATGATTACTTTCCAAACTTTATACCATAATAAATTCACTATTAACAAGCAGCTGGGCGCACGATACAAAATCTCCACAATTTGACTGACGCTCAAACTGACAGACAACAACCAAACCAAAAGGACACTCGAATAATCCCTTTGACCTTGCTATGGAATAGGCATAAAATTCCTCAAACCCAAGTCTTTATCTGAAACAATGATTAATGTTAAAAATTAAAAATTCAAACGAGAGTACTTTTTAAGAAAATGGAATGAAAGCAAAACGAAGACTTGTTAAAAAAAAAACTTTTAGTAGACACTTGTAATTTAAGAGCTATTATTTTAAGAATAAATTGTGCCCTTGCGAATTTAAAAAATTCAATTTTAATGGAATTCTTTTTTTGCACATCAATTCTCTTTTTGAAACATCGCGCCAGCTATTGCCAGAAAATGGATCACAAAATGTGTTCTATCCAGGTGCGCATGCTCGTTGTTAATAAAAATAGGCCCATTGCCCTATCGCAAAGTAACTCCTGCTGCCCTTACCCTATGACGCAGTGCAAACTCAGCATAAAAGCAGCAACGCGTCGCGACATCAGCAGCAAAAAAAAAAGAAAACAACAACACATCCGCTTTGCTAATAGTGAACAGCAACAAAAAATATCCCCCCGCGACAACTACAACAACAACGGCGTCAAACGGGCGCGTCAGTGAGTGGGCTGAAAATGGGCGCAACAGCCGCTGTCGCTGCTAGCGTCACAACAACAAAATCAATTTACAACAACTCTACGCGCACATCAGAACGATCAGCGTCTGCGTCTGCTCTGTGTGTGTGTGTGCGCGCATGTGGGTGTGCAAAAAACGACAACGCGAACAGCGACGCCGCCGCTGCGACAACGCAATTTGGGGGAGACTGTTAGGAGAGCGCTACAGAGAGTGAGAGCAACAAGGCGAGAGAGAAACCCCAAAACCGGTTGGCAGCTGAAATGGAAAAAAATGCCGGCTGTAGAAGCAGCACGCAATGTCGTCGTTGTTGTTGTTGTACTTGCTGCTGTAATAAGTGAGAGCGCACATGGCAGCGCTCACGTTTGTCTGCCTCGCATCTCCCCCTTTAGGTTAACCGTGTTACCCCCCGCGCAACTTATGGCCAGCTGTCGTTTGCGGATGATCATTCGAACTTTACTTTTTTTTTTTTTTTTCAAAAAATACCCTTTAGGATTGAGGGTATTATAAAAGTGATCATATAGTTTGTGTACCAAACGAAAGTTGATGATTTGATGATGATCAGATTATTTTTAAAACATAAATGTTAGCTGTTCGTGTCTAGGTAGTTTTTCGATATTACTTTTGTTTTTGTTTTAGAAATATCGAGAGTACACCAGCAGTTTGAAAACTGAATGTCGTTTCCCTAGTAAATTGCAGCCCGATTCCGGTGTTAGCATGGATGATATTCGGATTTTAAGCTTAGGTTGCCCCAAAACCATCGGTTAATCGTTTAAAATAGCAGTAGTGTCATAGTTTTACAAATATCGATTATGTACATAAGTTTTTTAGAACAAAGTATTATTTGCACAGTAATTGCTGCGTGCAGCTCGACTCCTAAGTCAAAGTCCATCACATACGGATATCAAATTAAAGTTTACTTAAAATCATCATCGCTTAAATGTAAATGTTTGATAACTGACTACCTTTTATACAGTAATTTGATATGTGCAGTGCGATTCCGATGTCAGCATTGATTTATCACATCCGCAGTATAGGTTTAGGTTTTTCAACCTCCCACAGACGAACTTATCAATCGCATATAATTTTTTGTTTTTTGCAATTTTCCCGTAGAGTATCTGTAAGCGTATTGTCATTGCAGCCAAAGTGTTGTTGGTTGTTGCGTGTTATTAATGGGAGCCACAGTGCGCCAAAACTTTTAGAAATGGGTCGACTTCATTTGGCGGTCGTTCATTTGTTGTATGACTTTTGTACTTGTTGCTGTTGTTGGTAAATGGGGGAGGAGGCATTTGGCCAGTTTACCGCCGCCGCGTCGTTAAAGCGCAAATTACTAAATACCAACACTCCTCACATAGATACACTCCGCACTAAGATACATTTATCAGCCATGTGCGCATGTGTGTGTGTGCGCGCATTTAACTACACATTTTTTTTAACACCCGTGGGCTGGTCCGACCTGGCAGCTCAGGGTGAGCCACAACATTATTTGTACGCTTTAAGTTGTTTTTGTAACCATTGTTGGTTTAGACTCCGACGCCGCTGTTGCTGCGGTGAAAGGCCAGGTAGCGGGCAGCGATGAACGCCAATGCGGAGCTAATGACATGTTAACGCTAGGTTGCCGTGGTTCATCTCGCCGTTGCTGACATCGTTACCTTTACCACCCGTTCCACCCTCACCGTATAGGCAGCAATACAAAAAAAAAACCAAACACACATACGCTTGCGAATTTGTTTAGTCCGCACAGTGGCACTAATTTATTTGTTTAGGAAATACAAACAGCTAACAATTTGTAACTCCATTAATTGTAATTAATCCCTGTCTAGTTCCGGATGCAAGTTTTTTACTTCAAAGTGGGCACAGTGCCCATTTTTTCTTACTTTAATTTTAGATGTGGCGTCGGGACCACACACAAATAATCCCAAATACCTATTTGGCTTTTATAAAAAAAATGAAATCTTACATATGCAAACTTATACACTTTATACGTTTAACGTTTTAAAAATGCTCAAAATACAATTAACTATATCCCTAACTTAATTTCATAATTAGAAGTTAACTATCATTTGTTATTATTATAAAACTAACTAACGTAAATAACGGATATGCAATTGAGGGCTTTTATTTTCTAGCTTTATGTATTTTTACAATAAATACAATTCAAATATTTTGTTAAACTTATTTAATATTACATATGCTTTGGTTTACTAGGCACCCGGTTTTTGAGGATTCAAATTAACGCGGTTTTTAAAATTAAAATTAAACTAATTTTTATTGTCGCAAAATATTTTGTACAATGGAAGAGTTTTCGAATTTTACTGCTTTATTGTGAATAAAAAGCCAGACCAATAATGAAAAGCCAGAATTCAAAGAGATACACAGTTTTTTTCCATCCCGTCCAAACCTAATACACACCAACACATGGCTGGTTTGTACCAAGCACATCAAATTTTATGTCCAACAAACGATAAGTCCTAGCCCACTGTACTACCATAAACTTTATATTGGCAATTTCTTGGCCGCCAACAACAGCGCATACAATCACATCAAGACGACATACTAACTACATACAAGCCCAAGTGGGTGGATGGCAAAAAAAACTGACCAAATCGCTGAGATCACAATTAGGTATTAGCCGAGATATCTCAAAGATGATGATAATAATAAAAATGCTGATGGTGATGATGTCGATGATAGAGTCAAGCAAGCGGCCACAAAATAGTTTGGCTAAATGAATTCTTCAACAAATGGAAGCAAACAACGGATAGATTTCGTTTGAAGCTGTCTTACGCCCACACAGCGCCGTCATGTGGTAATGGCGTAAAGGGCGTGTGGGGCCGTAGCCAAAGCTTGTGGCACGTGTGGGTTGTTGTTGCATTAGCATGACACTTAAATGCCCAAGTTGTTGTGGCTGGGTTGTGTTGAAGCTTTTGCATCGACACATTGATCGGCACCGAAAGCGAAAAGATTAAAAGAGCAACTAACTATACCAGCCCAAATTTATGAGCGTGACAAAATGTGTCGCCCCAAAAAGATGTCTGCGACAGGTTTCCAATTTTTTTTTCTCATCTTATATTGGTTTTTGCAGCTATGGGCGGCTGCGGCAGCAGATGTGTTAAACAAGCTGTCGAAGATGTGGCTGTCACGTCACGCAGACATTGGAGGTAGGTTTGTTTTTTTTTTTTTTTTTTTGTAAGTATGCAGCAAGCAGTTAATTTTACAAGCTCTGTGCAGCAGCGGATTGAGGTGCGGGCGGTTGGAAGAACTCTCAAAAAGCGTTGCTTATATGGGCGGCAGGTGGTAAATTTTGTGGCCAACTTGAGGAGCAGCAGCTGCGTCTGCGCAGCACAGTCGTCTTCAACTGCTGCTGCTTCTTTTGTTTAACCTCTTAATTTTTTTTTTTTGTGTCTTCTTTGTACAGAAGCCAAAGCTGGTTTTGTTTGGGGTTTTTGTTTTTATTTCGGGAGGTGGTTGTGGTGGTGATGGTAATGTTGACGCTGGCGTGGGGCCATCATTTGTTATACAAAGGTATTTTGTGTGTCTTTTTGGAAAGGCAGTCAAGACAATAAGTTATAGCGTATTTCGTACGCCCACAAGGCATCTACAGTCACAATCAACGCTCAATGGCAAGCACTTCAAGGGCACAAAGACGCATCAGTCAGACGACTATGTCGACTGATCGTCGTGCATTCGGTCGGTCGGTCAGTCATACTCCATTTAACATTTTTCTGCAGCTTTTGGCTGGCAGCTGTTGGCAGGTGCGCGCCCTCATAAAGTGAACGCCAGCAGCAGCAGCAGGCAGGCAAAGCAAGGCAAGGCAGACGCTAACCGAAAGTTGGAACAGTTCGAGGCAGCCCAGAGACGACCCAAAATGCAGGCGACGTTGCATATGCTCACCAAACTACGAAAAAAAAATGGCGTTGGCAATGTTTGCGGCGTCTACAGTCTACGGTCTGGCGGGGCCTTTGCTTGCCACACCATTTAGACATGCGCACACCACACGCACCCTCCTAGCCTTATGTGGCCTGCCTGCGACTGCTCCTTTTTTTTTGTTGTGTCTGTGTTTCTTATGAAATCTTTGCCTCAAGTCCTGTGCAACATGTGCGTCCTAGTCGTCCTCATACACTCGTCTTCATTATTGCCGCCGCTGTCCTGCCTGCCCTGGGGTAGCAATTTCATTGCACATGCGCTGACTGCCACTTGGTTGATTTTTACTTTAGGGGTGGATTTCTTTTCTTCTGTTCTTATTTCTTTATACAAAATGATGCCAACCTGCTTGGACTGAACGAGAGATCAGAGCTGTATCATGTGCAGGGTTGTCAGGCGCTTGGCAGAGCCTGTTGCAAGCATTCGGGACGAGCAAGTTTGACAGGTTGCAATGGGCAGCTGCGGCAGCAGACCAAGCACTAAGGACAGCCGCTTGTTGCTATTTGTATGCAGCAAATCCAGCTTAAAGAAGTTAAAGGGCTGACATAGATCTCATGATGGTGGTGCATTGCATCCCTTAAAATGCCAAGTCACCTGTTGATCGAAGTATCTCGAACAATCTTGATTTGACTACATTATGTGCAACGCTCGTCACAGCAGATCTCCTGCTGTGCTAGACAGCAATATTGAGTATTGCTATTATTCCTGTGATCAATCTAAGGTAGAATATCTTGCTTAAGACGATCTATTAATAAGCATATGTGTATCTGTTAGGGTTTTCAATCATCTATGTAATTTACTAGCCATGCTTAAATGCGTTTACCTATCAATCAAGTACATTTTTATTGATCATCTTAGATGATGTTACTTAAGGCGAAAGTTGTCATCTTTAAGCGTCCTCAAACAATGTTTTGCTTACAGAATTTTTCTCTTGATATAAGCTAGCCAGTCATTTCGCGACATTCCCATAAATATCGAAGCAAATTCTAAATTAAATTATATAGCCAGAAAATTCGAACATACCCAAATAATCACTGAATCGGTAAATTTGAGCAAAATTTATTCATTTGCAACTGTAGATTGAACTATCCTACCCTAAATTAACTGGGAATATTCTCAAAGTCTGCTCAGCGCTGATGCGCGCAAATATAAGGATTATGAACTGTCATATAATACGGGAGAGGATCCACACCGTATAAAGTTAGGCAAACTACTAAACTTTAAAGAGATCATTGGATTCAGAGATAATCTTTAAGATAAAAATACAGAACGCGGGCAAATCACCCACAATATTAATTGTAACTCTTTAATAATGTAAAATAAATTTATTTTTCTTGACTATGACGTCATCACTGCAAAGGCGTGGTAAGGATATATCTGAATTATTAGCTGTTGCAAGATAACAAGGACCCACAGTTTATTGCCGAACCTAAACGACGTTGTCTTTATTTACTAGCGATTTACTTAGGCAAATAGCAACTTTTTGCTACATCTTCACCCTAAAATAGCCCATTTTTGTGCTGTTTTTCCAATGATAGCTACCAAAAGTAAGGTTGACAGTTCCATAACCCACATTTAATATTGACGACATTCCGCCTAGAGTCATTTCAAGTTTTACCGACATTTTTATGAACACACGATGCGCATTAAAAAATTATATTTTAGCATCCCACGCGAGAGTTGGAAATTCTGCTCATATGGCAACATCAGCACAAATTTTGTTGGTGTGGTTTTTTTTTTTTTAATTTTTGGTACCGTCCAACCCACTAATACACACAGCGCAAACCCCGAAACAGCAAGAGGCAAAGTCAGCCCAAAAATCTCTCGCTTCAACGTCGCCTTTGTTAGCAATACACAAGCCAAAAAAGCAAATGAAGTGTAGTAGTTCTTCGTTTCTTTGCTTCTACTCTTCTGCTACTCCTACTACATCTCCACCACCTTCTATACGAAATGTTATCTTATATACAACGAAGTATTTCCAAGAAACCACCTACCTACACACCAGAAATACCATGCCGAACCGCCATAACGACAACGGGCTGACAGGCCTGCCTCTGACTACCCTATCATGCATGCATACACTAAGCATACACCAGATATACCCAACCCAAAACCCAACAGTCACAACAACAACAACAACAACGAATGAATATTGACGCTGGACGCCTCTTAAAAATACCAACAACAACGAACCATCAGAGCCATAATGAAATTTCACAACAACCTTCAGACGTCGTCGTGGTCGACAACGTCGTCGGAGTTGTTTTTTTTTTTTTTTTTTTTTTGGACCGTCTGTTGTTGAATATTGAAAAACAGTTGAGCTGAGCCAAACCGAGGTTGAGGTTTTAGGCAAATTGTAGTAGGAGGCGGCTTTGGGTTTGGGTTTTTGGGCCTGCGTCTGCTGCCATAGAATGAGGCAGAGAAACGCAGATAATGATGATCACAAAGCGCACAAAGCAAATTGAAGAGGCGACTCTTTGCTTGCGACGAGTTTCTCGTTTTGGGCCAGGGCAACAAAAGACCAAACAGCCAAAAAAAAAAAACCAACAACCAACAACAACAACAAACAGTTTGAAAGAAAGAAAAAAGTTCCCCTACCCAGGGAGGGGCCCAACCCAGTCCAGGAAAGAGTTTGAAAGCAGCTACGACCCAAACACAGCAACAAATTAAATGAAATCCTACGCAATGGGGTGGCTGCTGTGCCGCCGTTGCAAAGGGGACGAAGATGTTCATGATGGCTGTTGCTGGCGACGCCACAGGTAAAAAACAACAACAACAAAAGTAGAAACCTTGAAAGCCGCAAACAAACAGCTGCTGCTGCTGGCCCAAAAAACAGGTAAACGCGTGCAGGTAACTCTTGGCTGGGCTGAAACCGAATCTGTAGCTGTCGCTATAGTTGAGCCTAACTAACGGCCTGTAACAGGAAATTCCTATGAGAGATTTTTGGTGAGATTGCTGACTGGGGTCGCTGGTGCTGGTACGTGATCGTTGTGTTTGTGCAGCGTGGCTGTCAACCCTCACCATAATATGTACATATATGTTGCAACGGCAGCAGGTACTGCGTGGTAGAGTCGCGTCTTTCTGCAAGCCACCCTAAAATTGCTTTACATTGTCCAAAGCCGATCGACGCATTGTGACGGGAAGTGCGTAATTTAGTTTTGAAGTTGGCTAAGTTTTATTTTTGGGGTCGACATCAGTTCATGGGAACTTGAACTTTTTGCGGGGAGTGGTGCTGCTGGTGGTGGTGGTTGTACTTGTTATGGCGTGGGTTGGGCAACTGAGGGTGTGTCGGAAGCAGATGCCGATACCATCGGCACAGCAAGGCAGTCAGACTGTTAGCCCCTACTGGCACAAATGCAAATATCTCTCCGGCAACCCTATGTGATCAGTTAAATTTTCTCAGCAATTACCGTGCCGAAATATGAAAGCAAAGCATAAAATAGATCCCAACTCAAGCAGAAGATGTATACATGCAAACAATTTGCAAAAGAAAGAAAAAAGCATGGAAGGAGAACTGGGAATACTCTAGCTGGAGCGGGAAGGCGCAAGGTTGTAAGAAATACTACTACGAAAGTTTTTTGTGTATATAAAGCCGCATACAATAGAGTACAATTTAGGTTACAAAAACCTTCTTCAATAAAAGGAACTGGGGACACTCTAACTTGAGCTGGAAATTGCAGAATTGTGAAGACGATTTGCTTGTACAATAGAGGACTATTTTAATTAAAAAACCCATTTCCCATTGAAGGGAAGAAGCGGAAAAATATATGGAATGTCGGCCGCTTCACATAAGTCGTTTCAAAAGCCCTACCCCAACCTCAGGTTCTATACAACTTGTATTAAATTTGCTTACAAACGAACTTGTCGCGATAATACTTTAAATCTTAATAGACAGTAAGTGTAGAAAGTAATAGTAATAATATCTAAGTTATTTAAGATGCTGATTTAACCTATTGCTCGCATTTAAGTGCCTAGACTATGTCATCGCTCCAAAAGCGGACTTCCACTTCCTTTTTCTACGCTTTATCATGGTGTTGATATTTATTACCAAATATTAAACAATCCCATGACTGTAATTGAAAACAATATCTAAGATACTTCTGTAACTATTGTAAAGTACAATTAAGGTTACAATACCCAGCATACTCTACAGAACTTGTAGCAAAAAACTTTGAAAGATACAAAGTATAGTTGTGGGTTTATATACTTAATTGTATCTCAAAACAATATCTTAGATACTTCTCCAACTATTGCAGCTGCAAGCTATTACTCTCATTTAAGTTCAAGGTCGCTGTTCTCGTGGCAAACAAAGATCTCGACCAAAGATATGGGACACTGAAAAAGAGTATGGAAAATAATAGGCAAACGTTTTTGTGGGGGCGGCAACTAAAAATTACGTCGGCGCGAAAAAAAATGCTTGGGTGGGTGCGAATGCGAGGAAGAAGCGACATGCAGGCAAAATGTTGCAACAAAGTGCAGTCAGTCGTCTTCAGACAGGCCAAAGTTTTGATAAATAAATAAATAGCATTTGGTAGGGAAGGCATGGAGTGTGTGAGTGAGTAGTGGCGTCGAGGGAGGTAGATAGCAAATAAAAGAAGCGGGCGACGACGGACGCCAGTGTTAAATTAAAACCTTAAAAAAAAGAAACATTTGAAACAACAGGCGGCGACGGTCAGTCAGGGACAAGAGGAAAACGCAAACATAGGAAGAGAGAGAGAGAGCGAGAGTGTGTGTGAAACCAAAAGACAGCAATTAAAGAGAGCGGGCAAAAAGTCACACACACACACACACACACACACACAAACAGCAACGCAGACGGACATGTGACAAAGCAGAATAAATAGGGTCTGGCATGAGGTAGATGATGACGGCCCAGGCCAAGGCAGGCAAGATTTACCAACACATGCACACATAACTCACCCACTCAGCAGACTGCAACTGTGTGAGTACGTGTGTGTGATGGTATTTGTTTGTAAGGTGACGCGTCGCGCATTAGTCAAATAGCCTTTGGCTGGGTCACGAAATATGACGCGGCCACCAAAAGAAAGTAGGATAATGTGCATGACACACACACACACAGACAAGAGCTAGGGTTGCCAGACTCGCTCAAAGGAATATGCTACAAGTGTGTGCGAGCAAACGGCCAACAGTTTCCGCCCCACAAAACGCAATGAAAAATGGAGAAAAAAAAAAACAAAACCAACGCCACAAAGAGGGGGAGATTGCTACGACAAATAAAAAGAAAACAAACGTTGACGTGCCACAGAGGAGATGGCACCACACGCGAACTCTCTGCCTGCTGTGGCGGCGGCGGCTGCTGTTGCGCGTTATAGAGGATGTGTGTATGTTGCGCTTGGCAGGCTTATGGCGTTGGCGGTGGTGCTGCTGCTGGTGGTGGTGGTGGGTTTTATTTATGCCCCGCGCATTGCGACTGCGCGCCATGCGAGGGAGTCAGGGCAACTATGACGACGACTTGTTTTCGTGTGAGCCGCCTGTGTGTGCTGGCATCTTTTGTTATTGCCACAGGCACTCGTAGTGTTGTGTTGCCACTCAGGCATGGAAGGGGTGTACACAAAGTGGTGCTATGTGAGTGTGTGTGTGTGTCTGTGCTGATATGTGCCTCTATGGTTGATTTCAGTGTTGGCTATGGTTATGGGCTCTATGTGCTTGGGCAGGGTACACACATAGTGCGTTTTTTTGGGCGTTGGAGTGGCCTTTTTTTGGGCTCATAATTGGAAATTGGGTAACCGGTTTTCGAATGCTAGCTGTTGCTGCTGCTGCTTGCTACCTGTGGGCTATGACTTGGCCTTCATTGTGATTTGGTTTATTTTTTAAGTCTGCTTTTTGTTCATTATGTTGCAGGACAGCGAGCGAGTTGGCACTTAAGACTATGGGGGGTGTATGTAGCTACTTCAAAATAGCTGCCACATGCTAAACATGCGACGTTCAATCACAAAATGGTATGCTCACCCAGGTTTGCCAAATTGCCCGCAGCGCGTGTGTGCCTAACATAGCAACACACGCACATGTGTGTCGCCATCCCCCAAAATATCAACACTTTTTACTTAAAATATATTTGTTGTATATGTACCTTTTGTTGTTGCAAGTGTCTAGGCGTTGGGCCACTAGGCCATTTCAATAATTAGCACAACCGGCCTCTGCCAGCCGGGGGTACAAGACGTTTGACGCTGCCGCTTGTTTTTGTTGTTGCCGCTGTCGCACTTGTCGCACGTTTTTCTTGACACTCTCTGCTTTTGTTTGTTCAACACTTGTAAACTAATAGTTAGTTACACTCTGCACTAATTTGTATCTTAATTCATAAAATTCTAGCCAAATAATTAAGTTTGGCAAAAAATAAATAAAAGAACACAGAACACACACGCCGCAAGTGTAATGCGCTACAAAACTTCACCGAACCGCACGCTACGACAAATGTCCAACGAATGCGCGCAGGCTACGACAACGACATACACCGACGTGAAAGAGAGAGAGTGAGAGAGCGAGACTGAGAGACGCAGCGAAACGATGACGCAGCGCGACGCTGCTGCTGCTGCGCAGCTGTTGTACTTGTGTTGTTGTTACTGTACGGTTGAGGGGGCGAACGATACGAACGCACAAAGCAGCGACAGCGGCCGGCCACCTTACACAGCGGATCATTGCTTGAAAGAGAAATTGCAACAAACAAGCATCAGCGTCGGCTAGAGATGTGCAACGCATTCATTCTGCTTATCGTGCATTAAGAGGAATCAACCGCATATCGAATAACGATTGCTTAAAGTTCTCATAATTAAGAATATTTGTATTCGCGCGAAATTAAATTATCTGGTAAATAATTTTAATTTATTTAGCTTGTAATTAAACCTAAAAGCAAGTATTAGCTAAAAGAAATGTTTTGTGTATTATCGTAACTTAAAAAGCGCCTTTTTTAAAACTTAAGATTGTTTAAATTTTAGATCAGGCTATGCTTTTTAAACTTTATTAAGAAAATGAGACTTTGAAAACCAGTAATATAGAGTGTGTACTATTTTTATGCACATCTTAACATTGATTTTATTTGTTTATAGAAGTGCTTTGTTGCAACCAAATGTATTTTGCTTATTTGTGCAATGAGCAGTTGACTATAAATTAAAATATTTAAATATAAAAAAACAATATATTCGTATAAATTAATCTGCTTCTACTTGCCTCTGGAATAAATTTTTACCGATATGCGCCAACTTGCATCGAAGATTGCCCAAAGACTTAGTTTAAAAATAATATTCGATAAAACATCAAATGAACATCGTTGGACCAACAAAGGATATATTCGTAGGGGCTGGTCAAAATAACTTTAGAATTGAAAATGTGATAGATGGACATGGACCGTTCGTAAGAGAGAAACTTAAAATATTTATTTTAGTTAGTACACAAGACACGAATATAACAATTACATATAGAAAATTGAAGATACAATTAAGATACACTACAAACACTCTTTTAGTCTGGTTGATGAATGCCAATTCGAATGCCTCATTTTAGAAAATAATTTGCTTTTACACATACTTAATCCTACTTTCATAAACGCTGCATAGTGTGAAACTTATGAGCCGAATTCCAAAATTGGCAGCACGGTAGAACCGTGGAGAAATAAGGTAATATTTTTAAATAACTCTTGACGGCATCATTTAATAAAATCAAGTAACCAAGCCTCTAGCATTATTCACAAATTAAATCTTAATTGAAACTGAAAAAATCAAAATATTTATCCTAGAAACATTACCTTATGCAATTTATTAAACAAGCTAAAATTATTGGTCTATGAAGTATCACGTAGACCAAAGGCACTTATGTATAAGTGAAAAAATTTACTTCATTTTAATGCCATAAATATTAAGATGAACATGAATTTAAATACTTAATTATTTTATTATAAACTATAAAACTCGTTTTGAATATAATCATAGTTTTTTTATACCAAAAAAAGGGAACTTGAAATATTTATGTGTACAACATTATCATAAGGCCTATCACAACAATAAGCTCATACGATGTTTTGACATGACTGGGTTAACAATGTGTGCCATCGCTGTGTCATCTCTAGAACAAACCACCACCCGCTCATTCTCGTTTTTATTTTCAGTTGACTGTGTGGGCCGCTACTCAGAGAGTGCCACAGAGAGAAGGCGAGAGCAGACATACAGAGAAACAGCGAAAGATAGAGGAATCCGATTGAGGAGCTGCTTGTTGCGTAGGGTGGATCGGAGCAGAGTTGGTTTTTTTTTGGGTAGAATTTTGGGCAACAACAGCAACCAGGTCAGATACGTCTGCGGCGGCGCAACTTGATTTTGTTGTTGTTGCTGCTGTGCGGTGCGGTGCGGTGCGCGTTTTTTATGCGTTGGGTTGAATGTCGACTTCGGTGTGGCTGTGTTGTTGGTGGTTGTTGTAGCTGGTAATGATCTTCGTCGTGTATGTATAAGTATGTGGGTTGTTGTTGGTGGCGGCAACGACGGTGGCGGCGTCGGCTGTTGCGTTCATTAGCGAGCGTGGCTTTTGGGTTCGCTATGTGCTACATGGCCTGAAGGAGGGCGTGCAGAGACACAGTTCAGGTAGGTAGACATGTACATACTAAGGTGAGGTAGGCAATCACAGATACACGGATACGGCGCACACAAACACAGATTTGTCGCTAGTTTTTGGGTGGCGCTGGTTGCACAGTGTAGGTTGTTGCTTGGATATCATTTATTAAGCTTGGGTTTGGTTCAACTTTTGCAATCCCAGCCTATGACATTAAGTGTAACTTCCCAACAGCTTGCAAACGGATGAGTCACGTTGGGAAACACCGCGCACTGACTTACTTATGTATTTTGCAAAGACGTCATTAAAATAAACCTGTGCAACAGCAGCGACTACAACTGGCGACAAATCAGTGAAACCGAAAGTGGAATGGCCAGCATGTTGAGAGCGCCAGTTTATGCAGCATGTTGCAAATCGTAAAGCCGGAAAATGAGCAAACAACAGAGCTGGAGATCAAAGCGGGGAAAAACCACTGATGAGTAGGCAATGAAATTATATACAAGCAAATAAGTGCACCCCTTTGGAGCAGCTATGGCACAGCTTCTAAGATTCGACAGTGACCTACACGAGGCAACTACGCGCAGCATATACAATCAAAACAGGTTAGCCCATGAAATGGAGCACCCTACGTAAACTTCATTGCCACTCGAAGAGCGTAGCGTCGCAGGAGCACACAGAACCGGTTTGCAGTCAACATGTGGGCCAATCGCCAAGTGAGTCAATAGCAGCTGCCGCTCAATGAAACCACTTTGAAAACTTTACTGCCTGTGTATGCCGCCGCTGTGTGCACCGCCTGGTAGGTGTTATAACTGCCGCAGCTACTCCTAACCATCCTTGATCAACTGGTGATATAACAAAAGCTGCGTAATGAGCAAGTCAATTACAAAATACTGTCAGCGTTCAGCACATGGCTTCGCCCGGAAACCTGTTGCCTTGAAGAAGCCCTTTTCTGGTCTGTGGAGAAAGTGTCCAGTGTTGCGAGCGACCTCGGTAGGGCTTCAGTTCGGCGCCAGCTTAAGCCTGACCAGCAAGTCCTCCATAATTGGCAATCATTTGTGTTGGGCTGCTTGCTCTACACGAATTAGTTAAACTTTGTCACGTTCCATTTAACTAGCAACCAGAGAGGGGACAGGCCACGATTATGCGACCCCTTTTTTTCGACTTCTCTCAATGTTTTGCATTCTGTGAGAAAATAAATAAATAAAAACAATGTGTGGGGTGGTTGCGCTCACTTACACGCTCCCCTCGCTGCACACAGTCTATTTGCTTGATTTCAATATGGCGACTTGCTACGGCCACGCATGCGCAATGCTTGCCACTCGACGCGTTTGTTTGACATTGCTACGCGTGGGTGTATGGGTATGGTTGTGCGGGTGTGGGTGGGTAGTTGTGTATGTGTGTGTGTGTGTTGACATTGTGTTGTGTTCTGCTTGGGTACAGTCCCAGTTCTTTTTGCGGTTGGGCCGAGTGAGTAACTGACTCATGGGTGACTCTGGGTGTTCTATCAATTTTGAGAAATGGAATGCAGTCAACAGGAAATGGCCGACAGCCCAAGCAAGCGTTCTGGCAAATGTGCTTCACCATTTCTAGCGTTGAATGAACAACGTTAAATGCTATAATGATAGGAGGGTTCGATTTTGCAGGTATATTGGGGGGTTTATATTATTTAATGTGCAGTATTGCTTGTAGATATGTTCTATTTGTTATATCACTTAGTGACTTGAAGTCAGTAGCACTTGATCATCGATTTACGCTTTTCAAGAGAATAATGACTGAATCGTCTGCTCATGCAGTTTTTTTGGATTCTTAATAGAGACAACTAGTACACAAATTGGATTTAAAGGTTTTATTCCTATTTATGCTTTTTAATATTTTAATTATTCTTAACTTTATTAGTAATTTAAATTGGAGCGTGGAAAATATAAAACTAACAACCATGTCCCTAGTCTAATGGGTACAATTTTTATAGATATTATATATTTTATTCTTATTCCAATATATAAGTAACTATTCTCGTTGAAGGTTTTAGAGATACTTAGCCTTAAGGTAGGTTTCTCGAGGGATGTCTTTTAATAAATATTCGTATAAGTCTTGTGCCACAATTTGTTGTGTCGCTGCAGTGTGGAATAAAGACGATTAGGGAATATAATGGATTAACATCACCTACTATATAATCGGGTGTATTCATTTTTTCATTATTGCATCTACTATTTTATGATACAAAGTGTATATTAAGATGATGTAAGCCGTAATATAAGTCCTTGTAAGCCCATTCCCAATATCTAGTAACATTAAGCCTACGTAGCAATTTATTTAGTTTTATCCAGCTCAGAATTATAGCAAAATTGTGTTTGGTGAGATATATGCAATTTATTTTTTTAAAACTTTAAGAAAGTACAATTTGGAATTATGGAACGTTTAACAGCGAATAAATCATGCCGAACTCTGTCAAAATGTATATTGCTGTACTTGGGCGACTCAAAATCCTCAGAGGAATCGCAGAGCACCATTACGTTATCGAAATGTCACTTTTCGAACTGGCGTGTGTACAAACACCATCTTTGGGTCACATTTTTTAATAAAATGCATACTGAGGATGTTTAGCAATGTCGGTGAATGTTGGCACATTTTGTGTACTCGAAAATGAATGCTAAGTAATGGATGAACTTATGGTTTCAACAGACATGTGGACTTCCTACGGAGCAACCCAAACTACGTAGTTTTTGAATATATAATTGTGATAAACATTTTTGTTGCGTGATTATCTAAGGACTAAGTAGTTAAAGCTACAAAAAGAGAAAAATATAGATCTGTGTCAGAATGAATATGAGGAAAAACACAACCAATTTATCAACTAACAGCGAAATAGTAGCAAATATTGCCCGCTTTCAGTGCATGGCAGTGGTTACAGCGATTACCATACATTGGATTGTCGCAATTCTAGAAACTTAATTCTGGATAAGCTGTATGAGTAAAATATAGAATCTGCAGGGCACTTCTTCTCTTTCTTTGAAGACCTAAGTAGGCCCAATAAAAGGTAACCATGAAACTACATAACAAGAAACTATAAACTAAAAGTTCCAAAAACCACGTACGCATTAAAGATTGGTAAGATATTGGATCAAAGCTAACAATATGTGAACTTATAACCAAGTACGGAAAGATTAAACGAAAAACGTGTAATAAAACATATACAAAAGAGTATAGAGAGTCAAGGCGCATTACCGTGAAAAAACGTAGAATTGTCAAATTGAAAGTGAACTTGCTGGAATTTCGATAAATTTACAATTTTAAAAGTTTTGTTGGCTAGAAAACAACAATTTGTTGATAGAATTTTTTGTTACTGAAAATAATAGATCTTCATGGGGCAAAAGATCAAAAACTGACAAGTAATTACTGAATATTTAATGATTTTTCTAGACAATTTTTAAATCATTTTAAATTTTTGTAAATAAACTTTTAAAAGTCGTATTGAAGCAGAAGTTGTTCAATGTTCAATACATTTAAAGTTTATATTTTTCCTCTTCGTAGTCGAATTTTTTTGTTATTGAAAATTCGCTATTCATAATATTTTGAACATCTAAGAGTTTCGAAATTGAGCTTATACTATGAAACGAATACTATATATTTTAAGAATTTAATGTTATAGAATCAAGGCGCTTTACCGTGAAAGAAAATACTAATTTAAAATGAATTTGTAGGAAGTTTGATGAATGTATGATTTTTTAATTTTTCTTGCTAAAAATAGTAATTTTGTTATTACAAATACTTTTTCCGAAATTCTAGATTGCGCAAAAGTTGTAAAATTGATCTTATGCTATAAATCAACTATTAAATATCAGCATTTTTGGAAGCAATCAAACTGTTTTTAAAAGAAAGAAGCATTGTAAAATAACTTATAACAGTCTAATGAAAGCTGAACTTGTTTAATAAGTAAACATTCTTCAAGTTTTTCTATTAATAATAAAATTTGTTAATTTTTTGTTTTTTTTTCCTTGTTACTGAGTTTCTTCCATCAAGCAAATACTTGAAAATACTTTTGGAAAGAATATTTAAGTTAACTTAATTTTGGTCAATACACTTATTGTATAGACTGTAAGGCAACTGTTAATAGTTTGTATTGTAATTTTCGTATTCCCTTTGTATTCCCTATTCTTTTCTTAAAATTCACACTGAAATAGTAAACCAATATTGTACTCTACTTTAGTTGCAAATAAATTGTTGAAAGATGAAGTCGACTGGTTTTGGAATTCGAACTCTAATAATTTTATTTGTGGCCATAGACAAAGTATTTAAAGAGTTATCTGCAAAGTTTTAAAGGAATACACATGCATTATTACCTTAAAAAAAAAGTAAGAAAAGTTAAATTTGGGTTCATTCCATAAATTAACCGTTCCTAAAGTTTTTTTTTTTATTAAAACCAATCTGTTGGTAGTAAGATTTTATTTTTTTTGAAAATATTTTTTGCTAAAGATCTAAAGGTTACGCATAAAGTTTTTTAACTGACTTTATGGTATACAGAGAAAACTATATAACTTAAATTCATTTAAGTTAAAGCTGCAGTAACACATAATGAAGTACATCTTAGACTTATGTATAGGTTATGTACTAGTGCGTATATGTACACATATATACATACATACATACAATCAATTAACTATCAAAAACTTAATTGCTGTGGATTGGTTGATATTCCATTTCAAATTTTGCAATATATATAAAATTGCTGGTATATATGAATGTTTATATAAATGTATTTATATGAAGAAAATAAATTGCTTTAATTTCATGTATGCAAGTGCATAAAACTTGCAAATTATATAATAAAATATATACATAAGTAAAATAACAACTCTCTACATCGATAAGCTGCCATGTACTTGGTCATATATACAAATATCCATATGTCAACTTACACACACACATACACACACGGACACATGCATATAGTATGGTAGGGGCTACCACCATTTTGTCGCTCACAATTGCATTGCCTAGCAACAAAAAACCAAAATTTTTAGTTTTTCATATAAAATTCATTTGCAAAAATAATAAAATTCAAATTATATAATAAAAGCACACACACACACACACACGCTCACACATAGTCAGGCAATGCACTCACACACATAGACAGACACACGCACACATGTCAGCACATACAAGTGCAACATGCCGCATATGTTGCATAAAACCAAAACCATATGCAAAAAGCCCATTGACAGTCCGTCCTACCCGCCCCCAAATTCCGCTGCAACAATGCAAAAATCAAAGAAAACTGCAAGTGCAGCAGCAGCAGCAACAACAACAAACATGCAAAGAGCATTCTGCGAGAGCGAGCAAATCAACAAAAGAGCAAGAATGCGCGCGCTCTTTGCATGTTTGTTTGTGTGCCGTTATGCGTGAGAGAGCGGAAATGCGACTGTTGTCAAAACTGCAACAATTCCTTTGCAGTTTTTGATGTGTTGCAAGGTCCTGCGGTGGGGTGGTGATATGCGGACAGCAACAAAAATTGTTATAGACACGAAATTTATGATATGCGCTGGTGTGTGTGTGTGTGTGCATGTGTGTACAAAACAACCACCACCCCCTTAGGCGGGCTGTGTAGTTTTCAAATGCCAAAGCAGCAAACATTTTTGTAGACCAGCAGCAGACACAGACGCTATATTTGTGTGAGTGAGCATGTGTGTGTGTGTGTGTGTGGGTGTGAGTGTATGCATTGTATGTTGGGGGTTGGTTGTTGCATAGCGCGCCTGCTCCATACCAATACCAATGCAATAACAACATATAAACGCGTCTATGTTTGTGTGAAAGTATTGATGATGGAAAAATAGAAGTTGGCGCTTTTTAGTTTGGGGGTTGTTTGCTTTATAGTTGTTGCTGTTGTTGTTATTTTGGGGAGCGACGCGAGCGCTGGTACTGGCTGGGGGTGTTTCTGTTTCTCTGGAAAAAGTGCATACCGAAAAGTATACGCACACAGACAGCCTGGCACACACACGCACTCACACACTCACTCACACACTCACTCACACTCTTACACACACACACTCGCACACAAAAGCGTTAAATTGCGGAAAAATCAATAAATCATTTGTTGGAAAATTTATAATTTTTAATTAAGTTTTCCCAAACATACAGAAGCAACTACTTACCATATCCATGTTAAATAGTTGTATTTTCAGTAGCAGCCCAAAAGTATGCAACACGAATCCGCAAGTCTAGTATTTTACGCGGTTTTCATAACTTTTTTCTTGCAAAATCACTTCACCATTTTAACAGACAAATCGCTTGTTTCAAATTTAAACGAAAACTTGTACACTTTTTAGCATTTCTTTTGTTTTTGGTGTGTGTGTGTGTTTTTTTTTAACTTGTTTTAGCCGCACTGTATTTTATTTTACAACTGCCAAACAACTAACCTCATCAACACTCACACACTGAATGAATTTTGTAACTGAATGAATGAAGCTCCTAAACCAAAGGCACCGAACAGCGCCGATTGCCAGCAGCTGTGTCTCAGTGTCCGCCCCACGTTAGGCAGCCCTGGCGTTGGCGACGGCCCAAGCCCACAGTGCGGTGCCCCCGCGTTCAAAACACACTTTGCCTTTATTTGCGTTGTATTTGCTGGTATTTTGTTTTGAATCGTCGTCCATTATAGTCACATACTGAAGCCGCTCTTGTTGTTGCCACAACGATTGCCAGTCGCGCAATAATTGCGCTCATCATTGTGCAATTGTACAAAAAGCTTCCTGTTTGAATTTGCTTGCTGCTTTGGTTGTTGGTCTTGTTGCTGTTGTTGTTTCTAAAAAGCGCGCGCATTCCATGACGCTCACCTACCAAACAAATGCTCTCCGCTTAACAGGACACGCACACTCTCATTCTCTCTCTCTCTCTCGAAAAAAGTATGGCTCATACCCTGGCCGCCATGTTTATTTACAAAAGTTTAGCGTTATTTGTGCGCCTGTTTTAAAAGGATGTGAGTAAGCTTATTAAATTATTTTATACTTGAATTTTAAGTTTATTAATTTTAAGATTAGTTTGCATTTACAGTTGCTAAAGCTGATGAAATAAATTAAATTAGTGGTTTCTATTATCATGGTTTATTTAGGTAATTTTTTTGTTTGCTATAAAATTATTTTTTGCGTTTTAATTTTGTTGCAAATTATATCAAAAAATCATTTTTTAAATTAAAGCAAAATGGCGGCATGTAAGAAATACCAAAAAAATACCACTTGCATCGTGACAAAAGTTGGCTGTTACTGCAAGCAAACTAAAGCTCATTGCTGCGAACTGAAAACTTACTGTCAGATGCTAATTGCTGCGACAGTCAGCTACAAAATGCTGAAGCTCAGCCGTTTGTTTCAAAAAAGTTAAATTTAAAAATAAACTTAGTATAAGATCGATTTTGCTTAAGTTATATGCAGTTTTTATAATTAAACGAGATTTAACAAAAGAACAAATTTTCAAAAAGCTAAAACTTAATGAAATTATTGCATTTTGAGTCAAGTAACTTTTGTAATTTGGAAAACAATATGTAGAAAACTTTCAGGAGCCATCCTCAACATCTTGCACCACGGAAAACCACGATTGCAACTACTTGAATAATTGCTGCCGATAAGCCATAAATTTATACTGTTAAAAATGGGACGATACATGTTTCGCTGCTAAATTTCTTCCAAATTGAAAATTCGCAATTTAACATTTGTTTAACTTGTCAATCGATTTGCAGAAAGATTTCAGGCAGTACTTGCATTATAACCTCTCCAGGCGTACGTGGTTGCCATGTAGTAAAGCTGAACATTTACGATTTTTCGGAGATCTCCAAGAAACTCAAAACGGAATGGTGGAGGGAAGCAAATTTTCGTTCAACTTTCATAAAACAATTTCCAATCTCATTTTCAAATCGAATCGAAAAATAAAGGGCATCGAAAAAAAAAGAATGTCAGACAAACAAATTGACTTTTCAAAAGATCTACTCACTACCCCAATGAATTATATTTTAAATTCATCGATAGGGTTAAGGTCAGAGTTTCAATTTCTTTCAATAAGTTCAATATTTGGAAAAAAATGTTTTACTCCGGATTTCCGTTAATAAAACTTTAGTTGTTTGATGAAAAAACGGCTTTTACTTAAAACTAGCTTGTTGAGTATTTTTCGAACGAAACATTATAGAGAAACCGCTTTAAAAATAATGTTACTATTGAAAACTTAAAAGAAAAATAAGGAAATTTTCCAAAAAGTGTAATCACGTGCGAAAACATAAAAGATTAACAAAATGATTTAGAGACTTCGGCTGACTGTCGAAGATTGTCAAGGAATTGCGTTGAACATATGCTTTTGAGTGTGCCAAGTCCCTGTAACAATATTTTAAAATCAACAAACAAATAATTTGTTGGGAGCTATAAAATGAATTAAATGTAATACCATCGACTAGCCTCTCAGCACTTCAAAGGCTGAGCATAGAGCTAACTATATTTATAGCTTTTCAACGAGAACAGTGAACCACAGTTTCTAACCGAATCCGAACGACGGTGTCATAGAGTCTATTTGCTAGCTATGCTAGTGCTAGGCAAATGCACCAGTGCTGCTGGCTGTAAGCAAACTACCCACCTTTGATTTTAGAGGCAAGTACGCTACAATTAGTATTCTTTGGATAGTTATTGTTAAGAGGTGGAGAACGAATCCCAGCGCACAACCGTTTATGATTAGACCGACTCGCTGCTCACATAAGCTTTATATTTTACGGATGCTAAGATAGCTTCTGGGTCACCGCATGGAAGGCACTGGTTGACAGCAATCAGAAGCATTACTCTAACTAGTATGATCTTCAGCCAAAATTTTTTGGAGCTATCGGGGAAAAATCGGAAATCAATTATATGAAACAAATTATTATAAATTTATACCCGTTGCATTTGTTGATTTTGCGCCAAAAAGACTTTTATGCTTTAAATTTAAATATTTCAAACGACTTATTTTAATCAAACGACTACCATACATACATTATAACATTTCTCAAACTGCTCAAATTAAAAGTTAATACTTTATGTATTTCATTTGTATTTTCTCTTTTTATTAAAAATTACACTTAATGCACACACGCAGGATATATACGAAACCAATTTTAAATTCGAAGCAACGTAAAAAGTAGTTCAGTGACCAGCAGCTGCTTCACTTTTCATGACATCTCACTTTTATTTGTTCTATTTATCTTTTTTTTCTTTGCTGCAACAGTTTTTAATCAAATTGCACATGGTCCATACATTCACACCCCGGAAAACTTACGCGAAACCCGCAAACAACCAGAATATACTGCCACCAAGGCCCATTACTACTAACCTTATTTTCCAGTTGATGATTTGAAGTTTTTTGTTGCTTTTTTTGGACTTGTTGCAACGTCAACTGCCTCAAAAGTTTTTAATCATCGTCACCAACAGTTTGTGGCACTTGTTTTTGTTTGTGTTTTTTTTTGTTAGTTTCTTCATTAATTTTTTGCTTTGTTTTGTAGCTTGCTACTTTGTATACTCTGCAAATTCTTAGATGTGTATATTCTAAGTAAGCTATTTGATAAATACAACTTCGAGAAGATTTGAAGTTTAATTATTTATATAATTGGTTAAATTATTTTGATACTTTATGCGTAATATTTCACGTGCATTTGGAGAGGTATGGGATGCTCTGCGTATACGTAATATCTTATAGTTTAAGAGCAAAATGCATCTTTAACAACTTTCATTGCACTTTATTTGCACTTTCATTCACTTTAGAGGAATTTATGGTTTTGAATGAACCAATTCAATTTCAAGCAGCAGCGCTTGGTAAAATCTTAAAACAGCAACTCAATCCAAAACAAAACTGATCCCTGGAACTTTCCCACTAAGCTGTTAGTACCATTTGTCAGCGGATGAGTCATATAGATGGATATTTTTATCTATTATAATAATGACAAATCCACTAAGCATCACATTGATGTATGTTAGGTCCCCTCCCCCGGGGGCCTGCCGGCCTAACCTAACCTAATAATGACAAAAATTCCACAGTACCCCCATCGTATGGCCGCTTATCTTATTATCAGGCTTATGAAATCTTTTCAAAAAGTATCTTCTGGCAAACATAATCCGGTCGCATCAGTTCGGCTATCAATTAAAACATGAAAACTTTCAGCAGATTAATCGAATAATATCAGAAAAGTATATCGGGTTTTAATATGGGGAGTACTGCATTGTAAAATATCTCGCAATTATTGGATTAGCTTCATATTAATACGCATTGCCTCTAGAAATGCCTTCTCGATAGCAGAATATTTTCTGTAAGACACAATACCTAGTGCCAAGACAGTCTTTCTTTCTGTTTCTTCTTAGTAGACATCCCCACCAGCAGACAACTAACAATAATAACAATTGATTCAACAATTTTCAGTTGCTTTAGACGTTCTTTGAGGGCAAAAACGTAACTTGCTCTTAATCCTCAAACAGTGGAAAGAATGATTTTCGAATTTGCGAATTAAAGCAAATGAATAACATCTTATCTTAACCGAAAAGAATGCCACCCGCTTACTCAAAAAGAATCCAAAATCAAATGGAGTAACGCAACTGGAAATATATCTCGTCAGAATTCTAACATGACGCAGAGACATAAGGCTTAAGCTTAGTAACCAACATTGACTGATAAACGTCAAATCATCTTTACATGTGGACCTTAGGGTCTTACTCTACAGCTCAATCATGAAACCGAAATGGACTCAACTGTTGCCTAAGAACATTATAGACATTATACAAAAAGCGCAGTCCAAGATC
The DNA here is from genome assembly GCA_035046065.1 of Chymomyza procnemis. Classification (NCBI taxonomy): domain Eukaryota; kingdom Metazoa; phylum Arthropoda; class Insecta; order Diptera; family Drosophilidae; genus Chymomyza; species Chymomyza procnemis. The sequence goes on along the minus strand of JAWNOJ010000023.1, from coordinate 6,131,617 downwards.
CTGAGAACTTCCACAAAAACAGATTATAAAGCCCGTTAAAGATGAAATAACTGAAATTTCAGTAAACAAACTATCCACACAACCAACCCATTTTATTCAAGATTTAATACGGTTATGCGAAAGATGAAGGCTATTCCTCCAGGATAATCCATCCTCAGCAAAAACGTTCCAAATCGTTTTAATCGAACTTCATGTGCTTGTTGAGTTATTCCACAAGAATTGTGAGTTAAGTTCGTGCTTTGAGCGGATTTGCGTCCTGTAAAGACTCCAATTTCTCATCTACAAACTTAGCCAGAACGCTTTGTGGCTTCGACAACGAAATAGCCACTTTAGACGTGTCGTAACCACTCACTGCATGACTTATTGGTTGGAGAATATACACTATAAATTTATCCAATCATTCTTGCCAACGTAAAATGTTTTTCCAGGAAAAGCTTTGTAACTAATGCACTTCGACTAATATTATTATTTCCATCATAAGGCCAATAGTCACATCTGACATATGACGGCAGCAGACGAAGAATCCCTAAGAATTTTTGAAAGAAGAAAATTGCGAAAAACGTTAGGGCCAAAGATAAATGATCGCTGTGACTTCATTCCAAGGAACAATGACGAATTGTTGAGCTTAAACTATGGCGAAGATGTAGTCAAATTCATTAACTCCCAGAGGCTAAGTTGGATAGGTCATACAGATGGAACAGAACAGAGCACAAAAGCTTATGTTATCATACACATCACTCTCCACAAGAAACAGAGGTCGGCCGGGAAAGGTCTATTGTCCTAATTGACAATATTGACGATGACATGCTGAAGTTGGAAGTAAGAAACTGGCGCGCCATTGCTAACAACAGATTCCAATGAAGAAGTATTGTTGGGAAAGCCAAATCCCAACCTGGGTTGTAGAGCTGAATGAAGATGATGATGACTTCGATTATTGTCGACAAAGCTTTCCAATGTAAAAGTTATTCGCTTTCAAAATCGGCCATAACTTGTGGATGAAGCTCTTTTGAAATTCGTAAAAAACGAATATGTATACTAAATCAAATTGGCAAGCTCTTAGAAAATCACCCTTTTCTTGTCCTTTAATCAATGGTAGCCATTGTCAATATGCGCTCGATTAATAGTCGTTGGGTTCAAAAAATACGTAATCTGATTCCATTCATTGTGTACACTTTGGATATTTAAGAAAATCGTATCAATTCGCTTTTGGATACTCTTCACTAAATGCAACCAAACGCACCCAACAAAGCGAGTATACTTCCAATTCATATCGCTTGTACTCTATAGAGTTCACACTTATTTTCATTTACAATCGGGCACTTGTTTATTTTTGCCCCGATTTTTGTTGCGTTTATTTCGCACAAGTTGCAGCTGCTGCCAGCATAAAGGCCGCAAGCAAATTCGATGCAATTAAAAAGAATTCATAATGCTGAGAGGCGAAAGCAGTTGCTGATATAGTTTCGGACTGGCAGTGGATCCTCCCTCCGCTGGTTGGCTTTTCTCATATGCAGCTCAATTTTCAAACTAGTACCATGTAATTTGCCTCCAAACGAATGGTTTGTAATTTGTTGCGGCACAATTTCGGTGCAACTCATTTTCCGTAGCTTATCACGCCCACCGGCCGCATCAACAAAGTGTTACACTTTTCAGATTTTTCCGTGGCGTTGTGTGTTTTTTGTTTTTTACCAAAATGATATTTAATACAACATTTACAGTAGAAAATGAGTCGTTCTCTGTTTTTACATTTAATTAAAATGCAACAGACTGCACAGAAAACCGTCAAACCAAAGTTTAAAGTAAAATACAATAAAAACAAATAAATAAAATATGCAAACTAGAAACGGAAAAACTTATTTAGACGCCGCAGAGAGCTAGACAATAACAACAACAGCGACAAAGAACAGCAAGAGAAAAAATGAAACAAATAGAGAAAAATAAAAACCAGTTTGTATTTATTGTTAAGAGAAAGAGATGCGCAACAGTTGAACAAAAACAACAAAAAGAAAACAAAAAATAGAAAAAAAACAATAAGAGCAACATTAGAGACAAAATGTTGCCACAATGTTGCTTATGAAAATGGCGTCAGAAACGGAAACCCAGCGTGGCACACGTACACACTCACACGCAGACACACACACACATACACAGACGGCAACACAATTGCAATGCTGGATCCCACGCGTGTTATGTTGTGCGTGTGTTTGTCTGTGTGAGTTGGTTTGTGTGTGTAGTGGAAAGTGAGTGTGTATGTGTCTTTGTATCTTGGAAAAAAAATGTATCTGCAAAGACGTACAATGGTTGCAAATTGAAATTAAGTGTTCAAAATTGAAAAAAAATACATTTTTAGATTTATTCAACTAATTAACAGAAAAACTATTTAGCCGAAATAATTTTAACAATTTTATTCTCATAAAAAAAGAAATAAATATTTTTAAAAAGAACGCGCTGAAATTGTTTAAAAAACTTCACAATTGTGAAAACTAAACGTGCGCTTCGTTTAAAAAATAAATGATGAGTTCCGTAAATGTTAGGAATGCCAGACGACAAACAAGACTTTCCGACCAAAATATTTAGACCGTACCAGACAGTGTTGAAGAGGAGACCGCAAATATCGTGTTATCGTCGTTCTCAGGAGTTGGGCATCGCACGGACCACTCTTCGTCACATAATTCATTTCAGATTAAAGATGTTTCCGTAAATAATTGCAAAAGGTACACAAACTAAACCCAGCTGACTATACGCGACGTTTCAATTAAGACAAATGAACCATTGAAATGGCTAAGAACGAACCCGACTCTAGGAAAAAAATCATCATGTCAGATGAAGCATATTTCACCTTCAATAGAAGTATAAATAATACAATTGTCAGTTCTCTGCCACTGAAAGCCCTGAATTACGATCAAAATGGGGTTGTTTGTTGTGGTGTTTGTGTGCATATGATCAGCGGTCCCCATTTTTTCGAAGACGATGATGGAGCAACCGACACTGGGGGGCGTTATCGAGCAATGATAAAAGATTTTGTGTGATTTTTTTTGTTACCTATTGAAAAGTGGTTTAATGGCTCCTGGATGCAATAAGATATAAATATCCAGCCGTACTGCAAGTTATACAATGGATTTATTGTAACCATTGTTTCCCAAAGAGTCATATCCAAACATGGTGATTTTGGCTGGCCACCGAGATCACCCGACCTAACGCCATATTTGAAATACAAGATAAACGCTAATTAGTCAAGAATCGTAGTTCAACTTAAAGACAACATACGACGTGATATTGCAGCCATATCAACCGATACATTGGCCGAAATAATGGAAAACGTTTAAAAAATGTCATTTACGCGATATCATATTCAAAAAGTAGCTCAAATTTTATATAATTTAAACGAAAAAAATGATTATCAAAATGAAAACAAAAAAAAATATCTAATTCAATGTTTTTTAGAAACAAATGTTTCCATTTAAAATGTGTGCTATAAGGCTAAGGATACGGAGAAGTATAATATACATTTCTCTCTCTATTCTAAAATTTCCTAACTTTTTTAAAATCAATAAATAAATTATAAGAAAAAATAAAAAACTAGATCAACTTTGGAAAAGAAAGAACCAATTATCAGCATAAAAATTATAGACGTAGTTTTCTTCAAAAAGTGCATATTTATTTATTTATTTATATTTTATAAAGACAAAATAGAGATTTATTTATGGAACAAAAGTATTGTGATACATCATTCAAAATTGTCCTGCGTAAGCGACACCTTTTGCTCATATCTGTGGTAATTTTTTGATAGCACATCAAAAAATTGAGGCCCCTCTGGCTTCAATCCAATAATTTAGCTATTTTTTCATTTCCTCAAAAGACACTAACCGATGAGCACGTATACATTTACAGCCTTATTCGGAACGGGCAAGATTAAGATAATGTGGTTGATGGTGTAACGCCTTCTATTTCATAATGACGATGGTGGAACTGAAATACCAGGATTGGCTTGTGATTATCGTAGAATGTCCACTTTTAGAAACCAGGAACAATCCGCTGACAATCAATTATTTCTTTTCATGTCTTTCAAAAATAAGTTCTTAAGTGAAAAATCACCGTTCGGCGCCTCACGGGACCCAATTTTCTGAATTAAAAAACAACCAATTTTTTTAACCCAATGATACAGTAAAGCCGCCAATACGTCTTCTTTAAACTTTTTTTGGTTGGCCATGATGCTCAGATACACTACCTGCATGACTTATCGTTTGGAGCAGATTCTGAATAACTTCCATAAGCATCAATGAACTTGAACTACATATGAAATTTCTGTATAGGATTTTTAAAGTAAGAACATAATACATGGAAGTTTCGAGTTTTCGGAATGGAATGAAAATAGTTACTTTGTTAAGAAGTGAATCAATGTGGTCGAGTAAGAGCTAATGCATGTGGAATACCATAATATTATATAACATTTATTTAATTTTATTTTTGTTCGTGTCCCGAACATATTGGATAACCCATTAAAAAGCTTTTTGAAAACACTTAATGAGCTGAATCGCACATTTCTTCATCGTCTTGACCTTTTTATCACATTGTTAGGGACAATTAAAAAATTGAGATTATGAGATGTTAATTTTTCGGAATCACTTTTCTTACACAGACAATACAAAACATATTTCAAAATATTTCCATGTTTCAAAATAAGTTTAACAATAAATTTATTGTACTTTTTTTTTTAATATTTTTAAACAATTTGTAAGTTAAATTATTATCTTAAAAAAAAAGATTAGAATAAACTAAATAATAAAAATTTTAAATTTGATGTGAACTGTAAGTCCGTATTCTGTTCAAACAGCTGTTAGAGATATCCTTTTCAAGCGATGACAATAAAAAGAAGAGGAATAAATTTATTTTTTTATTTCGCTGAGTCCTAGGCATAAACTTAACACCTCAAAGATTGTTATCCAGGCTTGAAGAAAAAGCCATAAACAAAGCCTAACCGTTTCCAAAATGGAATCAGCGTACTCAACATAATCTGAAATAGAAACTCCAAAATCGCTGAGGTGGCATACCCACATAAGCGAATCCAAAAAGTTTGAAGGACGAAGAATAATTTTATATCGCGCTGGCAGGATATTAAAACTTCAAGCGGTTATTAGTGCAAACTAATGTCCTTGTTTTTAAAGCTGCGTGTCTCTAAGACTTACACAATGTGAACGATATATAAAGTTTTGTTTTCGGTTACTTTGAGTTTTTCTATATATGCATATTGATTTCCTTTCTGTGTTTTTAATCGATTTTTTTTTTAACAAAACATTTGAAAGAAAAAAAATAAGTCCTCGAAAGTATAAAAAATAGCATGGTAAATATTAAAAAAAATTGTTTTTAATAACGAAACTGTGGACCTCGGTATCGTGAGTAGTAGCGCACTCGCCTCCAAATCGGAAGGACGATAGTTCGATACCACCCACCAGCACTGGTGCATTTGCCTAGCAGAGGTATGAATAGCAAATAGTTGGTAATTATTTATTTATTATTAATATATGGGTACAACTAATTCCAGTTGACCTTAAGATTCAACAAGTTAAAAATTTTAAAATTATGGAGTAATAAATGATAACGAGGAAAATATAAAGTAAAACTAATCCGTATATCTAGCCTGATAGGTGAATTTTTTAAAGATATGCATCGTCTCACATCTGGGGCCAGCTAGGAACTTGGATTTACAATGAAAAAGATGAAAACAGAAAGTAGCATATAAATTTAAAAATTTTTTTCCAAATAGGGAAGCCAGAGAACAACGTTGACCAAGTTGGGTTTTTATAGTTCGTGATTGGTCGAAGAAGCTCGATTTGAGGCAACAAGATGAGATAAGATAGATAAAGAAATGCATTGGATAGACCGTTCAAAAGAGACGAAATCATAGAGGTCGTTATAATAAGACACGAAAAGGATCGTGTAACGCATAATTAAATCTACAAAAAGTTAATGCTAGAAGTCGAAATTACGAGTTACTCTAGAAGTAATAAACATTCCACGAATGTACTAAATTTAGAAAAGTTAAATGCCATATATTACTCTTTAAGCAGTGCCGAATTCAGTGCCTAATACGATTTATGTATTTGGAAGATTTTTAGGTTCATCTGTGTGTTTTCCAGTGGGATTTTGGTGAAAAAAACAATAAGCGAGTATATTAAATTTTGGAAACTTGTATTGTTTCCTATCATTATAAGCAGTACCGAAGATTTTTTTAATTCGCAGATTCTAAAGTACACCGAAACACCGTTGGATACCTAGCGCACGTCCTTCTCCTCTTGTTGATTTATCTTTGTATATTACACTTCGAAATTAAAGAGTCCTCTGATGAGTGTTAAACAGTGATATTTTCAAGCTGATAGTTTCTATGAAATCGCAAAAACTGACATAGGTGCAGTTACTATTTCCACTTATTCCCACTATATTGTTACTTTTATTTCAAATACAACTTCATTCTGACATCAAAAGTTCCATTGTACAACGTGTGCTTGCCATGAATGATGAGTAAGTCTCCAAAGGCCCCAAAAACCCATTTGACTATTGCTTCGGCTTCGGCTGCTGCTGCTGGGGCAGCTGTTTTTGGCATTGTTGTTGCTGTTGTTGTATTTATTGTTGGTCTTACCAATGGTAGCAAAATTCTCTCACTATTGTTGGCGCGTGGGAATCGTTTCCATGTTTAGCTTTTGTTTTTTTTTTCCTGTTTCAATTTTTTTTAACTTGGCTTCTTTTGTTGCTGCAACTTGGCGCATAAATTTTTGCGCTGTTGGGTGAATCAGCTCGAAAAAGCCATTTAGCCAGCTTTGCGGCTTCCACTTGGCGCACTGCTGCAGCAGACAATCAGACCCAACACATACACAGATACATTTGCAGATACATGCAGATACACACACATAGATACTCAGTTACAGAACGCCACCCACACATGTGCGCCGGCTTATATACCATACCGAGTTTATTAATAAATAATTCATATTTAATTGTCTGCGGTCTTATTTTTTTCGTTTTCTGTTAATTACGCGGCTTGTGTCCATTTTGTTTTTTTATTTATTTTTTTTGGGGGGTTTTTTTGTTGCTGCAATTTGCTTGGGAAAACTTTTCATGGCCAAAAGGGGCATAAAAACAACAAAAACAACAACTTTCGCTGATTGAGTTGCATTTAGTTTTCAATCAAACGCGTTGACAGACATTTCAATTAGCCAAAAATTGTAGCAGGTGGGCGTGATTGAGTCAACTAGAGAGTCATTCAATCTAAACGAATTGAATCTAGTTAAAGACACACACACACACACAGCTTGAGGCAGCTGAATGAAAATTAGATGCACGTTGACGGGTTGAAAGTTGCACGTTTCATTGCACAATGACGACAAAGACTAGGGCAACTCTCTTACTCTGTGGCAGACAGAACGAGAGCGAATGTCTCACGGTTGCACACAGCACACCGCAGTGCTACAAGAGAACTGAAGAGCTGAGTGAGGGTGCAACTGTGGCAGGTTCATTACCACGCTGCGGGTAAAAAAAGTTGCGGGTGGTCACGTTACAAAAGCCAAAATGTTTAAATCGGAAGCGGACATTAAAACTTAAATGGTTTGTGTTGTTGTACTTGTGGTATACACTCGAAGGGTATATTGAGTGTATGAAGCAGTTGGATACGCCTTAGATGCTTTTGCAGATGTTTTATCAAGAATTCTATATGCGCTTTAAAGAGCAGAGGATTTCATTTAAATTCGATATTATTTTTGAACTTGACATTTTCTCGCAGTAAGAGCATCCCAAAACATATATTCTTTATGGCGCTCCATCGAATCCAACATTTAGCACTCGTACCATTTGTAAACAAGTTCAATATGACACTTACAAAGTTGGTATATACAGAGTATCCCTATAGCTTCACTTGCAACCTAAAACGAATAAAAATTACCGAACAACTTATCGTCAACGACCTTCCCGACAAAAATGGTATCAAATTTGTACGCTGCAGCAGGACTTTGGATTTTAAGATTTCCTATTTTAAAAAAAAAAAATTTCTGTGAGCCAACAGAATCAGTTTCATGAATGCCTTTGTTTAAAGCCAGTTGCTGATTAGGCCACAGCGCCCGTTCATGATCTTGTATCGGCCAATAGTCCTTCAGGGAGAACGGTTTTTGACGTTGGTGTTTTTCTTTTCGACAATGTGCACGATGTCAATCTATTTGTTGTATTCCTCCGCTCTTACCTGGTGTCGTAGACTATGGTGAGCCTTTAAGCCAAAAGTGTCCGAATGGCTCAACAAGACTCCCTCTCTCCTTAGCTTGGTTAACAAATTTTTACAAAGGTTACTTCGGTTGTGCGGGGTGCACCACAATAAGCTGAGAGTAGTGGGAAACCTATTGTGAATGTATCTATTTCGGCAACCTGAAATTATACTGGGAGGTAAAGCGCAGCCGACTCTCATCGGATACTTGCGGAAGTTTATGGTTAATCTGCTCCGAACAATAGTCATGCAGTGACAGGTTTCGACGCTTCCAAGGTGGCGATTTTAGTGTTGAAGGCAACCCAAAGAATTTAAAGACTTGTGGGTTTTATTGGACAGCTGGTGGAATAAACAAATTTCAATCCGTATTTATCATTTCGGAACTACTTCTTGAAAGAAATAGATTTTGGCAACGGATTGTCATTGGAGACGAAAATACATACATACAGATATATTGTACATTGAATATTCCGTCCAAACAATGACTACATGCCCAAAGCCAAACATCTAAGGTTCAAAGAAAGATCCTTATATTATTATCTGTAAAGACTGAAGTTGTAGTTGTAGATCCACCAGTCTCTTTTGCCCAGACCTTGCTTTTTACAATTACCTGCATTTTTGACGGGCTGCAAATGAACTCCGTAAAATCACCGGTTCGAGTCGTTTGTACAAATCTAAATGAATCGATAATTGAAACGAGTCTAGAGAGCAGTAATTTTTCAAATAAGATATTCGAAAATCACCAGAAAGAAATAGAGAAGAAAAGTTCCTTTCAACGCAAAAAATACATTGAGTAGAATAAAAATAAAAAACCAGAATATTAATAAGGTAAGGGTATCTGTACGTTACCATTTAAAATTTGATGTTTTTGTATTCTCTCGTTCTTGTATCCGTAGATTTGGTTAATTTTAAACGTTGCATTTTCTAACTGTGAAATAGTGTGGCTTGTGGCTGCGGGTTTTCCTCTCCGTCAGGTTCAAAGTTTCAAGTGCAGCAACAACAAAAACAACAAGAACTGCAGTACGGAGAGTGGATTCTACTTTACGGTTCTCCCATAAAGAGTTATTGGCTCTAGTCCCATTTCAACTCTTGTGCACCCTGCGCACCGCACGTCCCGCATGAGTGAAATATAAAATTTCTTTTTTAGTTTATTTGCTTTTAGAATTATTTCGAGTGAGGCGTATGTGTGTGTGTGTGTGTATGTGGTTGAGCGTGTGCATGTGTGTGTTGAAAACTCTTGCAGTTCGTTGCTTTGATTTGTCTACTTTGTGTGCGTGTGTGTGTGTGTGTGAGTATCTATGTGAGTAATTTGGTGGTGTGCATGATTCCAACGCCGCGGGTGATTAATATGAGAGAAAATAATATTAAAAAATCAGAAAATGGGGAAATAATCATAAAATATTATCTGCATTTGATAAAATTATGACATTTCTTATACTAACAAACGTTCGTATAAAACTTTTGTCCGAGACTTTCAGTTGCTTTAAAAGGAAAAATCGTTAAAATATCCGCCGGCGCTTTTTGAGCATTTGATTAAAGCGGACTACTTTTATTTTGCATGGGTTATATGCATTATATTCATATGAACAATTTCTGGAAAACTTTTTGAATAAGCATCACTTGAAGTTTTATTGCTGAGTGTTGACTTTGCAAAGCCAGTGAAAGTTTGTCTTATGCTCTGGATGTGCATCTTCTTCATATTTGGCAAAAGTTTTTGTTTTTAACTAAGACTTAAGACGTTAGAAGGACTTAAAGCTTAAGGTCTCAAGTCAAAAGCAATCGAAAATTTTCATAAATTTGTCTCTAAAACAAAAGGTGTTTGCAAAAATATTCTTAAGATTTTGACATATTGGGTTTTGGGGTTTTATGGGGGGAAAAAAATAAATAAATATACAAAAAATTCTAAATTGGATGAAATTATGAAGGCTGCAGGATGCGCCAGCTTTCGTTGTTATTAAGTTTTTAGTAATTGTCTAAAAAGTTTTTTACTCCAAAGCCCATGCGATTATGTTTGAAACCTCTTAATTACTTCCATATATTAATTTACGAACCCACCAATTTCTAATTAACAAAATTGGTAACAAAATGGAAAAACTACATGAAAAAGGAAAATATTTACGTGTACTAAGCCATGAAAAGATATAGTAGTTGGAAGAGGTTACCTCATGTGATGATCTCGAGAAGAGCTTACGTTATTCGCTTGAAATTTGATATACTCACAAAAATGAATTTAGATTCAATTTTTTTTCGTATACAAAATTCAAGTAATGTAATTCCATTTGGCAGATTTCGTTGTACAGATAAATTGTACAGATAAATGCGATGGTATACGTGCAGTATAACTTACATTCCTTATATATTTTTATTTCAAACTAATTTAATATATTTGAAAAAATAACAATTGTTTAAAAATTAAAAAAAAAATGGTATCCTGAAGATGTGTTTAAGATTTTCGAGTTAAATTCGAAAAAAATAAATCAAGAAATTTTTTTTTAGGAGCGTTTTAGAAATAAATTGAAAAACACATATGTTGAAATTGAAAAGTATCGATTAAACTTATGTGGCCCCATAAGTAAATTATATGATTAATAAATTATATGATTGAAGTGACTAGCTAAATTGATATAACTAAATGCGTCGATTGTATGAAGTACTGTGCTATCTTGGTTGTGTTTCGTTTAATTTGAAGATATAAAGATTGAATAGAACATATAAATGTTAGTTTAATGTTCTAAAGCACTAAGCCAAATTAAATCCTGATCGTTTGATTATTTCATATTGGAGATTTTTGCTCAAAACTCGATATATTATATTTTCTAAAAAAAAATTGGGCCAGAATGATGTACCACTTAGCTTTCCGCATACAACTTCCATACAGGGTGGCATGCAGACGTTTCCTTATAACTTCCAGCTTTATAATCGACAGTGAGATGCAGTGCGTCGTTCTCTTATTCGTGGGCCTTTTTTAAGATTTGGCACAGAGTGGATATAATGGACTTTTCGGGCCTCAAGCCACACTTATAAGGTGCGAGTATGTACAATAGGTCTTTGTATGAGATGGCAACTAGATTGATTTTTCGGTAGTCATGTCACCCTTCTACAGTACAACACAAGGCACACAGAGATTCTGGGGCATGCTTTCTGTTAGCCACAGGCTCCTTTGTGGATTTTGAGTCGCATTGTTGCAACTCGGTTTTCATCATGACTAGGTGAAGTGACATCCACATTGTCCTCCATTGGTTGTATCGGGCCAATTCATGCAATGCCAAAAGATTTGTGGCAATCAAAATGTAGAACCGAATGGTAAAAATATTCAACAGATACGCAAACATTATAAATAATTGAAATGGCTGTAACCATGAGTGCCCACAGTGCACACCTTGAGTTTTTTACTTGCTTGCTCAGCAACTTCAACGCAATTTTTTGTTTTAAGTTTTCATATTTTTGGCAATCATCGTTCTGAACTCTTTAGCTCTTAATTTTAACGTTGGGCTATACAATTGTGTTGGCTTTGAAAATATTCTCTTTAAAAAATAGCAACGCTTAAGTGCAATCGATATCACAAAATCGAACATTTTTGTTAACTTTTTAAAAATATTTTACGCAATTGGCGCTAATGTAAAAAATCCAATTTGCAAAAAAAAAAAAAAAAAAAAATTATATAGTGAAATTATTTTTGAGTAAAAACTTTTAAAATTCTTTCTCCTCGTGACCATTAATCACTTTCATTTCGGTCCATTTAAAGTTTAACATTCCACTCGTATCGAATTAATTGGCTATTCGATTGTTTTCAGTCATAATTATGTGTTGCAAGTTCTCCGCTCATTGCTATTATATTTCAAATAATATCTTTTACAATCATATAATTAAGCAACAATAGATGAAACGGATTATAATTAGGGCTGCAGAACGGAATTGCATGAAAAAACACAAACCTATTTTGCATCATTTGTTGTGCAAAGAATCGCTGATTTATAAATTACGATAATGCCAGTAAAAAATAAAATTAATGAAAAAAAAAATAAGCATATATTAAGTATCGATTTTTTGCGTTTGTATCCTGTTCATGGCAAATACCAATTATTGAATAACTAAATTTTCATGAAAATATTAAATGAAATGTCTGAATTTCAAAGTTGTTGCTGGCAATTACTTACAAATTTTTGTAAAAAATAAATTAAAAAGAGTAAAATTGCATAAAACAAAATAAAAAAAATATTAATTATGCAATTAATAAAGGAGAGTTTGCTTATATTTTAAAAATAAATTCGTATTCCTTTATTTAAAGCTTTATTCTCTTTCCAGCATAAAAGTGCTGGACCATACTTTTAAATTGTGTATTCTGAGAGGCCACTTCATGACTCTATGGTAAAGACTGGACGCATTGCCCGTCCCCAAGTCCGGCAAGTCAGACAAACCAGTCTCACCTCCTATCGCCCGATAAGCCTACTGGCGATACTTTTCAAAATACTCGAAAAAGCGATTTTGCGAAGAGTGAAATAAGCATGGCACGAGGCTGGTTTAATTGCGGATCACCAGATTGTCTTCAGGACATTCCACACAGGAAAAATGCCACCACTTAGTAAGCAGTTTCGACAAAGCCTTCGTAGAGCAGACATACTGTTGTGCCGTTCTGTTTGACGCTTTTGGCAGAATCTGTTGCACATCTTGAAGACAGGATATTCCTGGAGAGAGGCGGCAAAGTGAGGTCAGCCACTGAGGACTGCAAGGCTATAGTGTTGCAAGGCAGCGTACACCGACCCACTCTTGTATATACAAGCTGACCTCCCAATCATCACAGACGAGTGCCTAACTGTCGTCACCGATGACAATGCCTTTCGTGCAACGGCATTCTATTCAAAAACGTTTTTGCTATCCTAGAGGAACGGTGGATACCATCCACTCAGTCTACATTTACTCTACGTTTGGCGAACCGCCCGTCCGTCACCCTTGACGGAATCACCATTCCTGCTTAACCTGCACAAAAATACCTGAGCATGACGCTAGACAGACGACTAAACTCCCACTTCTCGCGATAAATAAATAAAGTCGAAGAGAAATTTAGGCCCACGCTCAATGCTCAAAGCCAGACTCTAGCTGCTTGCAAGATAATAAAAAAAAATAAATGTATTATAAAACCAATATGGACCTACGGAAATCTACCCAACGGATGTGTCACACAGTGCCTCAAAAAAATCGTACCGTGATTACATGACTATTCACAAAGAGTTGGGTGTTCCCTGGATCCAAGAAATTAAAAGAGACGCGATCGCTAGATATACGAAAAATCTACACAACCGCGCAAACAACTGAACAGCAGACAAATCACAAGGAGACTCAGAAGAACACACCCCTTTGACCTTGCTAGGATGTGGATCTACAATGATAGCAATGATACTCAAGCGTCAAGCTTTTTTGAATGACAAAAGATATAATAAACAAAATTTTTTAAATTAGGGAAAAATGGCTTGACCTGGAAAAAATCAAATATCTAAAAGTCTTAAGGCAAAAAGTCCTGTAGGATTGTAGATTAGTTAGAAATTGTAGCCTATGCCTATTATAAAGAAACTTCTAAGACAAAATAATTTCATTTTTTCATCATACATTTCAATATTGTTTTTTTTTTGTGAATAAAGTTAAACGCTGCGTTTCGCAAAAGAGATAGAGGGGACCTAAAGTTAGAGATAACATATACAGGAGTTTTTCGAAGTTTTTGGCGCACCTTATTGTGAATTTTTGAAAAATTTATAAAAATACTTAGAAGCTACTTATAGTTTTTTTTTGTACATATTTTTGATCATTTTTCTCTGCCAAAAAAGTTAAAAAGCGGAGTTAGAAATTTCGAAATGCTAAAACTTCTTACATTTTGTGCCCTGTACTAAGACATACAACACACTGCGACTCTTTTGGACCCATTGAGCGCCCATCTACACCAAAGATCATATTTTGTAATCAGCGATCGCCTGGCAGAGAAGTTCGAGTTCTGGTAAGTGCATCACAATCTTTGTGCATATGATGTGACGATCAATTTCTAAGCTGTCAGAACCAACAGGTTTTAGTGTCCATAATACTCATCTTATGCAGGTGCTGCCGAGTCTACAGTATCCTTTCAGTACTCAACTTTACTTTGGAAAGAAATTCATAAAGTTTGTTGAACAAACTTCAGCTGCGAAAAAATACGCATCAGATGATATAGCTTGCTAGGTCTAAGTCTTATGGGCTCAGTGATCTAGGTACGCCCTCTAGCTATTACATACATTCCACAAATCTGGTATGCTCTTTGTACCCCACAGTCACAGTTTATTATAAGTAAAATGTTATTTTATATTTAGTATTATTCTATAATATATAATACAATATTTTGATTGTAGAATGAATAAAACGGAAATAATTTCTTATTGAAATACTAATATTCTAATATAATATTTTAGAAGGTACTCAATACATGACTAAGAAATGTATAAAGCATCTATTTTGAGTTCAAAAATTTGTAAAATCAATGGATTCATTGTGGAAAAACAATAATTTTGAATCGTTTAATCGTATAATTCTTTTGCTTATTTGGGAAATTTATTTTGTTAAAAAAATTAAATACATTTTGAATCTCAAATTCGAAAATGCACTTAACGATTTCGTAAAGACTCACTGCATTCAAAAATTTTTAATAAAAAACCAAAAAAAGTCCAAAATTTTTTAAGAGTACAAACAATAACAAAAACAGCTATGTAAATATGCGAACCAACTGTTTTGGCATAAGAAAAACTCCCCAAGGCGCAATGTTTGCAAAACATTTTCGCAGCAATTGGATCTTGAATGTTTCTCGAATGAATTCATATTTAATTTGTTTGGGAATCAAGACCCGTTCGTTATTCATCATTCCGTCTAGAATTGTTTAACGTGCAACAGACAGCCTTATTTTTGGCTCGTTGTGCCTCGGGGTTGCTCTTGTTGCTGGATTTGTTGTTGGATATTTTTTGTTTTTGTTTTGCGTCGTTAGCATCGAACCTGCAGATGTAAACACGACAAGTGTGTCGAGCGTGTTAAGCTGCAACAACTTGTAGCAAGGGCAGGCAACACGCGTGGCTTGGACATGTACAACTTATACGCATGCAACTTGTATAAGTTGTGCGCATAACTGTTATATGCTACGTATAAGTTGTACTTATACACGACTTATACGCATTTTCGAAACGATTTTAGTAGACTTTACGCTCTTATACCGCTGGATTAGCAAAGACACAAACCTGCTACACAACTGGTTGATATGAGTGGCAACATGTTGGCAGCCAACTGGTATTGTTTGCAGCATAGAACATCAAACTTGCGTGCATGCAACAGAATGCAGTTGCAGCTTAAATGCCAATGCAACAAGCAAATTGCAACATGCCAGCAGACATTGGTAGCAGAGAGTGCGCGACGGAGCGTGAGAGGCAGACAGAGTGAGAGAAAGAGAGATATAGACAACGTGTGAGCGAGTGGCGCTGCAGTTGCAGCAAACCAGAAGAACTTGGCTTTTGGAGTTTTTCCTTTAACTTTTTTTGCGATTTGCTTGATTTTTTGTTTGCTTTTTTTCAAACTGTTTTAATATTTATGAAAAAAAAGACAGAAGCCAAGAGCCAGAGGCAGCAGAGTCGCCCGCCAGCAGTTTTAGCCAGAAGCTGTATGAGCGCGGCGCGCATTCTAAGCCAACTACATAAATACTCGGACCCTTTAACACACATACAAGCGCATAAACAAGCTGCCACACACACTCACACACACACACAAGCATGACATGCATATATGCGTTATGTGCCACCCTTAAGTAAAGACCAGCAGCAGCAGCAGCAACAACTACAACTGCCCCCTTTGTGCTGCTCAACGCTGTCAAGCGTAAATTCAATAAATATGAATATAAGATCCACATAGATACTCACACACACAACAGCAGCAGCAGTAGCAGCAGCAGCAGCACTTGTTGTTACATTTTTCACTCACTTGTACTAACTTGGCTAACAGCGTTGTCGCCCGCCGACGCCACGTCTAACAAGTGAGCCATGCGATCTGCGCTTCTTTCGCTCTGCTGCCACGCCTGACAATGACGTTGATGTTGTGAAGTACAGCAACTTGAGTTTTTCCTTTTATTCGCTTTCCTTTCTCCTTGCTATTGTTGTTGTTGTGCTTTTATTTTCGTTTTTTTTTTTTTTATTTTTATTTTGTCATCTTATTTACTCGATATCGAAATCCTTTTGTTTGTCCTTAATATTTGTTGCTAGTGCTGCTGTTGAGCAGCGAAATTTTTACGATTGACAATGACAAAGAGCGATTGAGCAGCAGCGCGCACAGTGGTTCAATTGCCAGCGAAAAGTGTTGTCGTGGCGATTAAACTTTAAAGACTTTTTCGAGAGTTGATGGTTTTTCTTTTGTGCTTTATTTGTATGAAGTGTTGTGTTTTTACTTTGTTTTCCTCAGAGGAGTGCATTCTTTATTTTTTTGTAAAAACTAAACTAACTATATAAAAAGTAAGAAAAATAATGGCATACATACATCGTTTAAACACAGCCTGATAAACTCTGTCGTTTATTTCAAAATGCGTTTTTAAATTGGATGCCAATTGAGGCGCTCCCTGGTCCGGCTACAACTAGAAAACCATATGAGCTAGTGTTGTCGTGCCTTACGATTACAGAAAGTACAGTTTGTTGAATAAATTCGATATTTTTGACCGATACCCAGCAGTAGATTTGCACTGTCTCCAGCTAAATCTTTTCATATTTTGTGTGGAATCGTATTAAAACGATCGTATCGTAAAATTAAACATTAAACAAGGTAGTAGTACAATGGAAGTTACAGTCTCCGTTTAAATATTGAAAAAAAAAAATTACTCTAATATAGCTTTCGAAGCATTGCAAACGTTTCGATGGAAAATTTTATGGAATTTGGCTTTTTATACCATATTTCATTCGTCCACCCGACTTTACTATATAGGTTCATAAAGGTTCATACGATTGCGTCTGTTCAGAAGTAATTTCTTCACTTTTACTTCACAATTTAGTACCATTTATCCTACTGCTTCCATATTCTGTACTCTTTGAATAGCCATAAAACTTCCCATTGGAAATTAATTGTGCATAAGTTACAATATTTCTTATCTTCAGAATAAATTTAGTTTTGCTATACTAACCAAAGTACCTCGTAGATTTGCACTACAAAGTCCTAATGACGTCTTACGCTCTAATCATAATATCCATCTTAATTTCGTCTATTTTTTAGAATGGTTAACTTGTTTTCTCATGCTCTATAATGATTAATTCATTGTATGAACTTGATTTTTTGCACTTGCTTGCCAGAACTCCAAGTTTTTGCCACATTTTTGATGTGAATTCGCTGCATATCATTAAATAGTTCATCCAACGAGCTAGCAACACGGATTACCCTCAAAATAAAATATGTAAAATAAAAAAAAAACTCAAATCTGTTGACCACATTTGTAAGAATTTTTTTTTTCTTTTTATTTTTTTGTTTGTTAAAAATTAATCATTTTTTGGAATAAGTAAAAAGTTTTAATTATAAGTAAAAAAATAATGATTGTTGTTATGCTGCAATAAAAAGTCAAAAACAATTTGTATCTAGGTAAAATTATGTCACATTTAAAAAGTTCTTGTTACCAAAACTTTTGTCAAACATTTCTCCCTGGTAACTAAATAATTTCCGCAGCCTAAACAAACAGGAAATTTAGAAAAAAGAAATAAAATAATAATAAATTCACAAACAAATCCAACAAGAATATATTTCAAAATTTCCGAACTCGGTAAGTTGAACGTTACTTTTATTTGTCAATTTGAACCCACTGTGCGAAGCAACAACAACGCTGGCACAGTGGTTGAGCTGCAATGGAACTCGGTAGTCGCTTCCAGTTGCGATTGTGGAAAATATGAAAATAATTCATTGCTTCGTATAAAAACCGAAAGTATGCTGCAACTCGCTCATTGAACAGCAGTGGAGCAGTGGCGAAATGTGGCAAACAGTCGCCAGCGCTTCCCCACAAATAGTTGAGGGTAGTTGGAGCAGTCAAGGCAATAAACTCAATGGAGCCATCAAAAATCGTCAACGCAATGAAGCTAAAACTTGCTAAAGTGCCGCTGCGCATATGTGTGTGGCGTATGCGTGTGCCTGTGTGTGTGTGCGTATGTGGCATAGAACTTGCCACCAAAGTGCTTGGCGGCCAAAAGAGAGACAGAAAGAAAGAGAGGAAGAGGAAGAGGAAGTGGCAGAGACTGAGATACTGTTGATGCCATAGAAGCGTGCATGTGTTTTAGTATGAATCTTTATGAGGCTTGAACGGTTTGAGTTAATGCAATGGCTATGACCATGCTCTGCATACTTGGCCAGGCTAATAAAAGTGACTACAAGTCAAGACAGTTGATGCGCCAGAGGGGCAATGGAATGGGAGTGTGGGAGAAATGGCAGCAAAGTTAGTCGTCGTGTATATAAAGCCAAATGTTGGCTGAACATGTGTTTGGACCAGTGGCTGAGATTGATAGGGTTGAATGATGATGCATTTGGGCAGCACTCAACTGAACTATTGAAAAATATGAATCACTGCATTTTTGAAGATAAATTTATTGATTAAGAATTTAAAAGCGTTTAAAAGAGATACCCAAGTTCGCCATTGCTCCACTGAGAAGTGTTGAAGTAATGATGTGTACCGAAATATGTGGTAAGAATGCGAAGTGTGCTGTTTTTGGAAAACCAATTCCAATTGATTTCTTTTGGTCCAAACAATTATTGTTATTACATTTTCAATTAATGTCATATAAGAGAAATCTGGATCTTAACAGGTTACACTCAGAACGGTTAAAGATTAAGGATAATGTCGCATGCTAATTTTGTTGAAAGTTTTTCAACACCGATTGCAGATTTTAAACAAATATTTGCTTTGCTAAATATATTTTGTGATATAAAAAATTGGTATGCATATCTTTAAATGTATACAAAATAGACTTCCCAAAGAAAGGCGAAAATTAAAATTATTCATATTTTATATATTCATAACTCGAGAATTAATCCGAATGTTGCATTTACATTAAATAACTACAACATATATAGAAGTCATATAAAATTAATTTCGATACAGTTTTAAAGATGTTACTATTTTACTATTTTACAAATTTTTGCACTCTTAGGGAATCGAATTTTCGCTACCGCCATCTACTTTTTCTACTTTTCATTTATTTACATAGATTACTATTTAAGTACCGGAAAAATTTTTAATAAAGAATCTGTGCAATATGAATGAATTGATTATTTCTTTGTCATTTAAGTTTTTAAAAATAATTTTAAATAAAAAATACGAAAAGAAGCTTCATTAGCAGATACATAACAAAATTATTTTTTGTCCAAAAGCATAGGTATTTTCTTTTATTTAAGACACGAACGTTTTATAAAATTGTGTTCGCTACTGCATGTTTTATTTTGGGTAGAGATCAGAATAGAATTTTGAAGTTAGTCTAAATTAAATTTAATATTAGGAATATTTATCATTATTCTAATATATAATTAAAGTGTAACATTTATTTATTTTGGTTCTTCAGTGGTTCATTATTTATTTTTTGTTTTCCAAAATGCTTTGAATATAAATAGTGAGATCACATATAATATTTGGTATATAAAGAGTTGAAATACTGAACCTTGCGAAAAATAAAAAATGAATATTTCCAATTATTAATTATTTATTATTCAATTTATTTAATCTTTTTTAGTTTGCCTTGTTAATATTGTACTATTTCAATTCGTATTCATTATATATAATAATACACTTTTCCTTTGAAATTTAAAAATTAAAAAGTATTTCAAAGAAAAAAATTTTATTTTTCATCAGAAAAAAAAACAAAAAATTTTTTTTTAATATTTTTGAAGTATTTATTCATTTTAAATAAAATAATTATAATGAAAAAATATTGATTATTGCTGATTGATTTGCTAAAATATAAGATCTTGTTTTTTGCAATTATTGTCTTGGGACAACTTAAAGTTACCAGTTTCTTTTTAAATATATATAATTTTGTTAAAATAAAATCAAGAAACATAATTATCTAACAAAATAAACTATAAGATTTTATTTCTTTGAAAAGCGTTACAAAATAACATAATTTTTCTAACAAAAAGTTTGCCCTCCCAACAAAAATCTCCCTACGCCACTGACTTAGACTCTGTACTATGGCTTTGTACGCTTCAAGAGATCCCAAAAGAGTGCGATGAGTTAGCAATAAGAAACGTTGCTCTATAATAAAAGCATGTGCAAGCAAATTGTTTAGAATGGGAAAGTTCTATACGGGATAAGATCATATTGTGTGTCATATATCTATGCATAGTATGATAGGGTAGTAAATGAGTAAGCAGTAAAAGTGTTAATATCAAAATTACCCAAAGAATAATTTTGTGAACTAGCTTTGGTTATGCTTAAGAAGCTATGCTAGTTGTCGGGGGTATGTATTTATATACTTTGGGAAGAGATAAAATATGAAGGGAAGAATAGGAATGGAATTTTTATGCCATACCTGCAAGAGCTTATTGCACTAATTTTTGATAAATAAAAATTTTTAAATGTTCAGAAAATAAAACTACTTGAAGTGATTCTCAAATTTTTGGCATACCACAACTTTTTTATTATTTTGTTGATACGTTGCTTTATTTATTAGGTCTTCTCATGATGGGACTAACAACAAGTTTATAAATCTTAAGAATTTCGTCCTAAACGAAAATCAATACGATGCAGAGGACTTCGGCTAGATAGCCGTAGTAAATACCTCGCAAGCCTATTCGGACGGGCATGGTATTTGCTACGATATTTTTCCATTTGTTGTGCTATTTCATCTCTGGAAGTATAATAAAATCCCTCTGGATGTTTTTATAACGAACGTACCACGGTGAGGCGGTGATGGTTCTCAGGATCTTCGATTGGGCTCTTTGCGTGACTTCTACACTGTTGTTGGGAACCTTAAGTCCGGATAGGTTATAAGACGGATTTAAAAAGTAGGAACTTATATTCCATTCTTAGGGCAGAGTGTATATTAAGAAGTATACTCTTTTTGTTCTTTTTGCTCCGATGGATCTACGCCATGTCAGTCGTCTGTCAAGGTGAACCCCTAGACACGTAACTATATTTGATTTTGGATGCATAGTATTTTTTAAAGGGGCAATCTTGTGTGTTCGTGAAGAGTAAATATTACTTTTGGGAATTAAAAAAAAAATTAAATCTATTATATCTATATGTATTATTTCATCGCATCTAATGCACAATGCAGTTTCTGTGTATTTTTTCTAAGATCTAGTGAAATAACAGGGAAATAACTAATCACAGAGGACTCTGTTCAAGGTAACTTAAGTAGGTAGTACTAGTAATAAACTAGTAACTAAAACTAAACGTACCAAATGACGTTGTACTGCTGGGTTTTCAACTTATACCTAGGAAATTTTTAAAAAGAGAATTTTCAGATGATTAGGTGCGAAAATTTAACTATTGTATCATTATTATATAGTTTTGTTCAGAGTAAACAAAATTAAAATTTTTAAATTTTTAACAATTTTTTAGTATAAATTATGAATACCAAATAATGTTTAGTTGGCTTGAGTATGTAGTTGCCCTCTCGTCAGTAAAGTGCAGTCCTGTGTCTGTACCATTCTCTACTTCCAAACTTCAAAGCTATTTAAGAACTTAAAGCAGAGCTTGTAAGAAAAATAATCGCTTCATATAATTTATGCAATTATATAATAAAAATAGTTGTTATTTTTTAAGCTTCTCTAAGAATATCATTATTAAACAGCATTGACTACCACTTCATAACTTTAAGCATTTTCTTAACATCTACCCTTTGCGTTGAACCCTTCTCATTCATCAACTTGAATGTCGTTGAACTTAGCCAAGAAACTAACTTGGGGTTCTTCAATAGTATAAGCCATAAAGTAAAGCTTGAAGCAACAAATTTTAAACTTTGGCTTATAAAATCTGCTTATACGTAGTTAGTCATTTACCCTTTACGAACTTTTTCTTTACTCAACACTTTTAAGTTATTTCACTTCCTCTTACTAACTGCAATTACTTAAACTTACTTGCTGCCGTTTTCTGCCCATTTACCAATTTTTTGTTCATATTTTTTGTTGGTTTTTTTTGTTACTCTTAGCCTATCTTTAGCGTATTTTAGCTATCAAACTTTTGCGTTACAGCCCTAAGCTAAGGAAGTGCGAAAAACAGGCAAGAAAATAAGCAAACTTTGGTAGCCTTTCGTGCCGACTATATTAACCTTAATTCGTGCTTATGCGCTTTTCAAATTGTAATTATAATTTTTAGTCTATTTTTCATACTTATTATAATTTCGAATTTTGTTGCGTTTTTTTCTTTTTCATCTAGTACATATCTCAAAAGTTATTGGACTTGGTTAAACTTTTGGATTGTTGTCATACTTGCAGAGTCCTATTTTTTGGTTTTTAGCAGGTTTGGTGATATGAAAAGTTTTTTAAATACTATATATTTGCAGTATTTTGTTAGTTGTTCGCTTAAACAAAAAAAAATTAAGTAAATGAATACTTGGGGAGTGTTTATTACTTTTAAAAACATAACTGTCGCTGGTATGGGGTTGTGTTTTTATTATTAGTTTCTCATAATAATTTTAATAAGCTGTTTTGTTTCCAAAAATAAACAAATAACTTATATTCAAAAAAATTTTTCTTTAAAGGTAGAACCAACATATTTTTTTTAATATCATTTTTATTTACAAATGATTGAAATTTCTTCAGATCAAAATAAGTAATGGGTACACTTAGGCCATTATTTCTTTGATTATAAAAGTTAGTCAGTTACATATAGAAAATTGAAAAATATTTATCTTTTTAATATTGAATTGAAATTTTTTTTTTTCATTTCCCCACCTGTTAGTACGACGACTGCTTTTTATATTTCGGGAGAGAGAACAAAACTGAATATTAATCATTCAAAATCGCTTTGTTGTTTTACAAAATGTTCCCCATATATAGACTTTTGTCTTGTCGAAGCACTTTGGCCACCTTGATTGAGGTATCTCAAAAACAGGTGGTTGGCATTCCTGATTTCTTGGGAGTCAACTGGCAAACAAATGGTTGTGTACCACTCAGAATTGACTGTTCTGCGTTGTTCTTGTGGTACGGAAGTGGGAAGTGCTCGACACCAGCGATTTTTGAGCGATTGACAAATTGTATGACAAACAAATTGTTTTGACAGTCAAATGTTCATGCGATATTGAATATATCCCACTAATGCCTATGGTTGTCTCAATCTCACGATAGGTCACATGATGATCCACAGCATCAATGGTTTCCGGACAACAATAACTGATTTTGGACGACCTCCACGAAATTCGTCTTGGAGTGAACTACAACCTCGGTTCAATCCGCCATAGCATCGAAAATACTGGTTAGTGAAAATGTTCACGGCTTAATTCCATTTTTTGGCCGAGATAAATGTTTAAGTTAGAGTAAACAAAACAAATAGCGCTAATATATCAAAACATTTTGAGTACATATAACCTCGAAAACCTCTTACGATAGAGCTGTCAGTTGCCAGATTGCAACACTTGGTTTGCCCAATCCCGAAATATATAATGCAACCCTTGACTTTATGTTCTATGGAGTATAAGGGGGCCTCAAATTTTTTTACTTCTTAAGCAACCAGAAGCGAACAATTTTTAATCGATTTAAGGTCGCAAAATATTTAATAATCTTTTCAAAATTTCATCCTCCAACAAAGACTTTTGACGTTGTAGTGTTTTCCAAAATAAAACGTATCAAAATTGCAATTTTAAAATTCGTGAAAATCAACGAGAGGAAACGTTATATTAGCCGTGCAATTCACGTATTTCGCAATATATAAAACGTGTTTCTATATCGATAAAAGTGCGTATACAATTAACAATGCCTTTATATATTTTGAGATAGTTCTATGCGTATTTGTCGGGACTGTAACGCTAGTTGATTGTATTAAATAGATCTTAGCAAAAAGTTGTATTCCAGTTCCATAACTAACTGATTCTTGAAAAAAGTATGCCTTCGGTCTGCAAAAAAGGAAGTTACAATTTGTTTAATATAAGAGAAATTTATTAAAATGCAACTTTAATAGGTGTCACTCATCACTTGTCAAGTAACAAGAATAAGCCAAACTATTCTCATACGGCAGCATGATGTTAAGTTTGCAGAAGCTTTAATTTCTTTTTGTTAAAGGCTTAAGTAGACTCAGGTAAGAGTAGTTGTCGAGAAGTAATAATGCTAAGATATTAGTGTATAATCAAACTAAAGATAAATAAATGAAATCAAATGAAATAAGTTAATTTATATGCATTAATATGGCACTTTTCAGCACTATCCAGCTTATTTTGCAGCTTATAGTAAATGCAACAAGTTAAATTAAAATCAGTAATAAAAGTTAGGCTGCTTATATTATTTATACAAATCAGCACTAAATACGCATTTACAATAAAATTGTTGTAGTTTTGTTGCATTGTTGCAATATAATAGCCTTTGTTATAGAAAAAGCTTTAAGTTTCGAGGCGATTAAAACAATTAGAATGACAAGAGGGACGTAGCAGCATAAAACATCACCAACATATTGTTATATTTGTTTGCATGTCACAATTTGAAGCCAGCACAGTCGGCTTGTTTCAACAATAAAAAGTGCAACACATATATATATATATGCGCTTAGGCTTATATAAAATAAAAAAATATATTCTATATAAAACTAACAAAAAATTGCTTTAAAAAAAATAAACGCAAAGAGACGAGTGCAACTTGCAAACGTAATGAAAATAATTCCTGGCTCAAAATGCAATAAGCCCACACAAGGATCCAACTCTCACACACACACACACACACACATGCTTTGAACAAACAGCTAGAGTGTTGCAGAGAAGATGGTAAGCAGTTAATATGTAGAAAGAAGCAGAGAAAAAACACATTTAGCAAAAGATGCAACAGCACACACATACACTTACACGCATATCAACCAACAACGAGCAACAAAATGAATTCTAAACGGAAATGTCGATATTAGCATTGAGGCAGCAACAGCAACAAACGAAGAAACAAAAACAAAATGAACAGTAAGAGAGCAATAGAGAGAGAAAGAGAGAAGGAGGGAGTGCTGCTGCATATGGCCAAAGGTTCACTGACCACACACACACACACATGTAGACTTAAACAAACACAAACACACACCCAAAGCATTGGAAGTGTGAGTGTGAGAGAGCGAGAGCACGCGACAAAAACCGCCATATTGACCAAACGAGCACAGCATGAGCTTGTGGGCTGCTGGGCGCATTGAGGCTTACAGCAGAGGGAGCACGGTAGGGCAGCGGAGATAACTGCCGCTTTGCTTTTTGTTTTTAGCCAAAGTGCGCTGCCTGTGTTGACAAACGCCAGTGGTTAGTGCATGTGTGTGTGTGCGAGCGAGCGTGCGTGTGTGTGTGTGTGTTGGCAATTCAAAATGGCATGCACTTCACTAAAAACTGCGCATTTCCGGTCAAAATGACGACAACGACGACGAGGATGCTGACAACGCGGACCACGTTCCTTTCCCACTACCACATACATGCACACACACAAACACACACACACATGCTCGTTTGTGTGCGTGTGTGTGTGTGTGCTTTGGTGTGTATTTACAGCGAGTGTGTGAAAGTTTTTTACGGCTTTAATAGTTCTACTTGGGCATTCTATGTAGTTTGCACCAAAAACTTTTACCATTTTTGTTGACAATGCCCTTCCGAAGGTTAGCTAAATATCATCAAGAGGTTTGTTTCTTCAATTTCACTTTAAATATTAAAATAAGCCGAGCCAAAATAAGATTGATGTCATAAAAATATGTCGCTTTTTTTTAGGTTTAGCTTTTTGAATCGAGTGAGAGTTATATAATAAAAGACTTAGTTAGGATCAGACCGCTTTAAAAACTAATTGGAACATTTTTAAAACTGAACTAAGGATTTTGCACTATTTCATCAAACTCAAGTTCAGATATTAAGATACTCCAGTGTACTTACAGTTTTACAGGTGCTTCACATATCCTCTATATACAGCTTTTGAGCAAGTCTTTGTTCAAAACATTTGGGCTAAAGTAACACAGCGAAGAGATTTTGTTTGCTAATAAAAAAATGCCATTGACTTATCTTGTTGCTTCAAAAGTTGAGCTCATCAATCATTTTGCTTTTATTTAGGAATATTCCGCATAAAAAAATAAAATACAAGTTATTAAAACTTTTATATGTAATCTTGTACAGTGTTAATTAAAAAGTCCACATTTCTATCCCGTAAGAGGTGAGACAACTGATTTACTAAAGAAAAGTTTAATTAGATTTAAATATGATTCATTTACGATTGATTAATGAATACATTTATGTATCTAAAATACAATTTCAATGTTTCAATGTAAATATTTATATAAATTTATATATTGTTCTTAACTTATGAATTTTAATAACGAGAAAAGTCGTTCATGCAAATGCTAAAACAGAAAATTCAAACCAAACAAAGCTATTCAGTCAACTAATCATGTTTTACGGCTTTGTCTCTTTTAATATATTTGGAATCCATTTAAACTAATTATATAAATTATATTATATATTACCATATCGATAAAGTGAGAAAATGCTTTAAATAATGCTTATCTGTCGGTAAATATTCCAAAATTATATATTATATAAAAATTGAGGTTTTACAACAATAACAATTACTCTATTAAATGAATGCAAATTATTTTGCCCTCAAGCAGTTGGAACTACAAAAGAACCAAAATAGAAAATCGTAGAACATTTATAAAATTCTAGCGTTACATTGAGCGGAATGATCTGAAAAGAATAAAACAACTGACCATTTTTTTCAAATACTCTAATTTTAAAACTTTTAAGAGTTTCTTATATTTTTAGTTTATTTTTTTTCATATTGAACAAAGATGAACATAAGGCGAGTAGCACTGGAGCATTATTGCCATGTATGGTATGTTTTTTTAGGCCAGCACTTACTTTACAAGATTCTGGCTTTTAACAACAAATCCTTTTACTAGCAGAAGTCAATGCTCTATCCTATTACGAAAAGGTTTTTTCTTCTAATAATTTGTAACTTTTGTCCAACACTGTTGTGATTAACGATTTAAGTCCTTATCACTAAATATAATATACACAACATGGTGTCGTTATGGCATAAGGAGCATCTTTTCACCGTGGTATTATGGAATATGCACATGAGTCCGCAAACTATCCATATTGCCAATTATAACTATAGTTTGGAACTAAGTTCTGCTAAACATATAAAAAAGAATTATCTATAAAGAGTATGTTTTTATCTATAAAATAATTCGGGATAAATGGTTTGAGCAATGTAATCAATAAAGGATGAGAATTGATCACATATAAAGGATGTTTTTTTAGAGGTAGATTATTTGATTGACATAAATTTTATTTATCGGAAATATAGACTTACTATAAAGCTGCATTTATATTGTCTTTAAGTGATCCAAGTGATCTTTAAGCCCATCATACAGCGTTACCTCTGTTTTATGTCAAGATTTATTCTTAAAAATTTTTTGGCGTGGACGCAGTGAGATTAAGGTTTGTTCGGTTTTAAGTTCTGACAAAAGTTTTCAAATAATTATATCCAAGCTAATCAAGAAGTTCTCTGTTTTTAGAGAATACAAACATTTTACCATGATGATACCATACTTGGGACCTTAAGTTAAAGAAAACAATTCAACAATAGAAAAAAAAGTGAAATGAAATCAGATTGCTTAGAATAAGATAGAAGAGGATAAACTCGATTACATTTAGATATGAATCGAGGGAAGTTTGCGCATAAGCTGAGGGTAGTCTAATATATAGGAATGTAATTTTATTTTATATGTTGCTTGTACCTTTAATTATTTATTCATATGCTGAGGAAAAATATATTTTTCTTAAAATCATAGAAATTTTTGAAAAATTTTTAACTGGTCTACTCGATTATATTGGTTCGTTGATAAGGAGCAAAAATGTTAAATGTTTATTATAAATTATAATATTATTATATATATAATTATAATTTTAATTATTTATTTATTTTTTAAATTGCATACAAACAAATTTATTTAACACAAAACCCTTCATTCTTGCAATAATATCAAAATAATTATTTTTGTTTTAGTTTTTACACGATGTTAATAGTCAAAGATTTAAGGAATTTAAAAAAATAAATAAATAATATATTGTTATATATTTCCAGCAAAGCTTGTTAATATCTTTTGGTTATATTGAATTCTTTCTTTATGCAGAAAACACCTTGATAACATAAGTTAATATGGTCTAAATATTTATAAACGTTACATTTAACATATAAAAAAATTCAAATTTTAAATTATCTTGTTAGAATCTAACTGTGTCGCAGATGTAACATTAAGTCAAACGAATTTAAAGCTTTTGTAATAAAATTTATTATTTTTTTTTAAATTTGAAAGCTCAGCCAAGTGCTATTTTTTTCAAGCTAATCATTACACAATTTATAAATAAAAAATAAAACTTTATTTTTTTGTTGAAGAAAAATATTAAAAAATGTTTCTGTTTAACTTTTGTGGATAATCGCTGTAGTAGTTAGAGTATCTAAACATTGGCGCACTCTAGTTAACACGTTTTTTGCTTTTATTTTATTGTTTTATTATTATTTTTTCATTTTACGCTGCGCCAAAGTGCGTCATAAATGTGTGTAATAAAATATTTACTTTTCTTTTATTTTTATGTGCTTTATGTTGTTGTAGCTGTAGTTGTTGCTGTTGTTGGCGCCTTAGTGTGTGCGTGTGCAATAAATTAGCAGAGCCGTTGTGCAGCTTAAAAGCTTGGATTAGCTAAAAATAAAAAACAAAAAACGAAGAGAGAAAAAGCTGAAGAAAGATATTAAATTAAATTTTTAAATCGCCAAGCGCCTGTTGTTATGCAACAATATGTTGCAAACAGCAGCAGCTAAGCGGCCACAAAGCTGCAAACAAACAGCAACAAAGCAACAGCGGTCAGCTCATATGCAAAGCTCAACAACAACAACGACGACAACAATAGCAACAACAAGACGATAGAAAAAGCAATGCGACAGCTAACAAACAAATAAAATATCACCCACATCAAGATGACGACGACAACGTGGATGACGTCCACGACGCCGACACTGACAACTTTTCGACATTTGCCCCAGAGTTGCCTTCATTCCAGTTTTATTATTTTTTTTTTTTTTGGTTCATCATTGTAACCCTTCGCACAGCAATGTTGGCAGCGTTTGGCATAGATAGCTTGTTTTTGGGGCTTATGGTTTGGGGTTGCGTTAGCAGCCGCCTGTCTGCGTTGTATTTTGTGCAATTGTTTACTTTGTTTACCAGATTTACAGATTTCTATTTGGATCTAGTTGAAACCCACATACCCATACAATGAATACAAAAAACCAAAAAAACGAAAAAAAAAAAAACTCTACTGCTATTTATGGGCAGCTATTTAGGCAAACAAGCTCTAGTGCATTGGGGAAAACACGTTCCATTTGTTTGGCCATGTTATTTTTTGGGGGTTATATTTGGGTTTCCCCCTTTTTCAAATGCATGTCTTTGACAGTGAGCTACAATACAGAAATTGTATTCAGCTAACCCTGAATTTTTGGTCATCATCAACACGGCTTAGCAGCAAGCTTTGTGGGCAAATGATTATGCCAAGCAGTGTCCCCCAATGGGCACATTTGCCACTTTTTCCACTTTTCCCTCGGATTTTTTATCCATTTTTCAGCTATTACTAATGCGATGCTGTCGCGTGCAGAGTTAGCTGGTGTCTGCTTTGGTTGGGTTCGTTTGCACCTGAAGGGGTTTCAATGCGTAGTTCCAGAACTTTTGCGAATATGTGAGTAGATTTATAATTGGCTATTGCAGTTTGTACTTGACGCATTTGGGTGGTTTTTTTTTTCTTGCTTTCTTTTGCCATTTCGAGCAAGTTGTTGAGCAAGAGTTAATTACAATTTTGGGGTAACAGAGCCACAATTGAGCAGAGAATTTCAGTTACTGATTCAGTTGGACATGTGTGTGGATTTGCTGAAAATTATTTGATTTGGTATTATAAGCAATGCTGATCAAAAAATGGAATACAAATGTAGCGCGCAGGTAAAAATGGTGGAAAAAATTATAAAAATTTTATGATTATGAATGGTTTGAGGAGAATTTTGATTTGTCAACGTTATTCAAGTTACAAAGGTGGCTCGGGATGATCTAATTCGAAGTTGTGATTTTGAAGACTAAAATACTAATCTACTTAAGTGGGGAAAAGTTAAAAATTAAACGAAACATGATGAATTTAGTGCAAAAACCGAATTTAAATTTTAAATCAAATTAAGTTGATATAGTGCTTGGGTACATTAAATATCCAGTGGATTATTCATCCGAGTCTTTTTGAATATTTGAGGTATTGCAACATATATACATCATATATTTCCATTAT
Source organism: Chymomyza procnemis (assembly GCA_035046065.1). Lineage (NCBI taxonomy): Eukaryota > Metazoa > Arthropoda > Insecta > Diptera > Drosophilidae > Chymomyza > Chymomyza procnemis. The sequence continues at coordinate 6,100,891 of JAWNOJ010000023.1, read as the reverse complement.
CAAACAAAAACGTGCATTCCCTCGGATAATAAGATTTTTCCGAAAGCTTGGTTGCACACTTGGCGGTTCTGAGTTCTATACGTTCATATAGACGGTCAGACTGTTATAGGGTTAGATGGATATATAAACCTGGGTATATCATCTTGATCATACTTAAGATAACTTTGGACATCTCCTAGTTCTTCTTCTGTACAAACTTAATTCCCAGGATATACAAATCCAAATTGGGAAATACTGTTTGCTTGCAAATGCTTTAGAACAGCAGGTACAATCAGCATACCTTCTTTGGTTTGTTTATATTATGTCGCTCAATATGTAAGTAACTCTTATTTAAAATATGTATCCTTTTATAGTAGATTAATAAAATTCTATACACCTTGTAACTTACATATCTGCCTTTATCGATTTTGTCAATAAAGGCAAAGTTCGGTGTCAAGGGCTCAAAAGCGAACATTTTGATCTAAACCAATATTTCTCACTAAAAATATTTTAAAAACGCTTTTAAAGTCGCATGTTTTTTATTCTCTAGGATGCAACTTGTTTGCCTTTTGTTATGTATGAGCAACAAAATGTCAGTATTAAAATGGCTTTTAACTCTATAACGCTTAAAACTCTGTTGCTGCGACTTAAAAGCGAATAACAAATAAATTTGAAAATTTCTTAACTGTAGCCGGCGACGAAATGCACTACAAACAAAATTTTTTCGGGTTTATTCTTGAAAAAATGGTATGGAACATCGTGTAAATGTGTTAGTTAAATTATGTCCCTAGATTCAAAATATTGACATAGGCTGAACTTCTCAAAATAATCATTTTTTAAATTTAAAAAATAAAGAAAATATAATTATTCTTCTTCACTATCCCGTCATCGCTACAAAGGCAGAGCATGAACATATATTTATATATATAATATATATATATATTATATTTATATTATGTAGTAGCTGAATCCGAATGGTGGTGTCTTTAATTTATAGAGATTTACCTAGTCCTGAATGTATACTTTTTACACATTCCTTTCTTTAGAATATATACGAGTGTCAAGGTTTTTTCTCGATTGAAGTTTATTTTTCTTAAATAATCATTAATAGTAATTTAACATAATCAAGTCTGTGGGTTTTGAATTATGTAGTAAAAGGTGGCAGTGAGAAACTGAGTTGAAATGCCAGGGTTGTATGAACTAGCACCCGAAGGTTAGGCAGATCGAAAAACACTTGGATCGGTGAAATGAAAAATTGTCTATATCACAGCCATGATATGTATACACTTCAGATGGAGCATAAGCGCGTGCGATAAGGTATAAACATTTGGAGAAAGAATATATATTTTAAGTAAAATAATATATTATACCGCTTGACTATGCTATAATCGCTTCAAAGTCGGTGCATGGAGGAAGATCTCTATTAAAAGCTAATAGGCAAGTAGTCCAGCTATGCCATTGACAGAACAATAAAAAGCAACATCTATTTTTTAAATTTCAACAAATTTGGATAAAATTACGAAAATATATTATTTAAGCACAAGTATTTGTGACCAAGTCGGAAAATTAAAAATATAATGTGGTGCAAGAATTGTCACACTAGGATTAATAAAACAGTTTAAGCAGACACATTTTTGTAATTTTCGAAAAACATTATTTTGCAATTCTTTCGAAACTATAGGAATATTTTTAAAAAATTTGAATATTTTTTACGTATTCAGCATGTCAGTTTGCGGTTGAATGAAGCCATATTAAAATTATAAACAAACTGATTTTGATAGATTTGACGACCATCGGGTATTACGTCACATAAGGCGCTAAGTGAATCTTTGCCTCAGTAGGCTTGAGAACAACAAAAGAGTTTTTAAGCTGCAACAATGGAGTGATGGTGTCTTCCGACACTAAAGATTCAATTTTCAGCTTGTTTAAGCCAGTGCCAGCAACCATAACGTCTGCACAATAACCAGATTTTGTTTATCGATTTATATTTTGGACTTTGGATTGGACCTACATGCCTCGGATTCTTGGCTTCGACACCATGGAATTCCAGACTATATTTAACATTGCTATTGCCGTAGTTGGACCAGTATGTGGCCTGGTAGAGTTCTAATATCTTTCCAGCTTTTACAATGTTGTGGTTTCAAATTCGCAATTAAGGCTAATCAAAAATCTGAATGGATCTCTTTAAATAAGCTGTGTTGCGCTAGTTCAAGTCATGCATGGATCGATGCTTTTTGGCTTTACCTACCTACCTACCCCTACGCCTTTGCAGATAGAAGAGTATAACAATTTGTGTGGAAAATAAAATACTCGTTGCTGTAATAACAAAAATGGGAAAATCCTCTTAGCATGCTTTTCAGCGCATCAATTAGATATTTTCAATAAGGTGGAAAAATTGCGTGGAAAATCGTATGAAAATCAACAAAATCAGCAAGTAGAAAAATCAACAGAACACAACAGAAACAACAACAACAGCAATAGCAAAAGGAGCAACAAGAATAATACAATAAAAGGCAACAACAAAGTCAATGCCAGGGAGCAAGCTTATTAAAAACTACTTTTTGCAAGTTTTGTTTTGTTAGCTTCGGTTTGCTTTCTCCCTCTCTTCTGTTGCTGTGCGTTCTCTTTTCCTCGCTCTCTGCTGGCCGCATATAAAAAGCTAAGTACACGTACTAGACTTTATGTGTGTGTGGGTTTGGTTTGGTTGTGTTTGTGTTTGAGAACTGTGTATGGGTGAGCGGGAGTCGCCCGCTGTTTCAATTCAATTTCGTCTCGTTTCAGGCATCCAACACCCAATTGGCAAATAAATGCGGTCGGTGCAAACTTCGATGGAAGCGCAAAATAAAAATGGCAGCATAATTGTTTCAAAAAATATTTTGTTGAATTTTTCTTTATCCTGCAAAATGTTGTTTCATTTACTATTTTGGTTGTTTCCTTTTTCCTTTGGCTTTTGCTGCAGTCAAAATATAAATGGCATTGTTGTTCGGGGTCATTGATAAGTGCAAGTTTTGATTAACTTTTAATTGAAAATAAATGAAGCGTTCGTTGTTTTGATTTAACAAACCTGCAACAATAACAACAACACCAACGATAACGGCAGCTACAACAACAATAGTAATAATAATAAAAGCATTGAACCAAGTCATGTGCGTATAACAAGCGCATTTTATGATCTTTACAGTAAGCATAAAGGTTGATAGGATAATATAATAGTTGAAATTGTTTAGTTTCGAATAGCAGAAAATGGAAAAGTGTAATCAGAGCTCTTTTATTCTCCATTTTGTTGCAGCAGATAGGCACTCTCAACATAAAATTACCTTAGCTTTTATCTTTCCAGTTAACGCTTAATATTTAACTTTGAACTAATGTCGCTTAAAATAAAGTCTTGCAAAAATAAACTCCCAGTAGCATATTACAAGCAATTGTAGAATTTGAAACTCTGCAAATGTTAAGGGGAAAATGAGTATTAAATAATTTAGCTCACAAGTAAAATAAGTTATCTAAGAGCCTCACTACAAGCTACAATATCTTGCAAACAGTTGCTCCCGTCAAATATGCAGAGTATTCCAGCCAAAGCTTATCTTTAATGAAGATTTTTTCCGCTAAATAATAAAATTTACAGGCGAAAATGGAAAATGGATTGGTCACATTAGCTTGAAAAGAGTGAATATGATATTAATCAATGTATCAGAGAAGACCAGTCATAGCTTGGGTAAAATAAGCAGACACTTGGAGAGAAATGGAATCAATAGCACCAAATCAGATGCGCTGGAGGGAATTAGTTAATGCCCTTTGCTCCTGATGGGGATTGGCTTAAGCTGATATTTGCAAATTTTTATAATTTTCCCACACATTTCAAAAGCCTTGAAATCATGTTAGGTATATGTCACACTGGTGCTGTGCTTGAAGAATTAAGTAGCTTAGGTTAATTAATGTTTACTGACAGAGTTGAATTAATGATTTGTTAAATCAGAAGTGATTGACAATTCAAGTTGATAATGAAGTAAATCAATCGAATTGAAGCGAAATAAATTACAATAATTAAAACGTACTTTATAACATAGTTGTACCTCTTAATAATGTGTGCAATGGAGCACAAAATTGACGTTTTTGCAATGATACCTTGATTATGAGTTTCTAGAGATTTACAGATTAGGTGATTTTGGAAGATACATATATAATGTGACGTAATTCTACTATAGTTGCACAGTTTTCATGGCTGCTCTGCAATGAAGCAATTTAGATTTATACTGCTTAGTGTGAGCTGCCATATTTGCCTTATAATATTTTGCAAGGGTTTGGGAAACATTCTGAAAAAATGGAAATCATTACTTTGAATAAAAAAAAATAAAAAAATCAAGCACTTGAATTATGTCACCCAAGGTTGCGATGATAAAGGCAGACAATGGAGGAACTTTCCAGTCTTCGTACCATAAACTGGCCTCCGCAGGCACAATTTAAAAATTGTAATTCTTGTGAGCACTAACTGTCGCGGAACACAAAAATGCTTAGATTCTTTAAAATGGTGTACGAAAAAATCGAAAGGAATGTTCTTAAAATTTAACTGCTAGTTAATATTTTTGAAATAATCACGAGTCTTCAAAAACATAGCGTTTCTACACTTAATCTTTAAAAACCCAATGTTAATAAGAATTAATAAAAAATATTGATAAAGCTTTATTTTTCGAATATAAGAATTGTTGTTCGCTCATTTGATATCATAATTCTGGTGAAATCTCTCTGAAATCTAACCGTTTATACAGACGTACAGGCTGACAGACTGATAAACGCGTAGACGTTAGGTACTGGGGATAACTATTGGGGATCTTCTTTAGCTGTTACCCATTCCTTCAAAATACAATAGGGACCATAAGATATAAAAAATGTTGTAACAAAGGGGTTTCACCGATGCCCGCGAATCGACTTTTGTCATAGGATTTTGAGATTAGAGTGTGCTGAATATGATGCTGATAATCATAAACTATCAAAATATACTTCTAAAAAATATAAGCTTTTACTTAAAACAATCAAGGGCTTATCGCTTGAAATCCAGATATTGAAGTTTTCTTCTTCTTCTTCTTATACAGACTTAGTAAAGATGTTGATAAAACTAAATGCAATAGAGAACTTTAATTAATACATTTCAATATAGAGACCACACTAACATAACAACAATTTACTATGTCAATTCTTTAATCAATCAATTTCTTGTTTACTTACATCAATTTGTTGCAAGCAACTATTTAATCAAGCGTCTGTGGTGACAATTCCCAAAAAAAAACAATTTAAAGACTGAATTTCCTTAGCTGCGTTGGTATCAACTATTAAATCTATATGGATCATATTTCCTTTATTTTGGCTCACATTTAACTGCCATTAGTTTTGGTTTATTTTTGTGTATTTTCTTATTTTTATTTATTCTGTTTTATTTTACTGAGACCCTCTTGACGACAATTTCATGTACTGCTCTTGGCCCCACTGCAATTTTCCTAAATTGCTCGTAAATCGTTTCAAATTTTCACTTGTCTACGTTTGATTTTGTCTCTAACACACACACAAACGGCACACAGTTACACATACTCACTCAAACGGCGCACAGATACACACACATACACACATAACGTGCACATAATTCAGCAAACATTTTTTTATTTTGCTTTTGTTGAGGCGGGGGAGCAAGGACTCTAAGGATTGGTGAATCGTAAGCCAAATAAATCAATAAAAAAATTATGCGAAGTAATGTGGGTAGCGAGGCGAGAAGCAAGTTTAAATGGAAAAAGGCAAACGAAACGAAATGAAATGAAAAACAAACTGCGGCATGCTTTTGTGCTGCCGTGAGTGTTCCTGGTTTCTGGTTCCAGGATCTGAGGCTGACGCTGAGCCGAGCCAGTGCTAAGGCCTGGCGTTGCCAACGAAATTTTAAACGGCATCTAAAGCTGCAAATATGAAACTTATGGCAATAATATTGAGGTCCTATTTGTGCGAACAAGCAGCATCAGCGAGCCAGGCGCAGCCTTTGGCAAACCAAACCAAACCAAAACCCATCCGCATCAAACCGAACCTTAACAAACCAAACTGTAGAGCGTAGTAGAAGAATCGTGCACATAAAAAGACGCCCGCAGCGTAAAAGAGCGAAGACGGCGGGCAGGATGAGTTAAAGGACCAAAACGACGATGACGACAACGACAATGGCAGCATCAGGAACAGGAGCGGCTGAAGCAGCCGCAGCAACGGCAGCGAATTGCGATAAAGATAAATAAGCAGCGATACACTTGATGATGTCCTTGTTGCTCTTGTCGCGCTTCCACAGCAACTCCTCGCGCCCTCCCCTTGCCTGCTCGCCCGCGTTTAGGGTTTCCCCTATTGTATTATTTAAATTTGATTTTATTTCATGAAAATTGAGTTTCGTTGCGGGGTTACTTTTTTTTGTATTCCTTCTACTTGCTTCATCTGGCTGCTGCCGCTGCTTCAACTTGGTGCTCGGATACGTCTGCTGCCCATGCTGCTTCTTCCACAACTTGTGCTGGCTTTTATCTTAGCTTGGACGCAACAAGAACAACAGCAACAACGAAATAAAATAAATAAAAAAACCAAGGCGCGGCATTTCGTGTTATCATTTACTTATTTTTTATTTTTATTTTCCGATAAAAGAAAGTTGCGTAAACAAATTATAATATTGAACTTGTCATAGATACAAGCCTATTGATTGTGTGCGTGCTCTTCATATTTATCCTTCTTTTTTTTATTTTTGGTGTTTTTTTGCCCAAGGACACTCTCGCATTAACGGCTTTTAATATTGTACAAGGCAACGTCGGTACAGGGGCAATCATATTTTTGAGGTAGGTCATTGGATAGCCTACATAAGAGTATTTAAATTTGTAACTCAATTGGTTTACCGCCTTCGGCACAATGTCCATTATATCTTTGTCTGCTTTATATCACATCCTTATCTATAGTCTATAAATAGAAATTTATGTGGGCCATAGATATGCGGTCAACGTAATGAAGCCAAACATAATATTTAGTTATTTAATTATTTTGTAAATAAGGCTGTGCTTTTTTGTATGCTATCGGGAGTAAATGTCTTGCAAAAAGTTTTACCAACAGACATAATAATATTGTGAAATATAAATAATGAAACTTATATGTAATATTTTGCATAATAAATAATTAGTTGAATCGCTAAGGGTGAATTTATTTGGAAGCCATTAGTCCCTGTTCTCTTTGCAGACCTTTTAACAGAGATATCTCCCTGCCTGTGAAACGATGACGATGACGAATAAAGTTTTTATTTTTTTTATAAATTTATTCTTTAAATATTAATAAAAAACGATCAGTTAGTTCAGAAGTGCTATTGCGCAATGTTAACTGGTTATTTTTTAAAATAAACTTAAATTGAAGACTTCTTTTTAATGTCTAAGTACACGCATTATAAGTAAATAAACTATCAATTTCGTATTACTATTTATTATATGAATCCTTAACTTTAACACAAACGAGCTTAAGCTGAAAGTTAGATTACTTTCAATTGAGTAAATCCATTTTAAAATAATGAATAATAAGTATAGGTTTTCAAATATGCTTTTTTTAAATATAAAATTCATATATTACTCTTTTCATTAATATTTCTATTTTAGCTTCAACAATAAATTAATTTATAAAAAATAATTTGTATGAAGCTTTTTGGAACAACGAATTTCTGTTGCAAAATAGTAAATCCAAAGAAAAAATTGTTTTCCCAAAAATGTTCCATGTGCCTTCGAGTGCTTAAGGTTTTGATTTATTTTCAAATTTTTAATTTTCGGCAGTACAAAAAATGCTTGTAACATAAATTATTCTTATGTACAGCTACTTTTCGTGATAAGATATTTATTGTTCTCTCAATAGAACATTTTTTATCTTCTGCATCATCTGCTTTATGATTTTGCGTGAATACTCCCCGCAACAGTTTTAAAATAATGTTTCAATTGGAGTAAAAGTTTTATAAAATTTTATTATGCAAATTTTTGTATGTTTCATAAATTTTTGTGAACTCTGGCTCATTTAGCTTATTTCAATAATCAGTTAGTACATTTCGTACATTTTTTTGCACAAATGTGGCCAATTTTGTCAAAAAAAAAATAAACTTTAAATCTCTCCATATAAAAGTCAAAACTCTTTAAGAAATTGCATTATTCTTTCACACAACTTGAAACTTTGAATTATATGCTTAATTTACATAAGTTTTCACAGACAAACTTACGCAAATATTTTCTATCGCATAAATTTTGCAAAAAATGTAGTCCGAGAAATAAATTTGTCAACAGCTTGTTCGCAAACAAAAAAATTCTTTTTGAAGGAAATCTCTGCACGCAAATCCATAAGAAGAATGAGTAAATAGGTAAACAAAGCAACGCACATGTCCTGGCTTAATGTGCGCCAAGCCACTTTAAAAGTGATTCCTTCTCCCAGCTTCAATTCTTAGATGCATTCAACCGAGTGCATTAGGCAAGTCAAAGCCAAAGGCACAATAACAACAGCAACAAACAAACAATTAAAAAGCAAAATTTTCGCTTTCAAACATACACAGATACTCACATGCATCAACACACACACGCCCACAGACACACTCTTACGCACTCACAGACAGGATCTGAGGAGCATTGTGTAAACGCTTTAGGCTAAAGCCCTGACATTGATACACTCTTTAAGAGGCTTGTGACAGCTTTTGTTTTAAGGATATGAGTGAAATTTTTATTGCTTGAAATATGAGTTAGTTTTTAATTTTTTTTTTAATTTACTTTGAAAGATTGTCCGTAAATATAGCAAGTAAACTTTTTATTAGTTTTATTTTTTAAAGTTTCGATAAAGTAGCTTGAAGGTAAGTTCAAAGCTTTTTGGAGGAAACATGGTTTTAATCTTAAATTTAGATTACTGTATGTATATATATGGGTCATTCTCTGTATGACTACTACTACTAAATTTTAAAAACAAACAATGTAGTCGGCTGTGAAATAATAAAGCATTGCAATGGCTATTTAAAGTAAGTATATTTTTGGGCCAACATATTCGTTGTTTCATCGATGTCTTAAGTTGTATAGTTTTTTTTATTTTTCAAAATAGCAAAGGTACAATGGCGTTCGAAATAAAATAACTCAAAATTTTTTCACTATTTTAAATATAAAAACCTTTATTTATAGTTAAATTAACAGCGTTTCTATGATGGCCCTTGTGGGTCTTAAATTAAAAGAATAATTTAATTTAAAAATAATTAATAATGTTTATTTAGGTTTTAAGCGACTTAACCTATGTTAGTTTGAAAGGCCGCAGGAAGAAAAAGTTGTAACTCCCATGAGCGCCAGTAGTGGCAGCGATTGCCTGTAGATGATGCGACAAGAGATTCGAAGCAATAAAGAGATTAACATAAGCATGTACAGTGAGTTGTGATAAGTGATAACAACTTCTCTTGGCATGTCTTATGCTCTTGTCATTGCTTCGACATAACTTAAAACCCCCCTTTTTATTTTTCGAAAGATATAAGATAAGATCGGTTTTCAAAGTTCGAAATATGGGGTTGTGGCACCGAAAAGAGTGAATTTCAATTTAAATAGGATCGTTACAAAATAACAGACTTAAATGGCAAAAAAATCTAAACCTAGTTATATAAAATTGTAACATATCTTGTCATCATCATCATCAGTTAATCTCTACAACAATTCTTCTCCATTCGTCTCTGTTGTTAGTAACGGTGTGCCAGCTCCTTACTTTCATCTTCACTATTGGCAATTTGACGCTTTGTTGGTCGACCTCTGTTTTTTGTGAAAAGTGGTGTGTATGCCCACACAAGCTTTTGTGCTCTGTTCTGTTCCATACGTTGGATTTCATGAATTTGGAAACATCTTCACCATGGTTCAAGCTTAAAACTTCGTCATTGTTCCTTAGAATGTAGTCACCGCGATCATCTTTTATCTGTGGCCCAAACGTATTTCGCAGTATTTTTCTTTCGAAGTTTGCTGGGGATTCTTCGTCTGCTGCCGTCATGGTCCATACTTCTGCTCTATATGTGACTATGGACCTTATGATGGAATTATAATTATATATAATTATATATATATTTCTTGTTGTGCGTGTAGTAGGCAGATACAATCCGGTCTTGTATGCAGTCCCTTGCGCTGTTGTCATTGCTTAACTTATCTGGCTATTTTAGTAAATTAGAAGTTGAAAAAATTTGATTTGAATTTTCTAAAATAAATGTTTTTGGAAAATAATCTCTGCCATTTCCGCTCTTTTTTCATATAGATTTATTCCTAAACGTGTTTGTCTTACAACTACGTATTTGAATTGTGGCCTTCAGAGGCGTAGTGGTATTTGCCTAGCAATGATATAGGTGGCCAAAAGGTACCTATTTGCTTAAGCAAATCTCTATTACCTATCTCTAACTGTTGGTCTCTGGGATTTCGAACAGCTTTGAATACAAATATGCCCAAGCTCAGGCTGTATATATTTATTTTTTTGCAGTTCCAAATTTGTATACAAGATTTGATCTAATTACTTTTTAATAACAACAAATGAAATTGGTTAAAAAACTATACTAATATTGCATTTTGTTTCTGATGATCCAATATAAAGGATTACAAGTTAAATCGAATTAATAATGTAAAGAATGTTACATTCTTAAAAGCAAAAATTAATAGGGTAACAATCTAAGAAATACTCAAAATCAGTTATAGTAGTAGAAATAAATGTGAAAGGAAACCATTTTGTAGATAATTGAAATTATTTAAATAAGTTATTTTTGATAAAAATTAAGAACTGGCTGCAACTTTATATAATGTATATAAATTAACTTTTAAACCAGATCAGCTTTTATACAAACTAAAAAACTGCATTATTTATTTAAAATTTATTCAAATTAGCAACACTCCAGGTGATAGTTGCATCTGCTCCCCAACGTAATAGGACACAAAAAAAAAACTAAAGTGCTCAAAATGCTCTGATGGCATCCATCTAGTTACGTAAATTACCAAAAATGTACAGGTACTCGCTTCACTCGCTAAATGGTTACAGGGCATAAAAATGCCATTGTACAGCGCCATAGACAACACCACCGACTCCAACCAATTCCATCATTCATAGACCCCATTCCTCTCTAATGCGGATGACTTCATGCAATGCACTTTGACAATGTCAACGCCTTTAGGGCTTCTGCTGCTGCTACTGCTGCTGCTGGTGCCTTGTCTGCTTTTGGCTGTTGGGATTTTTGGTCGCGTTCCATATTAAAATTGGCTTACCACGCATAAACAGAGCGACGACGGCTGACGCGTCATTGTTAACAGCAGGAGCAGTACCTTGGACCCCGTCTATGAGATCCCCAGCCGCGCTCTTTCATACGACATGCACTTGAAAACTCAAGTTGCTGTGATTATCGTGCAATTTTTGCTGCCTCACAATGACAATGACGGAATGAGTGAATGACGGACGTACGAACGGATGAACTGACGAATTGAGTGAATGACTGACTGACGCAGCGTCTAACTGAAAGGCAATGCTCAATGGATGAGTGGTGGTGAGTGATGCATGCTGAATGGCACGGATGGTGCATGGTGTTGGCGTTGGTGACACTGTCACTGCCACTGACTCTGACGGCGACATCATTGGCGTGTCTTGGCATTTGACATTACGTGTTGAGACGGCGGCTTGCCATGATTATCAACTGCCTTACGCTTCAATGCCTTTTTGCTACATTTATTTTTTTCTACCATTTTTTTTATTTCATTTTTCTTGTGCTCATTTTCCAGCATGCAATCTTTGAGCTATGTGTGTTGTTGACTTGATTTTCCTGCTTACAGGTAGCAGGCGACTGACTCCCTGCAGTCTTGCGGCTCTTATGTCAGCATCCTTTGTATCTGCGCATCTTAACCTTGCCACGTCTTGCATGTGTGTGCAACTGCGCCTGTGACCGTGCATTCAATTTGAATGCAGCTCAGTTGCAGCCACCGTACGTGTGTCTCACTCACTTTGCTTAATTAACGCGTACACCCGCACACTCTCTTACCCATAGGATTATCCCACACCAAGCCCAGACTACGTTTGACTTGAACTTTGCCAATCATTGCCCCGTTTTCAATGACTTGACTATGACAATGCCAATAGACCTCATCGCATCTGTCACATCACGTTCGGGGTTTCTTTTGCCTTTTTTTTTTTTGGTTCTCAGGCTTAATTTTCATTTTGGACCACGTTGTGCGCCTTGTTTATTTAAACATTTTTCACTGTTTTCTTCGTTTTTGGGTTTTTCATCTTCAATGGGTTTTCATTCAGTCTCTGACATATGTTTACATTTTGCGCTGGCTTATAATTTCGTTTGCATGTTAATTACCATGATTATTGTATTGGAGTCGTACATTTCAATGATTTTAGTGCTAATACACCTGGGAACGGCTCTGGAGTGGTTAGGCTGACGTGTTTCGGACAAAGCTTCTTGAAAAAGACAAGTCAAAATGAGCACAGTAGTTGAGTTACCCACTAATGGAGTAATTGCCAAAGATAAATATTTAAAGTACTTAGTTGGGAACTTGATGAACTCTGTCTCAAATGAGAATATTTTAATTTTTAGTACCAAAATACAATTGTTTGTACGATATGCTGAGAAATGAAAAGGTTAGGAAGTATCAGACATATTCCTATATTCTACCAAGTTACAACTTTTAGGCATACTTGTACAAAAGTCCATATATGTATATGTACTCTTTTTACAATTGCTATAACTTTTCGCATCCTAACAGCGTATCCTAAAAATTATGCCCACAGCTTAAGACTAAGCCAACGTTTTTCTTCTACCATAAGGCTTACAATTGATACAATAGTATTCTTAGAATTCATGTATTGCAAGAACTACAAATGCATCCAGAAAAGTTACTATTAGGCCGCACACAGTGGTTCAAGAGCCGTAAAAGCTTGCCAAAAATCGATTATCGATTTTCATGATTAGTTTATGCTCGTTTCATACAGAAGTGCTTCGCGCATACGGATACGGAAACGACAGCTCACAATATAGGGTTGCCGTTTTTGCACGAGGACGCAAAGTCAAAGTTTGTTGTTTACCTGAGTTTTCCGCACTTCGATTTTTATTGGAAAATGCTCCATTTAGGTCCAAAAAAAGGCTTGACACCGTTAGTTGTTTTACAAATAAACAACAAAAGTTAAAGTAAAAAAAATTGGGTTCTAAAACTTTTTTAATCGTTTACTTCGATTCCTTTTTAACACTTTTTTTTGCGATATGAATTTTAAATTTTGGCCAAATTAACCGTCATTTGGTGTCAGCCATTTTGTTTTCATTAATTTTAATGCCAGATTTGATTTCTTGACTAAAAAACCCTTTACAAATGATTTTCGAGCATTTCTACTCAACAAACGATTTTTGGTCAGTTTTTAGACTCTTGGGACCACTGTACGGCATGTAGACAATTTATACCGTCAATCCCACCATAAAATACAAAGGGTATATTAACTTTGTGCAAGCCCAAGACATATGTTACACCTAGAAACTACAGGGATATCCCCGGAAGTTATCTAGAGCATCAAAAGTAACGCTTAATTTTTTTACAATAGAACCATATTTTTATTTTAGGTCTGCTGCCTCACTCCCAAATCAAAATAGTAATAATAGATTAGCTGGTTGTTTCAGCATCCAATTTTGAATTTCTTTTGTTACAAAAGTCATTAAATATTTTTTTATAGATTCGGAATTGACTAAGGTCTCTTAAGTATACACACAAGTGAACTTAAATAAAACTGCCAGCTGAGACTCTATTTGAACTTAAGCGAGTTACGCCGAATCTTTAAAATCAACAATCGGAAAAATTTTTACATGCCATGAATTCGTCTAATAGGCTGCTATCAAAATGTTAACAAGTCTCAGGGGAACCTTCAAATAATATTGGTCGACAATGAAAAGGAATTACTTAAGCCATTCATGTTGCCCAAATGCATCTTGAAGATTTAGTATCTGCAGCGCCTGCTGCCCGCTGCTGTCACCCCCGGCTCTAGCAGCTAAAATTTTCAGTTTTAGTATTCTTTCTATAAACGACTAAGGCCAAAAACTTTTGATGACATTTCCCATTTCCCATTGCCAGCAGCTAGTGGTAGTAGTACTACATATTTAGAGGGTTGGCATTGTAGCTGCTTGCTGCTTGCTGCCACTTGCCAGATACTTTTGCCACACTTTGTGTTAACAACGTGCAGCTCGCATTTCCGCCGTAGGAAAAACTTTTACTTTTGTTTATTTGTCGCTCATTTCAGTTGATGTTTTTTCATCATTCACAGCTTTTAGTGTGCGCGTCCGGGTTTCTTTGTAGCCTCATAAGTAGCTGCATACTTATATACTCTATACTATATATATACTTATTACGTAGAAGGAGTGGCTTTGTATGCAGAGTGAGCTTGCTTTGTATGCCGTACTCATCGCCATGGTAGACTTACAGTCTTGGCTCTGGCCTGCCTTTAAATGAAAGCTAATTAAGTTTTATTTTTCAACAGTTTGTTTTCTTAATACTTTGCCTTGGGTTAATTCTTTTTTCTTTCTTTTTTTATATTTTACACTCTTTTCTTACGCTTTGCAGTCTTGCTTTGGCGGCTGAGCGCACTCGAAGTGACGCACAGCTGTCCGGGCAAAGTATGCGTCCGTCCGTTTTGGTCATTACAAGTTGATTAACTCATAAACATTTACTGACAACTGACAACTTTGTTCGGAGCAACTGATTTTTGTATTTTAACCTAACTTTGCTTGATTTCTTCATTAGCTACTTATTTAATTCGCTCGTTATATATGTATTTTTTCGTTTTTCTTTCTGTAATTCGCTTTTTTTACCCCCCGCCAAAAAAAAATGTCTACAAATGTAAAGAAAAAATAAAAAATTAAGCCATTGAAATAAATTTGCGTGTTCCGGAATTTATTTGGACCCTCTTTGGAAAAGTGCATGAGACACTCTTTGGTTTGCTTTCTTTGCCGTTGTCTTGTCTGTGTATTTTACTTTTGTATTTTGAAATTTAATTTGAAAAGCTTTTTTTTCACTATTTACTTGACATTTTTTACGCCGTTTTAAATATACGGAATTTTTTTCCGCACTGTCATTCATTTTGCGCTTTTCATTAATTTGGCGCAATTTTTTTTCACTTCGTGCGAACCTATTCAATTCTTTTTTTTTCTTGACTTATATTTAATTTTTTTGTTCATTTTTTGCCTAAAAGTAATGTTGATTGTTTGCTTGGTTGAGCTTAATTACGAAATTGTTCAAAATAAATACAAATCCAACCAAGCAGTGTACGACGCCCCTTGCCAGAGCTAAGACTAAGCAAAGACATTTTAATTGAGTTTTTTATTTGTATTTTTTATTTTTCTTCTGGAATATATTTTTTTTGTTTTTTTTTTTTTGCTTAGACAGAGATTCAAAGTTTAAGATAAAGTGAGAAAAGTTTAATGGCAATGTTAATCTGTGAAATAGTCACTTTGATCAGAAAAAACTAAATTGCATGGGACGTTTTTTTTACAATTCAAACGTAATTGAATTTTAGAGCCAACTAAATCTGTTATCTTCGATATAAACTGTGCTCATTACATTTAAGCTGAACAAATTTTTTAAGCAATTTTATGCTCTGTTAAACAAGTTACTTGAAGTCAACTGTATTGTGAAAGATTATTCCATTTTTAAAGGAATTTGAGTAAGCAATAAGTTGGATTTTGTGTTTGACTTCGTTATATTTCAAAAAATGTTTATTTATTCTCCTTAATCTATTTCGTCCCCGTTAAAATAGATCTTGTCCCATGCAATGCACTTATTTACACCAGGGCTTTTCGAGACAGTCAGAAAAGTAATTTTTCGGGATCGCCTCCAGTTTTCAATCGACCCAAAATGAAGACCACAAAGTGATTTTTTGAGTTAAGCGAATAGCCAGAAATCACACGCAGTCGAATCAGGCGATTAAGTCGGTTGTGGAACGATATCAGTCAAATTTTTGGCGAAAGTATCACGAAGTGAGAGTGCGGTATGTGACGGTGCATTATCGTGATGCAAAAAACAAGTGTTCTCACCACAATTCTGGCCGCTTGAGACGAATTGCTTTAAGTAAACGACACATATATAACAGTTTAACCAGCTTGAAGGATATCAAAGTGCACTAAATCCCGGTATTCGTATAAAACAGTCAACATCACATTGATTTTGGAACGACTTTGGAGTGATATTTTCGGTCTTGGCTAGCCTAGAGCACGATATGGATTGTTAGGCTGTTTCCAGATAGTAAACGTAAATCCATATCTCATCTACAGAGCTAATGCGTTTCATCTTTTCTTAATGGTGAGCAAGCACTTTTTGGAGGCACAAATGATCTTATGAAACGGTTATTACTGATCATTCTGATATTCCAACAATACCAGTTATGTCAACTCAATTCTTGATTTCGTTGACATGTTTCTCATCAGTTGACTTGGATGGTCGACCTGGCCGCTCTGCTTCTTTAACACTTTTTCGGCCCTCTTTGAATATTTTATACCATTCAAATAAACGTGTTTTGTATAAAGCCTGTTGGCCTAATGCCTTCTGCAACGTTCTCAACGATTTGGCTCTAGAAATTTAATTTCTAACACAAACTTTGATGAAACTTCGTTGTTGAATAATTTCAGAGATTGGAAAAAAATTATTTGTTTATAAGATACAAGATTAACTAAGGAGTTAAGATATTGACATGAAATTTGACATGGATGTCAGAGACAGTCCTGCCAACCAAAAATAAATGGATTTGTCACCTCTTAGAAACCCAATTTGCAATTACCGATACCGTTTGCCCACACTAGTATATGCATCTGCTTGTTGCTCGTTTGAACATAGTTTAGTGAAATTTAAAATATAAGGCATTGCAAATGTATCTATCGATTGATTATGAGTGAGTAAGTGGCCAAAACTCGTAAAATAAATTCCTTATTTAAAGGTGCAGTAAGTGAGAAAGTAAACAAATGAGCGCGAGAGCGACAATCAAGCAAATACGTGCAAAAGAGTTAACACGTGCACAGTTCTTCGCAATCTCTATTATAGCCTGTGATATGCAATATTTTTCGATAAATATGGTGACCTTAGGAGTACAGAGGGCACTGAACTTGTGCTTTTGCTTGACATGCTCTTATAGTTTAGATAAGATCTTATGTATGCTCTTATCTTTTAGATGAGCATATCCTCCAGCTTAACACTTAGGAGTTCCTCTTTTTGTTTTTATTTTATTATTTTAACAGAGACTTGTTTAATTAGTGCATATATTTTTGTCTTTCCGATTATCACAAAGGGATCAACAGAAACACTTTAACATCAATTTTAATTAAGCCAATTGAAAGCAATTAAAATAATTCAGATAAATTCTTGAGAAAATCTGAATCATGTTTTTGCGTTGTACAAATTTGGCAATTGTCCGAAGTATAACTTTTGAACTCATATATTTTTATTTTGTTTTCAAATTTGCTCCCTAGATTTTCTATTTTTCGAAGTTTCATTTAAACTCAACTTCATTTTAGTTTGTTTTACATTAAGAGTAATTTAATTATATTGACAATTTAAATATAATTGCTAAACACATGTAAAGATTGCTAATATTCTCTATTTGTTCGTATGAAATCAGTCATCAGTTTGTGGACCTAAGATTCTCTTTTTGTTTGATATTTGCCTAATTGCGAAATGGTATATCGTAATTGATTGTACACTGAGAATAATATAGTCTTAAGAGAAACCTTTTCATAATAAGATTTTAAGATAAATAGGAAGTATCGATAAATAGGATTCGCATTCTAAATTTCACAATTTGCTCGACCCCAATGCTTATTTCTGACATTAATTTGCACAGAAGTAATTGTATACCATTGATTAATTAGTTCTTATCCCACAGCATTGAACAGGTCGGCGTGCAGGACAACTGCCTCAGATACTCTATCGCTTTAACTTTAATATAGTCAGGAGATGGTGTGTTTGCCTTAACGTTTCCAGCGTAACCACATTGTGGGATAATTCCTGTATTTGGTCAGTCATCACCTGCTGACAGCTCAGAGAAATTATCTTTATATCGTATAGTAAGGCCTTCGAAATTGTTATTTGGTTTTTCTTGCCTCCTCAAAGAAAGCTCGGCTTGAAGCTTTCAACTCAGTCTAGTCATAATTTCTGCTGAAGCATGCTTCAATCCCTTTCAGTTCATAACCTTGCTGGTTTTTCATTTTGTGTTTGAAAAGGCTTTTTCTCTTATCTTTATTTTGCCTTATTATTTTGCTCTCGTCACCGAGGAGTGAAGAGTTCCTTTGATAGGCGGTATTTATTTCTTTAGTTTCGCAGCAACAATCATTAGAAGCCGACTACATCTTCGTTCGGAAGGAATGCAACATATATGCATTGAGAGCTCATTGTTCAAGGTTAAGGACTACCAGCACTTTATAAATGACTTATTTTAACAACTTTAAAATAATTAACGAAAAAAATCTGTAAAGTATTGCACATAAAATACTCTCACACTACCGATTAAGTCACATAACTTTTACACTTCAACAGAATCTTAGCATAAGCCAACACAATATCTGCTTAATTATTCCAGCTCCCCTTTATCACTGCAATCCAGTGAGTACAAACCGTTTAAGAAACTTTTGACCACCAAATTTCATCGTATGCCTTGGTACATATTAACAGTGCAAAATTCCCAGTCAAACTGTTAGCTACGGTTTCTACTTTGTACCCAAACACGGGAAATAAAGTCCCCATTGGCATGTCGTATGCTGCGGTAGCCAAAAAGCCAAGAGAACCAACAGAAACAACAACAACAACAACAGCAGCGATGTAGCAACAACAATGCAATATTGTCCAATAAAACGTTGAGAAATTTGCACAAGCGGCGACAATTTGCTCAGGTAACAACATTAAACAGTTTACATAGTTCGTTGTTGCAGGAGGCGGGGAAAAACAGGCTGATGACACTGTGTGTGTGTGTGTGTGTGTGGGTGGGTGTGTGTCATAGCCAGAGTGGGGCGGGGAGAGGTGAATAGGAGAGACCTCACTTAAAACGCGCCAAAGGTTTTGACAAAAACACAACAATTACTTTTACGATGCTCCTGGATGCTGCTGGCTTAGTTCACAAGCTGTGACTGGGACTGAAAGCCAAAGGATACGAAGGATGCTGGGGCGCGTGCACACTAATTTCTTCAAAGATAATCAAGAGTGATAATTATTTTTGTTGGACTGTTGGAAGCCGAACCGCAGCTAACTGCGAGCACCTGCTGTGTGAATTACTTGAGTTTGTGTATTGCCGTCATCCAGCTGGATGCTCCCACCCAGTTGCCACAAAGTGTGCCACATAGTTTTGGGAGGTTATTTTTTTTTTTTGCAGTTGTTGCTGCTGCTGCTGTTGATGATAACATTTTGCAATAACGTTGACAACGTTGAATATGGCTCGGACTGAAAGCGTTTATATGCGAGTCAAGCTCCCAAAAACTTTTGTAATTACATAAATTTTTGTTACTCTGGGCACTCTTATGCCCAGTCTAAATAACTTTTAACCAGCGTTGGCGACTTTGGCCACCTGCCAACTGCTGCTGGCATAGCCAAAACTCTCCGATGCTCTAAGTGCGCCCGCACATTTCGTATAATTAGAAATTGTTTATATATTTTTACATGGCATGATGAACAAATTCTCGGAAATCAAATATGATTGAAATGAGCATTAAAAATTCAAAAGTCGAAAAATTTTATAGACATTTTTCACGCTGTCTTTCGTTTCATTTTTCTTAAGAATTAACGCAGTCAGACACTCAGACAAAGTCATTTCAATTTTCAACGCAGTTTTTATTACTCATTCATTTCAATCGCTTAGTGAGTGCGCGTAACTCAACCCTCACTCCAAAAATACACTGAATTGTTGAACTGACTGACTGAGTGACCAACACTAGTCCATCCATCCATCCATCCATTCGTCCGTCCGTTTCTCACTTGTTGTTGAGCACGCGAGGCGCGACAATTAAATTAAAAATAATTAAAAATTATGAAAATGGACAAGACCAAGGCGAAGAAGACTCAGACACCAGACAGCGAGCGCACTCAACTCGATGCTTCTCAACTGGTTGGTTGCTCTGACAGTGAGTGCACTGGACATTGACCCAGCCGTAGTAATAGCAACGGTCGCGCCCTTTTGTTATTCCCTATGCTCTATGCCCTGGAGTCCTGTTGCCACCGTTGGGCTGACCGGCACAACCGACCAGCAGATGTGACACCAACCTACGTTTCTCTTTAACTTTGACTCTCGGCTTTCTGCGCATTTAATGAAAATTTATTCTATGCAATTTTCTATTCAACTACTTGGCTAAGCTGGTTCCGATTACACGGCGCTTGGATGCTCCGCTGCTCTGCTACTGCGTACTGCTTGTCTCGTGTCAATCCAAATGTCTTTTGCCTTAATTAGAAATGGTTGATATACATAGATACATACACACACAGATACAAACACACACAGACAGCAAAGCGGAAATAATTTTATGCATTGACAGTAGCTGCTGCTGCTGCTGCTGCGTGTGGGCGTACTGGGCGTGGCAGCCGGGTTTCAACGGGTTGACTTGGTTTACTTGCCCGTCGCTCATCAACGCATTGACTTTGATGTTAAATGTCGCCAGCAATTGTTACTGCACACATAGATACAACAGCAAATACAGACACAGGCGCACACTCACACACATACTTAAATGCTGCGTTATGTTTTATGCAATTAAATGGGTGTGCCCTTTATTTTGTGGTTTCGTCTCGTCGTCCATATACTCATATATACAATATAGTATATATAGTAGTGCTGTGGTCTGCAATTGTCATTGTGGCATTGCTACGTTCTGCTTCACTGTTGATTTTTATCTAATTGTTGGCGGCGACATTGCAACAGGCTATCCACAGTTACACTGCCTGCTCCACTCCTACTCCAATTCCTAGCGCTTCTTCATCAACGCCATCACCATCGTCATCATCATCGTCAATTTGAAGCAAGCTCGTGCCGTTGCAAGTTCTGGCGTTTTGATGTGGTACCGCCAGCAACGTACAGAGTCATGTCCAATGCCAAAGACATAACCAGATCGAGCGCCACTGCAGCTGAAGCTAATGCAGTTCCTGCTGTCAAACCACTTGAGTGGCGGGCGCGGTTGTGGCCAGCATTGAAGCTGGCCGTTTTTAGTTTCACAGCGAGCACAGCGCTGACTGGGGGTTATAGCTGCCATGGATTGGGTTAACAATGTGACAAGGTAGCTGAAACTGCGAATGAAAACTATTGGATTGTTGATTGCCAAGAATGCGGGCTGTGTAAGTTAAAAATATTGCTGCAGGCCGTTGGTTAGTTAGCATCTTTTAAGATGGAAAATAATTTAAATTATTATAATAAATCTTTAATTATCTTTGAAAATGAATATTTGCATATAATTAGTTAGCTTATAAAATTGGTGGATGGGTTCGATTGCAGCTAAAATATTGACAAAAGTTTAATAAGCCAAAAATTTTTGAAAATCTAATTTGTAAATTAATGCAAATTTTTCACAAATTGGTTTGAAACGAAAACTACAAAAGAAAGTAGATATGGGTTTAAGTAAAAATTAACAACAACAACTTTTAAACTGGAATAATACACTTTTTTGTACAATCTAAAATAAGAAACTTGGGCCAATTTTGAGTTTTTTGATTTACTATTTTATCAAGTTTTATTTGTTTTAATTTTCACATATGTTGAAGAAAAACATTTAAAACAAAAGGTTTGACCAAACCGGTTTTTTTTATACTTATTGTATTTTTGTCGTTTAATTTAACATAATTTGTTTACAATTTTTGAAAAGTATTGACACCTTCCGAATAAAAACATTCTTTTTTATTATTTAATTTTCTGACATTATTATATTTTAATATGGATCCACCTAAAAAATTTGCATTTATTTGCACCAAATAAAGATTGCATAAAAACAAAAGGACTTAAAGTAAATAGTGCTTGTTTTCGTTGGGTTACAGAAATATATTTGTTCAGTGGAGTTCTATGAGTAACTTAGACCAAAAAGTTTGGAGTAAAAAATATTAACTAGTTAAGTTTCAATTTCACAAGTTTGTATATATTTAGAATTTTATAACGAATGCCATAATCTTTTTTAAAATCCGGTGAGAGCAGTTTCCACTATGCTGACTCTCTATGTTTTAAAAATCTACGATATATATCAATAATCAATATTTCGAAAGTGCAATTTCTCTAATTCCTACATTAAGATCATTTCTGTTTTTTTTGCGAGTTTTAAATTGATTCTTCTAGTAGTTCTTTTTGTGAGCTTAGTGCCTTAATTGGGAACCATAGTTTTTACTTTTCCATTCAATTCCTTGCAGAACTATCTATTGTTTACTCAATTTCAGGCGATTTTGATCAAATTGAAAACAACTCAGAAATCTACATAGTCGGAACAGGCACATATACTTTTTGTGATACGACAAGCATCATTTTCAGATGTTAGTCTCTAGAGATCTACATGTTTGTTCGGAAGGAAGGATTGGCGGACAATCTTCGCCAAGGGATACTCGAAAGTCCTGGGGTCCTGGGCTTTCTTCTTGCCGTTAAAAGCTTTGCAAAAATTAGGTACATTGTTTGTACAATTATACAAGGGTATGGATTAAATTTTATATCTATTCTCGATAGAATATTATATGAATGATGAATACCCTACCATCAAGAGTATAGTAAGTCCATTAAGGAGTAATATTGTAGGTGATGTTAGACATTCATTTGATGGGTAACCTGCTTTACTTATAAGTATGTATTTTGAATTTTGATTGCAATTGTAGAAAGATAAGCGTGAGCGGCTATGATCCACTCATTAATGCTTTTGATGAGGCTATCAAAAAGGTCGATCCAGATACCAAGGAATTGTTGAACCTTTTGGACTTCCACAATATTCATGGGCTGCTGCCTACCCAGCGCTATAATTTTAGACGTCGCAAACATCTTAAACGTTGTAGCTGTACTTTTTTGCTAAGAAACAGAGCTTACATTCATATTAGGTCCTTCAGGCAACTTCGGGCAATGAGTTAAGATGGTTTCAATTCATATGGTTAGTTTAGACTGGAATAAGTGAAGTTTGATCATCCGAAAATCCTATTTTATTTCTACCAACATATAGTTATAAGCAATTTAATTTGAACTAATTGGTGGTCGCTTAAAAAATAAGTTTGAAACCTCGGCTCTTTATGTGGAAAAAATTGTTGTCAGCTAGCATATTTACAAAATATAAAATAATAAAGACGTCATAGCTTGACTTAAAGCAAATTTTTAAACAAAGATACTATATGGCTGTGCTTTATTTATTTAAAGCTTTGAACACTTTATGGTTATGTCTAATACGATAACTTATATAATTATATTCACATATATTCATAATATAATCTATGATACGATAAAGTAAGAAATAACTACAGAAGATACTTATGTGTTTCGAAGCATTAAAATATAGTTAATAATCACATGCCTGAATACCCATATAATATTATATATTCACAGCATTCTCTTCCTTGAACAATCTGCATTTAATTGAAAACCAAATTTTTTATTGAAGTTCATAATTGTTGCTGCCACTGTGCAACGGTGCGCTTGAGTGCACTGCGGTTTGGGGCACTGCCAGTGCGGCCATAATTGTGCTTCATTTGCTATGGAACTGAAGTGGCATCAAGAGTTGGTAGAGAGAAAACAAAAACAAGTTAATGTAGTTGTACTTTCGATGCTTCTGCATACCCTGATTGCACAGAATTTGGGTCTGAAAAAATTCGAGTGCACGTTACAGGAAAATGGCATTAAAGGTATAGAGTGCAAAGCAGCGTTTGAATAGAAAATAATACAGAAATATTTTGTCAAGCTTGACATTTTTTTCGTATTAGTCCTTTGTTATAAAATTATAATTATATAAATTTGTCAAAAGTTAAACAAACATTATTCAAAGCATTTTATTTTTGCCCAATTCTCAGGGAATTTTGGAATACTATCTCTAAACAATAAGTTTCTCTGGCCTAGAAAGCATCATAAAGCCATTTTTCGATTTATAAAAAAGATTCGAACTGGCGAATCTCTTTATCCGTCTGTATTCATTGAAATGGTCATAAGTCGAAAGCAACAAGAACTGCAGAAAAAGGTGAGGGGGTTAAGACATCGACCAACCAGAAGATTTCTTCTCGTCACTGATCGTTTTTCACGCAATATACGGCCCAAACACATTGGTTGTGGTAACATTTGTCACTAATAGTTTGACTTGGTTTTATCAACTCATAGTTAATCAGTCCTTCTAATCACCCTCCCGGTCGTATTATTCAGAGAGCATGACATTTGAAGTGTGGATTTTTTAGCTTTTACATCGATGTAGACGATTCCGATGCGGGCTATGTATAGTATGTTTTCAGAGTTTTCCTTGTATATTTACAATTTCAGTTCATTAACAAACGGCTGCCAAATGCCCTTCTATTAATGCCTTTGAAGAAGTAGCTCCGCAGTGAAAAATCACCTTTCGGCATCTATAGGGTTCAACATGTACGGCACCCAATCTAACTTTAATTGAAAATATATAACTTGTATTAACCGATCGCAAATCGCCAGCTTAGTCATTACCAATGATTCTGCGAGTTCAATTTGATATCTGGCAAACTTTTAGATTATCAAGGACACTCTTTGTCTAAACTTCTCATATTTGTATATTTAATAAAAAGTCACTCGATTTTGAAAATACAAATTGGCGGAAAGAGCCGCTGAAGCAGTTCGATTATGATCAACAGATCTCTCCCAATGAAATAAGTGCCATTATCGACCATGAATTGCAGCTGAATTCAAGTTCCACAAACGCATCGAATAAATAAATGTTTAAGTCATAGTTGCTGTACGCAGCTATAAAGTAGGCGTGGTAAATTTCCTAGATAAAACACTGACAACCCTGTGCTGTAGGGTATCTTTATGTCATCTGAAGCACAAGCAAACAGTAATATGTTTGTTCTATAACATTTCTTCTTAAAAAAATAAAGCTCACTAGACAAATAGCAACAGATAGGTGGAATAATAAACATTTATGGATATGCAACAGGCGTTAATGATAAACATGATAGACAGAATAATAAAAGTCGATATACAATAATAAAATTTAATAGTTATTATAAGTAGCAAACATGCACATGCAACAGCCAAGAGGCAACAACAAGCTGACACCAGAGTTCGAACTTGAGGGTTGCAATAAAATTATAATGCATTGTTGTACCCGGCTTGGCTCTGTCGTTGTTGTTGTTGTTGGCTTTGCGGTCAACAAATTTATAATGCAACACATAAGCATTTTAGTGTAGTTGGAAATTTGCTAAAATTGCCACGCCCACTGGTTGCCGCCTCAAACACATGGCAACGACAACGAACTATTCGTGTTGCAGAGGTAGCGGCACACTTGCCACAGGTTGTCACAAAATTGCTGAGGTGAGGTGCCAAGCCTTTTGACGGGCAACAGGGCAGAAACAACCACCAAAAGGGTACAGAACCATAGCAGATTGCTATGTACCGGATTGTAGCTGACCAGAGCATATCCAAGAGAACCATAGCAGACCCAAACGGTGCACGTTTCATGTCGACAGCAGTCAGCTGTTTGATTTATGTTCATAATTATTGTTCCAGCACAAATTAAAAACTTCAAATACATAACTCGAATGAATGTTTGTGTAAATTTAATGCGTCTGTTTCAATAGAAACATGCATGTGGCAGCATATATAACATAAATACCTAACGAGACATATATGTATATCTAGTATATAAGCTCTTGTAGTTGGAAACGCTTGCAGTCCCGGCACATGCGTCGCATTAAAACTTAATTAAAGTAATTGTAGATTTGTTGTGTAACAAGTTGAAATAACATGCATGTTGCATGCCACAAAAACACTCGTACAGTTTGTTTAAACTAACTTTGAGTCTAAGTGCAGTTTGCCACCCACACCCTTATCACAACGATGAAGCCCTACTAAATTATGAATAATGCTAATCTCGAAATGCATATAACAATGCCATAAATTGTGTTTAAGTGTTTAACTTCTTGAACCAATTAAGCAGAGCTTAGAAGTTTGATTGTTTCAACATTGAGGTTAAGTTGAATTTGAATTTTCAACAAAGTTTTGCTGTCTACAATGATTGGAAATATCAAATGTGCAGAAGCAATCTACAATTTACATTTAATGATATAGTTAACAATTAACTCAACTTTTGAATTGTCTAGTTTGCGTAGTTCATTGAAATAATTGCAGAAAATCAACTTTGTAGGTTATTATATAAATTATTCTATAAATTATAGTAGAATTCTTAATAAATCACTGCCGTATAATTGAAATCTTTACAGATAATGTGTATTGTATCCATGGTATGATTATGAGCAGTTACTTGTTTGATGGACAACCTAATAATCTCTTAATCAGATTATTAATTGTGTAAATCATTTCGGGTGTTCATAGTGTCTGTCTTTGCACTGTGAACAGTAAGAATAGTTCCTTTTGTAAAAATAATTTTTTTTGTAGAAAAAATTTAATCGCATCAAAGAGCTGTCCAAGCCGAATTCGAACGGCGGTCAATTAATAGAGCTTCAATTTTGCAAAATGCGTAATTTTGAAAAAGTTTACAACCTGATATTATTAAAAATATAAATTATTTAATGCAAATTTCACAGAGTTAACGGGAAAAAAGTGTCAAATGTAAAGCACATTGCAATTGAGTTTTTTTGACGTATCATTGTTTTAAAAGGTGATTTTTTAAGAGCTTGCCAATTTGCTTTTTAATAAAAATCTTAATTTGAGTCGATATTCCCTCATAGATCGTGACTATGTTGCAAATGTATAAACGTCCAATTTTGGCATATTCCCCCCAACATTTTAGTGATGAATGATCATCTTTGCAGACTTATTGCTTTAGGCAAAAATGGTTTTTTGAAAACTTTCCCATGTCTCACAAAAAATAGTCCGTAGATGTTTGATCATAATCTAGTTTGCCAATCGTATAACTCAAAAAACTTCACTTATTTGCGCTCAATTTCAAACTCAATGTTAACGAAGTCTTCCACTTTGTAGCGTGTGCCAGCCACAATAACTAAAAGTAAAATTTTTGGGAAGCATTGATATTGTGCAGTTTGACACAAGACATGTAAGCCGTGTAAGCTGTTGCAATTTGTGTTGCCAATCAATAAGCTGCTTAAGATTTATCAGAAGCATAATAATCACATGCGATACATTATTATTATATACAGCACTTTATTCAAATTTGTATGTCTTAATAATATTAATAATATTGATGAAAAATATCAATTAGCTTAGAAGGCTTGAAGAACTTGGTCCTATCTTGGGCACAAACTGTCGGTTTGTGAATGTGGTGATAGTCTCGTACGCAAGCGATTCGATATTTGATTTTGAAAATAACTTTTCAGTAAAGTTTTCACATTTCATGAATAAGTTGCGTGGAGTGTTCATATTAATTTATACTTTTTTAAATAACTTGTATTTGTAGAAAGAAAAAGGCGCCTAAAATTGGTTTGGAACTGAATAAAAAAAAAGTAAAACTGTTAACACTATTTCCTTGTGATAAAATAGCAATTAAAGCAAATAATTATTTTCCTACACTATTATCAGTTAAACACATAATTCTCAGCGCAATTCACTACCATCTTATATCCCTTAAATGTTTACGCTTAATAAAAAATACTTTTATGAAAACAACCTTTATATAATAGTATCACACTTTAAAAACATTTTCTCCGAATCTTAGATCATTTTACTTAAAAAAAGAACAGCTTACTTTATTTCAATCAAAACGTTATCAAGTTATTTTCAGCTGACCCAAGCTTAACCGATTGCAATGGTAAAAATCTTGTTTTTATGCCATTGTAATCTCTTCAGACACTGAATACATATGTATTACTTTATAGTGGCCTGCTCTGCCGCCTCCATGCCACTCGAGAGTGAATGTAATCTGAGCCAAACCATGCTGCCAGCCAACCAACCAAGCAGCAAACCAACAAGCAACAATCAACAGCCAACAGCTGGCTGGCTGGCTGGATGGCTGACTGACTGGATGACTATATGGCAGTCGACTGGTGGCGAGTTATGGGCATCAAGCGGCAGCCTAGCCGGGATCATGCTCATCAGCTTCAACAGCCGCTTGTCTGGCACGTAAAAACCCAAAATTGACAGCAACAGGAGCTGGCGGCAGCTACGTTGTGCTCGTTTCAAGTGCTCAAGTGCCCAACTGTCTGGCATGGGTTGTTGGCAAGAGGCAGCGGCTGACTGCTGTAGGCATTGCGAGGACAGAGACGGGTTTGGGTATTTTGCATTTGTCTGTTGCGAGTCCCAACCCCAGTTGATGACTGCAGTGTACGTGCCACGTCGCTAAAAATCATGGCCCGCATTTCTTTTAAAATAAACAACAACAAGAGGAGCAGCAGCAGCAGCAACAGCTTTTGCACTTGCAACACACACTCACACACGAGAACACATATGTACACCTACATATATTTTGTATATATACGTATATACACTCTTTTACACACACTTGCCTGTATATATATGTATATATGTGCACATATATATTTATTTGTTTATTGCATGCTGATGCTACACGTGCGATATGTTGCCGCTTTATGTGCGGCATGAATGCGGCGTTGTTGTTGCCGCTGATTTTTGCACGTATTGCTGTTGTTGTTGCTGTACTCTTTTATGCTGCTGATTTATTTTAACAGCTATTTGTTGCAAGTGCGCGCACATTTAATGTCAATATGGAGGCATGAAGCAAAAAGTGTTGCCTACATTTGTGCGGCGCACAACAATTGTCAAGTGACTGCGAGGCACATGTAACAAATTTGTTTTTAATACATTCCACATGAACTTTTACATATGTGCAAAATATTTGCATATTTTTCATTATGCAGCAAAAGCGATCAACCTCTATGCCTAACCCATCTCTGCCACATGCAACACGCAACACAGCTGTCTAGACTGCAATACAATATCTATGAGATACTTTTTCTAAGTGCTCCTCATGATTTATAATTATTATTGTCTATGACAGTTGGCACTGTCTGCCACACCTAGGCGACATTGCTGTTGTTGTTGCTATTGCCGTCTCCTGCTGATTAATAACCAAATTTCATTTCCGCAATTTTTTGGATTTCCTGTACGAAGCGCACGGGTGAATCGCTTCATCTCCTTTTGTTGCTTTTTGCGGTTAGCTGAAAGCTTTGTGCAACATATTTTATTATTTAAACACGCGCCACTCACTTGAATTTTGGCACGCACCACAACAGCCACAAGAAAGCCATGCCACTAGAGAGCATCACTCTGCTCTGACTTTTCCAGACTGCAAGGGTTAACAGCTGTGTGGCCATAGTCACCACAATGAGCAGCCACGCCCAAGCAACGCACAACGCCCATACCATACATAGACGCCCACTTTCTGAACGCACGTCTCTGCAATGTCAAGCTAAAGCAGTTCGAGTCGCACTAGGACAGAGTGTGCCATAGAGTGCCAGGGTTGCCAACGATTAGTTGAAAATAATTTGGTTTTTAGTATCGCATATAAACTTTTGGCAAGTGTTGTCGATATTGCTGATATTTCGATATTTATAATTCATCATTTTAAACAAGAACAGAAAAAGTTGAGATTGATAATATGAGATTGTATAAGCAAATTAGCTTCTAGTCTGCTTAATAATATCAAAAGATATATCCAGGTCTCAGCTTTCCTGGTATTTTTATTCTAAGCAGTGGATAAACCTCAATGGATTAATGCAAAATTGAACTCGCAGATGCCAGAGTCTTCAAAGTGTTAGTCGTAGGATGTTTATAAATAGATCTTAAGCAAGAGTGTTATTTATTAGATCAGAATAAGGATTATGATAAAATATTTAGACAGCATTGATGAAGGTGCACTACATAAAAAAAATACATAAACTGAAAGTAAAATATCTCCCGTATCTTGGCCCTATTTGAATATTATTTAAGGGGTTTAGAGGGTTGATAGGGACGCCATTTTGAATATTATGTCTTTTAAATGACAGTTTGTTAACTGAAGATTCGCCATTAACTATTGACACTGGGCACTCACAAATTTCCTCAACAGCCTAACCTCTTGTAGAAATGTTTCTATCTTACAACATCCCGATAAAAATGTATCCAATTATTATTGTAACTCCGATTTTCCATATTCTTTGCGAAGAAGTATGATTTTTGTTGTTGCTTGCAATGTCCACAAAAAGATGTTTGTGGAAATGGCACACAATAAAAAATTTAGAAAATGGACATCCTTTATATTATTTAAATTGTATCGAAAAATAGTAGTCGGTTTTCTGCTTAAATCGCAGCAAATTTTTTGTTGGAATTGTTCTGAGCTTGAGTGAATTTATTGATTGCCCTCCCATGTGGCAAGCTATGTCCCATATCAGCGAGTGAGATTTTAATCCACTATATTTCAGGAATTGGTGAGTTCCATTGAGCACGATACCAACAATCATTGAAAGATCATATCGATATGTATTGGGTAGAACTTAAAATACATTACAGCTGTTTAAGACAAGGGCTAATTTTTCTTCCGTTTTACTCCGTTCATTTTCATTTTCTTATTTCTTTTCCGCTCTACTATATAAAATTAAATTCTATTAAATTATTTGTGATTCCCAGTCACTCTCTGGAATTGCATAAAATTGCATATCTAAGGATTCACTTTAGTTCCAATTTATTTATTAACCATTTTCATTTCGTTAGCGATTCGCTAACGTTGTTATGGATAGGAAATTTGGAACATAAAAATGTGAAACAAGGATTTATTTGAAGCTTTCTTAGTACTTATCGAAATTTTTATTTGTGCTACTAATATACATATTGTCATACTTCGCCCTTGGAGCGATGCAGATTCAAGTGAAGCTCTAATTGACAAACTAGTTGTATGTGGCCTGATATAAAACAATTCATTAAGCTCAAATTTTTTTATTTCGCAAAATATATTTTTTCCCCCATTTAAAAACTTAAAAAAAACTTTCTTTATTTTCTTTTCCATAAATACCTTGGATTCGTCTTACCCTTGCATTTATTTGCCTAGTTGCTAAAATAGCAAAGCTGGCAACCCTGTCATACATAAACACCCGGTTGAAATGGTCTGCCATTTGTATGAGTTTGTTAAACTGATATTTTTCTTTTTTGGTTTTATTTTATTGGAACAGTGCTTGCAAGCAGTGCGCTCCCTTTTCGTATTTTTTATTATACATATACACATTTTTTTTTCATTTTTTTGCTATTGTTTGTTGCCAGAAATCATATTCATAAATAAAATTTGCATTTGGCATTAGAGCGAAGCGCATGTGTTGCCAGCACTGAGCTTGGAGGACTCAGCTCCCTGATGCCCTGCTTTTTTGTCTGTTTGGTTTTTGTCCATTGTCTGCCATTTGACACTCACACGACTCTGACAGTAGTTGGGTGACTTGGGAGTAATGGCAACAACGACAGGGCCTATGACAAGGATGTTCGCTATAGATCTCTATGCAAGTGTGTGTGTGTGTGTGTGTGTGCTAACTGCCTGACATTATGGCACAATGGAATGTCCTTTTTAGTTACGTGCCGGGCCACACACAAACACACACAGACCTCACATGAATGTACCATATATAAATATGGTCGTGCTTTGGGCAATTCTGACCTGACCTTTCATAATTCTGTCAATTTGTGCGCCTGCCTGCGCAAAATGTTTAACAATAAAAAAAACGAGAGACGTTTGAAAAGTCTGAGATAATGGATATTGATTTAAATTCATAAAAATTTGTTAAAATAATATTAATTGAAAATTAAATTATTAAAATCTCTTTGGTTCAAAGAATTTTTTTTTGTCAATGCATTAGAGTTAGGTAGATAAATTTTTAAGGAAACAATTTTTATTCTTTTCAATTTCAGTTTTAACAAAAAATCATACGGCGTTTTTCCTATCTTCTCCCTATTAGTAGGTGTTTGAAATATATACAAACTAGCAATAAAAATGCTTTGAAAAATGGGACATTAAATTCGGAGAACTTCTAACAGGTATACAAACAATACTATTTAATAGATATTCTCCAGAGCTACAGCATAGTGAAAAGTGCTAAGGGAACACGATTAGCTCCAAAAAGCTAACTTCCTAGTTCATTATCAATAATAATATCGATAGGGGAGAACGGACGTCAACTTTCGATTAATACAAAGCGAATCTCAGGTACCAAGAACAGTTTCAAATATTAGCTGCATATTTTTCACGAAAAATGTTAAAATGAGACAAATAACGTAAATGGAACTCCAACCAAGAAGACTTAAGCGTAGAAATCCAAAAGTAATTTCTCACATTTTTATATAAACTCAGTATATAAATATTAAAAACTTATTTTATTACTACAAATTAAAACAATAATTTTTAAATTTCGGATTCAATAAGTTTTATTTTGTCATTAACAATTTGATTCCTAAACTTTATTATGCTTTTAGCATTATATACCTGAAGCCCAGAAGTTTTGTTGATATGTAATTGGTTTTGTCAAAAATTGTACAGAACAGAAATCATAAGTATACATATATTTAAATGCAATCGTATGAAAACTTCTCGATCGTACCTCGCATACATCAACAGGACTATTTTCTACATATATATAAATTTCAACCAATAATAATAGAATTATGAATATATTATATAAGCATTTGGTGTCACTGTGTGCATGCCATTTAAGAGCGGACAAGGCAATTGGCTCATCGTTAAAGTGAAGAATATATTTTTTTTGTAATTTAACTTTCTTTAGAAAAATAACATAGCTTATTATATATAAAATATATTTTATTTTTTCATTTATATCTTCTCATTTAAGAGCAGCTTTAAGCCTTTTGGCTGTCTGTCAGCTGCTGCTCAAAGCTTGACAAATTGTTAAGCCAGCTATCAATACCGGGTCTAAACAACAGCAGCTGTCATTGCCTGTCAACACATACATAGTTAAACAATATACAACAACACTAATAACAACAACAACAACACCATCACTAACTCAAACACACTTACATGTGCTCACACACACACACACACGCACAAGTTGATGTGAGAACTAAAACATTCAACAGCAAACTAAACAAAACTGTTCGGGAAAAACTGTCATAGAAAGATTCTCACAAATACAATATATACACACGCACACACACAATCAAACAGCCACACATAGATACATTTAGTTGTTAATGTGTATGGGTTTTTGTAAGCTGCTTTGGTGCTCGCGACTATACCAAAAACAAAACTTCCGCTGGCAGCAACGGAAAAGGAAAACCCAAGACCAAAGCAGGCAACTTGAAGAACATATCAAAAGTTCTTGCGCGACTTTAATTAAACTTGCTTGGAAGCTGGAGGAGCACCGAAGTACTTTTGGCAGCTCAAACAAACTAACCTCTATATATATAGTCATACACATGCATAATGCCAGTCAGATAGACAACAATTGGGGAGGCAGAGACAAATGTTAATTGCAGCAGTGCGAATACTGTATGCTCTTTAACAACTTGATTTGAAGTAATCCTTTTGTTGATTTCGGCATTTTTAGCCTATTTCTGGATTTTCTAAGTTATTTTCATTTTGACAAATTGTTGTATTTTTTTTTAAAGGGGATTATATTTTAAAATTAAGTACTGGTGACGTGGGAATGCGGTTGTGGTAGCTTTAGAGCACTCTTATCACAGATCAAAAAAAGATCAAAAAGAAGATCTAAAATGTTGCGATTTCACAAGGCTAAAAGAAGGAAGAAGCCTTGTATCTAGCACGTCTTCTGTCGTAGCTGCGGCGACGAGAAGGTTGAGAGTGTGTCCAACACAAACTATATGTTTGCCAAATTCTTCTCGAAGCCAGTTGGCTGGGAAAATGATTCTATGCCAACCAGTGTAGTCTGTCACTTGTGGTGATTCAAAAGCAAAACGCAAGTTGCTCGAATGTGACTTGCAGGTGATTTGAAGCTTGAACACTTTTGTTGTTTAATTTGGAGCTTACTCTCTAAAATGGCTCAAATAATTTAATAGTCTGATGAGTTCAATAGTCATTGTGATAATTGACTTTATGAAGATCCGAGCGTTGCTTCTCATTCTTGGTTTACTCGAGCTTTATTAGATGTTGCCATGTGCGTCCATGGTCTGGTAACGAAAGGCTTGTCTGCGCATGGTATCAAAGTAACCTTCACAATCGTTTGGATTTACTTGGTGGACATTTCATATAAGATTTTGGGCCTTCGATGAACCAGCCGAAATGTTACTTTCTCTATGAGTTTTCGGAAAATAATTAAAAATATTTAACAGTTGAAACCAGAAAACCGTGTGCAACTGGCCGCAGATCCGTAAACAGATTGCTCGTGTGTTGCAAATACATTTGTGAAACCTTCAAAGAAATTAAAAAATTTTTTTTTGAAATTTTCTGACATGCAAAAGAGACATTGAATTCCTTAAACAGCTGCCTTACAGTCAATAAGTATAACCCAGATATGATATAAAATGTAGGAAGTATAACCAGAGCAATTAAACTTTAAGGTAATTTAAAGCGCAATTTTATTAATCAATATTCGTATGAATCATGCAAACGTTGCATGGTAATTCATCAAAAAAGGCAAATGTTGCAAAGTTCAGGTGAATTAGAATGGAATAAGATCAAGCTTATCAGCAAGGGATATTAAAAAAACTCTTTTTGCATTTTGATAACTAAAATTAGTCAATGCATTTGGCTTGAGGTAACTGAAGCATTTTACTAAAAAAAAAACAAGAAAAAAGTAACCACCAAAATCTTGGCCAAGATTTTAGTTGAGCTGCTACACTTTTAACCCTAGAAACTTTTTGAATCTTAAATCTTGTCTCAGTGTCTTGATAACGTTTCTGCTATCACTGACACGTTTTATTTTATGATCAAAATAAAGAGAGTATGTCATTTCACAACCAACTAGCAATGCTGCTCTTATTCCAATGAAACCACTTTGTTTCAAATATTGGATGAAAACGAATGTACCCTCCTAACGGGTAAAATTAGTAAAAACTGCACTGTGTGTCTTTGTAAGTGTGTAAGTGTGTGAGTGGGTGTGTGTGTCCCAGAAAACAATGGCTGACGAACTGTAACAGGAACAACACGAGCTACTTGTATGTTGTGCGGCAGGTGGCATACAATATCATCGTCATCCTTGCTACCGCAGAGTTGTCTGATTTGAAACAAACTGTTGATGGCAGGCTGGCAGGCAAACAGCCAGCCAGTCAGTCAGTCAGTCAGTTAGTTAGTGAGCCAGTTCGTCTGTCAACCAGTCAGCCATTCAGGCATCCTGTTGGAACACAATGGCAGGATACAGACAACGTTTGTTTATTAGTGTGACACCCAAGACAGTTAAGGATTAAATAGTAAAATAACACAAATTGCTGAAAATACCGCAAAGTTTACAAAATGTAGTGCCTGCTCAATGTTGTTGCAGTTGCTGGTGCTGCTGTTGTTGCCACTGAAGCTACCGATACCACATTCAGCGGCGTTGCATGCTAAACGTTTCTAGTTTTCACTCGACTCGTCGCTTGTCGTTAACGTTACCTGAAGTTTCTTTCATGTTCATATTTGAAACATTGCGCGCTTATGCGTATGCCTGTGTGTGTGTGTGTGTCAGTGTTGCAAGTTGCAACAATGCTGCAAGTGCATAAAACAAACACAAAATTAGTTGCAACCTGTGCTGGTTACAATTTTTCGCCTTGGGTGGTTTGCCACATAAGATGCTTGTTGGGGTCCTTTTGGATACCGTCCCCTCAGCCTCAGCAATTCCTTGTCTACGTTTCACCTGCATTTCCACAGTTGTCAAAGTTGAAGGAAGCATTTGAAGTTGCACGCTTGGGGCATAATTCGGTACTTGCAAAATTTCAGGCACTAAAAGTTGCTTTCCTTGTAGAATACCATATTAATTTCATATTTTGCAACAAATTGTCTAAAAATTGCAACCTGAACTACTTTGAATGGGGAAAAAAAGGTAAAACATAAAAAAGATATTATTTGGCACAAATACAATATATTTGTTGATATTTTGAAAAATGATAAAAACTATACAAATTTTAATTGTATAAAATAAATAGTTGTTAAATTCTGTTAGATTAAATTGGAAATTGGAGTTTAGAAGTAACAGTAACTATGCTTTTAATTAAAAAAAAAAATAGAACTATCTGTAATTCTTACCATTTTTTAGCATTTGGAAATGTGATATTCTTACAAAATCCAAATGAAATATCCCAATTAAAATTACATCTTACATCTTAGTTTCATTCATTGTGGTGTCCTGGAAAAAAATGTACCAGAAATAATAATCTGACGTTTTAAGTAGAATAAGTTAAGACCGCTGCAATGCTTGTTTCCAATTTTGTATTTGTTGCTTATTTGTTTGTCTAATTTTGTGAATATCGGAAAAAAATAACTTAACGCACCTAATATTTAAGAAATCGATGCTTTGGATGCCGGCCAATCGATATACATGGCCAACATCGGCCGTCCTGCTCTTCTGCAGGTGGGTAGTCGATCATAGCGAAATATCAAACCCGCTTGAAAATGATTATGCACACTACGAATACCATCTTTTTATGTAGAATTGCTAATTATAAAATAAACTTTAATCACATTAACAGATCCGAACCTCCATCAAAGCCGATATCTATAATAATAATTGGTTTAGTGGCTATAATGTTGTAAAATCGCCTTGTTATGCCTTACACATTCATTCCCATTAATAGATTCAACAAGTTTTAACAGTTTATACTAGATCACTGGCCTAGCCATAAACAGAGCTTGATATTCGAAGTGGGTATATTCGCTTTTGGCAATAGCTTGATGCATCAAACCTCGAATTCCATATCGTTTAGCTTTTCAGATTTGTAAGGAAAGAGGCATTTCATACTTAAATTTCTTTATATCCAAGTATTTTACATAATATTGAGACATTATCAACACACTTTCCCTAGCAATGAACCTAGTCGGTGAAAATCCTCGGTTTGGCAACCCCAAGATTTTCGTTTGGAGATATTCGGGATATTAACTGTTTTTAAAACCGCTTGACCACAAATTCAAAATGTGGAATAGTATATTATTATTATTTATCAAAATGATCTAAGTTCTACGAAAATAAATGCAGTTGCAAGAGATTGGTGCTTTTCAATGTGGCAATTCTCAACAACCAACATGTTTAATATTCGCATTTGGATTTTATTTTTTTCGTTAAATGTGAAATTTTTATGAAGAATTCTCATTTGCAAAAATATCTAGCAGTTGTTGGAAAGGCATCAATTGATATTGTTTATAAGATCTGGTCAGTGCTTTATACATTTTTCCACAAAAATGTCTGCATAAGTAGCCAATTGAAGAATTTCCAATGCTTCTCTTACCGAAGTTAAGTTTGCAAAGTTTTTAAAATGATAATTACCTACTTCATACATTTTAGCTCGTTAGTTTCAGAAAATTTAAGCTGCTGTTAATAAAGAGCAAATTGAAATAAAAAAAGATCTAAATTAATGTAGAAGCTTCTATTCTCTGAGCCATGAAACCATTTTCCCACTGCAATGGGAAAGCTTTAATTTTGGTGCTTCTGTTGTGCATATATTACCTTAAGTATACTGAAATTCCTTTGTTTTTGTTCCATTTGCTGGCACTTATCTTTTGATGCACAGACATGGTTAAAGCTCTTGAGAAAATGTTGTGCATTTCCATGGCAATTAACAGCAATCTAGCCATGCACATTTTGCATTTTTCAATTATAAGCCACAAATTGAAAGCCACAAACACCCAACAAAAATGTTCTAAATAATGCCACAATAATGCTGCACTCCAAACTACTATATCATGGTAGACTCGCACAAAGATGGCGGCACTGTGTGGCTGCCACTTCAAGTACAATATTAACGAGATACAACGCATAGGGAGGCAGTGAGCATCTGAGTGAGAGCAACCAGCACAATGTGAGTGAGAAAGATGCAGAGAGTGGTGGGAGGGAATTTAATGAAAATTGTTGGCCAAGAAATTCCTTGCCTCCTAGTCTAAACTTCAATTTAGCAACTTAAGGCTGTCAAGTTTGACAAGATGAAGCTTCGCAGAGCGGCACGGCAGCACCTCATTGCGTGCTAAATGGTTTCACGCCACAAAACTGCACACATTCCCTCTATGCTCCCAAGGAGTATGCTTACCCCAGAGCTAAAGGGGTACAGAGGAAGACAAACTGCTGGAACGCAAGGCTTGCTTTCCATGTATGTGTATTTCTTTCATAGGCAAATATTTACTTAAGCAGCTGAAGCAGTTACCCGAACCGCAACGAAACAGTTGATGCCACAAAGTTTATGTAGCACACAAACACGCACACACACCCAGACACATGGAATGCCCCGACAACCACCTCCATAAAAACATATAGTCACACAGCAGCCATTAAATATGCACGTTACGTACTGTAGGTGACCCAAATACGCACCTTTTTGCAAATAGGAACACCAAGCTGGGGCAGCACTTTAAGCAGCATGGGAAGCCGCATCAGCAAGCCAAGACGGCAATAGCAGCCATTTGCATGCAACATTTAACCGAAGCGTTGAGTGGCAGCCTGGTTGTTGCCCAGCCGGCTTCTTAGACTGCTGCAGTGCTCCATCTTCTGTGACTGCTTGCAACCAGCATGTCGCTGCACGAGTGCATTGCTGCTGCTTTTCTTGCTTTTTTGTTTTCAAATTGCCGCTTGCTGGCAGCGCTTGGCTCTTTTGGCAAACCACAACGGGCAATTAATTATGTCATTCTCTTAGCGCCATCTTTGGCTAAGATTTGTAGTGTGCCTCTAATATACATAAAAAAACAAAAATCTGGCCAAAATACTTGCATTCGTTGCAGGCAGCGCCTTAAAGCAGGCAACACAAAATTTCTACATGTTGCCAATGCTTAAGTTCGTTTTAATTGTTTAACGCATAGACTCGTTTACATGCGGCACATACATGGCGGGGAATTACAAAAGCTCTTGTTCGTTGCCTCTCTGGGTGCTGCACTGCTTGAAAATGCTACGAGTTAACCCTTTCTTTATTTTTTAATAAATAAAATTTGAGCTCTGCTGCAGTGGATACAACAGCAACTACAACAAGGAGTAAACTGAACAACAAGTACGCAAATCCAGATGCAGTTTGGAATACTGTTTTGACTTGCCAGCAGCAACAAAGTCGGCTACGAGTTTAATGGAGTGCATGTTGGGGAGTTTGTTTCAAAAATGGCGGCAAAGGATCAAGTTGGTAAGCATGAAAACAGCAAAACAGAAGAAAAAGAAATAAAAATAAAAACAAGACATATAACAAAAATACCAAAACAAGCTGGAAATGTAAGTTCCTGGCGTAAAAGTTGATATACCCTAATGGAAAATATAATGATCACTATGGGTTTGTGGATGTGGAATTTGCTATGTGAGTCTGCTTATTTCTCAGAGATACACAAAGTGTAGATAAAAATTCGGTGAATGGCGCACACTTTAAATTTGAATTTATAAAAAGTATTTCCTTAAAGTATTTTGAATTTAATCCTTACAAATATTTTGTAGATGTCAAGTATTAAAGTAAGGGGGAAAACTATTTGATGCATTTCAGATACTTGTGGCGCACTGGCCTCTAATTCGAAAGATCGGTGATTCGATTCCACTCAAAAGCACTGACGCCTTTGCTTAGCACTGTTATGGCTAGAAAATAGGCGCTAATTACCTAGGAAAATCTCTATTAGTTAAAGACACTGCGGTTTGGATTCGATTATAAACTGTAGGTCCATGTTCTCTTCGAACAGCTCCGAATAAACAAAATTTCCAGTTTTTAAGAAATACCTTTTACTAAATGTAATAATGGTTGGCAATAAAGACAGCAAATTTTTAAAATTGCAATTAACTTTGAAAATCACATTAACAGCGAAGGCCTTGGGCATAATTATTATTTGTATTTTTACTTTAAAAAAAATCAAAAATTTAAAAAGGATCTCCACTTTGTTAAAACAAAAAATATTCAACATTGAAATGTGCTCATTTCAAAAACTAACATTCAAAGATTTATTTGGATTCGCTTTGCATAGTTGGGAAACTCAATTTTTTCTGCCACGAAATTTCCTTTTATTTGAAGTTTTATACCTTGGCTTTTCAATATTCGCATGAAATTTGTATTAAAAGATTATATTTAGCAAATAATTCTAGCAATGAGTCGACATTGTGTTATGTTGCTGCTATGAGTCGTTTATATTTACAAATATTAGTGTTTATATATTAGTTAATTAAAACGAGTTAGCTCTACAAACAAAACGATTTTTTTTTTGCAGAAATCCCAGAATTGAACAATGAACCTTTAATTAAATATAACATAATACTGGATAAAACTTTAATAACTTCGAACTTCCGAATATGATTAAAACATATTTATTAGCAAACTAAATAAATACAAAAGAATTTAACAAATTGTTTTAAATGTTAGAGCATAGTAAACTTTTTTAAAACAGACTTGACTTGAACTAATTTTACAGCACCGACGATTTTTTGGAATGCTACATATTGTATATACTTTTTTTTGTTTAGAGCATCTGAATTAACCATTTTTATAAATATTTATTTTCAAGTTGCAAGTTTTATAAATATAAAAATTCAATAATCATTCATGAATTGTTTTTGTATCAATTTTTGCTTTTATTTTAAAATGAACAGACTCTCAATTTTCATTATGGGAGCGGCGCATCAACATGGACATAGTTAAAATAGCGTAACATAATCAATTCTCTCACATGTATTTGCTTTAGCTCTCTTATCTGCTCTTGTCGACTGTACTGCCATCTCATTAAGAGAAATTCGTTCTACGGCGGTGTATACCAGTGGTAACTTGTCCTTGGTTTTATAATTCGCCTTCCGGTGAAGTTTCAAAAATTTGGTACCTAACTATATAAATATATCATCATTGATCCATAAGCAGTTTTAGGTGTACAATATGAATCCTTAAAACATTTTTATTTATTTTCAACTGCGAAAGTCTGGGCATATTTTGATCCAAATAATTGATAGATGGCAAGACTTTCGTATTTTTGGTGTTGAAGCTCAGAAAATGGAGCTATTGCAACTTTATTCTATTATATTTATAATATTATATTTATTATATTATTTATATTTTTTAATATGTTTCAGGCACTGCCTATGAGGATATTAAGTCAACCTTGTCAAAGCCATATGTGCACTATCTTACCCATATAAATTGTAGCTTTCTCGCTTTCTTAATAGCTGTACCAAGAGTAAGAGTATAAAAAGCAAACAATGTTTCCTTTTAAAGTGTATATGTGTGTGTGTGGGTGTTTGTTTGTATGTAGTAAGCCGTGGCGTTATTTTACGCTTAGTGTGGCACGGGCGCATAAATTTTTGAAATTAAAAGTAGCAAAAGAAAACATGAAGCTGCCATGGCAACGTTCACATCGTCGTCGCCGTCGTCGTTGGATTTTTATTATTTTTTTCGTATTTCTTTTTTTGCGTTTTTTGCTGCTGCAATTGCTGTTGTTGCCGCGCCTTTATTGCTGCAACTGCAGTCAGGCATGACACAGGCACAGGACTAGACCCCGGCCCAGTCAAACACTCCAAGTCGCGTTTCCGGTTGCCATTGCGTATACTTGATGCCGATGCCGCCTATGCGACGGCAATGGCGGCTTTGCAGCTGCGTTCATTGCACTCAATTTTGAAGCGTTAAGTTGCACATAAATTTAAATGTGGCCTAGGGTGTGGGCGGAACGGAGGTGTGTACTGTGGCATATGATAAAGGGTAAAGGGTAAAGTGTAAAGGCTGACTGCTGGGCATAACAATGATGCGGTAACTGAGAGCAAGCTAACAGGCAGTGATTTCAGTTTCACATTCATTCAATGAACGCTCGACTGGATGGACTCCAGTTGGCACGACGCCACTTGGTCAGCCTCTAGAGCTGTCTCCTGTTCTCTGGCCACTGCCAAACGTTTTGTAGGCGACTTTGCTGTGTTATTGTTGCAATTAATATTTTTGACATTGGACGCGGTTGGTCATGTATCTGCCGCTTCTCTACGCTGACTACTGCTGCTGCTCACACTAACCACCTCTCTCGCAATGCTTTGTCCAGGATGCTACATAGCATGCCCAGCCATAGGCGCTGGCTGGCACTCAATTATTTCATTTTTTTTTTTCAATGCTGTAAATGAAAAATATGTTGGACTCTTGTTGCTGTTGCTGCTGCTGTGCATCCATCGCTATTTTGTGGCATAGATGTTGCACGTAGTAGGGGTAAATGGGGTAGCTTTTATTTATTTTTGCTGGCGCTTTTGGAGCTTTTGGTTATGGCGCGTTTGCAATTCATTGTAAAAATGCCTTGTGGCCAGTATTTGCTGTCACAGTATAGGTTTTTAATAGGGAGAGAGAGCGAGGGCGACAACGAGAGAGAGAGGCGGAGAGGGAGTAAGTGTATATGGTTGTGAGTGTATGAGGTGGTGCAACAACTGTGTTTGTGCATTAAACCATGACCATGCTGGCGGCCTGCATATTTCAGCTGTTATTGTTGGGGCTCAGAGTAACTTTTTTTCATATTGGTTTTTGGGGTTTTGTCAACACAGTGCGCCAAAAATTGCTATACAATTTTTCATACTTCGAGTGGGCTTTTATGATTTAGTTAAATCGCTTCCATTACAGCTGCCTTTTTGACTATTTGTTTTTTGTTTTCTTATTTTTTTGGGCTCATGAAAATTCGATTTAAATGGAGTATAATTTATATTTGTAGAAAAGTTTATGTTGAAATTTCCGTAGGCATAAGTCAGTGTGCATTCAAACGATTTTTTTGAGTCTTGGCAGTGATTTCTGAATAAAAATGTAAATTTTATTAATATTTTTTATATTGTATTGTGTATAGACATTTTTAGTTGGTAGACAAGTAAATATTAGATATTATTATTAGATAGAAGCTCTAGTGTGTTGAACTCAGTTACGATTTCTGTCAAAAAGTCAAGCAAACTGCTATTAACATAACTGCACAAATTTACTTTTACCATAAAATCTAATTCGATCATAAACAGTCTTCCCTCGACTCTTGCTGAAATAAAATCATGGCTAAAATTTTAATTAAAGACTAATAAGCGTTACCGGTTATAAAAAGGGCTCCACTCTGCCTAAATCATACTCTGTGCCGTGTAGCACAAATGGAACATTAAAATAATCTCTGGCTCGTGTAACAGGTTCTTATACGACAACTAACCAACTAGCTTTTCACCCAAAGACACACAATTAACAGCTTAAAGTTGCTAAAATCCTTTAAGATTTCTAAAATCCGTTTATGTGATGGGCTTTCGGGTCTGGAGACCATCACCGCACACAGCACATTTTATTCTATATCGTCACAGCGACGACATGATCACATCGCAGAAGTAGCTAAGTCAAAACCCAAAACAGCAACACTAGGGGTATCAATTAAATAAAAAAAATTATTGTATTCAATCTCTTAACCTTTTTGATATTCCATAGTGGGCTTCAGCCTTGCAAATCAATAGATAGGCATAACCATTTCAGATTGACTTTAACAGACTTATTCCGAATTGAGGACACATTATGTGGCACAAAAGCCATTTCGTTCTTACAAAATGCCCAGCATTGAATGGATCGCGTCAAACTACCAGAAGTTGGCACATAGTTATGACAACCGATGGCAGTTAAGTTAAACATTAGTAAGTTGACTTACATCTCCAATGTTTTTATAATTATTTTCCAATCTAAAGGGGTTCAGAGCTTTGGAAACTTAAATCCTAAACTTTAAGAGTTATATAGTTTTTATAAGTTTTAAGTTATAATTCTTTAAAAAACAAAAAAAAAAAAAACAGAAACGTACTGATAGCGCAATGTTTTCAAATTTTAGTTGCATTTAATTCACACGTATTCACCCCACTCCATATATTAATATATTATGAGAAGCATTAACTTTAGCTTATCCATAAGAATCGGTTTTTATCTATGACTGCAAATATTTATAAAAAATAAGCTTATATATACTACGCAATCATTATGCGTTCTTTCTTTATTTGCATAGCTTTTGCACATTCCATTGTCTGAATATTTAATTTGTAAATCATAAAATTTGTCACATAGTTAATAAAGTTATAAAAATGTTTTTAATAAACCATTTCATACCAATGGAATTCCATAAATTTCAGCTAATTATGTTTTTGAAAATTCATTTAAAACAAGTTTAGTTAAGTTACATCTCCTTTAATAGCGTTATCATTCATAAATACCAAACTTAATGGCTTTCAAGGTTCAAAACGTAAATAAACGCTAATCATCTTTTGTTTTTGATTTTTCTAGAATCAAATTTACGCTCGTGTAGACATAAAAATTGAAGCGCAGTAAAATCGTTTAATAAAAAGTTTTTAAGCCGCATAAAATTTGCTTATTTTACAAGTAGCAAGCTATTCAGGAACCAAAAAAAAAAAAGAAACCATAAATTATCGATAATTTCAAGATAATAACATGATGCCAATAACAACAACAATTAATAGAAGTTTATTTTTGGCACTTAAATGCAAATTTAAATTCATTTATTACAACAAAC
Source organism: Chymomyza procnemis (assembly GCA_035046065.1). Taxonomy (NCBI): domain Eukaryota; kingdom Metazoa; phylum Arthropoda; class Insecta; order Diptera; family Drosophilidae; genus Chymomyza; species Chymomyza procnemis. Next base: position 6,056,259 of record JAWNOJ010000023.1, on the reverse strand, counting down.
ACGCCTCGCACACAGAGGCGCCACCTGCATAATTGTTGGTCATTGTTGTTCATGGCGTGTGACATCATTAGGCAACACTTGGCCATACGTCGCACTCTCTCTCACTCTCTCACACACACACACTCTCTCTCTCGCAATTTTATCAGTTTTTCGGCTCTCTGGCATTACGTTGCATATATTTTATGTGGTCTCACTCTCTCGTGAGTAGTCAGTGGGTGGATGGATGGTCGAGTAAACGCTTAGGTTATGTCATGCAGATGACCGACTGGGCGTAAAAAGTTTATAAAACAAAATATTTTTAGCTTTTTGGTAAAATTTTTGCATTTTATGCAAAATTTCAGTTAATTGCGCAAAATTTATATGCTGCATGGCACATAATTTATTACTGCAGCTTATTAGCTTTTCTATGAGTTTGGGTGCTGTGACAGGCTTTTGGCGCCAATCCGCCCCAACACACACACACACATACGTACAGAGAGACTAGTGAAGTACTATATATATTTATGCATTTAGTAGTTGGTTTTGTATATAAATATATGTACTATATGTGTGTCTGTCTGTCTGTCTGTCATTTAAATGGAATAAAATAAATGATAATAAATATTATTGCCATTGCCATTGCTATTGTTGTTGCTCCTGCTACTGCTGCTGCTGAGTTCATGGTAAAAGCGCCGACGTTTGCATTTCCTAAATGCCAAAGAACTTAACTTCCCTACACACTTGTATTTATGTGCGTGTTTGTGTTTGAATATTGGCCAAATTTATGACCAGCACCCACCCACATAGTTGATGCAAACGGCTTGACTTTTCACACAGAGGCTTACTACACACTTTCCTGTTGCCGCTCTAGCAGGCTTACCCTACCATATCCAGCGCTATCCTTCGTTTCAGCCTGTTGTTCAACTTTTGCGGCAATTTGATTAAAACTGACTAGTAGCAGCTCACAGCTAACAGGCAAAGCTAGTTGGTAGCTCTTTGGCTGGCTGGCTGGCTGGCTCGCTGTCAGGCAGTTAGCCCATTTGTTGGCCATTTTTCTGCTGGATAGTGTTGTTGTGGCTGTTGCTGTAGCTGTGGTAATGAGTCTGATGCCAATGCCAGCAGCATTCCCATTGCCACTGCGGCTGCTTCTGTTGTTATTCCGTTGCCCAGCCGTTGAGTTGTGGCCGAGATATGGTACAAACATATGGAGCATAACACTCTGCGCGCGCTTCTTTTTGTACCACACCCCCCCCCCACCCATCAGCTATGTGTATGTGTGTGTTTATGATGTGATGTGTTCCTTGGAGGGACAACGGGCTCTGTTTTGTATTTGTGTATGGCAATAAAACACATGAGCAAGGCAAATGTTAGCGTTAGCAACAATGCCACCAGCAGCAGCATCATCAGAAGCGGGCTACAAAAATATTAGCTACACTGAAGAAAATTGATGATAGAGTTCAAATGTTATAAAATATATACAAGGGTTACTCACAACTCAGGTGTCATTGGCAGATATTAAGTAGCCAAAACTCCAAATAGGAAAGGCCGATAACACTGAACTCTCCTCTTATGTCTTGCTAGAGTGCGCTCTATGGTTCAAAGGGCGAGTTGGTGTTAGTCTGTAAGGAATGGTGTTCTGCTACTCTATAAAGTAATAATAATGTAATATTTAAATCAACCCATAAACAACGTATATACATTTTTGTTGACTGCAAATAGCTGTTTAAGGATACTTCATTTTTAAATATCCTCTAATTTTACAGATTATTCCGGTGGTTATTTTCGAGTCTGTGCTAATCATTATTGACTCTAATTTGAACAAGCAACCGTTCAAAATGATTAACAATGTTTAAAGTCAGCCATATACTTAAATAATGAAAATATCTCTTTATATTTCTACTTCGTAAAAATATATTTAAAAAAAAGAATGACCGTTTTTCTTTATATACAACTTATTATTTATGAAAAGAAAATTGAAAATTGTTTCTTGGATAAAAAAAATGTTGGAAAATAAATTTGTAAATAAAAGTATTTGTTTGTAAATGTTGATTTTAATTGGTACTTTATCTATTACTAATTACCTAAACGCTTTGGTTGAAAGGAATAATAAAATAAAACATTATTTACAACTTCGAAATAATGAATTCGTCATAGGAATGATTGAAATAAATATATATATATATAGAGTTTAACTTATATCATGTATACGCGATGTTGTGGATAGATTTTCCAAATTTTCTTTTTGTACATAATATTTTTTTTAAGCTTTTTGTTTGATTCTGCACAATAAGTGAAGTTTAAATTGAAATTATAAACAAAACTACTTGATTTAATCAAAGCATTTAAGTATTTACCTTACGTACACCATAGAATATATATATATAGAATAGATATTTAATAATATTGGTTAGAACTTTGAAAATGAACGAAGACACAGAAAATAAGAGTAGCAGCTGTCGAAAGCCTCAGTTGAGAGGGAATGTGTGCCAGTTTGTAACATTATAAAACCCACCCATATATTTTTCTCAGTGTACAGGACTATAAAGAACAGTACCAACTACAAACAGCGAGCTACCAATATTAGCAATGACAACAATGGCAGTTGGGGTCACAGTAGAGCTGCCAACTGACTGCACACATGAAACGACAACTGGATGGATGTTCTGTGGTCGAGTTGTTTGGTCGCTTCTCACATCCTGGAAAGCATATAGTTAGAAGCGCGAATATGGTAAAAGAATATAAAAAAAGGAATAAACCAACACATAATGAGTATTATTTGATGATAGTATGGGGAAGTTTCGGTGCTGTTCAATTTTAATGGCATTTTCCTAATGGCGATCTAGATTGCTACAGATGCTGATGCTGCTAATGTTGTGTTGGAAGCAAGAGGTAGTAAATTAAATTTTTAGTAAAATAAAAGTTTAGTATTTGTTAAAATATGTCAGAATAAAGTGTATAAAATTTGTGCCAAATGTATGACCATTTTTACTCACTGCTGATAATGGATGGGCTTGTTTGTATCATGTGACACATAATGTGGAATTTCGATCGAAAATAAATTATTGAAAAAAAAATATTAAATGTACTCTACGGGTCGATCTGTGTTGTTTTATGAAGTTTCGATTTTCTGATTTAATGGTTAGAAAAGTGAGATAAAAGCGCTTCGAATGCTTTTGGAAGAGTTAATGCTGTATCTGTATCGATCGGCAAGTCATGCAGAGAGTGCATGAAGACAAAAAGGAGTTTTGGCGGGATGAAAAGGGTATTCGCTAATATGAGTTATTAAACTAACGCCATGAACTGGCAAGTTATCGAGAACAATATGACAATACTAGGCCCATGTGGCCGGCCTAAATTTACTTAGAATCCCTTTGGATGCTTTATCCCATTTACATATTATACTAACCTCACTCTTCGGCTATTGGGTTCAGATCTATTGAAGAGGTTTAAAATTGGCTCAATTGTTAAATCGTCGCTGGCGAAAACTAATTTTTTAGAGATGGCATTCGAAAATTACCAGAAAGCTGGATAAGTGGACTGTCTTCCGTCCGACAACATTGAAAAGAAATGCAACGAATTTGTATATTTGTCATATAATAAGTAGCAGCACCATTTATATTTTCTTATTATTTTTTTGTTTAAATATGCATTTTGTAAATAAAGATGAAAAAATGAAAATTATCTTTCACACTATCCATACTGTGCACTATCCATTGGCATTTACTTAACGATCTTAATTTCATTTTTGGTTGAACTTTCATCAGACAGTCAAGCTCCTATAACTATGATCCCTACATGCATTTCAACAGGGTAGCCTAGGCGGTAATAATCATTTTTTGTATTTGTCATTTAACATGTTTCGTGTTTAATCACCCTCTCTCCGTACTAAGCTTCAAACAAAATAAATAGTTCAATTCAAAATTTAATATTTGGGTAACAACACACAAAATTCAGTTTAAACTTAATATGGAAACATGATGATGGTTCAAACACCCAAACTTGCCTGCTTGCCATTGCTCGTAAAATATAACCGTCTAGGTAGAGCTCAACGTAACTTAGGAGCACTAATCCTGAATCGTGGATTGCTGCAGTCTTGGAACTCCCGGAATGTGCATACCCCTTCAGGTGTCGAGAATAATAGATGGGTCGTGCAGTTGGACTTGGCATATGTTGAAGACAAAGCAAATGCGTTTACCTCACTAATGGCATTCATGTTTTATCATTATCCTGTGAAGTTGCTGAGTGATAAAATAAGCATGTGGCAATTAAAGTTTCTTTGGGACGCTCAATTTTCGGAAGCTGAATTTATAGAGAAGTCGAAACAAGCTGCCGTAAATATTACAAATCTAATTCGTGAACAAGACGAAATTGCGATTAGTAAAATTACCACGCCCGTGGGATATAAGCAAATATCTCGTATGTTTGGCGAAAATACCGATTTCCGATTAGCTTTGATGAACTTCGAGCCGCAGCATTTAACACGCGCTATTCCTATACGTGTGCAACGTTTACGTCATTTCCATCATAAGTTTGCCTATATTGATATGATCTTTGTGGGAACACGCTCGTTGGGGTCTTCCAATCTTCCTGAAGTGGACTTAAGTGGAAATGAAACGTCAGCTGATTACGAACCGAAGGCTTATGCTGAATTCGTGATTCGCTTTCGTCGTGACTATTCGCAAAGTCCGAAGAATAATATATGGTTGGTATCTTCCTACAAAATTACGCACTTCAAAATCATTGAAAGTCCCGAAGAATTGTTAAAATATCGCATTAGCTAGATACCAACGGAAAAGTTAAGGAAAAAGCGGGTGTTGGAAAAACTTATCATTGTGTACAAAATCTTTACGCAAACAATTGTCACCTCGAAAATTGCAGCTTGGGAATATTGCCTAGAAATAGTAATGGATTCAACTAATAATAGATACAGAGCACACTAAATTATTTGTGTACAAATAAAATTAAACAATGCAGTAACGAATCAAATAGCTAAATTATTTCATGCATTATAATAATAGTAAGATTTTTTTTTTTTAACTCACATAAAAAAAATAAAATCAAAAAGGTATTTACAGACGTTTATTGTGCGATCTTTTAATCAATGCCAGCCATACTAAGTGTACTTAGCCATTTTAGAAAATGCAACCACAATGCTTAACTAAGTTGCAGTAACAAATGTTTTTGTGCTGCATACGTGCAAATACGAAAGGATGCTAATGTTTGCTATTCAGTCATTGTCATTTGGCGCTATTGACAATTTGTACCAGCAGCAGCAATTTAGTGCAATCTATGGGCGCTGCTAGTCTAGCATATCACACTAGAAACTAGAGCCCAACATTAGAATAACAATCAGCATCGCGTCATGTGGCATGCTAAAATTGCGCTACAAATTTGGTAGCCAGCTAAGCAGAAATCGGCGAAAACCAATTGCCGCCAACCAAGCTGTTGCCCTGTCCCTCTCCCCGTGGCAGGGTTACCGCACAGCCCACAGTCCACAGTGCTATGTTGTGCATGCAATGGGAAAAAGTAGCCCAGTGCAGTGAATTTTGTAGCCAAAGGGCCAATACATAGAGCCAACACTCATAGCTAACATTGCAAATGCAAAAACCAAACGAATCGTATTCACATATGGAGAGGGGCAGGGAGGGACAGAGAGAGAGAAAGAGAGAGAGATACACTCATACAATTGAAAGTTTCGTACAAAGCTGCGTATGCGTAATTTATTACAAGCGTCGCCATTTGCGCTGAGCTGTGAGCGTGCTCGCGCCATTTTGCGTCATTTCGTGCGTTTTTTTTTTATAAAGTCTGTGTGCGTGTGTGTGTGGATGTGTGGGGGGATAGATAAAATGCAAAATAAACGTCACCAAAAACGCGAGAGCGGTAACGACAACGACAGCAGCTGCTCTCCCTTTTGTTTAGATAGGCACTGCACCCGACTCCTCCATTCAACTAAACCATTTGCTTTTATGTGCCATCCAGTTGGCCAAATATGTCAACGCTCATGTTTTGCCGCTCGACACGTGTGCAACTATGTAACATTATCTGTATGTGTGTAGGTGCGAGTGAGTGTGTGTGCGTGCTAGTGTATATGTATGAGCTTCTAATTCAATTACAAATGCTAAATGCAAAATGCGCCATCAAAAATGTGTGTGTGACCTGCCTTGAAATGACAGCCAACTAATTTGCAGCCCACATTGAAAAACTAACTAACAACAAGCAATTTGGGCAATGATACCGTTCATAGTGCTCGCAGAAGGAGAGTAATGGAGAGAGAAGAGTAAGCACAGTGGTACCTGTCACAGCAGTCGGCAGCAAAAATTTCAAGTCATTCTTATAATTAACATTAAATGTAATTTGACGTCTCGTTAAAAGGTGGAAACCCCATTTTTTTCGACTATTGCCTTGAAAGTCCTTTTGCTAACACAATATAAATTGTCAAAATTGTTTATTGCCCAAAAGTTTAACAAAAGGCTAATTTTTCAAACTATGATAGTGTATTTCATAATTACTCTACATTGCGTTATGATAAATATTGTTAAATAATTGGTAATATTATGGGTTATAGCCAGCCAGAAGAATATGGACAGTTTTCCCGCTGTCGAAATGCAATCACTTCGCTGCGATACTAAACGTCCCAAAGTCGAGGCATCAATATGATTTCCCAAATTAGCCTTTCAATGAAATATTTTGCTTTTAAGTTGACAGCATTTGCCATTGTGAAATAACAATATACTGCTTTCCAAAACATTTATTGGGAATGAATTTTTACCTTTGCGATGACACCCCGTTATCGGGTTACAGCCAACAAAGAGGGCGCGCGCCCTCTCTGGTTGCTCACTCCAAGTGAAAATTTGTCCTCCTCCACTTGGTCTTTCCATTTGAGCTTAGGTTGACCGTCCTCTTCGCCTTGCTCCGTTGATTGTCGTATCGAAAACCTTCTTTCTTGGAGCACCTTCGTTCATACGAAGGACATGGCCGGGCCAGCGCATACGTTGAGCCGTAATACGCTGGACGACATCTGTGTTGTTATAGAGCTCATACAGCTCATGGCTCGTTCGGACACGATAGACTTCATCAATCCGCAAGGGACCGAAGATTTTGCGAAGAATTTTTCTCTCGAACACTCCAAGCCCGGCTACATCCGTCAGCGACACAACCGATGCTTCTGCGCTATATAAGAGCACGCGCAGGATGAGCGTTTTGTAGAGTGTTAATTTTGTCGATCGAGAGTGCTCTGCTACACATTTGCTTACGGAGACCATAGTAACTCCTATTGGTAAGTGCGATTCCAAGTCTAATCTGCAAGGTGAGTTTTAATTTGAGTAAGTTTTTACAAAACATTTAAAGAATTGTGACAAATATAGTAGAATTTTATGAAGTTCCTGTATGTAAAGTTAGTCTCATACACGACACTTCAAGATTGATATCTCATTTTGAAATACATTTTGACAGCTATCGCCATTTAATCGAGACCACTGTGCGTCTGGCTGGAAAACTGACAGCAGCATTCAACTTCAGTGCCAATTTAAACAACTTTTCATTATGCAAATCAATTTTACACTTTTTATTGCCTGCCTCTGCGCATTTTCCGGCATCAGCTGATGGAATTTCATACATTAATTTTGACTGGCATTTAAGTGAGTGTCAGTCTGAGTGAAAGACTGAGTATGGGCATGGGGGTGTGCGATTCTGCCGCTAGTCATCTCAAAAGTTTGTTTAGGTGTTGAGTGAATTTGTATATACATATATTTTTTTGTCGTCTTATATACATATATTTTTTTCTTTTGTTTTAGGGAGAATGCGAGATGTGTGGCAAATTTAATGCTGTAGGTGCCACATCAGCTGCCTGACATTATCGTCGTCGCTAAAATCATTTCAAGTGCAAATCTTCAATTAGGCAAAACAGCGAAAATTTGTGTAAATTTTTCAGCCACTGGCTGTATCTAAAGTAAAGTTTTTTGGTTCTACTTATTTTTCCTTTTTTCACTTTGCATATTAGCCCCTCTTCGTCTTATTTTGGCCTTTATTCATGCAGCTAATTATGCGCTACAATGCGTTCCAGCCAGGGCCACTCCACTCCTTAAATATTTTGGACTATGCTATTTCTGTACGGCAATGTCTAAGGTTAAGGGAGAGTTTTGTACTCTATTTGAGAGTATGTTGATGCGGCATATAACTATCGGATTTAATAATATAAATCTTTTCGAGTATAACTTATTACGAGTTTAAAATTTGACTGCAAGCAGTTGATGGTTAGGTTTTTGCTTTTGCATTTTTAGATACATAATGCCATCCTTTACCAGTTTTTATTAATACTTTATTCGAAAATGTTCAATAAATCTTTGAATAATATTGAATTTGGTTAAGAATCAGTCCTTTACACGTCCAAGTGTTGTTTCCTTTAAAATAACATTTGATAGAATAATATTGTGTGGGTTCAAGTTGTGGCATAGATTAGCGTTCTCTCCTCCAAATCCAAATCTATGTTGACATTCGGATTTTCCACAGATACCAATGCTGTGACTTTGAAGAGCTGAAAACATTTATGGCATTCGAGTTTTTCAAAAATTAAAAATTACACTATGTCATTTCAACGCGGAGATATCGTCAACAATTTGGGGCTTTACCCAGAAAATAAAATTTATATTGGGCTGAGAAGTTATCTATGTTTCATTTAGCTGAGCAGACTTATGAACAGAGCGTCTTCCAGATTTTCTTTAGATGCCGCCTGTTTATTGAAAAATAAATAACAGAACGTTTTTGTTTCAAAATTCAAATAAATTTGCTTGTTTTTTAAATGCTGTAGATTATTTTCTAGAAGGCTTTATAACAAAATAGTTTAAAAAAGCCCGAATAAAATGTAATTATACCAAAATAATTATTTATATTAATTAATTACTAAATATATGTCTTATAAAATTAAATTGATTTTAAGTAATGTATCTGCAGTAGCGCCTTTTAGCGCTTTAATATTTTATTTTTTGATAAGTGTGTTCAAGTTGTAATACAAAATGTGTTCGATGAACAAAAGAAGTACGTTTTATTTCTGGGCATTTGATTTAAGATGTTTTGACTGATTTTAAGCTTTTGTACGCAGTTTTGTTGCTGTCTTATTTCCATTATCAATGCCTCAAATCGCAAGTCCAAATAAGCCCTGTACACCCACTCAAAAAATGCCCAAAAACGATAAGTCTGTCTCATACCTATATTCCGGACGCAAAATGGGGCAACAAGCTGCTGGCCCACTCCTTCGCAATTAGCGCCTGTCAAATGAGGGTTGTTTGTCGGAAGCTACAACTACGCAGCACTACAGACTTGGTCCTAAAATGTTTTGGTTGTAGCTCATAAAAACTTTGTCTATATTTATACAATTAACACGGCAGCAACAACAACAACAAGTACAAAAAAAAACAAAAAAACAGGCAGCATTGTTTGGCTTAAAGATTGCCCAAACGACGCAATGTCTGAAGGCTGATTAGAAAATTGCCTACAAATAAATTAAAGGCATTATGTTTGGTCGCTCTTTTATTTCCGTTTTCTTTTATTTTGGCAAAACGGAAGTGCCTTTTTCTTGCTTTTGTTTTGTTTCATTTTATTTCCCTCGTTTTTTTTTTTTTTTTGTTTTTGACTTTGACTTTGGATTTAATGCTGATAGATGATGTTGATTGTGAGACTGATGCGACGAACCAATAATCAAGTTTGCCCTAAGCCCTTCGTGGCAGCGCGTGCCGCAGCTCAACAAATGGAAAATGAAGAATGGAAAACGTGAAAATGCCTTACCATAGACTGTAGAGTTAACGAAGACTTTGTACCAAAAATAAAGCATACACTTTGTGCCACGACCTTTTGGCAATGACGCAAACAGCCAGATATTTTGGACTTGGTCGCGTCTCTGCTATTTAGCGAAAACTTCAAAGTTAAAGCTGTACCTTAAAATAAAATAAATGCCAGACGGCAACAAGGGGCAGCCACAAGCCGCAGCAGTCAACCCCGCGGCCCTGTGTCACAGTTCTCCATTGCTGTGCCCAATCCCTGTTCCAATCCCATTCCCAGTTGCCCATTGCTATGTTTTGGTTTTCTGTTTCGTGCGCTTATTTTTTGTACAACATTTTTTTATTTCGGCCCGTTATTCATAGCTTATAAAACAATTCCCCTGGCTATTGCAGCACTCCCAAATGGTGGCCAAAACCCAAACAAGCTGCACCCCTACTCCTGGCCAACTTATTTGCCATATCAGCAACGCCAGCATCCCAAGGAAAAAGTAACAAAAAAAAAAAAAAACCATTGAAACGGGCGTATGACTACTTAAGGTAAATAGATGGCATAGATGGAACTACTCTGCATTGCTGCCAACCTGGAACAGGATGAAACTTGGCTGATGTTGAAGATGCTGCTGCTGCTGATGATGATGATGATGATGATGTTGCTTATGTTGTAAACATTTTAAGCAAATTGTTTAGGTAAATAGATAAGACGTGACCTTTTTCTCTGGGCGCGCACACAAATGCATTGTCAGTGTCACTGAAGTGCTTGGAGTCGGAGATTCGGATGGAGACGAAGACGGAGTTGGAGTCAGAGTGGCTGAAGACTTTGCTGTGGCTTTACTTATGCCTGGGTAATGTATTACTTACCATTATTATGTTGCTTGCTTTTTGCCTCTTCCTGCATCTACATCTATATGTAGATGTAGCTTACATGCTTTCTATATATTATTGTCAATTATAAAATGGCGGTACAATGCATGTTGGCTAAGGTTTTTCTTTTACTCGCACACACACACACACTCGTACACTCTAATAGTATTGCCATTGTGTTGGTGCTGGCCTTTTGTGTGGCTTACAATAGTCCTGGGTCCTAGTCATTGTCGTTGTCGTCTTTAAGTTGAAAAATATGTAAATAAATAAACATAAAGTAGGTAAAATTGTCTGGCCAACAACCCGAGCTTGTGAGCTTGTTGAATGGCTCGGCCAGGAACCTGAACATGAGCCTGAACATTGGCCTGGGTTGACCCGACTACCAAGCAGTCCCAAGTGGCTGACGCTTTAAAGTGTTAATGGTTGGGGCGTATCCTGGCTGCGCTATGCCATACATATACATATGACCCTTGGGTGACATCTGTGTTGGAAGGCGTGCGCTACAAGCGGATGCATCACATTACGACGAAAACTTTTGAACTACGTGGGGTGTGAGATTTGATAGCTTCCGTATATGATTGAAACCTTGATGGGCCAAAAGATACGCCATAAATAGAAATGAGTTGAGTAACTTTCGTGCATGGGGCATCATTTACATACAGCTCATATTCCATACATATACATATTATAATATATTATTTATCTTTATATTTTTATAGTTGCTCTTTTTTCTTGCGGAGATAGGCAGATATGGGTTTAATAAAAGACATTTATGCTTTTTAAAATTTAAACAAAGTTATGCAGACACCACAATGAAATCATATTGAAATACATTTGGTTTAAAATGGAATAAGCATTTTCAGTGCTTTTGGTAAAATATATAAAACTAAAAATGCATAAATTTCTATGGGAAAATTATTTAAATACATTTTATGAAATATTCATATTTATCGAATTTGAACGCGTTGAACATTTATACTAAAAAGTTCTAACCAAAAGCGTGTTTATTTTATTTTCTAAAATTGGACAAAATATTAATAATAAAGATTTTCAAATGTTTTTTGGATCTCCTACAATGAGTATCAATACTACCATTTATTTTACTAAATCTAAACAATTAGTGCAGAAAACCATCTATATTTCGTATCTCCTACCGGCACTATTTCGTTGTGATTGGAAAATTGTAATCCCTGCTGCATTCAGATGTGTTTTTCAGCTTTACAATCAAAGTCTGAGTTTTGACCAATATAATAGAACCATTTTTAACAAGTAGTAAGGCAATAAGTAAGCTCCCAGCTCCACCAAAACACCAAGTATTCTTATTTGGTGGTAAGACGAACTCTTTCGACTGCGCTTAACTCAGCAAATTGAACCTGCACATCCTGTTTTTACCCAACACAGGACGCAAGAGCAACACAATGATGCAGACTCATTAGTATTCCCTTTGACTCTTGAGCTTCCAGGAACCCACTATAATTATTTGTAATAAGTTCGTTGACTTGACTATTCTTTCTGTCACTCCAACGCGTCGCATGGGGATATCTTTGAATTAAGGTTCTAGCCTCATCCGTATGGCGGTATCTTTAATTAATAGAATCTGTTGCCGAGCGTTGTTAGCAAAATTATTTTCTTTAAGTAGCAAAGCTTTAAAACACGAATTTCTCCACCAAATATGTTGGACCTATAGCAACAGAGGTTCTGGACTTTAGCTTAGCTTCCATGAAGTTAGGCTAGGTTAAGGCGGCGGCTTAAAAATCATCACATTTAGGCCTGAACCGATGCGTTGTGTAAGCGCACATGTGGAATACTATTAGAAATTATGCCAGTTCGTTTTTAATTCCTTTCTGTTAAATTCCTTTAGGATAGGTAGAATCTAGGTAATCATAGAAGTAAGGTTGCAACTTTATCTACGTTCATTCAAAACTGCTCGTGAACAAAAGACATGCTCTTCTGATTTTAAAGGGTGATTTTTAGCAACTTATTTTTTAAAAAAAAAACTTTTTTTTAACGCTGATACAATTAAAGTTTAATCAACAATTACGAGCTTGTTATAAAAACTCGCCCCTCTATCGATTCAAATGAAGATTTCATGTATTTTCAGAATTTTAAATGATGTTTTTCAAATCGCAGTAACCAGCTAATAAAAATTTTCCTCTATATTTTTAATATCTGCCATCAATGAATGGCGAATCTCTAAGCACAATTGTATTTTCATATTCCTGGCTTGAGTTTTTTTTCATTTAATCGTCGTTTTGGAGCATCCTCTACTTTTAAGGGCAATATTTATGGGAAAACAAAAAAAAACTTCTCAAATTCAAGTTTCACTCATTGAACCATGATATTGATGAAGTGCAGTGTAATATTGGGTTGAATACTTGAATGAAGCAATAATTATTTTATTATGTTTAATCCGCCTACGAACTTTCAGAAATATATGGTTTTTTTGTTAATTTATTTAGTTTTGAATCAACTTCCCAAGTACAAAACTATTTATCGGTATAAGACAATAAAAAATCAAAAATATAAAATATATACAGATTCTATATAATCAAACTCAAAAATCAATTCTAAAAAGTCGCTTTTTGGAGTTACAAACTTTTTCTTGTGAAAGAATTTATTTTCTAAATTACATTTTGTTCTGATTAAAATCGTGCAATATACAAATTTATTTACTTTTATTACAAATTTTCTCAAATATCTGTGCTTTTTAATAGCTTAACACTTATGCTCTTCGACTTTCTCCACATATAGAGTGACATCACTCAACTAACTCCATATTTCTGATAAGACAATTTAGCAATGGAATGGCAGCATTTTTTAGTAATTGTCATACTTTTGAACTTAATTATAAGTTACTCCAACTAGAAAAAGTTGTTTGGCTTCAATGCGTATATTGCGTTCTACAACCCTAACAATTTGTTTTCTAACTTTATTTGCAAGCCAAACTATTATAGTTTCCTTTAAAAATATTATAATTTCAAAACTTTATAAGGCAACAAGTAATGAAAATACTTTTTTTATTAAGTACATAAAATTATACACTTTGTTAAACAATATTTCAATAATCGCATTTTTTGCCAAAAAAAAAATTGTTGGTATTGTGTACCAAGGATAGTAAAGTTTAAGTAAAAATCTCTCAGCTGTGTATCAATATTTTTTCAGTTAAGCTTTACCATCAAAACGAAGCTGGGCCTTAGCTCCTCAGCTATGGACTAAGGCCAAGGGAGCGAGGTCTAAGCCCCAAAATTGTTGGCCTATCTGCGCAATAACAAATTGTTTTTTTACCGCTCTATTTTTTTTGACTTTGCTATTTGATTTTTGTTGTTTTTTTTTTGTGAGTGAGAGTATGGTAGAATTGTTAAGCTAAAGACTTAGAGGTGCCTATGATGAACATTTCTGATACTACGTTGTTCGAATTCTCTATTCTCAGTCAGTATATAGGAATATTTACTTTAATTTGTCTGTCTGAATAAGTATATTGAAATAAATAAAAAGTGTTCAAATGAAATAGTATGTTTTAGCGATAAGCAGTTGTCTTTCGAAGTTGTTGTCTGAACAACAAACTTAGTCAAATTATCGAAGTAGGGTATGGCAAAGATATTGCAACCGATTGAATTCGCTGGCGATCGTATCGGTAGTTATTTTTTGAGTGCATCAAAACCCAGGCGATTATTTTAGTGCACATCAAATATATATTTTCAAATATATATTTCTTTAAAAACTATTTGCATGTACAATATTTTCCATAATAAACATTGTGTGAAGAGTGGTTAGACTTAACTGAATAATATTGCAATGAGCTAAATTGGGGCAAATGCAGATGATGTTCACACGAATACATTTTTCTTCTGCAATTGATGGCACTTGACTATTCTGAGTTCGCTGCAAAAGCCTAGCATAGGGATAACGATAAAGACTAGCATAGGGATAAGTTCTCGAAGAGAACAGGGACATACAGTTTATAGCTGAATTTAAATTCGATTTTGGTGCCTTACATTAATATAGATTTACTTTAGCAAATAACGCCTTCCTTCTAGTGATGTCAGCGTTAGGAAAAATTTAACCAAGGACCTTCGGTTTTTGAGGAGATTTCGTTACCCATTCGCTATAGACAGAAAAAGATGGCACCTGCAAAATTAGAAAGCCAATTGTAGTAAAGCGAAATTAATATCGTTATTATATTTAGAATTGACTTCGACTTTCTTTATTTTCCAAATATAAAGTTTGGATAGCAAAGCAGTCAAAACATATATTTTTAAAGTTACAGTCCTAGCTGTTAAAATTTTTTAAATAAATAATTAAATAAATCGATTTTCAGTTTCGGTGTAAATAAAATATATTTATAAATTAACTATTAAATTCAACTTCCAAGTAGCTTCTTAAGATTTCATTGGCTATCGCATGATGAATACTAAATGCTGATTAGTTAAGTTCTGTAAATAAGTAATAGTAACAATTTTATTGAAATTACAATAAGAATATTCAACATCCGTTATCATCTGTTATCAAATTTTTTTTTCAAAAGCATACAGTCAAAAAAGTGTCCAACAAAAACTTGCACAAACATATAATTCTGACTATCTAAATTCATTTGTCACAATCCTTGACATATCAAAAACTTTTTGGCCAACAATAATAGTCGGTTGTAAGGGTATCCCGTTGTCGCACATTATGCCATTAAAATCAATTGTATTCGATTTTTTTTTCGTTGATGCTATTTATGCGCCTTTGATGCTGCCTTATACTATATACGACACAGGACGAGCCTTGTGCAGTGCTTAACATTGCTGCTTACTTTTCCTTCCACAACTTTTCGATTACTTCCATTCAATTTGCTCGTTTTGCGTTTGAGCTTTCAACAAGTTGCTCTTGTTCCCGTTGACGTGCTTTTTCTACTCAGTTGTTGTTGCCTTGACAATATTGAGAAAAAAAAATTGAAATTTAACTGTGGCGGCCGGCGGAGAGTGCGCGGGGGCATAACGAAAAATACGCAAAAAATATGAACACAAAACAAACAATTACCGGCTCTACAAGGCAACTGCCAGACGCCCCCGCAATAATACCCTCGCAGCTTTTGGGCTTCTTCATCTTTTGCAGCTGCCAAAACAGTTAAGTGTTTCAGCTTATTGTAGTCCTTGTTGTTGCTGCTGTTGTTGGTAGTCCGTCCTGCTGCCTAACCCCTCGAAAAGAGCGAAAAAAAAGCGTTGCGGCTAATCGAATTCGATTGCTTCACACTGATAAGAGCAGCTGTGCTGGCGAGAGAGTGAGTGAGATTGAGGGAGCGCCTAACTTCCTAACCATTCGCACCTTTGCTCAGTTTCTCATTCCCCTGCAATGCATACCCCCATACCCTTGGCTTTACGATTTTTATGGCGTTTTATATTATTGTATTAGCCGTGGCAGCATATGCTTTAAATATTTTTTGATTTTTTTTTCTCTCTTTCCCGGCTTTTGTTTGTTTGTGTTTTTTTTTTGTGCATTTTGTTTTGTTTTGCAAATTTATTGTTTTTTATTTCCTCTTTTTGTCGTTGTTGGCAGTGTTGTTGCTGTTGCTGCTGCTGATTCCAACGCCGATATTTATATATTTTTTTTGTGTGAGTTTACGTTTATTATGTTTTACGTTGTTTCGCGCCTTTTTTTAACACGCTCTGCTCATTCTTCCCCCATTCTAACCCCTTGTTTTATGCGTATCGCCATTGACGTCGACACCAACCGGAAGTGCCTCATTTTTAGAAGTGTTTTGCATTTTGTTGCCGCCTTTCACTTTGTTCTCTCTTCAATTGTATGCGTGCGATTTGTTGCTATTGCCTTTGCGTTTTGGGCCTTTATTTTGATTTTTTGGTTTTTTGCTTTTGGGTAGTTCTTTTGCAAGATATTGATAATTTTAGTAACTCATTTAATTTGCTTGGATTTTATTTCCTGTATGTTGTGAGACCATTCACTGTACTCAAGTCCCCATGACAGATAGATAACTACATTTGTCACTTTCTGAACACTTTTTTAACAGTTGGCTCAGTCAAATTGTTCAATAATAGTACTTATTTTCAATGTGTCTCGGTTCACGTGTTTTGTAAATAATATTGAGCATTCGAATACTCTCTGGTTATTGTATCCAACTTCGTATTTATGCATACTTTTACTTCTCACTTAACGCTCGTCCAATTTATTGAACTAGCTTTAAGATTTTATTTCGTCATGATGAATTAAAACAAATAATTTTACATTATTAGGATTACTTAAAAATGTATCAAATGCTCTAGAATCAACGTTCTTTTATAGAAAAGTTTTCTCTGAAAACTAACTACAGTATTTTTTATCCAATTTTAATGGCAAATGTTTCATCTGCTAATTCCAAGATTAAACTCTCAATACATAAAAAATATAGATGTTAATAAGATAATGATTAGGACCGCAATTATTAGCTATTGGTATTAAAAAAAACTACCAGCGAAAAATGGGTTTACAAGCAAACCTATCCTAACATGTACACTATGTTTGAAAGATTACGAACAAAGTAGATCTTTTTCTTTCTAATTGTAATCTATTGACTTGAACCTTTCTTGTTCACAGGAATTTTAATTTTTTTTTATCAAATTTGTAATAAATATTGGCCAATCATTTCTTATTTTTGGTCTCTTTTTAATTTAGTGAGCAAAATGAAATATAATCAGTTGTTTATCGATTTTAAATATATGAATAATATTCAATAAATAATAAGATATTAATTATCAATTTTCATTTCATCATGAAAAAAATAAGATATCAATTATTATTTCATGTATATTTTTAATTTTGTCATTAAACAAGTTAAATTTATATTTGAACTACAAAAATGAAAACCCACTGATTGTAGCTGAGTTCTTGACCAAACAGAGTCCCCAATCTAGCAAGCTTACCACAAAATAACTGGTGACAACAATCCTGATCTATTTGGTATACAAGCCATATTTATAGTGAAATATTTAAAATTAAATTTTATGCAAATTAGCGCTTATTTAATTTCATAATCAAAAGATTTAGAATGATGTAGAATTGACTTCAGCTTTGAAGAAAAAGCATAATGAAAGTAGAAATATAAATTTTAGCCGTAACGACTTAGACGGAACACAAAGAGGGAATTCCTTTTTTTTTGTATTTAGTACATCCCCGTGGTGGGGCACAGCATATGAGACTTGGAAAGCGAACTCTGAGAAAGAGGAGCCCACAACAGTTCGGTAATGTCCAACAAAATCGCTTAATATATAATTTCACGCCAATTATATAATCGAAACTTCGAAACAAAAGTAACTATCATCAAATAGGTGTTAACTAATTTCTTAAAAAAAAAACATACAAGCCATTCAAAATAGTTCTACTCAAAAATGTCCACTGATTTGATGAAGAATGACCCTTTTGCTTGGGTTATTGGTGAGTTATGCAAATGTGTTGTTGGCAGTTATTTGTGCTGGGGATTTGTTTTTGAGCGGCGCTCATGTTCCGCATGCTCGCAGTATGTAGAAGTATTTGTGTTTTGGTTTAGTTTTGTAGGCCAATGGGCATGATAGGGTATACGACAAACATATGCACATGTACTTGTACATAAATAGGTATATATTATACATATAAATTTACAAAATATATACAAAGCAACTGTAAGGCATATGGGAAATACGATATGGGTCGGTCATCAACTTAGTCGAATAGGTTTTGTGTGATGAAGGTTTTTCATTTCGCATTTTTTTTTGTTTTTTATTTATTTTAAACTGAATTTAGCACTTGGCTGGCATTTGTTTGATTTATGCAAAAATATATTTATAAAATATTGCTCTTTTTCAAAATAAAAACAAATGATATATTTTTTGTTGGACTTGGCAGTTTATTTAAGTTAAAAGTGTTTTTGTCAAACATTGCAAGTTTTTTTGAGCAAACTCATATTTCAGTTTTTATTTAATTCGTAATTGTGTGTTTAAGAGTTTTTAGGAATTGTTTTTCGTTTTTTCCTTTTGCTATTTGTTGTCAGCTTTAGAAAATTGAAATTAAAAAAGTAGTCACTGGCTGCCATATGCAAATATTTAAACTTATAATGAATGGGATATTTCAAATTTGAAATTTTATATTCCGTTAAACAATGCTTAATATTTTTCAAAAAGTAAACTTTTATGGAAAACGTTGCTAAACCGCTTCATGTATGAAAAACAATAGTGATCAAATGGCAATTTATGCCGACTTGGCAATCGCCAAATCAAGCTATCCAATTTTTACAAGTTTGCTAAAATTCTTTATTTATTTTTTACTTTCTTAAAGCAAGTAGCACAACATTTTTTAAATGGTCAATATCTGTTACTTTCCCCATGAGTCTATTTACTGATAGTTATGAGCCAAACAATAAATGAACCACCCTAAACACAAACACATACCGCCTTTTCTTACTTAAAACAAAACAAAAAACAAATAAAAATAGTTTACTAAATTGCAGAAAGCTTTTTAATTAAGTGATTTTTTTTTTGTATTTTTTAAACTTATTTCATACAGCTTGCTTGGAAACAAGTTTACTTTGTAGATCTGCACATTGTAAGGAGCTTAAAATTTCTATGCAAGCTAAGCCTTTTTTAATAAAAATCCCATTTTCTATCTAGCAGCAAACTCATATTTTTCCAACTATTGAGATGCCATAACAAACTGCTAAAATATGAAACCTCAACGAGTCTTAAAGTGGAAAAGAATAAAAAATCCAAACGAGCGTTGCATCATAAATAAAAGAAATGAAATCATTTCAAGCAATTTGTCTACAATTTTGTGTCACACTTTCTGCGCCATTTCTCACATGCCATAAAAATGTTACACACACCAGCACACGCACAACCTTACAGCCTGACACCCACACACACACACTCACACACACACACCTTGAAGCATGCTAAAACCCAGCTCAAGACACACCACAAGCCAGGGCAAACCAACGTTGAGGCAACATGGAAGCCCGGCCGACGGAGCGACCAGGCTACACGGCAAGGTGTCATGCTGATAAATGGCGTTGCCTTACTTATAACGTTCCCACATAGAGCTCCTCGCTGCCGCTGCCTGGAATTTTACGTATATTTTTGAGAAAACTTTTTTCGTGTGCCAATTTTAAGAAAGATTTCCTTTAAGTATAATAAAATGCAGTGCCGCTGTCATAAATCTATTCCGCTCAATTGTCGCGTGTGCGCTTTAAGCACCAGAAATTGAAATCCACTGACATTGAAAAATTAATAATAAAAAGTCAGACAAAGAAATTTGCAAATGCTTCGGTTGGCATATTTATGAAAATTGTTTGCACAACGCTTTAGTTTCCAGAAATAAAGAAAAAAACAACAAAATACGGAAATTAAAATATTTAGATAACAAAGAGAAAAAAAAAGCGCACACACAAAATTTTATACATACGATAAGCAAAGCAAAACTTTGACGCACGAAAGTTTGGCCAAAATAATTTTAAAAATATTTTTGACGTGGTTTGTCGCTTTTGGGACACCAAAAACTGAACACATACGCACCCACACACACGCACCCACACACACACAACCAACACACGCACAACCAACACACGCACACATACACTTAAACGCAAAATACCAGCCATGTTTGCGCATAAAAGTATGCTATACATAATTTCAAACGCAGCCATAGCCGCTGTTTATGAGATGGATAACTAAAATGGCGAAAAATGCCTTTGTACAATGACAGCATAGACTATCGAATACACTTTAATTGAAAGAGTAACACAATGAGCTTTAATTAATAAAGGAAGACTTTGCTATTTTGGGTTTAAAATGGGATCCCAATATTGGATAGCCAACCCATTCTTGTAAACGCCATATAAAATTACCTTCTCTAAATGATCGTAGAATATGCCACAGCGTGTTATTTTTGCAAACGCATTTAATCGGTTTCATTCCTTAACAACATTTATTTCTTTCGACCTCTAGCAATAACATTTTGTAGATATTATTCTGCATTACATGATCCTTTTCGCATCTTATGCTGAAATTATTATAACTCCTATAATTTCCTATTCTACGGCCCTTTAAAACCTAACTTGGTCAACGTTGATACTTGGCTATAAAAAATTCACCGATCAGGCTAGAAGTAAGTACAAGTTTTATTCGTTAGCATTTAATATTTCTTAATTTTAATTTTTTCAAATTGTTTATTCATAACGTTAACTGGATTAAGCTGTACTCCTAAATTAATAATATATAATTAAATATAGATTTTTTTAAGTAAAAATGTAGAATCCATGCGAGTAGAAAATTAAGGCATTCCGTTAGAATTCTGTAATTATAGGCATCTATGTTTGCTTGCAACTTAGACGCATTTCCACTTAGTTTTTTTTTTTTAAACAAACATATTTTGAGATTACCTTATTAAGTTGACGTATCTTGACAATCTGTTTTTTAACTTGATGTCAATCAATTTTTTTTTCAGAGTATCTATAAAATCTTTACTATATTATAATGTCTCGAATTTCTGAACACCCGAACACCTGTGGAGCAATCTACAGTCGCACTCTAAAATAATCTTATATGGGTTATTTTAAAGCTACTTTAAATACAGCAAGGTTCCAAGATATATCATAATGTAAGCGGTTTTTGACATAATTCATTATGTGTAGAGTGACCTTAAAGAAAAAGGACGAGCTGTATCATATGTTAGGTTAGGTTAGCATTGCATGGGTTATTAATATCCCCAACTTATATAGGCCATGAATACACCTGTTGTGATACCTCAAAGGTGGGTCCTACTCCACTACTAAAACCTATAGAAGATAAAGGATCACAGGCAATAAATTGAAGAATATATTTTAAGCACTGTCTAGAGAATCAATAAAGAATTGAGACTTGAAGAGGTTAATCTAGTACTGCATAGCCCTGGGCAGTGAAAGAAGGCGCTCCTCTTCTCGTCGTAGTGTCTGCAGAGATTGTGATATTAAGCGCATAGGTTTTAATTTACAAGCATTTTCTTATATTAACTTTATAACAGTCGAACGAAGTGTTCCATTTAATTACTAAGATGCTCTGAAAGCTTAAATTATAATTTATTATTATTATCATACTAATGCATTGTAATATGCAAATTGGTGTGGATTAGAGCTTCTGGCACAGTCTTAACCCAAAACTTTTGGAATGGAAGGCTGTACCTCTAATACTTTAAATGGGGCATAGTTATTTATTTAAAATTTAAAAACATTCAGCTTTCGATGCTTCAAATACGAAACAACTAAACCGAACAATTCCAAAATTAGACCCTATTTAAGTTCATTTTAGCTATTGCCAATGTATTCTTTAGATAAGTTTTATAAAAATTAAATAAAAATGTTGTATTTATTTATTGAAATACATCTTTAACGTATTCTTGGAGAATCTGAAATTATTTTTAAAGATATTTCGGTATTATATTCATTCTTAACTTAATCTCAATTGGGCAATTCATTCTGATGTTACAATGAAATTATTGAGTCCATTTTCTCATAAGAGGAGAAAACTCGATGTTACCACGAATTTAAACTAATCGTTCTGTTGAGCATTCGATATCAAAACGATTTTATTAAATTTTTGTATGCTTTCTGATATGCTTTTAACCTGTTACTTTAATTTTAAGTACATTTACGTAAATTTTTGCAAATTAAGCCAAAACCCAGCTCATACAAGCGTTGCAGTTTTATTCAACTGACTTTATGAATTGACTTCGATTAACGATATAAAAAAGTTGCCCTTTATCGATTTCAGAGCGCCACCTGAGCGCTAAAGGTCAACTTTACTGTGAGAAACATTATTTAAAATTATGAGGCAAACTGGTAGATCTTACTTCAATACTTCTTAAGCAGCTCAGTTTCTTTAGACTTTACCAACTTACCCACACTTTTCCCCTTATTTGCATCATAGCCCACTAAGCTACCAAGCAGGAAGAGTATTTCCAAATACCACATCATGTCTGCATTGGCAGTGTTGCCACGCTCACAAAATTTAATAATAGAATCAAATTTTTGTGCGTAGTACTGAAAGCTTTTTATTATTTTATTAGCAATAAATTCTATTGTAGACTTATTTTAAAATCCACTTTCGTGCCTAATCTCTAAAAGCATACAAGTTTTCACATAATCCAATGAACGAAAGGGTCACACTAGCGGTGCACCAAAGCATTTACTCAGTGCAGGGTATCATCATATTACACTAGCTAAACATATACTGTATGTCTACTTAAGTGTACACTCTAGATAGTTTGTGCTCTTTCGTTTGTTGGCGAATAAAAAATTGTTGTTTGGCTTAAAAATTCTAATAACACAAATATTTGCAGATGAAAGAGGTACTTAAAAGGTATTTGGCTCCATGCTCCACTTGTCAAGTGCTGCTGGCCCCAACTCTCTGGCCCAACTTTCATCAACTGTCTCCCCACTGTCACAGCATATCACTCAGTTCCCGACGTTGGCATACTTTTTTGACAACACCAGAGACAACAAACTGGAACCAAAAAAACCAAAAAAAAAGAAAATATTGTGTATGTAATTTTCAGTGCATGTTTGCTACATTCTGCACTTTTCCTGCACATTTTTCATCTATGGCACACAACTTTTTGACATGTTGCAGTGCAAATTGAATAAGTCCGCAAAAAGAAGAAGATACTAAAAACAATTGCAAACATTTCATTTTCATCTGAGCGGGTGTGTTTGTGTGTGTGTGTATCTGAGAAAGTGCTTCGTTTCGTACGGGAACGCAATCAAATTTGCAGCTGACCCAAGCGAAAGTTAATCGCCCTTTGTTGAAACTTCAATGTGCTCCATTAGATCAGGTTTCATATTACTAATTTTTCGTAAGCCCAAAGTCTGCAGTGAGTCCTCTCTAGAACTAACTATAACAAGGAAATATTGTAAAAATTTTTTGACAAACAATCATTCTCGGTAGAGACACACACACCCCTCTCCATACGGTAGTAATCAGAGTAAAAATGGCAACCAATAGCATAGATGCCCAAAATACGTCAAATACGATGGCAGATGGCATGGCATGAGGCGGGCATAGTTGATTACAGAATGCACTGCCTAAATATTTACAAGAGTATCTTTATCAGAGATGCCATAGACACAGTTAAGCGCATCTGCCCAGTATTGCAAATTGTAAATTTTAACATATTTTGCTATTTATTTGATATTGATTGATATTCCAAGTTATCTGGAAGATATGAATTATCCAGCCTAAGTTTTATTATATTATTTTTCAATATGAAAAGCTAAAAATTTAAACAATTTATCAAGGGAAGTATAATATCGACAAGGTAAAATATAAAAGTTGTTAATCGCCAATTTTTGTTTAAAAAAGCAATAGTTTAACATTGCTATTGTGCATAAATTTCTCTGTTTTTTTAAAGTGTTTTTTGAAGTAAATTATTGTTAAATTACTGGCATGTGCACTTTATTTCTTGAGCCTTGCCCTTTTAAAGGCGGCTGAGTTTTGTGCAGCGTCCAATCTGTCAAGTTCAACACATACTGCCTTGCAATGCAAACACTACCATAACTTTCTTAAAAATTGTGGGACGTTAAAATTAAACTATTTTATGTTTTTCCATTGGTATATTTTGGTAACTAATAACATAAAAATAATACTTGATTACCTTAATCAAAGCACATATTGACGGCAGAGCAACAAAGGTTTTTTTTTGCAATATTTAAAATTTTAAGTATTAGCGTTAGTAACTTATTTTATGTATATAACTTTTAAAAATTATAATGGCCAATAAATCTCTTAATAAAAAATTAAGCTCAATATCAAGGCCACTGATATCGATTGACTTGCAGTGTCCATAAAAATCAATAATAGAATAGTTCCACAAATTTAAACTAAAAATATTCGTAGTTGGTGGTTTGATGCCAACCTAAAGTACTGATGCATTTCCCTTATACTGCCTAATAAAATCTCTAGTAATTAAAAATAGTGGTACCCGCAGGTCCCTGTTCTGCTTTGAACAGCTATTTATAGAGATATCTTCATGCTTTGCAGCGATGAAATGGCGAAAACTTCTTTTTTAAAAAAAGAAAAGAGTGTTTTTATTTAAGAATACGAATACAATAAATTTTTGAAGTGACTGGAAACGGGAACGTGTCGCCATTCGAAAATTCTAGCCCAGGACGCTATCAAGTTTGACATGGTTAAGCCGGTAGGTCCTTAGGATGGACTATTTTGAACTCACATCATTTTATAATAGTAAACAACAATTTTTAAACTAAAACTATCATAATATCAATTACTTCAACATTTTTATTTATAAGTTATTATTTATTAATAATTAATTTTTTGTTATGAAATAATACAACAATGAAACAAACAATGAAATATATTAAAATTTTAAACTTATCTGTTCCTCAACTGTTCCTTTGATGCCTCGCATACTTTAAGATTTTAGGATTTTATTAGAAATTTCTTTGTTACCAGCTGTTATCAGGTTACGAGACAACACGGAAAATTATGGAACAGTAACAGATAGTTTATCTTTATTTTTTTTAAAAAAATCATTTTGTCTAACTTTTTCAGGCTTGCAGACCGGAAAACCCACTGCGACGCTCCCACGCTTAGTATAGATAATCGATTTGGTCCGATCCCTTAGTTAAAAATAAAAATTGTTTTTTTTTTTCAATAACTTAGATTCTATGCTAAAAATATACTCCAACTCGATGCGACAAAATAAGAAAACTGTTTAATATAACATGGTTCATATTTGTTTAAACTAAAAAAGGGAGTCAAACCCAAAAACAATTTGAAACTCATAATATTATAAGGATGTTAAAGATATATTTCACATGGTCCAAAAAGCACAGATTCATTCTACTTAAGTAAATTCAAGACAATAGCCTGAACATCTTCTTGAGCAACATGAAATTAAACCGCTATATTCTTAAATTGCGTTCTCTTTGTCTACGCTCTTTATCGTCACTTCTTCTTTTTATAGTTTATCGCAATCGCTTTACCAAGTTGTAACAAGTTCTGCCCAATTTTCATTGCAGACCATCGAAAGGGTTAAGAAATTTTTCATTTGGCCCTCCGTCACACAAGCAACTTTTGACAACACACACACACACGCACACACACACACACATAATACCAATTTTCAATGGCAGTAGCTGGCTTGGCTTATGTCTACTCCCTGCATAGCTGCTCCTGCTCCTGACACTGTTCACTTTGTCTTGGCGTTTCGACACAATTTTTCTTCATTTTCTGAAATCAATCAAATGCAGGCTGTCCTGTTGTTTGGCTGTTTGTTGTTGACCAACAGCAGCCATGTCGGTGGTATTCACACCCAGCCACACCCCACCCACACATACAAATGGGCAACCTGCCTGTCAACAGGAGCGCCGTTGACTCTGTGCCTGGATGCTGTCGAACTGGCTGCCTGCCTAGCTGCTGTATGTTGGACATTCATCAAGCCATTTCATCTATTGACTGATTGATAATATTTTTGATAAATGATTGGCGGCGTTCACGTTGTGTCCTGCTGGTTGCCGTTAAGATGCCCGCATGGCCAATCCAAATCCAAGCCATCTCCTCCTCACCAGCCTTTTGGTTATTTATGGCGTGCAAAGAGAGAGCTGGCAAAAAAAAAAACGAAAAACAAAAAATAAAGGAAAATATAAAGTAAGAATTTATAGGTGTGCTCCAAACGAGACTATGGTTGCATATGCAAATTGATGGATCTGAGATAGGTCATGTACATATGGGTATGATATGAGCCGAAGCCGTAGCCAGCGTCAGAGTCAGCTCATCAGAGCATTATGCATAGTGCTATGGCAATGCTTTGAGCTTAGAGCTGAAGCTTGCCAGCTGCCTGATTGAGCTCTGAGCTGACTTGTTAAAGGTGACTTGCGTTGGCCAAAAGTTACAAATGGTAAAAGCACAATAAGTGTATCAAGTGCTTTGTTGCATATTTAAGTTGGCCAGCTGTGCCGAATGCTGCCACAAGTCAATGGGCAAACATTATCAATATTGTTTGTTGTTGTTCCATGAATGTGTCACATGCTCATCACTTGGGGCACTGACTATCATTTTTCATAGCTCCCGGCCGCAACGAGTTAAACCAATAAAAATTAATTGAAACATCAACATTAACACCATACTCAGCGATTAGCATCAGTTCCAGGCGCGCGCACACACACACACACACTCGGAGGCATTACATTAAGGTGTCTTTGTTGTGGTTGTTGTTGTTGTTGATGGCAGGCAGGCCGGCACGCGCCAATGTTTACACGGCTCATGGCACATCCAACGTTCACTTCAATGCTGGGCGCATATATGCGAAAGTCCAGACCATAAGCAAGCCCAAGAATCAAAACAATCAGCCATGCAGTCAACACAGACAACAACAAAATAAAATACAACAACAAGGCCAACAACAAAAACAACAACAACGATAACACCAACAATAATAGCAAGAACTGAAGAGCCAACAGTCAGCTGGAAAACGCCCACGTTGGACACATGAACAGATGCTTATACAATAAGCCACACACACCGGGCACAATGGTTGAGCATGGACAGCAACAACAACAACAACACACACACTCCAACAGCAACAACAACAAATACATATATAAAGGTAACGCTGGCAGCTCCAAAGGTAGCTAAAATCTTTCGTGCAGAACTTGGCTCATAGCGCGTTTTTTATGCCGCCGCACAGTGGATAAAATTAGAACATTTTTGGCATAAATTTCGTAATTTCTCATATGTAACTGTATGGAAAGAAAGATATAGAATTGTACTGCTCCATTAAACCAAACAAAAACGTTACTCTTTTAATCAGTGGTATCTAAATATCTTATATTTCTTTTTTTTTTATTTTATAATAACAACTTATACTAAGCGGTGCATTGTATCATGATACAGCCGCGAAGCAATGCTTCACAGGGAAGACACCTCCGTCAGATAAGCCTTTGTATCCAGCATCTTCTTGGATAGTTCTCCCACAGCTTGCACAGTCCCAATTCTATTCAAATAGCTACGAAAGCAGCAGTGACCAGTTAGTAATTGGGTAAGATGAAAGCTCACCTGTCCGTGCTTCCGGTTTATCCATGCTTCAACTTTTGATATGCTTCCCACCTACACTGCCACTTGAACATGGTCGTCTTCCTTGCTTGCGTTCTCGTTATATGCCTGAGTACTCTAGGGGCCTGAGTAACGACTCGTCTATTAGTAGATCAATGGGGGAAGATATCTTATGATAGCCATACTACGATGTCTTGCTATATAGTTTTTAAGCTTATTCGTAAAAATTCTAAAATACTTGAAATCTTTATTTAAGTTGATTGTTCCTAATCGATATATTTTAATTTTTAAGGACAATTTTATATAAATGTTATTAACTGCTTCCAACTAATGCAAACACTGGGCGCAATTTTGGCATACCCTCTCCAACATGTCGGTCGGTATCTTAGAATAAATAAATCATTACAGGCTTGTCGTAGGGGCGTCACTAAAAGAAGTCAATTTAAAGTTAAATCACAAAATCTAAGTGGCCTATTCATCGGCGCCAAACGTGATATACGCTGCACATCACAATCGCCACTTAAATAAGTTACAAAAAAAATCAGCCTTTATTTGTTACAAAAGCGGATTGCCTAATGCCCAAAGTCACAGATGTTAATTTTTTCAGGTGCGTGCCTAAAAACACCTTTATTTCAAAAGAAGTTTCGAAAGTTTGATTAAATTCTTAGATTTCATTTTTTTGCGGGAATGTATGGAAGTTACTTTTTTTATATAACGCATAGTTGAAAAATAATCCTGAACCTAATGTTATGTGGGGTGATTCAGACATCCCCGAAAAAACAAAACCTTTTTAACTAATTTTGAATTTTCTTTAAAAAGATAAGGCCTCTTAATTAAGTCAACAATACAATAAAAGCTTCTAAAAAAGATTTGTTTATTTATAAAGCTTTCGTCACCTATCTGATAATCTTATAGTGATGGACGTTTTCCAACAATAAATTTAAATTTTATAAAAATTCTTTAAATTTAACATCAGTCAGCCACGTATAAGGCATAAATAAATCATATATATATGAAGTGTTAAAAGTTTTTGTGAATAAATTTTTACAACAACCCCTACTTAAAATGAACAGATCATTGGGGCTCAATAGCAAAGTGACTTATTCGTAGAGTTAAATTAACAAAAAGCAAAACGCTGCATAGAATTTCAAGTAATATCCTTTGATTTAAATACACATTTTTGCCAAAATTTTGTTTTTATGGAATGGATCTATTATTTTAAATACTCTTTATTAGGTGTCATTTTTGTGAGCATAGAATTTATACATCATTGAAAATCCGCAAAGTTCTATTTTGCATGCCAATCAAATCAAAGAAGTTGATATCATTTGAGGCTCTGATAACTGATTCTCAATAAACTGCTATCAATCATTCTCAATCAATCAAAAGTTTCGCGATGTTGCTATGTATCTGTCTTGTATTGATTGATTTCACTGTATACCAAAAAAATTAAATTCGTTTTGATAAAGCATTTTCAATTGGTTTTTTGGCATATTTATTTTCGTTTTCGACCCACTGTGCAGCGGTCGTTGTTGTTGTTGTAGCAACTACCTCGGTGCACCACGTATGTGGATTGTCAGATTATGAAAAGAGAGGGTAGAAAGATTAGAAAAAAAGTTTAGACCGTTATTACCTAATCCTATCCAGCTCAAGGAAGCGTGCTGCCTCGACTGGATTTGTCCAGAGGGAAGAGGGGGTGAGCCTGGTGGGCTTCGCTGGGCACGAAAAGAGGTGGTGCGTGTTGTGTGGGCCACAGCCGCAGTTTGGGCAGGAGTCAACTACCTCTGCGTTCACTCTCGCCAGGTAATTATTTAAAATTTTTGAGAAGCCTGAGCGGAGTTGGGACAGGGCAGTTCTCTGCTGCCGGGGAAGGGAGGACTCGGACTTATGGATGGGGGGTGGCCTGTGGCCCAGGACTGGGTTTGGCCTTGAATTTGAAATGTAGTTATCCACTGACTCCGTGTGGATAATCTGAAGCCTGTCCTTTATATCTAGTGGGAGGTGAGCTACTTGGGAAATGGCAGGTAGCTCGCTGCGGATATCTGGGCGGACAGGTCTAGGTCTCTCTGACATGGGGATTTGGGTTATGTGGTGATTTGGATGGGAGGGGAGGGTGGAGTTTAATAGGAATTGCTTAGTTAGCAAACGGCAGTGGTCTTTGACGGGTAATATGCCCACTTCTTGGTGGAGGTGGTCGCCGTGCGTGATTGCATGGCAACCTGTTGCAACACGCAATGCTGAATTTTGTGCAGTCTGGAGGTTCCGCCATTGACTGTTACTAATGGCAGGGGTCCAGACTGGCGCAGCGTAGTCAAGAAGTGGGCGGCCTATTGCTTTGTATGTGGTGGTAATTATTTCTTTTTCTTTGCCCCAGGTGCTACCAGCTAGGGCTTTAAGGATTTTCACCCTACCACGGACTTTTTTGGCAACCCTTTCCGCGTGTTTAGCGAATTGGAAAAGGCTGTCGAAGACGACTCCAAGAATCTTGGGATATCTCTCGGTCGGTATGGTAGTACCGTTTGAGATGATATTGAGGTCGCAGTTGACCTCCTTCGTCCAAGTGGTGAAGAGTGTAGCCGTTGATTTGGCTTCAGAGAGGCTGAGGTTGCGATCAGCGAAAAAGTCTGCTAACGTTGGGAGGTATCGGTTGACGCGCTCTTCAATTTCGTGTATGTCACGATGGGAGGCTACTATGGAGCAGTCATCGGCATACGAAACTAGTTTGATCCCCTCAGGGGGGCTGGCATCTTAGAGAGATAGAAATTGAAGAGTATGGGGGAGAGAACTCCCCCTTGAGGTACTCCTTGCTTGCATTTCCTGAACTTGGAGGAGGTTCCTCGAAATTCAACAAAGGATTTCCTTCCTGCCATGTAGACTGCAAGCCAACGTTTAATATTTGGTGGGAGAGGGGACAGAAAAATATCCTGGAGGAGCTGACCGTGGTTTACGGTGTCGAAGGCTTTTGAAAGATCAAGGGCAACCAGGATTGAACGTTTGTGAGGCCGTTTGCTATTTAAGCTTTCTGCAATATGTGAGGATATTTCACATAGAGCAGTGGAGGTGCTCCTGCCAGCACGGAAGCCATGCTGGTGGTCTGCAAGGGGAAGGAATGTTTTGAGAGAGGGGAGGAGGAGGGCTTCTAGGATTTTGATTATAGGGGATAGGAGGGTGATAGGGCGGTATGAGGAGCCTAGGTTATTCGGTTTGTCCGGTTTGGGAACCGGAACTATTTTGCCTGTCTTCCAGATGTCAGGGATCTGGAGGTCGGATAGACAGGCGTTGAAAGTTTTGGAAAGATACTTCAAGCCAGGGTTCCCAATGTGCTTGAGCATCACAGTGGCAATGCCATCGGGACCAATTGCCGTGGATGGTTTGGCCTCTTTGATGGCTTGCGCTACTTGCTCTGGTGAGAAGGAGAGCGGTGCCTCGTTTGGGAGAGCACGAAGGTGGCGAGCGGAGCTACGGAAACGGTGATCAGTTTTTTGTGGATGTTCCACGAATTGCCTGCAAAAAGCGGTGGCACAGTGCAAAGGGGAGGTGGGGGTGGAGTCTCCGAATGTTATTTGCACTTGGTCACGGCTTCGCGGGCTTGTCAGACTTTTGATTGTCTGCCAAAGTTTGGCTGAACCTGCTGACAGGCTCCCGAGTTGCTGGATCCATTTGTCACGGCGATGGTTTGAGACCATCTCCGTGATGCTGTCACTTAGCAACTTTATGCGGGGGTCTGCAGCGTTTCGTTTCCTGAGCTCGTTCCTTTCTTCCGCTAGGCGTGAGGCCTCTGGCGGAAAATTAGGGAGGATTTTGGGTATCCTACCAGCGGGCACACAAGTTTTGGCCACTCTGGTTAGGATCTTGCGTATGTTTCTCTCGCCTTCGAAGACAGTACGCGGTTGGGGAAGGGCAGAGAAAGAGATGTTGCACATTTGCTCAAACCGGTTCCAATCGGCTTTGCGAAAGTTGACGAAAGTGCGTCGTTCGGAAATTATGAATTCCTCACTGCCGTCAACCCTCACAATGATTGGAATATGGTCAGAGTTCAGGGCAACATCTGCTAGCCAGCTGGTGGAGGTTAGAAGATCAGGACTGGCTATTGTCAGGTCCGGAGAGCTCCGACAAGAGGCCGTAATCCTGGTGGGGAAGTCCTCATTCATTGTGCTGAAGTCGGAATTACTTATCTGCTCATCAATGGCGGATCCTCTGGCATCGTTTCCGAGCTCAGAGAACCAGCATTCGTGGTGAGCATTTAAGTCGCCGAGTATTAGGCGGCGAGTTCCGACTAGCAGGGATTCAATGTTGGGACAGTAGCCAGCTTGGCAAGCAGCCACGGGGGGGATGTAGACATTAATAATGTCAAGGTCTTCGTCTCCCACTTGGACAGTGATGCCTTGGACTTCTAGGTGGGCATCGTTACTGTTGATAACCAAGTGTTTGTAGGAGACGGAACTGTGTAAAATAAAGGCAAGTCCGCCACCTTGGTTTCGTTCGCGGTCCAGACGAACGATATTGAAATTTGCCGAGTGGGAAAGGGGGTTTCGGCTTGAGAGTTTAGTCTCCTGCACGGCTGCTATGGAGATTTTGTTTTGGGTCATATAGTCGGTGATCTCGACTATTTTCCTGCTGAGGCCATTACAGTTGAATTGTAAAATTTTGGCCGAGCAGGCGGTGGCTGGATGGTGGGCTTGCACTGAAGGGGGTGGTGGTGGGGTGGGGCTGGGTCGTTGTGGCGAGTTGCCGTTTAGGCGTGGGAGCGGAAGATTCACTGCCCTGTGGCAGCAGGGCCCAACAAAGTCCGCCTTGTAATGGCGGGAGTTTCTTAGCCCCGAACATCTGAGGTGGCTGCTTTCACCACATGCTGAGCACCGTATTGGGGTGGCAGCGCGGGTGAAAGGCCTCCTGCACATGCGGCATTGGGCGTTGGCTGGACCCGGAGGGGGGACAGCAATTGCGGTCGCCAAGGCTGGAGGAGCGTTGGAGGGCGTCGGGGCTGCTCGTTGTCGGCAGCAGAGGCCGACGTAACCCTGCCGGTAAAGGCTAGAGTTGCGTAGGCCTGAGCAGCGCAGGTGGCTGCTTCCACCGCAGGCTGCGCAGGGGATGGGGGTGGCAGCTCTAGTGAACCGCCTCCCGCATACCCTGCATGATGAGTTTGTCTGCGGTGGGGCAGTAACCAGTATGTTGGGGGGTGCCACGGGGCAGCTAGGGACAGGGGCTGGGGTACAGTTTGGGCAGAGGTAGTTGGTATGCCTCACGGCATGCTGCTGGTCCACACACGAAGGATGGGCCCTGTGTTGGCAGGAGTTGCACAGTACAGAGTCCATGTCCCTTGTGATGTCCAGCGCGCACACCAGGCACACTCTCATCCGGGGACCCGGATTGGTCTCAACGTCCCCGGCACGTAAGAGTAGGAGACCAGACATGTAGGCCGGGGTTACATGTCTGGGTAGAAGAAAAAGTTTTTGGATAGTATAGATAGTGAAAGAAAAGGCCACCTACTTGGGCGTCCGAGGTAGTTGATGTAAGTTGGAGGCAGTCCTTGGGCAGGCTGATGCCTGCGTCGGTTCCGGGATGTAGGCCCGACTGCCGTGGGAACCGCAGCGGTCGTTGTTGTTGTTGTTGGTGTCGCTTTTAGCTTACACCTGAGCAGAGTTAAGCGCCGCGTGACTTATTTGATTGTTAAACAACATAATCTGCTCTAGACCAACGCCAATGCCAAATTGATTTGGCCCAAAGAGAGAAGGGAGCATAAGCGAGAGTGTGGTGGATGGAAAGGGGGCACATTGTAAGTGGAATGTGAGCAAACATGAAAGCGAGGCGCCACTGCGTTGGTCACTTGCGATTGGCAGCTGGAAATTGGCAAGTGGCAAGTGCTTAACGTTAGCTGTAAGCCAAAAGCAATTTGAGCAATTTGCAATAAGGCGCCGCTTGGGAACTAGCTGGCACTGCCTTTGACAACGGCCCAGCAATTTTTTCGGACTAAATAAAACAAAAAACAATAACAAAAACAAGGTAGCAAGTATAAAGTTGCCTCTTTGTCTGGCACACACGTGAAATGAAAACGCAGTATAGTGGAAAATCGCTACCAAAGACAGTAGAAACCAAAAACAATAAAAAAATTGAATCAAACAAAAAAATGTATGGAAATTGAAAAGTAACTGACAGTCTCTCTGCCTCACTGGAGCTACTGTCTCGGGCGTTTGTCATGCTATATACATGGATATATCCATACGTAGGTAGTACGTTGCATTTACGTTTTTCCAGAGGTTGCCCAATTGCCGAGCTGGTGCCGGGCAAGAAAGAAAATTGCCAAAGGTATAAAAATTTCGCTCAAAATTCATGCATGAATACAGTTTGAAGTCAATGCTGCTGTTGCACTTGCCACAGTTGCTCTGCTGCTACTTTGGTTTGATGCTCGCAGTGGGTTCGGGTTGCGGGCCTGGTCCGCTGCATTGTGGCAGCAACGGAACTTTTGCTGCTGTCGTGCGCACTTTCTGACAGTCGATATTGCCGAGCAGACAAAGCCACTTTAGGTGTTATTGTGTCAATGTCTTTTCTACATAACGTGGCACAAGCCCCGACCATGCCACCAGCCGGCCCTTGCTCTGAGTGCTTTTTGTTGTTGCTGCTGCTGCTGCTACATGCAAAAATTGGTAGTTCATATTTTGCAGCAATTTTCATTTGGCCATATTGCCAACACATTCGCTACTCTCTCTATCTCTCTCTCTGCGTGTTCTTGTTTCGCCCTTTTTGGCGTGTTGCACTTATTTTTATTTTATTCACTGTTGCAATATTTTCACTGCTTTTTTCATTTTTTTCTTGCTACTTTTTGTTGCAAAAGCAGCAGCTACGCTGCAAACAAATCAAAGTTAATTTAAATAATCAGCACTTTGTCGCATGTCGTCTGCGCTTCCTGCAGGTTGTAAAAAAAAAATGGAACCATTCTGAGTCGACTTGTTTATGTGACGCGGTGGACATTGATTATGCCTCAGGCGGTACCTTTGAGCGGATGGGGTGTATCGCCAGTGAAAAGAGTGATAACGTGTCTGCTTCATACACTCTCATACAAATACATAATATTTTCATTCATTAACAAATTAATATAAGTATATATTTTATAAAAATAATATTATAGTCTTTATTGTTGACTTTGCTGAAATGTACATATAATTTAAAAGTTAAATTTAAGCTTGAGACAAGTTGACTAAAATTTGTTAAGGTCTCTCAAAAAATGAGAGAAATTTATTTAATTTTCATTCCGCTGCTATATGGAGAAGCTAAAAAGCTATCAAAAAAGCTTATACTTGCATACAAGAAGATATAGCTTTTACCGAAAATATTTGCTCACTGCTCAACCCATTTGTTTATCAATAAAACTTAAACAAAATCCAGTACAGTATTTTTCAAAATATGTTACTCTGGTTTGATAACCCTAATGATGACTTTAATTGATTTTTGTTTTAAGTACTTAAAGTTAATCTAATTATTTGTTTTAAATTTTTATGAACCCATTTCTTAAACTTGCGATTTTGGATGTCTAATTCTACGCAGCGCATTGGTAAAGATGAAAATTACAATATTTAATAATTAGAATCATATCGTAATCGAAGTAAATATAAGGCACTACGGATAATACAGCTTAGCAATGCTTTTAACTAATTTACGCAAACCTATCACATAAAATACTTCAATATTTAATACCTACACATAATATGAGCATAAACTTCATCAGTTGAGCACAAAGCCGTCTTGCTACTTCTGTTTCATTGCAGATTTCTATAAAATGTATTTTCAAATTCAAATTAAAGAAAGAAATTCAAAATTTGACTAAAATAAACTTATAGAACTAGAATGATTTTGGAAATTAAATTTTTAATTAAAATAACACAAGTTAATCAAAACTTATTATTTTTAATTTTCATAAAAAAAAAAATTAAAATAGTAGTAGTTCGAAAAACGTCGAAATCAACTGAAAAAATTTGAGTCGGATTACTTTTTGCGCTCTCCGGAAAACGAATATTAGCTCACGCTATCTGTTATTATAAATACAAGTTTAAAACTTTTTTAGTCCAAGCTTTTTAAAAACAAACAATTTGTTTATGTAAGATGCAAACAATTTAAACAACACACAATCATTATTTTATGCAAGACACGGACCACATTCAAATTCGGCTTGGTTTTTGCATATTTTAAAATAATTTATCGATTTATATGCAACTTAAACTTAGTTTTAATGAAATTTTAGAATAGCAATATATATTTTAAGAATTTATTCAATAGAAATTGGTCAGGGCGAACTATTCTGAATCTTTAATTTAATTCCTTTTGAAAAAAACACTAGTTTTCTGGTGCACGTTTGAATATTATTAATATATTCACACCTTCTTTTTTTTACTTTTCGTGAGATTTTCGTATTTGCAATTATTTAGCGAAAAATAAATACACAATATATTTAATTTAATTAATAAAAATCTGACTTTTTACTATTATTTTATTGATGAAGTAGCCTTCCTAGTTTCTGAAAAATATATATTTTTGGAACTAAGGCAACTTTAATAATAAATTTATTTCCAAATAGCATCTCATAAAAAAAAAGCTTTTATGGTTTCCCAAAAAATATTTCAATAGTAATAGAAAAAATAATAAAATAATTAATAATAATGAGATTATGAGATTAATATTTTAATCCCCTATACCATCACTTTTTGTTTATTGTGATTTTTTATTTACTTATATACAATTTGGAAAAATTTCGAAAATATTTGTTGTTAGATAGTTTTTTTTCCCCCTTCTCGGATTACCTCATATAGTCTCCGTCTTAAACTTATCATTAACTGATATGCTCGAGGTAGTAGCGCAGTAGAAATTGGTTAACTTACATGCCACATTATGGCCACAATGTAGTTTACATTGCTCAGCGACTGCCAGCGACTTCCTCTAACCAAATTAAGGTGCTGCCTTGCTTTGGTTCTGCCAATTGCCTATAATCAAGTGACTGGGCTCTGGCTACCCGAGAGCCAAGCAGTTAACAAACCAACCAAGCAACCAAGTCAAGAGGGCCAAAAGCTAGTCAGCTAGTCAGCCAGGCTAAAAATAAAGGCGACTTGGTAAAAGACATTAAACTAGTTGTGCAGTCAAATGCCAGCGAGGCAAGTGTAGGGTAAATCAAGCCAACCAGCTTCAACCGGATGTCGGTAATAATATTTAGATTTTTAGCCCTTGATGCAAAACTTTATGCTTGTTTAGATAACATTATCGCTCAGCCCATGGCCTCAAGACAGCGGCAACAAGAACAGCAACAACATCAACAACTTGTACAAAACTTGTATATGAGCCCAGGCGGAAAACTTTCGTTGGCACATAAAGTTGGCCAATTTACGATTTCATTGTATCGCGCATCCCGCCAACTCTCTATATATAATTAGAGAAATTAATTTGCATGCATTCGAGGCTCATAAAAATGTATTTCAATATATATATACGAAGGAGTACTTATAAACAGAGTAGCAGCAGCAAAGTGCAGTACAGAAATAAGCTTTTTAATTTTCATGATGCAGATAATGCCCATTAAAATACGCACAAAAACGAGCGTCCAACACCTGCCAGAGGCCGGTGCTGAAGCCCAACAGATCCTGGGCCAGGTCGAGTCAAGTTGAGCCTCAAGCCAAGTGCATTAAAAATGGTAAAAGCAAAAGGAAAATGCACAACTGTAAATGGGCGGCAGACAGCAGTGCGCGAAAAATTATTATTATTATTTTTTATTACGTAAAAGAGTTGAGAGCAAAAAAAAAAAACAAAATTGATCCAGCCGAGATGCTGCTCGACCGTGGAATGCCCTGTACCACCTTTTGCGCGAAGTAAGCATTTTTATTTTAAAACTTGACTCTGCTGCTTACAAGCAGTGCAAGTCTTAACTGCTTATTTGCAGTGCCACAAGCAGTTTTCTACTACAAAAGTAGAGAATTGTATTTCCTGAAAACTTGTAAATCTGTTTTATTTGGCTTATATTTCAATTTATTTTACAATAGAATGCTTTAAACTGCTAATGTAGCATTGCTTTGATATATTAAGAGCTTTTGCAACAAATTTGTGTCTTCTACAGCCAATCGAAATCTGTCTTCTGCTTATAGGGTATCTTAAAATCAGGCTAGCGCCGGAAGCTGGCGAGCCTTTTAAAACTCTCTACAAAGTCATTGTACGTTGTACAGCGCTTTGCTGTTGATGTTGTTGCACTTTTTGTTATTGTTGTTGTTACTTTTAGTGTTGGCGCCGCCGTTGCAGCACTTCACTCCTGTCGAGTCGCCCTCCATTATGCATTAT
This sequence comes from Chymomyza procnemis, assembly GCA_035046065.1. Classification (NCBI taxonomy): domain Eukaryota; kingdom Metazoa; phylum Arthropoda; class Insecta; order Diptera; family Drosophilidae; genus Chymomyza; species Chymomyza procnemis. The sequence goes on along the minus strand of JAWNOJ010000023.1, from coordinate 6,018,290 downwards.
TATTATCCTGCCTTGCTTTTATTTACATTATTTTTTCCTGCCACTCCGTCTACAATACTCGAGTTGAAAATTACTGATCGAAATCAATTTCATGCAATTGAAGCACTTAATTTTTACCAATTCATTAATTGATTTCGCTGTTATAATCGTTATCGTTGTTGTTCTCAATACTGTTGCTGTTGTTGTTGTTGTACTCAATATATTGCTGTTGCTGTAGTCGTTATTGCTGTATTGTTCTCTGGCTGCGAAATTTATTAAAAATAATAAAAATAGGACGAAGTAGGGCTCAGGCATAGTGCATTACGATTTACAATAAAAGCAAAACAAATCGAGAGTTATCGATTGTAGAATACTCTTTAAGAAGAAAATTGATAACACTTGGCGATGACTGAAAGCAAATATTCAAAATTGAAAATTAAATATCAGAACTTAAAGAAAGAAACGACTAGATAATTATCTGTACAGAAAACACTTTTTAAAGCTTTATAAATACTATGGAAGCTCAAGATGTTACCATCTAAATTGTGTTAAGAAATGATAACAGCCTCTTTGTTTTACATGGATTTTTCGTAACTCTCAGGTGTATCGTAGTAATGTCTATTGATTTATCAAAATACCACAAATCTATAGTACTGACGAGATTTAATGGAAACTACTTAGTTTAATGCGAATTGAGAAGAGAAAAATTAAGGGAAAACTTTATATTTTTTATTTCTATATTTACAAATATTAAAAACATGTGCAAAAATTCCATTGGTCTCTTCGGTAATGGTACCGAACTCGCCTCTTAATCGCAAGGTTGGTGGTTCGATTCCACCCAGAAGCAATTTGCATTTGCCTAGCAGTGGTATGGCTACCAAATATACGCTATTTATCTGGCAAAATCTATCAGCCTATGCTCCGCCTTTGGAGCGATGACCATAGTCAAAGGGGAATTATTTAATAATTTTGAAGAAAATAATATATTTCAAATATTATACAAAATTTTAAATTGCAGATTTCGCCTAGTAATGTTTGATACAGTTTCTCAAGTCATTTTTTTTCTTTAATTAAACTTTTTTTTCATTAAACCAATTTTTTGTAATTCGCATTATTATATAAATTCGCGTGCAATAAATAAAAGATTTAAATGTTTCAAGTTAATATAAAATTAACAATATTTTTTGGGTCACTTAATTTAAAAAAATGAAATATGAACCATATTACTAACTTAGACTAAATGGTAGAAACCTCTAATTACTTAATAAAAATCAACAGGAGCCGTCTCAATAACCTTAGCCACGATTCCCCCGGCAGTTGGTACTGCATACCAAAATCGACGCAGGCCCCGGCCTGCACAAGGACTGCCAAACCCCCTCTGTTTCGAAAGCCCAAAATATAGCTGGTGCACCGAAACAGCTACAACAACAACCTTGGCCAGCTAGACGTTTTAAGAACCCTTGGGACAGCGCTTTATGCTAAATAAGATGATTAAATCTCCTTTAAGAATTATGTTAACTTAGAGATAAATTTAAAAAAATCTTTTCTAGCTTAAATCCCTTAGAAAATCTAATTTTTCTAAGAAATTAGACCAGTAAGTCTCGTCATCAATATTATAATTGTTGTTATAGAAAAATAATAGAACCACCCAGTCTGTCGCAATCTTCAAAATCATATACCACTTGAAATTCGTAAAGTGTATTACCCTACAGAATGAAAAAATAAAAATAAAAACGAACCTAGAACGAACTGAAAGCGTAAAGAAATGTACGTAGTACATTATATGAAAAGCCATTGGCTTCGGTTTGCAGTCCGCCATTTAAAGTGCTTTTATTCTTTATCCTTTTCGCTGACGCGTTTTAATGAGCGCCGTGCCGGTTCGGCGGTTGGTTCGGTTCACTGCACGCTGCTTGACCAATTTATAGGTCTGCGGGGTGGCCTGGCAACTCTGTCGCAACAAATAATTGTGGGACGTATTAATGTTCGTGGCAACAAACACAAATTAAAATAAAAACATTTACAAAAAATTAAAAAAAAAAATATTACGAAAATAATTGTTAATTTTGTAGCGTTTACATTGCAGGCAGCGTAAAAATAAAAATATGCAAAATATTAAAACAATGCGTTCTCAACATTTTTGTGTAATTTAATTAATGTACAATTCTACAATTGTTTGTTTGTTTTTATTTTATTTTATTTTTTTTTTGTAATTGTTTGTTTGTCTGGTAAGAGAAATAAATGGTTTTTTATTTTACTTTTTATTTACTTTATGCCGGGTTAAGCACATGAAGCTGCGGCAACACAACTAATTGGGGGACATAATTGTTGTATGCATGTAAAGCAATACTCTCATTAATGTTAATATTTATTTAAATTCCCTAATAATGCTTATTTCTCGATTTTGTTTAAATTTTTTCCGCCATTTTTGTTGCGTGCAATTGAATAGTCGTTTGAAGCAAAAAAAAATAGGAAAAAACAGTGTAAGTAATAATTAATGACTTTAATACAAACAATTTAAATCAAATTAATTAAATCAATTGCAATTCAAGTTTTTGCTTAAATTCAAACAATGCTTTGTCTACTTTTTTAACATAGCTTATAATAAGTTAATAATAAATAAATAAATTAAAAATACAAATTTGTTTATTAATAAATTAAGTTGCAATTGCAAAAAATATTAAATTGAGTCATTAAATAAAATAATGTTTTCAAAAAGAAATGGTTAATTTTAGCCTGCTGCGTTTAATTGAAAAAAAATTTCTTTCTTCAGTTGAATATCTTATGCATATTTGAAAAATCAATGTAATGTTTTTAAATCTAAATTAGAATATGGCCAAGAAGTTGACACTTTCTCAAGGATTTTTATGTATTTGTATTTAAATTTTAAGAAAAGTGCATTTGAAGCAACGAATGCATATGTAAGTATATGGTGAATGCTTCGACAGATAAATCATGTAAAATCAAAGGACGTCAAAAAACGGCCAACGCAAAAAGTTGTAGATGAAATGATGATACATGTGAATCAAAATCTGTGCCAAACGCAAATGGAATTCGCAGAATCATTGAAAGTGACTCAGCAAACAATCTACGTCAAGTTAAAGAATTTTTCATATGCATAGATTATGACGTACATGTCGAAGATCTGCTTCTTAAAAGATGAAAGAAGGGGTATGGAAGGGAGTTCCGCACTGGAAGCTACGACATCCTCAAGTAGAAAAAGTAATGATGCCAAAGTAAAACATAAACACTTTCAATATCATGGTCCCAAAGTTTTGATCTATTATGACCTATTAAAACTAGGCGGTACCATTAAAAGCGAATGGATTAAAGTAGTGCATGATGCGATTCAACATATGAGAACGCTCGATCTCATGGTACTAACCGAAAAGGTTCTAAGTTATTTGGAATTACTAAAATAGGGGGTCTTATCCCCCTTACTATTATCTTATCAATGCCAATTGATTTGATACACACCAGTTCAGTGCTTTGAAAACATCGAAAAATCTCTCAATGATTGGAGGCAAAACAGATTGATATGATATTTGAAAATTTCCAGAGAGATGGGAAAGATGAGTATCTTACCTGAAAACCAAATCAACTTGTAATTTAGGAAAATTTTTTTGTTTTTTGTTCTACATATTTTAAATGCTTATAGCGGTTTCTGCCTTACTACTCTTGATAGACATTGAAACTATTAAATAATCTCTGACGGCACCAAAAATTCTAACTCATGCAAACAAATGATTTCTTGTATGAGTTTTGAACTTTACAGATGTGAAAGGAATTGGGCTAGCCAAAATTCAATGCAGATACAAATAATAAAATTTATTACTCACAAAAAATAAACAAATTTTTCTTGCAAGTTTAGCAATTTCATAGAAATTCAAGAGAATTAAGAAAATAAATAAGTAAATTAACATATATAATGAGTTTTTAATTTCTGTTCATTTAAAAAAAAATATACGAAAAGAAAAAATAGCATGATATGCCGAGCTCAACTTTTCATATATTGTAGTGATTTTTTTTAAGTATTGCATTATGTTCATAGCAACTCACTTTTAGTTCTTACGATCTCCAAACCAATCAGCAAAATTCTTAAAAAAGTTCTTCCGCTTAAATAATACCATCCAAAAACTGCCATTCGTACTTGGACCAATTTTTTTTTTATTTACTGCTAAATTCGCTAAGTTTCCCATAAGTATTTCAAACAAAATAAATTCATAATAAACTTAGATTAATTATAGGGATATATTTTTAACAAAATAGTTCTTGGAAGATAGCAGTACGGATCACTTAATACTCAGAACTCAGCATGCAATTCAATTTACTACACATTTTTTATAATGATTGCGAGTCTGTTTTATAAGAAGACGGTGTCACGAGCTCGAGTTTTAGTATCGATTATACTTACAAATTAAGTTTATTCTTATTATTAATTTTGGGAATAAAAATTACTTAAAATTGCCAAACAAAAAATTTTAATCAATTTTTAAAATTAAAAAAAAAAATTAAATCAAAGTGCTATCGAAATTGTTGGTCAGTTGGTGGCTTTAAATCTACTACTCGTGGGAATAAATTTTTCGTCATTATAAGTTTTAAATTAAAGGTTCTTCTTATTTGCTGGCAATGACATGTTTAGGCAGGCGTTTCTTATGTTTTTAAATTATATTAAATGCTATATAATATTTTTAAACAGACTATACATCTCAACGATCTATTGCCGTTATTCAAGCAATTGGTTTTAGAATTTTCCATTTCGACAACTCGGAAAAAAAAACTGAAAAACATAAAGAAAATATTTGCATAACAAAGATTTTCTACAATTCTATAATAAATTTCCATAAAACAACTAATACAGTATAAAATGAACATTTAGTTGAACAAACAAATGCATAATTTTATTATTTTTAGTGTGTATGTTTTTAAGAATTTTTCACACATTTCACACCACAAAATTTATTGGAATCATATTCACAAAAAAACTGGTGTTGATAATTTATAGCTTCAAAAATCAGAAACAAATGAAAATAAATGATATTTAAATTTAATGATATAAACTGCTTATATTTCTTTTTTAAACCATTTAAGTTGTCTAATGTGTCATTTAATTAACGGTCTTTTTATGCTTAAATTCATAAATTATAATTATACTTTTTTTGTTTATGTGTTTCAATTTAATGCAATATTATACACACAGAACAAAAATTCAACTGCGTATATTGCAGTATCCTTAGGCTCGCTGCGCGTTATCCTCTTACCTACCTATCACAAACGATACTCTGTTGGCCTTGTCTGCAATCATTCGCTGATTTTTTAATGCCGCTCTGAAGTATAATTTATGAATTTTAATGAGTTGCCAAATGATGCCGAAGCGTTGATTTTCCATAATTATCAACACAACGAACAACAGCAACAACAACAATGGCAACAGCAACAACAACAACAACAAAGTTACTTGTCCAGCCTGGGTGCATGGAAAATGAACGCCGTCTGATGCGGCCATTTGTCTGAATGGCAACTCTGCCAGTTGGCCACACCCTGCCTCCACACTCTCTCTACACTCACATTGCGTCAGCTACAGTTGCAGGGCGTTTAATATGAAAAAGCCACGTTAATTTAACACGACTCAAAAACGGGCATATCCTTTTTATCATCAGATATGAAAAACTAGAAAAAAATTGTATAACTTTTGTTTGCCATGATGAGAACTTTGAGAACTCAAGTTTTCGAAACTTCTCATTTAATTGATATCGATTTCGTGAGACCCTATGCCACATTTAGAGTAAAGTACTTCAAGATCTGTTAAAGAGTTTCTTAGTCATAATGCTTTGGAACTATTGAAATTTGGTGAATTCGCGTAAATAAATACATTACGATTATCATTCTCGAAATGTTAGGATGTCAGTGAGTTAGCAAGAAATTTCACACCCAGAAATATAAACTTGTTTACGTATTGAGAAAAAACAACAAAAAGTATTTTAACTTGGACCGTGATTTCGAAGTCCAATATCTTATAGTTCAACGGCGTCAAATCGCTGCATCTCGATTCGATCGAGCCCTTGCTATTTTTGATAAAAGGATACAAAAGCCAGAAGTTTTAGTACAAGTTTGTCTCTTCCATTTTAGTAAGACAAAATAACGATAATACAGTTGATAACAGCTCACCGGATCTCTCTTTATTTTCAAAGAAATCCCTTCCAAAATAGAAAATGATGTACTTCTCATCGCTCTTCTGCAACAATGTGCGTTTTCCAACGCGGCTGATTATAAAATTAATTTTTCATAAACTTTAATTCAAACACTTCACCTAGAGTTGCTCAACGGCCACCTTTTATTTTATTAATATTATGGCAATAATTTGGGAACTCTTGTTAAATTATAAAGGTGTAAATGTTTGCATGGTATAGTACTTGTTCCTAATTTATCTTCACTCAAACCCGTATACCATACGATAAACAGTAATTCATTTTCAAATAATATTAAAAAATTTTTGTACTCAAATTTAAATTATTTATTAATTTAAATAATAATATTGACCACAATACGACTATACCGTTATACCAAAGCATTTACCACAAATAGTAGTGCATTTAAAAGTCGCCTATGCCCTACAGCGCATCCAGTTTCGTATACAGATACTGTTGTTGCAACTTTTTGTTTGTCTGTTGACTGTTGTGCTTTTAGAGTATCTCGCCAAGGCCTGCTAGGCTCGATCTCTGCGGTTGTTGGCAGCTGTAAATTGTTTATCTTTAATTTTTTTTTTGTATTTTTAATTAACAGATTATAGGGATTTTTGTCATTAAATGTGCGCCTGCATGCATTTTTCTGACATAGTGCAGCCTTTAACGAATTTTATTTTTAATATCAATATGAAAAGCATTTAAAACTTAAATTTAATTAAGCTTCATATGATTTCATTTTATTTATTTGTCACAGCAATAATTTTTATAAATACATAAATCTCGCACATAACTAATGTAATTCACATACAAAAGCTGCGGCTTATACACACAAACACACACACACACGTGCTTATGTTGCCAATAATAACTAATTAAAGTCAATTTTAATAACACGCAAAGGCTTTTTAATAAAATTAACTAAAATATGCCATGGCGTATACTTAATTAAAATGTGCAAATTTGAGATGCCGCACATGCCCGCGGTATGCAGCTTATCAGTGTATCAATGCCTATAATTAAACAAACAAAAACAACGTACAGATACACGCACACACACACGCACAAACACTGTTGCAAAATGCAAAAACAAAAGCTACATATTTGATTTAAATGCAGCAGGGATAAGCCGGCTTACGGGTCGTATGATTAATTGTAATGTTCTGCATTACAAGCGCTGCCAAAAATTTTAACTATGCAAAATTTTGCAGCTGATATGCAACAAATGTTTCAGCGGAATTTTGTTTCTTATTTTTTGTATTTGATTTTGGTGGCTGCAACACAACAAGCTTAATTACATAAATATAATCAATATCTGCTTGTAAGTGAGCATGCATATATATAATCATATATATATGTGTGTTTAATTTATTTACAATTAAAATCAAATGACAGCCATGAAGGTTAAAACATTTTCCCATTGCTGCGTACGTGAGTGACAGATTCAACGGCAAAATTTTGGAATTAATTTTCATTGCAATTCGATTGCTTAACAAATAATGATAACATTTGCAGCATTTACAGCTTACGCTGCTAAGATTCTAGCAAACTTGCAAAACATGAATCAACAAAATCTAGCTTTTACTTCGGATAGCTATCTATCTATTGTCAAAACTGATCTCAAGTAAATAAACTCATAATACACTGACACGCTTATGCACTTAAGCTACACACACACACGCACACTCACGGGGCTATATGCCTTCGCCATGGTCATGCCGGGTTAGGCCCAACCACATTGATTACTGGATATGTAAGTATGCAGATACATATGTATCTAACAAATGCTTGCAGCTGTTGCTTAGCTATCATCTGTCTGCCCAACAGTAAACAGCAATCACTGCTAATGAGTTTTATTGTAAATTAAAATTGCAATCAGTGTCAGTTGGTCCATCCGTGTGTGTGTTGTGTGTGTTGTGTGTGTGTGTGTGTGTGCAACATGGGAAGGTGAGCGAGATGGCCTGGTGGCGCAACAGATTAGAGGAAGGCAGCGAGGTAGCATGATAAATGCAATAAATGACACGTTTATGTCATTGCATATTGAAGGCACATACCACTAGGCACACACACACGCACACATACACACACACACACACACGCACACGCAAACACGCTCGCATGACTAAAATCCTTGCATAATACATTTTCCGAATTGCAAACATTAAATAAAGACAATGTGTAACGTGCAACGTTGACATAGTTGCATGCCAATTGCAACCCAGTGGAACTTGATACTGCTTGCTGATGCTACAGTTCTGCGATAAGCGATAACTTTATGATATAAAATTATTACTGAATGTAGTATACCTTGGTAAAGGATAATAGTTTTACTTTAAGGTTGCAATATATTATGCACTTGGAAAATATATTTAACTTTATTAAACATAAATACCTTTTTAAGCGATTTAGGTCATATTTTGCCTAGAAAGTTATCGCATTCATTGTTTCATATTTTTATTAAACTATATGATTTTTTTCGATATTATTTTATATTCAAGGCGCCAAAGTCACTTTATCACTAGGAATGATAATATAAGATGCTGGAATAGAGTGAAACTAGCACAGGAGATAATACACATTTGATTGGATTGAGTCGTGAACTAGAAGAAAAAAGGCAACATTAGAAGAAAACACATGACAACACACAAAGTCATTCATTCTCCTGCTTAGTAATACTCAAACCCACGTCGCAAAAATGATGGTAAAAATGCTTGGAAACACAGAAATCGGTCATCTTAAGAAGTTGGTCCATCTCGCAACCACCACAATATTTAGATAACACTTTCGATCATATGAAGAAGTCAAAAATTGGATCTCCTCGAAAGATAAGCAGTTTTTTCGTCGCGGAATCCGCATACTGCTAGAAAGATCAAAGTAGTGCGATACCATTTTTTTTACAATAAAACCTCATATTAAACAAATAAAAAAAAATAAAACAAAACGTTGGAAGCAAAGCTTACAAACCTAATTCATCGAAATGCTGCACCTACAATGGCTGCCAAATTGAAGTATCTCCAAAAATTCGATAATTGTAATATTATTTTCAGAAAACCTTTGAAGCAACCTAATTTTTAGTTGATTAGTTAGTTAAGATTATTATAATCCTGTTTTCTAAAAGTTCAAATATTTCAAAATGAAAATAGAAACACACAAATTAATAATCAAATCTGCCCTAAATTTAAAATTTAAAAAAAATTTGACAATGTGCTACACATGCTCAGCGTATTATTACACGAAGTCAGCACATGAGGTGTTCAGGGCAGAAGTTTTGCCGAATGGGTGCCATGGCATGACCAAATAGAAGAGAACCTCAGCTACCTCGAAAATCCCAACTGTAGGCACGTGTGAAGCGATAATGGGTTGTGATATATTGTATATCTAAAGTAATGTTAGGCATACCGAATGCCTTTTTTTTTTCAAAATCTAACCCAAGATTTGTGATCCACGCCTCGATTTGCGTGGATGCGCCATTTTAAAATATCAAATAAGAATATACGGCTAAAAATAGTAAAAACGACAAAACGAAAATTATTAGCCCAGCATCTATTATTTATCTGTTAAACTAAAAAAAAAATGTAAAATCCAAAACTTTATTTTTTATACATATTTTAGGGTTTTATCTTATCAAGTAGTGGATAAATCGCATCTCAAAACCTTTATCCACAACTGTATTTTTGAATACTTCGATAGGTTTCAGTTTCAAATATATTTTATTATAATAAATAATACTTACGATTGCTATGTTTCTAATATGGTATCGCATAATAATAAAATAGTTTTGTGGAGTAGGTTAGAGTCTGCCAAATCTTCCTCTTGGGGGCTTGCGAAGCCACCTTTTTGCCGGTACTTTAAGAAAATAGCTCATTATAACATTAGCGATGTGTGACTGCTCGCATGATACCATAGATCTAGGAGATCAAAAGACCTAGATTTACAGTATCTGCGCAATTTTTCGCAATTTTTCGCAGAAGATAAAGATAAAGTATCTTGACCCGTTCAGTAGAGTTTTCTACATGTGACTTGAAACTTTTTAGAGCTATGCGTAAAAATAAAATATAAAAGTCAAGTGGAATGAAGTCTATTATATACAAATTTCACTTATCCTACGCCGCTGCAGTACTATAATAATTGACTTTAATTAATAATGGAGCAGTGTTCTTGAATCAAGCAATATATTTAGATGATTCACGGGGCTTCAATTAACAAAACTACATATAAATATTAAAGATTCATATTCCCTTATCTTCGCAATAGGCTAACGAAGTTTCCTCCATACTCCTGCGTTAACCGATATCTACAAAATATGCCTATCATTGTACGCCCAAACAGAAGAAAGAAAATTGTAATGCTGCTATATAAAAAAGGCAGAAATGTACTTTCTAATATATTTAACAGCCGGATACCGCCTCTATAGTATAATCTTTATTTATGCTAAATTCGCTGAAAGAAACTCTTATATGGCAGTTGTATAATTTTGTAATTAATTGACAAAAGAATACTGCATTCAGTAGAAGCACCGACACAATTTATTCAATCCCTTCAAACTAAAAAATATTAATGATCGTACGGCACAGATATTTTCCATAACATCTTATCTCAAACCGAATTTAGAGCATTTAATTTTGTGCTAATCATGTGTTGATTGCAAACTTTAATTTCGTTTGAAATATTGCTTACCATTTCGTCATTTTAGTTATTTAAGAAAATAAACAGTCATGCCGGACTGTACTGAGAACTTAATATATAACATTTTATTTACTCCATTTACTTTTTAGCTTTGATTAAACGATTTGCCCTTCTCTTGAATCTAAAATCCACAAATTACTTTTATTTCCAAATTGTTGCCTATATTTATATCTATTGTGATTAAATTTTATCCGCAAATTTTACGGCAAAAAAAAATGTGTGGACTACTAACAAGATAAAGGTTCATTAATTATACTAGCCCATAAGTTTAAGTTTTTCTGCCAATTTAGCAAAATGCGCTTTTAGCGGAAGTAATAAACGGATATAAAAAGCTGATTAATCGACATATCGATTATTATACGTTATTATGACAAATGGCTAGAAAATACAGGTGACGTTGCGACAATGTAAAATAAAAAATATTATTTTAAACTTTGATTTACTGCTTATTTTATGTGCAAAAAAAAATAAATTACGTTTTCGATTTTATATATCGATAACTGAGTATCGTGTGTGGGAGAAGAAGTTTAGCCATCGACGCTTAAAAGTTATTGGGGTATATATGAATCAATTAAGGCCCAAAGGTATAAAAGAAGAAAATTTTAAACTTTAATTATTATAAGTTAAGTGGTAATAGAGCTCCTTTTTATATGCGACAGCTTGAAGAAGCTCTTATTTTGGATGCTGAATTACTGGAAGCGCCGAGATAATTGAAGAAACTGTGTACAATGGATGCATCAAGTTTTGCGAACGTAAATTATGTTTGAACGTTGACTGGTATGTAATGGAAAATGGCGGCCTCAGCTGGGCCTGCTAAATATGGAAACTAACCGGCAAGGACTCTAACATAACGACCAGCGACAATACAGCCATTTTGAATGACAGCCTCTCGACATATTGCCGGGCCTCGGTACCGTAGTGATAGCCTCTAGATCCAGAGGTCGGTGCAGCACTGTTGCATTTAGCAAATAACTAGATGCTATTTACATAGGAAAATCTGTATTAATTAAAGGTACGACCATTCGGACTGGACTATAAACTGTAGGCCCCTGTTCTCCTTGAACTGCCATAAATAGATAGAGATATTCTATGCTTAGATATTCATTACTGCGCCTTCGGAGAGATGACCATAGTAAAAAGGAATAAATTTATTTAATTTTTTTATTTCGACATATTTGATTTAAAGGTTTCTTGTGCAAATAAGGCTTGCATCCAACTAATAGGTACAGCTACAAACGGTCGATAGTCTCCGATCGACTTTTCTGCTTTTTAAATGAAATCAGCATAAAGTCATAGCTATCTTACTACCAAGGCAAGAAACAGATATAATAATCAAGAGAAAAATCTATCTGGACGAGTAACGGAGGACTTTAAAATGTAATGGTAAAAACCAGAGGATTAAAGTCAGTGTCTACAGAACGTAGTAGAAAAATGACAGTTGTCTGCGGGCAAGTCAAGAGTTGGCACATCCTGTTAACCTGTCTTAAGATGCATTGTGTCTTCTGAGAAAGATACATAAACTTCAAAACAAAATGCAGAAGAAAGTCAAAGAAAACCAGCAATTAAAGAATTTTAATTTTATTTTAAAAATTTTAAAAAATGTACCCAGAGCAAGGGGCTTCTGGACAAACGAACGATATTTTAAGACTCGATGACTTGAAGATTTGGTAGGGTACTTACCGAAATATTTTTTATAGAGTCATTTCAACGCGACAAGACCGAACAGTTTTATGCATCAAAGCTATGATTACGTTCATTTGCCTTAAAGCAGTATTATTGTGATATTTTTGGCACTATTAAGAATTATGCTAAAAAATAAATATATTACTTTAATTACTTTGGCGGCAATTATGCCAAAAAAAAAACGTTACTCCAAATGTAGTTCCAATTTAATAGGATACCACATACACACTCTGTTGACTAGATTGGCTTTAATTTCACTGTTCCACAAAGTTCAACAGGGTTGCATGTTCAAGAGGATAATATGGAGCACAAGAGTATATGTACAGTGAGAGGGGGAGCAAACGCTTCTAGCGAAAGCAAACCAACCAAATCAGCCAAGCAGTCATCCACATGTACCAATGCCGTAGTCGGGTCAACAACATAGCACAACAAGCCAAACACACACACACATACACACTCACGTACACCCCTTATTCATATTTGCATACACTATGTTGATGTCATTAAAAAAACATTCATCATTCGTCGTACGGGGGCACTGTGGATGCAGTGCGTTCGTTACTCTTGCTGCAACTGAATGAATGAATCTCACTGGGCTGGGTTACATTCCGGATGCATGTCTGACTGACTGGCTTGTTGACCCATTGGCGGACAGGCAGTCTGGCAGACGGACTGAGTCACTAGCTTATCGATATGCCAAGTTAATAATTAAAATCGTAAAATGCGTTAAAAGTCTATCAGTTTAATTGCCGCCGTCGTGGCTATAACAATCCAGCAGCAAGGAACAACGACTCCAACGCCATCGTGCAACTTTTTTCCCTGCTGGTTTCGTTGGTTGCAACTGCCGCAGCTGCTGTCAATGACACTCTGATGAACTGCTGGGCTCCATTGATATGCAATTAACAGCAGGCACCAACATTGGCAGCAGGGCGCTGGTCTGGGCTGAGTCTGGCCTACTCGCATCCGACAATTGACGCATTGGGATTTATTCTATAGGCGCATGCATTTTTTATGATTAAATGATAGTTTGATTTTTATGCTGCGACAGCACTCTCTGCTAACCACTAGTAAATCAGTCATTCACTCAATCATTCATTCACTCATTCCCCCATGCAGTCAATTCGTCAACTAGTCAGTCAGTCAAACAGTCAGTCACTCAGTCGGTCAATTAGTTGAAACGTGAGTGTACTGCTCCACAATAATTGAACAATTGGCAGCTGTCAGTGGGGAAATGCCAAAATGACAAAAAATATACAAAAAAAAAAAAAATTAAATAAAATAGTGCATCATGCTGATGGTTGCCAAATTTTTAGCCAACATTGAATTTACGGCTTTAGCATATGGTCAACCTGTTTTAAAGGGATTATGGTATACGAGAGCAGTGAGTCGTTAAAAAAATGTACACTTAATTGAATTAAATACTATATGTGCGCATTTGCTACCTATGGTTTTCAAATAGAACCACGCAAATAAATGTATTATTTATTAAAAGTCTAAATTTTTTATTTATTATTTGCTCAGCTATTATAGCCAATTATTGTTCGCTGCATCTGTTTGAATTATTGATTGTAAAAAGTTCACGCATGAGATATTCACACTTAAATACATTTAAATTGCGTTGTTCAAATGATGTTTATTTAGCTTATTTTTAAATCTTAAAATTTTGTATTTCTGCGAGTTTCGAATTTCAGAGTTTTTCGTTAAGAAAACATAAAAAATTCAAACTGAGGCTACACATATTGCAATTCTTAGCGTAAGATTGTCATCCTGTTTATTGCATTTCAGCTTTAATATAGATAATTTAAGTGCTAATACATGGCGCTATTGTTCTAATAAAATATCTTGAGGCCCAGGTTTTCAAAATAAAGGGTGATTTTTTAAGGGCTGATAAAACAATGAATATTTACAATAACATTCCGGCTACGCCCTCTTTCAAAAAGTAGAATAGTTTTTAAGATGCATTGGTAGTACTTGAATTGTTTGTAATTCGTTGGTCCAGTTGACTTACTTACGTCGATGAACATATCTTTACAATAAATAGCATAACTTAGAATTTCGTTCATGATTTAAACAATATGAAGAGAATAAATTAAGAACACAAGCTACTTTAGAAATCGTGAACCAGAGAGTCTAATGATAAGATGAATGGAAAATGAAGCACACTGTGAATAAACCAAACTTTTATAAGCCAAAATATTTTTTGAAAATAATTTGCTGATGTATTTGAAGCTGAAAGACATGCCGCAGTTACTGGATTTTAGCTGTAGTTACTTTCCGCAAGATTCAAAATTTTGATCATCTATAATAAAATTAAATATACAAGTCGAACTTTACCTAACAGTTTCATGAAAAACTGAAATATTTTTTGTTGTAAGTTAAATGATTTTAACTTCACTTCTTAATAGAACTCAAAATGATTCATCTTTTAAAAACTTACACCTGTGGGAAAGCGTTGGTTTATCTGTCTGAGCTTGACAACATTAATATATAAAAGTAGTAGCGTCAAAATTTGTATTCTAAATGTAATGGATATGATTGATCTGAGAGACAAAAAGTTAACATTTAACGAAACAGAAGAAAAATTTTAAAATGAAAAAGTAAAAATATAAATATTAAACGATGCCGTCGAAATACATGTCCGGATGTGTGTGGATGTTTTTCAAGTGGAACTCAACGAGCTGCATATGTAATTAAGAATCATCTTTATTCATGCATAGATAAGATATTTTTCAAAATTATAAGCTGTTATGAGTCGTTAATGCTATGTAAAATTCATGCAGAAGCGGCGTGTGAACTTTCTATGAAACTTAAACTAGAAATCTCAGCTTTGAAGAGTTGGTTTCATTTACCAATCCCCGCGTTTTGCTGTTAACGTGCATTTATTATTGAGGGGCATCAGAATGGGCTCTTGTTTTTAGCTATTTTAATTGAAACAGTTTAAAAATATGGTTTTTGCTGGTGGGTTACAGCTTTTTGAGGGAACGTAACTCAACATTTTTAAACTCAAGAATCATCAATAAATTTCTTTCAAACTTTTGTTATTTAAATAATAGAAACTTTTACTTAAGTTTACTTACGTTTAGTTAAGATTTGATTATATTAAGAATACAAACATATACTATTTATACAAATATTTCGTTTTTATGTATTTAATGCACAGAGCTCATTTTTGCATTCCGTAGTTACTTTACATGAAATTGTGAGCCCACACGGGTTTTTGGTTTTGCAATCCAACAAAAATCTATCTATAAATGACTCTTTTTTAATAAAATGGAATAAACTTTGCCAATATTACTTTGTTTCTCCATTTTTAAGCCTTTTAAAAACATCTTCATAATCATTTTGTAGGAATTGGGAAATAAAATTGTAGGTAATTACATTATATAAAAACTATGTCAGATTTCAAAGGTAATATCTATAACAATAAATTGCAGTACATAATCTTAGCCCATAATAAAATCCACTTATATGGACAACTCTCAGTTAAAAATCATTAAATGGTCCTTAGTAAGTCCTACAAAATTACATTTTTCTTGATTACTCCGTCTAGTATTTATTATCTTCGTTTAAAACGCCACTAGCTTTTTTCTTGATTACTCACTCTTTATATTTATTATCTTTGTCTATTTGCAGCGGCTTTTTAGTTATGTTTTCTATTAATGGTATGAATGAACTAAGATTGCTAAACGCTAGATACGAATTAACGTCATAGATCCTAAATGCACCAAATCTCGATAAAGCAATTAAGATTTAAAGTTTGCTCACAGGTGAATAGTTTAGAGTCTATGTCAAATTAAATATCAATTTTAATTAATTAATATTAACATTTATTTTTGTTTAAGAAAATATGGGACTAATAATCCAGCACGAATGTAATAGAAAAACTTTTTTATGCCGCCAGAACTCAATTTAATATGCGAATTTCATTAAAAGAATTTCCATACAAAAGAACACAAAATATGGCAACTACTTATCAAGGGAACTAATGTTAATTTTGTTCGCTTTTGTTGGTCAATACAAATTTTGGCTAATAAGACGCTGTGGCTTATTAAATTCGCATTAAGTCACACCCACACACACACACACACACACACACACACACACACACACACACACACACACTGGGAGTAAGTATATACATATTCTCATACTAACAAAGGCAATCACATATGTATAAACACACATACAATGTGACCCGGAGTGGAAGACTAAGCCATGCTAAGCCATGTCCAATTCGCAGTTCGCCGCCTGTGCAACACGTGGCAGTTAACGAATTGACCAAACTTTTGTGCCAAGCGCCACATATATCTTACTTATGCTGTATGCGTGTAAAACTTAATCTAAGGTATTCATATGGAAATTCATGGATTATTATTCAATTAGTTACGTTTTCAAAAAAACGCGCAAATAAAATAAAAATAACGCCAAGATACAAGATATAAATCCATGAGATACTCTCCCACAAGACAAACAGACAGACCAACAGAGACCAAAAATAAATTAGTTGTAGGGTCCCTGAGTTCCCTAAGTTGCTTGACTGAGTTTTTATTAATGAACTGTAGCGAAGCCGCGCGCACTTGCCAACCCCTCACCACGAGCTGAGAGTAACTCGAGCATGGTGTCTTCTAGTTGCTAAGAAATACACCTGCAAACAGCTTGCCCTTACCGCGCATACTCCGCACTTGGCTGCAGCAGCACACATGTTTTACTCGTTTGTGGCCGAGTATCTTTTATTTTGTATCTTATTGCAAAAGCAAGTTGTTGGCCAGGCCTAAATTAACTTTATGCTTGTAGTAAACAGCAAAATGGTCATGCATGTCTCCACATATTCATTCATAAAAATCTTAAAGCGCAAAATCCAGTTTTAGCCATGGCTCTAAACCAGATTTCACACACAGAGACAGCAATCAAGTTCAGTTGTGGCAACAGCGACAGCAGGGACGCCAACGTTGTGGCAACTTGTGGCTGTGTGGGCAGTTCACGTTGCGCTGGCGGATGTGAAAGACAACAACAACAACAGGTATTACAACACTGATAACAACAATAACTAGCAAAAAAAAAAAAATACAATGGTAACGAGAGCAAAACAACAACAAAAAAGGTGATCAAAAACAAACTCAACATGTGGCTATGATGGAGCTATTGGGCATTGATCTTCATCAGCTTTGTTTCTACGAGCAGCTGGTCCAAACATCTTGGATCATCGATCTCTTGCCTCAAACAGTTTAGTGCTCGTCTTCAAACGCAGTCTTCTTTCATGTCCAGTTAACCAAAACAAACCAGTTTTCCCCACATAATCTTTAAGCCATAAAAAATATCGCATCATATTAAGTTTCTTTATCTAAATAAAAGATTTACAGAGTAAAAAACGAGCTATGATGAACTTAGTGCAAAAGCCGATTAACACTTTAGGTGCGTAGCGTAAGGGTATTTTAGAGAAAAGCTAAAGAAGGTTACAGGTACGGTATGTTCCAAAGTTCATACACAAATTTTTAGCTTCGAAAGAGTTTGCACGCTATCCTTTTGAAATTTTTTTTTTTACTATTTTTGCAACAATTTTTATCGTAGTCTAATTTATTTTATTTCGAGGAAAAAAATTAAATGTAGCTTTGAATAAATAGAGCATAATTTAGATGGAGATGATACTCTGATGGTATATTCTTTAAGTTGAATTTTTTAAATTGAAAATTAATTATTACAACTTTGAATAGCTAAAAAGAATTTTAATTATGGATGTATATGCTACATACACAATATTAGATTTATGTAATGTATATAACGGCAGAATGGATGCGTAGTAGACCCCAAGTCCTTTTTCCCAAAATGCTTATCAAAACGTCAGATAGCGATTAAGCCATATCTGTCCGTTCGATACCCTAGATTACGTAGTCCATAAGATCTTGGCCAAGTTGTTCCAAATGGGGTCGCATTTTTCCGTAGAAGATAGAGTTTGTTGAATTACGGCGATATCTTTCACCGCATCGAATGTAATTTTTTTTTAAGCAAATAGTGAAATTATAATGTTATTTATTTCCTACTTTGTTTTTATGCTTCAGTGTACGATATAGCTAACTTTGATTATTTGTTTTTTGAAATATAGTAAATTAAAATAAAGAATGTTACTGCTTATCAAATATTTAAATTTAATTACAAAAAAAATATCGAAATAAAACATTAAATTGTGGAATATACCGCCTAATCTTTATGTTCGGGCTTACTACTATCTTTGATTAAAAAATAAGAAAACCAAAAACTACATTCATCTAAAATTGTTACGATTGTTTCTATTAAAAATTAATGAAATGAATTTCAAAAACCCATTAGATTAATATCCAGTTAGATTAAGAGGTTACGAGTATTTAAAAATGCATTTTAAGTCTGCTAAATCTATTCTATTCAAATTGCATATTTTTCTTCAATTTCAAATCACCAAATAATTCAATTTTTTTCTAAAATAGAAAACTGTTTTTAATCATCTTACTTTCAAAATTATTTTAATTAATACTCGACGCATTTTTCTTTAATTGCATTCAAGATTTTTTCCAGTGTATCTTGATTTAAGTAAAACGCTGCGCTTTTTTTGGAAAATTGTCGCGTGGGCTGCCAGTTTGAGTGGCATGTCCCCAGTAGAGTAGCGGCAATTAATTATAACTGTTTACGTGCCTATAAACCAGGTAGGAGTTCAAATGTCGGCCCGTTGTCAGCAACTCGGACACAGATATTGTGCGCTCAATTTGCTTAAAAAAAAAACTAGACAATCGTTTGGATTTGGGTTCGGATATTACTTGTGGGCGTTTTGGTTGCAGTTGCAATCAGTTCTGTTGAGTTAATCAGTTCATGCTTTGTCTTGGGCTTAGCTTTTAGCAACGCCTACAAACTGGATGCACTTCATTCTCAGCTCCTTAATGAGTTTAATAAATGCTTGTTTGACTTGCAGCGGTCGTAACTTTCTCAAGTACCAAACAATTAGCGGCATGCAGACTAGAAAAAAAACCCCCTGAAAACAAAGGTGGTAAAAAAAAAGGAGTTTGGGAACGGAAGAAGCTTTTGTTTCAGAAACCAGAACCGAGAGCGGCACACGCAACTTGGAAGCGCTAAGAAGATAAACACAACCTGGCCCAAAGTTGCCCCAGCTGCCGTTTTGATTCACATTGTGGATCATTTTGCCTGCATTTGTGGGTTTTCGCAAGACCAGACGCTCCATTTTGATTTTTTTTTCTATATATTCTATATATATTTTTCACACAATTCATTTGGATTGTAGCTAGGTGCTAGCAGAGCCGCCCAAGTGACTGACTGACAGTCAACGGCATGAGAATGACTTGCTTAAGTTTCTCACATAAATTATGTGAGAGCCCAAGTGTGACCAATAAACCAACTGAAGGGGGAGTTGTTGACCACGCAGTCTTCAAGACGGATCAGTGTACTAGCCCTTACACTTGAAGAAAAACTACATAGAACCATTTAAACGGGCAATTAGTTTGTTTACCTAACATCTCTAAATTGACATAGTAATTTTCCGTATAATCTAAAGTAATTTTAAACATAAGTTCTTTCACCTTTTAATTAAGCCCAGTCTGAATGATATAAGTTAAATTATGATAGAATAATATCTCGATTATTCAAAACTGGTATTTTTCGGGCATCAGCGAGCGAAAGTTTCAGACGGGGGTTGGCAAGCGAAGCGAGCAGGTGGCTGGCCCCCTAGTTTATTAACACAGAGCCTATTTTAATTAACATTTTATTTTTCCAATAAAAGGAAATTTGCAATTAATTGATGGATATATATATAATAGACAAAGGAATTACAACCGGTAACTGCATAATTATGCAGATGATGAATAGCAGATTCAGATTCAGATTTAAAAATTAAATATCACAGGCAAGATAGCCAAAAAAATACTTAGACATTTACTTAATCTTAATAAAAATTCACCCATAGGGAGTAGGGATAAGGATAATTGTTATTTTTCTCGCTCTATTCTAATATTTTCAATTGATCTTATTTTCGAATTAAATGTTTTTGGATTACAGCCTCTTACTCCAATATCTTTCCATCTTATGATTTTTCTCAGTGCATTCAATCTGCCTTCAATCTGTCGCATCATTTGCTTGCTCATTTTATATTTTGCAATAAAATATGCCTGGTAAAATCTTGAATGTGAACTTTAAGTAAATGCGACTAACCGCAGTTCAGTTCAGTTCAGTTCAGTTCACTGCCCATTTTGGCCCAGCCAAGTTGGAGCAACCCTTTTTTATTTTCTTACCAAGTTGAATCCAACCCAATGCCAAACCTTTCTTTTAACTCAATTCAGGTTTAAATATTAGAAATTACCTCACGTGCGGCGCATCAGAAAAGTAAAAAATAAAAATGAAAGAAACTGTGCACTGGAACATAACTTTTAAGTCATGCAAAGTTTTGCAGGAACTGCGTAAGACGTGGACGTGTATGTCCTGCTTTGACTTTGGCTGCGGAACTAAGGCGGAATTGTGTGGCGGCAGATTGGCAAATGTGCCTGCAAATGTCTTTTCAATTGGCAATCGACAAGCGCAAAAAGTTGCGGTAATATCGTTTTCAGGACCCAAACCCGTACACGTGTGTATTTTTTGGTGTGCTTTGATGCGGTCCTTAGGCAGGCGTAATCCTGTCAAAGTGTTATCGTTAGGTAGCAACAAAAAGCACAAACACATACGAAGAGTTACAGTTGAAGAGTCTCAGTTGTTAAGTCAGTTGCTCTGACTGGCATGCAAATTTTTTTATTTTATTTCTAACGTTCGTGTGTGTGCTCCTGCTGCTGATTTCCTGCCTTATATATATTATATTTTTTATTTTCTTGTCAATAAGTTTAGGCACGGTTGGCACGATTTTTACGCTTAAATAAAATTTTTATATATATGTATATATAAATGTCTGTATGTACGGGTGTGTCTAGTACACTTAACACTTTTTGTATCGAAGAAGCATAAAATATTTTTTACTCGAATTTTCATGATTTTGTATGAAACGTAACCCAAACCAGACCTAAGCCAAAGCGACGACCAAGTCAAATGCCATTCTTGTCGCCATAAACTTGTACAAATGTGCAACATGGAACGTGCCACTTACGGCTTACATAGTATTCCACATCTCAACGTTCATTTCAACATGGCCTCATCGACATGGGCCACATTGGAGCAACAGCACACACTGGCGAATTGGCGCATTTGCGCAAGGTGCTGTGGTTTCCATTTACGGTTTGTTTTGACACATGTGGCCGTAGCTGGGTAAGGGTTGAAGGTCGAGGGTCGAACAACGAGCAACGAGCAACGAGCATTGAGCAACGAGTCCTCCCACTAGGCATCCAGGAGCTGCGCTTTTTGTTTGAGCTGCGGTAACTTAGCCGGCCCGGTAGCTTGGTTGCTCGTGCTGCTTGGTTTGTTGCGGTTACCATGTTTGATTGAAGGATTTTCTTGGGCTTTTGGGCAGTGCGGTTCGGTCATGTTCTTGAATTTATGCAAATACTAATTCAATTGATGGGGAGTGTACGCATAAATTTTGCTAAAATTAATAGAGCCAATATGTCTTGGGTTTGGCATGTGTACATATATGCGCAAATGTAGAGAAAACTTGTTGGAAAGGAATAATTGGTTTTACATTAGATTGATTTTTGGAAGAAATAAGTAAACGATACACACTTTGGTGTGGTAGAATGAAATTGGGCAAGGTTAAGTCAACCTTAGTTAGGTTATATTATGTAAGATGTGGTTAGGTAAGATTAGTTAGAAAAATGTTTGAGTTTCATTTTGATTGAAGTTTTTATAGATGGAACGTCTTGTGTTAGGTGGAGTTTCCAATCTTATTGCAAAAATGAGCAGAAATAGCACATCGAAAATTCCTGCCAAAATACAAAGTTGAATATGAGCACCGATAATTAACCAGCATTGCTGAAAATAGAAGTGCGCTGAAGTCATTCATATATATAAAACATAACTTTCAAAATCCAAATCTAAGTAAAGCAAAATTAGAAATGGTTACAAATTATATAACTATCTTTTTATAGTATATATATATATTATAAGTTCTGGGCTCCATTGTCATTGGTAATGAAATGTTTTATGGGAACATTTTGAATATACCAATAATTTTTAATGTATTTTTCTAAATTTGGCTTCGTATAGGGCTAAAATAATAAGCTGTTTGTCCTGCCAAAGAAGAAAATTAACTCCACATAAAAATGTTCTTACTACGACAAAAGCTTGACACCAATTTCTAAAAGGTGACATACAACCTTACTTCTATCCTGACGACGACAGAAGGATCAAGGGATGATGTGATAAACAGCATTTACAAGGCAGGCAAATTTACAGCTGGGTAAAATCTGTTGCTCTTCTTGCTTGCAAATTGTGGAACGCCAAACTGACTTAAAGAAGCTCCAAAAATATATTTTACCCTCTAGCTGCGGCAAATACTAATCATCTGTTGGCTTAGCACCATAAGCTGACCAAGTTTCAGTTATGATTTCATATAGCAAAAATGTAATATTGAAACCTACATCTGCAGAATATGATCTTATAGGAATTATCAACTTTACACAGAGGCAAAAAAATAGGCAAGTCGTTAAAAGATCTCAAGATGGTAGGATACTGTAGAATGTTATCCTTGAGGTTTGCAGTATTTTGTTGAAACCAGAGGAATTATATATATATATTCGGAAAAGCAAGATCATGAATATTTGGTATTTGAGTATTTAGCAGTTTCTATAAGCATGGGAAGAGAAACTTCAGGAGATTGCATAGTATCAAGAATTAGGTTATCTGGCTTTTATTGGTATGATTTTCAACGAAGAGACAGCTAAGAATCAAGTCACTATAGACCATGACACAGAAAAGTAAACTATAAATATTATTGGGATTATAACGAAGCACGGCCTGAGAGTTTGAAATTCCAAAATTTTCAGAAACCATTCGATTTTTGTATTTAAAAAGCCCTATTTTGGGTGTTTGGGCTAACTGTAATTAGTGTATTCTTTTACCTTCAAAGGATAATACGAAAAACAATTTTCGAATGCAGATAGATAGACAAGTTTTTATCGACATCTTCATAATTCTATCGTCGGCAACATGAAGTAAGGACGTAAATCAGAGTGTTTGCCGGTGATTGCATAGCTAAAGGTATGGAAACCGATAAGACGCATTTTCCCCAAATAAGGGACGGTCACCAATTAAAGTGTTTCCAAGCGGCTTCAACCTGCAGCCTCCAATTCCACTCAACGATGCTTATTTCAAATTATAATAACATCCCGATGATTGACGCAAACTTCTTGAACGCAGATTACAATATCAATTCAAATATAAGTCGCTCACAACGCATTATAACTATTTGGGATTTTTTTATTCTTATTTCTGATTACATGGGGATATCACATACAGTCAAAAGTTAAAAAATATTTCCGAGGACATGCCAACACGACCAAACCATTCTTCAGTTGCAAAAGCAATCAAAAAGGAATGAGTTCACTAAAATAAGGTAAATATAAATATGCCAGTAAACTAGTGCAAACTGCAATGAACATTTTATTTTTCAACTTTTGCGAGGTTCATTTGCTGATATCTTTAACTTCTTATTAACCATCAATTATTTCCAATTTATCAATACACAATCAACAATCAAACGATTTTCGCAGGAATTTAATAAAAATACCAGCTGCCAATATAAATGAAAAACAAAAAGTCCTACAAGTTAATATAATTTACAAACCTAATTAATGTCAGAGCTTTTCGTTATTAATGAGAAATATAATCTCTTGTATTTGGTGTTATATTTAAGCCTTGCGTGAGGCTACAGGTGAACTTTTGAGCTGGTTGCCATATCGCAAACCAACGCTCTTACTGCTCTAGGTTAAGCTAACCAAAAGCTCATTAGTTAGCACTTACTTATAAAGCTGTCAGTCGGTACTCTCATCATCAGCGTCAACATGATCCTGTTGACTCTGGATGGAGCGCTACATTTCGTTGTTCATGCAAATGAAACCTACTTCTGTATCTACGAAATGGGCTCATATTTCAAATTTTATAGCTACTTAACAGCACATCATACAATTTTTATTTTATGAACAGCGCCAAAGACGTACATACATGCTGTATATAGGTAGAGCTATGCTTTGGGTATATATAGAGATGTACATATCAAATGTGCTCCATTGGGAGCCACAGTGTTTACCATAGCCAGCCGCCCCATGTTACTGCCACTCTGACTACATAGACCGCGTCTCATCTGCGTCTGCTTCTAATAATAATCCAAGCAGCTTGCGCTTCATTGAACTGTGGATTTTTTTCACTTACAAGCTTAAATATTAAACAAAGGCAAAAGATATGAGTACGATACTTTCGTACAAAAAAAAGCTAAAAATGTAGCTTATATTTAAAAAAAAAAATAAATATACATACATATAAATAATTGTAAGTCGGAAGGATGCAGGCTATATTGGCGTTGGAGTGGCGTATATTTTTGAACATGAGCTAATTGAAATCATGCGTGTGTACAAACACTAACCCAAAAAAGTCTGCTTACGGCGCAAGAAGAAGTTTAACTTCCAATAGTTATTCTTAAGAAATTTTCATATTTGTTGTTGGATTTTGTTAATAAACTTATAAATGAAAATGTCTACAATTTTATAAACTTTTTTTAAAATAGGTCTTTTAAAAACTGAACAGTACAATAAATAATAGATCACGCTTAGTCTTACATTCCATAAAATCAAAAAACAAATTTTTTTTTAGTTTTTTTGGAAACTATTTTTCAAGAAGCTTGCCATTAAGCCAATCTCCAAACTACTATAATAGAAACAGATGGAAATAGCTTTTTAAATCTTCCAAAATCTTAGCAAAAGAGGAAGGAGTGTATCTTCGAAGTATCACAATTACTTTCTAATAAAAATTTTACATTTTAGGGATCTTAGGTAAAATAAACTGTCACCAGCAATTAGTAAAAATTAGGTTCAGCATTTCTATGCAGTTATTTTAAGACTTAAAGCGTTACGGATCAACTAAAATTAAATGTATTTTACGATTTAATTGCTGGCCAGTTTGCAACAAAACTCAAAAAAAAAATTAATTAATTTTTTCGAACAAAATAAATTAAATCTCTTAAAATAATTTATCACAATTTTTCAAGCGCCCTTATAACTGACTATCGGGTAAAAAAAATATGCACCTCAACGTGTCGATAGCAAACTATAAACTAAAAATTTTTCGCTTATTTTATTTATATTTTATTATATACACATTTCATGTACTTTATTTAATTATAAATAAATCAGCTATAAATATTAAAAAAAAGGTAAAAAAGAAGCAATTTTTTAAAAACCACAAAATATTATAACTAAATAAAAAAAAGTAGATTTATTGTAATTTTAAAAAATTAATAAAACCAGAATAATTTACGATTTTATTTTAAGTTTAACCCAAAAATTTATTTTGAAGTCAAAATACAAAAACTTTTTACAAATTTTATATTAATTCATAATTAATCGTTTATTTTGAAGTTAATAATAACACAGTTTCTGCGGTGCACCTCATAATAAAAAATAATAAAAATACTAACCTTGAATTTCAAGCTCTGTATCGAAATACATTGTTAAATTTAAATATTGACTGAAAGCAGTTTTCAGTATCTTATCCAGCTAAATCCATTATTTTACACCTTTTGGATACGCCTATCATTGGGATAGAAGCCATAATTTCTTGATTATTATTAGTAAAGGTCAAGTATAAAAATAATATACAATTTTTTAAACTTGATTATTATTTATAAATATAATATGTAATATATAGATATTTTATTATGGAAATGGTATTATTGAACCTGCAGAAAAGTCTTGTACCACTCTTTCTTGAACTGGCAAAATATATGTTGATGATATAAACAAATTATGTAATTAAGTCGCTGATGCAGTTTTCTGTATCTTATCCAGCTAAACCCTTTATTAAAAAGGATTTTTAAGCTATAAATATCAAATGTATTAAATACAGTCACTGCTATAAGTAAATGTAAGTATATACAAAATATTTCTTTATTTTAAAGTAGGAATTTGATCAAATCTCCGGACCCTGAGCAAAATCTTGAAACACTACTCCTGCAATTGATACACGCACAACATATTGTTTCACCTAGCTCAGTTATAATTACAAATTTATTTAATACGCATATTAACAGAAGCATAGGCCCAGTAGCTATACTTAATTAATTATTATAAGTTACTTTAAGAATACAAATAAATTACTTTCTTATTATTAGATGAGCACAAACAAAACATATGTTGCTGGGATACGCGTCAATTACAGATCTAGACCAGCAGCTATTTGTTATAAATATAAAATTTTAATTCATAAATTATGCACTTAAGTTTTATTTATATATATCATTTTAAAAAATCGTAAAAAAATCAATTGTTGCCAGTATAATTGGACCGTCAGTTAAGTTTTGGGTCACTCCTTTATGGACGTATGGGACTTAACAAAAGTTTCACACATGTTGTTGAATTACTTTGCAATTAAAGTTCCACACTGAAGCATTAATTTATTATAATTATATTTACATTTTGAATTATATGATGTACTGTAGGCAAACAATTACTGCTTGTATTGCTTAAGGCAAAACAGGGTGGAACTTAGACAGCTCCTCATCGCTTTATTGAAATTCTTTATTTATTTTGCAAGTGTATGCAAACTGCTGTAAGCTAGTGTATGCATGCTGTGTGTGTGCGTGTGTTTAAGCCCGTCAAGAAAATACGCTTGTCTTGTCGTTGTGTTGCGTCGAAAATACGAAATCATATTCATATGTATTTTTATACATACACAAGATATGTATGCCCCAAAGAGACTGCAGAACAAAGCGCAAGTTAACCCAAGCTGCGGCTGGGGCGGCGGCAACATATCAATAAATGATTGAATGAACAAAGGAGCAGCCTGAGCGGAGAGCGAGAACAGCAAAACAGAGACCACAGCAGGAAAAACCCCCCCGCAAAGGTCATACGAAAAAGTACAAAAATACGACAGTGACTTGAGTTTGACAAGATGCCGAGCGGCAGGAGATACACTTACATATACCAGTACATGTGGCGTGTATCTATGTGAGCTCTGAACAAAAAACAGCCAAAGGGCAGACCGTTGAATGTATGATTTAAAAATAAAACCAAGCCGGGAACCAGAACCCCCACAGCCTAGGAGTCCAAAAAAAAAACCACAACTGGGTCCATATAAGTGTCTTGTTGTGTGGGTGCACAAATACATAGGTATTTATTCCAAATATATAAATTTGTGTGTGTGTGTGTGCACGCGCGTGTATTCGCGTTGTTATTGTTCAACAAAAGTTCATGTTCAGTGAACTAATTAGTTGTCTATGACGCCTGCCAAATACATACACATATCTATTGTCCCCAAACATACATAGGTGTCGCTGCAACAATAAATAAAGACACACGCCGACAAACAACAATAACACACGCACACACATACAGTGTTGGCCAATTTAGCAGCTTATTTATGAGACGATGTCAACGGTCGAGCCATTTTGTTTTAAATTCAAATATCAACACATAATCTAAAAAAGGGCAAACGGACATAGTCATGTTGTATTAGCATTTGCCTATTGTCAGGGTCCTGCGCAGAGCGCATAAGAATGTTTTCAAGTGCGCCGCCGCTGCTATGCTCAGATACCACATCCTTGGCGTATCGAATTACAACAGTTGCTATCTAATGGTTGCCCTTGGGCTTAGCCGTGCCACCAGTTGTTGCCACAATGTGTTTTGGGTTTTTTCTCAGTGTTGACATTAATTTCTTAACTTTGTTTTGAGATATTTTCAGACGCTGCTGCGATCAAATTGCAAGGATCGCTCACACAGAAGGCCTTTGCACCGCCGTCTATCTGTGTGTATGTGTGTTTGCGTGTGGCTTGACCCATAGTTCAAAAGGTTTCCTTGAACGGAAGTTTATGACATTTTTTGTCCTTTTTTTTTTGGTTGTTGCCTTGTGGTATTTCAGGATTTTGATTTTATTGTGCACTCAGGGGCGACATTGTGACGGTAACTAAAGATACTTGAAAGGGACTTTTTATGATACTAATGCATTGGATTTACATTATGCTTGAGACTCAGATTGTTTAGTTCTAATGAGGATTGGACTACTGACAGTCAAACGCTCATATTACAGGCGCGCTACAATTGACAATATTATAAATAAGGTAAAATGTTTTTTTTTTTTTTTTTAATGATGAGAATGTATCCATTACCATAGAAAAATCCAAATGCATTTAAATTTGTAGCATATTTAGGCTGATTTTGTAGTCTTAATGAGAATTTGTCTTTAGACAAATGCATCATATATCAGTGGCACTTGTTGACAGATAGAAAGTTAAAAATTGATGTATTTATATCTAAGCCGGATTAGCAGTCTAAGAAAAACTTGAGTAAATAAAAAACGCATCTATGACAAAGACAGTTTGAGTAATTTTTCAAATAATATCCAATTTCATTTAAAGATTGAGAAAAAGTTTCTGGTCTTTGCATTACTTTGAACTAAATATATGAAGCCAAAGTGGTTTGAATATTAAAATGGTTGTGGTTTAAATTGCATGTAGATTTTATAATTTATTTGTTTTTTTTGTATTTACCCTGGGAAGACTTCCCCTTTTAAAAAGAAATTTCATACAGTAGTGTTTTAGGGGGCTTTAACTTGGCTTAGTTTAGAAGGTGGTTTGATTATTGAAATCCAACATTAAACAATATATTCTTGATACAGCTAGGTAATATGTCAAAATTATCTCTAGGTTTGAATTATTTGACGCATAATTACTGTTGATAGGAAATTATCTGTTATCGGTAAACAGTAACAATCGTTCAACAAAAGTGCGTATATTGTAATGCATTTCTTATTTAATAAGTTAATTTTTTTGAAAATCGAACATTTAAAACTGAAGTTTATTAAGGATTGAAGTTGGCTTGCGTTGTAATAAAAAAAAAACGAATATCAGAATATTTTTCACCCCAAAGATCCGATCTGGTACAAAGACGACAAGGTTTTAAATTGTATAGTTCCACGAAGGAATTGGCTTCTTATAAATTTTACAATGATTTCTTTAGAAAGCACCTTCACCAATTAGTTGTACCAACAAAAGATAGGTTGCCAAGTTCATAAAAAAGATGTACGTCCTTATAGAGATCATATAGCTTATGGTTCTTTCGAATGTGATAGACGTCACAAATATAAATCAATATATTTCGAAATTTTTTTCTCTTAAGCACCCAAAGTGAAACTTTACCATACCGTTGCAAATAAAGCTTCTGCACGGAAAGGATAAGTGTTTGATATTGCATTAGTTTTATGTAAGGCTTTCATATAAGTCTACATTGGTTTAATGTCTGGAGAACAAAATGCACACATAAGTTTATTATTGGTAACAATCAAGTATTCACAGTATTCTTAACTTGATTGAAAATTGATTTTGTTTGCTTAAGAAATCAGATAAACTAAGTTACAATCAAACTTATTATCAAAAACAATGCAATCACTGAAATCGCACAATCGATCAAATACACTTGAGTTAAACTTCTTGAAATATTAAAATAAATCGCTCGAAATAAAATCACTGTGAATTATTTTCTTACAAACTTTATAAATCTTCAAGAAACAATTACTAAGTTAATGCATTATTTTATTGTTAACAACAAAAATCCATAGCAAATTATAAATTTGCCATAGGTGTGGCAAAGAATAACGATTAACGTCTGGCGTCTGTACTTAATAACTTAACATTCCATTTTCCTCTTACTCCAATACTTACCTTTTGTAACTGAAGTCTACCTTTTCGAATTTTCCTACTTATATTAAAACTACTTTTAATTTCAACGAATCTTTGCCATTGTTGTCAGTCTCAAAGTAACAAAGTCCTGTGAGTGTGTTTGCCAAGACGTAAATCCAAGTTTCGCCTTGTTAGGTTAGATTAAAACGGTAAGCAGTAATAGTCCGTTTTTAATTATATGCATATTATATAAATCTCTTTGCCTAATTCGTAGAAGGCAAGAAACAGCAACTCATCAACGCCTGGTGGCCAAAGATTTTCGCTTTATAATGCCTCGAGACAGCCTACGTACCGCATATTTTGCTTAAGCTAAACACAATACAGCTGTTTTTAATTTTGTTGTTGTATTTGCTTGCGTCCTTCCACTTTGTCGTCGTCCTTATCGCTATGCTGGGCTTTTGTTGCCTTTGGATTGTTTTTAAACATATATAAGTTAATGTACATACTTACAAACAACGTAGGTATAGGTGGTTTTCAAGGATGTGTTTGAATCTGTAGGCGCGCTTGGTTTTCATCATAGTCATAATCTGAACGGCAGCAAAGGCAACATCAACAACTTGGAGTGATTTGTGTTTTTTCTTGAGCGCTTGGCTGCCCATGTTGGGCTAGACTCTGCATCACTCTGCCGATTGCTGATGCTGGTTGCTTGGAATGCCTTGCCTTTTTTAAGCTTAATCACCTCAAAATGCGCTCAAGCACATAACACGGCTTTAATCTATTTTAATTAAAATTATAATTATTTAATATACCTCAAGAAAAAGGCTCCTTGCTGCATATCCTGTGCTGTCTGTGGCAGCAGCCGCAAACCGAAAAGAAAGTCGAAGAAATATATAAAAAAAAAAATAAAATAAACTTTTAGCACATGACGTTTCGCATAAAATTATAAAGTATTTGTAACTGCTCATGAGGGCGTGGTCGAGGGGCACATAGGGGTAGACATTCGAACCAAGGCATTGGGTTCCGCAGGAGTCAGAGTCAGTGTCTGGCGGCTGCCAAGCAACTTTCTTTGCTGTGCAAATTTTGACGTTGTTTTTGTTGTGGTTATCGTTGTTGTTGTTGCTGTTGCTGCTGCTGGAAGGCAAATCTGGGCAGGCTTTTGTCGCAAATTCCCAGTACATCATGTGTAGAATTCATTAAGGTGACTAAATACATTCAGGCTCTAGCTCAGGCTCAAGTTGGGAACTTTTTTCTTTGCTTCTTATATACTCTGCAGCTTCTTCTACTTAGCTTTTATGCCAAGTGCAGATACGTATGTTTGGCAGGCAGTCAGCTACCACGTCCGGAGACGAGTCAGGATGGTACTGGCTTGGTACAACTTCTCAAGCTGTGTGTAATTTGTAGCAACTGCGACAGGTAGAGCGATGCCAAAAAGCGCTGCTGCTGCTGCTGGTGCTGCCACTGCCGTTGCACAGATATTAATTTCTTCTTGCAGGCAAAGTAACTTAAGCTTCAACTTGTATCAGCTATAGATACAGCCACACTTGTGCCAAGCGGCACAGCCCCTGGCCTCTGCTTCACTTTATCACATCTCAGCTCCTTGCCAGTCAACTCACTTGGGCCATAGTTGTTGCTTTTCGTTTTTCCCCCGCTCCAGCCTGCTTGTCTTCCCATCCAGTTGTCTGCTGCTTTACGTGCACATTAATTCGTGGGAATTAATTATTCTCAGGCCTGTGACGATTCCCAAGACACTCGCTCACTCATTCGTTCGTTGATACGCCCTGCTTGCGTTAAAGCCCCCCAATCTCCACTAACCCCCTAACGCCTGTGACACCCAACTTTTCCACCGTTTCAGTTCGTCACTTTGCTTGTCTGCGGTAAGGCTAAATTTTTCGTACACTGCTCATGTATCTGTATCTGTAGCTCAAGTTGTGTCTGTATCTGTATCTGTATCTGAAGCTTTAGCTATGACTGTTCTGGTTCTTTTTTGCTTCGCGTGTTCATCTTCATCTTGTTGTCGTTGTTGCTTTTCTTATGTATTTTTTTTCTTGCATTGCCTAGAAATACACGTAGTTGCTGCCGATGTATGTATGTATGTATCCGCATTATATATACTATAGGCACATCCAAAGTTATGTACTTTATAACTGCTGCCGTTTTTCTTCCTCTTGTGATTCACATCCGCGTCGACTTTGAGACGTTCACGCGCTCAGCTCGCTCCACGGCTAAGCGTCGCAATTACAACAGTGCCTGCAAATCGCTTCATCTTTTTTTTATGGTCCCCTACAATAGTCGTTTTGGGACGGTCTTATTGATGGGCTGGTGCAGTTTGCTTAACCAATTGGCCGAAGCGAAGTAGTCATCAAGCGCTTGCTTGGACTATCTGGGTCATAACAAATTATTAACCAGAATATTCAGTGTCCTTTTTTAAAGCAGAACGTTTAATTTTTAAGCTTTTGTAAACTGCATACTAAAGCTAGGATATGAGTGGGTGTGTGTGTGTGTCTGTGGCATATGGTTTGGGAGTCTTCAAAATATCCATTTGAATTTTGAATGCAACAGCTTGTTACAATATGTAAAATAATAAGGCTTATGGGGTAGGATAAAAAGTTGTAGAAGAGTAGTTCTATTATATATAAAAATGAACCTTATTATTTTATATATTGACACACGTATAACGTTACAGAGATTTAAGGCCATTTCGAAACATATTTGTAGCTTATGTGAGATATCGAGATTGATTTAGATTACTGCGTAAAAATCTGTTACGGTAAAGTGGAAGAGTCGAAGTTTATTTGTGAGTTCGGATCAGAGCATAAAATTTTATTCAATTGGATGTAGGCAGCAGCACTTCTTAACAGATTAGGTTGCAGCTAACCTCACCAGTTCTCGCCAGATACCCCTACTTTTCGCACACCTCCTCTAGTTCCTCACTTCAAGGGAATTATGGGTCTTTGAGCTATGATAATACCATTAATGTGATTCTTTGCAGACATGTATTGCATTGGCAACCAACGTTCTTCAAGAAAATCCATTGAAAGAGTCAGTATGTTTATAATTAGGGATTGGTACTACCACATACTTACCATTAACCTTATCCTACATATTCCACCAATTATCATATGTTCTAATAATTGAGAAAATTAAATAAAACAGATATTTTTAAAAAATATTGTTCAAACGGATATTGCCGTTCTATATGTATAGCGTCAAAAATGGTGATGAAGAGAATGGTAATGATTTTTTACTTTGTTTTCTGGCAAACCTTAGAAAGACGGAACTACTAGTATCTAATTAAATTCAAGTGAATCAGGCTCAATACAGCAAGAGCTTACACCAGAATTTTTTGAAATAAACTTTGCAGTTGCATTTTGAACCGTTCGTTGCAGATTTAAGCACAAATTTTATGATTAAAGCCCTTCTATGCCTTAATAAACCTTGATTTAAAAATACCGCAAAAACTAAATGAAAAGCTCTTGAGCCTTTGGAGCCTAAATCCTGAATTGATCTTTTGTTATAATCCCGTATAACATTAACATTCTCTTCAAGTCTTTTGAAGTTGTAGCGTCTTAAGGCAGCCACGTTCGCCTTAGCCAGCTCGAAACTTCACTTGAGCTCACCCCTTTGGAGTGTTTAGCATAATGTCTCATGGCTTTGCTTTTACATAATAATATATATTTTCTTCTTTCATTTTTGTTTTTGCCACTCCACATTGCATTAGAGTTGTCTAGAATTTTTGTTAATATTTCTTCTGGCACTCCACACAAACGACAACAACAGCACTGGTAACAATAATAACAACAACAATTGAGCTTGTAAAAAAATATAATTTCGCTTTTCTTATGCTCCCGGCTATTAAGCTGATGATTTTAATGAGTGAATAATGTATTCCGACCCCTTCAATGTGCCGCGCGACATTTTCCAAAACGATTTTTCTGCTTTAATTTTAAATAACTTTAAAAAACTCGAAGCATTTCACATAAGTTGTGTTTATGTTCATTTGTAGTATGTTCCATATCTTGAAGGGGGGGAGTACTCGAACGCAACAATAACAAAAACAACAAGAACTGTTTAAAGGTCACACAGCCAACGCACTCGACTGGCCCCAATGTTTGTTTATTTGTTCGTCGAAGAAGGCGCCGTCAACAAAAACAACTCCAATCCAAGCGGCGACATGTGTCTGGGTAAATGTTCAAGTAGCTGAAGTATCTGCTGTTGCTGCTACTGGGCGTAGCCAACAATCCCCCCCAGGTCCCAAACGAGTAACGCATTAAATTTGTCATTAGGTTTTCGTATTGCAGCAAGTACCCAAAATTACATAACTGCCAGAGACAGGCATTAAGTTTTTAAATATTTAAACGTTCTAATTGCCCAAAGACATTTACTTGGTGGGCAGCTCCAAACTTTAAGCAACAAGCGCCAAACATCAAGCAGCGAGCTCCAGCACTTGAAGCAACAATTTTCTGAGAACATTTTTCGTTGACATAGATAATTGTGCCGCTTATGATTGTGTCACACAGATTACGAGCGCGCACTCATACAGGCTTGGTTGTGTCAAATGTTTAAACTTCTTGTTGATGCACTCAGGGAACTGTGGGTGGGGTCATCCTATATATGTGGGCTTGTGTGTGTGTATCAGTGTTTGTTGCTAGCTTTGTAATGAGCACAGCGCATTGAAGTTGACTTTACATTTTGGTCTAACTAATTTAAAGATTGTTTTTTTTTTCCTAAGATATCTGTAAATGTTTATTTTTCTTGGGTTCCACTGGTTGGTGCATCTAGCTTCCTAACTGTGTCATTTTGCTTTTATAGCTTTTGGTGATGTTTTGACCCAGTAATTTAATGATGCTAAATGGCGTGGCAGTTGATTGTCGCCTGTGCCACATGCGGGCAAAAAACGCCATGGGAAACCAAGAAAAGTATCTCAAGTGTAAATAATTAGTGTAAGAGGACAAAACTAAAACTTAACTAGCAAATTATCTTTTATTGCTTAGTTCTACAATTGAATAACTTGCTTCTAAGTGTTCTAGTTCTTTTCTTATGTTTCTGTGCTCGAATTAATTTTAAGGCCAGGATATTAGCCTTTCTAAGTAGACATGCGCAAGCACAGAATGCGACGGGATCAAAGCACCCAAATATAGAGATCTTGAAAATTTTGAAAGTTAATTTTTTATATTAATATTTTTAAGAAACTAAAGCATGCACAGTTGCTAGTTTATTTTGCTACAAACCAATGGCAGTTTTACTTTATTATCGTTCGACGCTCTTTGCATACAAGCTTCCTGGTCACTAAACGTAATAGATACTTGAATTACTTCTCAGATACTTTTGTATCTTTTTAACCGCTTGAGTTTTATGTGGCTTTGTTTGTCTTTATATGCTTGTTCATATTTTAATAACTTGGCTAAAGTTTTTCCCCAGATTAGTTTTCCCCAATGGCAAATGCATTTTCGCAAGTAGCTGCTAAATAGTGCTAGAACATCTTTAATAGCCCATATGGAGTCCAGCTGTGTTTAAGGCCTCATTAATCTTGGCTTTAATATGCCCCAAACATTCATCTCATTAGTTGCTCCTGGCATAAATGTGAATAAGCCTTGATGAGACTTGCTACCATGGAATTTACTTAAGCTGCTAGACGGGGTGCTTGCAACTTGAATGCATAAAGGAAGTAATCCATTCTGGATGCACTTTTCAATATCACTTTCAGCAAGCACTTCCTGCGCATCATCAAAACTCTGGCCACTTTGCATACAAATGTGCGCGTTGCGCAGCACAGGCTTATCGCAACATTTTAATAACTTGCAACAGTAGCCGCGGACTCTTGCCACCGCCGCTGCTGGTGGTAGTGGCATTGCAGTGCTTTCATTAATTACCAAGAAAATCGAGTTTTTTTGTGAGGCGGCTGTTTTCCTGCAAGTCAGGCGGTAGTCAGACAGTCAGCAAGTCATATAAGTATTTTCCGGCTGGTAGCTGCTGGGCTGGCACGTCAACAACAGAACAAAGTCCGTAGCACTGGCCTGATCTCTCTTATCTAGCGTCAACATCATGCAACATGCGCGTAATTTTATGAATGAAGTACCGGGTAACTACGGCACGACAGGATCTCTAGCTGCAGCTAGTAGCTTGTAGATTCTAGCTCTTAAAAGTACAGGCCTGGCCGTGCTGCAACTTAATTGCAGCTAGCACCTCTTTTTGCTAGCTACATGTTGCAACTGCAACAGCAGCGGCTGCAGCAGCAGCACTTTGTCAGCCAAGTTAACAAATTGCATTTAAAGCCTTGCTGGGGCAAGTCGTGCAAAGACTTCTTTTGTTTTTGTTGATTTTTTGTCTTTGTTTACAACTTGGCCCCAGAACCGGTTTAGTGCACATCTGGACATGCACTTGTTGCATCAGAATATAACCGGCTGCAGGTACTAGACTGCCACAACGGCAGCATCTTCTTCTGAGTCTTTCACTTGCAGCGTTTGCTGCTGCGCTTATTAAATATGATTATGCGTTCGATTGAGAGCTGCTGCAGCATTTGTCTCAACTTGTTCCAGCTTGTTGCAGCTTTTTTTTTCATATTTTTCAGTTCAACTTGCCACAGGAAGTGGAGTCGCGTTCGGACAAGCGAGCGCGCGCAAGGCGTCGTCACATTGGCGGCAAAGTTACTATTGGCAACTGCCCTGCCTGTCCCAAGTCCCAACAACCCACCAAGACTGGCCCCAATACCACGTCTGAGTGTAGCAACCTGGTTGTTGTTGTTGGTGTTGGTGTTGGTGTTGGTGTTGCCACTAGTGCCGACTGTTGCCCACTTTTAATGAAGTTTTCCGTTTTGTGCCGCCATTGGCTTTTCTAAGTGTTGCTTGTTGTTGGCTGTTAGTTGTTGTTTTTGTTGTTGCTCTTGTAAGCTGTTGGCAAAATAAAAATCCATTGCCCGTTCAAATGTTTTAATTAAAATTTAATGAATTCACTGTATTTAATTATGCATTGTAGTTGTTGTTGTTGTTGTACGCACTCTGAAAGCATGCTGAAAATTAATTTTAATTGTTTGTTTGTGTTGTGCTGTGTTTTTTATGATACCCTGCACCCATATAACAAAGGTATTATACATTTATGTAATATAGCATGTAACTGACAAAAGTAGGCGTGAAAAGTGTTTTAGGTTAACTGACAGTGTATCAGTTCCAGAGATTGATGAGCATGAAAGCAGCGGGCTTCTATGTCGATAGATAAGATAATGTAATCCTATTGATTTGGGGTTTCAAGTTTGGATTGAACGACTTTAAGATGCC
Organism: Chymomyza procnemis; assembly: GCA_035046065.1. Classification (NCBI taxonomy): domain Eukaryota; kingdom Metazoa; phylum Arthropoda; class Insecta; order Diptera; family Drosophilidae; genus Chymomyza; species Chymomyza procnemis. Next base: position 5,980,716 of record JAWNOJ010000023.1, on the reverse strand, counting down.
AATTTACCGATTGGGAACCTGTGAAACTGTACGACATAGTCAACCGATTTTGACACAATATTTTGACGGTCAAAAAGGAATCTGTTAAGTATTCTGATATTGCGGCAAAAAAGCAAAGAAAGAAGAAGGGTTGTCTATATTATATTATAAACCGAGTTTGGCCAACTAATTTGAGCAAAAGTCTAATTTTGTGACCCACTTGCCCTATGAGATATATATAATATAGTCCTATATTGATTACATTTTTCTCATTTATTATTATACAAAAAATATTGTAACGAACTAAAAATAACAAACTAAATGAATTGAATATTTTAATTCAAATTGTGACAGATTTTCCCTATGAGAACTTATGATAAGTACTATAGTTAAATGGTTTTTTTTCGAATTTGGAACCGTCATTTAAAAATGAAAAATACTTTTAAATATACACCCAAATTCATTGGAGAGAAAACCGAGTTTTTCAACCAAAACTTTTTTTAAAAAATTTTCTTAGAGAACAACAAGTTTGTTCTAAGATCTAGGCGTTCATGAAGACCGACAGACGGTCAGACGTACAGACGGGCATGGGTATATCAAGTTATTTTATTATCTTGATTACACTATAGATAACTTTGCAGGTCTCCAACTCTTCTTTCTAGTTGTTGCATACATTTTCAGCATTTCAAAAAAGTGCAGTGTATATTATAGTCGTTATGTCTCGACTGCAACTAACGTAATTGTTTAAATTTTTCCTTTTTTTTGCATCTAAAATTTGTTAGGTCACATTGATTTAAACAGGCCAAAATGCTTTACGAAACAATTAAATTCATATTTTTGTTTATTAATAATACTTTATATTGTTAGTTGCATATTTTTTTTTACACAAGTACCACTTGCTTATATATATTTTTTATTTATATTTGAACTAAAGAAATTTCATCTATTGAAATTTTATACTGTCGCATATTTGAATTGTTCATTTATAATATATGCATTGATAGAAAAACAACAAACAGTATGTAAATGCTAAATTTAATAAACACAAATAAATAAGCAAATAAAATGACATACTTTTTATACGCTCTTTCTGTTTATATTTTATTTAGCCCAAAAAAGCTAACAAACTCAATTGCAATGCAAACAAATTACAAAAATAAACAGAAATCATAAAATTTAATTGAAAAGCAAAATAAATTTTCTATTTAATTTATTTATAATTAAAAACAATTGAATACAACCAAACAACGTTGACATAAAGGCAATATAGTATAATGGAAGTATTAAAAAAAACGAAAAGGACTAGAGTTTAATTTCTAAAATAAATGTTAACAAATATTAACCTTTCAAATGCTTTGGAAAACAAAGTTTAAATGAGTTGGCTGACAAGTGTTTATTTAAATTAATAATTTATAGCTTTTGAAGAGTTTTTCCCTTCAAAGAGTATATAATTCAGATAAAAATAACTTTTTGCAATTTTTTGTGGGAGCCCTAACCAAACACCCACTTGGCGTATGTGGAGGACGGAATACAGAATATTACAAACAGAACACGAATTTCTGAAACGTTATAATAGTTTCATTAGGTCCCCAAGTTTGCTCAGAAAAATACCTTATAATAAGTAATAGATTAAGAAGAGAAATGCAAACCATATACTGCTTAAGACCTATTTCCAATGAAAGCGCAATTCAAATTAGTGAGTTCAAGTCTTCAGATACGCTTTACAAACCAAGTCTTCAAAATGACATAATCTCTCGAATTTATTTAATAAAAATTTAACATTACATATAATCATTGAAGACTATCGCTTTGCTTTTAAACCCCGAAATATAAACAAAAAGAATGTTTAATTTTTTAAATTAAATTTTGTATTAAATTGAAACTTTTGGAAGATTTTTTAAATTATAACTTTGATCATTTTATTGAGGTTGAATGGTCTAATTGTTGAATTGTCATCGTATACACCCCTCAATAATGCAAGTTCGGAGAAGAGTAGTTTAATTTTAAATTGTGAAAAACAAAATGGGATGAGACAAGCCTTCGTATCTGTATAACAAGCCACACGGGTTTTCATAATTTTCGGAGTTCAATCATGTTTTTAAGCCAAAGAACAAGTATTTGTTTGCATACAATTAATTGAAGCCGTTTTCCCATTTTCCCAAAAAAATAAAATTGATCGTAAAGTGCACCACTTGCTAAGTTCCTTAATTACAAAATTACGATTATAGTAAGTTTATTGTAATATTTAAACTTTACGCAACGGGTTTCTGCAAATTGGTGCCTCAATGCATCATTCTAAATTCAGCAACTAAGCCCAAATACTGAACTGTGAGCGCTTTAATTATTTACAGCTTGAAATGAGTTAAAGATTTTATTAGAACTCACTAATTGAGTTCCTTAACAAGCCTAAAATATGTGGATACAGTCATTTCCATGTCCCCGCATATGACGATTTCACGGAACGGTGAAATATATTATAAGTTATACTTCATTATTATTAATATTACTATTATTATTATTATTACTTAACCCACTCTAGAGAGGTTGAATAATGATAAGCTTCAGAATATATGGGAAAACATGAGGAAAACTACTAGTTCCTTCTTTTGTGAACAGGAACTTTTTAGGTGTGGAGACATTAATCAAGATGTCTTAATGCTTCGACTTTAGTACACAGATACCACAAAGCTCTGTCCTTGATTTTAGCAACCAGTATCAAACTGGTTCAACTCTAAAAAGTCTTTCTTAAGTTTATAGTCACATTGACAGCGCTACTGTCTGGACCAATATTCCGGTAAACTTTAATTCATTAGAACTAATTAAGCTTCACATAACTCAAACCACAATTAAGCTTACTCGCTTCACAACTTAAACTTGGACTTGAAAACCATATTTTCCTATAGTCCGTCTTTCAACTTCTAAGACACTAATTTTCTTGCTCATATCGATAACACTTTTTTTTAGCTATGTACATTTCGTTTATAGATTTATGTGCCAACGTTAGCTGTGCCATTAATCTATATAAACTTGATATGCAACGGAGTTTCTCAAGAGTCTATCTTTCCCAATGTTCGAGTAGGAAAATAGAATGTGTTGTCTGGACCACCTCATGGCAGTGTTCTCGACGGTGAAAGCATTTCAATGCGTTACTATGAGCATCTAATGCCGGTTCCATAAATTAAGAAATAAATATTATTAAATCTGTCATTAATTAAACGGACCAGGCAACAAACTACACAAAAAAAACAATAATAAAAGCAAAAACAACCAAGTATAACGGCCCTGCTATTAATTAATAAAATTTCTCAACAAAAAGCCGACAAGCCGCCGAGCCGCACTGTCTGCCCCAAAAAAAGAAACAATTAGGCGGCATTTAAGGTGCAAGTAGACACGCCCACTTAAGAGGGCCTTGAGTCAAATTATTGTAGCACAAAAGTGATGAACAAATGCTGCAGAGAGCAAGCAACACACCAAACTGATTGATGACAATGGAAAAATTTTTTGGATACGGTTGAGTCAGTGGTAGGGCTGCCTGGAGGCGCCGCCGTTGCTGCTGGGAAGCCAAGACGAGTAACACTTTATCAGAGATTTCAATGTTGTAATTTTTTCTCGATGGAATTGGAACAAAATAAAATACAATATGTGTAGGAAAAAAAATTAAATATATTAATAGATAAAATAAATAAAAGTTAAAAAATTAAGAATTAATTAAAAGTTAAAAGATTGAATAAAAAGAAAAATAAATTAAATAAAAAAAATTAAATAAATAAAAGTATTATTATATGCTATTATAAATAAAATAAATATATAATATATAAATATATATATAAAAAAATTCTAATTTTTATCACAAATTTATATTAAATTAATAAACATTTTATTGCTTAATTTTAATATAAAATTCTTGAAATAAATTATATACATCAACAATACAAACATTTTGTGAACGATAAAAAAAAACTTAAAGGCAAAAAATGAATACTCAAATTGCAAATCAACGTGGTCAGCTCAATAGAGCGCCAATGTTTCCTATTAATTTCAAGAGATCCATTAAATCTGTTTGTTTTTCAAATCAAACCTCCAATTAATTGGTTGGAACAATTGAAGACTCATCAAAAAAAAATGGTAGGGTATCAACCGAATTACCTACAATTCCAGGCATCACGGATTCTAAGAACGCACTCAAAATGCAATTCTGCGAGCTGCTCTCAAACTTCGTCTAAATATATCTAAATATCAGATGTTCTTACTTTAAAAAAAAAGCTCATGATGTAAAAAAATGCTCACCCGTTTGCCTTAAGTTGCCTTTAAGAACTTTGTTCCTTTGGCGCTGTTGAACAAAAAAATAACCTATTTATTAATTTTCAAAAATTTGTAGTTTATTCAAATATTTTTTTTCTTTTCGAAGTTACAAAAATTTGTTTTTGATTTTTGTATTTTGAAAATTTCTTGTTTTAATTTAAATATTTTAAATATTATTACATAGGTATACATATATAATATATTTATATAATTTTAAATTTATTATACACTTGCTTAAAATTACATTTGTTTTTTGCTTTTTCATTAAATGCAAATATCTGAAGTCTAATTTTAATTAACGATTTCGTGTTTTTTACTTATTTTAGCATAATTTTTTGGGCTTTCGCTTTTGTATTCGGCTGCTTTTGTTTTTATCATGTATATAATTTATTGTCATGCATGATAAAAATCATTGAAATTTTTTTATTTTGTATTCCGGAAATACATATGTATTTTTTAAGTGTATAATATATATGTATATAGAGAGCACTTAGAGCTAGCAAAAATCACGCTTAAAAATAGTTTCAAATTTATGATTTTTATTCATGTGTTTTCGGGGCATTTTTTGTAATTTCGATTTTGACTAAAACACTTCGTTGAAATATTTGCTTTGATATAAGCAAAAATTCGTTACGATTTTGTATTACATACTTCTTGTATTTAAGTTTATTATTTTTTATTATATATGTACGGGGCGTTAACTATAGCTTAAACTTGAACAATTGCTAATGAGATTGAGTTGGCGACTGTCAAAACTCTATACAATATTTATGCTAAATGCTAAAAATCGTAATTGCTACTACTTATAATTTATATGAAAAAATAATTACAAATTATTAAATTGAGTTTCTGTGTGTGTATGTGTGTGTAGTTGCTGGCAGTGGGCGTAAATAGGTGGGTGAAGGGGGGAGGAGTAATTGGAGTGGAGTGGTTGTGTGTGTGTTAAGAGCCAGCAGTTTGTTAAGTTGGGTAGCGCACCTGCTCCAGGGCTTTGAGTTCGACCACTAGCATTGATTGATGTGGGCCGCAATGCGGCTTGGCGTGCGTGTTGAGTATCCAAGTAATTGTGTGTATATGTGTAAGTGTGTGTGTTTATGTGTGTTAATGTGTATGTAACTCTGTAAGTGTAAGCCGCACGCCAATGGCAGCCAAGGTGCAGGTACTTATCACAGCCTTCGAGCGCAGCATGCAAATGTCTCTTAATTTTTTTTCCAAAACAAGACGAAAAAAAAACCACATCTAACATGGTTTCTCCATTTGCGCTCCGTAATAATCAACGTCATAATAATTATTTCTAAACATAAAACAAAAACTTGCAACAGCAACAACCCAAACATGAAATGTCTTAATTGATTGAAGTTGTATCTTGAAGCATGAGTACGTGTGTGTGTGAGCGTGTATCTGTGTGTTGCAATCAGTCTAGCTGGCATTGAAGCTGCTGCTTGTCTTTGACGCAGCCTGTTTAATGCTGCCCGGGCTTAGTATGTCTGTCAAAGAGATAGAGAGGGTAAAGAACGAATAGATAGGTATCAGTAACAGCGTTCTAGTCCATTATTTTCTTGCATTAATTTCGAACTTACCACTGGCGGATACGACATATACTTGTCACTCATATTAAAGTAGGAGCCATCTGCAGGCGGCGCCGGTGATGGTGATGATATGTAACTGCCTTTAATGACCAGCGAGGAGGCTGGTGAGGGCGATGGTATATACAGTCCATTCGAGATAAGCATGTGATCATCTTTGGCGCGCATGGGCAGACCCTCAATCATGCCCGTGGTGCTATTGCGTTGACTATGACGCTTGGGATTGGGTAGCGTGCGCGTAAAGTCTGGATTACACAGCGGATAGGGTGGTGTGCACATGGAGCTTTCTTGGTATTTGGGCGGATATGCTGTCGATTGTATAATATCTACGTTCTCTACTAGGTAAGTAGAAGCAGCCGCCTTCTTTTGCACGTCCGTCTGCAAAGCAGTTATGGGCAGCTAATTTAGCCATTTGTATTAAAATCAAAATAAACTTAAAATTTGGTCAAGCAATACCTACCTTGTAGACAGACTGATTGTCATCCTTGGAGTAAGCATCATCATTGTTGGGCTCCGTTTCGCCTTGCGACTTGTTTTGACGTCGTATAACAAACCAGGCTACCAATGCTGCATTTAATACCAACAAAACCATAGCTGCCGAAGTAATGCCAATAATCATCACATTGGGCAGCTCATCCTTTTCCGTATACTCCGCCGAATGCGGCTGTGAGCCTTTGCTTAAAGTCAGCTTAATATCTGGCAGAAATTTGCTGCCGCCAGCCTCATTTGCTGCCATTACCGAAAAGTAGTATGTAGCACCAGGCTTGAGGCCCTCCAAAGTCAAATTATGCCTGCCCGGTTTGGCATCATCATACTTGTACTTCTCCTCACCCTGCTGCTTATAACGCAGACGATAGTATACCTGCATGCCACCACTAAATCCAGGTATCCACATTAATTCCACACTAGTATCACTAACATTGCCCACGCGCAATTGCAGCGGCACATCCGGGCGTGTGGGTTTGCTAAACTCCAGCGTAGTACTGGCCTGACCCAAGGCATTACGCACAACGCACTCGTATTGACCATAGTCATCGGCCGAAGTGTTATCCACCAGCAGCACTGACTCATAATGTAAGGGATCTACCTGTCGTTCCACGGTCTTAAACTTGTTGCGTCGCTGCATTTTCAAATCCTTGCCATGACGACGCCATATGAAGTTGGGCTGTGGTGCAGCCAGTGCACGACAAATGAGCTGAGCGCGCACTCCCAGACGTGCAGCGTAGCGTGTAAATTCTGGTGCATGCTCTATTTCGGGCGAAGCTATAATAGAGTTGGACGCAATATATTATTAGAGTCACTTTTGCCGCCAAATTTAATGACCACTTACTCTGTACTACCAAGAGCACATTGTGCGCTGCTGCTGGTCCACGCTGATTGTCCACGCTACAGGTAAAATTGCCAATGTCACCACGCTGGACATTGTCTATGTGCAGAAAGGCGGTGTTGTTCTCAAAGCTAAAAGTAGTGCGTGCCGTCAAGTCGTAACCATTGCGTGACCAGCGTACATGGGCGGCCTCTAATGGGCGTGCCTGTATGTGGCAAGCCAGCACAGCCTGTTCGCCGGCTACAAAGCTTTGGCCCTCGCTGACAGACGTAATTGTGGGAGGATCTGAGAAAAGCATAACAGAAACAAAATGCTTAAACTGTTGGGTAAATAGTTTCAATTCCCAGCACTTACATTCAACAGTTACTTGAATTTCTATTAAAGCCGTGCCCTGTGAATTGAGAGCTTCACATACATAAATGCCGGCATCATTACGACTAAGTCGACTTATATTCAATCTGGGACCATCCGAGATCAGACGCTGTCCACTCATAGTATTGCTGCTTATGGGCAAACCATCCTTGGTCCAGGTGTAGCTAATAGTCATAGGATTGCCATTAGCATGCAGCTCCAGCTGCAACGGTGCACCCTCCACACCAACAAAGCTGGTGGTCTGTGCATTGTCAAACTTGGGAGGAACTGTAGAAGCATACAATGTAAAACAACTATGGTGCAACAAATTAAAGCGTTCTCTGCTTACAGAGTATATCCAGACTAATGGTTTCATGCACGCTGCGCTGTAGCACTTCATTATGACTCTGGCAGGTGTAGACTATGCCATCCAGATCTTGGGTTATATTGACAAACATTTCCAGTGTAGAGACCGAGCCACCCCATAAACCAGGCTTGTTGGCCAGATTGAGACCCTCCACTGGTATGCCATCTTTCCACCAGCTGATTTTAGCTGGCGGGTTACTAGAGCTGGAGTCGCAAATGAGCTTAGCGCGTATGCCTGGTACTAGATTTCGTGGAGATACGCTAATCTTAACCGTCTCAGGTGGAACTAAAAGTTCTATTCGTTAAACAAAACACAGCACACGACATCGCGCCTAAATACTTACAATGCACGCCCAAAGTTTTTGTGGCAAAAAGTGGAATCTCAATGGCTCCATTTTGCACCTCGCACTTGTATATGGCATTATTATCCGAAGCATTTACGAGCAGTGACAACTCTGAGCTGATCTTGTTCTCGGTCACCTTGACAGCTGCATTCAGACGCTTGTCATTCTTGTACCAGTGCAACGATGGCGGGGGATTGCCGCCAGCGGAGCTGCATTGCAGCTTCAATATGGAGCCAGAGACTAAAATATCACCATCATTATAGCCGGTGAGCAGCGGTGGAGAGGGTGGATCTGTGTATGTATGTTATGGTAACCAGATTTAGTTAACAAACGCTTGACGCTTTGATGATGGGAACAATTCCCATACCCGAGTTTGTGGCATTAATACTTACATAACACATTGACGGTGTGCGAGCCAACCACATTCTGCGTAAGCTCTGTGTTAAGCGCATGGCAGACTGCTATAAAGCTGCGACTTTGGGCATCTATATTGAGCGTTATATTGGAACTGCTGATCCAGCCGCCGTCGGGATTGCTTGTGGTCTTGAAGCTGCTGTTGTTCAAAGGACGTCCATTCATTGACCAGTTAATACGCGCAGCTGGATTGGAGGGCGCAGTGACACAACTCAGCTGCACAGTATCGCCCAGCTTGGCCTCTGTGCTGCCGCTCAAATAAACATCCTTGGGTGCATCTGTATAAATAAAATCCCAACCAACAGTTAGAGCCCCGTTTGTTGGGCAATAAAATACAAGTGACTTACACAACACAGTAAGATTAAGTTCCGCACGCAGCGGCGTTGTTGACAATAGATTCTTGGCCTCACAAACCAAATTGGCGCCATTATCTGCCGCACTGGCCGTAAACTTATAGACATTTTCGGATAGGCGACCGGAAGTGCGTTGTGGCGAATTAATGGCTACGCCATTGCGATACCAAACCAATTGGGCAGGCGGATTGCCGCCGCGACTGCGGCAAGCAATTTGCAGCTGCTGGCCACGACGCAAGGTTTCGCCCTGGCTGTAACCCTCAAAGAATGGCGGACCGGGTGGATCTGTCATGTGTGCAAAAGTTAAGCTTAGTTAAGCAAGGGCGTAGTTAGTTGCCAACTTACATAAAACGGATAATTGCACCTGAGCGCGCATGGGCACATCTGGCGGCAGCGCCTTGTGGCGTGCTTCGCATGAGTATTCCTTGTAGTCATCGTCGGCACGCGGCTGCAGCTGCAGCATTGAGCTCGTACGGAAGCGCTTGGGTGCCGTCTCGTTGACAGTGACAGTGACAGCGGCTGCCATGCGATCAAGAGAAGCAACATTAGCTGCTGTGGAATTCAATTTAAAGAAGCATTTATCACTTACATGGCTGCAGCTGGTTTTCGCCTTGATACCAAACAATTTCCGCCGCCGGATTGGCGTTCTCTGTAATGCAGTGCAGCGTGAGATTTTGGCGTTCCACAACTTCCACTTTGGCATTGCGCGCATAACCCTCTATGGCAATGCTGCTGGGCGCTGCTACAATACTTAGTTTGGCATTGGCGCGTATAGCCGGATTGCCTGCCGCCGGTCCCACCTGGCACTGATACTCTGCATCGTCCTCAAGGGTGGCATTCTTTATTTGCAAATTGTAAACGCCATGTGTGGCATCCACCAGCACGGAATAGCGCGGAAAGCCTGGTATCACCGCAGAGAAGCCCAAAGCAAATCCATCCTTGGTCCACTGCACTTTGCCAGAGCGCTGTGCCACTTCGCAGCGCAGCAGCGTGTCGGTGCCCTCGAGTATTTGCAGATCGTGCGGCGTTATGCGAAACTTTTGTATGCCAACGGCAGGCGCAGCAGTTCCCTGGGCGCTGCAGCCAGCTGCAAACGCAAGAACATGGAAAGTAGTGGTTAATCGTCACGTTCGACATTTGGGCACGTAGGTGCGATGTGCAGCAGCTATGGAAATGGATCAATTGGCCTGTCTGTCACTCAGTGCGTCAGTCAGTCAGTCAGGCAGTCAGTCACTGGACGCGCTTGTCACAGTTACAGTTACCCAGTTTACACAGATACACACGCATACACACAGCCGCCAACGCTCACATCAAATACACATTACTTAATCGTAAGCCCCAATAGCATCGCTCAGTCACATCGTACTAATTTGCTACAAGTTTTCTTTATTTTTCTTTATATATATTTTTTTTCGCCCAGCACACATAAATACACACGCACACACACCAACATATGAGTATGTCAGGCCACTCTCAGGCTGTCATTGAGACATGTCTGTCGTATTGGATACGTACAACCCACACCTATTCGAAGTAGGTCTACATCTTGTGGCTCATTAGCATTAAAATGTCTTAAAGAAAAAGAGCAAAGCAACCCAGCCACGTTCGATACCAGTCAAATTGAACGGCATACCCAACGCAGTATCTCTTAGATTCTCTGTGCGTGCGAGTGTGTGTGCGGCACAACCTAATCAGCAATCTACATAGGTAATGTACCTAAAAGCTTAGCCGACCTACAGTGGTACAAAACTATCGAAAAATTAGTGGAAACCTCAGCGAAAGCAGTTGTAGATTACTCAACGCAAGTGTAGGTAGAATAGCTGTAAGGAGTTGATAGGAACACTTGTAGGACAGACAATGGGGAGCGATCTTTGCAATCAGTTGTGCAACCAGTAGATCTGTTGTTTCTGATATTTTAGTTAGTATTGCAAGAAGATTACAAAAAATTTTCTAGACAATAATATAAAACATACTAGTGATACATGTCTTGAACATGCTCCAAAATTGGCTTATAACTGATAACCGCTACCTAATCAAAGCTCATCAGATTCCATTTTTGGTTACGCCGTTTCATGGGGTCTTCACCCACTGTGTGCGGTTGTCAGAGCGACTGCGTACGACGTGCCTACAAATGGCTCAACAAATAAACGTCGCTGTCGTGGACTTCATCAATGGATTAATTGATTATTTGTCGCAGGCAGCTCAGCAACAGAGCAACAAAGTCAGCCAGCTGGCCAACGTGCTACAAACAAAGAGTTGGGGGCCGCAACAAAACGAACGACATGATCTTCAAATAAGTTCAGTTTCCGTTGAAAACAAAATAAATTATACTAAGACATGGCTCAGTGTGAGCCGGTTTACTATCGGATATGATTGAGTCACAGCGGAAATGTGGCAAGCGCTTAATAGATCGACAAACAGTTTGACCGAACCATAGACTCATGGATCAATAGATGAACGGACCACACATACTCTAAGCCTTAGTTGGAAGTTCCATTTTAGATGAAAAGTTCATGCAATTAAGTAAGTCAGTTGACCAGCTGAACTGTGGCACCAGCAGCATCAGCAGGAGCAGCCGAAGCAAGTGCAGAACGTTTCCTGTGGCAATTAAGCAACACAGCAGATACAACAAGCAATGACAATGTACCTCTCTACTGCTGCCCGCCCCACCCATCGAAAACAACTGCAGTACTTAACAGGTTTTGCTTTTGTGATGACAATGACTACAATGACAACAGCAACAACAACTACAGCAATAATTGCGATGACGAAAAACAGACAAGACCCCAAAAAAACAAAGAGCGAAAAGACTCAGTCAAGACCCAAGCTCAACTACAACTCATTTAGTGCCATTACGAAGGGGTGGCCGGGTGAACCAGTCGTGCCCCTTGCTGCATGTAAAAGACAATACGCAATGGGTAATTGTCACACATATGCAAGGCAGGATGGCCAACAAAGAAATCCTTGAAGTGTGACAGTAGGAAGCGTACAAGGCACTACCAGCAGTTACAGAGACACTAACACCAGAATGAAAAAAATGAAAAAAAAAAAAAAAGAATGAAAACCACTTGGCCCAGCAAGAAAAGTGAAGTGAAGTGCATAGAGCGCAAAGTAAATGAAAGACTAAATGGACAGCATGGACAGCTGTGGCAACAAGCAGCAGACCGGTTTACAATTTCCATTCATACGTTCTGGACATGGTCACTTTATGGCAAGCAACTCCTGTGCATGAGTAACAGTGCGTTGTAATTGTCAGCGGCCAAGTGTGCCCACAAATTGTATACACACATGCACACACACGCACACGCACTCTAAACTAACATCTTAACCGCAAAATGTTGTACGCATTTGATGTTCCTGATGATCCTGAAGGCATTGAGTCGCCGCCTAGAGCGCACTGAGCACACGGGCTCGGGGCTACACTGGGCCTGGTGGCCACAAGTTAAGTGAGTGCCTGGGCATAGGCCGAAAGCTTGCTAATAGTCGTGCTGTTTGTTGGGTTACGTGGCAAGTGTGGCAAGCGAAGCGCAACACCGGATGTCGCACTAATGGTCAACGACAGCGTCACTCTGCTCAAGTTGGCGTAGTGTGGCCAGGGCGGGGTCCTCATCCATAGCATAGTCGCATGCATGAGTATCGAAGCTTCTAGCTTTTGCCTCCGTTGCGCTTTGTAAGTTAAACTATCTACAAGTCATTAACTCATACAAAAGCAACAGAGCAGCCTAGCAGGCGCACAGCAGGCTACAATCAGGAGGCAACTACTACGTCATCGCTGCTAGCAGCTGAGGCAACTGAGAGGCAGCTGTGGCAGCGTCATCTACGTTACATTTAGCTTTGACTAAGAACTGAGCCTGAACTGAAGTGCCTGGAACAACGCGCACAGTTTTGCCTTTTGTTTTGTTCTTTTGATTTGGCTTTGGCTTGGCTTGGACGGCTTGGTTTTGCTTTTAACCAAGTATCTTAGCCCTGTTTTTCTCTCTCTCTATCTCTCTGTATCATTGTGCCTGCTCTGATGATGCTGTGCGCACTTATCAAGACCAGTTTCCAACGCCTTTTGCTCTTGTCTCTTTTAGGCTCTGGCGTTTTGTGTGTTTGCGTTAATGGAAAATATTGTGGCATATCACAGGAAATCCGGTGAGGTTTTTTTTTTATTGCGTTGCCTGTTTTTGAACTCCTTTTAGCGGCTTGTTAGTGCCAGGACACTTGACACTTGTACAGAAAAGTCTCGATTTATAGCATGTGGCGTTGAATATCAAAGACAATCAATGGGAACAATCTTGTTACGCACGCAATGGACCCTTACATGCCCTAGAAATTCAATATTTTTCGAAAGATTTCGTGAGTTTTCACATAGAAAGATGTACTTGTTGAGTAACTACTTGGTAAACTTTGCAACGTGAATTTTAAGCACTTGATTAAAAATAGATGAAACATATCGAACTGAGGACTCATTTCTATTTTTATCAGTACTTGATTTGATACCCTGATTTTGTTGAATTCAAGCACTGCAAATGTTCTGTTCAATTAACATATTTCAGATTATATTTAAACTGTGCTAACTTAGTAGAGCATATTTTTTGTCTTGGTAAGTACTAGTACTAGTAAATAGTCACTAGTAAGTTGAAAATTAAAGTTATATTAATTTAAATAAAATAGTGTTATTATGTTTCTGCACTCTAGCACAAAAGAAATACCCTTTCCATATTGTGCATAAAATAAACAATGCAAAAAGAGTATTGCGATGGATGTAAAGGCGAATTATGCCCAAATTTAACTATCGCAGAAAACATATTTTCAATTTTATTGTTTTAATGTTTAAAATTTATATATTTTAATCAAGCGATTTACAGTCAAACAGTTTTTGCTTACGCGCAGCTTTGGCAAAAAATTTATATTCAAATTAATCAGACTTTTTGCTTGCTGGTATAGAGCTTTTGTGGCTGCTTTGGCAATATAAATTTAATCAAAATTTTATTTTATTTTTATTTTACTTCGTTTTGTTAATTTCACAAATGCCCCTTTATCATATTGACTAAAGGGATTTGGTGTCTTACAAATTTTTGTTAAGCGCCGGCAAAGTGTTTTAAATTGTTTGAAATTTGGCATCATGCTGCTGGCTTAAGCCTTTTTGGTAGCCATGACAATTATTTTTAATATATTAAGCTTGGGCTAAATGACACGAGTATGGCTGTGTGTGTGTCTGTGTGTGTGTGTGTGTTAACGTTTAAGTCATTTAAGCATTTTTCAGAGCTTAAAGGTTTGAGCTGGTAACTTCCATATGTCTAAGGCAGTCGTCAGCTAATACTCGACATTGGGGCAAAAGCAGCCTTAAATGTTGGCCCGAAGCAGGCTAGCGGTTTTGGCAGCATCGTATGGGCTTAAACGGATCAACGTTGTGTGTTAGCCTAATGAGGGGTTTAAGGCAGCGAATTGAAGTTGTGGCATATGGCTTGGAGGCCTTAAAATGTTGCTCAGAAACTAGTATCAATATAAATCTGAGCAGATAAGCTGTAAGCTTTCTGAAACAGAGCTGATATGCAGTGAATATAACTTGATTAGATAACATCGGATCGAAATGGATCCGTAATGCGCACAAAGTGCAGTCTGCAAGAACACAAATGAGAAAATTAAGAAGTTTTTCAACTAAGAGTTGAACCAGTGGCTGGTTAGGACAGAATTTGTCATTGTAGTCACATGACGTTTTCTACATAAAGAACCTGTTCATATTCCTAAGCGTACCCTTATTGTATGCTACTCCAAGCCTTCTCCCCGCACTTGCTGCAATAGGGTCTTAAGCGTGCCTAAGCTTCAACTGCCACTAGTTCCAAACACTTTTGCTTCGATCATTAGGGTTTTAAAACAACAGTTTACTTTATAGCCACTGTTTGCAACTGTTTGGTTTAGTTGGCGCACAACTCGACTCTCAGCTGGGCCACCCATTTAATGTGCGCCTTGGGCACGCTTAATAGATTCACAATAAAAACCTTGGCTCCCCGAAAGCAACAACCTCGCATACGACCTCGAAATCTTTGTCTTGTCTTGTTTTTTTTTTATTTTTGTTTTTGGTTGCTGCTGTCTTTGGTTTAAGCAAACTTTACACAAATTGCCACATTACCAAGTCTCTCTCTCTCTTTTTGTGCGCCAATTCGCCGGGCTCTCGCCCAGAACTGGAACGAACAACCCGTGTGTGTGTGTGTGTGTATGGTGTGTATGTTTATGTGCTTGGCCTGGTGCTGCACTGATTGAATTATAAATTTGCAGGCCAACAAATGTGCTGGGCAACATGCCAGTCAGTCGGTCTGCCAGCCAGCCAGCCAGCCATCCAGCCATACATATCAATGGTCACACAAGTGCCCTGCCCTAGCCAACCAGTATACATTCAGCATTACTTTCTAACTCCCAGACACCCACAACAAGCGTCACCACTTAGCTGAACGACGTTAAACTAATCAACTAATTTGCTATGAACTTTGCGGTTCATACAAATTAAAGCACTACGACAAGGACTGGGATATGTCCAAAGCTGGGCACCATAGACAGACCCATAACCATAGCATTAACATTAATTATTTTCTGCTTCATGAGCATTTTAGATGAAATCGTTTTGGCTGCCGCTTGCGAATGAAGTTGTGCCGCCATGCTCCATACTTAGACAAGTTTCGGACTTTCATCTTTAATTAATTAATAAAAATTATTGCCCTAGTTGAACTTACAGCGCCGACAACTATTTATGAATATGCATAAAAATATTTGAATATTTGAACTTTATTATTTTTGTGTGTGTTTTTAAGTGTATATATATTTTTTTTCTATGTGTGTAATGTCCGCAACTACCGCACCAAAAATTGTTTTTGAAAATTGAAAGTATTTTGCGGTTGAGGCATGCGGGCAAGGCAATTAGTTAAATTAAGGCTGCATGCAGTTGTAGGGGCGGCGGCAGCAGCGGACATAGTTTTTTTCTGTGCATGTAATTGCATATTTTATGCAAAAGTTTGCAAATTATTTGCAAAATGGCACAAAACACGAGTAGGCCAATATTGAAACAAGTTTCAAAATAAATACCAACAAACATGGGTACTTAAAAAGTCAATTAAAACGCATGTGCAATGCAAGGTACTAATTGCCTGTGGAAGTTAGTTTATTAAACGATTTTTAAAGTTTACACAATTAACTCTTGGGAATGAAAAAAATTTAGTTTAGAGCGAACATTTGACCAAGTTTTGATGCAAACTCAAAATGCGACATAATGTACAATTAACATTATTAACAAAAACAATAATGTGAAATAAAATAATTTCTATACAGTAAAACTAAGCAGAAAATTGTGAAATAAAGACAACTAGTGATCGAGGCACGAGATTCTAAGCGCAACAATTATAGTTTCCACTACCATAAAATACTAAAAATAGAAAAAAAAAAAAAAGACAAAGTTGTAAAGTTATTAATACCCAGGCAACGGGTTTACTTTCTGATGATTTTATGACTTTAAAAAAACTCTTAAAAAAACGCCTTTAAAAAAAACAAAACCGTCTGTTAGGTTTATTTTTTTACTATTGTTATGGCCAGTGCGTGGGTCCAAAGTTAATACGCCCACATAAAAAGTACTAGGCGGCATCAAGCTTTTGTAAAAAAAAGTAAAACAGAAAAAAAACAAAAACGAAACGTTAAAAAAATGACAAATTTTTATTAGTCATAAATCTGACATGGGCGATTGGCTGTTAATAAAAAACAAAAACAAACGGACATTGGGGAAGAGCCATCAACAAAACTGCTGACTAGCTGCAACGAAATAAATTATCCAAGTGAAAATTGGTCAAATAACATGTAGAAAGACTTCAATACGAAAGTGTATGGCGCATTAGTTTAAAGACTTGTTAGAGTGTGTCTGGCCAGCGCTTAAAAATATGCAACAACATTTTGTTTAAAGAGCTCATAAACATTTCAACAGCTTTTGGTTTTTTTTGTGCAGTTTTGACCAAGGTCCGCGTTTGTTAAACGAGCAAACTTTTTTGCCGCTGTGCCCCTTAACTTGCTACCAAGAGGAAATTAATTTACTTTTTATGCGCCCAACGCCAAACAGCAAAGTTTTTTAAGGCGCAAAGTTTTTGACTCAGTTAAGCTGAGTCTTCGAGTAAAGTTGAAGTAAGTAACTCAACCCACATGCGCTTTTCACACATCCCCACGCCATATGCAGTCGATTTAAATAAAGAAATCAAAGCAGCAGGCAAAATGGAAATGAACTCGTAAAGAGACAAAAAATCAAAGCAGCATTTGACAGCGACTCCGATACGTTGGGCCAAGAAACCAGTTTCAGACTTAGCCAGCGAGCCAATGTGTGGGCAAAAAGCAAAACAACTTTAACTTGGCTCTGACTTTAATCAAATACGGGTTTATGAATGGTCGCGGCTTTGGCCATATGAATGAGCGGAGCTTACAACGGCGATAAAGTCGTAGGCAGCTACAACAACGTTGGTAACAACGAACTCAATTTAAATTGATCGCGGCTAGTGTTTGGCGAGGGTAGGATGAAAGGTAATTGGTATAAGAAAGTGGGTGTCCTTTTTGCTAGAAGTTCGAACAGTTTGCAGAAGCGGCATTAGCTTTTTATTGTAAATGCGGCTCCATAATATCTTTCTCCATTTCGAAATTTCTGTCATAGTTTTAACCTGGGAATTTTCATAATTTTTAACTTAAATTTTTTGAGTGCCTGTGAATGAATGTAGCGCTACTGTAGTCCTTGCTTCATCATAATGAGTCTTAGCAGCAGGCAGGTTTTAATTGTAAATCATTTATATTTTTTTTTCATGAAGTTTTTCGAAAACTATGTGACAATCATCAAGAGTATAGTCCTAGAGACAACAACAGTTTGACAATTGGTAGGATTCCAGGTTTCAGCAATATTTTCGCTTAAAAGCGTATATGCCTTATGAGTAAATTACGGTTTCTCTACGAAACGGCCTTATTAGGTATCCATCAGTTTTTCAACGCGCTATTGGATATTTTCTTCAAGCAATCTTAAGTAGTTGGCATTGGTGCAATTAAAATATTGGCTAACTGCTCAATAATGTTCTTGTTGCCATAAGCCGCTTACTTCTTAATCCGCCCTTGCATACACATTTGCTGCGCTCGATATGCACGTATTTGCTCCAAGCCATCGTCATCGGCAGCGTCAACGTCAACGTCTTAAGCATATTAAGCACGCACCTGGCCTGCTGTTAGACTTGGCCAAGTTGCCGTTGCCATTGCCGCTCCGCTGCTGGCTTTTGGTTTAGTTTAATGCGCCAAAGCTTGCTGGGATCAGTCGATCGACCATCGACGTGGCGTTGCAAGCTGCACTTGTCGCTTAGAAAATGCCAAGACATTGCATGCCACACTTTGCCTTAGCATATAGTGGAACTAGTAATATATATTTTTATGTAGTATATATATGTACGACGTGTCAGTTGGCAGCTGCATAATTATAATGTCTGGCCGTGCCTGTCCGTCGTTAGCCGCTTTTGTTTTGCGCTTGGCTTGTCTGTCGGTCGAACAGACTTGCCAAAAGGTCAGACAATATATATACAAAGTATATTCTTTTATGTTTTATTGACGCTGCTGAACTTTAGTTGTTATTGCAGCAACCATATAGAGGGAACTGAAAAATTAGCCTAACCGTAAGTTAAGATTTGCAAAAACTAAAGATTTTACGTAACTAACGTTTTCTGGTTTAGAACAAGTTTTTATGTATTTGCGGCGATGGCATTCCATTTTGGCATATTACAATATACTTTCAAAGAAGATTTAATATAAAATCAAAATACAATAGATATTAATTTTCAATCATAAGAAAAGTATAATTAGAGAATTTTGAAAACGTGCGTTCACGCTTAAATCAGTCAAGTTTTTGTGCAACTATGCAATATTACAGGTGTGAATACAATTTATCGATTGACAAATAAAAATTAATTTGGTAGCCAATGATATTACAAGTTTCGCATTTAAATATACTTTAAAACTTTTAAAAATATTGAATTACTTAATAAAAAGTATTTCATTTTCATTGAGTTTCTGGTAATACAATTTTTCTTCTAAATATATTCACACAAACTTTCATAAAAATATTACCGCCCATAAATATTTTATTATTATTTAAAGTAAAGCCAGTAAGAACATTTTAGATTTGTCGAACAAAAAAAAATCGGAAGGCTTATATGCTCGAAAGAAGCGAGCGGAAGATCAGAATACACGGGTTGTGGAGCCCAGGACTCGAAACAAAGTGTCCCAATACATTAAAAAAAAATCAGTCAATGTATCCGAAAAGACACAGTAGTAATTAATTTCAATTCTCATAAAGTTTGTAAGTGCTAAATTATAAATTTAAGTTTGTTGTGGAAATTTGCAACAGCAAGCGTGAATACCCTTTTTGTCAATTTTAAACATGCGTCTATGAAGTTTTCTTTAACGAAGATTTTCAATATTCTTCAATTGCGCATAAAGCCAAACTGTTTATCAATTTAAATAATATTAATATTGAATTTTGTACCATAATTGATGTGGCATTTTTGACACAATCGCATATTTGCCGAAATAATAACCAAATTGTGCGCCAATGCAACTAGTATTAATTTTTTATACATAAATGCGGCATATTATTTATGCCGACGAAAAAATGGCTGCGCAAATAAATGTATAAATAATCAATTTGATTTTTTATTACCTTAAATTTGTAACGTTAAATATTTTAAATGAAAATATACACATACACACGTGTTTATATATAAAATATTTATAAAAGATTTAAAACAATTTATATGTAGATGTGTAATTCCATGCTGCCGCCAAACAGATTTAAAACCTACAAAGTCTTCGTTTTTTATTTAACACATTTCGATAGCCTTATGTGTATTTAATCAATTTTAAGTTTATTTATATTTGTCATAAGAAATCCTTTTAAAAATTAAATAAATGCAATATTTTTTATTATGAAATATATAGTAGTGTGTGTTTTTAATTTAAAGCTAAAAATATTGTAAGCTTTCATACAATTCAATTCATTTAACGAAATTCTCATTTATTTGATATTTTGCACTTTTATTGCTGCAAATACAATGCATATAGTATATTATGTACATATATATATATATGTACCATATATATATAGTGTATGTATATAGGTACTATCCATGTGTGTGTGTCGACCCGCAGCTACTATAGTACGTTTCCATGAATGATTGTTGCTGTTTTCAAAGTTTCTGTCATTTTGTTTGCTTTTTGTTTAATTTTATTTATTTATGCAACTTTAAACTTTTCAGCTGTATTTTTGTTTTATGGCTTTTTATTTATTTTTGGCTTTTTATTATTATTATTCTTTTTTTTTGTGCGTGTTGGCTGTTCCATTTTAAATCTAGCTCATTTGTTTTTCAAAATCTTCATAGCCAGCTGATTGCAAGCCGAAAAATTATTAAAAAAATGTATTTGCGGTCTGATTCAAGGATAGATCTTTATCGACTTTAAGTTAGCATTATAAATATATGGGGGCATATGTTGAGTGTTGAAGTAAATTCAAATTAGCCAAACTTGCATTTTGACATTTATTGTTGTTATTATAATATATAACCTAAAACAAAAGAAGATAAAGAAGCAAAAAAAAAACACATAAAACATTTTATTTTGCACATTTGACTATAATGGCAGCACCCCAAAAAGAACTAAAAAGCCACTCAAGCGTTTCCGAGTCTCACAGCAAAAACAAACCAAAAAAATATAAATAAAATTTAAAAAAAAATACAAGACTGCCTGAAATTCAAGTTGGTTATCTCACGAAGTCGCCAACTTGGAAAACTGCTCGAGCATAACATTTTGGTTACATTCAAAAGTTAGATAATCACAAGCGTCGACGGCTGCGACGACTGCGCCGACGACGGAGACAACGACGGAGTCAACCAAAAACTCAGATACTGCAACATGGCCAAGCTAGATTAATGGCTTGAAGCTGATTAGTTTGAGGCCAAGAAAAAATCGAAGCATAGAAGAGTATACAATAAAAATAAAAACAATAGAAGGCCAAAAAAAAAAAAATAAATAAAAACACACAGCAGCCATAATTAAGCACACTCTGCCCTGTCGCAATCTTGTAAGAATTTGTTAATAACAGACAAGTTGAGATAAATATAAAATGCCCCATATGGATACTGCAGAGAACTAAGAAACAGACGCAGAGAGAAGACAGCTGCTGCTGGGTTATAGAAACCCAGAGACAGTGCCCAAAACGTTCATTTGTCAAAATTAACACGCAGCCAGCAGCACCTTAGGGCATTTTAATTTTAAAGATAATTCTTTCTTTTAATTTTTGGTTTTTCGATTGTATACAAAAAAATTATAAACAATTTTCACATTGTCACATTGCAAGTTGCAGCAGTTGGTTTTGTGGTTTTAGTTTTGTGATATTAAAACATTAAAATTTTCCAATCAATGGGTTAACTCAACTTTTTGACCTTTTATGTTGCATTTATTTAAGCCAAAAATTAGTAACTTTTTTATGCTTTATAAACATTTCTTATGTATTTTTGCTTTATTTAATAATTTCTCTCTTTTTATCATTATCTTAATTGCAATTTTTTCCTTTTCACTTAGTTTTTTTGTGCGCTTTGCTTTCACTTTACAATTAACTTAAAGATTATGAAGTTCATCACCCAACTACGGAAATAGAAAATTTCCTTAATTTAAACAATTTGCTATTGTAATTCGTTTTAAAAGTTCATGTCTCTCATTGTTTTTGAAACTTGTGCAATACTAAACTGATAAATATTTAAAAGTCCAACCTATTAAACTTATGCCCATTAGAGGAAACATTTAAATCTATGAAAACGTATTGAAATATGTCTAATACTTGGAGAGTAGAGTCTTTAGAGAAAGATACAATGTCAAGCTCAAACAAAAATCCACATTTACTAACGTTGATAGGTATAAAAATTATCAGTTGGGTTGGACATATAAGAGCAACTGGCACCTACCTACCTAGAAGAATCCTGTTACGTTTGGTAAACGCAGAACAAGTTATTGAATACGCACAAAAACTGGGTATTCGATCTTGGAGACTTAAGCAAGACTCTTGTTTTTCGTACCAATATTAAGGTTGAAGCCTGTTTTTTAGTGATAAATGTTTGTTAAAGTTTTCAATAGAAGAAAATTTAGAGTGCAGCGCGTTTATGGTCACCTCTACTGCTTGGTGTACAAATCAAGCAGTTCATGCAGTGCAGTGTTATTAATTCATCTTCAAAATTAGAACAGAGGAACAGAGAAGAATAACAAATCGGAACCTTTAATTTGTAACGTTTGCACACTCATCTCTATACTGAAATAGAGCATTAAATAGTCGTCGAACTTTCAGCCAAGTAGCATTTTTGCCTGCTTGTTTTAATTCAATTTTTGTTAACTGTAACAGCAGGCTACAATTTTATAGGTTTTCTCAGTCAGGCTGTGGCAATTTAATTGAGGCAACAAGAACCATAACAACAACTAAAACAAAAAGAAACAACACCAACCACAAAAACACACAAAAAAAAACTGTCAAAACCGGCTTAGGTGCGTCGCACACAGATACACACAACTACACACTTGAGCCCATCCATCATTACCGAATGCACTTGTATGTGTTGCTGGTGCGCTGCACCTGCTCGCATTTTCTTAAAGGAAGCCTTCTTCATTGATATTTTCATGGCTCAACTGTGGTTCAACTTTCGCATGCGCAAAGTTGCTCAGCAACATATTGCGGCTGCCTCAACGACGTCCGGCTGACCAGTTTGTTATAGCCAACTCTGGAGCCAGCTGGCCTGGTTTGCTCGCAGAGCGCCCCAAAAGCTTCTGTAACTACTCTTTTGCGCAAGTTTTCTTGGGTTTTTTTTTTGTTTTCTTGATTTTTTTTGCTGTGATTCTGATTTCTTTCTTGACTGTCTTTTATTTTTTTGCTGCCACATTTTGTGGTAGTTGTTTTTGTGTGTAAGTTAATATGAGTTGTAGCACGATGATTGCTTCCTGTGTAAGCGCTGTGATGACGTTGACGGCTGTGACGACAGCTACTGCAAAGGTAGAGCACAGCGCGCGCAGCGAGCAATTGGAAAGGAAGCCAGTGCTGCCCTTTTTTTTGTTGTTGCTTAAAAATATGTTTACTGGCAACTTTGATTTTTTTTCGTTTTGTTTGTTTTTGCAGCGTCTTTTATGAATGAAAAATCGTTGGTATTGTTGTTGTTGTTGATGTTGTCGTCGTTGCCGGTTGGCGGAAGTTATAAATTAATTGAGTAAATATCGATTCGCGCAGCTCACAAACGTTGGGCTGCACTTTCCAGCAGCAGCAGCAGCACGTTAATTGGCAGCACTTAAACAAGTTACTAACAGCGTCGAGAGAGTAATTTCCAAAGCCTGCTGCCGCTACCGTGCCGGTTAACCCCGCTACTACTTAGCCACCCCTTGCTATTTGCATAGCCAAATTGGCAAACGTGGCAAAGCAGTGGGTCGTCACTGTGCCATTTGCCACTTGCCACTTGTAAATGAAGTTAGAAATGTTTAAGCCACCCCCCTCTCATACACAAGCGCTACGTCAGTTTGTCAGTTTGTCATTCAAGCAACATCAACAGCATTAACAACATCAATAACATGCTATATACATATATATGTTTGTTTGTTTGTTTGTTTGCGCTTTGCAGATTAATGCCCCAAGATATGGCCAAGATATTCAATTGCGGGTCCGGGTCTTGCCAAGTTTATGCAGTTTGATAATTTATTGGTTACGCGTTTAATGAATTTTTATGTTTTGTTTATTTGGGTGGGGCAATGTGGCTTTTTTCATGACTTTTGCCTGTACTAAGTAACTTTTTTAATGCGTTTGGCCTGTAATTTGGCTTTTTTATGGCACAATCTAGAGCCTAACAAGCCATGTCATAATTAACAATGACCTGACTACAAAAGCAGAACAACAAGTTTGGTAGTAAACGCAAAAGAGTTTTGTGCTTAGCCGCGTTTGCTTTAAAAATGACATTAAGTCTGTAGTTTGCAATATTTTCAGCAATTATATTATATTATATATTTAGTTATAAATTACCTGTCTTTTAAACTAGTTCTTAATTAAGTAGAGCACTTTGTTAGCTGTTATTGAGCGTATCTTTAAGAGCAAATGTATCTGTTTCTACAAGGCATAACTTTTTAAAAGCCTTGAGCATCGAAACTGCTACCAAATTGTACATGTTAGCCAAGTTTTTGTATTTTGCTATAAATGGCTTTAAAGTGTTGATTAACCTTTCAAAACATTTAGCTTTTTGTTATTTTTTTTTTTTGGTTAAAAGCTTTTACTAATTTAGCTTGCTATAAAAACGCTTAAACAAATAACCATCTACTAGCTTTAAAATCAAAAATTTATGTTTTGCATAAAAAACTTAAATAGTTTTGTCAAACTTTAATTAGCCGCCAGTTTATATGGCACATAATGGTTTCATAAAAATGCCACCAAATTGACATAATTTGCAAACCGGCTGCCATCAAAATGTATCTCTATCTATCTATGTGCATTGCTTTAAGGTTCATTTAATTTGACGCCTTTAACCAACTTGCATCATGCCATAAATCTGCCATTAAGATACTACTTTAGGCGCCATACTCCAAGCACGCTATAAACTGCTTATATATAAATATTAAAATCAATGTATCTATATATTGTTGTGGTCGCCTTATCGACGCTATCTCAGCGTCGTCATGCATAATTGCTTATGTATACCAGCTACAGATACCTAACTATGACTGTCTATATAACATATGCTGCGGCATGATCCAGTTGCTGTAGATCATAACGAGTGGCATGAGTGTTGTCTTTTAAAAACGCAGTGACAGTACCTTGAGAAGGGTTAGGTGTCCTCTGCAAACTGCACTGCAACTTTTCTCTGTTTTCAGTACAGTTCAAAGACATAACCATTCCCGCATACATGCTGCGTATACTTAATTTGTAGCCCCCCCCCCCCCCCAAAAAATGTTGCAAGCCATTTGCGCCACTGCCAATATGCCACTACTGTTGCAACTTGTTTGCCGCTTGTTGACGCCACCTAACTGTCAACTTTCTTTTTTTTTTGTCAGCGCACATAATTACAACTGCTGTGTATATAATGCAGCGTATTAAGTTTTACTTGCATGCAATTAGCATAAAAAAAATATCAGCACGGTTTGCATTTATATAACGCCACAAATTATGCATCTTCGGGCTGCCGTAGCTGCTGCAGTAAATGTGCAACGAATTGGCATCCTGAGTCTGAGCCTTGCCACAGCTACTGCTGTGCGCGCTGCTGCCATTATGCCAAACTGCAATGACGTTGAATAATGACCGAAATGCAACAAACACTGATGGTGGCACCGCTCAGCCAGACATACAGACAGCAGACAGACAACGCTGACGACGACTCTCAAGTGGCAACAGCCGCAAGCAGACGCCACCACATTGCCGCAACTTCAACTTCAGCTGCTGCCTGGAGATGCCGCTACTGACACCTTACGCACGCCCACTTGCCGCTGCATTACTGCACATAGATACTTCAACACACACACACACACGCATACAAACATACTTGCAACAAAGACCAGGCATAGGCGGCATAGGTTTGCTGTGGCACGCATGAATAGAGCGCGCCGCTTGGCGTTTTCATTACACTGCCGAGTTTTCACTCACTTGACGTGAAAAGTGCTGCAAAATAAGCAAAGCAAAAGAAAAATCCAAATACAAAAAAAAGAGAAACATGTTAAAAGACAAATAAAATGCAAGCGCAAACAAAAAATTGGTTCAATTTTGCACAAAGAGACACAGCACAGAGCCCAGCCTAGCCAAAGGCACAGTGGGCTGTTTTTGGAAGTTTTCATATAAATTGTAAACTTGTCAAGAAAATAAGATGATTCAATCGCCTTAAAGGTTTGGCAGCATATTCGCAAAAGACATAAAGTCAAATTCGTGAAATAAAGGTTGATTTTTTGGCAATTTATTTTTCTATATAATATTATTGAATTTTATTATTAAAATTTTTATTTGGTAAGGTAAATGTAATTTCTCGCAAATTCATTCAATCGGAAATGATCAGATTAGATTAAATAAACAAGCTTGAGGCATTCAGAGCAACCAGAAGCAACCCTAAAAAGCTATTGATTGTCGCACCTTATGGGCCGGCAGCATCATTGATCCGTACTCTTGCAACGACGGCGAAGGCCAGAGCGTTATTGTGAATGGCGAGCGCTAATTTAACAAATTTTGTTTTGCCGCAAATGGATGAGCCCGACTTGGCGGCTAACATGTGGTTGCAGCAAGATAATGCCACACAGCACTCGATACAATGGCCCAATTGTAAGGTCAATTGGGTAAGCAGTTTATATCGGTTTTGGACTCGCTCAATTGACTGGTAACAGATGCTTGCCCATTGTTTAAGGAGAGTAAGCCAAAAGTGAACCCCTCTTACGATCTGTTTGCAAGGCAGTTGCGATTGACTTTTATACGAAATTAAGCAATTAATTATAGAGATCATTTCATCAACTCAAATTTAAATATCGCATACTTTTGCGATTTTAGTTTACTCTGGAGCCCTAAAAATATCGGCCTTTATTAAAGTGGAGAATATTGCAACCAATTTCTCTTCAGGCGAGATATGGAAAATTATTTTTGAACAATAATTTAAAAGGTTATATAGATAAAGAGATTTGTTTTTTACTATTATATATTATGTGCAGATTAAGTCAAAGAGTGTGGTAAATTGTTGTAAGTTACATTAAAATATTATTTCAATCTTAACTTAGCAGAACTCTTACCAGTTTCATATTTATGCATTTGTAAAGTTCTATTTGTTTTTATTTGATTTTTTAATTTATTAAATTAAGCTGCTTTTTTGGAGCCAAAATGCTTGGTTGTTAATAAACTAATTTTAATTAAAACAAATAAATGCACTGCCAACTGCTGCTTGCTTTGTTATTCAAACAATAGCACGAAAACATCCTTAAAGTACTTTTCCGTGTTGTTCTTTCTCGCTTCCCCCTATTGTTGTTATAGAAATAAAAGATGAAATCAAAAACTGGGCTAAGCTTGTTGCTATCGAACAGCTTTATACCAACTTGTCGCCTCGCACACTTGCTAATCCAATACAGTTCAGATTTGCGCGTTTGAAATCTGGCCCATTGTGCCCAAGTAAAGGGCAGCTGTGTCAAGCGGGGTAAACAAAGACAGCAGCTCGCCAACCATGCCCTAAGCCTATTGAAGTTCACGTCAAAGCCAAAAGCATGTTTTTTTTTCTCATTTGTTTCAAATCTTTTTTTTTTAATAGTATTTTTTCTTTTTGTTGAAGACCAAACGACAACTCGTTAGCACAAATTTTGCTATGTGGATATAGCCAAAGCTACAGTCAGCTTAAAATGTTAGAGTTGAGAAGCGGTGGGGCAGGGAACGGCACTGCCAGTGCTTGCCCAGTTTACTGTCAACGCCTTCTAAATGGGAGCAGCTCCCACACTTGCCACACGCCGCACACTCTTTGTGCGCTGTTTTTCACAATAGAATCCGAGACGAGCGTTTTGCGTTTTACGACCAAACAGGAAAAGTCAGCTAGTTGTTGTTGTTTTTTTTTTGGCAAATTTTCATAAACTGTTATTTATTTTTATTGCACAAAGAAAATGTGAGCAAAACTGCAAAAGCAGTGGCAAAAGTTGCTAGCAAATTTTCTGCAGCTTTTTGTTGTTTTGTGTTAATTTTGATTTTTTTTATTATTTTTATTACTATTTTTTTTTAGTTGGCAAAGTCTGTAGCGGAAGTGAATTTGCACAAAAAAACAGCTCTTGCTGCTTTTGACCAGCGCCAAACTCACACAGACATTAAAAAACAAAAAAAAAATAAAACTAAAAACAAAATGGCAGACTGAGCGAGCGACTGAGGAGACCCAATGCGAAAATTGTAAGACAAGGCAAATATGCATAAGCCAAATGCGAGCAGAGCCAGCTTACATACAACGCACAAACAACAACAACAACTACAACTTTATAACTACAACAACAACAACAGCAGATACAACAAAACCAACAACTACAACAAACATAACACGAAGGCGCATTTTATTTACATAAAAACAAATGACCAGCATTTTGTGTTGTCTCTTTGTGTGTCTTTGTGTTAAGAGCGGGCTTCTCAGCCAGCATCATGGCTTGCAACGCTCTGACTGGGGTTTGGGGCACATTGCAGTAGTCGTAGTCGTTGTAGTAGTAGCTACGTACCCCTCCAGTCAGTTGATGAGTAAGATGTTGGCCACAAAATGTAAACTTAACACCGAGCATTAAGACAGGAGTTGTCCATTATATTGAAGTGTATCTGTGTGCGGTTGGTTGGTTGTCTACACTCCGGTAGGTCTATTAGATGACAAGCCAAGTTACTGCTTTGGAATTTACTGAAATACTTTTACTACTTGGTGGCATGAGTTGGTTAAATGTGAATGAGTGCTGAATGGAAAACCGATTTCACAAAGGATTGCAGTTTATTAAAAATTTTTAATATCATAAATATGCAAGAATTGCTAAAGTTACGAGAGTAAACAAAATAATAAAATCGGGCATATAAAAAAAAGTAATAAAATATAATAGAATAGAATAGAATACTGCTTCTGCAATCTAACGCATATTTGGGTTTTCACTTCAATAAGAAAAAAAAAAAATAAAGAGCTTGCAGCAGCTTAAAAATTTTTAAATTCTGATAGGATATATGTCTCTGGTCGATTTGATTGTACTAAATGCTATTGTATTCGTTTTATAAAAATAGCTGATAAATAATATAAATAATAACAATAAATTAAAATATAATTGTATTTAGTATAAAGCAATCCTAAAAACGCCTAATTTTTGTAATATTTTTGAAAAAAATTAAATTTAAGGGTAAATTTAAGAATTAAAAATAAAGGGTGATTTTTTAGCAACTTATTTTTCGCTAATCAAATTTACTTTTTTTTGTGCTTGACGTGCCTTGTATTGCAGTCAATTATCTTAAAATCGGTCAAAAATCTTAAGGCAAACTATTGGTAATTAATAATTGACAGTTCTGAAAAAGAAAACTGTTTTACAAATAAAATTATATAAAATACAAATCACGTGGTGATGGTTTACAATATTAATTGCCTTTGTTTTTACGTGATTTTCTGTACTTTTGTTGTATATTATTTAAAAGCAGCTTCGAATAAAAACATAAAGTATATGCTTTTAGTAATTTATTTTGTTACTGTGCTTGAAAAAAACATTAACCATTAGTTCTGCTTCTAACAAATGATTTCAAAATAATTCAAAGGTAAATGTTTTTATTACCATGCATTTGATGCAAACATATTTTTTAAATTACTTTAGTTTATACGAAACTTGCAGTTTTTATTTTTGAACTAATTTTTGATTGTAAACCACAAAAAATATAATAGATTTTGTTTTCTTAAGAACCGTTTTTGTCTTTTAAAAATATGTTTTTGATTACTTTTTCTGTTATTCATTAATAATTCATCATATATATTTTGATTCATCATAATATACGATAGATCTAACTGTATTCAATTCAATTGAATTTCATTTTTTTAAGACATTTTCGCAATTATAAATTTTTGATCCTATAATAAGATAATAACTAAATGCAAAAAACTCTATTGTTATATTATATACTTGATTACTGGCGTTATTATTTTAAAGTTTAACTTAAAGTTAACAAAGCATTTATGAAAGAAAATTAAACTCCAATGTTTATCTTATGACTTCTCTTGGTCCTAAGTTTTTCATTTTTCCTATATCACTCTATTTTCGGCCACAATCCTTCTACCAGATGTTTTTATTATCATCCATATTGTCTTTAACACTATTGTTTACCCTATCTTTTCTTTCCCAGGACTGCTGCTTATACTGGGACTAAATTTATAGCTGGTACTAGGTAACTGAAGAATCATTTTAAAAATTGATTAAAAGCAGTCGAGTTCTCTAAATTATGATATATGTCATAATCTTATACTTATTTTTAAAACACAATAGGAAACAGAGTCGAATTTAAAAACTTTCGTTCAAAAATGTTTTCAGATAGTGGAATTTCAGTTGACTCTTGACTGACTGAAATTGCAAAATTATTCAAGTCGCTGCGTCGTTCAAAATTTTTGTAATTTATTTTTTGCAACCGTTATGTGAAAGATACATGCAATAAACTTTGATAGTATTTGAAGAAAGATCTCTACAATTACCAACGTATTTTAACTTTAAGCCCTCATTGCATCAGCCCAAAATTAGTTTTCTACGTATGCACTCTCTGCACTTGTCACAGCCATTTTGCGTCTTTGTCACTTCAACTCTTAAAATAATTCTAAAACTTGCCCATCCCTAGGCACTATTCTCGATACTCCCTTTGTATATTTATGTTAATTACACGAAATAAGCCTAGTAGAACCTGTCATTATGAGGCAGTTGCAATTCGCCAAGTTGTGGATGCCCACAGAAAATTTTGCATACACGCCCAGAGCAGCTGCCCGCACATACAGCTGTCCGTGTCCAAGGTGCTACGGGTTTGCCCACTTCAGTGGCACACGCGCTTCCAAATTAATACAAGACAAGCTGCAAAGGCAAACAAGCCAGACAGGCAAAAAAAATAAAAGAATACTAAAAAAAATAAAATAATAAATATAAAAGGCGGCCAAGCTGTAAAAAGAAATACACCTGCCCGTGCCGGTTGCACGGGCCTGGAGCTGTCGAATTTTCAGCATGTGAGGCAAGAGCCAGCCACACACTACTACTTCATCCAAAAAGAAAAGAAGCATTCAAATTATTATTTTTTCCGTCTTTTCAGCGCAACTAGAAAAATTGAGGATGTGGTTAAGAGCTCAAAGACATCAAGCCAAAAAAATGAAAAAGAAAAATATATATATATATAAATAAGAGAAGTGGAATTTACAAATCTTGTTTTTTTTTGCAGTTTGTGTACATAACGTGCCATGGCTAAGAGCTAAGGCAACTGTGCCGAAGGCAGGGCCGGTGGCAGGGCTTAACAGCCAAAAAGTAGGTTTATGCGCCTCGTCAATGTATGTGGTAGCACATGGAACATATAGAATGGCCAACATTGCTTTATAATCCCAGCGATTTACATAGGCAAATTGAATTAAAGCTAAAACCTCTGCAAACAGCCGTTTTCTAGTGCAGATGAGCGGCGCATGAGCGGCAGGGGGTGTAGCTAAAGCTGTATGGACTTAAAACCGATTTAGTTTAAGCCAAAGCTAAAATGTGTTACCATAAAGGTGTGACGCATGTGTGTGTGTGTGTGTGTGTGTCTGTAGGTAGGGAGGGAGGAGTTAGCAAGCAGCCAGGTTTCAGGCATTCAGCTTAATGTTTCAGTCATCATCGCCAGCGTCACCAGCACAATCATCAACATCATCGTCATTATGCTGATAGTGCTGGTAACGCCGTCACCATGTTGGCCAGCCATTTTCCAGTGCATTGAACTGACTCCAAGTGTTGGCTGCCTGGTCAGCTAGTTAATCGTTAATCGTTTTCTAGCAGTTGTTAAACTAGTGGGCAGTTTCTGTTAAATGGCCCATTTACTATGATGACTTCTTGGAGAGTGTACAACACATAAGCATGACTAGAGATACCAATACTTATTATAGAATATGTAAATATGAAAAAAGTCGAGCTGGTTATTAAGTTCAAACGAGCCGGGAAAGTGATTCATAATCTTTATATAATTACTAATGTTTCGCTGCTTTCTTCAATTTGCATTAACCGTTGTTATGTAACTGATCGTTAAATGTTCTTATAACTGAGTTTGAGTACAAAAGATACATTTCATAGTAGACTGCAGAGTACATATACATTTGTGGGAGTGGCCTTTATTTTGACTATCAAAAGATGTAGAAACTTGGCTGAGACAGTTTTAGTCTGCAAAAGTTAACTTGACTCATATGAGACTATTTTTATGTTAAGCTGGCTTGATGCTCTGCCTTTTTATGGTTGGTGCAGTTTCTGGCAATTGTTGTTCAATGGCTTCAAACAATAAGTTTTCTTTAAGTTTTTATATCTAAGTCAATGACTGTACCACATTTTTTGTACAAAATAATTAAAAACAACAAATTATCTACAATGAATCTACAAAATACACAAGGGGGAATTTAAAAAAAAATGTATATATAATTAATAAAGACATTGCTTTGTTTCATAAAATGAGTAAAATTCATATTCATTTCATTTAAGTGAAGTTGATTTGTGAAACAGGCTAGGTCAGCTATCAGAATTGATTGCTACATTTTGAGTTTGAAAAAAAAAATGTATATATTATGAGAACATTTAATATATTTTGGCAAAAAGGATACGGAAATTATGATCTCTGGTCTTATAATATACACATTTTTTAAAAGCAAGTTATGATCTTTCATTGCAGCTGCGCCTGATATACCGCAAATTGTTACTTATCTCAAAGCCAATTCTGCTCAAAACTTTTGAAGAGAACTTTGTTTATTAATAATAAAACCTATAAAATGTATAATATATATTTAACTAATTTCAACTAATGTCTAAAACCTTAAAACAAACTAAGCCTAGAAGCATAAAGTTGGCCAATATCAAAGTGCTCCAAGACTAATATTTTTTATTTAAATAAAGTAAAAAAATATTTTTTAAAAAGTGTATTTTTTTATTTTTTAATTTAATTAAAAACTTTTTTTTGTTATATCATTCAAGCTACACAACCTAAAAAATATTTTTTTCAGAAGTCGAAAATATCATTACATTTTTTCTTCATTTGTTTTTTTTTTAATAAAAATATTTAACTTATTAAAATTTGTGTTTGAATAAGTTCGACATATAATTATTATTGACATGTTCTTATTATAACACAATGCTATTATGACAACTTGGCCTATCTACTTTCAATTTCCAATTTTGTCTATCCTGAGCTTATAATTATATAAAATTAATTTACTTCATTCATGAACTTTAAACTCATTAAAATAAAAAATCACCAACATTTATAAAGCGAATTTTCTTGTTTGCAGATCGAACTATTTTTCAAACAAATCTTAACAACAAAATGTAAAAAAAATACACGCAAATTTAAAAATTTGTTTTTTTTTTACTTTTTAGTAACTAAAAATCATTGATTTAAAAGAAATTTAATTTTAAGTTTAACTTTACAATTTATAAGAAAATAGCCCATAAAATTAAATATTATTTGACTTTTCAATTCAAATTCATGTAGCGAAAAACTTAATTCATAAATAAATCAACTCAAAAATTTATGTATATAAATGGAAAATATTTTAAAAATATTTTGACAAGTTATACGTTTGTTTTTTAATCTAAAATAAAGTAAATAAATTAAGTTTTAAGTAATTAATTAATTTAAGGTTTTTTTTAGTTTTGATTATCGGTAAGATTGGTATAATATTTGCTCCTTCATTCAATGTAAAAAATAAGTAAAATAGCAATATTTTTTGAAAACGAAATTAAATTGAAACAAAATTAGTTTTTTTTATCAAAATTTAGTAGCTAAAAATACTGAATTAGATAACACTTTTATATTACCAAAATAATATATGATTCAACAATTATAATGCATTAATATATATAATCTGTTGTACAAATTGTTATGTTGAAATGCTTGAAGATGGAACTCTCTATATAAGTATCAACCATTTTAGTCTTAAATTATTTAAAAATATATATTATCTTAATATATTTACATAATTTTAAAATATTCAGCAATATTATAACGTAGCCAAAATCACATTTGGTTTTTTAAACTAAGTCCATGCGCATATATTGTCTGTTAAATTTCCTTTACATTTTTAGTTTTTAACTAAATTATCTAAGCACATTTCTTTTAAATAAGAAATTTTGAAAGCAATTTTTTTTAGTCTAAAAAAAATATATATTTTAATCAAAAGATTTCCATTTTAGTAAAAAATTTTTAGCTTTAACATTTATACTTGAGTATGTTTTTAATTAAATGTAATTTTTTGTAATTTAAAATATATATTATTTTATTCTTATTTCAGTGTTTAAAAAAATTTGAAATCTTTGATTTAATATATAATAGAATAGATATTATCAAACAAGCCAAACAAATTTAAAAAAAAGAACAAACGCTCTGTTTCCGGTTCTCAAGAGTATAAGAAATACAATCATAACAAAATCCAAGATAGTTATACTAATTTCAAGCATATTTAAAATATATTTTAATTAAAATTCAATAACAGCTTTTTTTAATATTAAACATTGTTGAATCTTTGCCTTCAGCAAATA
The DNA here is from genome assembly GCA_035046065.1 of Chymomyza procnemis. Lineage (NCBI taxonomy): Eukaryota > Metazoa > Arthropoda > Insecta > Diptera > Drosophilidae > Chymomyza > Chymomyza procnemis. The sequence goes on along the minus strand of JAWNOJ010000023.1, from coordinate 5,946,419 downwards.
TTTATTTAAATTTATTTCACCAAATGAAATTCCTAAAATAGAAACAACTCTACATGAATATTTTGCAGCTCTTTGCTTTCGCATCTTTGCATCTTAAACTTTTTATTAAGTTTTTGCGATGTCCGACAAACTTTGGCTAAACAAGTCTAGACATGCTGTCTGTCAATAAGGCCTGACTAATCAATTAAATCTGTATCTAAATGCCAAATGTGTTAAACAAATAGCCAAACCAAGTTTTTAAAGTTTTACTTAGGAAACATGTTTCAAGTCAAGATATAGAAGAAGAAAATCAAGCATTTTCGATTAACAGCTTGCTAATTAGCTACGCTTCAAATAAACTCACAAGTTCTGCTAACAAATACGTCATGTGGCATATAAAACAATTAAAAATAAAAAATAAATACAAAAAAAAATTGTGTTAAAAAATTGTTAAACCAATAAAGCGGCATTTATAAAGTTTTGGGCTAGAGACATGAAAAAAATAAAACTACTTTTTATGTTTCAAAATAAATGCTGTGCAGCTGCAATAGTTTTGCAAAATTTGAAAACTTTTTACGGCAGCAAATTAGTTCAAACAAATTTTTGCAAGTGTAAGCATAAAATATGCAAAAAAAAACGAATAAAAAACTAAGCAGAAATTAATTAAAAATTAAAGCTCAACAATGTTTGTAGCATAAAAGTGCGAAAAGTGCGCGCTACCCCTCTGCCTCCAACACAACGTCTTGGCCGTGGCGGCAATGAGCGAAGCAAAAATTAAATTATGTGTGCCACAAAGTTCGCCTGAATTATGTCGCATAAATCAAATAAACAGCAGCAATGGCATAAAAAATACAAAAAAAATATAAAAAATAATAATAAAAAAAAAGCAGGGTAGAAAAAAAGTTTTTGCTGCTGTTGCTGCAAGAATGCTGAGAAAATAACTGAGCAAAAATTTATACGAAAAACTTTTGCATTTAAAACGAGGCAAACAAGAGATAGACACAGCGGCTGGTAGAAGCTAGGGCTAGCAGGCCAAGAGTGTGCGGTCGAAAAACTGTCATGTGTGTGTGTGTGTATGCAACACTTGGCTGTGGCAACAACAATTTATATGTAGTTATTTCGCTTTTTTTGTTGCTTAAATGTATTGCAATTGCGGCGGCGTCAACAAACCAGCAAAATAAAAGTATCTACAAGTGTTTAAATGTCAACAAACCAAAAAAACAAAAAAAAACAAAAAAATCAAACAAAAGGAGTCTGAGCCGTGCAGAGAACTAAAGACGGCAGGCAGCCCCTTGCCAGGCATAAAATTTCATATAGAGATAAACGCGCAATTGTTTGACTGTCTGTCCGTAAGTCGCCGTCTTCTCTCTCAGCTGCGCGAGTCTGGCAGTCTGGGGCAGTGCATGGAGAAGTCGCACTGAGCTACGCCGCCAAGTTGCTAAGTTGAGCTAAGTTGGCAGCAGCCAGGCCCGAGGAGATGGAGCAAGCTGCACAGCCAACACATCGCATGTCTACGTCAGTGAGTTTTGCGTCTGGGTCGCATCTTTTTTGCGGCTGCCACAAATGTCATGAACTTTTGCATGGCAGGTTGTTGGCGCTAAGCAAAAAGTTAAGTCAAGTCAAGTTAAAGCAACTTGAGCTTAGTTCAACTTTGTTGCAACTTTTTAGGTTTTGGTTTTCGTTTCTTTTTTGTTGTTGTTGTTGCTGTTGGTCAGCATAACTACCTACCGACTGTTGCATATATGCAGACAGTGGCACTAATAACTTACCCATAAGGCAGCAAAATGTCAAAGTTATCCAAAAATGTTGTTGCGGCATTTTGTTGGCCAATTGTTTTATTTTTGCAACGTTCAAAACAAACAAATCGAATAATTGTTGCGTTAACAAACACACACACACTAACACAGTTTAGCTACTTTGTTATTCTTGTTGTTGTTGTTTAATTAAAAGCCGCAGCCGCATTAGGCTTGGCCATAATTTGCATACACTTTGGGCGCATCATAATTATATGAACGGGCCGCAGCTGACATTTTTGTGGCAGACACAATACCGTACGAAACACGTTTAGCAACTTGCCACCAACACTCGCTTGTACAGTTAAGGTATAATAATTACGGCAAAACTAACTGTTACACACTGCTTGCCACTTGTTTTATTTATTTTGTATTCTCAATTTTTCGTAAATTTTGTAATCTGCAACACGTTTTGCCACAGCAAAGCTTCAACTTGAGCTAACGCGCTTTGGTTGAACGCACGCAGAAGCGACAAACACAACTTGACTCACGCGTAGACCGCTGACAACTGATTTCAAGCGCGTGGTTAGCCTCAATGCGAAGCGCAGCTCAACCGCAAAGTGTGCGCAACATGTTGCAAGTGCACGCATCAAACATGTGCGCAGCGCAACTTATAATTGTCGTGTGCGGGGCACAAAACTAGGTTTGAGTCACTGCTAAGTCAGCGCAACCAACGGTTAGTTGTATTCAAACTTCGCGGTCGCCGTAGCTGCAGCTGCTTAAAACAATTTTAAACTTAAATTAAAAAAGTTTAAACTTTAAGCCACAAATTATTTAAATTTAATTTATAATTAAACAAATATATATTTTTTTTTTAAATTAAGACTGCTAGCGCTCACGCTGCACTAAAGTGCTCGTCAATATTTAGTACATAACTGCTTCGTGTGCGCGCTCTCATACACAGCAGCCACTGCGCCGGCGCCTTGTGTACTCGCTCTTATACGCTGCTCTTATACACATGCCTTAGGATATAGCTGAATTGGTTTTCGAACATCGGCGTATAAGAGCAGCACTTTTAGCAGTACTATTCGCAGAGTAACATAGCTGCAAATAAAGAGCGCAAACAACTATCAAATACTCTTACTCGCTCCCTTAGCTCTTGAACATAAAAGTGAAAGTGTCGCTGGGCTTGGCATTGATAGCAGTAACTTTGCCAAAAACATTCAGATAAAAGTTAAGATTCAGAAAGTTTCTGGGGTTAAGAGTAAAAATATTGGCCAAGAGTTTGGTAAGATGCTTCCGTTATCTCAAACCAAAGGCAGTAGCTACTTTTAGTTAACTCAAAACAAATTTCGTTGCCATTTGCGCAATTGCTGCGTAATTAATGCAAATTTAGTGACTTTGATATCCTTTGCTGCGGTCGACTCTTTTGATTGTAATTTGAACTTGATTGAAGCACAAAGCTTGACTTTAAAATTTTATATATTATTGAATTGTTTTAAGCTGAACTTATTAAATTGGCAGCATTTTGTAAGCTAAAAACTGTATTTTCAAAATTATTATATTATTATTTGGGATGTAGTTAAAATAAAGCCATTATTTTTGAATTGAAATTTAAGGCTTTAATTTTTTTTGTTCAATGACTTGTTGCCTTTAAAGGTAATTTCATTCCGTGTCTCTCATAGAAGCCCTCGTTCCTATTGCCAAAAAATTAAGACAGTCGATTTCCACAAGCCTCTCCTAAAGCAAAAATGCATAACTAAATTGTTCGCAATGGACAGAAAAAGATTGTAATCACTTAATGCCAGATCCGGACTATGAAGTGGATGTATACGAATCTCTCAACCAAGCTCCCGTAGCTTCTGGCGATTCACTAGCGATGTGCATGGCCAGGCGTTGGCCTGATGGAACATAATTCCTCTTCTTTTGACCAAAGCTGGATGATTGCTTCCATCAGACGGTCCAATAGCCAGTCATGAACCGCTGTAGACACGGATCGATTTTCTTGCGATTCAACAGCTATTCGCAGTTGGAAATTCCGTAACTTATGTGGCACCTATACATAGAAATTCTTTTCGTATCAAGTGGTTCTAAACGGTTTTCCGTGCAATCTTTAGTTGTTGGGCAAACAGCGCATACATACACTGATTCTATCTATAGGAAAAATTTTGATTTCTTTTTACTACACCCTATATTATATAGACAATTTTTAAATAAAATTAGCTTTACAAAAAATAGAGATTAGCAATTAAGCAGCTTTACAACTAAGATAGTATTAAATTAATGAAAAAACCTTTAAATATTAAAAGAAAACCTACTTCAAACTAAGACTAAGATTGTTTTGTTTCTGTATGGAATTTAATACTATAATGACTGTTTTTTTTTTTTTAATAATCATGCAAACATCTGCTTTTTGGTGTAGGATGGAAACTAAAAATATTAAAGATTAAAAATCATTTTTAACTTTCTTCGGCGATTTTGTAACTTCTGTCATATCATATTGTCAAATCATATAATAATATGCAGCACCAGCATCCAAAACTTCCTCTACTCATATAACGAGTCCGGCAAAAATGTTATATTAAATATTATTAATTTATTTTTAATTGACAAATTTTGACTCTCTGTTAATAAAAGTTGAAAAGGTATATATTATTTTATTGACTTTGTCCTGCCAATGTGAAAATCACACATAATTTTGTTATCAAAATGAAGTCGGAAATATTTGATATTTTTAGCGATTTATTGCTTATTCGTAAATTTGTGTTTTAAATTCAATATAGCTAACGTTTACGGGTGAAAAAAAGTGCACTTGTTTTTAAATTGAGTATTAGATTTAATTTTCCAACAGTGAATATATCTCAAAAACGATTCTAAAGCTGCAGTGTGGTACTTTTCGATAATTTTATACTTGTTTCCCGAGCAACATAGGGCTTTGGCGTTTGCAAAGTCTATAGTTTTACTTATACTATGCATTGAAATATTATGAGTAAAAAAATTATAAGGATGAAAAGAGTAGATACGGAAACTGAAGCCGGAAACGGGAAGCCTACAGTTATAACTTACGACTTGTCTTGGCACCATTCCCATCTATCCAAAAATATCTTTTTCGTTATCAACATATTTGGTTTGACACTTTAATGTAAAAATGCAGCATTGTAACTAGATAGTTCAAAACTATATTGTATATATGACTAATATTTTATAAAGCTATGAAGAAAAAAATTATTAAATGTAGAATAGATTTTCTTATAGGTTTCTCTGGTCAGGTATTCGAAGAAAAGCTGTTTTAAAGAAACTTTGGCAAACAAAATGTTGCAAAAGAAACACGGCTCGTCTAAGCTGACGAAAGACCGAAAAGTGTGTGCAAAATTTGGTTAATTATGAACTGTGTAATATTGATGCAATATGGGTCTTGGTAGCGTAGTGCAAGCGTAATCGCCACTAAGCCGGGAGGTCGGTGGTTCGACTACAACCTGCAGCATTGGTACATTTGTAGCAAATAAATAGACACTATTTACTTAGGAAAAGCCCTATTAAATAAAGACACCGCCTTTCGGATTTAGCTATAAGCTGTAGATCCCTGTTCTCTTTGAACAGCTTTTAATAGAGATATATCCATGCTCGGAAAGCGCCTTGGAGCGATGACCATAGTCACGGGGAATAAATTTAGTTTTTTTATTTTTGTATTTGAACAAAAATCAAATCCATAGTTTGTTGTCTTAAAAAGCTTAAATGAACTTTTCGGTATCAGGACTTTTATTCTGTTGAAAAAAAAATTAGCAGTTATTTCTTTTAATTAAATATTTTATGCAGGTTTTTGCCTCTACACAGTCAACGTACTTCCATATATAAAAGTAAGTCCCCATGGTCAGAGTCAAGAAAGATTTAAACTTTCTGTGCATTATGACCCCCGATTATTTTTACTGTGATGTCCATTGCATAATTCAAACACAATGGTATCGCAAAAACTACTTGTTGGTGTATAATGCAATAGAATGCTGGCATATATATATTTTTAATTAATAAACAATCAACGAACCCGTTTTTTAGTTCCAAGCATACCATCTGTATATAATATTATACTTAATTTTTTGCGTACAAATACTTTCGATTATAATGTTTTCAATATATTTCTTTCATTGACATGTCCAAGCACAGCAACTATAGTAAATATTTCGTCTGATGCAATTTATTTATAGTAAATTTTCAAGTCTCTTCTTGGTGAGGGAACTAATTTGTTCTCCAAAATTTCAACCATAATTTTGCACTAGCAAAATGACAAAGAACTTCTTTAGTAAGTTGCTTGATATACCATAAAAAAATGCGATAGTGTTTAACCCAAAATAATCAGCCTTTTCTATACACATTTTCTCAACATTATTTGGAATTTTTTCTACGTTTCATTCGATGAGTTTTTTGCAGCAAACGATTCTTAAATAGTATCAAAATTAAATGCAGTAAAATTGCTCAAAACTAAAATGAATTGGCATCTTTCACATTTGCAAATATGTATATATTTTTTTTAATGGTAAACAAAGTTCTTCAGATAGCTATCAGAACTTGGAAAAGTTTAGGCGTGAGTCTTTCGCAGAACTTGATTTTGCAGAACTTGCTCAATGTATCGATAAAGCGTAGGTTTTGAATTTTCTGTGAAAAAAATCAATGTGTGGGAAATTATTATTTAGTTTTCTTAACTTGAATGCTATTTATAATGCAGTAAAAGCTGTTAAGTCTATCGTAGAGTTTTCCAAGAAGCGACAAAAATAATTCATTACAAGAATTGATTTACTTTATTGCAATTATTTTTTATTTGAAGTTATTCGCAGTAGTTGTGGCTTTGCATGATGTTCACTTATTTTAGAATAAGTTTATTTTGTAAATTTTTGAATTTTTAAACTGTGATGAGTTTTCAATACTTTTGAGATTTGAAGCATTGTTTTTTTTTGTAGAATTTGACGGCTCATATTTCAAACGATTGTTCATCAATTAGAGGCAATTTTGTATGCAAAATTTTAATTAAAAGTTATTTGTTGTAAAGTTCTCGCATTTTTGACACTTGAAAACGCAAAGTACTTCAATCGTTTTTACTGATAAATAAATTGCAATAAAATTTTTTAAAAATCGCACTTGAATGTGATAACAAAAAAAATGAAAATAAAAATGGAAAATAAAAATAGACATAAAAATAAAAGCCATGGTCACACAAACACACACACATGAGCATCAAAACAACAACAAACGAACCACAAGGCAACAACAAAAACATAATGAAAATAGTGCGCAGCAACAATTCACATACACACAGATACACCCACACACACACACACACACACACACACACACACACACATGTACATATACACAGACAATAGTTGCAGACAGTTTGGCGCATTAAAGCCTTACCTCCCTCCTACTGCACCTCCCTCAGCATGATTTTTGATGCGATGTGTAAATAAGTTACTAATACATAGACAGATACCAAACAATAGCAATGAGAGCAGTTCGAGTGGAGCGCAGGCAAGCAGGCAGGCGGGCGAGCAGCAGCAGCAGGCGTGAGAGTAAGAGTGAGAGTGATAGACAGGTCCAAAGGCTGGCTGGCCAAGAGCCGCAGCAGGCTTTATTAATGGCTCATAATGACTTAAGTGAAATTACTGAAGCGTGCGGCTTTTGGTAGCATGCCACTACACTAGCTGGAGCAGCAACCCTCCTCGTGTACAAACTACTAGATACACACACACACACATGTCGTATGTAGTCTAGTCCATGTAGCATGAATGTTTTGGTTAGTTTAGGTTACAACGACTAGTCGCAGCAGCAGCAGCAGCAGTTCCAGTAGCTTCTGTTGAGCACGGGAGCTGCTTGCCTCAGCTGCAACATAAACAGCGAGAATTCCCACGCGGCATTTAATATGCTGTTGCCCAAGTAAATTTGCTGCTCACATGTGTTGCTTCTGTTGCTTGTCAATGTTGTCGTTGTTCTTGTTGTTGTTGTTGCAATACCCTGCACTACTCAGAGCGTAGGGTACATAGAGCCGTAAGCAGTGCAATATGAGTGCAACAGTAAAAAGATGTATATGATTTGCATTAGGACAACATGATCATAAAATATATCATACAGTTCCATATCTACAACTACAGAGACAAAGTATTAGTTGCCACCTACTACTGACTCAATTTTGTGGTTTTTATATTTGTGGTCGGTAACTTGATTTTAGGCATTGAAAGCTATACGCTTATACAAAACTGCTGCCGCCTTAAAAGGAACTCTGGCCAGAACCCTTGGAACCTTTTTTTAGATGTAATTACCTTGGTTTTTGTACAACTAGAAATATAAAATATACCTGCGTACCGAACGCTATGAACTACTCAACTTGCAATCGATTTAGTAATTAAACCTGTTTCTCAGCAATATATATGTTTATATTTATTTTTCTTATCATAAAACCTAAATATTTCTTTTAATTCATTTTTATATATGTGTATTTTTTAAAAACAGAATTCAATTACAAAACAAAAAATAACAGGCAATATAAAATTAAATTTTCAAAAAATTCCGTTTACAGCCCGAATGTTAAAAAATCTTTTCGTTATCTAACGCAAAATATGAATTTTGATTTCACCTAAAACGTTCAGATTTTTTTATAAATAAACAAAAATGTTTTTAAAGCTTCTAAATTGTAAGCACAAATTCGTTCGTTCATTTTATATATGAAAGGTATAGAATTGCTACCCTTGTGTTTTTTTTTTTCAGATAATATCATATTGCGATATTTTTATTCCGGGTCGTATTAAATCAGCGCACTATACTTGGTATTATTGATTTCGCATCGCCAGATAGCTGTAAGTATTATCCAGTCAAGGCTGCGCAATCTTATGATTTCGTCGAAAGTGAGCTAATTTGCCTTTCGGGCTTTAGGTGTGTTGAAACATTTGCCAAGTGGTCTACCGATGGTTTTTGATTGAGGGTTATAGTATGCTGAAAAAGGATCCGGATGACTATCCAGATTCATATCGACCATACAACTACTAATTTTGATGTTTTTAGATTCCTATCATTCCTGTAAAAAGGCTGCTACAAAATTCCAATTCGTCTGGAAAGACAAACTTCCAAAGCAAGAAAGACGCTGCATGATTGTACTTTGATATAGCGGCTGTAACCCTTTAATACTCTGCAAATTAAAAAGTGTCAAACAATTAACAATCAATTTTTTCCTCTACTGTATATATTTAGCTATTTTCTACTTTATATTCCTTGCGTAAAAAGTTTGGTTTTACCATTGTTTATAATGATTTTGTGGAGTTACTTGTAGCATATATACATAGGTCCTTACAGGATCCAACACTTAAAGAAGCACCAACTTCAGTTCAAAAGCATTTTGCCGATGGTCACAAGTCAGATTTGAGAGAGCGAAGCGGTTGCTCCGCTTGAGCTACAGTGGTTAATTTCAGAAAATTTTTATTCTTAAAAAGAAAATTTTTACAATTACCGTTCATACAATAATTTGTGCCATCGCTGATTGGCCCCTATGAGGGCGGTATCCAATCGTTTTCATTCAGCGCAATAGTATTGGGAAAGTATTCTGAAGGTTGCTTTGATACCAAGAACGGACAAACATGGTCAAGAATGGCTGAATAACATCGCACCGAACTTCATGAATTGCAACTGAATTTAATAAAATTTTCCAAACTGAATTTATGGCCTCCTTATCGAGTACTGGATCTGTTACATTAAACCTTTAAAACTAATATTCATGACCCTGTGAGCCATATCATAAGACTGTCAATTGTAAGAATGTCAGAATACACTTTTTACCATCTAACAATAATATCCATAGTGGTACCTTTTGGTTATTACTATATGTGGTTTCTTTCCTCATAATACCATTTTAGGAAGCGATAAAAAGCACAGATCTTTTGTAGGCCCCAGTGGAAGACTACACAAGTTGGCAAACAATCGTTTTCCCAGTAATGGAAACAGTTTGGCAGTCATTCAGCACATAATAGAATGCCTCTCAACATCCAAGTCGTCTCACAGTCATGCGGCCTACGTCGTACTGTCATATTGGAACACTAAGAACTGTAATCTTAAAGCTTAGATGTTGTCTTTGAAAACAATGTATATGAAACAAAATTAGTTAGGTATACAGAAAGTACAGTAAAGTTTATCTGCTCTGGCTCATGCTTCCAGTATTTCTCTTAAAATTCACAACTAAATAAACCTGTTATCAACGTAAGATTTGTCATCTATTTGTCATATCTAGATTTAACTAAATGCAATAGTTTTAAGGATTATAGTCTGGTTCTACTGCAGCTTGGTTGAAGTTCGGAGAAAATTTCTACTTTCTTTGAAGAATGATTATTTGTTTATTTGATTTTTAATATAATTTATTAAGAACGGTTTTCTGGTTACAATTATTAGATATGTTTAATATGTTCCCCGAAAAGTCTGTGACTTGTTTGTGGATTTTGTTACTTTGTGCTTAAGAATCGAATGGGTTTGAAACGTAAAATTGTGATTGCATTATAATTACCTGAACAATAGCAACCAGCGATTGCGCGTGAGCAAAATCAGTTCAAAGTGAATAAAGTTCTCGTTTATGGCATGAGGTCGCCACCAGAGACTGCAACCGTGAGATGGTTCAAAATTCGAAGAAGATGTGAATGCATTGGCGAAAAAGCCGAAAATATCTGACCGCAACTATCAGCAGCATACTGAAAAATTCTCTTGAGTCTTACAAGATCCAAAGGCGCATAAATTCACACGGACGCAGCCACAAATTAGAGTTGGGAGCACGAAGTACTTGCTTCGATCGCAAATAATGGATGGGGTCGGTATAAACGTATACGAGCGCTCTACAATCAAAAACGATAGTACCTGGCGCCGAGGTCAGTGTGCAACATTATCATGAAAGTGTAGAGATTGCCTTGAAAGCGAGGGCAAACAAACATGGACATTTAAGAGCGCTGGGCAAGAACATCTTATCGAACTTCATAACGTCCATAAACTCACCAGACACGAATCCAATGCATTATTCTCTTTGTACCATTTAAAATAACAACGCTCAAATTAAAATATACACCAAACTCAGAGAACTAAAAATAAGTCATATTCATAGCTCGGTCCTGTCCCAAAACCAGAGTCAAGGCAGAAGTTAGTTATATTTAGCAAAGGTGCATTGCTTTTGAATTTTATTATTTTTACACATTTTTTACTTTAAAGAAACTAAAATTTTCCAAACTGAATTTATGGCGTTTTTAATTGAAAACGCTTTGAGCGTCGAGCCCTGTAGAAAAAAAGCTACATAAGTGCCAAAGTGGAATCAAAAGAAAAATTTCTACTCGTATTTCAGTTGTGGAATTTTGATGTTACAAAGGCAATCGACTAGAAGTATCTCGCTGAATTTGTCGTAAGAATGTACCCGTTTCCAAGCTCTCATTACAACAAAATAGATCCCAACGTACACGGTGCCGTTTTGCTTAGGAAAGATTGTTTTTGTACTTGTCCTGACTTTGCTATAGTTACTTCGTGTTCCAGCTTAGTATTATAAATTAAGTTATGCAAACTTTCTTAAAGTTAAGAGGATTAAATTCGCACTCTGTTAAATACTTTACTCTTGCCATAGTTGTTTTTTGGCCTTTGAGTCAGCACAATGAAAAAAGGGTATTCAATAATTCTGCACAGTTGCTGCAGCATTGCGTATATGTATATTTTTAGTTATATTTTTGTTTTTCTTACTTGCCGTGCAAGTGTTTAAGGTCAGTTCATATATTATGCTTTTCCCTGCCAAAGGTGCCATAAGTAAGAACACACACAGATACACACACACACACACACATCTACGTTCATACATAAGCCATTACATACATATTTATATATATATTTATATGCAGAGTATTTGGCCGAGTTCTCTACTCTATTTACGCTTGCCTGAAGACAGTCGGATAGTATGTCTGTTTGTCCGTTTGTCTATCTGTTTGGTTTCGCCTTCCCATCTCTCTCTGGTTTCGCCTTTTATTCAGCCTTCTTGTCCAACCTTAAAACTGTTGCCTACTTTTGCGCGTGGCCAGATATGCTGCTCTGCTCACTCACTTGCTAATTAAGCGAAATTTTGCGTAATAAGCTTCTCTGTAATTTGCGCTATCTTTATTTTTTTTGTATTTGTATTTGGCCTTTTGTTTGCATCTCACAGACAGCGCGTGTAGTGCCTCTATGTATGTATGTGTGTATGTGTGTGTGTGTGTGTATCTGTGTTTAGTTTTTCTCCAATTGTATGTTAGTGTGTGTTTGCGAGCTTTGTGTTGACTTTGTTAACTGTCATCAAGGTGTCCATTGGCTTTGTTATTACGCCTCAATGAATTTTCGGTTGTGTCAGCTCTACGGCTTGGACTAGTGTGTACAAATTGCGGTCCATTCATGTGATATATAAGTCTAATTTTTCATATATGCCAGCAACGGCGAGCTGGGAGTCATCTAGCCAGCAGCATCCTTGAGCGTTTTGCTTGGCCAAGAGCTTGTCATGACGCCGATTGGTATCGTGACCGGGTTTGAGGCGTGATTGGTTTGTCGGCAGCAGTCAGAAGGAGTAATGTGCCAGCAGTAATGCCAAAAAAAAATTGACATAGATATACACAGTCATAGCTGGAAGCAGCATAATAATAACTATAGCTATGGCCTGAAGGACAGTAATTTGATATGTCGAGTGCGTAGTATTGTTCGTATTAATATTTGATAAAGAATTGGAGTAAAATGCAAATGCAAATTGTTGTATCATTTCGTTTTAATTACACATATTAAACAGCCATAGAGAGTGCAATGAATATTTGCTAGAAACATTTATCAGTGTAATGATGCATGAAATGAGAACATAAAATTCGAATTTAGCGTTGATTTATTCAGATACATTGAACTAAACAACTGTTGTTGTTTTTTGCAAAATTTAGCTTAATGAGTTGTTTAAATCGCTTTGTGAATAGAATCTACAAGATATGAAAAATCTACGCTCCAACTTCACATAATCGTTGCTAATAACTTATTTGTTGGAATTTTTACAGAGCGCTCTAATGTGTATCTACAAAATTTTAACTTATTTGATTTTGTAGAGACCAGCCCTTAGCAGTTACTCACCTATCAAATTATGGTCAATGTGCTTCGAAATTACTTTTGAATTGTTATTTGTAGTAGTATTTCCATACATGAATTGTAATAGAATAAAATCCGGCTTTGTGAGGAGACTTTCAGAAAATTTGAACTAGCTCTGAATTAAAAACTTAAATTTTTCTAATTTTTCATCAACATTTATTAGAAGCATTGAAAATGACTAGAAATCATTGATCTAAGGCTTAGCAAGATCAATAATCGAAGTAAATCACAACTTTTTTTACTTACTTTACTTTAATAGGCCATCACAACCCGTTTTCGTGTTACAGCTGACCCAACCAGCCAGACTCCCCTGCTATCTCCATTTGGTCACTCCAAGTGAAGACAGGTCCTACGCCACATGGTCTTTCCATCTGAGCTTACATCATCTCCTTTGTCTTCCTGCGTCTCCATCTGAACTTGGGACATCTCCTTCGTAATCTTTTATAACGATTTATTTAGCAAAACTAAAAGCAATTGCTTAGAGAAGTCGTGGGAGTAGGACTTAGATTTTTAGTATACCATTAAATAGTTTCGTTTCGAAAAACTACTTATATATGGGGTTAGTTTTTCAATTATCTATAGTTATCATTTCATTCTATAAATCCTTAGCGTTTATTTTAACTTGAAGTATTCGTGTAGCTACAAACGTCACGATCTCATATATGTTTTAGCAGAAACAAGCAAGCTTAGGATAACTAATGCCTCAATAAGTAAGTTCAAGTTATATTTCGATGTATAACGTATTTTATCATATTACTAACATTGGAATGTTTCACTATATTTAAAAGTCCTCTAAAGATTTTTATCACTGGATTTGGGCTCTGCAAAAATCTTCAAAATAATCTTTTATTGACCAAAATATGGCATTACATCGTAACTTGCAATAATCGCAACAGCTTAAACTAAAATTAAAGACTAATAAAAATCATTCTGAGTAATGAATTTTGTACTGTACAGTACACATAATCTTAAAAATCGGAAATAAAAGTCGTGTTTCTGACTTAAAAAAATCTCAAAAATCTAATACGATGAGTCTATGAAAAATATTTTTGCCTTTGGTAACTGGTACAGTTTTGAGGGTTTTGAAAGAAGTAAACATAAGTAAACATTTAAAAAAATTGTAATCTGAAAATTCTGACCCAAGTTTAAATTCAAAATTTAAAACCTTAGTCTACAAATTATATGCTTTTTCACTAATCCTATGATTTAGATAATAAAAGTTTCCATTAGGAGGATAAACATACTTAAATTGCTCAACTAAATATTCTGCAGTGCTGTAAAATGTCAAGAAGATTATGTATTACCATAAACTGTGCAGCATTGCTTATTATTTTTATGTAACTAAACACAGCATAATTTTGTTTTATGATTCATAAAAAAACATTCCATGTAATAATTTTCGTGCATAATTCTAATACTGAATAAAACTATATAAAATAGGTAACATAAACACGAATTTATTGTACTCTTAAAAATGCCGCTAATGAATTTAAGGAATTAATAATATCTGTAGGCTGCAGCATTAATATTTATAACATAATTTATGCAGCCCGACTGACAACACTTAATGAAAATGTCATATATAATAACATACAACCTGTACTAAACATAAGCTTAAGTCTTTACCTATAAGTGTCTGTGATAATATAAATACAATGCTGTTTAGTTGGTTAGAAACGACTTTGTTCTCTGCGAAAATTGTACAAATTTTTCAAAAATGAAGCTCCTGCCTTTTGCTATTTATGTTTTGTAGCAGAAAACAAACCTATGGATTTTACAAAATGTTTTAACTATTTATTTTATGTAAGAGAGGTTTTTATAAACAATGAAGCATGTGCCTTGGAAACATAAAAAAAATCTGCTATCTTTACTATATATAGTATATTTTTTGCAATATATATCGGATGCCAAATAAGATAAGACCGCTTGACACAAGGCGAGATCAACTGAAGACAATGCAGTCTATTGTGATGCCTTTTAGAGGGATAACTGTAGCTCGTGCCTGCTAAACCAGTTTGACGATTGAATAATAATAATACGCCAAATCCGGTGTGCGTAGGTCTTCACATAGACGATGCTGGTATAGGGCAGCTGCGACGAAGTTCATTGTACAGCATATGCAGCCAGAAGTCCAATGAAGCAATGCCGCGTTACAACACCTATTGTCATTCCACTTCGAAACTTACCGAATTTAATAAGTTTAGATGTACGCTTTGGGTTCTGTCTTAGGCTGGATGCTTTGAAAAATTTAACAACCACACACGGAGTTTCATTTTTATTCTATCACGCATCTGGCATTGATTTATATCTCTCACAGGGGCTTAGCTATATCCGTAAATGCAAAAATCACGGATACATTTCCACATATTCCAGAGTACATTTATATATTAGCCAACATTGTTGCTCTTTGTTTATTGAATAGCTTTTTACTACATCTTTAGGCCGCCTTGTTTTGAGCTTCAAACTGTTTAATTTTAACTACTTTAATTTACTTGTTTTCAAACGAAGAATGATGATGATCAGAAGAACAAGTAGACTAAGTTTCATACAATCTAAATTCTATTTTAAATTATTAAGTTTATGTTTCAAACAATTACGGCATTTCCAAAAACCAAAACGATTTTTGCAACTGAGAAAACTTCTGAACAATTTTAATTAAATTATTTATATGAACTATACAAAAGAAGCATTGCTTGAATGCAAAATTTAATTACTCTATTTTTATCGTTAGGATCATTTCGGAATAATAACCTTAAACTTACCTTAACTTTTTAAAATTGCTCAACTATTTTTTTTAATATGTACTTGTCAGATGGGACTAAAACACAAACAAAATTTTCTTTTTACTTCATACAATTAATTTTTTAGTCAATTTTAATCGATTTAGATGGCCCAGATAACTTCAAAACATATCGTCCAATTGGAGACAGGAGTTCCGATTCTTTTGTAGATAAGACTTTAAAGGTGGTACCTTGAAGTTTCGAGCCTGCTATGACCTTTTTTGATACCATTTTTGTCAAATATTTATAATAAATTGAATAATTTTTATTTCTATTAAAAGATAAGTAATTAAGCATCAAAGTTAAGCATTTTCTTTTAATTTAAAAATATTTTATTTTATAATCTACAAGTACTCTTAAAGTATTTCCACTATATTTGTAAAATATTATTTGAAGTCTGCTAAGTTTGAAATTTAAAATGCTTGACCTTAAATGAAGTTAGTTTATAATTTTAAAATCTAATACCAGAAGTGCATATGTAAAAATATTACTTCAGCAGCAAAACAAATGCATTCATTTCTCTGCTTTAATGTTTACTCAAAATATTGTGTTGATGCAATAAAAATCATAATTAAACTAAAAGTCTTCAAGATAAAACTAACACTGATGCAACAGCTACGTAAAGGTACGACAAGCACTTTGGCATTCCGAATTAAAATAGATTGAATTCCTAGTATGCTCATGACACAATGGATACAACAGCTGCACAAAGAAAATTCCAAGAAAATACCCATCAATGTGTTAGTAAAGCTGCTTCAGCTGCAATTCTTTAAGTTTTTCTCATAAACTATTTTCATCTTAAGCTGTACAATTTTATGTATATATTTATTTAATAAATTTTTTTATTTACTGAAAAGAAATGACTGCAAAAAATTGAATTAGATTTAAAAATCTTTTGAACAAACTGCATTGCACGTACTTAAAGTTTGGTATCTGTAAATCTTCAATTATAGAATCTTACTTCTTACAGCTGAAATATTACGAGCGACTTGTTAATCAGCTTCTGAAGCACATTACTTGGTCGAAAGATAATCAATAAAGGTTTGTTCAAACCAATTCAACATTTTTAATATATACATCGAGATGCCAGACTTGACTTGTACCTAGTGTTGATCGACTTGGATATGGCCTATGATAGTGTTACCTATGAAATGATTTGATTAACATTGCGACCACTAACCAGAAGCTTATATCCACTTGATGTGGGAATCCACCACGGCAGTGTTTGGAGGACTTTATTTCATTATGTCTAATCTGTTACAATTAATTGTCGACGAAACAGATGGGTAGCATGCATATTATATCAAAGAAGGATGTATTGTTAAGAAATTATGGACTGAAAATTGGCGAAAAAGAAAAACAAAATATAAATTGATTGAGCAATGTACCTGTATTTAATAATTCAGCTAGCTACAATAAAGACGTGGAAACATTAGTGTTTTCTGCAACAGAAATTTGCCACGAAAATTAAAGGCCAAGCTGTATGCTTCAGCAGCACAAAACATATCACATCTAGCTGCTGCCATCAAATGCAAAGCGTAGCTCTCGCACCATCAAACCCATTTTTCGCCGCTATTTACGATGAGACAAATAAATCCTTTACGATTTTTCCTTTAAAGTAGCTGTTCAAAAGCTAGGAAACGATGTGCGACATCTTTCGGTTACAAATCTTACGGAACCCAGTGTCTTGCTTCGGAATCATTCCCGTGGCTTTAAGGCATTGCGTAACCCGTCATGGTTAAGTAATGCTTCCAATTCTGCATCATCGAAATCTTTTGCCCATTTATCATCATTTCAGCCTTGAATGTCAAAACGAAGCACAGAAACCACTGGAGACACGTTGGTTCACTAAGACCAGCCTTCCGATACGTACTTACGAGCCTTCGACGAGCCTTAGTCACGCTCTGTTTTGAATTGTAAAAGAAAAGCAACACTTCTCGCAAATGACTCAAATTCCACATTATTATTTAATAATGAATTTATGATGCAATCAGCTATCCACAAATGGTCTGATGCAATTATGTAGAACGATATTCACGATTGTTGTATATATGTAATAATAATCGATTATTATCGATCAATAGTTATCGCGGTTTGTCTATTGGAAAACTGCGATAGCAATGTTATACACTTAAAACTGGTTTGCACGTTAATGTCACGAAACCACAAATAAATACCTCTCTAGATTACACTTTTGCTTAACATAAATATTCAAGCCTTTGACATATTTTTGGTAACATTTCTTTTCTCTAAATTTAATTCTTTGTAATAAACAATTTTGTTATTGAGTTAGGTGTACAAAATATGCATTTTCTAAAAAACACAACAATTTTCAGCTTACGAATCTCTTATAAATATGATTTGACTATTACCTTATATATATGATATAGAAATGAACCTTCGCCTTTACTCTGCATAAATCAAAGCATAATAATTTGAAAATAAAACTTTTACCTATTTATAATAGATTCCTTTTATAAAAAAAATATAAATTTAGTTTAGTGCTTAAAATATATGCCCACAAATGCTGCAAAATACATAATTCAATAATTTATTATTTTTGGAAGCTATTCAATTAAAGAGCGGTGTCTGCATTATTTGCATAAATACACACACATAGCTGTTGTGCGTATGTGTATTTCTGAGAGAGACACAAAACTTTGATACAACTTCAAGCCAACAAACACTTCATATCTTGTAAGCATTTACGAGCATAAACAATGTTAAGCATTTGCATATGATAAGTAGCAGTGTGTGTGTGTGTGTGTGTGTGTGTGTGCGTGCGTGTGTGTGTGTATAAGTGAGAGAGTGAAAGTTTACGCTTGTGTGCGTTAACCAGCCGCGAGTTTAGTTGTATGTGGGTGCACTGCATGTTTATATGTTTTCATATAAAACCAACAAAAACAAAATGGCTGAGAGTTGAGAACAACTTTGGCTGCCTTTCTAATAACAACAACAACAACAGCAGCAGAAGGAGAAGACGACGTAGCAGCAACAACAGCTCAGTTAATATTTTCACAACTAAGCCGCAGCCCGCACCCCACTATAACACCCATATTATTACTGCATATTATTTATTTATGCTGGCACCTGAGACGGCTAACGGCGACCAACGGCACTGCGTTATATCAACGCGCTATTATAACGGGCAGCCAGACGCCGCCGCCATTGCATTTGGCTGCTTCCGTTTCCGCTCGAGCTTGTTGCAGTGAGTGTAAGAGAGAGAGAGAGAGAACGTGAGTTAGTACTGCCGCTCTCCGCCTTGTGTTGTTGTTATTAAAACTACAACTAGTTCGCTAAGCAGCGGTAAATAATTTTTTCTCTTTTTTTGTGCCTTTTTCATGAGTTGTTGTTGTTGGTTTTGTTGTTATGCTTGTTGTTGAGGTTATGTAGTAGGCGCAGTGTCATGTTTGTGTGTTGTTGTTGCTGCTGCTGCTGCTGGTGTTGGTGTCGCTGTGCCGAAAAACGGATTAAAAGGGATTAAGCATACGCAGCGTGTGCGCAACACATGCTTAAATTATGTTAAAATTTGTTTAAAGTGTTACGGCGCGCACGAGTGAGCGTGAAAGATAACATGTGCGTGTGTGTGTATGTTGCAGAGGCGTAGCTTAGAGTGTGCGTTAAGGATTGACAAAGCCTCTGGCATTAGACAAATTTAATATTAAATCAAATGAATGAAATTAAAATAATTTTAGCTTACGTCACTGATACGCGCATGAGTGTGTGTGTGTGTGTGTGGTTACTGATAACCAACACCCTTTGTCTATATTAAAGCGTTCGAGTGCGTCTAGGTGTGCGGCTTGTCGTCGCTTCTTGACTTAAATCGATGCTAATTTTCGGTTTAATTCAACGGTTTTGTTTACATGTGTTTAAATGCCAATGTGTGTGTGTGTGTGTATGTGTACCGACATTTTGGCTTTACGCTAATTTCTTCGTTTTTTTTTTGCTGCTGACTGGATAAATAATGTTGTTATTATTGTGTTTGATGAGTCAAATAAAAAATGCACGCACAAAATGTGAAACGCTGAAAACAATATTACAAAAGACTAAAATTAAAAACGCCGCTGGCCGATAGCTATATACTCTGCAGCAGTAGCAATTTTTGCTTATTAAGCCTACAAGGTTTGCAATGGTCGCTTTTATTTGTAACGTTAAAATTTAAAGCTGATCTTTATTCTTCTACACTATATAACAAAACACTTTTAGTTTTGTTTATATTTTGCTTTATACAAATTTCGTTCCTATAGCGCTTTGTACAGCCTATGTGAAAGTGTATAAAATCTACGCAAAAAATTTTCTATAAGAAAATAATAAATGTTTATAACAGCAGGTGTGAAATTACTTGCTGTGTTTGCCATTTTTAAGGACACAGCAATAGCGGCAACATTCTGACATACAAACACTGTCACACACCAACATATACACTTGCGTATGTTTATGAATTTTTGAGCATGATAAATTTTTTGATGAAATTCCAAGAACTTGGCTTATCATCATCATTGATGACACAACTCTCAAGCTTTTCGCTTCCACATAACATATTTAAATCATCTGATAATTTTTTCCTGGCGTTGAAAGTAAACAGTACCATGCGGGTGAATATCCGGCATTTTCAAAAGCTGCTGTCTGCTTTATATCTTAGAATGATGCAAATCTGATGCCACAGCAGGTTTTGGCATATGCTCATCAGCTGTAAACAAAAAGTTATTCAACAAATTTCACATAAAGGTCATCATGTCTCCTAAAAACGTACATATTGTCAGCTTAAATTGGATTTTCTGTGTACTTTTACTCAGATGCTTGATTTACAATACGTTTACGGTACTTAAATTTAGAGTTAGTGGTTAAGATATTTAATAATAAAATAAATAAACGAAAAAAGCATGCGTTTAATTATACAATTGGAAAGTAGTCGCTGCATTTTTGGACTCACAACAATCATGCTGCAGATAACTTAAGTAGAACAAACTACTAGAAAAGATGTTAAGAAATTGGAGAGTCATTGAGCGTTGAACTTATGCGCCCAAAAAAGTATGCTATGAAAATTGAACTATTAATTGTCAACCCAGCTTTGCATTTTAGTAGGTAAGATTTGGTTAAATTGTTTGTTCAGGACTTAGCACATTGT
Source organism: Chymomyza procnemis (assembly GCA_035046065.1). Taxonomy (NCBI): domain Eukaryota; kingdom Metazoa; phylum Arthropoda; class Insecta; order Diptera; family Drosophilidae; genus Chymomyza; species Chymomyza procnemis. The sequence continues at coordinate 5,925,657 of JAWNOJ010000023.1, read as the reverse complement.
TGTGTTTTGAAACAGCTGCAACAATAGAAATGATATATTGTGTAACGGGAAAGAATAAGCGGTGGGTGGTAGAGGAAACAAAATAAATATTTTTAAACTAATTCATAAATTAAAAAATTAATCAACCAGCACATTGGCCTAGTCATCCGCAGTGTACGATGAAACGAGGTAAGTGCCTTGAATTAGTTTGCAGGGCTTTGAAGAAGGTAAAAGAATTCAGTTTTAATATATTATATTATTAAGATTATTCTGAAATCCAGATGCAAAAGTATAGGCTATTAATATCACCCCCAAGGCCAAAAATTAGCTTTGTCCGGAAAGCGGCTTTTCCTACCAACTTACGTTAAACGTTAGCCGCTTCGTGAAGTGTCAATTTTTCTGATAGCCGTTGTCCTCTTTTTAAGCAAGGTTAATAAATTAAAAACTTAACCAACAATCAACCCGAATGCAGATTCAACTTGATGCCGTTATCTATGGACTTTAATTGGTGATATTTAAAATAATTTTAAATTAATACTTTAAAAATATTGTCCCTGTGTAACATAATAGTCGGTTTTGAAGTTGTCATCACTGTTGCGTACCAACCTTTGGAATTACTTACTACCTTTATAACATGCAACAAATGCAGCTTCCTGTAATATTTTTGACACATTTGTTACAAAATTTAAAAGATTTCCTTTAAATATTTACTTGCCAAGAAGTTTGTTAAATAAGTGTAACATTATACAATGTTGTAAATGACATGCAGAATATGTTTATAAAATTAATTTTAAATAACAAAAGGTAATCATTATAAAATTTGGATACTGTTTAGCCAATACAATTGATATGTACCCGAGTTTAAATAAATGAGGTTACAAGGCGCCTGTGACGTCATAAACGTTATACGACATAAATATACAGATACACGGACGACAGCTAAAATGCATTAGAATCAAACAATAAAAAAGTATATAGAGACCGACAAAGAAATACTCTGAAATCAGTTAATAAAAATGTAAGATAGCGGTGTATAAAGTAACTTGGGGATTGAAACAGAAATGTATCCAACATCTAAAGAACCTCTACTCGATTTATTCTCTCTTCTGAGTCCTACATTCTCAAAAATTTATATCTCTTCCTGCGACGCTGAAAAATCGAAGTCTCCTTTAGTCTAAGGTACTCTTGACAAGGGTAATAAAAAGGGTATAACAAGTTGGAAAAATTTAAAACGTAACAAAAAGCTGTACACAATTTATGCATGGCCTGGCCTGAGCCTGGATAAGTAATCTAAAAATCTTTTTTTGTAGATCTTGTTGCTCTTTTTTTTGTAGTTTGTTGTTACTGTTGCATTTTTTCTTGTAGCCAACTGAAACCTTAACACTTGCCACAGCGTCATCTTAGTAGCTTATACTCCTTCTGCTGCAAGAGCGTTTGTGAGTGTGAGTGCGACTATTGTGTACTTGCCGGCCGACTTGTAAATGCAGCTTAGAATTTGTTGCACATAAAGTGAAATGGCTGTTCCAAAATTCCGCACACAAAAACACACACAACAAAAAGCTAAAGAGAAACGTTAAGAAATGGGGAAGCAGTGCCAGCAAAGGAGCCAAAAAGGCAAGCCAAAAATAACAACAAAAAATAAATAAAAATAAAAGGAGTACGGAAATTGGCAATTTAACATTTGACGTTTTCTACGAGACTTGTTCAAACAATATACTTGGGAATTTGTTTTAATGTTGGCATTTGAGCAACGCAAGGGGGAAGCCGCGTTTACTTGGCTCTGTGGGGTTAAAGCGGGCACAACGTGCCACACATTGAGTACCGAAGGGGGCAGCAGGCTGTAAGCACGGCAATGAGCATGCACTTTGCAAAATAATCGTAAACTTGAAGCAGCTAAATGGGCATAGAAATTCTAAATTGATTTTTGAGAATTTTATTAGTTTTTTAAATTTGATTAAATAGTGTTTGTATATTTTAAAGCTTCTAGGATGTAAGATTAATAAGTTTCAGCCAACACGGATATATTAAACAAAATGCACCATGCTTAGTCGCTGGAGTCCCTACACTTCCAAGTACATTTGATGTCAGAGAAGTTTTACGAAATTGTCAGAGTAGAGTATGTTTTTATTAATGAATTTTAATTTAAGGAGCAGAACTATGTCTAGTTGACCTAATTATTAAACAATATTAAAATTAGGAAATATTAACTTAGTCTCCAACCTAATGGGTGAATCTTTTGTAGACATGCTCGCTATGTACTTGAACTTATAATGTAAAAGTTAAAAATAAAAAAGTTTAAATATTTCTTAGCAACAGATGCTAAGCGATCACCATTGACCATGTGGGGCTTCATAATTCACGATCGATCAAAGATACTGGATTTGGCAAATCAATATGAGTTCTAAAACAAGAAATCATAAATCAGTGCTGCTCAAAGTGATGGCCTCGTGTCCCCCGAGCTTTGCTCAACAACATATATACAATGTGAGTCCGATGTTTAAAAAAATCCAACTTCCTGCAAGAATCCTTGTCTTTACATAAAAAGATCTCCTTCGGAGAAGCCCCAGCTGTGCTCCATTGCCATTTAGTCAAGCCGAAGGTTCCTCCTTTACCCTAAATGACCAGCATTGTGCTACCATAAACATAGCTGCTACTCTTTCGAATGCAGGGGTGTTAGAGATACCCTCCGTTAGCTGCCAAACTGAACTCATGTAAAGATAAGAATAGCATTCCGAATTAAATTAAGGTAGGTTCCCAAAAAGGCCTTAAAACAGTATAAATATGGAGGCTTTCTTATACCCTCAAAAGACTATTCGCAGAGATGTAAAAAGAGATGTTTCTGGGGTTCCCGAACAAGAAAGTTCCAGATGGCAAGATCCTAAGAAACAGCTTCAAGACCATCACCAAACTGAATAGATTGGGGTTGAGATCATCGCAATGTAAATTACTTGTTAAGGAGCAAGCTGGGCTATTGAAAGTTGCTGCCTCTACAACGAGGCTGAGGCTTTACTGCATGGAGCCTGACAAGAATTTTGATGTAGAGAACTCGGTATTGTTCGACGGATAATTAGTGCCTTGTCTTGTCTTATGTATCAAGAATCCGCCCTGCTGATGAGCTTAGTGATGTCATGAATGCTAACACAATAGTGTGAGAGATCTTCTCGCAAGATCTCTCTAAGAAGAAAATCATAAACCACGCTTAAGCAGCAATAGCTGCCAAAAAAAAAACGCGTCTGGTTGGGGATAGAACTGACATGTGCTGTAATACCAAAAGCTGCCATAAGAGCAACTTAGGCACCTCGACTGCATAATGCTTCATAGCAATATTTAACTGGGCCCTACTTACTCGAGCAACTTAAGGTCCGATCAATTTGTGAAAGTAAAATTCTACTAAAGGCTACTCGGAATTTTCCGAGAGCGTGTTTTTTTTTTTGCAGTGTTGTGGCATGGCGTGCCTGGTAAGTTACAATAATGGCTTTAAATTTTTATTAGATGACGACGCTTATGCGCCTTAGTTGCAAGCAAGTCAAGTCCAGGTCGTAGCAAGCCGGTTCCAGCTAAAGGCAGCTGCTGCTGTTGCTGGTGCTGCTGCCACTGTTGTCCTTTTGCTGCTTGCTGGCTGCAAGTGGCAGTCAGCGTGTGTGGCATGTTGCAAGTGCTTCAAATGTGCTGAAATGTATGTTAGGCAGGCACATGTTGAAACATGCAACATATACAAACATAAGTAACACTGTTCATATACCGATAGGTAACTAAAGTTGTATATTAGTAACGTTAAAATTTCCCAGCTTGTTGGCTGTCCATTTTCTTTAAAAATGTCTATGTGCGTGAGTGTGTGTGTGTGTGTGTGTGTGTGTGTGTGTGTGTGTGTGTGTGTGTGTGTGTGTGTGTGTGTGTGTGTGTGTGTGTGTGTGTGTGTGTGTGTGTGCTTGTTTATTTGTTTGTATGTTTGTTGCTTTTCACCTAGTTACTAGTTATATAAACTTGCTCATGTGGAAATATAAGCACTAATTACCAAAAATAAAATAAATATATATAACATGTTCTTGTTGTTGTTGCTTTCGCTGTTGTTGTGATTGTTGTTTCTGTTGCCTTAGCTGTTGCTGTTAGTTTCGTGCCCCTGAGCGTATGCTACACTTTATTTAATGTTACCGCTGCTGCTGTCGCCTAATTCGCATAATTACGCGCTTATTATTTTTGCAAACTGTATATGTACGCAATCTCTATCTGTATTTCTCACTCAGTGTGCGTGTGAGTATGTCTGTTTCTAGCTATCTCTGTGTGTGTGTGCGTGTGTGCCTAATTTCATTTAGCTTTGTGTGCATGTAATTGTATTATTTGCTTGATTTTATTATTTGCCCACGCGCACAGCAGCGCCACATAGCGGCCATAATTAACCGCATAAATAAAACAGTCGAAAACTGTCAGTATAGACAGTTGGATCGGATAACTAAATATTCCATATAGCCCATTGTACACCGAGGGCAGACTAAAGTGTAATAGATAATACAACAAAAGTTTTACCATTTCAGTTCAGATTTACGAAAAAATCATATTATTATTATTATATTTGTTTTAAAGTTTTTGTGTTTCTAAAAAGCACTGTCCATTCGACTATCAATATTGTAGTCTTTCTTTTAATTATTAATTAAAACTGATTTAAATACTACCGAAAACAAATTAATTAACAATATAATCAATCTATGATAGCATATATACATTTTATTTTTTTTATGCAAAAAGTGCGATCGGTTTCTTTTTTAGTTTGCATAACATTGATGTTGCAACTTCAAAAAAGTGTTTAATTTTATGAATAGGGTGACAGTCCGTGGTGTATACACTATTTGACCTATCGGCTATTACATTTTTCAACTGGCAAATAATTCGACATTTACAAAATAAATTCAAATGAAAGATGTTGACCCGATAATATCGAATTTAATCGAAAAGTCAGCAAATATCATTGCTACCTCGGAATACAGAAGCCCCGCAAACTAGCGAAGAAAGTCCAGTGCACCAAGATAAGATGTTTTATTAAAACAAAAATGAATCATAACAGCTATGGCGTAATGTAATGTTATTATTTTTCGAATCGGATGCGCCATCAGTTCTACCAGTAACTTATAAAGGAATCAATAGATCTTTAAATTTAATTTATTTCATTTACGACAATTATTTTATAAATTAAAAGTACTATTTCCATGCTATTTCGCAGCAGCTGCATTTATATTGGATTGGCGTAATACCAACTGTATTCTTCCGTAAATAAATTTGGGTTTATTAAGTAAAGATTTGAAAACTTCTTCAAGAAATCGGAACAAATGGTACTGTTGAATTTAAAATATTTTTTGCTAGCATTTAAAGTTTATTGTTTTGATTTAAACACTTTACTTTATTTACTATTGTTATTATATATTGAATCCAAAACAAAAATCCTTTTAGCTGGAAATTCGCACTGGGTGGAGGCGGTTTGGACAAAATAGAACCGTTGACGATTATAACTTTGAAGTTGTTGATCAGTTTAAATATCTTGGGTCATACATTAATGCTACTAACGACTGTCTTAATGATATCAGGGAAAGAATTAAAGGTGCGAACTCCACTTTCATCTCGCTCTCAACTTGAAGTCGCGTCTTATTAACAGGAATCTTAAGATCCGACTATATAAAACATTGATCCGTCCTATATTAACATACGGATGCGAGGTATGGACTCTGAGAAAGTCGGATGTGTATCTCCTGGAAAGAACAGAACGGAAATTTCTGCGAAGAATTTTGGGGCCGGTAAGGGTCGATGACTCTAACTACCGTATTCGTACCAACGAAGAACTGCAGGAGATATTCAACGATGCAAATTTATCCGCCTATATCAAGTCGCAAAGGCTAAGATGGGCTGGCCATGTCGCGAAAACACGCAACCCGATTCTTAAGAGAACGTGCTTTAACCGACCGGATGGAAGAAGAGTAGTTTGGCGACCGCGATCACGTTGGATAAATGGAGTTGAAGCAGATTTACAGAAACTAAACGTAAAATTGGTAAGAAGCGGCGAAGGATAGAGACTATTGGAGAGAAATTGTTCGAAAGGCCAAAGCTGAACTGTAGCTGTAGCGCCAAGCATGATGATGATGATGATTATATATTCAGCTTATTAGAACGTATGTAATCTATGTCATTGTAAATTTTTGGATATGCTCAGCGATCGCAATTCACTGACCTGCGGGTCAACGAAAGAGAGAAGGAAAGTGAAAGACCCTATGTACAGCGAGTAGGGGGCGACAAAGCTACAATAATGCGCTTGCACGTCAGCGACCTAATTTAAGAGGATATTGAACTAAGAGATTCTTAATAATTAAGTTCTATTAAGCGGCAATAAGTAAGTTATAAATAAAATGAAACAGATTAAATATTAGCTGGCAGCTGACCAAACAGGAACAAAGAATAAATGTTTTATAGATATAATTTGCAAGTAAGCCTTTTAAAGAGATTGACATAACAAAGGAATGATGAAAACTAAACACTCTAATAATTGAATTATTATTACTTTTCATGAAATTCTCAAATATGATAGAAAAGTGTCACAAATATTTTTTTTAACTTTAAGAAGACCTTAGTGTGGACTATGTGCCCAACGAGTGTGAATTTGTTCCATGTACCGCACAAAAGTCAGTTATGAGTTATATTACATTTAAATGCAAATAATATTTTGTACAATTTTTTTAACATTGTACATGCAATCATGCTCAAAAGAATTCCTATTTTTATACTACCTAGAGCGATTCCGTTTATAAATCCCACACAGATAATAGCATTGTTTGAACTAAGAAAATCATATTCCTTGGAAACAAATACAAAATGGCCGCTAATCCCCGCGCAGTAAAGACTTTTCAGCCTGCCCACATTCAGTAAGCTCTACTTACATATAGACACAGACACTGGTACATATGTACACATAAGCCCCAGTGGTTTGCATTTTGGTTTAGCCAATGGCCATGACAACAATGCCAGAGTTGGCCAAGTTGACGCTGGCCAACAAATTAAATGGCTGTCATATTTCAGACCAGTAGCTTTTGTTGTTATTGCATTTGCCATTGCCGTAGATTTTGTTTTTTGAATTTTTTTTTCATTTTTTTTTTTTTGTGTTCAAAACCATTTTGTTTGTATTTTTACTTATTGGCTAGCTGCATTTGTTTGCCATTCGGTTTGCATTATGAACAAGTTGTGAGCATAACTAATTGAAAAGTTTCTGGTTTTTTGTGATTTTTTTTTGTTTGTTTCTTGGTTCTTGCCACAAAACGAGTGTCTGCCGAGTCCGCTTAACTTTGGTTCGATCGACGGATTTAAAGTTTTGTCAACGTTTTTTGGCACTTTGCAGTTTGTCTCTTTTTTGTGCAGTTATTAGCTGGGATTTATTTAGTTTGTCAACAAAACTAAACTCTTTGACCAAGTTTCATAAATGGACATAGAGACAACGTATTTTTATTACAAAAGCAATATACAGGGTTATCCATTTTGTGGAACGTAGCTGAAGCACGCTTACAATTGGAATTTCAATGAAATTTGTATTTCTTATATTGTATCTTATATCTTGTAAACGTCTACAGAATCTCTGTCCCAAGTACCTTACAAACGTTCAAGTTTACGCAAGCCAAAATTATTGAAGGCTCCAAAGATCATATTAATAATAATAACTGGTTATGCCAAGTGTTTTTAATTGAATCTAAAAACAATAGATATGATTTTGTTACTATATCTGTAGAAACAAGGCACCTTACATAAGTTTCCTTTCGTTTTTGCTTAATGCTCTTATATTTGAAGATGAAGATATATTTTATATTATATCGAAAAGAAGTCACTCTTTAAAATTTTTTTAATGGTTCCTGCATTTTTTGGATGTGTTTTATGGATTCTCATTTTACTTACAATTATATTGAAATTTCCCAATTATTTACAAATTTCATTATTTAAAACAAAAATTAAAAACCGCCTAGAGCGAATGCAAATTATATTTGAATTTTTATTATTTTTTTGGGGTAATCTATTTCATCCACTTAAAAAGTGTAATTTTCAGGTATTCTTAAACAACGAGTTCGTTGTTGCCTAAAATTATCCAAATAAATCCAATATGGTTTCTACGAATTTTCAGGATCCTTTCTTAGATGTTCATCTATTAATGTTTTTAGCCGATTTGATACCAAAATACTTACAATTCTCTTACTTTTTGTCTCAAAGTTCAGCTTGTAAACTTTTAACATAGTTTCTGATCCACAAGGGCTTTCTTCGGAACTAACTTCTGTGGCCTTTGCGACATCTCAAAAAACATTGAATATCTAACACTTAATAATCAGTTGTTATTAATTCTTTAATTTTTTCGGAACTGAATGATCGATTTTCTTATACGTTCCAAATTGATCTATCAATGTATTACTTATCCAAAAATCGGAGGCTACAAACCTCAACATAACTTTATCATTTGATAAGTAAAACCCCTCCTTTGGATAAATATCTACAAGATAACTCTAAAATTTTGCCTGGTTAAATAAGATGGGAATCTTCGATATCATCCTACAAATTGATCGATTTACCAATTTTTAAACTCTTTTAAAACTCCTGCCCGCTGAGTCGGCTTGTCTTTCATTTGAACAGAGTAAAGTTTTTCATTGCTGTTAATTTGGTGACAGCCGAAGCGTTGGGTTTGGAATCCGCCTCATAAACATTCAATGAAAACTAACAATAAAACCTCGGATACGATCCCCCAGGCTTAAACTTTTCCCGATTTTAAGATTTTGTAATTTATGTTGGACTCTATCTTGAAATATTTCCATTGTTGTCTTTGACAACTGAATTTTAGCCTTCATATGTCATGCCGGATTTTAACATTTAATCACTTGTAACGCTAAACAAATGGACTCCATGCCTAACGATTCCATGCCACTCTTGGTAGGCATAGGTCAAATCCACATATGCAATATATTCTGCTGCTCACATTCAAAACCCAAACAACGACAGCGATAACAACAGCAACATCCTAACCCGGCACAAGCAACCAGACGCTGACTTGCTGACAGCTGAGTATATTCTTAATAATACATACAGAGAGAGGACTGCGAAAAAAAACTCAAAAAAAAAAAACAAATAAAGGACAACAGCAACAGAAGGCAAAGAGAACAAAACAAGTGCAACACCGCAAACAGACAAAAATTTACAATTTCGCACGCCATAGCGCCTACAAAATGTCAAAGCAGACGACAACAGGCACACCACACCAAACAAATTTCCAGAACCAAAACCAGAGAAGCAGAGCGAGACCCAGACTTGAAAACCAGACCAAATCCAGCCAGGCATAGCCGTAGTCTGCCCAAACAACCGTTGCCGGCGAGCGTCAAGCGAAGCGAGCGCCGCCGTTGACGACAATCACAAAACAGACAAATCCTGCAGCAACAAGAACAGCAGCTGCGAGGCGGTACAGTGGTCGAAATTGCAATGCCTTGGCAAAAACAAAATCATATTATGAAAAGAATAACTGGGGATCAGTCCCTGTTCGCTTCGTCAACCCTCACATTTAAACTTGTTCAAATTTTGACAAATTTATTATTATAGCGCTTTGTAAAAGTATTCTCCGAAGATTTCAGCCACTGGGTACATCTATCTATGCATATGTTATATATAGCTATGATGCGACTCGTATAGACTAGACTAGAAACTATATCTTTGATAATCATATTTATTTGAGAACGTCTTTACCGATTATTTTCATTTTTTCCCACTTATTCTGCATATTATTCATAATTATTTATGTATCTACCCGATTTTGGGAGAAAAATTTATATTTCAATTCAACATACGCTCTTTTTTTCGATTCCTACGCCCATCCGGGGCAATATGAGTTTAACTGAACCCCATTATAATTATTTTTTTCAGATAACCCAGTGACGTGCAGCAGTGACCACAGCAAAAATTCTCTATCTTAACTTTCTATTGTATTCTTGATGTCCTATGATTTTAAGAGTGTGTTAGGAAATTTTGTATATCTATTGGGGGCACAGGGGGTCTCGTATCGCAAAAAATATAAAAAAGATCTGTTAATTGAATCACCATAAATAATAAATTTCTTGCTTAATTTTTTGATTCTATACCACTTATGTTAAGTCAAATACTCAAGAAGTTTAAGGGCAAGAGAATGTTTGACTAAATCGTCTATTGTACCTTTCCGGTTTTATTCATTTTAAGACGTACATGATCCAATCGGTGCCCTATGCTATGATAAAAATTTTGATATAAATGATTTGGGATCAGTAATATACAATAGAATATTATTTGTATCCTGTGTATGATGTATACGCTTAAATCCGCTGTTTTCTCATAGGTAATGTTAGTGAGCGTATTACCAGCTACCACAGAAATGTCTTACTGATTTTTCCGGTTTGATTCAAAGAAATCAGCTGCTGAATCGCATAGAATGCTGTTGAAAGCCTATCGTGACAGCGCTTTATCGGAATCAACTTGCAGAGACTGGTTTCGTCGGTTCAAAGACGGCCATTTTGACTTGAGTGACAAGAAGCGTGAAAATCGGACCAGAAAGGTCGAGGACCATTAAGTGCAGACTCCTTTGGACAATGACGTTATCCAAACGCAACAAATGCTTGCCGAGCAGTGAGGTGTCACTCAACCAGCCATTTCCATGCGTCTAGGTGGCATGGGGAAAACAAAAGTGCTTTTATTACTAAAAATCAGCGGATTTAAGTAACTAATACACAAAGACCCAAATTTTTCTTAAATATCCTAAGAAAAATGTTTCTTGAACAAGCAGAAAAAATTGCATATTCTACGAAATCACACGCTTATGAGCTGCCTGTTTCAATCCAAAAAATTTATACTAATTATTATACTCTTAAAATTTCGTTCTAAAAACTGGAAGACGCCTTCCTTAAAATTTTCCATTTAAACAACGCTTTTCCTTGTTTAGGTTCACTGTTCTCCGCCGACTTTGACTTTGGCAGCGCCATACACAAGCTTGTCCGTTTGTCTGTTACGTGCCACATGTGCGTCAGATGTGGCAATGATTTGCATCGAGGTGTGGCATAAAAAACAAAAACTGCGAGTGCCAACGGGCTGCCAAGCTCTGTGTTAGTGGGGGTCGGGCAGAGTTATGAGCTGCGTGTTTTTATGACACATATGCGAGTTTGTACCCCCCAGTCCCTGCACCGGTTTTGTCAACTAGACAACAAACAAACAACACTATGGCTGCTACTGGTTGAGAGGTTGTGTGGGGATGGGGGGGAGGGGACTGTTTCATCGTTGGTTGTTTGTTTATTGTTGTCACTGATAGGTCACAGAAATATGTATAATTGAAAATTGCTAGCCGGCTTTTAATTAATGAAGGTGAAAATGCGGAAAAGTTGAAAATTCCATGAACTTGTTTTCGTCCAAAGCTGCCTAATGTTGGGTTTTAAGCGGAACAGATGGTCGGACCAAGAGGGGCAGACGCTGCTTAGAGCCCTTGTTGACAGAACCACAATGGCCAAATATTTGTGCTGCCTGTTTCAGCTGTGGGAGCAGTTAATGAGCAACGTTGTGGTGGCTCTAGTAGATTCATAATGGGATATAGCTCGTTTTAGACCAACACAAAACTCTGCGCATCTGCAAACTGTCAAAATTTTAGCAGAATGTAAAAGCGAACTGAAGTAAATTTTTAAAAAGTTTTCGTTTATTATAATTAGTAATTAATGCAAATAGTTTTAAAGAGACATTATAGCAACCCATGTGGAAAAGACAATTGATAGTAAAAAAAAACGAAATATAATAATAATAAAAATTATACGCCTGGCAGCCAATTCTAAAAAAAATTTACGGCTAGTTGAATATGGTACTGTAGATTGTTTAAAATCATGTTTATTTATACCTTTTTCAAAATTAATTTAATTTAAAAGCGTTTGAAACTGGAGCATCTTAGACAGTTTGTTTTCTCAATTACAGTTGCTCATATTCCAAATTATACATTTTTAAAATAATTATTGTGTATTTTTCTCCAATACGGATTATATTGCGTTGTTTTATTTGTGGTAAATCTTGGTAAAAAAAATAAAATAAAAGTTTGTCCGTTTGTGTGCCCAATCACAATGGTATGTGCTTATGCGAACCCTTTCCAAATCTAGGAGACCTGCATGATAATACTTTGCTTATTCTTTTAAGATTTTTTATTTTTAAAAGTACATTTTCTTGTTCACCCTTCCTCTGAAATCCCAAAACCCAATACGAACTATTTTAATCGCATTCGTTATTATGTGTTTTTTTAGTAACGAGTTATTCACTGGCACTATATACTCAGATTTCACATTATTATTGTTAAACTCTTCTAACATTGAGCTGCACATGAATATTTAAAAATATTTATGAGTGGCTGCAAAATATTAGAGATTAGCTGAAATACAATCTAACATTAAATACACTTAAAAATTTAATTTGTTAAAAAAAATTATTCTTGTTTAATTCTTTTGACAAAACACTCTCAAATTGTTAATAAGCGTGCATTTATTCGATTAAATTGCCAATTGCCCAACTACGGCTAAATATGTGTAAAGGGTGATTTTTTTAGTAACTTTTATTTTGGCAGCTCTGTGCAACGTGCTTGATTTAAGTGTCAAACACAGTTTGTTTGTTTCACCATTGTTAAGCTTTTTGCATTATTTACTGAATCTTCTCTTATTATGAGACTAACAATAATTATTCAAACCTTATAATCTAACTTATATTAATTACAATAATAATAATATTTGTATTAATTAGAGACGGCCGTAATTTCACCATAATAACGAAAAACGCCTAGAAATTACTACATTTTATTATAAAAATACATGATCAGTACGGCAAGTATTAAGGAGAGAGTATCCAAATTTGAACTTTTTCATTCATTATTTTAACAACCCATAAAAAGTCACCTTTTATAACGGATATACTTAATAAGGAAAGTTCGCAATCCGATGTAAATTTTATTGTGCCATTGCTATAAATTTAGCTGACATTAAGATGAAGTGCTTTTATTATTGGCCATTCATTGCATATTGAACAAAACATATAATCCTCAAAAAAACAAGTTTTAACTGTTTAAAGTTTTTCTGGATAAGTGTATTTATTTTTCTATGAATATGTTTTAAAACAATCAATTCTATTACTAAGAAAACCAAGGTCAATGTCAATATTCATCAGGTTGCTTTAAACGAGTAACGCAGATCCTAAAATGCTGATAAGATAGCGTGCAACTTATTACAATGAAACCCAAGCTTGCAGGCTGTTGCTCTCTCTTCATTTATTTCTGATTGCAGTCACGGATTCTTATACTTCGAATTACATTTACTTTCTCAGCTGTTATTATCTGTATATTCAGTATGTTGTCCAACTGTCCGTGACTGCCAGCTGGCGGCAGTTGTCAACCAAATGGCACGCATTGATAATATCCCCCGCCCATGGTATGGCTCAATGACCAACATTTCTAATCATTGCGCTAAGTCAGATTCAAACATTGCCACTTCGGATGGGGTTAGTCAATTTGTTGACGGGAGTCGAAATATGCCATTAAAATGCAGAGCGCAGCAGGCGGCAAAATACTTTCAGCTAATTCGCACAATACCAACAATGTCACAATTTCAGTTCCGGTTTTTATTAGAAAAACACATAAACATAAGCATAAAAATTTAATGCCAAGCATAAAAGCAAATTAGCCCCAACAAGCAAAAAAAAATAAAATAAAAAATAAAATTCACACGCCTCACACACATACACACACACACACAGATACACACACTCACTGATACGGCAATAGAAGGCAATCTATAAAATACAACTAGTAGCAATTGATATCAATATGAAGAGCAAGCAAAACCAATAATAAGCTCATTCAAGTTCATGTAAAATACTTTAGATATATAATGATAGAGGGGTAGGGATGCGGTAAATGCGTAGCAGTATGACAGATAGGTGAAGCGGTAAGCAGCTAAAACAAGAGTAAGGGGAAGTGGTAGCTAATTGGCGTGCGACGAAACAGAGCGCTGAATGACAAATAAATTACGCTCGTATCTTATATGCTATGTTCACACCGCCACACATTATGCCAAGGCGGCTACATCTTGTCACGGACACTTATAGCGGGTGAGCCATTTTACAATTCGTATTTCGAATACTTGACATTTTTTAATGTTTAAATTTTTATTGCAAAGCATAAGTTATGGCATTATTTATGTAAACAATGATCACCGCCTTGCCATATAATTTTTTAATTCAAATTTTGCCTATATATTGTTATACCAATTTACTTGGGATCTATAACTATTTCTGAACGATGCAACAGCTTGCCAATTTTCTAATGTCTTTACATTTGCTGCTTCCCAAAGGCCAATTCATATCACGAAGCTTGAAGATTATGCGTTTTAAAGACTTAATTTATAAGAAAAATAAGTCATATACTGTAGCATTTTCTTGTCCTAAAAATGTATCGTAGATACTTCGTCCGTCCATGCATAAGTTTTCGTAAGAACAAAGTACAACCAAATTCGAAAGCCATAGCGATAGAACCAAAATGTTGATGTTACAATTGGTGAGTGATTTATTTTAAGTAATATTAGGTACATGCAAGCTTAAAAACGTTGAACTGTGTTACGTTATCAGTAATACGCGAGGGATGATCTATAAATGAATGGGAATAACATAACAATATCACCAGATGGATAACACTGTGTTGACATTGCGTAAAGCTTAACAAAAATGTCAGAGTTGAGATTATAGATAAAAGAAAAATAAAAATATTAAACTTGTTAATAACTAAATAAATGTATTTTCCTATCCAGCTGACATCGTTGCAAAGGCATGGAGATATCTCCATTAAAAGCTTCTCGAAAGAAACAGAGTAGTATTCTCTATGATTAACTTAGGTTAATAGCGTCTATTTGGTAACTACGCCAGTGTTATGCAAATGCACCAGACCTGCAAAGTAAAATCGAACCACCGACTTTCAAGATTAGATGCTACCACAAGTCTGACTTTAATAGCTCGCTCGAAGTTCACTTTTTCAGTATGAACACTAAAGCCAAATCACTAAAATTTGTAACATACAAAAATTTGAGGATTTTAAAATACACTTAAGTATCACTCACAGATGATGCAGCTGGTCTGAGGGTGGTTTGAGAGAAAAACTCTGCTCAAAATATTCAGCCCTTTTCATTTTTTTGTCAATTATCGTATGCGAATAAACTCTACAACGAAAAAAATATTTCATACATTGGATCAGCCACGAAAGGGACCTATCTTCAATAGTATAATTGCTTTTCTTGCGTACAAATTTCTTGATAAAAACGCCGTATTACAAATTTAACTAAAGCGCGATCCATAAGTTTTCCACACTTGCAAAAGAATCGTACATTGATCAGATATCATAAGTAGTTTATCACAAAGAGACTAGCCAAGTCGTAACGTAACGTCAGGTGAATTTACACCATAACCATTATATTAAAGACACAAATTGTAAATACTTATGCTGTTACCCTATTATTTTCAAATATAACGTCACGCCAAATTGAGCAACGCAAAAGCTGTTTCCACTAAACTGAGCCGGCGTGCAGCCCAAAAGCAGTGCAAACCCGCCATTTCTTCAAATTTGAGAAACATAAAATGTCAATAGGCCGCTGCTGTGATAGGTATAGGAAGAAGGAGAGAGAGAGAGAGAGAGAAAGAGAGAGAGAGACAGGGAGAGAGGAGCGTGTATTGCGCTAATGAAATCAGGCAGCATTAACTGCGATGGAGCACAACAACGACAAACAACAGGTGAGCAGTTGAGTGAATTAGATGGGTAATTGTTGTATTGAGTGTGAGTTATGACTGTGTGTGTGTGTATGGGGTACTAATGCTGTTGGAGGGGAACGAAGAGGGCGGCTTAGTATGAGAGATGCGGCATGCGGCATGTGGCATGCAGCGAGGTGGTGAGTAAGCGCGTGTGTTATGTACCGTAAACGTTTGATGTGACGGAACTTAACAAAATGTAATTTGTGCGGCTGCCAACATCCAAACCAGCATGATGTAGCTTGTAGGTACCAAACGATGGCAGCAGGGGCACGACACTCGATTGAGAGGCAATGTCATAGTCAGGCAATTGAATTTAGGGCCTCTTCTGTGCATTGCTTATGGCTGTCTGTAGTATGTTTGTCTGTGTCTGTATGTATGTATGTATGTATGTATGTGCCAGTATGTGTGTGTTTGTAGGCGAACTATGTCAAGAGCAGCTTTAGACAAATTGCGTGAAAATAGCTTCCATTTATTGGAGCCATACGCTTAAATTGCCGTAGATGCCAAAAGGAAACTGACCTAGAAAAAAGCAAGTTGGGAATTTTGGGTAAATTGTTTGAAAATTGTTCGGATGTTGTTATAAAATTGTTGGCAAATTTAATGTAGCTTATTGAGTTAAGCTCTGTATTAAAGTTGTCACTAATGCAATTCATGACAATTCAAAATTTACTTTTACCTAGCAATTTATAAATTAGATGATGCTCACTATGTCCCTGCACATGTTGGCCAAAACAAAACATACTTTAAATTGGCTACAAGAGTTTAGCTCTTTATGATAAAACAAAATGTTGCAGACTTTTTCGATCGTCGAAATTGAGTTAATGGCATTGAAAGTTGGCCTATGTTATTTGTAAATTTAATAGGGAATAATTTCAAAGATTATTATGTTTACAAACGAAGGTTTAGAAAGCGTATGTCTAAAAAAAAACATGTGTTTTTCATATGTATATTAATAATATTAAAGGAATAATAGCCTAAAAGCGTTGTTAAAAAAAAAAATTGAATTTGTCAAAATATTTTTAATTTTGGGTTTATCAATGGCAACATATCTTAATTCAAATAAAGATATTTAGTTAAGATATTTAGCTCAGAATAGACAAAATTGAAAATTGATTTTAGGTAGACCAAGTTCTTAAAATAACATTGTGTTATAAATAAGTACACGTCGCTTTTGGGCTTGATTTGCTATATTAGGTAGACAATAATCTGTACATATGTACCACTCACAAAGGTAAAAATTATAAAAATTTGGTGCTCTAAAGATTTTTGGTGTTTCAAACACTGTATACCATTTTATCAGAATCTTGAAACCGAAATAATTTTTTAAAATTTTGTTCACTTTAAATATGTTTACAAATATCTCCTAACTCAGTCAAACAATCAATTATTTTTAGAAATACTTAAGCAATAAAATGATTAAATTATACAAAAAAAAAACACACACACACAAAATATATAAAGCAGTATATCGTAAAATTATCTTTAAAAATATATATATATATATCCATTCAGCATTTCTATGTTGTGAAATGCCACAAACCGCACTCTATATTGTCTGGAAAACTCTTCAACTTTGCACTTAAAATTTCCGAAAATAAGTTTTTTGTAATATTAAATTTGTTTTTTAATAAACCAAAAGTTATTTAACTTAGCTTTACTCATTAAAACTTTGTTATTTACCGAAAATTGTGGAAACGTTAAGTAATCGCATTTTTAAAAGCTGCACATATAAAATTATGCCATTATGTATATATATAAAATATTATAACAACAATATGAATACAAAAATATTATATTGTTATAATGTGGATTGGGCAACCCAAGTGTTGCAATATGGAAACTGACAGTTCTATCGTAAGTTCTGGCATTTCTGAGGTCATTCGTACTCGGAACGTTTTGGCATATGAGCGCCATTTGTGTTGTTTACACGAATTTTTATTTTTTACAACTTTCGAAGAACAGTGCATGGATGAACTTAATTCAATTTTTGGCGATGAAGCTCCATCAAAAATTAGTGTTTATCGATGGTATGGTGAATTCAACCGAGGACGTAGTTCACTCCAAGATGAATTTCGGGGATGTCGTCCAAAGTCAGTTGTCAATACTGTGCACAAACTAATATTGCAAGGTCGTCATGGTACATTCCGTGAGATTCAGATAATCATTCAATATTACATGAATTGTCAAAAAAATTTGTTCGCGATGAATCCCACACAATTTGTCAATCGCTGAAAAAAGGGCTCGAAATGCTCAAAAAATACGGTCGTGTAAGCAGCAGTTGACTTTATGGTTGTTTCAGCCAAATCCAAAAAAAAAGTTGCTCGCCTACGAAGCACTTCCAAGCAAATGGTCGCCTGTTTTTTGGAAAACTAGACACATGTCGTAGCACTAGAACAACGCAGAACAGTCAATTCTGAGTGGTACACAACCATTTGGTTATCAGTTAGTTGTCTTCCAAGAAATTAGGAAAACCAGCCGCTGAAGACGGATCACTCTTCACCGCGATAATCTTACACATCGGCTCAAACAATTGCATTCTTGAGCACTCAAAACATCAACATGATGAGTCATCCGCCATTTAGTCCTAACTTGGCACCGAATGACTTCTTTTTATTCCTGTACATAAAAATAAAATGGGAGGTGAACGTTTTTCGACACCTGAAGAAACGGTTAATGCGTTCAGAATACATGTTTTTTTGAGATACCTCAATCAGAGAGGCAAAAGTGCTTCGAAAACTGATTCAAGCTCGTGCAAAAGTGTATAGATCTTAACGGGGAATATTTTGAAAAACACCAAAGCTATTTTTAGTGATTAATGTATATTTTTGTTCCCTAATCCCGAAATATAAAAGGCAACCCTCGCATTATATGTATATATATAAAATATACATTATCTGCATAATATAAGTTGTTGATGTTAAATATTATTTCGTATTTTTACATTCTGTATCATATGGAGCAAAGGCGTCAATCAAATGCCAGTTGATTTCAGTCGTAGATATATGATATAGCACCCAAGGGGCACTTTGCACCATCCTAGAAAAATAAAAAAACATTAGAGAACTCTTCGCTTGTTAATTAAGATATTATATCCAAACATGGCATGTAAGAGGTGGGTCGCAAATAGCCATTATTGAGGTAAAAAAATATATTTTTCACAAAGTTTGTTGTGATTCTATTAATTTTCAACGCATCGCTAGCAACATTAAATTATTAAATTATTTAAGTATTCTAGTATTCCTAATGGCAGCTTTGAATTTTATTGAAATTGGCTGGTTATATCATATAGATCTATAGGGTCAACAGGTGAAATAAATTAGATTTAGGTTTTTTTGTTTCGTTTGTTTTGCAATTGGTTTTCATCAAATAAAGATTATTAAATTTATTTAGTATTCTCAATCAATGCGACATCAATTAAATTGAAGTAGGTTGGGCCACGGTAGCGTTGCAGTAGCGTACTCGCCTCTAAGCCGAAAGATAGGTGGATCGATTCCACACTGTATTTGTCTAGTAGCAAGCAAATAAATAGACGATATTTACCTAAGAAATATAATATATGTGAATTAAAGACTAAAGACATCGCTGTTCGGATTCACAGAGATATATCCATGCTTCGCCTTTGGAGCCATGACCATAGTCAAGAGGAATACATTTTAAGCAATTGTTAAAAGAAAATACATTTTTTCACAAAATTAGGCATATTCCCTACTCTAAAGTATGTAAACTATTTATAAACGTCAACATTGCGTATACGTGTTGGTCGGCATAAGTACTGTGACAAATTTTATACAAATCAATCTATAAAAATGAATCTCCTACTAAAGTTGACGTGTTTTTGTTAATTGTAAGAGAAAAGAAAAAGGGGATTTGTAGGCGGCAAATTCATTTCGATATATCGAATGAAATGAAATAATGAGGTAGTTATATGTCAAAATTTTCTTAAAGATACCATTGGTAGTTAAGCAAAGCGTCAAGTATATCTGCTGTATTCCTAAATTATTCCACCGATATTCTTGTTTGAAGAGTCTCGTATGTTAGTACTTACTTGGTTTCAAACATTTTAAGGTTACAAAAATTTGATTTTAAAAATTTAATGGTATCTTCTTTTCGGTAAATTAATTTGAGATTTGTTTGCTAAATTTCTCGATTTACTGCAGTATTTTCACTTACTAAAAGCTTGCAAAACAAACCTATTATTGTTTTTTTTTTTTAAATAGTAAATCTTTCTGTTGAAACCTTTGATAAAAACCATATTTCGAGATGCGGTTGAAAGTAATTGCATATCACTCAACACTTTGGTATTTGCTTTTCATTTATTACAAAAATTGCAGCATCAAAGCAACTCGACTGGCCACCAACGGAATGCTCGTACAACCTAAATATTACACGGGTCAGCAGACAGCAGTTGAGTTTAAAAACTAAAATGAAATAAAATAGAAAAAAAATATATATAATAATAATTTAACTGCAATCGCGTAGAACTCAACTGTTTTCTCGTCAGTTTTATTCATTGCACACGTGTTCACAAATATTTGCGGTACGTGGCCACACACACCTTTGCTTGCACTTTCCTGCCTTGCCCAGGACGAGTACCCGCTGCTCTCCAGTGTCAGAGCTTAACCAACGAATAGCCGGCATTTGGTACGAAAATTATTCTCCGCTATACGCTCGTGGTATTATATGCTATATTTTTAATATCCTGGCCAATTTCGCGGCGTATTTAACCAGCATAAAAAATGAAAAACACTGCAAGTAGATTTTTCTCCTTTTTTTTCTTGGTTGAGTGGAAAATTTATACGGCGAGCATATTTTCATGTTTGATTGCATTTATTTTTCGCCTCGATTTCAATAAACGCTCTGACGAGATCGACATAAAGCACCATTTTGTGGTTATTTGGTATTTAGTTTGGTTGATAATTTTCGATTTTAATTCGTGGTCAAATTATTTTGATTTTTGATTGACTGCATTATAGGCATTTGGTTATGATTTTTGGGTGAATATATGCTATGCACATTTTAGTGCGTATTATGAAATTTAATTTCTGTTGACTTTGACCGTAAAAAAAGCAATTATTAAAATTTCAGTTTGTATACACTGTTTAGAACGAGTAAGAAAATTATTAGTCGATTCCCTCCACAATTGAAATCTCATGTATCTTTTCATTAAAATTGCAAATGTAAGAAGCCTGCGATGAAACACTCCCCTTTGTAGACTTTGCATAATTTTAAGTCCCTATATTGAGGAATCCCTTTTCTGCGCAATCTCTTCATATCAACTATCTATTTTTAGGCTGTTAATTTTGTCGTAAGCTTTGAAATGATTATGGAATGAGCTTAGAGTGAGTGCTATTCGTACAATGGCCAATATGAGTATTTCTTCTGCGTTTTATGTTGCGTGCTTGTGGGCCTTTGCTTGGGACTTAAGCCATCAATTTATTGTTGCATACTTTTAAGCTCTCTATGGCTTTTTGTATCGAGCTTTGGCCAGAATTTGCTGTGTGCATCGTTATTGCTGCATACTTTTGGGCTGTCCATTTATTATTGATATCGTCAGCAATCGCTACACCTTAAGCGTTCACTTTATGCCTTTATATGGCCTTAAGTGTTATCTCAATTGCAGTGCACATATGCATAGGACTAACAAAAAAAAGGAATCCTTTGCATACTATTGGGCATCGTTTTAGCTTTTGGCCTTGGCATAAGCAGCTTGTAAGCTGAATGCAGCTTCCCAGCTAAAGATCTCCGCTCTAGTAGCAGCTGCAACTAGTGCAATAACATGTAGTTGTGGAGAGGATAGATAGAAAAACTTGCTTTTTCGAGTTCAGAAGTTTTTTGATGTTATAATGTCATAAGTAATAAGTATAAGTATAAGTTTTGAAAAATTCTTAGATGCGAGCACAAATTTAAAGCAACTGAAGTTTTATATATTTAAGGTATTGTTTATTAAGAACTGTGCGAATGAAAACACTATAAGAGTTTCAAACTAAATTAAATTCATCCAAAAATTAAGTTTTCGTCCTCTCTTCTTTTCTACTGCTGTAAAGTAAGACACTTCATCAACATTTAAGTTCAGTTCTAGCTTATAAAATTTATAAATAAAAATTGTTAACATTTCACAGAAAATGAAGTCGACTAATTTATTCACATATAGTAAAAACAGCCGACTTGTTAAAAAAAAAATATATCAATTTTTAATCTCGTTTTCTAGCTTTCAAACAAATGAAGGGATTATTCGAAGCCAATTTGGCTTAAGGATTGTTACATTAGAAACAACTTTCTTAATTAGCCCCAAAAACAGAGTAAAAAGCTACAGATTTAAAATGGGTAAGAAACCTACACCTTGTAAAAGTTTTTTGAAAATCTTAATTAGTTTAATTTAAAAAAAAACTTTTTCAAGTAATAACGCTACAATTGACAGATATTTTAATGCATCGGTTAATCTGCAACAAAATTGTTAAGATTTGTTTTTATTTCAAAAAATTACAAATGTTGAAAACAATTTTAGAAGTTAATTGTCTATTGGAAAATGTACAAAAAACTTTGGTATGTACGATTTTATTTAGCTCTAATATTCCCTATGAAGCACTTAAGAACTAAATTAAGCCAAATATAATTTTTTATTTATGCTATTTTATTTTTAAAGCAATTTGAAGTATTTTTTAGAGCATTCTTGTATGGAAAACGGGGCAGTGCGCGACAGTAGAATACACTGAAGCTTTCTTTTGTAAAGAATTGCACATCTGCTGATTCCTAATCTTGTAAAACCAAAAACTATACAATTAGACATCCTTTGTAGACATCCTTTGTATATCTAAACGAAGGTAAATTTCAACAGGTATTTGAGTTGAGTTTAATGTTCTGAGTTTTAAAAATTTGTAAGAAAACACCATCAACCTATTAAGGGGGTGAGGACCCATAACGTTAGAAATAAGAGAAGATTTGTTAATTGGAGCTCCATAAATCTTCTTAATAAATTGTTTGCTTCGTACCATAATTACGTTACGTGTACGAGTGCTGCTGCATGTACAACCAAGTAACAAGTCAAGGTTGTTGATTTTGCTTATTTTTTCCTAGAATAAAAATGGTTAGTAAAATAAAAGAACCGGGCAAGTCCACTTCAAAACACCCTCAATTTTATTTATAGTTTTGTTGCTAGTCGTGGCCTTAATTTGAAATTTTGTTCAGTTTTTTATAATATTTGTATTGCATTTCTTATCCGGAAGTCTAAAGTGACTCACTTTTCTCTGTATTTGTTTTTGTTACTAGTCAGTCCGATGTATAATTTAATCTTTCACTTATTTCATTTACTAAATTTTTTATCTGCAAATGCAATAAATTTTTCCATTTATTTTAGAAGTGATTTATATAAATGCTTAAGACGACACGAGAATTGACTGTTGCTCATTAATCAAAAGAGTGCGCCATTATAAGGAAATGTATTTCGCATAACATTCCTGTTTGCCTACTATTTTAAAAGTTTAAATATAATAATTATAATTGTTTTAATACAAAATATCGATTGCCTGTTAGTTTAATTTTTTCTAGATATGCATCAAAAGAAACATTAATATTTTGATATTAACTTTTGTTAGTTAGAGTTAGAGTCAAAAACAAACAAAAGGTGGAGTCTACAACGAAATTGGAACAGTTGGCTGTAAGAATGCCAATTTAAGACACAAAGAGCAAAAAATTATAAATTGCTTTGCAGACTTAATCATGCCTTGATAAAGTTGGTATTTGGGGGCAGCAGACGCAGCAGCAATATTCGAGAATTGCACGGACGAGAGAGAGAAATTTATTTAAAAATCTGGAATGACCATTTTAAGCCTTTTATTAGTATAGAGATACTAAGGTTTAAGATCTAACTAGTTGCTGGACCATATGACAGCTAGCTGCGCTTCGCTTGCTTGAGTTTTTGGTGAACACACATAGATACACACATCACACCCACACACATGAACACAGATACATGCAGACACAACACACAAATTCAATTGCATAATGCCAAGTTGCTGCTGAAGCGCAGAAAAGCAGACAAAACTTAGCCGCTGTAACTTTTCGACTATTTGCACTGCTTCCCCGCACTGACATGCAAAGCAGCAGAAAAATTGTCTGCCAAAGTTGCCAGTCAGACACAGATACTCACACGCATACATATGCTCACATGCTAGCATAAACTATATAGAAAGTTGTATATGTGCGTGTGAGTGTGTGTGTGTGTGTGTGTGTGTGTGTGTGTGTGTGTGTGTGTGTGTGTAGTTAGGTGTGAGTTTTTTGTATCTTTAAGATTTTAAACAGCACAACGCAAACTTGTCGAAAATATATACGAAAATTGTTTAACAACTTGAATGCAACGCTGGCATTACCGTTACCTTTGCTATTACCCTTTACCGTTACACCCCTAACGGCATCTATAACGTTATTTTATCCGTTACCCTTGCACCAAACTACCAAATATTACCGTTGCTAGCAAACTTTTTCACCTGCTTGCCAAAAGTTTACACAAGCAATAAGTTTTCGCTCAGCCATGGCAGTTCGTTTCCTCTTACAGTTGGAATTTCACTGACGTTCAGCTTTTAATTAAATAATTTTTATCCAACAATGGAAAGAAAAGCTAAATTTTCAAGCTTAGTCAAAAATCATATTTGATTTGGCTTAGTGAGTGAGTGAAACATTGTACAAAACAGAGGAAATTACATCAATTCTTTTGATTAATGAAGCTTTAATGCACTTTAGTATTCTAATTATTTGGAAAAGGTTAGTCAGCTGTGTAGTCCGACGTCCTTTTTTAAAAATTTAATTAATTAATAAATATAAAATTCATTGCATATTTTTCACTAATCATACATAGGTTTTTAAAAAATAAATTATTTTTATAAAATAAAATTATACATAAATTAAAAGTATTACCATCAAGAGAACGAACTCTTACAAATATAATCTGTGTAATCGCATTTATATAAATCAACAAAAACTGCTATTGTAAAAATGTCTGTAAATTTAATATGTTGCAAGCAAGGGTCTCTGCTCCATACTGTAATTTTTACACAAATTCATATTGAAAATAAATATCTTTATTTCCCTTGCCATTGCTCAAAGACAGACTATGGAGATATCAATATAAATGACTGTTCGAAAAGAACAGGGACTTGTAGTTTATTGACAAATCTTAATAATAAGTACCGATTTACTAAGGCTGCTGGGGGTAATCAAGTTTGCGCCCTTTGGTTTTAGAGGCGGGTACGCTATCACTTCTTTAACCGGCTTAGCCATTTAAGCCACTGTCATGCTACCTACCTACCTTATTCGCAAATTTTCCATGGAATTGAACATTCACTTTGCATAAACAATGAATCAATATATAAATGATCTGGCATTTATTTATTATCGCAGGTACTTCACTAATGCTTTTTCTAGGGAGATACTGGATCATGTTATCGCTGTAATCCATATAAATAAGTTGAAGCTTTTCGTTACTTGTGTTCGGATATGTTCCTAAGGACTTTCCCTTTACACCGGCGGTGGTATCCAGACCTGCTTTGAAAGCTCTTGAAGGTGTTAAGACGCTAATCCCAAGGCTTAATACGATAATGAGATAGTCTGTATCTGACTAGACGTTTTTTAAGTGCCTCTTGTGCCAGATAATGATTACCGTGGTGCTAGATTGCCTCCTGAACACGGCACACGGAAAAATTTGTAATTTATAAAATTTTGAATCCAATATAATATGGAATTTTTGCACAGAATCAAGTCTGATTTTTCTTTCAAAAATTGTTATTTGCAAAATAATTCTATATTTAAATATCATCTTCAACTTATTCGGTCTTATATATTCTGCCAGTTACCAAATTACCCAAAGTTCTAGGTGTTTTATTCCCAGCATGCACACATAAAATACTCATTGCTGTAATGTCAACAGATTCATACGAGAACTTTAAAGTACAGCATTTAGTTTCAATTTCACGTTATCATGCTGAAAGTACCCAATCAGTAATTAAACGACTCTTCAAGTCTTAACCAGACTCTACTGATAATGATATGTACCAAGTGTCCCATTTTAACGAAGAAATAATGGAATATTTATAAAAGGTAAAATTTATCTATTCGAATTTGGAGAAACCAAACGATTTAGTGTGTCATAAATAGAATTCGTTTATGACTGCATCTACCAAAAAAAAAACTGTTAAGTTGTTCGAAATATAAAATAAGATTTAAAAGAAAATAATTATTAACTACCCACTGAATATGTTCTTTAGTTAAATTTTGTTTATTTCTTGTTGTTATAAATTGGAGTCTTCTTATTAATTTCTTAACAGACATAAATGTGATTTAAATTCGTTTTTGGTATTTTAGGGCGCATTTGATACCAGCTATCGGGACAATCCAGACTCCACCAACACATCCTGGCACCACTAATTTGCTTCTATACTTTGTTTATGCAAGAGTAAATAGGTTCTCCTCAACATGGTCTTTCTTTCGAAGTCTAGGACGCCTTCGTCTTCCTTCGTTGCTTTGGTGGCATCCCTAATTGTAGACAGGGTTTACTTAACCGGGAATCCCATCTTCGCCGACTCCTTTTTGATTTAGGAAATTGCAGCAGTAAAATCTCGTTTACTTGGATGGCATTCTTCCCTAACTTGACAAAGCTAATAGTGGTGATTAGTATATTTCCGCTAAGTCGAATCATCTTTACAGGATATGGCGGTACATAGGCGTTCTCTTATGAAGTATGCTATCCAACATAGCTGTGTACTCGACTTTGTATATTTCCAGGATTTGGCACAGTGAAAAATATGCTCTTTGTTATACTAGCGACTGCATTGATAAGGTCGGATCAGTGTGTTGATATTAAGCTTTAGTTTTTCAAAATACACGCGATAGTAGCTCATATGGTTGGCATTTTGACTGTCATGTCAATTCAGTTCAATCTCTTTAATTGTAGACTGATTTCACACACACATATTTCTTTACCTTTTTTGCATATAAATTAAAAATAAACCAATTTCAATAGTAATTTAAAAAAACAAAGGCCCAAAACCTTCCCAAAAATAGCAAAAAAAAAAACCTAAAAATAAAGCGTATTTTGAAATGCTGGCATAGAAAATAAATTAAAAATCCTATTAAGCTTATCTAACTTAGTGGATTTGCGAAAAAATCCACTCCACATAAGCACAGTCTAAAACAGGAAGTCAAATTAGGAAAAAATTATTTCTGCCTATTGAATTCTGTTTTGACATCTTGTGCACTTCTTTTTGACCCAAATAAATATTACGTTTCGATATAGGCAAGTGTTCGGCGTACAAACCTTATGCACACTCCTTGCAGCCTTCTACAGAAAATAAATGAAAACTATTAAAAATACCAACCCAGAAGCTCTTAGCCAGTCAAAGCGTATATCGGATATAATAGAACACAAAGCAATAAAATTTGCTAACAAATAAATATACAACTCTTTAAATAAATCGAACGAAAAACCTGTCAATTATTACGGTTTGGAAAATATTTAACTGCTGTTCGTATTGATTTTTGTGCTTTGTAATCAAGTGGCCCTAGGACAAGCAGGAAATTGACGATCTCCTGCAATTGTTGTGCTCCATCCAATACCTAAGCTGCTGCAATCTCAAGTGCACAGGATGTGAAAGGGGGAGCATTGGGGCTAAGCCAAGTCTGTTGCAGTGCACTCTTCTCTTGGGCTGCACACACAAACACACACACACATAGAAACACAAAACCTGTGCTGCGACTGCATGTGTGTGTATCTGTGTGTGTGTGTGTGTGTGTGTGTGTCAATAGCGGCAAGGACAACATTTATAGCAATTTCTCTTGACTTCTGGTTTGTTTGCGTTTGGTCAATAAATGAGCGTTATATTAGTACTTTGATTCCCTTGACAAGAGAGCGTGAGGTCGCAACAACAACAACAACAACAGCAACATCAGCAGCAGCCAGCAACAGCGACAACAATAAGAAACACAAGCTTCCCGGCAGTATGCAATGATTTTGTCAACTTTGCGACAAGTTAAGTCAACGAACAACTTTGTGCAACAAACACAACTGAGCTGCCCTGAAGTATGCTACAATTTGTCAAGTTAATGTTACAATAGAAATACGTCAAGCATTATTTATTTATTTATTTTTATTTCTATTTCAATTTCATTTCGTTTTTAGTTTCTTTTTTTTTTTGCTCGCTGTACAGCAAACTTGCTCGCTCACCTTGTTGAATTCACTAGCTGCCTGAAAGTATGCAGCACTTTGACATGGCATGTGCAACGTGCCGCCAAAGCTAATTCAGAGTCAGCACACACATACACACACACACACACACACGCAGACGCACACCACTTGCAACAACTGCAACACTGAAATGCAACGCCTTTTGTATTATGACAACTACTGCACCTGCAAGTATGCAGTGATTTTTTTTGCAGCTTAAGCTATCTTTTTTTTTTGTGTACTTGCAGCTAGCTCTCTAAAAACCGTAAACAAAAAGCTGCAACAGCAGCATGCCGCACAATAGAAGTGGCAATAGTTGGCGACGACACCAAATGCAACAGCAACAACAACAAAAACAACATTGTTATGTGGCCTGGCCATGTGTTCATTGTCCAGGAGCTGCTCATGCATAGAGTCTGCATGTGTGTTAGTTAGTAAGTGTATCTGGCTGTCCATGTAACTATGTGAGTGTGTGCGTGTGTGAGCGTGCTAGTGCAGTTGGCATATCAACTGGTCGGACATGGTGTAAACACGCTTAATGTTGTTGTTCTTGACGATGTTGCCTTCTTGCTGTGCCTGCTGCTGCCTCTGCTGTGGCTATTGTTGTTGTTGTTGTTGTTTTGTATGGGTGCAGTTGCTACGTTTAATTTAATCTACTAGTGGACTACCTAGGACTAGCATAGATTCAGAGTCAGCGTCAAAGCCATAGCCAGAGCCAGAGTCACAGCCAATGTAGTGCAGTGGCCGCTTGGACACCGGAAATGCTGCTTAAAGCGCACACAGCTACAGTTGCGGGCATTATTATAGGTAAATCTTTTACAAAACAATGTAGTTTGTGTGTTATCAAATTTTGTTTTCTTTTTAAGATAGTTCAGTTTAAGTTTGGTTTATCAAAGTTAATGTACCAGCCAGTTTTAGATGTCAAACATTGAAAATTGTTTTTACAATTTACAAGTATATTATATCCATATCTATCTTCATAAATACAAATTAGAAAATTGTGTATCTATTAATATTATTGTAAAACGGAATGTGAGGGGAATTTTACAACTTGTAGGTTCCAAAGATACAAAATTAAAATTATTTTTTTAAATGTTTGGCATAGAAATAAAAACATGAAGTATTTTATTATTAATATTTAAGTTAATCAATGATCTAGAAGAAAACAGCATGCAAATAGTTTGTTTTTGACGCTTACAGCAATTGCAGACCCCTAGATTATGCTTTCATCACCCCAATGGTGGTAATGGAAAAGATGAAACCGAAAAGTAGCGAGAGTGTAGCCGCATGAAACATTTTTTGCCTTAAAAGTTTAATAATAAAACTATTAGAATTAGAGGTTAACGAAAACTTCATGGGAAGAGGAGTTCACCTTTCACGATTTTAGATAACGATTGAAGTTAGATTTTTCGCACGATGCTTACTAAATTGAATTCTTTGCAGCTATATTCGATACAATTTAGTATGCATACCAAATAGAAGAAATTTTAAAATGAACACATAAGTCCAACCCTCATAATGTATTTTAAAAACATTTTTATAATTCTAGTATTCCTATTTATGATGTCCATTAAATTGAGACAAGTTGCAGATGACTTATCAGCCTAATTTTGGCGATATTCTAGGAATTTTTAACTTCTTGCTGAATGGCTTATTATAAACCTGATGGAATCATCCAGTAAAAGTGACATTTTACTAGTCTCTAAGTTATTTTAACAAGATTCAAATCATGATTCATTGCCGCATTTACTACATTTCTATCACAATTATTAATTTAAGAAATTGTATAATTTTAATCCAATTTATTTGAGGCATTTTTATAATTTGAGGCTATTATGCTTAATGCACTGAACTGGGTTTATTTAAAATACGGAAACCGTTTTATTTATTCTTTTCTATGCTAATTTAGAAAAAGAAATTCAAGCATAAAAAGTTTTGTTGGTCTGTGTCTGTAAGGGACTTTATAATATTTTGTTAATTTTTAGTTGATTGAAATTTGAAAAAAACTAATTCAAAAGTTATTCAAATTTAATAGGCTGCACACTACTACAAGTAAGGTTCAGGTATTTTTAAATATTGCTAACCTATGGCAGTAATCCTAAATGAGACTCATCAAGAATGCTTTATAGTTAGAAACAACGGCAATACATATCTAAGGACAAATTACAACATTTTTATAAAGAAAAAATAGAAAAAATATTAAAATTTGATTAAAAAAAAATTCCAGGTTTTAACGATACGTTTCGAACCCCCATCAGAGGCATACTTTCATCAAGCATTTGCAATTTGGAGGCTATAATTATGACCGCAGCTGTACGCACGCGAGAGAGCGGATAGAGAGTGCGATGGAGAGAGATGTGCGCTGGCATAACCTGCTTGAGTGCACCGCAAGTCCATTTAACTTAACTTTGGAAACGACGACATGGCACGGCTAGGTCTGGCTGGCATGGCATAGCTGTTGCCTGTCTCACTGCATCACTCAAACGCATGGCCAAATGGCGACAAGGATGCGTGCCTCTGTGTATATGCGTATGTATATGCACGCAATTTGCATGGTCAGCGTGTGGCAGGTGGCCGACGCAAGGGTATGAGTATTCTGCACGGCATGTCCCTTGCTTAATTGCATGCACAATGGTGGCAGTGGCAACTTCATGCAATGAAATCCAATTGCTGTTGCTGCCAAAAAGTGTTGCCTACCTTTGGGAGCTGCAACCTTTAGCCTGTCTACGTTTTATCGCCACTTCCTTGCTTTAATATTTGTTTTGTTTTCCACAGACTTTGTTGTTGTTTTTCTCTCTTTTTTTTAGAATGTTTAGAAAAAGTATAAACTGGACAACTTCACGCAATAACACTCATTTCCTTTGACAAGTGATTATCTGCAGTTGAATGTGTGTGCTTGCAAAAGGCATAATCACATAATGCATGGGCGTTTCTTTTACAAATTAAAAGAATGCACTTAGTTTAAGCTGACTTTATTTCTTTTTGCTTGAAGCATAAAACAATTGAATATATAAATATTTGTTAAGTGAAAATGTAACAATAAAATGATTAAGTGACTGACGATTTATCGCAATTTATCGGAAAGTATTTGAATAATCGGCTGTAAGAAGACTAATCTAGTTTTTTGTTTTCATAAAGAAAAGATCATAATCTTACGCTTACTTTGAATGAGAAGATTATTGCACCAAAAACCATTTTTTTACTTGGCAAATAAAATCTCACTCAATAAAAGTTTATGGTATAGTATTCACGTCTAAGGAATTGCAGCCAAATCTAATCTTAGAGATGGAAATCGTAATACCCACAAGGATCTCAAAGCCCCCTTTCTAAAGCAGTTCCTAATTAAAGAAAGTGGTGCTTGCCTGTGCCCTTGGGCGGTTATTTACCAAAAAGATATTGTGAAAAAAATGCACATCATACAAAAGATTAATATTAGTTGATAAATATTCGATTAAATTCTGGCTCTAATGTTGGTTAATTAGCAGAAAATAATGATTCGTAAAAACACAAAAATTGCTTATTAATATTTCTCGATTATTGGTAAGCTTTAGTTCCCAATGGAAGCTATATATTGTTGACAATTTATAAACAAATTATAGTAGTTGCAAATTTTAAAAACTTCCCAGTCCCGAATTTAAACTACACAATATTTACGAATATAGTCAAGCGTGGTGGCATGTCGAAGTAACTTAAAATATATTATTCACACAAAATACAAAAAATTTTGAGCTAAGAATATATTTCATGATATAATACATAATCGATTATATTTAAAATCAACAAATGCTCGGAAGAACTAAGAAACTTTTGCATGCAAACTGTGTTTATAATACCGGATATATGGTTTACCTAACCCGTTCCATTGGCTACTTGTTGAGATGATAAAAGCGATCTATATAAATCACATTCATCATACAATTAGCTTTCCATGTGTGTTACACACAATTTAAGCTTACACGTACATATGCACATGGAAATATTTTGTCAGATTAGTAAAAAAAAAGGCCCTCATAAGAAAGACTACATCCCTTTGCTGCGTCAAAAAAAATTCTCATAAAGCTCACTCAACAAACAACCCATTAAAACTCATTTTTTTTACCCAATATAGTCAGCGCGTCTTACATGCACAACAAGCTCTTGAAAGAGAATAAGAAATAAATTCTAAGTGTGCACTTTGGCCTGGGCAAATGCAGGTAATTTAAATTTAACTTCAGTCAGTTTTAACAGTTGACAACAAATTCTTAAAAAAAAAATCAGCTGCTGCTTTAAGTCGACTAAAGTCAAAATAATTTGTAAAACAACTCTGCAACATTAAACATTACATACTTAAATACAAAGATTTAAATAACGCGCAAAACGCTGCGCATAGAGTTGCCAGATATTCACGAAAAAAGTACATCTGTCATTCGCATGTTACTCCAACACTAGTGTTGTAAAACAAGCCAGAATATTTTTTTCACTGCGCTGCTTGGCCATTAAAAAATCTGCTGTATTTAATTATTGTTTTTTGTAAGCGTGAAATCTACGTAGTAACTTACAACTATGTTTTAACTTTTTTTCAAGAATCGCTGGAGTCATAACATGCAAGTTATTTAAGCGGCACTTCTCCGAATGCTTGTTGGATGACGCTCATAAAGTGTGCAACGACAACTTTCGTGAACAAGAAATAAAAGAAATTTTATTCAATGCGTTTCGTGCGGCTGGGTGACTTGCTTGTCGATGAGCATAGACGGCTAACATTGGTCTGCCGCAATTGCCAAAGCCCATTTCTGCAATATGATGCATTTGAGAAACATTTGCTAAATTGTACAGGCCTTGAGCACATAGTGACGCCTATCGACAAGCTCAAATATGATGATTCCAAACGTGAATTGCGACAATTTAGAAACAGAAAAGATAAGGTTTGTTTACAACAAGTGCCGCAAATTGCTCATAACAGTTAACGCTCTATTGCAGGTTGCTGTTTATGACATTGAAGCAGTGCACAGCATTAACGCTAATCAGGGCAGCCTAACTAATATAGACTGGGACGCTGAATTGGACGATCCACGTTGGTACTCAGACGTGGAGCCCTCAGCCAAAACAAGACAACCACATTCAAATACCAAAGAAAATGTGGAGAAAAGAAATCTACGAAAAGTGGTGAATTCCATGCCGCAGCGACAAATTCCCGACTCGGGCAGCATTTCCAATCGCAGCATACTCATAAGCCAACAACAACAGCCGGCAGCAGCAGAAAGTACTACAAAAACGTTGCCTAGTGTAATGAAGGAGCTAAAGCGTTTGGATACTATTGCCCTGGATGTAAAATCAACTGAGCCTACTGCTGCTGCTGCTCAGAACACTCAGGAAATACTTAAGAAACTACGCGCTTGTGGCGTTCAAGTAAAGCGTAGCAGCAGCCGTGAAGCTAACGTTGAGGCACCCGATGAATCGCAGCAGAAGCAACAACAAGCCTTGGAAATTATGCGCAAATTGCAGTCGAAAGGCATACAGTGTAAGAAAGTGAACAATGCAAAGAAACCAAAATTAGAAACGTTTTGACATAAATAATTACTAATTTATTATTGTAGTAACTTAGAGTTTATTTTAAATATATACGCCAAAATACATTTGCTATTTTGTAACACTATTTCAAAAAATTTTACTTTAGTACGTTTGTACACACTGTTTGGCAAGCGCTGTACCTGACATTTTGTGAAGAAGCAGCATTGTTTTTAGTTTTGGCAGTGCGCGTGTTTCACTCGTAAAATTTTGTTAGTAACTTTGGGTTTGATTTAAAAAAAATATAGATATATTTTTTACAAAATAACACGCCGCAAGCTGTCACAGCCAACGCCGCACGTGGCCACATCAAGCAGACTCAAGTGGAACTGTGGGTAAGCACAGCTGATATTCATTCAAGGCACGGCTTACATAATTTGTGAAGTTAATTTTGTCAGCTTTGGCGTTTTTGTATTGTGAGAATTTCGTACAATGCAGGCGCAATGACATCATTGTTTAATTTTTGTTGCCACAACTAGATGTTATGCAGCCGCTCGCCGCAAATAGTTTCGCTTTTGGCTTGCAACAAAGCAAAGTTCTGCAGACATTTGTGCGCGCCCCCCAGCTCAATCAATTGAATAAAACTTTCACTTTCATGGCATTTAATTTAAATGTAAATATTTATTTTTAAATTTAAAATTTTATTTTTAACTACGTTGAAATACTTGTTGCCTACCCTGTTGGTATGCGCTCTAAATGTCTAACGCGCCTTGCCGTAATCTAGTGTAGTTGTAGCTTCGTTTTAATTACTCGAGAATTTTTACTTATATGCTAATTGGTTGCCGTTTTGTGAGTTTGTGAATTTAGTGCATTTGCTGTGCCTTATTTAAATTAGTGAGTTTTCTTGTCTTTATTTTAACTTAAAGCTGCTTATAGTTCAGTTTAATGCACACACAAAAATATGATTTTTGTTTTGCCATCACATGCAAATCAGTTTTACATTGAGAAACATAAATACATCAAACACAAATAGACGACGACGCAAACTCGACTCACTATACAAAAATACTTAACATTTCTTAAATACGAAAAAATATTTATAAATATATATATATATATTATCTGCGTGTTTATAGATAGACTCTTCTATGTTGAGTGTGTACTAAATGCGGCATCAACTATTTACTGATTTTGTTTAAGCTAAAATTTGATATTCGCCAAAGGGTTCTGTCTGTCTTGTCTTCTTCCTTAGATTTCATCCCAGACCTTCATTCACTCCAGCGAACGCCTACGCAGCTGCTTGCGCATGCCGCCTAACGCCGCACTGCTGCGGTCTAGCAGCTCATTGGACAGGCGTGCCAGCAATGGCAATTCTCGCATGGAAACATTAACCAAAGGTAGTGGCTCTAGCTGCTGCTGTAGCTTCTTAACTGGCGTAGGCTGATGTTGTGGTGTTACGGGCAAGCTGCTGGCATTAGTGGCAGCACTAACTTTAATGATTGGCCCTTTGGCCACCAACACTACCACGTCGGCATCATCATCGGTATGACGTTTAAGCGCCTCGGCACCCAATGAGTCGGGCCGCGCTTGTATGGGCTTCTGTCGCTCAGTTTGTTGTTTGGCCGCCTCCTTAAGCATCATCAAATGATCCAGTTTATCAACTGTGGTCTTTAGCTCGTGCTCCCATACATCGTTCTGTTGTTGCCCATCGCCACCTTCTATTGGTCGCACCGCAAGTATTTTAACCCTTTGCCGCAGCGCCTCTAAGTCATGCTCATCCACAGCACCACGTAAGTCGCCTGTACGCTCGTCGTAGTCGCAGGCATCTTCCTCATCTTCTGTTTCTGCAACGGCGCATGGCTGGCTAGCTACTGTGCCAAGCGACATTTGGCTACCGGCTATTGAGGGATAGTCGCACTTTTCGAGTTCCAGCTCAAAGTCGGGCAACGATGGCAAATTTGTGGAAGTAGGCGTATTCAACTCAGCTCCCACACCTGGCTCACGTTGACCAGGCGGTGGCGGTGAGCCACTTGGTGCCGGATAATCTCCACGCTGTCTATGTATGTCTTCACTTATACGCTCCAGATTGCGCAAAGCAGTGGCATAAGTGCTCTTAGCACTGGCTACCTGTTGCTGCAGTTCTTGTATGCGATTTTTTTGAGTTTGTAATTGATCCTGACACACTTGCTTTTCCTCGAAGTAGGGCCGCGACTTGTTAATGCTGCGCCGAAAGCGATCCTCCAGTTGTTGTACTTTTTGCTCTGTAGTGTGAAATATGCGCGTTCGTTGTTGATGCTCAGCATGACAATCAGCTTTTTGCTTTTCGGCATCCATGACTTTTTGGGTGGCATGATTAAGCATTTCCTGCCAGGCATTATCGAATTGCCATTCGTGAGAGTTAGACATGAAGCGTTGCTCTGCAAGCGCCACCGTTTCCTTTGCCGCTGCATGAATTTCTGCACAACACAAAGCATTATAGATAAATATGTGAGATAAGTAATCGCTATTGAGAAACCTACCACTGGCACGCTGAAACTTGACCGCCGCTCGTTGGCATTCGATTTGTGCTTCGCGTGCTTTTTCCAGCGCCTCATAGTAGGGTCGCGCTTTCTCTATGCAGTTGCCCAACTTCTTGGAAGATAGCTTCAGGCGTCGCGTAGATTCATTCAGCAGTATACGAAATGTGGAGTTTGCTTCCTGTAATGAGTTTGTATTGATATTGGATTTTGCAACTTTTACCTTTCAAAGACTCACCTCCAATTCGATTTCCAGTTTATTTATCTCATCCGTTGCACTATTGAGATTCTCCAGTTCAATCTAA
This sequence comes from Chymomyza procnemis, assembly GCA_035046065.1. Classification (NCBI taxonomy): domain Eukaryota; kingdom Metazoa; phylum Arthropoda; class Insecta; order Diptera; family Drosophilidae; genus Chymomyza; species Chymomyza procnemis. The sequence continues at coordinate 5,889,334 of JAWNOJ010000023.1, read as the reverse complement.
AATAAACGAAATTTAATACATTTTTTTTTTTTAAATATTTTTAACATTTTCTGTCTTTTCAGTTGCTAATCTAAGCTTTTCCTAATATGGCACATACTAAACAAGGCGGTGCCGCTGCGAAAGACAGCAAATATGACTTAACCAAGATTGAAGCACGCGTTGATCGCGTCAATGTAAATGGCCTGCTGCGCACTCATAACGACTATGTCATGCGTGCAGCCGAGGGTCTTTTCAAGGCCTCTAACTTTCGTGACCTTATGCTGGAAGCCATGAATGCCAAAGCGTACCTACAGGATCTAGCCATTTTTAAAGATGTTAGTGTGCACATTGACATAAGTCGTGGTGCTGACGCTACACCGCAAGGTTATGAGGTAACGCTCAAAGGCAAAGAACTGTCACGTATTTTGGGCTCGGCGGGCACAGAGGTTGGTCAAAACGAGGGTTCGCTACGCACGGAATTGACGATACCAAATTTATTTGGACGCGGTGAAAGTGTCTCGCTTCAAGGCAGCTATAGCAGTACCAAAGCCAACGAGCTACAGTTGAAGTTCTGGAAACCATTTTTTCACACACGCTTTCGTGACAATCGACCGGAGTAAGTAATAGGATTTGGCACATAACACCATCATCCAGCTTATTATTTTTTTATAACTTTTACAGAGTGTCATTTAGCATTTTCCGCCATACAGATCGCTTTGATATAAGCTCCTTTCAGACCACCAATCTTGGTTACCTGTTCGACTTTTCAGCCAATACGCTGTTAGGCGTCCATGTATGTTTCGTATATTTTGCTATTATCTTCTACTATTAATGCTATTGTATTATCTTTCAGTTAACTCATTCGCTGCAATATGAAAACTCAATTAGAGATTTTGGTTTGCTTAACAAATCCGTGCCCTTTGCCATACGCGAGCACTGTGGTCCCAAACTGGCTTCCTTACTGCGCTACTCTGTTATCTTTGACAGTCGCGATAACAATGTTTTTCCCACCACTGGTCTGCTACTCAAATCTATCAATGAATATTGTGGCCTAGGAGGAAATATAGCCTACACGAGCAGCACAGCCCATGCGGAAGTTAACGTGCCACTCATTTACAATTTTGTGGCACAATTTACCGGCCGTGTTGGCGTGCTTAAGGAGACCAAAAACACCACAGTGTTACCCATAAACAACATGTTCTATTGTGGTGGACCTTTGACGTTACGCGGTTTTAAGTATGGCTGCGCTGGTCCGGTAATAGACGGCACACCTGTAGGTGCGCAGACCTTTTGGGTTGCGGCAGCTCACTTATGGACGCCGCTGCCATTTGCCACAGTCTTTAAGAGTCTGGCCAACAACTTCCGCATGCATTTCTTTTACAATATGGGCAACTGCAATAACTTCTCAACAGGTGAGTCCACATCATTTCATTGGTGCACCTACAATTTTACTAACGCAATCTCTTTTTGGCAGAAAACATGCGTAGCGCCTTTGGTCTGGGCCTAGCTTTAAAGCTGGCAGAGCGTGCTAGAATTGAGTTGAACTATTGCCTACCAGTTCGTCGTCTGCTCACTGATAAAGTGAATAATGGCTTTCAGCTTGGCATCGGCTATGAGTTCGTTTAAGCCTGCAGGATATTTTTTAAATTTAATCGTTGTACTTAGGAGCAGCCTTGCTGACTGACCCCAATCAAATGATATGTAAGCGAAAGCCATGAGAGTCCTCTGTGTAAATCACATCCTAACGAAACTATTTTATTCAAGTAAGCCTGCCTTTGTTATGCTAAAAGTCAAAATTGCAACGGTGTACGTATCCTTTTCGTTGATTTTCTTTCTGTATATGCATTTCATTCTAAAATTTAATTCTAACTGTGCAATCATATTAATTACGACTAGTTCTATAAGAATCGAATTGTATATAAATTATTAAAAAAAAAAAAAATTTCAAGTTGTTAATAAAGGAAGTAAACTCAAAACTTATCTTGTATTCCATAAATTATGTTTTGTATTAACCAGAGCTGGCATATACACAGACAAATCAGAAAAAAAAAACGCACAATGGTTTTTAACTGAAACGAACACATTTTCTTGGTGTTTTTCATGGTTCGATTTGGTGCAGTCCCCAGCAAAACAGATAATTCTCTCGCGCCATGCAATTTACATCGAGACACAGACCCATAAGAATTGCTCACTTAAAAACTGTTTGTATAAGACTGTTTCGTAAAAAGTGTTCTACAAATGTCCCAAAATTGAAACGGAAAAACTCGAGTTTGTTCTAAGCGAAACAAATGGTTTTTATGCAAGCAATTTTCCCTAAATCTTTTGGAATTTTTGCAGACACTTTCAAAATAGGTTGACAGTGTATCGACTTTAAGTCTTAAGTCAACCCCTTATTCACTTTCGATGATTACCAATCGCTGCATTTGCTGTTTGAATACGAAAAATGTTCGATATACTATCTAAATTGTAAAGCTGCCAAAGAGCTATTAAAAACAAAATTGTATATAATAAAGAAATATAGCAGTATTGTCAGGATGGCACTGAACTGAAATCCCCAAAGCACCAGATAGGTCGGAAAACCCAAGCATGGGACAGAGCTATACGGACGGCGCAAAACACGGTTCGTTGGAAGGCTGTAGTAGAGGCCCCAAGTTCCGAAGCGAAATAGCAAGGTGAAGAAATAAAACATAATAAAGAATTGAAATGTTAAAACAACACACTTCTTTACCGTTGAGTTGTATTCGAAATAATTAAATTATTTAGTTCGTTTTTTTTTAACTTGTTCCATTATTAATAGATTTTTAATAAAAAACTGCATAGGAGCTAATACAATTCCGGTTTGTATTGAACTGTTAAGAAAATACACTTATTTTACGTTTGAGCGAAATTTTTAAAAAGAATGTCTTTCAATGAGGCCAGAAGTGAATACGCTGGAATAAGAGAATAGTGACGTACACTCCAATTAGGGCGACCGAAAGAACCAAAGGTTTTATCTAGGGCCTAAAACTGAATATGAACCCGTGTGCTTTGAGAACAGCACAGGGGTTGGTAAGGCAAGCCCTGTATAATAATACAACTCAACGCTGAGCGCTAAAGCAGCAACAAACAAAATTGTGGCCAGTTTCTCTGCATGTCCCAGAGTTTAACATTGTGCTGTTAAATTCAAAACTGTTAAATCGCAAATGTTAACAATACAAACAATGTTATGTTCCATACCTGTGAATGAATGAATGTAAGCAAAGCATCTGAGTACACTGAATGCAACGCTGCTCATTGTTATGGATCGCTGAACCACGCACGTTTACGGTATTATATTTTGAGCTTGGCCACATTATTTCGGTTGCCCACAGAAACCCGTTTTAATAATAATAATAATAGTTTATGTTTTGTGGTCGGTCTTGTTTTTTGTGCTTTATTTTCTGGTATAATTTAAAAATGCAGCTTTTATGCCTGTCCCAGTTCGATGTTTATCACTAGCATTTCTCCGTAATGCGGTCATGCATGGGCAGGTCATCAGCGTTGAACGCTCTACCCAGATGCTGCTGCCCAAGCCCAGCCCCTGCTGCCCCGATTGATTTCAGATGTGAGGCAACTAACGACGCCATATTCAGAAACTCGAGACCGCGCGACTGAGACGCGTAGACCGGTTTAATTTACCTTTGATTGCTGGCCCCTAAAACCTGTTTCGATTGTTTTGAGTACTTGCTGCGAGAGCGAAAAACAAAATTTCGACATAGCTTTGAACTTTCCAGGAATTTGCGTCGCAAAGGAAGAGCACTTCAAGCCCAGCTTAAGCCACTTAAGTGTGCAAACATTTTGGTTAATTAAAAGTTTTTCCATTAGCTGTGGCTGTTTCGCTTGAAACTTTATTTTTTGTTAGTTTATTTTACGGTGAAAAAAACCTAAAAATGAATTGTTTAAGAAAAACAAAGGCAAAAGCGATACACGTAGAGTTTGTACGAAATTCATGCAATTTTATATTGTTTGCAAATTTATTATTCAATATTTTTTGGTGTTACGAAAGTCTAGAGAAGAAAGCAAGTTGTGGAAGTCAAAACGTATACAGAAAACAAAGATATTGATCTTGATTTTACAAGTGAACCGATTTCGTAAAAATTACCATTTGAGGAATTGAATTCATAAGCAAAACGATTTCTGCATTTTAATGGTCAGCTCTCTTTATAAATTCCATCAAATTTGATGCTTTTGTGAAGATTTAATAGGTTAGGTGAATGCGGTTGCTGATTTAGGTGTCCGAACATTTATGACCAAAGATCGGCTCTTTGGGGAACCGTATAGATCTATACTTAACCGTATAGAAGTATACTTAAAAATAATGCCAAACTAATGGTTGCAATGTAGCTTGTATACTTTTTAGACTTTATGGACTTTTTTTAGTTCCTCAAGACAGGTGTGTGTGTGTCTTTTACAGCCTTACAGGAATGGAAGAAAAGCTCTACGGATTCTACTACTTCTGCTGCTTTGACTCCTCATCTACAGAAAAAATTTCTTGAAGTATACATTTTTATCGCCTGAATTCTTACAAGCCAGCGTCCGGTAACTGCTCTAACGATTGACATGTACTTAGAGCGGATAAAACCCCAATGCTCAATAGAACGTTTTATTTCAATATGTTCAATTAGTAGTTTTATTTCACAATCTTTGTGCAATGGACCAGAATTTATCTCTTATTTGTAGCTTATAAGCGGCTTTCGGAATATGTATATCCTCCTGATCAGGGAACAGTATGACGATCGTTCTTTTTTGTTTTGGCAACCAAACAGGACTTATATCAAACTGCCGTACCATCTCTTGAATAGTTTTGTGACAGATGCTGACGATCGTCGAGTTATGTAGAATATAGTGACCGAAGTGAATTAATAGCTTTATGACACCATTTTCCAAATATGAGTTGTTTGTGAGATCAGACGCTGATTTATGGTAAGCACATCTGTCCGAAAAACGCTGTAACGATTCGACTGTCAGAAAATGCGCCCAATAATAAGATCTTTCGAAAATATGATTGCACAAACTGGTTGTTGAAACTGAAGCCCTGAATACACTCGCATCGATCAAGTAAACTGTTAATAAATTGCATTGAGGAACATAGAATAGAATCTATTAATTTTTAATAAATACATTTGAGTATTCTCCAGCTCCCTTAAGGGTCTTAACGTAGGTGGCAGTTTTAACTGGTATTATGATATATTTGTGATTAAGCATTTCGGCGCTTCACTTGAGGTCAATTTTATGGCCGCTATAATGCATAGTTTTATCGTTAACCTGGAGGTAAGTGGTGGCCACCAAATACCTGACCAGGATCTATCTAAAATACCGGTTTTAGTATGCTTTTTATTCTGCACAGAGGATCAAGAAGCATAATTATTATTCGTTTTACTATTGCGTCTAAAAAATCCGTACAAATCTTCCTTGTAAATTATTAAATTTTTTTTTAAACAATCCAAGTTTTATGTTTTTTAAATATATAATCGTATCCAAAAATCTTTGAAATATGTAATAGAAGTAGTAATGAAAACTGGTTTGCCATGGCCTTTTGATACAGACCCACCCAGTTACGACTTTAACTGGTAAATATAGAATCGACATATAAGGTATGCGTTATTCCCATCGAAGTAGCTCGAAAAAGTGTGTTTTTAAGAAAATCCCATAGACAGATCCAGAGTTCCAAAGTTTTTTTTATAAAACATGAAAACCGAAATCTTTTAAATATCTTACAACAAGACCTAATTAGTAAATTAAAGTCGCAAATTTTTTTATTTAATTTTGCTATATTTGAAGATATTTTTGGGACTACGGCAGACACACTTTGAATATAACAATAATAGAGAGTTCAAGTCTCTTAGGAACTCATTCAAATTGCAGCTGTATGATTATTTGATTAAAGACATATATACTTTAAATATAAGTAAGCCAAATTGTGCAAATATTTACTTTATTGCGTTACTTGTTTTGCTCGTTGGAACTCGAAAATAAATGACAGAATCTATTAAATAAAAGTCTAAAAATTTCTTTATAAAAAAATTTAACTCTAAAGCTACAGACCTTAGCCATTTTATTGATTATGTGTAAACTTCTAAACAAAACAGGGTCAAAACTAAGTGGAATGAGCAATATTTTGCTAAATGTTATGAACACACGCAACTTGGGTTTTTTTCCCATTTCCCACCTTTTTTATTTTACTTTGCATTTGAAAATGTTAAAGGTGAGTTTTATAAAAAAAAAGCGGAAATCAGTTAAGGCCGGGCGGACACTAAATCAAATGGCAAAAGGTTAAGCACACGAAGCTACAGACAAATAGGCGCCCTTTACGTATAAGCATTTAGTTGAAGATGACGTACACCCTTGGTACGTACCATGATTTAGCGTAATATCAAATGCCCAAGGTAATAAAAAGGCGTAAGATATGTAATTAGGGAAACCATTGTTCAAAAGATTCACTTACAGCAAAGTTAGGTAGCAACAAACTTAACTAGCGTTTCTTTTTTATTTCTCGTTTCTTAGTATAATTTTTATTTGCCATAATAAAGTCCAGGATAAAGTTAGTGCCAGGATGAAGTTACCCATCATACTCAATTAGAGTGAGTACTGACCCCAATTCCCAATTCAAAAATACTATAAACGTAGCCTAGTTGGAGCTGAAGGAGCAAGGCTACACGCACTTTTCATAAACATTCGTGGTAGGGATAGGTGCAGGACTTATTTTGGGCACAAAACTTAGTTACCTGTCACAAACACGAAACTAAGAAGCATGCCTACTCAGGACCATATGCAACTCAGAGAAGGGAGATCAAAAATGAAATTTAATTTTTAGTTTTCATCAGGGCCGGTTTCTGCTTGGTAGCCTGTGATTTTTATCGCACCAATCGAATCATATTGGAAATTAATCCTATCTTGTTTAGAAACTTAATTTTTTTTAATTCAAAAAAATGTTCTCTGTCTGAAAATAATTTCATCTCTACTCTGGCGGCAAAGAAATGTGGAACAGCTACTTCTCTTAGATACATACAAAAGTTTCAAAGTAATGTCATGCAGTTTGTCAAAATTTAATAAAAATCTGTTGACTATATAATAATAAAGTTCTTATAGTTTGAAAAACATGATACTTTATAAAAAATTATTATATTTCGTTTGTTTTTTTAAAAATTGTGACCAAATACTTCCAAACACTAAGTAGTAAAACCCGGTTAAACCCAATAGATTGTATTGCTTTCAAAGATTTTATTACTGTCGTACTAATTATTATGTCAAATTTAATGAAAATCAGTCGCATATATAGTTTAGTTCCCGAAAATAAAAATTGATTTATTTCATTTGTTTCTCAAGATATAATCAAATCTTTCAAGTTATTTCTAAAACTGTGTAAGTAAAATAAAAACCAAGTGACTTTATTGTATAGTTTCTATAGACCCACTTGATCAACAAATGCATTTTTTAATGAAATTGCTTATAAACAAAACTCTCGAAAGTTTTTTAGTCTTATTGTACTTACTGTTGCATCGGTTGAATATATCATTAATTTCTTATAATGAGAAAATAATAAAGTTTCTTTCAAAGACAAAAATAAAACGTAAGTTCTTAAACAACATAAATAATTAAGTCGAAAGAAGTTTTGTGGTATAGTGTATCCCAAAGTCCATATTTGTAATTTTATACTCCTATTGCTGATGTTTATATTGAAGCTAAGGCATATTAAAAATATATTTATTTTTAAAACCCACGTCATATTGACACAGCTAAGCTAAATGCCGCGTAAAAAAAAGTAAAAGTATATTGCCCTGAAAAGGCTGAACAAATTTGCCTTTTCATACCACACTCTTTGGGTTTACCCTTTGTTGGCCTTATCACGATGTAATGCCGTGACATCCATATTGATTCAACTCAATACATTCGCACTCTCGTTATTAGCTTATTAGCATTGACTCAGCCTGGAAACAAAAAACACACCCCAAGTCTTAATGACGCCACAAAGTAAAGCAAACAAGCAGCTGGGTGGCGTGTTTGGCTTGAAGCCTTCTTGACCTGACCTACATGAGGCCATGTACTACATTGTAGACCCGTAACGAAATGGCAAAACTTTGCTGCGTAAGCATTTGCAATATTTTCGTAATGGAAAATATTTGTGTTTATCGATTAGTTAGAACATAGCGCTAGCCACGTCAAGCCAAATCTAAGGCGCAGGACATTCAACTCGCTTAATTTGCGTCATGAAATGACAAAGTATGACAAAGTACTTGGTCACAGGTGCAAGCCAACGACTTGGACAGCAGCCAAGACTTAACTGAACCAAGTGCATTTCCATACGAACTAGGTTTGTGCTGAGAAAGTCGCTTCAAATGTTTCGTTTCGAACGCAAAGTGCTGCGTGAGTGAATCAGCGTCGCCAATTACGACGAGATGATCAGCCTAGCTTGACTAAAAAGCAATTGACCGCAAAAATTTTAATTAGCCGTACATTGCTAAGGCTTAAAGTCAAATTTCAAAGTTATGTCAAGCGTAGAAAATAACGCCACATATACATATTTCATTTCATTTCATTTCATTTTATATAAGAGAACCACGAAAAAAGCCAACTTAGCATAAAAGAAAATTTTCGTATCATGACAATCAGAGCAGTTTGTTGACTTTGGTTGACCTCAGCTGCGACTGCCTCAAATTAGCATGCGCGTACTTTCCTGTCTCGGTAGTTTGCTTTGTCAAAAGCATAACTTGAGGTTCAAAAGTCAAACGTACGAAACTTGAATACACCGTAAATCGGTTGACACATTGTAGTTTAAATATTTGCTGACAAGAAAAGTGCAGTAACAAGTTCATGGCAATTTTGACTGATAAGATTACGCTGATAAGACGCATAATCAAAAATGAGCAAAAGATTCGTGCAATTTGTAATCAAGTTCTTGAAGATATAGTGCATGCTCAGCTGTTATCAAGTCATGTTTTTGACATACATATGTTGGTGCGACATATTTTTGCAAATCAATCTACAGATAAGATACTTTTTTTTGGGGAAGACTACCGGAGTAAAGGTGAATTATGGAAATTTTGTATACTCTCGACTATGTGTTATCAAGAGTATATTAAGTTATTGCAAGCCAGACAGAAAACTTTGGGACCCCAATGTTACCAACTGCATGATCATTTGAAACTAGAGAAGTTGATATACCCATGTACCACTGTTTGTCTGTCCATCAGTATGAACGTTTAGATCTCCACAAATTTATCCACAGGGTTTAAAATCAGGCCAGAAACTCATGTTTGCAATAACGAGATTTCTCGACGAATTCAACCCATTGCTAAGAACCTTTACAATTTTAGAATCAACAAGACAAGATGATTCCACCTGCCTTACTCAGCAGGCAACGCGACAAAAGATTGCCAAATCTTGTGACAAATCAAGGTAAGCCGCTTTGAAAACTTTGAAAAGTATCTACAGTTGCATCGATGCGAAGAACGATTACTTTGTATAAAATCACTAACATTGTGTACAACTTTGGTTAGGCATTTTTGTTTAATTTAAGGCTTTAAAAATGATAACATACATCATATTCAAAATCGGGTCCTTGTTATCTTCTGAATCATTAATAACTTCGAAAACCTTTTACTTTCCACGACGATGAGCTCAGCCACTCATTTCTTTAAATCGCAAAAAAAAAAACAACACTTCTCGAAAACGACGTGAATGCAGCACAAACACATTTTCAATTAAGACTGAAATTATCATACAAACAAATGTTCTAATGCACTAATGTATACGGATGTCTACGACTATTATATATAGTTTTCAAACGATTCATATTGATCAGCACTTAGCACTATAAAGCTACCTATTAAAAAACTCCAGAATCTTCGAATGGATCTAAAATCACCCAAATAGTACTAAATTTGAGACAATAAAATTTTATATAACTAAATGGCATAACTTTTGCTAAGCCGGCCTTATACTACTCAGCGGCCAACTCATGCCTGATAATTAGTAAATGAATTGTTTTGTTTTAAAAAAAAAAAACAATTATCAACTTGTATATATTCCCTAGCCAAATGCATGTTACTGCATTGCCTGTAAAAATCTTTGCACAATTTGTTACATAGAACAATTTAGCAATTTAATTGTATATACACTTTTCATTTTGCACTAATTGAACCTCAGACGCGACAAGTGAAAAAATAATGTAATTTCCATTCGTATCAAGCTCAACGAACTGAGCCACATCAATTCACAAAACATTTGCGCATTTCTCGTATTTCGTACAAATGAATTCATTAAGCTCGAACGACGTAAAAATTACAAAATATAACACAATATGAATGCAAATCGTATGCGGTAATTGTCGGTCGATCGGACGGATGGACGTCTCTCTCTATCTCACAAGATGTGCCAACTCTTGCAAACGACCGTTATGCATCATTAATGTTGGACAGATAGCTAGGCAAAGCATAGGGAAAAACATCGGAAAGCAATTTGCTTACAAAAGATAATGGTATAACAATACAGATAAAGTCGTCATCGTAGAAGTAACTCCCAAAAACAGTCTTATTTTAACAGTCGCTGTTATTTAACATAACAACGGTTGTTTTTCTGCTGCTGTTGTTGTTGCAATTGTTCATGTTACATGCGCCTGTCTAGGAACACGAGCAGCAGCGCATTAACATTCTAATACTTAAACATTTGTCATTAACAGCAAAATATAAGGCTATCAGATTTCTGATGACTTTACCTGAATAATTATATCTTGACAAAAGAAAAATCAAAGAGTGAGAGCTGACCGGATGAGCGCCAAGTTGCAAAATATTCGCCATCGTTTAAACGCTTGTACTCTTCACACAAGCAATCGCTCGCTCATGTGTTGTTGTACAACAGGAAGTGCAGCTGAGAGCACAATTAACAACTAAAATGGAAAGTAAAACATTTCTCTCATTTTCACTTGTTCTATTTATAGATGTGACAGCACGCATTCTCTGTACTGCAATGTTGTTTGCCACGTCTAACATAAAGGTAGCGTGGCCGAGCGGTCTAAGGCGCTGGTTTAAGGCACCAGTCTCCTCGGAGGCGTGGGTTCGAATCCCACCGCTGCCAAGTGCAATTTTTTTTATTTTTTTTTTTTTTAATTTATGTTATATAAATATTATTTAAATTTTATTTAGGGTTTTATCTTATAACAAACTTAAGCACATTTTGTTATGATAACTCTATTGAGTCATTTGTGTCACGGCACGCTAGTGAATCATCATCAATTTTATCGTAATCTAACCCCTTAGGTGAGAAACCTTATTCCCATATAGCAAGTCTGTGACGTTTTATCTACTTGGTTAGCAATAACAAATTTGTTAATAAATGCAATAATGAATTTATCTATTGTTAATTAAAATGTTATTGTTTTTATGTTTATTAATGATTTCCCAAGAAAAACGCTAGTTTAGTGCATATAAATAAATTTTAATATATTTAGTAAAAGCTTAAAAGCATTAAGAAAATAAGATCAACGGAGATAGTTTTTATAAGTTCAATATAAATTTAATTGCTGCCAAAAAATAAAAAAATATGCTTATATCGTCTATGCAAAAATTATATTTCAAATACGATTTATATAGATTTTATATGTGTTTTTATATTTAGAGATTTAAATATTTAATTTATATTTATTATCATTAGCAAAAATATTTTTTAAATGTTTGATTTATGCAAATATCATTACGTAATAGATTTAAAAAACTAAAACAAAAAACTTCAATTAAAACAAAAACTTAACAAGACTAAAATTTGTTTGTTCAAGAATTATTCAAGCACTTCATGCAAACTCAAATGAATAAAGAAATTTGAAGATAGCGAAAAGTTTAGTATTACTCGGCAGTGTTCCCTTTTGTCTTATTCACGTATTACAACTACTGATCCGATATAATATAAGAAAATTGCATAAAGCTAAAAACTTTAAATTATTGGCCAGAAATTTGTGTCAAAAAGACAGTTTTTATAGGCGTCTACCATATGTTTGGCTACTACAACGCGTATACGCTCTCGAAATACGAAGTTTTCACCGTCATGCTAATTTGTTAAAATTTAATTTTTTTATGCATATCTTAATTGACTTTGTGCTGTATCGTGTCGAAAACATTAAGCTGAGCTTAATCAATTTATATTTTGTAGACGCCAAACTAAGCTGGCACAAGGCTGCATTGTTTGGTTCAGCTCGAAAATGTATGATTTACGTTGAGGAACTTTGCCATAAACACCAACCTTCTAGACAGGAAATTTTCTCGGCAATATTTCTGTTACACGCGTTAACAAAATAAGATAAATCAATTTAAAAATGTGTAGAGATCGTGTTATAATATAATAAACACTTAAGGCAACATCTGCGGACAACACTAACACGAAGCATGAGAAAACTTGCCGAAATCCATTATGAAGCAAAAAAAATTCATTTCGCTTATATAAGCATTTACATTTTACTTTTTTGTTTTGTTTAAAAATAGTTATTATTAAGCACAAACTTTTACGTTTCAACTTATCTTTTTGGGAAAGTTGAAGATTTATAAATATGATAACAAGGAAACTTGTCAGTATAAATACCATTTTCACAGCACATAAACTAAGTAATTATCACCTTAAAGGTAGAAACAATAAATATATACTGCTGCTCATGACGAAGAAAGTTTAAAATAACAGAAACTTCCTCAACGATAACGATTAAACATTGCGCACGAGGCGCGTGGGTCGTATTTTGCACAAATACAAATAAAACTAAATAAAAACAATAGAAACGACAACAGCAACAGTTGTATTCATAAAGATGCGTAAATATAAATATTAATATGATATAGTTAAAACAATTACTTTCATTGTTGCCCATTTGAAAAGTGTTTCATTGTCAGCCATATAGACGTCATAGTAATTAAAACAAAACCAAATGGAACTCTCGTACTCTCTTAGCCACGATCTTTGCTTAGAAAATAAGACTTTGTCGAGTGGCGTCAGTCAGATAAGATTTTGAGTAAAAAATGCTTTCAAGCATTTCATTGATAATCAGTCAATGCGACAAAACTACTATTACTACAACTACTAGCTGGTCATTTAGGAAGTGAACTTAACAATGACATACATAACAGGCTATATAAAGAAAAAATCATTGGAAACACATTTAGGCATTCATTATATTCCAAATACTCATTATATACTATAGATATTATAAATGTAGCTAAATTGACTTGAACACGCTTAGCTTTGTTGTATCTACCATTATAGATTTTTCGCAAACTCATTTATCTCTGACAAATTTTAGACTTGGACATAAATTAAAGTAGTCGCCGCATAGTATATCTCTTTCATCTACGATACTCTCTCTTCATTTTGCTAGTTCTCGGCGCAGCAGTAGAGATTTCTCATAAATATGTATATATTTACTCGTATGTTCAGCCATTTCAATCGAGTCACATGTTATAGTATCAATTTAATACTCTTACAGAGGAAGGCCAAAATGGGTTGTCCATCATATTTGGCACACAAAGAAAAACAGTAAAAAATTTATATTTGAAGCGAACATTTTGTCGTGTCGTTGTACGACTTAGGTTAGTTTCCGAAGACGCCTTGCCTGTGATTCACCTTGTGCTTTAAAATTAGCGACTTCGATTAACTTCCGCCTTGTATCTGTACAAAAAAGCAAGCCACATACTCTTATCTCATCTTAGGCAAAAAACTTGCGCAAAAACGCCAGGGAAAAAAGACAAAAGTAAACTGTTTCTTTAGACACTTGGAAGTGGTAACACTTTTCTGCAAGTTCTAATTTGTTAGAAGATTTGCGGCACATAGTAAAAAATAAAAGTTATAAAAATTGTATATAAAGCCTTTAGAATCTGTTGATAACACTTTTACTGCTACGAAAATGGTAACGTAATCTACTTCTCATGCTATGGCACTTAGAATCCTAGTTGAATTTAGAAAATTGGATTTTAGAAAAGTAGTCAAACGTATATTTCCAAAATAGCTGGTGAGACAATTGATGCGAAATTAATCTTCTTTTCGCTGTAGCATGCCTGTTTTTAGAAATATTGCTTATATATATATTATATTATGTATCATTATTATGCAATATATTTAGAGGTTCATCAAAAACAAAAAAAATTGGCTGAGTAAACAATCCACTTTGTAGAGTATTTAAAATTCGATACACACGAGTCATAAACAATGCTTGTTTTTAGCGTTCCGCTTGGATGTCTATCACATACGCAGACAATAAAAATAATAACGCATAATATATGCTATTTGGGAATAAAAACAGAGAAAAAATAACTTTTTTTGAGATGCACAAAGATTGAAATTTTTCAATCATAAATGCTTGATATTAACAAAGTGGGAGAGTTTTTTTTTAACAAGAATCTACAAATGACCTCCCGCTTGGTAATTGTAGTTAAATTATATATAGCCCAACGGATTGCTCTTAATATACATGTACATACTAGTCCCACAGCGAAAAAAACATATAGAACTTTAGTTTTATATTTAATTGTAGACAGAGTCAAAAATAGTTTTATGGCATTAAAAAAAAATTTGGTTTGTAAATTGTATACGAAAAATTCACGTTTACGTCACTATATTGTTTCTGTTTTATGTAACATACAGAAATTGAACTTTGAAAGTATCAAAAATTTGTATGTTACTAGATAGGGTAACTTTTATGCCCTCTACCATTATTATGGTAGAGTATTAAGTTTATATGAGGTTAAAATGTATGTAACACCCAGAAGAATTAGTCGGATGATTGCTGGTATGAATGAACGTATAGATCATAAAGACGATAAAAGTTGGAGAAACTACATTTACAGAAAAAAATTTTAACTAAACACTTCATTTTTTGAAATCGGGAATAGCTTCCATAGCGGTGTTTTGCACCATCAAAGAAAATTGATCATTTAGGAATTCTTTAAAAATTAGTAGGCAAAATGAGTCAGTTTAAATTAGTAAGAATAGTCATCATAGCGAAAAAAATTGATGAAACTAAGTACCTAAGGTATTATTGCTAAATACTATGAACTACTTCAAATATTGTTCTTACGTAATTTTGGCCCAAATTCAAACAATTTGTAAGACAATCTACATTTAAAAATGCGAATAAATGTACGATGTTGTCTCCCCCAAATAGTCCAATTCAATTTGTTATTTGATGTTGCTTGAGGTGTGTTTGAAATTTCATTAAATTAAGTTGAAATTAACTGATCTTTGAGGTGTATCTATTGTTGTCCGCCGAAACAAAATAAAAATTACATTGTAAAATTCTTTTTCTTACATGTATTTTTTGTAAAATCCAGAGAGATACACTGTATCGGGTAACACCTCGTTGGTATAACATTTATTATTGTTATTATATGAAATAAAATAAACTTTTCAACATTGTACTCCCCTAACTAATTTTTACTTATACATAACCTAATAATAACTCTTTTATATAAACAAATATGCGAACGAATGCATCAATATTTGCAAAAAATTAATCAATACCACAAACAAGCAATTTAAAGTAAACAAAAAAAATCTTAATTTATGCATACCACGCATTTTGAGGGGCAACTCGAAGTTGCTTCATATGGCCACAGTCGTAAACAATCAAGAAATATTTTGCGTGTTTTGCTTTTGCGCTTTGGTATTTTCATTTATAAAATTGATGCATATTCGCGTATGACAATGTGGCTTAAGCGCTATAGAGCATCAAATAAGCGAAGTAACTCTAAAGCTGATAACTAAAGCTGATCTTCGAATTTCCCATAGTTAAACAGTTGCAATATAATGTCCACTTGCTAACAGCTGCACTTGAAGTTGGTGCACGTAAGCAAGTAGTAGGGAATGTCCCACAGGACAGGCTCAGAAAATGTAGCCCATTGTAAAGCCGCGCAGGCCATTCAAACTGCTGCATGGTATAATTCTACAGGTAACCTCTATTGCGTTAATTTCTGCTGTTATTCAAAAAATGTTAAAGCTTAAGAATGTTAACGTGTAACTGTTCTTGTGCATACATAGATAACATGAGCAAGTTAAAAAAAAAATGAAACAAATGTTATCATGTTAAGTAACAGGAAATGTTAAAATAAAAATGCTTTTATGCTGTCACTTTTGCAATGTCTTTATCTGTATAATTCTACCACGATGCAAAATGATGATTACCAGCCAACAGCTGGTAAGTGAATCAATTCACTTAAGTAGGAAATTTCTCATAAAGCAGGCTCGAAATATCCCATTATAAAGCAGTGCAGTTCATCCATGAACTCGAATAAACCTAAGCTGCACTTGAAGACAACAAAAGAAGTAAAAACAACATGTCCCACACACACACATTGTATTACAAAGTGCTAAAATTCCGCAGAAAAGTGACAAACCCTGAAATTAAATTACTTGGAAGACGAGAGGATACATGACAAGGACGTGTCTGAGGGCTGAGCATATTTACGTACAAATAATATATAATTAATGCGCATGGATATTACGAGACTGCATGGATATTACGAGTGCAAAAAGAAAGGGAAGTAAACACTTTGCTTAATTGCAAGCAAATGATCTGGACATCGATTTTTATTAAGCAAAAATATTTTTACCGAAACATGCAAAAAGCGCATAAAAAGGAAACAACTAACGGTGCTTCCTTTCAAATTGTCTTCCTAATTAACGGTGCATGTCAATATTTGTTCGCCAAAAGCGAGCGTGCGAGCAAGATAGTCATAGAGCACAACTAATAACAATTTGCAACAAAAAAAAAGGCGCGCACTAACAAAGTTTTATTAAAAAAGTTGGGTGTGTATGTAGCGTACAGTCACGCCAAGAGTATTCACACATTAACACTTTTTTTTTGACTTTAGTGCGAAGTTGGTCAAGCTTGACTTTATACTGCAAAATAATATTTAAAAATATTTTATATAATAATTGTATATTTTATTTTTTTAATATCTAAAATATGCCGAAAGTTTTGTTAAAAATTACGCACAAGGCAACGACCTAAGCTCAGATGGAAAGATCAAGTGGAGGAGGACCTAACTTATCCTAAAGTGGCCAGCGTGGGAGATGGTAATAGCGAGTTGTAACGGCCATCTAAAGAAAAGTTGTTCACTTTTGTAGCATCAAAAATATACTCTTTGTAATGATGATCTAGCAAAGGCACTTAACTCGCTTTGTAATCAGCAAACAACTATAAACTATCCATCAAAAGTCTTCACAAGTTATACCTTTCGAAGGGACGAAAAGGCAACAACAGCATTGAACTTCATTCATTCCCCAAGGCATTACTACCACACAGTTCAGCGGAATTTTGCGTCTTCGTCTCCAAAACTGATATCTAGCCGTACTTTCTGCTTCTTTTATCTTGAATTGTTTTAAGATTTCTCGATTTCACCTAAAATTAATTCAGTGATCCGCAAAATACTTAGTTTCTGTGTTCACACTTATCGAACTTGATATAACAAACCAAACCAATAAGGCATAAACAAACCTCAAGAGCTATTTTGCATTAAAAATATGGAGTACTACTGTGAGATAGCCGTATTTATCTATGAAATTCGTACCAAAAATTCGCGGTTGATGCAATGCAAACAAATTTCACTGAATTGAATCTAACGCTATTTGCTACGCTTCGCTTCAAAGTTTTGCGTATTTTCTCAATTCGCGTAGAATCAAATTTTTTCAGGAACTTCGAATGCTGTCAATATGAGACTATTTTTGTTGCCGTTTTATTTTTATCATCAAATCGTTTCATTTTTCGGTGCGTGATTAGTTCTGTCACGTGTTTGAATGTGAAATTGTTTGCGGACCATTTAAAATGCCATATTGGACGAAGACTTCGTTTTATAATTGTGCATAGGCGAAAGCCCTAGTATCTGATGCTTTTTAAACTATTACCAAGATTAGTATTAAATACTAGGCTAAGTTTTTAAAATAAAATAATACAAAATAATTGAAATGAAAATAATTGAAATTAAGAATTCCTATCATGCTATCGTGCAGCGTCTTTAAAACTGTGTTCTCTTATAAACTCAACTTAAGATTGGTCATCGCAGACAAAAATAAAAAATTCATATCGTAGTTCTCAAATTTAGAATAGTTTTTCAAATTTTCAGATATTCTGTCAAACATCTAGTTTACATTCACTCAATAGATATATGGACCAACGCGCAGTTTTTATGTTTCTTCCGACAAATCCGAAATGACTTCCGAAAATTTAAAAAGTACCTTATAGTTGTAACTCTTTAATATTTTTCAAAATCATAAAAAAACGAATGTTTATAATAATAAAGTTTTTGCGGTCAAGTTTCTACATTTATATGGCGATCCTATTTGTCTCTATTAACAAATGTCACAGATTTCCATTATCTTTATTTTTTGATATAAAGTGTCACTTGGGACGCACATATTTTGCAGCTTACTTAAACTTTCTATTGTACGATTACTTTATTGTCCTACTGTATGAGCATCTATTTGCTTATGTGTGTGCGCGCGTATGTGTGTATCCGTATGCGTTTGTATTTTTAGCAAAACAACAAAACGTGCCAAGGCAGATACTCTACCCGCCCAGCTGAGTTTATGGGCGCTTGGCACGGCCTGGCACAAGCAGCTAATTGTAACAAGCTTTTGTTTTGGGTTATTTCTTTTTTTGTCAAGTGTATGTGCTTGTGGACGAAGAAAGGTAACTCTTGGAGGGGGAGGAGGAGGGCAACAAAACAATGCAACAATGCACAACACGTGCATTTTGATGGTTGCGAAAATGCTCACCTGAATTTGCGGGTCCAGCTCGCTGTCTTCAGTCATTGTCGATGCTGCTGACATCTTTCTATTTTGCACTTTAATAACAAATTGTAATTTTTAACATTGACAAGCGCGTCGGGAAATTGAATTAATTTTCACTTTTTCGCAATTTATATGCACAATTTGTTAAATTTATTTTAATTATTTTGCATGAGCATTTTCACTTGAATTTAATGCGCTTGGCGAGGTAGTGCCAACAAAAAAAAAAAACAAATACAAATTTTATATATAATTTCGCTGACCTTTCTTGCACAACTTTTTTTATATTTTGCGCTGCATTAAATCAATTTGTTGCTGTTTTTTGTATTATTTTCATTTGTTTGTTTTTATTATCATATTAGCAAGCAAACAAACTGATGCATTTATAATTTTAAGTTTATTTACTATATATTATGTGGCCAATGATGTGCGTAAAGTTACAAAAACTACGTATTATTTAATATGCATGTTGTTGAGAGAGACGCGACGCATTGCACAAATATTTAAGCACATTTATTTATTTAAACACAAAAATTTAATAAGTAAACACGCAATTTTTTTTAAATATTTGCTAAATATGTTAATTTATAGGTTTTTCTTTAATTATAAATGCTACAACTACACTAAATATAAATAAAGACGCGAACTCGACTTCTTCGATTGAGTTGCGGTGTGTTTGTGTGTGAGTCAAGTAGGTAGGGTTGTTGATGCTCGCACGACTATCACTATATCGATGTGCACAGCTTTTTAGCGATAATCGATAAGCATGTCGGACGTTTAATCGATAATGCTTTAAAGCATTTTCAATAAATTTGGCAGGGTAACACTGGCGAATAACAGTTAAAATTCAATTTTATTGCGATTTATTGAACCTATTTGTTGCAAGCAAATAAATTTCTTTATCACTCCGGCAAGTCGCTATGCATGTTTAAATAGGGCTAAAAGATATTAGAATTAACTATTTATTAAACAAAAATTGTCATTAATAGCTATTCTAAGAGAACAGGAACGTAAAGTTTTCTGCCGAACCCGAAATGCAGTGCCTTTATTTAATAAAGTGGAACGCGGAAGCGTAGTAGTAGCGTACTCGCCTATCAACTGGAAAATCGGTAGTTCGATCCCACCCTACAGCACTGATTTACTCATCTAGCTGGAAGCCGGTCAAGAAATAGTGCCACCTGATGAGAGCTGATGATCCACAATAAACAAATGACATGTTACAGTAGCAATGCAAAGCATTTCTTTTCCATTTTATGACAAAAAAAAAATAACAAAAAAGACTTATTGATTCTAAATGTTGTATTTTTGACAAAGAAGCTGTTTAACTTTACAGAAATTAAGCTGATTAATATTAAGAGTTCACAAAGCTTCGACAAAGTAATGATATCATTAGTCTTTAAGGCTTAAGACGTCCTTTGCTTGAAGTAAATATATGATTTTTATATTTTAATTTGCATTAGAGCGTATAAATGATTCAAGTATTTTATTATATTTCTTTTATCGACAATTATCAAATGAAAGACGAAATTTAAATTTAACCTGAACTTTCTGTATACTCTTAATTTAAAATAAATTGAAATCGGCATTAGAACAGAAATCATAATCCCCAAGCTGCAAATTTGGAATGGCACATTTTTGTTATTTAAATATTTAGTTTATAATTATTTTTATCGTCAAAAGCTTTTTTTTAACATAATGGGCCTTATCAACATACAGAAGTTTATTTAGAAAATAACCGACGAAGTGAGTTTGAAATAAAACTTTTCAAAACGAAACTATACCAGCATTTATTATGTCAGCAACGAGCCAATCTTTGTGAAAATATTTACTTAAACAAGTCAAGGTAAGCTGCTTAATATTTTCATAAGTCTATAACAAATACTCATTAAAAAGGAATCCCGGAACATTCAAACGGAACGGAAAAATCAAAATTAAGAAAAAGAGAACATAAACAACAGAGCTTGCAATTAGCAGAAGATTAACTTGTATTTCAAGCAATTCAGACGCATATCATCTTTTTTAGGCACAGCAAAATCAATAAACATTGTTTTTATTTAATATGCACAATATTTACAATATACCACAAATTTTAAAAACTTTAATAAATTGAGCCACTTGTCAGTTATTGTATATCACTCGATCATTTACCAACACTGCCAAGTGAAACTTTTCAACACTACTAGCAGCGAGAAACGCTGGAATGGCACAAAACAGTGCTGAATAACTGCAAAAAAATACTTATCGTTTTGCGGCTAATTTAAATTTCGATAACGCACTAAGGTTTGCAATGAAATATAAACTCGAAGACACAAAATTTTTTTTTCTTTAAAATATGTTATTTGTTATTACCAATTTGCATGCAACCAAAAGCAAGTTAATTGTAGGTATTATTATTCAATGCCTGCACACGAAAAATAAACATCAAGCGACTGCATAAATAAAAACACTTTCAAATTACTATGAAATTTTATTTTATTTTTTTATTTTATATTTTGTTTTCCATTATGTGCCTTACATTTCCACAATTTGATTTTCTTTTGCTTATACGCATATACATATTCCAATTTCAATTAATAATGTGTGCGCATCATTTTAAAAAAATACACTGCGCAAAAGTTTCTCGTTTTTAAACAACTAAAATACACAAATTTAAATTAAGGCGCACAAACAAATTGTGCACAACTTCATAATGTTACATGTGCTTTTTACTATATAAATTTTTATTTATGTAAATTATAAATAAAGGCAATTCAAATTTATACCACGAAATTCTAAACATTAATTAGCATATATGCTCGTATATATATATATATAATTTTTTTATACATAATTAGTTTTATGTATAATGATTTGTTTTCCTTTAATGCTTAATATAACGCTAATAAAAGTTTTATATTTTATATAATTTTATTTCTTTTTTTTGTTTACCTTTTGCATTTTGAGTTTATATGGAATAACACTTAATTATACATTAATTCATCATATTTATATATATATATATAATTTCTTTATATTTAAAATATATTTTTATTTATATATAAAACACAAATTCAAGATAGTATTATTGTTAGTCGTATTTAAATTATGTTTAAACAATTTATTTGCGCGTAGTTTGATTTTCAGTTGCAAAAAAAAGAAACAAACATATATTTGCTGTGGCATGCGTTTCCAAGTAAAACGTAAAGTTTAAAAGTAAAAGAAAAAAGAAAATTTAAAAATAAAAAGCACAAGTTAAACAATAAATGCATTTGCAATTTGTCGTAAATAGTAGAAAATGGCTAAGAAGTTAGCTTTACTGTGTGCCCTGTGGTCTGCGTTTATTTTATACTTTGATTTAAGTTGTTATATTTCGAGTAGTACCAAACCACTAAATACTTGCTATACCATGATTTTATTTATATATTTTTATGTATACTTTATATATTTTATGCTAAATATTAACTATATGCAAAATTTGCATATACACTTGCGCTCACTTTTCATAATGTTGTTAAGATATTTTTTGGGTACATATTTGCTTTAATATTATTTATTTGTTTTTGTTTTTTAATCGTTAGTTTATATGTTAACATTCATAGGAAAAGGACAAAAGTATACAATTTTAAAAGCTTTTCTGTTCTTTATGTAGTTTTTGTGTGTGTGTGTGTTTTTGTTGTTGTTTAAGTTTTATAGTTTGTTTTAAAAAAAGTAAAATAAAACAAATGACGTAAAAACTTAAACCAAAACAGTTTGGAAAGAGACGAAAACGGTAAAATTTTACAAACACAAAAAAGTTAAAAAAAAAATAGAATTCAAATTTAGCCGCACTCATCTCTTTCGCTCGCTGGACACAACTTAACAATTGAAAATTATTTATACTTTTATACTTTTTTAATAATAATTTACTGGCAGTAAGCTTAAGTAATCGATAATTTAATACTTTTGAAAATATTTAACAAGTTTACGTCGTCAAAGAAACCATTTTAAGTAACATTTAGAAAAAAATTAAAGTACATAAAATATTGTAAACAATATAAAAGCAATCCGGCATGCAACTAACAACTTACGTTACTAACAAAAAATTTTGCTACACTACATTGTTGTTGTTGTTGTGTTTCTGGTGTGGAGCTCGCGCAGGGAAGTGTTGCTGCTGTTGCTGTTGTTGTTGTTGGTGGGACATCGAGACGCACGCTCACAAACACACTCTATTCACTGTCAATATTTAGGCCTACGCGTTTCTCCTCCTCCAGCATGGCATCTAGCTCATCCGTCAAATTGGCCAGCATATTACCAATATCATTGAGCACATTTACTGACACCTTGGGCGGCACAGCAGCGCCACTTGTAGCTGCTCCAGCAGCCATAGATTCGGGCGTGCCCACCATGGGCTCACTGCTAGCAACACCACTCGCCTCCAGCGTGGGTGAACGCAGATGTAAGGCGCTGCCACCGCTAGCCGTGCTGCCCATGCTTTCGCTACGCGCCAGTGTAGCATCATGCAGCGAACTGGAAGATTTTAGCGAATGGAATGAATGCGTTATGTTGGCAATGGTATTCGTCGAGGACGAGCTGGAACTGGAACTGGAGGAATGCAAGTGCGTATTATTGCTGCCAGCTGCTGGCAAGTGATGGACACCTGGGGAGCCACCTGCAGCGCTGAGCTCTTGACGATTCAGCAGCCGCTGCTTAATGGTGCCAGTGTTCTCATTGGCAAAGGGTATGGTATCGATTGAATCGATGCTTGAATTTGACTTATTGTCATGATATTTCTCGCAGTGTATTTCCGCTGTAGTCTGCTGTATGGTAGCATAGTTGGCATAGATGGGCTGCTGCTGCTGTCCAGCGTTTGCTGCCGCCTGCTGCTGTTGCCAATGCTGCGCCGTATGGCCATAGTACAGCTGTGTCTGTGCTGCGCTGCCAGCGCCTTGTTGCAGCAGTTGTTGTTGCTGCTGTTGTTGTTGTGGCGTTGCAGTATTCGGCTCACCGCTCAATGTGCGCGAATTGCGTATGCTGCAATGACGACGCGGTGGCTCTGGTGCAATCTTTTTGCCCGTTAATGGGCTGCCGCTTAAGTAGGCCTGCAAATAAGGCAAGTTGAGATTAGTAATTGGCCAAAAGTCAGGTAAGTGCTTAAAAACTTACTGCCGTTGGCTCTCCCGCACTTGCTGTTACATACTCTGCCGCTGCTGCCGCATTCATATAATGATGATGCTCCAATGGTGGCATCGTATTTAACACGGCACGCTGCAAGATGCCACGCTGTTGACGCGGCAAGGTGCCACCACCTTCCTCGTAGAGCAGCTCACGTGTCGCCTCGTTGGTGGGTGTTATATCGCCATCGTCATAGGAACGCCGCCAGGCCATCGCCGCGGCGGCTGCATTGCTGCCCAGCAGACGTGCTGCCGCCTGCTGCTGTTGTTGCAACAACTGCTGCTGCTGCTGCTGTTGTTGTTGTTGCAGCGTAACTGCAGCGGCCATGGCTGCGGCTGTTGTGGGCGCTCCAAAGTGGCCATAGTCCGTGGTTGTATAATGGCTAAAGGTCAAATGGCTGCGCGTGCTGTTGTCGTGTATATCTTCTAATGATTCCAAGCTCTTTCCGCGCGGCTGACGCACCTGTAAACGCAATAAGAAAGTTTTTTACTTGGCTGCACTTAAAAGTTCAAGGTCGACCATTTGACATTTCAAATATATGCATGCATGCATGCAGTCGCCGTCCAAAGCAATCTACGCTATCCTCATACAACCCACACTTTTGCACACAACGCCTTCCTCACCTTGATGAGCACCACATCGTTGCCGGCACAGCACTCGTGATTGCTGCCCGTGCAATAGTAGGCATCGCCATTGCCATTACTCAGATTGCCAGTGTGTCCGTTTTGGCTGTTGCCGTTGCTGCCACTGCTTGTGGCATAGATTTTTGTATCATCCCAGGAGACGCGCGTCGTTGGCACATATGCGGGCGTGCTTGGCACGGGCACATTAAATTGCCAAGGTTTCGGCTGATATTCCTTTTGCGTTGCCCCAAATTAACAATCAAGCAAATCATAAAAACATAGAAAGAAAGAAAGTCATAAAAATAATCAAATAAACGAAACAATTAAACAATAAAGAAGAGCATACAAAAATAATGGAAAAGACAAACTCAATTAAATTTAATAAAAGAAAATTAGCATATGCGTTGCGCTCTGGGCTCGATAGACTTGTTAAAATAACAATAAGCCTGAGATATGCTTTTTGAAGTTAAAGCACATAATATTTCAACAAATGAACTCTCTTTTATATGGATTCTACTCCCATGCCTATATATGTCCAGGTCCTATGGAAGGTATACAATTTTAAAAAAGTTAGCTAGTACTTCGTTTTGAAATCACCCTTTTTGAACGATGTGTCTTATGAGAACTATTGCGAATCCAATGAAATTTGATTCAGTAACTTGGGAGTATATGAAAACTAATTATTTGTCGACTTTCGTAAACTTTCGTAATTTTTGAAGAATTCTTGTGTCTTATAAATGCAATATAAAGTTAGAATTTCAATGACTTGAAAGAATATAAATGTCATTCTATGTTAGGCAAAACTTTTAAAAATGCCTCCAAAGCTAAAATCGCTCAGGGCTTTTATTTCAACAATAAGTTTACTTGCCTTTATATTTAAGCAATTTCAACAATTTTTCTGATGAAATATGTTTTTATCAACAATCCTTCAATAGCCATTTTTCCATTCATAACTTTCTCAATTCTTCTATCGATATCTTTCTCAACTATTATATTTGTTTCTTTATTCTTTAGTGGTTTATAAAGTTAATTGATCTGCACCTACTTTCTAAACTAATAATTTAAACTTTAAATATTTTTTAATTTCAATTTTATTGAACAACAGCGAATTTGTAAATATCTCATAAGCTTGGAAGCAGATGTTTGTACAGATATTTTTGTATGGCATTCTCTGCATATTATTGATAATTTAGCTTTTAATATGATGAAATTTCTCAATTTTTGTGTCTGCATAAATTCCGATGCGATTTTGTACAAAGACTGTTGTAATGTATTTGTTTTTCCAGATATTGCAACCCAATGCGAAACTGAAAAGGTTTTTGATTTCCAAGTATCGATTGACTTAATCATTTAGCAAGTGTAAGCGATCCTTCTAAAATTGAAATATCCAATACTTTAGGTGAACCACCCGACTGCAATTTACAATCAAAAGATTATGGACATTTTTTGCAAAAGCTAATCTAGATTTTTGTTAGAAGAATATCACAGAAAATGCGTTCATACTAGATTTTGGGCCTTCATGTAAATACCAACATAAATTTTTGTTGTAGATTCGATTGATATAGAAAAAGCAAGTTGCTGCTAAGGTTTAACTTCGCTTGACTGTGGGTCTGAGCCTTACAGATCTGCATGACAAAGTTGGCCCGTTCCTAACGCTGCCTCTTGGCTCAGATCGACTATTGGTGCCCAAGCAACGCATTAAGAATTTCAAAACGCGCATATCTGTGGTTGGCATATTCTTCAAGCGAGATGAACGCAGACTATTGGTTTATTTTTTGACGATGGCCTACGTGACGTTCTCTTGCGACCTCGATTAGAACTGAGGTATACCACAATACATATCTAGTCTGCGAGAAATCTGTGACTATTATTCTTGTAACCAGTAACATTCTATTTACCACATTTTGCTTTTCTTCCTTAAATAGACACCACAATTTAACTTCAAGTTCTCTGTGTGGTGGCTGTCAAGAATTCAGCATGCAAAACTATCCAGATCTTCATTATATAATATAAACTTTATTTACATTAATTATATATGAATCTGTATTCAAATGAAGCGGGAAGAGAATGTAGTTTCAAGCTGCAACTGTCGTGCTCGTTAAATGATAATTTATTAAGAGTTATTTTTTCGTAAAATTGTTGGATTTCTAAGTAGAATCAAAAACAAAACAAAAAGCTGCTCTTATGCAACTCAACAAAACAAGAAACATAATTTATATTTTAAAAGACAAAAAAAGAAAACTATTTAGTTGCTCTAAACCCATTTAGCATAGTGGGGTTAGTGGAGCACTACCAACTTTTTCTTTTAACACTTGTTTTATGGTTCAACTAACATTTGAAAAGACAATGGACATGACCGACCTCTGCCCAGCGAGCTTGTTTTTGTAACAAAAGTTGGCAGTTACGATAATCATTTCTATTTGTAAATTTTACAACACTTTTTATCGTTATCGCTATTTACATATTAAGCACTAATCCAGATTAACTTTTCAAATGTAATGTAACTTTATTGCAATTTGATTTACCTGTTGTTGATAGGCATTTGCACCGCCTGGATTCCATTTGCCACTGATGATATCTTTAACTCGCTTTATGGCCAATAAGATTTTCTTTTGGTGACCCAATTTAACAATGCCAATGTCTTCGAGATCTTCCCAAGTTACTTGGGTTACATCGCGCACAGTTTTATAATTTTGCTCCAACAGCGGTTGTATATACTCTTCCAGACGCAACAGCTGCAGCCACTCCTCAATGGAGCCCTGGGAAAACAACAACAACATGAAAAAAAATAAAATTAATTATTACAATGAATTGCTGTACTTTTTCGACTTTATATAATACTATAATATATACATATATTTATTTACTATGCTGTCGATCATTTGTGTGGGCTTCTGTGGGCAGCAAGGGGTACCTAATCACATTTGATTAATGCCACATCAGAGGGACAGCCACGTTACAAATTGTCCATGAACTAGTTCAACCCAAAAGCACTGATACGGCTCAGCCGTTTCTAATAGTGCCTGCAGTCTCTAGTCTCTACCCATTATGATGTTGATGTTCATGATGATGATGATGATGATGAGCTGCCCCCATCTTCATTATCAACTATCTACGTCAACAACAAGTCGTCACTCTAGCTCTAATCAGTTGTAATTGATAAGATATGACATGAATCGCGCCAAAGCACAAGCAGCAGACGGCAAGAGTGTAAACCCAAAAGATTTCTGCCTCTACATTAGGAGGTTTCGACTCTGCCATTAAACGGTAGCCAGTCTCGTATCCACGGCAGCGGGCAAAATACGAGGCTCCCGCCACGCACACAACTACACATGCGAGTGAGTAGTCGTCAAATACTATTAACATCATTGTCATAATTCTCGCAAGACGTGTTAATAATTTTTCAAGCTATTGCTAGCTGGTATTTTGACTAAATTGCTGTTGATTTCTATTTAATTAAATGTCGTTTCGTAGTTGGTAGAAATCTACAGTAAGTAGTGGATGCTGTGCCCCGACTTCGTCTTGTATTCACTTGAATTTAACAATTGTAGACTTTTTTGTACACTACTCAAACACAAAAGAGTAAAAATTATTAGTTAAGAATTCCCAAGCATTTCCAATTACTTAGGAAAACAGAAAATAACAGCGCACAATTTTAGACGAATTCTAAGAGAAATATACCGGAATACCGCAGCATACGTTTCTAATTGCTCAAAAAATCAAAAATATCAATAAGCACAAATTTAAAAGGATTTTCCGCTGGCGCCATCTACTTTTATTTCATGCTCATTTATGTTAGTACAGCTTTTATATTTTGAAGAAAGTTTTTCAACTATATTTATAACTTTTAAAAAAATCTATTTATCCAGAAACAGACTAAAACAGCTTTACCTACAACCAAAGTTTACAAAACTAGTATTTCTTTATTATATATTGCAAACAATCTGAGAAAGTATAGCACATTTTTAAACATTCGGCATAAATTTTGAAAATAAAATCGATTTTCAGCATTTGTTTTTATTTTTTTTCTGTGATATATTGAAATCTGAAAAATTTTGATCTGATATAAGTATATATTATATGTACAAATTTAATTAAATTTAAATATTTTTTAAATTATAAAACAAAAAACTTAAAACACATGAGATATAGTTAATTTACGAAGTTCGAGCGTTTTAATATGAATTGCACCTCTTTACTCGATCGTCAATGAGACTTTAAAATGTAAAAATTTAAAAAAGTTTTAGATTTGCAACTAGAGGTCATTGCGCTTAAAGTTTTGAAGATAATTTTGCATTTGCACTAGAAAAGCTGCCGTTCAAAGTTATATATCTCTATAAATAGTTCTAACAATTGGCTAAAATTTTGAGTGAATTAATGTAGTTTTATTTATTTTTTTTTTCAAAGTTCTACCCAGCACAGCTAAGTAAATTGTTTGTAATTATTAATGTCTCTTGCAATATCATTTTCGGTTTCAAAATTGAATTGACCCGGTATTGAAGCGAATCTTAAAAAAATCTTGTTTAAGTTTTCTGAGGTATGGCTGTGCTTTCAAATATTTTACTGTGTGATAAGTCTGGCAATTTAGCTTTTATGGATTTACAACAAAAAAAAAGTAATGTATAAACAAATTTCAGTTAATAAAAATATATCTGCTAATAAAAATTGATGTGAAAAACATAAAAACATGAACATAGCTTTGTTCGGCAGCCGTTTCGCTACTCAATCAGTTCTGGATCACTACTCAATTAAAAAAAGTAAGGTTCATGACACTTGTGTATGTAAATGTTAAATAAATAAATAAAAAAATAAATAAATAAATGGTTTCCAGACCCGCTAAACAATCAAGATCTTAAGGCCGCTTTAACAAGTTCCCTTTTACGGGTCTCGAAGGCTGGGCAAAGTTTCTCGCGAACTCATTGTTTTATGGAATATTTTGGCGATGGTCTGTAGACCCGGTAACCGATCGAATACAATGTTCTTTAGCAGATCTTTAGTTCTCTTCTGGAAGTCTCTTACGCCAGACTTCACTTAAACGTGAAACTAGATCTATTCCCGTACACGTCGCAGGGAAGTTTCTAGAGCATATTCCACAAATACTCTACAAAACCTAAACACTTTACGTTATAAAGATATACTAAATCTATATGCAGCGTTACGAAGTACAGATTTTTACCAAATGTACATAAAAACTCTACAAATTATGTCAAACACACATGTGCAGGGTATTCAAATTACTTTTGGGGCGGGCGTTGGTTAAACTACGTTTAAATTAAAATTAGAAAAAAAAAAACAATATTTATTTAACTACTAGTATGTATATAATTTTTTCCTCGAACTCCATTAGCAGGTAGCATATGGTATGACACTAAACAGCCACAACAACCAACATTGGACCCGCCAAGCAGCAGCAGCAGCAGCAGTCATCATTAGCGTTGTTGCCATCAGGCCAGAAACTGGTTTGTAGAAAACCGAAGCGCGCCATGTTGAACGTACGTTCCAAGCCAAAGGCAAACGCACATAAACCAAACAAACTCTATATACATACATATATACCTGCTTATGTACGGGTGTATATATTGTATATATGTATATAAATCTTTGGGGGGAAAAAAGCTAATGTCAGATCCAAACACTAAATACCACTTGAGTATCTAACAGCTGAAAACAACTACAACCAACACTTCATCGACGTATAACCTTCAAGGTCGTTGCTTGATTGCAGTTTTGTTTTAGGCTTTTTTTTCGCTTGCGTGCCCCTCGCCCCACTTGAGATACACAGCTACATCATCACTTTTTCCATCAACAAAACAAAACAGTTTGGCAACGACGACGACGACACGTCGTTTAATAACTTCTCTCTCTGTTTCTCTGTAGATAAATATTTCGCTTTTTTTCTCAGGTATTTCGCTTTATTTCCTTTTTCGCAAAAGATAAAAAATACCCGGGTACGGCAAAAGAAAGTCAGTAACTTTTGTGCGGTTTGTTTGTCTTGTTGAGTTCCAGGTATGTATAATGATTATGTAGGCCCTAGGGACCAAACTGTTGTTGTGGTTTTGTTGATACTTTTTTGCATATGAGCTTGAAAAACTTTCGTTTTAAAGTGTCAACGTTTTGAAGTACATAAATGTCTTAATATACAGGGTGCCTAAGCCCATTTTTTGAAAAGCTTATTCTTTTCTTAAGCTCTTCTGGTTATTCTTTCGCTATGCAGTAACTGAAGATTCCAAGGGTATATTCATGCTAGCTTGCTCTCATTTTTCTCCGAAAGTCGCAGGCTCGTTTACCCACAGCAGCACTGGTATATTTGTCTAGCACTGACATAGCTAGCAAAAATATCGTATTTACCTAGAAAAATCTCTTTAAATTAAAGAGATAGTTTCCTATCCTCTTCGAACAGATATTAATAGAGCTTCATGTTCTGCCATTGAAGCGGTGAGAGCATAGTCAGGAGGAATATTTAAATAATAAACAAATTTTTATTCAAGTTTATTAAGTTTTACAGGCAATAGGGTTAAATTTTAAACGATTTCAGAAGAAAATTCAAAATTAATTATTCCTCCTGCTGTCGTCACTTTAAAGGCGAATAATATATATGTATATATGTTTTTCTTGATTAAGATTGAACAATATAATCTAGATAATTAATTTTTGTATAAGGCCTAAGGTCTAAGCATTTTTTTCAAATATCACGTATTCAAAGCAAAAATGTAGTTTTGTGACTTCCATAAAATAAAGTTCAAAAAATGTATTCCCCTTGAGGGCGCTGGCGTTGCTCCAAAGACCCCGAATTGTGGTATTTAATAGAGATCTACCTAAGCAGATATCATCTTTTTGCTACCAACGCCAGTGCTACTGTAAGGAATCGATCTACCGTTTTTCGTTTTTTAAGGCGAGTACGCTGACATTACGCAATATTACAGCCACAAAGTTCTTTAGCATTGCCCAACATTCTCCACCTATTGAACACAATCAGGTTTGTCTTTACTACAAAATTTCTTCAATTAACTATTCAAGTATCCAACCTGCAAAACTAGAATACGACATAAAAAACTCCGTATGAAAAATTAGTTGTGATATATTACGCACGAAACTTTGCCTCAAGCGTACTCACATAAGAAAACAAACGGCTTTCTCTCAAAACCCTAAAAATGCCTCATATAAGTTGGCAACTCTAGCTCACTGCTGCATTAGTTTTAGCAATTTTATGTAAAAAATTATGCATTCATATTAGTTCGTCAGAAAAGTATGACGAAGCAGAACTAAATTGAGCGTGAACTTAAAAATGAACACAAAATGATCGTGATTGTTTTACCATTTCAACAAACAAAACGCGTTAATCTTGGAAAAATGCTTTACTCTCTTGGTTTTGGCCATTGAAAAATAAGTTTCACCTACATGATTTTTTGCATAAAAATATTTTATTATAGGGCAGTAACTTACGTTCGCGTTTGTTACACAAAGCAGTGTGGAACATTAACTTTTCATAAAAATGACTGACTTTTAAAACTTACACCCTCCGCACGGAAGTTTTTTCTAGTGCATTTAGGACTCGTCCAACAACATGCCTATTATTAAACTTGTCGCAGATGTTCGGTTTGTATTATATTTATATTTTCACGTTGTGGAACTTCAAATTTACTGTTCGGGTTTGTTCTTCTTATTAAGGAATAAAGTTTGATCAAAATACCATACTGTGCGTACCTCCAACCAAGCTCCAACCACCAAATGTGGCAAACTAAAAATATGGGGAAGTACGGATACTAACAACGTGATGCTGCGAAGAGGACTTAGAAAGATTATGAACTATCATACAGATATAGGCACACTAAGGATAATTTCAAAGATAAAAAACGGGACACACAATAGACCTACAGATCGCGGTGCAAAGCTGCCCCAACAATAATAATAATAGGCGGGGACTTTATGGCTTTCATAATATTTCGTGCATGTTTTCAAGGAATATTTTATACAACTTAGAAAATAGACTACGTAGTTTTCAGTGCTAACGCGTAAGCTTAAAAACCTACCAGAAGTTTCCAGATATCTACAGAATTTTATTGTTATAAATCGAAGTTTTCGCCACTTGGTACGTAACTTTGCACAAATCGATCGATATTGGTGACAAACTCGTCGTAAAGTCGTTGTTACAGCGCCACCTAAAAACGTCACGTAATTTTCGTTAAATATTTTTATATCTTTGTCAAAACTTGACTTCAATTCCAACAGCTTCATTACAAAAATTTCGACTCATAGGTAATTGTTTAAAAGAAAAAAGCTCTTGGGTACAATGTTGACACAACCTCAAAAAAGTTGACAATGTCACTGTGCCACGTTACATAAACAGACTTATCAGTTGTCAAAATTGAGATATAGCTTTGGTGAGACCCCCTAGCAGGCAGGCAGACCAACCGCACCCTGAGCGCTACGTTAAGATCAATAATGAGGCGCTAGCACAGACGTACAGTTCAAAGAAAAGCAAAGCTTTAAAACTTAAGCTCACAACTTGCGAAAAACAGTCACGAAATGTTAAATATTCAACGAAAAAAAAAGAACAAAGTTAAAAACAAAAAGATGACAAACCCCATAAACAAAAGAACATATGCAAAATTCTCTACAACTAGTTAAATAATATGGCGTATTTTTCAACTGAAATACAAAACTTTAAAATAGCTCACAATGATAATAAAAAAAAACCAAAACGCAAACAAAACAACGCAAAAGCTGAGGTCATCTAGCCTGAAATATTGCAATTTCGATTGTGACTAGTGAATTCGAAAACGTACGAAGAATAGGAAGGGTGTATGGGTGAGGTAAGCCCAAGTATAACAAATGGTTGTTGCATATTTACAATATAGTTTGAGAAATTGGTAAATATATTACTAAAAATTATAGTCAATGAAACTTTAAGATCGACAAAAGCTGATAAAAAGTGACTGGAGGTTATAATTTGAAACGAGCAATTAAGCGTCAAAAGCTGTTTGTTATTATGTTTTTTTTTTTGTTTGTATCTGTATCTTTGGAATGCAGTTCGGGCCAATTGAGATACATACATAAAGCATGCGGGAGAGTTGGCAGGGCGAGCGGTGCTTGAGATATATAAAGATTAATGCGATAAATGATATTTGGGTAAAGCAAATGCATTTTGTAATCATTTCCAGACTATGCAGGTGCGTTGGTGCTGGCTGCTGGCACCTTTTGAGTGGGTGCTGCATATAAACCTGTAGATTCCGTTGAGTGAATTGGTAAAACGGGAGAAATATTTGTCTTGTTGCATGACCGCTTTGGATATTTAAAGTGGAATTTAAATATGTTATAAATTCGAAGCTTAGCAATTTAATGCCTTAATTAAGACATGAATGAAAGCATGACTTATTGGGCAGTTTCTTTCTGTTGCCTCGCGACACATCTGCATTATGTTGCACATAGGAAAGTCGTTTTTTAAATTACGGACACTGCGTTTAAATATTTTTGCAAACGCAAGACTCATGGATGATCTTCAATAGTTAACTTAAGCAAAATCAGTTTAACTTAAGTCACTATTCTTTCCTCTTTTTTTTTGTCTCTCGCAAGACTTCTCCACCTGCAAGTTGTGGACGACATTGGAGAACAATACCTATTCCAAAGGAAAAATTGATGCATTTGTTTTTTTCTTCTTCGAAAATATACGAATTTATGTAAAATAAAGGGAATTGATTGAGAAATTGTAAATCCAATAAAAATGTTCGTCCAATAAAAAGTGCAGCTGAAGCACTTTGAATGCTCGTGGAAGTTTATCGGAAATCTGCTCTGTCTGGAAAGTCATGCAGTAAATGCAATTCGGCATTTTTAAACGCTATTGTGAGCATCTAAGACAAAGAACGTCCTGGCAAACCCGTTGAGAAGCAAAGCATTTGGAAGCATTATTGAATCAAGATCCAAAACAATTGAAGTATTCGCTAGAACTTGCCACTTCCAAATACTTACTTTTCGGCGGATGCTATTAGAATTTGAAGATATTGAAAAAGGGCGCAATGGTTGGTTCGACACCAGGAGGAAATAATTTTCTAGAGATCGTCTCTAACCATAGAGACTTATTCACAACATTTTACTCTTTTACTTATATTAAAGATAGTTTCTACATTTTTTATGAATAGGTTTTTTTCTTCATAAAGCAAAGTTAACTTGGAACTTGGAACTTTTAATAGTTGCAACTTTTTAATAGTTCCCAAATTCGATAAATGTCTTAACTATAATTTAGTTTTTTGATATTGTTTATACATCTGCTACCAGCTATAGGTTTGTTAAAATTAAATAACCCAAACTCTAGCAATACGAACTTGTGCGATTTTATGCATAGATACTAATTTATCTGCTAAATTCCATAAAAATCTGTTGACGATATTATCTAAGTTCTCATATGGTAACTTGGTAAAAATGCATGTTTTTCAAAATTCCTAATTGCTTTATCAAAATAACTTAAAACAGTTATTGTTTCAAGTGGCAGACTGTAAACTAGAGGGTCATTGGTATGTAGATATTACAATACTAACAATGCAGTACTCGGTTACAAGTTTCGCACAAAAATGCACATATATGTTGGGCAAAATTAATCAAACCAATAAACTATAAAGCTCCGTACGAAGATGTTATTAATTATAAAATATATCTTTCGAATTTCATTAGAAATATATTGCAAATATTTGCACGGAGGGTAAGCAAGAAAGAACGAAGAAAAGAATAAGTGCCAAACAGATTTCGTCAAAAGAATATTTACTAAAAAATGACAATATTCTTATTAATGTTTCAGATGCAGAAGTGCTGCCAGTTAGAATCGAGCCACCGAACTCCAGATTTAGCAGCTATCATAATGCTAACAAGACCCTCATGCGATCTTCGTTGTTGAATTAAAATCATGCATTCTATGATTTTTCAATAATTATTGAAACATTGTCATGCTGTAGCCGTATATTTCATACCTACATATATTTTGTTGAAAAACTATACTGTTATACGCGATCCAGTGGATTAGATGTCTATTCATCAGTAACTGAACATCAAATTCAATTTCACGCCTCGCTTCAAGCACATTTTTACCACTTTCAAAGCGTTGATCGTCTAGTACGTGACTTTGCAAACGTTCTCTTTTAACTCGTAAACGAAACTTTCAGTCTTCGCCCGACTCATCTGATCTAGATGTTCTGCTTGTAATTCCTCAAATAGGTTCTTAATTTTTCAAGACTATATCGAGAAATTCGTTTAAAACTTGTTTTAAATTTTGATAGATTTTTTCATTCGGCATCATCTTAATAAGCTAAATTTTTCGATTTTCTATATTTTTACGCACAAACCTCAAGACCTTTAATTTAAAAGTGTAGACGCATTGCAAAGTTCTAAAAAAACTAGTTTTAGATCTACTCTGTTTGCATACCTATTTCTAAATCTTAAGGAATCAAAATTTGTATGCTATAATAGCTTAAAATTATGCCTATATTATATAATTTTAATATTCTAAAAACACCCAAAATCCGTTTTTTGGTCTTATCTAAATGTTAACGTGCTCGCTTTAAGATTAGCAAATCGTTTATATCAAAACAAAATTTAAATATTAAATTTAATCATTTTTACGTCTGTTTGAGTTTCAGGGTTGCACAAGTCGTTAAATATCTTTAAAATATCGTACTACGTTTCTGAGCTCTACCAGCATTAAGTTAAATCCAGTAGCAACTTGTTAAATAATTGCATACTTTTGATATTTTTTATAATGAAAAACAAAGTAATTATAATTAAGATACCATTGTTCTCAACAAAAAGCCTTGCTCTACTTATGAACAACTTAAGGGTCGGTCTACGAAAAACCAGTTTTCTAAACAAGATCAAGAGTTTAAGGAACGCAAAGTTCATAAATATTTTATAATTTTTCCCATAAATTTCCAACCGACTCGTTTAGGCCTCAACATAAAAATAAAATTTGCCAATGGAGCTAAAGTTCAGTCCCACTAATACATATACTCCGAATAACTACAGCAGACATATATACCGACCGACCTATACATATATATTTCTTTTTCAATTTGCATTTTAACTTTTTCATGCCAAGTTTTTGTTGTTTATCCAAGTGTTTTTAATGAATTGTTTATGGGAGTTAATGTGCGCATATTAAATAAAACATTTATATAAAATTCTTTCATTAACAATAAAACAAAAAAAAACGCAATAAAAAATATGCTGACGTTGTTTTTGTCTCCGTCTATACTTCTCTAAAGCTTGGCTTTTTTTCCACGAGAAATACGTGAAGTGAGACAAACAAGTTCTCCTCCCTCAAGCACACCTCCGATACAATACATATATTTTTTTTAATGAAATATACATATTAAAGCGATAAGTTGGACGCTAAATAAACATGGAACAAAAGCGCAAGCTAAGCAAAAGACAACAAGACGAGGGGAAGCCAGATATATTGTGCCAATATAGCGCAAAATACTGGCACCTTGACTAACTGAGCACTGAGTATGTTGGGCCAGCCGGAGCAATGCCGGAGCATTGGCGCTATCACGAGTTGCGATTGCGTGTACTGATTACTTAATCAAATGAATATAAACCAAACTGGTTACTTACCGGCACAAAGTGCGGCAAATTGTCGAGCACCTGCAGCTTGTCTATGCGCTGTTTGATGCGCTCCCGATGATGCGGATTCTTAATGCCAATGGCTGTGAGATCCTCGGGCGTCATGCGCGCTATGGTTGGCAAGTCATAGCCGGCTGCTATAAAAAGCTGTGCATACTCCTCGTATTTCATTTCCATAAGCCAGTCAATGATCAGCTCGTCATTACGCTGCCGATCGACACTGCCGATGGAACATGAGCTGACCGAACTGCAACGCGGTGAGGAGAGTGGTGCTCGTATAGAGGCGCCCGACGAAGAGACGCCAGTGAGATATGATGATGCACGACCAGAGTCTAGGCTGGCTGTGGAATGGCGTGAACCTGAACCAGCAGATCCTGACGATGAGCCTGGTGAATCGCGTCCAGGCGATTGTGTCAAATCTATGCCTTGATCTTCTTGCAGCGCCAGCTGCTGATGATAGTAAACGGCAGCTTTGTGTGTAAGCGGTTCACGTAATGTGGCACAGAATACCGGTGGCGGACATGGCACTATGCTAGGCAGTGGCGCTTGTGTCGACAATGGCTTGACAGCGGCTGTTGCTGCGCCCAAACCTGTGCTGGCTGTAACGCTGCTTACCTCATCTTTAATGCGCAGCGCCACGCTTGTTTCGCGTGGCAAATTAAAACCGCCCTCCTCCAGCGAGGGCGATGAGACAATGCTGCTACCGCTCATGCTGCTTATGCCATCGTCTAGTTGCTGCTGCTGTTGTTGCTGTTGATGATGACGCAGCGGTCCGCTGAGCCTGTACAGCGGTATAAGTGCCTGCTGGTAATGATGGGTTGTATGCAAAGATGCGCTAGGCGATAGCGTATGACTGGGCGATAATGGTGGCTGATCACCGGGTATTGTAGGTGGCTGTACCTTCTTAGCTTGTGCCGTTTGTGCGTGCGGTTTCAGTGAACGATGCATGGCCAAGTCTTAATTTCAGTTGTAGCGCTGCAGCGGCAGTAGGTGGCCAGATACTGTGCGTAAGTAGGTAGCGTGACGC
Organism: Chymomyza procnemis; assembly: GCA_035046065.1. Classification (NCBI taxonomy): domain Eukaryota; kingdom Metazoa; phylum Arthropoda; class Insecta; order Diptera; family Drosophilidae; genus Chymomyza; species Chymomyza procnemis. Next base: position 5,851,198 of record JAWNOJ010000023.1, on the reverse strand, counting down.
CTGCGGGTAGTAAAAAGAAAAAAAGAAAAGCAGCAAACAATATTAGAAAATGTGTGCGCCAGATGTGCTACCAAAATAGAAATCTGCATAAATCTGGACATAAATTCGTATGCATTTGCTAAAAATAGGGTCACACTGGCGTACTACTGCAGCTGGGGCAAATTTGTTTACATTGATGCAGCCCAAGTCAATAAACTGCGCTGCTGTAGACGACACCAACTGACAAAGGGGCAAGCGCAGCTTACCCACAAAGCCAACCCAACCCTCGCCCACACAGTAGCAGCAGCCGCAACGTATTACAAATTTCATTCACAAAAACCAAATACATACAAACCAACAAGCAGGGCCACACTGTCAGTTGGCTGTGTCAAAGTTCGTTGACTGCAGCGGGTGGATTTGAGTGGTGGTGGTGGTGCTGCTTCTGCTTCTGCAACTGCAGCAGCACATGCCACTGACACTGTCTAGGCGCAACGTCATAATACACTTGAAAATTTTCGCAGCTGCAGCCAATCTTGCAAAAAGTCACGAACTGCTGCGCCGCCCTAAAGTAGCACCAAAAAAAAAAAGCAACAAAACAAGCAGCAAATGCAAAATACTTGGAATAACAATAGATACGACAAGCAGTACATAACGTTTGCAAACAATGCGGTTTGCATATAGCAGCTCAAGCTTAACTAGAAATTAATTAATTAAATGTAAACAATTTAAGTCAAATCGATTAATAACTTAGTCACAGCTTAACAAGTTTATCGATAATGTCAAAACGATAACAATGCCAAACACCTGTACGATTGGCCGGGCGTACAGCAATCGAGAGCTTGGGCGTGCGTGTATGTGTGTGTGTATGTAGGCGTCAAATGCAAAACAAATGACAAAACGAACCAAGAACCAAGAACAAAAACAATACGCGCATAACGGTGGCAGTAGTAAATTTTATTTAACTACCGTTATAATGAATTTGTATGTATGCGACGACAACGACAGCGACTGCGGCGTACACAAAGAGAGCCACAGTAACAAAGAGAGCGCCACTTGCAGAAAGAGCAAACGAATTGCAGCCGGAGCATAAAGTACCGCTATAGTAGGGTAGTAGTTTATCAAACTGCGATACATAAATGTGGGTTGCCTAGTATTTCGTGCGGCATGGCTGCGGTTTCTTACTGTTGTTGTTGCTGCTGCTGCAGCGCCTTACTCCACCCCACTCGAATACGCCACACTCTACCCCACTACACACCCTGCGCACAGCTGAAACATTTTCAAATGTTGTTGAACTGTGCGGCGGCTGCCGGCTTAGATTTTGGCTGCATTTTTTTTTTGTTTGTACTCTTTTATAATGTTGCCTTTGTTGTTGTTGTTGTTGCTAGTGCACATTTAATTGCAAATATGCGGCCTGTTGGCCCTGCGTTTGACAAGCGAGATAAGATAGATACATACAGTGCATGAAAATAGTCTGCACACAGTTTTATTTCGTATTATGCAATTATCAGAAGAGGACAATGTCAAATCAACATATATCTCTTCTTAGGTCTGTCAAAATAAAATACTAATTGGAATTCGCTGCCACTTTCATAAATTTGTAGTATTAATCAATAAATGAAAAGTACAAAAATTAAAGCTTAAATTAAATTTTGATAATGCTTTACTTATTACAATGTAGATAGTCTATCTATGCATTAGAATATTATGAGTTATGATATTTTAAAGAAAGGGTAGTAAACTTTACGTCTTGACTTAACGCCACATATTTGCATATGTTCCCAAAATGATATTTCTGTTAAAAAGCTTTCAATGGTTCGTAAAATATATGCGGGCGTATCTATACTAGATGAATTTGTACTACCGTTTATAAAGCCTGAAATTGTACAAATAGCGACAGGAAAGGTATTAGTGTAAAACCAGAACTAGTCTGTTAAATGGGTTATTCAATAAGGTTGGCACACAAACAAAAAAGACTAAATGAAACACAAAATTATAGTAACTACACCGTTTTTGGTTTGAACTAGCAGTTCTAGCAAAATACAATAAACAAATTTCTCTCTCTCTCTCTCTGTCAATATGCATATAGCGAATATTCGAAGAAAAACTAATAAGATCACTTTGAACAAAGTGTCTGTTCAAAGTGCTTTTGGCAAATCTATCTATGCCTATGTGTGCCGCCTGTGTTCAACTCTGTGCTTGAAAATATTAAACTGACTTCAGCAAAGTTTGCTTAGCTTCTGCCGCGCAGTTGCACAAATAAACCAATTAAATAGAAGCAACACAGATATTCGCTTACAGACGGAAAAAATAAACCATTTTGCGAAAAGTCTTATAAAACGAGCAAAATGGACACGCTAAAATCGGTTGCCTACTGAGTGAAACCAAAACTCAATTGATTCGGTTTTGTCAAGTTTGATTTTCTTAAAGTGTTAAAAGTTAAAAGTTTTATCTCAACATAAATATTATTGCAACAGGACGCTCTATTCGCTTAGAGAAAGTTAGCAAAATATTAAATCGAACGTTTAAATTGTAATATACACAATATCATATTTTCATACCATGCTCAATTCCACTTGATTGGTCATGTTATAAAGTAAAACTAGTATATTTGGGGCACAGGAAATCCGCACTTCGTCGTGAGCAGCTAAGAGATTTTTGTTTTTCAAAATTATAGCAGCCGCAAAACTACTAATGATGAGCGCTGTCGCGTAATGCCTTTTGATTTTATCTGCGCAAATGGCATACAATTGATGTTTTAAAAATTACAAAGTTGCAAAAATGCTGTTGTGAATTGGGCTGCGAGAAGCGACTACTTAGTATCGTTTGACTAGTACTTAGTAGTACTCAATTTGCTTTGAGTAGCGTTTCGAAAAAAAAGGAAAATGAAATCAAGGCGAGTATGAGATTTAAGCTCCAATTACTCCACAAATAAAAAGCCTTATTATTATCAATTCAAGATTTAATGTAAAAAGCGCTTTTTCATACATTAAAGCGTCAATATAGCCTTTTGGGACTATCCAAAAAAAAACTGTATTTGATCTGAAAAAGTTTATGGAATCGAGGATTGTGGGATCATCCATTTAGCTGAAATTCTACAAATTGTGTTGTTTTTTTCCGTAAAATATAGCAGCCATTGTAGTTACCATTAATAAACGCTGTCTCGCTATGCCTGCCGATTTTATTTACGAAAAACTTGATTTGAAAAACTTGGAACGATTTATGACATACAATAGATGTTTTGAAAATTGCATAATGGCAAAAATGCTGCTGTGAATTGGCCTTTACGAAGCAACGAATTAACGCCGTTGAACTACAATATTGAAATAGCGCTGCAATATAAAGGTTACAGCAGCCAAGTAGAATCAATTAAAGACAAGATACAAGGGAACTTATGACCTCTACTAGAGCCTTCTCAAGAACTCTGTTTTGCGCCGTCTGTTTGGCACTCTCCCATGTAGTGTTTGACTGGGCCAATTCTTGGAGGATGTATCTTTTCCAGGTTGCCTTGGGTCTTCCGATCCGCTTGCTGCCTTGGAGATTCCAGTGCAGTGCCATCCTGACACTACTGCTTGGCTTTCTTCTGTGCACGTGCATTTCTTCTTTCGTATTTGCAGGTGAATAAGGGGCTCACCTGTGAAACGAGACAGCTGTGCTGTAGATATTCTGTTTGGCCAGAATATCCCGCATATAATGCTCAAGCATTTGTTGCTGAAGAATTGCAGTCTCTGTGACATCTTTTTGGTGGTAAGCCATGTCTCACTACCATATAGCAGTATAAGCTACAGGCTGCTATTACTCCATAAAAAAGTCCAATTGGAGTTCAACAACAAAAATTTTTGTAGCTTTTTTATAGCAAAATAAAATATAATATTATAGGAACTCCAATTTTTAATATAGTTAACAAAGTCTTCAGCCAGTATTTTTTGGATAGACTATCAAAAAATAATGCATTTGAAGTGAATAAATTCCAAACTGGAATTCGTCTACGTTTATGGGTCATTCATTTCGCTGAAGTTCTACAAGTTGTGAAAAAAACCTTAAACAACACTTTTGAAGTTTAAATTATTATAGATTTATTCAAATTGTTAAATTAAATTTAGAGAGATAAATCAAAAGTTCGTATTTTGGACGCTTGGCGAATCTTTATTTTAGCTGTACTATGGTTATGGAACAAGACTATTTTGACCCACTGTTCATACAGACAATATTTCTATTTAAGCTAAAAACCCATGTGCCCCTGCCTTTATGCTTGTGGGTGGGTGGTGAGTAATCATAATGAGCATAACACTTGCATGACCATGTTATTATGTATATGTATATGTGTTTGTGAGTGTGTGTGTGTGTGTTTGTGTGTGTTCGGTATAGGGTATTGTTATGGCCCAAACAAAAGCAAGAAAAAAAATCTTATTGAAAATGCAATTTTTCGTTGGGCGTCTACTCGTTTTGTGTTAGTGTATTAGTTACGAGACTGTATATTATACAAAGGGCGGCAGGCCGATCCGACCGACCGACCGACAAGGCGTGCTGAGAGATTTATTGATTGTCGTTAAACACACACACACACACACACACACACACACACACTGTAACGAAGTTGCGGTTTTGAAGTTGGTAGCAACAAAATTGCTGAGCAACTAAAAATAATTATGCCTGGTGCTGCTTTAAAAACACAAGCAATACAACGTAATCGATACACTCTACATAATTTGAGGCACATTTGGTATGTATTTCATAAAGTATGTAGAGATAAAGAGCATAGAAGATATAACAATTTGAAATAATAAATGATATCATAGTTAGGTATTTAAATACCACAACGATTTCATGCATAATTGCAAAATTAACGAAAGATGTCATGATTTTCATATACTTCTTTGTACCAGACCTAAAAAAGCCATCGAAGGAATAATTTATAAGTTGGCAAAAGAAAATCTATATGGTCTTTACAACAATGTCGCTCTTTGCAACAATTTAAAATGGTAATTCTGCTTGACCCAGACAGTCCATGTAACTGAAAAAGCACTGCTATCGTGTCTGAAAAAGTTCTAATGAAAGCGACTATATCTGCAAGACCAAATTATATTTTACACATTTTATTCGCATATCTTATGTCAGTTGTAAGTAGCTGCAGACTTGTTTAGTCTGACATATTTACCATTCCGGGTGACTTGTTATTTAAGGTATGCTTGCCTTTATACTCGACAAAGCGTATAAAGTTCTGTTTTTTTTTGTGGTAAATAATTCAAAAATCACTTCATGAATTCCATACCAATAAAGATATATTGGGTCATTGTGCAGCCACTGAATGCAAATTATTTCCATAAAAAAAATTTTTCATATCGGATATTTTCAAATGTTTGAAAGTTGAGCTCGAAAAACCGCAATTTCATTTCGACAACTCAAATTATAAAGCAAAATATTGCAATTTTTTTAAAGTGGCCATCTTATATACAAGAATTTTATTTCAAAAAGTTTTAAATACAATTATACTTAGCAACAAAATTTACAATACGGTTTGGTCCAAACGTTTTCTGAGCATAATTTTCAATATAGCGACAACATTTTTCGAGTTACTTCACTTTACCGACTATTGCAACTACTCCATTTTTAAAATATCAAGAAAATGCTTGTAAATAAATGAAAGGACAGTTTTTTAGTCTCAATTAATCAGCTTTCAAATTGAAGTCTGAGCTTAAAATGACTAAATTAATATTTATGAGGTTTATTTTTTTTTACGAGAGATTTCCAAAAAATAACATTTTAACTTTTTCGATTCATTTTTTGCATTCTGGTCTTTTTTTGCCATTTCAAAATGTCTACAAAAATTATTTTTCAAAATACCATTATCAAAAAAAAAGTAAAGAACCTTTAAAAACTATTTAATTATTCGAAATTAAAGTCTAAAAATTTAATAAACATTTAATGTTTTTTAAAATAATTTTTTTCAGAAACATCTGAAAAATTCCTAAAAGGAAAAAATATTTGCAGACGTTGTATGTACATACATTTTAATATTTTCATTTCCATTTTAATTATTTGCTAAAAACTGCAAGAAAGTGCATTCAAACGTCGATGTGTCAAATGTCTACATATTTAGTTTTTATTGTCATTTGCTGCTTTTTCTGGGCACCGTTAAAGTTTACTGGCATGAGTAATCAGCTAAATGGAGCGCAATAAAATGGCAACGGCAAATCTATCAGGACAGACCCATAAACATCACCATCATCCATACCGAAGTAGTCGAAGTAGTTGTTGCTCTTGCCGCGCTAAGAGCAGCAATCGCAGCCCTTGCGAAGAGGGTGGCTGAAATCAAATGAAGCGCAGCTCATTCTGATGTTTATTAACGTGCCCCAAACTGCCTATCAATGTGCCACACTATAAAGTGTGTGTGTGTGTGTGTGTGTGTGTGTAGCTGTGTATTTGTGTGGGTGTCATTAAGCTGGCAGATAAAAAGCATAGCAAACAGTTCATTATGAATGGCTTATAGACAACAACAACAACAAGAATAAGGGCACCCATTCGGATTGCATCCAAAAATCTGGTCATCAGGCGTATACGTAACTCATAAAAATACAGTCGTCAGTGAAATACTCTAGAGCAAAAATTCGATATGAATTTTTGTAGTACAAAGCGAAAAAGTGAAGTTTTCGTGTTGAGTCCCAACTCCATAAATCGATATGTTGCTTCGACGTGTGGATAGTAACATGAAAATTAAGTTACCAGAATATAAACAAACTTTACAATCAGCTTGATTCAGGTGAAGTTGCAAAAAAAATCTTAAGCCACGATTTTTTGTTAAAACTTGTGAACTTTGGCTTTATTTAAGTTTTCCTATAAGTCTTTCAAACTTGAAACTAGGAAATTCATACTTGATTTTAGTTCAGGTATAAAAATTCTAATATTTCAAATTTTAAAGCATTTTTTATTGAATATATATATTTTCAATTCAATTTTGAGTTAAAAATATTTTTTTCAGACAAACACATATTTGCAAGAACTTGGGACTTCGGTCTTTTAAATTTGAGATATAAAATGAATATAAAAATTTATTGCTCTTCATCGCTCCTTGTTCTAGGTAAATAGCATAGCGTTTATTTATTTTGCTAGCTATGCTAGTGCTTGACAAATGCATTAGTGCTGTTGGATGGAATCGAACCACCGACCTTCCCATTTAGAGACGAGTGCTCCAACACTAAACTAATGAAGCGACCAATATGCTAAAATATGAAGCAAATCACATATATAAACTTGAATTTAGGACTGCCATACTTAAATCCGTAAAGAATAAAACAATTCTGATACTATATGTAGAATTTTAAAACTAAAATCTTTTATTTTAAATATGTTTGTAACTAAAGCGACAAAAATTGTGTTTGGAATTTTGAAAACTGCAATTTTTTAATCAAAATACATTTTGAACCAAATTTAAGTTAATAAACAGACAACTGCTTATGCCCAAGGACTTCGGTTGAAAATGTTGATTGTTTAAAAAAAAAAAGTTTTTTGTGATTATTTTTTGTAAGGCTGACGTGAAAATGTCAGCTCAAATTAAAAAATGAGAATAAATAGTTTAATATTCACAAAACTTCGCTTCAGAGCGCCCAAACAAAAATAACCTTATTTATTCGGGTTCTGAAGCGCGGCTGATAGAGGTATGAACTATTACTTATTGAAGACTATTGAATATTTTTGAAAAGTGAGTTTCCTTTGACACCGCTGGTGGTCAACAGAGTGAGCAACCAATCGCACACATTGATCTGTAAAATTGTGCCTCAGGCCCATTGGGTTGCTTGCATCGGGCTCAGTCAGAGTTTACCTTAGTGTTAGATTGCTTTCCAGAGACCACACGAAACATTTTTAAAAAATTACGACCTTTTTTCATAACTTTATAACACTTTGTATGTAAGGCAGTCAAGTAAATAATAAAAAAAAATATGCAACTGGCTACACTTGTTTTTCTTTTTTTTGTGTTAAAATTATTTTAGCTTTTATTGTTGCTGCTGCAGTTGCTGAAGCCCACATGCGTCTGCCAGCAGTCAAGTTTTGAGCAGCATTTCATCATAATAAAAAAAAAATAAAAAGAGTTTTACGTACACGAAACATTTTGGCAACCACGCCCAGTGAAAAGGAGTAACATGCAACACGGGCAGCAGACTTTGTACATTGTACAAGGCGATTGTTGTAGTGTAACTTGAAAAAAAATAACGAAAACTTAAGTGTAGCAGCAAAAGTTATAAAAGATGGTGTCGACGATGCTGCTTGCTAGCTGTCGATAGCTGAGATGTTGATCTTGCAACAAATGGCAGAAACAGAAAAGACAACAACGACGACAACAGCAACAACAACAACAACCATTGCCCACAGGCAGCAACAGCAGAGAAAACTTGTTTCGCCTGTAAGGGAGTTTTTGAAGTTGCAGTCGCGGCGGTTGCTACATTTGAAAATGGTTGTTGTCGTTGCATGTACTGGTTGCAGTTGTTGTTGTTGTTGTTTTTGTTGCTTGCAGTTGTTGGTATTGTCTTTCCTTTTTTGTTTCAGGTTTCAGGCCATGTCAAGAACAGCAACAACAAAAACAATACGTTTACCATAAAAAGCTCGTAGGAGTTGAATGCAATGCAAGAAGATGTGTCAAAAGTGTTGGCAAAGACGCTGCCAGCAGCGTGTGGGCGGGCGAGTGTTGAGCTTCAGCTCCAGACGTCTGACTACGTGCAACTAACGGTTAATGCAAACGAAGACGATGGCAACGGCAACGGCGACTACGTCGACAACGACAACGCGTTGCACATATGGCACAGAGAGACCGACCGTGCGACGAACGGACAAACTTTAACCAAATAAGGCGGCCAGCCAGCACGTACGCAACGCACAACAATAACAACTGCAACTGCAACAAGCAACACCAAAAGCAGTTATAAATTGTCATTAAATTTTGGTCAAAAAACGCAAACAAGTTGCAGGCAACGTTTGTATACCATCCCACTTGGTGGCGCCCCTGCCTGCAGCTGCCACAAAAATGGCACAGAAAAGCTTCAAATATTTTACATAAAAGTACAGCTCCCAGTATACTCAAAAAATAAAATACCAAAACATGATTTTAAGTACGCTAGATGCCAATTCCGCCCACTGTCAAGTGCGGCATTTACTACTACTACGCACACACACACATTTACACTCTTCTACACACACACACACTCACGGATACATATTCATAACTTTTATTGCAACAACTGTGCTCAAAATATGCAAATTACCATTTTTAACATTTTTATTGCGTCGAAATTTTTATGCAAAATACAAAATCACACGCGAAATGAGCGTTAACAATAAATTTCACTTAAATTGCAATTGATTTTTCACCAGAAAATTGCGTATAAAAATTCTGTGCAAAAATTTCTTTTTCTCACACACTCGCACACTCACGCACGCTGTATACCGAAAGACACGAACGACAACGCGGGCGCGGGCGCAGAGGCAGAGTTGTTGGTCAAAAAACAAGTAAGCGCAGGCAGCCCCAAGAAGTAGCAAGACAAAAAAAAAACAAAAAACAAAAATAAAATAAAACTTTGCTTGAGCCGCCGCTGCTTTGGAGCTTGGAGCTAAGAGCGAACGCACGAGCCGACGACAACCGCAAGTCAAAGCGTATTGAAACTTGGCTCCAGCCTAAAGTCCTCCAGATAGGAGCAAACAACGTTTTTTTTAGTTGCACAAAGCAGCCAGCTGCCACACTGAGTGGCAGCCAGAGTAACCACCAAAGAAAGAGCGCCAGAGAGACAGAGAGATAGAGAGAGAGAGCAAGTGTAAGAGAATGCCCCTTTTTGTGGCGTGCGCAGCGGTAACCTTAAATTGTTAAAACTTTTTGCTTTTGTTGCTGCTGCAAAAGCATTCAATTTGTTGCAATTGAGACAATTCCATGGCAATTTGTTTTCGCTGGCAAATTGGTTAATAAATTGTTAAGGGGCTGCAAGGCGGAAGGCAGTCTCTTCCAACATCTTCCTTGCATTTTGTACTCTTCAATGGGGGCAGGCGGCGGGCCGCTGTGTATTTGCTCTCCAAAAGTTTAAGCGGCAGCAATGAGCGTTAAAATTGCAGCCATTTGGAGTTGCGCACAGTGGAGCAAAGTTGATAAAAATGTACACAAAAAATTTGCCAAATGATTAAAATTTTATTAATTCACAGCAATTTCATAAGTAGATGTTATTATTAATAATGGGAGAAGTGTTTATAGGTTATTTACCTTTTCAAGGAACTTTTGTTGTTACAAAATTAATTATCAGCTAATTCCACATTCCGGTTCTAATGAGCTACGAATTTATTGTTTATTAAGAAATTCAAACCAACTGCCCCATAGTTTTTGGATGTTTCCCAACACTATGTTAAATTCCCAAAATCAAAAACCAAATACCCTACTCGGAAGGTTTTTAGGGATTCCTTACTGCACGAAGTTTAATTAATCGACTATTTCAAATTTGGCTAATCGCTCAAAAATGTCAGTTTTTGTTCATTTGGATGTACTACCCAATGAAACTGATTCTTTGTAAAAATTTGTACGCCATAAATAAAGCTTGAACTCCTAATACTAAATAAATTAATTAATTTTTTTTTTTTGTGACCATGGTCATCGCTACAAAGGGTGAGATATCTCTGTTAATATATGTAACATTCGAGGCATACTTTTTTTTTACTAACCCCAGTTCATCGTCGATATGACGACGTCATGTGTCCACAGATCTACACTTTAAATCAATGACGGCTCGAGCAATACCGCTTGCTCCTTGTATAAAGCGTTCTCGGCTCAGTTCCTGACGTTGCGCTTTACCTTTCTTTTTAAGAATATGTTGTAATTGAGCTGGAAGATCCTACAATTTTTGCGTATCTATTAGTTATAAAACGGTAGACGTTTTTAGTTGTTGCTTAAAAGCTGCTATTTGAAAGATTGCAATTTTTCTATCATTCTAGTTTCAGATCAAAAGCAAGTGTCTGACTGATCTTTCAAGTGTGCAGACTTAATGAAAAATTATATCAATTTAAAAAAAACTTACTTAACCCGCATTCTCAAGCTTCTACAAAAATCAAAATATTTCTTCTAACTCTGCTGTGCAGTGTTTCGTGGCGTTGAAGGCTTTTCTGAGATATTATCGTTCGTTGATGTGGGAGGGTTATTTTGACAAAAGCTTGCTAATCAGTTTAGCTTGATCTGTTTGAGTAAAATGTAAAATTTCATTGAGTGCACTTTTTTGAATAATGTTAATATTCATAAATTCTTTTTGTAAAAATGCTATATCAATTGAAAAAGTCCTATTTTTTGCTAGGTTTGCTAGTGCTAGTCGAGATAACTTGGAACAACAGCCTTATTTTATGATACTATATGATTACTTACTAAAGGATTACTGTATTAGCTTTATTATTTATTAGCTTCCTAAAATAAACTGGGTATGTATTGTTCATCGCCTTAAAAAAGCTTTTAACGCCAAATTGCAAGATATGATGGATGATTGTAATGCGAAAAAACGGGATACATTCTTCATCTTTAAGAATAATTAATTAAGATAAATTTACTTAAGCGATGATAGTTATCCAAAGATTATAAATAAATGTGACCACCGAAAATTACTACTCATGTTTCAATTAATAAATCCTTTTTGATTATTTCAAGAGATTTATCGACCACTGTGTACTCCTTATATGACAAAGAATACAAACAACTCCAACCAACCAGCTTTGCTCTTTACTTGCTGCACAAAGCCCCAATAAGGCTCAGAGCAAACAAAGTGAGTCAGAGAACCGGAGTTGAAATTCGAGAGGTAGAGATAGAGAGAGAGAGAGTGTGTGTGTGTGATGAGAGAGCGCGCGCAACTCGTTCGCTATACAAATTACCAAACTCCAAAAAATGATTTCAACTAGCGGCAACTTGAAACAAGACGTGCGACGCATAGTTGACACGCGCTCTCAGCGCTCTCTCAACGCAAAATGTCAATGCTGCCGCTGTGTTCCCTTACCCGTAACCAACTCCACACACTCCACCAAGACAACAACAACTATCGAATCTAACACTTCATTGGCGCAGTCGTTGTCGTTGTTGTTGCGTTGCGATGCGACGCGTCCACTTATTTGATTCCCACACAAATCTCTGCATACTGAGCGAGTGAGAGCGTCGCATTATGGCAAGTGAGTTATGTGACGTTTATGTCTATAGCGAGTGTAGACAGTGGGGCAGGAAAGTATTCTTACCAAAAATGATTTAAGTTTTTAGCTTATTAATAAAATAATCTGCCTTGTTTGTTTAATTTTTTTTCTTTGCAACAATTAACGAAACGATAGCAACATTTGTTGTCAAAAGGAAGAACATTCACAAAACAACAACTTTGCACTACAAATTCGAGCACCAAGGAAATTAATGGTTACTATTCCTAACCAAGTCTGTACATCACTTTTGTGGAATATTATTCAAGAGAAGCACGTGGTAAATGTTGGTGGTCATCATGTCCTTAAGAAGCTGACAATAGACCTAGGTTGTAACATGAAAACGAGATATTCGTACAGCGAGCTGTAGGTATTATAGGCAACATACAAATACTTTTTGCCGCTACTGTATGCATATATGCCTGTGTATGTGTGTGTGTGAGTGTGTACACTGCGCTTTCTATTGATTTATATGAGGTTTATGGCGCAATCTGTGCTTTCAAAGCAAAAACAACACCAAGTACACTTTATGTACATGATGAAGCCGTTGACCGAGTGAGTGAGCAAGCAAGCTTTGAATGTAAAAGAGCTAAGAAGATAACACTTAATTGGTAACAAGAGCATTTTGTTAACAAGTTAACAAATATACAAGCTCAGGCCAGCAGCAGCGACTATGCAAAAAAAAAGCAAAACAAACTGGCAGCCAGAGTTGCCTTTGTTTAAAAATTCACAGCACGCGTCCGGCGAATGCGCTCAACGAAGCATAACGCGTGACGCAGCCAACAGGCACGTGTTAAATTATTAATTACATAAGCCGCTGCAGCTGCATTTTTTTTTTGTTTTGTTTCCTTTAAGAAACCCAAAAACTAAATATCCTGCATACAGCATCGGCAGATGGCATCCCTAACAGCTGGCTATGGTAGAAGTTTATAAGGTGACGTCTAACTGCGCTCAACTTATTGCTCTCTCTGCGCAATAAAGACACGACCGATAATGCGGCAGCAACTTTTAGTGCGCTTCTTTCTTTTGATAAAGTATAAAAACTAAAAATCTAAATATTTTTTCAGAAAAATTTTTCGTCATTTTCTTTTTATTAACTTTAACTACCTTTAGACGGAGTCTGGATAAATCTATAATAGCTATAGCTTATGAGGGAATTCAAACGACAAATAGCGAATAACAGTGCTAGGTAAACACACAAGTGTGGAATCGAATCATCGACCTTTAAGTGAGCTTGTACAAAAATAAATTTTAATAATCGCAATTATGCACACTGGTATTCTTTTATAACACGCTGCTAAAATCACATTATGTACATAGAATCATAATCATGTATATTTTTATGTTGGTAAGTTTTGTAAAATCAACGGGTTAATTGTATAATATTTAATGATGACTCTGGATTGATATATTTGTAAATCTATTGTAAAAAAAGCCATGTTTCATTATTGTAGTGTATTAAATTGCAATTACAAAGATATTTCATATTGTTATGAGTTTTTTTAAATTGTAACTTCTTTTTTAATGTTATGATTTTAAGTGATTAATTTTATCTTTTTATTTATTTTTTTTGCAATATTTATTATTTTTTTATCGTTTATATATTATTACTACATTTCATAATCTTTATTTATTTTTATGCAATTTATAGTGTGCACATTGTGACGTCACATGCTGCGCTGTGCGCTTGCATTATTTCACGACAGCTGTCACTCTCTGCGCATGCAACACTGAGAGCTGTGCAGAGCAGATGGCGACCCTGGCCACAGGACAAGGACAGGGTTTCGACATCAAAACAAAAACATTTGTTTATGTGGGGGAATAAGTCATGCGGCGTTTTTAAGCCGCTTAGACAAATAACTAATTTATGTTATTAAAATTTATGCATACACACCTGTGCGCTTTGCTTTGGAAACTTTCAAATAGTTTTCAATTTTCGAAAAGCTGCTGGAAAACTAAAGCGCGGCAACGACAGACAACCGACGAAAGTTGACACAGACACAGAGTAAACAAAAGACACAATAAAAAATTGTACCGAGTCGTTGTTGGTTGTGTTTGGGGGGTTTAGGCTGCTGCAGCCGTTAATAAATTTCACGGGTTTTTCTTCTTATTTTTTTAATGATATTTTCTACAAACACTAAGCAATGGCACACGCAGCAGACAGCAGACGCGCAACGTTAACGTCTTGTCATTTGGTTTTAATGATATTTCATTTGGGACGGGCGTACGACACAAACACACGTAGTAAAACATAAATCTAGATAAATTTGTGCAGTCTCACAGTAAAATAGAGTTTAAGCTGCGTTGCTTACGTTGTTGTTTGTGTTGGTTTTTATTTTCTTTTATTATTTACTGCGCCGCCATTTTCTTTGCGCTGCAGTGCGATCACATTTTAACAAACAATTTGAACTCACTGCAGCGTGCAGCCTTTTTTAAGCAATTAAGCCATACGATTTATATTGTGTTGAATATATTAGTTTTAAACACATGCTGTATTTTTATTAATTATAATGTTTTTTTTTCAAACAATTTATCTTGCGCGCACAAGCGCAAACGGCAGCGACGCACGTCAAGCAGGCGAGACAACAAAAACAAAACTAATTACAATTGACAAGCAGACAATGACGGCAGTGCTGCAAATGTTTTAAAGTATTTTGTGCAGTTGGCAGCACTAAAAAGTGTGCCAAAGCGTTAAAGTTTGATATCGATAACGCACAAAAAGTTATCAAATTTTATACAATTTAATTTTTGATTTAATTTAATTTTATAAAAAGTAAAAACAGCTGAAAAAGGAATAATAAAAGGTTACATAAACTATAAACAACATAAGCACAGCAGAGTTAATATAGCAGACCTAAAAATTACACTTATCTGCTATGTTTTGCATAACGCTGCATAAAAATAAAACTATTTAGCAAAAGCACTGATTTGCACTTAAGTGCACTGTCAAGGCATTAAAATTACACAAACCATTGCTTAATTTTTGCTATTCGATGCAGCATATTTGTAAATGTCATTAACTGTTGCTACTTTTATTGTTTTGCCCTTCAACAACACTATTTTATGCCGCAGCGATAGTTTTTTTTATCGATGGGCAGTCGGCAGCCATACGATAGTCACATCTTAAACTTTTTTTTGTTAATTTTTTTGCCTGCGCGTAAACCTAATTAAAGCAATGAATTGCGTTTGCTAGTATTAATTAAGCTTTTAATTGAATTTTTGTTTACTTTTGTAAATTAAAATGTGTTTGGCTTCTTAGTTAAAGTTTTTTTAATATTACGTTTGTGTGCGTGCGTGCGTGCGTGTTTTTAAAGTTCTCATTTAGTGTTTGTGCGGCATTTTTTGTGCTTAAAAGTTATAAATATTTTATTGGCCAACCAAAGTAAGCATAGTTTAGTAAATTAAGTACAATTGTAGGGTAACGCGGCAACATTAGCTTCGCCGCAGACACCGCGACTAAGCAAAATGCAAATGACAAAAAAAAAACAGGTTGTCGCGGCGCTGCGCGCTGCCATTATGCTTTGGTATTTTGTTAGTTGTCGCTCCGTTATTTATGTTACTGTCGTTGTTGTTGTTGTTGTTGCCAGCTATAACCCCCCGCCACCCTGCCGCAGTTGCTAACCGTCAAGACATTATTGGTCAATACATGGTGCGCGGTAATTAATGTTAAGTAAAGTTAAGCAAATATTACTGTGCAGCGATACTTGCATCAGTTTTGCTACGCGTTCCAATTAAAAATTGTAAATGCTGCAGTGGGCGTAAATGTTAGTGCTAAGTAAATTGTTGTTGCCGCTGCTGTTGCAGCCACACACACACACACTCCATGAGTCATTAGAGTAAAATGTGTGTGTGAGTGTTAGTTTCCGACTGCATATTAATGTTGTGTAAGGCAACAACAACCACCTGTGGCTCAATTTGTTTTGCCTCAAATTTTAGGGTTGCCAGCTTTCGTGCATAAAATATAACAAATAAAATGCAACAAGTTAAAAATTGAAAAAAGATTATCCAATTGGAAATGAAATTGAAGGAAACCATAATGAAGCTACAGGTCACTAATCGAAAATTTAATTAAATGATAAAAAAAAATTCTTAAAATTGGTGGTCCTCGGTTCCCAAATAGTACTCGCCTCTAAACCAGAAGATTGGTGGTTCGATTCGACCCTGCAACACTGCTGCATTTGTCTAGCCGTGGCATAATCTCTAATATTTTAAGACCGCCGTTTAGGCTCTCACCTCAAGGGGTATAAATTTAATATTTATTTATTAATATTTAAATTATTATTATTAGGCTTATTGTGTTCCCTTTTATATTACAGAAAACCTCTAGGTTCCAATGCTATCTATAAGGTTTGGTATTCTTCTTTATATGCTGTAGCACGCTGTATTAATTGCGAGTTTATTTTTTAATACTCTTTTCTTCATGCGACATCACAGTTTTGTCAACCTCTTTGCAGATTCTAACATTTTTAATTGAGAATATATTCTCAGTTTAGCTAAGTAATAGTAAATCTCCTTTAAGAATTCCTGTTGTAATGCTTAGAGTCTGCTGGGTTAGTTTCAAACCGTTTTAAGTTATAAGTTCTACAGCCAACCTCCGATTTACCCATAATAACAAATGGGATAACACAGCGTTGTCCACGATTCATAGCGAATTTAAATTCGCCGAGACCCTAGGGAGATAAATAATGAGTGTTGTCGCGTTGGGTTTTCTGTTATAGTTGTATTTTTTCGTGTCAGGGCTCCACATAATTCGCGCATTTTGGGCGTCCGTATGCCATGCTATACTATTTTGGTTTATTTTGAAGGTTCTTTGCCATTATTTTTTTGTTATAAAAATGGAATAGTTTTAATTAAACCATTTCGCATATTTTATGTGATTTCATTCCGTCTGATTTGTTGCATGTGGAATTCAACCGAATCGCCAAAAATAAAGATAATGTAGTAGTTTATTTTGAAATAATTTTATTTTATTCTGCTGGAATTAATATTTTAAAAAACCAAGTCAGCTGTTCCGTTTGAAAAGTAATAATTTTGCGGAATTAATTTAAAGAATTTGACGCCAGATATATAAATGTAGTGCGGGGTAAAGCTTAAACAATGACGGCCCATTCAGTAGCCACTTACTGAATAAGAAAAATATCGCACTAACATTGTTTACACAAAAACTTTAAATAAAAGATATATTTGACCTAAAAACATTCTTTGTTACTTATTATTCTTATATCTTATATTATTTAAAGCTTTTCGATTGTCAGCTGCTATCTAGAATTTATCGATAGAATAAGGGATATTTACAAATGTATTGCAAATGAGAAAAGGAAATTATCGAAAAAAACAAAACATGCGGAAATGGAAGCAGCGAAACGCAAATTCATATAAGTTTATGCGAACTTTAAAATGCGGAAATAGCAGTACTGATGATGGTCAAAATTTTGTCATAAATTAAACAATTTTTTTTGTATTGAATTAAACTATAAAAATTCGATTGTCATAAGAGTCACTATAAAACGAATTTTGGAAAAAATACAATTTTTTATTTTGAAAATAGACCTATCGTTCGCAATGCTCATATAAAACCTGAATTTGTAATCTTACATTATATAAATTAACTGCTGTCGGCCGTGCGGCAAATATCGAAAATACAAACCAGAATTCGGGTTTGCATGCTTTAAAAAACAATTTTTTGTACTGAGCACAACAAGAGAATTGATCTTTGTGAAATTGTGAATAATAAAGTAATTATTTTAAGCAAATAATGGTGCAATTTTTGTATTGCATAAAATCCAAATTCCTGTTCGGAATAGGTAATGCATTAAGGTTTTACATTACTTGTGCACAACTTTAAAACAAATATATATTTTTTGGATATATAGAATATACTCGATTAGAGTATTATTAGAATATATTTGTTTCTCTAAAAATGCTAAGAGATGAGCTGATTTTGATCTTGAATGTCCAAGAAATTAAGTGCATTTGAGACACTATTTTCATGTTGACTCTGCTTACATTTTGCATTTTGAATATAATTATTTGTAACAATTGATTAATTATTGTTAAATCACAAAGCAGTCAAATGGATTGCACTATTTTCGGTTTTCTGTAAAGATTTTAAAATTAGGTGTTGCTTTTATTTGAAATTTTTTGTATCTTTAATGTTAATTTTAAATTTAAGTTGATTTTTGTTTTTATAAAAATTTCTTATCTGCTTTAAGTTGCTAATGTTTATATTTTGATTAAATAGATTTCTATTTGGAAATAGATTGAAAAAATCGTTACACAATTAAGAAATTTAAAATCAAAGTGAAATAATTTGTTTTATTTTTTTTTTTAAAATTGTTTGAATTCTTCTTTGGGGGCAACTACAAAGAACAATTATTTTATCCGAACATGTCTGTCAATGTTTTTTATTTTAACAATATATAATTATTAATTTGTTTTCATTTCTTTTTCTTTACAGCTTATTGTATTGTTTTTTTTTATTAAATAATTCGGCATGCTTTTGCATATGCTGCATGTATTTTAATATTATATTTTTTGTTTTTGATAATAATAAAAAAAAAAGAAAATCAAGTTAATTTACTTAAGAGACACTTGTACTTAATTAAACAACAAAACGCGTCCGTCCAAATGCAGAAAATGCCTTCGCAAATTTTAAACGATGGCAGCGGCAACGCCTTAAACAATGCCGCTTCCTTGCTTGGATCGGCCAATTCCCCCAACAGCATAACGGTTAAAACCGCCTATAATGGACAAATAATTATAACAACCATTAATAGGGATATAAGCTATGAGGAGCTTTGCTATGAAATACGCAATATTTGCCGATTTACTGTCGATCAAGTAAGTGCGCTTGCCACGATAATTATTTCAAGTTGATAAATATATTTTATTTTTATCCTTAGCCATTTACCATTAAGTGGGTAGATGAGGAAAATGATCCCTGCACCATATCATCAAGCATGGAACTAGATGAGGCCATACGATTATACGAAATGAACTATGACTCTCAGTTGGTCATTCATGGTGAGTCAGTGCAACATAAGGTGCCATAGTTATTAAATGTTTATAAGTCTTGTTTCATGTGTATTGTGTATATTGTTTATTTTCATGATAACTGCGATAAGATCGTGCTACACTTAAGAGTCTTGTTACTTATGTGACAGATATAGGCGTATTGGGTGTGGTTGCTATACAGTACTGCAAATAAGTTTACGTGCGAGTAACTTTATTGATAATTATAGTCGGTGAACATTTGACATGTTCCAAGCTATATTTGTACTTCAAAACTTTTGTACATTCTATTTAATGAAATATATTGAACGGAATATTTATATGCAATTTTTCGACAAAGAATCGCAGCAAGTTAGAAGCGTGCCAAGTTCTCACTCTGGTACTTCTTCGTAGTAGCTTGTTTTGTGATGAAAGTTTTATTAGTTGTCCACTTTTTTATTATCTCTGTCACAATTTATGAGTAATATTTTGCAACCAGTGACAATTTAGGTACTTAATTACTCCACGAGGGTAGCGGCTATCGTAATACACAAATATATTTTTGAATTTTACTATTAATCTTATGTTAACTACAACTTTTTCTATAGTACTACAGTTAGAGTTGTTCATTTGATTCCGATCCGGGAATAAACTCTGACTCGTTGTGTTAATGCGTAATCTTTGTAAACAAATGATTCATTTCAAGTACAACAGTTTTAGTTGAAATTTTTCAAAAATACTCGAGAAAAGCGCGCGTTACATTTAAAATTGACTCTAATTGAAGTGAATTTGTTTTATCTTTTCTATAAATATTATACAATACATAATTCTTAATAAAAAATATTAAATACTCTTATACCCTGTTCACAAGTAAAACTGCAGTTTCCCAAAAACCTCTTAGGTGATTTGCAACGTAAACTGTAGTTTTATTGTAACGCCTTTCTGCATCTTGAGCAATATATCTGCGTCCAATGCTGTCTACAAAGTTTAGTTTTATGCCTATCTGTATATGATATAACTCAGTTTCCTATATGATATTTTATAATTCTCATTTTTTCGTGCATTAGCGTTGGTCAGGCCGTTAGATGGTTCAGAACTCGTCATCCTCTTTGCAGAACCTGCCAATTTTATATAAGATGTCCAGATTGGTTAGATGATAGTAGTGATGGTAGTAGATGATAGAATTCTTAGACTGTTTTTAGCTAGTTTCATAAACTCATTCTTTAGGTAGATCTTATAAGCCATCCAGATAGGCTATCCTAGTTATTTTCTCTCTGTCGTTATCATTCTCTCCTCAATATCATTTCACATAACACTCGGTACCGCTATGCACGTCGTCTATTTTCATTACTTCATAAAAAAAAGAAAAAAATTGGATAAGTACAACGGAAGTTTTAGTAAAACATGTACTGAAACGTAAATATTATTATTATTTAGGTAATAATGACATCAACTGGCTTAGCATCGAAAAACAAAGAAATTTAAAAATTTATCTCCTATATCTTGAAACTTGTTCCAAATTGTTTCAATCTTTTAGTTATTTCTATCGTTGTCCGACTAAACAAAAAAAATTCCAATGTACTTTACTGTCTTTAGAAATTTCTTTTACGTGAACTCTATGATATAGAAGCAAAAATTTGGTGGATGGCATAGGAAATGGCCAACCGCTTTGTGGAAGTTTCAGATGATTTCAGATGATTCTAATCAGACAGCTTCTCTTTTATTGCCCAATTCCGGCAACATACATACAAAGTCCAATTTGAATACACTTTTTTTTTTGGGATTTGCTTTTAAGTTTATTTGTAAAGAAGGGCGAAAATAAAAACAAACTAGAAATTTTGGATGGTTTGATAAATAAATGACAAACTGAATTGATTAATCAATGTTTGTCCTATTACTCCATGGTGGAGCATACGGGCATTTTAAAATGTAAGCTTAGCGTTGCTTAAATTTGCAGAACATAAGTTTATTGAATTTAATTAAAAGGCTTCATAAAGTCGGTACCCTTACTTTGTCTCGCCATCTGTCGTAGATGGAACCGTACTGGCGTCAGTTGAACCGCTGCCAGTACTGGGCGAGTCAGTTGTAGTGGGGGGCACATACGTTGCACCATGACAAGCTCCATTATTATTAGCATATACGCTTAGGGGGGGATTTCCTGTGACGCTCACGCAACCCTGTTGCTGTTCATTAAAGTACGATCCATCACCGCAATTCTCAAGTTGTCCCACGCCGTTGTTGCAATATAGGTATCCGGCGCAACTTGGTGTTTGAGCAGCATTGACCCAGGTCGTTGTTGCATATTGACATCTGTTGCAGCCAGGTGTTGCAACTGCGGCTTGTCGGCTCACACAACCCCCGGCAGTAGCATCGTAGTATTTTCCATATCCGCAAGAGAATGTCTTATTGACCCCTCCAGTGCATTCGTAATAATCACCGCAGACACTCGTGCTGCCAGAAACTTCACCTTCAGGACTGCAGGTGCCACCAGCACCATTTTCGTATCCGGTTACTCTGCTGCAAACGGTAGGATTCGCATAACCGCACTGACCTCTTTGTACATCAAATGCCTGAAAGTATATTTATGTATAAATTATTGTTTTTTTGGGAAATGTTGCACAGTCAGTATTAAACTTACTCCCTGACTTTCTGGACAATTGCCCTGATTTAGTTTGCCTGCGCTGGAACAATAGTTCCATAAAGAGCAGTTCTGAGTGCTACCAAAATACATTCCAGCTGGTACAACCTGACAGCTGTTGGAAATACCGCTGTCAACTGTGTTTGTGCAGGGATCCGACGAACATGATCCTGCAGCTCCGTCAAAAGATTGACCATTTGGACAATGTCCGTGACCAGCTTCTTGACCGCCTTCACAGTATATCCAGCCGGTGCAATCGCCGGGCATTGGCACCCAAGTGTTTGTAGTTTTGCCATAGCAAGGCTCCGCCAAGCCATAGAAACAGTTCACTTGTCCCGCGGGAATGCACATTTGTTTGTTCAAATCGAATGCGTAGGTTTCAATGCAGGTCGTATTAACAGGTCCATTGCTCGTGCATTGGTAGTAGTAATCACAGGAGTAAGTGCCGCCAATTCTTGTATTAGTCTTCACGGTGGTGCAAAATGCTGTCACGTTGTAGCTACCTTCCATAACATCGCCCCAGGCACCGCCGAGCATCAAGAACAAAGCACAGACGAAAATGTGTTGCTCTGCAAGATGACATTTTTAAGTATTACAGACATCATGGGTATATCCTGGCATCTTCTAACTTACTTCCCATATTTGGTTCTTTTTTTTTTTCGAAATATCAGCACAGTTCAACAAATTCGACTTGCTGGTCGAATGCACATTGACTGAACACCTTTGGCCCGGCTGTCTTTTATGTAGCTCCACAGCCTGGTTGTTACACTGGCAGCTTTAGAGAGTCCGTATGTTCGTTCGATAACGCCTGACTTCTAAAGAAATATAGTAATCAAAAACGATCAATTAATTTCAACAATTAAAACGTTCTATATGTGAAAATCTGACATATCGTATCAGTTTCTAACACCAATTTTAATTAAAAAAACAAAAAAAAAAAAATAAAGAACAAAAAGAAAATGTAGAAGGTTAAGATAACTCGTTAAGTTGGCTAAATATAGTTGTGAAATAAGTTATTGTGTTGATTAAGCTACTAATTGAATTATATACAGATAGGTACGTATAAGCCGATAAAGTTGAACTGCGGCAACGTATACCGAAGTCTTTATTTTTTTTGGTTTTTTTTTTGCCAGAGAATTTTCAATTGACAAAATTCTACGAATGGCGCTCTTAATTTAATTATCGCCATACATAATTCGTTTTGTAATCTGCAGCGTAACAATCGTTCATTTTATGCAAGTGCAGCAAATAAAGCAATCGATTATTCGATTTTTTTTTGGGAAATTATTTCAATTGGCAGCACTTTGTCGATTTCGCATTCAGTTAGTGTTAAGATGGAGTAGCAAATAATATCCATATTTTTTTATTGTTTCTGTTATATCGATAATAAATCTTAAAACTTTGACCTAACTTGACCTTTATTTGAAACGCTGAATCCATCGATATAATTGAACGTGCAAACACTTCAGTCACTTTTTTCTAGTCATTGCAATGGTACTAGTTGTTCTTTAGTCTAAATGTGAATGAACATAATCTGAAATAAACTTGCTAAAAAATAAGGAACAACATTTTTCTAACCTTAAACTAATTTCAGCAATTAAGTTTACTAATTTGTAGAGTTAAAATGCTGTTAAAAATGATTCTTGCCAAAAAATATGTTTTTGGAAAAATTACCCTTTATAAAAAGCAATTATTTGAAAATAAATGATTTGTATCAAATTTGTATTCGATTCTTTTTAGGACTAAAACCTGAAAAAATGTGTTTTTCATTTATTAAGACAATGTTCGTGAGTTAAGACAAATTTGAGTAAATTTTTATATTCCAGTCGTAAAGGGTGGTCCATTTAAAAATTATTGCATCGCTTAATTTTTAAAAAAAAGATAGTTATGATACATTTTGGAAGCTATAGTTTATTTCATTTTAAAGTTTTGATATCTGTATTAGCATCCGATTCTGAAAACAATATTGTTTTTGGATTTTATTTGATTGCAAAATGAACCCACAGACTCGTTGGTAGTGACTCACTAAACAATTTCGGACTTAAAATTATTGATTGAGTGATTTGGATATCGACCATGTTGAATTCGAGAAATGTTGATTTTTCACTTAAACTAAGGAACTATTTATTGTAAGCGAATTGAACGAAGTGATTTTTGTATTGGAACGTGTCTAGTCATAAAATGTATATATATTACGATACCCCAAAAAAAAAAGTATTGTGCTTGGTGAATCTGTTCCATTATCGTCTACATCGACACTACAGCAAAACACATGACACATAATTAACGGGGAGCGTCATCAAATAGAACAAAATGTCCATTGCCAAGTTGATACACATACCAAATCCAAGGTTAACTAATTGCACTCAATACAATTGGTTGCAATTTAAGTTAAATGGAAGGTGACGATTTTTTGACGATCTTTAAATCTTTCATTAAAAATGAATTGAATTCATCCCAGACTGTTTTATTTTTGCATTTAATAAGTAGATTTTTTAGAAAGCCTTTACCTTCCTTTATGGGGATGTTAATTCTTTTCATTTAGATGCGCCAAGGCAAAAGGCTCTTGGCAGTGGGAATAAGAAACTTTAGATTGTATACCTTTCCGAGTATCGGACTCTCAAAAGCAAATCAATAGATATATTCTTTGGAACTAAATGGCAACGACTCACTTGGGGGATGAGAAAAATACTATGGCTTTGATAATAGATTGAATATATTGTAGCATCGTTCATTAGGAAAACCATTTAAGAAACTTCTGTACTTTAAAAATGGTAACGATAACGTAAGTGATAAACTTATTACGCATTGAAATGAATGCAAAAATTTGCTCGTCACAGATCAAGATTAAGGCAAAGAATTTGTACTGCTTCAAAGTTCTATTGATTAACCAGATGAGTCACTAGTGGACTTTTTAGCAACACGTTTGGCTAAGATATGTCAAAAACTTAATATTTTGTACAATCGAAATGGATGTACCAAGTCACAAGGCAGTAAAGCGATCAAATCATATCTTGAATTCGTGGCGTGGTTCAAGTTCATGGGTGGAAAAAAATTTTTGTAGTGCAGAATGGAAGGGGTTACAAAGATCTCTTGATTTGATATTAGGTTACTTATGTTATGATGTCTTCTCAAGGAATTGGTTTACTTAAAACGAAGATTAATTAGCGAAATACTTACGAAAATATCTCTAAAAGAGATCTGCGTGGAAAGGTAGTTTTGTTGCTGGGGCTATGCATATAAAAAGGATGTCCATCTCTGTTCTAGGTCGCAGGCTCATGATAACTAAAATATCATCTAAATTATTAATGCCATCAAACTGACTGCAGTTTCTCGAAACCTAAAACAAAAATTAAAGTGGAGCTCGAGTTGTAATGAAATTAAAACAAAGAGCTTAACGGAGGCTTGGTAGTGCGCAGAGCCTTCAACTTTTTATTTAGATCTTAAAAAAATTAATATTGTAGATTTAACGAAATCCCAGACGAGAACTTATGGATTTAAATGCTACGTGTAATTGTATTGCTTCAAAGCTCAAAAATGCATTGGCATTGGTTTTATTGGTTCAGTACCATCCTTGGATTTCGCAATAAAAGCCTTATGGCCCATAATTTACCATAAATAAATCGACATACATATGTACAGTAATATGTAAATGGGCTAGCACTTATTTAAGCAGAATTTTCTACACATTTAAGTCTGGGTAAACAATCAGCTCTTGCTTTATTGGCTAACATAAAGTTTTGGCGCAACGCTTATGGCTTGAAAGTCGTTGCCAACTTGGGAGCACAGCCGCCCAGCTGCCATGTTAATAACATCAAATATTAATTAACTGGTACAGCTCAAACACACAGATTCACGCACACACACATCCATGCGAGGGTTGATTAAAAAAAAAATAAGCGCTCTTTGCAAATCCCCTTTTGCCTTTTGATATAATTCTAATCCGAGCTATCAAACGATTTTTGGATGCTAAGTTATAGATAGTTAATTTAAAATTAGTTAAAAAAAATAGCATTTTGTGATTTTTTACTTTCAGACTACGCAATAAATGAACTGTAAACACACCTCACATAGTTTAAATAATATACAATTTGAGAGTACAAATAAATAAGTCTGTTTTTTATCTTTGAGAAGAGGCTGTTTTCTTGAACAAAAGTGAAACATACATCGTTTAAAATAGTGTCCTTCGCAGGCTACTCCTTACTCCTTTTCTGTATCTTATTAGTAATTTTCGTACACAATCTCCAATAAAATAGCTTCTCTTCGAGGTCGAACTGGTGAAGTTGAAACATATAATCTCAAAAAAAATTACCTCTTTCTGGCGCCAATCCAATCTTTGATATTTTTGGATTTTTTCAAAAGACCCAGAACAGTGACCCTCCATTAGTTGAAAAATCCAGTAATCGGCAGGAGCAAGATCTGTTTAATACGGCTGTTGAAAACAGTCCTTCCATTTTAGTGATTACAAATAATTTTTGGAGCTTCGGAGAGAGTGTTACTGTAACGTGAAATTACCTTATTAAGCTTATCGGCCGTTTCTGGCCGATTTTCAAGCGATGCACAGCATAAATTGCATTCGATAATGGTTCTGCCCAAGTTTTCAGCACATAGTAGATCGTACACTTCTGATCCCACATACAGAGCATGACCTTTAAACCGTTAATGTCATGCTTAGACCTCGATGAAGTCGATAACCATTAAGCTTTGCATTATATTTTTTCTTCTGAGAGTTGTGACATCTTCATTAACTGTCCGGTACAAATATACTTTTATATCTTTCGAGAAGTATTTTCGAAGTATAAATCGCATTTTCACATCCATATTCTTCAACAAGTTCGACACCCAATTGCCTTAAATTTAAATAAATTTCCACATTTTAAGCCAACAGAAATTATTGGCTGACTAACTCTCAATGATTCAAACTTTAAACATTTTGGGTTGGCCAGGACGCACTTTGTCTCCGTAACCATCAACATTGAAGCGTTGAAATCACTCTGTGCATGAGTTATCCTGCATTGTAGGAGACCACAGACTATTCGCATTAAGAATTAGGGAAATAAAAAAAATTACGCATGTTTTTGAATGGGCAAAAAACGGACGCTAATTTACTTTGGTTTTTGTAAATATTATGAAACCTTAACTGTCATTAAAAAGTTTAGTGGCTTGCACGCTTAACTACATAATCTACCAAAAGGTATTTCATAATCTATACTTCTCATATTTTGTGGAACAAGCATTTATCATAAGAATCTAAAATCATTCGTAAGATATATCAAAGGTATACTATATATGCCAGACTGGTTTTGCCACAAATTCCTAACGTTTAAAATATTTCAGATAACATTTTATGTTTCATATTTTTTTTGAAAATGCTGTATTCTTTTGTAGCTACTCCCGGATAATCAAAGTGAAGTAATATTATTTTTCCTATGCCATTAGGGATTAGACTTAAACTTTGTTAACCAAATATCTGAGCTCTATTATGCGGCAAATTCAATTAGTCGTACACTCATTCAACTGACCTCGTATCTGACTTGGAGCGCCTGATAGCATGCTGTGGTTTTTGTAACTTACTCGTTTCTTTGTTGCTTCTCATATTTTGCACAGACCTTAAAGCCTCGTTTATAATTCATTATAATTAAATTGTTTGCTGCCAGAGCAAAGTCTTGTTTAAAATTTCATATATATTTTTTGTTAATTTTTTTTTTTTTTGTTGTAACTTGTTTTGTTTGTATTTTTATGCTTGCCTAAGAGCATGCCATGGGCACCACACCTACACAGGCAACACAACCAACACACCAACACACCAACTCATCCACAGTCACAATCTGGCTGCTTAGTTAACTTTCGGGGCTTAATTATGCTTGCCGCAAAACTTTGCCTAATGACAAAAATATACTTAGACACACACAGCTGCATATACTTTAACAACAAAAATAAATTACTAAAATAAAGTGTAAAAAAAAAAATAATGAAAATCAAATGGATCGCGGTCCGACTGCGTGATGCGCTACAGCTGCAGCTTTCCTTAGTGAAACAGTTAAAGATTTGTTGCTTGTTAGGTTTCCATAACTCTGATAATTGGAGTTATGTGGCCTTAGAATAGCTCCTACTTATAAAATAGTCTTTTTTTTAAGCTTGAGTCTATAGATTTTGTAGTACAAACCTTTTTGATCTTGGGTTTGAGCGTGAAAAATAATTAAGAAACATTGCAAATTTAAAGTTAATTTGGGTTTATTGTGTGTTTAAAATAAGTCGGTTTGTTTTATTATTGAAAATGTTTGACAACTGTGATAATCGAAAAGTCTCGATTTACTTTAAATAAATAAATAGCTTTTGCAAAAAGTAGAAAAGGGATTGTACTTCGACGGATAAGTTACGCAGAGACTGGTTTCGATGCTTCAAAAGTAGTTATTTCAGCCTCGAAGACAAAGAGCTTTCTGGCAACCCTATAAGTTTGATGATGAGAATCTGAAGGCTTTGCTGTATGAAGATATGTGCCAAATAAAAACCGAGCTTATAGAATCATGGAAAGTGATTCAATTTACCTACGGTTATAGCTTTGGGATTTGTTTAAAAGCAAGGGAATTGCCGTCAAGAGATATTGAAAGGCGATTTTTTACTTTGGAACTGCTTCTTGATTGATTTAAAGTGAATAATACTAAGGAGAAAACAATCAAGCTTAGCCTAGTGTAGCTAGTGGTCTGTCATCGTCTATATCGACGTCTAAGTACAACATTCCCGATTTAAAAGCAAATAGGGTAAGATCAGGGGTGTAAGTTGTAAGCACCAGCCGAAACCTTAAAGGGGCCACTTAATTTACACTTACTAATGCTTTTTAAATATGAAAATCGGTCAAAAACGGCCTAAAGGTGATTTTATAGGGGTCAAAAATGATCTTATCTCACCTGCCATAGTCTACAGACCCCTTCCGACAACTGGCTGGCTCAACGAATGCATATGTATAATAGGGGTCTTCAGGTATTTGTATTATATATTATAATTCGATCTAGAATAGAGAGATCTTTGAATATGGCATTCGAAAATTATCAGAGAGATGGAAAACATTCGAACCTTCCAATCAATTCTTTGAATTGTGCATGTTATGCTTTTGTTCAATAAAACAATCTCATTTTTGAACACAAAAAATTAGCCGGATTTGTACTCCCATTAATTATGTTTAATAACATTTCTGTAAAGAAATTAAAAATATACACACTCTAGGTCTCTGTCTACGAATAAAATAAACAAAATTTCAATTATGAATTTGTAGCACTCAAAACATTGCGACTAAATAGTTTCTTGTACTTAATTGTCATTTGTATTTCAAGTTTTGAACTTAGGGATTTACCTTTTTTAAAAAAAAAAATTCTGGATTAAATTGGAAAACCACGTTAAAGACTAACAGAGCGCTTCACATTTTGAGATTTAGGATTTTTAGTTGCTCCATAGAACCATAAACAATTCTCTCCAGCTAAAGCATTTTTTGCGCTTGTTTTTTACTTTACTAAAAATAAAATCTTATGATTTATGCTTAGGCCAGCGTCTTCATGCCATTCCATGTCAGTTGCATGCCACATAAAAATCTAAAATACTCTATACCTTTAGGGGGGATATAGGGTATAATCAACAACAAACTTTAGTTCTGTGGCCTATTGTTGTTGTTGCTGATTGCTGTCCCTGATTTTTTGCGTCTTCCCTTTAACGCCCTAAATGCTGCAACAGTTTTTGTTTTGTGGCCACGTGTTAGAAAAAAATGTGGCTTAAAACGTATTAAAAGCATATTTGTGTGTGCGTGTGTGTGAGTGTGAGTGTGTCTGCGAGTGTGAGTGTGTGGCATTATATTACCTTTACAACTACACACATATGAGTCTTAAAAGCATTACATGGCATGACTGTTGATGTTTTCCTGTTTTATATATTGTTGTACCTCTACATATGCATATAGCGGCTGACTTTGTTTGCGTTGGTATTTGTTTAGTTATTGTTATGAGCGCGCGGGTGTGTGTGTGTGTTAGCCCGCTACTGTTGATTAGTAAATACAGGTGTGTGTGTGTGTGTGTGTCTGTGTGTGTTCGTTCGTTTTTATAAGCCGTTGTTTTGTTTGCGTTGTGTTTTTGCGCTACCTTCCGGTTTCATCTCCGGCCAACAATAACGACCTGCAGGGCCTCTCACACTCTCTTTTGTGCGCTCTTTTTGCGCTCTCTCACACACACACACACACACACGTTCAACATTCATCTGGCATTATAATTTATGCGGCTGCAATATGGCAACTCTGATGCTGCTCAGCGCAACAACAAAAAGTTTTGTACGCCCAGCCAGGGCTTTGAGAGGGTCGATACTCAACAAGGCAAAACATCAATGCTGCGTTTACACTGCCAACTTAGGTTTAAAAATAAAAAATGTCATGGAAAAATGTTGATTGTTCTAGCAGTGGAAATTTTGTAATCTTCTAATTTTTCCTTCCAAAACAATACGTAAGTCATTAAAGGTCTGTTTTCAATAAAATCTATTTCATTTGTTATTTTTGATTATTGAACCTTTGGCTGTATGTCAGGCATTTTTGAAATGTATAAGTTATATAACTTATAATTGTTTATAAAATAATTTCGATATATATTTATAACTAATTTTAAAAATACAATTGCCGTATAGTTTTAATATATATAAATTATATAACAACTGTATAGATTTTATTTGCAATTTATTATATAAAAGTTGTTTACTATAAAAAGTTTCATATTATAACTATTTTGAAATTTTTAAGTTATTATTGGCTTTTAAATATTATTTCATTTTCTTTTCAGCTTAATTTATTGAGATACAAATGTAAATTTGAGGTAGGGCTTTCATTCAAAGCCGTTTTCTAGCTATAGCATATTTAAGCTTATAACTTATATTTGCGATCTTAAATAAAGGCATTTTTGTATATAAAATGACTAGAAGTAGTATTTACTTTGAGGTTTGCGTCGCGATTTATTGAAGTTTGTTTACTGTTTCTCTGTTTTAATATCGTTTGGTGTTAATTTTATGTAATTATTAAGTTAACAAATACGCAGTTTATGTTCTTGTGCAAATAGCTAGGTATTAAAAGTTCTAGCTTTTAATCATTTGTTTTTGAGCAGAGCTCAACCAGTGTCTACTCATTAATGTGAATACGACTATTTTCTTTTTCCGATGCGCATTTGCAGTTATTTTAATTAACAATTCTTATTTCTATAAAATGGCCCATTTGGATCTTTTTGAAGGAGGAATAAATAATATAAAATTGCATATGGAACTTCTGCACTAGATAGTACGCGTTGCAAATTATTTTTTGTCTTTTAAACTTTCAAGATTGACGGCGAAATATTTCAATAGGTTAGGCGAGGCGATCAGAACATATATTATATTTTTCTATCACAAATTCTAAAAAATATATAGATTATTTTTATTTAAGAATTATTAAAATACAATATATTATTATAGTGAATATTGAATAAAACTTACTAAAATTGTACTTAAATATGAGTTTCCAGTTATTGATATAATTTATTATCTAAGTGTTTATTGTAGATGCTGTTAAATTTGTTCTACATTACTACCCTATGTAGATGTCAATTATGCCATCAGCAAACGCTATTATTTTATTAACATTATTCATTAGTAATAAACACAATGAAAAGTATTGCAGAATTAATTGTAGCTTGTTATAGTTTTTATTTAAATATTCCAGTGTTTTCTTAGAATTTTTTAAAATACACACTAATTACTCTTTTTGATGATATTTGTGTACTTCATAATATTTGCTATTTGTATACATAACACCTGTATATATAAGGCACAAAATGTAAAATAGTAATGCTTAAAAGTAATCTTAATTTGTTGTAATTGTCTTTTTTTTGTTAATGTAAACTTGGCATAAAAAACGCGCGCTCTGACTGGGCGAGCGAGAGAAAGAGAGAGCGAGCGAGAGAATTTCCCTAATTTAAAGCAGTACAAAAAACAGCTGTGCTTGTTGCCAGTGTTGCCAGTTGCTTGTACTTGTACAGCTGGCAATGCCATGACACTCACACAGCACACGCACAGGACATACACACACACACACACACACACACGGGCACAAATGCCGTCACTCCTTTTAGTAGAGCAATGTTGAAGCCATAAACTGCGTTGGCAACTTTCAAAAGAAAAAAATTGAGCGCAAGTGCAGAGCAAATTCCGTTGGCGGCCGCTATTGCTGCTGCTGCTGCTGCTGTCTGCGTCACCTGACATTGAACGGGGGCCATGAGTTCGTATGTGCGTGTGTGTGTGTGTGTGTGTGTGTGTGTGTGTGTGTAAAATATCCCTAGCATAGTTTGCTGCGTCTCCGACTGACGTCCTGTGGCACACTCGCGCTTAAGCTTCTGGCCAGTTAGCAAGTGCCGTGCGGATAAAACGCAACGGTTTTTGTCGGTATAACGGTATAACGCGCGCAGCAAATACACACACGCACACACACACACACACATACACATACACAAACACAAGCTACTGAAATATACATAAATATATATACCTTTATACGCGCACACAGACACACAAATATACATATATATACAAATATATATTTACATATATAACTATACTAGACATGACGGCATAACGAATTTTGCATTGTGTTTGCGTTAAAAGGAAACAACAACAAAAACAACAACAGTTTTGTGGCGAAGCATAAAAAAAATTGTAAAACAAACAGTGTTTAAAGCATAAAATCTTTTAATAAAATTGTTACCATCAATTTTGTGTCTTGGCAAGCAACATAAAAGAAAAATCAATTGCCCCCCGGGCACTATGCAAAAGAAACGAAGAATCCGTAAAGAAAAGCCGTGAAAAAATCGGAAAAAAAGCATTGCCTGCTGCCAGGCGTCATGTTTGATTAGTTGCCGAAAAAAA
Source organism: Chymomyza procnemis (assembly GCA_035046065.1). Classification (NCBI taxonomy): domain Eukaryota; kingdom Metazoa; phylum Arthropoda; class Insecta; order Diptera; family Drosophilidae; genus Chymomyza; species Chymomyza procnemis. The sequence goes on along the minus strand of JAWNOJ010000023.1, from coordinate 5,818,494 downwards.
TGTTTGTGTAACAAGGCTACAGGAAAATTGTGCCAGCCAAATTGTGTTTCCTCAATTCGTACAACTGACTTTTAAGAGCTAATTTATGGATTTTCGTTTCGTTCTTGAATTTTGGCTTAATTCAAGCCTAAACGAATTTGCATAAATCTTGCCTACTTTTTTGCGCAAAACCTATGCTCAAGCAATTGTCTAGAAAAATTACTCATACGCATAGTATGATTTCTGAATTGTTTAAGATTTCTCAACAACTAAGCTGTTACGCAGAAAGTGTGTACCGCGTTGTGTACCTTTTGTATATTGTGCGTTACGCCGGCAGCGTTAATTATTGTGTTTCTACAATTTAAAAAAATTCGCGTAAAAATTTTGCTGCTGTCACGTTTGCTGCGCTGCAAAATCGAATCATTGATTTTTTGTGTTCAATTTTTTTTGACTTTTTTACCCCCTATTGTATGTACTTGCACAATTTTGGCTGCTGTGGCAGACACATGCAAACACATACGTATACGTAATGCAGCAGCCGCAAATATTGTTGGCGGCACTTGCAACAGACTCACATGTCTGCGTGTGTTTGCATCCCCACCCTAAACTTGACCCCAGGCATTTTGCACTTCATCAAGCTTTGAACGCTGGCTAAAATGGTGTTACCATTTGCCTGTGCCTTACTTTTGTGGGCCAAACGTCTAGGCCAAATAAGCCGAAAACTTGAGTTGAACAAAAAAAGAGAAGTAGTATTTACTAAGTCAGTGGGTTGGCAAAGATGCTGTAGGGCTCGAGCTTCGGTTAGCTTAAATCAAAGCTGGACTTTTTCGTGGGCTCAACTTGTGTGTGTGTGTACGCTTTAGGCTGTTTTATATGTAAAATAAATAAAGAATTTATTAATACAAAAGTTAGCTAATTAAAGTAAATTATCTAAAAAAAGCACAAATTTTTCAAAAGTTTTTCCCTATAAACTATAACAAGTCTTAACCTGCAATCCCAATATAATGATTGTCATATTCGTTTTTGAAAAATTTTATTGAGTATTTCACTGACATTAAATATTGAAATTTTGACTCTTGCTCAAAACTCACTAGTTAAATAATCATATTATATACATTTTTGGAAAGTTGGAAAGTATTACAGGGTATTCCACTGTCTGCCTCAACTGGTGATACCCGTTTTGGGTTTTTCTAGTTTTGTTGCTGCAAAGAAAGCAAAAGCAAATCAAGACATTTTCGCGTTGCATACTTTTAGGCATTTGGAAATTTACTTCGCTGCACACACAAGCACACTCCAGCACACACACACACACACATACACAGGCATACACACACACGCATATATTATATAGTATGTATATAACATATACACACATATAGCATATATATATATATATATGTATGTACAGCTCGCTCTGCTCGTATTCAACTGCTCATCGTCATCCTCGTCGTCGCTCTGCCCTATTCCGCTCGACTCGTCCTGGGCATGGTTTTTCGGCTGTGATGCTGTCTGCTCGACTGCGCTGCTGACGTCTGCAGCCTAACGCCCCCGCCTTGTCTCTACCTAACCCCTCGACCGCTGCTGCTCTGTTGCTTTGGCAAAATGTAAAAGTTGGGTTTTTGGCCCCGTCCGTGTATCCTTTGGAGATTCATTTTAGTGCGCATTATGATTGTTTGGCATATTTTAATGATGCCATTGGGCTTAATGAAATTATTGTTATGCCAACCGAATAGTTCTATGACTGTTTAAACATGTTACATTGTTATAGCCTTGTATCCCCTTTAAACTGCAAATTGCAAAATGTCTAAGCGTCTAATGGTTTCTTTGTATTTAAAATGGAAACGAAAATAAGTTCCGGCGGCGCCCCAAAAAGCAGATTCCCAAATAGAATATTTTTAATTATAGTTGTACATTAAAGTTAAAGATAAAGTAAAAATTAACCGATTTCGATGAGGTGAGAATTAGTGATTGTGAGAAACAGATGACATTTTGTAGAGAGCAATGTTGTTTTTTACCGATCTGTTATAGGCGCATATGCATGGTGTTTGAAAAGATCATTAAATAAGTTTGTAAGCTGTTAATATTTTATACTCTCATCTACTTTTGTTTAAATTCTTTCGTTCACGCACATTGTCTTCTCTTAAACTCCACACTTTAGTATTGAACCAATGTTTTATTTCAAAATTAATATTAAGCTTGCTCGCAACTAAACTGCCGTACCATTAAGTCGATGCATATGAAAACTCGAAGTTTTTATTATTTGCTTGTGGCTCATCACATGGTTTTGATTAAATTTAGATTAGAGCTTGGGAAAAGTAATAGAAATCCAATTATTTGAATAAGTAGTTGATTTGGATTCAGGGCAGAAGCTGCAGAATACGCATTTATTTTACAATGAATATTGCTAATTTTGAAAAAAAAAATGTTTGAATATTAATTTGAAACCCTTGATCGAAATTGCTAAGCTTTAGAAATAAAATCGCCAAAAACGTTTCTATCGTAGAATAATATTAGACAGAAACAAAAGTATCTAAATTTGTGCAATTTTGCATAATTTGGATAAATGTAAGAAGTTTCCTAATGTACGAATTATGTTTTATTTAAGGGATTTAAGTATGAAAGTTGGTATGCCGTATAGAACCTTAAAAAATATTATCAAAATAAATGATGGTAGGCAATTGATCATGGGAAAAATAAATGTCAATACAAAGCATGGGATACCTTAACTGTCCGAAAAGAATAAGATCCGAACCGAAACCTAACAGCGAAGTCTTTGAATTATAGAACTTTTCATAGGCAAATAGCGGATTTTTTATATAAAAATGAAATGTTTCAGCTTTTGAACAACAACATTTCGCCTATATCTGCTAAGTTTCACACTGTTGGTTTTGAGTTAATAATAATAAAATCGAAAGATTTTCAATAATTTCCAATCATTACTTTATAAAACATATGTGGGCAGATGTGGATGAAACCAATGTAAATTGTCTGCAGGCGATAAGGATTATTCTCAGTTAAACGTGTTAATCGATTTAAACATTGAAACCTCATCAAATTGCTGACCAATTTTTGTGACTTTCATACTCTATTTCAATTACGTAACGTTCAAAATTGATTCAACTTATAGGAAAGGTAAAATTCTTAAGTAACTTGGGATACATTTTGTACGTAACGCTTCTGAAAACATTTTTCAAAAGTATTTATACTTTACTTAACGCTTCGAGAGAATCTACAACTGCGAAAATGACTGTCAAATATTCTATAATTCCCAACTTTAGCTCACTTTTCTGGTTACTCCATTTAAACCATAAACTTACCCAAAAAAAAAGAAACCCTAAATACGCCAATTTGTGCTGAAAAACTATTCTTTCCGAGTTTATTTTCTCTCTATTTTCATCTCACTGCATCATATTATCTCTTGCGGACTCTGGACTGTCCATTGCTACACAATTTTCAACCAAGTAAAGAAGTGAACATCTCTTTTTGTTGCAAATTGTTTTCATTTTATCGTAGCCAGTAAAATTTTACGGTTCTGTGCTTCGGTTTTATGTGCCACAACTTGCGTCCTGGGCATAATATCTGCGACTATTGGCATCAGGTGCCCTGTCATAGGTAGCTACCAAATGCAATTTTTCTCTGTTATTTAAGGAAAGGCTGTTGTTGTTAAATTTTTATTCTCGTGTAGTAGACGCCATTTTGTTGTTATTTCAACTAGAAATAGTTTTTTTTTTTTGAGTATTTATGCAAAAAGATGTGAATTTAAGATACTTTTTTTAAGTTGCTTTTGTGACGACGTTGTTATCGTTAGTTTGGCATCAAACTTAAGTAGCTTTGGTGGGAAATGGGCGCACTCAAGACTTGAGGACATTGCAAAAGTTTAGATGTAGGATAAATATTGATGATGGATGTGACTAATGCATGAGGATAAATATGCTTGAGAAAGCGTGACAGTCGGATACAATAGTATGCGTACGCTTGAGGTTGAGATGGATTTCTTTTTAATTAGTTTTTGCTATTGCTGCAAGTTAAGTTAAGAAAATCGCTACCATACTTTGGATTGTATAACGACAGTGCCTGTGAATCCATTTTCTAAAAATAAATCAGTCTTTTTCTATTTACATTCGTTTTATTTTACTGGCGCCATCTACTTTTAGGTTTCTTTTTATTGTTAGCAAAGTTTAACATTTACAAAAGTGAGATTTTCTAGGATTTTGATATTTCTAATGTATAAACGTATAACAATTTTGTTGGTGTCGGATTCGGCTGCAAACTCTAGGTCCCTGCTCTCTTGGAATTAAGATATCTCCATGCTTTTGCAGCGACGACAGCATAGTTAAGTGGAATAAGTTTATTTTTTAATATGCAATTTAAGTTTGACATAAAAACAACCCAAGAATAGTAAAGACTGTGGTTTAGGCTTTTAAATAGTATTTTTTGCGATTTTTTGGGAGCCACTTTTAATGTTTAAGAATATACATTGGTTTTTAACTTAGAATTGGTTGTATTAAAAGCGAACTGTTTGGGAAGAACACATTAATTTCTTTTAATATTAACAAATTGTTAAGACTTTAAGATAACTTTTTATACTTTGTACACTTATCTGCGTATTATCTTTACTCATATATTCTTTCTCTTAAAATCCAACATGAAGTGAAACCAATAATGTTTTACGAAATAAATGTATACTTCAGTGCCAAACTGCGAAGTTGGAATTCCTTAAATGTTTTAGATTTACAACTTGGTAAAAAACAGGTTATATTCATGTTATGCAAAATACTGATCGTTGTTATGCGGATTCCGCGACGGAAAAACTGCTCATCTTTCGAGGTGATCCAAGTACATAGTCATTTAATTTTTGATTTTTTTTATATGAACAGAAGCTAGATCGTGTGCCGTCGATCGGAATAGGTGGTGGTCAGATGGGGCAAGATGGGGTAAGATGTGTGTGTTTGAAACTATTTTTCTACCTTATTTTGCGACATGGATTGTGCAATGTCATGTTGGAGAATGATTTTGTAATATCTTTGACTTTATTGTGGCCGTTTTTATTTTACTTCGCAGCTCAAAATCATCAACTGCGTTTAGAATTGATCCCTCCCGCTAGTTTGAGCCTATGGGCTCTCCCAAAGACTTTCTAACTTCGGATTATCCTAATGCATCCATTTTTCGTCACCGATTACAATGCAATCAAGAAATTTCTAACAATTTAGTTTTTGGAGAAGATGTTCACAAGCAAAGAAACGCTGTCAAGTCCTACAGACAACAGTGTCGTTGCTTCTAAATCATTTCACACACTAAATCTACCAACTCCTCTTGCGTTTGGAAAGCGTTTTGTTCAATGAATGCATATAATTCCGCATCTTTAAGAGCCTTTTCCCTTGCACCAACTTCGAGGTCACCATTCTTGAAACGTTGAAACCAGTCGCACGACTAAAAGCAAGTTCGTCACGTATTCAGAGCAGTCGATGAGCTTCAACCGCACTTCTCTTTGAATTGTAAAAGAAAAGGAACAAAAACTGACATATTCAATCAACAATGAATTTATGATGCAAACAAATATCGAACAATTTTTTTGTTTCTATAATGAAAACAACTTTTTAATGGGTTATCCAATATGGACGGCACACAAGCAAACTAAAAATATAAAAGTTTTTTAAATGAGTCACATAAATTTTCGTGTCGTTTTTCGTGAAACACAAACAAGCTGCTTTATCTACGCAAAGTTTACTTTGTCGGAATACCTCTGAATAAAAACCAAACACTGAAATGAGTGGCTTCTATGAAGTATTTCAGCTACTTTTGTGTTATCAAAACTATCAAGGCATGAGAAACACATTATAACAACTAACAAAAATTACATTTTTTAAAAGAATTTCTTATTAATACGCTTCATTTCAGAGATTTACTTAGGTAACAATAAAAGTTGATTAAAAACTATACACATTTTTAGTTTACTCTGGCCAATATGCATCCCAATGCTTTTCAGTACAATCAATTTTGTTCCTCTACCTCTGGTGCATTCTCGAACTATGCATCATACTATCTGTTTATAGGGTTCACTAGGTCGTTATTTGGCATGCCTAAAAATGGCAACTATATCAACTTGACATAAACTCAAACAGACGCATGCACAGCACGAGCTTACACAATTTGAAAAGCAAACAATTCATAGACATTGTGCTGGTGGTGATGGGTATACTGATTGATTTACTGCATCCAGTGACCGTGCTGGTGGGTGTGGGTGTTGGTACACAAAATAACTGCCAGGATGGTTGACTGGCTGGCTGGCTGGCTGGCAGTCAGTCAACCAATATTCATGCTCCAATTGCAACTACCCAAAACAATGCCGGCAGTGAGTGTGTTTATTTTTAGCTAGCAATGTACGCAAAGCATTGGGGCAGGTCCCTGGATGCAGTTTGCTATATATGTATGTTGCTCTGGACCCAACTGACAGCAGTTGAGACGACGACGACGATGGCGGTGGCCATGGTAACCCCTAGTACCCGGTATGCTTCCCTTTGTGCGCTCAATTCAAGTTTGTTTGCTAGCTTGTTTCCTTGGCATTTGCTAGCATCAGCAGAAACACAAGATACTGAAGAGACGTTCCTTGCTTGCCCCGTTTAGTGGCATAATGCAAAACCCAAGTGGATACACAAACAAAGACATTTGTGCCCCGAATGGTGGCCGCCATCCCGCCCTTCCCAGCTACCTACATGCCTCCGTTCAGACAATAACGCCATGCAGTCAAGTGGATGCTATGCCATCAGCAAGCCAGCAGCTGCCTCTGATCCCCCTTATAGCCTGCGCTGGCGTCGTTAATCATGCGAATTATGCATGAAAGTAGAGTACTTAATTTCAATGGTCTAAACAACAACAGCAACAAGGAGCAGGACGAGGACGAGGACGAGCACGAGCAGCAGCAAGCAATTTCGATGACCTACCAATACACTTGAAGAAATATACGTTGTTGTTGTTGTTGTTGTTTTTTCCTTTTTATTTACACTTGACTGCACGACACAAACACAGGCAGCAGCAGCAGCGGCGACGGCGTCGTACTTGGGTGGGCATAATAATACTTTTGCATACTTTTGGGGGTGAGCAAATTTCCCTTGCGCGCGTCGATGCGTGATTATGCTCTCTCTATTACGCTCGTTGCGCTCTCTTCGTTGTTATTTACCGCTGCTTTTCACGCCTTTGTCAATTTGCAGCAACTTGTGCGCTCGTTTGACTTGGGTTAAATTGTTTGTGATTGTCGCAGCGTCTTTGTGTGTGTGTGTGTGTGTGTGTCGGCAGAGTTGTCAGCTGTTTCGCTTGCATTGAGCTGTGCCCTGCCTGCCGTCTCACTATTATTACACAATAACTGTGCGTTTCTTATTGTTGTAGTATTTTTGTTGCTGTTTTTTTTTAGGTGTGGTTTTTGCTTTGCTTGTGCGGCGTCTTTATGACGCCCACTAGCGACCACGCCCACGTTACCCCATACACATATTGCCATACCCGCTGGCACACTTGGTCGGATTGCATTGCTATTCCCGCTGCTTGCTGCTACTTGCTTCAACTACCTGCCACAAGTCGTTTTTTTAATCAATCAACGTTTTGTCGCATGGCTTTGAAACTTTCGCATTGCATAGTTTTAGGCGTCGTTATTTAAAACAGGCCCGTTTGCCTTGAGTTTGGCCTGGCCTGTTCCATTTGTTATTGGTGCCATGTGCCATGTGCCATTTGCGCCATTTTGCACTCGAGACACATTGTCGTCGCTGTAGGCGTCGTCGCCGGCCTTAAAGCACAGTGGGCCCAATTACTTGAATGTGTGAATTAAACTAGAAACTTGCTTGCTTAGCAATTGAAAATTGCATGAAATTTTGCACTTACACTTAATTAAGAAATAAGGGTTAACGTTGAAGTTTAATTAAGTAATGCTCATTAGACTAACTTGGCTGGCAATCGGCTATGTTGAATACATATCTTTTCAAATCAATTTTAATTCACATGAGAGCTACATTGGAATTTGTAGTAGTATATATTTCCTAAAGCCACAGCTTGTGAAACTTAAATCAACTCTTTTTTAATTTGAGGTCCAAATCCTAGTCCATTTAGTCCTACTAAATGCTATGAAGAAACCCCTTACGATTTTGGTTTTGGAAAAGCTGTTCACAAGCAAAGTTACAACGTTCTTGCATCTGAATTATTCGCATGGCTTTGAAGCGTTTTGCAACGACTTGCTGTCACTTGCAATAATCTTGCCAATTTCTCTTATGTTTGGAACGCGTCTGGGTCAAGTAATGCTTTCAATTTTTCATCTTCGAAAACCATTTTCTTTTCTGCATCATGCCCGACTTCGACCTGAAGATTAGCATTTTTGAAGCGTTGAAACCGCTCGCAACATGTTGTTTCACTAAGCAGCCTCGCCTTACGTATTCAAGAGCAATCAATGTCATTCAGTCGCACTTTTCTTTGAATTGTAAAAGAAAAGCAACACTGTATTAATAATGCAAACAGATATATACAAATGTTCCGTTGCGATTATTGCATATCGATTTCATTCGATTTATATCGATCAGCACTTACCACTAAAGACTCACAATGTTCTACACTTAATGAGAATCTAGCAAATTCAACATTTTAAACATATTTTTGCAATGCTTTTTTTGAGATCTGAGTCCCTTCTAGTCAAGATATTATATATGTAAGCCTTAGATAGAAATATTTGTGAAACGCTGCTTTTGTAGCATGTTTGCTGAAGATATTTTGAAAGGACTTTCTGTTTACACACACTATAGTTGGCAGAAAAAATCTATTTCGCTTCATTTTGGCTCAGATTTTTAAAACTTCTTTTCTTAATATTTATAAAGATTCGCATAAGAAATTGCTTTTGTCAGTCTGGATCTTATTAGTAATTCATTGAATGCAAAATCATCCTTTTATCTTTGAATGAAGGTACAGGAAATTATTAAGGACAATGATTCATGCAGATTAGGTTGTTTGTAAACTCAATTTCAATATCTATGTATTAGTGTTTTTATGGTAGCCATGGCTAAACCATTGCCATCTTGCCTCTCCGGACTTAACGAATTCATAAAAATGCCAAAAGTTTCAATGTCGACCACTGTGCAGCCTCGTTGTTGCCACGTGCCATTTTGTATGCTAAACTTTCTTTTATTTCTGTTTTGATTGCTGTTGACGCCGCCTTGTTGTTATTGACAGTTCTGGGGCTCCTACTAAAACCCGCTGTGCTTACAAATTTGTGGCAATTAATTCAAGAATTAAAACACTAAAAGGCAAAAACCTAAAACAATAAATAAAAGAAAAAAAAAAGTGAAGTGCAAAAAGTTTACGACAAACCAGAAACTAACCAAGTTGCAACATGGCTTGGGGCTATTGGTCAGCCACAACCGTTGATCGCGGACGTTCACCGCGTCGTCTGACACAATGCACACCGCTTCCGGTGAATTTGGTGCAGCAGGAAGACGAGGACGAGCATCAGCCACAACAGTCACAGCCAACGCAGCAATCGCAAACGTGTCCGAGCACACCGTCCGCGAATCAACAAACAGGCGATGGACTATGCTATAGTCCTACCTGTCGTTCGCGTTGCTCGAGCCCTTGCCCGGGCTCACCATGCGGCTCCATAACACCTCCGCCGCCGCCGTTGCTAACGTCGTCGCAGCAGCATTTGCATCAACATTCGAATAAAAATTGTCCGGCAGCACAGCAGCTGCTTAGCCATTTGGATAGCTATGCAGCACGTCGTCAGTCGCTTGATCAGCTGGATAGTCCACAGGTAGATCCACTACAGCAGCATCAACCACAGCTCAGTCAGCCGCACTCATCAGATCTTTGCCTTTGCTCTCTTCCACATCAGTCCAAGTACTTTGATATACAGGCCAATCAATTGTCGGATATTATGTGCCGTGGCGCCGTTGTTAGCTCCATACAGTCGGCTAACAATACGCTCACACGCGGTGTCTCACTTCACAGTCGTAGCGGCAGTGCTCATGGCAGCGTGCACGGTGGCAGTCATCATAGTCATAGTCATCATGGTAGTGCACATGGCTCACTGGGTTGTTTGCAAAGCGGTGTGGGAACTGGCAGTGGCGGTATTGGCCCTGGTGGCATTGCTGTGGGTAGTACTGGCAGCATTGGCATGCTCTCCGCAAGTCATATTGATACCGGCGACTATGATGTGCCGCATCCGCATCCCTATACGCATCATTATATGCAAACAACAGCGTCTGTGACGCCGCCGCATGCCACACTAAGTCGACCCGGTTCTGCCGGTGCCGTTTGCACTGGCCACGATTCGGGCTCGGACTCTAGCCAGGGCTGCGGCGGTTCTATGATGGGCGGCATGCTGGCCATGCATGGTCTGGGCGGTGCGCCTGGTCACATGGGCAGCTTGGGTCATCATAGTACGGGCAGCGGCTCGCTAGGTCGCTGCTCCAGTCGCTGTCACAACACGAATACCACTACCACGGATGACTCTGGCGGCGGCAGCAGCGGCGGTGGTCCTGGCGCTGGCATATTGCTGGATTATCATCATGGACGTGGTGGCAGCATTGGTCATCACAGCGGTAGCGCTGGCAGTGGTCTAAATGGCTGTGGCGCTGGTAGTGGCAGCATTGGTGGACGCAACAGCGTCTTGGGCACCATACACAATGGCCATGGCCATCATCATCAGCAATATCATCACGAGTGTATACACTATGAGCGGCTGCCCATACCAGTGCCCATACCTACGGTGCCTGCCATGACGTCAACGCAGCAGCAAACGCTGCCTACGCAGCATCTGTTGCAGTCGGAGGAGGAGATTGAGCCGGCTTATGCGACAGGTAATATTGCAAGTTTAAATAAAGCAGGAAATCCGATGCCAATATCACTAGTTTTATTTGTTTATAAGAAATTCCTTGCCGCCTTTTTTCGGAACTCTCCGGAATTCTGAAACCATCTACTATATAATAGGTGCTATCTTATCGCTCGATGGGGCTATACACAACTTACCTTGCACTGTCTTTTATCTCTTTTTGAGAATTTGTTGCGCTCTCACTTGCTCCCAATTAGCTGGCGTTCAATTCTAGCGACAATTCAATTGCCACTTGAAACGGTACTTTTACACACTTTATTTTATTTTTTTTTATTATTACTCTCTATGTTGCTTTTTGTTGTTTTGCTTTGTTTGGTTTTGTTTCTTATTCTCTTCTTTTTCCATGTTGTTGTCGCCGAATCGCTGTGTCTTTGGTGTTGCGTTCAGTGCGCTGCTGAAATTCGCTTGAAGTGCTTCGCGCGTGCCAACTGCAAAACGGGGCGAATTGAAATTGTGTTTTTTCCAATTTTTTTTTTATTTTATAAATTATTCTTCATCGCTTTTACATTTATATTCGATTAATTGAAAGCGGTTTCATGCCTGTGTGATAGTGACCTGCAGTGAACTTGCCTCAAAGATGATCATCTGGAGCGGTTTCTGTGAGGCAGCACAAATTTACAGTACACAAACAGCCACATTTATGAGTGGTGGACCAACTTGTTAGTAATTTGTGGAAAAAAGAGCAATAATTTTATTTGGAATGTTTTTAATTATGCACGATTGGGTGTGTTGTTGCTGTGTGAGATCATAAGAAATGCATATATGTTTGTGGGAATATCGATAACGATAGATAAGTAAATGAAAGTGTGTGTACTCTGAACAGCGACTACAAAAATAAACAAAGGCGTGATTAAGAAGATTCGCTTATATTACTGGTCTGCGTGAATAAGGGTTGAAAAATAATCTAATCAAAGTATAATAACATTTAACTTAAGAAACTTGATGCTGTTTGAAAATAAAATCGTTATCGATAGAATCTTTACTGAGTTTTTGACGTGTGTTTTCTGATCTAATTAAACAAATTTTAAGTTTTTAATTTTTCACAACATGACTTTTAAGAGACAACAAATGTTGTACGTGAATTGAAATGTTGACGGAACAAAGTTGTAGATTCTGCAAAAATAAAGGCATTATTTTTTATAGAGAATGTTGCAATGTTTTTGATTATAATCCATTGCGTGTATTGTTGCTGTATGAGATCGTAGATTCTAAGTATAAATAAATGAATATGTTTGTGGAAAAACCATACCGCTAGATAAGTGAATGCAAGTGTTTGCTGTGAACAGTGAATAGAGACACAATCAAAGGAAAGCGTGATCAATATAAATTCATTTGCATTAGAGATGCGACTTACCCAAAAAAATAATCGAATCGAAGTAGTCAGTAATTCTAAAAACCTTGATTCTATTTGAAAAATGTCGTTATCGATACTGTTTTTATCGAACTCTAACTTGTTTTCTGATGTACTGTAATTTAAAAAAAAATGTATGATAAAATCAGTCAGGCTTATTTTAAATTTAAAACTGAAACAATTCACTAACTTTGGCTATTAACTTAAGTCTAAGTTTCAGAATGTATTCTTTTTTTCTTTCAGTTTTTGTATGCAATTTTTCCTTCATTAGTTTTAAAATACAAACATATTCACGACATATTTGTACTGTCTTCGTTTTAAAGCTGCACTATTTCTTAATATTAATAATTTGTTACAACAAGATCTTTGAAAGACATCACATGCTGAACGTGGGCTGAAATGGTGACGGTACGAAGATATAGAACAAAATTAGCAGCTTCAATTGTTAGAAAGAATTCTTAACTGATTCTAAGCTATACGGTACCGAAACGACGATTTATGGAGATGTCAGTGTAGAATGAACTTAAGCATTATTGTATCAATTAAAAAAAAAATATATGTCTTGAATCGACTTATTTCGATATTCGTTCTTCAAAATATCGGATTGGTATCGCGCATCTCGATTAATCGAGTCCAAAATCTCAGTATAGAATGAATTTAAGCATTATTGTTTCAATTAAAACAAATATATATCTTTTGAATCGACTTAATTCGATATTCTTTCTTCAAAATATCGGATTGGTATCGCGCATCTCTAGTAAAAATTGCATTCGAAGCGACTCATTAGCGTTTAAATTGACTGAATAAGTGTATTGATTGATGAAAGTGTCACATGACACAATCACAAAAATCAAAGTTAAATATGTAAAATTTAAAAATACTTCCTGTTCACTCAATTATAAAAAGGCGAACTAAATTTATTGACGCACGCTGCATACGAAAATACCTCTTTCTAAATAATTTAAAAATTTTACTATATTGTTGATATAAAAATATATTTTAAAAGGCTCCTCCAATGCAGTTACGATTTGAAACCCAAGATCTGCCACAGCTTAACCGGTTTGTAAGAGCTATACGCAATATGGCTATTTTAGACCCAGTTGGAACTTCGATATTCTATTGCATTTTTTTTTTTATTTAATAGAATATTGTTTGACAATAAAATGTGCTATATATAATATTATATTAAATAATATATTTTAGTATATAAGATAGATTAGAATGGAAATGTAAAAAGCGTTTTTTTCAAATCCAAGTCTTCGGAGTCGGTATCAAGTATTTGATAGCCGAAAAAGTAAGTTGGTTTGGTAAAAATAATTATCTTTCATTTCAACAATCGCCAATTTTCAAAAAATGTATACTAGTTTAGAAAAATTAAAAATTATGTGTCTATTTAGTAATAAAAAGTATTTTTGTAAATCATAATGCACTAAGATATAGAATGTTGGGCAGCTTCAGGCCTCCGGTTCTTAACAAAATTAAATTAAACAAAGCTTTAAATTAAAAGATTTATTTTTAGTAATATTTCTTTTATAATATATATACAAAAATTACTTTATTTTATAGTGCAATTAAATAGGTTCATATCTTTCAAATAACTCACTGCGGCAACTATTAAATCCAAACAGTTTGCGTCAAACTTGGTTTTGCTAAATATTTCTTCGACTTCTTCGAAATTAAAAGAAATATTAATTTACCTAGTTTTTTGACGGGACATTTATAGCGCTGATTTAAACAGTTTGGGTTGAAGCTTATGAGCAACATTATAATTATTGAGGAATCAAACATTCGGTATTCAAGCGAATTTACATGAAATATACGTTTCCGATTACTGTCGCGCATCTGATTATATTTGAATATGTTAGTTTGTTGAAATAATTAACTCAACGAACCATTAAATCGAATTAATTAAAAGAAATATAAATTTGGTTTGGGATTCAATAATTTGAAATTGCCTACTAGATTCATAGATTTTACGGGGTAGTTATTACCACGTTTATTTTATTTATTTATTTAGTAGGTGGCTCATACATTAGTTTTCAAGCTGTCTGTATTTGGTACGTTATCGATAAAATCTGCAGTTTACGGAAAATTGTGTGAGAATAATAATAGAATGAGAATGTAATAATAGAATAGTTTAAGTGCAGATTCCGTTGAATATTACGTGCCGCTCTTGTGAGCTTTTGCAATGCTCAAACATAATTGGACGGATTCCGTAAGAAATTGGCACAAAACTTTTACCAACATTTGCAGCTAGTTGTCTGGCTATAAAACCAGTTTATCATTTGTAATTATTCAGAAAAAGTTATCTACTTACGAATGCTTGAACGAACTACTGAAAAGCTCATTCTTATGACTTGATTAAAGTAAAACAGAAATAGATCATAATTATAATTTATGATATTTATCAAAAAGTTTGTTCTTAAACAATCAATAAGAGTATTAGCAGTGAAAGCTCACGTTATGATCATAAAAATCAAAAGGTGAAAGATAAAACATGAAGTCTATATAGAGCAGGATATCCTTTCTTGTTGGTTGTTAACATAATGGAATACAGAACCATCTTAAATACTTAGTTTTGGTAAATGCGTCAAAATATAACTATAAAAATAGTAGACATATGAATAGATATTTACTTGAGACATGTTTAGATGAAATCAACGAAGAATTAAATTTTTTTTGGTAGAAAACAGACCTGTGGACTAACCCGCGTTTGAATAACATTCTTATCAAAAATGAAGTTCCACCTCTAAAATTGAAGGTCGGAGATTCCATTCCCCGCAAGAGCACTTCTACTTTTTCCAAGTACTGTCAAAGCTATCAAAAAGACGCTATCTTCCTAAGTAAATCTATATTAATTCTCTACGCTCTGCCTTTGGAACGAACACATCAGCCATAGGAAATACATTTAAATTTATTTTTACAAAGAAAGCAATCCATAATTGCAGTTAACAAATTTTAGAAGTTGTTGTCTTCGAAGAAATGGAGCAAAGTAATGCATCATTAAACTTCAAAAAACGCTGGCAGCAGCCTTTGCTTCAAGCGAGCTTCTTCGCAGAATCACAAAGTAACAGCAAAATGTCTTAAAGGAGTTAAGATCTTGTTAATAAAGTTGCACAACTTTGTCAAGATAGATGATAAATAATTTTATTCGATACAGACCATCCAGTTAACTAGTTACTTCATTATTTTTCTCAAGGTTTCCTAACTTGGCATGACTAAATGTGACCCTCGGGGGGCCTTTTTTTATAGCACCCTATTGGCCAATACTTTTTGGTAAACTCAAACAAAAGTAACATTCTTATCGCTATTATACAAATCGGTCTGGCGAGCAGCCTGCTGTTGAACAACTCATAACTAAACAAAATATTGTTAGCGATATCGCAATCGTTTGATAAGAAACTATTTGAGTTAAGAGAAATATTATTCATAATAGTAAAGTTCTTTCTAGGTCAATGTAGAAAAGTTATGAGAGTTCTTGGCCTGGCGTCGATTTGTCAACTTGAACTTGTAAACAAACAAAAAATATATATATATATATTTGGTTGACCCCCAATAAATGTTTTGATGAGCAACAAATGCTTGGGCTTGGACTACACTAATTGAATATGAACGATAGCCAGAGCTAGAGACAGAACCCCACTCTCACTCTCTGTGAGTTGTGGCTTCCAAAGATTACACTGAAATGTTCCAACAGCAATTAATTTAAATTGCGGCAGTCAAAGAGTTGGTTGAGCAAAAATTTCAAGAGAAGAGCTCACTTTTAGAGCTCAACGGAAAACTTAATTAACTCGGTGCGGCAAACGAGATACTAGAGTGTGTCTATATGTATGAGTGGGTGCTCTTTGTTTTAATGCCATTGTGCTGCGTGGTTGTGATAAGCCGGCACAGAGTGCGACCCGATTCTACACTCTGTGTAGAGGCAAGCAGGCAGGCATACAGTCAGTCAGTCAGTCAGTCAGTTAGATAGATACCAAGTTGGTGCTGTCATGTTAACGCATTGCGCACGGTGGCCATCAACCCAATCGACCGTTAATGTGGCTGGGCAAAAATCCATTTATAAGTAAAACACATTTGCTGGGGCTTATGCAGCGCACACGCACCCACATATATACATATTTTTCCAATTAGATTGATAAGAACTTGTCTATTGCGCCTAAAATCGTGCTCTCAAATGTTAACTATTTTGGTTTCGGTTTCTTATTTCTTTGCAGTATTTCCCAATGTTCCTCAAGCACCGGGCATGTCCTGCGATGGCGAAGATCGTAAGTACAACTTTTAAACTGTTCAATTTACTATGACTAAACTATATTACTCTTCACAAACTTTATAGGCAGCATCTATAGACGCGGAGCACGTCGCTGGCGTAAACTATATCGCGTTAATGGACACATTTTCCAGGCCAAGCGTTTCAATCGCGTAAGTACACCACTCTAGCCTAGTAAGCACTTTGGGTATACACTGAAATTCTCTCCCTCTCTCTCTTTGGGCAGCGCGCTTTCTGTGCCTATTGTAAGGATCGCATATGGGGCCTGGGACGTCAGGGTTTCAAGTGCATACAGTGCAAACTATTGGTGCACAAAAAGTGTCATAAGCTAGTGCAAAAACATTGTACGGATCAGCCAGAACCATTGGTAAAGGAACGTGCCGAAGAGGCCAGTGATCCTATGCCGGTGCCGCTGCCACCGCTGCCTTATGAGTCAGTGGGCAGCGGTGGCGATGCCTGCGAAACGCATGAGCATACGCATATTGTTGCGCCACCGCCACCAGATGATCCTCTAGAGCCGGGCACACAGCGTCAATACTCGCTAAATGACTTTGAGTTAATACGCGTTATTGGACGCGGCAGCTATGCCAAAGTGCTTATGGTCGAACTGCGTCGCACACGTCGCATTTACGCCATGAAGGTTATCAAAAAAGCGCTTGTCACCGATGACGAGGATATCGATTGGGTGCAGACGGAAAAGCATGTCTTCGAGACAGCCTCGAATCATCCGTTTCTTGTGGGCTTGCATTCATGCTTTCAGACGCCTTCGCGTTTATTCTTTGTTATTGAATTTGTACGTGGCGGTGATTTGATGTACCACATGCAAAGGCAGCGGCGTTTGCCCGAAGAGCATGCACGTTTCTATGCGGCAGAGATTAGTTTGGCTCTGAACTTTTTGCATGAGAAGGGCATCATCTATAGGGATTTGAAGCTGGACAATGTGCTGTTGGATCATGAAGGACACATTAAGTTGACGGATTATGGCATGTGTAAGGAGGGCATACGTCCCGGTGACACCACTTCGACATTCTGCGGCACGCCTAATTATATTGCACCCGAGATATTGCGTGGTGAAGATTATGGGTTTTCGGTGGATTGGTGGGCCTTGGGCGTTTTGCTTTATGAAATGCTAGCCGGACGTAGTCCATTCGATATTGCAGGCGCCTCTGAAAATCCCGATCAGGTATGCGCTGCATCTTAACAAATATATGTATATGTTGCATCAATTGAATATTTTTTTGAAATTTTGCAGAATACTGAGGATTATTTGTTCCAAGTGATACTGGAAAAGACCATACGTATACCACGCTCACTTAGCGTTAAGGCTGCCTCGGTGCTTAAAGGTTTTCTAAATAAGAATCCAGCAGATCGTTTGGGTTGCCATCGTGAATCTGCTTTCATGGATATTGTAAATCATCCCTTCTTTAAGGTTATCGATTGGGAAATGGTAAGTGTTTGTGCAGCAGTGCATTACTTAGTCCAGTTATAACCCAATTGTGACCATGATGTTGATGATGATAATGTACCAAGTAGTGCTCAAACTTGTATGCTTAAAGGTTCTCCAAAGAAATATAGCTTACAGCGATTCACTGCTGTTATATATGAATGCGCTCGTAGTAACGTATAGTGAAAAATTCCAAACACTTTTTGAGAATTTTTTTTCATTTTTATTACAATTTATTTTAAATTTAATTTGTTGATGCCACGAAAAACTAAATTAGCAGATATTTTTATTCTAATTGGGCAATTGCTAAGAACAGGTACATGTCGGCCGATTGTGGTTGGACTTAGATTGCAAATAAGTGTAAAAAATGATAGCACATTTTCCTATTCTGGTAGGCAATATTTTGAGAATATAATTATTTTCGAATTGGGAGTGTTTTTCAGTAAATTGAACTAATATTCCCTCATTCCTCTGATAATTTTCGAATGTTATTTCTAAGAAAAAGAGGACTTCTGTTCTCCATTCAAGTATAGGAGCCGTTTTTCAAGTTTTTCAAAGGACGCGAACCTTTGGCCTCCAAACCTATTTAGTATTAGTCCAAAAAGACAGTAATTGGAAGCAGCAAGATCTGAAGAATACAGCTTTCATACCCACTTGTATTAGTCCAAAAAGACAGTAATGGGAAGTAGCAAGATCTAAAGAATACAGCGTTTTGGGTCGGACGATCTATTTTAGTGTTTCCAGTTCTTCTTTCAAGAAGCTGATATGAAATAAAACAGTTATGTTTATGAAACATGAACGATACCTAATTTCTTTGCATATAAAAAATGCCCAATTTAATTATTATTATTATTATTCTCTCCAATCAAATAAATGGAAAACAATCGGCTACCAAATAATAAACAATGTTTGAACAACGAGACTTCATTTTGTTTTGGTTCGTTGAAATATATAGGAAAATGAAAGCTCTTCAAAGAAATTATATCACTTATCTCGTGTTAAAAATGCCAAAGCTTTTTAATAGATTTTACTAACTTTTTAGGCAAGTGTGGCTGGTCCTTGTTTTTAATTATTCTTTTCTAATTATATGTGATTTATATTGATTATTTCATATACATAAATATCTATATCTAAAAATGCCATATAATTGCATATGTTTGTTTGCAAAGATTGCACAAAAGGAGGTACAACCACCTTATATACCAAATCTAGATCCTGGCGATCCGTATATGACTACAAATTTTGACGTTCAATTTACCAGAGAACCGGCTGAATTGACGCCAGATGATCCGTAAGTTTAAGTCCCCGCAAATGAAAATCAAGCGTAGTGAAAGCAAAAGGTTCAATTATGTCTATATTCATTTTTTTTGCTTTAAATAAAAGTGTACCCTGCATGTAAAGCTTCCCCCACTCCACCTTTTCAATAGTAACCAAAAACTATAGGGCCTACTACTACTCATAGTGTTTAGTGATCCAGCAAACAGGTAAAGTGCTCGTAATCAGTCAGTCAGTCATTGTCAACATTTCAATACCAATTTCGTACTTATCATCATCACAGACACACAAACTTAAGGCGCAAAAATTTTCGTGAAAAGCAGCTAGTAGGCTTTGAAAATAAACAGAGTTGATGCTTACAAGTAGCTCATTAACAAGATCACTTTTATGTTTATTTCTTGGTCTACTAGAATTATTTGTAATTTATTTTCACGATTTTCTATCCTCATGAAAACTGATTTAAAACCCACACAGACACAGACATGTCTTTATTAACTGTCTGGTTTCTTTTTGGGCTAACGAAATTTGTTTTTACTTTGACTTGCAATTGGCCGATTGGACGATTTTCCTATATATAAACTATTTACATTTTTTTAATTTTTGTTCTTTTCAAACCTGAACACATCGCACATACGCACATGCACATATAATTCCATGTAGCTCGAGCGCAAACAGGTTTCGCCACCATTTAAGCCACGTTTAGACTCAGATCGTGATTTGGCCAACTTCCCGCCAGAATTTACAGGCGAGGCCGTGCAATTAACGCCAGATGACGAGTAAGTCCCTAATATCAATTTTCTTTGCTCATTTTTTAACTTAGTTTAAATTTAAATTGCGCTTACCTTAATTAATCTTTATTTTTATTTTATTGATCTAGCCAAGTGATTGATAGCATTGATCAATCAGAGTTCGAGGGCTTTGAGTATGTGAACCCATTGCTAATGTCCTTGGAGGATTGCGTCTGACACCACGAGACGTGTGATTTGCATCCCTATAATATGCGTGTAAGTATCTCTATTACCGAACCGAATTTTCGAGTTATAAATATTAATGACTTTTTCGGTTATACAAAAATCCGGCTCATTCCTTTTAGTCGTTAAGCTTGTGTGCAAGGTATCTTAGCGTTAGGTTCTACTCAGAAGAAAATTCTATATCTTATAGGTGGTTTTATTTCCATCCGTCTACTTTGAAATAAAGATCTTCTTTTGGGTGGAATTTGAAGTAGTTGTAACGCTTGGATTGTTTTACAAATAATCATATTATTTTTATTATTATTAATTATATCGAAGTGTGCATAGTGTTTCGTCTGTTACAGTCTTTTGTTTTAAAAGTCTTGTACTAACGAAGATGAGTCATTCGCTTACAAGCACATTTGACAAAAGATAAAATATATTGCGATTTTTGTACTAAAGCCATTACTCATTTGCGTAGAAAGTAGGAAATATTTGACATTTTTTACAGATCTTCCTGCATTTAAATTGCACAAATCAAGAAAAACTATAATCTCAAGAATCAAAAATCGCAAATTCCCAGAAGACTCATCTTAGTTTTTGTGCGTTCATCAATGAAATTTATGGTCTAGTATTGCAATAGTTTTCGGTTGATCAATTGAGCTCGTTTTAATTCAACTGCCTTCTTCAATATCGTTATCGCTTCTGAAATAGTTATTTTTCTATATTCCAAATATTCACGGAATCGTACGGTCAACTAGTATCGACGAATAATTGTTTGTTGAATGATAAAGCAGTCGAATGATTCTTTTTTTAAATAAGCCATAGCAACAGATAGTCCAGCATATACTTCCTTCTTGCACTTCCATATAGCAATTTCCTGAATAGGTTATTCTGCAGGATTTCTTAAGATAAATCTGCATGAAATCTGTTAAAAAAAAATAAATTTTATTAGACTAAGGGAAACAAGTTGGGTTAGATAGATCTGCATTTGAAGTGTGGTTTTGTGGGTTTTTACTTTTAGCTTCATTTAGTTCGATTCTTACACTAGTCAAAGAAAGAATTACATAAAGACCAAGTTAGTGAGTGAGACTTATCTCAACAGACTATCAAATCGATTGTTTATCTTTTGACAAATGGTAGAAATAAGTTATGTTTCTGCTTGCTCACTTCATCAAGTGTTGCCAAGAAGTGATGAAAGTAGCCCTGTCTTCGTGCGGAAATTGTAGTGCAGGTTTTTTTATAAAGCTAGGTCTCCGCATTTCCTGCAATCGTAATCCATAGTAATGCTTATCTTCTGAACAACGATGCAGTCGCTCTCAGTAGTCAGTCAGTGGTGAAGTAGCCTCCAGTACTCTTTTAGAAGTGTTAGAAGGAATTTTGCTTGCGCGACACTTTGCAATTTGTAGAATTTGCAGTTTTTGGTGCTTCACTACCTATGATGCGGCAGTATCTATAACTGCAGAATAAAATTAATTGTACGTAGGAAGACAAATATTCAGCTCTTCATATTCAGCAAACTTCATAGAGCTTTTCTGTTTTGAAGAAAACCAATAAATGTGTATCCAGTGTGACTGTTGGGTTTTAATAGGTGAATATCTTTGCCTGAAAGATGCTGCAGTTGTCTGGGCGTATAAAGGCTGGGATTGCGGCAATAAAACGACGTTTTAACGTTTAGCCTTATTTTAGCTTAGATGTTAACTCTGCTTCTCTTAAACGGCATCATATTTTTGCTTACTTACTTTATGCCTCGAAACTTAATTTTCATATGTTTTTCTTCAAATAGCTCTATGGTGAGGACTCCAGTGATTATGATTCTGTGGCCGATGATTTGAGCATTTTACATTTAAATAATGCCAGTTCAGCGAACAATCCCAATAATAATCTAAGCCAGCAGCTATATCGTCAACAGCCGCAGCAATATCAAATGCAACCAATTTATCCACAGCAGCAGCCGCAACCACCACCACCACAACAACAACCGCAACATCATCATCTGCAACAGCAGCAACAACAGCAACAACAACAATTACATCATCATAATGGTAATAATAATAATCATAATAATCAAATGCAAGCAAATAATAATAAAAGTCTACTACAGCACATGTTTTGCCTTCCATTGAACTAATTAAAATAACGAATTAATAATGAACAACAACAAGCAAGATGCAACAAGCAACCATGCAACAAGCAGCAACAAAAAAAAATAAGCAAAAAGTTTAAAAAATAAAAAAATACCAATTATTATATATATATGCAACTAAAAACAAATTTTAAGAAAAGCAATTATTAAAAGAAAATAAAAACAAAACGTAAAAGTCAACAATTTTCATACCAAAAATAAACGAAAATAATTTAGATAAACTTTTGTCACAAGTTGCAAATTAAACAAACAATTAAAATTGCAAAAAAATATAAAAATTTACTTTACTATTTAAGCACCTAGGCAGCCTGGCAATGAATGAATGCAACAAAAAACAAAAAAATAAAAACAAAGCAAAGCAAAACACAAAAGACAAACTAATTTTCAACTCAAAGTAAGACTTTCAAAGACAAGCTAAACTTAATATAAACTATATATAATAATATATATAAAAATATATATTTAAAAAGTAAAAATTCTAAAAAAATAACGTAAAAAGTTTCAAGTACTTCTTTTTGGTACTGCAAGTGTAGACATACAAGACATATGCGCATATAGTATATAATTTAAAATATTTAAATGCAAGTTATATGATTTTACGAAAGAAAGCGAAAGCAACACATAATACATAATAAATAAATAATTAAATTAAGTGCAGTAATTATTCTGTAATATGTATGTGCGTGTGTAAGTTAATGTTAGTGTGCAGCATGTTTTTTAACAACAACAAATTGACAAATTACTATATGTATATGTGTGAATGTTAGCTAAACAATTACACAAGAACTACTAAAAAACAAAAAAAAAAACAAAAAATCAAAGACGAAGAGGAAGACAAGTTTTTAGCCATAAATAAAATGAAATTAATTAAAAAACAAAAGAGCCAATTAAAATATTGCTAAAGTTTTATAATTACTGCACGAACAATGCACACTTAAGCAAATAATAATAGATATATACGCCACATATGTATATTTATTAAAAACAATTATTTATTTTGTATTATTTATATAATTTTTTAAAACAATTACGCGAATCCGTCTTTTGGCAATATTTTTGTTAAGTATTTAAAACTAAACGTTCTAAACGCATTCCATTGTACTTATGCTTTACACTTTAAGTTGTTGTTGTGCTGTTTTTTTACTTAGTGCACTTTATCACAACAACAACGACAACAACAAAAAGACCGTAGCTAAATTTAAAATTTATAATATTAAAAAAATTATAAACACGAAAAAACACACAACAATTGAGATATACAAACATATATCATCATAGCATAAATTTTTGATTAAGTAAATAAAATATTAAAAAATAAAAATAAAATTGCAAAACAAAATCAAATACAAAATTGTAATTGTTTAAAATGCTGACAAAAATTAAAAAGAAATCAAAATATTAAAAAAATTGTAAGCAGCGAATAGTTAAAACTTTAATTGTATGCAATTTGCAAAACAAATTTTGTTTTGTTTTGTTGTTTTTTTTTTATATACAAACAAAAAGGTCTACACACACTTACAGTATATAAACTTAATAGTTATAATATTAGTAACATTGTGTTGCTTTAGCTAAAACAAAAATTTAAAATTAAAAACAAACAGCATTGTGTTTTTAAAAAAGTGCAAAAATGTTTACTAAAAAAATGTATTCAAAGTTAAATGCGAGAAAAATTTAAGCGCATTAAAAACATGCAGCATGCAAAACAAATTTAAATTTAATTAACAATCAACTAGCGAGCAGTAAGATTATTTAAATATTATATATAAAAAAAATATATATATAAACAAATTAAACATGCACATGTGTATTTACTAATGGCAGCAATAAATAAGCAAACAAATACGCAAATTGTGTCAACTAAAAAAAAGTGTTATTTTTTTTGATAACATTTAATTTACAATTCGTTTTTTGTTTTCTTTTCTATAACAACTTTTTAAATTGTCTTTTAAACAAAAATAGAATAGTTGAATTTTTATTGCTTCTATTGAGTATATATTTCAAATTGTTTGTAAACATGCTTGAAAAAAAAACTATTTTTATGTATAATTTATTATGTTTTAAATTTATAGTATAGTATTTCATATATAATATTTTTGGATTTTTATATAAATGCACCTAACATAAATACATACAATAACAACACCATACGTATGTTTAAAAACACACACATTTTATTTTGCAAATACTGCAGAGTTGAAAGAAAATCGAAAACGAATAAATAACATATATATTATATGTATAAGTATTAAAAATCTATTGTGTCTTTTAATAATTTGATATTATGTGGTTTTGTTTTAAATCGAATCATTGTGTTTTCAAGCCACCTAAGGTCTACTACGTCGTCCTAGTTTCATCGAAACTTAATTATTTCAAAAGTTAATAATCTTTTATGTGCTCGTATCTGTTCTTAGGCAAACTTTTAAAATTGATTATCTTTAAATGTTTAAATGTTTGTTCCAATACTAGGTAAATGTTCGAATCATCTCCTTGATGATTTTTGATTGTGGTGTTATCATATGTCGCCTGATAATTCAATATTACAATATTCGGTAAGTTTTCAAGATTATATTACAACATGTGATGTTTCTCTGGTAGTTTTGGTACCGTTTGGGATTTAAATTATACATTGCATAAACATCAAGGAATCGTTTTCAAAATATTTCGAAGAAAACAGTTTAGAACACTTGTTTCAGTTATGAATTGAAACCCCAGCAAAGCTTGCAAAACACTGCGAAGCGATGATAAGAGCATAAGCCATGCCAAGAGAAGTTGTTATCACTTATCACAACTCACTCTTGCCTGCTTATGCCAATCTCTTAGTCGAATCTCTTGCTCACTGTAATTTAAGTTGGAATTAGTTCTCGCTGCACATCCAACGTGTCCAGCCAAGTCAACACAACCTCCCGGCCATTTAAGCTAACTTCCTTTAAGTTGCCGAAAACTTAAACATTATTAATTAGTTAACAATTATATTATTCTTTTAATTTAACAAAAAAGTTTGTTGATCCAACACACTCTTAATTGGAAGCTATAGCCAATTTTGGGCAACATCTTCATGAACAAGGGAAACACAATTTCATATAACACAAGAAACTTTTAATTTTGATAACTTCATAACTAAACTATTTATCCATTTGAAACTAAAGTTTTCTAAAAAAACTTATTTTATTAAAAATTTTCCGATAATTTTTATGGGTTAAACTTTGCAGATCATGAAAAATGAAGTCTAGTCGATGGCTGCAGTTCAGTGCAGAAGAAAAGAATAAACATTTTTTTAACTTTAAAAAAACTGGGTTTCTTTTAAAAATTCTAAAAACCGTAAATTAAAAAGATTTTTGGTCTTCATATTAGATTTTGTCGCAAAACTTTTCTTTACTCAAAAATATGTTGGGACGTTTTGTTTACTACCAAGCATGCCTTGCTCAGTCATTTGATCGAAATTATGTATTTATAATTAAATCTTACAAAATAATCTTTAACCAAAAGTATAAATAAAAGTGCAGCCATTAAAAAATGTCTTTTTTTATAGTGAAAAAAATTTTAATTGCGAAAATAGCCCACCCTTTATATAGTTTTTAGCCAAATAAATATTTTTGTTATGACCGTCCAGGCGTTTATTTCGTTCAAGTATTTCAAAGTATACAAACCAACCCATATAGCTTGTCACTCAATTTACATAGCACTTCTTAATCTTTGGTAAAATTTTTCATTTATTTTGAAATACTTTATAAACTAAGAAATATATATATATAAATATTTTACTCATTACAACTATTACTTCTTGGGGCTTTGCCATTCAACTTTATTTCGTATTTTATTTATAATAATATAAGTGTCTTCGGCAAACTTCAGCTTGTCTGCAGAATAGAAACCGGTTCTTGCATAACTTCCTGGATCTTAGCTTCCGATACCAATTCACCGTTGGCTAATAGAGTATGCACAATTCCGGCATGCTTGTTGCCACTGGAGCGAGCTTGCAGCACAAAATGTGTATCCTCCAGCGTAAATTCTGTGTCGGTGCCGCCATTCACGAAAACGGCCTACATTAAAGGATATACAGAAATGATATAGGTTTTGTAGTGGCGCATTTTTGAATCACCTGTTCCTCACGTAGTACATCGTTGACATAGAGACTAAGTGTGTCCAATTTAAGCATAATGCGATACTCGTGGCTGGAACCATCTCCGCACGTTTTAAGCCAAAGTCTGTATTGGCGCGTCAATTCCTCGGTGTATTGTGCATGGGGTTTGCCATCAATGTAAAGGGAGTATTCGTATTTAAAACCTGGTGCTGGATCAACTCGTATAATGCAGCGTGAATTCTCGATGTGGAACGTGTCCTCGCCTACAAGCTTGAACATCCAATCGCGACGCAGCACTTCCTGTAATCAAAGAACATATAAAATGGATAAATTATTTAAGCTTGTGCAAAGGCATGTTTGGGGAATTTACAATTCGCTGAAGATATTATTTTTTGTAGTATTGCGTATCTTTATACTTCTTGGTAAAATTAGGACTTTTGCCTTTGGAAAACGTATTATTAGTAAAAAAAACCCTTGACCAAAAAAAAAAAAATGGTACACATGGTATCGTCATTTGGGTCTGACCATTTATCACGAATTCAAGAAGTCTCATAAGCAATTTTTATTTCGTAGTTTTTCGTACAACTACAAAATTCTACGATATACCAACTTTAGCGTCTACTAGAACTCAAGATATAAACTTAAGGGCATACTTTTCTATACAAAAAATATGTCAAACTTCTAAATAATGGATATACTTCACCTCCTCTTGAGTAAGAATCATTGCCGTGTCCAATTTTTTTCATTTTAAAATATTATCTTTTTCAAAAATCCCGCATTGAAGATTGTATTTATTATTTTGCATATAATATTCATGATGAAGATTATACATATTTTATCCAAGCATCTATGGTTGCATACATTTTCGAATTTAGGAAGTAAAGACTTTCCAATGTCTACCTATAATTATGGCAAAGTCAAGGATGATAGATATAAAAAACTACATTTCTATTTGTAGTCGTAGATGAGCGGTCGTCGTGTTGATAATCAATATGATTTTATTATAAAATTAAACTTGACATTCATTTTCCTATTGCCTTTTATAACTTACAGAAATATTTAGTTGTCAATTTAAAAACTTGAGCAATTTGTTTGCTGTCGTCATTTAAGTGAATGACGTAGTTTGTAAACAATATTATATTTTCCTCAATAACCCCAAAATGTTTATTGGCCAACAAAATGCTTTTAATTGTAATAAAAAGTTTCTAAAACTATTTTTGGATGCAAATTGTTTGCATGAATTTCGTCACTAAAACCTTTTTTGTGATTGCTGGCTTTTAAAGGATGAATTACTTTTAAAGGATGAATTGTTTAAATAGGATAAAGGAAATTTTTATTTCAGTTTAATCGAAGATGAATGGATGACGTTGAAGTAGGGCTCACTAGATTTTAGGACTGTCGACTAAACTTCAAAAATAAAGCTAACATCGTTTTTGTTTGATGGAAAGTCACGGAAAATCTGGATTTAAGACTTAATATATTGTACAGCATTTCCCAACCATAGAGTAGTTCTTTCACAACAAACATGTCTATAATATATAACCATAATATATAAATTGCGTGTTTCAACAATGCTCTAATCTTCAAACCATAAGAAAATACAATTTTGTAATTGGCTTGGAAAAGGAAATATTTAATAATCGAAAAAATATAAATCTAATACCACAGTATATTTCCAGCACTAGTGAAAGTTAGTGGACATGGTCAAATTATTTTGATAACTCTTGTCTTAGAAATCTCTATCAAGATATTTCCTAACTTGTTTGTTAAAAATTGTGGAAATATAACTCAGTTACTTAAGTAAGTGTGAGTTGAACAAATGCAACGCAGAAAGTAAACATAAGGAATATAATTTCAACAAAATACACATTTATTGGGCATAGTCACAAAGAGGATTCGTGAGATAAAGATATCTCTGAAATTCAAAATGGTTTTGCCAGTTGGATAGCTTGCCGTTCCGGCTTGTCGGAAATAGAAGTCTTTGAAAATAGATATGTCAGAAATCGTATAATTTATTTAACGAACGAAGATTCATTCGGCTTACTTTTACAAAGCATTCATTTCGTATCTTAAGTTACGGGAAATTCTAAGCCGTTTTTTTTAATATTGTTTGTTTGGAAATGCTCTAAAACATCATTTATACTTATTTCAGGAGCAGTTGATTGGCATGAACTGTGAATCAAAATCCGTCATAATTTCATTTAATTTAAATTTTTTTTTAAAACGTATTATGAAGTACGAAATGAATTGAAACACATATTGTCATAATGTTGCGCTTTTTGCGGAAATATTGAAATTGACTTATTTTTCTAAAAGGTACTCGAATAAAGTACAAACATAAAGGACTAAATATAGAAATGTCTGTAAAATGATTAATTTGCGGTTTGCTCGTTTTAAATATATTTTAAGACAACGTTTTCATTTTATTTTCCTACTTCTTAAATATTAAATAAGGTTGGTTTGCCAAACTTTTTTGGCAAATAATCTTTTTACTTGGATCAATATTTGGATGCAGTTTTCATTGTAAAAAGTTCTTTCATGCGCCAAAACACGTTTTGCACACTAAACTGGTTTTAGAATGAACCTATTTTATTAATTACATATGATAAATTAGAAGTACTCATTTCAAAATTCACTTTTAAAATTCGAAAAAAATACAATTTTAATATTAAAACAGTTTCAATTTAAGAGTTCTCTATTAAAACAAATCAAAACCTTTTATTGCTTAAAGTTTATGATGATATATTTAGATAATATATATAGAAATAAGATTAGATTTTCAACCAAAACAGTTTTATAAAATTCTTCGAAATGATTGTTTTAAAGTCTTTAATAGTTAATCAATGTTTGACAGATCGCTACCATAATGTTTTTATATGTAGCATAGCTTTATCGTTCTTATCTGTCTCATATTGATATATGACCCCATTTATTCGCAAAGCAAATTTTATGCTCAACAAGCAAGCTGACAAAATTTGATTATCCGATAGAAACAAACTCTAATGCCGCCTGTCAAAACTTCAAAAGTTTTGGCCTAAACCCAATCGAAACATATTTATCATAGTTTGCATTTGTAGTACCTACCCGACCATTAACCCATATCATGCGACGACCGCTGGTTGTTCCATGTTCCAGCTCTATGCGATACAATTTGCCATTGATGGGTGCACACCATTGTGCCACAATATTTTGCTTATTATAACGTTGTGCCTCCGGCACATGATCCTGACTCATAATGGGCTGTGTGGATAGGTTCTCTAGGCGCAATGTTGGCGACAGAAATGACATGCTGCCCACTCTACAATCGATAAAGTTGTCTTTCATTTAGTAATTGCATTAAAAATTCAAAAAACTAAAACAACTACAACTACATATTAAACAAAGAAATCAGAAAATAGAGAAAGTGAGTAGTAAGAGTGCGCGAAATTACACAACAAAACAATGCAAATAATTGCATACTTTTAGGGGCAAAGTTAAATGAACTTTTCGAGTGCAGCACTCCCACACGCACACACGCACACACACACGTGTGTCCACAACAAAAGCAATAACAAAGAATTTCAAATTAAATCCAACAAATACTTTAATGCCAATGCACTGCTTTAATTGAAACCATTTAATTGCTTTGCATTTATAATTCGAAAACACAAAATCACACAGAAAAAACACGCAAGCCAACATGCCACATGATCTTTCAACGTTTTACGAACTGAAATTCGCGCGTTTTGCAGCACTGCCAATGGTGAAACAAAACCGAACCGTGCGTCCTCAGCGTCAATAGCACACTAAACAAAACCATAAAAGCTAAATGCCAAAGCCAAAGCCAAAGCAAAAACCTAAAGTATGGAAAGAAAAAAAAAAGAATAAGGGAACTACTATATGGTAGTAGTTTGTTGGCGGTCGCTGTGTGTGGCTAAAAATGCAGAACAATTTTCTGTCTCCGTCGCTGGGAAGGAATATACACAAACACACGCTTACGTGTATTTATATGTATATGTTTGTATATATGAGTTTGTGTGCGTGTAATTGTATGTATGAGTGGGAGTGGAAGCCTAGCATGGCGCCAAAATAAAGTTGATTTGTTTCAGTTGAAGCATGTATGCGTGCATGTGTGTGTCAGTGTGTGTGTGTGTGTGTGTGTGTGTGTGTGTGTGTGTGTGTGTAATGGCTCTCAAAGCTACGTCAAGCAGACCAGCCGCACTTCGTCTTGGTACTTGCTGCTAGTTGCCTTAAGCTTCAACGTGGCCTGCTTAACACTTGCTCTTCTATTTATTATAACACCCAGTCGACCAAGACTTGGAAACTTATATCATTAGCAAAAACTTATTCCAAAGTAGCGCAATCCCAAAAAAGAAATAAACTTTCTTTATGTTAATTTATATTTCCGTTTACAATTCTATGGAACTTGTAAGTTTTTGTATAATTTTCTGAATTATATAAATTGTTATATCCTGTGGCTAATTGTTCAAGCTAACGAGTGCTACGAGGGCAAAGCTGAAGAGGGCAAAGCTACCGTAGTTGGTGAATGAGGTAAGCCGCTGCACCTACAAGTGCCAAGAACTTAATGTTTACCGAAGCTAGGAATTACAAAATAGAACTTTGCTGCTAGCTCGTTCTGATTGTATTAAGTGAGTACTTCAATTGCTTCCCGTTTGTTTATTATCTAAAAACTTAGCTATTCTTCTTGTAGACCTCAACTAAGAACTCAGTAGCTTACTCTTAAAATTTGTTAAAATGCGTTGTACCAGTTTTCATTTTAATATGTTTCTAAACAAATTGTTAGTCACACTAAACTTTTTCATTTGCTTTACGTTGTTTAAAACATACTTAAGTGAGCTATACCATATATCTCATATATGTCGGATAAAAAAAATGTTTTTTTGAAAAGTTGATTGCTATTGCTCTTACTACCTTTGATATCTAAACATTTTTACAGACGAACGAACTTGTAGTCTTGTTATTAATTAAGCAGTTGTAAATCTCCCGACGAGAATTGTAGCTATCCTATAGTGCAACAGAAATCTATTAAATCACAAAATATATTTTGTATTTATCTTCTGATGGAATAGATTTCAGTAGTATCACAGATTATTTGGCATATAATTGTGTCAATTAAATTTTTATGAATATCAAAGGTAAGCGTCATAGCCCAGATCTGAATATCGATTTTGCAAATATTTCCAAAATTAAGGAGTTGTAAATCTCCCAACCAGAAATGCAGCTTTCCTATAGTGCTACACAAATCTATTAGATCACAAATTATTTTTTCTATTTATCTTGTGATAGAATAGATTTCAGATCATCTCAGATTATTTGGCATATAATTCTGTAAATTAAATGCTTTTAGCTTTTTTATAAATGTCAAATGACTTAATTGATTGTCGTACCCCAGATCTAAATATCTATTTTCCAAATAGATTACTCCTCGATCAGATCAAAGCGGAAGTAGGCTTCTTTTATTTAATAGCCAATTGATTTGAGTCATTATATATGTATCGGCAGTCCAATAATATTGATTATGTGTGACCTAATGTTGAGATCTGGAATTTAATATACTTCGCTTTGCTTCATATAGAAAGCAACTGAGTCCTTAGCCAAATTTCAGTTGGCGCCTTTCTGCTTAGAGTGTGTAAAAACCATTGATGCGAAGGTAGTAGTACTTTCCTTAGCAAGATTAACAAGGCCAAATAACTAATCTATCATAGCCAGGATCTTTTGACTAAAAAAATATATTAACAAAAAAAAAAGATAAAGATAGAAAAGTAGTAATGAAATTGACCGCGTTGCTTAGCAATGTTCGAAAGGCAAAATTACAATTATTACTACGACTAGAAACGTTTAACTGAACGTCGATTAGACACTTTACAATCTATTTTCCTCATATTAGGGCTACAGCAATCACATATCATTTTATAGAATGAAAATGCAGCTCTAAGATTAAAATACATTTAATGAAAATAAAGATCCTTTTCAGAATAGAAATATAGAATGTAAATGCAGCTCTAAGATTAAGATACATTTAATGAAAATAAAGATCCTTTTCATAAAAACCAGTGTGGTTTTTGAGTGATTCACCAATTTAATTGTAGTAAAGGCCGAATTTGACTCGTTTTAGATTAATTGTTTATTGTTTTAAGAATATCCTAACAAAAAGATACCGCCATATTAATATGCCTTTTAAAAGAATGTTTCGATTTGTGCTACAGTAAAAACTAACAAAATCAATATTTGCTTTGTTATTTTAAAATGAATATGTCTATCCAGTTAATGAAACTAAAACAACATCATTATTCACTTCTTGAAGGCGAGAGATTTTTTTTATTATAAATCGTGTTCATAAAGTTCCTGACTACATAGTCCATAGAATGGTTACGAAAAAGTCTCTTGTTAAAAATAAAATTCGAGAATTGTTGGCCTCCATTGGTTCTTCAGACATAATACTAAGTGGCGTAGGTTTGGCGATCTTACGAATCTTACTGATCGTAATAACTTAATTTAAAGATAATAGCACTTAATTGACAAAGGCATATAAAGTTTGCGTAACTCCTCCTAAAAGGAGGATGTCGTCGGTATCATACTCGCCTATAAAACGCAAAAGCTCTAGACACACTCAAATCACAATGTATGCCCAGTTAATATATTTTAATTAAAGACACGTTCTGACGAATTCAGCACTTAGCTAGCTATACTAAATTAGATCGTCATTTTTTGCAGATACTGACTTAAACTAAAGACAAGAAATATTTAGTAATTAAGCTGAAACATACGATACAAAAGGCAACTTTAAAACTAACCTAGTTTCATTAAAAAGAAAATAATAAAATTTACTTTTAAGTTTACTTTTTTTTTAATAGTAGAATATTTTTTTTTTGAAATCATTGTATTTTTTAATTTCGATCCATTTCGCACGGGTTGGCATTGAATATTCTGTGTTCTTGTTTCAGATCGTGTACAGTAATACATGGAAAATATAAGTTTTTGGGTCGTACCTCTCGCTACGTGACACCTGATTTGAATAATCTTCCATATAAACACTACGACTGGTAATCAAGTTGTTCTCCTCACATTGTCTATTGGGTATTCGATATCTTTTTATTATATTTCGTACATGTGTGTGTGTGCAGGGGAGCAAACATTAGTATTTGTGTCGCTTTGATTGTGCACGAAAATAAACTCTTCTCAGTCCCAGATGTTTTTACGCTTCGTCAAACATTGAGTGTTTTTGGTTAAGAGAGCGACTCGCCGCCAAGTATGCAATTGTTTGGGTATTTTGCATTTCAATTGAATTCCTTTGCCTGGTACAAAAGTTTGCCGCATAAATTTATCGTTAATATGGCCAAAACATATGTGACAATTATATGATGACTGGCAATGGGTACTGGTGGGCGGCATAAATTTGTTGGCAGTAAAAGGGAAGTTAGAACATCAAATGTATAAATATGTTACACTCGAAATGATGATCGAAAGTTGTATACCCTAAAACTGATTTGGAAAATATATGTAGAAAAATTGTAAATAAGTTGTTGTAAATACTAATGTTACGTTGATTGCGCCTTGGTCATTTGACAAGCTTCAGCAAGATAAAATGTAAAAAGTTAAGCATTTTGCACATATTAAGTTATTCACAGATTGAGTCGAGTTTGAAATTTGTTGAGTAATCCACGGACATTCTGCTGGGTGCTTACCCTGTTGAATTGAGTTTTTTAGATTCTTCCTTATGTTTATATGCAATTGAAAAGCATTAATTTTGAAATTTTGGTCTTCTTCATCGGCTGAACTCAACTGATAGGCAATATACATTTTGTAATTCTTGAGTTTTTTTATTTTGTTCCTCATGTTTATGAGCAATTTTAAAGAATTATTTGTGAAATTTTGTCTTCTTCATCGGCTGAACGCAACTTATAAATCCAACTGATTGGCGATAGACATTTTCTAATTCATCTAACAAAACCCGTTTCGTTCAAACGGCATGATAACTTCTTAGTTGCTTTCAATCGTTTTTAGTCTGGCGCAATCAGTAGATTTTTAACTTACGATTATTTATTTTAACTCTTTTTTTTTTTAGAGAATTTCGCTTCCTAGTTTAGCAATTTAAGCACCACTCACACATATTCACTATTTTAGTGATTCAGCTAATACCGGTTGTTTGCCGATAAATATAATTTCAAAAATATCTCGCTCAAAAAATTCTATTGCCAATCAGTTGAGTTCATGAGTTGAGTTCAGCCGATGAAGAGGCAAAATTTTAATTGTATTCAAGTTGTGCTCTCGATTTTGAATCGCGTAACCGATCTTACTTTGCTGTGTTAAAAATCACCGAATAATCGTTTTGTGCAACATTTTCTTAACAACTCGGCAGCGAATAAGTAGTGTGGCGAATAATTTGGGAGTAAGTTGAGCTGTGACTTGAAAATAGAACTCTTTTTTTTAATCATTTTCAGATTTGCTTTATTCTCCTGCAGAGGCAGTCTTTCACAGCCATTTTATTCTGGATCATATAATTTCCGAGACTTATTACGTATTGGCACTATTTCATCTGACCGATCCACGAGTTTTAGGCCTGCCTGCATTTTAGTAGCTAAATAAAGTGTCAGTGCAATTAACATAAGGAAGGTAAAATGCTTTATTCAGAGATAATTTAATAACCTCAAGTTTAGTATATATTTATTTCATATTTCAGGGTATGTGATGTACAAAGTCAATCACTTCGGTTTTGTTTGGTTTTCTACAGTAAAATTATTTCCACAAAATTTAAAAACTTATACATTCTCTTGAGTCTGGTTTTGAACATGATTAAATTATATGATTGCAACTCTTCTGCTTGCAAAAACTAGTTACTGGCTCAAATACCATACGAGGTGTTGCCAAATGTTTTGTTGTCCAAACCAAACTTATGCACTGCCACGCCTTCTGTCATCTGTTAGATACAATGCTCGAGTCCCAAATACCCTTGACCTCATTGATGTAGTGTATAAAAAGTGGTAGAAGTAAGAAACCAAAAACCAAAATAACCAACCTATGCCAAAGGGGGGCAATTTGTCGCGCTTTGTTTCGTTTTTGTACTTTTTGTTGCTTGTGTCATGTTTATGGCGCAATATTTTTGGCCATAAATACGCACGCAAGGGAGGTGCGCCGGGGAACAGGGGCGTATAGAAGGCAGGAAAATGTTAATGCTGTATGGAAAAATAAAGCGCGCTTTTAGGCGGCGCTTTGGGCAACACATTCAGATTTCGGTTAGCTGACAATGAGTGAGGAACAGCAACTAATATTTCAATCTTTGGCAAATACAATAAACAATTTACTATTGATAAATGTATTTGGCACATTTTGGGCAAAAAAAAAGGACAAACAAGCAAAGCTTGCAGACACATCATACATCAAATGCGTCTGATGGATGGTTAGCACTTGAAAACACACACACACACACACGCTGAGAAATTCAATGGCATCAATTGAGATATTGTATAAGCGTGGGAGTCAGAACTCCCTTGAGGTATATAAGCGGTGCACATTGCCAAGCATTTTGTTTTTTTATTTACGAAAAGCTACTACATATATGCTAAAGTCAAAACACGCGAAGGTCAATGCAAAGCGGCGGAACCCCCCCTTTTCAAGTCGGTTATAGTTACATATTGTACAATTTACACACATGCACTGAGTCAACGTCAACGCCTGGCAATGGCAGGACTAGATAGTGAAAATGTTTGACAAGGACAAGTCAGGCCACAAAGCGCTGCTGCCAGCTGGCAACTTATATAAATACGAGCATGTTTGTGTGAATGTGTGTAATTATTCGTCCCGCTTGGCCATATTTGTATTTATTACTAAGGGGCACTGCACCCTGCTTACTTCGTGCCAGGGTATGTGAAGGTTTCTCTTTTGTTTTGTTTTCTTTCTCTCTTTTTTTGCGAGCACACAAACACAATGAATTGAAAGTGAAAATAAAATAATTATACTTATATTTTTGCACTAAACAGAAACACAAAACAATGCAAAAGAGCATTTTCCAAATGAAAGATTCTTAGATGATGAGAACGAGCGTTTTCTTTAAAAGTTTTCCCATAAGTATTTTGTTCGGTTTTCGTTTCCAGCCTATCAGTATACCAAGACGCGAAACAGGATATGTATTGTTTATGTTTATTTTTATTATTTTTTAATTTCATTATTAATTAGGTATTGCAGTGGCCCTGCCCTTCGCAAAGTTGCAATATTGTTGTAATTTTTATACAATATTTCGTCATTATGCGTATAAATATTATAAAAAGAATTTATTTTCTACTTGAGAATAATTTTCTTATCATTTTTGAGCTAATGCTGTTGATGTTTTGCGCTTAGGTCGTCTTGGCTGGAGTTCTATTTCAGGTATTTGTCTTATTTGCACATTTTCTTGATGTAGAAGTCCAGTGTGTGCTGGAAACTGCATTTCATTTATATTTCCATAACCGTTTTTTCGTCAAGATCATGAAGAGTATTATCATTTCGCAGATACCAGACCTTGAACTTTGTTCGGTATGTGTTGCTTTCATGTGATTTTGGAGTCTATTGTCATCCCTATAAAATGTGCACTTTGGTGTAGTTTTATAACTTCGCCATTAATTTGGATTGGATCACTCTCGGAATTTCTCTTAGTGTATATGACGTGTTGTGTTTTCTCTGTTTTTATTTCAATGTTCGATTTTTTTTGTGTTTATTGATAATACAAAACTTTTTAAAAAGTTTCGTTTCCATATATGCCTCGCTTCGTACTTAAAAACTATTTGCGTTTAGCATGTCTGTTCATAGTATCTAAATCCGTGATTTCCCAGTATCGTTGCTTGATACATTTCATTTTCCAATTTTTCTATTGTGCTATACTAGGGGCCAGTTTCCTGCTCTCTGCGTTCACCATTATAATAACATATAAAAGGTGATGCTATGCAAAGGAGAGAATACATTAAATAAACATTCATGCAAAATTAACAAATAAAAGTACATAAGTCCTTTATTTCATGTATTGTCGACGAAGTGTAAGATTTATTGACCAAAGTAGCTTCAGAGTGATTCTCTTTCATTAAGGAAATACGTAAATTTTAGATTTACTCTAATTATACTAATTAATTTAATTTCTCTAATTTATACTATTATCGCTATTACAGAAGGAAGAAATCAACCGTTTCTGCACAATTACATGGAGAATACAAAATCTAGAGACAAGTCTGAAACGTAACATAGTTTGTGTGATTGACTATAAAATGAATAGAGATTGAAAAAGTTTATTGTTCGCGTGCGATTGCTTGCCAATGGCAATATTCTGCATTTAATTCATTATCCTTTTGCCAGTTAGCTTAAGATTGTATCAAATCTTCAAGACTCAGCATTAGGCAAAACTAAGAAAAACGCAATGCCGTACGCGTTTTCACAGTAGCATCGAAGTAGGCGTTTTTAATTTAAAATTAAATTAATTTTCTTTGGCAATAAATCAAAGTTAGCCATTTTTGTATATTGGAAAAATTTGAAATTTAAGCAATAAAATTATTCTTTTTTCAAACATCAGAACAAAATTATAATGGCTGCAAAAAACGATAAAATCATGAGCTGTGACTTTCAGATCAAAGGCGTTAACATTCCCAAAGAGGCTTTCGAACTTTTTGCTCTGGCTCAAGCTAAAATAGCCAATCTTCGTGGCTATATTGTTCAGGTATCTGATAGTGTCTTCAAAGGACAGCTACAAGGAGAAGGAAAGTTTATTGAGGCATTTAAGAAAGTCATTGAAGCGGCTGCCGATTTTGTTGGTGCTATTAAGGAATTTACCATAAAAAACTTGAAGGCAATAGAGAACTACACCTATAAGTCTTTCGAGGTTAAGAAAAATTGATGGCAAGTCCACTTTAACACTTATGGATGGATGGAGCTGACTAAAAGACCTCAAAGTTAACGTGGAAATACATCTTTAAAATTATGTTACAGCAAAGGCCATTCTGATAGTTTAAGAGAATAATATCCCATCCAAACCTTTTACAAAATTTCCTGTACAAATTTTGACCACATAGAAGCAAATTAAAAACAATAAAAAGGATTATCTAAAAAATGAAGTACACAGCTTTTTGCTTACTAACACAATAAACCTGTACAAGTTACCACAGCGGCAGTATATCACTTTTTCTTAACAGATTACACAATTTTAGGCGACATTCCGTAAGAAGTTTGGTTGCTTCATGAAACCCTTAACCCTTATAAATTGTTTCAAATTGACTTCCACTGCGTCAATCGCTGTGGGATTGTTGCTATATTGATGAGTTAGGGCAAAATTAAGTGACTAGATGACCAATTGACCGCTGCAAGCATTTTATAATCTGCTTATAAGACACTCCCCTTGATTGGACCATTGTTTGAGCAAGTAAAAGTTTTTAAAAACAGAATTGCTGGCGCCGGCTCATAATGCACCAAACATATACTACGTGGGATTTGGACTTGTGCTGGTTGCTCTTCAGTCCAAATGTGCGCAAAAAATTGGTAAACACTTGTCTTACCAAGCATGAATTTTGAAAATAAAATTCAATTGTTAGCGTTTTCGTTTGAAAGTCAAGATACATTAACCACACAAGTTGACAACACCATTTTAGTCGTCAAAAAAACATTCTTTTGTATAAATAGTCGCGAATTTTGAAACCGAGAAATTTCAAAAGTAGATGTTTATTACTTCGGTACCGCTTTATAAAAGGAACAGAATTGTGGAAAAGGAACTGGAGATACAATGTGGATATATGACGAAAACCCCAACAAAAAATAGTATTAGACCTGGTAATGCTGTACCATCATCGAATATATCTACGTCACAGCAAAAAACCCACGGTTCAAAGGTCATACTAGTGGTGGGGCCTGGAGGGTGTTATCCAAACGGGAGAAACTACTAATCGGATGCATAATCGAATACAATAGGTGATAGGGATGGTATTAGGTACAGAGAGCTATTTCCTAACCATTTAAATAGTTATGTAGGTAGCAGAGCACTATTTGGTTTAATTAGCTTTAGTAATAGGTTTGTATAAGCTTAGTGAAAAGACATATCTATCTTGTATTTATGTATTATATCCTTTAAACGGCAGGGAGCTTCGCATCCTCATAAGTGGTCATATTTATAATAAGTTATTGATCATCTTTTCGACCTCTAGCATTAACCTTATGTAGATCCAATTATGTGTTACACGATCCTTTTCGTGTCCGCAAATTATAATAACCTCTATGATTTCGTCCTCTTTGAACGGTCTATCCAATCCATTTCTTTATCTATCCTATCTTGATTCCCCAAATCGAGCTTCTTTGACCAATCATGAACTATAAAAACCTATCTTGGTCAACGCTGTTCTTTGGCTTCTATTTGTAAAAAATGTTTAAATTTATATGCTACTTTCTGTTTTCATCTTTTACATTGTAAATCCAAGTTGCTGGCTAGCCCCAGATGTGAGACGGCACATCTATAAAAAATGCACCCATCAGGCTAGGAATACGGATTAGTTTTATTATATTTTTTCCTCGTTATCATTTATTATTTCACAATTTTTAGAATGTTTAACTTGTCTAATCTTAGGTCAACTGGACTTAGTTGTACCCTTACATATTAATAAATAATAAATAAATAAATAAAAATAAAATCTTGGATATGCTAGCGGAATGAGTCCCTCTATTTTTTTCTCACTAGTTTTTATATATCATCTTTTATAGGTATTACTATGATAGTGCTAGCTGTTCTGAATGCCATAGGATGTGTATTATTTAATATAATACTTATGTGTATCGGTATGAACTGCGACTCGGTAGTATCTATTGTACCGGTATTTAATAAGCTAGATTAGAAACTCGTCTGGCTCCAGGGGATATGTTTTCTTTGTCGAGTCTTCATATTGATTTGCAGGTCGCTTCAAACCAAGATGATGAAATATTCCTAATGAGATTTCTTCGCCATGTAAGGACGGTATTTTAGCATTCTGTATAATAAAGGCTTCCCTCCATTCTAATGTTATTGGTAGTTTTCTGCTGCATTTTAATTGTCTGCCTCTTATAAAGTAACTTTCGGCTTAAGAGAAATGTACGAAAATTCCTGCATTGTGCTAACTTTGTTGTGTTCGCATTGAAAATAATAATATGTACTCCAATTGCTCAAAAGTGGCACAAAAACTCATATATATAATTAATCACTATATACAAAATGCAGCACATGCAAATTGTGTGTCTCTTAAATACAAATTTGCCCACTGTGCAGCGCTTTGTTATTTCTTTATTGCCTACTTTTGTGCGGAATTTATGGATCATTGCGCATATTTTGCACACTTTTTGTATGCAAATTGTATACCAAAGTGCCGAGTAGTAAAAAAAAAAAAACAAAAACATTGAGCTTGTCTGTAATGTCCTCGGACCTGCCCACTAAACTTCTGCTGTTGTCCTTATGTATCTGTTTCGTATTTCATATTCTTGTTTGGCCTTATCCTTTGGCATTGCCTTTTTATGTGTTATGGCTCGCGTGTAGTGTCGCTAACAATTAATTCTCACAGATAATTGCTCGTCGATAACAACAGGAAATAAAAAAAAGCAAAATGTCAGCGTTGGTTAAGCCAGCCCATGACATTAATCAAAGTGACAGCTAAGGCTTTATAAGCACAACGATTTATTATCGTGAGTAGACGAGTAGACAATAGTCACGATTTTGAGACTATTGAATACCCTCTGCTGTAGCATAGTTAGCTTTACAAGTAAACTCGCAATCTATACATTATATTAACCAAAACTAAATTTATTAGTGACTTTTTCGTTAGTTGGTAAACACTGATTAAAGGTTTGAAGTTGAAAAGAAGAAAATTGTGATGATAGGGCCACATGATTCTGGCAAACTGGCTGCTGACAATAGTCCCGGCGACCTAAAATGAAGCTAAATGAAAACGGTTCGTGAAATAGTCAGATTGTGAGATTCCGAGAAATTATGGAGGTTCTATGCCTTATAGCCGGGGTCATTATTCGCCAAATACTTTCAGTACGTCAAATTGGTTCCATATACCATCTTATTGTATTTATGTAAAATAAACTAACAGGTTTTTGCTGGTTTGTACAGAGACTTATTCTTTTGTGTTGGCTTGTACATTTGAAGGTGCACGGTATCTACAATAAGATCTTAAGACATAAGACAGATAAGACATACCGTTTGTATCCTTTCTCCTTTTGGAGATACAAGCAAGGTGCATTATATATTATATCGGAAGAGCGCTTCAAAAATATGTAAAACAAAATCTACCAATTTATGTTGCTGCTAACAATTAGAGTAATTCCCATGCATACAATCACTTCAAATCAGAACTTTCTGTAAACGCAAAATCACTTCGTGATGATTTAGATTTCGTGTCACACAAGTTACAAGCCGCAACACGTAAATGACAGAAAAACTTCACAATTCATTAATAAAACCCATACCAGGGTTGGCATCTTAGTTGAATTTATTTTACTGTGCGGTCTGCATTGCTTTACTTGGTATTATCCTTCAACCTCACAATCAGCCTGTTGACAGAAGTTTACGTGTATTAACTTTAACATATTGATTTTGTCTGCAGCTCTCGGGTTTCCCCAATTCTAGTTATTTTATGATAAATGCATATTCTACAGTATGAAGGAAATCAAGTTTCTCATATTTTTTAGGCACTTTTGATATTAGCCTTTATCCAACGATTTACAGGAAAAAAAATTAAATGCAGATGCATTATAGTAAACCTAATGGTATGCTGTAGAAATAGTTTAATAATTGTATAATCATAAATTAGGAGTTTTTAACATTGTGCTAAATTATAAAACTTCGATTGTACAACGCTAAAAATTTGTGATAAAATAAATCTTGGACATAGAGCGAAAATTAGGCCCTATTTTAAACATAGAAACATAAAAGCACGAGTTGTTTGAAGGTTTCAAGATACCGACGATTGCGCATTCTTCTATCGATCAAACTCGAGAAACGCTGCCAGCAAAATTAGAATTTTAAGGAATATAATTATAATAATATAACTTTAATTCCCGAATTAAAGGATCACTGGTTTGTATTGAGATGCAATATAAGTACTTTATTTGTCCTGAAATAAAAAGATGACGTGCTATCACATAAGATGGCGGCACATTGCAAAATTGGCTATTCTAGCATTCGTTGCAGGGTCCAACCCCACCAAAACTGTATGCTTACAAACCAGAATGAAAGCCATTTCATTGCCACCTGGGATAACATTAGGTAACTAACCGCAGACAGAGACCGTCGAAGCAGCTCCAAAGCGGAGTGATATGTTGTACCGTACAACATCGAATTCTGTATTTAAACGTTAAAATAAATAAATGAATGCCTTGCTATTTTTATTTATCATTCTATAGTACCCTATATCAAGGAGTTTTTGTTACTTTCAATTATATCCTTTACTCTCATGGTTCTTCCGCGTTGTAAAACTGAGCAGAGATAAAAATTGACTAAAAGTTTGAGGCAAAAACAGTATTTTTAATGTTGAGGAAAACTAAAACTTAAAAGGAAGTATTTAGTTGTTTTAAACTTAATTTCGATACAACAGATAGTGCATCGAGTGAAAGATTGGGACAAAGGATGTCGCGCTAAGCGCACAGGGTATTGGCTATTTGTTGTGAAAAAAAATCTTTAAAAATATGCAATATACTTAAAAGCTGTAGTCTTTTCATTATTATATACTTATATTCTGAAAACAGTTATTACGAAGTACACCCAACGGGCCGGATATGCAGATTAGTATATTTTTATTTATTTATAATTTAAGGCCTTGTTAAAAACCTAGTCAATTTTTTGTTTCTTACAAATAAACTTTAGCATAACTTCTGTCAATTTAAACCATGGGTCAACGTTTAAGTAAAAAATACAGTGTTGTTTTATTTCAAAATTTGTTTTTTTATTTTTGTTTCTTATATTCCATCATGGTGAGTTTTTTTTAACGATTTGAAACAAATTCCATTTGTAAAATATGTGCGAGCTTTAATAAGCTGTATATATATGTACATATATATACGCATGTATAGTAGATATATAATGAACTTTATGTATAAATATTCGCAGATAGAGCAAGTTTTATCATTGCATCATAACTTTTGTTAAGCAGTTTCCAATTCACTGCTAAATAATAATAATACTGTTTACAACGCCAATAATTTAGTTTAAGAATTTAACAAAATGCCAATATATAAGTATATAGCCGTACACATAAAGTGTATATAAAAATTTCCAATGCTGCACCATAACAATTAACTTGTATTTAAACATTAAACTTAACATAAATAGCTGCGTTAATATCTTTATAATAATATCTAGAAGTAGTTTAATAATAAGGTGTTGCAATGCATTTGAACAACTTGTGGGCATCAATGGGGCGCTAATTAATTGCATAGTATAAGTTACCAAATTGGTAAAAATATACATAAATAAAGGCATATACTTTATATTAGTGTAAAAAAATTAAATTGCACTAAATGCGACCTGTTTATGAGGCGCTTGCTAATCGTTGGAAATAGACTGAAGACCACAGAATCGCAAGAGCAACAACAACATTAACGGTTTAGTTTTTAATCAATATATTAATAATATAATTAACTATAGGTTTTAGTTGGCACTCTGTGGATGTGGGCTTATTTACTAGTTTAAGGCAACTAAATGAAAATATAATTGCTCAATGGGTGAACCAATATTGCTCATATTAATATTAGCTTAATTTTCTTTTTTTTCTGTGCTGCTTTATGCATAATTGACTTTAACAAATTACTGCATACTTAGCTATTAATTAGTTTTTAAATTTATACAATTTGTAAGCGATTAAGTTGAAAGAATAACTTATGTTGCAGCACTTAATTTAATAATTTGGTTAATTTAAATATTGCTTGTCTTACTGTCTGCTAAAGTACAACTAAATGAAAAAAATGAAATTTTATGAAAAAATTTTGTCGCAACAATTTAGCATTATTTTTAAATAACATACATAATACAATTGGAAATGAATTATAATGGTTTACAATTTGTTGCTTAAAACGAAATAAATTTGCAACATTTTATGTTCAACACGTTTGGTTTTGTTGTTGTTGAAATTGCGATTATTTAACGAAACTAACAGTGCACATTACAATTATGGCTGGCTTCTGGAAGTGAGTTTATTTTTAACAACTAATTATTATTTTATTCTTGTTGCGTTCTACTTGTATTTAGCTAAGTAATTAGTAGTAGGTATGTATGTATGTATGTAGGTATCGTATCGTAATATAAAAAATGTGGCGGTGCAGCTTTTTGCGAAATGCTTTTAAAAAAATGCTTGGAAAAGTCTTGGATCTCGTCACTTGCGGGATAACATAATGTTGATGACTGTGCCACAGTTGAGCAGCACACGTTTGGCATCGTTTAGCGTCATGTTC
This sequence comes from Chymomyza procnemis, assembly GCA_035046065.1. Taxonomy (NCBI): domain Eukaryota; kingdom Metazoa; phylum Arthropoda; class Insecta; order Diptera; family Drosophilidae; genus Chymomyza; species Chymomyza procnemis. Next base: position 5,773,726 of record JAWNOJ010000023.1, on the reverse strand, counting down.
GTTAAATCGTATCCATCGATTTCAAGCAACTTATCATTTGGGCTTAGTAGACGGGCGGCATTGGAATTGGGCGTGACGGAGCTGACAAAAATGCCCACCTGGTAAACACACAAATTATACATTTTATAGTTGACCAAATCAATTATCTTGCCACTTACCTGATTGAGCAGCTCGGATATGTCAAAGCCAATGTTGTGCTCCCATTTCAGCGTTACCTGTTTAACTGTCGGATTCTTGTGCACACCAAAGATCCAGGTTGATTTTTTATGGCCTGATTTGTATGTGTTATTGGTGGCTGTGGAATTCATGGAGTGCTGTGAAAGTGTATCGTCCAATTGACTCAACTCTTCCTGCTCAAGATCCGGCTCCTGCTCTTGCTGCTCTTGGTCCAACAACTGCTCCTGACCATTGCTTATATTGTTCTGATAGTCCAGCTGCTGCTGCTCCTCAGGCATGCTGTTTATGGCCGTCGTTTTGAAATTACTATTAAGCGCATCCTGATAACTACTGTTCTGCTCATTGTTGCCATAGTATTGCGCCTCTAAATGGCTAGCTTGTTGTTGTTGCTGCTGCTGCTGTTTGCGCTGTCGCATAGATTCATACAATGTGAGATCCTCGGGCGTTTTCTTGGTAAAAACGCGTGCTATGTGATAAGGCGGTGGCTCCATGCGTGGCGTTAGCATTAGTGGCTGTTGCTGCTGTTGCATTTCGTAGCTTTGCATCTCGCCGTTGCTATCCACGCCATTTAAATGTGTTGTTGGCAGCGTAGCGGCATCCACATAAAGCTGTTGATAATGCGTCTCATAGTTTACTAATGGCAATCCATAATACTCCTGCTGCACCGTGGGTGGTTGCTGCTGCTGGTGTTGTTGGTATACGCCGTAAATATGTGCAGCCTCTGGATGTGGCTGCGTGGTTGTATATATTGCACTTGTCGTCGCTTGATCCACAACATCCTGATTGGCATTATTGCTATCACAGTGTGCTGATGCCGCGGCCACCTGGCCATTAGGCACCACACGTGCCTCGCGTACCTCGTTGCCATCTGTATGTTGTGGCGAACGCGGCATATTGCCTTGCTGTGCTTGTCGCACGTATTTGGCCATTTGGCGCAGCTCCTTGGGATAGGGCGTGGGCGAGCGCATCAGGCGCACTGACCCAGCCATCTGTTCATTTAGCGCTGCTGCATTAGCTGCGGCTGTTGCAGCTTGCTGTGCGAAACTGCTGGACGTTGCAGCATAACTGGGTACTGGCTGACTGCTACTTGGCGTCGACTGATTGTTTCCGCTGAGTATGATGGCCTCCTCTGCAAAGCATATGCGACGTGAGGGACTTGCGGGCATAATGACGCTGCCACCTTCACTGGCAGCTTGTTGCTGCTGATTGGCATATACAAACTCATATTGCTCTTGTTGCGCCTGCTGCTGTTGCATCGTGCTCATTTTGAAGGTAACCTGTGGCAGCATAAAGCAGGTAAGTTGTGTTTTGGTATTCGCATCCAGATACTGCAGCGGCACCAACGGCTGTGATTGATTATCACTTAGCCAAAGTGAGGTTAGATTGACCAAACTAAGCATTGTGACGGGCAGCGAGCTTATGTAATTGTTGACCAAATTAAGCACCTTCAGCTTGACAAGATGGCCAATATTTTGCGGTAGCGCTGTCAACTGATTGTTGGCCACGCTGAGTACGCTCAGTTGGCTGCAGCTGCATAGCTCATCGGGTAGCTGGCGTAGCTGATTGTCGTCGGCAAAAAGAAAGCGCAGACGTCGCAGCATGCCAATGGTGGTAGGAAGACGCAGTAGCTTGTTGTTGCTAATAACAAGCTCCTCTAGCTGCTCCAAAAAACTAATGCTGTCAGGCAGCTCCGTAAGGCCGTTAGACTCGCATTTAAAGGTGACCAGTGATTTAAGCATGCCTACGCTGAATGGAAATGCCTCCAGATTGTTGGCGCAGACAGACAATACCTCCACATTGCGCCAATGACTAATCTCGTTGGGTAGTGTATCTAAAAGATTGCCGTTGGCCTCAAAGTGCTGGAGCTCACGCAGCTTACCAATGTTGCTTGACACGCGACGTATTTGATTAAAGTCTATCCAGAGTTCGCGCAAGGCTTTTAGTTCACCAATCACTTCGGGCTGCAAGTGAACAGCATTTTACAAAATACGTATGCGTTTCTGAGACTTATCTAAGAGTTGTAGCTTACCAACTCCGTGAACTCATTGCCGCCAATATCGAGTCGCTGCAAGCTGGCCAAGCGCACTATAGACTTTGGCAGCGTAATGAGATTGTTCAGCCGCAGCTCAAGTATGCGTAAATTTACCAGGCGACCAAAGTTAGCCGGCAAAAACTCCAAGTAGGTTTCATTTAACAAGAGTTCCTGCAGCGAAATAAGCGAGGTAATGGCTTCCGGCAGCCGATGCATTGGATTGCAGCTGAGATCTAATCTTGTTAGATTCTTGCATGACTTTATCTCATCCGGCACATTGGCTATAACTGTGAAAAAGTATAAAAGCAACTGTCATTGCAATACAGACATGCTGGCTTACGGTTTCGATTTAAATCCAAATGTTGCAGTTGACGCAGCGAACCAATGGCCTGCGGTATGCTCTCCAAATTGTTGCTATTCACATGCAGCACACGTAGTCCTTGGCAATAGAACAATTGCGGTGGTAGCGTTTGTAGCTGCGCGAAAAATGCATTTCACTTAGTATTACGCATTACTGGCCAGTTTTGCTAGACCTACCCGTGTTGAGCTCAAATGCAGCTCCTCCAGTGTGCGCTCATGCTGCCATACCTCGGGAAATGCATCCGTCAGTGGTGTATTGCTATAGTCCAGTTTATCAATTACTTCTTGATGTTTAAATTTAAAGCATGGAAAACACTTATTTAACAGTGGCATGTTGTTGTTGGCAACTAATATACTGCGCTGGTCGTCAATTGTTGTCCTGGTTATTGTGGGTTGTACGGTTTTAAGGCACGGCCGTTGTGTTGCTACAAAGCGTATACATATTCATGAATATGTGTGCATATTTGGGTCGTCGGCTTAAGCCGCATGACTTACCTATGATTCATCGCTGCTGCTGCAGCACAAAGACAGCGCCAGCAGTGTTGAATGTTGTGGCTGCCCGTCGCTCATGTTCATTGTCATTTTTTGGGGCTTGTTATTGTTTTACACACATCATATGCCCCACATACATACAACGTACAGATTCTAACACCTACACACGCACCTGACCTGCGCTTTTATTGTTTATCGCGCTGCAGTTTAAACGTTTAGCAACTTTTGCCAAATGCGCAGTGTTGAGTGAGTAGCAAATAAAATTAAAAATTTGCTTATTGTGCAGTTTTTTTTTGGTTTTCTTTAATGTTTTTGACTTTGAAGAGGAAAATTTGTAGTTGCGAGTTGGCAGTAGGGTTGTTGAATTAATATCGATGTATCGATAGTTTGTGTTTGTTGATATTGACTGCGATAAATTGTACAACCGTAGGCTATCGATATTTAGTTTAAATTTATTTATTGCCAAAAATGTAACGTAATTTGAGCTATACGGTTCGTAATTAGGCATAAGCCATTAAGTTTTTATATTAATTATTTTTATACTTGTTTATTTCTATTTTTATATTTTAGAAATCGCAGTTTGACAAAGAGCAAAATGGCCTAATTACAAAGTCAAACGCAAGATGGCGCATCGCGCTGCCTGGGTAACCATAGGTGGCGTTGCTGTACAGCTCAGAATTTGAAATGAAACGGTTTTTATTTGCAATGAAAATATTAAAAAAAAAGTTAATTTTGTTTTATTTTTGAACTGATTGATTGTTTTTACGTAAAAAATTAAAAAAGTAGACGAGAATAAAGCAAAAGAAATGAGGAATTGTTTGCCTAACTAATACTTCGCGTTTGCTGATTTTTCATACAATTATAATTACGTCAGTAACTTGACTCTTGCAAATCGTTTTGTTGCGATTTTATCAGCATATAACTTTATATTTCTATATACATGATCATAAATGTATATATTTCATTTTTACAATTAATTTACCTCTCTTGTTGTTGCAGGATGGACCTAGTTCTCCTATATAATGCCTTAAGTTTTCTTCTATGAGTAATAATTATCGTGTGCTTCAGCAGCGTCTGGTTGGCATTTGATATGACTTGTTGTTGTGGCTGCGGTGTAAAATAAATACGCAAGCAGAGCACACGACAAGCCTTTGGAATATCTGCACCGCAATCGGGTGACAGACGCTTGGCCATATGGTTTTTAAATGATATAGTGCAGCATTATTTATATACATATCATCATCATCATTCAGCTCTACAGCCCGGGGTGGGTTTTGGCTTTCTCAACAAGTCTTCTCCATTCGTCTCTGTTGTTAGGAAGGCCGCGCCAGTTCCTTACTTCCATCTTTAGCATGTCATCGTCAATATTGTCAATTAGGCGCTTTCTTGGTCGACCCCTGCTTCCTGTGGAGAGTGGTGTGTATGCCAGCACAAGCTTTTGTGCTCTATTCTGGACCATCCGTAGAACATGTCCTATCCAACTTAGCCTCTGGGATTTAATGAATTTGACTACATCTTCGCCATGGTTTAGGCATAACAATTCGACATTGTTCCTTGGGATGTAGTCACCGCGTTCATTTATCTTTGGTCCAAACGTTTTTCGCAGTATTTTTCTTTCAAAGATTCTTAGCGATTGTTCGTCTGCTGTCGTCATGGTCCAAACTTCTGCTCCATATAGGATTATTAGCCTTATGATGGAATTATAAATGCTTAGTTGCATGTCCTCGATAGCAGCTTTGACGTGAATATTTTGTTGTGCGTGTAGTAGGTTTTATTAGCTGCTACAAGCCGATCTTGTAGGCACACCCTTGCGCTGTTGTCATTGCTTATCAAGACACCCAAGTATTTAAAGTTGTCAACTCCTTCGAAGTGATAGTCACCTATGCTGAGGTTCCGTGGTGTTCTTCTCTCGACGTATCTAGACAGTATCATATATTTGGTCTTAGATTGGTTGATTGCCAAACCAACTTCCTCTGCCTTTGCAGCTATATCTATGAGCCTCTCTTTCAAATACCGCTGGTTTCTCGCTAGGATGGCAATGTCATCTGCATACGCTATTAACACCCCAGACCTGTTGAAGACATTTCCAGAGTTTGTGTGTTCTCTAATAGCGTAGTGCAGACATAAATTAAACAACACTGTGGACAGACTGTCACCTTGCCTTACTCCTGCATTGATGTTAAAAAGTGCGCTGTATTCTTGCTGCAGTGCCACTTTTCCTTTTGTGTTGCTTTCAAGCGGGTCAGTTTCCTGTTAATGCCGAAATGTGCAAAAATCTTAGGGATCAGGGGGCGGCTTATGCTGTCAAACAGCATGTGAAAGTCTTTGTTACATTTATAGCTTTTCTCTAGATTTTGCTTCCAGGATCTTCCAGGCCTAAATCCGCATTGGTATTCTCCAAGTAAACTTTCTGCTATGTTGCTCAGTCTGATTGCGAGCATTGTTGAAAAAATTTTGTATCAAACATAAATATATACATATACCTAAGTTATTTTTAAGCGCTGATAATCAGCGGACATCTCAATGGGATGTGGCTTAAAGATCAATCCAATTTCATCATTGATGCACACTATTGCCATTGGAATCACCTTCGTTTGTGAGTCTGATTCAGACATTTTAGAGCGTTACGAAGTTGGACGGACGTGGCACACTTGGGTTTGAGCTGCTTAAATTTGGGGGCCCTGTGGATGGTGGATTGGCTGTGTATCATCATCAACAAAAGAACGAAATCGAAATCGTAATTTTTTCTGCTTTTGAAAATTTAAAAACGTTTTTGTAAGGTTTGACTTCTCAACGATAGGTGGCGATTTTGTCTGCAAAAGCAAATGTGGTGAATTTCACAGTTCGACAGATGGCGCTTTATGTTAAATAAATAGCAAATCTGTATAGCATCAAATTTTAAGTAGCAAAACCGTCAAAATATTTTAAAAGTTTTATTTGTATTGATAAATTAAACTATTAATTTATAATTAAAATTTATCAACGCATATTCACCACGATTTCAATGAGCTTGACAAAAGCGCCATCTATTTGGGACTTCCAGCAGCAGCGTCATCTTTGGTTGCTTCTTTTTATAGCTAGTTATAGCAGCACTTTAATTAATAGATAGATGGCGCTTTTATGCAGCAAATAAAGTGTGGTGTCTTAGGATATACCATAGATGGCGCTTTATGCAAATGATAATTTAAATACTGTAATTTTCATTTAAAGTTTAAAAATAATTATTGAACATTCAGCTGTACGAGTTTCAATAGTTTTGTATTCGACTAATTGCAATTAACAATTATTTCGTTAGAGTTGCTCTCCGCTTTATTAGCAAAGCGCTAAAGTGCAATAAGCAATTACTGCTAACAGCCGCTAGATGGAGCTAGCTTACCAACCAAGTGACTGTTAATTTCAAAAGTTTGTAAAACAACAACAAAAACTCATCTGTGGCACATTTCGTAACGAAATTGAACGAAAACTGATCTATAGATATATATATATATATATATATATATGATATATCACGCCAACAAAATATGATATGGCTTGGTTTTTATTTTTTACATATAATTTGTTTGGTTTCATAAAACCCTCATATTCTCAGGGGAGGGAGCATAAAAAGAGTAAACATTTTTGTTGGGGTGATCGGGTGCTGGGGAAAGGGGGAGTATGGCACATAAGAGCACCTTGAATGACTAGTCGAGTTGCTGAAACCGATGTTCAGCTTGTTGATAGCCAGGTGTGTTTGTCGGTGTCTATTTTGTCCAGTTGCCACTTGTTGCCTTTGACTATTATTCCATCACCAGTCCTCCTGCTGGTAGGGTTCATTTTGAAATTGCCTCAAGAGTATTCATTTAGCTCTTTCTAATCTGTTTACATTGATAAAGCTGTTTCCAATACCATATGACATTATTTGGGTGCTGGCTTGATAACTCACTTGCTATGAAGCAGCTTGTTTTTAGTGGCCAGCTTACTCTTCCTTTGCAGAAGCCAGAATATTTAATGAGTGCTTGTGCTTCCATAGCCATAGCTTGCCAGTTATATGCTTCCGCCATGTCGCATCCAGAGTCAGACTGACATATTTAGCAAGCTTGTCATTGATTGAGATGGGTGGAAAGGCGCCATCTCTCAGCGTTAATGACTAGGGGCCATCTCTCCAGCCATGGTTGCACGTGTTGAGTGCATGCTGCAGCAGGTGCATTGCCAAATCAGAGATGCGACGTTAGCATACGCACAGCAGTGACTGGTCTGCCATATATGAAATAGAGTATTGGGCGTAGGATGGTGCGCTGAGGTACTTTTTGAAGAGGGACTCTGCGATAGTAAATGGTATCGCTAGTATTATTAAAATTAATTCCGTTGACTATAACAAATTGCTCCAAAGCCGGAGCAAGCGAAATATCTCTATTAATAGCTTTTCGTAGAGAACAGGGACCATCAGTTTTAAAGCCAAATCCGAATCGGGCGTTGCTGTTTATTAATAGAGAATTCCTTGTGTTTTTGAAAGCAATTTCAGTTGCGGGGAATCGAGCTGCTGGCTTCAGTTTTGGAGGCAAGTACGCAACCACTACTCTTACCGATGCCTACAAAAGGCAATATTGCGTAGGTAATAGCTTCTCTCACAATGTACCAAGTTGCCACGGTGAAAAAACTCAGGATTTTTGACTCGGCTTTGGATGATATATATGACACTCTAGCTGGCAGTGCCTCTCTGCTGCGAGCTTTATGTCCATATCGCTTACAGGACTAATCTTCACTGTGGGATGATTTTGCATTAATCAGTCAATACTAGTTTTTGGCCTTTAGCTGAAGGAATGTTTTATGTTTCAACAGATAAGGCGTCTGTCGAGGTCTGTGCATGTTCAGATACGATTAGACAAGGAATTATTTGAAGTAATCGAGTTGACAATCTTATCTGAATGCATAAGCATTCACTGAAATCGCCAAATCGATAGCAATTTCTTTCAAGATCATGAAGCGCGAGTTGTGCTGTTGCCTGCCGTGTTCGTCTGGAGCGTCTGAGCACAGTTGTGGCGTCAGCGAATGTTGTTGATGCTGTTAGTTGGACATAGAGAAACTGGTGGGAACATTTTTGCATGTCATATTTTTAAATAAATAATAATAATAAATCATAAAACCACAAAATACGCAAATGTAATGACAGCATTTGTTCAAAACGTTTAAAGTGAGCTTCCGTTTTTTTCCGCTGCGCAGCGTTAGAGTGCAGCATTTTGAACGCTATCTCAGGCCAACCATAGATGGCGCAAGCGCATTATGCAAGCGGCAGTTGTTTTTAAAATGCATAAATAAAACTGCACAAATAAAAGATTGTTGACTATTGAAAATCATTATAAAATGTGTCAAATGCTATTTACTATGCAAATTCGTTGGTTTGCAAATTTACCTGAACTTTGTGGCAACTCGCAGCGTATGTAAATTTGGCCCCTTTTAGGCATTGTTTTTTTTCTTCTTTATTCAATTGCAAGTTGTCCTCAAATGCAATGCAAAATTAATTGAGTAGCTTTTAAATGCTTTTAAATAAAATTATGCACGTTTTGTACATTTAAATATTAACAACAATATACATTAAAAAAAAAAGATAAAAAAATTGTTGTGACCTCAGCTAAAAAGATCGCGCCTAGGAAAATAAAATCAAATACCAACAACTTTGTATTTCTTTATTTTTTGTACAACTCGCTTGGCGTCCGTCTTGCCTTCTCGTCAAATTTACACTTCAAACAATAGTAAAAACTTGTACAACAAAGTGCAAATAAATACGTAATAAACATTTGTTGTTGTTTATATTTGCAAGAGAAAATAAATTAACAGCAAAGTTTTTGACACATCGCATGCAATTTTATTTTGGTCTCCGTTTCAGTTTGGTTTTTTGTCTGGTTGCAGTTGGATTTCGAATTTTATGAGCTGCTGTCGCGGCGGTAATTGCCATGACTTGAAAGCCCGAAAAGTGCCTAGTCTTTGAATAAATAAATAAAACTTAAACTGCGTTATTTTTGATGCTCACTTTTCGAACGCAACTTGTTAATTCTGACAAAACATTTGTTGCCTTTTCAGTCAATATCAGTGTTGTGCGTGTGTGTGTGTGTGTATATATTGAAAAATAAAAAAAAATGTTTATAAAAAAATGTACTTATATTTTTAAATGCTTTACAGTGATAATAAATTGTAAAGCTATAAGCAACATCTTCGGGAGATGTTAGAGAAAAGCCTACAAGTTACTGTACTGAAAAAAAAGCAATACATTGCAGTAAGTTGTTGTTTCGACCTCTCCGTGCCTAATTTTTTGTGGAAAACCATAAAATGCATACTCAAAATGCCATAAATAATTAAGTTAAGTGAAACATAAAAACGAAATAGAAACTCGTGCGTAAGAGAAGTTTCGAACACACTGTATATTCAATATTTTTCTATGCAAACGACTGAGTACATTTCGTGAGATAACTTTGCCTATGCTTTTACCTCAGGCTGTACTAAGCTTTAAATCAACTGCGTGGTTCAGTATCTTTATGGAAGCTATTTAAATTATTAACCATTTACAATTATTTTGCATAAATTATATGGCATCAGATGCGGCCGACTTTGTGATACCCTCATCCTCTTTACTGCAATTAATTCAGTTATATTGCTTAAGTTAAATATATATAATTTTGTTTGATTTTTTAAGTGGCTATGATCTACCGATTTTTCTAATCACAACTATATGATTATAATGAACAGATTGTAATACTAATTGACAGATTTGCTCTTTGGAACTATAATAATATATAGAATACCGATTAAAATTGAATTCAATACTCTCCTTTTAAAGTAATAAAACATTCGAATTTGGTTGGAATAACTTAAAAACAGATTAAATAAACTAATTTGGTGCAAAAATCAAATTATTCGACCGATTTGATCTACTATTGCTTATGCAATAGTTTACCAATTAAGTCGAATTCAATATCTTCAAAAACAAACCAAATAAGATAAGTTAAAATCAGGCGCGCACGACCTTGGAAGAGCTTGGACCACTTATTTACAAAAGTGATTCTTTTATATTGCTTAGGAACTCCCCAAAGCCAACTTAACCGACTTTGGATCTTAATCAAGCTTCGTACATTATTGGGAAACATTAAAATCGTTCAGCGTAGGGCATAATATATTCAAAATCAAATTTAAAATTTTCTACGAGAGCTAAAGATATATTTAATCGATTTTGATCAAATTTAGGAATACCAAAAAATTTGCTTTATAAATTGTGTGTTTTTTTTTAGAGGTATAGCGCTTTAAATTGCAATAAAACAACGATGAATTATTTGATTGACATGTATTTTTTTATGCGAAACATAATCTTGTGGCATATTACATTTGTCCAATCTGGACATCCAATTTTCGATGATTTTGTCCAATAATACTGCGAATGTTGTCTTCCAAATGGTTAAGCGTTTGTGGCTGATCCGCATGTACCAATGACTTTACGCAGCCCAATAGAAAGTAGTTTAGCGGTGTTAAATCACAAGATCGTGGAGGACAATTCACAGGTCCAAAATGTGAAATTAGGCGCTCACCAAACGTGTCTTTCGATAAATCGATTGTGGCACGAGCTGTGTGACATATTGCGCCGTCTTGTTAGAACCACAGCTCCTGGACATTATGGTTTTTCGATTCAGAAATGAAAAAGTCAATTATCATGGCTCTACACTTTAGGATTAGCTTCACTCCAAATGCGGCAGTTTTGTTTGTTGATGTAGCCATTCAACCAGAAGAGCGCTTCAGCGTTATACAAATTTATGAAACACAGAACAGAAAAATTATGAAAATCGGGAACAACGGCAACCTTGTTTAGGGCCCATTCGACGAATCTACGCCTTGCTTGATGATCGTTTGGTTTCAATACTTCAATTGATAAACCATTCTGAGAATAAATCATCTCGAACAGTAATGTCAACTTAAAGTTCTATATCTTGAAAAAATTACCCTTTAGAATCTAATAATTCGTTTAGAACTTTTTGACTCTTTCGAGTTGGTGTAAATCCCCATTATGGGTACAATAAAATATATCTCCGATATCAGAAAACTAAATTAAACTTACATCCAATAAAATAACAAAAGTGGATTACTCTAGTTCTTATCAACTCGTAAGATCCATTCATACAGACGGACATTTGAACCGACAGGCATACCTTCATGGCTATATCAACTCTTCTACCCACTCTGATCACACTTTGGCGTGCACCGACCTTTCCGTAAGGGTGTTAAATGCCATATCAAAGTTTTTCGATTATTTATTCAGATATTGACCAAATTCGCTATATATAATATATATGTATTCTTAAGTAATGTGCTGATCGGTTGTCCATATCATATAGCTACCAAAGGGAAAATCTATAAAATAAACTGGTACATTTTTTCTGAAGATATCGTAAAGTTGAGCCAATCAAAGTATTTAGCAATATAACTGGTTTCATAGTAAAAAAGCGGTACAGGGTATCCAAAAGCCATCCGAGTTTGACTGTTACAAACGCCACCTTTTTGATTTATTTTGCTTGTGTGTCTGACTAAATGGTCCAATTAACTAACTTTAATATTGTATTACAAGGTACACTTGGGGCCTACAAAATAAATAGTATATAAACACGGTGAATATAGATAACGCTGAATTGTTCTCCTCCTGTTGAAAAGTATACATTTTTTTTCAGAAGCAGGACTTAAATATTCAAAATAATTTATTTTCATTGTTTTTTTTTTTGATAAAAATTGTTATTCTAATTATCAGTAATCCATTTTTAGGAGGAACTGTCCGTTTATGTGTTTTCCATATCAGTTCCAAGGAATTCAGAGTGATAAGTTTGCAACTATAAACGTTGAAGAAAGCAGTGAATTCAAGAAGTTTTCTGTTTTGATTTAGCAAGCAACTTTGATTTCTAGAAAGTAAGTTTCTGAGCTTGTTTATATCTTATATATACATATATATATATGTGCTATATTGCTAAAAGTTTGTCCGTATACGAGATTTATTTACTTGGCTGCGAGAAATGAGAATTTTTTAAGCCCCCATAGGGTATCTTTGAGGCTTTTCTTCCAAATAAGTTCTATAATAGTGAAACTTTTATACACAGTTTATAGCCGAAAACCAACGGTGATGTCCTTAAACAGTACAGATTTACTTGGTCCAATAGCGTATTACTGCTCGCTATTGCCAGTGCTAGGCAAATGCATCAGTGCTGCTGCGTGAAATCGAACTACCGCTATTCGATTTAAAAGGCGGGTACGCTACCAATATGCCATCGACGGCCACACGCTTGATTTTAAAATATTCTATATAGTTAAAATGTCTTAGCTAAATTATTTCCTTGGAATTATATTCTTCGATTTCTTTCCTTGCCAATAATGAATATAACTTGAAAAGCTTGCTGTCTTACTATATTCCACATGTCCCTCGAGTCAAGGCTAAAAGTTGACCAAAATAACACAAATACCACCTACTAATTACTGCCTTGTAAATAAAAAATTAACAAGCAGCTGTTTAATTTTCCGTCTGAAAAATTGTCCTTAATAAGTAGTACAAAATAACTGTAAATGTGCTCACTAATAAGGACAACCCATGCTGTCCATAAACGGTGGTAGGTATAAGGTTGACCCAATAACCATTTCTGTTAATTGTTAGAGCACTTGCCGTTCATTGAGGAACTTTAACCGGGTCAAAATGAGAATATTTCATTCAATAATTTCATGACTCATACATTCATAGCTGCGCAGGAGCGCTAGCTTTGCCATAACTACCCCGTTATTTACCGGCACATGTTAACTGTTAAATTTCAACATCCCCAAAATGAGCAAAATGCCGGTTGAGACAGTGGGGTTGAGACATTGAGCAATATTTCTTACTCAATGCGCAGAAGCAGCAATAATCACTCGAAGAGAGCAGAGGGAACTTGTCGAAGAGTGAGAGTTTTACCGTTATATGTTTAGCTGTAACGGTAATTTGGCTTACTTTGTATTTTATCTGAAAGTTTGATCATTAAATAAATTCACGCACGTTTTTGTTTATAGTTTTTGTGGTTATCCGGGTTATTATTTTTACTCAACTATTGTTACTATGGACTGTAATTTAGTTTAGGTTTGTACAATATTAGTTTTGAATGTTAAGACTTTGCTTAACTTGGGGGGGGTTGGATGATGAAAACTAAATTTCTGGTAACGCATCAGGTTGTATACTAGACAAATGTGTAGCGGCTTTGCCTTATGGACGACGTGGTATCTCTGGCTAACATATTTTTTAACATCTGCGCTTCTGCAAAAAGATTTGCTTACTTGGGAAACGACTAATAAAAGTAGCGAATTACCTTTCTCAATCTACTTTCTGACTTAACACTTCTTGGGCTTGTCACTACAGTTGCACTTGCCATCATCTTTCTTTTTGGAACCGGAGGACGATTTACTCCTACATTTGTCTTCCTCCTTTTTCAGACTTGCCGACTTACATTTGTCCTCATCCTTCTTTTTCCGACTTGCCGACTTACATTTGTCCTCATCGTTCTTTTTCTGACTTGCCGATTTACATTTGTCATCTTCCCTGATTTTCTGACATGCTGACTTACATTTGTCATCTTCCCTACTTTTCCGACTTAATGACTTACATTTGTCCTCTTGATTCTTTTTCTGACATTTGTCGTCAGAAGAGTTTCCCCCTTTATTGTTTTGGGGACAAGTACATTTGCCATCGTCGTCGCCCTTTTTTTTGTTGCCAGAACCACCTTTGTCCTTACATTTGTCATCATTCGTTTTACTTTTCTGCTTAGCATTTTTATCCTTTTTCTTCTGCGCATCGGAACCGCGCTTACACTCGCAATCACACTCCTTTTTACCCATGTTCCTGCTGCTGCTGCTGTTAGGTTTGAAAATCAACAATAAAAAAAATTTTTTTTTTTTAATTTGTTGTTTCTATTTTATGCCAGCCAGAAAAGTTGTTGTTTGATGCCAGAAATTTAGAATGAAACTGAATTTGAAAGCATACTGCTTGTTAAGTCGTTGACTTTGAAGGGCGACGCAAAAATCCATGTTTGCTTAAATAAAAAAAAAAAACACAAATATTTTCGAAAAGGTTTTTTAAAAGTTTAAATTAAAAAAAATACAGTTTGTTGTTTCCGTTTCGCTCAAAACAATTCACTCACTCTGCACTTTCTCTCTCTCTCTCTCTCTCGCTTTCTTTTTGTCTCTCGTAAATGTATATTGAGCACAGAGCCAACCCCCCGCCCACTAGCGCCCCAAATAAATCAGCGCCCGCTCTTGTGAAAAGCGCTCATTTTTCATTAGAACATTGAGCAAGCAGCAAGCAGTGTGCAGCTGCCGCAAAGAAAATTCCTAGTGCAAATTTGTATTTTTAATTTAGTTTCTAGCACAAAGTATACAAACAAAAAAAAAAAACAGCATAAATGCTTAAACCCTTTAAATAATATAATATTAAAGTAATAAGTGTTATAAAATAATAACTATATTAATTGTAAAGCAAAGCAAAGCAAAGTAGGCGGCGAAAAAATCGATTTTTGCTGTACAAAAAAAAAAAGCCAAAGAAAAAAATTAATTATAAACGGCATTTATTTAAATGTTTCAAGTTGGGCTGTGCTAATCAAGTAACAACTTAAGGGCGTTTCGATTAATTAAATTAAGTAAATTATACACCAATAACGGCATTTAAAACAACTTAAGCAATATGGCGGCCAAACGAAATAATGCAACAATAAATACAGCTGACAACAATAATGCTTTAACCCTGGATGAGCGTCTGGTGCGTCAAGTGGACAGCGTTATACCCAAGAAGCGGTAAGTCCCGATGCAGTCACTACTGGTTCCAAGATTTAAGCTTTATTAATTCGCAGACAGGAGGCGCTTAAATGGTATGGCTGGGGCTACAATGACTCGCAGTTCTATAGTCAGCAAGGACTTATTTGCTTTCGCGGTGAGAAGTAAGTAGCCGAAATTGTTATAAATTACCGGCACTAATTACGCTCTTTTGCAGATATCCTTTGGGTGGTTGTGAGTTACCCACATTTACCAAGTGGGTGCAGCAAAAGTTCCAGTTAACACTTGATGAAGCCAAAAGCTATCCCGAACCACCCAAAAGCTATCCAGAGCCCGTGCTTAACGCTGGTTTCCTTAAGGAACTGTCTGCCAGCATAAAGGTTGAGCATTCACAGGAGGGCATAGATCGACTGGTGCGTTGTCATGGTCAGACGCTGCATGACATCTACAGTCTTTGGCATAATAAGTTTACGCGCATACCCGATCTGGTTGTTTGGCCAAGATGCCATAGCGATGTAGTGCAACTGGTTCGCTTGGCGCAGCGACACAATGTCATGCTTGTTCCTTATGGTGGTGGAACTAGTGTTTCGGGCGCTATAACCTGTCCACAGCATGAGCAACGCATGATCTGTGTGCTGGACACCTCACAGATGAATCGTATGCTTTGGTTAAATCGTGAGAATCTAACCGTTTGCTTTGAGGCAGGTATTGTGGGCCAAGATCTGGAGCGTGTGCTGCGGCTGCAGGGCCTGACGGTGGGTCATGAGCCGGACAGTTATGAGTTTAGCACATTGGGCGGCTGGGTTGCTACCCGTGCCTCGGGCATGAAAAAGAATGTCTATGGCAATATTGAGGATCTAGTGGTGCGCGTGCGCATGGTTACGCCCAAGGGCACGCTTGAGCGCGAGTGCAGCGCGCCTCGTGTCTCGGTGGGACCTGATTTCAATCATGTCATACTCGGCTCAGAGGGCACCCTGGGCGTCATAACCGAGGTTGTGCTAAAGGTTCGCCCGTTACCAACCGAGCGTCGTTATGGTTCTTTGGTGTTTCCGAACTTTGAACAGGGTGTGCTTTTTATGCGTGAGGTGGCACGCAGACGCTGTCAACCCGCCTCTGTGAGATTGGTGGACAATGAGCAGTTTGTGTTCGGTCAAGCGCTAAAACCGGAGAAAAGCTGGTTAGCCAGCTGGTTGGATGCCTTCAAGCAACAATATGTGACTAAATGGAAAGGAATAGATCTGAAGCAGATATGCGCTGCTACACTGCTGTTTGAGGGTGAGCTTAAGGAGGTGCAGCGGCAGGAAGCCTTAATTTATGAAATTGCCAAAAAGTATCAAGGCTTCCCGGGTGGTGGACAAAACGGCGAGCGTGGCTATATATTGACCTTTGTCATAGCTTATATCAGGGTAAGTTGAGTGTTAAGTCGTGCTGAAGTCAAACCATAACGTTTCTTAAACAGGACTTTGGACTGCATCAAGGTATTGTTGCCGAATCCTTTGAAACCTCTGTGCCCTGGGATCGCTGCAGCTTGTTATGCCGCAATGTCAAACAACGTGTGGATGCCGTAAGTCAAAGAATGCCTAAATATCTTTTTTTTTTTTAATTATTTTATTTTGATTTTTAGGAATGCCTCAAACGCAAAATTAGCCTCTATATGATTTCCTGCCGTGTCACACAGACTTATGATGCCGGGGCCTGCATCTATTTTTACTTTGGTTTTCGCTATACGGATATAGCCAATCCGGTGGAGGTATTTGAGGCAATAGAGCATAGTGCACGTGATGAAATACTCGCCTGCGGTGGCTCATTGTCGCATCATCATGGTGTGGGAAAAATTCGCAGTCATTGGTATCGAAATGCGGTTACGGACACGGGCACCAGTCTTTACTGCGCCGCCAAACAGCATTTGGATCCACAGAATATTTTTGCACTGGGCAACTTGCTGCCATCGTCCCAGCCCACGGAGCAGCAGTCAGTGTCGGAGCTGAAACCACCGAAGGCCAAACTTTAGAGCGGGTAGCGATGGTCGTGATACCTCCCACCCAATCTCTTCACAAGTCCTGTGAAGTCTAATTTTCACGCTTAACTAATTCTCTGCTCATTTAGAATTTTTTTTTTGTGGACTCGAATTCCTTTTTGTATATGGGTATTACAATTTTTGATAAATAAATGGATTATTATTTGTACACGTCAAAAACAAACATGGATGCCACAAAGATTTCCAGTTCGAAGACAATATGAAGAACAATGCGTTCTTATCTGGTCAAATGTTAGTGGTCTGACTTATCTGTCTGACAGTTAACCACAAAAGACAATAATAATGCCTAGACAGCAAATAAGTACATGGACCATGCACACTACCTTTTAAACTTTTGTTTGGGGCTTATCGGTTAAAGGTCTTGCTTGTGTAGTTCATATTAATATTTGGTATTTTGAAAGTTTGTTTTGAATATCTAGAAAATTGTAATCAATAGTTTTCAGTGTTTCACCAGTTTGCATGGAGAGATAACATAGTTGCGGATTGGGGCAGTAATTCGTATAAGTCACCAACTTTTGATGCTTCTAATATTAACTAAAAAGTGCTTGCTGTGGGAAATCCAATACCATCGGCCTAGGAACAAAACAGAAAAGTAACACAGTCGGATTGGTAAGAAAAGCGTATTCGCTTCTTAATTCGAAAATTCGGTGGCTCGATTTCCCGCAGTAGGACTGATGCATTTTTCTACCGCTGGCATCGCTGGCGTCTCCGTTCGGACTTGACTATAAGCTGTAGATCGCGGTTCTCTTCGAACAACTACAACTTCTATCCTTATGAAAGCGTCATGCTCTGCATGGGAGCGACTGTCTGAAAAAAACAATTCTCTCTTAATAATACTCACATGGGGGTACACAACAAATGCCATTTGAAAAATTGTGTTCCCCATTTTTGAAAACTTTAAATGTAACGATATAAAAATGGATTATTTTAAGTTTCTCCCAGAAACCGATTGTGTAAAAAAAACCATTTTCCCCGACTTTATTACCAATTCAGTCCTAGCTGAAGCATTGATATCTATATTTATAATTATTCGAAGGAAATAGTAGTCAACAGTTTATAGGCAAATCGAAATATCATCTTTTAGACCAGAGAACTTACGACTATTGGGTAACAATGATGACATTTCTTACCTTTAATTTGGACTCATTGCCATGTTTCGTTCATATCTTCAGTAATCACAGTTCAAGACTTCGTTTGTTTAAAAATTTGTTAAATTTATTGGGCATATAGGCAAGAACACGCATTGAATATGGCAAGTAACCATTAAAATGTGGTATATTCCTGCTCATAGGATGATAAATTAACTTATAAGCTGAGAGCCTCATAATGCAATCAGATCTAGGAAATAATTGCACCAAAGCGAAGTCCTTAGTCTTGAAATACTAACGCTCGAAGTGGTGTTCAATGTAAAACCTCGCGCTGTTAAATTGTACCAGTCGTCCCTGCGTATCAAGTCTAGACAAAAACCCAAAAGGCTGCGACCAGCTCTGCACATCCTCTGATCATCGTAGTCATTTGCGGCTAGCTGAATCTGCAACAGCTTTGGGTTGTCTATATGTGCGCCTGTCGTCGAAGTTAAGAGCATGCCGCACAGCCAAGAGATCAAATGTCATCAAGTTGTCAACTTCGTTAGCATGCCAAAAGATACAAAAAAAAGAGGGAAAAAACATCATGACGACGACGACGACGACAACATGCAAAATCTCTGTCAGGCTGCTCGTTAATAGCATTGGGGCGCAGCCTCTGGAGCTGTTCATTGATGTCGTACTGACTGAGTGCCTGACTGACTGGGTGACTGCATTTGGCTTGTTACTGCTAACCCCTAAGCGCCTTAGGAGTAGTATTCACTAAACACGCACAGGCCAAGTTGGGATACGCAGCAAGCTGCCTATAAATAAAGATTACAATCAAAAGACACAAAAGTTCAGGCATGCGGCTTAGCCGGCACTGTCGTTGCAATTTAAGTGGTCGGATGCAGTACGCCCAATGGCCAGGCCGGTTTTGGCAGAACTGCTGTCTGAGAATTGTCAGCAATTAACCCCCAGGTTAAAGCGACTTGCAGCTTGCAGTCCTGTGATTTATGCCCAAAAGTGCCTTAAAGTCAAATACAATCAACGCAGCAAATTTATGGCAGCAGAAGGCCGCAACAGGGTTGCTGCCATGGCATCCATCCTGTCTTGGCCACTTGGTCACGTTCGCTGCGTTTAGGCATTAGAAAGAAGACAAAGCCTAGCAGGGAATGTCTCACATTGCTGCGTCTTGTTTGTTTTTGTTGAAATATTTCCATGTTCTCAATGGATACGTTGTTATTGAAAATGCACGAACACGCATCCAATGCGCCGGCGTCTACCTGAGTGTAAAGGAATCTCATTTACATAAGTATGCGATCGTAAGCAAGCGTAACGCAAGAGCGGCCTCACAAAAAAGATTGTGCTAATGTATCTAGTATTGACAAGAAAGTGCCTAAGGATGTTGGGCCAAATACACTCGTGGTAATATAAAAAAATTGTGATTAAAACATAAAGCAAATGGGACTGATGATGGCGGTAATTGTATAGTCCGTCCATGGTTTGTTTCTTGATCAGCAACAGTTGAGTCTCTAAATAGTTCCGCAAGAAAGTTGCCGCAATAGCACCAGTAGCAATATAAACAAATCGTGTGTAGATACATTTGAGACGGCAACAAGTCGCTGGCAACAGCTTAGCCACTTTTCTCAGCAACACGAGTGCTCACTGTGCTAGCAACAAAAGAAGCAACCGAGCAACATGTTGCGCATATCAATGAAGTGAGTAATACACTGCAAGAAAAACTCTTGATGCTTTCAACGTTTGAATATTTCTGCATTTTAGTGAATGCATTTTTTTGTGTGATGAGCATTTTCTAAGAAAGCGGATTTGTTATGGAAAATAGCTCAAATATTGTTTGTAATTAACTTAAGATTTTAAAACTTGTACAACTGGGAATAGTTATTGGACAATTCGTGAAATTTAGTAAATTTATGCAATAGGCACAAAAGGGGTGGATTTTTTTTATTATTTATGTAACTGTAGTGAAGTGTGTGTGGTCAAATCTTTATTAAATTTGTTTAAGTTAATTTAAACAAATTGCTAATCGCTATTACTTTGCTGCAGATGCTCTAAAGTTAATCTTATTACGCATCCTGTCATTATTTAAGGAGCTACAACTGATTTAACAAATTAGAAAAAAATCGTGGCCCATTACTTTTGGAGCAAAAAGGGGGTTCCTTCATATAAAGTAAGCAAAAGAAAATGAGAAGAATTTTTAGTTATACTTTTTCATTACTTCATTAAAAACTACCATTTTTAACCCGTCCTTGATTAAAATTAATTGTGAATTTATGTACAAATTGTTCGTAGTAAGCAGCTGAAAAGGTTTTATATATTATTAGTATGTTTGGTAAGCTACTAGTCAGCAAAAGTCATAAAGCTTATTCGATTTCTTGAAATTATCTTGAGGAGAAGAAATTATAGCACTTTTAATTTCTTCCGAAAATAATTGCATTGTGGACCATCAAATTAAAAATTGTTTGTAGTCTGTATAGCTGAAAGGGATTTTTAGACGTTTTTGTGCGTAATATATCTTTTTTAGTTTTTAAACTGTGTACAAAATATTTTTCAATATATTTTGTAAACTTCATTTTAGCACTGTTTAGATTTTAGTAAACCTCATCGCATTACACATTTAATATCAAGTTATTGAATAAAAATAAACTTATTTATTTATTTTTAAATAGAAAATCAATTATCTTAAATATTTTTAAGGGTTTAAATAATGTAGTTCCATATATTTTTGTCGGAACGGATACGGCGGGAAATGGAAATCTGACTTAAACGCAAAATATTAGAAATCCAAAAAAAAAAGTTTACGAGTATAAAAAGTACTTCCTGCAAAAATCCACATAAATTGTTCACCCTACACTATACATAGAGAAACGAATTCCATATTAACTTTAAATGACAATTGAAATATCAGTTGCAATAATTCGTGCTCAAACTGACATATTATTTTCTGGCTTTTGGTTTTTATTAATTGTAGAAATATTTTTGTTTCAAAATTTTGCTTTACATTAAGTGTGCCGCATAAAAATTTCTTTGAATTCAAATGCATTTTTTTCAGTGTACGCTCTCAGTCAACCAGCCGTAGTGCTCAATCAGCGCTTCAGTCGCACCTGGCGGCGACGCTGTCTACTTCGTTTCAGAGTTCAGTTGCTAACAACGCGTCGAGCGAACAACAACAACAAAGCGCAGAAAATAAATACAATTTTTACTCTATAATTAATTTCGTTTTTTGCAAATATTATTTTTTGTTGTTGTTGCTTATTATTAACTTGCAAAGAAGCTTGCAATTCATCTTCTTGACGTAGCACGGAAAGAGTTGTCGCATTCTAAGAGAGATTGAGAAAGAGTACGAGAGAGTTTTCGGAACGTGTAGGGGCGTGAGAGCACAAAGTGCTGCAAAGACGCAAGGCAGCCGGCTAGCTGCAACAGTTTCGATTTGAACGTGCAACAAACTTGACGGGATTTCGGTTGGTGTTTTAAAAACCGTGCGGTTTCTAGTGATTGCTTTTGGCGAATTCGGTAAAAATTGTTATTGTGTGTTAGTTATTCTGTGTATGTTTTGTGTGTGGGAAAATGCAACAAATTGTCGCGGCGTCACATGTGCAATAGTTTAAACGTTTTAAGCGCGTTTTGTTGTGGCTAAAACGTTTCGACGGATTCGAGCCGATTGAACGCTTGGCCAGTTGTTGATGTAATTGGCGGCAGCTGCTTTTGTTTTGCCTTTAAGAGCTACGAACAGGTGCGTCGACGCATGAAAAGCATGCAATCAGTACATAATATACTTGGTAACTGCGTGTAGTATTATTTATTTATTTATTTATTTATTAGTGTAGCAAGCAACAAGTGTACTAAAAACAGTTAAAACGAGTCAAGTTTGTTTGTTTGTTTTTTTTTGGGTTGCAATCATTAAAAATGCATTAGAAGCCAGCCAACGAACCTTTTGATAAAGGCCAAGATAGCCTGCCGCCAACTTGCCAGTGCAACACTGGCATGCTGCTGTGCGCCTTTCTGGCCGGCCTTTCATCGTTTGGTCACACCGTCATCAGTTGCTGTAGCATTCAAACACTTTGGATGCACCTGCAATGACTTGTAAAAATTTTTGTTACAGCTGGCCGCTGAGCACTCTAGGCGGGTTCTTTACAGTTTGCTAGCCAGAACTAAGTTTCCAAGTGACGCATTATAAGATTCGCACTAAAAACAGCCCACACTTTACGGCTAACACTCCAAAGTGTTTTATGCGATGTGCTTTTGAAAATTTGTTTTTACGACATGCCAAGCCAAAATCAAAATTCTAAACTCAAAAGCAAAAAGGCAAATGGCATTTTTTGGTCAAGTTGTTAGTGGATCGAGCCAAGCGCTTAGGTACGCGTCACTTTTTAATTATGGCCAAGTTTTCGACAAGGCTTAAAGCGTTTGCTTGGCGTCACACTCTTGGCCCACCAACGCAAAAATATTTTGGCGAGTTAGAATTTTATTTAAATTCAATGACACCGATTGTGTGGGATGCCTTTCAATTTGGTTAGCTTACAACACCTGGCTGAAAAATAAATGGAACTTATATGCGATAAGCCCCCAAAGAATATAAAAATTTATTTTAGATTATATCGATATAGATAAATGGGATAACTTTTGGAAACACATAGACAGACAACCTTTTTCTAACAACGTCTTACATTAACTTTGACGATTTTAGAGTCTAAAGGGTGTTATGATTTTAATTTGATTTGAGATGATGAGATAAAAATAGCATAAGTTTTGAGATGACTATTAAATTTAATGTTTACATTTTTTATATAGTATAGAATAATTCAATTTCATACAAAAGTTTATGTAGTTAATAATATGTGGTTAGTAATACTGAAGTCACATAAGTACAGATCAATGCAATGTCTATGGGATAGGTTTGTGCATACAAGAAATTAAGTTGCATTTGATTGAAGAAAAAGGGAACGGTCCCTTTCAAATTCCTTTTCTCCAATTGTACAAACTATGTATTATTTGAATAAGCAAAGATTGCCATCGCAATGTTTATGAAATGTACAATTTCTGTCTTACTTTTTGGTTTATTGAAAAACTTACAAAAAAACGTTAAGGAAACAATAGGCGAAGGAATTTGCTACAATAACGATTGTTGACACAGTCGTACTTAGCCTATGTTTAAAAAATGCGAAATCCTGCAATATTTGATTGGCAATCGTTTCCATGTGAATTTCTTTAATTTATTTTTTCCTTGCATACTTTTAGATTCTGTTTTGATTGGGTATTTATATACAAAACAACTTTATATTTATTTTTCATTTTTTGTGTTGTGCTCTTGCAAAGAGAGAAACGAAACAACAATGTTTCGTTTTGTTTTCATGCATATCCTGTCGTAAATTCGCTTTCAGTGCCTGTTTGTACAATATCTTAACTTAAGATTGCCAAAGTTAAGTTAGCTAATTTAAGTATCGTAATTCAATCACTTTAAATATAATTTACTTCTTTCTGAATTATTAAAATGCAATAAAACATGTATTTATAGTTGTAAAGTACTTATGTTCCAATAATACTCAAATATATTGTTAACTGGCTGTACTCTACAAAGCATATATAAGGATTATGCCAAGAAAACTATTTCGGAATTAGAATCATATTTAAGCAGAGTTATCGTTTTTGTAAGCTTTTATTTTAATAAGACAGCTTTTATTAATTTTTTAAGGATCGACAGTTCTAATCACTTCTTAACATCATCAACTTGCATTTCATTTTTGGGCAGTGCTCGTGTCTTGGCCATTTTGTATAAAGTTTCCATTCAGCTCACATTTAAAGAAAACTGTTCGGATCAGCTATCTTTCTCAATTTCATAGATTTAATTGATAGAATTAATTGATTAGACAAAAAATAAACAAACAATATATATAGCTTTACACAAAATACTATAACTTTCAATCTTCTAGCTAATAAGCTGTCAAATTTTCATTCTTTTCTTACAAGTGGTATAAACTTTTCAGCTGGCATATTAACTTATATAAAGTAGAGTTGATAACCAATAAAATTGTTTCCAATATGATCGGAAAAAAGACAAAAATTAATGTCAAGTTTATTATCTACTTATCGATTAAGGCATTTAAATCTTCGGAATTATAAAATGAAAGATACACCTTAATTGAGAACAGTCATGATAGTTGCTACGTAATCATACGCAGATGTAATACATATATTTAACTATAGTATATCAAAATCTGAGCATAGTTGTAGTGTTGAATGTGTGTAAAGTGAAGTAATTTTGGAGTGTATCCCAATGTTGTCACTCCTATAGATAAGTATTTCCACAATTGCTACTTAAATATATCCATAAGATACTTTTTAGCTTATAGATACTTAAACTTGTTGAACTGTTAGCCATAAAATGCATGCTCAGCTTAACACAAGCATACAACTGCAGCAATGTTTTCCAGTAACAACAACAACACCAAAAACTATAACAAAACAACAACTTTGTTATATTATAGCAACAACAACACCAACAACAACAAGGAGCGTCTATTCATCTAGCTGGCAAGGCGAATGGTCTAAAGGCGCGCTTAATTAACATGCAACTGGCAAAGACGGCAGCGACAACGACAAGCTAAAAGGCAACGACAACACGTCAAAAGTGCAATCAAAGATATCAGCGTGTTTGCATGCAACTGCGGCAACAACAACAGCAGCAATTATAAGTATCTGCCACAACGTCTAGCAGTCCTAACAAAGTATTGCCAATCAGTCAGCGTTGCTTTAATGAAGATAATGATGATGATGCCAGTGATGATGTAGTTGGTGATGATGATGACGATGGTAATGACGACGTTGCTGATGAGGCCTTGCCCTGCAGCTGCTAATTAAAGCAAAGCGCAGCATATACGTACATTGGCTCAAAAGGCAAAAGCAATAGACCAAGTTACGGAGCACTAGAACTCTGAAACAGGAACCCAAACAAAATACAAATACAACGGCAACAACAGCAACAACTGCAACAAAAAAGCAGCAGCAGCGGCAGCAACAACAACAGAAGCAATGTAAGTAGCAATTGGCATTTGACTTTCTTTCAGTTTCAGTTTGTGCAACGTCTGCGGTTTGCGACTTTCTAAGCCAGTTGCCAATTTGGTGCACTGTTTTGGCCATTTTGGCATTTTAACTGCAACTGCAACGCGTACACGGCGGTTGTCGCCAATCGACGTTCAATTGTTCATGCAACTTGGCCGCAGCTTGCTCCAACAGCGTTCAAGTTGCTCCGAGACTGGGTCGCGTGATTGACACAAATGCCACGCATAGTTTTGAAGGCGGTTTGCCTGCAATGCGCATATGGTCAAAACCAGCGGCCAGTTGCATACTTCCTGTGCCTGCACAGCGCTGATTGAATTTTAATAGCCATAGCTAGCATAAATGTATCTTAGAGATACTTACTTTAATGTTGCTTTGCACCGGCATCCTCCGGCTAAATCTTGCATGTTTGTTTAAGTAGCTGCTACTCAAAGCGACTAAAGAACATGAGTCAATAGGGGGGAAAAATGTATAAAAAATATATAAAACCAAAGATAACCAATAATAAGCATGACGAGAAGCTGTAGACACGCAAACTATGGGGCGTTTGTGGTTTTATTAAGAAGTTTTTGCGCGCTAAGATAGCACTTTTTTGAGGGCAGAGTGCAAGTAGAATGTATCTGAGGTATGAATTGTGGTTATAAGACTATTCGGGGATAGGAATTTTTTTTGACAAAACTCCCTAGTTGCGACCTAGGTCAATGGAACATGTATTATGTGAACTTTAATACTGCAACAATTATTTTTGAAAGAACCTAGCCGAATTTCAAAATTTGTTTAAGTTCTTTTTTCCATCAGGTTTCCAAGTTGGTTATCTCTTAGTGGTTTCACTAATAGCCCCTGCTCGTTAGCTAAGGTCAATTAAGTATTGATTGGGACCTTGTGATTACTATGTTGTAATAACAATAAGGGATGTTGTGGGGAATATAATTATGTACAACTACTTAAGAGAAACCGTTGGGCTATGGCAGAAATTTTGATGTGAAAACTGCATACACTTAGCCGTCCTATGCCGCAGTGTTCTGTTACTATTCCCATTACTATTGTGGTTCTGTCTTTGATAAAGCGTAGAAATTCATATGGTCCCAATTCCACACCGCCTAAGTTCTTACCAACTTTACGATCTGTTATACCATATCCGTAAATGGTCTTGGTACTACCTACTTTCGATTTTAACCATGTAATCAGTAAAGGACGTTCTCTTTAAGTGGTCATCCTTTCAATAACTTGATGAAACTTTTGGGTATTCTTCAAAACAATACCATAGTCTAGAAGAAATTGCATTTCTGGCCACCAATAATAATGTAATATATTTCTATCAAAATTGTCGACAACAATATTATTTACCAAAAAAATTTAAGTAAGCTTTATCAAATAATAAATACACTATCCGCTGGTAGTAATTACAAAGGAAATCAAAGGAATTTTCAAAAAATCATTCAAATCATGAAAAGAAACGAATTACTTCGAAAACGTCTCCTTCTAATAATTCTCGTTTTTATACGTACTTTTATATGTATTTTCAGTCGTTTTGTTCCAAATCGTAGAGTTTTACCAATGAACAAGGCACAAAGAGCACATTTTGAATTCACTGAGATCTGATAGCTTTAAAGGAAAGCAATATAAAAAATGCACATAAAAACTGTGCAATATTTTTACCACATTTCTTGCTTTTGTTGCCCATAGTGCAATAGCAGTTTCAAAGCTTTGCCGCCTTCTAAAAGGTATTTCATTTATTTTAAGCAACCATTTGGCAATTTGTCTTTTATGATTTCAAAATCTTTGGCATAGTTTTCATAATGCATTCATACAATTACATAAAAATACATATATCTTTTAACCAAAAGCTGCATTGGCCGACTTTGCTTGTGCGTATCCATATTGTAAAACGCTCAGCTCTTAATAGGCTTACAGTGATTGAGTAATGGGGAAACGAAGCAAAGCTAATGTCTGCCATTTTAAAGCTGTCTATCAATTCAACTGCCCACGAGCAGCACAAATATCAAAGACATTAACAAAACATTGGGCACTCCTTCGATTTGACGGGAAATATGAAATCATGTATACAACTTAATTAATAAGCAACGGAGCACTGCAAGAACTATGACCCTCAGTTATTTGGCTTTAATGAACTTGGTGGCTAGCTGGAAAAATAAATATAAAAGTCAACCGAGTGCAAAAAGGCCAAAACAATAAGCTTAAATAGACAGCAGACAACAAAGTGAACAAAAAAAACTGGCAGTAACAGCAACAAAATGAAAACTCAAAACAAAATGCTTACAAGTTTTTGCAGCGGCTACAACTACTGCCAGATACAACAAAAAGCCAACGTTAGATACAACACAAAAAAAAAAATGAATACATTTTGACTTTTAGAGCCTTATGTTGTTATGTTGTTGTAGTTGTTTTTTTAAGTGCCGGTCATTAGCCAAGTTGTAAACACCA
This sequence comes from Chymomyza procnemis, assembly GCA_035046065.1. Lineage (NCBI taxonomy): Eukaryota > Metazoa > Arthropoda > Insecta > Diptera > Drosophilidae > Chymomyza > Chymomyza procnemis. The sequence continues at coordinate 5,746,254 of JAWNOJ010000023.1, read as the reverse complement.
ATGTGTAACAAAAAAATAAATAAAACTTAATTAATTAAATACATTTTGGAAGACATTGTGTTTTTAAGATTTATTTCAACAGTTGTGGAAAATGCAATAAGATACATATTTTTCGTGTTGATATAAACTATATGTTGTTCTTGGGATTGGTTATTTTTATCTACTTCATTAGCGTTGTCGCAGAGATTGATTAAGATTCCAAAAAGTCAATTATTTAAGTATTAAGAAATTAATTTTTTTACTGTCGGATATAATATTAGTTATATCGGCTTTGCCTTATGTCTTCTATTTGAAAGCATTTGAACTAAGTCTTTTATTTATAAGCTTTATTTTATTCAAATAGTATTTTGCATATGGGGAACCGAAACGAGTCTGATAATATTTTTGTTAATCTATCTTAAATAATTATTGTTTTTTTTTTTTAATTTTTACCAAAATTAATCAAATCTAAGCTAAAATTCCAATCAGCTTGCTAATTTCTCAATCAAGCAAACGTTTCTTTGTAAGAGTAAAAATTACAGTCAGCAATAGGGCAAAAGAGCGGGAGAGCGATAATCGTGCAAATGCGTGTAAGTTACAAAGTCCCTTGCCACATGTGTGTGTGTGCTGACTGCGCTGCGCCAGAACTTTTGTGCACGAAGTTTGCATTGCTAAATGAGACGCTGATCTGAAGTAATAGGCATTAAGTATCTTCAAAAATTGGCTTTGACTGCTAAATTATAGCAATATTTTTTTAAAGGCTTTTGAGACAAATTATATTGTTACTAATTTCGTATAATAAGAATAATAAACAATTACATAATTTCACTTCTGTATAGCAGCCATGTGACAACAAAGCCTTTATAAATAATAATATTCTAAATTCGCTCTGCATTTGAAACAAGATATTCCATGCCTTACAAAAAATAACATTACACAAAAGTTTTAGAATTTAAACAAAACATAGAATAAAAACAAAATGATTTCGATATAAGAATTTTTGCTTATAATAAAGAGAAAATGCTTTTGGTGTTCTTAATTTTATAGTTATTATTCTCAAATCAATTTTCAGTAATAGTAATAACAATTGTTTTCTTTTAAAAGATTAGGTTTGTTTTTAATATTAATAAATATTATATATTAATTTTCAAGTTTTACTGTCCGGCAGCCTATCCATATATTTGCAAAGACAGAAATGAAGTTAGGTTATGTTGCTTTTGAAAAACGTAATAGAGATGTATGTACTATTAAGTGAGATATAAATCGAGAAAAAAATGTTTTCTTGTTAGAAATCAAAGTATTTGAAGGATCATCACCTTGATGGGTTTGGGCGCAAAGCCCCCTGGCAGTAATAAAAAAAAGTATCTAAAATTATTCGCTACATAGTAATCTTTGTAAATTGGTGGTATTGATTCAGCAGTGGTTTATTCTGAACAAAATTTTTTGTATTTAATTTTACCTCCTTAATTAAATGAAAATAGTTTAACATTACGATTTTTATTTCAAAAGGCTTCGCTAAAGATCCAGAAAATCCCAATCGTGCAGAGTTTGGATAGCCCAATTAAAAGTACTATTATGATATTTCTCTTAGATACGACAGGAGCTTAATTTGATTAAATTTGAGGTGTTCAGCACTGATCCAATTGTCTAGTAGTGACATAGCTAGCAAATAAATATACACTGTTTACCTAGGAAATCCTTTTTTATTAAAGGCATCACATTGCGGATTCGGCTATAAGTGTTCTCTTCGAACGGCTATTGATCTCCATTCTCCGCCTTATGAGCGATGACCATAGTGAAGGGAAATTAATTTTTATAGATTTTATTTATTTATTTTTAATATTTATTGTCTAGTTTGATTTCCAGAGCATAAATTAGTAGCGAATTTCAAAGAATAAAAAATGTTATTATCTGGTTTGATCTTCAGATATAAAGCATAGGAACCTGATATAAGGAGGTGGAAATTATTTTCAAAATCTAGTTTAGTATTCCGATCAATTTGGGATCAGTGAAATCAAGTAAGAGATCTGAAAAATCTGAAATGAACAGCTGAAATGAAAATTGCTGGATTTTTTAACCTAAGAAGTAGACTCGACGAAACCATGTAGGTAAAAGAGATATAAAAAATCAGAATTTTAAGAGTATATAAGAAGCGGGGGCCAACACTGCAGGCATGTCAGTAAAATTTTTGTATAATCCGCAGATCATGCTGTGCAGTATTGTCAGTATACTTAGTTATATCGTTCATTAGAGCGATTATATTGCGCTACATACTATACACTGCGTGAGTTAAGTATCTTTCACGTTATTTTAAATGAGAACGTTTTGTAAATCAATTACTTGAAATCTAAGCTAAACTTATGGTTTGTGCGGTTTTTCAACAAACATTACAATAGAAAAAAAGCGATAAAGTCAAAGCCACAAAGTTGCGCGAGTCGTGTCAAAAATTGCTTTCCATTTGGGGTTTTATTTTTATTTTTTCTCAGTTTTTGTGGCATTGTTTGAGCGATTTGTTTGAATTTTGCCGCCTGTCGATGAGGCAGCAACATTGACTCTAACTGGGAAGATGCTGTGGCATGCCTTTAGCTTTTGGTTGGTTGGCTTTGGTGTTGAACGTAGCCGAAGCTGTCTGTAGCTGTCTGTGTGTGGTTTGGCATTTTTATCCAGTCACGTTGCAAGTTATTTGCGCCGTCGCTTCGTGCGGACCCAACAACAAAATCAAAAAAAAGAAGCAGAGAAATAAAGTTTTTTTTTTCATTTTTAAATAAAAGTTCTCTGTTATTATTCAAGCGCCCCGTCAAACTGCTTGAACTGCATTTTCGTCTGCTGGTAACCTGAGCTTTGATTTATGCAGTTTTCAACGAAAATTGTTGCATTCAATGCGGTTGTTGTTGCATTCGGTTAACCAGCTGTGGCAGTGTTTTATTTTTTTCGTTTTATTTTCGGATAAACGGTTTGGGTTTTTTTTCTTTTTGTTATCTTGAAGATATGAAATTCATTTTGGATTAACTTGATGCGTACAACGGTGGGGCAGCCCATGTTTCTTGTATAAGTAGTATAATTGTATCTGTGTGCACTTGTTGGATTTTGATATCTTGTGGGAAAGTTGTCCAATTGTTATTTTTTCTTCTTTGGTTTGATTTCTGGTAGCTGCATTAAAGAACGATTAAGTGTAGTTGTCAGTTCTTTAAAATTAATTTAAACAAGTAAAAAGATGAACTTCTAAAGCTATAAATCAGCTTTAAAGAAATGATTATTTTATGAATTTTTTTTTAAATGTCAGTAGCAAATATTAGAATGCTAGTTATATTAAGATAGCTTTTTATAAGAGAGACAATTTTCCTTGTTTCTATGTAAATTAAGCAAGTGTCGAATTGATTGTGTGGGCTTTTGTATGATATAAGCCATCTATTTCAAAACGTATTTGTTTGATAGTTAAACATCTTTGATCACTAAACTTCAAATATATTTGCTATTGATAAAACATTTAGATAAACAAAAAATCAATTTGCATATCTAAAAATGTTTTGAAACTGAATGTCTGGTGCTACTACCACATTTCGTATAAAACTCATTATTCAGGTGAACATATAGATCATAGTTATAGATCTTTGAATTTCTCCAATAATGCTAAAAAAGAGGAATTAAAACAAATGTTTACAATGGGACTTAATTGTTTCAGATTGTATTATTGTTAACATAAAATTCTGTTGTATTTTTTGTCGGAAGCTTTTCTCCACCTCTCTAGTAATATTCGAAAATGTTCTCTTCAAAATGAAACCTCTCGATCTAATAATTAGTACCTCTTTTAAAAAGATGGGCCCAGACCTCCAATTTTAATGCTAACAGGTAATTTTTGACATAGCAGATCACAGCCTCCTGGTTCCAAATTTTCAAATTTTGTGGTAGTATATTTTTTTTTTCTTTTTTATATTTTTTTTCTTTTGTCGTAGAATATCCACTTTCAATTTTCAGCAACGATCGGGTGCAAAAATCCCTTTCAAGAAGCAGGTGTAAAAAATACCCATTCGACATCTCTCGTCCTTTAGCACCACATTTCCTTGCTTTTCAATTAGTTCTTTATACTAAACCTTCCCGTTTATTTAACATAAATCTGAACATAAATTTGAACAATCAAATTATTTATCAACAGATGCAAAATATTTCTATTGAAATACGCAAGAATTTCCTGCTACATCTTGGTGGCGGAGCATATTTTTTCTATTTTTCGACTTAAATTTTATTTTTATTATTTATTTCCTCTTGACTTTTTAGTCACTCGCTCTAATGCAGAGAATGAGTTTATCTATATAAAAAGTGCCAATTAACTTTTAATTAAACAAATAACTTCGATTTGGTAGCGATGCTAGTGCTAGGCAAATTGGTACTACGGTCCTTCAGTTAAAAGAAGCGAGTACGCTAAGGTACCATTTGCGAAAAATCCGTTGAAATTCCATGTTTCGCTATTTCATGAATGCATCTCATATCTGAAATATCGCTAAAATCATGTTATCCTAAGGATATAAATTTGTGCAGCTACTTTTCCAAAACTACTTGGCACAAATTGAAAAACGAAACTTAGCTGACATCAGACACCTTTATAATCTAATGCAGCAAGCGTTAAATGCTCAATTGGACCTCAAGGGTATAGACAGCGACTTTTCCGGGCCAACTAAAGCTTTCCTTCTGGTTTTTAATGCATTTCGCCTGCCACTTTCACCAAACACCATTTGAAATTCAATTACAAAATCCCATACGCCCAGGTCGCATAAAGCTATCGGCTGCCAAGAGATCACTGCAAGGAGCGTTAATATTTATTAATTTGTGCGGCAAGTAAAGTAGATAAAAACAAAAAACAAAAAAAATAGGTATTTATATAAAAACATTTACTTTGATGCCTCCGGCTCAATGCAGCGCCAGCGCCGTCAATTTGCAATTTATCCTGGTGCTGGACAGTCATGCCGGGGTAGTGTGTAAGGAGCAGCATATGTGCTACCAGACGATATATCAAGCGATGTGCGCTTATTCATTAGCAGCGTTGCCAGTTTGGCACACATGCAAATTGCAAAAATTGCGTCTAAAAGCCCCCTTGGCCAAATGTAAGCAAAATGTCAGAGCTCGACGAGCGTCGTCTCAAGCTGCACAGTTGAAGCAGTCAATCTGCTCTCTAATTTTTTTTTCCACTTGAATACTATGCGCACGTCCAGTGCACAAATGACTGGGAAATGATGCAATGCAATCGGCTTGTTTTGATTTACAAACAAGATACGTTCGATAACCTCCGTATTGAGCATTGAAATGGCATCAATCTCTCAATAAAATTGCTGACAAATTGCTGTTTGAGTGTGGCCAACGAAATGTGGGTGGGCGTCCTGTGCTGGTCAAGCGGGATCATCAGCCGACTTTGAGATTCTTCTGTTTATTATTTGATTGTCTTTTCGTTAAGAGAAACTTGTAATTATCTTAAATACTATAGTTATTGCCAGCTAGTCGCGATTTTAGTATATACGCCTTTGACTTGACTATATCATAATTTACAGCTTTGACTGCTTTGCCAGTGTACAGTGGGCGAGGTAGCTTATTATTGGCAAAATGCTGTCGTTGTGTTTGATTAAAATTTTAAGTTTATCGAGGAGTTGTGAAAATATTGACATGTGAAGAGAGAAAGGAATTTCAGTTACTTTCGTTGTAACACAGATTAAACCACAAAGTTACTAGTGCATTTTAGGCCGATTATGGCAAAAAGGAAGTTATGTTTAGAGAGAAATCATATCGAAAGTAGCCTCACGCCTTTAATCGTCTGCATCAGCGTAGACTTCTGACCCTGTAGCTCTTTTAATAAGTTAAAAATTAAACAATTTTTAAGCAACTATAAATTTATTAAAATTTGACAAAAACTGACATCTTTCCCACTGTGCAGCGTTAGGCTTCGGCGCACGCGTGCGTTGCATTCTGTTTTCGATTATGCGCTTCATAGCTTTTGGCAGTCGTAAGTCTTCGCCTTGCCACAGACAAAAACAACAACTACAACGACGACGGCGATATCGACGTCCAGGCCGGCCTTGATCAGAGCCAGCAACAAGAAAAACAGAATTGCCGCCGTCGGCATTTTTATCGTGTATCTGCTGCCTGTTGCATGCAACCGATCCGTTCAAGCCACATGGGGCGGCTACAAAAATTTGTTAGCCTGTCATAAACTGCGCCAAGTCGCATAAATTCTACCCTGTCCGATATGCAAAATCTTACAATCGATTTTTGAGCTACGAGCGAAAGTGTTGTAGCAAGAGTTCTTAGAATCACTTTAAGCACTCCACACCTTGTGGCACATCATCCGCATATCCAGTGACAAGTGACGGCATTGTTGCTTTAATTGATTCTCAACAGACAACAGACATGTATGCCGGCAGCAACGGAGCATATTTGTATCTGGTAAAAGGTCTAGACACTTTTTTCTTTATATTTTTCACACGCCAACGCATTGTGCCCGCAGTGACAGGTGTTGATTGAAGTGACCCAAAAAAAAAATTTTTTTTTTTAAGGAGAAGCTTCAGAGATGTGAGATTCACACTTATCGACTGTTTGTAAACATAATGCCGAGAAACAACAACGAAAACATTTTCAAACACGATAACTCAATTTAAATGCGGCCTGAGTCAAAGACCAAATTTTTTATATAATAAGGCGGTTCAATAAGTAATATATTGTTACTAACTCATTTTTGTGCATTTTGCCAAGAATCTACGTATTCGGGCCTTGATCTAAACTTGTTTTAACTGAAATATCTCAAACGTATTTTCTGGCGTAAAATTTTATGTTACATTTGTGAGTTATTCATAATGTTTGCTTAAAATATTATACATTTCATAAAAAAATCGAAGACAAATAAAAAAATATTATTTTAAAAATTGCAAATACCAGTGCTCTAAAGTATTTTGGAATATAGTTGGGAACCTTACAAACTTGGTAGATACATTCTGAATTTAATGTTACAAAAATATTTATTTTTTATCATTTTTTAAAATTATCTCCACCAACTCTTGTTCGTCCCTTTTCGCTTATGCTTCTGTGGGATGAAGAGACGATCTCAGCGTTTTTTTTTTTTGATCCTGTGGACTTGTCATAACTTAGAAAAAGCCAAGTTTTCTGGCACTTCTGGAGGATTTTTAAGGCATTACGATGGTGTCTCTGATTCAACATGATGATAACGTGGCATGTGACTAGTTCTTTTCTAGGGTTCTCATAAGACAGAGCTTACTGGGGAACTAAAGTCATTTCCGGACACCTACGAAATATTGTTGAATACTTTCTGGAATTTGTAGCAAGCACTGCATTTATGAAATTAATATCATTCAGTATGATTTTTTAAAATTATTTTTTAAAATTATTATTAACTGGAAGCAATCAGAAAGTAGTAATGTCAAGTTCCTGTAGAAAAAAGCTAAAAATAGCTAAAGGAATAGAAATAAAAGGTGCTTAGCTACTATTAAACCAAATATTTATTTTACAATATTTAAGCGAATTAATAAATTTTAGGGCAAAGTTTAATTTATGAAGATAAAGAAATCTATACGAATTTCAATTTTATTTTAATACTAATGCAATTGTTGCTTGCCAATTTCCAATAATAGATGGCGCCATATACAAAACTATAGTTATCGTACAATTAATGGGCGTGTTTGTGTCACAAGTCTGCATATTAATTATAAACATAAAAAAGTACCGCCATGGACTTTAAGATAGATCGTTCAGATTCAATCTGACAGCAAATCAAACAGTAGTTCAAAACACAGCTGGATTTCTGGCCAAAGCAAGAACAAAAGTTGTAAAATGCTTAACAGTTTAGCAAAGCCCCGGGCTTGAAAGTCAAAAAAATGGCCTTACAACATAAATGATTTAATTCTTTTGTATTTTATTTTTATATTGTTTATAAAAAAAATTATATACACAGAGTATAGAGAATTACAACACATCAATAAAACATTTGTGCTGATGAATTTCATTGAACCAGGTTGTGCCCCAAAGGCAACATTAACAATTTCATAGAATTCGATTGGGTGTGACGCATAAATAATTGCAGCCATTTATCTTAACATTATGTGACTGCAAACGAGCCTGAGAAATAAGTATTGAGTTGCGCAGAATTGTCTAATGCATAATTAAAAGCCGTGAAATCCGCTAAATCGAAAACTTGTTTAATGAATTAGAGCCACCGATTGAAACCGGCTAACAAAATCACATCATACAACGCGGCCTAAACTACAAAAATATGTCTACAAGCTCGCAAGCCTGAGCTCAGTACAGATGAAACGACAACAACTTACGACGAGTATATTAAATTCCACTCATGTCACTTGACATTTTTGTGAGCTCATTAACAGTTTGCCGAAAAATTAATATAGACAAAATTAACATAAATTAAATAGCAACAAATGTGGCTATCACTATGCAACATCTATTAAACTTATAACAATAAATATGATTATGAGTAAGTATTTGAATTTAAATGGGAAACGAAATCGGTATTGGAATTTCATGAGCCACCTTAGGTTCAATATGCCTTGAGCACTGATAGCTCGCTAAATGGGCATTGGGTTGTATGAGGTACAACATTGCTTATAAGGCGGCAATTGTGTAAATAGCTTGAAATAATATATATACTACAACAATTGATAATTATTTCGACAAGCAAACATTTAATTAACATTACAATTTAAATAAACAAATTCATTAGCTGCTGTCGTTGCTGTTGCATTTGTGTGAATGACATAGAAAATACTACTATGGACTAATAGTATCTCTCTATGAGGCGTTGTTTATGGGGGGCCTTCAAAGATGCGAACTAAAGTGTTAGGCTTATCGAGTTTGTACGAATGAGCACTCGAAAACACTTTACGCTATACATCTGTTAAGCCATTAAAGACCTTCAGCATTATGTGTCATAATGCTGGTATTTTTTCTTTATAAATTCTCAATATTTAAGTACTAGTTATTTACACTTAAGTTTAAAGTTTTTAGGCAAATGTAATAAAAATATTAAAATTTTAATCTAATAATGCTTAGAATTCTTAAAATACTTAAAATGTATCATTTCATAGGTTATCAAAGGCTTAGAGAGAAAGTGGTTCCATTTGAATTCATTGCTCAATTTGCTTTATTGCTATTAACTGACAGGCTTTCGGAAAAAAACTTAGTATAATTAAAAAGTAAGAAATACTTAAAACTATACAAGACATCAAACAATATTGCAACACTTTTGAAAAAGCTTCAGAGTGTTATCATTATCAAAAAAAAACAAACTTTTACACAAACAGAAATCTCCATCTTTTAAGATGGAGATTCCTCCAAAATTAACATGGTTATGAGATACACAACATTGATTTATAAAATTGTAACCGTCAGTCATGACTCAAAAGGACCATGCGCTGAGAAATGCTGAACCTTTTGCAATATCTATATTTAGCCTGGTATAGGTTTGTGTAAATTAAGTAGTCAGATTAAGTTTTACGTTTTAGCTTTAAGCGTAGCCTACAGACATTTAATTCGACGAAAAAGAAAAAAAAAACTGCTACTTCTTGTAAGAGCTCAATAATGTGTTTGTGATATACTAGATGGCGCCAGTACATACGCTAGTTATTGTATAAGCGCCACCTGGTCGTGCACATTACCAAAGTAAAAATATAAAACTGCTTACAGTTGCCGGAACTATTTTTTAAAGTAAAACTATAATAAAAAGGTAGAAAAACCAAATTACAAATTAACAATTTAGTTACGTATAGCAAATTAGATAGCTGGCCAGCTGGTTGTTATAAATTTTACAAAATTTCGCTACAAATTCTTCTGGCATACAGAATTAAAACGCTGTACATATAGAGCTTTGTTTTTCAAGCCGATTTGGGCGCCCATATCTAGGCTTAATTCAAGTCTACTTTTGAAGTTTCTTCGATTATAGAATTTTTAAAAGATTAATCATGATTTTCTATTGATACTCATATGCTAAGTTTTTCTGTCATCTTATGTTGCTCTGAAAAGCTAATGAAGCAAAGCTTCTATTTTTTTGACTAACTTAATATTTTGAACTTCAAGATGCAAATGTTGCAGAAAAGATTTAACGAAGAATCCCACTTGCGAATAGTTGTTGTAGTAAGCAGATGTGCAGCAGTGACTCCTTTCGACCGACAAAACTAACGCTCTACAAGACGTTCATCCTGCCAGTGATTTTAGGTGGCGCAGATGCATGGGTTGTATCGTAGATAGGTGCAGCTGCACCTGGAGTTTCGAAAGAAAATTGGCCGCGAAATTTTCGGTACACAAAAGAACCATAACCTCATACGACATAGATATCATGCAATGTAGTATTCGGGTCGTCTGTAAACCCATAACGGATGTAATGGCGCAAGAATGAAATATACATATTCTTTTTCTCTTTTTGTGCGAAAGCTTTTTAACCATTTTAGAGACTACAACGTCAATATTAATGATATTAATAATATTGCAAGATTAAAGTGCCTAAAGCACACTTAAAAATAAGTAATAGGTTTTAATAATTAGTTAGCTATTTTTTAAAATCAGTTCACAAAAATTGCTGATCAAAAATAGTTTCCCATACAATGGCGATAGGTATGCAGATGCTTCTGCTTGCAACATTTGCACATTGCAGCAACACCTGCTGCAACTAATATGTGTCAAGTAAACAAATTGCTTTTTGTTTGCGATTTGTTCGTTTTTTTCTTGTTTTTTTTTTTTTAAATATATACTACTAAGCTTCACATAAAGAGTATGCCATATTTCACAATAACAAGATCGAAAATCTATTGACATTGCTTACTAGCTTTTGTGAAATTTATGAGCAAATCGTGCGCGCATATACCAAAAATAAACACATTAAAATATTTATTTTAACAATTTCGAGCTGCGCAGTTTTTATGTGTTTTAACTTTTGCTAAACATTTTGTGGTCCAAACCGAGTTATGCTAATATTTTGGGGCAGGTAACTTTGCACGATTTGGTGACAAAATTTAAATGGCGTCGGCGAACGGCGTCAGAACTTTGGCTTAAATATTTGTGTCAAATGCAAACGAGTCTGGGACAATACGTGAAATAGTAATACGAAACCGAAAAACAAATGGAATGGGTATGACGTGAGGTGTAAATAATGAGCCTATGTTAGAATTATTGACAGCCATGTGTTTCCAAAACCAAATATTTTCGAGAGTAGCGCTTAATAGTGGACTTTTAGCTCGGCATATCTCAGAGATACACCACATTGACTCGAAAGTTTATTTCTTATTATTTAGCGAAAATTGCGAGCTTAAATTACTTCCCAGTATCTTCAAGCTTGAGTTCTTATTGTCACGCACAAATCAAATCAAAACTTTAATTATTTTAACACTTAATCTTTGACCGCAAAACTTTATTTGCCCAAATTATGTGTATCTGGTTTTGAGATACAAAAGTATCTCGAAATACGCCAAATTCTGTGACAATGACCAAGCCTCAATGTCGCCTTTGGTGTGCCGTACAATTATTTATTTATCAAATTATAATTTGACATAAAGTTGAGCGCTGCTATACACTAAAGATATCTACTTTCGACAGCTGAACACAAAATTGACAATTGACAGACTTGAGTAACGAGTACAAATACTCGTATCGACATGAGCATGAGTTGTATCTAAATGAGTAGCTCAGAGTAATTGGCTATCTTGTTGTTTTTTCGTTGTTGTTACTGTTGTTGTCGGTGCTGCTTTAAGCCAAACAGCGGAAGTTGTCTACACTTTTTGCTATTTGCTAAAGCTGTAGTTGTTGCTGTTGCTGTTATTGTTGTTGACCACAAGGCTGTAGATTTGGATTTCGTTGGCAAGCGCTGATTTCATTCATCTGCGAGTTACTCACAAAGCGGCACTTGACTTAAATTACTTGAAAATTGCACATACAAAAGACGGCATAGAGTGCGAGTAGAAAAGGCTACAAATACAAATAACAACAAATAATAAAAATAAAATAAAAATAATTTGGCAAGTTGGATTAAAGAAGATTGTATACTCTTCAACTTCTTCTAGATCTTTTTAAAAAAAAGTTTATTCACAATATTTTTGTAAAGGCAACTCATATGTTGTTCCTTCACACACTTTTATTTACCGAATCATTAAAATCTATTATTCTAGAAATACCTGGAGTTTTAGCTGGGAATGTAAATATACCGCATATAGGTGATTGTTTTATGTATAAATAAGTAGAAGGCACAGCTTGATTAATTTTTGAAATTACATAAATATATGCATATGATCAATTCTCAGTCAAATTTTTTTGAGCTTGTTAATTGTCAATCAACAGACATTAGGCCACTCATTTTTAATCCAATATTCGTCAATTCAACCACGAAATATGTGTGAGATATTATTTAAACTAAAGTTCCTAAAATATATATTTTAGTTTATTCAGAGTTCGACTCCGTTATTAGTTCATTTGCAAATTACAATTCATAAGAACTAAACATGCTTGGCATCATTGTTACCAAACTAGTTTAGTTTTTCATACTTGCTTCCGATATTTCGATTGGAAATTATCACTATTATAGTATTAGTTTGAACTTTGAGACCAATAATTTGTCTTTAGGCAATGCAATAAAAAACCCCTTGAACGATTTTAAAGCTTAAAGGAATTTTTTTTTTCATTTGTTCTCCTTGATGTTATTGCCCCAAAGGCGAAGCATGGGAATATATCTTTTAATAGCTATTCGATGAGAACAGGAAGAAGTTTCAGTCGAATCCAAATTTAATTCAGACAGCCGCCAAGTACTAGGCATATGCTAGAGTTCCGCTGTGGCGGCTCGAACCTTCGGCTGTCGGCTAGTACATTATCGTTACGCTCCCAACGTACCTATATATAGTGTTTCGGTTGAAAAGCATATTAAGTAAGTATAGATTTTTCTAGCATATTCCGGTATTAAACTATATTCGAAAATTATATAGTTAATAGTACCGATGTAAGTATTATTTAGGAAAAGAATTGTTATTCTTGCGAATTATTTATTTATAATTATTTCTAAACAAATCATAACTTAGTCTACCAAAAATTGGCACTTACAACTTATACGAATATAAAAAAGTCTTATTTGATTTATGGCAAAGTGAAAGTCCTCAACTTAGTTTTCAGCAAGTTTTTAGTATGTGAAATTTTAGCCATAAACTTAGCTTTAAAGTTTTCTTTTAAAGAAATTTTTTTTAAAATAACTTTAAGTTGTGGTTCCGTTACAACTTTTTGTTCGGGTTGTAAATATATTAACAAACTTAAAGTGCCTAGTATAGAGTATTTTAACAAAAAAAAAGGCATCTGTTGTGTTGTCTGTTGCATGCGAAATTAGTTGGATATGTTTTGTTGGTTTTGTTTGTTGTTTTTTATTTTCTGGCCTTGTGATTGGCAGCTTTTAGCCTGATGACAGCAAGTCTGACAGTGGGCACTAGTTGGAAAAGTATCTAAGTATCTGAACATTGAAAACATACTAGAAAAAGTATCTTTAGCCGAGTTCATTAACTGCTGCTAATATGGATACTATTTTTAAAGTAAAACTTTGTAATTTTAGGTTTTCTTTTCTAAGTGCACACTATCAGGCTGCATGACATGCAAAGCCGTTTGCTTGACACTTTGGGAATGACTTCAAGTGCTTACTTACAACTATACATAGACACACGAACTTTGTATATATATATGTGTTTCAAAACTCATACAGATGCAATTTATATACAGACATTGTGCATGATTCTGTTATCTTATCGACAGCTGTCAATGTGTATGTGACAGCGCGTCAAAGTAACCAATATGTTTATGTTTTTTTTTATTTCGTATTTTTGGGGCAACAACTATATTTTTTTTTATATCATTATATCTTGCTGTAAGCAAGTGTTGGCGTATGTTGACGCTGTTGTATTTATGGTTTTCCGAGTTCTGTTATGTTCTGTAGACTGTGCAAGTTCTTGTTTGGAGAGTGGGCGACCTATTGTATAAACAACAACTGGGTTAGGTTCTGAAGAGCGCTAGTATGTTCAATGAAAAAATATATGAAATATTAGAAATAGTTTTTATTTTTTTTACTATTCGGGTTTTGTGGATCTCGGAGAACGGAGTTTCGATTCCAATCTTCTGCAGTGGTATATTTGCCTAGCACTAGCATAACTAGCAAAAAGACGCTATTTGCTTAAATTAGTCTCTATTACTTAAAGATAATGCCGTATCGATTCGGCTTCAAACTGTGTGTCCTTATTTTCTTCGAAAGGCTATAAATAGAGGTATCCCTATGCTCCGTCTTTTATTGAATAAAAGTGAATTGTTCATTTAAAATATTGCTCGTCGCTACTATCTGGTAATGTTCAAATTGCATCTCTACAAAATGAGTCTTCACGATGTAATCATTTATCCATTTTTAATTACTTCAAAATGCTCTAACCGATAACCCTAAAAGGTCTTTTAGGGTTTTTTTTTACTCCTTTTAAAAGGTAAGTAGTCGGCAAGAGTAATGTCTGAACATTTCAGTATGTGGGTTTAAGTCCTTCAATTTCCGTTTTTATAGGTCATTCTTGATCCTTATCGAGCGTTGTCAGCTTATGAAAACTCATTGTTGTGCCTTGCGGCTGTTACTAGCCTAATTTTTACTTCATGGGGTTATCTAATTATATCCACTTTATAGTACTGATACGGTACAAAACTCCCTTGCTTTCAAGAAGCATTCCGAATTGAAAAACGCTTTTACAAATGATTCAGGACCAAAGTTATACATACTCATTGGTTTTATATTGATGTCTCTTCCTATGAAATTGTTTACAAGCGTGCATATGTTTTTGAACAAATTTATTTTCAAAATCAAATTTGATTGTAAAATTCAATAGTTTATTGCAATTGTCTATTGGCAAAGCAATTTAATCACAATTCAAAGAGCTTTTCCTAAAAATCAAGCTCAAATATATAAACAGCAAATTCTTTATAACCCTGAAGACTCAGATACAGGGCCATGCTTCTTGTCGAAACTACGAGACACAATAACAATCATATTATTTTGGACGCTTTTTTGTTTATTTACTTCTTATTTTGAGCTTTCGTTTGTTTATATAAAAAATGTGCAAATATTTTTATATTTGCAGTGCCCGCCGTATTTGAATTTTTGCTTTATGATTATTTATTTTGCTAAACGATATTAAATAAAAATTAAAAAGATTTGTTACAAGTAGCAAAATTTGTTAAGTTGAATGCAGTTCATTGTCTGGCTAGCCGACAGCTGATTTAACTACAATTCAATAGGACATGGAATATATTTTTGACAACCAATGGCTACACTATCTTCACATCGGGATAAGATGAATTTAAGATTTAATGCCTATGTTTGTGGCTAAAATTACATGAACTACGAAGTTAGACTAAGAAAAATAGATTTTTCGTGACTCTTTTTGCATAATACTATTATTACTATAGTGTTTGCCCACGCTACATATGTTGCAAAACAAAAAGGCTAACTAAATTATTTTAAAAAAATTTAATGCCTCTAACTTAACTTGTAAGAGATTTTAAAATCTAATTTAAATCAAAATTTTCTTGACAAAAATATACTTTCAAGAATTTTTAATTAGACAACAATGGTTAAAACTGCTCTTGGTCAAAAATTTAAAATATGATTTAAATTATATAGCTTATATAGCATGTAAAAGTATACCTAAGTAGAGATTAATTGTACTTTCTCGAATCAAAATTTTTAGAAGCCTTAACGCTTCACACTTAAAAGCTTGCAATTAGCCTCCAGAATTAACATTAAAGTTTCTTTTTAACTCAACTACCGGTTTTATTATTATTTTTGATGCCAGTTTTATCTTGTACTTTCAATTAATATTGTAAAATCGACGCAGCCAGCACACACATTGTGCAACTCTCTCATACAAGACACTCATTTGCACTCTTGTTGACTGCGCTGCTTATGTTTGTTTGTATGAGTATAGCAGTTCACAGTCTTAAAGTCATTTAAGTCTACATATATTATGGGAAATATTCGAAATATCTAATTCACTTCTGTGTGCTTAATGCAAAAAACAACTAACGACTTTTCATACATCAACCGGAAAACGTTCAAGTGCAGCAGGCTGGCATAGGTATTTTTTGCGGAAATAACAAGCAGAGTATCCCACTCTCGTCTGAATCAAAAACTGTTTTGCTGCCTTCATTCAGTTTCGATTTGCAGTTTTTCTTCTTGTACCATGTTTATGGGTTACACCTTAGCTGGATTCTCTTCATCAATCATGTTACCAATATTGCAATAGCGGCAAAAGTCTATCTATCTATCGCATTACCTTAACACTTCTCTTGCAAACGTTTTGAACTGAGGCGTATCGACAACACTCATACACACATACACACATAACTAAACCATAGTTGGGGTCTAGAGCGCTTATCGGGCACGACGTCTGCGCTTTGTTTGGGTTTGGGTGTTCCAACAAGTTATGCCAAGAAACTGGTTTGCTGCTGCTGCTGCTGTTGTCTATCTACTTAATGCCGCAGATACTTATATTTTTATTAATTATCGTATCGATAACTCTCTCATTTGGTAGGATTGTATTTAAATGTTGTTATTGTTGCCGTTTTGGCTAATGCCCAAAGCTACAATCAACCAGAGGTACGAAACACTTTGCGGTAAAGTTTAAGTTCTGTGTTTGTGTGCGTGTGTGTCTGTGTGTGCGACAACAAAAACAAACACAACAAATAGACAAATATACAATGAGCGGCAACAACGGCACACACACACACGCATACATAAATACACTTACACACATAGATACTCTTACAAACAGCTACAGATACATATAGCAATATATACAGCATAAAGTTCAGCGCCAGAGCCATGAAGCTACTTCAATAGTCACAACGCTTCAGTTTGATTTGAGCGATTTTCGAGCGCGGAGCTTGTACGGCGCGTAAACAGTAAATAAAATAAAAATCGTAAATACGTAAATAAATAAAAAAAAAAACAAAAACAGCTGTAAATCTGAGTCAGTCAGTCCACAGAGTGCGAGCGCTATCAGAAAAATGTGAAAACTGTGAAATGTGTTGAAAAAGTTTGTCGCCTCTTTTCGTGACTCAAATTTCAAAAGAAACGCGCCATCACGAAAATGCGCCACTCGTTCAAGTTAATTAATTTTGGCATAGAATTTCCATTAGCTAAATATAGCTAATTAAATAGCCGCTAAGGCCCTATAGTATCAATAGTCTTACCAAAAATATATATACAACTAGCTGTGCTCTATCTATGTGTTGGCCAAAACATCAGACAACATGAGTCTATTGGAGTGTGTGCCCACGGATTTGCGTGGCTACGATGAGTCAAAGTTTGCCGAAAAGATAAGCCACCTGACGCCCATAGAACAGGAAGCAGTCAAGATATTTTGGAGGTAAATAAATGGGTTACGCACAAGATTGGACGCTGTACAGAGATAAGCGCAACATGCCGCTTGTTGAAACTTTAATTAATTGCTTTGAAGAAACAAGTTAGCGCAATTATAGGCGCCGTGGCATTTAGTAGATACAAAAATTTGATAATCAGCTAAATTTTGGGTGTTGATTTTTCAATTATGTGGGCAATGCCGTGTAATATAGCTGAAAGATGGTTTTCAATGATAGTGTTTTAGTTTCAGTTTCGGCTTTGCATTTGAAATGAAATGATTTTCCTAGTAAGCTGTTACCATTTCCTATACATATTTGCTTTTTTATTACTTCAACTTAATGTCTTACTTTATGTGATTCGTGTGAGGCAAAACGAAAAGCCTTAATCCCGGCAAGCCTCATTAATATTTGGACTTTTTGGCTTTTATCAGCAGCGCCGCCGCTTGGTGGCAGCACCAAATCCAATTAACAAAATTTTTAATTATGACAATTTTCCACAACGTCTGCCTCTGCATAAACTTATAACCATGAAAACCATAAACGAAATGTATAGCTTTTGGGTAGAAACTTTTTCAATTATAAGAGATAAAATTATAAGTCATTTGAGTCGACTAACCAATACTCTATAAGGTTTATAATGTTTGGTGACAGTGTTTGTGGTTTTCTCTTCAAGTAAAAGAAAACACTTCTGTTGTAATAACCCTAGAGGAGTTTGTCTAGTTTCCGTCAAGATTACATAGTTTTCCATGTGGCTTCCGGTAGAAAATTTAAGCAGGCTGAAGAGAGCTCCTAAAAGAGAACTAGCCAAATGCAGGTAACTTTACGATTATATTGAGTCTGTGGTACTATCAGCATATAGGATTAGTTGCCAAATTCGCAGACCATTGACGGTGTAAAAACTGTGTTCTTAATAGAACATATTCAAGCTTTCATAAAAAATTCCAAAATAATCCTTATTCTTAAAATAAACTTTCACATGTCTGGCATAACTTCAAAGAGACAGAAAGTTTTATTTATTTCTTTATTGGAATTACAAAAATTGCAGAACTAGTACTACATAGGGTACACAATTGATCTTGAATATTGAAAATTCATTAGATTTGGCATATTCTGTTTAAGGGCATCGAAATGCTGGAATGCTGAAATATCGTATGACTTTTTAGATTATTGCCTCAAGTACAATACTTCCATTGCATAAAACACGGACCTAGGTTAGTAGTACTTTTTGGATATATTAGGAATTTGTAAGATCAGCTACTTTCTAATCTTGCTGGATACTCTTGGATATGCATTAGATATATATAGACAGAATCTTTCAAATCTTGTTGAATATGCATTAGATATATATAGACAGAATCTTATGTGTTTTCTATACATGGTGTATTCCTATTTGGCAAAGCTAGCGTAAGCTCTGACGTGCTAGCCTGTCTTTAGATGGGTATTCTTTTTCCCACAATTCGCCCGAATTCACCATTTCCAAAAAAATATTTGACTTAATATAATTGTCATCCCAATGGGTTTAGAATCACACAGTTCACTAAAATGATCCATGGGGCCACAGTTACCAAATCTTCGTTTTAATATTAAGATTGCACATAAGTACTTCTAGTACAACTATATGTCAACTCTCCGCTCTCTGTGAGCTACCTCTGGGAATCGAAAGACATTAAGCAAAATTTGATTTACACATTTGTTTGCCGTTTAGACCTAGATTTTGATAGCCTTTACAAATTTCTTGATTTTGTCTACAGACATACAAATACTCGTATTTTTGATAGTACCATTATTCTGGTGCTTCAAAGTTGCCTTAAATGTTTCATGATCTTGTAGGGTAATCATTTTTTTTACAAAATATATCACAGTTTTCTAAAAAGTAGCAATTGATATTGACTTAAACATCGGATACCACTCATTTATAATTTTACACACACTACTCAGTTAAGACACCAAAAACCAAGTTTCAGTTCACTATTTTTTTGCATAATCGTGTTTTAAGCTAAGATTATCACTTTTTTTTGCAAACAATTTCGAATCTGCGCATTTGTGTACTTTCATCCTCTTTGTTTCTGTGAATCTCGACAAAAAGTGTTAATTAGAACCTGTACATTTTTTTACTAGTTTTTTACTTGCACATTGTGAAACCGGCTTCCTATGTAATAAAGCTATTAATAGTCAAGAAACTAGATAGAGTCTATACTAAAAACTGTCAAATCATAAAAAATTCAAATAAAATGAAATGTCTTGTAGACACATAAATTTTATGACATGCTGGGGGTGATTACTGCTGCATAATTGTTTTTAGAGGCTGTGTTGCTTGTTCTAAAATGAATCCGTTCAAGTTGTTTATTTTTTTTTTTAACAAATGTTTAGTTTAATTGGACTCCCGAGCTTATTGGCGCAGCTAATATGCTGTGTCTCAAGGGAGTGCAGGGTATTAAGAAGCAAAGCCCTTACCATATCATAATCATATATTAGATGCGTACATATAAATGTGTATATATATGTATATATATATGTATATGTAGACAGACATTGTAGTAAGCATATTAATTTTGTCTCAAATCCAAAAATAAACGCATTCAAAATGTTACACATCGATGCAAGCAACACCGCAACGACGACAACGCCAACACCAACAACAACAACAACAAAACGCATGCTGCCAATGTTGTTGTTTCTGTTGCAAGAGGCATGAATTTTTCTATTGGATGCAACAGAAACCCTGGCGCTGGCCAATGCCAAAAAGCCGCATAAATCAGTTGACGCATAAATTTTCATTTAACATAAATTTTGGAAAAGTCAAAAAAAAAAAACAACAACAGCAGCGAAACAAGAAGAATTATGACGGAGAATTGCAAGCAACTGCAACGTTAAAGCCAAAAAAAGAAATTAAGTTAAATATAAATCTTATTATTTGTTTATAGATTTAATAAGCATGTCGACGATGTTGTTGTTTTTGCTGTTGTTGCTGCTGCTGTTTTTGGTCGTGCCGTAAGCGTGGCAAACATGACAGGCAATTAATTTAATAATGTACTGCATATGTACATAGCCTTTTTGGCAACATCTTGGCCATGATTTTTTTTTTTTGGGTTACTTTGTTCTGTTTTTTTTTTTGCGTGCGTTGTTCTGGCATTTTGGCCAATTGCGTTGGTGTGCGCACTACTACTTGTACTTGCAATCGAATCGTAAAAGTGGCAGAACGTCTAAACAAATTATAAATAATTGCAGCTTCCGTTTCGACAAAATGCAGCCTTCCAAGTTGCGACAGACGCGGAATGAAATATACGGCACGCATGTAAAATGCCAACGCGCTATACAAATTTTCCAGGAAAATTCACTACCAAAAGGGGGGGCAATGACTACTAATGAGATTGGGGGTTGCTGCTTTATGGCATGGCACAGAGATTATTGTGGATTTTGTGGCGCGCATATTTTCAAAACTGTTTCAAAATACCGATGACATCACAGAAAGGGGCAAAGCTACAATAATGACGACAAAGACAATGACGACGAACTCAAAATGTTGACAGCTTGATATATTTTATTATAATTTAACTTGCGCTAAGAACTTGCAGCAAGTGTGGCAGCGTGCAACATATGCAGATGTATGTATGCGTCTTTGCATCAGTAGCAGTTGCAGTTGCAGCTGCAGCTTGTCTCTGCCGTTGGGGCATCTATGACGAGGACGCATTTTATGTGGCCGCCTTTTACTTGGCTAGCATTTGTGCATTGATTTATTTTTAAATACAATAAATAGGTTCTATTTCAACAGTTGTCGATTTCAAAACAAAAAATATCCAAATGGGGGAAACTGGGCACATACTATATGTGTCCCAGAGCGTTTTTTGATTTTGATAAATTTAATATCGCAGATCTTAAGAATATCGCACTCGTGGGGGTGAATCTATAGACGTGCTGGCGATCGGACGGACAATCACTGAAAATCGTATCTTTGCTTTGAATGCATACGCAATAACTTGTACGGCATTTATTTGATATTACCAATGTTCTTTGCAGAGCTCAAATGGAACTTTCAATATGTTAGTAACTTTCCTCTCAGGCGTAACAACTATTCAAAATTGAGCAATGATGAAATTCAATTTTTATTTTGTCCAGTCAGGGTAATATTCTTTAGTTACTTTTTGGAATAATATGATGACAACCCACACAATTTATTAAAATAATTTTGAAAATCTCAACTTAACGTTCAGAGCAAAACGTTCAAAAAAAATATTTCATTTGATGTGGTTAGGAATTTTATCAAACGTTGTTACAAAATCTCGTACTCGCTTGAAAAACCATTCCCACCTGGTATCCGGCAATTAAACTAGCATCACGGTAGGCTCTGTCTGGCGTGAGAACTTCGTAAATGAGGTCTAGGCAGCCTTAGTAAAATGATACAAACCTAATACTTTGAATATCTGCCAAGGTTATGTCCGAAGTAAAACATATCCATACACAAGTCGGCATCAAAAATGACATGATCTACAATAAGATCCCAATGCCTACTGAAGAACGCAAAAATTGTTTTTCCATACCTCAGAAGAAGCACATGCGATTTCGAAAAATCGTTTTTATTTAACAATAATCCGAATTTCAAAAAATTTGCTTTGAAAACCACAATTTAATGTAATCTTCAACGTGTGGGTACAGCTGACGCTGCAATGGTCAGTCTGATTTTGCCTGACGCCCCTGTTTGATCATTTACCTGTTATTCGTATAAATCTGCCAAACAAAAACAAAATGTTTAATATTTATTTATTTTATTTTGAGGATAAATGTTTATAAAGACACAATTTTTTGCTGCATTCTACAACCTACTTCATGTATTTTATTTTTATTTATTTAATTGTTTTGCAGGTCGCTCGTTTTGCGAAGTCAACGCGCCTTCATTGAAGAAAACGGTAAGTAAAATATTGTGTGGGCTTTTTGCCATAAAAACCAAATACCTCTTATAAACGACTTTATATATAATATATATTTATTTACTTTATGAAATATATGTATGTGTAATGTAAGAGAGACGTATGAGCGCTGGCATTTTACAAAAACAAATGTAGGTCATTTCGACGCCCGCACTGAGTTGAACTCGTCGCAAGCATGATGGAGCTTAGTTGACACCCACCAGACTTAGAGCCGGGAACGGAGTCCGTGGAGCTGCTTGCCAAGGCACAGGCATGCAATGCGTCGTTCCTGTTCAGGCTCTAGCAAATTTGTCACAGTGACTGCAGATTGGCGCCAGTTGGACGCACTTTTCACATTTTCCGCAGGCAGCCCACACACACCCAAATTGTCTTAAGAAAGCAAAGTTTTCAGTTCAATTTTTACAAAAGTTGGCAACTCTATGCAAAGTATTTCTTTTCTTTTGTATTAAGGCGTTGGCAGCTGCCAAAACTAACGCCCCACTATTTTTGGTTGTCAGTGAAAAATGTGACTTTTAATTAAACCAAAGCCGGTTTTTATTTCAGCTCAAACATTTTGCCAGCTATTGATTCAATTTGGCCAAAAAAAAAAAATGTTTGCTGCGCTTTTATGACAGCGGATACATGGAGTTATCTACGGCGTGGGCGTATTCAATTGGTTGGCGTTAATTGAAGCAATTAAATGTAGATTTTGTTTTTTTCCGCTTTAGCTTGAAATTTGTGGCATGCAACTTTGTAGAATAGACATTTGGATCGTTGTTTTTGTGTAAATAATGAAGGTGCATAGAAGCTATGAACACCTAAAATAAAACCAAACTTGTCATAAAACCATTAAGAAAAACACATAAGTTTTTAAAGTTTTGAGTTTTTATGATAGATTTTTTCATATGTCTTGTGACTGCTTGTCTTGAAAATTGGAGCAGCCAGTTTTTTCGACTGAATGGGAGCGCACGTGTTTTGCATAATTAGATTTTTGCGATTTACGGTAATTTGTTTTGCAGTTGTACGTCACCGTTAGCTTCATTAGCCGTTGCAGCTGCAGCTACACGCCTACCCAGGCAGCCTCTCCGAATTTACTTCCAGATTGGTCACACTTCCACACAAACACACACATGCCACATGTCCATATGTGTTAGACAGGCCAAGACGGCTAAAGCCAAGCAGTCAGTCAACCAGTTTTAATTTTGTTTTACTATTCTGATGCTCTAACAATGTTGGGGTACATTGAATATTGGAATATTATCATTGATCTTGTTGAGTTCATGAAAAGACATAGTTTTTAAGACACAATTATTATCGATGTCTTCATATAGCTCCAATGATTATAATTGTATAAAAAAATTAATTCCTTATAGTCTGTGAAGTGTTAATAAATAAAAGCGACAAAGTTGAAAAATATTTTTATTTCTAATAAAAAGTTTGCATTGGGTTTTTCTACATTAAAAAAAAGGGATTTTCCGCACATACTTTAAATATACAGCGTTTTCCGTTCAGCTTTTATATATAAGATACATTTTTTATGGTCCATCCAGAACTGATGGAAACATAAAAAGAGGTTTCGTAGTAACTAAACTAGAGCCATATGGAAATAAAGCATGAAGGAAACACAGCGACATGCTTTTCCACTCGCACTTTTCATTTTCTAAAAAAGTTAGAAGCAACTTATAAAGATCATTAAGGAAAAGGTATAGTGAACCAAGCCTTGCAAGCGAAAAATCAATCAAAGGAAGCAGTGGGCTAGCTTAAAGTTTTTAAAAAGTAAAGAAATATTTATTTGTAAATATTTTGTCAGTAAGTATTCTATTCGCCCATGTACGTACTTAGATTTTTATGGTGACTGAATTTAGAACTCAAGAATTATGAACCATAATTCTGACTAAGATAGGAGCCACACGTTTTAGAGAGTTGGTGAGCAGATTCTCATATTACATAACACGCTATATGTTGTCGCTCACGCGCTCATTTACGCTGTCGCAGACTGCGCTGTATGAAATATTTGCTTTTCTGAATTTTACTCATTTTTACTTGAGATGATGTAAATTCATCGCACTCATTCAAATTTCAAAGTTATTTATTTGGGATAGGCATCAATTCGTACAGGAGTTACATACATAACCAGATTTTAGTACACCACAATTATTTTCTACTTCTTTTCTACCCCCAATTCTTACTTTAACCTCGGCAACTCTCACCAGGCTCCAGTGCTTTGAGCGCGCCTTCTCCAGAAAGTCACTCCAAGGGAAGAGAGGTCCTCTTGCATTTTGCTTCTTTCATCTGAGCTTTGGTCATTAAGTTCGTCATTCTTTGACGGCCTTCGCATCGAATACATCTATGTCGTTGTAGAGCTTACACAGTTTATAGTTTATTCGGATGCGATAGTTGTTCCCAATTCGTACCAATCTACCACAAAAAATATATAATTAAACAATAAATTTTATTTTAATTATTATTATAAAAATTAATTATTATTTCTAAATACTTTCAACATATTGGGTGTTGTTTTTGTTGTTTGCTTTCCCAATTGTAAAAATCAGTTATTTGCAGCATGTGGAATTCAAATTAAATTACATTGTCAAAAATTGTGAAAACTTTTAATACTTTTGCATTTTACCCTAACATAAGTCTCCAAGTTACAATTGATTGATTTAGAAGAATCTTTTTCATGTATAATGGTTACGATTATTCTATTTTATTTATAGAGTATCCCTTAATCGTCACTTTCTTCAAAATGCACTGAATTTTTGTCTTAGTTAAATTTCATTCACAAGCCGGCCGCAAAACTTTATTTACTGGACAGTTTGTTTGCTGCTGCCGCCGCCTACACTGAAAATGTAGTCATTACAAACTTGGTTTGGTTTCTCCTCTCCTGAATCTGGTACCATTCCGGCTGCGAAATTTGTAATGTAGTTGTTGGCTGTTGATCGTTGTATACAAGACGAGTTACAGCTACGTGCCTGACGGAAACATAATTTACCTGCATTAATGGTACTCTTTTTTTTTTTTTTGTGAAGCGAACACAGTACTGTCTGTCTTTTGGGCTAATTTCTTAATTTTTATGTGCTTGCTGTAGCGATTTATGTCAATGTAAGTAGGCGCCTTTTTTTGAAGGGGTTCGTGATTGTGCAAAATTAAGTTGTTCGCCTCGGCGGTTGTGTGAAGTTGGAAGCGGATGAAGAGGTACGTGATGGGATTTATGAAGATGGCAACAAAAAATCACAATGAAAAAACAAAAAAAATGGTGGTATCATTACAAAAGGCCAACTGTTTTTTTGTTCAAGCAATGACCAATAGTTTGCTACCGAATTGTAGCTCTTGTATAAATAACAATTGCGTTTTTTGTCTAAACCTAGGCTTCAGAAATCAAATTAGAAGATAATCGATTTGATTAAGCTAATAATAAATATAGTAAAATTAAATTTTTTTGCTAGCTCTAAGTACAAATAGGGAACACAGTATAATATATTAATTATTTGAAGTTGATTCCAGAAATGGGCACAAAATATTTTTCTAACAGTTGAATATTGATGCAAAATAATTTAGGTACTTAAGGCTTTGCTCTTGTTCACATGTTTCCTTTTCAACATTTTTTTTTAATCTTTTGTCTTTGTTATACTTAGTTTTTTTGAAAAAGAAAAACCCTGATTACCGTTCAATACTGAATCCACATGATTTTCTTTTAGTATTGCGATGCTGAGTACAATTTCACGCCCAAATCACTAACAAATTTTCATTCATCTCGTTCAGATATTTCGAGTCCGTACATTCCATAATTTCGAATTTTGAGAGGCTGCTTAAATTTACTTTTTCCTTCCTCCCCTTAAGAAATGCGAAATTGCGTGAGTCTTAAAGTATATTCTTTGTACACAAACTTAAACACGAATGATACCTTTGATATAATAGTGGTTTTGACAAGTTATTAAAAAATTAACTATTTTTTAGACTAATCTTTTCTATGATTTATTAGGTAAGAAATTTGTTTGTATTGAAATTCTTTCTTTTATATGTTCTTTTAGATAAGAAGTGTGTTTGTCTTGCATTATTTTAGACATTGGGGCTAAATTAAGCATTCCGAAGTTTTTATGATTTCATTATAAAAACCGTTTCTCCAAAAGAATACCCGAAATATTTTTTTTCCAAACATTTGGGTAATATATATTTCATTACAAGTTGAAGAAGCAGCGAATGAATAGAAATAAAACCTTTTGAAAAAGTTTTCTATAGAAACACAATATTTGATTTTTTTTAATCGTTTTGTAAATGTACAAAATTAAGAGTGAAATGAATGTGAATTCCATTTTTTTGTTTGATTTGCTAGAAACGATTGGCGCACTTTTAAAACAATCATTAGTTTGCAGCAATAACGAACACTTCCGCAGACGCATTTCTTAAGCATATTTAAAAAAATAATGTGCAAATCATGATTTAAATTGATTAAAACCAGAAACATTTCCTGACTTAGTTTTTGCATTTTGTTTACTAAGATACTTTTTGGACTATGTTTTATTTTTTCGTAAGTTTCCTAAAACAAAACGAAAGGAACTCTATAATTGTTCTCACTTGTTTCTATACTCGCAAATAGAGAAACAAATTAAGTAGCTTAAATTCGATGATTTTTATATCCTAATTGAAAGTTTGTTCTAAGTATCCTGAGGTAGAGTCAGTATTTACAGAACTCTAATTGAAACCTGAATATAACAATTAGTACCTTAAAAAATATTTTGTTCAATCATTTTGAGTTATTTTGCTATTTAAAAGCATTTATAATAAATAATTTATTAAAAGTCACGTCGTTGAAAATTTGCATGAAATTGCAATATTTTTGGGTACACAGCATTAAATTAAATAAAATGAATTCCCCGTTTTTAAAGACCCAATAGGAAAATCTATCGGATGGGATAGAGTTTTTAGGCATGACTGGTTTTTTTTCTGTTCTCCATTTGGTTTGAGCAATACGAATTTTAATTTCTGTGGTTTATGTGGAATTCATTCCTTTTAATGAATATGAATAAAATAGGCATTCGTGATATCATGCCTCTGAAATGACTTCAACATATATTTTTATATATCTTTTTCACAATAACATAGCGTAGCAGTTCTATGACGGAAACATCCTTTGAATAGCAGTCCACCCTAAGTATTTGTAGTTGCTCAAAGTACAGATGGTTAAATTTTTGTTTAATCTCATCTTGCAGTGAAATGGATTGGGATATAAAATCTCAAATTATTAAATTAGTTAAGAGCCAACCAAGAAACAAAAAGGGTGATATATAACATAAGTGAAATGCCGAAATGAGTCTGAATCACAGCTGTAGATTTTGTAGATTTTTTCGTACCAATTTTTTATTAAAATTATTTTGATTTTTTATGTGGAAAATCGCGCTAATGAAGGTGTCTCCTTATCACAAAAAGATCACCCTAAAACATCTTACTCATAGAAAATTTAAATACATTTTTGGTAGCGAAAAACTCAAATTATTTGGGTTGCAATAGAATCAATACAATTTTTGTCATAATGCGCAACTAGAGCCTCTAGATCATCCGAGTCTGGTGAGGACAGGGAGCGACTTTTAAATAATAATATCAAACGTTAAGTAAGGTCACTTCCAAATCATTCATGCGGCATATGCGGAAATGTGTTTAATAGAGGGCAATTGCATGATTTTCTGTTTTAATGGCAGAAAAAATATAATTCTACCTATGTAAATTGAAGGTGAATTGGCTTGGAGAGAGTAGTTTCGACGGTTGGAAAGTGATGACTTCAGAGTAGAAGGCAAAGAGCGCCCTGATATTGCATATGGTGGGACCAGGTAGTGTGATCTGCTATGCACTGGTAAATCCAACAATAAAGTCGAACGATATCAAAAACAACGAATGCGTTTGAGCTGTGCATTACGTGAAAAAGGCTACAAGCGTTTACTACACTTCGCATGACAAGATGATTTTAAAATATGACAACGCTTGGTCACATGGGGCTCTTAGGTTCAATAAATTATCTGGAAGCACTAAAATGGTTTCACACCACGTGCTTCATTGTTTAGACGTTGTTTTTTTATGTTTGCTTGCTGTTTTTAAGGTGAGCGTTTCGAGGCTTTTTTGACGAACGCAAATGGATTTAGGGATTATTCGATTCTGTTGATGAATTCGAAAAAAGGCTTAAAGATTGAGCGATAGGGAAAAGTAGTTAATTCAATAGTTAATACTTTGTACGTTGTATTTTTTTTGTTTACCATATTTTCGATGAACTCTCCAACTTACCCTATATCATGGATTCAATCATAAAAGTCAAACTTATGTATAAATTAACCTGAAACAGAAACATTAGTTGAGTGTTCTAATTCTGTTGTAATTAATTTCGTAACCCTTTTTTTCGATTAATGCTATTTCCCACACATAAATCCCATATGCCGCAAGTCAATCAACTCAAAAATTCACAAGCAGCTGCAAACTGATCTAAAACAAGCAGTTTGAAATATAGACAGAAAAACTTGGTTGGCAATTAGGTGACATTACCCCCAAAAACCGCATTCCATGCAGCGCCCACACTGCCACAAAATCCTAAAGTGTAAACAGCACATGCCAAACTTAATACACGCAACACCATTAAATTACTCTGTTTATAGTGTGTGTGAGTGTGTGTCAGTATGAGTGACTGTGCTTGTGTGGGTGTATACGACCGACACCGATAATTAAATATTGAACAACGTCATCATTAACACCAAACGACTGAGTGCCCGTCACGCCCGCACACACTCTTGTCCAAACGCCAAACCATGGCCCTGACTCTGGCTAATTACAGCCGCAGCAAACTCATCAATATGCGTCGAGCTTGCATTTATAACATACTAAAATGTATCTGTATCTATAAGTAACAACTGTTGTTTCCTAACGAGTATAGACTTTCACAAAATCATGTGCGATAAACACGCCCACCGTATACCATACATATATCTACGCCCACCGGCTAAAACATTTGTTTAAACGAAAGCAACGACAAGAGGCGACAAGCTGTTTAAGGCAAGTTAACTTATCGTTGGTAGTAGTAGTTTTTTTGTTTTATGAATGAAAAGTGAAATTGCAGCAAGAGTGATTGTGTTTTTATGCGATAGAGGGCGCCAGCTAAAAGCTTTGACTTGCATTTTTTTAACTGTTTAGGCGTTGTTTGGGTTTTAGTTCATTTTTTATTTTTGATAAGCTTGATAAATATTTCGTATCTTATCAGCAAAGACTATTTGAGCACAATATATATATACTTTTATTTCATTTGGCCGGTTAGTTAGTATACGCTCTTTTTCAATGTCTGAGCAAACGCCGCTAAATGTCGTGATATGAAGTGAAGCATTTTTTTGAATAATAAAATTTAGTTACGGGTTTGAGGTTAACATGACCTCAGTTAAGTGCCGAATTTAATTATAAATGGTTTTACAATTTGATTGGCTAAGTGCATAGCAATGTTGTGGAATTTGCTTTGGTTGGGTGTGATTTGGTTGTGGCACGAGGTGCAAAGGCCGCAAGCAGTGGCACAGCGTACGCGTATATTGCCCTGGCCATGTAAGTCAGCTTAGAGCCGAAAAGCATTAACAATTTCAAGCTAGACGAGTGCAGTGAAGTATAAAAAGTAACAATATTGTGAATTTTTACATTTACACTCTAAAAATATTATATATTGTATATCGTAGAGATGGTCATGAATTATTTGAACCATGATACCCCGGTTTTAAGGCACCACTGCAGATTTCTAAATATTTTTCAGCGTGAAGAAGTAAACTTCACAGATTACAATCATCAATCAAGAAGGGTGATGAGATTCATAATATTCCCCATTTGGTTTTTGAGGTATCACTGCAGATTGCTATACTCTAATTGCAAGGATGCTGATGTTGTATATGAAAACAAATAATCAGAAATATTTTAAAATGTCATTCGAGTTTTATGATTTTTTTTTTACCAAATATTTGCTTCACGGAAATGTAGAATTTAAAAAAAACCATGAAATGAATATGAAACCGAACCATACTCCCTAGATTCCTAATTTCAAGAAGGTTGGTATTGTATGTGAAAGCAAAAAATCTATTAGATATTTTAAAATGGCATTCGAGCTTTATGGATTTTTTCACGGTAAAATACAATTTGAAGAAAAACATAACGTGAATACGAATTCGAGACATACTCCTTATGGTACTTACCGTATATCCAATTTTTATTACAAGTATAAAAAGTTGTAAGATTAGTTTTAAGGCAGATTAGTTTT
Organism: Chymomyza procnemis; assembly: GCA_035046065.1. Lineage (NCBI taxonomy): Eukaryota > Metazoa > Arthropoda > Insecta > Diptera > Drosophilidae > Chymomyza > Chymomyza procnemis. The sequence continues at coordinate 5,715,690 of JAWNOJ010000023.1, read as the reverse complement.
AAAAGGCTTTAAGTTCTCTTTGAAACTTTTAAAAATATAAGTCTTTTAACTTCGTATTTGGCGTAAGTACTACTGCGCCACTTAGGAGGGTTACTATATGATTCCTTATGTTACTTGTGATGGCAACTTATAAGCCGAAGTTTGTTTCCTAAAGGGCAATTATGCTTCAATAGACTTTATCGATAGTCCTGTTGATGTGAAAATTTAGCAACATATTGCTATCGAAATACCAAGAAATACCAATCTTAATTTTTGTGTTGGAAAAGTAGTAAGTTTTTCGTTTACGGGTAAAATAAACTGAACTTGTGTTATTTACATTAAATTTAGTTTTGTACCTAGGAAAATATCTGAAAAGCTACTAAGGCTCCATCGCATAATGCTATAGTTACGTCCAGAGCAGTATACGGCAGTGTTATCTGTCAAAATTAAAGTTTTACACAGATAATGCATTGGAATATCATGAATATAGATTTTATATTGAAAATCTACTAATTCTGAAGTCGCGGGAACTCTTGGGAACTCTTGGGTATGCCTGCCGATTTAAGTTTATGACTTGACTTGCCGCCAAATATATCTAAACCCAAATACTTACTTCTGTTCAAAAGCTGTAATAGTTCATAAAAGATACGATATTTTGTAATATATGTAGTACTACCAAGTAGTAGCCAAAGAGTGTCAAACGCCGGTTGCATATTTAAAATTGCAATGCCCACCGAATTTTTGCATTAATGGTTATGTTTTGTGTCATTCTTTAATTTTTTTTGGGTGAATGGATACAGCTGTGGTTAGACCTCAATTTGTATTGCGCAGAAGGAAGAACAAGGTTATCCTCAATATTTCATAAAATTTTTATTACAAAAATTGACTAATAAACTTTAAAAACACGAAAATATTTCTAGGTTATTATTTGTGAAAGTTAACTGATTGAAATTATTGAACAACAATAATAACAATGTTGTTAACAAGTGACTAAAATTGTTTATTACTTTTTCTTACAATAATTTCTTTGACTTAGAAAATCATCTTTTGCTTAAGGCAGAACGCATTTGCTTTCTTCTAAAAGACGTAAGCATACGCGTTGCCTACACCGTTCACTATATTAAGATTATTTAGAGATACAAAGGTAATTTTATCAGACAAATTACACAAAGTCCAAGCAATAAATCTTAAGAATGACTCATTTTGTCTAATTTCGTATCTAAATCACACAAAAACAGCTATTATATTATCCAATTAAACATAAATATGAACATTAAATCAAGCATATGTATCTGGCAGTTAGTTATACACGCATCGTTTCTTAGAATTGTCCAAGTTGTGCTCTAAGCTCAAACAAGTTTTTGTTTTCGATTTCATTTTGTACAGAATTCTTTGTTGTTTTTTTTATTTTTGTGGCCAGCTAGCCAGCAGGTGTGGCTGCCAAATACCTGACCAGCTTGCGACGCACAATCCAAATCAGAGTCAAACAAAAGATACACAATACAGCTTTGGCTTAGTAACTTTTGTTTTGTAGGTGCGCGCTGGTAATACCAAGAATACTCTGATATCAGCTGCCTGACGATCGTCTGGTCTCAATGACCTTGATAGTGACATTTAGATAGTTAAGAACGACTGCAAATAACCAGCAGCCTGATGGTGGTCCATCGGGCCATGTAAACTGACACCAACTCATAACTTATTTTGCTTTGTATCTTTTTAACTGCAGCACGTCAACTAACCAACAATAATAGCAATGGCACAGCCAATCTGGCGGCTGGTACGCGCTCTGTGCGCAGCTGCAATTGCTGCCCGTATGGCTATCATATTGACTTGGACTTTGTGCGCTACTGCGAGGCTTTGGCACAAGCCAAGCCTTCCGAGGAGGAGCTGCGACGACGCGATAGACGACGCTCACGCAAATCAATGGAGTTCATGCTTGGCTTTGAGAGCCTCTTTGGCAGCGACTGGCAGGCGGAGTCGCGTGTGCAGCCAAAGTTGACGGAGGTAAGTAAGTTCCTAAGCTGGGTGGTCCATGGGCAGCTCAGCTGTCTGTTGCATAAATCATTAACGAAGCAGCAATTTATGCACTCGACTTTGATCTTTTCCATTTGGAGTTGACAGTTTAAAAACATTTGACAAACTTCAAAGTCTTGTGCACTTGGTTGCACTTTAATGCAGTGCATTCTATTAACCTGTCACTTGGACGTATATACACAGGCTGCACATGAAAGCGAGCCGGATTCGCCACGCCCCGTAGCTATGGCTGCTGCTGCTGCTGCTGCTACACAGTCCTACAATAACGCGCCCTGTTATAGGCCGCGCTCCTCGTCTGTGCCGCGTTTTACTTATGGCATCGCTGGCGTTGTGCCGCGCGCCGAATCGCCCTTTGGCACCGCCTCTTCCACTTGCTCCTCGCTGCGTGGTGGTATTGAGAGCGATGCAGGCGTCTATCATAGTTTGGGTCGGCCTGCCAACAGTCCGCCGGAAACACGCGCCTTTCTGCATGATGCCTTAGATGAGGTATGTAGCGATTTTGAGCGCACGCTGGAGCGTGCCTCGGTGCGACGACGCAAGGCCAATGGATACGCTTACAGCACCATGGATCGCAACAACAACAACCATAGCCTAATCAATGGCTATGGTTCATTTAAAAATGAGAAACAACGTCGTCAAGGCAACAGCACCTGGGATCGCTACTTCGATGTGGCAGGTAAGTGTGACACTTGCAAAGGGAGTACTATGAGTAATTTTTTGTCTTTGCCTCGAAATAGCACGGTAATATTTTTTTTTGTGTTTGACTTACGCGCTCGACCAGCGGCATGATTCATAGACGAAAAGACGCATCTCGCATGAGTTGTATGAGGGATATGCTAGATGAAGATACTTTTGTTTTATTTTTCTCTAGCAATTAGCGCTCTGGCGGCACATGTGACATTTTTACGCACGAAAGTGTGAAAAATTTTGCGCAACTGTTGGAAAGCAAAAGTATACAGTGAAACGAATCGAGATAATTACTTAGAAGTTTTCGAGATTTTATGGTGAATAATTCAATGGTATTTTTGGAGTGCCTAAGCATGACTAGATTTCTGATGGATGAAAATAAAAGAAAGAATAAGATTTTCTGATAATTCGGAAAGTGAACGATTTTGTTATTTAATAAGTTACTTCTTGTAATGTTCTTATAATTTTAATATAATATTACAAATATGAGTACAGACTGATAATCAAAAGATAATGTGCGTTAATTTTACAATTTAATCAGTTATAGTTGTTACGATATTTTTATACCCAAAATTTAAAGGGAAAAAAACTTATTTCGGAAAATTTTATTTTTGTGGGAGCTGTACGATCGAGCTGTTCTATCGAACTTTATTAAATTTTAATATCACCATACCAAAAACTCCAAAACTTGCATATTAAACAAATTTTGTGCAGAAAGAACACCAATTTTCTAACCGATTTGTCGCATAATGGTCATCTAATACCGATTTTTTTTAAATTTTATTTGTGCCGAATTTTATTACATAATCTTTAAAAACTACGAAATTATTACTGAACAACTTTTTGATTTTAAAGCAATTCTCTGACAAACTTCTATATCTAATAGACCTAATGCCAAACTGATGTCATAGTAACGTATCTTTTTTACAAACTGATTCTCTCTATCTCTAACTATCTTTGAGATATAGTAACCATATTAAATGCTTTTAACTTTCGATTGAATTTGATTTCTCAGCAATAGTCTGACACAGCTCATGTTACTTGGGAACAAATGAGTAAAAATCTTGTTTGTGGAATTTTGTTAACTTGAACTAAGGAATTATGCTATAAATTTTCGAAATACTTATAAAAGGTTAATGCAACTGTAAATCTTCTTTTTCAATTATAAATTAAAATTACCTTTAAGGTTGAGTCGACCCCGGTAGCATAGTAGTAGCGTTCTCCCCTCTAAATCAGTAGGTCAGTGATCTGATCTGAAAGAAAAGAGCTGGTTTTTAAAATCAACACAATATTTTTCCAACAGTTTTTTTTTTGGCTGCTTCTCCAATGCCATTGTCTAGCCGAATTTGGATGCTCCTTAAATGGTGTGGGTATGAAATCCTTTACTTCGTCAAATAGAAGTTGGGATTTTTTTGAAAAATGCCACGTTTTAGACACTTGGTCTGGATATGTTTTAATATGTATAATTGCATACACTGATCTTCGAAAAATCTTTCTGTTAAGACCATCATCTAATAAGTTCTGTTTTAGGAGCCTCTTATGCCGAACACTATACGTGAAAAAATAGTCAATCAAATACTTTATGAAAGTTTGAAACCAGCGAAGTTACTTTATGTGACGTAAATTTTTGCCTTTAGGTAAAAAAAAACAATATTCATCTGTAGCCCAAAAAGCGTAACAATTCAGAACTTTTTTTTCATTTTTTTTTATTTTTTAATTCAAACTTTTTTGTTCCATAAAAAATAAAAATGAATAGCAAGAACTAAACGAATTACAAACTTTTTGATTTCTAATTTTTCTAAAGTATCCATTGATGATATTTGTAAATTAATAATAAACAATTGGATAATGGTTAAAATTCCATTATTTTATGGAATGTTAGAACGGAGTTTGAAAAAATGAATCCTATTAAAGTTTGCGTTCTTATACCCACTTTGTTTATTCAATTGCTCGTAGTTACTATTTATAACAAAATTGTTTGTTTACAAATATAATCTTTAACTTAACTAATTTTGAAGCAATGCATTTTTGACAATTCGGATAAGCATAAATTTTAAGTTAAGAGAATAATTTGGAAATAAGTTAATTTATGAATACTGAAAATTTCTTATTATTTCACTCTGCTCCACAAATAATGATCATTCACTGTTCATTCCGAGAAATTTACTAATTGTTTATTTAATTATTTAATGTAATTGCCACGCGTTTGTAACTTTTCATTTTTAATCCTTGTATTAACTATTTGGCCCATAGTGCGACATTGTGCATGAAGTTCTATGAAGGCAGCTGTGAAACAGCAATAGAATTTTGTTGTCAGTTCAAAGCAAATCATTCTAGCAAAAAACATAAACATATATATAATATATATATATTCATGCTCTGTCACACTCACTTAGAAAACTTTGCATAGGAAATAATTCAATTTAAAAGACTTACAAGTTGAAACAAGTCTTGTAGATAGAAAGACACTTTATATGCTGATGTATGTATCTAGATATGCAACTATAAAACGTTTTTTCTTGCAACTTTGGCAATTCCAAACCAATTGGTTTGCACAGTCGACGTCGGACTCCAAGTAACAACTTCGAAACAGCTTTTGTTTTTGGTATTTGAAGCTTAAATCAATTCCAATTGCGCATTTGGCGCTCAATTTGCATGCCAATATATATGTTGTTGCTTTGTGCAATTTTTTGTGTATTTGTTTATGCCATAAATTTTTGAGAAAAAAACATGAAGAATAAAAAGAAAAATAGATAACAAAATACAAAATCCATGAACATAAAATCGCGCAAATAAACAAATCAAATTGTCGCTTTTTTTTTTTGGTTGGGTATACAACTTTGTTTGGGCTTTTGGCGTGGCCAAAACTCTATGACCAGCAACTAGCTGAATATGATTAATGGTTTGGACGCAGTGTGTATAAGCCCAGTGCATATTTTTTGCCTTGGTAATTGCCGCAGTTTATATTTATGGCTTTTAAATGAAGGCATTATAAATGGAAATTACTTAAATGCTAAATGGTGTCCAAAAAATATGCTGGCCCAAGAGTTATGTATATGTTTAGCCCCTACAAGTGAATCAATTGGCAAATGTGGCCAAGAGTTCGTATAGTCTATTGGCAACCTTGGTAACTAAGAGCCTCTTAAATAAGCATTTTGTATGGCTGAAGTAATAACTAACTGAAAATCCATAAATCAAGTAGGCCAAAGCTTGCCAACAAGGTCATCTTGCTACTCTACAGTGTACTCGATACTATATGCTAAATAATGCTCATAAAGTGTATTTATGCAAATTAAGAAAATAAAAATCAAGCTAAATGGTTACATGTTGGACAACGCGACTATAATATGCGCTGAAAGTCATAAGAACTTCATGAGAAGTTAATTTAGGCAGGTGAATTTCTTCATATAATAGAGACGCTTTGCTGATAGAAGTTTCTGCTAATGATGGTTGGACTATTTTAAATTGGAACTCAAAATTTGTTATAAATTTTGTTGATTAAGCTTTTATGAATGTCTTGGCTTTTGGGGATAGACTAGTAGCTCAAATCTTTACCTTTAAGCACTTTCCAATCGTCGATCGTCGGAATGGCTGTATGGTTTGCAGTATCATAAGGCTGAAACCAAATATTTCCTAGTTTTTATCTTCAATTTGTTCAAAGCAAATTTCACAGTTACGACAACTATGAAGGAGCATTGGCATTTTCTACAACGACGTAAAGATTACTGCGACAATAATATTCGCCGAAAGGAAAATAAGTTTCATCAAAGATGTATTTTTGGCCAAATTCGGCGTGGCCTTTGCAATACTACTGATATCCTGTTTTGCTAGTAAATTTATTTACTCGAGTGTCTGCCTATAGTAAGTATACCAGGAATATCAGCTTTAATTTAGTTTTGTTTCAATCGTTTTTCGCCTTGTATTATATTAGTAGGGGCAACAGACTGGCAGTATTCTTGTGGGACTCACGCTGATGCATTATTTGGTATAAAATTGCCATATATCCGTCAAAACTTTCAATAGAAATTGTTGATTTGATAAACGAATCGACTATCATGTGTAAGGTACTTATTTTAGTATTTTCTGATCGATAATGTTTAATCATTGCCCAGTTGCTGACCTATAAAACAGCACAAATTTTATATTTGAACTCAGAATTTGGACCATAGTGTTTTGTGCGATTTTGGCCAGATCCTTATATGTTTCATTCCATATTGCAGATTTGGCATTAGGAATACGTGCAGCAATGTCTTTGTCTGCACGAAATATCGCCAATGCCTTCATTGTGATCTAATAACATAATCGTAGGTTTAAATTTGGAAATCTATATAGACGATTCTTTGTTTGATGCTCACATAAATCCCTATGAAATGGCCATCCACTGTATACAATACAAATTCTCTAACTTAACCATGAGCAAGCCAACATCCTACACGTAACTTCGCAGCTAATAAAATGCCTAGTTGAAAGAGTTTCTTGCATTTACTGACTAATGTACGGCATATGCTCTGTTTTAGAGTATAAAATCATATTATGCGGCTGTTAACTATTTTAGTAAATAAATAAAACCGTTGTCGTCTGCTGCGTCGCTTCATCGTCTTTTACTTTAACTCAACTTTGGCATAACTTCCAACAAAATGTTTGTTTTTTTTGTTAGCTTCATTATGATATTTAAATTGATAATCATATTTAATAATGTGCATTTAGCTTATCAACAAAATATTGTCTCGTCTTTGTTGTTGCTGTGTTTTTTTTTACTCAGTTGTATTATTTAATAATTTTTATTTGCTGAGCGCACGGCTGGCTGGCTTATCTGTGTGCTTAATATTTCGCTCGCGCTCTCATCAAATTTTGAATTTTGTTAGCAAATATATAACAACAAAGTTTTTTCCTTTTGACTGGGCTGAATTTGCACAAGAGCTGTTAAAAAAAAAGAAATACAAAATCTCTGCTGCTAAATATATATACGTTTTTTTTTTGTTTCTGGCGGATGGTTCAATGAAAATTTCAAAGCAGTTTGTCGATGACTTTCAAACGAAAAGCATAAAATGTGTCTAGCTAGCGAGTTATAATCTAAAATTAATTAATAAATTACAATCACGAATACTTACGAGCCATAAACTAATACAAATCGAATTACAATAAATATAAAATATCTAATATGCAAAACAAATTAAATCGAACATATAAAGTTTAAAAAAAACTAGATACATAAAGATACTGCTGACAAGTTTAACGACAAGCTGACGAAAATTGACGAATTTTAAAAATTAACATGTAATTTTTTTTAAATTAAAAAAAGTAAAAAAGCGGAACGTGTCAGAATACACAATCAGAACATATTGCTCTTATAAAATTATAAAAACAAACAACTTTTTAATGTTGAATATATAATAGATATAAAAAATTAAAAAAATATAAAACCAAACAAATATATACTTATAACTTAATTTAAAGCAAATCGAAAATATGCTCACGATATTGAAAAAAATCAAACACGACTTCATAAAGAGTGAGTGAGTGAGCTGCTGTGCGCAGTGTGCATGTTATTTTGGAAGCCACTGTAGCACAGATAACGCGTGACGCAGTGTATCTTGCTTTGATCTGTCAACGTTTGTTCCAGCGCTGGCGACTAATATGATTTAATAATATATTTAACGCTAAAAATATAAATGTTATAAAAAGTGGCTTAATTAACGAGAACATAAAAAAAAAATCAAACTAAAAATTGTACAGATTTCTACACTCAATCAAATATTGCTTTGTGCTTTATTTCAAAGTCAAGAAATGGCAAAGTGCAATGCTGAATGCTGCTGCTGCTAACTTTTTTTGCACTAATGCTTAATAATAATAAGTCTGTTTACGTTGTGTAATCGGCATAGCAATAATAACAAACAACATTGAAGCAAGCAAAACAATTAAACTAATTATAGCAAATATTGTGTGCATATTGGCCCAATAATGTTTTCAACAGCTAACGATACGTTAAGACCTCCACGTTTTAAGGAAAAACGCAAAACCAAAATGAAGGCAAAACGCGCGGCGGATCAAACAACAACAACAACAGCAAAAAATTGGTGGAGCGATTGTAGGTTAAGCTTTTTGGGGGAAAAATGTTGTTCAAACACTAAGCGACTTTTGTCATTAGCTGATATCTGAGATTTATTAAAATTTCAACTTGAACATTTCTTGGCACAAATAAATTTGATTAATTATCAATGCTAACACATGCGACTTGCGTGTTTTGTAGCCATTGCCTTGACCATCTTTTGTTAGCCAACTTGGCACCAGAGCGAACCGTCGTCAAACAAACAAAAGAGAAAATAGAATTATATTTCTTTTACAACTTTTTTTCTTTCGATTTCTCAAAAGCAAGAAATTAAGTAATGGCTCAAAAAGCAAAAAGAACTAATAGCAAAACTTGGCAACACTGCCGTGTGATGAGTAACAGCAATACGCGCTAAAATATTGCGCATACGTCATGTGTGCCAGCAAAGCATATAATAAATAAAAACCAATTTTCTTTTTGCGTAGAAGTGATGTGCATTAATAGATAATAGAAAAATTAAGGCATTGACCAGCACTTGAGGCATATCATGACGCTGTTAAGCAATACGCAATATAATAATATATAAAAATACCAATATTAAATCGAGTTCTATAGTCAAGACTTACTTTCTTGTTTAATGTTAGATTATTTTTGATTCAAGTTCTTTAATGTATCAACTATAGATTCGTTATAAGCTTCGCCGAAAATGCATTTTTGGAATAACATCAATAAAGTGGCACTTAAAAAGTTCTCCTACAGATGTTTTACTTTTTTTTTGGCGGAATACGATTTATAATAGTAGTATTTAATTTATTATAATTGTCCCGCTCTATTAAAATATAGATGAACAAAAAAATCTTTAGTTCAGAAATGATGTGGCATTGATATAAAATGTAAATACCTTCAGCTTATTATTACATTCTTCAACTAGAGGTAAGGGTACAAACAAAAAGAAAGTCTATATGTTTGGCGGCGCTTTAGGCTGCGAAGTAGTCACAGTTGTTTTGCAGCACATCTTATATCTATTATTATTATAATATACCTGCCGATCGAATTTCTAAGAAATACAGATACAGAGTTAATTTCATTTTATGGAATTTTTTGGTGAAACTTTAACTGCTTTGTATGAGCAAAGATTTTTGAATATCTGAAATTGTATAAAGTTCAATTTACTTTTGGATTTAAATACAGAATAAATTATTTTAATTTGCGAATTGCCTTTTAAAGTGACGAAGCGAAATGTTCATGTCTGCAGCTATTACCATTTCAAATATTTTACTCGATTTTGTTGTGATTAGCTGGTAAGAAAAAATCCGCACAATTCTTGCATGAAGGTAGTTGAATCGTAGCAATTTTATATTCGATATACAGCGCAGGCCTGTATAGAATCCTCGGAAATCAGTTATTTTAGATGGTAAATGACCTATTTTGCTTTATGTCTGAAAATAAAAAAGTAATGGCTTCTCCGACATATTTTGATCGATATTGGAAGCGATAACAACATTATACATTGATACATGATCTGCGGAAAGTTATGATTTTCTGTTTAAATGGGAAGAACACTATAGCTGAAACCCATTGCTTCAATTTTTAATCATTTAGGACCAACCCAAAAAATTTTGCTAAGAGTATTTGGTGGGTATCCTAAATCAAGATCCATGCCAAATGCAAACAACATTATTCAAAATGACTCAGCAAACATTCCGCTCAGAACCTTTTGAAAAGCTAAGAAGGACTTTGGTGTCGAATATGTTGAGGAAGTGGATATAAGAAGATGATTTACTAACACCGGAACTGTTCTTGTTAAAAAGGTTCTACTATGATAATCCAAGTAACTAATTATGCTATACTAAGCGAGATGAATTTGTTCCCCCATCGTCTGAGTCGACGCCAAAGCAAAATAACCTTGGTTCAAAGCTCATGGTTTTGAAGCGGTTGTTGTCTACCAGTCGAATCCAAGAATGAAAAAACTCCACTACAATTTATGCATTTAAATTGTCCATTACGTGGAAAGCGGCCAGAATCGACCGAAATCCATGACAAGCAGTTTTGCAATATGAAACCGCTCTGTCCTATGTGACTGTGAGGGAGACAAATGACCCGACACCACACAATTGGTCCGTGTGACTCCACTCTTCCACCTCTTCCTCCGATTAGTTGCTTTTTCAAAGGATGGATTTTGATGGTTACCGGCTCGGGTTCTTAAAATAAATGGAAATATGACTCAATGATTGGATTGAGGTCAAAATACAAAATAGACTTAATTGTTCGAGATGGTTTTTGAAAAATTCCAAAAAGTTGATAAGAAATTCCTTTCGACGAAAAATTCTTCAAATTGTATATTTTCAACTGTTTTCAATATTTAAACTCTTTTTTTTTAATGCAATAAACAGATCTAGAGCATAAAGAGAAGACGAAGAATCAAAAGGATAATTTTTTAAAATTTATTTTTATGTCATACTTTATATTATTGCCTTGGCATTTTTGAGTTCAAACTAATACTATATTTTAGTTTTTTAATTTTATTTCTTTTGAACCATTGGTCCGGATTAAAATAAATTGATCTTGTTCTCTCTCTGTGACTGTTTTTGTGGTTCAAACCATAAATAATATTGAGCTCTTTTGATATGTTGAGCTTAAAACAATTTTTTTTTGAAACATTAAAATATATTATTAAAATAGTGCTATATAAGAAACAAATAAAATTGATGGTAAATAATAGAATTATATTACCAAAATTTAGGTATTTTATTTTAATTTTTATTAAAAAAAATTCACAAATACATAATTATAAATCTAGTTTTATTCTCGTTAAACAGATAAGGGATTTTCCTAGATTTTTAGACAAAAATTAAATTTATCCTATTTTGAAGTGGAATCTTGATATATCGAATATTTTGTGTCAAGTAGCTCTGCTTGAAGAAATTTACTATATTTTGAGAACCTTTAGGGATTCGACTTTCCAAAAAATTGATCAATGTAAAAAAAAGTTTAAGCCTAACGTTATAAAATAATTGCTTTTAGAAGTAAATGTGTATATTTTTTTACGCTTGGAAATTTTGCTCTTTAAATCTTAAAATTGAAACTGCTTAGGATTTATTGTAGGTCCGTAGTGCTACATTTTAACATGATAAATTCATGGCGATCCAAAGTAGACCTAAAAGTGATGTCAAGTAAATGCAACTGGTCTTGCCACTGATAGATACTCAAGATTACCCTTTACTCGTAACTATCTATCGTTGAAAGTCTCTTAATGGTTGCAAACCAAACACGCACAGAAACAAGCGCCAGTCGGCTTATCATATGATAACAAGGCAAGGTGCTTGCTCACTTCAAGTTAATTTATTTTCTTTTATATTTTCTATTATTATCGATAAACTATTGTGTAAGTTTTATTTATATTTTTTCTGTGTCTGCAACTTACTAAAATATTAAATTATGCGGCCCATTTATTATTATTTTGTTTAGCGCTTTAAATAATTTTGCATGATAAAACCAAACGAAAGTTTGCGCTTTTTGACCAAATTATCTGTTGGCCAAGTTTTAGTTGCTCAGCTCAAGCGTTCATGGCAAGTTTGCAAATTAAAATAGTATTAACCAAGGCAAATGACAAAAGACAAAGACCCAGTGAGCTAGGCCCATTCCGACTAAGATATGCGAATACTTGAACTAAAGTGGAGTTTTTTTTTCAAAACAGATTCCTGCATGGCGGGCAATCGTTCGCCGCGTTCCAGTACACCAAAATTATTCGTGCGCTCCAATACGCTGCCATTGCAGCAGCGCCCCAGTCCTGCGGAGGTGCAGTACGAGAGCTATGTACAGGCTACGGTAGCAGCAAATGCCAAGTCGCCGGTGGAACAGTTGGAGCCACCGCCTCCGCCACCCAGACGTCATCATCAGCTGGCACAGCAAAAGTCTAGACAGGAAACGGCGGAACAGCCGCCTAGCGCTGACTTGCAATCACCTGTTAGCTCTGAAGCGGGTGCAGCTGCCGATGCGCAAACTTTGTGCCAGATACGCGAACAAATGGCCATAAGTTTGAAAAGACTAAAGCATCTGGAAGAGCAGGTTAAGCTTATACCTGAAATGGAGGTAAGTTGCTGCATGCAAAAGTGTTAATTTTTACAACGTATTAATGCGTTTTTTACATCTAGGATGAGCTGAACGCACTACGCCTGGAGAAGCAGCGCTTACAGCGCAAGAATGAGGAGCTGCTACGTAGCACACGTCAGACGCCCTCACCACCTAGTCCGGGCAGCAAAAATGTTTCACCTGTGCAGTTTACGCCACAGCGTATAAGTCCAGTCTCGCTGGAGAGCTTGGGCGCACGCATGCGCAGCAGTTCCATATCATCCAACTCGGCCATTATTAAACGTGATGTTGCAACTATGTGCAAATCGGCCAGCACACGTGAGGTGGGCACACAGGATAATCAAACCAGCTACACGCAGCTGCAGTTGGAGCAGCGCATTGAGTTGGCCATAAGCAGTCATCAAGAGCAGCAAAGATTGCAGCAGCTCAAGAAGCTCATATCGGTGGGCACTCAAATGTATGTGCCACAGCGTGAGCAACGTGACTCGGGCATGCAAACGGCGCCGGAACGCAAAACACTTAAATATAATGTGGGCATAACAGCCAAGCCGGCCACTAGAGAGAATTACGCCAGCTGTAAGCCAGACATGCGTAGCATAGGCAGCTCGGAACATCGCACAACCGATGTGCTCTGCGAGAAGTGTGCGGCCAGCAAGCGCACAGTCGCTTGCGGTACAGAAGAGGAGCCAAAGCCGGCAAAGGCATCGCCATTGGCAGTGGCACGCAGCCACACCTTTAGTCTAGGTGAGCACGAGCAGCTGAGCATTAAACGCAAGGCGGTGGCCTGTCAAACCCAGCTGGCAGCCATGCTTAGTGCAGCCAGTCAGACCACTGCACCCAGTGTTTACTCCATGGCCGTGCAGGTGACACCATTACAGCAATCCGCCTATACACAATGTGAGGTGGAAACTAGGTGCCGTCAAACGGACACCGTCGGTTTGCAGCGTCTTTCGCGCAGTGTTACCAAATGTGATCAAATAGCCATGCCTGAAGCACCAGCAGTGCCCAAGCCCAAGCCAGTAACATACAACACGGGCTGCAATACCGATGCAGCACCGACTGCTCCAGTGGTTAGCACTGTCAGCTTCGGCTGCAATACGGAGCAGATCAAGAAACGTGATGTGGGCTGCGGTGATATTGTCAAGCCGCACATATCGATTGCCTGTGCAGCCAACTACTGTGATTCGTGCAAGGAAGCCATACAACTGCTTGCTAAGGATTTCTCCAAGGTCAGCGAGGTTCCAGTGACTGCCACAAAAGTAGCACCAGCAACTACAGCTACTGCTGCAGCTCCCATTCGCACACGCTCCAGCTCCGCTGATTCACGCATACCAAGACCCAAACATTTAACTAGTCCCAGTCCAGTGCGCAAGCAATTTAAGCGACAAAATACGTACACATTGGCAACGCCATCACCCAGGTAAGCTTTTTAATTCATCAAAGCTCGAAAGCTTCGCTTAGTCGAGACACAAACCACGCAACGCAGCTAAAGCGCCTGCGTTGTAACCGCCAATGCTGGGGGCTCTGGCTGGTCGCTAAATTGACCTTCAGCCCAGTTTTCGTTACGGCTTTGGCTCGTTTGCATCTTTTGTCGCTTTTTTGTTTGGTTTTGGTTTTTGGATTTTGGATTTTAAATTTTCATTTGCAACCATGGTGCTGTCCATGTGTTCCGGCTTTAGCGGCTTTACTTGTTATCCGCTGCTGGTCAGCGGCTGCTCGGCATTGATGCTAACGTCAGCATAAACTTCTATAAAGTTCGCCGCAATTGTACTGAACTAGTTTCTTTTACCTCCACAGCTCGCTGCAGGAGAAGCCACCTAGCTTATCCAGCTTTCAGGGTTTGGAATGCGCCGCAGAAGCGCAAAGCTTTATCAAGCAGCCGTCCAGTAAGCCCCAAGCGGGCTTAGACTTATCCCAGTTGGGCGAGAATGAGCTCATAGTGCGTGAGGAGAAACGTGTGAGCATTAGTTGGTCCCGCGATGCCTCACCGGCGCCGCTAATGAGCTCTTCCACTCACACAGCCACAACAAAGTCAGCTTCACCCGAGCAGCTGCTTAGTAGCTCAAGTGATTCGAGTGCTGCTTTGGAAATATCGCAGGGTGCACGCAAAAAGTCAAGTACTCCCTTAAAATCTAGTCAAAGTGAGGAGTCGCAAGTGACGGTTATTGAGCGGGAGGCAGCTGACATGAAGACAGAGCGCCCGCCAACCAAAGCACAGCTGCATAAATTGGCTATGAGTGAATCCGAGCCCAGACAAAAGTAAACAAATGCAAATATACTACCTCAAATTAGCAGTCCATTTAAGTGTTTTTCTTACAGAACGGTGTTGCCCAAGGAGCTTAAAGATGCACTTAAGGTTATAAACGATTCGCTGCTTAAGAAGCTGGGTGCCAAGCCTTTCTCCTCGGTCAGCCTCAAGTCGGCCAAAACAACCATACAGGAGCATTGGTTTCGCAATTCCAGCACTGGTACAGCCAATCCTCACGAAGTAGAGGATTATTTGGACTTTTTTGAGTCGCTGTCGGTGCCGCTCTTGGAGTATTGTGTTAATTTGGCAGACAACAATGTAAGTATAACGTAGGAGCTTAAAAGGTACTGCAGGTTCCACTTGTTCCGCTGGTCGGTTTAATGTTAATTGCCTCGAAACCTAAGTTCGGTGGTTTGATTCTACCCTACGGCACGGATGTATTTGTCTAGCACTGACAGAGCTAGCATATAAATAGACGGTATTCTCTTTTCATTCAGAACGTTGTTAGGAGTCGGCTATAAACTGTAGGTCCCTGTTCTTCTCGCCTAGTTATGTTATTAATAGCTATTTAAGCGATAACCATACTCAAGGGGAATAAATTTATTTTTTTTTAATTTATAAATGCTGATATATTTTAAATGATTTTGTCGGAAGCGAAATTTTTAAATGTCATCTGGCGCTTTGTGCGTCAGCACTATTTTTAGAGCCGACTCTAGATATTTTAGTTCTGACATTTCCAATAAAAAAGGGGATTCTATTCAGTACTTAACTTTATTTTCAGAAGTCTCAATTTAAAGATTTAAGTTTATTTTTTGATTTGAGTTTATTTTTGCTGCACTACAAGGAAATGAACTTTTCTGTTGAGGTTTAGGCATTTTTGCATCTAGTACCAAAGGCAAGAGAGGTGCAAATTATAAATCATATTTAAAGTTATGAATTTTTTCACAAAGTAGTTACACAATTTATAAGCAGCGAGCAGATGTAGTGGAAAACCATTTATTTATCCGTACTTATGAATATTTAAACATTTGCAGGGCAACACGGCGATGCATTATGCGGTCTCACATGGCAACTTCGACGTTGTATCCATATTGCTGGATTCCAAGGTTTGCAATGTAAACCAAATGAATAACGCTGGATACACAAGCGTCATGCTCGTATCATTGGCAAAATTGAAGCAAACGGAGCATCGTACAGTCGTGGAGCGACTGTTCCAGATGGCCGATGTCAATATACGCGCCAAGAAGGTAGGTAATGGCACTCCCACTGTGCACACTTTGGGGCTGAGTTACTCACGGCAGCAAACGCAATACAAAACTTGTTCCGCCCACTAACCGAACCTGAACCAAACCTGAACCACTTTTCCCCCTCTGTCTCCCTTTCTATTCTATTTGCTTATGTTACCTTAGCACTGCCAAACCGCACTGATGCTCGCTGTGTCGCATGGTAATAGTGATATGGTAAGCATGTTGCTGGCAGCCGGAGCAGACATCAATATACAGGATGAGGATGGCAGCACGGCGCTGATGTGCGCCGCAGAGCATGGACGTGTGGACATTGTGAAGCACTTGTTGTCGCACCCGGATTGCGATTCCTTAGTGCAGGATGTGGTAAGTATGCAAATTGTTCTTAAGAGTTTCGTATTAAATTTTTTTGCTTTTGTCTACAGGATGGCAGCACTGCCTTCAAAATAGCCTGGCAGGCTGGACATCGGGATGTGGGTCTGTTGCTCTACGTGCATGAGCAAATGCTACGCAGCAAGCTACCCAATCGTGGAGATCCCAAACGCAGCTCGCTAATGTCGCCATCACGCCACAAGCGCCAGCCATCGCAGTAAATGCTGCGCCAATTTGCCATTTTGTATTAGCGGCCAAAATATCGAACAAAAAATTAGCATTAGTTAAATGTTTAATTTTTTTTTATTATTTTTTTTATATAGAAAAAGCATTTTGTAGCGAAACTTAGCGCACATAGCGGAAACATTCCATATCAGCCAAGTTGTAGGCCAAAACTGGAACAGCAATTAAATTAAAATGCACAAAAATGGCTTATTACCTTAACAATTAAATATTAATCTTTTCATTCTAAGTTTTTTTGTACAACCATTTATGTTTATTTAATTATTATTAATACTTTAACTGTAGTTATTGCTTATGTTTTTAAAACTAAATGTTATTAATTAATTTGCGCATATAAGCTTAATTAAATTTTATTTATTAAAAAAAAAAACTTGATGAAAAACTAAAAAATCACTGCAAGCTATGTACTAATTCTAAAATTGTTAACATTTTATACAAAAAAAATACTTATAAGTTGTGCACTTTCAAATAAATATAAAAAATAAACATAAAAAAACGAAGCCTAGCTACTTAACAAATCATATCAAAGCAAACGACAATGAAAACCGAAACAACTTGTTAAGATACTTTAAAAAAAAAATTAAAACAGCAACAAGACAATTTACAAAGCAACTATATAATATATATAAATAAGTGCATACGAATTTTAAATAAAAAATATAATATTTCTAATTTACAACATAACAAATTATATGAAATAGACATGCGAAGTCAAGTTTTGCACTTTACATCCGTTAAATAAAATGAAAATATTTATATTTAGTAGCAACTTTTTCAATATTACAACTTAAGTTAAAAAAAAATGTATTAAAAATGAAAGTTTTTTATCTAGTAAAAACTGTTAGTGTTAAGTATCTTTGCATACTTATTTTAAACGATTTTAAATAAACATTTTTAGCAAAAACTTTTGTTTATCGAATTTATGCACGGTTGAAGTCTTTTTTATTATTAATATTATTTATATGTTTACTTATTTAATGCATATTAATTAGGCTAGCTTTTAGCAAAATATACTGATTAACTTTTTATATGAAAATGTCCTTATGTCTTCTCTCAAAATGAAGTTTTTTTGGCCACTTTTAATGTTTTTAAATTATTTTTTTTTATCGAATTTTAGGAAAATTATTTTCGAGAATTAAAAAACAAATTAATATTGAAAATTTTTAATTTTTTTTTATTTTTTTTTTTAATTAAGAAATAATTTTCAAACATGGTATAAAAAATAATGAGAAAGATTTTATCGCGAGAAAAAAACTAATAAAAAATGCTAATTAAATACAGAAGTAAATTATTTCAAAATCGGGCAAACAAATTTGTTGCCAAACTGCCGACCTAATCGTATAGCTATGGAACCAAACTGAAAAGATAACTCATAATTCGGTTACTCAAAAATTTATACAGATACATTGGTCATACATTTTCTCAAAATCATAAATAAAAATTGATGACCTATCGGCTGTGGGACATATTAGGCAGATATTGAACGTATTTGAAACAATAAATGCACTTAAAGTATCTTTAAAAACAATGCACTTGTAAAAAAGTTCTTACCAAATATTTTAACTAACCAATTCCATTTTTGAAATAGATTTAGTTCATTAATAAACATATTTTCAAACATAAAATTTAGTTGCAGTATTTTAATAAACAAAAGAAACATTGAATTGTAAGTGATAAAAAAATATTTAAACAATCTTTTGATTTTCAAAATTGGCTTCGACTTTCGTTTACCAACGACGTTTAATTTGTTGATTCAAATATTCAATTAACCAGAACAAATTATGGGAAATATTGTAGATGATATTGCTAAGATCATACATTATTCAAAATGACTGTTTGGTAATTTTTTTTTCAAATCAAATTTTTGTCGTATTTATTTTTAACAAGATTTTAGTTTCCAAAGTAAACTATATCATTTTTTTTGCATAAGTTTTAAAGTTCTTTTTGTTGGTTTGTAAGGTTCAATCAATTCGATAAAAATCACTAATATGGGGAACAAAATCGGAAGCTAATGCGCGTGTAACAATAATGTTTATAAATCATAAACTCGATATAAATGGTTCCTGTGTATTTACAGATATTATAGCCAAATTTAGCAAACTTTGGTTTTGATTTAATTTGAAAATTTTACGTTCTTGAAAGTTTTAATTGGAAGCGACCAAACCCTTGTATGCGTGCGAAGTTCTCACCCTACTGCTGCAAAAGTTTATACGACCAAATTTGAGAGTTTATTAATTACAATTTAGTTACTTGTAAGTAGTTATTCATCATATCATCATCATATCAAACAATCAATTTCCTAATCAAGCACTGCTTTGTTACTCAGTAATATTCCTCTTAATAAGTTTCACAAGGGGCCCTCGGCTATCCAATGGATTTCTTGACTAAGCAGTCCATACAGCGGACGATTTTAAAAATTAATTATTTATGAAATTGCTTAGTATTTATATTGTTTCATAATCTTATTAATCAATAAGAATCCATTCATCTATTGATTCAGTAGTTAAAATCTCAAAAATAATGGTTTTAGCTTCATAAGAATAAGTTTTTGGAAAACAACAAGAATAAGAACTTCAACAAATAAACCAACCGATGACCCACCCTACATACCTATGTAATTGTAAGGTGCAAATATCTATATAGCTGCTGTATCTTTTGCATAATCCTCTCTCTATTATTACTACAAAATTAAAACTCTTATTTAGATTTGAATTATAGTGGAAAATATATTTATTAAATAAAAATTTATTAACAGACCATCAGATATCCCACCTTATATATGTGCTGCTTTAGAACACAAATATGTTTCAAAGGCGTTGATTTATTACCTGAGGGATGTCCATCCATTTGGATGCAATTTGATCAAAATAAATTATTTTGAAAACCTTGTTCAGTTTTGAAATGTTTAGCACTTAGTTTGTATTACATTTAAATTTAAACTTAATTTAATTATTTTTTAATTTGGCTTTATCGGTTATCACTTTTAAGTTATTTGCTACAATATTTATTTTTGTATTAACAATTTGGTAGTTTTTTTTTGTTTTCGAACTTCGAGCAACATTGAATAATACTTAAACATTTTATAATTGTTTTCTAGTTTTATTTATTTTAAAGTGATTTGTATTTTTTTTGTCAAATTCATTTCTGTTTTAGTTTATGCATAAATATTTTGAAGTATGTAACCGCAGTGTTGTTCTTTTGCTTATACCGCACGCTCCTCGTTACCTGGTTCGATCACGCCCAGTGGAGTGAGCTGCAGCGCTATGCCATCTTGACAACTAATTAAGGGTCGCTTTGAATTTAAGGTGAACTCATATTCCAGCAGCAGCATGGACAGGGCCAGGCGTAGCTGCAGCTGCGCAAATTGTAGTCCAATGCAATTGCGAGCTCCCACTCCGAATCCAAACCAGCAGCTCTGTTCGCGCAGCGAATCTCGGGGGCCACCCCAGCGCTCGGGCTTAAATTTTGTAGGTTCAGGATACAAATCCGGATCATTGTGTATGGCATGCGTAGGTATAACAACAAACAGCTCCTTGACTAGCTTATATTTATGGTAATTCGGCACTATAAAGTTGTTCAAGACGCGTCGCACTATAAACGGTGTAATGGAATGCAGTCTCAGGGTCTCCGATATCACCTGATCCATATATGTTAGCGATTTGATGCACTCATAGCTGAGATTTTCTTGATGACGTTGTAGTGCTAGCTGCAACTCCTCTCGCACCTTATGCTGTACCTCCACATTTAGTGCCAGCTCGTAGAGCACGTAGGACAAGGTGTTGGCGGTTTTTTCATAGCCCGCCTTGAGAAAAACAAAGGCATGCGCGGCCAGCTCATCTTGCAGATGTGCACGCAGCTCTTTGTCTGCCTCATACTCATGAGTGGTTAGTTCGAGGTCTTTTATGTCCAGCAGCAGCTGCAGATAATCCTGTCGCCGCACGCCGGAAGCCTCACGCTGACCCACTACATCGTCAAGTAGTGCCAGAAAGTAGCGTTCCGCTTGTTTGGGCGTAGTGCGCATGCGCAGCCAGCGACAAAAGTTGGGAAAACGTATCATCAGCAGATTCATGAAGTAGCCATGATTGCGTGTGCTCAGCGCCAGCTCAGTCATTTCGGCAAACTCTGTTAGTGGATATTTAAGACGCTGCGCTGCGTCCAATCCAAAGACGCAGCTGGCCAATGATGATAAAACATAATGCCGCATCAGCTTTTGTATGTGCAAAGTGGAATGTGGCTGATTCATAAGCGTGCTGCTGACTGTCAACAACAGCTGCTCGGCTTCCTCATAAATGCTGCCATACAGCCAGGCCATGCGATCCGTTTCGAATAGCGGATCCAGTTTCTGACGCATATCCTTCCAGCAATTACCACGCAGACCATAAAGATCACCCGATAACGGATCCGTTTTCTGATTGCAATACAGACCGCGATCGTTAAAATTGGAGAAATCCTTAATCATAATTTGCCGTATTAGCTCACTATCCAGCACCAAAGCACGCGGCTGTAGCAGGGCATAGAAGCCACAAAATGGACCAGTGCCCTTGAACTTGGTATACAATGCCGCATAATGCTCAGCCTTCATTTCATCTGTGCTCAGCGACTGTGTAACCAGCTGTTTTATGATGGCCAAAAGCTTTTTGGGCCGCTCGTGTGGTATGTCCAAGTAGCGCCAGTAATCGCGCTGATAACGTGCTGCCACAATGAGCAGCACCAACAGGCATAGCACTATGAGTCCAATTATCAAAAATATCACCCACATAGTGGCCAATTTGTCCAAATTAAAACGCTATTATGGCCTATACATATATATAATATATATATAAATCACTGCTCTATTGTTTAGGCCCGCTTTGGCTATGATCTAATGCTGCTCGCCGATGCGTTTCCGTTCTCAGCGACAACTTGTTACGTTCATAACTAACCCGCACAAATGAACTGAGTGCGGCTGAGAAATATTTACGATGCTCTGTGCTCCGTTGGAGCTTTTTTTTTTTTTCAGTTTTCGGCGTCAAGTGCGCTACGTCAAAGTTTCTAGTGTCTATGGGTTACTGGCCATTTGGGTGTTTCAACGGTTTGTGGGCGTTCTAACGAGGCTAACAGTAGACCAGTTATATACGACTTAAAAAGTACGCGTGGCTGACTGTGAGCTTTATTGTTCGTATGGTTTTAACTCAATTTATGGATAGGCCTAAAGCCGTTACTGATGAAAGGAACATTTATGAGATAACTATGAAAAGTAGTACATGAAATATCTCTGGGGAGCTACCTTGCGTATACACAATATTAAGAAGTTTCTGGGGTAATATGAATTGTCTCTTGCTTTTACAATTAACAAACAAATTGACTTCTAAAATAAATAAAAACAAAGCAAATAGAAGACATTTAGGTCGTACTTTTCAAAAAAGATGTTTTTTGAAGCTTTCCACATCATACGATTCTCTAAAAATGCGTAAAGTAATGCCAAAATTCTAAATCATTGCAATTTTATAGCGCCCAAATACACAAAATCATAATTTGAAAAACTATTTTTAACAAAACTGCTGGAAAGTACGCATTTTTAAAGTTTTAAAATAACTCAACTTCATATGTATATCGGGCGTGTTGCAACCCATAAAAGAACCAAATGAAAGTTAGTGTTTAAAATTAGATTTCTGGATATTTGAAAAATATGTCTAGATTTGTATAAACTTGAAATAATAATATAAAAAAAAATCAAGCATTGAAAGATCGCGAAAACAAGGTAGTTGAGTTTGTCAGTAAAAATTTCTTTTTTTTTTTAACAGATCTTCAAACTCTTTGGGAAGTGATTTTTGATTCTGCAAGTTAAAAAAATTGTGTTTGGCTGTATATTTTGACATTTCTTTGAAGTATGTTTTAAGATAGTAATCCTTGTGCAGTATGTTCTGCTTAAGATCGGTATATCTCAGTTTCATTAAAGATTTTTTTAATTTCATTTTTTAACGTTAACTTGGTTTTAGGCTACATTGTTATCGTTAAGCAATAAACTAGCCCAAATTAATTTACATATATTTTGATGTGATTTTTCTAAAAAGACAATTTAATTATTGAAATGAATCGCAGCAAATTAATACTTATTTTAGTGCTACATTTTTAACGATTTAAGTTAAATTATATTTCTCTATGAAGTAAAAACTTTTTAATTTCTCGTTTATGTTACAAATTATGGTAATTGATTAATTGTGAGTTTTTTTTGCAAAAAAAACTCTGCTGTTTAAAGATTTTTTGCAGGGTTGCCATTATAAAATTTTTTATCTGGTTGCACCATATGATGTCTTTAAAAAGTAGTTATAGTCGAAGGCCTCGAAAATTAGTAGAACTATTGTGATAGTTGTGTCAAAATAAATCTGTACAGATTCGTGGAAGAAACCGGAAGCTTTTGTCATCTGGCTGAGATATGAATCGATAGGGTCAAGCTCAGCAAAGTATCTGAATTGGTGTATTTTAAATAGATATTTCAAAATATTTTTTTAAAAATATTTCCGATAACGTAGGGTGCACCCGCGTCTACCTATTACTTCCAATATTCTTTATCTATAGAACTTAAAAGTTCTTTTCATTTGTTATCAGTTTTTTTTTCGCACTTTTTTACAATTTTTACTTTGTAGTAGATAAAATAGCATTAGCAGCTCTCAGTTTTTGTATTTTATTATATAGCACTCACTATTTTAGGGCAATGTATGTGCGACGCCTATAAAGCTTATACACTGTGCGAAAAATCTGCTTGCATTCTAGCAGTTTAGAAACGTTCTTATAGGCTTGTGTAATATCAACTATTTGTTGACATTTTGTGAATCATTTGGCGTGAAACATTTATGATAAGTATGTTACTTTTTTTTTTTTTGAATATAGTCAATGGGGTATTTACTTTATTTTTGACAAATGGGCGTGTAAAAGCTCGACATCTACACAAAAAGCTGTCAAATTATTTGCTTTGGTATTGGCCATGAGTACTCAGGCAGGTAATAAAAATTATTATAGAGCGTAAATTAGTTTAATGTTGGTCAACGTGCGATATACGTAAATCAGAAGCATTACATTTTTGTTGCATTCGGTATAGCAATAATGAATAAATATATGAGTGTTTCTTTATTTATCTTAGAAAGTAGTAGCTGTCGGGTATAAAACCAATAATTTTATTTTAAAGATTTATTTGCTGATTTGAACCTATTAAGGCGCGTTTGCTTATCAAAATTAATTTTGTTTTAGTGAAATTCATTAAAAAAAATCGCGTAAGTTAAAGTCAGGGGTGGACGACTTTGGGATACCCTGTACCAATTGTGTTGCTTAGACACTCATAAACCAACAAATAATCGAAATTAAAGCATTTTGAGGTTTGCTTCAACTCGTCAGTAATAATATTGCAACTGAGACAATGCGATTGTGGCGACGACCAAGAATATAAATTGCATAGATAATTTTGGTCCAATTTGCTCATTGTGAGTACACAAAACCTTGAAATTGGTATCACTATAGCATTTTCAGGGGCACACTGGACCTACTGTTTGTAGTAATACATCACCATGAAGATTTTTGATGACGAATTTTAGTTTTCAGACAATATAAACTTGCTTCACTGTGCCTAGTATTTCACTTACCTCTGAAAGTTGTCCAAAATGGGCGTTTCAGCACAAATGGACGTGAGCGCTTCAATAAATTATGTGTAGAACAATAACTTTCCAAAAAGGCATAGTACACATTTTGAGCCGGCGGTTCTTACGATTCTTACTTTCGAAACCTATAAGAAACCTATAAGACATAATTTGTTACTTTCTGTGATATAGATTTTGAAAAATCGGTGGGAAATTATTTATACACACAGCTATGCTCATTCAATTTTCTGGGATCTTCATATTGCCAGCTGCATCGGTCTGTGGATAGCACACAATGGTATCATCGCTGCGTGCATCTTGCAGAACTAGCTTGTATTCATCCAATTATATAGTATTTGGAAACTTGATAAATGTTCAGGCAAAAAAAAAAAAAAAAAATAGCTGATTTTCACCAAACATGCTACGGTAACAGGAAACACTAAAAACCTTTAGAGAATTTAGTTTGGTCATACATAATTTTAAATTTAAAATCATGAAAATAACAAGTTGTCTAAAATGTTGATTTTTTCCCCCTGATTTGCGCTACGAGAGTGGGTAGAGTAGTATAATACAGTCAAATGATTCTTCACATTCGTCGCAGTTATTGGGAAAACTGCAATACTTTGACAAACCAAATGTAGTAACGATAAGTTGAACCCAAACGAAATATAACAAATTAAGTGCTAAAATCGAACATAATTTGCGCTATGGAAGTTATATCGATCGCCGTCAAATTTGATACGGTGTTCGACAAATACCTAAAACCATTTGCGCACCGAACTAGGTTTGAATATCATTTAAAAAAACCGTATTATTTATATATTTATTATTAATATGTATATAGATGTAACTTACATTAGTCCTTAAGATTAAACGAGTTAAAAATTTAAAAATAAAGAAAAAATAAATGGTAACAAGGAAAAATATAAAATAAAACTAATCCGTATTCCTATCCTGATAGGTGCATTTTTTATAGATATGCACCGTCCCACCAATGGAGCTAGCTAGAAACTTGGATTTATTTACAATGTAAAAGATGAAAACAGAGAGTAGCATAACAATTTAAACATTTTTTAACAAACAAAGAAGCCAAGGAACAACGTTGACCTAGTTCGTGACTGATCAAAGAAGCTCGATTTGAGCAAACAAGATGATGTAAGATAGATAAAGAGCTGAATTGGATAGACCGTTCAAAAGAGAGCAAATCATGAGAGTTATTATAATTTACGCATAAGACACGAAAAGGATCGTGTTACGCATAATTAGATCTAAAAAATGTTAATGCTAGAGGTCGAAAATTAGTAGTTGCTTTAGAAGGAATGATGAAATACATTTTTACATTAGAGCCAATGAGACCGAGTAAAAGCTTATGAAAAAATGACACGCCGTGGCAAGTTTTACGATCACTTAGAGAAGGTAATATTATACGGCGAAGTCTACATGATTAGGACGGCAAAACAATGTTGGGACCCCAATTTAGTCCCCGAAGAGCAAATATTAAAAATTGTTTTTGAACGGACTCAATCTATTCTTGATAGTGTTGGTATTGAGAAATCCAAATCTTATAGATTTTTTTTTTAGGTGAATGAATGAAAGACGAATGAATGAAATAAAAATTGCACTCTCTCGTATAAGAATAAACGGGTTGCTCTAGGTCTTATCTTCTTTGAGATCTAGGTGTTTATGCACATGAACAGAGGAACATGCGTACATTACTCATGATCACGATTTAGTTATTTTTGGGCGTCACCAAGTTTTCCTTCTGGGTTTTACATACATTTTCGGCTGACACGAACTTAGTGTACAATTTGTACCATATGTCGGAACAGTCGAGGCGATGACTGACACTAAAATATACAGTATCCTGTTTTGTCTTTAAAAAAATACATTTTTGCATATTTCAACTTCAGTAACTCAGAAATCGGCTGAAAATAGTCCTGCAAGCTTCATGCTTTAAAACAAATATAAAGTCTGCAATAGTAGAAACAATAGAAATAAATAAGTGACCCAACAGTTTTATTCCTTAATCCTTCATTTTAATCCCTTTCTTTTCACTAAGTTTTTATCCATGCTTTTATCCATATATCATTATACAACTCATTTTATATAAACTTTCAGGTAATATAGAAATAGATGTTTAAGTATTTCATTCGGTACTATGTAGTTATTAAAGTTGGTTTCTACAATAATTTGTATAATTAAGCAAAACCAACAATGTGAGATTTTGTTTTAAATAATAGAGTATGCTGACAATTGTGTAAGCTCTAAGCCCATTGTCGTACCACATATAGCTTGTAATATTTTTGTTTAAAAAGCAATTTTAAAGCTATTCAAAAATTACTTATGAATAATATCTATATGGGACATAAAAATGTAGGCATGTGTGGGTGTGTGTTTAGCTCACTTACATAAAACAGTTTATTTGTTTTTAGTATAAACTTTAATAAACATTTTAACGAGCCTAAATTTAAGACAGTACTTAAAATGATAAGACATTAATTGTAGTAACTTAACAATACCTTGTAGTTTTCATTATTTGACTATTAAGAAGGTTGGTAGTAAAGTTTTGGTTTTTCGTAGTTAATTTGAATAAGAGTAATGAGCATTGGCTTAACTCAATTATTTTTTATCTACATCTTTTTGTCAAGTTCATAATGTATTTTACAACTCTATAACATGACTGTGGTAATTCACCACAAACTTATGGGATATGTGCCGATAATTACTGGCAGC
Organism: Chymomyza procnemis; assembly: GCA_035046065.1. Lineage (NCBI taxonomy): Eukaryota > Metazoa > Arthropoda > Insecta > Diptera > Drosophilidae > Chymomyza > Chymomyza procnemis. The sequence continues at coordinate 5,688,399 of JAWNOJ010000023.1, read as the reverse complement.
CGAACTGCAAGGTACCTGGAAAACTTATTACCACAAATCTGTTTAGTTCTCTGTAAGTTTTGAAAAAGCAAAATCTACAAAAAACGAATTACTCGAGTCGATACTTACATTTAATTCTGGTCTGACATCAAGTAGCAATCAAATTTATCGCAGCTTCTTTTCAGCGCTCTATTTCCGATACATTTAAAGTAACCCTCGTAGTAGTTGTAGATATAATAATACATGTGATACAGCTTGCTATACTATAAATTGCTGTCTCATGCATATACGGACTTTAATCATGCTCTATCCCAGACAAACGAGCGATAGTAACAGCTACGAATTGGCTTTATAAAACCGTTGACGGAGCAATTTTCGGGCATAAAGCGGAATGAGTTTAAAGACGTCTAGTCGAAAGAATTGTGATTTTATTGTAAAATGGCGGTGACGTTTGTGTTGTTCCAAGTGGTCGTAGCTTTGTTGGCCATTGTCCTCTATATGGTGTACCTAAAGCTGACCTATTTTAAGCGACGCGGCATACCACACGAGACGCCAGATTTAATGCAGGGTAATATGCAAGGTGTACGTAGCACGCGCACGTTTCATGAGATCTTTGATGATTACTATAAAAAGTTTCGTAAGAGTCAGGCACCATTTGTGGGATTTTTCTTTCTGCATAAGCCAACTGCTTTTATTATCGATCTTGAGCTGGCGAAAAACATACTTGTCAAGGACTTTTCAAACTTTTCGGATAAAGGCATATTTTTCAATGAGCGGGACGATCCCATATCGGCACATCTCTTCAACTTAGATGGCCCACAGTGGCGTATGTTGCGTCAAAAGATGTCGTCCACTTTTACGTCGGGTAAAATGAAGTTCATGTTTCCTACAGTGGTTGGCGTGGCCAACGAATTTATTGCCGTATTGCATGAGCAGCTGCAAAAGCAGTCGGTTGTCGAAATACGTGATTTAGTGGGACGTTTCACAGTGGACGTCATTGGCAACTGCGCCTTTGGCATCGAATGCAATAGTCTAAGGGATCCGCAAGCCGAATTTTTGCGCATGGGCAAGTCGGCGTTAGTGGATCATAGACATGGAAACTTGGTGCTGGGATTCATACAGAGTTTTCCCAAACTGGCACGCCGGTTGCGTATGCGAAGAACACCTGACCATATTGAAAACTTTTATAGCTCCATTGTGCGTGAAACGGTTGCAGTGCGTGAAAAGCAGAAGATTAAACGAAATGATTTTATGGACTTGCTGATCGATTTGAAAAACAAGAAAAACCAAAAAATGGAGAATGGCGAAGTGACCAATGGTCTGACCATAGAGGAGGTTATAGCTCAAGCTTTTGTATTTTTCATAGCTGGCTTTGATACATCGTCTTCAACTATGGGCTTTGCACTATATGAGCTAGCCCGGCACCAGCATGAGCAGGATAAAGTGCGTGCGGAAGTGAATCAAGTGCTCGAACGACACGAGCAGAAGCTTACATATGAATGTATGTCGGACTTTAAGTACCTTGACCAGGTTGTTTGTGGTAAGTAAATTGTATAATAAATTTCGAGTCTGAATACTAACGATAATTTTAAATAGAAACTTTGCGCCTTTATACAATTGTACCACATCTGGATCGCAAGGCATTAAAGCGCTACGTGGTACCGGGTCATCCCAACTTTGTCATAGAGCAGGGGCAATCCGTTATTATACCAGCTGCCGCCATTCATAGAGATCCCGATATATACCCACAACCAGATGAATTTAGACCGGAGCGCTTTTCACCCGAACAAATAGCAGCACGTGAATCTGTTGCTTGGTTGCCCTTTGGAGACGGTCCACGTAACTGCATTGGTCTTCGCTTCGGAAAAATGCAAGCACGCATTGGACTGGCTCTACTCATTAAAAATTTTAAGTTTTCCATTTGCCCAGAAACAGAAGACCCATTGCAGTTTGATGCAAGAAGTTTTTTGATGGGAATGAAGGGAGGCATTCACCTTAAAGTAGAGGCTTTAGGCTAAGAGATTTCATGATGCCTTTTTTAAATGTATAAGTTAACAATATTAACTAAAATAGTTTGTAATAAGTTTTCTCTTACTTTAAATAAAAGTCAATTATCTAGTTATAATTATCAATTTTTGTAGTTTCTGCTTTTATATTGTTTGAACATAACACAACATCACATAAACATTTTTATATCAATGAGGAATCCTATTGTGTTATTTGGAATTGCATTTACTCTACTTGTGGCTATTGACATTGTGACTGGAGGGTCAGATGGTCATGACTATTTTGGAGTCTTTCGGTTCTCATAACAGCGAAGTGCGAAAAGTATCAGTCATTTGACCACATTTGGGTTTACAGACCGCTTGAATCAACCAAAGTCCTTGCGGCCCATAATTTAGAAAAGTGTCAGTAAGAAGGCTGTATTGTGGGGGACTGAAGGGAGTAGCTTCAATAACCCGTCGGTTTGCTGCGATTCCTCTTATTAAACCATTTTGAAAATTCCAAATAGAAGCAAGTCACGTTAGGGGCCCGTCTACTGAGATTATGACTTTCATACCACAATTTTCTCTAAAAAGCTGAAACGCAGGAAGTGAGAATCTTATCTATGGGCCATGACTAAGGCATGATAATTTTAAAAGAACTTGTTTTCCTAATAACATTTGTTTGCTGCCTGTTTTTCGCAGCTCTTTCACTTGTCACGCTGAAAAGAGTAGGAAAAAACCCATTAATAAAAAATAATATTAGACAGCCAGAGCATTGCGTGAAATATAGCTTAACCCCGAATTGAATTGAAATTTTTTTAAGTATTTACAAATGCTGTCGGTTTTGTCCAATTTAATAACTTGTACATTCCGTAATTATAGGAATTTCGTCGTACACTTGTCATTCAGTTTTACCTGTGGGTCGGATTTAAGAGACCAAAAAATCCAAAACAATACTGGATTCGCTTTATTTATTTTATAAGAATTCCATTAATCTTATTGCAATGTTAATTTGCGAAAGGTATATTGCGATGATGGGAATAGTATAAACGTCAGTTAATTGAGCATTTTTTATTGGCAGAGCATTTGTAAGGTTTGCTGATAAAGCAGTTGACGTAAAACAATAGATTTAATGGGCAGCACTTTTCTGCCGGGTTCCCTATGATACATTCATATAAAAAACTCAAATCATTACGCCTAGTAGCATTTGACGGTTGTTTATACTGATAAGCATTTTACTCGAATAAAAATTGCTGTCTCATGCCTACCAGACTGTAAACATTCTCTGCCCCAGACTACAGCGAGAAATGTTTACTAGTGATCAGCTGGAGCTACTATAAATTGAGTTTTTAAGTCCAGTGAATTCAAAGTTAACTCATAGTAGACGATTCGCGCTTGATCACTAAAGAACTAGTCTCGCTTTGAATAAAGCACCAAAAAAAAAAAGTTTATTAATTATGGAGGTCACATTTGCCTTGTTCCAGGTGATCATAGCCCTACTAGCTGTGGCACTGTACATGCTGTATCAAAAGTTGACATATTTTAAACGACGTGGCATACCGTACGAGACTCCTCATTGGCTTAAAGGCAATATGCAGGGATTGCGCACTATCAGCAATATTCATGATATATTCGATGTATTTTATAAGAAATTTCGGAGCAGCAAATTACCATTTGTGGGATTTTACTTTTTTCAAAAACCAGCTGCTTTCATCATGGATCTAGAGTTGGCCAAGAACATTCTCATTAAGGATTTTTCCAATTTTTCGGATAAAGGTCTGTTTTTCAATGAACGCGATGATCCGATATCAGCGCATCTCTTCAATTTGGATGGCCCGCAGTGGCGCCTGCTGCGTCAAAAGATGTCTTCCACATTTACCTCGGGAAAAATGAAGTTTATGTTTCCCACAGTGGTATCTGTGGCTAATGAATTTATTACTGTAATGCATGATATAGTGCAAAAGCGTCAAGTTCTGGAAATACGTGATCTCGTGGGTCGTTTTACAGTAGATGTTATTGGAAACTGCGCGTTTGGCATCGAGTGCAATAGCCTGAGGGATCCCCAAGCTGAATTTTTGCGCATGGGCAAGTCAGCACTGGTTGATCGCAGGCATGGAATGGTTTTTCAAGCTTTTATTCTAAGTTTTCCAAAATTGGCGCGTCGATTGCGTTTACGCAAGACGCCGGACCATATACACAACTTCTACAGTTCTATTGTGCGTGAAACAATTGCAATGCGTGAGAAGGAGAAAATTCGGCGAAACGATTTTATGGATTTGCTGATTGATTTAAAAAATAAGAAAAACAACAATTTAGAGAACGGTGCTTTAACACTGGAAGAGGTTATCGCTCAGGCATTCGTTTTCTTCATAGCTGGCTTTGAAACGTCCTCATCAACTATGGGTTTCGTTTTGTACGAACTTGCAAAGAATCAGCATGAGCAGGAAAAGGTTAGAGCTGAAGTAAAGGATGTGCTAGAGCGACATGAACAACAGTTTACTTATGAATGTATGTCAGATCTAAAGTACCTCAATCAGGTTATATCAGGTAAGTCAGTTTACGAGCTATTAACAAATGAGATGATACTCATCAAACACATTGAATAGAAACGCTGCGCCTGTACACTATTGTGCCCCATCTGGATCGCAAGGCATTAAAGCGCTACGTGGTACCGGGTCATCCCAACTTTGTCATAGAGCAGGGGCAATCCGTTATTATACCAGCTGCCGCCATTCATAGAGATCCCGATATATATCCACAACCAGATGAATTTAGGCCGGAGCGCTTTTCACCCGAACAAATAGCAGCACGTGAATCTGTTGCTTGGTTGCCCTTTGGAGACGGTCCACGTAACTGCATTGGTCTTCGCTTCGGAAAAATGCAAGCACGCGTTGGACTGGCTCTTCTCATCAAAAATTTTAGATTTTCCATTTGCTCCGAAACAGCTGAACCACTGCAATATGATACCAGAAGTTTTGTGTTGGGCGTTAAAAATGGCATATGCCTTAAAGTGAATGCCATATGATAAAAAAAGTATAGGTAGTACATAAGTAAAAGATAGATAAGATAAATAAAGTCTCTGGGTAGATAAAAGATAAACTAGTGTGCATAATAAAGGATAAGTAATCGAAAAAATGTGCTCGTACATTGGATAGAAATTCTACAAGGGTATGTTGGTGTTATTGACTGTTGAGTTGACAAGATTAACCTATTTTTACAAGAAATTGCATAGTTGTGAATATTAGAATTTTCAATGGTTGGTCCGCACAAGATTTCCGTCATAATCCCTAGACGCATAGCACGAAAACTGAGTGCATTATCAGATTTTTAGCAAATGACAACCACCTGACCAAAATATGGTCGACACATAAATAGAATTTTGATAAGAGCTATCGGAGTTTCGGTTTAGCATTTATAGTTAAATTTTTGATAAGATGAACCAAATAATTTTGTACAGAGTTCGGGAAATACTTCAACATTAAGAATTATATCACGATGACTATTAAAGTTCTGCCCCCACTTTAAATAGGCAACACAGCGCCAACACGAGTTCAGTATCAAAGAAACCTTGTTAAAGTTCTTAACAAATTTTTGTGTACATTTTTAGAGCAATGAACCTGAGTGTATTATTACTGACAGCCCTGCTGGGGCTAGTGACATATCTGGTGCTCAGATATCTTCGTAATTTGCAGTATTGGAAGAACTTGGGCATACCTTGTGAGGAGCCGCATATGCTCTTGGGAAGTTTGAGGGGCGTGCGCACCAAATGGTCCTTCGGCGAGATATTTTTGTACAACTATAAAAAATTTAAGGGTACTGGACCATTTTGCGGCTTCTATTGGTTCCAAAGGCCAGCTGCGTTTGTATTGGAACCATTTCTGGCTAAGCTTATACTCATCAAGGAATTTAACAAGTTTACAGATCGAGGGTTTTATCACAACGAGAAAGATGATCCACTTACTGGACAGCTCTTTCTGTTGGATGGTCAAAAATGGAGATCTATGCGCAATAAACTATCTTCGACTTTCACCTCAGGCAAAATGAGATACATGTTTCCCACTGTACTCAAAGTGGCCCATGAATTTGTCGAGGTTTTCGGCAATATGCTCAAACAGGGAGATGAAATAGAGGTCAAGGAGCTGTTGGCTCGTTTTACTACAGATGTAATTGGCACTTGTGCTTTTGGCATTGAGTGCAGTAGTCTGAAAGATCCGGAGGCAGAATTTCGTGTTATGGGCCGCCGTTCCATATCCGACATGCGCCATGGTCCCTTAGGTTTAGTTTTTATCAATAGTTTTCATAAGTTATCACGATTCCTAGGCTTAAAAATGACTCCAGACCACATAGAAGAGTTTTTTATGCGTATTGTTCGGGAGACTGTAAGCTACAGGGAAAACAATAATATAAGACGCAATGATTTCATGGATCAATTAATTGATTTGAAAAATAATCGCCTTATGAAATCGGAGACCGGAGAGGATATGAGTTTGACAATCGAAGAGGTAGCTGCCCAGGCGTTTGTGTTTTTCAATGCGGGTTTTGAGACCTCTTCAACGACGATGGGCTTTGCTTTATACGAGCTGGCACAGCATGTTGATGTACAACAACGTGCAAGGGACGAGCTAAATGAGGTACTGTCGCGGTATAATGGCGAGCTAACCTATGAAAGCGTAAAGGAGTTGGTCTACTTGGATCAGATCATATCGGGTAAATTGATTTAAATATATTATGTTAACCAATTGTTGAACAAATATTATTTTAGAAACACTGAGATTGTATACGGTACTGCCCATTTTGAATCGCGAGTGCTTGGAAGATTTCGTGGTGCCTGGCTATCCGAAATATGTCATCAAGGCAGGGATGCCAATTCTTATACCTGCTGGCGCTATGCATCGGGACCCAGCTTTATACCCCGAACCCAACCGGTTTAATCCAGATAACTTTAGTCCAGAACGTGTCAAGGCAAGAGATGCAATTGAATGGTTACCCTTTGGTGATGGACCGCGTAATTGCATTGGCATGCGATTTGGGCAAATGCAAGCTCGTATTGGACTAGCTATGCTTCTTAAGAACTTTAAGTTTTCGGTTTGCGAAAGAACTCAGATTCCTATCAAATACGATGTGAAGAGCTTTTTAATAGCCAGCTCTGAGGGTATTAATCTTCGCGTGGAGCGTGTGTAGATTAAATAATACCCAAATTCTATTATTAAAATATGCTTTATGTGTATAATAAGTTAAGCTCGACTAATTTCGCTAGCAGCGGCTTTACATTGGTTCCGAAGGTTGACAGTTCTATCATATTATTTTCCATATTAGTTATATATATTTTATTATTGTGTATCTTCAATTGATAATAACAAAAGCAACACAGTTCGTTACTCAGTTCGGGGAATACTCACAAGAAAACATTAGAATGAAATCACCATGAATGCAAAAGCTCTCACACGAGTTCTAAATAGGCAAACCATTTCAGCCAAACGCTCAGTATAGTCTGAAGCTTTCAAGCGCTCGCACAGAACACATTTCTAAAATTATGGGACTAAGCATTTATCTATGGACGGCGTTGCTGGCGCTCTTAAGTTATCTGGTCATAAGACTACGTCGGAATTTGCAATATTGGCAAAACTTGGGTATACCTTGCGAGGAGCCACATTTCTTTTTGGGCAGTTTAATTGGTGTGCGGACCCAACGCTCGTTTGGAGAAATTTTTGTGCATTATTATACCAAATTTAAGGGCACTGGACCATTTGCTGGCTTCTACTGGTTTCGCCGGCCTGGTGCCTTTATACTAGAGCCGTTTTTGGCTAAACTTATACTCATCAAGGAATTTAACAAGTTTACGGATCGTGGTTTTTATCACAATGAGAAAGATGATCCACTTTCTGGACAGCTCTTTCTGTTGGATGGTCAAAAATGGAGGTCCATGCGCAATAAACTATCTTCGACTTTCACTTCAGGCAAAATGAAGTACATGTTTCCCACTGTGCTCAAAGTGGCCCATGAATTTGTCGAGGTTTTCGGCAATATGCTCAAACAGGCAGATGAAATAGAGGTCAAGGAGCTGTTGGCTCGTTTTACTACAGATGTAATTGGCACTTGTGCTTTTGGCATTGAGTGCAGTAGTCTGAAAGATCCGGAGGCAGAATTTCGTGTTATGGGCCGCCGTTCCATAACCGATGTGCGTCACGGTCCCATTGGCTTGGCATTTATCAATAGTTTTCATGGATTATCACGCTTTATGGGTTTGAAAATAACACCCGATAGTGTGGAACAATTTTTCCTGCGCATAGTGCGAGAGACTGTGAGCTATAGGGAGAAAAATAACATACGTCGCAATGATTTCATGGATCAGCTTATTGATTTGAAAAATAATCGCTTAATGAAATCGGAAACAGGAGAGGATATGAGCTTGACAATAGAAGAGGTAGCTGCCCAGGCTTTTGTATTTTTCAATGCGGGCTTCGAAACCTCTTCGACTACCATGGGCTTTGCGTTATATGAGCTTGCACAGCACACGGATATACAGCAACGTGGGCGTGATGAAGTTAATGAGGTGATGGCGCGGCATAATGGTGAGCTCACCTACGAATGTATGAAGGAGATGGTCTATTTGGATCAGATTATATCAGGTATGTCATAAAGAGTAGCATCAAATTTTATGGATGTTGAATTTCTCTATTTACAGAAACTTTGAGATTGTACACAGTTCTACCAGTGCTGAATAGGGAATGTTTGGAAGACTATGTTGTGCCTGGTTACCCCAACTATGTCATAAGAGCAGGCATGCCCATTTTAATACCCGCTGGTGCTATGCATCGTGATCCAACACTGTATCCTGAACCGAATCGCTTTAACCCAGATAACTTCACTCCAGAGCGTGTAAAGGCACGTGACTCTGTTGAGTGGCTACCATTCGGAGATGGTCCACGCAACTGCATCGGTATGCGTTTTGGCCAAATGCAAGCTCGGATTGGACTAGCTATGCTTATTAAGAATTTCAAATTTTCGGTTTGCGACAAGACACAGATTCCAATAAAATACAATCCGGAAAGCTTTTTAATAGCCAGCTCGGAGGGCATTTATCTGCACGTTGAGCGTACTGAAAATGTTGATTTTTAAATTTAGATATTACTGCTAAATTGGCGTTAATATTAATTATGTGATTTCTATATTTTTACTTTTGGACAGTCATGAAAATATGTTTTATATGTGTAGTGTGTTTCACCTGACTAACTTTTGTATAAATATATAAAAATTGGTTGCCAAGTAACTTAACTTTATCGGCAAATACCAATTTCGTTTTTAGCTGCGTTTTAACAAAAATTAAAATAAAAAACGAGACATAGAGGGAATATCGAACTTTACACGATTTGTAACATTTATTTTATTTGTAGTTTTTATATATTCAATTTTATATTTCTTAATAAACATTGTATATAATCTTATTTCTTTACGTGACAAACTATGATTTTAAAACTAATGTACGCAAATCTATCATACTCTTTCGTATTACAAGTTTTGCAGTTGCAAAAGTGCTAAAATCTAAAATGATGCGAGTATACTTACTCCTTTTCCCATAACATCTAATTGTAACATCGCTTACAAACCATTTGAACGTCATCTTATGGAATTTTGAGTGGTTGATAATTTTTCTAAAAGTATTAATAAACTTCCTTGCGATTCGCAATTATTTTTTTTCAACAATATATAATTTCACACATAGATAAATTTATTCTTACTAGTTTTGTTTTCAATATGCAAGAGAGCATAAACAAACTAATATAAAGAGAGAGAAAGCACATAAACAAAAAGCTCATCGAGCTTGCTCTCACACTCATGGAAGTTGTCCCACGCTCGAATAATAACAATTATGCTCTCTCATCTAATTGTTTATATTCGGTATGTATGTATGGTTTATAGCTATTTTTAGTATAAATAAAAAATAACGCCGATGGATGTGTTACGTCATTTGTTTTGGTATTGTTGTTTGTTTGTATTTTGTTTTTATATTTGAATTATAGTGAATATAATACATGTAAATGTTGTATAAGTTAAAAGATCAGAGCCAATTCTAGTTGATAATGTCGCATTACGAAGTTTCCTCAATTTTCGACGTCGTTTATAAAAACTTAAGTGCTAAAAACAAAAAAAGCGATATGATTTCCAAGGTCTCTCAAATTAAAAGTTCGTTGACCCATTTAGGGGAGTAAAAATAGTAGAATCAGCATTGGAGTGGCTGCTCGCTATTGCACTAACTGTAGAGGAACACCACTCTGGACTCGATATATGAAACCGAAAACAAAAAAATTTAATAACTATATTAATATTAAATCATTTTCCCCACTATTATCAAAAATACTCAGTATGTGCAAATATAGATAACTTATATTTATTTCAAAATTTTTTGCACTTTTAAGTTAATACCATTCTCAGCTGTTAATAATATATTCTTATTGACCAGCTTAAGTGGTATTTGGGTTTGACTAGAGACATTGAACTTGAAATTTCTTATCAATAGAGCAAGCCCAACGCTTGTTTGCATTAGGCCAAATCTAGAACCAATACAATTTCGAGGACCTTCACCAAATGGTAACCAGGTGCAGGCGGGTCGAGCGTCAATTTCAGCCGCAGTAAAACGTTCCGGCTTAAATTTTTCCGGTTTGGGATATATGTTTGGATCATAATGTATGCCCAAAGCTGAAATCACGACTATGGTACCCTTTTCAATTGTAAACCTTGGATCTCCAGTGGAGTAGTCAGCATTTGCCACACGTGAGAGATGACCTAGCACGGGATATTTTCGCAAAGTTTCTGTGTTGCGAATGGAGTTATTAATATTTCAGTAATGTGAAAATTGCACATAAATACGCACCCATTATGACCTGTTCTAGATACTGCATCTCCTTCATGCTGTCATAGTTAAACTCATTTTTATGCTTAGCAAGCACTTGATTCACCTCGGTTCGTAGTTTATCCTGTATATCTTGATGCTGCGCCAACTCGTACAGCGCAAAACCCAAGGTTGTCGATGAAGTCTCAAAACCCGCTACAAAGAATATAAAAGCTTGAGCTGCTAGCTCTTCAAATGTGAGTCCATCCTCGTTGTTGCCGTTCTGTTGTTTTTGGTATAATTCAATCATAATATCCATAAAGTCCATACGTTTTATATTATTTTTCAGACGATAATCCACTGTATCTTTGATAATGCCCAAATAGAAGTCCATAACATCTTGTACATTTAGCTTTAGGCGTAGGCGACGTGCTAGCTTAGGAAATCCAAATAAAAAGAAATCCAAAAGTCCCCAATAACGTCGTTCCTGTATGGCACGTTTGCCCATGGTGACAAAGTCCGCCTTGGGATTGTGCAGACTATTGCAATCAAGTCCAAAGGCACAGGTGCCTATAACGTCCGCTGTGTAGCGGCCCACTAGATCGGTCACCTCAAGCGCATTATCAGTGCCACTGAGCTTTTCGTTAAAGATCTTGACCATTTCCTCACCAACCTTTAATACAATGGGAAACATGTTTTTCATCTTGCCCGATGTAAAAGTGGGCGTGAGCTTGTGTCTAAGATGACGCCATTTCTGTCCCTCAATACTAAAAAGCGTAGCCGACAATGGATCATCAATTTCATTGTAGAACACCCCACGATTTTCAAAATTATTAAAGTCCTTAATAAACACTTTTTTAACCAGCTCCAGATCAGTTATAACGGCCGATTTAGTAAAGAAGAAGTAGAAACCCGCAAAGGGTGCATCACTGTTTTTGTACTTTTCATAGTACGTTCGAAAGACCATTGAGAACTGTTGCTTCTTTGGCCAGTCGCCAAAATTTCCAACTGGAAAACGCGGTGGATCATGTGGAATGCCGCGACGTAACCAATAGGTGTGACTCCTATGAACTACGTAATAAAGCAAGCCTGCGGCAAGCGCAACCAATGCTATCAACAGAACCATTCAAAGGCTGGTCTCAGACTGTTTTGATCATCGCTGATTGAGAGTCGCAAAAAGCTCTTATTAAAAAAGCTTTATTTGTCGGCTGCACAATTATTATTATAATATGAACAACAATAGAAAAATATTTCAATTATTGCACCAGTTTTGAGTCAGCAAATATTTTGCTATTCAATTTTGCTAAGAATTTAAACCTCGAATATGTAATATGATATTATTACAACGATATGGCACGGTTCGACATATGTTGCAATATTATTTCTCAAATTTCATGTTAATAATCAAATTTAATATTAAAATTTAAACATAAATAAATGTGGGTTTTTAAAAAATTAACTTGTACCTTTCGATTCTATTCGCATGCTGCCCAAAGGGACTGGTCTCTGGTGATACATTTTTTTTTTTAATATTATATATCATACCAATGCACAATATCATGATTTATAAGATAAAGGTTAGCGAGTCTCAACTAGGCTTTCAAAATGCATTTTTAAGTTAAATGAAAGGCTAAACGTAATTGGTAGGATAATTTAACGCAATTAACATGTTTTGTTTTAAAACAATTACTGGGAAACTTTTTCCACTTTTAGATGTATACCATTCAAGGCCGATTGCAATATATTTTTGTTATTCAGCTTGAGTGGTATTTCTGTTTCAGGTGCAACACTAAATCTAAAGTTTTTAATCAAATAAGCTAATCCAATTTCTGTTTGCATTAGGCCAAATCTTGAACCTATGCAATTACGGGGTCCATCACCAAAGGGCAACCAGGTGCAGGCTGGCCTGGATGCAATGTTCTCTTCCGTAAAACGTTCGGGTATAAATTTGTCAGGTTCAGGATAAATGCTTGGATCATACTGCAAACCTAATGAGGAAATAATGACCGTGGTGCCCTTTTCGATATAGTATTTAGGATCTCCAGTGGAGTAATTGTCAAGAGCCTTGCGAATCAGATGACCCACAACAGGAAACTTGCGCATAGTTTCTGTTATATTATAAAGACAGCGATAACATTAAGTAACTTTTAAAAATTTTGGGAAATGCTTACCCATGATCACCATTTCCAGAAACCGCATGTCCTTCATGGCCTCGTAAGTAAACTCGTTTTTGTGTTTGCTCAGCACTTGTTCAATATCCAATCTAAGTTTGTCTTGAATTTGCTGATGCTGCGCCAATTCGTACAAAGCGAATCCCATGGTGGTTGATGAAGTTTCAAAACCGGCCAGGAAGAAAATAAAGGCTTGTGCTGCCAATTCTTCGAACGACAAACCTTGCTCCACATTTCCATCTTGAAACTTTTCAAACATTTCCAGCATAATATCCATAAAATCATTTCGTTTGATTTTATTTTTTTGACGATAGTTTAATGTCTCGCGTACAATGCCTAAATAAAAGTCTTCCACATCTTGAAGTGTGACCTTAAGATGTAGTGCACGTGCCAATTGGGGAAATCCAAAAGTTAAGAAATCCAAATATCCACCATAACGACGTTCTGTTATGGCACGCTGGCCCACTCTTACAAACTCCGCCGAGGGATTTCGTAAGCTATTGCAGTCTATACCAAATGCACAAGTGCCGATTACATCAGCTGTAAAGCGCGAAACCAGATCTGTGACTTCCAGCACCTTACTACCTGTACCCTGTAGTTTTTCCTCGAATATATTGCTCATTTCCTGTCCCACTTTGACCACCGTGGGAAACATATACTTCATTTTGCCAGTAGTAAAAGTTGGCGTGAGTTTGTGTCGCAAGTTGCGCCATTTGTGTCCTTCTATGGTGATCAATGTAGCCGAAAGCGGATCATCAACTTCGTTGTGGAAAATACCTCGGTTTTCAAAGTTATTAAAATCTTTTATAAGCACTTTTTTCACAAGCTCCAAATCGGTGATAACAACTGCCTTGGTAAGGAAAAAGTAGAAACCCACGAAAGGAATGTTGTCATTTCGATATTTCACATATGCATCCTTAAAAATGTGAGAAAACTGTCGTTTCTTAGGCCAGTCACCAAAATTACCGCGCGGAAAAGTAGGTGGGTCGTGTGGTATACCACGCCGCTTCCAGTGACCAAGCTGAAACCGAACAGCTAGGTACAACAAACCCAAAGTTAGCGCTAACAAAATAAAGAACCAAGCCATTTTACAGACAAACTGGTACTATTAGAAATGTTTGTGTAACGAAACATTGATCGCCATTTGTCGTAAAGTTAAGTTGAAAGCTTCTATTCTCAACGCTCTTGACCATTTCAGCATGGCGAATCATTTGAGTAAGCTTACTATTATTATTGAATATTATATACTCTTTAATTTCGAAAAATTTTTGTAAGTTTTATATAGATTTTTACCCTGTGTCTGAAAACGTTTGAAATGGAATAGAAAACTACAAATGTCTGAATCGAACGACATTTTTAATTTGGATTGTGGTAAGAATGTCTTCAAATATTTTAATGTGATAGCAGTTTGATTATTTTTGAAAATAATATGTTTTGGAAAATAATGAAGTTATCAATTCCATATATGTCGACATACCACTTTATTTTTTAATAAAAATACCATTCTGTAATGAAGTTGATGGGTTACAATATTTGGAATATTATAAATACAGATATAAATATATTTATATATTTTTTGTCTTCACATAACAGAAACTGTTCAGGTTGGATGAATTTTATTTGTATTCGTTTCGACTTGCTTTTTATATAATTAAAATACCCGCAAAACTGCTTTACTGTACGACAAATTAAGATAAAAATAATTGACTAGTTGTGTGCCATGTAGATTGCCTCGTCGCAACCTTGTATTGACCTTGTATGAGAGTGGCTTCTATTAACTATATTATTATTATTGCAAGTCAGATCCATGGTAGGACTACACAGGTAAAACCACCGCAAAAGTGGCTCTCAAAATAGTTTTTTTTTTTTTAATTTCACTATTATTATTTTTTTAAATATTGTTTCTGTGAAAATACTTTTTAATAGTTGATGGACTGATCATGCAAATGTATGCATATATGCCACTTGCTTTGAAAGAAAGAAATTTCATACTTTTAAAAGTGTGAATAAGAATTCAAGTTACATTTAAATCGAAACCTTTTTTTCTGAATATGTTTTTGCTTGCCATTATGCTACATCACACTCTCCCACTACCTACAAGCCGTACAATGTTTTTCCGCTCACAAGACACGTCTAATGTCGCTACCTTGTTATTGTATCATGCGCTTGGCTACACAACAACTACAACAACAACAACGATTTAACATTGTAACGGCTTAACAAAAATAATCGCAAGATTACATAAAGAGCTCTCCTATTGTCAGATCTATACTTACACACATATATACTTATCGATGGGGTTTGTCTTTAAACTTTTATCTCTTGATTTGAAGCATGTTAAAGAGAGTTGTTCCAATAGTATTTAATCGATATGGAGATGATTTTTTTGTTTAATACATATATTTTTTAAAAGAACTTATGTTTTTTTATTACAACTTATACATTAATATGACATAAAATTAAAAAAGTGTACACAATGAGTAACAATCAAGATTGACAACGGGTTTCTTTGAAAAATTCTCGAATTTGGTAAAATAGAACATTGCGCGCAGCTTACGCTCAGCTCTTTAATAATGAAATAATAATCTATAATGAAGCTAATTTTTATTGAAATTGCCATTTTATGTATTTTTTAATTAAACCTCGCCTTCATACTATTTCAGTTAAATTGACTAATCTTAAGAGATATCGCAAAAGCTGTCTACTGAAAGCTTTGTTTTTGTGGGCTGGGCAGTAATGCGTAGTTATTTGAGTAATTTAAAAATTTCATTTTTTGCATGAAAGTTAAGTCAGCAAGTTCTTGTTATTGAAGTTAAATAAATGCATCGACAATAATAATCTATTGACATTATCTTTTTTTTATATGTATTAATCTAAAACATGACACACTAACATGCAAGACCAAAACACCAAGATAAACAAATAACACATTTAAGGGTGTTTCCGAATGTCAAATCCCCTTGTATAGAAAACTATATATTGCTTAAGAAATTTTTTGAGCAAGCTTACAGTACCTACCTTGTACCTTGAGTAAACTTATATCGATTGTAATGAAATTTAAGTAAGGAATGGGTATAGAGGGGTATGCAATCAAACAGGGTTTTTTTTGGTATAAGGGAATTGTGGTAGCTTTCCAACTGTACCAACAGTAAAATATGATATAAGATATAATCTCAAACATTTCTATCCTTTCGAAGATTATTTTAAAAATTCGTTCAATAGTAGCAAATTCGTTTTTAAAACAAATTATTTTATTGTTCCATGCGCTTGTTCTTCCTATGGGGATTTGAAAATATTTTTCATGAGTTAAGTATATGCGATTTAAGCATTCTTCGGCAGGCACTTTGATCCTCACATCACTGAACCCACGCAAAGAAGATGATCTTCTGGGCACTTGTCTATGTGTTTTAATATGGACGGTGGTCTCCATACACGGTAACCAACGCAAATACTGATGTTTGGAAGACCTTAAAGGTATGAGGGTTGAAATTCAGGATCAATATGATGTCAAGGTTGGTTAGTACACTTTTAAGCACGTGTTACATTAGGCGAGGATGACCGTTGTGCTAGATTTTTTGTGGGGCACCACTCTGCGTTACTTGCTCGTTAAGTGCAGAGACTATCGCATACTAGATAAGTTATTGCTGTTTGAGTCACCACCATGTTATCTCTACTAGCTGTAAGTTAATGTATTTTGATTAATAAGGGGTTTCTTTTTGGTAACCCAACTGTTTAACATAGAAAATTCAATTGGTTAAAAAATCAAAGCACCAGTAATTGTATAGATTAGATCTGTATACAAATATTTTAAACTTTTATTGCATAACCCATATTAGTCATAACATTAGTTGGCAATTTTTTCGACTTTCAGGTGAATTCCATTCGCAGCTGATAACAAAATGCTTTTAGCAGTTAGTTTCAGAGGTATTTCTGTTTCAGGCACAACACTAAATCTAAAATTCTTGATTAAGTAGCCTAGACCTATTGAAGTTTGCATTAGTCCAAATCTTGAGCCTATGCAATTACGGGGTCCATCGCCGAAAGGTAGCCAGGTGCAGGCTGGTCTGGATGCAATGTTCTCTTCCGTAAAACGTTCGGGCATAAACTTCTGGGGTTCAGGATAAATGCTTGGATTATAATGCAATCCTAAAGCTGAAATAATAACTGTAGTGCCTTTTTCGATGTAGTATTTAGGATCTCCGGTTGAGTAATCGTCAAGTGCCTTACGAACCAGATGACCCAGCACAGGATATTTGCGCAACGTTTCTGTTATATTATAAAGACAGCGATAACATTAAGTAACTTTTAAAAATTTTGGGAAATGCTTACCCATGATCACCATTTCCAGAAACCGCATGTCCTTCATGGCCTCGTAAGTAAACTCGTTTTTGTGTTTACTCAGCACTTGTTCAATTTCCAATCTAAGTTTGTCTTGAATTTGCTGATGCTGCGCCAATTCGTACAAAGCGAATCCCATGGTGGTTGATGAAGTTTCAAAACCGGCCAGGAAGAAAATAAAGGCTTGTGCTGCCAATTCTTCGAACGACAAACCTTGCTCCACATTTCCATCTTGAAACTTTTCAAACATTTCCAACATAATATCCATAAAATCATTTCGTTTGATTTTGTTCGTCTGCCGATAATTAATGGTTTCGCGTACAATGCCTAAATAGAAATCTTCTACATCCTGTCGTGTTAATTTTAGATGCAGAGCACGCGCTAATTTGGGAAATCCAAAAATCAGAAAATCCAAATATCCACCATAACGACGTTCTGTTATGGCACGCTTGCCCACACTAACAAACTCCGCCGAAGGATTTCGTAAGCTATTGCAGTCTATACCAAATGCACAAGTGCCGATTACATCAGCTGTAAAGCGCGAAACCAGATCTGTGACTTCCAGCACCTTATTTCCTGATCCCTGCAGTTTTTCCTCGAATATATTGCTCATTTCCTGTCCCACTTTGACCACCGTGGGAAACATATACTTCATTTTACCCGTAGTAAAGGTGGGAGTAAGCTTGTGGCGAAGTTTACGCCACTTGTGGCCTTCCATTGAGAATAATGTAGCCGAAAGCGGATCATCAACTTCATTGTGGAAAATACCTCGGTTTTCAAAGTTATTAAAGTCTTTTATAAGCACTTTTTTTACAAGCTCCAAATCGGTTATGATAATTGTTTTGGTAAAAAAAAAGAAGAAGCCCACGAATGGACTTTGACTATTCCGAAACTTTAAATACGATTCCTTAAAAATGTGAGAAAATTGACGTTTCTTCGGCCAGTCACCAAAATTGCCGCGCGGAAAACTTGGTGGCTCGTGTGGTATGCCACGCCGCTGCCAGTGACCATGTTGCCAGCGGCCAGCTAGGTATAGCAATGCGACGATGAGCGCTATCAAAATAATGAACAGTGGCATTTGAACGAAAATTCTATACTGGTGCCAAAACAAGTTTGGGCAATAAAGTTATTTAGCGGCAAAGCGCTGAGAAGCCCAAACTCAAACGCTCCAAAGTTTATGCTATCTCTCAAAGAGAAGTAAATATAAATATATAGCAGTAAAATATCGCAGTAAATAAACAATCTGAAACGGGAATGACTTTGCATGTATTACGTACGATCGTTTTGTTTGGCCGTTGGGTTGGGCGAATAATTTGAATTTAGGAATGCTAGTTTTACCTTATATATATATTTAGGAACTTGTGTAATAAATGATTTTATGACTTATGTATTTAAATGATTTATAAAAAAATCAAAAATTTCCTTAGAAAATGATGAAGTAAAGTAGTAAGCAAATAACTTGAATAAAATTGTATACACAAATAAAACAATGCTAATGAAATATTATTAAGCAATTAATTCGAAGTACACACATATTAATAACAATAAAATTGTAAATAATATATTATTCATATAAATTACAAATTTCATTCAAATCATGTGGCCTGCGATCGTATATGCTCGGCTTTTTGGCTCTACTTTTACCCATTGCGTTTCAGCGCTCCCCCCTCGCTACCATTAATGCTAGCTGATGTTCTATTTACATTAATAAGTAATGATTAAATATTTTACAAATTTAACTTAAATAAATATAAATAATTCTCCTCTCATTCCTTTAATATTATATAATATTTCTTAATGTTTCTATTAAAAGAATGCGTTTAAATTGCAAATCGCCTATTAATACGTCACAGCCAACCAACGAGTAGAAACTGCCAACTTTATGCCCAAATTAAAATTTCGCGCCCACTTCAACCGGGAATTAGCCTTTGATTTTGTCTTACTTCGCCCGAGCCCAAGTCGACCCACGAGACGCGAAAATGTTTTTTCACTCTCAAGAGCAAATTATCGTCTCTATATATTTATTGCTCTTTGCCTCCCGGCAAGTTACTTAAAACAAACAAGTGAACCGGTTGTAGTCGACTATAATGTACACTTTTAAAAATAATTATTGAAATACTAATGTGCTATGAAAATTGTCACAGCAGCTTGTTTGTGAATACTTAGAATATACAAACGAATCTCGACTTCAGCAGTTTTCATATGAATTAAAACAATAAGTTCAAGTAGGTGAGTTTATTTGGAAAGTTCTTCAAGGGCCAGATAGATACCATTAGCCGGGCATAGCAATATGTTGGATTTAACAAACTCGATTTTGGATTGGGTGCGTGGACAAACGCTGAATTTAAAGCGACGTAGTAGATGGAACAGCGCAATGCTGGTCTGCATTTTGCCGAAACGCATACCAATACAATTTCTAGGTCCATCGCCAAACGGCAGCCAGCTGGCTGTGGGACGCTGTGCCATATTTTCAGCTAAAAAGCGCTCGGGAATAAACTTTTCTGGTTCCGGATAAAAAACAGGATCATGATGTATGGCATAGACAGGTATCAACAACATTTGCCCTGGTTCTATATAATAATGAATATCGCCGTTGGCCACATAATAGTTGCGTGACAAACGTGAAAGATGCGGCAAAGGAGGATACTTGCGCAGCGTCTCTGTAAAGGTATTTGATGCTTAAAAGATTATAGGGTTTGTAATTCAACTATTTACCCGCAATTACAAGCTCCATGTAGCGTAGTTCTTGCATGGTTTCAAATGTAAATTCATTGTTGTGCAGCTCCAGCGCCTGCTGAATTTCCTCACGCAACTTTTGTTGCAGCAGCGGCTGCTTGGCTAGCTCGTAAAGTGCAAAACCCAGTGTTGAGGCGGATGTATCAAAACCGGCAGCGAAGAATATAAAAGCCTGTGCGCTCAATTCCCGCAATGTGAGCTCACCACGTTGCTTCATCTCTATCAGCAAATTCATAAAGTCATTGCGTACAATGCCAAGTGCCTCACGCTCCTCCACCGTATGCTTCACGATTCGCATGTAAAAGTCTGTAATATCCTGATGTATTTGACAAAGACGCAGCCGGCGCGCCAAATTGGGAAAGCTCTCGATAAAGCCATCAATCAGTTTATTGTGACGTCTATCTGTAAACGCACGTCTTCCCATGACAGCAAACTCCGCCTGAGGATTGCGTAAGCCATTGCATTCGATACCAAACGCACAGCGTCCTATGACATCCGAAGTGTAACGTGCCATAATATCGCTTACATCCAAAATACCACGTATGGCATTATCCGCCTGCTCAGCGCACACTTTAGCTAGCTCCTCACCCACTGCGCTAACCGTAGGAAACATGTACTTCATTTTGCCAGATGTGAAGGTAGGTGACATTTTTTGACGTAACGGTCGCCATTTGGGTCCGTCAATGCGAAATAGATGTCCTGTCAATGGGTCATCGCGTTCATTGTGATACGCACCGCGTTGTGCAAAGTTGGGAAAGTCTCTAATGAGCACTTCTTTGGCCAGTTCGACGTCCAGCACGAGCACCACTGGACGCAGCATCATATAAAAACCCGCAAATGGCGCGCCCGTGCTCTTAAATTTTTCATATAACGGCGTTAGTATATCTTTAAAATGTTTGTCCGTACGAAATCCCTGCATATTACCCATGGGAAACTGTGGCGGCTCATTTGCAATACCACGTCTTGCCCAGTACATTAGGCTGGTGCGTACATACCAAGCTCCAAGAGACAGCGTTACCAGCAATAACGCAATTATGTCCAGCATGTTTGCGGTCACAAAGAACAATGATAAAGAAGGAATCGACTTTGATTCATTTGCGAATAAATAAGAGCTTCAAGTTTTACTTTCGTTTAAATTTAAAACCAAAGAGACATTACGATTAAATGTTAGAATAAAAAAAGAAACTCCAGAGAGATAGAGTGAGAGAGAGAGAGAACGAGGGGACGAGAGGAGGACAAGGTGGACAGCAAAAATAAAGCAGATAACCTCTATAATCCGCTCTCTATCCCAGTTTAAAATTACTCTCACGCAAAGCTTTGATAATTATTGTTACAAGAGCATTTATCTCAAGCCACTATAAAAAACGCGAATGATTGAGTAATTTAAGGTTATTCACATCTTAGCTCTGATCATAAGTTATGGTCTATGCATAAGTGCAAGTTATTATATGATATATATTTATTTTATTTTTCTCTGGTTCATTAAATATATTGGGTTCTTTTGTATCTGGTATAAGCTAATTCTTTCTAAAAATTTTGGATTACGCTGTACTGCAGTCTCCAGCATAATTGTGAATTTATTATAATAAACAATGATGCATTATTTACGATAAGTAATGCAGGACAAAACTAATGAGAGAATTAAATTTTAACTTAAAAAGATTTAGAAAAGTGTATTTATTCAAAAATAACTTAAAAGATAGTATTTTTTATTATGCATTAAGGTGAGTCAGTTTTTATGGGTTCTATGCATGCTTCCTGGGTTTTTAATTATTTTGATATCTTTTGTTACACAAAAAATTTATGTCTGACATATAATTTTCGATCACCATTTTTTCACATTTTTGTTGCTGGATAATCCATATTACGTAGCGGTTTCTAAGTTTTCAAAATAAAACAAGGAAAAATATATACGTCAATGATTATGAGTTTTAACAAATCTTCTCAAAACGACCTTTAGAATTCAAATCATGAACAGCCTTTGTACCGAAAAATTTGCCTTAGCCTTATCTTGTTTTCCGAATCATTATTTGTTTTTATACTATTTGGATTAAGTAACTAACCACTTGCTGGTAGAAGATAAAGGAGTTAAATATTGCATTATCAAAAAGTGAAAAGAATTCTAGTATTTTGTTTTGCGCCATGCTATTAGTTTTGCACTGATTAGATTTGACACAACATTCAATTATTTCACGAACAATGAAAAGAAAATGTTGATATTTGCAATCGTTTCTACATCTTTATTTTATACCGTTCTATCCTAGATATGCCTAGCAAGGAATTACTACTTTTTATAATAACGACCCTGAGCTTCTTGTGTTCTTAAGCTTTGGTTGGGATTAAAAAAAAAAGAAATTAATTCTTGAGTATAAAATTTCTATATGAAAATAACATTTTAGCGATGTGAGTGCTAGATTGTGGAGCAGTGGAATACGTTACTAGCTCCCTAGTTACTTCTGATATTGATTTAAAAATATATATGTATATATATATAGAATATAATTGAAAATGTTTCAATTATCAGGAAAACCTTTTTGGTATTATGATTTATTGCTAATGCAAATAAACTTCGAGAAATGTTTTTTTTTGTAAATCATTAATTATGACACAATAAATAATAAAAACAAAAGGTTCGTATTGAGCTTTTGTAACGATATTGAAGCGATACCAAGCGTTTAAGCAAAGGTCTCAAATAATTTTAAACAAATATATTTATCTTATTAGAAAGTGAGTTTACAACTAAGAGTAGTGTGAAAAATTTAACTTTTTTTTACGTAATTTAACAAAACAATATTATTGCAAATCCATGCCGGCTTAATGTAAACAACACAGCTTTTCAAGAGAGAGTTTTTTATGAGTAGTTACCATTTTGAACTACTTCTGAGAGAAAAACAGAGAGGGAGAGAAATAAAAGCTCGTTACAAAATATGGAAAAAATTTTACAAGGTGGCGCAAAGAAGTTTGCGAATACTGCTGCTCCGTAAAAATAACTTAACTGGTTCACTGTTTAATGATAGCTTTGTGAAATAGTGTGCCAATTTTGATAACATTATTAAGAACAGCAACGATCAGTAGTACTAAACTCACACAGCTTCAATTTCGAAGCAATATTAAAAACACAACAGTTTTTTTTTGTATTGAATAATTACTATTGAATGACAGAAGAAAAAGCATTTTGCCACTTGTTTTGTTATTTTTATATACTGAGCCTTTTTAGGTACAAATAAAGTATATTTATTAAGGTATGTAACGGCGAGGTGGCGGATCCCAACACTTTTATACCAATATGCTTCTCATAACGCTGGCTAGCTTTTGGCCGTCCGTCAGTCGGTTGGAAGATTTAGATTTCGAAGCATAAAGAGCTGGAGGCATCAAGCTATACGAATTGATGCACATTTTTCCGCAGATGATGTGTAAAATATATAAAAATACTATATGAAGAAAGGTATAGGGTATTCTACTGTCGATCACCGCCTTGACTGCATTGCTTTTGTTGTTCCATCAGCTGAGCGCTACCATATAAACGTTGATCTTCAAGACAGTTTTATGGGAAAATCGCAACAAAATTGAAGTCAGCCCAATTTAGTAGAAATCTTTACATTCAAGTAAAGTTTGAACATAACGGCTCCACTATTATACAAAAAGTGAGGCCTCGGTCTTCGCGAGAAAAACTAATTCCGCACCTGTTCATTGCGTTACCTTCTGTTTGCCGGATCATGACGCATTACTGCTTATAAATGCAAAAAAGCTTTTGCTTTTATTTAAACTTGCTGCAAACATATGATTTTTAGGTATTTATTTTTCTTTGTCAAACATTCAAAACAACAAACAAAAAAATGAAACAATAAAATCTATTTATAGACAACATAATCTTAAGTACTGATAATAGAGAGAATACAATTGCTAAGTTTATTTATTAAGCCGCTCGATTTTTAAATGAATCCCGCATTCCGTAGCAATTAAAAAGTTTCGTGATGAAAATCGTAGAGGAATTTGCGTACTTGCCGTAGGGCTGAAGTGGAAATGTTGCAGTAAAGTGACTATGCCGATTTTGGCCTGAGTTTTACCAAAACGAGCGCCAATGCAATTCCTTGGTCCCTCACCAAAGGGTAGGTAAGCAAATGGATGCCTTTGCGCAATGGCTTCTGGTGTAAAACGTTCGGGATCAAAACGTTCTGGTTCGGCGTAATAATGCGGATCATGGTGAATACTATGCACAGGTATCATTATGCGTAATCCTGGCTCCAGCACTAAATCACTACCAGGTAGCCGATACCTGGCCGAAACGCGTCGTACAATATGCGGTAATATGGGATATTTACGCAGAGTTTCTGAAATTACCTGATCCAAATAGATCATATCTTTCAGGCACTCATAGCTTAACTTTTGCTGGTAGCGTGCCATCACTTGTTGGATTTCAGCACGTAATCTTTGTTGTATGTCAATATTAAGTGCTAATTCGTAGAGGCAAAAGGACATAGTAGTTGAAGATGTATCAAATCCTGCTAAGAAGAACATAAAAGCCTGCGCAGTTATTTGCTCCAAAGTAAGTCCACGCGTTGGATCCCACTCATTACTTGAAAACTTCTGTTCCTGTTGTTGCTTCATTTCAATAAGTAAATCCATCATATCATTACGTTTCACTCCCTCGCGTTCTCTATAAGCCACCGTCTCTCTGACGGCCTGCATGAAAAATTCACTGACCTCTGGTCCGAAATTGCGCATGCGCAAACGACGTGCCAGATCCGGCTGCGCAAACATAAGTACTTGCACAATGGTATGATGCAGCGGGTGTTCCATAACAGAACGTGCTACCACACGAAACTCTGCCTCAGGATTCTTTAAGCTGTTACACTCTAGTCCAAAGGCACAGGTGCCAATAACGTCCGTGGTATAGCGTGCGCACAGATCTTTTGCCTCAATATCGCCAATTAGCTGATCACAGGCCTCAACCAGACGCTCACCTACTGTCACCATAGTGGGAAACATAAACCGCATTTTGCCTGAAGTAAACACTGGCGATAGTTTTTGTCGTAGCCAGCGCCAGGGTGCACCATCCAGAAAAAGCAAATTGCCAGTTAGCGGATCATCACGCACATTGTGAAATAGTCCGCGATGTGCGAAGCTGTTAAAATCCCGCACCATTATAATTTTAATAAGTTCCAAGTCCATAATGAACAAGGCTTTGCTCATGAATGTATAAAAGCCGCAGTAACGCGCCTTGTCACGAAATTTGCGATAAATACGTTGGTTTATATCCGTCCAATGCACACTGCGTGATAGTCCTTTCATATGACCCAGAAAGTAAAGTGGTGGCTCCTCCAGCACACCCCTGCATTGCCAATATGCATAATGCCTTCTTAACCAGATATAAAACAAGCCAAGAGTGGCGGTCAGTAAGCTTACAAACAGCCACAATGACGACATGCCGCAAGCGTTTGCTCCAACTGTTCAACGAAATGCAACTGAGACGAATAATGCTTTGCCACAGAAAGGTGAAAGCTTTGCGAAAGCTTTAATCTTTCGGGAATCGTATTATACAAGATAGCAAGAGAATATGAGTCGTCAAAAAAAAAAAAAAAATACACAAAGATTCGGAAAGGCTTTAAGTACATCAGTTTTATCAGATTAAAAAGCACTCCTGTATTGAGTATGAGTTTTAAATTTTTACAAGGAACCATAAATAAAAGTAATGGGCATAGGAAAAATCATAAATATTGGTTTGTAAGAAAGTCCATGCTGATGCAAAAATGCGGGATAACGTTGTGAGATCTGGTGCTGGTGAGCCGTGTCATTTTTTTTGGTTTTGTTCTTCTTTTTAAATGTTGCTTATTGCTTTTTTTTAGATTTGTTTTGTCAAACTACTTACAAATTGTTTACTCAGTAAGGTGCACATATTTCTACCTTAGACTATAAGATACAAAAGGTATATAAAGTAGATGCAAGCTGAAAATGTATGCAACAGCAAGAAAGAAAGGTCAGAGAATCATCAGTCACCTAGAGAATAATCAAAGTGACTAGAGGGGTTGCGTTTGTCGATTTTTCCATTTAGATAATAGACATGCAAACTTTAGAGCAGCGAATTTTTTGGAAAAGTCTTTTTATTTCAATTTATTGATATTGGGATATATGGATACTGGAACTGTCATAATAGTTGATTGTACAAACTCAAAATTTACACTGAGTAAATCGGCGTTTTACAAAGATTACACATATTTGCGCTAAGTTCATCGTATTTCATCTGCTTTCCACCAAATTCTAATTATATAAGTATTTTAGCGTTTCCAATCAATGCATCGACTTGGATAACATTTGGTTAAGCATACCACCTCTCATAGGGTGTTCATTAACAAAAATTATTTTTTTTTTTTTTTTAAATTCGTTGAACTTTTGAGTATAATATGAACAAAATGTTCTGCCGGTCGAAAAAGTCTATTTTGTAAGTTATGGGAGTGCTGTAGCCGTAAAAATTATTCTTTTGTAACAAAGTGCTACAGGAAATCCCCAAGTTATGCGCGATAATGATTTCTATAAACATTTAAAAATGAAATAAAAAAAAATACAAAGACATTAAAAATAACTTGTCCCATGTTCATTCATCTCAGTTTCATTTATGGTTCAAAGACTTAATGACTAGTAAGATCCTCAAAAGTTATAAGTAAAAAGCACTCATATACGTTCCACCTTCAAATGTATGCCATGTTGCGAACTAAGCGTAAACACCTTATTGCTCATAATTAGTGGAACTTTAGTACGCTTGGAAACCGCAAATTTAAAACTTCGCAGTAAAGAAATCAACCCGATCTTGGCCTGCATTTTGCCGAATCGCAGCCCAATGCAGTTACGGGGTCCATCGCCAAAGGGTAAATATGTAAAAGGGTGACGTGCCTTAATTGCCTCTGGTTCAAAGCGTGCAGGATCAAAACGTTCTGGATTCGGATATAGCTCTGGATCATGATGCATAGCATGCACGGGTATGAGCACCGTGGTGTCCTGCTCAATAACTAACTGAGTGCCAGGTATGCGATAATTTTGTGCGGTGGCACGCAATAAATGTGGTAATATGGGATGTTTGCGCAAAGTTTCTGCAAGAAAAATATGTTAGCTGTGTGTGATCTGCTTATGTCTGATCCTAAACATACCTGCCAGCACTTGATCCAGATAGCTCATTTGTTGCATGGCATCATAAGTCAGCACACCGCCTGCGTTCTTGAGAACAAACTCAATCTCCTGACGTAAACGCTGCTGCACGTCCGGTTGCAGTGCCAGCTCGTATAAACAGAATGCCATGGTGCTGCTGGAGGTCTCAAAGCCCGCTACGAAAAAGGCAAAGCATTGTGCAGCCATTTGCTCGATGGTCAGACCCTGAGTTAGGTCAATGCCTTGACCGTGTGCTGCAGCAGCTTGCTCGTTTTGCGCGCGAAGCTCTATTAGTTGATCTAGGAAATCGTTGCGTTTAATGCCTTCTTTGAGACGATAATCCACCGTGCTGCGCACTGCATTCATAAAAAATTCGGCCAGATCATCTGGTAGTAATTTAAAACGCAACTTTCTGGCCAGCTTGGGATTTGTAAAGATGAAGGCCTGCACCAGTTGTGAGTGACGTGGTCGATCGAATAACATGCGTCCTTTGACACGAAATTCCGCCTGTGGATCGAATAAGCTATTACACTCCAAACCGAAAGCACAGCTGCCTATGACGTCAGTAGTAAAACGTGCGCATAGCTCTTTTAGCTCCACATCGTCAGCATTTACTGCTGCATCCATGGTCTTGGCCAGGCGTTCACCAACCTGTACAACAATGCTGAACATGTGCTTCATTTTGCCAGAGGTAAACACAGGTGTCATTTTGTTACGCATTGAACGCCATTCCTCACCCTCGAGTGTTAACAAATGTCCTGTTAGTGGATCATCACGTATATTGTTAAAAAGCACACGATCGTGAAAGACATTGAAATCCTTTATAAGTACCAACTTTACGAGATCTGGATCAAGTATGACGGCCGTGCGTTTCAGGAACATAAAGATGCCAACAAAAGGTGTCTTGCCCTTAAATCGTTTGTAAATACGTTGATTGACGTCACGAAAATGATATTTTGAACCCAGACCAAGCATGCTGCCCAGTAGCGGCCACGGCTTCTCATGCGGCACACCCCAACGCTCCCAATAGCTGTACATATGGTAGTAGTAGCCATAGAGCAGGGTTAGAATCACACTAACGAGGGCTAATATGATAAACACCATAGCTCCCCAGTGAATCTAAACGTTTTTTGATTTGTTTATTTTTTCGCTAAAATTTGTTTTACGTTAAACGACGATATGAACTACGCTGTGGTTGAGCGACATTTAACTGACGAAGAGAAGAGAACATTGTATTTTATAAGCTTTTGAAGAGCGGAAAAGCTTTAGTTATTATTTTTAAAATTGTCTCGCCATATTAATTTGAGCGAATTATTGACAAAGAGATTCTCTACCAAAGGCAGTTTGGTTTCATTCAAACGCTGATGCATACGATAAGAACAACTAAAAAATTCAGATGTAAAACAAATTCGAAAAAATTAATTTTTATTTTTATTGCTATAAATTTCGATACGCCAGGAAATTTGCATAATTGGTATAAATCTTCTAGTATACAAAAAAATTATTCTATAGAGAAAAAGGCCGGACAAAGTTGTGTAGGATCAAATTTTTTACAAAATTCTTTTTGTATATCGAATAACTCTGAAAATCGGAGTGGAAATCAAAACTTTAGCCCACTGAGCAGTTTCGGAGCATGGCTACTACGATAAAAGCACCTTTGGATTGAGATTCACAAAAGCTTATTTTTTTTGGGAAACATTTATTTCATTTGTATATGTCATGTCATGTCATGTTTGTTATAAAATTAATCGAATATTAAGGACAGAGAAACAATGGCATAGATTTTATTACATTTATGGAAGATAAGACCCTTTAAGTCTTCGAAATAATGCATCCTTTTTTGACAAACAAACTGGGCTACAAACTGCTGGAATACCAATGCATTAGGTCACTGCCTGGTGTGCATTGTAAGCTGGTGGCTAGTATGTGGATTGAACAAGATTTTGATACATAATTATCAGCATGGCACCGTGAGAGACGAATTCGGCGAGTATGTTATGTTTTGGCAGCATAGATCATATGCACTTGACGCTTGTGTACTTTTTTTTTTGGGATTTCCTCTTATTTGAAACCAATTTTTGAGAATTTATTTTTAAGAAACCGTCCAATAGTAGAGTAGGCCAAATTCTGGCTATTTGAAATATAAAATATATATTGAAAGGATCGTACCTTTTTTTTATTCCCATTGACTATAATTGTTCAAGAGAACAGGGATCTACCGTTTATAGTAGAATCCGAACGACGGTGTCTTTAACAAATAGAGTTTTACTTAGGCAGATAGAGAAGTTGTAAAGATAACTCAGATAAGAATAAGGACAGATCAATATAATCCATACTAACTTGAAAGAAGCTCCGGGTATTGGATTTTGACGATATTATAGGCTCAACTTTGCAGCAAGATTTTATTGAGTGGTTCTTTCTATGCCAAAAAATTGTGTTGGCTTTAGGAGTGTTTTGCGAAAATTTGGAAGCAATCGGTTTCGATCATGTAGTAGTTGCGATTTTATGAGTTTGGTTTAATGAAGCTGATATCAAATATCTAGAAAATCATCATACACATTTTAAAAAACAATGAATATTAGCTTAATCCTATTATATATTTCGAATGAACAAAGGAGTTTAATATTACTCACCGATAAGTAGACTGGTCATAAACCAAAAATTTGTTATTTATCTTTTTGAGTGTTTCAGTCTTGCCTAAAAAATTGAGAATTTATTTAAATTGGTAAATATAAAATTGAAGGGCCAAAGTGACTCATTCTGATGGTACTTTATTGTATAGCTCAAGTACTTTCCAAATTATAAACATTTTTCAACTGCAAAATTGAGATGAAACTTAAAGAAAGCTTTCAGGCATTTTCTTTATTAATATTGTTGTTGTTGTATATCAAATATTTAAACAACAATTGTGTTCCTGCACAAGAGTTAATTCAACCCATCAAATATTCTTTGTACTTAAAATAATATTGCATTTAGCTTATTTTCCAAAGATGATTCAACTGTTTAACAAAAATACGTTCTGCCAACAAAACTTTTTCACAAAAAGCCAAGTTAAACAATTCAATTGACCGAGACCCGCATTATTTAAGCCACTTTGCAATTTGTCAGCCTATCAAAGAGCATCGAGTACCTGATGGCAATTTTTCAATTAGCCCTGTCTATTTGCTTTTATAATTGAAATGCTAGCCGGCTTTGGCCAAAGGCCCAACGGACAAAAATGTTAAATGTCAAGTTTTTGTTGTTATGGCCGTTGTCGTTTTTGGGCTTATTGTTTATAGCCACATAGCGTAGATTGTTGGCACTTGCCTTTTGCTTTAATTAAACTTCCCCAGTTGCTAAATCAAAGCACGCATAAACTTAATGAAACTTACATAAAATCCTGCACGAAAGGCGAAGGATTAAATACAGTTTATTCATGTACGTACGTGGGTGAAAATATGTGAAACGGAATACGTTGGAAATTGCTTTGATTTGAAATTTACCATTTTTTTTAAATTATTTTGACAACCAATCAAGCTAATTTAATAGTAATGCATTTTTTATTTTTTATAACAACTCTTTATAACAGCTCATATGTCATAAATATATTAACTGCCAAAACTTTAGGAGTTTAAGCTTATGAGACATTTTCTGGTCAAGACTTGGTAAACTATGGACCAAACACGTCTTTGTGGATATGAACATTAATTGGATATATTTCAAATGTTTTGAACAAAGTTAGTATTTGCATTTTTATCAAATGTAAGCGTAGGTTTTCTTACCTTATTTGTAGTATGTACTTAAGCAATAAGTAAATTTGACAATCGTTAAATTAAACTGAAAAAATAAATAAATATTTTTTTATACTAAATTTCCTTTATACGATGCATATTTTCAATTTAGTATCTGGTCCGCCTTAAAAATGTTGACCCCAAAGTATATGTGAGTTTTATAATGGCCAAATCAGCTGGAGGCGCAACTTTATTACAAATCGCGTCTAATTTATGCGAAAGCGATTAGAGCCACATTAAACGTTTATATATCCTGGGATAGCATTAGAGAGTGGAGGAGTGAAGAGTGAAGTTAGTTCTTCAAGTGGTCCTGCTGTGCTGGATGGATGGCGGGGAGGGCAACATTGACCGGTGCGGCACGTGCGTGCGACTTGTGTAAATAATAAAATGGCGGCAATGAGTGTAATGCCGGCGCCTAAAAGCGTGCTACATGTTGGCACTGTGTGCGTGAATGTGTGCTTAAAGGATTTTGTCTGAATGCTAAGGATTCGGTTTATGCCGCTAATGCGCCATTTTTCGATGGACATAAAAATACAAAAACAACAACAAAATGGTCGCCATGTGGCACTGCTTGCCTTAACTGGCAATGAAGTGTGGCACATAAAATTGACAGCGGACGTGCAACACGATTCGAGCAAGAAATAGAGCGAAAAAAAAAAATAAATACCAAGATATTGTATCTAGTAGCTTTAAGTTCTTTGCGTACAACCCACCCAGGCCGCAAAACGTTAAACCACTTAAATTCGCAAAATATAAAAGTTAAACAAAGTTGACAATCAAATTGGCTACGCGCACTTAAAGTATGGCCAACAAATTGTAACAACTTGTATTTGCTTGCTCTTGGCTGGCAACAGCACTTCTGCCTTAACAGTTGGAACTGAAATTTATGGAGACGTTTTTATACAATTTCTATGTGACCACAATAAAAACCGCAACCAAAGAAAATTACCAACAAATACAATTGCGGCTAAGAATTATTAGGCTGGCCAATGGCCCCCATAGCAATTTGCCATAATACAAAGAGTCTCCGCGCTCAATTTGTGTGTGGGTGTGCGGGACACACTCAAAGTGCTTTAGCTGGCTTTAAAAGTGTTGCAGTAAAAGTATAAGCAGTTTAAAGCAGCAGCTTAGCCATGTTGCAAAAGTGCAACAATGTGTGGCAAAAGCTTTGAAATCCCTTATAAAAACCCAAGTTCAGTTGAGTACAAACTTTTTACTCAGCCAAAAACCAAGCTATTTAAACCGAAATGTTGGCGCACACATGCACACATACGCTTAAAAACTTTGGCTCAAACAAATGGAATAATTAGTAGCATAAAACCTCTTGAATAAATGTGTGGCTGTGTTTGTAAGTTCTACAGAAAGGTGTGTGTGTGTGTATGTGAGGGTGTGTGTGTGGCAACATGTTGTTCATTACAGCAGCCGGCGCTTAAAAAGTTGGCATGTGCTTAAGTTCAGGTCCAGTTGTGGCAGCACACATTAACCTATACACTTGCAACACATTTTTTGGCTTTTACAAGTTTATTTCTTTTGCATTTACTATGTTGCAAGTAGCTATACAATGCCACAAATCTACTGCACTTGACCTTTGCACACCTAAGTGACTTCGAAGAGCAGTTAAGCAGAAATCATTTCAAACTCGTTCAAAAGATTATAAAAGATTTTCGCAAAAAGCACTTAAAATTAAGACGAATGGAGAAAGTAAGCTTTTTAAGGTAAACCACAAATATTATGAAATAATTCTTAAAATGAGAAATTCCTGTTGAATATGTGCAGCCTGAGTGTTTTGCTTTGGTTGCTTTGGCGCCAATGACTCGTCATTGATTTTCACTCGAATGCCGTTAGTGCCGCCATTTTGGCAATGCCCGCCATCTTTGTCTTGTCAGCGCAACGGCCATGATGTAGCGTTAAATTTGATTGAATAAGTGTGAGCAGAGCAGCATGTGGCTGCTGCGTGTTGAGCCGCCATTTTGCTGTATATTACATTTGGCACGTTTTTGTTTTTGTATCTTTTAGATTATTTTCTCAACAACAACAGCAGCAGCAATTTTGACAACTATAGGAAGCAGAACCTCAACATTAACATTCTCATCATCAGCATCAGCATCAGCAGCATCAGCACCTTGTGGTTATTTACATTTATGTATTGATTCATCATAGCAAATTCCTAAACATTGACTAACGAGCCAACATTGTGGCCGAAAGGTCAAAGCGTCCAGTCAACCGATCGGCCAAAACACTTTATGAGCCATGCAAAACGAGAACATAATTATGAAGTTCGCATTTTTTTATGGTATTCATCTGGCCGAGAAGATTTATTGTCTGCTCATAGATAAATCATGTTTAGGTTGTGCGTGCGAAATAAGTTTTAAGCTAAAGTATAGCATACTTTTTTGCCTTGCACAGCAAAGGTGAGGAAGCATTAAAATATTTTATGACCATAGCTGGCAGGGCTGGCTCATTTATGAGCAATTTGTATAATAAATTGACTGGTAAAGCTAAACAAATTACTAATTGCTGGCTATGATAAAAACGTTAAGAGTGTGAATCAGCATCTAGGGGGGCCAAAAAAAAGAAACGAAACTTAAAGTGTTACGTTATCTTGTCTAAGATGCTCGCATACAAATTTTGAAAAAAAATTGTCACAAATACTGTTCAATTTTTATATATATATATAATATATATATACTAATTTGATTGATTTCCTTTATGATGCAAAAAGTTCTTTGTTTCTTAATTGTAACTTACTTATTAATATGTTGGTTAGTACCTAAAACTGGGCATCGAATGCTTGAAAAAGTAATACTTTTTAGTTCTTTGTAACACAGAATCCAATAAAGTTGAATCTGATTTTGTTATTGGGAGCAAGAAATTTCGTTTTGGTTGGTAAAATCTATGCCATTCAAATTAGTGTCAAATCCAATGGCTTATTGATGTAAGAAGAATTACCATTAACTTTCACAAACATTCTATATGTTTTGGCTGCATTGTCATATCGAATATGCTGTAATTGCTCCAAAGGCGGTCAATGCGGATATCACTATTAAATAGTACTTCAAAGAGAAGAGAGTCCTAAAGCTTACAGCCGAATCTGGAGCTTATTTTCAATAATGATTTACGAAAATGATTTACGAAAATAGTGTCCTTTTTGCATCAATGTTATTGCGGTAAAACGATCCACCGATCGTCGGCAACGGTTAGCAAGAAACACTTTTGCTTTGTTTGCTTCTAATAAATTTGGGTGACTGAAGTAATACAAGAAGATGCAGAATCACTAGCAATATGCATATATTCGGGAATATCAGTAGTTATATTAAGTTGAGTTGGAACAGTTGAAGCGTCCGTTATAAACTTTGAGTTTAAATTATGTTCATTCATTCTTCAAAGTTACCATTTTTTTTTTCAACAGTGTGCCAATCTTTTAATAATAAGTAGACGCATGTAGGGAACTTTTGAAGTTACCAACACATTTTTCTTCAATTTAATATTGAATAAGTCTTTTTTACAGTCGGTTGAGTTAGCCTCTCCCTTTGTGTTTGAATAAATTTAAAGATGATAGTTTTGCTTGCATTATAGCAAATTTATTCCAGTTTCTCACATTATCATATCTGCTGAATGGTCCTGCAGCAGTCACTTATGTGACATGATAAGAATACGATTTTTTTTTTAACATTGTATTGTGTTGTCATTTCCATTTCAGAAGTAATGTCATTCAGTGATTGCAATTGAAGTCCGGGTTGTGTCAGCAGAGCAAATCAATTTTCCAAATCGCTTGATTGCTTATGCTGTCAAATGGCCTAAAACAGATAGCATGTAACTGGTCATTCAGCTGCCTGGTCATACATCAGGAAAAGGAATCAAATCAATTCGAAATGAAGAAAGGAAAGATTCCGGAAGCCTGCAGCATATTGAGAAAAATATGCAACGCCAATGTCAACTAATTTCACTTGCTGCTGTCAGCACGAAGAAAGTCACGTCATTCGGTAAATCCTTTGGTACTACGCGTTCAGTTTTGTAACAGGTTCCGCCTGGCAGCCTGGCTGTAGGTACAGTGGGCGAAATGTTAAAATTAAGTGAGCTGATCAATTTATTGTTTTGTTAAATATAAATTTTTGAATAACTCGAATGGAAGATAGCATGGCTAACCGAACCGCTAACTATAAAATATACTTCTTTTTTTTATATGGCTTGAAATATTACAAAAATCGATGTACATGTCTAAAAGATTTATCGAAGTTGGCAGCTCTGAAGTTAGGTTAAAGTTCTGAAAGGCTTAATAATAATCATTGTAAAAATTATTCTAAGTGAATTTAAAATTTAAAAATTTTATGTGACGTCCACTTTCTTTAAAATATTATATATTTTTATATAAAGTTAGTTTAATTTTTTTTCAAACCACACAATACAAAGGCGACATACTGAGAATTTTCAAGAAATGCATTAAATACTTTAAACAAAAGTTATTTCCAAAAATTTAGCTGACTTTCCTCCAATCAACACTTCCTATTTAGAGTTTAATTCAGTGGATTTGACCACTGTGCAAACCATTGACTTGAGGGCCAACACGCAAATCCAGGACCAAGGCCAGACAATCCATTGGTTTGTCAGTTTTACTTAGACTTGGCTTTGAGAGCTACTGACAGCTTATTGATTAATGATATTATTGACGGCGCTTAAGTATAGTCGATTTCAATGGCTGGGAATGCTACGAATGTGTGTCGTATACGTAATTTGCAGCTAGAAATAGCAAAAGAGCCTGCTTGGTATGCATAACCCTAGAGCACATTGTCAGCAGGTTCAAGTGCAATTTTGACTACGTCATCAGCTACTTTACGCAGCCAATTTGTTGCTGCTGCACGTGTTGCTGCCACATCTTGATGCACTATTGAACTTCGAAGGGCAAAATGCGAGAGGACGCAGTGGTTGGTTGTCACCATTAGTGATGTTACACCTGATTCACACCTCCTTAGCTATTGGTGTGGCTGGCTGACTATCGCTAGGCGCTTGAATGCGCTCAATTGAATGACAAACTGAAAGCCATGCCAAGTGCCACAGAAAGAAAAGCTCTTAAATCTGTCCTGGCAACAGGCGGAAATCAAAGTGCTTGCAACCACTTTGGCTTTAGCATTTCTCAGCTTTGCTGCATTTTTGCTGCAAACTTTGTAACTTAAATTTAGTATAGTGCGCCACATGAGTCATGTGGCACATGCAAAGTGCTGCTACAAAATTTTTGGCCAGCATTTTGTGTGGTATATCGACCACGTTGCTGCTGCGGTTACTCAAATTTTGCACTTTTTTTTGCATACAAAATGTAAGTGGAAGGTTGGTTGGTTGGTTGCAAGTGCTGTTGATATTTTGTCAATTTTCTATGCATCGCAACAGACAAGCAATTGAGTTGCAAAAATTATAAATTATTAAAATTGATTTTGAATTTCTATTTTTCAATTGTAATTATTTTCTTGGCATTTCGTTTTCCATTGAAATTGTAAATTATTATTAAAACAAATCGAAATGTGCAATTCACAAACATTTACTTATTTTAACTTGTTTGAGTTTTAATTGGCTTATAATTATTTAGTTGGTTTAAACAATAAATCCCTTTTGAATAAAGCCAAAGGCTTTTTGGTTTACTAATAAACTGGAAACTAATGGCAATTTATTACTTAGTTTTAAAGTTGTTATTATGGCAAATGCAATTAAATCGTTTGTGTGCAGTTTTTTTTTATACATTGTAAAATTGGATATTATGAAATGCATGAGTAAACATTTTTTGTACAACATTTTATTGCAAAGTAGAAATATGCCATGAGAATATTTTCAGTTAAATTAAACCTGTTTTATTATGAAGAACTTAAAAATATTACAGTTTACCAATTATTTTTAAGTGGGAAGTTTGAGTGTAGAATGTATAACTATTATTTTATATTCTGGGAGGCATTGACTTTCAGTAAACTTCTGATTGCTGTCAATCGGCGGCAGCCAGAGCTATCTTTGCCTCAGATGATTGCAAGTTGACACACAGCATACACGAAGCGGCTCCTAGGTTACTAACTTCACATCCGTTAAATTACAAGCTTATCTGTGCAGCGAGTCGTTCGAACGATAAACAGGGATTGGTTCCTGCCTCGTAGAAAAGCTCAATAGTCGCGAAGGCACCAGCAAAACAAATACAAGGATGAAACAGGTCATAAAAATAAGATCAGAATTGATCAAATAGGCCAATTATCAGATGTTGCCATAACGTGACAATATGCCTGAGTATATAATAGACCAGTAACCAACGGAGAAACACGCTTCTATGAATAGGAAAAGAAGCTGAGCGATTTAAGTCCCTTATCTTCAAGTGCATAAAGAAAAACGTAAGGGGCTGGCTAATTGGCATCCTTTAATTTATTTGACTTTGTTGATATTGCATATTGCATAATTTATGGCATAGGTAACACATGGAACATCTATGAGAGAAAAGTGGGGAAAATGGACAAAATAACCACTTCGACAATCCATTAAAAAAATGATTCTGAATAGACCCATTTATGGACATAAAGGCTTTTCACCGATTTATCTTATAGAGACTATCTGATTAACTAGGCAATAGATTTTTTTCTATGTACCTAAGTGGTTTACAATATCTTGATTTTATTGGCCGATTTGACTATTTGCTGACAATATCGTTATTTAATCTTTTTAGTTTTATCGTTTAATAACAACAGTAACAACAATTTTTTTTCCTAAGTAACTGGTTACTTTAGTTATTGCAATCAATAATATTATATCTAAAGTACAAACTTTTGTTCCAGATAGTTGTCGGTATAAAACCTTTTAAAGAAAAATTTTTTCTCCTAATGTAATGTGAGCTTGGTCAGGTCTTTTTTATTTTCAATTTGAATATTAATAGTTTACGTCTTAAAATTATTTATTTTTGTATTTTAAACTGGCAATACTGATCAACAAGTTTTTTATTTTATTTACTTTTTTCTAAGAAGTTCAAGATTTCAATAATATCATTTTTTATCTGCCAAAATCGCTTGCAAGCTAATTGTTGTTAAAGATATCGTAAAATTTTGCTGAAAATAAATATATAAAAAATGAATCGAATTAGACAAGAAATTCCAATTGAAAAAATGCACAAATTTTAGTTTCCTCTTGTCAACACTATCAGAAAGTCCATTGTCCAATCTTGATTCTATTACATATTTTGCTTAGTTGAGTTGTGACCGCACACATTGTCTGTTTCGGCATTTCAGAAGTGTCTGGTTCCTGTCACTTGTGTCCATATTTGCTATTCGAGACACTCAATTACACCTGTTCTCCATGATGCATTGCAGCTGCACTCTCGATTCAATTTGCTGAGTGGCAAGAAGTTACTTCAAAATAAATAACAAAACATTGACAATAGTTGGCAGTGTTTGATTGGATTATATTCCCAATTCGACAGCAACACTAAGTCTGACATTATTTTAAGGTTTTTTTTTGTTTGAAGCTATAAAGTGCTTCGGCAAAATATGTTACAGGCGTGACAGTGAATAAGTTGTTCAATTCAACACCTCAAATTGGATGATAGTATTTTCAATTGTTACTTGTTCATTAATTAAGTTAACACTTGAGTTGCTATATCGGCCATATGGTATATTATTTTTATGAACGAAGGTCCTCATCCGCTTGGTAATTACAATTTCAACTTGTTTATTTTTTTTTGTCATTTCACCGCCACCTTTAAGAATAAATTAATTTCTACGATAGTAACTCTGACGGAGACTTACTTAATTTATAAATTTATTTATTATTAATTTAGTTATATAATTAGGTCCATTTGACCTTGAAGTAGAATAATAATAAAATTAGAAATTATTAAATTAGAGCGAGGAAAATATAATATGAATATTATCTGTGTCAAATCTGGAACTGCCCAGGAAGTTGGATCTACAATATTAAAAATGAAACAGGAAGTAACATAAAAGTTTAGACATTTCTTAACAAAGAAAGAAAAAAAAAGGTCAACGTTGACCAAGCTGGGTTACAATGGTTCGTGATTGGTTAAGGATGCTTGGTTTGGCGAATCAAGATATGTTGAGATAGTGAAATACGTGAATTGAATAGACTGCACTGCAGATAGGAAATCATGGTCGTCATCATAAGGATCGTGCAGTGCATAATTAGATCTACAAAATGGTAGTGCTAGAGGTTGAAAATTACGAGTTACTCTGGATTGAATGACAAAAGATATTTTGTTAAAATTTTATGCAAAAATAACACGCCATGGCATTTTTAATAAGGCGAAATCTACAAGAGTAGGACGGCAATCGTATGTTCGGATTTTAAGCTCTGAAGAACAAGTATTAAAATTTATTTTTCCAAACGCAAGAGCAATTTTTGAAGGGGTACAATCAGGTATGCCAATAGTTTATTTGCAAACAAAACGAGTCGAGTTAGCTTTTTGCACTCTGCTGCTACGTGAGGTTCCAACTAAGCTTCGTATCCCTGCCCCAATTTTCATTAAGGTTAGACCTGAACCATTTCATTTTAGAGCGAATTGGTTTGGAAAATAATACCTTTTGGAGAAAGGTATAAGCTAGCTATTTGCTGGACTTATACTCAACCTGTATTCGGCGTAAGAACAAGCTAAATATCCGTTTGGACAAAAATAAATTTGTAAGTATTCTAACTTTGTGAACATTCTTTTACCATTATTTTTTGCTCTATTTTACGTTACT
This sequence comes from Chymomyza procnemis, assembly GCA_035046065.1. Taxonomy (NCBI): domain Eukaryota; kingdom Metazoa; phylum Arthropoda; class Insecta; order Diptera; family Drosophilidae; genus Chymomyza; species Chymomyza procnemis. Next base: position 5,648,739 of record JAWNOJ010000023.1, on the reverse strand, counting down.
GGTAAACTGCATATCTCATATGCTGGGAGTTTGAATTAAGGGCCACACTATGCTGGTTCAGAACCATTAATTAAGCAAATCAGTTTAACCAAGTGGAGCGCACTCAGTAAATATATCATATAAATTTAGCTGACAAAAAAAGTTGAAATTATCTTATTTTTATTTTAATTTCCAATGTAATTTATATGACAATTTAGCAACAAAAAATGTTTGTCAAGTTTTTACACACACACACACACAGAGTCACTAACTCACCCGCACACATGTGCACATGCACTTGTCATAAATTTATGTCAAAGAGGGCCAAGGTCGTTGCCTTACCGTATCTTGTCGTGCGTGATGTGGCATGAGTGAATGAGTGTTATAGAGATGTAACAGGTGCGACCGCATCAAATTAAGTTGCATATATAACTCATGCCTCACTGTCAACTTCCCAATCGGGACTTCCTAAGTTCTACAAGAAGCTGGGGCAACAACAACAACAACCATGTCACAATTTACAACAGTCGCTCTTGCTCTCACCGCCCCTTTTTGCCCACTCTCTACCACTGTACAAAAAGTTGACTTACAAGATATAACTCATTTGCACCATTTTCACAGCCTACGCGCATGTGTGGGTGTGTGTGTGTGAGAGTATCTGTGTGTGCCTATATTTTGTAAATGTTTCGGGCTGCGTTTATCATTGCAGCAAATGACTTTGACTTTGCTGGAAAAACAAAACTCGCATAAATTTCATGGTAGAAGAAAATATATAGAAAAGCAGCTGGCTAGCGAACAAAACAAAAAAAAATGTGCAAAAATAACAACAAAAAACTTTGCTTTAAGCCGCTTAAATTATACCAACAACTGTAATACTGCAGCTGACTCTCAATGACATGGTGTTCAGGGAGTGTGTCGGCAAAGGGACAGACATCCTGTAAGACATCCAGACATACATGCAAACAAACAGCCAGTAATATAACTCGAGATAATTCAGTTATTATGAGCACCACGGCGACAGTAGAGCAAAAAAAAAACCAATTTGAATTAGTTGTTGCACCAACCGACTGTGGTACACCCTAACCCTGACACTACAGACTGCACCAAGTGCTGGGAAATTGGAATGCTGGGGCCAGTTATTATACGAAATTTGCAGAAACACAATCTTTTGTCAAAAAACTGCTAAAACTCAGTGTGCAAGATTTAGTTCTTTGGTTTTCTTGCGCGTACACAAATTGCTCAAGTCTGAAATACTCTTAATGTCTGCATTGCAGTGTATAAAAAAAATGTAGTATACTACTAATATTTAACGTTCCAGTGTCAACGAACATATTAAACCTTGTGCATAGCAGCCTTATATGACTGAATTGTTGGCGTTGTTTGGGCCAAAAAGCCAATGCCATGTCAATGACGCATAGATAAATTCGAGACTTTAAGGCTTATATTTACTATACAAAGATATATATGTATATATATATATCCGTCTATATACGACAAATGTATGATAATTGCATTAACACGACAACTTAATTTGCGAGGCAATCCAAAAATTGGCACTAAGTAAATGGCTTAAATTGTGGTCCAACTTAGGGAGGACCCAACACCCAGAACGTTGAAAAAAAACAAAGTTTTGATAAAAAGTAAATACCAGAGCCAAAATGGCATGTAAATTAGATTAGTTGAAACTACTGCAAGGGGCAGTCGCTCAAAACAGCGCAATGGGATTATGAATTCCATTTATGCTAATAGGGACAAAGTTAAAATTGATATAATAATAAAAACTTTTGAATAGTGCGCCAAATATAAGCCAGGAACTTTTTGTTGAAAACACGAGAGCAGATGCAGTTTCAACATTACGCTTTTTGTTATTTTAAAATTAAGCAGTTAAGTCAAGGTACATTTGTTAGGTTTCTGAATGGTATATCGCTGCACTCTGCAGGAGAATAGCTTTGGGACAAATTTGGCTTTTGTTAAATCGTTCGTCCAGAGAGAGAGAGAGAGAGAGAGAGAGAGAGAGAGAGAAGAGAGAGAGAGAGAGAGAGAGAGAGAGAGAGGAAACTGGTTGCTTATTCTATTTTTCATAGTGCAGCTGTTTAAATGAACATGACAATTGGAAATGGAAGGCCTTTGTCACTCCAAAGTCGGAGCACAGCGCGATTTTCCTAGGTAAATAACGTCTATTTGCAAGCCATGCACCAGTATTGCTGGGTGAAACCGAATCTCCGACTTTTGGATGCGAGTATGCTACCGTTCACGTTAGCTAAGTCCAGTATGTTTGATTATGATAATTTTTTGAGTGTTTTGTTATCCAAATAATTTTTTTATTTTTCATATTTAGCAAGAAAAGAAAGATACATGCGTATCTTCACTTGAGAAATGTTAAACTATTTTTTTCGAGACTTGCGACATATCTATACGGGTTATATTTAGAATAAAAACTATTGTTTTGTTGCTGTCATTCATGAATGAATTTAGTTTGTACGGCCATTCTTATAAAAAATTGAGTGACAAGGCAGTAGCATATATGAGTTTTATTATAATCTTTAATATAATTGGCTTTTCTGTATTAGTTACCATAACTTTGATCTACCCGTTCATTCAGACAGATGGATGCATCAAATTATTTAATAACCTCAAATTTTCTTTTGGAGTACTTTACTTAAGCAAGTCTTCGTTGACTCTTATATGTTGTTATTGATTATTTGCGGGATCACATATGTGATATTTACCTCTTTATTACTTTAAAGTTGAGGTTATTAAAAAAAATTAATTTTGTCTTCATATAGTAGAGTAGATACTGTAAATGGAAGTGCGATTCGCTTTTTTACCATCGTTTTTGACTCATTTACGTGAATGTTAAAATATCTAAAATAATATAAATATCTATAAATATAAATATAGAAGCTTTTTTTAAAGCCCTATTTCACTTAAATACAAATTTTTTAGAGGCATTTGCCTATACGAAGTGATTGCGTAGACGTTCCACATCTTTTGTTTCCTAAATTTGATTAGAATATTATTGAAAGTTCTTGCATTGAAAGTAATGAAATATTAAGAAACACAAAAAAAAAATTAAGAGACTTCAACAAATTAGTTTAAAAATCTCTCAAAAACGGAAAGCCATAAAAGTGTAACATTTTCCTTGAAGTAGTGAAAAATCCTTAATAATATATCTATTGTACTTTAAGCTGTTTCTGGATCATGTAAAAGTATTTTTTATATTTTTATAATTATTTCTTTTCAATTCATATGCATCTTTTTTGTGATAATTTATTGGCAAAAAAAGAAAATTATTCGAAAAAGAGAAATTTAATTTCAAATGCAATACAGATGCCTGTAAATGTAAGTTTACAGCCAAAAGGCTAACATAGAAAACAGCCTCTGTTCACTGGCTAACAGTTCTGTACGACGGCTGTCAATCATGTGGGATATTTTAACATAGTTTTGTTATCAACATTTACAGACTTCTATTATCCACGAGTGCTGTTAAATTCGACAGCACGTGTTGCATGTTTGTGCTGTTACTTTAACAGTGTATATTTATGCTGTTAAAATATCCCAAAATTCAAATGTTTCGGCTATCAAGTGTCGTGATCCTGTCGGTGGATTAGTCCAGCCAGTGGCTTTGTTGCAGCATGTGTGCGATGGGACTGCATATCTCTGACACATTGAGAAAGTTCGTTTTTCGACTTGAAAAATAACGCAAATATCCCAGACATCGTCGCCTTAAAGCTGGTTGCGCCACCCTCTAATTATTCATAGCTCTGTGTGGGTTTATTCTGGCTTTTTCAAGCTGTGAGCATTCGGCTTTAGTTTGCTTACTTTGTTCTTTGTTTTAAATCCCTCAGAGTTCTCTGCAGCTTTATAGCACGGCTTGTATGCCATGCTCAAGGCATGGACGAATAAATGGTGCACATCACATACAGCTCTTGGCCTGAAGCTGCGCTTAAAGTTTGAAGTGGCAGCACAGTTGGCCATGAAAATTCACGTGTACTCGTGAAAAAGTTGTCTTTGGCTGTGCGTCTGTGCATGAGTTGGGCTAACAATACCAAAAACTGTGAACTAAAAGTAAAAACATTTATACTTTTTGAATAAACTAAATATTTATGTAATTTATTGCATATGTGTGCATGTTTAGCTTCAAAGGATTCTAAGGCAAACTATTTGTTTGAACAATTTGGCGCAACCGAAATTTTCTGCAGTTATTTTAAGTTTTAAATTTTAAAAGTTTATGCTTTTAGTTAAAACATTGGGAATTGAGTTAAAGTAAAAGCTAAACGCTGGATATATTTATTTTAATTTTTGCAGGCTTCAAGGATAACTAGTTATTGGCATTTTCTTTGCCTTTTATACGTTTTTAAAATCACTTTATTGAGCAATTTATATACCAATTATTAGAGAGATTTTTTTTTTGTTTAATTGAAAGCATTGATTTTTTGGATAAACTTGATAGGTTTGAAAATAAATTGGATGCATAAAAAAATTGAAACGCAAGCAATTTTGGAAATTACAAAAATATAAAATTCTATTGTTATTCTTCTCTTCGTTGATGGCTTTAATAATGGTTTGTCAATACACTTTAATGACACAATGGCAAATTGCGCTCTGGCGATGAGCAAGTTATTTTTGTCCAACAAGTGAATTCAATGAAGTCATCATTTACATTTATTTTTTCAATTAGAAAATCAAGTCAATTGATTTTGTAATTCCCAGAACTATCTCAACATGGCCTATTGCACAATCTTAAAATAATAAATAAGGCAGCAAAAGCCAACAGCTGTAAAAAGATTGTATTTTATTACCGGCTATTGTAGGTGGTCTCCCAGTAGATATGAGACGATTATGAGAGGAGGCTATCGATTTTCTCTAAGAGCTCACATAGACACTCTGAGATTGTAGCGATTTATAGGTATAAAGTATGGCCAGTCGGAAAATCAGTTCACTTGAGGTTAATGTTACTTTAACCATAAAAATACTGCAATAAAATATTTTCTTTATATATTTTATTTTATTTGATGCATGTAGCACCTTATCGTAATTGTTTAATGGCCAAAAGGGTAAAATGGTCGGGGTTAGACCCATTAATTGTATTTATGAGATTTTCAATTGCATTTCGTTTCGTTATATCTAGAATTAGATTTTGATATATAAAATAAATTAGAATACTACAGTACAGGACATCTCAATTAAAGCTTATTTAAAATATATTTAGAGTGCACGATATTAAATGAATTGGCAGAACAATTTTACGTCATTGCGCTAATATGAAAGATTTTCCAGATCTAAAATCGAATATATATTTCATTTGAAGGAAAGAAAATCTATAATTTTATATAGGTCAGGACTGTACTTTTACGAAAATAAGAGCGGAAAATGAGCATGAAGTATTTATTTTCTTTAAAAAATTGGATGGTATCTTTTGAATAAGTGTTCTAAGTAGACAGCACTTGTCTTCTTCTCCGCATTAAATTAAGAAGACATTGTAGAAATAAATTGCAGAACAAGCAATCTTCAGGCTATTTTATCAGTTGACTGCTTAGTAAAATTGGATTTTATGTGCTTAACAACTTCAAAATTTAAAAATTTATATTCATAAAAATTTACTAAGTCCATAACTTTTTCACATTAATGCATAGGAATCTGTTGTGGGATTAGTGGGTGAGGCATTAGTGGGTGATTCTTGATTGTTTTGATATTAAAAAAATTAAATATTACATTTGTTTCATTAAATTTGCGCACTTTAGAGACTTAATATTTAGACTGTTAACCACGAATTTGCGATTGTGGGATACAACTTCTCTTAGCCCCAAAGTATCGGAATAAGTAACCAAACTGATTTTTTATATTTAAATTTTAAAATTACGAACAATACAAATTATGGGGAACTTAATATCCTTTGCGTAAATCTGAAAAAGTGGAGTTTTTATAATTGTTTACAAAATATTTTTGTTATCTAAAAAACGGCGATTATATATATATTTAAAAAAAGCATTAGAGCAAGAACGACTTGTAGGTTAGAAATGGGGACTCCGTATAAATTAAGTATGCAGTATATACAATAAATGTCGAAAAATAGTGACAGCGAAAGAGATACAGAGTAAGAGGGAGGATAGATATGAAGGGATTGGGAATGAAAAGAATACAGGTGCTGTCCTACGGTTAAACTTCCTCTTTTTTTTTTTTAAACAAGAAGCCAACTATACAACTACCGGAGAAAATGCGGGAATCCAATCCTCCAAACACTTTTTATATATGCATTTTTCGGCATGTTTCCACACGTCTATTGGCACGCATTTTCTGTATTAGTTTTACTAGCACGATTTAATAGAAAGAAGTAAAATCAGATAAATTCGGATGCTGCTGGATGGCTGGATTTTTCTTTTTTTTTGCACAAAATTGTTGGTCTCTTGGTAATCTTGGCAATTCTCGGTGACTGACTTCCATAATTACGTAAAGTCAAAAACTTCTGCACTCTATAGCCAGTAACAGATTGTGTTTCTTCAAATATAACTAAATATATTTTTCTAAAATGTTAAACAATGCTAAGTTGAGAAATATAAATATTTTGTACTTAATCTTAATCCATTAAATAAGGATTCTTCGTACACATGCTGCACTCTCGGAGTAAAGCATATCCAATATGTTGAAACTTTTCCGTCTACTCGCTATTTTCGCCATCAATATCAGTTAATTTTCATTAGGTCTGGTTCAACGGCTTAACTAACTAATTGGCTCATAATGCACCTGGAATGTTTAGCAACCCAATTGCTATGCTGCCTCATCTACGAAAATTATCGCATAATCCTGCGTAATGAACAGATGAACAGCTCTGTTTATTAGGCTTATTATCTATTTGTGGCCCTGAGCTGTTGGGTGTCCTAATGCTAATTATCCAAGAAGAGAACATAACAAATTCAATGGCTTAAAAGAGAAAATGGAAAACAAAAACACAACAAAATAGAGCCTTGAACAGGGAACTTTGGTGGAAAAAGTTATTTTAGTAACTCTTTTTTTTTGGGGGATTCCATTGAAAATTCCAAAAGTTTGTAAAAGTTTTTAGCTATTTGTCAGGGGACTATATGCCGCTCTTTGGCGGTTTTAGAGAGAAAACCTTTTGATTTATCTTAGTTGGCGGCGATGCTTTTTCAAACCATCAAAATGTGTACAGCTGAGCATAGCCAGGAGCTGTAATAATAACTTGCAAGGTCCTTGTGGCACAACTGGGAGTGTTGCAACTTACGAGACGTTAAATTGAAACCAAAGATATTTTTGTATCTTGTGTTTTGCTCTAAAAGGTTTAAATCATTATACTTTACTATTCGCGGTTTTTGTAGTCGGTAAAGCTTTACATTTTTTAAAATTTAAATTAAGTTTTGACATTATGAAGATTTGATGGCAACGTTGATCTTGTCTATAATTTTTTTTTCAGAAAAGGCTTGTGTTTTAAAATATTAAAAGCATTACATTTTTAAGGATAATGTCAAAAAGTTTAGTAATAATTAAAGCAATTATTTGGTAAATTTTAGAACAAGTAAAAGCACACATTCGATTTTTAAGTTTTTCGTGTGGATTAATCTTTTTATTTTAAGTAATGTGCTTCGAAAATAAAAGGAAAAGCTGTTTTCGAAATTGTGATATGATACCTGATGGCGGATTTTAGCTAAGTAGAATATTTTTATTTTAAAAAATATTGATCGATATGATTTTAAGCTATTTTAAAGCATTAAAATAAACCGATTTATAAACATGGCTTATTCTTTGCATTAATAAATGCATCCTGTTGTTCAAGCGATACATCCTATTGTAATATAATTAAAAAATTTTTGTTAAGCGAAAATCTCGTTAATCCGATTTTAACCTTTACGAAGTTTTACGAATTTTTATTCATGCTATTAGTTTAGTTCTGCGAGTTCAAAGAGCTTCATTTTTTAAGAGCGCACTTTGTTTAGAGATTATTTCATATAATTTGTAATTAATTGTTTGTTATCCTGGCTACAACTGAGGTTAACTCACTTCAACATATTTGTGGGTATCTCCAAATAATTTCTTCAACATTTGCACCATCTTGTTAAAACCACGTATAAATTCTGGATTCCCATTACGAAAGAAAAATAAGTTTGTAAGCAGCGTACGTAAAGTCAGAAAGTTTTGGCCTTTGGCATCTTCGAAAAAGTACGGTCTCATGATGCAGCCCGACATGCACAGCAGACAGTATTTTTCGGGATGCGTTGCCAGTTCTTGCAATGCTTCTAGTCACACAGCATAAGATTGGATAGTAAAATTTAAAATTTTGTCAGCTCAATTCGTTTAAAAGTAATTATAAAATTATATGCCAAACTGAAGGTGACTGGCAGAAAAAGGAGGCAAGTATACTCAGCTGTCAGCTGTTAAAAACTGAATTTTCAAAAAATAAGTTTCTAAAAAGTCACCCTTTAAAATCTTATACCACCCTGGTACTTCGTACGCTGGTACATACTCCACAATTAGTTCAGCAAACTACAGTTCTGCAATTTGCATATTCACTTGATTAGCTTTCGATATAATTTTCAGCGCTGATTATGTGGAGTCAGACTTATTAGTTAAAACTCTAGAAACACATTTATTTTAACATATTCTTCATTTGATTAAGATGGCTACTCTGGTTTATAGGGCCATACCAAGTACTATAAGAGCTGACTATTGATTTCAACAATAGTTTTGCAGTGAAAAGATTCCTCAAAGGAAATGAAATATAATAACTTTATAATTGTTTTTATATTTATTGTATTTTTAAATTTTTTTTATTAAAAATATTCCCTAAATTTAAGTTTTCGGTTTGACAGAAATGTCTAGATATCTGTTAGGTAACAATAAGAGTGTTTTTTCGTTGATACAGCATTTTTTTTGATTCCATGCTCCTTTGAAACAGAATTCAAAAGGGCACGTACATGTGTTTGTTTGTATTTTTGCCTGTCGCTTACATGTTGGGACGTGTTTTCAAAAGAGCACTCTTATTTCTCCGAAAACCTACATCAATAACAATCGCCAGCCTTCACTGGTTTGTCTGCAGCTAACATCTTGTTCTACTATGGATCGAAAAGCACTTTAAAAGCTATTAATTGTCTGGTACCCCAGCAGCTCTGAAAAACTTCCACAACAAGCAAACTCCAACAGCAGCAGCTACACGCATGCAGAAATTTTGGCCATGTTTAGATTGAGGTCATTTAAGTTGCATGTGATGGCTTTTGTGCAAAACATTTTGCATTCAAATGCAACCGGAAACCCATTTGAGTGGCTTTTAGCCATGTGCTTAGAGACCATTAATTGGCCGACCAGTAACTGTCGTTTAGTTAGTAGGCTGGAAATAGACAGTCTTTGTCCATATTCTGGAACTAAGTCATGTCTTGTTTGCGTTAGATAAGACTTGTGTGTCTATCTGGGACTCGTTTGTAGCATTCTATTTACATTTTTGAGTACACATCAAAGGGAGCACTTAAAAATGAAATTGGGAGATGAGTACAGAGTAGGAATGCTCATAATGAAACACTATTCCATTAGCTTTTGCTGAGTATTTTCAATTGTTGCAAAAGTTTATTAAGTAAATTGTAGTTGAAATTGTATGGTAACAAACGTCTGTTTGATGTTTTTTCCAAAGGTTAACTTCAGGTACTCTATACCAACACAAAGATAGTAGAATAATAACAATGTCTAAAAACTTAAAATTGGGATTATTGAATACATATACTCTTTGGAAATTTTGTTTTATGTCAAAAAGACTTTTGGTGCAGTACTTTTTAGTTTCAATCCAATACATTTCCTTTTATTAACTTATTTTTCTGATCTTTAACCTCACTTTTCTGCCTTAAATGTTGTAAATTTTGTCAATTGTGCATTTTCGTCGTTTGCTCTCCTAATCTGTTCTTCTTGGGTTGTTACTTTACTGCCCACAAGCAAGCGCATACCGCTGTCTGCCCTTTCTCTCGATCTGAGTATATATTCAAAAAGTTACAATTATTTTTTATAATTCTGTCGCGGTTCGAAGCTTTGATGTAGTTGATGACATCTGATAATCGAAGCCATTCCAAATACAATTCAATTTGCTTCTACAAGAGACAGCATACTATGTGTCCAAATATATTCATTTAGTTTTTACCTATTAGCCACAATTATCATTCAAATTAATTATTTAATAATTGTATTCAATCGCTGTACCAATCATTGGTACGTAGCGCAAGAGACCCAATTGCTTTGTCAATTTTGCAGTTTTGCATTTTTCAAGCATCAGTTCAATCGGTGATAAGTAAAAAGTAAATGCAAGTTTCAAGTAACCCGCCCCCATTTGACTCAATTACCCAATCTGTTGCAATTGTCCCATTATAAAATCATTAGTTATAAAAAAAAAGATTTGTAAAGCGAATTGTTATTGCGAATGTTTGCAGCAACTTTTCCAATTGCCACTGTCCGGTCGACAGACTCGTACTTCCTTTGGGGAAAACTGTCCTGCAGCTTGATTTCTTTGGAGTAAAACAAAATGGCGCAACTATTCGTTTCGCCGCATGCAGCTTTGTGCATTTGCATTGAATGGAAAAACAAAATCATGCAGCTGCTGCTCATGAAAATTACAAAGTGAAAAGTGAAAAACTTTTCTCCCTGGATTTGATGGTTTTTTTTTTTTTTGTTACTTTTCGCTGGTGCTACTCACTTTAATACTTTTTATCACACTCTTGGTGCTTGGGAGCTCTGAGAGCTGCGAACAAAAACAATGAAGCTGCACATCATTGTCAGACAATCGGCTGGCTTGCGAAAAAATTGAAAGCTTCGCCAATATTTCCTTGTTATTGTCTATTTTCTAGACTCATATACATATTGCCATTTTTTTTAATAAATTTTAAATTATGTAGCACATACTTGGTTTTTGTTTTTTTTTTGCCATCGCCATTTTTGCCTAATTTTTGCTGTTGTTGCTAATTTTGCTTGCCAGTGAGCAGCGGGGGTTTTTTTTTGTTTGTTTGTTGGTTGCTTGGTTGGTGGCTTATGGAGGGGCATTGTAGGCATCTGAAATTTTTATGAACACCACGCATACACACACACACAATCTCACTCACGCATACACCCAGTTGACCAAATTGTGACTCAAAGAATCATTCAGCTCAAATTTTAATTTTGGTAATCTGTTCACGATATGGAGATGGTGATGCGCAACCGAAATACAATGAAATCTGCTTTAAAAACTTAACCAGATTATGCTTACGATAATAACTACGATAACAATCATCGCACCTAAAATAAAAGGACAGAAAGGTGATATTTTGCTGACATTTCTATCTTTAAAATAAGATAAGCTGACTTAACGATAAACAGATGTATCGTTAAGCACCAAATCGATATCTCCAACGACCGCGATCGTTTTGTAAATTTTGGGGTCTTGAAAGACTTCGCTTGCATATTATTTTAATTTCTTAGAAGAGAACAGGAACCTACCGTTTAGAGCCTAATCCAAATGACGATGTCGTTATTTAATTATAAGCAATCAATAAGTTTAAGTGGTAAATTTGTTAAATAAAACTAAATTTCAAATGACTGCTATACGAGTTACAAAACGAAGTCTACTCAAATTCGGGATATGATACTTTAAAGAAAATCAATAGTAACTTTCACTTTCGCTCCACCATTCTCAATTTTGATAACTTTTACATATAGAAAATTAAGGACAATATTTTAATGCAAAATTACCGTCTTTTATAGAGTTTTTGATTGCTCAAATTTGGGTTTTTGACTTTTCTTTTACAAGCCTTGTCACAGCATAGAGAATCTTCACGCTTAACAAAAAGCTGCTACATTTAATGACACGTGAATTTGATGACTCTAGCAAAGGTATCCAAGGTCCTGGTCCCCAATTAATATTGAAATGAAACTTTTAAAAGCAAATTGACATCTAAAGTAAAATTAATATTAATTTTAATTAATTTTTCCTCAATAGGCGTAGATCAGCCTGAAAAATAAAGTGCGGCTTACAAAACAGTCCTTAAGATAGCTTAGACCTATTTCATACAACTGTAGGAGATGGCAGGCAACTTGAACATTAAAATCCTGAAAACATACCCATTTGTTATTATTTTAATTATTCCTCTTGACTATGGTCATCGCTCCAAAGGCGGAACATGGGGTGGTTTTCCTAGGTAAATAGCTCTCAAAAACAGAAGATTGCATATTCCCTACGTCGAAGATGCAATAAGCAAAACATAGGTTAAATAATTAGAAAGATTTTTTTTATCATATATACTTGTTGGCGTTTATTCTACTGATCCATAGTATACATAGACTTCATACTTTGGATCTTTGAGATCGTTTGGTTTTTTAATTATAAAATAAGTCTGTAAAAAATGTATTTCAGCAAACCTTCGATTCAAGTCGGTTCAAGTGAGAAATGAGTTCTGTTTGATGTCGATTGATTGAGTTATTGCAATTGGAGCTCCAGAATTGTTCAAAGTGGTTAGCCTTATGTGACAACATTTGTAAAAACATTTTCGATCCAACAGAAAACAGTCTTAGCCTCTTAATAAATAAAAAAGCCGAGGGTTTTTCAAATTTTTTTAAGCTACCGCAGTGTGGATGTGGCCTGATCACAGACGCAGCTCAGAGTTTTCATATGAATCCTGCTCAAAATTTATGCAAATTTTTTAGAGACACGGACAAAAACGGAGCCACAAACGTTTGGCGTATGTATTTTTATGTATTTACATTTCTTTTGTTCAGTATATTAGAAATGTTTGTTTTTCCAATTGTAATTACACTTATGACAGAAGCCCATGAATTTTTGCTTAGTTTTAGTCAAAAATTGAAGTTTAAAGTCAGTTGACAAACGTATAAAATAGTTAACTTCATTTTCTTTTGTCAAAAAAAATGGTAAATGTGCGGCAAAAAAAATATTATAATCGCAGTAATTTTTGTAATTAGTTTAAAATATAATTTTTTTTTATAAAGCCAATAGGTAATGTAAGTATTCATTAAAAATTATCCGAACACGTTTACTTTTTAATTAAATATTATATTCAATTCGACAAAGACAATCGAAATATTCCGAATTTTATACTAAAAAAATCTTTAAGTTTTTGGTAAAATTGCATATAGAAAGAATATACCTAATAGAAACATTATCGCCCCCACAAGATGATTTGAAACAAATAATAAATTTAGGACAAATATTAGAGCATTTTCTTGGTCTGTTGGGTGGTGTACATAGACATATATTATGCCAATTATGCGACCGGCATTTATATGTATACACGTTTGTAGGAATGGGAGGGCGTTGGGTGTGGCAAGGCTCATTGGTTGAGTGGCTTTATGCTATCGTGACGCAGAGCATGGAGGGGTGCAGCAACAAGGACGTTGCCTTGCACATAATACTATGTACATTCAGAGCATATCACTGGCATTCTCTGCATAAGTATTGAGGCGTGACTACGTCTCCCACTCTTAAAAGCTCATTCTCTGCGCCCTACCATATGTGCGTGTATGCGTGTGGCTGTGGGTGTAGGTGTATGTGTGTGTGTGCGTGTCGGTTTGTTTGTGTCTGTACGTGAGCCTTCATTTAAATTTCAATAGCGTATGCATATACTGCGTGATTTCAGTGCACATTGGCATGCCGCGTCCTTCTATCACGTCAACGTTTCATCGCGGCCTGCCACGTCCTGGCGCGGCTATCAGCCATGTCTGTTGCTCCATTCATTCCAATCATTGAGTCGTGTTACGTTCACACTCGCAAAATGTGTGTAAAAAACAAGTAAGAAGTAATATTAAAGTCCACTCACACACATATATATATATATATATATATATATATATATATATATATGCATACACCCACAGGCATGCACACACTCACGCAAACAAGCTGTCAATGAAATGTAAATGTTTGCCAGGACTTGGTGATGAATTCTAAAAAGATTTTAAGATTTTGCTAAAGCTGCATCCTGCACAATTAGCGCCATGTGGTTCATCTTCAATGTCAATTAGTTAGTGATGGGTGCGTGACTCAAATCGTTGCCTATTAACTACTCTTTGATTCCAGAAAATTAAGATACATTTCTGCAAGTGACACAAATCGAGTGTCATTGTTGTGGTTTGGGTAGACACGTGTTTATTTCTTTATTTTAACTTGAGGCTGTATAGTCAAATGGTTGCACAACATACAAGAACGTATTATTAGAACAATCAGAAGACAAACATCATTCAACAAAAAACAAATATTAAAACTTAGATACATATTAAATTGAGTGTTAATGGCGTGAAAATAGTTGGAAAACTTTCAAAGCGAAATTTGAAATAAAAATGTTTCTGGGCCTTGGAAACTGCGTCACCATCGGGAAGTTAGTACACTCATTATGAGTGGCAGTTTGGTGGCCGATTCGCTACTTTTTACTTAAAAAATGAAGTAGGACCTACTAAAAACAGAAAGGAAAAAATGTGTTTGGTTCCAGTAGAATGGCGTCTATGCCAAAACGTATTATTTTGCTTCTTCAAGAATCAAAAATTCTGGAAAACTATTAAAACTACTACCAAACATATTGAACTATATTCTTCAAGGACCAGTAAATATGCATAACAAACAAAGAATATTTTCTTAAAAGTAAGGTCACGATATGTATCGAATACATCAAATTAGAAAGAACATTATTTAAAAGAAACATTAGGAAAACTAGAAACTAAAAAACATTACAAAAAAAAAAAAAAAATCGTAAATGTTAGATTTCCTCTTACCATGTCAATTGATCGAAATTGTTTTAGATATTTAAAATTTAATAAAACTCAACCTATACGACAACAATATGCATTTTAACGTAATGAGTTATTTTGCGTGTGGAGTATTCAGTAGAGGATACTTCGGCATATATCTCAAAAGTCGAGAAGTCGTTGTTGCAGTTATTTGGATTCATAAAATAATAATTTTAAAGGGTGGTTAAAGTAAAGTCGATTAGAAAACAGATGAAACATTAACATTTATAGAATTTATTAACACAATATGCAGTACAGAAATTAATAATCGATAAAGAATATGAGTATTTTGATACATTCACTGTAAAATACACTAATTTTTCACGCTGACATCACTAATACGTCTCGTGGTACCATTAAATTTCACGATTCCTGTCCATATGTCTACTCATAAAAGTCTAAAGCTTTAACAGTCGGCAAGTCAAAAGCATCAGAACACTTGCTTCATTTCAAGTTGTCCTGGATAAACCTGGCGTTGTTTTTGTTATTAGTTTAGCTTAAATGTCAAGAAGCTGTTGTTGGCGTGGGTTTTCTTTTTTTTTTTTTTTTTGGCTGTAGTTTCTTGGCAGCACTTCTCCGACTGCTTGAGACTTTTCCACTTGTCTGCGTCTAATATGTTTTCTGCATTATGACCAAAAAAACAGGGCTTTTGTGGGCTGCCAGGATGAACACGTGTCATGTTTGTTAGACAAGTTTACTTAATGTGTCGGTGGCAACGTTTAAAGAGTTTTGTTAGACAGTAACATTAGAAAGTATTTTACTGGTTCTCAATTAGCTTCAAATATAATAACTTTAATAAATTTAATGTGATGCTCAGCAGACTGATATACTGTGTTAAATTTGCTTTTAGTAGCATTACAATTGGGAGTAGTTCCAGTGATTAAAATTTCTAGTCATAAGTCAGTAGACTTTCAATTCTCCAAGTGTGGATTGCAGTTTCTCTTGAAGCATAATTTCGATTTTAAAATGTTTTTTATTTTTTTTTTTTGAAAAATTCAATTATGATTCAGCAACCTGACTATGCAAATTCATTCGTGTCGTATTTGAAACATGCAAAAGATTCATTTGTGGGCCTTTTTTATTGACAATACTTAAAGTTCCTTTTAAATTTTTTTTCGTAGATGCATTTGTTTATGCTAATTGCCTACACAATACAGCATAATTTTATGCAGCCTCACCATTTTAAGTTTTATTTATCATTCAAAACTTTAATTCGTATTGTATATATAGTTAGGTTCTTTGTTCAATTTCCAGTCAAAAAGTTGTCTATAACATCAACGTAGTGCAGCTCGAAGTTATTTCGAATGTAAAAATAAATTAAAGTTAAATAAATGAAATAAAGAAATTATAAGAAGAAAATTACATTATGACAAAATAATTATGCCGAACGGTGTACATTCGAGTTGGGCGACATAGTTGCTCACTCACATGGCTCACGATTCAGACTAGTTTTATATTTTGTCATCGGCGCCAGCACGGCGCACAAGCAGATTGGCGTCTGAAATTTAAAGAAATTCTTGTTGATTTTTTTGGTTGTGTTGCCGTTGGGTTCAAGAAGCAAAAACTTATATCCATTGCTGGCATAGTTTATTGTGTTTAAAATGCAATCAAGTGTTAATTAAGAAGAACAAAAATAATGTGACATGCGGACGATTTTCGAATACTCTATAACAATTTTCTATAATTGACTAATTTATATTGCCGAGGAAATACACATTTACTTGCTTAATTGGGCTAATTATGAAATTATAATAATATGATGAAAATGTTAGGAAAATATAATAATATTTTACTCAAATTTTTAGCTATATGTATTGAGTATGTTTTGAAAATCCAGCAATAGCTATATATACTATCGGCACGATTAATAAAAAAAAAATCAATTACAATAAACTGTCTATATAAATATTGCTTAAGACCTAACATGGTTATGCGACGGAACTCAGTTATGCCGCAGTTATAATCTATTCAGGAAAAATTATTAGGAGCATAACTATTTGTTCAAATAACTCGTCTTTTCAGGTTTGTAAACATATTGATATTCTTCCTAACAAGGTGATTTAACATAAAAAAATAAATAAAAATATGCCTGTTGATTTGTTATAAACTAACTGATGCACCAATATATTGAAAATCCTTAAAATAATATTCAGCCTCTACTTAGGAACACCTTATTTAGCTATCGTATAGCAATAAACTGTAAGAGTTCTTAGACATTATCCGAGAAAAGTTATATATTATAAAATTTGACATTGAAGTCTACATGAGTTCGCTTAGTAGTTTTCTGTATTGATAATATGTATGGACAGAGTGCTAGGCAATTCCACAAAAAAATTTGTAACTCTTTACATATTCATTCCATCGTTGTTTTTGAGATAATTACATTTAGAATCAATTAAAATATTGACATTGACAATAGTAGTCGTCCTGCTAGAACTAAAATATTGCTTGCAAGATATTAGAAAAGCAAATGAATCAACTAACATCGAATATACCCCAGATTAGAGATTAAAAAAATTGATTATTTCAAATAATTACTATATTTTGGTTGTTTAGTTGCTAAAGGACATAAATTGAGATATTTTGGCATCACTTTATGCTGAGTATCTTACCCTAAGGCATAGTTGGATTCCTAAATGGAATATATATTAGCATTTCATTGTAAAACATGGAATTCACTCGTTGTATCGTAATAGACCATACTTCTAGTCAACTTAAACAAACATAAAGAAGTACAGAAGATCAAAAAGGATCACTAAAGAATAGGCCTGAGGTTTAGGAAGAGGCGAGGAACGCCACTGACACTCATTTGTGTATGAAATGTTAGTTTAAAATAATGAATTAATAGGTTATGCGAAAATGAGATAAAACACTAATTCAGACAAATATTTTGCCTCCATATTTTGCTTCTATGATCTGACAGTTACCGTTTGACTATATTGACTGGTATCCTTGAGCTGTAGATAACTTAATTTCCGGCCTTTGGCAAATGGGACAAAAATATTCAACAAGTATTGTCTGACCAATTACCATAACTTGGTTTAATTTTTATAAACAATTTTTTTGTAAAGTTAAATCAAATTGATTTTCTGTTTCATACAATCACGTAATCGTTACAATCCAGCAAGAACTTTAAAATGTATTAATTGCATTAAAAAATAATAAAGCTCGCCAAAGTATACGCCAAAAAAAGGTAGCAAAAATTGTAAATTAATTTCGGCTCAATTCGCTTAATGAGCTGGTGCAGGTGTGTTCTTAATGATAATGATGAGTCGTAATTTTTTTGTTTATTAATATTTAATTTTCAATTAAGGTTAAATCAATTTGGCGACAACAATGAGCTTGACAAACTAAATCACACATACGCACTGTTAAACGTTTTTACGGCTGTGCATAAAAATTGATGCGCAAAGTTATTAAAGTTTAAGCTGCTCAAAAGCCAATCAAATGGATGTAAAATGGAACAAACTCACACGCACAAGCACACCGAGGACATAAGTTCACAAACACATGCACACATTGAGGCATCAAGGCAACCCACACAAGTGACATACACGCATGGCCCCTGAAAGTATGCTATAAATTTGGAACATTTTACGACTTGGCTTCGATTCGCTGTTCCTAACCACAGGTAACAAAAAGGCTTAGAGAATGGAGATGACGACAATGACACAGACGATGAGACGATGAAGATGAAGATGAAGCTGAATACAAAGACACGGGCAACAACAATAAGTACAACAGCAACAACAACAATAATAGCAACAAAAACAACATTGACACGCCCCATACGCTTCGGCAAACAACTTTAATTTTATTGCATTGCTCCCCAGAAAGCAAATAAAATTGTCTAAGAGAAAAGCAAAGAGAAGAGAACTCGCAAACCAAGAAACCAACTTGAAAGCAAAAGCGGAAATGTGAAAATGCGAAAATGCGTAACAGGGAGTAGAGGAATACACAATGCGTGCGGGTTGGCTCGTTGCTAGCATCTGGCTGAGGAAGGAATAAACGAGGTTGGCTTGATATCTTTAAGTCGTTGTATTTTTTTATCAAGATTCTTATAATTACAATTTAAACGCTTTATATTCATTATAATAATTGTCAGACGTTTTGTGGCTAATTTAAGAGCATCTGTCAGAATGGTTTTGTTGGAAATTGTGAGCAAATAGAGAATCGTGTTGACTATGAAACTATATGGCAACAAAGGCGACATAGAGATTGACAGAATATTTTCGTGAAAGGTCATCGTGAAGCAATCTCAAAAGCCATAGGCATCAGAAAAATCTGTTCAGCTATGGTGTATTCTTGCTATCTGTACAGAGTTGCATTTATTTTCAACCATACTCTTAAGTGCAATAACTTTACGAGAGGTACTGTTCGCCTTGGAAATTACATCAACATTTTCATAACAAAGGCATTTCAATTCTCATATAATTAAAAAAAAAGTGATTCCCCTTGACTATGGTCATCGCTACAAAGGTGGATCATGGGGATATCTCTATTCAAAGCTATTTGAAGGGAACTGGAACCTACAGTTTTTGGTCGAATCCGAATTCTTTAACTATTAATTATACAATCCAGCTATTCGATTGTTTACACTTTTACAAGAGCAGTTTTATAATGGACTACGTGAAATTAATGAATTTATGTGCAGTCAAAACATGCAACAATGGACCTTGGAACAGTTGTGCTGCACTACTTCAAATTCTTGTTTCACGTTAAAGTGTTCTCGTCTATGCGAAATTTTTACGTTGTTTTTGCCATCACGTCCACAAGTCAGTCAGTATCAATTCTTAACAATTTATATTGAGTGACAGCCCCATTCTACTCATCAGCTCCACTTCATTTTGGTTACGGATTTTGATTGTATCCAAACAGATAGCTTCGAAGCAATCTCAAAGCTGTTTTACAATTTCCTAGAATTTTTCTCGTTTTCTGATTTCAATGGCTGTCACACACACAAGTTTGACTGAATCAGTTAACTACTTCACAGTTCAGTGGAATCCATCAAGCTGCCCTCGTATATGGAAATGGGAATTGCTGTTGACTAGCTGGACGCCCTACTGTCTACACTGGTTGATGAGTATTCCAGCTATCTGGGCGTTAAATGTAGCACATAATAAGGTTTTAGCAATGGCAACAGTGCGTCAAGCCAGCCAGCTGCCCATCGCCACTCACACTCCATAGTACAGCAAGGAGTCAAGGTTCCGCACTACTTGCAAGGCTTCGATATGCTTTGTTTGGGCTCGGTTTGGTTTTGGTGTGTCTTGGTTTTTCCTTGCGCCTTTGTAGGAAATGCAATAAAACAGCATAAAAATGTTGAGCATGTGGCGCTTATTTATATTGTAAGTGAGCTGTGTGCGTGTGTGTGTGAGTATATGTCCTGTAGTTTCTGGCAGTTATACGCGGCATGTGGGCCGGACAGAGGTGTGCAGCGTAGGGGTTACCACAACATACAAGGTAATATATATAACTTATCATTTAAAGGTGACAGTTAATTTGGCTAGACAATTTGTGGATGGCATATAATTTGTGGCATGGCATAGTATACATACACGCTGTGTTTATTATCATTAAGATGTAGAGTACGATAAGATTTTTATATACACTAAATCTGATTATTTTAAGTGGGTTTATCATTGTAAGATCATTATACGGAGCTTGAATCTCAATTGCTTTGTTTTTCAAGTTTTCGTTATGCAAATTGAACTCTTTAAATGTTGTTTTTTATGACTTTGAAAAGAGCTTTTTAGATTTTCATTGTATGAAGATTGTATGTTTTGCAGTTTGAAATCTGAAGATGATTTTACTGATTGCTTTTGGGAAAATTGTAGCAGAATTTAATTTTTTATAGGTAAGCAAAAGTGTAATAAAAAGCTCACAAGTGTTTCAAAAATTTGTCTTCAAGCACGGACTTCACACTTAAAGATACGTTTAAAATATTGTGTCATTATCATATGTTAAAATTTTTTTTTTCCAATAAATAACATTTTATTTGTATATATTAATTAATTCATTAGTTATTTAATAAAAACAATAAACAGCCCCAAGGTATGATATTTAGTTTGACAATGTATTGTGATAAAATCTTTATGTATTTGTATACAAATTTTGACATTCAATGTAAATAAATTCAAATTCATACATTTAGCTATATTTAATAATATGTAATATGTTATTATTATTATTCTATTGTATTATTGTTCACATACGCTTTTTTACATTTTAATATAAACATAAACACTAAGATTAACATTTAACATTTTATTGCTAAGCGAAATGAGTTGATAGAACAATACATTTTTTTACAATATTTCATACAAAATTATAATTACAACTTTGAATTCAATTTGTTTTATTTAGCAAATATCCCAATATTATTATTTACCTAGGAAATTTTGTATAAATTAAATCCGAACAACAATGGATATGCCGTTCTTTTCGAATGACTATTAAAAGACATACATTTCTATGATCTGAGAAATGACAGCATAGTCTAGGGGAATATATTTATTTCTTAATTATATTTCTTAATTATTTAAATGGTTAGTAAAAAAAAATCATTTATCTAGTTTATTCACATATTGCTACATGATGTCGTTTCGAATTATTACTATGCCCCGATTATAGTTTGATTGTAGCAAATTGTAGCTGATATAATTTGTTCGTCCAATTAAAATTGTAAAACAGAGTTTTCACAATATCGGAACAAATCTGTATCTTAAAAATGACTCATAATTGGAATGCTCGTGTTTAACTTATTTCTCAACCATTTGTTTTTTAAAGGAGTCACAAAAAATTTTCTTCCACCAAAAATTTGTTCCAGGCCAAGACTATTCAAAGAAAGATTCCTATGACACGAAGGAATTTAAATTTTTTGTAACATAGGAAACAAACATGAAAAATAAAAAATTTGACACATGATTGATTAATTAGGCTCCAGTTTAAGTATGGGTGGAACTACATTTTCCGAACATTTTTTTTTGGACTCAATATTTAGTGAACAACATGTCAGTGTAACAATTCAACCATCCCATCCCTAACTCTATTGATTTTCTTGTTGTAATATTATAGTTAAATGATTTTTTTTAAAATAAAAATGACAAAATATTGAAACATTTACGATTTTACTGCAAGCAAAAAAGATCGTGAGATATGTATTTGAATCATAAGTTCTAGGTTCAAAAGTTTTAGTGAGTCAAGTTTATGTCGTTCGATTAGTTGACAATGTCTTCTGAAATTGTACACAATCTGTCTTAAAGATATTTTTCGGCATTAAAAAGACATTTTCGTAAAAAGTATTATAAGTTTTACTGATTTAAGTAACAATTTGAGCAGTTCAGTTTTTTAGAAAGTATTATTTTTTTTCGTAAGTTGATTATGAGCTTATATATATGGGTTATTCTATCTAAGAACAACTACTTCAATTTTTAAGTAAAGCCGACGAATTTAGAGTAAAAATTTGATCGTTGCACCTTTTTAAAGCCGTATTGTGTTTTTGATATTTCAAAATAACAGTGTGAAGTAGATCCACTATATAAGTATTCCATTCACTATATAAACATTCTTTCATTCATTGTTCTTTTCGTTATTTTGATGCCTCTATTAATACATTAGATTTTCTTTTTTCCAAAAAAACGATTTTAAAATTGTCTGCCTTGAAAATATGGCTTTCCGATTGAATTTGGGTTTCAATTCTCAAAACTATCCTGGGTATCTCAAAATAAATCAATAACAATGTAAATGATAAAGAATAAACGATAAAAAAGCTAAAAAAAGTTAATGAAAAACTATCGAAAATGTGGCCCTACAAATGTAAAAATTTTTATGTGACTTTTCCTAAAAAAAATAAAGATGTTATTGTAATTAAAGAGCAATTACATCTTTGCATAAAAAAATGCAATGCTATATTGCACTTTTAATAAAATGAAAAGGAAGGGTTTCTATAGGAACAGTGATTTTTTTTAAAGAATTTTCATGATAATTAATATTAAGAAAGATTTATTTTCGATGAGCCTTTATTTATTTGTTTGATACAAACTAAGCAACAGAAGTTGCATGCATCGAAGCGACTCTAAATGAAATACCGAGCATTTTTTGATGAAAGTTATAATTGTGCCTGGGCGAAAAACTATTTTATTATATCTGAAATTTTTTTTATAGATTAGTGTAATCCATGCAATCCATCCAGGATATCTGAAGACTTACATTGTAAAAAATCTAGGAAAATTAAGAAAAGTCGGCAATTTTTGCCTTGAACATTGTTTTAAGAGTACGTTCAATTGTTTAATGTAAGTAAGCAAATAAATATAACTCCGCAAAGACAACACCAAACAATCGGGACATTAGTCATAGGTACAATTCCTGACAATCATTTGACACAGAGTTCATTGTTGTCATTAAGATTTTTACTTTTCCCAAAAACCCCTTATTTCTTAGTATTGCGAGAACTATTACGATTAAATGAATTAAATTAATATAACTTAGAGTACAATAACAATTTATCAAAATCCTTTATTATTCTCGAACCCCATATTGCAGACTTATCTACGCCACTGCTTGAAAAACCAACTCCCCTTCATTTTGGTTATGGGAATCTGTTTTGTGTGGCGCCAAGGCCTAAGCAAGGAGCGCTTAATACAATACTATCAGTTGTCTTCATTTGTCATATCGCAATTCTATGCTGTTTGTCTGAATGTACTTACTTCTCTGTTGCTTTTGTCTAAGACATATCAGAACGGTGACCTCATTTTAAGTTTTTCTAAAACCGATTTCTACGTGCATAACGTTTATAGTCGTTAATAGTGCATGCACATATACATTTTGATTTTGTGCTCAATTTAAAGTTAAAGTCAGTCAACCGCAGATTTTACACCAAAGAAGCGAAAGTAATTAACAAACATTTCTTTCACATTCGATGGGAGGGCAGCCTCCTTAGAGCGCTCTTCAGCATCCAGCCCATCCATATACCATTGTGTCCCTTTTTCTTGACCCACATTGGAGTCAGTAAGTGTATGCACGCTTTGTGCTTTGAGCTTTGTGCTGGCTTTTTGCTTGATTTGCTTTTACTTAATTAATCAGCAGTCAAGTGTATATAGACGATCAGCGTTGTTTTCAACAACTGCCGCAGACAAGCGCAAAAACAACGGACATAACTGAAGACAGATAGTCAAACTGCTGGACGAATGGAGGGACGGACAAAACGCT
This sequence comes from Chymomyza procnemis, assembly GCA_035046065.1. Lineage (NCBI taxonomy): Eukaryota > Metazoa > Arthropoda > Insecta > Diptera > Drosophilidae > Chymomyza > Chymomyza procnemis. Next base: position 5,624,799 of record JAWNOJ010000023.1, on the reverse strand, counting down.
TAACAGCATTTTCCAATTAGAGCGCCGGCTGTCATTAAGTTAAATCAAGCATGAGAATATTTTGCTCAAGCAGACTTTAAGACCATTGAAGAGGTTCCAAGCTCAGGAATTATGCCCAGAACTGCAGTCATGCGCAAGACAGCATCTTTAAAATTTGAATATGAAATGAAAATACGAAGCAGTGTTGCATAAAGCAGTAAATTCTCTGCAGCTCTGTTTCATACTTTTTTATTTTATTTTATTTTATGAATTAACTTTTATGCATTTGCATTTTTGTTCATGTAGCTGTTTGCCTCAAGATATGCAATGGTATGTTGCCTTGTATAAAAATATTAAGCATACGTAGCGTTGCTACAAACGGCTTTTGCTGCATTTAAAAGCAGCCATTTTGCATTGTAGACAGTTACACTCAAACACGCAGGAAGCCAAAATGAAAAAAAGAGGGGCAAGGTAGTGAGAGTAGAGAGGTGGCGCACACATTCATACATTAGTATGCCTAGACTTTGCAAATTGTACAAACAAACTAGCTATTTAAATAAAAAGCTTAAAAGTAAAGTATACAAAAAAATATAATTTTAACAAAAAACTTGCGAAGGAACGAACGTTGCTGCAAAAGTTTTCAGCCAACTAAAAGTGAAATTGAAAATAAAAAAATTTAGTAACTTGGCTCGGTGGGTAGACAAAAAAAAACAAATAAAACCACGTTGACAGAAATTTCACATCGTGGCATTTGTTTGTATCGCTTTATAGCTTGAGTTTTAATACTTTCCATAGAATATTCTCCGCTGCAGGTGTAGTAGAACTACTACAGGCAAGCTCACCATCGTTAAAGGCATGAGACACAAAATTAATACTATAAAGATTATGGAAAGATGATGGCACTGGAGAGTGTAAAAGAAAGGTGTAAAACAAAGGTTCAATCTAAATCTAATAAACATACAAATAGCAAACATGTCAGTTTTATCTATGGGGTCTCAGCGATGCCATGAACCAGCATCGGAACGTACACCGGCGGAAGAAGCGAATCTGAAAGGGCATTTCATGAAGAATTTTTGATACTTTTTGCGACTAATGCTTTTATTATTTTAAAGTTTATGAATTTCTTTCTTAGATACAGTCTCTTCAATGCATTTCTTCCACAGTCGTAACTCATTCGGACTTGCCAAACCAAGTATCTTTAAGCAATCATAACTAATGCCGAGTGATTTTTTTTTTTTTAAATACCAGATTTCTTTATTAAAAAAAATATAAAATATTCGTCATGCAAAGTAATGCCCATTGGCAGGGACTACTTCTCCCATCTCTTTTTCAAATACCATTTACTATGAGTGCTCTCTTTTCCTGGTCCAAATATTGAGCGATTTTTCGACAGTCATGACACAATATTATGACTGCTTAAGCGCTAACATTTTACTACGAAGCATTATAAAGGAGCTTTTTTTATTTGTTTAAAATCCAATTATAAATCTTTCTGAGCCTTTTATTTTGCTAAAATGAATACTTTTAATCAGTATTGGTTATCTATTATTTATTTTAGGTATTATTTAACTTTAACAACATGATTACACTTTGAAATGGATTTTAAGACACATCGACACTTCGTTTGATTTTCCAAATTAATAAAAAGTTTTGTTTATTTTCATAAAATTTGAATTTTTATGTGTTCTATAGATCTAAAAGAGAGGGTGTGTTTGATTGGAATTTTGATTGCCAATTGAGTTATCTCTGATAAATATGTATTTCAAGGGAATATAGAATGTCAATGTCGGTTTTTTCACTAAGACTTAAGGAAGGTTGTACGCAAGTAACAAGAACTTCTTCGGAGCTTCGAAATTTAAAGTGAAACTAGGGATTTGACCCAAGGCTCTTTTTTCAACGAACGTCCATCAGAACTCGTTATTCATCGTGATGTTGATAGGTATTCAATTCATTTGACTCTCCATGTTATTTTTTTTTTCCTTATCGGACTGAGTACTGAGAAACATGTCCTTTTTGTCAGCGAATTCATTGCGTATGCTATACACCGTCAGAAAATTAAAATTATTTTTTTAAGGTGCTTGCGGTATCGGTAGCGTCATGGTCAGAGATTCGCCTGTAAATCCTAATGGGTGGTTTGATTTCAAGTGAAAGCACTTGTACATTTGACTAGCAGTGGCAAAGCTGGCAAATAAATTGACGCCATTTACCTAGAAACATGTCGATTAGTTAGTTAGTTATAAAAAGTGGATCCCAATTTAATTAATTAAAATAGATATCTCCATGCTCCGCCTGAGCAGCCATGACAGCATGGTCAAGTTAAAGAAAATTATTTTTTTTATTGATGTACACAAATGATCAAGTTGCATCTTAAAAACGAACACTGATTATGTCATATCTGGAATTCATCTTTTCATCTGCTCAAAATTGTAAACAAATTTCTTCTTTTTAAAATAAACTATAATTTTCTGTGCCATAATGTGGGTTTCAAATTCAAAATCAATTAGAAAATCATCCTTTATATTCACTACGCAATACATATATCGTGACGAACTTTATTTCATATTTCATAATACGTCTTAAAACACCCTGAAGTCTCGTAATTTTAATAAGCTTCTGCTAAATAAGTGCAATGTATATAACAGCCAAAAGAAGATAATCCCATTTCATATTATTAATTAAATTAAATACACTTACAGAGTAAAAAACTCAAGCTGATAACAAAAAACGAATATAATAGCACAAAGCCAACATAAGCTAACCTCCACAATAAAATAATAACTGAAAGAATAGACTTTTAAGGACTTAACAATCTGTGCAGCTCTTCAAAAGAAAAGCGCATTTAAGAGACTTTATTGTCTTTTTTTCATGTGCACAAAGTGGAAAAACCAACTGACAAAAATATTACACATACGCCAGGTGTACTCTTTGTGTGCACTATTTAAGCAAATGTAGAACAGAAACGGCGATGCTGGGTATATCTTTTTTGTGGATTTTTTTTAAGAATACAATTTAATGTTATAAATTAGAATGCACAATTCGTTTGAGATTTTTAGCAAAACCGAATTCTTAAAAAGGACATTTTTTTGTGGGCAGTGCTGGTAATGGGTCTGAAAACATTTTTAAATTCTACTATCCACCAAGAAAAAATAAAATATTTCCAGTGATTGATCATAAATTTGAAGTTGAAATAAGGCTGCTTTAAAAGTCTGTTAATGTTTTTAGGATTTACTATGATTGATTTCTCTCTATACATTACATTGGCTTTTAAAATGCATTTAATTTAAACAATATTTTGTTCTTGCCTAAAGCGCATATTCTGCATAATCGAACAAAATGATAAATCCTGAAGGATTTGCCAGTTTCATTAAAAAATAAGCTGGTAAGAGAATTTAAAAGAAAGTGTGATAAAGTTGTACCAAGAGTATGTGTTTAATTACAAATAACTCACTCTTGAATTTAAAAAGGAAAAAAAGTTTTGCTTATACGTAATTATTTTCATATTTTAAAATGCAAAAACTTCTGCTTTCCGGCTTTAGGGAGAAACAACAACTCTGGCACTTGACCAACAAAGTTCTGGCACAACAACAAGTTACTCTGCCCAATGTCGTCCAAGTTGTTTATTGATGTCAAACATAATTTGGTAAATTGAATATCATTGTCGCTTTAGAATTCTAATATAATAAACATGCGCAAATAAGCTGATTACACGCATATTTGCATTTATGCTACGGAACCCCCAATACCCTGCCCTGCAATTTATTCAAATTTTCATCATATTTTAGTTGAGTTACCTTTTTTTTCCGCATACTGCCATATATTTTTATACATACATTTTTTTTTTAATGCTCGACAATGATTGCTTTTGCCTGTTGGGAAGATGTTAGGCCCAAGTCTTGGCCTTTGGCGTAAGGAAATATGATGAAATATGTATTCACCGCAGGTGTTATTTTTTTTTTACTCTCGTCATCATTGCAAGATTTAAATTCGCCTTGACAGTTTTATTTATTTATTCGAATTTTCATGTTTTGGGCGTGGAAATGCTTTAATAAGATTTCCTTTGTTGTTTGGCAGGCATGTGATTTGCTTATGATTTGAAATTGATTGGAGTGCTTTGGCAGCGGCATTTTTCGAACAATCAAATGCCAAACCATTTAGACGTACAAAATTAGGGAAAATAAATTTCAAATCGTTATTTAAGATGTACGCAAGAGTATCTGAAACAAATTATAAACAGCTTTAAACATTATTTGTACGAAACTTCAAAGAAGTGTACTGACTTATGTGTGTGGGAATCCCCCTATTGTTATATGCATGTGTAATGAAGCCAATGCTGTTTCAGTTGTCGAAGGCAAATTGTACTCGGCTAAACGAATAGGCTGTGTGTTTCAGAAGGGTAGATTTGACTAAAAACACATTTGGAACATTTACAATTTATTTTTTTTAACTGCAAATTCTTGTACGAATCAAGAATAAGTTCTGAGTATTTCTAAAGTTTCTATGAGTTGCTTCAGAGATAAGAATTGTATGGCGTTATAAAAATTTATGATTATTCAAACTTCAAAAATCAGTAATTAATTTGTAATATATTAGAAATCAATGTAAAATAATATTCAAATGTTTGCTTCTTCTTAAAAAACCTTGACTTTTTATTTTTTGGAACAAGTGCAAAAGTTATTTTATTTAAGTGCGACTTCATAAATTGATAACTATATATTAAGTTACTTTGATTTGATTGTAAAAATATTAACTTTATTTGTCTAGAAAGTCTTTCTCAAACCGCGAAAAATTGACTCTCGAAATAACACTCGAAATGTTATCAAATATTTAGGGGTTTGCTTGTTTCGATCTACTCGCTCCATTTTGAGATGTAACAGCTGAATATTTAAAGACAAAGAAATTGTTAAATTGTTGTTGTTGTTAATTGTTAAAATGGGCAAAATTTTAAGTATGAGTTTTTTGTTAAGATATTGTCTGAAGTGTTTTCCAGAATGTTTTCAAAACTCATCAGCAATTTTTTTATCATCATCATCATTCAGCTCTACAATCCGGGGTGGGTTTTGGCTTTCTCCACCATTCTTCTCCATTCGCCCCGGTTGTTAGCAAGGCGCGTTAGTTCTTTACTTCCATCTTCAGCATGTTATCGTCAATATTGTCAATTAGGTGCTCTCTTGGTGGTTCTTTGCCAACACAAGCTTTTATGCTCTGGTCAGGTCCATCCGTAGGACATGACCAATCCATCTTTGCGTTTGGGATTTAATGAATTTGACTACATCTTTACCATGGTTTAAGCTCAACATTTCGTCATTGTTCCTTGGACTGTAGTCATCGCGATCATTTATCTTTGGCCCAAACGTTTTTCGCAGTTTGGCTTATGCAAATTTTAATAAACTCTAATTGGGAAAAAATTCTAGTTAGAAATTAAATAAATGTAAGGCTGAATATTTTAAAAGGGAACTAGATGAGATGCTACGATTAAAAGCCTGCTGTTAGCGTGCAACTCTTTTCGTGGAAAGATTATGTGACTACGTGCTTCAGATAAAGAATTCGGTATCGGTTACCTTTTATATCATATTGTTCTACGGTACTGAAAACCTAGAGTTTATGCCGACACATCAAAATTAAAGAGAGTATTGCTCAATTTGTATATCAAACTGATTCGGGGCTAAGATCACTTCGGTCTTATATTTATTCTTTTCAAAATCAAATATTGAAAAGTTGAATATTTGTAGCAAAAGCTTGTTACTATTTTTAAACATTTGGTACTGCCTATACTTTTTATTGCACCATCCGAACAACAACTTAAGACCAACCGCTTGCGTTCATTTTATCTATTTACAATTTTTTATTTATCGTTATTCGATTTTTAAATAAGTTTATATTACTAGGCAATCATAGCTTTTATTAATAATAAACACAAAATTTGTTTCAAATATCAAAATACAATTTAATGTTGTGTAAAAAATGAAAATAAAATATAAACAATAAATAAATACCACAGGAAAGAAGACCTCAAGGCAAAGACATAACTTGAACTGATTTAAATAATCGTTGATTTTTATATACTTTTACTTTATATATAAAAAACGTTTACGTTTTTCTTTGGAAAGCGCCGTCTAAGAGCTTGAGATTTGCCAAGTCTTAACTCAAAAATGCGACAACTTGTGCTCGACTTGGGCATTTATTTAGACGCTCTGTCGCCGATGTGTCTTTTGTTGATGTTGTGTGTGTGTGTGTGTGTGTGTATTTTGTTGTTTGTTTTACATGTGTCTGGTGTTGTTTTTGTTGCCTTTGTTTGCGCCTGCAGAGACATAACAAAATTGTAAAACAAATTCGATTTTGAGCACGAATGCATAAAAGTTTTAAAAGCGGCCAGAAGCATGAACAACATAAAGAGCACAAGTATTGTCGAAGTTTTGACACTACACTGACATACATCAGTACACGTACACCCCACACACACACACACACACACACACACACACACACACACACATAGTTACGTCTATTTACATGAAAAGTTTTAACTATAGTATAAACGGCAAATCAGACAAAGCAAGACATTTTGGCCAACAGCATCTGAGACACAAGAGTGTAGCAGAAGTAAAAGAGTATCTGTCACTAAAGTGCTGTGAAGCATGTAAATTTCCTTTAAGTTGAGTTTTATTAAATTGTTTTACATAACAAATTTTATTTGCATGATGATTCGCATGATCCATGCGAATGTCAGAGTCATTTATGCTGAAGCACTTTTGGTGTGGGACAAATTTCATGACTGCACGAAACTATCGGCTTTTATGGCAATATCTGTAAGTGTGGGCAAACGAGGAGGACGTGGATTACGGCTTGGCGGCACTCACAGGGGCTAGGGCCAACGTTCCAACATGCACACACATTTGCAGATGTTCAGATGTCCTCCTTAGCGGCACTGTTTATGTGTCAGTAAGTTTTATATATGTGCATTGAGTACGTGCTGTCACCATTTTGTGCATGTATATATATACAAAAATGTATATAGCTGTTTAAGCGCGTTGAGCGTGTGTATGTGTGACCACAAAATGGCGTAAATTTGATGGAATGTTAGTTGCATAAGCGGCCATCCATCCACTCAAGTGTATGTCACGCCTAGTTATACATGTCATTTTTAATTGCTGGTTGAAAAAAGAGATGAACACACACAACTTCAAAGCCCCGCCATTTTTTCTTTTAATTTACTCTTAACAACAACAAAAACAACAGCAGCAGCACAGAAAAAACAAATTTGAATAAAAAAAAATCTTTCAAGTTAAAAGATGAAAAAACATGCAAAAAATATGCCATCTACAAACTGAGCTGCCTCCGCCGTCAACGCCGCCATCGCTGCCATTTGCCCTCTTAAGTATGCTATATAAACGTGTCATTTGCGCCAGTTGCACGCTCTTTTAAGTGCGTATGTGTGAGTGTAAATACATGTATATTTGAGAGTCGTTGTGTTTTGGGGATAAGTATATGTGTGGGGGTTGTGCATTTGTTTGTGTCAAGTGGCACCGCGGCGGACAAAAAGCCAAAAAACTCTGCTCTGCCTCCAACTGAGCAGTGACATTCGCATATATCCGAATACACACACACACACAAGCACATACTCACAGATACACACACACACACGCATAAAAAGATGGTATTAATCTCAGCTGGTGTTGCATTCAATGTATCCGTTTTGTAAATTTGTGTGTGTGCGTGCGTGTGCGTGTTTGTGTGTCTTTTTGTGGTCAACTTTATGACAACGGTAAGTAGAACAAAAAAAGGGAGAAAAAGGAGACAATGCCAACAACAAACATAACAAAAGTGAGAGAGAGAGAGAGAGAGAGAGAGTGAACCTTCATCATGTGTCAACTGTAACTGGTTAGTTTGTCAAACTGTTAAACGTTTAGGCCAACTAAGCGAGGGTCGATTGAGAACATGCTACTGTAATTGTTTATATTTTTCTTTGTATAGACATATTTTCGCCAAGTACATTTTCCAATGTATCTTTTTTAAAACTAAGAGACTTAAAATCTGTTGAAGCTTTTTTTTTTCTAAAATTTAGATAGGTAACAAATATTGTAAATATTTAATGTCCTTATGCTTCAGGTAGATGGTAGATGGTTTTTCAGCTAAAGTAATCAAAGCGTATTTCCTTAGAAAGAAAAAATAGTAAAAAAAAATAAAAACTAAACTTTTTAGTGCTTGCATTCCCAAGTAAAGGCGTGAAAATCGTTGCTGGAGCAATAGAAAATTCGTCTGTGAGTTGATTATAATTCGTTTAATTTTCACTAATATTTTGTGTATGACATTCATCGGATTCGATATAAAAGCTTTAGTTTCTTGGTTTAGTGCTGAAAATAATCCAAACTTCATAAAGCGCAAAATCAGATGAGTAAAGATGAGTCAAGTTTCTACGAGTAGCGAACCAGCAGGCTACTAAATGACGCATGGAAATCGAGCCAAAATTGCAAGCACCTTTGAGGTTGGCTGTTTCTGACAGCAGCTGTGAATACACAAGTCGACTATGGCACTCAATATTTGCTTGTTGACAGAGGTCGGATGTAACCAAATGTATATATAAGTTAGTAATTAGTTAAAAATTCCAAAAGTTTTTTAATACATAAAGTAGACGCACTAATATTTGTATTCAGTTTAATAAATTTAATGTTAAACAACTAATTGGTTGGAATCTTATTAGAATTAAAGGATATAAAACCTTTTTTTCAAATTCGATAAAAATACAAACGGTTGTGTTAAGGCATCTACCCGTCTCAGAACGATGTAACAGTCTAATTTATTGTTTCATTTGTTAGATTATGTTGTGCAATTGCGGTTGGCCGTATATTTAAATTTGAAAATTCTAAATACTAAACGATTCCCTAGCTACTTGAGTGAATTTTGATGCCATTAAACATGTACTGTTGCGCAAAATTTATATTTTTGAAACAAAATATTTTTTTGCTATGGTAGTCAACTATAGCTCCGAAATGTTTCAATGCAACAAGAAATATTCTAAAGAAATTAAGAGAGCAGTTCTTTCTATGCAAATCGTTTTATTGTTAACCACCCCTCTGGTTATGCAACTGCAATCAGATACAAACTTCAAAATGGCAGAGAAAATGAGCACAGTAAATCATTTTCTATGCAGTAATTCGATTTTGGTGTGTAAATTGAGGTATTCGGCAAAAAAATGCATTTTTTAAGATATTGACAGCCATTTTGTATCGCTATTTTGCACTTTGCACATCAGCTTCATGATAAGCGACCTCGAAAACGTATATTTGCATACTTGGAACCCGACTTGGATTAAAATCAAAAAATGTATATTTATGTCTTATTCGATTATCCTGGATTTATCAATCAGTTTGACTGTACAAAATAGACGTCTCCTTTTTAAACTGTCACGTATGGATTATCCGTGTTTTGCGAATCTAAAGAAATTAAAGTCACGTCCACACGTACCACAAGGTAGCCATTTAGATCCTCTGCTTTTTAACTTATTTCCAAACGATCTTTCTCAAGTCATCTCTCATGCTCGTATCCCTGTGCATGTAGATGACGTTAAGCTTTGCTTAGCCCACAAAAACGAACTTCTTCTAATTTATTTTGAAAGCAAGTTGCTATAGTGCATTAGCAACTAGCTCTCTCTTTACGTTTAAAAATCAAACGTAAAACTTTTTATCGTTGTGTCCCATATTTTGCTACCTACTTATTATCCATAGCGCAGCTTCCTAACGCTGCACAATTAACAAAAACTCATTTTTGTAACTCCGATGGCCGCGAATTAAACGTAATCAAAAGCAAACGTATCGAGTTGTTTGTTCTTTTTGATTAATATAAACTTTTGCTTTAATTCTCGCACAAGGTGAATAATTTTATTTACTTTCCTCAAAATACGATCCCTTCCGCTTCTTATGCGCAAATTATAATAACCTCTACAATTTGTTGTCCTATGAACGGTCTTTTCAAAGTATTACTTTCTCTATCTTAACTCATCTTGTTTCGCCAAATCGAGAAATTTTTACCAATCACTGACTATAATAACCCAACTTAATCATCTCTAATATTTTAGTTTCTTTGTTTAAAAATTTCTAAACTTTTATGTAATTTACCGTTTCCATCTTTTACGTTGTAAATCCAACTTACTCTTCAGACCCAGATATGAGACGGTATATGTAATGAATAAGTTTTATATTATATTTTACTCGTTATTATTTAATATTTCTCAATTTTAACATTTTCAAATCGTTTCATCTTAAGCTCAACTGGATTTATATGTACACCCAAAATTAAAAAGAAATATGACTATATATAATATGAAAATCCGAAATCATTGATCAAATATTTTCTGTGAATTATGTTAAAAATTGCGATTTGAAATAAGAAAAAATAGCAAATGATTAAAATATTAAGCTAAGTTAGAGAATACATTTTAAGAACTAAAGTTGACGGGGGGAAAATAATATTTATCAATATGAACTATAATTGCCAATAATAAAACATGTATCGTCTTTTTGAAATTTTTTTTTATTTATTAACATTAAACTTTTAATGCGCATTATTTTGCAATACTTTGAGACTACCCTCTTAAAGTTAATAAATACTCTAATAATATTCGTTAGCCTTCAAGATTTAAAAGAGTTAAAGGTTCATTTTGCAACTCTAATGTGTTTTGCAGATTATAAATTTGTATAATGTGTTTAGGGTTGATATTGTAGTTAGTTGTTATGGTAATTATCTCAAATTTTGTGTGAGTTTATGTTTTAGATTGTGTTATAAATAAGGGTTATTTATTTATAAAGTTTAAAAGGACTTAACTGTTTAATTGTAGTGTTTAAGTTTATATATGCAAAGGGCTAACTTTTTTAAGTAACAACACCCAGCTAAAGTTGTGCAAATTGGTTAGTATTTTTAAAATATTTTCAAAAATATACAAACTTTTCGTTTTAGCTTGAAGTAGGGCTGACGAAACGTTATGTTATGTTTAGTTTTTTCTATAAAAACTGTGTGAATTAATTAGACTTATAGGTTCTTACTTATTTGCTGAAAACTTCATGGAAGTACTGACTATTATGCCTTAATGTTAGACTTTTGTTAAATATGCTACTGAAGATTAGTAGAAACATATAAAAAGCACCGCATTGTCAACTTCAATCATTAAAAGATCAAGTCTTGCTAGTTTGATAGACTTTCAGAAAACTTGAGTACGTTTTTGACATATTATACTCCATACATTCTCTACAAAAGTAAGAATTTTATCAAAACTCTAAGTTAAAATTTTTTTACTGCATTTTTGAAACAACGAAACCAACAGGCCTATACTTAAATCCCCAAAATTTTGTTGACTTACAAACTTTTTTTGCAATATTTATTAATTTTGTTGTAATATAATAACAATAAAGCAGCGCTGTTATTTGTTCAAACAATGAAAATTAATTTTCCTTTGCTTAAATGATAAAATGCATATCGAAACATAAATTTATTTCATTTTTCTACTGTAACACAAGCCCGCACACACAATGACATAGCTAAAATATATTATGCGATTATTTGCCAAAATTTAATTTGATAAATTCAATAAAAGCATTTTACAAACCACAAAGGTGAAAAAATATTTTGATAAATAGCGTTTAATTTGGATTAATTTATATTTAATTCATAACAAATTTAACAATGATAAATAAATATAATATTTTGTTTTCTAGCCAAGTTGGTTCAAGTGGTTCAGCACTGTAACCAAACCAAGCAATTTTGGTTATTTGAAGTGAGGAGGAAACATTACGAAATATATCTTGCTGGTAAACATAAATTGCCAATGTTGACATATTAATGGCAAGCTGGTTTGTTTTCTTTCGGCTTGGACTAGCAATTAGCTTTGGATACCTGGCTACGGGCTGCAGCTGGGTTTAATTTGTGTATGAAATTTCTTTGAAAAGGAAATGAGACAACAGCAACAGAACAACATAAACAAGAGTGTCCTGCGACAACAGAGTATAATGTAAATATGTAAATTTTCATATGGATATGATTAACACATTAGCACACATACGCCCACACATACACGCCCACACGTTGAAGTCTCACACACATATATACACCAGAGACAGAAATGCTAATTATAGTTTGAGCTGTTTGTATACTCCCGAGTTGAAATACACACAAATTCCCAGTTGTCCAACATTGTTCGTAATCCAGCATAGCATTTTGGCTTGAATTAAACATTAAACAATCAGCTAGCGTCCGAATAACACCTAGTAATCAATTTCATGTGGTAACTTTTTCATTATGCAAATCGAAAGCTTTTGATGATTTGCCAATCCACTCTGATGCATTAAAGTTTTAATATGTTTCGGTTTTGTTGCCAGATACATGGCAACCCACAGTGCGAATGTGTAATTTGCATAGTTGATGGCATGCAAATGTGAGTGCGAAACATTGTTATATTCTATATTCATACATTTATTTTAAAAATTTGTAAATGAAAACATCATAATGCAGTGGCACTATATATAAAAATTTAATTTTTGTATTAACACTTTTTCAGCTTTATAAGCAGTTGATTTTGTGCACTGCACTGCAGATACATTTTCGGCAACAACTATCCTTAAAAAGTTAGTATTTATATTTATTATTAACTCTAATTTTTACTATCTATAAAACTTAAATAGCGCTTTTTTTATCTAGTTAAGCTTTTTGACTTAAATAAATGTTTCGCAATTACAATTACAGCGTTAAAGTTAAAAAAAAATACATACAGCTGTTTGTTGACCTTTGATAAAGTGACAACCATAAAAGAAGGAAAAATAAAAAAATAGTTAGACTTTTACATAGCGAAGATTGCTCATTGTCTGCTCGACATCTATGCAGAAGCGTTAAGCGGATTACATAAAGCTAAAGGCAAATTGCAATAAGAGACGCCAACAAATGGATGATGCAGAAGCAGCTCCTAGGGTGTAGTTCCAGCGCTTGGAAGCAGTAAAAATGTGAACCCATCAAAAATGCATGCATATGCGAGAATACTCTTTCATAAATTTGTATTCATTTGTCGTTATATAAGGCGGGAGTGACAAAAGTGACATTTTGCAGTCCTAAAACTAGAGAGACTCTTATGCGATGAGTATGGTGACGCTAATATACTCTATAATGCTGGCAGAAAAGTAAAAAAATAAATTGTTATTTTCAAATTACTTTAGAGCTTAGGCTCAAATCAATTTTACAAATCCTAAAATGCTTTCTCAACGCTAGAATATTTTTATTATATTATTATTAATTGAATTACTTGCTTCATTTGTTTATTTTTATTTTTTGCTGGCATTAAATGGTTTAATGATTAAATGGTCTTCCTCTCCTCTTAAATAGCTTTCGAATTGCAGTGTGTTCTGCTATTCAAAAGTCTCTGAGTGTTCAACATAGTCCTCATTGCACTACCATAAATAAGTACGAATATTTTTGAAAAAAAGTCCGAGAATTGTATAGTAGCCAACATTTGCATATGCTATCTGATAGATCGATAACGCTATAAGTGGGTAGAAAACTAATTTCAGAACTAGGAACTTTTTGACTTAACATAATAGTGCGTTTCGGTTGGTAGAGTGACATTACGAGATCGTCAAACTTATAGATGATGTATGACACATGTAGCATAAAAATTTTGGGATCTCAGACAATTCAAAAAGTATTCGATATTTATTTTTAACTAAAGCTTTTTAAGGTAAAAACTCGTTTTCGTGTCATCTAATCAAAAACAAAGTTTATGTTTTTCAAGAATTAACAATTGGAATAAATAATGGAATCGTCAAAGACAATAAAAAAGGATTTACAGCAACTATTGAAAAAATCATAATCATTTTAACCAAATGAAGAAGATATCTATTGATATACAATTTGAAAAGAAAAGCGCTTTTCTATGAAGCGACACTCTTTTGTTGAATTTCATGGAGCGAGATTAGTATTACACATTACATATACGAATAGATCGAAAAATGTTAGCTAAAACTCTGTAATAATATAGATAATATTGAAGTTATCTAAAACAGATACAAAAAAAAATCATGAAAGTCTCACACAAAAGTTCTTCAATATAATACATGTGCTTCACATTATTAATAATTCTTCATTTTTTTCCTTTTTACATTTGTCTTCACGCATTAAGAATATCTGCTTACATTTGGGTAAGGGTATAAAATATTTATGTTGACATAAAAAAAAAAAATCAACAAGTATTTGAAAATAAAACTTGTGAAGAATGTTAACGTCATTTGTTCTGTCTGGAAAAAGAATAAAATAAAATGAAAAATCATTGCAATAAAGACGGAAATATTATAAACTAGAATCTTTAGCGCTGCATATTGTGACAGAACCATTCTCCTTAATTTAGGAATAAGCTGTATTAAATTTATTTGGTGATAAATCAAAACAAGAATTTAATGAGAATGAACAAAAGGAAAGTTTAATGTATCAAGAGATTTTGAATTAAAGGCTGAAGCAGTCGTGATGCAAGGATCAAGTTAAACGAAGTAATTTATTACGAATCTACAATTTATCAGTCGATTTTTTATTTTTGAAAGTGAAATCCTTTTACAATCGATTTACCAATTTTTTAATTCCATCTCTACCAAACGAGTCGTCACTGACTTTTGACGTTACCTATACATGAATCCGCCTGGTTTTACCTGTTTTTTTTTTTTTTAAATTGCTTTCGTTGAGTCCGATCTTGCCTTTACATTTAGACTTTGAAATGTGTATAGGAATATGTTTACGTTTTCTTTAAATTTTTCTTCGTAAACTTATCAATATAATAGTTACATTTAATTTAACGTATATAATCTTTACACGCATAGCCAATTTATAAATATAAGTATAAACTTTTTTAGAGGCTATATATATTATATTCACCCATCCGGTAGTATCCCTAAATTATTTTTATATTACATTTTCCTTGCTCTCATTTAATATTTCTTAATTTTAATATTGTTTAATAATGTGGTCAACTGTACTTAGTTGTACCTCTTAATAAATAATGAATTATTAAAATAAGTAAATCAATAATTACGAAATTAAGATGTAGTAATTAAGTCGGTTAATCAAAGGTCCTTAGTAATCATTAATTTAAGAAATGGTACTCTGTGCGAAGAGGTCCTTTATGTTTAGTATCAAATGCCATATGTGTGATCGAATAATTGAAAGGTTATTTATGTATTAAAAATTTTTTTTTTGCTTAATGAAGTTAAGAGACCAACAATTTTTTAAATCTGAATCTAAGTTAAAGACAATTACTTAATAATTGTATTTTGATTTCGCATAAATTCCTTTTACAGATATAAGGATGGGCTGGTTGGTCGGTGCAGTCGACGCTGTCTGTTTAGCTCCATCGCATGTAGTTTTTGACTGGGCTAGTTCTTGGAGGGTGGATCTCCTCCTGGTTGCCTTGAGTCTTCCGATATGCCTGCTGCCTTGGGAATTCTAGTCCAGTGCCATCCTGACAAGACTGCTTGGGTGCCTTCTGAGAGCATGCACTATCCACTTCGATTTCTCCTTTCTTATTTGGTGGTGTATAGGGGGGCTCACCTGTGACACAAGACAGCGCTGCATTGGATATTTGACCAGAATATCCCGCATGTAATCCTCAAGCATTTGCTGCTGGAGACTTGGTGTCTCTGTGACATTTTTTTGGTGGAAAGCCATGGCTCACTACCATATAGCAGTATGGACTTTACTCACGCATTGTAGATCTGGAGCTTTGTTCATCTGCTTATTTGTTGTTTCTTCAGATGCGGTAGAGACTCCCGATTTCGATTCAGTACTTGGCTTTGCAGGCCTCTATAAATGTTCTCTCCGGTACCACTGTGCGCTAATTACTATTCACAGTATCTTGCTTCTGGAGGCATTGCCCCATAGTTCGGCGCTATAAGACTAGATAAGCGAGAGGACAGTATTATACAGAAGGACAATCTCATCCAGGCTACTTGCCGTTTAGTTTAGATATGGCTTCTATGTGCTTGCACAATGTGCGCCGTCGGCCTGGGTAGACACCCAAGCGATTCACATCGTCAGCTTGTGCGATGCTTGTGTTGTTCAGGGTAAATTATAGATTTGATTGCAAAAAATTCAAGCACCAATTTTTTTAAATAGTTTAACGTTCAGCTTGCAGGATTCAGTATTGTGGCGTAAATTTGACTTTTTTCTCATTGCAGCAATATTTAGAGTCCTTTGCTTTCCCAGAAAAAGACGTATTTATTTGCCTTTTTTTGCATTATTTATTTGAGCATAAATAAAATTTATTGAAATAAATTCAGACGTGCAAACAAAACACATAAAAATCTATTTTAATATACTAATAAATTATTTTTCAAAAATCCTTTAAACAAACCCGACTCTTGCTTTCATAAAAATGCACTTAACTTTATAAATGCCCAAATTGTGAAGTTCCCTCATCATTAAATAATAAAAATAATCATTAATTAAATATAGTTATTTTAATTTCAAATAAATCCTACATGAGTAACTACCATTCAATTTACTTTATATTGTAAAAAGTAAATGTTTTATTTAAGAGACAAACCTCGAAATGGATCCTGTTCTTGCAGGTTTTTTTTTCAATTTAAACTGCTTCACCTCGAGTATGCTTTCGAGCTGTTTACCTTCTTACTTTTACCTGAATTTCAATTCAGCCTACATAATTAATTCGTTTTATTGGCTTTTTTCGTGCCAAAGTGCCCGCAGCACTTTATGCACCTGCCTGATGAAGGATGTCCAAGCTTCCGTGTCCATTCATTGCTCTCTCTGCTGCCTCTTTTTTTTCTTTTGAGTTTTGGTGTATTTTTGTTTGTATGTTTTCTGTCACTTCATGCCGCACAATTAAAACACAATTAATTCGATGGTTTTTTTTTTTGGACACGGTGCTTTTCCGCTTACTTATGTCATTTCAGCGTGACGGCCATTTTGGTACGTTGGCCAACAATAGCCGCAACTTTTTTAATGGACCCCACACACCTTTTGTTTTGGCTCTTAAGCTGGGGCTGTCGCCGGTTCAAATGCTGCTGGCAACACGGATACTTCAGTGCTATAAATTTTATTTTACAGTCTCTTTAATTAGGTTGTCAGCGGTGCAGCGTTAATTTAAATGCCATAAAATGTTGACCATCAAAAAGCGAAACAACCGGAAGCCAGACGCTGTCATTGCTGACTTTTGGTAGATAACTATGAAGCTGGGGACAAGCTACTATCAATGGACTAGCTAGCAGAACGCTTATGATAAAAACAACATAAAAATGTTGGGCTAGGTAATAAAACTTTTAAAAGTGAGGGTCAAAGTTTGAGTATGTAATCTTTTATTGCGAAAAGCGGAGAATCTTAGGGTGAAACGTATAAATAATTCAGTGAGCAGAGATGATTAGATGCAGACCACTACAGAGAGTGAATGTGACTAAATATATCATTTTTTTTTTATCAAATGACTGAGGAACACAAATATATGCTATGCAGACATGGGAAAAGTTTAAAAATTGCAAATTCGATTGTTGTAACTTTGAATACACAAGATATAATAATTCAAGACAAAAATTCATTACTCATCATTGGCTCACCGGGATGCCTGCGCGTTGACATTTTTATAAAAATTCGTTGTATATTGCAAAGTTACGTCAAAATGTGCCAATTGTCTTGAAAAATCACACATGCTCGCTTGATAAATCATTGCTTTTGTTTTACCTTATATATTTATTATATAAAAAATCAAAATTCATGTCATGATTTAACAAATAAATTCATATTCAGAACTGGCAATGTTGATGAAAAATGCAAAGTCAAGTCGACGGTGACGCAATGATGCAAGCATTTTCATCAAGGATCAAACCAAGCCAAAATAATTTGGAAAAGAAGAAAAAGTTCACAAAGAAAAAGAAATGCGTTTTGCTCACTGAATACTCTGAAAATATTTTAAATTCTTCACACGTCTAAAAACCTAAAATTTCATTTCTTAGATCATTTTTAGAGTGAGAGAAATGATGAATCATTTGACATATATGTGAACAATCCATTAATTAATAAATTAATAATGAATTCTTTTAAAATGTCTTTGAATTTAGATATATGATATGTTTTCAGAATTTGTAAATCCGTTTGAAGGCCTAATTCAGTGCTTTAGATGAGGGTTATCAAACATTATACTCTTTTTCAAACTTGTATATTAACTTATATTAACTCTTAAACTAAATGAAATAAAAATTTGAATACGCTCAATGTGTACCAAAGCGTATCTTACTATCTAAAACAGCCTAAGCTTAGCTATTCTGATCACTTTATACAAAGATCTATACCATTTAGGTTATTCTTATCAAACGTGAAGTATCTTGAATATAAAATACAACACCAAAAAATCGAACTTTTGCTTTAAAAAAGTTAACATAGCTATAACGCAAAAGGATCAACGCAGAAAAATGCACCATCGATTTCGTTGAGTCAATTTTCGTTAAAGAGCAGCTTTAAAACGTGCAAAAACTTAACATCATATAGTTTTTTAATCTCGAGCAATCAAGCAGAAGTATTTTCCAGCATATTTCTGGGTACACTTGGCATCTGCTGCGTCCGTTACCGTAAAGTGAAAAAAGGCAGCGAAAAAAAAGAAAGCTTTAATGCGATTCGCTGCCGTCATATTGCGTATACGCCACGTTTGCTTTCCACAGCATGCCTTGCTTTTTTGTTATCGTTTTTGAAATGAACGTAGTCAGAAAAAAAACTTCCGGCAATATGATGACACATTTTTCTTAGACTAGGGCGAATAATGCTTGCGGCGTTTTTTTCGTTTAGTTTTTTTTCGTTTCTTTTTTTAAAGCAATGACAGCAAAATGAACTTTTTGAGCATGTGTATGTGTGATGCCGCACACACAAGTGTGGCCGTATGTTCGTATATAAGTGTGGCCGTAGGTATGTTTGCGTTATGTGTGTTGTTTGCTTGTTAGTAAATCTCAGAGCAGTGCAGCGAAGCAAACAACGTATACGCACAGTGGTACCAAATTGTTGTTGCTCTGTTGCAGTTGCTTTTTGATGTTATCATATCTTTTTTCTATTATTTTTTTTTTTTGTGAATGATTTTGACTTTGCTTTGCACAAGTTCCGCTTTTTACCACTTTTCTCATGTATATATATATACAGAAATACTTTGACGCTTTTTAAACTTATTCGTGGGGAAACAATCCAGTTAAAATAACATTTTTCTTTTTCCGCTTTGCCTTTTGGCGCCTGCTGCATTTAACTAAATAGAATAAACTTTAAGCTAAAATACTAAAAATTTTATAGTCTGTTTTTATTGTGAGCTCATTTCATGGTCATTTGCCTCTAGAAACTATCACTGTGCATAACTCAGTCTAAGGATGTTAAGCAGCAAGCGTTGCATGTCGGCCATAAAATTCCCAAAGACTGCAAAAAGATCAGATATCTGAGAAGTCAAACTAAGCTCAATTGAATTGTTTCCAAGTGCTATGCTTTTATTTATTGACTGACTGCATTTACGCCCAACACTGCCATTTGAGGCATTTTCAATCCAATTTTCGATTGCACATAGCATTGCAGCTATTGTGACTTATGGAGATTAGGATAGACAGCAGGCAAACCAAAATGGCAATAAATTTTTAACAATAGTGATTGATGTTTACGTGAAATACCCAATGCATTGTGGCATAGCAAAGAGCTATCAGCAAATATTCTTCGCTTTAAAGTAAACCCGATAAAGGCTCCACTGAGAGCTATAGAAGAGCAATATATAACAAATGTTACAACTAGCGACAAGTGTGTAGTAAATATTTGTTGGACAATTGGAAATGGCCTTTCACAAGTACCTAAGCGGCTTACAATGGTTGTATGTACAGGGACAGACACACACATGATTTAAAAGTGTATTGAGACATCAATCAAAAACTCAGTCCCTTCTTCGTCTAGTTTGTGGATTTATTTGTTTACCTTCTGAAATTGAGATTTATGTCAGTTACAAAATAACCTAAACGAAATTTAATTTTATTTTGAATCTAATACGCATTTTTGCCAGAAAAAGGAATTACTCGACTTACACTGCTTTTATCAGAGCTTGTCAAATTGTTATTTTAATAGTTGTAATTTTTTCAATAAATCTATCTAGGCTATTATCGGATTTTATACTACAATCGGATTTAAAATCAGAAAATAATTTAACTTTGCATTGGGCATTAGCTTTTGTATATTTTATTAATTTAATTTGCTAGTAAATAAAATACTTTTCATTTACAGAATGTGGGTAACGAGAAACTAAAGGGGTTGAAAGTCTATGGGGATTCGGATTTCCATACTTTATCCGATTATGATTGCTTATTTTTAAGTATTACATGTAGCTGCCCTTTCATTAAATTAAATTCAGTTAGGGAAAATGTGTAAAAAAAATGTTTAGAATTGACTTGCGCATGGCGACTGTGGAATTGGAGAAGGTTTACACAAAATTTATAATATTTATTTATGCAACCACGGGAGAAGAATATTTGCCATGTCCTTACCTTCTAACATGGATTTGGGCATCCTGTTTGCCTTTCGTTTGTTCGGTTATCTTAATTTTCAGTACTTACCTCGTTAATCTCTGTCGCATTTTTAATAGTATCTAAAATATATATACATGTTTCTGAATAATGACTTAATTTTCAGGATAAATTTTTCTTACACACATGGACAACGCAGGCGATAATTTTATTTTTGACTGTCTTTGAGTTAGTCTATCCAAAAGACTTAGAAACTGAGTTCACAATTTAGGCGGTTTATCGGTCGGAGCTACACCACAAAATGTCACTAGTTTTTGGCCGTTTAATGAGCGAATTCAAAATAAAAAAAACTTTTTTGTTTCCTAAATCAAGTCTTTTCAATAAATAAAGACTCGCTTTCTACATGGCTTGCAGATGGAGCTATATTTTTAAAATGAACCGAATTAATATATATACCCAATAAAATTACTGTTTCAAGTATAAAACTACTTAGCTGGATTTTTTTCAATTTTTATGAATTCCTAAAAAAATATATATCCCAGAAATATATATTTTTTTTTTAATTTCACATGTTCTTTAGAAAGTTTATTATTATCAGAGTAAAACCATCTAGAATAAAAAAGTAACAATATTATAAGTCTTTCTCTATTCACAAATACTTGTTTCAAAAGTTGCGAAGTTCCAATACAATCAATACTCTACTTTGAAATGTTTTTCTTGCAAGAGTCCGTATCGAATCAAAGTTCACTGCTTTCATACATATTTCTATAAAAATTGATGCTTTACTCAAAGTGAATTGGTCATATGTTTTAAAGTTGCTTAAATATGACTACCCAGTGAACCCACAGTGAATGTACACTGCCTTTGAAGCTTCATCTCAGTGCAGACACAGGCAGATCCATTGCTTCCATAAGTAGCTTGTGAGCAACACTGTAGTAGCACAAGAGTTTGGTGCCATGCATATATGTGCGTAAGGATGTTACGACTGGCCTGGCGGAACCATTTCCAAAAATTTATTGTACCACATATATTTATCGCCATTGTATAATTTGAAGTAAGGCAAACAAACTTTGTGTGCCATTTATCATGATTTACAATGGCTGCTAGAGACTTGAGCAAAACTCTGCAACGAAATCACTCTTAAATTGCCGATTTCTACCAACACTTTGTATTTGTGCGATTTTTTCTATCTAACTTTGCAAGAAATTCGGCATAAGAGTCTAAGATTGATTTTTATGGTAAAGGTTCGTTTGAGGGCAATAAAATATTTATTATTGTGTTTAAGTATTTGTCTAAATTGATTAATGATAGAAACAAAATGGATTGCCAAATGAACAAGGCATTTATTAAAAAAGTGATTTCCCAATGCATTTAAGTTCTATTTTAAAACTTGTTAACAATTTGTGGCTTCCTTTAATTTTATGATATTGTTTCACATGGTTTGCTTGTTGTTGCAACAACATTCGCAGTGCACATTGCAGTCAATTGCTCAGCTCGTATACACATAGTTAACCTTGCCACTTTGTTGCAAGCTTGTACTACATATAACCTCTTGCTTGCAGCTGCAACAACACAATTGGATCACTGCCATTGTCCGAAAAAGTCAAGCAACAAAAAACCAACAAGAGCATACGATGACATATAGACACGCTGAAAAGCAAACTCAAATACATCCTGTGACATATTTTCGTCCATCCAGCATCGTTATGAGTCACATGAAGTGCCAGGGACGCCTTGGGGTACACAAACAAACCTTGATGCTGCCATACTCTGGAGTTTGATTCTAGCCATTTGACAACTTGCCAACTCATCGAGCTACCAAATGTAGCACGGTTTTTTGCCACATTTTCTTGGCTCCAATTTTACGTCCTGCAATACGGTGCTATGAAAGCCATTAAAGTCGGTTACCGGAAATAGTTAAAGTTCATAAATCATACTTGAAATGCTCTCTACAATGTGAGACATTTTATCATTGTTTGCACTCGTGGGTGGCTGGTAACGCATTGTTTGGGGTTTGATTGTATCAGTTCGTAGTCTTTTGTTATAAGGCGACACAGTCACTCTATACGCGTTGCATCGCGGCAAACATACACAAAGGCAATGTTTTGACTTAAATGTTATCTAAATTAGTCTCAATTTAATTATACATAAAAAGGCGTACAAGTACAAGGTGTGCCAAATGTTGGCATTTATAATTGGGTACATCGGTCGTGGTTGCCATCATAATAGCGAGATTCCTGATTGCTTTGTTTTTGTCGGCTTTGAAGGTCGGTACTTCGATTCCTCTCCTCAGCACTGGTGTATTCCTCTAGCAGTCGCAAAGCTAGCAAATAAATTGACGCTTTTTCCCTAGGAAAATCTCTATTAAAAAAAGACCTTTGGATCGGTTATAAGCTGTAGGTTCCGGTTCTCTTCAAACACTTATTAACAGAGATATCTTTATGCTAAACCTTTGGAATGATGACAATAGTAAAGGGGAATAAAGCTATTATAATTTTTAAAATTTTTATTTTCTTTTCATGTTGAAAATTCTATAATGGAAGGAGGATCTTTTGAAATACTAAGTTGTTGCAAGGATGTGATGGCTAGAAGAATTGCAATAATAGCGATTATTTCAAAACAAAAATTGCAGATTAAATTCACTGCGTTTGAATTTTCTTTGATCGATTCACTTGTATTGTAGACGCAGACTGGGAATTATTGACAGTGTATATTAGTATGCTTCATATTTAAAAGAAGACACCGTTGCCGGGTCGATATAAGTACGAATAGCTATTTCATATGAAGTACTCAACATCTTTCGATAATAATCAATATATTTCATTTATCCACAATTGCGGAAAGTTTTGTTTGTTGTCCTCGATAAGCAATAATATTTGGAATTACAACTTTTGTGTGTGTAATCCAGATAATTGTGGGGCCTCGTAGCTTAGTGGGTAATACACTTGACTTCTAATCGCGGGGTCGTGGGTTCGAATCCCACTCATGGCAAGAGGCATGACCACTCCAACGTCCCTCTTAAAAAAATTGCTTCTCTACCTAATAGAAAGCTTTTCTCCATTTGCACAAAAATTCAACAATTTCTGGCATCCCCCTTGCCCCACTCCTCACCCCCCACGCTAAATGGAGGGTATACCATAGAACCAAGCGCCATTCATAGCTTTTCGGCGTACAGCAACAACACAACACCATCTAGAATGATGCCAACAATAAAAAGACAAGCCAAGCGCAGACGCTACTCCCAGAAGGCGTCAGGTGGCAGCCCACCACTGGGATAAGTCGCATCTGGCCAATCACCTGTTCGACCGAAAAACTCAACAGATTACAGAAACCTACACAAGAGAATACATAAACGGCTCCCCAAGTTCGATGACGTCCAAAGGCATTTTCAAAAAACGGACACGAATAGGACAATGGACCGTTAGAACCCTAAAGGATCCATCAAGATTAGCACAGTTCGAGGAGGAAATGGAGAAAACTGCAGATAGCTGGCATCCATCCATAAGGCAATAGACGGATCGGTAGACCCAAGGCGACCTGGAGAAGATCCATCCTCCAACAACTGACCCAGGCGAAAAATTAGGGTTCGATGGATGGCTCTTGTAGAGGCCCTAAGTTCCCTAGTGGAATAATAAGGAAAAAAAAAAAAAAATCCAGATAATATTTTGTAGTTACATAAGTGTAGCATTAAAATTAATTGCATTGGTTACTTTTTGAATTTATTTAAACTTTTGACATATTTTCGTAATTTCGGTGATCAGCAGTCAATCACATTACAAAAAAAAAAAAACTGAAAATTAAGCAACGCGCTTTTTAGTTGAAAATTAAATAAGTATATAAGCAATATACCAAAGTTTTCTCTAAATGATTTTACATTCATGCAGCGAATAGAAACATTTTTCTGATAGCTTTTCACTTTTGACCGCAAGTAATACGTTTTGACAAGAGTTCTGTAATTTGTCGAAACAATACGCTGTCATTTTTACACATTTTTTATACTCTATAAACATGGCATCAACAGGATGCATAAATTTAATGGGAAACACATAAATACATTGGGCAACATTTTGAACTTATAAATTAATAACTTTCATCTTTGTTCCATTTTGACGCATGTTCTGTTATATTTAATAAATTTTCACTTTATCTAATGTTTTTCAAATATTCTGTACAATGATAGTAGTGCCATTTATAGCGATAAGCAGAATGTCCACTCATTTTTATTAGATTTGCGTCAAAGGAAAAAAAGGCATATTCGAAACCTACATTTGTATATTGTAGTAAATATCGTAAAAGTAGATATGATTCGGCTTGTGAACGTTCCAGTGAAGCTTGCTCATAAACAACCCACTTTATCAACCCAATATAAAATAACAGCAAAGTATTCTTTTAACCCAATTCCTTACAATAATAATAATACTGCGAAATAGTGCATCGTTTCATACTCAAAAATGACAATACACAATACAAAAAAGTTGAGTAAAATCAAGGACCAAAAAGTTTGGTTACATTAACTGCAGAGCACCCATTGTAGCTGTAGTTTTATCTGAGTAGCGATTTCGAAACGGATTGATATTCGTGTTAATCCGTTTTATCGTTCGAGACTTGAGTTTTCTTAAGTGAAGTTGCACCCATGCTTACTGAGTGGCTCAGAGTGCCGTCAGGCAATGACGCATATTGTTACCCATTGTCATTGGTGATGACGTTAAGGATCCTTTAAGCCGGATTCGTCGTTGTAGTGGTTTCCAAAGGTAAATTGCTCTCTGGCGTCACTCGGGGCTTAAGATAAATGTTCCTGAATCTCAAGTTTTGAGTATGTATGGTGACAACCCATCGTTTTATTCTGTATCTGCTGCCTGGCTGTATCTCGTTGGATGATGAAAATCGAATGGCATCGCCGCCTTCACTTGGTAATGCAATTTCTTCAGTTAGTACAAAATTTTTTCGCGTTTTTATGTTTTGCCATATATCACAAGCAACATAATTTACAATATATTTGTCAGAGCGGTTCAAATCCACGTTTGCCTTCGAGATAAGACGAAAAAAAGTGGAATTAAGTTTCGTAAAAATTCCAGCAACATAGTGCATTAAGTAATTCGCAGAAATTTATTTCACGAATAAACTCAGATAAAAAAAATCAATAGAAAATGTTACTTAGAATGTTTTGCTAAACATTTTTGTATTGACAATAATTGTTTGCGTTTCCGATGATTTTGTTATCGATATAAAAATTCAACATCGTTAACGTTACCTATTCCTTCTATTAAAAAAGCTGTTCTAACATAGAAAATGTTTTCTTTGAGATCCCTAAGCAAAAAGTCTATAAAACTTTCTTCGTCTCTTTTTAAAAAATCAATCAGTCCAGATTGTTTACGAATGAAATCATTCATTAGAACAGCAAGAAATCCTACAGATGCTGTAATGCAGTCAAATAGAATAGTGTATTCGAAAGATAAACTAGATAGATAGAACCATGGGAAAAACAATAATCAAGCAAAGTCGCAGAGCTATAAATACCTTAGAGTTAATTTCCCACATATTTGATGAATCACACAAGCCACTGATTTACAATCAACTTGGATTAGTAAATCCATTTATATAGATGATAAAATTTATATTTTTCAAAATTTGAAAGTCTGTGGTTAAGACAAATTTTATAAAATGTTTTGATCAATCGGTAAACTTGCATAGAAACTATCGAATCTATGGCAGCAGTTGAAATATTTCGTTGATGTATTAATATTTCAGCACCAACTAATTCAACATGAGTTGCAGTCAATAGGCCGCAGCATCTGCAATTGGTTCATGCATTTTTAGAAACTTTAATGATCAATGCTCATGCTCTATATAACTATCTATGTTTTTATTATTTTCGGAAGTTAAAAGCAAAGCATAGGATATATACAGTTTCCTGAAGATCTTTAGAAACTAAATAAAGTAAGATAGCTAAGAATCGAGTTTCATTGAAGATAGCAGTCTAAGACGACAGGAACAAGTATTTGAAAGCCGCTATATACAATGACCTTTGGCTATATGTCAAGTTGACATAAATGTCACTTGGCAATAAAATGGCTTTTGTTGTTGTCGTTGCCATGTATATTCTGCATATAGTATATACATATATATAGAGTATTTGGTGCTAACTGGGCAGCTGAACTGTCATCGCTGTCAAAAATCAGTCAATCAAAAATAAGTAGGCAGCAGGCAGGACCAAGCACAACAAACCGGAAGCTTATCTCGGAAACTTTAGCACTGAAAAGATATCCCTAAATATATGTATTGAGATACTTATCTCTGTATGTGTGTGTGTTTATGTGAGTGAGAATCTATGTATGTCTGTTTGTGTAAATACATAACGAAGAAGTTTCTTGAGCGCTTTTGCTTATAAAGTTGGCTGGTCGCATTGAAAACCAGGCGACCATGAAAATAATTTCTACAAGCCATCGATGATGTGAGCTCATAAATGCTAGACATGTCGGATCTAGCATGCAGGAGAATTCGTTGTGGGCGTGCATAGAGGGCGTTGTTTCGTTGCAGAAGTGTGAAATTTGCATACAAAAGTTTAACGCATGAACGCGTGCATTTTGTAAATGAAAGCCGTCTACGTGCAAGGGTGTTTGTGTGCAGGATGCCATAGATTTCATTTATATATACATATATATTATATACTTGTATATAGTATATTTTTATTTGTTAATTTACAGCTTGTTATCTATGTCAGCTTAGGATTGGTTTTGTTGCTGCTGGGCAACAGTTTTTTGCGCTTCATTTCATTTGATAGATTTTTGTGTTTTTTTTTTTTTACTGTTTTTCCACATAAGCCTTTGCAGCAAACTCGTTCACGTATAATTGGTTATAATTTATTTGCCAATATCACATCGATTTTGAAATCTATTTAAGCAAATAATACAGCTTTAATATCTATTTCATACAATTTCCTATATACAAACACACACACACTTAATTAAGGACTTAAACACTTCAGCTGTGCTGCAGTGCATCATGACATATGTAATAGGTATTTGGGCCAAAATAAAAATGCAATTAATTTGTTTAAAAGTGGAATGAAATCAAAAATACATGCGCACCGAAATACTCGGCGGTAATTGAAATCATGACACATATTTGCTGACATTGAATGCAATAAACAGACTGCTTTTACTGCTTGTAAATTATAAATCAATGCCAAGGCAGGCAAGTACAAACGCAGTCTTGGTTGTAGACTCAACAGCCAAGTCCGTAAGGATTGCGACATTTCTGGTAATGACTGGAGCACAGACATATTTAGAGGGACACTTTGCACGCCTTTTACGTGTCTCTCGTATAACGAATATTTGAACAAAGTAAATATTATACGAGTATCTCAATAGCAGTGTGCGAGTGTGAGTGTATATCTGTGTGTCTGTGTGGTAGGGTGTATGCATTGTTTTATGGCTCCAAGTGGCATCTCGTTTTTAGCCGCATTGCCCGCCAGACATTGATTCAATCAAATTTTCCGTCATATATATAAACTTATGTACATATATATATATATATATATATATATATATATATATATATATATATATATATGTATATATATTTCAGATAGACGTGTATATAAGACGGGCGCGCGCTCATTTTTATGTTAATGGGCCGCATAAATGTAAGCAAATAAATGCTTCACTCAGCAGACCTGCCTCTTCTTAGGCGCTTCTATTGACTGGAAAACAGCACTTATCCTGGCTGTTACAGTAAGGACACGAGTGAACAAATGTTTCCTTTTGCCAAAATTGTAAGCCTAGTCCTTGAACACACAAGCATCTCTGTATGCATAATAATAAAACAATAGCGATAGTTTTATGTTCCCTTGAAGCAAGTGGTATATAGTTTTTGATGAAGCATTTGAATAGTTTTGTCTTTAAATGTGGGTAGCCAAGCAATATGCAACGCAAAATGATTAGAAAATATGTAGAGAACAAATTGTATGTATCAGAATGTAATTTAAGCTTGAAAAAAATAATTTTTCATAATTTCCTGAAAGATGTTGAAAGTAAGAAAATCTGCTTATAAAAGTAATTAAATTTAGTCTTTCAAATGATATATTTCAAATGAATTGTTGGATTGGAAAAAACAAATTAATGTTATGTTTTCGAAAATGCTCTTTTAAACAAAACTTAATTAAAATAATAAGGATTAATAACCTCGGGTACTGATTCGGAAGGAATCAATTTTGTAAATATTAATAATTTTGGAAACAACAGTTTCAATCTGGTACTTTCGATAGTGGGCTTGATATTTAATCTATAAAAAATTATTCAACAGCGAGAAATAATATTATCTAGGTACCCAAGTCGAAGTTAGGGTGCACCTTATGCATGCATATTGTTTATTTTACTTTTGAAACAATAGTGATGCAATTCTGCTTCTTAAGCATGATTTCGACGGAATAAAGGCAACTAACTTTGCATTAGCAAAAGAAAATGTAAATTAGTGGCATTTTATCTATCTATACCTCACATTTCTCTCGTATGCCCAATTTTGGAAAACTCATGTGATTGGGGTCTAAAATGACAAACTGAAGGATATTTTATTAACTTGAAAAGAAAATTAAAAATTTCATTCATAGGATTTATGAGCTGATTGCCCTCACAGCGTATACCCAGTTGCTAAAAGAAGAACTTCGCTCCGCGAGGACCTCAAGGTCATGGTGCAAAATATCACAAAGCTGAAAACATTGATCTTCAATAGCCTCGAGCATGGACTTTCTCTGGTATCAGATAGTACAATAGAACATGAAGATTATCAGTGCAATATAGCCTTTACATAATTAAGAGCATTAAATTAAAGAAAGAAATCTTATACAAAATCCATGCGTTTTGAAAAAATCAGCCTCTACTCTGTGATTATTCGCTGTCCTTTGGTGTCCTTATGTGAGTCATCATCATATTCTATAAAAGATACAGATATTAAGGCATACACCAATTTTAATTTAACAGGACAGACCATCAACATAGACTCATAAAATACCAATTGGAATTTGTTTTGTTTTTAAATACTATTTTCAGGATACGTCACAACCTATGATATATCTTTAAGGATTGATATATTCCGTTAAGATGATAGTGAATTGTGATTAAAGAAAACATACTTTATCCACATAATTCTAAACTTATTAAAATTTTATTTCAAGAATTAAAATTGTAATTGATTGCGTAAGTATTTTATATATTTTTTATTATACAGGGTGCGCCATTTGTTATGTCGGCACGTAAACATTGAGTAACAAGAAAAAAAAAAACATCTAATTTGTGAATGTGAGATAATTTCATTCAATTTGATCATTTTCAACTTATTCAGAAATAGTTTTTGAACACAACATCAATCAAGTTGCGGCCTTTATTGGCCATAAGAAAATATGCCTTTTTGCTTCGCTTTCTATTAGCTTTTCGGGCATCTCGGTTGGTATAGCAATGATTTCGGCACGAATATTTTTCTTCAGCTTTTCAATGGTCTGTGGCTTGCTGGCGTACACTGTGCTTTAAAAAGAACCCCAAGAAAATAAGTCCGGTGGAGTCGAATCCGGAGTGCTGCCATAAGTTGCCTGTTTGCCATGATATTTTCGACGGTATGCACGTTGAGTTAAGATATCTGAACGACAGTTTTCAATGTATAAAGTAACTATTTTGGCGCGTTCTTTAGGTGTGAAGCGATGCATGCTTGAAATTGTTTATTTCCAAAACATGTGAAGACATGCCATGACTGATTCTATACTTGAGCTGTACATATCCATGTTGCTTAAATTTGTAAATAATAAAAACAAAAAATCAATCTTAACATATTTTTGTTTCAGTTTTATGAAAAGTGTGGGCAATAGGCAGCATCTCTGCTATACATCGCAAGATGTAAGTTTTAAAAACAAATTATTCATATATAATATTTAACTTACTTTAAAAGTTAAACTTAAGTTGAAAGTATAAATGACCTAACACAAAATTTTGAAATAAGATTGCATTATTTTCTAAGATTGCATTATTTTAAATATTTTATTTGTAAAGCTGCAAAGAAAAAAAAAAAACAATATTGTATGTATTCAAGAAATTGAATAAATAATTTTTCAAAATCTAATCTAAAAAATATTTTTTCTACAATTAATCACCGTATCCATTATATTATCACAAATTGCTTTCGAGTCCATCTTCATCTGATTGACAATTTCTTTCGCCTTTCGTAGTCTTCACTTTAGCTTGCATATTAAGCATAGATTTATTATTGATGGTGGGTTGTCACCGAGTTTTATATTCATTTTATATGATCAAATATTAAGCCACCATTATGATTAATTTTTTATGCTGCTATTTTCTTTGCCAACTTGCCAAGAAAGTCATAAACAATATAATCAGCACTTTTCGAAAATATGTCATTGGGAAATGCGTTTTAAGCAGACACAGCTGCGATTTCATTTCCGAAATTCAAGTCAAAACCGAATATTAAGCAAAAAGCAATTACCTTTTACGCCCGATTGTCTGTCATAAAAACTTGTTTAAAAGCAAAAAAAATGTTGTCAACCAAATAAATTTTCATTTACTGCAAAGAGGTATGATAAATATGCTATGGCTTCATGAAAAAATAAAAAGTAAATACTTTTCTCACAGTTCTTTTCCATGTAATTTTAATATGATTGGAGCTTGCCTTTACTGTGCAAAATTGCCTTGGTGACATTTTTTGGGACATGGCAGTTATAAATGTTAATTAAACTTGCTTTGCCACAAACAGATCCCAAAACTAATAAAAACACAAGGACTGCCCTCTGCGACCTGCTCAAGTGCCTCAGTACTCGTACAAGCTCTGTTGGCAATTCTTCGTTATTTGTTATTTAGTAGGAATTTACTTACTGGTCAGTACAATGTCGAGCACACAAAATTGCCGAGAAAAACAATTTCATTTTGCATTGAATACAAATCAAAATAATTTAATGCTCAAGCAATCAAAAGCAATTAAAAGTAGCAAAAGTAAAATCTCTTCATTTTGTTGCCTCCAGGGACAATGGGCTATAAATATTATTTAAAATAAATAAAATGCAATATACAATGAATGTATAATGTATAAAGTTGTTGGACACCATGACATAATAAAAGCACATTTAATTGCAAATAACTTTAAAATATTTTACGCAATACCTGGAGCCTACAAATTGCGGTCACAGCGGCGTATGCGTAATATTTGCCAGCTCACATGGCATCTCTGAGCTTTCATTCAAACAAATGTGAAGCAAAATGAAAAAAAAGGTCGAGAATGTCGCGCGAACTCAGCACATTATATATATATATACAATATAATATATATATTGGCAGTCAGTCAATAACTCGACCACATGGTCATCATTAAAATGATAAATGGTATTTTGTGTTGGTATCAGCAAAAACAAGAAAATACTCGTACGTATTGGAACAAATTACGTTACTGGATTAGGGTAGGCCATAAAATATTTGCGCTAGTCCTATGATATACTAGAAAAGGAAACCGAAAAAAGGGTTGATGAAATTTTGGATGCTCTATACGGATTGCGGAAAAACTACTGTATGTTCATATGAAAGATATAAACGAAAAATGTTTCAGTTTTGTTTATTGTTTTGTACGCTTTAATTTTGATTTTTTAATTTGAAAAATATTAAATTAAAGGCCAAAAATTTTTCCAAGGCTCTGCATATCATAAAGTTTTATTTCAACACAAAGACTTGTGATGCACTTTTTAGGAATGTCAGATTATAGCTCAATTTCGCTATCAACCATTACGAAGAGATTTCTTAAAAAGAGTGAATTTTCAGGGTATTTTTGTATGCAACTTTATAAAATTTCGTAAAATTTATATTCTTCTGTATTTATCTTAGTTACCTTCTAGAGTTTGAGTTACTGTAAGAACTTTTAACAACAACGATGGCAACTGAGTGATGATGAGAACCCAAGAATTGTTGTATGCTTCAGAAAAACTTTCGATAGTTGCTTGATTCAAGTTCTTTTAGCTTTTCTATGAAAACGCCAACAAATTTGTTATTTTCGATCTTTAACTCTGAAATGTAACACTGTTTCAATAAAGTCTTAAATAAAAATAAAGATCAGCTGCAAGTTATTATGGAAAATCTGAAGATTCTGGTCCTCACAAATATATTGATATTTGAATAGCTTTTTAGCGAGATTACAATATAATATTCAATAAATGTGCGAAAGTAATTGTTTTTAATAAATTAAAATTGCTTAAATGTTGCGTCTTTTTAAAAAGTTTATTCTATCCAGTTATTTATAAAAACAATAAATAATCACAACAAGAAACAATCAATCGCTAACAAGTTTAAACTTAATTTTATATGAAATTTAAAGTAGAAATTAATAAAATTTTTGTGAGAATAATTGAAAGAGTCTTCAAATAACTGATTTAGAGGTTGCCCAATACCGTTGGCAGATGAAAAGATCAGCAATGCGAAAAACAAAGGTTTCAAATACCTTTTTTCTACTACACCACAGAGGCCTACATTTTGTAGAACGATCGTTAAAATGGGTTTATTTTTCGTTTAAATAATGTAGTTTTTTTTTTTTCACTTTTCCTTCGGAAAATGTGTAACTTAAAGTTATATGTTTTTATATATAAAAACTTAAATCTTCAAGAAGTAAACTGAGTATTTATTTAAAATGTTTGACATGTTTTCGAAATTGTGCAGAATATACCATGTTTCACGTAAGTGTGTGTGGGCCTATGTGTAAGGTAATGGAGGTGTGTTTCTGAGTATGCGTATGTGTTTACACGGAAATACAGGGTTATCCATTTTGTAGTTGCAACAGTATACCGAAATTCAAAGACCGTTGAAATTTTTATCTCTATAAAAAGCCCTAAGACTTGTCGTTGTGTTTTTAAAACTTTATTGCGGAAATGTCTTCCTTGTGGCTGTCTGTCTTTATAAGATACTTTTGTATGACTATTTCAGAGGCATCATTCTTACTTTCAAAGTGCAGTTCGCCCAATCTTTCAACAGATACCCAAGAGTTTTGACTGCCCATTGCGCGAGCATTTTATTTCCTTAGCCACTATGCGAACTATGCCTTTTCATTTAAGAAAAAAATCGATCCATACACTAGTTTTGTAGTAACTTTTAACGGATGTAACGGATAGCAAGCCATCAATTGAATCTTGTTTGTCGCAGTTCTGCAGTGACATGTATATCACTGAGACAGTTTGGTAAAATCTGCACCACAATATGTACAACCCTATATATACATACTATCAATCTGGTTTGCGAAGCGTGCATTTGCCTTTTGGGTTAACTTTGTGACTGGTATTTGGTGCCGTTTGTCAATGTTCGCCCACGAGAACTGACATTTGACAGACGTTTGTCCATAAATTTTCCATATTGAATAAGTTGCTTAGAGATTGAATGCGAAAAGGCTTTTTGGTGGCTGCAGATATAATTCAAATGATTTACATAATCATATGTTAAAGTTTTTCTCGCTCTATATAGTATATACTAAGTGGGAAATGTATTGATTATTGCATGCTACATAATATTTTAAAATTCTTTCGGTTTTAAATTTATTTTGTAAAACAAAATGGGGTTTTAAGACTTAATTTTTGCCATAAAAATGAATTTTACTGCAAAAAATTAAAATTTCTGCTTCATCAATTATAATTTTAAGCAATATGCTCTATTATGAGAAATTATCGACGAAAGTAACTGCAGGCCCTTTTTTGCACAAGGAAAAAGATTTTTGGTTAATTTGAGGAAAATGTGCAAAAAATATTATGTAAGAATATATTGACTTCATTTTGCACTAAAATGGGTGCAAAATTAACTGCGAGTTCATAAATTTTAATACTGATTTGGATAGTAGGAGCAGGTGAACAGCCACTTCATAGCATTCTACCCCCCAAGCGCTATGGGATATGCGGAGAGTGAGACAGCAAGAGTGACATACAATTAGGGTCTCAGGGGAAGCGCGTAAATTGCTTGGAAAATGTGTTGGGACAGGTGACTCTGTCTGTTTGTCTGGAAAGGGTTTTACTGTTTCAATTTTGGTAGTATGAATTTTGGACGGGAATTCTAGTAATTGCCGTGACATAAGAGTCGGTATAAGGCGGAGTGGCGGTCAAGTATAAGGTAATGAGATGCTTAAGTTATGAAAGCAAGGGATCATTGAATATATTATTGATATATATCGTGTGCAGTATGCAGGTACAGGCAATTGTGGACAATGAAAATAATATAAAATCGGAAATCAGTGCAATATAGAGGCAAATCTGGACAAAAGCGAGCGTGTAAGCACCGAGCCACGTGGCGTAGTGTAGATGTTGGCAAACGGGTGGCTGAAAGTGGTACTGCCAAGATAAGCGGTGGACGTATCGAGAAGAGACTGGCATTTCTACACTCGAGTCAGACGAGAATTTTGAAAATCTCGCATCACAAATGCTTAATATTTTGCTACAGAGTCTCAGCGATTCTAAATTTCAATCCTGAGCTATACATGGTTCTGAAGTAACCCAAACTTAACTTGCATAAGTTAGCTAAAAAAACTTGATTTCCTTAAATTTTATATATGTGTTTACTATAAAAAATAAATATTAGAATAGATATATGTTTTCCTTTTTTTATGCTTCTGACCTAAAATGTTCTTATGTCACCAACATCAAATTCCAATATAGTTTAATTCTCTTTAAACGCTAAATGCGACAATTTAATGTGCAAAAAGTTCACATTGAGGTTAGTTCAATTCATAAGTTGCATTGATGCATTTAAGTAAATACTTTATAATTTAGCATAATTATTCAATTTTCTATTTGGTTGCATTTCATTGACTGCTGCTAAAATATTCAAAACTGAAATTATCATAATACGATTCATTGAAAAATTTTGCTGGCCCGAAACAAATTGTATATAAGTTTAATTTTATGCCAATAAAATTTGCAAAACACAATTTTAATTAAATAACAATTGAAAACCATTTAAGTTTTTCTGGTAACGACATATTTATTTACAACATGTTGTTTTAACAACAAATGTATTGCTGATTATTTCAAATTAAATAATAATACATTTATACTCTTTTTTCCACATGGGTATATACAGAGTATATGACGTACAGCAATGAAATCATATAGTTGGCTTTAAATAATAATAGATTTTAATCTAGATCTAGTTACTTCAATTTTGAGTATTCTAAGGCACTGTCTATCTTGAAAAATATAATCTTTTTTCCATTTTCTGTATAACCTTGCTATAATTGAAGGAAATGCTTAAAGTGCACAAATGTGCCTCATAAGTAAGTTCTATTCCAACCATTTTTGACTTTTGTACCAAATCCAATGCTTTAAGCAGGCTCTGTACTTTGTATTGAATGCCCATAAACTATATTTGA
Source organism: Chymomyza procnemis (assembly GCA_035046065.1). NCBI lineage: Eukaryota > Metazoa > Arthropoda > Insecta > Diptera > Drosophilidae > Chymomyza > Chymomyza procnemis. Next base: position 5,588,941 of record JAWNOJ010000023.1, on the reverse strand, counting down.
ACTTAATTGGGCTGCCAGAATCTCTCACTGCTGCAAAGTTGCAATTTTTCTTTTAAGAACATTTTCAGTCGGCACATTTCAGAGTATTCAAAATTTTGTTTAATTTTTTAATTATAATTTTTTTGTATTATTCTATAATTAATTTTACTAATTCCAAACCAGAAATTACGTGTCCTGTTTGATATTTATTCTTTTTTAAAACACATAGTCGCAACAAGTGAGTAAAAACAGTAGAAAGCAGCAGCAAAATTTATGCAACAATGAGCAAAGCATGTTTGGGCACTAAGCCAACTTGCAACAAGCCCAAAATGCAAAAAACAAACACAATCCCAAGGGGTTTTACACAAACAAAAACATCGATACATGGTTAATTCTTTCATAAGCCGGAAAAAATTTGTGCAAAGAAAAAAATATATTTTAACAGTTTAATACAATTTTGATTTTTTTTGTATACAACATTACTGCACATGTGCCGCAGGATTAAAGATATAGTCCTTTTCTGAATTGTAAAGCGTATAAAAAATGTTGCGAAATCAAGTTACAAGTATTCATTTTAGGCAATTAAACAACGGGCAATTGGGACAATGTTAAAAAAAATAAACTTCCTGAGGCATCCCTATTGCGTATACTTTAATTTATATTTGAAAAAATATTTACATGTTTAATTATAGTATGTCATCAAAAACAATAAAATTAGTTTGACAAAATATTATGATTCTTTTGGCAAAAGTTATGATTTTGTGATGGAACTTGCTACTTCAAGCATTTCTTCCAAGAGTGAATATTTTATGGAATACTTTCGTGTACTTGAGCAGTTTTTAATACTCAACGGCAAAAAGAATAATCCATATATTCTTATTCTCCCACTAAAGCAAATAGTCTGACCAAATAGTCAGAAAAGGCTTTGTTCCATGAGGATATTCAATCCAATTTCAGATGGTAGAATTGTCATAAGGCATTGTGGCATAAGTTGGTATAATTAGTTATAAAATTACGTCAAAATACACACCGTTTTGATTAAAGAATCTTAGACAATTTATACTTATGAGTTATGCTTGGTGTGATTTTTCGCAGTACAAGCGTGAGGCCTTTTACTATCTGCGAACTTTGACCCCTCCGCTTGCCTTCAAATTAGCATTCGCAAAATAACCATAGATTCACTATCCGAATCCCAAAATAATGATTTCTATAAGTCGCATTTTTTAAAATTGTTTACAATTTATAATTTGTTTGGCCATAAGTAGAAAATATTAGATTTCGGTGTTCCCAAATCAGCCGACTTCGCAGAACGACATTCATGATATAATATTTTTTTACCGCTTCAGTGTGGATTTTCAGAGACGAATATGTGCATCAAGGAAATACACATATAAATTAGCTTACAGTCAAAGCAATAAGTTTCTTTATATTAAGTTTTATGAAATCCCAAATAATCAATATTATAATTATTATAAATGTTTCGCGCAACTTTTATTTAAACTCGTTTTTCCTAAATACTCTATTCTTTTCTGTGTAACGAATTCTAAATTTAAAACCAACTGAATTTAAAAATTTTACAAGCTCTTTTAACAAGCATCTTGTATCTAAATGGAAAACTTAAATACACTTTTCTGTAAATTTAAAAACTTTATATAAATGCACAAAACTTTGAGTTTAAATAAAGGGTAATTTTTTAGCAACTTGTTCTTCAAAAACACAGCGAATAATAACCGAAACGGTACGATTTTCAAACTTTCAGAGCTTATTAATTAATAAATTTGATATTTCAATTTCACTTTCGATAAAAAAAAGTGTTAAGTTATGAAGTAACTTGGCTAAGCATGAATAAAAATATAGAAAAATTGCCATATTTTAACCAGAAGCAGTGCAAGAACAACAAATGCATTTCGATATATCAAATGTTTTGCGTGCATTATGCGACGGCTGCCTCTTTGAGCCATAATAATACTTTGAATGGCGAAAAATTTCGTAATATACTTGAAAACTTGTTCTTGTCTAAAAGTTTGACTTGGCAAAAGTGATGGTACCACAAGCCACACAGTTTGCCAAAAAAAAAGCTGGATTGAAAAGCAATTTCGGAATTAAGTACCTCCAAACTATTGTTTTTATGACTATGGTATGCCTCGTGTCTATAGCGACAAGCATACTACAATTGATCAACTAAACGTCAATATAATATAGAAGAATTTTTTATTCAAGAAATACCAAAAGTTGAATCCAGCATATTTGCTGTTTGCAGCTCATTCATGGCTAATATTTACATGAGTCCAACTTTAAACATTAAATATCGAAGTCATTTTATGCCTTTTTCAAAATTTCTAAAACACTTTGAATAATTTTTTTATTTCTACATGATACGAACAATGTACACTACTCAAGGTTAACTCCCTTCTCTGTTATTTATAATAATTTTGAAATATTCTTATGCTGCACAATAAATTATATTTAATTTCGTCAAGTTTATTTCACTTCTAAAAATTAGGAACTTTTAAATTTTTTCGCTAATGAAATAACAAATATGAGATGCATTAAGTTACCTACGGCTACTTTCATACTCAAGAATCAGATGTTTCAAATCGAAATAATTCGTCGATTTGTTAAATAATGTCCCGTGCAATGTATAATACTACAATGTAGTAGAATAATTTCCTGTTTCAAAATCCGTTCAATTTGAAGTGGTGTGCGCGCGTGCAAATGCCAAAAGTTACGTGGAGTGTTGTGGCACGTATGAGAATTCATATATACAAATATATATGTATATGTATATTTCTGTGTATATGTAGGTGTGTATGTGATGCATTGCAACTGACTTCTATGATATGCGCCCACTCACGCACACACACACACGCGCGCGCGGCTGGAACCATGTAAAATCTGTAAATGCGTGTTGCATTGGTATTCGTGTTTCATAAGTGCATTCATTGGTACTGCAGAACTCACCACAAGCTGGCTTACACACGACGGGAATCCCTCTGTGGTGTCCTCGCTGTTGGCGCTTTAAACTAAGCAGAGCGCCATGACAGCGAATGCAGCTTGACTGAAAAATAACAGGCATTGGCTGGTGACCCGCTAAAAGACTGCTAAAAGGCAGCAAGAAGGCCAATTCCAAAGATTCTGATTAATGTTTAACCTATATCAAATGGAAAGCTGCCCTTTTGAACTATCCCCGTGGACAGTCTGCTTTTTGTCTGATTGGCAATTTTCCAGTAACTGAATAAAAAAGCATTGTTTTCTCTCAGTTTTTTAGCTGTTGTCACCACAATTGTTGCAAGTCCTCAAAGTAAGTCTCTAGAAATTGAATTTATCCGCTGGTCTTTTTGGACGTGTTTTATGTCAGTATGACTTTGTCCTTGAGCGTACAACCAGATATTATTGCAAGGGTCAATCTAATGGAAAATTCAATATTCTCCATGTTGCCTTTCTATTTTACACTGAAGCAAATTCTGTTGAACCAAATGAAGCTTAAGCGAAAGTCAAGTTCTTTTTAGAGTCAAAATCAAAAAGGGAACAAAATAATTTTAATCCCGCTGAAGTATTCAAAAATATATAAATTTTTTTGTTCTTCAATAAGCCATCATTTTGTAGCCGATTTATTGGTGGCCAGGCTTCCAGAGAACCCATTATTTCCTCTTTTAACAAGACAGAAAAGTCCATTCCACCAAAATCGTTTCCCTCAGTATGCTCTTGGAATGCATGGAACTTGCAAGATAGCAAAATATGTTTATGCTAAGTAACATTCAGTAGCAAATCATACATACTATATATACACATAAACGTCATATGGATACATCTAGTAAAATCAGAAACTATATCCCTAAAGCGCTAGGTGTGTTTATGAAGTTTTATATTTTTTTTAAATATAAATATTTTTTCTTAAGACGTAAATGTTCTCATATTTTGTCAACTTACTTCACTGAGTTCCTTGTGACACTGCATTCGAAATTTTTGTTTCTGTAATAAAAATGATAAACATACAACAATGTTGCAAAGCCGCATGCATGTTTAAACGAGGTCAGCTTTGAAAGTTAGGAATAGTTTGAATAGTTGGAATCTGTCTGCAAGCTGATGACATTTGATAAATTCTCAAGTATCGCTGCATTATTTACTTCAAAGTTTAATGCAAACTAGGACTCACAATTGAGGCTTTCTTAAGAAACTAAGTACGTGTGCAATCATTATGTGGAAAACTTGAAATTTTAAGTCATGCAGCATAAATTTTATACAAAAAACTTTGCTTCCTTGTTTAGCACACAAGATAAGGCACTGCAATGAGGGATACAAAGAGTAAAAGGTTAAAAATGCAGGCACCAAAACAGTTTTCAAAATGCTGAACTTAATACGTCGAAACAAAGCGAGACTACTTTAACAGCTAACATTTTGGTATACAACCTTTCAGATACATTGAACTACCCTCGCATTTTAAATAAACAGTTAGCCAGAGTGCGACATATAAAAACTAGATAAACTACAGCATTACGTATACGTAATGTTGCTCATATGCGTTGTGCAGACCTATCAGCCAGATTATCGTAAACAATTCATGCTAGGCATCGTTCGAGCTTAAAGACAAGTTTTATGCAAAACTAAGTTAAGAGTTGCAACAGCAGTTAGAAAACTCCTAGTGCCCAAAGGACTTAGAACACAAAATGTCAAAACAACTTCTGTAACGTCTTTTCTGCCAATTCTCGTGGAAAAAGAAAATGTAAATTTATTGTTTTACGATTGGATTGTTGAATTGCTTCAGCATATCGAAGTGAATGAACAAAATAAAGTTAATACATTATTTTTTCTTTTTGTTGTAACAAACTATAACTTGAGTAGTATTTATCGCACAATATAAACATATATTTGTTGATATAAAAATTAAGTAAAATACAAACGAACAAATTTAGAATAAAAAAGTTCAGCTGCTAGGCAGAAAACTTTTAGTTTGTCAGTTTGCCATAGATTTATTTTCCATGTACTCGTTTTTTTGAAAGTAAAACCCCTAAAAGTATGCACGAAAAGTATTGTAAGTGGGATACACAGAATTAATACACCTCGAATTACTAACCAATACTACCAGGTAAGCATACAAAGTATAACATTCACACCCACACACAAAACCACGCACAGTCACATACAGATACACACACCTTATGTTGACAACTTGCACATGTATGAGGACCGCGTAATTTTGGTCTGTCAGTTGCATTCACAATGTTTTTATTTTTATTTTTTATTTTGTTTCTCTACGGTTTCTTATATACCCTACCCATAATGAAGGGCATGCAATTCTATATATAAATCAACAATAATGTTTGACTTTAGTTTTTGAATATTGCAAAAGTTCTGGAAAATATGTATTTTTTTAGGACTTACTTTTTAAATTCCATTCTGTTTTTGTTTATCCTTGCTGCTGAAAATCTTTTTGAAATTGCCTTTTTTTTTATTTTGAAGCTGCGCTGGTATATGGAAACGTGAAAAACATTTGACTACATTCCAAGGAACAACGACGAATTGTTGAGCTTAAACTATGATAAAGATTTAGTCAAATTCATTAAATGCCAGGGGTTAAGATGAATAATTGTCGTACGGATGGACCAGAACAGAGCACAAAAGCTTGTGTTGGCATACACACCACTCTTCGAAGCAGAATTGTTGAAGAGCCAAAACCCATCTCAAGTTGTTGAGCTGAATGATAGGAACCTTTTTTTTTTTTTGGTAAGTAGACTCATATATCGAAAGAATTTTATAATGCAGAAAATTTTATTAAAATCAAGGAGAAATTTTGTCCATTTGGTGGTAAATTGCATTTAACTAAAAATATTCTTAACTAACTAGAAATATGGTTTGCAGTTTAATTCTCTTAAATAATCGATATTGACCTACTAAAACTAAGTTTTTTACTGTGTCTTTTAAATTTAAAAGGAGTTTTAGGTAAAATGTAACATTCGATAACTTCTTTTCAGCCCATCAACCAGCCAACAAATTCCTACAATGCAGTAAAAATTATTTGAAAAGAAGTTAAAAAAGTCTGAAAAAAAATCCTACTAATATTGTTAGGCCTAATAAAAAAGCGAGCTTGCCAAGCCAAATATATATTTATTCATAGTTCTACTACGTACCATTGGTTGGATAACATCAACTTAACTGATAAAAGCCTGAAATTGTCTCATTTCACTTTAATGTGAATGACTGAGTAGACAATCTTGTGGACACAAATCCTTGCAAAAGGTGACTGTATCGTTGGGCGGTAGCCTGTTTCGGGCAGAAGTTACAAAAAAGAATCGCATAAAGAAAGTTTCTGGTTACAAGAAGAAATCTGCATTACACAAAAAAGATAACCACTTTAAAATAAATGAAGAGTCAAGTGTCGCATTTAATACACAAGTTCTTCAGCTTACCGTTGATCAGCTAAAATGTTAAAAAGTTATTTCCGTAATTATTTATCAAGAAGGCATTTATTAGAACATTAAAATTTATTCAAATAATGAATTGGCTTTTCTATAATAATACAAATTAAATTTTAGTTTTAAAACTTAATTTAAATAACTTAAAAAAATAATTTTATACTTTGCTGGACAATAAAGATAGGATAACGAAAACAATGTCTGCGTAGTAGTTTAACTTAATTATTTTTCTTTTGAAAAAAGTTCAACCTTTTGTTCTTATAATTCATTGCTAAATTTTGAAAATGATAAATTAAAGAGTCTTTGCTACAAATGGAAATATCTCAATTAGTTTGAAGAGAACAGGTACCTAGCGTTTATGGCCGAATCCAAACGTAGTTGTCTTTAATAAAGAGATATGTTCCTAGATAAATAGCGTCGATTTATTTGCTAGCTATGCCACTGCTAGACCTATGCATTCGTACTACTGGGTAGAATCCAACTACCGACTTTCAGTTTAGAGACAACAACAATACATTGCTATGTTATGAAATAATTACAAAATTGCTGAAGAAACCGGCCATATTAGGGCAAACTTCTTTTAGGGACATTAAGATCCTGATATAGCTCACCAAAATCGAGTTATCTCTTTATAAAAGATAACAAACCCATTCCTTTTTAGTTTTTATAAAGTTAAGAGTCCTCAATTTCTAAACATACTTTTTTCAGCAAGATAATCTCTCATTTTTTAATGATAAACATATTAAATACCCATATTATTTTTGTATAAACAATAAAGATTTTAGGACCGAACTTCACTTTAAAAATAAAATCTCCTACTCTGTATTTTACTAGAGATCTTGAACTCGGAATTTTCGAACAATAAATTAGGAGTAGAATCAAACGAAACTTTATATAAACGAATATAAGCTGCTTATCACCCAGCAGTCCACGCATAGAGAGTATCCCAGAGCCGTCGGGCCATGCCACCAAAATACCATATTTATTTTTTTCTTTAACTCGTTTGTCTGATTTGGCGAGAGTTTCGAAAAAGCGCACTCATTTGGCATGCAGTGCCATTTGTTTGGATAAAACTTGCATGACTACACGATTGGGTGTGGAAAAGTTCTGAAATTAAAATGAAGACGGGTTTGCAAGTGGAACTGTGATGTGATGACTGGAAATCATGAAATCAACAAGCGTGTGACAGTACTCTTCGTTGTGTCCGTTTTTATAGTCTCTGCAGTGGATTGCGCATACGCCATGGTGGTTGCTGTTTAATATGCGTCACGGCGACACAACGGTTAGCAAGGGTTTAAGTAAGCAAGTCCGTCGCATTCATATTACATGGCTAGCTGAGTGATAGTCAAGTAAGGCAAGGACATATGCCACAAAATAGTTTTACTTGCTGTATTATAGTTCGGACCAGTGTTGTAAAGAAATGGAAAGTGTAAATATGATACTTGACGCAATGTGATTGTTAATGTGACATTTAGAGTATTATAGCATGAGACACTTGCTAAAAGCATAATTTGGTCGGAAGTAAATTGTCTAAAACAGACAAAAAAATTATAAGACATTTGTTGTTAAGCTTATTTCCTTGCGGAAATTAGAATACTGCTTATTTTTTTCCAAGCAAACATTTGAAACAAAAAAAGGAAAAAATTGTTCTATATTGACAGTTTCAATTAATATAAAAGTATTTTATAATAAATCAATCATCCCATACTCAGTTCATAAGGATTAAAGCTTTGGGAAATATGTATCAGATATTTGCTCATTTTTTGGACACTTGTTTGTGTTCTTTATCGATTGAATATTTTTATATTATTATTACTATGCTTTCGATTTATTTAATCTACTCAAATATTTTTCTAATAAAAGTTAATCTAAGCATCTAACACGAATCCTGCAACAAAAAACTTTATCACCCCATATGTTCCTTTCCCGGTGCAAGGCGTTAACTTGCTGCGAAAACCCAGTGCATCCAAACGTTTGTTTGTCTTCTAAAATGGGACTGGTTTTAAATAAGCGGGCAACTCTTTGAGTTTTCGAAACATATTATCTTTTACCTTCCTCGCTTTCAATTTATTGTTTTATCGTCGTCCAAATATATAATTTGCACAAACAAATCTTCATTAGGTGTTTGTTAAAAATGTTACCATGGTGTGCAGGAAAAACCCTGTCACGACGGTTATCTCTGTATTACTTAAAAAGTATTTCAAATAAGTCCCTCTTCAGGCAGCTAAAACACAATAATGGCCCTGAGGTCGAACGGTTAAATCTTAATAACTTTTCAAAGATCAGCGGATATAATTGGTTACCGTGTCTGGAAACCAGCGCTGGTCTGAGATGAAAATTCATGATGAATACAATCCAACAAAACTGACAAAAATCATCTCATTTTGAATAGGGTCTTAACGATTAGGATACATATCGAAAAAAAGCTTAGTACACAGCTCCACATCTCAGATAGAGAATAATCGTAATTCAAAAAAAAAAATGAAAAATCTGGGTTTTAGCGCCACGAACCCAATATATGGACATGGATAACATATGATACCATGCGCATTAATGTTTCCTCCATCGAAATCGCTTGAGCATTTTGGCGTTACATTTATAATTGTGGATGCTGTAATCAAAGAATTAGCAATATTTATGATCTAAAAAGTCTTTTGAAACTGTTTTTCACTTTCAGAGCTTGAGGCAGCGAAGGGTAAAACGTAACCAATATAATGCATATTTTCGAGTACCATAGTCGTAGTACCACAATATTTTGTAATGTATATCATCATATTTTTATTATCTCTTTGAGATTTATGTATAATATATTAAAAACTCTTTATATCAGATATCGCTTCTGTAGGAACATTGGGAAGAATCTGGTTGACATACACTATTGTCGGTCTTGTGCTGTGATCTATCTTCGGCGCCTCGAATCTTGTGGATTGGATTCAATAGGGTATGGTGCTATCTATCTGCATATACCCTTATGCGTTTAATTTTAATATTAATCGGTTTGCTCTAGTTATTCAAAGAAAAATGAATAAATTTAATGGTTGAGTTGATAGTGCAGCTCTTACTATATGTCAATGGAAAGATTTTTCAGATAATTTTGACTTTTAGTTCTATACTGGTTGCAATTTATATTAATGACTTCGGCTTGGATCGAGCTCCGCTGAGGGAGTGACTAACGAAACAGATGTCATGTGAGTAGTCAAAAGGTCGTCTAGGTTTTAATGCGCAGACACACACGATTCACTTTGAAATGCTTTAGAATAACTTAGAATTATATTGCAAATTTAAATTTCATATCGTTTGCAAAAATCAAATCTAGAGAGAAATTCATTTTGATGGTGTTCAAACTAATAAATAGTTTTCCGTGGGAACCGTAGGATGTAGTAAAGATTGCACGTATTTATTATAAGTTATCCTTTTTCGGATTGACTTTTGCCGGAACTTATTTTATGTTGGCACTTTTTTCAATCTATGTTCTTCTATTAACAATTACCTTTTTTATAATTTCTTTACAAAGGACCCTACTAAAGTAGTACAACACATACTAAAGTTCATCGTTTAGAAGTAAAGTTCCTTTAAATATTCCATAAAATTGTTGCGTTCTTCTGCAGTATTATTTATTATCAGGGCAGCAGTAACATATAATGCCACATTTACCTCACATAACATGCCTAGTCCTAGGCACGACCACTGAGACCCAGCGACCCAGAGTCTCTTTGTAATTAGCAGGGTGATAAACAGTTTTCGCCATCTCACAAACAACCCTCATGGGGTCCCACCAAGATGTCTGTCTGCTGGTTGCCTTGTCTTCAAGCCAAATGGCATTAGCGCTTTGTTCTGACACTTATGTTTGTTTGTTGTTGCTTTTTGTAATGTTTTGCCATGTGGCAGGTCGGTGTTGCTGCCTGCCTGCCACAACGCTATGGCAATTTTAAACTTGTACCGAGTTTTAACAAGTTTTATTTCTGGCAATTGATGGCAACCAGTGGAAAAGTTTCAACCAGTTTAGATGGAAAATCGAAAGTTTACAGCTTACTGACCACGGCAGCTGTAAGTGAAGCTTACCTCAACTTGCCACGTTGCTAGGAGGTAAGTGACTGTGACTATTCGCGTAGAGTTTTAATACATTTTATAAACCAAAATTGAGATGAATTTACTAAGCTGGCTTGCTCAAGTAACGTCATCAATCATTTTGCATAATATATATGTTTTGTATTGGCATGGCAATGAGGCGCGCGCTGTGGCATAAACTACATAAAACTTAATAAAAATCTGCCCGCTGTGTAAAATTTTACTTTATACTCTTATAATTTGTTAATGAGCTGCGAAACCTTTTTAGACAGGTTAACCCATAGACAACGCCAAAAACGATACAACTTCAAGGTTGATTAAATTACAAACTTTATGTGCCTAGGAAAAAACAAAAACAAAAACTATTAACTGCAAAACTTTTCAGCAAACATTTACAGCCAACAACAGGAGCAGGAAACCTTGAAACTTGATAAATTGTTGCAAAAAGTAGCCAAGCAACAGTCATAAAACGAAATCCTTAATCATTTGAGTGACATTGACAGGAGCCACCTACTTTGTAGTCAGCCCAAGGCAGAGGCGGCCAGACCCGACGCGACCAGACCAGACCAGACCCGACTATAACTATGAATACTAGAACTGCATAATGTGTAAAGTTTTTTGGTGTTAAAGACGATACAGCAGGTACTGGCAGGGGGGGGTAACGTTCCGGCGGCAAGCCGGCAAAATTTCATTAAGACACGAGCATTCATTTGACACCAGCACCAAGCCACAACAACAAAACCAACAACCAACTTGGTGCGACAACAATGCCAAGTACAAAAACAACTCCAACTTACAGATCTGGCAATGGCACAAGTTGGAATTCAAAGTGTTGGCCAGTAAAGCGAAATGTAAACCAAAAGTTTGTGGCACAAATGCAAAAACAATTAACTGAAATTAATTTACAACAAAGTTTTCGGATTTAGATTTGGATTTAGCTGTAAAGGCTAAAGGCTTGCCAACTTTTAATTGAGTAATGCATCATGGTAAATAGGGCGTATCCAAATATCAAGAGAACATTTTGAATATACAAAATATTACACAAAGCCAAGTATGTAAATTTAATTGTTTAAAAAGCATGGCGAGAATTCTCCCTTTGTCTTCAAGTTGAACATTGTTGAAATTAAGCTAGAGCATTTAGCAGAGTAATTACGAGTTTTGACAAACTATTTTTAGTATTTGCTTAGTGCATGAGTTATAGTTAGTTAAGGGGAAATATTACAGTCTCCATAATACTAAATCGACTGGCACTTGATGCATTTAAAAGACACTTCTTTTAAAAAGCTTATATGCTCCAAAATATATCATTAAAAATACTTGAGTGTATAAATGAGGCATTTCATTTTCTAATTATCTATTTAATATGGTTTTTATATTTCGTTTTTTTTACAACCTACCCTTTTCAGATTTTCTAATGATACTTCTGAGGTGTAGAGTTTGTGATTTTCAGTCTGCTGTTTCTGTCAATTGTTCTTCACTTATATAAAATCAGAAAATTGACAGCGGTGTGGCATATTTCCGTTTCCGAATATTTTTAATTTTTAATTTATTTTTAGTAGTAGGACTTGGTGTTTAACAGAAAAGTTCTGAAATAATGCTATGTTGGACTACCACCCGAACCGTAATTTCGTCGGGCCATTATCATGCGGATATAAATTTTCTTTAAATATTCTCATTTCAAAGGTATTCTCCATGTAATCTTTGGAATTTTTTATTATATATGTTATATATCCAAGGATATATAATAGCATCGACGGTTCATTATATTTAACCTTAAGCATATTTTCTGCAAATACTTCCTTCAACTCTTACAAGCATATATCAACGACATCGAAATACTTGACTCTTCTTTCCAAAATGTCGCCTCGGAAAATCTTTTATTGAGTATCTCATGAAAGTACACAAAACTGCGATATATATTATTTTTTTTTAATTAACAGATATAATAGAATTTTTTAAATTTCTAAATTAAATTTAAAATTCGGAAAAAAATAATAATGAGAACGAATAATTTATTCTTTATAAAAATACCGAATCAATTTGAAAAACCATTAGTAAAATAATAAAATTAATACGAAATAGAAATTAAATGTTTTAAATAAAATGGTAATAAAAAATGGCTTTTCTTACAAATTTCATGGCATGTATTTTTCATAGATCCACCAATTTCTTAGACTGCCATACAAGATTTTAGCCCTTTCTTGAAGCGTCTTGTTGTTCAAATTCAAATTCTAGTTCTTTTTTCTTTAATTGAAATAAAAAATGATTAGTTGATATTTTCCTTTGATTCTCGTTCATCTTTGGTTTATCCAGTTCGACGATGCAATTGAGTTCACCAATATACTCTGATACCAAAATTTATTTATTTTTAATTTTGGGTTACAAGAAAGTTGAGTTTACCCTATACTTAATATTGTATCAAAATTAAGAAATATTTCATTGGAACGAGGAAGATATAGGTAAAGTAAGGTTAAGCCGGCAAGTCCCCACAGTAGGTGGGGGTCTGACATAGAACAATGTGATCATTACTGGAACTGAATGAGTTAATCGTCCAATATACGCGTTTGTTTCGCAAAAGCTAACAGTCTCTGGGGTGGTCTTCATTTTCATGCTGCCTCTATCTGAAAATTTATTTCTCGAGGTACAGAGGGCAGGGCAGTTGCATAAAAGGCGTTCCATGCTTTCCCTGACTCTTGGTTCCCTGCACTTCCTGTATACATCGTCGTCAGTAATGCCCAGCCTATTGGCATGCACTGCGGTCAAGCAGTGGCCCGTTAGTAAGCCCAGCATAGGCCTGCAGTCTTCTCAGGGTAGGTGCAACATGTGATTGCCTAATTTCGGGTCGGTTTTTCCACACATTGTGCCACTTGCGAAAAATACCGCGTGAAAAATGCTTCAGTGGTCTGGTCACTTAAATGACGCCTCTGTAGGTGGGTATATGCAGTATTCCGATGATCCCACTCCTGCATGCATTTTGGATCCTTTTGTGAAGATTTTAGGTGCGTTTTGGTCAATCATAATGAATCATAATGAGTTAGGAAAGAGAAAGGGAATAATAAAATCTTTAATAAGATAGGAAGTCGTAAAGTTTAGTATAGTTAGCGCATAAAACGCGAAAAGGATCGCAGTTACGATATCTTAAAAGTCTTTGGAGGGTCTTCGACATTTCCTTCTGGTTGGATTCATTTTTCACTTGCACAAAACTGTACTATATGGTACAGGAAATAAAAAATATTGTTATTTAAAAAGAAAGTCTAAAAATGCCGGAATGGACGTATATGAAACTTTTTCACCATAAAGGTATCGTTTAAAAAAATGGGTAAAGAATAAATATTCAAAATTGATCTATAGCCCGTACTTTTTATTTATAATTATAATGTTGAAATTAAAAACAAGAATATTAATTTTTGTACATGATTTTAAATACAATATTTTCCACTTATGATCAAAGCTGACCTATAAGTGCCAATTGCTGGATCCTAAATGTCACATTGAAAAAATATTGTTTACTTAATGGGACGCAGTTTAAAAAAACATCATTAGGTCAGACAATGCGTTTTTTTTTTGTTTTTGCTAAAAGTAGGCCGTTGCCTAGGATAGATAACACACGCAGTGGGAACTTTTGTCCTGAAAAGAAATTTTTTCAAATTTTCAGCTGTGATGAGCAGTTGTCGTAAGTTTTGCGGTTGACATATCTGGAGTAGTTTGAGTGGGTTGGCATTTGTTTTTATATTCTGCACAAAAGAGGGCAAAACATCATATCTTTATGAATAGTTTAAATCTGTCTTCATAAATCTTGAAAACACAGACTGTTTTGAGCAGCAACTGCTCCGCCTTTTACTGGTCCGTGTCCAAATTTCTATGTTTCAGTTAGTTGCTACGTCTGCGGAATACGGAGTATAGTGATACGATAGTTTTTTTATTTTCTGACATAGACCCGCTATTATGCAACATAAATATTAAATATTAAACTATTTAATAAGAATCGAAATGCTCTCTCTCTCTCTCTCTCTTCTCTCTCTTGTAGGAAATCATGTTTAAGCAAACTTTATTCCAACAATGCCAGAATTGTGTATGATGCCATAGGTCAATATCCCAGTAACCATAAACCTTGTCCTTGCTCTTGAAATAATTTCTAGTCCTTATGCTAAATCTGTTGCCAAAAATTTGTATTTAAACTATGAACCCACGAAAATTTATACAAGTGTGTGCGTGCGAGTTTTTGTATCTGTGTGTTGTGAAGGCCTGTTGGACGCAACGGTTCTGACAGTTTTATGTTAACTGCCAAGCCAGTTCAGGCCATTTGACTTGGCTTGTACAAAAAAAAAACAGCATAAGCCTTGTTGTTGTTTTATTTATTCTACTTTCTTCTTTTTAAAACAAACAAAACTTATGGGATATCTCAACTTTGGCCATGTATCTTAAGATTTAGGCAGTTTTTGCTACCGTGGCCACATGCTCGTTGCCCGTTGCTTGGCTCTGGTCAGTTGACTGACCCTTTTTGTGTATGCTAATATCTCATTGTTGTCCTTTGTTTTTTTTTTTACTTGTTGGTTGTGTATCTATTTTTTGGGATGTTGTAGTAGTTGCCTTGCCACAAGTATTTATGCAAATGATAACAAAGGCAGCAGCGTCAACGTTAAGATCTTCTTAGCCAACCTTTCTAAGCTTCAAGCCAAGCAGCTTTAATGGGCACGAACTTCTCATTTCACTGTCGGTGTCTCTCTCTCTATGAGCTGAGAAATAAATTAAGAGCAACAGAGCATATGAAAAAAGAAAAAAAATCGAAATAAAAAATGGTTATCTATATGAAAGTACGACTTGTTTACTTGAAGTGCTCCAAAGTTCTAGACAAGCACACTCCAACGCATTGAATGGTACTGCAATGCTCTTCACTATGCCAACTAGTCCCATTGCACGCCGCACTTGGTCTCGAAATACAATTTCATTTCATTTGTAAAAATTGCATATTTTGCATATTCAGTACTTGGAGTGTAATCAACGCAGGGAGAGCAGTGGACGACCATAACCAAGCCCAAGCCTTGTACTTTTCTGCAAGGCTTTAAGTTTTAAGTTGCATTTTTTGGAATAAAATTTAATTGAAAATATTTTGCAATTCCGGCAGATTTGCAATCTTCAATTTTACAAGAGACGCCAACATTTAATTAGTTTTTGTACTTGGCTTAAATTTACAGCAGAAAGTTAATTACTTTTGAATCCTGCAACATTATCTAACAGATGTGTTTCCTTTTTCTTACAACTGTCGTGTTGTTTGCGTGTTGTCTAATAATTGCTTAGGATGTACAGTGGATTATGTGAGAGAATTCCTGCTTTTATTGAATGCAGTCAAGATATATCAATACTGTAATTCATGAAACCACAAAAAAAAAAAATGGAATTGACAATGACAGGAGTTGGGTTTGAGTTGGTGAAGAATTATCATAGTGATTCCTAAAAGTTTTATCCAATTAATGATGATTTCCTTTGTCACTACCAGATCTGGTATATATATGTTTTCCAATGTGTTAATTCTCTTATAATAATTTTCTTGATAGTCGCTCTAGTGCCAATCTGCACTTTTGGGGCTGCATTTCTTACTTATATAAAGTGGGCTTGCTTTGCCTATCACTGTTCCAAAGCGACTATCTTCTTTCCTAGCAGTTGCAGCGAAGCTGAAAAGATTAGAATTAGTCCTTACAAAATACCAAAAAAAAGTTTAACAGAAGAAATATTGTAAAGAAATTAAATGTGTATGGTTTTAATAATATTTTTTGGGACTAACCGAGCAATACGAAAATTGCAACTTTCAATCTTTCAAATAGCACTTGGTTTTTTATGTTTGTCTTCTACTCCTCGGCTCAATTAACAATTTACATCCTTGCATAGTGGCTGGCCCATTTTTGAAGGTCGAGTCTACCCCAAGTAAAAAATAATCCCTTTTGCAGTAAGTGTGATTAAGGGCGTACGCCTAATGTTGAAAAATATTTTTGCATGTCTTCATATTTCGAACATTTTGAATGTATTGCCTAAAAACTTCAGTAAATTATTGTGCAACTATTTATTTATTTATAAGTTTATTATTAAGTCCAGTTGAACTTAAGATAAAAAAAGTTAAACATTCTAAAATTATAAAGTAATAAATGATAACGAGGAAAAAATATAATAAAACTAATCCGTATTGCTAGCCTGATGGGTCAATTTTTTATAGATGTGCACCGTCTCACATCTGGAGATGAAAACAGAAAGTAGCATATAAATTTAAACATTTTTTCCAAATAGAAGCCAAAGAACAGCGTTGACCAAGATGGGTTTTTATTGTTCATGATTGGTCAAAGAAGCTCGATTTGGGGAATCAAGATAAGATAGATAAAGAAATGGATTGGATAAACCATTCAAAGGAGACGAAATCATAGAGGTTATTATAATTTACGCATAGGGCACGAAAAGGATCGTGTAACGCATAATTAGTTCTACAAAAAGTTAATGCTAGAGGTCGAAAATTACGAGTTAATCTAGAAGGAATGATGAAAGAAATTTTATTATTGTCAGTACAAAATTATATTAATTTTATTTATAAGAGTAAATTCATCGAGAGTTGCACTACTTATTACTAGTACTACTTACTTACTACTACAGGATATAGCTCCTCGAGCTTTTGAACTAAATATTTTAATTTTAATAAATTAAATTAATGTGTAAACAATAACAAGAGTGTATTTCCCTCAGGAGAAATTGAAACAGACTAAAAGCTTAAAATACTTGTTAAACTTGGAGGACTATATCAACAACTTTATGTATGAACAATTTTGTACATTTTTTTAATAAATCTTATGCATTGCACACTATATTTTATAAAGGAAATAAGCAATTTATTTCAAAAATATAACCCTTTCATGTCAGTTGTCAAAAAATTCTAATAATCAAATATTTTTTGAACTAGATCTTAATTAAGATAAATACAATTTAAAAATATTGCCCAATAATTAGTTCATTATACATTTTGAAAATTAAAAGGAATGTTCAAAATATGTCTTTTGAAATATACCATTTTTTGTATTATTTAGAAACTTTTGTGTACATTTAAAACTGAAAATAATGTATTATTCGTTAAAAGATACAACTCGCAAGGCGCCTTTGAGATCGACTGATTCTAAGAGTTACATGAACACACAAATCGAAAAATGTCGCTTTAATATTGCTTGTGGTCTGTCCAAGTATCCAAGGAAGTAGCAATTTAATAAAAAATTATAATAATTTAATAACAAGTCCTAGACAACATTTTGTAATTTATATTATCAAGAAATTTATTTATATTTAATATTAAAAAACTAAATTAAATTTTCGCATAATATAGGTTCTAATATGTGAAGGAATAATCTGATAGCAACTATATTGAAATCATTCTTACTTCGCAACAAAATATTTGACTTATTTGCACCTTCACAAGCGAAACTACTTTTATTGAATTATGCGAAATTTTTGGAATTCGTCACCCACTGTGCCTCAGCGAGGTTCTTAAGGAGTTTTTGTTTCCTGTGAAAAACCAGTTAATGTTTTCTCACATCCCAACTACACATGCCACACACTATACACGCCACCAGAGTGGCATACATTCCTTGTTGCTTGTATACTAATTGGCTTTGATTTTTGCACAGAGCAAAAGTTACCAGCTTCAAGTTTGCTCATACCTAGGGGTACCCAACCCCTAACCGAGCCACTTACCATCCATTTAGCATACATCCAAAAGCTTTAATAAGAAATTCTGCATAAAGGAGCAGAATCCAGCTTGGCACAGTGACAATTAACAAACTTTAGCCAACTGAGTGCCACTCAGTACTTCCCTAATGAAAACTTGAATGCACAACAGGCACATACACGTTCACTTTCACAATCACACACTCAATTACCTCATGTTGCCGCAGATGGTGGCAAACAAGGAATTTGTGTACTCACTCAGCCAGTTCCTTATTTGCTTCGAAAAACAGGCTGCGTCAATGCATTACGTAACACATAGGTCTGACACTTGAGCTACCAACGTCAATTGCAATTATATAACTCCAACAGCTGGGAGGGGGGTAGTGCACTAAAGTACACTCTGTGGTATCATTCACTTCATGAAGGCTCTATTTCTGTCTTTCTTTTTGCTTATTGTCAAAGGCACCCAACCAGATGAAGGTTAAGCTGCTCACTTTGGATAAGCAGTATATGATATATTTGTTTTAAGCTCAACAAGAAGTTGGCTTTTATATGGAAAGAACGCTTGATGGAGAGCATATAATAGTTGTAAGTAACTTTAATGTACGCAAAATGTATATTATTTGGATCGTTCAATATCATCTTAAAAATTAAATTGCTAATAAATACTTTGTGATTTCATATAATCAATTAATTTCTTCCGATATATTTCTTCAAATGCTTGAAGTGAACAACGATTTGTGAGGTAGGCCGTTTTGAATTTATATCAATGCTGGTCTATTTTATTTAAGCTATATTTATTATTAATATTGAAGTAAATATAATCATTTTTTTATATAAAAGTTGACATCAATTGTATGCACTACAAAAAAAAGACTAATCTTCATTTTCATTCTAAATAAATATATATATATATATATATATATATATATTCGAGAGCACATGTCCCTCCAGGAAAAGGCAGCAGCAGAAAGCAGACGCCTCCCAAATAGTGTCTTTCGGTCCATCATTCTGTACGCTGTTCCAGTGTGTGCCAAAGCTCTCTTTTGCGTGGAGTATTCTCAACCTACCGTATGTGTTTACGAGTTTGTAGTGCATTCAGAACCATATCAGATGATATGGAACGCTATATGTGAATCTCCGAGAAACGCGAAAGGCTCTCAGACTGGCGAGCTTCAACAATTGGCATGAGAGGTCGAACAGGTCCCGGAAAGGCCGCTGGAGTCTCATAACAGCGATCAAGACGTGGGTCACACGGAAGCATGAGCAGCTATATTTTTGGCTAAGGCAACTGTAGTCACGGCATGGCTGCTTCTGGACATACCCACACAGATTTGGTCACGACACGAGCAACCAATTTGAGACGTGTGGGACAAACGGTTATGCAAAGCATTGTATCTTTGAATGTCCAAGATTCTCCTTGCCAAGGGCCACACTGGAAACGATAGTTGACAAAAACATGAATATCAGCAACCTAGTGCCAAAAGTACTAGAAATCATAGAAAACTGGCAAACTGTGGCAACCTTTGCTAAAATAATAATAAACGAGGTAAGACGCCTAGAACGAGCGGGCAGTGGCGTTGAATAGATGACACTAGGCTCCCTGCGAAGCTATGCTTCCCGGTCATCCGTTGGGTGTTAGTGCCATCTCTTCTTATTATTTATTTATTTTTATATTTGTGAATTTATTATTGAATATATAGTATAATATAATAAAAGTATAGAATAAAAAAAATATATATATAATTTGTAGCAGATGGATCGGAAGACCCAAAGCAACCTGGAGAAGATCCATCCTTCAAGAATTGGACCAGTCTAACACAACATGGGACAGAGCCAAACAGACGGCGCAAAACAGGGCTCGCTGGAAGGCTCTAGTAGAGGCTCTAAGGCAAATAACTGAAAAACATATTTTTATCTGATATATTTGATTTTAAAATATCAAGCTTAGGATATATTAATAGCTGTTCGAAAAAATTAGTGACCTACGGTTATAGTATATATATATAAATAAAAAATATTAAAAATAATGCAAATAGTTTTAAAGTTACTTTAACGAAACACTCATTTCCCTTTATAAATAATAAAATTAACAATAATTAACAATAATTGTAAACTTAAATTAATTTTATTTATTTTTTATTTTATTTTTAAATTTTAAATGTGAGGGTTGGTAAGGAATAACCGAAACATAGTGTACCTATTTTATTTTCTGTTAGATGGCTTTGAAGTAGTTAAAAAATATTTATTGCATTTCAATAAGAGTGGAAAATATATATTTTTAAAATATCTTTCAATGCAAAATATTTTTTTATTTCGGACTCAAGCTAAGATTCTTCAAATTTCTTACTAAAATTGCATTTTGAACTACTTTAACGATAATATCATCCTAGCAATGTTTAGTAGTGCATAAACCCCTGAGGCGACAGCATTGCCTACACCCCAATACAAATTTGACAAATTCGTATAATCCCCTGCCTAAAAATCTAAAGAAGTTGCACAATCCCAATGCGCATTTACAACTTTAACTATTTCTGATTTTTATTTAATAACAGAACTCTTTTTCAAGGACCTTCTTAGGTTGCCTGACGGAAACATGAATCAACTTGACTAAGTGGATTGCTTGTTCTTGTGGTTCACATACTAACCAAAAGCAGCAAATGTTAGTCCCAGTTTTTAGTGGGTTTTCGGTGAAAACTTTTTTGAGCATGACTGATGCAATGAAAAAGAGTTTAAATTCTTAATTCTCTGCTTTTTCGTTTTTGTACTCTACACACTTGATTTACATGGAATGTAATACGATAACGCAATAATTTTAATTGTTGATTTTTAGCAACATATTTTACGGCAAAACATGTTTTTTACTGACACATGTTATGTTTGTTTTTTGTTGCCGTCAAACATGTTCAGTTTGGTCTGAAATTTCATCATGAATTTACCTTTAAACGAATAGAGCTTACAAATTATTGTATTTTATTATCGAGAGTCAGTATAATATCCAGAAAAATTCAATGTATGGCAAACATGATGAGCCGTCAGCATCGTTGGATTATCCTTTCTCTAAGATAACGAGGCTCGACTGCATTATTGTGAATGACGAGCTGTACCTAGTTAGACTAACCAAACACTTTGTTCAGATAATATGAAGCTACATGCCAGACAGCAGTGCAAACAATCGCTCAACCAAAGTTCTCTGCTCCTTTTTTTTTACTAAATTAAGTACGTCTGAAGCTCTATTGACGCACTGGGCGCCAATATGAAAGAATTCATTCGTGAGATATCACGAATATTAAACTGCTTCGCAATTATAAGAAAAAAGACTTTTTAAGAACTAGTATCAAATTTAATTATAACAATCATAGTTAATATTATTATTCATAAAAATATTAATTCGATTTGCGATTATTTTCTTTATGCTGAAATAAACTAGCTCTATAGTAAATTCAAAATGTGCCATGTGGCCAGAAGAACCCATATATATTTTTCTTTATTTTTAAAAAATAAAATTAAGTTGTAATATAGTCATATAACTTACAACGTTAAGTTACACAAATTTAAGATAAATTAAAAGATGATTGTAGTGTATAATATCGTCTCGGGGAAACGACTGCTACCAACCTTTCATTAAATGCTGCTTACCGTATAATTTTTCACTGTTCTTATTTGGTTGCCTGCTTCTGGCAAGCAACTAGTTGGGCTAAGTGAGTTGTATTTCTGGTAAACTTTACTGGACACTGGAAATAGCCTAGAGTGGGCTGTGTGGGGCTTAAACTTATTTGAAATACGACTTGTGAGGTAAAATAAATGTTTGTGCATTTTTAAATTTGCACAGCGTTCTCAACTTGTTAAAAAATCAGTTTAGCATTTTTTAAACTTTTTTAAGATGTTTGAGATTACAAACAAGCGCTGATTGTGATTTCACAGCTAAATATAACGCAATCATACTATTACGTTTGAAGTCTATTAGTGATTCATTTTTTACGCGTTCACCCTCGCCATATTGCTTTCGTGCGGGTGTAACGTTAAGCTAACTAACAGACAACGGATGCCCGTATGTCAGCTGCGCTAGTGGTCTAAAATGAGTTACACTGAGCGCTTGTTTCAGACTGCACAGTATGTGAAACGCAGAAATTTATCCTAAGTCTAATACAAGTAAGAAAAAGTGTTTGGAGTCCCTTCCTGCACATGATTTTCAAAAATATACATGTCAAATAACTTTGCTTTGTTGTAGTTTTATGCTGTAATGAAAAAATATATATATTATCAAAA
Source organism: Chymomyza procnemis (assembly GCA_035046065.1). NCBI lineage: Eukaryota > Metazoa > Arthropoda > Insecta > Diptera > Drosophilidae > Chymomyza > Chymomyza procnemis. The sequence continues at coordinate 5,566,517 of JAWNOJ010000023.1, read as the reverse complement.
AGAATTAAGTGTTACTAGCTAAAAATTGTAACACTTTCTGTGTGAACCTTTACGAAGCCAAAAGCATTGTCATAATTGTGTTTGTGGTAAGCTAAAATACCCAAATTATTAAAAGTGGCAACGCCACTCATTTCAGGCGGCCATTTTGTATGCAACAAAATGCACTTAACACTTATACACACACACACACATAGCGTACGCACTAACAAACACAAACACATGCTGTGTCACATCAATACGCACGACATGCAGGCCGACTGCAGTGCAGAGTTTATTTATAGCATACTTCCGGGCGCCATGTTGGTGTTGCTCAATTATAGGCAACCATAAAGCACCTGTGTGCGGTTAAACTTGGACGCACGCACATGAGCACACACACCCACCCACAACCCCGTATATACGCATAGACAGCACTTAATGGTGAAGCCTATGGCTATGCCACATCCTTACAATTATGTACGTAGTATTTGTGCGTGCGTGTGTGTGTGTGTCGTTGCCTTTGTCTGCCAATGCGCCCGCTTGCCGCTGCCCGACCAAAACTCAATCTGCTGCGTGCTCTTCGGTTGTCATCAGCGTAATTATGCTGTCAACAAAAAGCACAACACAGACAAACAGACGCACAACCTGACACACACACAGATAGACAGACAGACAGACAGACAGCTGGGCATCGAGTTGAGAAAGTTTTTCAGGTCATCAGTTGTTTCTTTCTGGGCTGTCTCGTTTAGATCTTGAGCTTGGCACGACGTGAAAAGTATTTAACTTGGTTCATAGTCGCAGGACTCTCAGGATGTTTAGTCGTGTCTTGGTGTCGGCTCGTTGGCCATCAATGTCCTCACACTCTGCGGCATCAACCCTGCCTGGGCGTGTGTAAATATTTATATAATGTTTATTAGCTAGCTGCTGGGAGCAATGGCTCTACTTCTTGCTTGATTGTGCGTTAAGTGTTTAACAATTTTTATTTAATTTCTACGATGACAGTGTAAATTGTGACAACAAGTTTGCTAAAACTTTCAATTGTTATTATTTTTAAGCAAATTATTAATTACTCAAAAGTAAACAACAATAAACTCATATTTATTTTCATGCAGCTAGTTTCAAAAATTACTAACATTTCAACGTTATTTGACTCTTACTTGTACGCTACAATTTTCGAAATACTCGTACCCTTTTTTACAATTAATATTTAAATTTGGTAAACAAAACTTTAGGTTTTACAGTTAACAAAAACTTTTGCAACTTTTGCAGTAAGTTGTTTGGCTATAAAAATAAGTATCTACTAAGTTTAGTACAACTATCAAATAACACTAAACATTTACTGGCTACCAAAGGACTACCTGAGCCCCTTTAAGTTTGGCAGTTTTATTTTATATCAATGACATTATTTCGAAGCGTTTGGCATTTTGCAAGAGCAGTCATTTCTTGTCGTATTCGTAATGTACAAAGTTCAGCGATTAGTAGACAAAATATAATAATAAAACGAGCCCATTAACTAAATGCACGAATTTCACTAAACTTACTTTTATTCTAATTTGTTATTGCATTAAAATACGCAAAATAAGCAAAAAAATATTTCCGATATTACATTTCGGTGACTGCATTGTGAGTGCTGCGTAAAAGTTGAGTTAAAAATAATAAACATGTCATATTTGGACTAGACTAAAAATAGTTTAAAGTGCTTAAAATACATACAAAGCACGAATACGACAAATCAAAATTAATTACAAAATGTAAAATGTTAAATTAAATTGGTATTTTTTTGTTTGTAGCTCATTAATTTGACAAAACAAAACAAATTGTGTACTCTCTTTTTGTTTCGCCTACAAATTTATATTTATTAAGATTGTTGCTGCATTTAGTTATTAAATATTAACTTATTTTTGTAAATTTTGTTGCTAATTGATTTTTCTTAATTTGTAAATTTCTATTTTATAAGTTTGATTCAATTGACACGCAAACATTACAAAAGTCATTAACTTGTTATTAAATCAATATACAGTTGCTTGCCATAAGAGTATTTCTTCGCAGCCATAAATGTCAATCACTTGCTGTAGACCACCCAAGGCTCTGAACATCTATCAATGCTTTGACTAATAGATGACATTAACTTGTTCTTTATTGGCTGCAAGCATTTACTTCATCTATATTGCAGTTATAAATTGTTAAATTGGCTTAAAGCTACAAATGAGCATTCATACTGTAGACCATCAACACCAGCTACAGTGACAACCCATTAATCTCGATAAGTTTTATCAAGTGTTTAAGTCTAGTATATAATTCTCTAGTTGCGGTAGAAGTATGTATATGCGTCTGTCTACTCTGCGGCATGTAGCACGAGCCAAGTTCACAAAATTTGATTTATCCGAGCAGAAACTACAAGCACAAGTTTAGGCGACAAACTGAGTAGTTTGTTTTGAACTTTTAGCAAAACATGCTTACACACATAGATACAGTTGGACATGGATGTGTGCGTGTGTGTGTGTGTGTGTGCAAGTGTGGGCGTTTGTCACATCAATTATATAGCCAAATGTTTGTTTACGTATCTGAAAGCAAGGCGTTAAAATTTAATACACTCTTTCGAGTCATAAATCATTTAAAAGCTTCTACAGCTGTCTAACTGTCAACAATACGCTGCGTATTAGTAATATGCATTTGACTTAATTAAATGCAACCTAAGGGATATGCTTGATACGACTAAATGTTTAGTACAGAAAATTGTTGTTAATAATGTATATATATATATTTATATATATCCGCAAAGGAGCAAAAGGCGCAAAAATACAAATTAAATTAACATATTGTCTAACAGTTGTTTGTTAAGTTAACATTAAATCATTAACATAGCGCTGTTAAAATTTCCCAAAACAACAAGCAGCATCCCGACGTAAATATTTGTTGCCTGCTTTGCGGCGTCTGTGCGAACGGTTTGTCAGTTTCAAACGCGCCTTCATATCGCACGGAGTACTCAAAGCGCGTAATTCTATTAACAAATGTGTTGAACAGTATTTAGCGAAATAATCAAAACATTTTATAAATATTTTGAAAATAATAATGTTGCACAAGACATGAATTAAAATTATTTTCAAATGGGAATTCAAAAAAATAATAATCTATTTAATAAATAAAATAGACGAGTGTGTTAAAATTCTTTAAACAAAAGGAAGCATATGCATGATTAAGATCATTAAATGTATTGTGCATACTTGTTTGACAAAACAGTAGTGTTTACAAGTTTAAAAAAAAAAAAAACAAAAATAAATAATCCAAAACATCTTTTAAAAATAATAAAAAAAAATTGCTTAAAAGCGCGGTAAAAAGTGACCAAAAAATATTATTGCTGTTAAATTTAACAATTCTAATATATTTAAAAAAGCTCTAAAAAAGGCATCAAAAATCATTTTTTGAAATTTAAAAAAAATACATATTTGTGAGCAATATTTATATATTTTAACTTGCATGTGTTGTTGCTAGGAATATTTTAGCAAAATTTTATAGTAAAATTACAATTACAAAAAAATAAATATTTGACGCGTTATTAAAGTGATTTGTGTAGAACCAGTCTAAAATATTTAAATAAATTTTAAAATAATCATAGTGAAATTTTGCAAAATTTATTTGTCACGAATTTGTGCAAATAATAACAATACTTAATTAAACCATTTAAGTAAAGCAGCTGTAATATACATTTAAGGACAAGCGGAAGCCATTACCAGAGGCACACATCTCGAGTAAGTCACAAAAATATTCATAAGGCTATTTGTAATCCCATACGTTAAAATTGTTGGTGTTTGTTCAAGATAATTAAGATGGAATTTGAGTCTAGCAAATTATAAGCATGAGTTAAATGTAATCCGTGTAAGAAATTCGCATTAAAGTCGTCGGTATCATGTGTTTGGCATTCTTTATGAGAGCTGCCTGATTACCAAGTAAAATATGAAAGCAATTCTTTTGCTGTGTAATCCTTTTTGATATCCTTTGCTTATAATGGGTTTATATTAGAACATACACAATCACACACATATGTGCATAAACAAATACGACTTAATTGGGCGGTTGGCTTATTGAGTGTCTATGCGTTGAGCCTCGTCAATTAGCAGTGTTCCTCAAAAGGATTTGCTATTTGGTGGCAAAAAACGAAAGCAAATGTTTATGCTTTATATATAGCACATTTCTATTAGTTATAGATTTTGATGGAGTGAGTATTTGATATATTTTTACTCAAATATGTGAACTTTTATATTTTTAAAATCTTTTTTTTAATTGCCACAAACACAGTTTATTATGCTATTTTTTTCGAAGTTCCCTAAAAATATTGAAATGAAATATTTGCATAAGAAAAATTTCGATGAAGTTCGATTCAAGTTCGATTCAAGGAGGCAAATTTCAGAAATTCGTTTTGTTTTGTTTCAGAAATTTTTGACTGCATGACAACGCCTTTTAACTTAATAACAATATTAAGAATTTAGTCAAAATATATTTATTCAAATTATTGACAGTATTTTATTGAATTTCTATTAAATAATAATATTATGAGGAAGCGAGAGTATGGCTCTATGATGAGTTTTTGAGATTTACATAAGTTAAGCCGAAAGTGTAAGCAATATTTACTTACAAAAAATTTTTTTTTTGAAACCTTAAGAGTTAAGTCAATGCGTTAGGTACTAAGTAAATGGAAAATTAACATCTTCTACCTGATCCTTATAAAGCTGAATCAAAAATAATAAAACCTAGCATGGGTCACTAAACATGATTGCGCAACTAACAAATTTTGCTGCATTAAATGAAAATATTAGGTATACGCATTATGGCCTATTGAATAATCATAGTAAGCTTCGGTCAAAAATTATGTAAATCTGAGATGCACTTGCAGTTGGGAACGCATTTTTTTGTCGAAAATATTACAAATGTGCAATAAAAACTTATGTAATAGTTGTAAGCAAGCTTTTCAATAAATCTATATTTTGTACACAAAATTAATAGTTATGTATACGCTGTATATATGTACTGAAAAGTTTCGCCAGATCAATTAAAAACTATCCAATCGTTAACGCTATTTTGCCTTCAGCGTGTTATATAGAATTTCGTAACATTTTTGAGACTTTATTTTTTGCAACACATTTGATTCGTATCAAGCATCAAAGTCAATCAATCTATACTTCTCTTTTATAAAAGAAAAACTTACAAAAATGTACGACGTTTCATTTCATTGATTTTTTTAAGCAAAAATTTATATATTGTTAAAAAATTTGTTGAGCGAAAAAGAATGAAGCCTGCGGCGCTATAAATGCAGCTAAAACTACTCAAAAAAACTCACTTCTCTCGAGGATTTATGGTCCGACAGAACAACGTCACCGTCAATGACATCGCTTACGTTAATTGATTTCAAAATTGTTTTTTGTCCACATTATATGTGCTGCACTGAGTCCACGTGTGACAACAGCAATATGCGGCCAATTGCCGTCGCTTTGCCCTAGAAATGGTGAAAAAAATGTATTCCAAATGAGTTGGTGCCGTGGACACGAACTCATAGATCATGCTACGAAATGCTTGTTTAATTATAACGAAAGAGTAATGACTCGGTTGCAGTAACTGGAAAGTACCATTTAAATTTTAACGAAAATAATTATTCTTACCCGAATGTGTCTTTTCGACGCTTTTAGCAAAATTTGTTTAAAAGGATTTATTTGCTGCTCATTTTGTGAAATTTTGCCAAATACCAAATGTGTACTTTATTATTTTGATACATATAATGCTATGTACGAGACATTTTGCATTTTTTGTATTATTTTTATAATCTTTTTATTAAATGAGTTAGGGTTGTTTATAAAATTAGTTCATGTTGTTGGCACATAGATTTTCTCCAAACTTGTAGTGAATGAATTAAACTTATACAGTTGCTTATAAATTACTGACCACATCATGTCGTAGAGCATCGCCCAGTCGTTAGCTATTTGTACCAGCACAAACTGGGTAAAGTTTGTATTAATTTCTGCCTTATAGATAGCCAAGCAATAAATAATGGCACCCCATTACTTATTTGTACTACGGAATTTGCTGGCGTCAACAATGCACAATCGGTTAACAAATCTTTTAACAGCTTCCACAAAGTACCCCGCATTACCTCGTCGTAGCACAGCACAGAACTACTGGCATAAAAAAATCTATAAATTAAACGATCCATACAATTGACATGGCTTCCTTAGAAGCTGCAACAAAGCATCCGATTATTCAGTGTAAGCAACAAAGTGCAACAAAACTGATTTATGACAGTGTTTCCAGCGAGGTAACAACACCCCAGCGCAACATCGTTTGTTTCTATAGGTTCTTAAATGTATATTGTATATTTTTTATTTTTGTACTTTGTGAGGAGCAGAGAAATTCGCAGCATTCAAAAGAAAAATTAATTTAGCAACTTTTGTTGAGAGCAATTTATTTATTATTTTGCAAGAGAATAGTCGGTCGGCTTCGCAGAATGGCGTGGATGCGTGTTGAAAGCAGTTTGAGTTTGGCGTCCAAGCGACCAACCGCCAAGCCACATCCGCCCTAATTGGCCGCAACTGGGAACTTCAAATAAAATCCATTACATGCCAGCATAATTATATTTACACAGGCAGCTGGCAAAAGAAAAACAAACTAACATCAAAATATGAGCACCGCCGCACATTCACCCAGCATGGATATATTAATAGCTTTCAGGAATTTAATGGTCATCTCTTACTTGCGACGTGTTCATGGCTCTGCATCAGGTATTAGTAGCTCCAGTTGTACTTAAAGAGGGCAAAGTAATTTTAGTGCACACATTCTACAAAGTACACCAAGCTCATTAGAATATGTGTGATGAAGCCACATGACGAAAGAAGATGATGCGCCAGGAAGGCGTGAAATTCCGTGACTTAAGTCTTGCTCTCCAAGTTTGTAACTTCCAAAAGTTTTGAAGCTGGTATAAGTTTAAATGTGTTTTCGCGTTTGTAAGCAAAGGTTTGTTCTTAATGTGCCAAGACACTTTGATAAAATTGCTGAAGTGCCAGAGAGAAAAAGAGAAGCTTTTCGCGATTTTATAAAATGAGTTACTGCATGAAGTAGTAGAAAGTAGTCAATGGATTAGTCTTGAAATAGTGTTTCGAAATTCATTTTTATTTTAAATCTAAAAACTTAAGAACTACTTAAGTGTAAGTGCTTAAATAGACTTAAATTATTATTTATGGCAGATTATAGTCTCTCAAAATATGTTTAATGCAACGCATACTGAGATTCTTCCATAATATATTTAATCCTTTAATCCATTAAATTTCAACATAGTGCAAAAAGCAGAAGGAATATTAATTGGTATGAAATAATTTTTTTTGAAGTAAGCTTTTACAAAAGTGAAATATAAACAAGGCGAATATATGATGTGTGCAAAAAATAATTCATTTTAGAGGGACATCAATTTTTGATGCAAACTAAAACACTTAAGTCCCTTTAAATCTGTATATTTATTAAAGAAATTTGTATTTATATGTAAGATTTCTGATTCGAACAATAATTTAAAAACAGCTTATACTCTAATTATATTACGAGCACTTCTTATATTATGCATGAGACATTTATTCTCAATTAAAAAATAACTCCTTTCATAAGTCCTTCAATTGCAGATAAGATATTTTCTGCGTGAGTTTACGCTTAAAAAACATAAGGCTTCCATTCCTCCCTATTTCGAGCGCTTCCCTCTCCATTTCATTTTCGTATCTTGTGCACTTCATCTAAGATTCCATCGACTTATTGTACGTCGTCTGCCTTGCTTTAATGTTGTGTTTATCAATGGCTTAATAACCATTATCTGCGGTCCTGATAATCAATTTTCACAACATGTCCAGCCCAATTTTTAACACAATTTAAAAGGAATAGAGCAGCTGCTCGTTGTTTCTACGATAAATAATCGGGAATAGTTTGGACCGTTAAACCTTCTGATTTACATAAGCCAAGTCAGTTTATATTGACTTTTCTATATATATTTTAATAAAATATGCACCCCTCTAAATTATTTTCTCATCTATATGAGCAATATGATCTTAACTTTAGTAGTAGGGAAATTAAAACTGGACTTTAAATTTTTATGTGTTTGGTAGTAATCAAGTTTTGCAGCATTCGAAGTTCAACACATGTAACAAATTGAAATTCTCGAATCGTTATTAAAATCAATCTTCACAAACAATATTTTAGATAGAAATGCAATAGGTAAATTTCTTGTGTAAAAGTTCGTCATGCAAAGGCCAGGCCTGCTTTTATTATAACAAAAAACTTTCAAAACTATCTATGGATTATTCATTTGATTATTATGATATCATATCTTAATTTAGCATTCAAGCAACAGAACGTATTATACAGCAGACAAGCGAATATTAGGCAATACAATTTTGTTCAGATATTTATTTAAGCCTTTTTTTTAGATTTATATATATTTTATAAATTGTTTATATTCAACCGATTTTAGAAATATTCACTATTTGTGGAAGGCGTTCATACATATTGACGGATAGCCTATTATGACAACATCGCCTTTTCTGGTTGCCCTTATCATAATTTAGGTGACTCTAGTAGGTCTCCGACTTACCCTACATTGTTGCCTTTCTCAATATTACAATAACCATTGCTCCATATGATAGAGGGTATTATTTTTGAAAATTTTTTATTCTACAAATACTTCTCTAGAAAAGGTCTTATAAAGTTACTTTCATAGTTCTTCAATTCCCAAGCAGTTTCTAAGATATTTTATAAAAAAAATTGATAGCGATAAATTTAGTTTATCTTCAATTTTCAACCTAGCGTATCTCCAATACAGTTCAACTTTTCAAAACTATATAATCCTTAAAGTAAAATATAATTGAAATATTATGCTAATTATTTGTAAGTTATGTGCTTCTTGATAAAAGACAATTTTAACTCTATCATGGTCTCGCTAACCAAACTAAAGCAGTTAATAAATTGCTTCAAAAAGCGTTCTTTGTCTTTATAACTTGAATTATTGCTTAAAACGAAGGACCTTCTATAATAAGAACTTTAAACTTTTTGCAGTCATTTTTGGTTGACTTATTTGGTTTTTAAAACGTTCGCGTGAGGATTCATTGGTGCAGCAAAAAATCTGTCGCAAGAGATTTCCGGCACGCAGCTGCTTGAATTTATATTTTAATTATGACAACGAAGTATTTTGGCCTAATTTGGCTGCACATAAGATTACTTCCACTGCAGCGGTGTCTCTAGACACAAGCACATTAATTTTATGGTTTTGGTCACATGCCCATGAGAAACTGACTGAATAAATAAGGCATGGCCGGCCAGCCAATGTAGTACAGGACAAAAGGATACCAATTGTGTTTTAGCCAAGTTTCAGTTTTAAAGTGGCTTAAATATTTAATAGTAGTGTAAAATGCATGAAGACAAACTACTCAAAACTTGTTGTATACTGCATTAAAAAATTTCCATTAGCTTAGCCAAGGAGAGCATATGTCTTGCTTCTTTAAATCTTACTTGCACGCAAATCAAGGCCAAAAATAAGTGGACCTCTGGGTTGTGGTGATGTGCAGTGACAGCACTAAGTATACACTTTCCTGCCATTATACGCAAGACACTGAATAGTCTCAGACATGCACGCTAAGAGAACCCACATTCTTACAGATATCCTGCATCTTTAGCTACCAAGTCAAGAGTCAAGTGGAGCTTAACACATAAGCTCGAAAAGTTTAGCAATACCTTGGAACTAAATAAACCACATTCTGTGTGTCAGTGTTTTCCAAGTCGTAGTTGTGTATGCTTAAGCATTTGGCTATTTGTCTGCGCTGCTGCCATTTTGTGTAAGTAAAAGGTTAACCGTTGTTAATAACTTTTAACTTGATTGTCTTTAGCCAAGTTTTGACACACAAACTATGTCAGCACATGTTATCCTTATGCTTGTCACTTAGCTTAGATTTAAAGTTTCCAACATCTCAGTGTTGTATGCAACCCCAAAAAGTCGGTGAAGAGTTCTTTATTTTTGTTTGTTAACGTTCTAGACTTTTATGTTTCCATAATGCTGAAACAAATAGCGCTAGAAACGTCAATAGAGTTCTTATGCTTTCATTAGGTGCGGAAAATAAACGATATTTTCATAAAAATAAAAGGTTGTAGGTCAATGCACAATGCTATGCTTTGTCCGATGTCATAAGGTCAATGGTATTTTAAAGTAAATATAAAATTTTAGTAAAGTCAACGCTTTGCAAGTAGCTTTAAAATATATTAAAGATATTATGGCATTATTTTGATAATCTGGCTGAATAAATTTCGTGGGTGAAGGTTGGCCACCTTGTAATAGCTAAGAATCAGCTGCTTAGTACAATTCAATTCATTTTGTGCACAATTTTAAAAGCTTTATCTTAAAATCCAAACCAATAAAATACGTATGAAAAAAATAATATTTTCAAATTTGTCCTCAAAGCTCAAGTACTCTTGATTAAATAAAATAAATGAAGTAAATTTTAGTTTGAGCTGCATAATGTTCTTAGTTGAATTCAACGACTGCGATTGCTATTACTTATAATTGATGAAAAATCATTTTTTTCATAATATTTTGCTTTGGCTTCAAACCATTTTTATATACATTGATTAAAGATTGATATCCAAGGCTATAAGTGAAAAATTTATCAAGCACTATTGCTTGACTGTTGTCGACTATTTGCGCCCATCTTTCTTGCAACATACAGATGCCACAACAATCATCTTTCTGGCTGATAAAGTATAAATAGTATTTTTGATTTTATCATATGAACGGAAGTATTCGTTAGTTCGATCGTGCGCCATCGACTGCTACAGGTGGTACTCAGATGGCGCAAGGTCGAGAGAGTATGTCGGTTGGTGTAAGATCTCCCACACTTTTGTAGTGTTCATTTCAGATAGACAACTATTCAACAACAAGCAGCTGTCGTTTTTCAAGAGCTGTTTCTGTGCGTTGAAATGAAAATATTTGTGTGCTTGAACTTATTGTAGCATAGCAAGTACAATGCCACCAAATTATTCATTGATTTGTTTTTAAATGTTGTTATAAACCATTTATTAGCTACATAATAAAATTGCTAATTTCACTTAATTTTAACTCTTTTTGCAATAACTATTTACATTGATGACTCTAACCAGATTGCGCGAAAAACTATCATTTGTGTTGGCGCCACCTATATGCACAAAATAGGCAGTATACAGTTGAAGCTTCACATTGCATAACGCTTATTTGTCAAAAATGTATAATGATGCAAAGGTACTAAGATTGAAAGTATAGGAGCAGTTTATTTCATAAATTTTAATTAAAAATGATTTAAAATTTATTAAGTTATTCAGCATCAAAATTACATTTAAGAATCTTTTAAACCACGGGAGATATTGGTGGGCACATTTTTCTAATGTTTCATTCAATTTTTCTTACAATGACTACAGTTTGCACTTCTCCCAAAGGGATCGATTATTGAACTCAAATAAAAAAAATTTAATTTTTCATATAAAAAGCGAAACTTTTTAAATTCACTTATGGCACCAATACCTACTGGCGCTTAACATCAGCATTTTTCTGCGCGCTAAAATTAAAGCATTATTTTGCATATTATAAAATGCAGGATATTTTGGCCAAACAGAGCTGCAGCACTGTGGAGCGCCACAGGTTAGTCCCCTATTCTCCTCCAATTAGAAAAGAAAATGCACTTGCATAGGGCATGCTCTCAGACAGAATCCAAGCAGCAATGTCCGAATGGCACTAGACTGGAACCCTCAAGGAAGCAGACGAACAGGACGACCAAAAGCAACTTGGAGGCGAACCGTTCTTGAAGAACTGGGTTTGTTCAGCTCGTGGGATACCGCTAAGTAGACGGCACAAAACAGAGTCCGGTGGAAAGCCTTAGGAGGCCCTAGAGGCCCTAGGTTCCCAATGGAATAATAAAGGAAAAAAAAACTAAAACAAGTTTTCGCTTTTTATAAGCAATTAAGTTGTATAGTTAAAGTAGATTTTACTTATTTTTTTAAGTAATAAACTTTTTAACACGTGCAACTCTATATATGAACAAACAACTGAAATGTATAATGTGTGTGTGGAACTAGCCATAAGTGCTAACTACAGGTGTCATTTTTGTGCTTTAAACGGATTGTGCATGACACAAATGAGTAGCAGTGATTTCTTTGAAACAATTCAACGAGCCTTGCACTTTCGGCTTTGAAACGAAATCTCATAAAACCAACATTATTTTGTGCTACTTTTTGCATTTTTCCATTTTCAATTCAATAGCTTGAAAAAATTGCAAAATGTATAATTTTTCACGCAACAGCTTCAGCAAAAACTGAATTCAGCTTTATAGTACTGTCTGTGGTGTTATTGCTTTTATACAAAATAAAAAAAAAATAATTAAGGAGGGCTTAATATTTTTAGGGTGACGCTAGAACTTTTCGCAAATTGTATCTTAACTATGATTTGTTTGTAGCTAAAGCATTGAAAAAGCAATTATACTGGAAAGCCGAAATCTCGCATCATTAAGATGTTAACAATTTTATATTTTTATGCATACGAAAATTAAAATAAAGTCAATAAATTCATTAATGAATAAAATTATCTTAAGTAAGCGCCCATTATGCATTATTACAGTCACCCATGGCGTATGCTTAATATCAATTATCGCAATGTGCAGTGTTTAATTATGCATAAAATAAGCATTTTATTAATAATACGATAGTTGATACTATTGCTGTATGCAAACGATACCTTGCACGTAATTATAATGCTTTCAATTAAGCCTTTTACAATTATGAGTTTCCTGCATTTTTTTCCTTTACTATTTAATATTTGAAAACACTTTTCGTTTTAAAACATTTGGCTGGGTGAAAAGGTTTTTAAGCATTTAATGTTAATAAAATAAAATTTTATCAGCTGCCTGCTCGGCTGACTGCCAGAGCGTGCTTTTAATATCAAATACCGAAATGCCAAAAAACTTGGAAATTTTCAGCGTTTGCCTTACCTTTTATTGTTATGGTCTGTTGTGAGCCATCAAATTTCTTTCTCTTTTTTTGGCTTAGAAACCAGGCTCAAGCGAGACATGGCCTACAAACCTGGTCACACTGTTATGGCTGACGTGTATGATTAATGTAGGCCTCGACGGAAATGTGTGCTTGCCAAGAAAAAAAAAACGGAAAAACTCAAGATAAATTGAAATTTCTTTGCACAGCTTTAATGAAATTTCTATAACAATAAAAATCGCGCCCGAGACGCGCACAAAACGCGTGCCAGTCGCTTAAAGTGCCTTAATATAAATTGTACCCCCAGCGCGCTCTCTTTTGTACACTCTACCGAAGTACACAAGGGTACTATAGTTTCGAGCAGTATTATGCCATATCTAGACTATGTTTATTTTAACAATACTAAATTAGGACCAAGTTTATATTAAAGGCAAACTTGTCGTTGCTTGCTAGCAATATGCCACTTCCTTTCGACCTAGGAACAACAATCAGCAGGGCATCTAAGCGTCGTAGATGTTACGAATTTCACATATTTGTTGTTGTTTGTTGCTTGTTTCTGGTTTATTTTTGTTTGCTGCCATACAATTGGTAGGTAAATAAATAAATATCTTGCTGAAAATGAAAACAGAATTGTAGTCTGTGGCAAGAACCGTCGGCACACCCGCAGCAACCCCTTTTTGCGACCACACGTAGCCACCCACGAAAGATTGTGAAAATTTCTGCCGGCGGTTTGCCCTTTGAAACGCAATCCCACTGTTTGCCTATGTTTCAGCCAGAAGTTCTGCTTGTTTTTGGTGTTGGCATTGCTGTTGTTGTTTCTTGTTTGAGCCATTAATATTTTTTATTTTTATTATTTTTTTTTTTTGCATTTTTTTATACCGCCTTAAAGCGCCAGCCGTTGGCATTAAATGGCAACTTGTGTCCGATTAACGCGCACACTGAGCCAACATTGAGTTCTGGCTTTTATTTTTAATGAGCTGCAAAGCGGCTCGTACTCAGTAATCAAGAGTCAGAAAATATTGCAATAAATATGGCATAAATTAAGTTTAATTTTGTGCGGTAAGAGGATAGAATGTACCTTAAATGGTACAAAAAGAGAAATAAGAAATTGTATATTCTGTAAAGTTTACAGTGACAATGCTATATAAATGAATTTGACTTAAGACATTAGATTTTTTATGACCTTTAAAGGGATTACCTTGCCTCTGCAAATAAACAATATAAAGGCGAAGACTTTGACGGTCAATCAATTTTAAGATTTGTTGTAATGTATGTTGAAATATAATGCACTTACCTTCATTATTAAAGTTAATTTGGTGTAGCTGATCGCCAGTTAGGAAGCAATGAGGAAATCCCATACGATTTTGCCCTTGTGGAGCTATTCATAAGCAAAGAAATGCCATTCTCTTGATTTCAAGAAAGTCTTTGCTTCCAAAAGCATTGAGGCAATTTAACATGCTTTTCTGAATCAATTTCAAAGAACGTGTTGGTCAAATAATGCTCTCAATTCTGCATTTTTGCAATGGTTTACCGTTCCACCAACTTGCCATATTCGACGTTTGAATCACCATTCATGCAACATTGAAACAAATTGCAATACGTTCTTCAACTAAGAGCAGGTTCGCCCTACGAATTAAAGGACAATCGATGAGCTTTAGCCGCATTTTTCTTTGAATTCTAAAAAAAAGCAACAATTGAAAAACTGACAATTTCAATAAACAACGAATTTATGATGCAAACGGATATACATAAATGATTTGATGCAATAATGTAGACGCATAATTATCGATATCATCGATATATCGATTTAACTCGATTAATAAGGATCAGCATTTACCCCTTGAGACACCCATTGGAAAACGGTAAAAGCGAAGTTGAAACGAACATAGCCAAGTCTCAGATGGCATCAGCATTTTGCAATAAACAAAACAATTCTTTTTGAAATGGTTAGTAAAAAACTTATGTCGACATATATTTAAGTATTCTTTTAAATAATGGTGATGAAAAATTACTTAGGAGAAGGTTTCAATCGTCCCCATATCTTGGTCGTTAAACTGACTCAAGTCAAAACCAGTCAGAATTAATATCAGGATGTTCTATAATTTTATATTTAGATACTCTTTAAAATTGTACTTCAACTAGACACAAAAATTCTTCAAGTTTCCTTTTAATTTAGGTGGAAAAGCATAAGTTAAACGTAAGACGACTATGGGTTATGCTTCACATTAGGAGCGATTGCTTTAGAACTTTCAAAGACATCTTATCTCCGACATATTCGAAGTATCCTTAAAGGAAGAGGTCCATTTGTGACTGACTCGGACTTTGCGGATTATATGATATAGTCAACTAGTTTTTTTAAATTTTCGTAATTACATTAAACCAAATTAAGTTATATGATTTCAATGTTGTTTGAAGTGAAGGTAACAATCCTAATTGAAGGATACATAAAAATAGTGATATGAATTTATAATTCTATATCGTTCTTTAATAAAAAACATAACTTTATCTTGTTGAAAGTGTAAAAGATAAATTTCGATGATTTATGGCAAAGCAAATAAAATTTTATAAACTTGTTTCGCATAAACTTACTTTTGTCACGGCATATATAAGACAAATCGCATATTAAATTCTTTTGAAGAAGATTTCTGTGGCAAAACTTTGAATTGGAGAATGGGAGTTTCATCATTTTTGAATGGTTTTTTTTAATTAATTTATGTATCGATGCATGTTGGGCCCTATTGTATTAAAAAAGCAAACCATCGACGTAATTTTGCATATCAAAGTTTTTCTCTTCTGTATACTCAACCATTCATCATTTTGGCAAACATAAGTAATATTCACTAAAAAATTTGTGAAATTCAAACACATTAAACCCAAAATATTTGTCGCAGAAATTTTTTTAAATTTTTTTTGTAAAGATATAAACCAAAGACCTGCAATTTACTAGTGAGAAATGAATGTAAATGATAGACTTTTTTATTTTGTTTTTCAAATGAAATTTTTGTAATTGTTTGTAGTGTCCAGACCATTTTGTGCTTCCATTATTTTGTTCCCTCATAAACATAGAATGCCAAAGAAGTATTGGCACTTAAATTTATCTCAATGCATCTGTAGCAAAACATTTGTATTCCTTAACCATGAATTAACTCTTTATTCAGAAATTTGCTAAACCAAACTGGCTGTTTATTTGCTTTTCAATTATATCCTTATCACTTCTCGTAAAAGTATTTTCAAGTCTTAAACTTAAGTTAGCAACTTGATGTTCATATCAAGACTACACTAGAGCAATCAAATAAATGCAAATGATAAACTAAAAACCCGTAAGATACTTTGGCAAAAGTTATTCCCATTCCCGTTTGCCACCCGATGCATTGCACCGAGCCAACAAGGCGTGCCGAGCAACTAAGCCAATCTAAATCCATTTAAGCAATCAGAGTTAGGCTGCATTTGCATTTGACTTTAATTGAATTTGTTTAGTTTTTGGCGTGTTGACTTAAGTTGCTTTGGTAGACATCATAACCATAAAGTCTGAGCATAATGGCCCTCCATTGTGAAGTCTGCGATTTGGTTTACTAAACGGTTAGTGCCTAAGTGGTTTGCGAATTGTTGCTGTGGAGACCACAGCAGCATAAACGTCAAATAAGTTATCCTTTCAATTGGGATGGGACAAATATTTAACCAAAATTGAGTGCATTTTGTTGGCGTTGGTGAAATTCTTTTGAACATTTAATAAAGTAAAAGAATTACATTTTATGTCTATGCAAATTTGGATGTGTTTTATAGGGAAGGGATTTTGTTTTTAATATTCGAGTTCCTTAGCGATATAAAAGTCAAGGACTGCTGCGGGTTAAAACAAAAAGTTTAAGTTTCTTTAATTGATTCTATTTTTATTGACTAGTTTTAAAGTGAGGCTAAGATGAAAGAAAATATTATATCCTTGTAACATTTTTGTAAATAACAACAAAAATAAAAGTTAGTTGCTCTGAGAATTGTGCAAGCTATGATTATTTTAATGATTTTATCTGGCTCTTTTGCCCAACAGCACTCAGTGGTCAAATTAATTAGGATATTAAGCGAATATAATCATCAATCTACTAAACTTAATTAAATTTGGAATTTGGAAAATTTAATATGGAGCAAAAATTGCATTACCTTCACTTAAGTGTCGAGTTTATTTAATGAATGTATATTGAATATACTATACAAATATTATTGCCCTTGACTATGGTGATCGCTCCAAATGAGGGGCATAGGCTGATTTTTCTAGGCAAATGAACCAGCTCTTCTGGGTGGAATCGAACCACCTACGTTCCAATCTAGACGCTGCCGAGTCCTTTTGAGCCATTATATCCCATTATTATTTTGGAAATCGAAGAAGAAGCGGCTAAAGTTGGTATATGACTGTTATATAGTACTATATATAACTGAAAATATTCCAAACCACTTTGACATTTAATATTATTTTTTACTATATCTTCGCTTTATTATCATAGTCTATTATTAAAATTGATTTAGAATAATTAGTCCTAAAGTTTTTACAACAAATGTCCTTTGATTGGTTTTACTTGTCATGCAAAGTAGAGAAGTGCGATTACAGGTAAAAACTATTTGCAGTCTTGCTTTCGATAAGCATTTTGAAGATTTTAAGTGAAACTAGAGATGATGGAAAAAGTGTGCATTTTGTATCGTTGGACTGAATGCTCTGCCTTAAGACAACTTTTTACATTATATCTGCACCTCCTCAATCTATAGTTTCAGAGAGATTTATTATTTAAAAATAATTATATTGCTTAAGCACAAATAAACCGAACGCTTGACTTGAATATCATATCTGTACATACATAAAGCGGACAAATTTTATTAAAAAAATCGGCCGATTTGCCGAATTTAATGAAGTCAATCAAATATCATTTGATTCGTTATCAAGCAGTCCTTGGATACAATAACAAAATGATATTTTTTTCACGACCGATTTGCAATTTCTTTATATATAATTTTTATACATATTATATGTGTAATATTGATTTAAATCATATTTAACGTAGTGCTTGGGAAACGAAGTCGGTGTTAATTTCTTTAAAAACATCCAAAAGACTTTTTTGATACGATGCAAAATTTTCCTATGGGGGAAATGCCATTTATCCCCGATATAAAAAATCTTTTTTTTAACATATATTTTATTTATGATCTGTCCTCAGAATATGAAAATAAATAAGTTTGATGATTAATTTTACAATCTCTAGCTATATTCTTCAAATCAAGACCCACAATCGTGGGTACAATCCATGAAGATCAATGAAATGAAAAATCTGATATCAACTTTATTCCCATGGAAAACAAGTTATTTTGTCTAGTTGGATGCTTTATTTCGTAGCATCTGTGAGATATTGATGAACATACAGACGGACGTACTGACATTGAAATTTGAGGTTATTAGTTACTCTAAATTTAAATTACTCTAATCACTTTGATAATTGCTTAGGTAACTTTAGAGGATCTTCAACTTATTTTCGGGAGTTACATACATTTTTGGCTTCATCAAACTTCGAGTATGGTAAGCCAGAATGTGCATGATATAAAAATTTCTAACCCCTATAAGCTAGGTTATAAACTGTAAATTCCTGTCTCTTCGAACAGTTATTGATAGGGATATTTCCAAGCTCCGCCTTTGGAGCGATGACCACAATCAAGGGGAATATAACTATTTTTAATAAACCTTAAATCAAATCGTAACATTGTGGGGTAACAACCCTGCAGAAGCATCTGTCTAACATAAGCATCACTAGTAAAATGATACTGTTTTCCTTAGAAAATCTTTACTGGTTAGAGGCATCGCATTTTAGATACTGATTTACGTACTTTTTCTCTACGAACAGCTACTAAAGGGAGAGCGATAATGTGAAAATGTGGCAAAAAGTGTAGCAAAAAACTAATATTCTTCTACTATGAAAATCAGAACCGGAAAAACCATATATTCATCTTTATGAAAGTCTAAGGCAGGAACAAAGAGAGTGCATCGATTGCTATCTCAAGCAAACACGCAACTTTACAGTCCTGATTCTCTGGGTACTATATCATTTCGTAATATGTGAGTTCTTATCTCTCGCATGGCGTGCGTGTCTTAAATCATGTTTCATTTTAAAGATAACTCAAATTGAAATCCAAGTGCTAAGTGTGTTTGCTTTAAATTTGACTTCATCTCAGCCTCTTTTGTACCACTTAGTAGCACATTTTTTATCACATGTGAATATTGCTCTCAGTTGCACTTGAACAACACATAAATCTCTTTTGTTAGAAAATAAAAAATAAAAATAAAAAACAGCAGCTTTGCTGATTCATTTTAAGCTACTTATCCGCAAGAAGGGAAAGAGAAAAAGTTTAAAAATAAGCAAAAAAAAAAAAAAAAGAGAAATAAAAAGAAAGAGAACAAAAGAGAGAAAACACAGCATCATGAGTCACAATAAATTTGAAGTTAAGGCACTGCACATGTTTAGAGGACTTTGGCATGAAGTACTTAAATTTACATTAAATACATTTCGCTTATTTATGAATATTCCAGCTGATTTATGAGTCAGCAATTGTGCTGACACGGGCAATAAGCTCGCTTAGTCGCGGATGCTGCGAGGAGTTAGGAGTTTGTTGGCAGGATGGCTGCAGGATGTGGTGGGTTTTGCGCTGGTGCGGGTGCGTACTGCACCCAAACATTACTCATTATTTGCCTTCGCACATGCATACGCTTTTATAATATTTATTGGCCTTGCTTATCCTTCATTTTGCTGCTTTTGCCTCTGCCGTTTCCGGCCATAGATTAACTGACAGCATCTTGTTCAAGAGTCTCTTCTTGCTCTATTTATTGTAGCTCTTGTTCCCGGAGCATTGCGCTTTTTATTGTACCGACATATATTTATTGAGCTCTGCCGGCCTGAATAATGGCCCAGAGTACACTGGCCCCAGTCAAGTTGATAGACTTGAATAATGCGGCTAATTATATGCGCATGTATTCGGCATGTCAAATGAATATGAAGTAGCCGCACGAACGTGTTTAGATGAGTGTAAGCTCCGGATATGGTTCTGGGTGCGCATGATTCTGGCCCTTGTGCAATCGTTGGGTTAACTATCATGCGGCTGGGCATCAATGAAATTGCCAGCAACTTGATAAAAATATGCCTCAACTAGCATTGGCCAGAGATAATACTGTGTCTGTGCTCATAATATGGGTTAATGGAGGTCGAATCACTTGGGATATTCAAATGAAATGCAAAGGCGTATATTTGTGCGTCTTTGGTCCCATAATAATCTATGGCAAACATACACAACGATAAACAATAAATATTATCTGGTTCTAATTATGTAATATATGTAAAACTTAAGCGATTTTGTAGGTTTAATGCTAGCAATAGAGAAATAGCACAAATAAAGTGTAATTATAACTAGCAAACTAATTGGATTTTGTTTATTCTTGAAAGTTTTTCTATTGAAAAAAAAAGAAATTGTTGACATGCTGACTAACGACCATTAGGGGATGTTCTTAACTAAGATTTGTAAACTGCTTTGCAGGGTAATGCGGTAAAAACCAAACTATTTGAGAGGAGGTGTATTAATCTGCATAGAATAAGCTTCACCAATGGAATGCGATAACTGCGATGATTGTAAACTTTATCAGTAGAGGTAGCGACTTAGAATCCACATAGCTCGCAAGTTGGGGAAATTAAAAAATTTGAAGCCGACATCGAAAAAAAAGTCTGACTAATTCTTAAAATTATACTACTAGATGTTTGTGTTCAACCAATTTTGATGAAATTCGAAACACACTTTAGAGAACTGGCTAAAGTAAATGTGACGTGTTAAGGGTTGTATAAGGAAACGTCATTCATCTTTCACATGGTTTTTTAATTACAACTCTTTGAGTCCCCTAACCGAATGGTTAGATAATTTGTTCATTAATTAGACATAATCAACTAATTAAGAGTCTATAGGAAAGGAATCTCACAGTGTGCATGCTTTGTTTTAATGATAATAAAGTAGTGTATGCAAACTCTTTTAGAGTCTTAAGGATATATTAGGGGCCCTTATGTTCTCCAGTCCTATTGTAAAAACTATTTTTATAGTCTGCTCTGGTTTTAGCTTGGTTATATCTTGCTCCAATAACCTGTAGTCGCCTGGGAAAGTAGCTCTCTTTCTGGCAATCGTACTATGTGAATATATGCTAGTAACACGGTTCCATCAGGTCATACAACCTATGCACTTTGAAGTCCGTTTGACTGTAATTCTTAATTTTAGTAATGATTACTAAAATAACGTTTTGACTTAAAACACATTATATAGTCCCCAAGGACATAGAAATTATGTTCCATCTGACAGGAACCTTTTAAATCTTAAGTCTTACCAATATTTATAATAAGTTTGTGTGCCAAATTATTAAATATCTTTAAAGGCGAACCAAACCATAGTTATGAAAAATTTGATTTTGATTAAGACCATCTCGCAATTTTTTAAACTTCAATCATATTTCAAGCGGGAACCAAAGAACATGGGACGGAAGCTAAGCGATAACGTCATCACCTCGATGGTTGCCAACAGTAGCAAGGATGCATTTGCCTAACACTGAAACCTTTAAAAACAAAACGCTATCTGCCCAAGTGAGTCTCTTTAAATACGAATTCCGCCGTGAAATGTATAGATAATTTTATTTTTTCGTTGTCGGTGATGAATGACAAAGCTCTCAATACCACCTACAAAATCAAAAAGCTTTCGATAATTCGATTGTTTATAAAAATAATAAAATTCGAAATTCAGTTTCATGCCAAAGTTGATCAAAATCAGTTAACTATATTCTTTAGCTCACATAAAGCACAAATAGGTCGCAAAATACAAGTTTTGTCCCAAATTTGTTGTTTTTATTTTGTTTGTCATGTTATCTCAACCAAAATAGATTTTTTAAAGTAGGCAAACCGCTCAAAAAAGTTTTACTGAATTTCTTTTTTATTTCAGTTTTGGTAACTAACCAAATCCAGTATTTATGAGTCTTTCGGTAATTTTAATCACTGCGCCGCATTTGATCGAAGCTCTTGGCAAGTTGTTCTATTTCTATTCTATTTTTAGACCAAATTTATTCCATATCGTTTGTTTTAAGAGTATATAAAAAGTTTGCATCGAGATCGATCTAAAAATTTTGACTATATCACAAAACAACAATTGGTCAAATTTAGTCTTTTTGTATAAGGCTTGTGGTATTGTGATCCAATTCTATACTTAAAAGTTTATTAGGCTTTTCGAGTATTATGACAAGATAGATTGACTTTATCACATTTTTCCTAAAAGAAAAATGTTCAAAATAACTTTTTTATCGCAAAGTTGCGCTAAGTCTATCTACCAAAAGAATAAATAGAAATTAAAAGAACAATTTTGCTAAAGTTATTCCAAGACGCAATTTAATTACGTTTTTATTTATTAAAGGTACAAATGACTTTACAGTTAAACAATATTAAAATTATGAAATGTTCAACTAGAGCCAGAAAAAACTAATAGCTTGTAAATAATAACTTGGATGTACAATTTGAAAGTTAGAAAAATGAGCTAACACAAAGATCAGCGTTGACCAGATGGGGCATTCATAGTTAAGAATTGGTCAAAGATGCTCTGTTTGGCAAGTCAAGATTAAGTAAAAGGATTGAATAGACCTCAAAGTATGAAAGAAAATCGTAAAGGTTATTACAATCAGAGCATAAGATGCGAAAGAAATTTACAATGCTATCCTAACTTAGCAAATGGGGGAATGGGTCACAATCTCGAGGATCTTCAGTTTGCTGACGACATAGTCCTTCTTTCGCATTCCAAACAACAAATGCAGTCAACAAATTGGATCAGCCAACCATAGAAAAGCTGGCCTAAAGATCAACATGTGTAAGACCGAGTCATTACGTGTCAAATCTGCGAACAACATACCTTTTCGAGTCAGAGACCAAAGAGAGAAATTGTTGATGTCAGCAATTTCACCTATTAAGGTATTTGTGACTCCAAAGTCAAAATTACATGATTAGCCGTATGAAAGAAGCGAAATGCTTCCTTGCTATGTCAAACTATGTCAATATCAATGAATGTGTAAAGTCTGTGTTTTTGGTTCGGAAACTTGGCTAGCAAACAGTGTCAGAGAAAGCTAAGTTGCAAGCCCTTATACATAGATGATTACGCACATATGGTGGCCTAACATCATAAGCAATGTAGATCTTTGGAGATGAATCAACTAAAAGAGCATTAACGATGCAATGCGAAAAGCCTTAGAAAAAAGTCCGCACGCCAAGCTGGAGAGGGACCCGCAGGGCACGAGACGACTCGGTCGACACAGAACAACTTGGAGAAGAAATTATTTAAGGAGCTTCGATCAATTGCTAGGTACAGGTGGAAGTTCTAAGTTGAAACCTTAAGCGCCTAGAAGGAGAATGGATAATTTATTATATCCTGTCTCAAAGTTGTCTTCTAAACAATAAGCGCTATAACTCTTTCAAGTCTATAGCATCCAACGCATTCAACGCTATGCAGCCTTAATCCTAACTTGCAAGTATATACAGCTGTGCCCACAACTTTCTTCAATAATCTTTACAGCTTAAGAGTATTAAGTGTTTTGAAAGTTTAAACTTAACAAACTAATTTAAATTGAATAATTCATGTAGTATGTAATAAGTTTAGTAAATACACATTTTCTCTCACTCTCTCTATGTCTGTCTCTCTCTGTCAATACAACAGTCTCACTTGCACTTGTACATTTTTATAGCATGTTGTGTTTGTGCTTTAGACCTTTATCTTGTAATTCATTATCTGCTCCTTGCCACATACAGCAATGTTATAAAGCATATTACCAATTACAGCAGCGCACATGCAAACACAAGGACATTTACACACACACACACACACCGACATTTACAAAGAGGCGTTTTACAAACCACCCAATTTCAAGCACAATCAACTTTAACCTCCATTTAAAGTTGGCAAACAAACGGCACACACTCTAGACAAATAAAAACGACTCCCTCGCGTGTAATCGACGGTGGCTGCGGCTACGCTGGCTGCGACTGCGACAGCTACGTCAACTTTAATATCATGAACATCATGGTGGTACTCGAATCTTATGTTTACCGAGTGGAGCTACATCTCCTGTTTCAGCTTCCAGATATCAGTTGTACGCATCATTTGCCAGGCATACGTATGAGTGACAACATTAAATAATCCATTTAATGTGGCGTGTATATCATTTCTGTGTTATCAATGCCAATCTACATGAGGACCCGCTGACTGACTCACAGGACGCACAGACTCACGCACTCACGGACACACTGACTTACGGACTGGCTCACCAACAGTGACTGGGAATGGCCAAAAGCAAACATAATCAATATACGGCAAGTGAATGCCAGCCACCAGCATTCATCCAAGAACTTGGTAGAGTGTCGGCTGCCAGCCTTGAACGAAGATGTCTGTGCTCAGGGCAGGCCAAGATTGTTTTTTCTTGCTTTTTTTTGTGCTTTCCTTTTTTGTTGTTGTTGTTGCTGCGTTCCGGTATTTGTTGCCTGGCAAAAATTAAAAATTTTTATGTCAACTGTACGATAGGTGCACTGTGTTCGGGTTTTTGTTGTTGTTATTTTTGGCAGGTGATACGTGTGTCCTTTTTATATCAGTTCCAGCCCAGCTCAGTACAAAACAGAATACAGCAGACCAGACAAGAAACTCTCTTTTTTGCTCAGTTTTTGTTTCTTTTTCTTTTTTTTTTTCTGTTTGGAAGGATGTAACATCAAAAATCATTGTTTTCATTTGCTTCGCACAGTGGGTATGACATGAAATTTGAGCATAAAAAATAATTGTATCGAATGTATGGCATATGTCTGGAGTATTTGATGCCATTATAGATAAGTTTCTAAATTATACGAAAATGTTAATCCAATTGCTTCGACAAGAGTTTATGATAAAAAATGGACATGGTTTAGGTGCCGTATGACAATATGGTGACCTTAGCAACTGCGTACTAGTTTTGCTTTTTCGAGTAGTTTTCGGCAGTCAATATTCAGAGAATGAGATAGGGCCTTATTTCTAATTGAATTTGTGGACTACGGCTCCTGTATATTTTATAAATTAAGATTATTTTGGTTAAAATAATAGATTATATTTGCTGTATAACTTACCATTGCATTTTATTGTTAAAACATTTTAATAAATTTTGTATTTCTATTAACAACTTTTCAAAGAGAACAAGGACCAGTATTTCGCCAGTTCTCGCCCAAGGAAAGTTTAAAGAATATTTTTTTCTTTTAATTATTAAAATAAAACCAAAAGCGATAATAGAAAAAGCCAAGAATTTGTACATAAATTCTTAACATATATGCCTGGAATCCTAATAATTCCATACAAATGGTATACATTTGTGGTAGACAACGGTAGTCTCGACTAAGTAAAAAAGAACGTTCATCCCGAAGAGGATTAACGTGAACTGTCTTTGGGTTCTCTATAAGTTAATAAAAACTTTATACATAAAGGGCGATAGATTCTCCGATTGACATGAATCTTATTTCTCCAAAAGATAATCTTATGGCACTACATTTGAAATATGATTTCTGGCATGTGACTGCCACGGCTTTACCCCAACAAAAAGTAGTCTAGCGGTGTTAAATCACATCCAATTATTCCACTAGCCCATAAAGCCCCAAAAAAACGGTCGTTTTTTCTGGATTTAACGATGTTTCCACATACACTTGAGGATTGGCTTCACTCCAAATGCGTTAGTTTTGTTTGTTGACGTAGCCATTCAACTAGAAGTGCGCTTCATCGCTAAACAAAATACGCTTATGAAAATCGGGAACAACGACAATCTCGTTATGGGCCCATTAGACGAATCTACGACTTGCTTGGTGAACGTTTCGCTTCAATTCTTGCACGAGTTGAATTTTGTAAGCAAGGAAACCAAGATCCTTCCGCAAAATCTTCCATAAAGTGGATGCACACAGATCCAATTCCTGTGGTCGATGGCGGATGGTCTTATTCAAGTCTTCCTCAATGCTACGCTTTATATGTATTTAATCTAACCCTTTTAGTATATGCGAAGACTATAGGGCTTATATGTATGATCTTTTGGTTTTTACTACTAGCACATTATATTATCCAGGTGGACTCTTTGCTTTGAGAATTGTAGAAATTTTTCTGCATGTTGAAAAAAAATCTTCCACTTATCAGAAGTTCTGTAGTTTTTATATCTTTAATTCAAACTACTCTGCAAATCTTTTATCTTACACTGATTACATTATTTCTGGCTGCGTCATCTGTTGTCCAAACTTTTTCTAACAGTATCAACGCATACCCTCGCAACAAAAATACTTTTTCGATTAGTCAGTACTTCAATTAGTCTACTTAAATCAAAACTCTTAACTTTAATTTGTTTTTGTGCATCATTCAATTAAAATCGCGTTAATTAAAATGAAAATCAATCAATCTGCTAAACTTTTGTAATTTTATATATTTTTTCTGTTTTTTTATTTTGTTTATTTTTGGTCATACTGCCTCCCTCCGTTTTACGCTTAGTAATTCAATTAATATTGATTTAATATTCAAATTTTATTTCAATTTTCATTTTATGCGTTTCTCATTTTTTTCCAATTAGAATTTCTTCTGCTTTAAGCCCATTTTTATTTGGTTTGCACTTTCTATTGTTAGAAGCTGGCAGCTGGTTTTATTGCTTCAGTCAGTGTATTTGGGCCTCATGTGTATGCATGAGTCCTTCGTCATTCTTCACGGCATAATTTTATGTAACACCCAGTAACCATATCTCTTCCACACTCTCTTTCTCACTGTCTGTCTCTTCGGCTCTCTTTATTGTTCTCTCATGCTTTTACTAATTGTGTGCGTGCCTGGTGCTGTCTTTGTTCGTTATCTGGTATATGTTCGACAAGGCTGTTTGTTTATTTATTTAACGCACTGTATTCTCGGCCCGAAATGTATTTCAATAAGTAAGCATATCCTTTGCGCTCATACTACGAAAAAAATCAACCGAAAACGAAGTGTTTTTTTTTTTCTTTCCACTTCCTTTGCTTGTGCAGCCTGCTCTCCTCTACTCCTTACATTTTGGCTGTGTGTAAAGTAATTTCCGTAATGAGTTTTGGGCGCTTGCTCTTGCCGCTTGTCAGCTCCACACACACACACACACACACACACACACACACACACACAACTTACATACACTGCCATAAGTATGTGCATACGTGGGGCACTTAAAAGTGTTTGAAATTTCATTTGAGACTTTGTGTGGGAGTCTCTGAGTCTCAAAGTCGCCGCGCCTTGTTGCTAAAAGCAATCATACGCCATGTATGTCAAGCCAAAGTATCGCAAATATTTCTGGTGCACAAGACACTGCCTCAAACTGGCTGTTGTTTTTGGCACTGCTGCTGTTGCTGTAGGATTTGTTTGTGTAATGCGATTAATTTTGATTAATTTTTCGTGTTTTTTCCTCGTTTTTTCCTGCTGTCTTTTTGGTCCAATAGCGTACAAGGCTATATGAAGTTCTGGCAAATGGTAGTTATATAGTTACGGAAGCATGTATGTTCACATATTAATTTTTATTTACGTGTTTCATTTGGGACATAAAGTACACAAGCTTGGTAAAATTTTGTAAATAATTGGTGTTTTAGTTTCATATAATATGCAGCTGTACGAACTGGTTTATAAACAAAGCACAGACTCTTGATTTAACAAGTAAACGGCACAAAGTCAACAATATTTTGAATATTTTGGTTTTTGTTTTATAACTTTTACAGCAGCTGATATTAAATGAGAATTTTAGTGCTTGCCTAAGCAGTGGTCCTTCGGACTTTGTATCGTTCCTATTTTTTCTTAAAGATAACAAGAAATAGAGATGTTTTCTGGTATATAGTACTTTAATTTTTTTTATATATATTTTGATTATTAAAATCTTTTTAATTTAAGTCGGAAGCCAATTAAAAAATATTTTTTAGTTCGTTTTGGGAAAGCGGCTAATAACAAAATATTGTAAAGTAGCGATAGCTTATCTTGCAAATAATAATATGCTTAACTCAAATAGAGTTAACATATGAAGACCTTGGTAAATGCCACGAAGAAAGGTAATCGTCAATTTGCAGCAACAGCATTTTGAATTAAAATCAATTGTGAATGATTGCCATCAATTATTAGGGATTCCAAAACAAGCGAAAAGCTAGATGCTATCTTGAGTGGTAACCAATTAAAGCGAAATGATTGGTTTGTTGCTTCTGTTGCAGCTCCTCGTCGGTTACGGATGAAATGCTTTAGTTGGCCTATTCAGCAAAACCAGCATGTTTCGGGAATAACCCAGTAGAATCATCGCTCACAGATGCATGCGTTTTGTGTCAAACACACAACGTGTGGACAGTATCAAACAATGCACTGAAGTTATTCAAGACTTAGCAATTTTTTTGGTATTTACTTTGCAGTGCTTTTAGATTTTTCCCCAAGCCCTTCAATTGCGCATTGATATGTCTATCTGTCTTGACAGAAACCAACGAAGTATAAAAAGAGATATTCTAAAAACTATTCAGTATTTTTGGTTGATTATTATTTTCTTACTTGTTTCGACATTATAGAGTTAGTTTTTATGGGTATGAATAACATTTTAAAAGTTTGAAATTGTGTTATAGTTAATTAAATTTAAGGTATGGATTATTATTTTAAAACCAAACAGTTCTTCAGCATATTATATATGGTCCTCAAAAGCAATGATAAGAAATGATCCCAACCTGTTCGGATTCTGACTCGCCTTGACTATGAAGGAAGTCATTTCCAGGAAGCTTTTTTCCTGTGTCTCCTCAATTCTTTTTAGGTTCTAAATATTGTTTCTACTCTTACCACTACTTTCTCATATTTGTTATTAATTGTGGTCGCATGTACTTCGACAAGCTTATGTACTGTGATCCCTATGGCAAATGTCAAACACACTGTAATCGGCTAATTCCGCCGAACCCATAGAAAAAGATATGTTTAGCGTATCTATGGGGATTGTTGTTCCATATACATGGCTTATACGAGTAGAATAAAATAAAAGAAAAAAAAGGGCACCGCCTGGCTGCTTATAACCAACCACTCAGTTAGGGTATATATATGTATATATATAAAGTATTAGAAAGTATTAGTTACTAAGTTAAAGTAACATAAGCAGATTAGAGCATCTTGTATTGCAAGAGTTTCAAAATGACTGCCGATTATTACATTGATCCAAGAAGGCACCACCCTAAAGTGCTTTTTGTTTTTAAAGTCGCCGATTTAAAAGCTGATGCACTACTTTTCATCTGTTTATCCCATTGTCCATAATTTTCGTGCATAGCCGAATAGTCTATGTTTTTTAATACCAATACAATTTTAAAATAAAAATATAGCTGAAATTGTTCATATAGCACAAATTGAGTTATTCGCTGCATCTTGCTTACAACATTTCGTTTTGACTTTGTAGTAGGGAATTTCTGGGGGATATATATTTCTATATAATAGAAATGGACTAACAATTGCAGTGTATATCGCCCGTCATACGCAAAGAGGCATACTCCATTTTAATTCTTTAATTTCTTTCAGTTTTGTACAATTCAATGCTTTATGTACTTGATATTTTAATTATTTTTTTTTTCAAAGTTTTAAAAAAGAACTTGTTCCACCCAAAAAAAGTTTTATATGTTGAAAAAAGACTTTTTAGAAAACGACTAAAATTTAGTTGGTATATCTGAAGTGAGTTAAAGTTAAGTTTCGGAACTTTTAAATTTTTGTATCAAATCATTGTTGTATTTTCAAGCTGAATTTCTGGTACAGCGTCTTTCTGCTTAACATTATTGATGCTTAAAGTTTTTATTAATAATGATTTTTGATTAAGATACGAGAACTATACTCTTGAAATGTCCTAAATCAAATATTTAAAATGAATAATTTTTAAAAAATAACCTATTCAAAAATATGTTAATCTGTTGTTATGTAATAAAATATTTTCGCTTCTTTTATAATAATCCATATAGAGGCGAAGAGGTTTCACATCGACCTGATTTCTTAAATTGGATGGCGGGGGTGCGGGGGATTAGGCTACTGAACTGCATAGTTGCAATGTTTAATATTTACCTCATGGTAAGTACAATTGTGTACTTATAGTCAAATCAATCATGCGCCATGTGGCGTATGAGCCGAGCTATAAATCAAATTACTTGCTGCAAAACAACAACAAATTAATTAACAAAATATGCGCACTTAAGCACTAAATGAACGCTTTGACACAGCATCAATTACACAAATAGGCTACCGGATTCGGTTCCGCCTCCGGCTGTCTGAGATTGTACACCCATACTTGGGCCAACTTAATTACTTAATTTGTGCTACTAGCGCACCCCACAGCATCCCGCAGAGTCCTTCACAAAAATTGGATTAATTTGTTTACTGCATAAACGGGGCCAGAGTTGCCATACGCCATCATGTTGTCCAAAATAAATAAAAATGCCGCCAGTGTCAGTACAGGACACTTAATGGCTTGCAAATTTTCTGCGACACAGCCACTTGCTCATCCTTTTTCCAGTTTTTCACATGGAGAGCGAGCGTAATTCACATTCGTGGCGCCATGGATAACTTTTCGCTTGGGTTTTCCGCCCCGCCTGTAAAATCAAATTGAAATCGCTGTGCTGAAATTTTATGAACTTACTCACATGGTCTACAATGAAGCCCTCTGCGGGCTCCAAGGCAGTGCAATACACACATGTTTGCGAATATTACGTATACGTTTGTAGGCATGTAATGTAATACAAAACTCTTTGCTGTCAAGTGAAACGAAAATGTTATAGTTGAAACTGTGGCAGGGCGGCAAAAAGTGAGAAAGAACTTCAAGCTATTCATCTCAAATGTCAGGCAGATTGGCTTGGCACTCCTCCGACATACTTCAACTGGTAGATTTTTATTATGGATTATATTTAAAGCTCGTCCTTGTAAAGTTGTTAAAAAAAACCGCAGAGGCAGCCAAACAAGGAAATTTGAAAACATAAAAATGTAAATCGGAATACTGTGTGTGACTGCAGGATACTGTGTCTTCTGTTGAATAGCGAAATGAGAAAGTATTTTAAATTGATTTTGTTAAAAGTTTCATGCCTTTTTGTAACAAAATTAGTCGTGTAATTAACTTTTATTAATTTATTTTTTTTTTCTGACGCTTGAAAGGATTATGTAGGATTTTTCTACAACAGGTGATACCAAAATAAAGTCAAAAAACGTTGAAAAATTACACGACAACACTACTGAGTAATTGCGAAACTTTTTGAAGTTAAATTCGATTTAAGACTATTTCCTATATAGGAATGATTTTAAAATAAGACTGATTTATTATAAAGATCAAAAACAGACAGAAAAATTGTCTTCGAACTCAGAAAAGTAAGATGCTGTGAGTGAGGTTTCCAATGAAGACACCAATTTTATGGAGTGCTCTACTTTTTCTCAATAGCCAGGTTGCTATTAATATTTCAGTGCAGATTATTATTAAGTATTCTTAAAAATAGCTTTATTT
Source organism: Chymomyza procnemis (assembly GCA_035046065.1). Classification (NCBI taxonomy): domain Eukaryota; kingdom Metazoa; phylum Arthropoda; class Insecta; order Diptera; family Drosophilidae; genus Chymomyza; species Chymomyza procnemis. The sequence goes on along the minus strand of JAWNOJ010000023.1, from coordinate 5,534,968 downwards.
TATTTGGATGAAGAACTTTTCAAAGTAAGCAACAAATTAAATAAATTATATCGTCGCATTGTAAATAATAATTTTTCACAGGGTCAAAACATTTTCAATAACTTCAGAACATTATTTTGGCTAGATGTGTTGATTATTAACACGAAGATATTCAATTTTCGAAGACCACTTGCTTAGGATGTTGAGAATTTTAAGCTTTCGAAATAGAATTCCTTTGGTTGGTTAAGTCAAGCTATTGCAATCTCTTAAATCTCCGGAGTTGAGTGCTTACTGGAGGCACATTGTCGTGGTTCTCCAGTCGGTTAGGAGACCTCTGGCTATACTTACTGATTGTGAGGGACTGTGGATAGTGAGGTACAGATTACATATGACAAAGAAAAATGTATGAATATTTTGTACATGGCCCAGGGGTATAGAAGCTATGATGGGCTTCCAAAGTTGAGGCAAGTTGATCACACTAATCTTAATGGCTTGCAAATATATTTTAAATTCCTTTATGTCTTTCATAGGAATGAGTTTCTTACTTCTTATTATATGTACGTAAAGCCGTGGCTCTATTATTGGTTTTTCAAAAAAAAGGTTATATTTGGAATGGTTTTTCCAAAACTTGTGCACTTAGCAGGTTTTAGCTATTGTTTTAAAATAATTTGAATTGACTACTGGGATGAAAGGCTTGCTTTTCAAAGTTAATAAACAAGCTTTGACTATAAAAAAATACAAACAAATAGTAAAATAGAGTCACGCCAAAGGCCATAATTGGATGTATTTCATAAGCAATCAAATACTTTATGATTTATGATTATTTTATGAAAAATACACTCAAACGTTCCATATTGCTCTAGAAAACGAATATGCTCCTCATATTGACAATTTCTATGCGAAAAAAACGAGAAAAAATTGCGTCTATTATGGCTTAGCGGGTTTTCATACAAGGCATGACGAGGCACTTGAAAAATGGAGACACTAAAACAACAAAACCCAAATGAGACCGCACTTTTTTATGCGTGTGTCCCCACTCAATGTGGGCAATAATTGGGGGTTCGGTTGTGGAACTAGATACTAGATAGTTGTGCCCACATTTTTTGCGAGCAAGTCATTACCGACCACTTTAGAGACCCTACATTTATTTTGGCTTGCCAGCATGACACCAAAATGTACCTCACAATTTTTATAAATTAAACAAAAAAATGTTTATATAGATATAGCTTAAAAATGATATTAATTAAACCCATTGCAATTTTTTAATTTAAATGGATTGGAAAAGCTGCAGTGGTAACCGCAGAGCCACTTTTATTAATACCAGTCATTCAGTGCTTTCGTTCCCATGCCCCAAAGTTCTTCATCAAAATATACAAACATACAAAAAAAAAAAAAAAATAAACACCAGAAACATTGAATAGACTATTAGTTGCTTAAGGGCGGGGTACTGGTCTGGCTTTCGCTCTTGTATTCCTCAATTCGTATATTCATTACTCTGTGGTGGGGAGTGGAGCTTCGTTAAGGTTTTTGGGGGTCAGCCCAGAGCGCTGTTTTGCTGGACGCAGCTAATTAAAAGTTTCCACAAAACTTTGCTGCTTGCTGCGTCGCCATTTTGATGCTAAAGTAAGCTTCAATTTTCCTGAAAATGTATTTTAAATTTCGGCAATCGTGTGCCGGAATATTCAAGAAAAAGTGTCTTGTATGTATACGAATCGGTCGGCTTGCAAAATAAATGCTAAAACTTTTTAATTGGCCAAACAATAAAAATGATAACAAATGAAATTAAATGACAAAAGCGCAAAAAATATAGGTATATACATACAAATATATTTACATAAGCTGGCAAAAGTTTTTGCTTGGGGCACCCAAAACAAAACAAAAAATAAATAAATAAATTTGACCAAATTGTGTAAATTGCATTTGTTGTCCTTTATAGTGAGGGGTGTTTCGAGCTAATGTTAATATTGGATTAGCTTGAATGAAGTTTGATTGTTTAATACTTTGCATATAGTAAAACGTGCTGTGAATTTCGAAGGATGTAAAATTAACGTTGCTTAAGCTTATACATAATTATATTAAATTTTATATTATCAGAAATACCTATATACCAAGGACTTAGGCTTATATTGATTCATGTTTTAATTTAAAAATAGAAACGGAACTGTGAATCTGTTGTGTGATACAATATATGGGTAACTTTGCAACTTCCCAGCATGGTAGCTTTAAGTTCGATAGAGTTCCATTATATTTCCCATATTGGCCCATATTATCTAACAATTTTTTTTTATCACCGAAGCTTTTGTCGTAGTTATTGGAGGAACCACAAAATGGAAAAGCGTAAATTTTTATCCTCCGTAATTATTGGAGAATCCATACAACCAAATAGCATGAATTCTTATCAGCAGGTGTCTTGTTAATGCTCGACTTACGGACAAGCATTGTGATCTTTCAATGCACAATATTTTCTAGTTCTTATATGAGAATTCTTCTATAATTTGATAATAAAGTATCATGTTTAGTTTGTCGTTGATTGTAGGTAAGTATCGCCACATTCTATTTTTTCTGAAGATATTGGTAATTACATATTGGGCTAACTCATTAGCAGTACGTTTACGAGCTTATGTCTTGGCACCTAGATAAAAGTTAATTGAAAACTGTTGAGACCATCTGCTGCAAAAAACTACGAGACAAGGGACTTAACATCCACCTGTAAATGGTTAAAATATTTATTTGTTTTGGGACAGAAAAGTCTGAAACTTGTAACGGGGTATTCAAAATTTTTGAAAATTTTTTCTCTATTATTATTGTCATTATTATTATTATTGTCTATTATTATTGTCGTATAAATTTTTTAATACTTTAAAGTAAAAAATTATCAGTGCAATAAATTTTATTTCTTTTAATTATTTATAAAGTACTCTATACAAAAATTTATGATGATCAATAAATTCATTAAATTTCAAACAATATGGGTAACATAGAAAATACACGTCAAGGAAGTTGGTTAAGGCAAGCGGGGGTAAGTTTTGAGTGCAAATATTAAGGGTTAAGGGGTGTGAAAGGAAATATAGTAAATCAATTACGGAATTTGAAGTGTGCAATACATATGCAGCTGAGCGGATTGATGCAAATTGACATAGTGTTTGGGAATATCAAAATAAATTCGTAGGAAGGATTAGATGTAAATAACGAAACGAAATTTAAATAAAAACTAAAAAATAAAGTTGTTGACTGAATTGCCCAAAAGGATCTTTATGAAATATTGAAATGATTATTATGTTTTTGTAGGCTAAGTATGTGTAAGCTTTTGCGACATTTTGTCATTGAATAGTAGAGCATAAAAAACTATACTCAATTCTAAAATCACTTCGAAATGCCTAAATTTGAAAACGTTTCTAGCTTAAAATTCTTTTTCAGCTTTTGACTTTATCCGCTTGATCTGGAGTAATTTTCTCCACTAACCAAATCAGAATATGAGCATGAGAGACCATACATCCAGCATTTGACTTCACCAATATATATCAATATATATATATACGTGTGGAGAGAATTTCGTCACTTAAAAAAAATTTCACAGACAAAATATATATAGCACGATATACCTCAAAAAATTTCACCGCGAAATATATATAGCACGATATAGCACGTGAAATTAGAGCACGATATAGCACGTGAAATATAACAACTCTTCAAATTGTAAATCACTTTTTTACACAGACAGTACTAAATGTACAACGCGTATAAAAAAGAGTACAGCTATTAGGTGACATATATCTCTTCTATCACACAACGCTTCGTATGCTTTATGTGTATTGAATTCTCAAACGCATATGCGTGAGAAAAAAAAAACGGTTTTTACTCAAAAACTCATAACTCACGAACCACTTGCTTATAAAAATATTATCTTAAAACCTTTGTCTCCTTAAAACCTTTCATTTGAAAAAAATGTTTCAAAATCCGTCAAGCGGTTTGCGAGAACAACTGTGACTCACAAAAACACCGCTCGCCTTTTACATATATAGATTAATAAATAAATATGTAATAAAACTTTATTCATTTTAAATCTATATTAAGCGTTTTATTTTGATTGAAAATAATTTGCCTATCTCAATGATTATAGGTGGTTCATTTCAATTTCATTTGTTAAATGATTTATAATTATTTTTATTTTAAATACAAGCATTCAGCCTTCAATAGAACTATTATTCTATTATCTACAGAAGTTGCAATTGCAATACAAATTAACTACCTTTTCAACTGCTACACAAATATTTATGAACAATAGTATTCCGCAATATACATAAGAGGAGCTGACAAGACTTACTCCATGGCTGCACTATAATATTTCATATTTTTTGTGCAATGTCATATATATTTTTGACATTTTGGTATTTGTACTGGAATTTCGAATACAAAATGAAATGTTGAATCTCACTTGTTTCCGACTAATTGTGAGACGAACTTTTTTTTGATATTTTCCTTGGAGCAGTGTGTAATACGAATTTAACAAAGCAGCAAGCGTACAATTTGGCATTGAGCTTAATCAACTATAAAACTTTGATGTTTTACGAGTCTATAATTTAAAAGAAATAGAAAAAATCAATAGAAAACTTTATTTAAATACGTATTTTTTTGCATTTTGTTTTTTGTTCAAATAAATCGCACTGCTATGCACTGTCACATTTTATATTCAGAGATGTCAGTAAAGTTTGTTGACTTTGGTTTTGGTTGACCCGAAAAACTATAGTGAAAATAATATTCGTTTGTTATGAGGTTTGCTTGTTTTCTCCAGAATATTTAACAAAGCTTTTCACTTGCTTTTGTCTCACCAGACACCGCACAGAGAGGAGGTGCACAGAGAGAGGTGTGGAAATTTTAAAAATTGTTTGCAACAGTTAAAATTAAAGTCCATTTGTTTTCAGCAGCTGTGTGTCTATAAAAGTGTTGTAAAATATAAAGTTTACTTGAGGTTCAGTAAGTCTACTTTAAGCCAAGAACAAAGAACTAAGAAAAATGTAGCGCTCATGGCTTGTCAAAACTGAAATAAACATAAACTACAAAAGTAACAAGTCTCATTATATAAAGCATTAACGGGGTTGTGAAAAACCCAACCGGAAGTGGAAGTAGCAGCACAACCAAGTCAGCTGAGGCTTAATGTTTCTTAGTTTGGCCATAAAGTTGGTTCACAATTGTTTGCAAAGTTTTGTAGGGATCTTAACTTGAGTTGTGCGTAGAATTTGTAAGAATTAAAATTACTCACAAGCTAGTTTATATTTGTTAAATTAGATAAATTAGCTATTTATATACAAATAATATAATACACTTATAGATTTAGCAAATTGCACAATAAATCAAAATTGAAGCTTAACAAAGATATGCCAGCTGTGCTCATGTAAGGACACTGCATGTCTTGGACATAATGACACCGACAAATGGGCCATGCACATACATGTATTTCGTGTCAAAGGATTGATCAAATTCAAGACATTCATCTATAATTATATTAACTTTATGCTGATTTAATTTGTTCTATTCAATTTGCCTGAGCCTTGAGGCCTTAATAAGAAAATATATAATATTTAAGCGCTTAAGCTGAAAAGTATCTTTAATGCAACGTTGAAGTGTTCAATTTATGTGCTGTTCATTATTATTAACTTAATAAAACATATTTGTAGGGCCTGCTTTTGCTGTCACTTTCAGCAAATGATTTATGGGCTTCATTCATGGTCGTCATTTATAACATTCCAAAGCTATGGCCGCTCATCCCGCCTAGATAACAAATTATTCCATAGCTCAGAAATATTTTATGTGTATTTTATTACATTTCGCATGTGAAAAATTTCCATAAACTACTAGTCGAGGACTATGGATCTGCACTGCATATTCATTATGGATAATCAAGCAATAAGTGGTCCACACTGGCCAGCCAACCAGTTGCCAATTCGTGTGGTCACGTGCTACTCATTACGCGGTGTATGCGTCAAATAAACCGAACACCAGCCTTTTAGCCACATGACTAACGAGCCAAATAGCCTTAACAATCTACTGCCAGTGCCACGCTCGCCTTTCCCCGTTAGGGTCTCTATTACTGCCACTACATATAAATATTATTTCAATAATTGAGCTCAGCCAAATTTGGCACTCTGTCTCTCCCCCTCTCTCTCTCTCTCTTTCTTAGCTTTCCCAGTGACGTAATGAAAATTGTCTGGGTTTTTGCATATATACAATTTTTTTTCTGCTTTTATGCTTCTTGCTTAATATGTACTCTCATCCAGCTTTGTCCTAATGTAGGCACATTAATTTTGAATTTGCTTGGAGTGCTCCATATTGCAGCCCTTTTTTACGACTTTTGGGTAAGTTTGCTTGCGGCGCCGCCATTTTGGCGCTTAACTGAACTTTGTGCATAATATGCGCATAAATAGAATAAATAGAAAGAAGAAGAAAATAACGGAATAACAAATATTAAAATAAAAGCTGCACCTTTTTGAGGTTACTTTGTTCGAAGAGATTTTCTTTAATTTAGTTAAACTTAAATTTCTTAAATGCAAAAAATTAAATTCAAATTTTTTCTGTAAGTAATCAAATATTTTTTTGGAAGTTTGCCGTTTGAATTTTAATAAAGGATTGTTTAAGCTTCAACTGATAGCTGATAAATGCAGACTTTACCAAGGAACATCTTAACCCACTAATGGTCAGTTCACTAGGTTTAAGTCCTTAACTTTTGAGTGTCTTAAAATAAAATTGACTTCATGCAAAACAGGCCAATAAGAAGATTTGCATTATTTCAAGAAATTGTTGAACAATTAAATTCTCGTTGTCTTAGTTTTGAGTAATGAAAGTAAAATTAAAAGTAGAACCTACAAAAAGATTTATGTACACAGTATTGCTCCATATTTCGTCGCGGTTCTCAACTTTATACCGAGAAAATACATGGGAAACTTTATCGACATAGTCTTGATATCTTTCAAGAGTATAGTATAATATGTTATTTATTTATTTTCTAAGACAACCTTTTTGTAATTGTTGTAACGGCGTCTGTGGCAGTGTTGATATTTTGATTTATCGACTATTTCTAAGTTATAGATGTAATAGAAAGGTTCCTCCCAATCTATCAGGATATTCGTCAACTTATAATACTGTTGCATATATATATCATGAAAGCAAATGTACTTTATAATCCGCAATCAGCTGCTCTGGGACGTAGATTAAAATTTTGATAAGTAATTGCAATCTTATCAGTTTTTAATTGCAATCTTAATTAGAGACAAAGTGTATTGTCCTCTACAAGAGCCATCCATCGAACCCTATTTTGCGCCGTCTGTTTAGCTCTGTCCCATGTCCCATGTTGTGTTCGCCTGGGTCAGGTCTTGGAGGATGGATCTTCTCCAGGTCGCTTTGGGTCTGCCGATCCGTCTATTGCCTTGTCGATGGATGCCAGCTATCGCTATCTACAGTTTCTCCATTTCTTCCTCGAACTGTGCTAATCATGATGGTTCCTTTAGGGTTCTAACGGTCCATTGTCCTATTCGTGTGCGTTTTTTTGAAAATGTCTTTGGACGTCATCGAATTTGGGGAGCCGTTTATGTTTAATTCTTTTGTGTTGGTTTCTGTAATCTGTTGAGTTTTTCGATCGAACTGGTGATTGGCCATCCCAGTGGTGGGGCTGCCACCTGACGCCTTCTGGGAGTAGCGTCTGCGTTTGGCTGCGCGGAAAGGCTGGGCGATACAGTCTTTTAATTGTTGGCATCATTCTAGCTGGTGTTGTTGCTGTACGCCGAAAAGCTATGAATGGCGCTTGGTTCTATGGTGTACCCTCCATTTAGCGTGGGGGGTGAAGAGTGGGGCAAGGGGGGTTGCCAGAAATTGTTGAAAGGCATTGTGCAAATGGAGAAAAGCTTTCTATTAGGTAGAGAAGCAATTTTTAAGAGGGACGTTGGAGTGGTCATGCCTCTCGCCGTGAGTGGGATTCGAACCCACGACCCCGCGTTTAGAAGGCAAGTGTATTACCCACTAAGCTACGAGTCCCCAAGATGCGTCTTTAGCCAACTGAAAACCTCAAATTGTACTTGATTCGCTTGCGTTTTTTAGGGTGTCCAGTGCACTGTATGAATTACATTTCTAATACTTCGTTTTATTTCCTTTATCAAATACTCAAAAAGAGCATAAGCGCATTACGTCTGATGTTTCTGCACTGGCTTTCAATGTTTCGTTGCTTGATCCATCATAGTGGCAAACGACTCTGTCACTGTCGACTTACCAATGATTCCCGCTTGATTTCTATTTTTAACAAAGATAATATTACGGTTGAAGTCAGTGGGCTCATATGAACGCGAATAGTAACATCCACAATTACCCATATTCAACATTCGATGATAGTAAAACTGATTTTCAAAAAGGATTGGAGAATATTTTATCTATTTATTAATAAGTTTTGTATTTGGAATTTAACGCCATTTATTGTGTCCTACTACATTCGCAGTTCCCAAGTACATAGCAGTCTTTAATATCGAAGGTGTAGCTTCCCAAGCTGATGATTTTGGACCATCAGAGTATGGCTTCTAGAAGAAGACTGTATGATAGCTTGTCACCTTGCCTGAAAACATGAGCGGTATAAAGTGACTCGTAATAGTCATTTTTACCAAGACTTAGATGATAGAATTTCGCCATGTTATATCAAGCCGAGCTAGCTTTACAAGGATACAATACTGTTAGGTGTGTCAAGGGCACTTAAGAAATTCAGGAACTGGTAATATGTCTCCATATACTTGTTTCGGCTCTTCTACGGCTTTTTCGTTTTTCCTTTTTGTGAGAATTGTTGAATAAAGCATTTTTCATTTCAAAAAGTTTTTAATCATTTAATACTTTTAATAATATGTAATAGAATTATTATCCCAATATGGATAAAATCAGATCGACCAGCGAACTAGCAGATCCTAAACTTTGTTGAACCAAAAGGTTAACACTCAACATTTCTTCAAAAAGTTTTGTAAAATTAAACAAGCGCCAGATGAAACTTTAGCTTTAAATATATTGATTATCATATGTTTTTTGTAATGTTGAATTTGAACTCGAAAACTTTTATGCCTTTATTACGAATTGCCATTCAGCATTATATTTGCTTCGGAACTGAATGGAAATCCTTTATGCGCCGGTTTATTTTCATTTTTATTTTTATTTTTTCTGTACATTTTGTTTTGCCAAGTAGCTTATTGTTATAAGAATTGATAACGTTCCATATGCGTTATTATCAAACTTTTTAAGCCTCAATGGCCAACAAAAGGGACTATCTAGCGAACCAGCAGTTGGCAGAAGCCGGCAAACATTTACGCTTCAATGAAGCCACAAGCATCCATTGTATGTCATTCTATAGGCTTATATGTTCTCATATAGTCGATACGAGGATACACACAGACATATAACTAAACTTGTATATGCGATATATAGGAAATATATATATGTGAGGTATATAATATACATGTAAAAACAGCTGCCTGCCGTGCTCAGCAGCTGTCAATTGTTTGACTTGTGGTCAGTGTTGTTCCTGCCAAATTGATAAGTTTAATTAAATTTGCATGGATGACAGGCAAAGCATTTCATTAGGTCAGGAAGCTGGGCCAGAATTTATGACCGAAATTGTTGTTACCTTAGGCTCACTTTTTTAGCACGCATTGGGAGCTATTTTCATGTGGCACAACCAAGTTGACACCTATTTTTGGTAGGTGACGACCTTGCGTTTGTTTTGGAGCAACCTTCGCATTTTCTTTGGGGAGAAATTAGGCATGAAAACCCAGCGGCGTCTATTTTATGATACTGTGCATGAAAATAAACAAGGCGTGCTTGGACAAGAGACCCGGCTAATATATAAACGACCATGCCAAGGGATGCGACTTTGGAACCATAAAAAGGAATTTGAAAAAATAATTCGATTAGCTGCAGCCGCAGATACGCTGGAAATATTTATTTCGTTTCATTTTGTGTAGTTTGTTTTTTTTTTTTAATTTAAAGGAACCCTTATTTACGATTGGACAAACATTGTGACATTGAAATATGTGATATAAATTATAATAATAAGCTGTACATAAGTAAAAACAAAAGTGATTATAAATTATGTCGCTTAAAAGCTTTTAATAAATCGGTAAATGGTCATTAATTTTAAATTGAATTATAAATATCAAATGCAAACATTTGAAAATTACCAATACAAACATAATTTTTTTTTTTTAATTGGTTGGCGATTTTTTTGTTTTTTTTTTTTGTGCAATTTATTGACAACATTTAGGAAGTCCTTGACCATAGTGGCATCATAAATTTGTTTGGATTAAAATTACGTAAGCTAGATAGATGAGTGAATGCCAAAAAGTAACTTTAAATTTTGTGTTAGGATTGAAATATAAATAAATTGAAAAATGATTAGTCTTGTAGTTAATTTGTTAAATAATATAATCAAAAACTTTGGCGCTATTTGAAGCGAAATGCACCTAAATTATGTTAGAGGATGTAGTTTCGAAAGTTGTATTAAGGGAATGTGTCTTAAAACAAAGCTTAAAGCAGTTGTGATCTTCAAAATTTCTAAAATAAAAAGATCTTTCGTTCACCTACCTAAACCTTTAAAAAACAAATATTTTACATTTCTAATAAAATTCTTAATGATTGTGTATCTTGTCCGAGGCTTTTCTTTTGGTATTCTTTGGTTAGTTATATTTTACGAAGCGGTAAACCAATCCCTGCGTACAATCGTTTATCGTCCTGAGGACTTCCTTCCCAGATTAACTTACTGTTACTCGGATGCTAAGATAGCTACACAAAAGGTGCCTAGTGGAGGCTGGCTGCCAACTTGCAATCATTTCAGACAGAGATCGCTGTGGCTATCGGCTCGTTCACAGCAATCAGCAGCTTTACCTCGTTTAAATGAAATCTGGGTTCATCTCACCAGCTGGACGAAGGAAGCAGCTAGTAACAGGCTATGATGGCCAATTAACATTCAAGTAAAATAATGATTATGGAACTCCCTCCTATCGGTTCAGTAAATTTGCCTTGACGCAAAACTATCAATTGTTTCGGTGCATTCAAAAGAATATATTATCCTATCAGATCTCGAGTGTGCTTCAAATTATGAGTACAAGGATTTAAAAAGCCTTATTAAGATTGATGAAAGCACAGCGTATGCACTACTTTTTTAGGACCAATTCTTTAAATTTATGACATTCCAATACATAGATTGCGTAAGACGCTGATTTTTGCTGATGTCGTCGCCTTATATTGCTTAGATATTAATTTTTTTATTTTTCACAAGTGCAAAAATTAAATTAAATTATAAATTAGAACAAGTGCAATTTATTTCACACGTAAACGAGAGCCTGGTCATCTACGAAAATATATGGGTTTCCATTAAGATAGCAAACTCTATTTATTTATCGTTTGAATATTTTTACAAGCTATATTATATGTGCCGGAAGTTTGGGGTGATTGTGACAAGGAGCGCAGAATAAAATATTAAAAATGATTTTCAATATACCTTTTATTTTTCAACCATTTATTCACACAATGAGGCTGATAATTACATGATTAGTGAACAAATTAGTCAGGCTACCATTAAATTTAATACTTAAAAAATAAATGATGTTACTATCTTAGTTTTAAGACAATAACAATAAGTTCATAAACACAAACACTTAAACTGCATTAATTTAAATATTTTAATTGTAAAACTGCAAAAGCGGCTAATCTCTACAGATCTTAAAGAATTTCAAATTAAATAAATAAATAATAAATATCTAACTGAATTTGAAACAAGCTCCCAGGTTGCTGAAGAATCTTTCCTCCCTCCTATCGGTAGATTGTTCTCATTTTGTAACACAGCTAATTTCTTGTCAAAGTCAGAGTTTCCGTAGTTATAAGTCAATATCTTGTTAGAAATTATCGCCTCTTATGGTTCAGCGAAAATAATTCTTAACTATTATAAAGAATCCACTATATATTCTGACAGTTTGAATAAAACATTAACTTTTAAAGTGATTTAATTTTATTCGGTTCCAACACTGAAGTAGCTACTGATGCGGATGGCAAGGCATTTGTGGCTACAAGAAGAGATCCCACTGAAGTCTCACTGAAAATGCAACTGCAGCTTTGTATGATGGAAAACTGACTTAAAAAATGCCGCTTATATTATCGGGGGAAAATATTATTGAAAAAGAAGTATTTTAATATCTTGGCTGGATGGAATGATGGACGGCTTACTTGGAGAGCACATATAAAAGCCAAGCAAATGCAGCCCAAGGGGAAAAGCAGAAGAATTTACTGCCTGATTGGCCCAAAATCTCAACTGAGTCTTGAAAATAAAATAATTTTATCCAAAACAATTTTAAAACCAGTTTGGACTTATGCTTATGACTTAAAATTTTGTAAAAGTACTAATCTATGACACAAAGACCAATAACTAGGGCGCCCTGATTTGTTAGCAATCATCGAATTCATGAAGACTTGAATATACCTTTAGTTAGGCAGGCGATAAGTAGACTATCAAAAACTTATTTAGAAGGCTGCAAAATCATAAAAATAACTTAGCAATAAAGCTTTCAGAAAATACAACGGAACATAGTCGCCTTAGGCGCGCTCAAATAACGAATCTTCCAGGAAGATTTTAAGTCATCGCTTTTAATAATAATTGAATTTTCATATTGCACATAAGTTTATATTGGTTGTAATCGTTGGAACTCAATCAATCCTGTTTTGGATTAGTATTATATTTATAAAATTTGATTATTACTCTAAGAACTAAGAATATTTATTGCAAATAATAATAAAGTTATATAAAAAAAAAATTTGCTTTTGTGTGTTTCCACATAAGCTTTTTTTTTTGCATACTGAAAGCAAAATTACTCACGATAATTATTTTCCTATTGAAATGCAAATCTTTTGGTTGAAGTTTTCCTTTTTTATTTTAAGTTTGAATCAAAGGAAAATAAAAATACTCAAGAACAAATAAAAACAAAACAACAACAAACTTTATTTCAAAAATAAAATAAAAAAATAAGCATTTAATCAAACATAATTTATCGATTAAAATTCGCTTTATTGTTGTATTCAAACAATAAACTATAGTTTTGTTTTTTTTAAAACAAGAGAGCGCTACGTATTCGGTTTTATGAAGTTGATTGCTTTTGTTTTCCTATGGTCCAATGCGTATTATTATTTAATAGAGTACCCAATGAATATGTTTGTATCATTATGAAGTTATTGTTAAATAATGATAAGAGCAAACGTGTTTGCTGCACAATTTGTATGATTCCCAAAAACACTGCATCCCTTCCCCATTTATTACTGATGAAAAAAAGTAACACGCAAAAGAAAACTCAAACCTCTTTTTCCGTGTTAGGATTATAGTTGGTGTTCATAGTAGTTGCTACTCAAGAATCCGTTGCCAACAACAGTTTACGGATGTTTCCAAAACTTTAAACAATGTAGGAGTTGGACTTACCACCAAAAACGCTTTCATTCTTCAAATTGACTTTAAAAATGTTTAAGATTTGCTTAATAATAACTTCCAACACGTCTGCTCTCTTGATAAAGTCGTGCTATGTTTGGTTTTTGGTGACCTATGAATGGTTACAAGAGCAATAGCTGCAGATTTAGCACTACAGAGCGCAAAGGCGCTCGTCAATTCTTTGGGCGTGTTCAAAACAAAGGTCATGGTAGATCACACCCAGCAGTTCGGATAGCTTCCCAATCTGGCCATCATACATAAGTTATTAACTACGAAATCCTATATAGGCCTGATTTTGCAGATTGCAGACTCTGTCTTGAAGATGATGAAATTGCCAGACATATATTCTATAAGTGGGCAGCGCTGTCATATGGAACTTGAATCTTTTAATATTCTCCGGCTCAGTGGGGCACCAACAAAAGATCTGCTATTATCAATGCGAAAAACGAAGAAAATACCCTATAATACAGGTAGTAGACGAAATACAAAAAAAAGATACTATGTCGAACCATTTTGTAAGATAAACGTTAGAAAAAAAATATATTTATTGAAGCAGACCTTAGCTGCCAATAAACAATTTTTAAATCGAACTTTAACTTGAAAACCACTATGTGAACAGCTTCGCGACACTTATTTATTTTCATAAATTTTGGTAATAAATTTTCAAGGTTTCATGAAGCACCTACTTTGCAATCCATTGAATATCGATTAAAATTCATGGAAATTTAATTAAAATATCGATTTGACGACTAGCGCTAATTTTGTAAAATTGTTGGCCATAAATGTAATAAGTTCCAGTTAGTTTGTTTATTAAATAAATTCCTTAACTGCGCATAAAGTTTGAGATAACTTTAATATTGTTACAACTTTTAAAATAGAATTTACATAGCCATAAGCTGGAAAATCCATTAAACTATGTCAAATACAAAAATGTTGAACTTTTAGGAATTTTTGCAAGTTTATCATTTTTCATAAAGTTGTTCATTTTATTTTTAGGTTTCCTTTCGTTTATATTTTGTATACAACAACAATAACAACGAAAAACAGACACTTAACAAATGCAAATACTAGGATAGGACATTTTTGCAAACAATGTTGCTGACTAGGCAAATGAGGATATCCTTTTCACAAAGCAAATAAACACTAATAGAACATGGCAAATTCTGGAATTTCTTTCCTGCATATTATGAGACTGAAGGCACTTTAATGGAGGAGCCGCATCAACTTGCGGCTTCTGTCGTTGACAGCAAGCGGAAATGTCATGAGAACTTGGGTTTTGCCTTGTTTGCTTGTTAACAATTTGCTAGAAAAGTTGGGTACCCCCGCCCCAATACACATTTAAGGATACGGCAACACCTACACACGCACACACACACTGAGCTAACTCATTTAAAATTTTGTATGTTACAGGTACATACACACTCGAGTTCAGTCAAACAGAATCAGCCAAAGGAAATTAAGTCAGTTACTTATTGGCCTACAGCCTGCTGCAATAATGGAATTTTGATTAACCAATAGTAGGTACCATGTCTGATGTCTGCTTATAGCCATATAAGAGAAGCAACTTTTAGAGAATCTACCTTCTAATTGGCTAAAAGGTACAAAAGCATGTATTTTTGTGCTTTTTCCTATTGCCACAAAGCGCAGCAAAACTAATTAAAGGATTTTGTCTAGCCTTTTGTGCTTCATTCAGTACGGCCACTAAGTCATCGCCATCATTATCGAAAGATTTGGGCGAACATTTAATGAGCTTTTAATACTGACCACATAATGCCATCAGGAATAGGCCAAGTTAATATTATTTATTACAAAATAAGGTGAATTTTCGCGAGCTTAATTATGTTCGTTGGTCATTTGTAAAGTAAACCCTTAAGTTGGGACAAAAGTTTTTATCTCTAAAACTTTATGATCTACTAAATTATCTACGCATAATTACCTAGCGTGTGCACTTGGGCAAGTTTATTTAAGGTCATTTTGGTTTTTTAAGTTTAAGTTTTATATAGGTTTTCCTTTTGTGTTAAAAGACATTAACTTTTTATCTAAATAATTACAGTTTGATCAAAAATGTACATGACCTATGCGGGAAGGCCATTGTTAGGTGTCCATATCGATATATCAACATTAAATTAGTAATTAGGAAGCAAAAAGTAAAAGATTTACTTGCTTTGATTATATTAGAATCGAGTCTGACGCTTAAATGTTGGTTTGATAATATTTAGCAGTTTGCGTAGGTGCCGAAAAAGGTCCAATATGGTACTACTTTGTGGATAATTTACTACCTTCTTTTCTCTGGAAATTAATCACCTACTACAGATCGCGTAGGTGTCGAAAAAGGTCCAATATGGTACTACTTTGTGGATAATTTACTACTTTTGTCTGGAAATTAACCATCTACTACTTTTCACTGGTAATTTCTAAATGAGGAGTGTATTTTATATAAATGGTCTTCTATTATTAAATGGATTTCCATATGAAGTAAAAGGAAAATTTTTTAGGTGTAAATGAGACGTTTTTAACTAACAATAATTAAATATTTACAAGGAATACAGTAAATGATAGATATTCACTTAAGCTTAAATATATTAAGTAATATTTAATATTATATTATATATACATTCTTTTTGCTTTTTATTATTATTACTATTATTATGTATCTTAAGAACATCTTTTACATTAGCCAAGTCCTGCTTACTTTGTGACACACATAGTTTTATTTTTATATATGTATGTGAGTACTTCGGCGATTCCAAAAACCAAATTTTAACAATAATTTTGCATAAAAAGTATCTTTAAAATGAAAGTAAAAACTTTGCTACCTAACAGCTATTTAAAGAGTATACAAATTTCGGCAATTGAATTTCATTTTTATAAATTTTATTCACTTTCAACAACTTTATTGTTATTTCGTTTGTTTTCAATAGAAGTTAATAAAAGAAGTTATATTAGAGATAGATTTTATGTGAACTTTTGCTTGATATTTTAACACTCAATTAGCTGATTTTCTATCGTAATATAAATTATTATTATCATATTTATTTTTTGTTTGGCTAGAAGAAAAAATAAATTTTCATTTTGCCCTTAATAGTACCAAAACGTAGAATAACCAATTATGAAAGAATTTCTTGCAAAACCAAAAAGTGCATATTCTTACCATTATTGGTAGCGAAATGGCGACAATAAGTTAGATTATTACAAAAATATTTAAATTTTCCAACAAATATCGTTGAGGGTATGTTTTGCAGCACGTATTTCCCTCAATAGATTCTAGGGTAACTTTCTAACTTGCGAAATCTGCTACTTCTCAGTGTTGAAGTCCTATAGCCCAAGAAGTTTGTTATGGGACATATAGACCCAGAACCATGTGTCAAAATATTAGAACCAAGTGAGAGCGTTATGTCATCGTTTAAAGCAAGGGAAATTCTGAGTTTGTATCGCATTTTACAATGCTGCAGTTCACAATAGCTCCATTTGGTTTTAACTAAACACGCACCTCGAATTAAATGTATTTAAGCTTATACTTTTAGAAGTACGTATAAAATAGTTTTAGCTCTGAAAGAATTAGCCGTATATTTAAGTAAACCATGATAGGTGATCCACCTATAGTTGATCTTTTCCAATACTGCTTCTATTTGTTTCGAGTTGCCGACCTTCGCTAATATTAATTCTGCGATTCGGCAATCACTTTTAATTTTCACATGTAATTTGGCCGACAACTGATATTCCCACTGAACTACAAAGGAACTTCATCCTTATGGTCCCTTATTCTTTTAAAAAAACAATAATAATATAATAATTAAGTTCAATATTTTAATGATTATTTAAATTGTTCTTAAGCGAGGTAGGTTTGAGATTTTGCAAACGCAACGATTGGGACAAACGAACGAAAGCCAATAGCACCTATGTGCAACGACTAGGGGGCGACAGAGCTAAAATAATGGCTGCGGACCAAACACTAATGTTTTCTATAATATTTTAATTTTTTTAATTTTATTTAGCAGAGTTTAAAAAGGAATTTCAGATAGTTTTCTTATTTTTTTTCTAGATTTTATTAATTTTTTTTGAATAGTTGAATACTATTTTTTTTTTTAAATTTAAAAGATAATATTTTTTATTCGAAGAAATTTCCTTAACTTTCGACTAAATATTTAATTAATTGTTTAAGTGTGTTATTGAGTAAGGTGTAGAAAATATTATAAAAATTAGCTCTATAATTTTTTTCGTAAAATTATAAACAAAATATTTATAAAATCAGAAAATGAAATTAAAATTATAAAAACTTTCCATCATTTCTAAGATTTATTAATATGATATTCAATGATATTGATAGACGATTTATTAATGTTTTCATCTAAATTATATTAATAAATTGTTTTTTTTTGTAAGTTTTTATTTTGATTTCAAAAAACTTGATACAAAAAACTTTCCAATAAGCGGATATTTATGTTCGAAAACCCAATATAATACAACAAAAATAAGTCGAATTTTTTTTGTTTTTCTTTTATAAAATGTTGAAAATTATCTATGGAAAATTTATATTTAAAAGTTTGTTTTTGGAAGCAGTGAGAAACATAAATTAATTCCATCTGCATATCATAACTTCAAGAGAAGTTCCAAAAAATTGAATTATTGAATTTATAAAAATATGCCAAGTTTCTATAGAAATAAAGACAAAATGAAATATATGTCTTGTTGAAATAATAGGTTAAGAATTTTGGTAAATTCGAATAATATTACCTCCTTGCAACTTGTACTTAAGAATTTATGCATTTATTTGTAAACTTTCTAAGTGCAGCGTTGCATCAAGTTGTACAACAACAAGAAATGCTGTCCTTAAAGCTGTATTTGTTCTCGAAACTTGCGCATTTTCAGATATTTTCACAATATTTCTAAGCTATTTATGGTTTTCCTATTTACGAACAGATTTATTAAGCAAACAATACCCACTCAAGATACCAGTTCGTTGAGTTCCAAAGTCGTAAACATAGATGTGTGGTGGCAAGGAACTTAAGCGTATTGGTATCCTTTATTTTCTCCATATTTGTTGTAGTTGCTAGACGTAGTTCTGCAGTCATAATTTGCAAAGTAACTTGCTCTTTTTTGCAAGCATTGTGTTTTTATAAGTTTACAGCGGGCGTACTTAATGTATGCTCGAATTAGTTTCTGTTTATGAAACTTTGTAGTAGTTTTTACCAATAACCTGTGCCGGATAGCGTAACCTTGAAACTCCTGCACTTAAAGCTTGCCGTCTTGGCATGCTTTGTTGCTACCGCTTAAAAGCAACATAAATATGGCTGCTATGCCATGCTGCCTTGGGTTACGTTGCGCCTCATAGGGTTTTGCTCGTATCCGGCTTGTCGTTTCGCAACACTGGCGATGCTCAATAGGCGCTGCATAAACATCCACAGTTGGGTAGCCGTGCAACAGGGACGTGGTCGCAGTTGGTTTAATGGGGGGCCATTTCGTAGGGTAAACCTTCAAAAAAAATAATTCATTTTCGTCTTCCCAAAGAATCTGAAAATTAAAGCGTGGAGTCGAATTTTGAAGAAGCTGCTGCTGTCAAGTGAACAACTCGCGAAGCTTGATTATCCCTATTGGCACGTCCCTGCAATACAATTGTAAAACAAAAAACAAAAACTTGCCACCGCCTTACCCACTGGGCAATGGGCGAAATTTGTGTGCGAAACAATTTCTGTTTTTCGGGTGTTGCGTATAGAGCAGATCCGGACTCTTGGTTGGTGGGCAGCAAACAAATGGTAGCTCATTTTAATGCACATTTTTTACTGCTCATTAAATTTACTTAAATGCAAACATTTATAATTCGGTTTCTTATTTCATTTTCTTTTTTGCGTTTTTGCTACAAGTGTAACATAAAGCTTGGGTTTTCTTATTTGCAGATCCTAAACTGAAGGCGGAAGGCGCCAAGGCTGCAAGAGCTGAAAGCGGCAACATGCAACATCCGAAACAACAGCCAAAACAACAAAGTTGAGACTCATAAAAATGTGCAGACCAACTGGAAAACCCAAAACAACAAGAACAACAACAATTTGACTTCAACTGGCAACTTAATTAAAACGCCCCGTTCTCATACACCAACTTCCCATTTGCTCAACAATTTTATACTTTTTTTTGCAAGTACAAAAATTAATTGAGAATTATTTTGGATTGTTAGAAAAAGGCAAAAAGTTGGGTAGTGCAAAACAGACAACAAATGTGTTTTCATTTGTTGCACTGCTGAAAGCTAAATAAAATCCAGCACAGCCGCAAGATGATGTGCCCCAAGGCTGTGCTATGTGTGTTGTTGCTGTTGCTGCAAAACTCACTTGGCAGCAGTCAAAACGATAACCAGACGCTATGGGGCGTACTGCCAGGAAAAGCGCAGTCAACAGGAGGCGAGGCAAGTCCCAAAGATATCGCTGCATTTGCGGCAACTAGCACAACAACACCGACAGTTAGCAATGTAACAACTGCGGCAATCAGTTCAGCTACGAAGGAGTTGGTTGCAGTTGCATTAAAGAGCAATTTAAATGCAAAAGTAGCGCGCAACATTATTGCAATAAATGCAACAAATTTAGCTACTGGTGTGCCAATAAAAGCTAAACGGATTGCGGCAACTGAAATCTTGGCTAATAAAAATGTAGATACAACACAGATAAAATTCAATATGAATATGTTGACAACAACAGATACCGCAGAGGACACTGCAACCACTGAAAATCTGCAAACGATTCCAGCAACAGCAGCAACACAAACACAAACAGCAGACTCGGCTGATGTTGAAGCTACAGCTTGGACAGACGTTGCGTATACGCCACGTTCAACAATAGCAGCAAGCAATTTATTGAATATTGAAAGCGTGTTCGACAACGACAACATAGCCACAACTACAACAACAACAACTCTTGCCGTGACGACAACAACAACAACAAGAACACCCTCAACAGATGTTGCCGCTGCTGCTAACGATGCTGCACGCACAACACCCAAAACTGGCAAAAAATTGCTAGTGCCGCAACTTTTGGGCGCCACAAATATCACACAATTTGAACCGGGCCAAAGCACACTGGCCTCCTGGCCGGTGAAGCATGCCGCAGTGCTTGAAGGCGATGTCATACTGGGCGGCCTGATGATGGTACACTCACGTGAAGATAGCATTACCTGTGGTCCCATAATGCCACAAGGTGGCATACAAGCGCTGGAGGCCATGCTCTATACACTGGATCAGGTGAACAAGCAGCAGCTGTTGCCAAATGTAACGCTCGGCGCACATTTGTTAGATGATTGTGATAAGGACACCTATGGACTGGAAATGGCTGTAGATTTTATCAAGGGTAAGTAAATTTATTACGCATACGACATGTGTGCCGCCTTTACAATTAAGCGTAGGAGCTGTTAATTTTTAACGCCATTTTGTATGCTGGCATATCGTGTTTTCATTTTACTTGGTGGAATATTTATTATGTGCCTACTTTCTTGCTTCCAAAAAAAAAAGTTGTATTGATCCACAGCTGGTGCAAATTAGCATGTCTTTCGTTAGGCCACATCGCTGCAGGAGGTTGCATGCATTTTGCTGCACAAACTCTATGCATTATATTTACATGCACTTGGCAGCTGAACAAACTAATGTCGAAGTGTGTGCAACGTTTGGCTTTGGAAGGCTTTTGTTGAGCTCGTTTGCTGTCTTCAACACCGTGTGGCATCTCAAGGAGAAACAAAAATTGTTTTTACACCAGCTCAAGTTATTCATTATTTTTTCTGCTTCGACGGTTTTACGATCAAGCTAAATGGGAATTTACTACGTCGTTATAGTTGCTTCTAAGTAATACAAAATTGGATTAGAAACAATATTAGCAGCTGCACAGTTTGTAGAGAGATAGTTAAAGTTTATAAAGTCTTAAGCTTAGAAAATTCTGGGCATATGGGTATGTAGAGTGTATGATAAATACGTACAGGATAGGGAATATACAGGTGAAGCATAAAAGAGGCGAAGATAAATGGGTGGTAAGTTAATACAATAGGTACAAGTCAAACGGGTACGGCACTTGAGGTTACCCGGTACTCGGGATTGCGTCACTGGTGCTTGGCTAATCGTTACTAATTGCTGATTACAAGAGATTACAGGCTACTAATTACTGACTACTGACTACTCACTATTGACCTCTGACTACTCACTATCGACTTCTGATTACTGACTACTTACTAACGACTACTGACTACTGACTACTGAGTTCTGACTACTAACTACTGACTACTGACTACTGACTACTGACTACTGACTACTGACTACTGACTACTGACTACTGACTACTGACTACTGACTACTGACTACTGACTACTGACTACTGACTACTGACTACTGACTACTGACTACTGACTACTGACTACTGACTACTGACTACTGACTACTGACTACTGACTACTGACTACTGACTACTGACTTCTGACTACTGACTACTGACTACTGACTACTGACTACTGACTACTGACTACTGACTACTGACTACTGACTACTGACTACTGACTACTGACTACTGACTACTGACTACTGACTACTGACTACTGACTACTGACTACTGACTACTGACTACTGACTACTGACTACTGACTACTGACTACTGACTACTGACTACTGACTACTGACTACTGACTACTGACTACTGACTACTGACTACTGACTACTGACTACTGACTACTGACTACTGACTACTGACTACTGACTACTGACTACTGACTACTGACTACTGACTACTGACTACTGACTACTGACTACTGACTACTGACTACTGACTACTGACTACTGACTACTGACTACTGACTACTGACTACTGACTACTGACTACTGACTACTGACTACTGACTACTGACTACTGACTACTGACTACTGACTACTGACTACTGACTACTGACTACTGACTACTGACTACTGACTACTGACTACTGACTACTGACTACTGACTACTGACTACTGACTACTGACTACTGACTACTGACTACTGACTACTGACTACTGACTACTGACTACTGAATACTGACTACTGACTACTGACTACTGACTACTGACTACTGACTACTGACTACTGACTACTGACTACCGACTACTGACTCCTAACTACTTCTGATTACCGGTAACAAGAAACTCGTGCAATGATTACTCGAAAATTGGGTATTATATTTTAGTTTTTGTTTTATTTTACGGGAAGAAATTTCTATATGATATTTGATATATTCTATATGATATCGAGGATGTCATCAACCGTAATATATCTTAATTTATATATGAATTTTTATTCATTTTTCCTACTTCATGCGACTTTTGGTATTTTAATAACCGCATTTGCTTTTAGGCGTTCATTTACAAATGCATAATGTATGTTGAAAATAAACAAATACCTTTCATCTATCTAAATTCAAATATGAAATATAATTGCAACTATAAATATGCATAAAAATTTATGCTTAATTAAGTATGCAGAAATTTGCGATTTTTGCATTAGATTTCATTAAAAACAAAACAAAATAATGAAAATGTTTACGAATAAAACCGCTGATTTTATTGTGACCTTTAAGAGCTGAATATTTAGTTTAATTTTAAGCTGATTGTTATTTGTTGATACATATATTTGTGTACAAAATAAATTTTAAATGCTTTATTTGTTATTAATTCAAGAATAAAGTATATTAAAATCTTTATCGAATATATAGTATTTCGGTGTAAGTAATATAGATATAAATATTTTTAAATATTTACTAAGTTCAATGTTTTATGAAGCAAAAATCTATGCAAAATTCTGCTTTTGTGGTGCTCGATAATTCTACGAATTTTATACATTTTCAATCACGTCTTATTGATTAATTTAAATCAAAATGCAGTGGTCAAATTTTAATTTCTTTTTATAATTTTATTTCTTGGAAAATGAGTGCCAAAAAAATGACTGCGAAAGGAGTCATAAAAGGGACAACTTGCATCGGGACATGATTATAGCGTATATAGTAAAAACTCAAGCAACATTGTAACATTGTAACTTAATTAGGTTGAAAGCATATTTGACATAAAATATATATAGTATATCTTATAAAATAATATGGACGTTATAGAACATAAAAAATAATGGTTTTTCAACTTCGATTGCGTGGGAGTAACTATGACGCTTAAGCTAGCAACCAAACACGTTCTGCATTGGAAAACTGCTTATGCTGGCATAAAAATCCATTAACCTTAAAGTCCAGCTATGACAACTTCTGCCTTAAGCACACTTTTCGAATTTAATAAACAATCGAATTTTAATTAAATCGCAAATTGATTGTGGAAACATTTGTATTGGTATTTTTCCAATTAAGAAGTTAACAAAATAAATATATATTTTGACCAACAAATAAACTTGTTCAAGCGCTTTACTAAACACAAGCTAATCCTTATAAGCACCTAACGTCACACACACACACACTCTTAACACCAACACACAGGATTTGCACAATTAATAGAACTCACTTCCTTTGCCACCAATCTCCACAAGTTGCCACAAAATGGCGGCAACATTTGTTGGCAACGTGTGCATTAAATTGTCACAATGCCGTAATAAGTACACTTGTTCGTACACGTGTTGAGCTGGTTATTGTCACCCCCCATTCTCCCACCCCCTCGCTTGGTGAAACCATTTTTGTTTGTATGCCAGCTTAACAGGATAATATGCTACTCCAGCCAAGGCCTACCTACCTACTTGATATTGTCAGGATTAAGTAGAATTTGTGTGATAGACTTTTCCAACACATGGCACAGCCAAATGCTGTGCAAACAATGATGTTACATCTCCTTAACTTTATCGCAATTCAATTTAAGCCACAATTGCTTACAACTTAACACCTTTAAGTCGAGCATCGTCTGCCAACTACCAAAGCAACAACCACAAGCAGAAGAAAAACGCCGCAAAAGCAACAAAGCCAATAAAGCAAACAGCTGAAGCCTGATCAATTGCGACTGGACCACCAAAAAGCCAGCAACGAACCCACAAGCACTTCCACTTAGCTAAGCTTCCTCCTTCCTGCACTGTGACGCAGCGACTGCACTCTCCATTAACACAAACACATACATGCAGCGTGCAGCCTTACCACACATGCAGACACACACACGCACACACATACATACACACTCAGTGTGCACATATACGTTTCCGCAACTACAACAGCAACAACAGCAAAGCCGGAGCAGATTTTAGCTTAGTTATAAAGCTTCCGGTTCGGCACTTGTCATTTGTTTACCGCCAATTTCTTTGCTCTGTTTGTGCTTTTGTTCACACTCTACTCTCTCTCTCTCTCTCTCTCTCGTTCTTAATGTCCTAATCTTGTATGAGTGTATTTGTGGTATGTGTATGTGTGTGTAATTAGCATGCCAAACGCACTTGCATTGGGAGCACATATTATTGAAGTTCTCTCAAACGAAAACTAATTGGGCACAACAAAAACTTAAAGAGGAACAAAAATAATGGTAAATTGTCCGGACGCATGTGAACGACATTTGGATACCCTTACCAAAAAAAAGTGCGCACTACTCTTGGATACCCTGCCCAAAAGCAAAATAAACAAAAGTTAAACCGACTTATGAGAAAAAGCTGCAATTTCGTCTTGTCCTGTAACTTAGGGCCTCTACTAGAGCTTTCCATCGAACCCTGGATTGCGCTGTCTGTTTTGCTTTTTCCCATTTTGTGTTCGACTAGACCAATTCTTGGAGAATGTATCTTCTCCAGGCTGCCTGGGGTCCGTCTGCTGCCTTGGCGATACCACTCCAGTGCCATTCTGACAATACTGCTTGGGTGCCTTTTGAGAGCATGCCTTATCCACGTCCATGTTTTCTTTCTTATTTGGACATTATTATTATTGGACATTCCTCATTATTTTGGCTCACCTCTGACACGAGACAGCTCTGCATTGGATATTCTGTTTGACCAGAATATCCCGCATATAATTCCCAAGCATTTGTTGCTGAAGACTTGTAGTCTCTGTGACATCCTTTTGGTGGTAAGCCATATCTCACTACCATATAGATACATCCGGAGCTTTGTTCGTCTGCTTATGTGTTGTTGCTCCAAATGCGGTAGAGTCTCTCCCATATGCTGATCGGGCTTTGGCAAGTCGGTTTGTGACGACATCGTCCACGTCGCCATTGTTGGAGATGATAGTGCCAAGGTATAGGAAACTCAATTGCGTTCACATAGATGGTGATGTTCCCTTGGCTGGAGTGGTTGAAGCGCATTGTCTTGGTCTAGCTACGTTTAATTCAAGATCGACTTTGCTTGCTAGCCTGGCGAGGTCTTCAGATTTATCCTGGATGTTGCAGAGCCTGGGAGAGGTCACACAGATGTTGTCCAAGTTCTCAACTTGTCTGGTAAGGATCAACGTGATTCCACGCTTGGGATTGCACACTTATTTCATAACCCCGTCGATCACGATGTTGACACTATTTTGAAGTCTTGAGCAGACAAAAATGCTTAAGTTTAGAATTTCTTGAAAAAGCAAGAAGTTGTCTTCTATGAAAACACACTAAAAATAGTGAAAGAGATATCAACACTATATAGACTAGTAATCATTCCAAATACTAGTCTAAGACGTCACGATTTATTCCGATAAATCCGAGCGGATCATAAGTATGAAACTGCACGCATTTTGGGCAAAATTGTATTGTAGAAACTGAGCATATTTTTTTATGAATATTAGGCCAAAAAAAGTTGACACAAATAAAAGAACTTTATTGTATATCTGAGCAAATTATGAGATTTCAAGGGATGCTTGGATAATTAAAAAAGGTTTAATTTAGGTCTGCCCACATATAATGGGTAGGCCATTTAAAATGCAATAAATTAAGAAGACATTTTGTTTTTTTGTTTTCATATTGATAATCATTTACTTCGCTTCGAGGAGATGTGTGACCACATTTGGCCTTGAGTAGAAGGTATACCATTTTTTTCGGTATTATCTATTGTTTTGCACAACGTGTCGGTCGATGTGGCTTCAATTTCCCATCGTAAGCTATAATGCTTGAAATATTAGCGAATACCTTCGATTTCAAATATCAGGTGATCTCGGTGGCCAGTCAAAATCTTGATTTTTCGATATAATTTGGCGGGGAACAATGCTCGCAGTAAATTCATTATTTGACGTGCAGTATAGGTTTAGTTTGGTGGCATTGGGATTTCGTATGGAAACATCTTGAAATGTACATGAATTATGCGTCGATGCGTGGTCCGATATCAAAATCCTGACAACGACAATAACTCGATGTTTGCGGCTACTCCTCAAAACAGACTCGTATGGCCTCAATAAATCTTAAAAAGGATTATTATTATTATCGAAACGTCCTTTTCATTGGCTGGATACATGGCTGGTATTACTTTCTGTACCAGTAGTCACAAGTTTTGTGCATTAAAAACGTCTTATAGTGTTATTACCGACCGCACTTTTTAAAATGTGTTTATTGTACGAAACACGTTTTGTTTTCATAATTGAGAAGTAATTTTGAAGATAAAGCTGAAAAACTTCAGCGTATTCTTCGGGTGTGAACGGTTCCATGGTATGAATTGCCTTAGAGGGACGCTTCCTACGCGGTAGACCATAATTCGGTCTGTAACTCCTATACAAAAGTTATATATTTGCCCGTTGCTTTCTCTTGCCCTGTATTTCATGATTATTCTTAATATTCCATATGAACTTAATCGAAAATTAGTGCACATAACATATCATTCTAAATTTTATTTAATTTAAAGTGGACTCCAGCTTTTTTATTGTTTGAAACAAAAAGAGGCCAAATTTTTTCATAATAAGATTTCTGAGATTCGATTCATAAGCTTGAGTGATTTTTTCTTGAAAAAAAGGCGATTGAATCAATGTGATTAGGATCATTGTCATCGTGTTGTTGGATTATGTTTGAATAGAAATATATTTATTCCATTTGACTATGCTGTCACCGCTCAGCTTTTCGAAGATGACAATCTAAAGTTTATAGCCGAATCTGCGAGGATGTATTTACTTTGTGTTAGTTTGAATAGTTCCAAAGGAACTGCATCACACGTTCTCGCGCAAAGCGTGAGGCAATACACAATAAACCCTTTTCCGGCCGTTTATAGGAATATCCAATTTTTATTTCTAATAATTAAAAAAATTCTATTGATTCAGTCACAGCTTTATTCTTAAAGAAATGCTTGAAGAAATTAAATCCTAACTAAATAAGTCGCATCAAATGTACTACAAGACAAGATGAACTGAAGATGGAAAATTAAACGAAAAGTTTATTTAATCAATTACGTTCTGTTGCGGGAAATACAATAGTATGAGAAAACTTTCTAAATCTATGGGAGTGTCTAAATTTTTTTTTTGTGGCTTGAGCACATTTAAGCAGCTGGGTATATGCGTTCCGAGCATTTTTCGAACTGCTCCTCCATCAAACCAGTTGGGATTATCGCGTTTATACGTACTTTTAGTGAACCAAGGACCTTTTAATAAAGTTAACTCTCTGGTGCAAAGTAATTCGCTCGGATATCCGCTTTATCGTTCTCTAGTCGTAGATACCTGTCTCATAAAGTAGTTTTGATGTAGAAGGTACGGAAAAAGAGTTGATTTAATCAGTTATTTTCACCAAACCAGTGGGTATACGCTTCTTATAGACACTGTACTAAATTTGATAAGACTAACTGGATTATAACTAGACTATAATTAAATTTAAATGTATTCCCTTTGTCTATGGTTATCGCATCAAAGTTGGATCATGGCCATATCTCTATTAATAGCTGTTCGAAGGGATCAAGAACGAACAGTTTATAGCCGAATCCAAACAGCAATGTCTTTCATTTAGAAAGATAATAACTTACGCAGAAAGAGTCCTAGTTATGTCGGTGCATTTGGCACCAGTGCTGCAGCATGAAATCTTACCTTCGCCCTTTCGTAGTATAATCTAATATAGCAATTACCACAATTAAGCAAAACCGCGAAACCTTATTAAAAAAAAAAACAAACAGAAAATATTAAGTATTTGTAATCCCCCAAAAATAAAAATAAATATTTCAAAACATGCAAGATTTTCCCAAGAGAAACCCGTTGGTATTGTTGCCAGCAGGTAGAGTTTTCTTAAAAAAAAGTTAAAACTTGCCGTTCTAGCTATAAAAATTGTTTCTCTTAAAATAATCTACATAGTTTTTAATAAAAAGATTCAAAATAGCTATATTTCAATTTTTTTAGAAAAAATTCCTATAAAAATAGAGAAAATGATCATTTTGAAGCTCCTTGGTGGGTTTGGTGCTTACAGTTCCCATACGAAAATAAAATATTTTTATCAATTCAGTTTTTACCCTTCTCTCTCTCAAATATTCAAATTTAATATTTTTCTTAAATAAAAAAATAAAATTTTTATTTTTTTACAATTTTTTTCTAACAGTTGCGCTTTTAATACCGTTAGTGTGGAACTTATTGCTTTGAGTGCTGTTAAGTTCCCAGTGGATTCTATGTTAAGTGCTCAGGTTAACAGTGCATAAGTAAAAGCTTTGCTTGTGTGGTTTGTGTCTTGGATAGCCATCGAAATTGTCACAAAAGTTGCTGTTAAGCTTGCAGCTCTGTTAATTTTTCTGACAAAAAAATGTTACAAATTTTTGAAATTTTTTCTAAACAATTTAAATTTTTTTATAAATTTATTATTAATTTTTAATTTTTAAGCTGCAAAACAAACAACAAAAAAAATATAATTAAATTCGAATTTTTCGAGCATGCTGGTGCCCAGCATAAACAATTCCTTTAGTTCATCAAGCAGTCCTGGAATTAAATAAATTGTTTAAATTAATAATATAAAAAAGTTAAATAATTAAGTCAATAATGGAGAAAAGGTGGAGAGAGAGAAAGATATTTGCTGCGATTGAATTGAAATTCTCAACTATCGAATACAATTTTCTGTATTTTTTTTAGTTTATCGATTTGTGCTGTGCCTAAGGATTCCAATATTTTTTTTTATTTATTAATAATTTAAGATTTAAGTTCAAAAAATTGAAATGGCTTAGCTAAAACTAGCTAGAATTTAATTAGTGAGGGAAAAATATAAAACAAAACTAATTCGTTTCCCATGTCGACTGGCTGAAATATTTATAAATTTGCAATTTCTCACATTGGATGCTGACTCGAAACTTCGATTTACAATGAAAGTATTGGAAACCGGAAGTGCCATTGACCCAGTTGGAAGATTCATTGGTCAAAGATGCGCGATTTGATTATAAGAAAGAGAGTTAAGATACGGAAAGAGATAGTTTGAAAACATGACTTATAGGAAATCCCAAAGGTTATTTTAGTCAGAATATTATAATTCGTTTCATACTAATATCTTCATTTCTTCAGTTTTTTAGTAAAAAAAATCTACTTTAGTTCCGGCAGCAAACATTTTTATAAACTATTCTTCGAGAATAACAAATTGAGCACATTGTCATTTAAATTAATACAAACCAAATAAGAATTAATTTTTTTAATTAATGCAAGTACTTCTTGGTAGGGAGTTCTCGTTGTTTTCACCATAGTTGAAGCGTTTTGTAAGCCTACGCGGCAGACGTGCTTGAATTATATCCTTTATTGGAGATCATACTACTATATTATATCCTAACTTGAGCATTCTCTCAACTGCTCGAATTTCATATTATTATTATTGACATGTTCTTATTGTAACATCACGCTATTTGGAGAACTCAGCCCATCTAACAGCACTTTCCAATTTTTTTTTAAGAAATCGCTATCTTAACCTTCTGGAACTATTTAACAGACTCACAATGCATATTATCCGAGAAGAATAGATTAAAAAAATAGCATTTAAAAAAGCTTCTGGTCTGCATATTGTTGTCCTTACTTGAAATAGTTGCCGGTTCCCAATTTCTAAAGCATAGAATCCTTCAATATTGGAATTAATATTACCATAGAAGCCTACAATGCAGATGCAATCCAAGTTATTTCCAAAACGAGTGAAGAAATCCATACCCACTTTTACTCTCGCAGCGACTACCAAGTCGATTTATGGATCAATAATTAAATCAGCTTTCCAAAGCTGACTTCGTCTGCGCTTCGGTCCTAAGCAATTTAAGAACACTTTGTAAGCATTCACAAAATGACCTTGACAATGAAATCTCATCTCGACAAAGAAAAATTTCAAATTGAAAGTTGCTCTAAGGACGAAGCTGAACAATCGTTTATTTTCAATTGCTCAAAGTTTCAACTTAAAGTAAATTTATAAGGGCAATGCCCAAGGCTTAAATATAATCCAACAAAAAAAATGCACATAAAATTTGCTATTTCGAAATTTGCTGGTATCTCCGGGATACATGTGGTTCATGGTTTGGTGCAGGATATACGCAAAATGGATAGTAAAATAAAGTCCAATCACTTGGCAATGTGTTTTGCATTTATAGTAATCCCAATTCCTATCCTGTTGCACTTGCGCAGCCTTTTATCGATGTCATTTATCAACTCGTTTCATCAACAATGTCCACCCCCAGCGGGGGCTATAAAATTTTAACACGCTTAAGTCCTGAATATCCGCTAAACATTCAGGCTAATGTTGTCCGGGCGGTGCATGTGTTTGGAACATATAAATCCATATAGGCCACTCGCAAAAATATTGTTTATGTTAAGTCTTAAAATTCCAAACGATGTCATACAAAGACAAATGGGATGCCTGCCCTAGGACTGCTGGTCGTGGTTCCTGTTGCTGAACGGAAGGACACACAAATTTTGTTGGCATTGGAAGCTGGCACGGAATCAAAACCCAACTGACCCAGTTACTTGTAAATTGAAATTTTATTTTCTTTACTCACACACACACGCACACGCACACACATGTACCAAAAAAAGCACCCTCATCAAAGTAGCATAAAAAGAAAATAAGAAAAATGAAAGTAAAAGAGCAAGAATTCATTGGCCATGATGCTTTTCGGCTAGGATCCTGGTAACTTTCGCTTTCTACACACCGAAATGCCCACCCCCACCCACACCAACACACACACACACACACACATTCTCAGGAATACCCATATAAACATAAAGCCATATACCATTTTAATTTGTCTGGAGACCCTCCCGCACCGCATTTGGTCCTCTTTGAGAATATCCTTCTTGTTGTTTCTGTTTCTGTTGCCGTTGCTGTTGCCTTTGCCACTTAATGGAATCTGGCGCTTATGCGTAACGCATGCCGCACGCATTATCCTTTCTGCGACTGCCTGCTTGGTCGCCATTTCCTGTGAAATTCGAGCTTTAGCTTGAGCTTCAGTTTCTTCCTTGGCATTTCTATATACTCTGCATTGTAGCAATAAGGAGTATCTTAGGTAAAGAGTTAAGTTGACTCGTAGTTGGTACAACTATTTCTATACTTGCTTTAAGTTTAATTAAAAATTTTCCAAAGGAAAAATTGAGGATTTACTTGTAAAAGTCAATTTTTTATGAGACACCTGTATTTTCCGATTTTTATGCTAGAAAATTCTTAGATAGCTCACAGTAGAACGCCTTTATTTTGATGCGATTTCTTATGATGGCACTCAAAATCTTTTGAACAGATTGTCAACAGCTCTTCCGTCTACTATGTGATCTTAGTACTCACCCCCTACCGGCTAGTGTAGGTATTCAGTTGAAGAATAATAGGCTCTTTTGTATGCCAATTGCATTCATTATGAAGAATCGAAGATGATGTAAGTCGGATGAATGCAAAATGTTCTTTTATTTCCCAAAATGTTGCTTAGCAGAAAATAACCAAATAATCTGCGTGTGTTCTGATTCTTTATTTTTCAGAGTAGTACAGAGAGTTTCCGTATACGGATTATTCACACTCTTCCAAGAGCATCATAAGTACCAATAAATAATTTTGACTAGGCGCATTTCCTTGAGTTTCTCGGACACAAGTTTATCCGGAATTAAAAACATTGTAAATAAGCAAGTAAGCGATGCTCGGTTGCACCATTAACTAAATCGATCTGTCGTTGGGATGGCGTTTTAGACGTCTTTTGGTGATCTTTTGTTTTGCTTGATTTATTACAGCTACATCCTTTGTTTTATGCGAGAAGTACCTCTACAGAATTTTCTCTTCAATTTTATTGACACAAGTTCTCTCACTCTCTTTCCCTTTCTGTACTTTTCACACTTTCGCTTCTAAATCAATATTCATGATTATTGTTCCATCAGATGAATATTTTTTTATTTATTCCATATTTTATCAACGTCTTGTGGGCGTTGATAGCGTAGTAGTAGCATACTCGCCTCAGAACCGGAAGATCGTAGTGACATAGCCGGCAAATAAATATCTAGGAAAATCGTTCGAATTCGGTCTGTAACTGTAGGTCCCTGTTTTTTTCGAACAGTTTTTCATAGAAATATCTCTATGCTGCGCTCTTGAAGCGATGACCATAGTCAGGGGGCATAAAATTTATGTTTGAAATGGTTTTAAAGTGTTGCACTTTCAGGGCTTCAGCGTATAGCACAGTCGGTGATTCCTTTAGCGTTTCCGGCGCACTCATCTTGACGACTTGCTACTGGCTTTTCCTTTTGTTTCTTGCGTTCTCCTACATTGTCTCGCTCCTTCTCTCGCTCTTTCTCACCTTCTCTCTCTCTCTCCCACTCTCTCTTGGCGAAGAAAGTTGACATGTTGCCTGTTTGACTAAAAGTTTTCTCAGTTGCCTTTTGTTTCCGGCTTTTCAGACTTACTGCCGGTGTCCTTAACAGCCACATATGCCTCATTTTTTCTCTCACTGTGTGCACATGTGTGTGTGCGTGTGTTTGTTTGTCTGCTAACAAGATTTTATTGGCTGACTTCCGGACTCATGCCACCACACCAAGTTCCTGGCTAATTTATATGCATTTAAGCTAGCTGCGGCATTTATAGGCCTAAGCGTACAAAATTGTATTACAGTGCGTTCTAAAGTATCCAACGCTACAATTTAAGACCCAATTTATGTTTGCAAATCGACGCCTTGGAAAACACTTTATCCTCTTTGGCGTTTTAAAGTTGACATCTTTAGCATTTTAATGCGCGATTTTGTGCTTTAAGTTGGTTGCGTTCTTTCCTCTTTAACTTCAAGCAAATACACTGATGTCCTTGCAGTCTGGTATATTGTTTTCCGTAAAGCTATATGACTTATACGCCATGTATACATATTGTGTACTATGTTTACAATATATCGTGTAAATGTATATATATATATATATATGTACTTGAGTAGTACAAAACGTTTTTGTGTTTGCCCAAGGCATTCCAAGGTAACAAAAAAAAATAAAGGAAGAAAAGGAGCAAACCCCAACAACAATGACATTGAATAGCTTGGGCAGCTTTTGCCTGACAACTGACAACCTGAGCTCAACGCCAACAACAACAACAACAGCTATAGCCGTCGGCATCTCTTAGTTGTTGTTGTTGTTGCTATTGCTCTTGGTACTTCTTCTACTTAAATACATTATTGTTGTTGGATCATCATTCACATTGTCTGATTGCTGCAGGTTGTCCTTTTGCTCCTTTTGCTGCCGGCTCCTCAATTCTTACTAATGTTTCGCCTTTTTTGCCTGCTGGCACTTGATTGTTTACTCAGTTTACAAGTACACTGCACTTTGTTGGGTCCATGTCCTCTTGTTATCCGCAGTTTACATTGTTTACGTTGTTTGCCTGCTGCATTCCAAAATTCCATTCAACATTTACTCTACTTGTAGCACTTAAGGTAATCGTATCCAAAGTGAATTAAATGAACGCTTATTGTGCCAAGCACAAATAGTCCTCTCTAATGTTTCCTTCGTTCAGTCAATAATTTGAATAATCCAAAAATAAATATTATTATTGAGCTCTTTAAGTGGCGACGTTTCGATTGCTTTTGTACTATGTAGTATTTCTTCAAGAATTTGATGAATTTTAATGCGGATTGGAAAACATTTTTAATAAGGTGGAATATTTTTCACTCTGAATAAGGAATAGGAATTTTTCCGCAGTTGGAAGTTTCCGATATGATTTTATTAGAATTTCTACTTGCTACAAAGATCGTAATTTTTGGCACTATCTACACATAATTCCTTTGCTAATTGCTAGTAAAGCTGTAAACATTTTGGAAGAAATTATTCTCAAATAGGCAGCTAGCAAATTGTTAAGGACTAAAGCTCCATAGCTTAAAATTCGAAATTCGCTTAATTTTTCTTCCTTATTCTTGATTCGTTAATACGAGCAAATACTCTATAACCAATACAACATCAATTTAAGCAAAGGACTAACGATATAAAACTATCACAGATATTTGATTTAAGCACAATGTCGATTTATAAGTTTATGTGTGTTTCGCAGAGCAAGGACGTTTTAAGGTTTTTCTTTTCATAATAAAATATTTTTGAAAAGAGGAAACTATGTTCTGCTTATATTTGTTTTAAGAACGCTAAATTTCAAGAAGATGGCTTCGTTGGGTTGATTTTTGATGAAATCGTGCTTTAGCTTAACAGCATGAAAACTTGATTTGTAAATTCTTTGTCAATACGCTTTTAGAAGTGCTTAAGGATCTTCCTTAAAAAAAAGATGCATAGAGAATAAAGGATAAAACTGGTGGAAGCTATATTTGAACAGATTGCAATTATTTAACGATTTAACAATTAAATTTTCAAAACAGTAAATAATATATCTATTTAAAAGGCTCAAATATTAAATATTTTGCCAAAATAATGGTTCTAGATTAACATTTGTGCATCTATTCATTCTTTAAAATTGTTATGAGGTATTCGAGATTTTAAGTCTTAGTTTTGGTATTTTCAATAATATAGCGTGCAAGTTGGATACATTTCCGATATAGCCCTTTACGGCATACTAGTTATGAAACTACCAGTCAAAAAATATTATCTCACAAGTCAAATGATATCGATCGAATATTTCCATGTTCCTGGTATCAAGAAAAAAAAACTGTTTTATAGAAGAAAGAATATGTTGACTTTAGAATTCCAAAGCTAAATCTTAGTATTTCGCTTACAAAAGTTTAGACATCTAGAAGCCTAGAAAGCGCAGATTAGAAATAAAATATAGTTTCCCAACTATATTTATAGAACAACTTCATAAAAACTTATAATAAAAATAATATGTGTAATTTTGATGATTCTGGAATTTTTAAACCGTTGGTTCCGAGTTTCTAATTATGCCTTCGATTGATAACCGGACGTGGCATTGCTTTGACTTGATGGTTCTTCCTTGATGCAAAAGTCTCGTTTCTTATATCATTGACCATAGTTAATTCACGCGAAGCATAAAATGGAAATAACTATTTTATATTAAAATACTCAACAAAATAAGATGTTTAGTGACACCAGAAAAGCAAATCAATTCCATTTGCAATTGCTTTAAGAAGTAAAAGGTGTTAAAAAATATTTGGTCTTTGTTTAAGTATTTATCATAGCCACGAAATCGTGAAGTAGGAAATATCGAAACAATCTTACAACTTTGTGTAAAATTTAATGAAAAGTATTGTGAATGCCAGTTGGGTCGCAGCTGTGGGGCAATTGTGGTCACAGCATCATAAACATTATAAAAATAATCCTAAGATCTATTACACTTTGTACGAAAACGTTTTGCAAGTTCTGAGTATACCACCCGTTAAAGTTAATATATCATAAACTATCTACTACAAACTATCTTTACTACCTAGACATAATACATTTATGCGACAGATCTCAGCTATGCCTCAGGAATCGTTCATTCTAGCAATAATTATTACGAAAATTGTAAATATTAGTTAAAATAATTTAGCTGTAAGAATTTGTAAACATTTTTTTAGGTTTCCCAACGATAAGATTTTATTCATAAAGCAGAGTTAAAAAAAAAGTTTTTTTTGTTTGCTTTTATGAGTTGGATTACGAACAAATTTTTGTCGGAATTTAATATTCATATTATATTATATAATCTATTTGGATAGTTCATCAAGTTCTATTTTTGCATATGAAGCATGCAACGACTATGTAATCCAAAGCGAAAGACGGTTTTAATCAGAACATACAGCCCCGTTATAAGGGTTTTTAAAAGTTAAAACTAAAATTTGCTTAAATTTATTTTAAATAATTCATTTTATAAGAAATATGGTATTCTGCCACGTAGGCACCCGCACTATAAATCATCTTTTTAATGATAGTCACTTTGCCTCAAACCAATGTTTTCCTTTTGAAATTCCATGATCTAAAGAATTAATCGCAGAGATCAACACAATAAATATAAAATATGACACAAAATGCAGATCTACCCGCAAAATATAGCATTATTCCAATCTAATGCAAATCCTAGCTAGCCCACGTGGTTCTACACTCCACTACTTGTAGTTGAGGATTCATTTTACTTTATAATTTGTAATAAATAAATAAATACGCAAGAAGTTTGATGACTTCAGTTCATAGTTATTTTCAATTCCATGAAATTTTATTTGATTATGATAGCAGCTATTTTTTAGTTTCAACTCCCAGTAATCACATTGAAATACTTTCTATTTCCCTTGCATTAATTAATTAGGCAGAAAATCAAGTTAAGATTAAAGCAACCACTTTTTGCAATGGGAGCAGCTCGACAAATGTTGATTTTATAACAAGAATAAGCTTAAATTTAAACCACTCAAGATGAATGACCCCACCAGTAATCTTTATATACATCAAAGAGTGTCGGAATATTGCAATAAATTTGTTCAGTTGCATATATAATTATTTGTGTCCTGTACATCAAACAAACCGACACGAATGCAATCTTTGCTCCAATGTGCAGGCCAGGCACTGTCGCTGGTAAAGCTTGCAACGAGTATAAACTTTATGCAACATCAAAAGGATTTTATTTTCCTTTTTTTTGTTTACATATTTGTATACTCTATACTTTTTTGGGGTACAGCAGCTTTGTGAGAAAGTGTTTCTAGGTCGAGAGATATACAGAAAGAGATAATGTTTCCACTAATAAATAAGTACTTTGAATATAAGCGAAACATACAGTTCTTGGCGGATTTTTAAGTCCAAAAAGTGAAGCAGTGTTGTCCCATTAATAAAATTGGATTCTGTTTGATTGGGTGATTATTTTCTATTGTAATATATTTTTGAAATGATAGATTTCTACAAAATCGTTCAATATTTATATTTTGCTGTCTGCTCGGATATAAATTTATTAAAGTTAAAGCATTTAAATTTTAATCGCTAACCAATAATACCTTTTCAAACAAATACTTTGATAAATTTTAAAAATAATAAACAGCAAGCTGTATGCTTTGCGAATTAATTTTTCATCTGAAACCTTAACTTCAAGTTCAACTTTTAACAGTCCAATAAATTTTGATGACTTAACTTAAGAGTTTGAAATTGTTAAGAATTCCTTAATTAAGTAACAATTTTGTCGAAGACAAATAAAAAAAAAAAACAAAGCATTTTAAAGGGCAACTACAAGTCGACCTATGCCAATCGATTTATTTCACAATTTCTGCATGCCTTTGAGTATAGTTTATGTGCAACAGTAATCTACTGCTCGCAGAAGCCCGCATGAGCAGTGGTTACATAAAGATATTTCCAAAGATAATAACCTAAAAGCACGAGCTTTTGTTTCTTTATGTGGTGTGTGAAGTGCTCGATGTGTCTGTCCATACATTCAATGGTCTGTGGTCAAGTTGTGGTCCTCTTCTCCCTGACTTCAATGTGGCGAATGCATTAAATTATATAAAGTTATTATAACTTTGGTATTGGTTATATTTTTGTAAAACATAACGAGTCTACGGGGATGGCCTTCGGAAGTGCACTTTATAAAAATTTCGATTATTTTTGCCAAACATGTTTTGCCAGGTTTCAAAACTGCACCAAAGTGAAGTATATATATAAGATTTATAAACATTATCTGTTTTACCGTAGAACTTTTTAATAATTTTACAG
This sequence comes from Chymomyza procnemis, assembly GCA_035046065.1. Taxonomy (NCBI): domain Eukaryota; kingdom Metazoa; phylum Arthropoda; class Insecta; order Diptera; family Drosophilidae; genus Chymomyza; species Chymomyza procnemis. Next base: position 5,496,621 of record JAWNOJ010000023.1, on the reverse strand, counting down.
CTGCAAATAAATGAAATAAAGTAAAATCCTTTTCCTTGGTAAATTTTAATGCAACGCCAAGCGACAAGCTTATGCTCAGCTATTCGTATTATATTACATAATACTTAGAGTCCTCGTCTCGGTTTTAACATCCTTAACCATTTTGCGTAGACGCCTTTGTTGCGCTTTCTATATAAAAACCAATTTGCTGAAATTTTATAGCATCGTTTTTTATGCTCTCAGCAATTGCATACGCTGGCTTTTGGAATATTTCAAAAAAAAGAAAAACATTTTTTTTTTTGTGTTCTTTGTAAAAAGAATGCTGAATGCTGCCAAGCAGCATGTTGGCAATAAATGTTGCAAGTGTCCAACAACTCGTCGTCTAACCGCAAAGTGGAACATTCAGTTGAAAACAAAAAGCATATAAAAAATGTAGCATCCGAACCGTGAAGAGGTCTTGACTTTAATAAAATGAAAAATTAAATCTTTTAAACGTCTTCTGGCTTGCTGGCATGATTTTTTTTGCAGACAACCAAAATGCAAAAGGATTCTCTTCAAGTCGATCTCACCCAAGAGCGTATATGCGCGTCCTGAATTTTTATGAAATTATTTATTTAAACATTCAAGGTTGCAGCTATTTGACTTTCCCATTTCATCTTACGTAAAATATTGCTTTTGTTATGGATATTTTAAATATTTTTCGATAATAAACAATAATTAAATTTAAAAAAAAAAGACTTCGCGGTAGACTCTTAAATGGATATTAATGCTTCAGGGTACAGTATTTTTAGAATTTTATGCGAATATCAGAGTAAGCTCAGAAGGCTGTGGTCTTTTAAGTGTTCTTGTAGTGTACCTGATCTCCAGCGAATAGATCGCCAGTTAATTTAGGTGACTGTGCAGATTCTTGGTGCGGGTTGTGCTGGCTTGTTTGCCCGCTGTATTCGGATTTGCTTTAGGTGACAGATAGAGTGACTCTGGAGCACTTGAGAGATACCGGAAAGGCTGCAGATGCTGACGAATGGCATATTTCGACGTTCAGCTCTGGCTGATTTCTCTGAGGAGTGGGCGCATTGAACGAGACTCGCAGTGTTTTATGTATACTGAGGTTGCATATGTGACCAACGTGGAGCAGATTCATTTCTATTGTATCTAGTGATGGCTTTTCCTACTACTTTTTGTATCCAAAATAAATCCACTTTCTTGTGAATAGCTTGCATTATCTCGTATCGTGATTTTGTAGGCCCCATATTGGTTCATTTATAAAGGTTTCCTGAACCAGCCGATTTAACAATTTTAGAGTCGGTCTATTATTATTTATTTATTAATATGAAAGGGTACCATTTTATTAAATAATGCAAATCCAATGGCATTCAGAACAGCCAGCACTATCATAGTAATACCTATAAAAGATGATATATAAAAACTAGTGAGAAAAAAAAAGAAGGAACTCATTCCACTAGCATATCCAAGATTTTATTTTTATTTATTTATTTATTTATTATTTATTAATATGTAAGGGTACAACTAAGTCCAGTTGACCTAAGATTAGACAACTTAAACATTCTAAAAATTATGAAATAATAAATGATAAAAAGGAAAAAATATAAGAAAACTAATCCGTATTCCTAGCCTGATGGGTGAATTTTTTATAGATGTGCACCGTCTAACATCTGAGGTTAGCCAGGAACTTGGTTTTACAATGTAAAAGATGAAAACAGAAAGTAGCACTTAAATTTAAACATTTTTTTGCAAATAGAAGCCATTATTAAAAGCTGATGATGCGAATAAGCTTATATGTAACATTTCATTCTCAGTCTATTTTGAAAATTTTGTTATATCTACATCAATAAATTCACTTATTATTTTATATAAATTATGATAACAATATTTTAAAGGCTTATTTAGAACTGTAACAACTAAGGATTTCAACCATGAAATTACATTAAATATTTTATTTTTTATTTTTTTATATTTCGAAAATAATAAATTCGCAACTAATAAGTTTAATGGCGTTCGAAATATTGCCAAAAACACACAGCAATGGATATTTAATAATACAAATTGTTTTATATTAATAACAAACTACATATAAAAATAAAATACAATATAAGCTTACTCAAATTATTATAAGAGAATCATTATTGTAGATATTTGAAATTTAACAAAACTCTTAATAATATAAAGTACGGAAGTCAAGCACGAAAACCATACTTGTTTAGTACCATTTCGTAGTATCATTTACAACTTGTTATCAAACATAAAAACATGCGTATACGTAGTATTTTCCAGCCATCCCAAAAGACTAGACTTATCCTGTTTGACGAAGAAAGCTCTAAATATATAATTTCTTATATCTTTGGCTTACATCGGATAATAGCAATATTATTTTGCCATGTTGGCTCGCATAAGAGTTTTCAATGCTATGTACACACATATAGAGCTACACTCTATGACAAACTTTTATTTCTCTTTTTTTTTGGGACAACTCTGGTTCACTTGGGTATCAAGGTTTTTAACTTTAGAAGATATTTGGATTTTAAATTTTCGAGGTGTTAATGTATTTAAAGAGCAAACAAAATTTTGTAGCCTACAAACTTTCTTAAATTGCTTCCGCACATATAAATATAACTCAAATTTGAATAAAATTTAAATGTAATGAAGATAAGGTTGAATTTTCTAGAAGATATTACAAAGAGAAAATAAAAACAGTGGTAAGTCACGAAACAATATTTTAATTATAAAAATTATTTACCAAAACGGAATGAAGAAAAACCAAAAAGAGTAGTACAAGTAATAATTATAAAGCACTTTAACCGCCCCTAAAGTTTCAAAACGTTCATATCACGTCATATAAATTTGGTAGATAAATTGAGTCCTTTATAATTTCAACTGAATTCTGTTGTTTTCTCTAAAACATTGTAGATTGTGCAACTATGATGCAAAACTAGTTCATAGAAAGTGAAAACCGCAGACCGCATCATTTGACATGAGCACACTTGAACTCCGTTTGCGGATAACCGAGACAAGGCTTTGCCAACAACAAGTCCTTTTACTTTCGTTGCCGAACAAAATCTTTTCCCCTTCACAGGTATAACACTGTTTCCCTGGTATAACAATTAGTCGTCGTAGCTTTACCCCAGGACACTCTAACAAGTGTGTGCTTCATTCATAAAAACAGCTGTGGCCGCCAACGTCTGTGTCGACTAACCCAGTGCCCCCAATCAGGATCAACCAAGTGTTATACACTGTGCTACACATTGGAGTCAACAATATTTTTAGTACATATCTCACGCCTTCGCAGCTGTTTCGTGTCCTTTTTATTTTAGAACAGCTTGACGAAGTCATCGTTGATTGCTGCTCGGTTGTTGGACTTCTGTTTTCGTAGACTCTGTTCAGTTGAACGCCGGTCTTCAAACACTACAGACGTATTGGTAGTTGTGACAAGAACAAAACCTAAGCCAGTTTTAAACTTTGAACCAAAGATTCAGTACGTTGTATGTAGGAGGAACGGACAAGTGTCTCTGTGTGTGAAAGTTGTGGTTAGTGTATGGATTTTACTGAATATACGCAGATACTTCGTGAAGTGCTAAATAAAATTAAAATAAAAAAAATTAATTAACTAAAGTGACAAGAATGTAACTAAAAAATTTGTTTTCAATTTATTTTTTATATAAAAATTTATAAAGCTAAAACAATAAATGAAAAGTATTTTTTTTATTATTAAATAATAAATTTAAAATACAAATTAATAGCAAACATGCAAAACTAAATAAAACTGATTTTATTATTGTTAATAATAAAAAAAAGAGCTTATAAATATATAATTATTTTACATATAAAAAATCAAGCTATATTATATTTATTTGTCCATAATCTGCTTTAACTTAAACTCGGTAATTTATTTTTAAGCATAATAAAAATAATTATATAAATTATATTAATTGAAAAATTTCGAATAAAATAATTTTTTAATGTGAGTAAACACAAAAAGTAACTTCTGAAACGTAAACGGATGGTTCATGTTAATCTTAAATTAAAAACTTTTTTACAAAAAAAAAAAAACAATACAAATCCAAATATAATATTTCATCCATCTATTTTTATCAATTGATGAATTACCTACCTTAGGCATATTTTTAGAGCATCCTTAAACCAGAGGACAAAGCCATATTTTTGTGTGTTTTATATGCAAATGTCAGCATCACGATTGATTGAGTGGATTTTAAAATAAAGATATTCTCATTCTCATTCACATTCAAATCACAAAAATTTTGATAAAATATTTTCAAAAAATTCAAATTGATAAATCGAACGTAAATTTGCCAAAGAAAAACAGAATCTAAATAAAAGTAAATTAAAAAATAAAGCAATTTAAAAACAATAAACATAAAACAAAACCAAATATAATATAATTCAATTTAACAGCACTAAATTAAGCAAAACCCAATTTCAACAAATAAATACATAAAATAATTGCTACAGTTCAAAAAAATTTGTCATACAATTTTAATAAAAAGGCAATTTGAAACTTTATCGTTTTTTGATTTGTTTTTGTTTTATGCAAAATGAATTGAGTAAGCTGAAAATAAATTTATACATTCTGCCCCAAAACAATATATTTTGTAGAATTTGTTTACTAAATGCTTTCAAGTGCAAAATAATTAAAGCAAATCCAAGACGTTCTTTTGGGCCACAAAATGTCGTTAGGTTTTTAATTGAGCTGCTGCTTAGTCCCCTAATTAATTAAGCTGCTGGCTTTAAGCTCGAGCTTAGATGACCCGCCCACATGAAATCCCCATTAATATGTATATATATCTCTTGTTTTAGTCAACAGCAAGATAAGTCTTATCTGCAGCAAGGACGAAAGTAAAAAAAATAATTTCATTATCTTAACAAGTAAAAGATATGCGAGCATAAAGATGCTTCCCGAAAAAAAAAATTAAGCCTACTACTGACCGACCTGCTGTGAAACCTTTCAATTAAATTGGTTTCAACATTTTTGTGTTTGAAAACTGTCAAAAACAACTCAAACCGTGTGTCCTAGCAACGGTTTTTGGGTCTCCTGTGTGTTTGTGTGTTTGTCTCTGTGTGCTTATGTGTGTTTGTGTGTGGCGTACTACAAAAAGGACAAAATAAATATTAATTAATATAAATTCTAAATAGGCAAAGCACTAAAAACAGTTCAACAACAGCGACAACGAAACAAGCCGAGAAAAAAATAAAATCCGGAAGAAAAGTTCTTCATTTTAATTTGGTTTTATTTCATTTTTTTTCTTCGCCAACAAACCATGGCCAAAAGTTTAAGCTCATGCATATAGATGTACGCTTTTACTTTCACTTTTTCTTCTACCTTTAATTATAACTTGTTTTTAAAATTTTGTTTTCATTAGGATTTCTGGCTGTGTGCCCAGGCAAATTGTTTGTTTGTAGGCGAGGTAAAAAAAAAAACAAAATTTGAGCAACTTTATTGGAATTTTTCTACAGCTTCATGCAGAGCTTTTCAGTAAGCAAAGAATTCCTTTGATGCTTCATCGAAGTTCAAAAAGCAATTTAAAAATATTTAGCAAAATGACTAGTTTTGCTTGAAAATAATATAAAACTGCTTTAAAGCAGCATATTTTTTAAAAATTAACATTTTTTCCTGCTTAATCTGGGTACACCAAAATCAGCGATAGCAAGCTACACATACCCACTTTAGCTAACTTATTTGTACCTGGTTTTAATGAAGTGCTTGTACACATAGACTGCTTAAAGTCACTACTAACAGTTTTGATATACAAGTGCAAATCCTTAAGGAATCCCATAAAAGCACATGCACAACCCAATTGCATTAGAAGTCGAAAGTCTAGTTGCTTGGAAAACATGGTTTGGCATTAAGTATACGCACTGTTCACAGCATTACAACGTTCTCGGTTGCATTGTGTAATACCCCTGAGTTCTCATTAGTAATGTTGCTGGCAAATGCTAGTCAAGGACTCGGTAAGCTAATCATGCTTGAATCAGCTTCATATTGCATGCACGACACCAAGTGCGCAATGTTGAAGCTTATTGCGTATACGCAGCATATGACGGTTCATAAGAGTGGCTCGTCTTTGATAAAGTTGTTACCAGTCTTAAGCCGAGACACGTTTGGGCTATTAAAAGCAGTTAAGTAGTATTACAAAATTATGCTAAAAGAAATAGAGAATGTAAGTGTACATGTGTGTGTGTGTGTGTGTGTGCGTGAAAATGACCTTAAAAAAAAAGAAATCACAAAACAAAATGGCGAGTGTTAGGTAAATGTGTTTGTCTGTGCTTGTGGGTGTGTGTGTGTGTGTGTGTGTGTGTGCAGATAAGCCCAGGCCCAGCTAAATGAAAATTAAAACTTCACTCATACACATATGTGTGTGCATAAGTACATACTGTGTGTGTGTGAGTGGTAAGTTGTGCCCAGCAGGAAATTCAATTTCCTTTCCATAGTTGCTTTCTTTTTTGTACAGTAACTTTTGCCTTAGCTTTCAAGTCATCAAGCAGAAAGTTGTGGTACTTTTTTGATATAGTCTGTTCAGAAATAGTTGAGCCGTGCTCTGGCAGTAGTAATCCGTTTTTGAGATGCCCTGCTTAAGTTAAAAAATTCTGCTCGTTTTCATTCTTCTTTTTTTGTGCCAAGTAATTAGATTCTGTATCGAAAGACTTTGTGCTAAATTGACTGTGGAAGTTGAATATTGTTAAAGAACGCATCAATATGTATAAAAAAAATAAATATTTATAGTAAAAAATTGTCTTTTTTACTTTTGTAAAAGATACTTCAGATATTGGACTTAAACAAATAGATATATTATATACCAACTAACTATTATACCCTAACTTAGAATGGTGCAAGAAAGAGTCATTACTAATTAGAGTTTTTCATCTACCTGCACTAAACAATATAAGTTCAATGTTGGTAATTATAGAGATGATAATGATTCTTAATCCTTTTAAGAATTAACTTTAAAAGTTTAAGTTAACCAAATCTGATAAATTTTTTTTTTAAATAGAGCAGCAATTACCAACTACTTTAAGCGTTTAATTGTATATAAGCAACGATTCTGTAAATTGCGACTTGCAGAAAATATAAAATTAATTATAATTAAATAAGTGTGATTAGCTAATTTTGTCTTGTTGCTCAGCTCACATAAATTTAGCTTTGGATAATTATATCTGTGTATCCAAATTTTCACTATTAAGCTAAAGGTATTTGAATAACTATTTTTGATCACTACTTAGCGAGTGGTTTTTTGTTTACAGAAACTTAACAATGCGCACAAACTTATAAACATATTTGACAACAACGTTTTTACAAACTAAAAAGACTCAAATTAAACATAAAATTTAATTTATTTCTAATTGATTATTTTTCTATATGTCAATTTCTGTATTAAAAGTGACATGAAATGATAGATTTAATAGCCGAATCCGGAATGTAGTGCTAAACTTTTCACTAGTTATATAAGAGCTGCGATGGAAACCTATCTTCCGGTTTCGAGTCAAATGAACTAGCCTGGAACTCTTAAAACTATCAAATTTTTTAACTTTGGAATTGGTTTCAATAAATTGATTTCTAGACGCTTCCTTTCAAACTTTAGCCTCATCACAAAATCCTTTCTCCTTCGATTTTATTTTGGTTTAAAGTATTTCGAAAACGCTCCACACATATTTATGTTTTACTAAGTTGATAGTTGATACCAAGTTGGTGAACATTTAAAAATGTTTGGAACAATAATATATTCGTAAATAAATTCTTAAAAAGTTTTGTATATTAAATCTATATCTTCTTAAAAAAAATAATATGCTAGGGCAAAACTTTGGGCGCAACTAAAAAAATTTGTTCAATGCTAAGTGATACAGTATACATATTAGCAATAATATAAATCATCTGCTGTATCTACCGAGTTCAAGAAAGATTTACTGATTTTGTGCCTAACATTAATGTTATTCACTTAAGTTTCAATAAGTATTATTTTCTATACATTAACTGATTGTTTAATATTATACACACAAATGCCTTATGGCAAACGTCAATACTAGACATTTTAGGTAGATTTAATTATTTACGTTACGATTTCCGTAAAAGTATAATAGATTTTTTCGATTCAACGAAAATATTATTGTAAGCTGATTTTGACTTTAATTACATTATTAGTAATATCAGCTGACATACATCAGTCTATTTAATGTCATTTTGGATACCATTGAATGTACTTTCCAATAAATATGCTTTTAGTTTTATTTTTCTACTAGAAATTGTTTCTCTATTAAAAAAAAGACTTGTTTGCGAAAAATCCTATTCATTAGAAAAAATTTATCAATTCTTCGATTCGTATAACAATTGAATGCTTAGTCCTTCTTCGTTTTCTACTTATACTTAAACCAAGTCTTTGTCATTTGGTGTTTGGAGCCCTTAGAGGTGTCCATATGTCTTCAGGCCTCGCTCCTGTCGCTTCGACACCCTCCTTAGCTAACCTGTCTGCCATTTCGTTTCCATCAATGCCCTGGTGGCTGGGAATCCATCTTGTGAGACCCTGCTTGCCAGTACACATTTGGAGCCAATGGCATAGGGTTGCGTCGGCTGACTGTCGACGAAGATGTTAATTTGGGGTTGGTGCAGTGTGAGCGCAAGTTCTGCGGCTTTCTTTATTGCGAAAATTAATAAAAGAAGATTTTATGTATCTAAGATATAAGCACAACACGACGACTCACTAACGGGCCACTGCCTGACCGCAATCTATGCCAGAAGGCTGGGAAGTGCAAGAAACCAGGAGTCAAAGAAACCGTGGAACACCTTTTATTAACTGCCCTGCGCTCTGTACCTCGAGAGCTAGATTTGTAGGGAAACCAATGTTTGACTCGCTTGCAGAGGCAGCGTGAAAATTACACGTATTGACGGGTCCAAGACCACGACTCAAGGCCGAAAAACTCCGTTTCCACTAAATATCACACTAATCTATGTGCGCCCACATCAACTTACTCTCTACATATTTTATGCCAAGCCACTGCAACAATTTATCATCTTTGAGCTGCGCTTTGTTTGTGGCACGTTGCAAAAGTTCCATCTCGTTGCAAAACGATACGTTAATGACTTTTGACTTCTTTTGAATAGCTGCTCGCAAAACTAACTCTAAGCTTTCTAGAAAATCACCAAGTCATAAACTTTCTTCTAGTCGGTTTTCTTTTTATTTTTATTTTTTTTTCAAACTGCACGAAATAAAAAATGCACCAGAACCCGAAAAACTTTTTGGCAAAATAGTAAAAAATAATATCAATGTGTTTTTTTCTTTCCATTATTATTTGAAATTGTGTCCAAGTCACGTACTTCACATAGTTATTCACTTATTTGACTTTCAATAGTTTTGTGGCTTTTTGGACTTGACACATAGCAGTGATAAATGCGAGGCAGAGACCAATGCTTATACTCATGGGCTAGTCGAATCCTGTGACAAATGGTCCAAAATGATTGCGGCTTTTGGCCATACCCTTAGGGTTTTGCTGCTTTGTGTGCTTTATCCCTTTTGATGGGTAAGTAAGAATGTGACCCTGGCTTAATTACCATTGGCTTTGGCAGCTTAAAAGTATGCAGCACATTTCAACTGACAATCCAAGTTGCTCTAAGCCTTGTTCGAAGATACTTAGCCAGACCCAACCAGCATACTCCATACCATATCCTGCAAATATCCAAAGTTGTAGCACTAATTGTACGCAGACGATTGTCATTGTTGTTGTGATTGTTTGCATTGTTGTTGCCATATTGTGGCACATATATATATATATATACATATGTGCTTGTTGGCAGTTGTTGCCCTTTGGTACAATTTGGTTCGGTTTTGATTCGGTTCTGTTGGTAAAGTTGTCTTTTAATTGCAACCGCTTCCATACAAAAGTTACGTTCACACAACATTATGCATTTATATGCACATGTCTCTTTTTGTTGCATTGTTTTGTCGCATGTTGCAGGCTTACATTTGCTGTTGACAGTTGCTTTTGCTGCACTTACTCTTGCAGTTGTTGTGTCTTCCGCAAAGCTGCATTTGATACGTGTTTCTAAAAGGTTCACATAAATCATGGAGATTTCAAATTAAAATTGCCCCGGGGATTGTTGTGCTACCAAATTGTGCGCTGGCCTGCAATGTGGCAAGTCTTGTTGCATGGTGCAGGCCAAGCACAATTAGTTGAGGTTTTTAAGCTCAACTGACGAACTTTTTCGGTATAAATATTTTTGCAGCATTACTCTAAGTTTTATTACTACGAATTATTGCCATCCAGCTTGGATCTGACAATTTTAATAAAAATTCATGACTAAAGCGAGAGCGTTATTTTTGGTTTTTTGGTTTAATTTCGCGCAGCAGTTTTAACTGCACAGTGGAGCAGTTGAGTTAAATAAATAATCGATTTTTTAAGTTTTTAAAATACTAACTTTTTCGATAAGGCAGCTCAGTTTGGTTTTAAAAATATTACTCAAAGTGATATGTCAAAGGAAGCTAATTATGCACTATCAAAAAACAAATCTAAAAGCAATTTACGAAGTATCATTAGAATTTTGGCAAAATCTAATTACCATAGAATGCACATACTAGTTAGAGGTATCATTGAACCCATAATTTTATTTACTAGCAATAAATTTATATCTCACAACCAATGTTCCTTCTAGTAAAGTTTTTTTTTATGATAAATGGCACAGACAATAAATGGCAAAAGTTGAAGAAGTTTTATTTATTTTTTCCTCTCTACTCAACCGCAAGGGAACATACTTTATGATACTAGATAAGCGGACGGTTGGCAGACCAACAGAATTCTAGACAAGACAATCCAGCACAGTTTCAAAATGCATTTTAATGCAAGCTAATAAATTGCAAATTATTTGTAAAATTAGTTTGAAGAAGTTTTCATGCTTGAAATTATTAAAAACATTATAAATAGTATGTTGCATAGGGCTGCATGTTGCTGCAACAAATTGAAGGCATTTCAAAATATTCGCTTTTAAACTGTAATGAGCATATTTTAAGCTGATTTTCAATGAAGAAAATTGTACACAGCAGCATTCTAATTGGCAGTAATTGCGGTGACAGCTGTTTGAAAAGTGCAAGATTCATTCGCACTCCCAGACAGTAGTACTCGTTCATGCCGGCACTCAATCACACCTTGAATATGAGCAACACACACACTGAACTTGAATTATGTTATGGCAACTAATTTTGCTAAGTGCGCGCTCAATCATAAAATTATTACATTTTAAGCCGAATAATATTTATGAACTAATATGGACTATTAATTACACTTTACCAAACACTCTTGAGAATGTTTATCAGTTTCTAGCCTAATTTTCGAAAAAAAATATGTTGATAGATATTGTATCTATCATTGAGTTATGTCAGCAAATAGATGGCAAAAGCAATAAATTAATTTGAAAAAAATTAATTCTGAATATGGTTTTAATACTGCAAATTACATTCTATAATAATAATAATACTTCAAAGTTCAAACAAACCTAATCCTAATCAAAATCAACTCCACGCTAGATTTTGGCTCTTATAAATGTTTATTTCATTAACGAAGAACGTCGCACAAAATTATTACTGTGGAACTGCGAAAAATGTCAAACGCTCTACTAATTGATTGCTCAGCGTGCAATGTGGCGTATACGTAATAATTATAATAAATAAATTTTGACTAATGAGCACAAGATGCGTTGCCTTGGCTGACCAATAAAATACAAATAAAACGAAACGTACACTTACCCACCTACGCACATACACACACACAAACCCTCCCACACACACACAAACTCAAACCCACACACCTTCACTGGGATGCGAATGTGTGCATGGGTGGCTACTAATTTATGTATTTATGTTTGGTCCAAAGAGCGAAAAAATGGTGTGCAACTTTTTACATTCCGTAACTTCTCGTAGGAGGACTGACTGCAATGCTTTAGAGACGCAAGTAATTTGCAGTAACTGCGTAAAGCGTAACCTGTTGCCAGACACGCCATTAATTCTCATGAGTAAAATAATTAGAAAATCAAATAGCAACCCAGAGAGAAAGTGGGAACGGAAGAGAGTGCGGGAGAGAGAGAGGAAGTGAATACAAATCAACATACACATACAGATACGCTCTCCAACATGCACACATAATAAAATGGCGCCGAGCGGAAACGGAAGGGCGCAACTGCATGAAAGTTGAACAAGGACAATGGCAAGTTAAGTTTGCCGTTAGTGGAAAGCGGAAGCAGCAAAAAAAAAGAACTGTTTTAGTTGGCATTAGTAGAATCAGGGGAGGCATGGCGCATATAACGCGACATTTATTGCATGTGCGTAACACTCTGCGTTTGTGTCAGTGAGAATGTCAAAATGTAACTAAAGTACTAAGCCGCAGCCATAGAAAAGTTTTGCATACTTTTCTGCGCAGCACTGCTTCAACTTTTGTGATTAAGTAGCCGTGATGTGCGACAACTAAAGGCATGCCAAGCCGCCCCGGACTTCCTGTCAAAACTTTGTAACGTCAGGGTAGAGTTGCAAACAAGTTGCCTTTCACCACATTCTTGGTCAGGTACAAGTAATTTGTTAAATTGTAATAAGTTTGTTATAATTCACATTCTCTGTGTGGAAAGCTGTGTGACATGTGAGTTTTTTGAACCCAAAAAAAAAAAAAAATTGCAAGTTAGTTTAATAATTTAATTTAATAATTAATTTAATAGCGACTTCTAAAAAAATCCCACTTATTTGACCTTTTTTTGGACAATTGTAGGGACCTTAGTTATTTCAGAAATGCATTTCACTTTCCTTTGCTAATCTTGAAACCGGGCTTAAGAAAATTTGTGGTATAGTTTAACAATTTTAAAAGCTCTTAAAACTTAAATGAGCAAAGGAAGGATATAGTGGTATAGTTCCAATACTGTCTGCATACCTAGTTTAATGTCCCTACCAACAGGGTTTTTTGCTTTTTTTTAGGTATAGATGCATTCTCCAGTCGCCTTTGCTTTATGCACGACGGCGCTGGCTTCATCAAATTGTCATCTACTTAGTTTTTCCATCGAGTAAGAGAGGGTCCTTCATCAATGCGCTAGGTGAAATGGCAACACTTTCATAACTGTTTAACCTGGAGCTTCTTCATCTATTCTTTCAATATGACCCAACAAGCGTTGCTGGTGGGCTAAAGATTTACTTGACCGTGTTAATATCGCAAAAGAGCTCCTATAACTGAATGTTATGCCACTGTCGATACTTAATGTTTGCATGTCATGGTCCAAGACTCTTGGGAAGCATTTTTCTTTCATCACATTTTCACGTCCATTCTACTGCGCTTCGCAAAGGCTTGCGTAAAATTACCATTCTCTTCACAGTCATTTTTTTCAGATATAAGATAACTTTTCAATTGCTTACTGAGACCAAAGTTTCACCTTTTGGCATTATTCTTTTGATGTTTGTTAATTTTGTTGGTTTTCAGCTAGACAAGTTTTTTTGCCTTCTCAAATTCGTCGTTATCTAGATTTACGCGATCACAAGACTTCAATCCAATATGTTAACGTGTTCATTTGCATTTCTCTCAAAAACAGCTAAAACAGAGCTTTCATGCATTTGTTCATTCATATCCTTCTAATGCGCTGGTAAATAGGGCTGCAGAGATCAACCCTCACCTTTCCTGATCTACTCTTTCCAAAATAGTGGCCTAAAGCTTACAGCTTTTATATCACACTCGAATTTTTTTATATTTTGAAAATAAATATATTTTCTAAAAAAAAATTTCGTTTATTATTAAAAATAAAGTTAAGTTGCCGCCAAACCGATGTTATTTATTTGTCATTTTGCATCGAGAGTATATAAATTGTGCGGTTTCTGGCTCCAATAACAATATTAAAGTTATTTACATTTTCTTATTAAAAATAAATTAATTAATTCCTCTTGACTATGTTCATCGCTCCAAAGGCGAAGCGCGTCGTAATTTTTGTTAAAAACTGTTCAAAGACAACAGTGACCTACAGTTTATAGCTGAAAGCGAATGGCGATATTTTATTTTTAATTTTTCATAGATAAATTGCGCCTATTTATTTGCTGGCTATGGCATTACTAGACCAATGCACCAGTGCTGCGGGGTGAACCGAACCACCGACCCTCCAGTTAAGAGGCTAGTGTGTACCACTACACTACCGAGGCCCACAACAGTTTCTTTTTATAATTTCAAAACACGACATCTATTCCAACAAATATCAACTCAATAATGATGTATGATCTAAGTGAAATCCCAACTAGCGATTGCGCACAGATATCTAATATATTTATTCGATAAATACTAAACAAATTCGAACAAATATCAAACAAAATAATGTTTTTTCAGTTCATATATATTGAAATAAAAAAAAGGAACAAATTCAAACTAAATAATCACAATTTAATTTTTCAAACAAATTTGTTTTAAAACTAAGTGAATCCCATGTACAAATCTCAATTGTCCTGACCAAATAAAGCATTTCAAATTGTAAAGTGTGTAGCTTTTTTTATAATTTGACATATATTATTTGTAATATGGAATAGTCAATGACCATCCAAATGCTTTTAAATGTTAATTGCTTTTAGATGTGGCTATCTTTGCTGCAGGTTAAATTCTAATTCTATCATATGCTGCAATAAATATATTCAACCCATTAAATGTAAAAATAAAAATGTTTAAAAAACTGGATTTCAAAATCACATAATCCTTGATTGATTGCTGACGCATTAAGTTCTTATCAAAAATAATTTAGCATTTACCATCAAGTGAGCACCTACAGCATATAAAAGCCGAAATATATTTTTATTCTGTCACATTTTTTGATAACCTTTTTAAAAATAAACTGAAAATAAATAAAGCCTGCTTTTTGGGGCAGGGACAAGTGTACATTGAAGTCATGCCCAGAAGTGCCTTAACAGTGTGTGCTAGACCTGAGCTATGTTGTAACGAGTGTAATAAATTTTTCAAGTCCGACAATTATGAGCTGCCAGAGCTACCAGAGTTGCCAGACTTGGTAAGGATTAGCCAAATGCATTTGTTGTGCTCGTACCAGATGTTTTTGCGGTTCTATGCCGTCTATTATACGGCCTGCACGCAAGTATGCCATAAAATATTTACGGGTTTGTTGCTTTTCGTTGCCGCTAAACTCGCCCACAAAATAAGCTGAGTGGAAAATAATATTAACACAAAGTGCGCTCTCATATGTTTGGTTTTGGTTAAGTGCGTGTGAGTGTGTGTGTGGTGTGTGTATGAGAGCGACTTTGTATCTGTGTGTTTACATATAGCACCAAAAATAAAATGCTGCGCTCGGATTTATATATTGTGTTTTATTTTGGTTGGAAATGCTAAGCATGCTTGAAAATGCCAAACAATACACAGCAATAATGATCTTTTTTTTTCGCTGCTGCATATGTGGCAACCCTAAGGGCTAAATACATCAAGCCAAGGGTTACTAGCAGAGGGACAAACAAACAAACAGTAACCCTGGCAAAAGGTACACATACACATACGCACACACTTGCATATTTACTACAAACAAACAATCAAACAAACACACATACACATCGTGCATAGACATTAGCAAACACTAACACATTGGCGTTCCTATATATGTATACATATGTACACGTAATATATATATGCCTAAAATAATAATAAAAATGGAGAGCATAATAATGAAAGTTATATTAACTGCATGAGAATGTTTGTAAATAGCCATTTCGTAAAATGACAATTTGCGAAAAAATTTCTGATAAGTTTGATTGAAGCAGTTCGTGAAGTTTCAAATATTTACATATTCCCAGTTATAGTCAATTTCAAAATATTAGAAAATTATCTTTCCACCGCAAATGAAACAGGCAAAGTTAATTAAAATTTTTACTTAGGCTGTTTTTCAAGAACATTTTTTACACTTAAAAGTGTTGAAAGAATTTTAGAGAGAGTTCTGTAGCAACTCTTACTTAAAACTGCCGCGTTAATTGCTTTTTGCTACTTCGAATTAAGTTTCTTTCAAATCACTTGTTACAGAGTACTGCCAGTTCGTGAGCACTTTTTTTTGTGGACCATGACATGGCAGTTTCTTTTTTTTGCGCTGCCGGCCCTACTGCTCTCCGAGCGCTTTTTAGGAAGCCTTTGTCTTTGTCTTGTGTCACTTTTTTTGCATTTGTTAGCATACATTTGGGCGCCATTCAAAAAGGTGAGTTGCATACAGCACTTGGTATTATGATTTTTTTCTTTTACAGAATTTCAGAATTGAACAAAACTGCCTTTTTCATTTTTTTTCACTACGGTTTATGCGAGATTATTATTTCGTAGCTTAAATCAAGAATTCGTGCTGTCTGGCAGTTTGCTACCGAAAATCTTTGTATGGCAAACTAATCTTGAACAAACTGGTGTGCGTTGTGCGTGTGTCTACTCTTTGCAGAGTTAAGCCTGCTGCATTTGTGTGAGCAGATTTTGTGTTTTTTTTTTCTTGTTTCGATATGCACCACATTTCACTTTCTCGAATTGTCTGTATTATTCTGTATACCCAACAAATTGGTCTTTTGTAACTCTTTATGTTTAAGCAGAAAAACATATTTAAAATGATGATCGTGTTGGACACGCACGAAGCGTTCATCTTTTGTTTGCTCTAGTATATACCTGCTTACACCTGTTACAATTGTTTACTGCAAATATGTGCTTTCGCATTTTTTCTCTTTATGGTCAGCCGTTTGTGCCATGTGCGCTGAATTAGCAAAAAGCTGTGAGGACTAAATATATATATTTAAACGGGGGTAGGCAGAAAAGTAGATGCTACCAATAGTAAAGACAGCATCAGAAACTTGAAGAGATACAATTAATATACCGATGCGCCATAGCACACACTGAGGTATCTTTCTTAATATCTGTTCAAAGTACATAGAGACTTACACTTTATAGACAAATCCCAACGGTGGTGTCTATAATTAATAAAGATTTACTTAGAAAGTCGCAACTATGCTAGACAAATGCACAAAAATGTAATCATTCACAACAAGCATAGGTTTTAGCGGGGTGTACGCCATCACTACGCCAAAAAAAAAGTCTTCATTCTTGTGTTTAAGTTTATACAAAACTTATTATTATTGTCAATAATTAAATGATTTTATGATGATTATTGAATAAGCTTAACTAAGAAATTGAAAAAAGATATGTGAACAAATACGTATTCGTTTTGTAGACGTTTAGCATAAAAAGTTGTAGGAAAATAAATAATAATTATATAATATATTTATATAAACATTCAAATTTTTACATAAATAATGTATCTTCAAAGTACAAATATTTATATATAATAATTATTATACAAGTTTCCAATTTCAAAGCAAATACATATCGGGGGTTTCTAACTTAAACAAGAATTATGTACAAACACAATATTTTTGTGCATATTGAAAATAAATTGTGAATGTGTTACTTCAAAAAAATGCGTATACGCACTGTGGTTCGCTTGCATATTTAGTCAAAAATTGATTTGCACAAGACTCTTAATTGGTGGATTTTATACATATTTTGCAGTATTTAGCTAGATAAAACTATTAACTTTACTTTCTTTTGCATTACATCCCGTTATGGGGTTACAGCCAACCTCAAAAACGCGCCACTGCTTCGCGCGTGCCTTCTGCAGTAGGTCACTCCAAGTAAAGATAGGTCCTCCTCCACTTGGTCTGTCCATCTGAGCTTAAGTCGTCTCGATCGTCTTCCAGATAACTGACTAATTAATCTATTTTTTAAATATATTCAATTTTAATCCCTATTATTTTTCTAACTTATTTATATGTGCAAAACAATTTACGTAACCATAAAAACGTAACAAACGTAAACCAAACGTAAGAGTAAAAGAGTGGCTCTTGCAAATTGAAGCAAGCGATATTTTGCATCTTATAAACATATCCATTGAGTTTTGGCTTCTACCCGGCCCCAAACTAAGATCCGTCACACAGTAAGAAAAAACTCTCGTTACAGTTAAAACTCAGCAAGCTAATTAAAATAGCTTCAAAGAGTTTTAAACATACTCAGAATATATTGCTTAACATTTTCTTTCGAGTAGAATTGATCCAAGTACCCCAAAAAAACCTATATTGGAGTAGTCACAATAAAAGATGTAAATACTGGCCTACAAACAACTTTCAAAAGGTAGTAAAGTGACAAAATCATTTTAGCCAACCCTCGTTAATGTGTACAATTACAACCTAAATACATATAAAGCAAAAGATTTTAATTTATTTTTGGGTCTTAGGTTTTAACTGCGGACTTGTAATGGCTCTAGCGCCTGCTAAGTAGGCATTGGTTTTTTTTTCCTGGTTTTTCTGCTTTTTTCTCATTTCAATTTGCTTTACTCATCAATTGTTATGCAAGTCACGCAGCAATCTATAAAAGACACAAACACAAATGTATATACATAGGCAATATGTCATGCTATGCACATAGATACACACAGAGATATACTATAGACTGCTGCTGCTGCTTGTATTAGGCTCAAAGCCAAAGCAAAGCCACAATGACCCCAAACAAAGTGCCATCGCATGTCTTGTTTGCTGCCTGTACATATATTTTTTTGTTTTGTTTTTTTTTTTTTTTTTTTTTGATTTATGCAACATATCCACACATTTGCCTGCCATTAACATTTCGCTTTTGTGGCTGGCATCATGCCCGCACCAGTTACAGCTGCTGCTCATGAGCCCCCGGTACCATCGGGGCATCAGGAATCTTTTGTCTCGTCGGCTCTAGGGGGGCGTTGACAAGATGACTGCCGAAGGCTACATTGTCGCATGATTCCTGCGTACTGCTCAATGTCAACAATGCGAGTTCATTTTGTTGTCACATAGTTTAGTTTCTAAGTTCTTAAGATTGTTGCCACCACATGTTACTCAGCTGCGGCTCTATACAAACAAGTAGCGTGTTGTGTGTATGTCGCCTATGTGCTCTGTACATATGTAGTTGTAGCTGTTTGATTGAAATTGATTGCAATTGTTAAGGCAATGACAGTAGCAACATTTTGCTGCCAATTACATGCAGAAAAGGCTAAAAGATCAACCGTTGCTACTGGTGGTTTGTCTGCTTTGGCGCAGTGCATCGATTGGCTTGCTTTAAGTGACACACCGCGTGACAAAAGTATTTCGACTTGTTAACATTAGCAGCTTGTGGGGGAAATACTCATACATACAATTATTTGTAGAGTTAACTTTATTCAAGTTGATTTATTGCACATGATTTTCTGCTGTGCTGAATCAAATTTGGGAATTATGGAACATACGAATAGTTGCCATCCGGCTGTTTCGTATGTAAGGAAGTGGCATTGTTTATTTCATGCGCATAAAATTGCGATTGCCAAAAGTTAGCTATTCTGATTTTTAAAGACTATGAAATGTGGTCTCTTTTCATTCATAACAATTAATCGTTGTAAACCCTGTACAATATTTTGTTCCTAGATAAAGACACACACATTAGTTTCTAGAGATCTTCTTGCACTGGCTGGGAAATTACAGCTATAATAATAAGGCGTATGTTTCCCAGCGCTTTTTGTTTTCATTTGCTTCTAAAGTTATTGTTGCATTCGGATATATAGAAATCAAATTTTCTGACAAACTTAAACTTAATAAATGTTTGTTTTACTATTACTGCTAACTTTATGTTTAATATACTGATTTTCCTGCAAATTGATACAAAAAAATATTTAATTTGTAGGAAAAAAAAATGTCGATTTATTAAATTTAAAAGCGATACTACCAAATAGATACCAACTGAACGCCGCTTAGACAAAAGCAAGGTATACAGCAAACAGAGCATTCGCTGAAGTGCAAAATACGGATACAATTTAAATGAGATTCAGCGAAGCAGCAAGCTCACATCCCCTCCAGTGCAAAAGACATCATGCAAACTAACTAGAAATTACTTGTACTTTATTATTAAGCATACTTCAATACTATATTGACCCTACAACTTTCCTTCAATAGCCTGTTGCAGTTTGTCGACTTTAATTTCAATGAAACTTCATTTTAAGTTTTTTTCAACAACATCATTTTGCATTTTTTTTATATTTATTTTTTTTGATGTTGAACGAATCTCGGAAATTGCACAATTTACGCATAAAAAATTTGCAACAAATTGGAAGATTGGCCAGCTTGGTTTTAAAGCCGACTGAAAATGCTATAAAAACCAAGGCATGTGGTCTATTGGTCTGTCGAAATTAAGCTGAGTAAAATGAAGGCCAAGGCAACTCGGGCGTATATCGACATAGTTAACTGCACGTCTGAGGCACACAATTAAGCCCAGCCATTTACAAAATATGAAAAAACAAAGTTTTTCATTTTTTATATCAGGCATATAAAATGTCTGTGCTTGAAGCTAGATAGCCCCGAGGGTAGGCTAGTAGCCTTAGAAGCGGTAAAGATGAATGTAGATCGTGTTTGCAAAATAAAATATATAATGTGGGTCAGTTAAAGGTTAAAATAGTCAGTTTTTCATTTCTTAAATGTTTTTATTAGCTTTTAATTAATTACTTGATATAAACAAACACACGACATAGACACTTCCACGATCCCTTGTCATATGTATTATAAAAGACGTGTTTAGAGCTTCTTATTACTTTTCTATCTATCCTTCTAAACTTTTAAATTTGAAAAATTGAAATGCTGGACGGAATAGTCCACTCCGGTTACGGGTAAACCATATACAGGAGCTTTTTGAATTTAACATTTATTAACTGACTATTAAGAACTTTTGAAATACATTTGTCAGTAAGAATGTTGAACCTATTATGGGCAGAAAAATTTAAGTCTAAATACTTAATACTTAAAGATCTTCATGTTTTGTATGGCTTTCCGTCTATGAGGCTTAACTTGCCTACAATTACAAATGACGTGAATTAGTTCAATCTTTACTTTGTCTCCCTTCCTCTTACTTTCGAATATGTTATAGAAATAGAGATATTATCTGTAAATTGTAAAATATCACAATTTGCGGATTTCGGAATGTTAAATTGCAAATATTGAATAGTAATGTACCTAAAACTAAACGCTGGCGAACTCCGCCAGATCTTGATATCTGAAAGGCAACTACCACGTTGACTTGGAATGTACAGTGGTACTTGGAATGAAGTGGTAAACAATGGAAATAATTATGGCAAACGGTGATTTAAGCAGTTTTATACATTTTATTTACTATAATCAAATATTGATAATTGTACAGAAATCGTGTCGATAAAAAGCACTTTACCGTTTGCGCCAATTAAGATAAAAATTCACAAGCTGAGCAACTTTTCACAGAATACACATTGTTAAACCAGTCAGCTTTCAATTAAAGCATTATTAATCTTCTCAAAATGTCATTACTCGCTAGGCAACCCTCGGCTCTGTGCGCGTGTGTTTGTGCTTCTAATAGCATTAAAACAGTTATTTAGTTGGCCTGTTGTTAGCAGCGAAAACTACAAGTACGATGAACAGAGCCAACAGGCTGGCCAACAAACTGCTCGACCTGCACGGCTGGTTGTTATGGCCATGATAGCAAGTTGGCAACATCAAAGCCAGCAACAAGGTATGGCAAAAATAGACCTGGTCGAGAGCCAGCAGCGGAGAACCAAACAAAAAAAAAGAAAAACAAAAAAGGTACTATCGAGACCTTTACGCACATCATGCGAGTGGTTGCCCATGGAGCGTTGTTTGGGGTTGTGTGGTGCGGCAGCGGGGAGAGTGGCGCTGACACGATGGGCAAAAATTGAAATTTATATTTACGCACCACATAAATTTTGACTTTGCGACTTGCCGCCGTAGACATTAGAGAGATTTCTTTTAGTGTTTTTGTTTTAGTTTTTCGTTTTTTGTATCTCTAAGTATGCAGGGGTTGTGTGTTGCGTCTGCCTGTCTCGCTTATGAAATATGTATGCATGTCGAGCAGCTGACAGATATGAGTAGAATGCTCTTCCAGATTCAAAGAACAACAGAACACGAACTGCCACAACAGCAACGGCAACAACATAAAAAATGTTGCATACTCTACGGCGGTAAAAGAGCACGTATGGATGCGTGTGTGCGTGTCTGTGGCATGTAATCAAATTAAAACTTGAAGCAAGAAATTGGTTTTTAGGGCATTAAAAATGTTGGCGTGTTTGAAGTTCTTTTTATTTTTATATATATATATTTTTTTTTGTTGCTGGTAAATTTGCTATTAAGCAATAAAATTAAGAAAAGCAGAATATTTTAAGTACTGCTTAGTACAAAGTCTGATCTTAGTAACGCGCTTTGAAGTTCATTTAATTTGTTAAGTGCAGCTAGCAAAAAATCTTTACAAAAACAGCTAACAAAATAAATCTCAATTAATTTTTTAACAAATGTTGGAAAAAGTTGATTTTTTTGACAGCATTCAGAAGAAGCGAGCTATAGCAGGGAGTTACAATAACGTCACGCTGACACGCAATCAGCTGAGAGCTGAGAGTAAAACTAAAGGTACAAAGAGCTAAGCAACTAAAGAACCCAACGAGCTAAATAGACAAAAGCGCACAACAGGGCGTATGAGCAACATGGTACATATATGTGTGTATACAGCGCAAAAGTAAAAAGTTTAGCAGCTTAGATAATAACTTAATTACATATATATGCATGTGTGTGTGTGTGTAGGAGTGAGTGAGTGTACACAGCATATTTATGCTTGTGTGTGTGAGTGTGTGTGTAAGTGCTTTATATTTGGCAATTATGCTCGCGTTCTGGCTGGAGGAGCACCTGTCGAAACGCAAGCAAGCTACTACTATATGGAACATGTGTATTATCAAATGCCAGTCATTAGTGCTACGCACACACTTTGACATACTGAGTGTATGAATGTGTATGTGTGTGTGTGTGTGTATTGTTGTTGTACTTGTTTATCTCAAATGTTGGCTGACTACACACGTGTACAAGGGCTTTGGCAGCCAACATGGCCACAGCTCCAAGCTAAAATAATTAAGCGCAGTTATGCCACGCATGCCAGACCCTACTGAGAAAGCCAACACAAACAAGCCCGCACAACAAAATGTTACAATATATACACATATATATATATACATATTCATACCCATACTCATAGATTCAAACATATAGAAACAAACACATGGATACCAACACATGGACACCTTGCTTTAATTGCCACTCTAACGCGCGTTTATGGCTTTGCTTGGATTGCACTTTACACTGACACAAATGACGCTGCGGTGCGGCACAGTGGGCGAAATTGTATTTGTAATGTGCTTTTCTTGCTTCTGAATCAAATTCGATAATGTTGAATGCAATATTCGAACATTTTTTCCAGGTTCGTAGTACGCGTGACATCAGTTGCGCAGTACCAATCCAGCGCCATCTTGACCGGTGTTCTATTTTATGTACCGAAATATGGCGCGCGACCAATTTGGCGGAAATAGTGCAAACAAGTCTCTATGGATTTGTAAACGTCCTACCAAAATATCAAAGATTTGTTGAGTTTTTGATGACCAGGCATAATGTTATGGGCGAGCAAAGTTTAATAGACTTCAATATTTGCGTAGTCTTTAGGTTTAACTTTATTGTTTTTCCTTGTATTCCGCTTGGGAACTTAGAGCCTCTACCTTCCAACGAAACCTGCTTTGCGCCGTTCATTTAGCTCTGTCCCATAGTGTGTTCGACTGGGCCAATACTTGGAGGATGGATCTTCTCCAGTTTGCCTTGGGTCTTCCGTTCCGTCTGCAGCCTTGCGGACTCCAGTCCAGTGCCATCCTGACAATACCGCTTGGGTGCCTTCTGAGAGCATGACTTATCTACGTCCATGTTTTCTTTCTTATTTGATGGTGTATAAGCGGCTCACCTGTGACACGAGACAGCTCTGCATTGGATATTCAAATTGGCCAGAATATCTCGCATATAATTCTCAAGCGATTGTTGCTGAACACTTGCAGAGTCTGTGTCACCTTTTTGATGTTAAACCATGTCTCACTACCACATAGCAGTCTGGACTTTACACACGCATTGTAGATTCAGAGCTTTGTTCGTCTGCTAATTTGTTTTATTGCTCCAGATGCGGTAGAGTCTCCGCAATGTTGATCGGGCTTTGGCAAGTCGGTTTGTGACGACACAAACTCTATTGTGTCCACATAGATGGTAATGCTCCCTTGGTTGGAGTGGTTGAAGCACATTGCCTTGGTCCTAGCTACATTTATTTCACCAATTTTGCCCTGTCTGTCCCAGAGCCTGTGAGAGATCAGACAATATTTGCGTAATCTTTCATTTCAAACTGATTCGCTTTTGTTTATTACCTTAAAAAATTTTACAGAACGATTTTGCTCGGAAGTTCCACTCTTAAATTCGCTTGAGCGTTTAGTTTTCGTGTTTGCTCACAAACCCAATCTGTCCACCGCTTGGGGCTGTGCCAATTGCGCTGCATTTTCAACTGCTTAGCCTTGGGCAGTGCTTTCTTTTTCTGAATAAAATTGCATTAAATTAGCATAATGCCGCTTTAAATAATTCACTGCAAATTTTTGCCATAAATGAATAAACCCACCCACTGTGCATTGGCAAAGCGTACATCTAGCAAGTAAGTAGTAGTAGGTGGCTATTACTGGCAGACTGAAGAGTGAACTACGTAACTTAACTTGCCCTTAGCGTCTGCTTAACCAATATTATATTCTGGCTCCGCGTGTTTATAATTTGCCCCGGCACGCCAAATTATGTTTACGAGCCAGAAGAGCACTCATACATATTACACACATGTAGGTCTTCACAATATATCATATGATTATGATTATGCACATTTACAGGTGTTGGCGCCTAATTGAATATGTTCTCATTGATGCTGGCATGGTTTTGAGTCTTAAACAGATTTGTTTTGGTCTACTATGTGTTAGCTGATTTAAGTGGTTTGTGGCAATGCGCAATTCCTTAAGGCAACCAGACAGTTAATTAATAAGCCCCAAAATGTAGCCAGTGTATGTATGTATGTATGTTGACTTGAGGCACTTTTCATTGGAAAAAGTCATGCTGAAATTCTATCGGTTTAAGCTGATGCTTGGTTTCTGGCTGGCAGCTCATGTGAAGTTTAATTACAATGTGTTAACCAGAAAAAGTCCTGCTGTGGGCTTAAAACATTTGAGAACTGTCTTGCTGCATTTTGCATATTGATGGGCAAAAAATTTTCACAGACAAAAATGTAGTGCACTTTTTTTATGGACATCCGAGATGAGACTTTACATGTGAAACGAAAGAATTCAAATTATTACTATGGTAATTACACAGCAGGATGCCGTTGATTAAAAATGCAGATAAAATTTCCACATTATTGGTACTTTAAGCAATTGTTAAGCTTGTTTTGATTAAGAAATAATTGTTGATTAGTTTGATTTCTTTATAAAAGTTTACGAAACATCTAAGCAAATAGAAAAGAATGCATATAAATCATTTTACGGGCCACGGTAGCGATGTCAATGCTGCCAATGTGATACATTTGTTTTGTGAACAGCCAGTGCTGCCAAAACAGCAAATTGCCTTATTTACTAATATTTTCTTCCAAGGCATATGCACTTACTGCTTGAGAATATTGTCAAAAGCATTTAAATATCGTAATAATATATTTGAAAATATTCGTCACCTAACAAAAAATAAAAAATTGCGAAAAATAACAAACGCACAAAGCGGTCAAAGACGAATTCATTGACATTTCACAAATTCCTCACAAAGAGCATGAATCTTCTTCTCAAAGACAAAGCGCTCATATCAATTTTCTGTATTTCTGTCGAAAGTTAAGACACAAATAACAGTTCATTAAATTTGTTGACAACCATTTTAGGAATTTCATTTATTTTCGTTTTTTCCACTTCACCCAGTACTCATTGCCTGCCGGCACTTTATTTACCTTTAGTTCTTTTATACAATTCCAACTGTATTCAGCTTTAAAAACAACGCCAGGAAATGAGAAACATTACTTTTCGTTTTGCTATGTAAATTCTTTACAAAGTTTTCCGTTGATATTCGGCAGCCATTTTGATTGCCAATTTCCATCGTATATAAATGATTTCGCACAAAACTCTCTTCTGTACGATGGGCGCTCAAAATACAAATTGGTTCTGACAGTTTGCGGAAGCATTCGCGTTAAAATTTGTAACAAATAAATTAAAAGCGTGCAACTCTTTGTCGGCCAGTTTGCGAATTTTGTGAAAATACACGACAAATAAACTTTATATGAAAATCGTCAGTGTTAAGCGAAATTTCATAAAAGATTTACGAAAAAAAACATCACAACATTTCTATAAGCTCTGGCGGGAAAACTGCTTTGAAATGTTTTTGTTTTTGTAGACATACATTTTTTTGGGGGGTATTTTTGTTGTAGAAAGTTTTCAAACTGTTTTGCATTTATTTCTACCGAAACAAAAGCACAGACGGCTTAACATACGCTTTTAGTGTTAAACCATTAGCAAAACATAAAAAAAATATGTAAAAATTGAAGTATTTGGCACTGGATCCAACATATACTACAAATGTACTTAAAAGTTTCTGTGTTTTAGTATTAGAGAGCTGCTTTGAATTTGAATTTAAACTGAACTTTGTAGTTTACATTTGAAGCAAGTTTTTGACCAAATTCAGCGATTATTATCTAAAAACAAATGCTGAATACTCAACTGTGCGCTTTTTTTATGGGAAAAATTCGTTTCTTTTGAAAAATATATTATATTTCTTATTAAAAACCTTAATTAATTAATAAGCAAAGACTAACTTTCTTAACTCTTCTTAATATGAAAAACAACATAAATACATTCGATGTTATAAAATGTATAATATGTTTATTGAAGTCGATAGAACAACGATGAATGGATCGTTGAGGTTTGTGGATTACAACTGAAATCGAAAATTTCGAGCTGTGTGGATTAAACTGATTCGCCAAAATAAATCTAAAATTGACTATATTTTTAAATGATTTATTTTAAATATATTCTTATATTAATGCCGATTTGAAGCATTTGATTTGTTTTCTGATTCAACCTGCAGCAGCCAAACCGAATTTTTTGCAATAAAAAGGCAGAATCGTTCTTAATTGCTTTTAATAACGCTGCTCAAGTAATATTGTTATTACAATATTAAATATATTTAGTTAATGTAAATATTGGTAGATGGCGCCCACATTTTCAGTAGACAGTTCTGAGCTGAACAAATTGTTTCTCTAATAGGTGCTTTGGGCTGCTTGTGTTGTGCGACCTCCATCATTCGGCGAGTTCCAATTAATAAGCAATATTCGTTCACTGAAATAGTTATTCAACACTTTGATATTCTAAGTATTGTACAAATTTCGGGTATATTTTTTTTTACAGAATTTAATTATTTTATTATAAATAATTATGTATGCCTAAAAGTATATAAAATATGCCTAAAACATTATGTTAAACAAAAACAAAACACCCATTACTATAAAGTCTTAAATTTTTTCAAAACCCTAAATACTTGTCTGTCGAAATCAGCGTTGGGCAGATTCTAAGCAGTCAATAACTGTGTCAACCTACTTGCACTCATTTACTTGATGTTTGCTCTCGTGCTCATTTGTGCTTTTGCTGACTGCGCTGTTTACTTAGCGTTGATGGCGTTGCCCAGCACTGATCTCTATGCACATAATTCCCTCAAAGCCAACCAAGATACGCACATTAATTATACATTAATAATTATTTTTAACACGTTTTGCTTTTAGCTTAATATTAAATAAGCCAGCATACTTTCGGCCTTCCCAAGTTATCTTAAATAACTAATATTGAAAATTTAAAATTAACAATACCAAAGCTGTTCTTATATACAATATTAAATAAAATAAATATATCAATAAAAAACTTTCCACTACTACTACAACTAATTAAAGTAATATGTCAATATTAAAGCAAAATAAAATTCTCAAACTTGGCTATTGCTTTAAAATTTAATAGTTTTACCCCAAACACAATGCAAATTGTATAAATAATCTATTCAAAGGATAAAATGTTAAAAGTAATTTATATGGTTTAGGGAAGATTCCCAAAAAAATATTCAGTAGAATAGTCAAATTGTATCAACTTGCTACTAATTGCTGCAAGAAATTATTAGTTGTAATATTGTTTGGACACAATTTCAGATACTTATTATGCTCTCATTATACCAGAAAATGCTTTCTTTTAGCTTGAAATAAAGAAATTCAAAAAATTTATTACACCATGAAAAAGCATATCATAATTTTAAAATAAAGGCAATATTGTTTTATAAATCTTTTTGTCGTTGCTGCAAGGAGTCCATAGTCCAATAGAGACACACTCTGTAGGGTATTGCACGAGATAATTCGGTCAATTGACCATGAAATAATCTGTTGCAATTACAGATTCAGTTTTCAGTTCGGAGTTTGCGTTTAGCTCTTCCATTATGTGCAAAAATGAATCTTGTAAGATTCGAAAGATAGCGCTCGAGATGCATACTCATATTAACGTTTCTGCCATCTTTGTCTTTGAGAAAGTTCCGCCCAATGATATCGGCCGGCAAATATGATCTCCAAACTGTGTGCAGAATGGGCGATGCCTGGTTAATTCTTTAGAGAATGCTTCTGGTTGTTCTTCAATGGCAATCCGGTTCATTTGCTTATTCACATATGCATTAAACCAGAAATGAGACAAATGAGAAATGATAAAATACAATATTTGTATGGGTCGTTCATTTATAA
Organism: Chymomyza procnemis; assembly: GCA_035046065.1. Lineage (NCBI taxonomy): Eukaryota > Metazoa > Arthropoda > Insecta > Diptera > Drosophilidae > Chymomyza > Chymomyza procnemis. The sequence continues at coordinate 5,467,956 of JAWNOJ010000023.1, read as the reverse complement.
GTCGTTTCATTACAGAATAGACCAAATTGTAGTTGACTCAAATCTGCACAATTAGCTGCACTTCATGTCAAGTAAGGCATGGGAAGGTGCAAATAAAGTAATTGACACTAGAATAATATGATGAAAATCTAAATTAAAATCCATCACTCTAGTAATATTGACTTGAACAAAAGTATTTTTTGAACGAGTTAAAAATTTTAAAATCCAGCTCAACTTGGCACGTGCTATTTTTTTCTGTGTGATAGGCCACGCCAATGTCATGCCAACTGATCTTAGACGCTTTTGGCATATGAAATCCTCCTAAATTCAAAATTAAAACATAAAAGTAACGACCGAAAAGATTTTTTGAGCTTACTACTTGTGAAAGTATTATTTTAACCACACATATTCAATCATATCCTTTGAACTTGAAGACATTTATTATGATTTATACAAATTTTAAAATAATAAATGTCTTTTTTTAGTTAAATTTGTTTCTATCCAAGTTTTGGTTGTTTACCTTTTTCCAGTTACAACTTTAATGAAACTATTGGTTAACTTTTCAGCAGATTACGTGCAAAACAACTCCAACTGATTTTTTTTTATTTTTTAACTTTGTTATCCCACATAATACAGATGAACCCTTTTCATGAGCTTATCGTGATAAGATAATCATAATCAAAACTTTAATTACTTAATAATTCTCATCATGGCCCAGTTATGATATATGAATTGGGGAATAATTTCTTTAAGCGATCATTTCCTGTTATACCCTCAGAAGGTAGCCCAAAATGTCAAAATGGCGGAAATTAGTCATTAATTAGTGTACGCATACAAAGTCAAGTCAACTTAAGGCAAGGAGGACCCAACAACAACTACAAGCACACAACAACGCACACACTGATACACACACACCCAAACACACACACACGCACACAAAAGGGCAACGAAGCGAACTTAATAAGCGCATTTAATTTAAATAACCCTTTTTGTTGGTGACTTTGTTGTTGTAGTCCTTGCCCGTGTTGTTGTTGCTATTGTTGTTTATTTTGATTTTAATTAAAGACAACTCACGCTTGAGTGGCACAAATACAACAATAGCCAAGAGAGCATAAAAAAAGAAAATTCCAGTAAAAAAAAAATTATAAACTCATATGACCTTGTCATTTTATATGGCCCAAACGCGTTGCCACATTAAAGGCGTGGAGCGTATTTAAGCCATAAAGTACAATTTTGTGATATTGAAACAATATTGTAGCAAAAAAAAGAGCACACATTATAAAAGCCGCAAAAAAAAGAATTATAAAAAAACAGAACAAACGTTTTAGATGCGCCTAGAAAAAAAAATGGCGAAAGCGCATTTGACCCTTTTTTTAAGATAATTTAAATTTTACACACACACGCACATACACACACACACACACAAGCATACATAACATATCAAAATGGCCATCAAATGGCGTGAGAATTCTGCAAGCGTTGTATTTTTATACCCTAGAGCCATTTAATGGCCGGAACAGCATATCAGATTTGTCAAATTGTATGCAACATATCATCATAAAACCGCTGAAGCAGAAGTCTTTGGATTTTGATGGTTTGCTAAGCTAAAAATAGTTTATGGCCGTATATAAAATGATTTCGATTCGATATATCTCGTATTTTATGATTTAAAGTTAGACGCATATATGGCAGTTGAGATTTAAGAGATTTAAGTTTAGTTAGGCTTTGCGAAAGTCGTTTTTTGAAAGTTTCGTGGATGTTCATTTATTGTAAATATCATAAATTCAAATTTTTATTAAAAATATTGAAAATGTTTCTTTTCGAGTAAGGGCGTTCGACTTTGCGAGTGAAAGACTAACCACACGTAGAATCTTCAATAATAGTAAAAATTTTTTTAAAACATTTTGGACAGAAATATATGTAAGCAACTTGGTGTACATTATGGACTTATTGCTGATGATATTTTTCAATTGTTTGAAAATACTTTATATAATTTAATTTAGAACTTATTTTTCGATTTGCTCACTAAATTTATATTTTTTAATATTTGAAGAAATTCAAAGTAGCAAAGCTTAGTTTTAAAAGAGCAATAAATCTAGGTATACAAATTGTGGCATCCTAGATAAATCAACAGCACCAACCAACTCGAGTTAAAGAAATAGAAACTTATTTATGAACTTAAGCAATTTTAATAAGAGATTGCTTTGAAAAAGCTTTCTTAAATTGATTCAAAACAAAAATAAAATTATTCCGTCATTTATGTATTGAGATAGGAAAGGTTTTAAAGTTGGCTATGCAACTACTAAGTTTCTATAGTGTCAAAATGACTTATGAACTTCTTGAACTCATTTAAATAAAAAAAACTATTTAGGACATAGAAAAGCAGATTTGAAATATGTAGCTACTTGGTAAGCTGAGAAATTTCAATTTGGCAAAAACTTCATCACACTTCAATTATTTGTATACAAAATCAAGTTTGCGTAACAACTGTCCTACCGAAATGGACAAAACGCTTTAAAAAAGTATCTTTCATTCCCTCATATGTTTTTTTCAAAACAATTCCAGTGCTTATGGAACGTATTCTTTAACATTTATTGCTATTTCTTTTATTCATTTATTTTTGTTTTTTTTGTTCCTAATTTGCTGCAGGACAAAAAATACTTTCCTTTCACCCAATTTACAAGAATTTAATACGCTTAAAGCGTTTTGACACAATTGCCAAAAATGATATCGAATAATGTCACGCATAAGCCCATGACCCAGACAAGTGACCCTACAATGCTGCGACCCTTTTTCCGGGCAAAAATTCTGGCCACAGACCGACAGCTTGCCTTCATTAGCAAGGAGCGATTCGTGTGCGCCTCCATAAATGCGCACGTATATCTAGGATCGGTTTTAAGAGTCCCAGTTTACTTGAGCTGCGCTGAGGCTCCTTAGCCATGTCAATTATACAAGCTGTGCTTATTATTGCTAGCTCGTTTGCTCCGTAACTCATTGAAGAAGTTTTAAGTCGTCGGCGTGTTTTTATGTGCCACCATTAACGCCCGGCACGGCACGAAGTGTCCGTCTTGAACTACTGGCAGCTGTGCCATACCCGGGGCATTAAAATCAAAAGCTGCAAGAATCATAGCCGTGCTGCCAACTTATCTGCATGAGGCATCGTAAAATAAAGTAAGAAAAATGAAAATGAAAATGAAAAAGAAAAAGTAATATACATATAAAATAAAGTAAAAAAAAAGAAAACAGAATAGCAAATATTTATGCAGCTTTGGCTGCGGGTTTTTTATGACTGTCCGCCATTTTGTAGCTACTCAGGGCATATTTTTGGGCATTGTGGATGGCATTAAAATGCGGAGCGAAAAAAACAATGCGGAAATTGGCTGCTCAAGGTCGCCTAGAAACACAAAAGATCCGTCTGTGTGCGTGTATAAGAGCCAGCAAGCTATTTTGTTCGACATGTCCGTGTTCACCATTTTGTCGCCATCCTTTATTAATTCCAATACATTGAATTTTCTATAGACAAAGAAAAGGTTTTACATTTAAATCCCATTTAAAATGCTGCACACGTGCGAGGCCGACACAAAACTTAAAGCATACTTGCGTGCGCGCGTCCAGACAGAAACTTAAAGCCTTTTGAGCTCATACCTTTTCAGATCCTTTCGAAATATTGTCGATGACGGCTTGCTGGCAGCTCAAAAAGCTATTGCCCATAGCCTGCCTATATGTAGCTAGTACTCCATTGTCTTCTTACTTCTGTTGTTGAAAATTTGTTGGTAGTACGCATAAAAGATGGCTATTGGAAATACAATGTTTGCTGTCGTTTTGGCTTTTAGCACACTGTGTGTGTGTGCGTGTGCGGCCAGTGGGGCCACGGGCCAGTTGAAAGCAACGAAGCGCAATGTGGCTGAATGAATGAATTTAACATGAGACGAAGGCGCGACAGTCACAGCTCACAATGATAATAATTAAAAGCGCTCGAAATTCCAACAGGTTGGCAGCACCAAAGCTGTCCTGTGCGCTGTTGGCTATTTTCTCTAATGATTTTATATGTTGTCGCATACTTATTTATGAGTTTGCAAATTATTATGCGGCATCAAAGGCAATGAACGGAACAGACAATTAGCTGTGTAATTGCTGGACCAAAAGGCATTTCCGACGGTTTTGCTTCACTTTGGTGTTAGTCTCAACAAATGCTAATTTGTGGGTTGAAATAAGAGGATTACATTCGAAATGAATTTTGTCGAGCTTGCGATAAGGCTTCTTACTTTGTGTTAAACACAAAAGGTTTGTATTTATTTGAAATTGTAAAGATTGTTACCAGCGATAGCCAACTTGGCTGGAGCTCTTGCCAGACTATTGTCTATACCAAAATGTGAACTTTAAAATGGTTGTACAAGTTTTACCATCAACACTTTCATATCTACTGTTAAGATCTTTACTCTTACACAAATGCAAGCATAAATTATTATTTTAAGTTTATGACTTAAAGTTGTTTGGTTTATAATAGCTGTGGCTTGCATATTAAATCCAACTTCCCAATAAGTTTATAGTTTATAAAACAGCTCTATAAAAAGTATAAATATTCATGCGTAACTCTTGGGAAAACTAGACTGTCATGTTTAGTTTGCTTCATTAACATTCTTTAAACGTTCTTCATCATAATTGATAAAAAACACAATTTTTTTATAACCTAATTTTTTTAAGTTATTAATAAAATTTATGAATAAGTTATTGTTTCCAGTCTTGATGCAAAATTAATGACATATTTTTAAATTAACTCAAATTGTAATTATATTTTTTTATCCATTGTTCTTTTCTTCAAAGTTAAGTATTTTTTTATATTTTTTATTATTTAGAAATACGTTAAGCACTTATTGAAATATTTTTATATTGCCGAAAACTGGATACTAAAATTAAATATTTAAATTTTTTATAGTTATAAATTCAAATTGAAAGTTAGTGTGCTTTAAAAGAAGCTAACCTAAAATCCATGTTAAGGAAGATAAAAATTATAAGTCTTCTTCATTTGCTTATTGCTTAATAATTAATATTATTTAAATAAATAAATCACAACATTATTTAATATTTAATTAATTTCAATAAAGTTTTAAAAATAAAAATACAATTTTTTTCTAATAATTAATACTTTAAAAATTGTGAAGAAAAATACACAATTATGCAAAAAATATATTTAAATTTTTAATAAGATCATTTTTTTTTTTGAACAAATGGTAAATCATATTTTAAACAAATTTTTTTTTATACAAAATATGAATTTCTAAAAATTTTATTTGTTACTTAAATTTTTTTTATAATTTTTACTTTTTTGTTTATTTTTATTTATCATGGGACAATGTATAGCATGATTGACGATGCTTTCCAAACATTACAAAAAGCATACTTTTTTTGAAAGAGGTGCGTTTTCGTTAAAGTATTTTAAAGCATTGCAAGTTTCCTAAGAAAAACCTTTTTTAGTCAAGATATTAGTTCCACGAAAAATGGACCGCAGCTCTCAATGCTAGTCAAATTGACTAATATCACTCACTTAATTGTCATTAACTTTCTTAGATTTGCACTGTTACATATAAAATTTTTGGTAGCTTTAGTTGTTGATGGGTTGCGGCAGTTGCATTAAAATTTAGCTGTAATCAGTCGGATTTTAAAATAAATCATTAAAGTATTAAGTTAAATATACTAAATAGGTTTGAGAACGCTTTAAATCAGTGCAAACTCTTAAAACACAACTATATTTCTAAATAGTCTTATTAGCTAGTCCTATTTAAGCTAAAAAGCCTCATAAGCTAAGAGACACGTGACTCTGAAGCTTGCGTCTTCTAAGTCCATAAGATTCTTTTATAAAATTATTTAATTGGTATACTTATTTTGTAAAAACATTCTTTGATTTAACACATTTTCAACCTTGGCGCGTAAACAAATGGTGACAAAATTTATTCCCATCTAATAGTTGTACATTTTACGTCCGTGCTGTTTGTATTTACTAAAACATTACGCCTTTCAACAATCGAAGGCACTTTAAGTTAACTTTTATACCATCTGCGTATAGTAGTTCACTTCCCAAACCAATAACTCTGAGTACTTTATAGCTTCAATTTTATGTGTGCATAAATTTAATGTTACACAACACTTTTCGCTGATTCAATTTATGACGCGCTAAACAATTGTACAACACTTAACTTGAAAACGGTACAAAACACTTTTCGATGCTAAAGTTGCCGTCAACTATTTGCACATTAAAGTTTAATGGAAACCGTGACATAACTTATGCGTCAACAACGCCTCTTTGCGCTTTTTGAACGCCTACTTTTTCACGCCTCGGCAGCACAACCACAATAACTCTTTGACAATATATGCAAGATGTATGAAGAGCGAGGTAGGAACAAGGGCGAGCATGACATATACTGAAATTAAATGGCTGAAAAATCCAAAATGGCGTACTAGAATGCACATGATGTGGCGACATTGCCCAACACTGTTGACAACAGTGTTGTTAACTCATTAAAAACTGTTAAATAACAAAAAGTGGCAAAGTGTCAACTTTGCTATATTGCAGCTTCATGTGAGTGTGTGTGTGCGTGGGTGCGTGTGCTTTTGAGTGTGTGCGTGGGTGTGTATTCAAATGAGTGTGTGCATGTGCGTGAGTATAAGAGTGTACGTGTGCGCGTGTGCTTTGACATTGTTGACTTTTTATTAGAAAATTTTTCAACTTACGCTGGTTTGAGGACACTTTTCCTTCTCTACCTCTCACAATGTATCTCTTTTTTTTTGTCAACTCCTTGTTGCTTCTGGCGCTGTTTTTCATTCATATGTGGAAGTATAATCAAAAGCGTTTTAGCTGCTCTGCGCAGATAAGCAATCCTGACACTGATATACCCTACCTCCCAAACAGATGTGTGACTCGTATTTACAGGGACAAGGCGGCAGTTTCGGGAAAGTCGGGAAGTCAAAGCGCCTGACTGTTTGTCATAATAATAAAAATGCCAATTTGTTTTATGGCTGACAAGTTGAGCTTTGCTTTATTTTCTTATAGAGTATGATACGCGTTTTTTTTTTTTTTGTTTATTTTTTGTGCAATTCCTTTGATGTTGATTTTTATATTATGACATTTTTTTGACTCTTCCTTCTTAGCTCTGTTGTCCTTGTTTGTCTGTTTCTCATAAATTGTATCCATATCTACATCTATAGTACGTCTGTGACCGTGTCTGTGTAAACGGTGTGTTTTAACTGTGACTCCTACGCCATCTGACTGTCTGCCTCGGTATCTGTGATTTTCCTATACCATGTGTCAGGCACCATGCGGAACAGCAGAACAAAGCGGCACACACGTGGCATGTGCGTGAAATGTGCAACATTTTTGAATGATAATGTATTGGGCGGGCTTAAGTGAACGGTCTGTGCGACGAAGCGCCTTAAAGCATATTTCAAGGATCGATACATTTACGCTGCTATTGTAGGTATATTGTTTTTATATTTACAGCTTAATTTGTTGAGCCAAATCGATTGCAATGGTTTGGGATTAACAATAGAAGGTTAAGGTGCTTATGCATTGTCGAGAATTAAGAAATTTTACAGACTTATGTACAAACAAAGATTATTAGAGCTATTAGTTTTCTTCTGCTTTTGGGGATACATGGTTCGAAAGTTTCTAAACCAGCAACTTAAAAGCTAGGCTTGTGGAAGCCAGCTTTAAAATTTTATTGAAAAATGCTTTGATTTAGTTTACGGCTTGAAGTAAGTTGAGAGTTTGCTCTTGATTAGTCTTCAGTTGCATTATTAGTTTGTTGAGGCTTATTAATATTATTTGCTAACACTGAAAAAAAATTTCTTTATCTATAAACATTGTTTCAATAATACAAATATAAATACAAACTATGTGTAAAAATTCTCTTCATCTAAAGTGGAAATAAAAGTTCCTATCTTTGTATAAACAAAAACTTAACATACCCAATAATTGCTGCAATTTTAAATCAATCTGGTTTCAATTGCACTCACACTTCAACGCTTTTTTGCAATTGAAAAATTTCTTTACAAAAAGACAATTCCCACTTGAAATCAATTTCAACTTACACAGGACACATTGCCACTTTTTGTGTCAATTGAAGTATTGAACTACATTTTAAAGCTTTTACGGAGAGCGACAAAATTGAATTAAGCAAAAAAATTGATGGGTAGTTTTATTTTGCACTGCAAATTCCATTGAAAATTTTAATGCTTAAGTCCTAGCTTGTAAAACTTTAAGGCATTTTAATTTGTAGTTTAAATACTTTTCAAAGTAACAAATTGACAGAAAACAATTCAACACTTTTTTGCAAGCATATCAAGATGTAAAAAATGCTCACTTAACTATTCTCCACTAACACTATCAGCCCTCAAAACCTCTAGGGACTTGGAGAACACATAAAAATGTCACGCATTGCTCTTTACTCAACAACTATTTGGTTATGGTATCTAACCTTACTTGCCATAAACTTGGTCATAAAAACGATTTGTCTTTTTTTTCCAGATAACTAGCGTAGACGATTTTTCTCTTTAACTTGCTTTGCTCATAAATTAAGCTTGTCGTATTTGTCACATGCCATCAAAATGGAGATGAAGTTGAACTGGGATAGTGCGTGTAACTTGATAAAAGTTTTAGAAAATGCAATTTTAAATCTGAAATCTAAAATGTATCTTAGCCGTTTGACAACCTTCAAGGCACAAATAATAACATAAATACGTTTGAAGCTATTATCCGAATCTTAACTGCTACTTGAGCCCATCAGATTGATATCTTGATTGCAGCCATTGCTGATGACGTCCATGACATTTACCTAACTCATACAGAGATACGGCCACAAACACGTATTTCCCATCTCCAGCTATAATAAACAAACTTCATAAAACTCTTAAAAATCACATAAGATTAGACCAACAGCTGAGCTTATGATGCTTTTCATCAGTCAATAAATGAAATCTCATTAACTTCAACCACAAGTCCTTGGCACACACATACAAATACCCACACACAGATACTACCGCACACAGAAACAAAAACGCACACATGCCTAGAATGAATTGAGTTCGCGAAAATAAATTTGAAAGCGAGTACTTTGGCGCCCACTAAGAAAATTATAAAATTTCCATTTTATTGACATTTTAAATTGACTTATGTATATCAAGTGATGGCAACAGGGCGCGGTGTAGCAGCAATAACAACAGAGACGCACAGTGGTCGGAATTGCAGAAATGTTATAAATTATAATTATTAATCAGTTTTTTTTTTCAATTTATTTTTACTGGCGCCATCTAGTCTGATACACAAATACCAAAATCAGTTATTTGCTTCTATTGGCTGCCGTTTGAAGGTATATTAAAGATTTTAACACTAAATATGAAACTGGTAGTTTAATTACGTTTAATACAGTGGTAAAAAAAATAATTTTTAATCAAGAAATAATGATAGTAAACACCAATCAACTATTGCTTCTGCCAGTTAACGTCATCACCTTGGCAATCTTAAAAATTGTCTTTTTATTACACTGCATACCTGGAATTATACAAAAATTTTATCGTATTTATCGAATTTATCGTATAAAATAATTTAATGAGAATAATTCACCGACATTCCAGATTTGCGGGGGTGAATAAATACTTTAATACAGTAACCTCAACATCCGCTTTTGGGTCGGAATATTAATTGAAATCCAAGTGTTTGGTCAACATTTTGTTGCTAAAGAATATACCGGATTTTGGGAAGTCTGTTCTTAGAGCATTAGTTTTGTCTAATTTTATCTCAAGTCCACAATTTACTGATATTGGATAGAACATCTAACGTTGCCAGCGTGGTCAGGGATTTCACGTTGTTCAGTATTGCTACACGCAAGATTCTGGTTGTATATTTCAACTTTAGATGCTGTTTCGCGTTTCAACTTAATGAACTACGGTTAGTACTCATGCTGCCTTCAATGTAGTCCAGAGAAATTCATTCAATCTGACTTGTGTGATTATCATTGTCCAAACTGATTTAGTATACAAAAATGCAAGTAATTTTTGAAGTTAATAGTTCATAGCCTATATTTCATTTTATTAAGTGAGAATATTGACCACTGTGCGATGGCGTTTGTGAATCCATAGCCGCAGTCATGGTTGCCTTTAAGTGTTTGTCTGGCAGGCAAAGCTAACACTAAAAAAAAATATGAGAAATAAAGGCACAAAAACGCATCCAAGGAGTAAAAGCAAATTGTCAAGCCAAATGTCAACAGCAGCGTTTGGCTGGTATTGGCTTCAAAGCATAGGTAAAGCGCGGACGGTGCCTGTGGGCGGGGTGGCAACGATAAATAAGCCATAGGCTAGGGGAGAGGGTAGCGCCGAAAACAAAGCGTAAGGCGAAAAAAAGTGAGTCAATCAAGTTGCTGAAATGGTTCAATAAAATCAACATGCACACACACAACAGACACCCACACAAAGATAAACTCATTCAAACACACACACACACACATACACGCAGCTATGTAGATGAATGGTTCTTTGGGTTTGGCTGAGCCAAAGCCTGCGGCCAGCTGACTTGAAGTTCAAACAAAAGCATTGAACTTGCGCCGCGCGTCAAATATTTCGACCCCAAATTACATTAACGGCGCACCCAGCAAATAGCAAGAGGCACTCATTGGACAGGGGGGGCTGCAACATGGGGCACGCCAGGGTGTGGGCTAAGTAAAGCAGAACAACAAAACAAGAGAACAAATGAGCGCGTAGGAAGCGCAGAAGAGTGTCGATTTGCTGATAAAGCCCGGAAGCAAAAGATGGAACCCAGAGCTGAGCTGAAAGTAAAAGTCGGTAAAATGTAAAGCTTGCCAAAACAAAGAGAAAAGCCAACCAAGCAACAGCCAGCAAAATATAAGTGATAACAACAGCACCAACAAAACACAACACCACCAACAAAAAAAAAAAAAAAAACAATTTTCATGCAGGCGAAAATTTTATAAAACAAAATTGGCTGAAGGAAATTTTTTTGTATTTTTTATTTTTTTTGTATTGTTTTTTTGTATAAAGTTAGCAAGTGGGTAGGGGAAAAAGTTAGTGCCACAGCGCCATTCTTAGGCGACATAAATTCAAGCATTTTGCTGGCTTAGAAGCAGTGTAGCCGGAGCCGTAGGTGTTGCTCGAGCTGTGCAGCGGGCAGGAGCCGGTGCAGGCAGTTGCTGCTGCTACAAGTCAAAAGCAATCAATAATTCAAATTTTGTTTGGTTTTTAGTTAGATTGTTGAAGCGAGAGAGCGCCAACCAGCACAAACAGACACACACGCATACACGAAGGCAACCGCACAGCCACGCACACATAAGTACAATAACAAACAACACGTTATACACATAGATACACACGCGCACAGATACACTCATACAATGGCAAAAACTCTGCCACTTGGCAGTCTATATATAAATATAAATGCCCTACAGCAAATAAAATGTGTAAAAAGGGGCGGCATATTAACTTTGTTAGAAAGTGGAAACTGCTGCTGCTGCTGTCAAATTTTTTTGGCAGTCTTTGTGATGTAAACCCTTGGTATAGGAAACTCTAGAAATTAAGTGTATGTATGTACTGGAGTTGGAAATAAATAAAGCTTGCTGGGATAACTGATTTAAATAGGTCGGATAGTAAGCATTACCGTTTATTTGATAGAGAAACCCAATCAATTGCTTATAAATTCGATCAGCGAAACATTTATTCAATCCTACAAAAAATCATTCGATCATCCGAGCAATCAAACATTCAAAACTTCAATCATAATTAATCAAAAATCAAACAATTTAATCATCAATCAATCATTCAAATATTTAATTTTTTTAGTTATACCATCATTCGGATTAAAATTACTCAATCAATCAATCAATCAATCATTCAAACACGTAATCATACAATCATTTTATTTTCAGTCATATAATTTTTCAGTTGCTCAAATACGTTTTCGTTTTTTTTCAATAAGTCAACTTTTCAACCATATAAACACGCAATCATTCAAACATTTGAATTTCAATCATTTAATTATTCAGTTATTTAAATATGCAATCATTCTATTTTTTAATCATTGAGTTGTTTAATTATTCAAACACGCAATCATTTTATCATTTACTAATTCACGCATTAATTGATTCAGTCATTTATTAATTTAATAATTCACTGATTAACTCATTAAATCATTCATTCAGTCAATCGGTCAATCAGTCAATACTTCAATCATCCTATCACTCAATCGTTGAAGAATTCAATCATCTAATAGTTGAACCTATAAACCTCTTAATCATTCTATCATTTTACCATTCAATAAGACAATCATTCAATTATTCAATCATTCTGCCATTCATTCTGTCATTCCATCATTCAAATATACAATTTTTAAGTATTTCCTTCAAGCGTAGGGTATTCAGCCATTTATTTGTTTTAAAATTGAAAGCTTGATTGGCCCGCATTATTATTATAATTTTGTTTTTTTTTTTTTGAGTTCAATTTGTGTTTTATGTTAAAAGTTTTGTTAAAAGTTTGTTTCGCATTTATAAGCGATGAAGCATTAAATGTGAACATAAATGAAAACAATAGCATAATATTTTCGCGCCTAATTTAAAAAAAAATATATATATTTATATATATGAAAACACAATAAATAATAGCAATAATGAAGTTCATTAAAAAATCAAATTTCATTTGCTGTTTAGTTAAAAATACTTCGAGAACTAAATAAAAAAAGTGAATTTTAATGAGCAACAAAACAAAAATATTGCTTAAATTAAATAAATAGTCAAGAGTAACAATAATATTATTTGTATTATTTTAATTCTAAAAACGAAAACTTGCAATTTGCGCGCAAATTTAACTTTACTGCAAGTTGCCTCAAACTATGCAGCCCGATAGCAAACGTGCCACAAAAAACCAGCAATAAATTATGCAATGATTTGGAAACCGCAACAAAATGCTGCTAAGCTTGTAGTATTTTCTTGGCCAGATTTTTTTTACTATGTAAATTGCCATAAATCAAGGCTACGCCCTGATAAATACAAAAAAAAAATTAAGTTAAGCCCCAACTGACCGTGGGACTTTGGTTTTGATGGCTGGAAATTTTGATTTATGACTAGAGCGACATTTAATGAAAGCCCCGGAAGTTGTTATTTCTGTTATTTCATTCTTTGTTAGCGCTGACATGTAAATTTTGCTGGGCCTGTGGTCCAAATGTGTCTCTAAAGGCCTACGGCTGAATAGAACTCGTCTAACAATTGTGGCACAGCATTGCCTTCCTTGGGTCAGCTGTTGATGGACAGTCTGTCTGTTGATTTATTTGTTTGGGCCAAAATGCAAATCGTTTAAAGCATTTTGGTCAATAGCTTAATTCTGGATAAATTTTAGTTGGCAATCATTTTTAAATCTCAAAGTTGAAGTCAAAGCATGTAAAAGTCATGCATTTAATTAAAAGTAATCTGCCTTTGCTGTGTGGTGGCAAGTACGCACCATACTGGGCACACATACGCAGAAAAATTGTAATGCAACATCGGGCGTATGCGTAATGTGCGTCATGTGTATGGTACGTGCTTCCGAAGCTGTGGCTCCTTTTCTTGTTGCTTCTTGTGACTTCAGCTCCTTTTGCTTGCTGACATTAATGAAAATGGCACAAAAAAAAATCAAATTAAAACTGTAACACGCACAAAGCGCACAAGGACAAATATGTATGGGCATAGTGACAAATTGCAAGTACGAGCAAAGGACATAAGTAAACGAGTAAAGAGAACGAGATAATGGACGAAAAATATGCAATGAAACGGCATGTTGTTGTAGCAATTTTTGAAAATCGACGATGTACGAATGTTGATTAAAGTTAAGCAGTTGGTTTTTTTTGTAAATAAACTAAAGGAGTAAAAGGATCAATACAATTATTTATAAAAATAGGTAAAAAAAATGGATGTACTTGCTGGAATAACTTTTATCGTCCAAAGAGAAGTCTTCCTGATACAGTACATAAAATCAAAGACTAACAATTTCTAGGGGAAAGAGAATTGAGTTACCAGCAGCTTGCATTTATTTAAGGTGAATGTGGAAAATACTTTCAAAACATTTTTACCCGAAAATGTCGTTTTGTTGTAAATTTAGTTCACAGGGTTTCAAAATACCCTTTGTTTAAGTTTAGTTGGCTAAAATATATAGACTTCATAAAATTATTTTAAAGAATCTAAAACAGCGTTAAGCACAATCGAAGCTGAAAAAACAGCAAGCAAAGCTTTAGCGAACGTAGACTTCTTTATTTTTAGCTTTTCTTGAAATAAGAATTGAAAATATATTACGAATTAAAAAGTAAAAGCAAATGGAATGATAGGTTGGAAGATGTATTCAACGACATGCAAGATATCGATATCTTTGTCGCTGCTTATAATTTTGTAGTGAGATCCATCAGTTTGCAAATTTGCAATCTATAACTCTAATAAATGTGTTCCTATGATTGAGAATGTGTAGTCCTTTTTCTTAAAGATTCTATGTTTTCGTGGCTCATAAGTATAAAATTCCTTTCCCCTTATTAGCTAAGTTTCTTATTTTATAATTTTTGAAATTGGACAGTGCTAGGGATTGGCGAAATCAACTATATTGTAACACTTCAAAAAGGACGTTCAATATTATTTAAGACAGTTGTCACCGAAGAACTTCAAGATTCCATATGTAGACTGCAATTCAATTAAAAATAAATATTTTATGTTTAATTTTAGAAATTTTAGTAATGTAATATAAATATATGTTCTTTAATCACGTTAATAAGATTATATGCGTCCGACGGCTGAGCTTAATTCGATTAAAATACAATATTAAAGTCGAAAGGATAGCCTACTGAATCCCTTCCGTTAAGTCAATTCTTATATCGATTTAACTTTTTTGTTGTACTTTTTATTTTATTTCTTCTTCTTTTCTGTGTATAAGCAAAAGGCAACAGTTAAATTAAAAATTCGACTTCAAAGCGCTAGCTCATGCGTGTGATTTTTATTACGATTAGTATGATGCCAGTTGGTATATATATTTTGGCATTTTACATATTTTCTGCAGTCGATTTTTTTTCTTTTTACATATTTGCGCCTTGCCCCTTACCACTTGGTGGATAACTCAGCAAAAAAAATCGATATTCGACTGTCTGCTTAAACTTGTGTCGCAATATTTGCTCAAAGTTGGAGTGAAAAAAGCAACAGAAAAGGCAAACGCATAAATATCATCAATCTATCAATATGACATTTGTATGGATAGCCGCAAAAATGTTGACAGCACACAACTTGCACGTTCTTCGTCCTGCTACCTAGCTTGCAACGACACCACTGCCAACATATAGTAGATAGTCCAGACTGGTTAGAAATTCAATAAAGCAGCTCTATAGAAAGCAACAAACAGTAGAGCAAACAAGCCAACTGGCAACGATTCATTTCTGTGGCAAAGTCAGTGTATATCTGTTTGATGTATATGCGTACGTGTCCTTGTACCCCGTGTAGCTTAAGGATACAAGCAATATTAAGTTGGTGCAAAACATTTTCATATGATGCAACCAACACCTTCGGAAAGCTACTGAAATCGCATAAAGTATGCACCAGGTATTTCCACTTTTATTTATTTCTCGGAGGTTAAACAGCTTAAAGTCAACATATAGTCTTGTGAAGCAAGAATGCAATTTTTCCTTGCATGCAGCGGTTTATTTTCTTATAAAGCAAACAAATGATAAGCATTTGCTTTCACTTGGGCTTCTGGGAATGGGGAAAACCAATTGAAAGCTTATTGTACTTTCTAAGCAGTTCAGTTGTATAATCTAAACACTCGTTTAGCTCAAAACTACCAATCGCATATGTCTACAAAATTATGGTTTGAGGCTCATGCGGTTTAATCTTTTAGACATTTCCAAGTTGCAATGCTGCTCTTGTGCCGACAGTGATAGTTGTGTTTTGTACACAAGTGAGTTTTCATGTAAGGTCTTTATCATAAATATTTAAAAACTTGGTGGCATCAAGCTGTTTGGTAACTGTGGCAGCTAAGACGGTTCGGGATAAGAGCTAATATGCAGGAAAATTAGGTGAAAAATGTCGACACTGAAAATGTTCGAAATAATAAAACGAACACGTAATGTCAACCGCAATATAAAAGCTGTTATTCCACATAAATCTGACAGGCACGTAGTATTATATTTATTTGTTCATTCTTTTTTTTTCACACTGCTTTTACGATAAGCATATAACTCGACTTTTTTATTCCTTTGACTGTGGCTCGAGGACGGACAGATCATAAATAATTAGTGCCGCTGTTTGTCAGTCATTTGCAGTAAAATGTAATATACACCTCGGGGCATCGGATTTGAATGTTTATGTGGCAGTACGTATTATATATGACAAGATGTCAAAACTTTTATGATTTTTGTTGAATTTGGTAGCAGATAAAATTAAATTTTATGAGCTATACGTGGCGTATGCGCGATATTTTGTTGCTTTTCATGTAGCTGCATGTAACAGATAAAAAGCAAGTTGCAGCAGGTAGCTTAAAGTTTTGGTTTTAAGCCTTCACTTGCATAAGTTTAAGTTTTTTAAGTTCTGCGATTTGTTTAACTCTTTTTCCCTTTTTGCGCACAAAGTTTCAACAGCTGGTCCCGATGAAAGTTTATTGAGTTGCATGCCGCAAAGTTTTCACTGCTATAATTGTAAAATGTTGTGGAAAATTAGTTTTTCAATTGCTAGAAAATTGCTACAACAAAACTTGGTAATTACCAAGTACAGCAATAGGCTGCCATAAAAACAAAAGATAATGGCCTCAACAGATTTCTCCAGTACAAAAAAGAAATGCAATTTACCAAGCGAATGGTTAATAAAAATTGCAGCCACGTGGCAGCATATAGCCAACAATGTGCACTCACATTTTGGGCATTTATAGCATTGAAAAGCTTTAAGCTATTTCATTTGTTGTAAAATATATAAGTTATTTATAAAATGGCCACCAAAAAGCTGGATTGGCATTGACCAATTGTTTAAGCAGCGTAAAAATAAAGTTTCATTGAAAATCACGCATACGCAATGTTGCTCTCGACCAATAAGCCCAGTACGAGACCTTTAAATAACTGCCAGGTATTTTTACTATGCCAGATGTGTATACACATTGCACAAATATTGAATTTTTTTGCCAAATAAAGTGCATAAAAAACTTGCAAACTTTAATATTAAACCAACAAATTCTCTTTAATGTCTAAAAAGTTTAGTAAACCATTAATATAAATTTACCTTATGAACAGAGTTTTCAATTTATATAAAAGCTAAGCTAAATTCACTTTTTTAAAAAGTTTATTGCTTACTAATTTTTTTGATTATATTATTTGGCAAACTCGTTTGCGAATTTAATAAACCCCCAACAAGCGCAAACAAATTGAGCAATCTGTGAATAAAAATTGTACAAATAATCAATATCAATTTTCATATAAAATTTGCTGCAATTTTTAAGAGTTCACCATGATTTTCCAGCTGTCACTTAATATTAAATTAATATTTTTAAACATTTTTTTGTGCAGTGACAAAGTTTTTTTCACAAACTGTCAAATAAGCAGTGTAAATGTTTGCAAAGATGCTACATGAAAAAGGCTGACATTTTATTTAAATATTGAAATTTTCAACACTTGGTGAACTATTAAAAAATTTATTTTAAAAGAGCTTATTGACTTTTCAATCGGCGACCTACCATAGAAATGTATTCAGAATGGAAAAATATTTTTCTGCTTTCGTGCTTAAAGAAATGAAAAATAATAATACTACAAATAATAATACTACCATAGTAGACACAAATATTAATTGAGCTTATTGTGGTTTTCAGACTCTAAAAATACAATTTATGAATAATTTATTATCCATTTGTTTATCAGAATAAAAGTAGAAAAGTTAATGAGTCAATTCTGTTTAAAAACTTTATTGGAAACTTACGGAAAATAGAATACAAGTTTGTGTAGTCACTATGAAACCAAATTACAAAAACTTCTCCAACAAAACGGCATTTGACTTAATTTCAAAATTACAAATTCTTGTACTCTAGTAATGAATCATGTTTCTGTATCTTCTCGAATTGTTCGCCATTTTTGATCATATATATTTCAAATTAAACTATTTGTCAGATGTTTCTTAAAAGTATTCTCACATATATTTCGACAAGTTTTCTTTTTTTTTTTAGTTAAAGAGTACCTAAATTCCTACCTTGTGGTACACCTGACGTGACAGCTTAAGAAAAAGGAGTCTATGGTTTACAGATTCAAAGGCTTTACTGAAGTCAGAATATATAAAATTAGTTTGCTTTTGTTCTGTAAATCCATTATAAATAAGAGAGGAAAGTTCAAAAAGATTACTAGAAGTATCCCGCCGTTTCATAGAACCATATTGGGTGGATGATAAAAAATTACAGTAGTGTTAAAATTGTGAGGTAACAATCTTCTCAAAGATAGTTCGCAATATTGGTTTTGGAGCTATTTTATGAATAGGTATGATATAGGATGCATTCCAGATAGACGGAAAATAAGAGAATTTATGTGAGTCTTTTAAAATACAACTGAGAATGTTATCAGGCCTAGGAAAAAAGCATGATTTTATGAATAATAAACATTGCAAGATGTCAGTCGCAAGGATTACAGGATTCACAACAAAATTTGAACGAGGTAGATTATAGGTATATTTAGGGACAATATTATTTGGGTTAATAGACTAGGTTGTTTGACAAAAAGTTACAAGATATATTTGTGTAATATAGAGATACAGAAATAGAATTAAGGATATAATAAAATTGCTTGGCATCTCTACTGGTTTTTTTAAGAGGACAGACCAGCTGTAAACCAAGGTGTTTGATGTAAAATAGTGGACAAATAGATCAAATGCGCTGAATAAGTTTGATAGAATGTATAAAATTTGATATTATTGTTACTCCCTGTAGCATTGGTAGAAAAAACTGCAACACGAAAGAAAATTCGGTATGAACGTCTAGTTCGCAGAGATTTTAGAATTTAAAGCGTAGAGATAAAAATATTTGACTGTTTCAGCCAAATGAGGTGAGGGCTGTTCTACTGTAAAATAATCTTGAAATGGCATTCGATCGATTTTATTTGTTTTCTGCGCAATTCACGGTTCAAACGTATTAGTTGTAGTCCATGTTGTGTCCAATTAATGGCTTCGTCTGATTTTAGCAACTTTTAGAAGATATTTAATATATGACATGATTAAATATATATATATATGTCGGGAAATGCAGGTCCTCTTGCTATTAATCGCTACACTATTTATTTATTCAGAGTCAGCGACTAGATAATTGCTAGTTTGATTCTAAAAAATTAACTTTAAAAAATAACTGCATTAAAATAAAATATTTTTAATAACATTTCCATTTTTGAACATGCCATTTAACTGCAGAAAAGTTGGTTTTGCGAATCTACAACTTTTTTAAAACTTTATTACACATTTAAATAATGTTAAGCAAAATAAAGCTAGAACAATTTGCAATTTGTTTAAAAGTTATTATTATAATATTGTATTTAATTTAACATGTGTGTACATATTAAAAATTAGTTTATATACGTTCAGTCAGAAATACGATAGCTTCTCGTTGTAGACTTCAGACTTATTTAAATATGGATACCCAGCTGTTTGACTGCCAGTTTATTTATGCTCCGGCTGGTCAGCCAACTCTATGCAAATGACGTTGTTCTGCTTGTTGGCTGCTCAAGTTTTTTTTTTATTTAAAACATGGATTGTCTTGTTTAACAAAGATAAATGATATGAAATATTAACTATAAATTGCAACAAAGGTATGCAAAATAAATTGTTATACAGCTTTTGCAGTTAAGTCAAAATTTCAGCTTCATCTGATTTACACGTTTACATAAAATGATTCTACATCTGCCTTTTCCAAGAATAACTTAAAGTTGTTATTTGAACGCTCCGTATGAAATTGCCACATGCCAACTTGCAACATTATGCAGTGGCACGACCAAATCGTATCGATTGGATGCGCTCTACTGTCTGTCGCACGAAGATTGTTGAAGTTTCCTTTGCTCCGGAAATACTGCAGTATCCTAGCTTAAGCAGTTAATTTATGACTTTGGCTGCTTGAAGGGCAAGTTGACTTTTTGCCTGTTTTTGCATGAAAACTGTTTTTCAACATTTTCCATAAGGTTAAACTAATTGATTTATGCATTCATTTATCATTCTATTTGCTGGACTCTTAGGTCATTGTTTACTTTGACAAGGCTAATTCCATATGAACTGCAGACAAAATAAAGTGCATTAAATCTTGGTCGGTTTGTTTGGATTTAAAAGAGTATTTGCCTTTGGCCCCAGGATATTTTTTAAAGGTTTTTTTTTATTTTGTATGTAATATTGTATATTTATGCTTTGGTCTTCTGCAAGCAAATTGAGACCACAAAGAAGAAGGTAACCATTGTGAAAATATTTGCATTCGGGCATAAAGTGAAATACGGAGAATGAAACTAGAATTAGAATTCTAAACAAAAGAGCTGGAAGCAAATGATTGTCAAGTTAATTGAAATGTTACAACTAAACTCTTCAACTGCAATAGAAATGTACAGTGCTGTCAAAAAATATATAAATTAAACAGACGTAAAATTTAAATAAATTATAAATTGAATTAAACACCCGCAAATATTGTGTTGTTTATGTATTCTGTTTTGGTCTTGGAGAAAATATGAAAAATGACTTATTTTTTATTCATTTTTAAACAATTTTAAACCAATTTTTTTCAAATTATAGACAGCAATATTTTTTGTTCTTCTTGTTTATGATTTCGCAAACAATGCAGTCAATTTTATTCCTGGCAACCTTTTCGTTTGATTAAATTCCAGCTTTATTATACTAAGCGTTCACAATCACTAAAAAATAATATCTTTCTATACTTAATTGTTTTCAAAGATTTTTTTACTAGCGCCATAACAACAAAAATGTTTCTAAACAAACGCCATTTTGAAATGAGTTTTAGCTTTTATATCTACGTATTCATTGATTTTTTTGGCATCAATAATTTGATACGTAAAATGACAATAGAAGTCGAAATAATAATAAAATTTTTAGAAAAAAATTATAGTGTAAACTTAACTAATAATAATTTGATACGTAAAATGACAATAGAAGTCAAAATAATAATAAAATTTTTAGAAAAAAATTATAGTGTAAACTTAACTAACTCCCATTACTATGATTAAAGTTGGATCATCAGTATATGCAGCAAATAGCTCTTGCAAGTAATCGTGGCAAGTGCTCAACATTTATTGAATAACTTTTACACAATCACAGCCACAAATCACCTGCACCAAATGTGTAAGAGGGGGGACAACCTGGCTTTAATGGCTTATGAAATTCTTTATGATTATATATTCCATACGCGTAGAACAAGCTGACATTACATTAGAGCTTATCGCTAAAAGCATGAACTATGACCTATGACCTGCAATGAACTAAAAGCAAGAAATGCAATCGAAATCCATTCAACTGCAAGAAACTAAGAATTTGTAAGCAAAAAGTGCCTGTAAGTAGGCAACAGAAATTGGCAAGCTGCTGAGCTACTTTGGCAATGTAAATCAAATTTTCACCTTGAGCCTTGGTTGGCATATTTGCTTGTGTTTGCACTTATCGATATATTCGATATCAAAGTAAATAAAGCATAATAATTTTTCACAGCTTCAGCAAAGTCAAGAGCGTGGCGACAATTTGCTGGCTTTCTGATATTTTAGAGCGCCATTTAAGCTTGCACAGTTGCCAAACTCATGCAGCAGGGGCGTAGATATAGGGCATGGTTCCAAGTGGATCAGGCAATGCATTTTCTAGCCCCTACGCAAGCTTTTGGTGTAGGCACCTCTGAAACGCACATACACAGTTGATTGCCATGGCATGGGTAGTTTTGTGCCAGCTGCTGGATGGTTTAGGTTTAGACATTTACGCACAACACCACGCACACACACGCGTACACACACACACACACACACACGCATACACACACACACACACACAGAGCTGCAAAGTGGCAAGTAAACATGAAATAGATTATTTACAGCGCCATGCACAACGATTTGTGCAAACTTTGCGCAGCAAGAGCATCTGGCATCACAGACACACACACACACAGTGTCACACATTCTGACACACACAGCATGGGATGACAGAAAAACCAACAAAAAAAAAAAAAAAATCAAAAGTGTGAAAAGGCGCTGATAAGTACTTATGTCTCTTCCAGTCACATGTCCCCACTGGCAGTTTGTTTTCGCCACAGAAGAAGAAAACAAAAAAAATAAATAACACAGGAAAATGGAAGAAAAACTGCTTATGGCTTTACATGATTGCACAAATAAAATTGCGCAACAGCAGCCCTTGTCGATTCAACACGAACAAGCCCTTTTAACTGGAATTCAATTAGCCAAATGAACAAGAGAGCCAGCAATATTAGCTGGCACCCACCGAAGAACCACAAAAAGCCACCCATTATTAGACCGCAATAGACATGAAACATCATTGAGAATGCGGCTTAGGCTATAAATTAATTTATGCCAAAAGCGCACATAAGTATGCTACGTTTTAAGCTCATGCAAAAATAATGACAACTATGCTATGGAGGGGTCAAAGTTTCCTTTGGAAATTATCGGTTTGTTGGGTGGCAGGTAGTTGTTGTAATGCGTCCAAGTTAGAAAGCCAACATCAATAATTAACGTGCCACATGCGGTAAGTGGGCGTAGTGCCTCAAACTCTCGTTGAACAGCCTAGTAAGGAGTATGCAACATGGCACAGTGCTGCGTGTTAGGTGCGGTCAACCGCAAATCCAACTAAAAGTATCTGTATCGGTGAGCGTGTATCTGTGTGTATATCTGTGCTTATGTATTGTCTAGCTGCTTTTGTCGTAAAGGTTGTTTTATAGGTGTGAGCTTTATTGTATTGTTGTCGTTGTCGTTGCCTTTAAAACAAACAAAAACTTAAGCCAGTGCGCCCAAAATGGCAGCGTCGAAAATTGGACAAATTGTACGCAAACATGCCAGACATGCTAGGCCTGTATTCCGCTTAGGGCTGGAGTTGGATAATGTGACGTGAAAAATACTTGGTTATGGGAAATAGACGAACATCAAATGCGCTTGGAAAGTTTCAGTTGTTTCTTATATTAAAATTCGTTTTGTAAAGTGGAGGGTACTTTTTACGCAGCTGAAAATTTTTCAATATTCTCAAAATGTAATATATTAAATTTGATTCAAAATAAATTTTCACTAGATATTATGTTGGTCTGTATTAGGTACACTGTTGGATAATTGTAATACTATTTACTAAGGGATCAGCCTCGTGTTCGCTTGACGGCACTTCCTTCAAAATCATCGAAAAAGTGTGAAATTGATAAGCTTTCGATTTTATCTATAGTTATGTATGTATTTACATATATTTAAAATAAAGCAAGAAAAAAAAGCAAGATCAACTCTTACAATTCAAATCATCATTCTACAATTTTTAATTTTATTTTCATAGGCTTTTCCAAGCTACAGACTTTGACCCGAAAAAAATTAAAACTTCAAAGAATCAGTAGTTTGTTCGCAAAGACATCCACCCAAATTTGCCACCCCAATTTTAAAGCGAACGTCTGCACTATGACAAATTTGAAAAAATTAAATTTATTGTATTATAAAATCCTTAGGTGCCATCTTTGGAATAGGACATTTAAAAAATAAACCAGTGTGGAGTTCTGAGGCAAAAAAATGGATATAAATACAAAAAATTGGTACTGTGTATTGGGTTAGATTCTTAATGAACTATCTATTTATTAATTCGTGTATTTATTTTATGAGCGCAATTTCAATGTGAGCTATTTAATCTTTAAAAAGCCTGTGATAAAATTAATGAATTCCTGTTCAATTCACATATGTTTTTGCTGAGTGGGCACTCCGATTAAGGACGAAAATATTGGCACTTGTGTATGGATCTATTTTATTACGAGCAGAGTTTTTCCAAACCCTGTTCCCAATCGTATATACTGATACTTGTTGAGCTGATGTTAAAATTATCTGTATCTGACTAGTTCTCCTCTACAAGATTCTTTCCTAGACACCCTAAAACAAAATTTACTTTAAGCAAATACTTTATGAGATTTTGGAACCAATCTATACATGGAATTTGTGCAACAATCTATTGTTTCTTCTTCTGTAGTATCCTAAAGATGATAATAATGTCAACATTTCATGCAGGCAGTGTAAGGTATTTCTTCGTCTTTTTGGAATCATTGTCCCCTCTTAATTAATGCTGCATCTACGACAAAAATGTTGTGCTCAAATGCCACCAAATGACAGTATTGGTCAGAAAACTGACTACTTACAAATAGTGCTCAGTCTAGTGTTAAAGACAAAATTGTATGCAGTCTTCAAATCTCCTTGTATATTGAAATGCAATTCGATTTTATTGTCACTTTGTTCTGTAGTAAAAAGTCACACTTTCGAATATTGAATACTACTCCAGAAGCAATGGAATTTCCTGCCTTAAATATCTCAAGTACTACTATGCTTACTACTAAGTCCAACAACAAAACGCAAAGAGCCATTAAATGCGTAGATACTTATAAGACTCCACCCTAATCTTTGTTGCGGTTATTTCCATAAATAGCACATACTACATCACTCGACTTTATGGCCACGAAAAGCAAATAGTGTATGGAGTAAATTCTCCGCCATGGAATAAAAGCCGGCATAAAGGAAAAAACTTTACTACACAAAATTAATTATGAAAATTTTCACTTTTCGGCAGGCTTCTTTGTAACTTGCGGCCATGCGGCCCGCTAAGTCTTGTAACTTAGTTAAGTTAATGCGTTTATTTGGCCAGCGAAATTTAATTATGAAAATGTCTCATATTTCAGAATATAAAGCGTTTACGGTTTTTTGTTGCCTACTTTGTGGCAGCCACAGTGAAATGCCTTCCTTTTTTTTTTTCTTTTTTTGTAAATTTTTGCTTACTATTTATAATTTTGCTTTCACTAGAATGGCGCCCCATACTTTTCCGGTTCCGTGAGCACTTGAACATTTTTAAACATTGAATTGTACAAGTACTATAACATTCGCTTTGAGCTTACTATTTGCCATATAAATGGGTAGCTATTATGTTGTAGCGTTAAAATTCCATTATGTAATAGTATATTTGAATGCATGTATGTACTTGTGTGTGTATTTGTATGCATATTTGCATTTCTTTGTAATACCAGAAAAACTGCTAACGAGGTGAGTTCGAAAAGTGCGGGAAACGGAATCTGCCTCTGCTGCTGAGTGTAGGCGTCCCATTGTAGTATATGTTTTTTCTCAAAGCGTTAGCTCAGGAAAACCTGCCGCATAATTGCGGCATATTAAAAAAATGTAGTAACAAATATTTTGTATTTAATTTTTTACAAGAGTTTCCGTATTTCTTTCTGAAGCGCCAACAATATAATTGAAGTTTTAAAAAGACTAGAAACTCTACAGAGATTCATGAATGAGCTGGTAAATTTATATAATGTTTCTCGTCTTTTAGCATCGGAATTCATTGCCTTCTCTAAGAATGTTTTACATTTTGCTTATATATAATAAAAGAGTAGAATTTTGACAGAGCTATTTTTGTTGCATTGCAAACAATTAAAAAAACGTACACCTCCATCATGCTTTGGTTTTACTCTTGTACGCAAAATAATGCAAAAATGATATATATTTAATATTACCAAATGTTGTTTCTTGCAAATTTAGAGTTAAGGCTGATTGTGAGACAACAAATCGGGTATTGTTTAAAAATTTAAATGCGTAACGTATTTAAAAAATTACACATAAGTGAATTTCCAAATTGTCTTTTTTTTCTTTCATTTTCAATACAATAGTTTATATTGCTATTTTAAGTAAATTTTGTAAGAGATTCGAGCAACTTACTTCAGCGATTCTACGGTTGATAGACTGTGCATGTTTAGCCAAATTTGCAAATGACTCTCAGTTTGGTTCAAGAAAAATGTTTAAGATGTTGCAACAATTTTCCGGAGTCTTGCTCCAAATTTAATCCAAAATATTTTCAAGTTGAGCTAAATCGATATCTATTGCCATTTAAAATCAATAGAATTTAAAGTTCTAAACCAATAAAATATTTCAAATCAACTCGATTGCTCGTTAATTTTGATACTGCAGATTTAGATAATATTTGACCAAGTTATGTTGTCTCTTACAAATCTTTTACTGGTATATATCTGGTAAATCATTAGCTTTACATAAAAACTTCAGCAAGATATTCAACTTTTAGCCATAAACTATACCAACATAATTATTAGTGTTCTTCTCTATTGTTTTACTGCTTAGTATTTCATTTGTTGATTTATTCGTGAAGCACTCATATTTCCTACCATATTATTTGAAGTTAAAGAATGAACAAAATTAATGTAATTTCCATTTGTGGCACTACGAGTAACCATTATTTCTTAAACCAACCTCGTAAATATATTACTGGATGTGTAATGCATATAAAATGTTAATATCTGTGTAAAGCACTTCCGCTGCACTTACTGTTAATGCAGAGCTGCAATACCGTCATATCCGGATTATTCTATTTGCCTCTTAACAACGATTTAATGTAATTTAATTAAAGCAATAATACATTTTTAATAGATTACACGGAGAACGATATTATTAGTTCAACATTTATCGCAGAACATTATACAATACACAGCACTACAGCGCAATTGCCTGTGTCAGTTCTCAAAGTTGGCATTGGCTTTTTGTCTATATGAACTTGTCTTCATTATGTTCCACATATCTTGAAAAATATATATTACAGAATTTTTCTTATATATTACAATTTTCTTGCGTTCTTCGCGCTCATCACATTTTAAATTTACAAATTTTACGACTTTGCTGAAGAGTATAACTTAATTTGACGAATATTTATTTACTTATTGAATTAACATTGTTTATGTGGCCATAATTTCAAGCACATCATATACATGTTGACCTGTAAAATATTGAAACTTTATGATTTTTAATTGATTTACAATTAATTTGTTTTGCCAATGGCATAAGTATGTAAAGACAATTGAAAATAATTATGTTTAAATGTTCAATAAATGCGTTAATGTTGAATGAATATGCGTGACTCAATTGACATATTATTATTGCTTGCAATTGCAATTGTACATATAGATATGATTAATTCAAATTAAAAGTTAAAATGGGATTTTATTGGATTTTCCATATATTTCTTTTTGGGCTTTAAACATTATTATTAATTATTATATAATTTGATCTACTTAAGTTTGTATAACAATATATTCTTTTCAATTAAAGAATTAATTAATATATTTTAGATATTTAAAAAAAAAACTGCCACAAAAATCGATCAGCTTATTTATTAATTTGTTTCTTCAGCTTCATCCAACTTTTTTTTAGTAATAACAATTAAGTACTAATTCAACTTTAACTAATCTACTGTAATACATTGTCATTAACATTTGAAAATACTACAAAATTAACAATCGAAAATTTGATTTGTCAAAAAAGATTTCAGTTAGCACAAAAAATAACATGTTCAAAAAAGTAAACCAAGTGTTAAAAAGGAAACGCATTTCACCCAATTTCCTTAAGTCTTTCTACTATTGCTTTTCATGCCACTCAAATTAACTTGATGTTATATAAATAAAATTTAATTCGACCAAGGCCTAGCTCACATTACCTGTAGCAGTAATTTTAATAAAGGTCAGCTAACAAATATACGACTAACAATTTTACTTCATTTCCGTTTCCCAAAAAAAAGCAAAATCCAGCAATGCCAAAAAGCAAAAGAAACCCAAACAAAAGTCGCTCAGAAACGTAAAGGAGCCTAAGCTACTTACAAACTTTGTATCGTCAGCTGCTTAGGCAAAATGGCTACCGGAAGTAGGGTTAGCAGCCATTGAAGCGCACACACTCACACTCACACACACACAGTCACACACAGACAGCATGCCAACCAATACCAACATAAAAATATGCGCAAATAACAATAAAGCCAACAAAATTATTGATATTGAACGCATAAAAATTGCTACTCAATGTGGGCGTCACCCCAGGCACGTGTCAGGCTGCGTTCCTGGCCTGCCTCTAGACAAGGACCAAACCAACAGTTGAACTAAGCAAATATTCTAACCCAGCGAGAGTTTGAGCGCGAGCTGCATAGCTGAGAAGGCGAAGTAGTAAGGAGCTGTAGCAGTAGACACAGCAGAGCAACAGACACACAATGACGTACGCATATCTGGGCATGGCTTATGGCAACTAATATTAAAACAAATATGCTAAAAATGCGCCTCGAATGCCAGCGTACGCTGATCCCTGTTTCAGCCGGGGCCCAGACGTTGGCAAAACTTTAGGCCAAATACTTTAAGGCAACGTAAACAAAACTTTATTAGCCACCAAATACCTGAGATTTGCGTGAGCGCCAAAATCTGTTGCCGCAAAAAAGGCAAAAATAGTAGAAAAAGCATATCCCAGTTGAGCCCCAGTAGCCGTGTGCAGAGCGCAGACCACGTATGTGCATAGTTCTCCAACTATGCTTATGAACTAGGAGTAGCCAGCACCAAGTTGGTCCTGATAAGCATGCTTTGAGCTTAGCCTCTGCACAATCGCACACTGTTTGGGTCTTCCATTAGCCAAATGTAATTGATTTCGTTTGTTTGACACGATTGGGAGCTGGCTGGCCACATGTTCAATAATCCTGTAAAAGCACCCAGACCAAATCATAGCCATCGACTCGGCTTCCATCAACTCTATGCGATTGAATGACGGCAATTTGATGGAAACGCGCACAAGCAGCATTTGCGAACTTATGTTGTAGTTTCTGTTTCAGAAATCAATCAAACGATAGATCAAATATCTTACAAATACTCGTCAAGCATGCAAACAGTAGCCAAATTGCATGCAGAATAAATTTTTAATTTTAAAATTGAATGAATTTGAAAGCCAACTACAATATACTCTTTACTGCTGGCAAAATTGTGAAAAGTTTAGTTTTAATAACGAAATCTTTCTGCACTTGACAACAGATAAGTCGATTCAAGTTTTTGAGTAAATTTTCAATTGATTAGCGTTTAGTCATCAATAACAACTTATACTTGAGAAGTGCAATTTTTACTGAATGGTTGGAATAACATTTACATTTACCAGCTACCCGAGGAAAAGAGTCCAACGGTGTCAATCGAAGCTTATCAAAATCAAATTCAAATCAAACTTTTCGCAGATTATGTCATTTTCGAAAATGGCGTTGGCTTTGTGGAATGCAGTTTACACTGCACGATGACGCTAATCATTGAAGGTTATGGATTGAAGATGTCAACCAAAGCATTTGCTGTTCTATTGGAGATATTATAGTGGGACAAATAATGAATACTGAATACATTTTGCACATAGTCGTCGCAGATGCAAAAAAATGTGCAGCCGATGATCTTTCTCCTTCGGGTTATGGAAATGCCAGGGCGTTGTTTCTCAGGCCTTCCATTAGTTTTGATATACCTTGATTGCACTATAGTATCTGGCTTTAATTCGATATCAAGATTTTAATAATATTGTATAAAATCGAATTTGTACAGTTGAATACGAATGCAATGTTAAAATATTTTTTAAACCGCATTTAGAATACTAGACCTATAGGCCAAATGAATTATTCTTCTACTAAAACCGAATTAAACGCTTTTTGCATTCGCTTCTGCTTCTGAGATGTGGGTAATATGACTGCTATTTAGATTATTATTTCTACAGTAAATTTCATACATTGATTTGTGGTAATAATATCACATAAAATAATCAATATTTACCAACTAATAAGCAAGAAGCTTAATTTGACCCTACTTCAAAAAATAAAAATTATTGCTTCAAGAAATAGAATGCTTATAAAGTTTATGGCCGCCCCATATTTCTATACAAGAAATATTTAGTTCTCTATAATACTGCATTTCATTTAATTATTTTAACATTTATTCAATTGCAAATATTGCATGTATATATCTCTCTATTATTCGTAGAGTACAGAGATCCAAAGCTTATACTCCAATCCGTCATGCAGTCTTTATATTTCATAAAATTTATACCCAAATGCGTCCGGCAGTTTTTATCATAAAGAGATGTGTACATAGGTAAATAGTGTATCCTTGCTAAATATTCCAATACTGGGTAATTCCTTTCTAAATAAGTTCAACAAAAATAAAATCAAATATATATGTAGAAATTATAAAAGAGTGCAATAAAAAAATACATTTAAAATCAATTTACTTAATAAACAATTCTGTCCAAGTTTTTGAGATTATAATAAACTAATAAATTAACGAAGGACATCTTATGATTTACTATTTGATGAATATTCAATATTAAAAGCAAACTTTTGTCCTTGAAGATTGCATATGGCTGTCATCTTAGAGTGTGCATCTTGAGCTGAGATTTATCTGTACATTTCAATTAAAGTCCGGTTTGAAAGAAATCTTAAGTTATGTTGGAACTATTACATTTGTTAAGTTCTTTTGGATGGTATGACACCTACAATTAATTCAATATATCCAATTCGAAATACAATAAATGAAATTTTAATTCATTTTGAGTAGCATCCGAAATATTATTTTTCACCGAACTTTGTTTTTCTGGCTAGGTTGTTTAATTTTACTGGGTGTTCGTACTCCCCGTACACAAATCCACAATCATGGACTATGGAAAAAATCGCAATCATCAATGTAATTCTTGAAAACCTGGCTTAATATCGACTTTGCCTTGATCAAATTAAAATTCCAGCACTTAAATACTAATTATTATCCAAAACTGAAAAAAGCGCTAAAACGAACTTAACCAAACTCCAAAATAATCAAATAAACTGACAGAGATGACGCAACAAATCATTGAGCATTGCTTTCATTTGAGAGAATGCTTATTTTGAAATTTTGCCAGCTGTACCAAAAGCTACTAGTTTATACACCAAAGTATTTTATTGCAATTCAGGTAAATCCAACGAATGAAGCAATAAATTGTGGAGCTTGCTTACAAAGTGTTATATCTTCACATAGATTTTCATAGCAATTCCAATGAAAACGTCTCTGATTTGGTAGCTCTGCAACACCTTATCCAAAGACAACCACTTACCTCATCGCACTTGCTGCTTGCCTCTGTAGTCATCACAGATTCCGTATCCAACTGGCTGGATGGTGGCCTGTCACTTTGGTATTCCTTCCGGCTGCTGAAAAACTTCAACTCGACTGAGCGTCAACGAAATTTATCACACAAACTTGGAAAAGAAAAACGCAGTCGACATTTGTAACTGACAGAGCGACATGGCGCATAAAATTTACATGTCTGTTACCTGAGCTGTCAAAATTATTCATATTTTTGTATTTTGTATATTGTAGCATACTTTTGTGCACTCCGAGGCGTACATGTGTTGCTATTAATATATATACACACATATATATATACGTATATATATTTTATTCTTATTCCTCTTAGCACTCTTGTGTCTGCCTCCCTTGTTGCTAGATTTCGTAGCAACAAATTTTAGAGGCGCCGCATAATCTGAGAGGCTGACAAGAGATTCAGCTTGTTTGTGCCCACCAAGCCTTAGTTTAGCTTGGCTGGGTTGCTCACTCATATGGCCCACAGCCAGTAAGGGAAGGGCAGACATTAGCTGCAGCTACTGCTTGTCTTTGGCCTTTTTGCCTTGAGTACATTGCGCAGGTGTCAGGATCCGTAATTGTGCGTATGTAATGGGTGCGAGCACAACTTCTGGCACAAAAACTTGAATCTAGGGAGTCCTGCTGCAACTCACTTTTCTTATTCCCCGAGTCCCCTAGGTGTGTGTGCGTATTGTGTAAGTATGATTGAATGTTATTTGATGTGAATTTTTGAATTTCTTTTGTGTGTGTCTGATGGCTGGCATTTATGGAAGGAAGTGTAGCAAATTTGTTGTGCACACTTCACATGATGTCAGCCAACATATATGTGGTTGTTTTTTTTTTTTCTTTTGTCAAGCATTAGATAACGTCTCGTTGGCTGTACCATTTTGTTTTTTACGTATTCATTGTGAATTCTTAAAAGTTTGCAGCTTATTTCGTTTTCTGGTTTAAGCATTACTGTGCATTTCAAATAATACAATGTCCTCGTTCATACTGCAATTTACTTGCATATAGTATTATTTATGAGTTTCGCGCTCACGCATTGTGAAATACGCATTCCCCATTAATTTACAGATATGCATTTTAATGTGGGCAACAATACTGTCCAAACCAACAATGCATTGTTAAAAATAAACGATTTTTTCCGTTGAATTACTTGCAGCTTGTCTTTGCGGTAGTAAACGATTCAACGACTCTAAGTTACTCTATATTGATTGTCACGATCTTGTGCGATATCTTGTGTTGCGTTCTTAAATAGAACCTATGATTCAGCTAGAAGTTATCGAATGTCAGATGGTATGAATGTGTCTACTCTGACAAAAGGCCCCTTCGTTCGATAAAAATTATATTAAATTAAGTTTTTGTTCAGTTTTCAAACAACTCAAAGCTGTAATACTGCGAAAGTTGGCTAGGTATACTGATTAGTTCCGTAACGTAAAGTTAAATTTCTTGAGGTATATAAATAAAACTTAAGGTTTTGTGCTGTTTTGTAGCATTTTATGGTTACTAAGCGCTTAATTACCCGAAATATAGTTTAATCTTATAATTTTATCGATTTTAAAAACTGATCAAATATTTTGGAATTTTATATTTTAAGGTTTGATTAACGATTTTGCTCAGACAGAGTATTTTTTTTCCTCGTCTAGTAAACAATTCATTTATAAAATTTATTTTTTGCGAATTAAGCTTTTATTCTAACAAAGTAGGGGGAACAGTTTTTAAAATGCTTAAAAAATACAAGTTTGTAAAAACAAAATAAAAATTAATGTAAATATAAAAAAATAATAACTGAAAAGCAACAAAATGAAGGGTCTATTTTATCCAATTATAAGAATTTGTTGATTATCTATACGATTTTTCTGTCGAAATATGACTAAATAGTTTTGCATTATGAAACTGCGCTTCATCTTCTACTCGATAGCATCGCACCAAACTATATATTATATGATCGGTTTTTGATGGTTTGAAGCACTCAAAGTTTTTCTTTGCGCTGTTCCTTAAATTGTTTTTTAAATTTTAAAGACTCCATCAATTAAATTAATCTTCAATAAATGGAACTCAAGTTGAAATCAAATAAAAGCAGCTTAAAGCCATATTTGTTTTAAATTCGTTCCAGTTCAATGATTTAATTCTATTTATTTGCTGAACAATATTAAAAAACAAAACACAATGTAAATAAAAGCATATTTGTAATTGTAAGCGTATTGTATTGTGTGATAAAGTGCCTCTGCGTATACGTAACATTTTATTATCCTGTTACAAAGCGCGGAAATTCGAATTTGCAGAATGCATTTGCAAAATTTATTCACCTGTAAATTTAATAGGTGAAGATTGGATTGTTTGCATTCATTGCAGCTAAAAAAAGGAAACGATTTTTTTTAATTGTTCTCGATTTCATGTAATTGTTGTGAAATCTTTAGCATTGATGCCATAAATTGAGCATTTATTTATTCATAATAACCAATGAAATCAAAAGAAATTTAATTGTGCTCAATAAGTCGTAAAAGATACTCATAAGTCAATATTATTGAGCTTTTGATTTAAATGGTTTTTATGCATTCCGTTTCTTAGCGCCAAAGCGACATATTGAAAAGCTTAAATGGAAAACGTTTATGTATTCTACTGACAATAGTTTAGTTGGTGTTATTTTTTAAAAGTATATTCAGATTAACCAGTTGAAAGTCATGCTATATTTTTATTTGCTTTGATTTATTTATTCTCATTAGCTTTCAAGCACAGTTTGCTTTATGGGATTTCCATACTTAATACTGAGAAATTATATAATACTTTTTACACCAAATTGTCTGCATAATAATCGAGCAAACTGTGCAATTCTACACATTTTCTGTCAGTTTATTAAAAATTAAAATTTATAACTTCATATATATTGCATTTACTAACCATACATTGAACATTAGGTGGGTGGTTGAACAAGCGTACTATTTTTAAGGTTATTTCTGTGAACCTATTAATTTTATTCCAGAGAGCTGCATTTCTGTTTATAAGTTTCATATTCTTAATTTTCAACTTTTTTTTAATAATTAAGTTCATATGTAATTATTAAAATTAAAATACTCAATTTTAATATTTAAAGCGCGATGATGACATCTTGCATTAGCCGCATTTAGTATACAAAAAATCTTTAATAAGTTAAATTACCAAACCGAAGTTGAATTATAAAAAAAGCTTCCTAAGGCCGCAATCATAAGGTTTTTTTCGGGAAAAATCTTCAATTCTCTATTCTTACTTATGGCAGCATCAAATTTGCTTTAAAGCTTTGAGGATTATTTCAATATTTCAATGCCAGGGCAAGGTTTTCCAATGCTCTTTTTGTGTGTATGTGTGTGTGTGTGTGTATGGGTCTGGGTTATGTGTGACTGTGTGTGTGTGCATTGTGCTTTATGTCTTGAAATTCAAATCAGGGTACGGAACAAAGCAAGCGAAATGCTCAATCAAATCAAAGTCCCACACAGAGAAATACAAAAATAAGACAAAGCAAGTGTGAGAGCGAACGACGAGCAGCAGCGAAGGGAATTGTGTTGAATGATGAAGAAGAGCAATCGGGTGCGCGCAGAGGTACCGGAATGAGTACGAGTCCAGGTCCTGCTACTGGTAGCGGGTACCAAATGCCAGGACGATTTATGCAAAACGCATGCAAAACACACCAATAACGCCCACAAGCACAGCCAAAGGACAAGTGTGTGTTTGTGTGTGTGTGTCTAAGTTAGTGACAGCGAACAAGCCGGAGAGAGCGCGACACTCAGAATGGATGAGAGAGAGCAAGCGAGCGACAAATGTAATCAAAATAAATTACGAGCGTGTAAGCAGCCTCCGGTGTCTATTAAGCGCAATAAAAGGAAAGCACCATTTGTTTAACGCAATCTCATTATTAGATGTCGCCCAGCTCACTTACACGCAGGGATACTCTCACACAGATATTATACTACAAAGCACACACACATACATACCGAGATCCCCTGGCACAGCTGTGCTGCTGCTTGAGCATTCGTTTTAGCTGAAGTTGCCTTTACTGTCACAGCTTCTGAAGCTGTTTGCTGCCCATCGAAGGTGATAACAATTGAGGCCAAGGCTCAATAATAACTTGTCGTCCGGCCGTGCAACTAAACCAAGTAATAAGTCCACCAGTTGTCATCGCTGATAATGTTTGCTGATTATGCTGATGATAAGTAATTTAGCCAGCAACAAACTGCTGCGGCAGAGTAGTCAGTAGTCCTTTAATGCGACGCTAACGCGGCTTTGATTAGTTTGAGATGGTAACAATGCATTGAGGGTAGCCTTGCGAGCCAACAAGCTTATTATGTACGCCCGAAGCTCCTCTGCCAGAAGCTCGAAGCAGCTATAGCTTCACTTTGCAGCTAAAACAATTTGATTAATTACCGCGCTTGCGCCTGCCGCCTAAAGCATCCTTCAAGCAAGTTAACACAAAAAAAAATACCCATTGCAAAGGATTTCTTTTGCACTTTGTATATAAATATGTATTACGCGTTATTCACATGTGTGTGTGTGTGTGTCGCGTTCATTTATATTTTTCAACATTGGCTGGCTGTTTAGGTCTGTGCGTAAATTTATGCAAATTAAATTTACCTCAATGCCTTGCTCCAGCTACAGCACTGACTCCTTCTGCTGCTACGTTTCCAAAGCCAGCTTTGATGGCAATAATTTTTATGGGCATGCAGCCGAGAGGGCGCTTTTGGCGGAACACCTTGGGGACACCATAGGTCTAATGGGGTTGACATTGATGTTGACAGGCATAAGCTGGGCCCAAAGCGACATTGTTACACTTGGCTTGGCGCAGCTTAACTAACTACAACAGTCCAAAGCCTAAAACTATGCTAGACAATTTTGCATATTATTAAATAAACTTGATGGCAACACAATGAAAAACAATTATTGAAAAAGTTGAAAGAAAAGTGTGAAAAGCGAAACACGCAAATTATAATTATAATAAGCGATGCCACGGTATTATAATAAGACTAGAAATTAAACTGAATTATGTTTCGATCGTATTACTTTTTAGCAGCGAGAAACAAAGCTCATACAAGCAAGCATTTCTTACGACGAGTAAGCAGCGCAGTCAGCAAGTGTGTGAATGAGCAAGAGAGTGACAATCAAATGAATACGTATGAGAGAGTTGATACACCGGCTGTATTATCTGCCCTAAGCATGCGTAGTATCCATATATTGAGATTTTCAGCAACTCTGGGTTGAAGTTCAGCAATGTTTATTATTATAGTAGCACTTGTGGAGTGCTAATTTGCTCTATTTTTATAGTTCAACATATCCCCGAAAAGTACAGTAAAGCTCTGGAAAAAATGAAGAACCACAATATATTTGGATATATATCTTCTTCGTTAAGATTTCAACATTTTAACTGCTTTTTATTTGCACGAAAAAAGTATACATTCCTCTTAAAGTATCGTTCACTCATCTGGCAAAATGTGGGAAAAAAAATAAAGTATAACGCATAAAACCCGTGCTTATTGCTTCATCCTCGCTGAAGCATTCTATACTAAATACGTGCTAATTTTAGTTGGGTCGCAATTTTTTATTCACCAACTTTTTAGTTCAATAGCTAAAAATCAAGTATTCGTATTTTGCCTTATGAAACTAAGAGATTCGATAAAGTACTTTGTAATTTTAAATTTATTTTGGGTTTTGATTTTCTATTTCTTTTGATATTTATATATTCCCGTCTCAATTAATATTATTCCCAGTTTAATTATTGAATATTTTTACAATTTTTTTCTGAGAATATTGTATATTTTATACCCATTTAAGATTGTAATTAAACTCTTTGATGCATATAAAACGAATTCTTAAGAAAATTTAAAGAACAGCCAGAAAATGCAAATATACCCAAATAACTTTTAGGAATAGTTTTCAATAATTTTCTATTCATATTGGCAATTTTTAAGGGCTTTGGTCAAGAACAATTTTACTCGCTCTCATTATTTGACCGAAACTGAAAATCTTCTAAAGAAGCTTATATCTTTGTGTTGTGGAATATTCGAAAAATGAAAAAGACTTAAGATTTACTCAGTCTACTTTTTGGTTTTAAAAACAAGAAGCTGAGTAACATCGTTTGGGTTCTTTGGAAGTCAATTGATGTTCAACAGTGGCATAGTTAGCGAATAAGCAGATTATCTAGAAAAATGTGCCCTAATTGAAATCGCCGACGTTCGTAATCGGCTATGTACTTTATACCCCTATTCTTTTCGATCTGCTATTAATAAAGAAGTATCCATGAACCGCCTATGGAGCGATGACAAAATTCAAATTCAATTTATCTCTTTATAAAATATTTCTATGAATATATATCAAAAAACTTAAATATTGAAATAATCATTATGAAATTAAATAAAAAATAAATAAAGAAAACTATAACTATGGTACTACCAATTGCTTGGTTTTTATATTGTGAAGACGAATTAAAATATAAAACAATTTTATAGCTTGTACTTTTGCAGGACTAAAAAAAAAAAATGTGCAGATTATCTTTTTTTGCCTTATTTCAAATTATTATATTTTTCATAACTTTAAAAAAGCAGATGCAAAAAAAGTGGACAAATAAATATGAAATAAAATTAATAATAACTAAAGCGCGAGGTTCTCAAATTAAAATAATTGTGTTAGAATTTTTTAAATATTAGTAAATATTTAACCTTGATTTACTAGGACGCTTAACGGCTCCACTATTACTTAAAAAGAAATTAAAAGTGACAGACCTAAAAACTATTTGCAAAATATTTTGTAAAAAAGACAAACTTTGGCAAAATGTTGAAACGGAAAAAATACTAAAACCAAAAAACATTTTTTGAGAATCAAAAATATCAATATAAACAAAACGTATCAAAAGTTATGGCAGAATGTGTGCATATCGAGAGCAGAAACCAAACCAAGTGCAACGACAAACAAACCAACAGCAAAACAAGAGATTACATATCGTATGATATCATATGATTTCACAACAAAAAAATATATAATTAAATACAATAATTTAAAGTTAAGCAACACCAAACAAATATGAAATTAAAATGTTCCAACCAGCTACGAATCTGCCTTCTGTCATGGCTGCTGCTCGAATTAAGAGCAACCACAGTCGTCAACCGGGGTAAACAGAGCGAGCAGAATGCGGTGATTGGTGACATTAATGAAAAGTGGTTTGCCGACGATGACTATGTACAACAGTTGACAGATCCTGTTGCGGAGCTCGACAACAGCTACTATGAGCATCCGGATAGCTATACTACAGTGCGCACTACAGTGACAACGACGACGGCTGCACCAACAAAAACAGCAAGGCGTGGAAGACATCATGAGCAACAACAGCAAAGTCGTCACCTTCATCATAACCAACACCATCACTACCAGCATCATAAGCAACATATGCAGCGGCGCCGAAGCAGACAGCAGCGGAAGCTGCTGCAGCAGCTCAAACATCACAAGTGGCACAGCAAACGTCATCATTATGAGGCACTGGAATTGGAACAGCGACGACAGCAACTGGGCAAACACACACATACTCACAGTGTGGAGCCGCCTATGTTGAAGCTGCAACGAGGCGAGCGGAA
Organism: Chymomyza procnemis; assembly: GCA_035046065.1. Classification (NCBI taxonomy): domain Eukaryota; kingdom Metazoa; phylum Arthropoda; class Insecta; order Diptera; family Drosophilidae; genus Chymomyza; species Chymomyza procnemis. The sequence goes on along the minus strand of JAWNOJ010000023.1, from coordinate 5,429,227 downwards.
GCAATGGTCCCCGGACTATGTCAACGATGAAGCAACTGTGTTGCTAAACCAGGATGAGCAGCATCAGCAGCAGCAGCAGCGAGAAAAACAACATCATCATCGTCAACATCAACATCATCAACAACATCATCACCATTACCATGAGCAGCAGCAATCGCTTCATCAACATGCTGACAACTTGGAGGCGAACAGCAACATTGATATGGACTACCACTGGCCCGCTGATTCCAGTCATGAACACTTTGATCTGGAGCACTATCAACGCTATGCTAATATTGATTATTATGCCGCCTCACCACGCTCTGGTCGACATCGTGGACGTCATGTGATAAACAACAACCATCATAGCAACAACAATAACCACAACAACAATAAGATGTTACCACTGTCATCAGCCGGCAAGTTTATGCGCTCCTTGCCCGAGTCCATAGACTATCAGCACGATCGTTTGTCCAGTACACTGCAGCCGCGCAACTGGTTTGTCAAGCGTGAAGCCATTGTTGAGGGCGACATTATATTGGGCGGTCTCATGATGGTGCACTCTCGTGAGGATAGCCTAACCTGTGGACCCATTATGCCACAAGGTGGCATACAAGCATTAGAAGCCATGCTGTATACCATCGATAGAATCAATGAGGAGCATTTATTGCCCAACTTTACATTGGGTGCGCATATTCTAGACGACTGCGATAAGGATTCATATGGCTTGGAAATGGCTGTGGATTTTATTAAAGGTAGGCGTACCCCGCTAGCTAGCTATTTATATCTGTGCGTCTCAGTTGCATTTGTGCATGGTCGCATTGCTCATACGCACCGTGCAACGGCCCTAATAATATTTATGTAAATTGTTTTGCAGTCGGTTTATTTTGCTGAGGTTTTTAACGTATCCTGTGCCAAAACATATACGTATTTGCACTTGGCTGCCTCTTTATGGCACACGGCGTGGGGGCGGAAGAGTGGTAACTATGAGTTTGTTACCTGTTAGTTGGTTTGTTGGCCCGCCCCCCACATGAGTGCAGAAGCATTGGCAAACATGTTGATATTTGCTGCAGTGCACATAATATATTATTCCAGGCTTACTCGTATGGCAATGTCTGTGCATAGAATGTGTATGTGGAGCATGGCATGTACCACAGTGGAAATTTATTTACTCTTACGTTAGAATATTCTAATCGTAGGGAAATTGTGCAATGCACACGTGGCACAAATATTGAAATTCCATTTTGTATTTATTTATTGCATTTTTTTGCTTTTTTGGTCAAACACATAAATTTTTCAACAATGAACGAACGGTTTGTTTGGATGTTGGACGGTCAGTCCAGACCAATAAAAACAATGGTACGGAAATACCATATTTGTTGGTAAACTCAAGTGGAAAATCGAAATATGTATTTAACAATTGAAAGGATATATGTGCGCAAGGCAATAAGAACTTTTTTGATAACTTCATTTGAAGCTTTTGCGGAAAATTCTTTGCTTATTGCCGAGAGGAAAACATTTTGTGAAACTAAGTTTGTCGCTGGTGTAAAAAGAAAAAGTAAAACTAAATTAGATATTATTTTTTTGAGCAAAAATGTTGCTTGTAGTAAAGTGATAAGAATAACAAGATAACGTTCTATGAAGTAATTATTGCAGCAAATTTAAGGAGCTCATAAATCACGAAACGACTCCAGCAAATAATTTCATGCTAATAAAGTTGGAACATAAAAAAAAGCAAACTATAATTACAACGTAATTCTGTTTTTTGCTGAGTATCTTTTTAAGATAAATGTATTAGAAGACTCCGCGTTAGAGAAGTTCCAAAATTGCAGACTATTAAAATATAGTTTGGGAAAAGCTTACTACAAATATGAAAATGATGCTGAGAATAAACATAGCATAAGGTTGTTCTAAACGTGGTTTGTATTGTTTTTTTTTATATATTCTAAACTTAGCTATCATCGAAAAAAGAAGAAACTTTTCTGATACTAAAAGCAAAATTGTGAAAAATTGCTATAAAATTAATTAATGTTTTAGTATGTATGATGTTTGCATGAATTTTTCTTTATCGATTAAGCATATTTTCGTATTGGCAGTAATAATCTTTATATAGAATAGGCTACAGGAGTTCTTAAGTAATTGGTCAGTTTCCTTTTGTACTGACAAAACGTCACTGAAGGTTGTGTTATCAGTTCTAGAGAGACTCGAGAGAGTAACCTCGTGCCCTGTAAGAATTTACGCTAAGATACTTTCAAGACGAATCATTAAAGATAAAATAATTTCTCTTATTGTAAGAATTAATTAATTAAGAAAAAGTTACGGATATAATTGGGTATACATGGAAGACCTACAAAGTGAAATTGTTGAATTCTTTTGAAAAATAGCCTTCATAGATGGTCATAGTTTCAAGCTAAAAGATTTATCTAATATTCTTCCATAATTGGCTTTTAATATGAAATTACTCAATATTAACCATTGTTGAATCAAATTTCAAAATTAATCAAATTTAATATCTAAACTTTGAGCTTCTGCGCAATTTTCCAATGGCTTCACTCACCATATCGTCAATATTCTTAAAAATTCCGTTTGTAATGTTAACTATTGATGTTTGAAGATGAATTTAGAAAAATCATATCTAAGAAACAATCAGTCATTTTTTCACCAAGGTAGATTATGACTATCTTTACGACAAATGGTATGTACATTTTAATGAATCTTTATTTTGACCATAAATTGTAAAGCAAGTTTGCATATTCAATTGACAACGACTTGTTTCACACATTTTCCTCTCCATCAATGCCCGAATTAGGAGTTATACCACAACAAAAGGGCATCTTTAATATTGTAAAATGCAATGATGGAAATAAGTCTGCGTTACGGAAGTAATTACAAAATCATTGGTCATATCCAACAAAAAAGCGATTTTTCATAAAATCAGACAAAAATGGAGTTGTATGATGAGGTGATTATTATAAAAACTAAATACGTTTTTGAACTATAAAATGTACTAGCGATGCTTTGTTAATTTTTTCCCAATATTTTATTTGGAATTTGTCTGATGGCAGTTAATAAATTAGTCAAATGACAAATATAAATATTATGGTATATATACTATCATACACAAAATCAAAATCCCAAGTGTCATATTGTTAAATTGCAATTTTTCTTATCTCCAAACGCACGCAAAAGTGACAATATCCAGACTCTCCCAAATGCTTTTGATTTCTGGCACACTTTTTTTTCTGTCTGCAAAGCTTCTCATTCCCGTGGCACTTCGCACATAAGGATTTAATTTGCATTTTTCAATTTAATAGCAATTATGACCTTTAAATAGCTCTTAAACATTCAATAACGAAAATATGCCCACCCTAGGTTGACCCATTCCCGAGCATTTGCTGCTCACTGAATTCATTCAGACATTTTACTAAGAAACTAAATTAATAAATAAATTACGGCTTTTCTCACTGGGCCGTAGAATAAACGCCGTAGTTGCTTTCAGGCACGCCTTAAGACTCCTCAATTAAACTGTGTGCGTTTAGGCTTATACGCACAATTCCCCAAAGACAAAGCAGCCAACGGCGGCGTTTATTGAATTTTGACAAAGGACAAAAATACACACACAGTTATGTGTGTGTGGGTGTGTGTGATTGGGTAGGGAAGTGTGTTTGTATTTTACACGTACGTGTGTGTAATTGCAAAGCCCACGTGCAAATAAAAGCCAAGTTAAGTGCACAGCATGCAAAGAGAAGGTTTCCAAACCAGAAACGGAAACGTATACGCCACCAAACATGGCCACCGCTTGGTTGCATGTGTTTGCGTGTGTGTGTGTATCTATGCGTGTGTATCTGTTTAAGTGTGTGTTTGGTGCGATTTTTGCTAGCACATAAAACGCTTGTTATTTTATTTATCGAGAATATAATACAACAATAATAATAATAACCATAATACATATACTTACATATTGCCAAAAAGAAAAACCGAAAAAAAAAATAAAATAAATAAAAGTGAGGCAAGCGAGCGAAAATGCTTTGTAAAATGCGCGAGTGTGATGAGAAGGACGACGAGGACATCAAGGGACGACTACAACGATCCATAATCAATTGCGCACAGTCGACGAGGTCGAGGCCTGAACACTTTCTAATCTCCATAATTTCATTATTTATGTGCGCCGCAAGGATTTATGCGAAGGACGTGACTGCTGTCCTAGGACATCTTCTACAATGTTGTCTATGTTTTTATGTGTGCGTGTGTACTTTTGTGTGACGTATGAAAAATATAATTTTCCAAGTCACTGAATTATCTATATTGACAGGATTAGACAACAGGGCGCAGCACTATGCAATGTTGCGTTGTCTACTTAAAGGCGCTTCACTGTAGTCACCATGGCCATGATCATGACCATAATAATCTAGTTAGTGGCAAGTATCACAAAGTGGCTTGTCCTGACACACACGCACACAGACACACACACACACACATTTGATAGAGTTAATTAATTTGTATTTAAGTGCAGCTGGGTAAAATGTCATTCTTGGGCAATGACGGGAAATGGAGGGCAATGGCGTATGCCGGGCTTAACATAATGACAACTGGCGTGAATTGTGGCCAGCCAAGTGTATGAAATTTGATCCTTATATTGTTACGCCAGTTGATGGTTTTTGTGGTTCCTGTTTTATTTTGTTTTTTGTGTTTTTTTTTTTTTTTGTTTTGTTTTTGTTGATGTTATTTTAGCTGTTATGTATTTAAGTAAATATAGCAAATGTGAACTATGACCGTATTAATTGGCACCGCAAACAAATTGTTAAACAAAATTTGAGGACATAAAATGAGAACTTTCACAATAATTAATTTAGAGCAAAGTGAAAAATGTACCAACCACAAATCTGAAAGTTGTAGTGGAAAATTTTGACTAGAATTAACATGGCAATTGAAACATAATGCAAAACCACACTTTATTAGGACGGAGGTTTGGTTTGATTACCCGAAAGGGTCGGCCGTTGATTTTAGGGAAGCAGAATTCAGCTTCATAGAGTCTAGTTACTGTTACTATTTGGAAATATGACATAAAATTTTAATTAAATTATCAAATACGAGTTAGTAATATTATGCTAAGCTTGTTAAGGGTTTTATTTTTAGTGTCATTCTTACTTAAAAATAAAATGTCATATAATAATAACACATAATAGTTCATCAAATCGAAAATGAATAATTATTTCCCAAATTAATTTAGGAAATTAAGCATTATTAATTTATTTTTGTAAAACAAACAAACAAAAATGTAATTTTTTAAATATATATTATTAATTAATAATAAATAATAAAAAAAGCTACATTGGTGGGGTGAATTTTATAAATTTTTGCATTCATTATTATATTTAGAAATAGAAAAATCTAACACACTCCAAATTGATTAAATGAATTCAGATATTTAGATCAGGAAGGACAAAATTGGAAAGTGATAGTATACAGGTCAAGTTAGGAAAATATCGAAATGTTACAATAGAGCATATTAATAATTATAATAATAATAATTATAATTAACATAATTGAACTATTTATGAAATGATCGAAATCCACAAACTATAAAAAGGTAAGCTAATGGACCTACTGTGTTGCTAGACCATTTAAAAAGGTTGTAATCGTTTTCTTTTAAATTTTTTAATAATTTATCAAAAATTTGATTTACATTTATAAACATTTGAAAATTTTATTTTTTCTTGATCGGATATAATAAGAAATAATAATAATTTAATGTCAACTAAATCATCATAATAATATTTGTTAACTTAAGCTTTACCATCAATTGTTTTATTATTTTCAATAATTTTAATAATATTTAAAACTAATATACAAATAAATTTGGCAAATAATTCATTATGTATTTCTACAAATATATTATTCACTTTTCTTTTAAAATAGCTGAGAAGCTTCTTATGATTTTTGATTTTTTTGATTCTATTTTTTTAATATAACTAACATGACAAAATATGACTTTATTATTAATCTTAAAAAGGATTTTACTAATTTTAATAACTGTTTCTGTAATTGTAGGATCATTAGGTGGATCAAATCAAACATTATTACGATTAGTAGTAGATTTTTTTTATTCAATTAATCATTTGGGATGAATACTAAGAGCATTGTTAATTAATGCAAATATTAGATTAAATCAATTTATACTTGATGCTTTTATTTCGTTTGTATAATAATAATAATAATAATAATAATAATAATAATAATAATAATAATAATAATAATAATAATAATAATAATAATAATAATAATAATAATAATAATAATAATAATAATAATAATAATAATAATAATAATAATACTTGTATTTAATATCAATAAATTGTTTCATGTTAATCAAATATTTTATTGATTTTCATTTTATTTTAACTAAAAACTTTATTGATTTACAAGTAATAAATTTATAAATTTGGGTTTCATTAAAAATATGTATTATGTATTACGTATTTGCTTTTTCCAAGACTATTACAATTTCTTAAGCTAGTGAACAATAAGTAATTTACAGAGTTTAGTAATTTACAACTTTACAACTGAAAAATTTAAATTGCGTTAAGTATAAATATTTACATTCAAGTTAATAATATATAAACAAGGAAAATAGGAAGAAAAACCTTAATAACTAATTAAAAATATTTTATAGTTCAAGCATATGAAAGTCAAAATTCTAAAAAAATATTAGAACCGAGCTTTATGTTTTATATAAAGATTCCAAATATAACAAAATATGACTATTAATATTAGATTAATTTTTAGTAGTAATATTAAGATTAATTTTTAAACATTTGGTATTCGTGTTTCGGTTTGATTTTTTTTAACTAATTTTATATATTTTTTTCATCCAGGGACTAACGTATTTCCTTAATTTAAAGATAAGATTTTTTTTTAATAATATGTTTCGAAATAAACTTTTCAACAATGGTTGCCAGCATTGTTGTGCTAAAAATTAAAGCAGACAAAATAAATGTTGTGTTCTATTCCACAATTCCAAAAAATTGTAATTATATCTTTAATCGGATGATTGGATAAAACTTGTGAAAGAAACAAAAAGTAATATTTTTGTAAGTAACTCGATAGATAAAATGTCGACTGGGTAATATGCGTAAACTTTTATGATTTGTAAAGAATGTTATGAACAGAAATGCAGTATCGCAAGTTAGTATTGTGCATCGAAATTGTTTGTACTTCGAACAAAAGTACTAATTATCTGGAAAGCGCGCAACACTGATAATTAACAACAAATGGCACGTGTGCACTTCAACTTCAGTAAAACACAAAAGTATCAAACTTGCAATAAGAAATAATATTTTATTATTCACTTTACTTTTGATAGCTTTATCCAACATATGCCTATCAAACCTTCGATTTTTAATTATCAGAATGATCCATACCAATATGCATTGGAGAAGCAAGTTTTGTTAGCCGAACAAATTTTCTAATGGCTGCAACATTCCAGCTAGCGAGGAAAAAAATTATATTTGCATAAATCTTAAAAGTTGAATCTTTCACTTAAAATAATAAAATCGATATAACAAATAAATTAATATTACTATATTACTCATATGCTTCACACTTATGTTATCTTTGCAGGTTCCATCAGTAATATTGACGATGCCGAATACCTTTGCAATAAAACACAAGTTCGCAAAGTTATATCAGGTGTTGTGGGAGCTGCCTCCTCTGTAACGTCCATACAAGTGGCCAACTTATTGAGATTGTTTCGCATCCCTCAGGTGAGTAGCGGCGACTGACCACAAAATTAATTACATATGCAGGTGTCTGTGGTGTGGTTCTGGCGCACAACATGGCGTATGCGCAATATTGTTGTTGTCTAGATTTTTGCCAACCAATAGGCAAACCGCAAAAACTGTTGCCAAACTTTATGCTACCAAAAAAAAGTACGAGCAAAAAATTGTTAAACCTTTTGTTTACAAGCACTGCCAGCTGGCAGCAGTTTTTTTCCCCATTTTTTCGAATGAAAAGCAAAACTTTTTCAATGAAGACGCAAACATTTTTGCGTGTTTTCCTTTTAGACATAATTAAAAAGTGTATTGAAAACTGCAACGTGCTACATGCATCGGATTTTAATGCTTAAAAGTGCAGCTAAATTACATTCATCCTTAAACTGCAGCAGAGTCTGAGCTGGTCACGTAGTCTTGTCTGCAGTACGGCCATAGCTTCGACTTTTTTTCACGTACCTGAGTAATTTGTAGCTGTCGGTGAGTCAATGTGGACTATCAATTAAGCATGCATCTGCTCCATCAAAGACTGCAGTTGGTTATAAATCAAACAACTATTTTAGGAGTAATTGCATTTTGCTGGCCTCATAAATCACCTGAATGAATGAAATTAATGTCAGCTCAAATAAAATTAGAATTGCAATTGGATTCGCCAACGAATGCAAATTAAAATCAACAATCTAAGAAATTAATTATCAAAAGACTGCTTCTGCCAGTTACTCGACTGCATCATGGCTCGCTACACAAACACTTTTGGTGCAAATTGTTGACACAAGAAGTCGCCGGAATTGTGGAGAAGACATCGTTGACAGCATCCTCTAATGATAATGGCACTTAATTAGAAATCAAGTAGTCAGTTAAACACTTGCAAGCTCCACTCCCAGTTGCGAGCCGTGTGCAGCATGTCTATGACATTTGCTATGTCACTCTATCATACTCTTAACTTTTCCTTATTCCACACACCCCTATAACCCAGCAGGCACTATCTGCGCAGCAGCAGCAAGTCATTGGAGCTGCAATTTGCTTAATTGCTAAGAAAAGCGCACTTTTCAGCAATTCACCGAGCTTATACATTTTCAGTGCACTTCCTCATTTCACAAATATTGTTGTTTGCAGCTTTTGCAGCTGCGTTAATTTGTGCGTGAAATTGGATTTAAGGTGTTAGCCTGGGAGCGAGACTTCAATACTTCATTCGGCGCCAACTGCACCCAAATCCACATTTTTTTTTTTTTTGAGTTTAAAAGTTTTGTAAGCTGCCTTCGAGCGGTTTCAGTCAAAGAAAAAAAATCAATTGGGAAAAAGCAAGCTAACTAACAGAAAGTAAAACTGATGTGTAGGAACTTGAAAAGCATTTGTTAAATTTTATCTTGTTAGGTAAATATAAAAAAATTAAAAAACAATTTTTATGATCCTTTTGGCTTTAGGCCTTGATACTCAGAATGGATCGAAATTGTTTACATAAGCTGAGTTGAAGAGCCAAAATTTTGATTTATTTTGGGGAAAGCTTTCAAAACGGGCTTTATTTATCTAGTGATTCATCTTCTGACATTTTTGGTATTTGGAAAATATTTTGTTTTCACCCATTTTTGAAGGGTATTCGCTATCTTCAAAACATACTTCAGAAGAGTCTCAAGAAGTGGGATGGGTTAAGATGCTGCATATACCACCATAAGAAACTTTTTCCAAGTGATAAAAACCGCTAATCAGTAAGCTGACGCTATTTGCCTAACTAAATTAAAGACACCGCCGTTCTGATGTAGCTAAAAACTGTAGGTACCTGTTCCCTTCGCACAGAAATCTATAAAAAAGGCACCCTTCAGTATAGAAATACGGATTAGTTTTATTTTATATTGTCCTCGTTTTCATATATCATTCCTAAATTTTAAAATTATTAACTTGTTTAATCTTAAGGTCAACCAGACTTACTTGTACTTACATATTAATAATAAATTAATATTTATAGAGGTAACTCCATGAGCCGCGTTTGAAGCGCTGATAGTCTGAAAGTTAAGGGAAATCAAAAAAAAAAAAAAAAAAGAAAATAATAATAACAATAAGTTTATGTTTCTCTTGAGTTTTGGGTATCCTCTACAAGCGTTCTTCAGCAGCTGATCCAAATATAGTGGATAGTGTCTTCGCTGATACCTATTTGTAAAATGTATAAATTTAAAATAATTTTAGAAACACAAATTCTGCACTAAATGCGATAGTCGTTCCCAATCCAAAGGTGCCGCGCATAACAAGGGCAATTGCATCCATAAAAGTACAGGCGTCCGCTCCACAATGGGAACCCAGGAAACTATTTGGACGATTTCTGAGTTTATGTGGTTTAATTTGCTTTTTCAAAACATAGTCTACAGATTGAATATATTTATCCGGCATAGAAAGAAAAATATTATAATGATCGAATCACTAGTGCTGCTGCGGGTAATCGTATCAGCGATCTTCAGTTTTGAAGACGAATACGCTACGGCCATCTGCCATTGTCTAAATGTCTAGATATGAGAACATTAAAAAAATGGAAAAAAGCAAGTAAAAAATTTCTTAAAAAAATACATCACAAACGCAATTGTATCTATAAAAGTAAAGCCGAGACTACTACGACAACTTCTGTGTTTAAATTATAGTTTTTACTGTTTTGAATACAAATTATGGAAATACAATAAAAAATATGATAATAATCCAATCATCGATATTCGAACTTAATTTAAACTCAAGACATTTAGAATGAGAAGGCCAAAGTAAATTGGAAAAATATTACTCAGGATGCACAAGTACAAACTATTTGAAGGGACTTGGGAATAGTCAATAAAATTAAACATTGAAAAATGTTCGAAATATCAAACAAGAAGAAAAAAGTAGGCTAAATTAAACGAAAGTTTTAGTTAATAAGATAGTAGAAAATAATAGTTAATCCGTAGGCGCTAATGTACTGAAATGAATTTTTAATAACAAAGGAGCGAGACAACTTCTCCCATCCCAATATTCCGCTCGTTGAGCCCATTCAGTTGGCAAAAAGATATGCGGAAAAAACTTTTTCATATAATAGAGCGAAATTAGTAAGCAATTAGAAAACCTTAGGTTATTAATTCTTTTACGGGTTAAAAGATAACTGAAAAAATATAACATCTCAATTATCAAGTAATCCAACTTGTCACTAGCCCGGTAGGGGGTAGCATTATAAACTCAAGAACTACGATAACAAATCTAACAAAAGAGTGCGAAAAAAACACAGTTTTGTCAACAGCGGAGTCTCCGGACTTGTGTTATTTTAGTTTTGCAAAAGTTAACTTTAAGCAGTAAAGTAATAATAATATAATATTTTATTGATGTAATAGAATTATACACATGGCATTTAGGTAAGTTTTCTTCCAGCGACAGAAAACTTTTCTGAAAGTTGTTGTTGCTGTCAGTTACGCTTTGTTTCAGCCGAAACATCAAGTAAATAATAGACTCAGTGTCATTACCCAACACTTTGTTTTACTCATTATCATCATCATCATCAGATTGAGCTGTGAGAGACACCTCAATTATTTGTTATTGTCAGAAGCTGCTGCCAGGGACATGTAGCAAGCAGCTCCTTGGCGAAACTTTGCTTTAATAAGCGACATGTGCAGAGTCCTCTAACTTATTTTCCCTTACTATCCTACGGTTGATGTTGTAATGAAATAGTTTGTTCATGATGTGTTGATTTTTGCTCTTTTCTTTGCTGCAACCTATCCAACCATCAATCAGGTGTCGTACTTCTCCACCAGCCCCGAGCTGAGCAATAAGCAACGTTTTGAATACTTCTCGCGCACCATACCCTCGGATCACTACCAGGTCAAAGCTATGGTGGAGATTGTGCGGCGTATGGGCTGGAGCTATGTGTCGATTATCTACGAGGAAAGCAACTATGGAATCAAGGTAAGTGCGGCAACGTGTCGTATGCTCAATAAACTTTGAATGCAGTGTGTATATTTACCACAGCCAATTCCTGTCTTGATTTCTCATAGAAATCTACTCAATTTTCCTTAGTTTTTCCTTTGGTTTGGTTTGCTTTTTTCTTTTATTTTTTTTTTTCTTTTGTTGCATGTGGTTCATATTTGCTTTGGAAAAAGCTTTTGGCGTTGTCTGTTTTTATTGTATTACATGTACATCTTTTTAACCAAACATGCTGCGGTTTCCCACATCCACTGTATCGCATACTGACTTATTTTTCTTTTGGTCTTCCTGCAGGCTTTCGAGGAACTGGAGACGCTGCTTGCTTACCATAGCATTTGTATTGCCATCAAGGAGAAGCTTGTCAAGGATTCGGGAGTGGCTGAGGATGGAGCATACGATAATATCGTGCAAAAATTGCTTACAAAACCACGTGCGCGAGGTAAGTGTCGAACAGTAAAAATGTATAAAATTTCATAAAAAGAAAATAAAATATAGAAAAAAAATAATCACTTGCCAGATACAAAATAATAAGTTGGGTAGCGTGCGATAGTAACCTTTTTGCACTTTTCTAAACTATTTGAAAATTTTTAAATTCAAATTAAGCACTCGAAGTCAAATACGATACTATGTCCTTCGCGAAAAGTTGTTATATGCTAAGCGCAAGGCATTTTTGATTTATTTAACTAACAACAAAAATTGAAGCCAATTATTTGTTTCCTTGTATGTCCTTTCCAGAAAATATATGTTTTGCACATTTTATTATTTTGTTTTCTTTGGATTTTCATTGCTAGTCCGAAAGTCGCAGGGTATGGCAAAACTTGCATTTTTAAACTACCAAAAATATGTTAGCTTGTCAAGAACATATATCCAGTACATTACAACATATTAAAGCCAAAAAATTTGGCCAAAACTTTAACTACCCAACCTTGGCATATGCTCGGTTTTTGCCATATTGCATGTTGGTAATTTTTAATGGCCAAAGTTTTTACTCACTGAGCTGGTCAAATGTGAAATAGAACAAAAAAAAAATCATGCCAACAAAAATGATGCCCCAGGCAGAAGTTAAAAAAGTTACTTCCAGATTATATGGATTAAAAACGAAAATGAATCGCCTGGGCGGCATTTGTTGACAAATTGCTAGGGTTGAGAGCAGAGAAAAAAAAATTAGTAAATGAATCTGGACCATAAAATTTGAGCAATATATATAATAATATATAACTATACAACATGAAAATAAATAACATATAATAAATTTCATAAAATGGCCAATTTGTTAGTGGTAAGTGTGACCAATGTCATAAAAATGTTGCAGGCCTTGTGGTGTTGGGGATTCATGCTGCTTGTGCTTAAAACCTGAGCACCAATTAATGTTAGGTTACTTTAACCACGGAATACGCTACGCTCAATGACAAGTTAACAAGACTGAAAGTGATTTGGCAAAGGAAAGTCAAACTGACAGAAGTTGTGGAGAAATCCTCAGCATACCAAGTCAGCTGTCTATATTTTTTATATAACATATAAAGATATGGTAATGTACAAAGTTCATGAAAGCTGTTAATTTTCGTTAATCTTTAAGATTGAATAATGCGTATTTTTGCATTTTAAGCTTTCCAAGCAATTTTCTTGAATCATATGAAAATAGATTACCACTAGGGCCATCGAGCATATATTGCTGGTGGCACCTATTGACAAAAATTGTTAGTCCCGCTTATATTTATACATTTTGTGATTAAGTCTAAAGTGAAAATATTCAAAAGTAAAACTCAACGAAGCATAATTATAAATGTTATGTAGTGCATAGAAAAACAATCACACAATTTAAATGTTATACATTCTTTTTTCGTTAAGTGCCCTTTATTACAACGATAAATATACGTAAACCGCAGCATATAAAATATTTCTTAATTGCATTAATTGTTTTGTTATCAAATCCAAAACTAACATAAAATATATTTTCGTATATATATGCCAACATGTTTATTTATATAAAAATCAATTGCAAATTTAACAAGCAAATAAACCGCAATGAAAACATTTAAATTACCAACAAAAATATAAACAATATCAAGTGTAAATCAAGACAACAAAGCAAAGAAATACTCAGGGACCTCAAAATGTAAGAAATATTTAAAATTAAAACAATAAAAAACAGAACCCAAAGCATTCCTTTTTCGATATTTAATTAAATAAACAGACAAGAATGAAGCAGCACAAATGAAAGCAAATAAACCAAGAGAGAAAAGAAAAACCCCAAAAACGGCTGCTGTCAATACAAAGAATGTAAAAGGCACCCAAACACGCAGACAACTACAAAAAGATGCTCACATACACAGACACACACACACATACACACATTGACTTGCCACACGCACACATACATATATAGCATGTGGCAGTTGAGGTAGCGGCTGGACAGTCCAATGGACTGCCAAATTGTTTGGTTTGCTTGCTGCTCCGGGTTTGTTTTCTTTCTTGTCTGCTGCCCACATCCAACTTATCAAAATTCAAACAATAAGTAAGAAAAACCAAGAATTTGTACGCCCTTGGAATTGCTCGGAGAATGGAGGAGCAGCGGCGGCAACAGCAGCCACTTACCTATGCTACATTTTGGCACGAAAAAAGCCAAATCGTGCCGCTCCTTGCTGAACGATAGACCGCATTGTATTATTGATGCCAACTATCGACGACAACCGCTGGACAGGCATAGCGTAGCCAGCACTGCGACGTGGTAACTTGACTCTAGTGCCGGGTGCTAGCAGCTAGAAACTGCCCGAGTTCTGCTATTCTCATTGTTATGACACTCATTGTTATGGACAGACAATTTACTATGCCCCACTTGGCGTCCTGCACGGTGTCTATCTATCTCTATTATACAAGACACTTGAGCTTGCTGCAGTTGTCATTTGCTTATCAGCGGCTTGAAGCCATCCCATCAACACCATTATCATTATAGTCATCGCCATCATCATCGTCATCGTCATCATCATCATCTGCAGCAGCTTTTGTTTCATTCATCGCCTGCGACAAACATTTTGACTTGTCTAACATTGCCTTACACTTCAGCAAACTTATCGATTTCGTATATACTCATATTTTTTGTGCCTTTTAGAGTACCCCAGTAGCAGAGTACCTACTCGAATACTTACTTATAAAGCAACTTAATCAGGCACAGCCGCTACATCAACTTGCTGCTCTCGGATAAGATGTCCTTTGTTTGGCCCGTGGGTGGTATACTTAATTCACAGCATACACAACTTCTATGCTGACTGACTTATTTATGGCCAGCACTGCGTCCGAAAGCTAATAAAAAATTAACCTTTTCTCACACTCCTAGATCCATTTCCATTTGCAAAAACTTTTCAATCGTCGCATCGTACGGCTATACGACATCGAAATACTTTATGTACAAACGTTGCCACTACACGTTCTCAACAAATTCACAAAATATCGCTACATATGCGCCATGCAACACTACATTATTGTTGCTCCATAAAGTAATTTAGGTATTTTGTGCTGAAAGTTGCCTTTTCGAAACTTGTACTTGAGTCTAGTACACTAGCGGATGCCCTTTGTTTTAGAGTTAGAGGATAAATATTTTGGTGATTTTATGAGCTAGACTCAATTTTTAGATTTCATTTGCTTCAAAAATAGTAAATACCCAGAAGTATTATCTACATAAATATATACAAGTGTTTTTGAATTAAATTTTTTTTTTAAACTTTTTAAAACAATTATCACTTTATTTTCAATACATTTTTTATTTAATTGTTTAATTTAAAGCATTCGCGCTTGGTCTAGCTGAGCAGTTTAAGCGTTTTTGCGACTAGTCAGTTTTTTTATTCCGATTCTTATGCTATAGCTTTTTATCAGGGAACGCAAATGGGAGATATGTACTTATAATAAAGTCCAAGCTACATCAGCACACGTATATATGCGTTTTTAGTGAAAATCAGATGAGAATTTTATATTAGAATCTCATGCAAATTTAAAATGAATGAATGCAACTATGAATTGATCTTCAATTTTTATTTGTAAAACGAATTATTATGATTCATTTACTACAAAAAAACTTCGCTTTTTAAATAAAGAAAAAGCCTTTTTATCTTTATATCATCTTCTTTGAAATAAAAAACTTATTTTAATTAATTGAAATGAAAGTAAAAAATTTCTTTAATCGAATAAATAAAAAATTTTTTTAAACGAATAAATTAAAAATAATTTATTTTAAAATATATTTATTTAAAAAAAATTTTTTATTTTTTAATTAAATTAATTTCTTACTAATAAAAATCGTATTAATTAATAAAAAAAAACAAAGGGGTTCAAATTAAAGGTTGTTTCATTTGAACATTGCATACTTAAAAACCTTACCAGCGAAACCACGTTTTTGAATATAAAATATTAAATCATATAAATAGTTTTTTAAAAGAAAATAATTTTATTTCATATTTTGCTTTTACATAGTTGTTTTTACATAGGATTTTACAATATTGCAGCTTTGCAAAATTACAGAAATTTTATATTCAATTTGCTAGATAGACTTAATCTTGCATTTAGCAGCCAGAAATAAATTCCTGATTTCAAAATCAAGCATTTTTGAGGCGTGCTAGCATACAAAATATACTGATTGGAAATGTCAATAATTTAAAAACCAAAAACAGTAAGTTCTGTAGTGAAAATTACAAATATTGAAGCAAATTTCATATAAAGTTTAAAAAAATAAACTTGTTAAAGTCGAGTCAGTGCAAGCCGTAACATTTTCTTTACCTTTATCTTTGAAATAATGGATATTCGCGTATTTTCCACAAAAGTGTATAATTTATACTCCATTTTGTTGAGACACATAACTGCAGATATTACTTATCTACAGGATCAATAGCATTTTCGATATATTGTTGTATTTTGTCACACCGATAAAATAAGTTTGATTGTAAAAACAAGCTCTTCGGAGTTTGCAATGAGATAATGGCTACTTTCTTGATATCATTTCGCCCCTTAGAATGATCTTAGCATTCTAAACTGAATTCAAAGTAAAAGAAATTGAATTGTTACCGATCTTGAAAGTAAGATTTTCTTTTATTTAATATGCCTCACTTTGCATAGCAAAACTTCATGGAAAAATGATTAATCATCGAATTTCCTCATGATTTTTAATATTATAATACACTTTTAAAGTAAAACGTTAGTCCCAAAGTTTAAACTATTATAGCAGCTAAAAATAATTAGTTTATGTTTTAGAATAAATAGGTATTACTTATATTACAGTTTAAAAGTTTTTAAATTAAAATTATATTTGAAAAACTTACGTCAGTCAATATTATGATCGATCAATACAATATAAAGCTTTATTAATTATACATTTATTTTTTATTATCAAACTATTGTGTGATACATATACACTATTCTCCAAAATCAAAAGAAAAACAACTGCCATGATTCATCTACTTTTGTAAAAATGCTTTATAGAAAATTGATGGTTTTAAATATTTTTCCATTTTTTGAAAATATTCTTAAGTTGATATTTTCTTTTTTTTAAACAATTATTTGCTTTCCAGAAAGCAAAAAATAACCAACAATTTGCAAGTCATGCAATTTTGATGGACATTCCTTTCGGGTCCATAAGTTTTTCATCTTTCCTTTTATGTTACACCCATAACTTTAAAATTACTTACCATATAACCACATATGGACCTGCTTAAACTTCAGATGGTTCTTTAAGGAAGCCCAAGCCAGCAGGGGTAGAGTATTAAAGGACAACTTGAAAGTAAAAAGCAAAAACATGTCGAGGCATTACAAGCAAACTGTACCCTTGTTGGCAGTTAGCTTAAATCGTGCTTACTGCTGTTGCCATTTTTAAGCAGGAGCAACAATTGCGACAAACTCACACATTTACATATGTCCTTACGCTGTTGCACACACATACATATGCAAAATAAGCAGACATTGAACCAAAATACTATGTCACTTTGATTAATCGTTCAGAGAGGCGTCCAAAATCGAATGGAAATGAGCAAAGTAAAGAAAGGCGAAGCGAAGCGTATAAAGTAAATTCCGCAAGCTACTTCGGCGAACACAAATCACAATAAACAATTGTGAAAGCGATGAAAAAAGCATACGAAAAAATAAAAAAAAAATAAATAAAATAAAATCCGAAAAAATCGGAGAAAAAGGCAACAGCAAAACCCTTTCGTTTGTTGCATATAGCACTTGCAACATTTCGCATGCGCCGCCATTTTTCAACGTATTCTTATTGATTGCGCATTTATGTTAATCTTCAAGGCCAAAGACGGGGCACATGCGTGGGGCGGCAACGCAGACGTCGGCAGGCGGCGGAATACACAGTGGTCAAGATTGTGGTAAAACTTGACACATTTTTGACGGCAGATAACTATTTTTATTTTTGTTGTATTTATTTAAAATATTTTGTTTTTAATTTCCAAGGTAGCCGCATAGAATTTATTTATTTCCTCTCGCCTCATCTATTAAAACTTAGTTGAATATATTTTTTCTTTGCTTTTTTTATTAAATTTTTGATTCGTTTAATTATTACCAGAGGAAATAAATTTATAACAATTTAATATTCCGCGAATAGTTTCGAAATGAAATTAAAATTTTGATTCATACGTTGGTAACATACTTAGGTTTTTATCCATATCTTTTATATGGTTTTGTAAACATTAATTAAAATTTGAACTATAAATAAAACAAAATTAGCATAAAGTATCAAACATGTATTATGTTATAATAATGTATAAGAACAATACCTGCTATCATATACATATAAAAATACTATATAAATTTAGTGTAAATATTGTTTTTATATTATTGTTGCAAATCTTTGACCACTGTGCGACGACGCCAAGAGCAGCGTCAATGTCAAAAGCAATATCGAAACAGGCATAGGCAATAACGCTGGCTATTATTGGCCATATAATTTGGCCAAGTTAAGTGTCTTGCCTTTGGGGCACCGTGTGCTTTTTACTGGCGCTTGGCTATTATTGGATATTTTGCGTTAGGATTTTGTGCTCCTTTGATTAATGACATGCATAAAAGGTTTAGCCGGTAATTATTTTTAATGCACACAGACACACACACATATATACAGATACGCATACACATTTATATTCTCTATACGTATATTCATTCCAGATTTTTTTTTATTATTTATTTGACTGCTGTAACTGGCATTTGATTAAGTTTTTTTATATGCTAAAGCGCCGTTTGTGTAAAATAAGTCCTTTCATTTATACATAGTACACATTTTTTTGACATTTTTCTCGGTTCAACAAAAAGGTAATCAACATTTTGTCAGAGTTCGTTGTAAAAGTTGAAAATCAAATTGATTGACATTTAGGTGCCACAGGGGCGTATGATTGACGCTGCACCGGCAACAAGAGTATGCATATAAATATGGCTTGCAAAACGCCAAAGATTGCAAACAAAAGGAGGAGTTGGGCAGAACCATGTCAAAAGTATACGCCAACAAGTTTTTGTAATTTAAACGCGTTTTCGAAATATCCTCAAGCGCTAATTTGTACGATTGCATAGTGGAATATAAAACATTGCAATCAACGCAGGACTTCCATATTTCTTACTGATAAATACGTTTCCGATTTACTTATATCTTAAGTGAGCAAAGTTGTGCTAAATATGCCTAGGGAATATGTTATATATATATAATAAATCTCATATATATAAAAAAAATCTATAAATCTATATATATAAATCTCAATCTAATAGGAAACAAAAATTCGTACAAATTAGCGTTTGAGTCATTTTTTTTGTTTACTATTAGATTGAGCGGAATAGATTGACAGTTTGAGTTGCAATATTTCCCCAACAATAACTTTTTGGTCACAATTAACTCAAAGCGATGTTGCCCAGTAATACAATTGAATTAAAAATAATTATTAAACTAAACATCTTGAAGTATTTAAAGGGTGCTTACATCATGGTAGTAAGCAAAGGCTATATGCATTTTTAAAGCTTATTTCAGGAAATTTTTACGAACCACTGATTTTGTCTGTGGTACAATATCGGCCAAGTTAACTCAGTGATGCCAAGGATTCATGTTACAACTAATTTTACATACGCTGAGTATTTCTAACTCTAATGAGAAAGCTTTGTCGTGTTGAATTTTTAAAACTGTTCGATTTATGTCTCCGGTATTTTTTGGCACATCTTTGTATCTTAGCTTATAATTTTCTTAATCTTAATGTTGACTCAACGAGCTTCTTGCATTTTTCTGGATGCCTGGACACTCGCAATGGCCAGAGCCTCGTTCCGCCTCAACATACGTTAATGTACGGCCCGCTCCCAGTATTATTGGGCCGAACCATGCTTAGCAATGACAGTCTTTCTCGATATTACTTTCGCGAATGAGTGCCACCATCTATACTGTGCCACTTGTCTTTCATAAACCAGTGTATACTTTGTCGCCAACAGAGCCATCTGCCAGCTCCGTGGTTGTCGTTTTTATTCGCTTATCAATTTCCACGTCTGCACATGTCACAAATCTATTGTCCCTCATATAGGCCCAAGTGCGACACCAAAACCTTAAATTCTCTCCCAAGCTTATTACTACCAAAATCTGAACTGCTAAACTGTCTATCATTCTCAGGCGATCAGGCAGAGTAGACTACACTATTCCGGTCACTTTTCGATTTCACTCACCATGAATTTTTTTTAAATTAATATGGGAGTGGATTAAATCTTAACTAAATCTTAACTAAATCTAGAAAAAAAATTGTCGTTTGGAACATCAACTGAATGTCCAGGACTTCTACAAATTTCATTTTTTGTGCTATTCATTAGTAAGAAAGCTAAGAAATCCCACAAAAATACACATAAGTTCTAGAATTCTAAGTTTCACTTACTCTTAATTTTTGGTTTTACCTACAAAAATTACATTTACCAAAAGGTGCCATTTCTATTTGTGATATTGGTCCAAAAATGTCATTATGACTTTCAGTATGTCAGTAAAGCAAACTTATTTTATCAAAACATTTTTATACAGTGTTTCCAGTTGAGATCAAATACAAGTTTTTATAAAGATGCCAAATCGTTATATGATATTTGATATATATTATTTTTTTATAATAATATTATGAAAGAGTCATATGTATCCTAAACGTGTTTCATAATGTTTAGTACTATTGCGTAATGTTAATGCGTGATTATTTTAAAGATTTACTTCGAAATAGTTGTACTACTTTTCCTTATGTTTAAGATTCGATTTCAATTCACATGCAACAAGGCTGTCGATATTAATGAGTAAAAGAAATTCAAATTGGTCTACCAATTGGTCGCAAAAAGACTTTCGCTTTCAAGTCAATTTCACATAAATCCTGCGAATTTGTATTTAAAGCATGAATATTGCCCGAAAAGTCACATTCCTCTCTACATATGCAGTGTTTAAGGTATTTCTTTTAAAATTTAACATGTAAACTAACCAATAATGACGACTTTTTACTTAAAAGAGCCAAATCCCAAATTTTTAATTACTTCTGTTAATGCAGATTACTGAGCAATCAAATGCTATTAAATGCTATTCGAGAAATGAAAAGAGTGAAATAATGACCCAAATGAATATCAAATGCACCCACCACAAACGCTTAAATAAAAATGGAATACGAAAATAATAAGTGTATAGAGAAACGACAAAATGGCAGGAAATCCGATTATTTAAGAATAAAATGCAATTAAAATTAATTTTCGATTTTTTCTCCATCTTTCATTTTTGCTGTCTGCCAACAACAACAACAACTGCGACAACTATTACAAAAATAAACAACAACAAAATAAAACGGTGGCATATTCTGGAACTATTCATGCGGCATCATCAATGATGGAAATGAACAACAACAACAATAATCGGTCGCAGGTGCAATAATTTTTGGTTCCGATCAGGAAGTGCGCGAAGTAATGCGCGCCGTAAGGCGCGCCAATGCAACAGGCGCTTTCTCTTGGATCGGCTCGGATGGCTGGAGTGCGCGTAATCTTGTCTCCGATGGCTATGAACCAGAGGCAAGTACAATAAAACTATTAACAGCTGTGGCCGCTCACTGCCGCTTTCGGGTTGGTTGGGTGTGTGCGCTATGCTAGCCATTAAAATTAATGACATGGCTTCGCTTGCCGGAAATTATGAGCCTTAAATGGTGCACAGAATTTGATTAATGAATCCGCTGGCCAAGTTGCTGACGGCTTAAGCTCCTCAAGTGCTGGAAATGTAGATGCTAGCCGTGGGCGTGGTATTACGTTCCGTTGCGATGCGCAATGACATGACACCAGTACAAATTTATAAATGATAGCCAGACGATGGCCTGGTATATTATTTGTTGGCTATATGGCTGTACAGGACTAAAAATACATGCATGCAAGGGTTTGGAGCCAGGCTTAAGGGCGTGGGGGTGTCTATGATGAATTATGTCTTAATTGAAATTAATTGCATGTGGCCGAGGCAATGAACTGTGACTGGGGCGACGTCAACAGTTAATTGGGCGTGGTCCGGGCTAACCCATACTTGCACGCACGCATGGTTAATTAACTTAACATGGCGGCAGCTGAGGATAGCTATAGCTTAGATAAATGCTAAACTAAAAACAAATTTATTACGTATACGACATATACAGGTGGAGGGCACATTGTCCGTACAGCCGCAGGCAAATCCGGTGCGCGGCTTCGAAGAGTATTTTCTCAACTTGACCGTTGAGAACAATCAGCGTAATCCCTGGTTTGTGGGTAAGCACGCAAAGAAAAGCAAATATAAATAAAACATATGCCTAACCCGAGGCGCTTTAACTTATATTGTTTGTTTTGCCTAGAATTCTGGGAAGATCATTTTCAATGTCGTTATCCGGATAGCCCGAGCACGCCATATAACAATTATACGCGCAACTGCACCACCAAAGAGCGTCTGTCTAGACAAAATACGGACTTTGAGGATCAATTACAATTCGTTAGCGATGCGGTCATGGCATTTGCCTATGCCCTGCGGTAAGTTTACTAAGCATCAACAAAAGCCATCACGTATACGTTGTACTAAATATATATAAATACATGTGTATGCTTTGTTTGTGGGCCTAGGGATATGCATCACGATTTGTGCGGTGGCAAGGCGACCTTATGCGATGCTATGAAACCAACCAAGGGTTCTGATTTGCTCAAATATTTGCGGAAAGTCGAATTTGAGGGTAAGTCATCCGAAGGATGCGTGCAAAACTTTGTTACAGTGTATGTGCAAGTGTGCGTGTGTATGTGTGTGTGTGGCGCAAGTGTTGCGCAAATAATTTAAGGGGAAATATATATCAGGCGAGAACCCCGTCTGCCCACAATGCACCACATTGGCAATGCTTTCAACTGGAAAATTGACTTGGCTGCTTGTCGTAGTCGTCGTTGTCGTCGCCATTCTACTCCTGCAGCTCCTCATCATTGAACTCAATTTTCAATTCAATAAATTATACAAAAACGCCAAGGCTCCGGCTTTAGGCCACAGCCGGCAGATGCCAAACTGACGCAAATCGCGCAAATTGTCAATTTTCTGATAAAACTGCGTAGCATCACCCTTATCCACATCGAGAACTTGGGTCGCGGTTAGTGTGAATGTGCTTTGTGGGCGTTAAAGTGTAAAACCATTTGACCTTGCCATGAAATTTCGTATGCTTGCCAGGACTCAGCGGTGATCACTTTCGCTTCGATGGCAATGGCGATGGACCAGCACGTTATAATATCATCCATTTCAAGCAATCCCAAGCTGGGCAGTATCATTGGGTTAGAGTGGGCGAATACTATGAGGGCGAACTGCGCCTAGATATGACAAGTAAGTTCATGCTGCAACAACAATAACAATTACCAAATGACTATACATTGTCTCACTTGACCCATACACAGAAGTTAAGTTTAAGGCTTTACAACCCAAGCCGCCGGAGTCAGTTTGTAGTTTGCCCTGTGAACGAGGTCAGGCCAAGAAGTATGTTGAAGGTGAAAGCTGCTGTTGGCATTGCTTCAACTGTACAACATATCAGGTTAGTACAAACCACAACACTACAATACACTGAAGTGACTGCGGCATAGTTTGCAATGATTTGTACGCAGAGATAGGAGGACAACATGGTCCCGGCAAGTGTTCAACATTTGTCGTAATTTATTTTTATAAAGCTTTTCTGCTGATTGAATTTGTAATGTACATAGAAGAAAGAAGATAGAATTGAAAAAGCATCGAGTAAATAATATATTAAATAGTAATGGGGGACAACAAAATAAGAATGTGCAGTGAAGAAGTGTGGCGCAGTACTGAAAGATATACAAGTTTTACCACTTAAAAGGATTTAATTAGAAGTTTAATTTTGTTTAATTTCATTTATTGCTTTTTAACGCTTATTATTTGTGTAAATAAATGATTTTTTAACATTACTAGAATAAGGAATAAAAGCATTTGAGCAGAGCAATAACTTTCCTTAATTCTCTTATTTTTTGAGAATTGCCAAAGCTTTTTCAATTGTACATTTTGTAAATTGTGTTTGATAAATTAATTAAAAAAAGAAATGAATTAGAAAAAGAAAGTGTTGAAAGGAAAATTGTATTCCTATATTAATTTATAACAAATATAATACCTTTAATATTGTAATAGTAAGTAACTAGTAACTAGAACTTAGATCTGAAGTGTTCCTAAACTGCATGATATATTCCGTACAAAAATGTCTATTACATTTTATAATTTCTTCTTAAATTATATTGCGAAAAATTATTACTAACAAAATTTTTGTCACTCTGATTGGATTATATAATTTTAATGCATTGTTTTTATTCGATTAATCACCTATAAGGCCAAGAGAGCAATTTTTTTTCTTGACCCTTGGTTTAGCTCCTTTTCCTCGAGTTCTAGAAGTCGTAGCTCACCTTTGTGCTGTTCGACTTTTCTGAGGGATTTCTAGGCAATATTCAGAAAAGTAAAGCGCTTTTTGTAGTCTGCTTTCACGTATTTATAAATATTATTGGGTGTTGCATGTGACTTCAATTTCACATTATTATAAAAGTATAAGAAATCGTAACAAAACACGTTTAAAATTAAATAAGTTCAAATTTCGCATAGATAACTCTGCATATTAAGTCCTTGTTAGTTGTTATTATTACTTTTGGACTCTTAATTCTATTATTTATTAAGTGAAATAACCAAAAAAAATGCAAAAAGCATAGGCCACGGTTAAATGTAATTGATGTTAAAAATCTTAATAACTTGAAACAACTTAAACTCGATACCAAAATATATGAACAATACTTTAAAATTTAAAAAAATCTAATATATGTTATTTAAGCTGGCACCTTACTTATTTCTCAACTCCCTTTACTCAATAATACCCTACTTAGTATTACTTTTAAGACCGTACAACATTTTCATTCTATTTTATTCAGTCATTGTTACTGCCTTTTTAATTGCAAATCCCGAAACCTTATCCTTAAACATTTATTTAACTTTATATTTTTTTACGTCATATTTGACCTTTAAGTCAATTCTTCTCATTTTGTGCCTTTTTCAATTTGAATTTAACTTAATACTTTGTACATTTTCTTTGCAATATATTAATCTCTTTAACCATTACACTTTGGCATTTCTTTTTCACCTTCACAGATACGTCATCCGGATGATGAAACCCATTGCCTGGTTTGTCAGCTTGGCACCTTGCCCGATGCTTATAAACAGTATTGCGTTCCCATACCGGAAGTTTATCTACGTCCGGAGTCGGCTTGGGCTATTGGTGCCATGGCGTTCAGTGCAACAGGCATATTGGTGACTCTCTTTGTGATTGGAGTTTTCGTCAGGTGAGTAACGAGCCAAGTGGGTGTGTGTACAACACCTGACAGGCTTTGACAGTGTTTCCCTCACACCCGACGTACACTTGGTATATGTGTTTGTGCTTGTGAGCCAGATTATTGCAATACCCTGCACCTTAGCATAAGCAGTTTATTTGGTTGTTGCAGCCATATGTAGGCTGAACATTCCGAGTTTATTTTATACCAAGTATGACTGCAATTGTTTTCCTTGTAATATGGTTTAATTATTCTTTAATTTTTAAATGAAAACATTATCGGGAGATATCCACTAATGAATTCCTTACTTTATATAAAAAGAGTATCAACAAGTCGAACTTACTGTACCTTAATATACAACCTTTATTCTCGTCTTGTGCTACACTATATGCTCCTGTTTTACTGCTTTGCACCTTCCGCTTCTGGTTGGCATAAAACCAATATGGCTGACTGCCAAACTTTGTAGCTCTCCGCAATGTGTGTATCCTTGCTGGCAGGCAGCTTGAAAGTGTGAGGATAAGTGTACCAGTCGGTTGCTGCAAAGCGCTGCAATTAAAAAGTTTCATTACTTGAAAAGTTTTCAACCAGCTTACCAAAACCAAACCCAACAAAGATAAATATATTATTCAAGATTTGACAGCTTTGGCCGCTTAATTGATGTTGCAATTTTATGCTCATATTGCCGATAGTCGACCTATACGTAGCTTAAAGTTTAATATAATTTATTTAAATTTTCATTTATTATACGCTAGACACAATGACACGCCCATTGTGCGGGCCTCGGGTCGCGAGCTCAGCTATATACTGCTGGCGGGAATATTCATGTGCTATGCCGTGACCTTTGCTCTGGTATTAAAACCAAACAATATTGTTTGCGCCATACAGAGGCAAGTTTAATTTATGCTTATTTATATTTATATATATATTTTACAAATTCTAACAATTGACCAACAACAGGTTTAGCGTCGGATTTTGTTTTACCGTGGTCTATGCTGCGCTACTGACCAAAACCAACCGCATTGCACGTATTTTTAAGGCGGGCAAACAATCGGCCAAGCGTCCCTCGTTTATAAGTCCTAAATCACAGCTGGTAATTTGCACGTGCTTTATTTTTGTGCAGGTAGGTACAACATCAGCAGCCTTAGCAGCAGCCTCCGTTTTGTAATTGTAGCTATCTATATATAGAATATATACTATATAATTTTTTTTGCTTTCTGTAGATTCTTATCAATGGCGTTTGGATGGTCATTGCGCCATCGCTGGCTATGCATCATTATCCAACACGCGAGGATAATTTGCTGGTCTGTGACTCCTACATAGATGCCTCCTACATGATAGCGTTTTTCTATCCCATTGTGCTGATTGTGGTATGCACTGTCTATGCGGTCCTTACGCGAAAGATACCCGAAGCCTTTAATGAGTCCAAGCACATAGGTAAGAAGTACTATATTTCAAAAATGTTTCTAAATAAATATTTAATAATATTTTGTAAGCTTGTCTTATGTGCCCACGCGAATTTAGTACTTACAACTTAATTTCATTTTCCATCTTTCTTTATTGTTCATCAGGCTTCACCATGTACACCACCTGCGTCATTTGGCTGGCCTTTGTGCCACTCTACTTTGGCACGGCGAACCATGTGCCATTGCGCATCACTAGCATGTCAGTGACCATCAGTTTATCGGCCAGCGTGACCATAGCGTGTCTCTTTTCGCCCAAGGTAAGTGCCATGTCATGCAAACAACTGCCTGTGAACAATGCTTTATTGTTTACTGCAAAATGCGCACATTTAACAAACCAGTCGTCAATTGATGATTTCATTATTTATTAATTAATTATTATGCTTGCATTTTGTTGCCTTTATTCTCGCTTTTCGTAATGGAATTACTTGGCGTGGGGTAGACATTTTCATTGTGACAATTTTCCAAGTGTATTGCAATTGCATTTTCCATATATTTTTTTGTAATTTTCACATTTCTCTTTGACATACGCAAGTCAAGTTCACTTGACAGATTTTCATTAATATTAAAGGCCAAAAGACATAATAATTTAAAAGTGCGCTGTGAAGTTGCTCTCCATCGACAGGCATTATTTTTATGGAACATATGATATAATAATATAAAAATGTATTGAACCCTTTTGGCTGTGTTTCAAGAAAAATTTTAAAATTGTCAACAAAGGGTGGTAAAGGGTGGGTCATCTCTTAGTATTTATGGGACAATTTATCCATTTATTTTGGAGCTCTGCTATTTAAATATTTAAAACATGCATTTTTGTAAATTTGTTGTTTTCAAAATTATAAAACTTATATAATAAAATAAATTATTTGTTCGGAGACCATATGTGTATTGATTGCATTTTGAGAAGTCTTAATTAGACATAAATTTTAATTTTTAATTTTTAAGAGTGAAAAAGCGTTGTAAATGCTTAACCCGCATATAGACCCCTATAAACATTTCAAAATTGAATGTATCGGAAAGTTCTCATTAGGCAAATTTCCTATTTCCGTTTAGTTTGTTTGTTTATTATGGATAATTAGTATACCGAAGTATTAAGCAAAATGATTGAAGTCTATAGGTCCTATCCACAAAAAAAACCGACTTTAGAAAATTCAATGTCAGAACGAAAAGAAGAACCCTCGACCTCTCTGCAATTATATCTGTGACGACTTGTATCAAAAACTTTTTTAGTCGACATGCTCTTTGGGAGCTATAATACATGGTAAAGGGTATAAATTAGCTATGCTACACAATTCCCCATAAATTTAAATTTATTCAAGGTCCTCTGAAACATCCCCAACATTAGAAAAGTGAGCTAAAGTCCTTCCCGTATGACTTAGGGTTACCCTTTATCACTTTTCTGCAAAAAAAAAGACTTTTTTTGCTTATTCACTCCTAAACCAACAGAAAACAACCTCTTTATGTCAATTTTCCCAAATTGATAAATAGAATATAGTCTAAAGATTTTATACACACGGTAAAATGAAGAACTAAAAGCCTTTAGAAAAAGGAATTTTATCATATATTCAAAATCACGCGAAATATAATAAATCGAATATTTGCCCTCTGGGAGATATATGATAGCCGATTGTGATTAAATTTTATTGAGTGCTTGGCAATATGAAAGGACCCTTTAATGCCAAATTGAATTGTAATCTCTTTATAAATTTATACAAATAAATTTATACGAAACTTTTAATTTTTTGTAGATTTTGTAAAATGCCACTATGGGGCAATATCATAAATCTTCGATGTCAAAAACTGAATACTTCCATCACCTCGCATAGCAAGTTTTTTACGTAAATGTGGTTTTTTGACCTTTTAGCAGCTCATAAATCCAGGCGTTCGTATATGTGGGCAATCGTCTCTAGTTACAATACTTTAGATAACTTTGGATGGTCTTAGACTTTTTCTTCTGGGCCTTACATATACTTTCGGTTTGCTCAAACCTAATATATCCTTTAAAACTGTACAGTTTAATTTACAAAAACTAAAAAAGAACTAATTGCAAGCGGCTTCTGATATTCCCTGAGACTTAGCGCTTATAAAGACAGAATTCAAAGTAAGTATAATACCGTTCTAGTCACAGTGACAAACTTTGACATTACCTGACTTCATACAACCATCCGCGCCTACTATTTCTGTATTTTACAAACACTTTAACCTTCACCAAACTAAAGTTTTTTTCTACAAAAGTTCGCTACTGGAAAGGTACAGAATCAACTTACTTATATTAAATTTAAAGCTGCTCCATTTAAATTCTTGACAAATGATAAATCCTCTAAGGGATATTAAATGTTTTTCATTCTTTCATGAGATTATACTCATGTTATGGATGAACTTCAAAGTTGGCCAAGACGCACGTATGTAGGTTTTTTTTCGGCTGAAATATAAAATTATTCCCATTGTGCAGTGTATCTCGCAACAGCACTTCTTCATATCGAACATATTATTATGCTTAAGTCTGTTGACAGCTAATGAATTTTAAGACGAAATCGATTTAATCCTCTGCTGTAAAAAAATAAGTTTTTAATAAACCGAAGTAAATATTGAATTATTTAAAATTGTGTAGTTACTCATAGAGTCGCATAAAACGACTGAAAGTTTGGTTATTTGAGGGGATACCACACTATATTGCAATGTCTCATTTACAGAAATAAGGACTTTATATAAAGACAGATGCCTGTTTTTCATGACGCAATTATTTTTAATAAACGAAAGTTAACTTACTTTAGCCTACCATCAACAATTATCAATTTGCTTAACCTGCGACAGAATTCTACATGCCACAGACGGTGCTGGAAAATTTTAAAATACTTTTAAATAATGTCCGGCGCTGTTAAGACTTGCAATTGAAATAGGAACATTCTTAATATCTTTTCATAATTTGTTTTGTTGTCGAACAGTATTTTCTTTATATATTATACGTACAGGATCTTGTTGATAAAGTCGTCACTGATTGCATGATTTTATATTGAACTTACTTACTTTCGTCTGGTGCTTAGTTTTACAAAATGTTAATATGGGGTTAAAATAAGGAAATATATTCTTGAATAGTAGAGTGTTGGTTTCATATTTTTTTGAGTTGAAGAATATTTTCTTGAAATTCTTTCTATTTTTATGAGAAAACCTAAATTGTCTACAAAAAGCAAATTCTGTTAGTCCATCAACTTTTTTTCAGTCCTCTACTTTTTCTGTACGCGTTGTTTCACTATCCAGCCCTAAAAAGTTTTCTCTATTTACAATCCCCTATTGTAGGTAATAATCAGTATGCCTTAAATGAGTAAAGAATTTGAAATTATTTCAAAAAATGCAACAAATCAAAGTATAGCAATTATGTTATCAAGGTTCAGTGGTAAAATGCGGCGAACAATATGTATATAGAACAACAACAAACACAATTTTAAAATTAAAGTGCAGTTCGTCTTGAAATCCCCAATTGACAAGATAACTTAAAGAGATTGATAGGTGAGTTACGAGGAGTGAAAGCTAAAAAAAAAACCTCTTTTTGAAGCCAGCTAGACAATGGGCAAATAGTCCAGACTTAACGACGTTTACATTGCCTACTAAATGTTCCAGGATGCAATAACATAAATCAACAACAAGTTTTCATACATATAATGACCCAAGACCAAAAGACTAAAGTCTGCAGTTATATGTGACAAGCAAACAAGCTATCAGATGTCACATAATGCATGCTCAGCTACTCATGTGTATGCATATATGTTTATGCGAGGGGCGTACATAAAGTTCGCTGGCCATAAAACTGCAATTTACAATAGCTCCATGCGGTCGTAACGAAAGCACCACAGGATGAAGAACGACAAGCCACAAAGACATAAAGGCAACACTGAACTATGCTTACGATACACGGTAGTTGCCACATGCTCAACCCACCGCGTGCAACCATGGCTCGGCCCATTTGGCCACTGTTTTTCTATTAGAACTGCTTCCTTTCTTTGCCATGTCGTTTTATGCCTTTGTTTGTGTATGCCGTTTGGGAGATGGCTGGCCCATTTACCATTTACACTAACGCAGCTTAGCCAGCTTGACCTGCTCACCTAAGCGTCTTGCACTCAACACGAACACAACGTAACCCCTTACACCCAGCTTGGCTTGATGCGGCTCGACTGGTTTATTTGTTTGCGTTTGGCGCGCAATAAGAAAAACAATAATGGCGGCAAACGGCAAACGGGAAAAAACAATGTCCTGCCATAGCGGAAATAGCTGCAAGTTACGTAACACGGCAACGGTAAACGCATTACGGCATGGAAAAAAAAAACAAAAAGAAAAACAACAGTAATAAAGTAAGCAACAAAAGGAATAACAACAGTGTTGGGGTGTGCACTAAAGTGACATTTTAATGGCATAAACGTCAGCGCCAGGTTAACAATTGTTGCCTGCGGCTACCTTTGAATGGTCGCCAGCTCCTCTATGCAGTAGACGACGACGTTGTGACGTCACAATGGCAGTACTTGTTGTTAAGCTCGGTGTCAGTGGCCGCGTTGAACATTGGTAATAATTACTGCTTACAAGGCGGTAAATTGCTAATGTCCTGTGCTTCGAGACATCTACGTGCGCCGTGTGTGTGTGTGTGTGCCAGTGAGTGAGTCCTTATGGTGGGAAGCCAGCATACATGTAGTAATAAAAAGCATAGGCAGCGCATTAAGTGCAATGTGTTTAAGGCGTCAATTGAGTTCACTCAACTTAAGTTTAAGCTGCGCACAATGGGGCGTATGATTAATATCTTTGTGAGGGTAACTTAAGTGTCTTATACTTGGTACAAAAAAGCAGTAAATGTTCAACTGGGTGTGTCTGTTTATAATGAGTTTATAGCGTGCTAAGCAAAAGCAAAGACCCTGCAAACAAAATTTGAATTGTTGTGTTAAGTATGCATACTTCTTTTGCATGCAAAGTGTGAGAGTTTTAGAAACATTGCAAGTTAATTTTATTACCAACTTGCATTTTCTGTAGCAGTAGCTTAGTGAGTTTTTTAGATTTAGTTGGAAAAAGTCACTCAAAAATGTGTGCAGTAGTGGCAGACCAATTGTACTTTGCACCATGGTTCAGTCAGAATAAAAAACTTAAGAAATATGTAGGATTTCGTTGGTTCAGAAGATCAAAAGTTGGATTCCACCTAGCAGAATTTGTCTAGCATATAATCGCAATTTATCTAGGAAAATCGCTGTGGGTATTGGCAAGACCCGACACAAAACGAAGAATTCGTTCTTATGCAAAATTTTAATAAAACTGAACTAGAAATGATCCTAAAGCAATCTTAAATATATATCATTAGTTGCTTATCGTTTTAAACTTAAAAATGCTTTGTTATATATGATAAAACTTTACCAAGTGATTTCCGTCAGTTCTAATTTTCGGGTTCAATGTTTGTTTTCATAAGCGGATGGAATGACTTTTATTTAAATTTCACTATCCCTAAAGGTCAAATCACACAAGAGCTAAATCTAGATATTGGGCTCATTAAAAGAGAAAACCTTACAAGAAATATCTCGTAGTGATGAGCTTTGATGTGTTTTAGTGTATCCCATGTTTGTGTGGCTCTCACTCCTACAAGAAATTGTAAGCCCCGTCATTATTTTTTCTAATGGTATGGATCCATCTGTATTTTTTCTTTTTATTACTATTTCTATGGATAATTTTTTGTGACCATAATAGATGCATTCCAGCCTTAAAATCAGACACCTTGTACACAGGTATTATTTCTTCATCGGTAAGAAAGTTACCGTTGTTCGGTATTTGGCTGGCTAATATTTTTATATTCACAGATAGTAAATCCACTTTTAGGGTGCTTTTTTGTGTAAATTCTCTTTCAAAATGGTCCAACCCAAGTGCTTCACATGACCGCTAATCCTTCTGCATGGAGGAAACAATAAAAAGCCGAATGCTATTTATTCAAAAGGCGAATAGTGCTCTGTGAGATATCCATTTGTCAGGGAAAAGGAATATGTAGTGTCTGTTGGGGTTTTTCAACAACTTGTTGCTTTTACATGAATTGTTCGAAATCGATAACTCACAAACTGTATGTATAGGTACACAACAAAAATAAAATTATCTCCACATCAAATTCCATAGTTTTTTTTTATTTAAATATCCAATAAACCTTAACCAAAAATGGAGCACTTTGCTGTGCAGTGATCAAGGATTCAAGGCCAACTAATATGCATGCCAACAAGTCAATAAATCAGTTAAAATTTCTTTTCTGGTTATTGGTTGAAGTATGTTAAATTTTGAAAATCATCAAAAACCAGAACGTTGTATTAGACGATTTTTGTACCATTTAATTTTACATAGGATACTCTCTATGTGTTGGTTATGGCTGCACAGTGCGGAGCCCCAAACTGCCCGGTGTATAAAATGCGGCTGCGATATTAAATTAGTAATCGCAGCGGCGTTGAGGCGATCTACGGTGGCTCCCCGGTTAATAGTTGAGGTCCCTGGTTATTTTTGTCTTCTTTAAAAACACGAGGTTTTTGTAAGTTTAATTTTAATATAATTTTAATGATAGTTTTTTCTTTTTTGTTACACGAGTAAACCCACTGGCTGACGCTAACAGACTTAACTCAGCTTTTTTACTTAAGCTTAACTTAAGCATTATTCTTAAGGCGAGCAAAAGAAACAGCTGTAAATATAACTGTTCCTTAAGCTCGCTCACTAACGGCGGGTCAATGCACTATTTTAATAACGGCGCATCAATCCGCTATTCTTGTTATTTATTTTCTGTTTGCGCGCCAATGACGTTTGCTCTTAAGCCAACCGTCTCTTCGGCCGCGCTGACAGATGCTCTTATTTAAATTTTGGTTGCTCTTAATTAGTATTTACAATATTAAACATTCTCCCCCCTTTGATGATGACAAGAGGAATCATCAAACCTTCAATGTTCTTTAGGCCATTTCTCGCTCCAGACCAAGTTCTCTCATGCCATGCTATCTGAAAGTACTCAAAAACGCTGGAAAGATAAAGTGCAATTTAAACATTATCATAATTTTTAGGTGTAGTTCATGTGCGAATTATCTTGTATTGGTAATGGGCACAACTTTGCAACAGGCCGTTTAACAATTCCATTTTGCGTTTTTAGTGTGACCACTCGAATTAAGCCATCCGTTCCAGCATGTGTTTGCGAAATTCGACCAAGTGCCCACCTATTTGAAGGTAGTTGCTCATCTTTTATCAAAACGAGATCGCCGATATGAAGATTCTCTTTTGACTGCAGCCATTTTGGCCGACGCTGTAAACGTGATAAATATTCGCAACTCCAATTTTTCCAAAATTTTTGTGTAAAATATTGACAATTTTTCCAGCGATTAGTAAGTGATAAGTTTGTAATTTCAGGTACAGGGGGCGCCAACAATGCGTCACCTGTTAGAAAATGACCCGGCGTTAATGTCAATAAATCCTCTGGATCGTTTGAAAGTGGACAGAGTGGCCGTGAATTAAGACATGCCTCAATTTGTGCCAAAACTGTCGCTAGTTCCTCGTAAGTAAAAACGCGTTCTTCAAGCGTTCTCTTTAAATGATACTTCATAGACTTGACTCCCGCCTCCCATAATCCGCCAAAGTGTGGTGCGGATGGAGGATTAAAGTGCCATGTAATGCCTTTACATGACAAATTCGGTAGTATACATTTTGTTATATATAATTGATAGCTAATTTGTCTGCTTGAAGTTTCTTATTTGCTCCAACAAAATTTGTGCCACAGTCGCTATATATGTCACGACATAGGCCTCGCCTTCCAATAAACCGATATAAAGCTCCGATAAAGGCATCCGAAGTAAGATCTCCCACGGGCTCCAAGTGTATAGCTTTTGTTACCAGACATACAAAAACTGCGATGTACCCTTTTAGCGAAGTGCGTCCTCTACCTTTAGAAGGCGACACGTTAATCGGGCCAGCATAGTCCACTCCTGTTGTTGCAAATGTTCTATCTGGTCGTATTCTTACAGACGGTAAATTTCCCATTTGCTGCTCGACACATTGAGGTTTCATTCTGTAACAAGTTATACATTGATGATTAATTCGTCTCACAGCATTTCTACCATTTACAATCCAAAAATATTTTTTAATGTAGTTGAGCGTCAATGCGGTTCCTCCGTGCAATGTGTTGATGTGGCTGTATTGCACTATAAGAGTTGTAAAATGGTGCTTATATGGTAATATATAAGGATGCTTTTCCCTTTCAGGTAGCAAGGCATCACGCAGTCTACCTCCAAGACGTATGACCTGCTCCTCAGCGTCAAAGTATGGATTTAACGCCACCAATTTCCACTCCGCTGCAAAAACTTCAGACTGCACCATTCTCACTATGCATTTCAGACTTGCATCCAATTCGCTAGCCGTGAGCCAGCCTGTATGACGATCTGAATTTTCCAAGCGACAGTTTTGTGCAAAACGTTTAACATAAGCTATAATACGCAGTAACCGTGAATACGATGAATATCGTTCTAAAAGCGATGAATCCGATCTATCCTTGATTGTAACAGCATGACTTTTAACTTCACACATTTCGCTGCTCCCTGCAGCTGTTGTTTGGTGATCCATAGCTACGGTAGGCCATCCCTGCTTTGAGCCTTGTAGCCAATGTGGCCCATGCCACCATAATCTATTTTGTATTAACTTTCCAGCGCTTATGCCACGACTCACGTAGTCGGCAGGGTTATCCTCTGAGGAAACGTGTCGCCATTGATGTGCTGAAGTCGTCTCCAAAATCGTGCTTATACGATTTGCGACAAATGGTTTCCACTTCAAAGCACCACCACGTATCCAGCAAAGCGTTATCATTGAATCTGCCCAAAACACAGTTTCAGAAAAGTTAACATTAATATGTAAGTTATTTTTTAAGTATTTAAACAATTTTGCTGCTAACACAGCAGCACACAACTCAGCTCTAGGTATTGTGAGTTGTGGTTTTATTGGACATACTTTTGACTTTGCCAATAACAACTCTGTGTGATATTTGTGCTCTCCAATATGCACCCGTAAATATGCTACAGCACCATAGGCACGAGCAGATGCATCACAAAATATATGCAACTGAGCCTCCAAGTTTGATGTCAGTCCTTTTATATATCGTGGTATGCGTACGTTTCCGATTCCTGGCAAATCATCAATAAATTTTTTCCATTCCTTTTGAATATTTGCTGGTACATAAGAATCCCAATCTAGGTGTGTTTTCCAAAGGGTCTGCATTAATTGTTTTGCCGTGATAATAAGTGGACTTAGCCAGCCTAAGGGATCGAAAAGTCTCGCAATCGTTGATAAAATCATTCTTTTGGTTGGCGTACCTGTAGGTAAATCAAAATTAATCTTATATCGAAATTCGTCCGCACCTGGGTTCCAGTATAGACCCAACGTGCGTATCATCTCGCCACTTTGAAAATACAACAGATCTTTTGACTCACGATGCTCCAATGGAATTTTCGCCAGTAGCTCTGGGCAATTGCTAGACCATTTTCGCAATTCGAAAGTCCCCTTTTTTAGCATACCAATTACTTGCATTTGGATTTCCTCTGCCTCAATTAGGTTATCTGCTCCTGACAAAACATCGTCCACATACATTTGTTTTTGAACTACGTTTACTGCTTGTGGAAAGTTTTGTGCTTCATCCAAAGCTAATTGCTGCATTACTCGTATAGCTAAATACGGCGCTGAACTCGTTCCAAACATTACAGTGTTACATCGATATTCCTCAACATGATTATTTTGTTCCGCTTTCCACAGTATCCTCTGATAATGCGAATCCTCCTCGTGTACGTCAATGCATCGATACATCTTTTCTACGTCCGCCATAAACACAATTTTATGCGCACGCCAATTGAGAAGCACTCCAGGTAGTTCCACATGTAACTTCGGCCCAATCGCTAAAACATCATTTAGCGATTTTCCGTTGCTAGTTTTCATAGAGCCATCAAACACAACTCGAACCTTTGTGGTCGATGACGTCTCTTTAATGACAGGATGATGCGGCAGATAACAATGTGTGACTCCCCCCGATGGGCCATGTTGAGTCCGGCCGCTCTCATGAGGTAAAACTCGCTGCATTTGCCCCAAATCCAAGTACTCAACTATAGTCTTAGAGTACACATCTTTAAGTTTTTCGTCCATACGTAGACGCCGATCCAGATGGCATAGCCGTTTTAGGGCTGATCTGTACGACGAGCCTAGCACCATTGCTGGATCTAAATGACATAAAAACGGCAGCCGAACAATGTATTTGCCGGACGCCTTACGCTGGTGTGTTTTTGTGAAGAAGCTTTCACACCAAGCTTTGACTTCAGATAGACCGGGCTTTGTCGCTTCAAAGTGCTCTATCTCCCAAAATTTGCATAGCAAATTATCCAGCTCCTCCGCTTCAGTATTCCTTGCTACAGTCACACTGTGAGTTAAAGTTGTTGCCGCTCGATCCATTATTTTGCCAGATATTATGTAGCCCAAATGTGTTTCTTGAGCAATTGGTCCTCCAGCTGGTCCTCGATGAATTCCACTTAGAACAATCTCGTCGTAGATGTCGCTGCCAAGTAAAATATCCACAACCTGCGGTATAAAATAATTAGGATCCGCTAATTTAAACCCTTGTGGCCAATTGCTAACTGCCACACGTCGCTCTGGCATCCTGTCACTCACCTTAGGTAAAACGTATGTATTGACTCTAAATTTTACCTGTGAATCGAATACCGAGCCCAACGTGATCTCCACTTCTGCCAATGCTTCCGCCAAGTTAGTATTCGCTAAGCCTTTAACATTCATATGCACCTTTTTACGTGGGAGACGCAGTAATTGCGCTGCGCTCTCCGTTATGAATGAAGCTTGCGATCCTTGATCAAGAAACGCTCGCAAATGTAACTGACAACCATCAACTGACTCAACAGTTACGATTGCTGTTGGCAACAGTACATCGTACTTCGTATGCAACGACGCCCTTTGCGATCCATTTATCGCGTTTGAAGATGCCTGCTGAACATGGTCAGCCGGCCTTTTTATGCTCGTAGGCGAATCTGTAGAATTCCTCATGCGGTCAAAATGTATAAGGGTATGGTGTCGCTCAGTACACTTAGTACAATTTTGACGTTTTTGACATTTTAAAGATATGTGACCATAACCCAGACAGTTATAACACAATCTATGTTTATTAACAGTCGCTCTCCGATCCGATACGCACATATCGGTGAACAACTTACAATCTCGTATAATATGATCAGCCTTGCCACATACAGCACAAACATTTGCCTCCCGACTAACAAACGAAGACTTGACGACACTGCTCCACGCTCCACGTGAGCTACATGCGCCCTGCTGTGTACCTGATCGCCGATTGGTTGATACCGCTATACCTCCGTTAGACGTTATCATTGTCTTATATAGGGCATCGAGAAAATTACACAGGTCTTCAAACGTAGGCAAATTTTGCGTACATGACAATGACTGCTCCCAATCCACTCTTAGTTTGCTGGGCAACTTTTTTGCCATGTAATAAACTAAGATTTGGTTTTGTTGTGTAAGATCAACACCAACCTTTTCTAAAGAGTTCACACATGCGCGACAAGTCTGTACAAAACGCTTTAATGATACAGGGTCGCCATGCTGAACTGATAACTGTTGATCAAACACCTCCATATAATGATGAAACAATACTCGTTTATTGTCATACAAATTAATAAGCATATTCCATGCCACTTGATAATTTGATTCAATCAATGTTAGGTGTTCTATATCTTTAGCAGCTTCATCTGATAGAGAATCCTTTAAATAATGAAATCTGTGAAGATCTGTTAGCCGTGAACATTTATGGACCCGAGATTCGAAAACTTCTTTAAAAGCTGGCCAGTCTACAAACCTGCCGCTAAACGTAGGCAATTTTACAGTGGGAAGCTTAACTTCATCTAACACTGGCTGCGCGCTATTATTAAATTCAACACCACCCAATGCTGTCGAAGCTGTGATTGGCTCCCGATGACTGTTGAGTTCTGTCTTTAATTCAGCCAGTGCTTCGATATAAGTCTCTTCAAATAGCCCTTCGATGTCTGGCTCAACATAATGTGCTTTAATTATTTCAATACTTCCTGACCTCATAAGTGTTCTATGGTTTTGCCGAAATTCCTCATGCAATTGTGTTAATGAGCCGATTCTCAATTCCACATGCACCTCAGAGTGCTGATTTGCATCTCTTTTAAATTTCGCCCATGATTTATGTACTGCCTCTAACAGCGACTTTTGTTCAGCAATTATACTACCAACAATTTCCGCCATGACACTTACACTTTAAAATACAATAATGTAAAATTGCACTTACCTTGCGTTTGAGGTTATCAGCTCGCCTGGCAATGTAACCTCAGTCCAATCTGCTCGTGTCCAGAATCCACAAATAGCCAGAAAATCCAGAACTTTATTCCCGCGTAGACCAGTCGTAAACTCAATCCTCACAGGAGGCACCAAAAATGTGTTGGTTATGGCTGCGCAGTGCGGAGCCCCAAACTGCCCGGTGTATAAAATGCGGCTGCGATATTAAATTATTAATCGCAGCGGCGTTGAGGCGATCTACGTTGGCTCCCCGGTTAATAGTTGAGGTCCCTGGTTATTTTTGTCTTATTTAAAAACACGAAGTTTTTGTTAGTTTAATTTTAATTTAATTTTAATGATAGTTTTTTCCTTTTTTTTACACGAGTAAACCCACTGGCTGACGCTAACAGACTTAACTCAGCTTTTTTACTTAAGCTTAACTTAAGCATTATTCTTAAGGCGAGCAAAAGAAACAGCTGTAAATATAACTGTTCCTTAAGCTCGCTCACTAACGGCGGGTCAATGCACTATTTTAATAACGGCGCATCAATCCGCTATTCTTGTTATTTATTTTCTGTTTGCGCGCCAATGACGTTTGCTCTTAAGCCAACCGTCTCTTCGGCCGCGCTGACAGATGCTCTTATTTAAATTTTGGTTGCTCTTAATTATTATTTACAATATTAAACACTCTATAAGCACTAAATACTGTTCAAAATACTCCACTTAGATTAATTATCAGTTATTTAAAGTATGTTATTCTAGCAATCTTACTTATCGCAAAAACAATTTCATATATTAATTAAATGCACCTTAATCGTTTACTTGTTTGTCAATTATAAATTGATTTCAATTGGGATTAACTGTAACATATTTTAAATCAGCTATACAAGCCGATTGCCTTGGACTTCTCATTGTTTAATCACTCTAATATACTTACTCAACAGCTTTACATAATACTCATACGCCCCGAGCGCAATGTAAGGCAGAGTATGATGCCACCACGCTACGGTAATATGCATCGTACTGCCGGCACCGGACCTTCGTCCTTCATGGCCGCAGCTGTGGCAACGGCAGCTACATGCGCTCAGGAAGACAAAATTCAAAAG
Organism: Chymomyza procnemis; assembly: GCA_035046065.1. Classification (NCBI taxonomy): domain Eukaryota; kingdom Metazoa; phylum Arthropoda; class Insecta; order Diptera; family Drosophilidae; genus Chymomyza; species Chymomyza procnemis. The sequence goes on along the minus strand of JAWNOJ010000023.1, from coordinate 5,388,853 downwards.
CATATCACTCCCACAAACACAGGTAGGTACCCAGTGTTTCAGTGCGGCACTAATTGGAGAAATAACAACATTCAACAACAAATAACCCCACAAACTCAATTATCTTTTTTATTTGTAGAGCATTCGATGAAATCGAAAAAGCTGTGCGAGATGGCTACACAAACGATAACAATATCGAGTATGATCACATCATTAGATAGCAATGTCTACAATCAAATACCCTATGCGGATCAATACGTGCCAAATAATACGACAGTGGCCACATCCACAACAGTACCCAGCAATGGTAATGGCAGTGGCAATGATGATGCCAGCGTTGATGCAGCACCTGCAGATGAGCAAGTTGTTGTTGCCAACAACAATAAAATTAATCAAAAGCAGCACGGACCAACAGCTAGCAATCACAAAGGCAACACCTATACCAATACAACAACAGCCAGCACCACAGCAACAGTGACCACAGCATCAACAACAACAACAGCTGCCACAGTGGGTCCATCAGTTGCAGCACCAACATCGACAGCACCAGCTCCTCCAGCAGAGACCAGCTCTAATGGAGGCCAGCGTGCGCCGGTTTTGCAAACAAATTTATAGCTAAACGCGCAACAATTGCAACAACAACTATTGAAGGAACAGCAACGACAACAACAGCAGCAGCAACAAAATGGCGCTGGCAACAATAGCGATGGCGGCAGCAATGGTAGCGGCTCAAATAGTGTCGGCGGAAGTGGTTCCAAAAAACGCTGCGCAATACTAGTTTAAGGCTTCTACTTAAAGACTCATTTAAGGCTAGGTAAGTGCAAGTTTTTTGTAAGGATTTCGTCGGGGTGCGTAGCTTCAAATGTTTTATACGTCTAGCTAGACTTTGACTAAATATGTTGATCAAGAACCGCAAAGATTTTTAAGACTTTTATTATTTGGTTTATGTGATAATCATGGTTTGTGAAGTGTGCCAAAAAAAAGAAATGTTTTTGTTTTCCCCTTTTTTCATTTATCTTGCATATAGCAAAGGCTTTGAGTGCAGAAATACTTTTCATTTGAGAAGTTTCAAAACACAAATTGCATCTGATTATTATTTATTGCGCCGAGTGTGCAGTGTCTGAACTGAGCCCAAATGAGACAGAGGCGATTTCTGAACCCAGTCAACCCGAAGTAAACTAAGTCCGCAGAAGAAGTATCCTGAACCCGATCATCTAGTTCAGGATTTTTAATGACGACATCGCAAACAACTGCGCCGCTTCCTATATCGATCGCTGGCTTGAGCGCCTACTCAAGTGCATGTGTTCGAATTCCCTTCTGCGGAGCATTTGTGTATTTGGGAAATTTATGTGTGATGTCATATAGAGAATTTGCTTTGTGGGACTTGCGTTACCTCAGGCACTGAATTTTCACTTCTCCCTCCACTAAGTTTTACCCAGCGAAGGCGAGAAGAATATGATTGAATCTTTCACGTTGTCGCTTAGGGTGACACAAGGACTTGATCATCTCTGCTGCCATGGTGTTTATAGTCCATATATAAGATATACGTTTTTTTATTAGCCTTCCAATTCCTGAACTAAGCTCTTCCCGTTCATAAGGAATTTCGGACAGTCATAAAGTACATATTCGGAGTTTTCTGTGCTCGATCAGTAGAGTGTGCAAAACGGATCCGTCACGTGCTTTAATCTGTACTAATAGGATTTAAAGCGGCAATATTTCACCAGCAAAATTACTTTTTAAGTCTCATCACGGCTATGTTATATGTATTCCTGATTTGGCTGTCTGCACTTTAAGGCCTGCTATAAGGGTCGTTTCTTCTGAAACCGTGCGATAGCTACATATCACTTGAAGTGCTTCGACATTCGATGTAGCACCAATGGAAGAAGGGTCCGCCTATGATTGAGTAACACGCCGCGTGGTACACTTTTCCTTGAAGTGTGCAATATACAGAATAGGTATATTGACTTCCATTATTGTTTTTAATTAACACACAAGATCTATTTATCTAGCACCCAGCATCCTGTTCTCTTAATATGTTTTAATGATTGATGATCATTGAATTTTTTTTAATAACGTTTAACAATGAGAAACTTCGCCTAGCACTGCTATTCCGTACTGTCCTCGCTAATCATCATATGACAAGTACATTTCTCCATTTTTTGGAAGTTTGCCGTCTGACTAAATTGTATTCAATTTTTACACTAACAAAATAATTAACTTATGACTATCAGGTTTCTGTAATATTACCTGTATTATTGTGCATTTAGTTCGTTGATTTATCCATTTACTTCATAGATTCCATGGTTAAAGAAGCCCTGTATATGCTGTTTCCTTTTGTTTCCACTTTGTTTAATTAAATTCCACCAAACTATTTCCCCTATCAACGCCCACATCTAATTACATATCAATATTATATTTTCAAAAGGGCTGTTCCAAAAATTCTTTCAAAGGCTCATTCATTTTCAACATTTTTTTTAACAAGTTTTAAGTTTGTATTGCCTACATTATTGTCAAAGTTTATACGTATTTATGATAAAGTTTAAGCAAATAATTGTCAAAGCTCATGATTTCTCTAAAAATCGGCTACATTTGCAGTTCCTGATCAACAAGTCCAAGAGTATATATATATATATTATGTATATAGCTTGAAAATCGCTAAATTATTATGTTAAATGCAATTTTTATACAATAAGCCCAACGAAAAGTCATTACAAATCTGTCAGCCACTACAACATACATAATTGTGTTTTAATTTAAATTTTAAGCTTGCTAAGTTATCTAATTTTAAGAGTCGTTTAGTTAAAATTTGCAGCAAAGGAAATAAAAAACCAAAAAGTAAAAAATGTGATATAATTTCAAAAATGAGTTATCTAGAATAAAAACTTGAATTATCTAAACTGATTACAGATAATATATTCCTTTGCCAACTGGCTATCCTACATACAATTATGTTGCAAAGGGGTTTGTTTGTTTAAGCGTTGAACCCCCTTTGCAATATAGCAACGACAGCCATGATTCAAACTACCAAATAAAATTGAACTAAAACTAAAAACAATAAAAATGAAATAACAATTGTATTTATGGTGTTGTTTGAGCCCAGCAACACGGTAGATTTAATTGTTGTATAAATAACCAAATGTTTAAAAAATAAAACTATAACTATGGTTAAATAAGAAAACAAATTTTCTGTACATAGCTGAGCGTTTAGTTATTAAAAGTTGTTGTTTGTATTGTATTTTAAAATTAAATGTGTATAAAAATATTCCACTTTTTTATGTGTAACTAAATATGAAACTAATTGTGTTAACTAAAACTAAAATAAAGTATATTAAAATAAAAACCTAATTTAAAGCGAACAAACGTTTCAAATTTGGAATCTGTGAAGCAGTGATAAAGAAAAATGTACATTTGAATGCATAAAGTTCGAAGAAAAATGTCTAAAATAGATTAACTAAGAATTGCATAAAAAAACTTAATAAATATAAGAGAACAAGCTATGTATTACTTTCATATGAATGTTAATTGTATATAAGAAAAATTCTTATAAATTAAATATACTATGTTTTACTTGATATCTAAGTACCTAATGCCATAATTGTTTAATTGTATGTCTAAAATTAATATTTAATATTATATATAGTAAAAATTAAAGTATTTAATGCTTAGTTAAGCACTTGTATCTACACAATAAAGTTGAATGTTGTTAAGTGGCATATAAGTATTAACGTACGAATTACACTTAAAAACTAAAAAAAATAATAAAACTATTAAAAAAAGAATACTTTAAACCAAGTTACGAAAGCTTTTATTTCGCGGCGTAATTTAAATTAATCAAAGCTTTTCCACAAAGTTGCATCTAGTCATTAAAGTTATCTGGTGCTACTGAAGCAGGCACAACAGTGCGTATGCGTAATGTGTTGTTTTCATTTTGTTAACCATGAAATGAATTTTGACACATGTATTTAAGAAGTTGTTATTCCTTTAACGAAATACAGAAGCTTCTAAAATATCAACAAATAATTAGACACATTGGTGATGATACCTGCTACCGAAAATATAGCCCGAAATTTATATACGTTTTGGCCGTATATGCAATTCGCCAAGAAGTTAAAGGTACTGCTTCGTGAAACTTATGAATCTGGCATTTAGTTGCGCTCGACATAAAAAACCAGGAGATCAAGGAAGCATGGTCAGGATAATACGACGAGTTGAGTTATACGTCCCATTTCAGTGTTTCCAGATAATAACATGCACATGGACGCCATTTATCATTCATTTTATAATTCTAACGTATTAGTTGTAATCGATAACGCTGTCTATTCATGATTTAAGCAGCTCATTTTAAAACAAGCCCCTCTAGTCGTACCATCTACAGAGCATGAGCATTCAACTGTACATGTTTTGTTTAGAGAAGGTGATGAAACGGACTAGCCATTTGCTTCTTGAGGTTATCTTAGTATGTACAATTTTCATTTGCAGTCACGATTCGCTACAAAAATCTATTCAAATTGTGCTTTTTAAAAAGCAACTTCTAAGCGAACAATAACCTTGAGACATCTTTCTGCTTTAATATGTACAACACCCAACTTAACGGATTGGTGAGTTATTCCCAACGATTCTGCGAGTCTAATTTGCGTTTATCTTTGATCTCAACCCAGTAAAGCCCCACATTCATCATCTATAAAGTTTTATGGTTGGTTAGTAGTTCTGTATGTTGGCTTAGTAATTGTTTTTTATATTTTTGTATCAGTACTATTCATAACAATATATTATAAAGAATTCGTAATAGTCGTAAAAGAAAGATTGCTATGTTTCACAAATCTTAACCATAAAGCCCCATCCATTCTCATTATATTTAGAAAATACAAAAATATATAACGTCTTTAAAAAATTTGAAAATCTATGCAAAATTGTATGATGTCCAAAGAAAATACAACTACAAAAAGTTTTTACGTAAATAAATTAATACGCCAGAATATTTTTGGCAAAAGTATTATCCCTTCTAAGGAGTTTCTCTTTTAAACATTTTAAAATGCCGCACTGATAAAGCTGCTCTTTTTGCACTATTTTGGGAAATCTTTTTGTCATTTATAAGAATTTAAAAAATATATCTAAAGATAGTATCAAAGAAAGGTGATGGGTCGGACCACTTGAATATTTTCAAATCCAAGTGCAATCCGCAGTGACACGATAAGTTTTGTTTGAAAAAACTAAAAGAGTTCATTTTTACTTTACAAAGAAATCCACATTTAAGACTTTTTAAATGTAGATTTTTTCTTTTCCAAAAATCTTCCAAAATATTGCCTAAAATGCAGCAGTTTGTCTTGGCTAACAGCGCATATCATACAAGTCGCGAAACGGGAGCTCAATTGAGAGGCAAGTTTGTTACCAAATTGAGCCTTTAATACCTCTGGAATATTTTTTGTAATGAATTATGGTCTATAAACACAATAATTTAAAATGAAAACGATGAAACCCATATTGAAAAATAAATTTGTGAGTTACCGGCCGCTATTGTGCATTATGCCAATATTGAACTTAGTGAACTCTATTCGCAGCGCAGTCGCAGCCAACAATTACAATAAATTATCTTTAGACATAATTTTATTTTAAATTTAAAACAATTTTACAATAATCAAAATTTATCATAGCAAAAGTTATTACTACTTATCTATATAGTACCCAATCCACAGATCAAAATATTTAATAAACAGCAACAGAAATATCGAGAGGAATTTTTCTAATTTTCTATTTTTATTATTTCTAATTTCTATTTTTCTTTAATATATTATAATGAACAGAATTTGAGCTAAACGCGTTATCAAATAGCATGAAAGAATTATATGTGATACAAACTGTTAACAAAACAAACAATTATTTCAACTCCATTTGTACGTTCGTAATATCTGTGTAAAAAATACAGGAAAAAATCGTATTGTTAAAAAGGTTTTCAATTCTTTTTTTACCTATCTTAGCTATGCACTTAGACCAAATCTAAAGATGGCAATCAAGATAGTATCATTTACTATCCGGAAAGGGCAGAACTTGAACAAATCCCTTGTCTTAGTTTTGATTGGCATTTATCGAGTGCACCGCTGCTCAAGAAGCTCATATTCCTGTGTTTTCCTCCTACTAAAGTGCACAACAAATATCTCCTCTATCTATCACGCTTATCATTTAATCCCAGTCGATAACTGAGCAAACAAAATGCTGAACATATAAAACGGCACCAAACTGTAAAAGCAATTTATTCCAAAAAACAATCCGTCGAAATGCAAAACAAATTATTAATTTTGCTGCTCTGTCTGGTAGCCATTATTTTTAGTGGTCAAAATCAGGTGCAGACAGCTCCCACTGCAACGAAAGATTGGTGGACAAACGCTCAGTTCTACCAAATCTATCCACGTTCCTTTAAGGATTCAAATGGCGATGGCATAGGTGATCTAAATGGTATAACCTCCAAGTTGCAATATCTCAAGGATTTGGGTGTGACCGCAGTTTGGCTTTCTCCCATTTTCACTTCACCCATGGCCGACTTTGGCTATGACATTTCCGACTTTTACGACATACAACCCGAGTATGGAACATTGGCGGATTTTCGCGCTTTAATCAAAAAAGCCAATGAACTGGGCGTCAAAATCATACTGGACTTTGTGCCCAATCATTCAAGCGATGAGAACCAGTGGTTTATTAAATCAGCAAATCGCGAACGCGGCTACGAAGATTACTATGTGTGGCATGATGGTAAAATAAATAAGGAAACTGGCAAACGTGAGCCTCCAACTAATTGGCTGCAGTGTTTCCGCGGCAGCGCCTGGCAATGGAATGAGCAACGTCAGCAGTACTATCTACATCAATTTGCTGTGCAGCAACCAGATCTCAACTATCGTAATCCTGCCGTGGTAGAGCAAATGAAACGTGTACTTCGTTACTGGTTGCATGAGGGAGTGGCCGGTTTTCGCGTCGACGCAGTACCCGTGCTTTTTGAGGCAGCGCCGGATGCTGATGGTCAATATCAGGATGAGACTGTAAGTGGTCAAACCGATGATACGGATGCTCGTAATTATCTTAACACCGAACTGATCGAGAATCAGCCTGAAACAATTGATATGACCTATCAGTGGCGCACAGTGATGGATGACCATCAGCGCATTTATGGTGGTGAGACCCGTGTACTGCTCATTGAAACTTATGCGCCAACTGATTTTACAATGCAGTTTTACGGCAATAGAACCACAGCTGGCGCTCATTTGCCTTTTAATTTTAATCTGATTACGGAGCTGGCCAACAACGGTGTTTCAGCCAACTCCATTAAAAAGGCCATAGACAAGTGGCTTTTATATATGCCAGCAGGACGTACAGCTAATTGGGTTATAGGCAATCATGATCAACGTCGTGCCGCCAGTCGTTATGGCACTGCAAATATTGATGCCATGAATATGTTGGTTATGATTCTACCCGGTGTCAGCGTAACATATCAGGGTGAAGAGCTGGGCATGAGTGATGGCAAAATTAGCTGGGAAGATACAGTTGATCCGGCAGCCTGCAATTCGAATAAGGATATTTATGAGAAGTTTACACGTGACCCATCCAGAACACCATTTCAGTGGTCAAGTCGTGCCCAAGCCGGCTTTACAGATGGCAGCAGCACTTGGTTACCTTTGGCCGATGACTATCAAACTGTGAATGTAGAAACAGAACTGGCGACAGAACGTTCTCATCTAAACATTTACAAATCCCTAATTGCGCTACGCAAGAACTCGACAACATTACAGAATGGTTCTACAAAATATGCGGCACTCAACAATGACGTTTTTGTGGTTAAGCGGTAAGTAGCGGTAGCTAGCGCCCAAAAGCGGACGAGGAAGGGCAAACTTAGAAATTGTAAAAATCACCCCAAGTGCTGCTTCGCGCACGTAACAAACTTTACGGGAAGCTCGTTAAAAACAAACAATTTACTGTTTTGGAAGGGCTTAATAGTTAAGTTGAATCTTTTTTTTTTAAGTTTGTTTAACTTGCAGTTACTTGTCCGGATCCGCTAGCATTGTACTGGTAGCCAATGTTGGTAGCACAACCAGCACGGTTAACTTGGCCCAGTTTGATGCAACTTTGCCAAGAAACTTGCAGCTAAAAATACGCAGTTTGGCCTCCAAAAAGAACGAGAAGTAAGTATTGACTTACAAACGCATTTGTATAATACTTTTAACTGAATCCATTATTATTTTTTTACCTTAGCACCAGCTATGATAGCACAGGACTTAGTATGGCTGCAGGCGAGGCTTTGGTATTTAGCACATGAAAGTGCATATATGAAAATTTTATGTTAACCAATTAAATATCCTGTCAGGCTTTTAAAAACTTTTGCAAAGTCATGTGCACACTAACACACAGACACATACACACACACACACATACATACTGACAAAAACTTGGTTATAAGTCCTTTCATTTGCGGCTTGGCTCTTCTACAAAGTAAATAAGGCAGTGCTTGCATAAATAAACAAACGAATATATAAAAATAAATAAACAAACAAAACTCTCTTAGCCGCACTCTTCGTCATATATGCTCATATAAAGCGAAATACCCAACATACTCTTATAATTTACACAAAGCCATAATATGTACTCTCTGCTACATATATATATGGAGGCCGCCATTTAAAGTGTTTACACACAAATTAAAGTCAAGCAGCACTCACTCTGGCATTAAAATAAAAAATAAATATACAAAAAAAAAATAACAACGATAAAGTAAAGTACATAAAGTAAACACAAAGTCACTGACTCTTAGACGTCTATACACACACGCACACACCCGCACACACACATACCAAGATACTTGAGGTGCAATGGCAAAAGAAAATGGCTGCCTAGAAAGTCGCCTTTGAAGTTGAAAGGCAACCAAGGCAAATGTTTTGTGGGCTTAGAGGTATATTTGAAAGTGAAACTTCAATAACGTTATAAATAATTAAATTGCGTTTACACATGGTAATTGCTAGGTGGCACTAATAATACACTGCTACAAAAAAGTGATGCCTTGGGAAAATATGTGTTGGGTGGGGGGAGTGTATAAGTTTGATTTTTCTAATTGCAAATGATAAAGAATAACATCTGTTTAAGCTGAAGCTATCCAAGTAAGTAACGATTTAAAGCCAGAAATCGAGTTTGCAAACTATTCCAAACGATATAGGATCTGCAGCTACAAGGTATTTTTTATATTGCCATAAAGCCAACATATTCTATTGAAGTATTAAAATCCACACGTCATTAAAAAATCGACCACTCCAAATGAAACTTAATATGTATTACAAGTGGGTGAGAATGTTTTTCCATTCTGCCTTAGAAATGGAATAAAGAACATAACAAGTTTTTTGTGGCGCCAAATGCATGAACAGAAATGGAGAAGTAGGATACCCAAAAGAGATATCAAAAGTATGAATTGTCGATGTACCCTAGTAAATTTAAGATAATATGTGTCTTTATAACCGAAAACACGAATTATTTCAGCATCGCGATATATATGTGTTATACTGGAGGTTCCAAAGGTAAGTTTGAGAGGACACCGAAACAAATAAATAGCTTCGGAAAATCGTGAAAGCAAAAGTCTTAAGTGAATTAAGTTCAATGGCATCAGTATGTACTCCAATTTTCCCAAAATGAAAAACTTCTGATTTTTAGAAGCTCAATCGAACGCTTTTATCGAAAACCTCTATTCTGTCTATATTTATTGCAAATATATATTTTCAATAATGGAAAATTTCGATACGAAGGCAATAAGTAATACAATTTTCACGAAATAAATATTCCCTTTGTCAGACATATTGTCAAAAATTAGGCTTTAAAAAAGGTTTTCGATAAAATTCAACCTCGTTAAGTAAAAACAAGTTGGTTAGGGTTCTTCATCGAATGTTATCGAATATTAACCTAGAAGCATCAAGTTATGTAAGTTGTTACGAGCAAGTTATACACATTTCGTTATATATCACCTTCTCTAAGTGATTGCTATTTTTGCATAACCTCTTACTCGGTCTCAGTGAGTTCAATAGACTCCTTAACAAAATTTCTTTCCTCATTCCTTCTAGAGTAACTCGTAATTTTCGACCTCTGGCATTAACATTTTATAGATCAAATTATGCGTTACACGATCCTTTTCGTGTCTTATGCGTAAATTATAATAACCTCCATGATTTCCTCTCTTTTGAGCGGTCTATCCAATTATCTATATTATCTCATCTTGATTCCCCAAATCGTGCTTCGTTGACCAACTATAAAAAAATTATATTTGGTTGTATAGTTTTGAAAAAGTACCACACAAACCACTGACGGTAATCCATCAATGTTTGTGGATTTCAATAAGGATAACTAAAGAAGAGACAATTTCCTGATATTAGAGAGAAAGTTTGAATTCTGCCATAAACAGAAGAATGAAGGGCATGTGGACATGATATAAAACATTGGTCCTATAAAATCGTTGAATAGCTTAATCTCAGATCTCGGGGCTTAGCCATACAAATTAATATGTATATGTAAAGTTAGATTTTTTTAGAGGTGTAGAACTTTAAATTACAACAAAACAATGGTTTTGATATGAATTTTATTTATCCGAAAAATAATCTTGTGGCACGGCTCGCTTGAATGTAGTCCAATCTGGACGTCCAATTTACTGTGACTTTTTCCAACATTTGTGGCCGTATGGTTAAACATTTGTAGCTTATCCGCATAGACCAATGACTTTACATAGACCCACAGAAAGTAGTGCAGCGGTGTTAAATCACAAGATTTTGGAAGCCAATTTACAGATACAAAATGTGAAATTAGGCGGTCTCCAATCTTGTCTTTCAATAATCGATTGTGAAACGAGCTGTGTGACATGTTGGAACCACAGGTCCTGGACATCATGGTTGTTCAATTCAGGATTAAAATAGTTTTTAATCATGGCTCCATCATTGTTTTTGAAGAAGTAAGTACCATTGATTCCAGCCGCACATAAAGCGTACCAAACAGTCAGTTTTTCTGAATGTTACGGCATTTGAGGAATAGCTTCACTCCAAATGCGGCAGTTTAGCTTGTTGACGTAGCCATTCAACCAAAAGTGCGCTTCATCGCTAAACAACGATAATATGGACGTAGTGCGTGATACGTATTTCGCACAGAACCATTATTTTCGAAATAAAATTGCAGTATTTGCAAGCCTTATTCAGGCGTGACTCTATTCATGATGAATTTCCAAACCAAAGTGTTAATCGGCCGCCATTTTAAACAGTAATGTTTACTTCAAGTTGTGTACCTTGAAAAAAACCACACTTTATATATATATAATCTTAGTGAATTATTGCTTAACTTATTGTATAGTGAGTAACGCGTATAATATATATAAGCAATAGTTAGAAAGATCAGTCTTCATCGTCATCTTTTTATATGTACTAATAGCATGCGCCCCATTATTCGCACCAAAGCTTAAAATCTTTTCCGTGTTTTAATAGTTGAAATGATTCTTACACACGATTAGACTTTAAAACGTTTAAGCTGCGAATTCATACAATAAACGTACAATTTTCTTTAAACAGACTTACTTCTAAACCTACCAACGAGGGTTGGTATAGAAGTAACTAAGATTTCAATAGAAAAAAAGACGCTCAGACGGTCTTAAATATTGGTTTGCACCCAAATATGTTGTAAATTTAAATTACTTTTAAACTTTTCCCTAATAAACTATATCTGCCTAAGCAATTAAGATATGGAAACAAAATGACAATAAAAATTGAGAAAATACTTAATTATAAGTAAATTAAACATTTAATTTTTCAATATTTTTTATTATTTAGCATTGAGGAAATTGACAAAGCATGTAATCCCTCGGTTTCAATAATAGGTAGAAACTTGGCACAAATGGTTAGTTTGGCATTTTAAAATTGATTTTAATAGAAATAGATTTGTTTGTCAAAAGTAGCAAAAGCAACCAGCAAACCAGCAAAAGTAAATCCCTAATAATTCAAGAGACCGCAGTTTTGATGCAACTATAAACTGAAAGTCTTTTCACTCTTCAAACAGCTATGAACAGGGATATACCCATAACCCACGTTTGGAGCGATAACCGCCTTTTCAAGGTTTTGGCATTGACTTTTTACGCTTTTAAATATTTCTTTTTTTATTTTGCAATTTATTCAATTTTATAAATTGGTCTGCATTTAATGGCTTTATGTAGTTTGGCAGTATTTCTAGTGGTTTCCAAAAGAATATGCCAGTTGACAGGATCCGCCTTAAAATGAAATTCAAAAAGAGGAAAGTGCAAAAAGTCAGAGGCTTATTGGGCGACTCTCGAAGTACGAGACACGTGGCAAGCACGCCTCTAGTCATATTATTGTTCTCACACCTTTAGATTTGCGCATCTGTTTTGCTCTCGATTTGCGATTATGCTGAGTTCTTCGTGTAACCACAGTAATACTTAAGATGAGCACCACAAGAACAACACAAGTATCTGAAACCGGAGTAATGGCAGCTGGGAAACTGCTGTTATTATCCCACCTGCTTACTTTAATGCCAACAAGTGTTTGTATCCAGCTTTTAAAGTTCATTAGCTGAATGAATAGGCGAGGGATGCTTGGGCAGGGAACAACAATTGTGTGAAGCCCTTAACCTTCTTACATAATTGAGTTTTGCGATTATCAATTTAACATTTTAATATTTGTTTTTGGCTCAAAGCATTGAACAATGGGCACCAAAGAAAATTTTGTTTTGAAATAAAAGAGTAAGAGTAAAATACATTTTTAAAAATATAAAAATTAATAATAATATTAATAACTCCAATTTTCATATACGTTAGATAAACTTTACCCAATGAATAATGGCTAATTAATGACTTTTAATAAATATAATTAAATTTTAACTTTTTCTTTGTTCGAAATCGGCGGTAAAACAAATAACTTAAAACTGCATTACTTAACATAAATCAATTAAGAAGAAAATTTTATCACTTGGTCAAATAATATATAAACATGAGACTTTACAACCTATGTAATTTAATATTACTAAAAGTTAAATTTTTATTTGACAAGTTAAAAAAATTCAAATTCTTTTGTATGAATTTTGAAATTTTATTATCTGTATATAAAAGCAACATTTTGCTTGTGTATATACTCACAGAACTTAATAATAATACCTACCTAATTTCCTTCCTTAACAAATGCCTCCCCATTTTTCCATATCGACCAGTACCTCACGAATAAATTATTCGAATTCAAAAATCGCTATAAACTTGAACCTTAACAAAGTCTCACAAAAATAGTCTAGAGTGAGAAAATCGCTTGATCTAGTATATAACTGTGTCACTTTCTGTCAAGTGACTTAATTTATTTTGAGAACACCTAAATTCCAAGCCGAGATCTTCTATTTTAGCCGGCGAATAATATGCAAATAGTAATTTTTCGGGAAGCATTGATAATTCTAGCCGTTTTTTGGGTTGTCCCTCAGTCGTAATAAGGCAATTTTACATATGAACCAGATATTTGTTTTTGCAAAAATGAGAGTAATAAGATATTTCTGTAATCGATCTTTAATTTTTATATTAATATAAAAAAATTTGTAAGCTCTTTGTTTGGTAACAAATAAAACTATTGAAATTCGAATTCCAAAAGTAGTCAGCCGACTTCTCAGTTCGGCAATTTATTTGCGACTAATCTCAGGTTACAAAACCGATTCACTATTTCAGTGTATATTTAAAAAAATTACGCACAATAGAATAGAAAATGTAAGCTTTGCTTCCAGTCTATATAATAAGTTTGTTTATATTGAACGAACTGAAAATGATCTTTCCAAACCAACTCATTTGAAAATTATAAACCAACTGCTCAAAACCCTGACAAAAAAAAAGCTGCTAAAATAGCACCTTTTTTAATCGTTTTCTTCAGCGATAAATTTGATGCGAATTTGACAAGAATTTGCATATATTCGAAACTTTTGGCTGTCTGGCGTACTATTTAATTTAAACGAGCTTTGTAATATATGAATAAAAATATATAAAAAATAGATTTCTATATCTATATCGCTAAACGCCACTTAAAAAAATTTATTATTCAAAGAATAATAAACTATTTTCTGTACATTGCTTTCTCAAAGTCACTATAATTTTAAAATGCAAAATGAAAAAAAAAAAAACTAACAGATTGAAATGATTTTAAGCATAAACAAGACTTTTGAAAATCGTTTAAATTCGTGTACAAAAGTTAGCTTACCAATAATAGCAATAATAATCAAAAATTTCAATTGACATTACATTTCTTAGCCCAATTCGTTTGTAATCCGATTGAAAAAAATCAATAACTAGCCAAAAGCCACTGTACAGAAGGATTAATATATACAAAAGAGACTTATTAACTCTAACAAAAAAAATGATTAAGTTTAGTAATTTCCTTACAATTTTTATTCTATCTAAATTCAAGTATTATGCATTTTTAATGCAAAACTAACAACTAAAGCGACCCAACGTAAAAGGTATAACTGCTTATTAGCTGTTAAACAGATAATCGCATTATTCAGATTATTCGATTTGATTTTGATCCATTGTGCGACTCTTGGAAAATTAGCAGTCTATATGGCTACTCAAAAAAATATATAAAAAACGTGTAAATGGCCGTACCGTGCTCCATGCGGGCCATTAATGAGACCAGCAGCCAGAGAAATCCCACGAAGCGGCAGCAGCCTTAACATCGAGACAAACAGACACAGTCAACCACAGAAGCACTTTACCCTTGAGCACGTGACATGAAATCCTAAAAATGCGAAAACCACAAGCGGCAGACACACACACACAACTGGAATCCAAAGTCGACTCCTAAGCCACCTGGTGGAGCTTGTGCTGCTGCCCTTGCATCTCACTCTTGCTGGTACTGCTGCCTTATTGTGTATTTCATTTTGAGCAGATTATGAAGTTAATTTCCAAAAGGCTAAAGCGCAGAGCGAAAGGTAGCTGGGAAACCAAAAGGAAAATGTTCATTCCATCGAGTTGGCTTGTTTTTCTTGTGAAACTCGTGTCCGTATTTTGAACTTTGTCGGCCGAAAACTTTTAAAACGCATTACTTTTGTAATCTGTGCTAATATTTGAACAACCCTATGAATCAGTACGAGTTAAATCATTTGGCCATTTAGCATAAACAGCATTAGGCCATAACAACGTTTGCATATTAATAATGTTTGTATACATTGGGTAAGGAGATGTGGCTTTTACAGAAGTATACCGGTTGACTATGATTTTCCTGGACCTAATTTGCTTGATGTTTGAACTGTTGAGATGTTGTTATTATTATTAAGTTGTTAACAAACCTTGACTCTGATTGCTTTTCCTTGGTCTCATGCTAAACACGTGCTTAGTGGGAACTGACTTTTAGCCGGTTCAATCACTTAAACCTGTGCTCTGATCTATTTGGCCAATATAAGATACTCAAAAGTTGAATAACCGCAAAGTGGTAACTTAGCAACGGTTGGATGCACACAGAGGATACCACGTATTGCATTAATTGTGACACAAATGTGAGTCATAAATGGTGACCCAGAGCATTGCTGATGAGTATTGGGAGAGTTGCATGGATCCTGTATGCGCCTCACGTAGCTGACACATGGGGCATGACGGGTAGATGGATGGTTTGATGACACCGCAATTGTCGCGTGACTTACAAAATCTTTAACGTTGTTTATACGTACGGAAACCCTTATTTGCATTCTGGGATCAAAAGTCCAAGTTCAAAAGTCTGCAGAACTTTTTTGATTTTTTTTGTGTGTTTGGTTTAATTTTAAAATGAGTTCTTAAGTGTTAGTCTTTAAATTGAAACAATTCAGTCACGTTGGCACACAAAGTTATTTAATAGTTTGATTATATCTGAACTATAAGCCCAACTGCTGCAACTGTGTTTGCCTCTACGTTTACCCAGAACTGAGTTTCTATGCAAGCCCTTAGTTTGAGGAATCCTATGTATTTTGATTTAGTTCTATGTTCATCGTTACTTAGCTGGACCATGCAGATAACTCTAATTAATAGAGATTTCTTTCTTAGTTAAAAAGCGTATACTTATTTGCTAGCTATGCATGGAGATCTAGATATGTGCTAGACAATACACCAATGCTGAAGGGTGAACTCCAATTACGGAATTGGCGAGTGTGCTACCACCAAGTTCTGTATTACCTCTTCAAAATTTCTTAGTCATTTTCAGGCTGTATTACCGTATTAAGTCTGATGCACAACATTTACACCTTGAAGATCTTTCAAATATTAGTATAAGATATTGCTCGTATAGGGTCTGGAGGTCAATGCCGGAGCAAAACGTCAAATTCCATAATGAATCATATTCATAACCTCGCTTTTTTTAAATGCGTCCAGCTATGATATGATCAAGGATCTGAATACCTGCCGAAGAACACTGAGATGACTTACTTTTTTCAGAAGTAGCATACGCAGTTCCGACAAAGGTTAAACAAGGATATGGGAGAATAATCTCTTTACTTCACCTGCCAAATCTCAGTTGTTTACATTTTACTACCAGAACTCATACATACTGTTGAACTGCGGGATTAGGATTGAAAACGATTCTTTCGTAATAAACACTAGTTAAAAAGTCACGTTGTTTGTAATTAGCGCGCTAAATACTTTTTGTTGAAAATGGTAATAATAAGGCAAAGTAAAAAGTATGTAATGGTGCTTGAGCTAGGCTTTCCTATTACAACATAATATAATATAAAAAAGAGAATATTTTGGTTTCTGGCAACACTAATTCTAACTTCTATTAAAGTACTTTGGTCTATAATTTAAACACTTACAAACGTACAGCCGTAATAATTCTTCCATTTTATAGTCAGATTCATCTACCATCTGACATGGCTATTCGAAATGTTGTATTAAAGTCATGCAGGCACTTTAAATTATTGAAAATTAAGCCGCCAACATGCATACGTGAGGACAAAGGAAAGTATTAAAGCTGCATCCGCCAGTGTTACTTTTGACCCTGAATTGTCGATTCTGCGCTGTTCACAACTGTGAACACCTCTCCATGGAGAATATTGTTAAAGGATTTGAATGTGAAACCTTTTAAAATACAGCTGATGCAAAAAATAATGCCACGCGGCCTACCACAGCGGTAAACTTTTGGTGAATGGTTGCTTGTAAACATGAATGAAGATCCGCTTTGTTATCGAAAAATTGTATTAAGCTAATTTCATTCTGCATGGAAACGTAAATAAGCTAAATTGCCGCATTTGGACTAAAGTCACCAAAAGACTGTATCCTAAAAAAGTCAGTGCACTTTAGGTCGGCGAACGTTGTTGTGAATGGCGGCAGCCATTTGTATGACAAACACCGAGGCGAGTTCGGTGTGTGGTTAGTTTATGTCTTGGAGCCGGTCAACTGACAGTCTAAATCTTACAAATATTTATCAGCAATTCGAAAAGATATGTATTTAAGCCTGAAGTCTGAATTTTGCTTTTTCAAACTAGATGATTCGGAATGTTTTATTTAATATAAAGGGCGATTGTTTTGAGAACACTTACTCGAGTAACTGACGCGATATACGTGCTTTATATATGACCAGATTCGTTTGTTATTTTGAAATGAGTGGCTTACAGAGTAAACAAGTTATTTTCTTTTTCATCAAAATTCAATAAGCAAAATAATGCATTCCCCTCATTTTTAGTAAACGCATATCTGGTCAGAAGCAATGCAGAAACTAACAATGCATCCCTAAAATCTTACTGATTCGTATGCATTAGGTATTGGGACGTACTTTTGTAATAATGAAGAAGATTGGACCTTAAATGACGAGCGCTACCTTAAAATGCTCAAAAAATGCTTAATTTTGTTTGCCAAAATGAAGAAACTCAACTTTGGTTTGAAGGTGTCACCTGTCATACAAAATGCGAAACTATGGTCCAAATAAAAGGCAAAGTCAATGAGTTTCGAATTTTTGGCATCAGATGATTCAAGTAGCCCTACGGTTGGTTTAGAAAAAAAGGAAACTCAAAGCAAGACCGCATTGTATTTTATTTTTAAAATAAATTTCGCTAACTCAATTTACTAATCAGCGTAAGTAGCTATGAAATTCGCACGCATAAACTAGCACGTTTCAGTCATTTAATTTAACTACTTGTTCTTAATTAACTTAACTTTGCAAGTTCTATTAAACTAAAGCAACTAAAAACCCAAAATCTGGTCCATCGCATAAAGCTAGCTAGTAATACGTGTTCCGTGTTATATTTCGGATGTGATGCTCGCTCATATCCTTTAATTTAAAGCACATTTTAAGTTAATTATAGATATTCGTCTCGTAATTGGTAAAGGAATGTGCAGCATATCTTTTAAAGCCACTTATACAAATTATTGCATAATTTGTAGCTGTTAGTTAGCCATGTTTCTTGTTTTTTTTTTGTCCTGTTTCCAGCGCAAATTGCACATTATTTTTGAAGCACATCATGAAAATCACCCAAAGGTGAAAACTCATAATAATTTTTCTTCATATTTTATGAGTAAATTAAAAAGCTAACCCCAAGTCATTGACTACCAGGAGTCCTGCCACGTCGCTCAGGTCGTATACGTGCACACGTTCAAAGTACAGGCGACTCCACGATAACCGCCCCAGGTTGCTGGGTCAGACAGTAGCCACCGTGTGGCAGACACACTTACTTGCTCCACATTGGCTGCCTTGGCTTGTTGGCTACACAAAAAGAAAACAATGTGAGTAATTCGAGCATGACAGTGGAATACTCTGCACCACCTTTACCGCGTTAGTATGAGCTTATTCATTTCTGTTTATGTACTTCAGCTTTGCTTCTTGCTAGATGAATAATGTTGCAAAAATCCTAATCGGGTGGACGATACAAATTCATGTGGCATGCCACCCTATGTGTATTACATAAACTACCTAAGCCAGTTATGTCCCAGGTCCTTAGGCTATGCAGGGTATTCGAAAATGTTAAGAAAAAATAAATTGCAAGCATGCGGATTGGTTGGAAACTTGGCTATCGTGCTTTGCGGTGCACCACTGCGAATGCGTGATTTGTATGACTTATCAATCACGTTTAATGGATTTTCCTTTGAGCAATGCGCAGTGTGGGAAGTTTCTAAAAAATTTATAACAAGTTGGCAGCACGCAGCTCTCAAATTGAAAAGTTCGCTAATGAAGCTTGTCGTTTGGGCAATGACTTTTGTATTTCTTGGCCAAAGTCCCTAACAAAACTTATGACAGAACATATTTCATTTCTTATTTATTTACTTTAAGGATCTAACTAGACTCCAGTATCAGTGCCGCGTAAGGCTCCAAGGACAAATTGCTGAGCGTGACGCTGGTACTGCAAAATAAAAAAAAAAAAACAAACAAAATGAGCTGCTGTTTTGGTGGAGACTTTAAGTAACAAGCAACTCACCCCACTGAGGCCGTGGCTTGAGGATTTAAGATCTTAATCTTAAAATTGCCGGAGGTGCGCAGTGCACTGGCCACATCCACATTAACGCTAGTGTCCAGCACATTAGCAACAAGCACATAAGTGGGCTCATCTTTTAAGGAGCGCTTGATGGCTACTACATTTTCGCCTATGGCTGCATAGCTGACTGCTCCATATTGCAGTGTCTTTGACTTGCGCAACGCCACCAGCTGCTTGTATATATTTAAATGGCTTGTACTGTCCAGCTTTTCCGTTTCTACATTTATACTCATATAATTGGGATTAATGGGCAACCAAGTTTTACTATTGGTAGAGAATCCTGCATTAGCCGTGGCGCTCCATTGAAACGGTGTGCGCGCGGGATCGCGTGTGAACTGCTGATATATGTCTTTGTTGGAATTGCAAGCAGCTGGATCACGGCTGTCCTCCCAACTTATCTCCAAATCAGTCATTCCCAGCTCCTCTCCCATATAGGTTATGCTGACACCGGGTAAAAATGTTTGCAACATATTCATAATATCAATCCGTTTCTCACCATAGCGACTGCCGACGCGGCGTTGATCATGGTTACCCATCTGTTAAGTATTGCTTTTGGTTAAGAAATCAAACTTTTAAGTAAAGCATGATCTCAGCTAACTTACCACCCAGTTGGCAGTCTTTCCCGCTGGCATTTGCTCCAGCCAGCTGCGTATGATCTTCACAAAGTTGGGTGCACTTAACTGCGTATTATCCTTATTACCATTGCCGCCCACAATAAATTGAAAATTAAAAGGTATTTCTGCGCCTTTGGTTGTGCGATTTCCATAGAACTGCATGACATAGTCGAGACCCGAGTACGTCTCAATCATAAGAACACGTGTGTCACCTCCATGTATGCGCTGATAATCATCCAGTAACTGGCGCCACTGATACACCATGTCCAAAGTCTCAGGCAGATCTTGTGTATAAATATGTCGCAGATACGAGGAGTCTTCGGGATCGCTTGTGTAACCACTTAGCGGCTCATCGGGATAACGACCTGTCGCGTCTGGTAATACCTCAAAGCACCAAGGAACAGCATCAATACGAAAACCAGCAACCCCACGATCCAACCAGTAGGTTAAAACGCGCTTCATTTGCGCCACAACTGCCGGATTACGATAATTCAAATCAGGCTGTTTAACCGCAAACTGATGCAAATAGTATTGGCCACGCTCTTCATTCCACTCCCAGGCACTGCCGCGAAAAGCCTGCAGCCAATTGGAGGGTGGCTCGCGTTTACCCGTCGAGGCATTTATGTAGCCATCATGCCATACATAGTAATCTTCATAGCCACGCTCACGACGCACTGACTTTTGAAACCAAATACTCTCATCGCTTGAGTGATTTGGCACAAAATCTAAAATTATTTTTAAACCACGCTTCGTAGCCTCAGCCACCAATTGATCAAAGTCATCGAGCGTGCCATATTCCTCCTGTATGTCATAGAAGTCAGCTATGTCATAGCCAAAGTCTGCCATGGGCGATGTGTAAATAGGTGATAGCCACGTAGCCGTGACTCCTATTTCCTTCAAATAGTCCAGCTTTGAAATAATACCTTGCAGATCACCAATGCCATCGCCATTTGAGTCCTTAAAACTGCGCGGATATATCTGATAGAACTGTGCCACTTGCCACCAGTCCCTTGTAGCTGTTGTCGTCAGCTCAACTTCCCGTAGCGCGCAGGCCAATATCAACGCAACCAATAGCTTAATTTGTAACATTTTTTGCAACTGAAAAGCAAAGTTCCCAAACTGCGCTTTTATATCATTATCATCGCTGGCTAAATTACAGATAATGCTCGAGTGACTGTCAGTTCAGAAGTATTTATTTAATTAACTATGAGATACAATTGAGTGTCTGTAATATTTTGTCTAAAACGATGAGTAAGTACGATAACTGAGGTAGAGTGACACTTGAGCAAGCACTAAGTACATGCCCAGTATAGGCAGCTGACGACGTTCTCCGGATGTATAGTAAAAAGTGCTGCACAACATTTGGGAGGGCGTGCGTAGCACCAAGGCCTCCTTCGGTAGCAGCTTCAGTTGAGTGGCATTGATACGATCGCTGTTAAAAGCAAAAATTTAAGTTAAGAGTTGTCTGTCTAGATCTGCTAACTGCACACTTACCCCACTTTTACTGTGGACTTGCTGGTGATTATAACAATGTCCAATTCGGTGGGTAAGTCTGGAAAGTGTTGCTGCACGTTGAGTGTCTCGACACCATCATAGATGTTCATAAGCGTTACGTACGTATAATCATGCAACAAATACCTGCCAATTGAGGGTTGCATTGTATACCGAAATGGAAATTTGTAGTTGCCCAATCTTACCGCTTAATGCCCAGGACTGCATCACTTAAGGCCTTAACCTCAGTATTACCACGTTGTAGTGTATTGGAATTGGCTCTCAGCTGCAGTAGCTGTTTGTAAACATTTAAATGACTTAAAGGTAGTTGCCGCTGCTGCACCACATTAACTTCCCGATAGTCTTTGGCAATCGGTAGCCATGTCTTGGAGGCATTACTAAAACCTGCGTCAGCATCTGCACTCCATTGAAAAGGTGTACGCTCTGGATCGCGTGTGAATTGTTCGTAAATGCTTGGATTGGTATTACATGCTGATGGATCGACAGTGTCCTTCCAGGATATCCAGACATCTGTCATGCCCAATTCTTCGCCTTGATAGCTAACACTGGCGCCGGGTAATGTTGCTGTCAGCATATTTAGCATGTCGACACGATCCGTTCCTAGACGTGAGCCTACACGTGGTTTATCGTGGTTGCCAAGCTAAATGAGCAAAATTGGGAACAAAAAATAAAGTATGTTCGTAGCTTTGGCAGCCTCACTACTATTTACTTACAACCCAATTGGCTGTACGTCCCTGGGGCATGTGCTGCAGCCATTTTTGCACAGTATCTGCATATGCATGAGCATTGGAAGAATTTGTCAGTTCGCTAATCAGCAAAAAGTTAAATGGTAGCTGAGCACCCTCTGCCGTAGCATTGCCATAGTATTGCATCACAATATCGATGGGTGAATAGGTCTCGGCCATGAGTATGCGATCGTCGCCACCATGTTGACGCTGGTAATCATCCAGAACAGCACGCCACTCATAGACCAGATTAATGGTCTCAGGCTGATCAACAGTATAAATGTGCTGCAGATAGCCGTAGTCATCGGGATCATTAACCCAATTATTCCGAGGCTCATCTTTGTATTGACCTTGAGTGTCGGGTGCAAGCTCAAAGACATGTGGTACTGCATCTATGCGAAAGCCAGACACGCCTTTGCCAAGCCAAAAGCGTAGAACATTCTAAGAAGAGTTTTGAAAAAATAAGTTACACTCTTTTTTTTTTAAAGTGTACTGAGAGTTGCACATACCTTCATGGTTTCACGAACTTTGGGATTGCGATAGTTAAGATCGGGTTGTTTTTTGACAAACTGATGCAAATAGTACTCCTGACGTCCCTCGTGCCACTGCCAGGCTGAACCGCGAAAAACACTTATCCAATTGCTGGGCGGCTGTCTAGTGCCATTTACCTGTCTGCCGGGATGCCAAACATAAAAATCTTTGTACTCCGGCTCACGTGCTGCCGAACGCTTAAACCAATCGCACTCATCACTTGAATGATTTGGCACAAAATCCAATATAATCTTAATGTTCAGTAGCTTAGCCACTTCCATTAGTTTCTCAAAATCTGCCATATTGCCAAAAATTGGTGCTATTTCAGTAAAATTGGCAATATCATAACCAAAATCAGCCATAGGAGATGTAAAAATTGGTGACAGCCAGGTGGCTGTAATGCCCAACTCCTTAAGGTAGGGCAGGCTTGTCGAAATACCTACAATTATATGTGCCTTTGTGTTAGATTGTCTCTTAGATTTTTAGCTTTATCTTTACTCACCATTCAGATCGCCCACGCCGTCGCCATTGCTGTCCTTAAACGACCTTGGATATATCTGATAAAAAGTCCCATGTTGCCACCACTTGAGCTCATCGTGCTGCTGTTGTACTTCTACAAATTCTGCATGATAATTGGGATAGACGCCTCCGAAAACAATTGCAATAAATTGCAAAAATATTACTAAACGGTACATTTCTAGGTTCCAATATATATTTAATTTTTTTTTCTTTTCTCAAGCGATTGCGGTAAACAAACGACAGCAACTGGTGTGTTCCCTTCAGAATGCACCGCCTTTTGCTTATGTAAATAATATATGTGCGAACTTATGCTCTCTCTCAGTCGATTTTATTTTTAGTACATCTCAAAAGCGAATAATGAGTTGTTTGTTGGGCTTGTTCCATGGAGCACAACATAATAATGCACTCACTTTGTCGCGTCTCAAACAATGGGTGACAAAAGTATGCGCATTCAAAGCTTTTTTTTTTTGTGGGGAGAGAAAAATGCAGAAATGTATTGGACTCCTAAAAACAAAGGCCTAAGTTGACTGTTGTCATTATTTAGATATTTATAAACGGTTTTAAGCGAATCTTGAGATTATTATGAAACAATAACTCTCAAATATTTTATCAGCAATATTCAATCACATAACATATAAACACTTAACATTTAGCAGGCACTGTTTGAACAAAAACTGCTGACACTGCTCTCGTGCTCTCGTATCTCAAAGTTTTATAATTCTCTTGTACTCACACTTTCTCGCTCTCCGATTTGCCTTTAGCCGGCAGCTGTTTAACGTTCATTTGCCTTTTGCGCATCTGATTAATAATGAAAAAAAAAAAAAAAACGAAAATAAATAAATCCCAATCATAAAAACATATTTTATGGCTTCACTCTACTCGTGACTCGTGACTCAAGCGATACGCACCCCAAAGCGGTTTTGTCTGTCTGATAAGCTTAATCAACTAATTGTAAACAAACACAAAAAGTATAAAAATAAGAAAATTTATGTTTGCTTGCCAAAATGATTATTTCGAGTTAAGAGATTTTCCAAAGATTGGGTTTATTGTGCTCTATAAAACAAAATTAAAGGTAATTTTATAGCGTTGTGGTGGAGCGCAAGACGATGGACTCGTGGGGCATAAGCGTGATACTGCTGGCTGATACTTCATCGCCTATTTGTCTTATGGACTTGTCGGTGACCAATGCATATTGGAACTTGGATGGTAGACCAGTGAATGCATTGTTCAAGTTAATGTTCTCGATGGAACCAAAGATGTTGAAGAGCGAAATGTAAACGTAATCGCCCTTAAGATAACTGTGGAAAAATGGTTTAGTTAGCAATTGTCTTTTACTGAAAAAATGAATTTGTTACTAACCGATTAACTGCCAGAACATATTTGCTAACAGCCTTGATATCGGCGGAGCCTTCCTCAATGGCGGGTTCCTGGCGCAGCTGCTGCAGTTTCTTGAACACATTCAAGTGACTCAGAGGTATGCCACGTTCACGCTTAACATTGACTTCTTCGTAGTCCTCACCAACAGGCAACCAAGTACTGGAACCGGTGGTAAAGCCAGCTAACTTCTCATCAGTCCACTGCATGGGTGTGCGTGCTGGATCACGTGATGTTGCCATATAGTCCTCCTCGTAGCCGTTACAAGCTTGAGGATCTACAGTATCTTCCCAACTGACATAGCCATCCAGCATGCCCATTTCCTCGCCATTATAGGTAATACTACAACCAGGCAAAGTAAGCAGCAGTATATTGAACAGATCAATACGCTCCGCACCGAAACGTGAGCCTACACGATTTTTGTCATGATTGCCAATCTGTTAAAATTTCATCAAATCATATTTATTAAGGGGAAACTGTTGGGAATATCTTGAAAATGATAACTACTTACCACCCAGTTGGCGCTTTTGCCAGCAGGCATAAGGTTTAGCCAATTGTTAATCAAATACTCATAATGATAGGCATCAGAGTCCGCGTGAAGATTAGTTATCAGCTGGAAGTTAAATGGTATCTGTGCACCATCTGCTGTGGAATTGCCATAGTAGTCCATGACAATTTCAATGGGCGACCAAGTTTCAACCATAAGTATGCTTAAAAAAAGTAAATATCATTAGTTACAAGCTGCTACACTAATTTATATTAATGGCATACCGCTCATCACCACCATTCTCAGCTTGGAACTCATCCAAGATATCCCGCCACTCATATACTAAATGCGGTGTCTCTGGCTGATCTACAGTATATATTTTTTCCGTATAGCCATAATTATCTGGATCATCAGTCCAGTGATTGCGGGGCTCATCGGGATAGTTGCCATTTTCATCGGCTTCCACTTCAAAGGCATGATAAATGGCATCCACACGAAAACCATCAATGCCCTTGCGTAGCCAGAAGCGCAGAACCTCGTTCATTTCCTCACGCACCACAGGGTTACGGAAATTAAAATCGGGCTGTTTTTTGTGGAACTGATGCAAATAGTATTCTTGACGCCCTTCATGCCATTCCCAAGCGGAGCCGCGGAATACACTAACCCAATTAGTTGGGGGCCTGCGTACGCCGTTCTCAACAAAGCCAGGATGCCAGATATAGTAATCTTTGTACTTCTCCTCACCTGCTGCAGAACGTATAAACCAATCGCACTCATCGCTCGAGTGATTTGGCACAAAGTCCAAAATAATTTTGATATTTAGTTCTTTGGCACGTGCCATCATGTTTTCAAAATCTTCCATTGTGCCAAAAAGCGGATCAACCTCCTTAAAATCGGAGATATCGTAGCCAAAGTCTGCCATGGGTGATTTTAGGAACGGCGACAACCAAGTGGCAGTAATGCCAATTTCCTTTAGGTACTCCAACTTTTCTGTAACTCCATTCAAATCGCCTACGCCATCACCATCGCTATCCTTGAATGAACGCGGATAGATTTGATAAAAAGAAGCGGTTTTCCACCAAGGTGCTGCAGCATCGGCGGCCAAAAGGCCCAAACCGACTAAAAAGAATATGCTAGTCCAATTGGCCATTCTAAACTAACACTTCCAAGTCTGCTGCGTGGATTCTTATACCCACCAGTACTAGGGGTCTTCGTATCTTTACGATCGCAAAGATAGAAGTCTTTTTTACAACCGAATCCAATACATTGCGCATTTTTATAGTGGATTTTCCATAAATAAGCTTGCTGTGATTTACGATGCACTTTAATCTCTATAAGATAATGAACAAAGGTGGCCAAGTTGGGTTAGGTTCTAAAAAATACTTGATCAACCGATATTTTTTCACGTTTCAGAGTTAAAGGCTTCAACTGGTTGTGAAAGAGAGCCACCTGATAGCTCACGAAGATCTGCGTTTTCGCTCTCTAAAATTTTCTATTAATTAAGATTAAAAAAAGAACAAAAAATTGATCATTTCAGACGTCCAAAGTTCGCTTAGTTGTATTGTTAAGTTTTTCTTAATATAACCATTAGTTCGTGAGTAAAATATGTTGCTATACCTGGTAGTTGGTAATCAGCAAATGGTATGTTTCGTGCAAGAACTTCACTGTGGGCTTATTCACAATTTCTGTAATTACTGGATAATAAGAACCATCTTTGGGAAAAATTGCGATATAAGCAAAGGTGATAATCAGGCCTTATCAGTTGAAAGGTCCTCAAAGTGAGCAAAATGTCTTTGGCCTTATCAGTTAAAAGGTCCTCAAAGTGAGCAAAATGCCTTCAACGCTTTGAAGATATTACTTGACAAACTTGACAAATCATTAAACAAAATTCGCTGTTAAACAAGATTACAATTTTAGGTAGGGATCTCTCTGCTCTCGCATGTAAGTCTTATCTATTTTAACTATCAGTTCAAATCCCGAAAGATTTTAATTATCTGTACAGCTTATCTGAAGATTTAAAGAGTTACTGAATTTTTGTGAATTAAATATTATTCCTAATATGACGCCATTCATAAAATAATAAACGAGTCGAAGCAAATGGAAAAATATTCTTTTAAGTATTCAGAACGCGATTATGTCTGTATGAACATTAATAAATAATTTACATTACGTGTACGATTATTCAATTTAATCTTTTAGAATAAAATAATGGCGAACTTTGAATTCGGGCGCTGATGACTTTGGGATACGCTGAACCTCTTGACAGAAAGGGCTTTGAGTTGGTTGGAAGGCCTGATGCACCAATACAAACCGATATATGTGTCCCAAAAGAAATAAATTTGAAGCTAAGGATGGGGCATCCTCCTTCAGAAGGAGAACTAGGCAATCATGAATAGTAGAAATTCTGTATTGAATGACCTTAGGGTAATCAATATTTTTATAAACAGATTTTTTTAACAGCTATTCAATATAGTCCACTAATCTGGTCTTTGGCACAAAGCTTCGAAACTCAGAAGAACTGTAGAGCATCCAACTGGATCACGAAAAAAAAGGAAATCCAAAATCAAACGATTGTTTTAACTGATTTATCCTATATGAGCTAAATTGTACACCCAACCAATTATAGGCAAAGTTAAAAAAGTGG
This sequence comes from Chymomyza procnemis, assembly GCA_035046065.1. Classification (NCBI taxonomy): domain Eukaryota; kingdom Metazoa; phylum Arthropoda; class Insecta; order Diptera; family Drosophilidae; genus Chymomyza; species Chymomyza procnemis. The sequence continues at coordinate 5,361,010 of JAWNOJ010000023.1, read as the reverse complement.
TGCTTAAAAATTGTATAAGAATTTGGAGTACCGAATTTGATTTAGATTTCTTGCTTCATATAATAAATCTATTGCAATAATCGGATGATAAACAAATTATACATACAGTACTTCACTTAATTACTTTTAAATACTTACGATATCTTTAAAAACAAATCAATAATATGTCTAAAGCAAAGAATACACTATATAATGTGCTGAACAGTATCGCTGCCACACTCTCACCAGACTTCAATCTGCTTTGCTTAAAACATCATTTTTTGGTAAGTAACACCCTTTTAAGAACTGTGTCGTATATTTCCTATCATATGTACGTACATCAACTTTTCTAGGTCACTCTGGTTGATCTCCGAATTTTCTTTTTGTTTATAAGAAATAACACCATGCACAAACATAATATACATATTTTACCCTACGAAACAGGTTATCATGAGGCATACAAAAATTGTGTTCCAAAGTTTATGTGTTCTGAGCAGTAAGGTTTTAAAAATAGCGCCGTTTTTGTCTGACATACCCCCTTTTCGAATTCCATTACCCCCAAGCGACACGCAAAACCCACGCAGACCTGTAAGCATAAATTCCCAATGTCAAGAAGTACTTGCCTATAATACTGATAAGATTTCCATCGAACCAACTATATTACTACAGCAGAATTGGCAATCTTTTTCAAGATGTCATAAAACGTTTAAGCAAAACAGCAGCAATTATGAGACCGGCGCAAATACCTTTAGTTCGTTACACGACTGCTACTTCGAATATTTAATAATTAGAGAGGAGCGCGTGATACTGATAGTCAGAGACACCCGAAAATGTTTCAATGTGTATAAAATTGCAACGTCAATCTTTAATAAAATGTACTCTGCACAGCCCGTGACTTCTGCTGGTCAAAGGAAGCAAAAATATTAAAGATAAAATTGTTCAACAATATAAAACATAGTTTCAATACATAGTTCAAAATTTTAAGAACTTTTAAAACGTGCCTGTCGTGCAGCCGAAACCACATTTACCATCACCGCTAAAAAATTATATTATTAGGGGGTTATTTTCCGAAATAAACACGCAGAGGTCGTAAATATGTCACCTAGAAAACTAAAGCTAATCTCTGAGCAATATCAGCTAATAATGCATACAATATCAACGTAGGTTTATCGCGGGTATAACTTATCGACAAAGTAACGATTATATTGCACATATATATATTGGTTATGAAGAATCGCCAGCACAAACGAACATTGATCGACCCGGTGGCGAGTTGACACTATGAAAGCGGTTCCAAAACTTTTGGCTCTATGCAGCCTACTAGCATTGGCTTTGCCCACCTTAGCCGAAGTAGGTTGGTGGCGTCATGCGCAGTTTTATCAGATTTATCCCAGATCCTACAAGGACAGTGATGGAGATGGTGTCGGAGATTTGAACGGTGAGCATAAATTGTCCAGTTTTGATGTTGCCTTTGATTCAACTTGTTTTCATTAGGCATTACGCAACAGCTGAGCTATCTGAAAGAGATTGGTATCACAGCTACATGGCTATCGCCCATATTCACCTCGCCTATGGCTGACTTTGGCTATGATGTGGCCAATTTTACGGAAATTGATCCCATTTTTGGTACTATGGAAGATTTTGAAGCCTTATTGACACGTGCCAATCAATTGGGCATTAAAATTATACTCGATTTTGTACCCAATCATTCAAGTGATGAATGCGATTGGTTTATACGTTCGGCTAAAGGAGATCCTGAATATAAGGACTTTTACGTTTGGCACACAGGTAAGGTGGTAAATGGCGTACGCCAGCCACCCAATAACTGGATATCCGTTTTCCGTGGCTCCCAATGGACGTGGAATGATGAACGCCAAGCTTATTACTTGCATCAGTTTCATGCTAAGCAACCCGACTTAAACTATCGCAATCCAAAAGTTGTGGAAGCCATGAAGGAAGTTTTACGTTACTGGCTACGCAAGGGAGTCTATGGCTTCCGTGTTGATGCCGTGCCACATGTATATGAAATTCCACCTGACGCCGATGGTAATTGGCCCGATGAGCCGCGCAATTTCGCCGTCAATGATCCCGAAGACTACAGCTATTTAGATCATATTTATACCACAAACCAGCCGGAGACCATTGAGCTAGTCTATGCTTTCCGTGATGTTATGGAGGAAATTGACGCTGAGCTGGGTGGTGATGATCGTATATTGATGACCGAAGCTTATGCACCACTGGATGTGCTCATGCAATACTACGGTAACGCCACACATAATGGTTCACAAATTCCCTTTAACTTTGAGCTGCTTTCCAATATACATCGTGACTCCGATGCCTATCACTACTCTGAGCTTATACACAATTGGATGGATAACATGCCTGAAGGCAAATCGGCCAACTGGGTTGTAGGCAATCACGATCAAAGTCGCATTGGCTCGCGTTTAGGTGAAGATCGCATTGATATTATCAATACCATGACCATGACCTTAGCTGGCGCCAGTGTTACCTATCAGGGCGAAGAGATTGGCATGACAGACGTGTTTATCTCATGGGAGGATACCGTTGATCCGCAAGCATGCCAATCAAATCCTGAAGAGTTTGAGCGTCTCACACGTGACCCTGTGCGCACACCCTTCCAATGGAGTGATGAAAAAAATGCCGGCTTCTCCACGGCCAACGAGACTTGGTTGCCAGTGTCCAATAACTATAAGCTGGTTAACGTAAACCGAGAACGCCAAATCGCATTGAGTCATTTCAATGTTTATAAGCAATTGAGCGCTCTGCGTGCTGAACCTACGCTGAGAGAAGGCGACTTGGATGTCAAAGCTCTGGGACCCAATATCTTGGCTTTCAAACGGTAAGCGATGGACTCAGTCACATGCCATTTTCTTTATAAATGCTTTCCTTTATAGTTCCTTGGCTGGACACAAGTCGTATGTCACAGTACTAAACATAAATGATGATGTGGAATCGGTAAATCTGAATGCCGCCTTCACGGATATTTCATCACAGCTTCAATATGTTGTGGTCAATGATAAGAGTACAAGACGCAAAGGGTAAATATTTATTTTAAGTCGATTGATTGTATATTAACTAACATTTTATTTAAATTTTAGTGATCTGACGTATTCTGATTCTGTGCTTCTAATGCCCAAGGAGGGTATTGTCCTAAGTACTCTTTAAATAAGTATTTAAAATAAAAATGAAATGAAATAAATTATGGATCCAAGGTTTCTAATTCAGTATGGCCCACATGCCTGATATTCGGTATTCCTAGAGACAACTTGAGAGTATTTGTTACATGGAACTTTTTGGGAATTGTTGTTGTTGTATATTTTATTGTCTTTTGAAGTTTACAATAAGAACAGAATAACACTCTTAAACCCCCAGTGGTTAGAGCTTCAGGGGTACGAATTATTACTGCGATTTTGAAACTTCCGCGGATAAGAACAGTGACGCAGATCTTTTTTGATAAGCTATTGTATTAGAGGACATTTCGCAGTGCAATGACTGCTTGAGATAATAAATAAAAGCTAAAAAATGAATGTTCGCTTAAGTGCATACTACAAAATTATATAAAAATAATCATATCAATAGACAGATCTAATCGATTTTTTAAGGTGAGACACTTTTGCAAAAATCAAATGAGTAGTTATCGGTAAATCGTAATAGAAATTGACCATTTCGTCATATCGTGCAAATTCAGAAACCTTTTCGAAAAACGACAAATTTCTGCTAAACTTTAAGTACATATGCAACCAGTAATAGCCCACTAGATGTAATTTAAACATACTATTATTTATTATATGTCGTTTGAAAACAATGATCCAACAATGATATATGCAATCGTATCTTGCAGGACTTCAACCTTGTTAATCAGGCTTGGACTATCCAATGTGTCCTAAATCATTATTTTTTCGTTGCCCCCACCCTGCGGCATTTAATACCTTGCGAGCTGTGATTTATTCATTCATCTATCCGTTGTGACATCATTTGACAAGATTGTCCTTATCAAAAATAGCCTATTCAAGTTGTAAATTGATTTTATATTAATCGCTATAGATCCATACAGGTGTGGGATTTTGAGTATATGCCCAAAGGCTGATAAAAGGTTGATTGACGACTACTAGGTTTTTATCAAAAATTTTATAAATTTTTCATTATCGATATACAACAAAATTCGTTTCAAATCATATCTGCACATTTAATTATGGTTCTTATCAATCCTAACGTAACTTTGGGTTAACTGAATAAAAGCTTGTCGTTGTCAAATTTAAAGTAATTTTAATTGTTAAACATTCAAGCAGGCCAACGTAAAACAACTGACTCATAGGGCAGAAGCACCAGATTGCTTCTCAGATCAACGGTTTCTCTGGGAATGGAGATAAAAAAATATTTTAAATATTATCAGTTGTTGATTTATAATTAGACTCACCCTTTGTTGTGGGGTGAATAGGATGTGACGAGCACATATTCGAAAGTCCTATCGGCCAGGGCATTAATCACTTCTACTTTATTGCCCAAATTAACGAGTATGCGATACTCCTCATTCAACTGGTTGGTACTGTAAAGGATATTTTCATCAGATGCTTTTCAATTGCAAATGTTTCTTTGCCTAATACTCACCGAACTATCTGCAGCACATGCTCAGTTACGGCATCATAGCTAAAGCCTCCGGGCTCCTTGAATGCTAAAAAAGCTGGCGTGTTCTTTAATTGCTGTAAGCCCTTGAATATCTGGAGGGTGGAGCGTGCTACACCTCGCTCTGTCTGCACATTAAAGCGCGCATAATCCTCACTTAATGGCAACCAAGTGCTCGATCCTGTGGTAAAATCAGCATTTGTGACCGGCGCCCATTGCATGGGTGTTCGCTCTCCATCTCTATCATCGCATGAAATTTCGGTGCACTCTGTTTGTACATTCGACATAGCAATCTCCTCGCCGTAATAGGTTACCGAGGCACCCGGCAGGGCATTCACAATCACATTTAGCAAATCCACTTTATGTGCACCCATTCGATCCGCTACGCGTGGTGTATCATGATTGCCCACTACCCAGTTGGCCGTCTGATGCTTACTCCACATGGTCTGCATCCAGTAATCAATGGAATTCTTCACATCGTTGGCTGTTGAGTAGCCACTTAAATACATAAGCTGGAAATTCATAGGTAACTGTGTGCCCTTATGTGTAGCATTGCCAAAGTAGGCACTTAGAGTTTCTACTGATGAATAAGCCTCGGCCAGTAATACGCGCGTATCCCCGCCGTTCTCCTTTTGGTACTGCTCCAAAAACTCACGCCATTCGTACATTAGATCGACTGTAGGCGGCTGATCTTTAGTATATATATGATCGTGATAGTCATAGGCATTGGAATCGCTGGACCCGCCACTTACTGGTTCATCTGGATAGCTGCCATCTGCGTTTTGATGCTCATAAATATGAGGTACTGCATCAATGCGAAAGCCATCCACACCACGATCTAGCCAAAAACGCAGTACATCTAGCATATGCTCATGAACTATAGGATTATTGAAGTTAAGATCCGGTTGCTGTGCCATGAACTGATGTAAATAGTACTGCTGACGCTGCTCATTCCAAGTCCATTGTGGACCACCAAATACACTAATCCAGTTACTAGGCGGCTCACGTTCACCAGTTTGCTCATTCGTTTTGCCATCATGCCAAACGTAAAAGTCCTCGTAACCTGCCTCACGCTTTACCGACTTTTCAAACCATTCACATTGATCACTTGAGTGATTGGGTACAAAGTCCAATATAATCTTAACGCCTACAGCCTTGGCTTTGAGCATCATCTTATCGAAATCTTCCAGAGTGCCAAATATCTCATCAATTTCTTTAAAGTTCGAGATGTCATAACCAAAATCCAACATGGGTGACTTGAAGATGGGTGAAAGCCATGTTGCGGTAATGCCAATCTCCTTAAGATACTCCAATCGACTCGTTATGCCATTCAAATCGCCTACACCATCCCCATCGCTATCTTGAAAAGAACGTGGATAGATTTGATACAACGATGCATTCTCCCACCAATCCACTTCGACACTGCTGGTGCCTTGTCCTACAATAAATGCAAAAGCTGTGAGCCAAACAATCGTTCCCCTTGGCATATTGTTCGCGTTTGACGGTCTCGAGTGGTACAAATTAAATTTATTATTTGCCATTGAGGGTAATACCAAATTGGGCGATAAAGAAAAAGACCCCTATATGACTCTCCAAACGTAATCTGGCCAAATCATATCGACAAGGTAATAGTAGTTTGATTATAGCAAGTACCACTAAAAGCTTGTTTTATTTAAAGCTTTGAAAATATTCTTGAATATTTGTGCTACACTGTGAAAAATACTACGCCGGTAAAATAAATTTAAAAATTCTGTAACTAAAATTTCTTAAAAAAATAAGCAATGTTTAAGATGAGTTTTTTAAATACTATTCGCTGCACTGTTTTTGAGACAACTGATTAAGTTCAATTATCGGTTTTTGCTTTTTGTGTGGGTCCTGCAACTAACAAAATACGAACACAGTAAGTCAAGTCGGCAAAACTACGTTCCAATTCTGACGCAAATTTAAATACAATATTTTTATATTAAATATAACCAACTCATCTCAGATTTAATTTTTTTTTCAAAGGATTAACTATGGGATAGTTTACGGATATTTCAGTTAATCTTGTACGCCTTAAAATGGTAAATTTTGAAAATATAATATTGTAGTAACATTCGTGCAAATATTCAAGTTTAATTAATAAAATAGATGGAAATTTTTTAAATCCGCAGTAACAGTGTTTAATTTAAAACAAGCTAATTAGCATTGAATACAAATGGCCTGCATCCATTTAGAAATTAAAACCGACTGCCATGACCATTCAAATGCATGGCTTTGCTAATAAAATTACGCATACGCAACGTTAAACACACAAGGGTGTAACGAAATTTCGCAGTTAAAACAGTTTTCACTTCAAATTTTTGCGCTTTTTATAAAACTACGCCGTAGGTTCAAGAGTATACACTGTATTTTTGCAGTATGGCGAACAGAAACATGAAGCATAGCCAATCTATATTTAATATCATAAATTAAGATCAGCATTTGAAGGAAATGCAAACAGAATAAGTTAAAAAAAAAAAACAAATAAACTTTACTGTGCAAAATATTAATTCTTATTTTGATAAAGAAAAAACTGTGCAATGAAGCTTTGACGTTACATCTTATAAAAAAGGGTATTAAACTGTCGTAACAATGTTTTGTTTTTTTGCAGTTTTATGCATTTTGTTATAACAGAACCTCACTTAGCAAGAACATTTATTTTGATTCAATTAAAATGCGCGCACTTTTCTAAGAATTTCAGTGCTATTTTAAATGAAGTGCATATTTTTTTATTTTTAGAGAGTGACTTTCGCAGCTGTGTGATTAATATGGGTTAGCTTTGTGCAGTTTAAGTTTATAAAAATAAAATATGGCAAGGATTTTATAAAAATCTCGACAAATATTGAAACATAGATTTGCGTTTTGGCGCTTCAGAGTCTCAGAGTGGCTAGCCAAAACTAAAATCGTGATTATGCCTAAAACTGCTCTGAGCAATATTTTCTGAGCAGAAAATAAGAAAACTCATATCTCTTAATTTATTTTTTAGTGAATTTCATTATGTGAAATTAATTCAAAGAATAATTTAAATTGTTCCAAGCAGAAGTGGTCAGTATCTTAATTTATATAGAATGAACGCCAGCAAATGTATCAACTCTTCCACACGCGTTTGCCTGATACTCGCTGCCACTGTCCTTTGCGTTCTTTCAAACTACTCCTGTTACTCATACGAAGCTTGATTTAGCTTTACCTATCTGAGCTTTTCATCCGATTTTATCAGACAATCCTGAAGTTTCGAAAATACAGTGACGTATATTAAAGTGTTACAATTCTTCTCTTTATGTTTGATTGGTGTGGAATTCGGCGAATGGGAGAATATTCCTCCTGCCCGTGTGTAAGACAAACGTAGGAGCTAGTCTCTGGATTAAAAAAAAAGCAGCAAATTCTTATATTCTGAGTAATTTTCGTAAGGAAATGGAAAAGTTATTTTGGTATGGTATGAAAAATCTTTGTGATTGAACCCAAAAGAAAAGTATACATCTTGGAGATAAGCAGTATACAGCTAAGCTTTTTCAAAACAAAGCAAATTGTGCATTCCATTTCCATTAGGAACGTCTTTACACTCCCTTGCTAAAAATGATGTTGGTGCTACAACTCCAAGCAATACCAAGCTGTATCAGATATGCAGCATTCAACCTATAGTACACCAGCTTCTTGAACTTCTGACTTCTTTAGAAGTTTTTTGACAACCGCTCGACTGGTACTCTCAGTAAAAGATGAAGCCCAAGAACTACGTTTTGACGTGTAGTGGTACTACTACCACAAGTATGACATAGTAAGCATGATATGTCTTAAAACGTCAATAAAAAATTGAAGCATTGCCACATTTTAAAGCAAGCTCAAAAAAAACCATATTGAAAACCATATTGAACTTAGTAAATAAGCCACCAGAAATTGTTGAATAAATCATATCTTTTCTAACTTCAAACTGAAGCGTTCACTTCTCACTTTGCTCTCTACTGCAGGCTATGCGAACAAGTGTAAGACTACGTTCACCATGCTAGGAAAACGTGTATATTACATGGCGCTCCTACCAGTAAATCAACAATCCAAAATCCGTACCTCTTCTTAGGAAGAAGATAATAATGATGTTGAATTTGATACCATTCTTAACAGTATTGATTTTATTTCTTAATATATTCGTAAAAACTTCCAATAACAGATTTTCATGACTACAATTGGGTTAGGCTTTATATCTTGTTGCAGGCACTTCGAATAAAGATCTATTACTACGCCAAAGTTCTTCGTAGCTTGTGATTTTTTAATATCTTATTAAAGGCACTTTACTTCAGTGTGCGATTCAGGAAATGCTGATCACTCTAAGATTAAAGTAAAAGGTGTCCTCTTGCTCTTTGTGAAGCCTAGGGCCATTGAAAATAAAAGAAAATTATTACAATAAAAAATTGTGTTATGACTAACAGCGAATCACTTAAGTGCGGTACTTGGCCTACCGTACTTTACAAAAATTTTTCCATTATTTCATATGAGTCGGTATATAAATTTACGTAAAATTATATTGAAATAGATTTTGCCAACACTTGAGAATAACCACAACAACAGCAACAACAACAATGACACTTATCTAAGTGCCGAGACTTTTCATAGTAGTTCTAGTCATTAAAGTTGTTCTTGTTTTTAATGTTTAATGGCCCGAACTTAAAGTCAAGTGATTGTTATCAAAAAGAAAAAAATAATAATAGTAAATACAATGACAATCAATGTAATTTTCAGCTCGGGAGCACATGAAACTATTTGCCAAACAATTGAAAATAATACTAAAAAACCATTCAAAAGCTTATCAGTTTTTGGATTGACTATAAAAGGTCCTACCTGGAAGTAAAAACTAAAACAATTTATAAAAAATGCAGTCAGCTGCAGTCGTAGTTTTAGTGGCTCTGGTGGCATGCGTCACGCATAGTGGCGCCACCGAGTGGTGGGAAAGCGGCAATTATTATCAAATTTACCCGCGTTCATTTAGGGACTCCAATGGCGACGGCATTGGAGATCTGAATGGTGTAACAGAGAAGTTGCAGTATCTAAAGGATATAGGTTTTACAGCCGCCTGGCTTTCGCCTATATTCAAGTCGCCCATGGTGGATTTCGGCTACGATATTGCAGACTTTTACCAAATACACCCCGAATACGGTACCATGGAGGACTTTGATCGCATGATATTGCGTGCCAAAGAAGTGGGCATTAAGATTATATTGGATTTCGTGCCCAATCATTCAAGTGATTTAAGTGAATGGTTTATAAAGTCGGTAAATGGTGATCCTCAGTATAAGGATTATTATATCTGGCATGATGGCAAAATTGATGCAACAACAGGGGAACGCGTGCCACCAAGTAATTGGGGTTCAGAGTTTCGCTATAGCGCCTGGGAATGGAACGAAGTACGCGAACAGTATTATCTGCATCAGTTTGCAGTACAACAACCGGATCTCAATTACCGCAATCCTGCCGTGGTAGCAGAAATGAAAAATGTGCTGCGCTTTTGGTTGAGCAAGGGTGTGGCTGGTTTTCGCATTGATGCTATTCCGTATCTGTTTGAGGTTGATCTGGATCGATATAACAACTATCCGGATGAGCCGCTGTCGAATAATCCTGACTGTCCCGATCCCAATGATCATTGCTATACAAAACACATTTACACGCAGGACCAACTGGAAACCGTTGACATGATCTATCAGTGGCGCGAACTGGTCGATGAGTTCCGCAAGGAGCACGGCGGTGATCAGCGTGTGCTCATGACCGAGGCATACACCAGTTTTGAGAACATGATCACGTTCTACGGCAATGGCGTGCGCAATGGCTCACATATTCCTTTTAATTTTGATTTTTTGAGCAATATTAACAATCAATCCACGGCACAGGACTATGTGTTGCATATAAATAAATGGTTGGATGCCATGCCACCTGGTGTCTATGCCAATTGGGTTTTAGGCAATCATGACAACAAGCGTGTTGCCTCGCGTTTTGGTGTGCAACGAACGGATCTGGTGAATATTTTGCTGCAGACACTGCCAGGTCATGCGGTTACCTACAATGGTGAGGAGCTTGGTATGACCGATGTGTTTATAAGCTGGGAGGATACAGTCGATCCACAAGCCTGCAACTCGGATCCGGAACATTATTATGCGCGTTCACGTGATCCAGCACGTACACCTTATCAATGGGATGCCTCTCAGAATTCGGGTAAGTCATGAACATTTTTTGAGTGTAGTTGAGGGAGCCGCTAACGAAAATTCCTCTAACAGGCTTTACTAGAGGCGATTACACCTGGCTGCCTGTCTCCGACGAATACAAACAAAATAATGCTTTGCAACAACAACGTGCACCACGTTCTCACTTGCAAATCTTCAAAACTTTGGTACGATTGCGCAAGGAGGCCTCATTTCGCAAAGGCGATCTAAAAATAACAGCGGTGAATGACGATGTGCTTGTCTACTCACGGTTTGTAAAAATACCAACTAAAACTATAACGATTCTAAGCTATATTTTATTTATTCTCAACCACAGCCAACAGACGGGCAGCGAGCTTTATGTAATAGTAATTAATCTGGGCAGCAAAAACCAAACCTTAGACCTCACTAAGTATTTTAGTTTGGGCGGTCAAGCTGAGATAATTACCACATCGCTGAGTTCGCAGTATATAGATGGACAGGTTATTAATCCCGCCAAATTTGTAGCCAAGCCGTACACGGGCACTGTGCTAGTAGCCATCAATTAGTTTCTATTTCATTTCTAATTTTCTATAATTTTTATATGTACAAAAGTTTACAATAAAACACAAATAAGCTATTTTCGTTGCCTCATGCGTAAGTGTAGACCATTTTCTGATTTTAGAGTCAGTACTGCCGATAATATGGGATCATATTTATGACGACGTGCTTCACGTTTTTGGCGCTCTTCCTGTGCTAAGCCCACATAGGTATTGATGTAACCATTTTTGGAAACCAACTCATCAAGTGCCGGCAACACTTCAAAGCAGCGAAGCACCTTGGATACAACAGTTTTGATTTCCAATAGCGCAAATTTTTGACCTATACAATTGCGTGGACCTGCACTGAAGGGCAAGTATTCAAACGGTCCCGGCTTGTGCTGCTCAAAGCGTTCCGGTCTGAAGCGATGTGGGTCCTCAAAGACGCTTGTATCATAGCCAAGCATGATCAAGCCTAAGTTCAAAGTGGTACCTTGGGGTACTATAGTGCCATCTAGATACAAATAAATGCAAAACTGTAATAAACCGATTTATATGGGTTTTGTTGCTATTAACTTACTTATGTTGTACTCCTTTTCGGTGTAGCGGCCTATGAATGGCACACTGGGGTAGACACGCTGCGCCTCCTTGATGAATAAATCCAGATACTTCATTTCTGATATTTCCTGGAACGTTGCATCACGATTAAGCTCATTGCCCATAACATCGCATTGTTCCTGATAGAGCTTGCGCTAAAATAAAAAAAAAAAAATGATTCAACGAATGTTGCATACTTTTGGGATGACTTCCAAAATGTGTCAAAATAAGCGAAATTGGATTAGGTAGAAATGCTTACTAGAATTTTCGATAGCGAAAACGTAAAAACAAAACAAATAATTAAATAAATATAACTGAACTTGACTTACCTGCACATCTGGATGCCTGGAGAGTAAATAGACGGCAAAGGATACACCTGAGGTAGTCGTGTCGTGTCCCTCAAACATAAAGGTAGATACTTCCTCATAAATTTCATATTGCGTCAATGGGCGACCATCAATGCTGGCAGAGAGCATTGTATCCAAGAAGGCAAGTTTCTTACGCTTGAACTCATCAAACTCACTCTGGCTCTTGGTGACTGTTGCTGTGCCCGTGCGATGTGCCTCCATACGCTTTTCAATCACTTCATTAGTAAAGTCTTGCAAGATTTTCAGATTTTTCTGATAGTCAGCGTGATCTGAGAAAAAGCGATATAGGAACTCGGAACGTTTGAATGGATGAAAAGCACGCATATTTATAATATAACAAATGCTGCAAATGAATTAATGAATTAGTAAAATTTCTACAAAAGTTGTGCAGCACTTACTCCTTAAATGCTTTGACTATGGTGGCATCATTATTATCCATTGCATTGATGGGCACACCCATGGCCGTATCACATATGACATCTAGCGTAAAATAGTGTGCGCGATCTTGAAAGTCGAATATATTATCTCCTGCCGAAACACGCTTCAAATGCTCTATAAATTTGGTAGAGTTCTCATTCATAACCTCATGGAAATCTTGCAGTATATTAAAGTGGAATGCAGGTGTGATCATCTTGCGATGCGTGTGCCACTTGCGACCAGAACTGGTAAGCAGACCCAAGCCCAGCCAGGGATGTAGCAAGTCGTAAATATCCGATTTTTGTATCAGCGTATTGCTGTTCAATATAAACTGAAAAATTCATCAAATTCACTGATTTAAATGTTTCCAATATGCTTTTGACAGCCTACCTCCAGATCTTTGTGTTCGGTCACCAATATATTGGAGTAGTAGCCTATCCAAAAACGAAAATTGGTTCTTCCATATTCCAACCACCATCCAAACATACGATCCAGTATTTCTAAATAAGAACAAATGACTAAATTATACGATACTACATTCTATATTTTTAGTATTAAGCTAATTATATATTATTATAAATCCATGTATCACTATTTTCACACACTATTGACAAGTGATTTATTCAACCTATAATTTCTAGAGATAATTATATCACGACAGACATTTCTTTTGTACACATTGCATTAAGATGAGTGAGTCTTGTACGAGGGTAGGCTTCAAAACTAACAACAAACACTTATTGTAAATCGCCTAAATTTTTTTTAAAAGTTCCAATTAGTTGCAGCTCTTTCTAGATTATTGTATGATTAAATACTAGAGGCTGTCGGAAGATCTAGCAAAGTTTCGGTATACATTCATAAAGTAGTTCGAAATGGTAAGGCATTAAGCGTTAGCTTTAGATAACAAAACAGTGTTGCCCAAATTATTAAATATGCCTCTAGGCAATTGGTAGCACTGGTTCACTATATTTGGCAGCACTCACTATAGCTGTTATTTTTCGCCGCTTTCACTCGGAATAATATCTATGAATTTGTTAGAAGTTAACGGTGATACATTCTTGAAGTATAAATTGGACTCGCCCCAAAAAAATAAACATAAAATGTAAATATCTATTGTGCCACAGCATTAAGTAATAATAAAAGACAAAGTATGCCACTTTTTTGCGGCATAGAAATAATAATTATAGTAATATTACTTATATTGCATAAATAAATAATATATTTGACTAAATTGTGCACATTGTTCAGTGTTGAAATAAAAATTCCATTCTTGAGGGCTGTACGCAGACTCGCAAAAAAATCTATTTCATTTAGTCACGAAATAAATATTCTCTTTTTACAAAAATATACAATTTACGCTTATCAAAGAAGTAAGATATCTGTATTTTATCAAACAACGCTATAAATTTTAATTGTATAATAATTTAAATAAGAATACGAAAGAAGAGTTATGCGTCTGAGATGAGTACCTGACATGTTTAAGAGTGACAAAATAGTTAAAAGCAGACGATTCTTCGTGCCTTAATTTCGTATATAAAGCCATAGTTTTACGTACAGAATTGAAAAATACATTATTTTTCTATTCAAAATTAAATTAAAGTATTTATATATTTATCCAGCATCTACTTGTTTCAATATATGTACCTATGCGATTCATAAAAGCGCATTATATTTAAAAAAAAATTAAAGCAGACTATCTTTTCGTGCTCAGCAACGACTGACAAGTAAGTCGATTGACCTTAAGGAATATTTTGCTGCAAATCGATTCGTTCATTTTGTATGAATAAAATTCGTATGATCTAAAAGAAAATTAAAATTTTTACTCTAATTAATTTGCTAATTTTATTTAATGGCAAAACTTTAAAGCTTATCACAGTTAACGCGTGACTCTTGCCGTGCTTAGACAAGCCACTGCCGTTGTCATATTAAATAAATTCAAATTTGAGAGCCACTGCTGGGACGACTTAACCTTATTGATTGTACCATGCGTACAACTGTTTTCAAAACATGGAATTCACAACGCCGTTATTTGTGTTTCTTTTACGAGAGAGCATAATCTCTCTATCTGTCTCTTTCGCTCTCTCTCTCTCTCTCTGTTTGTATCTCTCTCTCTGACTCTCTCTCTCTCTCTCTTTGTGTTATACGCTTTTGCTTTGATTTCATTCACCAATTTTATCAGCTGTTAACGATTACTTTTCACTCTGCCCTCGTATTAAAATTGGTTGAGATTACATCGATAGAACACTTGTGATTTGTTTGTTTTTTTCTTTCTATTTTTTGAATGAATTTTTTGTTTCTAGTCTGTTGCTTGGTCAAAAATGCTCTATCCCAAATAGCATTCCGACTGAGCTATTATGTAATATCCATCAGTTACAACGCTATTCGAGATAAAACAATCATTTTGAATTCATAATAAATCTGAATGACATGCACAGCACTGGCTTAGAAAGATTACACCTTATTTTGCATTTACAGGGTGACTATTATTGAATGCATTACATGGAATTTGTAAAACTGTTCATTTGCTTGAAATTGTTATTTTCGAAAGTAATATTTGGTAAAGTAGTATTTGGTAACTGTAGTTATTGTCTATTTTAATTAATATTGATGATCATCTGGTCACCCTGTATTTATATTTTAATTCCATAAAAAGTTAAGTACTTTGCATCGCATCACGTTCGTAAATAGAATTTTTTTCATAATTAAATTCATTAATTGCATTCCCACGTAGGCATTTCAATTTAAGTTATTTTAGCGCTCTATTATAGGCATTTCAATTTAAGTTATTTTAGCGCTCTATTATATTGAATTACAGTGAAGTAAATATATTATATATATTTTTTATATTTTTTACCCGCTGGATTTTTGCCCATTTGATGACCATTTCCCAGCACAGGTAAAGCAGGCGGCCCGTTTAATTTATTCAATATACTCTTTTTCTTGGCGTAACGTAATTCAAAGTACGCCAATAGAATGAATGGCAATGCCAATATTATTCCCAACAAAATCCACATATTGTTTTAAAACTTTTGCTTTTAACACTTTAATTTTTTAAGCAAAATAATAACAACAGTAAACACATTGATTATAGCAACAGAAATCCAACAAACGATTTCAGCCGAACCGCATGCAACGAAGAGAAAACAAAAACTGAGACAAAATATCTCCAAGCATTTGGCTTAAATACTTCGAGCGATCTTTAAACAACAGCTGGGCCGGCAAGTATTATGATTGGTCAGAGAACTGGAAAAAAAAGTAGACATACAATAAAAAAAATGTGAAAAGAGCTTGGGCTGAGTATAAAAGTTGAAAATAAAACTTATCAGAGTGACTTAACAAAAAAAGAAGTCCGAAGTTTAGCGCACTCTGGTACTTGATTTGTATCTGAAGAAGTCAACATAGACGAACATGAGATAAGTCTGTTTGTTGAAACAGACAAATCGAGAGGCTTTAATAATTAAAAAGATGAAAAATAATTTTAATGCAACTTCGAACAAAGTGCAACTATTGAGCCACAAATCAACAATAATTAGGACAGTCATCACACGTGCGTTTTATTTAAATTTTTCTAAGCAAACCGGTTTTACATGAATTTAAAAACAAACAAACTTATTACAACGAAGACTTTTAAGCAAACCTTTATCAAAATTAATTTTATTTGTTTATTTTGCTCTAATAGTTGTTGTTATTTATAAACGCTTGACTACTTTAGTTAAACGTTTATATAGTAGTATGTTTTGAATAACTTATGCGCAATTTTACAAAAAAAAATATGTTTTTTTTCGATGAGATCACAATATGTACAATACTTGTACAGTTAACTGCTGCTGTTTAATAATAATTAATAATTAAGATTATTTGAAAGAAAATTATAATAATTTTGTTGTTATAAAACTCCTAATCCTAAGTGCGGTATAGGACTTTCTAGCTCAGGAAATTGCAAATTTTTTTTTATAAAAATACACAACTGTGGCCGCTGATGAATTTGTGTTAATCTTCCCACTTTTCAGTTATATTGTTTATGTTCTCTTTAACTTTAACCAACAAAAGCCGACTTTATTCACCGATTTTTCTATTTTAACAAAGTCAACCGATGTGAATCAAGCTTGGCGCAGTAACGGAAAACACCAAAGACCTTTAAAATAAAACAAATTTGGCCATCTATTGGCGAAGAAAAGTAGACGAACAAAAAGGACAGTCCACCACTCATGTTCAACAACAAACTACTCCCGAGAGCAGAAGAGGTAATGTACCTAGGAGTACACCTTGACCGAAGACTCACATGGCGCAGGCACATTGAAGTCAAAAAACCCATCCAGGTAACTCTACTCTAATCTACCAATCTGGACCTACGGCTCACAACTATGGGAAAATGCCAGCAACAGCAATATTGACAACATACAGCGAACACACACGACGATTCTGAGAACCATCACTGGGGCACTGTGGTGCGTTCGGAATGAAAACATGCAAAGAGACTTGAACATTCCACCAGTCATTAATATAATTTTGGATTTAAGGGAAATACCTCAGCAAGATTTCCTCGCATCCTAACCACCCAGCGAGAAAGAACTTATCAAGAACTTACCAACCCAGCGAATGCGGTTTTAGAGATGCGAAATCACAGATTAGTTTGAAAAAAACTGAACAAAACTTAGTTATGATTAAGATTTTTAAACTTATTGTTAGTTATTATATGAGAAGATTCAATAAAAATAAAAGCAAAGTTATGAAAAAAAATGCATTAATTAACCAACAAAATCCATAAAATTAATAAAACAAACAAAATAAAATGTATTACCGATTTTTCCTAGGAGGGCTATATAACATAGACAACCGATTTTAATACAGTTCGTACAGTGATTGGAAAGACTTAATACTCTTATAAACATTATTTAGTGAGGATTACTAATTTTGAGTTTTTTAATCGGAGTTACTTCATATAATTATAAATCAAATTCAACATAGTATCTGGGAACATGCAAAAACAAGTAAGTGACAAATTTAGTTATAATATCGTAATAAACAACAAAACTATCCATCCAAAACTTTTATATTTTTGTAGTTTTAATCCTTATGGATATCAAGTTTTTTCCGAAAACTTGAAGCAAACGATTTGAGAAATGTAGGCGTTCACACAGAATGGCAAATGTAGTGGGTATACCAACTACTCGACCCTAATCATGCTTTTAGTAAATTGTGGGAGTCTCCAAATTTTCCTTCTGGTTAATAAATATATTTTCGGCTACCGCAAACTAAATATATCCTTCCTACTACATGGTACAGTGTATAAATGAATGGGAGTTATGAACCAAACTGGAGGTGTTTGACAGTAACACAAGATGATAAAAAAATCATCCTTTGTTGCAGATAATATGTAAACACAATTCTTTTTTTTAATTACACAGATATTTTTATACATAAACTGACTTGGAAGTCCTAATTGAGTTTTTAAATTTCAATTTGTAACAGCAAATACAAATATTATTTTCTTTAATGATTATTTGATAATCGACTTCTAATCTAAAGGTTAAAATAATTAATGTGTTTTAGGAAAATGGAAAATTTAATCGCCTTCGTTTTCTGTCTTAATTATTTTCTGCTGATAAGAATGCCCTATATAACTTTTGTAAGCTATATTTGTTTTATGAAAATATCTATGTATTACAATAAATGACTTTTCTTTGCTTTTCTATCTCTATGCGTTATCTCTTTAGATAAGCCACACCAAGACGATAGCAATATTTTATTATCTCGTCTAGTGATTAAGTATAAGTGATTAAGTGTTGTTCGAAGGTCAGTGCAGCCGTGAAAAAATCACGCCCCTCTGTTTAAGTAGAACAGTTAGTTAAGACATTATCATTATTTATATTTTTTTTCCTACTTTCGTTTCAAAAAATTATTTTAAAGTGAGTTAAAATATTGATCTATCGTGTTGTTGCTCCTTATCCAAATCTTATATTATATTTAGGACATAAACCTATAAAAGTATACGTCCGATTGAACATAAACAGCAGGAAAATTATGTGTAAAAATCTTCGACAACAAAAACGTTTAGTGGCTCTTAAGATCAAGTTTTAAAAATTTGACCAATATACTGCTGTCTGACTCTAAAGGCGGGTTCCATAGCTTGTACTAATCAAGTTGGCACTTCTTAATGAATATAAACGTGTGAATTTAAATTTAATGCTAATAGAAAAAAAATAAAAAGAAACTGCTGAGTCATAAATAATTTGTTTTTAGGGCATGATACGCATGATACGCATGATACAAGATAATTTTTGATAAGATGTAATGAAATACCATACGTCAGATATGCAAATGTATTATTCAGAATATTTGCCGTTAACCATCAAGTAACCAAATAATTTCCGTATTCTTCTCAATTTTTGAGGAACTCACATAGGTATACATGTTTATAAAGTTACACAAAGCGGTTTTGCTATCTTCTGACTTCTTTCTTTAACTCCCATGCCAACTTCAATATGTAGCAGGTTTCGATTTATTGCCAAAAGAAATATTTTTTAAAGTAACCAGAGATATGAGAGAAAAGTCGCTGAGTTTGCGGCTTGTGTCACCTTGCCCTTTTATCTCTACGTACTCTCCAGTTACGTCTGAAAGTATCACCGCCGAATATTATGGGGAAAAGGCATAAACACCACATCTGAATCACATCTATGGTTCGTCGATGCTTGAGAAGAAAAAGTTGCTGTTGGCGCATTTGTGGTATGGATTGCGGATCTCCAACCAACAGCGTAGATTTCAAAAAACTAATAAAATATTTTCCTAATTTTGGAGCTGATTTCGACATTGAAAGCCTGATATATAATGCTACAACAATTACACGAACAACATTAGCCATAGAAATCAATGGGAAATAAAATATAAATAATAAGAATTTTCAGGAGTCACTTTGCAACCTCGTCCTCGTCCAATTTTAGTGCTTCAGTCAGATTAAGAGGTATTAAAGACTTTTTAAAACAAAATTAGCCGAAAATGTATTTTTTTTAAATTTTTTTGAATTATAAATAAAATAAAATTTGACTGTACAAATTCGGTCCGCTGGCCACACCTGCGAGTTGTGGCCGATAGTGAAAACAATTACTTATTCCATTGGAAAGGTTTGACATGCCTGGATTGGTGTGGAATCGACGCCATACGTTTTAAAGGGAAAAGAAGTGTAGCTGACGTCTACCGATTGCTTACGGAGGCTTATGGTGAATCTGTTTCAGCCAATCTGCATAACTGTAGATAGTGATTTCGATGCTTTAAAAGTGAAGAAATGAAGAACGGTATCAAGATTCTGGACTTCGAAACTGATAATTGAAAGACATAAAAGGAACGAATTTTTCACCGTATACTTACTTAGGATGATACTACGAAAAAACTTATGAGTTAATAATATGATAGGTATATATTGTAGGACCGGAAGGGCCACGCGAAAACAATAATGGGTATTTAAATGCATGACATGATGATTAAACTAAATTTATCGTTTCTGACTGAAAATACTTAAATTGCTGTAAAGTCACATTTATTTATTAAAATAATCTATTTTTTAAACAAAAACAAAAATATATACTTTCAATATTTTGAGTAAAATTAGATGACAATCGACATTTCAATTCCATCGTAGAACTGGTTTTCTGCTCAAGGATAACAATTGACAAGTCTGCCGGGTTTTTAAACAAGGCTTTAAAAAACAACAACTTTTAAGAATCGTATTTAGCTTTTTCATATATAGAACAGTGCAACCAAAAACGAAACGTTTGGAATGTTAAGGAGCACAATATCGTTCTTTGGTAACCGGAAAAACTTATAATGAAACAAATGAAAAACGTTTCTGGGATAAGTTCTTTAATCCTAACTCATCTACTTTCTAGTATTTTTTTAATGGTTTTAATACGTACATACAAAAACAAATCGAAAACCACCACAATTAATGTTTTAATCGATTGCCTTTTTAAAATAAAAATTTATATTTACTTTATTAGATTTAACAATTGAACCAAAAATATCAATGCCTAAAAGTATGCCCAATTTTATTTCAACTTGGGTTTGTGTCTGGACTTAAGATTAACATTAATGTTTTACAGAAACTACACTTTACTTAACATTTGTTTTACTGTTTTAGCTTAGTTTTTAATTATAAAATAATTAATTTAAAACAACGACAATATTTACTAATACTTCATACAAATAATAATGTGCATTTTTTCTAAGTTAAATTATCGTAAATTTTCCAAATTATCGTAAGTATCGTTTCTGTTAGGATTTCAAAATTTTGTTTCGTATTTTTAAAGTTATTAGTTTTAAATGGCTCATTTTAATAGTTTATCCAGTCAGTAGTAAGGTATAATTGAAATAGACCAGATCTTCAGAAGTATTCAGAACTTTCCCAAAGCTCACATTAAACATGGTGCAGCCCAACGTAGCGAACGATAATCGAACATTTGTGTTCGGTGTAAATGGATCGTTCGAAGTCTAGTAGTGGAAGATTGAATACGCAGCAGAAAATTTACAGCTCATTTGGGGCTCAGAATTGTTTTATATGAAAATAAATTTGGTAAACATACATCTATGGAACCTAAGCCATATGGTAGCTTTCGGAGCGGCATATTATTTGACATCTATAAAAAAATACCAATTCCATGCCGAAGTGCATCATAAAATCGTGTATAGTGGCAAAAATTCAGTTCAGACGGCCCAGATAATTTCAAAAAATATTGGGGCGATTCGGGTCAGGATCTCCAGTCCTGTTGGTATCTTAATTAGGGATAAATCAGGCGGCAAAAGCAAGATACCTATATTCATCGTATCCCATCGAATGCATGGTAGTGTAGTAGCTACAGGATACAGCTTGCATTAATAAGGTTCACGTCACAAAGGTTCTTTAAAAAGAGAAAAATAGCTACTTCTTGAGACAGTATAAATATGGGAAAATATTAACACAACAAATCCAAACTTAGCTTAACCCATCAAATTTGATTTGTGGATATAAATACTGCACGAACTTAATGTACCCTATGTTCCATATGATAAAGGGATGTAACAATCGGTATTACTGTTATATAATTATACATTTTTTTATTTTTCCAAGTAGAATAATGCTATGTGAGGCACGAAACCAAGGTGTATTGCTAGCGTTATATATTGCTCGTACACTTCTCTTACTTAATATGTGCTTATGTGTAACAGGTTTATAATAAAATTATGTATTCTGGATGCAATATATAATTGGTCTTTTGAAAAATATAATTGGTGAAGTCATTGTCTAGAGTTCTGCGTAATCATAAAAGCGACTTTTAAGCAGCGTTTTTCGAAAGCTCTTATTTTTTTCATATAGCATGGAAAAATATTAATGCAAATTGGGCTGGCATAAGCAAATATTGAATAAATCAAACTTCGTACATTATTACTTTAGCGTTACTTGGTAGATTTGTGAAGCTGTAAGACATAAACGATGCGATAGTAGAGTTCGTCCCGATCTTAAATTTTTAGTGATTGGTTTCATCGAATAAACGCACTACAAATAATAAATGCTAGAAGATTTATCTCAAAAGAACATTTTTGTTTTTTCAAAATTCGCACAACAATTAACAAAAACGATTATAATGAATCATAACTTAAAAAAAATTGTTCAAATAAATATATGCAAAAAAATACGAATTAAATTAAATTTTTCCAAGCAATTATTTATAGACGATCAACAAACCGAACTATGTTATAATGCCAGTTTTATTAACTTTTATGTATGCTTATGTTTGAAAGGGAACTAATATTACTTTGCTGCCTTACCTAATTATACGGAAAAATAGTTGTCGTAATAGAAAAAATAATAGTTAATGGTCATTTGGAAACTTATCCCAATACGGAGCCACTTATCCTAATGACGTAGGGGCTCTAAGGTAATCGAAAAATTTTGGACTATTACTGCATAAGCTTAAATGCCTAAAATTTCTAACGCAATGCGGTAATTCAGACCTCGTAATTGGGTTGGATTATTATTTTAAGATTCTTTGCTTTCCTTGCTAGTTTACATTTTATTTTCACAATTTCATAATTCGAATCGCAGCCCAGCTATTTAGTGGTCATGTCTTACTGGCTAGCTTTACTTCAACATTATCCCCATCAATTACGATATTATAAGCATAAAATAGCTGTGGAATACAAGATTACCATAGTCCCATCGATAAGTAATTCTTATCAGTGCGCGCTACCTATGATATTGCCATTACTTTGGAATACACCAACCAATTTGGTGAACTTTGTGCCATATTTATTTCATGACGTTATTATAAGCTAAAGTAAGTCAAGCAGAATAACAACAGTGACTAATGTAACTTGGAGAATCTAAACTAACATAAATTAAACTAATAACAATTAAAATTTAATAATAACTATTACATTATGCAAGTATTTCAAAGTGTATTTGGCTTTGCTTAAGAGTGAGAGTGTTTGTGGCTGCTAAATATACAAATTTCTGCTTGACGGTTTTAATTAGTCAATTGTTTGATGTTTGCCAAGTGGCTGACACATTGCAACAGATAAGTTATCTGCACTGCTATCGATTATTAGCAAGAGCATAAAATGGTCAATTGCCTAATGTAGCTGATTTCTGCATTTTAGTTGTACAAAAGTGTCGAATTTAAGCAGTCTTGCTTAACTGAAATATTGGATCTTGATTAATTTAATTTATTTTACATAAAATTAAAACTATTCAAAATGTTCTTGCTGGCCGCAGGCATTATTTTGCTTACCATTTTGGTGTTTAAAGGTGTCAAAGTTTTCAACTACATAGATCATATGGCTGGTATTATGGAAATGATACCTGGACCAACACCATATCCATTTGTCGGAAATCTCTTTCAATTCGGACTTAAACCAGCTGGTATGTAACTCCTGCCTATATTTATGTACTAGACTCAAGTGCTTTGGCACTTTAAAAATAATTTCTGCTAGCTACAAAGCTTATCGAAACTATAATAAACTGCCAAGTTGCATTTTTGGTTTTATTTTTCAAGCAAATGTATTGATTACTAGGCATTCTCGAGCGCACTGTGCAACATTGCAAATTTGCTGTAATATAGCTTAGCACTGGCTGACGTTGCGTATACGCAATGTCTGACGTTTACAATAGCTTTTGGCAGATTTAAGTGCATAGATAGATTGTTTATTCCTCAAGCTGCATTTGCATATTGCCCATTCGGTTGCAGTTTGCACTACTTTGGACATGATTGTGTGCAAGGGATTTTATATTTTTACAATATCTTTTGCAATTTTCATCAGATTTTTAGTTTTGTTGCGCATTTCCGCAGAGTATTTGCATTATATGTATTCATATTTTTTTCCCAACGTTTTTGATATTCCCAGTTGAATAATTTGTGTGTTCATTTCCTTTTTTTCTATTTTTTTGTTGCACGCAGTTGCACAAGTTCTGGAGCATTCGTAAAGTAATCATCTCGAATGCACAATAAGCGAGATACAAATCTCAAGCCAAAAGCTACAAGATACTTTGCAACGAGTTTTGCAGATACTTTTCAATTGATAGCCTCGGTATGCTTGGATGGCTTGCTGTCAGGTTATATAATGTTTGACTGTTGCGCATTGTAAACGTTTGCCAGTAATATAGCCATCTTGGGGTTGATTGTTGTTATTGTTGGTGCCAACTTGTTGCAATTGTTGCATTGTTATTGCAAAGCATAAATACAATAAATATTTTGGCTGACAATGAATGTGGCTATTGTTGTTAGAATATCAAAAATGTTCACCCAAAAATGGATTAAAGTAGTATGTATTTTTAAAAGGAAACCCTCATTTGTGGATGTAGAGCTATCTATGTAGCTTATATTCTATTTATCAGTCTGTCCAGGCTAAAGGTCACAAGTTTTTATTTGCTGAGACTTTAAATAGTTTAGACAATCTGCTTAAGTTTTAAAAATATTTTAATATCTATCTCTAATATCTATTTTTCAGTATAGTATCACAATATCGGATATTTTACAGAAAAATAATATTTGTAAATTCAAAATTAAAGTTAAATGGTAAACAATATAATTGAGTTTGAATATTTTAGCTCCTACTCGCCTCTTAACTGGAAGGTCGGTTAAGACCTACGGGTTCATTTATCTACTAGTGGTAGAGCTAGCAAATATATATACGCAATTTACCTAGGAAAATCTGTATAAATGAAATATACCACCGTTCCGAGTCGCCTATAAACTGTAGGGCCCTATTCTCTGTGCCCTTTGAAGCGATAACAATAGTCAAGGTGAATACATTTTTTATATATTTTACTAATAGTATTTTACAACAAAATTTTTTTAAAATCTTTATTTAAATAAATCTAAATACTTGATAACATATGCATTAGTGCAGCTATTGTAAAAAGTAGATACATGAAGATAGGTAAAATTCATCATAATCAGTTTAAAAATAAAAATAATATATGATATGTTAAGTATCGAATGTATGCTCGAACATTAGGATTTCAAAAAATGACCAAGTATGTTTTTTAAGTTTAATTAAACTGCTTCTGTAAACGGTATAACCTTTATTCAATGTGAATAAAGTCAAGGCGAGCGTCTGGCATGCAGAGATATGCACTTTATTTGATTTTTATATTTTAAACTGATCTTTTCTTTCTAATCTGCGATCCTATACAGGATGTAAGCGATCACAAGAAATTTTTATTAAAAATCAAAAATACATTTTTTTTTTTTTTTTTTAATTAATGTTTGCAACTAAGTTGAAGTACTCCTCTCTGTTGGTAGTGAGGTGAACAAGATCTTCAGCTCTTCTTATTCCAGTCCATTCTCTGATGTTGCGTAGCCAAGAAAGTTGCTTCCTACCAATGCCGCGTCTGCCCTCAATTTTACCTTCCATAATGAGTTGAAGTAGTTGATATTTGGGGCCACGCATTACATGACCAAAATATGCTGCTTTTCTGCGTTTGATGGTTTTAAGAAGTTCCCTGCTTTTATTAACTCTTCTTAGGACTTCCTCATTTGTGATGTGGTCGACCCAAGAGATTTTAAGCATTCGTCTATATATCCACATCTCAAAACTTTCTAGCTTGTTCATCTGAGCTACTTTCAAGGTCCAAGTTTCTACCCCACTGATCGAAGCTGGCAAATACCCGAAGGACTACATAAAATTAAAGCGAAGAGATAAGCAATAGAATCTCTTTTTCTTGAAGAATAATTTATGCTACACAGTTAAAAATAACATAAGACATAAGTTAATAATCGGAATGTGTACATTATAATATGTATTTCTTTATTGACGAGAAGTTTTTGTTTCAATTTTTCAATATTGGTATTTGTAATATTTTCTACCAAAGACCTAGTCTATTTTGAGTATATTTTGATTAATAGAAATTGAACTCAACCCAAACACGAAATATTTTATGGCTGCTCTGCATGAATATTGTTGCAATCTACAATTGTTTTTTCCGCACACCATTTATGTTCTTATAATGCTGTTATTATCAAATATCAAAAACGATAAAGCTGAACACACTTTATCGGAAGGCGCTATCAAGAACTATGTATCTATCGATCAATCGAAGCCCCTGAAAGGGAATATCCAAGACCGCTCGAATATGTATTATCGGGTATACCATCGATTAGGCCGCCCAAAAAATGATTATCAATTAGATAATTGACATAAAACCCGGCAGCATAGTTCACTCCGCTGTTCACTCTCACTTGACAATTTGAATCATTTAAATGAACGAAATTTCCTGTTTGGCTTGCATTTGCAATGACGAATAGTAAATAATAGAATTAGTTTTAAATTACAAGCATAGTAGGGTCACTTAATGGAAACAGTGGGCTATGTAGCCTGAGTGTCTGTCTTCTAGACATATTGCTATTCTAATGTAATGTAAATAATGTATTCATACCAAAGAAACTTTTATGCACTTACCGCTGTCAACTTTAACTTTGTCAGAATTTCAAATATTTTAGATATATTTTGTTTTATAGCATTTCGCTCGATAAAATAAAAAATAAAATACAAAGCTAGAGTATATATTGCTTTCATACTTTTGCATTTGTAAGCCTTGGAATGATTATCGCCTTTTACTCATATCTAATGTACGTATGCCACTTTATCTCTACCTGAAACCGTTGCTCTATTTTTATATTATTTATATTTTAAAGACATAGATAAAGACTTTAAGCCAAAAAACTGTAGAAATAATTTAAGGTTAAACTATACTGCATAGACAGCTTGAATTTGATCCCATAACTAAAAGCGTCCGCTTGAACAAATCACATAAATCTCCACAAAACCTTTTACAATCATAAAACTATGATGCAAGTTTGCAGCTTATAAATATTTTAGTTCAATAAACAAATTGAATTGGCCTTCTATCAAACGGAATGTTTATATACATCGTGTATATTTATACATGTATATACTTGTTAAGAACTTAAACAAGACTTTAGAGCTTAGGTTGCATAAAGTTCTTGTACCTCAACAACAGTCGTTGACAGCAATTTGCAAGTTTTTCTGAACTTTTGGTCACTTTGGGACTTAACAACTAAGCCCTGTAATATGCGAAAGTGTTGTATAAGCAAATGGCACGGACAATAACAAAATGAATAAGCCACGATATGTTGCAACATGTGCATAAAGAGCCTATTGGGATTACAACTTGAGAATCATAAAGTAAAAGGGGAAAAATCATTTATCAAAATTGAAATGGTTAAGCTTCTGTTTGCTCCGGCTATCTTCCACAGAATATCCAAAAAAGATTCTACAATATTGCAGGAAATATGATTTTAAAGGTTTCCGCTCCTCAGTGTTTCTACAGTATCACATTATGCTTAGCGATCCGGCGGAAATTCAGGTAAGTACCAAAGGGTACCTTAACGAGTTGAGCTACTACTTGGCAGCATAAACCTTTGCTTGTTTTTTAGAATATGCTGTCCAGCTCCTCGCTGCTCTATAAAGAACACTTGTACTCATTTTTGCGCCCCTGGCTGGGTGATGGACTGCTCACCAGTTCCGGTGCGCGCTGGCTGAAACATCAAAAGCTCTATGCGCCCGCCTTCGAGCGCTCCTCCGTGGAGGGCTATTTGCGTATTGTGCACCAAACTGGGCTCAAGTTTGTGAAAAAGTTGAACCAGCATGCGGAAACACTGTCGATGTTTGATGCTCAGGAGCTTGTGGGCAAGTGTACGCTGGATATAGTATGCGGTAAGTGTGTATGAGTTGGGTTTGATGGTTTTTATAAGCAAAAAAAAAAAAAAAAAAAGAACCCCCGAAAAAGCCTTTGGACATTTGTCATAAACGTCATTTTAATACTGTGTACCCAGGAAAAGTATGTTGCTTAGGGAAGCTTCTGTAATTTATAAATTATAATACCAATAAAAATCGTATAAGACTTATTGCTGTTTTTCAAATAAAACTTAAGAATCACGCTTATCAATGAAGCTAAGAATTGCATAAAATCACTCGCTATTTTCTTGCTCTTAGAAGTAGTTCTTTATGAGTGTGTCCAAAGTCGATTGGACAAGTTGAGATTAAGAAGTTTAGGGATTTCAAAATAACAACTACTGCCGAATTAGTGATCAGCTTCTAGTTGCAGGTCCAAAAACCTGCAGATACAGAGTATCTCAATGTCACTTGCTTTCCTCTTTGAAAGTTTGCCATATTTTTATTTTTTTTGTTTTGCTCGACTCTTTTGAAACGTCGTGGCAGTTTACTTTTGTAATTTATTTGGGTGCCACTTAAACACATATACGTGTCAACACCCACACTCCTCCATACACACACACACACACACAGAAGTACAGCACATTAGATTTATTGTATGGAAAATTGCTACAAGTACTTGAGCTTATACGTTTTGAACATAGAAAATGGGGGAATAAAAAACTTTTTATTTCCTAAGGAGCAAAAACGAGAATAATGTTCAAATTCAATAACTCGTACAGAGCTTAGTCCTTATATAGGATAAATGATGAAATTGAATTATGAAATTTATACATTTTTTGAGTGCAAAAGTTACTTTTTTGGAAAAAGCAACAGAAGTTTTAAATAACCGAAATGCCACTGCCTTTTCCGCATCTCCCTAGTCGATTTCGAATACTTTATCCGAAAAACAAGTCCTCCAAACATTAAGCCCTTTTTCAATTTGTTTTGCATACTTCAAAAAGCAAGTTGTCGAAGTTTGCACGATCTGACAAATATGGTGGTTCCAGGCTTCCAAATAATTTTTAGCCTTTATATGGAACCGTCATCGTCCCAGCCAAATTGGTGCACCCACCTTATTGGATAACCCATACATTTTTTATGCTTTTAATGATGTACAGACACACATTTGGTTCAATCAACTCTTTGCCAATTTCCCATACAGAAAATGCCACAGGAATTGCCAGCAACTCACTGGACGATGAACCTTCAAATTTGCACAGCGCTATCAAAGAGTAAGTTTCAGCCTTCTGTTGAGTCCTCGAAATAATATTTTTTATGCATTTCAAATTTATTTGGCAGTCTGTGTGACGTCATACAGCAGCGCACCTTTAGCATTGTGAAACGCTTTGATACACTCTTTCAATTTACGCCGTACTATATGAAGCAGCGACGTGCACTGCAGTTGCTCAAAAGTGAATTCCATAGGGTATGTTTTGGTTGAGCCACTACCAATGAGCATTCATATAAGATTATATATTTATCTATATATACAGGTCATTAGCCAAAGGCGTCATCAGAAACTTAGCAAGACTGGAACAACTGCGCCGCCTCATAAGCCCTTTCTGGATGTCTTGCTAGCGGCTAAGCTTGATGGCCGTGCACTACACGAGCAGGAGCTCATAGAGGAGCTGTCCACATTCATCTTTACGGTAAGTCACACAGACTGACAGCTGCACAAGCCATTTACACTGCGTACTTCACGCTTCAGGGCCATGATCCGATTGCCAGTGCCATTTCCTTTACGCTTTATACTCTGTCACGACATCCGCACATACAGCAAAAGGTCTACGCGGAGCAGCAGCAGCTCTTTGGCGAGGAGCTAACAAAGACTTCAACTATTAATTGTGAGCGCCTGCAGCAAATGCGCTACTTGGAGTTGGTCATTCGTGAGACTTTGCGCTTGTATCCGGCGGTTCCATTGATTGCACGCACCAATCGCAAAGCCATTGAAATCAGTAGGTGATTAGTTCTGTGAGCAGCGAAACAAGCTAATTGGGTTGTCTTATTGCAGATGGCACCAAGGTGGCTAAACGAACTACGGTGATTATGTGTCTAATAGCTATGGGTTATAATGAGCGTTACTTTAAGGATCCTTGCGTATTTCGACCAGAACGCTTTGAGGATGCGCATAAGCAGCAAGGTATTGAAGCCTTTAAAAGTGTACCCTTTAGCGCAGGTCCTCGAGCGTGCATAGGTAAGTTTGCAATTTACATAAAAACTTTACTTAACCAGATACACCTAATTTTGCAGCCCAAAAGTTTGCCATGTATCAGCTGCAATCCTTGATATCTCAGGTGGTGCGTTCATTTGAGATACTGCCAGCTGTGGATGATCTGCCACCGGGAATCAATGATCATTCCCGTCTGGACTGTGTGCCACAAAGCGAATACGATCCTATTTTAAATATACGCGTTACTCTGCGATCCGAGAATGGCATACAAATCAGGCTTAGAAAACGGAATGCTGTCTAAGATGGATGGCGAATCGATATATCGACATATCCTTTGAGTGAATATAAAGATAATATACTTGGCCGCCCAGTCTATAGCACGATGCTAGTAAGAAATCCCTTGTCAGATAAAATTAATACACTTGCTTGTATTAAACACAACCATATAATATATACACCAGTGTCAATATTTCTTATGATCTAACCAAACAATTTAAATATATTTATTAAAAAAAAGTATTTATACATTAATTAAAAAATAGTACCTAAGTAGCCTCATCGTGGCTGCAAAGTCACATATACTCCCGAGGTGCTTTTTATAGCGACGGGCACATAAAGTGACAATTCCTGCGGTCCTGGTTTGTGTTTGGGATCAAAAACTTGTGCTACACTTTGCTTGGATAGTGGCGCTGGCTTTATATAAAATTGGCGTAATACCTTGGATAGAGTTACTTTAAGTTCGTACATAGCATATTTTTGACCTGTTGAGAAGTCAATAATCATTAATTTAAGAATATTTTTAGTGCTTAGGCAAAAAGTAACAATACCTATGCAGTTTCTGGGTCCGGCACTGAAGGGTACGAAATCAAAAGCGTTGGATTGCGAAAGATTGAGCGCCTCAAAGCGTTCCGGGTAGAATTCCAAAGGATTCTCATAGTTATACGGACTTTGGCCTATGCCCTGTATTGGCAGAAATATTGTTGTGCCTTTCGGTATGATTTTATCCACTATGTCAAAAAATAAATAATATTATATAAAGGTGCCGTGTAGTTCTATAGTGAACTCTTACCAATTGTTGTCGTTTGCGCCAATGTGCGAAAAATGTAAGGTACACTTGGAAACAGGCGAAGAGTTTCCTTAATAACCAAGTCCAAATACTTCATACTCTGCAATTGCTCAAAGGAACAATGACTATGGCGATCATCGCCATATATTTGCTGCTGTTCTTCATAGGCACGGCGCTGCACCTGAGGAGCACCAGCCAGGCACCAAATGCTAAACGATGTTGCTGAAGATAAGGTATCGTGACCCTGGGTATTATATGTATAAAAAAATGGTGTTAGTTTATATTTTTAATTCTTTGTACGACAGATAAAGCGACTTCTATAATTTAAGATGAAAGTATTCGTTTTCTATTTAGTTATTTCTATGTATTACATTATGTTGAGGAAGAACAATTATAAAAACTATATCTTACACCTTACCTCAAACATAAAGGTAGAAACTTCTTCAAAGATTTCCTGAAACGTCAAAGGTCTACCATTTAATTCGCCAGTCAGCAGATTGTCCAAAAATGCCATCTTTGGTCGCTGTGCATCTTCCAACTCGTCATCCCTTGTTGACATCATAAATTTACCTGCTTTTATTCCCTCACGGCGTTCATCTATAATCTAAATAGTTTATAATTAATAAAGTTACACAACCTAAACTGTAGTCATATTAACCAACCTTGGCAATATCACGACGTAGAGTTGCCAACGCTTTCTCTTGCCGTCTATAAAGTGGCGTTAATTTGTACAATATATCTGCTCGTTTTAAAACCGATAAAGTACGCTCCATTATGACGTAACACATTGTCTCCATAGCACCAACAATGGGGGCCGGATTACCCTCAATGGCATTCACACGTGTACCCATGGCAGTTTCTAAATATCAAATATTGGTTTGATTTTTGCTAATAAAAATTTTTTTATCCTTAAAATCTAAAGCGGCTAAAAAAACCCGAAATAATTGATTAAATATGCCACTGTTTTGAAAAATATTTTCGAAAATTATGGTTAAACGAATATAAAAACGTATCTCACAACTTAAAGCAAAATTTTTGTTACTTTGTATACCAAACTGGACATGTTTCTTGAAGGAAATTTCTCATAAAATAACCGCTTATAACTTTATATTTGCTAAAAACAAATTCGTTATCACAAATTGGGAATAATTGTAATAAATCAAAGAGAAATTACTTATCAAAACCGGTCTATGAGAGTGGAAAAATTAGTCTTTTTTGAAGAACCCAATTAACTTAAAAACACAAATGACTTAAGATCTCTTAAGACATTAAAATCGGTGATACTTTATTAGCGCCTTTAGGGCCGATCGCTGAAAAGTTTTTTTATAATAATCTATCTGCTTTATTTGTTTATCCAAATATTGTAGCGAAATCTGTTGAATTAATTGTCGGTTTTAAATCACAACAAAATAGTTTAAGTGAAATGGTCAACACAACATAAATAAAAATTGTTTGCATGCGTTTTTTATCGCACAACCGCCGACTCAACAATGTAAATAAACTACCATCCTTCTGCATGCATCATTAAAGGCAGGATTTGGTTGTGTCCGACAATGGAGCGTACTTACCGCATATTGTGTCTATGGTGGCGCGTGCAACTAATGGCTGAATGTCCAACGTTTGCTTCGATGCAGCTTCCTTTGCCAGCAGTTGCATAAAACGGCCACTAGTCTCATTCATCACATGCAAAAAGTCCTTGAGTATGCGAAAGTGAAAGGACGGGGTGATCAGTTTACGGCGTTGCGCCCACTGCTGGCCATTTGATGTTAAGAGGCCGTGTCCCAGCCAAGGGTACATTAAGCTATAGGGCTCATATTTGTAAGTAAGAACTGTGCTACTTAGTACGCTCTAAAAATCGGGGTATTTGTTAAAGGATAATCATAAATACATTTGAATGCCTATTACCTCCACATATTTCTTTTCTATAAGCACAATATATGGCATCGGACCGCAAAAGAGACGAAAGTTTTTGTGATCAAACTGATGTATCCATTCTATTATGCCCTTAAAGTAACCTGAAATAGAAAAAGAGTATATTAATTCGTAATTATTACAAAAGGATGCAGTTTTTGTTGAAATGTTAAATAGAGTTAAGCTAAGTTGAAGTTAAGTTTGAGGCACAGATTTTGTGTTGAAACTATTTTCTTTCAATTTGAGATAAAAATTCTAAACAGAATTCTATCTATCCTATCCTGAGTGCATACTAAAAATTGTTTAAGAAGACATGGATATTTTTCACGTTTCTCCATGAAATAAATACAAACTAGCCGACTAAGAGAGGAAGATAATCCATACGACATAAACCCCAACAACTGTGGCAAAAGAGATACCAACTTTTGATTGATTGCAATAATATTAAAATTTATTTCGTTTTAGGCTACAGAATTAGTGATGACCATGGGTCTCCTCGTGGCTGGGATGGGCAGCGATCCATTCAAGAGCGCGCTGAATCTCAACTGGAATTGGTGGGGGAGTGGGCAGCAGATCGCTCTTGGGTTGATAACCGTTCTCATCGGCAACATAGGCAACCTGAACATGTTCACCCTCGGGAGAGATCCAACTGAAGTCACCATGGATGTTGCCATGCTCATCACCGTTAGCCGACTGGTGGATGCCGTTGCTGGTCTCCAAAACTGACTTGAATCCATCTGGGCGTACATCGGCCTCTAGGAGCTTGATCTCGGCATGGGCCTCATCCCCACCGGCGGCCGCTAGGGCAATGCAGGCTGTCAAAAGCAACTATACAATGGACAAAAATTGTATAAGACAGATAATCCTTTTCCGGAATTACTATTCGAACTTACAATCTTGAACATGATGTCTGTGCGGTTTGGCTGGCTATGCTGGCTTATCAAACTGTGCAATGATTCCAAGCCGGCCGGCACCTTTTATACATATTGCAAGCATTCTATGCTCTAGGTGGAAGTTTTGGAGCAAAGAACCGGTTGCATAATAAAAATTAAAAAAGAAACCGGTAATTAAGATTTTATAGCATCTACGTAAATTTGATACAACTCGTGTTTTTCTTATTTTTTAGCTGTCTCCTATTTTTTTTTCTTCTTATGCAATTTTGAAGATGGGCTTGCTAATATTATTAACTGGTTCTGGTGCGTTTTAAAGTTCAAGATGTGTTGGTAAAATTTGCTAATGAAATAATTATATTTGTTACCAAGTTTTGAGAAATGCTAATTGTTGAACCAGTTTTCAACTAAATAATATTGCATGCATATTTGGTTCTGGACTCCTAAAAGGGCAAGTGAGAATTGGTAGCTAATTTCGATTAGTATTTTTGTATCGTATCACAGACATTTGTTATATGTCTGTCTGTATGAATTTTAATTGAAATCATTTCACTTTTGATACAATATTTAGGCACATTGAACCAATTAAATGTTAATATATATATTGAAAAGTACCGTTAGGTAAGCAAGCACTTTTGTCAAAACATTTGGCATATAA
Source organism: Chymomyza procnemis (assembly GCA_035046065.1). Classification (NCBI taxonomy): domain Eukaryota; kingdom Metazoa; phylum Arthropoda; class Insecta; order Diptera; family Drosophilidae; genus Chymomyza; species Chymomyza procnemis. Next base: position 5,326,385 of record JAWNOJ010000023.1, on the reverse strand, counting down.
TATAAAATAATATTTATAATGAATGCCTTTTATTATTTACAATTTGTATTCTCTCAGCTTATAACATTTATTTATATATATTATATGCTATATGCTAAGCACTAGAATTAAACTTAATTTAAAAAATTTAATGCAAATATGAAATGCATATTCATGAAAAATTTCTGCTAATCGAGTTTTATGAAAGATTTATAACTTGCTTAAGTTTTTAGTAACTTGTATCTTTAAACGGTTATTTATGATAGTATGAAAAAATAAATCAAACCCATTTGATTTCCACTATTTTAAGCCGATAATTGGCATCCATAAGCGGTACTTTACTTTATGTTTATTCATTTAATTAAAGGGTATTTTACTGTCGTTTTACTACAGTTTCAATGATAGAGAAGATTAAAATTCATATTGCGTTTGAAGCAAAAAAAAACTTAAGGTAAACCACCAAAATGGTGAGCAGCTGATTATGATATTGCTTTTTATTATTGTATTCTAGGAACTGCCAAAGTTCCCATATATTTGACCAAAATACTGCATTTTCAGCGCGAAATCAGATGCAAACCTAGCAACCCATATTTGGTGATTGATACATGTGAATTCTTGATTTAGCTACGAATCACATTAAATTTTAGGATATTTCACTCAGAATCAAAACCACTTTCGTTGGATTTTATTATTTCTTCTAAGTTAAACTTAGGGGCTTTCTTTTGAAACACTCAAAGATAATTTGATTTATCCGACAGTATTTGACTCACTTTTAAAGACCTCAATGGTCAAGGTTCCTACAAGCAAATATTTCTTTATATGAGTACGAGCCATGAGCGCTGGAGCGGCAAAGAAGCTTATGTATTGATAAATTGATAATGCATTACAGTGATCTGCAAATTCGGTAAAGTTCCCGAACGTTACGAAAATCCAAAAATTTAAAAAAATTGATAGTACCCTACCCATTGTATCCCCCTCCCTATTTTTCGATTATTTTTTTATTAACTATTATTTTGTTTGTTAAATTTTATTATGAATATTTAAAAATTTTAATATGAAAAAGAGAAACAATTAGTTCTTAAAAGTGCTTCCACACGAGCTGTCATGGAGTACATTTTCTTATAAGGATACTATCAGTTTTTCGACTAACCAAACACAGTTTTTTAATATTTCGCGTTTCTTTTTGCAGGCCAAGTACTCATCATACCACCCTCGTAAATACTTATTACTTTTATTTAAATAGTTTTCAAGGACGATTCAAATTAGTATTTCTGTTTCATTTCTACATAAAATCTACCTACACTATAGAACTAGTTTTGAAACCATTGGCTAAAGAGCTACTTAATATTAAATAAATATATACACACTAATATTTGTTGGAATACAAAAAATAAATAAAATAAAATATTGCAGTTGTTAAGTGGAACAAACAGGTGTTATAAATTAATTGTTGAAACGTGAGAATTATATTATTTGTATGGTATATATACTTTTGTATCATATTTCATTATAGCAACTAATAGCAACAGCCGATACATTAGTTTTGCTATTTGTTGCATTCTCGTACATTTGTACAACATTAGAAGAGAAGATAATTATATAGAATTGTTTTTTTGTAAAGTGTGTACTGTATGAAATAATTCACTGGTTTCAAATTTAGAAATATATAGTAACTACCTTGAATACTTTTGGGCTTAACAATAACATTTCTTTTCAAATGTGGAAATAAATCCCAAAAGAAATTGAGATAAATGAAATACAAATCTAATATAATAGCTCAAAAAATAAAATAAATTTAATTCGAAAAAATTCGTGCCGCTTTTAGTTAAATTCAGTGTGAATGTTTCTGGAATCATAAATTGATCTTATCAAGTGAATCAATCGTCCACCACGCAACGAAAAGGAGCAAGCGGGTTGTTACTTAATAATAATCCTTAACCATAATTTTGTTAAGAACTTTTTAAGTGGAACATTATATTATTTGTGCATCATTACTATATACTTCCCTCTCACTTAGTCTTTCCATCGGTCATCTCATTCGTCTTTAGCCTTCGCTATGAAGACCTTCCTTGGGTGGTCGATGCAATGTAATGCGCTGGACAATAGTCGTCGTATAGCTCATAAACTTCCTATCGAGCAAAGTATCTAATTGCCGTCAACCTGTCGATAAACAGAACGATCTCCCACTGGCGAACACATTTGGTTTTGCACAATATGACCACCAACTTATGAGTGCGCAGTAATACATAAATTTCTTCCTTCACATCTCAAAAAAAAACAGTAATGTCTATTATTTTCATTACAAATTTTACAGTACTCCATCAAGTACTCAACCAAATCTGTTTCCTGTAAAACAGCTGCATTCTATATACAATATCTCGAACCTTATATTTATCAATTTCGCAATTTGGCTCAGGTGTCCCAGGTGCCCGTTCTCAAGGACATTAATTTCACTAGCCCAATTTTATTGTAAGTTCACTGCTGGCAATATATAGCGAATTCTTTGATGTTCCAATGCTGGTTATCTTGCAGGAAGATAAAGCCAATAAAAAAAAACTAATATATCGAGCAAGCGAATAAAAGATTTGGTTGGGTGTTAGCGATAAAAGCGAGCAGTCGACCAAGCCCCCTAATAAAATATTACATAATTTACAACAACTTAATAGAGACAATGTTTCTAATTGAACCCTGATAATTCAATCGTGACAAAATTACTAAACAATTATCAAAGCCGAATATTCGGTGCATTATAAAAGAGTCATTAGAAATAGATAATTTTGAATAAATGGTGGGGCAGGTTAATTGCGATACAATATTGTATCTCATTTTCAAGGTAATGTGATTTCAATCAATTTACCGGGATGTCTCTCATAGCAAATGCAATTATGATATTGAAAAGCTCTTCACGGAAGTGTACGAAGTGTTCAATCTAATAGTTGCAGTTCTGGTATCCTTACTCGATAAAGATTTTAACAACGATCTTTGGAAAAGGGGTTACGAAATAACCAAAAACATTTTAAATCAAATGCAATATGGCATGAATTTATTTCACACGATTCGTTTTAAAACATTTTAGTGATGACCATGGGTATCTTCGTGGCTGGGATGGGCAGCGATCCATTCAAGAGCGCGCTGAATCTCAACTGGAATTGGTGGAGGAGTGGGCAGCAGATCGCTCTTGGGTTGGTAACCGTTCTCATCGGCAACATAGGCAACCTGAACATGTTCACCCTCGGGTGAGATCCAGCTGAAGTCACCATGGATGTTGCCATGCTCATCACCGCTAGCTGACTGGTGGATGCTATTGCTGGTCTCCAAAACTGACTTGAAGCCATCTGGACGTACATCGGATTCCAAAACCTTAATCTCGGCATGAGCATCATCATCGGCAACGGCGAAAGCCACTAGGGCGCAGAGGAGCAGCTACAAATCGAAATTTTTTCAAATTAGCCGTGATGCTTGCCATAATGATGATGATCACTTTTACTTACGGTCTTGAACATTTTAGGATAGTTTTGTTTGGATTGTCAGACTAGAACACTGAATGATGCTATTTTGCCCATTTTGGAGCTTATATATGCGGCCGGCAAAATAATGGGAACGTGTTTTGTGTTAAAACGCAATGAAGATTAACCCGTTTGTAGCCGTCGCTGCTGCTGCAACTCGGTACGGTCCAGTGCTCTTCTAATGGAATCTTCGCTTAACTTGTTTGGGATTTTACACTTTATTGTTATTTGATTTAAGCATACATTAAAAGATTATAACCGTACATTGCCAAGAAGTCGGCGTCATCATTGTCAAAAGGCGTTTCTAAGCGCTTTTAGCACTTTTATTTTTTTTTTTGCAAAATTTTTGGGTGTGGGCGCGGTCAAACCCATAACTCAAAGGTATAATTTGGCTTGGTGACAAAAGTCGAACGTATTGTAGATCATGGGAGGCACTGCTTGGTTTGAGTTGTTTCATATATAAGGCAGTGCGTGCATCAAGTCGAGCACCAGTCAACATTTACCACGTTCTCATACCGCACTAGCAACATGTTCAAAGTCGTAAGTAACACTCAAGGATTGCACATTACATGTGGCTCTAAACAGCACTGCTTGAAACTTTTTATGTAGCTACTGCTTAGCGCTCTGCTTGGTTTGGCCGCCGCCGGTGTCAGCCGTCACTCTGCTCCCCATCATGTGAGCCATCCTGTTGTGCACCACCAGCCCGTGAGCCATCACGGTGGCCATGCCAGCAGTGATGATGTGCATGCTGAAGTGCACGAGTGGGTCAGCGATGTGCGTGCCGATGGCTTTGACTCAAAGTTGGAGACCACCAATCATATTAGCCAATCGGCCAGCGGTGATGAGCATGGCAACATTCATGGCGCCTTCAGCTGGATCTCGCCAGAGGGTGAACATGTGGAAATCAAGTATGTAGCCGATGAGCATGGTTATCAGCCCGTTGGCAGCTGGATTCCCACACCACCACCAACACCCGAGGCCATAGTGCGTTCACTTGCCTGGATCGCTGCGCATCCAAGCCATGAGGAGCAGCATGGTCATGGTCATCATGGCCACCACTAAGGCACTTAGTCATGCAATGTGCAATGGACTAGTCAGTTATGAATTGGATTCTCCCCCGACTTACCTCTACTTTTACATAAGTTCTTATCGCTTATCGCATAAGTTTTGTACTTTCCCAAGAAATCGCAAAATAAAGGCGAAAATTTGTTTATGGCAAATGGAAAATCTTTTGAAACTTCTTCGGGTAATCTATCTCACTTCTCTCTTTCGTGACAACGATGTTCGATTACAATGTTTTTTCTGTTTGAATTAAATAATTGGATGCCTAGTTTCAGAAAGCTGGCCGAGAATCTGCAAAACCACACAAATATATTGTATACAACAGACAACGACAAACTCCGAAGCACACAACCGCTTGACCTTGCTATGGAAAGGCATAGAATTTCTAATACACTACCCTACCCCTGCAGCAATGATTAAAGAAAGTTATTTCAATTTCAACCGAAGTTTATTTTCAAACATTTAATTATTGTTCAAAAACGACAGGCAAAATAACTAATTTATAACTAAAATTATAAATAAGTTATTAATTTTAACACACTTTTTAGAGAACGCCGAGAGCCAACAGTTCTGAGCTTATCGCTGTAAACTGTTGTTTTTACTATATAGTTCAAGGTCTTTCGCCCGCTGATAAGCCGAAGACAATCTGCAGCCGATCTGCAGCGCCAAAACGGATTTTCATATTCCGTTTTGCATAAATTCATTATCAAGAATAAATGCATACGAAACCATAAATAAAGATAATTATAATATATTCAGATTTAACTGTAAATATTTTAGTCGCATTTTGTGAACCGGTTTATTCCGCAGTCATATTAAAATAATTTCGCTTTCAATTCGCCAGAGATTTAGTTTAGCAATAAACAATTAATTTGTATTTCTGACAACTTATAAATCTTCAAAAAAAACTAGTTTTTTGTGTCATTCATCGTTGCTTTTATTTCTGCATTTATGACCCCGATCTTGAGCTTGAACAACATAAAAGTCATATTTAGGCAGTATACGTACGCATGAGGCCACATAAATGACTAGTATGTATTTGGTAACATCTAATGTGGGCTTGCCGCCAATTAAAGTTAGCAACCGGGATATAAACATCTCTAACTTTATGATTCCATGCAATCATTAAAATCTCACGAATGATTAGATATTAACAGGTTATTCTGCGTGCTATGGATTGCATGAGTGCAATTATTGCAGGTTATTATTAAATAGACATTTTGATGTGTAATTATAAAGATAATACCTAACGAAAAACTGGTTTAACTACTGTTTCTATGGGGTCAATCATATTCATTATTGTTATTGAAATTTGTTTTTTATTTATTTGTGCAATAATTATCAAATTAATACGAATCAGATCGTAAAAGTCTTCTGTGCCATAAGTGAAGTTCGTACCACCAGAGGCCTTCCGGTTTAGAGGCGAGTACGCTACCGCATCGCTATCGAGGGGCGCAAAATTGTTCCAACAAACTGCAAAATTGTCCTGAAGCATTAATGAAACTTTCAATTAGAGGCCTAGATGAAAAAGTCAATATTAAGCCAATCTACCAGTAGTAATTAAAGACATTAAGTACAAGTTTCAAGCTGCTAGTACTAATTTCAAACTAATTTCAAGTTTTGCCGAGGTGTTTTGAATATCATTGCATCAGAATCTCATTGAGAAAGAATTTGAGGACATTATTATAATATAAAAAACCACGAATTATCTGCTTAGCACTCGCATATCTAGCAAATTCACGCTATTTGACTACGAAAATCTCTATTATTCCAGCTCTATTATTCCAGCTATAAATACTGATATCCCCATGCTCCACATTTGAAACGATGCCACATAACAGAATACATTTGTATAGGCCGTGTGTTCCCCTAAGAATTATTCGGACTATCATACCCAGCAGCATAAAATGGTATCCTAGGTATTATCGAAATAGCTTCGGAAAATGGAATGCCAAAACGCGCCCTAAACTGCTTCCAAATGAAGCAGTACAGCTTTTGTTTTTCATTTTTACTTCTATTGTGCATCCTAAAATATTTTTCTGGTAGTCCCATGTGCGGAGTCCTGTTTTTTAAGTAAGGCCGAAAATCATAAAACATTATTTACACCAATATTGATTTTCGATAAAAAAAATCAAAAAATAAGGAAAACTTTTCAATTTTTTTACTTGAGCGATTGAAAAATCGTATTAAAATTACATTGGCACACTCACTTTAATTTATATTTTTTTTCTTAAATCTTTTTTTAAGGAAAAATAAATTCTTTAGCTGAAACACCAGTTGTAAATCAAAATACCTGCTAAAGAGCGAATATTACACTAACAAAAAAAATCAAATTTTTTAGACATATAGAGAAGCTTCCATTTGTTCTACCATCATGAGACAAATCAGTTAAAAGCCTTAACATATCTCTACCTTGGGTTTAGAAGAAATGATTTTTGTAATGGGTTTTCAGCTTCCGTGTCACTGTGCAACTGATATTTGAAAGATTTTTAAGGTGTTAAGGTTATGCCGCAGTTCAATATGATGATAAGATTGCCTGCATCTGACAAGTAATATTTTAGCGACTGCCGTGTTGCTAGATTCTTTCTCGGATACAAAACGCGAAGAATTTGAAAAAAATACTTTATGAAATTTGAAAATCAGCGTAATCACTTATAAATAATTTCAGAATAGATAAATTTTTTACTGAATAGATAACAAATTAAACAATATTACAATTGCTTCCATATGAAACAACTGCGACATAAAATCCTATTTTAAATAACCAAATACTCCCAAATTTCCCGGCAACCAAAGTAACTTCGAACTTGTTTGCAAAAAAACAAATAAAAGTAAATATTTGTGCAAACATCGCAATTAAAATACACAACTGAATGCCAAAAGGCGCTAAAATTAAAAAAAACATATAAAAAAAGCTAATTAAAAATGTTAAAGATCAGCATTTTTTAAACGTTTTTATTAAACGGCAGCAGCTACCAAAAATATAATACTACAAAAAAATATAAAAACTCATTCTCACTTTTTGGACTTTTTTTAAAAAAAAAAAAGTGCGTTAGGCTTTGAAATAAACTCCGCGCTTGAAGCTCATATTAAAAATATTCGACTTACTTTCCGGCTTAGTGCCAAGCTGCAAAATATTGCCGAATACAGGCCAAGTCTTGGGTCCAGTGAACTGATCATTTATGGGCTTAACAACTAAGAGGTAATTCCGCACTGAATAGATCGCGTACAGCACTAGTAAAACTAAGCCGAGTAAGAGGAATGCCGATTCGAACATATTTACGCGAATAGAACTTAGAACATACTGTCATCGTAGAAATCGTATCAGTACGATTTATAATCAACTTAATTGCATAGACGCAGCGTTCAGTACGAGAGTATTTCATTTCAAAAAAAAAAATCTATTACAACAAGATTGTGTCTCTTGCGAGGGGCACTTTATGACTTTTCCCGAAAAAGTTTGTATAAAAAAATTGCTGTAACTTCAGAATTTTGTGCGGGAATACCTCTATAAATGGTTATTACAAGAGAAAAAGGATATACAGTTCATGCAAAACCAAATGAACTTAAGTAGCACAATTTTATAATGATTGTATTATTATAAGCTATCTTCTGCGGTAACGTCTTCGATAAAACCGTCGTCATCAAACTATTACAACAAACTATTACAGTGGGACGAACCAATGTACTCTATCTATAAAATTTAAAGTATCAAGTCTGAGTTATTTATGTAGCGTCTCTCGCAAAACGTTAATCTCAGAGAAACGGCAATAATCTAAGCAAAAAATGCTAGTGCTTTGCGAAACTTGAAAGCTTTATTTCAAGGTGAAATAATAATGGAAAAGTAGATGCTCCATAGTGCTGCAACTTTGCAGCTGCGACTCAACAAACATATTGAAAAGTGATCCCGCAAGTAAACGTATAAAGAATTGTATCCGATAATCCACAAAGACTATTTCGAAAACGGCACAAGTCAAAAGACAGTTTTCCCGTGGAACGATACAGTAGATGAAATTATTAAAATTTTGTGATTTTGACTAGCAGCGGCGCTCGTGCGAAGTAACTTTGATAGAATTTTTTCTAACGTTTTTGAAAGATGTAGTAAAATTTTTAATAAATAAAATCGTATTGTCTACAGGTATGCTTAGAAAAGTCTAGTTCTAATTGCTGTGAAGATTATAAAAACAAAAGCACACGTGTGAAAATAAATCTTGTAAAAGCAAAACAGTATTTTAACTTTGTACCTACGTCAGCAAGATATAATAATAAATAATAGCACTATGCAAATAGTCAATTTAATACAGATATTTTTCGAAATAGAGCAAGTGAGCTAATGATGAATATTTATTCAATTAGAGTTGATGAGAAGCAGCTTTAAGGTTTTTAAATAGATTCTAAATAAGACCTGTAAAGGAACTGAAATGAGTAATGTATTTAGTTTGTAATCTAAGAATTTGCTTTTCAATTTTCTACATTAGGAGTGACTAATTTGTGTTCGTTTGTTTCGTTTATAAAGTTGTATGGAAATTTATAAATCAATTCTAAGTTGAGTTAGGCTTTTAACCCTATATTTGCCAACAAAGTAAATCATTTGTGTTATAAGTGTGATATTTAATTTTCAATACATTTTTTTAATTATTGAAACCACTTTCCAAGACACAATTTGTACTTTTTAATTAAATAATAAATAAATTTTAATAAACACAATTTTTTAATTTGTGCATGTTTTTTTACACTAAATCGTCGTGTTGCGGACTTCGTTGATATAGTAGCAGCATAATTTCCTCTAAAACCGAAGAACCATGGACCGTTTCTATTTAAAAACTCGTTTGAAAAACGGTGATTGACATATCAAAGCAAGTTTAAAAAAAAATAAAGTTTGGTACGTTTTCTTCCAAGTTGTTTGTTTGTAAAAAATACCACTACAAAACATATAAAAACTTTTTAAAAAACGGCTTGGACAGATTCTAAAAAGTTTGTTCTGCGGTTTTTCATCCGAGATTGAGAAAAGAATATAAAGAAATTATTGGCTTATTGTCTATTGTATTGTGATTGTGTATAAACTTGGTAATTTTTTTGTATTCAATATGGGCTGATTTCTTGAACAAAAGTAAGACACAGCAAGTATTGCCCATCGAAATCAAATACTTTTCTCCACGTTAATTACAGAATATAAATCCACAAAATGAGTTCTCATTAGGCTCGATTCAATCATTGAACAATTCTTCGATTTTTTTAAAACCATCCCTAAAAATATTTTTGCATCCATTAAAAACGCCAGTATCCGTCAGCCAGTATTCGAAGCAAATTGTGAATAGTACGATAGGTGGAGTAATTTCAGTGTTTGCGATTCGTTTTTGACCCTTGGGCTAGATGTTGTACGAGGGTTGCCTTTTTTTCGGGATTAGACAACCAAAATATTTATCATTGAAAATAGTTTTATGGTTTTTCAATATATTCCCCATTAAGATCTATACACTATTGCATGCGTTTGAACCAACTGTCGAAACACGTTTGCCTCTCTGATTCGAGGTATCGGCAAAACATGCATTCTAAACGCATCAACAGCTTCTTCAGGTGTCGAAAAACGTTGATCTCTCATTTCATTTTTGACGTACAGGAATAAAAAGAAGTCATTCGTTGCTAAGCTAGGACTGTGTGGCAGATGGCTCATCATATCGATATTTTGAGTGGTCAAGAATGCAGTTGTTTGAGCCGATGTATTAGAGCTCGCATTCTGGTGGTGAAGAGTGATACGTCTTCGACGGTTGATTTCAGTGATTTCTTGGAAACAAAGTTGTAATAGTGGTACGGATTCGATATGTCCAGTTTTTCGAAAAATCAGGCGACCATTTGCTTGGAAGTGCTTCGTGTGCAAACAACTTTTGTTGGACTTAGCTCTTCTTGAAAACCCACACGACTGTATATACTTACTTTCGGGTTCATACGAATCCACAATTCGTCACCTGTCATGATGTCATAGACGCGTTTCGAAGCACCGCGATCGTATTTTTTGAGCAATCTTTCGACCAATCGACACGAGCTTTCTTTTGAGCGATTGGCAAATTGTGTAGGATCCAACGCGAAACAATTTTTTTGACAGCCAAATGCCATATTGAATGTATGCTGGTCCCACTAATGCTTCATGTTAGCTCAATCTCACGTTAGGCCATATGACTATCTTGCAATATTAGTTTGCGCACAGCATCAATGTTCTCCAGAACAACAACTGACTTTGGACGACCTCTACGAAATTCGTTTTGGAGTCAACTATGGCCTCGGTAAAATAAATTATATTATAAAAAATAATGACACGAAAATATTCACGATTTAATTCCATAGATTAATTTTTTAAGTTAATGTAAAGTTTACAAATAGGGTTCATATATCAAAAAGTGCTGAGTATATATAACCTCAAAAAAACCAAACCTTACGATAACGTAGATGTCAGTTGTTAGATTGCAACACTAGGGTTGCCCGGTCCCGAAATATAAAAGGCAACCCCTCGTAATTTCACCTTCTCATGCGTTTCGGCAATTTTAGGCCATCTAAACCACAATGCACGGTTTAAAAGCATTACAAGTTTATAGTTATATATTATACCACAGCAATCTGGTCCAACCATATGAAATGGGTTGACCACTGCTGGCATAGTATTTTTTTATTTTTTGATGTTATCGTAAAGAATACATTTATATTTTTCTTGTCTTTCAAGACGCAGTTCCAAAGTGATCGACTTTCGATATATCTGGGCTTCATCATGGGCGACCCCCAATATCATTTCATTTTAAGAAATTTCCAACTGTTCAATCGTATGGAAATTATTTGCCAAATCACTGGCAATAATTCGGAGATTTGCTACGTAACTTGTTTCAGTAGAACCTCCTGGGTTGGTCAACACGCTCTTTATCTTCGATACTAAAAAATACTCCTTGCACAGCTGATCAGTCGGAACAGATTCCCTATCACTTTCCATAAACATTCGATGGAATACATCTGCATATTTTTTCTTAAGACAGAATCAAAAATTTCCGCATATGGCATCACTTATCCCAAAATCAGACATTTTGGAAGAGGCAAAAAAAATCAAGGAAATACTGTCATAAATATTTATTTATGAATAAGTCTTTAAAAGTTTTTATCTGCACATTGCCATGTTCAATAATATTATAATTGTTTTTTGAAATAAAATAAGCCACAGTTTCATTAATCTTCTTGTCGATTCAAGTCTCTCAAGCCTTTAGATTTTGCTAAATTGCCAGAGCAGTCTTTGGGCAATATAATGACGATGACTATCAGAATTTGCAAAACACTGTCCCAATATTCTTCATTATTTTGCCACCAACTATTAGTTTAATTTTATTCTGTACGCCAAACCACTTCATTCTGTAAATTAATTCAATATTTGAAAATGCTCCAATATTAAATAAAATAAACATACCGTATGTTCGTACCGAGTTTATATGGGCTACTGGAGTTTTTTTTTTTGTGAACTAAAAATTTATGGCACAAGTAAAATAAAATTTGGAATTGAGTTTTTCATTACATATTTTAGGGAATAAGTTGTGTTCAAGAAGAAAGTTAAAACTAAAATGAGTTTAACTAAAACAAAATTATAGAATACAAAAATATGTTTGTGCCATATTTCTCCCAGCATACTTTGTTTATTTATTGTTTTTTTGTGCTATGATTGAGTACTTTTTTACTACCAACCCCTATCCTTAACGTTAAGGCTTTTTAAATTTAAATGTCTATCTCTAACATTTTATTTGGGTTGCATAAATACTTACAAGATTGGTTCGTCAATCATACAATGAGAGGAAATGTTAGTAAATACTTATCAATTTATGAAATATTTAATGCCCTTTATGGACTTGGAAAACCTATGGCTAAGATTTTATCATATGACTGTAAAATTGCTATAATAAAACCACATGCTCCATAAAGTAGAGTGACTTTAGGTTGTGTACCTATTAATAATTAGAAAAATTCCCTGTTAAATAGAAATGTTTGTAAAAAATAAAAGTTCGCACATTTTTCTAACGTTGATTCAGGCTCTTTCGAGAGTGAAATACAAGCATTATGCTAAGCTATATGTTCCAACACCAAAATGAAAGATATACAACGACTTCAAATTATGATTAAAATTGATAGCATTTCTTATTCTTTTTAAGTTAAAATTGAGACAATTGTCTAAAATTTATAGCACTAAAAGTAGAATGTATGAGTTAAAAAATATGTACGCATATAGTGGCATATCCATAGTGCTACCTCAACCCAAATATCACACTAAGTATATGACAAACGGTAATGAATCATAAGCCTAACGCCAATCCTAATCATAGCACTACGATTAAGCGACTCAACTTCGTCGGATAAACAGGAAACAGTGTAACTTGAGAAAAAGTCATAAAGACATGCAGCAGAATCAGTGAAACAAAGTTAAGGACGATGTCATCCCGATCAGTTCTTGCACCATAGTTTTGGACTTGCAGCCTGACAAAAGCTAAACGCGCTTGGCTCCTGATGTCGTCGAACATCGGAGAGACCGAGGTTTCATTAAAAAGCTAGTAAGCTAATTAAGCTTAAGCATAAAGTAGTCTTTTTATTATACTCAACAAGTTTTTACTCAACAAGCCTAAATCAAGCTAACTTACTAAATAAATAATAACGCTGTTATAAATTAACAACTACCGGTTTTACCTAAGCATTTTAATATTAACACTCATACATTGTGACGCGTGTACATAATAAAAAATATAATTATTTTGTTTTTATGATAAATCAGGTCTACAGGTATTTAAGTATATATACAATCTTTAAAGTTTATTTTTATCTTTTAACTTACAAAATCAATAATTGCAATTAATGGCTTGTCTAAAAATTACCAGTACATATTTTTGAAACTAGAAAAGACAATCTCTTGAATTATATACTATACTATTCGCATATTATTTACACGTACATAATATAAAGCACTGACCATTTTACAGCTCCAAAGAGTGCACACTTAAGGATCTATTAGAGATAAAGTAACCTGTTGTCTGACACTCTGAGTGCACCGCACGTCTGTGAAAACTTTAAATTCCATTAGTTAATTACTACCGCAGCAGAAGACAGCCATGATATCTTTAACAGGGTGACCAGTATCGTAAACCACAAAGGCTCACTAACAGGAGAGATAAAATGCAGGTACACTTCTCTAAAATATAACCAGAGGTAAGACAAAAGTTTAAACTGCTAAAAATTAAAGCCGTAAGTGTCAAAGTAATACTTTTTTTCTTTCTGCTGACAAATGTATGCTAACAACCGAGACGAATGGAGAAGAATTGTTGAGAAAGCCAAAACCCACTCCGGGTTGTAGAGCTGAATGCTGATGATGATGACAAATGCTTAGTTGAAGAGAAACGTGGGATTTTGAATGAAGTCTTTTCTTTTTATGTAACGCGCTCGCAATAAAAAATATTAGGCACTTTAAAACCGTGCATTCTCTACCTTGAACTTTAAACATTTGAAAAAATATTTTTAATTTTTATTTTTCTACAACTTTGCTTCTGCCTTTGCTACAAATAGAGTAAAATTTATAATAAAGAAACTTTTTTTCGGAGATGCTGAAAGCAGAATATTATTATTTTACAGATTTGGTTTCGCGTTCAGACTATTAAAAAACACTAAAAAATGCGCTTCGTAGATTATGTTTTGACTTCTATGTTATAACCAAAGCTATATGGAGTATTGGTATATTTAAGGAATATAAAATTATGTACTTTGAAATACACACAAATAAAAAACTTCTGAAAATTAATAAATAAAATATATATATATAAATAACATGAAATTATAAAATATTTACATATACATCTATTCTATTAAATTGGATGAGTAAAATTTCCAAATAAAACGCATAATATTAGGTTTTTTTCAGATTTGCAGGTGCATGGTATAAAGGTATTTTAGGTAAGTACATGCCGAAAACATATGGAATGCCCCGAATGAAAATACGGTCACCTACCAAACTTACCTGTAGTATCATGAGGGTGACAAGAGAATTCGAAATAAGTATGTTCGCCTAGATATTAACAATAGCTAGACAAAAAAAGGTCATTTTATTTCTAAAGATGCAAGATTATTTTAACTTCTTGATTTGCGGGATGTATGTTAATATATAATTTTATGTGAGTTATAACGCATAAAAAGGTTAAATCTCCTATGAGTATTTGAGTTTACGCGGGAATACAGGTCTGGATTTTCTGATGTTCTGGACTCTGAACATCGCAAAACGAGCAGATTGGACTGAAGTATATTCCTAGGCGAGCTGCTTAACCTCAAACGCAAGTTAAGTGCAATTTTACTTTATTGCATTTTAAGATGTTTAGTATCATGGCGAAAATTGTTGGTAGTATAATTTCTAAACAAAATCGCATGGATTTACACGTATATCGCTTTGCAATTTAAATATTTTTACTTTAAATAAAATAAAATAAAATAAAATAAAATAAAATAAAATAAAATAAAATAAAATAAAATAAAATAAAATAAAATAAAATAAAATAAAGTAAAGTAAAGTAAAGTAAAGTAAAGTAAAATAAAATAAAATAAAATAAAATAAAATAAAATAAAATAAAATAAAATAAAATAAAATAAAATAAAATAAAATAAAATAAAATAAAATAAAATAAAATAATATAATATAATATCACGCATGTGAGAAAATTTTCTGGAACACTGCGAACCGTTAATCATCACCTCGTCGCCGCTACGGATGGACGAGCTTACCGACAGTCACATAATTTTACAAAACCAACATATTTTTGGCTCATCATACATAGGTCAAACCGGGCGAAAAATCGATTTAAGCAAAAAATTGTATTTCGTATGTTTTTTAAGATATCGTCACCAAATTTGATAGTCAAAAGTATTTCTACTTTAGCTCTACGTCAAGTTTGAGCAAAGTCGACTGACCATAACAAAGATCTTTCAAAATTTCCAAATTCGACAAAATAAAATTGTTTTTCGCCGTTGGTGTTTGGAAATACTATACTAATCAAATAGCACCGATGGATAGTGAAAATTATTGGGTTTTACTCAAAATTTCTTTTGGATTATTTACCATGTTTATACGGATTTTAGTGCGAAGTGGTAGTACAGGATCTCCAAAAGAAATAGGGAAGCAACTACTACCCGTTTGTGGTACCATGCTCAGACAATTTCCATTAATATTTCATAACCAAACCCTTTAATTTCTGCGCTTCAGTTGGTAACCCTATATTTTAATTTAGCTATAACTTCGGTCAAAATGTTCTCTATGCAAACAAACATGCATTCTGTATATATGTAATTGTTTACATAATAAGCATATATGTACGTACATATTCACACATATAATATTATATGTGGTTTTAATGAAAATGCTTAGAAAGCATTTAAGCTAATGAAGTTGTACTCTGCAGTTGAAAGACTTTAGCTATGTGCACACATACAAAATGTTTCGAACAGCGACTTATAAGAGAAAATTAATTTAATTTCTGAAAATTTTAATATTTTCTCTTATTTTAAGAGTGCGTTTTTTCTATAAACAAAAGTAAATCTCAGAGATTTTTCCACCATGCCATCACTTTGACTACCCAAATTTAAAATTTGTATATTTTTTTGGAATCCCTAATTTGACGAGACATTTGCTTGTAATTTCTGCAGAAATTATATTTGTCCAACACAGACTAAATACTGCCGTCAAACCAAAACTACTACGTCTTTCGTCTCAGAGCTTTTGTTCAATATAATTTTGTAATCGTTGGCTTGAATGAAGACAACAGATGACAGCAAAATCCACCGCGCCAGCAGTTACTTATTCCTTCCATTTCTGTGTATGTATTTATGAAACATTGAATTCATCTATTGTTTCAGGAGAAAACAATTCTGTTGCCTACCTTTAGGCGCCAAATAAATGGAAGCCATAGTAGTTGCTTCTAAGCTCGTACATATTTGTATCTGACTTTTGACTAGAATTGTTTGCAGATTGGATTTTATTGATGTTGACAGCCTTTATGTAAATATGCTTTGACGTACGGGGCTCCATTTAATATATTTTAAATTGATTGACATTCTAGTTGGAATGGCAGTGTTCAACAAAAGAAACTAGAAAATATCCAATGTAAATAATACTGTTGCTTTGAAAATATCAATTAAGATAGGTAACAAATTAAGAACGTCAAAAAAATTTAATAAAAGACTTCTTTCTTCTTACCTCAATAACCTTTTATCAGCAATTTAGGCGACTACTCCCAAAAATATATTATATAAAAGAACATAGAAGAATAGTTAGTTAAGAACTTTTTATTTTATATTACAAATGTAATATTGGTATGTAGCGGGTAAGTCGTTGAAAATGAAAAATATGAAATGCGTAGTCAAGTCGAACGCTGACGCTCACAAAAAATCACATAGTCAGTTGATCGCTTATAGTGGAAACAACATATATTTAGTACTTGTCAATTGTATGAGAATTTTAATTATTTTTTTGCATTTCTGTATAACTAATATAAAAATATTCGAACTTATTAGTGTGTGGGTTTGATATCCTGCAGGGGGTGTCTTTTCCATTATTCTAGCCTTCTGTGATCTTCAATTGTAATAGTTTATCTGGGAAAGCGAAAGCATTAAATTGATCAAGTTAAATTTACGGCTAAAATATTTCCTTGTATACAGGGGATTGATAGCATATTTTTTCATAACGACACCATTCCTCCGTTCCTCTTATTATGGATAGCGGAGACACCTTAAGTTATACTACAATACTTTGGTAGAAATTTTCCAAGCTTCGCAGCCGTTCAGAAAAAATGTATTGGGTATTAAAATTAAAATTTTTTACTTTTATTTTGTATTTTGCTGACCAGCTTTTTTACGACAGCATAATTTTTTATGCTTTAATTAAAAAGTTATTGTCCTTTGTCCTTTAGTCAAGAAGAGTACCCGGTGATATGCGAAAACTACCGGAGAATCAGTCTAATTGATATCTTATATAAGGTTTAATCGAAAACTGTATGCTGACATTTAAAACTGACATTATAAAAGCTGCTTCAAACCAGTTAAGTCTACCCTATCATAGGGGCAGAGTAGCCAAATCCACGAAATGACTTAGAAAAACAAATCGACTCATATTATCTCTTTGTCGATTACAAAGCAGCATGATAAGAGAGCGCCTATATGCCACTCTGAGTTCGGTATTCCTGCGGATTCGACTTAGCAGAATGAACCTAAGCTACACCATTAACTCTGTCAAGGTAGAAAGGATCTCAAGAAACCTTCAATACCGTTTCAGAAAAGGCGATTCACTATAATGCCTGCTTCCTGGTACTTCGGAAAGCCGTTTGACATTATTGACCTAAGCAATATATTATTGCTACATTTTCTGCAGTCGAAAGAGACTTAGCGAGTGGCTCTAACCAATAAGGAATACATGAAAGGCTAAACTTTCAGGTAATTCACGTACCGTGGTACTGCCTTGAAACCCAACAATAATGTCACCCTGGAGATAAAGCTAAGAATCATACTTACCAAGTGTGTTACAATGGGCTTAGCGGAGACCTCTCTCGACAGCTAAAAGTTCCCATGTATTATTATTATTGTTACCAAAGCTGTTCGATGTGAAAGCCGACGTAGGAGGATGGGGACGACCTAAACTCCAATGGACCTTCGACTTTTCCCTCTTGGCGTAAAGCATATTTTCGACTTGCAATAACTTAAATACTTTACATGTACTTACTTTAACCTGAGGATACCCTATAAATCACTCAAGCGAAGAATATAATTTTAGGATATTCAAGTTGCATTAATTTCAAGCTATTTACCACAAACTGCATTTATCATACAATTAATCTTAATATTAAAACAAAACTTTTAAGAAGAAAACCCATTGCAATACAAACGATTTGTAGACAAAATTTTCCCATTAACCTCAAAGTAGCCGAACTACCAAATTCGATTTTCATCTAATAAATGCGTTTAATAATAAACAAATAAATGAACAAATGTTTGATATATTATGAATATTATAGACCTTTATTTGTATTTATGAACAATAGCTAATGATGATTTGATTTTTGTGTCTGCCATTTGTTTCATTTGCAGTTATACAGTTGGGCAGCTGCAGGCGAAATTGATGATTGCTTATAAACGGTAATTAGAAGAATTATAATTTTTAAACATAAATCACAACGAGTGGAAGCAGCTCCATTTGCTTGGTTATTCTTCAACAAATGGATTAGCTGCCGCGAGGCGTAGCATTGGGCTTTTGGCTGCTGTCCACTCGGCTGGCCAGCACTCACTTGCTAAACTTTAGGCCAGCTGTACAAGGACGTTGAGATAAGTTAAAAAAAAGAGAGAAAAAAACTAATTAAAGTTTTATCTATTAAGACACATAATTAATTTATGAACCAAGCAACTTTGCTTCAACTTTTCTTATACACAAACTTTTAATATTATATTTTCTAAGGCATAGAGAGTACACTGCTTTACAGAGAACAAAAAAACAAACTCAAAAAAGCAAAGCATTTTGGTCACGTGTACTTCACTTACCCACTCCACTGCGGGGATTCTTCATTTTTGAAGGCTTCTTGCGTGACTCTGCCTGCGACATGCTGCTGCCGCTTGGACCAGGTCCGTGTGTATCGATCTGCATAGACTCATCACTATCCGAAGCTTGGCTCTTTAAAACTTTTTTCAAGTTGATTAACTGTGAAAATGATTTGCATTTTTGCTTAATTTAATTATTTATAAGACACCAGATACCCTTACCTCTTGCTCAATGCGTTCTTTGTTGTTAAGGCGCTTGGCTTTCTCAGTATTGGCATACTTTATTTGCATATCAATGCAATTGGAGACGCCGTCACAGGAGTTGACCCAGGCCTGCAGGGTTTCTACTATTTTACCAGTATAACCCGGTGGAATGTCCCGTCCTTGTGCATAGTCCACCTCCAAAATGCGAGTGTTTTGAAAAAGCTTACCATGTATTATGTCTGTAAAAATTGAATGACATATTCAGCGACATTGGAACACGTCTCATTAAATTTATAAAATAATAATGATTCCAAATTATGTTTTTTTAGCACTTAAATACAAAAAATATAAAATATATGAAGAAACTTTATTCTTATTACAGTGATAAACTTGTTAAGTCAGTTGAGAACGTTGAGATCGAACAAACAAGGAATATTTTACATATTTGCACTTGGATCGATTGTTAAATCTTATAATCGAGAATTTATAATCTTGAAAATAAGATGAATCTCAAGTCTTAAGCCAGACGGAGGGATACGGTACAGCTGTGTGCCGACTTTGAATGTCAAGTTGGTAAAATTGCAACCTTATGGAGCTTACTACGCGTGAATCTGACTTTCTGATATTGGGTTTACCATGAAAATAATAAATAATAACGATAGTTAGTGAATAAACCTATATTTATTTATTTAAGTCCAGTTGACCTTTTAGATTAAACGAGTTAAAAATTTTAAAATTATGGAGTAAGAAATGATAACGATGAAAATAAAAAAAAAAAAAAATAATCTGTATTCCTAGCCTGATGGGTGTATTTTTTATAGATATGCACCGTCTCACATCTGTGGACGGGCTAGGAACTTGAATTTACAATGTAAAAGATGCAAACAGAAAGCATCATAAAATTTTAAACATTTTTTAACAAAGAGGGAAGCCAAAGAACACCGTTGACCAAGTTGGGTTTTATAGTTCATGATTGGTCAAAGCTCGATTTGGGGAATCAAGATGAGATAAGATAGGTACAGAAATGAATGGGATAGACCGTTCAAAAGAGAGGAAATCATGGAGGTCATTATATTGTAAGACACGAAAGGGATCGTGTAACGCAGAATTAGGTCTACAAAAAGTAAATGCTAGAGGTTGAAAATTACGAGTTACTCAAGAAGGAATGATGAAAAAAATTTTGTTAAGGAGTGTATTAGAGTCAATGAAACCGAGGAAAAGCTTATGCAAAAATAGAATGCCGTGGCATGTTCAACGATCACTTAGAGGAGGTAATATTATAAGGCGAAGTCTACATGAATAGGACAGCAAACGAATGTTAGGATCCCAGTTTAAATCCCGAAGAGCAAATGTTAAAAATTGTTTTTGAACGGACTCAATCAACTCTTGATAGTGTTGGTATTGAGGGTTCCAAAAGCAGGAGCAGTGTTCCAAAATTGGGCGGACAAAATAAATTATTTTGACCACAGCCTTAATAAATGCAAGAACCCCTCTAGCTTTATTTAAAATCTCATGAATATATATATATAAGTATACATATATAAAAATGTATAAATAGTTCTTAATCTTTCCAACTACTTCGCTCTAGTAAAGTAATCATCTCGAAAAGTATAACAGCGAAAAGAAGTTAAAATAAGCAAATAACCAATACCAATAGTTTAATAAACAACAACCTCGAATTTCTAAAGAATATCTGCTACAGCTGGTGGAACTGCTTTGACGTTACTGACTTGCGACCACAAGTCCTAGCAATTTCCACACACATAAAATTCGAGTAGAGCACACTTGAGCATCCTTTCATTTCTATCGAGCAATTGCCCGTCTAATGGAATTTTCTTGTGTGAAGTATTCCAATTAAAGGTGCAGCATGAATGCATCATTTGCTTTGAAGTTCCTAGCAACAGGTTGAAAACTAGTTTGATAAGTGCCAGACATTTGGAGATGCAAGTTAAGGGCTCTAAGCGAAACTTTAGCAGCTAAGTGCAAGGAAAGTAAATAAGTGGCAGTCATCGTCAGTCAATCTGCTGAGCACTCCGAGTTAGAAACTCAAGAACTTCAAGAGAGCACAACCCCAGCCATATACCAGAAACAAGTACAGCTACTAAAATTGCAGCATCAACAAGTGGCCACTCATTAATGGGCTGTTAAGTTAGTCCTTCTCAGTTCAAATGCCTAAATTGGTTTCAAACAGTTTCTGCAGCGATAAAGCCAAACAGATTAAACTAGTGGTAACCTTTATGGTATTAATAGTTACAGTTTGGGCGAAATGTAAGGATAAGATATTTAAGATAACGCAATAGTCAAGGCTCATTGGATTGCTTTTTATGCTGGTTTTATATGTGCTTAGGAATTCATTAAAATCCGCTTCGGAGCTTTAAAGTCAAGTCCTGCATGTGAGTATGTGTGCTTGTGTCTTGGCTTTTGTCTGTGGGTGTCTCTAGGTGTATCCATGTGTATGTGTCCCTTTGGCTGTAGCTTCATCCAGGGTCGCAGTTACATTTAATTTTGTTAAAAGCATAACGCATGACCAAAATAAAAATTCCAACAAAGGTGAGGGTTCATGCTTAAGAGATTTAGCCAAAAGACAGTTGATTTGACCTTTGTCTCGTTTTTCGCCTACTTTTTTGTTTGGTTCATGTTCAAAATCGTATGGTCTTTTTTTTGTTTTTTGTTTAATGTTGGAGGCAACAACAAATATGCAAGAATTTTTAGCAATATTTGACAAGCTGAACAAATATATTTATAATTCTTTAGCTTCCAATTTTGACATATTTATTTTTAACTTACAAAATGTTGGTTTAATATTTTAATGCTTTCCAAATTGAGCTGCAGTACAAACGAGGGTCGGCAGAGAGTTACCCGATCTGAAAAACTCATATGGGTAATTGTAGTAAAATCGAAGAACCTATATATGTGATACCATCACAAAATATTGAAAATCTTTTTTCTTTTACAGAAATTTGCTTTTAATGTTTTGAAGGACAAATTTTTTTTAAGTAAACAATTTTAACTATTGATGGGAAGTTTGTGCAAGTTGAAAATGAATGTAATACCAAAAAGTAAATTCTTCCACAACTCCCAAAGATACCTAAAACATCAAGGGCCTAGATCTCACACAATTTTAGTGTTGCCCAAGAGAATTCCA
Source organism: Chymomyza procnemis (assembly GCA_035046065.1). Taxonomy (NCBI): domain Eukaryota; kingdom Metazoa; phylum Arthropoda; class Insecta; order Diptera; family Drosophilidae; genus Chymomyza; species Chymomyza procnemis. The sequence continues at coordinate 5,303,918 of JAWNOJ010000023.1, read as the reverse complement.
ATTTAACTATTAATACTATTTCTTTGTTGTTTGTATATATATATATATATATATATATATATAGCTCACAAAGGCGTGTTTTCCATTAAATCAAAACCAAACAAAGTTGAAAGTGAATAATTGGTTTGTTTATATGGATAGCATAACCAACTTGGATAATCAACAGTTTAATAACTTTAAAATCAAAATATTATTTGGTATTTTCAAATTATCGAAATCGATGGACAATATTTATTAATAAACAATTAAACGTGTGTATAAGTGTTACAGATTTTATGGCAACAAAATTATTAAAGGAGATTGAGAAAGTGCCTGCGTCCAACTTTAACGCACGGTTTTTTTTTTGTGTAAATAGAAACTATCATCAATACCATTTTCCATTTTCCTCATTGAAGCGAAGCGTTTCTATATCACTTCTATTTTATTTACTCTTATTTTTTGTCTCAAAAAATAATATTTTTTACTTTGCAAACCCACATTATCTTAAGTTTTTAATTCAGGAGTTTTGTGCAAAATACATGCTACACAATGCAGCCAACCTATTTGGATTTTTAATTTGATAAAGCTATTTGTTTTTAAAAACTTCCAAATATTTACGGACTATTTTTAATCAAACGATTATTTATAATTAAACGAGCTATCCCCATAAATAGACTAAAGAGAATTCTTACAGTCAGCCATACAAAGGGATAGGGGCAAATCAACATCTAATCAAGCTGCCTATACTTGAAAAAAAATTTCAGTGCAATTCGCAGACTTCGGTTAAAAGTTGTACATATTTTCGGTTTGTATGGATAATTTGGTGCTTTGCATACTCTTTAACCGCATTGTTGCCATTTTAGTCAAATTTAACAACTGAAACTACCCAAATTAAACACCATATATCAGAGACTAGGCCTTCCTCACTATAACAAGTGAAAGGAACAGAGCTACAGAATGGCTTTGGGCGCAAAACCCCAAATAAAATTAATTTTTGGTCAGAGCAGCAACAAATTCTCACAGTCACAATTTTGTATCTAAATAATTGGAAGCTACATTATATTGAAACATCAAGTGCAGTGGATAATATTTATGGCATGAGTATCACAACTTGATTATTACCATATTTAGCGCTTGCAGCAATTTTAATAAATATAAAACAAATTTGGCTGCATCTGCACAACAAACACGAGGGTTGGCTAAAAGATAACACAATTTATAGAGCGTTTTGGATAATCTTTATGTATTTTTATTTAATTATTGATAATGATATTAGTGTAAATTGTTACTCTTTTTTTTGGTAATTTGACGTAATTGGCGCTGATGATGCAACTCTAACGTAATATATGTTCTATTTTTTCATACTTCCAAAATTCATAATACGGGGTGGACCATAGCTTCATCAAAATTTTTCTTCCACTCGATTTCTTGGACGCGATTACATCTTTCACAAAACTGTTGCCGTCTTCAATAAAATAAACTAAGTTTGCGCATCCATAATACTTCCGAATTTAACCCTCAGCTTCAGAACTATATAGTCAATTTGAAGCTCATATAATCTACTCAACAAGTTAAACGAATATTCTATTTTCCAAGTTCTAAATATTTTCAACATAACGAAATTGGCAACCCACTTTTTATAGCGATAGTTCGTTAGAATAAAGATCAGAGAACTATTACAAATTTCCAATATAACTTTAAAGAATTTAAAAAACTACAGAATTATTATAGCATTTTTTATTTTAATAGTAATAAGCTGTAATTATTTCATCACTTAATCAGTTTGCATAAATTAGTTTTCATATTCGCCTCGATAACTTTTTCGTGTTCAAACTTTTGCTAAAAATCCCATTGTGTTTCAAAAACCTTTTAACTATTTTAACTTTTGTTTATCCCTAACTTCCACACACAATGCACCATATTTACATGGCCCACATAAAATTAGTTGATTAAAAATGCAGATTTGGATGTGGAGGCAAAAATGCAAATTCGGAAAACAAACAAACTAAATATTATACGAAATAATTAAAACATTGCACCACATAAACTAATACTATATACCACAAATCAAAAATAATATTACTCTACAATATAAACAATAATACGATGAGTTAGGTAAAGTTGTGTGTTTGTTTCGTATATAAGCGCAGATGCATTATTATGCAATTAACAGTCAATATTTCGATTTCTCAAAAAAAAAAAAAAATACAATTAAAAATACATGCACCTCCATATGGGATATTGCTTTTTAAATACATTCTGGTTGTGAGTTTGTGGCAAAAAGCTTAAGTGATTAGCTTTGTATCCTGTCAGATTGTCACATGTTTTATTTTTGGTACTACTCAATTGGAAAATGCTTTTAATGTAAGCTGAAAAGTTCGGTTTGATGATGGGTTAGTTGCTTGCTACTCAATTTTATAGAGGACTCAAAGTTAGTAATTGATTATTTATACTATTTGCAGTATAAACAAAATGCATATAAAGGGCTCCCATTAAAAGTATTAATATAAGCCAACTTGTTCCAAGTGAACTTCTGTGTATCCGGATGGGACAAAAAATAAATAAAAAAGTTTTGTTAAAATAGAAATAGAAGAAAACTTACACATGGTTTGTTGCAAATAAAACAGGACTTTTAAAAAAATTGTTGATTCTAGTGGTATTGCCTATCGAATACCTTTTGCTTTATTATGTAATTATTTGTATCTTTATTGGTTAATTTGCGAAATATCTTGTAAGATTTAAATAATTAAAACAAAGGAAATTATAAAATGTTCTTAAAGTTAAACAAAAGTTTCTAAGAATTAATGGTCATTCGTGGTAGGTTGACTAAAAATGGTGAAATTATATGTATAGAAATAAATTTGATTTGTATGTAAAGGACGCCTTTTTGAAGCGCAATGCAGGCAGGGTGTTTTTTAAAGAGTATACAAATTTGAAACTTAAACTACAGAAAAATGAATAAGATGATGCCAATTGTCTCTTTGTTGGAAAGATTATTTATGCTTATTTAAAAATGATCTCTGGCACATAAACCCCCATACACCCATGCCAGATGATCTCTGCTTAAGATCTTCCTTGAGGCCGTTCTGTTCTTAAGGTTGCTGCTCAGGCACCGAGTAATGTTAAATTTGGTAAAATTTAGTGCTTAAAAAAATAAATAAATACTCGGGGCGTTTTATTTTGAATGCGGTAAATCAAATTCGTTTAATGGATTCAATTGTCTTCAAAATTTTAATGGAAAGTGCAGATATAAGAATTTTTGAAGAACAACAGAAAAAGAAAAATCTGTTTAATAGATTAAGAACATTCATCCAATTTTGATTAAAAAAAAAGAAAAAATATGTCCTATTTGGCTGCGAGTTCTTTATAAACATACGAGCAACGAATTTAGTACAATATGTTCAATCGATATGATTATAATAATATACAGTGATTATTATTATTATTATTATTATTATTATTATTATTATTATTATTATTATTATTATTATTATTATTATTATTATTATTATTATTATTATTATTATTATTATTATTATTATTATTATTATTATTATTATTATTATTATTATTATTATTATTATTATTATTATTATTATTATTATTATTATTATTATTATTATTATTATTATTATTATTATTATTTATTATTATTATTATTATTATTATTATTATTATTGAAAAGCTATCTTTTTTAATATTCCATTTTTGCGAGTCAATTTTTTAATATATAATAATTTTTAATTTTAATATAATTTTGTTTTCCCTTACTTTAACTGACACATGGGGAAACAGTTGATTACCTATATAGTCTATTCAAAGCTCATATACTATACTCCTCTGCTTTTCGAAAATCTCTTTAAATGTTTAACGAATTATTTGTTTGCTTATATTGACAATATATCTAAAAAGAGCAAACGCAATTTATTACAGCTCCCAAACACTGTAACTCGATAAATTGCGGTTGACTATCCCCCCATTGGACGGACAATTTAATCGAAAGTTTTGCCGTTACGAATGATACTTCGTTTTTTTAAATGTTGACAGAATATATTGTTTTATCTTAAATTGCAGAACAAATTTTGTTAAAAAACAAAAAAAAGCTAAAGTCCGGATGGATTCTTAACAAAAAATTTCTTTCATTTATGAGCGGCACCAACCACGAATTTATTTAAAACAAATAAAATAATTTTTTGTTTGGAAAAATAAATTATAAAGGTATTATTAAAAAGTTTTACCTTTAATATTTAAGTGTGAGTATATATTAAATGTATACATATACCCTAAACAGAAATATATCGATTCGACTGATTCAGAACTGCAGTGAAGACTATCACATGAGGTGCAGAAGTGAACTGCTTTGCGTAGTCAAGAGTCTTGCAAGCAGTGCAAAATTGGGTTTGTGCAAGGATTTGATTAGCTCTTATGATTGCGAACACCTTTGATAACAGCTGGCATGGGCAAGACCACCTACGAGTAATTAAAATTGCTTCTATAAATTTCTGTACAACATTGTAAGCTGAAGTAAACTTGATATCTTTCTCAAAGACGTAATCAAGTGTGAATTTTTATCATATACTAAATTGTCGATTCCCCGAGTGCCTTAAGCGCGTAATTGAAGCTGCTGCACTCTTCGCAGCGTCTCTAAGGCGTGTCGAGTGAATCTTTGCACTAAATAATAAGCTAGTTTTTCCCAAATTTTGTGGCAAGTACTTTGCTACAGAGCGGTAGTCTTACATATGTGTGGCATGTAATATAAATACGAGCAAGATGTGAGCCACATGTGGTCGCAAGAATTTATCGTTCAGTAACTTTATACCCAATCCAAGAGCCACAAAACGAAGAAAAATGCCAAAAACACTCGATAGCCACTTTTGCAGAAAAACTCAGATGTAGTCGTAGTTGCTGTTGCTGTCTAAGCTGTAGTTAAGACTTTAAGCGCTTTTGCTCTTTGGCATTGACTTTATGATGCAAACAGCACGCCGTTCACAAACTTCTTTACCATAACCAGGACAGCAGAGCTTAGCATTTGGCCTTGAAGGCAGCTAAAAAGCAGCCAGTGAGAGACCGACAAAGTTTTGCGTTTATGGCCAAGAGACTTTCATCATAAATATTCACTCAAATATGCAGCTAAATTTGTTAGTACCATGGCAGATTCAATTTACGCCAATCCAATGTCTTCCGACTGCCTCGATTTCTTTGACTTTGCTGGTCACCCCCCTCCCCCCTGTCTGTTTGGTTTGCCCAGTGTTCAGCAAGACTGGGTGCCATGATTGAGTGATTCGAAGCTAATCGATTTTTACTTCAACATTTGTCAACACACATTTCAATTTTTTTTTTTCCTTTTCTAATTGAATAAAAAGCATGCGGTTTTTTTTTCATGCATATAAATATAATTATGTCTTATTGGATTTGACGCCTGTAAGTATGCAGCGTGATTGTAATTGAAATTTCACACATATGAAATTAGAGAGAGAGAGAGAGCTGAAGGCCACAAAGCCACAAGCGTTGAATACTTGCGGTTATTCGCTGTTGTCAAGTGTGTCTTGGTTAGGATTTTTATCACGGTCTACGCAAAAAAATAAAACCAAAAAAACATCATGAAAAGCGTGAAATTCAACACCAGAACAATCAATCAAGCTTACTTTGTTGTGTCAGCACGAAAAAAGAAAACAAGCGTCACAAATGGCGCACAATTCTTTCAAAAAAAAATATGGGCATTGGGCTACTCCTAACATAAACATATTTTTACCAAGTAACGTAAATGGCTAAAACATGCTTTTCAGCATGCCCATCAGACAACAACAACGTGGTCTAATGGTAAATACTTTAAAACATGCAGCTGTGCATTTTTGATTTGGGCTTAGTATTTATAGCATCCCCATGCCAGAGGGCAACAAGTTTGGCTGAATAACAACTTTGATGTTTGGCAATGAAATTTTGGTTAATTTAAATAGCAACCCAAAAACTATGTAAAACCCGAGGATGTTGTTACCTTTGTTGCCAAATAGTGTTTTGGCCACAAACTGCAGCTGTCAGTGGCATCATTTTATGGCAAGGGAAACTTATTAATTGAAAATCGCACAAAGCGTATAACTAACCGTGTAGATCGATCGGCAGCTGATTGGCATTTGCCAAGTCTCATCAACAATATGTCAGGTCTTCTCAGCCACTTTTAAAAACTTTTGCATCAATCGAAAAACTGGCAACGACAATGGCTTACACTAACAATGCTTATTATTATTATAATAATTTATCAACGATTTATCTATTAAAAAGTTAAAAGAAGACTTCAAAAATTATTTCATGACTATTATATGTATCTCAAGAACATAAAGTCGCATATTCAGCTGAGTTATGGTAAACGTATTATCAAAATCGAAAAATTTGTTAGTTTAGCAACAGCTTTCTAGATTGTTCTTACAAATACTACATATAAACTCATCTCAGTCAAGGAAGGAAAGAAATTTAGCAATCATATGAGAAATTTTGCCATGTCTATGGAATGTATTGCAAATTTCTGGGTGTATTCGCTGTTAGAGAGTGCCAAAATTTTGATTTTCATTAGGTAGACATAAGTTGCAAAAGCTTTTTTTTAGAATCTTGTTGCTGTCAAAGAGTTAATTAAGGGATACATATAGTTTTTCAAAAACTAGTAAATTTGTTTTGAGGAGGGCATTAAATTATGCCACCTGTTCTATTAGATTATGTAAGATTCTTTTATTTCAATTTTTGCAAAGAAATCAACAAATTATTTAATGCTGCTTCGGCGTTTAAGTTTATACAGTGCGAATTTTTTATAGCTGTTAGCGATGGTCAGTTGATATGATAGCAATGCACTATAGCGGTGCTGGTATCGATTAAATTTGGATACGATATTTGGCTGGCAACTACTTGATTTATCGATGTTTTGTGAATGATCTTATTTACGTTGTGGAGAGCTTATTCTGCTCCCGACAATATTGATAAACAAAAGGTTAATTTGGATTACACTGTGAAATAGAAAAAATCAAAGCAAATCGTAGTTTATAATCTTTTTACGCTCTCGTTAGCAAATTATTTAAATATGTTTTGATTTTATTTTGCTTTAGTAAAGTCCGAATATTAATTTTTAAGTTGCCAAACAAAATTTCAAAATAGTAAAAGTTATTTCATTCATTCGACGTTCTTTCAGTTTTTCTTACAACAAATCATGAGCATTTTTACCTTTTCTTGATTTTATTGTTCTTTTATTTTATTGACTTCCAAAAACTGGCCTGGCTCCTTTTTATATTGTATTGGTGAACCTATGTAAATTTTATACTTTTAAGGCTCACTCCAATTAAATCTTCCCCTGACGAATGCGCTTTTAGAAGACTAGTTTATATATAATAGCTTAAGAAATATTTAGCTTTTGCCAAATAGCTGTGGTTCTACGAAAACTATATACTATATATATTTGACACCAAGATATCGCTCTTTTAATGGAACCCTTAAACTGGTTGATCAGTATGCAATACTTCTACTCGCTACTAAACTGTTTTGGTTCTTCCTTATGGACCGCATTATCTCCAGTTGATCTCGATAGATTAATTATATGCCCTACCAACAAATACCTTGCCGATTACTGAACTGCCAATCCATATTGGAATGTGCAATTGTATTACAAATCAAATTTTAATAAAATATGCTTTTAAGATAAAAGTGTAAAAATACATAACTACAATTTCATGTACCACTTAAAAATATACAACATCAAACTTTGCAAAATAGTAACGAATCGAATTTCGGCTTATGAAAAAAAGGTACCATAGAAGTATTTTACTGTTTTAGCTTGCCATTTTACCTCAGAAATCTGCTAAACCTGTCAAAGATATACTTCGCATTTGACTAGTGCTATTTTGGTTTACAAATCGTAACCACCCTAGACCAGCTGATTTTGCAGTGTATTACAATACCAAGAAAAGAGTAACAAAAAAAGGAAGTTTCCCGGCGCTTAGTGCTCCACAGAGCTGGCAACACCCAAAAGTATGCAATGTCTGTTCATGCGTAAAGTTTACAAAAACAGCCACGAAATGCACGCATAACCCTAACGCTTCCTGTTGCACTTGAGGTTAGTTTGTGCAAACTTTTAAGCGCAGTGATTGAGTTAACCGAAATGACTTGCAGCGGGAGCCCTCTGCACAAACGTCTACTTATACGAAAACTTGCAACAGTGTTGAAGAGCGCTTAAAATTTTAAATCATGCAACAGCTCAAAGAGGCAGACGACTCAAAGGAAAGTCGCCTTCACTTTAAGCGCCATTTTTTTTTCTTTTTTGTTTTATTTCGCTTTGACAGTGTCAAGCAAAAAGGGTTTCAGGAGTGTCGTTATCTACAACAAGTGCGGCATACAAAAAAAATTATAACTCTAAATGCCCGAAGTTGAAATACACTGTAACGCTCAAACATATCGAAGAACAGAAAATAAAATAAAGAAGGATTGCATAGCAAATTTAAGGAATTGTCCCGTATAAATAATTAGATTTGAGAAAAGATTCGGAAAAATATATGTGCATGGCCCAAAGAAATATGTTTGTATACAAAAATTTATATGCGTGATAGTTCAGCTCGGGAACATTCAAGCAGGACTTAGTGAATCTGTGACGATATTGAAATTGAGAAATCTAAATGTACAGTTCCAAATGAAATTGCACTAATTCTTGTTACTGATTTTAAAGAGGACATTCAATCTTTTGTTCTAACCTATGAGTACATAGCTTTCCGAAATACCCTACGCTTGAAATAAAGTTATGTTTTAAAAACAGCGTCAGATACCAAATTCGTTGCATACCTTTTTCGCGGTGGGCCGCTGACAAGCTCCTAAACGTGTTATGTTAAGGTGTATGTGTTTCGTACCGTTGTTGTTGGTTCCCGTCATGAACCATTTTTGTGTTTCTTTGAAGGGTGTTGGTTCTGCACAATCACCCAACAAGCAGTGAATATTATATATAACACACACTCATACACACAGCATAGTTTTGGACGATTCACTGGAGCAAAAAGTTGTTAATTCAATCCCAAACACATTGCATGAGTTTGCGTCCGTGTTAGCAGTCCTTTGGGTAGGCAGTCGTTGAATCATGTAACTGACACGGCCAGAATGTGTTAAATTCATCGAATGATTTGGGTTCGCTTACAAATGCTTTCAAAGCAAATTGGCAGAAACAACAAGAAAGAGAGAGAGTGAGCGAGCGCTAAAGACAATGAAAGAAAGCTACTTAGTATATAAGAAATAATATCATCTTAAGGTCGTATTACTCGAAATAAGCAAGAAAACAACAAAAGAAGGGAATATTGTGGCTTGCCTTAGTATATTAGCCAAATTATTTTTACAAACAAAAGGCAAACATTGAATAAAGGATAAAATACATTTTTTATTATAATACAAATTGAATGCATTTTTTAAGCAAATTGTTTTAAAAGACAGCAAAAAGGTTCGCATATTGTTAACACAATGACAATTTTCTAAGAACACAGTAACGATACAAGAGCTTCAATTTGGTATTTATTTAAAAAATTATATACTAGAAATACCCTAAAACATGGCATTACAATGATTAGCATGACATATTGCTAACACGACATTTTTTATTTACATGCGAAATATCCACAATGTGACTTGAAAATATTGCATTTGGACCTTTAGTAGCTAACTCAAGCGACCCCCATCCCATACGAAGCATACTAAGATCGTCGATGAACTTACACCTTTCACAACCAATGCCCTACCCTACGTAAGATTTAAGAGTTCGGGAGCTGGAATTTTAAACTTGTATGAGAATTATAGTTTGCTGAGAAACTAGCGATTCCTACATCGTAATGCTACCAATTAATTCTGCTTGTGTAATACATCTCATATTCTTTGAGTTAGACCAATTTATATACAGTTGAACAAGGATTATTAATTTCGGTAAGCCCGTTTAATATTTATTATTAGTTTGATCGATTTGCGTTCCTTTGATTATTTTATAGAGTTAGAGGAGGTGCATGCACGCTTATAATATAAAAACGACATATATCATAGCCAACATCTCCCAAGTTTACGACATTATAGATTCGCTTAAGCTCCTCCTGGGTATGCGACATCAGCGTGCTTCGATAGGTATTCCAATGCTGGATATATTATCACTGAGGCATTTAAAAAATGTGATATTTTTAGTTGTGCACTAGTTGTCTCTTAAGGGTTATTACACCAGTCAAAGGACTTGTTTGGTCAGCCGCTAACTTAATTAGGTAACTTTATTTTGGCAGCGTTTTTAATGCAAGCTCCGTTTTTGGTCAAACTTTATTTGCTTTAAAAATCATTTTTCTCAATGGAAACTTACAACAAATACGAAATATATTTCTTTCTAGCACAAATATACACGGTTTTGTATGTACGCAAATTGCCTCCCGACTGCCCCACTACTTTTCTATGTCGCACGGTTTTAATCTCAAGATTAGTAAGTATAACATTACCAGCGCCTTTAGTATCTTACGTAGCTGCATAATAAATTGTTCTCTATAACTAGACATTAACTCTTTTAGTCCTTTTTTTTTGCGTTCACAATTCCAAGAAAATGTAAATGTATAATACAAGGATACGCGAAGCAAGATGTTTATCAAATATGTATTACACTTTAATTCAACTGAAAAGTAAGCTGCAAATCAATCAGTCTAGAACAAAAAGCATGAAGGATAACACCAAAGCACTTACTGATTGCCCTACAGCAAAGCTACTCAGCTTACCAAATTTCAATTATAAAAAGCATTTAATAAGAGCGTACAGAGGGCATCTGGGCGGGATTGAAGTCGCATTTCCAAAAGTGCTCTCTGTCTAAGACAAATGATGTTCTAATGGCCGAAATGCTTTGTGCAAATTCAAGCGGAGCCAAAGAGCAACATTAGCGCCCCCCACAAAAAATGTTGCTACCAGCAAATATGGCTACCCGCTAATAGAAACAAAAACACCCACATTCCCAGGCCCTGCAGCTACTAATGGCGTGGGTGCAGGATTGTGCCCATGGTGAACCAAATGCCCACCTGTCAAAATCTGATTTTAAAACACCGCCTAATGGTATGCAATGCTTTTTGCGTGACATTCGCACAGTCTGGGCACACTGTGCACGCCTGTTGACGGCTCAATGATGTCTATCATAACATAAATCTTGGCCGGTCTCACTCTGTTTTGGCCTTATCTGGCTTTGTTGTGTTACCCAGCTCTGGCCAAGGCCCCAGCAGGTTGCCCACATTTTGGGCGCTTTAGTTAATTTATTTGCTTGACGCATAGTCGCCTGGCTTGGATTTGAAAGCAATTAGACAGGAATCCAAAGCACAGCAGCAAGCTCCGCATGTTATTTATGATACGAGCACGAGTGCGTCGTTGAAGCAGAGTGCCATCCGGTCTTAGCCGGGATTGCTAGTTGTCACTGTATTTGTTTAACGAATGTCTTTGATATGTAGCAGGCTGGAGGTGGTTACAAAACTTTCCATTAAAATTTTGCGCTTTATTTACGCATTTTATTTGCATTTTTCACTTTTTTGTTTCTCTTTAGATATTTGCATTTGATTAAGTCTGCTTTCCAATTTAGCAACAAGCGTTGCATAGTTTAGGGCGCCAGTAATTTAGCATGCTCGCCACATGCCCACTGGCAATGGGTAAGCAAACCTCAGCTAGTTGGGGTGTTGCAACCTCAATGAGCTCAGCAAAGCGGAAATACTGCGGTTCAACCCAGCAGCAGCAGCAGAGTTCGCGGGTAATGCCAACAATTGTATCGAATTTCTTTTACGAGGCTCACATAGCACAGCATGGGAGTGTATAGGTGGGACTGACACGTATCGTGGACAACAAAAGTTACACTCTTCCTCGAACAGATGTACTCAAGGCAATATTTACGAAAAGTTTTTAAATAATACAATTATTCTCGCAATTTGGAAAGATTGCCTCTTGCCAGTGCAATTTTATGCGCACTGTCACCACTGTCCAACTGCCACCTATTGTGTGTGTGTGTGTGTGCGTGCCACAGTATCCTTGAAGCAATGGATTTAGCCTATAACAACTAAAAACAAGCGCTGCCAAAAAAAAAAATTCCGAGCAGTTTCTGCCATATTGAAGCTTAGACAAACAATTTCCAAACCATATTCAACTGCTGCACAAGTTCGAAAGTAAACAAGCTGCGTCATCGGAGGGAGCCACAGCTCAATTCAATAGACGCCAAAAAAATATGCTTTACTTTTTGTATCTGCCATGTTTGCATGTAGGATCCAAAACTTGTGCGCTGCATTGGAAACCGAAACAAATTGTTCTCTTTAAGCCGACATAAAATGGCAGCCATGCAGCTGCCCAGTAAGGATTAATTGCAAACTATGCGGTTACTGAAAGGCCTGTATATATAACAAATGCCAACATACTATGATTATCTAGGGTCTGCCTATGTAATGCTAAGCGGCTTACTACTTGCAAGTTGCTGCAGCTAAAGCTGTAAGTCAGCAGCTAAGGCAAAATTTTAAACAAAACTTTTTGGCAAAAGCTACGTGGATATAGAATGTTAGGATATATTTGGCAATTTACTGGCATATACATTACCAATCCCACTTAAGCCAACTAAGTGGCATTGGCTTTGCATACTTTAAGACGCTCCTTTGGCACAACGTAGTTGGGGTTGGACACACCACTTCAAACTGTCAGCTCACATACACACACGCACAGAACCCGCGTCACTTAATGAACTAGAGCAACGCACATCTGACTCCCATTGTTTTGCCAAAGCAATCCCGACATCACAGCTGTCCAAGCTAATCAAATACAATGGCTACGTCTGCAGCTTCAATGGAACCCAACTTGATTTGTAGCCCGACAACTGTTACGCGCTTGGAGACGGACGTACAGCTGCCTTTCCATTTCATTGGCGTCACTGTCTTCCAAAGCTTTGGCACCTTCCTTAATTTTCTATACGGTTTTTCGTTTTTCTTTCAGTTTTTTTTCCCCCCCGCCGCTGCCTTTAAAATGCTAATTGAAGCGCGCTAACGAACGAAGCGAAAAAGTATAAAAATGAGCATTTGATTTAATTATGCAAAAACGACGGAAAGTAGACTACACGTAGGACTGAGTCAGAGGAACAGAGGGAGGGAGAAAGAGAGAGAGAGTTAAGCAGAGCATTGGAATGAGCAACTGTGACATCTTAAGGTGCGGAAGCAAGGGGTTTACTAAGTTATACAACTTCTAAGCGCACAGGTCTTAAATATTTATGTCCTTAAAACGATTGGTGTTAAAGGACTATTTAAACTACAATTTTGTTATATACGAAAGACTTCCTGTCTAAGTCAAAATGTGTTAGTTGGGAATGCCTGCAAACATTCGTATTATTTTATTGCAAATCCTAAGCTGCAATTTTGTACTCTTATTATATTTTACTTGTTCGCATCAGAAAAAGGAATCAAATTGTTTTTTGGATTGTTCGTATCAAAAATGTCTATAAAGTTTGAAATATATGTAAATGTAAAACAATTTAGGCATGGCCCGACAGTGGTTTACTCTTTCCATTTCATTTTTCTATAACTAACTATTTCTTCAAACGTTTTGGTTTTACCCAAAAGATGTGAAAATTTTAAATGGTTTTTGAAGAATTTTTATGTATACAATTCAATACGGATCCTTAGTCCTATGCTTATGTCAAGTCTATTGTGAAACGTGAAACGAATCACTTTAATTAAATTTAATTGTTGATTTAATTGGATCTTCAAGATTATGGATTTAGCGTAAAACTACGAAACTGTATTGAGCGAGAACGGGTGAAATGTTAATGATTCAAAAAACTGCATCTAGCTCTAATGGTCTCCGTGAAGCAGTTGTTCATTCAGATGAGCGGACTGACGATTATGGGGTTATAATAAGCATTTTGGTATAAAGGATTTGGGATCGTTCACGTCTTCTACATATCGTTATGTAGATTGTACAAATCTACAATAATATACTCTTCGCAACAATAGGCCAATGGTGGGCCAAACTCAAAAAAGCAAGCAATTTCTTGGTACGAGTAATCAGTGTAAAAATGCTCAAAATCACAATTATTTAAAATTCTTTTTGAATCTAGTCAAACTATAGCTGTATGTAATGTCACTTAACAAATTATCTCTCTCTTGAACATATTGCATGCAACTATATTGTTCCTCGAATTGTGCAACTGTTAAAGAGATTAAGACACAGTTTCAAGATGCAATATAGGAAGACGTAGTCGGAGACTGTTTGTCGCAGCGAAGTAGTAGCATACTCGCCTCTAACATCGAAGGCGGCATATTTGATGTCCCACAGCAGCACTAGCGTATAAATAAGTAGAAATAAGTCTTTCTAGGTACCGCCTGTCGGACTAGGCCATAATCATTATCAGCTACTAATACATCCATGCTGCGCAATGATAGCATAGTCAGGAAGAATACATGTTTTGACGAAGACTAAAGAATTAGAAGAATAAGTTCTTTAAAGAACTGGAGAACCAAATTTAGATATACGCTTCTATCCGTTTGCTGGAACGAATTGATTTCAGGGTGCTACAGAATCAGAAAACTATTCCGTCATTAGAAAAAGAGCTTTTTTTTTGGGTTGCAAAACACTATCCCCATCTAAAATGTACAAAAACAGAATATTCACTTTTTCTGCTCGTTATCTTTAATCCCTCTTTGTAACTATAAGTATCACTTCTCTGAAATGAAATTAGTAACCAAATTTTTTTTTTAAAAAATGTCTAGCAAATACGTAAACATAAAAAATAAGTAAAAATTTAAGTAAAACCAAAAGTATAATATTTAAATAATACCAAACAAGATTGCAAAATTCCCAATTTTGTTCCCATCTACACATTATCTTACTTCATTTATCTTAACTTATTAAAAATTATGGGATTACGACGGATAATTTTATAATATATAAATTTTCTATAAAAACGATTTTAATGAATAGTAGTTAGGACATTAAATACGCTACAAATAACAACAGACACCGGCTCTTCATAGTTTAATTTAATTTATTTTGAATGCCGTAAAATCGTGAAAGTAAGAACAATTGATAAGCATGATTTGAATTGAATCGAAGAACCGTAAGCAAGTTAGTTGGGCTTATAAAATTGGTAATTATTAGTTACATTCATAATACTTAAGCTATTAATTTCCACTTAATTAAAGCCCAAGAAAAAAACCGGAAACTTTCCATTTCAAGCAGTCCACGAATCACGATTTCAAAAAAAGTCAAAGATTACCAAATTGAACTTAATACATAAAAGTTCCATTGAATACCTTCTACAACTGAATTAATAGAGGAAACAATTTAAAGAAAATTCAACACAATGCCATATAATGTCATAATAATGTCAGTATATTACCTAAGTTCTGAAAAGCCAGTAACTTTTCCTTTAGTTGCTGTATAATAAGGTATATGCATGGTTATCACCAAGATCCAATTGAATAATATTTCACACTTCTTAATAAGAGCTTCGTCTAAAATTATTTGCGATATCTTGAAATTTGTATATATATCATATATATATATATATATATATATATATATATATATGTCAATATATAATCAATAATAATGTCGAATTTTGTAATAAATAAAAAAACGTGATACAATGCACTTAAATCAACCAATGTTTGCCACATTTCGACATCGCCTTTAAAGCGCCCGCCAATACAACTTAAATATAGTTCAACGATTTGGAATGAGTTTCTCAAAGTGGAAAATAACCAGAGAATTTACCGAGTCAAATCTGGCAATCTTCTATATATATTAGCTTCTATATAGCTTGAAACCAAATTACTCTAAGAACTAACGGTTTGTTCGACGGCCAAAGAGATTTGGATAAATTTATCTTAGTTTTCGAATTCGGCCTGCTCCTACTTCTGTCTGTTTATTATGTTAGAAACATTTTTAGCCAAATTCTCAACAGACTCACTTGCCATGAAATTGCAGAGTATTAAAACCAAAGGCAAAACGTGGTCCAATGCTGAATAGCCAGTTCAGGCTGGCTGCAGCCAAACGCCGGCTCATGTTTCTATAAACTTTTTCAATTATTGCGACATTTTCGAGTATTTTTTGGTAAACTGATTTTTGTTTACGTGCTTGTTTGCCTGGGTCACAAAGATGCAAAACGTAGCTCAACTCGCGTTGTCCAAATCCAAAACAGACGCCGAATGGTACGGTATTGCACAGAGCCACAAAAACTATTTCCATTCGACAGACACAAACTGATTGCGAGCGCAGAAACCACGAACAAAGGGGGCTAATGGTGGGTGGTCAGGCTCGCAACAATGGGTACAATATAGAAGGCGGACCAAATACGAAGCAAAACAATTGTTCGCAGAAGCGCAGTGCGTTAGTCAGTGCGCAGGCAAATGCAGCCTTAGCGCCGCCGGGCTGGTTGTGTCAAAAACAGTGCTAATATTGTTCCGACAGCTGCTGGGGTGCTCACTAATTGAATGTTGGCTGTGCATACCATGGAGCAGCCACTACAGCTGCAACTGTTGAACTAGTGCTCACCTGCATATATGGCCTCTATGATTATATCCTCCAGATGACGCACGTTATCGATTTCCAGCTCCTGCAACAAAAGCGCATATGGTATGCTCTTGGATTTGATGGCCAACGAAACGATAGTCAAATGCTGCAGTTTCTTTTGCATGGCTGGCGTGAGTTCAATGTAGTTTTGTTGCTCAGCTCGGTACTGCTTGTAGGTGCCATAGGCAAAGAGGTTAAGTGTGTTGTAGTATTTGGCGTTGGGTCCGTCTTTAAGCTGCGTTTAACAGAACGAAACAGAATTGGCAGCGTTGAATAAGCAAAATTGCACAAAAGATAAAACACAAACCTCGGCTACATTGGGCTCATTAAGTAGTTCACCGAAAACAAAAACGTTGGGCGCATCGAGCACTTGTTTAATTACATCCAATAGAGCGGCACCGCTGGCATTTTTGGCCAATACGCAGAATTGCTGCAAATAAGTCTCTTTGTTGTTGCTGGGTTCGTCTGTGCCAAGCAGCATGTCTTGTGCCATTTTGTAGAATGTTTAAATTTTTTTTATTAACAAATTGTTTCAGAAATTAAACTTTTCGCGTTGTTTTCTAATGAAATAGTTAGAATGTGAATTTCGTTTGTGCACAAATCCGGCATTCACAGCTGTTTTCGGTTTCAGTGTGTACACACCCAACGAGGTGTGCAAAATGGTATACGCCACAAAGCTGCTTGCTATGACACTTGAACGTTACTTAGCCGCCAACTTTTGTTAGCTTTGAAATTCAAATTATGGCAAATGTTTGTTTTTGGTTTTTTTTCTACTTTTTTTATAAAATAATATTGGTATTTTATAATTTAATATTAGAATATATAGCATGAATTATATAAATTTCTAAGTATTTGTTTTAAAAGACGTTTAACTTGATATGACGACGACATTTTGTGTAGTCTTTAAAACTGAGTTCATCGAGTGCAGTCGCAGACATTGTCGAATCTTGTTTTGTTCGATGATTTTAATTAATTCAATTTCTAGAAATTTGTAGATAATCATTTTTCTTTAAATTTTATAAAGCTTTTTCTCTGGGTCACACGATTTCTTTTAATCTCTTACTTTATTTTATACTTCAGCTTGTTGTGTAAAATAAAAAGATATTTTTAAAACTATGTTTTAAAATTATATTACTTTAATTGAACTTGCGAATGCATAATATGTATTATAAATATAATATGTATTACAATGTAATATTTGTTTATTTTAAGTTCCTCAACTCATACATTGTTAAGTATAATTAATATATTCACAGAATAAGTTAATTGCTCCTCAGTGCACATTTTCCCCATGCTTTTGCTTTCAATTTATTTATTTGGGCCCATTTTTTATGTTATTTTTTTTTTTTTTAATTTTTACATAAATTTGTTTCAACTAATATTCTATTCATTAAATTGATCTCATTTTAGACAATTTTGAATGCGCCTTTAATTGTCGCAGATTTTAGGCTCTTGTAAATTTGGATTCATTATTTTGAACTGAAAAGATTTTATTTTTGAAGAATTCATTCATTTTTGCAGCATTAAAATAACCAAAATACATTTTGGCTCTAAAAATGCAATTTTTTAAATTAATTTTGAAGTAAAATCATAAGCAAACCATAAGCAAACTCAACTCAACAGGTTAGTTCACAGTATGGTCTCTTTAATGTTTCTACAAATTTTCACATCCTCAACTCATTCACAGAACACAGAACTATAAATATTTAATAATATAATAAAATAATTGTTTATTGTTATTTTTAAATTAATGACAATTATTTCATAAAGTCATTGACATCATATATTTATAAATTTATTTATCATTTTAAATATCAAAGTCATTGTAATTCCTAACCGATTAAAGTGCAAAAATCTAAAGATAGTAAGTAAAGATCTTTGCAGTAAAAAAATATTATATTTAGAAATCTGGTAACTACAATGTAATTTAGTAACAATTTATAAGTTAATTTATTTAATTTATGTTTGTAAGCTTAAATTTGTTTCAGATTACAATTTTTTTATTGAATTTAAAAAAATCTTGCATTTTCAAAAAAGAATTAAATTGTGAGTTAAATTTTATCATAAAACAATAATGTATGACTGCTCTTCTTTCAAATAAATATATGTATCTATTTGATTATTTTTCTTCAAAAGGCATCGATGAGTTGATCAACATATAAAATAAAGCCAAACCAATTATATTTGAAAAATGAATCTCCGGATGGAACAGGTGACTACTGTGGAGTCCCACACAAACTGCTCAATATTCTGCATTGCGCAACTGTTATTTTCCTTAAAATAGATTTGGCAACGCTTCCGAAAATCTGAAGACGTATGCTCTTCTCTTTTGAACGTCTATTTCAAAACCCGTACTACCATCGAAATATTGCCTCAATCGCGCTTATCAACAGAATACTGTCAAGAATAATAATTTATAACTAAATTATTAACTAATGGGAAGATACGCATCCAAATAAGTGGAACTTTTTGTTACCAAGCGCGAGAAAAGAGTTCCCATCTGGGAGCGCGTTGACAAGTATGCCAATCTGGGGTCACGAATAAAAAGTAGCACTATGAGAATGACCCTTCCCAGACAGTTGCTTTAGTCAACTCTTCACCCGAAGATTTATTGGGTTTCAGCCGACTGATTTAGAGGGCAGCAACAGATTAGATTGAGAGGTAAAAATCTGTCTTTCAAATCATTTGCGGCAGAGTGTCCGTTGGTAGTCGCCTCTATAATATAACTAGCAAAAAGAGATTGTTTGCATTAGTAAATCTCAATTAAATCCTATTTATAAAGTTCCCACCAATCGAATTCAGCTATAAACTGTAGCTCCCTATTCTCTTCGTACAGCTTATTAACAGAGATATACCCAGGATGCGATGACAGCGTATTCATGGGGAATAAAATTGATTAAACATCGGAAAACAAGGACTGAAAACAATGGATACGTGGAGTTAAATTGAGGAACGCATAATTGTAAATGGCCAACTGGTTGGTTCACACAATGCTCGACAGAAAGCACCGATCCAATCCAAACAGAGCTTTTTAAGTGCATCAAGAAAAAAAAAAATAAAATGGAATAAGAAAAAGTATTTTGACGATCTTGCCAAGAAGCTGAGCTTGTTTCGGCATGAAACGATAATCTATATGAGCTTTTCCGTACATCCTACAAGCAAGGAGGTAAATTTTCCACTAGCAATGTCCCAACACATTCAAGACAAAAACGGAGTTCTTATCACAAGTAAAGCAGACCAATTGAAAGTGTAGAAAACTACTTTGCCAACACTCTTAACATAGCGAGAGGAGAAAACTTCGATCTTCCTCTCACGAAACGAAGTCTGCCGACTTTGATGAGCTTACCAATGCCATCATGTCACTGAAATCAGGCAAAGTTGCGGGGGCCGACGGTATTCCAGTCAAATTGTAGAAAGCCGATCCGTACGGAATCGCTAATATATTATTACCTCATTGTCGGCGAATATGGGAAGACAAAAGGCTGCCAGCTGAACTTAAAGGGGCGATAGACGGAAGTGCTCAAAAGGGCAGAGTATATCTTACTGAGTCGCATAGCCGAAGCTCTTGATATTATGATTGCAGAAAACCAAGCCGGATCTCCGACGAAAACGCGGATGTATCGATCACATTAGTACAATGAGAATAATTATCACATAGTCTGCTGAGTTTGGATCTACCCTGTACATGTCCTTTATCGAGTAAAAAAAGCCTTCGATGCACTACGAAGACACGCGATTTGGGATTCCAGAGGTATTCCTACAAAACTAATAAACGTAGAGTAGTAGAGTGCTTCATGAAGGCTAATTTAGTGCGCGATTCCAAACCACATCAGGCGTTAAGCCAGGCTGTGCACTGTCGCATCTATTGTTTATCACCACCCTAGATATGATTGCCGGATGCTTTTGAGCTGACCCGGCAAGGGATGCAGTGGAAACTGACGACGTCATTCTATTATCCCATATGAAAAGAGTAAAGGAAAGATGTTAGATAGTGAAAGAGATAGTGAGTTAGAGAGAAATCCTATCCAGTTCGAGGAAGCGGGCTGCTGGGTTGGTCCATAGTGAGGAGGGCGTTAGTCCGGTGGGTCTTGCAGGACAGTTGAAGAGGTGTTGTGTGGGCTGCGGCCACACTTGGGGCAGGAGTCAATAACCTTTGCATTAACTCTCGCCAGGTAGCTGTTTAGGAGCTTCGAATAGCCTGAGCGGAGTTGGTATAGAGCAGTGCGTTGTTGCGGTTCTCACGGCAGTCGGGCCTACATCTCGAAACCGACGCAGGCATCAGCCTGCCCAAGGACTACCAAAACACTTCTGCCCCAGGAACGTGCGTACGTCACACTATCCCGCGTATGGAGAGCTGTATTTATAAGAAAGTCAACAAAACTAAAAATCTTCAAGGCATGTATCAAATCGTTCTTTTATATGGCAGCGAATCGTGGCATACGACAAGCAATATACTGTGAAAACTTCAAAGTTTCGTCAACCGATGCCTGAGGCGCATTGTTGGAGTGTTCTGGCCAATAGAAGGTTCTGGGAGATTACCCAGCAACGGGACATCAAAGGCGACAAATCATACAACACAAATATGCACGTGCAGCTGTCGAATAGAACTCCATTGGCAATCGTCGCATAGGGCGCCCAAAGACACCTTTCAAGCGCGCAGTGTTCAACGAAGTTCACAATAGGCTGGAAACCATTTGTAAATAGGCTAAGTTCTTAATAATTTATTATAACAGCACACACTAATAATAATAATAATCATGGGAACAAACTGCAAACTTTTGCCCAATGTCTAATTGGGCTTTTATTCGGGGTCACCTGCATTTTGTAACTGCTGTTAGCTTCCACAAAGAGTATTTAAATGCATCACAGGTAAAGTTGGCAAGTCTTGCTTATTGTTTCTTCCCTATGCAACCGGTTGGCTTGTCCCTTTTATTTTGCTTACGTCTCCTGTTCTGGCTTATACCCCATCAACCTCCTAACAACGTTTTAGGACAGAGAAGAGTAGCAGCAATTGCAGGTAACTGAGCTAAGCGACGTTCGCTGGGAATTCGCAGAGCTTTGGGAGCAGAATTTTAGCAAAATAAACTTCAATATTGCAATTAATACTCCTGTCCAGTTCAGACAACAGAAAAGCGAGCCAGCAGCGGAAAAGTAAAAGGAAAATAATAAATAATTTAAAATCAAAAAAGCTATCTTGTATTTCGTTTTAAATCATCTCCGTATGAGTTTTGTTGATGGAATATATTTTGCAAACTTTGCTTACATTTTTACTAATAGTTTTGCTTTGACTGGCCATTGCACATACCCGCCAGCAGCAGCAGTTACCTTAAAACTCTTCAGTTAATTGAACTTCATCCACTCAGATGTAAAAATAGTTTTCACAAATGTAAAAAATACATAAGGAAACTTACGTTTTAAACTTTAAAGTTAAATAACTTGGTAACCTTTAAAAACATAGATAAGAGCAAATTGTTTTCCCTTGAGTGTTAAAAAATTACTTTATGCCTTTCCCTTAAAACGCCATGCACATTCCTATCTATATCCTTTAACTCAATTATGCCTCAATTTAGGCAGTTTCCTTTAAAACATATTAGGCTTTAATACAGCACATTGCTCCAACTACGTTGCATATAGCTACCCACATATACCCTTTGGGGAGTGGTCATAAAAATGCCGGTAGCAATGAAAAAATTTCCTTGAGTGACTTGCCAGCAAAGTTTTTATATTTTTGGTCTTCTTTTTTTTTCTTACTTTTACTTTGACTTTTTCGTCATGTCTGTTCAAAGACAAACACAGCAGGTCGAAGCTCGAAACCCTTTTTTATGCGTCGCCGCCGTCTGTGAAAGTTTATAGGCGCACGGGATTTGCCTACTCATCGATTAT
The DNA here is from genome assembly GCA_035046065.1 of Chymomyza procnemis. Taxonomy (NCBI): domain Eukaryota; kingdom Metazoa; phylum Arthropoda; class Insecta; order Diptera; family Drosophilidae; genus Chymomyza; species Chymomyza procnemis. The sequence goes on along the minus strand of JAWNOJ010000023.1, from coordinate 5,281,508 downwards.
GAAAAGTTAACCAACGCACACTCAGTACAAATGCAACAACAACAGCAACACCAAAAAAGGTCGAAAGCCCCAAGGAATATTTGGGATGAGCTGTAATACAACTTTTGGCCTGCACTGTGAACTCAAAATATTAAAGCGCCGCAAGACGGTGAGAAATGTTAAAGTGCGGCGAATATTTTAAATTTTATGGTTGATTTAACGGAAATGCAGTGGGTGTGTGAACCGGCTAGACGCAGATCAGCTAGCTGACATAAGTTATTTGTTGCAGCTGGATTTGTGGTTTGTGTCTCGGCTAAGTGTGTAGTAAGACGGACATAAGTTGAGTAGTGTTTAAGTGATCTAAAATTCTTGCATGTCATGCTGACAGAAGCTTAGTGCTGGTAGTTATGGTGCAGATCTTCGCTTACGATAATGTATCGTTTGTCGCCAGGTGGCGCGTTGTTGATTTTAGTTACACGTAATGGCTGACATAAGGTAATTGTTGCAAAAGGATTTGGTTTATGTCGCAGCTAAGCATGTGGCAATACGGACATAAGCTGAGAAGCATTTAGGTGATCTTTAAGTCTTCTTTGTGATATTGACAAAAGCTTATTGCTAGACGATATGGTGTATGTCTACGCTTATGATAACACATCTCTTCCCGCCAGGGGGCGCGTAGTTTTATTTTAATTTTTCTGATTTTTTTTTTATTTTTGTTTCTTATTTGATTTGTTTTAATTTTGAAATCGCAAGATTATGTTAAAAATTGCTGGAAAATCAAAGGACGGCTGGAAAACTTTCTACTTAAAAGTTTGGTGCTATGATATCGGAGTATGGGAAAGTACGCAAAAAGTTGCTTGACTCTAGCTCACTCGGAAGTGAAAAAAAATTAATGAAAACTTCAACTTTGAGCTTAATACTCAAAGGTAAGCCCCATTTTAGGGTTGCGCTAGCACTTTTCGAAGTAGATTTGCATGGTAACAAAAAGTGGATGTGTATGAACGAGGGTGGGCCTAAGTCCTTCAGCACTGCGACCCTCATTCTCCTCATGTCATTTACTATAATGCAAGGAAGTGTAAGTTCAAGTCATCCATCAGTCTGATGTACGACCCAGTCAGAAAATAGACGATCTTTGCCTTGGTAGTACGGATACACAGATTTCGATTGCGGTAAAATATCTCGGAAAACCGTGAACCAGCATCATACATACAACTTCAGTAAGTCTTTGACGCTGAAAATTCGAATTTTCTGCTCGAAAACTTCTGCCTTTAAGATTCAATCTGGTCTTTTAAGTTTGATATTGTCTTACCTATGTAAGCAAGTTCGGAAATTTGAATCAAAGTCACAAGAGGAATAGTTCCAAGTCGTTTCCTTCACTTTTCATTATATTTCATGATATAAAGGGTGCAAAGGTTCATCTACTAAAGGCAACATAAAAAATTAATTATTTTACATAAAAGTTAGAATTCATTAAATTAATAATTAAGGCGTATTAAATAAAAATGATAAAGAGTGTTCGAATTTTAAGGGCTTAAAGAAAACCCTCACAAAGGTGATAACAATTTATATAAAGCAAGACTAGTTACGTACGAAACGGCATATATTCGATAAATATGAAAATTATCAATCAATGCATATACATAGCAATTGTAAAATTTTTTCGAAATTTATTTGTGGTATATTTGATACTTTGAGCATAAAAAAATAAAATGAAATAAGCACAAAAAAAAAAAAAATAAATATTGGCATTGATTTTATTATTTTATTGTGTTTTTTTTTTTAATTGATTTATTGCTTTGTTGATAAGTAAAAATATGAGATACCAAACTTACAAAAAGTCCACGCTCTGGGCTTCAATTCTCAACTCAAATTTCCCTCAACTACGAGGCTATTTTACTTTTTTCTGTGAATTTATACAGAAATTCTGCCAGTTTTAACAATTTTTCGTTAAAATAAAGGGACTACTGTTTAGAACCTAGGGATGACCAAGTTTAAAATAAATCAATTTTATTTAAAAATGTTGAAAATGATTATGCAATTTTTGTGTGGAACAAAGGAACCCACGGACTAACGAAGACACTTTAAGCCAATCAGGATTTTGCCCTCAATATTTCAATTTGAATATTTTTTATGTCAAAAAAATTAAATTATTTACTTCGAAAATATAAAAAGATTTTAATTCAGAACAGTCAAGTGGAACTTGACCAACTTGACTGCTCACTAGATTTTTCAAGTTAACTGCGATATTGCATCGAAATATAAATTACGAAAAATTAGATAAAATTATAATTATAATTACCTTTTTCACATAAACTTTTACCAAAATATTTTGCTTTACTTTCAATAAATTCCCCAAGTCCTCGCATGTTGAAAACCAACCAAAATTCAAGCCGGATTTTGCAAAAAACAAACCACAAAGCAAGCACGTACTGTCATCGCACACTTTTTGGATTGCCAAATATTGAATTCCAGATTTTGTTCTGCCCTTTTTCGGTTACACAATCAATATATATACAATTTAAAATGGCGAAATTTTTACAGTGGTTCAGTTTGAATGATACGTGAAAGCAAAAATATACTTTTTTATCACGAAATAAATTGTAATAATTCAAAAAAGGAGGAGACTTTCAAGCAAAAAAACAACAAACTATTTCGGATGCAGATAAACAGCAAATAAAAATAAAACCGATAATCAGAATTCTATATTCAATATGCGAATTATTGTAAAAAATGCAACCAAAATTAAAAATTGTAGTCAAGTTTTATTTTTGCGTAATTAGAATATTTTTCTCAATGTTGCCGAGGAAATTTTCTAGCAAATGTTGACATTTTTCGTGAAAATTTATCCACAATTATGATCCTGAACAAAAAGATTACTTACGTTACATCGGGTGCAGCCCTTTCTTAATTCGATTATCTATTACAATTTACTAATTAGCTTTTAAATTAGAATTAGCAAACAAAAAAGGAGTAGAATATTTTTATATAAAATCAGTTACTAAGCCTTCTGACCATATATATATATATATATATATATATATATATATATATATATATATATATATATATATATATTATATATATATATATATATACTATATATATAAATATAAATTAAATTATAAATTTATATTTGACAACAAATGGTTTTTGTATTACAAAATTATTTTATTTCAATTTAAAGCAGATTTTAACCACTGTGCTGCTCTATGCGTGAGTTTGGCTAATGTAATGCGATTAGTTTTGTTGTTTTTCTTGTGTGTGTGGTGTGTGTGTGTTGTGTGTCGGTGAATGAGTAACTACGCATATGTATGCGTAGGTGCCGTGAATCACCGTGGTCATAAATTAAAATATCTACGCTCATTAAGCGCAGCATCGCGCCCAAATGCAATTAACCCTACACCGCCCTACGTGCCACATTCGGCACGCAAAGTTTTTGTATTGTAATTTCCGTTGTGTCGCAGCCGGAGTCGTTCTTACAGGCTGCGTCTGCGTCCACGTTGCTGTCCGTGTTGTCCGTTTTTTCCGTAGCATTTGTCATGTTGGAAAACTTTTAGTGCCTTGTCATTAATTTGATGCACAATGATTTGTAATTTGTGCTGTTGCCCTTGTTTATTTGATTTGCTACAAAACGCCCAGCACAAGTCATTGAAATACATATAAAAAAAAATAAAATAAAATATTTGATTCTGTCAAGATGCTGCGCAACTGTGGAATACTCTGTAAAAGCTGAGCCTATGTTTGATGTCGTTCACTTAGAAGTATAAAGTGTGTCGGTGTTGGTAGTACATAATCGAACTATTTTCTAACTATTCGATGAAGCTAAGTTCTATGATCTATAGAAAAAATCGATTTAATCGATTAATCACACTCTAGGTAGGCGCTTTCAATTTGAACCATCAAAATAAAAGAAAGCCTATGAACCAAAAATAAATAAATTTATACAAAATTAATTATTATGCTATGAGGAAATTTTGAAAATAAAACTTGCAATGCTTTGCTCGTTGATTAAAAATTCCTAATAAATTAGAAATTTGCATAAAGTTCAATCAATGTTCAGCTCTAGTTCGGTAGTGTAAGCTGCTGTTGCACTAAACCCTTCTAAATCCTCAAATTTAATTGAAGGGTCTGTTTCCAATTATAGTAAATTATGCTCAATATTTTTGATTTCTCGCCAAATTGGGTTTATTGGATAATCCTGTATTTCGATAAGCGCTGCACTGGTTTCTAACATTGACGACTTTGAGTGCTCAAGCATTATTTTTGGATTGTAAGTTATTATATTCTGTATGATTTACAGCAATTGACTTTTTGCTTTCAGAGGAGGCTGCATTATGTTTTCCAGTTCATGACCTTTGATTATTGCAATTAACAGGTGTAGGCAGCATAGACGCAGTGAGAAAATACTTGAGGCAGGTACCAAAGGCGTGCGTAGACCTGCTACTGCAATAAGTTATTTTTTGCGGATCAAATCAAAGAACTTACTGTCTGTCAAGGAGGGCTCTGACAAAGCATAAAAAATGTAATTTAAAATAAACAAATTCATAGAGAAAGAAAGATATCGTATATTGAAGTCGAGTGCGGATGGCTCAGTTATGATTTATCGAACCAAATAACTTTAAAAAAAAGTGTTTTGTTTTCACCAGTAAACTGATGTGGACGAAATACTTGAAAAGCTTAAAAAACCTTTAAGTATCGGATTGGTTCACAATATCTGGAAAAGCATAAAGTACAACAAAGCGAAACGAATTTTTGACCGATTTTCGTATGCCAGCTATCTGATATTGTAAGTTTTGTACAAAAAATAATTTTTTTTACCGATATGACCACTGGAGACTATTGTCTATAATAATCGCTTATTTTAATCAAATTTTTATAATACGTTAATAGAGTATAACTTAAAAATTTAACAAATATAGCCCAACGATTTTGATTTACTTCCATGAACGGAATTTGGCTGGGGTGTCTTTAGAAATAAACAAAATAAAAATAAATTTGCTCAAAAACAATTTACTTGACCGATTGGGCTATGGCAGCTACATAACATACTTTACGGACTTAAAAAAAATTTCACATGCTGCATCCGATTACAAGTACTATTCCAAAAATATCTTTAAAAACAAACAAAATATTCAAAACTTTAGAGATTTTTTTGACTTTATGAGATTTGACTAAGCGTTCTTATGGAAGGCTGTATCATACTTATATACATGAAAATTCTCAGTGAGAAGGACCTGATGTATATCTCGCAGACTGGACTGGCTCAGTTTCAGAGAACATTAAACTTGAACTAGTAGAAATGGGGACAATAGAGCCTTGGGGGTCGCAGTGCGTAGGCCCACCATTGTTCATTCTATTCCCTCAGATAACAAAAAGCTGCTGCTCTAGCACTTAGTTCTCTGAGTTCGAGAAGATCATACAGACGGATAGACTGTCGCACTATCTTTGGGAATACTCCAACTTTTCGTTCTGGGTGCTATATAATTTTTTCAGCTTGCACAAACTTAATATACCCTTTATAACCTGCACTACAGGGTATACGAATGCGCATAATCAAAACCAATAAATCAAATTAAGTTTACAAATGATTGTTTTTTTTTTGTGGCAATTTTTTGAGCTTTAAGTAATACTTTCCAGCGTACAACATTTTCCATAAAAGCCTTAAATTAAAATAATACTTTACGCTGATTTAGATAAGACCACAGCCACTCCTTTCCGCAAGCGCTGCAAGTACTTTACTATGTTAAGGATTTATTTGTTATCCTTGCAAAAATCAAAAAAAAAAAAATTCCTAAAAACACCAAAGAAAAGTGGAAAATAGTGCGCACGTTGACAAGCTTTAACATTTGCTAATGCTTACGGTTGGCACGCCCTCATTGCCCGGAATAATGTATATTACGGCCCTGCCCCCGCCAAGTCACTAGGGACAACAAATTGCTTGCTAAGCTTTATAAACAAAATTTTGGACGCTCCTAAATGACCAATACAGACAATGTTTTGAAAAACGCGCATTGCATGCCAAATAAACGGAGTGCAAAATGTGTTATACGCGATTGGTAAACACATACACACACTCGCACCTACACGCACACACACAGTCTTTCGTCCTTTCGTATAACAGTGTTCTAAAAAAGGAATTGCGAGCAGCTGTTGTTGCTTTTGTTTTCGTTCTTTGCTTCGCTTTTGGCTTATCATTTTTATCAGTGCTGCGTGTGCGTGTGTGTGTGTGTGTGTGAGTGGGTGGCATTTGTGGCTTGACCTTGCCTTTGATTGCTCGCTTTGGAGAAATGCTGCTCATTAAGACTTAAATTGCTTTGGCCGTCGACCAGGCTGGCTCGCTGGCTTCGCGCGTTTATTTGGCTCACTTTGCGACATATTGTAGTTGTTGTTGTTCTTGTTACTGTTGCGGTTGTCGCTTTTGTTGCTGATGTTGTGGTTGTCGTCGGTTGACCTTATTACTTTGGCTCTTATCAGCCGCTTAGCCAAAAACATAAATGACTACAACCAACCAAAAATACAACACGTGGAAAAACAACAATAGACATTTGGCCTATTTCTATGTAGCCATAAATTGTAAACGCAATTTAAGTTTCAAGGTTTTACGAATTATTCTTAGTTGATTTTTTAAGGTATCACGAATTGTCTATATATTGGCCCTGAGTATGGTCACCGCTTCAAAGGGGGAGCCTAAGGTGATTTCCCTGGGTAAATAGCGTATAATTTGCTGGCCATACCACTACTAGGCAAATTCACCAGTGCTGCTGGATGGGGTTGAACCATCGACCTTCCGAGGCTTTATTGCATAAGTAATTTTTTAATCCAAAGAGTGAAGAAAATACATATATTATTTTAACTAGGAAAAAATTATTCAAAATAAGCGACGGTCTTTAGTGAAAATCCATCAGTTTAACTCAAGTTTTAATCATCGGAGCGCAAAACTTCACACAATCAGTCAATCATGCCACAAAAGTCACACACTAGCTGAGCATCATACAGTAACATATGGTTTAGATTTTCCTTTTACTAGGATCAAATCATATCAAATAGGATCAAATTCATCAAATTCATCAAATTCATCAATTTCATCAAATTCATCAAATTCATCAAATTCATCAAATTCATCAAATTCATCAAATTCATCAAATTCATCAAATTCATCAAATTCATCAAATTCATCAAATTCATCAAATTCATCAAATTCATCAAATTCATCAAATTCATCAAATTCATCAAATTCATCAAATTCATCAAATTCATCAAATTCATCAAATTCATCAAATTCATCAAATTCATCAAATTCATCAAATTCATCAAATTCATCAAATTCATCAAATTCATCAAATTCATCAAATTCATCAAATTCATCAAATTCATCAAATTCATCAAATTCATCAAATTCATCAAATTCATCAAATTCATCAAATTCATCAAATTCATCAAATTCATCAAATTCATCAAATTCATCAAATTCATCAAATTCATCAAATTCATAAAATTCATAAAATTCATAAATGCCATAGAACAGTAAATTGGAATGCGTGTACGATAAAAGCTGCAAAAGTTTATTTAACATTTTTTTCGTATCCGCTGATTGGAAAAATTTGCTAGAGAGCATAGCAAAATGCTCCAAAAGTCATAAGTCGGTTTCACAAAGCTTAGGTCGAAGAAAATCGCAAAAGTGGTCATTAAACGGTTTGTGATTTTCTTATCCTTATAGTAACGAAAAATGTTACCCAACACCAAAAATATAATTATGTGTGTATATATTATTCATTCTAAGTTTCCGACGCCCCCAGCCCTTATTGAAGCCCAAACCACCATCGCGCTTAACTGACTTAATTGTATACTTGCATTTTTGGCCACAGGTTGACGCCAAACCCTATACTTCCCATCTATGCTAAAATTTATATATTTTGACTAGACTCATTGCAAGTTATAATTTGAAACAAGAAGATGGTCCAAAAAAGCCAATACACTTTCTCAAATATTAGCCGCTTAAATAAATTTTTTGATATTATTCTCCTAGTTATTTCGGTGGTATGTGCGAGCGGATGCCTAAATCTTTAATGGTTCTTCTAATAGACTCTGAAGTCACTGTCCTTTTCTTCTTTTCACGAAAATATTAAGAACAAAAATATAGATTATTTTATAGTTTATAAGTTATACGAAATTAGGAAACATTCTTAATGAATTAGTTTTCAACAATTTTTGCTAAAGCTTAAGCTGTAAGCTTTTTAATCCACGAATCGGAATACTATTTAGGAGAGCTCGCATAGTGCGAATTGGTCAGTAAATTGATATTTGTATAATTTGTATCAGTTTTTTTATATATTTATATAAGTTTCGAGAGCAAATCATAAATAAACGTTATTAGGGAGAAAAAATTAAAAAACTAATTTTCTTCGAAAGTTACAACTTAATTTTTTTTTTTACATATATTTATGCAGTGATGCCATGATCAACGCATTAATAAATTATGAATGATTGACTCATGATTGCAATCATAAAGTCGGTTCTAAAAAATTAATGTAAAAGCAAAAGAATTTCAAATGCTATTAAATTTTTCTGTTTCAGTACCAAATTTTTCGATGAGTACAAAATTAAGCAATGTTTCTTTGTTGCTTTTGATTGTTTATAATATAAATACAACTTATTTTATACATTTTCACTCTTTGTTCCCATTCAGATATGCAAGATGTAGCAGACAAGTATTCTTCTTATAACTTTCTTAAAAATCATAAGTCGTAGCGCTCAGCTTTAATATTTTTCTGATATCCTAGATAATGTCGTGACGATCCTTACAGATTATTCCATTTTTTTTATTTACTAAGGCAATAGCGATTTAATGCTACTATAATGCGCAGTAGATGAACTTTTGCGGATTTATTGGCAAAGTTTTCATAGACAAACGTTGATATTGTCCTTCCTTAACATCTGTGTGTTGCAAGTTAACGATGAAAGTGAGAACTATCTTTGGGATAGTTGCCCAAGCCCAAGTGTTCCTCTCGCTGAATGTATAATTTATCTGCACAGCAGGACCCTTTGTTGTTGCATACTTTTGTGCGCAACAAGCAAAAGTTGCAAACAATGAACTCAGCAGAGTCCGAAGGAGTCTGTGCGAAAAGCCATACCCTTATCCTTTGCAGTTCAACTACCTCAATGCAGACTTATAAACAAGCACACCTTCACATATATATTTATATATATATATATATAGTCGGCCAATGACTGCTGCAGTCAAGCGTACTTAAGTCATCCTTAGCAGATTTTGTATATTCGTATACTATGCAAATGATTGCCAGGACTTTGCTAAATTAAATATGCAGCAAAAATGTTGCCAGTTGAAAAATATCCTTGACATTTGCTTGCAGTCAGCTGTGATTGTTTTAGTTGTTGTGGTCATTGAATTTATGATGCCATTATAAAAGTTTTGACCTTCTGATAACAAACTGATAAAAGTCGTATTAAAACGTTTTGTCAGTGACAATCCCAAAAAAGTGTTAAAACGTGCTGAAGCAATTAATTTAAACTTTAACAATTTGTAAAAATATAAATATATATAAATATTGCAGTGTGTTCTGTTTGCGAAATGCGGAAAGATTTGAAGCATTTTATAATAGACTCGAAGAGGCAAAGTTGCTCTTTTTTTGTAGGCAATTTGAAATGTTGACGCAGCTTTTGAAAATCAATCAAAATAATACAACAAAGCATTCCTATTCTCACATTTTAAATTCTCAAACTAATGCTCCTCAGCTAGTTTTACGTGCAGAATAAAATGTTGGAATCTGCATAGGATTTAGTTGGATTTTGAGTGAAACAATACATTCGATAGCTGTTTCCCTTTCGATTTTACAAAGCACGTATGCCTAGAGACTATTCGATAGATTGAAATAGTTTCTTGAAACTGAGTATTCGATAGATTGAAATAGTTTCTTGAAACTTTTAATGTTGCATAATTCGAGCAGTTGTATGGCTTACAATTGGCAACCTATACCACAGAATGATTTTAGAACTAATAGTTTTCCGCACTATTTCATGATTCTTCGTCAGCTATTTTTTTGAGAATCTCATTCCATCCCTTTATTCAGGATCATTGGAGAATACCAATGCGGATTTAGACCTAGAAGATCCATAATTGATCAGGTGTTTTTGCTGAAGCAAAATCTAGAGAAAAGTTATGAATTTAACAAGGACGTTCACATGCTGTTCATCGATTTTAAGCAAGCTTTCGACAGCATAAGGCGTCTCTTGATTCCGAAGATTTTTGCTCCGTTCAACATCAATGCAGGAGTAAGACAAGGTGACAATCTGCCAACAGTTTTGTATAATGTTTTTCTGTACAATGCTATTTGAGAGCACACAACCTCTGGAAATGTCTTCTACAGGTCTGGGGTGTTAATAGCGTATGCAGATGACATTGCCATCCTAGCGAGAAATCAGCGGGCAAAGGAACTTGGTTTGATGATCAATTAATCCAAGACTAAATATATGACCTTATGTGGATACGTCGAGAGAAAAAGTCCACGGAATCTCAGCATAGGTGATTATCACTTCGCAGGAGTTGACAACTTTAAATAATATATCTCTATATCTATATATCTACATCTATCTAATTTTGATAATAATTTTTTTCGGGTCAAGGAGATATGTATGTTTAAGTCATTTTTGAATATGAAATCGCGTAAATTGCACTGAGTACAACATTTCTTGACGTCTTCCATTGTTTTGACCAACGTATCGTATCGACCGCGATATGGCTGCAATTGCACGTCGTATATTTTCCTTAAGTAGAGCTACTGTACTTAGCTCATCTGCACATATCTTGGATTTCAAATATCACCATAAAAAAAGTCTGGTGAACTCGGCGTCCAGTCAAAAATACCATTTTTCGATATGAATCGTCCAGGGAACAATGGTAGCAATAAATCCATTGTTTGGCGTGCAGTATGTGGCATATTGTGACATTTTGTTATAACCAGAAGCCAAAACATTTCCGGGCACAATATGCATCACACAATCTGATTCGATAACGCTCGCTATTGATGGTTGTTGCTGTTGCACCATACTCGTCGTCATAAGAATAGGGACCGATGATCATATCCGCACAAATATCACACCGAACAGTGAATTTTTGATCGTAAAGAGGCTGCTCTTTAATTGATTTAGGCATTTAATTTCAATTTTGATTATAGACACTTCCACTGGACGTGAAATATTCTTGATTTGACATGATTTTTATTTAAAAGTCAAATTCGATGTCATTCAATTAAATAGTCTATTTGGCATAATTCCCAAGGACAAGAAAATCAGTTGAGTTTAGCTTTAGCCATTTAGATAGACAACGGGTGGTTCGAGGGGTACCCAAGTTCTGAGAACCACGATAACCCTCTGTTATCGGCTCCTTCTCAATATACGTACTTCCTCAAGATTTTGGTGGGAACCTCTTGTACGTTGTCTAAATGCAAGGCTGGCATTACTTATATTTCCAAAATTGACAAAGTTTTCGTATCAACTGAGCGCACTTTTAACTTAATATTTTGCACAAAACGCCAGTTTAGTTTTCATAATTGAGATGTTATTTTGAATGTAAAGCTAAATAATTTCAGCGTTTAGTAGATCTGTAACTCCCGCCAAAAGTTATAGAGCTGGCCGTTGCTGGCATTTTAAATGACCTCCCCTGTACTTATCTGGATAACTGCCCAACAACAGCCAATAGCAACAACTGCAACTAAAATGCTTTTCAAAGTAGTTCGTGTGAACATCGTATGATTAGTTTGAGGGTGGTCAGTTTGTTGTCCTCTCCAACATCTGTTAAAGTCCGAAAATGTTGACTCTTTGAGTGACATATTCTAATAAGTTGCAATTTGCACAAGTCTGTCAATACGGAAACTGCTTATCAACAGTCGAAATTCATGCTTGACTGGACCAGAGGCCATAGCACCTATCTAGTTTCAAACAACTCAGCTTTCAGGACAATCAAATATGCAACACTCACTTGTCACAATTCGTTTATGTTTTGGCCAACAGTGTTTTGACCCTATTATTTTGGCCAGAATCCACTATAGTTTTTGTTTGTTATTTTTGAGGCTAGAAACCAAACTGGCAACACATGTGCACAGAATTCGTTTGGTATAATGTGAAATGGCAGCATACGCCCTGTTGCCCAACTTTGGCAGGTGTCCAATTGAGTGGGTTTCATGCTACGGCTACGTTTTGTACAATTTTGCATTTCGAAAAATAAATTCGATTTACGTTGTTTGTTTTTGCGGCTTTGATTGTTACAGTTCGAAGCAACTGAACTAAAGTGGCAGTTCGTTTGTCTGCCTGATTGTGAGTGGGATTGAGATAGTGGTGGACCATTCCTAGAAGCGTAAGCAATAACCTTGATAAGCGTAGCATGTTAATTTGTTCTGTATACATATCTAAGCAATTAGGGAATGTAGCACTTATTTTAAGTATTTTTTTTTATCAGCCATGAAGAGACCTTTTATGGTTGGTTTTGTGTAAAATATTAGGAGTATATATTAACCAATTTCCATTTGGTTGAAGCATTTGGTATTTTCTCAAGTGCTAGGAATTTGGTTGCTGTACATGTTGAAGCTAAACGATGTGGCAAGGCGACAGTCTTGAAAAAAAAAATGCCAGAAACGACCAAAAGGCAACACAAGATACAAGATAATGTCTGCAAAAACTGAAATGGGAGGTCTTCTTACCGCGTCGGTGTAGATCTAGCTTCTTGCGACATCTGGCTCTTTGGTATGGTTCGAAAGAATTTTTTGGGTTGGTTTGAAACTTTTGAAAAAGCCGAATCTAACTGAAGCAAATTTTCATGTGGGTCTTGTGTGCGTTTCATTGTCCTTTATGGGCTTTCTTATCGATTACCATTATATCTGGAATTTCTTCAGCCATTTGAGCTACAGTCATATATTGCTTTGGTCAAGATCTATATCTGCAAAGAGCTTTAAATCTATGTCATCGTAGAGGTTACAATAAAAGTGCCTAATATGAACGGATTTCAAGATTTTGCAATGTATTTTTCTCTCGAACACCACAGGGTCGGCCGCACAACTCATACTTCGGTAACACCAGAAAGTACGCCATGATTTGGTTGTCGTTTGGTTGAGATCTCTGCTGAATATTATACCTGCCAACTTATACCTTAGTAATACCTACTGATATTGGGTTACTTCGCCGAATCTTTGGATATAATTTGTGTGTTTTCGCTTCCAAGCAAGGCGGTGGTTTTCCACCTTCCTTCGGAGATTATATCCAATACACATCAGACAGATAACGTGTACATAGTCAATTCTGAAGAATTCTGTATTTGAAGTATTAATTAATTTGATTAGGACAACAATAAGGTCGAAAGTCATTGATGCTACTGCAAAAAAAATTATAATTTTCTAAGCGAATAAATAACAAATTAAAATAATAAAAAAAATCAACCACGACACGTGGACACAGTCAAAGCTAATACTGTCCTTTTAGTTTTAATTGACTTTGAACTTGGCTCGCGTATTTTTGTAATCTAAAGTGCTTTTTTAATTGATGGCCTGACCAAATGGCAATTGACGTTGAACTTTGGACAAATAAAAATGCAGTCTAAAAGTTTAGTTAAACTTTTAAATTAAACCACAAAGATGGCATAGTATATATGAACACCTAAGAAATATGCCAGTCTGGCTTCACTCTAAGCCATATTGGAAGAACCACTTGGCCTGGCTAATGCGGCTACTCAACTGAATAAATTCCTGTAGCTTTTTGGTAATAACATTTAAACATTTTACAGTGGCCTGCCTAATGAAAAAAGGTAAGAATATTTTTTTTTTTTGACATGAAATTTGCATTGCCTATTTTTAGGCTTATGCCAGCTTATTGGCAAAAAGGATACGCTTACTACTAACGCAAACATTTGCGTGCTTAAGCCGGCACATGAGTCGACATGTGTAGATAATTTCCGTTTCCCCTGCTGAAGTAGGCAACGAAAATTGATGAATGTTTTTCATGAATTGTTCAAGTTTAGATGAGTTCCATACAGAGAGAGAGATGAGAGAGCGCGTAAAAACAAGCAAACACTTGAGACATAAGCCATGAGCCATGAATCCCAGAAACGATGGCAGGATAAGAGTTTTAGAAAAAAACTGAGCCGTTGGGCTAAAGCCAAAAGGTAAAGACAAACATACAACAGCGTCGAATGTATCTATTCATATACATATGCATGTAGATATATATATATATATCTATCTCAGGACGTATGTTTTATCTATGTTGTGTGTGAGAGTTCGAGTGTGTGCGTGCATGTGTGTATTCTAAAAAACCATCAAAACAAACGATTATGTTCCTGCTGATGTTGCTACTACTATACTGATGATGTGCAGGTTGGATAATAAGGATGTTGGCATGTGCCTTGATGCCATTTAATGATACGTTCTACCCAAACGCTAACAGGCCGCTTCCACATCTTCTGCATTACATTTGGAGTGAGCTGGCTGGGCTATATGCTATGATAATGTGAATGATGTGTTGATTGCCAAGAATAACGACATGACGGCATGACGACATGACCGCATGACGGCATGACGCGTGCCGCCATCAGCATTACCATCCATTCTGCCCAATCTATTGCCTCAGCGGCCCGCAACTGGTCAGCGAGAAACTCGCACCAACAATCAACAGCCGCCGCCGCGTGCTCTTGACCCATAAATGCCTGCCCCAGTCGTGCCATGGTGTTGTGTGTATTAAAAACAAATTAGGAAACCTTTAAATGCTATAAGGACGAAGTTGCCAAAGCAGACCGTTTAATGGTATAAGCTAAAATGCAAGTTAAGAGGAATATAATTGGCACATTTATTTAACCCAATGATGGCGCATTTTTTCTCCATTTTTGTACAATCAGGTCGATTAGTATGATGGGTTATGCGAAAGTGTAGCTTGGAGGTTAATTTAGTTGTAGAAATTGTTCAAATCATCATAAAGCAGTCACTTGTAACGAGTAAAAAGTTTTGTGGTTTTAAATAGAGATTTATCTAAACTAGGAGATTACAATGAAACACGAATCTGCTTAAATGCTATATCATTTTAAGACACCTGTGATTGATACGAAAAGGTAGCAAAAAAAATGTGATAATTTAAGGTCAAGCATAACGGTGTACTACAGCTTCATCATATTAAGAGTCAACATATCGGAGGCCGCTTAATCGTTTGGGAACATATTACTGAGAGGATTAATCAAAGTCAAGCATAATTTTTAACGTTCAAATGGAACCACTGGATAACACGCTGTAAAAGGCAGACCAACAATCAAGTGAATTGAAGTGTGTCAATATCAAATAGGTGTCAGCGATGACCTGATCTAGAATCAGAATGCCCGCCGAAAACTGTGATAACATATCAATACCTCAACAGGAGCAGTAGCAAATACAAAAGGTGATAAGGTTTTGGAAGGCGCAAGATGTATTCATTCGGTTTCTATCATTGATAACTGTTTCAAAACTTCAAATTGGATATCATTTTTTTACTCTACGAAACAGATAATCTGCTAAAGCTTATGTAGGCCTAGGAAAAAAGAGATAAAATGTTTCGTTATTTATTTTATTTCTTACCAAGATTTTTACTGCCTGGGCTCTTAGAAAGACAACACCTATATTGTCTGATTTCATATATGCATTTAGCACAGAAATTGCCTGAATGTGGTCAACTACAGGCTCTTAATAATCTTATATTCTTATAATACTTCCAATAGCGGAAAGCATGAATCAATTTACGCAGCTCTTAGATGTTCTATTATCATGAACAATTTAAATTGTGATTATTTTATTTCATCCAAAATTTAATTAAAGTAACCTGCTAGGTCCCTATTACTTTGGAGCAGCTAGTATTAGAGAATTATTAGAGAATAATTTAATTTATTGTTTTGTGCTCCTGCATTTGGAACCCTCAATAACGGCACTATCAAGAATTGATTGAGTCCGTTCAAAAACAATTTTAAATTTTTAATATTTGCTCTTCGGGGATTAAACTGAGATCCCAACATTCATTTGTCGTCCTAGTCATGCAGGCTTCGCCATATAAAATTACCTTCTCTAAGTGGTCGTAGAACATGCCACGGCGTTCTTTTTTTGTATAAGCTTTTACTCCGTCTCATTGACTGTAATACACTCCTTAACAAAATTTCTTTCATCATTCCTTCTAGAGTAACTCGTAATTTTAGACCTCTAACATTTTTTATATCTTATTATGCGCTACACGATCCTTTTCTTGTCTTATGCGTAATTTATAATAGCCTCTATGATTTGCTTTCTTTTGAACGATCTATTCAATTCCTCTCACTATCTATCTAATTTTATCTTGATTATCCAAATCGAGCTTCTTTGAGCAATCACGAACTGTAAGAACTCAACTATGTCGACGTGTTTCTTTTGCTTCCCTCTTTGTTTAAAAATGTTTACATTTTTACGCTACTTTCTGTTTTCATCTTTTACATTGTAAATCCAACTTCCTAAAAAATTCACCCATTAGGCTATGAATACGGATTAGTTTCATTTTATATTTTCCTAGTTATCATCTATTATTCCTTAATTTTAACATTTTTAACTTGTTTAATCTTAAGGTCAACTGGACTTAGTTGTATCCAAATATCAATAATAAATAATGGTTATCATAATAAAATAAAAATAATATATATATTTAACTGAGGATTTTTTTTTAGCGGATTTTTACATAAAAAGGTTTCATGTTCCTTGCATTTAAAAGATTTCAAATAAAATCTGTGTAGACGCATTGTAACATTAAAACAAACTGTCGCGATGCTGAAATTTTATTTCTAAATAAGGAACAGATGAAGTTGCAACATCAAAGTATCATATGTGTAAGCGGACTTTGATTCCCTGTGGGCATTGATTTTTTATAAAATATTTAGAGGAAGTGAAAATAACCAATAAAGTCATTTCACAAAATCTCTGCCGAATTTTTGTTTAAAAACTTAGATTTTGTGTATACTATTAAGGAAAAAAGTTAAAGGGTTATCCATTAATTAGTGTTGGTGTTTTTATATTGACTTATATCCAACGATTATTTGAAGACTTGACGTTTTACTATATGGATGGTTGATAGATACATAGCTGTTAAGACCTGAAAAAATTTTAAAAATAAGTCACTGTTTGCCGCTGTAGTAATTGATTCAAACTGATTTAAAAATGCAGAAATTGCAATTCGAATGAAATTAGAAAAATTTATTTCTGTAAACACAGAGAGAAGAACCAAACCCAAGTAATGTTATAATTGGAAGTGTGTCTTATTTACCTAGACTTTCAGAACCATAAAATGAGTTTGATAAGCTGATATTTATATGCTTATTTCCTTAAACAAAGAATAATATAAATTATTTCTCTGATCTACAAAGTATTTTTCTGGAACTCTTTGAACCACCACCATCAACAAGGCCTATAATAAAGAACGCATAGCCTGTGAATTCACCCCAAAGACATGTGTTATTTCATATGATAGTAAGCTAAATAAAGCCACTAAAACTAACTTAATAGTTCAAAACACCGAAAGTAGTAGAAGTTAAGAGAATAAGTTATGTTTAATATCTGTAAATTTTTATTTTATTTCAGATTTATACAATATAAGTAACCGATATAGTTTTAATTTAAATAGAGTAAAATAATTGCCTTCTTTGTGGTTCCTTGCCTATTCGCATACGGGTCTCTCAATTTCATTCTGCTGTCATACCATCCTTACCACTTGTATTGCCTATCTAGTCTTTTGTAAGTTTGCAAGATAGAAAACTGGAACTGGAAAACTGGAACTGGAGAGGCAAACGCAACAAAAGTACAAGTTTTACATAAAAAAAAACATAAATATTTTGTTACGAAATAGCCCTTTGCGGCTGCCATCTAGTTCATTCTTATCTGATTTTCGGGAAGCTCTTAAATAATACAAGTGAGCGTTCTTCATGGTCTCGTTCTTATCGTTTACTCGGAGAAATATGAGCTGTAGGGAGATGCACATCGTGTACTGGGCAGTGGTCAATCTTTTTATCTACAAAATGTACATAATAACCTATATGCTATTTTTCAGTAAAGAATATAGCCTTAACAAGATTTTACGATTGTGAATAAGTTAATATTAATGGTTTTTGATGATTAAATATAGCTATTTTATATAGCTGTAACATAATTAAAAAAATAAAAATCAGAGTTCTTTGCACGTGTGCCAAATGTGTTACCAATTCGGATATTAACACGTCCTTCTTTGACATCCCATCGTTATAATCTTTGTGGTGCACAAATATAAGGCGTATTGAATCCTATAATTTCCCTAAGAAGTCTATCAAATTACTTGCGTTTAATTGGATATATTTTGCTTAAACGGTATTAAAATCGTTTAATGATTCAATAACATCAAAAGTACAGATCATACAATGATTTTTTGATTGTTAATTTTAATTCGTGCAATTAAAACTTGAACTTTTTGTGGTAAATTTAAAATCTTATTACCAGCAATTTATTTAAAAAGCCCATCAAATAGAGTAATTCAATTTTCTTTAAAAATTTCTAAGAAAACGAATCAAGCTTGACATAACAGACACTTGCTGTAAAAATTATATAGATATTTAATTTTTTTTTTATTATTTAGAGTCCGTCTAAGACCATTAGCTAATTAAGGAAAATAAGGCCATAAATTGTTCAATTTTTAAGCTACCAACAAAGAGTCGAATATTGTCTGACTCTGTGCCAAGCATTGTGGACCGACGACCAGTAAGTTGCAATATGTTGCCTAATTCTAGGCGCAAGTAAATTAAAAATGACAACAATGCCTATAAAAATGTCTACACTTCCTGGTCCAAACAACGCTCATTCCCCCCCCCCCCCACACACTGATATTTACAACTTAAGACATTGCCCCCTGTTATTCATCTTCGTTTCAATGGCTTTTGATAATCACTTGCAACATATACACTTGGTGGCTCCATCCATATCAATGCCAGACTAAGGCTGCCTTGGATCTTCTCTGGCGGCCATTGTTGTTGTCATTGGCGTTGTTCTCTCTGTTGTTGCCACTTTCATTGACAAATTTATTTATTAACATTCAAGTTCATTAAACCAAAAGCTTGGCGCCGCCACACGCCCCCGCAGTCTCTCATTAGCCCACACAAACACACACACACACACACTTTGTGGCTTTCACACGCTTGGACGAATACCGAGCGAACACTTGGGTCTATAGAATTTCGGATGGCCATAAATCACTTGCCAGTCGATGCCTTCGGCCGCCATTTTGTACGTTACTATTCTTGTAAGCAACTGTCTCTTTTATTTCCCAGCTCTATCTCGCCCACACGCACGTCGAACTTGCTTTTTGTCTAACAAAAAATTTTGTTAAATTTTTTATACCCTATAGACAAAGGGTCAAGGGCAGTATAGATTTTTGCACCGTAAGGATGAAAAGAGTGCCGCAGACCTTAAGTTATTTTTATATTTAAATGTTTGTCGATGCTGTTTGAATAAACATCCAGATCCCAAAGGCCCTAACTAAGCTAACGAGAACGTGTTTAGTCCTAGTCATTGGCAGAGATGATAGCAGAGGTTGATGCTGGAAATATTGTTATAAATAAAAAAGTAGTTACGTTTTAATTTGTTAAGCTCTCAAAGATCGTTAAATTTGTATTACTCTTGTTTAAGCTGGTTTAATTGTGTATTTTAATTTAAAATTAATTACTGTACTGTACAATTAATGTTGTAAGTTACCCAAGCCGATTACCTAGTACTTTTTTAATATTTTCATTCTTTTCTAATATATATATATTTATATAATACTTATTATAGTTTTTAAAAAAATGTTCAATAAATACAATGCCTTATCAAACAATATCAATAACTCTCCAAGTCAAATCTAAAACTGCTTATATTTCAATAAAGTCTATCAGTGCTTCCTTTAAAATTTTCTTGATAAATCGCTCGTAGAGCTTAAAAATCAGATTTTTTTGTCACTTTCCACAATAGATCTATTACGTTTTGCGCGCTAAGTTTAAAAGTCCATAATTTTGCGTAGTGGGCCATCTTTTATTTTGGAATAATTTAATTTATTATTCCAAGCATTAAACAGAAATCATTCAATCAATCAACGGTCCAGTCCACATAGGAATGAATTTACCCTTCCATCAAGTTTTAATTACTCTTCTTTTTCTTATCAGCAAAAAAAGAGCGATTTATTTAAAGATTATCTTAGTCGTTCTTGATCGAAGTCACATGATTCACAGAACTTTTGTAATAGCCTGTGAAGTGCAGTCTTATAATTTCAATATCTTCCATGCTTTGCGATTTTATGAAAGTTGACATTAAATATTTGAATTCTATTCTCTTCTTTGAGTTTTTCAAGATCTAGCTTTTTTATAAAATGAATGGAGTCTGTGAATTGGATAGTTCCATTGGCAGGCCTTTAGCAGGATGAAAAACAAATTGGGGCAAGGTATTATTAAGGAAAGACTTATCTTTTTGGAAATAAGTTATCATTTTTCAGTTTCTGTAGAACTTGTAAAATAAAGTCCCAGCAAAGTCGTACCAAGATAATAATTTTTAATGCCTCTACGGAAAATCGCAAGTAATTAGTTTCCTTCATCTAGTTTTTGAACTCTGTTTAACAAATGAAACTATATAAAAGATCGCGAGATATATTCATGTTAAGTTGCGTGATTTAATAGTGATAATACTTATTAAAAATTTTAATCAAAAAACTAATATCGATGATCAAAGTAATTTAACAGAATCGATGGATCAATATAATATACATATACACTGATAGTAAACAAAACTGCTTTTCGATGTAAAAAGATTATTAAATCTTGGGAGGTTCAAGTTTTTCAGCTTTTTATGAAAAAAATACTTTTCGACTATACATAAATTAAAAAGAAAAATTATATCAATCACCCTTCTTGGATCTGCTCGTGCTGATTATACTATCTATCATTTCAAGGACTTTACCTTTGTCTCCTAAATATAGTTCAATAGTGCGCGAAATAATATATTTTATTTTTATTGATATAAGTCCTTTTAGTCTAATCTAAAATCGGATATTCTTCTTATTACTTAACTACTTAGGGAAAAATATGAATGTGTCAATTCTCTCATACACTTTTGCTTGATTATTGCTCTCGCGCTCATTTGCGCTCTTGCTGACTGCTCTTTTTACTTATACAAGGAAATTTTTGATTGCATCAGTTTTCACCATCAATTCATAACAAATATTGCCATTTTTAGTAACCGTGCTATTTTCCTGGTATAATATGGAAGGGTATTCATTTTGCCGCTGCATACATATCCGAGTAAGTTAGTTTTTTTTTTCGGCAGAGTTTGTTGATTTTGTTGCATTGCGCATTTTTCATTGTTGGAAAAAAAAAGTTTTTGGCGCCCCGCTGTTGTAAAAAAAGTAGTTTCAAAGCTGGGAAATTCTTTTGTTGGTTCCAAAATTTCTCTGCTCGCAACATGTAGTGCATTGTACATATGCTTAATCCAGAAAGATTTAGTTTGTTTTTATTTTCGCGGTTTACTGAGTAGAGTAAATTTGTTGTACACTGTTTGTCAAAGTTTTTTAATTAAATTCTTTTTTTTTCGGGTAGCTTCTGTTGCTGAAGTAAATTCCTTGCACAAAAGTGTCCAAATTTTATTGCTTGCACTTGCAAAGTTTTGGTATTATAATAATATCTCTAATAAATTAAATGTTGTATGCATAACGGCGACAAACCACCAAATAGTGTTTTTGTTAAAAATAAAATATGGATTATATTTTTATAAACAGAGAGAGGCAAATTTATTGTGGCTTTTCTGTATATAAATAGTTTATGTGGAAAATGGTTGATGAATATTTACTTAATTTAAAGTTTACATAACTTTAATTTGGTGTTAAAAATAATGGAATTTAAAATAACATTCATGTTCAGTGAAGTGATAATAATAATATTCCATATGTCTGTGTCAATTTAAACAACTCCTCAGGGCTTGAATTTTTTTCCTTGTTATTCCGCATGGCAACTAAGGGCCTCCACTAGAGCCTTCCAACAAACACTGTTTTGCGCCGTCTGTTTAGCTCTCTCCCATGTTGTGCTCGACTGGGCCAATCCATCTGCTGCCTTGGGGATTCCAGTCCAGTGTCATACTGACAATACTGCTTGGGTTGCTTCTGAGAGCATGGTCTATTCACGTCCATTTTTTCTTCCTTATTTGGAGGTGTATAGGGGCTCTACTATGACACGAGATCTGCATTGGATATTCTATTTGGCCAGAATATCCCGCATATGATCCTCAAGCATTTTTTGCTGAATACCTGAAGTCTCTGTGCCATCTTTTTGGTGGTAAGACATGTCCCCACGACTTAAATATGGGCATGAAAATAGGTTGAGAAGTTGGTTAAGAATTTATTTTGAATACTAAGTGGGCATTGTAAGCTCTGAAAACAAGTTAACAAGGTGGGCATAGAAGAATCTCAAGATTTTAGAGCCTGTGAGCTAAGGTAAGCCATCTCATAACATAAACTCATAGAGTGCGATGCACTTGTCAGGAGCAAAACAACTCTTCTCGTTGTGCAAGCTAGAAGCATAATATATTATTAAGATCTATGACTGAAGACACATTTCCAGGAAAGATGGGTGGGATACAATAGATCCGTAAAGGGCACAATATTATTACTATTATAATTATCACCGTTTCAATAAAAATTTGTAACATTCTAAAATATATCTTTATCAAGGGAAATGAATGAAAGTCAAACTTTTAGAAGCCCTGTGTTAAAATTACTCTTTTTTTTAGCTAATAGCATCACCTCCTGCTTGTTAATTAGAACATCTTCGGTCCCTCTCGGATTGATCCTAAACCGCATTCGAGTTAACTATGAGCTGTATAGGCTGTACAGCGAAATAGTTGTCGTCCAGCGTATTATGGCTCCAGCAAAGAAGGATTTTCAATGCCAAAGCCGACGAATGAAGACGAAGGAGACGAGCAAACCTTAGATGGAAAAACCAAGTGTAGTGGCCTATCTTTATTTGGAGTGCTCAACTGAAGAAGGTGCGTGCATGATAAGGGCGCCTAGCTAGAAGCTAGTCAGGTTGGGTTGGCCAATTAAAGTTAAAGTAAGTTAGTAATTAGAAGATAATAGTAATAGCTAAGTAAAATAATAGTGTAAAGTAAAGAAAATAAGGATAAGCCATGCTTTTTTTGTATTAAAGTTTACTCAAGTTCATCGGGATAAGATTGAATCGCGTTGACTTCCTCCCAGAAGGCCAACTGACCAACTTGGCATGAATATCCTTAGAATGTTTAACGGCGTGGCGTCAGTTATTAGGCGCTACAGTCCAGTATTTTTCTGGAATCTTAAATTCGAATAATACGTGGATTATGAATGCTCTCAATTAGAAGTAAAAAAATTGTAGTTTGTTCGTGATACTAGGTTAAGTATAGAGCGCATTTAAATTTTCCTTTATTACAAACAGTGAACAAATATTTATAGTCTCCTTCCTGTTCATAGCTTTGTTGCTATCGGGAAGAAGTGGATAACATGTTACGCTGCATTAACTTTGATAAATGTGGCAACTCTTCAAATGATTAACTCGCCGACAGCACAGCTGCTGCGTGTGTGTGTTCACTTCTTTGCATATTTTATTTATTTTATAACGTGTGAAAAATTAGTTTAATTACTTAGTATTTGATATTTGTTGTACTGCTGTGGCAACACACAAAAGCCACATTTAATTGCACAAACTTGTTTGGTTTCGTTTAGAGAATTTTATAAAATATTGAGCCGAAATGCAAAATTAAATTGTTTGAAAGCAAACATTTTAATATGGAGATAAAAGAGGAAAGAGTGGGCTTTTGGGCAGTTGTGGAAATGAAATCTAGCTTAAAATTTTTGCCAAAATTTGAATTTATTTTAATTTTGAAATGAAAATTGCTTCTGTGCGGGGAACGCAACTATGTGCTATATCCATGTATATAGGATATTTGCTGTGGCATATTAAAATTGCATGCAGCACAACTTCCCGTATACGAAATAATGTGCAAATTTTCATAAAATCAGCCTCAGCGAATATATATATATATGATGTGATATCTGTTGTAATGAATTTAAGACTGAAAATAAATATTTTGAAAACCAATTTGGCTGGCCTCAAAATATTTCAAATAACAAAAGCTGCTAAGTAGCAGTTTAATGCAATAATAATTCATATATATTATATCAATATTATATAAATATTATATTATATTTATGCATTAAAATTAAATATTAAAACGCAAAATGTCAAATGTCATTTGTTTGCATTAAGTCAGTTTGATTCTACAACTCAAATGCCCAGGAGCAGACTTTCAATTTGGCTAAAATCATACAAATGCAAGGAATCAATTTTCGGGATTAGACGCTATAATATATTTAGTAATTTATACAGATTCTTATTTAAAATGCATTCGTCAAGCATAATTAATTACTCTACCTGAATTAAACTTATTGAAATGCAAACTACAAATATTTCAATGGTTTATAGAAACTAATCATCCGGAGGCGAATTTATGCACAATTAGATATTGCATTTTGATTTTCTCGAATGTCACAGATAAAACGTGGAATTCAGGTAGTTTGACAGACAGATAAATTGAATGACTGACAGTTGTAATCGATAGGTACATGCTTGTCCAAGCCAAAGGATTCATTTATTGATCAGATTGCTGTAAATGAGCGTATTAGGGGTGTTCAACAGCTAGAGCTGCTTTTGAATTGTGGACTATTCTATTAATATACTTATTGTTGTAAATTATTTCGCTTTTATTAAAAATAAATCATAAATTTAGATACAAAATCATGCTTAAATGGTGTAAACGGAGTCTTTTTTTTAGAGGTATAAAACTTTCAATGCAATAAAACAACGATGGATTATGCGATTGACATGAATTAATCTTTTGGCATTTCTG
This sequence comes from Chymomyza procnemis, assembly GCA_035046065.1. NCBI lineage: Eukaryota > Metazoa > Arthropoda > Insecta > Diptera > Drosophilidae > Chymomyza > Chymomyza procnemis. The sequence goes on along the minus strand of JAWNOJ010000023.1, from coordinate 5,256,573 downwards.
GCACGGCTGGCTCAGTTGTAGTCCAATCTTGACGTCCCATTGCCGTAGACTCTTTCCAACATTAGTGGCTTTGTCTTCCAAAGCATTTGTGGCTTATCCGCATAGAACAAAGACTTTACATAGCCCAACAGAAAGTAGTCTAGCGGTGTTAAATCACTAGATCTTGGAGACCAATAATAGAAGCATCTGCATACACTGTTGACAGTCTTACATTGAATACTGTATTGAAAATGAATCCTGTACAATAAAATAAGTTTAAACATTTAACATCATTAAATACTCTATCAAATAGTCTACTCTAAGATGATGCCATTTTTAAGAACGCTCACATAAATCTTAAAGTCGTAAAGTTTTTCGTTTCAATTCTCTGAAATCCTGCATTAATAGCAATGTTTCAGAAGAACAAATTCTTTTAATTTATATAACTTTTTAAGTACCCTACACTAATTATTTTTTGCATTTCTAATTAAATATAAGTGCATACCCGCATTCCTCTCTGGCGCCCAGCTGTTCTATTTTTACGCCTTCCAGCGGGCAGTCAGCCGTTCAACTAATTTCATTTTAGTTGCCTTTTAATAATGCAAATCGATTTGGGGCTATTTCCAAAAACCATATTTGCTTTTAATTGCTTTTATCGAAATATTTATAAATTTGTATTTGTTGTATTAGTAGGTCGGCTAATTATTATGATTTGCATATTTTGTGGCTCCAAATTAATTGACTAAATTTATTATTATGGATATTTTGGTTTGCATTGCACTTCAAAACTTTTTTGATTCGATTTTTTTTTTGTAAGCTATGGCTGATTAAAACAAATTATTCATGCGTATTTAAATCTTGCACTAAAATTGATTTGTTTCTGGATAATTGCAAAATATTTTAATAGCTTTGTTATTAGTTTATGCAAGCAATTTGTTTTGAAATGTTTGTTGGGCTGCGTAAAATGATGGAGTGTTGTTTTTAGGAAATAAGTTAATTTATAATATTATTTGGCAATTGATTTAGTTGTTATTTAAATTTAAATTGGGTTTGTTTTTAATAGACTTTTAAAGGTGTAAGTTCTGGCCGATATAGGAAGACAGTACGTATAATATTGGAAAGGTTTGATATCTGTCGACGACAATAAAATAAATGTGTAAAATAAATTAAAGTATATTGAATTTTTTTGGGTTCATTTTATTTTTCTAGCAAGAAAAGTGCAGCTGAAGCCCATCGAATACTTTTGGAAGTTTGATATGTTGAATCTGCTCCGTACAACAAGTCAAGCATAGAGTGAATTCGACGCTTTAAAAATGGTGAATTCAGTGTTGATGATTAAAAACGCAAAAAGTTATAAGATTAGGAATTGTAGACTTTGCTAGATCAAGATCCGTGCCTGGCGCACAATTAACAAGTCAGTGACGTTGGAAGTGAAGCTTAAAATCTGTTCAGTTAAAATAATTGCAACGTACTTAGGAGCAAATTAGGTAACATTTCTTATTTGTGTTTTTTTTCACAACTGCCATTTGAACCATATAAGGGGAAGGGGATTTTCACAATTGATTTTTACTGAAGTGTAAATACTACAATAACTCTTTGGTAAAAATAAACTATATTAACATCCAAATCGACGCCAAGCCAAACATTCACAGTTCGAAGTTGATATATATTATATAGTGGGCATTGGTAACTTATAGTTGATAGGGCATATTATTCTTATGAACGGAAAAAATTAAATTGTAATACTAAAATTGGAAAGTCTTATCCTACTAGTCATATTCTTCAGACCCTTGCTCTGCCAACTACTGGTTTTTTTTCAATGGATTAAATCGAGGCTTGATTGTGTATATGGTATTCGATTTTTAGTTGACAAATCGGAAATTTTGCGAACTTTAAAAAAGTGTTTTTTATTGTAATAAAAATTTCTATTTTTTGTGTTCAAATCGATAATAATATCGATATTAAGGCTAACTTAAGAAACAACAGATTTGATCGGGACCAACCATAGTGATAGTGCCAAGTAATCCCATAAAATATCATGCATTTCCTTGGTAGTTGTTTGTTTCGATCTCTCTGAGTTTAAAAACACACAGTGTTTGTTTTTACAAGAATGTATGAAATAAATGAATTTTTTTTTAATATAAAATAAACTATTCTGAGAAAAGAAAAATATAACTTAGACGAATTTCTGTATTACGGATGGATATATGCGAGTAACATATGCTTAGGAAAAGTATCTTGCTAAAAGATTAAGCTTGGTTTTCAAGCAATATTCAATAAGTTTGAGTTAGATTTAAGTTTAGTTGGGATGATCAGAGTTACTTAAAAAAAAATAAGCTTAGGCATAAAATCAGTATGGTATTCGATTAGCAATAGTAAAGAAAATAATGTAAGTAATTTAAGATAAGCAAACAAACATAATACAAATAAATTAATAGCAAACTAAAGAACAAACTAAATAAATAAGATATGATTAAATTTGTCACTTAATTTCAAGATATTTTAAGCAAAGTATTATATTTATTAACCAATTTAACTTTAAATTAATATTTATTTCAAATTTCAACGCAAAATACTGTCTTAAAATATATTTCAAAATAAATGTTTCTTTAAAAATTCAGTTTTTGTATTGATATAAGGAAATTTTATGTTCAAAAATTGTTTAAGAAAACTAAATTTTCTCACAAAAATAATTATTAGATACAATTTTATACTTTTATATAAAGTTATTTTCTTATTTTTTGACAACTATTTGAAGGCATAAATAAATTTTCATATTTATTTTTTACAGAAAAGAAATTGAAAACCTTAGATTTCACTGGATTTTTAATAATTTGCTGTCTTAATACTGAAACTAAGTATCGAAGGCCACGAAACTGGAAAATTATATCACGGATATTATGCGCTCTGAATGAACTTCTTGCTGTTGCTTAACAGAGAACTTAACAGTGTCCCAAAGAGTGGTTGTTGTCTTGGGAACAGATAAAATAAAGCTTTTGCATTTGTGTATTTTATGTTAGGCGATTTAGAATTAATTTATACGTTTTTTGTTTTATAACTAAAAAAATAAAATTAGTTATTTTTTTGATGCATTTTTATAAATATGTACTTTGTATATTTTAATAAATTAATGAATTCATTTATTTTTATATTTGTTTAAGTACAACATCTATCCAAGATTGAACATTGCTCTCAAGTTACAAAGCCTAAGTCGATTAAAAATTTTTAGCGTTGTTTTAAATAAACTGGAGTTATTTTTATTTCCCAAAGACCATAAAATTCAATGGAAATAAATACAAAATTAATATTTAAAATTATCAACTCCAAGGAATTTTACAATTCTCCTGATTATATTTGATTCATGTTTGTCTGACTAATGCATGAAATCAAATATGTTTAGTCTTAATAAACTTTACTTACGATTTGGCAATAAAAAGCTGAATAATTTAAATTAATTTCATTTTCTCTAACTATTTTTTAAAGCAAACATTTGCAGTTTATTAAATCATTTTAACTTTATTTTTAAATATTCAAAATAGTTAAGTAATTAAATCAACGCTGTATTTGCCACAGATTTGTGTCGAGAACCTCTTAAGCTGGCTCAGCACTATTATTCATTTGGTTAAACAAACATTCGGTTGGAATAACATTGAATGCTTTGTTTAATGAGGCGCAATGTTCAAATCGTAAATTATTTACAGATAAAATATATTATACATATATATAAATATATAAGTATAATATATTAGAGCTTTGTAGATAAATAAACTTATTTAAATTCAAAGCGGACACAAAATATTTTTGTTGTTGAGCTTAAAGACCGGTGGCAAAAGTAAACAATTTCAATTATTTGTAATCGTTAAATATTGAATGCAGCTGCTGCTGCTGCTGCACCAAAAGACTTCAATTATTTGAAATAAATGCATAAATTATTTATTACAGATTTTCATATTCTAGCAGCAAGTAAATCAATCGTATACGTAAGAGATGCAAGCGATTAAATTAATTAAACATAAATCGCATAAATCACAAATCATGTTTTAGTATTTAATGTTCATGTATATCGAAGTGTTGAAAAATGCAAGCTGTGTGGCCTGCATATCAATAGTTTTAAAATGTTGAAATTAAGTAAATAAGTTTTGTTTTTGTTTATTTTTTTTATTAGTTTTTTCTGTCTTTTTTCTGTCTGTTTTTTATCGCTTCTTGCAAATTAGTTTTGGCTTGTCCATAATTAAGTGAGCCAAAATGAGCAACTGACTTGCTCCCTGCAGTTAGTGAAGAGTTAGTTAGTGAAGCACCCACGCATTTGATTCGGCAGTTAACACTACGTTAGGATTATGGAGGGACTATTTCTCCATTTCCATATTTCTATTTTGCTTGCAGAAAGTCCGGAGAGAGCGTCGTGGAATGAATTGCTTAGTGTCGCCCAAGATAGAGGGCGTTGGAAGGAGTTTGTGTCCGTCCTATGCTCCACATAGGAGCGTCAAATCTAACTGCATCAATTGTATTACTCTGTGGTATTATTTTGCAGCATAATTTGACAACGAATAAAAAAAAAAAAATTTCTCCAAGCTGTTAGCAGGAGACAATGTGACAAAGAGCTATTGTAGAAAATGTACCGACACAACCAATCGACTATAATGTTGATGTCACTCCAAACTGAAGTCATAGTTGCAATAATGCGACTGGTGGCGGCGAGCTGATGCCCATCTCCTCTGCAAAATATGGCTAACAAAATGCATGCCCGACAATTGGAAACTTAGCTGAAGCTCGATGAGCCATCGATTGCGCAAATTACTATCAGCCTAAGTGCTGTCTCATATAATATCCTTTCGCGTATTCCTTGTGAATGACTGAAGCCAAAACACTGATCGGACCTTATCAGTGCGGCTTCAGACCTGGTAAATCCACCATAGACCACGGTGGGAGCGCTTTCTACGCAACACTGTCTGAGTTCGGTATTTTTGCGAAGTTGATTCGACTTTGCTGAATGACATTGAACACCATCATTACCTTTGTCAAGGTCTCCGAAAACTTAAATAATGTCTGAGTTTTTAGACAAGGCGACTTTCTATCGTGCAACCTCTGCTGCCACTATTTTCTGCAAAAGTGTTCAGCTCCTTGCATACGCCGATGATATTGATATTATTGGCCGTTGTAAGTGAGATGTCACCGCTCCGTTTTCCGCTATCGAAAAGGAGTCAACGAAAGTGGGTCATGCGATTAACGGGGCAATCAAAGAATTTGCTGTCTACAAATTGGGATGTACGGCGCCTAGTCTCCAATGCTAAAGCGAACGGCTTTGAAGTTGTTTTTTAATTCCCGCACCTTGACACCGCCGCTACCACCAAGAATAATTGGAGACTAGGCAAAGAATCACATTTGCCCATAGGTGTTACTATGGTCTTAATAGCCAAATGTGTAGCAGAGAGGGGTCTCATGCATTTGCTTTGGAGTGTTTGAGAGAAATATTCTTCGCAAAATCTTTGGTCTTTTTGGTATTGTGGACCCAATACCGCACCCAAACAGACCATAAGCTGTATGAGCTATACAACAACATAGTTGTCTTCCATCGTATTATGGTACAACGTCTGCGCTGACTTGGTCATATCGTTCGTACGGATAAAGACGCTACCGCGAAGAAGGTTTTTGATACGAAAGTTAACGAAGGAAGATGACGGGGGCATCCTCAGCTCAGATGGAAAGACCTAGTGTAAGAGGTCCCAGTTTTATTGGAGTGACCAACTGGAGAAGGTGCGCACAAAGCAGGGGCGCCTGACGAAAGTTAGTAAGGTCGGCTGGAACCCGATAACGGGTTGTGATGGCCAAACAAAGAAGAAAGATGTCTGCGTTCGCTCTGGCGAAGAAGGTTTTCGATACGATGTGCATCACATTTTTAAAAAACCATAATGTATTTTATTTATTTGTAACGATTTCAAAATATACTCTAAATTTAATGCAGTCGGGCAGGTGTGCTGGCCAATAGCGGCCAAATACAAAATATTTAAGATATAAAGGTAAAGTCTTTATATATTAATTCTCCCAAATTCTCCTAGCAAAAATCAACATCTTATTAAACGAGTGACCGTAAAAGTTAATAAAAACAATTTGGGAAGAACATTCTAAGCTGCTTTAATGTAAACAAACTGACTCTATGGACTTTAAGCTAAGTGTTTACTCTAATCCATTCTAATCTGCATACACACTGATCTGAATTATATATAAAGATTAGTCGCAACATAATTGCCATCTGCGTAGTCTGCTTTTAGAATTCGAACTATTGTAAAGTATTTATTTATTGCCAAACAAAGTTCATGATTTTAAATTTCCGTTAGTTTAACAATAATTTGATAATTAACATTAACCAGCTGAACAGAGCTGCTCATTGGGCAAGCCACTAACTTTCAAATGGGTAAGCTATCCAAATGTTAAACTTTAAGGTCTTTTGTGGATTTGGTTAATTAATTTTTGGAGATATCCACAAATTTTACAAATTTTCATTTTGGTTTGAACGCGAAGTCATTTATTTGAGCGATCCCAATCCCTTTCTAATTGCTAAGGCTGTAAACTGATTTCAATGCAGCACTTTCAAGCAGTGCAAGCAGTGTGACTGCCATACTATAACTTTAACGCTGTTACCCACTTAGATGGCAATTGCCAACTTTGTAAGCAAGTTGAGCTCTTCAAATTCGACGATTGTTGAAACAGGTAGTTATTACAGATAAACTAACGATTACACCAGATACTAAGTGTTAAAGCTATTCAAATGTCTCTCGTAATTATAATAAAAAATCTATTAACAAGAAAATTAACTACTATATTATCGCTGCGTAAATCTGATTCACAATCAACTAAATGAAATAACTTCATTAAATTAATTCAATTGCGTTGACTCAGTGTTTGGGTTTTTGCATTTTATATAAATTACAAAATATTTAACTTTATAAATAAACAATTAACTGCACCATTATTGTCACGAATTTTATGACAAAGTTTGACATAATTTATGTAGTTCGAATTGCTTAACATACGATATACACATATATATACAAGTGTACATATGTACAACATGCATATCCCACTTGCAAAAACGCGTTCTACATATTGAAAAAAAAAATGTATATAGACGACAGACAGTCACTCGACTCAAGACTGTCAAGTCCATACAAATCGCCAAAACTGACCTTCGTTGAGATTTATCGTCAAGCAGAGAAATACAAAGAAATCAAAGACAAAACTAAAATCAAAATGTATTAAGTGAAAGCCACAAAAAGCAAAACAAAAACAATTGCAAAAAACAAAATAAATATATGAAAAGTATCGTATCGAAACGAATCAGTTTAAGTACTTTACAAAATAGCCCAAAGCTTCAATTGATGTTTGGTTTATGGTTTTGGCTTTGAACATATAAGAGGATTATGCAAAGCATCCTAAGGGGGGCAAAAACAAAAATCTCCAACAAAAGTAAACTGCAAAAGAGCAAGCTCAGCGTTAATACTTATATGCAAATAATCTCTTAAAGGCAAAATATAGCCGCAGTATAAAAAAATCCCATAAAAGACTGGGGAATGATGGAACTACAAAGTATTTAGTACGAACCAGTTTTGCGGGTTGACGCATTTGCAAATAATTGGGGAAATACCTTTAGGAAAAAAAATGTAGTGCATAAAGCAATTAACCTGCGTCAGGTAGATAAAGTACGGCACTCGCGACTTTGGCATACACTACTATAGATTTGGAAAGTAATGTAGTGAGAGAAAAATACAGCAGTTTCTGGATAATATTCAAATAGCAGCCCAACTATGGGCTATGCAAATTCGGCCAGTTATTAAAAAATAGCTCCATCTGAAAAATAAGAAAAGCAGAAATAACTTTTTATAAGCAAATTAATTTGTTTTTCTTATTTATTTAATTATTTTTATAATTTAAAATATATAAGGCTGCTATGCCATCATAAATTGAACATAATTTGCAAGTGTATCTCAATTTTTTCAATAATAATAATAAAATAATTTATCGTAAATTCCCGATTTTATATAATAAATAAATAAATATCAAAGATGTCAAGCTTAAAAGTCCAAAGTAACTTTTCTTATTTACCAATAATTTTATATTTTATTTTTAAATATTAAAAAAATTAAACTAAACTAAATTGAACAGGCTCCTAAATTTGACTTATCTGTTTTCGTAATAGAAACTCACAAATACTATTTCCAATGTAGAGAATTTTTTTTTTAATTTTAATTCAATTATTTTATTTTTTTATAATAGTTTTTATAATATTCTCTGTTTAAATAATTAAGAAAAAAGTGTGCTAAGTTGTTTCACTAATTTAATAACTCTCAATAATTTGTATTGACATACGAAAAAAAGACAATGATAGTTAATTATTAATTAGTTTGAGCAACATTCTCGACTGACTGTATGCATAAAACAATTAATTTATGCTAACAAATGTTCATTTAATTATTTAATATAGTTAATATAAATTAATATGCTTTTTAAATACTGAAAGTAGAAAATTTGCTCAAACGAACTATTAATTATTTATTTTTGGATTAAACAAATATTTGCCTGCACAAATCAAATGAAATTTTATCCCAAAATACACTATAAAATTTAATTAGCATATCGTGTTACTACGTACAACAATAATATTATTAACACTTATTTATTTTTAAGACTTTGTTGTTTAATTAACAAAAATTTTGAGTTCAATAAATTCTGACGCAGTTGTTGTTATTTGTGACTTCCAGTGCTGATTCATTAGTTGCAAATCTTAGACTATTGTTAAAAATGTTATTTTTGAAAAATAATAACATTAGTCGTTAAAATTTTATAACCTTTTACCACAGATTGGGCATTTGTTTCGTTTTAGAGCTATATTTTAGCATTAAAATAGGATTTTTTTATAATATCATGGCTACTGTTACTGGCATGTTTCATAGTTATTTTTGTAAAAGAGTAATATTTTTTTTAAATATGAGACCACCTATGTACCAGTCCGATCTTTTAAATTTATGTTGAAACAAAATATTGGGAATATTGGATATAACTTCAATATAGACCAAGAATCTTAACAGTCACTCATTTTTTGGTGTCCTTACAAATATCAAAAATTTTTTTTGAGCAAGTCTTCAGAAAAATGGAGTCTATCTCCAGGGAAAAAATGCAAACTTTTCCGGCTTTTAAGTTTATATGATTTTCAGTACTTATATCATGAACATTAATATCATATTATTTCTAAAGATAACTAACATGGAAAGTATCGAGAAATAGTGTTGCTGGATATCAAAAAATGCGGTATAAAAATGGCATACAAAAAAACCTTATAATGTATTAAATAGTAAAATTTTCAACAAAAAATACTATTGGGTTGATCAACATGTAGTTCCAAAAGCTGGCTAAGATATATATATGCACATTTCTACTAAATATAAAATAATAAATATATACATTTCTTTTTTTAAACTTAATTCGTCTTAAAAAAAATTTTACATATCAATTTGCTCTGACATAAACCTATATTAAGTAATGAAATAAAAAGAAATTATTTATAATAATAAAAATTTGTTTGTATAAGAAAGTTATCTACTATTTTTTTAAGTGTTAGTTGAAAATAATTATATTTTCGCTTTAAACTTCTTTTTTTGAATCATCATCATTCAGCTCTCCAACCCTGTGTGGGTTTTGGCTTTGTCTACAATTCCTATCCATTTGTCTCTGTTGTTACAAACGGCACGCCAGTTCCTTACCAGTTCCTTCTTCAGCATGTCATTGCCAATCTTGGCAATTAGGCGCTTTCTTGGTCGACCTCTGATTCTTGTGGAGAGTGGTGTGTATGCCAACATAGGCTTTTGTGCTCTGTTTTGGTCCATTCGTAGTATAACCTATCCATCTTAGCCTCTGGGATTTAATGAATTTGACACATTAGTTTAGGCTCAACAATGCGGCACTGTTCCTTGGAAAGTAGTCACCGTGATCTTTGGCCCAAACGTTTTTCGCAGTATTTTTCTTTCAAAGATTCTTAGGGATTCTTCGTCTTCTGCTCCATATGTGACTATTGGTTCAATTCAGTCTTGTATGCAGTCCCTTGCGCTGTTGTCATTGCCTATCAACACACCCAAGTTTTTAAAGTTGTCAACTCCTTCGAAGTGACCTATGCCGAGATTTCGTGGTCTTCTTCTCTCGACGTATCTAGACAATGTCATATATTTGGTCTAAGATTTATTTTTGAATAATGTTTTATTTTCTCATACCTTTATTTTCATTCCAGGAACAATTTTAAACGTGAACGATAGCTTGAGTATAGTTTTTGGCGATTTTATTTTTTGCAACACTTTTTTTAACTCAGGTGTGAAGGCAGGAACGTTAACGCCGTAACCGTAAGATGTTTACACATATTTCTCTCCAAAATGGAAGAGCACTATTTGGCCAACTTTAGGTTTCAACAAGATGGTGACATATGCCACACAACATGCGACACAATGGCGCAATTGAGAGCCCACTGCGGTAAGCAGTTTATTTCACGTTTGGGGGCCGGTCAATGGACCGTCTAGACCATGTGATTTATCGCCTTTGGACAATTTTGTGTAGAGCTGTGTCAAGGCCTATGTCTAAAGCGCCAAACCCGTAACGATTGACTCGCTGGATTCTTATATTAAAGAAAATTTATGAGAAATCGTTCGATTTGTTGGAGAGAGACTATGAATATTGGAACCAGTATTTAAACTACTTGGACCGCAGGCTAAGAAAATTATATAAGCATTTAACTAGATCGACTTAAGATTTCACAAATTTTTCGCAGTTTAAGTGTTTTAAAAACCACCAAAACGAATTTCCCATAAATTCCCAACAAAAATAAATAACGAAGTAAATGATAGTGGAGTGCAAAATAATTAGGAATAACAATAGACTCTAAACTCAAGTTATATAACAAGCTTATATAACAAACAGATTATATATAAAACAATAAAAAGATCTATATGGACGTGTGGTCTAGAAAAATGGGTGACTTGTAGTAAATCCAACTGACAGCTTATTCAAAACACCTAATCCTAAATACTAAAATATCAAATGCAGACTGGTACATACGAAATGATGATATTCATAATCATGATCATGATCTCGACGTAGAAACGATTTAGGAAATTATAATGACAAGAAGTTCTAAGCACACATTGAGATTTCTTCAGCACGAAAATGGATACCTAGAATGGAACTTCACCCAAAACAACTTAAGCGCAAAACCTCATAAAAAAAATTTTTTATCATGAAACCCTGTAAACATAAAACTAAATTAAAACAATAATGTCCTTTTGAAATTCCAAGCCCTCTATACCAATTACTTATTGTTCATCAAAACAGTTTGTAATTATTTATGAAAATAAAAAAAAAAAAAAAAAATAACACTCTGTAAAATAATATTTTACAAAGAACAAAAGATATTACCTTATTATGCTTTCGTTAAAAAGCTTGTATAGATTTTAATAATGTAATTTAATGTTTAATAACTAAAAGCGTTGGTCACTCCAGCCGACTATATGGAAAAGTTCTGGGTTAAAAAATCTGTAGGCAAAAAATAACATCAATTGGTCAAATATTTAAAAAAACCTTTATTTATTCTTCCATTTCGTCCCTTTTAAAATAATCCTTGTCCCATGCAATGTACTTTTGTCAGCGCTTTTTCCAGTTTTCGAAACAGTTAGAAAAGTCCTTTCGCGAGATCGCCTTCAGTTCCTTCTTCGATTTCGTTTGTATCTCCTCAATCGATCCGAAACGATGACCACGAAGTGGTTTATTTAGTTTAGAAAATAGCCAGAAGTCACAAGAAGCCAAATCAGGCGAATAAGGCGGTTGTGGAACGATATGACTTGAGTTTTTGACAAAATGATCACGAAGTACGACTGCAAAAACCAACTGTTCTCCCGCCACAGTTCTAGCAGCTTGAGACGAACTACTTCACGCAAATTGCACATAACACTCAAATAATATTCCTTATATATTCTATTATATATATATTTATATTTCAGGTTTTAAAGAATTCAAAGTGCACTACGCCACGGTAATTGAAGAATACAGTCAACATGACCTTGATTTTGGGAAGACTTTGGCTCGCCTTTAGCACGATATTCGCTGTTTCCGGTTCGTAAGCGTATATCCGTGTCTCATCTAAAGTTCTAATGCGTTTTATCTTATCTGAATAGACTTGACTTTTCGGAGGCCCAAATAGTCTTATACAATGTATTTAGCTGATCCTTCTGATAATCCAACAAGACCAATAATGTCTAACAATAAATCACGATTTTCGAGCAGTAATCCTTGATTTCGTTTATATGTTTCTCATCACTTGACGTGGATCGTCAACCAGTCCGTTCTGCGTCTTCAACACTTTCTCGGCGCTCTTTGATTATTTTATATAATTTAAATACATGTGTTTTGGATAGAGACCTTTGGCCAATGGCCTTCTGCAACAATATCAACGATTCGGCTTCAGAAATTTCATTCCGAACACAAACTTTGATGAAAATTGGTGGTTGAATAATTTTAGACATTGTACAAATCGAAAAATATGCTTTTGGTTGTTTACAAAACTCAAGATCAACTAACTAAGAAATTGAGGTATTGACATTAAATTGGACATGGATGTCAAAGATAGTCCTAACAACCTAAAATTAAAAGCATGTGTCCCCTATCGGAAACCCAATTAAAATTCTCAATACTTTTTGCACACAGTAGTATCCACCTTCTGTACTTGGTTACACAATTTTGTGCAAGTAAATAAAGGGTGTTTTTTTTAGACGGCGAATGTTGTCTTTCAAATGTTTAAGCGTTTGCAGCTTATCCGCATAGTCCAATGACTTTACATGGCCTCAGAGAAAGTATATACAAGATCTTGGAAGCCAACTCACAGGTCCAAAACGTCAAATTAGCGGTCATCCAAACCTGTCTTGCAATAAATCGATTGTGACACGAGCTGTGTGACATATTGCGCCGTCTTGTTGGAACCACAGCTTCTGGACATCATGGTTGTTCAATTCAGAAATGAAAAAGTTAGTAATCATGGCTCTATACCGTTCACCATTGACTGTAACGTTCTGCCCATCATCGTTTTTGAAGAAGTACGACCAATCAATGATTCCACCACCTGCGCATAAAGCGCACCAAACATTCAGTTATTTTGGATGTTACGGCGATTGAGGATTAGCACCACTCCAAAAACGGCAGTTTTTTTTTTTGGACGTAGAAGACTTCAATCAGAAGTGTGTTTCATCGCTAAACAAAATTCGCTTATGAAAATGGGGAACAACTGCAATTTCATTTTGGGCCCATTCGACGAATCTTCGCCTTGCTTGATGATCTATTGTTTAGTTATGATGAATTGCCAAACCGAGCTGAGAATGAATCACTTGACAGATGTTAAATCGGTAGTCATCTTGCACAGTAAGGTCTATTTGAAGTTCTATACCTCGAAAAAAAAAACACAATTTATATCGGGATAGCCATATCAAGAAGGCATTCCTTTTAGGACAACACGTTAGGATAAAATTGGTAAGATAACGAAAATCACACGTGCCGCCGATAAAAAAGTTACTTCATTTTAATTTGTTTTGGCTAAAAAGAAGCAAGTATAAAAGTATATAAAATCGTATTTTTTATATCTGCCGTCGACATACAGGTAGATAGAATATAAAGTTATTTTGTTCAAAATTAAACGCTTGTTGGCATTTCTAAACAAAAAAAAATTTGATTATATGATACTATGGTACCATATTTAAACGCTTAGTACTATTAATAAAATAAATAATATTTTAAACAATTAATGTATTCTATAATTCTATGCAATTACAACGTTTGCACCTTTAAAATTCTATTATTAAAATAATGGCCAATTAATGAAATATTTTTATAAAAACTTCAAGTTGTAAAATGCAAATTTAATTGCAGTGAGAATTCCACAAAAGCAGCATAATTTAAACATGTTACTTAAAGTAGTAACAAAAATTACTCGTGCAACTTTAATAACACATTAAAAATTTAAACTGAAATATAAAAAATACCTACATATATGAATTTAATGCATTTATTTTTTTAAATCTCAACTAAAAACATTGCAAAAAAAATTCAATTGACGTATGCGTCGACTTGGCTGTTTTCGGTATTGAATGACACTTTAACGCCAAAATGCCAGAATGTCTCATTAGTGCAAAAAACTACGCATAATAATATATTTTTTTTACAAGTAATTTCAGTTAATTGAGCACATTTAATCGGTTGATGTTGATGTTGGCAAGTATTAATTAAATTAAAATGCGGCACTAAAGTGAATCTTTACAGTTTGTTAGATTTTTGCAATAGTTCCGTGAATTTAATAATTTAAAGTATTTCACTATGACCTTAGCAATGTTGAGTTGAATTACCAAAATAACTTGGCACTTCATTAGGAAGTTGAATTTTTCATTGTTTCATGGTCTGAACTGCATCAAAAAGTTACGGAATACTTGAACATTTTTATTGTTTATCTTAAGTTTTATAAGTTTTTCGTGAAGTACCGAGGTTTAGCTATGGATGGCTTCTCAACAAACTTCGTGTGATGCTTTCTTGAATATGTGCCTGATCCAATACCACAATTTTGAATATCGCTAATAAAAATTTTCAAATTACTTATCGTATGGGTGTTATTCTTGCAGCCTTATGAAAGTCCTCTTATAATTTTGAACCTAAAACTCGAATTTTTGTATTGTTCCAGATTTTATCAGACTTCCAAATGTTTTGTAATTGAACATGAGCCATTTTAGCAATTCTGAAACTGCTTAATTTTTTGTTTTCAATTCACTCACAGTCACTTTGTTTATTTTTCAGTTTTCAAGACAGAATGTGGAACCATGCCAAGAAGTTAATGTTTCACAACATTTTCAAAGGTAGCTGCTTGAAAAGCGGTTATAAAAAATTTGTTGCAATTCTGCAGTTCGAATCAAAAGCCGAACACCTAAAAAAGCCTCTTTTTTAAGATCTTCGCTGCCATAAAAATGGCTGCATAACAATCTGGGCGCTTTTTATTTAACTCGGAAAATTTTCAAATGATTGCTCCCAAATAGGCATCACAACTATCTGCCAGTTTTTCGGGGATTTTCATCTTGTGCCGAGATGTCAAACCCCAAACAAGCACAACGTGATATACTTAGCATCACAATATTCCTATCTATCATAAGAAGCGTCGAAAAAAGAACCAGTCAGATGGGGGCAAGCCTTGCATTATATTGAAACTATGTCATACACTTAAAACCTTTAAGATCTTCGTGAGGTCAGCGTTGGTGATTGGTTATTGGTTTTGGGGACTGTCGGCGGTGTAAAAGGAAATGCCATAGCGTACTCATAGATCTGCCTTTTTCAGTGCATCTCAGCGAAGGCATCATACATCGGAAAGCCTGTCCCTAAACGCTCATACCTAATACCCTATTGGGGCTTGGAAAAATGAAAAAATAGCTTTCTACTATTTTGAAAGAGTTAATAAGAGATGAAACCAAAGAATTTTTCTTTAAGTTTTCATTAAAACTTTTGGAAAATTACAAACGATTTTGATGAAATTCGAAACAAATATCAAGGTGGAGCAAGTTGTTATATTGGTCTGCAAAATGTTCATAAACCGGGAAGCTCGAGTGCGACGGAACGTGCGAAGATATCTATATGCTTAATCCAGCCTTACTTTCTGTGGATAACAAAGTAGAGAGTGAGGTTGAATGACTTTAGCACAGTTTAAAAAACGAGGGATCTCTCACGCCTTGTATCTTATAGGCACAAGCTAGAAAAACAATCGCAAAATAATTACTTATACTCAATTAGTCGAAAATTCGGTGTATGTAGAGCAATCTTATATAAATCTGGAAAGTGAACAAAGAGAGAAATACTGAAATGTTTTATCAATAAATATTATACGATAGTTATTTGAGTTTCATTCGAAGCGTATTACCTATACGTAATTGAAAATAAATAATTTAGTACATAGAAAGAAACTTCATACATTGAACATAAAAGTAGTTGTATTTAAATAACTGAAAACTTTGGAACTCTTTTATTTATGAATAATATTTTCTAATACATTAAAATTTGTTTCAAGCTGTTAGCTTAAACCAAGTAATTTAAATCAAATTAGAGATCTCTTAAAAAATCACCTTTACTATAGGGTATATCTTAGCCGCTATATTACATTTATGATCGACCCACATATCGTATAATATATTAATTTTGTATTACTATTGTCAGCCTATATATTCGTTTCGCGTATGTTTTGAGAAATGGGCTTTTTAAATTTAACCAGTTTGTTGCTTATAATTAAATTTTATGTATTTATATTTTTTTTTAATCCAAAGATGCCACTTGTTCTGAACAAGTTTATCAGGGTTGTTCCAAAAATCAAAACTTAGAGTTTATCTATCTACTATTTGTTGATTGAGATTATGCAGTGCTTTTTGTATGTCAAAATACTGGGGTAAAAAATTCAAAAACCAAAATTGTTTTGCAGAACCTGTTTCCCCAAATGAACAAGCCCTTAGATTAAATTACGCAAATGTTCATGCCTTACATCTTGTTAGCCAGAAATGATGACAATCTTTGTTCCAGATGCACATCATAATTAATCTCACATCTCAAAACGCATTTTATTTAATTGTATTTTTTTGTTGTTTTCTTAATTCTGGGATTTTTATTGTCGACCGCAGCTTGCTGTCAGCTGTTTATTTGCGGTCCACTTAGCAAGCATCAAACCGAAATTCTTTGCAAAATTTTCCAAACTCAAGTGCAGCAGCGATATTAAGTATTTCTTGTAGGTTCTGGGTTGCTGGGTGTACAACTGACTACAAGTATGTTCTTGACACACCTCCAAGAGTGACCAATTTAAGTGCTGCTGACACTGAAAGCCGTCACGATTATGGCTACGGCGAGGGCCGCCAAATCTTTTGCAATTACAATAAAAAAAATTTAAAATGTAAATAAGTTTATTTTAAAAATAAACTGAAAATCGTTTGAAATGTTAAGCTTTGCTTAGCTTTACAGGCCAGACCAGACCGCAGCAGAGCAGAGCAGCTCAGAATACATGCAAATCCCCGTCAGAAACCTGTCTAAGTTTTGACGCTATCTTCGCTGCAGGCGTCGACGTCGACGCAAATGACGACGCTTTGGTTGCTGCTGCGCGCTGTATTTATTTCCATTCCATTTCATATTTAGAAGTTTGTGAGCCAAGTTTTTAGTTTAGTTTTAATTGCGCGCGTCGTTGGTTTGGTTCGCTTCGGTTTGGTTTGTTCCTCCTCCTCCATATATTCTGAACGTTTCCGGTCTAAAATGTTGGCAAACTATTTTTCGCCTTAGTTGTTGTTTTAATTTTAGTATCTATATTGCTTGTTTCAAGTGTTTCTCTTCAAATTATTTGGAAGTAATTGTATACAGGTAAATGCCATCCATCCATGTGATTCGACATTAAAAACAAGTCTACAGTGCTATGATAATAATTGAGATGAAATATACAATTAATGTGACATGTGTTTAAATTGTATCAAAAGCAAAAAAAAAAAATACAAAATGTTTTGTGTATTGTTTTTGTTAGATAAAAAAGTGGAAGCTCAACAAATATAGAGCCAGCGAAATGGCAAAACAAACTAAATGGAATACCTTGAAAAATCGTTATCTCTGGTATTGTATAACTTTTAGGAAAGCCACGCTGCATGGTCCATAAAATTGACTAGTTTATGATAAAGTCATATAGAGGAATTTTTTTAAACCAAAGTATTTTTCATATAGCCCTAGGTGGTATTTAAATCACGTTCGCTTAAAACGCTTAGACCATAAGACGTAGTAACAACAATTCTCTAAATTTTAAGTCAGAATTCTTGATTCAAATTTGGCTAATTTTATGTTACAGGCAACTGTGAATGTGAATACTTGGCGGGCAAATATGCTTATAGAAATCGTACAAGATTTTATTTTAACTCATTTGGTTTTTTAATCTTTTAAGTTTAAAAGTACCTTACAAGTGTTTTTTTTTCAACTCTAATATATTTAAATTTGATAATTTAAGCTCTATGATGATTAAGCTAATAAAATCTATATTGCAATCTAAATTACAATTTAATATTTTAATCGATATTGATCTGTAATTAATTCCTTATAATAATAAAAAACAATGCTTTTACTCATCTATTTTTGGGTAAATAAAAGACAGAATTCATTTAAAAAATGTTGTAAAATATATATACTTGAGTGTGTTTATTTTTGCCCAAATAATATCCATATTTTAGCTTTATACAGACTGTCTACATGAATTTGCTCTATCCATACTAGCTTTACCTTTAATTGTACGATATCTCTAACTTAATAGTTCATTTAAACTTCAAAAAGCGGATAAAATAATTAAGTTGATATATTTATTGTTTTCCCTAATTTCGTGTATTTGAAGATTTGGTATGGTTTATTACCCATAACATACCATATAGTAATTAGAAAAATAAGTAGCTTTGAAATAAATAATTCCAATCAAACCAAGGAGATTTTTACATTTTAGTCATTCATTATTGAAAATTTAAATTCTTTCAGTTTCTTTTGTTCAAAATCAATTCTTTTGTTCAAATTCTAAGTCAGTATTATAAGCAAAATACTTTTCCCCTTTTCTGCCAATTCTCAAATAACATATGTAAAAATTGGACCTTCTCTAGACTCGATTAAATCATTAGGCGGATTTTTAATTTAATCAAAACACTTGAATTAGGGCCCAAAAATATATATATTTGCATACATGGAAAAAGCTACTAGCCGGATAGTGCAACATCTGGAGAGAGTAAGGTTTGTGGGGTAAGACCAAACACTTCAGTGTTATCCTTTGGCGATAACGTTCTTCATTATTGACTTGGCCTGGTATTTGCAGATCACACTCGCCCATATCCATTAAATGTTAGATGCTTTGATAAGGCGTCTATGTAGACATTGATGGAACGGGTTCATCATGCTTGACGGAGACTTTTCTGTTCTCTTTTTACATCCAGTTAATATAAGGTGAAAAATTCCTTCCTTTGCAGTTGCGAAGTGAAATGAATTATATGAATTCCAAATAACCTAAGTCAAATTTCTTACTATCACTCACAATAAGTATAGTTTGCATTTGATCCAGCAAAGCCTTCAATCCTTAACGTTTGGGCTTTTTGGGTTGATTAAGATACACTCAATCTTCTACACTAAAATCGTCGCTTTCGCTTAATTTCTTAACTTCCTTCACCATCAACCTCCATAAGTATTCGGCAGACTTTAGTTGAACTTTGCATCCCATTTAAAAAGCATAACAAAACTTCCCGGGATTGTAATTAATTTGTATTATATTCGGATATATTTAAAGACATGAAAACCTTATTCATTGTCAAAATAGAGAGTATTCTTATTATGTGAAGTAATTTCTAATTCTTTACTTGGTGGCGTTGTTTGTGCACAGTGTCATCACAAATATTAACTTTTTGTGCTTTCTCAGTTCCGGAAACTACGATTGTTAATAAGACTACAAGAAATACGGTTTGTCGGACTCGCTATCAAAAATATGATGCTGCAGGGTTTCGTCAAACAGTAACGCATTTAATGCAAGACAGCGTACGCCATAGTCAGGTACTGACGACTTTGGGATAAGCTGCATTACTTATCAGCTGCCTTCTTAGTCTTGGGTAGTATACAAATTCCGACTTCGTAAACTTTATAAGATAGCAAAATATATATTATAATCTTATATTTTTCGAAGTTCTCTGAAATTACTTTCCAGTCAGTTGAGATACTCCAAAAGAAAACTGAATTCCGTGAAAAACTACTAAATTTCATCAGCCAAATTGTTTTTTTTTTAAATATTTTATTCAAATCATGAAAAAAATATTATTTATTATTTTATCGAAACATTAGAAATTATAAAAAAATTGTAATAAACTAATTATAATCATTGCATTGATGGATCTAGGAGAGACCTAAAGTATTTGTTCTTTTAAATAAAAAACGATAATAATATTTAGTTACCAAAGAAATTCTAGTTTTAAAACTGTAATTCGCACTTGAGGTTCTTTGATACTATAAGCTCTTGCAGATATTTTAATTTTATTTTAATAGAATTTTTTGAAATCCCAAATCCAATCTACATTTTTAAACATTGCCTTTTGGAGCAACACTAACAGCCAAATACATTACAACAAATTGCATACATTTTTCTCCGTAATTCTCGCCCTGTGGTGCCTTCCCACTCGGTGGCTACCGAAATGCTAAAAAACAATACCACAATGTGTTATTTATAGTGTACACATATGCACACATATGCATGTGTTTACATATATTTTAATTAAAAAACAAGACGTTCTCGCAGAGCAGTCAGTAAATGCGTGCATCTGCATATAAATGTTGCTATATAAGTAAACAAATGTACTTTTAATACTATTTTTTTCTTATGTATTTTATTACACTTACTATATATATTTATATACATGTATGTTTGCTCATAACAATAATGGAATTATAGCCGCGCTTGCCTTTTGATTGATAACGAGTCATACGGGACTGCCAACTTTAATTAAATCCATTTACCAGGATGCGGCTTTTTATTCCGCCAGTCATTTGCAGTTCAATACATATTTATTATCGGCATAAAGTTGCACGACCAATTTGCAACAATGAGGCACGAGGCATGAGGCGCGGGTAGCCACTGCAATTGTCTGTAGCTCAGGCGTACCCGTCTATTTTCGCATAACTACAATAAGTTTATCGATTAATGAAAATTGTTACTTAATTGAACATTAAACCGCTTAAAAGTAAATGCAATCGGGTGGGCAGGTAAACTGCTTAAGTTTTACTTTCGCCGGCAGTGAATCAATCTTAAGTGCACTGAAAAAGTAACTCAAATATTCATTTGGTTGAATTTTAAGAATCGAAAAGCTTCAACGATTGAATTAAATCAGTGAGATACTCGAAAACGTTCGTAATTGAAACTTACTATATATGGGCACACAACTTACATTAAGGCTTTAATTTATTTAAATATTATGCATGTAAAGAGAAAAAAAGCTTAAGATTGATCTCTAGAAATTGAATATTTTATTGTTCTAAAATTGGTTTCGTTGAGAAGATGTAAATTTTATTTATTTGACTAGAGAGCCGGGCCTTAGATCGATTCGTTTTGAAACCCTCAAACCATTGTTTTTCTTTTATGTTCTTTATCCCGACTCCATGTTCTCCGCCTCCATCAACTGTGGATAAACATGAAGCATTACTTTTAGTTTGTTTTTCATTTTGTCTTGGCTTAGATTGTTTATTTGGCGCTAAAGTTTGTTAGCTTCTTTTAGCTTTTGATTGGGATATTTTATTACCCTAACCCCACTTTTATTTTAGTATAGAAATTCAATTTTCTTTTAATTTAACTAATATTTCACTTCATTTAAAATAAATTAAATTTCACTTCATTTAAATAGACACAGATTTGACAATAAAAATGCTGCGCGGAGAAACATTTTTATTTGTAGTAATATATAATCGATTTTGTCTCGGGCAAATAGTCCACACTGTGTGGTAAGAGTAATCATTTCTCGAAAAGACAAAAAAAAAACTATTTATATATTTAATACAACTAATCTCTAGAAATATAAATAATTGAAATAAATCAATGAACGATCATTATTGATTATATTTACTGCAATAAATAAAATTTATTGGCAAGTTAGGCTTATCCCAAATGAGAAAGTTGGCATGAGCTGACAGCATTTTAAATTATTGCAAAGCGCATGTGCTCTTATTGCATTCTACTTAACTTTAAAACACTAAAGTTTGCAATATGAAATATTTTCTGTTAAAAAATTGTCAAACAATTGTCTTAGCAAAGCTTAAGTGGCTGACGGACACAATATTCAGTTAAAAAAACCGCAAAAGTAAAGTAATTAAAGTTGTAATTTATATTTTTAGTTTTACTTGCAGAAAAGCTCTGACTTATGAAAGACACTTGAATTAAAACGTATAAATTTGTAATTTTTGCGATCTTAGAGCGCACCTTCCTTTTTTTGTTTTTCTGGAACACTTAACTTAGCTTCGTTTTAGAATTCAAAAGTCTTTGATCACTAAAAGTAGACACACTATTTTATATCTACTGCATGTAACATATAGAAGAAATTTCATACTCTTTGGTCGTAACCCTTAACCCTTAACTCTAATATGACTATTTTGTATCATATGAAGGAGCTAGCTCATTAAAAGGATTCCATTTCGTAAAATATGTAGACCTTATGCAATGTTTGATACAACATGTAAGTGCATATTGGCTTTCTTAAGATTTACAATAATTTTGGACAAGTTTCACAATAAAATCATCGATTCCCCAACCAAAAATATATATATGCCAAGGACAAAGCTGCGAAAATTAAAATCATTTTAAGTAAGTTCTGCAATAAATTAACCCATCCCTACATTATAGATTTATTGATCTCAGGACAAATCTCTAAAGCTGTAAGTCGCTGATTCGCTGGTACACTTCAGCGCTGGTGCATTTGCCTAGCACTGGCTCTCGGTCTAAGTAAAGGTCTATTAATATATGAGATTAAATTCGAAAATTAACTGTAGCTGCCTGTTCTCATTAAATAGTTTATAATGGATATATCAACATAAACTAATTAATTAAAGTCTAAACGATTTGGATAAAATAATAAATTTTTAATCACTTTTTTTATGATATCGTACTACGAAATTTTTTTCTGTGCACTCACTGCAGATGAAGTGAATGGTTCGTTGATAACTAACAACAAAAACCGAGGTTTATTTGTATGCGTAATGCACTATAGGAAGTAGCAGCTGCTTCCTTAGATTCGCCATTTTGCAATTTGAAGAAGCATAATTAGCGGCGCTGGATCATATAATTTGTTTTACTTTCTGAAAAAGTTCTTTAAAGGAATGCGTCTGTTGTAATGAAGTACTTATCACATTTATGTTTCAACTTTACTAGTAATTCGGACAAAAATAAAGTAGATCAACTTAAAGGTAAGCAAGCAAACTATCAACAAATGAATCTTTGTCTAATGACCAACAGCTGTGCAACAGAGAGAAAAATCACAGCTCCAAAGCTGTCATCAAAGACAGCAGCTGCCTGTGTGGTACACTAATGCGCTCTCTTTCATACACGCACACACACACACACACACACGCGTGAGCGCAGATACACACGCACACACAGACGCAGTAACAGTTGCAGGATTCGAAATGCACGGCAGACACGATTCTTATTAAAATGCTTAACGGAAACGTAGTGAGCGAAGGAACCGCAGAAAAACGTTTGATGGCGTAGGAGATGGAGCAGATGTGTAACAAGTGCCAGAGCCAAGGCAACAGATGTGACGTTATATACACGAGAGAGCATAACGCACACACAGGCACACACACATACACACACACACACTCCTACAATTACATTGTGTATAGTATGTGTGACTGCCTGGTAAGCTGGGTTTGAGCATGGTCTGCATTTGCCGCTCATTTGTTCCTCTTAGCTCCAACAAACAAACAAATGAGCAAATGGTCTTTTGTAATTCTTTATTAAATAACTTATGCTGTCCCGCGTGTGGAGAGAGAGAGAGAGAGAAAGTTCATATCTGCCATAGTTTTTTTTTGTGCTAGCTGCAGGATTCCGTGTTTCCTCAATCTACACAGCATGCCTCAACTTTTTGCTCACTGCTCCTCCACTGGCAAGCTGTCTCATTTGGCAAAAATTTTATTTATCACATTCACATGGACACCCCATGCTCTCATTTTCTCTCAACAACAACAACAACACACACACACACAGCATTTTCTATTACTGCAATTTCCCTTTATCGAATCTCATTTGCATGCAGCAAGCAATTCCAACTGCACAGTTGCTGCTCTTAAAAACAAAAGATGATAAAACATTAATGAATCGAAATGAAAATTAATGAATATTTTTGCATTTAATTTCCATCTTTATTCAAACATATTTTACATTTATAAGCAAATTGCATCAGCTAAGTATCGATAAAATTTCAAGTTCACACGCTCGTCTATCTATGCATTGCAATTTGCATATTCTCGGCGAACAATTTTGCATTAGAAGTAGTAGATATAAGAAATACCCTACATTGGTTAGGCATGCGCATTTTTTAATTAGCTGAAAATCGAAAATGGAATGTGCTTTGGGAAGCATCGTTGTTATAGAATCCGCTGGTAAATAAATTTAAATGCATAATACACGTGCAGTATGTGAACTATTATTAAAACGAAATAAAGAAAACATTTCGTGCGGAACGTCTTACACTTTATTCCGCGCGAAATGAATTGTGTATGCAATTGCAGCTTAAGCGGTTATTTTGATCGATTTCTGCTTCGTGTTTATGTGGTGATTGGCGTATATGTTTTCCTGCTTATTTTTGATTAAAGAGGCATGCTCCGCACTTATAAGAAAATATTCCGTGCGAAAGGTTTTGCACTTTATTTATTAAGCTCGTGCAAATACAGCTTAAGTGGTATTTTTAATCTAATTACATGTTTATGTTTCTTTTGGTGGAACTTTTCAATTGTATTGTTTACCTTTTATTGATTTAAATTGTTAAAAATAACCGAAAGTTAATAGGGGAAACATTCTATATCATATATTAAAATTACACTATTACTGTTTTTTAATCAGTTCTCAAGCGCTTCGAATGTCTAATATCGAAGTGTCTTTGTTGTGTTAAAAGTAAGAAAACTGAAATAATAAGCAACAAGTTTTTTTTGCGGGTTTTGAGGGTTGTGTATTTTGACTAAATATCTGCACAATATTTTCTTAGTGTGTCGCAAACTGCGAATCATCCTCAATATTTCTGAGTTTTTAAGCTGTATGCGATAGGTCTAAAATGCTTCACTTTGTCCTACTGGCTGAGTAGCGACCATGGACACCGGTCATTTTACTTTTCAATTAAAGCTCCTTGTGCTTCGATTATAAATTTTATGCCTTCTAAGTCATTAGTTTACCCAAAAGTGCTATGTAGCATTGTTCAACCATTTAATGATAGTCTTTGGTTGGCGCGCCTTAATGAGAAGTTCGGTTGAACGAATTTCTGCGTACTTACTTCTATCCTGCTCCTATAAGCGCAATCATGCAACATCTCTTCAATAATATGTGGCTGAGAATTCCGTGTAATCAACATGTGTTGCAACCATAGTTCCATTGGCATCTGCCGTATGCGTCGGTTGTACATATTTTGTACAACACAAGGTCGAATACACTTCCTTGAGGAATTCCAACACTAACAGAGCACAATGTTGACGTCGTATCTTCATCGCAAATATGCAATTTTTGGTTATTTTGGAATTTTGGCAGAGTCCGCATATAACCTTAACTATTTTTCTTGTGTTTAAAAAGCTGCAGAAAATAAATAAATTTTTATTTTGTTAATCTTTTTATTTTATAACTTGAATAGTTTGATTGATTACAAAAAATAAAAAATAAAATTTTTGATGTGTTCAAAAAATTCGTGAATTTGGTTTGCTTTTCTAGTAATTCTGACAAAATTCGGTATATAGAATTATTTCAATTCTCTCCAGCGTTTACCTTCTTCTTGAGCAATACACTTGATTATATCATATACGTTAATGTTTTGCACTTTAAATTTTTTGTACTTTTCTATGTATTTTCTTAGATTGATCATTTCACATATATGGAAATTAGCCAAATATCTCTTTTATGTCAATTTTCTTTATTTTTAAAGAAATTATAACTGAGGCAACAATACCAAAACATAATTTTTTTAATTAATTGCAGTGATTAAGGGCTTTTTTTGAGATAATCCTGAATATCATTTATTTTACTATTTGAAAATGTGAAGTCCGTACCATCGATAAAAAATTAACTATCAAATCCAAAATAAGAGACAAGCCACGCTTATATTAAAAACTTGGTGACTATTAATCACTCTTGAATGCCTTGCATCAAAAAAAATACAAAACTCCTTGTGGACCATCTCATTCTACAACAAAATGATTTTTTCGATGATATGATATATCGTTATCGATTATCAATAGGGTGATGAAAACAATAATTATTACAATTAGCTGATTTTTTTTCATTTGTTTCAACTTATTTGATTCTGAAAGACCTAGAAAAATTATAATAAATGGAGGCTTTTTAAAATTTTAAAATTACATTTTTTTATATTTATATCACTAAAATATAAATATTTCGCCGCTTTCAGCCTTTGAAAGCCTTATTTGCTATAAACCTAAAATTTTGTATGAATTGAAAAACTACTCCGGACGGAGTCTTTTTATTCTATAATTAATTTAAGTTAAATATGTTAATATGCCCTTTATTTAAAGGGTACAAATGACAAAGAATGCTGAACTAGAAGATGAAAGTCAAACATCTGCATGCTTGATAGATGTCTGAAGTAAGTATATTTTATAATATTGCACATAACCGGTTTCCATTAGAAGCCCTTGTTCAAGAGGTTCTTATATAATTGCAAGTTTATATTATATTGTATTTCCATTTATGAGAAACCAATCGAGATTGTTTTCTTTTTTATTTTTTGTTTAATCAATAACACACTGGGGGCGTGAAACTATGCACTTTGTGGAAAACAATGCACAATGACAATATCAATTTATTCTAATTGCGGAATTCTTTTAAATGTTAGACTACCTTTTAAGACGATAATCTATAAAACAATTAAGTGAATGAAAAGTAAATTTTTAATCGTTTAAAAAAAGTAACTAAAATGTGTTGCATGTGTTTAAAAATTCAGCATTTATAATAAGATTCCAAAACAAATTACGGATAAATAACAAAATGCTTGAAATTAAGTTTGCTAATTTTTTGTAAAATTTCACAAAACGGAAAAAATTTCTAACTGAACGGTTTTGAAATCCTCATACTTTCTTCACACAAAATTTTAAACAATTTTAAATTGATTTATAGAAAAGAGAGAGAGAGAGTGTGTTTTATTATATACAAAAATATATCATATATAGAATAGTTTATTTGATTTAAAATATACAATCTTATATCGAGTAATTATACTATGGACATTTGATTGTCTAAATACTACGCGCACAACAAAATATTCGTTTCGAAACTGCTATCGAAGGCATGCAAGCTACGAATTTATAATTCTATCATATGGCCACTAGTAACATATGGAGCAGAAGTTTGGACCATGACGGCAGCAGGCAAAGAATCCCGCGGTGACTACATTCAAAGGAACAATGACGAATTGTTGAGCTTAAACCATGGGAAAGATGTAGTCAAATTTATGGAATACCATAGGCGAAGATGGATAGGTCGTGTCCTGCGGATAGACCAGAACAGAGCACATAAGCTTGTGTTGGCTACACACCACTCTCCACATGAAACAGAGGTTGGCCAAGAAAGCGCCCAATTGACAATATTGACGATGACATGCTGAAGATGGAACTGGTAAGGAACTGGAGACAAATGGAGAAGAATCGTTGAGAAAGCCAAAACCCACCCCGTGTTGTAGAGCTGAACGATGATGATGATGACAAACATATGTAAAAACGAAACATAAGTTCCAAAATTAATATTCTGGTTGTGGAGTAATCGAATTGTCTATTTGTCTTTTAATTCATTTTTTTTCTTATCAGATTAACAATTTTTGTTAGCTTAGCAAATCAAGTACAATTTAGCAAGACGCTAAAATATTTAAATTAAATTTAGTATGAAATACTCAACTACCAATATCCCTCTATTTTTAGTCATAAAATTGGTATTAATTTTAAAAATTGTGAAATTAAGTGCAATAAAAATTAAGAGTGAAAAAAAATTTTAAAAAATTAAAAAATTCATATATATTAGAATATAAAATATTTACGTAATTGAATTTACAAAAATTTTATATAATTAAAAATATTTATTTGTTTGAAATATAATTATAAAATAATTAGACAAACAACTTTTTCTTAAATCAATTTGTAGTTTTCTCAACTTTTATTTTTATTTTCTTTTTTTTAATTTTTTATAGTTCGGTTGACATTATAACAAAACAATTTTAAAAGTGTAAAATTAAGAAATATTTAATTGTAACGAGGAGGAATATAATATTACTCCAATTCGCATCCCTTGCCTGATGGGTGTATTTTTTATAGATAATTTTTACAAATTACATTTTTAAATTTAAATTATAAACATACTATTTCCGCCACATATTTTTCTTATCTAATAATTTTTTTTGCAATTCGTCCTCTTGATGTAAAATTATCTATAAGTCAAAATTATAATTAAATAATAGAATATATAAGTATATATCATATTTTAGTGGAGAATTGTCTGAATTTGATAAATGGGCTAAAAATTGACTTATTTGAAAGAATATGACTCCAAATTAGTAATACTATTAAGTTCTAGAACCAACAGCTTGTTCGCTTGCTTAAATAGAAAAAATAGTTTATTGGTATTATTTTATTTTTCTTTAATGGTTTTATTAAGCCTTTTGATGAAACTGTACTTCAATTGTAACCTTATCCTTGGACCCTTTATATAAAATTCCAAACATTTTTCAGGTCCTATAGAATTTAGTTATTTATTTTAATTTCGTCATTCCTTTATAAGATGGTTATTTATGATTAGATACATTTTGAAAGATTATTGCTTTTTAAAAAGATATTTTAAGAGAATCAAAATTAGTAAACATTTAATGAGTTCATATGTGCAACTAGAATAAAATAAACACTGATTCAATGCTAAAACATTAACATTAAATGTAGACTCTGGAAAAAAAGTTATAAATTAATCGACTAGTGATATTATATAAAAAAACATTTGGAAAAGCAAATGTTATTTAAAATTCTAGTTGATACGATAAAAACTAAATTACTTTTTTTCTTCTTCATCGAAATGCGTCAACACTTCGATAATATCTGGGAGTAGCTATTATAGGTCTATCTTATCCAGTACCTTATCCATATTCTAAAATTAAATTATTTTAACTAGGCTACAAGTAATTGTTGGAATTCTTTCGTCTCGAAGCATATATCTGATGGTTTATTCAATCCTTAGTTGTTAGCTAACTCTACTTATAACGACATTTATCATCAGAATTCACAAAGCTCGTAAAATTTGATCATTAATTTTGACTGTTACCTTAAGTAAAAAAAGGTATCAGGATTTTGGTATTTGCTGCAAAAGCTGGTGAACATAATTCATTATTTTATTTTATAATGTTGGGAAGTTCTTTTTCAATTGACAGATGATATATTTTCACTGTATCAATAAAATAAAAAAAAATGCTTAAAATGTTAGTTGTTGTGATTGGTATTTCTGCTATAGGATAACTGAAAATGTTAAATAAAATTTATGAGGTTTGTTCTATTGTATATATATATATATATATTGCAAATCATTAAACGAATTAATAAAAACCGTCAAATAATTCGCAGTGCAATCTTAAGGTCGGATGTGTAATTAAAAATTAACCATACTTTTACGAGATTTTCCGGAAACATTTTGTGTACTGACTATCCACAGTGTGTTGTTGCCTAATGAAGTGTAAACACCTGTTGTCACAACACATTGAAATATGTGCATACAAAATAGATTTCTATTAAAAAGTCCTTGAAATTTCATTGATTACTTTATTGTTTTATGTAAACCGCAAATTGTGGTTGATTCTCGTGTTTTCGACTTACACACTTTACACGCTGTCAAATAGTTGAAGCATACCAGATAACAACAAGAACAACAACGACGACGACGACAACAACAAGATGTTATTGTCAGTATCAGTCAACTACCATGCCAGCCACCTCCGCACCCTTGCTGCGCTTCCCGACAAACTTACGCTCTCAACCAACATGCCAATCACTTCAAAATTCACTGCCGGAGAGCTGAAGCAATGCAAGCCAGAAAACCAAGCAGAAAATAAGCAACATAAAAAGCAGCAAAGCGGAAGTACTTGGCAAATATAAAACTACAAAAGCAAACATAAAACGACACATACCCCCAACACACACACACCCCAACGCACTCACTCACACACGCAAGTGCAAATATAGATACATGCAATGTCGTAGTAAAATGCACCAGATGCATGCAACATTCCGCTACCGCTTGCCCCTTGCATACTCAACTTACTTGACGACAAACGCGAAAAAAAGCGAAACAAATGTACAGCAAACAGCAGAAAGAGCAAAAATACAAACGTTAGAAAACCGTCGAGTTGAGGTAATATTTGCACATAGTTTGCAGTTAAAAACGCCTTTTTACAATTGCATTTCAATTTATTATTCTTGGAATAAAGGGAAAATGCCGAAAAAAATTAGATTAAAAATGGCGGGCACTGAAGTTGGGCGACGACGACTTTGGTATAACCTGCACCACTTTTCTGTAAAGAAATCATTTTTTTTTTTTTGATTAAGTGCCAAAGTTAGATTTTATGCTTTCAACCATTTGAAATAATGTTGGTACAATACTAAGTAATACTAAAAACTTTCAGAGTAGATAAATTTGTCAAATATTATAATATATCACAAATTTTGTGAAAAAATCAATTTTTAACCGATTTGCACCACAGAGCCTACCGATTTCGATTAAATTCGACGCATTTATTACGACGATTAACATATTTGTATTATCCAGATTTTGAAAGAATATATAAAATGTATTAAGTACAAACTCTTAATTGGTTTTCGATTTGCCCTATAAAAAGTGTATGATATAGTCCAAGCGATGTCGTGTGTTGATAGAAGACAAAGTTACTTTTATAAACCGATTTTTTAATTACAATAAAATTAATGAAAAATAATTTTTTTTTTTTTTTAATTTGTTATATGATATAGTCGTCCGATTTCGTTACAATTATTTGAAAGACTAAAATGCTTTTATGGTACGAATTTGGTAAGGATAAGTTAAAAAAAAAAAACAAAATAAAAGGAATTTAGTGAAATCGAATTTGTAACTGATTTTCCCTAAAGTAGAATAGTCAACCAAAATTGATCAAACTTTATATTGTGCTCGGTAATATGTTTTATGTATTGAATTGAGTTAATTAATCATCCAAAACTTTTGAATTTTATACCTCTATAGTGGTTATTCCCTATATTAAAAAAAAACTTGCATGCTTTTGCATAACAAGTTTTTTTGGAAAAGTTGGGGGCTTCACCAATTACCATCTTTGAGATCTAGACGGACAGACTTACTTAGCTTTTTAAATCGTCCTGATCATTGTTTAGGAGACTTTGGGAGGTCCTTCGACTTTCCTTCTGGCTGCTGCTGCTTACACAAACCCTTAGTACCATACGGTACAAGGTATAAATGCAGTGCATCGGTCTGTACGGTGTCCGAACAAACAAACTTTTGAAAGTAAATAGAAGCATAAATAAAATAACACAAAATCAAAAAAAGAAAGATGTACAGAATGAAATATTAGAATAAATTATTGATAGGCACGTAAAAAATGTGTTAAGATCTGCAAATAAAAGCGATATGATATTTTATAAATATATTTACATCTGCCAAATAGATTTCAATGGAGTTGGGTGCCACTTTGGGAATTATTTTTTGTGGAGATTATGTGTTAGAATTTAAAAGGAAAAATACACTATAAAAGTTAACTATCAGTGAATAATTAATAGTTTTATACGGAATTTTGTAATTTATAATTAATATTATATATAGAATTTGAATTTCGTTGAAGAAACTACTAAGTGGCCGTAATGGCAAGTTCGAAAATGCTGCAAAGCTATTTTGCAGGAAAAAAATCGCCATTTTAATCATTTGTCAGCTGTAGATGTCTTATTTGGCCTTGGGGTAGGTTTATAATTCGTAGCTTCCAAAATATTGTCACTGACTTTTTGAAACCTTAGAGGCTTAGATGGATCCTTAAACCATTGTGTCTCCGTCAGCGGCAGGGCTTAGTGTATTCGAAAATATATTATATTTTGCAATTTTCATATCTTCTAACTCCTTGGCAGCCTAGAGACTCTAAGACACAAGAGTTATAACTGAACTATGCACTTTCATTTTAGTCAACAATTCAACAAAATTTACGCTCACTAAGGCAAGTGTATCCTGCATTCTTCTATTTTATGGTTAGTACAGTTGTCCTTGTGAGACGACTTTTCGAAATGTTGAGACGAAATAACCAACCTGAACTCAATTATTGAAAACTAACAACTTGCACACGTATATCGACAGAGATTCGAGGATTCGTCGCTGATCGCAGCAATAGAGCCTGTGGAATTCTGCAGTGTGTTTCTAAATCTTTAAAAAACAGCAGTTGGTTACATATAAATGACAACTTCTGGAAATAGGTCCTAGCATGAATGAATGAATGATGATTCATATTTTGATCAAAAAAACTGTGTTCATGACGAAGTTGACTGCTGTGCGAACGGGAAAAATGGAGCAAAATTGAATCAGTTCAAGAGCTATGCGCTCTAATTGTGTGCATCATTGGGCGATGTCCACTGATTTTCCCAAAACGAAGTGTTTGAGTCGGTAAAAAGTGTGTCCCATGACACCTAGCATGCGAAATGATGGTTCGATTAATTTGTGAGTTCAAGAAGCGTTTTGACTCAAAATTGGGACCGGTAAATTAGCCTCCATTTAATATGACTTACGGACTTTGGTACTTAAGGACTTGTGGGCCTCGGTAGAATAGTGGTAGCGCATTCGCCTCTAAACTGAATGACCGGTGGGTCGAGCCCACCCTACATCGTACATTTGTGTGGCAGATTGGCATTGCTAGTAAATAAAAAGAGGTCCATGTAGGGTCCATGTTCTTCGAAAACTATTAATGAAGATATATCTCCATAATTAAATGTGACTAATATGCTAAATAATATCAAAGAATTTATTTGTAAGATACCGATTGATATGATCATTCTTGAACGCCTTGACGATCATTTATACTGAATTGTCTTAATTTTAATATAATTATAAGAATCTTGCTTTCAACTTAATCAAAGATTTCATACCATTTCTATATTTTATGATTAAACTAATAATATACTAATAAATTATCCTTTATTTATAACGATTTGTCAATATGAGCAGCGAAAAATACCTTTTGTATCGATTGATTTTGTTAGATGGTTTTGCAAATGTGACAAAGTCATCTCATGAACTTCTAGCTAAAGGGTATAAAAAGTTTTAAATACATGCTAAAATTTACTGCAGCAGTCAGTAAGCCAGCGCAAGCATCTTTTTTAACTCTTTTGCAATTTACTGTCCCAAATTTCATTCAAAGTCAGTTAGTTAGCTTTGTAGGTCATGCATATGTATGAGGGGTGTGTTAGGTTGCACCATAACGCGCCACAGTGTGACAAGTTTTAAATAAAAGTTTAGGATATCCCAAATATTAGAGCATAAAAGCAGCTCATAGACTAGAGGTTGATAATTCCGTATAATGTTAGGAAAAGTTTAATGAAAATAGTTTGTAGTCGCTTGGCAATTCATGCCTCTTGTAAAAAAGCTTCTAATTTCCGAACAAATTTTAGCCTTTGATTCACAGAAAGCTAGAACAAGGGTAAAAGATTTGTGGATATTTGCGAGTCTTCTATTTGTTAACAAAAAAGGCGGCTAACGCCCATGATATGAACTTCAGGGCATAGATTTTTCTTTACAAAATATTTATTATTTAATTTTATTTTAAACATTTTTTTTTACCTTGTGGGACTTGCAGATTTTATGATAAATGGTGTGATAAATTTAAACATAAAAAAAACCCTATAAAGGAAAAACAACACCTTGGTTTTATACTTTTTGAATGTACTGTACTCCAAGGTTATCTGAATGTGCATCAATACTGCGGGGAAGCAGTGCAAGCAGTTTGTAGCAATCTCTACACTGCATTGCTGTAAGTTCCGTGCACACCGTTTGTATCGATGCACCAAAATTAAATCGTAAATTTGGAGTTTTCGAAAACAAAATTTGGTACTTTGACCACTGTGCGCCTGTGTGAATGCTATAGATTTTTTTTTTGCGTATTGTAGGTCATATTTTGTTGCTTTTATTGTTTGCAAACTGTATGGCATTTCATGCTCATAGCATGGCAGTTTTGGATACATTTGCTACTTGATTTGACACCTAACACACAGATACAAATCCACCCACATACACACGTGCAAAGCGCATCCATACACCACACACGTATACACACAGACGCGTAGAACTGTTGGGTTGTTGCCAAAGTGCACTTAACACGTTACAATTTATGTGTCAGCGCACAGTGTGGCCTTGCTTCAACTTTGACTGTCAATTTCATTGTCAGTGTCACTTCTCTTTGTACCTACATCTGCTTCTCTCCTCGTATTCTCTGCTTCTCTCACTCTTTCTGTATGTCTCTATGTCTATGTACTTTGTGTGTTGTGTCTCTTTGTTTTTCATTCTGATTGGTAAAATGCATGTGGCTACGCCATGGCTTCACCTTGGTTGTATGGAACATTGTTGCTTCTTATAAAACTTGAAAATTAGTTTTTGGTTCATACCCCTCTGATTTTCTCTCTCTCTCTCTCTCTCTCCCACTCGCTCTTGGTTGCTTTTGACCCTTTCAGCTGCTTTGTATATAAAACAAAGACTTTGTTGCTATTGCTACTGTAGCAGAAATTTTTATATTTTTCTCCTTTTACTGCCACGATTGTTGCTCTCTTTAATATACATTATGTATGCTTGTATGAGTAAAATTTTACAAGTGTGTGTGCTGACGTCATAAAATCGTATGGTCGGTATGATAAGCGAAGAGTCAATCACAATATCCTGGTTTTTATACTCTATAACACAGGGTCAAGCGTATTACGTTTTGCGACAATGTAACAGGCAGATGTAGGCGTTATAGGAGAATAAGTGTTTGGTACAAAAAGGCTTTTAGGGGCAAAAAAAAAAGCCATATATCAGCTGAGAAACTTTGAGATATAATAATGAGTAACTCAATTTCAATTATAAAAAAGTTGTACATATTGAAAAATATAACGAGAAAGAAATGATGGATAGCTCGTTGGGTAAATTTTTTAGCGAAATGCATTGCTTCATATAAAATACGAGTAAGAGAAATAGATAATAGAAAAGAGTGAAAATGGAAAAGGCTATTGTAATCAGAACACAATTAATCAGAACAGAATTATGTTGAGTCCAATTTGATCTACAAAATAATCGCAAAACTAAGGGACGAAATTAACGAGTTGTTCCGGTCGGTATGGCTAAACAATTATTATTATGATGTTCAGTAGAGACAATAAGGCTGACTAATAGCTTTTATGAACCACGGTAGCGTTGTGGCAGCGCACTCGCATCTTAAACCAAAGGTCGGAGATTCGAAAGATACCGCCGTTCGTCTTCGGCTGCAAGTCCTTAGTCTCTTCAATCTACTAATAATAGAGATAGCTCCATGCTGTGCCTTTGTAGCGACGACGGCATAGTCAAGGGTAAAAAAATTATTTATTGCAACTTTTGCCAGAAAACTAAGAATCTACGAGTACGGTAGCCATGACCTGGTGTATCGGGCCATGAACAGTCTTCACATTTAGATCATATAAACTCAATCTTAAAATCTTTCAGTTCCATAATTTATATATGAATACCTCAAAATATTCAGATGAGTCTCAACAATGGCAAGATGAAAAGAAAGAGTCGGGATTGCATATCCACAATAAGGGGACGCGAAACCAATATAGAAGAGAGAACCCAATAAGAATCAAAGTCGGACTTACTTTATGAGAATTTAATGTAATACATTTTGTGCTACGAATATAGCGGACAACATCATTAAATGCGAAGATAATTAATTCTCTACAAAATGTACACCTTCTCCTTCTCCTCCTGTTTTCTATTTTCAAATAGTGACTGAGTGTTCCACTGTCATGCATCGCCTCGTCTCATTTACAATTGCAAAGTGTGCCATGTCAAAGATATAGTTCAGTCGGAAACTCAAAGTGCAATAACTATTTGCTTTCATACACAAGTTATGT
The DNA here is from genome assembly GCA_035046065.1 of Chymomyza procnemis. Classification (NCBI taxonomy): domain Eukaryota; kingdom Metazoa; phylum Arthropoda; class Insecta; order Diptera; family Drosophilidae; genus Chymomyza; species Chymomyza procnemis. The sequence goes on along the minus strand of JAWNOJ010000023.1, from coordinate 5,220,639 downwards.
TAAAACTAGTCCATGTAGAATAATTCGTAACTTTAAATTCAGTGCATAAAACAGTTCTTGACAAATTCCGTGAAAGATAATAACTACATACAATTTTTTTGCATTAATTCCACAAAGTTACGAAAAAATCGAAAAAATATATTAACCACAGATGGTTTCATGTTTTTTTTTTTTTTTGTGGTTTATCAACGTTTGAATCCATACAAAAATATTACATATTTCCAAGTAGCATATTTCATAAATATTTTTATTCTTCACTTTATAAAAAGTTGTTTTTCATCATCGTAAAAAAAGGCACTGAAAAGTTTAAATTGCGTTTATGCATTGGCAGTGTGCATTTTGTTCAAAGTACGCGCTTTAATTAAGAATTTTTGAAATGAATCAAAGACTTAGCAATTTAAATGTAAATCAATGGCAATTAAATTATAATTAAACAATTAACTGAAATAGTTTGTACAATATACAACAAAATCAAAGTAAAAATTTCTGCATTATGTCAAAAATAAATCTTTAATGCTACAAATTTCCAAGTTATTCTACATTTTTAATCATGAATTTGATTGCACATGCAATAGATGAACTATCAGGAGCTGCCACAGCAAATAAATAGATTTTTTTCAAAAGCAATAATAATAAGTTATGAGCTTTTGATTTACTTTTGCCAACAAAATACTCTATTTATCTTATTTTAATTTATTAACTGCATTTTGGTTGTTGGTCATAAAATTGCAACAGCTGCAATGCTCTAAATTATTGTTTTTTTATTTTAATTTGAAATCAAAACTTTAAAGATGTTTATCAAAAAATTAGTATTCGGATGAGGAATCTATTATTATTATTTTGTTTTTGGCGTAGAAAGACATTTCTGAGAAGCGCTAATTGAACTCAAATTTCTATAAAAATTGAACTGGGCAACCTTATATATTATTATATAACTATAAATAAACCAAAACCACTGTGCCTCACATAATGTAATCCAAAAAGTTTACCATAAATGATTTCTGCCGGGTGCCATATCTTGATGACAGCATTATAAAATATAACTTTCGAATTCCCCTTCATTTCAACTATTTTTCGATATTTGTTTCGGAAAAGAACTCCTCTCATATATTAATTTGTTTGAAAATCTTATCTACGAGTTTATAGAGTTTTGAAATCTTTACTAAAAACCTTTGCTTGAATTTTTTTGTCTACTCGTCTAAATCAAACTGTGTTTTTACCACAAGATTAATTATAAAATATAATTACTTATTCATGTAATACGATTTAAAAACGTAGAATATTCCAAACAAAACAAAATATAATCTCTTATTTTATTCTATATTATTTCTATATTTTGTTTTTATCCTTGGTTGATGTACGATGTTTGATTTTACTTTTGTCATACTATTCAGAGGTACTTGGTTTTCTTCAATACGTCGTCCCACAATTTAGAAGATTAAAATATGAACAAACCTTTTGTTTTTGCCCTGAAATTAATGGAATTTAACAGAACTATTTTGTTTAAAATTTCTATAAATCGATTAGTTAAAAATAGAAAAGTCCGTAAAATGTATCAAAAATTTGATTAGGTTACCGGCAATCTCATTTAAAAATGATATTTTATTAAATTTAAATTTTTATCCGTTGATAATGCTTTTATTGTTTTCTAAGGTTCATAGGGATAGCGCTGTTAATAGCTCTCCTACGAAGAGAATCGTAGAGATTATGTCCAATTCAGAAGGTTGATGTCTTTAATTCTCTATGAATTCAGGAAATTAGTACATTTTTAATAATTTTATAAGCTTTACTTTTATAAATGAAGAAAATTAAAAAATAAAAGAAGAAATATTTTTTGAATTAAAGTCAAAAAGGAGTTAAATTAAAAATTTAGCAGTATTATTATTCTAACTGGGTGATAGTTTCCAATACCTTGTGAAACTTTTCTTAAAATTTTTATAAAAAAACAAATGGATATAAAATATGTCGGTTATTGAATGACGAGTACATAATCTAATTTATGCATGTTAAATACGAAATTATTTGTCTATTTAAATATAATACTCTAAAATCAAACGTAAATTTTCCAACTTAATTACAAATTTTTCATTGTTTTAAGGATTTTTACATATTTGTATTCAGATGCAGTCAAAAATCGACAAAAGGACACATCAAATAAACAGATTCTACTTTTTTTGTCAATTTATATTTATATGCAAATTGTTAAAAATTCATATTTTTACAAAATGTTAAACTTTACGATTATTGCGTACGTAATCGCTACATGGAATGAATGATATTTTTTTTTGGGAGGTATTCACATAAAATATTAAGAAAATTGTAATTTAATTTGTTAGGCAATTATATAATAATTCGATTTTCTTAAGAAATATTTTTTTATTGAAATTTAAAAAAAAAAAAATCAAGGAAAGAAATTAATATAATTTATAAACGTGACACCCACTTGGGATGAATGATAGTGCTTTTGGATATTATATTAAATATTATTATTGTTGAATATCCATCTTGCAATCCACCAGCCGTATCGACAGTCTGGCAACATCAACCAGAGCATCGTGCAGTCTCTCACCAAGTTCATACGCATCAGTCGCCAGTTATATAATATTAATACTATTATAAACATTTAATTAACTAAACTATTACCAACAATATTATTATATATATATTTATTATGTCACCTTAAAAATATATAAATCAATTTATTTCTTTATTTATTTATTATTACTACAAAAGTCGAGTTGATCTTAAGATTAAACAAGTTAAAAATTTAAAACTAAGAAATATTAAATGGTAATGAAGAAAATGTAAAATAAAACAAATCCGTATTTTTAGCTTGATGGGTGAATTGATGATACAAGAATTGTTATGAGATCTGATTTCCGGTAAATACCGGAAATATTTTATTAAAAAAAATATATTATTAAAAAACATAATAGGAATATAAATCGGTATGAAATCTACATATTATTAAAAATAAACGTAATAGGTATACAACTATGTCGATTACCAATAGGTGGCCATCTCAAGGGGTAAATGCTGATGGGTTGAAACTTTAATCAATATGTACTATAACAACAAAAAAAAAAAATATTATAACTAAGCCAACTCAATTATATACGCTTTTTAAGCGTAAGCTGATGATATTCAAATATATAATATATTAAGCCTTTTAAGACTTAATTAATTACATTTTTGAGTATTTTTAAAGCAACTTTAAACATAACAAAAGAGTTCATTTTATTATCGACATTACCTAGATGCGATGTGTGGACTTGAATTTGCTGGTTCAAATATTAAATCATTCAATGACATAAAAATTATTTTGGTTTCTGCTTTAAGTATATTAAATTGCATTTTACTTAATTTGCTATTATATTTCATTTTGATCAAAAAAAACATATTCTATTTTTGTTGTTCGCAAAAATTAAAAATAAGCTGCTCGTTACTCTGTTATACTCATTGAAATGTTAAATGTTATTAAAATATCCCATGTTGTTTAACAGTATATATATAGTTACATTTCCCTTTTAATGCGATGTTAGATAACATGGCATATGCAGAAAACTTTTAACATTATGTTAACAATTTTTACATTGCCTGTTAGCAGTCGCTGTTAAATTATAATGTTATGTTAAAATATCCCTTTGGCCTAACATTTCAGCATAATTAACATTTTCAATTTTTATATTTAGTTGTAAGTATTAAAAAAATAATTAAATAGCAAAGATTATTTATAAATGAAATGTAGAAAAAACTGTTATTAAAAGTAATTTTTTTTTAACATTCAAAAAAATAACTGTTCCATGTTCTGTATCTGTGTTTTATGTGCATATTGAAAACGCCTTCAACATCTATTCCAATTTCAATAAATAATTCCAATGAATGTATATAATTTATGTATAATTCTATTTATTACTAAAATGTCTTGCGATTGCTTGTTATTTGAAGTCTTGGTTTATTTTGTTGCCATATTATTATTGTCAATTTTATGAGTTTCAAACTTCCGTAAAAAGTAATGAAAACGTTTACATAATATTTTCGTATTTCCTTGTCCCAAGTTGTCCAAAGTTTTTCCGCACTTTTTTTTGTCATAAAATAACCCAAAGCTAAGCAGCTCTGCCAAAGTAACTCCAAATATGGAAGAGTTTTGTGGCCCGCCTCTGACTGGGAGCACATAAAATGCTTATTGGTTTTGATGGCATTATGAATTTATGATAGATTGTCAGACAAAGTTGAAAGAGCCTGTGGCGAGCATGATAGCATTGATTTTCTTTTGGCAGAAACATAAACAAAAAGTCTACAACTTTTACACTTTCTATTTTTTATTTTTTCCAAAATACTTCAATACAATTTTGGGTCCAATTTTGAAGTTCCAACAAGATGGCTGCCATGGATTTTAAGAGTTGCTCTTTATGCTAATTTTTAGCTCTACGATGAGAGTCATTAGATGCGGCTAAAACATAAGTTATGTTTATGACAAGCATAACAGTAAAAAAGCATTAGTGCTTTAATCGAGACAAAAAAAATATTATGTTTACAATAAAATTATATTTACTTTCTACGATAAGTTGACTCTTGTGCTTTGCCTCGTTGCACAGTGGCAAAATATGCGATAAACATTGACAAATTTTTGTACATTTTTTAAGAAATAAAAGAATTGTTATGTCAAAGAGACAAGCATTTCTTTGCATAAGGAAGAAATGCAGTCAGCTGGAGCCCAAATGAGCGCGAGAGCCAAAAACAGGTAAATGCGTGTGCGTATGTTAATACATTTAAGACTGTCCGTGGGCTGCTGCAGTTTTTGTCTCTCAAACAGGCGAGTTTTGTGAATGGAGAGTCGAAGCAGCTCTACTCCGCAATCTGAGAACATTGACATCTGCTCTTAGATAGCTTACTATTTTCCACAAGCCGTTTTTCCTAGGTTTTGTACACAAAAAATTTTAATTGAAACTCTTTTAAAAATAAAAAAAACAACAACATTTCTTTTTTGAGAACAAAAATTTCTGGGGACAAACGAAGTATTTTCCCAAATTTTCTGATAAATTCTAAATAAATTCTTGTTGTAGTGGCTCCCAGTAAAGGGGTGGGGGAGGATCTCACTGTGATCCTTAGTGGAACCGGAGTTGGTCGGCCGTGAGTCGTGGTCATGGATGCGTTAATCAATATACTCTCTGGGGTCTCTGGGGTGGCCTTCGAGCTGCCTCTGCAAGCGAGTCAAACATTGGTCTCCCTACACATTTAGTTCTCAAGGTACAGAGTGTAGGGCAGTGGAATAAAAGGTGTCACAGGGTTTCTTTGACTCCTGATTCCTTGCACTTTATGCACACATCGTCGTTACTGATGCCCAGCCTTTTGGCTGCAGTCTTTTCTAGGAAGTTGCAAGATGTGTTTGGCTAATTTCGGGTCGGTTTTCCCACACGTAATGCAGGCGGTTTTGCAGTTCATCATGTTGTGCCACCTTCTGTGGGTAGCGGCTGCAGCGCTTACTTCCGTTTTGATGTTTAAAGCCCTTAGACGTGTCCCTAAGTCTTTAGCCCTTTTTCCTGTCGATTCGGCACCCTCATAAGATAACTTCTCCGCCATTTCGTTTCCGTCAATGCCCTGAACGCTGGGAACCCATAAGATGCGCATTTTCTTTTTAAGTAAATTTTTTATAAAATATTAAAGTAAATATAAAGCTTATTCTTATCTTTATTTTTTCTATTTTAATACATAAAATTTTGTTATTAAGTTTGGTATTCAAATTTATCAATCAATTTTATAGAGATAAGCTCTTTACAACTAAGATATCATAATTATATAGTATATATGTCTATATTTATAACACTTCATATAAATATTATCTTAGTCAAAGTCTATGCATTCTTGTGTCATTGGTTCATTTTATTTTCACTTTTTAATTATTTGTATAACTAACATGAATGAAATGTATAAATAAAATAAATATCACACGCTCTAGAAACCCATTATGTCCTGATGAGGTAATTCGCTCTGCTACACCGACACCTGCTGTAAGTGAACAATCACTTTCTGGTGGACAAACAGGATCACGCAGGTAGATTATGGCCAGGAAGTTTACGAAGTTTCAGTTTGTCCCACCTTACCCCATTTTGAATGAACTCCACTTATGAATTTATTTGAAACTACTCTTGCATTCTGTTCTTTTATTTCAACTTTAAGGTAACATCTTTATTCTAAACATACCTCATTTGATAAAAAACCTTAAACTATTGTGAATACAAGGCAAAGCTTACTTCCAATGAGCTGATCCTGATCATCAAAAGTATTTTTATTATATTTAAGTTGGATTACATTTACTAAAATGATTGCTTAAGTTATTTAACCGGCACTTCTAAGCTGATTAGCGTAGTTAGGTTCATCCTTCTTACTTTTCATGTCAGGAAACATCCATACCTTCGACACTTTTATCTTTAAAACAGTTGAAAATAATATTTTATTATTTAATATCAAATATTCCAATTCAAAATGAAATTTTTGATCAACTCAAAATTCAATAAAAATATAAATATTTTTGACTTCACTGCCTTTGTTTTCCGTTGACCGTTGACTCATATGAGCCATATTTTCTAAATTTCAGATCAATTTAATTTGATTTATTTCAATTTGTCCAGAACTAAATGCAATTCTAATTAAACAATTAAATGTTTTACTATTTCTTAATAGTTTCAATGAAACAAATCCAAAAAAATGCTGCGACAAACTAGTTTTAGGCAAAACCAATTTATTTTCAAATCATTACTCATACGCAGCGTGGTCACGCACTAAATGAACTGGTTTCAGTGATAAATGTTACAATTATAGCCATATCCTATTCTGAATAAATTGGTTAGCTTTTTCACAGAATTATTTAGTGAAATATTTTATCCAATACGAGCAAAAATCTCAATCTTTTGCACTTACCGCCATTTTTAGCACAGAACACTCCCACACACACGCCCAATCCCGCTCCCACACACATCAACATCCACAACAATTTTACACTCACTCAGAGATAAACACACCTACGCAAGGACTTGGTAAATATTTCATTTTGGCCCGCATCTTCCACTCGTCGAGATTCAAGCATTTAATGCATCTAAATTCATATCGATTATGAATTTATTTTTGTTATTTTTTGATAAAGCTTTTTCAATTCTTTACAATTGTGCGCAACTGTATTTCATTTGTAAATAAATAAATAAAAACGAGTATAAATGTATATTGTATATTGTATATATACTTACATCCAATATATATATATATAAAATTAAATTGTCTTGCTCTTAAACAGCCATAAAACACTCTCCAGCCTTAAAGTATTGCCATAAAAAAAAAATATCATACAAAATAAAATAGAATAAATACGAATAAAATAAAACTTTAGACTGCCTTTGGGTACGTACTACTCCCACAACAGTTGCAGCTGCGGTTGTCTTTGCACACAACAGCGCCCCTCTTCTCTGTGGCTTCTCTTGTGTGTGTTGGTTTTTTCCACAATCCTGCAGTGATTCCTAAAGTACTTTACTTCGAGATTCATGCCTTATGCCGTGACTGGCAATAATAATAACCTCCAAAAAGTTATTCGTATGTGGCTGCCTATTGCAGTTCTTTTGGTCCGCCCCTTCGCACAAGTTCTTGAAATTCTTTTGCGAGTGCATTGCAGCAAGAAACTGCAATAGCTTTTGGCCTTGATGCAGAGTATGCGTATAGTTTCATTTTTGGTTTTGGTATTCGGCAGATACCAAAGTATCTTAGTTCTTAGCGCTTTTTATGCACCTGTTCTTGGAATTTCGACAAAACGCAAAAGTTGTCATTGTTTGAATGTGGTAGCTGCTGTTTTGTTCACAATATCCCTCCGCCCCCACCTCCTATGCTTTGACTGAAATATGTAAGAAACATTATATAATATCCTTTTAAACAGGCGGTGAATAGGTTTAGTAATGTCAAAGTGTTTATAAATCGATGCTGCGAGCATAATTAAAACGCACACATCGCGTTTGGATTTATCTTCCGCCTGTCTATGGTTGAACTAATTTATTTTGCTGAGATTCTGCTTGGAATGTTAAATTTTACAATTATTTATTATTGTTTTTTTTTTTAATATTAGGAAAATTTTATCTTTGTTTTTGGAAAAGATATTTAAATTTTTTGATTTGTGTTTAATTTGAAGTATCTAGTACTTAAGTTAAAAATTTCAAACTAAGCTTTTTATTTATTTCAAGAAATAAACTTCGTTGGGCAATATATCGATAGTTACGAAATTCTATTTGTTCAGTTTTAAGATCCAATCAAAAGTCGCTCCAATGACTATTTAAGAAAAAAAATCATTCTTCTCCAATAACTTTGAATAAAAAATGAGCTTAAAATATATTTATAATGCTTCAACCTATTAATCTCAAATTCATCTAAAATATTTTATTTTTCATTGAAATAACTCCATTAAATCGAATTTTAAAGACTTGCTCTCAAAAATTTGACTTCAAGTAATTTTGCATTAACAGCGCCTAGATGAACCACGATTCCCAATAATTTTATAGTATAGTCGGAAGATTTACAGATTTTTTTGCTACGTTGACACTCACTGAAGGATTAAAAGGGAATTTGAAGCGCTTATCATGCCGATACAGCGAAGCAAAGTGGCAGCTACCCAAATTACTCCATCTATATCTAGATATCGTGTTTATCCGCTGAATCCTTGTTACGATGCATTCGATGAAAAGTTTAACCAAATATTGCTGATGTTTAAAGGAACTGAAAAGCAATCTTGAATAGGAAATGTATCAAGATTAAATGGTCTACATTAGGGACATGGCCGGTTACTGCAAAGAAGCAAGCGAGCAACCATTGTTTGCTTTGATTTATTTCGAATATGAAGAATTAAAAAAATAAATAACCGTATAGACTTTGGATAGATAAAGTCAGGCAGCAATACGGGCCGATAGAACGAACATAGATACAACAGTTTTTCTTACTCAAGATGTCCTTAAAAGTGAGGAAACTTACAGTCTTTCATTGATCGTAAAGAGTATTTTTGATACTGATTTAATGGCAATCGAAGTTTAATCCCCAGTCTATTCATCTCGTCTTTACCGCTACAACTTGTGCGCAGTGAGGTGGGGGTGCCTTGAGCCCTGATGCATGGATTCTTACCAGCAATCGTCGATCTATTGCTGCCGAGATATTGTTCATGTGAAGTGAAGTGGCTATTAAAAGGCTTTGGATATAGCCATATATAGTAGGATGCTGGTAGCTGTTTGTCTGGTCAGTCCATCATGCGCATACAGATGCAGATGATTCTAAAGATAAAGGTGCAAACAAATTTCCCTTTTCAATTTTGCTTACGACTTTTGTAATTAAGCCATATATTTCTCAAAACCCTTTTAATGGGAAAATATTTCCGAAAAAAGTTCAACTAAAACTCACAAATAAATTGTCGGCGTTAATTGAACAAAATGAGCAAATTGCGGTCGACAGTATAATGCTCTGTCACTGTCTGATGAAAACTCACGAGCTCTTTCACTCTCGAATCTATGCATATACCGGGTTCGACTGAAATTTTGGCCCAAGCATAAATGTTTGCCAACTGCCTAACAAATTGCTTGACTGTTTACTGAATTTCTATTTGTTTATTTATTTATACACTGCACCAAAAAAAATAGGGAGCATATTAGGCTTAAGTAAAATGATGAATATTTAACAAATTAGGAATGTTTGAGCTTATAGTGTATGATTTGAAGGTTGACTTGATATGAAATCTTAATATCTGTCAGTATGTTTCAAGTGTCTACAACGAAATTTTGAATTTTTATGTTATAGCGATCCAATATTTAAATGACAATTTTCTGCAAATGTTTGTAGAAGAATATGAAAAATCGCGTTTTCATTTGCAAATCGTAATATTCAATAATATATTGAAAACGATTTTTAATATAAAAAATAATATAAAATATAAAAAACAAAATGGTTGTTCTTTTCGTTTCCAAATCTAATACTAAATAATTTTTAACCAAAATACACAAAATTACTCAAAATCCTTTGATATGTAAATTTCTATTTTTAGTAGCTTGGCTTTTTAATTTTGCTATTTTGTCATTATAATGAATACTCTGATTAAATTTGAATAGAATTTTCGTCTTATATTTAAATGTAATATAATGGCTAAATTCTCCGTTTGCATGTCGCATAAGAATTATAATTATTAATTAATGGCATGAGTCAAAAATCGTAAAAACTTAAATATATTATAATAAAAGTATGAGCCAGCCTATGATTATGATAAAATAAATACATTTTTTTCTTTTGTTCCCCTTGACTACGGTTATTATTCCAAAGACGGGGCAGGGCAATATCAATTAATAGCTGATCGAAAAGAACAGGGACCTATTATTTAATAACTGATTCCGAACGTCAGTGTCTTTAATTAATAGAGATTTCCGAGGTAATTTGCCACTATTTGCTAGCCCTACCCACTGCTAGGCAACCGCACCCCGGTACTGCTGAGTGGAATCGAACTACCGACTATCCCATTTAGAGGCGAGTACGCTACCGAGACCCACATAATCAAAGAATATGAGTCGAATTCAAAAAGTCATTTTATTTAATTAATAACATTGTATTCCAAATGTCGCATGGTAAATACTTTTACAATATCAAATCCTTCCATAAAAGCGTCTCAAATAAAAAACTTAAAGTAATTTTATATTCACGTATGCTTTTTTTTTAAATCTAATATTTTATCTTTTCTTTTTTCTAGGCCTCATGGCTTCGTAAGCCGTGAAATATATTTATTTATATTTGCCAAAAAGCAAGAAGAGAAACAATGAATTTTTAGCAGCTTACTTTTTGGTATCAATGATTTAGCTGCTGATGGCGAAGGTCGGAAATTATTTTGATTAGAAAGCTACCGATTGGATGCACTCACCTACTGAGTATTCCACAAAAGTGAATCCCAAAATTATAATATGAGATATTTATTATTTGCAATGAAACCGCGGCCAACATTTATATGGAATTACCTCAGGGAGTCAGTAGTGTTATGATAGCGCACTCGCCCCTAAATCGGAAGGTCGATTCCACCCTACGTCATTAGCAAATAAATATACGCTTTTTACCTAGAAAAATCTCAACTAAGTCAAGATTAGTTTCGGATTCAGCTATCTCTGTATGCTTCGTCATTGGATCGATGACCAAGAGAGAGTCAAGAGAAATAAATTAATTTTCTTATATTTTTATGGTATCGACTCAAATAAAGATTTCAGGCCATTAACTGAATTTTGTGTAGTTTTTCTTCTTGTGATAATGAAATTTGTGTGCTCTTAAAGAAACACCCATTATAAGTGTACATGTTGCTTGTTCGAGACGAATAAATACAGCACTTTTTACTAAACTTAATGCAAAGAATTATTGTAAATTAATTATTTCGATCAGTCTAGTTACGTATTTAAAGTGAACTTTCACTCTCTTCATCTGAGTTTTGGCTTTTGGTAAACCTAGCTTGTTAAAAATATATTTGTTAGTGCTAAGATAATTGTACTCATTTCATTATGGGACTTATTATAGAGCTATATACCTCCAATTCACTTTTATGCCTGAATTTCATTTTTATATTTTTTAGGCAAAATTGTCATCAACCATTTTTGAAAGACCATACATCTACTGCCAACGTACAGTGTATACTAAAGTCGTGAGTGCTTCTTCAAAAACTTGCTACTATTTGTATTTGTTTTTGCATTTATATTCGTTAGTATGCGTAGTCGAAATTCTTGCTTCTGTGTATATATACAAATACATATATACATCACATAATGATATATTAGACGCATTTGTTTTCCATATGTATTAGTGCACATAATTAGTAGAAGGCCAAAAAGTTTTCGATAAAAACTGCGGCTGGCCAGCTGGCCAAATGGTCAGGAGTTGCTTTCAGATATTCTGGATTTGTTATGGTATTTTTGTGAGAAAACATTTGCAAATAAGAGTAATGCTATATGACTGATCTAAAGTTAATTGCTGGCATTAGTGTGTGTATTGTACATACAGATACAAACACACAGATACACAGGCACACACAGATACTCACACACACACACACAGATACTGCATGTGTGCAAGTGCCAAGTTATTTACACAATGGCGTATAATTGCTAAGCTGCTGCGCCAGGCGATAGGCTGGCTATTTATTTGGGCAAAAGTCAAAGTTTTTTTTTCGTATATGGGACGTTGATTGATTGCTTGATGGGCTTGTTGATCTGTAACCAGCTGTTGGACTTCCTGCTGCGAGGGTCTAGAGCTGTGAGCTTTGGAATGTTGTTTGGTCATATTTATTTGTCAACAACAACAGCTTGAAAGTATGCAAAACTTGTTTAACCAAATCCATTTTATTGCCTTTTTTCGGTGCCTTGCGTTTGGAGTAAACAAAAATTGTTGCTAGGTGTTAAATGTATTTAGACGGCACAGCACATGTTTGACCCCCGCCACAGACTATTAGATAACCTCATTAAATTGCTACTATCTACTGGTGGTTGTTTGTTTGACAGTTTGAAGCACAAGATATAAAACTAATATTACTGTTTCAAAAAATACAATGCTTTTACTTTTGCATCAATAAGTAAATTTTTAGAGCTTCAAAAGCCACTGCCAAACACTTCGCACTTTTAAATATTTCTCTAAATATGTAAATTCTTTAATGTGACAAAAGAGGCTTAAATTTTGATCTGCGGATTTATGTCAACGTCTGTTAAGATAAGCACCATCAAGTTTTGATTTTCATTGTTTCATCAGTTTCGCTTTTAAATACTTCTATCTATATACTTCTGTGCAAAGTGCTGTGTGGTATCAAAGTTGACGCCATTTAAAAGCTCAGCCTAAAAGCAGACTACAGCAATTGTCTCAGATACAAGTAACCAATAAATGACTGGTCTAAAGCATCATCATAAAAACCAAGCCGAATTCCAAAAATTACTTTTATCAGACACTCACACTCACTCGCACACACACTGCCACATGAGCCACTTACACACAGAGACTGAGGCCTAGGACATCGTTTTATGTGCTCGACAATGTCGCAAAATTTTTAACGAGCCACTGCCGAGAGCTCCAGCCGGTCCAGCTTTAATATTCATTGTTTTATGTAACAAGCAGACTTCAAAAAATAAATATTAAAGGCAAGTTCAAAATGGCGAATGCAGCACATAAAACAAATGGAAGCCATTTTGTCGGCGCACTTTGCTTACTCTTACTGCTGCCATGCTGCTCTTTAGTGTTAGTTGAATTTTTGGCCATTTGATGATAACACTTTATTTTTATTTAGCTGATAGAGTGTGTGGCTAACAGCTTACTGACCCAGTTAGGCAGCAGCCGCAGCAGCAACAACCAACAGCAAGCGTGTAAAAGTGTTTAAAATTTGATGCTGCCTCAAACCCGGAAATGAAAGTATGTTTTGACGGCACTGCTTCTTATGGCCAAAAACAAAAACTCGTTGAACTGTATATGTGTGTGTGTGTATGGCAGAGAGTGTCGTGTGTGCTGTCAACAAGCTACTAAAGCTTTATTTTTTTATGTGCTCATGCTTCCTGTGGCTTCCTGTTACACTGTACGCCATTTTGTTGCCTTTTATTTCCTCATACTTTGTCTGATTTTATAATTTCATTTCATGTCAAACATTATGCGTGCCTGTCTGTTGCCCTGTTGATAAAGTATGACCGCCATGGACCCACCAAGCGCTAGACCTCAGCTCCCTACGCCCCTCCCCTAAAACCAACTACACTGCTGCTCAATTTATTTTCATATGTGTTGTTAGTTGGTTCGTTGACTGACAGAATGACAGAATGTCTGGTATTTTCTCATAAAAAGTTACCCTGTTGCTATAACATTACCTTAAGTGGCTATATTGGTTACAAGCAATGATTTAGGCCGGAAAAGCAAATATATGGCTGAAAAGTAAAGTAGATATCTGTTGATCTGCTCAATACTTTTGTACTATAGGATTTATTTCTCAGTTACACTAAATTACACTTATTTAAAATATAACTAAAATAACTAAATAACAAACTAAAATAAATAAAATTAATAAAATAAATAAAATAAATAAAATAAATAAAATAAAATAAATAAAATAAATAAAATAAATAAAATAAATAAAATAAATAAAATAAATAAAATAAATAAAATAAATAAAATAAATAAAATAAATAAAATAAATAAAATAAATAAAATAAATAAAATAAATAAAATAAATAAAATAAATAAAATAAATAAAATAAATAAAATAAATAAAGTAAATAAAATAAATAAAATAAATAAAATAAATAAAATAAATAAAATAAATAAAATAAATAAAATAAATAAAATAAATAAAATAAATAAAATAAATAAATTTTAAAATAAAATATATAAGTAGTAAATCTTAGTTCTAATTTTGTTTTATTTATTTATGTACATAAATACTCAACAAGATAAAATACAGTACAATCCGAACAGTAGGTCCGTTTCTGAGATTCATATAGAGATTTAAGAATCCGTTCCACAAAGTTAAAAAATCGTGTAAAATGAAAAAATTAAAATATTTTTTTGAAAAAACCGTTAAGTATTAGTAAAAAAATTGTACGATTGTTAAGAATCGGATTAAAAATAGCACTATCATCAGAAGATATGTCTAATACCTCTATGGGGTTGTCTTCTAATGCAAAATTACTTTTTTTTTTATTTGTTATAAATTGTGTCATAAGAAGTTTGTTGCCCTTCATCCGCATCTTCGTCTTCATCGTCATCCATATTTTTATTCTCATTGATTGCCATAATTTTAATAAAGTTGTCATCATCAATAAGAACATCTGAAATTTTTGATCTTTGCTGAACTTCCATTTTGAAGTTGCACTTAAAAAACACACCGTGTTATTTCAAAACCTTGAAAAAAATGATTTTACTGCATATATCACTCTCCCAAAAGTTAGCTGAAGAAAAAAAAAACTATTCAAGCATTGTAATATTTTTTCAATCATTTCGTAAGCCTTAGTTTTATAACTTATTGTTTCCATAACCAAAAAGTTTGAACTTTAAGTGACAGCGAAAAAGTTTCAATCATAAAGTTTCGATATAAACTTGACTATCATTAATTTCAGTTTATGGATCTCACAAGCTGCATATAAAAAGGCTTACAGATTTATATCCACAAAGCAATTTTATTTTATTTATGTTTACGATCCTATTTTGTCTATAATATTATATAACGTAATAGATTTTATTTCTTATATAACAATTTTTAAGTTGCGCTCTCTTGTAACAATAATTGTACTAAAAAAGAGTGAAACTGAAGTGCAAAAATGAAATAAAATGCAAAGTTTAAACAATTTGTATTTTAAGTCCGATTTATAAAAATACAAATAGATAAAAAAATGCATTCAGTTTTACGAGCACAACAACTTTTTATATTTTTTGCAAAGTGATTAAGTTATTAGAAGGCTGCAGTTCATTCTGCAGTAAATGTTGTTAAGAATCGTACAACATTTTGATACAAGCTAATCAGGATTTTAGAAATTCAACTGAAATGGCCAAAACAAATATAACTTTAAAGAATGTTTTGCTGTGTATTACCTTGGAGGCCGCATTTTGCGTAAAGCGCATATTTTATTATATAAAATATTATATTATTATATAAAACTAGATTCTAATAGTAAATATGTAACCTAGTTGGTAGAGTAGAGCTATTAAATTTTTTTTTGGTGCTTTTGCAGATTTTTATGGAAATTAAAGTTAGTTTTATATTATTTATGTATTTTGTATTTCATAAAAATTTTGATTGCACAATTAATTACACAATTAATTAAAAAATTGTTAAAAAAAATTTTAAATTAAATTTCTGTTTTAACAACTTAAAAAGTATATGCAAAATTTTTTTTTTATTTTTAAAATTTTTCTTCAAAAGTTTAACGACTCATTGAAGAGTATCAAAGAATGGGCAACTTTTTTGCCAGCCTCCTTAACGTGGCTTATTGTGGCACTAATGAATTATTATGTGACGTTAGTGTGACGCAAGTTTTTAATGCGCCAGTTGGCAGTTTGGTTTACTTGATGTCATTATGCTCTTCAGTGCTGCATGATTTAATTAAGTTTACGATAAGCATAAGTCGCATAATGATGCTCAGCAACATAATGCATGCAGCTGCTGTGTTGTGGCCTAATGGCTTGATGCAAAATAAGGTAGTACTCCGTTAAATAGTTGCAAATAAATAGCTACATAAATTGTAATTATTATTAACTTAAACAGAACAAAAAAAAATAGCTACTACAAGCACACAACATTTATTTGCTAAATTTTATACAAATACTTGCAATTACGTTTATAATAAATAGGCCAGTAAGTAATAAATCTTTCAATAGAGAAACTTTAAGGCAATAAGCGCTAGAATTCACAATCAATCAATGGCTAGAAGTTAAGTGTCAACGTTGCGTATGATTAACGCGCTACTTTATTAGATACTAAAATTGCCTTGTTATGGCTCATAAAACTGATTTACAGCGGCTGATACTACCAACTTTTAACTGCTCCACGCTGTGTGTGTGTGTGGGTGTGGGCTTCCCAAAGCCTTTTTAAGCCATTTTGCTTTTAAACCTTTTATGCCTTTATGCAGGACCAAGTTTTTTCTTGCTTTTTGTAGTTGTGCTGAAAATTGTACAAAGTTAAAGCAAAAATTAATTAAGCATGTCGCCAACTTTTGACACTTTAGATTTGATCAATTAATTTTGTAACGCTGCACGAACTGCCGTGCCACAAAGTACAGTTAAGTTGTACAGAGTGTTGTTGTTGTTGTTATCGTCAAAGCCAGTCAATGTTTTCGTTTGTACATTGAAACACAAACACGAAAAATCAATTTCAACCATCTTCATACCCCATTGGCGGCAAGCTAACTTTGACTCAGCTGCCGGCAAAGACACTCTTTGTCACCTTTTGGCTGGTGTGTTAGGTAGTCAGTCAGTCCACTTGCATGTGCTGAGGCTGGGGCTGAGACTGCGTGTTTATGCCTTTAAAACAATTCAATGACGCGTTGAGGCAGAAATTGACTACCGCTATTAACAGCAAGCGAGTTGGTGCCCCAAACGACACCCCCAACACGTAACCCCAAACCAATAACCCACAATCTGTAAAGCAATTTCAGCTATACCAAAAAAACGGAAATTCAATTCAATCAAGTTGATCAACTTGCCTGTTGCCTGTTGCCTTTTGGCTGCCTCTGCTTTACATTAAATCAAAATCATTACCTTAAAAAGGAGGAAATATAAAAAATAACTTGTCGAGGTATATCCTCAGCAGGATGATGACGACGTTTGGCTGGATGTTCGGCTGTAGCACTCAGTCGTTGGTAAACAAACCTCTTTAGCTTTATCAAAGGTGCTAAATTTCGCAAAGTGTCTCATTGGCAAAGCCAAGTCGAATGCAAACATAAAGAGCAAGCCGTAAACGTGAAATATGCGAGGGTAGGCTTAAGTGTTCGTGCTTTCGTCCTGTAAGCATCAGTTAGTCGCCAAATACAATTGTCGTCACTCAATCAATAATCTGTGCAATAAGTCGTCGACAATTTTAGAGTCTACCCTCGTTTTTATGCATATACTTACAGGCTGGTGTCAGTGTGTGTGTGTGCGTGTGTGTGTGTGTGTGTGTGTGTGCTTGTGCGCCTGAGCATGTTTAGACAGGCATAAATTTTTGACAGCCTTGGTACGTGCTGCTTCTCCGCCTAAAGGATTAAAGCCAATGTCTAGCGATGTGGCATGATTGGCGTCCTTGAGGCATGGTCGACAGAATCACACAGAATCGCTTTCATTTGGGTTATTCGGGCGTGGTGTCAATGCTATAACCAGTTATTGCCAAAAAAAATACGAAAGTCGACAAATACTTTCTGCGGTTTCTGCTTTTTGTTTACCGTCGTTATCTTTGTCGATGTTGCCGCTTTCTGTGTGTTGTGTCTTCCATGTAAATGTGCCGAGATATTAGTGCTTTGAAGGCAGTTCCCTGCTCCTGCTGTGCGTCTGTGTGTGTGAGTGTGTGTGTGTATTTTGTATCTTTCACAAATCGCTGAACTGACACTGAGAGAATTTTGCATCAGCAGCCACGTTCCTAACTTACTGCTTAAGGGCTTTAAGTTGACCCAGCTTTCTGTGGAATATCCTTTTTGTGCAAACGTTTCTGATTGCATGCGACACAGTTTAATTTTGGACGACCAAAGCAATGCGCTTATGTGAGCCTCGTTTCGAAAGTACCCAAGCTTTGGGTCAAGTGGAAAATTAAGGCGAAAATTGTAAGCAATTTAGACTTATATGATTAAAGCTGATTTGTGTCGAAATTAGTTTAGCTTGACATAATAATGATATATTTAGGGGCACTTGAAATGTGCATTTTGGCAAGCTGGCTTTATAGGCATAAAATGTGCAAGTGGTACAGAATTTTGGTGGTAATTTTAAAGGTTTTATTACAAATGAAACTCAATTAGTATCACTGCTCATTTTCCAGATACATGAAAACACATTAAGACAACTAAACATATTTCCAACAAATTTTGCGTTCTTTTAAACTTTTTGTGCAATAATATTACTAACATTGCTTTATGACAAATAGTTTCTATTGGGCCTCCTCTTACATTTATTCATGAAATCTTAATTGCTTGACAGAGCTGCGGAAATATGGCGATATCGAGTCGAAAAATTTGGGACTATAAATACATTTTCTTTTTCCAGAGCTCAGTTAACTTTTTCACGTGTCTCTACATCGTTAGAAATAGAGAAATGTTTCATACAAAAGTATTTTGGTATCAATGCAAGTCGAACGTATTCACTCAGACGCTTTTGGGAGTCGCTAGAAGAAGTTTATTCTTTGAAGGTGTGGTTATGCGATCTCAGTGTTCTCAAGCCGGAATTTCTAATGCGGATGATGTCATCGCTGAGACCCATTTAAAAATTACAAGTTCTTGGAACACACGGTGATCAACAACACATACACTAATTTTTGGAAAATCTTTACGTTGTTAGGGATGTGCCTCAGAGTCAATATGTTTATCAGGTTGCTTACATTGGACTTCTTGACTTTAAGAGCCCTCTTATGCAAGTTTCAGACTCTTTAGCCATAAAATTAAAATAATAACTTTGATATGGCGAATTACCAAACTTGTGTGACTAGCACTATCTGAATTTTCCGAGTAGTTCAAAAATTGAAGCATTAAAAAATATGTATCAGAAATTATAGACACTACGGAGGATCTGAATTTATAAAAATTGCAGATCTAAAAAAATAAAATATTTCTTATTTCAAGTTGTTGCCTTTATTCGAAGTGTCTTCTTATTTCATTAGAAAGGATTGACACGTGTTGAAACTAATCGAAGGAGAAGCACAACTGAAGCATATCGAATGCTTGCCGAAGCCTATGGGTTATCTGGTATACCAACAAGTTATATAGAGACTGCCTTCGGTTCTTCAAAAGTGGTGATTTCACTGTCTGAGATAGAGAGCGTCCCGGCCAACCGAAGGAACTTGAAGATAAGGAAGGCCGTACCAAACGCAAATTTAACTCGCAAAATCATTACAACAATTGAAATTTTGTTAAAAGTTAAAAAACTAGATGTTGCGACATCTCGTACAAATACGATATGATGAAAGGCACTTTTTCATTTCTGCACACCTTTTTGGTAGCTAGCCGTGCTGAAAATTAACATGAATAAGAAAATATACTATGTCTAGAATGGTAAACTCGTTACAACTTCGTCTACGCCAAAGCAAATGACCAAGGGTCAAAGAACATGCTTTTTGTATGATGTGAAGGAAGGGGTTAGGTCGCTTGTGTTTGTGAGGGTCTTAAATTACCTTGAAACACTATGCTCCAGATCTTGCAGGATGTTTCGACAGATGAAAATTAATTTAATAGGTTTTGATCATCGAAAAATGTCTCAATAACTGGATTGGGGCCAGTGAGGGCTAATTTTTTGCAGATAGGCTTTGAAAAATGCTAGAAAGTTGAAAAATAAAGAATATGGTTTTGACTGACAATATTTTGAATGAATTTTTTGCTTAATAAAACTTCTTCTTCAAAGCCAAATAATTTGTAACCAAACAAAATAACTTTTCTGTATGGATCTGAACAGTATGGTCCAGCACTGTATTACGCACTTGAAATTGAAATTGTAGAACTTTATTTAGATTAGAGGATAGAGTGCTGAACTGTCATTTGAATGTGTCGAGGTTCGAATCTTGTGTGATAGAGGTATCGTCTTACATTTTTTCGTGTTTTAATACAATTATGTATTTTATTATTTTTTTAGAAATGAAACGTTTCACAGAAGTGAGTATACCTTTTGCTGCAATCTCTGTTAAATTTGTTTTATTTTTTATTTTACCATTTATACCCTTTACAACAAAGATGGGACTTACGCAAAAAAGAGAATTTGTAGACTTTTTAAGAATTCCTGCACCATTACTCTTAAGCAGAATTTTATTACTCTGCAAGTATAGGGTTTTAAGATTATAATAAAATTGTGTAATTTAAATAACTAAAATGAATTTAAATAGTTTTTAAATTTTCATTCTCAGGTAATTTGAAAATAAATTAATAAATTTTTTCATCTTAACTATTTCTTCGCTTAAAAGGATCATCATGGGATTGTATATATTCGAAAAGAAAGAACAATTTATAACAGAATCCGAACGGCGCTGTCTTTAATGAATATAGATTATTTTTAAACAAATAGTGTCCCGCTTTTGGCTATGACAGATTTCCCAAGAACTGTACCAAAGGATCTAGCGAGAAAAAAAATAAATATTTTAATATTTAGCCACTTATACAAACACTTCTCCCAACACATAAAGTAAAAATATTTCAAGCTTAACTTAGAATGAGCACATGTTTCATCCGAAAGTTGGCGAAGCTGCACTTTGTATTGCCGCATGTCGTGCCAATAATTATCGAATTAAGTTCACCGACGCTTGGAAACAGAGGTATCTTTTAGGCCAAGGAAATCGACGTTAAGTTAGTTTTCATACTCACTTCTCAAAGTAAAAAAAGGGTATTTCGCTGCCGACCCTTTCACACTAAGTAGTTTTTATAAACATGAACTTACTTATAAATGCGTTTTCATCGAAATATCGCGCGTTTGTTTATGTGCTGACATTGAAGAATAATGCAGACATGGTCGATCGCGGCTTAATTATGGCACAGAAAAAAAAATTGGTTTTGTGGGTGTAGCTAAGACAGCAAATAAATAAATTTCGAAAAAAAATGTCGACCGTGGCGGGACTCGAACCCGCAATCTTCGGATTAGAAGTCCGACGCCTTATCCTTTAGGCCACACAGCCGCTTGAATGACATGGGTCTCAAATGCCGTACTGAAGTCTAATTCGACCAAGTCTGTAAATAAGATCTTGGAAGCCTTTGAGTGAAAAAGCTATAAAATACTAAAGACGAGGGTCAGTATGAAGTATAGAATGACTAATGATGAGAACGCTACGGTTAGAGTACGTTTTTGAGTTTTTTTCACTGGACAGTTGTAATGCGCCATTTTGACTCCTTGCTCGCGATCACGAAAGTCCATGCATTCGTCCAATTTGGACCCAACTCAAAAGTCATTATAACTTGTTCTGTTTCGGTAGACATCTTGAAGACGAAATTTTGATAGTTAAAACAAATACAAATCGCTTGCGTTAAGGCATTTCATGTTTTATAGAGAAAACAATTTACAATCCAAATTAAATTATGAAAATTTAAAATGAATTTATAAGTCTGAGATTTTGAAATATCTAAAATAAGGAGACGTCAGGACTATATTTTTAGGTCCAAATGAGGTAATTAATAAGTCACTTAGGAAAATGAAGCCCAAATGGCTGGCTTAAATAAAAAGACAGTTTATATTTAATAATTTTTGAGCAGTCATGGAGCAATGCATATTCGACCTACTACTAATATTTTAGTCTTTACATTCACTTTTCGATCTTGGCCGCAAAAATTAAGCTACGCCATTTGTTTGCATACCTTTTTCTAGCTGGCTTCAATTAGAGTTGCCAACACTATAAAGATCTTTCGTAGCTTAGTCCTTCCAACAGAGAAATGTGCGTCCATGTCCTTGTCGACTTTCAAGTGGCATACGCTCGATTGCCTTTTTGGCACGACGATGCGCCTGGAAAGTTAAGTGTCATCATATAAATTATACATTTCATTCCTACACCTATGGAAGGATTCTTTCTCAAAGCTACTAAGATTTTTTCTTCGCCCAAAGTAACACCGATTTGATGTTATCCAAATTTACGAAATCCCTTACAACTCCGAGCTTGCTGTTATCTTTTGCAAATAGTGTCATTTCCATACCAGTTGTAATTCGTGTTGTGCTTTTTCACTGCCAGACACACTCATATATGTGAAATCCTTTACAATCCTAGTGCCTATTGAGAAACTCTATTTAAGCACGAAATTTTCTTTGTTTTTTGTTTTTTATTTGTTTTCAGTTTTACCAAGTTTCGCTGCCCCAAAAACAATTTCGCTTTACCCTAATGCGATTTTGAGTATTCAAATTAATGTTGCCTGCTTTTTCAGCAAATTCAAGCGATTTATCAAGCTTCATTTTGTTTTAATTCGCCATTGATTAGCATGAGAATACGAACTCTTTGTGCCGCATAAAATTAACATTAGCGGATACATTTAATTTTATTTATTTAAGTAACTTTTAATGCACAAATCGAGTTACTTCGCTAAGGACTTTTACTCAATGTAAAATTCTCAATTTAATTTTAGACTTTTTAGACTGGCGTCATGCTTGCCTGCACGTAAACTTATTAGAAAGTTATGACCCAGCCGTATGCATCAAGTTATGGCAAAAGATAAAATATTGCCAAAATGAGATTTAAAAATTTTCATATTTCAGATTGACCAAAAGCCACTAATCGCTTTAGAATAACTTTTTGTCATACCTTTTCTTTACAGCGCACTTAGCATTTAAAGGAAAGCACATACAACGCATACAATATGGTTCAACCCAGAGAAGTCGAGGATGCATTTTATGAGGAGCTGGCGTTGGACTCAGTCAGACACAATGGCAATGTAGCGGCAATAACTCCAACTACAGCGTCAAACCAAGTCAACAATAACAAGCTCAATCAGCGTGTCTATGAGCCGCGGGAACGTCTGATGATTACCAAAAATGTTGTTGTCATTGGTTTGGCCTTTATGATACACTTTACGGCCTTCCATGGTACATCCAATCTGCAGAGTTCGGTGAATGCGGACAAGGCACTGGGCACCACCACTCTGGCAGTCATTTATGGCTCATTAATATTATCGAACATATTTCTGCCCATGACAGTGATTAGGTGCGTTGGTCAATCACACTAAAAACTAATAATTGCTGCAGCGCGGCGTCACACAGAGCGTATACATAATTCACACCTATTAGAAATAAACGAATTTATGTTGAATTTATGTAGATGAAGACGCGTCCTAAGCCTATAAGTATGCTACCAAAAACTTGCGCATTTGACTGTGAAAATGTCAACAGCGCTTAGCACAGTTGATGTTGACTTGCGTGTGTGTGTGTGTGTGGGTGTGGGTGTGTGTGAGTGTGTTTTCAGCCATTTTGTTTTTGCCAATGGACGACATGAACTGACATTTAAACAAATCGCAAATTTATAGGCCTTTTCTGTGTCTCTCACTCACCTACTAAGGCTCAACTTTCGGCACTTCAGTGAATCCGCCCGCTTGACTTATTCCAAGCACGCGCATGCACATCCACATTCATATCCACATCCGCATCCATGGACCAATGCGCGCCAACTTTAATCAGTTAACTCGATTTATTTAGATTTATGTGCCTAGGCGCATTGTTTACGGCAAAGCCTTGCCTATTGAGCCATAATAAATTACAGCTAGCTGCAGTTACTCGGTCCCCGCACCCAAAGCAAGCACGCACCATAATCCTTAGTCTTCTGCTCACTCATTTCAATTTCCATTCGCCTTTACTTTAATTCAACAGTTGGTTTGGCTGCCGTCTGACCATGGCATTGGCACTGTTTGCCTATATGCCGTACATAGCTGCCCAATTCTATCCACGCTTCGAGACATTAATACCCGCCGCTTTGATGGTGGGTTTTGGCGGTGGACCACTTTGGTGCTCCAAGTGCACTTATTTATCGACCGTATCCGAGGCACTGACACAAGTGCGTGGCAACAATTCACGCAAGGATGTTAATACGGTTAAATTCTTTGGCCTGTTTTTTATATTCTATCAAATGGCACAAGTATGGGGTAACCTCATCAGCTCCTCCGTACTAACACTTAGTGCGGATGATGGCATTAAAGTTGCTGCAAATGATAGCTGGCAGCTGGAACCACTTGAGGCTAGCCTTAGTCGCGTAGGTGAGCTGTGCGGTGCACAGTTCTGTCCCGGCATTGGTGCAGAGGTGAATCCCAATCTGGTGCCACCTGCGCCCGAACAAATTCAACTGCTCAACACTATATTTCTAATCTGCATGGCGGTGGCAGTCTTGATGATGATCTTTGGCGTCAGTTCGCTGAAGCGGTAAGTAAACGCGTTGCACCTACACTCTACATGATTCATGCAACATTTTATCTAGATATGGCGTCAAGCGTGGTGACACTGGAGATGGCATATCTGGTCTGAAACTGCTGACGGTCACCATTAATCTTTTGCGCCGGCGTCGTCAAATCCTTATGCTGCCCATCACCATGTTCATTGGCCTTGAAGAAGCTTTTCTGGCCGTGGACTTTACGCGCGTAAGTGCTCCAGCATAGGTGCTTTGCTGCAATAACACACACTCACACAGTTTCTATTAGTCCTTTGTAGCCTGTGGCTGGGGCATTTCCAAAATCGGCTTTGCCATGATTTGCTTTGGCATTGCCAATGCCATAGCCGCCGGCATAGCTGGTGCTTTGGTTGAACGCATAGGTCGTGTCACACTCGCTGCTTTATGTGCTGCCCTTAATCTCTGTCTGCTTGCCTATATGTACAGCTGGGAAGCACGTGAGGGCGACTATGTCAGCTACTGCACCTTTGCGGCCATTTGGGGCATCTGTGATGGCACATGGCTTGTTGTGGTTAATGGTAAGTAAAGTTTGTCTGTAGGCGAACGCAATTTGGGAGCAACTTTTTTGATATTCGGGAAAGTGTTTTTCCCAAATCATGAAAATCATCCAGTCGAGTTTAGGGATTACTCAGTCATGTATTTCCGTGAAGAGTTAAATGATTTCTTCATCATAAACTTCTACTTGCCTTTATTATTAAAAGCAAAACATATTTTGAAAACACTTTTTAGATCCAAAACTCTAGAGGATAGACCTCATTGGTATTAAACTCAGAGAAGTATAAATTAGTGAAAGGACTTATTGTAAAGTCGGGCCATTTGGGACAATCTGATGAACCATCAGTAATATTGCTTAAATTATATATACGGAAGATTGATTGACTCAGTTATGATTTCTTTAGAAATAGACTAAAATTTATTATATGTAATTCGATAATTGAGTTTGATTAATAAAATATTCAACAGATTATTTAGCTATATGATAAGTAAAGTTAATGAAGCGCCATTAAATTTGATATAGTGCTTGGCCACATCAAAAAACTCTTAGGTGCCGAATTTTACTTATTCAAAATTTTATAGTTTTTTGAGGAACATAAATCATCTATTTAAGAATCTAAAAAAAAAATTACAATTTTACTTTGAAAAGCTCTTCAGAAGCACAGCCAATTGCACACAAGGACATGCGTTCTCTAGTACTTCTAATCTTGGAGCTCCGATTTTGAGTTCTGGGTATTTCATACGTGCTCGGCTTACAATGCATAATATGTCTTATTTACCAAATAGTATTACTTATTGGTGCACTTGGTTAAGTTTATTAGTGTAAATTACTTTAAGAATATCAAAAGTTAATTAATTATATAATATTAAGATTCATTCTGTCTTCATTTTTGCATATTTTACGAAATTGTGTTTCCCAAATTTTTATTGGTAAAAGTGGGAGTTTTAAAATGAATGATGATATTGAATTATCTTGAATATAAGAGCAATCTAATCAGAAAAAATTGTGTTTAGAACAAGCCAAGAATTGGATTCTAATCAGATCTACTTACTTTGAATAACTAAGGGCTGTGCATTTAAAAAAAATTTGGATTTGAGCTCTTTTTGGTTTATTTTTTAAAATATTTTTTGACAAAATGGTTTTTATTTATTTCTTCATTATTAATTTAGGGGTACAACTAAGTCCAGTCCAGCGAATCAAGATGAGTTAAGATAGACAAAGAAATAAATTGAAAAGACAGTTCAGAGGATCGGAAATCGTAGAGAATCGTATTGCTAGAGGTCGAAAAGTACAAGTTACTCTGGACGAAATGGTAAAAGACCTATTTTAAGGGTTTAGGCGTTTATGCAAAAAGTTCTAAAATTTACTAGAAAAACAATATTTACTTGAAAAATGCCCAATGAGCGTCGATGGCGTTATGTATTGTGAATAAATAAATAAAGTTCAACGATAATTTTATTTCATATTTGTCAAAGGTATTGCTCTGTAGCTTTTATTATAAAGTTAGTTAAGTTCTAATGTTGAGAAGCGTATGCGCTAGCCGGCCTAATTAGTATATAACAACTTATTTTTTTGTTGTTTTTTCAATTTAGTTTCGAACCATACAAAGCTTTCTGTGCAAAAGCTTTTATTAAACTTTCTTCTTGCTTTTTACAGCATTTTATGGCATCCTATTTCCAAACCATTTAATTGCCGCTTATAGCAACTTTCGTTTATGGGAAAGCACTGGTTCGGTTATTGGCTATGTCATAAGCTCCCAACTCTGCACATCCACCAAGTTGGTTATCCTGATGTGCGTCATGCTGGTCGGTTGCACCGGGTAAGTTGGCAATTTATTCAAAAATGATTAAGTATGAGAGAATTTTTATTTTTATTTTTTTAAAAGCTATGGCCTTATAGAGTATCGCGTTTGGCAGAAACAAAAAAATCTGGATGCCATGTTAAGCGATTGAAATGCCAGAGGATTGACTGTTCCAGCATCGGGTCACAGCCTAAAAATTGTTTGTTCTTTTACTTTGTGATATTGCCAGCTTAATTTACAAATAAATGCAATTTTTGTACCTTTTTTTAATTTTTAAAAAATGTATTTTATTATTTGTTGCTTTTTATATCTTGGGACTCGAAAACAAAAATAAATATTAATTAAATATTAATTATAATTAATCATTGAAAATCGCTTTATTCTTTTTCAAAATATTCCGATTGTCGAAGCGCTTTTACCACTCTGATTGAGGTATCTCCAAGCATGCATTCCGAATGCATCAAACGCTTCTTTTTTTCGTACAGGAATCAAAAGAAGTGATTCGATGCCAAGTCAGGACTATATGGCGGATGACTCATCAAATCAATATTTTGAGTGCTCACAAATGCAGTTGTTTGAGCCGATGTGTGAGAGCTCGCATTGCCGTGGTCAAGATTGCTCCACCTTCGGCGTTTGGATTTCTGATTTCTTGAAAGACAACTGACAAACCAATGCTTTGCACCACTCAGAATTGACTGTTCTGCTATGTTTTAGTGGTACGGTTACGATATGTCCAGTTTTTTTTAGAAATCAGGCCACCATTTACTTAGAAGTGCTTCAAACGCGAACAACTTCTGTTGGATTGGGCTCTTCTTGAAACAGCCATACAGTCGACTTCTGTTTACTTATGGGCTCATACACGTACATTCATGATTCATCACCTGTCATGGTCTCATAAGAATGTTTCGAAGCACCGCGATCGCATTTACAAGGCATTTCTTTCGACCAATCGACACGAGCTTTTTTTTTGCGCGATTGACAAATTGTGTGGGATCCAACTCGAAAAAAATTTTTTGACAATCAAATGCTCATGCAGAATGCATGCTGGTCCCACTGATGATCTTGCAATATTAGTTTCCGCACAGCATCAATGGTTTCCAGAACAACAACCGATTTTGGATGACCTTCACTAGATTAGCTTTGACGTGAATTACGACCACGGTTGAATTCGATGTACCATTGATAAACACTGGTCCTTCATGGAGTTTCATCGCCAAAAATTGAATTTAGTTCACCCGTACACTGTTGTTGAGGTAATCCACGTCGAAAGTTCTGAAATATAATCGAACGAAAATGTTCACGATTTAATTCCATTTTTGGGCCTAGCACTCATATGTCAAATCGCTAGGAGTGCGTAACATCAAAAGTACCAAACCGCAACACTACGGTTGCCCAATCCCGAAACATAATGTACCATAATCAGCCAAAAATATCCTTTAATACGTAAATAGTATATAGGGAAATTTGTGAGGATGCGTGAATGTTTGTTCCAGCTTTACAATAATATGGTTAATATTGACGAATATTGCATGGACTCTAAAATGTATAGATACTGTGTGTGTGCGAATTGGCCAAAACATTGGGAAACTATTATAAACATTTTAGTTCAGCTCGATTTAAGAAGATGACTGCACCTGCGAATCATAGCCGATATATTAATGGATAGGTAATTTCATTGGAAAAGTTTGCTATCTGTCGAGAATAAGCGGTTTGCATCAGCGTCTGTTTTTGGTGACAAATTTGCTTTTTTTTTCGCGTTGAAGATATTCGAATTGAAATTAATAAAACGGAAGTTGTTTTGGTTTGCTGCTCTAATGCGAAGTGAAGTGTAGATTAAGTTCATCGAATGCCTCTGGAAGCTTATGGGGAATCTGTTCCAACCGATAAGAGAGAGCGTACACAGTGGTTTCGACGCTTCCACAGTGGTGATCAGCAGATAAGATAAAAAACGCCAAAAGTTTGAACATGAAGAATGGAAAGCATAATTGCACAAAAATCCGTGCAAAAGTGACTCAGTAAATATGTCACATTTTGCAAAAAAAATTTGTGATTTATGCAAAAACAACTTACTGAAGCAAATTCTAGAGTAAAGTTTTGAATTTAACAAGGACGTTCATATGTTGTTTATATACAGCATAAGGCGTTCCTTGATTGCGAGGATTTTTGCTCAGTTCAACATCAGTGCAGGAGTAAAACTAGGTGACAGTCTGTCCACAGTGTTGTTTAATTTATGTCTGCACCATGCTATTAGAAACACACAACCTCTGGAAATGTCTTCCAAAGGTCTGGGGTGTTAATAGCGTATGCAAATGACATTGCCATCCTAGCGAGAAATCAACGGTATTTGGAAGAGATGCTCATAAATATAGTTGCAAAGGCAAAGGAAATTGGTTTGATGATCAATTAATCCAAGACTAAATATATGACAATATCTAGATATGTCGACAAAAAAAGACCAAGGAATCTCAGCATAGTTGATTATAACTTCGAAGGTGTTGACAACTTTAAATACTTGGATCTGTTGATAACCAATGACAACAGCGCAAGGGACTGTTTTCAAGACCGAATTGTATCTGCTAATAAAACCTACTGCGCACACAACAAAGTCCTCAGAGGTCGAACAAGAAAGCACCCAATTGACGATATTGACAATGATATACTGAAGATGGAAGTAAGGAACTGGCGCGCCCTTGCTAACAACCGAGACGAATGGAGAAGACCGAGCAAGCGGCATGTCTTATGATTATTAAAGAAAAGTTAATTTATAAGACTATGCCTATTAGAATAGAGCAGCTGTTTGATAAAAGTATCTCAGTTTAAGCCATAAGGACAAAAAGAAAAAACAAAATACTGATAATGAGTAGTGTTAAATGATACCAACTACTACAAGGCATGACTTTTGGCTCTTATCATCGCTTTAAAGAGTAATTTGCCTGGATAGATTGTATACGGGCGACGATGCTACTTGTTTCGTTGGCGCTCGCTTCATAACCGAACAATGTAATTTTTCCAACGTCTATGATGCACAATATCGAAAGGTATTGGTCCTCAAGGTGGCAAATCCTTTGTGTGCTGGGACATGGCTTACCAACAAAAAGATGACACAGAGACTGCAATTCGTCAGCAACAAATGCTTGAGGGTTATATGCGGAATATTCTGGCCAAACAGAATATCCAATGCATAGCTGTCTCGTGTCACAGGTGAATCCCTTATACACCTGCAAATAAGGAAGAAAAAATGGACGTGGATAGGGCATGCTCTCAGAAGAAATCCAAGTAGTATTACCAGGCTGGCAGTGGATTAAAATCCCTAAGGCAGCAGACGGAACGGAAGACCCAAGGCGCCCTGGAGAAGATCCATCCCTCAAGACGACGCAAAACAGGGTTTCTAAGAAAGCTCTAGTAGAAACCCTAAGATGCCATGCGGAATAACAAGGAAAAAAAATGGACATCTGAACATTTCCTAAGTTCTACTAATATTATTAAAAATAAAACAATTTCGCTATTAATTTTTTAATACATTTTGTTTTTATTTTTTATTACAATCATTTAAATATATATTTGTTTTTTGTTTTTGTTTTTTTTGCATACATTTTAAATTTTGTAATTGAGATATTATTTTTATTTTTTTTGTTTTTCTTTGCTTTTGTTTTATTTGTTGTTCAGTTTTAAATTGCTACATAAATTTTCTTAGTCTAAACTTTAGTGCGCTGCCATGTAATTAGCTTTTTTCGCCAAAAAATGAACTTAAAATCTTGCAAAATGAAAATTTCATAATTTGTTAATAAATTGTGTAAAATAATATACACTTTAGTATACAAGTTATAGCCAACGCATTATATGCAAATATTTTAATTTGTTTTTAATTAATTATTTGTTGTGTGTCTTTTTGTTGTTTTGGTTTTGCGCTTAGTCATAAAAATTGTTAAATTTAAATATTTATGCATTGTTTTGTTTTTTTTTTTGTTTTTTTTTTTTTAATTTTATGAATTAGTTGTGATTTTTGTATGTTTGTTGGTTTTCTTTCTTTTTTTTTTTTTTGGAATGGCACGTCATCAACATCGTATTGCCTGCAACTCCACAAGTCAACTCCAGACTTTAGACTACTTTTAGGCTATTTGGGATATGGTTAGGTATTAATTATAATATTAAATCTTGGGACATAATGTCTTTCGTAAATGCTATGACACACCTTTTACTTAACATGGCCTAATGCTAAACGCTAATTGTTTAAAACTATCACATAATACAATACAAAATACATACACACACACACACACACCCTCACACCCCTACGCATACACGCACACTCATATACACAAGTACATAATATATTTATGTACAACCCGCGACGCTCCCTCCCCCAACACAGTGCCTATATATATTTACATGCTCTACTAGACCATGCCCTTGGACATCATGCGCACGGTGTTCTTCAGAGCTTGACGTTTATTGCAGAACCAGATGCGTATGACTTCACGCTCGTAGCCCAGCTGATGTGCCAGTCCGGTGATTTCGGTGCCTATGGAGTGCAGGAAAATGCATATTAGAGTTTTTGCTGGATTTTGCAAGAAACACCAAAAGTGTTGAAAGTTACCACTCACCCGAAGGATGCGTATTGCGCTCAAAATGCGCATTCAACAGCTCCAGGGCCTGCGGCGTAAAGGAGGTTCTGCGCTTGCGCTTCTTGGAGGGCTCAACGCCTATATAGTCCGTTAGATGATTTTGTCCCGATTTATAGCGATTCCAGTGACTAAATGTTGAGAGGAAAAGAAATACAGTTTAGTGGCCTGTAGAGCACACAGTTTTAACGGCGTGTGGAACTGCCTCCATACTCTCACCTCTCTTCGGCCTCCTTCATCCAGCGCTCCAAAACGGGCTTGATTTTCTGTGCGCTCTTTGGTGTTATATCCAATTTTTCAAACCTGCATGTTGGAAGTTGGTTTCGCATTAGTTGGGAATGCAGTATTCGAGATTTTTTGAGTATGCGCAAATCGAAAATGAAAATGTTTAAGAAACGTAACTAAAGTGCCAGGACATTGTCAAGTAGCATACTTTTTGGGCGCAAATTACTTTCTTTTTTTTTGCCTTTTGACATAAAACATAAATTAAACAAATTTTAAACATTTTTTTTTAAGCTGCCAAAATTGCACGCTGGCAATGCCCTGGCCAATGGTTTTTTTTTGTAACTTAAAAAGAAAATTTTATTAACAATTTCAAAGATATTTGAAAAGCGCATACTTAAATGAAAAAACATTAAACAAATAAAACAACAACAAATGAGCAAAATAAATGCTCTTTTGTATTTTTTTTACAGTTAGTTTACACACACACACACACAAAGGTATTACACACACACACACATACATGTTCTGTTGTTGAGATGAGAGTTGAGCGGCATACATCTGCGCAGCGAGGGCACTGCTTGCATGTGGACACATGGACACATGGTTAGAGTATTTTTATTTTTTTATTTCATTTTTTTTTTTTGCAGTGTACCAGAGAGACAGAGAGTCGACAGTGAGTTGGCGTTTCAATAAAAAATAAATAAATAAAATAAATAAAATTAATTTTAGCATTATATTGTTTTTGGTTTTTGGTTATTTTGTGTTTTTTTTATTAATTAATTAATAAAAATTGTTTCTTATTAGATTTTTTTTAAAGCTTGTTATATGTCCTGGCACTCTAAAAATAAATGTTTTGGAAATAACATAAACTATTGTAAAATTTCAAATAAAATGATAATGACTTTAACCTCATTGCGAAAGTATATCCAAGAGTTTTTGTGAAATTTAAACTAAAAAAATAGTGTACTAAGATTTTTAGTACCTAGTAACAGATGTGGACAGTTTTTAGTACAAAAAAAATATCTATGAAAAATATTGTTTTTTTTTAATGTCTAAAAAAATAATACTTTTTGTGAAAAAGTGAAGGACTTTAGAGTTAAAGTTCTTGCAGTGAGTTTCGCTAAACAAAAGCCTATTATTTTTTGCTGATTTTATATAAAACAAACTGATAAGTTTATTGATTAAAAATTTTAGCAAGTCTAATTCGGGGTAATAACATAAGACTTGTCAAGAAAACTTAAGCTTTTTTAGTTTAATTCAGATGTCATTTCTCTAAAATAAAAAAATTAAAAATGACATGCTTCAATTAAAAAAAGATTGAAGTTTTTATATAACAAATTTTGAAAAACTTATTTTTAAAATTGAAAATAAAAATCTTTACTTAAAATAAAACTTTTTGTATTATTGTTAAAAAAATTTGTACGCAGCTGCATTAAGGAATATTTTTGTGCAGTCTATACTAAGAATTAATACTTATAAAAATATTATTTTTAGTGAATTTTGAAATTATTTAATTACCAATACCTAATTAAAAAATTATTAAGAAGACTTGAGTCTATTCAAAAGAGCGCTTAACAAAAATAAATTATTCCTAAAAAAACTATAATTTTAATTTAAACAATTTTTGTTATTTTCGACATTGTTTTTTTTTTTTTTTTTTTTTTTAAATCACATGCTGAGTTCCCTGAAAAATTAAACTTAAACTGCAGTTTTTGTTTGCTTAGAAAGTTTCCATAAAACCTTAGTCCTTAAAAAGTATATATATATACCCTAAGTTTGCTATTACAATTAAGGTAATCGAAATATAAAAGTGACAATAATTTAAGCTAAACAATAGAAATGTACAAATAAATAATTGAAAATTATAAATATATTTATTCTCACTAAAATCAAAAAGTGCTCAAAATTTTTCATAATTATAATATTGATGAATCATAAACCTTTCAGCTAAACATTTCAAAAATTGATGTCGAAAAGTGCAATGCAACTCACCTGCAAATGGCACTCTGACTGTAGGCAGGACCCTCGGTAACGGATAGCGCTTGGCCCACCTGTGTCTGTGTCAAGCCCAAAGATAAACGTCTTAGCTTAAAGGCTTTGGCAAACTCCTTTATCTCATCCAAATCGATGCCATCAACCACGTTGGTGGTTGCCTGATTAATGGTGGGCTCGTCTGCAAAGAATTTGTATATATAAAAAGTTTATAGTTAGCAAAATGGCGTCGGGCAAAACTTTAATGGCGCTTAAGTGCTAAACTAAAATGGCGGCGGCGAGTGGGCAACAAATTGTCAGCAATTGCAAAAGTCTGCCAATGCTAGATGACAGCCTGTACACCGGTAACGTGGCGTATACTTAATTAAAGTTAATTGCAGTAATTGCAAAATATCATTAGTCCGCTTAGCAGGTAAATTGTTGCTAGCTTGCTAGCCCGGCTGAGAGTCAACCAGGCAGAGGACACCGGATTGTTGTAGTCGTTGTTGTTGCTGTTGTTGTTAAGTTTGTTGCTCTTGTTATGTTTTTTGTCTATTAAGTGTACGCAAACTTATTGCTTTTAGCTGCTTAATTTGTTAGCAGCTGTTGACTTGACGCTTGCATTCTTGTCAACGCCAAACAAGAACAACAAACAACAACGCCAAAGTAGCACGCATAGAATTTTGATTTATATATTAATGATATGCAAGAGAGACGACTACGTACAGCCAAGTAGACGATGACTGCGTTGACAACGATTAAGGCAACAACCAGAGAGAGAGAGAGAGAGAGAGGGAGGGGGCGCCAAATGCACGGCATTCACTTGACAAACTGCCTCGGTAATTAAGATGCGAACTGCTTTTGGAGGAGCAGCATCCTTCCAATCTCAACCAGCGTAACTTGAGCCTGAGTCTTTGTATCTTGGTTGTTTGCTTGCTGTTTGTTATTGTTGGCAGTGTTGTTGCTGCGCGAGTGAAATATGTCATTAAATACGAAAACATCTTAAGTTTTTGTATGCATCAATTAGTAGTAATTAAGCTGCATATTGTCTGCAATTTGTATGCAACGCGTTTGCCAATATTAGACATGCAATGTGGCTTCAAGAAGTGACTATGCAGAGCAGGGGTTGCAACTTATAGGCAAACAATTGAGACTTGGTCGGTGATGGCTTGATGGGACTTGTTGTTGTTGCTGCTGCTGCTGTTCTGATTGCATTATTAATGCGCCTTAAGTTTCTTTCAATTAATGTAGCGAAAGTAACGCCGAGAAAAGGGGAAAACACAGATTTAAAAAAAAATGTTTGAAAAAGTTGCCGGATGGCTGAAAAATGCAATAATAAGAGCAGTATATGTTTTGATACATGCGAGATCATTCCAAAATTAAGCATAAATTTGTTTAACAAAGTTTTTGGATTGTATTTCGCCAATGTAAGTCCATATAGCTCGTCGCAATACATTTTGGGCCTCAGTCGAAGAGTGACTCTCATAAATAGGACGAATAATTTAGTTTATTTGCAGCTGCAGAAAACATTCAAATTATAATTATAACTGATGAGCTACATATTCCTAAACAGAAGCAGCTTTCCCTAGAGTTTCTAACATTTTCAGAAATCTTTTTAAAAAACCTGTTCGATATACGATTTATACTTTGCACGATATGATACATGGAATACATTGAATATTCTTACAATCGCTATGTTCTACTGGTGGAGTTCCAAAAATGAGCGTGCCAAAAATGAACTCCATTTTTATTTTGTAGATCAGTTTCTGATAATCCCTAAAATGGATTAAAAGGCAAAAAATCGCAGATCTGCTTAAAATGATTAAATAAATCTGATCAAAGAAAGTTATTGTTGTTAAATATGAATAATAGAAGGTTTTATTTCAACAGATCTTAAGTTTGTTATACATCGGCTTATATATGTATATAGGTGGCATACTCAACGAGAGAGCGAGAGAGTAAAAAGGAGTTGCAATACTGATGCAGCAAGAAGGAGTTGCCATACTAAATATTGATCGTATATTTTCAACAGTTATTTTATTCATTTTTTTATTTCATTAAATGAGAAAAGTCGAATAATCCTTCATAACTCTACGTTTTCTTAAAATATCACTGTCAACATTTTCTGCCTAAGGTCAAAGTAATTAAAAAAATATATACATATATAAAGTTGATTTAATTAAAATTTTAAATCGAAAAATTATTGTAGCATATTTTCT
Organism: Chymomyza procnemis; assembly: GCA_035046065.1. Classification (NCBI taxonomy): domain Eukaryota; kingdom Metazoa; phylum Arthropoda; class Insecta; order Diptera; family Drosophilidae; genus Chymomyza; species Chymomyza procnemis. The sequence goes on along the minus strand of JAWNOJ010000023.1, from coordinate 5,184,740 downwards.
TGTTTCTTTTTTCTATTTTAGATTTACGATAATGAGTATCCAAGCTTTTTATTTTTGACTTTCAGAGTCAATCAATGTGCATAAAAAAGTTGTATTATTTTGCATCTAAAGCCAAATTATTTTTGAGATCAAGTATTTAGAAAGATGTAATTAAACAAATAATATGTAGAGAGCTGTGGCAAAAATAATGTAAATCTATGGCGGCAGCTATAGGGAATGCATTCTCTAACGAAATTAATGCGCTCGCCAAATATACTGCCTTTATCTCCTGTAGGAGCATGGGGCGTCATTAAAAGTTAAGTTAGATTATAGTGATGTCGAGAAATAAACTGATACTAACTTATATAATGTAGTAAAGATAGTGTAGAACGATAAAATTAATAATAAACTTCATCTGTTGCGATAAAATCAAAAATTGAAAAATATTCCTTGGGTTAAACAAGACCTAAAAATTACTCATATGAGACAAAAAGTTGATGATAAATTATTCTGCTGACATAAAAGTCCAACTTTTCAGATAAACTTAATTGCAGTTCTTGGTTCACAATTTTTTTTTTTTTTTTGAATAAAATTCTTATAATTAAAACTCTCCAAGTTTTTTATTGTTAATTTTTGTACCGAAATCAAAAATCACATTTAAAGAAAGAAATGGCAATTACAGAATATTTGCTTTGTTATTAAATATGCATGAGAGATGATTTGTTTTTACGGTAGTATTCTCAACCGTATAGAAAAATATAAAATTACACAATTAGGAAGTGCATTTTACGGAAAAATACCAACACATAGACACACGTACAAGTGCACATAGATTCAAGCACTTGTTAGGGTCCGGCTAGATGATGTAACTCGAGTGTTTAGGAAACGACTAAATTGCTGCAAATGTTAGGCAGTTGATTTTTGAAGTAGATGCAAAATGAATGCCAAATGAATAATTGGCGTTGCTGATGATTGGATATTATGTTTAAGAGCAAGCCAAAATACAGGCAGGCAGAATAGTTGCCAGTACAAACATTGAAGTGCAACAGTGCGTATGAGTGATATAAGCAGTCAGCTACGAGCGTGCTACCAATTTGAGCAACTTTTTCAACATTAATTAACGAAATTCGGCAAGAAACTTTACAAGCAATGGCAACGATTTAAATCAAAACAAGTCGTAACAAGTTGACTGCATTTTACGTAATTTTCAAAAAGAAAATCCAAAACCAACTTCCAAAGGGCTCAGCGTGTGGGTTGTCGTGGTGCGTCTTAATGGCAAATGAAGGAGTATGGACTGCGGGTCGCATCATGTGTGCAAAAGTTTTGCTGTGCATTTACACGACTTTTCAAGACAAAATTCATAATTGATGCAGCCACCGGCAAAGACGCCTCTGTAAACAAGTCTAAGGATCTGCAGCTTAACTGTGTGGCCCGGCCACAGAGGAGCACAGTGCGACGGCAAGTGCAGAGTTGAAAGATGTCAGTGTTAGGCAAATTAGCGGGAGCGTTGAGCCTGTCATGCCTCGTGGTGCAAGTCTGTCAACTGACATTTGTCTTAGTTAATGCAATTAGCTGCGCGTTATGTGTCGATGTTGCAAGATAGATGAAAATGTAAGTCGCTAAAGGGCAGCCGGAAAGAGTTGCGAAAAAAACCGAGTTTCATTTTATACTTTATTTGGAAATTTCAGCTCGGATGCTTTAAACACCCACAAATTTATTTCTTTTTGGGAATCATAGTGTTCCTTCTTGATAAGTAACTTGCCCCAACTAATGTAGTGGAGTATTTGGAGTCTCGCAAAAAACGATAAAGATATTGGGCCAAATTGTGTAAGCTTGGCTCGAATAATTCGTCGTTAATCTTTGTCATTTCAAATTCATTTGCTTTAATTCATTCACTAAAGCCATCTTTTATGGATCCTTCTCTGTCCCAAAAGTTGGGCAACAAAATTTTATCCATAGTTTGATCGTCGGGTCTGCTACCTTTCTTTAATAAGATAAATCAGATAAACACGCTCCCCGAATTTGTTGCAATTAACACTAAGCTAACTTAAACTTTAAGTTAATATTTATAAAAAGAAGTCGATCTTTACTCACTCGGTGAATCCATCAGCAGATCATTATCGTTCTCGTTGCTGTTCGGTGACAGATGTGGAGGTTCACTGTGTGATGATGGGCTTAACTTGAGTGGCTGCATAAGTGAAGCACTTGACGTGGATGGCCCAGGCACTGGCGAGTCAACACGCGGCGAGTCGGTGCCAACGCCAGTCGCCGAAGGCGGTCCTAGAGATTTGGTTATGGTCAGCTCGCCATTGGAAACGTTGAGTCTAAAATGGTATTACACTTTATGTATAAGATAAATAGTTATTAGGAACAAGGATTTGCCCAACCTATTAATGCTGCTAAGTACATTTGCCGTGGAGGCCGCTGAGCTGGTTGTGGACGTGGCTGTGGCAACGCCTGCGTTGCCCGTGCTGACACCCACGTTTGGTCCATTGCCCATATAATCGCGCTCCATACGCGGCGAGCTGCCCATGCTTAGGGCGTGCCCAGGCGGCGTATGCGTAGAGCGAAACAGGGGGGATGAGTAGCCTCTTTCGTTGCAGCTGCTAGCGGCAGCTCCAGCACTTGCTGACGCCACATTAGGCGTTAGTCTGCCACTGCTGCCTGTTGCTGCATTGCCACGTTCATGTGGCAGCACATGATGATGATGATGCAGTAGCGCCGCCTCCCGGCTGGCAGCTGTGCTGGCATTTGATGCCGTCGCTGCTGCAGTGCTAACAGCACGAGTGCTAGTAGCTGTAGGCGTCTGTGAGCGTCGATCACTGCGCTCATGATGTTGGCTAAGGTTGATACCCGCCGAGGCAGCTACTGTCACCACGCGACCTGGACTGTGCTTTGGCTCGCGCGTCAAACCCAAGCCGGGCGAGGCGGCTGCACTGCGCAAGTTGTGCGCGAAATGATGACGCGCCAAGGCCGATGCTGTTGAAGCAGGCAGCGGCGGAGGTGATGTACCGGTACCAAGTTCAAGTGGCTTAAGCTCCAGCTGCGGTGAAGTCAGTTCATCGGGATGTCTTAAGCTAATTTGCGGATGCGCAGCCGTAGCTACTGGCGGCGGTGGCGGTGGCGCATGGATATGATGCAGATGCGTCTGTGTCTCAGGCTTTATATGCAGCTGCTGCTGCAGCAGAAAAGCGGTAGATGCTGGCTTGTTACTGACGGAGGTGTTGGTCGAGCTGCCAGTGGGCGAATTTGCTGGCGGAGAACGTTCGGCTGAGCGTCTTAGATCAGTTGCGTGTGCATGCCCATGAGTTGGCAAATGTGGCAAGTGTCCGGCGGCTGCAGCGGCTGCCGCAGCAGCAGCCAGTTGTTGCTGCTGCTGCTGCTGATGTTGCTGCTGCTGTTGCTGATGATGATTAGCGGCTGCTGCGGCAAAAAGTTCAGGATGCAGTGCCGTCAGCAGTTGTTGCACACCCGATGAGAAGAGATTGGGCTTGAGTAAATTCGTAGGTGTTTGCGCTAGCTGTGGCAGGGCAGGCGCATGCTGCAAGGCGGCAAGTGGTGGGGGCAAACCGGGTGCGACCAATTCACGTTGTTGTTGCTGCTGCTGCTGTTGCTGCTGTTGTTGTTGCTGTTCGCGTTGTTGTTGTTGGTAGCTAGCAAATGCACCAAATGCGTTGGGCATAAATTGCTCGGTGGTAGGAATTTGAGGACTCACCGGTATGGTGAGTATGGTCTGAACAGCGATACCTTGGAGAGGAGAGTCAAGTAAAATAAGAGTGGATAAAAAGGAATTTCTATTTGCATAGATTGATTTAGTTTAAAAATGGATGAGCTAACGGAAGGAATCACTATAAAGTCAGCATTTATCCAATGAGGAACCCCTCAGCTTTAAAATTTGATTTATTAAATTACCAATAGATGTTATTTGCAAATAATGCATTTTAAGTGTTTAGCACTCGGATTACCACATATTAAATCACCATATTACTGACTATCAGAGGGGAGCCGGCTTGGGATCACATAAACTCTGAAACACATTGTAGCCCTAAGGCCAAGGTCTTATTTTATACAAGTAATAGCTGACAATCTCGAATGTCATGTCGTGTTTCAAGCCAAGTTGGTCGAAAGGTGCATTACCAATACCATCGGTAGTAAGCGCTAAAAAGAACTTGAAAACGGATCCACCAATGAACAAACAATAAAGTCTCATAGCACTTTAAGAATAATCCCAAATTAACATTCGAAAGAACAATGTAATCTAAATACTCCAAGTACAGTCAAATAAAAGGCTCTTATAAGCTACAAAACTCCCCTACTCACATCCCTAAACTAGAATTGAATTACTAAAAATATTTGAATAATTATACAAACCCGCTAAGCTTCAAATTCCTTTTTTTTCACTAAACCTTTACCAACTTACTAGGCGACCTTTTATTTTCGGGCTTCACTGCATCATCCGTTTAGCTTAGAGTCAAACCAAGTCAACAATGTTATTGATACTTCCATGCCACAAATCCAATCTGCACACACACACACACACACTTAGACAAAGCACACAAGCTTACCTTGCGCCGTTGGTATGAGTAGTTGTGCACCCTGTACACCCTGCACCAATTGACCCGAAGCCAAAATCAGTTGTGGCATCTGAGCGCTGGCTGGTGGCGCTTGCAGCGTGGGCGGTGGCGATGCGGTCGCAGCAGCCAGCACATTGGCCAGCGTTGTCGAGTTAAGCGAGTGGGGTGATCTAGTGCCAGGATTATCTTGCGGCTGTTGGCTGCCGCTACCAGCAGCGCCACTAGCTCCAGCTCCACAGCTGCTGCTACTTGTCTTTGACGTCTTCTTGTTGCCATTGTGACAGCTGTTTGTGGGCGAACAGTTGCCCGCCAACGTTGGAGCAGTCGTTGTCATGCCAGGCTCGGCGCCCACGCTGAGATTCAACGGTGAGTTGAACACGGAGGCAGCACTAATGCCGGCAGCTAAGCCCTGAAGACTTGCTAATGCAGCAGCAGTGGCTGCGCTCTGAGGATGCCCATGATGATGGTGATGATGATGATGCTGAGGGAGTTGTTGTTGCTGTTGCTGCTGCTGCTGCTGTTGCTGCTGGTGGCGCTGATGCTGCTGCAGCGTGGCCAGATTTTGTAGTTTTTGCAAATTTATCATGTCTTGCACTGTGATAGTGGGCAGGCATTTCAAAGCAAGGGAAAAGACAAAGAGACAAAAAGATGCCATTAGTTGCGGGCAGACTTCAAGTTATTAACAATGTCAAGAGTTTTGTGCATGTTGTGGGTTGAGTCGGCAGCCCTAAAAGCGTTGCCAACTAATTGCAAGCAGCATACTTTTAGGCTCTACTCGTAATTAGTGTGACCAGTTTTGCTAAAATAATTTGTATACTGTTTGGCTTTCGATATGTACTCACTAGTTCCATTTATATGAGCAGCGAAGGCCTTGGCCTGTGCCTGCTCCTCTGCGGCTGCTGCTGCACGCATTTGCAGCGCTGCTGAGGCTGCTGTGTGATCCTCCTCATCGTCCTCCTCACCATCGATTTGCATATGCACGGGTGAGCTAAGGGCTACCAGCGGTGAACTACGTCGATTGGCAAGCGAGGCAGCTTTGGCTGCCAAATTTTTATAAAATTCCAACTCTTTAACGTGCTCCTTGTTATCATAAGGAGAATGGTGGGGTGAGAGCAATACATGTGCTTCAGTTGATTCAATTTCATCTTCGTTGTTGTTGTTGTTGTTATTATTGTTAATGTGATGCTGCTGTTGACTGTGAGGTGAGGGTGAACGTAGCTTATGGCTGCTAAGCTCCTTGTCCAAGTCCTGCAACAAGCATAGAGAAAACTGGCATTAGTATTATATTCGTTTGCAATTTAATTACAATATTGAAATTCATAAACTAAAATACATTTTGTTTTGAGTAACTGTATGCACTTTGTGGCCTTAATTCAATGTAAATGTCAACACATTGCGTATACGCAGTGTGTTCATTACATTGCCATATATTGTCATAAATCAAAGCGCAAATTTTATTTAATTATATTTACACATTTTGTAATTACATAAGGCACAATATTGTATTACAGCCCACAATTGCACCCCGCATGCCCAATGCTAATGATGCATGCAACCAACTCCGAAGACTCAAACCAGTTTGTACCATTGGCTGATTGGATTATTATTTAAACGACAGCCCCGGATCGTATTATATTCACACTGATACGTATATATTTTACATTCCATTTTGTCAATTGACAATTGCAGCTGGCACTGCCCATTTAATATACTATGTATTACATCATGTATATATAGTATATATATATATATATACAGATATGTTTTAATATCCATTGCAATGCATTAATAAGTTAATTTAATTTTTGTTGTAATTGTCAGCGCATTTTTATTGTTCTGACATCTCTCCGTATGTGGCAAGTTGATGAAAGAGCTCTGGTTGGACAATTTATGCAAATTTAATTGCCTGCAATTGTTCGAGATGAGCTGCAAAAGGCGTGGGCGTTGCTTTTTAATGTGCCATAATCAAGGGGTTACTCAGATCTAAGCTTAATCCGCCAAAAGCTCGATAATTTGAAGCTTAAAAAGTAATTCGATTTTTTAAGTAAATTTTAGAAAAAATAAGAAAAGTACAGAAAATCAATTTTTTTAGATTTATTACATTAAAATCTATCGGAATGCAAACAATGAAAGGTAATTCGAATTTGCGAAATACAAAAATGGTATACAATAAGAAGTTTGTAAGCCTTCTTGAGGCTAAACAGACATGGAGAGCTTATAGTAATATCATTCCGAACAATGTTTGTTTAGATCTTTTCTTAAAAAGAATTGCCTTCTAGGAACATTAAAAAAATAATTCACTGATGTTCGAATTAATTTTTAAAAAGAAAAGCAAACATTTGGCTATAGGCCTCTTGTATGCAAGAAGACGAATTTAATGCAAACATCTACAAAACTTACATTTTTAAGCCTTTAGCTCTTTATTGGTTTGTATCTATAGAATATCAAAATATACGATACATAATTGCTTTTAATTGCTCTTAGCTAATTTGCAGTCTTGAAAACCTAAAAAAATTTAAAGCGATCAAGTTAAAGACCTCCCGCAGGCTACTTAGATAAAAAAAATGAAGCAAAAGAAAAAAAATACATAAAAAGGTAAACCAATATAATTATTGGCAATTAATGCTGGCAAAGCGCAGCAAATGTGCTCGGAAAGCGTAGTCCTGGACAGTAGCAGCAATAGGAGTGATAGACCAGAGGAGAGCAGCACCAGCAGCACATTAATGCCGGGGCAGTACTGCTTAAGCACACTTCTGGCGCCAATGCCATGGAGCAGCCCGGAGAGAGCGGCTTGTTGTCGCCAAAGGAGTCGTCTCCATGGTCGTCGTGGGTCTTGTCGACGAGGTTGTCGACGTGCCATAGTCAGGGCTTCAATTAAATTTTATTTGCATAGGAAATTAACATAATTGTAGTGCAAAATACCCTCCAAAAAAAAAGGATGGAGCAAAAATAAAGAAATAGAAAAACGAAATAAGTAAAAGCTATAAAAACAAGCAACGAACGGAAAAAAGTGTTAAATGGGTAAAATAAAATGGAAAAAGAATTAGAAATAAATAAAAATGTTTTGTAGGTGTTGCAATTGCGGTAATTAAATGGAGGTTTTTTCTTCACGTGAAGAGAGTTCTTTAAATATTTACAAATATTGAGGGAGTTTACAATCAACAATCGTTTACAAGTTTACGGCTGTTACCATTTTAGAGTTTGATACAAACGTATCAAGTTTTAGTTGTTGATTAGTAACATCTAGGACTGGCTGATGAAAGACTTAAAATACAGCAGACTGAATTGGAACTTTGTGATTTTTAATATCTGATATTTTTTTTGCTGATAAATATTAGTATGGTTTTCATATATCCTAGGTTTTTTTTACCAAAATGGCAACTATAACATCTATTAGTTAATATATCTAACCAAAGAAACTAGACAACCATTGTAGATAACTGATTTAATTGTTGCTTCTACAGAGAAGTGTCTTCTTACGCTTAAGATCTATAAGTTTTCTGCGAATTTTAAGCATATCCATTCAAACTATAAAATCTATCGCTACAGTTTGCAATTTTGAGAAAAGTAATATTATATATTATATTACGCGGTATACATAAGTTAAAGTAGTCTTGATGTGTTCACGTATGAAATTATTAATTGCTTCTTTTTTATATCAATATAGAACTTTGAAAGTCATCAATTACAAGATACTGCTCAATATGGAGCAAGCTTCTATAATTGGAAAAAAAGTACTACTAGATTCTGGACGAACTAATTCTTGATATTGACGGTACCTACTATATAGGAACAGTTTACTTAATATTTGAATTTTTATTAATAAACAAAAAGTAGGCGTAGCAGACCTAATCCCATTGTTATTAAAGCAACACCACAAAGTTTAAATCATTTTACATTTTAATCATTGAAATTGCAAAATATTAAGAGAAAGAGCAAGCAACAGATTATGTATTATTTGATACTAATCCGCGACCTTAACCAGATGAGTAATCTTTTTATAATTTTAATAAAATAAAAATTGAAGCACAAATGAATAAAAGTAGCAAAAATATAATGGAAAATTTGACCAATTTGACTACTCTCGATTTTAATGACCGTTCAAAAGAGAGGCAATCGTTAAATATTTAAACTATAAGACGCGAATGGTACTTTGCAAAACATAATTGAATCTTCAACGCTAAAGCGCGAATATTACGAGTAACTAGCCCAAGTAAGAGTTTAGACAAAAATAAAACGCCATTTTTCTTCGCCTTTAAACGCAGGTAATATCATAAGACAAATTTTTGTTGTCGAATAATAGAATCCCACCTTAAATCAGTAAGAGAATGAAATAATTGCTCCAAACTCAGAAACAACATTCCAAAATTGGATAGACGTGAGAAGTACAGAGCAGTTTGCTTGTGTAAGAGTAACTAAATCTTTCCTAATTATCATAATCTGAGGTATCGATTGAGCCAAATCCGTTTGCTCCTTGGCTGTTGGTATGAATACTTAAGAGCTTTGAAAAGCACTAATAATTTATACGTTGCTTCTATAATTGTACTAGAAACATGCCCCTTCTGGCTGTATGATTTGAGTTAAACTAAGATCGTCATATAATACAAATAAGTCCCATTGCAAAAAATTTGCAACTAATAGTTCAAAATGTACTGCATATTTCATTATAGGCCACAAAAACAGCTTTATAAGACTTATTCAAATTTTGTGTCGTTTTGATATTAGGTAAATGTTTCTTTGTCTTTTTATGAGATAGTCAAATTCCGCTTAAAACATCGTTCCAATTTAAACTTTGTACACACTTAAGCCTTGTTCCAAATATTGCATTTTAGTTAGTTGTTATTTTTGAAAATAAAAGTTTTGAAAAATATTAATACCATAAATTACATTGTAACTTTCAATCTTCTTCCCTCAAAAAAAATAAATAAAACGACTCCTTGAAGTATGCAATGTCATTTATTTAGCTTGTCAAATGATGAAGCACATAATTAAGCGCTTGATAAATTTCATTGCAGCGTGCTAAAACTACATTAAAAATTGACATTTATTGGCGCCGTCATACAAACACTCAAACACTCTATCTCTCTCCCTACACACACACACACACACGCTCAAATGTCGCTTCGAACAACAACTACTACTTAAGCAGCTGCATTGGCAGTGGCAGCAAATTCATTAAAAACTAGTACAAAAAAAAAACATCCTAACGAAGAGTGAGTAGGAGAATTGGAGTGGGGTGGAGCGAGGTGGAGCAACGCTGTCGTTGGAAAGTAAAGAGCACATTAATACCATTGAACAGCAAATCGAACTAAATTTATGACACAAGCGCACCAGCAGCAAAAAATGAAAAAGAATGGGGGAAAAAAATCGAAAAAGAAAACAAAAAAAATTATTGAAAAACAGCAACTACAACGGGAATGTCCTGTTGGCATGTCCTGTACACACAGACACACACACACGAGAGAAAAGCAGACGGCCATCGTTGACAGTCACTATATGTTATGTGCGCAAGCAGAGTGAGAGAGCTGCTGTACCCCTCTGCTCTGCTTTAGTAGTAGTTGATGTGCAATGAATTAACTTTTCAACATATTTACACACGCTCAATTGAACGAAGGCGGCTGCGGTGGGCATAGAGGGTGCTACTGGGAGGCGTGGCATGCAGCCGCTGGCGTTAAAGTTGAAGAAAAAAAAGTGTATAAAGCATAATGAGTTCACTGCGCCGAGGCTTCATTCATTGTGCCACAAGTTGCAGCAACTGCCGCGGCGCAAATGAGCGGAAATTAAAAACTGATTTAGCATTAACGGTGCTGCAGGAGCTGCGGGTGACAGCGAGGAATACGGCTAGCTGAGCGTTTATTGAACCAAACGGCTTCTGTTTTAAAATGACTTTCGAGAAAGCGTGACGCTTCGAATGCTTTGTTTGTGAGCTGCATGAAGAGAATTGTGTAGAAGTGTATTGCTGGTAGATTTCATACTATAGTGGGTAAGCAGAGAGAACATATGATTTTATGATATGCACTAGTCAGGACATAAAGAAAAAACCGCAAAACAGTCATTTGAAAATTTGGCCATTTTTAGTTGAGCTGTGCATTATGTTCTATCGTATTATAGATAATATTTCTCTGTTTGGAGATGTGATTTAAGCCATAAAGTCAGACAAAGCTAAATTATATAATGTTCAGCGGATATCTATGGTAGCAGAGCTACTTGCAAATTTTGACAAATATCAGAAAGGACTTACATAACGTGATTTGCTTAGATTTTTAGTTTTTTTTTTTTTTTAATTTGCTTATTCGAAACATCTTTATCAAAGTTACACATTTAGAGCCAACATTTTTCGATAAAAGAATATATGAATATTTTTTAAGAAAAGCTGTTATTGCTAGACTGATAAAGTTCGAAAAATGAATTTTGAAAATATAAGCAACTTTTAAGTTGCAATTTTAATTTACTAAAATATTCCACGAAATAATAAAAATGCTAAATCATGTTTATGGTGGCAATTCCTTTATCCTTAAACTTCCTTCATGATTGGCTTAAACGCTTTAAAGTCGGGCAGAGATAGGTAAAGTATAAGCGCTTGTTCCATATGCTCCATAAGCCACTGATAATACAACGTTACATAATTTTGTCGAATCACATACTCTTTGGAGTATATTATGCATTTGAAGCCTCCTATTCTGTTCTCGTTTGAATTTCATTACAGGGTAATATTTCGTGATAAACTTTTTATATGCAAAACTCCTTATGCAGCTGCCAATTCTAAGCTGCTTCCCACTGGTAAATCTTATCAGAGCCCTCAAGGTGCTCACATAACTGATTAAAGCTTCAACGCGTCCTATACCATAAGTTATGGCAAAGTATAATGGTTAAGTTTCCATTTATTTTAGAGTCCTACTTAGAGAAGGTAATTTTATAAGGCGACGTCTGCATGTATAGGATGGCAAAGGAATATTGGGATTCCAGTTTAATCCCCGAAGAGCATATAGTAAAAATTGTTTTAACTTGACAACTCTTCAAATGCAGGAGCAGTATTCAGAAATTGGGCGGACAGGAGTAACGTAAAGCAATTTGGTAGTATGAGGGTTTCCTCTCAAAATCTTTATAAATGGGTTTAATCATATATTTTTTGGGAAAGGACGGGAGAAGGCAAATTTTTAGGATTCTATTCAATTTGTTGGCCGCCAATTTTGTACTTATTGTAGTCTTCTTCAAGCCCACGCACCAGCACCTAATGGTTGCACTATACGCGGTGGATCGTGGCTTTAATCTTTGTTAATAAAAGTTTGAGTTCAAAATATTATCGTGATTTCAGCACATAGGGCTCATAAATTTCGTTTTAAAATACTAATCCTTGTATTTTTGCAAAAAAAATTATTTTTCTTAATGTACTATCTCAATATAACCATCTAGCTTTAGCTGGAAACAAAATTTCCCCAAAAATGAAAAAAATCAAGTTGTTTCAAAACTAATTTGTGCCGTCTCAATTCGCTATAAATCGTTACGCATTTTTATACATAAAATGTAATTTTTCAGCAGCGAAATACGCAATTTGAATTATTTGTGCCCAATATCAAATTTTATATTTTTTACATAAATAATTCATTAATGCTCAAAATTATTTTTCAACACTTTTTTGCGTTTTTATGCAAATTTTTGGCGTTTCTTGTAAATGGAAACAAACTCGTTTTGCGCAGAAAAAAATTGCTTCGATTCTGGTTTTCGGCATTGGTTGTAGTAAGTATGCAACATGAGTACATGCAGCAAGCACAAAAGGTAGCGCGGCGCGAAATTTATGGCCACACTTGCCCTCGCAGCAGACAGCCCCCACACGTACACAAAAACACTCCAACTTGTATAAAGCGAAGGTAAAGAGAGAGCATCGACACCCAGGACAACCAAGTGATGTGCCCGTGTTGCATGTCCATGACTGTCCACTTGAATCCAGTCGGGAACTTTTACTTTTATTTTTGCGCCGCCATCAGCTGCCAACAAAAAATAAGTACAAAAAATAGAAAATGAATTGAATTATTGCAAAAAACAAACGTGTAAAAGACAAATTCTGGAAGCGACGGTGGGTGTTTGGCAGGCACAAGGCTGATGTAGCTTGGGAGTGGGACTTGGACTGTGGAGCTACCATTACGGGCGGCCACTTGACAGGCTCCATGATAAGCAAATGTTACGAACGTAAAACGAAATGCGGCAACGGCTTTTGCTTTCGCCTTGCTTTTGCTTTTGCTTTTGCTGCTCTTCTTATTATGCTTTATGCAGCATTTTCTTGCTTTGTTTTGCTTTGTTTTTGTTTCCATTTTTTTATTGTATACTTTTGCGCGCAACGCGAAATTATAATTCACACATGTGACCGTATGTGGGCAGGGTAGGGATGTGGCACTGCAGCGGGCACACAAATTGCTGACCATTTGCCATGGGGTGCGCTCATGCTTACGGGGGGTTGGCATGCGGCAGGGGGAGGGGGTCCGTTAAAAAAATGCAATTGCCAAAAAGTAGCCAAAAAAATGGCGCTGGGGTAAAGTGAAAAGCAAGAAGCAAAACGCCGGACGCCGGTCGCTCCTGCTGCTGCTACATTCAGGCGTTGTTGCTTGTGTGGCTTTAATTGCAAATGGCATTTTTGGCTGCGCGTTACACAGCGTCCGTCCGCCCAATCCCACCCAAACCATCATGCAACACACGCATACATACTCAAATTGCGCCCAAAAATACACTCATAGATACACGCCTGTGCAACGCATTGAGGCAGCCCATAAATTGTCGAAAAATATTTGACTTGTTCTATTTTTGCGGCTCTGTGGCAGCAATATGCTTTTTTCTGCATGTATGCATGCATCAATGTATCTGTGTGTGTGAGTGAGTGTGCGTGTGTGTGTGTGTGCACCTGCCCCTTTACCAATACTTGGACGCCTTTTGTTCGTGTGTATGCAAACATTTTTGGAAGCTGCTTCAGCCGCTGTCGTTGCCTGCACTTTTGCATATTTAATGTTTTGTTTAATGCATCTGTACATAATTTCATCAGTATGTGTGTAATACTCACATACACACACACACACAACACATATACTCAAATGTGTGTGTGTATGTGTATGTATAGTTGCATTTCATAGCAAAGCAGTTCCTTTTATTTTCCTTTTGCTGTTAAGTCGTAGAGATGTGAAAATATTTTTCAATTAATATTTATGTTGCTTTATATGCCTGAATTGTTAATGCCCAAGCTATGACTATTTTTATATACAAATGTATATAACTACTGGGCGTGGCTATGGCAGTTGTCGTTAAGGGCTACAGCGTTAGACAAATACTTCGATCTTTGTCAGAGTTCAATGACAGCAAATTGTTGCGAAAATTCCATAACGAAGTTTGTATTTACTAAGTTTTATACAAATTGAATTTAGATGGAATATTAAATGAAGGTTGCGAGCACATGTAAAGCACTGGCCAGGTTTCACATTCCACAAGCTCTATTTGTCAGTTAAGCTTGAAAAAAAAAATGGCTATAGGTATACCATCTGCGAGAAACTTAATAAACTTAATGACTTTAAGTAAGGAATAAAGCTGCTGGCAGAATTGTTTATTCCCACTGGCCTATGTTGGGACGTCAGCTTAACACCTGGCCTCTATATTTAGATATATATACAATGTGAGCTTGCTATCTGTAGTTTTGTTATATTTCTTATACAATTTCACGTGTTATTTTGCTTTAAAAACTTATAATATCGGTATATACAACTATAAAGTACAAGCTTTGACGATTAATATGAACCTAAGCACCCAAGTCTGTAATAAAAATGCCCTTAAAATAAGTTTCTTCAGCATAAATGAAGAGGGTTGTTCAAAAAGCAAAGTAAAAGTCGATATATAATTTCAGACCTAAAACATTATTTATAAAATTTTATAATTTTAAATCAATAGTTATACGACTATATAAAAAAAAGTCGATTCATTGGAATTAAAAAATAACTAGAATAGAATTCATTTCAGGAAAAACTAAGTATTATTGTAAATGGTAATTTATGTTTATGTTTGTACAATTTTTATAGCTTTCATACAGGAGCAATAGATATTGTTTAATTTTATGACCGATTTTTAAGATAAAAACTAAATGATACTTCACTTGCATGGACATAGCTTCTGAGAAATGTGCTATTTTCTTAAATAAATATCTATTATTAGATGACACCGTAGTTCGAACTTAGCTTTAAATTGTTTGTCCCTTTCTACAGCTCTTAGTAGAGATACAGCAGGAGCAACGGCAGAATAGTTAAATAAAAAAAAAAAAGAACTATCAAATAAATAAAATTTAGGCTTACATTCCTTTGTTGCCATTTGATTGTCTTCAGGATGCAAATAAAATAACAATAACTGTCGAATTTGAATTGAGAAATCTTGTTACCACTGTTTCATGTATCTAATGGATGGACAAGTTAAAAATTCAGTTCGTTACAAACGAAGGTTGTTAAGCTGTGGCCGATATTAAAAGTGATTATTTATTTTATTGATAGGATTGACACTTGTCTATCTTCTGACAACAATATTGTTTTTGCCAATTTGAAAAATTTCTTTTTCTTTGTTTTAGTCGAATGAAACAAACTAAATGCTCATAGAATTTTATAGTGAGTCTGCACCGAGAGATAATTTCTACAGATATTGATTTCGAATCATGCAAGGACTGGTGACTATGTTAAAGAGACAGATATTTCTGATCAACCTCTTGACAATACCAATCTGCTTACGATTACCAGTTTTTAGGCATATGCAGATAGATTTTGCGGACAGCAATTCGAGTCTTTTAAGGAAATTGTAGGGTTACGATCATCTAAAATGAAGCCACTCACTTGCTCTCTTACTTACATTTATGTTGAGCTGACTTTTTAAGATTAAACATGCTTGTACACTGAGGGTAAGAGAACAGATAAAATCTGCATTCTGTACTTCATTTTAGTAACTGTCCCTACCACAAGATCTAGTAGACCTCATTTTATCAATGCAGCTCATTTTCCAGCTGATCGCTTTATAGCTTTAACTCATTTACTGCAATTACAATAATTTTATCCTCCACAAATATTTCTACAAAATGTCTAACGAAGTACTGCATGTTTTTTGCCATAATTGCCAAAAATATTCCATCGTTCAATTGCAGCTTATCTCTCGCACCCAAGTGATGTGTAAATATTTTAACTGCCCTTTACTTCAAAATATACATCTATCTACACATCGAACCCCTATCGGGTAACTCTAATGTCACGTTGTGTGCTCTGAAGCAAAAAGCAAACTCTCATTGTACAAACAAACAAATGACCGAAAAAAAATCATAGAGATGCCAATGAACGACATAAGCGATTTCTTGCACAATTTCCTCGGTACACAGGAGTGTCAATAAAAATTCAAGCCAAACCAAAAACCAAAAACAGCCGAAACATCGGCCAACTCCCTGCAACTAGCCATAATGCAGCACTCCCGCGCCCCAACCGATATGCTCGCGCAACAAACAAAGCTGCAAGCGGCAGACATTGCAATTTCGATGGGCATTTGTTGTACAAGTGGAAGCGAGAGCAAGACTTGCCTCTACATATTTGGGTATGTGTGAGTGTGCGTGTGTGTGTGTATGGTATATAGGCAGCTGACATTCGCATACGAATGTGCAAATAAAAACAAAACAAAAAAAGCATGCCGTTGAGCACAAAACAACAGCCACAACGAAACACAAAAACCAAAACAAAAATGTGTAAAAAATAATGGAAAACTGTAGAAAGAGCGCATAAAAATGGAGCAAAACAACAAGCAGCTGCTGCAGCTGGACAAGCGGGTAGCGAGCCCAAGAGTAAGCATCATCAACGACATCAATGGGCGCGCCACTCAATCAACCCCCACGGGCTGGGGTCTGGGGAGTTACGCTCCCATGGCTGGCTCTCTTGGGTGTGTGTGGGGGTGTGCTGACTGCTTGACAACAATGAAGGCCAAGCAGTGTCCAGCCGACCCACCCCCAGTTATTTACGCTCTCGCTCTTTCACCCGCAGCCACCTTGTCCACTTTTAACTTGCGTTTCGTTCCAGATTTTTTTTCTACTATTTTGGCCTTACATTTTTTTATGCCCTGCTTCATTTAATTTTTTTTTATCCTGCTTCTCTTTGGCGCTGTCAAGTTTGCTGCTCGTTTTTTATTTTTCGTCCTTTATTTTTGCTATTATATTTTTTTTGTTGTATTTGCTTTGCTGCGCCTGTTTGCCTGCTACAACTTGCTGACTGCTTGGTCGCTGGTCAGCCGCTGTTATTCTTGGGCCTGGTCAATGGTCGCAGGCTACGTGTCGGTCAGTTTGCCGTATATACAATTGTTGCTGCTGCTGTTTAAATAATAAAATAAAAATGGAGCAATAAAATTAATATGAAAAAAATAGAAGAAAACCAACAAAATAAGCCGCTTCTGCGTGGACTGGGTGACGCCCCAGCACTTTTGCTTGCTTTTCACTTTTGGCGGCAGCGCACACACACTCACACACACAGATACACACACACATATGAGCGCAGCTGAAAACAAAAGTAAAAGTATTTCCGTAATGCGCAGTGTAGCCGATGTACCTCCCAAAAAGTAGACAATATGCCACCCATGCCATGGTATGGTCGGCCGGCTGGTCAATCCAACTCCTGCATTTTGCTCACTCTACGTTTTGCTGCTCCTTCTTTTCAGTTCTTCTCTGCCTGTAACTTTTGCCTTATTCCTGTTTTTGTTGCTCTTCCTATTTTGTTGCACATTGATGTGCGGCATTTATTGCCAAGCCGGCGGCGCTGTCCTGCCACCTCAGGCAGCCAGCCGCTTGTCTGCTGCTCATTTGGCAGCAGGCGCAACAACAAATTTTAATTGGAATTGGTTCGAATAAAAAATATAGCCCGTTTGACTGTACTGCGCTTAGAAACGTTGACAATTACTCTTTGTGCCGCCTAACTGTAGAAAAGGACTCTGTTTCTTTTTTTGTTTTTTGTTCGTTTAGCGTCGCTTTTTCCATCAAGTCATAACTCTGTTACGCATTTGCCACACTCTTTTTTTTCTCTTCTCATAGGCTAACTTACATGCCACCTGAATACCCTTCTTAGCACATTTGCTGCTGCGTTTTACTATTTTTAACAATTTTTTCGTTTGCAATTTGTGCCGGCTTTTAGTGCTCACTTTTTCTACAACGCTCTTTGACACCCTAAAGTTGTGTGTCTGTGTGAGTGTGTGTTGTTGTTGCTGCTGTCTGTAACTTTCTTTCTTTTTCTTTGATTTGTTTCGTCGTTGTTCGTTTTGTTGTTGCTTGTTTGTTATTGCTGCGTTTGTAGTATGCTTGTAAATTTTATACCCTCTCTGTGTAGGGTCAAGGGTGTTGTCCTATGATGTACAAGCAGTTTTAGTTATCACTGATGTGTTTGGACACTGTCAATCTTTAGATCTCAAAGAATATAGACAAATATTAGTGAATGACTTAAACGATATATTTTTTTTTTTACTTAAAATTTAAATTGTTATGGAAATCAATAACTAGCGCGAATTTTTTTATAAATTACTATACCCTTGCTAAACATTCAAGTCTTAAAGCCTTATACAATGCATTTCTGCGAACTTATTTGAACTGCATAGATATTAGTTTTGGTGTGATCTTTGTATTTGAGCAATAATAACAATTTGAACGAAATTAGATTATTGATTAATAATCTGTTAGGCATATTAAACATTATAAATCAAACTTTATCAAATTCTGGTGGCTTAAGAATAATAACAGTTTATAAAATTCGCAAGGAAATGGCTTATTATATACTTTTTTTATACTATGTGATTAGTTTTGTATTTTTAATTCCTATATGTACAAAATATCACAACTATATATATAGTAGTATTGTAATTAAAGTTGGAAAACAAATAAATATTTGAAGTATCCTAGACTGAACACCTTGGATCCAGTTTTACGTTATTAATTCTAATATATTGACTTTCGTTTATTATAGTCAGCTTACTATATGTAATGAATTTCTTAATAAAGACAAAATAAAAAAAAAACCTTTAATCAAAAGTCACATGAAGAAGATTGTTACGAAGAACGAGTATACTGTGAGATGAAGAGACAAGCACCAGCAGTTATCTCTTCATAAATCGATCATTTTTTTATTGCAAAACGCATTACACAACTGGTAGTCCATGGTCAGAAGAATGGTACATCTTCCAACTTACTTAGTTATTACTTCGGAAAAGAGTCGCCGCAGCATATAGGTGGGGTATTCAACTGTCGGGCAACACACAGAACAGTACCCATTTTTTTTATTTTAGGCAACCATTGAGAAAACACAAAAGCTTTGCTTATTTTGTTTTTATCTTATGTACCCCCACGCACTCATACACTCGCACTCTACATATGAGAGAGACGTATAAATGTATGTGTAAGTGTGAGTGTGTGTGTGTGAGTGTGTGGGTGTGTGTGTGTGTGTATACACTACACTCTTTGCAACTACATTTCTCATTCGCTGGCCACGCTGCGTTTTTATGAAGAAAACGAAAAAGTAACTGTTGTGCGGCTGCTGCTGATTGGTTACCCCTTTGCGCCGTTTTGGGCCGACATTCAACGGCAACTACAAACAAAGCTTTTTGTTTTAGCCTGGCCCAAACACACCCGTTTTATTGTCTTTTGGGGGCAGAACAGTCTACGGCAACGGCAATGGCACTGGCAATGGTAACTTATATGGTATGTAGGTGCTTAAAGGTAACACTACCCATGTGTTTAAAAAGGACTCTCTGGAGTCTGTGCACGGGCAATGCGATGCTGTTACCTCACTAAGTACTTGAATCATTTTCATGCAAAAAAAGATGCCTATATAAAGCAGTCTACCTCAAGCAAGTGCTTGTAAATGGCTTGCTATCAGTAATTAAATTTTAAATTTCGTTTACTATCAAATAAGGTTGGGAAGCTACAACTTTGGTATAGTTATTACGCATAATATGATTTATAGATAACCTTAAATATGTGTTTTGATTTAGTTTAAAAAAAAAAACACAAGAGATATATTAGTATAAAGTAGAACATTGGACCAATACGAGATATTATGAATGATTTCGTTTGAATGCCTTTAGCTCACCCTGGTCATTCTCCAATGATGGATTCTTCTTAAAGGTTTTGGATATTATTTTTGTTGCCCTTTGCTGTACTTCCAGGCTTGGGTTCTAATCATTTGTTGTTTTTTTTTTAAATACATTTTGCTGGACCACCAATATTTCCCAAGTTTAATTTTTAGTTGCAGACAGTTACTGCCTAAGTCTTGAATCTTATCAATGTGACTCAGTCTTGTACGAAACGGTTCTCTTCGTACATGCGACTGGGGGCAGTGCACCAAAACTCCTGGTCTTTATAATATAAGCATTCCGAATTTTAAATAAAACATTGTTTGAAATTATGACTATTCTCTAATCCCCAATGTCTCGTGCACCCCTTTTCGGGTTCCCTAATGCACCTCGTAAGGTGTGAGGAGCTAATATCGTTCATCGGTGGGCAATATAAACATGGATGATGTCATCGTTGAGACCCATTTGAAAAGATGATGCGTCTAAGGATATATTTCACTAAGACCCCTTTTTTTCTGTCTTCTTCGGTTACAAATATCTTTGCAAGATTTTTAAGATGTAAGGGGTGCCTTAGAATAAATATGATGATAAGCTTATCTGCATCTCATTAGTTCTCTTTAAGAGGCCGCTTAAGCTAAACATAGATTATCGTGGTACTAGATTTTGTACTAAAATCACAAGGTTATTATGAGTGCACAATACAAAGTTAGTTTTTTAGCTCAATACAGGCAGACTAAGAGTACGTCCAAGACTCCGATGGAAATGCCAACTAATGGGGATACTAACTTGTCAAAGTTTTACTAATGCTGAAGCTTAGGAGCCGGGTCATAATGGCTACCTAAACCAAAGTAATAAAAATCATAGATGTTCATTTTGCCTCAATTCTTTCTTTTTATTGCAACTTCGAGTCCACCCTTGCCGTATTTTTAAATAAGCCTCGTTCACAAATATCAAGCTTGAAAACTGCATTAATTAGCCTGTGATAAATAATACCTGCCCCAATAAAATGTAATTACTTTGGCTTCAGCATATTTGCTGCATGTCTCATGTTAAGTTGAACATGCCACACTTTTGGTCCCTCAAGCCACTTGAAAATTAATATTTCTATTTTTCAATTACAACTGACACTTGTCTATGGCAACCATGCATGTGGCCATAAGCTCATGCCACCACCCTCAAGCACGAACCCACTCCACATGCCCTTCGCCATGGTGAGCCTACCAGGCGGCATGCTGTTCCCTGTCAGGCCGCGCATGAGTTGCAATTGTTGCCTCATGCAACACACCCAATGTAAAATGTCATTATCGCTGACATAAATGAATAGCTGCATTCATTGCATTTGGCACTGAGCAGTGAGAACCTAGAAATTGTTCAGTGAGATAGTGAGAGGAAAGGTTCGGTTTGTTGTAGTTTCTAACACGTTTACCCATGCAACATTGGGCAAGGGTCCTCCAACGTAAGTTACATATTTTGAGTTTGTTGTAATTTTTACATTAGCGTTAATTAAAAAACAAAAATAAAAAAAATAAAACGAGGGAGGCTTCAGAAGTGTTAACAAGACACAATATTGTCCTTACTCAATAATGTGAAAATCTACAGTATTTTATAAAAACTATTACAATTCTCCCTATCCACTTTTAGTCTTCTTTTCTCAGAGAATATTATTGTAGCAATAATGAACTGAGGAAAATATAAAAAGAATTTATAAATGTCCTTAGGTCAGTATTAGTACGAGTAATAATTTGTATGTGTAAGTCAGCAGTGCAGTCAACTAGAGCGCAAAAGAGCATGAGAGAACGACAATGCAGCAAAAACTTCTGATTGCGTTGCGGCAGCAAATTGTGCTTTGTTTATTGAGAGTCTTTCAATCTTTGCAAGAATTAGTTGTATTCCTTGACACATATACCATTGACCAATATCGGGCTAAATAATCACTTCTATCTTAGGAACATCAGTAATTATTTGGCTATATTGTTCAGGTCTTTTAGGGATTCTTTTAGTCTGTAAGTTAGAGTTATTATCTTCTCCAAAGACACATCTTTTTCATATGCAGTCTAGTGTTCATTTAGAGGCAATTCTCAACTGTTATTCTTAACTTTTAACAGATTTCATTGATATTGAAAGTCATATGGTTATTTTACCATAAAAATAATTCGTTTTAGGTAGCCTTAGATTGCTAAACCCCAATTGATTAAATATCTTATTTTTAATTCCAGATATTTCGCAACAAAGTCCAAAGTTTAACAACTTCAATTGCCACAAGCTTTAACTAAATAACTCCCCCGTGCACTTGTTTTCAACTGCAGCACCATCCGTTGCTAAGACTGACCGTATCAGAAGCATCAGCAACATTATATATAGATCCATGCCCTAAACGTGCGCCTCATATAACATTTCTAATTAAAATTTTGTACAGCCAAAAAAAGGTTATTAACATATATTTGCCATAACGTGACCCATTAGGGTGTTACTGACACACACACACACATATATATACCATATAATACTTTACATATGCTTGTATGCATTGATGGCTGGAACAGGACACTGAGTGCAGGCAGTGTTGGTCAACAGTGGCCGGCTGCCATGCGTTGGCATGCAATCAAGCAACTTGTCCAAAAATCGTGAGCAGGCTAAGCTAACAGTTGCTCCTACCAGGACAAAAATGCCGCCAGACAATAATGGCGCACACTAAGTATGAAAGTTCTATAACCAGATTTCGAATGCAAACATGCTGAGAGAGATGGAGCAAGTGAGTGGACAGGGGGTGTGCATGTATGTATGGGCGCCTAAGTAGCTACACTGTCTTCATTAAAAACCGCCACAGTTACTGTCCCAGCCGTTACCCCAAACTTGCAACAACTCGTAACTGTAACGTTAGAAGTTGTTGCGAGGTAGTGGGTAAGGGCGAGATGAAGTTGCTACTAGGTTGGGATGCCGAGACTGGGCAAGAACAACAACAACAACAAATCGTGCTTCATTCCTAATTTAAATGCAAATGAGATTCATTTGATGACGACGACAAGGAGGCGAGCAGTAGAGCAACGTGTGGTGTGCGTGTGTATGAATTGCAGAAGGAGGCATTGCAGCATGGGGCAGCAGCAGACATGCACTTGGTCAATGCCACATACAAGTACAGTTACACACAAACACAGAGACAGAGATGGAGAGAGAGAGAGAGAGAGAGTGTGTGTGTGTCAGTGCCATGCCTTGGCACCATAGAGTACCCAACTCACACATACACACACGCACACATACTTTCAATGTGTTTTCTTTGGGGAGCTGTGGTGAACTGTTGGCTAACTACTAGTCTGAAGCATAAGCGAGCAGTGTAGGTGGTTGGGGTTCGGAGCTGCATTTATGCAAGTAGCTTAAATGGCTACAAAATGCGTTGCTTTGCCGAGATTTGTTGCATACATTAAGTCGGCTGGCGGCAGTTGGCCAACATTTAGGCGGCAGCCAACTTAAGCTTAACATTGCCATGGGCAGTTATTGTAGCAGGTACGGCAGGTGTCACGGTCTGCTATGGCCGTATGATCGCAGCTGACTGCATATATAATCAGTCTGGAAATATGCTACGCTTTTTGGGTTTCTTGATTAGTATTGTAAGCAGCGTACAATGCACTCAAAAGGCAACGCCTGTAGCAGTGCCATATTTTAGCTGCCAGTTAAATTGAGGCGAAATACATATTTTTTGTATATAAAATCGACCAACAGCCAATGTCCAAATACAATGAGTACTCATCACTCATACGACATGTTGGTAAGCACCAATCAATTTGCTTGTAATAAAATATTTAAAGCTTACTTGTTAAGTAACAAAAATGGCTGCAAAAATGTACAAAACATTTGTGAGCGTGTGTGTATGTGTGTGTGTGTGTGTGTGCGATAGAGTTGGCTATAGTAGATATATATGCATTCAACAATAATAAAAGGTTTTAATTAAGTGCAATAAGAGACGCAAATATGCGATTAGAGTCAAGCCAATGTGCCAGAGTGAGAGCACTAGCGTATGCAAGTCACAGACAGTGACAGCATGGACAAATCTAAGCTCTGCTCTGAGTATGAGAGTATAACAACTACAGCTGCAAATGACAGCAGCTGTAAAGTATGCAACATTTTTTGTTGCTCTTCTTGTTGCAGGCAACAACTTGAAGACTTTGCCTCCCTCCTCTAACGACTCTGACTGAGTCAAGCCTAAGTGTGGTCAAAATGCATTTTGTGTTATGAATATATATATATTGTTGATTTTTGAAATTATCAAGTCTTAAGCACACTCACACACTGAGACGCATACTCTCACACACACACACACAAACACATAGCTTCGAGAGAGGCCATTGTCTATGAATTTGTTATCCCTGTGTTTGTGGCCATTTCAGCATGAATTATTAAATGCTACGTAATTTATTTGATTGTGATTGTATTTGTTAGTGTGTGTGTGTGTGCATATCTGTGTGTAACTGAGTGTGTATATATGTGCTTGCATGCAGATATATTTTTGTTATATATCCATGTGACTACTCGTATTTATTGCACTTAACTGCTTGGGGTTTTGGGCTGCACTGTTGTTGAAATCCTATGCATTTGTCATGAATTTGAAATATTTTTCGGTTCGGTTGCATGGCCAAATGACAAGGCGTTTGCATCACAATTGCAAATGTGTACAAGCTATCCACTAACTGCAATTGTTGATAGGGTTAGCTTTGGTATTTGTAGTGCAGATGATGTTTGTGTGTGTGAGTGTTTGTCTGTGTATCTTTGTATTTTGCTGCAGTATGCGTTTTTAGTGTTTTCTTGTTATTGCAACAATTTATGGATCAATATTTTAGTTAAGTCATTAGACTTCCCCTTTACTTGGTCATTAGATTTACGCATACAGACAATGACATGCATATGAATAAAAACCGGCGTTAATGGTAGAAGAAATTTTCAAAATAATTAACTTTTAATGATTTAAAAAAAAACTGATTTTAATACCTGCACTGTTATAGTCAATTTCGTTACAACATTTTATTTTAGGTATATAATTTTTTTTTTCATTCTTCGTACAGGCTCTAAACTAAATTGATAATATGAAATTTTGTGAGAGTTTGATATTAGATTCAATTCATAATTTATTTTAAACGATATGGCAATTTTCATTATTATTAACAAGATACTTGTAATAAGTTGCAACTTAAATGAATGAGAAATAAAGGCGTATGACTTTAAGCCAATTTTAAACTGTAATATTTAATATCATAATATTATCGTGATAGCTGTAATAAGGTTTATTTACATTTCTAACATTATATGAAACACTTTGCCTAAAAACTTTAAGGTGCAGTCCAAATTATGTCGAATGATACCAGCGTAAAATTGAACATGAACTAGTGCGAACAACTAGCAATGAAATTAATTGAGATTTAAAAGAATAGTGGACAACCTACGTACAATTAGGAAATATTAAAGAATCATTTTGCTTGTATTTCAACTGTAATCTTTCCCAGCTATCGTTTCAGTTTTAGATTTGCATCTTTAATATTGTGTAAAAAACAAAAACTACTTAATCAGACTTATTAAGTTATTTTAATATTATTGGACTTATTCAATTTTAGATAGATTTATGATTCTACCTCAATGCATTCCTTCCCCTATTTAAAAAAAAAATGAGCTAACATATCGGTAATTATTATGAATTTAAGATTTGAAAGAATGTTAGAATCGATAAATTGTATTTAACATTCGGCATGATGCTACAACATCGAGAATTATTTATACAGTTTATGCGTCATTTGTTGAAACTACGTTCAGTGTGGTTAACTAAATTAAAGGAGGCTAAGAACTAGTAAAGCTTTACAGCTTTTAAGTTTAACCTATATTTTTGCCCCATTTGAAGGACGTTTCTCATTTCTCTTACTCTGGAAGTAGATTTAGATAGAAACACAGTTTGTATAAATTTTTTAGGCAGTTTACAAAAAAGTTCCAAATACTTTGGTAAATTTTCTTTATATTTAGTATAAGTGGTATTTGGCGTGAGGTGATATACGCAGAAAAGCTGTGGTACACTTTTACTTCTATAATTTGTTCTCATAATATCGTTGTTGCAAGTTCTAATTTAGTTAGGGGGCAAAAGTATCTGTATAAAATAAGTATAGAACAAAGTAATTAGTAGTTGCCACAAGTACTCGTTTGGCGCTTATTTCTTCAAATAAGTTGCACAAAGTATTGATAACTTAAAATATAAGCAACTTGCAACATGCACCAACTAGACAATTAGGATCATTATACAAGTTACTCTTAGTAGTCTGCATAAAGTTTTGATGCCTTCTACTGTTTAGGACTACGCCAAGAACTTGTTAGTCCTGTTCGTTTATGTGCGAGTGGGGTATCTGTGTGAGTGTGGCATATGCTTAGCCAACGACAATCTAATTAACTGTCATTGTGTTAAAAAGACACCAAGCTTGCACCACAGCTTACTGTGGCCTGTCAGCCAGACATACACAAACACACATTTACATACTCCAATATATATTTATACACATATTTAATATACATATATAATATACATTTGTATTGCCAACAATGACAGTCAGCGCCTGTAGCTTGCGTGTCAGTATGATGGGCAGAAGTTAGCGCACAATCTAAACCTATTCAAGCCAAGTCAGTCACTTACACATACACTCGCTGCACGTCATTCAATTTAGCCATGGTTTGCACTCATACCAGTAACAACAATGGCTGCTTGCCTCTTGTGGCAATGCCAACTAATAATCAATAGCGCAAAATTGTTCGTTTAATTAAAAATGTCTGCTAAAGTGTTGTGAGTGTATGTGTGTTAGCTCTGAGAAACAGGTGCAGGGCGCCAAGTCTTGTCTTGCATAATAAAATAAAAGTTCCAAGCTGCTCTCCACGCAGTGTCAAGCAGTCAAAGAGTGCCCCATAATGCGGCCAACTATGCAACTTCTTACCAACTTGCCATTAGCCATAAGCTAGTTAGTCATTTGCAACTGTTGTGGAGCATTAGCTCAGCTGTCAGCCTGATAATTGCATTGCTTAATGTGTAATTAAGGCAAGGGTTAGCTTGGTTGGGGGTGGCTTACCAGGCACCTCCGTTAGGTGGCAACGAAAAGTCCTTGCGGTTTGTCGTGTCTGCCATATGCAAAATGCAACTAAAATTTACTCAGACTGTGACTTACAAGCGGCAGCGGCGGCAGTGGCAACGGCAAAAGTATTATAATTTATCGACAAGGAATTTCCAGTTTCTTATATACACATAGATACATATGCGGCATATCGAGCCAACGCTCTGGCAACAAAGACAAGTCCGAATGAGCCCAATGTAATTAGAAATCCATGCACAAATACATATGCACAAATACATATATGAATGTATATGTCTTATATAAATGTGTGTGTGTGAGTGTTAAATGTTAGGGGAATGAAGACATTTTGTTGCGGTTTGAGTTTGAGGCCATAGGCTATATAAGTTTGTAGTTTTGCTACACCAAAACCCATATATATGCAGGTGTTATTACATAATAAAAGATACATGCACACATACATATAAACAAGTATACTATGTACAGTAGATACGCGCTTAAATGAACTGGATTGAATGTTTGAGTATGCAAAGGCATTCAAACCTCGAGAATTTTCTGTTTTATATTAAACATACCCTCATTTTATATTCCAAAACTTGATCTTTTTACCGATTTCCAAGTTTAAGTAGCTTTTGATATACGGATTGAGCTTAAATAAAAAACCTCTTTCGATACGAAAAAAAAAATGGATGTAAAGTATATATCTAACTTCTACCACATAGGCTTTAACGAAGATTATTTACTTCAGTGAGTGAAATATACAGGAGTATATAAAGTCGACTAGACTTCAATGTTAAATACAATAGAAAATATGATGTGGAGTTTGGCTTTCGAGGTGTGGACTTGCGATCTTAGCCTTCGGTGGCTTACAATCCGATCCCATTGAGACCTATTAATAAGTTAATGTTTTTGGCTCTTGTGTATGGATATATTTCCTAAGAAAATAGGCCAATAAATACCGATAAAGGCCATTTTACAAATGGGTAGCGTTTCAATGACCTCTTTCATTATTCGTCAAAAAGTTTGAACAACAACTTGTTGAAGATTTTAAAACTGTTTCGAAAACGGGATATAATTTAAACATGATTTGTTAGATAATTTTTTTCTTTTAAAAAATCTTTAACTATTCTTAACGTTAATTCTTTTAGAAGGTCGATAAATTATAAAAGAGACATTAAAAAAAATTAATTAAAATTTAAATCTTGAATTTTAAATCGTAAATTACTGATGTTGCTATTTCTGGCCATCTACTGTACATATTTCTGTGTGGCTGCCCGATCTGCTGATTGTCTGCCTGCTGGCCATACCCGACATCAATATAAACTGCCTTTAACATTTAATTAGTATGTTTTCGCATATATATATACAGTATTGGTCATGGTGTGTGAGTGACTATATTTGAGTATATGCAAATGGCAACCTGCACAACTGTACATGCTGTCATACTCATACACATGCTCAAGCTATTTGTGTGTTTGTGTGTGTGTGTGTGCCCACGACATTGACGTTTTGTTGGTTATGCAAATTCCATGCCAACACCTTTTCGGCCAAAGACTAAGACAAACTTGAGTGGATATGCAAGCTTGTTTGATTGAGAACGAGTATGGGAGTGAGGCCCAGAGTGTGTATGCGTATGTGTGTATCTGTGTGTGTGGAAGAGAGAGAAACTATAAAACGTATAAAGCTAAAAACAGCTACCCACACACACACACACACACATGCACACACAATTGCCTTTTATAATTAATTTTATAGTTAAGTGTATTTCAAGAAAGTTAAATTTACGTAAATTCGAAAATTTTGAAAGGCCAATGCCTTGGCCAAGCTTAACCCCCTGTTTGGGGGTTGCCTAGACGCACACACACACAAACACACACATACGCACATATGTTGCTGTGTATGTTCAAGGCATAATGCAAACTTATGGCCAAAAGTCTGATGGGCTGATGGTGTCTTGGTCTGATGCTGTAGCCATCGTTGCTGTGGTTTGTGTCTGAGACGTTTGACTGCTCTTTGGCTTAGCCGACTTCGCCTTCCACCGCTACGCTTGGATCCCTAACTAAGCTTACATTTTCATTCAATTTTCTTGTCATACCCTTTGCGCTGGACGCTAGACAGCACTTATGTAATGCAATCTAATTATGTGCATGAGTGTATGTTATGTACTCCATGTACTCCATGTGCCCAAATGAGTCAACTGATGAACATAGTTTTAGCTGTTTCAATTACCATTTTTGGAAGAACATCTTAAAAAAAAACAAGTTGTATGTTTCCCAAAAAGTAGGCAACAATATATTGTGCTAGTTCTTGCGCGCGCTCTAAAACCCTAATGAAAAATCAATTCTAAAGCTATACAAAAGTTCTGCTCATTAAATTGCAAGTTTTATGCGCCCAACTAATGAAATCATTAAAATTGTTTAAAACATACACATACACACATCCACACACACATTTAAATAATACACATAAAGACGCATGCAAAATTTATATGCCAGCTAAAACTATGCTTCAGCTACATAGTATACTAAGCAGACACATACACACACGCCCACAAACTATATAAGCAAAGGACATTGCCTTAAGCTTGGCAAAAGCAATAGCCAGCCAGCTGGCCGAGACAGGGGCGTTGTAGTTGAGGTAATGGTATTGGGTTGAGAACAGACCTAAACAGACAGCAAAAGTTCCGAGCGTCGCTGGCTAGCAAACAGTTGGAAGCTATTTACAAGCAAAGCCGTTGCACGCTCGAGCAGCCCCAAAGACACCAACGACGACAACACTCAAACCAATCCAACCCTGGCGTGGACTTCTTAAACCCTTGCCCAAGCCCACACCCTTGGTACATAGCGACGACGACATCGTCGACGGACGGCGGCGTGCAGACATCGAAAACATGATTTTAGTGTTTTCGAATTTGAATTTTAAACAAGTCATAATATAATTTGGCTAAGCAGCGACGGCAACAGCAGAACCCAAAACCAAAATCCCCATGCCAAGTAATTTTGTATCCTAGTTATATACAATATATGTCTGTGTCCACTTGCCGGGCTTTAATCCTACTACACACACATATATGCAAGCACTCACACCAGGCGGCCGCTCGAGAAAATTAGCTCAAGCAAGCGGCCAAGCCCCAAACCGAAATCCAGGGCCCAGCTCGTTTTTCGTTTTTCTTGTAACGCAAAATTGTGAAATTTAAATTAGATACAAAAGTATCTATAACTATGTGTGTGTGTGTGTGTGTGTGTGTGTGTGTATGTGTGTGTGTTTGCATGTCGCTGTCTGTATATGCGTGTGGCAAACTAACTCACACGAAATATTGTAATTTTCTTGCAACTAAAGACGTAAACGGATATTAGCAGCAAATTTAACCCACCCGCCACAATTTGGATCCATATATATTTGTAAAGCTTTTTGGGCTACCCACAAACAATACGATCCATTTACAACACCGAATTGAGTTCAAGGTCCAACTTAACGAGTATTTTTAATGAAGATACTTTAGTTTTAGGTTCCCGAATAATTTAAAAAAAAAAAGTAAATACTGCAAAAAAACGACTTGTAGCATTTTCGAACTAGGAAAATTTCTTCACACAGAATTTTCTCTGGGAAAAGACGAGAAAGTCTATAGCTATATATAATTAAGGTTATTCCAAAAAATATCCTTTCCTTTCTTCAAACGCATAATCTAATATTATACGCGTATATTCAAAGACCGTTTGAACATATAGTTGCAAAAATAAACGGTATAGCGGGTGAGCTGGCGGACAAAGAAAAGGCTTGTGGCCAGCGGCAAATTCAGAAAAAACAACCACACCATTACGTAGGAGTTGTAACAGGACACTATACCATACCATCCACATCACGACCGCTGTAGCCATTGCAGGGACGAGTAAAAAATAACTAGGATTCAGTATCCGTTTTGTAACATATGGATAGCATTTCTAGGAAAAAGAGCCAACTTTCTGGGTAAACTTTGATGATCTGAGTAGCTTGGCAATGGTGCCTCCGACTGACCAGTGTTACTTCATCGAACCCTTTAAGTGTTTTAAGTAAGTGATCCGAACAAATAGGAATAATAACAGCCCTCTTTCTCTTCTTTCCAATATAACTTTAATCAAAAAAGCAACAAAGAAAACAAATAAACCACAAGTTTTGTTTAGTAGGATCCTCAACTACTCACGGTTTTTTTAGTTTTACAGAAGTGGTTCATGAGATTATATTACTTACACAATATATTGTATTATTAAACAAATATAAATATTTGACAAATATTAAACAAATACAAACTGCAAACATGTTAAAAGTGCCCAAAAAATTAAAGTTAACTTGATGTTATAAGAAAAACTTAAATACTGAAAATACTAATCGGAGCGGCGTGTTAAAAGGCGATTGTAATTAGGATATAAGATATGGAAACGACATTACTTGAAAAAATGGGTACTACAGGCTTGGCAAAACTAAGGCAAAAGAATTTGTATTAAAAAGGTAAGTATAGTTTAAGAAGCCGGCTAAAATAAATAAATTTTATCCCCTTGACTATGGGCATCGCTAGAAATAGGAATAATATTAATCGCTATTCGAAGAGAATAGAGACCTACAGTTTATATCCGAATCCGAACGGCTATGTCTTTAAATAATAGAGATTATCATTGATAAATAGTATATATTTATAATTTATGCAATAAAATTAATACCCCATGTTGTATAGTTATTTAAGAAAATAAGTTTTTTAAGACGTGATATTTTAATGCATAGCAGATAAGTGATTCGCAATAAGTGGATCCCAATTTAAACCCCGAAGTGCAAAGAGGAGATGCCTAATTAAGCGAAAGAAAAAAATATTAAGTATTCTGGATGTATAAGAGTCGTAAAAGTCTCTATGCCAACACTTAATAAAGGCATTAAAACCTCAAGATTTATTAACAACAATAATGTCAATGTGATAGATAGATAATTTTATGAATAAAAAGTCTATAACTCTCAAGCTTCAAAGTAAGCAGTAACAATTTACAACCTATCAAAATCGTATTGGAATTAATGAACACTTATCATTGTCATTATAGAAGTAGAACGGACAAAGGTTTATCCGTCCATATAATATTGCGAGATAACCACATTGTTTTCCGAAGATCATTAATGAATAATTGGGGGGATAAAATCTATAGCACTTACTTGGGGTATCTCTAGATTTATTATTTTAGTTGCGTAGCCTTTGAAAATAACCCTCCGATTATTCACCGCTGCATTTGTTTAATTTAAAAATATAACTTCATTTCCTTTAATAAACTTACTTTACGAAGCACATACGAAATAGGTTTATTTTATAAAAAAATATTAGTTCTATACTTACTCTATATTGTCTACAATTTCATTTTTAAATTTGAAATCAGATTTACTATCTTCCCATCATCCACCGAAGTCATTTGTGCATAACAGAGCAAATAGTTGTGTTCTAAGACAGCGCTTTTGACTAATCCTTAAAAGATTAATAGAACTCAGGATATCGATGCTTAAATACCATATTGTAATACATTCGCTGGAAACGTTGATGTCTACATCGGCCATGGCATATCTATATTTTTAATATGCTTTGGGCTGTACTAGGCACACACCATGTTCGAAAGGCGGAAGGAGACTCACATTACTGGGGCGTTGTTATCGTCAACTTGGCTTGCATACATTTTCCATTATAATTTCTAATTATTTCGTTGTATGTTATAGGTATTGTAGTTGTTTTTGTTGTTGTTGTTGTTGTATGACCAGTTGGATGTCTCGGCTCTATCATGCCATGCCCTCTGACTAGCACGAGTTGAGTGCCTGCCTGACTGGCTGACTGGCTGACTGCTCGACTGCCTCCTGCCTGTCTGTCTGTGCGAATTAATTAAGTGTTTTCGTGCGCTGGCAAATCCTTTTGCGGTTCAGTTGCGTTGGGCAAAGGATTGGATTGGGTGATTTTAAGGCGCTCCTTTGCGCTATTGCCTGGGTGTGGGTAAAAGTTTTGCGGTTTAGCCAAGGCGTTTAGCCAAACGAAGACCCCGGGGCAGGCAGACATTGGACTTAAGCATATAAGTATGCATGCGTGTGTCTTTAGTGTGTGTAATATGCGTGTATCTGTGATTAAGTGTTTGTGTGTGTGTGTGTTGCTAAAGTTCAAGAAAATCAATTATAAATTAAACATTTATTAAAGCAGGCGCTCACTAGCCAGCCATATGTAAATTAGTGAACGGCATAAATAATGCGACAACATTTAGTCAGGTAGGCGAAAGATACATTGATGCGTATATATGTATACACCGAATGTACTCTCATTCGGCAGATACATAGAGAACATTTTGTCGTGTACAATATCAAGCGACTCAACCATCCATCCATCCATCCGGTTATTCATCAATTATGTTAAGGCTGACTGACGAATATAACTGAAGCAGAATCCAATGTTTTGCCTTTTGGCAGCTGCTCATATTTAAATTCGACGACGATCTTGGAGCAACTTATTTCAATTGTCTTGACTCGACGTCAACAACACACTCCGTACTCCAATCCTCCGCTCTGCCCAATGCTCTGATTATGCACATGCATTTGTATCCAAGACGCGCCTGTATATCATCCAGTCATCATATACTAAAAGGCTTCTTGGATGTTTGTATGCTGCATATATATATATATGCTGATAGATGCCGGGAATAACTGATTTGTGTGTACTCGGATACATCTGAATTGGTAATTTGCTATAAAGCGAATTTAATGTGGTGCGCAGGCGCAGCAGGTAACCAAATGCTTTGCATGCTTCAATTCCTACGTCTCGTTGTCTTCTCCATTTACATACTTATAGAGCATACGGATACAGAGATATATATGTATATATATCGATACCAGACAGAGCAGTTACAAATTTATACGCAGCATTTAGAAATGTTGGAATTTGACAGGTCTACGTAAGCAACGAACATTTTCTGTTGCATTATTTAAAGACATATAGAAACTTTTGGTAAAAGTTTAAAAGTTATAATACATTTTAAATTAAAACATGCAGATCGATCCGACCGCATGTGATTTATTTCATCAAAGCAATTATAATTAGATTCTCAAAATCAAATTTAGGTGAAGATATAAGTGAATTCTCCTGTTTGATGTGTTTAAAAGCTCCGATTTCTTAAGTTTGAAATCTTTGTATAAGTGGTTAAATCGTGTACTAACCGTACATTATTCTTTAGAATACTAATCGCATCTCAAGACAGAAAAGATACTTTTTTTGAGGCATGTTTTTTCGAGGTTGGTCAATATAACAAAGTTTAATTATTTTTCTTGAAATAAACATTTCTTTTTTCCTAGTGCAGCATAGGGAATCTTTTTTAAATTATTAAAAATTTATAACAAATTCGAAACACAGATCAAGCAAGTTACAAGAATTATTTGGGATGCGTATCAATGTCGTATGATTAGGAGTGCTTGAGGAAACACCTATTAAGGGGAAAGGGGGAGCTCACTTGGGTTACATTACTTACAAATCATCCTACTGAATTGTTGGATTTTATGCTAGTTTGTTCCATATTTACGTAGAGTCAAGCATAGAATCTTTTTATTGGCTGGGAATGGTGAAATTTTGACATTTTTGATAAAAGATTCAGTTAAACTTAACCGATTTTAGCTATAGCTTGGTGAGTTTATGAGCTAAGTACTCATACGGGCGGATGGACATGGACCAGTTTATGAAAATAATTTTACTTGAGTTCTACCCTGCCTCCATCTTAACGTTACATTTATCGCGCAAATCTAATGTACCCTTTGCATCTTATGGCTACCGTGTATGAAATGCAAGTTGTTTTTAAGTTTTTACTTTAATTGCAGTAATAAAGCGACTTTTATCAGTTAAATATTATACATACCTTTATATGATTGTTTTTAATATAAAATTGCGCAAGTTTTAAATATGTACGTATTTTTTGGAGCAAATCAGTGTTGTTTTTTAAAAAAAAAAGTCATGGAGAAGTAATGATTTCTGTGGGGATAATACCTTGAACAGATTGATTTTAACCCAAAAAGTAGGCTATGAAAAGTAATTCTCATATTTGATCATAATCAAAATTGCGTCGTATACGATATATTCAAAATTTTAAGTTCCAAAAAATTCTATAAAAAAATTTTTTATTCTTTTTTTTTACTTTTAAAGCAATTTTAAAAGTTTTGAGTTTTCGACAATGCTGCATTTTAAACGTGCAAAGTCGATCATACGCCCAATGCTAAATGTCAACATTAATCGAAATATTTCGCAGTGCATACATCGCCAAAAGATGATGTTCAGGGCGAGCTGTGATGCAGGGTTGCTGCAGAAACTATGGCATATGGACGCATTTGCTAGTATCTTACAGCCGTTGCGTTGCAATTCTAGCAATTGCAAGAAAACTGAGGAGTGTGGGCATAAAAATATTAAGAGAAATCCTTGTAATAGAATTATAAAAGAAACGCCAAAGAAAGACCCCTTTATGCAAATGAACCCGAAAAAGGCAAGCCCCACGTCCATGTGGTATATTCCTGATTGTCCACCACCAGATTCTTGTATGATGCCCATACGATTGGATGTGCTGCACTATAGAGTTAAGAAAAATCGTACCTGTCAAGAAACCTGGGCAGAATGCCCAATCCAGTATAAACCCAAAAGAATGTGTTACTATAATAAAAATGAGACTGCTGCTCCCATCACGGAGCGACGCAAGCGTGTCACGCCTACTAAAAAATCTTGTCGCGTCGTAAATCCCATGGACTGTAGTTGGAAAATACCGCATGTGGTTAAATGTCCACGATTTAAATTGCCATGCTGCAAGACAGTGCGTCAACCACCTACTTGCCCGAAGAAAAGGGTAAAGAACTCCTGCGTCAGGCGTAAGACTCCGTATCCTAGTTACTCGGCGTGTCAGAAAGCAGAAATCTTGCCTTCTATATTCAAAGAATGCCGCTGCCGCGATTCCATTGCTCTTTGCGATTTGTGGTCTGAAATACGACGACGCATTGCAAGCAACCTGCCCATATCACCAAAATGTGGCCAAATTTAGAACACTTTTCAGATCCGATAGAAACAGACGTCCAAGGACCCATTGTAATTATTCGCATTGCCTTGAAACACGAGATCATGAAATTCGTGTAATACTTTGCGCACGATGGGCATCGGATCATTTTTTGAGCGTCAAACCTGCTTCTTCTATTTTTTGCATTCACATATTTACATCGAACACTTAAAAAAAATATGTGATGCTTTATTTATAAATAAAAGTTTTGAAATTGTACAAATAAGTTGTTAATTCTTTTAGAAAAAAGCAAAACTCGTAGATATAAACGTTTCCTTGTATAGGTAAGAAATGTAGTCAGCTAGAGCACAAATGAGAGCGAGAGCAACAATTCGCAAACGTAAGTGAGTGATGCCGCCCGCATGCACACATGTGTACCTTCTAAATGCGTTGTCGCAAATTCTTGTGCTCTATTCATATCTGTTCATATTTGTAGTGCTTTAAATTAAAAAATTAGTTACCCTTTTTGATATTTTTTA
Source organism: Chymomyza procnemis (assembly GCA_035046065.1). Taxonomy (NCBI): domain Eukaryota; kingdom Metazoa; phylum Arthropoda; class Insecta; order Diptera; family Drosophilidae; genus Chymomyza; species Chymomyza procnemis. Next base: position 5,148,468 of record JAWNOJ010000023.1, on the reverse strand, counting down.
ATTACGTGAACGGTACAAGGTTGTCTCACACAGTTTCCCAGTTATATATTACTAAATTCGAAATCGTTTACGACCCTTAAAATAAAAATAATGTTCGAATAACTAGCTTTGAAAAAATTTTCCAAATAATTTATACAAAATTATAAGTTCAGTGATTTTTGGTAGTTGTATATACAAATACATCGCATCGGCATGTTTAAGACTTTTTTGCATCTGCCGCTGCGGCCCAAACGTGTTGTACTTGATTCCGCATTGAATCGGCATTTGCAGCAAGTGTTGATCCCAATGCGATGGCACTTTAGTCAAGCCGATTCCGAAAGAATTTCCAGAATGAACAGAATGCGAAGTTGCCGAAAATGCTGCATGCACAAAACAAGTGCTGGTGGTATCTTAGATTGGCAGCCGAACTATGGAATACGCTATTTGCGGGATATAGATTGGTTGCACAAAGAGCAGTGGAATGCTTTTCGCAAATTTTGTATAATCCAGAACCTGGAGGACTGGGCACTACGAAAATAAACAAGCCGTTTTCAGAAATTTTTTGAGTTCCAAATCAAGAATAGGTAAAGAGTTTATGATATATGTAAACATATGTTTCTGCTTAACATCGCAGAAATATTTGTTATGGAATCATAAAATTTTTCAAAATATAAGAACCTGAAAACATCTGAGATTAGCATATCGGAGCACTGGGACCAACATTAATATTCTCAAAGTATTTTTCTGATTTGTGCTTTAATGACTTTTTGACGTAATTACATAAGTCACAGTTAAAAATATAATGTATTATAAAGTTACTCAATTCGAATTCTTCTGCTTTTTTGACCGAGTCCAGGCTGTCTGGGTACACAATTGTGCGATTTGAAGTATTTTTAAAATGAGATGTACAGATTTTCCCTCATCCTAGACCATCAAATTATTCAAGGCATGCATTGTCTAAGCAATCAAAAGAAAATCTCCCTGTTGTTAGCAGACTCCGTCCGGAATACAAACAAAAACGTGTTATTAAATTATGCATGGAATACTCAAGAATTCTATCGAATTTAACAAAGTATGTCATAAGAATAAATTTAACAAAATAAAAAATATGTGCGAAAATGACATTAGTTTTAAAAAAAAAGGAAAAGATCTTTAGTTTTAAGTAGTTTCGAAGATAAAAATCAATACGTAACTGAATGCTACTATGGCGGGTACTTCGATTTTAGCCACAATCTCTGTCGAACGTATCACTAAGTTCGCAACGCATTACTCCAGGTCAAAGTCTGCCACACCTGGCGGTAGTCCTGATGACACAAAAGGATTACTCGTTTGCTTACTGCAAATGCTAGCAAAGAATCAAAGACAAAGTTCGCTCTCCCGGCCCGTAAATCTGCCCAAGACTAGACGTTCGAAGCACGTGTACAAGAAGACGCACATTTCCGTGCCTGTTAAAGAGCACCTAAACCATTGGCTTGGACACTCGGGTCACAACGAGCACAGCTTTGTGCAGTACAAAACAAAGTTGCCAAAACTCAAGAAAGTTGCATTGCCCATGCTTAACTACGAATCAGGAAGCCCACTTGGACACATGTTCAAGCAAACCTAAGGGGCCCATTATGCCTTCGGCACTGCTTTAAAAATTCAAAGATACAAAATTTTTCAATGTGTGCTTTATTGTATAACGAGTCAACTTAGTAACGAAGGACAATTTTGGCTCTTTTTGGGCTGTGATTTACTTGCAGTGCTTTTCATACCACTAGCGCTGCAATTAGATCTCACCTAATAAGATTTAAAGTCGTGACTTCTGTTAACTTAGTAATAAAGATTGTATTTGTGTCACAATTAGTCCATCAATCATATTGGCAAAAATAATTATGTATGCGAGGATTAGTTGAAAGTTTCAATACAGCTCCATGGCACCTTCGGGCTTGTTTCATTTTTCAGCTTACTTTTTAATGTATAAAGTCTTTCGCTTTTGATTTATTTTTGCAAACAATTTCCACTGAATCAATAAGTTGGCAGGCCCAACACATGAGCAACTGTCAAATAGTAACAATTTATATACAAATATTCCAAGAATGGAAAAAAAACAGCAACTGTCTTAAGTTAAAAATAAGTGTGCTACCGTTAAAAGTACTGCTTTTCACTTTCCGAAGGAAAAATGCAAGGGTTTTAAGCCTTACGAACAATCCGCATAAACTTTTTTAAAAGAATTGATTGGGCAATTACATTTATTTAATTTAGTATTTTCGTGGGATTATGTTTACCAACTTTCGATGCGGATTTCCTTATCATGAATAAACTTCATTCCATTTTTGGCAATGGAGCTCCATCAAGGACCAGTTTTAATCGATGGTATGGTAAATTCAATCGAGTTCGTAGTACACTCCAAGACGAATTTCGTGGAGGTCGTTGTTACGGAATTCATTGCAAACCTATCGTGAGATTGCGACAACCTTAGGCATTAGTGGGACCAGCATGCACTCAATATTACATGAACATTTGATTGTCAAAGAAATTTGTTGGCGCTGGATCCCCATACAATTTGTCAATCGCTCAATAAAAAAAGAGGATGGCGATCGTGACAGGTGATTAATCATGGATGTACGCGTATGAGCCCAAAAGTAAACAGCAGTTGACTGTATGAGTGTTTCAAGAACAGCCAAATCCAACCAAAGTTGTTGGTATTTTAAAAACCAATAAAGTGATTTTCAATGATTAATATTTATTCATGTTCTCTATTCCCGGAATATTAAAGGGCAACCTTTGTATTTAAGAGCTATAAAAATAGTTATGAACTCTAAAGATTAGTCAGACATAGTCTCCAAGCCATAACAAATGGCGAATCATTAAAAATATTTGCTATGAATCTGCCTTATTTCACAGGTAGACGTTGGGTTTTGAAATTACTTGAAAATATCTGTTTTTTACGAATGAGCCATTTGTTTTTTACCATTTTCATTAAGTTCATGCCAAACTCGTGGAACATTGCAAATCTTATTACAACATATGGTAATAAAACTGCCGTTCCTTTATCTTCATTAAGTGTTCAACTGGTTTTTATCGCTTTATAAAATCAATTGTATATTTTCGCACCCTTGTTCTGCGCATTGCTTATGAATAGAGATATTCAAACTTAGTCTTCGCCCATATCTCGTTATCCATCTCAACACTAAACTATGCTGGAAACAGTATAAAAATACTGCGCAATGCTAAAGGAAACTTGGCTCGCATTCCTCGAAAGATAAATCCCGAACGGATGAAAGCATATATAACACCAACTTGGTGTTATAGCATTCAAGTGCGGAAAACTGAAAATCGCTAAATTGAATGAAAAAAATAGACCAAACAAATCCTTCCAAAAGTCACTTGCCTGTACCGCAGTCCAGCCTTCAATATACGCACTTCAACTGGAGAGGGAATGATGCCCAAATCTTCTCGTATCAGAGTATGTTCCATATGGCTGCGGAATGACTGTGCATCCTGTTTGCGGCAATGTAGCCATGAGAATGCGCCCTTTTGACTGCCAATTGGATATCTCATATATTTAATACTTCTATATATTTAATACTTTCTTATCTAATAAATAAATAAAGAAATCAAATATATTATATATGATCTTTTGAACTCCTACTTTTCACCATTACTAGCGCATATTTAAGAAAAATATTTGCATGTCACTTGGGATTAGTCACGAAAACCATAGGAGCCATAGCCACGAAAACGTTGGTTGATGGTCACGGTCCCGAAAAAAAACCGTTTATTTGTATGGTTGCAAAATATCCTGTGCAACAAAGAATATTTTACGTTCCCGGAGATTGCTTAAGGAAAAACCGGCCTAAGTTAATTTGTTTGTTAGTTACAATTTCGTATGTCTCAATCAAAGCAACTGCTGCTCATTTATAATTCAGATGTCACTTTTACAACACACTTTTTCATTCCATTTACTTTGACATTTTTCGGCTGAAAGTCTAAATTTAAAATTGCTCCCAAAAAAAAAAAAAAAATAAAAAAAAAATTTTTTCTCAAAATCAAATTCTAAAAATGTCTCGCACAATAAATTCGGCACGTACAGCTTTTTTGGCCAAAAATTGGTCATTTAAGAGCATTAGTCTTGCTTGGAGCTGCATATTTCGTCAGAAATCTAATGACGCTCTTGAAGCATCAGACTCGCAGAAAACTGCTATTTCCAATGCACAAAAGATTTGTGAGGAAAAGAACTTTGGACAACAGTACGTGTTAGATGAATTACTTTGGACGAATTCGACAGATATCCAACATCTTGATGACCATCACGCACATGAGAAGAGATCCCCACTTGGCTTGACTGAGGATTATGAGACTGTACAAAGCTATCTGCATGATTTGCAGATTTTGTCCGATGAAGCAGAGCCATTAAATTGGATGGTTGCAAATCAGCAGAAAGAGCGCAATCTGGAAAGTGCCGAGACAGATATCATTAACGATGAAAAAATTTATCAAACAATTTTGGAATTAAGCGTGAACCTGTTGAAACTACGTGAAACATTGGTTGAAGAGGACTTTACGCATACCACTTCTGTGGATCAAATTTATAAAGCAATTTTGGCATTACGTTCGGATATACAAAATATACCTATTATAATCAAAAGCTTCTTTGAAGAAGTAAATGGCATTAAAATTCAAACAAATCCGTTTTTGGCTAGCTTGGATCCTAATTCTAACCGAGAAAGCGCAAAACCACAAGCAAATGTTGGTCAAGAATATATGCCCGCGTTGATGACATTGAAGCAGAGCAGTGATAAATTGATTGAAAAGCTGATAGATATGCAAAATGGTAAGAATTTTTGGCAAGTTTGTGGAAACCATCTATAAATAAAATAAAATTTGTCTTAATTCAGCAGAAGAGGTAGATTCTTCAAACACGGTTCAGGCGACAGCTGAGCAGAACAATGATAAAGTTGACGAAAAGCCCTTGGAAGTGCAAAAAGGTGAGTATTTTTTAGGAGTTTTTCGACAGCAATATAAAATGTATCTGCATAGCTACAGAGGAGGCAGACGCTTACAATGTACTTCTAGTGATGGCCGAGGAGGGGTTAGCTGAGCAAAAAAGTGAAAAGTCTATGGGAGTGACAAACGGTAAGTGGTTTCGTGGAGTTTGGGAATAATCAAAAAAAAAATGCATCTTATTTAAGCAGAAGAAGCTTCGTGCCTCGTTCCGACTATGGATACGACGAACTCATCAGAGCAGAGCAGTGAAAAAGGTGAAGAAAAGCATTTGGAAATGTATAAAGGTAAGTTTTTTTTGGGGGGGGATTTGTGGAGAATCTCAATAAATAATTCAATATTAACAGAAGAGGCAGATTCTTATCAAGCATTTTCAGTGGTGTCCACGATGGTGACAACGGAGGAAATCAGGGATAAAGTGGACGAAAAGAGTTCAGAGACCTCAAAAGGCAAGGTTTTTTCTCGTTTTTAAGAGTTTGTGTAGAAATTTATAAAAATTTCTTTAATACTAACAGAGGAGGCACCTTCTTATCACACGCTTTCGGTAATGTCCAACATGAAGACAGTTAAGGAGGTTGTTGACGAAAAGCCTTGCGAATTGCTAAAAGGTAAATATTTTTTGGGGAATTTGTAGACAGCCTATAAACGAAATTTTAATACTAGAAGAAGAGGTAGACTCTTCTAAGGCATTTACGACAACGAGTGCAATGGCCACATCTCAGCAGAACTTAGAGATACTTGAAGAAAGGACTTCGGATATGCATTCAGGCAAGTATTTTTGGGGGAGTGTTTGTAGAAAGCCTTAAGAAATATATCTTCATACCAACAGAGGAGGCAGAATCTTACAAAGTGTTCCCGATGTCCAAGATGGCCCCACCTGAGGAGAGCATTGAGACACTAAAAGAGAAGGTTACGGAAGTGCATAAAGGCAAGTATTTGTAGGGATTTTGTGGAAAGTCTTAAAAAATATGTCTTTTTTCTAACAGAGGAAGCAGACTCTTACAAAAAGTTTCCAATACAGACCAAGATGGAAACAGCTGAGCAGATAAGTGAGGAAGATGAAGAAAAGTTTTTCGATTTGCCAAATGGTTAGTAATTTTAAGAAGCTTATAGAAAGCTAAATTAAAATGCATCTTCACAGAAGCAGAGGAACCAAACTCTTATAAAACTTTTCCAATAACGCAAAAGATGGCGACAGCTGAGCAGAGAAGCGAGGACAAGCCTTGGGAATTTGAAAACGGTAAGTGCTTTTGCAAAATGTTGGTCAAATCTATACAAAAATGTTTCTTAATCAAGCAGAAGATATAACTCCATTCAACTTTCCTGCAACGTATGTAATAACCACATCTGATCAAAACATCGAAACAAAGGAACAACCTCTCGAAGTGCAAAAAGGTGGGTATTTTTTTGGCATATTATGGAAGATCTTTAAATAAAATTTTATCTTTTTTCAGATTCTATCTTCCATTCGACTAGCTCCATGATGTCTACACCTAAGCAGAGCGAGAATCAAATCGAAGTGCAAAAAGGTAAGTATAATTGGGAAATTTTTGGAAAATCTTAAAAATATCTTTCTATTATTAACGGAAAAAACAGATTCATATAAGGCGTTTCCGGTTATAGAAATAGCAACGCAGCAATGCGCGGAAGACCACGCCGTTCTTGACGATGAATTAGACGCAAATCAAAAATTAGTGGATGGTAAAGAACGCACAGTTAGTGGAATCGAAGGGCCTCTTGTGAGGAATATGGTACCATCTAGGCTAGATCTCAGTCAAGATGCCTCACGACACCTTATGCGTTGTGTTCTGATGCGTGCACTGAAAAAACTAGATGACAATGATGGGAGTATTACCGCTAAGGTTGTTATGGTTGATGCAGATGATAAATAGAATATATTGTTAATGAAACAGTTTCCAAAATCAGTCAAGCTTACAAGTACCGTATCTATATTAATTTCAATTTCTGTAACAAGGTTCAAAAATTCACACGTTCATTTCAATAGCATATTAAAAGTTCATACATACGAATGTTTGGTTTTTTGTCTCATTTATTCTTGTACAGATGCGAATTTTTGTAAAGCAAAAGGCTTAAGCATTATTTCCACTTTTCCAACGATTTTACATTTTTTGGCTTAGATTAAGAATAACGTTTAAATTGCATGTACGCATTTACTCCCATCGACTTGGATTTGTTTACTATTATGGATTGTATTAATCTGGGGTGTTCACTGCACTTGGATGACGGCTTGCAGCTGCCACATATATCATTGGTTGGTTTAGTTGGCCATTGAGCTACACCAAGCAAGATTAACCCAACGACAGCTAGGAATGGCAAACAGCAATCACTGCATGTTTAAATTTAATTGAACATTTAGCCAAATTAAAATGCATTTTATTACGCAGCTTGCCAGGTAGAGAGCCAACCAAAACAGACATAGAAATGCAAACAACCCAAAAAAAAACAACAAAAAACAAAAACCCCCCAAAATGTTTAAACCCGAAAAGCGCGCTCAATCAGTGACAAGAGACCAGGTCGTAGACGCATTCGAAGTTAGAGACCCACACTCCGAAGAGGCTTGCAGGCTTCGAGGCACTATCAACAATTCCAGCAGGCACGCAACGGTTTTGTGTTGCTTTTCATTTAATTTTTTTTTTTTTTGGTTTTCGATTTGCAGTTTATGCGAAATTTGGCACACATTCCCATGCGCATACGTCTGGGTCTTGAGCCAAACGGAACTAAGGCGCCCAATTGGCAGCAAGAAAACAAGTTTTGTTTTCGTTTGACACAGAGGGACAGCGAGAGGTAGCAGTCGAGTACAAGTTGCAAGAAACATGCGTCTTTGGCATTCTTCAATTGTTTAATAGGCTAATTAAAATGTGCGAACTTAGTAAACCGGGGAGCCTTCGAGGCTTAGAGTATAGAGTATATAGGAACAGGTTACAACGCAGAAAGTCGGGCAATATATGCAAAAATTCGTTGGAAACGAACACGGCTGTCATGTTTCTGGCGCCAGTTGACAGTTGATGTGAGCCACTAAAGCGTTATGCTGCTGGAACCACTTAGCTCTTGTGTTGTTGGTGGTGGGTGGTGCTACTTCAATTGTGCCCCTTTTCCAATGGGAGATGGGGCTTAGAGTGTGGACTAGAGTGTTTGTGCTTGCGTTTTTTGCAATTACATTTAGTTGTTAATTGCATTATGCATATTTATGGATGCTGTATATCCTCGTTTTGTGTCTCCTCATGACCATGGCCAATGGCTGGCTGTTAGTTGGATGCGCCCAAGCAGTGCCGGCAGCGCAGGCAGAGCAGGCAGAGCACAATGTGGCTCATTAGCATACATCAACGCGTTAAGCGCAGCAGAGCAGCAACATAGCCGCTTCGAGGGAATTGTCGCTGGTCGCTGAATGAGTTATGCTATGTTTACACTGCAAACTCCAAAGTGACAACAAAATGTGGCTCTAAATAATAATATGCATATTTGTAAAATCGTGTACATATTGATTTTATGCAACAGCATTTGTAAATTAATTTTATTTAGTTAAATTAAATTAAATATTTTTTATAAAGTTCCAAATTCAATTATTGGTTAGAGGTTATTGTATCGTCATGCAAGTTTTATTTTCTTTTTACTTTACTAAACATTTATTTATATAATGTGAATTCACTGTCCAGTTTGTTTATGATTAAAATTGTTTAAGAATTGCAGTTAAAATAATGCATAGACCAGGCTCCAACTGTGCCAGCATTAGGTTCAACTGTGGCAAAACCGTGACGCAGTGTGAATCCAGCATCAACAAAGCGTCTGCGTTAGAAGTGAGTGTCTGGTTGATTGTATGAGTAAGTAAGTGTATATGTGTTTTGCTGTCTCATTTAAATTAAAATATGAAAATACTCGACAAGCACAGAGCTTAAGTCGTGAGCAGAACAGCAGTGAGAAACTGTGAGAAAGAGAGAGAGGTGTGTTGGAGAAATAAAAATGTGTGAAAATCAAATCTAAAATAGCTGCCGGGCATAATGTAATCAAATTCAATGTGGCTGCAACTCAAATTTGTTGTTGTGGCGTTGTAAGAGTATTAAAGAGTGTAAAAGGAAATGCTAAAACAGTGACGAATGTCAAGTGCGAGACGCTTGAGAAGAAATAAGATTTGCTGAACTCCTTGCGTGAGAAAACTGAACATAATTCAAAAAAAGCAAAAAAAAAAACAAAAAAAAAGGGGGTTACTTTATGAAAACATAACGATTATCTAAACGATATGACAGCAAACAATTTTAATTTACAAAAGAAATAGCCTACAACCAGCATATAAATTTAATTCGTGCAATTATTCATAAAAATCAGAAAAAATATGTCGATTTTTTTCTCTTTTTTGTTTAGGTTTTAAGCTAAATTCAAACTAAATACACGTAAAAAACAAATTAGCTTAATTTCTTATGCGTAAACTTAAGTATATATTTGTTAGTTAAAATTTGGTTTTCTTATGAGTAATATTATTACTATTATTTAATTTTTTTGTGTGCAAAAGCTAAAAACATTCATTATCTAAGCAAAGTTCGATTTAAAAGATTAATTAAAAAAAAATAATTTTTTGGGTACACCAATCAAATATTCATAATCATTTATGTCATCGCTTTTTATTAAATTTAATTTTTTTTTTTTAAATATCAAAACATTTTTCTACTGGTTAAATAAGTGAAGTGTTGTAAAGTAATGCATTGGATATATGAAAACAATCTATTGTCCAGTTTTAAAAGTTGCAAGTTTAAAAGCCTGTGTTGATATAAGGATATTTTTAGCGCCAGCCAGAAAGCTACGAAAAAAGTTGTTTAAAGACAGAATTTTGTTTTAGTATTTAAAAATCTATCTCTTCAAGAAGTTTCAAGAAGTTTTAAATAAGGTAAAGTGGCTCTAAGAGAAAACAACATTTATCAATCTAATTCCGCCATATTTTTATACATATAACTATATGATATAGAAAATTAAAAATATCTTATTTAAAGTCTATTTCTAATCAACGAATGTTTTTCACTAAAAAAAAATATAATAAACTAATAGTCCTTAGGTTTTAATAAAAAAAAATTTAAAATAAAATTATTCTCCTTGACTATGCTATTTAAAAAGAAACACGAACCGCTATGTCTTGAAATTATAAAGATTTGCTTAGGCTTAGGACTTAGGACAGCGCTGTGGAGACTCCAACTCCTAACGTTTGGTATAAAAGGTAAGTATGCTACCGATGACCATGTAGTCTTTATTGGGCATGCTTTATATTGACTAGTACCTCCATCACATGGAGTAAGTGAAGTTGTCAATGCCGAAGAGCATTTGCAAAAGAGTCATTACATTTTATGGCAAATAAACTCATATGCACTACATAATACAAGAGCTTTCAAATTAATTGCATTTTAATTAAATTTTCGTAACACTATTTCATTTTTCTTCATCCAAACCCTGCTTCTTATGTACAATACAACTAAGGCACTTTGTAAAAATTAACCCCTGACAGAGAGTGGCCAGTTAAGATGAGTGCGTCCCACTCATACGCCAACAAGCACTTTGCAACACCTACAAAAACTTTATCTACCCAGACTAAGAAATTGTGCTCCATGTTAACTTTGAGAGCAAGAACCAAGAGAATACTCCAATGGTGCCTTGCTGTGCGCCTGTTATACCAAAAGGCAAAGTTGAGAGACAGACTAAGAGAGCGAGAGAGAGACAGGGAGAGAGAGTGAAACAACAGTGTCGCAGCTTTTGAGTGCTCTTGGAGTGCGGAGAGAGTGCACGAGTTAAGCAGGCAACTGGTTGCCTATCAGAAATGGTCACAAATGGCCGTAATAAATAAGTTGGCCATTAACCCACTTCTGGCATAGACCAAGTCAGCCTGTCATGGCTCATAAGCTGGACATGCAAAGCGAAATATTAGGCGGAATTTTTCTTACCACATCCACATCAATAAACAGCAAAAACTTTCTAATCGCAAAATAATTGCAGCTGGCTCAATAGAAAGATTCAGACGTAATTAAAGATGAAATTGCCGAAAGCACATTTATTTACAAATTAAAAGAGAACTCATTAATTTTTGAAAATTTTAACTAAATAATGTATTAAGAAAATCGCTGTTTTAACACTGCTCTTGCAGTCGCCTCTTGCTTGCCAAATGAAAACAGAGATAACTTTTGGTTTTAGGCCAGTCTTGCTTGAGAGCATTTTGACATCTATATTGTAGCCTCTGGCAAATGTCTACGCTTATTTATGGTCTCAGATTAAAGCCTTGTCTTTTACTTATGCTTGCAATTTAGAACTTTGGCTAAGAGACAAATAAAGTTTGCTATAACGATACTTGCACGACATATTTTTAATTAACTCAAATTGTCTTTGAGATTAAGCTTCAGTTTTTAAAACCCGTTTTGAAAGCTTAACAAAACAAACTAGCTACTACGAAGATAGATCTTGGCCAAGTGCGCTTATCAATAGCCATAACTTTTAGCAATTGAAATAGACTTAATTACCACACAACTACTACAGCTAAAAAAAAAAATCAACCCTCAGGCTAGCCAATTAAACAATGCAGGACATTTAATGACTTTGTTCGGGGGGGAAGAAAAATATAATTTAATTGAAATAATTACACATTAAGTGCATTAATTATTTTCGCTCGTATTTCGCAGTCTCGTCGCAACAACAACAAAGGGAGGTCAACACATGCAAACTATGACGCGCCTGGAAGTCGCCGGAGCCTTTAGCTCGTTTTCTCTACATGCTCTCTCGTGCTTTTTTTTGTAATTATTAATTTAACATGCGCTCTCCGTTGGGTATCGTAGGCTATTAGGAGGCACAACAACAACAACAAAAACAACAACACCACCAGTGGTCAACAACATGGCCAAAACGACCATACACAATGCAATCCTCTATATGCATTCATTTTGCTGTGTGTGTTTCTGTATGTGTATATAGTCGTCGTGGTTAAGTCATAATTATTAACGTAAAATCATAATTAAAAATGTATTTAGCCAGCTTTGAAATATGTTTAGACGCCGGCATAGTTTAACTTGTTGGTTGTTTTTTTTTCTAGCTTACAAGTAGTGCAGGGGGCATACACTGGTTGGGGGAATGCGTATGTAATTAGCCAAGCCTGGCGAGCAGGCAAGTGTCCAACTATGTGCTACACTGTATGTGGGAGTTGTTAGAATATCGATTCGAGCTACAAGTTGGTAAGTTGCAGATGTCTAGCCTGATGTACAATTGTTGAAACTATGTAAGCTTTAGAAAGAGATCCAAAATTCAAGACTAAACTTAAAAATTTGTTGCCGTTGTTGCTACGGAAACAATACGATATAGTTAACCATTGGAATCTTGAAATTGAAAGCTTGAAAAACTAATAAACCCTACAGCAAGACATGACTGAAAAGGACATAATTTGTTCGCTCTTAATCCTTTCGAAAGGTATTACCAAAAAAAAAACTAGTTCGTGCAGTTAACTGTTGATGTGCAGCAATTTGACTGTTGCAAGGGCATTATATTTGTTGCGGGAGACTTAGGTAGGAAACTTAATTCTCTTTCTATTCAACGTCATTATGCGATTCTTCGTTTAGTGGGATAAGTTAAAAAACCTGTTAGAATGTCGATTTACTTCATGGATGCTCTTTAACTGACATAAATGACATTGCGTTGTCGCCATACTCTTTCAGTTGGGCTTACTTTTTTATAGCTTTATATATACTACAGAGTCTGTACACCTCTGATTCAACTTCAATTTACACATCTTCTCAGAGACTTCTTTAGCTTTTAAAGTTATTTTTTACACAAAACTTATCATCTTATGATTTTGTCCAAATAGTTCCGCAAAATAAAAAGAATGTTTTTATTTTTAAATAACTGTACAAATAAAAGTCCCCCATGCTCCGCCTTTGGCGCTAACTATGGTTTAGGGGAATAAATTAATTATTGTTGAATAAAAATATTGACACGGTTTTCTTAAAAATACGTTATAATGACTTATAAATAGATAGACAAACAGCTTGGGGCGCGGAAAAATCTTCTTTTTTAAAGAGAAGTAAAACACTTAATAAAATGAATCGTGTATAAACTACTCCACGATTCCTGAAATTTAAGAAATATTTCTTTCAAAATAAGATAATAAACTTAATTTTTTCGGTATATACTCGTGATGTTTGAATTGTACGCCAACAAGACAACCAACCATTCACAAATCATTCATAATACATTCCCAAAATGCTAAATCTTTAAATCGCACTTGTTGTTAATCCTACTTAGTCACGATAGGAACGAAAGAGAGATAGATAGTATCATTAGCCTGCTATAAATTATAGTACCAATTGCTAATTGTTATATACTGACTGGGTCTAATAGATGACTGAGTGCATCATTCTGTAGAGATATAAAAACAACAACACATGTAATTATACTCTATATATTCTTAATAATAACTAATGTGCATAGAGGAGCAGACATTGTTGTTTACAACGTCAAGTCAGAGGTCCTTTTAACATTTGGTATTTGGTATTTTGTTTTTATTATTTTTATTGTCAATGCCAATTAAGTGAATTTTATGCGCTTTAATAAATTATGAGTTGCACAGCTGACACCGACGACAAACTTTTGTCTGAAGGACAATCAACAAAGCAACAACAACAACAACAACAACAACACGTAAGGATACAAACTTTTGTTGTATAAGCAATTTGAGGAACATGTGTCGTTAAGGTAAAATAGTTATTAGTAAATATATTTATTTACATATATTCTGCACTTTATTTGCATATAAACTGCACACGTGCCGCAGTTTGGGTACAGTTTTTGGGCAAAACAAAAGCAGCGCGTTGCACATACGCCATGTGGTCACAGCGTTGGCCAACAATATACCAAATGGCTTACGAGTGCAGAACATTAAGTAATTCGGCAAGTTACTACTATTTGAGAGCTCATAATACTGCAAAACTTACTGCTTGAAATATTTAATTGGTACGCGTTCATTTTTTCAAACCACCCTCGCACTTAAGCTGATAACTTGAATTATATCAGATTATGAAGTAATTTACCTAAGCAGCTTTGTTAATTAAGTTTATTTTTTACTTAATTTATCACCTTTAAGCTTGTTTTTCCAGCTGCTTGTAACGTCAGCTAAAACCCTATTCTTAGGCAGCCACTTGGAGCTAATTAGCCGTACAAAAGCTGTTTGCTATATGACTGCATTACCATTTTGTTCATGGTCAGACACACCCAGACTTGAAATAAAGCTTAAATTATGCATTTTTCTTAAGCATTTTCGCTGCCATCCTTCTGGCACACCCCTTCCATAAGCTCTGCCCAGCTCATAATAAACGAATTAGCGCCTTTGGCTAAATTGCCATAGAATGCGATTTTATTGCAATTATCGAGCTGGAGCCAACTTTCTATGGCATGGCTGGCTTAAATAAACAACGGAGATAGAATTGAACTCAGCTACACAGCTAGTGGGCCAAATCCTCAGTTTGTGCGGCACCCCCCCCCCCCCTCGTTTCGGGCCACACAATAATCACATAAAATATTAATGCGGGCTTAAACTGGTACCCGGTTTGTGCATGGCCAATTTCTGTGCATCTTGTTTTCTTTATTTTTGGTTTGGTACTCTTTATGTTTTGTTTGTTGATTTTAGCCTTGTGCCAAACCAATGCGCACTTAATTCGAGAACAACACTGAGCGAAAGATCGAGAAAGTTGAGTAGTAAAATATCTAATGAGGAACGAATTTTCAACATGAGATGACCCAATAAAATTTTTAAGATACTTCACTAAGATACGTTTAAGAAACTTTACTAGTACAATCTTAACTGCATTCTAATCTAATTTTTTTTTTTAACTTAATATTTTTAAAATGAAAATCACTCCGTGGAATTTGATTTCATTTTTACGACTGCGCCTGTTCGAATACTTTGTTTGTAGTGATAATAGTCAAAACATCAACTTCTGAAATTAAAAAAAATAATCCTAATTTATGAGGTTCTGATTTATTTGATGCACAATCCAGACCGTCTTAGACATGTTCCAAACACTGGCGAGTTACACAAAGTTGGGAAAGTGAAACTAAATCAAATTTTCACATGACTTTGTATAGTATTAAAGCCATATATCATGAAATAATGCAATTAAAATTTTCAAGAGAAAATTAATATTAGGCGTTTGCTTTTCAGTACCTGTTTTTGGCAAAACCTGTTTGATTTTAAGAATTTGTAGGTTTCACTCTGATAACTTTGAACACAAACTTAATTCAGGATTTTGAAAATGAGTCGCTTCTCTTTGATATTATGAAAGTGTTAACTCTGTTTTAGATGATTTTTTTTAAAGATGGTACACGGGTATGTGATTTGTAAAACAATGACATGGTTATATATACTCAAGGCACTTAACTTACCCAGCATCTAAATTGCAGCAAGCTGGCTACTTAAACAGTAAAAGTAGCAAAGCCTGCAAATTTCAATATTTTGAGACAGATTCTTAGTATTATTACTAAATTATGCACTAAATTGAATTTAAAAAATTAAACTCCCAACTATTAGGCAATTTCAGTAAGACCATTAAGCTATCATCTAAAGAGCCTAGTCAACGATACTGAAAAATATGACAGAAAATTAAATTTAAACATTTTTTAGCAGCTAATATTTGGAAACTTATTATTAGTTCTTCCCCAGAGAAGCAATTCAAGTAATATATACAAGATAGTTAAAGTAGTAAAACTTTATCATTTACGATCCAGCTTGGATTCGGAATAAAAAAATGCAAGATTTTATGATTCGAGCTTTTGATGAAGAGTAAAAAGATATAGTTCAAGATTTGCGTGAGAACAAATACAGATTTAGAGTAAATGTGTGTTACAATCATGGCGTGCGATATGTCAATTAACCCATGGTAGAACTATGCAGGTAGGTAAGGTCATCCCAAAAATAGAATTCAACAATTATTTGTTTTTAAGATTCGCAACTTGTAAGCATCACAACGATAGCTGTACTGTTTCTAACATTAACCTAACATGTTCCCATTAATAAGAATATTAAGCACATCAGTGCTGCAAACATTTTTCCTTTACCTTCTTACTACACAAATAATTGGTTTAAAAGAAAATCAATTACAAGAATACTTTTTATAGTGAAAATTTTGCTAATTCTTTTTACGTAAAAGAACAAAAAGTAGCAACAAAAGCAAACAAGCAATCCGATACAAGCATTCGAAACTACAAAAATTCTCATATTTTCAATGGCTTTGAACTGCAGACAACCCACATATTTGCACAGTGTCTTCAATTGTCGCCTCGTGTGGCAAAAATGCTTAAACATACTCAATGGATAAAGGAGACGCAGTCGAAGTAGGAGTGCAGCTACAGTGAGGCAAAGAAGCGTAAAATAAATGGCAAAAGTAACCAAAACAAAAACTGCTATAAAAGCAACAAGCATTATGCCTTTTGGCCACGTATTTCATACTCATATACAATGTATATATATATATATATATATATATATGAAATGTGTGCCTGAAACTTTAACGAACAAATAACAATAACAACAACTACAACATGCAGCAAGCGCAACAACGGCAAGGAGTACAAACATGGTCATAATCACGCGTTAAATTAATGAGTTTAAATGCTATTTTTGGCTTTAACTATTGCACACACACACACAAGCGCGCGCGTACGAGCGGTTTTAGCCAGAGACGAGCATTTAATTGAGTGTACCACTGTGACTCGTTTGGGTCTGAGAGCGACTCTTGCAAATTATGAGAGGCCCGCCAAGTTCAGGCTCAAACTGTTGCGCATGCGCAGTCAGCCAGCCAACTAACTGGCCAAGAAGGCGGCCAAAATGCCGGCCAAGCAAACCGACCACATTGACTTGGCTATATTAAATTTATTTCAATGTGCGCACTGCCATTGTGCGCTCAGCTTGGCCCACAGTCCGTGAAACCTGAACAGTCCCGACCAAGTACTCACTTATGGCCATTGGGCAAAGCTTTTCGTTGTTGTTGATATTTTTTCTCTGGTCTTTTTATTTGTGCCGCTGTTTTTAGCCGCTTTTGGGCTTTTTCTTATTATTTCTACCACGCTTTATGTTTTATTAAGTATTTGCAGGCATAAAAAAATATAACAGTTGGCCACATTTTTTTTTATGTGGCCCGCGTTGTGCTAATTATTAGGCCTATTGCAGGCACGGCCAATGTTGCTCTCATGATGATCAGATGAAAAAAAATGCAAGTAAACATTTTCGATTGTATAAAGTTGCAACTTGGTCAACTTGCTGGCAGCAGCTGCATATGAGAACAAATGAGGAGCGGCAAGTAGTTTCGTTTTGGCCAAGTACAAAAAGTTGCATCTTTAGGATAGCTGGCCGTTGACGCAGCAAAGGTCAACAGGGAGCGTTAGCATGAAATGTATACATATTAGCCCCTATTATTGTGAACCGACTTGTCGTATGCTTAATAATTCGAAAAGTTAGCACAAACTGCAATCCAGTTTAGCATGCATTTCAGTTTCCATCAATAAAAATCAAGTTTATCTTTCAAATTGGAACGCTTTTCATTTTGACGCACATAAACTCAAATTTATCGATGCTTCGATAAGCTAATTGAATACCTGTATTCACCATTTATTATAACTATCGAATTTATAGCTAATATTTAACTTTAAAAATGTCACAGTCGAAATAAATACATGTAAAAATGTGGCTCAAGTGTTGTAGCTGATCGCTTTGGTTCATTGGATTCATTGAACTTATGGAATATATAGCGTTTCTAAGGAAGAAAGTAAGTTTGTTTTTAACGCTTATAGACTTTTGAACTAGAGCAAAATTTAACTCTTGGATCTAGAATTTTATCTTGATTCCCCAAATCGTGCTTCTTTGACGAATCATGAACTATAAAAACCTTTCTTGTGGCTTCTATTTGGAATAAATGTTTAAATTTATATGCTACTTTCTGTTTTCATCTTTTTTATTGTAAATCCAAGTTCCTGGCTAGCCCCAGATGTGAGACGGTGCATATCTATAAAAAATTCACCCATCAGGCTAGGAATACGGATTAGTTTTATTATATTTTTTCCTTTTTATCATTTATTATTTCATAATTTTTAGAATGTTTAAGTTGTCTAATCTTAGGTCAACTTGACTTATTTGTACCCTTACGTATTAATAAATAAATAAATAGAATATAGCTTCGATAGCTGTGAGAATAAAATATATGAAAGTTAATACGCCCTACTCTCTAAGCTCAACTTTCTCTCTTTATTTCTAGCGTTTTCTTTCAGATCCTAAAATCTTTTTAAACAAAAATTTACATTAAAATTATTGAGCTTACAAAATGAAAAGGGTTATCTTTTGTTGCAAAAATTAAAATCACACGATTCCAAGTATCAATTGAAAGTAACTACTTTTCTCCATTTCTAAGATAATACTATCTCTAAAAGATTAATCTCCAGTTAGTTGTAGTCGTTAAGCTGCCCAATGGCAAAGCCATGAGCCTAATTTAAGCAGCTCAAAGTATATCACAGCCATCTGATCTTTCCATATTCAGAGCATGGCCTAGACTTTAGAAGCACAAAGGGAACATAAGGGAATTAATTGAAGCGAGAGGAGAGTTCGAAAGCACAAGTTGTAAAACAGTCATATTGGCCTTACTTCAAAGAACCCCAATTGTTGAAAAATATTGAAAATATAAAATTGGCAAATACGATTATGTTCCTGCAAGTTCATACGATGAAATTACCTATGCGTTCCAACTAACAAAGCTAGTTAGCCAAGTTATTATAATGATTATTGTTTTGCCAACTTTTGCACAAACTTAAAACAAATTTTTCTATAAACTCGCCAACTTAAACGCTGTGCTAACTTTCAAAGTCTTCTAAAAGAAGATCTCCCACTAACCAACGAAAAACAAAAAAACAAAATCCTGCTTATTTTATTTACTTACCTAGTAAATATGTGAAAATTTTCCAGTAAATGTGGTAAAGTGCAATTTCCAGTTAAGACCAACACCAACTCAAGACCCAAATTCCAGGCGGACATATTTCAGGCTTTTGTTGTTGTTGTTTGTTATTAATTTAAAATTAATTGCAAATAAATTACAAAGCAATTTGAGTGTCTTGCAGTTTATTGCGGCTTCAAGTTGCTCTTATTATTGTTGTTGTTGTTGTTTTTGTTGCCAGTGCGTCAGCTGCATGCAACTTGAAATTGGCAGCGTATTTAATTATAAATTAATTATATTGCAAGTTGCAACTTTTGAGCCTCTACGTAATGCCAATAATCAAGAGCCGCATTATATTTAGCTGCAATTAACTATAATGCATTATATGGCATGTTGATTTTGACGTTTTGCTCGTTTTACTTTATATATATATATATCTATTTATTTATAATGCGCCCCAAGTTGGGCCCCTCTAGCCGTATTTCACCCCTGATGCGATTAATTTTGCTTGAGTAAGTGAAAAAAAAAAACGAATGCATATAAAAGCAATTGCAATTTGACTTTGTCTTAATTATGGTGGCATTAAAAATTATTTGCCATGTTGCTGACATGGTCGACAATTTAGCTAACTTATATATATATAGCAACTATACTATATACAGTATATAAGTAGGCTGGTTTTTATACACTATATATTAGCAATAAGAAGTACATAAGCTTAAAGTACAAAAAAGTTTAAGTTGAAAAGGGCATTGCGGGTTGACCAAATTAATCATAATAATATAATCAAGTAAAAAGAAACCTCTTTCTTCAAGAGAACTAAGCAGGTGCAACCCAACTTTGAACCATATTGACTCTGAGGCACAACCTTAGCTTCTTAAAGATCATTGGCAAAAGAACCATTTTATTGTATGAACAAGAAAGTTGAGATTGCAGACCTACAGCACAGAAACATTATTAACGAATTTGAGAAGCAGTATGCAAGGTTTTGGAAGAACCAGAAGCGAAAAATAATTAAGGCCTAAACTGCACTGATTTATAGCTTCTATTAAAATTTTTAAATCAGATCTAAATACTTCAAAATAAATTCAAAAAAAAAATATTTTGGAAAATAAACAAAATCTCATATGTATATACAATACAATACATTCAATATTTTTATCATGAATTCAAATAAAAAAATTGTTTATAGTTTAGAAATATATTCTGCAAATTGCAGCGCATAAGTCTTTAACTTTTATAAAAAGTATTTCAGGGTATATAATATTCTCAATGGTACCAATTTAACATCTAATTGTTGATAACGCCGCTGTAATTTTATCATCAATAAATTATAAATTAAAACCGAATGAAGTGTACAAAACGTGCTAATGATAATAAGCATGTGATAGAATATTGAATTATTTATTTATTACAAAGTTACTAATTGTTCCTCGGAGCATTTTGCTCGCATTGTTGTGCGTCATATTTGTGGCGCCATCTGGCAACAAGTATTTGCAGTCTTATAAATGCACCCGTCGCTCGGTTTACGCGGAAGATACGTTCCTGACCAAATAACCTAAATCGAATCATTACTCCATATGGCAATTATATCAAATGAAAATCTTTGGTGATTTTGGTCTTCTACCAATATTATTACAGCCTTTACCATGTTTTCCATAGTATCTTTTCTTACATATGACGATTTACTGATAGTCGTTAGCATTCCAGATATTACACTTTTTCTAATTGAGTCTTCATATAGCTTGATTGTTCTAATTATTGAATAGCTCATTAAACAAATTTAAGCAATGCCTGCCATACTTTCAGTCCAATATATCTATTTTTGTTTTCAACCAACAAATTTTTTCCTTCATCTTAGTTTTGTTAATTTTTGATTTTCCCATAATAAGACTTAAAGTTTTGAAATTATGAAAATGATATTTTAAAACGAAATTAAAAATTATAGTAGTAACTTATTGTCGTACTTAACTTTTTGTAAAAAGTTAGTAAGTTTTAACGGTTTAAAATCATTTAATGTTAAATTTTTATTTTTGCAGAAAAAGGGGAACACCCGGTCTTTGTGTTTTGTTGAAATATTATAATGCTATCCTAGCATGCAATACGATAGTCAAATGAAGCGTTATCAAACTTAACTAAGATCATAAATATTTCTACATTCATACCAAACTTTAAATTAAAGTAATATATATTTATTGTCGAATCGTAAAAACATCCTAAATTCGAATCCAATTTGTGTACTTTACAATTATGTCATTTCTAATTTGACTCTTCCTGCAGCAATATTAATTAAATAATAATAATAAGAGTAATAAAGTGAAAAAAAATTAAAGTAGTAAATCAGCATATATCCATGGTTATATCCGTACATTGATTAAATTTGAAGAGGTTCCAAAGAATTTCTTAAAATACATAATAATATAATAATAATCCCCATCATGACTTTATTCACTGTTGCACTCTACTTAGATAATATTTAATTACATAAAGAACAAACAATAAAGTTATAAATATTTCAAATTCCGATTAGCTTCCGATGAGTTTTCTAATGCCTGGTCATAAAACTAGAGACTTGACTTGCAACTACCATGTCGAAAATGCATGCAAGGAATTGTAGATCCAAGTCAAAAAATGCCGTGTTAAAGACCACATGGAAGATATAATGAATTTTTAAAAATATCTACAAAATCATGGCTCAATGTGAAACAAAAGTATATAAACTAATTATATTATTAGCTAAACTTTCTATTAATATAAACAAATTAAGTGAATAGTTTGTAAGTTCTATGGTAACCCGTAGAAAGCTTAATGATGACATATGTAGAAGTACTTTTTTTCGCAAAAAAATATTTTGTATTTTAGGGTCACAGTATCTAGACAACTAGATGGCGCCAGCGGTAAGCAAATACAAAATTCTTTTTTATGGGTAGAAACGAAAAGTAAATGTTCGAAACAGCTATTTTTTACAGAAAGTATCTGAAATTGATTTTTTGGTAGTCAAGCGACAACTTTGTTTCAATATTTACCAATTAATTTTAAATGAATAATGGATGTTTAAATTATTAGACACGAAAACATTACATATTTATATGGTATATAAATTAAAAAGTATATAGATATATAATATAATTTACAAATGGTAATTAAACTATATAAAAGCTACTTAAATTATTTGGACGGATTTGTTTAAGCGCCTACTGGTACTGTGACTGGATAAGACATGTACATGGGATTGGGTTGAGACGGTCCCCAAAATGACCACACGACTTTTTTCAGCAAGTCACCAAGAAAAGGGGACTCCAAAATCCTTTAGCAAACTGCGGCGACGCGAGGCCCAGTGGACATCCGCTATTTTTCGTAATCATTATTTCAAATGATTTGCGGTTCCCCAGACCTAAATGTTATACCATCAAGTTGGCGTTGATATACTTCGATACACTTATTTTACTTTTTAAATATGCTGCTGCATCTGCGCAATAGATGTTCCTTTAACACGATCTGACATGGCAGTCGCAACTAAAAAATCCAAAGCGTACCCAATACCAAATATTTACACTATTAAAAAATAATTACAAATTAAAAAAAATAAAAATACATGTTCAGGCTCTTGCAAGCAATTTCTTGAACAACAGCAAGAAAACTAGTTTTTAAAAAATAATTCCATTTATTATAAATGCATTATCGACGGCGCTCATAATTTCTTGAACTTGTAAATTTAACACAATTTAACCCAATTTATTTTGTGTTGTGTTCTCCGCTTTTGCAATATTCTCTTAAGGGAAAACAAAAAACGCTCCAACTCATTTGCAGTCAATTTTCGCGCTGTTAAGCTGTCATAAAAATTTTTGCTCAAAAAACCAAAAAAAAACACATTTTTTAATAAGCAATTATTGTCTGGTTCTCTTTGGATCTCTTTTAGTGTTTTAAGTCTTGGCATATACGCGGCAAGACTTTTAACTAATTACAAACAATTTACATGCAACACACTTTTACAGGTTATGACAAGCGGCCGGTGACGGGTGGCGAGCGGCATGAGGCAGAGTCACGGATCCGGCAATGCTCCAGGTACAAGAGAGCGAATGAGTGTGCGTGTGTGTAATGTGTGTGGATAATCCCGCTTAAATATTTGCAACATTTAAAGTAAATGCAAAACCGGTTGCAAGCATAATGATGTTGCTGATCATCATTAACATGTTGCAGATGTTGGCGTTTAGCATGCACACACACACAGACACCCACAAAGAGAACACAAGCAAATCAAATCCGTTTGGCACGCACGTACCACCAAGTGGTGGTGCACAAGAACTTGGCAGAAATTGAAGCCACGTCAAAGCTGGGAGTCCCCAATGCGCGCTCCACTTACGTCTTGTGCCATCTTGCAACACGACTCATGGCACTCATTGCGCATGCGTGGCGCATACTAGTTGCAGCAGCGACAGCTCAACTTATAATTAGCGACTTAAATTAGAGTACCAGCCATGGTGTTGCGACTGACTGTACTTTCACCAACCAGGTTGGCAGCCTAGCAGCCTGGCAGCCTGGCAACCATGTGGCAGGCCAACAGGCCTCAGCAGCAAATTGCTGCGGCTCAAAAGCGGAGGGTGCTGCTATGGGGTAAGCCAAATGCCAAGCCTGCGGCTTTAAGTGGCTCATTAGACGCTTGTCTATGAGTCACACAGCAGGCAACTTTTAAGTGCAGCCAGTCGGCTGGCCAAAAAGAAAAAAAAAACAACAAACAAAATGCACAAAAAATAATAATAATAAAAATAACATTTATAATAGGCAAAAACTTGGTACATGCGACTACGTTCATAATTAGGCTTAATATATCTTGTTCGCGTCTAACTGAAGTCTATTTATTTTTGGTTTTTTTTTTCATGGCCTTTTAATAGAATATTTTTATTGCACCTGGACTTACTTGTTTGGTAAAAACTAATATTATTTTTTTTATTATTATTATTTCATTATTTTGCGCTGATTATTTTTTGTGCTGCTTATGTGCGTTTTTTTTACAATTTTTTGTATGCATTTTATTCAATAACTGCAGCGAGTTGCTTTTGTTGCAAGTTGTTGTTTTTGTTGCTGCTGTCGACCGAGTAGATTACTCATTTGACTCTGAATGCACATAAATATTATAAAACTTTTTGTATTACTTTATTTTTATTAATTGCTTTTTGCAGCATTTTGTAGGCTCTATTGAGCATTACAAGTCGCATTTGGTTTCTCGGCAATTATGGGATTTGTCTATATTGTTCTTGGTATTGGTGTGATTCTGATAGTGTGTGTGTGTGTGTGTGTGTGTGTGTGTGCGTGTCGTGTGTGCTGATTGTGTCATTAGTTTGACAAGCTCAGTCCATGCCACTGTGAATGGTTCACAATAGAACTAGATAAATAGCTTGTACTTAAAAAAACTAATTAAAATAAAATCCATTCATTCTGCTAAACGCATAACCTTTGATTTTTTGAGAAAAAAAAACACGAATTTAATATAAATAAACTCCAAGGGCATTGCATCCTACTTGCTTCGTTTACTTATAAACAATTCGTGGTTATTAGCAAGTTTATATTTTTTTTTGGCAACACATCAAGCAATTCTAGCTTCAATCACCTCGAATATGAGATTTATCTAGATTGGTTTTCGTATATAGGTGAAGGGTCACAGTTCTATCTTTCGCTTAACTCGCTACATTTGACGCACTAAACAGATAATATTGCGGACTTCATTCGTGAAAAATCGACCGAGAGAGTTCGACTTAATTGAGGCCATCTGGATAGCAGCGCAAGCGACAACGTTTATATTTAAAATAAGTTTATTTTTTTTAATCAATTAGCCCGTT
Source organism: Chymomyza procnemis (assembly GCA_035046065.1). NCBI lineage: Eukaryota > Metazoa > Arthropoda > Insecta > Diptera > Drosophilidae > Chymomyza > Chymomyza procnemis. The sequence continues at coordinate 5,123,720 of JAWNOJ010000023.1, read as the reverse complement.
TCTAATTCAATTAAGCATCTCCACTTCAAGGCTTGGTTAGCACCTTTTGCGGTAATCTTCGCTTTGATACAAATTGTAGTATTGTTTTGAAAAAAAATCGATTATCGATTTTGAAAACGCGAATTCTGTTCAACGAAAAAAAACATTACTTTTGACAAAGAACTACATGAATTTTATTTATTGTTAAAAAAATATTTTAAAACTAAAAGTTGAGATACAATTTTTGTGCTGAATAAAACTTACACAAGGAAACAATTGCTTGTATGACATAATAAGCAGGGCAGTCAGCAGTAGCCCAAATGAGTGCGAGAGCAATAAACAAGCAAACACGTGCCAAAGAGTTGTCTCCTTTGAACTAAGTGTATGTGCATTCAGAGACTGATCTTATTTGAACTAGTCTACCAAAGTATAGTAGTTTTTAACTTTTAAGCGCGTTTAAGTTTTAGTACAATATATTATTGCAAATAGTTAAATTAAAAAACCTATTTTAATATTTGTTTAAATTTGTAAAACCAACTTAATGTAAAAATTCGCCTAGATTTCTACTTCTTAAATGCGAAATCATTGGGATAGCTTTTTTAATAGCTGCTCGAATAGAAATTGAACCTACAATTGAAAATCGTATTCGAACATTCGCATTGTCTTTATGTAAGAGGGAATAACAGGGGCTACTAGTGCATTTTTTGGTACCGATGGAAATAGAGATAATAACAGTACAACATCGTTGGTTTTCAATTAAAAAATATTGACAATATCGTAGACTAAGATCACACGACCAGAAAAAAACACACTATGTTTGCTGAATGAGAAGATGTGTCCAACATGCAAAAACTATTACCAAAAAACACTTAAAAACTTATAACATATATTAGTAATTATTAATGCAAACAAAAACCAATATGAGTACAAAAACATTTTTAGAAGTTGAAAATGTTTAAAAATTTTTACTTGACAAAAATGACATAAATTTCGTTGTACTTGGACTAGGCATCTAAGCCGCCTGCCCATTTTCTACGTGAATCACCAACCCAATCTTCCACACTCAGCGTGGAATCTAAATAACACTTAACAAAGGTAAGTTTAGCTTGAAATTATTTATTATATATATGTACATATTCAAAGTTCCAAAACCGTGGGGTTTTTAGATTTTTTTACAACAATTATCTATTAGTGTATCATTCTGTGTAACGGCCTATTTTTTAATCAATTTTTAGGTACTTTTTGATAAGCATTGAAGAAATTTACAGCATAAATATTTATTTAAACTTTAGTTATTCTGAATCAAAAATATTTCTCTAAAGTGCAAATCCTAGAGGTATTTATGATAGCTTAAATTTCAGAGACCATGTTTCACTGTAAAACATTCTTTCAAATGTGATGCAAAAAATTCCAAATACAATTTTTAACTTGGGGAAACTTTTTATATTCCTTTCTACCAACTTCGAATGTCGCAAATCCACTTAGCTAACTAATTAACTTCATCTGATTGGTCCTCTGAAGCAATTATTTAAAAAATGAGAAATTGATTCCCTTTGAACATGGTCATCGCTCCAAAGGCGTAGCATGGGTATATCTGTATTAATAGCTTTTCGAAGAGATCAGGAGCTAAAGTTTATAGCCCAACCCGAATGGCGGTGTATTCAATTAGTAGAGATTTTCACAGTTAAATAGCTTATATTTGCTAGTTATGCCAGTGCTAGACAAATGCACCAGTGCTACAGAGTAGAATCGAACCACCTACCTTCCGATTTAGAGACCCTACCACTACACTTCCAATGCCCAGAAGCAAGTACTTATTACCAAAATTAAATACGGACAATTTTTATGACTTGCCAGAAACTCGAACTTAGTTGACTACAGAGTATGGTCTACAGAGTATGCTAACCAAGCATAAAAGATATTCCAAGTAAAAGTATATTACACAAAATTTAAACCAAAATAAATACGAATTATCTAAACATAGTTAATAAATTGTAACATAAAATAAGAAATCAGGTGTGAAGTAATTAATTGTGGTCATAAATATTACTAATAAATATTATTGATTACTCGACTGTGTATGCGTACAAAAATTGTAGGAAATGAAACTAAAATAGACTTAAAAGTTTAAAAAATTTTGAAGGAATTAAGTAGTATTATATAAAATAAACAAATATTTATAAATATTAAATATTTTATTAATATAAAATAGTAAATCTTAATATATTTAATATGAAATTTACTTAGTGCTAGCAGTTTGAATCGTAAGCATAAAACTTATTGTAGGTAACTTCTTTTAATTTTTTAGATGAATCAATAAATTAGATATCGATATTAATTACGAGAAGAACATCGAAGCAAACTTGATTTATAACCAATAGCTACTGCATCAAGAAAGCGAATATAATTTAGAAACTGTCATCAACCATCAATAAAAACCATTTTTGAGCTAATTTTCAATTAATTATGTAAATAATCTATTACAAATAGACTAAAATTAATTGAAACAAACATTTCCTGAAACCCTACAGTTCATTTCTCAGAATTGCCCCTAATTTAAAGTTCACTTGAAATAAATGCAAGCACAAATATCTTTGTTCTTTCCGTCACAATAATCGGCATTGAAATTAAATCTCTATCCAAGTCTCTACACTTCGACTTTAATGTTTTTGCAATTTCCTACTCATTGCTCATAATTTTCTCATTTTATGATCGCGAATTTAACAATAACACGAATACAGCAAGACCCCCAAATAAATAAATAAATAAACTTGAAAAGAAACGACGAAAAAAAAAACGAAACCAAGAAAAATTCAGTTTCTGCTGCCAGTTCCAATGCCTTTGGTTAGTTTCAAAGTCCGCTCAACGCCTTGTTCAAGTTTCTGCTGATTCGCTGGCCAACTATGCGCCGGCGCAGTGCTCCAAGGCAGCAACTGCGACGTTCAACGAGGACATGCGAGGTTTTTATTTATTGCTGACAATTGTAAAATCCAAAAACATATAAAAAAAACTAAGCAAAAAAATACAACCGATACAGTTTATTTGATTCTTGCCTCTAAGTTTTTCTGGTCATTAAAATTGGGACAAATATTTGGGTAAAGTAGTTGTGGCTTTTATTGACCGTTGTTTCTGCGGCTGCGTTCAGTTCAGAGCACGACATGGCCCGGGGAACCACTGGCGAACTATATAGCATAAATGTTATTGCTTGACGCCAATGCCCTTGATTATTGCTCCAGTTAAATGAAGTCAAACCAAATGTCTCGGGCAACTTTATGTGCAGCAGCCTGAAGACTAGTGGTGGCCATGTTTCGTGATTGTGCCGATACTATGATACACGCAGTTTGGAAAATATTGAATATCTGAAGACGCTCTTAAAGCAAATCAACTCTGATGGGCGTTATTAATATTTTGCTATTTTTTTTATTAAAATAGGAAATTGCAGAATTGCGCAAAATGTAAGCTCAATGAAGCCTCAGAGCCTTTGTTATAGAAATGCAATTTATCTGGTAGCACTTTGCTTATGTTTCTCTACTTAGATATATTGTCAATACCTCTGACCAATAATCTTTTGTGCTTACAAATTCGGCAAATTTATTTATTTAATTTATTATTCTCTTTATGCTTAATGTTAAAAAAAGCTTTGATTTAAAAATTTTCATAAGCAAGCTACTAAAAGGATCATAAAATATTCGGTAAATAAAGGAAAGTTTACCATGAACAAAAACCATACAGACCAACAAGATCAGTGGAAAGTTGGCGTTATACTATTCGTACTATTATAATATTTTCTATCATGTGTAAACATATAAGCATTCATAGTTTTAAATACTTTTTATTAAAGTATTAACCGAGTTTGCGTTCTAAAGTTGGAAGCTCGTGATTGAAGCTTTAAAACCAAGAAAAATCAATCAAATTAAGTTATGTATTCTGTAAAGTTGTCATACAATTAACAAAAGTACTTTCTCATATGCGTTGTTAGTCAGTAGTAAGTCGTGCCGCTCGTGATCATGCTATCTGTTGACCACTCAGCTCTAGCGCAGTCTAAGCACAGCTGCCCAAAGTGTTTAGCCTAAGATTGGACGACTTGGTGGTATAGAGATTAAGCGCGTATGATTTTAAGGCTTAATTAAGAAGGCTGGCTGGCTATTGGTGCGACATTTGAATGACTAATTAGAGTGGTGCAACACGCGGCCAACGCTGGAGGGGCACACAGTTACTCAAAGTTGCAACAAGTTAAGGCTAATATGTGAAATAAAAAAATAGTCCAATAATGCTTGACTGCGACTCACCGACTCTGTCTTAATGTTGAGCGCCAAAACATGCGATGACGTTGTGGATGGCGATGCAGGCGTTGTTTCGCATGGTGACAGCTGCCTGGACTGCGGCAGCATGTTGACCGCTGGGGAGGAGCGACTGCGGCTGGTCTCATGAAGCGGACTAGCGGCGGCGGCACTTTGGGAGTACGGCGAAACGGGTGATTTGTTGGCATTTGTGGAGCAATTGGAGGGCACTATGGCTGCGGTAGTGCAGCTAGTCAGCGTGCTGGTGGCTGATGAGGACGAGGATGAGGATGAGCATGATGAGCTGCTAGATGATGATGAGCTGCTTGAGTTGGCAAGCGCTTGACTGCCGCTGTTGTTGCTACTGTTATTGTTGTTGCTGCTCGCGCAGATTAGAGCTTGCATTTTGGTATTGTTGTTGCTAGTGGTGCTGTTGTTATTGTTGTTGTTGTGATTGTGCGTGGGACTGACGCTGGCGCCAATGACACCACCGTCGCAGAATTCGCGTTTAACAATGCTGCTGGCGCTGCTGCCGCCGCTGCTGCTATTGCTGCTGGCATTGTTGCTGGGCGCTGCCAATGTGGCGCCAATGGCCGCCTCGGAACACGGCAACACTGTGCCCAGCATCTTGTCCAGCTTATACTGCGCCGTTGGCTCAAGCGTGTGGCGTTTGTGGCAAGTTGTTTCAGCAGCACCCGCAGAGTCCTCACAGCCCTCGGCCATGTCAGTGGGCAGCGGCATGAGTCTCGTCTCTGAGCATTGTTTGGCCGCTGCAACAAAGGAAGCAAAAAAAAAAAGTTCCAAATGTTAATTAAAGGTACATATGAGCAGCAGGCAAATAACTAAGTAGCATTACATATATACATAAACTTTGTTATAAGCAGGGGCTCATAAATTGTAATTTAAATGCAGTCAACCCCCAGCCAGTGAGGCAGCTAGCCAGACCATGACCAACCCCCAGTTTTGGCCAAGTTGCCGTGTGTCAACTGTACCGGCTTTGGTTGTAGCCGTTTTATGCTCATAATTTAGAATTTGCATTTTATGCAAACATTATCGAATTTATTTCGTGCACTTAAAACCCATGCCAGAGAACATTAATTTCATTAATTATCCTTGTTGCCGTCGAGAGCTCACACTCACAAATAGTCTATATACAAAGCGCATGCATACACACATGCAGACCAACTTCCGACTATGTTCACGAGTTCGAGCTGAAGTCCTTGCCCAAGCAACATTGTTCTGGCTTAGGGCGTAGGGCGGTGGCTAGCTGCAGTCTGAGGTGGGGTTAAAGTTGGGCTGAAAGTCTCTGACCACTTGCCTGCATTTGTAATCGAAAATTTTACACCTACTCTGCATTATAATTTATATAAGCAAAAGCAGGCGCTGCAGAGGGCAGGCTTGAGTATACGATATGTTTTGGTAAGAAAGTTTTTTCCATGTAAGTCCTCGTGTGTGTGTGTAAGTGTGTATGCTGCAAATTGGCTTTGAAATGCAAGCCTTGCAACTAATGCGCCTAAAAGTAGGCTAGAAATTTGCCTAAAACGCTTAAACGTAGCCAGACTTGCTTTGACATTGCCTGTTGTTGTTGTTGCTGCTGCTGCTGCTGCTGCTGCTGCTGTTATTGGGGTCTGAACTTATGCCTGTTCGAGAGTTGGCCATGTTCAACACGTTTGGCAAAAGTTCTTGTACGAAAACCAAATAATCGAACAAAGCAAGCAAATACCAGGAATACTGCGAGAACAAAAACCAAAAAAAAAAAAATGAGAAGCTACTGAAGTTGATGTCTTTGGCTAGAAACAGACCAAGAGCAACATAAAACGGGCGTTGATTTTAATGCATTATGCATATGGTCGAGCTGTGTGTGCATTAGTATGCGTGTGTATGTGTGTATGTGGCAGGCGAAACTATGCAACATGCCTGTGGCACTCTCTTTGCGCCACTCTACCTTTTCCACACACAGTTCAGTCAGTTGTGGGTTCGACTGTCTGCAGTTGTATGTAATAATGCAAGGCCCATGACCAATGCAACCAACACCAATACCAATGCCCAGCCAAGCAATTGCACTCAGACTCAATCCATGACTTGGCCGGCAGACGGACTCAGCAGCAGTTGCCACCCGTCCCACCGCACTGCCAGCTGGTAACAGTCAACGAACGCACTTTTCCGGCCACAATGCTGTCGTGGCCATAATGAGGCACAAAACCATGCAGACGACTACTCTCCGTATGTGGGTGTGTGTGTGTGTGTGTGTGTGTGTGTGCGTACCTTGGAAGTTGTGCGCCAGGACATGCAATGCCAGAAGCCTTCGTCGTAGTATATATTGTAGGAGCCATGGCCATGTCGTGGACTGCCCGCCGCCTATCCAAGAGTTGCCTTGGTTTGTAGATTTTGGGCCAGGAAGTGGACAGAGCACACACACACACACAAAGACAGGGCACTGAATGTGAGAAGGCGTAATAATTAATTTTGTACGTTGCATGCAAATGGCTGCATATGTGTGTGTGTGTGTGGGTGTGGGTGTGTGTGCTGCTAGTGTGAGCTTTTGCCCTCGGGCATATGGCAGTATGTGTGTGTGTGTGGGCATAAGAAGCAAACACAAAACAAAACAAAACACCGAACAACAACAACAAATGCGATAACAACAACAAAATAATTTTAAGTATGCGTCAACGCCAGCCGCACAAACATGCGGCAAGACAGAGCGAGACAGTGCATTATTAAGAAGATGTGCAAGAACGAGACGCAATGTCTAGCTGTAGTCTGGCCTTGTCTTTCATAATGAGATTTCCTTCGTAACTTTTATACAAAATTTTAGCAACATTTTAAATTGGAATAATGTACTTTGTTGCTCGTGGTTTATAGAAAAACAAAATGGTGGCAATTCTTCCTTACGCGTAAGAAATGTTAGAAACATTACGAATGCAACATTTTGACAGAGAAAGGATATACCAGCAACATTTTTGATTGCAAAAGTTCGCCGAAGAAAAGATAGTCAAGGCTTCAATAAAAATTCTTCATTAAATGAACACCACATAATGATCGCCAATCTCTCTGTTTGCCGCATCATAGTAAGTGGCAATGATTCATTCATTAAAAAGTTTTTGCTTGATTATCGTTCTCGCATTTGAGCTCTTGCTTCAGTATAAACTGTAGATCCTTGTTTTCCTGTATTAGCTATTAACATTATTATGCTACCTATTGAGAGATTACAGAGTAGTCAAGAAGAATAAATTTATTTTCTCTTAAATAATTGTAGGAGAGTTTAATTTTCCATTACATTCAATTTCATGACTTGATAATTGTTTTGCGTAAAGTAAATTTAAATAACAGAGAAGTTGTGAAAAACTAACATCAGCAAGTTATTTAATTTATTTAGATGTCCCCCAGTGCTAAATATAAGAACCAGGATTAACATCTGAGCTAACGTGTAAATGGGCTTTATAATTAGAGCTTTGTTTAATTTTGTGTCTCCAAACAATGGTAATAGATCGAAAAAATGTGTACTCCTATAGGTAAACATAAATTTACTTCGATAATTGATTGATTTTGTTTGAAACACAAAAAAAAAATGCGTGACATAGTCGTACTTTTTATGCCAGAAAACAAACCATCATAACAATAGCATAAGTATGATTCAGCTTTTCAAAATCTCCATGCAGCCATATATCGCATTATACGATGGCACTCCAGTCAGTAATCAGCATTTCTATAAGTAATTAGTTCAATACAGGAAATAAAAGTTTCATTTCCTTTATAAACGCCAACTGACAAAAATTAAACAATTTTGAAAGAAGTTCAAAACGCATATACTCTGCAAATTTAAGACGATTGTTAATTTTATGCAGTACTGTCTTTCAAATTAGTCTATCCACATGCGACGATATATATCTGAGATCGTTAATAAATTGGGATATTTGCTTAAACAGAAAAGCCAAGAAACTATCAGCACGGATATATCTGACTTACATTTTAAGCTCCTAAATGTACCACCATTTTGAGCTTTAGGCGTCACCTTAAAAACCTAAAGATCTTCTACAAATCAGTGAATGCAGCATATGGATGCCACCGCTCTACAACAAAATGAAATCATATAAAAAACGAAAACATATATTTATGCAATGGATCGCAGCGATGACATGCTCCAGAATCAAAATGCCTGCCAAACAATGCTGAGATTCGGAAAAACACACCACTGGTGTAGCTTAAGCAAACCCAAAAAGTGGGGTAAGCAAGTATATAGGAGAAGAATAAAAGTGTTTTTAAAGTGTCTTTTGATCATATATAATTTTGAAATTTCTGGGCGGGATTATAAACAAGCGTCTGTCAAAGAATTCATATTACAGTGGACAGATGTTCAAGAACCCATCTTTGTTATATGCTCTGGACTGTCCCAATCTACTGTTATCACTACGTTAAAAAATAAAAAACACTTTAATTAAAATCACAATAATTAAAGTAATTGCAATCTCATCTGTGCAAAAGTAGAGCACTCATCTATTATTCGTATGGACATTCTGCTTGCCCTAGCAACATGATGTGAAAGTTTTTGCTGGCAACATTTCAAAATTGGTAACGACAAAAAAAAAACGAGAGATAAACTCAATATCAAATTAAATATAATTTGTGCATATTAAGTGCCTATCGAAATTATGCATATACATACGAGACACATACAAGCGCAGAAATGTTGCAGAGCAACATGCAACATGCTTCCTGTGTGCCGCGACGCGGCGACTAAAAATCTAATCAATAACCAGCAACTGGTAGAATTTCATGTAGCACACTAAATAGCACGATTAATTATCGCCAGTGCAACTATAATTCAAATCAAGAGCTTGATTTTTAACGCTGCTGCAACAACAGCAACACGAGCAACAACGACAACTGCAACATTAGCAATGTCCGCAGCGTTTGTAATGGCAACGATGGCGATGCAACATGAGCAGCAGTAGATTTTTCTATCTTTTTTTTTTTTTGCTCATTTTTTGTGTCTAGGCTGCGTGCTGCTACATCATCAGATGCCAAGCCTCAAAACGCATTACAAAAACCGGTCTAATTATACTCATTTTGCAGGCACACTGCATTATGCCGCACTACTTGCCGCAGCCTGCTGCTTGCAACATGTTGCTGGCACGCTATAAATTGCAATTTCCATGCAACTTTCTATTGGCGAAAAATTTATCATTTGAGACGCAGCACGTCTCTTTGGCCAAAACGTTTTGTCTTGGCCAAGTTGTTGTGCTCCTTTTTTTTCTAGCTGCTCTTTTTTTTTGTTGTTGCTGTTGCCTGTTATTGTTGTTGTTATTGTTGCTTCATGCCAAGGCAATTCGTAGCCAATATTCAAATTAATAAAATCATCAATAATTTTGTAGCTTGGCAACATGTTCTACATGTTGTTTGTTGCTGTCGTTGGTGTTGGTGCTGCTGCTGCTGCTGCTGCTGCTGTAGCTGCAAGTTGTTGTAATTAATAGCCAAACTAAATTGTAGCACGTTTGGCATCATTTAGTTGCGGCCAGCCAGTTGACCAGTTCCTACTACCTATGCCAGCCAAATGTGGCACAAAGCAATTTTTTTTTGTTGAGCAAAAACCTCCTCTTGTTGCAGCAGTTATTGCTGCCTATTAAAATTGCTTTTGATTTGTAATTAGCACAAAATGCATATTAAATGCTAACGACAACATATTGAACAACAACAACAACAGCAACGAGTGCAACCAGAACATAGCAACTTGCAACAGCAGCCTCAGTTGCTTTACAAGGAAGTGAATGTTGCCCCTTGACTAAGTTGTCTTCTTTAAGTTGCCTGCTTAGCTGTACAGTTATTGTTGTTATTTGTTTCAAGTTTAAGATTTAACATTTTTATTATTTATTTTTTGGTCAATTTTTTTTTATTTGCCTTTTTTGGCAAAACTTTGTCTTGGCAGAAAAAATCAATAATACGCCCCGTACACCTGAGCCTGCAGCAGCAGCAACAACGACAACAACATTAAGTCATTGAGTTAAAATTATTTATGCAACATTTATTTACGCACACGTATGCAAAAAACTTTATACACACACACACACACACACAATTACACCAATACATGCTGCATGCTACAAGCAGTGTGAGAGACAGAGAACATGAGCGTTGGGGGGCTCTTTAAATGAGTTTTTGTTTGTTGTTGCATTGTTTTAGGGTTGTTCAATGGCTTGGGGGGGTTTGCGCTGGTCAGGGAATGAGCATAGTGTGTGAGCAGGGGTGTCCAATGCATTTTCTGTGGCAAAACGTGCAATTTTCTTAAAAATTACACACGATTACACATGAAATACAATGCCCACATTATTATGCAGAGTTTGGCAAGAAGGGGGAGTATGGTGTAGAGCGGATTGAATGTGGCATGAAGTATTTAAATGCTTGTGTGTATGTGAGTGTGTGTGTAATGAAGAGATGGCAGTTTGAACTTTAAGTCTGAGCTACAAATTATTATAAAACTTGAAAAGATAAGTAGGAAAAGGATTTAGGCAGAAACTTTCAAGTAGGGTTTCATATGTATTTAAAATAAAATAAAATTTTCCAAGTATATATAAGTCGAACTGCGAAAAATTACAGAACGTCTTTATTTATAAGAATAGTTGGTATTACATGTAACAGACAGTTTTTAAAATTAATTTACAAGTCAGCACTATCTAGAAACTGTAAAAATAAAGATAGGATAATCACGGATTTAGGAAGGATGGATACATAGATCTTTGCAACGTTTATTACAATTACAGATTGCTACGAAATAGATAATTGAGATCACAAAATTGTTTGGTACTATTACACGCTACGCTCATGTAGCCAAAGAAAAGTTTTAATAAAATTTTTAAAATCTGCTGTAGAAAGCTGTACCATTTCAACGCATGTAGCTACCAATAGATGGCGCCACAGGAAATAACTTTTTTGAAAGATATTATGTTTCTTTGGCTAACGATTCTTAATTTGAAAATTTCTCAAATCTAAAAAATATGTTCTGTATTCCATTTTAGCGTTTTCATTAATTTCCCTTAACTATAAAATATAAACTTTCACGTATTAGGTGAAAGGCATTTCTGCCCTAAATCGGATGGTATAAATCAAGTAATGTATAATAAATATATTCTTTTATGGGATTCAATTAAATATTTTGATTTATTTTATAAATTTATAATTCCTAATTTAGTTTATTTTGTATTCCTATTAATAATTATTCTAGGCATGTAAGGACATTTTTGAATGGTATACTACTATATATGCTATATACTGTATATTTGTTGGTTGGAGAAAGTTTAGGAATAGACTTTTTTAAAAATTTGTGGTATTGTTATTATTATTCCGTGACTTATGTTGTAATAAAAATTTTACAAGAGGTAGATGAAGGATGCATTCTGCCGAAACTGTCGACATTGAAATACAACATAAAGGCACTGTCAGATGATGCTGTTTTCGCAATGCTCTTCACAAACATTTAATAATGTATTTTCGTAGCCATGATAAGGACATTCCCTCCATAAAGCAATTAATTCATTTTCAATCGATAAAACTATTCACGTCATAACATATGTATTCAACAACTAAAAAATGAAGTAACTGAAGCATATAATTTTTACCAAAACTTTGCGCCCCCGCAAACTAAAATGATGTACTTACATGAAATATGCATGTCTAGAGCAAACCTATCAAGTGTTAATTTAAACGTGCTGGCACTTCAAGTGTAAGAAAGCAGAAATGAATGCTTACCACACATACATTTTCCATTATCCTGCTGACCCTTTGTAAGGCGCCTGCCCCAACAAAATGCATTACACAATGCAATGCGTGTGTGTGTGTGTCTCTGTGAATACACTCTCCTATAAATGTATGAGCACATGTCTATAAAATGATATAAGGCCAACCGGGTGCCGTTGCCGTCAACTTTTTCCACTCAAATCATTAAAAATAATAATAATGAAATTTGCGTGATTCAAACCGAGCACGCACAAGGCGATGCCAATAATACAACAAAAGCAACAACAATGCTATAGGCGTACTCAATACTAGAACAAGAAAACAACAGCAATAAACATGTGCAACAGCAACAACACCAACAACGCCCACAGAGCGCACTCGCACACACAGATACACACAGATACACAATCGAACATTCACAGAGAAACGCGAATAGCAAGCACAAAAACCGAAAAAGGAAGTCAAAGTCAGGCCAAGCCAAAAAGCAACCCTGTCATAGCGTGCAACAACAAATCCTTCCGCCTGCACCTTCAGCTCACTCACACACACGCACACACATATACACTAACTCTCGCCGTTGTCCTGTGTGCCACGTACACGTTGTCCTTAATGCGCCGCGTAATGAGTTATTCGCATTTTTTATTTGCATTAAAAGCAAACCGTTAGCTACACCACCCCGCCCCTTTAACTTACTCACACCCTACACCCCTGCTGCATACATTTGGCAAATTTTAATTCATTTACAAAAAAAAAACGAGCTAGGAATATTTTCCTTTTTTTTTGTCCTGTCGTAAAATCGAAAATTGCATGTCCTGCTCGTATTGCAGTTGTATTACATAAGCAGTGCGAGGGAGGGGTTGGCATCTCATCAGGAATGGGGTGCAGCACGAACCAGCGACACGAGCACAGCAACAACAAGAACATAATTTTGCTAAATTAGCGCAAAACAAAAGAAAGACAGAAATAAGGTGGCAACGCTGAAGGGTTTTGTAGAACGCTTTGGAGTTCTGGGCTCTGGGCTCTGGGCTAGCGAAAACTCCCCAATTGAGCACGCACCAAAATCATTTGGCCGTGCAGCACTGAAGCTGCCGTGTTTGGCGGGGATTTTTATTTTACCTCGTGCTATAATCAACGTCTAAATATTTGGTAAAAAAAAACGTAAGAAAAAATATTAAATACTATAATATATGTATGAGTTGGCTGCATTCGGTGCTGGGCAACGGCCAACTAATTATAAAAATTTTGCTACCCCTTTTTCGGAAATTATGCGGCGAAACCCTTTTGCGAATTGCATGTTCTCAGTATGAGTGCCAGGGTAAGTGATTGTGTACGTGCTCATTATGGAAATTTGCTTCTTTCTTTTTTTTTCGAAAAAAGAGGATTTTTTTTTATTTGTGGCAATGCAAAATTAATGCAAATGCCGCATGTCATCGCATGCTTGGACTCGGTTTGAATTTGTATAGCAGGGGCCCGTTAATGACAAAACAGCCAGGGACAACTCTTAACCGGAGAACCATTGACAAAGCGCACAAAGGTTTAGTGGAGCTTTGGCACAGGCTATACGCGATTATAATTAAAATTTTAGCCCTGGGGTTTGCATGCTGGATCGCACATGGTGGTTGTTATCTCGGGGTTGTAAAGTGTTTTAGTTGATTGCAAATTTGCTTATAGGCAGCGACAGCAACTGCTTGCAAATCATTATGAAAATCGAATTTATAATCGATTAAATATAAGCATTTGACACAAGGGTCGCGTCAAACAATTTAAGATCAAACAAAAGAGTGTGCGTTGTGGTATTGCGTGGTGAATAGTTATCGCCCAATTATATAGGTTTTTATTGCAGCTGCGTTTCGACTACAAATCTAGATCTTTGTCCTCATAGGCCTACTACACATAGAGCGTGAAGCACTTGCCAGAAGAAAAGTTTTTTCTTTGTCGACCACAGGATCTTTGTTAAAGATATTTACCATCGTAGATCAAAAAATTTATCTTTGTTATAGATTTAAAGAATGAGAGTCAATGGAAGCTCAAAAAATGCTTAAGAGTTGCAGGGTTATTATTAATAAAGGCAATAAAGTGACATGTTCCATGTTCCACGTAGATAAGTACGATTGGTTGATTCTAAACGTGAAATGAAAATTATACATTTTTGCCATATCTAAGGTAGAAATCCGCCGTATTCCTATCATTGCAAATCGTTGGATAAGTACGAAAAGAAGCATTACATAGCCAACATACAAGCTGATGCTGTGTAGTGATCGAACTCAAACGTTTCTTAGAACGAAATTATAATAAATCATTGTGTCATGCGTAACAGAGGATCACCGCCGTCCTCCCGTAGGGAGAGTTATCGTTACAAATCGTTGGATAAGTGGAAACCAAAACATAGCCAAATTCATGCTGATACTTTGCCACTTGTTGGACTAAAATTTTTCCATGCCTGAAATTGTAATTGAGAATTTCCACTGTTGTTTTGTCATTTGTCAGACTTGAATACTTTCAAGCCCCAAAGGCAACTTCATTATTGGTAAGTCCCTAGAGTCGCTTTCTCAATAATGATGGACTTCATATACCTCCCAATTCACTTGATCATATCATAAAATAATTAGAAAAGTTGTTTGCTATAATCGATTCTCCGATTACTGCATATAATTGTGCAATGTAAGTAATGGATAACAGATGGAGGTGCAGACCCCACGTTCTTTATCCGTCCGAATGATCTTGTAGATTAAGACCTAGAGGCACCAAACTATCGCAGTTTGTCGAATCATGTCGCAGATTACAGTCAAATCGTTTATCATTTACATAATCACTGTGTCTAAAATGTTTAAAATAAGGCAAGAAGAACGACAGTATTTTAATTTATTTATAGTTTTAAACATTCTGCATTTAAATACAAAATTTAAATTTCTAAGTTGTCAAAATCTCATAAACAAACCCGTAAGTGTTGTAATGAAAAAATCTTTAAATTTTTAATAAAGCTGAACTTTTATAACCAAAACAGAATAAATTCCATTTATTAAAAAATCGAATACATTTTATAAATTTATACTATTTTTTTACAATTTGTTTAATCAATCAATTTTAAATTGACCATTACAAAAAATGGGTAAAAATAAAAGTAGTTGATATATTATAATAATCAATTTTGTCATTGGGAAACAAACTAGTTTCTGAAGTTAATAGCTACAAATATAAATTGAAAGCCCAAAGCAATAATACAAAATACTGAATTTCAAGCCTTTAAAATGTTAAGTTAGTTAAATAAATATTACAATTTCTTATCGTCTCAATTATTATTATATGTATTATAGAAAACTGGATACCGTCAATTATTTCAAAGTCAAAGATAGATCTGGATAGTAGAACTAATAGTATAATTTAAAATTTATTGCAATTAATGATTGCTCACCTACTGTACGTCTGGCAAGAAGAAGTTAAGTACGATTATCATACTAGATAAGTTGAGGTTGTTAAATTGTTAAACACTTTCAAGGTTTTAATCGGGCGACACTCTTGAATGAGCTTGTATATAATTGTTTGCAAAAACCTCTTTCAAATTAGGCTCGAGTGACTGCTTAAAATTAAAAGAGTTTCAAAATCGTTTTCTGAAAATTGTTTCCAGCTAATAAGAATAATTTTAATAAAACGATTTTTCCGCGCATCATTTATGCAACTAGAGCGAGCGTGGAATGGAGTCAAGCGGAGCTAGTAAGGTGCTGGTGAAAAATATTTAAATTAACAAGAACAAAAAGCAGATTTTTCCAATCTCGTAACATATTATTCAAAAAATTATATGGGAAGTGCTGAACTGTGGCTCTAAGGATTGATTACGACTTTTCTTAAGAGAATTAATTAAATAAAATAAAAATTATTTTCGAAAATTAAATTCGTCTAGTCACTCTTAAAAAGTGTTCCTCATATTTAAAAAAATAACAAAATGAGTCAAACTATAATATTTAGCTAGTTATGATAATTAAGTTTGAGACAATTAAGTCTTATTGAAAATTCAATAATTAATAAACTATATTATGCTTTTTAGTTGCAGTCTTGATTGCTTCTATCCATAGACATACATTTATTATGCCTTTTATTATTAGTTTATTTTCAGAGAATATTTTTTTAATACTAAGATAATTAATAAAGTGTGCACAAAGTAATGACCAGCAATAAATCTTATAATGAGCAGAACTTTGATTGTTTGGGTCTAGTATTTAATAAGTTTATAATCCGGGCAAATAATACGTAGATATTATATTTATTATCTAAAATTTATTTAATACATCTGGAAATATGCATTTGCAGTAGATACTAGTATCAACCATCGTATTATGACGTTAAGCAAATAAATAAATTTTTTTATGTGCTTGCACCAATTACCTAATTAAAAAATAACAATTTAAAAATAAATATTCTAAAGTGAGTTTTGTATTCTCGAGTATTATAAAGATGCTGCAGAATTGCGCTATCAAGCTTAATTAGTTTGGCGTAAATTAAACAAAAAATAAGAAGCGGAAACATTTTGTTTTATCTAAGCTAAAAATTACAAAAAAAAATTACTTATTTTATTATAGAAAGTTTACATGAAATAATGACAAGTAATAGAAAACACTTCAGTGTAATATTAAATGCTAATCGCATGCCAAATGAATTGATTTAAAAATATATTCAAAAAGCAAGCTGCACAAGTGAGATAGATTTTATATGCACAAAAAATAAAATGTATTTTATGTATTATGTATTTATGTATGTATTTTAATAATAATTCCATTTCATTATAAAAATCCATAAGTAATCGTGTTTAGTTTTGCATTAAGTTTTACTTTGTTAAAAAATAATTATAAAAATACCTAGCTTAAAATTCAAATAAAGTTAAAATTTTTTATTGTGTTTATTGTTGTTAAAAAAAATATTATTTATTATTAATTTGGGGTTACAACCAAATCCAGCTGACCTTAAGATTAAACAATTGTAAAATTAAAAAATATTAAATTATAACGAGTAAAATATAATACAGAACTCAGTCGTTTCCCTAGTCTGATGGGTAAAATTTTTATAAACATTATAAGTTGTTAAGCTGCAAAAGAGCGAAACTCTATAATAGATTGTACACTTAATTCAATAAAAAAAATACATATATAATAAAGAAATTGAATATATGACAATAAATTTTAAGAACAAAAATAATCAAAAGCCATTTCATGAACCATTTATTTATTGCTATTATTTTTTAACTGAAATCAATAAAACATCAAAGTCTGCTTATAGCCGAAGGCCTATGTAGCCAGAGCTCCCCATATTGCTTATAAGTTTACTTACAAGTAACATTTATAAATAAAATAAAATATAATTTAAGTCTGCTTGTCTGTTCCTTACAAATTTCATATTAAAAAATTTGCACAAAATTAGTTTTTGTACTGTAGATCGGAAGTCTTAAAAAAAGTATCAGTCCATTTCTACTGGCCCCGTAAAGTCATTGGGAATTTGTTTCTTTGCGATTTGCAAAAAAGGCAAAATAAAGGTTTGACAATTTTTGGCTTGTTTGATTACTGAAATTCTCAATAAAACGGATTTATTCATTAAATTTTTAACTACTTGGACTATAGTAATATCTTTTCTGACTAACGCGAATTCAAATGTGAAGCAGGTATAAAATAAATTTTAAATAAAGTAACTGAAACAATATTATATTACTTTATGAAACTCATTTGTACGGTTCTGAAGGAATAAATAGGGCGCTGGGCATGCCATGCAGTTGAGCACAATGACAAGGGCTCTTGATAAATACTTTATACAAACGTTAATTAGTTGAAAAGCGCTCATACACATAGCCAAGTATGCGTCATAATTAGCACATTTTACAATGCAATCGTAATAATTGTTTCTGGTTGACTGTAACTTCAAATTGTTCAGTCTTTTTTCGCCCTTGGCAAAACCTTATTTATATTACAAATTAATACACATAATAATTTTATTTTTTTTAACTTTATGCCGCTCATTGAAAGCAACTTCAGCGTTAGTGTCTAAGCTTGTCTAATTCGCACTTGGGGCATATGAACAACTGCAAAAATGTTTCAAGAAAGACTAAGCAATGCCACAACAGCTCTATAACTCCCACATACTTGCCCCCAAAGCTTCATCATAATTATTACAAGTTGCACTTTGGAAACCCGTTCGAGTGCAACTTATGCGTCTATGCCCCAGGTGGCGCCTTTGTGCTGGGTGTTACTTGTATTAACCAAGTCATTAGTTTACCTTACAATGTTGCCTGACTTACAACGAAGGGTCGTCATAATCAAGTGCTCATACATTGAGCAAGCTTATAAGCTGATTATGAAGTAGTTTACGTACATGAAACATTAGTTACTCGTACAAACTGTAGTTAAGATCGTATTTTATTTATGGGGCGTGGCGTTAGAGATAAATGCAAATGATTAACAAATGACATGTATTTTAATTATAAATGACTTTCTGGAAATATCTTGAAATGCAAATAAACTCCCTGCATAGATACTGAGCTACACACATTGAACGTTCGCTCTAAAGTTGTAGTAAAATTTTTGATTTCAATTGAAATAAATTTCTATTAATATTTTTTTAATTGTTTCTTAAGTGAAAGAGGCAAACTAGCAGAGAGCAGCAGCAACGAAATGGACATGGAAGCGAGAAAAGAAAGCATGGCGAAAAATAAATGCAAACAAAATCGTTATATTTGTTAATTGAGATTTGACCTGATGATATCTCAAAATGAGCACAGCAATAATAACAAAAACCACAACGAGTTGCTTTGACGTTGAGGCGAAAATTGTCTCTGGAAAGAAATTCTGTGAAAGTGTGTTAATTAATGAAAATTGACGAAGTACGTTACGTTACTGTACTCAAGTTGATTTGTATTTTAATAAGTATTGGTGAATATGGAAAATTTTTCGAAAGAAAGTAGGAAGATTTTTTTTTTCGATAAATATATACGCGTATACGTGATATTCAAAGAAATCTTTTTTTCGAAAAAAAAAATCTTATAGTGAAATATATAACAAACATAAGTAAATAATGAATAAGGAAGTGCTAAGCGATACAATGTTACTTCGAAAAAAAAACAACATTGAATAGCGTATACGTGACGCTCTGCGCTTATGCACCCTTTGGAGCTCGGTAGCGTTATGGTGCTTACCTCGTCGCTGCTACGAATCCACCCTGCAGCAGTGGCGCATTTGACTAGCAGTGGCAGAGCAAGCAAAAAATTAATTTCTATTAATTAGAGACACCACTTTTCGAAAACGGCTTTAAACTGTAGGTTCCCGTTTTGTCGTACAACAAAGTTTTCTCCCAGCTACACCTTTGTTGCGATGACACCATACTCAAGCCGAATGAAAGCGTATTTTGATTCTTTAAAACGCATAAATAGACTTGAAATTCTATTTACTTGAAAATTGAGAAAACAAAACGGTTATGATATTATTTTTTTTAATAATAATTTTTGCTTTTTGAAATGTTAAACGATTTTGGCATAGCTAAGCTGATACTGCAATTTGCTGTAATTTATCTTGCTTACTTCTAGTTCTCTTAATTCTTTTCAGCCTCCTTATATTAAATGTGCTTTTTCGCTTAAAACCAAAAATAACATAAGAAGTCGCACCAACTTGGCCTCATATAAGCAATTTATAATCAAAATTAACGCCCATTTAGCCAGAGCGTCAATGCCCCTCACTTGCAACAATGTAGAACAAGCGTAATATATATTATATGCGTCTTTCGAGGCAATCACAGCAATAACAGCACCACCAACAACAGCACCAACAAGCAAATATCTAATTGCACGCATTAAATTAAATTTTTTTTAAAAGTGCGCAAAAAAAAAGAAACAACAAAAATTTATATGTACAACGTGCACCAAATGCGCCAATTAATGTAAATTACACAGAGACGGCAACGACGGCAACTTTTGGTGACGCTGACGGCAACATAACACCACTAAAGTGCAACGATATGGCAACGCCAGCAACGCCGAACGGCGTAGTAGCCCCCCAGGGCACTGCACGCATGCGTCAAAGCAGTTTGTTTTCCTTTTTGTCTTGCGATACCCTACAGCAGTGGGGTATATGAAGATTCATAAATATTATAACCATAAAGAGTGGAGAGAAGCGTAAAACACAAACTACAAAGGTTTTCGATTTTTAAGTAACTTTAAAAAGTTTACAATGGAAAGTCTATAAAATAAATTCAATAAAATTATATAGATAGATAATAAGGGCCAGCTGCTTGTTGCAGTTGTGACACTCACTCGTATTTCAGAGTATTCCACATTCGCTAGGATCGGATTAATAGTTTTGATCGTTTTGAAAGTACGCAACAACGCCTTCAACAGCGGAATAGAAAAATGTTATTAAATGCGCCAATTTGTAGCCGTTGGTGTTGCTGCCACAGGTTAAGTTGCAGGTACAGTCGCCTCATTAAGTGCAGCGTGACGCGATTGTTGCTTACTTTGTCGCCTGCCTTATGCATAAATGTATGAGGCATGCGGCGGCATATGGCTGGAGACGTGCAACGTGCGACGTGCAACTTGTGGCAAGGCAGTCAGTCAGTCAGTCAGCCCAGTTAGTTGCCCTGCAGCTGAGCGATTTATGCGCATGCGCGACAGTTTTAGGCCAGACTAAACTTTCTAAAGGCTGTCGAGTTGCGACAGAGTTGCCAACGCAGCTTAAAGCTTATTAAAAGGTTAAATAACTTTGCATTGAACCTCAGTCGTTCGATTGAATCGAATCTGTGGCATCATTTGCCATGCCACCACCATTCATACATACGCACACATACCATAAATACTTATAATGCAAGAGCCAATCAACAAAATATATTTATTTAAATGAGTCTAAATTACGGCTCATTGAAAAATATTGAGGGAATGTTTGGCTCTGGAACTTGCCCGCTTTTTTCTGTTTTTTTTTTGTTTTTTTGTTACTAGTTCTAGTTCGATTTGCTGGCTTCTGGGTTATTATTGTTATTATTATTATTCGTTATTATTTTTCGTTGATTGGAACATAAAAATCGCTTGGCATTCAAAGACGACAAAACGTAAATCAATAAAAATCAGTGAAAACCAGTAAAAAATATTCAATCGTTTGCTTAATTTATGTGACAATAATTGAGACAAGAGGCCTAAAAATAAACAAACCGCGAAGTGAAGAATAAGCAGCTCATGACGCCAATGAACAATGAGTTGTTTGCTGTGTGGCAGGCACTTGGGGGACTGACTCTGTTGTGCGCTACACTTGAATACTTGCCACTAGTCGTTGCGTTGCTGCTGCTAGCCGATCAAAAGAAAGCAAAAGAACATAACAAATCAGGGACATATTAATCAACTTTTAATGAAAGTCATTTAAACGTGTTAATTTTTATTTAACACACACATGCCGCAGATTCTCTGCTGGCTAGCAAGCCAGTTTATGTGAACTCAACTGATCTTGCAATCTGCCGCATGTTGCAAACAATTTCTTGGCAATACAAGTGGCAGATCCCAAGTGGGATTTTGTAATCGATTAATATGACGATGATGGGAAACAAGAAGATGCGTAATTAGAGTTTAAATTGATTACATTGTAGATTGCGAATTGAGGTGCTTATTAAATGCTGCAAATAGAAATCATTTTTTAAACTCTAAAAATAACTATTCTCTTGCGTTGTTCTTACAAAGATATTGAAAAATATGGACAAGCAAATTAATATATAATACAATAAAAAAAAAACTTCTGACGCAATATTATATCTAAAAACTCAATTGAAATTTATTAACAATCGTGCGTCTGGTACGCCCAGTTCTTGTGTTTTAGACAGACATAAGACTTCAACCAGATGAGGGTTTTTGTTTGCTGTTTTCTTAAAAAATTCAAAGTAACAGTTTTCCTAAGAAAATAAAGCTAAAGCTCAAACTCTTAAAAAAAACGAATTGTGGCTACAAAGTATTTTTTATAAAACAAATTGCCAACGTAACTTGCCACAAACACATAATTAAATTATAGATTGTGGATTGACGTGCTAACTTAAAGCTGGAAGTGAAAATCAATTTTTTAAAACTTAAAATTACTATTCTCTTACTCTATTTTTACAACTTAGAAAAACCAAGTAGAAAAAGTATTTTTTTTAGGCGTAAACTACTTATTCTTAAGAAAATTCCAATGCGTAAAGGAATAAATTTAAATACAATTAAACATGAAGAATGATAACTGCGGAAGTTGATATTTATATACCGTCTGTCCATTCGTCCGTCAGTCTGTTCATCTTTAGGAAAGCTAGAGCAACCAACATTTCAGAAAAAACTTCTAACTTAAAGAGGAGAAGTTTACTTTAGTTTTTTTCGCATCGGATATCTATGACATATCTCTCATATGGATATTCATATTCATATTCACTTCATAAAAATTAAAAACTTCGGATATACAAGTTCGTTGTTTATGAAATATAACTAAATTTGCCATATATATGAATATTCTGAAACACGTTGTCAAATTTGAACATAAACTTTTGGAAAACTGGATTTTTGCACCAAATTAGTTGTATATTCCTTGAATTGGTGTTAACCCAAACAACGTTCGGGTTATAAATGTATTTTTGCACTTCAAAGAAGCGTTATGGATTAAATTCATATCGGTTGAATAAATAATATAAGTATTAGAACATTCGGCAATTATACAAAATAAAAACAGTTCTTAAGTTTGTTTGATTCTCAAAATTAGCTCGCCCAAGCACTTTGTTGAATTTGATCAAAACCGCTCCAATCGATCAAAAAATACATTTTTTTCTAAAGTTAATTATTCCTAAAAGTATGATAATTGAGTCAGCCTATCAATATATATAATACTGAAGCATTATTATTGAATTGTTTGCAGTATTATGGCAAAAAAAATCATAATATGCGAATTCATAATAAATGTTAAGTTGTAGAATTGAAATTTTATTGAGAAAGCGATCAGGATTAACGTGAATCGCTACTGTTGAGTTGCTACGTGTTTTTCTTCGACCGTTTGTATTTTACAATTGCAAAGTTAAATTTAAAACTCTTAAAGATACAGATAAAGCTTCCGCGGATTATATATATTTTAATCTGTTTTTGCTGATAAAATTATCGAGTAGATTCTACAATGTACTACTTAATTTGATGAGTCTTACCAAACCTGACCTATGCATAATCCTGCCTTTTTGGATATTGAATGATCGCCAAAAAACTGTGATTATTACCCATCATATATTTACGCAAAATAATTGATTTTGATTCTAATATCTCGCTGCTTATTATTCTACGTTATTTTCAGCTAAAATATATCAAGGAAGTTACGCCAAGAAAATTAAAAATCTTGTGGCTAAAATCATAAGTAGAAAAGATTGCCAAAATTTGGTATTAAAATGCTGTAGGCACTTTATATGAAAAAATATATACAATATATAAATTGAGTATTGCAGAATGTAATTCTTCTAAAAAAGTTATAAAAGTACAAAAATATCACTCAACTTCAAAGCCTAAAAATGCAACAACATATTTCGATGGTTATGCCGGAATCCTATTTTGGTGAAAACATTTTGAGTTTAGCTCCTAAGAAACGAATACACAATAATATATATTGTAAAATTATTATAGAAAATTACTGGAATTAAGATCCTGAAAGAGCATAACTCTTCCGTATAATACCCAATGTCTAGATAAAGTACAAAGTTAATACATTATTTTATATAATCAATATCAAATACACATAATCCAGGATCGGAAGGCCTGTCGAAAAGAGCTGAGATCGCATACGCGTACCTCAGGAGTAGCAAAAGCTAGTCCGACAAGCGGTGCGCAAGATCTTGCGTTTACAATAAATCCAATCACATTCAATAATTATTTTAACTAACTACCTCTCTGCTTGTTTATACTTTATTAACCTCTAACCCTCTATCCCTTGCACACATTATCGCATTGGAAACCCTTCATCAATTCACTCACTTAATTAAGCACACGAGCAAGAGAGTTCCACACTCTGATGAGTTTATCGAGCACCCGCAGCTGCCCAACTTGTGTCGCATTTTGCTTGCCACAATTTATGCGTTTCATTTGATTTAGATTTCTCTCATTCCAGCGACGATCTTTGATTCTCTAATTTTGCTTTCTACGTTCCGAGTTTGCATTTCAATTGTTATTGTTTCACACTCTCGCGTCACAAATGACGCAATAAATTGGTCGTTGGGGCTGTACGGCAATAATGCCAATTAATAAACAAAAACAACGAAATACACATTTATTAATAATAAGTAAAATAATTTGCCCAATTAATGGCGACAGCATTCCGTCGCCATTGCTATAAGCTATGTTTGCTCTGCTGCAGTCGACGTAGGCGTTGACGTCGCCGCTGACTTATAGATTGAGCTGCAACCAATCAATCGGCAGGGCGCAACTGCAATCTCAACGTCAGCGCAAATGGTTTGCGCCCAAAGAGCGAATGTTGCTCTTGCCATTGATTTCGTTTTTTTCTCAGAAACTTTTGATTTCGCTTAATAAGAGAAGCTATGAGGTACTTGAAGATTAAACATTTTGATTTTATAGAGTATCTGAGATTTTAAAGGACACAAAACATTAATTTATATTTTCTTTAACTGTTACCTAACAATTATAGTTTCAGTTTAGCTTTGGTAGTACCGAACCTAAAAAAACGAATGTAAAATAAAATGCAATACTTTTCTTGTGCCTTAATATAGGTTTTGTTGTCATTCTTGTATTGTTAATGTATTTCCAAGCGCAGAATCGACTTTAAAACTTTTCCAAAATCTATGACAGATGTTCATTATTAGCCACTTTCAATCAAAAGTCCATATTGGAAGTTTGTATAAAACTCTGCACATGAATATTGTAGTTCACTCAAGTGGAGGCCATAAATTTTAAGACAATAATCTCTTATTTTTAGTGTTTTTTTGTAATATAGTACTTGGCTTTATTTTTACGTCGCAAATAACAGTATCTTAATTTATTGACCGCTTATCGTTTTAGTTTGGCTTGCCAAAAGTATCTCTCACTCTGGTATCAATAAATAACCAGCAATCGAATGAAAAATTTGAAGAAAAAAAGAATAATATTTTCATAATAAATTATCTTATAAAGCATTTATGAAATGAAAATAACGTTTATGAGCAATATGTAGCTTAGACCAGTTCTTGTCATCATTAATTATGTTGGTTGATGCAACTCGATGCTTTAGGACAAGTTTAAAGTCATTTCAAATTAAACTAAAAGTTACTATGCTAGAGACTGAATGTAATGTACAACAATTGTCCTGTCTCTACTATTATACAAAACCCTCGAGTTGGTAACAATTAAATCGAAACTAACTCTAAGAGATCAATTGATAAGTTCCCGACCTGACATATAGATGGCGCTACTTGAATTTAACTTCATTTACTGCTTTTTTGAAGGAAAATATACAGTCGATGCAAAAACTTGGCTTACCAATGAGTTTCCGCATACTGCTCCAGGAAAATCTCAACCATCAAGGATTGGTATGCAAAGTTTTGACGTGGTGAAATGAGCACCGAAGACAGTAAACGCAGTGGGCGCCCAATAGAGGTTGTTACCGACGAAAACAAAAAAAAAACCACAAGATGATATTGAATAACCGCAAATTGAATTTGAATGAAATAGCTAGGACTCTTAAGATATCAACTGAACGTGTACATCATTAGATTCACGCATTTTTTGGTATGAGAAAGCTCTGTGCAAAGTGGGTGCCGCGAGAGCTCACTTTTGGCCAAAAACAACGAAGAGTTGATGATTCGGAGCAGTGTTTGAAGATGTTCAAGCATAATAGACCCGAGTTTTTTCGCCGAAGTTCAATTAACGGTCATCTGAGTGGACTGCACACGATGGACCCGCTCCGAAACGAGCCAAAAACGCAACTATCGGCTGACAACGTAATGGCGTCTGTATTGTGGGATGCGCGTGGAATACTTTTCATTAATTAACTTAAAAAAGGAAGGACCATCGACAGTGACTATTTCATAGAGTTATTAGACCATTTGAATGACGAAATCGCCAAGAAACTGTCGCATTTGAAAAAAAATTAAGTGCTGTTATACCAAGACAATGCACCGTGTCACAAGTCGGTGAAAACGATGATAACAATGGTCCACTGTATTCTCCAGATCTGGCTGCCAGCGACTATTTCCTGTTCTCAGATCCACAAGAATGCACGCTGGGAAGAAATTTTCGTCGAATGAATAGATGATCGCCGAAACTAAGGTCTATTTTGAAGCAAAAGAGAAAACGTACTACAAAAATGGAACCAAAAGTCGTCATACTGAGTATATTACCCTTAAAGGGACCTATGTTGCATAAAAAAAAAACAATTTTGCCAAACAAATATTTTTTTTTATTTAAAAGGTGTCCCTAGTTTTAAAAATTATGTCAGTCCTAATTAGTTCTTTATTAAATATCTTGAATGCGCTAAACTTTAAAAGTTTTTGTATTTTCAAAATGTATTATCCTCTAAAACGTTCACATATTGATTCATTTGAGATATTTTGACATATACATTAATAAGCCTAATGTGATAGCCAATTAAAATGTATCCCTGCAATACATTATCTTTATAGTGCTTAAATTAAATTTTTAATAAATTTTACCATTTAATTCTCAAATAAGGGCAATACTAATAAAATATAAGCAATCAATAAGAAGTTTACGACAAAAGTAATGGTCAAGCCGCATGCTCTCAAATTTTTCCAGTTTTTGTATAAATTTTCTTAGGTTTCGAATCTCGGTGACGTAGTGGTAACGTAATCACTTCTAGAACCGGACGTTTAATTCTTCACAGCAGCAGTGGTGTATTAACCAAGCACCGGCATATCTAACAAATATTCGCCATTTGGCTAAGTAGATCTCTATTAACTAAGGATTCAGATTTCGCAATATGTTGTTTTTGGCTATAAAACCAGATATCCTTATAAATCACCTTTGGTGCAATGACAGCATAGTGCAGAGGTTAAATTATAATAGAGAAGTAACTTTCAAGGTCCTTAACTTTGTATGAACGATTATTTTTACAAATTATTATTATTTTTTCAAGAAGGATTGTATCTAAAATTAACACTTAATTTATTTTGAAAATTTATTTATGTTTTATTTCAATTTTAATTTATTATTATATATTTTAAAAGTAATTGAAACTATTATTTCAAGAAATGCAAATAAAACAAACTGAACTGGGGTGATCTATAATAGATAAAAAGTGTTACTTATAATGAATTCCGGCTTTTGTAGATTAACGCGGGATGAGGAAATATAACCTATTGTTTTTGCAGAAAAGTGTTAGAGCGTATGCCAAATGTTTTCTGTTACAGATTTGTGTGATCAGTGCAGCATAGGAAAAGAAAACTAACTTATAACTTTACTAATTTATATATAAAATTTAAAATTGCCCATTTTTCTTAAATAATCTACCGTTCATAAGAATAATTACTTATTCATTTTAAGCTATTTGCTTTTCATTTAAATGTTCTTAAGAAATGTCACTTCACATGTCACAATGGCATACAAATAATATTTTATTGTGCTCTCTTTTATACAATTAATAACATAGTATACAGATGACAATAAGCCTTTATATCCCACGTATACGTAACGCCCATTCCTTTAGACCTTATATAAATACTTGGCTATTAACGGTATTTATGTAATTAAATACCAAAACGTTATGTCTGTCATGTTTATTTTGCAAGTCAATGGAAAATTTATCAGAAATTATAGTCAATTGAATGCCAAATCTGCATATGTATGCAAGTCCAATGCATATACAAGAAGTATATATATATACATATTGTTTTCTTGTATATGTGTGTGTATATAAGATATATTAACGCATATGCATAACATACATAAACAACACAAACAAACAAGACAGCTGAAATTGTGCTCATTTAGGCTCATAAATTTCAACCAAGACCCAAACATACAAATGCATAAATACACGCACACAGCTACAAAAGTTCAAGAAACATACAGTGCTTTCAAAAAGTCTTCGTCACTTATTTATGCTTTAGGATGGGTATGTCCTTATTGGGAAATAACATTTTTATTTACCCAAGTACTTGTTTATCCATTGTTGGATTCGCTTATGAATATTCTGAGTGTTTTGTATGTGGTGTCTGCGTTTCGGCTTTCCAATCCTGTATCAATCTACCACAATTATTTGAAAACAATTTCTTGGTAAATAAATGGAGCTATTTTATTTTATATTTAACATGTAATGAAAAATGTTGAGTTGATAAATGGTTCATAGAAAAACTCGTACGCACATTTAAAGAAAAATAATGGAAAAAATTAAATTTTTTAAACGAAAAGCGTGGACTCTTTTCGCACCACTTAAAAAAATTCACTACACTTTTGCTTTGATCCTTTCTTTTAAAGCATGATTGTATCTGTTGCATATAACAAATATAAAAAATTATATTTTTAAACGACTAGTGATGCACCCTACCGTTCGCTTCGCTTGCCAATATAAACGCCAATTATGCATTAATGAAGAAAACACGAACTAAAAAAATAAGAAATAGTTTATCCCGAGTATAATTATATTTTTCAAACTTTTTTTTATTTAAATGCATACTTATAAATTGTTTTTTTTTTTTTTAAAGTCCCAAAGCTTCTCTTGGGAGTCGATTATTATAATTGATGTTGTATTATTATTTTGGAGCTAAGTTTGCCTTAATAAAGTGTGTATTGTCAATACACTGCCATTGGGATAAACTGTAGGTTGTTGGAGATATTCTCATGCTTTCTCGTTCGGAGCGATGACATTGTATAATTAAATATTTAGTTACTTAAAAGTTTTCGTCAAAAAAAACTCAAGACATATACAAATGCTATACCTTGTCTTTAAAGTTGCGCCCGTTTGAGCACTTTTGTGCTGCACTGTATTCCTATAAGCGAATACTTACATATGGCTTATATAGAAATCAGCAGAAATCAACGTAGAAAATCAGCGACTGTTTGACGTTTGTTGTTGTTGTTGCTTAACTGCTTTTTACTTGCATTTTATAGACCAGACTTTTGGCATGGTATAAGTGAGTGAGTATCTGTGTGCTGTTTGTGGTATCTGTGTGAGTGTGTGTGTTTATTTCTTACCGCCGCTGTTGTTGCTTTATTAATTATACCAGTTACTTTTTGTTATATTTGTTGGCAGCTCACAAAAACAACAACAACGCGAACAACTACAACAATAAGTAACATGCAGAGCGGCAGCGCATTGAGGCCTCGTCATTTGGCTTGGCACATTTGTCCGTTGCCCCCTCTATTACCGCTTGCCGCTAGCCACTGCGCCGTCCATCACCCGCTGCCTTTGTTGCATTGGCATTTGGTTGCCTTTTTTTTATTATTTTTTGCATTTGAAATTATGCTAAATTATATGCAAGTGTTGTGGCAGAGTAATGAAAAGTCGGTCGGTGGGTTGGTCGCTTTTCTGTTAGCCCGTTTGTTGCATTTTTGATTTGTGTGCAATAATGGTAAGGTAATAATCATAGCGTATTACTCATACGCAATGTGTGCGCTATAATTACTCATTTAGATAAAGTAGAAAAAAATAATATGTACATAAAACGAAAATGCATTTCCGCTTACCTTTTTATCTTTGCCTTGTTTATTGTGTCTATTAAGGCGATTACTATGGGGATCTGTAAAAGATATAATTGCAATTAGTTTTATTCGGTAAATGGCTGGCAAAGGAAATTATTATGAAGTAATTTTCTATTTTTGCAAAACTCTATTATGCAATTAAGCTTAGGAACAAATAATATTCTATCTCAAAAATGTATGTGTAAACGTTTTAGCAATTATTTTAATATTGTCCTGTCCACAAGTTGCTTGCAGCAATATTAAGGAATAATTGAATCAATAGATTTGTCACGATTCAGCGGGTTCATTTGAAACAATGGCTCAAGCTGCTTTGCTTAATAGCTCTCACATGAGTTGATGCAACAAACTTAGCGCCAAATTTTTAATCTAAATCTATTTATAATATTTGTTTTCCATTAAATCCTTAAATTGCTTATACAATATATACTATTTTCAAACTTAAAAGGTTAAAAGGCTATATTTCTTTTAGAAGCCTTAGTTACACTTAGTTCCTTCTAGGATCCACTAAAAAGAAAGCAGAAAATGAATGAAAGGTTTAAATAAGCTGGCCGGCCATTTTATATTATACAACATAGTGGCTCTGCCACCAGTGCTGATCTCCCTCCAACCTACAATTATTTTCAATAAATTAAGATCATAAAGATTATTTGTTGTTATAATAATCAATGTCATGGTATTCATGTACATTTTATATTATGTAGACAAAGCTTATGTAGGCTAAGCTCTCATCTCATTAAGTTCCTTAATATTTTTTTTTGTATGATCACCTAGTAGCCAAAGGAACTAGAATCACCAAACCACCTGATGCGCACTTTTCCCCAAAATAATGCTTATCGAATCATATCAATATCTGTCCCCGTTCCATATTTTGTGGTTTGAATTCAAACTGTTTTGCCTACCTGCATCAATGTGACAAACATTATTTCTTGGGCATCCAATTGATTAACACTAGATGTACGATGTTTCCCCCCACACCCCTGCATATAGAATATTGAAATGCATGTATCTTGCTGGCGTGTTTCGAATTTAATTAAAATAGTTGAGATATATTTTTTTTTATTAATTTTTTTTTTTATAATTTTTGTGCGCACAAGATCAGCAATAGGTAGAAATTTACTGTTTATAAAAAGAAAAGTTTAGGGGATTATAATATCCGGACTTGCCTTGACTGTATTACAATTTTTAAATCGGTATAGGTAGTTTTATGTATTTGATTTTTCTTATAGAAACGTTTCTATTTTTTAACAAAATTTGGTTTTTAACTTCTAAAAAACTTTTGTCAATATTAAAATGCATACCAAATCCAAATCGCAGGCATTTTGATATTTAACTTGACCAAAGACTTCACCCCACATTACAACTGATTCCATCAAACAAAATTCAAGATGTCAAATACTATCTTGTCTCAAAGTTTTGCTAGATTTGTTTTTTTTTTTAAGTTTGTATAAGACGTATCTTGTTTTTATGAATGGAATGAAACACAGCGAACAACTTTTATGAATGAAAAAAGTGACGGCGTTTTTTCTTTTTTTTTCTCCTGAAAGACAACGCCAGCTGAGATTGTAAAGATTTTTATCGCAGCGCGACTAAGGTTGAGAGTGAGAAAGATGGAGGGAGATACAGTGAGTGAGAAACACAGATACACACAGGCATATAGAGAGAGATACGCACACACACTCAGCAAAGTTGTGGCCGCATTATAACAGCAGCGCAGCAAACGGCAGCAGGCAAATAAAGAAACAACAACAACAACGAACAACGAACAAACAGCATAAACAGCAACAACAACAACAAACAAAAAGCGTGCGAAAAATAAGCAAGCAGCAACTCTGCTTGCCCCAAAGTCAAACAGAGTCAGCAGCCGGCAGAAAAATAAACAGCTGCGGCAGACAGAGATAGTAATAGCGGCGCTTAAACTGTTATTGACGTCACGTGCGGCCGTTGCCACAGTCAAAGATGCGCCACAGCCACAACAACAAGAACAACAACTACAACAAAGACGACAGCGACAACGACAAGAACAGCAACAACAAAGAGACAAGCGCCAACTTATGAAGTTGTAAAAGCGTCAAACAAGGCGGAAAGCGACAGTTGTAAAGCCTTAGCTAAGACATCAAACGGCTTGCAGCGTGTGTATCTGTGTGTGTGTGTGGCATCTATACGTTTGTTGGTTGTGTATGTGTGAAGACGCAACAGGCAATGCTTTGGCTTGTTGCTGCCTAACAGGCGCCCAGCAAGCCACAGTAGAGAGCAGCTAACTTACTGTGACAGACGCGATTGGCATGATAAGCGGCAGCAGTTGCATTACTTTTGGCAGGAGCGAAAGAGTCAGCTACCTAATGCCACTTGCTGAACTTCACCTTTTGACCTTCACACTGCAGCTTCAGCAAAAGTTTTTGCTGCCAAGCCAAGCAACTGCTTGAAGACCGACCAGCACCGACCCAGTTGCCACTTTGGATTCAATTTGCTTCAAGCGCCATTCAAGTGCTCCCCTCCCCCATTAGGCGCACTTAACACAAACACACAGTCTCATACACAACTGCACACACCGCCCACACCTCTTCAGCGAGCGCCAGAGCAGAGCGTCTAAACGAGTGTGTGTGTATGGAAAAAAGAAAAACACCCACTAGAAGAAAAATTACAGACACTTGGCAGACACAGTGCTCAGCAGCGCACGTCAAAAGAAAAACCTACCTACCGCAAAAAAAATAAAGAAAATAAACAGAAGAGAAAAACTAGTAGCAACAGCTTTTGCCGCAACCTTTTTCGCTGTCATAAGATTTGTTGGTAAAAATCTTTTTAGGTTGTTGGTTGGTTACTTATACCCTTTAACCAACTACCAAGGATTGGGGGTATGTATGGTGTTGAGAGTATTATTGTCACAGTAACACGGAGAAGCCTGTAAAGCCACACAATGGCCGCCAGCTGATCTTGTGGTGTTTTCAAAGAAAATTTCTCGTAAAATTTTCAATCGATTTTACTTTAGCAAAGCCTATCTATCGTGTTAGGCTAGCTTTACCAGCAGTACAATGCTCTCCATGAACACTCAGTATCCGTACGATGCCTGAGTAACATGGCACGGATGGAGCAATCCGGTAGGGCCCTAAACGAACAGGAGAACGACGCCAAATACGTTGGCAAGACAAACTGACTGTTACGCCAGCATCTCGTGCTCATGCTGATGGCTATGACGCAACAATAAAGTTCTACTTGTCTATGGTGTCCTCGCTCGAATAGGGAAGCATGGAAATATCTCCATTTATTGCTGTTTCATCTCTTGTTCTCATACGGATCTGCAGTTAATACACGAATTCCATTGGTTTTAGAAGTGAGTACAATACTACATCTACTTTCGATGGATTGCATTACATATAAAAGCTTCACACAATTGTAGAGACCCACAGTGCCCCCTAAAGCTGTTAAGCTTGCCCAATTTTGTGGAAAATATAGTTTCGACTGACGATGTGGCATTATGCTTCAACAGGCCATGCCTACCCGAAGGGGTTGCCCTCTTTCTAATCTTGCAAGTAGCTCAAAATACCAATTGTTGATTCTCAATTTGTTCTTGCTAATTTTTGGTATTATTTTGAATAACTTCGAATAATAAAAACCTATTAATTTGTTGCCTTCCGTTAGTGCTCATTGTCGTCACTTCTTCATCTGTCAGCTGCGCTCCGAAGATGTTTTTGTCAATTCCAGCATAGTTATCTAACCGGCTTGAATCATTTCTTTTTTTTTTGTTGGGTTATCACATTCTGCAACCAGCGTGGATCTCATAAAACATAAATCTAAAAATCTCTTTCTTAAGAGAAAAAGATCAATAATAGATCAAGTCAATATGACAATGGATTCTAGTTTAATTAGGATACTTTTTAAATCTAAGGCTATCTGACTCTGTTTGAGATTGGCGTCTATACATTGAGCTTCCAAGAGTCGCATTTTTTGTTCTTGAAGTCTAACACTCAATAGTGTGTTCTTTCGTAATATGTATCTTCTCATCGTTCTCAATGTTACTTGTGCACAAGTGTTTTTTGACCATCTCTAAGGCTCAACTCATCTACTTCATCGGAAAAATTGGCATATACCTACACCTCATTGCCAATTCCCTTAGCTGTTCTACTTAGCCATGTTGTTTGCTTTTTCACTAAAAGAATAATTGCTTTAAATAAAATTAAAATTAGCGTATTCCTGTGTCGGACATTTTTTATTGTTTCGAACATAACGACTTGAAATTTGGCACACGACTTGAAAGTGCTCGAGCTCCAGTTTACTCCTTATGCTGCACAACTCCTTCTTCGTCTGGCTTTGATTGCTTGAGCAGAGTAACTCAAACAAAAAAAAGGTAAAGTGCCACACTTTGGCAAATTTTTGTTGGCAGCCGTCAACAGGTTGTTTTGTCATCAGGCAACTTCCTTTTGTATACATATATACTATGTGATATATGTATGTACTGGGATCCCTTTTTGTGAATGAGCTCATAAAACGTTTTCTTTTAACATGGCCAGGGTGTTGATGTCGCCGTTGTAGTTGACTTCCTCGTCTAGCACTGGCGGCCCGTCTGTCTGCCGTTCGCCTGCCTGGCTGTGTGTCCCTTTTCAGCTTGGCGTGCGCCCCAAGTTGCTCTTTAGTTTTCAATTTTTTGCTTTTTCACAACATCTACAACTACATCCCCTCGCTTGTGTATGTTTGTATCTATGTGTTTGCTTCGTATCTTCTGGCTTTGTGCAACTTTGGGTTTGTGTGTGTGTTTGCTGCCTTTGATGGCTCCAGCTGACTGCTGCCCACAATGCTGCTCATTTTGATTAAGTGCGGAACAATTAAGGCTACTGTTTGTAGCTGTTTATGTAGTTAATCGTGGCACCAAAACGGGTTGGGACCAGGTCAAGACAACAACTACATGGCAACATGGCTGACTTGCATGGCTTGGCTAGCTACCAGCAATGGATTTTCAATGAATGGCTTCATGAAAAGATTGCCAAGAGATTAGATTGCTTTAAAAATAAATATACAAGCAATAAGCAGATGTTTGCAAAACTAAAAATTAAATTAAATTAAAAGTACAGAAAAGGAATGTAAGGAAATATAAGGAAAACTTATTAAAATACATATAAGAATTATACAGCCTTAATTTGTATAATGGCAAAGAAACTTTAGTCAGTGATTAAAATAAGGATTAGACGGTTTGGTAAAGCTCAACTTGGCTAGTATGTGAAGAAGGTAGCACAGGCCATACTGTATGCCAAACAATGCTCTAATTTGTGTGGGTGGGACCTGTCAATGGTCATGTTGCTTTATGTCTCTTAGACTTGTAATACTGTGGCTGTGTTATGACTTATGTCTATAGTGATAAGCCTGCCATGATTGTCACACTATAAGAATGATTCCGTCAAAATTGGACTACTTGCCACAATGACCAAGACGAAATTTTCTTAAAACATTTTTTACTTATATCGATCGTTCTATCGACTCAAAGAAAGACTCGATACATTTTCCTAATTATATGTATATTTTTTGAAATTTTATGAGACCTATTTAAATAGGTATATATATATATATATATATATTTGAGCTTAAAGCTGTATAATAGTACGTGTATATCATTCCCAAGCTCAATTGGCATCAATTCCAGTCAGTTGCGCTCAAACTATATTGTCATTCCAATAATAGTCCAACAAAGCTCGACAGATCTGTTGCAAATTGTTTTAACTTGTTTTGCGTGGTTTTTCACCTTCATCATCAGCTATGATTAAGTTGCATATCGCAGAAGATCCCGCAACAGCGCTGGTGAATCTACGTACCACTGTCGTAGTTCAAAAAAAATTCATTCATTAATTAAAGACACCACAGCTATTTATAGAGTTATCTGCATTCTCTGAACTGATGCGATGACAGCAAGGAGAATAAATTGATTGATGTTTGTCTTAAAGGACTATGAAACGCATGGTCAAGTATATACCTGTCTATTGAATTTCTTCGAAACACTCAAATTGCCTTAACTAACTTGAGTCCAATATGCCAAGTTTACTATCCGCAAATAAACGTAAAATTAAAAAAAAAAAAAAACAGTTTACTTAAATTTAATAAGTTTTAAGACCAGAAAAACAAGTGTCGAAAATACCGCAAAAACGTATTTCCATAATTTCTCGCATAAGCCAATACTTAAGAGCTTAGATGCCTTAATCATAAAAATACATCTTCTTATCAAATTTTCCCAAGCAGTCAAAAACGAAAGCCGGCAAAGTGAAAACTCCCAACACCATTAAACCGACTCCAAAGCAAACCAAAAGCATTGCTTCGAGTATCCAACCCCAAAGTACCACAAAACAGAAAAAAAAACGCACACCAAAAATAACTGACCTAACCTTAGCCGGCAAACACAAATACCGTAAAAACACTTTACGGAATTTCTCAACGCCTGGTAAGCCAGGGCAGGAGCGTAAAATCAACCCTCAAAATAAAAAAGTAAACCAAAGTCGTAAATGTCTATGGCAAAAGGCAAAGACAAAGTGCCGACGGCAAGGCGCACAGCTGCATGGAGATTTGAGCTGCCAAAAATCTTCAAAAACATTTTATGGATTTGGCCAAGTTGGGTGTTAAGCGGGAGTTGAGGTTATGTGCCAAAAAAAAACAAGGAAAAGGCAATGTTTTAATTTTACAAGCATTATCCTGGCCCAGCCGAAAGTGTTGACATTAAAATAATAATTTTAATTGCTTCAAATAACACAAAGTACTTTGCCAGTTGCTATTTTTTTTTTTTTTTGGCCATGATGGCTTTGACCCTGGCTGCTTTTTTATACTCGCCACATACTGCTTGGTTTTGGCCAAAAAAAAAAAAAAAATGTAGAGACCCATGATGTGTGGGCGTGTGTTGGGGTCTATTTAAACACAAAAGGGTAATTAACATTTTTCTTGCTGTCCGCCGGACTATGTGCTGCCCATGGCTAAAAGGATAAGCAGCTTGTACGGCTGCCAAAGTCAGCAGCGGAGTTGTACTTGGTTCTGGAGCTACAAGAGTATCTGCAGCTAACAACAGCAGCAAAAAAAGGCCACACATTAGCTGGGTTATTTTTTGCGGTTTGTGCATTTGGTTAAACTTGGCTGGTAATGCCTTTTTGGGGGGGGTGACTGCACACGCCGGCGCTTCTGTTGCCTTTTCCGATGCGGCTCCTGCCGCTGTTGCTACCATGTTAACTGTTGCCTTTCAACACCTTCGGTAAAGCGTGAATTAAGTGCTCGGAGATTTTCTCCACTTAATTCAGCAAATTTGTTGTTTTTATTCTTGCTGCCGGCGTTTTATGCAACATGTGGCACTTTCTGGGTCGTTCAAGACCCGCGTGTTTCGTTTTTTTTATATATATATATATTTCGTATCTCTTTTGTAGTTAATTGCACAATTAGCTGGATGTGCCATCTGTGCGACTGTCACATGAGAAATGTCTCATTAACTGCGGCAAATGCCTCAGCTATTCATACCAGAACTTAAAAAAGACAACTTTAATTGCATTTAATTAACGAAAATTAAACGAAATATACTTTGAAATTGAAACCGAAATTAATTGTAATAAGCTGAAATTAGCTGAATGGGGTTCACAGTGGTTCAGTAAGTGCAAATACAATATATTTGGCATGATGTGTGCTGAAACGCGGAAGGCATATAAGTTATCTCTAAGAATCTTCTAATTTCAGATGCTTAATTCCACAAATAATGAAAAAACTGAGATTATAAATTGATTTAAAGAATTGAGTTACAAAACGAATATCTCTACGATGGCATAATCTTGCAAAAACTTAAGTGCATATGAGCTTGATTTGAGAACTCTTAATCCGAATAAATTATATATTAAACATTATAATAGTATTATTAACAGCCTAAGTATGTAGACTCTAAAAAACGAATTATGGAATTAATGGACTCTGAAAACCACCGCTGCTGTAAATGATTATTACATAATAAAATATATCTATACACAAGATTCAAAATAATAATGATGCAGAAACGTAATGCCTGGCGTAGAATGTTATGATCGCATATCCACACTTCAGAAGCAGCATACACGTAGAGAAGTTTTATGATTTTGAGCGTCTACAATTAAAAATGGGTTCTTGATAGGACACAGTTGTAAGCTGGAAATTCAATTACAGGCATATTTCGGTTGACTCGCAATTGTTAGTTGTCGATAATGAGTTTTCTCAACTTATCAACTGTGGATTACTTACTGTCTTCTGCTTCGACTCAATCGTGTGTGCTGCTGTTTTTCAGAAAATGGGATTAAGATTGTATACCTATAATCTGTTTCAAATTGTCGAAAAAGTCTTGATTTCTTTTCATTTAATATAAAGTATCAGCAGCTTATTAGGCAACTGCAACTCAAGTACAAATTTTTACCAGCATTTGGTCCTGAGTTCGTTCCCTACATTCATTCTTCACCAACAAAAAAAATATAAAAATTAATTTAAGAGATAAAGCGAAACCACTAGAATTTACATGTACCTACATATAAATATTAAAATAATATTGAAATAATTTAATTTTATTGTAAAACATTAATCAACCCTATTATCTAAGCAAACTAGGTCCAGTTCGGGTTATTCAATCAACAATGTGTTCATATCTATGTTGAACATGAACACGTACATTATCTTTATCAGCAATACATCAATCAAAAAACGAAAAAACAACGTATTTAGGGCTGCAATATGTACTTACGTAGGTTTGTATATACCCTATAAAGTGAACCCTTGGACATGAACTGTTCAAGTGTAAACACGCAACAAACTTTAATTGCTAATTGAGCAAAATACTTTTGGTTATTTAGTAAATGAGAAACATTTCATTTCATGTTTCAGCTAAGGCCAAGTAACAATTATAATGAAAATGAAAATGCAAAGCATAAATTGTTTAATTACTAATTAAGAATAAGAAATGAAATGAAATGAATTAGAACAGCGTATCGAACCACATGGCGCAGTGCATTTTGCTTTAAGGGGGATCAAAGCTTTGCATAATGCCTTTTATCAGTTATATCCAACAACTGATTTTCTATCCGAAATACCGATTTTTACTGTAAATTAAAATTTTTATGATATTTTTGTTTCATTATTAAAAATACTCAAATATATTCCTATGGAATTTTTTTCATTTCAGCATTTTACCAAATTAAAATTAAAACTGTGTATTAACATTCAAGTTCTGTCAATATTTTTATGAAATTATATTTTACTTCGTCGTACCCATAATAATAAACGATCTACATTAAAAAGATTTACTTGACTTGACCAGAAAGCGCACTCTTAAAATAAGAATTTTTTAATTATCATTAAATAATATTGAAAAATAAATAAAAAAGTAATAATAATGAAAAAGAAGTTCATATGAGTAAAATTTGAGTAATTTCTATACTTTGAAATTTTTGATCCGTCTGCTAGCTATGCCAGCGCTAGGCAAAAGCAGCAGTGCTACTGCAAGGTATTAAGCCACCGACACTTTTTAGAGTCGAGTACCTTTCCGACGGCCACAAAACCAGGGAAGGCCATTTTGATAATGCTGATGGACTTACTTCACCCTACCTACTTGTGACATAAGAATTACAACTATGTGGTGGTCTTGATGAACCTGAACGGGCATTTTTGAACCCACAAGGAAAATAGTGCACTCTTTGTTCTACGCAGCCCAAGGCAGTGGACGAAAAGGTGCTTCAAAAATAAAACATTCAAAATTAATTCAATTTATAATATTATTTCAACCCGAATTTTATTATTATTTTTACCCTAGTTTATGGGTAGTTTAAGTTTTCTAAGTAAAAAAAATTTAGATTTTATAAGTAAATCATTCAAAACAAACAGAATTAATTTTTTTCAAAATATTAATAAGCAAAATTATAAGGAACCCTTTTTTTTGCTGAGCTAGAAGTTTTCAAAAATCTCATCAGCATATACAAAAACGTTTAAGAAATGCTTATATATATGTATATCCGCCTGTATGTTTATCTAGGTTTCCAAGACCATAATCCCATCAGTTTCACGTCTCAAGAAGTTTTTGGTGTTTCCGCCCATATGCCTAACTATTGGATATTGTAACTCGTTCCAAATACTTTGTTTATTTTGCTTGGTGTATGATTTGAAATTCATTAAAATCTGTTAAAATGTACCAATATTTTTGATGTATGTCTAAACAAAAATGGACCCAATGGAAAAGTTCTTGTTTTTACAAGTACAAAGGCACTGAATTATTAGTATTATGTATTTGTTTTTTTTCCTAAAAATTGGTAATTTTCATAGTCTAGAATTTTATATAAATCCGATTTGAAAGAATTAAAATCACCAAAAATAGCTCATCATCATCATTCAGCTCTAGAAGCCGGGGTGGGTTTTGGCTTTCTCAACAATTCTCCTCCATTCATCTCTGTTGTTAGCAAAATAGTTCTGGAGAACCAATTAAAATAAATGCTAACTCCGAATGGTGGGTGGTACAGAACCGGCTACACAAAGCTAAGCGTATTTTTACCTCGCTTTCTCGAGTTTGAAGAACCGCCGTCATTAGGAAAACAACTAAGCTGAAAATTGCTTGCGTTAAGACGGTACTACTGTTTGGTAGCGAAATCTGGCATATGACGAATGCTATCAAACAACAGCTACAATGCTTCGTCAACCGTTGTCTTAGGCGTATAGTCGGTATATTCTAGCCAAGTCGAGTCTCTAATGGGCGGTTATTTGAGTTAAGAGGACAAAAAGGCTAACTAATCATCAATAGACGAAAATACAGATGGCTAGGACACACGCTCCGCAAAGGAAAATCTTGCACACTTCGACCTTAAATGGAACCTCATTGCTACTAGACACGCAGGGGGCGCCCTAGGACTACGTGGAGACATACCCTTATGAACGAAACTAAGAAGACGATACATGAATCAATATAATTCACCCAGGATAGACAAAAATTTGAAAATTATACTAGATAGGCTTGTCTGCAGAGAGCCCCTAGTGACGACGCTCCTGATGATTTTATTCTTTTGGCGTGTGACAACAATTCGCATTAATTACACAAAAAAAAATAAATAAAAAAACGAAAGATGACATTAAAATGCGAGTAATAACAAGACAGAAGAATGCGAAGAAGAAGCAGAGTGATCAACTTTAAGAAGAGTAGGTGTTGCTGGAGGCAAGCGGGCAGCGAAGGGATCAAAAGGGTATTTAAAATGAAAGTGCGCTCACTTTGCGTGTCAGTGGCAGAGCAACAACAACAAAAAAAAGAACGAAAAAAATGAGCAACAAACGGCGCATGTTCAACGTCAGCCGGCAGTAGGGCACGCTCACTCAGGCCGCTCTACCGGCACTCTTCGCGCTTACTCTCACTCTGCTCTGCACTCCTCACGTTGCAGTCTTCGGAGACACACGGTGTATGTGTGTGTGCGAGTGTGCGCGCTTGTGTGTGTGTGTGTGTGTGTGGCATTTCATTTGGACACTTGTGACATTTTCTTAATTGAAATGATGCGAGTTCGTTGATAAAATTCTCTGCGTTGCCTCACTCTTCTCACGTTGACTTGGTGTAAATGTTGCATTCTCTTTCACGCTGTGTTGTTGTTGTTGCATTTCTTGTTGTTTTTGTTGTTGTTGATTATTGCTGTTCATCATTGTTCATTATTAAATGAGCGCCGTGTATAAGTTTTTTTTTTTTGGTATTTATTTATTTCATTTATTTTTGTCTCTTTTTTGTGTGTGGGTTTTATGGCATTTGCAGCCTACTCTCTCTTGAAATAAATGAAAAGGAAAACGGGGAAAAATTATGCCTTGAACATCTTTTTTATTCAGCTCATAGTTTTGGTCCATATTTCTAATGCTGCGTTTGCACTAAGTCACAACAAAATTGAGCTACTCTCTCATAGTGTCATATTATAATCAGAAGAAAGATTATAGTGGGATCCGATCTGTCTTTCAAATAAACAAAGTTTATTTATTCTTCACTTGGTTTAGTTTGAAAATTGAGATTCGGTATGTCTTTTTTTAATGTGTTCAAAAGTTTGTTCAAATTTGGTAGTCTTCAAATTTTGGTGTCTATAGCTGACACCATCAAGTACATTCGTAACTTTCAAGATCGTATCATAACCTTATCCATTTGTATGATATTTCATATTTAGATCACGGTACGCATACATTTTATAGTTTTATCAGCTTAGGTTTATTTTCTCCCTGACTACTAGCGAAGCATAAGGATTTCATTTTTAAAAAGTACTAAGACTTTAAGATTTTTAAGTAAGTAAGTATAAATAATTTATTATATGCAGCAATTGCTTATTTTTTGCTTTAGCTCGAGACAGACACTTATAATGAAATATACAACCTTGGCCCAGCCACAAGCCTCAGCCATTGTGCGCCATGGACTTTGTTAGGAGTTGTTTAAATATTTACAGACATTTTAGAATAAACAGTATCCAATTTTAACACTTACACTGTGTGTTGCTCCCAGGCCTTTCATAATTAATAATTAATTAGTTTTAAAGATCGTCTGTTCGGTGCATATCGTTTGCATTAAAAAATGAATAAAATGTTCGAAATTTACTAATATCTAGAGATATTGATAAAATACAGAAAAATAATTTTTCAATTGCTGTTTTTTTATTGTAACAGTATTATGCAGTTGACTTGAACTCAAAATATGCCTCTGGTCCAAAGATAGGCCAAAGACTACGAAATATAAGAAAACTTGAACATATTAGAAAAGAAATAGTCAAAACAGCACCATCAAACCAAGAGTTGTAGATAATATAGAATAGGTTAACGATGCACATTTTAAATTGAAGTACAGATAGATTTATTGGATCATTCAGCATTCATTATAAATTGCATATAAACCACGGAAAGAGTCGTGCAAAATATAGTAAGCTGTAGAAAATTGTAGTTATAATAGACGAAAATCACGAGTTAATCTAGAAAATACACTAAGCTTCATTTAATCAAAAAGATCCGAACAATCGTAAAGCCGAATCAGTTGCATGCATATTTGTATCCTTTGGCAGTTATTTAATTTGAGTAAGATGTGAATGTGATTGATACTTGTTTTATGAAGTTGGGACATAATTCTTGAAACTATTTCCAGTAACGTAGTAGGTCTATACGCACATGTCACATTGTAGCACAGTGTAAACGTGGCATTATAACTTGTTGGTAGCATTTGGGTGCTCTATTGCGTCTTATAAGACGCCGAAAGCACTTCCTGCCCACATTGCAGTAATAAAATTACAAACATAAAAGTATCATTGCAGCAGCGACAAGCAACATGCAACACCATCAACAGCAATAGCAATAACAACATTTGCAAATTGGCCACACAGCAAAATTACGCGCACATCAAAAGCCAAATGGAAATCCTTTCATGATTTCTCTGGCCAGGCAATGCTTCAATGCATTTATGAGCCATAATTATTACTTTAATTATGTTTAATTAAAGGCGCTGTATAATTGCGCAAGTTTGATTTCTGTTTCTAATGCCAACGACGCTGCCTCTGCCGCTTGGACTCTTATGCATCCATCCATTCAGGTATCCAAGTGGGCGTATATGTGCTGCATAGATACACGGATACATATGTATCTATTATATCTATATATATGAATTTTAACGATTTGTTCGTCTAATGTGACAACACGCGGTTGCAATGAGCGCTCTTGCTTTGGTTATATTTAATCCGGTACTCACTCTTGACGCT
The DNA here is from genome assembly GCA_035046065.1 of Chymomyza procnemis. Taxonomy (NCBI): domain Eukaryota; kingdom Metazoa; phylum Arthropoda; class Insecta; order Diptera; family Drosophilidae; genus Chymomyza; species Chymomyza procnemis. Next base: position 5,080,386 of record JAWNOJ010000023.1, on the reverse strand, counting down.
AATTTTCGTGGCCAATTTCTTGCCACGCATCGGGCTGGTCAGCACGCCCCCTCTCTACAAAATGAGCTTTTCTCTTGAGCGTTCACATTTTTTTATTCAATGCATTTTTATGCGTTCGTCATCCGTTTGTCATAAAACAAAAACAAAATTATTACTAGCACATATACATATATATATACGGTTTTTATGAACATAGATACTTTCAGCAGATACATATGTATCTGCTGGCTACGTATTAACAACTTTTGCTTTACACAACGGCCACAAAAGCATTTAAGTTTTCTTTAATATCAAATTATTTGATTTTATCTTTTTTTTGTATCTCTGCATTTGGATATATTTATGTGAATAGCATTGTATTTATGGCTGCAATTATTGCATTAAAAGTTTGCGCATGCAAAAATATTTTAAATATTTTTTGTCTAATGGAATTTTGTGATAGTGGAAGTTTTTTTTTGTTTAATTTCAGAATATTTCTATTAATATTTGCATAATGAGGAGGCAGCTTTGTACAGTCAGCAACTTTTTGGAAAATACAATTCTGCAAACTTTTAACAATGTTGAGTGAGAGACCGGTTTCAAGGAATTTCTGCAACAGGGTGTGGACTCTATCAGAAGTGCACTTAAACAATTAGGAAAATTCCACACTTTATGTACTAGCGAATGATATCTTAAAGATAAATATTTATAAATTATGTTAAATATAAAAGTATAAGCTTTAAAATACTTTAAATCTTGAAAATGGAATGGAAGCAAGGGGAATATGATTAGGTAAAAATTGAAAATTATGTTATATTCACATATAATTAAAATAAATATAAAAAGAACGAAAATGAAAAACAATAGCTAAATATTAAATATTTATGAGGAGAAAAAATAATATAATAATAAACTACAAAAAAAAAAACATAAATAAAAAATTTTAAAATATGTTCTTTTTAATATTAAACTATTGGATTTGCATAAAAGAATGTCCCAAATTGAATCCTAATTCGTTTTAAAATTATTATAGAATCTATATTATCTTGCTGGTTTCTATATAAGAGGACCGGTGTGTGGGCGGTGTCGCTAAGTCAGTAAAGTAAGTACAAGCTACTAATATTGATAAGACCGTGTACATATTGTGCGAAGATTTATAGCCAATAAGTTGACAAGTGTAACAAGAGGGTAATATTTTTAACGAGGTTTATAACTTTAAGTTGGAATTATTGTTCAAGGTTCTCAGTTTGCTTTGGCAACTCATAATAAATAGCCAAACGATCATCAAGCAAGGCGTAGATTCGTCGAATGGTTTGAAAACGAGATTGCCGTTGTTCCCGATTTTCGAAGCGCATTTTAGCGATGAAGCACACTTCTGGTTGAATGGCTTCTTCAAAAACGATAATGTCCAGAAGGTTACAGTCAACTAACTTTTTCATTCCTGAACTGAACAACAATGATGTTCAGGACCTGTGGTTCCACCAATACGACACAACATATCACACAGCTCGTGCCACAATCGATCTATTGCAAGATTCGTTTGGTGACCACCTAATTTCACGTTTTGGCCTCCAATCTTGTGATTTAACTTCGCTAGACTACTTTCTGCGGCGCTATGTAAAGTCACTGGTGCATGCGAATAAGCCGGAAACGCTTAACCATTTGGAAGATAACATTCGCCGTATTATTGCCAATATATGGCCACAAAGGTTGGAAAATGTCATCGAAAATTGGACGTCCGGATTGGATTACATCCGAGCAAGCCGTGACGGTCATATGCCAGAAATCATATTTAAAATGAAATGCCACAAGATTATCTTTCGGATAAATTAAATTCATGTTAATCGAATAATCCATCGTTGTTTTGTACCAATAAATCGCGAACGGATTTTTGAAAATCCAACAAAAAGCAAAAATATTTACTCTATTAGTATTCCTTCAATATTTTCTATATGCCGAATATACTTTTTTTACGGAGTTTTGGACGGAATATTACACGATAATGTCTCAAAATGGAAGAAACTAGATTAACATGTTTAAAAAAAAAATTAAACTGATTCAAAAGCTGAGAATTGAAGCATTTTCATCAAATTTTTAGATCTATCTAAATCATATACATAGACAATATTTCCCCTTTGACTATGGTCATCTCTCCAAAGGCGTGATTAACCTAAAATATCGTCTATCTAGTAGGCTATGTACTAGCTCCAGTGTTGCTGGCTGGAATTGAGCCACCGACTTTCCGATTTAGAGGCGAGCACGCTACCACTCATGCTACCGAAGTCCACAATCATATCTGTCAGACATGGATATTATATGAAAGAATCGACCAATCCTTCTAGACTATTTGTTTGATAAATATTCTGGGGTTAGGTATACTGAAATTGATGGAAAGATCAAGTGGAGGAGGACCTATCTTCACTTGGAATGCACAATGAATAAAAAAATGTAGTAATAATATCACAAAAAATATTTTTGTTGACTAATATTTGAAATATTATCTCAACCTATATAGGGCTTCTCCGACAGACTAGAGATTTTTTATCAATATCCTAATCATTGCAAATCTTTATTTACTATGAAACATGCCCTTTTGCTTAAAAATAAATAAGAGGCCCTTAATATAGAACTACTTTAGATGCATTCAACTTGACCACCTAAACACCTTAGCAAGCTTCAAAAGATCAGTACCCGGCATGGTCAGATTAAATGTAACAATTTTAAAATATATATCAGCAATGCCTGCCGAAAATGGCTTAAAACTTGTTCATACACTTTATTAGAGTTATAGAAGAAGTAACTTATGCTGCCTAATGCTTCTGACTCCAAAAAAATAATGGTAATAATAATAATAAATCTGAACCGAACAGTAAAAACTTGTATAATCTTAAAAGCTTTCATTAAATGTAGAACTTTGAAAAGTAGTTTCTGATAATGGAAGTGAAACTTTACTAAAATAGTTCGCATATGTACTGACCAACCAAATTAGATATTTTTCTAAAAAATAAAGTATGTCAAAAATAATTTAAATTCTTCATTTAAATTACTATTTATTGCCAAATTTTTATTTTAAAAATTAAATAAACTTTCAAATATTAGCTGAGGCCTAGTTAATTACATTAAGCCAAAAGGCCGACGGCATTGCCATATATCATAGCCTTAATTTTACGCAAGCAACCATTAATCAAATAAATATTTAATGAATCGTATATTTCTCAGGATTATTGCTATGCTGCACAGTTTTAAACTCCAATGCCAGACAATTACTTAATATATTACAAAACTGCTTAACAACAAATCAGATAGCAATCACTTCATTATTGTGTAGAAAAAACAATTTTACAAAAAAATAAATAAAAATTAACTTATTAAATGCAAATGCAGCAGGGCTTAATTTCATTGTCATTGCAGCTGCATTCTCCTCGAATGGTGCCTTACACTTTGACACAAATTTATGTGCCTCAAATTGGAATAATGCTAGGGAACTCATAGATACAATTGTAGATGAAATGTTAGTTATACATTAGTTTGCTGTTGACGGTTAGGCTCTCGTGGCAGCTAATTACGTGTTGATAAAAAAACGCATTGAAAACAAGTTGCAAAAGTTGTGGGCCAACTACGACAACGGATGGTTACGGATTCTATAGAATAAACTACTTATAAATACACTACTGCTGTGGAAAGGCCTGCTGTTTTCTTATTAATTATTTTAAGTTTGCTGTTAGGTAATGTTAAAAGTGAATTATTTTGGTTGCTCTTAAAAAATGAATGTACAATTATATTTATGATATTATTCTATATTCTATTCTAATAATAATATCAATAAGAGTAAGACATGGCGAGCTTAAGGTTCATTTTAATATCATTTATTTTTGATTAAATGATTCCTATATTCATGATTTTTCATTTTTGGACAATAATTAAATTTTTTCAAAAAATTATTGGAGATAAGACTTATTCAAAAATAATAAATTATTATTATCTGTAAAAGTCTAAAATTGATATAAAATTTGTAAATATAAACGTGATGGATTTCGCTAGCGTACTCGTCTCTAAACCTGAAGGTTCAATTCCGGCAGGCAGCAATGGTGCACTTAGCCTAGCACTGGGCACTACTAGCAAGTAGACGCTATTCTCCTAAGTCTCTATTAATTGAGGAGACAGTTTGAATACGGCTATAAACTATAAGTTATTCTTTCTCTATTACCATGTCAATGCTGCGTCTTTGGAGCCATGTCAGCAGCGTCAAGAAGATATTTGTTTAAAATTTTGCGTAACATTTTAGAATCACCTATTATTTTTATTCAAATAAAATAAAATAAAAAACAATCCAAAAATTAGTTATTACAAATTTTGGATGTTTTCACTAAAATTTAATCAATTGTACACATTGAAGTATTAATAAATCTATTTTAATTTTTCCGTGTGCTATCCGAAAATGAAACCAGCAACAAAGTAATCGCTACCTCGTACGAGCCCCTATAGCTTACCTAAAATATCTTCCAAAGATTACAGTTTGAGAAAACCATCGGCAATGCAAAGGAAAATTCCATAATTCATCCATACACAAAAATATACGCTTCTTCAAATGTATCTTGGAATGCGTGCACTTCAGAAGGGACATAAGCGAATCCGTAAAAATTTATTCAAAGATCTGTTAAAAGAAGTTTCACAAATTTTAAATTTTAATTGCTAAAGAGCTTTGAAAATTCTTATAAAATAGCAGAATCAATAGTGAGCTTTTAAGAGTGTAAGTGAGCTTAGGACTGTAATTTTTCCGATAAAGTCTTGATTTCTGTTCATATAAGTTATTAATTTGAATTTCTACTCATAAAATCATAACAGCTTAAAAATATTTCATTGATCAGTAAGCGATTATTTACAGGGTCTGTGATTTGCGATAGTAAAAGAAATCACCTTCTTGCTCTCAGCGTTGAGATGATCCAGAATCCGAACTCAGAAACAGCAGATCCATACCTCTAGAGAAGCATATAAGCCATAAAGGGCTTAGGAGAATGTTATTTACGTAAATGTATTTTAATACAGATTTTTCCATTTTTTAAAGACAACTTTATTATAAAGGCTTTAGAATTAATCAGTTAATTTTGATTTAAGATATACTATATTTTAAATAATCGGTTTTCATTTCTCCCATTTAAACTAATGCAAGCGACTTAGTGTAAATAACTTGGTTACAATACACTCCAAGACGGCAATGGTGCTGCTCGTAGTGTAGTGTACAAAGTATCAAAACGAAGCTAAACTAAATTCTGTATTAATTTGCAATTAATGCAGCTAATTATATTTAATTAAATGAACGAGCGGCTGCAACTGAACAATGCATAAGTGAAGTTGAGCTATAATTTTGCCTTTGACTTGGCTACTGGGAAACAAAACGAGGCAGAAATGTATAGCGCAGGTTGACCAGCAGCAAAAACAGCAACAACAACAACAATAAGCATCTGACAGATACAACAACGCAGCAAGGGACAGTTGGACTTATAGACGACGGACTCATAGACTGTCGCTAGTAAATGAAACTTATTATTACTAACTATAATGCTATTATTGTTATAGTTGTTGTTGTTGTTGCGGCTTTTATTCTTCTAGTTGTTGTAGTGGTTGTTGTTGTTGTTGTTGCTGCAGTGCTGTGCATATTTCGAGTGTGAATTGCGCTGCTGGGACACATAGCATATTTATTGTATCTGTTAGATACATTTACAAAATTGTGCGAGCATTTTGCAAATTTTCGTTGCCATTCAAACGCCAATTGTAATTTTTTTTATTTATTATTATATACACATTTTTATTTTTATTTTCATTTTTTTTGTGCTTATGGGGTGCTTTGGCATCATTTGCAAGGCTTAGCACATTAAACTATTTATACAAATGTAGCGCGTATCTTTCTTCAACGCACACAAATTCATTTAAACACACACACACAGTCACACTCAATTATAGCTGCAAATTGTCGTTGTTGCCGTTCGTGCTGTTAGACCTTATTATTATTATAAAACCGCTTTAGTTTATTATTATTTATTGTATTTACTTTTATTATTAGCTGCCTGCATCTATTTTGAGAGCTCAAAACAATATGACTAGAACAAGAACAACAAATATCCAAAATCCGAGCTGTTTCGAGTGCACTCAATTGTATCTGTATCTTTTGCATATTTAACTAAAATATCTTTGATTTTTATCTCTTTTTTTTATAACAAACAATTTGCACTTAGTGTCCAAAGTTGTTGCCTTGTGTGGCATATGATTTTGCATTTCAATGCATTATTCCAAGCAATTTGATTGCCAAAGTTATATGCACTTGTTGTTGTCGCTATGTGTCTTTTATCGTATGCATGTGTGCAGCTAGATACATATGTCCATTACAAATTATATCTAATTAAAGTTATTAGCGCTTATGCAGTTTTGATTAGTTTTTGCATAAAAAGCATATAAATAAAGGGGCGCTATGCGTTACGATGTCAAGGTTCAAATTTACATAAAAATCGCATTAATTTTTGTTTTTTTTTTTGTGAAACCTTAAATCTTTGCTTATGCTGTATCTATACTTATTTTTATTATTATTATTATTACTTTTGATTTTGTTTATTTTTTTTTGTTAATGCGTGAGCAGCATGCACTTAAGTTTATCGAGTATAACTTACAGTTTATTGTGCATTTAATGTTTATTTATGAAAATTTTCAGTATTTTTATTAAAAAAAAATTAAAATAAAAAGATATGTGTATTTAATGAAGAACAAACTTCTTTGCATAAATTTAAAAGTTTTCAAAAAATGCGCAAAATCACTGCCAAGAAATACAAACTAAATAAATGAATTTTAAGCCAATTGTGTTTAATTTTCGCAAACAAACAAAAAATTAATAATGCTCGTTATATATACAATTTTATGAGAAAGATTAAAAATTTAAACAAAATAATTTTTTGATTGGCTTTTACTTTAAAGCAAAAATAAATATGTTTCCTATAAGAGAGCATTCGCATTGCGTTTAATTGAAATTTATACTTAAATCTGTAATTCTCTGCATAAACTTTTTTTCAAAAAATCTAAAGTTAATATTTTTTATGAATATTTGTATGCGTTAAATTTTTTTTTTAAGAATTGTGATTTCTGAGAATAAAGTATTCCAATCGTTGTAAAGTTGGAAAGAAATTATTTTAACATTACTATTAAATATAAAATTCATTTTAAAAAGCATTGATAATTCATATTAAATATTTGCGTTACCGAATTTGGGAACGAAGTACTACAAGTAGTGGTAGGAGGAGCAATACGAATAAACTTAATTATAAGCTTGCAATTTTTCCGAATTAAAATTTTGCATTCTCGATAAACTTTGTGCTTGACGCACTTTTGAAAAGTTTGTTAAGAATATTCACTTATCTAAAAAAAAATCGAGATACAGTTTTTCGATTGCACATTATATCATTAAGCTATATATAAACTTTTGAAACACATTTTGACGCAAAGGATTAAAATTGATAAATACTGCAAATATTCTCACACTGAAAGTGCAAGTGACCGCTTTTAACATTTGTTAACAAGTTTTCTGGTCTCATATTTATAATTTCTTAGATATAGTTAGACATTTATTAAAGAGAGATCTCTAAGTTGAAATAAATCGCTGCTCGAACGAGTTCTGTCCAAAACTATTTATTCCTGTGGTTCAGTACGCTTTTCGAGTCAGCAATATATTTCGCTTAAATTACTATTATAAGCTATTAACTTGATTAAAAAAAGGATTCAATTCCATAATTTCAAAAATAAATAAAAAATTGTTGTTTGTATTCTAGAATATAATGATTTTTAAAAAATCTAAGAATGTTCCATAAATTTGTTTGGTAATATTCGAGAAGTAATAGAATCTAGTATTTCTTTCTTTCCATTAAGACGCTAGGAATCTTCTCTCTTATAAATTAATAGTTAAAATAGACTGTTTAATTTTCTCTTAATGGTTATATTCAGCCACAGAAATCCACAGTTATGCTCCGAAAAAATTTTTTGATTCTAAAAAGAGTATCTTATCATCACAACGATAACAAATTTTTTCTCGTTTTCGTTAAAAAAAGCTGTGAAAGTTATTAAAAACATAAGTCTGGTGATCTTCTAGAATAGATTAATTTTAAAAAAAGAAAGAGCTTGTTATCTTGGCATCACAATGATGACAAAATTTTATTCTTGTTCTGCTACAGTTACCGGCAATATAAGATTATCTTCTTATAAAATACGGAAAACAATCTTTTGGCACTTCCTTCTTTTCTTTTTTAAATGTCAACTTTTCCCTACCAAGATCATTTTAAGTTACTTCCACAAAATTCTTATATTATTTCAATTCTGGTGCTAATCTTCACAACATCCGATCTCGTTTAACATTTCAAGAAATTAGAAATTAAATTTTTTTATGTATGGTTTGCAAATTAATCAAATGACTAAATTTCGTTTAAAATAATTGTCTTTATCGAAATCTACTATTATTTTTACATACAGTAAATCTAAAAATTATCACTGCTTGAGATAGATCACATGGGGCTTTTCCTACGGTGTAACTATATATGCTGCATGCGATGCAAAACTAGATTATTAAAGGCTAACTTTGCTCAATCGAAAACAAGACAACTATTTAGCGAAATATTTTGCACAAATAACGTTAAACAGCTAAAATGCTAAACAAGCGTAGCACCCCGCATATAGTATAATATATATAAGACTTTATTACTGTTAAAGATCCGCTTCTTGATTTCCAGACTTGTTCGGAAATATAATAATTAAAACATAAATTTATTAAATGAAATTAATGAACTTTAACATTTATAAAGCTACTTAGAACCTTGAATCTCTTGAAGATCTTCGCATAATTTCCAGACTCAAAAACATTGGAATATACAGAAACAATTAAGTGCATATCGGATTTGATTTATCGATAGCTTCAGTCAAGCGTTTCTTCAAGTTACTTACCGTGGCTCTGTTATATATGCCGGTTGGTAGTTCAAATTATATACTATATTGTGTTGCAGATTATGATTTTGATTGCAGCATGTAGCAAGATTCTTTAAGTAATTTTCAATTACACTTCAAGTGGCACGCAAATCTCAAGTTACGTATATATATGTATGTATAATAATTACTGAGCACTTATGTGGATGTATCTAAAACTTTTCTAAGGCGAAAGTTCATTTGAGAACTGCTGAGAAAAGTTGTATGCATGCACCAATTGCCTATGATTTAAATGCTTTGCTGCTTAGATATTTGTTTCTTTTTTTTACTCTTATGTGTTGCACAAGTTTTGCGGCACGGTCAAGTTGCAAAGTCAAAAATGTTGCATGTCATTTGTAGGCCTTATGGCCAGGCTAAGACGCGAACTGAATGCGAGTTGCAATTAATCACATGTTGTACGGACAAGCAAAGGAGTTGCAGTTGCAATTGCAGCAACTTGCAAACGTTGCAAGCCACACGCGGCGACGTCACGCAAAAGATGCTTTTTTTTGTTGTTTTTTGCTTAACTTTTTGTCGAACAGAAATTTATTTGTCGTTTTTTTTATGATGGTTACACTAGAACACTTTGTTTGTTTTGTTTCTTTTTTGTTTTGCTGCTGCGCTTGTTGTTGTTGCTGTGGCAGGCGGCAGCTGTTAAATGTTGCAGATAATTTTTGTAATGTTGCAAGGCTTGTGGCACACGCCGGCACCGACAACTGCAACGGCAACGGCGTAAGGCAAGGTGTATCTTAACGTCTTAACGTAATGCACAACACGTTGCATATATGCAACATTTGTAACTTAAAGATATTTGTGTACAAGTTGCGTGTGTGTGTGCGTGTGTTTGTGTGTGTTCGTCGTGTTGCGTACAGTGACCGCGCGTGTGTACGAACAGGCGCAACGTCGTCCACAGAATGAATGAACGTGTGGCGCACAAACGGCGCTTGGACCCCCAACAATCATCAACATAAGTAGCAACAACAACAAGAACAACAACAACCAACGACGAGTGCAACTTACGACAAACACGAGCAAACAAAACCGTTTTGCCGAAGCCGAAGCCAGTGCCGAAGCATGCCATGCACACACAAGCACACGCACGCACACACTAAAGCTTAGCAGGAGTGAGTGAATGAGCATGCGAGCGAGCGCGATAGCGACTCAAAAGCCGACGTCGACGACGACGACGACGTTGACGCTGACGCCGAAGCAGTTGCACAGTATCGCTTGCCAAGGGGGTGGGTGCTAACGCCTGGTCGTTGTTGTTGCCACCATCGTTGCTCGCTGCTGCGCAGGAGTAGCATAAAATATATTGCCGCGTAGCCCCCCGCTCACGCGTACATGTTAGTTGTTAAAACAAAAATAATGACGTCATTAAGCGCACAAATGAGCGCTGCCGCTGCCGCTGTCGACTTTGGCGTGGGCAGCGCTTATAACTGTTTTTCCGGATGCAGGAGAAATGAGCGTAGAGAGCGCGAATTTAACGAAGCGTACTCAACGAATCAATGCGAGAGCGAAAGAGAGCAAAGGCAGCAGCCATCGTCAAGTTTAAGCAAATGAGCCAAATAGTTGTTGCCGCTGTTATTGTTGTTGTTGTTGCTGTTGCTCTTGGGGGTGGGCTTGTTGTTCATTTGTGCTTGCAACATTTGTTGAACGGCCACTGCCACTGCCACGGGGTCTGCTAATTTTTTTTTATTATTATTTACTTAATTGAAGGCCTTACATAATGCTCTTATGCGCAGCAAACAAATAACTCATTGATCTTGGTAACAAAAGCCGCTAGAAGAGTCTAGATTTTTTTCTTGACAAAGTTTAAATGCGCATAGAAATTTCTTAGTAATATTTGCTTTGTGTTCTTAAATAGCAGTTTTCATTTAATTTCAAATTATTACAATAAAGCTAATCAATGTACGTTGTTTTTATTATTTGTTGCAACCTATAATAAAAGAGATATTTTGCGGCCAAATCCTTTTATACGCGATTATCGTTTGTCTTTATTTCTCACAAGAAAACCTTTATGTTTATCGGTTGAAATAGTTTTATTGTAAATGTAATTTTTAAGAAAAATATGTAATATAATATAATATATACAGGGGAAACTGTGGGCCTCAGAATCGAGGGGTAGCGTACTTGACTCTAATTCAAAAGATCGGTAGTAGCACTGGTGCATTTGCCTAGAATTGACATAGTTAGTCTAGTTAAATAGACGCTATTTACCGATGAAAATCTCTATTAATTAAAGACACCACAGCTCGGATTGGGCTATAAACTGCTAGTCTCTGCAAACGGCTATTAATAGTCAAGGGGAATAAATTTATTTCAAATTTTATAAACTTATATCCAATTCTCAGTTGGTATATAATGTTAACTATATATGTTACGAAATATTAATTATAATTAATTTATTAATATATTAATTATAAGTGATAATGCTCACTTTCAAAAACAAACTTAAAATACATTTTTTTAAGATTTGGCTTATTATTTCAGTCCATGAAAAGATATATATATATATAGAATGAATGGATATTGATATTCCAATAGGGCAAAATGTTGATTTCAATAACCAACTGTACTAACGAACAGCCTGAGTCGAAACAAATGGCCTAGTAATAACTTTGAAGTTGAAACATATCATAGATATGTGTCCAAGAACACAAAATTTGGTAGAACAGGATTCCAGCTGCTATAGTCATTAATTTTTGTATTGTCTATTTAAAAAAATTTGTTTGTCTTAAACTAGGTTTTTTTTTGCCGGGAAATAGTGTAAAATCATGTGTTCTGCTTAACAGAGCTTTATATTATAGCAAAGGTGGGACTTACTTAGGGCGGCATTTAGAATTAAGCCGGGAAGAACAAGTATTGGACCTTACTGCACCCACTAACACTTTGAGGTTCCCGCTGAGAGAATCATAGGACTTAATATTCATTAAAGACATTATGCACAAAGTTCAGATAGGACACTCAAGTAATGTGACTTGAGAAGCCCATATCTTGTTTTGCTTGGCTTTGGAAAATTAATCTTATTCAGCTTCTACTAATCGGCACAAGTTTTGCAGAAAACATGATTAAGTTCAGTCCATCCCTTTAAAGTGGCAAATGTGCTGTCTTTTTTTAGTACATCTGTTGCATCTACTAAGAAATCCTGCAGGAACTCTGATTTCATATCTGTTTCGAAGTAAGAGCGTAATATGTGAATATTTAAAATACAAATTTTGCATATTACTACACTATGATATATCAGAAACATAAAATATTTTAAAAACGAGTAGGTGCTGGAAATCTATTTAGAAAATAAATACCAAAATTGACATGCTTTGGAATCCAACATGCTTTATATCTTAATTTTATTATGAAACTATTTTAACGAGACACAACTTTTAAGTAATTTTAGGAATTTTACCAGATATGAACTTAAAGCGAAAATATTGGTGTACACAATCACAAGCTACTACAAAGTAAGATTTCAATCAAGGCAATGATTGCGCAACATAGTTTTAAAATATTTTTAATAATTAAAATAAAAGGGGCCCCTACAAGTATGTTTTATTGTCACAAAAAACGAATAGTTAATATTACATATATAAATTTTTCCATAACCATTTTTTATCATACATAACTTTACGTGTCCTATGCGCAAATTATATTAACCTCTATGATTTCGTCTCCTTTGAACGGTCTATCCAGTCCATTTCTTTATCTATCCTATCTTATCTTGATTCCCCAAATCGAGCTTCTTTGACCAATCATGAACTATAAAAACCTATCTCGGCTTCTATTTGGAAAAAATGTTTAAATTTATATGCTACTTTTTGTTTTCATTTTTTACATTGTAAATCCAAGTTCCTGGCTAGCCCCAGATGTGAGACGGTGCATATCTATAAAAAATTCACCCATCAGGCTAGGAATACGGATTAGTTTAATTATATTTTTTCCTCGTTATCATTTATTATTTCATAATTTTTAGAATGTTTAGTTTGTCTAATCTTAAAGTCAACTGGACTTAGTTGTACCCTTACATATTAATAAATAAATAAATAACTTTTTTTGTAATAGAATTCAAAAATATCAAAACTTCTTTTGTATTTGTAGAATAAAATAGAGATTCCAAATCTTTTCATGTAACATGTTGGCCGAACAGCGAAAACAGCAAATTATGTGGAATTGTCATAAGTACGAATTAATTCATTCTTAATATTCTTACCTTTTTGAAAATGTTAGAATTTTGTATTAATTAAATTACATCAGTGGGAAGTTTTGATTTCTGTCTGAATGCGAAGAAACGTGAAACTGAAGCCCGCTTGTGGAAGTTTTTTGGTGAATCTGCTTCGACCGATACCTAAGTCATTCAGAAATTGGTTTTAATGCTTCCAAAGCGATTGCATTGTCGACAAAGACAAAGAGCGTATCCGTTCGGCTAAAAGAATACGGAATTTTTCAAGTGCATGGAAATTTGATGTAGTACATATTGAAAATTAGTTTTATCAAAAGGCAATTTTTAACTTTAAAATTGCTTCTTGAAAGACACGAAAGCGATTTTTGTACCGAATCGGTACTACTTTTATCCCGAGAAGAATAATAGAACTGTGGCAGTGTCCAACAATATAATACGCTGAACCTAGATTCAATTTGGCATAAGGGACAATAACCTGGTAGCACAGAAGTGGAAGTTGTAATACAACCTGATGCATTCTTCCAGACTTCCTTCTTCGTACTACTAGCTATTTCGATGGAGGCAATTGGATGTGGGGTGTCATAGGTTCTGGTCCTTAGAGGAATTAAAAAAATGGCTCAAATATTGTTTTAAGACTAAAGTGAAACAATCTTTGAGGCACGGTTTCTGAAAATATACAGTAGATTGAATGACTAAAATCATCGAGTTAATAAAATGTAATATTGTTAAATCCTAAATACATTTTGCAGGACATTAGGCATTCTTAATCTGAAGCATTTATTAATCTTGAAACTATTTTATATATGCAAAAATTTGAACTTTTTGAACCTAATGCCGTGGGAGTTGTTAGTTATACAGACACTATATTCTACGATCAACAACAATGTATACGTTGATTCCGGCGCAGAGCTAAGATTGCTCTATGTTCCATATATTATACATTGTTATTTTTTAATTGTTGTACTTTAAGGACAAGATAAACTAAAGTTTAACAATGTGATATTGAATCGATGTGAGAAACAGTAAAGCTTGCTTATCTCTGATACATAAAGCTTCCAAATATTTACCAATATTTAGTAATCAATGCTTGATTAGGGTAATTTAAATATTTCCGGACTTCCTTGAGTATACCACGTACGTTAAATATTAAAAATAAAAGGTACAGGAATGAATTTTTTGTATGTGTAAATATGTCATTAGCTCTACTATGGCCAAGCTTGTTAATGTTCTAAACGTTTACGGAATCTAACCAAACGCTCTCAACTCGACATTGGACAAGGATTACAAATTAATAATTCCATTAGTAATGCAGTCCGTTCAAGTCATCAACTAGTCACCGACACTATATAGCAAAGTTCCACTTCCAGTCTACTTCCTCGGCCACATTATTGTCGTGCGTCTTCTGCCCACCCACAACTTCAATCCGAATGCCGAACTTGCAGTCAGAGTCCAGAGTCACAGACTGGAGCTGCGGCAAGTTAAAATTGCAGCTATTGAGTACTGAGAGCTACAGACCAAAAAGTGCCAATAAATATGGCCTCTTGTTGCTGCAGTCGGCGTTCTGGCCATGGCCGTAGACATGGCTATAGTCGTTGTTGTTGTTGTTGTTTTTGCTTTGTTGTTGTTGCTGTTGTTGTTGCCTGTTTGCTACCTTTTGCACTAATTCACATTTGATGTTTTGTTGTCTGTATTTGTTGCTGTTGCTTGCATTTTTCTGGTCAATGAGGTTATAGTAGTCAGTGTCCGAGCAGGCCGACAGCCGGACAGACGGACAGACGGACGGGCAAACAGACCAGTGTGTACTAGTTGTCAGCACAGGGCAACAGAAGACGGAGACGTAGACGGAGTTGGCAACGACGACGGCGACGACGACGAGCACGAAGCGAAGAGAGCGAACAACTCGTGCGGTCTTCAACCAGTTGGCAGATCCAGCGTCATTATTGGAGTTACCGCTGCCGCCGCCCACGCTCACACCCTATGCTCTAAGCTGCCAAACTTATCGGAGGTGTCGATGACGTCGTCTTCCATGTCTCTGTCTACGAATACTACGATGCTGACTTTTCTCTCTTAACGTCAGTTGGATGCAGTTCTTGTTGTTGCCGTTGTTGTGTTGGTTTTAGCCAATTTTGGTCAATATTTAAGTGCTGTTGCCTGCCACTTGCAGGCATTTTGTGAATGTGTCTGTTTGTGCCCCATGCCGCACTGCCAACTTGCTGCTATGCAGCTCATCAACTTAATTTAACGAAATTTTGCACGTTGTTGTTGTTTTTGTTGCTGTTGTAAGCCGGCTTGTTGTCTTTATGTCTAATTTTCTGTAGCCAAACCGAGGCCTGCAGCCATAAGAGTGTATTACCGTTAAATGTTTGACTCTGACGTACTCCCCAGCACACTCCCTTTTCCCACCCAATTGCCATACACCGCACAATGCTCCATAACAGTGTTGCAGCATCTCATTTACGTGCAACAGCAGCGGCAGACAACAACAACAACGACGTTCTAGCTGCTGCCCACTTTCCATCTTGGCTTGATTGTCATTCGTTACATACGCCGGCCAAGGCAACAGAGCTGGCCGGGACGTTTGCAGTTAGTGTTGTAAGGCGGGAGGGAAGAGTGTATTAGAGACTGGAACTGGCAGCCGGCAGCCAACAAACTGATTAAATTCAGCACGCGCCCTGCGGGCTTCTTAGCAACTTTTTAGTCGTGCAACAACAAGAGCAGCCCCAACAACAACACAAGTGGCCAGTGATAAAATTGATGAGAAGCAAAACGTGGGGAAAGGAGCACGAAAGCAGAAGCTGCAAGAAAAGCAAGAGCACTCTAGCGCGCTCTACATAAATTTGAAATTAACGATTTGTAGCACTTTTTAAGTCAAATATGCCACAGTGGTTCAAATGAGTTAAATACTTAATCGAAAAAGGATCTAGGGATTACATAATACAGTAAGTAGCGACTCTACTTATTTAGCTGAGATATTATGCAACAGAATACCAGAATTGATTCTTATTCTTCTTATCCTTTTTTACTTATGACTCTTCCTTAAGCGTTCCTAGGCAGGTATATCGTTTCTGTATTATGTCTTTGCTGTCCGATTCCCCTATTTTTGGATCTGCCTAACCAATCGTTTTCTGGAACTACAATTTAAATGACCTTTAAAAGTGGAGTTCTTCAGATAGAATGAAGAACTAAAAGCTGCATAACATTTAAAAATTTGGTGGAACAATATGAGAGAAAAAAATAAACTTCAAATCTACATTTGTATTTATTTCTTATTCAAATTATCTGGACCAGAAAGATTAGAGTATTGATGAGCAAGTGTGCAGTAGGCAGCGACCCTTTTGTATTTAAGGTAATCCGGGTATATAATAAAAGTAGATACTAGCTTACAAAATTGTTATCAATTACTTTAGAGAGGTTTGATACGACCAAGTGCTGGCCTGATTATCCTATACAAACTCTTACAACATTTGATTCGATTTTCGTTTGATTCCCCACAGCATCATATATTCATTTGCCTTGGACTAGCGCATAGATAGTACATATGGTAGACGCCTAAGTAAGACCCAAGCAAGTCTTTATTAATTGAGGATCCCTTGTACGGATTTCCCCTATAAACTATAAGTCCCTCTTCTTTTCAAAAAGCTATTAATAGAGCGATAGGGGGATAAATGTCTATTATTTTTATATTATAAGACTTATAACAATAACACATATAACTACATCAACCCAAAACATCCAACAGAAGAAGTGCCTGTAGCTGAACAGTGTTAGTAGGTAAAGATTTTTAAACATTCCTATCATCAAAAATAATAACTATTCGATTTAAAAGATAAAAAAAAATTGGTTAACTTATTAATCATAAAATGTAGGGCATAAAATATATTTATTTTACCCGATTGTTTCTCCAAAATTTACTGTTATAAAAATATAATATTGTAAAACCGCATCTTGACCACTGTGCAGCACATGAACCTATGTGCGTGTGCGTGTATAAGCTTTTAAATGAGTATTAGGTGCTGGCAGTTGCTCTTGCAGTTCTCTATCTCTGTCTCTTCCCACACGTCTCTCCCAATAACTTCAACACTCTCTCATTGCAATTTGTGACTCTTGTCTTGATACCCCTCCCAAACAGCTTACATGCTTGCTGTAATTATCATAGCCATTCTCCATTTGGTTCGGAACACACACGCAGTTTGTGGCATGCATTTTCTTGAAATCAACATAGAAGCCCCAGGCTTTGGCTACACCGCCTCACCCCTTTTTGCAATAATGAAATGCAAATCGTGGCATACATGGGGCAACTTAATATATTTGATAGCCCCATGAGGCAAACACTCAAGACACACATGAAAAACTTTGGTAACATTTTGTACAAAGTTGTCAGCACCAAAGAGCAAATAAAATAACTGCGGCAACAACATAAAAATTATCACTTCAAAATTGAACTTGCAACGCATAAAAATGTGCTGCGCTCAAAAATATGTGGCAGCATCGTATAAAACGAGTTAAGATGCAGCTCGAAGACGCTCTTGACTAATCTATGCACTTTGAAAAATGTTCAAAATCATTCGGGTTTCAATAAAACTACACTTATACTTATGTCAACAAAGTTTTATGAGCAATCTTTATTAAGTTTAAATTTTTAAGAAGTCTTGAAGCAGATTTGGTATTCCTAAACTATAGTATTTGGTGTAAAGTACATTTTTTGAACGCTCTGTGTTGACCTTAACAACTTCTCTGTACCCGTAGCCTGAATACATCCAAAAAAAAGTCAAGTTAGCAGTTAGGAATTCCCTTGGTTTCCTCAATGGATTACTCAAGGCATACTCTAGGCTCAGGAAACATCAGAATAAGTTGGTTATTACGGATCTAAAGCTTGTAGGTGCTGTGAGCTGGGGGAAGAATCTCACGGCAGATACATACTAGAATCTAAATAATTTTTTCCTTCGACAGGTATAGAGAAAAAGCTCAAGAATATATGAGAGTTCAATAGATTGCGACCCATGTTGCAGTGTTCTATATAGTAAATTCTAAAATAAACTTTTAACTTTAAAGGTAATTTATTATAAAGACTCACACTATACTTAATCGTTGAGCCCCCTTTTCGAAAGTGTGGGAATTTATAATAAATTAATTAAAAGTTTATTTTAGAATTTACTCGGTTCTACTTTTATTTTTATAAGCAGAAGATTTGAATTGAATTCAGTATTTATTTAATATGAAATATGTCACATATATATCTGAAACTTAAAATGCGGTCAGTCACTGCGGATTTTTAAGTCTTCGACTACAAAACCGAGTTTGTATGTTGACGCAATTAAGTGCTTCTCTAAGAGTATTTTTAAAACACATCGAGATGACTATCTTTTATACTGAAAACTTGACAGTATAGAACGTATAACTCTAGACGGCTTTGAGTAGTATAAATCTATATTAAAGGTATTCACGTTTAATTTTGATGCGATTTGCAAGAACGAAATAGAGTCAAAGCAGCTTATGCAGATACTTTTTAAAAAGAAATAATATTCATAATATATGTAAATAAAGTACAATATGCTGGACTAGAGCTCAAGCAGTACGAGATGAGTATAAAAAAGATTTATATTTCAAATTTGGTTCTATACATGTTCAACTTAATTATTAAATCAAAGTGAACACATATTCCATCATTTTCAAATAAACTTTTTAATATTAATGATTGGGTTATTTGCAAACTTGCGCAATCACCTAACTATTTATACCTAAATCAAGCGTGAACGCTTTTACTTAAAAAAAAGTTCCAATTTAAGTAAGTTATTATTATAACTATTGCAAGCAGCATTAAGTGTGAAAAAATATCAAATTATAGTTTGTTGAAAACAAAATTAACTAGTATTAAAGTGTAAAAAAAGAGATATGCCAATATTGTAGGACTATCCTTTTGGCAAACATAAAGCTTAATAGAATCTACTAAAATATGAGCACATTAAAAATAATAACATACGATCATTTATAAAGCACGCATTATAGATGCCATTTGCCCTTGCACAAACTTAATAAACTTCTATTAGCCATTTCAAGAGCTCTGCTTCGTACTCTCTCAGACCTTAAGCATCATTATACACTTCGATGATGCTGAAGCGCAGGCTGTACGAACAAGTCTTAGATATGGCCACTTTAAATTATAGAGCCAACTAATATGCATAAAAATGAAAGAAGATGAAATTTTGTAGAATCTGCTGCTGGCTAATTTAATGGATTGGCAGAACTGCAAGTGACTATATGCTATTATAGCCAGGTAATTACGCGGAGATCGAGATACTTTGTAGTGTGGCTACAACTTGAAATGGTTGAAGCTGGTTGTGCTAATTACAAAAGCATCCTGCAACAACTTTTAAGATATTTTTCCATTAACTGCACCCCTCTCAAGACGTCAACGGCTGCGCCCGCATCTGCGTGGTACTCCTGAAACGAGACACACAAAACATATTAAAATTAACCTGATTACTCCGCAGGCGCTGCCAAGTCGAGTGGCGGCAGCGATTGCAGCTCTTCCCGAGCAGCAGTTGGAGTTGAAGTTGAGGCCAAATTAAATGGCTTGGGCCGCCATTGCGGCCCAAACTAATTTCAAATAACATAATTCATTCGCTTACCAGGGCCCATGTGAGTCTGTTCATATGTATGTAGCCAGCCGGCACTAGCTCTTTGCATGCAACAAAACCGAACCGGTTCTTGCACCAAATTAGTTGCAGTTTAATCACAGCGAAAACTTTTGGCATGCTAAACAAAACGCTGGAGTAGCAGGAGCAGCAGGAGCAGGCATAGCTGCTGACTAGCTGTCATAACTGCAAGAAGAGGATAAACTCTCATATGAGGGAGCGAGAGCGAGAGGTAGATAGTGTGAGCCAAAGTCGGCTTCTAGATCTGCTTAGGTGCTAAACAGAAACAGGCTAGAGAGCAACTCATTTGGCATGCTAGCCATAATCTTGCTTATGACCACCAATAAACCAGGCAAATCAGACAGACCCACTAAGTCAGTCAGTCAGTCAGTCAGTCCGACAGTTGTCCATTGAGTCGTCCGTGCCTCATTCTGGCACTTGGCTTCGAGCAACAAGAAATAATGCTAATTGTTATTGTACTTAAATGTAGAAGAATCTTCGAAGAATCATCAAGGCCAATGCCAATAAGGTTTGTGACTAAACGCTGGAACTAATTGTCGGTTTCCGAGGCATGTGACGGCTCTCCCCCCCCACAAAGTAGTCGAGTTGCAGCACCTACCCGTGCTAGTTGAAGAACCTAGAAGCAAAAATTTCTCGCACATTAAAATTTGTTATTATTGATTTTTTATTGTTAATGTTGTTTTGACTTTTGTTGCCGTTGTTGTTGGACCCTGTTTTACTATCCCCATGCAGCAAGTGACCGCCGCAAAGTTAGGAATGAACGCGGCATCTTGGTATCGCCGATAAGTTGAGTGATTCGGACAGTGGCATAAAAATTGCATAAAGAATGCAAAAAATAAAACAAATTAAATATACTTAGGTGGGTAGCAGTCGTGTACAGAGTAGTCTGTACAATGAGTGATCAAAGAGTAATGTCATTATACCTCTTTGGTTCATGTGTCTTTTATATCAATTGATATATAATATTATTGCTTAAAGTCTTTTAATATTTCTAAAGCTTAAGCATTCATTATAGATAATTTTAATGCTTAATTCAAGATAATTGTTTAGCAATTTATTCTTCACTAAACTTTTTTAACAGCTCTTTAGCTCAGTCTGGTCGAAAAACGAACTGCATTTACAAATTTATGAATCTTATTATTACAATTCACAATCAGTAAGGCAAATGCGATTTCTTATATCTCGTGATACTTGATGAATGACAACGGGAATGTGCTGAATTGCCTTGTTTAGCCTGAGTGCAACCCCTCTATCTCGAAAAAGCCACCGTATTGTATATATATAGTATGGGCCGGCAGCATTATTGGGCCGTACTCTTTCAAAAACAGCAAAGATTGGAAAGTAATTGGAAATGGCGAACCCTTTCGTGCAATGTTGCCAAGTTCGTTGAGTGATTAAAATTGATTCAAATAAAGATATATGTTTTTTCGATGTTTTGTTTTGCATTTATGAGATGAACTTGGTATAAGCTCTCAAAAAAACGCCCTTTTAGATCCAAAGAGTATATTACACTTTTAAACCCGAATTCTTTTCGTAAATCCAGGAAACGATTGCCCGTTTGCAAAGTCTCGGAAACTTCAAAAGCCAAATGAAGATTAAGATTTACATGTGACGCAAAGTTTTTTGGGGTTAATATCCAAATTATATGAAAACAATTTTGATTTTACTGGGTACTACATAATTTCACTCAAAAAGTTTACACCGGCAAAGGTCAACGTCTCGTCTCGCACCTCATACAAGCTAGAAAAATAAATGAATTTAACACTGCACACCGCATTTCCTTCCACTGTGCACAGCTGCAGCTGCGTCTCAAGTACGTCGAAGTGCGCGCGTGCGCACTCAGGTCCAGTTTCAAACTGGGCCTGAACTAGGCTGCCTCTGGCTCCAGGAACGAGCCTGCTTGTCTACCTCGAGGCTATGCGGCCGGTCCTCTATCTACGTGGTAATTTTGTAATATCGTAAAGTATTTTTTAATTGAACGCACACTCCTTCTGCAATCGTAGCAGCCGCCTGAGCGTTCGTCCTGCTTAAGCTCTTGCGTATTTGGTGTTCTGATTTTATGATGTTGTGGCGAGGATGCGCATGAGCACTACATGGTACATACAACACATGTAAATTGTGTGTTTTTCATACATTTCATGCTCATTTTGTCAACTTGGCAGTGAAGCACAAAAAAAAAATTAAAAAATAATAAAACGCGAAACCAGTTTGAGTTGTTACTATCCTTTGGCACTCAAATCGGAACATGCGTTTATGACTCATTTCCTTTAGACCCAACGAGTAGGGAGAGAGCGGCAGTCGAAGCGGGCCAAAATGTGATTTATGTTGGAATATGTTTGGGAGTTGTGCCGCCCCAGAACAGGCATAAAATTAGCTCTAATTATGACTATCGAGCTGCAGACGTATGCACAACAACAACTACGCAGCCAATTAAAATGCATTTGTGTTCGCTTAAAAATAAAAGGCATAAATCAATAAAAGATTTATGAGTCTGAGCCGAAATAAAGTAAGTGGCTTAGGAGGATCAGGCTGTATCGAGCTGAGGCTTACCCAGTCAGTCTTGGCCGCGACACCAACACATGTGGAATGCTATGCGATATAGCTGATCTATGTATATATACATATAATATATATATAATTCTTTACGATTAGTTAGGCTCTTCGATTTTGCATAACCTTTGGCAACCTTTTTTCTACTATCTGTCTCACGGACCTCCATACACTCTCCCTCTTTCTCTCTGTCCTTTCAGCACTATAGCTGCTTCTCCAACTGTGAGCCCATTCATTTGCCTCTTGCCACATTCATTCATGCAAGTTGCGCCTACCGGCTGTTCCCTGCTTTAACCTGTTTTCCCATTGTTGTTGCTGCTCACGACTTTATAATTAGGCTCAGTTGATGTTGTTGTTGCTTAAATACTCTTTTGAGCAAATATTTGTAGAGTATATAACGTTAGTGGAAAGCATTTGGAGAATGAGCAAAAATGGAAAAATCAAATTTTTGCTTGTTAAATTATGGCTTCTGTCAGATGATCACAAATTTCTTCCAAGACATTATATTTTTGCTACTGATTTCAATTCGGGAGATAATCTAAAAATATCGTCTTTACTTCATTGTGTGTTGGCGTACACTTGACTATCCGACGAAAAACTCTGAATAGAGATTATCTTCGGTCAGAATATTTAGCTTTTTTTTCCGAAAGCATCTGTTCATCATTGTAAAACGGTTGGATTTTCCCAATATAATGCAGTAAAACTAGGTTTTGAGCTAAGAAATAATTGAACATGTAAAATTCAATAAGTTTATTCAAGGACCATCCAAAAAGTCTGAAACTTCTTGTTGTTTCTTTTTCCAGGAAAAAAAAATTTAAAAAATATTGTATGCCAAAAATCGCAATTCAAGTACTACTAAATGTTCCCACCCTCATTGAACTTGGCTTCAAATTATATATTTATAATTAATAATACTAACAATAACTATGTGTTAATATGTTAAACAAAATTGCAATGCCGAAACTTTGACGCTCTCTAGTTTAATTTTATTTCAGTTGAGGAAATTTTGATAAAAAATATATACTTTCGACAAAGAGTGATGCGCCGCACCTAGGCACCCATGTTGAAAAGGAAATATGTTACTATTGTCCTTGGTAAACATATATAACAGAGACACCTCTTGACCAAAAAAGCCTAATGCTTTACAAGATTCCGCTCTTCCCGTGCGTTTATTTGGCACAGAATCATGAGTTCTGTTGCGTATAGACGCAGCTGTGCTTGGAGTGTTTTAGAGATAAATTGTTTGCAAAAGCTTTGGTTCGTTTTGGTTTGGGGTCATCCCCATCGCATTCGATCGAACCGTGAACTATATCAGCTCTTCGACGATATAGATATGGGTGGTCCAGCGCACTACGATAAAAAGTCATATAAAAAAAGAATCTTCAGTCCAGAAGAATACGAAAAGGTCAAAATAAAAAAAAAAAAAAATTATCAACCAATGAATACTTCAAACTACTTTATTTTCAATATTTCAAGCAGTGTATTCCAAAGTCGGTTTACTAGTTCATGTGTTTGGTTGCTGGCTGTGCTCTTCTTGCGCTTACTTAATGCATTCATAATAATATTTCTTTTGCTGTTAAATTTATGATTTTTGCCTTGTAGTGTTCGTCGTTGTTGATTTTATTTATTTTTGCCAGTTTTAATTTTCTCGCTTGGCCAGGAGCAGCAGCGACAGCAGCTCAAGTCCCAGTTTCCAAGTCGAAGTCCAGGCATTGGACTAAAGCTAGCGAAGAGTCCGCATCAACAACTTAAACTTGGACTTGGACTTGGAGTAGGACTGGCAAAATCGTTTTGCATTCTTAAACATAATTGCATGTGGGCGTGGTCACATATGAAATTTCTTTGATTAAAGTCGATTAAAATCTCGGCCTGTTTGGGAGCTGCTTGTTGTTGGTTTGTTGTTTTTGTCTTAGTTGTTGGTTTTGTTGTTGTTACTGCTGCTGCAGCCTTAGCCAGATACAAACTTTGACAAGAGGGTTAAGCTGGATTTTATGAGTTCAAGGATTAAGCCGGAAATCTTAATGCAATTTAAGTCATTATATTGCAGTTTTGTTGTTTTTTTGATTTTTCGTATAATTTATTGACAAAAATAAAATTATTTTTTTCCATTTTTGATTTGTTTAAGACAACACATTGTACATGCAATTAAGTTGGCCTTTTATTTTACTTAAGTCAATACAATGTATGCATAAAAAAATTACAATTAAATTAATATTTAATAGTTGCGGCTTAGTATAGTAGCATAAACTTCAGATATCCATAATCAACCTTAGTTTCGATACACAAATTATTCTGGTCAAATTGTGCATCAAAACCAACGATCTGTATATTACTAAGCTGGTTACTTTCTAAGAAAAACATATTTTTGTTAAAATAACCCATAAGAGGTTGAAGAAAGCCTTTTGCGTGACTTTGAATTTACAAATTCATTAAAAAATTAAGCAATTCATTAAATAATAGTAAACATTCTACAATTTATTTTTCCTAACTTTATAGAAACATACACAAGATATAACATATGATTTCATAACAGCAATTCTGCATAATATTATGTACACCCTACTCAATAACAAAATTGTTTATAATAAATTATTATATATTACAAAATTAATTTTGACTGAACTAGCCAAAATCGAAATGATGGAATATAAAATATAATTAAATGTCGTAATTTAATTGATTTATATTTTATAATGCAATGGATGACCTAGTCGACAAACCATCTTTGAGAAGATCACTTTAAATTATTTTTAATGTAAAAAAAAACTGTTCATCTAGACTGTATAGAAATACCTTTACCTTATACTCTAATCTGCGAATTCGTTTTGTGGACATAATAATTGTCTTAAAATCCACAATGAATTGGTGGAGCAATAATGTAACCCGAAATATATATTAAGATCTGTCGCAAATGAAAAACCGGACTGAAAAGTCGCCTACTTTTGGAATTCGAACTTCAATATATATTTCAATATAAATTTGCAAGTCCAGTTTTATTTCAGTGTATTGAAAGTTGCTTAAATTTTGGAAATATGCTTTCTATTTGCAATTACGAGACCTTTTTGTGCTTTTGCATAATATTTGCTAACTATTTTCTTATTTTTGTTTTGGTAATAAATCTTTATTGGTTCTTATCTTAAATATCTATCCATTTTGGATATTAATTGAATTTTTCAAATTAGACTGCGATTGAAAATGAAATGGTTATCATTTTTATTGCTTTTGAATAGGAATTGGTGTATTAGGGTATTCATTTTATTCGTTAGTAAAGGGCATGGGTTTCTCGTAGTCTGGCTGTTGTCCATCAGACTTATCACCATTGGACTCAGGCAACACCCAGCCCGTTTTGTTGCCATGGTATGGGTGTACGCCGGAGACCTTTCTCAAGGTGATTGAAGCTTGCAGTATCCCATCGGGGAGGTTGTTTCCGTTGAGGATAACTGATGGGAGGTTTCCCTTATGCAGAGTGTATGTGAACTGTGTTGAGTTATTCTTGTTCACAAAAATGTTCCACCTGCGCATACAAATCTCGATGGAATCCAACTCTTTAGGATAGCAGAACAATAAATAATTAAAATAAAAATGGATTTTCTGAAACATTGTAAAATCTTTTGGTTCAGCATTTACAAAATCCTTTGCATGAAAAGCGTCTAGTTAGTTCTACAGTAACAACTAGAAGAGTAGAAAAAAGGCGACATATAAGTTTCAGTATAAACTGAAGGGAAGTTTTTAAAGACATGAAGGAAATATTTCATTCCAACAAAAAGTTGCTTAGGGTTATTACAGAGTCACTTAAGGAACATTGCAGATTTAAAAAAAATGGCGTAAGATATTCTTGGCAATTATCAAATTTCAACCGATGTGTGCTAATTTATGGATAATTTCTTTTTAATGGGGTCCTGACGCATGTATGCAAACAGTTTGGCTTTTTATTGTTCTTGTCGCAAAAAATAGTAGAGTTCTCTTACCACTTCCGTCAGTTTCCGTCATTTTGTCCCACCGATAAAGGTATCGGTGCTTCGGTTTTCTAAATCTGAAAATTGACAGGGAAAAAATTGTGTCGTTTTCTAAAGATCATCTCACTTTGACAAAGCATTATGCCAGTACAACCCAGAGCTATGTTATCAGCGCAAAGGAGCAGTAACAATGTTACGCCACGACTTCTTATAGAAGGTCCACTATCAATACATAAAAAGAAAACAGCAATAAAATCCCATATCAAAATTTAAGTGCAAAGTCAAAATTAAACTGTACAAAAAATATGTATAGGGATTGTTTTTGAACTCGCCAGCTTTGGCTTTGGGGGTTGTAGAAGAATGCAAAATTATTTTCCTAAAATGTATGGTCAAATGGTGAGGCGTTTACTTACCAATATATACTTTCCCTTGAATTTTTATTGCATTGTTCTTCCACCATCTAACATTTTTTAATTTTTAACAGCTTTTTTACATTTTTTTTTAGCTGCTGAACAAATACATATTATGGATAATGATAAAGGGATTGGCATTACCTGTCATTTTTCGATTTCTACAAACACACACACACACACACATGACAAGTGCCAAAAGCCTCTTGCAATGCTCATATAATATCATATAAGATTGTTGTATAAGGCTGATCGCCCCAAAGCGAAAAAGTCTCCACCGAAATTTATGGCATTTATAATGACTACTTTGTTGCTATGAGGCAGCTCTTCCAAATGGCCAACAACGCAAGCAAACACATTTTAAGGCTTCATAAATTATAAAAAATAATTATAATGAGATCAATTTTTAATCGCTGCTTCATTGCATGCCCCACACACACACACACAAACACAAGCACACACACTCATACGAGCATTAAAACATACACAAACATGAACTCAGTCAATGGACTTCCTGGGACTGTGGAGTGGCAGAGCAAGCAGGCTACAAACGGCGAAGGTGTAATTATTATCATATCCTGCATCGCATAAACAACAAGCAAAAGTGGAAGACGACAACGTTGCCACAGCAGGCCGAAGAAGCAACCGCAGCAGCAGCGTCAGCAGCAGCAGCAGGAGAAGAGCAGAGCAACCGAACATGAAATACAACACTCGACCGAAACACGCAGCTTGGTCGATTTCAAAGACACGCCAGACTCGGAGCAGGCGCAACCAAAGCTGGCTTAGAAATTGGTGCTGACTTGTGCAAACAGGCAGCTCTTTGGTGCAAAACATTTAGAGTAGCAACTCGTAAAACTTCAATTTAAGACACGTAATTTGCAATTCACTTGAGTGCAGATTAGAAGCTTCGGGCCCCGGGAGAAATGCCCACAGGGAGTGGCTAGCCGAACATTGCTGCTTGCTGCACTTCATCATTATATTACTTTAGCCGTTGTTGCTGATGATGAAAATGAAGATGATGAGGAAGAACCTGGTAGTGGCTGTGCTGGAAAGTCACTTGTATAATTAGGTGATGCTAGCACCAATTGTTTAATGTGCTTCACGATGCGATATGTGGAATCTGGGACTTGGAATATATTATTACAATTATTGTGAAAATAAAATGCAGTGGTTTGCTTTCTATTCCGGACTTAAACTTTTTTGAATCAACGCAATAATGGTGAAATCGGTAAAGAATTTTAAAGACAATAAAGATGCTTAGGTGCAGGCAATATAGGCTAAAGGAAGTACAGAATATATCAAGTTTGAAGCTGTAATTAATGCAGACAGGTAGGAGCATTTTGTCTGCAACGTGCTCGTTGTCATCATTTATTATGAATTGCAACTTAGTCTTTCTTTTGTGAAAAATAAAACATTGCTTGCTCTCGAGAACTTCGAGATAACCCAGGAACTGCTTAGTAATTTCAAGTTTTTACATGATTCCCAAAGGAAAAATGCCTTTGTAAATTTAACATTGTTTTAGTTTTAAGTCATTCCTTTCTTTTTGTTTTTGATATTGTTACTCTCTAACAGCTTCAGGAAGTTGATGTAGCTCAGTTTTGTGCTGTAAACGCAATAAAATTAAATTAGTAATATAAATATTGTAAGGATATATTGTAACATATTAAAAATTATTGAATTAAGAATAAGAATATACTTTATATATTATGTTCAAATTGTGATTCTTGATGATGATGCTTAATATTAATATAAATAATCACAATAGCTACAAAAACCAAATAAAAATAACCATTTTCAATTGGGTCTGAACGATGACACAATCCAAGAATGCCTATCAAGAAATGCTAAAGCCGCACAGTCACATCCTAAGTGAAGGATAAAAGAAACAAAAATGCTAGGAAAAATGAGTGAATCGTTCGAATGCCAATTATGTTCTCGATATCTTTAAAAAAATGAAATACTGGGAAAGCTCAAAAAATATTCAATTCATATATCGATCAACCCCATGAAAGCTGTCGGATACAGCAACACAATGAATGTGGGATTTTCTAGATGATTATAAACGAACAAACTATAGTAGAAAGTTTAGGAAACATTTATATTTGCGAATTTGTTCTATGAGAGTTTATGATATAGTTATCTGATTTGAAACCATGATGGGCAAGTATGTGTGGGCTGTATTTAGCGACTTTGCAAAATCTAGTTTATCACAAAATAATTAGAAAAATTATTGGCAAAATATTTAGAAAACACCCATGCTTTTATTATTAAATGTAGATGTCAAATATGCTCTCTTCATCCTCAAATCCTCTAAAATTCATATATGAAAAAATGATCTTATGCCAAACATATGCACTGAAAAATTTTATTCTCAAACTATTTTGGAAAAAATGGATAGCTTAAATTAAATTTGAAGTTGATATATTGAAAGATATATATTTGACATATGAAATTTTGTTGGCTTAATTAGGAGTGATGCACAATTTATATGGATATAAGTTGGATATTTTGAAATTATTATAAGTTTTAATTGCCATTGTAAGTTTTGATTTTCTGGCCCATATAAGATTTAATGTATAGGTATTTATCTAAGTATTTTATACACCCCAATCAAAGGTGTTTCCGTAATTCGTTACTAGCCTCAAATAGCTTGAGATCTGTGAAGAAAATAGTACGCGTCTTTCTTCGAAAGCTTCTGTGACAAATGAATATACGCCATTTTGTCTTTCTTCTGTTGTTCATTATTATTTAACATATAGCTAGCTGTGATTATGTTCGTTAAAAGATACCCAATATATTGCCATTGCTGGATTTCATAATTTCTAACGCGCCTTTGAAGTGTCCAACTGTCTATGGTATAAACTAATTTACTAAGCTCTTAAGTTCACTCTTTTTCGTGCACTCCATCGTGCCGCAGCCGTTTCCCCTTTAGCAATCCATTCCTAGAAGTCCAGCATCTTAGATACATAGATACATTTAAACATTATGCATATTACTACACACGCACACTCGCACATACAGTCACCGAGACGAGATACATCTGTGTATATATGTATTTGTACACCCGCAACGAGAACTGGTTGAGTGAACAACTGACTTGCTCATTTTGCATTTTAGTTTGTAATTTAGTTTCATTTATTGCGATTTTACATTGACGCCTGACACGCAAATTCGTGTAATCCTTGCCAGACTAGCTAGCTAGTGAGACAGACACCCAGCCAGCCAGCCAGCCAGTCGAAGAGACAGTCAAGCAGGCAACAACCCACCGACTGTGCGCCACACAAAGTCCAAGTCCAATTAAATTATGAGGGTCCGGGTGCACACGCCAAGACGACAACAACAACAATGACAACGACTACGACGACGACGACGGCGACGTCACCACTATCGACGCCGAGCCAGATCAGAGCCTTAGCAATTGGCATAAGTTTTGTACCATGACCATGCTCAAGGGGAGGCAACAGGAGAATGATCCGAAGCTGCAGCTCAAGACCAAAACTGCTTATGCCTCACTTGACGTTGCCATTTGGCTCATTTTGAACTCCTTTTGCCATTGCCATTGCGGTGTAAGAGTAATTAAAATCCCTTGATTAATATGTAAATTTAATGAGATTACGAATTCAGCGAACAAGATTAGGAATGCATGGTGACTCCACGACCAGCAAAAACGACCAGCCATACACACACTCGACCAACTCAACGGCTGACTGTCATTTGTGTCTTGGTTAGCTGGTTACTTGGTCTGTTAACTTGGTTACTTGGCACTCTCTGGATGTATCTTGAACGCACATACTGCTGTAATTTTCACTGTGTGTTAACAGGCAGACCCAGCCGACGGTCGTCACGTGTGCCACACTGCTCTTCCACTGTTTAACATTTCCACGGAAAGCAGTGTGTTGAGTATGTATATTCGATACTATTCGATATACACTCGTGCCACCCAAAATCCAATGGAAAATGCCCGCAAAAAGAGGCTTAAATAAACTTGTACATAAATTGTGTGAAATGTATTTTGGCTTGCAGTTCAAAAGGTGTTTGATTTTGTCGTACTATTGCCCCCATTCGTTGCTGTTCTTGTTGTAGTTGTTGTTGTTACTTTAGATACTCTGTTTGTTGGTGTTGGTGTTGTTGTTGGTGTTTTGTATCTGCCCAGTTAGTTTGGTTTGGCTCACATTCATTTGGTTAATCTGTCAGCAAGTGAATGCCCCTGTTGTGTTTATGTTTTCGATCTGCTGTGATCTGTGATAAATTTTCATTACCTGCAATAGTTATATGCAACATTGGTGTTGTCGCTGCTGCCTTTGTTTTTACTGCTGCTTTTTGGATAACTGATTTAAGTTGCAAGAGCTAAACAAGTTAACTTATAAATATGATAAGTCGAAATACCAAATGTAAGAGTCATAATAACTATTAATCCCTAGATCCCCAGAATCATATATATGACTACAACTGCTGTTGCGATTTCCTAGTGCTGATGAATAGAATGCCTCTAGAAGCAATTATAAATCCAACTTTGTGTTCCATCGATTATGTTTTTCAATAAAAATGGATAAATCGAAGACAAAAGCTAAGAACTAAGTAAAACAATGTTGGCAACATGAATAACCCTTCCCAAATACAATATTGAATTTAATTTAATTATTTAATAAGTTCACTGATTCAGGTATCAATTGTCATTGTTTCTAGACACTTTTAGAGCGAGTTTTTTCTGCAATAGCAGTTCCACTCTGCTTCTTATTTGCCAAATCGAGAACTCTTACATTTCGGACAATACAAAAAATATGTATGCTGGCCCAATGCGCCACCTACCAATAATGCACAACAGACAGTGACTTTGTCGGGAGATATTGGTAGTTCATGCATTATTTTGCTCACCGGCGTTGGCTAGGACTCACCAAATTGAGTTTTCAAGTGGGAAAAAAAATACTGCGTTCTTGTGAAAACGCATTCAGCAATCTAATTAATTGCCTTGTCCAAATTAAGGAGGAATTTATGGATTTTGAATTTTAGATTCTTATGCATGTAATCATTTAATTTTATATGACTCGATATATTGGTAAAAGTAGAAGAACATTAAATTCGACTTTGCTGCTCATGTGTTGACGACTCTTGTGGCTACTTATGAATGTAATGTCTTGACCTTGTCTTAAAATGAACACTCCAGAGTTCCAAGTGTGACAAAATTTTCCTATGGTTTCATTTCAACTTGCGAGCTTAAGAGCACTTTACTGGTGGTGGATAGCAAAAGCCTGACACGGACAATCAAATTATTTCTGCAAACCAAAGATTCAGGATATGAGTTTTTGGGCCATCTAAGGCGTATGGAATCGACTTGCACGTAGAACTGCGCAGCGAGAAGGTAAGGCACAATAGAGGTTTGCAGCGGAAATAAGTCAATAGCTATTGAAATTAATAACTTTCCCACATATGACTGCCTGGAAAGGTAAGGATGGTAACGCCAACATCAGACTCCACCACGGTTGTCCTAAGATCTAGTCGGCTTAAATTTTAAATGGATACAGAACCTATAAGAGAAATTGAAATCAATATACATTATGTCAAGTTGTATTTAGTGTCAAATCAAAATATAATTAGAAAATTCAGAGACATTTCTTGCTTTTACCTTTACAAAATCGATAAAGATTGTATATCAAAAATAGTTCTTGGTAGGGACGTGTTCTTTTTCACCATTTGTAAGGCTCTGTTAAGCAATGTGGCGTTTTTTTCGAAGCATAGTTGTTTAAAAAAAAAAACCAGCAATATACCGTCATCATATTGTAAGCAAATCGAACTTTTGGTAACAATCAGATAAATTTAATTTAAATTAAAAATATGGAATAACACTTAGCTCAGTGAGATATTATGCTGCTCTCCTTTAGTTCTCTGCCCCTTTATAACGCAAGGCAACGCTACGCTCATAAATCCCAACAGCTTCACAACTTCTAAGCCCTAAACATATAAGCAGATACTACTATTTTTGCAAAAACTCAACGAAACTTGCTTCCGTTCGAGACTAAATAGCAAACTCCGCCAGCAATGATGTAATCAGAGCAACAGCTGTCTCTGCCGTTACCAGCACTTACCACCACAGACGCCAAAGCAGTCAAAAGTTTTCCCTTTTTTGCGTTTATTTTTGCCACTGCCTCTCGTTTCAACCCTCAGTGCTGCGAGAAATCCTTGTGCGCCTCCCAACTGATTAGCAGCTGAGTTGGCGCGATGTTTTTTTCTCATTATCCGCGAGTTTTTTGCCAAACCAATAGCTACAGTTGGCGCCTGCGATTGGATTCGCCAAGCGGGCTGTCTGCAGTTGGCAACTGCGATTGGTGGCGGCATTTTAGGCGCCAAGTGTGCCAAGAGGGTTGAGTACTAAGTGGCATGAAGACTATCAAGTACAATTTGAAGCTAATACGACTGCATAGGCCTTGTTTGCATAAGTGTTTGAGGTGCTTAATGTTTGCGTTGGGCAACACTGATGCCGAAAAGGTTTTAAAATTGCAAAACACTTACTTACGCACAAGAGTAGCATGGCAAACGGTGCAACTGTTGCATGTGGCAGGCAGCTGCATGCAAAAAGTTGCAAGTGAGTACAGCTGCTGTTTGTCAAGGTCGTTGCGGATGGCCGTGTTGATGTCATCTTTAAGCTAACGTTGTTGAAGGCGTTGGCGATGACGATGACGTTGATGGCCAGAATGAGGAAATCAAAACCGTAAACTGAAATTGAAACCGAAAACGCCAAAGTCAACACACACACACACACACACACTCATACACAGCTTACTCGACACACGTCCTTGGGCACAAAAACGAAAAATAGGGGGAAAAAAAGTGGAAAACAAAAGGAACAACCAGACATGTACATCGCCTGCACATAGAGGCAAGCATTAGGCAGCAAAAGACAGGAAGTAAGCAAGCAGTAGGAGTCGAAGAAGATTTCTTGTTGGCACTCCATTGCATGTCCAACATTTCTACGTTCGTTCAACTTTTGCCAATCCTCGTTCACAGTCTATGTGTGTTTGTTTGTATGAGAGAGTGCTTAGACGACGACGACGCCGTTGTGAGAAATCCTTTTCAAGGACCTTTGCACAACGACCGAAAAATGCTGTGCACACAAACACACACACACACAGAGAACAAAAAAAATCGTAGCATACTTTTTTGTTGCATGGCGTCGCATGTGTTTTTCAACACTGCTGCCTTTTGCTTGTGGCACAACTGTCTGGCCATTTGCTCCACAATTTTTCTTTTGGAGCTCGCTTCTCGCTTGAGTTTGTTTTGCCAGCTTTAGAAAGCACACGGCAAGCGGTATATTCGTCTACGAACATGAGAGTGTGTGTGTGTGTTTGCGTGAGTGAATATCTGTGTGCCACAGCTTTGTAGCATGCAATATGTAGTATTTTTTGGCTGGCAATCGTAACGCACCCTAGTCGGTATGAGACGTTCTATTCTATATGGGGGTGTCGTCCAAGTTGTTACTGCTCTTGTCCTTGTTACTCTGTCTACAGCTCAGAAACCGTAAAATCCAAAAACGGGCAAGAGGAGTTGGACCGGGGCTTTCTTTCATTTTTGTTTGCCAAGCAACAAATGGGGTCAAGGTCGTTTCGACTGGCTTTGTTTGCCTGAGTTTTGGGTTATGTGTGATTGTCTCTCCGTCTCTCTCCATCTCTCTCTCTCTCACACACACACACACACACACACACACACACACACACACACAAAACACTTTAAACTGTTGCGCCATTGAAACTGACCGGAAACGCAGCCATTTTTAGGCCGTGCGTGCGTGACGCCCCTCGATGTTGGCCCAGCGCCAGCTCGTGTTAACACA
Organism: Chymomyza procnemis; assembly: GCA_035046065.1. Taxonomy (NCBI): domain Eukaryota; kingdom Metazoa; phylum Arthropoda; class Insecta; order Diptera; family Drosophilidae; genus Chymomyza; species Chymomyza procnemis. Next base: position 5,045,845 of record JAWNOJ010000023.1, on the reverse strand, counting down.
ACAAATAACATACTGTTTGACATATTTTGTGCAGTCCCAACTGCATCCCAGCCGCCACCATCTCACCACTCGATGTCACCCTCCGACATCACTTTATAGTGATTTTTGTCTAGCCCAAACTATGTGCATATACAGATTTTAATCGTTTGCTGGTTATGCCACCAGTTGCGGCCATTTGCCAAGCCTTTTGCTTTCGATGATTCATGTGCGGTCCTTCGTCCTTTGTTAACTATGCTCTATTGTGCTTTGTTATTGAATTGGGGTTCGCTAATCGCATATACGCCGCCTATTGCATAACTTAAAGCCACTAGAGTCGAGCATTGCCAATAGCTTAAGCTAACCACATCTCGAACATCAAATGCTTCGGGAGTAATCTAAAAACCTTTGCCGATGCACATCTAAGCTGATTTTGTCTAAGCTGTGGCTGAGTCTGTATAAAAAAAATATATTTAAAACTGCATGCGGAAAAATAGCAAAAAAAAAAATGGGATTTATGTATGTGCATATTTTTACTGTCGTCATTGCACATGGTCATACATAAAGGCAACATTTACTTAGCCCACGATTGCTCCGTGTTCAACACTCCAACCACCCGTGGACGCGCATGTTTATCAATAAATTGGCAGCAATACCTCAAACTGGGCGACCAGATGACAAGCAAAAATAAAATTCGTTTAAGCCTGACAGCAAAAGCGGCGTATCCTGTATTATGGGATACTCTTTAAATTAAGTTGAATGCTCCACAAAAAGGTGAAGTACCTTTTTGCAAGTAAACAAAGTACTAAGTATGGAAACCTTGACTCGTGGATTAAATAAATAAATAATAGATTTGGACCTACACTGCAATGACTGTACTTGAGCAAAATGCATTTTTAAAATTTTCCTTTATTTTTTAGTAAAGTATATTGTCAAATCCCATCGATGTAATTCAATATAATTCAACCATCATAGAAACTAAATTATTGTTATTAAAAATTGATTTTATATACATATTTCTTAATGGAATATATTTTTTATTTCACCTATTTGCATTTTTTCTTTTTTTCCTAAATGTTATTTTCATAATTATTGTGTTTAGTAAACATTTTAAAAAGCTAATTAAGTAAGTCGGATTCGCTTTAAAAAGGTGTGATTCGATTTACTCGGTTTGGTAAGGAACGTATCTCAATTTAACAGAGTAAAGTAAAACTTATATCGCGCAAAGATATCATTCATTTAATTGAATGCTATTTTATTTTGAAATTCACGTTATTTGTGAGTGTGTTTCATATAATATCAAAGTACTAAAGTATCCAAATGAGGACATTCTACATAAGGGTATAACAAAAGGCTATATACATACCATACCCTTTCACACACACCTTCATGCATATGCACATGCAACCAAAATAAAATTCAAAAAGTCAATGCCTTAAAAAAATATGCAAATAATAAAAGCAAAAAAAAAGAAAGATCCCAAACCAAAACAAAAAAAAATATTGTCAAAAATGAACTATAAAAAAGTGTTTTGTCGTTGGTTTTGGCGCTGCTGCGGCAGCTTCAGTGTTGGTAGGCGGAGCCATTTTTTAAAACTCAAATGCGACGCTGGCTGTGTGTGAGTGAGTATGTGTGTGTGAGTATTTTCGTGTATGTGCGTGTGTCTTGTTCGATACTCTGCGCCATTGCGTAGTTGTACTCACATTTGTTTTTTGCCAGGAGGCGGGCTGTGGCAAGTTCAACGGCGGCCATTACGCCCAAAGTAACATAAACTAAGTGCTGCAAATAAAACAACAAATTTGCAAAATGCTACATGCTTCACGAGGCATGCCACCCATATTTACTATACATGCAGCCATTTTTAATATTGATAAGAAAGACGCAGCTGCACTTGAAAAATATATAATGTACTTAATGATGATGATGATGATGACGTTTGGTTGACAAACGAACATAAATATATATCGCGTCAGTAATTATGCTTGCAACATTGTTGCAAACGCCGACTGCGGTCAAATGCAGTGCTGCATGCATCATCTCGCTTACGGATCTTTGCTTTTACGGTTAATGATTTACCAAATTATGTAGCCGCAAATGTAAAATACACGCAACAAGCCGCGACCAGTTGCTGCTCATATGCAGCAGGCGCCACATGGTCAGACAGCTGCAACAGCCAAATAGGCTGCAATTGGCATTGGAAGCGGCATTGGCAGCATCCGAGAGAGTATCGGCAGCGGCATTCAGCTGGCGCAAATGTTTATTAATTGAAAACGTAAAATTGTAAAATTGCATTTTGGGCACGACGCGAGGTGAGGCGTTGTGATGCGGTTGGGGCATGTCCATCCGCCAGTTAAGGAGCGTGTGTTTGTGTGTCCATGCGTCCAGTGTCCACTGTCCCATGCTTGGCGCAATGATTTCGATAATGCGGTCGCCGCTGGCCACAAAAACAGTTTGTTGCTGTCAACGTAGTCCAGCGTAATGTGTGTGTGTGTATAAGTGTGTATGTGGGGGGCAGGGGTGGGGGCGTGTGGTACATGTGGTATGCTTGTTGGGTTGCATGCAACCAACAATCGTCGCTAGCGTGGCAACATTGACAAAAGCAATAACAACAATTATTGGCGCCGATAATTGGCGCCGGTCATATAGACACGTTTATATTTATTTGTGTTTCAAGGAATTTACAAAAAAAATTGTATAAAACCAAAATAAAAATCATAGTTAAAAATGATAAATGAAATAATAAATGCTAAAATTAAATATGTTTAATATTATTTCATTTATTTATTATTGCATTTGTTTTCTATTTAAGCGATTTACTAATTAAATGTAAATATTTTGCAATATAAATTAATTGAATGAATAAATTTGTAGGGCGCACTCTTTATTTTACAAAACTAAGTCGGAATGCCTATATTTATTCAAAACTTTGAAACTTATTTCAGCCACAGTAGAATTTTTATGAGCGAGTTTTTTACCAGACTATCAAGTTGAAGTCGTATCTTTGACATACTATTTATATTCAGTAGGAAACCATAAGCAAAAAAAACATAAATTAAACTATGTATATAATTCTATTCTGAAAAGTTCAAAATGATTTTAAAGCACGAAACTATAGGCCATTTTTATGGCCAATAAAGAAGCTGCAGAAACTATATCTGGTAATATTTAACACAGTTTTATGCATTTCCAGTAATTTCGTATATAAAAGTTTACTAATATCTTTAAGAATACATTAAAATAATTCTTCATCATTTTTTTTATTGGACATTCTTTAAAGAATCCCACGGAGGTAGTATTTGTTTGTACCGCAACTCCCGACTTAGGAAAATAAATAGAAACGCGTAGTATTGCAGTATGCATATTTGAAGAATTTATATTCTTAAAAAAAAAGGAAATAGAGGTGTGAGGAAGGTAAATAGCCAGGTTTGTAATGTGTGTATGAGCAGAGATGTAATGTTTACTCCCATTCGTGTGGATGGTGAACAATTTCTCGTATTCGCAGCTGCGACAGTGGTAAGCTTACAGCTTTTTCGCTTCTCAATTTCTTTACTAAAACTAGGACCCTTAGTTGTCAGAGTATATCAGAATCGGTAGCTGACCTGATGCCCAACAGATGGTAATCTTTATGATGTGCGATGTCGTAACCTTACTTATAGTCAAGAATTAGAATATTTTTCAGACTTACGTTCAAGTTGTCCACAACCCCCCTCGAACTGCAGATTGAATATAATTCGACTCGAAACACACCACACAAGTTTTGCAGAAAAAGAGGAATTTTCAAGTTCGACAAACCGTGACATCAAAAGTTGGAAAAATTTATAAATAGTTTGCTGCGAAGATACTACAAATAAAAAATATTTAGTAAATAAAAGGGAACAATTCAAAAATATTTATACAGCTAAAATGGGGTCATATTTATCATCTAACAAATTAATGTCAACTTATATTTTTCAATTTAAATGCTTTTTGTCACTAATTATTGCATTTGGTATGTTTCCTTAATACTTTAATAGAAGATCTAGTTCAGTTTGCATTCAGCTTATGTAATATTAATTAAGTTGACAGGGCCTGTAAGCATGCTCAGGCCCGCTTAGCTTGCAGCCCTAAACAAATTAGCCGAGCAAACAAAGGGCACTACATACACGGCCTAGCTACACTAACACCAGCACAATCAACACGAGATTTGTATATAGATACAAACGCACACAAACACAAAGACGATGACATGAGCTTGTGTAATTAGTGGCAATTGCAAAAAAACATATAGCATACTTGGAGGCACTCCAAAAGGCTGTGCATATTTATTTATATGCCTATGCCTATGCCTATCTCACTGTCGCTCTCTTGATTTCTCTCTTTCTCCATCTCTCTTTGTCACTTAATATTTCTGTGTGTGTGTGTGTGTGTGTGTGTGTGTGTGTGTGTGCGTGCATTTAAGTATGTTAACAAGGCACAGCTTGAATGCATGCCACTTGCAACAATTGTATAGCTACAAAAAAAAATACAATTTAATCGACGCGATACACGACAGTTCGATACTCTTCATTTTCGAATACGTCGATAAGTAGAAATATGTTCTTCATAAAATAAGATTGCAAAATAAATCATTGATTTTATATTTTATGTGATATGAGCATAAGCAAGGATACTATGAGTTTTACCATACAAAAAAATCCAAAACTTGAGGTTTGCAAGTAGGTTATTCAATATGAACGGCACACGCAGAGAATAGAAAAAAAACAAACGTTTTCCAGCTAAGTTGATTATTTTTTTGTGTCGGTTGTATTCTTTAATTTAAATAAAAATTTAATGAAAAATATTTTTCCCAGCATTTTGCTTGGTAATGAGTCACTTTTCGATGTACTTTAGGGTGTCATTGCAAGAATTGTATTAAAAAATATTTAAATTTACATATAAATTCATTTTTTCTTTCCAGTTCATTTAAGATTTTCAGACATAGGGTGATTTTATATAGCGTATATTTGCTAAAATATAGAAAAATGAGAACTCCTTACAATGTGTTTATTATTCAATAAGGTTTCACACTAGAATGCACTAAGATAGTGTTATCAGATAAAGTAACCTTACTTTCTCCCAAATTTTGATTTCATAGTTAAAAGTGAAACCCAATTTAAAGATAAGTTATTGTCTTATTTGGCCACTGAGAAGACAATCTTATACTGCCTTAAGTTTGCTACAAAATGTTTTTAATTTTACCTATTTTAAGTGTTAATTCATTGAACGATTGGTCCGTTTCTTTTCGTATGATTTTCCGCAAATTCATTGAGGGTCTCTCTAGTTGCATTGTTCCTTGAGATTAATATGATATTACTATAGAAATAATGAAGCGGAAATGTTTTTTTGATATTCCCTATCGAAGGGCTTGGCATACTTACAACATGTTTATTTTCTTAATTATTGAGTAATGTTGTTGAGCATACATAGCTCAATACTGTTCATATGCCTTCGCTAACATATTCAAAGAAAAACGATTTCATTTTTGCCTTAAAGTTACATACCAGGTCTGTGATCGGTGAATTAAAACAACTTTACACAAAAAAAAAAAAGATTCAATATCATATGAGCCTCAGCGATGAAATGATGCAGGATAGGAATGCCTGTCGAAGATCGCTAAGATCACATAACTACACTTCAGATGGAGCATAAGCAAATTCGTTAAGTGGTAGACAAGGGCTTGGAATTCTGTTATATGTATCTAGGGATCATTTTTGCAGGTTCAGATGGAAATGTACGTAGTTTTGATTGCAATTGATTCCGCGAGTGGGAGAGCATGCATATACATCGTTTTTCAGCTTCAAATACCACAAGCACTCCGTCAAAAACAAACTCAAAGAATAAGGGCGTTAGAACGCAGAGGTTTTCAAACAAATTATTTATCAATCTACTGACGAAATATATACGTATCCTATCACAAAGTAGTCCACTAGTTATGTAGACTCCTGACTATACCCTTAACAAAATGCATTGCATACTTTGCAAAACTTAAGAGAGCAAGAGTATGGCAACGTTGGATGTTGCGGCGGAGTGGTAAAGAGCAAAAGGGCAGCTACTCAAAAATCTCTCGTTGCAGTTTAATTATGACATAAAAATGCCCGCAAGTAATTTGACATCATTAGGCCAGGCCAAGACGAGCCGACAGACGGACTGATGAGTGACTCGCTCTCGTTCGGTTGATGTCGTTGTTGTTGCTGCTGCTGCTGCTGCTCTTGCTGAGTGGCGGCCGCTCAGGCATCATGAGTTGAGTTTGTTTTTTAGTGGCACAATTTTCAGCGGAAGTGTGCCTAGCACACGGCAAAAGGAAGCAGTAGCAGCAGCAGCATACACACAGATGCAGATGCACATGCAACTGCGAGTGTGTGTTTGTTATTGTTTGCTACTAATTAAGCGCGCTAAGTAAGTTTTGTTTTATTTTTTTTTTTGCTTTTGTTGTCGCTGTTGTCGCTGTTGTCGCTGTTGTCGCTGTCATTGCAGTCTATTTCCACATTCAGTTTGTGACTGCAACAATAGTTTTTGTTGCTGCTTAAGTGGCTAAAAGCAGGCAAGGGTTTTGTACCCTTTGAAGTGTCAACGTTATGTACACATACATATGTCGTATATGCATCCATCTCTATATATAAAGTATAAAAAAGTACTCATATCATAGTACAATTAGATTTTCTTAGAGTATACAAGTATACAAAATGTCATTTAACTTATTTGCCAGCATGCTCACTCGCTTGCTCCGGCTTAGGCTTACTCTTTCACGCACACCCACACACACAAAAATGCAATGTAAAATTTTATGACAAACATCCGTAGAAGCTTGAGGATTTCCTGCATTTCTGACATGTGAAAGCTGCAACTATGTTGGCCTGCATCTGTATCTCTATCTCGTTCTGTCAACGTATGCCAACGTATGCCGCACACTGACTTCACACACTGGATCCATTCCATTCCTAGCCAAATGCTTACGCAGCTCCTTCGTTCTACCACGGGCATGTGACATAATCCTCTGACTGGCAAATACTTGGCCAAAAATCTTTCATAGAATGTTGAAATCATGTTGATGTTGAAGTTTTTCCAGCCGCTCGAGACATGCCAAGCCAAGCTGAATCCCAGTCTGGCAAGCTGGTAACCTGGCGGCCTGGCAGTACTGGCTTTACCCAACCAGTCAGCCGGCAGGTGTTGTGTGTAGATGGCTTATGATTTCTGAGCTGCACATAGTCAACTTGTTGTATATATCAAATATATACATAGAGCGTATACATGTGTGTGTGTATGTGCAATACATGCAACTAATTTTTCTTAATTTTGTTAGCCATTTTGTGAGTGAGTGAGTGTGAATGTGTGTGTAGTCTGTAAGTGAGTGAGCGTGTGTGTGGATGTGTGTGTTTGTTGTTCTGACTATGTCTGCTGCTTAAGTGCAAACATGCTTTAGGGGCTTTTGGCAGGCAAGCGCAATGACAGCTATGCAACACCTTGGCTCACAGGCTCCAACAAGCACATACATATACAGACACACACACACACAGTCCCATACACATCCTTTTCTATCTACATGCATAAGTATATATAAACATATATATATATATACACAAAACACATAATGCCAAATTTATGAGCCTACCAAACTGCTCTCAATTTGAAGATAGAAAAATTGAAACCCACAATATGTGAGTAGGTGTGTTTGAACACCATTATATAGATAAAGTATATATTTTATATAAATATATAAATACGTAGTGGAAAACGAAAAGCAAAATGTGGTTTCTTTTAATCCAAACTGATAGAATTGAAATGAAATCAAAGATAAAACCAATTATTAAAGACTAAATTCGCATAGTTCTTAAAACAAATAAATCTTTAGTAAGCATTTAAAGAAATATAAAAAATAAACACACAAAGATTTATTATAATATATAAATATATACAAAAACTTTCAAATAGATACAGAAATAGTGAAAACTTTTAATATAGGACCAATTTTTAGACAATTTTTGAATACTTGAACTGATGACAAAAAATGTCCTAGACTTTGGTTTGAAAATTGGGTCTTGCCTTAAAAAAGCTGTCGCTAAAGAATTATTCATATTCTCCAGTAAACTTCTTCTACAATAAATTAAAAATCAAAACAATAATTAAAAAAAAAATAGATACTATGAGCTATTCTGTCCCGTAAGGTATGAGAGTATATTCAAAGTATTTAAATGAAACATCGCAGACTTCGAAAATATATTAAGTGCGTTCAGAGTGACTAAAAATTCGATAAAATACATTTTCTCTTGATAGCATCTACAATGGTGCAAAGGGTATATTAATAATACCCAGAAGGAAGATTCGGATACCAACCAAAGTTTCCTTGATTAAGATCAAAGTGATTAGAGAAATCGATATATGCAAGTTGGTTTCCTTCGTTTTGTATCAATGCCGAGAACTCAACGATGGTAGGAGCCATTTATCACATAAAAATTTACTCTTACGTCAGGAAACTTATTTATTTATTTATTTATTAATATAAGGGTACAACTAAGTCCAGTTGATCTTAAGATTAAACAAGTTATCATTTTAAAATAAATAAATATTAAAAAATAACGAGAAAAATATAATATAAAACTAATCCGTATTCCTAGCCTGATGGGTTAATTTTTTATAGATATGCACCGTCTCACATCTGAATTTATAGTATAAAAGATGAAAACAGAAAGTAGCGTAAAAATTTAAACAATTTTTAACATAGAGGGAAGCCAAAGAACAACAAATTTGTTTTAAATCACATAAGGGATTTATTTTTCAACCGTTTTTTTAAGGAAACTTTTCGTACAAAGGAAAACTGCCTTTAAGTAAAAATATATTGCTTTTACATTAATCCCTTCTAAAATATATTTGCAAATTAATTTAACAAGAAACATTAACTTTTTATTGTTTTCGAAATAACAATTATTACATAAACGATTTCTATCACACAAGCGTACACACTTCCTCTTTGACTGCCGACTTTTGAAACACTTTAAGGGCAAAGCTTAGATAAAGACATCAAAGTTGCAAAAATCCATATTTAGTTTTCTAAGGCCTCCGTAAAAAGGACGTAGAAAGATCGAATACTCTATATAAGCCCGGTTTTGTCTGACGAAAGGATATTTTGCTTATAGAGCCCTAAGTGGCGTTTCCTGTCATGTTCTTCTCATCTGATCTCCTATATATCACCCACCAAGCTGTGTAGCTCAGCTTGAGTGGCGATCAAAGTTATTGGCGTACTTAAGAAGTTAAAAAAATTTGCTAATTAGTAATTTGTTTGTGTTCGTTCGATGCACTTACGAATCTATCAAGATGCATTCTGTAGAAATTTTTTTTGTCTCTGTCACATACTAAAATGTCTAGCCACTTATAGTTTTCAAATCAAATTTATTTTTGTCTCTAATAAAGATTTCGATCGGGTTCAGAAACATTCAAAGTTAAAACAACATAGATGAAGCCTATTTTCGTTATAAGCTCTCCTGTTTAGGGGTTATGGGCGTTTAAAGTTTGGAGTAGATTATTTTATCGAATGTATTTGAACCAAAGCAAATCGAAATTCCTTTGGAATTATTTCAGCATTGAATACAGAAAAATTTACAAAAAAGCATAAAATACTTCGAAGAGTTCACTCGCTTTATTGACTTCGTTCAGATATAGTATCAAAGAGTGACCTGGACTCGCTGCTGAAATACAGTTCTGCAGGCTTTTTTTATAAATCCATTTGACATTATATTTATATCAGCAACAAATGTCTCTTTTAGCGAGCAATTAGAAGACAGTAAGACATCAAATTTTTCTCCTATATAACACAATTAATTTTTTTCGCAAAACCCTTATCCCTATTGGGAACAGAGTGTAAAAATTATTGTATGAAATATGTTACCATATTTTGTAAAGAGAACTTAAACTATGTTACAACTTTCAACACCAACAGACTATATCAGCTTACCAATTTGAAGGCCCCTGGTTCGAGTCTCTTGCAGAGAAACATTCTCTTACCCGCACACACGCACACACACAGACACAAAGAGCCATGAGTAAACATTGTAGCTGGCTCTGAGCCACATCGGTCATTGACAATGGTTAAAAATTGTTGCGCTGTTACCTGGAAACGGCACCGCAAGCTACCAAAAACCAACACCCAACAACAACAACAACCAGAACTCAAAAAGGTAATGGCATTTTTTCATACATATTTACATGCATATCCTTTTTATATATAAATGTATGTGTGTGTATATATATTTTATTGCTCTGGTAGTTAAAAGGAAATGAAAATTGTTTTATGCGGTTACGCCAAAAAGCATGCAATATATATACATAATATATTTATTTTTTTTTTTGCACTGTCAGCCATGGCATTGTAGGCATGTGTGTGTGTGTGAGTGTGTGTTGCATCCACAAAAGTTTAAATAAATGTTTGATGAAATGCACAATTTACATGGCTTCCAACAGCGGCAGCTGCTGAGTTAAATGTTAATAAACCAAATGCAACTGAATCATTCAACCTAGGCAATGCGCTACCCCTCCATGACCACAAAATTTCGTCAATTCCGTTCCGAAAGCCAAACCAGAGCGGCACAATCACTGCTTGATGCATCATGCATTTTACTTAAAAGATATTTTACGTTTTGTGCTCCAGCTGGCGCCACATCCGCCTGGTTTGTCATACAATTAAGCTAATTTCCGTAGCACCCGAAAAAATAAACAACAACAACAACAACAGCCAAATATCCAACAACTTATTTTGTATGCCCCAGCAACATGACAACAACAACAACAACGACAAAAACAACTCGAACAACTTGTTCTTGAACTGTCCTCTGGTTGCACATGTCAATCGCCTCGACCATCGATTTAATTTCGTGGCAATGCCAATGACAATGACAACTTGGCAGCTGCTCCGCCATAGTCATCTCGCCCTTGCTGCTCCTCCATGCCACTTAGTTCCAGAGTGTCTCTGCTGCTCATCAGTTTCTTATTTACAAAAGAAATCATGCAATTTGCATTTGTCTCTCTGTGCATTTAGAGCTGTGACTGACTGACTGACTGACTGCCGGTCCTGCGGTCCAGCTGTCCATCCATGCCTCTGTCGCATATAGTGTAGTAGCTAGCCTTCAGTCCGTCCAGTCGCTTTGCCTTATGTCAAGTACACAGGCAGTATTCAAGCTGCTTCTTTTGCTTCCAACTGATTTGCATCCAAACGAAGCCACCAACAGTCAAATTGCAAAATGCTGCGCGGATTAATTCATTACACAAACCCGTTCAGTGCTCCAGCCAAGACCAAAGTGTATACTGAAAAAAATCAACAACAACAACAACAACAAAAAATCATAATAACAACAAAAGCTGGCAGGGATCGGGCTATGGCAGGTCGCTTACTGCTTGCTCTTAATGCCCGAAAACTCATTTGAATTTAGTTTTCATTTAATTTAATTTAATTCGGTTTTGCTTTTGCGCTTCTGTTTATTGCCGTTTGCTCTGCTTTGCTTTTCCTTCATTACGCTTTGCACTGCTGTGGTCCAGTCGTTCCAATACCGCTCCTGCCACTCCAGCCGTTCCTGACATTCCCTGACATTCCCTGATTTTCATTAGTTTTTTTCCTTATAAGTTTCAAATCGATAACGAGCATTCGTCGAAATCATATACATATATGAGTTAAGACCGAAAGGGGGCTGCTGCTGTATTGGGTCGTGGACTCTGTGTACTCTGGCACTTAAACTAAGCCATAGCTGTTGTTGAGCTTTGTGGAGCTGACTACTCCTCCGTTGGCATGCGCATTAAGCACACGCTTAACCAGTCGCCCAGCCATGTGGCTATATCTAAGACTGAGGCTCAATGTGAGACTCTGAGACTAGGCCTGAGGCTTGCCTGAGTTATGCTATGGTTAGACACAAATTGTCCATTTTGTTTTTCCAACTTAATGGACCGAACCGTTGGATGTGGAGGTTTATGCATATACAGGCATTCCTAAAATTTCTCTATAAGTAAAAGCTAATAGAAATGGTAAGTCGTTCTAGGAATTAATTTTTATTTGGCAATTTCTCATTTCTTGGGTATTTATATAAAAAATCAATAGGTGATGTACTTATTCTCATTAAAATTTACATAAAGCAATCATTGAACACTTAATTGGGTTTAAGTTTTTATATACAAATCTACTTCATTTGAAAATCGGGTTTGGTAGGGTAAACTGCTTGTACTGCCAATAGCTATCTTATGGATTGGGTCAGAAAAGACAAGTAGAAAAGCAGAGCATCATTGGGAATTAGTTGATAAAGGTTTGGGCGATCGAGCATAATATAAGGACCTATCAGATCAGACGAACGTTTCCGCAAAAGTCTGTGACACTAAAAGTAATCAAGTAGCGCATATCATTGAAGGCATATTGTACAATTTTGACCAACCTTTGCTCTAAAAATTCAAACAAATCAAAATTATCAAAGGTCTTCTTGAGTATCAGAGCAAAATGATCTATGATATAAATGGATAATATCTCTTCCCTCACCATTTATGAAAAGAGAGCAATTTAAATTTGTACAAACCAAAAATATATGAAACAGCCCAAAGAAAAAGATACACTCATGTTCTTCTGGTTTTGTTTTGTCTTCTGTATTTGTTTTTCATTTATTTTCGAACATTGCATGACCAACTTTGCTACTCTAAAGGTTTTTAGCGATCCCAAGTACTATTTCAATTTGGTTAGAATCGGCTGACAATATCACTTGCACAATTCCATTTCTACTAATTTTTCTACTATTTTTTCATATTATTTTTTTTAAATAATTTGGAAGTGCATAATCAATATCACTGATTATGTTGCAAAAAAGTTAAACAGGGAAATTCCAAAGGCGCAACATTTAATTAATTTCTTGTACATTTTTAAGGAAAATTAAAGTCTACACTCACGTATTATTCTTTATTTTACAAATTGTAACATTTAAATTATTAATAGTTGTGATCTTCTTAAAAATTCTATTATTTTATCCAACTTTTCTTATTTTTGCACAAAATACTTAAAAAAAACTTTTGTCATTTCTATTGCAGTTTTAATTATTAAATTTTTGCCAATTTCGCTCTAAAACCTTTTGACTTCCATGACCAAAAACTACAAAAAAAATCAACTGTTCCGATTGTTTAAAAAAAATACCAATCTATGCATATAACAAAATATCAGGTATCACGTATAACGCCATATTGCAGCAGTTTTTTAGATAAACGATCTAATTCTAATTAAAATTGTTTACCATTAAAATTAACGGCCTTAAAAAAAATAAATGTAGAAAAATATGCCGCACATTACAATAAAAATAAAAAAAATATGTAATAGAAAATAAAAAATATGCAAAATTGCCGCAATTCGTTCATTATGTTTTGGCTTTCGATATGTCAACATCAAGCGGACTACAAAGTCCCCAACCACCAGGCCCAATCCCAACTCCACCCAATACTCGTACATTAGCAATTCAAATTTGGCCATTAAAAAGCCAGATGATGATGATGATGATGACAACGATGATGGCGTCGCCGTTGGACAACTACAAAAGTCAAATATTGCCCAATTTCAAGATTAATTGTCTACGCACCTAACCCACAACCCAACACCCCTTCACCGGCGTTTCTTAAAGGGTTTTGCCTGCCCATTCCGGCCACAATTAATGCAAAACTCAATAAACTTTTGTCGAATGAAATTTTATGCTAATTAGACGTAAATTTTTTGGTACAAATACTACAGCGAATCAGATGATAATGCGTATGCGGCTCGGACTTTTGGGTTCGCCAGCCTACTTGAGACATCCTCAAGATCTCAAATTTGTATATCTCCCCCTGTGTATGTGTGGCATCAATTGATTTGCATTTCTAAATACATTGAGCGACGGCATTTGTCGTCATTTTGTCTGAAATGTTTTCGTATTTTCGGTATAATTATGCATTTTAATTATGTGTCGAGCAGACGAGCTGCGTCAGCTTTGTCAAAGGGTTAATTCTGATGTTTTGGGTTTGGGAGAATCGGTTTCTGGACTATCTTGGGGGAAGGCTTGGGCTAAACGTATGCTAATTTATCTTTGTGTGGAAAACATTGTTGAGTTCGAGAGAACGCTGCCAATGATAATTTTTCAATTTGCTTTAAGGCTTCAAAGAGTTGGACCAACGTGTGGGCAGATGAGCACCAAAGATGATTGAGATAAATGTGTTACTAAGATGCCTAGTTGGCAGTGGAAAGTTTTCATAAAAAGTCGGATTTGTTGTTATGTTAGATGCAGTTTGATGTAGTAATTATAAAAAGGAATATTATATAAAAAAAGTAAATAGAGCAAAGTCCATAAAAGTAGCTTTGATTTTAAAAGCTTTTTTAAAAAACTACTGAACTATGACACTTTACAATCATATCGTCTTTTACTCCACAAAAATTTCGATTCGACCATTGAGCCGTTTTCGATATCTTCAAAACAGCCTAATCGAAAGTCCCAAAAAAACATATCCATCTTGGAAAGCCAGTAGCCGGAAGGAGAACATCTCTTATTTAACCTATAGCCACATGGGCCGTGCATTGATATCTTGTAATACTTTATGTCATGTCTTTGAACTATTTCTGGTTGATTTCCACGCAATGCATGATCTAAACATAGACCATATCCCCTGGTCGTACTATAGGCCCAGCATGACCTTTGAATGATGGATGGGATGTCTTGCTTCGACGTCGATGTAGACTTTGAAATGGGTTTACCAGGATTACCAATGTATCTCTTCTTTAGGTTATTGAAGTATATGCACTTCCAATGAAATACGTATTCAATCTCAACATCGGCCACATGTGGAACTATCTTTTAATATCGAAAAATCGTTTGTATAATATATATAACCCAAAGGCTATTCTTCAACGATTATTTTTAAGTTTGCAATTCTGATTCTTGATTCTTATTTTGATTAAAAACCTTCATACCCGAAATGCTTTCGAATTAACCACTTTTTCAAAATTCGAGTTTTGATTTACATGTCAGCACAAGAATTTTATTTTTTCAAGATTTTGGAAATGAGAAATCCGATTGTGATATTTACTTTTATTATAGTTTTAACTGCCAGAGGGTACTACTTTTATCTTATCACTTTTAGTTAATATAATTCCATGAATTATTATATTTTAGAACCTAAATTTAACAAAAAAATGTGTTTAGTCTTCAATTTACAAACAAGAAGTTTTTGAAAACATTATTTTAAGCTTATACTTGGAAGTTTATGGGAGTCGACATGCAATAGGTTTAATCTAAATTGGTGGCGTATGCCATATAGTTTTTGTAGAACGAATTGTCCCTACAAGCATTAAAAACTAATTCAAGAGATTTTGTGAGATAAAAATTTGATTGACAGCTTCACGCTATAAGAGCTTTACGACAAATTCAGTCGTTTTTATTAAAATGTGATATAAAGCATAAGTATTCCTAATGTTATCTTCAAATTTTGACGATATATAAAAATGTATTTGAATTGTATATCGCATAGTGATAAAAAAAACCTTTTAAGTCGTGTACTTCGTAACGAGACCTCTAGAATAAAATTTATCTGTCCACACAATCCAATAGGATCTATAGTATAGAGTCAACAATATATATAGATATAGCAGAGGCTATATCTTAAAAAAATGAAATATAACGTAAAATCAATTTTATATCGCATATTGTTACAAAAACCTTTTAAGTCGTGTACTTCGTAACGAGACCTCTAGAAAAAAATGTATCTGTCCATACAATCCAATAGCATCTATAGTATAGAGTCAACAATATATATAGATATAGCAGGGGCTATATCCTAAAAAAAAAAAAAAATATGACGTAAAATCAATCTTTTTGAACGAATTGCTCTAGTAATGAAATAAAGAAATCTTAATTCTAATATGATGAACAATTTCGAACTGTATTGATATCGTATTGAAGAAACATAAACTTGTACGTAAAGTATTATCCAAAATTTTCTAAATAATTTAAAATAAATCTTACCCATTTTATACGCTCGTTAATAGACAGTCCCCCATGCTTCCACTTGTGGTAAGACCAGGTGTTTTTCTTTGCCGTACTAGTCAACATGCTCAAAATTTGTGTTGAAACCCGCATTTGCCATCCTTTCTCTCTGCCACTCAGTGGCACTTGCTAGATGATGACCTCTACTAAAATTGCTGTTCATTTACACAAAATGAAATTCTTGCAATTAGAAGGAAGCGCTGTGCCATAATCACAATCATGATAATGATGTTGATGATGGCGATGATGACTTCGCTGATGATGCACTGTGCGCTTTGGCGGCTGCCTCCATCTGCTCCACGCTCTTTGTGCACCTTTGAGTTGCAGTGCAACTAACAAAATTTGGCGTGTTTCGCGGTCATGTCCTTTGGCATTTTCTCATGCAGCGCTCAGGTTTTCCACTTGCTGGCCGTCGTCTCCAGTGGCATGTGGCATGTGGCATGTGGCAGCGCGTCTTCTAGCAGCGCTTCATTTGCATCCGGTGTTGCCAGTGCCTTCATTATGAGCCAGTGGCTTCGAAAAGTAAAATAGGTTAGAGGTTAATTTCAGTGCAAAGTTTATTTGCTCGCACCAAATTTATGCGCCTGAAAGTATGCAATTAAATTTCGCTGCAGCTTCCAGAGCTTGGGATGCCGGCGAGCAGGCCAAGTGACTCAAGTGCTGGACTGCAGTTCACTTAGTGAGTGTCAATTTTGTTTGCCTGAAATTAGAACAACGACAAAATGTAATTTTCTAATTAGGCAAATTTGATGACACTTTTTGCTACTATCTAGACCTAATGGTCTGCAGGTGCGGGAGCTTGAATTGTAACTTTTTATATAATTACAGCAGTTCATCTCTTTTTCTTAAAAAACAGCTTTAGGTGGACTTTAAAGTTGTTAGTTTATGTAACTAAGCTTGGCTGGCTAATTGAAAGAATTGTTACAAAAGCTTCATATAGCTATGACCAACATTGAAAGGTATAAAGTCAAATATTCTTGAGAGATTACAAAGAGAAAGCAACAAGATGTATATATTTTACCTCATTTTTCGATATCAAATTGCAAATATAATGTTGAACTACAATACATCTGAAAAGCATACCATATAATTTTGTTGAACATATATTGCGTCATTTTTCAAGATATGTAATTTATCGAATGAAAATTATTGTATCTTGTTGAAGAATACGTAATATCATCTACAAGAAACGCAATAAAAGAGATCGTTTGTACTAGCTGGCAGACTCTTATCTGAAGCAACAATTTTCAAATATATATTGTAGGTTCTTAGTATTAATTAATAGGTATAATAGGCATAATATTATGAACAGTGGACTCATGATTTTCTATGAGACTAGTTAAGTAAATCAAAATTTTGTTGTAAAATTATCTTTTGAACCTTTTTAACCTTGACCTTTGAACTACTTTTATAAGAAATGTATTTTAATATTTTTCCAGCTTATCTCTCTTTAGTTTTTCCAAACAATTATGAAAAGACTAGTTCTTCATTCACTGATTTTTATGAATATGACATATTAATCTGGGTCAGTTTAGTTATATAAAGAAGATTGTGCTATTTGCGACTAACAACTTAACTTCAAACTGTAATTTCATACAGAAAACCCCTTTCTCTCTATGGCAATTATGAGCAACATTCAAGGTTTTTCAATCCCTATATACGGCCGAAACATGTGTAACGAATATCTTAATTTCATATATAAAATGCATAATCATGCGCATCATGAGCATCTTGTGCTACTTTTCCTGAAACTTGCCTCATATCGTCGAGGAATATGGCAGATACGTGATTTGAATATAAATATATACCTATTGCAATCCGTACAAGGGTCGACGGGACGTCTAAAAGTATGTCAAAGAGCCAAGGCAAGCTGCACATTTCAAAGTGAAGATTGGTTTAATGTGAAAAATATTTATTAAAATCAAAAGCTAATTTTTTAAAATAATTAAAGAAATTAAGGAGTAAGTGCGTGGAATCAAATGGAAACTTTCTAAAGGAATCGGAAAAGTATGAAAATCAAACTGCTGAAAATAGATAGTTAGGCTTTAAAGCAGAACAGAATTAATAAATTTAGCCTTTGGTTTGGTTTGAATAGATAAATGCATTATTTGACCATTTCAGCGAAACTTGTCGTGATTAGTAGATGTAATAAGACTATGAGCGAGGGTTGCAGAGTAGGAGGATATACCCATTGTCAAGGCCACCCAAGCCAGTTAGTGGTAATGAAATTCTCAACCAAGGAACTACTCGGATAAATAACTCACACACTCCACAATCGTATGTATCATTCTTTTTCTGATATATGAATGGGCATTGAAGATATGGCAATAAGTTTTAGAGGTTTTTGCCTATGTTCAGCCTATGACCGGAGAAAAAATAAAATTCACTGTTCGCAACTCGCAATTCTAGTTTTGAAAATTGTGTTGGACACTCTTGTTGAATTCAAAAGTCTCAGATTCGATCAAATTCATTTACAGTTTCATTGGGTCTTGTTACTTAAGGTTAATGACCTTCTATTAAAAAAAGGGGAATTTCCATCAAAAAAATTTTTAAAAATTGGAATGTCCAATATAACATTACCTCAATAAAAGCGTTATTTGGTCTGCGCCATATTTTTATGTCCCTTGCACAACTCAGGATTCCATTGAGTTGGACTTTAACTGTTGATGTGAGCTTGGACAAACCATGAAGTCATTGGGCTATACTCACGACGGTTCGAAAATTATAAGTGTCACTAAAAGGAGACAAATCTTTAGATTATATTAGAATTGAAGGTCTTAAATGCTCTTAGTTAACAGCATTGAACCCATATAGCAGTAAAACATTTTATACCTCACTTTTCTAAATACTCCGAAGACTAATTAAGAAAAGACTTTTATGTGCAGATTTACCCTATGAAAACTATATGATATAGCCAACAAATTTTGATGAAATAATCGTGAATATTAAAGGAATCAAATTTTTTACAATCAAGCAAACAATAAAAGATACAAAGCAAGCTTGTAAACCATTTGAAAACCCGCGCAAAAGGAAATTTAGTTTTTCCTATATTGATGCATTCTTCTTACATCAAGTCAATTCTTTGTTTGAAATCTGCGGCCAGGTATCCGTTGCAATAAATCGAAGTTCAAAACGTTCTGCGAATTGTGATAAAAATGTATGAAGTAAAAGCGGAAGGAGGAAGTTTTGAAAAACATATTGAAACGAAAGGTCTAAAGTCTTTGAAATATGTTAGGCTTGCAACGTCAATAAGCGAAGAATCCTCCAAATCAAGAACCTAGTGACTTCATGTAACTTAACCAGCAGTCAACATTTCACCAACATTTGGAGTTATTTGCATCAAAGTAATTTCTGAACAATATCAATTTGTTGTAAGTGCGAAATTCAATGTGCTTCATGTTTTTAAATTGTTGGGATACAATAATATTGATGTGAGTATCACGTGGAGAAGCTAGCTTTACCCATTTTTTGGAGCTGGTGTGATGATCCATACGAATTGACATTTTATTGAAGTGTTTTGTAGAAAAGAACGTATTAAGACGATTAGCACCAGCGAAAGTAATGACAATTGACGACACATTGTTTTTTCCCAATGATAAAAATAAATAGTCTTGTGGTAACGTACTTGCGTCTAAACAGATGGTCGGTGGTTCGAATGCATCCTACAGTACTGGTGCGTTTGTTTAGCAGTGACATATCCTAGGAAAAACTCTATTAATTAAAGACAGTCGGATTCGGCTGTAAATCTGCAGGTCCCTATTGTCTTCAACCATCTATTAAAAGAGATATATCCGTGCTCCACCTTTGGAGTAATGACCATTATCAAGCGGAATAAATTTAAAAATTTTTAGCAATAGGAAAAGAGTGACAACCAAATAATCCAAAGAAAAGTTGAACCTTATAATGTTCTAATGCTAATCAAATTAGAACAAAATTTGCAAAATTTTTAGTTATTAAAAAATATAAGAATATGTACTAAATTACTCAACTGACTTGCTCGTAGTTTTTTATCCAAATCGAAATGTGCATAGCTGTACTTGTTTTTATTACAGCGTATCATCAATAGCACCAGTTCAGCAAGTTTTTGCAGATCACTGAACAATGCCAAAACTTGACTCAGCTTAAGAATAACAAGTGATACGGCTGGGCTTGGGTTGAGTAAGCCAAAGCCAAATGCCAAACTGCTTTTGCTGCTCCTACCTTTCTCACTCTGATGCTCGCGCTGGGATGTCTCCTTGTACCATTTTTAACAACAATGGATGCTTAACAGCCCAAACTCAAGCTATTATTCCACCTGCCACCGAGTAACCCCAACTACTACACATTTTTAATTTATTACGTCTGTCGATGATTTTTCTACTACTTTTTATGGCGATTTAAAAGCGCCACCAAAAACAATTTTTATTTTTTTGTTTGGTTTTGTTAATTTTCTTCCCCATATCGTATACAATCACACCCCCAGCTCCAACGCCCCGACAGCTATGAATACATATGTAGATTCGTATATACATACAATATACAGAAACAGAAAAATCGCGAATTCGTAATTTTGCATTTTTATACAAATTCCGCGATTTTGTTCTTATTTGCAAGAAAAAGATACACAACATAACACAAAAAAAAGGAAAAAAATTAAACAAAAAGTGGCCAAAAAACCAAACACCCAAAAGAGGGAGCGAAAACTTTTTTGGACACCAACAGGAGCAGCAGCAGCAGCAGCAGCATCAGCAGCATTGTTTTCCTTAATTAATGTTTAATCAGCAGGACTCGGCAGCGATGGCAGCAAAAGCAACGCTACCATTGATGGCCAGTGGAGAGAGCAGATCGTGCCCAGGAAATGGGCTGACTGGCTGCTGCTGGGCAGCGCAGGCGAGTGACCAAAGCAGCGAACCACATGCGATAATGGCCAAAATAATAAAAATGAACAGCTGAGCACCAGCGTGTGCGTGTGTGTGCGTGTGTTGGTGTGTGTTTGAGCTGGGCAGGGGTATGGTTATATGCTTGGGTGTGCAGCTTAAGGTGGGCAGCGCATCCCGACCACTCTCTTCGACTGTTTCTCGTTGTTGTCGCAGTCACTACTGTCTTCTACTTTGTTTTTTACCAATTTCCACTGAACCGAAACCCGCGCGTTGTTTCAAACGCGAACCAAAAAAAAAAAGAAAAATGGCAGCGCACATGAGGAGCAGCATAGCTGGGGCAGGCTGTGTTGCATGTGTCCTCCATACGCGAAATGCAAAACGTAAATGAAAACAAATTCGCGGCCAAGAAAAAATTAACAAAACACAAAACAAACTTTTGGGCTCACGTGAAACGCGCAATACCGAACAACAGCAACACGGCTGGAGCAGGGAGTCAAGCAGGCTGGTCACTCCCGGGAATGCTGCACATTTTCAACACGCGTCCACTCATAATCAGCACAAGCCGTAGCCAAAGCCGAAGCCGTTGCTGAAGCTGCAGCTGGAGTTGGAGTTGGGCGCCACATTGTTCAAGTGCTCCAAGTCGGAGTGGTAGAGACATTTGGGTGGCGACCATTTGGTCAAGCGTTGCCACCACCGCATGCAACTCAACTCAAATCGAACAGCCAGCACCAAAAAAACTCACAAAATAAGTCAACAACAAGCAAAACTGAGCACAAGGAAAATTAAGATGGTTTAAGGGTTCGGATGTCATTCCGAATTTACGCGAAATAAAAAGAATTTGTATGGAAAACGCTAAAAATTGGCAATGCAAAAAAGTGGCTGGGCGCAGAAACATCCAAATTTTGGGTGGTAGCCAGACTGTAGAATTTTTTCCTGTTTTCGTTTTTCGTTTTTTTTTTTTTGGTATTATTCAACGCGTTTTCTAGACGAGGGCGTTGGTACAATTGGACTTGGTGCGCTGGTCAATTGCAAGCCAAGCTTTTACCCAGCCATATGAATTGGTGGGGGAACATCCGTGGTTGTCCGTGTACGTCAACGTGAAGCAGATATTACATGTGTGTTTGTGTGTGTGTGTGTGCTATATAGGCTTTATTGTTATGTCAAAGTGAGAGTGGTCCTTGCTTTGGAAAGGTACAGTTTCTATACTGATTTGCAAAGCAGTGCGGGTGGTTAGCTAAAAAATTGTTTTAGCGCATTCGATTGCGATAATATCAATAGAGTTGCGATAGTGTGGGGAGGTTTCATTGTCTCTATTCGTTTTTAAGCCCACCTCGGCATCAATTTTATTAATAGTCTTACAGTTTGATATTAAATGCTGCTTAGACAAACCATACAACATCAATGGGTTTGAAGTGATTGCGAAATTCAATATTTTAGCGTAACATTGGACTTTTCGTGAACATTGCAATACATACCCAAACATTATTGAGCTGAAGAAAACAAAAAAATATAATCCCTAGAGACAAAAGTAATGAACAATCCAGTGCTGCAAATGGGTTATCCAATACGATCGGCATGGCAGGATAAAATACAATGGCTTATAACCACACTTTTTGTTTACCAACGTAAAATTGTGACTTCGATAAGCTGATTCATGAAGCACACACGCCTATATACATACAAACCAACTTTAGTAGAAAGTCTCAGGCAAAAGTCTATCATCCGTAATTAAATCAAAAATATCGTCGTCGTACTAAGCGGAGTGCTTTTGATCAAAATATCATTTAAGTAGGTATATTTCATTTTTTTTTCGCCAAAATGTTTAAAAATGCATCATTTCTACGACACATTGAAAATGTTAATCCTCAATCCTCCTCTCAAAAAAGGGAAATCCCAATAAAAATACAATTATTTTTGAAAAATAAGGAACTACGGATTAAAGCCTAATGATGGTGCCTTTAATTAATCGAGATTTACTTAGGTATACAGCGACTCAATATATCAGAGATAGGTCAGAAAATAAGAGTCCATTACATTCACAAAAAATTAATACTCATGGAATTGATCAGTAATTTTTGGAAAATAAGAAGACCTTTAGAAGTGCCGATGAACACATTTATATGTGTATGTAATGTAAAACTGAAATATGCATAATGTCTGGGTACAATTAAAGTATTGTACTACTCATTTTTTTATGAATTAACAATGGAAACTGGTTTTTATATATGTTCATGCAATTATATTCAAAAGAATACAATTACAATATGATCCATAAAATCCAACTCCGAACTCTCATCTTTCCAAACCGAAACATAAACGTTTACTATTCAAATCTTATAATAATTATGAAGTTATGATGATTATTAAATAGTGTAGTTTTAATCGGTTCGCGTGACTGCCAAGAAAGAATGTCATACGTATATCAGATTTTTCAAGTTTCAGTAAGAAGCTTTTTTCACACACAGGCACAGCCTCCATGCCTTCTTCTTTCAATCGGGGATGTTGTGCCACTCAGCGAAATACAATGAATTATTGAGTCAAATTTCTTGCCTATTTGAATTCAAAAGTCTCAGATTTGATCAAATTCAGTTACAGTATTTATTGAGATTTAGATTTATCGAGTCAAATTTCTTGCCAATTTGAATTAAAATACTTAACTTTTCAGTCGAGCAGTTAGGTTATTTTGTAGATTTTGTGAATTTGAGTAGCGGAATGGACTTACGAATTTAGTTTCGATTGAATCATAATAGATTTAACTTTTTATAAAATGTTTGGTGTCCAAGATATGGATTTATACTTTGTTAATTTTTATATACAGCTTAAAAAATATTATTTATTAAAATGATTGGTTTCCTTGATATAGTTATGTATACCGTTTCTTGATATGTGAAATTTCTTTGGCGTCATGCAACTAAACCTCAACTCTAATTGGTTCAACTAAGCCAACTGTGCAAATAAATTAAAATCAGCAAGACACTGTCTTGAGCAAATTCGTAAATCTAATAAAGTATTTGCAAAATTTGTTTGTAACTATTGAAAAACTTCAAATAAAACAACTGAAAATGCCTGCTTTGCCGCATAGATTTTAAAATTTACATTTATATAAGAAATGGAAAATGTTTTCCATTTCAAGCGACTCCCAAAATAAATTCATTTGCTTTAACTTCACCCGAGTTTGGCTGCAACCTTCAAAAATTGTTAGCACTAAAAATCAATAATCGATTGACTTGGCTTACAAAAAATTTGGTATGAGTGCACACAAGTACAACAAATTTTTGCCAGTTGCATACATAACTAAGTAAAATCAGTTTATATATTAAATACATAACAAATTTATATATATATATCTATATATGTATATAGCCAAGTACATATATAGCTGAGCCTAGATATACATTAAAAGGCGCCTAAGCTCATGTGCTCAAAATGTTGAGCATTAGGTGAGGCAGACAGCAAAATTTTGTAATTTACGTAAATTACATTTTATTCCATTCAATAACTTAAAATGACTTTTGAATACACGCACAGCATAGTTGGGTTGCTGCCCCCATCCCCCACCAGCTTGCAACTTGTCCCACACTTCTTGGCATTCCGTTCATGCCGCTTGCTTAACACGTAGCCAAAACTTATATGCACAAAATGCAGCAACAACTAAGGCAAAAGTTTTCGACGTAATGAAAACCTCCTAAATGTATGCAATGAAATGCATTTCAAAGCCGAGTTCTACAACTGCAGCCCTCCCCCACGCCCAACACTACTCCAACACCCAAAACCCCAGACCGATTTCCAGCTATACACGACTGCAACTTGTACTAATAATAATGCAAATGTCTGCCTGTCATTTCTGTTCATTTACTTAAAGTTCCTTCAACCCACCCTCGCACACACACACACGGAGTGACTTGGACTGGCATCAGAACTTAACTACGCATACTAATACATGTAGTTGCCGCTAACCCCGCTGCTCTTAGCACGCTCAACAACATTTGTGTAGCCGAAAATGCACACCAGACTTTTTGGGTCCTTTAACTGAATTAACTTGTACGGCATGGCCGCCTTGCTTGCCTCTTCCCCAATGCATATGCCTCATACGCCCTGTTGGCCGTTGGGGCCCAACTGCTACACTAACCAACTACTATTGTGCGTCACACGCCAGGCCACCCCCACCGCTGCCCGTCTCAGACCTTGTCAAGCCAAAATCCTATGCTACGTTCTCATAACATTTTCGTTTGTAAATTTTGAATTTTCGTAATTCCAAATGAGAATGCAGCCGGACTACTTTCCCCGTCGAGCCCTCGCTCTCTCTCCCTCAGCCACCTAACATTGTGGCAGACTTAGACTTGGTCATTTTATGCGTTTGATGCTAATTTTCCAAGGCGGTTTGGCGTTGGCAAGGACATTGCATTGGTATTGGTGTTGTCAGCTAGGCGTATATATCTGTGTATCTGTGTGTGTTGGTTTCCGTTTTAGCCTGGTGTAGGCCAGCGGGGAAAGGGTATGTGGCTGGTAGCTTTGTTAATGCCAAAAACTTAAGCAGCCGTAGCGCACAAACAGACGATGTGACGTAGACGATTGCGACGACGACGACTACGACGACGACGCTGGCAACGACGTTGTTGGCGACGCTTGCCACTGCAGGCGTCAAAAGGGGTAGCCATATGCATGTGTGTGTGGGTATGTGTGTGTATCTGTGTGCCACTGGACAGATTTATAATTGTGCGTTGCTGTTGTGTTTCGTATATACTCGTGTATAGTACTACTACGAGTACTACTCGAAGTTGTAGAGTGTTGCGGCCAAGTAAGGAACAGGACAGGACAAACATGCGGCCAGGCAGCGGCAGCAAGTCATCTACATGAGTACAAGTAGCTGGCTGCATATCCTGACGCTTCCTGCTTCTATCCCATGCAACATAGTGTAGCTGTTGTTGTTGTTGTTGTTGTGTTTGCAGTTATCGGTGCGGAATAGGCTTTTGTATTTGGGTAAAATAAGGAAAATGAAGAAGCAACCGAGCAGTCGGGCACAGTGGCACAGTTGAAGTGGCACTGGCAGCGACAGTGGCAGCTTTTAATATATGCAGACAAGTGCTTAATTAAGGCAGTGGCAGGGCTAGTATACATTTTGATGGGGTGCACTTAAAACAATAGCTTATGCGGGATAAAATGAATGTAGTCCAGCGGATTTACATTGTATTACCTTTTAGGGGAAGCATTCCAATAGTGTGGGAAACTTATGTGTTGTCAAGACCAGCATTCAAATGTTGAGCGTCACCAAACCAGCCGATTTACTGCCCAGCATTTTCAGAAAAATACGTTTCTTTAGGGAAAGAAATAGAAAAAATGCACTAAAAGCACCTCTTGCTTGTGTTAGAGATCAAAATCAATGAAAGGTAGTGTAAGTATTGCAGTTCAACATCTAGGTCCTTCAACATTTAGGTCCGATAAAGACTAGCAGCGTCGTTTCATAATAGAAAAGAGCGTTCAGAACGATATGTAAGCCATGATGTTGTGCCGGAAAGAGAAGAAAAATTACATTCTGCGTTTCGATATTCACAGAATTTAACACATTTTAAATGTATATGCAATTTGCGCTTATCACTAAGCAATACAAATGCTTTAAAAATTCTCGAATTTGTGATCAGGATTAACAGTGTAGGATAAAGAAGATAATAAGGGTTTTAAGAAAATATAGGGTGTCTTAATACTATGTATATTGTTTAAGTTGTTTAATATTTAAGTTATCTAATCTTAGGTCAACTGGACTTAGTCGTACCCTTACATATTAATAAATTAATAAATATTGGTTACTCGATTTCAAGTTTAAACATTAATAAAAATAATAATGTTAAACTTTCGGGTGCTTAATTCTATTGCACTATTTCAACTATGAATATCTTCGGCATTTTCCAATCGAAAATCTTAAGAACTTTTTGTAGGTATTTAGTAGATCTTAAAATAATACATATAATAAATACATTCAGTCAAGATCAAAACAAACAATAACAAGCTTAACAATTATTGTTGAAAACTCATACGTCTTATACTTCTCAATGCCTTTAAAAACTGGAATATGATATAACTGAACTTCAATTCCTTTTAACAATAATAATAATACTAATAAATTGCGAATGCATATGCTATTCGTTAAATTTTCCTCAGTTCTAATTAAGCCCGAAGTAGTCTAACTCTTAAAATAACACATTCCGCGTTATTAGGGCACAAGATTCAGTCAACTTAGGCATAAGGCTAAGGAATAAGCATAATTGTCATTATGTGTTTTTTTTTGGCTTTATCTGAATGCACTGCCTACTCAATATTTGCTTCAATGTGTTTTACCTGCACCAAACATAGCCCATCTTTTTGTATTCAACTTTTTTGAAGTGGTGATATCTGTTTGATGAAGAATAACTAGTTGCCTACCAATGTCCGCGCTACAATTGTGCTATTATGGCTAATTTTTTTCCAAAAAATGGCATGGTGATTCATAGAAAATAGAAGTATCACATGCCCAAGGCCGATCGCGGAGCTGCACTTTATGGTTGCCGTCTTTATGGAAAACGTATTGCCAACCAGAGACACGTGTGTCTGAAACGCTACAGAGCTGCATCAACTCATTGTAAATAAATTTGAGCACTACATCGGTTACATACCCTCTCAGAAGTGGTTGCACACATAAGTAAGCCCCTTACTTGTCTATAAGGAAGCTCACAAATATGTCATCATTACCAACCGTTTGATACGTCGTATCACTGAAGGAGGTGGGTGCGAATGGATGAAGGCTAATGGTATGGCCTAGCTCATAAGCTACAGATATAAGGTGTCACGTAACAACAAAGGAAAATTTTGACATCTATCTGGATATACGCTATTCAGATTTAGTGCGTAGCTCTAAATTTAAACCTCAACAAAATCTGAGTAGCACAGTCCAAAATCCTGCGATCACTAATATGGCTGAATGTTACATATAATAGCTGTGGATATATGGAAAAGTGTACTCCAGATACCGAGGATTGGTATACACTTGAAACAGTTGGCACAAAGGCTGCTGAAAAGTAACAGCGGCCAGCCTTCAGATAATCCATCCAACTTACCTAACGACTTGGTTACATTACAACCAGGATTCGGCTACAAATCTATATACCCACATAAATTAGGACTTTATTGTACTAAAAGTATTAATTAATAGTAACGAAAAGCCATAAAATTTCACAAAAAAACCACCCAATTCAATTTCTTTAAAAAGTATATATCCGAAGGCCCCTCTTTCATTGGCTTAACATTACGCCACTGACATCGACTAATTCATTTACACTGCAATAGTTCATTTATATATAAAAACCAAATACATCTACACGTCCCACTTATGTATAAGCGCATTTTTGGTACGTGTGTGTGTGTGCAACTAAATACATGCACAACTCCATGTCTAATTGCACATATACACGCATATACATATATATATACATATTATCAAATTCCAAATTCACACACACACACACACACACACACGCACACTTACTCAGTTAGTACTATGCAAGCGCAAGACATGGACATGGACAAAGTATGTTGGTGTCGTCGTCAAATGAATCTCATTTGCATTTAAATTAGGAACCTCGAAGAAGCAGAACCAACAACAACAACAACAACAACGACGACGACACCAACAACTGCAAAAACAGCATTGGCCATAGTCCGTCTGTCCGCCTTCCCAACTCGTATGGCTGGGGCTGCCTGACAGGCTGCCTTCTGTCCGCCTTCTGCTTTAGACCCCCCCTCTACTGGCACCGAACCTGATCCTGCCCACGTATATGAGCTGCAGTGCCATCCTTGTTGTTGTTGTAGTCATTGTCGTCGACTTGACGTCAACGCTGACTGCAACGGCAGCGGCAGCAACGTCGACGGCTTTGCTGCATAAAATCTGTTTCAACATTTCGATAAATTTCTTGGGGTGGCAATGGGAATGACGTCGGAAAAAGCATTTCTCGTTTTTTGGGGTCTCCTAGAGCTTGGGCTCGGCATTTGTCCCCTAAGTTTAGTTTTCTGCTTAGTTTGTATGCAACTTTGTGAGTGTGTGTGTGTGTGTGTGTTTGAACAGCACATTAGTATGGGTGACTTCTGAATGCATAAATGTTGATAATAATGTTGAGTAAAACTTGATTTGTTTAGTACTCCCAATATAGTCCATGCGTCTGTGTGTGTGTATACTTATGTTTGTGTGTGTGTGTGTGTGTGTGTGTGTGCATAGCATTCTCTTTATGTACATAATGCATATAATGAGTATGCAGGCGGAGGGAAAGACGGACGGCACAGTGCACCTGCTTGTATTCAATTGAACCTTTGAGAAGAGAGTGTCAAATATTTTTGAGGATCTTAATAGTTGTCACTAGGGTCAATCAAATAAAGTATAAAAGACTTTAAGCGCTTAGGGAAATCTCTCTCATATCAGGCTCGCGAGTAGTTTCCTGAAGATGCCCCTCTTTTTTTTGTTGGGATAGCAAACTTAATACATTTAAACTTAACATTTTTCCATAGCGCCTGCATTTTCGAACGCAATACCTACCAAAGATATATATTTTTTAAAATATTCATGATCATCCAAAGGAAATATTCCTTCTCTCTATAAAAAGGTTTTTGTCTACCAATTGGGCTGTGGGCATGATATTAATAGTTGGCATGAACATAATGTGAGACTAAGTGCGTATAAGATACAATCTCAAAGTGTTCAGGTCTCAAGGGAATAAAGCGTTCTATATGAAAACCGAAATGAACGATCTTATTAAAACTTAATTTGACGATTAGGTTATTTCAAGCATAATAGGTTGGCAACTTCGGGAACACACTGAAAGTGTCATTATTGAAATAAGACAATATTATAATAAAAAATAAAAAATATATTTTGCTGGCAATGGGGAAAAACTGCATTATGAGAAAGTTTTCACCCAATCATCATTAAATAATAATTAAAAAATGTTTAAATTTATTGCCCTTAACGATCCCATCATTGCTATATAGGCTGAACATTAAGATCTGTATTAATGGATATATAAATAAAACAGCAATCCACAGTTTTATCCGACCGGCGGTGTCTTTATCAAAGATTTACTTTTGCAAATAGCGCATTTTTACGAGTTGTGCCAGTGCTAGACAAATGCACCAGGAGCCAAACAACCTTCGGGTTTTGAGGCGAGTACGTTACCATCTACGCTATCGAGGTCCACATAATAATCTAAATAACCTAATCTTTACCAATGAGAAAACTTCACTTCTTAAATAAATTAATGGCTGACCCCAAGTTCAAATTATAGTAAATATATTACTTTGCTTTAGGGATGAAATGTATTATTGGCGAGGGAAATTGGGTTCAGTAGTTATTATCAGCGCTGGTGATGCCATGATTCAGGATTGGATGCCTGCTGAAAATCGCAAAGATCGCATATTAACACTTTCGGAAAAGTGAATTTGAAAATGTAAAACTAGGGTAGAAGATGGAACAAGAAAATGGACAAAAATGAAATTTATTTGATTTTACAAAAAATAGCAAAGTAGGATGAAAAAAAAGCTTTACGACTTCTATTATGCAAAGGCACAAATTTATGGAATTTCATTAGGAAACAAATTCTTGAGTGGAAAATGCTTAAGTGGGCGATGTTTTATTATTATATCTAAATATTTCATTTTAATTTTACTTATTTATAAAAGAAGTATCCTTACAAGTAAAATATAAGTGCCTTAAAAAATCTAACGCATCCTTGCTTCACTTTACTTTGTTCAAACTCGTTCACGAGCCAATCGATTCGATTGATTTTTTTACTCGACAATATTTTCATACGATGCTTTCATAAATAACTATAAACGAAAAATCATAATCAAAGTTCACTTCGGATAAATATATATAGATTTATTTTAAAACTGAAATTACAATTTGAATTTGTATTGTATAATATACTCCAAATATATCCTTGCAAAATATTTAGTGCGGTGGAGCATTTCACCGGTGCTTTGGTGCTTACCCAGGTGCCCTCTGATTTAGTCAGTTATATTGCTGCTAGTTGGTTGTGGTCTACTTTAGCTAGTGTACAATATGTGTGGGCGAGTGCTAAAATCCAACATTTTTGATATGACAGATTCCAATTTATTTCCAATAAAAATATAAATATTAAACAACTAAAATGCATAAACATTCTAACCATGAAATTAATTCAAAATCGAATTTTCTCTTTTTCTTTTTTGCATGGGAAATTTATCTTTGAAACCAATGTTGCCGTTTCGTATAAACTAATTTTCATACCACTGTGCAAATAAGCACCGAAACTACTCTCAACACTCATCTGCATATTGACCATTAGTTCTAATCATTTTATATGCCTAAAGAGACAGTCAGGTCTGGCAGACAGTAAGAGACAAAGACAGGCTGTCTTTGTCCTCCGTGGAAGCTCCTGCTTATCCATACACACATGCACACATACAAATATATAGACTTATACATATATATAGACTGGTAGACACACGAACAAACACACACATGCACTTGATCCTAGTGCACAAGGAAGTGCATGTTGGCTGGCTTGCATGCGTAGTGTATGCACATACCTGCATATAAAATAATCTGTTTACTATAAATATCATTTCATATGCAACGTAAATACATAAAAGCTAACACACACATGCATGTATTATATAGTTTATATATATATATATATATGTATGCCAACAAGCACACACACACACACACACACACACGCACAAGAGCTGGTCATTGATACATACACACAATGGCATCAAGTAAATTTGCAGCACATCAAAGTTATACGAAATATGCATTAAAATAGAAAATAGGCGGGCGACGGAGTATGGAAGGTGTAGGTGATACTAGACAAACTCTGGACAACATACCAGTTGTCCTTCTTGTCATCAGCATGTTTGTGTTGTTGTCTGCTCTGCTGCATATCCTTAACAGTTGCCAGTGCATCTGTGCGTGTGTGTGCCTTTGAGTTTCTAATTATAAGTGATACTCAATGTACATAGCTTTAGTATATATATATTGTATATACAATCTTCTATATACATAAACAAGTATACAAACAAATTGGTAATTTTCAGCCATTTTGTCAGAGACAAGAACTCAAACTTCCTCTGTTCAGCGCCTGCAAGTAGGCAACGCATTGCAGCTATTGTAAATTTATTTATAAGGACACAGCACTACAGCTGCAGTCTCTTGTATATAATGTATATATAAGATTGTTAAGCAAAGCATATATAATTGTAGTTGCCTTAGTTGCTGAAACACTCATATATATATATATAAATATATATATCATCTATATAAGAGCATTTAACAAAAGGCTTATATAGACTCATTACGCATACGCCCACTGGCACAACCAAATGGCAGTAGCCTTTTGTTCGTAACTCAACAAAAACTCAACAACTTTAATTATAATAATTTTAATTAAAATTTTGCTCATCTGCTGCCATATATTTTTTTTCTCTCTCATTCTTTCTCATAATTTACAACAAGTGCAAACAACAACTTGAACATTTTTAAGCATAAGCGAATTATGCAAAAGTTTTGATGTTTTCATCGGACTGTGGACTCTGTACATTAGACGTGCTATGTTCTAATGCCCCAGCTCAAGCACCACGCACTTTGCTCTAAATTTTGTGATTTTTAGTTTTGGTTACAGGGAACAAGGAGTCAGCCAGCCGCATAGCATTTACCACTATGAACAGTGGTACCCAGTTTTCAGTTTTCAGCTTTAGCTGTGGATCTGTTTTGGTGGTCCAACTTGCTTAGCATTGTCATCCATTTGCTTATTTTGCATATTCATAATTTCATTTTACGTATTTCAATTAGAATGTCACTATGGAACATTTTCTACTTAGAACAATGCCAGCTTGCTTCAACATAACCAACTGAATAGATGATGATGATGATGATGACATGGCCAAATTGGTTTGAGATAAACTATATAAGTAGCCAACGGCCTGCTCCGGCGATGTGTTTGGCTTTTAAGCAGATTTATCCGTCGTACGGTATAGCATTTGCGTTCAAAGCAAAACTGATTTTTTAATAAGAATTGAGTTAAGTTGCAAAAAAATTAAGCGAATTATATTTGTGGAATGCTCTAGTATTAAATATCTTGACTTTGATCTAGCATATTCATAATCTCGACAATTGCACTTATCGAATTTCTTGTTAACTGACATTAGTGGACGGCAATTTAGCATACTAGATTTTAATATTATTTAAAGGCTGGCTCGTATCTTGAGTGCTTCAGAAACTGAAAGCCTTGTTTCTTATTGCTGCTATATGGGCATGAAGCTTGAAAGTTCTTGTGCTTAGCAACTTAATATATGCCTACTTTTCGACTTAATCTTTATAGCCAAGTAGGCCATTTGCCCTATGTGTGTCTCATTCTTTCAGTTTTGTCTATATGAAACCAACTTGAATTTGTTGTATCGAGATCTAAATATGTCTTCCCTT
Source organism: Chymomyza procnemis (assembly GCA_035046065.1). Classification (NCBI taxonomy): domain Eukaryota; kingdom Metazoa; phylum Arthropoda; class Insecta; order Diptera; family Drosophilidae; genus Chymomyza; species Chymomyza procnemis. Next base: position 5,012,498 of record JAWNOJ010000023.1, on the reverse strand, counting down.
TTAGAATTAATGGGTTACTTTGTACTCTGTACCTAAAAGTACGGGGGAAGTGTAGATTTGTGCAATGTTTGAGAAATTACGAAGCGACATATTATCCTCTCGGCTAACGATTGAGCCCGTTTCGTCTATTCGTATATGAACACCTAGGTAGCAAGGACTATCAAATAGATACCGAACTTTACCATTTGATGCACAATTTATCTCAGAAATGGCATCTGTCCCTTGCCCCATTGTATATTTAAGCACTTTAGCTTAACTAAATTCTTTTCCTTTTTGAATTACAACTAAGTCTTTAAATATATCTTAATTTAAGCATTATCCGGATCTAGAAATTGCAAATTTAATGAAATGATTCAAAGGGTGTTCCAATTAATAAGTTTAAATTTAATATATGGCTATAATAAGATTCTGTTTATGAGTCAGTGCAGTTAAGCCCGTGATACACCAGACGCATTATCGAAAAATTATTTCCTTCTATATATTGCAGTCAGCAGGTGCGCCATTGAGCACGAGAGCGATAATTAAGCAAATCGGTGAAAGAGTTGCATATTTGCAATGTAAGTATAAGGACGGGAAGGTTTTAAAGTAAATTAATTGTCTGCTCACATCTGATCTAAGTTATCACTCCAAATACTATACTTGCATGCCAGTAGGTAACTCTATGATGCCTTTATTTGGTATAAATTCTTTCCAATAATGTTGCGTTGTATTAAAGATAATACTCTCTTCACGAAGCTTAATCTGTCTACTTAAAAACCTACAACTATGAACAGGTTATAAATAAACAGTTCAACAATGGACTATTGAAGATCCTTAATTCAAACATAAAATCATAGCTTCTTTTAACATTGATTGTAAAGATATTATTATAGTCTTTAACATTTTTTCTTAAAGGATAAACAAATTATTGTCTAGAGCGCAGAAATTAATATAACTTTGATTGTATGAAAAACTAAAAAAATGGTCACACTCTACCCCAAAATTTTGACACAAGAAAAATTTGTATAATTTGCTGGTCCGCTGTAGAGCTACAGTTCCAGAAGAATCAAATAGTTATGCCAGAGAATGCATGAGCAGCAAGTGCTGCGGCAAGAATCACCAATAGCTGGAATTCGCGAAGAAACTAAAGCAAAGAGCTAGAAATCTACAAAAAGTATATGACAGTAATTTGGAACTAACTTACAAAGAATTGTAAGGAATTCGATTATAAACGGTTTAAATTCATTAAAACATTTTTAATCCCACAGCAGGAAATAGATTTTAATTGTCTAGATCGTGTTACTTTTGATAGGTGGTGAGCTTAATAATTGTTCAGTCTAACCGGTATGTCGATATGAAAATTTTCCATGCTTCTAATTTACATAATTGTCACAGACTGCATCTAATCTTTATAGCAAAAAGTATGACTACCTCAAGAAATCTGAAGAATTTTTATGCTTAAGTCTGCAACAATCTTAGACTAACTATGGTATTCTTTCCGATTTTTAAATAATTTGTATTACAATTTTTAAACTCTGATTAAAACAGTCTCGCAACATATTTGGCTTCGGAAAATCAGAGAAAATGCGCCACGTTCCTGATTGTATATATTATGTCAAGAATCAAAGTAAAATGTTTTGAATTGATTGCTTATAAATATGAATAGAAAGGAGAAAGCTCCAACTGCTGATACAAGCCTGACAAAGTGCGTTAACCAGCAACCAGGAAGCAAGGAAAGCCTTCTCAACATCCAGGACGTCAACATCCTTATCGACATATATGTGGTTGCCTTTTGTCATGGCCACAATAACTTACTCATTTTGCTCAATAATAAATGCAATTATGTGCCATGTGCGCACAAGTATTAGAGTCCTTGCCAAAAAGGAGACGCACTGCAGCGCCACGATGTCGCACAAACCCGGCATGGGATGTTAGGATGGCAATGCTGTTGAAATTAATTTAGACACAAAGCCTGCACCAGTGCCTCTTACTTCAATACCACCCTGCTACCTACGGCCACCAGCAGTTGTCCTGGCTGTAGTCCTTGCACACAGCAAATTTGCATTTTAGCGATGTGGCAAAGCAAACGCCAAAATGCTTTTGTTTAGATTTTCTTGTGAATTAAATTTATTGGAAAATTAGCGTATGACGTCAAGCTGCAAACTAATTGAAAACGACTATGGCTGACAGGGCAGCGCAAATCCTGGCTGTGCATCAGCGCAAGCCGCAGGAGCAGTAGTCGGAAGTGCAAGTGGAAGAGTGGAAGCGGCAAACCATTAATTGAAGCCGCTGAACTTTAGTGGCACTGTGGCATAATAGACAACAAATAAACTTGCCACACGCAACAAAATTAGCACAATGAATGGCAATTAAAACAAGAAACTTAAGTCTTTAAAACGCGCCCCATGTGAGTTGTACATAAAAAATAAACTCACACACACTCACACAGAGAGCGCATAATTTTTACATAATTAATGTTGTTTTAATTAAATGCAGTTTCATGCCAAATTATGTGCAATTAGCTTGGCTTTAAATGCAACTTGGTTAAGTAGCTTTAACTTTTAACTTACATAATTAGCACATTTTTTTGGTGTTAAGTTGATGTGAGCACGCAACGTAGGTGGGAGGGACGGCAACAACCGGGTGGAGTAATCCAATTGTAGAAAATTTTCTCAGTTCATTTAAATTTCAACATCGGATTATTTGCACTTCTTTGAGGTAAATATAAATGAACTATGCAGCAATGTTGCAGAAGCATTAAATTACTTTAATAAGAAAAATAATGAGTAACTCGAGCTGAACTAAAAATCAATTAAAAAAAATGAAATTATAGAGCATATTATAATTAGTTAACAATAATAAAAATAGTGAAGACCCAGGGTAATGCTTTGGGTTGTTTTGAAAGCAGAATTACTTAGGCTGTTATATATAATTATATAAAGGGTGATATTTTAAGAGCTTGTTTATTTGGTTATTAATAACAAATATATAAAACTCAGAGAAATGTATAAAATATTTATTCGAGTCATAAATATGCTGATGACACAGCTATCCTAGCAAGTGACTCATCTAGAGATCAAGCTGCCCGAGCAGTAAAAACAGAGCTAACATTAATTGAGCGAAATCGGTTCACATCACATTTGCTCTTCGAAAGGGTAGTCACCCTTTGAGTATCACTGAATGGCTTAGCAATCCCACAAAGTTATTGCATTAAGTACTTAGGATTGCACTTCGATGGAAGACTGACATGGAAAAACCACATTGTAGCTAAACGTCAGCAACTAAAGCTAAAAACGCTCAAAATGACATGGCTACTAAGTCGAAATAGCGCAACATCCATCGAAAATAAAATTCGGCTGTACAAAGCCATTCTGAAGCCAGTATGGACTTACGCTATACAACTATGGGGAACTGCAAGCAATTCGAATATTGAAATACTTCAGCGTTATCTGTCAAAAACTTTGCGAACTATGATGGATGCTCCATTTTATATATCTAATAGGAATATACACAAAGTTCTCAATATCCCCTTAGTTAAGGAAGAAATAAAAAATCATAGAAATAAGTAAGACTCTACAACCATGAAAATAATTTAGCTCAAGTTTATTGGACAACAGCCTTGCAACAAGAAGACTAAAAAGACTACATCTCCTAACATCTAGATCTCACAGATAGGTAAATTAAGCATACATAAATTGTAAAATAAAATAGTGGAGTTCAATGGAAATCGACTATTCCCATTAATTTTATAGGTTTTACCAATTGGCATTGTACAAAAAATATATATATAATACAGTTGTAGAATATATATGAATGTAGACTTTATGGCGTCTGGTCCTTCATAAATGTAAAATAAACGGTTCACTGTACTCTCTTCTTAATTGGACTAATATGACGGGTGCTAGGTGACTATATTCAAACCCCATGAAGACCAAGCTGAGCTAATCTATTTAAAACAAGAAAAGTTTTGTAAGCATCCCTAGCCTTCGTCATTTAGGGACTTTTTCGGAATGTATAGGTAGTTCTTCACGGTTAAATTATGGATCAAACTAAATGGCTTTGCAAGTAAAAAAAAGAAACATAAACCGCGCTCTAAGAATATTGATGTCAACATTTATGATATATTGTTAAAAAACCACCCATTATTATTAAGCAAACTTTAACTTTTTACTCAGTCTCCGCAACTAACCTTTAAGCAAGCTTATTTTTTGCAACTTTTGCATATTCATTTAAGCTCTCTAATTTGTGTTACATTTTTAGAAATTATCTTAACATTAGCACCAAGCAAGCTCTCTGATGCTCTTAAATCTCTTGATGGAAAGCAGAAATATTTACAAGAAAGATGTATTCAACTGCAATGATGCACTGATGATACTGACAACCTTGATCGCAAAGTAGCAAAGACATCGCCTACGTTGACCCATGACTTGGTATTACCAAGTTGATAGCAACAGTGCATCAGACTATAACAATTTTTTACCAATCTATCCAAAGCATAGGAAGCTAAGAATTATATTTTACAAAAATATATCATTTCCAATGAGATCATTTATTATAAAAATTATACATTTTCCATATTGATTAACAGATTAAAAGGAGAAGGTTTCCCTAGTTTTCATTTACAAATACTATTTCTCCATCTTTTTTAAATTATTGCAAAATCTTCATGGCAAATCGGGCATATGCAAGCTTATGAGTTTTTTTTATTTTATACACCGTTATTCAAGAAATTTAGAGTAAGTCAATTTTCGTGATTACCCAATCTATCCAGGTTAGTTTGTTATTGGAATTTTAAAATCTATGTGGATCTATGTGAATGATGTTGGAGATCCATCTGAGCAGCGTGCAGTCTCACCACGTTCGTCACCGCGATCACACGCATCGGTCGCTCAATATTTATTATTAATAGTATTAAATTTTTTTTTGAAGTGAAACTATTACCAACATGCTTAGAACTATACTAAGGAGTGTTGACACTGTAACGCGAAAGAATCCATATATTGGAATGTGAATGTGGTATCCCAAGGCTGCATGGCGTACCCACTAATTTAAGTATTTTTTTTTTTACTTCAGTAGAAAGCTTTATTGAGATTGTTAAACTACAAGTCATTTTTGTTAATGTAATGGTTAGCCTCAGCCCAATTTAAAATTTGAAATTGAGAAGAAAATTGTTCATAAAAATACATAAACCAGAAAAACACAAACAAGAGCCTAGCGAAGAACCAAGCGATACAATCAAACATTATGTTTTATCAAGAAGTTTACAATTGCTAAAATTCTGAGAGAAGCACTCATGGGGCTTGGCGTACGAAGCCAGCAGGTGCAGAAACCCCCGATTTATTTCAAATACTTTTGCTGCTTAGGATATATATACTGCAACCTCTATAATGCAATTAATAAATTATAAACAATATATGTCGACAGATCTTATAAGTCTGTACCAATAATATTGCATTTTGTTGCGATCTTTAGGACAACGCGATTACGGTAGAGTACAGTTGCAATACCTTAAAATGTTGCAAAGTTATTCAAATGCAAAAATTAAGTCAACTTCTAAGCAAACAAATTTACGAAAACCATTTAAGACACAAAACTCACTACTACTTAGAGCTGACTATATATGTACATATATAATATATAGTATTTGTACAAGTTAAGTTTCAAAATCCGCACAACGGAAATGCTAAATTTTCATATTATTATACGACGGCATCGATTCAACCAATCAAGCTATTGAGGAGAGACAGTGCACTATAGAGTACTCTACATAGTTACTTGGCAGCTGTGATTGATCTGGGGTGCTGAAGCTCTAGTCGGTGTCTGGAACTGGAACTGGCCACCTCTAACTGTTTCGAACAACAACGAAAAAAAAAACTGCAACAACTACAACAAGACAACAAATTAACATAATTGAACGAAGTAAAGAGCCAGAACCAGTTGCTTAGAGATTGCGCCAGGTAATAGAATTACAAATTAAAGCGCACAAATTATACCGAAGCGCGCGGATATGAGGACAGATTCAGCTTGAGTGCGATTGAGTTCTGTCGGAGAGTTGCGTACAGCAACAGCTATTGAGGCAAAGACCTCCGGCAAAATGCCGATGTTTTATGTAATACGAAATTAGAGTATATTTTGAATGATTGTCATTGGTGATTTGTAAACCAAATTATTTTCTGTATATTATAGAGTTTGGCTACAGGAAATAGTCAAACTAATAAACCGTAAAAACCCCCACCCCGAACAAAAATTAACATCAACAAATTATATATCAAATATATATATATATATAGTATACATTATATACAAATGTTTTACATAAATTTATAGAAAACATATGAGGGAGTTACGCACTTTTTATTGCATGCATTATGTCAATGCAATTTGGCGTAAAATGTTTTAATTTCCTGTACCGAATGACATTTTAATGAAGGACTTGCCAAAAAATACAAAAACCCACAAACAACTCACACAAAAAGGGCGAAATTCATTCATTTCACTCGGATTCGGTTCTGGCTGACAGTGGCTTAATTTTACATGCGTTTTTAATGCGTATTCGATGTGGCAAGCACACGCAACGGAAGTTAATTAATAAAATATTAAAAGTAATTTATTGTCATTTAAGTTGATTACGAGTTGGCATAAGTAAGTATTGCAAAGGCAATAAGCTCTGATCTCTGTACGAATGTGTTTAAGTTTAAACGAAATACCAAAAGAATTTTAAGTTGGCCGTATTGCAATCGTTCAGTTCTAATGTTGCAGTTAAGTTGAAGACTCAAATATCTGATAGGAAATAAATTCCTCTAAGAAACGTAGTTGTCGTTATTATTCTGAATTTTTTTGAACTTTGTACATAATCGTTTTTGTCGGCACCTAAAATAATTCAATCTTAACAATCATTGCCTGACACTTTGATCTTCATATCTGACTTAATATACGATATTTTTCATTTTAAGGGTTAAATTTTGTAACTAAAAATTATTCAAATGATTTTTTATTCACTTTTTGTTGTATATAAATAGAGTATTTCAGATATGTATATAGAATAGATTAAAATAGAGTAATCAAAAACTGAAGAATCGATTTTCCGCTGGGAACTAAGGGACTTCCAACGAACCCTGTCTTGCGCCATCTGTTTGTTTTTTCTTCCTCAAACTGTGGTAATCAAGATTATTATTTTTAAGGGTTCTGACGTGTACAATATATAAATTAGAATTAAATAGAGTAATCAGATACTGAAGAATGTTTTTTATTTTTGCTTGTTATTCCGCTTGGAAACTAGGGGCCTATTCTAGAGTCTTCCAACTAACCCAGTTTTGCGACGTCTGTTTAGCTTTTCTTCCTCGAACTGTGCTAATCTAGATGATTCTTTTTAAAGGTTCTAACGTTCCATTGTCCCATTCGTATCCGTTTTTGAAATGCCTATGGTCGTGTGAACGAGATTGCGGAGCCGTTTATGTTTAATTGTCTTGCAGTAGTTTCTGCAATCGGTTAGGTTTTCGATCGAAATGGTGATTGGAAAGATGCGACTTATCCCAATGGTGGGGCTGCCACCTGACGTCTTCTGGGAGTGGCGTCTACGATTACCATTGTTTTTGGTGTTATTGTTGTTGTTGCTGTATGCAGAAAAGCGATGAATGGCGTTGGGTTCTATACTGAGCCCACCATTTTATCGTGGAAAGTGTGAGGAATGGGGCAAGGGGGATTGCCGAAATAAGTGAATGGCATTATGCAATGAATGAATGCTTTCAATTAAGAAGAAAATTATTTTTTAGAGGAACGTTAAGATGGTCATGCCATTTGCCATGAGTGGAATTCATAAAGAATAGTTAAAAAATTAGAATAACTAAACTATTTAAAACAATGCAAGCCAATATTTATTATTTGTACAGAATTGAAAGTTTGTTAAAAGACTAAAGAAATTTTCAGGTGTGGCATGTCTTTATCCATTCTTTCATGCAATTTAGTTAACTTTTGTCCAATACATGTGGTAGCCTTGTTAGTTTCTAATAGGTGGCGCCAGCAGTAACCTAGCACAAAAAATTAACGAGCATTAATTTTACCATGTCACATAATCCAAATAGATATGGAAATTAAAAAAAGGAGCAAAAAAAAGGCTCCAGAATTGAAGTGCTATCAGATTAATCATAAACAAGCGGGCTTAAGTCAAATGACAGCGATGAAAAGTGAAATACCATTTTTCAGTCTCAAAAAAAAGTTATTTCCTTATTAAAATAAATAAAACATTTTTTCCCTTGGCTATTGTCATCACGCCAAAGATATAGCAGAGATGTATCTATAGAGAACAGTGACCTACAATTTATAGCCTAATCCGAAAGGCGGTGTCTTTAATTAATAGAGATTTACTTAGGTAAAAATCGTCAATTCAATTGCAGGCCAAAGCTAGACAGGTTGCAATTGAACCACTGATCTGCGGGTGGCGAGTACGCTAACAGCACGCTACCAAGGACCACTTTTATTTTACCTCAAGAAGATCTAACCTAAAGAACAATCCTATTAATTTTATCCTTGTACTATTTAGTAAAACCGGTTTTGATTTCTGTTTCTTGATGCGTTGCTTTTCTTATCGGATCTACTCATTATGAGAGTAACAAAACTGACAGTCACAATTGCAACCGATATGATCCTAACAACCGATATTAATTCCTAATATTTAACGGTTGGTTGACATGTCAGTACAAGGCAGCCGAGTTCGGGTAGATAGACGTGTTAAGTCCCTCGCAAAGCTTTTCGGATAGGCATATAGTTTGTTGCGATATATTTCCATTTGTTGTGCTGTTTCATATCTGAGTGGAAGTATGAATAAATCACCGGTAGTGGTTCTAAAGATCTTCGACTGGGCACATTGGATGACTTATTCACTGCTGTAACTGTGGCTTACCCATATTTAGGAACCATAACCATCCAATGTAGATTACTAGTTTGAGATGTGTCCAATTTGCTTCGAAGTGTCTACGCCATGTGAGTCGTCTCTCAAGACGACTAACTAGATCCGTAACTTCAGTATTATTTAGCATGGCTGAAGGGCAATCTTGTCTGTATATAGCAGGTATAATGTGGAGCCAAGTGCATTGTCTTGGGGAAACTCAGCTTTTATGATATGATGCTCAGACATATCCGTGCCACATCTAGCTGAAACCATTCTATTGTGCAGATATGCCTTTAAGAGCTTATAGCTGCAATCAGGAAGTAATGTTTTAATTATCAGATTTGCAGTTGCTTAAGCTTTGAACTTCAAACGAATTATGTTTATTTGTGTATTGAACAGATTTCTATGTAAAAATATTGTCTCTCCCAAGGCCTTAACTTCTTGTAAATTTATACTAGAGCTGGACAGATGCGCATACACGTGGTAGGGGCATAATATTCTGCCGCAGCAATGTCAGCACATGTAGCAATATTTCGCTCTCGCGCTCAATATCGCTCTTGCTGACTGCATTGCTTACCCACACAAAGTTAAGTTTACTTGTTGCGATTGTTTCCGCTGTTGTAACAATATTGATGTAAACACATTATCATGGCGACTCCTTCTATTGAAATCACCTTAATTATAATGATATATTAAACTGTAAATACTATCATAAAGAGTCACACCTGTTTCTAACAAATTTTAAACAAAAACCATTTGTGACGAAAACGTACTATAGATGTTTGTATGAAAACAACTTGGTAGCAAAACTTGTTTTATTTACTCAAAACACTTGATTAATACTCAATTTTGATTGATACAAATTGTCGCCTACAGAAAATGATAAATCGATTATTAATTCGATCACAAAACTTTAGACAAACTACGTAGACTTGCCACAGCTAAAGGAATTCTGTAGCCATAATAACAAATTTAACAGAACTTTATTCTTTTACAGAGATTTTTATGATTTTTTCCAAATTTCGAACCGAAAGTGAAGAGCAAACGAATTAATACAAGTTTTCATTAGTTTGTTGCCACTTGCGACAATATCCAGACGCACGAAATCCGTAAAGTCAAATTACTCATTTTTTAAACTTCCAACATTCACAAGAAGCTGGTTCTGCGGTACCAATAAAGCAACCACCAACTCATAACAAATGTAATAAATTAATTTTTATTAATCTATTTCAAATACAGAAATAATAAATAAATAAACAGTAAAATCTGTTTAAATTGCTGCTAAATAAGCAAAATATTTTGGTTTCTCCCAAAACATATAATGGGTGATTTTTTTAGACCTCATTTATTATTATTTATTAGAAATGTTAAAAACAGTCTAAATCGCTTTTGATCCAAAAATAATTATTTTCATGAGCTTTTGAAGAATTTTATGGCCTTATCTTGTACAGAACGTCAATGGTACCCAATAGTGTTCATTGAAATGAAGAGTTATGCAACTTGACAGCAACGAAAACCTTATCTTTTCATGCATCAATTATTTTTGGCACACAACAAAATTAAGCTATACTTCATAATATATATATTTCCAAAAATATAAAATTCATTTTATTTGCTTATGTATAAAAGTAATATATTTAGGTTTCTTAAAATTGAATATAACAATTTTACAACTTGCCGATTTGGCTCTTTGGTCTCTTCAAATCAATCAACTCAATTTTCTAAGCAAGAAGCAAAGTGCTGATTGCAAGAAATGAGCTTAATTAATCAATTGTGAAATATACTATATTTAATTTAAAAACCATAATTTCTTTACTTTCCAGTTTAAATAAACCATCATCATCAAAATTAAACTACCTACAAATTTTCGTAACCTGCCGAAACAAAAGATCGAAAATTTGCAAAACAATTACTCATGCCCACATGTACGGAGCGGCAAGTGGCATACCATCGTGCCACATGCCTCAACGCAACTCGAAGCCAAACTGATAAAACGTGCAAAAATTGCAGGCAGCTTAAAAGGCAGCAACAAATAAAACAAGAATCCGCTCTAAGAAGATGGAATGCCAAGCCGAAGTAGTGCTGTGACGTCATCATCGAAGTGAGCATAAAAAAGACGCTGCAGGAGAAGTGCCGCTCAGAAAAATAAAAGGGGAAAAACAAAACTTGACGAAAAAGTCGTTCGTTGAGCACGTGAAAAAACAACAAACACAACTACCCCAGGCAGCAGTGATGTAAGAGAGAGAGCCAGAGCGAGAGGGAGAGAGAGAGTAAGAGCGAGCGTCCAATGCCAAATTGAGTTAAGTAGAGCGTAAGCGTGAAAATATTTGAGTATTTCCAAAAGAAAATATTTAACGAAACTTAAGCAGCTGCAAGAAACTAACTAAGATTCCTGGTAAGCTACGTTCAGCTTGCAAGGGTTCAAGTTGGGGCAAGGTGACGTCTCCGCTTGCTTCTACTACTGCCAGCTGCTGGCTGATAAGCTGGCATTGACGATGGTGAAATTTTTCGAGCAACAGACGAAGCAACCGGTTTAGAGTGCCACACATTGGTGTTCGTGTGTGTGTGTGTGTGTGGGTCGCTGTGTGGGGGTCTTGAACGGAGTATGCGGAGTATGCTCCATAATTTTGACTAGCTTTGGATACTGCTTAGTGGGCTAGGTCGTGTAGCTCTGCTAATTGCTGGGTGGCAGAACTTTGTGTGAAGTCGTTGGGGACAGCTGAAAACCGAAAGCAATTGCAGCAGTTGATTTTAAGAAATATGTCAAAGCGTCGTTCTACTGAAACACATTTGGTTTGAGAAATTCCCAACAAATATCTAATTGGTTTATTCAAAGATTTCCCAATAATTTATATTCATCTATGGAATATTTAATAAAAGTATTTTATTATCAAATAGCAATTTGTAGAAATAATAAAGAAAACAATTTCGGTTTCATTTGTTAAATTTGTTTTTGGATGAATTAATTTTGTTTAAACTTATTAAATATAACTAAAGTTCGTGTAATATAACAATAGAATATAAAAAGTTTTGTTTTATGTAAATAACAAATGGATTAGTTAGAAAAATCGAATTTAACTTTTAGCTATATATATAATATAACATGTAGTATTTACTATAATACAATGTAACTTTATTTATAAAGATTTAATTTTCAAGTATTGAAAAAGAAATACTTTCAGAAGTTTGCATATTAAAATAAGTAGTTTATTTTTTGTGCAAAAAAGTTGTTAAAATTTTATAGGAAAATTGAAAATCAATCCCCAAATTTCAGTTAGCTAAATTTTTATGAGCAGCATATTATAATCTTTAAATAAAAGAACAAAGTTTTTGCTCCTAAACTTTGAGTTTGATAGAGAGTTTGTACATATATTTTGTCAGTCTTAATCTGCATAATTTCATGTGAAATCGCTTAATCATTCTACCATTGCCGAATTTTTTTAAAAATGTAATATTTTTTATTATCGATTGATTTTCAAATTCCCCTAAATTAAGCCGACTGTAATTAGTGATTATAATTAATTATTATTCAAAAAGTACTTTTTTTTGCCAAAACGTAAAAGATACATTTTATAAATTACATTTATAAATGAACAGACTTCGTATAAACAAATCTACTTATAAATTTGCAGTCAAGTTTTATGTCTATAGATATTTAAGATTCCAAAACCATTTTACAGTAAAAGTTTCAATTTCGGAAATATAGAACGCAAAGTGAAAGCAAGACCATGTTAGGGTACTATCCAAAAACCACAAATCAATATGGAGTTCTAGAAGTTCAACAAATTAATTACTAAAGCCAATAATGTTCCAAAATAATTTATAACTTTTTCTAGCTTTAAATTTAAAATATTTCTTAATTTTGCAATGTTTTAAAATTTGTGCGGTTACAAGTTCTAAAAGTTGTTAATTTTATCAAGTTGGTTAATTCTATATTATTTATTTTTTATTACATTAGATATTTCTAATTTGACATTAATAAATTTATTCACAATTTTTTTAGTTGTAAGTTTATTTATGTTACTTTTTTTTAAATAAATAAATAAATAAGTGGTGCAAATTCAAATTTAATTTTGAGTTTCGTCAAATACATTGCCAAATTTTATCAATATCAGTCTACATAATCGTAGCATGAAGATTTGGAAAATCGATTTTAATAAATAATCCGACCGTTTATAAAGACAAGGGACCCAAGACCAAATACATGATATTCTCATAATCGGGGTTAGCTTATAATCCTAAGCGAAAAACTGCCTTTTAGATCTTTGAAGATACCTTTGAATGAATTACGGAATAGATGGATACTTTTAAAGATACTTCAAAAAAATTTGACGTTTGGGATTCCAAGAGCTCGTCGACGTAGAAGTTTATTCAATTCAATCAATTTATACCCACCAATCTGTGAAATATATGCTTCTGGCGCAAAAATAACGTCTGTTTTCGTGATATTATCATAGCCAATGGCAAAAGAATATTTGCTGATGCACCCAATTTAAAATCGATTTTCTGGCATATTATCCACGACCATTCTGCATCCATACTTGAAAATACATGAACTGGTATAGTTTTTACACTTTTTTTTTGATCAAAATCGAAAATACATTCAGTACTTCATGGTTTTTGCAGCCATAAAAACGGGCTATAAATACAACACCGAATTGATATTCCAATTAAAATAGATTAAGCTTTACGATAACTTGCCAATTTTCCATATCAAAATTTTCTCCTATGTCCTATGCACTGTTCACAAATGTCCCTAAGAGTATCTCGTTTTCATGCCTAGCATCTTCTCTTTGACATCATCTGAACTTATCGCTTAGATCACAAGTTATGTTTTTTAAGTTATGGCAGAGACAGGCATAGTATATTTTTCTATTCGATTATTAAATTTTTTAAAATTTTTCATTCTATATTATTATATTACAGAAAAATTTGACTTCCGTCATAGGAATAAATATACCTTAAAAAAAAGAGGTATTCACGGTTCAAAATTTAGTTAACAAGTTTTGCAAAAGCAAAGCCCACAGTTTTAACTCTAATATCTAACTTCAAACACTTTAATAATTAAAAATTAAACTAAGTTCTTTACCTGTACTTAAAGGACTTTTCAGCCTTATAGCTACATGCGAACCACTCCAACCACATGTCAAAAAAAACCTAAAAACAAACAATCAAATATCATTTGAAAAAAAGAAAACAATGAAACTATACTGGAAACTTAAGTACACAAAACGATATATGGTAAAAATGGCAACGGCAAAGTCAAGTTCATGAAAATCATTAGAAAAAACAACATCAAAGGCATATTATGGCTGGCATCTTCTCTTCTGGAGCTCACTTAGCAAGACTTTGTGCAAAGCCATCAACTGGCCAAGACCCAAAAGCCAACCAACTTTTCAGCGTGACCACCGTTGTTTTTGTTGTTGCTGCATTTTGCTGTTGTTGGAGTTGCCCGTGTCCAACATCTGCGCCTGCTGTGGCTGCCGTCCTCATCAACATCATCAATAGATGCAGCTAGAAACTGCTGCCTTGCCGCTTGCCGCATGCCGCATGTAACTTAACCTCATTGACCAAACGCATTCGACGAACATCAAATGTGAATTAGTGCACTACGATTGTTGCCACCAACAACATCATTATCATCATAAACAGCGTCATCATAGGCATCATCATCATCATCATCGTCATAGACGCTTTGTTGTCGGCGGTTGGGCGAAAAGTCCGCAGATCTCTATAGTTTGCAGCAAAAGCGAACACTGACGACCAGGTAAGTTCCTTGGCCATTGACGCTGCTATGCATGCATAATTTGCAAACATAATTTAATTTATAGACGCAGTGGCAGCGACGTTGACGTCGACGTTAGCAGCAGCGACAGCGACTGCAATTGCATTTGCATAGGACAGCGCAAGTATCTTAGCCGGGCCAACAACATATGCCACTGGAACGCACTTCAAGTAGAAATTATTACGAGGTCTGGTACCAGGTCTGGCCCAAGAAAAGCAGAACGAAAATTTTAATTGCACACAAAATTTTCACAGCCGGTGGGAGCGAATGAGATGAACTCAGTGCGAAAGAGATAGAGAGAGAGAGAGTGTGTGTGTGTGTGTGTGAGTGAGTTGACGGCAAAGGTGCTTGGTTGGGTTTGGGTGGCCCCATTGCATATCTATCTCTAAAAAGCCAACGCAGGTTAATGGCGTAAATGTTAACAATGGACTAGGAAGTGTAAATCTTTCCAGTCCACTCAGTTAGCCAAGCACCATTTAAGCCTTTGTAGGCTGAGCGGACCACCGTGCCACAAAAGCGTTACATGAGAGTACTCTTTGTTGTGTGCCTGTGTGTGCGTTGTTTTTGTTGTTGTTTCCAATGGTGTTCATACACTGCATATGGGCTACATCGGGTAATATGGATTAAGGCAGCTGCAAGCAGCCAATACCCCAAATGAACTGCTAAATCGGTTGTTCAATGCGGTCGGCACACCAACAAAACAGAAAAACATAACCCAAACGTCAAAATGTCTTTTTTTTTAATTTTAATCACAATTTCAATATGTCAATTTCTGCTACATGCAAACATCAGTTAGTGATGTTTTCTAAAACCCATTGACTTAAAAGTTATGAAAAATTCAAGTTTTAAGTGGTAGCACGCAGCTAGTTTGCCACATTTTAAGATTACAGAGTATCACAATGTGTGCTATGCTCTTTTTATTGTGCAGGACTAGAACCAATTGAACTGATTGTTGCACTAGACTCAACTCACCTAACAAGGTTGTCACATTTTTGGGCAGAGAGTGTCTTAATATGAGCTAATGCTTTGAACCATAGCAGCTTTGACTGTCAGTAAATGCAATGGACACACAAGCAGTTCTGACTTTTCAGCTGAGGGTTGTCCCTTTTTGGCTGGCTATAGAGTATGCTAGCGACCACTACTGCTTTTCTCTCCTTTGCCCGTATGCATTTGTTGTTTGAAATGTTTTTTATTTTAATTAGAGAGTTGAATGGCCCATGGGAGAGACCTTTTGGTCAACCGCCTTAACGCCATTTGTAGTTTGTGGCGCCCAATTTGCTAATAACTTGGCAGCCGGCTAGTGCAACTGACAAAACGTTGGTAAAAATAAAAATAAAAGCAATATCTCATAATATATGACGACGCCTGAAAGTCGCCCGCGCATTTTTTTTAATATTTTCCTGCCGTTATTTATTTATAGATTTTATGCCGCGACATTTTTATTGTCTGCGACAGAGCATTGCGGAAATAGTTTAATTGCAACGTATTTGTATCTACACCTGAGTGTGTGTGTGCAGCAGCTTGGGTGTGTGTGTGTGTGTGGGTGGGTTTGTGTGCACTTAATTTGTACTTTGCAAGTTGGCCAACTGACTGTTGGCACTTTGTCGCCATGTCAATATATGATGGCACTTCCGCTTCCGGTGTCATGACGCTTTTCCTTCTACAAATTGAGCCATTGGCAGCTGCCGTCAGCTCAGTAATCAAATTGTTGTGTCATATTTGGCTTAAAAGCGGCCTGTTTGAATTTTGTTTTTCGTTCTTTGTTCGTTCAAACCAAATTAAATGCAACAAAAACTTTGTCTGTAGCTTTCTATAAAAACATGTCAAAGTTGTTGCAGTTGCAGTTTTTATGTTCTCTCTTGTTATCCTATAATTTAATGGATTTTAGCTGCAATAATAAATTTCATTAAATTGCAGCCTTAAAATTAAACAAAAAAAAACAAAAGACAAAGTAATCTAATTAATTTAAGCAGAGTGAGTGCATTTTATAACAAATTATTCATATACATAATGCATTAACAATATTTTATTAAATAATGCAAAGTCGAAGCTTTAAGTGTTTGCATAGAGTAAGATAAAACACTTATGGTTAGAGATAGTTGACAAGAAAATAAACAAAATATTTATGACAGCTATGATTTAGGCTTTAGTTGATCATTTATTATTTCTGTATTGACGATTGCATTTGGCAATTCGTACAATTGTATATAATAAAGTACAATATATTGGAAAATATATTTCATAGATAAAGAGAGATCACTGGATTTTTTAGAAAAACTTACTTATATTCGGTTGGGGTTTTTTGATATCGGGATTATATGTAATTGCACCCAGAGTGGTACAAGCTTTAAAAAATTTAAAAATGTTTAATAAGTAAATTGTTTATTTAAAAATATATTGAAGCCACAATTGGGTAAGCAATTAGTCACCAAGAACTAGAGCACTAGAGTAAATTCGTCATAAAAAGCCCAAGGCAGTAGTTACAACTTTATGAAATACGGTTGACTATGTCATAACATAGAGCAGCTTTTTGAAAACATGATTTTTCGTAAAAAATTCTTAGTATTTCCATTGATTTTCAAAATATCTTGACTTAAGCCTGTAAGTAAAAGTATTTTAGTATTCTCGAAGACTTCTACAAAAAAGAAACCGTTCACATTATATTTTTCTGATTATATCCGAATCAAGGCAATAAATCAAAGCTACTTAAGTACTTCAGCATAATTATTAATTGAATTGCTGAAAAGTTGTACGCGCAAAGTTTTAACGAACTGAACGAACACTTAAAGATGATTACCCAAGATGTATCAGTTTTTGTTCTATTCCTAAACTCTTTTACTTGTTTTTTTAGACAGCTTCTTAAGTTTGCAGCTTAATTTCGATTGAAGGTGATAAAATATTTCGGGATTAGAAAACAAGAATTAATATTAATCGTTGCAAATCGGGTTATTGTTTTTCAAAGTATTCCCCATTAAGATCTATATACTTTTGCATGCTAAATGAGGTATGAGGTAATAATTAACTCTAATTTATTTTAACTTCGATATATTGGAAAAATTGTACATACACAGTATATGAGCTGAATCAAGTTACATTGGCCAACATGCTATATACTTAATACCGTAGAGTAGGTTCTTATTTTCTTATCGGTAACCAAAATTATATATACAAAGCATATACAGTGTCACCTGGGTCAACTCAAAGCACAAAAACAAAAATGTTTCAACTGCTTGCCATCGACCCATCGAACAGACACAACTTGAGCAACTCCATTAAACAAGGTCATACAAGAGCAGAGTGTAAACAATGAACTCTGATCTCTTTGATGGCCAAACAATGCAAGACAGACACTCAAATGTACTTGAAGGTTGCCTCGGCGCAGACACTCAGCTTGAAAAACAAACAAAATACAAAAAAAAAAATTGAAAAAAAATGTTTGTAATACAAAAGCAACCAAAGCGGAGTGTATCAAACTGTAGCATAACTTTGAGCGCAAAGAAAACGCTTCCGGTTGAGCAGCAGCAGCCATAACTGGAGCATAAGGATTAGAGTGGTCACACCGATACAAACAAACACACACACACGCATACACTTTGACGTTTGTATGTATGTGTCGATGCTGAAATACAAACAAAATGCGAGTGTAGAAAAGCCAAAAGAAAGCAACTCTGACACTCACACGTTTACACGTTACGGCACACACACACACACACACACTGCTCACACACACGCTCTCACACTCATGCAATGTCTAGTCTAGTCGAAGACTGCAGCCAGCAATACTTGGATGTCGGCGTCGTCCCTGTTGGTAGACATCGACACCGTTGCACTGTGGGCCAAATCTTTCTCAGCGCTTTATCCATTTTAATTAGTCTTAACTTAGTTTTTCCTAAATTAAATATTAAATAGAATTGGGAATATTAACTCTCTAAATACAATTTTTTACTGAGGTCTTTGTTATTTCGAGTTATCATTGTACGGCTTTGTTTCAAAAGCTGCTGTTTTTTGGAAATTATAGATACCAAACGAATACACTTTAAAGTGTTTTGGAATTTTTGAAGCAAATAATATGCTGATATATATAATATGAAATTGGCCTGAAACCCACAGTATTAATCCTGAACTTTCGTTTAAGAAAATATTTAAGACATAATGAAAGTTGTATTAATTAAATTAAATATTATTATTATTATTTATACAATTTCTTTAATATAGTCAATTCTATTATTGTGTTTGTGGTATACAATTTATAGTGATCAAATAGTAATTAAATTATTTCTCGAGCTAGTTTAATATTTTTATTGCTTGCTACAAAATAATCGATTGTTCATTATTATCAATCATGAAAGCCGAAACGTATAAAACTCCCAGAAGTAAAAGTCGGAATCTATTCAAAGTATGTTCAGGGGTGCTCGAGTATTCGATTGCTATGTTCGTCTTTATGCACAACTAGTAGTTTTCAGAGAAAATTTGAGTTAGAGTTGCCCACTTCTTATAAAGGACTTGGTATTCGAAGATATGTGGGTTTATTTATTTCTGAAGGAAAAGTCAGAGACCCCCAGGGTAATCTAAAGTATGATCAGGGCGACTACTGAAGATAATATACTCATGTCTGCTAAGAGTTTAGAGTGGGCAAAGAGCTAAAGTAACAAACTTTTCAGCAAATATCATTAGCTGATAGGAGGCAGATTGAGATTTTTCCCAAATGATATAACTTCCATAGGTGCGTTTAGCACAACTCTCAAGACAATTTGAATGAATAACTAAGTTGTTTCTAAAAGTATAATAACCAAACTCATTTGATCAAAGGCGGTTAATTGTGTAATATAACTTCTATATGTTCCAAGGTATTAAAAAAATAGTATTTTTGCACAAAATCCATTTAATTTTGTTTGTTTCTGAAGACATTCTAATCAACTTCGTCACTTGAAATCTATTTCAGTACTTCCAAACACTGCCGAATTTGATCATACTCGTTTCGGGAAATTTTCACATATAATGACAAATTTGAGCAATAAAATAATTTCCAAATACTACTTCTTCTGAAAGTGACAAGTAAAACTACTATTATAATTCAATTTTTTGTTGAAAAGTGATACAGCGCGTTTTAAACCCCACTCCTGACTTTAACGAACGTCAAATTTTTAATCCCAAAGCTTTACCACCTTAAAAATAATATTAATTGGGTTCTAGAAAACAGGAATCGAACAATTGAATTTTCGTTCTAAAATTCAAATTATTGTACTAGTACTTTCTCCTTTTATGAATTTTATGTATATTTGTACACCTTTTTGAGCGAAATTTTTCGTGCACTATATTATCTTTTTTTTAAAACACCAAGTTTCGATCAGATATCCTCAAAACCACTCAACTTGCGGTTGCAATCCCACTTTTTCCATATATTTTTACGTATTCGGATTTCTCTTACAAATAGTTTTGAACAGAATTTTTAATTCTTAACGACTAAAAAATAAACTGGTCATCTTTTAGTATCTAAGCTCTGTCGATTCGATTACAAATATAGAGTTTTTGAATATTCATGTTTTTTTTTTTGTTTATTTCATTTTACCACCCAAATCGGCCTGCACATGGAGAAGAATCAAACCTAAAATACTTCAATAAAAATTTATTAATTTATATGATAATCTCTAACAAACTTTGTTTATTTCTTTGTGCATTTCAGTAAATTATTTTCAATCTTACGAAATTTTTCGACTACTGTGCGCTGCCTGCAGCTGTTAGCCAATTTTCAAAGTGTCACACAACGAACATTTGAAACATGGCAAGTAAAAATAAAAATACAAATCTTCGTTGGCAGTGTCTGCAGCAGCATGTTGATTTTCAAGGACATTGCCAGCCAATGGAAGACAATGTGCAGACAAACTTCCTAGACGGCTGTCATATTGCAGCGGCAACAACAAGAAATATCGCAAAAAAAAGAATTCTAAAAACGGATAAAATCGAAAAAAGCAAAATGTCTTTGTTGAGTTTTACTTTGGGTCACATTTTTCGTTATCGTTATCCTTTTTTTCTCAGTGCAATCAGCAATCAGCTTAAATTTACGCGCGCAAATATTTTAAGCGAACAATTTTTTTAATTAAAACGGAAGAGCAATAAAACATTAAAACAAAATAAAAGAGAATAAAGCCCAAAAGGCAAAAACTAATTTCTAATACAAACACAAACAAACAAATAAGCAGCAGAAAAAAAAGTGTTCCAAAAATGAGTCGAAAGGCAGTGCAAGCAGAAGGCAACAAACGACTAAAACTAAAAATCCAATTAATCTTGAGTTCTCGGCGACAAGCGCACACAGATGCAAGCACATATGTGCACATATGCAGTATGTGTGCGTGTGTGTGTGTGAGTTGACTAAAACAAAAACAAAAAAAATGGTTGCTCATTAAAAACAGTGCAAAAAAGTAGCAGGCAGTTGGCCATAGTCAACATGCCAAAAAGTAGCAGCAAAAAAAAAAAAAAATAACACTACGAAACAAAAGCAAACAAAAAAGTGTAGTAGAAAAAGTAGTAGAAATAAATTGCAGAGTCAACCAAGCAGCCAGCCAGCCAACCAAACAACAGCAGCATACAGTTCAAGCAGCTTTGGGCCAGGAGCGAGACGAAGGCGGCAGCATTGGCAGCATCCTGCATATCCTTAATCATAATAAGAAATACGCCAGTGCTAAACAGAGACAGCCAGCCAGCCAGCCAAGCGCGTGCACGCGAAATTGTTGGCGCAAAAGGAAAACGACGGAAAAAAAATTGCAATGCAAAGCAAAACAGCGAAAAACAACAAAAAGTATTGGTGGAAAAAAAAAATGTAATATAGCGGATGCTGGCAACGTCGTCATCGTTGTCGTTGTCGTCGTCCTCGTAGTTGTCGTCCTGTTGCCGCGCTCTCTTCCAACGTGCACTAAGTTGTTGCTCCGCCAGCGCAGCAACGCGCAACCAATCACAAAATTTCGTGGAAAAGCGCGCAAAAATAAAATGCCACAAAAAATAAGTAGCAACAACAACAACAACTGACAATGACAGCCGCTGCTTGAGCCTTGGAGTCACTCACTCACTTACTCTCTACAGGCATCGTTATCCTTCGGCAGCGCTGCCTGCGAGAGTTGCAACAAACTATTGCGCCGCTGCTCGCAGGAGAACGCCACTGAGCAGCATAGGAGAAATGTTTCGTCCTATTTTCTACGCTCTATCCCTTTTACAGGGGGTAGTTTTTCTTAGCCCATAGCTTGGTCGAATGCTCCAATTTTAAGGGGAGCTACGTTAGTGTTTTGGTCAGCAAGGATGCTAAGTCTTTGAGTGAATCTCATGCGCAAGTTATGAAAAGACGTTCGAAATTGAGTTTAAGGCAACTTTACTTGAGTGAAAGTTGTGAATGGGCTGGAGAGAGGGTTGTCTTTGGCAGGGGCAGCGTTGTGGGCCGTTAACAGGTAATAATGATTAGAAAGACGCAGGATACCAAGTTTGCAAGGCAAAGAGCGTAAACAATCGATAGTTAATAATTAAGACGTTGAGGGGCTTATGGCAGAGGCTAGTTTTGTAAGCTTTTGTCAAGCTCATTTTATATATGCGAATTTTATCGCGCTCTTTTTTCTTGAAATTATCTTTGTTGCCTTCAGTCTAAAATCTTATATGGTCTTCACAATTATTGCTTCACAAAATATTAATAAGTCTCAGGAAACATATTTTCCAATCGTAATGTGCCATTGTCATGCAGCAGCCATCAGACAAGAAGTCTGGAATAACTATTGAAGACATACGTGGCATACAAGACGCTGTGTTGAAACTAAAGTATTGACAATCGCCGATACCAGCTTTTGATATAGCCTAGTGTCAGTATTGCTTCGATGCTGCTACACTGCTCTGTCACAGCAATTGCCCTTCCAACGACCAAGTCGTGAGAGATATGAGCTTTGTAACTTCTGTCATAATAAACCTAGCCCAGATCTGCTCAGGTGCTAGTTATACTTTGGACGGCAAGCATCATAACATGCTTCTCATGGTATATTTCTTTTTAAATTTGTGCTGTTATCTTAAAAAATATTAAAAGTGATATTTTTTAATAAAAAATAGGAATATAAGCTTATTGGCTAGCTTACAATATATGAATTCTGTAACGAAGAAAACTTTGTATTCTGAGAAGCGATTAAAAAAACTGCTTATCTTAAGTTAATTAATGTAATAATATTATAATATCCTTTTTTGCTCAATTATAATGAAAGGATTTATTTTTGATCATTTTCTAATATTTTCTTATTTTATATAATGTCAACTGGACTTAGTATTGAAAAAGCGAACCTAAACATGGTAAGAAAAAGAAACCCAGTACCTCTCCCATTTTCTGTTTTTAATCTTGTTTCTTGTAATAGCAATGTGAAGCCCCTATGCAGCAGGCTATTACCAGATTGTTAAAAATCTTGTTCCAATATCAATTTTTCACAATAAGTGCTTTTGTGCTGGTAAAGTTTTCTACTTTGAACAACATTATTAGAGAAAATATTTTTTGTTAAATTAAACTAAGTTTTTTAATATTATTACGATGTTGCTGCTTCTCGGGTATTTTGACATTTGCAATTTGATTGTATTGTCATGATCCCTTTCTATCACTTTCAGTTTTTAAACCCGGCTTAAAGTTGTTTTATAGACTGAAGTGCCTCTCTTAAGTCTTTGTGAGATTAAAACGTATACATTTACGAAGTCCTTATCCTTAGTTTTTAAAAAAATTAAACCATATTGAAGAAATTTATATGTTAGTGTAAAATCTTCAGTTGTAGTATGACTTTTGTGGCAGACTGTACTTTTTATATTTTAAATTATTTATGTTTTGTAATTGTTTCATTACATCATAACTAAACTGTCAACTTGTCATCACCCCAAAGGTGAAGCGTGGAGATATCTTTATCAATTGAAGACTACGGGCACCTACATATTTTAATCCGAATCCGAACGGCAGTATCTTTAAATAAAAGAAATGTACTTAAGCAATTAGTATCAAAGAATGACTGACACCTATGCCAGTGGTAGGTAAATGGAATTGATACACCGACCTGCCGGTTTATAACCGGATACGCGTGCTATCACTTCACTTTTTTTTTAACTGTAAGAGCTTTGATATAATATTATTCTGAAATAAATGAAAACAATCGCAGCCTATGGAATTTCTTATTAAGGGATTGGAACTGTTCTCAAAACAAAACAGTTAGCCATGTATTTTTAATTAATGTTTTTAATTCTAAAAGTCCTTAATTTTTTTTAAATCAAAATATTAACTTTTTGATATATCAGCGAAATATTTTACATGGCATTTTTTATAACTCACGCCTTGTACAGTGGTTATTGATCTTTTATAGAATACATATAAGCTTCCTTGGATCTAAGCAAAAATAAACTAGTAAAGTTAACATACATAGGGAAAGCCTCTTGCATCAACACGCGGTATTTTCAATAAAATCGTGCCTTCAAAAATAAAAAAAAAATATGAACTATATATATAATATATTTCACCATATAAAAGAGAATACAAAATAAATGAACACGATTTTCATTACAAAAAAGACAATCTTAGCAAGTTAAATGACTTCCATAAAAATTTTAAAAATAAATTATGAATTTTTTGGCAAAGGCGTAATACGTCCATAAACTAAAATATATGGATTTTCTGCCATACTTAAAAATAATTTTGCTATTAATTAAAAAATATATGGTAAATTATATACAAGCTTCGGTTAATGCTGCTTGATTGCAAATAAAACATTTCTTAACTTGCCTCAAATCAAGTATACGCAGCAGAGTATAAATCTCGCTCTTTAAATTTTCTCTTAAATCACAAATGACTTAGTTTCTAAGAGAAACATTTGGTTAAGAAGTAGAAAAAAAAAGCAGAGAAAATAAACAAACCGTAATGAGAAATAAACGAAAGCAACGACACAAATAAGAAAGAACAATAATAAAGCAAAATTGTTCTTTGTTGTCTACACACAACGTTTGTAAACTGTTTTGTGTTTCTTTTTTTCCATTGCCTTTTTTACACAATTATTTTTGCATGTTAGGTCCATAATTTGACTTTTTACAAAAGAAGTAAAAAATAAAGAGCAGACGAGACAAAAAAAAAAAAACAACAATGAAAACATGTGAAAAAAGCAAAGAGCAGAGCCAAGCCTACTAAAAGCCGCAACGCAGTTTTCTAAGCCAATCGGAGCTCAATCTAGCCAGAACGTCGGTGACGCCGACGACGAGACGATGACGAGCAGCTCTGCACGAGACAAAACAAAAACGAAAAGGAAAACCGAACGCAATAAAACGCACACGATGCTTAGCGTTGGCTAGGACGAGCACCAGGACGAGAACAAGACACGAACTCTGGCTGATTATGTCGCCGACATTCATGGTGACGATGATGATGATGCGAATAATGATGATAATGATGATGATGATGCATACAATGATAAAGTAAGAGAGCAAGGCAGGCAGCAGCTTAGTGAGTGTCGACGGGGCGTATGAGCAACAATTAATTATCAGGCAGGCCATGTCGCTGCTGCTGCTGCTACTTTTTTCTTCTAATTTTTGCCATTTCCCCTTCTACACCTCTGCACTACCAATTCTGAATCGGCCATAAAAACGCTCTTTATATATAGTGTATCTATGTACACATACATACATGCATACATACATCATTTAAAATGCGCGTCGATGACCATTTCAAATGCTGCCACAACCATTGCCTGGCATCTACCGGCTACCCTCCCATTAGTGACCCCTTCCTTCGCAACAGAGCGGTAGTCACAATGTAGACACCAAAAAATAGTAAAAAAGAAAACCAAACGATTTTCGCTTGATATCAGAGACACAGTCAGTAAAACCCCCCGCTTCAAAAAAAAATAAAACAACAAAAGTAAAAAACCAACAAACATATATAACACAAATATGTAAAAATTTAAAACAATCGGTGATACGTCGTACAGTAGGATACCCTACACATAACACTTAAAGCACTCTAAACTAATTGGTAATTATGCAGTGGAAAATGTGTTAAGTTGATTTATTACCAAATCATAATGAATTGGTAGGACTGAAATCAAGTTGCAATAGCAGAGCGGTTCAGTAGCAATCTGTAAAATTATGGACCTTTACCTTTTTTGACCATTACAGATCACATTTTTCGTTGGAATTCAGTGTTCCTTGATTTTAAACTCAATAATCCAAAATACCCCTGATGACATTCGCTCAGGGTATTCAATGTAGCCGAAGCATCCAAAAAAAAACTACAACAAAATTCTACAATTGCGCTGGCAAGTTCGCAGTTTGCTGGTGCGCCTTTGCTGTTGGCATTTACGGCGGTATCGAAGAACGCTCCAGGCTTCATACCAAAATAAAAAGGAAAAAAATAAGCAAACACACATGCCAGATATAGGAAAAAACCGCGTGTCTGCTGTAAAAAACAAAGTCAAATGGGAAGTGGTGGAGCACCAGCAGCCGCAGGAGTAGCAAAGGCAACGGCTACACAAACAACAACGACAAGTTAGCAAAACAATTGAACAATCCTTGGAGGCGGGTATGGGGGTTGGAAGTTGGAACAGCAATCGCGTTTCAGTTTGTTTTCCAGGTTTTGGTTGAGAGCTACGAGTTTGCATGAGGTATCGCTTGGTAGTGGTTATTGGTTTGGCACGGAGAAGGCAGCAATAGCTAACGCTGACCACCGTGCACAGGTTGTGGTTTCTGGCAGGGCACAGCCAAACAAAAATTGTAAATTAAAGCGCTTTGAATTATGAAATACTCGCTGTTGGTTATTTTCCGCGATAATTTCAAAGTTAAATGGCAGATATATTTATACGCGAAAAGTTTTGAGGTTAAGATATTAGCTTTATGAGGATTTGGTTCGATTTATATATATATTTTAAACTAGTAACCAAAGCTGAATTTGTTAGATGCTTTTAAAACTTTTTCAGATCAAAAAAACATAGTCAACAAAAAATCAACTACAAACGATTTTTTAAATTCAAGTTCTTATATTAAATATATATCAATAAATATAGTATAATTAGTTAATTTAATATATCAATAAGTATAATACAATAAGTAAAATTGTTGAGATGTGTTTTGATACAAGAAAGGAGACTAATTTTTATTTTTGAAACAAAAGTGACAAGAATTTATATTATTGGTGCTCTTTGAAAATGTCAGCAATCCTTTGTTTCTGAGACTGACATAAGAAGCTATGCCGTTGAAGACGCTTTTTTGCAGTTATGCATTTCTTTCTACAAAGATTATAACCTTACTCTATTTTTTTTGTTTTCAACAATGAAAAATAAAACGAAAAGCATAAAAACTATTGTATATAATAAAATTATTTGAAACTATTTCTACGGCGAACTATTCGGTTACAAATACCCAAAAAGTTTTGTTATACGAATTGTATTATAACTCTAGAGTATCAGAGTATCGTAGGGTCGGTGAAAGAGACTATATATTTAGTTCTGTTTGCCACACCTTGGATGAGCTAGTTCATGGTCGGCCAAATTCCGATACAATAATTTTTCATTTCTATAAATAGCTTTACGAAGTGACCAACGACAATATCCTTAAAAAATAGGATGCCGTATAGCTTACATTCATATATTTTAAAATTTTAAATCTGGATTCGTCATCGAAGAGCCCGTATTCATTTAATGTCAAATAAAATTTTTATTTTTTTAGCCAGTTTAGCCTGCCACTTAAAATCTTATACTCCAGATTCCAATTTTAATGCGAACAATTACTTTCACATTAAGGATGCCTATTCTAACTTCGCCACCTTTTAAGTTATAACTTTAGTCTAGCAAAAAACTAACATTTGTATGATTTAATCAAATCCATCTTTGATCTGCCAGACTTTAAGAACATTTACTTATAAGCATCTACCTTCAAAGATTATAGTAACATAAGCATTGCTATAAAGGCTCTCCAAAAATAATAGTCAAAAATTTTATGAAACTTTACAAGATTACGTCCTCTGTAGCCCCTTAATTTGCAATTGCGAAAATCATCTCTGCGAGCATAAAATTAAAGAAAAAAAAATTCAAAATTTTCAATTTATTTGCAATGATAGACAGCAATCCAGGTTGAGGGTTATTCTTTATGATGTGACCGGGAAAATTTTATTCTTTGTATTGAAAATTTTGTCCTAAAAAAATAATTTTTTTCATTCATAGATTTTAAAAATAAATTCAATTAATGTTAAGTCGCTTGCTACGTATATTGAGAAAAAATAAACGCGCCATTGTAACAAATTTAAAGAGATTCTCATATAAGGAAAACTAACTGATAATTAATAGAATAATTTAGAATTAACTTCTGAAAGGTACAAAATTTAACGTCTCATGATTTTAAGAAAGTAAAATTAGGAGTGGGTTTATTAATAATAAATTGAACTGTTGATGGTGAGATAATTTTTTAAATAAGTTTTTAAGTCGTTATACAAATACATTGGCGAAAATTTCTAGGGTATTGAATTCATGGCCTAATTGACAATATTGACGATGACATGCGGAAGATGGAAGTAAGGAACTGGCGCGGCCTTGCTAACAACAAGTACGAATGGAGGAGAATTTATGAGAAAGCCAGAACCCACCCCGGGTTGTAGAGCTGAATGATGATGATTGAATTCATGGTACTTGCAACTTTAAATCCAGTTTTTTTTTTTATTCAAAACACTGTAAATTTATTTCCAACACTTAGGTTTTTTGTACCTTAGGTATATGTACTGCTTGAGGTCACTTCAAAAAATAAAAAAAAAAATATTTTGTGAGAAGAGCGGCTATGAAAATTAAATATCTAAAAAAACTAACTCTTGTACCCTTGACTCATTTAAGCTAAAATATCTATCTATCCCTGTCCCTCCGGATTGGTGCGTCTTCTGTTTTAGACTTACTTAAAATCTATTTTATGTATTCTTAAAGTTACTAATCGATGCAACGGTTGCAAAAGAAGAATCCCATATGTTTTGAGACCCCTTAAGGCTTACATGTAGCAAGCTGGAGTAGCATCTTTAACTTTCTTTGAATAAATCCAAATATATAGAACTTTAATTCCACAAGTCTGTTTGGATAATAATCGAACCTTTGTTAGTAACGTTTATTTGGTTGTATATCTATAAAGTATTGTTCCCT
Source organism: Chymomyza procnemis (assembly GCA_035046065.1). Lineage (NCBI taxonomy): Eukaryota > Metazoa > Arthropoda > Insecta > Diptera > Drosophilidae > Chymomyza > Chymomyza procnemis. The sequence goes on along the minus strand of JAWNOJ010000023.1, from coordinate 4,983,697 downwards.
CAAATAGGCCAGATTCGAAGAGTATTATGTAGGTTTATTCTATGATTGCTGTAGTATTAATTTGTGTATTTGGAAATTGTTTACATTGTACAAAATGTTTAAAAAAAAAAACTACCGACAATTTTTTTATGTTTCTTTGCGAAGAAAGCCTAAGTTTGCGAACATAAATCAAGGACAGCTAAAAATTGAGTTATTCAACATATTTACCAAATTTTTAAGCTTGTTGCATATCTGGCTTTAAAGATCGAGTTTATTAAAACAAAAAAAAAATAGATCTCTTCACGCTGCATCACTCTAATCACCTCTGACTAATTTCTCTGCAAAGGTAAGAGCCACATACCAAATAATCTCTACATCCTTACAATAAGATTCTATATCTATGAAAAAATATCAGCAACTGTGGGATAATTGCTAATGCTATCCTTGAATCTATTTTTATTCTGAAAATTCGTAAATTCTTTTTAATTTTTTTTTGCACTTTTTGTGCACGCGTCTCGTGGCTCGTTATGCCCTTATTCAACCGGGCTTTTGGTGACAACTGTTGCAAGTGAAATGCATTAAAAATGCTCTCTATAAAATTTTGCTCTTCATTTTTCTTGTTTCAACTGTTGCATTAAGGCATGTGAGCCGCGTTGCATGTGGCAGCTGCAGTTCGAGAACAAAAGCCTTTTGGCCATATCTCGCTGCGCTTCGTTTGACTTGCATGGGGAGTTTTCAGCCTATGGTTGCATTGTTTTGAGCCTATATTTTATTTTGCAGTGCATACAACTCAAATACGCACACACACACACGCACACAAATACTCGAAAGGATTCAGGCTATCATGTCAGCCAGCTGCAACATGTGGCACGCACTATAGGCCGGCTTTGCCATATGGCCAGCTGTCAGTGCGAGTATATGTTAGTGTGTGTTGTAACTCTTTTTTTCTACTCTCTGTGCAACATATATATGTATAAATATAGAGTCATATATATAAATTTTATATATTTGTTTAACACATTTATATATATATTTTATATGCGCCTATGTAGTGCAGACTTTTTGTTGCTTTTTGTTTGATGTGTGCGCTTTTGAATTTTTATTTTATTTTATTTATATATATATATATATATATATATATTTTTTTTTTTTGAATTTATATAAATGTTTTTTGTTGTTTCTGTTCATCTTTGGCCACATGCCGTTTTGTTTGAACGCTTGCACACGGTTCAAGGTCGTTTGTACTGCAACGACAACAACAACAACAGCAACATGCCGCAGCAACAACTACAACAAAAAACGTAGCGCCACAGTCCACGAGTCCAGTCTATATACCCGTGTATATGTGTATGTGTGTATATATCTAAGTGTTTGTGTGTGAGTTTGTCGGGAAATATATGTGGATCAATGTCTGATTTATTGCAGCTCGTGCCATTGCACTTGATTGTGTCCCAAAAACACGAAAATAAAAAAGCACCAAAAAGGAAGACAAAGATAGAGAGACACAGATAGAGAGAGAGAGAGAGAGAAAGAGAGGGGAGAGAACGCGTAGACGCCAAAAAAAAAACAAGATAAAATTAAAAGGGAAGCGCAGTGCAAAAAATGCATTGAAGTATTTGACTCATGACCCTGATCGCGGTCATCACTATTTTTTTTAACTTTAAATAGAATACATTTTTTTTGTGCAGAACTTTATATAAAAATCAAATCGGCATACATACAACAGCTTTAAAAATGCTTTTGAAACAAAGACAATATCTGCGGTGCGTATACGTAATATAATGTCAAGCCAAAGCCTCTACGGCTTAGTTGTTTTTTTTACATTTCTCAAAAAATGTTTATCGAAAAATCGTTGATAATAAGTAATTAATTAAATTATCAATATCGTTTTACTTTTATTAGTCTTTTAAGATACTAAGAAACAATATTCTAGAGTCTCAAAATAAAATAAAAAAAATTGTTTAACGAAAATGTACAAATGAAACAAATACCTGGAATGAAACTTCAACCAACTCCTTTAAAGTGTAAAACTCTGACAAAATTAGCTCATATATTAATATAAAATTATTTTGCAGTATTCAAGTGAAGTTTTTGTGAAATATTAAAAATGTACATCCATGAATCCCTCTAAATATAAAAACTAAATTAAAATAATAATGTCCCCTCGCGAAGGAAAGGGCCATTGTAATTCCAAGCACTCGGTACCAATTATTATTATTTAAATTGTAATTATTTATGGAAAATGTAAAAATATTTCTTTGGGAAACTTTTGTGACCGTCTGACAATCTGTCATATCTATGACCACCTAGAGATCTGTGATTACCTATAATAATAGAGCAAGAGATCAAATTTTGAACTAAATACGTTAGTATGTTTAGATTTATTTTTGTCATGAGGTATATTAATAATATGGCTTTTGTGATGGGTAATATAGCTCCCGGGGGCGCATTATTGAACAGTTGATGGTAAATTGCATCTTGAAATACGAACCAAAGTCAAAACTGGCCAAACACATCAGGGTTGTGAAATATTTTGGGCTATTTATACAAAAATCATTAGTTTTATAATACGTAAAAATTTAAGTCTTTCAATTATCGTCAAGTTATTGTAAGACGGATTTGTATTCCATCAAGAAATTAAATTTAGAATTAGCTATAAGCATTCGAACCACTCAAAGAAGCCCGTGAAATGCAAACATTTCGACTGATACAAGCTTGGCTAATGTTTTCTCACACGATACTAAGTTTAGTAAAAAAATATAACTAAAGGTTGACTCATTAAGCGTTTATCAATTAACAAACAAAGCACACAAAATTAGAAGTATATCGTTTCGCTATTTGAAGCGATAAAGTCATTGAAATGAGTTAATGCTGAAATACATTTCGTGTAAAGGCAACGCCTGTGCTCAAATACTCTCGCAAACTGTTTCATTCAAGTACGGCCAAATATTTTATAATTATTTTTTATTATAAATATTTATGAAGTAATCACATAGTAGTTAAGACGTAGAATAAATCTAACATATAAGTAAACCGCTTACTTTAGGGGCTTTAGCAACTTTTTCTCTTGTTTTGTGGACTATTGTACAATTATTTGTAACCCCGAAGAAAAGGTATTTAAAACTGAACCATTTATTGCCAAATAAAATACAAAACATTCACTTAAACATCCAATGATCTTAGTATCATAATAAAAAAAATATATTCTAAGGGTGCTTTTTTTGTATAGAACTTAAAATTACAATAAAACAACGATGGATTATTCGATTGCCAATTTTGATATCTATTTATCCGAAAGATAATCATGTGGCATTACATTTTAAATATGATTTCTGGCGTATGACTGTTACGGCTGGCTTGGATGTAGTCCAATCCAATTTTCGATGACTTTTTCCAACATATGTGGCCGTGTTTCGGCAATAACACGGCGAATGTTGTGTTCCAAATGGTTAAGCGTTTGTGGCTTATCCTTTACATAGTCCCACAGAAAGTAGTCTAGAGGAGTTAAATCACAAAATTTTGGAAGTCAGTTCACAGGTCCAAAACTTTAAATTAGGCGGTCACCAAACGTATCTTTCAATAAATCGATTGTGGCAGGAGCTGTGTGACATGTTCCGCCGTCGTGTTGGAACCTCTGCTCATCGTGGTTGTTCAATTCGGGAACGAAAAAGTTAGTAATCATAGCTCTAAACCTATCAGCATTGATTGTAGCGTTCTGGTCCTCATGGTTTTTGATGAAGTACGGACCAATGATTTCGCCAGCCCATAAAGCGCACCAAAAAGTCAGTTTCGACATGCACTTGAGGATTAGCTTAACTCCAAATGCAGTGAATTGCTTGTTGACGTAGCCATTCAAGCATAAGTGCGCTTCATCTCTTAACAAAATTTGCTGAAGAAAATAGGGAACAACGGCAATCTCGTTGTGGGTCCATTCGACGAATCCACGCCTTGCCACTGAGTTTATTCATGATGATTTGCCAAACCAAGCTGAGAATAAATCACTTGATCGATCGCCAGCTTGAACAGTAATGCCAACTTATAGTTCGATACCTCAAAAAAATCACCCTTTATATATGTACATGTTAACATTTATCTTATCTTTATTAAATTTACTATCTGTATTGGCAATCCCTACATGCCTGCGACCAACTTCAGTGGAAATACAAAGTTCAAAATTTTTTATTGAAATACAATTGCTACAAAGGTGAATATGATAAAATATATTCAAATAAAACATCTTTACTATGAGAAAGCACCATTTAATATGGAATTCTAGGTATTTTTTAAGCAAGTTGTAAGGTATTAGTTCTCGACGTGACCACAAGAATGCCTATGCAATCTCCGACTTACATGCTTGTGTGAATGAAATATTTTAGAAACAAAAGCTAAAAATTGTGAAAAAAAAAGATTTTATTATACTCACCACAATTGAATGACAAATATTGATTTCTGAAAGAAACTATTTAATATGAAATGCTGCATGCAACTTAAAAAAGTTAAAGACACGCTGGTTTGGGTTTCAAATCAGCCAACACTATCAAAGAATAAAAAAAAAGCCATAAGCACCTACGGCCGGAGGCATATCCGCCGCCCGTTGCCACAATAGAGAAGGACCAGAGGAAAACTGTCATTTGCCTTGCAGCTGAAACCACAGACAAGCCCACAAAACAAAACGCATTCAAGCGTTTTCATTAAGGAAAACTCTCAGCTCTCAAATTTTGTGCTGCCGTTTGTTGGGTTTCAGTCGTGGCAACAACGGTGGCAAGGCAGACGATGGCTGCGGCTGCGTCTGACGCAACAAAAAGAAGTACATAAATAAACAACAACAACAAATGGAGATGAGAGACAGTGAAGGTAACAATAAAAGCAACTAGAACTAAAAATCATCAACTACATAGGCGCTTGGCTATAAAAAACCAAAGGGGAACAACATCAAGTACTAGTTGAGGCAGATAAAACTTAGCATTGCTTTTGCAGTTTGGTGGTGGTGGTGTTGGTGGTGGCAAGTGCTGGCATGAGGCAAGTAGCAACAAATAGCAAGCATCTTTCGTTTTAATTGCAAACTAAGCGTGCGGTTGGCAGCGTGCAACGTCGACGTCGGAGCACTTGAAACAAAAACCAAAATCTAAATAAAAAAATGAGAGACACTAAAAAGTAGGCTGCCACTGCTGCTGCGCCTAGTGTGTGGCATAAATAGAAAAAAACTGCAAAAACATGAGCAGCAAACGTCGACGTCAACGCTGGCATCAACAGCGCTGCAGCAGCGTTGCAACCCCCGAACCGAAACCGAAACCAATCCCAAAAGCCAACTGCACTGCACTAGTTTTGTATACGCATGCAGGGCGGAGCCTATGTGGCAAGTTGCTGCTGCACTGCACACACACACACACGCATACACACACAGACACAACTACATATATGCATGCACATATAACGCGGCATTTTTTATAGCATATTTTTTTGCGCTATGCGTATATGTGTGGGTGTAGTTTGTGTGCATGTATTCGTGTAGTTTGCACGCATTTCATCATTTATGGCCCAATGCTCGTTTTTTTTTAGCCATTTCGAGGTGCTGCTTGAGGGTTACTTGGTGGGTGGCAATGGCACAGGGGCTGCGCGTAGAAATTGTTTTTAGAAATACGCGAAAATTTTTGTGCCATTTTTTTCTGTTTTTGTTTTTGCCACAACTGCTGACTGCCTGGAAATGAAAAATTTTTAGTGTCTACAGTACCAGAGCGGTAGATAGCAAACGGGTTGTGAAAAGTGTTTGGTGTCTGGGTGATCGAGGCGCGTGGAGTACGGGTTGGATGGAAAGGCAATGGAAAAATGACTGAACAGTAGTTAGTGTGAGTGTGTATGTAAGAGTTGTGTATGCCGTTGACTGTTTGTGTTATCTGGTGCCCCTTTTTTAGGCACTAACTGCTTTACATGCACACAGACACGCATACAGATGAGAGGCGCTGGTATGGGCTAGGCTACGAGTAAGCTACGATAGGCTTAGGCAGTGGCGTTGTTAGATATGGCACGAGGGGCCACAACGAGGCTGCCACAGCATGTGTATCTATAAACAATATTGAGAGAACTTTTCCATTAAGAAGTTGCTTTTCCTATTATGTTATGTACTTTATAAGTGATATCTTTGACTTGCAGTAAAAAAAATGGACCCTAAGAATAGAAAGATTCAATTCATTCGTTTTTAATGACTCGTAACGCATTGTACTTTATAGATAATTAACAATTTCTACGCTTCTTTTTCAGTACTTAGCTTCTTTGGTATAATTAAATTGGGTTTGTCTGTTTGGTCTGTGTATTTTAATTTCATGTAAGTATATTTAAAAAGTAACACTGCTTTGTTTATAATTGCCAAACGTTAAATTACTTCCATAACTTCTTTTTTAAATAAAATTAATAATATTTTTGTATGTACTTCGACAGGGTTCTAAACTTACCCTCAAAAGGTTTGACTAAAAGAACTACATTTCCTACATTTTTTATTTTAATAATCTAATTATTTAGATTTTTAAGTGTTTTTTTTTATTTCGAATTTCATTCAGATGGGGAGTTTTATTTTGTGTATTCAACATTTTTTTAAACAGTATAATTACCTTATTATTTTTATACTTTTCCTGTGCTAACTATGATGTGCCAGAATTGTGTGCCCCAAGTACGCCACGGTTTTTAAGTTAAGTTATAAGAAGAATTTTAAAAAGGCACAGGGTCTCACTAGATGCGCTAAGCTAAGTAAATGGGTGTGCATGTTTTGGGTTGCCAACCATCAGCGCATTGACGGAATGAATTGGCAGACAAGAGGGTTGCCGAATCTAGAGGAACAAGGGCTAAAGACTTACACCTCTAAACACCAAGCCGGAGTTAGGCACTGTAGTCGCGTCTGACAGAAGGTAGCACAACACGACGAACTGCAAAACCGCTCGCATCATGTGCGGAAAAACCGACTCGAAACTAGCCAAGCACATCCTGCAACTTTCTAGAAAAGACTGCAGGCCTATGCTGGGCTTACTAACGGGCCACTGCTTGACCGCATTCCATGTCAAACGGCTGGGCATCACTGACGACGATGCATGCAGGAAGTGCAGGGAACCAGCAGTCAAAGAAATCGTGAAACACTTCCCTGCCCTCTGTACGTCGAGAGTTAGATTTCTTGGGAGACCAATGTTTGACTCGTTTGCAGAGGCAGCTCGAAGTCGACCCCAAACGCGTATATTAGACGACTGACGATTCCATGACCACGACTCATGACATTTTTTTTATATATTATAGAATTTATATATTATAGAAAATTATCATACCATATCATTATCATTACCATAGCCTCCTCCTTTAATGGTTAAATGTTTCCTAATATGAATGTTACGTGCTAAGAATATAAACTTAACGAATATGGACAAACAAAATATCGTTAAATTAAAATGAAAAATAAATATTACATTAAAATTATAGTTAATATGTAAGCAATTTTAAGACTCAGTAGAGTTCCAAACACTTAGCTTGACATGATAAAGTAACAGTTGAAGTGTTTATGACAATGACGTTTATTATAACTTATAGTAGAGTACATCTCCCCTTGGAGGCAATCAGTTATACAAACAAATTATTGCCAGCAATCATATCTGTTAGCATAGAGATGCTTCCTCCCTCTTAAGCGCATTTCAAATTTGAAAGAATATTAGTGCACGAGCATTAAATTTCGCAGAAGTGCCACTTGGTTATAGGAAGAATAAAAATGGTTTTTATTTTAAAAGAAAAATCAATGTATCAACAGCAATAGCAGTCAAAGTCAATGTCGCCCGTGTAGCATGCCATCGGCTGGCGCCAGCTACCTCCGCCATCTTAAGTCCGCACTCCTTCAGACATAACATTTTTTGCTAATATATTTTTCATTTAAAAATTATGTGCACATTTCTATGTTGGCCTCGGAACTAAATCGTATATTAGTAAAAATATCTGCGCCCATGTTTGTGATATACTGACTTTTACCCCAACTAAGAACTATCCCACACATCCTCACAAACACCCGCACACTCCTCGATATATACATGTAGTCGTATAGAGTAAATACAGAGACAGAAGCAGGTACTAAATGCTCCATTGCTGCAACAACTCTAAACTTTATATACACTTCACTGTAATTGAATGCAAATTAATTGCAAGACATTTGTCAATAGTTCGACATATGCGCGCACACACACGCACACCCAGATAGTTACAAGTTTTTAATGGATATAAAAATACATATGCATTTGTGTGGGTAGAGAATCCTTTCTGAATGACAAACTGGAATATCAAATGAAGTTGTCGAGGCCGTAGCGGATGTCAAAATGAAGACACGCATAAAACCAACAAAATTAATGCAAATAACCGGCAGCTATTTTAATCAAGCGACAATCCCCAAAACTCTCTCACTTCTTGGACCTGCTCCCAGACTGCCGCATGATCAGCAGCGAGAAGCGCCTAATACATGTTCATTTTTTTAATGTGTTTTTATTTTTTTTTTTTTCAAAGTAATTCTATGATTTTATGTTAAAGAAATTGATGGTATGCCTTGGTGTCGCCATTGATGGCCATAGCCGACGGGTCCTGTTGAAATTTAAGTATTGCCAGAGTGGGTGATGGGAAGCGCAGTAAGTTGGCTGGTGAGGCGCTTATACAAGTGCGCATAATAACCATCAATCAAGCGGCATAGACAGGTGGACAAGAGCAGCGTCCTGGACATGGAAACGTGAAAACCTGGACTCAACCAAACAAAAACAGCTAGTCGTCGTCCAAGTTACACAACACACATGTCGTACGTGTGTGTGTGCGCGTGTGTGAGCTTTGAAAAATAACGCGAAATTTCGCATTTCACAAAAATTTTCGCATTAATTTACCAAAAGGCGTTGGGCCACGAAAAAAAAATCGTGGCCAAAAAAATGCGGCACATAAAATGGCAAACAAAAGCAGCAAGCCAACAAATTTTAGAACAAAATTTTTTTCAAGTGCCCGGGGGCATAAACACATACATATGCACGCACACACACACACACACGTGCAGACATATACCAACGCATAAAGCGAGAGAGCGCGACAAGGGGTCAAAGTGCTAGAGAGAGAGAGAGAGAGTAAGAGAATGAGGTAGCTGCTGCCTTTGGAAAAACTGCGTCCTGTATGTCCTGCTACTTTGTCGTTTTGTTGTATTTTGCGGCAGCCTTTTAGGCTTTTTGGTTGGAGTACAAGTGTAAGTCAAAAACGCGGCATTTTATGTGCGGCTTTACAAAACGCGTTTTATGCGCGATTTTAAAGCGATTCATTTTGGTTTTTTGTTGTTTTTATTTTGTTTGTGTCGATTTGTGGCAAGAGGGTGGTAGGTTCATTGAATTGCCTTGGGACTGGGTGTATGAGACGCAAACTGGTACAAGCTAAAGGCAATGTTGGCCTAAAAGCATAATAGAATGGAGCTGTGCTAATCATATCCAAGCTCGTTTTTGAAATTTTTGGTATTGTCCATTATTAGACTGCAGGCGAATGCAAAAATTATTAGTTTAGTAAGTATTAGAATTTAGTGTTTTTTTTTTTACTATTCTAAAGGTTAATTTTATTTTAAAATCTAACATCTATAGCCTTTAGTTTAAAAATGAATGTGCACAATAGCACATTAAGATACGAAATTACCATAAGAAATTGTATAAGCACGAAATTAAGCGATATGGCGATTATCTTTTATAACGAAGGAACCTAATCGATAAGTCTGAGAGTCTTACATCAAGAAATTGATTATTGAACTATTGTTATAAAGCTGCAGCACATGTATAAGACATAACGATCCGCTAATCCATAAGAACTTATACTGCAAGATGGATAAGTCTTAATGTCCAGAAACACTTTGATCCATTTATCCTTAGTTGGAAAGTAACAAATTTTAAATGCCAAAAATAAATGATAACTCATAATATTAAATTTGTATTGGATATTTGTATTTCATCAAAGCAGAGTATGGAACCGATTGCGATTCTGTGCACGACATTTTGTTTCCCCAAATCTTTGCTTCAGATGTATCTATGCGACTCCTTAGTTGCGTGTATGCGTTCATAGCTTTATTCCGATTTTGGATCATATTTTATCTGCGCTGCATTTGAAATATTGGGGTTCTCCAGCGTACGTCTTTGGATATGACAATATTATCGCTTATTAAGTTGGTTGAGTTTTAATGATAGATTTTTGAAAGCTAAGTTGCCTCGTATATTTTTGCTCTTAATGCGATCAAGCTTGGTGTGACATACCTATTTTTATCTCAGTCGCAGACGCATTGCACGGGTCTGATAACTGTTGTAGACAGTCTGTCCTTTAATGTGAATTTGTGGCATTTTCCTATTGTAGAAATTGTGAGAGTCTTCTTGCCACTCATCCGCCTAAACATAATAATTGGATTTGCTGTTTTCCATCAGAATCATTTTCATTTCGTCACTGATTATCTTACGATGGAACTTACTTTCAAAGCACGGATGTGCCACACGCTTCTGTAAACAATGAATCCGTCACGACTTCCAATCCCTGCATCTGACTTTAGTCTTGGCGCCATACATATCAAGTATAAGGCGGCAGGCACCACATCCGACTTTGCAAATTTTTTTTTGGTGTACTTACATAACTTTTTCTCCTAAAATTTTACTTATAGAATATGGAATATTAAAAATTGATCACATTTTTGTAGCTAATAATGGTATTTCAATAGACGCCAGCTATAAAAACAATCGGGTTGTTCGCCCACACAAAGACAATGTTAGAAAATAAAAATATTATTTATTTAACAGAGTAAACTTAAAAAAAATATATATGCCGAAGGTCTAGATGATAAAGTCATTATATGCTGCACCCACACGGTGTTTTTGAAAATTAATGCTATATTTTTTAAGTATATTCTGTAAATATATCAATAGCCATTTTATTTGAAATCGTGTGTCCTCATTAAAAATAAATGTAATAAAATTGAAATTAATCATTTTGTTAAAATATTGTTCAGATCAAAATATTTGCAATTTTTTGATAGAAAATATGTAAAATAAACTTATGTGATCAGGCAATCAGGATTGCATATTAATTATAAGCTTTTAAAATTTTTAATATAAAGTTTTAGTTTTGATTCTTGATTCGGTGCTGCTTCACAAGTTGCCGTAATTATGTATTTTCTTCGCATACTACTCATTGATAGTCAAATTTTAGTGGGACCTTTAATCTGAACTTTTTACTTCTTTTTCTTATAAATATCAATTGTTATATGCCAGTTTTTATACGTTGGGATTGATTAAGCGCTTTTTGATTTCTCTATAAACTTGCAATTGTGGTAATATTTGAAAGTTGATCCAACCAACCAGCTGAGAGTCTAAATTGACCGCAACCACTTGGGCTTATTTCATTGGTTGAGGAAGAGGGCATTAATTTAATTGCCTTTCGAAATAATTGCAAAACTTCAATTCAAAGCTGATAACTAAGTTGTTGTGCATTGCTTTTTGCATAAATTGAACCCACAAAATATGCAATAGAAAATAAAAACAGAATCTTTTAACAAAATATACAGTATATGCATATATGCAATCTTTGGTTTAGTTATTAAATAAGACACGATGAAAGTCTATTCCTTACTATATATTGCACCAAATTATAAAAGTTTTACCAACGGGTCAATGCTATGTACTGCAAGTATATATGGTACATATATTGGTACATATATATAGAAATTACGTATACGTTGAAATTGCACAACATATAAAATATAAACTACAAATTATTATTGCTATTAAATGCAAAGCATAAAGTTTGTTAAAGTTTTTTGCAAAACTTTGGCAAAAACAGCCTGGAGTGAGTGTATCTATGGGCTGGCTATCGACTGCATATTGCTTCATTATAAGTAAAACATCTTAAGGTTGGACAGTAGTCAGTGCATTCTTCCCTCTCTCGGGTGTATCTTGGTTTGACCGGACAACCGAGCAACCAACCAATCAACCGACCAACCATCGCACCAACCAACCAAGCTGTCCATCAACTTGATGGTAAAGTTTTGTGCACTGCTTTTTAAGCTGGAAACTTAATTAGTGTTCAATCAACAATAAACTATAAACACCCTTCGCTCTGCTGCCCAACGCACTTGACTCTCTCTCTTACTCTCCCTCTCTCTCACTCTGTTTCTCTCTCCTAACTTTACCAGGACTTTTGCCTGAAAGCTTGCGGTTGCCATGGCCAAGAAGACAAAGTCCAAGATGCATTCAAGCCAACAAAGAAACAAAGCAACTGAGCAACTGACAAGCTAAAGTACGAAAAAGTAGGAAAAGAAGCTAAAAAAGGCAGCAGCATCCAAATTAGTAGTTATTAGTTTTCTTTCTTCGGTAAGGGAACTATTCTGAAGGTTTCTTCGTTGTTTCAACTTGCAAAATATGTTTCGTTTTACAGCAAAACGAAATAATTGACCCTTGAATAAAACTCTTTCGTAAGTACATAGTACGAATACATATATGCGGCAAGTTATGAATATATATATTGATATATATAGAGAAAGAGAGAGATGATCCATGTTTTATAATTAAACAATTGTTTTAGTGCAGCGAAATTTGTATGCCATGTATAAGCTTTTTAAAAAATAAAAATAAAATGAATTAATGAAAAAAGTTTTAATTTCTATTAACGATCAAAACCAACATCATTAAAGCCACTAAAAAGAATTTACTTATCTATTTTTTTAAGATAATTTTGAATATCATAAATTTTCAACTAATAATAATTGCGGCTTATCATCCATCCAATGTTTTTGGCTGTTATGTCAGAAGCAACATGGAATCCTGCTTGAAGGTAGATTAGCTTTGAGCAAGCCGTATCAAGTCTTGATCTTAGGAATTTTAAGAGCTACAGCAACCAACTTTTCAAAAAGACTTATGCAAGGGATGCAAGTTTATTTTAATTTCAGTTTTGTACCACATAAAGCAAATCAAGAACTATTAGGCGAATACACTGGTAACATAATATTATATTATTTATTGGTAACTTGGCACCCAAATATTTTTTGATATTCCCAAGCACTTTGTCATACTTGATCAATCGGTTGATTATATAATTATATAGTTTCGATAGCAAGGGAAATTCGATTTTGTCACAAAATTCGTTGTATTTGGTTTGATTCAAACTTATAGGAACCAATTTTAGTTAATAAAAGTATTGAAGTTGTCCCAATCACTGAGTCGACAATTATCAAAATAGTTTGGTTGCATCAAAAGCTTTCTTATAGCGAATCAGTTAAAAACAAAATTTTGCACAAAAATATTTTTACCAAAACCCTTAAGGCATTATGGGATTATATGCTTCCGATTGACTTAAATCGATTGACACATTGGAAAAGTCGGTAAAAAAGGTTGAATAATATAAACAATTTATCAGTTTGGGTATTAAAAGGCGTCCCTGGCCGACTCTAACTAACTGCATCATTAAATTTTAATTGATAAATTCTATTGAAATATTTTAATATTTGCATTTAAGCCAATACATTTGTTTATACTTACTTAGAGGTCCAGGTAATATAGCCAAAAGCCATAGAAGCTATATAATAATAATTATAATACTTGCAGGTCCAAATCGTATATTAGATTTATATTATTAATGCATGTAACGGTGTATGGCAAAATAATCTCGGAATGCGATTGAGAAAGGTCCTTTTAGCCTGTCCGCTCTTATTGACACGTTTAAGCGGACAAATATTACAGAACTTATTTACCAATTTTTCGCACAGACTAAAAAAAAATCCTAAAATAAAATACTTTTTATGTTGGAAAAATTCTGAAACTATAATCCAAAAAATGTTAAGACCAAGTAGAGGAGCAGGGACGCCTGGCGAGAGCTAGTGAGGTCGGCTGTAAACCGATAACGGGTTGTGATGAACAAACAAAGTACAAACAAAATCCGAAAAGTAATCAGCAAGTTAAAAACTGTTTTCCAGCTTTAACTTTCGAAAAATCGGCAGAGGGATAAATAAAACAGGTTTTCGTCACTTTTAACATGAAGTCACAAAATATGAAGTCAATGTTGTATATCTAAAAATATAAAGTATATTTTTTCATTTATAAGGTCCAACGTAGTACAGTTTAATATTTAACAATTAAAAAAAAACTACCTAACAATAGCAATTACCACAGACCAAAATAACCATACTGCTGTTAGTCTAAAACAAAGTCTAGTCTACAAATCAATTTTTTGTATTTTATAAATATATATATAATATATTATAAATATAATAAAATAAATTAATACAAATTACGATACCTACAAATTTTTCACATGCTAGAAATCTAAAATTAATAAAGGTTCCTTGTTTTCAATAATTGATTAAGCACAAAAATACTTTCAAAAAAATATTCATTCAATTTTTAGAAAATACGAGCTAACAAAATTGTAGCGAAATAAGTTATCTAAAATTATAAAGAAAAATTACTCTCTTTGGTATAAGCAGCTCCCAATACCATATTTTAACTCCGCCCTCAATTTCTTTCTTATATCATCTCAATTAACTGAGGATTAGGATATTTTTAAAAATAATTAAAAATCACATGACTGAAGTCAAATCGTCTTTTTTCAATCTAAAAAAAATCTGATCATTGCAGTCTGCCTCCCCAGTTGCACTTGTCCACTTGAGCCCCTTGTTTCATTAACGTGTGCGAAAGCGTGCAATTTTTGCTGCACTTTTTGTTGAGAAACATTTTCACCTCTTTGTACGTTTTTCTTTTAGCCAGACATTTGCCAGTTTTATGATTTTTTCGCGGAAATTAAAATTTTTACTTTTGCACGTAGCATCAGAGGCAGCCTCTGCCGAGCAGGCCGCCCTCTTAATGCAATCTAAGCGGACAGCAGCTGTGACTGCATCATTACGTCAATGTGTGTGTGTGTGTGATGTGTGCTCTGTGTGTTGTATGTGTGTGTGCTATGTACAAATAAGTGTGTGCCCTGTGTGTGTGTGTTTGTTTGCTTTGCTTCCGCTCAGATTTAATTTCGCGAAGTAACTGGACAGAGAGAGAGAGAGGCACGGGCTGCCAACTATTCGTTGCTCGTTTGAACTTTTTAGTATTTTTACTGCTCACTTGGTAGTTTTTTTCATATTTGTTTTAGTATTTTTTGTCCAAGTGCTTCGTTGCTGACTATAATTTAATTCCGCTTGCATTTTTCATTTGCGGCACTTCTGGCGTTTCGTTGCAGGTGTTGTAAGTTATGAACGTGGTGCGATGACGGTGGAAGGGTGACGTCCTGGTTTGAAAATTAGAAAAAAGTGCTGCGAAAAAAGTGCAAAATCCTCATGAGAGCCGTTGTACAGGGTGTAAAAAATACATTCTACGTGAACGCATTAAAGGTTTTATGATTTGTAAGCGAAATGATTTAGCAATGTTTTTGAAAAAATTCTGCAAGACCGTTGAGTATGGATGTTTCGGTTTTAATTAATTTATAAATACTTTTATTAAATTAATTTAGTAGTTAGCTGGTGCGATTATAGTTTGGTATATACTACAAGTACCTCAGCTTTAGTTACAAATTGAGCGAATATCTTGCAAAGCAGAATCCATCCATTCAAATAATACTTCTGCGTTGGGAACCCTTAATACTACCACTAACAGACAATGATGGAGTCTGCACAAAAGCAATCTTTTAGTTTTGCTTCATTTGAGATACTAGCATCCGACTGCTATCCTATTCTTCTTTGTAAATTATACCAAGCTGTGCTATTTCTGCATAAGCTCCATCCAGAGTAACCCGTAATTTTTGACCTCTAGCAATTTTGTTTGTACGTTGCTTTTCGCGTTCTATAAACTATAATAAACTTTACGATTTTCTATCTTTTGAAACGTAAAGTCACTCCAACTCTTTCTGTGTCTTAACTTATCTTGACTTGCTAATAAAGCATATTTCACTATGGCCCGATATATGACCCCAACGGTGGTTAAAGGTGATCTTTTGTGACCTTTTGCCAAGAAATTTTTAAACTCTTATGTTACTTCCAGCTTTCCAACTTTTATAAGGTAAACCCAAGTCACCAATCTGCACAAATATCAATCGTCATGCTAGGAACACGGATTGGCTATATATTAAATTTTTTTCTCTCTGTAATTTATTTCTTAATTTTAATATTGTTTCATTATAGGGCCAACTGAACTTAGTGGTCCCACAAAATGAATAAAAAATAAATAAATGAAACATGGAAGATAAATTTTATTTATTTATTTATTATTAAAATATGGGTACAACTTAGTCCAGTTGACCTTAAGATTAAACAAGTTAAAAATTTTAAAATTAAGGAATAATAAATGGTAACGAGGGAAATATAAAGAAAAACTAATCCGTATTCCTAGCCTGATGGTTGAATTTTTTATAGATATGAACCGGTTCACACCTGGGGCTAGATAGGAACTTGAATTTACAATGTAATGATGAAAACAGAAAGTACCATGAAAATTAAAACATTTTTTAACAAAAAGGGAAGACAAAGAAAAAGTTGACAAAGTTAGGTTTTTATAGTTCTTGATTGGTCAAAGAAGCTCGATTTGGGGAATCAAGATGAGATAAGATTATCTAAGAGATTAATTGGATAGAAATTCATAGAGGTTATTATAATTTGCGCATAAGACACCAAAAGGACCGTGTAACGCATAATAAGATTTACAAAATGTTAATGCTAGAGGTCGAAAATTACTAGTTACTCTAGATGGAATGATGAAAGAAATTTTGTTAAGCAGTGTATTAGAGGCAATGAGACCTTATGCAAAAATAGCACGCCGTGGCATGTACTACGGTCACTTAGAGAAGGTAATTTTATAAGGCGATGTCTGCATGAATAGGACGGCAAAAAAAACTATTTGCAATTCAAAGTTACCAAATTTTGAAATGCTAAAAGTAATACCAAATCCAAATGTTTCTATACTTGTTAATTATGCAACTTCTTGTCTTATTTTCTTCCTCAATTTGTTGTACCAATTAAGCAGTTCCAAAGTAAAAAACTTAGTTTTAGATAGTTCCCAAAAAAAAAATACGACAAAAACAAATAGAATGAAAACAAGCAATTTATGTCCACACTAGGCGTATGATTAATATTCAATACGAAAAACAAATTATGCAGCCATATATACTGCCAGGAATTGTTTAACCAATCATCAGAATATTGCCACAAACAAAAACAACATATCTTGCAAGTTAGTCGCATTTGACTTTTTGTTGAACTTAAAATAATAGCATTTAAAATATTTTTGCAAATTGGAAGATACGGGGCTACGTTGCTGGCCAAGCATAACACCTAATATATAAAATAAACTCAACAATTTATTAAAATGCACAAAGATAGGCAGAAGTTGCAGTGTTGCACTTAAAAATTTCCAATCAAGCATGTGTTTATATTTTAAATGGAAAACTTGTATAAAATATATATAAAACCAACTACACTTACACACAAGCACACCACTACAACTAATCAAAAGTATATATGTGTGTGTGTGTTTCTTTAAGAGTCTTTTAGTAAAGAGCAAAAGAGAAGAAGATGGGGAAATATCTTGGACAGGAAGCAATAGAACTTTGACTGCTGCCATGTACACGTGATTAAAAAGTTTTACTTTCTGTCCTTCCGTGTATGTAACTCAGTGCATGTGTTTGTGTGCGTGTGTGTGTGTGTATCTATGTGCATACGCCATCTTGATGTGCGCTTGTTTTTCTACTTTGTATGCACTTAATAACTTTTACATACTTTTGTACATTTTATGGAAAATTTTCTTTTAATTTCCTCAACTTATATTCTACAAGACTTGTACAAGTGACCAGCGGCTGTATACCTTATACATGGAGGGACACGTGGTAAGGTCTTACATGCACTTTTTATTGTTGTTTCAAGTAAATCAATTTATGGCTAACTTGAAGTTTTTTCTAAGGTTGCCACATTGCCAATGTTGCTACAAATTATAAAGTTCTTTGAGCTAAGTAAGTCTGTATAGTCTGAATGAAGCACTTGCGTGTCTTTTTTATTGTTGAGTATGTAAATGTGTGCGGCCTGTTGATCAAACATTGAAAAATATCAAATATTTGCGTGGTAATAAATAATATAAAATAAACCATCAATTTACCAGCAACTCAAGAATATGAGACCAAAAAATCAGAACAAGAAACTTACACATTGCTTGGCACTAGTACTACCTTTTTATCAGTCCGGCTTCAGACCTGGTAAATCTACCACAGACCAAGTCTTCACAATGCGCTAAATACTGGAGAAGACACATAAAAACGGATCGACACATAAAATCTCTTTGTAGATTAAAACAACTGAATTTAATAGCCCGATAAGGAAGCGCCTGTACGCAACACTGCTTGAATTCGGTATTCTCACTAAGTTGATTCGACTTTACAGAATGACATTGAACACCACCATTAGCTCTGTTAAGGTAGGAAACGACGTTTCCGAACCATTTAATAACGTGCAAGGTTTCCGACAAGCCGAACCTCTATTGTGAAACTTCTTCAATTTCATAATAAAAGGGATGGTTTACATCGTACTGACACATGGTTGACACATAGGCTCCCAGGTTACAGCGGTCGGCTTTAATTTTTGAGCTGTCAAGGACTTCACGTACCTTGGCACCGCTGTCAACACTGATAAAAACATCAGCCTGGATATAAGACGAGAATCACACTTGCCAATAGGTGTTACTATGGTGTTTGTAAGCAAATATGTAGCAGAGACCACGCTCGATCGATAAAATTAACGCTCTACAAGCCGCTCATCCTGCCTGGATGTGTTTCGGACGGATGCAGTTGCGCCAAGAGATGTCGGCCAGCGTATTATGGACAACTATGTCGTTTGTATGAACGAAGACGCTTCAGCGAAGAAGGTTTTCGATACGAAAGTCGACAAAAGTAAGCGGAGGGGACGACCTAACCTTAGATGGAAAGACCAAGTGGGAATAGGTCCTATCTTCATTTGTAGTGACCACCTGACGAAGGCGCGCGCAAACAAGGATCGTTTGGTGAGAGTTAGTTAAGTCAGCTGTAACCCGACAACGGGTTATCAAGGCTAGGTAAAGTCAAAAAGACTACATTCAAGCCCTCTGAGAACCTTCTAAGAAAGTATTTCTCACCAAGTAACTTGATAAAGTATCGGTATAAAATCTACGAATAAATTATTCAAAAATGTATGCTTTGTGCTCCTATTTTCATTAAAGAGATATAATTTATTATAAGACTTAATAAAATTTTTGTGACTTAATCCCAAAATAGCTTACAATAGCCCAAAGGAAATGTTGGTCAGTGTCGTGGAGAGGAGAAAAATTCTCTACAAAAAAAGTGAAAATTCATTCGCGTGCAACTTCAATTGCTTGCGCCGTGAACAAACAAATATTTCTTTTTTAAAAGTAAACTCAAAATTGAAATAAGATTGCTCGAATTATTATTTATATTTCTCAAGCATAGAGAATACTTCGTAAATTTTCGTTTTGGTCGCTAGTGGGGGCATTGCACATTTACCGCGTATCCAAGAATGAATTATTCCTATTTATTTTAAACTGTATTATATGCCAGATCAGAAGTTTATGGTATTTAATCTGTGAACATAACAGAATTTCTGAATGATGCATTCATAAAATTAAAATTCTTAAATTACCATTATTTCGACCAAAATATTAATATTATTTTGAAGCAACCTGAATATGCTTTAATTGAAGAATTTATGATTCTGTCAAATTTACCCGTGTTTCTTTTAACGAATACTCAATAATATACAAATATTGCGCATACGCCGCGTATGTCAATAATTAAAACCTCATATGTAATTTCAGCTTTTTTGTACATTTGCGCAAATCTTGAAAGTTCCTCAACTCCTGCCCGTAATAAACTCGACAAGTTAACAATGTCTCACAGCGTTTCCTCATACACAGATACACATAAGTCAACATATGTTTTCCCACTGCATTAAAATTAATTTTTGTATTCTTTTTTTGTTTACAAAAATTTTATTTTACATTTAACCAGTCATGAATTTGGGTTTACACCGACTTTCCTATGCGCTGCTAAAGTAATATTTGCTTAAAAACGATTAAATATCACTCGGATTAGGATTTTGTTTTAAATTAAAGCAGCAACTTAAAAGCTAGTTATTCTAGAAAACTACAAGTTGTTTCACAAAAGGTACATGGCTCTTTCAAAAAAGTATTTCAAAAAGTATTTCTTTTAACTCATAAAAGCTTGTACTTCGATACAGCGTTTGAACAGGAAGATAAGGAATTTCAAATTAGTGGTGTATTCCTACAGAATGCTAGTCGGTGTAGGTACTATAGAGCTGTCCTTTTATAGACAAATTAAAGATTTTAATTAAGCAATAAACGAAATGGAATATTACCTCTTTTTACATAAGTAAGAGTAGAGAATCGTATCAAAAGTCTGGAAGTAAGCTTTTAAACGTTGTGATCGCACAACTTTGAAATGTTCAGTGCAAAATTAAATAAAGAAATAACGATTTTGAATTAAATAATCCTAAAATAGATGCAAACCGTTTTATAGTCAATTAAACGGATACAATTGCCTTAAACAACTTCTAAATAAAATACTACATAAAAACAAGAGTGTTATATTAACTTCTAAGAAACCATTGAAAAACACCTTTATTTATTTATAATATTTTGAAGCTTTAATTTTTGGATGATGATGAATATATTTCAAAGAATCACTACAAGCTGCAAATTAGAATATAATCGTTTATTATGAAAAATGCTTCAAACAACTTTAGTAAGCAAAAAGGCACATTCCCTAAGATGGGCTGATGCCCTTATAGAGCATACATATATCAAATCTACTACAAAAGTGATATAATAATAAAAGCGCATAGAAAAGTTGAAGAGTCGACCCTTGAACTTCTTCCGACTTGCAACTGGAGCGCTTTCTCTACAGCTCACAATATTTGTCTTTTTTAATAAAAATATTATTTTTACAATGCATGCTCCGTGTGGCAATGCTCGTTACCTTAACAATGTCCTGCTGCTGGCTAACAAGTTCGAGTGAATAAAAAAACCAAAAAAAAAGAGCTCAAATAACCGCAACATATGCGCGCAGCATTTCAGGAAACATTTTTTTTACCAGTCCTGGTGTATGTGGGTTTTTTTATTCTAACTGGCCGAGCCAACAAGTTAAAAGTTAATGAGACAACATAACTTTTGTGGTCAGTAAAATGAGTTGCAACAAACAAAATACGTCGAAAAAATATAGAAAAAAAAAGATGATATGTGTGTGTGCAACCGGGATGGCACTTGGGACCGTCAAATGTGCTCCACAGGACTTTGTAATCAATTTTTGTGAGCTGCTCAAGTTGTTAGGCACAAAATTAAATAATTTGAAACTGCTACAAAAAAAATTCCCATTTATGCGGATAGAGTAGTAATTAACGAGGTATGCTCAATAAACAAAAATGAAATTCGAGGTTGGTGTTTTCGGCCATTTTTTGTTTCTCGAAATAAGAGAAATAATAAATAAATAGAGTAAAATCATACAAAATGTATATTCATTTTTCAGGGAAATACGTCTAAGGATGATTATGCTGTACGCTGGCATGGTTGTGTAGTCCCATATCTAGCACAAAATTTGCAGATTCAAAAATTGAGATTCAGAAAAAACATTTAATTTTAATCAATAACTAAATATTTGATTATAACCTTTAATTTTCAGACATATGTTGTTCAGAAAACAAGATGCAGGCTGTATACTTTAGGATTTCAATGAATAGGCCGTTTACAAAGCATAAAGAGTACCATTACATCGGTCGGGTAATAGGAAGGCAGAACTAGTTCGCAACAGACCACATGACTCCACGACTCCTAAAACAAATTTTAAACGAACTTCGACGATACCAACCAACCAATTCTACAAGGGCAGATAAACACCCGTTCAAAGACTGGATATATCTGCTGCAGACACTAAACTAAAAAATGAAGATCAGAGCGAAATTCGAAGCCGATCTAGGCTGATACACCAGCAAGGAATTATAATTATCTTGAGGGATGATCAAAACTCAGAATGATGCGCTAACAAAATTCCTGCAATAGACTAGATGAACTACTAACAGGACACTGATTCATGACAGCGTATGCAAAAAATATAGCCATAACCACCGGTGAGGGAAAAAGCAAGACAGAAGTGCGAGAAACTTAAGGCAACAGGCCCGCACTTACTGAACAGAGATAAAGTTACTTTTACTGGAGGAAATGAGTAATCAGTAGTATAATATGGTCTTGACATATACAAGAAACCCTTCTCCACTCCGCAGGAGTCCATTACCTCCCTATACTGTCAAGAGTAAGAACTAAACACATGATATATGTATAACTTCTATACTTAGCATCTTCCGAATTAATCTAACCTCAACTTTAAGCTAAGCTGTTATATGACGTTTTGAGGACGACTATCAAGTTCGAAAAAAAAAGATAACAATTACAACATAAAGTCTGAACTGGCTCGGCCATCTAGTGCGTGTGGATAAACACCTTACCAATTAAGGTGGAGTAAAAGAAACTTTTGCAAAAATTCTGACTTTTCCGTAATTTTTATTACAGTCACCTTGCGAAATTTTTTATTCAAATGCATTAGGTCAGCTGGTAAAACTTTTTCAAACTTTTGACTAATTTGCCGATATTGTCAACATCAATGTGATTCTTTAGCTGAACAATTTTTCGAAATCCCTTTTTCTCCACAAAGAGTAGAATTGAAAGATAGCTCTGCAAATAATTTGACTTCCTAAAGCTTTTTTAAAAGCTTTTCCTTATAGCAAAACTTTTTAACCTCAAGGTACGCTACATTGAAGACTCGTATGATGAGAATATGAGTCATATCCATGACTTATTTACTTAAAAATATTTTACTTTTCCCATATGCCTTTAGGTTCCGAATTCAACAAATCACTTGAAATCGATATTTACCTTTCATTTAGATTTGCGATCAACCACTCAAAATCTATGCATTTTTACGAAAAAAACAACAAAAGTGTTGACAAAAGCATCACGTAATTTAGAAGGAATCGCTATATAGAACGTACCTGATAATTTAAGAACTACATCCGTTTTAGGGCCATCGCAGAACTTTTTGTATTCCCGAATTTTATTTTAGATTTTGAAACAATTGTCAAAGCCTACTTTGATTTTTGTAATTGAACTGGCAGGTCTTTAGAGAGCTTTTGACAAAAATTTCAAATAAATTTTATTATTTCAAGCCAAGTAGGCCTTGCCAATGTGTTATACTCGCCTTCGTGTAATTTTACCTCAGTTTGATTTTGCTATCGCACCAGTTAGGTCGAATAAAAATTATTGGAAAAAAAAAACAAAATACCTCAATTAAAAACAAAAATGTAAGTAAAAAAAATTATTTTTTGTATAATTAAAAAAAATTTTTTTTTCTCAGTTAAACAATTTTGGGCATACGAGCCACTTTCTGACGCTAAGATGTCCAAGGTAATCAAGAAGGTGATTCCCATGCTGGATCGTATACTCATAAAGCGTGCTGATATAAAACCAACAACTGCAGGAGGAATAGTGCTACCCGAGGACTCTATTCCCAAGGAAATGGAGGGCATTGTTATTGCCATCGGTCCGGGTATCCGTAATCCAGATGGCACTGGTTTCTTGCCAATTGGCGTGAAGGAAGGCGATCGTGTTTTGTTGCCAAAATACGGAGGCACAAAAGTGGACATGGATGACAAGTCCGAGTATGTGCTATTTCGCGAAGCTGATATTCTGGCCAAGCTGGAATAACTTTAAATATAATCTGTACGCCACAAAATTATATAGTAAGAACACAATGTACACGAAAGCAAATTGTACACAAAGGACACATTTGGCATAAGGCAAAACAAGAAATTAACTCACACACACACACATCGACAATATGTAAAAAGCTTCGTATAATAAGCTGACTGCGTTCGAAACTAAATGTAAAAAATGAAATGTTTAGTTCGGTAGCTATTTCTTCACATTTCTTTACATTAATTGTACCAATGTAAAACACAAAATAAAATGGTTCAGTTGCGTTTTTCCACAAGAGCATTTAAAAAAGCGAAAATTTTGTAGTTTCATTGAATTTCTTAAGTAGGAAATATTTTTAATTTCAGCTGTCATTAACATTTGAGCGATACTGTAATCGATAGCGATTTTAATTACTATCCATCATAGCTTTTCATGAGTATGATGTAATTTTTTTTTATGTAATTACATCAAAGGTTTCCGCTGTCAAACATGTAGTCGATATTTAATCGAAAGCGATTTTTCTTACTATCGCTCAGAACTATCATAAAAGTAGATGATTCTTTTTCGTATAGCAGCGTTACACAAATTTTGGGAGTGAACTAATTATATCTAATACTTTCACATTTATTAAAAAGCCTTGTACAGCTTCTGTTTCTCAAAACTCTCATAGTAATTGACTTGCAGCTATATAGAATTAAATATAAAGTGATAAACAGAATTTCGGATCAGAATTTAAACTGCATTCCTGACCAATGCAATTGTTATTTAAAATAAACTGCTAACAATATAAAAAAATATGAAGCATTATCGCTAGTATGGATAAAAGCAATAGATCTGGCGTATGCGTTAAATTCGGAAGAACAGAATAATTTGAAACAATAATATATAACTACTCCTGAACTCAGTAAGTAGTGGAATCCATATAGAACTGATACGATAATCATGCATTTTTTGTTAAAACTAACTTGTCATAAAATATTTCAGATAAGACTATGTTTTCTTTTTTTTTGTATGTAATTATAAATTATTCAGCTGTCAAACATTTGAGCGATAATTTAATCGATAGCGATTTTAATTGCCATTGCTCAAAACTATTGATTGATTTTTTTCAATTGTGGCAGCTTTTCACTATCTTACAATTAATTTTAAATAATTGTCGCAAATTAATAACCTATCATATTTAATGGTAAGCCGCGGACAATTTTTGGTTCTTGAAAAAATTAAAGTGATTAGACAATGGAAAAAAGTATGGCGAATTATCGCAATAGATTTAGAAAATCGTTGTTAATCAAATTACTGCATTCTACGAGAATAACATATTAAATTCCTTTAAAAAAAAACCCAACTACATGCGGAAAGCAACTAAAGTTAGCTGTAGCCGAAACAATTTAGGGCCACTCTACATGACACCTGCAACTTCTGTCTCACGTCGTGTTAAC
The DNA here is from genome assembly GCA_035046065.1 of Chymomyza procnemis. Taxonomy (NCBI): domain Eukaryota; kingdom Metazoa; phylum Arthropoda; class Insecta; order Diptera; family Drosophilidae; genus Chymomyza; species Chymomyza procnemis. Next base: position 4,958,508 of record JAWNOJ010000023.1, on the reverse strand, counting down.
ATTGCAATATTTATGTAACGCTTAAAGGAAAAAAAAGTCAACCCGACTTGTGAGTCATACGAAAATAGTATCTACTCTTTGCAGCTAAGTAATCCCATGGCAAATCCCTTTACAAAAATCAACCATTAATCAGCGAGGCAGTGTGGCTGCCACACACTTGTCACTCATGCGGCGCTTATCAGTTGCTCCATTGAAACCTCGCTCGAATGTTCGCTCGTTGGGTCCACAGCATTCAGCATAAATATCACTTAAATCAGTTGACTTAGCGACGGTAGTTGAGCGCTAGGCGGTGTACAATGCAGCAATGGTCAGTGGGTGACTACCCACAGTTCCCGTCTGTTGCCTGGCCAGGACATATCAACTTGTAATTGTGACAATTGCTGTCAACAAAGCGCAGACACACATCCAAACCCAACTCATCCAAAAGCAAACCAAAAACCAAGTGAAGCTGCCAAGCCAGATGGAGGCAGTCAGACAATTGCTTAGACTTGCCAACGTTCTCTTTTTACGCTCCCTCTCACTGCCTCCATTTTTTTACTCTTTCGCTGACAATTTTTTGACAAAATAAGATAAATGAGTTGTTTTTTTTTTTGGTTTGAAAAGGAAGTTCGAGTACTTCCCCGGATGTGTGCGCCATAAAATGCTGCTTACTATAAATTTTAAAGCTAGACAAAGTTATTTAAAAATCATTGAGACTGGACGCTGGAACTGGTGCTGGTAGTGAGAAACAGCGGGTTGCTTCTTACCGCGCTCATTTGCGCGTATCTACAATAAATTCGCGATTTTTTCGCCACTGTCGTTTCTTTTTGTACTCTTTATGTTTTATACTCTGCCGGTCCGGGTATTATGGTTTTGGCAAGTAAATTTAATACAAGAAATAAAGTTCTCTCAGATCATCGAGTCAATATTATTATTATTATTAAGTTAATGCCAAAATTAAGACTGTATCGCCCAGCTTTTCCCCGATTATTAATTCTTCCACAATAACACCAAAAACAATGGTAATAGTAGGCGGCACTCCCAGAATACGTTAGGTGGCAGCTGCACCAAACTCAATGACTACCATAGGCATTTCAAAAATAATACGAATTGGACAGTGGGCATTAAAACCCTTAAAGAGGAAGACCTAAGGCGAACGACCAGGAGAATTTCCGTACTTTAATTACTGGTCCAGGCGAACAGAACATGGCTAAACAGACGGCGCAAAATAGGGTTCGATGGAAGATTCTGGTAGAGGCCCTAAGTTCCCTAACGGAAAAAAAGAAAAAAAAAACAAATATTAATTAAGATGGAGAGGCAAAACTGTTATTCGAGGAACACAAGTTCATTTAAGTCGATTTTTACAATCAGACAGGTGACCTTTCGAGCGGACTGCTTTCCGAAAAACCGTCTAAAATCAAATATAGACACAGCAAAACTATAAAATAAATCTGAAAAATTTGAATCGATAAGTATCACCCCACCTGCTATAATAATAATAATATCTACTATACTTACGACTAATCTAAGCAGCAAATTATGAAGACGATTAAGCTGCTTGGATCGAAAACAAATCTTCAAAAGACCTTAAGGGTAATTAAAAATCGAACAAATTCAATTCAAATTCAGAATGATACAAAATGCAGAAATGGTGCCTAGGAAAGTAATATTGAAGTCAATAAAGAATTCTCATCTTTGACAACGCACTCAGCACAACCAAGCCTTATATCCAGAAAGTTAAAAATGATTACAATAGTTCGTTCCACTCTGATCTATAGATGTGACTTTTTGGCGCGATAAAATTGATCAGTAATATTAGGGAGCAGAAACATTGTAAGTTTCAAGACCAAATGCAAGCCCGAAGTATTAAATTAAAACACAGTCTCTACTAAAAAAACCTTATTAAAGGTAAACGGCGGGATGTCCTAGGCGAGGACTGTACTTCAGCTGTAAAAATAATGAAGAAGATAAAAATGGTTGGAAAATATATAAGTCTATTTAAAATGTAATTAATACCTAGCAGCCAGATATTGAAAATGTACCAAAATTTACTACAATTCATTGGAAACTTCACGCAAATTTAAAACTGTCGGAATATTACGAAAACATCCCAAAAATATAAAAAAATTAAGTCCCTAGATTATGTTAAATATTATTTTAAGCCGACGAAGTGCGTTTGAAATGGAACGGAAGTAATAGCACTGTCTTGATTGTTCCACAACTACCGACCTTGACAAGATCCATGACAACATTTTAATCGAATAATTTTGGTTAGCGATTGTAGGAGAGGGACATAGGAATAATTTACACCATATTACTTCGTTTAAGTTCTTACACCTTGATGCAGGATTGAAAAGATAAATGTTACTTTGAAACGTAAAAGAAACAAATACGCTCAACCAAATGAAATATATAAACATTTCAAATTCGAACGAGAATGAGAGTTTTTTACAAAACCAAAATCATTTGTAGTGTATAACTCCGTCGTTCACTATCCCTCGACAAATTCCGAAACACTTCTTTTTTTGGACCATTGACTAAGCCAAACAAAGTCTGATGCTTGAATTTATTATGCTCACACTGCTGCTTGGGTTTGGTGCTGCTCGGTTTTTTGGTTTCGCCTTTTTTAATTCAATTTATTTTTGGATTTATACGTATTTATGCACATGGGATTCATTTCCGTTTTTTAGCGCCTCGTTTTTCTAACTTTTCGCGCGGCCATTTTAATTTTTTCCGCTTTTCCTTCATTTTGTGTTCATTTTTGCTCTTTTTTGCATATTTTTTACCGTTCGCTTCCTTTTTTTTGCTAAACTTTTTACCGCTGTACGATTTTAATGAAAATTGATGCAACACAAGTGCGCAAAGGTTATTGGCGTAGCTAAATTAATGTTACGGCTAGCGATATGTGTAACGCCTCTAGTATGGCGCTACCCATGCCGCCCACAGCCACATTGCCACGCCTCCTACCATATGCGTCAGCCTGCCGCCATATTAGCTTCTATGCTGTGCACCCCGAGGGCAACTGCATTGTGTTCAATAAAATTTTGACATTTCTTAATTGAATTCCGTTGCACAAGTTAGCCGGTCAGGTCGCCCCGTGCAAAACTCAAACAAAAGCCAACAAACCAAAAATCAAATTACAACAAAAGTCAGCGCGAAATGAAATTTTCACACACACACACACACACAAAACACACATGCATAAACCACAGCAAAAGTTACCAAGTACAAGTAAACTTGATGCTGGCATCTTCTACATATCTACAGGACATCTCTACATAAGTATCTGCGTACATATATATCTCGTCCTATTTAGTATACCTGATCAGCAAGCATGCTGGCAAATTTTATAACTTCATTAAATAATTGCGCGCAAAATGTTGAAATACTGTTCGAGTACCGTTACAAGGCTCATGTGTGTGTTAGTACCGTTAGATTCTACAGCCATGTCCCAAAAGTTTTGGCCGCTAACTGGCAAAAGACGCCTGGCGCAGGCCATATCGAGGTATGTGTATGTGTGTGTGTATGTGTCTGCCTGAAGCTTGGTTTGATATAGCCATGTCCTCGTCATTATCGTCATCAGCATCGTCAAGAACATCATAGTCATCGGTATCGTCATTATCATCATACATGAAGACTGACTGTCCGTGTTGTAAATGTTCAAATATTGAAATTTATGATTTTGTATTGAAATTTTATGTAGCCGTGCTAACACGCTAATGGGTCAACTGAGAGTTAGAGACGTGGAAGTTATATTATTCATAGTCAATTAGGCTAGGAAATGTTGAATATTCTCTTTTACTTTTCGTACTCAATTGAATTTTAGTTGTAGCACATAAATATGGAATTCGATACTTTGTTACACATAAATTTCGTAAAAACTCGAATGAAAATATCTTACGTTTATATTAATTAATAGAATCGTACGTTTACCAATAAACTTCTATGCGATGCCTTTCAATGTATTTACACTGATGGCTCACAAAACAAGTTCTTCACAACTTACGCCATCACTTTTGAACATCAGATTATAAAGCTAGTAAGTCTTTCTGAATATTATACTGTTTTTTTTCAGCAGAAATTATTGCAAAGTTTAAGGCCATACAATTACTAAAAACCCAACCCAAAAAATACATCATTTGTTCAGACCCATAAGCTCCACCATCTAGTAGCCATCCAATATTAGAATCCAGCTAATAAATCATCGCCAAAAGTTTAACCTAGTATGGATTCCAGGCCATGTAGGCATAATTGGAAACGAGTTTGCCGATAAGCTCAGGATATTCTCCCTTATAATAACACCAAACCTTAATATCTCCGATACCAAAATATATATTAAAAATAACCACAACATACAAAAACGTGAAACACATCCACCTGATAGCAAAACATGAATTATTCTAAAGATAACATGTTATCCCCATTCAATAACTATTCGACAATTAATAGATCAGATGAAAATAAACTGATTTGCCTTCGCTGCGGTCATACAAAACTTACCCACTCACATTATGACCAAACTAATACACCTACACTAAACATTCTGTAATTCCAAGCTTTTAAACTTAAGACATATATTAACCGATTACCCAACACTCTAAAACAATAGAACATCAATATTTCATAATACAAACGCTACAGAAGCTCTAAGCAATTTGAATACAAAGAATATAAATCTTATTCTAAAATTTCTGAAATCAAGCAACATATATCACCCAATATAAACTGATAATACTTAATTAAGCCGAATGCCTAAGTTTCGAGCGCTTGCCAAATGTTAACTTTAGCTTTTAAGCCAATCTTAACAGTAAATAATAATAATAATAAAAATAAAGTCGTACGTTATAGTCAGGCGCGGATGACTATGAGATATCTTGTGCAACTTTCCCGTTCCATCATATGAGTAATATTTCTAAGTAATATGTACATTTGATAGATTGACTAAGCAAAGATTTCTTCAGAAATAAGCAACTTTTTAGAAAACTGTTTTGTTCAACGATTTTCCGTATAGAAATTATATGATACTTCTTAAGTCTAAAAAACTTTTATATTATCCAATTAGGTGACAATATTTGAAAACCCGAAAAAAATATATCAAACTTTGTCCCAAAAAAAAAAAAAGCACATTTTTTATATATTGCTGAAGCACTCAGAAACCAACATAAAACGACCGATTTCTCCAGTTTGATATATAAAGCCAACCGATTATAATCGAACTACAGCACAATACCGGGTAAATAATAATTTTGACCAAACTTGGTGCAGTACTTGGAAGCACTACAAATCTTAAAAAAAGTGAAAACAAATAAAAAGCATTAATATTTAACCCTTTGATATAATGAACAGATTTTGATCAAATTTAAATTAGTGCTTGAAAACGCCAAAATCTCTTGTTTGCAGAATTTGCTTATAATTTTTGAAACAATCGAATTATGCATTCACAATTTTTTAATTTTTTGAAGGTAATACAAAAATCCGCGTTGGTAGCTATATCTTACATCCCTGATATCAAAAAACTAAAAGAAACTAGCATTCCGTAGGATAACATTGAGATTTTTTTCAAAAAGTTAATTTCTGTAGCTCTTAGGCGTCAAAGTGGAAAAACATAAGTATATCAACTTCACTAGTAAACTCTACCATATATATATTACAATAGGTTTTATACATTTTCGGCTAATACTGAAAATGTGACCACTTCGTACCTTGTGAATATCTGATTTTTAAAATCGTCCAAATCCTTTTAAATCCTACAAGATAGATCTTGTCGCACAATAGGGGTTTATTTATTAATATATTGAAGGGTACAACTAAGTCCAGTTGACCTTAAGATTAAACAAGTTTGATGGTATTTTTTTTATTTTTCGTTGCTTGGAAGATATTTAGTTATAAATCCAAAAATATCGGAATAATTGGAACACAACATTCAGAAGAAATATGGAAAAGTGTTAAAGTCTGAGTGCTACTGCAATGTCAAAGATTACGAAGGAAGTGTTGAATATGGTGAATTTAGAAAAATAAATTATACCAAAAATCTAAAGAATTATAACCATAAAATTAAATCTCATCAAAGGACCTGTAAAAAAACAAGTATTCAATATTAAACCCAATTTACTATAGCCAGTAAGTTAAGTGAGGCTACAACGAATCCTGTTAATCAGTGGTTGAAGGAATCGACGCATACTCTCAATGACAGCCATTAATGGATCGGAATTTGATCCCACCTGGCGTCGGAATGTGGAATGCGAATTCACAAGAAACGCGAAAGGCTCTAAGAGAAGTGGATCAAGTCTCGGAAAGGCTGCTGGACACACAGCCTTATACCTTATTTAGTCACGATACAAGCGACCAATGTGAGACGTGTGTGACAAGCGAAGACGCAAGTTATTGTATCTTTGAAAGTCCAAGATTCTCCTTGGCAAGGACCACACTGGAAGCGGTAGTTGCCAAGAACATCGCTATCAGCAGCCTGGTTCCAATAATGCTAGAAAGTATCGAAAACTGCCAAGTTGTGGTGGCAGCCTTTGCTAAAATATTAATTAGCGAACTAAGATGCCTAGAACCAGTGCGCAATTGCGTGGAATAGAAGACACTAGGCCCCCTGCGAAGCAATGCTTCTCTGTCACCTGCTGGGTGCTAGTGCCATCTCTTCTTAATATTTCTTATTATTTACCTATTTTTAAATTTTTTTCATCACTTACTTCTGAATATGAAACACAAAAATAAATTTTGGAATTAGGAAGCCACTATATCTAAATATATAATGTCTATTACTTTACTTTTTGAATTAATTGGCTTAAAGACTTAAGTGATCGCAAAGAACTGCTATAATATTTTTAGAAATAAATAAAAATATTTATGCAAAGATTTGCAGATATTAAATAAATTAATTAGCAATTCCATTTCGCAGTTAATTTAAAACTCTTAACAATAACAATAAATTGTATTTATTGATTGAAATTGCAAGAGCAACTTGCTATTTATGCATATTACACATACGCCGCGTATGCAACCGCAGAACAATGTGTGCAACGTCAGCTTAACATAGTTGCAACTTGTTTGACTGTGTGTGTGTGTGTGTGTGTGTGTGGTATGCAACACTCATTAGCGTGCCAATACCAGACACAAGCACGCACGCACACACACACACACACAGAACAGAAACACACATATTGTCGGCATACGGTTCAAATATTTTGCCACATATTTTCACACCTTTTTGGCTTTTTGGGTTTTGGTTTTTGGGGTTTTTGAGTTTTACTCTCGCAACGATTGCGTGTGCATTGACTGCAATGTGCTCTGCGTTCCCAAATGCCACTTAATTGAAATATTAAATAAGCCAATTAAAATTAAAATTATGCCAGCATTATGCACAACCAATGATGCCAGACATGCGATAGCCTCGAGTATTTATTGAAAATTATTGAAAATGATTGTGAAAACCAAAAATGTGTTGGCCAATGGTTGATAATTTGTAAATTATGGCCATGTTGATAAAATGCAGTTTACACTTTATTTGTGTTTTTTAATATTTTTTCAATAAACGCTTAATGAAGTCGCCATAATCAATTGCCAGAGTCATTAAAATGAAATTGCATTTAATTTTGTGAGCTAGATTATATTAGTGAAAACTTTGTTTAAATTGTAAATAAAAATATTCTAAACTTAGTTGAGTAAGGCCAGCTTTTATTTAATTAATTGGATGCAATTTTATGTTTTTAATCGATTTTACTTAATTCATTAAAGAAATAAAAACTCTTCTTCCATAGGCTTGCTGATTCCTTTTTAAATTCATTCATAATATATATATGCTGTATGTACGTTATCACAGCGTTCTTTAGTAGATATTACAATTCTGAAAAAATGCTAAGACCTATATTTTTTTTTAAATTATTTTTTGAGATAACAAATGGACAAAAATTTTGGTGAAATGATATTGTGGAGCAATAATATTAGTTAAGTGTAGGCCTAGGTAGCATGAGCGCCTCTAAATCCGATTCCACCCAGCAGCACTGGCGCATTAGCCTAGCAGTGGTTAGGGCTAGCAAATAGACGCTATTTACCTGGGAATATCACCCTATGCTCCGCCTTTGGAGCGATGGCCATAGTCAAGAGTAATAATTTAAAAAATGTTATATAAGTATGATTAAATATCTCAAAGGCGCATTGATTTTTAAAGAATATATCTGAAGATACAACGAAAGTTCAAAACATTCCTCATCATATTATTCTAGAACCACTTATAGTATGCCGAGTGGCATATTGTTAGTTATCTTAAAAGCCTTTAGACCTTTTAGCCAAAAGTTCTACTTCTAAGGCAGCTTTTGGTTTGTAAAGCGATTTGACAATCCCGTGCTATAAGGTTAATTCAAAGTTTTTAACAACTATCCTTAGTTCTGGTGGTATTGCGGACTCCATGTTCATATCTCAGAATTCCATTTATTGATTACATGCGATACCCCCCGATTTGGTACCTTAAGTCATTGTTCTTCGAATTTAACTTTTTTTAAATTACTTTTTTATTTGGTTAAGTTTCGCTACAGACTAGATTGCTCTCAACCACAGCCAATTAGCATCTAATCTGTAAAGACAAATTATTCAAAATAAATAGTATACTTAATTCTTTTTGATGCAAAACGTGGGAACAAGAAATTCTTATATACAATTTTACACTTTTTTACAACTGCCGGATGTTGAGATCTACGTAAGAAGACTGGCCAGCGAATTTAGGTGTCTGACCATGCACGAGGGTATGACGCATTATCGTCGGAGTGCGTAGCCATAAAGAAGTCTGCACTATTCATGAATTGCGGCATAATAGTATAGATACAATAGATACATTTCCTTTAAGAATTTGTCACTTATTCAGACGACCCACCCTTCAACGAGAAACTCAAATTTTGTAAAAGAAACTCATGCCAGGCTCTGTTAAATGGCAGCTTATTATCTAGAGAGCTTTCCATGCAGTAATATTTTTGCTAAAAAAAATCAGCTAACTGCTGTAGCACCCGGTGGATCTCGCTTGATTTGCGTGTTTTACACGAAAACCAAACTGATATTGTGGAAAAATACGCTAAAATTTAGTTTTGCCAACACTCTCCGCAATAAAATTCGTTTGTTAATAAGACAATAATGATAGTAACGACGTGGAAGTACTTCAGAATTATTGTAAATTGAGCACATTCACAATCAATCACAAAAAATACAGATGTATCATCGCATTTTAAAGATACATTGAAACAAGTATGGCTTTCATGGGAAGTGCCATGTCACCGCGGATATTCCAAAAAAAAGTAGGTCTAGGTGTGAACGCTCAAAAATTTTCTTATAATTAACTTAATTTGTTATTTATTTTTTTTTTATATTGTTATGTATATTAAGTATAAATATATTGATTTAATATTCTATCCAAACTTGTATAACGTTTAATTTGACATTATATTGGGTTGCTCAAAAAGTAGTCGGCGTTGGCAAATTTATTCAACGGCTTGTGACTCTGTAATTGCATTCTTTCTTCTGTCAGTTATCAGCTATTACTTTTAGCTATAGAAAAAAAGTGCGCGAAATTTTGTTTACATTTGTTTGTTTGGCGTCAATTTTAATATGGAGCCCACAAAGGAGCATTTTCGTCATATTTTACTTTATTATTTCCGTAAAGGAAAAAACGCGGTGCAAGTTGCTAAAAAGTAACGAGATGTGTATGGTGATAAACCCTTAAAAGGAATACAGTGTCAAAATTGGTTTAGCTAATTCCGTTCTGGAGATTTTTCACTAAAAGATGAGCCACGTTCAGCTCGGCCAAATGAAGTTGATAATGACCAAATCAAAGCATTAATCGAATTGGATCGTCATGTAACTGAGCGTGAGATAGGAGAGAAGTTAAATATACCAAAATCAACCGTTCATTATCACATAAAAATTCTTGGACTGGTGAAGAAGCTTGATATTTGGGTACCACATGTATTGAAAGAAATTCATTTAAGAAAGCGAATCAACGCTTTGCACCTTATACGTGATTTGCACCTTAAACGCAATGAATTCGAGCGACCAGAATTGGTCAATCGTAAAGGTGTCATATTCCACCAGGACAACGCTAGACCGCACACATCTTTGGTCACTCGCCAAAAACTGAGTGAGCTTGGCTGGGCACTTTTGATGCATCCAATATAGCCCTGACCTTGCACCATCAGACTACCATTTATTTCGATCTTTGCTGAACTCCTTAAATGGTAAAACTTTCGGCAATAGTGAGGCTATAAAATCTCACTTGGTTCAGTTTTTTGCAGATAAAGGCCAGAAGTTCTATGAGCGTGGAATACTAAATTTGCCAGGAAGATGGCAAAAGGTTATCGAACAAAATGGCAATTATATATTTGATCAAAGTTCATTCTAAGTTTTATTAAAAATGCATTTACTTTCTTTTAAAAAATCCGCAATTACTTTTTAAACAACCCAATAGTAACTTTGGAAATCTTTTATAATCAAAAATAAATGTTGTTGATTTATTCCCTTAAAGAGCAACATTTTTCCCACACAGCCAACTTAAAGCCATTTCAAAATAAGTATAATTTCGACCTATAAAGGGCTCTCAACCATTAGCCTATATATTTGTACATAACTCAAACATTTTACGACTCATTGGGATGACATTACTTTGTTATTAAGTGTAGCTACGCATTAAAGGTAACGAAAAATAATTTCCAGTAATATCTAACGCACAAATTCTATTAACTAACAATCGATTATAATGCTTATGAGTTGCGTGTCAAAGTTTCCAAGTTCCCAAATTTCCCTTAAGCAGATAATATTCAAATAATCATTTACTTACTGCTTCAACTTGGCTACCTTTTTGGGTGAGAATTCAACACGAGAACAAACAACGAAAAAAATATAAACCTATATATAAAGCATTAAATGTTAATGTTGCCTAATTGTGTAATTTGGTGTCGCATTTGTTGTCATTTACATAGACAATAATAACAATTACAAAGCAACAACAAGGACAATGAAGCTTGGCCAACCACGCAAGTTATCTATAAGGAACGTGTGCGTCAGGAAGTGTGGATGGCACCTTCAGTGGTCGTTCAAAGGACACAAAAGCTAAAAGCAAACGCTAATGAACTAATTACAACAATTAATTTAATTATAAATTAAGCTACTGTTGCTGTCATTTGTCCTTGTTGTTCCATTGTTGATGTTTTTGTTGTTGTTGTGAACACGCATTTATTGTGTCAGAGGGTTGCTGTTGTTGTTTTTTATTTGCTCTGACATTTTTTATGACATATTTACAAAGAATTCAGTGCAGGTAATAGTTTGTACTTTAGTTGAGTTTCTTCAAAGACAATTTTATGTTTTTTTTTAATTATTTTTAAAACAATTCATTATTTTATACAATTTTAGCTTCAATGCTTTTAATTGTAACATAATTTCGGAAACAATTATAAATTTCTTACACTTTCAGTTGGGTGAATACATTTTTAAAAGGTCTGATTTTTAGTGCCAAAATTTTGTCAATATTTGTAATATAATTCTCGACGCAAAATCGTAATATTTGCGTAGGAAATGATTTTATCAAAAGTGAATGCGAGGCAGGATTCTGCTCACAGCAAAGCTTTTCTTATTGGCAAGCATTTGGATTGAAAAGCAGCATAAGACACTGCAACAACTATCAACACTTATTGAAAAAATCAGTGCACCATGAGCCGCCGGCTTGGTTGGGCGCACTTTCTAAAAAACGGCTAAAAATGATTTTGTAACTTACTTGCATTACAGCTGTTACATATAAATGAAATCATTTTTAAACATTAAAAAAAAACGATCGATCATTAAATCGACTAAAACAAAGACTTCTTGCAATTTTTTTAATTTTATAATTCCTTCCTTCCTTAAAAAACAAAAAATATCAAACCCTTGAAAAATCACCCTTTTTCTTAAGTTAAAACTTAGTCTTAATGATTCAAGCGGGGTTTATAATATTAATACGCAAGCTAGGCACAATAAATCATGAAAAAATAAGCTGGTTTGTTTGGAAGGGTGCTGTTACCAAAGTATTACAACTTAGGTTCTAATAAAAAACTTTTCTTTAAAGTTTACTTAAAAAGCAGCAACTTTTCGACGTTCGTCAAAAAAAAAAAAAAAACGGGCGAACCAAAAAAAATACTCTTTGCTGCCAATGTTTTAACCAAATCTTATTAACAAATAAAACAAAACTTAAATAACTTTATAAACCAAAAAAACAAAATTAAAAACTTAACGAAGCTTCAAGCTAAAATAAACACTACACTGCGCCTAAGAGCGCCTCATGTTTAAGAGAGACTCTTTGTGGGTAAGAGAGTAAATGAGCACATAGCAAAACGCGCTCTTTGGTTGCCGCAGCACGTGGTCGCTTTTCTTTTTTTATTTCAACAACCTGCACCCCACTGCCGCCCGCCCAACCAACACATCATGAGCAACAGTGGAAAATGTGCGCAAATGGAAAAAAAAATGTGCCAAGCAGCGCAGTCGACGCTGGAAATATTTTCTTTGTATTGCTTTTATCTGGCAATTCGTAAACAAATTCTGTGATTGGTTGGAAAGCGGTTGCTGTTGTTGTTGCTGCTGCAGCTGGTGGGGCGGGCAAGCACACAGTATGAGTGTTTGTGTGTGTGTGTGTGTGTAGTTTTTTGCACCACGTTTTCCTCTTATTAACGCGTTTTTGTGATTGGGTTTGGGTGCGGCAGCAATGCAATGTCTATGTGTGCGAGTGTGTATGTGGTGGCATTTGCTTTTCTTTTTTTTTGCATTTATGTGTGTGGAAAATGTGGAAAATTGCCTATGCGCACTCAAACTACGGCAGCAACAACACTATGCGCGCTCTAAAAATGCAAAATGAGTGTAATGAGCGCTCTCGCTTGCCCTCTCTCATTCTATGAAGCGCTCCCTCGCTCGCTCTTTATGACGCTCTCTCTCGTTCTATTAAATGGCCTGCCGCCACGCATTTGGCATTTGTCTCACTTGCACATTACACATACGCCGCGTTATCTATGTATGACGGCTTCTTTTTTTTTGCATTTTCTTGTTTTCTAACTGCGTGACACCCCCCATCGTCTGGCCCACTGTCTGGGCGGCTGCTGGGGCGCCGTTGGCTGTTGGTTGGTCATATCTGTGTGTGTTTGCGTAACTGTGTGTGTGTGTGTGTGTGTGTGTGTGCGACTGTATCTGTGTGCATGGAATTGTTAATGTTTTTGCGTGTTTATGTTAATCGCAAGGGGGCGCGCAACGCATGCCGCGACGTCGACGCAGACTGCAGCTGCAGTGGGAACTGCGTCAGCCTAACGTTTGCTTAGATGACGCCTATTTTTTGTGCCACCAACTTGGCCCACAGCTGCCCCTCTTGCGCTTATATGCTCGCGTGTATGTGTATTTGTGTTTGTGCGTTGTTTTTATGCATTCATTTACTGCTAGCTACATTTTGATTGCATTTTTTGGTTTGAGTTTTTGACGTTGTAGTTGGCGTTATTTTTTTTTCGTGCCGACTAGGCCGGTTCGTAGTTATAATTTTTCTTTTTTTTTGCGTTATTTTGTTTTTTGCATTTTGTGGGTTTTCCATGTACACCATCGCATAATGAAAAGTGGGCAGCATTTTTTATACATATATATATATATATATATACTTGTTTTTCTATTTGTGTGTGTAGGGGCTATGTGTAGTGCTGTTAGTGCAGAGCGAGATAGAGCAACCAATTTTTAATTGCAATTTTTCATTAATTAAAATTTGCTTAGTTTGCATTTGAAAGTTTTTATTACTGCTGCCGCTGAGCCTGGGCAAAAGCACAAAAAAAAAAAATCATAAAAAAAAAAACAAATTGAAAATGGAGGAAATTTGTATGGATTTATTGTGATTGAAGGCTCAGCAAATTGAAAGCGCCATGAAAAATGGATAGCATATCCATGGAAATGGAAAATTACATGATGCTGATGAGAAATCGTTGCAGAGTTGCAGAAACATTTATATGAATCATTTTTATGGTTTGTGTTCGGCCAAAGTATTTATAAATATTGATATACAAATAATATAGTTTTATTATTTGATAGCAAAAACAGTAAATAGGCTCACTCGTTTGAGGATGTGTATTAAATTTGCAACAATAGCATAGGTAAAAACTCAAATTTTAATATATATTCGTACAATGAAAAATATTCAAAATATTTTGTAATATAAAAATAACTCAATAAAAAATCGCAAAAGCTATAAATTTAGGCAAGGATAATGAACGATGATGGAGGATTATCACAGCAGAAGATCATAAACAGAAACTGCTTTGTATATTACAAATATCATCTAATTTTTAAGTCAATTTAAAAAAACATTAAAAGATATTTGTTATTAGTTTATTAAACTTCTTATGGAATTCATAACTCTCCTATCTCTATCTATCGCCTATACAATAATTCTGTCCATTTCTCATATACAACACCGAAAAGTCTGATTTCGTGGTCGGTTATGATTTTAATATTTTTTTTTGTTTTCAATTCTAGTCAACATTATTTCAAGTATTTTTACATAATTTCCTTACGAAACCATAATCTTTTAAAAATGGAGTTTATTATTATATTTCCATCTATGTAAAACTAAATGTGAGCTAATTTTTTTAATCGAGCAAAAGATTTTTTATAAAAATGTGTAATCGATAACTTATGTAAAACTTGTGTAATTTTTTACCAATTATTGGCATAAATAATTTTACTTGTACCTAGAAGAAATTTTCATAAAATCAAAATTCAATTTAGCTAATTAGCAATTTAAATCTTTTTAGGGATTAACTGCACTATTGGTTTTACAATTTCTCTCTAAGTGGCTTGGTCAAAAAATTGGCTTGAAAAACAAAATGTGTGGATGCACCAAAATAAGCTTAGGGGAATATTCTGCTCTTATGTATTTTCATAGAAGCCGATATCATGTATCTTTACAAAAAAAAAGAATAATACTAACGATTTTCCAGCGAATAAAGAGAATTAGGTCACCACTTAGAGAATCAAACCAAACACGCGCGCAAATATTTAGATCCAAGTATTTTCATATGAAAACTAAAGAACAAAAAAAAAATTTTTTTTATTTATCTACATATTATATTTTTTTTTATTTCATAATAACAACTTATACCTTTTTCTATATTGTCGTCTAACACTTGTTAAATGAAATATTAGAATATTTTTAAAGCTAACAACCCATTTTAAATTCCCATTTTGTTTAGCTTTAGCAAAGCTGATTTGGTCCTTTTTTATGTATGCACTAGGAAATCGAAATCCTTTTCATCTACTAGAAAAAAAACTTTGTCAGGATTTTTTTTCTAGACCAAGTAACATTTTACTTGCCATGATGCAAGCGTCCACTAATTTGTGTTCTACTTTTTATGTTACTCTTCTGCTAGTGGCAATTAATGATATGGCCACAGTCATAGCACATCAAATGGCAACCATGCCACAGCATACACATCACACACACACACACACACATTGCACCCAAAACAGGGCCCGAAACAGCGCCCAACCCAGGGCGACCGGTCGGTCAACCAACCAATGCTTGAAAACGCATTGCCCCATGAAAGTCAAAAAGTGCGTAACACTCACACCAGCATACACTCTCTCTCACACACTGGCACACACAGCTGCACACAATGCATTGAGCTGATTGGTGGAAACACAAAACGAGAAAAAACAACTACCAACACATAGACACAATACATACAAGCACAAACACACACACACACACACACAGCCTACATAACTGGAAAATGGAGCTCGAGCGCCTGCCGCAAAAAACCACAACAGTACAAAAGTCAAATTAGTGGAAAATGCAAATGTGAGTAAAAGCAAAAAAAAAAATTTAAATAAAAAAAATGTGTATCGGCCAAAAGCTGCGTGGCAAAAAAATGGCAATAGAAAATATAGACACAAATATCTAGTACATACTACACAATCTCTTCAGTACATGCCACCAACAAAAACAACAACAAAATATCTGCAACAAAAACAAAACAGAGTGCAAAAGTGCACAAAATGTTGTCACAAAAAATCACATTATAATTACAGTGTATGCTTTTAGGCTGTGAGTTTAATTGTCAGTTTTATATTTTCTCAATACAATTTTTTTCTCTTAAATTAATAATAAATATTTTTATTATACACAATAAAAATTGATTTCTTTATGGTAAACATATTTATATATAATGTCAAGGAACTCTACGTCAATAATTCACAATATAGTGGTTTATTACTAAAATTAAATAAATATATTTTTATATGTTTAATATTTTTTTGTAATTTATAATTTAATATTAATAAATACAAGTATAGAAATAGAAATAGAAATAGAAATAGAAATAGAAATAGAAATAGAAATAGAAATAGAAATAGAAATAGAAATAGAAATAGAAATAGAAATAGAAATAGAAATAGAAATAGAAATAGAAATAGAAATTTACAAACTTAATATTTAATTCTATTTTTTTTTTTAATTAGTAAAATTGTCAGGTTTAAGAAAAGACTTTTTTTGTAAGGGTTTGGTACGCTAAAGCCATTTGTGCTTAAGAATTACATAATTATATTTTAAAATTTGTATAAATAAGTAAATATTAAAATATTGCTCAAAAGATCATTTGGTTCCCCTTTTATATAAAAACTGCAAGTTATGTAATATTTTATGTTATTCTTTCCATTTTTAAATTTTCATATTCGAATATTTTTGTTAATAATTCGGATTTGTGTTTAAATAATGTTTTAAAAAAAAGTACATCATTCAAAGTATAGCTCGTAGGAAACGAACACTTTTCTCCATTTAATTAGTGGCTTTTGAATTTCCTTCATTTCAAAGAAATAAGTGCTTTGGCATTCCCTGAAAAAGCCAGTATCTGAAAATAGTAAAGACTGGAGAATACAATGGTTGTGAGTAATATTTCATATTTTCTTCTAGTTTTTAGCAGCTCATAATGGATCACAACCACCTAGTCCCATCACATCCAGAGAATAACCTTTAAACTCCAAATATTTTGCATTGCCGATGAATACATGATGATGGAACGGATTCATACCTCAGTGTCTCCAGTCACAGAACATCTTTTTCTTTCAAAGCTTTCAAAAAGCAGTTCTAAAGTGAAAAACTATATTTGCTGAGCCACTCACTACCAGTATTTGGCACGGATCTTCGACCAGTAAGGTCTGTCATCCCTCATCTTTAAAGTTTTTGATTTGGTCAGGATGTATTGTTGTTTTCGACTCCGAAATCTGCACTTTTGAAAAGCCCATCCAGTTGCTTTGCATTGGTACATCTTATGCCCATTATTATTTTTAAATAAATACATATAATTTTGTTCAATCATGCTCTAGGCAAAAAAAACCAATAATCCATTTGGATTATATTAGTACCATTACTGAATTATAGAAATTATCAAAAATGCTACTCATTGTATCTGAAATAAAAGAACATCTGCCTAAAGATATGCTAAAAATAATCGCTTTTAAATAGTCTCTATGACGGAAAAAGATGCTAACTTTAAAAAAATGTTGGAAAATTTTTTATAACAATAGTAAATCATTAAAAAAAATTTATGCTTGGTGCCTACAAAGAAAAACTTTCTGGTTGAAAAACTGCACACTTTCCATCTGTTTCAGAGCCTCCAACGATGCAAGTTCGAAATCACGTACTAATGCAAACAGCACAATGTCAAATATCTCAACTGAAAAAGGTAGAAATAAAATTGACCCAATAAACTGGAACGTACTAGGGATAAAATAAAGAAAATTCGATAACGAACAATACAGTTAGGAAAAGTACCATTAATAAGCGGTGTACGAAAATTTATAATATAATACCTAAAATGTGTCCGCTAGAAAGCAGCATATTATATCTCCTTACGGATTAATAAGTCTAAATACAATAAGCCCCATGATCATCATGTTAATGTGAAGCCCATTTTTATTTCGATTAATTTAAGAACTTCTTCAAAGCCAAATGTCATATAAAACACAATGTCAAGTTTATGTCCTCATCTTCTAAATAAAAGGGTTTTGATAAATTTCTTATAGGAAGACCAAGTAGATTGTTACCTGTAACTAAGGATTCGTGCTTTCAACACTGTTATTTTCAAGAACACAAAAATTTTTATTTTTTTTTTTTTTTTGTTTGTTCGGTGGCAATGTCAATGAACATAAAAAGTACAATTTACGATCTTTGCTAAGCTAAAAAATCCGGATCGAAACGATTGTCTATAGTACAATGAATTGCAGTTCTTGAATTCTCTTGGGAAACGTTTTCAAGTGCAGTTCTTTAATTTTTGATCGCGTGCAAACAAACTAAAAACGGCTTTCGTTTTGTTTGAAAGTAAAAATCCACCAAAATTATCTTCACATATAGTATCTTTTTGATGGGGCTTTTTTAGTGGAAATTTGAATCCATCGTCAGAGTATCCCCCTTTAAAATGATCTGTGCAGCACCTGCGGATCGTGCATTGGAATATAATTGTCTTAATTGCCAAAATGTCTAAAGCAGAATAAAAGTATTTAAATTAACATATTCCTGTGTCGTGTCAAAAGATTATAATCATTCATTTGTAATTAAGATTACCAAATAATATTATTGTTTTGTTTTTCGTCATTAACTGATAATGCATAATTAAAGCAACAACTGTTAATCATTTTTTATCTGTTTAAATATAATTTATTTTGTTTACATTTTAGACACAAGCATACACAACAATTAGTATTTGTTTTAACAAATTAACTTGGAACTCGTGAAGCTCTCGTATTCTTTGCTTATCAGTAGCTGCAAAAGTAAAAGTCTTTAAATATACAGTATAGCCCAACAAAGATTCAGTTTGTCCAAAAACTAAGCAATGCAAGGGTATTTAAGCTGTGACCTAAAAATTATAATTCTATTACGAGCTGAAGTTGCACGCAACTTATTAACTTAACAAATACGGCTTATCTTTAACTTCATAAAGGCTACAAGCCCAATTAACAAGTTGCAAAATTTAAAAAAAGTAGCTTTTTAAATACTCTTTACACTTAAAGAAAGACCAAAAAGATATAGATAGGAAGTACACAAGGCTAAAATATTTATTCAACTTGTAAGATAGAGACTATTTAAGCTATCTTCAGAAGTTTGTAATGTTTTTATCAAACTGTAATCTTTTCAATATTTGGTATGAGCCCTGAAATTAAAATTTTGACACCTCCTGTGTTTTTTCTATCATTTAATAACTTGATAAATAGAGCTTAAAACGCCGCCATCTTAAAAGGATGACGAGAATAGAATTTTAAAATAAGGTTAAGGCCTTATCATGAAAGCGATACATTTTTGAGTAAAGAAGTCATAAGTTAAGTAGTAGACAATCTAGACAACATGAAGAAAAAAATACTTGTGTAACATAATACTGAACATAACTCAAATGAGAATGATTAAAAATATCAACTTTTATGGCCCGATATAAAGTCAAGGCATTGTTCGCTTCCTTTGTTTGTTCATGAATAAAAGTACTAATCGGCGGTTTTTTAAAAGTTATTATCGAATGTTGGAGTACTCCAAGTGCATTTGTTGTGCCCACCTATATTGTTAGGGTATTTCTTAAAAAATTTAATTTTTCAGTCTGCCTAAAGCTTCAGCAGTACAAGAAAATATGATAAGTATTTGCTTTGACTGCGAGAAATCGGAACACAGTTGTGTGGTAGGTCAAATGGGAAAATCTGCATACATCTCCTTTTTACTGTGGTTAACAAATGTGTCGACTCAAATAGTTAAATATTTAATTATAGTAATAGGTTTTCCAATATGATTTAAATGCGTCTGGTCTGGTAGCACGGTTTCACCACTTTTGATGGATACTTTACTGTGTGATGTTTCTATCAAGGGGAAAATTTTTGATTACAATTGCAATTTTCTCATTTTTGGCATAATTTCACATAAAAATTTACGTTAGTCCCACTAGGAGCAAACATTGGGAAAATCTATATATCACCGATATAAATAAACTAAAATAAACTTGTCTTAACTCGAATAAGTTTTTTTTCAGTTTTTGTAGCTCCTTTTATCTGTACAGTTTGACAGATCCCGGCTAACTGCTCTTTAGCAACTATTTGAATTGACCAATATTACATATACCAAATAATTGATTCAGTGGAGGATTCCTTTATTGGCGCATGACCTGACAAAGTTTTTTAAAATCTATTAATATAAATATAAAATATTCTAACAAGCACCGTTGTAAGTCTAATATCTGATTCCTAAATTTTTTTGATCCAGATTAACATTTGTCAAAATTTGAGTTTTTTCAGTGATTGTAAAGTCTAGCGATATTAGCCATAGCCATGCGTGAAATGTATAGCCAATTTCAATGGCAATATATGAAAAATCAGCTAAAACTCTGAACAAGTCAAAATCAAGAACTTGACACTGGATTTATACAACTGCAATAGACGTACAAATGCGATGCAGTCATTGTCAATGTCAATGAAGAGGAAAGTCGTATACTCAGGGTGTTTATAAATGTATGGGCCAGCCCGACGTATACGTAATACAAACATAAGCCGCGAGCGCCGTATACTGTCATTCTCCCCCATCTGCACTGTTTATATAACCATGGAATATTGTTTTATCAACTGTTTTTTAATGGTGTTACTCACATTTTTACTATACAATAAAACAAATTGGTTTTCTTTTGTGGCTTTAACTTAGCTTTTTAGCCAAGTATTAGGCGTAGTTTGTCATAAAAATGCGACCAGTTACCTGAAGCTATTTCATCCGTACGGTTGTGCCAAAAAATAAAAAAGAATCAAGCAGATAAACATCAAAGAAAGTGAAAATGTCCCAACTGTGCCTAATCGCATTGACAGCGCTGTGCGTAGTGCTGCCTGTAGCGCGTGCTCTATTCGAGAACTGTGATAATGCTTATCAGTTGCAAACTGGTTACTCCTATGTGCAGTCACCTTATTATCCACAAAACTATCCAGCTGGCACCTCATGCCGCTACAAATTTGTGGCCCCCATCGATTACTCAATTAAGATTCAGTGCTACCTTAATTTGCCCTCGGTAGGCGGCTTGGGATTATATGTTTCCATTATTTGTAAAAGTCTATTATGATTTTTACAGTCCAATGGGCAGTGCACAACAGATAACTTTTATTTGGACAATGAAGGTGATCTACTTATGCGGAATTCGGAAAACTTTTGTGGCAACGGCAACTTTGCAAGAGAAACTCTATTCAACGAAGTCGTATTTGCCTATATCTCCACAAGCAGTTATAGTGGAAATTTTAATTGCTCCATGAATGTTGTGCCACAGTCTTGTAGCTGTGGCTGGTCCGTCAATACACGCATTGTCAATGGCGAGCAGGCTTCGGCCAATGAATATCCCAGTATGGTAGCACTCAAGGATATCACCAGTAGTAGACAATCTTTCTGTGGTGGAACTATTGGTATGTCGCTGGTACACCCAATGTGTCTCTGCTAACCGGCTTTGTTATCCACAGTTTCCCGTCGCCATGTAGTAACTGCTGGACATTGTGTATCCCAAGTTAGCAAAGCCACCAATGTTGTGGTTATAGCGGGCGTAACTAACTTACAAAATCGTAAGTAAATCTTAACAACATAATAACTTAATAGTTCCCAAAAATGTGTAAATTTTGAAACTGGACACAAGAATTTTGTCTTAAATGAGCCCAGTTTAGGCTAGGTATAGATGAAGGTGAAATTTTGAGTTGACTAAATAATTCCTGTGTACAATCAATCTGAAATGAAAGTGCTGAGCTGCAGTTCATATTTTTCCAATAACACAGCGGAGTTGGTGATACCCGACTTTAGAATAACCTATACCTTTATTTAAGAAAACAAACACGTTTACCTAATCTGCACAAAAATTAAACAATAGAATTTCTCGCGTTTAGGCGAATAACGATAGATAACCTAGAAGATTAGCAAATTCAACCGAATTTAATAAAGCAAATAACGGTGTAACTACTAGATGCGAATCTCTTCTACTGGGAAGGAATAAAGATAACGACATGATACGAAAAACTTCATCTTCTGCAGCTAAATGCACATCAGATATTTTAGATTGGTGACTCTACGTCGTATAGTCTTTGAGATCTGCGTGTTCATTCAAAATCGGTCGGACGGACATAGCTCAATCGCTACCCTAGGTTATGATAAACATTTTGGTAAAAAGACCCAACCACGCCAATATTAAGCTTTTACTTACATTTACACAAATCTGGGATAATCTTTGTACCTTGCATGAAGTTTTTTTTCGGAAATTTATAAATTAAGCTTGTGAAGAGATACAACTTTAAAATTCCGTAACTGATGTTTTATTTCCAATTTTTTTATAAACAGCTGATTATATAGGTTTTACAACTACACTCACTAACACAGTTTTAAATTCTATTAAGGAATATATTTTTATATATAGTCCGCCGTTTCCCAGATGTCGCATAATCCAAATCAAAAAACTTTATTTGACCTCTTTCTTGAGTGCTTGGAAATCAAATATTTGCTGGCTGATTATGACTATATCCTATCCTTTCTCGATATCAGCTCAGCATCGCTTATCAAAATTATTGCGTTAAGAGATGTCTAGTTCAAAAAAAGAAATATTAATTTTTTTGCAGCAGTTGGCTATGCTAATTCGTTATAGGCTTATTATAGCGATATCACCAGCTCTATCTAAGACTGTCTTCTTCATAGTGTTATACCAAGAATAGATAGGTTTTGGTCGTTATCCCTTAGCTTTCCCTTCAAACACCATTATCTAGGAATTTTTTTTTCCTATCATGCAGTATAGGCAAGCTATCCCTGACGTTGCATTCAAATGATTAGTAAGAATCTGTCTTTTGCTATGTAAACGTAGATTTATGCAAAGATTTTTGTGAAGTATATCGTTTGAAATATACTTTGTCTTAGCCTCGTTCACTGCCAGGCCCAGTTTTTTCGATAGCAAAAAATGAAGCGATAACATCTCCCAATGAAATCATTATTACTGGTGTATGAAAGAAGGTGTGCACATTTTTATAAATAAAAATAGTGCCACTTCAGCGGTTTTCCACTTTAATTACGAAATTGAAAAAGTTTCACGATGGAGGGTATCCCTGCGTCAAACGTAGAACGCTATGAAAATATTGAGAAATTTTTATTGCTACCTTGGCAACTTTATTCTGCCAACACACTAAACCTTTGCAGAAATATCGAGTCCAAACATGGTTGTATATAGGCGTATCCATTACTGAACTATCGAATGCAGATTTTCTGTCGATAGAAAGATGACGGCGTAAATTCAAGACCTGATGTACTGTGGAATTGCCAGACCATTAGCCGCATTAATAAGTTACAATTAGTGTATTTCGTATGTAACTTTTACAGATTGTCGCGTCACCTAACTTTAGTACAAGATAAAGGACACTTTCTTTTTCTAAAGAACAACCCGCCGTGTCACCACATCGCCGGCAACCTTCAATAACTCGGAAGAAAGGCCATAGCAACCGGCTGCTACATGTTTTTTGAGTCGCATTATCGTTATTTGAATCTGATCATGGCTGGGTTTTATTCGGGCCCTTTTCTCCAACGACAGATTTGGGGCAAATTTGCTTGCAAGTAGCTTGAAGCTTGGTGTACACTGCGAGTCTGTGCAAGATTACCACTTTTGTCTTCAGTTTTTGTTTAACTCTTCGTAATTTTTTTCCTCTGCCCATCGACTTTCTTTCGCCGCACTTATACTGCCCCCCTTTGTTCTAACTGCAGCATTGTTGTGTTGACGGCACTTTTTGCTGCAGTAAAGTCGTGATTCGCCATGGTTCCGTATGAGTGGATATTTGAACACATTATAACTCATTATAATTTTTAGAAAAGATTTTGGCTTTGTAGATTGTAAGTAGAACTCTCATATAACTGTTTCAAAAATTGATAAATATTTCAATAAATCTTTAAAAATTATGACTATTTTTTTTTTTTTGACAGCATCAAGCTCCCAATATTATGATCAGTATGCCATACAGCAATTCTATGCCCATGAACAATATCAAAGTGATCCTGTAGTGAATGATATTGCAATAGCAGTCACGGCTAGCCCCATTAAGTTTACACGTGGAGTGGGACCCATATGCTTACCACCACCTGGCACGTAAGTCATGCCGAAACCCAAACAAAACAATATAAAAAAATATAATTTTTCTCTATACGCAAAAGTACCGATGACTTTAGCTACGATACCGTTGATGTTATTGGTTGGGGCACCATCTTCTTTGCTGGACCTACCTCATCCACATTGCAGAAGATCAATTTAATGGTAGTGAGCAACCCGGATTGTCAAACGGAATACAATGGTGTAGCAACTATTAACTCCGGCCAAGTATGCACCTATGATTATTCTGGCAATTCACGTGATTCCTGTCAGTATGACTCTGGTGGCCCCGTCATTCTTAAGCTGTCCAAACAATACCTGGTTGGTATCATTAGCTTTGGCAAAAATTGCGCTGCCGGATCGTATCCTATGGGAGTGAATACACGCATTACTTGGTATATCAATTGGATACGTCAAAAGATTGGTTATAGCAACTGTGCTGTAACCATGTAAGTTAATGGGATAATAAAATGTTTGAAAAGTTTGTGTCAGATATTATATTCAGGGTTGGGTAGCATCAAATTGTAAGGGCATTAATAATATTTTTTAAAAAGCGCTGAACTGTTAAAAAAAATGGAAGCATTTAGTAAAACGTTCATGGTGATGCCACAGCTTTATTATAAAAATGCACCGAAAAAAGTTTCCTAATAGAATTTCATACAAAATGTTAGGTTTTTATAAATTCATGATTCATAATCTTTCCTAAATCGATCGCTTATTATATTTAGAATTCTCTTTATCAATATTAAATAAACGGCGTTGTTAAGATTGGTGATTTGTAAAAAACATGTACTAAAAATTTGAATAATTATATATTAAGAATATCTTACTACAGCAAATATCTATTCATATTCCTAATACTATTTTCAAAGAACATTAAAAACTAAATAAAAAAATTGCGTAAAAAGTGAATTTTACACTGATAGTTTTCGCCGGATGGATTTAGATTTTTATAGTTTTCTCTAAAATAAATTTATTTAATTTTTCTGACTTAAACTGACGCAGGACTCGAAGCCGATGAGAACTCTTGGTTCTTCATGAAAGAAATTTTATATTAACAATTTCTTTAATGAGACGCTGAGTAGATACCTGAAGGGTCCCACAAAAAAATTGTAATTTTAAAAATTATTTCCGTACTATTCTTGTAAAAGAAGCCCTAAAACAGCATCAAGATAAAATTACTATTTCGTTCGCTCAAGTACTACTCTTTTTTATTTTGAAAGAAATTTACAACACATTTAAAGACTGAAAAATCATTCTGTATTTCGACTTCCGTATTGGAACTTCGTAGTTCCGTCCTTGATTACTAGTAAAAAGTCGTGTAACTGTCAAACCAACAATTCTCATCTACTCGAAGCACCCGTGAAAGCGAAGGCTGGCCCATTTCTGATGCTTTCCCACGAGTTAAGTTAAGTTATCTTGTGTCATTATGCAATTTTCAACTAAAAGTCGGCACACGGTTATTATTATTATTTTCATAATATTTCGCAGTAAAAAGAGTTAAGAAAGAGGATCCTAAGCTGAAAACATATGATAAAATAAAAGTATCACCCTATACTCTCAAAAGAGTCTTACTCAATATGTTTAAGCATTGCGCTTATCTTAACAATTAATTCTTAAAAAATAAACTTGAATGAAAATACAAAATATTTGATGTACCAAAAATATCTTGACATTGGCTCGGAAACCCAATTTACTCTATCTCTTATTTATTTTACGTATTATGTACTACATAATTTACATATCAATGCCTTCTTATATATGAGCTGCTTCGTTTGATTTTCGTTCAGTTGTCTTTCATCGCTAAGCAGCTCCCAGCTGTACCATGGATACAAGACACCTAGGAGTACTGCTACTATTGCTTTCTTTGCTAGCTACTCCGGCACACTTGCAGCAATGCAGCAAGCAATACAGCTTAGGATCGAATCAGTTTCTTAACATTACCAGCGAAAACTATCCGGCAGCATATGCACCTGGTACCAATTGTCGCTATCGCATTGTGGCGCCTCCTAATCATGTACTGCAGCTCACCTGTCAATTTGAATTGGTAAGTTGAAGGCATATTGTTTAATTTAATAAATCCTTTCTACGAGCGTCTTACAGTATCCCGATAGCTGCGGTACTGAATTTTTATTCATTTCACGCGACGGTGATCTGCAATTTCGGGATGCAGAGCGTTACTGCCGCATGGGCATGCTGAGACGCACCTCCAATTTTCAATCCATTGCCCTCGCCTACCACTCCACCAGTGTGAATACACAGCAACGCGCACGTCTTAGCTGTCAAGTGACCACACAACGTCTACCCTGTGAATGTGGCTGGTCCTTTCCTGGTCGCATATCCAACGGCGTGGAGGCAGCTAAATATGAATTTCCTTCCATTGTGGCACTGCGAGATTTGGGCTCAAGCCAACGCGTGTTCTGTGGTGGTAATATAGTAAGCAGTCACTTTATACTTACTGCGGCACATTGTACGGCACGCCAACCGTTGGCCAGTCGCATCGTAGCACTAGTTGGAGAGCATGATCTTAGTGTAGGTGAGTTGTCGTACATGCACGCTTTAATTGGGTCTTGGGTAATATATATATATATACTGTTTAGCCGGCGAATCCAACTATGAGGGTCAATACGCTATAAGCAGAATTATTAATCATCCCAGATATACAACAACCAATACGGGAGAAATCAATGACATTGCACTGCTGCAGACCGTCAGAGCCATGGAGTGGTCACGTGGTGTTGCCCCCATTTGTTTGCCGCTGAGGCAGTCGTAAGTAGTCGAAGTTAAGTCGAAGCTAGCATACATTATTAACTCATAATTTCATTGCCAGGGAGCAAAGCTTCAGTTATGTGAATGTTGATGTTGTCGGCTGGGGCACAATGGGCTTTTCCGCACCCAAGGCCAACATATTGCAAAAGGCAACACTCCTGACCATGGAAAATAGAGCTTGTCAGGAGCAGTATAATAGCAGTATTGTAGCTTCACAGCTGTGTACCTATGATTCGCGCGGTTTAGGTCAGGATTCTTGCCAATATGATTCCGGCGGTCCGGTTATATTTCGTCAGCAACAACGTCTCTTTTTGCTAGGTGTTATCAGTTTTGGAAGACCCTGTGGCCAACCATATAGCATTGGTATAAACACACGCATCACGGCACATTTAAACTGGATCTGGGGCTATATAGGCGGTGAAGTATGTGTGCGCTAGGGATTCTTAAGTTACATAAATCTGTCACATTATATAGTTGCAAATAGTTATACATATATACATATGCTTTGCTGTCTAGAACTTAACTCAATTCAAGTTGTGTTTGCCGCTTCTGTTAGTTGTTATGTGTTCCATCTACTGCATCATTGCCTTCCTCATCCATCTTTGGTTTTTGCCAGCTTCGAGTGTTGACAAAAGCCTTAATTTGCATTTAAATTAAAAAGCTGTGACATGTTTTGCCTATATTTAAACAACGCACAATCGCTCTGCACTTCAAGCTTTGCAAGAACCCTCATGTACCCTCTTACCGACGCATGCCCCAAGTCATAGTTCTTACGCACTGCAGCAAAAGTTCTTTGGAAAATTTTGCGCTTTACAAGTTCGGAGCATAGCCAACTATTTAGAGGATATGTGTGCAAGCTCAGCTAAATACTTTTTCAATATTTCAAATACTAGGCAGCCAACGCCCGTCCCACTTCGCACCGTAACCGCTTATTAACAATTTTATTTCACAAAAAATCTTATGGATCTTAAGATTCATTTATATAAAAGTGAGAAATATTTTTGAACTTTAAACAAATGCAGCTACTTTAAATTAAAGTAATAATCCTTACTTGTACAATATTTTTAATAATAAATAAAGTCACGAGCTCTGCTCAATGTTTTATGAAGAAACAAAATCGTGCTTTTTCAACACTCTAAACAAAAATGTCTGTTGCAACTGTTTCGTATTCTTACGATTCTTATATTCTCTGAAGATATGCGGATAAAAATTAGCATTAAAAATCAAAACGATTTAAAGCAAGTAATTTGATTTGATTTACCCTACAAAGTCCCACTTCCTATCACCAATTTTGCGGTGATGTAACTTCTAGGGTATAATAAATTCGTCATTTCATGTTTTTTAGTATCCTTATTCTTATATTGTTGTATATGCATTTATTATATAATGCAACACGCTTCTAATATTGTTGTAGTTCTTGTTGTAATTGTGTGCTAACTCAATTGTTTCGGGCGTTTGTTGTCTGCTTTTTGTTATCTACAAAATTGCGTTAAATTTTGACAAACCCCGGAGTCTCCTACCGGATTGTGAAATTAATAAATGTGCAATTTTCATAGAAATGGAAAAACTCTTGAATGTTGTGTGCATGTTGATAAAAGTAGAAGTAGATTTTGTAATTGAATTTCTGTCAGCAATAAATAAATTTAAGGCTCCCTTTTATTTTTTAAGTTTTGTAACAACTCAACAATACTTACATATTTTAAAATCTTAGCAAACCAGTTTCCCCATTTTAAAATATTCGACTTCAAGTATATAAGCAATATTTCCAGTATAATTTTCAATATCAATATGTCCGGAACTTAATTTGAATAAAAATTAATATCGCACAATGTCTTTAATAACCAAGAAGGGCACAGTTTTATTCCGCATGGCTCTAGGACCGATGCGTCCAATTGTGTATACATCCCCGATTCAACAATATCAACCTATTTGCAAGATACTCACCGAACTGGAGAATGGAGGAGGCACTGACATGCAGATTTTCAGAAGTTTTCATAAATACAGAAAAGAGACGAGAAAATACAGAGAGAAAGTAGTCAGCAGAAGAGATCATACCAAGAGTCGGAAACTGGACAACGAGGAACGAGGAACATTGCCTGATAAAACATTTAACCGTATTGAGAGTGATGAACGCAAAGAGATTGACTCCGGCACAGGTGATTCAGCCAAAATAAATGAATATAAAAAGGAATATAATATTGGTGAAATTCGCGAAGTGGTCTTTGGGCAACCTCAAGTAGATAATATCATAGATGAAACTTATTCCGGAACTAATAACAACCTGTTAAACGCTGTGGTCAAGCTAAAACCTTTAGTAACAAAACAGAGGCCTGCTAGAGAAGTTGTAGCTCCATATGGCAATGGCATGGATGCACGCCAAAAGTGGAATGAAATGCGGCAACGTATTGTCTCTAACGACAAATAGAAAAATAAAAGATGAATAAGAACTGTCCAACTAATTGATTACAAGTTCAAAAAATTATTAACTGTCATTTAAATCAAAATTATACTAAAAACAGCGTAAAAAATTTAATAAACTGAATTTTTACAACTTTTATTATTCCCTTAATATTTCACTAGTGTAAGGGTTGCAACTAGGACCGTTTTAAAAATTAATGACTTTTGTATCTGTGTTAACTAGGAGTAAGACGAACTTGGCGGCACTTTAGGCAACGAAGAAAAGTAGGAAGTCAATATCTCCGACGTTCCCATCAGCATGCAAATCTACCACTATCGGCGCTCATTTTAATCAGCTTAAATTAGTTCACACAGCATATCAGGTGTGTAAGTCAATACACCCCGCTGAGTGCATCGGCTTTTCATACGAAAGTTTAAGTCGGCGAGAAATTAGTCTAATAAACATTATCAATTATTTAATTTTAAATCAGTTATGTAATTTAAGGCCAACGAAAAAGTTCGATGGGTCAACAATGGCAAGGATGATTTTTGGTTATCTACAAAATTGCTTTAATATTTGAGAAACCCTGAAGTCTTCTATCTGGTTGTGAAAAAAATAAATGTTCAATTTTTACAGAAATGCAAGAACTTTTAACTGTGTTGTGCATATTGATGGTATTTTATAGAAGTAGAATTCTGATTGGGTGGGCCTGGTATTCATTTGAACAGAAAGAAGCTTCTGATTGCTGTCAACCAGAGATCTATGTCTCAAAAAAGGGAATGTCCGGTCCCTTAACAAAAATGTAGCCCCTGTCCAATTAACGGATGCCCTCGGAAAAATTTAAAGCTGATTTAAAGGCCATCCAGGACGTGATTGCTCTAAGCAAACAAGCTGTAATATTGACTACTTCTGCCATTCGCAGTAAGCCGGAGACTTCCCCACCACCTCTCGAGTTTTATTCATGTGAGTGACCGGATATAATCCGTGTCGAAGCAAGATTTTCTAATTTAAACCTAGTTTGCGCGTACGTTCCGGCGTAAGAAAATACCGATACTTAAAATATGTGTTCTATGCTCTAAATGATCAACCTTGAGGACTTTGATGCAAAGCTTAGATGAAACGATTTTTAATCCCACCATCAATCCGTTCAGCCTCCATGAGACCACCTCCAATAACGGTCTTAGGCTTATCGATTTTTCCACAGGGAGAAAGATGCAAGTTTTACCATCAGATTTAAACAGCTCGATATGCACAAGGCAACTTGGCTGTTCTCTGATCAAAAAACAAGAAATCAAGTGGGTCATATTGTGATCGGCGCAGTGGATGCATCGAGCGTGTTGGACGTGGGTACGTTTCGTGTTGTCGATATCAATTCCGATGCAAGCGATAGGAACTCGAGGTTTAAAGGGGCAGAAACGCTTGAAAATTCTAACAACCTCGTGATGCAAGGTTTCAAGCCCAGCGCCTTTCACTGCCGGTATCTATATGGAAATCTGATTACTGATACACACAGAAATATTATTTCTCCAAGCTGCAAGCAGGCGATAAAGTGACAAATGAAAAAATTTGACAGTAAATTTGAACAGTAAACTCCTCTGCAAAATGTGGCTGTGCTTAAGAATGGTGACCTGACGATATACGCAAATTACCGGGGAACTTCTGTACTCTTCTGTATTCTCTGTGAAAGACTGAAGCACTGACGTAGTAAATCCACCATATACCAGATCTTCACATAATGAAACCCCTATACGCAGCATTGTCCGACCTCTGTCAAAGTAGGAAACGACGTCTTCGAAGCCTTAAATACCGTTCGAGGATACAGGCAAGGCGTCCCTCTTCGCACGATAGATTAAATTTAATAATTTGAATCATTGATTATGTCGCGAACCTTGACCTGTATGAGCTCTACAATCGCAGGTTGTGATAGCCAATTAAAGAAAAATAAAAGTAGATTTTTAAATTAATTTCATTAAGCAATAAATAAATTTTATGCCCGTTATTTTTTAATTTTGTAGCAACTCAATAATGTATAAAAAAATATAATTCCTAGCAAACCAGTTCTCCATTTCCAAATATTTGACCTTACGAATCTAAGCAATATTTTCAGTTTCACTTCCAATACACAAATATTTGGATCTCAAATCAAAATTAATAACGCACAATGTCTTTAATGACGAAGAAGGGCACAGATTTGTTTCGTACGGCCCTAGGTGCGATGCGTCCGATACATCCAATTGCATATAGATCCCCGATGCTCCGATATCAACAGCCTATTTGCAAATTTCGTACCGGAAGCATTGCTTTGAAAAATGTCAGCCAATTTCATAAAGACAAAAAAGAGGCGACAAAGTACAAAGAGGAACCAAAGAAAAGAAAAGATCTTGCAAAGTGTCGGAAGCCAGCCTACGAAGAACGAAGAACATTCCCTGATAGGAAATGTAACCATGTTGAGGGTGATGAACATAATGAGAGTTACTCCGAAGGTGGAATTCGGAAGGAATTTTTCAATCCAAAAAATTATGCAGATGACACAGCTGCTGTAAATGAAAATGAAGAGAAATACATAGTGGGTGAAATTCGTGAAGTGGTCTTTGGGCAACCTCAAGTAGATAATAACATGGATGAAACTTTTTCCGGAACTAATAACAACCTATTAAACGCTGTAACCAAGCTAAAACCATTAGTAACAAAACAAAAGCCTTCTAAAAAAATTGTACCTCCATATGGCAATGGCATGGATGCACGCCAAAAGTGGAATGAAATGCGGCAACGTATTGTCTCTAACGACAAATAGCAAAATAAAAGATAAATAAGAACTGTCCAACTAATTGATTACAAGTTCAAAAAATTAGTAACTGTCATTTAAATCAAAATTATACTAAAAACAGCGTAAAAAATGTAATTAACTGAATTTTTACAACTTTTATTATTCCCTTAATATTTCACTAGTGTAAGGGTTGCAACTAGGATCGTTTTAAAAATTAATGACTTTTGTATCTGTGTTAACTAGGAGTAAGACGAACTTGGCGGCACTTTAGGCAACGAAGAAAAGTAGGAAGTCAATATCTCCGACGTTCCCATCAGCATGCAAATCTACCACTATCGGCACTCATTTTAATCAGCTTAAATTAGTTCTCACAGCATATCAGGTGTGTAAGTCAATACACCCAGCCCAGTGCATCGGCTTTTCATACTTCTTTTTCATAATATTTGAGAAACCCTGAAGTCTTCTATCTGGTTGTGAAAAAAATAAATGTTCAATTTTTACAGAAATGCAAGAACTTTTAACTGTGTTGTGCATATTGATGGTATTTTATAGAAGTAGAATTCTGATTGGGTGGGCCTGGTATTCATTTGAACAGAAAGAAGCTTCCGATTTCTGTCAACCAGGCGGCAGCCAGAGTGATCTCTGTTTCAAATGATTGCAAGTTGAGACACAGCCTCCATGCATTGCCTCCTGGGTAGCTATTTAGCATCCGCAAAATAGCAAGCTAGTGTGCGCAGCGAGTCGTCCGGACGATAAACGGTTATGCGCAGAATTTGGTTCCCGCCTTGTAAAAATAGAATTCCAACGAATACAAAACAAACCTCGTATAAAATTACCTACTCCCATTGTTGACGACAAACGGAATCTGAAAAAGGACCACGATTTGAGAATATGCAGCTGGAATGTAAGGAGCCTAAATAGGAATAGTGCCACGATCTAATTGGCGGATGCCCTCGACAAACTGAAGGCTGATATAAGCGCCATCCAGGAAATGAGAGGGACAGGACAGGGTTGCTCTAAACAATCAAGCTTAGATATCACAGCTGCCATGCGGAAAGGCGCAGATTTGCTGTAAGCCGGAGACTTCGCCACCGTGTCTCCAGATTTACTCCTGTGAGTGAACGGCTTGCTATAATCCGTGTCAAAGCAAAATTTTTTAATCTAAGCTTGATTTACGCACACGCCCCGACGGAAGAAAAGAAGGACTACCAATGCCAACATTGACTCCGATCATTATCTTGTTGCAGCCAAGATATGCATGCGGCTCTGCCATTCGAAACATACACATCCCAGCACGCAACGAAGGCTAGACGTCGCTAAGCTGCAATCAAAACGGACAATTGAAGCCTACTCCGCTCACCGCTCGGAACTGCTCAACCGACCCAACCCCCACAACCCCGACCCACATTAGATAGCTACAGGGAGAAGAGGTAGGAATAGAGGCTCCTTTTCAGACGCAAAAAACTGGAGCAGGAAAGGCACGAGCGAAAAGAACTCGAGGTGCTAAGAGGCAGAAATGACGCTCGAAAATTTTATCAACAAATAGACCGTCTGACTCAGGGTTTCCAGGCCAGAGCCTTTTACTGCCGGGATAAAGAGGAAAAACTGGTTACAGATACACAGTGTACACTGAGATTGCCATTGGAGAAAGCGCACCGACACGACCAATCGTCGACAACGTGGATGTCACTACACCTAGCCTTAATGAAGTCAGAGTTGCAATAATGCGACTTAAAAACAAAAACAGGGATGTCACCGCTGCGTTTTCCGCAATCGATCGAAAAAATTAACACTCTACAAGACGCTCATCCTGCCCGTGCTGTTTGTTATACGGTGCAGAAGCATGGGTTGTGTCGCGGATGAATGCAGCCGCGCTTGGAGTGATCGAGAGAAAAATTCTTCGCAAAAAAAACAACAAACAAACAATAAATAAGTTTTATGCCCGTTTTTTTAATTTTGTAGCAACTCAATAATGTATACAAATTTTTAAATCCTAGCAAACCAGTTTTCCATTTCCAAATAATTGACTTTACGATTCTAAGCAATATTTTTTCCAATACACAAATATTTGGAACTGAATTAAAATTAATAACGCACAATGTCTTTAATTACCAAGAAGGGCACAGAGTTGTTTCTAGGTCCCATGCGTCCGATACGTCCGATTGTATATAGATCCCCGATGCTACGATATCAACAGCCTATTTGCAAGATTCGAACCGGACGCATTGCTTTGCAACATGTCACAGGATTTCTTAAAGGCAAAAAAGAGGCGACAAGGTAGAGAGAAGAAAAGAAATGATCTTGCAAAGTGTCGGAAGCTAGCCTACGAAGGACGAAGAACATTCCCTGATAGGAAATGTAACCGTGTTGAGGGTGATGAACATAATGAGAGTTACTCCGAAGGTGGAATTCGGAAGGAATTTTTCAATCCAAAAAATTATGTAGATGACACAGCTGCTGTAAATGAAAATGAAGAAAAATACATAGTGGGTGAAATTCGTGAAGTGGTCTTTGGGATGTCTCAAGTAGATAATAAAAACGATGAAGCGTATTCCGGAACTAAAAACAAATTATTAAACGCTGTGATGAAGCTAAATCCTTTCGGGGCAACACAAAAGCCATCTTAAGAAGTTGAAGTTCCATATGGCAGAATGGATCGAAATACGTTAACGAATTGTTTCCAGCGACAAATGGACAGCAAGATAAAAGATAAATGAGAGCTATCTAGCTAAATAAATACAAATTCCCACCAATAAAAATAAGTAGCATTCATATAGATTTAAATTATATTCAAAACAACATAATAAATAAAATAAACCGAATTTTCACAACTAATTGTACACTTTTTGATTAGTAGTATCAACACAACAACCAATGATATACAAAGGTGAACTGATCAGTACTTGGACTCACAGCTTGATTGCGTGCAAGCGAACGAGAAATTAAATCTCGGGTTAACTAATCTTCACGACAGCTTTTGTTTGAAAAATCTGAAGAATAATCGTGAAACTGTAACGCTTACGATTTTAAATTTTTTTAATTTTAAATTAGTATTTTGAGAACAACTGCATTGAAAGATAAAATAAAACATAACCAACATCTCGTGTTAGCAGAGATTTTAATAATACTTTTGCAAATGCGATGAGCTTCGCCTTGAGTTCGCCCTTGGTCAAAATTTTGTGCTATATTTAAAAACTGAAGAAAAAGATTGCTTTGCAAAACTTAAAAAAATAAAAAGGGTTGTATGCAAACGGGTTGGAAATAGGGACTGCTTTTGTTTGCAATCTAAGCACTCAGGAGACCACACGAAAATTTAAAATAAACTTAATCATTGCTGATGCAAGTCTATTGTTGTTGCTTATTAATTTAAGAGTAATTATGGTTTTTGTGGTCATAGTCACAAGTCCATACCCTGAACCTGTGGTATAAACTTTATATTGAGCTTGTGCAGGCCAAAAAAATATATAACACCTAAAGTTGAAGAGCTGCAGTGACCCAAAATGTGATAAATGAGACTTGAGAAGTTTATATACCCATGTCCACTTGTCCGTCCCTACTTCCGATCGAAAACCTGGATCTCAACGCCTCTCAAAAAAAGTTCTCTGACTGATGATATATATTGGGCTTTTCAGCACCATTTTGAACGAATATCAAAAAGTTTCGGATGAATAATTCGATTGTTTAAAAAACATATAATAAACCATCTCGGCACAATTGTTTTTTTTTTATGTTCCAAGCAGTCCACAAAAGTTGATCAATACTGGTTGGCTATATAGCAAATCGATGAAAATAATAACAAACGGAGTAAAACAGTTTTACTCATAAAAGTTTTTGTTTTTCATTTGTTTTTGTAAAAGATTGATGACCAAAGACCCATTTCTGAGGGTTTTTAGTGCATCGTGTATTAGGTTTGACTCAAAAGGTATTGCTGGCTTAAGTAGTATAGCTGGTGCTTTTGCAGAGTACCACTTCTCTGGCGCTATCAAAAACCTATTGGCAGTTTAGTTCTTAGATTTCGAATTGGGTTGTTTTTAAACCTGCCTTTATAAGATTAATCATTTCAATTGATTAATAATTGTTCTCATCTTTTTGGGCACTTTAGACAAAGATGAAAAGAAGGAAGTGATTGCCGTAAGGGATGCAGATAATGATAATAAAAACGTTTTTAAATTGTCTAATATTCATTGTAGCATTTGTAATGAATTCTGGTGCAAAACTTTTGGTATGCAACTTTGAATCGAGCAGTTCCATTTCCGGACGCAAGTAAGATTTCCGTAAAAGAGAATAAACTTTCATGATTTCCTGACACCCACTGATGATTTGCAAAATCGAATGGGAATTACAAGAAATCATTTTTTTCTTTATGTTAATAAAATTATTAACTATATCATGGCTATCAAAGCGGACTCTTGCAGGGGCTAAATATTTGTAGAGAATACACTTTTACATTAGAGACATCACCTTGAGAGACAATGCGAAACCAATGTTTTTCAAATATGGTAATTGATTTACCGTCAGTTGGTTAGAAAGAAATTCTATATCTGTCACCAGTTGGTTTGTTGCTTACTTTATGAAAAAAAATCTAAGTATACTTATATTTAAATTTCCAGCAAACCGGTTAAGCCATTTTAAAATAATAGGCCTCGATAAATCAAGCAAAATTATCAGTAATAATTCTGGAACGAAACTATTTGGAACTCTTAAACTAAATTCGAAAACGCGTCATGTCTTTAATAACCAAAAATTGTACAGGTTTGTGGCGTATGGCCCTACATCCAGTTACTCCATTTCGTGACATTAGCTATATATCCGCGTTTCAACCATGTCAGCTGCCATTTTGCAAAATACGTACCAACCGAAAGCATTTGCTTAATTCCATGAAGAAAGCGCCGGTAAATGTCAAAGGTTTTCATATAAACAAAAAAGACCCGTCCAACAACAAAGGCAATAAAGAGAGCGAATTAGATAATTCTGCCAACGACTCTATGGAAAAACCTGCAGAGGATGAAATTGAAGTGGCTGAACTTCGAGATGTAGTTTTTGGATTGCAGGATGATGACAATAATGAAACTGATTATGGTACAAATAACGATCTATTTGACCTTGTGGCTAAGCAAAATCCGAAAAAACTCAACATTTTTGAAGAGCAATCTAAAAGGTTGTTAGATTACCGCAAAAAGTGGGCCGTTATGCGGCATCGTATGGTCTTTAAGGACGAATAGACGCATGAATGATAAATTAGAGTAGCGCAGCCAATTAATTACAAGATCGCACCTTTCACTATTGTAAAGTTTTTCGATAGTGGTATCAAAACTGCACTCAATATTATGCGACGGAAAACTGATGCTTGGGCTTATCGCTGAAACACATGCAAGAATACGGTGCCTCCGATGCATTTCGTTACAAAAGGAGTTCGACTAGCCAATACAGAGTGTGTGGGGTTCATTGGCTCCTTCTGAGGGACTTTTCGCGAATGAAAAAAATACAAATTAGAATCAATAGCCGAGATGCGGAAACGTAACGTGTTTAATAATGTACCATCTTATCGATTATAAGTTTCCGAAAAATTAAACAATTTCATTTCAATTTTTGCATAGAATGTTATTACATTGTCTTATTTTTTGTAACAGTTTTCTTTATTTTAAGCAATCCTTCTAAGGGGCCGATTGGATTTTTTTGGCAAATTTGAGTAGTTAAATATTCAATTGATTCAAATATGTTCGTGAATCGCACCAAAAACTAATAACAAAAGATTATAAGTAACATAATTATATAATATCATACATAATAACACAGAGCCAAATGTTTTAAAACGATAATATGGGGACTCGAAAATTTGTGAGGCCCTATTGTGTAGCCCTTATTGTTCTTATGATATAATTTTGGATACAACTCTTTTTATAGCCCTTCATAATGAAGGATACCACTTTGTGAGAAATAGTAATGAATTTCGAATATTTTAATTGAGTCATAGAATATGAATATAATTATTTCTATTCAAAAATTTTGACATTGTCGCAGCATTATGGTATTATGTTCAATTGAGTAAAAAGGTAACTTTTCTTGAGGGCCTTATCCAATACCTGGTTTTGAAATCCAAAAATTTACCCTATACGGCGGAGCCTACCACTGCTTCACAGTTCGGTATTAAATGTGTAATTTTCATGAAAACTCTGGGGATCTTGTCCAAATTGGTGGAATTTTAAAGAAGTAGAGTTTTAATTGATATAGAAAATAAATAATTAATAAATTTATTCATCTTAACTATAAACCACGCTCCAAAGACCGGGCGTGGATATATCTCTATTAAGCGCTGTTCGAAATGAACGGCGACCTACAGCTTAAAGGCGAATCCGAACGGCGGTATCTTTAATTAAAGGAGATTTTCCTATGTAAATAGCCATGCCACTGCTAGACAAATGCACCAGTGCTGCAGGGTGGACCCGAATCACCGACCTTCCGAATTAGAGTCGAGTGCACAACAATAAAATGCTTCTTTTCATTTTATGGTGTTTCTTTTTATACCTGATAATTTGTCACTTTGTTTATTTTTATAAATCTTATAGCAACCCGGCAAAATTCATTCATTTCATTTTTAGTTTCTAGCAAACTAGTGTAACCATTTCAGACTAAAAGGCCTAGAGAAAACAAGCAAAATTATCAGTAAAAATTTTGGAAAAAAAAATTTTGGAACTCTTAAACTAAATTCGAAAACACGTCATGTCTTCAATAACCAAAAATTGTACAGCTTTGTGGCGTATGGCCCTACGTCCAGTTACTGCATATCGTTCCATTGGCTACATATCCGCGACTGAAGGTTGTCATCTGCCTATTTGCAACACAAGTACCAACCGGATGGATTTGCTTAATTCCGTGAAGAATGCGCCGGGAAATGTCAAAGGTTTTCATAAACGCCAAAATGATCAGACAGAATACAAAGGCGAAGAAAGAAGCGAATCGGATCTTTTCAAGCGTCGTAAGCATAGCAACTCAAGACGAACTTACGCTAATCGAAAAAGTACAGAGGAAGTTGATTACTACGAGTGGCAGTCCGAAAATCGCAGACAAAAAGAAATGTTCAATGAAGAGGATGATGCCGACGACTCTGTGGAAAAATCTGCAGAGAAAGAAATTGAAGTGGCTGAACTTCAAGATGTAGTTTTTGGATCGCAGGATGATGACAATAATGAAGAGGATTATCGTCCTAATAACGATCTATTTGACCTTGTGGTTAAGCAAAATCAGAAAAAAAACAAGCAATTGGAAGAGCTATCTAAAAAAAATTTAGATGCCCGCAAAAGATGGGCCGAGATGCGCCACCGTATGATCTTCAATCACACGTGGACAACATAATTGATAAATTATAGTAACGCAACCAATTAATTAATTAATTAATTACAAGCTAATGGAAAATAAAATATGGCAATAGGCGCTTTGATAGCAATTTTCACAACTATTTATATTATTTTTCAATAAAGGCATCAATATGCAAAGGTGAGCTTACCGCTTAAAGACGTGTGAGGCCTACGATGAAAACAAAACTCGGTTATATTTTGGACAAAGGTGTTGGGTTTTTTTGAGCTTGACTAACGACAAGAGACAGTGTGGGGTTCATTGGCATACGAATAGTAATATTTAGAATCTTTATAGCTATATGTGAGGAAAGCACAGAGAAGTCATAGGTACTAAATTTAGCATATGAAATACCAGAAAAAAAGGTAGTATTATTTAAACATTAGCCAAGGCTAAATATTTTAAGGAAAATCCCAAAATAGCAACTCAAGACGAACTTACGCTAATCGAAAAAGTACAGAGGAAGTTGATTACTACGAGTGGCAGTCCGAAAATCGCAGACAAAAAGAAATGTTCAATGAAGAGGATGATGCCGACGACTCTGTGGAAAAATCTGCAGAGAAAGAAATTGAAGTGGCTGAACTTCAAGATGTAGTTTTTGGATCGCAGGATGATGACAATAATGAAGAGGATTATCGTCCTAATAACGATCTATTTGACCTTGTGGTTAAGCAAAATCAGAAAAAAAAACAAGCAATTGGAAGAGCTATCTAAAAAAAATTTAGATGCCCGCAAAAGATGGGCCGAGATGCGCCACCGTATGATCTTCAATCACACGTGGACAACATAATTGATAAATTATAGTAACGCAACCAATTAATTAATTAATTAATTACAAGCTAATGGAAAATAAAATATGGCAATAGGCGCTTTGATAGCAATTTTCACAACTATTTATATTATTTTTCAATAAAGGCATCAATATGCAAAGGTGAGCTTACCGCTTAAAGACGTGTGAGGCCTACGATGAAAACAAAACTCGGTTATATTTTGGACAAAGGTGTTGGGTTTTTTTTGAGCTTGACTAACGACAAGAGACAGTGTGGGGTTCATTGGCATACGAATAGTAATATTTAGAATCTTTATAGCTATATGTGAGGGAAGCACAGAGAAGTCATAGGTACTAAATTTAGCATATGAAATACCAGAAAAAAAGGTAGTATTATTTAAACATTAGCCAAGGCTAAATATTTTAAGGAAAATCCCAAAATACAAAATTTGTTCATCTCACAAAAATAGTGAAATCATTGCTTAATATTATAGATCAGTTGTAATAAAAAGAAAGGAAAACATTAGATTAAATTTCAGAAGTAAACAGTTGTGGTTTGAAACCTTGCATTAGAGGTTGACTGATTGGTCGAATTTTGAGCGTTTTGGTTTCGTGGTGGGCGCTTGAAAAAATTTCGCCAATATCGCTGAGAGCAATTTGGGTGCTTGAGCAATTCCAGCTGCCGAGCGGAGTAGGATACAACTTTCCGTTGCGATGGCAATTGACCAACAGATAGCTTTTATTGCGTGCTGGGGTGCACGATATGTTCGTCTTGTACCACCAACCGCATGCGTATCTGCCCTGCAAAAATGCAAAACCATCTGATTTTTGTCGGAAAACCAAAGTGTTGACGCTTTCTGTGGAAACTTCCCAAATTTTTGCTTTGGAACAATAATCTAAAACATTTTCTGAAGCAACCCAAACTTTTTTATAGCTGTTAATATCATGAAATCAATATTAAGTTGTCTTTTGACCTGGTAATTGTACTAAACGATAGACGACTATTTTAAAAATTATACCGATGCTCAAAGTTTTTTGGCAATAGTTATGTATCGATCAAATATCCAGCTTTTTTCTGTTTTATTCAATTAATTTTTTAACTTAGATCTCAAGCGTGGCTATCAAATATTGTGCGTTCGCTTTCTGAAGGGAGCTAAAGAAACTCAGAAATTTAATTTAAAATAATAAAAGACATATTCCACTACTGTCTTCGAAAATCAACAAACTCTAAGATGCTATATTAGTAGGGATATTAGCACTCTCATCTATAATCATTTAACAAAGCAATACAGGGTTACTGTTGTTTTTTTTTGAGTTTACCAAATCTAATGTTTGGCATTCCACATACAATAGAAAATTTCTAATTTCTTGCCGTCTAATTCTTTTTGCGCAACCCCATCTAGCAGTCTCGAACGCATCGACCAACCACAATTTAATGGTATCTGCGAAACTGCAGTCTCCGACTTGAATTAACCTTCTTTCACTGAATCTGTGAAAAGTTAGGGAATGGTCTTGAATTCTTATGTTGGTAAAATTAGTACTGGGAAGTTGGCTAAGAATGGAGGGCACGATCGACGAACTTTAATTGTATTTCTTTTTTTTCCCTAGCTTTTCATTTTTCGCCTACTATGATTTTTTTTAATTGTAGAAACAACATATACAAAATTTGGAATCGTAGCAAGCCAGTTATGGGTATTCAAAATTAATTTTTGATTTAAGCGAACGAGACAAAATTTAAATTCACATAAAATCAAAATTTGTAGCATTCGTTTCGGCACAATAATTTTTGGGTTCCATTAACTAAATTAACTGCATATCAGCACCATGAATATAATGAACAAGAGGAGTACGGATTTACGTCGCATGGCCCTACATCTGGTTACTCCGGTGCGTCGCATAGGCCACATATCTGAACCCCAACGATCTCAGCTGCCTGTTTTCAGATTGCGTCCTCAACAGAAACATTGGTTAAATGCTATGGCAAGTATGAAACGATTTCATAAGCACAGAAATGAGACAACAAAATACGAATCGCAACGCAAAAGAGATCTTGCCAGGGATCGAGGTATACGTAACGAAGAAAAAAGGGAACTACATCCTGATGATCAGATGCAAAATTTCTTCCATAATGGCATTAAATCTGACTTGATTAAAAATCATATTTCAGTAGAGGATCTTAGGGCATCAGCGAGAAAAGCAGAAGCGAATAATGAATTGGCTGACATTCGCGATGTGGTTTTTGGGGTGCTGGATCCAGATGACGACAATGCTGACGCGTTTTCCGGTACTAATAACTATCTATTCAACCTTGTCAAGAAAAACCCGAAGCTAAAAAATGATCCTTCTAAACCACTTTTGGCGCCATCTCAAACTTACTTGGAATACCGCACTAAGTGGTCGGAGATGCGGCAACGTATGGTCTCCAAGGGCTTTTAGAGGTCAAGAAAAGGAAGATGAAATTTTAGCGCCCGTTGAATAATTACAGGTTGATTCAATTTAATAGATAGCATTGACTTATTTTTTTTGTATTCACAATCTGAGTTCAAATAATAATGAAAATCTGCGCGAATTTTTGTGGTTTTAACACAACACCCAAGGGCGAGCTTAAAGGATGAAGAAATTTACAGTTTAAGGTTTCCATTTCGTACAAATCGGTTTAGCAATATTGATTTTTATGCAGTTTTATTTTTTATTTTTAAAACGACAATTGCAATGAATGTAATGCAAACTATTCTGCTTACTATAGAATCTGATTCAATAGCACAAGTTTTCCGATTTTTAATTGGATCGGTCGATATTGATGATTGCTTCAATAATTATTACATGAAGCATAAAGTGTAATAAACCGCTATAATAATATGTATCTCATAAGACAGGAGTGCATAAAATCCTGCATTTTATTAAAGTTACTCCGCCCTTTTCAATGTAGTGTCTTCCAAATTTATTTCATTTATTCAAGAGTTGTGGATTTATTTCTTTTTTCTAGAATTTTACCATTTTTTGAAAAGTCACCAAAACCATTTAAGTAAGTATCGGCAATTGAACGGGCTTCTACACCATTCAAAAGGAAGTGGAAAAATAAAGATAAAAATCTAAAAAATGCCACAATTAATTAATTTTACGATAAAAGCTGAAATTCCTAATTTTAACGTCCAATAATTGTCCATACTGCGCTGGCGAAATTTCGAATTAGAGTCAAGCAAACATTCTGCAATATTATGAGGGTTAAGACATATAAGCTCTCTACTCTTTACCTTCTCAAAAGGCAATACTTCAAGACTGAATATTGGTTTTAAGAGTTAAAGTAGCAGTAGCTTGACAACGTTATGCTCCATTGGCTTTCGTATACTCGAAATATGAAAAATTCTGTGTAAAATTCAAAGCACATTGTCTGCCCAATGAAAGCTGTAGAACTCAAAGAAAGCATGTTTGAGAGTTCTCTACTCTATTGCTTATTAATTGTAGACTGAACTTAATATAAAAATTAACAGATAAACATTGACATTGCATAAATTCCCTTCTTCGTCATCAAACAACTTTCCGAATTAGCTTAAAGCTTAAATAGCTCATCATCAGTCGTATGCCACACTTATGCAACAATACATGTAAAATGTAATTAAACAATTATGTAGTAC
This sequence comes from Chymomyza procnemis, assembly GCA_035046065.1. NCBI lineage: Eukaryota > Metazoa > Arthropoda > Insecta > Diptera > Drosophilidae > Chymomyza > Chymomyza procnemis. The sequence goes on along the minus strand of JAWNOJ010000023.1, from coordinate 4,914,698 downwards.
AGTAAAAATAAAAACAAAAATATATGCAAACCCTTTAGTACTTTCTTCTCCTGGCCATAATACTTAGCCCAATTTAGCGCTTGGCAGTGCAGTTCACATCAAAGCAAAGAGTTCCACTGTCGCGCCTAATTACGTCGAGAAGTGCGACAGAAAACAAAACGCGTTAAGAGGGTAAAAATGAAAATGGAATTGCAAATTAAAAAAAAAAAAAAGATGAAATATGAAAATACATCAAAATTAACTCGCAACATGAAACACTAGAAATGGCAGCAGTTCCCAGCAGCAAAACAACAATGAAAATGAAATCAGAGATTTTACCAGCGAGTTAATTGCAGACAAACTGACAAGGACGTTGCAAGTCGTGCACATGAAGGATCGGGGCGGTGGTGATGCTGCTGCCAGCTGGCCAGGGCCGTACGCTTTTGCATAAGAAGTGGCCAGGCACTCAAAGCGGCTGCCGAGTTATGTTCCGGATCTAATCCTTTGCCGCAGCTCGAAAGCTTAGCTCGGCACGTAGCGTCTGCATGTTGCACCATAGCCGGTCATTGATATATATATATGCGCATATATATATTTTATATCCTTTTTGCTATTTATTATAAAATTTATGCTACTTTATAAAAAGTGCTGCCTGGAAGCTGCTTTGTTGCAATGTTGTTGCCATCTCGTGCACTTCATTTTGTTGCCTTTCCTTTTTTACAATTTATACCCTTAAGCCGTGTGGTACATTAGCTACATTGAAGTTGGTTGTTGAAATTTGCAATGGCGACAAATTAATATAAAAACAAAACACGTGTTTATAAGAAAAAGAAAATGATTATAATTTAAAAAAAAGGAATTCCATTTTAACTAAAGTTGTGTCCACTTGCAGTTGTTGTTACATATTGACCAGCGTTTATTATATATATACGAGAATACTATATATGTAAATAATTTTTTAATAAACGCATCGCTGCATCAGTTTATTCATTCCTTTAATCGACGTCTACTCTGCTAAGAGTTTAATATAATAATTTAATTGAGCAGAGTGCAAACTGTGTTTTTGCCATTGTTCCTGTCTTATACAAAATATCGTTCCGACTGTAGCAACCGGTTCCTGCAAGACTTTCCACTTTTCACCTTCCTGGCAGTCAAGCCTGTGCTGGAATCCGTTGGCGTTGGCTGATTATTATTTGACCATGACCGTTTTCGCATTATGTTTGTCCATTTTTCATAACCATTTATTTGATATTAGTGAGATTCAGTAGGCTTTAACCAGTTCTATAGTTCCTATCTGCATTTCTGACAATTCCTGACAGCTGTTTCCAGTACTCATGGGAGACGTTTCGCACTTCCTGATTTTTATTGTTGAATTGGCAACAAATAAAAATAGATTTTTTTATAAGCAGAGCAGAAGTGACCGATTTTTCAAAGCTATATATGATATGTATTATTTGTTTTCAATACATTTCTCAACACAATTGTGCGCATTTCGTGTTAATTACATAGTTTTTCAACTGCCTCGTAATTTATTTCTAACGAATACTCATATTCGGGTACAAAAACAGAGTAGCTTGAGGCATTTTGAGGCAAATCTGTTTCGTTGAGTAATATATTGTTGCTTTTTTTATTTGTATACCGACTGGTTCCTTTTTATCCCAAACTTATCACTACGGAATCGACAGAAATATTGCCAATATTGCTAAATAATTACGTCTGTATTGCGTAAGATTTCTTTAAGAGTATAAAACTTTTTTATAAACTCTTCAAATATTCTCAATAGGCATGCAAAATAATTGTAATTATTACCAAGATCCAAAATCTGTTGTCTGTATAAAATTGTACCTGCTAGTCGTTACAACAAACTTGTACCTGGACAGAGCGTATCCTTTTTAAGCAAACAAATGCAGAGTATCCATCCATCGATCAACTTGCATCCAAAGGATGCAAATTTTTTATATAATTTTTCTTTTTTTGTATTCCAAGCGTTTGTAAGCTTTTTTTGCCTTTGCATTTTGTTGTTGTGTCGAGTGGCAGTCCCAAACCAACGGGCTTGACAATAAAAAATTATGAAGCATATTACTTGAGAGCACTTGTTTTTGTATGCGGTACTTTCTTTTTGTTGCCACTTTTTCCGCCATTTTGTATGGGATGTGGAAAATATGCCAAAGCTGGTCGCTAGTTTCTGAAGAGCAAACTTGCGTGTTAAGTAGCAAAAAGGGTAAGAACACTTCAGGGATAATAAAGACAAAGCATTGAGAGACGGTTAGACAAGCATTTAGCAGGGATATAAGGCAAAAGAGAGGTCAATAAGTAAACCAGAACAAGCCACGTGTAAATGCAAAATGTCTATGTCAGTTTCAATATTGTTGAAAATTTCGTGAAAATATCACGATAAAAATGTGAACCAAGTTTGGTATTAATTTGATAATATAATTTAAGACAAGAGTATTGTTTCAAAATAAAATAGGGTTATGAGCTAGATAACAAATCAATTTGCCCTCAATTAACCAAAATACACAAACCACATTATGCTATTCATAGCAGTATCATAAGTTTTGACATTTATCGCCCATAGAATTTATTCGATTTATTCGTTTAACTGAATTTTTGCGCTTGAAAAGAAACAATGCTTAATAAATTTCACTTTCATAACGATCAAGGTCGATATCGATAGCAATAGTGTTGCACAACTAGTAATTAAGTGTTGTATAATGAATAAGAGAAAAAAAGAAAAGCTCCGCTGAGCTTTCTGCAAGCTGCACAATTAGCATAAAGCTTCACTTTTGTTACCCCAATCGCCAGGAATTAAACGGAAAGAAAAGAGATCGCATCGAGTGTTTTGTTCTTTTTGATATTTTTATACAAGCATTAATTCTTGCAAAAGGTGGATAATTTTAATTATCTCTCCTCAAAACAGAGATCATGCAAAACTTAGCGTCATCTGCATACATAAGGATGCAAAAATGGTAGATGACATGACATCGTTTAGAAATAAGTTATCCAAGTTGTTTTAAAATATTGTACGTCGGACCTGTTTACTCCGATTATTACTATGGTCTGGTGATAAGTCAAGGCATCATTTTATTGCTTCTTTTTTTTTTGATCATGAAGCCTGCAATTGCAGACTCTGTTGAGCGACAACATTAGCTATGATGGGTCTGATGCAGTTTTGTCTCAAGAGACACAAGTTTGATTTGGGCCTACATGATGACAGTTTTAACGTGTTTTTGGTTACAAATTTGTTAGCATTTATTGATGTTGAACCAATTTTTAAGCCCAAACGAATTGTCCTTTTTTAGTTTTTGGTTTATACTTCGTATATGAATGAATTTAATTGGCCTACTGCTATCAGGTGCACAAAAAGCGCAGCTAATTTCTAACCGCGCGAACACATGAAAAAACAAACACAAAAAATGAAATCAAACAAACAATTGGAAAAACATTCAAAGCTCAAAAAAAAAAAAATAAAAATAAATTCCACACTATATGGCAGTAAAAATTTTTATTTTTATTCGATTTTTGGCTTTATGCACGACGATTTGGCGGCTTTTGTGCGACGCGTGGTTTTATGTAACAGAGTTGGAATGGTTTTGTTTCCGAGGAGTTTACAAACCAAATCGTCAATTGCCTGAGTAAAAATATATTTTTGCCTTTTACAGGAGGAAGTAGTACTGTTCGTACTGCTCGTACTATGTGTTTTCGATATTTTTGCCAATTTTGTGCTGCCCTTTGCCCAAATTGCTTTTTGAGCTTGTTTCAGTTGGCACGCTAATGAATAGTCATCCGAAGTGGCTCTGTCTGCGTTTTTCATTGCATACTTTGTGTAGTTTTTTGCAGTTTTTCCGCAAAACGAAAACTAAGCGCAAATGTTTAGGCGCGCATTACTGCCAACCGCCGCCATTTTGCAATCAAATGCAGCCCCACCCCCACCACTCCCGAATGCAAAATGCAATAAAGCTGACTTCATTTCTGAAAGAGATCCGAATTGCGGCACTAAGCACAAGTTTGAAAGAGACAACCCGTTTGTTGTGCTTTCTTATTAATTGAAAAACTGCATACTCCAACCACACCAGCGGCTGCAGCACCACCTGCAAGTTTCAAAGTTAGAGGACCCTGCTGCTTTTCAATTAGTGCCACAGCGTCCCATAGGTAACTAGTGTACTAGTGCCACACCCATGCAACTTGTGTGTGCGCCTACACAGAAGCAGGGCGCAACACTTGATGTTGTTGCCACCGTCGCCGTTGCGCTGCACGTAAATTGAACAACAGGCTTGCAAGGCAACAGCAAATAGATGATAAAAAGAGAAGTCATTGGGGTAGTGCGGTACATCGTTGATTTAATACCCTACAAACAGCGAATTGCAATAATGAGGAATATTTGGCAATGTTACTCTTCTGTCATACTTATCAAGAGTCAATGGCATAGGACAAGCCTACTCTACTTTAGATGACCATTAGAAATTGCCAGGTGTCTCTGCTTTGCGAACGCCCTGATTGTTTCGAGGGAAGATGGGTCCTCCTTCTTGTCTTAGCCTCTGAGTTCAGTTCGTCATCCATCGTCCATCTTCGCTTCGAATACCTTGGGCTGCTCGAGCCTCTTCAGCCATACGGACGATTTAATCGAACCCGCGCAGCCGTTGAGAAGAACAACGCATGATAAAATAAGTTGCCGTAGAGCAAATGCGACAGTTGTTTACAATCCGAAAGGGACCAAAGATTTTGCGTAGGAATTTTTTTTTGGCTTATAGTTTTTTTTTTAGTTTTTATTGCATTTGTTTTTTTGTAAGGCAATCCCCAAGCGTTCGGACAACTATGCGAGCTTACACAGCATTCCAGGAATAATGCAGCTTCGAAGGGTTGAGCGCATTAAAAGGCCTGTCGGAGGTGACTTTCCACAACAATTAAATCTACGTCATAATCTAATGTACCGCTTAGTATTAGTTGTTATTATGAAATAAAAAAAAATAATATAAATAAACTCCAGAAGCTGCCACGAGGAAGCTGTATAAAAAGTTTGCAATCATTTGAAACAGAGATCGCGTCGGAACCCACACACGAACAAGGTCTAGTTTTTTTTTTTTTTGCAAACACGCTGTTGCGCCTTGTGGTGTCCAACATAAAATTCAACATAAATTCATAGTTAGTTTTGAGCTTTTTTAAATTCTCTGACTTGAGTGTTCCGTCAATCGTCAATCGGGAAATCTCTATTGTTATTTGTAGCTGACAGCTCTGTCTTCTGTGAGTAGAGACTTATTTACGCATGTAGCGTCTTATTTCCCCTCCAAGGCTTAGTCAAGAAATGAGTAACTATTACCCTCATAAAAAACTGAATGTTGCAAGCATCTTATCAAAGTAGATATACCCCGTTAAATAAATAAAAACGAGCTCAAAGTAATAGAACTGCAAGAGCGCCTAAATGCAGGCAATAGAAATGCAGAAAAAATGCAGTCAGCTTAGCTAAACAACGGAAGAGACCTAGCAGCAGAGAGAGAGAGAGAGAGAGAGAGTTACGCTGCGGCGCAGAGAAGTATGAGAGCAGAGAGCATGAGTTGAGCATTGAAAAAATGCAACGGTCGGTAGACAAAACGCTACCATAGACAAAGTACATATCGCACACATACCCACCTGCATTACAAGTACATACAAATACTTATATACCCTTACATGGACACCCATTCCAGCCAGACACCGCGCTCCTCATGCGATTTGTATTGCCTTTAAGCCTAAAAGCATGCTTCATATGTTATGCCAAACGTTTAATTATTTATTTGAAAAGAAGACAGCAATAGCCAAAGTAAACAAATCCAAAACGAAGCAGATAAAAATCAAACAACTTAACAAGATTGGAATACCCTTTCATTTTTTTTTTCTTTTTTTTTGCTGCTAACAGGCTATGTCTGTCTGCGTCTGGGATTGGTTGGCGGTCGAGTTGTGGGTCTTTGGCCTGCAGCCAGTGCAGCTGCTGGCTGAGGTTAATTAGTTGACATTTGCGCTTAATTGCAACATGTAGCACGTTGTATGTAAAGCTCAAGTGAGGCAGCAAGATTTGCATGAATGATTGATGTATGGCCTGAAGTGTTGAAGCAAAGCGCTAAAAATGACACCTAACTGACATGCAGTGGCCCACAGTTAGGGACGAAATCGAAATGAGCAAAGATATTCTATACATTACAACCACAGGGTCGAGGGATGGATTTTAGCAGAAAGGTGTATGAGGTGTCTACGGCAAAGGAAGCTTGGCGTACTTTGAGCTATTAATAGCGAATCCATATACTTAAAAATATGGATGTGGGATTTCGAAACAAAGAGAAGTGGCATCGACTATATTAGAAAAAATATAGAGCACCCAAAAAGATTTACTCAGACATAAGACCAGAAAGTAGTTTATCGCCGATACTTTTTATCCTTGCAGTCAATAGTAATAAAGGATCTGCTCTTTGCGAAGGAAGCGAACTTATGTGAGCACGGAGAGACACCGAGTTATCCACAGAAGAACAGTGACGCTAATGTCAGAGGTTAGTGGGCTAATGTTTACTTAATATAATTTATCATTATTGAAATTGTCCTATGCGAAGACACCTTTAATTATCTTTGCTAACGGTTATAACAAAGAATGGTGGAGTCAAAACCCTTGAGAAATTATGAACATATGGTCGCCAAATCGCATAAGCAGCGCCAATCAGTCGCATGCAGCAAACCAAACCTCTGCACCTGTAAATGTATGGTAACGTTTAAGGTATGGAAATGAACTAAGAGGTCAACTGTGCGGTGTGGTTCATAAAGCAAAGCCATAGAGTTTTGCGTGAAACTCTGTTCTTTCTTCTCAACTTTCGTCTCAACTCCTTTAATTTCACTTCCCAATGCCATTCTTCAAATCACTTTTATTATCACTTAACACAATAGTCTGCCTCCGGCGTCTTGCTTCTTATCCACTTAATGTAGGATGCCACACGCATATTAACCGATGGTTGCCTTGTGGCACAGCCATACCCATAGCTGACAATGCCCACAGCCATTAGGCGTCCATTGCTGCGATCATAAAGTGCACCACCCGAATCATACTGACAGGTATCTCTGCCCGGCGTATAGGTGCAAAAGCTATGTCCAGGCAAGCTCTGTTGCGGCAGTACTCGACGACAACGTGCGCTATCAATAACATCCAGCGTGGTCTTCAGCAGGCGTTGTGTTTGTGGACCACCAAACGAGGTAGTACCCCAGCCAGCTACATGTAATGTTTGACCCACTTGGGGTAGTCTTTTGCCATTAATCGCTCGAAAAGGCAAGCAAGCTGGACCGACTCCTCGACTCCAAACAATGGATATGCGCGTGCGCAGTAGTGCTATGTCATTGCGCAACTCATCATTGACATAGGTAAACTGCTCATGCAATATAAGCGCATCCAGATCGTAGTAACGTGTATAGAGCGTTTCATAGATGCTGGACAAATCATGTTCGCCCACCACAATGCGTAGCTTGGCGGCGCTGCTAGTCTCCGAAGAGCTGAAGCAATGTGCCGCCGATAACAAGTACCGCTGATGAACTGTAGTTGGATTAAAAAAAGTGTTCATAAGAAGTTACATTTCTGTGGCTCGTAGTGGACTTACTTATTACCGCACCACAAAAGATCTTGCCCAGCTTCTTGGTCATAACACCCGCCATTGACGGAAATTCATTAATCTGCGCCTCGCCGGATACATCGCTGGCTATCTTTAGCGTGCCACTCCAGCCGCAATCGCAACTAACGGGCGGCGCTACTTCCACCAGGCAGCTAAAACTGCCACCCCCAGGCGCCCCTATGGGATAACCATCTGTAGTTGTAACAATCTTGCCACGTTTTACGGAAGTCTTTGCACTTTTTGTCGAGTGCCACGTGCTGCGCCACCTAGGTAATTGCTCCAGGTAAGTTGTGGCTGCAATTGTTTGAGCATTGTTGCGCGCCTGGTCATTGTATATCAGTGAGGCCACATAAGCTAAAGCATCACTAACGCCCACATCCTGCAGCACGTGCAACACATCGTCCGTAAACTCGTCAGCATCGTACTCTTCGTTCTCCAAGTTAGTTGTTGGTCTGCTAGTTGTTGTTGTAGTCGTCGTAGTTGTGGTTGTGATTGTTATTGCAGCAGTTTTGTTGCTTGTTGCTGCTGCTGCTGTTGCTGAACTGTTGGCCAGCTTATCCTTTAACTTTGCCACCAAATTCGCTGCCTCCGGTGGCTGCGAGATGTAGGAAATCACCGCACGATTCAGAAAACTTTTGCGCTCAAACTTGCCACTGCCGCAAAAGTATTCCGTGCTCGTCATCAGCTCGTCACCCTCGGCATTGAAGTGGAACACCTCCTTGCTGCAACTCGTATCCGTGGGTAGCTGTGGCACAGCGGAAAAAAGAGCACGGAAAATAGACAAGTTATTATTTTTGTTTTTTTTTGTTTTTTTTGCCTGCAAAAATAAGCTTGCACACACCGTTTGAAGCTGCAGCTGGCACTTGAATTTCAACACGTAATCTCTGGGTGCTTGCAACACATAACGGCACGAGGTACCCACTGGATACTGGGCAGGATAATACGGCGAGTTGACATATACTTTTTGGCCAGCCTTTAGCTCTAGCCGATGATTACACTGTTCGAAAATGCTCATTGCCAAATTGGTCTCTCTGGCTATGAGCAGCAGCACAAGCCAAGGTCTCCACATCTTGCAGCAATACGAACCAAGCGCAGCGACGTTCCGTGTCGCACTGAGCGTGCGGCGCATGCGTCAACGGCTTAAGAATCCACACGCGAGTGTAGAAAGGCCGACAACAGCTTTCATCTGGGGGAACTTGTACGCCCATTTCCAGGCGTTGACAATCTGTCAGTCAGCCAGACACGCAAGACATGGCATTATAATTGTTGACATGGAATAGAGCCCAGCCAAGACAACGTGTGGCACCCACGTAAGCTGCATGAGGTCTTTAAATAACACTAAGGTGACGGCAACCGCTGTCAAAACAATAGTCCAGAATTGGCTAATTAAAAGAAAGTGCAAGTGTGTCAAAATATGTTTGTCTTAAAAACTGGTTTTAGAGATGCGAAGCCAAAAAAAAAACTGGGTCGACTTTTGACTATGAAGCTCTGCAGTCTGTTGGCCTAGGTTCGGGATGTGAACCACAAAAGTAAAGGTGTAATAACTTCATATATCAATGTTAAGCTTACTAAGTGCTAGATTTTTAAAATTTTTGAAAAATTTTGTTAAGTGTTTTGAACTCTTTGAGTTTATAACTATATACATTCATTTTACTTTCTTTACAATAACAAAAGTACATTGAGTCTTGTATTATCAAATAAACAAGGATTTTCATTGTTGACTTATTAAAAGAAAATTTAAATAAAACACACTCGTATTTAGATTTAATTTTTATTTCAAAATAAAGTTTGGTTAATGCCATTATGAGTGAAATGCAACATCATTCAAATGACCACCTTCCTCGTAGACTTTCGGCACATCTCAGACGGTATATCGACCCTAACTTCACGACTGTTGTGTTACAAATATTCAAGAGTTTGTGGATTGACGGCGTAGACTCGGTCTTCATTGACAATACCAAAACGCGAGGTCCTTCAAATGTCGTTCGCAATATTGGCATATTCGGTGGTGTTCTGTGGCACGTGGCGCCGTCCTGCTGAACCTACATGTCATCCATATCCATGACCATAGCGCTCATCGACTATATTCCTCGTTTTCAAACGATTTTTGGTGGCTGCATCCCATCCATAATAAATTGATCCAAACCATTTATTTCGATTCGTATTTAAAACTAAATATTTTAACTAATCAAACGTTAAAACGGCGGAATAAGGTTTTAGCAGAGCTCGAACTCTTTTACTGAACTACATTTTTGGTTATTCTATTAATCTTTGATTTTAACTTTTAAATATATAAATAAAATATACATGGATCCGACACACCCTTAGGAGAGATAACAGAAATATAGCACGTGCAGATTTCAAATGGAACCCCATTGGCAATCGTCGCAGAGGGCGTTCGAAGACTACTTGCAGGCGGACAGTTATTTGTAAATAGACTAATAATAATAATATAATATAATATATAATATAATATAGTATTGTATATAATAAATAAAAATAACTTAATAATTTATTATAAGAGAGCACGCCACTCATAATAACGAATATCACCAGTCGTTCTTTTTTCAGAAGTAAGATAATTCATAGCTACTGGAGAGTGTATCTGAAGAATAAAAATATAAGATTTTATTAATAAAATGTTCCATTTACATTGAAAGGGGTTTTAAGCAAATCAATATAAATTGATTTAATTTTACTTATAAATTTTACAATTAGCAATATTTAATGAAATTTAATTATAGTAAAATAGTATTAATTAAAATATTTCAAAAATTATTGTTTTAACAGAATATATTATTTTAAAAAATTTTATATTTTTCCGCATTTTAAAAGAGTCAAAAAATTAAAATTATTTTAAATATTAATATTAATAAATCGGGCATGAGATGTCATTTATTTTTCAAGATATCTAGTTGTTGGAAATAAATTTTTTTAAATTAATTTATGACAAGTTTATGACAAATATTGCCAAGAAATGCACTACTTATACTAACGCACAATTGAAATATATGCATTCTATTTGACTGTTTATCACGAAAATGGAAGTTGGTTAAGTCCGTCACTTTTTCTAAATCAGAGTAGCCTCTCAACTCTCCGGATAATTATCAACCATTTGGATTCTTGTGCGGATTTTCAAAGTTTTATAGTTTATAAGCAAGACTTGGCTTTTTGAGAATAACCATGTATCCATTCGCTCAAAAATCTGAAGAACGACACAAAGCATAATCTTCAATGCAAAATTATAGTAGACATGATAACTTAAGATATATTGTACAATAGGCGTTGGATACTGTTTGGTATAAAGTTCTAGTGTCACAAGTTACAGAATATACGTATTATCTCGTAGCTTTTTCGAAATATGAAAAGCTGTTGAATAGATAAAGATAGATAGATAGAAAGATAAATTTGGATAGTAAACTTAAAAGAAATAAGTATAGCATCCAAAGCAACTCAAGCTATGGAATCCCGTATGACATATTATTAAATGCGAAAAATTCAATTATAATTAAAAAGGACAAATGAAATTTATTTTACCCGTAAACGTAAGCCTTGTTCATTTCCAATCACGTAAACTCGATGGGCGATAAATATCAGCAATTATGACACCGATTTGTGTTCTTTGTGGCGACAAAGTTAATAAGAATGGGCCTGTCCCACTTGTTTGACCAATTGATAACAAATTTGTAATTCACAAAAAAGTTTTCCCAACTATATTTAATGCGTTGGAAGTTTTAAGTGATTCTGCAGCATAAACAAATGTTACAAAGAGTAGAAAACTAAATACTTGAAATTATTTTTAATGTATCCGTTCAAATTTATACATTTAATCACCGCTCAAAGGCAAATATTTGCATAATCAATAAATAAAAATCAGTCAGTAAGAGCAAAAGCACTATCTTAGCAAATTAGTTTAGTCTTAGTTTTAATTAGTTATTTTCTTTTATTAACTGCTTCGTTCGTTAATTACTTTTGAAGTTTTCTCATAAGCACCACTTTCTACGGATACGTACTTTTGCGTAGCTGCAGTGTGGCCATGTCGTATTCCTTTGATCAGATCGAATATTTTCCCAAATTTTATGAATCAGCTTGCTATGAAATATATTTTCCAATTACTTCCTTTTAAAATACGAGATTTGAATTGGTTTTCTTTTATCCGATTATCTGCTTGAAGTTTCCCATGTTAAACAGCGGTAGAACCATACAATGGAGTGCTATTTCTGCATAGAGTTTTGATCTTATTGATTCTTCTGATCTTCTTTGTAAAGTTACTTTAAGTGTATATTTTAGAGTAACTCATAATTTTAATCCCTTTCTTTCTTTGTTTGGCCATTACAACCCCATATCGGGTTACAGCCGACTTTACTAACAACTGCCTTCTGCAGTTGGTCACTCCAAGTGAAGCTAGGTTCTCCTCCACTTGGTCTTTCCATCTGAAATTAGGTCGTACCTTTTCCGATTCCGTTGGTCGACAACAATGGGAGTAATTTTATCAGAGGATGGTTTTGTATTCGCTGGAATGCTACTTTTACGAGGCGGGAACCCTGCGCACAACCGTTTATCGTCCGGACGACTCGTTGCACACATTAGTTTGCTATTTAGCGGATGCTAAATAGCTACCCAGGAGGCGCCGCATGGGGGCTTCGTGTCAACTTGCAATCATTTGAGACAAAGATCACTCTGGCTGCCGCCTGGTTGAACGCAATCAGAAGCTTTACTCTGTTCTAATGGAAGCCAGGCCCACCAATTTTAATCCCTTAGTCTATACAATTTTCTAGATCTAATAAATAAGCTTTACACGATCTTATGTACAAATAATAGTAGCCCTTTTCAGTTTCTATCTAACACTTCCAAAATTTCAAGTCATATTGCCCATTCGCTATAAGCATCGGTGACCGATTCGATATCATTATCTTTTGTTGGGTCAAGTTTAAATCTATAATGCTTCGTTTACATTTTGTTATTACTTTTTAACTACTCAACAAGCAATTATTTTAATATGTATTTCTAAAACTTTTTAAACATTGAGACATCTCTGGCTGGCGATAATATTTTTTAACTAAATTGCCCACGAATCCTATAGTTTGGATTTAATTTAATCCGAACAGATGACACAGATGTTTTTTTAGTGATTTATGCAACATCTTTTGAAAAAAAAAGAAAAATATGAAAATAAATAAAATTCTTGCTTATAAAGAATACAACTCAAATGCCATATGTGGAATCCTTAAAAAAGTTTTTTGCAATTATTTTATTTTTTTTTTGTTAATCAACCCACACACACACACCCAGAGACTCAGATAGGAGAAGGACTTACATGCTCGCCTTCAAATTCATTTTAATTCGTTTTTATTTCTTTTTAATTTTTATTACATTTTCGTATATTAGCTTTGACTTTGCTTTAGTTGTATCCACTTTGAATTATTTGCTGTTTGTTTTATGCGCTGCAGAAAAAAAAAAATGCTAAAAGGGCGAAAAAAAATTGTTGCTCCATGTTTTTTTGCGCTTTGTTCCGTTGACCGGGCTTACGTTGGGTGCTGCAAAGACTTCGGCTCCATGCTGGCCAGTGAGTTCTCGCCGGCACATAGTCCGTTTTGTAGTTATTGTCCAACGTTGACTGCTTACGCCAAATGCACGCCGCGGAGTAGGAAATTAAAAATGGCGAAATAAAGTTAAATTTTTTATGGTTTGTGCAAATAAGTCACATGGTTGTCGTCCGGCAAGCATTGTGCCAGCAGCTGCCGCTTCTATGCAGCCACAAGGCACCCTACACAGACAACGTCCAGAACCAAAAGCCGCGCCGAACTACATGTACCCCGCCACAGTGTAGCGCAGCATTTGTTAAAGAAGAAAATAATATTAGCATTAAGCGTTTGTCTGCCAAACAGTGGCGCTGCCATCATTTTTGCTGCGCGGAAGGTGGAGGCAGCGCCAACAGCTCGTGGGTATCTGCAATTTTTTTTTTATTTTACATATTTATTTTACAAAATGGGCGACAAACTTGCCGTCATTTTACTTTTATTCATTTAGTTTGCTTTTTTTATCATTTTTTTATTTTTTTTTTATCAGAAGCGCCATGTGTGGCGCCGGCAGCTCGAAGCACATCCAATTAAGCAACGCTTCAAAAGCTGCAAAAAATGCAGAACACACACAGAGGCTAGAGATATGGTCAAGTTGAGTTTTTAAAGTTGGCTAAGAAATATTGTAACCATATTAATTGTAACTAACTGGAAGTTTTAGTTCCATGGTAACTGTTGAGCTGTTGAGAAATTCTTTAACAAAAATAAAGGGACTAGCTGAGAAGGTATTGCGCCAAAGATAATGACACTGTTTTAACTTAAAAAAATTAAATTCAATTATTTTTTGAAGCTTACAATAAGGATACTCTAAAATAATTTATTTTTAGCCATTTTTCTTAAGATATACAATTTTATGTCTTTTTGTAATTCATTAAACAAATTAAAGAAATTAAATTAACAAATTAGTAGTGTAGAAATCTCCACCGAATTCATTCATTAAATTTCAAAACTAGCTGCAGTTAGTTTCTCTCTTCTTCCTCTTAAATCGAACGTAACATGGAATTAAGGGATGTTGCCACCGAAACGTAATCTGCATTGAATAAACAATTCCCATAAAAAAAAATCATTATAATATAGCCGAGACGCTGCCCGACAGTGGAGACCCTACATGCTTTTACCGATCTTGTTTTTAGGCTTCGACGCCTACCTTATACGACGATAAATTTCAACCGAGATGGATGAAACTTAAATCCCATGTTAGTAAAGTTACAAAAAGTGCTTTGAAGCAGGTAACTCAGTACATCGTCATGATTAAAATTTAAATAAAGAGTTGATAATTGGAATCGAATAGTCTGATTCCAGGCAACTTGGTTCCATAATTACGTAGCGTCAAATATAGAAAAGGTTTACCTGTAAACTGAAGTTTAATATACGCAAAACTTCATCTTCTGCGAAAAATTCAGTATGAGATGATATAGTTTATTGACTCTAGACGTAAGGACAGACGCACAGGAAGATGGTTATGGCTCCATCGCTACCCAAGGTTATGCAAGCCTTTTGTCATAAAGGGCTTGGGATTTTCCTCGCCTTCTTCTTGCCATTTTTTGCATGCACATGTCTAATGTACTCTCTATATTTAATAGTTACAGGATATATTTACACAAGAAATAGGCTTTCAAAGACTTATTTATTAATTTGTTGAGCTGAATGAATAAATCCCGCGAACATAAGCTACATTAGAATGCACTACCCGGGGGCTATAATTTATGTGTTTTCATTTTTGCTTGACAAAACATTTTACTTCGTCAATCCAATAACCAATTTTCCACGATTACAAGATGAAGAGCTGCACTGTCACCTGCAGAGGTCACCTAAAGCTAATATCAAGCTGTGTAAAAAGGATCAAAGTTTTTTTGGAGGATTTTGGCATCTCCAGAAAATATTCTATTGTATATTTTAAGAAGACTATGTGTATTGTCGACATATGTCTGACATATGATAGACTCCTAGACATACAGATTAAGACTGATGACCTTGTCAAAATAGCCAGCAGAGTTGGTCTCAAGATAAATGCAATCAAAACAAAAACAATGCGCTTCAATCACTCTAGCCAAGGATGCATCATCCACAAATGGGAACGAAATCAAATTCCTAAGAACTTCTCTTACCTTGGCACTGATGGAGTACATGACGATGTCTCGAGCCGGCTTGCGAAAGCTCGCGCAGCATTCGGGAAACGCATATGGAGATACAGACACAAAAGCCGGAAGACGAAACTCCGTATCTTCAATGCACAAAGAAAATAGAGCAAAAACTGCAGGTTTTCAGCAACAAATGCCTGAGAATTATATGCGGAATACTCTACTAAGTGCAGTTGACCTTAAGATTAAATAATTTATTTTGTTTATTTGTTTATAATTGCTTTTTCCATGATTAAAAACAATTTCTTAAGCTAGTAAGCTATAAGTAATATTAAATAATTTAAAAATGTTATATAGAACTAAAAAGTATCCCTAGCCTGATGGGTGCATTTTTTTTATAGGTATGAACCGTCTCACAACTGGAGCTGGCTAGGAACTTGGATTTACAACGAATGTAAAAGATGAAACTCGGAAGTAACATAAAAGGAAGGTCCAAAGATCAACGTTGACCCAGTTGGGTGTTCATAGTTCGTGTTTGGTCAAAGATGCGCGAGTTGGCGAATGAAGATAGACGAAGAGATAAATTGTAAAGACCGTTTATAGAACTGGAAATCGTAGAGTTTATTGTAGTTTGCGCATAAAACGCTAAAAGGATTGTGTAATGCATAATTAGATCTACAAAATGCTAATGCTAGAGGTCGAAAATTACGAGTTACTCTGGACGGCATGACAAAAAAAATTGTGTTTAGGATTGTATTAGAGACAATGAGCCCAAGTAAAAGCCTATGCAAAAATTACACACCCTGGCATGTGCTACAATCCTGTAGAAAAGCTAATTTTATAAGGCGAAGTCTGCACGAATAGGACGGCAAACGAATATTGGTATACCAATTGAAACCTCGGAGAGCAAATTATAAAAGTTTTTTTTGAACAGACTCGAGCAACTTTTGATAGTGTCGGTATTGAGGGCTTCAAACGCAAGAGCAATATTCCAGAATTAAAGGGACAAGCCAAACGTAAAGCGTCAGGTTGTAAAAAGTTCAATAAATTCTATTGATTCCCGCTTAATAAATGTAAGAAGCTATAATGCCTATGGAATTTTCTGGTATTGAAGGTTATGCTTTGTGTCATTCTTCAGTTTCTTGAGCAGATGGATGAAAGGCTAACCTCAACAGGGGCTCTTTGTCTTGATTCTAAAACACGTTCCAAAAATGTTGAAAATTCACAAAAAAAAAAAAAAACAAATTGAATGATGATTTTTTGGAGAATTGAGAGACTTCCCTGAGTTAGAAAAAGTGACAGTTTTATGGAAAACGGTCAAATAGAATGCAAATATTCCAAATCTGTTCAAGCATAAGTGGTGCATTTCCTGGCAAGTGTTTTGAGCATATATAAGGTATGGAATCAAGTCCTGGGCACATATATATTTGATCAGAGGTGGTTATTAAATAATTAATGAAGTCCTCGTCACTATTGACTTCTATAAGCTGCATCAGCCAAAGAATTTGTTAATTGAGAAGTTTGCTCGAATAAATTGTTAATTTTTGCGCTTTTTGCTCTCGTTTATACATTGCGCTATTTTATGAAATATATTCTCTTATATTCCCAAAAATATAGTCGATTTACTAAAATAATATGTAAGATTATTTCAAAAATATACATATTTTTAATAAATGAAAAATTATTTCACTTTTCAAAAATAAAAAAAAAAATCACTTCAAAGCGTAACGCTAGCGTTTAAAATCGCTTTGAAGACGCTATTAAAACGCGTGCACTGCATGCACTGCTAATTACACTGCTTGTGCCGTTTCACTAACCGGTAGTCAAACGGTTAAGCGTGCTGCTTGAACTGCTTTACGCAAGAAGTGCGCTGGTTGCAAACTACGCTAAGTTCAATTGTGCAGTGGTTTGAAACATGAATAAAATTTAAAATTTTTTATCCGTTAAGAAAAATTTTGCGATTTGAATAAAAGTTGTTGTTTTGCTCATTTTCTGTTCGGAAAGTAAAAGTCGTTTAAACTTTGGTAAGAATAGAAATTTGTAGAATTAATTTCAAGTTTCTATGGAAAGTGAAGTCAGCTTTTTGGCAATCAAAAAAAATTCAAACAGAGCAGAAAATAAAGCAAAAAAATCAGAAATTTATAAAAAAAATAAAAGGGTACGAAATAAGAGCAAATGGTATTTCATTTGAATAAATTTCAATTGCAGTCGATACCAGTACTATGACGATATCGCTCTGTGCATATTTTGATCTATATCTTTAGTCTTTTCCTGTAAGGGCATACGGGAGTTGTGCCATGCATTTAAGGCCAAGAAAGGCGTGGTCCATGTCCTATGCACCAAAAACACCTCTGCTAACCTTGAATCACCTCGCTTGCGATGAGCATAAGAACTTGCGTCACCAAACTATACTATCTGATCGTTTCAATGTCGAACCCAAAGCGCATCCTGTCCAGCCCAAGAAGCTGGAAATTGAACAGACATTGAAGGCTTTACTCGATCAACGTCCGTGCCAAATAATTGAGTTTTCTTTAGTAGCAAAAACTTTGGGTTTCGCATATACTCAACCAAAAGATTTCGAAAAAACGATTTTTTACTTCGAAATTTCTTCCTCAAAGAGGTGAAAGAACGGAACTGAACTGTGGACTTACTACAACAATACGATAAGCTTGGGAAGAAATAAGTCTATGTTAACCCGTTCTATCATCGTCTATATCGACGTCAGGGCATTCCAATCACTGCTCAAGAATCCATCGTGAATGTAAGCTGATTTTACAATAAGATAACGAACGCTTGGCTCCATGTAGCTGTTGGGGTCAAAAATTATCTGAAAATACTAAAATTTAAGCTCATGCCCAACAGCTGTATTCTTCAGACCTTGGTTCTTTCGACTGTTGGCTTTTTCGATGTATTCCAATGGATTTGGGAATTACTGGTACGGCTCTTGTGAAAAAATCGAAAAATAACTTTATAATAGGATGGATATTTGAGAGAAATCAGTACGGATTTGAAAGTTCAGCGAGATGGGAAAAGTATTGGTTCCCGACGGACAATACTTTGAGGCAAGTTTACCATTGTTTCCTTAGAACAAACTTAGACCTCAGACATTAGAAAGATATCAAAAGAGACTTTTACTATGGGATTTACTGTCATATAATTCTATTTTTAATTAGGAGTTGATATTATATAAAAACACAATGCACCTGGCTTTTAAGACCTAATCACACAGCTCTCATCATAAGATGAGATGGTCAAGATGTACTTCTTTTTAAAAAAAACATTTTCGAAATTGCGTGGTCATGATCATTGGCCACTAAATTAATTACATTTAAACGTTTTGAAAAATCACAAAACAAAATATTGTAGTGATAAATCCAAAATATACTTTTGGCATTAACTATTCATGTTTTCCACGCTATTCCCGATCAGATCTTCCCTTGCATGAGTAATTTATCTGGAACTAAAAAATTTCAAATCTAAAAAATTAAAAAGGCTTCAAGTCACGCGGCTTTTGAATTGTTTTGCAATAAAGAAGTCGACTTCCTGAAAGTAACATTTAAACATCTAAATTAGAATCAAGCAGGAAATGTTATGCCTAAAAAGGATGCTCCAGAGTAGCAGCAGCTTGCAGTCCGTAAATTATTTTAAATTCAACTGGCAAACTAGCATCCATACACAAATAAAAGGGACAATGTTTTTTCATATCAAAGCTTGCGGCATTGCAGTAACTTGGCCGCAACAAAGTCCTTGCAACGCCTACATCCGCTGCCCACTTCCCCAGCACCCGCAGCGTTGTACAAACCCAGCATAATTAAAATATAATGAATTGTTTTGGCCACAAGCAAGGCAACTGACCTGCTAAGTGACCCACCGGAAGTGCAAAAACAAAACAAAATAAATTGTTAAGGAAAAATACAAAGGACAAAGGCAGCGATGCGCAACAGTTGCATGAAGTGCAGACACTTCAAATGATAAAAGAAAATTATACAAAGCCAATGAAAACGGATGGGTCAGTAGTCAATGGGAATGCACAAGTGCAAGTGCTGCGTGAGGTCCTTTCTCACACGGCAGACACAGACGTGGACGGCACAGGTGAATGTGGCAATGTGTATGGGTCAGCCTATGATTATTTCTATGATTGCAAGCAAATCAAAGTTCATCTTCTTGGCCACTTTGATGCACACCGACAGCGCAGCGTAAATCCAATTAAGGCTGCGCTGTAGCAAAGCCGCCAACGCCGCAGGATGCCCAAAGGATACGCAAAAAGATATGCCCAAGCTACAAAAACTCCAAGCCATCGATCATATAGCTTCCAGCCGCATAGCTGCAGTCTTGTTTGCTTACATTGCCATTTGATACGCAAGGATAATACGTAGCAATCTACCTGTCGTCAGGCACTCAGGGCCCATGCTCGGGGCCAGAGCCTTGGCCTGGTGAGAAACGCGCTCCATAAGTGTGCGCGTATCGAATTTCTGATATTTTATTTTTTCTGCGCTTTTTAAATGCATTTTTTTTTTCTCAGCCGCAAGCAGTGTCCTAGCGTTAGCCCTTTGCCCAATTGTCTGTAAGGAATGCAAATGCGTTGCCTCACTCTTTAGGTTTCCAGTCCTTTAATGTTGTCGCTCGCTTACATTGACGTTTGGAGTAACAATGTCCTGTTGCTGCTTAAGTGATTTATGAGTCGAACCTTGGATAAGGATTTAAAAATTTCGTGTCACTTTTATAGGACTCCAAGTTTGGCCTATCATGTGCAGTGTTTGTTCCTTTGGCCGCCTGTTGGCCGAAAGGTTTTCCAGTTCATGTCAATACGAAAATTCGAAAAATAATTTTTTCTATTTTGTTTTGTATTTTTTGATCTTCATTATTGCTTTGGTCTACAGTTTTAATATATATAAGTTGATGTTTCGAAATACAAAACGGAACTTGTGTTCTGAATGATCTTAGTATCATGGGCTTTGGTTTAGAACCCCAAAAAGACCAAAACGTTGTAAACCTGAAAAAGAAGAAATAAAATATTTCAATTTAAAATTCATTTAGTAAAAAATCGAAAAGCATTTTTATAGCATTTATATTAATTGAATTATATTTTTTATATGGTATTGCATTATATGATATTATAATCGAGTTTTTGGGTAAATTCGAAAGTAATTTGTAGCTCTCTCTCTTATCTCAAGATAAGACTCTGTTAAACTACACAAAGAAAAACGATCAAGTATTTTGAAATACGAAATTGAAAATGATGCAAGTGCACAATTTAGATCAATCCTTTAAAGGAAATCTCTGATATACATTCTTACTAAAATTTATTATGGTTTCAATTATTTTTCAATTAATTGCAAGTTAAGATTCTGATTTTAGGAATGCTCTTTTAAGATTTCGAATTCTCGGTTCAAGTAGAAAACTCTTTTATTTGAACTTGTTTTTTGGTGCTTACTCTTCTACAATCATAAATCATCAATATCGCATGCCTGCATTGAAGATCTTTATTGCTGATAATCTATAAAACTAAAAATTACGTCTTTGATTAAACACTTTTTATTTGTATTTCTTACAAAAGTATCCAAAATACACTTTACATATTAACAAATTATTCCCAATATCTGTCTGTTGGACCACCTACTTGAATAAACTGCATATTTTTACAGTCGATCACTCTTTGCCATTCTAATCCTGACTGATCCTAGGCTAAATACCTGTTAGCCTGTTTCTGTATACAAATTTTGTAACAAAGCGAAAAAACAACAGGAATAAATTCTCCGATACCGCCACAACACACAAGATTTTCTCAGCAGTTAGGAGACCATTCGCCATACACTTGCTGCTTGGCTAACGATGCTATCAGCGCGAGGGTGGGCCCACATCAAATTGGGCACTGCCATGATGTTCTCTCACGCGCACCTCAACATTAAGGACACAAAGGCGCACTCAATATTCCCACAGATGTGTCTGCTTCGAACATGCATTGTGGCCCAAATTTTGCAATTTAGATTTTAACACTCTTTGTCAGTACCATGTGACCAAGTATTATAGATGTGACCCTTTTGTGTCTAAACAGAACCGGAAGGAAGTTGTTTACGGATTGTTGGTACGCCAACATAATGGCATACTTAAAAAGATCTATTTGAAAGAGTTGCTTGTTTTTATTAGCCCACTAAGCTTCGGAATTATTTCATGGATCAAGCAATAGCATTATTTTTGAAGTTTATGATATGTAAGCTCATAGTTCATTTTGACGATTAAAGTAGTGAATGAATATGGATAAGCCATTTATTTCATCCTTTTTCCTAAGAAATTTATATTCTTCAGTAAATACTGTGAAATGGTTTAATGCAAATGTCCTCTCGGCGTTGATATGATCCAGGATCGGAATACCTGCCGAAGAACGCTGAGATCGTTTACTCACATTTGACGAGAAGCGAAAGCGAATGCAAAAAGGGGTAAGCAAAGGTTTGGATGAAGCAAACTGTAGAACTGGCATATAGAAACATTTTAAAGTACATAAAGGGTAATTTTTTAGCGAATTATTTTTTGGCAAGACTATTTTTAACAGCTGTTGCTGGTTTACTACTTGAGTTCATTTCAAAAACGTTTAGTTTGGTCTATAATTTAAACAAGAATAGAATAAATAAACTTACTTCAAAAACAAATTGTTATTATCATATATCATGCTCGATAAGAAAAGTCTCAAGACATAAATAAGAACAAAATCTGTATTTAGGCTAAAAGTAACCAGAAACATTGCAAAAACTACCAATTCATACCAAAAAAAAGTCAATTTTTCATAGGCATTATATGTCGGTAGCATCATAGGGCCACACAATCTCAAATGTTATTGTGAATGGCAATGGCTATCGTACGATGCTTACAAGCTGTTGAAATGAAATTTTTTCATTCTTCATCTGAAGATGATTCAATTAAGCCTACAATAGTTGTACCTTCTTCCTGAGATGATTAGCTTTAGAATATTTTTGCAAAAGAAGCACTGTCTTGAAATGTTTTGTGGTTACCAATCGCTCTACAATGTCTGAACTCATTCGCTTTTCGCCAGAAATTTAATTGGAATAATTTTCTAGTCTTTCAAAACTACTAAAACTGTACTTAAGCTGTAAGATGACAGCTCTTCTAGAATTTAAATGTGTTTCCAAAGCTCTAAGATTTTCTTGAACCTATTGAGTTTGTAGCAGGCGAGCATATGTCTAGGATGTGTTTCGATGACAGAGTAGTTAAGCTAAAAGCGCGTCCCCGTCTATCAATTGCATAAAAGCCTTTAGGTTAAAATAATATCTCTACTTTGTATGGTTTGATTTTCGTTTGGGAGCTAATGATACTAAACTGTATTCACCATGACCCTCATATTTTCTAAAATACTTTATTGCGAAGTTTGTTTCAATACACGTACAGATGGCCATTTATAGGTATCAAAAATGCAGGCGTTCTGCCACGCCTTCTACTGCTCCCACTATTTAGGATAAACATGAAATAATATAACAAACACTTTATGTTCAAGCGTTCTTTCTATCTAAATATAATGTATATTTGGAATAATTCCAACCATATATTTAAACTTAACATTTTCTGCTGCGTTTCAACCAACTCACTACATTCTCCCCGCTGAACCCTTAGCCACATTCCCATGAAATATACAAAAATTTGACTTTGCATTTTTCTTTTTTCTTTTTTTTTAGTGTAACCCTCATCTACCTGTTACCCCGTCGACTGGCAATTCTCACGGCCAAAAACGGTAACACTCCAACGCACACACAAAAGGACATCCAATGCGGGAAACAGGTTATGCATCAAGTAAAGGACACGTCTGAAGTAGGCGCTTCGTTTTCATTTTGCTTTATTATTGATTCAGTTCGTTGATCATAATAAACGATTAGTGTGCCAGATCCTTGCTGATCCTTGCGCTGAGAAATTCCTTCGCTCTTGGATATTTGCTTTGTATTTCAGTTCACACGCACTTGTTACCCGGTTTGTGGGCTGGGAAAATTAGTTTAGCGGTTTTTTGCTTCCTTTTTATTAGCGTTATTTCATATCAAAGGATCAGTTGATGCCCAATAAAATGGGAACTATGTTTTTCTAATAAATTTAATTCCATTTTCTGTGCATTTTAGAGGTGTTTTTGCAGAGGGCATTTTTGTTTTACAATATGTCACTTTTGATGGCTTAGCTAGTTTTCTGTAAAACTTCTCAGAATGCTTCGAAATATTATTTAGCAAGTTTCTCGCAGGGATCAACGTAATATGCGCACACACGAAACCAAACTATTCTTCTACAAAATACTTGCCAATGCTTGCGTAGAGTTACGCAACTGACTAACCTCTAGCCTTTTTAGACAGTTTAAAGACTCTTTCCCAGAATGAAAATTGACTTTCCAAATCTAAAAAGTACGTCTTTTACGCAAAACTAGCTGCATTTTTTATGCAAAGTCTAAAAAAAAAACATCACATCTCCACAGTTTAAGGCTGCATTCTTGGAATCCTAACCCGAAATCTAGACAACCCCTACACAAGCCGCTAATCGTTGCGCTAATGGCTAAAGGCTGCAAGGCTACGAGGCATTATCCTAGCCACCCGCCGCTTTTATTGTAACCAAAACAAATAATCACCCATTGGTCATATTGTTCAATGCAAATGCGTTTACGAACCGCTCGTAAAGTTATCCTTTCTTACATGGTTCTTATCCCTAGCCTTTGAAGAATTGCTGTTAACTTTGCGCATCCTTTCAGCGCAGCCTTTCGTCAACATCGTGTCCCTCAGCTACATGGAACCTGAAAAATGTTTCTCAATCTGTTGTTAAACGTAACCTTGTGCAGAGTGTTATGTATCCTGAGCTATAAAAACATTAGCGCAGGCATCAAGGCTGTTGTGAGCAGGACATTTGTTTGCGTTTGACTTGGACCGCAATTTAGCTGGAAGTGCTCAGAGTCATTAATGGGAAGAGTATTGAGAATAGCGAGGAAAACTCAAGGTCTGCTTAAAGTGCAATGTTTTTGCATATCTTGGTCTACTTAATACCGTCTGGATTTTCAAAACGACGTTTGGGAGGTGATGCAGACAACGAGAGGTTTTTACTAAGCATTACATTGCTTTTGTTATTAGAGTTGGTTTTTTCAGATTATCTATCTATCATTTATCTATTATCTATTTATCAGTTTTTTTTACCAAGTTCCAGAAGCATTTTTTTCTGTACAGTTGAAATATATTTTTTTTCTATTATTATTAATACTTAAATTTATTTTTGTCGTAAGAAGTCACTAAAAGCGACCAGTCCAATGCAGCACAATCATTTTGAGCCTGAGACATAAACTTAGCAGCTTTAAGATCTTTATATAATTAATGTAAGCGATTGTTCTGCGGATAAGAAGTATAAAATAAAACTTACTTAAAATGGGTCTAAGCGGTCACATACTCCAGCATAGGAATACCAACGATGTGATCGAGATTCACACCTTAGGGGAAAACGAAAAGAATTCGAAGAGAAGTTTACAAGGTTTGATAGTATTTATAAAAATTCTATTTTTCTACCGATTTTCCCCATGGCCACTGAATGGTCTAGTCAACCGTTATTGTCCAAATCCTATAAACTCTTAAAGTTCCGAATTGGGTCACAATTATACGTGAAGAAAAGTGTATAAAATTGACTATATTCAAATTTGAAGTAGTGATTGGTAATAACAAAAAACTTTCGAGTGCCGAATTAGGTAATTTTCTGATTTTTTCAAATTGGTGTGGCATTATTTTTAACACAACGAATTTTGTGTGTTAATCAAAGTTTTTTAGTATTTTGTATCCATAAATCAAGATAACTAATATGAAATATTAGTCAACGGATTTCAGTCAAATACACAAAAAGTGCTTGAAAAACTTTCGAGTGCCAAAGTCGGTTAGGATATCGTCAGACACAAATAAAATAAAATGGCTTTTGTGTAAATAAAAACTATTTTATTGAACGAATGGGAGCTGCACAATATTGTCTACAGATTTTCATCAAAATTGACACAATGCTTGAAAAAAAAAAAATTAATTAGCGTCCAAAACCACGAAACCATCCTACATGCTCAAGTCACTGAAATAATATTCAAAAAGTATATTATTAAGATTTTTAAATTTGATACCAACTTGATTGCTAGTTTTTTGAGTATTCGCATTTTTATACCCAGTAAGTCTCCTCTATATGCAAACCTATTTGCAAAAAAAAAAGTTCTAAGCATAGCCAATGGTCAATATTAATTCCATTCGAGTTCTGGCACAAACGGGCGTGAATGTCACAACTATATTTTCCAACTCGTTTCCTGGAAAGCAGCGAGTCCTCTAACCATTTTCATGGTTGCCAGCAAATTATCTATTCGGGGTTTTTTCTTGGTCAGACTCACAGCAGGCTCTGGTCGCACACAGAAACCGAAAACGGCGACCACAGCAAGTGTCGACATGGATGATAGCCATAGGAACGCACTCGGGTTCCACTCATAAAAGCATTATGCCTGCTGCATGGGGGTATAGCCAGCCAGCCAGAGTTACTCCTAACTGAACGGCTAGCGTTAATAAGGATCATATTTAGTGCAAAAAGTCGAACAAAACAGCAAAAATAAGATTGTGAATGCCTTGTCAAAATAACTATAAAACCATAACGCGTTTTCCTGGAAGGACACAGGTACAATACTGCAAGGCTGATGGTTTTTGCAGTTGTTTTGACAACAAACAAAAAAAAATATTCCTTTTTCATACTTTGCTTAGAGCTCGTAAAGCGATTATGATAAAAATTAAACTGAAACTATTGTATGTCTGGGCTTAAAATGTTTTGCAGCAAAAAGCGAACTAATAATGAAAACTAATTGTAGAATGCACAGATATTAATGGGAAATACAAATTCAAAATATGAAATACTATTGTAACCTTCAAGGTGAGACCTTATTTAGAGCAGCATATACTTGGCAGAGTTTAAAAAGAAAGCAATAACTTAAGCATGTTATTGGGGTTTGCAGTAGATCTACATAAATAAACCATTAATTTAGCATATCACTGAGGCGCAACGAAAGCAGAGAATTTTAAAGGATCTCAGCAGGAATCAAACGTGTGTCCAGGTGTGCGCCAAGCAAGCTGTCAACCACACACGCAATGCCACGTCGCAATGTCAGACGAACTCCCCTAACAGAAGCAGCCAAGCATATACCTAGATATACCTATATACAGACGTATAGCTATGCATATAGACCAATTATACAGTCAGAGCGATAATTCTTGGCATACGAAAAATTGCACAATGCTAAACAGATCAAAATTTATACGCACTTTTATTCGGTATAAGGATTCAACGGAAGTGCTTTTGACAAGTGTCCAATTAGCTACGAATCGCTGATCGACTTCTTAGACTATCCAACATGATGAGATGCAACATAACCGAAAGCAATCAACTTTCAAAACGAAAATCGCTGACCGAACAATTTTTGCAGCGACTGTATGTAATCAGCAATCTTTTCCAAAAACTCATACAAATAACTCTGGAAATCGCCTTTTTATCGTAGTTGCTGCGCAAAATGAACGAGCAAAAGTTTGTTGCGCATGCGCAGCCAGGCGCAGACAGAGCCACCCCTTTTTCTTTTTTGTTTCCGATATTTCATTTTCTTTTGTTGTGCAACTAAAGTCTTGGCAAGATTTTGAAATCTTTGCCAAATGTACAGCTCAGGGGTTGCTCTTTGCTCAAGCGCAACGACCTTTGCCGCACGACATAAGTAAGTAGAGGATTCCTTTGCGACGGGGCGCTTTTGGGCGCATTGCTATGCCCAATGGGTCGACGAGGGTCGTAAGCGCAGCTGTTGTTTTTACTTCAAGGATTTTGCTTTAAGGAATTGAATAAGACACCCCAAGCCGCTGTTGCCTGGCGTGTTTTGCTTAGCGCTGTGTGCAACGCGTGTGAAACTTTTTGTTTCTACTCCTGGCCACACTTCAGCCATTTTGTTTTCTGCGTTTTATACGCCTGCCATTTGGCATTAGCATTGATTTGAAGCTAGGCAGGATATCTTGAGACGCAGTTGGGTTTTTCTTGATTTCAGTTGGGTACTCAGTGGTGCGTTTATCTAGCTGGAATGTGGCAGAAGCGTGTGACTGGGTAGGGGGCATATAAGAGGGTTTGCAGTGGGTATTGCAGCGAAACGTGGCAGTCAAGAAGATGCGGCATACTACAAAAAAATTGAAATTAAAATTTAAACTATTCTTACATTTTTTCAAATAATACCGCGAATTTGTCTACACCGAAAATTGGCTATAATCATATATGAAAACCATACAAGATAGTGGAATAATTTTGATACAACTTTATACAGAAGTTAACTTAAGTTATATTTGGTTCTGAAATTTTTTAAAAACAAAGATTTCCCATTTATTCTTTTATTGAAATACAAAAATTTTAAGGTAGATTTATTCTGAAATTGGCTTTTGCGTTCCATTATTTTAGGCAGTGTCTATAGAAAATCACTTCATAGACGATTAATGTCTAAAAAATTACTATGTGAAAATAATTGAATTAATTATTATTATTTATTTTTCAACATTTCTGCTTCTTTACGGAATCCGACAACAAGAAAGTTAAGCAATGCACAAGTCAGTTTTCCGTATTTCTCACGGAGAAATGATGGATTCACCTATGATACAAACTTTATATATGTAATATGAATGTAAAAATATATATATATATATATAACATACATATATAGAAACACATTTTCGAAGTCAATGATCACTGCATCTTGGGATAACTTTCAAATTTTATAATTATGTTCTGGAAGAACGAAGATTTTTCGGATTATTTTTCATTATTCCCGAAAATGTTGAAATCGAACCATTTTTATGTATAGGAATGAAATAGAATTCATTTCAGGTAGACGGAAAGTAAGTATTTAAGTAAGTAAGTATTTAAGTAAGGTGCTAAAAAGAGATGATAAAGGCGTACAGAGGGAGTAAGCAGAGTATTTTAAAATACAGCTTGGAATTGCATCAGTGATAGAAGAAACCGATGCATTTATTTTCACTAAACATTGCGAAACGTCCGTTGCAGCGATTCTGCGATTCGCAACAAAGTTTGAAAGAGGTAGATTATACGGATAATTTAGTTCAATATTATTTGGTTTAAGAAACTAGGTTTTCTGAAAAAAGGTTGCAAACAAGTCGGCTATTTCAGTTTTGTTGGTCGAAGATATAGTTTCATAATATAGCGATGGCTAAGTTTTGTGTTAAGAATTAACGAAAGGAAATGCTTCAGATTTCTGCTGAATTTAAGGAGACAGCGGGTGAGATCGCATATTTATAGAAGTCAATGGAAGATAAAGGTGTACAGAGGGTATATTTTAAACTTTTGTAAGTTGAGTACTTACGCTTTCTTAATGAGTATCGACTAGCTGTAAACCAAGGAGGTTTTTCAAATAGTTTTGGAGTAGAATAAAGGCCAAAGAGGCGCGCATTGTTTTGGATTACGTCGGGTCGTGAAGATCCTCGGGTGAAGATATCGGATATACACGCAAAATTTCAAATTTAGAAGTATCATTGACGAAATCAAGGTCACGCACTCTATTTGAGCAATTTTGAATACTATTGATTTGGCTCAATGATATATCGATAAGCCCTGAAACCAAGTCATCATGGCTAGTTTAGAATGCGTAGGTCATCTAAGACATCTAAGACAACAACTTACTCCCGAATACCGACAAGGTCAGCCAAACAAATAGCATCGAGATGCTTCATATATACACCCAAGTCGGAACAGGGTGCCAGTTAAAAAAATTATAGAATTATTGTAATACCCTCAAAGTCTGCTGGAAAATAATGAGAGAACAAATGAGATTCTATAGATACAGCAACAAGAACACCACCACAGATAAGCCTGTCGAGTCTGTAGATTGGAAAGGAGTATATAATATTAGAATTATAACAACGCTACAAGTATAAAGTCTACTCAGTTTATAAAGAAGACCACGAATATTATCAGTTTTTTGACGCAATATTAGCCGTAGCTTTTGAAGTAATATTATTAGAAGATACAGAATTTTTAGGCTTTTTTAAAGAGTTAGAGACGCTTAAGGATCTAACAATACATAGCAATACATAGCGGTTGGTGAGGACCATGAACATATTTCTTTTCAATTATAATCTCTTTGCTGACAGACTTTGCTTTTAGAAGTTGTCGTATAATGGAGCACGCTACACTAGTTTTGTACTGAGTCTTACCCACTTTATTGATTCATCCTTTTCCTTATTAAGCTTGTTCTGCCTAACACCCAAAGGAACAAGTAATTTTCGACCTTTAGACCTACAACTTACAATATACAAATTCGCGTTGCTCTACCCCATTTCGTATTTCATGCAAATTTTCTCTGATTTTGCCCTCTTTTAAATGATCTAAAACTTTTATCATATCTTTTATATTTAAGCCGTATTTGCCCTCTTCGCGCAATCTTGAGTAGTTCTGAATAATAAGGCACTTATTTGGCTAACGATGCTACTTTTGATTTCTTTGACTTATATTTTTATTTATTTTTACATCGGATTAGACATCGCGAGCTAGTTCATAACTTTTTTTGCTCGTGCTCTATTACAGTTCCTGTATAAACTCTAGTTTCCAAATTACAAAACCTAGCCTATTTGATTTCTTTCTTACTTCTGTCTATTCTAGTGTGAGTTCCAGAAAATCTTTTTCAGATTTCTAAACTAAACTTGGTATTAACTTAAAGCCTTTAAGTCATGTCTTTGTTAACTAAATTAGTCCAATGTTACTTTAAATTGGCTCTCACGATTTTTTCAATCCGCCCTAAAGATAATATCGACAAATCTGTCACATTCCAAAACGTGGTTTTTTGTAACACAAAAAAAAATAACAGCTGTGCCTTCATCAAAGAGCAGAGAAAATAGTACGATCTTGGCGCGTGCCAGTTGCTAACACCGGGCTCAAAAGTAACGTAAATTTCAGGATCACAGATAGTAATTACAAACAGGACAAACAGCCGAAGGTTTGTCTGTCTGTGCAGCTCAACAACCCCCGAGGCACAAGGAGCCAGGCAGCTCAATTGTACAGTGCTCATTGAGGGACCCGCTCCTAGCTGTAAGTAAGCAAGCATTTTTAGGGGGAAACGCATATTGCCTGTGTTGGCTGCAGTTGGTGGCTCAATAATTTCAGGATGTTGCTCATTCAGCGTTGCGTTTAGGTTGCATAGGCAGCACATAGCTCTTTCAGGCTCACAAAAGCCACGTGCCGCCCCATATAACAGTCATCTTTGGATTTCTATAGAATTTCATTTTGTATTGGAAACCCACAGCTGAATCAATTCACACAGCTCTTTCACTATTTCCGTTCCTCTAATTCAACTAAATTAAATCAATTTGATGTCTCTAAACAAATTCATTGGATCTACACGAACAACAAAACTCATAATAATGACCAGCAGCAGCCATGGACAGACAGCATCTGACAAAAAAAAAAGTGTCAAATCAAAGCCCTGAAAAGCAAGTACCCGTAACACCCGTACCACTGCAGAACGGCCCTACTTTGGGGCATGGAACTGTAACTGTGACAAGTGCTTCCTCAGCAACGTGTGCATCATTCAACAACAATTTGAACATCAATTATGAGTCGTCGTCAACGTCGCTTTCAATGGGTTGCTTGTCTGTCTGACAGCAGCACCCGACTCATGAATGAATGGGGAGCAATCGTAGTGCTGCTCATGATGAGCACCACTTTGTTTCGAAACCTAAAGGGTGGCTTGTGCCAACTTGTACTACAAAGATGCACAAAAGGCAACGTTGCCTAACCTACATTTCAGCTGCTGCAGCAACGCTTTAAGAGCTACCTCAATATGCCTCAACATGCCCCAGCTATTATCTCAAAGCCTCTTCTTTGCCAATTATGTATGTATGTATCGCATGACCCAAATTTTTTAAAGTAACCTGTCAATTTTTTTTTCGGTCGCATAGTCCTATGCGAAAATCTGTTCTCAGGGTCAAGATTAAAAACCACAAATCCATTCTGAGCGCAACTGTTGCCTCAATTATTGCGGAGATTATTAACGAACGGACAAAGCACTTTAATTTAATGATATTGATTGCTGACGACCTACAGCTTTTATAGACTGATAAGCGTCCTTATTATGCGGTTATTATAAATACTTGAAAACATATGCCAAGTTTTTTGACAGCTTTTGCAATTAAACGACAACCGCAGGCTAAGTAGTATGCAAGCCTTGATTTGGAAAAAATTCCCTCATGATCCTTGGACAGATTTATATGCGAACGTCAGCTGCATATGCCGGCTTTTAGTTTTCGTTTTAGTACAATAGTCTGCAACTTTTTCTGCTCTTTTGATAGACCAACGTGACGCTTGGCTGCTTTTGAAAACTCCATCATCTTTTTTTATGTTCAAGTTCTTATTAAAAAAAAAAATGCTTGGCCCAGATGAAACTCTTTTCCCACTCATATTTAGTAAACAATACCATTTACAGCTCAGGAAACGCAAAATTTACAAACTCAATTTTATAAACTAAATAATTAAAAAAAGGAGACAAATCAAAGTTACATTTTATAAGAATTAATAATGACTTCCGATCAGTTAAGTCTTAGCGTTGTGTAAGTTTGAGTTTTTAAAACCACAATTTCAATCATAGTTTTTCGCAAATTCTCCTGCAAATTTTTACTACATAGGCTTCCTTCCGAAATTTATTAAAATTTTATTCCAGTTTCAAGATCATTTTTTTAAATAAGCTTTTAAATTTATGATTATTTTATCGGAATCCCTTCTCAGATATATTCACAGGCGTAAAATTTGACTAAATACAACTTATTTTACCCGTAATTTTCGACTAAATTATTTGCCAATTGATAAAAAATTTACACTTATCTCAAAATGTTTGCCAGCTATATTTGATCAGTCGGAGGATCAAAGTGGTTGTACAGCATAGGCAAAAATTACAAAGAGCGTAGAACTTCTTAGTTCGAAATGATTTTTAATCCACCCAATCTTTGAATCACCTCTTATGGGTAATTTGCTGAAAAAATAAGTGATCGATATACAGAACGTTACGATTTTACCCAAACGCCCCAGCCGGTGACAAACCACGAAGGCGCCTTTGAAATTTTCAACGATAGACACTGATAAGTCGTTGAAATAAAATAATTGTTATTGTAATCTTATTGTTTATTATCTTATGATAAATATTGCTTTAGTTTTATTTTTCGACTCGTATATAATGTATCTTGCCTAAAAACATAGTTATTTATTAATATCAGTTGACAAATGTTGAGCTATAATCTCGATCCAGTTTAGGTTGATTGCCACAAAATAATATCTCACACATTTTTTTCCCAAAAAACAACCCCAAGTTCAAAACCAAATCGGGTATGTAGGTAGGATACGAAAGGATCAAACTCATTTAAATGATGACACCTACAATCACACATATACAAACTATGATCGAAGGCAACTAGTGTGCATTGTACACCTGTGAATAACTTCATTCCCAGGATATCGAGCCGTAGAGCATCAAGCCAAACAATAAACAACAAAAAAATAAAAACAAGGACAATGAAATCAACCGTAAAAGAACAACAAAAGCAAATTGAGAATTTCGCAAGCCAACGGTAAATGTTTTTGATTTTTTTCTCAATTCTAAAGCAGAGAAGCGGAAGTGTTGCACGCTTCATGCGCATGCGCAGCGGAAATCAGAACAGGACAAAACGGAAGAGAAGAAAATAATTTTTTTTTGCCAAGACAATTTGATAGTGTGAGAGCTCAAAATACCGCTATGGGCTTGGGCTTAGCTCCATTGTGCGGAGAAAGGCGGAAGCAAAGAAAGCGGAAATACGCATAGAACTCTTCTGCGAAATCCTTATTATGATATTTAACCGCTGTATAGACCTCCCAACCATAGCCAATTGTAAAAGAACTCAAACTTTAGGTACAATCAAAAAACAAATGTGTCGATTTTAACAAGTGTTTATTGACTTGACCAAAATCAGAATGGACTCCATTGATTATTTACGATCACCAAGAGTTTATCAACTTAAATTGCTACAAAATAAACAATGATTCGAGGCAGCTACAAGTTGTAAACACGACAAGGGTATACGTTATGCTGCGAATTGACGTTGACGCAATTCCATCTTGGAATTCCCACAAATGTTACATAAAACGAGTGATAGACCCGCACATTATAATTTCTTTGTTTGTAAATAAAACAACAAAATATGTGAAATTATAAAATTATACACATATATATAAGTTAAACATATAAATCTCTATATATACTACACTCTGTGTACGATTATTTGTACAAGCTTGTTCTTTAGGCGGCGCCCTTATCTGTGGCCCCAGGATGGGCATGTTGCTGTAAGGTAACGACATGACGCAATGTAAACGAGGCATGAGACAGTCAAACAAACAAACCTATAAAAATCACTTCCCGTCTTAGTTGCACCGTGGAAAAATGTCAAATGTCAACTCAAAGTGATTTTATTTCACTTCTCGGGGCTGCTACAGTGAATCTGGAGTTTATTTTTTCCTGGTTCTGTTGTAAGTCGAAGCCACAGAAATTCTAAACGGAAATTCAAATAAAGACGATTGAACGAATGAACGAATGAACGATTCACGCAAGCGCAGTGCTCCAGATACTCGTTAAATGGCTGCGCGGTCATTTACCAATAAAGTGAGGCATGCAACGAAAACAAAAACAAAAACCTTCTCAATTGGCTTGATCCGTGACAGCAGATACAAATACCAAGTGCGGAGTCGAGCGCGTGAGCTACTACGACGTTTTGGTGTTTCATAAGCTATTCACGCGTGTATGTCATAATTTTCTTATATTTTCTTATGTATAAAATATTTCAAAAAAATATAATATTTAAAAAATAAATGAATAAAAAAAAAATTTTTAATTTTATTACACACAATCCAATTTAAAAAAAGCATCATTCTTTCAACAATTTTTTGACTAGGCGATTAATAAAAGACATAATATATATGAATAAATCAAGATTTTGTAAATTTTAACGCTACCAATAAAAATATTTAAAAAAAAAATCGTTATTAGTTAACCAAGCGGGCTGAAGATAAAGGTAAGATTTTATAAATATATATTATTTCATTGTATTCTTTAATTATTTTAATATAAGTTTGTCCTTTTGTATTTCAAGGAAAATTGTCTAAAGAATGACAAATATTGAGCTATTTTTTTATATATTTACATTAATATTTTTTATTCACTCCAATTTGCATTTTCATTGATACTTAAAACTCACATAAGTATTGTTTTAAACCGTAAAAACCATTGATTTATTTTTGTATTAATTTAAATGATAACTAAATCCAATAGACCTCGCCTCATGGGTGAACTTTTTATAGATATGCACCTTCTAATATCTGAGTCGGCCTAAAAACTTGGTTTTACAATATATACCCATTGGAAACAGAAAGTAATATTATATTTTCAACGTTCATTAACAAAAGGAACCAATAAAAAAACACCGATGAGCAAGTGCGCGAGTCTTAGTGCAAGGACACTCTTAGTGACGTGATAAATTTACAGAATTTTGTATTTAAAATGTAAAAGAACTGAATAAAAAATCAAGTTTATTGCTTTGGATACTATTGTAATTGTAATTGTATTGATTGATTATACAGGAACCTACTGTAAG
Organism: Chymomyza procnemis; assembly: GCA_035046065.1. Taxonomy (NCBI): domain Eukaryota; kingdom Metazoa; phylum Arthropoda; class Insecta; order Diptera; family Drosophilidae; genus Chymomyza; species Chymomyza procnemis. Next base: position 4,879,767 of record JAWNOJ010000023.1, on the reverse strand, counting down.
CCGAATTCGAAAGGCGAGGCCATTAGTTAATAAAGATTTACTAAGACAAGTAGTGTATTTCAGCTACCAGCGACCTTCGGTTTTAGTGGCGAATACGGTGCTAAAATATTAAATCAAAATTTAGGTTTTACAAAAAAACAAGTCAATTCAATTCAAATTTTTTTGCAAAAATAAATAAGAAAGAAGCTGGCTTTCTTCACCTCTATTTGCTTTTGGCCAATCGATTTAGCATTAAGTATTATTATATTAACTTATAAAAATATATTAGGTTTGCTTTTGTGTTCATAAAAATAAAATAAGCTTATACAATCTGATTTAAAAGTAGTAAAAATTTTTTTTTAATTTAATTTATCTTTGATATTCGGGAAAAAATCTAGCACTCCGCCTCTCATAAGCGTTCCCTGAAAGGAACTAAGGCAATTGCAGGCAACCTTACAAACAGACTGAGTGCTTCGCGCAACCTTAAAACCTTGCAGATCTTCCAAAGTTCAGTGTGTGCGATTGGTTATCGGGTCTGAGGGCCACCGTCGCATAGTGAACTTATGAATTAAGTTGCGGCTAAAAGAAAAATTTTTACGCTGCGTACTGTGTCTTTAAAGTTCGATTTAGTTGCCAATGCAATATTTGACTTTTAACAGAAACTAGATATTGGTTATAGAATAGGTAAACAAATATTTAATCAAATTATAATGTTAAAACAAGAAAGGTATTATTGGATTTTTTTACTGTTTACTGCTGAATTTATGTGTAAAATGTTACTTAAAAAATGTTACAAAATTTCGATTTTTGTTGTTTATAGAATGTCTTTTAGCTGAGTCACCAAGCTGAAGCGTTTTTCTTATAACCAAAATTTGGATTTATAAAAATATATTGATTTATTTAGAAGAAATGATAATTAAAACAGTTTGTCAGTTGCCTTGCCACTGTGCGTCGGCTAAATAGGTGCTTACTATGATATATATAACCACAAGAACCAAAAAGATCGCTATTTTTGAATGGATTCCATTAAACAAATTTAAAAAGAGTTAAACAAGCGTTAACGTTTATTTATGTTAAGATACTGTCACGACCTTTGGGTACGTGCTTGGTTATCCTCTCACGTGACCATCTCTATTCTAACGATGTCAACAAATTGACCATAACGGCCGCAACGTAAGATCATGTGGGTGAGAGCAGCTTTACCCGCTTACGCTCTCAATCTTCATGCGCTCTTTTAGGCAATGCGTGTGTGACTGTGCGTGTGCGTGTGTGCATGTGTATGTGTGTTTGTTTGTTGTGTATTTGTGCCGGTTGGCCAACGTTTGTTTTTGATTTTAGGTTTCTTGGCTCTCTGCGGATTTGACGTGCAAGAATGTAGCTCAAACGCTACAGGGTGTCCACACGTTGGTCATGGTACACTCATATATCGTTCATATGTTTCGCACATGTGTCATTTTCAAACAGGGTGCTGCAAAATATGCCACTGTCATTTATTGTTTATTATAATGCGCCAACGAGATCAACATAATCAATGCGCACTGTTGTTTTTGTTGACAACTTATGTGTACGTTCGTACGTATTAATGGAATGCTTCCATTTCAGACCCGATAAGCTCTGCGAGCAAACTTCAGCCGGGCAATTTACACACTGCACTTGTGTACACGACCATATTGTATCTGTACATGCATACGATATGTGTATATATAAATATATGTATATAGAAACACATGCACATGTATATACATACGTGCGTGAGCGTGTGTTTGAGTCATCGTCCTAAAAACAACAGAGCCCCAACCGATGACAACAACTACAGAAACTTCACCGTCTTGTTGTTTTTGCTGTTGTTGTAGTTGATTTGTTGTTGCGTTCATTGATCGCTGCGCGGCTGAAGCGGCAGTCAACAATTGCTTACGGTTAAGTGCTACGTCAACTTTTTGTTGACTTACATACCGCCCCCACACAGCCGCCCATCACCACTAACAACACTCTCTTGCGCACTCGTACTCTCTCTGCTGCTAGCTAGGTAGGCTCCAACTTCTTCACTCTTACTCTATGAGCTCATAGTGGCTTTACTTGTATACCCTATAAAAAGCAATCAGTGTTCTAATCAAAGAACAATCTAACCATACCCAAAAACACACAACTAGTCGAAACTTCTGAAATTTTTTTTTATAGAATTGGTTATATATTTTATGTGAAGAATATATTTTAGCACTTAGAATGAGTGATTTTTTCTCCCATGGTCTTAAGCAGTTTTATGCACTTATAAGCATGAATCAAAGTTTAAGAAAACATCTACAGAGTTACAATAATGTTAATGTATGTTAGGGAAATGTTTTAGCATCAAAACTTGCAAAAAAAAAATAGTTCTTATAAAAAAACTTTCAAATAAACCTTTTTGATAAAACTCTCACAATTTATTGAACAGCAACAGTTGATTAAATGTGTACATCGAATATGGAAATATTTTTTGGTCAGGGGCAATCTTGAAATGGTTTTACCTGTTCTAATTCAAAAATTTAATTATTCCCAATAAAGCAAAGATCTTCAATACAAGAAACTACCAAAAATAAAATTAGTTCACAACAGTTGCTCTTTCAAAATTGCCAAAAAAAAACCAACCAAGTAACAAACGCAATGTTAATACCACAAAACTACCATAAAGTATCCTAATATTTTTTTTCAATCTGGACATTTTTGAACGTCGACTAATCTTAATTAAGCCTGATTCATTTCACAAATATTTGAATTCGAACAATTTGTAAAGTAAACTCGCTGATAAATGTATGAGTAAAGTGCAGGGTATGCAACTAACGTGAATGCCGTCACGGCCAATTCGCATTTCTTTTACACTTTTTACGGCATTAATTGAGTGCCTTTCAATTGGGTTATGGATTAATTTTTATGCATAAATTAAATATCCATAGCTATTACAAGCTGTCTGTCTGGGGGCCCAATGGCTACAATTGAGCATTTAGAAAGCCATTTCAAGTGGGTCCAATAGACAGCGGATACCATGCACATGTGTATCTACATTTATCTGTATGTACATATATGTATCTTTGGGCATATAACTATGTACAGGGTGTGGTGAATGCAATTTCTATGCTTGGATATATGAAACTTATTGTTTTAGATACATAAGTACAGTGGTTTAAATTTCAATTTTCTTATCAACAAAATAGTAGATAAATTATAGGTACATATGGTTTGTCTGTAGATACCACGATTGTTAACAAAACATTCTTAAATAAAAGTAGAAAAATATTAATATAATAAGTAATATAATCAGTCTTTCGTCATTGCTATATACTCTATATCAAGGATTATACACAAGTAATAGATTTACAACTTCTGCCGTTTTCCAATAGGTGTGAATTAAATATTGATCGATATAAATCGATTGAGAACGATATACAATAATTGTAGACATCCGTCTACATTAATGCATCAAAACATATGTGAATATCTGTTTGGAGCTTAATAGGGTCAGTTTTTAAGCCGAATTCGTGTCATTTGCGGCAAGTGTTGCTATTTGTTTACAATTCAATTCGCCTGGAACTTATCGGTAGCTTTTGAATACGTACGGCAAGGTTGCTGAAAGAGTGAAAGAACGTGTAGCGAGTAGTTTGGAGAAGAGTGATTTTGACTTGTAGGAAGGTGGAAGCGAAAAGGTCATCTCGAAGATGCAGAATTGGAAGCATTACTTGACTCAGCCGTACCAAAATGTCTCAAAACACTGACTTCAAACTGAGAGTTGCCGAACGGTGTTTCTTTGCTTGTGAACTGATTCTCCTAGTGCAAATTCGTAATGGATCTATTACAGTAATCCGAAATGTACAAAATCCCGGACATGCCGACGACCAGGCTGCTGAAGCTAAATGAAGCTATTTCAGAGAATCGATATCAATGCGATTCAGCCGAGAAGAAAAACAACCACAGTTCTAAGATAGATATGACAAATTTGTTCTCATGACAATGCTCAAAAAATAATTGGAAACTCCGAAATGGGCAATCTTATCCCACCCATTCTACACTCAAAACGTTGATCTAGCTTACAACAACTTTCGTTCATATGAAGAAGTTAATAATTGAATTAGTGCCGTACTATGATCACCTTAGAATATCAACAATAATTCTGTCCCGTAATCCGCATGCTGATAGAAAGACGGGCGAAAAAAGTAGATAGTAACAATTTTTAAGTAAACAAAAAACACCAGAAGCTAAGTTGTGCATTACTTAATTGTTTAATTAAAGGCCCTGCTTTATTTTCTGCAGCAAAATACGTCATTTTTTTGTCGTTTTGCTTAACTTATTTAAAGTGACTTTAAATTTAGAAATTAAAATCTCTCAACTGTGCAGAAAAACATTCTTCAATGTAAGTTTTTCGTAATGCTCGTTTTAAGTAAATTTTTTCTTAGTTACGGCTAAGTTTAATTTTTATTTGCTCACTCCAAGCGAGCAGCTCCCGTCATCCATAACCTTGGAATGATTTTCTCAAACATTTTATTATATGCTAATGCAATCTCAGTAGCAATTAGTAGTAAGGCTACAGACTCAGCTCTACCATTGCGATTCAAGAAATTTTTAAGCTGACTCATTTCGTTTTCAATGAATTTCTTATAGTATAAAAACCTTAAAAAATTAGTCAGCATATAAGTAAAAAATAACTTAAAAAAATAAAGAGAATAAAAAATAAATGAAAGTAACATACATATAACATACAATGAACGAGTTTACACGAGCAAATGAGGCGTCATTGCGCTAATTGAGGTTAGGCAAATGCCATGGACGCCGACGCGTGCCAGCGGCACCCTGTATCTGTAAGTACCACCAAGTGTACTTACTTGTATCTGGGATACACATGCTGCTGGCTAGAGATACATAGATACAATGCGGCACTTGGCTTGATTCTGGAGTCGAACAAAACAAATACAAAATGGTCGTTGTTTTTTTTTGTTTTTTGTAGTTAAACTAAAAAGAAGACTTTATTTTAAAATGCAAGAGTATATTTTTGTTGTTGTTTTGTTTGTTTGTTTGTTGTTGTTATATTACTTTAGGCATAAGTAAATACATATATATATATATTCTGTTATTATTTATATATATATATGTTTGCATACGTATATATATAATTTTATATGTAATACAAGTAAAGGTTTATAATTAATGTTTAGGATTTCGATTTTTTTTGCTTACGTTTCGCTTTACTTTATATATGTGTTTGTTTCGTACTTAATTTTTTAACTTTTATGCGATATTTAAGTATTTTGTAAATACAATTTAGTTTTCGTTTCAATTCATTTAGGCTAGCAAATGTGTTACGTCAAGTGTTTTTTTTTATATATGTATATTATTATTAATATTTTCTTTAATATTTTGGTAAAATACTGCAATAATAATTTTAACTTTTAAATGTAAAAAAACAAATGCACGCGTGCAAAGTCGCTGCGTGCCTCAGAACGTCAGCCCTTGTGCTTCTTCTGCATTATAATATAATATGTACTATGTATCCTTTTTGATGTTTGTTTGTTTGTATGTTAGTATGCGTGGATGTATCTGCGTGGATGTATGTGTGTGTCCTAGTAAATGTTTGTTTTTGTTTTAATCTCGAAATTAGCGCTTAAGTAAAATTTTTGCGTGTTAAGTAGCAGCGTATGCAAATGCAGCGGCAGCGTGTTGCATGGGATAATACAAATTAGCCTTAATTTTTGACTTAGAACAGACCCTTCTTTTTCTTTTCCTTTTTGCCATCCACATTGTCGGAGCTGCTGTTTGCACCAAGGCTGCGCCGCTTAAGCTCCTCCAGCGTTACATGATTAATATCCTCCCATTCCTTTTTCTCGCGCTCAAACTCCCGCCGCTTCTCGTCGAGCTCACGTATTTGCAGCTCCAAAGCCTTTTTGCGCTCCTCATGACGACGCGCCAGCTCTAGCTCAGAGTCTTTAAGCTTTTGCATTTTCTCCTTGACCTTCATGTCGAATACCTGCTCCATTTCGGCTTCCATTTTCTTCATTTTTTGTTCATGTTCACGTTTTTCCTCCTCCATTTGTGTCAGTGGATTCTTGTTGGATAAGCGCGCCTTGCCATCAACTAGACCCAGCTCGGACAGCTTGCGGCAACGATAGTTTTCGTAGTGCACATTATTCGTTACATCCTTCAAATCCTGCAGATGTGTGCGTATGACCATATTGCGCAGCGCTATAAAGTCGCAGTGTGTTAGATTCTCTACCTCTACCAGACCCCAGGGATAACGCCGACCGCGCACTTTTTTACCATCCTGTTCGATAATGGTATTGGCGCCCACAACGGCAAATGGCACACGGCTGCGCAAGTTTTGCGTAGTCTTGGACTCCTCGGCCGCATCTTCGATGGTGGCGGGAAAGTCATAGATCTTAATTTTGTGTTGAGCAATCTCATTGAGTATCTGTTTCTTGAACAGATGCACCTCGTCGGGCGTCATGGTATCGGCCTTGGCTATGACCGGCACCAAATTCACCTTGTCCGACAAACTCTGCATGCAGGCAATGTCCAGCGGCAGCAGACCATGGCCAGACGGTCCAATAAAATACAAACAGCAGTGCACACGATTGTCTGAGATGGTCTTGCGATAGACACGCGACTCTGCAGTTAAATACTCTTCGTACTTGCTGTCCACATACTCCAGTATGGGCACCCAACAGTTGCTGTTGTCGACGGCATCGCCAAAACCGGGCGTGTCCACAACGGTGAGCGTTAGATTAACACCATTCTCTTTAAGCATAACTTTAGTAGCCTCCACTGCTACAGTTTTCTTTTTGCGCAACGAAGGACCCGGATACTGCTCTGCATTATAGATATCCGATAGAAACATAGAGTTAATTAACGTAGACTTGCCCAGTCCACTGGCGCCCACTACCATCAGCGTAAACTCAAAGCCACGTTTAACAGCCTTGCGATAAACCTGGTTGGGCAAATTGGCAAATCCAACGTAGCCCGCAATCTCCATGGGTTTTTGGCGCACTGGTAGCGGTGGTTTCTGTGGCTTCTGCGATTCTTTCTCCTGCAAATCATGCGTCAGTTTATTGGAATCACCATTTGTAGCGCCTGCCGAACCTGGTGTTGTGCCACCGCTCTCGGATAGTTGCAATTTGCTCACAGCTGCCGCTGTTGTTGGTACACTGGGCGGCTGCGTCTGAGGTGGCTGTGGCCGACTTAGCTCAGCGCCACTGCCGTTGGTAGTTACTGCCGCCGCTTGCTGCTTGTCGCGCAACGCCAACTGTGCCAATGTGCTGGGCAGCGCAGATATGGCGCCTCCGCCGCCATTGACTGCGTTTGTGCGAGGACTATTCATTTGTATGGATTGGCCGAGCCAACTGGCGCTTAATTTTCAATACACTTTTCGACTCAAGCACTTACTACTATTACGTTTGGTTACACTGTGCGCTTTTTTTGGGTTTTTTTTTATTGTGGAAATTATACTTTGCACGATTTTGTCACGCCTAGTTTTTTTTTGCTTTTCTTTTTCGCCTTTTTGCTTTTTCTCTCTGTGTCAGTTTTGGTGTCAACAACAGTTCTTCACAACACAAGCAAGTTCTGCACTGCCGCTTCTTCTTCTTTCGCTGGCAGCAATGACTTAAAAGCGAAAAAAATAGTAGTAAGTACGGGTACGCCACCAACGCGCGCTATAAACGTGTGCGGTTGAGTGAGCGAAACATAAACGACTGCTATTGCAGTGAGAGCCGCTTGTGCCCATGAGCACGAAAGAGATGAAACGCGCGAATACATACAAACGCACAGACACGCACAGATACCAGCATATGGCACGCTGCAGCCAAACGGTGCTGCCAACGTGTTTATGCATGAAAGTGTGTCATTAAATATGGCTAATAATCGGCTGAAACCCTAAGCGTAAGTAAAGCCATAAACTTTAATGCGTTTACATAAAGAAAAGTGCTAGTATTCTTGTTTATTTACAAAAAGTAAAAACTAGTATTTGCAATTTGCTGCCGTTTGTTCAAACAGACACGTAAGTTGGCAGCTACAGCTAAATAGCGCGCTCAGTTTAAAGCATTGCCAGCTGCGAATATTCCGTTGTTTATGTATTAAAATTCGTTGACTGCTGCTTGACTGCTTTGCAGCTGGCATTGCTTTAAGCATTTACTGCATTTATCAATGCACAAAATTCTTATCATTTGTTTTAAAAATAGCAACTGCAACTGCTGTGTGTGTGTGTGGTTACACACTGCGCAAGTATGCATGGCCGTTTTTATGAATTTGGAAATGTAATACAAGGAATTTGTAAATCGACGCTTTTTGTTGTTTCAGGAAATTTTGCAAATCGCAATTATTGCGCATGAGCATAAAGAGAGAAAGAGAGAAAGCCATTAGTGCTACTCAGAGCGCGAGCTCTCTGATAATAAAATGTATGTGTAGTGTGTGCGTATGTGTGTGCTGCTGAGCTCACGCTCTCTTGGCCTGCATCTTACAGATACAAGTCGCTACCCTACACTTAGTTGGTGCGTCTTGTATCTGCGCCGAGGCAACTTAATTAAAACTTTCTGACATTTCAAAATATTGAAAACAATTCATTGAAATGTGGGAATGTGTCGCATTATCGTGTATTTAACCTGGATCCGTCGCATTGCCCGCCCGCTTCATGCTCTACTGTCCTCGCGCATAAAAGTTCCCACACAAGCAGCCAGCGTCAGTTGGTGTCCTTTGCCTGCATGCCGACACATTAAGTCCAGCGATTGTGCGCCTTGTTTGTTTGTAATTTAAATTCTCATGCTATAGAGGGGGCCGTGCCAGCAACAACAACAACCACCGTCACCACCAACATAGACAGCGTCATCGTCATTTGTCCTGCGTCCTACTCCGCCTGCGTGTCGTACGTCTTGCTTCCTTCCGCAGTTGTTGCTGTCGTTTAATGTACTACAACAGCTCTGGTAGCGGTGTTGTTGGTGGTGGTTCACTTCCCCCTTTTGCACGTGGATTTTTTCCATAGGTGATCGTGAGAAAGTTTTTTTCTCACATTCAATTACGTTGACTTTTAGCTAAATCGAAATTATTATTCTTATGAATTGATATGCGCACAGATGGCCGAGAAATTAGACTTGAGGTGTACTGTACTTCTGAATTGATCATAATATTGTTTTAATTTTTAGAGGCTTCCCTAAACGCAAATCTTTTAGGCAAACTAAATGTTTTGTGTCTAATCCGAATCTTATACACAACCCTTCGTCGACAGCTGCTTAGCATCAGGCACGCTTCAGTATCATTTAAGCGGTTTGCTCTCGCCTAGGCGCTAAGATGCTGCTACTTGAATAATGTAAGTAAAATGATGTGGCATCCAAAGGTAACAATAAAGGCGCAACAACAAACACAACGCATGTCCCAAGAAGTCATTTAGGGAGTAGGCGCCGCAACACAGAACTGAGCAACTGAACTGCAAGAGCAGCGGCAGCTGAACCAACTTCTAAGACTCTTTTGACATGGGATTCTATTGTTTGCGTATATCTCATGCCAAAAGCAGCTGATTGCCGTGTCAACAAGCTGACCGTTACAAAGTGGAGTAACAGCAGCATTGAAAATCTGAAGGGGCAGTAGAGGACACATTAAATTTGCAACGAAAGAATATTTAATGTCAAAGTGTCGGAATAAATTCTAATTTTTATATAGGCTGCAATACAGATAGAAGACTTCGTTTCTATAGTTTTGATGAGCTTTTTTACCAAACGCACTATTACATAGAATCTTGAGAGATACGTTAACCCTACCTTCCATATTTTCAATATATTACACCATCATGAACTCTGCTATTTACCATGCCACCACCTTAAATGCAGTTCTTCCCGTGAAACCAAACTCTGCTGAAATCTTGCTTCTATAGTGCCCATTTATCATACTCATAAAAATAAAATACCTTTTCTAAATGTAGAAAATTTATTTCCTATTTAGCCAAACAAGGCAGCTCATTCACATTTCCCCTGATCACAACTGTCAGCACACCCCCACCAAATACTAAGCGCCATAAAAATCAACAAAAAATTCATTTATATTAACATATATCATATATAAGCATCCTGATAGCTACTTACTATACTATACCTTACTTTCTAGCTCAGCTAACCACAACTTCACACATTTGCTACTGTTTCATATTTTTCATGCTCATTATGCGCAGTTGCTGCGTCTCCTGTGCATGGGGGACGCGTTCAGCACACCCCATAATAAGTAAAGTTCCCACAGAATTTTAGTAGTGTTGCTAAAAATACTTGGTCATATACCCAAAGGCACTAATTTGAGGTTGAAGAAGGTCTCGCATATGAGCACTACCTTGAGGCTATGCAGACTGCAGAATTGATTAAAAAAATGGGAAGCAGTCGTCGGCTGATCCAACCAACTGGCTGGCTGTACAATAAAAATTAAAGTGTTTTAATGTGTAAATCGTGCGTTTGGTTATACTTACAAAAAAATACAAAAACAAAGGAAAAAAGTACGCCTAAAAATACATAATGCCTGAGGGAAGCCCCATGCTACCGGCGACGATGATGATGACGAGACGGCGGCTACTGCGCAGCGTTCGTGCTATACTAAACGCCATTTACCTTGATCCCGAAAGCAACTAACTGAAAGCGAATGCTGAAATAAGGAAGCCAAATCAACTTGGCTCTGACTTTGGCTTTTTTGCGCTTTGTTATAGAATTTCATTTTCAGTATTCTCAAGAAAGAGCCAACTTGCACTGCCTGAAAGCCCTGAGTGTGTGAATTTTTGTTGGCCCGGCCGATTGGCACGTTTTGTTGTCGATCAGACACGTTGATGATCCATATCCATATGTGTGATGCCTTTTGTGTTCTCCTGCTGCTTGCTGAAGATTTCTGACGTAAACGTGGGAAACGATTTGCCAAATTATGGCCAAGTGTACATTAAGCGCTAATTAAGACAATAACTAATCATTACAAGATACATATGTATGTGCATATAAACAAGATATTGGATGACGCAGTGTGGTGCCCAGCCACAACAAAGTATAAACCGCAAACCTCATAACAAATGCTGCATATGCAAATCAACAGCTCATAGAACTTTTGGAAATATCATGAAAAACCCAAACCCCAAACCAAGGGTTAGCCTTAGATGCATTTGTTGGCAAACTAAGGTATGCGCTGTCGACTCAGCGGTTTTATTTTATTTCACTCACTTCCACTTTTTGAGTGAGACGTAATTGCTTTGCACAACAGGGTTGCCATGAGGTCGTTTGGACGGTCATTTGAGAGTTTATCAACCGCATACGTAAAACGCGTTTGCTATTTCTTATATAGGCGCTATAAAATCTGGGTAACCAGTCTAGGGCCAGCTGACAGCTGACACTCTTTAAGCTGGATTTTTATTGACAATAGTTGCTGTCCTAAGCCAGCCAACATTGTAAAGTAATAAATTAGAGCTCAACGTATCCGTATGTTGCATACTGTTGGGATGTTGATCTGCTGCAAATTCGTACAGATAATAAATATTGCCAGTTCAGGTAAGCTTCAAAATGCGCAAGCAACCCCCTAGTCTTAAAGAAGGTTGCGCGTTCTTCTAAGGGGTGGCTTGAGAACTATTAACACAGCTGCCAGGCGCAAGACCGTCTGTCGCCTTTGTTTGCAATTTTAATGCAGTTCTTGCCGTGTTTAATTAAGTTTAAGCATAACTCAGCAGCTGCTTGCTGATTTTTTGCAAATCAGCTAGATTTATCTAAGCGATTTTTGTTTACAGTCTAAACAAAAGCAGCAACTAGCTTAAATTCAGTCTAAGCCGCTTTTTAAAACTCATTAATACCTGTCTAGGCACAGTTGCCTAGTTAACAACTGCTACTGACTTTGTTTGGTTCAAAGTAAACTCGACAACTCTGCCTAAACGTTAAACTCACTCAACAGCAATCACGATTGTCACTCAAAATTGAATGCGCTGCATAGAATCACACTCAAAACCACCCCAAAAGCCGAATACAGCAATTCACACTCAAAACGATCAGTTACTCGTGTTCACTCGTTTACTGCTCTCGGTCTCGCTTAGAGGCGCCTTACCTGCGCTTGCGCTCTAGGCTCGCCACAGGTAAGCATTGAGCGCACTCGGAGACTCGTTCAGCTCGTCTGCTTGTCGTTTTTAGTCAATGCATTGCACTGCGGAGGATCAGTATCCTTTTGGCTTCTCGTGTGCGCGGTCGTCTACCGCTCGTCCTAGCTAGCAACAAGACGCGGCTTATGAACTCTTTTCATTTATAAACAAACGCGAACTTTTGTGCAGTTTTAATTGGTAACGAACTCAGAACTCTTTGTTCTTAAATTGCGAAAAAAAAGAGTACGTGCAATAATTCTTGACACCTTATCGTACTTCAACCAAAGTGTATGTGTTGTGCATTTAGAGCAGTTTGTGAAAAAAAGTTTATTAAAAAATTAAGTATTTGGATTATAAGCATTTTGGATATATAACACAACTTAAGAAAAATGGATTACAAAAACGAATTAAACTCGGATGATGATTTTGATTGCTCCAATGGTTATAGCGATAGCTATGGCAGCAATTCACGCATGGCCAACCCGAATGGGCTGTCCAAAGCGGAGCTAAGAAAGGTGAGACTCCATGAAATTTTTAAGCTTTAGTTTGTTAAAATTGTAAATAATAAAAGTAAATAAATAATGAACTTACTCTAACAAGTTTTATAAAAAAATCCGTGTTAGTAAGCTATGGCGATATCCATTGCACTTGGTAAAAAAAAATTAAAATTATAAAAATACATAATCAATTATTGGTAATATAATTATTTTCACTTGGGTGTTACGATTTATTCGCCTAGAACTTAGATTCGTTGTATTATTTTAAATAATAGTAATATAATAAATCATCGTATAAAATTTGAATTTTATGAAATAAATGTTACAAAAATATAAAATATATATAATATAAATAAATAATATGAAAGCTATCAGATAGATTGCAACAATTGGTCAAAAATTCTCCAAACATTTTCTTTTTAAAAACAAGTTTCAGGCAAAAACGAATTTAAAGTAAAGTTTTGCAAGAGAAGAGTACTTTAAAATTATTTTGTTGTATATAGAAAAAAAATGTCATTGAAGTAATATTTATTTTCACTATATTTTTGTCTTCTTTACTGACACTGTTTTGTGCGCACATTCCAGAATAAAATCAATTTTTTGGATTTGTCAACCAACCGACAGTACGTCTAAGTCCAAAATTTGTAAACTAAGTGAAATCGCTAAATCATTAAATATGTGAGAGGGGGACTTAAATTACTTAAAACATATTTATGCATTATTTGCAAAATGAAAAATAAAATAATCTGTATTAAAAAATGTTATGTTTCGCAGATCATATGGGTTCTTTCAAAAATAACCATATAAAAAGATTTTTTAATTTAAAAATATAATGAATATACAGGAACTTTTATTTTTTGCGTTAAATACATATTCAATATTTTTAAATTATTATTAATAAATGATCATAAATTAAAATAACTGTAATTTAATAATCGTTTAAGATTCTAGTTTATAAAAATTACAGAGATACAATGTCGCATTCAAAAAATGTTTATATCACCAGATTTTTTAACGTGATTATTATAATAAAAATAAGGTTTTTACTTTGCTGCGGTTTGTTTACTCTTTTCTAAGTCTTCTTAAAAGCTAAAGCCTATAAGAAGTGCCTTTCAACTTACTCATTTAGGTGCAATTGGTTTTGCGGTATACTACCGATAAATTTATAGCACAATTCCTGAAATGCTACGTTACGGATAAATTGGGCTCCATTCCATTATTTTTGAGATTATTGTAATGCAATATGGTTTGCAATCCCAAATGAACTTCTTCAGCAAAAATATTTTGAAATTCCATCAGATTAAAAAATATATTGTTTTTTTAAATAAAGAAAGACTGATTTCTACTACCTCTAAGAGATATCAAATAAGAAAACTGTGCTTACTAAAAGTTAATACTTTTCGGTTTGTTAAAAAGTGAAAAGCAGCAAATGGCAATAGATTTCACTTAAATATTGAAAAATATATTGCCAAAAACTTGCCTATTATTCTATTCCTTCATTCTGAATTATAAACAAAATTAGGCAAATATTTATAGCTCTTCAACTACGGCTATCATTTTTGCTTATATTGAGTTTTTCCATCATAATAACTCATTTGTAAAAAGGTTTCCTTTTTATACTATGTCTCCTTAGATTAGAAACTTATTCCTATCGTCTAGTCTACTATTTAAATTTTATAGATCTTTAACAATATTCTTCTAATCTTCAATTGCAGACCAATAAACCCATTATGGAAAAACGCCGACGCGCCCGTATCAATCATTGCCTAAATGAGCTCAAGTCGCTCATATTGGAAGCTATGAAAAAAGACGTAAGTAGACCAATAAAAAAATATGTACATAAAATCTACAAAAATGTAGACAAACTTTACCAATACGTACGGCTCTATTGAGTTTTTCCTCAAAACAAAACCATAATGCACAACAATAAAATAAAGGATAATATTTCAAGCACTTTGGTGCGGTTAAACTTCAAAGAAAACTACAACAAAAGAAAAACTACAACAACCAAAGACACAAAAAAAAGAAAGAGTCAAAAAAAACACACACAATTTAATTGAGTATTAAATTTTATTGATGATCATTACAAGAGAGCGCCGACATTGCAAACGACACAGAGACGAGACTACAGTCGTCAGACTTAAAGTGTTAACAAGTCGAGAAATTACGCAGAAATATCGGCTCCGAAAATTAAAACCTGTTTCAATTTCTGCACCAACGGCGTCGGCTGGTCACAGGAGCCATAGAGCCAGTGATCCTGCTGTGAGAAAATACATAAAAAAAATTCACAACATGAAAAATAAACGACAACGCCAAAGTCGAAGCTGCAGCTCAAGCTGAAGTTGAGGCTGAAGCCGACGCCAGAGTGTTGTAGATTCTACAAGAGCCCCCGATGCGCTAAGGCATAGAGACCAGAACCAAAAATCAAATAAGAAAGACATTGAAGAAAAAGCAAAAGTAAACAAAAGATGCATACAAGACAAGAGAGACCGAACGACCAACCGACCGGCCGACTGACTGCCACAACGAAGGACCGACCGACGACAGTTGGACTGACGTACAACCATCCAAGCAGCAAGAGCCGGGCAGAGCTGAGCGACCTGCGTGGGAAACTTTTGCAAACTATGCAACAGAATCGCAGAGTGAAGAGCCCAAAGTACTGGCCCAAGCCCAACGTTCTTCATTGCCAGTTTCCACACCTTTGCGTGCCTCCCGCTGCCGTGCGCTTGCCTAAGCGTGTGATATTTGCTGACTGGACATTGAAGATCAGCCGCCGCAGAGACACGGAGACACACAACAGTAGTACAAATAGTTAGACATATGAGGCACGAAACGTGCTGTCTGTGCCCTGCCACTTGTTGCACTTTTTCCCATGGCAAAGCTTCAAAAGACACGTACGGGCGGACAACAAAAATCCAAGGGGGGTTTTGGGTGCATGTCTTAAATCACATATATAAATCTGGAGCTCAGCATTCTCCCATTGTACACGCCGCTGGCTTTCATTGCTCTCATCTACAACTTTTGCTCTCAAACTTGTTATAGGGCCTTGGCATTGGACAAAACAATTAGCCAAGTTAAACGAAAATGTTAGGCAGCGTTAAGCTTGTACTTGCTCTCAACTTGGCCAACATTTAACCAATCTGTTTTTTATGTCTTCTTAATTGCAGCCGGCGCGCCATACCAAACTGGAGAAGGCCGACATACTCGAGATGACGGTAAAACATTTGCAGTCGGTGCAACGTCAGCAGCTAAACATGGCCATACAAACCGATCCCAGCGTTGTGCACAAATTCAAGACAGGCTTTGTGGAGTGCGCCGAGGAAGTCAATCGTTATGTTGGTCAGCTGGAGGGCATCGATGCTGGCGTGCGCCAGCGTCTTACCGCGCACCTAAACAACTGCGCCAATAGTTTGGAGCAAATTGGCTCTATGAGTAATTTCAACAATGGCTATCGTGGTCAGCTACCAGCGCTGTTTCCAGGCGCCAACGCGCCGCTTTTTCCAGCGTTGCCACAGGATTTGAATAACAATAGCCGCGAGGCAGCTTCAGCCATACAAATGGGTGGACTGCAGCTTATACCCTCGCGACTGCCCTCGGGCGAGTTTGCGCTAATCATGCCCAATAGCGCAACAACCGCGGCCGCTGCACTGCCTCCGACTGTTGGTACGCCCTTTGCTTGGCCCGGCACTGCAGCGCCCGTTAATACAGCCAGCGCTGCACTGGCCAGCATTGCCAATCCCACGCACTTAAACGACTATACGCAAAGCTTTAGGCTCAGCGCATTTAGCAAACCTGCCGGTGTGTCCACGGCGAACGGTGCACAGACTCAACTATTGCAGCGCAGCAGCAAGACCTCAACAACGGCTAGCAGTCCACCATTAAGTCCCATATCATCGATTTCTAGTCATGGTGAAGAGTCGCGTCCTGCCTCACCCACACAGCACACTGAACTTTTGGTAGCTAAGAGTGAACAGCATAGCTTTGCTGGTGTCTTCTCTACGCCGCCACCCACCAGCGCTGAAACATCTTTTAATACAAGCGGATCTTTAAACACCAGCACTGGTAGCAATGCATCCCATAACTCCAGCAGTCATTCGGTCGCTGGCGTGCACTTGCAACAACAGCAAGTTACCTCAACCAGCGGTCACGAGACTGCTAAACGTGGACGTGACACGGAGCCAAAGAAGCAACAGGAGCAGGCTGATTCTAGCGATTGTTCGTTGGACGAACCATCGTCTAAGAAATTTTTAGCCGCTGAACTAGAGAAATCCAAATCGGCTTGGCGCCCTTGGTGAACAAAACTTTGGAGACGCTGCCAGAAGCAATTTGAAATTTCCGATAAACATTCTAGTGATTTCTCAATAATTCAATCAAAAATAAAATTGTTTAAATTTTCATTCTCGATCCTCCATACTGCTTTATGAGCTACGTTCTATGTTTTCTATGTTTTAAAACTAAACTCATTATCAATATCTTTATTATATTGTAATATCACGTTAAAAGTTAAACCTTTCGTTAATTTTTTATGTACTATCATGTTTTTTATCAAAACTTTTTAATGTTTTATATTTTTTGTATTTTTTTTAAGTTCAGCTGTGATTTTTTTGTACATTTTGTGTAATTTTTTGTATGATTTTTTTAACATTAAGTTTAATTTTTACACTTGTTTAATTATAAAGTTTCCTAAAAAAATATTTGTGTTTTCGTTAGAATTAAGTTGATTGTGAAGATTTCGTATTATATTATTTTTATGCGTTAGTTATGTAGATTTCTTAGTATTTTTAGTAATTTTAGTGTTAAGTTTTTCCCGTTTTAATGTTAGTTTTCATGAGATCACATAGAATAATGACATACACACTTATTGCTGATGTTCAAGTTGCAATTCTTTTAAGCGAAAATGAGTGAAAATAAATACATATGCTTGAAAACAAGATGAAATAATGCTTTTGACAATTTTCTTCCTTAAGATTAAACAAGTTAAACATTCTAGGAACTTGGATTTACAATGTAAAAGATGAAAACAGAAAGTAGCATATAAATTTAAATATTTTTCAAAAAGGGAAGCCAAAGAACAACGTTGCCCAAGTTGGGTTTGTATAGTTCATGATTGGTCAAAGAAGCTCGATTTGGGGAATCAAAATAAGATAGGATAGATAAAGAAATGAATTGGATAGACCGTTCAAAGGAGACGAAATCATAGAGGTTATTATAATTTATGCATAAGACACGAAATGGATCGGGTAACGCATAATTAGTTCTACAAAAAGTTAATGCTAGAGGTCGAATATTACGAGTTACTCTGGAAGGAATGATGAAAGAAATTTTAAGCCGATTTTACTTAGGGTAACTTGAAAAACAAACGAATCAAAGAATTTTGCGCGAAGAACTTTTTTTACCAGATTTGCCCGATAGATCATATTCAAATGCGATGAAGAAGCCATGGTAAGCATTAAAATAATTTTGAGTCCTGAAGTTGGTAAGGACACTTTCAGAAACAAACAATTTAATGAGAATTTTGGTTTTTATTTGAATGCTGCTCAATGTTGTCTCAATTTCTATATCTCCCCGATATCACATGACATATCATAGATCATATATCCCCAATATCAATGTAAACTTAAATAAATTTTTAGCCCGTTTTACAAGTTTTCTTGGCACCCTGAAAAGATAACTTTGAGATGTGTTCTTTGGATTTTGTCTTGAAATTACGAGTTTTTCACTACAATATATATGTATTGCGCACGAGTTTACAAAAGAGCATATTTATCAACTTAGCGAAACTCCTTCGTGGAACCGGCCATAAATAAATATAAATCCAATCCCAAAATTATTGACATCATCTTCTAGGTACTTAAGAAGAAATAGTTCTATTTGTTAGATGACAGATTGATAGACGGTACCAAACCCAATCAGATTTAAATAATAATATTTAATCTTTAATTTAAACTTATTTTAAATTATAATCAATATGTTACTCTTTCTCTTGAAAATTTGAATTTATTATTAAGATCAACTCACAAATTAAAAAAAATTAAGTCTATTATAAAAATTAAAAACTTTAAAAAACCGACTTATTGTGTAAATTTCCGTTAAATATATATGCTGAAGTTGGGTTTCGATGATATTTAAGTATTCGGCGGAGTTTAAAGACGTCAACCATTTGAGCCAAACATATATATGTTGAAATAAAATTCTGATCACATACAAATATTTCGTGAGTTTTTCAAAACTATAAAAGCACAGTTAACTTAAAAAAATGGCATAGCAATTTGGAGAACCATCCCAAATGTCTGAACCCAAAAAGCTGATTCTTCCCAAAGTGTTCCGCGTTTTTTTTATAAATTTGTGCTTTATTCCAATTCATACTCAATAATGACTTAAGATAAAAACACTCCTTAACATTCAATTCAGACACTTTTTAATGAACCAAAAATATTAATTTTCTTCAATGTCACAACATTTAATTGTGAAAATTACAACACAGAAAAATACAAAAAAAACATAATCACCTTAAATTTTTACTTTAGACTTTTTGAATGATCATCCAAATATTGGACTGAAGAAATTTACGTTTCAAATATTAAATAAAACTTATTTTTACTGAACTTTAAGATATTCAAGGGCTTTTGAACACTTTGTTTTGATAAGGTGATCACGAAAAATTAAGTGAAGAGCAGTATCTCTTGGTATAGAAAATAAAAACTCAAACTGAGCGCTAATAAACTACTGTTCAGTTCAAAACTATTTTCCGAATTCTAGTCATCAGGATTCGAAGATACACACAGACATTACCAGACATATTTTCAATAAAAACAGAGATCTTCCATAAATTTGACTACCCCATATGGGTTTCTTTATCATATTACCAAATGATTTTAATGAATAGACAAATCGAAATGTGGCCATCGGTAGCGTTGCGCAGCTTGTACTGGTGGTATCGCTTGCGTTGTGGAACAACATCAAATAACAACTATTTATAGGAATAATCTCTATGCTTAATAGAGGGGGCGGGAATTACCAATAGAAACCGTCTTAGCAGTTCTGTAACACGGATTGTTCAAACTTCTGCATGCTGGAAATTTTGGGCAATAAATGTTGTAAAGATAGTCTACGATTTTATTGTTAAAGATTTGCATTTGACTTGTTATTAATTCTAAATACTGCTTCTGTATAAATGGGGATCGGGTTTTAAATAGCTCTACCCAATTCTAGTAGGCCCTGACCCATTTGCACTTGAACACCCAAAACGGAAGCAAATTTGCAATTTCACTTGATAACGCAAACTGTTAATTTAGCGGAACTGACCTTGCGTGCAACACAATAAATTTCGCAATGATCAAATAAACTGATAACCCAATTACATGGCGAGAGCGTCAAACCACATCTCGGGCACGCACCCATTACGCATCCCAACAGAACAGTATATAACTAGCTAGCCTCTGTTGCAGCTGCCTTAGTTCCACGCGAATATTACGAAAACTGCTGCAACAGAGAGAGGCGCGCAGTGATCTACAAGAAAACTGGACAGGCGTTGCCTTTTAACGAATAGAGCTCAACATGCAAATGTTAAAGATTTCCTGCTTGCTTCTGCTTGCAGCAGCGCTGCCTCTGGTCTTGGCCAGCGATAGCATATCGGAGCAACTGCACAAGTATCGCGCTTCACCCAAGATGAACGGACCGGCAAAGTTTGTGCACGATCCCAAGGATGGCATACTCAATGAGCTGGACAGCGCACTGCAAAAGATATCTACCATTTATATACAAGCGCTGCTCGCGGGCACACACACGCCGGAGCTGGAAGGGCGTATGCGTAATATGGAAATAGAGCTCTTCGATTTACTCGATCAGCTGTACAAGCAGAATCGCATCACGGACTATATGAAATATGAGGCGGAGGTGACGCGACAAATGATTATCTATAATATGCTTAAAAAGTTGTTTGGCTATGCGCATGATGCGCCAGATCTTACCCAATTGGATTAGGCAGAAAAGTTTCTTAATAAAGTTTATGTTCATAAACTATAAACTTTTTCGTTGCGACCGCAAACAAATTTTTATTTACTTCCGCACAGCCTTTGCTCCTTGCATATCTACTACTGCTGCGACCGACGGCTGCTGCTGCTCCCGCTGCCTTGCGTGTGTCTGTCGAGCGTCACAAAAACGTGGGCAACGCCTTTTAGCGCTACCTAACCCAAAACTGCGCTCGCCTCCAACTTCCCACACTCAATCATACTAGCGCTGCGGCTGTTATACGATCCGCTGTGAGAAAAAAAATTATCATAATTTTCATTTCCTTTTGCGCTATTATCCTTTTGCATTTTCAAATACCGTTGCACTTGTTCGACTGTTCCCACACATCCTTGAGATACTTTATCTCGCTTGTTTGCTCTGTGGTTGTTCGCAGGTCGATCTCTCACTGGCGGCTGCCTCTGTTTATACTGCACTTGTTCGATGAAGATCTTTTGTATGCGAGTGTAAGTGCCTGTGTGTGTGTGTTGTTTGGCTGTGATTTGATGCTGGCTGCGTTTGTATAGCAGAGTGGTTTGTACGTATCTCTGTCTGTGTGTCCAATCCCTGTGTGTGCTTGCCTTGTCCCTGAATTTCGCTACGGGTTTATCACTTTTGTTTTTACTTTTGATTTCGTTTTCAATGCACAACTGTGGGAATATCCTTAGTTTGGCTAAGAACTTAACTGATTGATTCGGGACAAGGCGGGTTTATGGTGTTTTGAAGGGGGCCACATCAGCTAGAATGTATTACTATTCTCGTAGCCAAGTATGTTTCTTATGCAACCAAAAAGAAACAAGATTGAAGCAAAATTCCGAAATCAAGCCAGGCCTCTTTTACATACAACAACAGAAATCTACAGAGGGAACTGAAAGGACAGCAAAAGAATCGTTTCTATTTTCTACTAGTCTTAATACAACTTGAAGATTTACAAATCTGAAAATACCATATTGGAAACAAGCAAAGCTTGAGTCTTGTCTGACGACTCTGATTACCGATGAATGGCAATGTCCAGAAACCGCGGCGGAAAATGAATCTCCGACAAATCGTAGCACCAATTTCGCATGGCTAAGGAACATTACTATGCCAAACGATTGGTTTGACGAAATGCTCAATAAATGATTATAAAAGTGCACTACAACGAGGAGCTCTACAAAACCACCAAGAATCTTAGCCACAGTGTCGAAAGGGCTCTATAGTCTGCAAGAAAATAGAGATCAATGATCATGAGTAGACGAAGTAGTGCACAGAGATACTTATTTGGCTACGCCAATTTATTAGTAATTGTTTGCCATTTTTGGATGTGAGGCCTAATACACTGTAATAAAGCATGAAAAGCAGCTTATCGTTAGGGTGTATCTTTTTGGCAAAGTCCTTTTCATATTCAGCACTAACACAATAAACTAATCCATGCCACTACAAAATATTATTTATATTAATTATTTCGAACCACAAATACACGTAACAACTCCTTGCACAAGTCAATGTTACACTCTTCGTTGAGCACTTTTGATAAATGGAGCTTCTTTGCTTCAGCTAAGTGACACTCCTTAGTCCTAAGTCTTTAGGGTCTTTAAAATTCGCGAACATTTAAACGAGTAAAAATTTAATAAAGGCGCAAAACGCAGCGAAATTTAATATCATAATTATGATTATTATAACTGCGCACTTATTAAAGTTTAATTTAAGCGGCACTGCGCTTTTTTTTGCCAAATAGGGGATGTGCAATGGCAATGGGCTGTTTGCTTAGGGAACAACAAAAATATATGGCCTATATATCCAAAAAGCTGACAAACCAGTTAC
Source organism: Chymomyza procnemis (assembly GCA_035046065.1). Classification (NCBI taxonomy): domain Eukaryota; kingdom Metazoa; phylum Arthropoda; class Insecta; order Diptera; family Drosophilidae; genus Chymomyza; species Chymomyza procnemis. The sequence continues at coordinate 4,857,396 of JAWNOJ010000023.1, read as the reverse complement.
TTCTTTAAAAACTCGCTAAATTGAAAATAATTGTAATTATCAGTATTAATTTGCAAAGAATGTATTGTAACTCGTTTTTAGCCTTTTTTCTTACCGAATTCCCACACTCAAAATGTGTATCTTGACAAACAAAAAGAAAATCTATGCACACAGTAAAGTCATGCGGTGCTTAGCAGGAACTCTCCCACACACAAATACTTTGAATATGCCAAAGGCATGCATGCAGGCTCCTTTGCGTTCAGTGATCTATCTTCTACCTGTGCTGGAAAATAAAATTGTCTGGCATCTTGCTCAGTGGTTTTTCACACGACCACTTTGTATTGTATATGGTCAGATATTGATATTACAATATATTTTTGGTTCAAACAAGTGCTACGGTTTGTAAATAGAAACTAAAAAATTTGCTTGAGATACTGCAGATGACGCAGCCTTGCTTAGAACTCTGCATTGTATATACCAGTACACATATATATGTGTACGCAGAACTCTCAATGTATCAATGTGCATCAGGTAAATGACCTCTTATGGCAAAGCGGAAGTGCGCCGCAAGCCCATGAGCCGCGTAAAAGCGAAAGGCGAAACAGAAATGAATTTTGAGTGTCTACAAATTGTTGCATCACAGCATCCTTTGACATCCTTAACAATTTCATAATGGGAAACAAATTATTTTTCATCTTTTATGCTTAATTTCCTATTGCTCTCTTCTCTTGGCCTCCGTCAGCAGCCAAGAAAACGGAAAGCAACTTCCGTTTCAGCTGAGATTGCCGTGACGGCGCCATATGTTCCATTTTATAATTCACAAAAAAAAAATAAATAAAAAACATTTTTTTATTATGTGTATTTGTATTTTTACTCTGTTAATTATTTATTTTTACAATTTAATTCAAATGTTCGGTTCTTCTAGTGTGTATGTTTGTTTAATTTTCATTTTAGTTAGTTTTACATGCAATTGAATATATTTGCATAGTAAATTGTTAAAATTTGACATTTGACATTTGAGCATTTCATTTCATATATGAACATTATTTATTTAGTGTTTTTTTTGTGTTTAAAAAAGTGCAAACTATATAATTAATTTATATCAAAAGGAGTATTATTGTTGCTTTATAAACTATATAAAGGCTATATGCTAAGATTTGATAAGTATTTTATTTGTTTCTATTTGTTCGCTTTGCTATCTTCTGCAGTAAACTAAATTACATAAATGCATTTTTGGTCAATATACAAACATTTACCTTTTGCACAATTGCTTTGTTTTTTTGTTTTGCTTCATTAAATTTGCATTAATTTTCTAATCAATAAAATGTTTAATGCTTGCTTTTTAAATGTTAACTAGGTGGCATGTTGGCTTTTTTTATTTTATAAAATATTTACAAAGTATTAGTATTAGCTGCTCCAACTGTTCAACTAAATCTACAACTACAAAAATTTACAAATTGTAAAATAAAATCATAAAATCAATATCAAATATCTAAGAAAGCTAATTGTTTCTTTTTAAACAAAAAGGGTTTTATAAAAATTCATAAGGCGCTTAAACAAATGACAAGAAACAAATATCTAAGCTAAGATAGGTTGTAAGGACATAAAATTAAGGAGCCTAGCTGCCTGAGTTGCAATATAAAGTTCAGCTCTCTTTGGATGGGCGGCCCAAAAGGAAACAAATATAGTAAATAACATTTTTAAAAATTCGTATTCGTAATATGGCTACGCTATCAGTCCTTTGTATGATTTTGAGTTGGTTTCTGGTTTCGTGTGTGTTTTTTTGTGTTGGCTGCGCTTAGCACAGCTCATGGCTGGTCAATCATCAGAGTATATCTGGTGTGTGGGTCTCATCATGGGTGTGCTGCAACAGACCCTTTCGCTCATCTGGTGCAGTGCTGTGCGCTATTTCTGTGCTAGCAGGCTCAACAATCGCATCGGCATACATGGACTCGTACACGGGATTGGCAAAGTTGCCCTAAAAAGCAAACACAATTAGTAAAATGAAACATTTACACGCAAAAAATAACTAACTTTATCGTCTTCATGTGGAAACGGCGGTGCTTCGTCGGCATCCCCTCTGTACATCGGATTGGTCAGCATAATCTCTACATTGTCCGTGAGTCGTGCATGCGAAAATGGTTGCGCAATGCGATGTTTTCTAAATATAAAATCAAAATTGTTTAGTTAATTTAGCTTAATGAATTGATTAAATGAACTTACTTAAAGAAATATACAGCGCCTCCAAATAGGGCCAACACTAACAAGGCCACCGCCAGTATGACAGCCAATATAGACAACAAATTGGCCGATTGTTGTTCATCTTCACGCTCACCGCTTAACCCTTCGGCACTGTCCGCCAGACAAGGCGCAATCTTGCCGCTTTCACACAGGCACTCATTAATAGAGCTACCCGTGCGGCAGACACCGCATTGGCTAACGCATCGTGGCGGCTTATCACAGGCGCTACCTTCCCATTCGCCAATGCAACTACAGTGCGGCAGTCTATACTCATCCAAATGACAAACACCGCCATTGCTGCAGTAACGCACGCAAGGATTATCGTCGCCCACAGGTTTCGTGCAAAAGTCTCCATTCCATTGTTCCGTACAGTTACACATGGCCGTGCCCTTGATGACATGACATGTTCCACTGTTTTGGCAAATTATTCCCGTACAAGGATTACGCGATGGAAATTGTGATGAATCACAGAAACGCGGTGAGTTACTGGTTTTGCACAGGTCAGTCTCACAACGTTCGCCCATGAAACGCTCTGTGCAAATACAATCCATGTGATGTCCATGACTCACACATGCGCCACCGTTTAAGCAGTAATTGCTGCATGAGTCTATCTCACAGTGTTCTCCATAAAAACGTCGTGGACAGTTGCACTGCCGCTGACCCTTTGCACCAATGCTGCATGTGCCGCCATTCTTGCAATAGTTCGCACACTCATTGAACTCGCAACGTTTGCCAGAGTAACCATCTGGGCACTCACACTGGGTCTCGCGGCATATGCCGCCATTTTCGCAGGTTAGATTTCTGCAATGCTCACAATGCTCGCCCATATACAATTCTGGGCAAGTACATTTCATGCCATCCTTCTCCGTGAAAAGGCAGGAGCCACCATTGTGACAACGGCTTTGACAATCGGGCACCGAGATCTCACAACGCGCGCCCGACCAGCCGGGTGTGCAGCTGCACTTAAGCGGAGGCGGTTCTGCTGATCCGGGCAGTTGTGCAGCAACCGTGCATAAACCAAAGTTGAGGCAATGACCGGAGCAACGATAGTGTTCACAGAGTTCACCCTCGAATTGCGGCTGACATATACATTTAGGTACATGATCTACCAACTGGCAGTTTCCTAAGTTGCATTTCAGTGGACAATAATTGGGTATATCCGCATGGGCCTTACAGCTACCGTCGGCAGCCATAACGAAATCGTTAGGACATTTGCAGCTAAATCCACTCGCAGTTTCCGTAGAGAGTATACATAAAGCGCGTGCAGCTTTACAGGGTTCCTTGGCACAGGGATTGGTAACTAAAAAGCGATTTAAAAACGTAATTAAAAAAAAAAAAACATTTCGTGAGAATTATTAGCACTGTTACTTACTATTGCGGTTTTGTTTCATTGGATGCAGTATGCCTATATCCGAAGATCGATAGCCCTTAAGCAAATAGGTGCCATTGTCATTGCCAAATTTGTTCATCTTTATAATGCTTTGATCATACAACTTAATGTATAGATAATCTTCAAAGACATCGATTTTCTGTGGCTTCTCCTTGTTAGCGAAGCGTCGCACGACATTACGGTCTTTTCCATTGAGGCGACATGTTTCAATTGTACCCTTGCGATAGTCCGCCCAGTACAGGCGACCAGTTGGGTAGTCAATGGACAAGCTTATAGGCCAGCCCACATCACGTTCTACCAGGCTTTTCTTATTGCTGCCATCGAGTGAAGCGACCAAAATGCCATTCTCTAAAGTAGACCAAATCATAATGCGAGACTCCGGTTCCAGCACAATATCCGTGGGATTCATGCCAGTTGAAACCAAGGAGATGTATTTCTTGCCATCAATATCAGTGGCCAAGATTTGATTATGACGTGAATCTATAATGTATACCATTTGAGTGATCCAGTCCACAGCTAAGGACTTCGGGTCATCGAGTTCCGGAATCTTTTAAGAAATGTACGTATTATTATTGTACAACTTAATAGGTTAAAAACCCTAAGGCAAAACTTACATTAAATGCTGTCAACTGCTTAAGATCACGACGCACGCGTACCGCAGCGCTCTCCACGTTTGGCGTGGCAATCTTCATTGTATGCACCTTACCATGGTGCGAATCAATCCAGAATAGTAGCGTATCCTTTGGCCTTATAAGTATATCAAACACATCAATCTTTAGACTATCTGTTTGGAAAAAGCCAACCACAGCGGTGCCTTCCTGTTTTTCGGGTAATATAAATCGAAATTCTTGTTCTGAAGCCAATAACAATATTTGCTCCGGTCCAGCCGCTAAACAGGTGGCGTTCTTTTGTGCTGCCTTGTGGTAACCTGCCGTGCACTTGCAATTGTAGTGTCCAGCCTTTTTCTCTATACATATCTGAGAACAAGTTCCAAAGCCACATACTGGCGGTTGGCAGTTCATCTCGTCGGAACCATCAATGCAATTGTACTGGCCATCACAGCGGAAGATTTTCGATATACAGTCATCGTTTTCACATTGGAACTGATCATGACGACACTTCGGCAATGCTGCACACACCTCATCCGACTCATCCTCACTGTTGCCGCAGTCGTCAACGCCGTCGCAGAGCGCAGATTTGCGTATACATTTCAAATTGGAGCACTTAAAAGCATTGGCGTGGCAGTGCACAAGCGCACAGGTATTATAACTTTCATCACTGCCGTCCAAGCAATCATCCCAGCCATCGCATTTCCAACGTGACATTATGCACTTTCCATTGCTACATGTAAAATGATCCGATGGGCATGTACAATTGACCTCATCGGAGCCATCGGGGCAATCGTCATCACCATCGCATTGATATTGTCTGAATCAAGAAAATGAATTATAATATTATATATATTTTATTCGCTCTTGGTGAATAAGGTACTTACTTGTTAATGCAGGTATTAAAAGCGGCACACTTGAACTGATTTACTTTGCAGGTAATGTTGCAATTGATCTCATCACTGTTGTCATCACAATGGATCTCGCCATCACAGCGATAGTCGTGTTTAATGCACTTGCCGGTACCACAGCGAAATTCGCTTTCGGAACAGTTGCGCATTTGGCAGTTCAGCTCATCGCTGCCATCTCCGCAATCATTTTCATAGTCACAGCGCCAGCGCCCTGGTATGCATTTAGAGTTGTTGCATTTGAAGTATGTTGGATCACAAGTTGTTTTAGCTGTATGACAGCTGGCAGACTCATCCTCGCCATTGGGACAATCCTCTTCATCATCACATCTCCACGCCATTGGTATACAGCGACCTGAGTTGCACCTGAACAAGTAAAATAAGCAAGTTTGTAAAAAACATAAGAAAATGCTTGTATTTTCTACTTACTTGAAATCGTTTGGTCCACAGGAAACGTTCTCACAATTGGTCTCATCTGATTTGTCGGCACAATCGTAATCACCATCACAGACCCACACATAAGGCATACAACGATTATTGCCGCATTGAAATTGATCCTTCTTACAAATAAGCGGTGTGCAACCAGCCTCATCCTCTCCACCAGGACAATCGTGTACACCATCACAGCGTTTTACATTGTCCACACAAAAAGCAGTAGTGTTCGCCGTAGCTTCACACTTCAAATGATGCTCGAAGCACGTAAACTTGTCGCAATTTAGTTCATCCGTATTATCACCACATTGATTGACGCCATCGCAGATATTCGATGGATGTATGCACTTTTTATTGGCGCACTGGTACTGACCGGGTTCGCAGTGGAATGGCGGGCACCCATCCGGTTCATCAGAGCCATCTCCACAATCATCCTGCGTGTCACAACGCCAGTAAAATGGTATACATTTGTAAGTATTTACGCATTCAAAATGTGCTGCCGTGCAGTTGGCGCGGCAGGTGCGGCCATCTTCAGCTAGAATAAAATTATTAGGGCAGGCGCACTTGTAATACGGTGGCTCCGGGGACAGCAGGCACAGTGTGGAGCAATTGGCTTTAAGGCAGGGGTTACCAGTAAGCGGCTGCTGCTGTCTGTAGGGATGGTATATACGCAGATCCATTGGGCGATGTATAGTCGTAATAAGAGTAGAGCAGTTTTGACCATCATACTTGTTGCAGTATTCAATAGATTTTGTCTCCCAATCAGACCAATAAATCTTGTCCTCCCACACGGCAATGGCAAATATGTGATGTAAATTAAGCTGCGGATTGATGCTGCGCGCCAGCAATAATCGCGTATGATTGCCATCTAGATCGCTAACAGATATAGTATCTTCACGTGCATCTCCCCAAAAGAGCTCTTGTGTTTCAAATGATATAGTCAGTGCATTTGGCCAACCCAGATTTTCGCGTATAATAATGCGCTGTTGGCTGCCATCCATACCGGCTTTTCCTATATGTGGATTGTCCCCCCAGTCGGACCAATATATATGCCGTTGAAAGGGATCCAAGGCCACGCCTCGAGGCTCACGCAAATTCTCACTGATTAATACTCGCCGATACTTGCCATCAAGTTGGCTAACTTCAATGGTATCCAAACCCTTATCGCACCAATACAGATTCTTTGCTACCCAATCTACAGCTAATCCGTCAGGGTTCTTAAGCATGGCCTGATGAAGCGTTTGTGTCTTATTTTCAGCTGGACAATGACGCTTGATCATGCCCACTGTCGAAGTTACATCCGACCAGTACAAACATTGACTGTCATAATCAAAGTCCAATGCCACCGCGTTGGACAGCTGATGTATGAGTATTGAGCCATTACCCGTCATATTCACCTGCCGTATGTAATAACGATTGGAAAATATAAGCTTCATGGTTACATTGCTGGTAGCCTTGCAGGTATGATGATCACGCAGCTCATAGCCTTTAGCACACAGACATTTGTATGATCCATAGGTATTTACACAAGCTTGCGAACAGGGCCTTTGCTCATGGCACTCATCTATATCGGTGCACAAATGTGGGCTCTTAGGCAACACCTTATAGCCTGGCCGGCATTTACATTCATAACCCACAATCTTGTCCACGCATTCATGCTCGCAAAGATCAGGTATCACGCACTCGTTTACATTGCACAGCTCTTCGTCCGAATAGTCAGCACAATCGTTCCGCCTATCGCAAAGCAAATCTGAGCTAATGCAGGCGCCATTTTTGCATCGAAAATCATTTTCATCATTGCACGTAGGTGTGTTGGCACACAATTCGTTTAATTCATCGGTACCGTCAGTGCAATCCGGCTTGCCGTCGCAGGTTTGATTTTTTGAGATGCACAACCCGTTATGACACTGATACATAAGTGTTCCGCCTGGGCAAGTCGTTAAATGTGGCTCGCAGCCTTCATACTCATCATCTCCGCCAGGACAATCATTATCACCGTCACACACATAATGCGAGTCAATGCACAGGCCAGTGGAGCACAGGAAAGCAGGTGGCGGACAGTCAGGAATGCGTGGCATTGTGCCGCATTGTGCTCCCTCATCTTCATGCCCTTGATCACCAGAGCCGGGACAATCTGGCTCACCATCGCACACCCATTTTTGGGGTATGCATCGACCCGAACTTTTGCATTGAAATAGATGCTCTCGACATTGTCGATTTGGACACTGTGGACCTTCATCAGTTCCATCCTCGCAGTCGCTTTTTCCATCACATTGCCAGGTGCTGGGAATACAGACATTATCACAGTGAAACTCAGTGGACTGACATACAGCTTCACATCCCTGCTCGTCAGAGCCAGATGCGCCTACATTGTCGTTGCAGTCGTTTTCGCCATCACAACGCCACGCAGAATTAATACACACACCATTTGCACAGCGGAATTTATTGTTTTCGCAACTGGCAGATCCGGATTCATTACAGTTAAGCTCATCTGTGCCATCCGGGCAATCGATATCCCCATCACAACGCCAGCTGGGCAAAATGCACGTTGTGCTATTCGCGCACTGCTCAAATAAGGCATCCCCTTGAACGCATTGTCTTGGTCCACATTGCTTTTCATCGCTAAAATCGCGACAATCACGCATGTTATCACAGTAATACTCCTGGGCAATGCACTCGCCGCTACCACAACGGAACTGACCGGGGCCACACTTGCAGAGTAACGGTACCTCATCGCTGCCGTCGCCGCATTGTTGCTGGCCGTCACAAGTCTGTGAATGCGGAATGCATCGATGGTTTTGGCACATAAAATGACTGCTCGGGCACTCGCGTATGATGCAATAGCTACGCGTTTCATCCGACCCATCCAGACAATGAGTAACATTGTCGCAGGTCAACTCCAATGGTATGCACTCGCCAGAGTGACAAGTGAATTGAGATTTGCCACAGTTCGTATGCACAGGAGCAATGCAATGGCGACCATCGGGCGCAAGTACGCCCTGGGTACATTGGCAGCTGGCCAAGCCGCTTTTGCTGAGTATGCAAACGTCTTCACATTGGCCATTTAGTATTTTGCATTGATTGGAGTCACAGTTTATGCTTGTGTTTTGCACAGCTATGATACCCATGGGACGGGAAACCTGTTCCCTTAGAAAAACAACATCTGTGCCGGTGTATTTATTTGCACGAACTACGGCATGCAGCACCCAATCAGTCCAGAAAAGTAGATCACCATAGACAGCCATGGCAAAGGCATGCTTAGGTGTAGAATGTGCTAGCACTACACGCTGTGTACCATCGTAGTTGGCACGCTCAATCTTGTCCAGCCGTGCATCGGCCCAATACAGCTTTTGATCTTCGTAGTCCAAAGTCAGAGCATTGGGCATTTTTATGTCCGTGCGAATAATGCGCTCTACACCGTAACCTGTTACGTAAGCTCGTTGTATGCAAGGGGACTGCTCATTCCAGTTGGTCCAGTAAATCATGCCCATGCAGGGCTCAACAGCGATTCCGCGCGGCTTATCTGTGCTTTGTAAACTCAATATGCGACGTACGTGCTCAGCATTTTTTTCAGCTGATGCAGTCAAGTGAATAAGCTCTAGGCCGCGTATGGAGGCATCATTATTGGATGTCCAGAAAAGCTGCTCGTTGACTATATCAAAAGCTAAACCTTCAACACGACCCTGCTGAGCCACAAGCACCCGCTGATTACTACCATTAAAATGTGCCTGATTAATGGTACTCAGCTGTACATCGGAATAGTACACTAGCTGCGCCTCAAAGTTGTAGCTAATGGCAATAACATTACGCATCATTGTAGCATTTTGTATGAGCTGCACTGGCCAGTTCTTATTGTTATGATCTGTCATATGAATACTCTCAATATTGCTGCGATAACTGAATAGCAAAAAATTGTCGTATGGCTCGCAACTGTAACCATCAGCGGCGAGGCGACTATGTGCACACGCACAGATTGCACTCGTGCCATTAAAAAGGCAGAGCTGCTCACAGCCGCCATTACGGGAAGCACATGGATTGCTGCCTTTTTGTATGCGCTTTGAGTAAATCTTGAGATCACGTATGACGTCCTCTTGGGTTTTTAGAACTAGTTTAATATCGCTGAGATTCTGCAGCGGAGCCACATTTATTGCGCCCTCATTGAATTTGTTTTCTGCCCAGTACATATAATCGCCAAGTTTGGCCAATGCCACTGGATTGTTCAAAGTAGCATTATTAAGCAGTTGTTGGCGCATATTGCCGTCGTAGTCAACCTTCATTAGTGCATCTGGGAAGCGCTCAGTCCAATAAACTTTAGTAGCATCAATATCCAATATAAGACTAGTAATAGCCACATTGCTTTGGGTATGATTGACTAGCACAAAAGGCAGACTGCCATCTAAGCCGGTACGACCAATGTGCTGTTTACTAACATAGAAGAGCAAGCCTTGTTGTGGATCCACAGCCAGCGCGGTAGGGTTTTCTACATTAGAGATTACGACGTAGCGATGGCTGCCATTCAAATGTGCAACTTCAATCAGATTTCGCTTGGTATCACTCCAATATATATTTCCTGCCACCCAGTCAACTGCAATGCCACCGAGCCAGTCCTGCTGTTTATACCCAGCCAGATTGATGGCTTCCAGAATGGTTTGATGTCCCGTACCATCGCGACGCACGCGTGATATAGTACCAATTTCATTGTCTCCCCAATATAGCATATCCTCAGCCGCATGGTACTCGATAAAGGTAGCCAAGCTTACGCGTGAAATGGGCACTAATACCTGCAAAAGAAAAGTAAAAAATAAGTACATATATACATCTGGAAATCAGATTACATACAGATTGTGGAGTTTCGAATTGTTCGCTGGGATCAATCATATCCACACCCTGCAGCACATCAATTGAGTAAAAAATAAACTCTGCACGTGGAATACAATGTGTAGGATTATTCGGCTCAATATCGTAGCCTAAAGCGCAACGGCACACATGATCCGTTGCTGAGGTGGCCAGGCAAAGATGCTCGCAGCCGCCGTTCAAAATGCCGGCGCAGGTATTGGTGCCAGTCTGAGCATCCGCATAAAACATTTTGATACCTTGTATACTCTCTACAAAGAGATTTAAGAAATATTATAGAAAGGTAGTTTAATTTGTTAGTAAAATTAGCTTACTCGTATTTTTTCTCAGGTAAGACATATCGGAACAGTGTTCCTTTTCACATTTCATTATTACGCTATGTATATTCTCCGGGAAATATAGTGTTCCATTGTATACCGTTACCGAAGTTATAGCAGTAATTGAACTAGCTATCAGAACTGTTTTATGCGTCTCATTTTTGGGTATGTCGTAATACGCAATACCAGAATTATCATAGACATAGTACAAACGTTGTGACTCAAAGTCCATATTTAGGCTATGCAATGTATTGTTATGTTCGAACAAAACACTACGTCCAGAGCCATCCAGATTAGATTGTTCCAACTGCCAAAGCGTAGCATCATGAGTCGAATGAATCCAATACATTTTTCCACTTAAAACAAAAGAAATGCCCAGTTAAAGTTGAACTAATCCTATCAAATAAGGTTACTTACTTGGCTGGATCAAGTGCTATGCTCTCAATCATATTAAGTTGATCGTGTATAATCGTCACAAACTCTCCTTTTAAATTACTTGCTAAGATTTTGAAATTCTTTACACCCGAAGAAAAATACATATGTTTTGCTATCCAATCTATGGCAAATCCATACGGATTCTCAATGTTTGTGTTAATAATTGGCTCAATTAGCCCGTTTAGGACGCTTGCCGTGGATATCTCATTTTGCTGTACATCCGACCAGTAGATGCGGCTTTCCTCAACCAAAAAGTCAATGCGTTGTGGTGCAACCAACTTGGGACAAAAAAAAACCAATAATTTCAAAGAAATCTTAATTAACGTATATCCACTTACTCTCGGCGACTGTCTTATTGTTGGTATGGTATTCTGTGATGGTTGCTGCAAATCAATGCCGCGTATTTCATCGCCCATGACAAAAAGTAATATTTGTTCATTAGGCACACAATTGCGTTCATCAATCGGATCTAAGCGCATTACATGTGGACACTCGCATTTATACGTGCCACGTCCACTGAGTAAACATAAATGAGAGCAACCTCCATTGTTTTCGCCGCAGGGATTCCGATCCCATGGCTGACGACTTGAATGTAGCACCTGTATACCAAATGGCTGTGTTTGCGTGCGTTGCAGTACCTGAATGTCGCTCCCATTCCATTTGTTTGCACGTATGACCGATGAAATGCGCCAATCTGTCCAGTAAACATAATTTTCAAATACGGTTATGGCAAACGGATGCGAAAGATACTCCTTGTTTCGCAAAACAACATGGTGCTCGGAACCATCGTAATTGGTAGTGGTTATTGAATCTGATTTTGCATCCACCCAATATACACGCTTTTGTGTATAGTCTAAGGTTAAACCATTGGGCCAACCAGCACTTAACTGCCAGCTAGTTGAAATAATACGGCGATCCTTGCCTGCCATGCTGCCACGCTCAACGCGTGGTGCATTTTCATCCCAGTCAGTCCAAAACAGTAAGCCCTCGCGAGGATCTACGGCAATTGCTCGCGGACTTTCCATGCTACCTGCAATCAATGTGCGCCTAAAACTGCCGTTAAGCTTGGCAACTTCAATCTGATCAAGATTCGAGTCTATCCAATAAAGATTTCTTCCTATCCAATCCACGGCTAAGCCCTCTGTGGTCGATAACCCAGAATGTATTACGGCTTCAACATTCATAAGACTTTCACCCTGCAACTGTCCACGATAGATTTTATCGTCGATTACATCCGTCCAATAGATTTCCAAAGAGTCATTGCCATACAAGAAGTCCAGCGCAATTACATTCCGCAAGGAAGTGTAGAAATGACTTAAGGCAAGAGTTTTCAGATTTATGCCTCTTATGTCTTGACGATTGGTAAAAATTACAAACGGTTCGTCATCGGCGGTGCTTTTACATGTGAACTTGTCATAGCTCAAGTCGTAGCCATTCAGACATTTGCAAGCATATGACTTTCCGGAAGTTTCACATATCTGTGAACAGGTGTCCCAGTGTTCGCATGCATGTTGCATACTACAGCGTTTTCCATTTGGCTGCAAATACATATGCGCTGGACAAGAACAGATGTAGCCTAGAAATAAAACAATTGTTAGAAATCTACAAATCCAATTTTATAAGAGATTTGTACCTTCAGGAGCATTATGACAGTGATGTGAGCACTCGTTGTGATGGGTATCGCAAAGCTTATCGGCACAACGAAAACCCTCATCCGTAGTATCCTCGCAGTCATTGTGGCCATCACAGAGTTGACTTACTGTAATGCACTTATTTGAATCTTGATCGCACAAGCGATCAGGATGCTCACAGATAACAGTTTCATTCGGATCAAATTTGTGCGTATTATTGCAATTAAGCTCATCAGTCTTGTCATAGCAGTGAGCGATACCATCACAGTGAAGAAATTCAGGAATGCACTCAAAAGGATCTGTGCAGGCAAACTCAAAAGGCGCACATTCTGTCAGCTCCTTCCAGCCGTGAAGCGGAAAGTTATCACTCTTGGTCTGATTGCAATTTGCTTCATCACTAAGGTCCAAGCAATCATGTATGCCATCGCACATATGCATTTCACCATAGCACCCAATGGGACGACAATAGCGTTCTCCTGAACCGCATTCCTGCTCGCAACCAGTCTCATCGGCGTTATTTCTGTGCAAAACAGAAAAAATCCAAATTAAATTACTTGTAAATAATTAAAGACGAATGTTTTGAACCCAAGCTTACCCGCAATTATCAATGCCATCGCATACATCCACAAACTGCCTACAACGTCCATTACCGCAGTCAAACTCTGGACATTTACTACCAAAAAAACTGCCTGATGACTCATCCGAATCATCGTCTGGTCCGCAGTCCACTACACCATCATTAACCCAACTCATCTGTATACATCTGCCGCTCTTCTCACATGTAAATTCATTGCTGTTACAAGTGTTACGGTCGCAATTCAACTGATCTGAGCCATCCGAGCAATATGCTATAGAACTACACAGCAAAGCACGCTGATAGCAACGACCATTGCATACAAAATATAGCGACATATCGCAGACGTGTGGATTGCATGGTCCGTGCGCATCGCTGCTCTCGTCACTGCCATCCTCGCAGTCATCGAAGCCATCGCATACATCCTTGCTGTGTACGCATTGATTTGCATTGATTCGGCATTGATAACCCGAACTGCAGTTGGATAATATAGGTGTCAAAGTTGTAGCTAGCTGTGGTATGCAGTGAGTACCAGTGCCATTAAGAGTAAATCCATCAGGGCAGCGGCATATAGCGCCTTTTGGTGTGTTCAAACACATACCAGGACACTTGGATTGTGCACAATCGCTGGGTGTCTTCGGTAGTGGTTGTATGGCAATATCAAAAACGCGCAAATCCGAATTTTGGCCACCTTGTTGCAAATGCACAGTGGATCTAAAGGATCTGCTCACATTGACAGCATTATGCACAAGAAAGAACCAAATTGAAGTCTTCTTGCTATCTGACCAGTACAGTCTGCCATTATGCTGCACTATGGAGTAGGGATAAATCGTCCCTGATTTAAAGAGTACTTCACGGCCCGTGCCATCCAATTTCATATGCTCTATGGTGCCCACACGATGATCACACCAATAAATGCGTTTTGTACGTCTATCAATGTCCAAACTACGCGGCCATTGCATAGGCTGCCTGATGCTGCCCTTAGCCAGTAACTCTTTGTGTGTGCCATCCATCCAGGCACTATAAATACCAGCCTCACAAGACATAAACTCCCATTGACTCCAGTAGAGCAGCCCAGTGGCAGGTTCAAGTTCCAGTGACCTTAGAAAGCATACAATAATTATAAATGAATTATTTAATTTTACCTCCGGTAACTTACATGGCATCACAGTCCGTATTGAAACTAAGCACTTTGCTCGTGTTACTTAGTGGCGCTACATATAGCTTCTGATGCCCTGCCCAGTACATGTTCTCATTGACCCAATCGTAGGCCAGTGCAGTGGCCGACTCCAGGCCAGAAATCAACGTTCGTGGCATACTACCGTTCAACGATTGACTCTCAATGCTTATACCATTGCCTTCGCTATATGGCATAATGCAGTATATTACTTTGCCACGTACATTCACATCCATTGCCAATGGTGCATAGTGAATCGGCACCATAACATCAGTCTGCTCGCCGCGGTCCACCATTTGATGCACATCGTCCGTGTTTAGGGGTACACCGCTCAAGCGTTCCAATCGCCTGTCGCTGTATACCAAAAATTTATCTTGCACAGCTGGTTGGCAGGTTGTCTGGTTGTGCAATTTATAGCCAGCCGTGCACAAGCAACGTGCACTGGCAAACCCTTTAGTCCACAATGGCACACAGATTTGGTTGCAATTGCCATTGTTGTCCCTGCATGGATGTGGCACCTCTGGCTGCTTTTGACGATGGAATATGCGAAAGTTGGTACCGCGCGTTACATTGGCTAGCAATTCTTCAGCCTTAAGTGAAAATTTATCCAAGGTGGCAACCATTTTTTCGGTCCATGGTGCCAAATAAATTGTGTTCTCGAATACTTCCACAGCTTGTATTGTCTTAAGGGAGATTGGTGACTGCAAATAATAAAACAAAAAAAAAAATGAAATAAGTGTAAAAATATAAACAAACGCTTTTACTTACAGCTGCCGATTTCTTTAGTGACCAACGTTGTCCGCCCGTATAGTCTACGCGTTCAATGAGATCCTTGTATAAATCAATCCAATAGACATGTTCACTGGGTAAATCCAATGTCACGCTGCTTGGATGATACATTTGCGTGCTTACCAGTTGCGTGCGATTGCTGCCATCTAGCAGCGCACGCGATAAACTCGGTGACCATTCGGTATAGAACATAAACCTTTGGCAAATACACTGCATTTTAGTATTGCAAATACAGCGGGGTTTGTGTAAGGACTTACCCCTTTGTTGGGTCCAGCGCAAGTGACGATGGATGCTGCACTTCCTGCAATATGAGACGACAATATGTCATTGCATTGTTGCATAGATAGACCAAACCATCATCCTCATTCAGAAAGTACCAATTGCTCGCCAGCCAGTCCAAACGTAGCTCTACGAAAACTGCAAAACAGATCAGGATTACCTAATTTGTAGTGACAACTAGCATGATGACCACGGACTTGACTTACATTGCTTTGGCGAGATAATGGGCGATACAGGCAATGTCCAGTTAACATTGGCATCATCAATGCGCTGACATTGCATGTAGAGCTCTTGCCAATTGTTGTACAGCGCGCACATTGTACGATTCCTGTGCCATACCTCAAAAGTCCGAACATTTCGCATGGGCTGTGTGGACAGTAAACGTGACGAAGCATTTGCTACTGCTGCGGTATTAATGCGGTGTAGGCTATGAAAGGAGAGTAAAGTTAACGTTGCCGGCTCGGATGCAGGTGCTGTAATAAAAGGTCGTTTAAAATTTATGCCCTATGGCAGATGATGTAACGCACCGTTTATGGCTAGACAACGTTTGCCCTGCTTTTGATAGCCTGAAACGCAAGAGCATTCATATGAGCCGGGCGTATTATGGCACAGCTGATCACAAGCACCCGGTTCGCTGCACTCATCGTAGTCCACACAGCGTGTGGAATTGCTAGACTCTGGAACCTGGCCCGCAGGACAATAGCATCGCGGTCCCTCTGCTGTTAGCTTGCAGTGATAGCTGCAGTTTAAAGCAGCGCAAGCGTCATGTTCTTTATCTGCAATGGATACGCAACACTAATGAAAGTGCAGCACTTAAGCTCAAAAATGTGCGGCTTACCACAATGCAGCTCATCGCTATCACAATCCCATTGGCCATCGCAAAAACGCGACAATTCCAAGCACACATGATTATGGCATTCGCTCTCGAAGACGCGACATTTGGCCTCAGTTGCGTGGAAACCTAATAGAGTACGTGTAGGAACGGGCGGAGGAGACTTGGTAAGTTTTGGCATAACTTTTAAGCAACATTTTGCAGCACTTACAGCTCTTTTCATCCGATATGTCGCCATCGCCGCAGTCATATTCACCATCGCATACCCAGCTGTCGGGTATGCACTTCAAACTTGTCAAACAACGAAACTGGTCCCCTTTGCATTTGGGCGCCTTAGCTGTAAATGCATACGAAATGAAAATTTATAACAGACGCTTTGGAGGATTGCTAAGCTATCATGGCCAAGGGTTACATGTATATGTATATGCAATATGCATTCTAAAACTTAGTTTCTGCGCTAGTTAAGAACTTTGAAAGTTGCATTTAAATTTTCTGGCAAAAAGCAATAACTCCAGCATAATCAAACGTTTTCAAGATGGATTATTTTTAAGAAATTTTGTTTATAGACTCAAAGGAAGAATGCTATAGATTATGCACATCAACAGGACTTTGCTTTTGGCTACCGTAAAAGCAGATCACTACCAATAATTTATATAATAACTAATACGAAACACTGCCCTGCAATGATCATCTGCCTTTTACGGCATAGGAATGGGAACGCGCTAATATTGGCTGAAAACTTGAGCAAACTATACTGAACAGATTTACTCAGCCAAATCGACACAAAAAAACAAAAAATGGCAGCATATAGTAACAAATATAAACTTAATGTTATCAACCTTGTAATATTGGAAAAACGTCATTTTGCAATAAAATTAACCTTCTTTCAAGCAATGTAATTGAACCAAATTATAAAAACTTTCAAGACTGAAAATTCGCAAAAGATTATTTTCGAAATCGATTAAATATTTTACATTTTTAATTAACAAATTTAAAATATTTCAATCTTTTTGGTTGAGCATTTTATTTGAAGGGTGAACGTCAGTAGCTTCATGGCAATGAACTCGCCTCTGAGTCCATTGGTGGTTTCGATTTCGCAAATTTATCTAACAATATTTGCCTTCGAAAATCTCTATTAATCAAAGACACAGTCGTTCGGATTCGTTTAATTATTCTATTATTCTTATTATTATACTTCAGCATTGCTAATTCCGGAAATAAAATGAATTTAATTATTTTTCTTGGACTTGTTTCGATCGTATGGGGCTAGGCTATTTGGAGCCTGATAGCTGGACCACAGTTGAGCTGCATCTTGCAATTGAAGCAAATTCGAATTATTTCACATACCAAACGAACTTTGCAAATTAAAAGCTAACCTAGCTAAGCAAAATTATCTTTATCGTTTGAAAGCTACTGTCCCATATCCAAGCGAAAGTAAAAGTGTTTTTAACTTCTAATAAAGCCTGTAGCTTACGGCAATCCCGATTTAGCGACGGGTATCAATTGACCATTCTGGCTTTTGTAACAGCAATTACTGCTCAAGCATATATTTACTCCTGCAGTGTGGGCTGTAATCCTTCAGAAGAATTGGCCACTAGGCAGCATATGTTCGACAAGACCGTGCTTATAAAAAATGCCGATATCGGTTCTGTATTTGATACAACCAGCCGAGAAGCTCGAGCACGCGTCGATGTGCGTGATAGAGGATGCTTTTGCAAAATACTGGATGTACATCGTGCCAGCGACAAATCAAGATGCTTTAAAATAGGCAAATAGCTGGCACCAATATTTATATTTATAAAGTTAACTTCTAGCTAATAACATATAATTCGCCTATACACTGTAGGTCAGTGTTCTCTTCGAACAGCTATTTATAGAGATATCTGCATGCTCCGTCTTTGCGGTGCGATGAGCGCATAAGCCAAAGCACATACATTCGATTTAAAGGATACGTTTTGTAAGACTAGGGTTTCAGTACCAAAAATACAATAAAAAATATTAAAAATTTTATTTCTATATAGAGAACCTGCGCTATAAATATTAATTAATACAGCTAAAGAACATTAAAAGAAACAAGTCCTGAATTTCTAGTGTTCCTAAGTAATTTATAAAAATATAAAACAAATTTGACACTAAAATGACACTAATAATGCAAACTGTTGGCAAAAAAAAAGTTCTAACAAGAATCTGCACATATTTGCAGCAATCATTAAAGTAAGGCGGTCAATTTAAAAATTTGTCAAGTAAATAAGGTTTTATTTTAAATCGTAGTGTTGCCTTTTTTTATTCAACAGGATTTTTAAGCTTAGCAAGACCAATCTAAAGCACGAGGCATCTACGTATTCTTAAGATTAGAAAAACATTTAAAAAATGCAAATTGTCCTGGCAAATTGTTTGACACAAAAAGGCAAACTCAAAATATGTAACGCATTACGCGCTCGCGGCCCAAATCAAAGGCAAGAACGCATGGCTATAACCATAAAGGACACGTTAGCGACACATGGGACGACCCAAAAATGTGCTTCGCTTTTTTTTTTATTTCTGTATCCCCCGGTCTTGTACATAGTCACTAGAGACGACATCGACGACACCAATGACGACGTGTACGTCGAGCAGGACGATGGATGCGCATGGTAATTTGCATGGAAAGCTTTGTTGCTGTTGGGCTGACTGTTGTTGTCCTTTTTTGTTGCCAAGTCACCGTGAGAAGAGCATATAGGATAGCATGCCCAAGGGCAAGCAAATGGCACGAGCGGAGCTTAATTTTTTTGTATATGTTATTTCAAACAATGTCAAACAATTTTGAAGCATATAAATTTTTATGAATGGCCCGAACGTGGTACCAAAGGACGTTGGGATTGGCATTTACTTAATCAACTAGGATAACATAAATTGACAAATAATATTAAATGTGCTTCAAAATATATTTTAAGTTTTGTTCAAATTGTCATATATCATGAATGTGTTTTTAAATCGGTGATATACCTAATACACTAACTATTGACGGCCAGTGGAAATAAATCGAAAAAGCGGTGCTAGAGAGCGCCAAAGAAGTCATAGGATGAAAAGATCATTCCCGCAATGCAGAATGGTTCAATGATGAGTGCAGAGAGGCCATATTAGGCAAGAATAGAGCTAGAGAAAAAATGATACAGCGCAATACTAGACTTAATAGCGAAACTCACTCTATATTAAGAAAGTAAGCTACCAAGAAATGCAGAAAAAAGAGACTATGAAGAAAATGGTCGAATTAATAAACGACAATTTCAATAAAAAACAAAGCAGACAACTCTACAGAGGACTCAAAAGTCAAGTGAATGGATTCCAACCACGTATAGACGCCTACAAAGATAAAAATGGGCAAATTATAACGGAAAAGACAAAAATTCTTGACAGATGGAAAGAGCATTTCGAAGAAGTGTATAATGAGTCAAACGGCTGCGAAACGTCTGAAGTCACTATTATAGATGGTAATGATGAAAATGAAGTTGTACCTGATCCCACTTTTGAAGACATGCTAGAAATACTGAATAAAATGAAAAACGATAAATCACCTGGTGACGATAATATTACAGTTGAACTTCTTAAAAATCTTGACTTGGAAGGAAAACAACACATATATGACTATTATTAAGGATATGGAGAGATGAATGTGTACCAAATGACTGGACTATCGGAATTATAATCCCAATACACAAAAAAGGTGATAAAAGAGACTGTGATAACTACCGAGGGATAACATTGCTAAGTGTTTGTTACAAAATTTTTTCAACAATGCTCGCAATCAGACTGAGAAGCAGAAAGTTTACCTGGAGAATACCAATGCGGATTTAGGTCTGAAAGATCCGTAATAGATTAGGTGTTTTTGCTGAAGCAAAATCTAGAGAAAAGCTATGAATTTAACAAAGACGTTCACATGCTGTTCATAGATTTTAAACAAGCTTTTGACAGCATAAGGCGCCCCCTGATCCCGAAGATTTTTGCTCATTTCGGCATTAGAAAGAAACAGACCCGCTTGACAATGGCAACGCTAAGCAACACTGTCCACAGTGTTGTTTAATTTATGTCTGCACTACGCTATTAGAGAACACACAATCTCTGGAAATGTCTTCAACAGGTCTGGGGTATTAATAGCGTATGCAGATGACATTGCCATCCTAGCGAGAAACCAGCGGTATTTGAAAGAGAGCCTCAGAGATATAGCTGCAAAGGCAGAGGAAGTTGGTTTGGCAATCAACCAATCTAAGACCAAATATATGATACTGTCTAGATACGTCGAGAGAAGAACACCACGGAACCTCAGCATAGGTAATTCTCACTTCGAAGGAGTTGACAACTTTAAATACTTTGTTGATAAGCAATGACAACAGCGCAAGGGACTGCCTACAAGATCGGCTTGTAGCAGCTAATAAAACCTACAACGCGCACAACAAAATATTCAGGTCAAAGCTTCTATCGAGGACATGCAAACTAAGAATTTATAATTCCATCATAAGGCTAATAATCCTATATGGGGCAGAAGTTTGGACCATGACGACAGCAGACGAAGAATCGCTAAGAATCTTTGAAAGAAAAATACTGCGAAAAACGTTTGGACCAAAGATAAATGAACGCGGTGGCTACATCCCAAGGAACAATGTCGAATTGTTATGCTTAAATCATGGCGAAGATGTAGTCAAATTCATTAAATCCCAGAGGCTAAGGTGTATAGGACATGTCCTACGGATGGAACAGAATAGAGCACAAAAGCTTGTGCTGGCATACACACCACTCTCCATAAGAAGCAGCGGTCGACCAAGAAAGCGCCTAATTGACAATATTGACGATGACATGCTGAAGATGGAAGTAACAACAGAGATGAATGGAGGAGAATTGTTGAGAAAGCCAAAACCAACCCCGGGTTGTAGAGCTGAATGATGATGATGATATACACTACTCAACCTATTATTTACCTATTTAATGAAGGATCTTACTTCTTAGTATTAGACCGCCTTTTAAACGCAAATTGATGGACAATTCGATAAAACCCCATTTATGACTTTTAGATATACTAATTTTAATAATAATAGTCTAGTAATTGACTATAGACATGGACACTTTATGATGAGCGGCAAGAAAGTAAATGAAAAAACTACGCCCTTCCGTTGAGAATAATAAAGGACTTTGGGCCAGGAAATCTAAAAATAATGTATTTAAAGTATTGTGTAAGTCAGAAGAAAAAGTCAGAGACGACAGATAGAGTTACACAAAGATTGATATGAGTACACATGAGTCCGCCTGTTCGTCTTTATAAACGCGCAGAACCTTTATCAGGCGCCGTACGTGACTATGCTTTCTGCTTCTTAGGAATCTTTTATACCCCAGTGCCCGGTTCAAGTATTTCGTATTGGAAACTGCTCATTGTGCTGCCTTTACCAAGCAAATTGCATTTAAAACGCATTTTCACCAACAAATTGTGCCATCCAAGTGAAGAAAAGTTGTCTTCACACTGTCATAAAAATGCCATAATATTTTTAAACCAAATTAAAAATGCCAACGTTGGACAATTTGCAACGGAAAACTGATGACAATTGTAGCAGCCAGAGTTGCAGCAAGTAAGAAGTGGCAGCTACAAGCCAATGGTCTTTCTGTATCTGAATTTGCATTTGTATCTGCTTGTGCCTGGTTTTTATTTTTTTTTTCTTTTTTTGTTTCTGCTTGTCTCTTCTCTTGTTCTTCTCTTTTATTGGTATCCTGAGAAATGTCTACACATTAATTTGCTGCCAAGCTGACTTACACCAGAGTTTAAGTGCTCCGCCAGGGGGTCTTTAACTTGGTTTTAGAACTTGGCCAGTTTGGTAAATTTCAATTTTCTGACATAATGCTGGCAATTGAAATTTGACATCGAAATGTGGAATGTGTCGCTTTTAAAGATCATGCAATTTTCATTAGTGCAGCAAATGGAAATGCAGCTAACGAGCTGGCCAGAGAGCAGGCACATGTAGTTTATGGCTAGGCACAACTACATAGGTGCATCAGCAACATGGGCCACTAATTGCATTTGGGGATTTCGGGTTTTGCGCATTTTGTGGTTCAGGCACTGGTCAATATCAAAGCACCTGTCATTACACCGCAGGAGCTGCAGTCAAAAGCGTTCACAACTAACAAACGAATCAATAATATAGCAATCAAGCAGGACTGCACCGGCCGGCAGACAGGCATTTGCTTGCTCTGGCTTGCAGCATATGACAGACAGACAGTATGGCAATGAAATATGTGGGAAAGTTTGTTGTGGTACATTCGAGTACATATTGGTTACTCACCACACTCTTTGGTCTCATCGGAACCATCTGTGCAATCAGCCTTTGAATCGCAGTGCCAACGCATTGGTATGCAAAAGCCATCGTTGCATGTGAAATATGAGTCTGGACACGGACCTGAAATGAGACAAATGTAAGAAATCGTTATAAATATGTCACAAAGAAAATAAGCAGGGAATTGAAGAAGAAACAATAATCAATGTAAAAACCTATTTAAAACATTTATCAATTCGATCACTACAGGATACAGGAGATCTTTAAATATTGGAAAGTGCTAGGTTATTAATAACAAAGCTTATGTTATTCTAGAACATACTTTTTAGATAGGCAATTGTGATTTGCTCGCTTCTTGCTTGGATTCTAAGACTAAATTACTTTTGAAGCAAAAACGCACAAAATAAACAGTGCAATCTTGACTTAAAGTCAATATAATGCAAGGATGCATGGGCTTTTATTTTTTTTTCCTTATTATTCCGCTTGGGAACTTAGGGCCTCTACAAGAGCCTTCCATCGAACCCTTTTTTTCGCCGTCTGTTTAGCTCTGTCCCATGTTGTGTTCGCCTGGGTCAGTTCTTTTTGGAGGATGGATCTTCTACAGGTCGCCTTGGGTCTGCCGATCCGTCTACTGCCTTGTGAATGCCAGCTATCGCTATCTGCAGTTTCTCCATTTCTTCCTCGAACTGTGCTAATCTTGATGGTTCCTTAAGGGTTCTAACGTTCCATTGTCCTATTCGTGTCCGTTTTGAAATGCCTATGGACTTCATCGAATTTGGGGAGCCGTTTATGTTTAATTCTCTTATGTCGGTTTCTGTAATCTGTTGAGTTTTTCGATCGAACTGGTGATTGGCCAGATGCGACGGATGCATGGGTATAAAAATTAGCACATAGCACAAGAAACTAAGGGTTGGGGACCCCCAAAAGTAACCAAAAATATGATTAGGGTGACAAGAGCACTCAATATACAAATGTTCGCATTGATCTCGACTTTAGTCAGATTGAAAAGTCTCGGGCTAACTAAGAAAAACACAATTTTGTTCGGAAAATAAGCTTTTATTCTTCACAATAACCTCTTTTTAGCTCGATCCAGCGATTAAAACATATCTACCGAGATGGTGATCGATCTCGGTATACTACATAGTTGGCCGACAGTTCGACAAAATAGGGGTCAGTCAACAAGATACCCAAAATAGTTTTATGCCAAAAAATACATTCTAGTTCATTCGTTTTTCAATATATCGTAACGAAATTTAATACACAAGAGTTTTTCAGGCTATCCCAGTATTGTGTCACAATCCGTTGACTAGTATGGAAATGCATCATTTCCTTTTTTTAAAAACTTTACAATATCTTTCGCTGCATTCGCCGTAAAACTTGTGCTCTCCTCTATCTGCAAGCTATTATAATCCTTGCACATATTCTGGCATCCGTAGGTCTGTAACTGTTCCAGGCCATGCCAAGCAACCATTACTCCTTTGTCAGAGGAAAATTTACGAATTGGTCGAAAAGATTTGACTTTGTACTGCTTTGCCAGTTGCGCTACATTGGTGTATATTATGTCGATATCGGCCACTTCGCCACACACAACTAACATAGGATCTACATCATATAATGCACTACGATAGGATTTCAAGCAGTACTCTATACTGTGCTGTGTATAATACATTATACGACAGCAAATGGCATTCAAGAGATCAGCACAGAAGTCGGCATAGTTGTCGATAATGCCTTCGGATGTAGTATGTTTTCCATTTTCTCGATCGGCTATGGCACAGCAGGCATATTCCTTAATGTCGGTAAAAGTAATGCAGTAGTCTGACCCAACTGGCGGCTGCTTTGGAAATTCATAGGCATTCGACAACTGCGCCAATTTAGCAGCGTGTGCAATTACACGTCCATCAGTAAGGCCCTGATGCTGTGGGAGATCATAAAGACGCAGACGTTGTGCTATATTTTCAAGGACCTCACCGGGCCCGAAAGCCAATGATTCGCATAGAAGCACTATATCACTGGGCCAACGCGCAACCACGAGTTTACAATGGCATTTGCCAAGTAGCAAGCACATATATGGATAACGTATATGGGCAGGATTCTCCCTGCGTGCTTGCAAAATCTGCGCCTCTATATGATCAACAGCCAGCAAAGCTTTGCGATGACTCTCTGCCAAACTTTTGGCGAAAAGTAACCCAGGACACAAATCAGTGGAGCGGCCCGGCTTTGTGGCCACAGCAATGGACACCAATTGTTCCGGTGTTATGCTGGATGCCGAAAGACAGCTGTGATAGGCGCTGCAAATATCTGTGCGTTGTTGTACTGCAACGGCTGGAATATCTTCTTTGCTTTGATCCACTTGGATGGTATTTAACGCACTACCGAGCACTCTACCGTCACTATCAACAATCGCTAAGTCTACACTATCAGCGGATGTCTGAATGCCTAAGACGTAGCTTAATGAACGTCTAAACATATCTTTCCTTTTCATTAAAAGGTGCCGACACTGTATATGCATACTGGGTTCGATTTTTGACATAAAATTTATACTGCGAAAACAATTTTGAAACTGACAAATAAAATGTAACTAAATAGTTTGCATAGTGATTATAATAAAAAAAATAATCCACCCCACCCATATTAATTATAAGTTTGCTTATAAGTTATATATAATATATATAAATTAATAATAAAAAATAACTCAACAGTTGACCCTCTCTACACTTTCCATTATTATTGTTTCTTTTATTGCAATACAAGACAACTTGGGAATTGGGGCATAATCAGGACAGCAACATGGCCACAAGAAAAAAAAAACATATTTAGCTCAATTAGTTTTCCCAAGCAAGTTTGGCAAGTTTTCATTCCGAGCTACATCTGAAATATTACAAAATATATTCTCTACAATTCCGCCGTATTTAATAATATATGTTTATGCAGTTGTCTAGGCAGCGGGTGAGACGTTTTGAGGGTTCTCCGTACGTGCCTACAATTAAAATTGACAAAAGGAATAATAAACACCAAAGCTTTTCGAACTAAGTGCCACCATAGCATGAGCCCTTCCAGCTTCAAGTGTTCTGAATCTTGTTTTTTTTTTTGTTGTTGTTATTTGAATGTTAAACAACTTCCGACTTTGCGGTTACGGCTTTGTACGTGACTTTAAAGTGCTGCACCATTAGTTCCACAGCGATTCTTGACTGTGACATGTAAACAATAAAAAACTAATCTAAAGTTGCTTAACCTACACAAGAAAGGTGTCAGAATGTTGCATATATTTAGATATTCATTCTATAGCTACGTTAGTGTTGTGGCTGATCCACTTTTAGTGTCAAACAATCAAACAAACAAACAGCTTCCGGGTCTATTGACACAGCCGTGTCATGGTTGCAACCAAATTGTTGTACATAAAAGCAGCCGGTTCATGGCTAAAATGCAACAGTAGCAAGATAACATGGCATACAAGTGGCTATCATTATACGCACTAGTTGTGTTATGCTGCATAGGTGTGGCACTGGCCGAGCCTGTTAGGAGCAGGAGTTTAAGCCAAGTGGCACAAGCACGCAGCCAGGATATCGTTGTGGATGATAGCGATAAACAGCAGCCCGACGTGAACGAAGATGAAGATGGTGACGATATACGCGAAAATGAATTCGATCGGCAAAATGAGGCGGACGACGACGACGAAGATGATGAGGAGGATGACAATGAGGAGCAGCGCAGGAGGCAGGGAAAAGAACTTGACAACGAAACAGACAAGACCAAATTGGACAGTGGCTCAAGCAACAAGAAGCAACTAGCCCAAAGAGAATCCACTCAGGGCGCCGTTCCAAAGGTAACCAGAATTGAACCACGCTCCAGACGTCGTGTTTCCAGACGTCGTGGCGGACGCAGACGTCTCGTAATGGTTAAAACTGGAAAAAGGCGCAACAGGCGTAGGGGACTGAAGCGCTCCGGTAAAAGGCGCGGTGGCAAGAGGCGTGGTTCCAAGAAAAGCGGTGGTAAAAAGAGCACAGGAAATAACAAAAACAATGTTGTATCAACAAAGGAAAACAAAAGTGGAAGGAGGTCAATCGTGCAGCTTTAAGAGGCAGGGAAGGCCATGAAGTACACGCAAATAAAGAGAATTTATAAACATGTGAATAAAATTCCACATTATTTACTTTTGAATTTTCGTTTATGTACATTCTATATGTTTATTATTAAAAGGCTTTAATTTGATTTAACTAGAGTTTTCCAAGAAAATTTACAAAAAAAAAAGCCCAAACAAAAGACATACCGATAGCAGCTTCCATTATGGCTGCTTCCTATCAAATTCCAACGTATTCGCGTCTTCCCATCTCAAACGAATATGTTTCTCTTTAATATGATCGAAAGGCTTCCCTAATTATTTATTTCATGTAAGGAATTGTAAATTTAAGCAAGCGATAGTTATAATGGGCCTAATCGAGTGTGGTATTTCATGGAAGATAATATCAGGCGAAACAATTTATGTCGAACGTTATCGACTACAGCGATTGCGTTTTAGCCGTGCATCGGCCACAATTGGCCTCGAAATGAGAAAACATTTATTCCAGTGGTCGTATTTTCCAGATCTTGAATCTTTCAACACTGGCTTCTTCAACGAATTGAAGAGAATAATGGAGATCACCGGTTCGGAAAAGTGAGCGCTCATATTTGGAGATGCCAAAAAATTGTTCTCTATCGATGAGAAAATCGAACTACAGTTTATAATCGAATGTCTTTAATTAATCGAGATTTACTAAGGCAAATAGCGTCTAGCTACGGAAATGCGTCAGTGCAGCTGTTGGGAATCGCATCACATATCTTTTATTTTAGAGGGTAACGCGCTACCGCTAAATACTGGGAGGTGAAAAATTTATTCACGAAAACATCGTCTAAAGCAGCACTAATATTACTTTTTTAGGGAACAGTAAGGGGCTAGTCTACGGCTCGATGGGGGTAAAATCTTTTATATAATAGAAAGAATTTATTCCAAAGAATTTTAGTAATTCATTACATTCAATATTACCTAATATCCAAACATATCGATTAAACTCCTTATCACTTGCGAAGGTAAAATATATAAAATTATTCGACCTTGGTAGATACATAATACTTTTTAATCTATATTTGTCTTGTTTTATTTTCAAATATTTTGTGTTATAATTCTTCTGATAAATAAAAAATTGACTGTGCTACATCATACCCTATGTAAGCAGAGAGTATGCGAAATTAAACAAATTAAAAAGTAAATTGTTAAACTACATTTACAATGGATTTTTTTTTCATTGTTTTAATAAAAAAAAAAAACTAAGGGTTATACTTGTTGTATAGCTTTTACGTTACATTTTTTATAAATACTTTATATATTTTTTTTGGTTATTTGTGCATTACATTGCAGTTTCCATTGTTCCGCATTTAAAGGCGAAAGTTTTTATGCAAGTGTACAATATTATTTATAGAGCTACCTACTATCCACAGGTAAAATATAATAACAATGGCGGATATCACAAATTCCGCTTGCTTTAATTTTTTTCTTTTGAAAGAACCAATGGGGTTACTGTTTATGTTTTGCTTAATAAATTATACAAAATGGAATTTTTGTGTAGCAGCTTTGTATTATTTTAAATTGGTTTAATTTTTTTTGTTTCGGACTTTAGTAGAATTTTTATAAAATTCAGCAAAGAACCTTGATACCTTTAATGCTCTGTTCGAAAAAAAAGGAGCAACAAAATATCTCATATGATGTGTCGTATAAGCACATGTTTGAACAAACATTGAACATGGCCAGTCAAATTGGCATTAAACTCTAATGATCCGGCTCCAAGGAGCAGTTGTGAATGTCGCACAGCCTCATCAAAAGCGCCAAAAAGCTGCATACAGTGTAGTTCAAAAGTCTAGCAACACACAAGCCCATAAAATGTACTTAAATATAGTGCGATAATAATAATGCGGACAAACTAAATTAAATAAAACAAGAATATAAAAGAATATAACAAATAAATAAACAAGAATATGAATAATTAAATGCTTTAAGACAAGGCAAACGGGATCAATAAAATACTGTACGAAAAAAAAACGCTTTATTAAAAATAATACTTCAAACATTTCAAATTCTACAAAACATATATTTTTCATTTCATAGCTTGCTTGTATTTCGATACAGTAACCTCACGGTTAAATGAGTATTATTTATCCTTATTTTGGAATTTGCTTAAAAATAACTTTTGGTTGGCTTCAATTAAGTTTTCCCAGCAGATAAAAATTGCACAGAGTTAAATCAGACAAAACAATGGCCAACTTCATTCAGTCTGCTAATTATTTTTTCGACAAGGTTTTTTTTTCCACAAACTTTGGAAACATCGCAGTACCAAGACTTTTTTAAGTCATTGTGTCGTGTCTGAATGTGCTTCTGTGTGTGTTTGCGCTGGTGTGTGTGTGTGTGTGTGTGTGTGCGTCACAGCAATTGGCACTTACCATGGGGAAATATTTAACTTACTTCCCTGTCAGACACTGCACTCAATTTCAGTTTATTTTACTTTCAGCTCATCTTTTGCAATGGGTTTGTTTGTCCGATGACATCCTTCTCTTACCTATTCCAGAAGTCCGTCCTCGTCCTTGTTCTGGTTTGTACCGTTCTTCTGCCGCTATTCTGCTCTTGTTTGCACTACCTGTAGCCAATTTCCACCGGCTGACTAGCTGACTGAATGGATAGCTTATGTTGGCATTTGGTCAGCCCCGTAGATGATACCCATTGGAGCGTCCTCTGGTGAGCGTTGGGCATGAGTGTGGTTGTATGTGTGGTTTTTGTCACTGACATTTGCCAAATCAAATAGAAATTTTAATTGACTTTTGTTGCTGCGACGTGACTTTACTGTTTATATCCGTTTCTCTTTGTATATCAACTATTGCGACAGTTTGAGTGCATGTGTTTTGTGTGTGCGAGTGGGTGAGGGATTTTTTTAATTTGATACGCTTTCCTGTCTGCCACATTGTCGCCAAATGTTTTCTCACATATGACACCCCATTACTTTTTCTCTTTGAAATTCTCAAACAAACTAACTCTCTCTCACACTCGTCTTAAAAACCCATGCAAAACTTTCGACTAAGCTAAGCCACTCTCTTCTATCACCTGCAGCAGCTGCACTTCGTGGGAAAGTAACACAGAAACAAAACAAAAGCAATTGGGTCGCTTCGCGTAGGTCAATACCGACAATTGCATACCCTCTACCATAGAAGGGTTTTAGAAATGACGGAAAACCTTGTGCTAGCGAAATGCATCAATGATTGAAAAATGTGTTTTCCAAACAATGAGATCCACATTGTGTTTTTTTTTTATTTCTCAAGGAAAAATATTATATTATGCCAAGTCTGAACAACCTGTATATCATGGGATCAAGGTGCCATCTACTATGAGCTGTGAAAACTAATTAAATTATGGGGTACTTGATCAACAATGAACTAACTGTAGTGAACAAAAATTTATTCTATGAACACTGAAATAGTAGCTCCAGCATTTGCTTCTTCTGACTATTGACTTTTTTAACATACAAAGGGATTTCGTCGCTCACATGTTTAGATCAGTTGAAAAAATAAAAAAATGGCTTATTTATATTTGCATCGAGTTCATTTTTTAGAGATGATATTCGACAATGACCAGAAAAACGTGAAAAATTAATCGTTTTCAACGTTTCTCTAAATAAATCAATCTTATATTTGAGCATAGAATTAATAATTTATGTACTCACAATAATATGACAGTTTGTGACTTGGCCAGGGGATCATATCAAAATGAGATATCATAAAATGTTAATATCTTTAAAGTAGACACGCTATAAACGTATGTGAATGCCAAATCCTTATCCTAATGTTAGGTTTTATTATTTCTTGCCATCTGGTTCTTTTCATGGCTTTCTGGAACTTATTAATGTAACACGTTTTAATAATAGTTTGGTATACAAGAAATTGATGATTTTTTTTAGCAGGCTCAAGGTATAAAGATATTTACGAAAAATAAAACCACTTTGGAAATATTTTTTATCGAAATACTATATGAAACTTTTGAGCGAGCGAAATTTGTTTTCTTTGGCTATAAACAATAATTTCAGTAGGCACAAAACTCAAGAATGTTTGGTATACAAATTTCCTCTCATTATAAATAACTGAAATTATGGAATTATCGAGCAAAATCACAAACTAGAAAACGCATCGTTTGCCTCAAGAACTAATGAGATTCCCAACTGATTTGCTTCAGCTGTATTCCTTAACAGGTCCTGACTATATTTCAATGTTTTTCAGCATCATCTTTTGCTAGCGGATACTACACAGGAGATGTTGCTAATGGCTACCAGTTCTCATTCAGAATTTCTAAACTATTTTAATACAAATTGAAAGTGCAACATTTTTGCACTTTAGAAAACCATAGCATTCTGACAGACAAAAAGTTGCATACACCGTACTAATCCTGTGGCAACTCCATGCAGTGCTCAACGCGTCAGAGCATGCACTAAAAAGTAGAGTAGCGAGAATCGGGTTAAGCGCCTTTGGGGCTTCACACGCAGCCACACACGCACAACACACATTTGCATTTGTCGCGTTACTGTCTGACGTGGTTGATGAGACAGAGAGGCACGCAGCCTGCCATACAAATTATGTGGCAACACGGAAGTTGCCGGCAACTCGTGCCCAGAAGCAACTGTTGTTTGTCAACAACTTTTCTGAATTCTCTTTTTTTTTTAGGTCAATGAAATGTATGCATGAGTGAGTGTGTGAGTGAGCTGCACTTTTTAACATAGTTTTTCACTTAATTAACGCGACGAATGACGCGTTGACAGTTAGCGGCATGCCCCTTTGGCATATGCAATGTTTTGCAGCCAAGGGGCCAAATATGGCGGCAACCAATACAACTAGTTGGACACTGCCAGGATTCGGCCCAAAGGCTGCGGAGAAACACTTTTTATCCGGCTGCACACTGCAGTGGCAATTAGTTGCAGCAAGTTCAGCGTTGGCTGCCTCATCTTTTATGCGGCTGCAGTTGTCAGTTGGTGTCACTGTTGGTACACACTCAGCTGTAAGGTATGCAACAAATTTTTTATTCAAAATAATTCAATGCCCCGACGCAGTGGCAGCCGTTGCCCCAGATTCCTATTTCGGTTCAAATGTTAGTGGCTTTATGGCATAAGCCGCTTTGTTGAAATTGTTAAACTGCTGTTTGCTTTTAAGTTAAAGTTAAATATTGTAAAGCTGTAAAGTTTCTTACTTTAACTTGTATTCACTTTAGGTGGTTAATTTTGAGAAATTGCAAACACTCGAGATATTGTTAATGCCAATTATGGTACGTACTACTCAAGATCAAGTAAAGGCAACAAAATATCAGTTTTTTTTAAGAATTAATTAATTTATATATTAATCTCTTTATAATCTCTTTAAATATATATACTCTGCTTTGTGCGTAAAAAATCGCTTTCAATACACTAAATAAGATATTTTCCAAGTGCCTACCCCCTCTGTATTTTTTACTTCTTGATTGCAGGCTTCCTAGGTATAATATACTTAATTCCATAAAAAATCGAATTGCAAGAATTCTTATTTATGATCTTTAGTCACTAAAAACCAGCCACTAAAGCTTACTGTCATTTAACAATGAATGTCATGCTTTGTGGGTTGGTTTAACAATTTTTCATAAAGAGAAATAACGTTGAGCTTATCAAGCTGGGTTAACATTAAATGACCAACGCTTGGGTTTGTGGCACAGTTTATTTGTTTTATTTTCTAAAGTTCAGAAAGTGCGCGTCAATTTGCTTTGCGCTTAAATCCTTTAACGACGCGAAAGGCGAAATGACCATGTTGAAAATTCACACGCCATCAAGCAAACCGACGCTTGAACCGCTTAGTTCGCTTTTCTTGCCACAAACAAACACACACAGAAACACATATGAGTATCTGTGTAGCAAACTGGTATTTTACGAATACATACTCTCAACAATTTCGCTACGATTTCATGGCGCTTTTAATGAGCGCCATTTTCGCATTGCACATAGCTCGATGCCACCCGTAGCCGGGCATTAAAATCAAGCGATAAAAACGCGTTCCAGTAGAAATTTTTGCAAAACATTTTTATTCGCATGCCTTGCGTGGAAAATGATAGCTTACCCGTTGGTTGTCATAGTGCAACGTCATGTGGTCAGGCGGCTCTGGCCATGCCCTTTAGTCTGGCTCTGCAATGCGCTTCATGCAACATTGCAATGAAGAATTTTATGCCGCAGCAAGGACAGGGGCGTTGTCGACGTAGGTCGTGACAATGGAACAGGGTAACGACGCCGCATTGAAATTCATTTCATAATAGCATTTTCCTGTTTGTGTTACCAACAACAACAACAGGAATAGCAAACTAAACCAAAAAAGGTGACAAAACGTTGCAAAACAGCACAATGCGTGGGCCAAGCACCAGCTAGAGATGGCAGCGTGACACAGTTAGGGTATATGTGTGCAATTACGATGCACATTGTATATTTTATATAAATATAGATCATAATTGATTAAGCACGATAGAAGTCAAGTTCTTGTGACTACTAACTGAACAACTTGGTAAACGCTAAATTTGGCATAGAAATTTGTTGCAACTTCACCCAAGCTAGTGTTTACCGCTTTGCAAATACTCTTATGATCCTTCTGAGCTGCTGGTGTGTCAGCTCAGTGTTCTACGGCAGGCATTCCAAACTTGGCTCGTATCATTGCTGAGATCCATATAAAAAGGAAAGGTTTTTAGCACTTGGGGTGAATATTTTATTATTGACTTTCCTTCTACACCTACATTGGTCTGTAGATCAGTTGATGATCACATAAACTGATCTTTGAAAGATCGTTAAGGTGTAAAGCTTGTGCATCAGGATCAATATAATGCTAAAGGTTGCCGATATCTGGCTACTTAGTAGCCGTTATCCAGACTCTTAATCGCAAACCCTACGGCAAGTTCTTCTTAAAGTTTGAGTATAATATGAAATGCTTTTTGCAATGCATCTTTTATTTAATCTATTAATATACGACAATTTTTATTAAAGCTACAAAAATCTAAGGGCAAGTTAAATATTAGACTGAATAATGGTGAAAAATGGTTAACTAATATTTTTATATTTTCCGTTAGTTAGTTTTTTCTCGACGTTCCCGATTTGCCACGCGTGCATCTCTAATAAAAAAAAAAGGAAAGGCAAGGCATGGGGGCGAAGTGAAGCACAGCACACAAGCAAATGTCGAAAGCGAGTCAAGTTGATTTCCGTTTGCTGCGGTCAACTTTTGGCTCCATTTTGCTTGCTCGCCTGCAGGCTGCTTCAACGTGGTACATGGCGTATGAGTAATGTTGCCACCACTACCACTTGCAATACCAGCACCACAATGGCCAACCAGAGAAGCACCAACGTCAACTACAACAACAATAAAAACAGACGCCATTTGTATTCACGTAATAACCACGCATACAAATATGGCGGCTTCCGTTGGCATTTTAACTTCCCTACGCTGTGCTTTCAATTTTCATTCATTTGGACAATGGAAACGGCCTCTTAAGCTCAGTCAGTCAGACTCTTATTTCGAACTTGTCCTTGTGCCCACTTGGCATGCATATTTTAATGCACTGATGTGCGCATAATGAGCGTGATTGACATAAATGTACTTTAAATGCACACGAACGAAACCAACTGACTTATCCAAACACCCGGCCCAGACGCAAATTTGCACAGACAACAAACAAGCGAAGGAGCAAACTCTGAGTATGGGAGGTGCTCTGTTAGCCGCCGGAGTTGTGTCCGGCAAATGCTTGCTTGCTGCTTGTTTGTATGCAGTTGTGCTGTCCGGAGTTTTTAGGTTTGTTCTCCGGCCGTATGTTTTGTGCACTTTAATCGAGTTTATTATGTGTGGCAGAATGTCTCCCTTTACAACACTTCTCTTGCTCCCGCTGTACATTTTTTGTATGTGTATTCTGCATGTGTTTGTGTGCTGGCTTTGGATTGCTCCCCCAGCATAAAATCAAATCACTTGAAAACTTTACCAACACTGCGTTGGTATTTGGTCAAAACATATTGTAACACATTTTGTTTTTGTTTATTAATTTTAATTGTTTTAAGTAAAACTAAAAACATTCTATAAAACTAAAAGCATATGGTTACAAGTTGCACTAAATTGTGCGTGTGAAATGGTAACAATGCTGTTTTAAATAAAAAATAAAGATCTAGTTTTCAATTGCATGCAACTCACGCTACTACAATAGAAATGTTTCACGAAAGGAGAGCAGGGCTTAGGGTAAGCATAAACTTAAAGTGGAATTTCTGATGGTATTGCACACTGTTGTGGGTTACCAGCTGCCAGATTTTAGTTCTGTGATTTTTGCTGAATATACGTTCGAAGAGATACGGATTGTCATACGAATGTTTGCAGTTTGAATGATTAACAAAACATCAAATAAAATACTTTTCTCTTCTCTTTTCTTTTCAGAAGTTGCAAAATAATAATGAAGCTGCATTGTAGATCTCTGTTTATCCTTTAGAAAAAGATACGCTGGTGCTGCCACATGTCAATGGTAATCGATAAGTAACATTATAATACAAAGAGCAAAAAAAAAAAAAAAAATCACAAAGTTCAAAATTAATTAAGTCACCATGAACTATTATTATTATAGTTTTTATTATTGTCGATTTTCAAATAATTACGATTTTAAAAGAGGTAAACTTTGTGACTGTGAAAAGTCAAGCCGACCAATATCAATGGTAATCGAAAAGAACATTAAAATAGTTCTCGAATTTATACATTATGAGCTGACATCTTTAATTCGAT
Source organism: Chymomyza procnemis (assembly GCA_035046065.1). Taxonomy (NCBI): domain Eukaryota; kingdom Metazoa; phylum Arthropoda; class Insecta; order Diptera; family Drosophilidae; genus Chymomyza; species Chymomyza procnemis. Next base: position 4,821,838 of record JAWNOJ010000023.1, on the reverse strand, counting down.
ATATAAAAATGGAATAGCGTCTCTACAAAGATTACATTTTTACATTAATTAATTCCTTTAAAACAAATAAAATTAATAATAAACAAAATAAAATGATTTATTTTAGTCGAATTCAATTAAAAATTCACCGTACTCGCCAGATCTGTTTCCAAGCGTATATATGAAAAAACGAAATTTGCCGATGAAAGGGAGATGCTTTTGAGGACATCAAAACCACCCAAAATTAATTGAACAAATTTTATAGCAGTTTATATTTGTTGTTTTTAGAACTAGTTGTTTGTCAGAATCAGGAACGCATTGGACAAATGAAGACGGTGACAAGCAGTTCCAAGAAATCGAAAATATGCAAAATATATAATATAATGTTAATATATAAACTAGTATTCCTCACAAAACTATGTTAGGGAAATGCTCTTTTCTAGTTATACGTTTGTAACAATTTTACTTGTATCGGCCAGAAACAGCCAGAATTTACCTAAACGTCACACATAAAGCTATGTTAACTTAATTAAAGACCAGATTTTGCAGCAACCGATTTTAAACTTTCATCCTAAGTTAATATTTCACTTAAAGTACTCAACTCAAACTCAACTTGGGTGTTTTATATTATAGGAATTTTATTTGTAGTAAATACTTTTCTCTCAGACCAAACAATTCTGCATTGTGTGCCAAACTAATTATTTTAAGACTACATAATCGTACTCATTCAAAATTTAAGTACACCGCAGATGATAGTAAAAAACTTCATTTATTGCACTATTAAGGCAATACTACTTATTTGGTTTATGAATTTCGAGTTGAAAAACTTTTTTAAGTGGCAACTTTATGTCTACAAGTTTCTTCTATTTTTTAGACGTTTCTTTTGTTTTTGCCTTCAGTTACATTAATGACCCGTACAAGGAACTTCAATTCAGCACCTTGCCAAAAACTACTTAAACTTTTTGCGCCAAGCTCGGTTTATGCCAGCAACAGAGATAAATTAAAACTTAATAATCCAAATCTAAAACGAAAATAAAGAGAGTGGTAAAAAGCAATTTGTGTCTGCTATCTGCCTAGAGCCAATACTTTTTCTGGCTATTACGTACCCAAACACTCGAAGCACACTTGGGCTGCAGCATGGACTTGCAGCAAAATATCTTAAAAATTCACTACACTTCCACAAGCGGCCATACTGCCCCCCCACATAAGCCGTACAACACATGCAACTTTAATTTGCATATGTATATGTAAATATGTATGAGAACGAACGTTGCACACAGAGTTATGGGAGTGAAAAAACTTTTTCTCACAGCATAATTTTGTAGTCTGCAAAGTTTTGCCAGAAACGTTTGCCTGTTTGCAGAGTTTCAGTTTGAGTTTTGCTGTCAATAACTTAAAGCTCTTGCCCCTTGGTGGGGTGCTAACAACACTCGATATATTCTCAAAATTCTTGTATATTAGTTGGGAAATCGTTTCATAAATGCTTAAAAATACAATTTTTGTTGTGCATGATATTATCGTTGGCGAACGTTTGCTAGGTATCATCAATCTTCTTTAGTTTACGGTTTTATTCTTGTTTCTCCTTCAACTTGAGTGGTCCTTCCTTCCTAAACCACAACGAAAAATGCAACAAGACCTTAGAACAACAAAAGCTTAAATGCTTTTTACATCAATATTGATAGGAATTCATATTTCACTTTTTGGGTTTGTCGTAGTTTTACTCACTTAATATCGATGCAATTTGTGTCGAAGTGTCTGTGCCTAAAGTTGTCAGGTTTTTTGTTGCACCAAGGATAGCAGCAACAACAACAACAAGTACAACGACAACAATGTCAGTGCATGCAATTGATGATTTCATTATTTGCAGCTGTCAGTTTGGGGTATTCCGAAACAACATTCATTCAGTTTTATTTGTGGTCTTGTCAGATACAAGAACTTTTCTATGTGAATGCGATTGAGACCTGTAATGCAACGACTACAACAATGTCAAAAAACAAAAACAACAACGACAGCTATGCATAACATGCTCAATAAATATCTCATACATACTTGTACATATGTCAGCTGTCATACTGCACCAGAAACTGCCTATCTGCGTATTCCAGAGCAACATCCTAACCCGACAGCCCCTGAGCACAACTTTTGATTAGCTTTTTGTTGTTGCCTGTTTGTCAGGTGAGTGAGTGTACGTACGTACGAATGAATTGTGTGTGGTTCAACGTTGCGTATACGCAATGTTTGCACAGCTGCTTAACCTACATAGTCGCACATACAGACACCAACGAGAGCAGACTAAGAAGTAGTAAAGTGAAAATGCTGAGTGCGCAGGCATTACTCTTTACATATAGCGTGCGACATTTGAATTTTCGGTATAAAAACATTGCGTAACTTTGCCCATTGTTAACTGAAGTGTAGTCTTAGATATGTTTTTGAAACTTCATCAAACCGAAAAGAAGTTGCAAAATGTTATCAAACAAGCTGCACTTTTTGATGCGAAGGAGGCGTAATTCAAAATCTCTGGTGGGCTTAATGCACATACTTGAGGATCATGATCGAAAAGTGACTTTATTCTTTAAAGATTTATGGAAAAGTGACGACGTTGATTGGACAAAATAAAACCCCTTCAAGGTAAGAATATAAAAGACTTTCAGAAGCGGGCCGATCATTGCAGAACGGGATGCTCGAGGGGAAAAAGTTGTTCATTCAAGTTATTAATTATATATATGTCTTTTATTTTAAAATTGCTTAACTTTGTTGTCATCATACGTAGATAAGGAAAGGTTGGCTAGGCAGCTTGTATATTTTCAAAACGTAATTGACAAGATTTTTCAAGCAGTTAGTTTCTGCCGCGACTGCCGATACTAAAATTCATAATTTGTTTAAAAGTTGTATTGTAGTTAGAAAGATTTTTATTGTCTTTTAATTAGTTATTATAACATTCATTCTGAAATTCACAACCTTGGACGAGTAATTCAATCCTAATGGCGTCAATGTGTCTAGTATCAATGCACTGAAAGATTATCGACTTGAAATTATAGCACAATAGATGAATTTAGAAAGATAATTACTCAGCTAGCCCTCGTTTGCGAACAGAGAGAAATAGCGTGAGCTGATGTGCCAACGCTAAAGACATATAGACATTATGCATACGCAGTGTTTGACATAAGAAATAAAAGTTGTATAACGCATATGTCATGTACTAGTGAAATATGTACACACTTTTATATACACTTAGTAAGTATACTTGGACATCCTTGTGTCATCGTCTATTGTCTACAACTGTTTAGTATTCCCGACTAACTTAGTAATTCACAGATTTGCACTCATGAACTTTTGTTGCCCTCAACAAACGCACTAACTTGGCTCACACATATACACATTCTTTTTGCAGATACTCACTCACACTCGCAAACTAATGCACAACTGTTGCTTGCCTTGCTTACCAATCGTCTAGCCATCTTTTACAATACATTTGCCCCGAGTTAACTGTTTTATATGCGCAAATAATCCCATTTGAAGCAGCTCATTGTTGTTGCCGCCCTGGCATGCCCCAATGTTACCACACCCACTGCCACACACATTGACACATATGTCTCTGCATGTTGCCACAAATGGTTGCCACCACTCAATTGTTACCCACTTGGCTTTTGCTTTTTGCAAGTAAACTCATAATTCTTACTTCTCGCATGTGACTTGTTTTTGGATACTCTGTATCCATGGGGATAAGGACATACTTGACTTGTGCCACATCAGCCAGACGCACAAGTGGCGAATCGCAATTTGTAGATGTTGAAATGATGTAAGCATTTATTGTGCACTTTTTAAGCTTTTTAATAAATAAATCTTGAGCTAGAAAAAACTAGAGATAGTGCCAAGGACATGGATCAAAGAGCACATTAAACCTGAAATACATTTTTTACAATTTTCGAATTTGAATAAAACGCTTAGAAATTTTCTTTAAGTTTACGAACGCTAGCAAAATAAAACTTCTTTACGATTATAGAACATCTCACAGTCGCACAACGCCATGTCGACCAAATACTTTTTTTTTGTCTCACACTTAAATGCCAAGCAACAAGCCTGAGGTCTGCTTTAGGACATTTGTCAGCTTTTTGAACTCTTTTGGCACTTAAATGGATTTATGTGCAGCTTGTTGTTGCTTGCTTCCATACTTTATGGCTGCCAAAATGCTTGTCAATCAACGAATACATGGCCAGGCCACTCATGCTTAATGTCCCACACTAGAGTGTAGCATACTTTTGAGCGCACGAAAAACAAAAGCATAAAAGTAAACCCCATAAATATATCAAAGATACAGAAAAACGTTTCAAATTATTACACCAAAAACTTTCAACTTGGTAGCGCATATTTTAAGTGTCAAGTTGTAAAAAGAAAAAAAAAAGCCAAAAGAAAACATAAAACGCGAGCGAGAAGCGGGGAAAATGTTTTTCCCAACAACTACCGCTATTTGCCAATTTTTCTACTACTTTTCTACTTACTGGTACTCTGCCAAGCAATAAAACGAAATTCGCAACAGCGAACACTACACCAACAGTGCAAAAAATGCATAACGATAGGAAATAAATACGACAGTCGAATACTCTACACTCGCTTTGCGATTGAGAAACACTAATTACTTTTAATAGAATTCGATTATAAAAACTATTGGTCTCCGGAAACTGATCACTTTTTGTAGATCGTCAATTATTCACACAATCAAATTGTACTTAGAAACTGCATAACAATAGAGTTTTGTATTCATAGCACTTATTATTAGTTATTTTTCTTTTGAAAATTAGTAAAAAATAGTTTGTTCTCCAAGTACAACTGGTATAAGAAAGCACACAATATCGTTATATATGAATTAATGTTCATATCAAGGGTCTTAGGAAAGTATTTTCAGCGACTATATTTATTATATTATATTATAATTATTTTCAAAAGATTTTTGTAATCTTAATCTTAACTTAATATATTTGATTGCTATAATATACATTAAATATTTCGGAAGCAAAAGGTCTAATGCTCTTTCATACTTCAAAAACGAAGCTCAATATAGTTTATATATTATATGTTGTATATGGCAAAGAGGAGATATTCGGAAACAAAAACGTAATATTAAATCTAAAGTTGTAAGTAAAAAGTAAACAAAAAAATTAAAATGCTTAACCTTTTAAAGCACAAATCTATATTCGTAAGAATGCCAATGCGATGGTTTCAGAATATTTAAAAAACAAAATGTACTTCGGCTTTTTATTTCAGATAGTTCGAACAAGGATTTGCCAGCAAAAATGTTGCAACATTTAACATTATTTATATTGTTCTATATATAAAGTAAATAACTTTTCATCCGCCTAATTTTTTTCGGCAATTTGGGAGACAATCTCTTAGTCTTTAGTAGTCTAAAGAATAAAAAAAAGTTGCCTCTCCACTGCTATTATTGTTCTAATACAAATCCTGGAAAACTAAAATGTCTTAAAATCTTTTTAAACCCTCTGTAGACACATGCATAATATAAATTCATAAAAGACGTTAGTAACGCCTTCCGACGCGGATTATCAGCCAACAATTCGCTGTATTGAAATTTACAAATTTTGTACCGATTGCATAGTTTTTACAAAACTCTTGACAAAATTCACCTGTACTCTTTAGCTACATTTTATAGCTCTACCTCTTCAGCTCTATGCATCCTAAGTATTTGTACTTATCCGAAAAACAGTCGAAAAAAGAATTACTCGCTCTTTTTTGCTTTTTACAAGAATTCTATAAAACTCTCGACCCCACTGCTAAAGGGTATTCACAACAACAAGTAAAGTAAATAAAAAATTATTGCAAAAGTTTTATGCAATAAACGAAAAAGTAAGCCATCGACTTCTGCGTACGCGCCGGAGCATGAAAAGCGCAGTAAAATAGTCAAAGTGACTGCAAAAACAACAACAGAGTTGCCAGCATACTTTATATATTTTCCGTATAAAATAGTAGCCAGTTAAGAGGAGCTTGATCTACACATATATACATTGTTGCTCCATTGGCCCACTGGCTCATTGGCTCATTGGCGCACAAGGCAACCTGCCAACCAATCGACCAGCCAAGCATCCAGACCACTTTGTGTAATCAACGCAGGTAGAACGCACGTCAATAAGCCGTTTCAGGATTTAAGCGCCGTTAAGCGGCATTGCCGGACCGGTTCAAACCAACATAACATAACTTCAACTACGATGTTGTTGTTGCTGATGCTGCTGCTATTGAGGATGATGATGATGATGATGGCCACCGAGCTACTACCATTGTTTCCGTTTCCGCATAACCTACGAACCAATGACAGGCAGAAGAAGAGCCACAAGCCACGTGACAAAGCAACGTGAAGCACAATGGCTGCCAGCACAAATTGAACAATGGCGATTAAAAATTTCGATAACCTGCAGCAATTTTGCATTTTACGAAATGGAACGAGATTATGTACTTTGCTGTGAACGGTTGCGATTGGAAAGTATCAGCTTTTTGTTAACTTAACTGGACAAGAGCTGTACAGATAATGGCCATGCCAGAGGAGGTACGTAGTAAAAAGCTATAGTTTCGCACAGCATGTTCTCCACATAGCGATTTTTTAAGCCAAAATCTATTAAAATTTAATATAAACTATATATGTATTTGAAATTAAGAAAAATTGTGTGTTTTGGTTCGGCTTTTCATTGCATTGAATACTGGAAAGTAGATATTTGACCATGTCAGAAGCCAAGAATGCATGACAAACGACAAGGGTCGTCCTATTCATTATCTTTCTAAGACAACCGCGAAAGACTTAGCTTGACTTCCTATAAAGCCACACTAAAATGCAGCCTTGTTTATTACCTAAGTCGACAAGAATATATATGTACATTTATGACATAATAAACCAATTTTGTCTAATGGAATAATAAACAACCACAAAATTTTTGTTTATTTTGACGATACTTCCAAAGCACCCCTTATGAAACCCCGTGTGAACTTTTTCTAAAAGTTTGTTTCATCCAGCTCTTATTATCGCTAATCTAGATTTTGGAGAAGACAGAGGAAGAAAGGCTTCACAACTTTTGGATTATCAACTTAAGGTCACGATGTACATTTTATAATAATAATATCGCATGATAAGCATAGACGCATTGACAGAATATATAGTCAAGTACTTTAGATTATATTGTAATTATTAGTTCCTATTGTAAGCACTATAATTAAGGCGTGTATACAGCGGTCGGTCATAATATAAACAAATATATGGATCCAGCTCCTTAGCTACACTTATATTAATATCATTGGCCGCAACAGTGTTGCTGTGGCAAAACGTACCCAGGACTCTCGGTTTTAGAGACGAGTCCATAACGCTACCGAGGCTATTGCTTTGTGTTTAATGGGGACTAGAAGCTCAGTCTTGTTGCCGCCCAAAAGCAGTCTAGTAATACCATTTTCGATTTAAAACATTTAAAGCATGAAAATGCTTTTGTCTGTTTTTTGATGGAAAAATATTATTTTGATTTTTTCTTTAGAAGCATAACGATAATTAACTTACAATATTTGCAAGTTTAAACCGATTTTAATGAACGTTGAATATTAGACGACTTGATGTCTATCACGCCTAGCTGTTACATACACTGCTCAAATTTAGTGCACTCATTGTACCCTACAGGTGGCAGCTTCTACTATTGACTACACGTACCAGCACGCGCATAGTACATCTTTATGACATTATTCCCCTTAAAACTCCAGATGTATGGTTCTTCAAATTTTAAACACTTATCAATAGTTGAAAAACAATGATACAAAACACTTTATCTTTAAAGATAAAGAGTTGACCTGAACTTTATGTTGATGTAAAATTTTAAGACAGCCTACTTAATCTTACCAAACTGCACATCTAACCCACAGGAAACATTAACCAAAACTTATGCTACAGTACTTAGCAGGCGACTTGGTCACTCCCACCAGCCAGCATACAAAGGGAGTAGTTCCCTCACTCGGTTTGGTTATTAAAACAGACAAGACAGCTATCAAAATGCCATAAAAATAAAAGCGAATTTGGGTCGTAATAGAGCTTTTACAACATGACCTGACCCGGTTGGTATATAAAACTCTGTCTGTCCACTTTACGCAGTTCTCGGTTGTCAGTCATCAGCCATCAGTTTGCTGCCTGGCTCAATTAGCCAACTCTGGTCCATGGTATAATACATAGACGCCTGATTGCAGTGTCTAAGCATCCGTTACACTTTTTCCGTGCTCCCATTTCATTTAGCTAAGTGGCATTCTAGGACAGACAAAAAAGGGAGCGGAAGCAGCTCCAAGACTACAGGCAGCAACAGGGGCCCGGATAGCAACCCGCACCCGGTCCTATGCCAACAAACGCACAATTTAATTCATTATTGTTTTTTTCTTTTTTTTGTTGCTGCTGCTGGGTTTTCAGAGAGTTTGTTGGCTGCCCGCCTTTTTTTTTTTTTTAATTATTTTATATGATTTTGTGCTTAGGCTGAAACTGGAAATTAGACTGGGAGTTCCACTTTATTTTTTGCTTTTTGGTACATTAAGTGCTTTGTTGTATTTCAAGTGGCATAAATCACACGCATACTCAAAAACTGACACAATGGGATAATTGGATGAAATTGAAATGAGCTGTTTCTGCTGAATGAATCCCATTAAAGTTCCTATTGCTGTTTCGGCTACTTTGACAGACGTTTCACAGTCCCTCTCTTTCGCACAGTGCTTCATAATGTGGCATGTGGTATGTGGCATGTCTTTAGATGTTGCTTGATGAAGTTATTAAATGGAGCGCCAAGTAGTAGCTGCCATAGCATATGAAAATGGGCTGCAAGCGGCGTGTAAGCGCATTTCAAAGATCCATTTTCATAATTGGTAGGCATAATAGAGCCATTTTGGTCTTACTTTAATGTTGCTCCCTTTCTTCCAAATACCCCAATAACAACAACAAGAAGAACAGCAGTACATAAGCTTCAAGATAGTTGTAAGCAAATGTTACAACGTTTGCCCCTCATGTGCGGCAAAAATAACATTTATCATTTTAGCATACAAATTGTCAACATGACACCACTGACCCTATCCATAGCACGGGAGGGTCAGCCGGCTGTGTGCCAGACCGAAAAATGAACAAAGTAGCACAGCATCATTATAAGCCAACTTATTTGGATACAGGCGCAAACCAAGACGACTATGGCACACCCTGCAGGCACCAGAAGAAAGTGGAAAGAGACTACATAATACGAATTCTCCAAAACTAACACTGTGTACTACTGCGAACCAAAACTGTGCAGAATTTTTAGGTTCTTACTTCCTTATGTCGGTAGAACAATCAGTAACATCTATATCGAATTTCATGACAATCCATACTTCTACAAACTATACCATGCAGAGAGGATTGAGTGCTTTCGTACATCTATGTTCGATTCTCTTGCGTTCTTACCCTTTCCTTGGCTTGATATTCGACTGTTTAATCAGCGGCTTCGGAGTCGTAAGTTTCAACATTTTTATTCTAAAAATTTAGAAATTTTGACACCAAAAGTGACTTTGTTGAGGTCCAAGTCAAGCTGCACAAACTATTGAATCGTTGTTGCAGCAATGACAGACCTATAGGGGCTACTAATACTACTTATTTTCGAAAGCTAAAACATGCACTAAAAAAAGCTTACGTCAGATAAGTGGTCAAAAAATGTTAGGCTTCATTATGCAGGAATTTTTTCTATCCTAAGCCATATTTCACTTGTCGAATCAGCTCAGTTTTTAAAACCTTTTTCAGTTTGATAGGCATTATTATGGCTTCACCTGCAAGTTGTGGCCAATATTGGAGTAATTAGCAATTTCCTACCAAAGATTGGACATCTATTCACTGATAACAATAGTACTTTTTTCCAAAATGTTCGGATTTGTATTTATGAATAAAAAAAAAACTCAACAGAAACCCATAGTATGTTTGCGAAAGTTATTGGTGAATCCGCTTTGACCGATAAGTCAGAGAGTGGTTGTGATGATTCAAAAGTGGTCACCTCAGCGCCTAAGACAAAGGGTGTCGTCAGCAAAGCAAAACTTTGCCGAATAAAAATGGAAGAATTTACTGAATCCAGATCCGTGGCAAACACAAACTGCTAAAGTGGCGCAGCAAACAATTGATATGTATTCAAATACAAGGAAATCGAAAAACTCGCATATTGAAACCGAGAGATGGCAAAATGTGATTTTATACTTTGAAATTGCCTAATGAAAGACATGAAAGTATGGGAATTGTGTATTGAATCAACAATTCTGGTAAGCCCGTTTCATCATCGTCTGCATACAGACCCAAATAAAACATTCGCGGTTTCAAGGTTATGTTCTATATATATGTGTGATCCCCTATGGGCTGAATAAACCAGGAGAAACCATTGATAAGGAACTTTATGTAAATACAACTAATAAGTCAATGAGGTTTTATAATTTTCATTTGAATAATTCTCTGAAAACAATGCAACGGAAGATTATACTCCACTTGCCGTATTCTTTGGACCTTACTGTTTACGGTTTCTGATTTTTACGGTTCCGGTTCGCGTCTTTTAAATTATCAAAAAACGGCTGAATGGCTGGATAGAAGCCGAGCGGAATTACTTTTTAGTTGTGCTATACTAAAATTACCATAGAGCTGACAAAAAGTAGTTGCTTGCTACAGACAATAGTTAATATTATATTTTTTTATTTCTCTTAATTTTTTTATTTTTAATAAAAATGAATAATGTTATGAACACAACAACCGGATTTATCTATAAGTCCACTCAACTATTGTATATGGTATGAAGGTTAAAGCACTCGCTAAGCCGGATTAATTAAATTTTCTCTCCCAAATCGGTGAATTATATACAGCACATATTTTAAGTAGTCCTTTCCGTCTCGGTTGTACTTTATTTAACATTATTTCCCATGAATTATATTTGTAAAATGGCAGCAGCGCAGGAACCCGCTGAAATGTGGCTTCTATAGCAAATATTTTGTTGAGTTTCTGTATCATTCGCTGAATATACATACTCCTTGTGCTACAAAACATCCAGGGTATTTAATATTAAACCAATGAAACTTGGCCGGTCCAAAGAACCAACAGTGCCAACAACAATAACACCATCTGGAAAAGCAACAATGGCCACGGCGCGGCATAATAGAAAAACGTGACCACATGGCGCTAAGGCCCAGAATGATAACGAATAAAACTACTCAAATAATAAGTGAAAAGGAAGTCAAAAGAAAAATAAGAAAATCGGAAATAAAAAAATAAGAAAAAAAAACAATTTGAAACTGCGCCAAGTTGGCCAATTGTGGCAAAAAGTTTTGCCAGCCTCACAGCCAAGGTGTTTCTTGGCAAGTTGATTGTAAAACAAAAATTATATACAAAGCATGCAGCAGGGCATTGAACTTTAACTTTAAAAACAACTTTAAAAGCATAAAAAGTTCGCTTTCAGATATTAATATTTTAGCAAAAAAAGTAAGCTAAGTAAAGAAATAGCAGCTTCCAAATGGATTGCTTAAAATAATTAATTTAAGTATTTGCTTTTTGTTAATCTATTTCTGCTTTTAAAACTGAAGTATACAAAATAATTGTTATTTAAAAATGAATTCTTAAGCTAAACTTGAACAAAACTTACGAAGTTTTTGCAAGAAATGAAAGAAAAATTTCTTTCAAGTCAAAATTGTTTAAGAAACATCTGCGTACCTTAATGTGTGCTCAAACACGAAATGTAGTGAAAAGAATTTGCTTGCGCTTTAGATGAGCTCCTCTCTGCCGACTTTACAAAACCGACTAAACAATAAAGTGAAAAACCCACATACAATAAAAAGCCAAAGGAGGGACTTCAAACCGCCAGCAAGTGTGGTGAGCAACAGCTAAAAATCGTTGATTCTGTGCCTGACGGCTAGCTCCCCCGTTACACATCTTGTCCAGTCGAGCACCCACAGTTTTAAGGCAGCGCCTACGTTGCTCATTAAAACGTACACAGCTCCTCACCCACCTGTCGTCCGTGGTAGTCACATACACACACACACCCACATACAAACAGATTGTGCAAGGGACTTGGTGACTATCTGAACATTGGGTCCCCCTTGTCGTTCTGCCAACATTTGTACAGCCAGAAAATTTAAGAGCTAAAACAAGAAAGGAGTTATTTTGCATTTTAAGGCAAAACAGATGGACTATGGAATACGCTGAAAATTGCCTAAAAAAAATTATGTGTGCATGAAATTTGCACTCTGATGACCGTAGATCAGAAGTTTTTGAATTTTAAGTAGAAATGCATTCATGAAAATAAAAGATTTTGATGTTGAAGTGTAGTACCAGAAGGAGGATTCTTAAATATTTTTAACTCGTAAAGAAGAAAAGGTCATGAAGAAATCATGCATAATGGGATAAGTGAACAGCTGTATTTAGGAATATTTTAATACACTTTATAATTGGAGTTCTACTATTAAAACCAAATTAAATAAAAATAAAGGTTAATCATACGTGAACTGGTTCTAAAAACGAACACAAATATTTCATGCTGATTTATTGTGCAACTTTTTCAGATGCCACTAATTTCACCAAAACTTTATGTAGTTTTAAAACCGAGTGTTTTATTGTTTGAGAAACGGGTTCATTTACGCTTGAAGCAGTGTATTTATTTATAAATATTATTTATTAATATATATTTATTTATTAATATAAATATTATTTATTAATATAAATATTATTTATTAATATAAATATTATTTATTAATATAAATATTATTTATTAATATAAATAAATGAAATGCCCTTGATTAGAGCCATAGCTCCAAAGGCGGAGCATAGATATATGGCATTTCGAATAGTATAAACACGTATATTTTATCTTTAATAGAGATTTTTGCGTCGTAAATATTTTTAATTAATATGTTACGTTATGTTAGGTAGAGCCTAAAAATATCGCGAAAAATATGAATTGATAAAAAAAATTGAGATTTGAAAATATTCAAATAGGAATTCAAATCAACTTTTTATTTTGGCAAAGTTCAGGGAAGTCATTTCTTCTTTTGCGAATAGTTTGAGTTGGCTGACTTAGTCGTTTGAGTGTTTAGCTGACATAAAATTCCTCGAAAGTATTATAGATAGTACCCGTGTTTACTCTTTCTAAACAGAAAATTCTACATTCCAGAATTGGTGGACTGTTCATCAAGATATAAGGCCTAATTTTTCGGCTTTAACTTGCAGAAAATTTAATTCTGAATATTACCTATTTTTGAGACGCAAATTATAATAATACTTAAGTTAGGTAACAATTCAACAAATTCTGTGGGGTTTCAGAATTTTATGTTTGCAAAAATGTGTACAGAAGGTGAAACTTCTTACATTTAAATCTAGTATATTGCCAAAGAGATGTGAATGGTTGTCTTTTTTTCAAATCATTTTAATGTTTCAGTTCTCGATATACACACCGTGTAAGTTCTATCTCTCTATAAATTCTTTACGCTTTGAAAATTTAAGGCGTCCAATCGGATGAATCACCGTACAAAAAATGTTATATCAGTATCCGTATTCTTAAATATAATCCGTCTGTCTATTCTAAAAGTTAATCAGGGAGTGCGTAAAAAACTCGAGTTCAATAGTTTAAAGCAAATATCAAGTTATGAAGATCAAGTGTTTGATTTTAATACAATATATCTACTTTATTGCTCTTCCATCACACGCTGCAACATAGATAAACCAATGTACTATACAGTTTCCGATACAACACCTTTCACTCCGAAGAGAACAGCAATATGTTTGCATTCATGCTCATTGATCAGCTTTTCGTGTTCATTAAAATTTGTCTACCATTTGCTAAAGGGTATTTAAGACAACAACAACAACAACAACAAAAATGAAAACACCCGCAGTCCTTGCAATTGAATCACCCTCGGGAACATATTAAAACCATCCAAAATGCTTGCAGCAGACCCCAACAATCTTTTATGTTCCATTGTTGTATGTTTCCTATGATGTTGTCATTGTTGTTCTTGTTCTTGTTCTCTTCGCTGGCTGCGGTTAGTCCTTCATACAAAATGACCGATATGCGATGCTCAACGCAGCAGCTTAACTCTGCGGTGTTTTTTATTTTATTTCTTATATATATGTATATCGTATTTATATATAGGATATATATATTTTTTCAAACCTTTTTTTTGTGCTTGTTGTTGCTGCTTGTTTTGTGATTCAACAACATGTCGTCGTTGTTGGTGTTGTTGCTGTTGTCTTTGTGGTCGAGGTTCTTTCGATTTGGTGCACTGTGAACAGGTTCAGACAACGTAGTTGACAACGAACACGACACGACGACAACGGCGACAGCAGTGACGACAACAAAGCAAAGAAAATCACGTCCGATAAATATACTCGCATATATATAGATATATCGCATATATAGCATATATATACATATATATATCTGTCGAAAGTCTGCCTGTACATGCTGAAACCCCCACTCACATGCTACTTACATATGTACATAGTGCAGCAGCCTTTGTTCGTTGTCTTGATTTCTACGCTTGACGCTCTTATCATTCGTACACTGTGTTTGCTGCCGCCAACTGTTAACATTAAATGCAACAGTGCATCATCTACAATTTCTTTGCTCTTTCTGTACGAGCCAACTAGCCTGCATCGCATCTCTTACGTTGCCTTGCAACATTGCTCCGAACATGTGTTGCACTGCTTGCAACTTAAAAGGCTTAGGCTGACGTGCCACATTAAGCCAACTAGTACGCCATCGTCTTCGTTGCTGCCGTTTGAACTGGAATGGACTAAGTCTTGGAGTTGGAGGTCTAGTGGACGACTGACTACTGACTTGAGTAGCTACTATCTGGCTGACTGACTGCCTTGGTAGCTCCCTCTCTTGCCTTTTGTCATTCTTAATGCAGAAATTTGATGCCAGCTGCTTGCTTTGCTTTGCCTCTGTCTTTGATTTTTTTTTTTTTTTGCCGTCTACACTATGTTCATAAGAAGAAAGGTTATATAGATTTGGTCAAGGAACTTAAAAGACTAAGGATACATGGCAAAAAGCAAAAGTTCTTTAAAAGAATGCGCACAGTTTCTATATCGCCTCAACTGAACAGCGTGATTACTGTGCCAAAGAATTCTGAAATAGATTCTATCAATACATGATATTGCATTCTTTCCAGAATCCCCACAAATTAATTTAACCCTTCAACTCAATGTTTCTAAATTGAATAATTTCAATTTACCGTGTGATGTTCGAAGGCATCAACTGTCATGGTAAACTCTGGCTGGCGCTAGAAGCCCCTTAAGAGAGAAATAGTCAAATGCAGGCAACCCATACCAACATGATCTTGAAGTGCAACATTAAAACCTTACAAATTCTTCCAAAGTTTCATGTATATTAAATTGGTACAAACAAAAAAATAATCATTTTGCTGAAAAGCGTCTTAGCTTATATCGTATACCCTCACCTCAGTAGAAGCATAAGCGAATCCAATTTAGGACAATAAGAACATCAAAATTAAGTTTCGTAAATTACCATTTCTCGCGTGAAGTATTTGTGGGGTATTGCACTGTCGGATACCTACGAATTGCATTTTTTTTTCCATTCTGTGTCTGGCATGTTATCCTGCCACTGTCTTAAGTTTTCTTAATTATACACTATAAATGCAAGTTGCAAAGTGCATATTACTTTATCCTTGCACAATATGTGTGCGCTATAGGGAAGGTGACTCTGTAAAAAAACAAAATTAACCTAAAATGAATTAGGCACAATTTGATCAGTTCAGTTTATATTAGTACCACCAGATAGTTACATATAAGCGGCTTTGTATGCTTCTGATATCGCATAATACATTTGGCGGTATTATAAATAAACACCCAAGATATGAGCTTTTGAAATCGATATTCCAGAATATCTAGAGCTCAAGACAAATGAAACGAAACAAATTTCCAAATAATGAAAAACCCACTGCCTAACCTGACAAGTGATATAGATAAACCCATTGATTCACAACCATCTGTCCTTAAACAGTAATCTTTAAAACTATATAACTAAATATTGCGAGAAAATATAGATCTTATGATTTTGCTTTTAACGTGTTCTATGCAAAACGAAAACACCAAAGCCAAAAATTTAATAGAAAATTGTATATATTGGCTGAAAAGCTTCATTTTGTTATCCATCTATGAAAATTAGTAATTACTTTAGGTCTGCAGTTCAAAAATTCATTTGCTGATCCCAGCTACAACAAAAATTCAAATATTTAAACTTCCGCGAATGAGAATAAAAATAAGATATTTCTAAAGTCGGAATATTCCCAAGGACGCGCGGACATATTGAAGGGTGAGAAACATACATACAATAAACCTTAAGACCTATAAGGGTATCCCTTAATCGCCTATACAAAATGCATCCGGTCCATTAGTAGCTTTTTCTTGACGCGCAGCTGGCCCTAAGGTGGGCCTGCAGTCTCTGCAGTTTTTTAACTGCTTCGCTGTTTTATTACTTTTTTTTTTTAGTTTCGAAGCGTTTCCAACATTAAACTCTTCTCCTCTGTCTTTGCTACTTTTAACTTTAGGGCAAAAAGTTGATGCAAACGAAATCATGATTGGTCAATGTGCAATCAAGAGTAGCTTCTTTCGTATAATATAAATAGTAGACTTGAAATAATAGCTGGCAAGGAATCAACCGAGCATGACTTCCAGCAATAAGATACTTGGGATAATTAAATTGCACTGTAAGAGGCCATGTTGCAAAGGAAATAAGTTGGTTAGTTCAACTTCCCATAAAACGTTGGGTCACACAATGTAGATTGTTACGATTTTTATGCCGCTCATTCTAAGTTCAATTTATTTCGAATGGTATTTTACTTATATTTAGTAGAGCGCTTTTAAGGACGTAACATAATGGAAAAATAAAAAAAAAAAAACACTTTTCTATCATGAAAACTGCTATGACTGCTGTATCCGAACCTTGAAACTAATGACGCAAAAATTAATTATAACAATAAAATTAGTTTAATGACTATTAACTCAAATGTTTGCACAAATAGTTGCAAATCAACTGGTGACACACTTCCTAATTTTTTAAAACTTTTTGGATAATCTTGGCTCTTGTTAAATATCAATAGAGTTTAGAGTATTTTTATATTTATTATTTTATTTGAAAGTCAATTAAACATGTGACGTTACATTTTTTCTACAAAATACGTTTGCTCTTGAAAAACAACCTAACTTAATGAAAAATTGGTTAAAATTATTTTTTATACATCTGACACAACTTAATGCTGTACTTGACTTGTTTGTAGTAAGAACCAAAAAAATAATACAAGAATACTCCTGAAATCTTCAAATATTACACGCTTTATAATATTGTAGATTATCAGCTCTCTGTCCGTGAACATGCCGTACAATCTTGACTTCCATCAAAATATAAAATGCCGATGATTTGATATTCCTGAGACAGCATTTTTATGCACAATTTCAAAGTTGAGCTTTTTTATATTTTCTTATTTTTAATGTAAAGTTCAAGATATCATTTTCCGTTTTCTTTCTACTTATAAGGCGATTGGAAACATTTGCGAAATTCAGACCCCACTTTGTTTGGATTACGATTATTTTATTTAATTTTAAGAAAATTTTTCAAATAAATAATAATCTTAACAATAACTACCACAAAAACATCGGTAAGTGTATTAAGCGTTCTAACAATCAAAAATTTACACTCACAACTCTTTTTTACGACAAATTTGCCTAATTGGTGAACTAAAACAACTCAGTCGTTAAAACTTAATTAATGACCGAATAAAAAGCAGAGACACTTAATAATTTATACAGTTTAGGAATAATTAACTATGGTTCTGTATATAACCCATAAAACTAACTGTAGAACGGATGTTGGCAATATATTTGTTGTTAACTCTGCTCGAACGAAACATTTTTTATTACGTATTTATTTATTTTTTTTATTATTTATTATGTACCAAATGCATTATTTAAAATAATTAAAAAAATTAAAAAAAAAAAATTCCATGACGAGAAAGTGTAGAATTCATTATTTTTCAATATATTTTATTTTTCAATTGTTGGAAGACAATTATATATCGCTTGATCTCATGAATATGATCCTGATATTTAACAAGAGTAGTTTAAAAAAATACAAAACTTTAAAGCATCAACTTGACACCAAATATATATTGATTAACTTATGAAGTAGCCATCTCACATTTCTAGATAAAGATGAGAGCTATAAGCCAAGTTACCATCTGTTAGGGGAAAAATGGATTGGAAAAATCCGCGCAAGAGCCTTCTACGTTTCAAAAAAAAAAAAATAAATAAATAAATAAAAAAAATAAATAAAAAAAATAAATAAAAAAAATATATAAAAAAATATATAAAAAAATATATAAAAAAATTAATAAAAAAATAAATAAAAAATAAATAAAAGCATACATAAAAAAAAATAAAAAAATTAAATAAAAAAAAAATACTTAAAGAGAGATAAACTGCATTGCCCGTAGCTCAAGGACTTACCAGAGATACAAATGTAGAGATTATTATATCCAAGGTGTATTACTTTTAAGCAGAACATATCAATTTTTAATCATTGATACATTATTAATTTAGGGGCACAACAATATTAAAATTAAGAAATGTTAAACAAAAGCTTGGAAAATATAATCTAAAACTAATCCGTATTCCAAGCAAAAACAATCTTCAACTGCTCGAAGTAATTTTGCGAAATTTTGGGAATAAAAGTAGCTAGTATACTGGAATTATGAGTTAAGGCCACATCAGCAGTTAGTAATTATGAAAGCTAATATCTCTGCGAATTTTCAATTTACAAAGTCCATGTATGGCAGCCAAACAAGCTTGTCCTTCGAAAAAAAAAATGACTTGGCAATCCTAAGCAAACCACGTAAAGCCTAGTTCGCAGATATTCGCGTACTCCCGAACAAAAGTGTTTTTTGATGTTTGTTGTGTTCTTATGCTTATTATTCGTGAGAAATACAAAATAATATTATAAGTTTGACAACACATGTTAGTTAGCTTCTGAATCTCGTTGGTGACAACTGCTGGTAACGACGTAATAAGATTTGCAACAATTTGCAATAAATGGAAAAACAAATAAAAGTGCATTTTATAGTACATAACGAAATATATTTATAAGAAAAACATTAATAATTTTAAAAAGATGAATAAATGGATGGATGAACAAAATCCTAAATGTGCTCACTTTACTGTAAGTATCAGAAAACGTTGCTTATAAAGATTTACACTTCAGTAGCTGCTCTTGGAAAGTCAGGTCGAATCGTTTGATAAGTTTAGGATGCACTGCATCAAACTTGAATCTTATAACTGCGCAGTCAGCACATGCACTTGCTTAATTGCTGCTCTCGCGCTCATTTGCGCTCCTGCATAGACCACTTCTTACTTATACACAAAGTTATGCTTGCATGTATGAGTTTTTGAATATCCCTGCACCTGAACTTTGGAATCAAAAAACAGAATAAAAATAAAAACACTCAAGAAAATAATAATCTTTGGTTTGCAAATTATTTCGAACCGTTTATAAAAAAAAATTGTTCGAGAGATGTCGAAAGGCGACTTTATACTTTGGAACTGTTTGTTGAAAGATATAAAAGGAAGGGATTTTTCTACCGCATCGTGACGAATGAATGAATGTTGATATACTACGATAACCCCAAAAAGAAAAAATAATATGACCCAAACTCAATGTACCCCTTTCAATATCTACTACATTGACATCGAAACAATTTTTTCAACGTCATGCTCTGTATAGAATGAGACCAGGAGAGTGTGATTTACCATGAGCTGCTGAAAGAATTTGAGGGTTTGCGGTTTGGAGTTTTCAACTAATGATTGAATCATGGCAAGAGCGGTCTTAGGTTTTTGGCTGCAATCAGATAACTGCCATCTAAAGTAGGTAAAAGTCACTACTAATTAATAACAAATTTTCAAATTGTCTTAATTTTCCATCAGCAGCGCGCCTCTACTTCATACGCCGTATGGATATACGTTTGCACCAACCATAAAATGAGTCGTATCCCATACTCGAGCTATATTTAAGGATGGTACGTGCGAAAAGCGAAAGTGCAACGAAAAAATGTAATAAATCGGTAGGGGAGTCTAGTGAGTGGTCATTGTCTGCCAGTGAGTGCTACACCCAAACTAGTTATTGTTTCTCATATCTTTTAAATTGTGATGAACATAAATTATTTCGAAAATACAATCTAATTGCTAACAAACGATATTTCAAGATACAATCAATTCAAATACTTCACCTACTTTAAATCTTAAACAAACAGAGTACCCTAAAAAACAGATTTAAACGCCGCACGCTCTCATAAGAAATAAAATAAAACAAAAAAAAAAAACCAACAACTTCAAATGTTATTTATGGACTTCCCCAGCAGAAAGCACTAAACACATCATTCGGCTTTAATTCCCATTCTACCGTCAATACGATCCATAAGAAACATAATATATCAAATGCCCACGCGACCAGCTCAACACCTGCCAGACAGCAAAGTTATTCCTACGCAGACAGTTCGTGTTAGGGCTAAGCTGACCAACTAATCTCATTGGAAATCAATCTAATATAAATCGATCGATTGGACAAACGTGAGTTCTATGATGCTGCTGGCATTATAATGTGATTTCAACTGTAAATGTGCAATAATTTATTCAAATTCCCAAATGCAAGCCACGGAAATAAAGAAAGCCAACAAACAAACGCACGAATTTCGAGCTATTAATATTTACTCCATATAGTGCGTGGTGAGTGAGTATCTTAACCCAACTATTGATTATATGCTATTCCATGCGGACTTGGCCATTAGCTGCAGCTAGCCGGCACAGTTTGGAATACATGCGGCGTGGGTGGCTTTCTGAACGACTTTGAAAGTCAACGTGAATACGCACGGTAATCATGTGTTAAACAAGTTTAGATACATTCTATGGGTTGTTGTTGGCTTAAGTTGCTATTTAGCTGTTAGCTGGGTTAAGCTGCTCACATAAGTTCAGTTTGTTGTGGATTTGGCCAGCTGCTTTGGTGGCCCTTGCCATAAAAATGCATATTAAATTGAGCGTTAGGTGTGACATTTAATTGGGCTACCGAACTGGGTACTACTGAAAACTTTGTCTAAGCCATAAACAAAAAAAACGTAGCACAAAAAAAATGTATAAATAAATAAAATACTAATAAAAATAAGCAAGCAAAGAGACGTAAAAGTCATTAGCATTTATTATTGTCATGCTGCGTTTTTTCTTCCACTTCTTACTTTACTCACAATTTTCCCAAGAATTTGCGAAAATATACATTTCACTGGAATTTGAGATTTTCTTTTCGCCATAAACAACAATAACAAAGCACTTATTTGTCTGTTTTCCTTTCTTTCTTTTTTTTTGCATTTTTACTCAAAGATTATTTTTTCTGACATTTGCTGGCATCTACGACTGGAAATTAACCTTGACAGATTAACAAGAAGCGATAGAAGCACTGACGGAGTGTCTTAGATGAGCATAAAATGCTTATAAATAAAATTTAATGTTTTGATTTTGAAGCTTGAAATTCCTTATTAAAGGCAAGCAGTTTAACAATTACAATTAGACGTTTGTATGTTTACATTTACATGTCATGCAACATCTCCACTGAACTTATTTGCATGTTGCATGTTCCGGCACGACTCTACGATTCGCATAAAGCAAAAGTCGAAGTAATGCGTGAAGAGTGAAGCGTGCGCAAACATTGAAATCATTAATAGAAATTGTTATGTCTAAATATTAAGTATGCGCTATGTACCAACAACAAGTTGTATTACATTTCGCGCAATAAAGTTGCAATTTTTAACAATCCCATAGATTTATTACATTTTGAGAAACTGTTTCAAGGTTTTTTTTTCTAGGAAACAAGTTTAGCATGGACATTCTTTTAATGGTTTTACAATAAATTTCATAATTTGTACAGTTTTTTCTTTTAAATAAAATGAAGCCATAAAACATATAGTACATATAGCACCTGACGCCCATCATCAATTGTTTTTGTTGATTTATTAATTATTATCATGTATGAGTTTATAAAATTAATTAATAAAATTGGCAAATTGCTCTTTTATTTGATGACTTTTGAGCACATCCTGCAACTTTTATTTCTTTGTCGGACTAGCTCGGTTTAAATGCAAAAAATTCTGCCGCAGGGCAATCAGCTCACACAAATGTGTCAACTCTCTCACACGCATTTGCTTGATTTTGGCTCTTCCGCTCAGTTGTGACGTTGCTGACTGCGTAGCTTTAATAAGTAGCAAGTTTAATGCATTTAAACATATGAAAGCGATTTTGTTTGCATTCAAATTTTGAAAATGTTTATTTATATTATTACAATTTAATTATTTTTTAGATTTAGTTCTAAACAGTAAAACTTTGGCGCAAGCGATTGACAAAAACTATGAGCAAATTTGACTCTCTTTCAACAATCGATCGATTTTCATAAAATCCATCATATTTTTTAAGAACTTTAAAGTTCAAAGTGCCAACTGTAGTAATGATTTTTTTATGTTTAAACTAAACACGTTGTGTTGTGCCGAAAGCGTCATTTGTAGCCATTTAAGCTAATTCAGTCGAGAGATTTTTACATTAATCAATTGGAAGCTCTAAAAACTTAAAAAAACCAAATGTCGAGTCTCTGCATTTATAATCGTATTTTCACATCAAAAATACAAAATCGCTAAGGTATTTTTATAGAATTGTCTGCAAGGATATATAGTATATTCTGTGATTAGTCTGTGATTAGGTTTTGAAAATATCATGCAAAACGTTTATATGCCAATCGCAGCATAAGTATTGTAAAACTACAGGAAAATGTTCCAAAATAAACGAACTATGAGTTAATAATATTCGGAAGCAAAAAAAAACTGTCGAACAATTAAAATAGAAAAATAAAAAATTTTTTGTCACTTTAAAAATTAAATAAAAGTAAAACTTCTTATTCCATAACTTATCGCAAGTCCAACATAGTCCGGCAGACTTTTTCAAAACAAAAAAATAGCTAAACAGAACAAATTATTTTTGTAAACAACTAATATATGTTTGTGGCAATACAAACCGTACAGTACTTGTTTATTCATATAATTTACAAAAACATCAAAGTTCAGAACTACCCTCAAAATTTACAGAGCAATTTGTCGACATAAGTGATAAGGCCGCATCACATTACTGTATGTTCCACAAAGTAACCCATATCAATAGGATTTCAAAACAAATACTTCACTAAAATAATATTTCACTCCAGTATACCCCATCAACTTGGTCTTATCTGTCTACTATACGATTAACTCATGCTGCATGCTGCCTGCCTTTGATATGTGAGAAAGTAGTTGAACTACCTTAATCAGCCAACCAATCGCATTTTCCAATCTTCGGAATTCTTTTTGCTCAGCCTAAGGAAGAAATTTCTTAAAATAACACTTTGATTTCCATTTCAATAGATACGCTATTGATAGCACTACTAGAATTACACGCGCACCCGCACATGTCTAATTCTGTTAACTTGGCCGCCTTCAAAGTAAGATGAGTGCCGCCACAAAAGATTGTGGTGGCAGGGGAGCACAGCCGCATCAAGGAGCTGATGAGTAGCATCTCTACAAGTAACAGCTGCAAAGGAAACGCACTTAAGTCGTTCTATGCTTTCAACATTCAGCACATTTGCCGCACATCACAAACTCAATCAATAAATAAAACACGGCAATTTTATTTCTAATGTGATGAAGCAATGCCGAAGAGTTGAATTCGGATGGAGTAGATTGAGCACAGCTGACTGGGGGACGGGGGGAGTGGGGTGTCAAGTATATCGTGCAGCCGGTCAAACGCCAATACTTCGCCTTTCAATTTGCTCAAAAGCAAATCAGCTTTAATGTCAGGCAATGGTGTTGTTGATGCTTTTGGGGCCATGTGGGCGTTAACTGGTATGAGGCAGTGTTGTGTCTAACTAGCTGTTAGCGAGGGTCTGCAGAAAGTAAACCAGCTAAAAGGTTGGGTCAGAAAAAGCCACTTTTAAAAGAGATCTTTTTAAAAGCCTACACTGTCCTAAAAAATGAATTCACTTGCAAGTAGGCGTCGATATTGGAAGTGATTCGCTATTTGGACGGCCCACAACATTGTTATCCGCTTTTTCAAATATATCCGGATTTTTGCTAAATAATGAACTTTTACGGGAAGTTTTGATATACTGTTTTATTAGAAAAATAACGCATCGAATACACTGGGAAGTCTATGCTCCGATCGCTATGTCACGCAAGGAATGATTTCGAAACTTGAAAATGGTGATTTCAGCGTCGAAAACAAGGAGCATCGAAGAGCAACCCAAAAGATCAGTGACAAACGCAAACTGAACTCGCCGCAACATTCGTAGTGAATGAGCAAATAACTTTCAAATAAATGAAATGGGATTTATTTATAACCCAAAAAATTGGCTGATCTACATATTCGAGTCAAGAGATTTCGAATGCGATTGGAAATTCTTAAAACTTTCGAAAGCCAAAAGGAAAGGATGGGTTTTTTCACCGAATCATTACTGCAGTTTAATTGTGGACGTACTACGATAACCCAAAGAAGATATAAAATACTAGTCTAAGTCTGGTAAGTCCGTTGCCTCATCTTCCTCTATTGACGCCAAAGCAAACCAATCGCCGTTCAAAAGTCTTGCTTTGTATATGGTGGGAACCATGGGGCGTGGTTTACAATGAGCTGCTAAATCCAGATGAAACCACAAATGGATTATCTACGTTATCGACTACGACTAATGCTTTCAAGCAGTAGATTCATGATAAGCTGATTTTGTGATACCCTTACTTAGTGTAAGGGTTAAAAATTGCCTGATGAGACGGAAATGGAGATGTCGTACCCCCAGACATCGTTTTCTCTAGTTCTTGTTACCTCCAACCACTGTCCCTTCAACAGTCGCAAAAGGTTCACATTCAAAAAATGGCTCAGTAATTGGATTGAGACTAGACAGATGACGGTAGCAGTAATTTTTTATAGAACACATTGTGATTACAATAAATGAATACATTTATAGTCCCAATACAAAATCTCATTTCGATTACATTTCTACCTACCCTCGCTGCTACTCACTCACATTTCTAACCAAATTCAGTCAATCTGGGAGTATTTGCTTGCCAGCAGCCAACTTCCCAACTTGTTTCAGTTCAGTTGCTTCGGTTACGTTCTCTCAGTTTATGGTTTTTGTGGCATGAAAATTTATGCAACCAATTTGAATGTTTCGATTTTGTCGTTTTTGTTATAATATTTCCACTGCACCTGCTGCTGCATGAATTGTTATTGTTCTCAATGTTGCCACACCGATGTTGTTGCTGGGGCTGTTCTGCATGTTCTTTTTGTTGTTATTGTGCTAATTGAGTGGCACTTTTCACACAGTGCTCCCCAGCCATAAATAAAGCATCGCAGGAAAATTGCTTAGCTTTGGGAAAATTGCTTTGGCCAGGCAAAAGAGATTAGGCTGCCATTTGACGGACGTTGTTTATAAGCAACCGCAGCAGCGCCATCACCCCAAAACAGTGAGCCAAACAGGGGTCAGTGCTGCTTTGGTAGGCTTTGTAAGCGGACTATTATTAAAATGCCGGATTCTCCCACATGCAGCACAGCAAGCCGAACGAACAATAACAATGGACTAGTAGTAGCCGGAATGTTCGAGCAGGCTGCTGGACCGTCTATTTACTTAAGCCTCAAATTACGCTCAAATTGTTTTTACGCTGCTTGTCAGTTCAGCCAGTACGAAATTCTATTAAAAAATATAACAAACAAAAGTTGGGTGGAAGGGAGAAAAGCTACCTAAAGCCGGATTTAGTCTCAGCTCAAAGGCACTCTTAGGGCACAGTGTTAAGAAAGTAATTAATAGACTTTTGTAATCTGGCTGTAAAATGGAAAATGGATACTCAACGGAATCAAAAAAAAAATGTAAAAGTTAAGGTATAACGTAGCGCAAGTAGGGTAAACTTAAATAAGTTAAAAGATTTTATTTTTTGGTTAAACAACTGTTACCGAGTTGTAGAAAAGTTTAAAAAGAAACTAGTACGAATAAGGTATTGGAAACCAACAAACTTTTGTTTTTTTTTCAAGGATCATTATCACAAATTTAATAAAAAATTAATTTAAGAAATTGTATTTGCCATAAAGTAATACCAAAAAATATTTTGAGTGAAATTTATATACTTTTGTTAACAAAGGCTTTCGCATTTATCTCCTTTTTGTTTTAGGCTCCTTTAGCGTATAATACCTTTACGAAAAGTATATGCCTTTGCTAGAATAGCAAAAAGAAATTTTTTACTTGGGTGAATCTCTAATAAACACCGCCCTTCATATTCGGTTCTCTTCGAACAGTTAAAGAGAGCAAAGATAGAACAGTCAAACGGAATATATTTTTAAAATTTTTGTAATCCTTCAATCGGCAAGTCTTTCTGTGGGTGTACTCACAGATTCAATTGACCTCAAACATAAGTTTCTCTGCGAATTTTATCATTGGATACATTATTATTATTTCTTTTTTTAAAATGTGTGTTATAAACGCAATTACTTTGCTAAATAGATGAAAAGTTCGATGCGAACTATGACGATTCTTCTCTGTTCAAAAAACAGTCATTTGAAGATGAATAAATTGCATTAACTTATTAAATAAAAACATTTTTTTAAAATGTGTGTTATAAATTTGCTAAATAGATGAAAAGTTCGATGCGAACTATGACGATTCTTCTCTGATCAAAACACAGTCATTTGAAGATGAATAAATTGCATTAACTTTTTAATTCGATTATATACCACTCCATAATAGCAAATGGCAAACATTATACTTACAAAGTGACATAATGATGACCTAAATTCAAAACTATGTATCTGATATATTGAGGTGGATACTCCCGTGTCGCCTTCGGCTAAACTATTATACATGGCTTTTATTTTAAGATAAATTAGAAAATTTTAAGAAACCATAATTATGTTTACAATACCAACGGCCAGATTGATTTCGACAGCTTAAGGCTGAAATCGGTAGATCATCTTCTGGGCCTTTGTATTTTTCCTGAAGTTTATTCAGGATATAATAGTAAACTTAATATTTTGCAAAAAACGCAAATATGATGATGCATGTTTCATGACTACTTTGGATTATTCTCCAAAGGTAAAGGAGTCTATGCAAAATATACAAACATTTTTTCGTCGTAACCTATGTTTATATGTTAAGCATACCATCAAGTGAAATCTCCTTATGCATCTATAACAAGATTCATACAACAATCTGACCCGAATTTAGGTCGAACCGATTTAAACAACAAATACAACATATTGACTTTAGAAACGATAAATTTTAAAGATTTTTTTAATGTAACGCTTTCCACAGACTTCAAAAGATTGAATTGCATATCATATCATCGGGATAAAATTACATTTACTCAAGCCACATACTATGCACAGGAAACATTTAATATTAAAGCAAAAGCAATTTTGCGTACAAAATCCATGGCTTAATATAAATTTACAAGCTAATAACATGACTTAACCACATTGCCCTACACAAATCCAATCACGACGCCTCGCAGCATTCCCCCGTGGAACACTCGAAATGCCTCATTTAATCCAAATGGTCTATGGATGAATTGTGGCGCACTTAAAGCACAACTATAATTTTTGCACATCATTTTGCTCTAACAAATTTTCTAAGCATTCCGGCCTTTGGACTACGAACATGAAAAACAAGAGAAATACATTACATGTTTGTCTGTCTGGGGCATCAATAATTTATGCATTCAACCATCAATCACTTTGAGCTGCTTTATGTCCGATGGCATGAAGAATAGGATGTCGGTTACATAGGCCCAAGTAGGCGCCTTGTCTTGGTAGCAATGACAACATGAAACAAGTAAGAAACCACAACACATACTCGAAGACCCTAAACATTGGCAAAACTAACTAAAATCAGTGAACTGTGTACGCGGCAGCGGCTTCTTCCAGACCAAGTGCCCTGCTTGGGGTAGAGCCAACCCCTGTCAAGCACATTTCCAACACTACAACTGTTAGACAGCCGACATTTCATTTCCAAGTGGAGCTGTGAAAATAATACGCCAAAGTTAGACAGACCAAATATCGGACTAACTGACAGAATGGCAGAGTGGCAGACTGGCTGACAGGCAGATAGACCAACAGACTGCGAGACAGACTGCAGTATGGAGCAGGGGGCACATATTTTATGTATTGCTTCATTTTACTTATTTTTTGATACTACTTTTCCCCTCTGTTTATCCTGTGCCTTGACGCGCCTTCTGCTGATACAGCAATTTGACTGCCTTTAGCTCCAGTTTGAGCCATAAATGGTTATACACTGTGCACAGACGTCCCAGGGTATTATAGATTTGTACTATTTATGTAGGAAATACCCAAAATAGCCAAATTAAGCCATCGACGTCAACGAATAAAGTATCTTGCAGATATATCGCAGACTATATAAATATGAAAGAAAAATAAATGAAACCAAACAAAGGAGCTGTAACTACTTTAGGCTAGGCACTACCCTGTTTAAGATGTCCGTACAAATTACTTAGTCCAACATGTTTCATATATTCTTCCACAAAGGCACAAGCATTGCAATATGAAGTTTAAAAAGATTGTCCGATTTCCAAAAGTGATCAAAAAAGTTTTATAGACAGAAATGGCGATTTTGCGATTTTAAAGAAAAGTAATAAGCAAAATAAGAATGAACCATATGCTATATTCTTTTCTGGGAAGTATATTTTTGTTGCTAGTGAAATCGCAAAAGAATGAAACATGTAAGTCATACAATTTAATACTTGAGATAATCACGCACTGAAGAATCTTATCTTTTAAGGAGTTGTATTTCTGAGATTATTAATAACAATTAAATTCTATGCAATATTATGGTAAAAAAATGTTTTGTAAAGTAGAGTATCTTGGAAAAGTCTCCAAATCACTTTATAAGACAAACGAGGAATGAGATCTTATCGTAGCAAGAACAAATTGTGCATTTTCTTACATTTACTTAAATTTCCGTTTAGATTCTGCCCAAATTGAAAAACATCCGGTATTATATGCGAAAAATCGCGATTCTGGTTGCCCGCCCTTTAAACGTGTTGTAAACAAAAATAAAATTTTTAACAAAACGAAAATGTATTGCATATTTATTTGTTATATTTCTCCCAAAGAATTATTTTCGTGTCGAAGGCAGAATCTACCACCACTGTAATCTATGCATTGCTAAAGAAACATGTAGGCCATACCATCATATTGAAGCTGAGGCAAAATCTGAACATCTTAAAGATCAGCGAATGTGATCGTCTATTCGGTTTAGTGACCACCGCCAGTGTAGAAGGAAAGTGCATAATAAAATATATGCACAAAGAGTCATAAGGTTTGCCGAAGAAGACTGAGATTAGCACACCGTAGGGAATCATCCATCGCAAAGCACTTAAGAAGGGTTTGCGAAAACTAGAAAAACTTTTCTTTTTATACAATAATAATAATCTGCTTAACCACTCTCAGATAGTACCATAGACTTGGTTGTCTCTTTTACATTTTTTGCAGGGTATTTTGGAGTCACTCAATGCTCTTACCCAATACAAATCATTTTTCTCCGTTCTCTGTTAGCAATGTGTAAAGGAAATAAAGAAGAACTTTTCTGTATTTTCTTTTTTCTGTAAATTTGCCAAATTACTTCCTTATTTCATTTTGCAAATAAACTGTGTGAGTTACACACACACATACACACACATATATGACTTTAGACACATGCAAAGATTGGCAACATATGCGCACAAATTGGCAAGGCTGTTGTAAATTTTTTTGAAGGCCATGTAAAAATGTGTTAATAAGTTGCACGAACTCCTCATCCGCACACGTGGGGATTTCACACTTTTTGGGCAATTTGTGTAAGCTGCTGTTGTTTTTGTTGTTGTACTCGTAACTGCCATCTGCATTTGATTTATGCGATTTCTACTGAAATTGATTTGCAATTGCCGGAATACTTTCAGTCATTTTAGCAAGTCACACACGTTCCAGAATTTCCCTTACAACAGCAGCGTCGCTGGCAGAGGCCCATATTAATAGCAATTTCAACCAACGGCTGGCATAGCCAACACCAAGCAAAGACAACCGCAGACAACTTTCTGCCCTCCAAAGAGAATGCAGTACAGCACAGTTTTGTTAGTGTCCCAGTAGAGGCGTCAATGTGGCTCAAGCTGTTGCCTTCAACGCCGCATCATCGCCCGTGTCGTTGTCATCGTCTTTGTCGCAGTCACAGAGTCGCAATCGATGTTGGCAACACTGCTGCGGCAAAGTTTCAATATGTTAGGGAGAAATGTACATATGGCAACAACCACATGGCACAGTGGATGAAATGGTAATTGCGTGATACAATGTGAAAAACTCAAAATGTATTGAAAATTATAGAAGCAGCGTGTATATTTTAGGGGCATCGCGGTAACACGCTGTAACTGTTCAGACGTGACTCATAATTTTTGCCCATTAGCTTGACCTGCAAAATATTCCCGTTTGAAGAGTTTAAAATTAAGTTCTCTCATCTCAAATCGGCATTCACTGTGGCAACTTTCGGTGGCAGCAATGGTTTACAGATGCCTACTTAGATCAAACACTGCAAATTTCTAGTACATGCCTTACTGGTTGGTCTCTGCCCACACTTTTCTGCTTTACTGAACTAGGGCTGCTTATATAAACACCCACAATCAACATGCTATTAATACACTTGCAAAATTTCATAAGAGTTGGTTATAGAATTAAGCTTCAACTTGCCAAACACAAATGAAACCATACAGTTGTTTCATTCACAATATAACACTGTTTTTAACACAAACATTTATCGTCCCAACCACTGTGCGACGCTCGAGAACTATCGTAGGCTACATAGCACCCTAAGGAGTCACGTTAACGCCTGATGTGTAACCAGGGCAGTAGTAATAGCAACAACTGCAAATGCCATGACAACAAAAACCATTTAAATTTGATTAAGTTTTATTACTTTTATTCTTTTAAATTTATTTACGTATTTAATTTTGACAATTTGCCAAGTAGGAAAAACCAGACGTTTCCTAATTTATATCGTATCGTACCCTCCCTACCTACCTATCTACCTACCTACCTACTTATCTTATATACAAAATACCTATGAACGTTCAACACGTGTCGAGTGTCGGGGACACATAAGTGCAGCCAAAAGAGGCAATTAGTTAATGAGCTCAAAAGAAAATCTCAACCTGAATGCAAATAACAATAGCCAAAAGCTAAAATGGCAGCTGCTAAGTAGACATTTTGGGAGATACGGTAAAAGTATTTCGTTTCTTAATCAAATTACAGCACTAATTAAATTTCAATTGTTGTGGTAGTCGGCGGGCCAGACGGCAAATGAAATGTGTCTGACAGCGTATTTAGGAGTGACACCCACACTGGGTCGTGACTTTAAGGAAAACAAAAAAATAAATCAAACTGCTGTTGGGAAGTGGGCCAGTTATGAAGATTTGAGTTTAAAATTTGGTTGAAAATATACCTCTTTCAAATTTTTTTTTTGTCGGTTCTAAGCAAAAGGGGGAATTTCGAGTTGGAATTGCGGAATATTTGATTTGTTCTTTAGACACATAAAACACGACAACAAAACCGGCAAGAAAATCCAGCATCGTTCTCTCACACAGTATTGGAGTGAACTATTTAAGGAAGGTGCAGTAAAATTTTAACTATCAGCACTATAATGGCATTGGTAGATTTATTATAGATGTAAAGCTTCTCAACACAATGGCTAATCGCATTTAAAAATTTTTAATACAACCAATTCTTTTTGCAATTCTCTCTTCTTATCATTACTTTTTCTTTGCTTTTGAAACTCATTATTAATACAAATTTCGGTTCAAGCATCCAACATAATATTAAAATTTCACAAAAAAAAAAAAATAAACTTGAAATTAGCAATTAATAGTGCTCAACAATAGATTAATCACATTAAGCAAACAAAAAAGTTTGCTGAACTGCCAAAAACTTTACCCAAATTTCCTACCCATTGTCCATTGTCAACCAGAAACCAGGCAAGTTCATTACGAACAATTGATTTGGCAGAAAAGCGAGTAGCGCTGTGTGTGTGTGTGGGGGAGGGAGTGAAAACCTAGTGCAGGTAAGCCAAAGACATAGCTAAAGGCAATGGCGCCACCTGGGCAGGGCAGACATGAAGGAGGCGTAGCTGCCACAATCAGCAAATAACGACAACGACGTCAGACGATGACGCCAACACTGTCGCACAAACACTAACACTCACACACACACAAACACACACACACACACACACATAAGCCCATAAGGAAACAGTATAACCGATGTCTGCCCATGACCAGCGCAATGTGGTTGCAACTCTAGACAAAAAGCCAAGTCAGCGAACGCACCGCAGACTCTCTGCTGCTGCTACTGCTGCTGCTGGTGGCAAAGTGGAGAGACCAGGGCTGCGGTTGGGCATGGGCATGGCGGCATTGATGGCTGCTAGATTGTGAATTGAGGGCCGTGGGTTGCGGGTTGTGGTAACTGGGGCTTGGGGCATTAATAATGAAAATATGCAAGCTGCTGCTGATTGAAACTGAATGGTAAAAGCAACGCAAGCAGCCCAACAAGTACGTGGGAAATCTTTTGAAAAAGGATTAACATTAAAATATGTTCCACGTGGTGCATGTGAGTGTGAGTGTGAGTGTGTGTATGTGTACGGGTACGTGCATATATTTATATGTTTATGCGAGGGCAGTTTGATAAGTAAGCAAGAACTTGTTGAAGGTCTCTTAGTTTTAGAAATTACATCTTTGCTTTTGGAAACGGAACTACAATTTGTTTCTAGTCCACGGGGAAATAAAAGTACAAAATTGCAAAATTATTTCGTCAAGGAATAGAAGATTAAAAGGCTACTAACAGTATTGGGTCGATTATATGAAAGTAGTCTTTTTTAGGCGAAGAAACTGGGTGTCGTGCATATTGAAGTCGACAAATGTTCAAAGGCAATATTTCACTTCTGAACAGCTTCTTGAAACACTGATGAAAAGTGCATATACAACAATAACTACAAGAAGAAATTACTAAGAGTTACTGATTCTAGACGTCTAGATCGAAAGCAAAGCACAACATTCACTGCTTGTAGGTCACACTCAGTACATATGGTAGGACCAGGCGGCTTTTGCTCTACTGCGAGCTATTAAAGTGGGGCGAACTATTAATCGGAAAAATAATTGACTACAACTAAAGCGTTTGCAAGAGAAACGGTCAGAAACTATCAAATGCATGATAACGATCTGCAAACACTGAAATGAGAAGTTTCGACTCAGCCGCTTTATTCTATCATATCATATGACAGTGAATGGGTTCAGCAGCAGCGGGAAATAAAAGTTATTTTGGCAATATTACCCTTATGTTTTTATTGCGCGCCCAAATTAAGTTGTAACCGATTTGTTTTAAAAGTAAGAATCAATAAATAGTTCGTAGAAGACTTCATATTAAAAAAAAGAAATATACGTATTGAATTAGATATAATTTAATTTAAAAAATTTCAAATTTATAGATCTACCCTAGCACTGCACTTTTTGGTATGAGTAATGCGCACACGTAATATGTTACAAAGCGCCCTAATGAAGTACTCAAAACCCTACCCAAGGCTAGCAAAGTCAAGTTACTTTCAAGCAGCCCCTTCCAAAATGTCAAAGTACTCTTTTTCGCAAAAGAAAGCCTTACATTTGCAGCAATCTTAAAGTATTGTATCAAAGAATAAAAGTATAATCGCATCCAAATGGAATTCTGAAAACATATGTATAGTCAACATTTCTGGCAGCTTAAAGCTCAAATAGCGTAAACAAATAAGACCTGGCCAATTGCCAAAAAAAAGCAACAAAAATAAAATACAAACAAACAATAAGGGGTTAAAAGAGCTGGATACTGACCATCGAAAATATGGCAAATATTTATGCGCCATAAGTTATAAACAAAATGCTGTGTGTGGCCGTTTCAAGAAATACCACAAAGAATTTGTCTCACAATTGCCTAGCGTCAGTCCGAGTAAAAATTATTTATCATTTTTACGGCCAACATATTATAGATGACCAAGTTATTGTAGATACATGGTAGTACTCAATTAGGTTGGCAAATTAAATTTGAGGCGCCATCTGGTCGATTCATAAATTATTTGGCTTATTTCAATTCATTATATATAATTTATAATAGTTTAGAAAGGCTTTTGGCAGTTTATATAATAAAAGACGAGATTGAGCCTAAGTAACTATCTCTAACTTTTTTTTTTTTTAAATATTAACATAGTATTTATAATAAATTAAAATCTCTCTTAATCGTTTAGCAAATTCTGAACAAGCGTAGTGAACGAAAGTTTTAGAAGCAAAAGAGAAGAGAGCCCTGAATTAAATTGTCCCTAATTTTAAAAAATAAAATAAATATTTTAAAAAGACATTGGCTGCAGAAAACTTTGAGTTTTTTTGAATAATTTTGGATTCAAAGAATTTACTATAATATCTTATATAAAATTGCAACCCGATTGATAGTACAAAGATTGCTGCACCTGCCAGTTGTGGTCGCTATTGGAAGTGATTACCTATTTCGTTAGAGAGATTTAATCTCTGACAATAAAATCAGCCCGTTACTCTTACTGACAAAAATAAAATAGTTTTCTTCGAAAATGTTCGAATTTGTGTTGATTAAATGACATTTGCAAAGATTTTAATGGCAAGCAACATGATGCCCAACGAATGCTTATGGAAATTAATGGCAAATCTGCTACGAACAATAAGTCACACAGACAAAGAGCGATTTGGCCAACCCAAAAACTTTGAAGATTGAAAGCTGAACTAAGCAAACCATTTTCATTCGGCTAGAATAATTGAGATAAAAAAAGCAAAGGAGATTTTTGTACAGGATTATGACTGTAAATGAGATATGATAACCCCTAAAAGAAATAATACTATATTTAGCAGGAAGATGTTACATCGCCTACGATAAATCTAACCCCAACTGCAGACCTTGCTTATATCAATATAAATGGATTTTTTGAGTCACCGATAGGGGTGACTTAGAAAAGAAATCGAAAACTATCTTAGTGATTAAATCGTGCCCAGAGAGTACTTAATTTTCAGAGGTAAAGTCAAAAGCTATCAAAGAAATAAATAAAAAGTAATTGCTGCTCTTGGGCAATATTTGAGTTATAAATAACAATTATTTTAAAACTATTAATATTTTTTTCGAAATAATCAAAATAATTAATCCCCTATAATACACAACATATGGACTCTAAAAAAATATTCGAAGTTTATTCTTACAATGGTCGACTTCATTTTTTTGCAGGTACTACTTGATGTTTTTGGAAGAGATTACTTTGTATTGAGCTGATTTTATCTAAAATTTTATTTACCATCCTTTCGAATTATTCGAGTAATATATACACGACGACCATACAAACAAAATCTCTCGTCTAACAAGAAAAATAATATTTAATAAAAAGAAGCAGATCAAAAACAAAAAAAATCCAAAAAAATAAGAAAAAAAAATAAAAATCTAAACTCTCAAACAAAATGAATATAAGGGAAATTAGTGGCTGAGGTTAATTTTAAACAACACATTTGTTATGCTGCAAATCAATTAACTGTCAGAGGTTATTTTAAAAGCATCTTAGGACCTAATTCCTTTGCACTTTACTTACAAACTTAAATACTAATTAAATTAATTCGAATACTCTGCCTATTGTTGCTTGGATAATTTTGGCTATATGTATCGTTCCATATATCGCAAATCATTGCTGATTTGATAATTGCATGCTTGCCTATTTGTCTTGTCCAACTTAGAAAACAGCGTTATAAGTTTTGTAAGTTGAGTTTAATTTTGTAAATAACAATATAGTTGGGAAATTTCCAACTGAATATCAATCACTACTTCATACTAGGCTTAATCCCAACTTAGACAAGTCTCAACACATACCCCTCAAGCTACAACAGTTTTGATGGTCAATTCTTAACTTTTAAAAGTAATGCGTTTTAAATATAACAATAAATTTGCTTGAATATTAATAATTTTTCTCTCTCAAATAAATTTCTTTAAACTTTTTACGCTTTTCAGAAATTTTTAATTTCTTTTAATTTTATTGCAATCACAACTTTTGTTTATAATGCAATCATTTTCAACTTGCGTATAGAAATTTATGTTAAATTGTATATAAACAAAACATATTTAATAAATCGAAGACAACAGTTCTGCGAGCAGCAAATGTTTAAAATAAAACCAATATTGTTTATTATTATTTATTTTATGGCGACTTATTCTCGACTCAGACAAAAGGCAACAGCTGCTTCTTGCCAAAAATAATCGCAAACATATAGAAAGCAAAGAAACGGCAAAATTTCGCCCATGCAAATTTTGATTATTTGATCATTTAAGATACAACTGAATGCACTGATTTGATTTACTTCAAGTGCATAAGTACAAACATAAATATATATATAAAGTACACATATGTACATTTGTATGTTTATACAGTATATAAATATATATAGGACTATATATCTGCTTGAGTGACTACTAACGACACTTAAGCTGATTTGATTTTGCGCTTTAGTTGTTATTATTGTTGTTTGCTTTTGTTACTGGCTTGCCTTTACTGCTGTGCCTCATGGCGTATACGTAATTTATAACTATAGAGAACACAATTTTGCGGTTACTTACATTGCCTTAGGCTGTCCCCTAATGTTGCCATTGTCTGGCTTTATGTGTCGACAGCTACTGATATTAATAATAATAATAATACCATAATAGTAATAATAACATAATGTGCGGTGCTTAATAAATTTAATGTTCGCAAATTTAGCACAAAATTAAACAAGACATTTGGGGTCGCATTAGGGGGCAACAAAGATGCCGGATGTTGTAGACACATTAAATGCTTACCTAAAAGTACAAAAGAGAATACAAATAAGTGAGTTTGTTAATAAATAAATTTAAATACAACTATATATATGCACAAAGTTTTAAAATATATATACATATGTAAATATTTATATTGTTGTAGCATGTTTTATGTATAGAAACATTTTATGCCATTTTCATGAGCAAAGTATGCGCTTCCTTAAGTCATAAAATTGATTTTGATGGAATTTTGCAAAAACATTGAAGAGAAATGTGTATATTAAATTAAAATAAATGCAGAATGAGTATAATTTAATTGCAATGCATTACGGTAAATAAATACCATATCCTCTAAACAAAGACACATTAAGCATGGTTTATATATCAAATAAATTATTCATATTGTATTTCAAACTCATAACAAAGATTTAAAAGCGATGAATATGTAAACTTAAATAACTGAATTTTTAAATTTTAGGCAATTAGTTTGTTTTGCATGGCTTCTTCTAACTTAGGTTATCAATATCACCCGTTAATGTTGAAACACAGTTTCAATTTTAAACAAAATTCATTTTAAAGCAACAAGCAGTTAAGAAACTATATTTAACTAGTTATGTATTTTATTTTTCTTTGTAATTAAGTATCTTTTAGTTTACATTTTTAACTCCTTGGCTGCAAAAGCTGGTTAAAAACTGATACATGAAGAGAAGATACATCTGATGCGAATCAATTAATTATATTCGAATTAATTTGTTGCATAGAAATAGCATTTGGACATCTCTATCGATTTATATATTGAGGTACATGGTGGATAATTTGTATGGCCTCATTGTTTGTTTTTTATTTTATTCAAAGTTCCACAATATATTTATCAAATTCTCAAAATCCTAATGTGATTGCATAATTTTTGCTTTTTGAAGTCTGAGCAGCTAATTCGCAAATAGACCTCAGCGTGCCAACGTCAACAGCGCAAAATTTCTTTAAAATATAAATATTATCTAGGAGGAAAACAAACATATAGAAAGCTCTTCACCTCGATCCTGGGATTAGGATTGTTCACCGGGCCTGTCGATCACCGTCGTTATAAAAGCAAAGTACAAGGATTTGAGTATGTATTTTCATGTGATTGTAATAAATATTCAATGAAACTCAAGTTATTAACGGTTGATACAGCAAGTTGCGATTTCGATTTCGATGTTAAAATAATAAAATGAATTAGTTATTTTCACATGAAAAAGATTTAATAAAGAAAAAATTGTAAAAGTTAGATCAAAAAATATTTTGTAACTGTGTACCCGTTAGACGACTACAACTACTACTAATCGGATGAAAAGATTTAAAAAATTATATGGCAAATTTTACTCAAAAACAAAAAATATCAACGAATTTCCTGCCATTTTATACAAGTAAAAAAAATGGAAACTTTCTTAAATTACAATGATCACCAATTTTAAAGGCACGATATAGAGAAAATCGCGTTATATATTGCCTTTCAGAGAATATTTATAAAATATTCAACTTTTGAAAAAACCAACAATTATATTGCGTAAAATCATAACAAGGTCCTAACACTTTAGGCGAAGATATGAATTTCGTGATTAGACACGCAAGGTTTAATTTTTTCTATGCATATTTGAGTATAAGCTCTGCCTAGGATATGGTGAACATGGACATCTCCACTTTGTGCTCAACACCGTTTCCTTTAATCTACAGACAATCGATAGCCTAACATTTTGATGCCTTACAATAACAACAAATTATTGTGCTAGCTATTAAAAGCGTCAAAAAATAACAATGAATTCCACCAAAAGTAAGACAATAAACCACAGATATTGTTACAATAATATTTTTATTATGAACTGTGAAATTATTACCCCGAAAAAACTTTTCGAATCAAAATCTACAAGTCGGACAGTTTCTTAAAGCTTGAACAAAAGTGGCCGTAGTACTTAACGCTACGCCAGCGCCAATTTTTTACATTTATTCCTGATATATACGCTGCCGTACACTTTGCGGTTATCTTTGTTTAAAATCACAAAAAGCTAACTTATGTTTTTTTAAGCCCAATCATCACCCGCAATTTGGTGAGCAGCCTTTTTGCCATTGCTTTTCAATTGGGGCTCAGGAGCAAGGACCAAGCAAACAGCCAGAGATACGACTAACACATTGACTAACCTGCTGACGACTTAACCCGCACATACATAAATTTCCGCCGTGCTTCGTGCACAGAGATACCGGTCCAAAGTTGCCACGTGGGCCTGCTCTCAAGATTGCCTGCCAAGACTGGCAAGA
The DNA here is from genome assembly GCA_035046065.1 of Chymomyza procnemis. Classification (NCBI taxonomy): domain Eukaryota; kingdom Metazoa; phylum Arthropoda; class Insecta; order Diptera; family Drosophilidae; genus Chymomyza; species Chymomyza procnemis. Next base: position 4,782,612 of record JAWNOJ010000023.1, on the reverse strand, counting down.
ATTTATTATAAAATTCAATCTTTTTCTGTATGTTCTTTTTTTCTCATTTTCTCTCGCTCTCTCTCTCTCTCTCTCTTTTGCCACTGCTATTGCTAAGTGAACTTTCGCAATGTGTCCGACCGGATAAATCCTGTGGCAGTGGAGAGCCAACTAAAAAAGGAAAATGTTGCAAGGTATTTAAATCGCTTTTAATGGAAAAATATGCAAAGCAACAGCTACCCACGACGACGACGACGACGACGCGGACTACAACGACTACGACGACGAGTATGATGACGTCGTAGTATCTGCCCAAGTGACTGAACTGCATGCTGGGCTTTCTTTTGCTCTATAGCAAATCTCTGTCGAGTATTGGCCGTCTGTCATACCTGAGCGCTCCAGATGCTGTTACTGAAGCGTACACCCACCATAACGCCCCTTCATTAAAATTCCAAACATTTTCACTTTGCAAAACGATTCATGCGACAGCGCCGCATCTACGCAGTCCTTAACAGTCCAAGGAGCCGCAGGAGGCAGGCACATAAGCTCTGACACACTTTAAAACAATTTTGGCAATTTTCCTGTTACGCTCCTAAGCAATATTTCTTTTTTGTTTAGTTTTTGACTAGGACATATGACAGGACATATATAGCTGTGATGCTGTATGAGTGAGTCCCCAAAAAGTATGCAACATTTGTATGCCCTTTTCTTGTAGCTTTCAGATAGCAACAGGCTGCGAATAGTGTGAAGGAGCATAAAATCGAATCGAACTGAAATCAGTTTTTAAGACGAACAGGTAACATTTGTAGATTTATTTCTCTATTGATTTTTGTACAAATTCACGGTAATTTGTTTTGGGTTTTTTGAAAGAAAAAAAAAATCTTTCAATGTTGCCTGTCGAAACACTATAATTTCCTCATCTCTTTGGTTGCCTCGATTCAATCATTCAGCACTTTTTCGATTTCTTCAGACACCAACGAAAAAATACCATTCGACATTTTCAGCATTAGCAAATTTCCTTGCTTGCTTACTTTAATGATTGTGCGAGTACACTATGTGTTTGGCACAGATTTTGATTCTGCCATTCCCCAACTTTAAACTATTTTGGTAGATCAGGACGCTAAAATGTCTTTGACGATAAAATGACTTACAGGTCGGAGTTATCCTAAAAGTGGTTCTAGCTGCACTTTGCTTCAGATTAAAAATAAAAATCATAACTTTACTCAAATGTCTTTTATTTAATACTAATCCGTACAATTTCGAAGAGTTAAGAATAATTCTTTGGTCAGCAACAGACGCTAAAGCAGATTAATTACTATCGGCAGAGCTCAAAACTTTCCAAGAAAATAGGTAATCACTTGGAATATCGGCCACAACTAGCAGTTGCAGATGAACTAATCCGTACAGCCCCCAGTAATGATTGCTTTCTGTAATATATGGTGTAAGACCAAAATTTGACAATGCCCAAACTAAAGTGAATGCAGGGTATACCCCAATCACGAAATTCTTTTATGGTTTTCACCAACAACAAAAAAAAAGCAACGCATAATAATGCCATAAATATCATTTTAATTGCATATACTATATGGTGGCAAACGATGCGCTGCTCTCATAACATTAAAATATTTATTTAAATAATTGCAAACTTTTTAGCCGCATTTAATTGATAACGTTTTGTAATTAGACAAATAAAATTTATATAATTAACACATTGTAAACAAAATAATTGCCATATTTACGCAACAAATTTAATTTCTATTTCACTAATTGGTGCCACCAAAAAAAAAAACCAAAACCAATAACAAGCAAAAACGTTGTTGATTTAATAATCATAAAGTAAATATTAATTTAATGTGATTTAGTTTTTTAGCACAAATTAAGTGCAACAACACACGCACACACACACTTACGCACACCTTTGTGTTGCCCTCCCACATATATGGGCTGTACTTCATGTAAGTAGCTCTAAGCAGTAAAGTATTCAAGTACCACTAAAAAGTGTTAAGTGTTGCTTTTTGGAGTACCCGAGCTTGTAGAGCTTCTATGGCACAAACTGCAGTTGTGTTTGCGCAAGGCAACAATGAGTATAAAACAACAATTCCAAAACTGGAGTAACGTCCATGTGACGTGAGAAGAAACTAGCACACACTAAGAGGTAAAAGCTCGACGTTCTGGCAGCCCTACAAATTTTGGGATAAAAGCAACATCGTAAGCAGTGTGCGAGCGCAAATGCACAGACATGCGGGTACAGTGAAACCTGGTATTATGTAACTCATAAAATAAATAATAAGTATTCCATCTGTGAAATCATGAATCCTTGATATAATAAACAAATACTAGTCGTTGATCTTTATCGAATAGAAATGCTTTGAATACATCATTATATATATAATATTGAATAAAGATTCAAGACTCAAAAGAACATACAAGCAGAGCCCTGATCTATACCAGAGACAAACCTATACTATACAATTTCAAATGGAAAAATGAATTTTGAAGTAAAAGTTTTGTTGAAATTCAGCGAAAATGCAAGGCGAAAATAACGATAAAAATAAGCCGATTTCGACTATCGCTTATAAAGGGCGATTTTTTAGGTGCTTGCTAATTTGATTAATATAAACCATATAATTCAGGATATAATATAAAGATATTTGCATATATATTTGAATTTTGAAGTAAAAGTTTTGTTGAAATTCAGCGAAAATGCAAGGCTAAAATAACGATAAAAATGAGCCGATTTAGAATATCGCTTATATAGGTGTTTGCTAATTTGATTAATAAAATATAAACCGTATAATTCAGAATATAATATAAAGATATTTGCATATATATTTGAATTTTGAAGTAAAAGTTTTGTTGAAATTCAGTGAAAATGCAAGGCTAAAATAACGATAAAAATGAGCCGATTTAGAATATCGCTTATAAAGGTGTTTGCTAATTTGATTAATAAAATATAAACCGTATAATTCAGAATATAATATAAAGATATTTGCATATATATTGTTTGCAAGTTTGGCGTACTTTCTCCAAAATGCACACCAAACAGTAACTTTTTCGAAACACTTTTGTAGTTCTTGCAATACTTCTGGTAGCTCTTCTAAAAACCAAATGCGTCAATTTCCTTATTTACATTAAACTAGAAATTAGTTTACGAGAAATAATGCAGCCTGCATATGGGGCATACATTTTGATGTAAAAATTTCGTATTTCTCGTTTTTTTTCATAATATTACAAAAAGTATCACAAAATCATGCTTAACTTTTTAAAACCACAACACAAAACTTTTAACAATTATCAAAATACAAACGATTTAATTTTTAGCTACTTAACGTCTTTGAAATGGATTCCACATTAGCGGTGTCTTTGCAACGCAATATTAAATGTATCAAATAGACAAAACGTGAGGCGTACCCTAATAGTAAAAAAAACTATATATTTTATATTGCCAAAGTCTTTGGAGTTAAAATACTGACGAAACGTGGCGAATAATTGTTGTTCGCACTGTACTCACAAATGAAAATGTACAAAATGCATTTGGGTTTTAAGAAAGGGCGCGCTCTATCTGGATTGACAGAACTTTATGTTGATATCTGCACTCTGTATATTATCATTGTTTTGCAACCGTTAAAATTTAATAATCCTGCAATGGCAGCCATCTTGTTCAACAATACTAAAGTTAACTTTTATTAGAATATAAAATTTAGTAGTTAAACATTTTCGCAGTTTTTATTTATTCACAATCAAGAATCTTCAACAATAGTAATGCGTTAACTGTGAATTAAATAGTATTTTGTGTATTTTTTACTAATCCAAAAATTATTCTAAAATTGCATACCGAAAAAAGTCAGCAGCAGAAAAAAACTACGATATAGCTAGTTTGGCGGCATCTGGTGCCATAGATATGAACTTTGCCATATACTACAAAAAAAGGTCTTATTTTAACATCGAACTGCTTTGCTTCAAAAGTTTTCTGGTTGAAAAACTATATTTCGAGATACATTGGTAATCACAAATATCTAAGTAGTCCATTAATATTGCGCAAGAGAAACTGTGAATAATAATACTGTACTATAGAGCTTACATAGATTATAAAATAGAATCAGACGGGTTTATATGTGCGATAGTTCGAATATCACAAAAGCGTGGGCCATCCTTACACATATTTCACAGAAACTTTGGCTCTCATTTTGCTAAGGAAAAATATATCTGATAAACATATGACACAAAAATTTTCTACAAAAAAGCAAGTTCTATGCCTAGGCTACTTTGAATCCTAAAGTATTTATAAGATTCTCTACCGACTTAAGCTTGCAAGAACCTGCTAAATTCCAATACTACTCACCAAGTACCATACACTACTTTACTTAATTAGTTACGAACAAATATTAGAGTAGCTTCATTTGCTAGACGTTTGTGCTTGTTAAATTAGCTCAACTGGGAGGGTCTTGACTCACTGTATTGGACGAGGCTTGCCCTCTCTGCTGATGCACTTATGGAACTTGGCCAAGTGTTTGCTAATGGTTTACTTGAAACAATGACACAACACTGGCAACAACAAACAACTTGGGTGCACACACCAGGCAGATGCTTCAAGGAGCTATTGTCCATTGCTGCAAGATTAGTTAGTTCTCCACACACAAAAGGGTCGTGAAAATTAAAAACGTTTCAACTATAACAACAGGGAGCAAAGAGTACCAAATGTAAACTGCAACAAAGCTGCATTTTAATTTCCTTTTGTTTCAGTCAAGGCTAGTAACTGGCACAAGAATATAGAAATTATACTGCTCCAAAAAAAATAGGTTCACGATGTGAATAATGCACGAGTTTAACGAAATACAAAGGATTGCACTGACATATAACCCTAGGCTGCTGAAAGACGTGCCTCATAAAAATTGCAACTCACAACTGAAAATCCGTATGAAGCTGCTGCATGCCTCAACCAGTACTCTCAATACAAGGCTCTCAATATTCGTGACCCATTTGACAAACATTTTTTTTTGGGCATCAAATTTTGAAAAGGGGTTGTAGTATTTTAGTATCTATGCAAGAGTTGCAATTTTGTGTTCCACTTTTGACTTGTGTGACAATTACTTTAACGAATAGTTGTTGTTGATACAACTTTTGTAGCAAATAAAATATTTTACTTTTGGAACTATTATAAATATTTTAATGTGTATATAGAAAGTTCCCATTAGATTCTGTTCAACAAATTTTTAAAGAAATAATAGATTGCAGGAGAAATGTTTGTTATATTTAGTTCAATAGGTTAGAAAATAGGTGGACTTTTTTAAAGACAGCATCGATTACATAAGCTTTGAGCAGTACAATTTCAGTTTATTCGATATTGGTCTTGAGCTTCTTAAAGATCTACGACTTGCAGATATAAGCTTATTTCTCTTCATTATTAATAGTTTCTTGACGTGTACGACATTTATTCACAGTTTCCAATTCATTTATCAAAACCAAGCATTTTTGGAAATTATCTACAATCGTAAAGCAACACGGAAAAGTCCTTGGTGAAAAGTCATACTCAACACTTCTAAATTTTTTTTGCAAAAACATTGTTTAGTATGGTTTAATAATAAGCACCACATCTTATTTGTTCTCAGCCTAGAAACTTGGGGAAAATATATATATATTCTGCCTTGTTGAAACCAGAAGTCATTCAGTCCATATTCAAGAATTTTTGGATCACGCACGAATACTATTTACCATCGACTATTTTGCCTTCTTATATAAAAAATGATGTAAAGCTGGGTGCAAATATTGTAGTTCGTTTGTTTTCCATATTCTTTTGGCATTTTTATTTTCAAACTGTATTTCAGATAGAAAATCAGTAGGCAATTGGTCAAGTCTATTAATGTTTGCTTCCAAAAGGTACGAAAAACGGGGTGCGTTATAAATCAAATCGACAAATTTTGAATTTTTTTTATCTCGAGAGCAGAAACCGTAACTTTACATTTTTACCTAAAACTGTATTTGGCCTCTTTTTTTCTCCCATGTACACCCATTTTTAAAAAAAAAGAAAGTTATTAAAAAAAGTGTTTCCCATATGAGGTCATAAAAAATGTAACTATTGTTATTTTTTATGTTTTAATTTTCAAAGAGCAGGTTGCTTTAAAAAAAGGTTTTCAAAATTATCCCTAACCATTAAAATTATTGACGACTTTTGTCATAAAAATTGTAACTTTTCTTTCAAAGTCTTGGCATGGAATTGTATGACAAAAAGTTACTTTATTATTACAATTCTTTGTAACAAATCTGTACATTTTTTACTTTACAGTACGTTTTGGCTGTAAAAAACACTTTATTTTTAAATTGCTACAATTTAGTAGAATATATTTAAGTTCAAATAAAACACTTTCGGTTAAATTCGGACAATTCATTGCACATCCACAGTTAAAAACACTTTCATTCTATTGAAATTGTATTCATTTCTATATTATGACCTAGTTAAAAACTATCACAAAAATTTAATAATTGATAATATTAATTAATATTCTCGCTATTAATCAAAATTAAAGCTTATTAAATACTTTATTATTAAAAATAAAAGATCTACAAAATACTATTGAAAAAAATAAAACGTTTATTGCTTACCAGCGCTGCCTATTATAAAATATATAATTCCGTGTCAAAGTTTAATAGCTATCAGTGGATTTTGCTCACAAGCTTATCAATATTTATTTTTATTTGTTAACAAAACCTTAATATAATACAATATTATACAATGTTTTTAAATTGAATACACTCTTAGCGACAGCTTACAAAAATCGATTAACAAAAAAAGAACAATCAATTAAATATCGTAATGGAAAAAACTATAAAAGTAAAGTTCGAATAAAATACAATCGTAAAAATATGGGTTAAATCGTAAATCAAGGAAAAAATGAAATACTGCAAACTGCGGGCGCCAGCACACAAAAAAAAAACAAGGTGGGGCGGCTAAAAACGAAATAAAAGCGAGTTTCCAGAATTATTTTTTGATAGTTTATGCCAGCCCTGCATTCCGAAAGCGAAATATATTGCAGTACGACTAGACAAATATTTGTACTCCTCTTTGTATGGAAAATGCTTATCAAAGATTGATTAAAATGAAAGCGGGTAAGCCCAAACGCATAGGGTTGACTTGAATTTTGGTGGTGGTATCTTTTTGGTACAAGGGTTGAATGACTTCTGCTAGTTTTGACAATTTCTATGCATTCTATAAAGACGTATTTCGGTTGTACTCGGTTATGTAGCGAATCTATGAGGGTTATAAATATTTATGATAATAAATGTAGAGTTTCTTGGAAAGCCCTTAAGGTGGAATCTAATTAGACCAAAGCAATTATAATTCTCAAATGCAACCGAAAATCATTTATCGATAAAGATTGTTTAGGTAAGCACAGCCCTATTTGAGAAACAGTATATAATAAGGAGACCTTATATTATATTGTTAATCTTCAGATTTTTTTTCTCTTTATAGGATAATGAAGAAATTATGTAGGAGCAATTAGTTTACAATATAAGATTTCTACTAAGTGATATTATTTTAAGGAATAGTTAGGGATTAATGAATTTGAATTTATAAGATGATATAATGATGATAAGTGGAACGATATTTTGAAAAAAAAAAAAAAACAAATCGTTGAACAGATTTATCAGTTACAAGAAGTTCTTCCAAATAAGTATGATTATTAATATATTTCTTTCAAATCGCAATTTTGAAATTTTATCGCCATAATATTTCGAGAACGCTTTGATCGATTTACTGGTATTCTATTGAGTTGCACTTTATGTATTTTAGTCGAATCAAAAGAAGTACACTCGGTGTAGTTCTGGTTGATTACCTTGTCGTATTTACTTCAAATTTTTTTATTTTTCTATTTTTATTGTGAAAAGTATTTAATTTCACGGAATTTTTTTTTTCAAAAATAATAAAATTTGAAGTAAATATGATAAGGTAATCAAGGTATGATTTATCATTATATTTTATTACCAGATTCCTGCTTTGTATGGCGAGTATTTTATAGAAAAATTCTGATCCTCGACGAAGCTAATAAGTAAATTGATAAATGAGTAAGCAAAATTGCCGCATTTGGGCTGCAATAGACTAAATCCAAAAACTACAAATGTTTTCGAATGGCCACTGCTTTCTAGAGATATTGGAAATATGTATATATAAAATTATCTTTAAACATTAAGTACTAACGATGGTTCTATGGGCTTGATTACAGATTTCATAACAAGTTTTTAAAAAACGTCTAACAAGAAAGTCTAGTTAAAAAACCCGCCAACAATTAGTAAAAATAAATAATAAAATTTAGCTTGATAAAGCATTAATTCTAGAAATGTCGGATATGTATCTTTTAGATAGTTAAGCCTGAAGTGGTGTAATTTTTTCTCTTATTTTTACATATTCATTTTTCAACTGGCCAGCTTTTCGTATCAGTTAGAAATAGAAAGAAAATATGCAAACATCTTTTGGGCGCTTATCTAAAAGAAGATACGCATACCTAGACTTCGACTTGTTCCGCAGCTATAAATTAATTTACAAACCAAAGTCAAACTGGAATTTAATTTGTAAAATTGAAATTAACCTTCAATACTGTCTAACCTGTACAAAAATAGAATAAAAAAAACGTGATTGCATAAAAAGACACACCGACTATGTCAAAAGTCAGGATGATTTTATTGTTAATATATTTATTGATGCTTCCCCATCGGTAGTTGTGACAATGTCAATCATTAGTCAATTTGTCACCTCATCAAAACCATATCGCTACTATCATATTTTTTTTGTGTGTGTGTGTGTTGTCTACGATATTATTAATGGTATAATATTTTATACGTACGTATAGCCAATTGAAAACTATGTGACATTTTTGTTGTCAGATCAGCAATGATATGTTTTAAATATGTATACGATTTTGTATATAGAAATATATATATGTATACATATCGTTGTTTGTATATTTTTATGCATGTTTTATATGTATTAATGTTGACTTTTTATTGGCGGCATAAATTGAAATTCATGAGATCCAACTGTCAACAGTTTCATCTCCCTTTTGTGAAGTGTATATGAGTGTTATTAATGCCCGAGGTCTGTGCTGGGTATGCGCTCTAGAGACTGCATGCAGCAAAGTACTTTGCATACCCAGTCGGAATTGGCATAAGAAAGTGAAAAATAAAATACATATATACTTTGTAGCATTTAAAAAATTAAATAGGGAATAATATTTTTTATGCAAAATCCCAATTGAATTTAGAAAAAAAAAATGTAGTTGGTTTTTTTTTCATTGCTTTTGGGGATTTGGTCAGAGTTTAGTGTGGCTGCTTTAAAAGGTTTTAAATTTATTTTTAATTTAATCAAAGGCAAAAAGGAGCGGATGAAAGTGTACATGATAGTTTTTATGATTTTATACTTTGGCGAAACTTAAATTAAAGAATTTAGAAAACATAGTTCTATATCATTTTTCCAACAAATATGCGTGTGAAGAAAATTTAACAAGTTAACATTGAGCGCTGTTGAGTTTCTATATAATAAACTTACGATATATTTGTGGCTTAATTAAATAAATAAACTTTACAAAAAAGTTTCTAAATCATTAAAATAAAATCGAAATGCTTAATTTTTCTAAACTTTCTGCCGTGTGGCAGCTTTTTTTTAGGATTAATTTTTTTTTTGCATTCGTTAATACTTTAATTTCAAAATACTTAATTATTTTGGCTGATTAGCTTATCGGAAATAATTCCAATTTAAAGATTAATGCATAGTATACTCTACCTTTATAGAAACAAAAAAATGTAAGCCACTCCCAAAATACTTCTTCCGAGAAATTTATTGTCTGTATTCGGTTTTAATAGAAAAATTACTTAAAGAAGCCGTGGTATAAAAAAAAAATAAATTTACCCTATCATGGAGGTAACTGTATTATTAGCTGTTTGAAGAGAACAGGGATCTAGAGTTAATAGCCAAATCCAAACAGCGGTTTCTTTACTTAATAGAGAATTTCTTAGATTTTGGTTTGCCCAATAGTTAGCACATCGGCTAAAACAGGTTTACTTTAAACACAAAGAATAAAAATGCCAGTAATTATATAGAAATGACAATAAAGGGTGATTTTTTAGCATAATTTTCTGCATTTGATACAAATTTTTTAATCAAATTAGCAAGCTCCTAAAAAAACACCCTTTATAAAACAATTAAATATAGTACAAATTATGAAAGTATTACATTTTTTGCTTTTACAAACTTTATGCTTTCCTGCTAAATTTCGAATATATCTGTATCTGTATCGCAGTATAGATTTGACGCGAATTTTATAATATATTTCAATTTTACACAACAAAGTCACAACGAAAAACAAGTGCTTAGCTTTAAAGCTAATTGAATCAAGAACAACAATAGAATCTTCTCAGCTTCTCAGTTTGTTGTTCCATGGATTTCCACTGGGTGCATGCACCAAACACAAACAACTAGTATACCGAAGTTATGTGGCTGTCACATTGTTATACACGTAGCACAATGTATGTGCATCATTTTTGCATTTTTCATTAAATTGAAAAATTGCTCGAAACGCGTAAATTACACAAATCATCAGCAGCAGATCGGGAAGGGCAACAATGTATCCCAACAAAAGCGACAGGCACAATTGAAAATGAATTGAAAGTTTTTTTATTCATCCATAGTAGTTTTCGTTGCATTTCAATTTTATTTATTTAAGAGGATGAAAATTTTTTAATTCTTTTGTTTATTGCTTTATAATTTTTATCAATTAACAACTTTGATTGGGATGCTCAAAAACAAAAGGCAAAAACTAGCAATTACAGTTTAAAAAATTAAACAAAAAAAAACTGAATGTATATTATGTGAATATGCAGCGTCGCATGTCTGCTGTTGGAAAATTGAAAATTGATCAATTAATACGTAAAGTCGTTACGGTTGAATAATCTTGACGCAGAGATGGATGTGGTGGCTGTGTTAAGCAAAACGTTTGAAATCGCTAATTGGTAGTCCTGATTGACAAGGGTATAACTAGAGACGGTACAAGCGCAACCAAATGTGTTTGGTACATTCGAGTACGGTTTCAGTTGGTTTCTATTACAATTTTAAGTGAGATTATTGCACATCAAACTGATAAGTTTTACTATGCGAATGTCAACTGGCACGGGGTAGATCAAATTCCATTGAAAATTCAGTAATAATACTTTGAAAATTATTCTTTAAGGATTTAGGTTAGGTTAAGCCGGCAGGCTCCCAAAGAGGCGGGTGACTTTACATAGATCAGTGCGATCCTTAGTGAATTTTAAGGATTTGAAATGATATAAAATTATCCTCAAACGGCCCAATTCAACATAGCCGGGCAAGCAGGCTTTCAAACCATAAATGCAACGAAAACCTCTAGTGAGCATAATTAACTGTAATTCCTTTTTCCCGACATCTTCAACAGATTTAGAAATATAAAAATTTATATTATATGAGAGAAGGGCATATTTCATACAAGCAAAAGTGCCGTCGGATGAGCGCAAGAGTGCCAATGCAAGACATTCGTGTGGGAGAGTTAATACCAGAAGGCATTACACTTTTTAAAAAAAGAAGTTGAAGATAGCGAAAAGCCTAAGAACTAATTAAGAGATGATGTCCTACACTCCAGCAAGAGCAACGAAACATATTAAGAAATGTAAACCGCATTAAACATTAATCTTTCAACTTAAAATTCAAGTAACTCTTCTCTCAGCATTCACATCCCAATGGACAGCCTAAACTCTTTTCCAAACCTCAACAGATCAAGAGTGAAACTTACAAGTTACATAATGTTATAAAACTTGAAATCAAACAAAAGTTAAATTCAAACTTTTCTTACGATTTCATGCCCAAATCGTACGCCAAAGCAACAACAATGACAACTATTGGTAAACAAAAAACAGAAACTTAGAAACATTTATGCCTAGACCCGTTGACACTTTAGAAGAAATTGCTTCATTTCCTAAAAGCATAAACCCCCAACCCCCCACAGAGACCCAACCACAGAGTGAAAAGAAAAAAAAAACTTAATTTCCTACTTGATTTTATAAAAACAAGATACAGAGAGCGAGCGCATAAGCAGAAAACTTTTGCTAATCATTGAACCCAAAGCAACTCAAAACCCAAAACTCCGAAAGAAAAAAAAAAATAAATAAATAAAACCCTCCGCTAAGACTACTCTGAGCTCTCCAAGGAGCACCTCTGCCTGTAATGCTCACAAAATTGTTTAGCTACAAAATGCAGCAAAACGCTGCTCAAAACTTTCCACATTAAAATTGGCGCTAAAACTAACCAACTTTGTCATTGCGAGCTCACCCAAGGGGTTCCGCAACAAAAAGTGCCCAAAACGCACGAAACGCGTGCGAAGAGCATCAAAAACTTGGCTAAAAAACTTTCAGCTTCTTCCGACTGTATGTTTGTATCCTTGTATCTTTGCGTTTGTTTTTTTTTTTGGTTGTAAGAGTTGTAGATTGTACGACAGCCTGTTGCAAATGGCACGCAAAGTGGCGCTTTATCATAGACTTTACCACAGCTGATTTATAAGCCAAAATATTTTAATTAGTTTAATTTTTGTTGTAGGCCAAGTCTAAAAGCGTCAAAAGGCCTAGACGCAATTTTGGCTTAATTGTTTTAGTAGCTGCCTTCGGCTTAATTAAACACCAGAACGGAGCCAAGCTGTACGGTGACAGGGAGTCAAACAATATTTGCATGAAAATTTAATTAAAATAATGGTTATCTACTGTTTGAGAAGCTTACCAACACTCGTATGCGCTGGCTTCATATACGATTTGCTGCTTGCTTTATCTCTTCATCGCACAATGGAGAAAATGACAAAACTGATTTGATTTCTTAACGAGTGAAAATTTCAACTTAATATTTATAGCCCTCTAGATAACACATTACCATTCCAATTCGGTGTTTAGATTTGTGAATCACAGTGCTTTTAATTGAAAATTTATGCTACAAATCAAGTCATTTTATAAGGATGCATGATGCTATGTTATGCATGAAACGGAGTGAACTGTAGGTGTTTGGTTTTTCAAGTTCCAAACAAAATCAAATGCTTTCAAGTTTGAAAAATCATAATATTTGTATACGAACAACATAAATTTGCTTAATAGCAGAGCACGCAAATATGGGTTGTTCAATACGGTCGACACACAAACAAAATATGAAAAATTAAACACAACATGTATAGTTCCAAAAGAGCTGTACACTTTTTCGTATCTTGTGTTGGGTCGTGTTAGTGCCGTATTCCATAATAATCAGTTCTTTATCGCAATAACACCAATGTCGGGACACTTTTCGTATAAGAACGTTTCGAGCAAAGTTTTTAGCTTAGTGCTTTAAAATTTGTATTTTTGATTAGCTTAGATTAAGACTTAGGTAAGACATAAGCAGGCATGCTTCTACGAAACACTTTTATAAGGCGTTTTCCAATAAAATTTTGACCCAGAAGAAACCGATAAATTGAAATCAATCTAAGATTCTCAAATTGCTCAGTAATAAATGCTTTTTCGATACTTTTAAAGTTTCAAACCAAGTTGTGTTCATTGCAAAATTAAATTAATGGTTTTAAATATTAAACAATTGATTTAAGATAAATTGGATATATAACTAATTCATTAATTATAACAAAATGTAACAAAATAAAAACATAAATTTTAATTGATTTTCTGTAAACATATAAAAATTATAAAAAACTTAGTTTTTTTTTTAAACTATATCTACTTATATTTGGGCGTTGGGCTTACAACCCACCCCAGCAAAAACTCACTCGTAATGAACTCTCAACAGCGACCTTCAGGGCCTCGGATAATGGTACAGAAACGAATGGAGGAGAATTGTTGAGAAAGCCAAAACCCACCCCGGGTTGTAGAGCTGAATAATGATGATGATGATATCTACTTATATAGTAAGTAGGGTAAAAAAGTGACTTGTGCATGGAAAGGCGTGGCAGTCCCCAAGTTTCCTACGCCAAAAGCTTTTCTAAAAATTGTAATATTTTTGCACATTGATTACAATCCCGTTTATTTTACTTGTGGTATACCAAAGACATTTTCTTGAGAATTTAATATAGAATAGTGAGTATTTTGTTTAAAAACTATACGATTTTTAATGCCGAATTATGCTAATAAATATGTCTGTATGAACTAGAACAACTTTAATGCTGGGAGACAGCGAGGCCTTGCAGTTGCCGATGTATATATCTTTATAGTCCGTATGACTAAATAACTTGCATTATAAGTTCAATATTCTTCGAACAAGTTCTCAACATTTGTAGTCACTGTTTATTAGTCATGGCTCGTTTGTTCCTTTTCATGCTTTACATGCTGATAAGGGAAATCCACGGCCTCCAAGCGATAGCTGGCCCAAGCTCTGACGCATTGTCTTCTCTGGGAGCAATGGGTATGGACATGTAATAAATTAGGCGCAACTGGAACGCTTCAATACATCTGTCAGATATTTGTGACAGACATTATTGATGGCTTATCAATGGGAAGAAATTATGCACTATTGTAGCTAGCTAATAATGTCTTGCCTTGGCAGCGACTTTGATTAAGATTTATTTGTTTATTTTTTAGTTGCAGCTTAAAGATTTAAGCTGATTATTGACTAAAAATGCTGAGCCATAAAAATAATAAAAATGTTGAGTTCTTGCCAGCGAATAGAGCAAACTTTATTTGAATAGCAAATAGTGCAATTTGTTGGTAGACATTTGTTTTCAGGTTAAAAACTCAACTACTGCAAAAGTAAGTGGTTGTCAACTAGTTAAAAAGCGGCTAGTTGTGGCATAATAAAAAATCGTGCGCAACGCGCGGTAATTTTTTAAAAATTTCGTATGTTACTAATCATTTTTGTGGAAGGAGTGAAAATAAGCTTAAGTTTTCAGATTGTAGTTGAATTCCAGCTTTATCAGAAACATTTTAAGTTCATGTTTTTATAGTAAATTCCTTTCGGCTTTCATTTGTGATTATTTTTTTCAGTGTAGGAAAATCGCCAGTGTTTTGCAGTGTTACGTGCCTCTTGGAATAGCACAATTTCGAATTTTCCGAGCGGTTCGAAACTAATTCTAAACTAGTTTGGTTACCTGCCTGCAACAGCCGCACTGCCAACTACAGTTATTGGTGTATGTATGTGTATGTTGCAGTGGCAAACAAAAGGCTCTGCGTAAAAACGTGAAGTGGAAACAATTTGCCAAAGCGGCAGCCGCTTGGTTATAATAACAGCTAAAGCAACTAACCGCAAACAAAGGCGTAAAAAATTGAGAGAGAAAATCGTTAGTGAACAAACAGCAAAGGCAACAACAAAAAATTGTATGCACACGAAACGATACCGACTATGGAATGCCCTGTAAGTACGCGTACTCAGTTTAGGCGATCATTTAAGTTGAAAAGAGCTGAACTTTCAATTTGTGTTACATAGCAAATTTTTTCTTGGAGAATTCAGCGTGTCAATGCAGCATAGCATTTTAATATGTTTCGCGCATTTTTAAGGTTTATAGAAAATTCTACCAAAAAAAAAGGAGAAGCTAAGGGGAGCATATTTGCGACGCAATTTTATAATACTCCTTACACACTTTGGACAGAGAGTATTTAAGTAAAATCAACAACAGCAAAGAGCGCCAACGTCGAGTACATAAAGCTAGACAAATATGCAAAAAATCTTAATAACCGCCAGCTAGGTGGGCAGTCACAAGAGCAGACTTCCCGCAATTTCCCGCACATAGTAGAAATAAAAGGTAGAAACAAAAAAAAAACATAAAATTTTAAATTCAAAATGGCGTCTGCAACATGGAGGCGTGCGATTTGCCACAAATATGCGTATCATTAATTTGCGTTTTAGTTGCTGTCGCTGCTTTTTGAACATTAAAATTGCTTTGTAATACTATTTGCCATTCAAGAGACATGTTTGCGGCATACAATGCGGCGTATAAGCAATAAATGTCGCGGACACTTGCAACAAGCACTTAATACCAATAACGATGACTACAACAATGACTGTGTCCATGTCTGCGACCATGTCAGCGAGTGTACATTTGTGGTTGTGCGACTCGACTAGGAGGCATGTCGCAACATAGATCGTAATGGCGATTTTGCCCGAAAGCAAATAATATATGTAAAATCATTTTGTACATTACCATAATGCGTAAGAGAGCAGCTAGTTGTATATCGCTATTCAATCGAACATACAGTCACAGCGAAGAATAAACGAACACCTTGCACTATGGTTTTTGTCGTACAGTATTCAAAAAGACAATAGAATTGTTAAACCAATGCATTATAATAGACATTTTTACAGATAAAAATTCATAGAAAGCTATTTTAAGAATTGTATTCCTAAGGTACAAGAGAATCAATTCAACGAATCAATAATGCGTTTACCAAATAATAATAATAATTTTGGCGTGATGTTACAATAAGGGAAAACTTTTAATCTAATAATCCTCTCTTTTACTAAATTTAGCTCTAGTATATCATACTTAAGTTTTTATGCAAAGGTTTAAGTTAAACTTTTTATCAAACAAAGTTTCCAACTGTGAGAAAGTAATTGAGACAGAGCCGAGAGCTGAGCCGAGTAGAGTAAACCGAAAGCTCGGCAAGATTCAGTTTGTCTATGTAAATCATCGGAGCTCGGATTAGGGTCTAAACTGTAGGACTCTGTTCTCATTGAACCGCTGTTAATAGAGATATTTCCGTATTCTGCCTTTAGAGGATTATTTTATCTTATTTTTTAGTTGACAGTTGTGTGCAGAATCCAAAATAAGAAATTGTGTCAAAAATTAAGTTTCTTACCTTTACCCGCACCGGTACATTATTTTTTATTTGAAAATTTGAGTGCTTATTTGCTTGTGATTGAATTATTTAAATTATAACAGCCATTTTTTTGGGGTCTACTAAAGAAATTTTGGATTGTTTTTTAACAAACGGATTACAAAAATGTATAAAGTAAGTACAAATATCTAAGGCAAATATCTGTTTTTGAGCTTTAATTTGCTGGAGCAATTGGTTTCACGTTATCGTAATCATACTAAAATTTAAAATAACTTGCTGATAATTTTGAGTTCATCGAATATATAATATATTTAAATAAAAATTAGCAAGTTCAAATATAATATTTTGGCACAATATTGCACCCAAAACAGTGTCCGAACATTTTCAGACCAACTGTGCCCACACACTCATTGATTTTGCATATGAATTTCTAATTGTTGTTATTGCCATTTAGTTTAACTGTTGCACACGCTTAGTTCGCTAATGCCACACCATTATGCCACATAATGGGCGGTTGGTCAGTTGGACCCCAATCCTAGCATTGTTGCCTACTTACGGGCGTCGACTTGTAAAGATATATACTGCAACACAACTATATTGCAACCGCGGGATGGATAACACCAATATGATATATGTTGTAATTCCATGTTCTCGAAACAAAGCAAAAATGCAATATGTATTTGCATAGTTATGCAAGCTCGTTCAGCACGAAATGCGTTGGAAATAAATAATAGAAATAAGAGGGCGTGAGAAAACAACCATTGATAGCTGTCGTTCTTGTTTCGGCAAGAACAAATTGTGTATTTTTTAGAAGTATGAAACAAATTTTTTTGTACAAATATACACATAGCTGGGTGTCATCACATAACTTTTAGCAGACCAAACACCAGAAAGTATCTCTGGCATTAGGATCGTTTCAGAATTGAAATAAAATAGCAAGTAGCATTGACAAACAGCCATGTAGACACTTTCCATGCCTTAAAGGTTATGAATTCAATGTCGAAGACCAACAGCGTGTTTCCTTACTGGACCACCGTTCGGTCCAAACGCAAACTGAACTCCTTACTTAGCAAACAAATTTCGTTCCTTTAAAATAACTAGGACATTTTTCAAAGAAAGGAAATTGAGTGCTTAGATATTGTATACTACCCAAAGTGGCAAATTACTACAGCAGGCCTGCTCGGCTCAAAAGTCATAATGGAACCAGTTGAGCGTGATCTGCTTTGAGCTGCTCAATAAAGCGAATCCAGCGCAATTGGGGAGCGTTATTAAATAAATTGTTAATAAATTGCGTAAAAATCGTGCAGAAAAGCCCAAAAGGCGAGATAAAGTGCCGTATTCTCCTTGTTGACTCCGACTGCAGGCTTGTTCGACGCCTAAAAATAGATTTTGGTTGCCATGGGTTGTTTGTAAGAAAGAAATTTGTCAATGATTGAACCGAAACCAAAGACGACGAAAAATACCAGAGAGATCGCTTCCGACGGACAAAATGATTAAATGATGTTTATTTAAATTTGCTTCAATAAAACAAACTGTTTTTTGAAAACAAATAATTCCTTATAGCACTGGCATATTTAATAAAATGACGTCATTTGCTAAAGAAAATATCTATTAATTACACACTGCCGTTCGAATTCGGCTATAGACTGTAGGTCCTGTTCCCTTCCAACAGCTATAAATAGAAAAATCTTCATGCTACAATATTATATATACTAGGTTTGTTTTTTTTAAAACACATTAAAAAACAATTTTAAAATGCACGCCTAAAAATAGACAATTTCCAAAATGTCACATAAAATGGTTTATTTAAAAATATGTTAGTCTAAATTTGTGAAATATAAATTTAAAATGCATAAAAATAAAACTCCCAAATTATCTATATTACATTTTATTCCAAGCATTAATTAACCAAACGAAAACAAATGTAAAATATAATTTCTACATTTTCAGACATTTCTTTCATCCCATTTTCTCATCAATACTCGCTTATAAGCTTCTGGTAAATGCTTTTGACTTTAGCTTAGCTCAGTTGATTCCCGCAAAGCCTTGAGCTACGCTTGGCCGCAGTTAACCAAGATGGCTGAAAAACCTTTTAATCGGGAACAAAATGGCTACCAAGGGAAATAAAAGCAAAAAGAAAAAAAGTTTAAAAAAAAAATGGAAATGAAACGAAGTGCCTCAAGTGTGTTCGCCACTCAATGGTCGAGCCAAGCCAATTATAAAAACATTTTTCATTATGTGAATTAAGCAAATAATTATGCCAAAATGTATACAGAGAGTAAAGCTCTAGAGGAGAAAATGGTTGGGGTTGGGGCCGGGGCCGGGGCCAGGGGGACCCGTAGTCCACTTAAACAGCCAACTTTGCTGTCGATTCGAATGTTGTTGCTTTTGTTGCTTTTTGGTTTGTACAATTATTTCATGCTCATTGCTAATTAAAACTAAATTGAGTGCGCTCACTAACACACGCACACAACCACTTCACACACACACACACACACACCCACCCACTCAAATTCACACAGATACAAACATATACAAGCAGTCACTTAACGTGGGTGGGATTTGCGATTCAGGAAAAAGGAAAAGCATATAGCACTTGTTATCGTCGCCTTGTGCTATGGGTGCGGAATCAAGATCTTTTAAAGTTTGGTCTTACGTTTATTTTTATTGTAAGCTTGAAATTAGTTATAACACTATGGAAAGAGCAAGTCGAAAGTGTTAACAAATTTTGAAAATAACCATAATAATTTTTGGACTTAGATCAAATCTTTATCATTGTCTCTTAAAACCTGTTCGAAAATAATATTGACATACTTGAAATTTCTTTAACTTGAGACAATCAAATACTTTCGAAATGAATTCCCTCAGTTTTTCCGCAAAGAGACGCTTGAATGTACATTTCTAATAAAACATATCTCTAGCACATCACCGCATAAATAATTAATATGTCATAAAACTCGGCGGCGGACGCGTTGCTTCCTAATGAGCGTAGACTGACTGTCTATACATTTGTTTATATGTAAGCATCGCTTTGTATGCAAACTTGTTTCAATTTGAAACTGCCGTAGTTTGCCAAACGTAAAATTGACATTTATTTGCACAAGTACATGAGTAAGTGCATGCCTGTGTGTGGGCGGACACTGAAATGAATTTGTAATTACCTTCTAATTAATTAAAGTTTATAATTGAATCTTCTAAGCAAACTGCAATGTGACATTTATGTATACATAATTATACAAATGATTGATTGATGTATTGAGTGTTCAATGTTAATGCTTAAAGCTGTTTTAAATACATTTCATTATTTTTTTTTCAATGTGATTGAGTTTTATAAGTGGAATAGTTAATGATGGAACGTGGTACACTATGTATAAGTTAAAAATAATAATAATAATAATAATAATAATAATCGCTTTTCCATCAATCCGTTTATCAAAATTTTTGAAAAGACATTGATTTTTAAGCAATTTAGTTTTGGGTTAAAAAGTTTATGAAAACTTACTCAGCGTTCTGGTTTGAATAAAGCCTAACCATGTGTCAACTTACAAACGAACAGCGCACTTATATTTCACTATTAAATTGAATGATCGGTCAAGAAAGTGACCTTTTTTATTGGTTACAAGCTTATTTCTGATCATTCACGTATCTATTTCAATAACTGAAATTGTCGTTTTTGGACTAAAGAGCGAAACATAAGCATTGCAAGAAATACCACTGCATCCCAGACTGGTGGTATCATTGAAGCGGCAACAAAGGCTTGCATTCACTATAAATGGAGAGAGCTAGAAACCTTTACTGTTTTATATTAAATTACATCTGTGGTTCTTCCATCGACCTATTGAAGATTAAGTACATTATTATTAATTCAATGAGTTTTTACAAAATGCTAATTCACAAACCCTTAAAAAATCACCCGTTATTACATGTAAAAAAATAAAAAGTCATTCGTATTCGATTGAAGGAATTTTGTAAATATCAATTTTAAGGATAAAAACAGTATTGAGAATAAAATGGATGGATACACCTATTCGAGGTCAGCAAGAGACGCAAACTGATTGTACAGTGTACAAGAGGAGTTTTCATTGCAATACGAAGTCAACATAACTATAATTCTAGCTACGCCAGTTTTTCAAATTTTTAAAAAGTAATAGTTTCAAACTTATACCATAAAATAATAATTTAGAGTTTTGTCAATTTAGTAATTTTGTTTAAATTTGCATTTTTGAAAAAATTGACATAAATCTAAAAAAATTATAGGTAAAACGAGAACAATTAAATATACCGTTGTATGAGCACACAGTGCCGTCAACAACAGCGCAAATGAGTGCCAGAGCGACAATCGAGCAAATCAATGTTAGAGAGTTGATGCATTTGCACGCTCAATTGCACTATGCGTGTGCTGACGGCAGAAGAACTATTCTTACGTCAATGGACTAAAAATGTAATAATATTGCAAGCAATAACTAAAGTGTTCCAAGCTTCAGTTTCTTACGCATTGGCAGGTTTCAAGTCAAGTCCATATAGGGAAAATTGTCTAGACCAGGTTATTTCCATTGTTTAACGAATTGGCTGCGTCTGCTGAGCATGCGTCATGGCAACTGTCATACAAGCAGACAAACAAACCGTACAAGTAAATGCAAAAATATTAAAAACTTGAACAACAAAAGACGATCAGCAGCAGGAGCCAGAAAGAGGCAACTGCAATAAATTGCACAATAAATCAATAAAAATAAAACTGCGACAGGAGCACTAACACATATGAAAATACACGCATACACATGCACACGCACACACAGATACACACTTGTCTGTATACAAACTTGTTATTATTTATGTGCATTTGAAGCCTTTCTTTAGTTTTTCTCTATTTATTTCAATTCTTTTGTGCGCTTTCTTATGCTGTCTTTCGCAGCTGCTGCTCCCATTGACCTCCATGCCGCTCACTCTTTGGCTATGCTACGACTTTTACGCCAATACAGTAAGTACGAAAAATATTTGTACACTTGCAGCGTTCAACTCAAATGCTCTTTGAGTTGACTTTAATATCCAGCAAATTCTAAGCCCATATTATTGGAAAAACATAAAAAATAGTTATTATTTTAATTAAACATAATTTAAAGTATCGTTCATCAAAAGAGACTGCTCTTCCCCAACTCCCTGGTAATTTTCAAATATCATCTCTAAAAAATGAGACCTACTCTCTGGTCTGATGACATCCCAAATGTATTTGTCAAAAAAGCTAGTGGTCGGAAGCAACAAGGTCTCGAACCTGCCATTTAATAGTTTCCAGATAAATTTTGACATGTACAGTCACCGAAAACCGCTTGTTATTATATTCTAAAGTCATCTTCGTCTTACCTTTTGGCTGTTAATGGACATTTTCCATACGATGCACGGCTCAAACGCATTAGTTGTCGGCAAGAACGTTAACCATTCGTCCAGTTGTTAGCAGCTTATATTGTATCACACCCTACTGGTCCCACTATATACTATATACAGAGATGATTTGCTTTGGCGTCAGCGTTGACGATGATGTACAAAGGCTTCAACAGCCTTAAGACACAGAATTTTTCTACTCGAGGTACTCTTAGTATATATTTTTTTCCTTTAAAAAATCACTTGCAAACTAAACTTTGAAGAAGCAGTTGGAAAGTAAATTATTACCTTTCGACATCTCTCGCCTCAAATCGTAATTAATATATTTAAACCAAGCGGCAATTGTCAGATATGATCTTGTCCAAAATCCCTTCCTTTAATACGTTTTAGAAGTGAAACATCACTTTTGACTGCATTCGGTTCCTTGTTCCTTGCTTTTAAACATATCCCAATTATTTCAATCAAGCGATAATTTTTGGCCGTAAATTTTGCAACAAATTTGACAGTTTAGCTTGCGCTTAACGTGCAACTTGTATGGCACCGAAATGTTTTTGCATGACTTACATATCAGTAGGAACAGATTCACCATAACCTTCCACAAGTATTCAAAGAGAAAATGAATTCTTTGTGTAAATGCCGTTTATTTTTAAAATAAATGCGGACATTTTAGAACAGACAAAAACATTTTATTGTCAGAAACAGACGCTGGTGCACTTGTCGACAGATGTCAAACCTAGCCAATGAACTAGCTTTTCGCTTCCAATATCGAACACAACTGGTACGTGGAACTAAATTTTAATTAATTTGTACATCCACATAAAAAAAAAATAAACAAATTGATGCCCCTTAACTATGCTGTCATCCCTTCAAAAGCGAAGCATGGATGTCTCTCTCTATTAATAGTTGTTCGAAAAGAACATGGACCGCAGTGTCTGCAATTACTAAGACAAATAGCATCAATGAACTAAATATACCACGCAAATGCACCAGTGCTGCTGCGGTATCTACCTTTGAACCTCAACGAACTTTGCTTACTCAAATAAATCATAACCAATTTAAAGATTTCAAATTTTATTCGAAAATAAACAATCAATTTTTCAAGATTTTTTAACTGTTCCAATAAATTGTCTTGAATATCCGCATACTTCTTGCTTCCACTGTATTTATACAAGCCTTTCCACGCAAACAAACTGAGCACTGCTTAAATAACCTTAAGTTACTCGGAAGGCTACCTCTCTTACTCGCTATGTGTACGCATTTAATTGTTTAGCCCAATTATGTATTTGCTCTTGAGCTTTGCTCGTGGATGGCCTTTGCCACAGTTTACTTCTAGGCCGTTTCATACTTACATACCTCATTAGAGCTGCAAGTACACACTCACACACTCTCAGATAAATACTTATAAATGCACGCAAACACGCACAAACACAGACACATTTGAACATAGAGCAAGCATCTAGCCATCCATCCAGCCAGCCATCCATACATCCATATGGCTTTCCAAGTTATGCGCTTAATTTGTGCCCCATATGCCCGAAGAGCAAATAAACCTGGTCAATGTACGCAAGCAGTACCACAAGCCACAATAATAACAACAACAACCACTACGCAATTCTTTAACTTGAATTGTTTCGAGTTCTACTAGTCTTAATACCCTACACTTACAGAGAGAAGAGCATTATTGGCATGGGCAGTGTTTGTAAAAGGATGTTGGTACGAAGATGTTTTAGCCAAATACATTTTGGTTTTCATAAGCGAAGATAAGTACTTGGTTGCCTGCTCTCGAACTAATTTCTCGAATTAATTTTATTATAGGTCTTATATAGTGATAACATTTTTTGAATTTCCATCATCTGTTAGAATGATTTTTTTTACCTAATGCAAGTTAAATATAATAATTTTGTTCTCCGTGGGGATGCTGTCGTCGCTCTAAAGGCGCAATATAGCAATATCTCTAGTAAAAAGCCATGTTCGAACTAAATTAATGAGTTAAGTTTTTCATTTGACGTCATTACAAGAAAATCTAACAACTCCATTCCCTAATCACTATGAGCTTATAAATGTTTTCTTTCAGGTATATAAATTTTCTATGAATTTAAAGATAGCTTTAGACAGGTTGAAAAATAAGCTATAAGTAGATTAATACTGAACATCTTTAGAATTTTGATGGTTCAGTCGTTACATTTTCGGAAAAGCAAATCGATTTTTTATTTGAAGATCAACCTTCAACTTTTAACAAATTTATAAAAATCGGAAAACCGCCTTTTTGAATTGTTTCTTTATTTTAGTTAAAGAAATCTTTACAAGCATTTATTTTCCAAGTTTACTTTTATTAAATTTTAAGTCAAACTTTATTCAACTTTTAAGTGGTCGAGCTTAACTTTTAACATATTCTTATACTTATAAAAAATAACGAATTAATTAAGATAATTTATTATTCTTTGATATAAAGTAATTTAATAAATTAAATAAATTTTTTAAGAATAAGCAGAATAAAAATTTATCCTCGAAGATGGAAATTTTTTAAGAATAAGCAGAATAAAAATTGATTCTCGAAGATGGAAAGTCTGCCAAAAACTATCTTAACAATTATATCCATATTGCCCATATCAATACGCTCAGATTAATGATTAAGTAGATTGTAAAGGTAAATTCAAGTTTCACCCTCTGTTTGATATTGAAAAGGCGTTTTATATTGTGAACCGTGAGTTAACTTGGGCAGCTTTGCCCAAAGACGAGCTACACCAACGTAAACGATTGTTTCCTTCATAAAAGCAAAATGCCAAGCCCCTTCGAAGTGGTGATGAGTTCGGTTATTTCGGCAGTATTGTCACAGCAGTTGGAGACGCTAAACCCGACATTGAAAATCAAACTAACCAGGCTAAAGCTGCTTTTGGCATCATCGCACCTACATGGCAAAGCAACATCAAAGGCGTTCACAACAAAATTCATATTTTTAACACTAATGTGAAATCCGTTTTCCTGTACGATTGCAAACGTGGTAGGTATCAGTTGTGTTTTTTGGCCAAACGATTTCTCTAATGAGAAACAAAAGGAGAAACTGGAATGAATTGAGAAATATATCCCAAAATAGAGCCCCATGTAATGTGGAAAATGGAGACGCTCTATGCTCCAATTGGATACAAAGGAAGTCAGATATAAATTACCATACGATTACAGTGTATTCCATTGTCGCCAATTGCGTCACAATTCCAATTCCATCCATTTTTTTTGTTTTTGTCTTTTAAAACTTTTAAGCCGGCCGGCTTGTCCGGTTGCACAAGTGACTTTGACGCACACATTCTGCCGTGCCGGATTCTTTTTTTTTATTTATGTTTGTTTTTGTATTTCTTTGCTGTGTGTTTTGTTTTGGAACTCATTCGGTTTGTTTGCCAGCCTTAAGCAGGTGTGACTTGTGTGCATGTGTGAGTAGATCTCTGCGTATGTGAGTATCTGTGTTTGAGTGTGTATGCATGTGTGTGATTGTGTATGTGTGTGGCTACAGCTTATAAACTTGTTTAGTCTGACGTAGTTGGTGCTCTTGTTGTTGTTGCTGTTGTTGTTGTTACTTAATCGTGTGCAGGTTATCGTTTGCTCTTGAACTTGAGTGAGCGCCACAAGAGCAAAAAACAAACAATAACAAAATAAACAATCAAACAAACAATACAAAACCGATCCGAACCCAAAACCAATACCCATATGACCCAAACGTCGTCCTACAAAAAGGTGTGTCAATATTTTTTTGCATAGCTCCAAAAGTCTATGACAACCGCCCTTTGGCTATTGGGCATCCGTTTAGCGGCTGTTTACATCGATGCCGAGACCGTGATAAACGATTTCCGCAATATTTCCGCCTGCATGGGCCAACATTGACCGGAGTTGGAATCTCTACCGAAAGTGTGAGCGAAACAATGATATACGTATATATATACTTTAACGTATGTACTATATTGTACTGACTGCTCAGCAGCGCGAGGGTTGCACTCACACACACCCCATGCCCGTACCCTTATCCTGGTCGTTTTGTGCCACGAACGGGCCCACGGGGCACGTTTATACAGCGACACACTTCACTTCACAGTGCTTCATAATTTTTGCAAAAGGCAAATTGTCGGTCGTTGTTGCTTTAACTGCTACAAAGAAATGCCGCGATGGGTTGTTAACACTTGCTGACGGGGTGAGAGTGATTCAAGGGGAAGGGCAGGCGTCAGCAATGGGGGCCCCAAAGCATTACACAAAATGTGTGGGTGCAACAAGGGGAGAGAAAGAGAGAGAGAGAGCCCGGCAGCATCAGCAGCAGTATTTTGCACAATGGCGACATTCGAGCGGAGCTGTTGAAGCTCGAAATCTTTTCCAGAACATCAAATGGCATATAATGTATAACACGGACGGCAATTACTTTGTAACTAGCTTTTGATGAATGAGAAAAAAGTTTAATTTGTAAAATAACTAATGCAACTTTCTAGAAAAAAGTTGATACATCATGAATTCGTCACTTTTATAATTAGGGATTTCTATGAGTTAAATTTTAAGATAACTTATGCGCTTCCTTGAAATAAAAACAAAGATTGGACGCAACAAAAATTCATGACTTTATTAATTGAGGTTTTCTAACGGTTTTCTAATCTTTTATTTTTTAACTTTCGGAGCGGAGAGTACCTCCAAATCATCCAATTATGTACCAAAACTGAAAAGGATTAATTGCTATTGACAACAACTACATTAAAAATAGTTTGGCACAGTTAGAAACTTTTTTGATCTAGTAATTATGTTATGCTCGTATTGTATAACCCATTCAACTATTATTTGTGACAAAAAATAAATTCTGTACGGTCAGAATTCATTTCAACGTTATGAGGTGGCTGACGCAAAAAGCTAACCGTTCTGTGTCAGATTCAACAACTAGAAAAAATTTTTTAAATAAAATTTACTAAAAATATTTAAACCAGAACCAAAAGAATGAAATGATTATGTGTATTTTAGAGTTAAAATTTTTTTTTGTACCATGAATTTTTTTTGAATGATTAAGGATGAATGATTAATGATAATTTGTATTAAGATATTATAAAAGGAAAGATTAGTGAGAAGAGTTGACCATATTATAAAAAAACTTCGAACTAATATTTTCCTAACCAAGAGATTTGAGATTTGCTGAAACAGCCATTAAAAATTGATATTCCATGCCAATGGATTTATAATTAATTTCATGAGCTTAAATTCGTTAAAAAGTAGCAAAGTAAAATGTTCTCTTAACTTTCTTTAAATTATATATAGAACAAATTTTAATTCGGGGTCTACCAAAGTTCTGAGTTTATGATTGTTTCTATATAATAATAATAAAATTGTTTCTATTAATCATAACCATACACAAGTACCAAAAATATAAATTGTTTTAAATGGGTGCAAGGATCCATGATCGAATTGACTGCCAAAGACTGCTGAGGTCGCCTACCTTATGAAGAACATAAGTAAATATGGAAAGGAATCAAGAATTTTGACAAACAAATACTTAATTTTTAACGTATTTGAATGCTGAAATAAATGCAATGCATAGTTTAATCTCTTGCCAAGACGCGTTAACCAACTAAAAATTGTAAAATTGTAAATGAAAATTTTATGCGTTCAGTTCAATGTTTATATGCGTTTGGAAATTTTTCATTTTTTTAGAATTTTTGATTGTTTTAAATGGGTGCAAGGATCCATGATCGAATTGACTGCCAAAGACTGCTGAGGTCGCCTACCTTATGAAGAACATAAGTAAATATGGAAAGGAATCAAGAATTTTGACAAACAAATACTTAATTTTTAACGTATTTGAATGCTGAAATAAATGCAATGCATAGTTTAATCTCTTGCCAAGACGCGTTAACCAACTAAAAATTGTAAAATTGTAAATGAAAATTTTATGCGTTCAGTTCAATGTTTATATGCGTTTGGAAATTTTTCATTTTTTTAGAATTTTTGATTTTTCCGACTTATGCGGAGTATGTTTTTTTTATCTTTCATAGCTGCATACATTTGTTTATAAGCCTACCTATGTCTGGTCTATTTGTTTATTTCAGTATTCATTTATTGTGTTGCCGCCAGCGGTGTACCCAGCAAAATATTTTCGGGTAATTACAATTCCATTGATGACCACATTTCTTCTCAGAGATACAGTGGAATCCCCTTTGCTCCGACTCTGTCTATTATTGCTGCTGCTATGGCTGCTGCCACATTCGTGTCAGACAATTTTGATTGATTTCTGTGCTGGCATTTATTTTATTTATGTACATAAACAAGCCTACATATATGCATACATATACATATGTATCCAGTCGTCGTACAATGTATTATTTGTCTCTGCGACTGGATCTCAATGAGGAAGTGCTTACTTTAATTTTATTTTATAATGCACATACATACGATGTGTAAACTACATCATGTTGATAGCTTTGTTGACTTATTCCAATGTAATCCAAAGCTGAGAGATCTGACCTCGTCGCTGCTGGAGCTGTAAGTCATGTGCATGAATAATACAACGGCGGCTTGGCCCCAGAAATGCCGACCGCCAGCTTCTAAAGAAGACGACTAAGAAATTGTCATTGTATTTATTTAAATTTATATGGCAGTTGTGCGCGAAAATTCTATGGAATTGGAAGCAATGAGTGGTTTATGATGATGATGTTGTGCCTCATTCTTGTGACAAGCAGATGGCATTGTTTACGTTCCCATAGGAAGAGGTCAATTTCTTGAACATCAAAGAGTTGAATGTACACAATAATGCTGGAGTATACTTCTAGGAGACATTAGATAAAGAAATCGCATTTATGAGAATACATAATGTTTAAATTCTGCATTTGGTCTGCAAAGTTGGGTTTAACCTTTCCGACTTTACAATACAAGTCAAGGAGCGTGAATAACAAAATGGGCGGGCTTATGTTAAAAAGATGTCCGGAGATTACTTTTTAAAAATTCTACTAAAAGGAAACGGGAAACACAATACCATCGTTGTTGGTGATTTACATAAGGATTTATTAAAATTTGACCAATGTTTTGGACATAAAAATCATTGCTGCAAGATTCGCACCAAAAACAAACAGCTCGTGCACACGCTTTTCTTCGATTATTATGGTGTTTCCAAAATTCGTTCCGACGAGACAAACGGTCAATAAAGAATAATATTTAGGAACTTTAAGACATTGCGACAGAATGTCCGCCCGTATATATGAAAGGACAACTTTATGATTTAGAACTGAGCATTAATTGTGCCCCACTTCAAAGCCAAGGTCTTTTTGTGCGATCTAGATAAAAACATATGACATAACTCCCAAAATCAACCTTAACCTGGCTGGCCGAACGTATAAATGCATGATCTTGAGCATATAGACAGGAAGTAATAAATATGTACACGGATGTCCTACAAGCGCTTGGACTTTTGCAGCATCTTCAACGAGAAGATTTTCGCAATGAGGCGGCGGAAGCGGCAAAACTCGGGAGTTCAGCTACAAAAGGATGGTCTGGACACACAGTACACGTCTACGCAGCTATCGAGTTTACAAAAGTAATGAGACGGGGGACGATTTGGCAAAGCGCAGAGCGTTGACTCTCATCCAAAGTATTCACTTGTCCGCCTACGAACAATCAACAAAAACCTAGAGATCGTAATGAAGGAAGCTTTACACACTCTCAAAACTTTTGTGCACAATGGCGACATTCGAGCGGAACTGTTGAAGCTCGAAATCTTTTCCAGAACATCAAATGGCATATAATGTATAACACGGACGGCATTTACTTTGTAACTAGCTTTTGATGAATGAGGAAAAAGTTTAATTTGTAGAATAACTAATGCAACTTTCTAGGAAAAATAGAAGGATTTGATACATCACGAATTCGTCACTTTAATATTTAGGGATTTCTATGAAATCCACTCTCAAAACTTTTGTGCAAGATGCAAAATGTATCACTTAAATTCATGATGAAGCGAATGCAGAAGACAAGTTGACCTATTGACTAGTCAGCTGGGACGACACGCAATGCTTGCGGAAATCAGATGCAAAAGTCACTGCAGAGTGACCGGATGATAATATGTATCTAACTGAAGTTACAATTCTGTGTGTAAACATTTCGCCAATGTTTTTCATTTAGAACTCTAATTGCCAAAAGTCCTTCTTATTCTAACGCCACTCAGTGGCTTGGTAATGTGTTGCAATTGGCTGCAAATATCTAATGCTGCGTTTCGACTGCATAATTTGTTGTATGCAACATTTCTTGCGGCTTGCATACTCAGAAAAAATAGAAAAGAAAACAATAACAATAATAAAAACAGAACAAACCAAACAACAATGGTGCAGAAATAATTTGGGCCACATTCCATGCAAATACAAGAATAACAAAACAAATTGTTTTGTATATTTTGGTTGTGGTATTTTTAACAAAAAATAAACGAAACGAAAAATAAAAAACTTCGGGGGAATTTGCATAACAAAGTGTGTAGGGAAGCGAGAGTGGGGTAATGATGATTGTTATTTTCGTAAAGCCAAACAGCAGAGGAGGGCATTGAAGAGGTAGCGCTGTCAGCGCACAGTGGTCGAACTGAAAGTTTTTCAATAATTTATTTGCGAATAGTTTAGTTTTTCATTATTTTCTGTATTCGATTAATACACTGCAAGAATAAAAAGTGAAATGCAAGCAACTACTTAAAAATTGCTTTTTCCAGGTGCTAAGATGAAAACAGAAAGAGTTTTTAATATTTAAAAGAAACAGGAATGCTTCATATAGTATTTTTCTTGATTGATTTAATCTTAATTGTTGAGCTATAGAATTGTTTGATATAAATAACTTCGATTGCATACAATCAAAACAAAAAAAAATATTACAATTTAAAATTTCAACGTTTTTCTATTTTTGATAATTCAAAGTAAATAAAAAATTAAACCTTTTTAGTAACTTTGTGAAACAATTTCCTGCTTAACATCAGCGTAAGGAAGTAAACTTTCAATTTAATACATGTTCTCAAACAAGAAAATAAGAGAAAAAGAAATTTTATAAGCAGCATCGACATATTAGTCAGAAAACTTAATTAAAGCCATGAAAACTTAATAACATATTTTGAAACTTTAACAAAATGAATTGAATTGTAGAAAAGTGGAATGCAAGCCTTCTTTACTTAAATCTTTTATGAAATCTTTGCGTTCCAAAAATGTTTGCGAATTTAAAATACTTTTTTTTCACAGGACTTACTTATTAAGTAAAATTACACAAAAAAATAATCCCAAGCGGTTAAAAAAATTTTCAAGAACTAAAAAAATTGAAAAAAAAAAAAATTCTTTATTTGGACCACTGTGTGGCGACAACAGACGGCGTTGCATGCCGAGCAGGTTAATGCACTGCAGATATAAATAATTATTAATAAAAAATTAAGCAAAGTCTACAGATAAAGCACGTACATAATATACATACTTGTATATAATTCTTTTGTATATAAAGCTGCTTGTTTTTTCTTTTTTTTTGCATGTGTGCACCTACCTCTTTCAGTTAATGGCCTCAACGTTGATGTAATCTCCTGTTGCTGCTGATGCTGCGACGACTGCGACGCCAGCTGCGGTGGCGGCAGCAATCTGCTGACGGCAGCGTTGGGTTGTATGCTGAATAATAGCAACAATAAAGGCCAAAAGACGTTTGTTGCATGGCTCACAAAATGATGCTGCAGTTTAGCCGGCATCTTGCCGCCTGCTGCGCTGCGACTGCGCTGCTTCTGCTGCTAGTTTACAAATTTGTTGTTGCTGCTTTGCACTATGCCAAACACATTTACGTACAGCGTTTTTTTTTTTGTATATTTGTTTAATTTTCGTTAAATCTGACTTGGCCCGGTTTAAAACTTTTTTATTTGTTGCACATATTAACGCCGCAAAGTGTGGCAAACGCTATGTTTTGTTTACTTTTTTCACTCAACTGCACGCACACACACACACACGCCGTACACAAACAACTTCTGCGGTTTTTTTTTTCAGCGTGAATTAAAATGCCGCCTTTGCCACAATTCGTCGCCTTTTTAAGTAAACAACATTACGCACAAAATTTTTTCACATAATTTTAATTTTCATTCAATTTAAGCCTCGCCAACAACAATTACAGGCGGCTCGTTTACAACAAAAACTATATAAACAAATTGCACACAAACACATGCACGTACGTACACACACACACAACACACGCACGCACGTCGTTGTCGGTTTACGGCGCGTCGCGATTTTTTTTGCTTTTTAACACTTAAATCATCAATAAAAGCAGTTGATTTAATTATTTGTAACTATTTTAATAAACATACTGCATATTCACTTAACTGCTGTCTGGATTTTATTTAACTTAAACACAAGAGGAATTTATTTTTTTCGCATTAATTCGTAAAATCACGAAAATGCTACGCGCGCTGACAACCAACCGCATCAAAATCTCAAAACAAAGAGCAGCGATAGACGATAAAGTTGGAATTATGTTAAGCGGCAGCGCTGTTAAAACAATGTATGCATATGTTTTGATTTTTAACAGCTGTAACATTCGCCGCAGTGTATAGAAAAGAGACAAAAATATTAGCAGTGCCGCAAAAGTGTTGCACTATTGTGGAAAAACAAATGTTAACTTTGGCGCGAAATTTTCTATTGACAAATTGTAGCAGCAGCACGTTTAGTTTTTGTTGCAAGAAGATTGGTTAGTTAAAAAGTAATTAATTTTTAAAGTTAACATTAACTTGACTCATTTAAACAACGCAAATTAATGCAGTTGTTGCCAACTTGCTGTTATAAAGTGTATACAATGTTGTTGCATGTTTAAATTGCAAAAAAAAAATTAGTTAATACATTTGGCGCCAACTAAATATTTGGTTTAATTTAGTAAAAAAGTTTTGCAAAGTTTTCTTAGAAAATTTTTAAGAAATGCTGCATATAAAAGAATTAACTGCAATTATTTAATGTTTACTTAGCGCAATTCATTTTATATATTATTGATAAATATGGTCAAAGCAATAATCGATTAATACTTGTTATCAGCGATATAGTATATAAGCAGCAAACCGATTGTTGGTAACGGCTTGCAGGTATAAATAATTAAATAGGCGTTAAAATGGAATTAAAAAAAACAGTAAATGTCTCAAGTTGATTATAAACTGAAAGACTGTATTTATATAAAAAAATAAAATAAAATCTAAGATACTTTGCTTTTGTTGTCACCAACAAAGTCAACAGCTTTGCATAGTTTTCAACAACTCTGCTCAAACACTTGCCGAATTAAAGCTGTTAAATTATAAAATTGTTTAAATGCGTAAACTTGTTTATTTTTAGTACACAAAATATACCAACTTTAAAATCTTAAATAATTGCCCAAAATGTTGAGAAGCCTACGAGTGAGCAACTTTTAAATGCATTTAATTATTGCATTTTACAATATTATGCAATTTCATTTGCTAATGCTATTTTTATTGCAGTTGTCGCGCAATATTGCCCAATGGGTGGTGCTACCCATTCGCCGTTTTGCCTCTGCCGGCTCCGGATCCCCTGATTCGAAAGCACCTCTGACGCCTGTCAATGATGTTATTGTGGACTTTGATGATCCTGATTATCTGCCCGTGCCAGAGTATCCTCTGCGTCCCAATGAGCCACTGGCCATACGCAAGCAACGGCAAGTATTTTATATTCATTCAACATATTGGGTTACTGTTTAACGCCGTATCTGTAGTTTGATTTATCAGTCTCGCAAACGCGGCATGTTGGAGAATGATCTGCTGCTCAGCACCTTTGCAGCCAAATACCTCGAAGGCTTTAATGCCGAGCAAACTGCGCTCTATGATCAGCTCATCAATGGCGTTAGCAACGATTGGGACATATTCTACTGGGCAACAAATGTTAAACCAACGCCACCTGAATATGATACCGAAATTATGCGCTTACTGAAAGAACATGTAATTAACGTTGAAAAAGTCGCCCGCTTAAGGCAGCCAGATTTATATTAATCCGGGAAATACTGAGGTATCAATTAAACCACTTGGTTTATGTTAAAATCTTACATTACGCTTAATAAATAAGTAAGACGGTTTATAATTTAACAGCGCTCAAAGACTTTGTATAAAGTGGAAAGATTAGTAAGTTCGTACAGCTGCTGCTTAAGTCGCGCTGGCGGAAGTAAATATTTCTTAAATGCGGGATACAATACATGCTCCACAGTCCACTGTTGGCGTCGTTCATCTTTCAAGCTTGCCAACTGTGCGTAATAGCGCGCGGTCTCGCGGCAAAAGCTTTCGAAGCACGGCAATTCCTGCTCCCATTCCACTTCAGTGGCCAGACGCAGCATATAGATGGGTAACTGTGCCGTACTTGGAACGTGTTGTGGTAACAAAGAAGGCAAAGATTCCAATTCGCCTTTTTCATTAATTCGAAGCGAAAAGTACTCGCGCATTATTGGTGCCTTTTCTTGCAGAATGGCTACAGCACTGGCAGCCAGGTCTGATTTCTCGCCGTCCTCAGGAGTCCAGCCGGCTGCCTCACTGTCCAGTGCTATAAGTAGCAGTTGCTCAATACTCAACGCAGGCGTCAGGCTTATTTGCGCAATATTCTGAAATTCGAAGACCAGCCGCTGATAAAAGAGCTCCTCGCTAAAAGCACGCGTATTGCACATATAAAGCTTTGTCTCATGCTGGAAAAGCGCATGGCGCTCATCCACATAGCCCACATAAACAAGTTGCTTAATTATGCCGCGAAGCTGAATATTGCAGCCTTTCTCCAGTTTCTGCTGCATTTCCAAAACGCTACTTAAACGCACTTGCTTCGATTTACGAGCTGCCAATTGACGAAAGCTCTCTTCTTGACTTGATTCGGCTGAGCTGGCAGAGCACAAGCCTGAATCACTTTTTTTAAGAAATTTATCTAGTTTTTGTTCTTTGGAATCGGTTCGCACCAGATCCTTGGCATAAATACGTTGCGTTTTATCTAGCATTTGGGTATCCTCCAGATCTGTTGCGCCAGGTAATTTTAGTTGCTTATAAAAACTGCGTGTAGCATTGCTGCCCAAAAGGTGTGTTTCAAGTTGTGTTTTAAGCTTATCAATGATTTCATCCTCGTGTAGAAAGTGCACTTCATGTTTGGTGGGATGCACATTGACATCAATGCTCTGTGTGGGTAGCGTCAAACTCATATAAACAAAGGGATGCTGACCTTTTGGCAAATATGTGGCATATACCGCGTCTATGGCTGACTTTATGGCTGAAAATTGGGTCTTCAATTTTGTATTTCATTGCTGGAAACAAATAATTACTTACCTGCTGAGTCCACTAAACGATGATTGATAAACAATAGCAATACGCTCTTTTTGGCTGCATAGTTGACTTGAGTTAACATGCACGTGGCCTGAAAGCGAAGAACCGCATCTTCAAAGCTCAACTCTAATAGCTCTTTGGCAATCGCTGCTCCATAGATTACTCTTATGTTTTCAGCGTGAGTGCTGCCGGCCTGGGTCTTAAGTGTCGCTTGCTCACCGTGTTTCTTAAGCATAAAAGCCACTTGTGGATTATGCACGGCGTACTTGGACATAACATCGGAAATCTTTTGAAATTCTTCGGCGGGTGATTTAAGTGATTGCCTACGCTGCGGCATATTATAAAATAGATCTTCAATAGTTATAATAGTTCCCTGATTGCCAGCACAAGCCTTGGGCGGCGCCAGCAGCTTGCTATCTGCATAGGTTGCCTTGTATCCACAGCGCTCTTGGGCTGTTTTCGTTTGAATGCTCAAATGTGCCACATGACTTATGCTAGCTAACGCCTCACCACGAAAACCAAATGTTGCAATTTCACTGAGATCTTCAAACTTCGTTAGTTTTGAGGTGGTAAAACGCTCGCAGACTATGTCCAAATCATCTTTGCGTATGCCCGTGCCATTATCTTGTATTTGCAGCAGCTTAAGTCCACCTGACTTAACGCAAACTTGAATGTAACTCGACTTTGCATCTAAGCTGTAGAAGGAAATATGTACGTTTGCAAGCTACTCAAACATGCCGAAGTAGCCTACCTGTTTTCGAGTAGTTCCTTAAGAGCATTGGCTGGGCGTTGTATAATTTCTCCAGCTGCTATGCGATTGACGACTACTTCGTCAAGTTTTTTAATAACGCCCGGCTCAAGCATAATTAAGCAAGCATTAATTGCGCGCTAAATTATAAACAAACATATGTGCAGTGGCGCTGCCAACTTGTGCTAAGACAAAATATAATGTCTTAACCCTACTAAGGTACCTATTTTTTGAAACTGAAATTAAAGATTAATAAAATATTAAAAATTTAGGGAAATACACTTCTTTGTTTTTTTAAATTTCATATTATCTTTTACTGTATAAAAACCCGAACTGTTGTGCAAAAATATATGAAGCATGGGAGCGCAGAAAAGTTATCTTAGAGCTATTTTTCGGAAAGAAAGAAAATAAAAGACAAGGTTTTTTTTTGTACATAGTTTTTAATATCTCAGCAAAATAAGCTTAAAGCAACAAAATCTTTATAGAAGTACGAGATAATTCTAATTGTGCAAATTTGTTTGCAGTTGCAACTTATCAATATAATTTTAGGTTAAGCAATATTTCGCCGTTAATAGCTACGCTTGTGTATTAAGTAAATTAAACTTCATTCATTTTGAATAATCAATAGATTTAACACGTTTAACGATAACTAAGTAAAGATTAAAATGATATTTTCATTTTGTTTTTTCAAGAATCAATGGAATTCATTGGACTTTCATTATATGTGTGAAATTTAACAATATTTATATTTAGTTATTGGTTAAGCGTATATCGTTTGATGAAACTTAATGGAATTTTTAAAATTCAAATTTGCACTGGATTGCAATAATGCTTTGTAGATTAAGTAATACTAGTTTTGCGCAAGTGAATCTAAAATAAATTCTTACTTTTGCAACAAAAAAACACCGAGATTCCCAGCAAAATTGTTGTGGTAGTAAATTTAAAATATTTATACACTTTTTTGCGCTTACGCTCCGCCACAATTTCATCATAATCAATGTACAGTGGATTCTGGGGTGGGCTAAACGAAGCCAACTGTAAAAAAGTTACAATTATTACTCTTTTATATTAAAAACAAAAGCAGCCTTTTGTGCTTACATATTTCACAGTCTTGGTGAGATCGTTGGTAGCTTGACGATATGCTTCGAGATTGCTTTTAAGTGTTAACAATTGATTTTGTAAGGGTTGACCCAAGGTACCAGCCATTTGAAGTTGTGTCACAAAACGCAGCGAGGACTGTATAATGACCAAATGCTGCAGATGATTTGCCGTGATCATCAGTACTTCATAGAAACTGTTCACAATTGAACATTGTAATCATTAATTTATATAAGTATATATTTTATTTTTAAGACATACCTGTCCATGCCATCCCGCTTACAGTGTGCAATTGACTTCTTGGACCAATGATGCAAATGAAAGCTGTAATAAAACGAAAGCTTTAAACAGTTTTTAACGGCCTTAACACTCGCTTGCACTCTTACTCTAGTATGCCCTTCATGATTTTAGATTGATAAAAGGGTAGCGTGACGCCAATTGCAGACATCTTTTGTTCGTCCATGGTCAAAAATTCAGCCAACGAAACGCGCGCTTTTGCAAAATGTTCTAGCAATCTTTCCATGTTAAGCGAATACAAAATGCTATATACTTCCTGAAAATACTCCGGACAGTCGGTTTTAAGAAAGATGCGTGGTATGTGATCACTAAGCTTGTTGTAATAGATATACTGGCTGGGCACTATATATGTTTCCCGCGGCTTTGGCAATATCTCCAGTAAATCATAGAAGCCATGAATCTCTGCCACCTGTATAGGAGTATAGCCCTTATTGTTGGCCTTTGTTGTATCAACACCAGCCTCTACTAGCAACTTGACTACCTCTGGGTGATTTTTCTCAATAGCATGAAAAATTGCAGTGCGGCCCTCGTTGTCAAGAGCATCTAACGAAACTTTTCCAATCATAAGGCGCACAATATTTGCATATCCGTTGCTGCAAGCAGACATAAACGGCGTCATCCCATATTTGTCAGCCACATTGATGGCTGCACCATGACGCAGCAGCAGGCGTACCAGTTTTTCAACCGTATGCTCATCGGCTGCAGTGCATTCACAAGCCATCATCAAGGGCATATCAGAGTCAATCGATATGTTAACCTGTGCATGTAACTGCTCTATTAAATACTCCGCTATGGAGTAGTGGCCATCGCGACATGCGTGCATGAGCATAGTATAGCCATTATGCACAGTGTCATCTACTGCAATATTGATTGCCTTAATTTCTGCAATCACTTGGTCCAAGTCGCCAGCATGAAGTGCCTCGTAAAGCGACCGGTCTTTAGCTCTGAATGGCTCGCGTTTTTCGCGCTTAAGCTACGGTAACAAAAAAGAAGTTAAGGTATGCATCTTTTGAGTAGCGTAAAAGACACCTACAGATTTGCTGAAATAAAAGCCATCGTAGCTGCTATCATCCGAGTCCGTATCCATTGGCGGCCCATAAGCAGTCTTGTTAGCCATTTTATTTGGCTTAAATGCTAAATAAATGCAAATATAAAAATATATAAACAGGTAATAATGCTTAGCGAACCAAAAGAAACACCAAACAAAAAATAAATGACATCAAATTAGAGTACTGCCAACTCTTACACTTGTCAAATTGTGCAAGATGGACATCCCCGTTCCACAAGGTTGATGCTCTCGAACTATCGAAACTATTAACGAATTTCAGCTGCTTTTGTTTACAAATGGTCATCAAGATATACAAAATAAAACAATGACAATGTTTATGTATTTTAATGTTTCTTAATGTGAATTATGTATGTGGGATAGCAGACATACTTTAAAAAGAAATAAGAAAACACGAAATCACAGGAATTGATTGTTATGTTGCGTTCAGGATTATTTATTTTATATTATATTAATACATTGAATCTAGATTATTGGTATTTGTGTGCCCTCAGCCAAAGCTTTTCGAATGATGCTCACGCGGCGATTCCAAAATCGCTTTAGCAAATTGAGGTAGGTCTTTTGGGCCTATACTTTATCAAGCAAGCTATAGAACAAGACCTTACAATTTGAAGATGAATTGAAAATATCGCTTTTACAAACAATATAATAAATTTAACCAAATAAAGTGTTTTTACAGAAAAATATTTTATTGTATTTTATTGTTTTAGGTTACTAAAACTTTTTAACCTCACTTCCTTTTATCCTTTTTTGCAAAACGCGGACCTCCAAAGCTCTTGCCTTTGTTGAATTTATTCTTTCCTGCTTTATTCGTTAACTTGACATTGCTGGTCTTTTTCTTGGCGGCTATTTTACTCATCTTTTTATGTCTGTTGGCCTCTGATCTTAAACGCAGCGCGCCACTGCGACTTACATCTGTCAGATCATTGGTAAATGCAGACTGCTTGCCTTGACGCTTCGCCTTGGGATTTCCTCCGGCACCGTGTCTAGAGCCCTCAGTGGCGGCGCCTAGTTTACTTGGTCGCTTACGTAGTTTAGCCATTTTCGCACGTACCAGTGATACCTTTTCGATTTCTTTCATAGCGCGCTCCTTTGCAAGCTGCTCTGGCGTTTTCTTGCGCGGCTCTTCTTTCTTCTTCTTCTGACGCTTTGCCTCTAGCTCCTTGACTGGTGGGCCATCCTCGCCATCACCACCGTACTCTGGCCTTTTTCGTTTCACAGCAGTTTTTCCTTTGGCGCCTTTATCATTTGGCTTTTCCTTATCACCAGGCGACGTCAGTGACAAACGTTCCTTTTCTTCCTCTCGTTGTTTCTTTGTTTGGAACCAGCTGCGTTTTTCGTTCGGCTGATTTAATAACCTACGCTCGGCCTTGGACAACTGTTGCTCAGTTTTGGCCAGCTGACGTTCTGCCTGCTCCTCATCGAGTATATTCTCTGAAAAAATTGCAATTTAATACATTTCTTAAAATTTTACAAAGCACAATTTAATTACGAATCTCTGGTTCCAGCGCCGTCAGCTTGTTGCGATACTTCTCTATAATTTCCGGCGGTATTATACGATTCTTTACACTGCTCTCAGCGTTCTTAATAATATCCTTAACGATCTTGCGTTCTTTTTCTCCTGCTAGCGAAACTGATATACCCGCACGACCAGCACGTGCCGTACGACCCACACGATGTATATAATGCTCAGTGGTAATTGGCATTACAAAGTTTATGACAGTTTTAACGCCCACAATGTCTAAACCACGTGCAGCCACATCGGTGGCAATGAGCACATCGATCTGCTCCTCTTTAAATTTTTTAAGTGACTCTAAACGCTGTTGTTGT
Source organism: Chymomyza procnemis (assembly GCA_035046065.1). Lineage (NCBI taxonomy): Eukaryota > Metazoa > Arthropoda > Insecta > Diptera > Drosophilidae > Chymomyza > Chymomyza procnemis. The sequence goes on along the minus strand of JAWNOJ010000023.1, from coordinate 4,742,145 downwards.
GTTAGATTGCCATGCAGCTCACCAGCACGTACCCCCAGCAAACCCAACAGTATGTGCAATCTGTGTGCCTGCTTTTTGGTCTGCACAAACACCATGCAATGATCATGAAATGTACGGCATATCAAACTGGCTAGTATGGGTTCGCGATCACCCTCTTTATCCTCGCGTATGCGTATAAACTCCTGGCGCAAATTAAAGGCCACTTGTTGATTGTTGTTAACAAAAACTTTTATGGGCTTGTCCAAAGAAACAGCGGCTAGATCTTTGACCTGTTCGCTCATAGTGGCGGAAAACAGCATTGTTTGGCGTGTCTTAGCGCAAGAATTAATGATCTCCTTCATTTGCTCGGCAAAATATTCGTCCAGCATGCGATCTGCTTCATCGAGAATAAGGACCTACAATAGACAATTCATTAAACATAAACAGACGAAAAATAGTAAAATGCCCCCTATTGAGTTTGGGAATCAGCTTGCATCTGCTATACAGGCACAAGAACCAGTATCTTATCCGCACAACCCGAAATTTCCCGAGTTTGGAGCGCAAGGATTAAAATCATCACAAGTTCAAAATCACAAGACCACACATTTCTGAAAACTTACCTCAATGGAGTCCAGAGTAAAGCTCGGAGTGTTTTTAATATGATCGATAAGACGACCCGGTGTAGCAATTACAATGTCTGGATTTTGACGCAACACCGATTCTTGCGCCTTTACATCCAGACCACCGATTGCAAGACCCACGTCTATGCTAGTAAACTGACAAAGCTGTTTGGTTACTTGGTATACTTGAGCGCCCAGCTCACGCGTTGGTACCAAAACTAAAACACGCGTAATGGCCTTATTGTTTAGTGGACGATATAACAGACGCTCCAAAGTTGGTAACATGTAAGCAGCTGTTTTACCAGTGCCAGTGGCCGCACAGCCGCATATATCACGACCTAGCAAAGCTATAGGTATAGTAGAGGATTGAATGGGAGTGGGATAAATGTAACCAAGTACGCCAATGGCACGCATTAAAGGACGTGATAAGTTCATTTGATAAAATGAAGTTATTTGCTCATTGCCTTCGACTGTGTCGTCAAATTTCATTTTTTCGCCCTCATTATCATCCTCTTCATCATCACCGCCTTTGCCCTTTTTCTTTTTGTTCTTGCTTTGCTTTTTCTCGCGTAAACGCAAATTATCATGCTTAAGCTCATCATCCGAAAGGTCCAGTTCTTCATCGCTGTCCACAGCGGTAGCTACTTCGGTGCCGCCACGTTTTTGAAGCCGTTCTGCAATTTTGTCATCCGTCTTTGTGCGCGCCTTGCGCTTGACATATTTCATTAAATCATCCCAGGTATCTTGGTTGTACTCCTTAACAGAGGATACAAATTCAAAGCCCTTTTCGAATTCAGTGACCTTTTTTTGTCGCAACTTTGTGGGTTGGTACTTTACAACGACAGAGAAAATCAAAAAAGAGTTGTCACAAAAGCTTTCTCACATAAAACAATTAGCAATCACCTCCACTTCAGCATCTGAATCCTCTGATAGATTCTCCACCTCGGCGTCATCTTCAATTGTTCCGATTAAGTCCAGATTTTTCGTTGCGCCCATTTTAGTTTGCCTCAATTCAGAAAAAAACTACAACGCGTGTTTACAATCTACGACACGTGTGGCGGCAAGAACAGCTGCAAGCGTATTAAAGCAGGTTGGCAGCACTTTCGATATTTTTTGGTTGCATTTAACATCAGCTGTTTACGCATATTGTTATGAAATTTTGTGACAATTTGTAGCATAAAGATGTTGCGTTTACTGGTAAAACCTGGAGCAATCAGGTAGGTTACTAAATTTGTATTCTTGCTGAGCTTCTTTGATTATATACAAATTGCAGTTCGTTTTTCACAGCTCGTACACTTCCTGTTACCACCACAAGATGCTTTGCACAAAAAGTGCCAGCCGGCAACAAAACCGAGGAAGAACAGATTAGCAACGAACCCATAAAGTTTTTTGGCAGCCAGGCGGCAACTTGGCGTGCACGCGATACACGCAGTGGTGGCAGTGATGACGTGCTGTGGTATCAGCCCTATGTTATAACCGGTAGCTTGGCCACATTTTTGCTGTACTTTTGCTTTCTTCGTGAGGAAAGCGATATTGATCAACGTTTGGAAGGCAATCTTTACGAGCATGTTAGTGGCCTGGAAGAGGTGCAACTTACAGTAAATTATAAGTACAACAAAGAGCATGGTCTCGATACCAAAGAACAGGAAAAACGCCTTGTCGAACTGGGTGTCGATCTGCGAATGTTGGACGCGAAGTTGGCGGGACATTAATTTATAAATGTGTTTGTTTGTTAAGTATAAAAAGTTATTAAACAACAAGTTAGCTGTTTGGTTTTAATGACACCCAACATGGTGTTACCCTACTTAGCTACCTAAACCAAGGACAAGACTGGTGAGTTAAAATCAGTAGGTAGATACAGTCATATCCCTTCATGTCCCTCGTTAAGCAATAAACTACATTCATTCGTTTCACAGCAGCCAACAGTAACTAATGTGTTTGCCGTCGCGGGCAATTTGCATATGTACAAAGTTCTTATCCATCACACCCCGCTTCCTTATTTAAAGAGTTATAATTATAGAAATCTCTATTTGGTTCATTCAACAGCCCACAATGGTCTAAAATTATCAAAATAGTATTAAGCATGCGTTTCTGAGCACCTGAAGAATTAATAATCAGAAAAATTAATTCCGAATAATACTAAATTCATTTGCACAAGTTTGTTGGCTGAACATGTGGGTTCGAAGCATTTGTGAACGTAGTACCTCAAATCTCGGTAGGGGACATATGAAAACGTTAAAAAATTATTAATAACTCCCAAGGAATCAAAACAAAAGGAACGCACATTGACAGAAACATAAAAAAATAAGTTTAATTAAATTAAACTAACCGTGAAATCTAAATTTTTTAAATTCTAAATTTTGACAAATGAGAGTTCTGCAGCACCCTATTTTATAAAGTATCAAAAATCTTTAAATATGAACTTTAAGGAAAATTCCGTTGCCCACGGTCAATCATTTTTGAAAAATCCACTGAGTAGAATTATAACGAATCGTACTTAAATTTTAACAAAACTATTTTTCAAATTAAATTAAATTATTCCCCTATTCCCTATGGTCAACGCTCTAAAGACGGTGCAATGTGAAATTTGACTTGAAACAATTCAACTTTAGGGCTGTTGCATTAATCTGGTTATGAATTAAAACAAAGACATTACTTTTTCAGCTTTCAATCGACTTAATCAACAAAACTTGAGCTTTCGCGGTATATTTTTTTATTGTATAGTGCATTATATAGAAATATGCATTCATAAAAATTTAGACTTGTAATACTCAATAAAATTACGTAATGTAGTCCAAAAACAGATTCATTGAGTTTTGCTAATTTCCCTGTTAACGAGCAATATGACACCGTAAGATGTATATAAGAGCATATTTTACTTTATAGTTACACTATATAATTTCCATAGTTATTTGAAAGTAATAATGATAAAAAGCAAACGTTTAGGATGTGCTTGAGAACAATTTGAAACAATAAAATAAATATCACCCTATTTTGAGCAAATGCTTAATACATCGATAAAATAACACAAGTGTTGTAGAAATAATAAACAATACGCCAAAGCAACAATACAGAACAACTATATTCTTCTTTTATTTAACAGAACAAATTGAAATAAATATGAAACGGTTTTGTCTCCTACTCGCTTCAACAAAATTTAACGAGCATCTTAAACATCGATAGAGACATGCGCATTATCGATAACGTCCATACGCCCGCACTCGGCTATCGTCACATACAATCGGGCTTATTTATGTCTGCGTTGTTTGTGTTGTGTTGTGTTCTTCAGTGCGTCTCGGTTAGTTTAGGAAAACTAAAGTCGACAGCGACAACGCATTTTAGTGCATAATCCAAAGTGTAAAGCTGTAAGTGTCGTGGAAGCGTTACCAATTTATAGTGTCTGTCTGATAGACTGCCAGATACAACGCATCCCAAGAGCAAGCATCTCACGCATACTCATACATATAACTGCGTACATACATACATATATACATATATAATAGCGAATCTCATCCTCTTGTTTTTCTGCACACACACATTTTTATCAAATTATTATAAATTAAACTTGCTTGCAACGAAGCTGTCGGCTGCCAGAGTCCAAAGTACAATTCACTTTCTGTATGCTCGCAATGCTTCTTAGCAGCGTTGTGTAGTGTGTGCACCGTCGTCGGTGTCAGTCGTCGCGACGTTGGTATATGGTGTCAGGCCGACCAGTTTTGTATCTGTGTGCAGAGGCGGAACTAGAAACAAATTTCGGGATCCAGTCCAAATTTTATAAACAGGAGTGGTGGGCCTAAAATATTTCCATCAGGCTTCTTTTTATTGGCGTGTACTGTGTGTCTGTGTTTGCGTGTTGTTCATATTTATTAATTGTACACATAAAACAGCACGTAATATACGAAATTTAAATTTTTACAGCCTTTCAGACGTTTACTGTGCAAGTTTTTGACGCAATGGCTTCGCATTTCTTCTATCGCACAGCATTTTACGCAACTGCAGCGAAAAAATCAATAAACCTGCCGTTTGCTGCGGGGCGCACTGCAGCAACATTGGCCGTCGGTCTATCTTTTGGTGGTAATTGTCACACAATATTGTATACATAACATACTCACATACACATATGTACATCATCTTAATACATTCGTACATTTGCATTACATGTGTATGTACCATACGCCGCTGCCGATTTACAAATTGTCTGCACACCCAACACTGCAACAGCACAAAATAGTCGCGGCGCCACCGCTGTACCCTATGAGAATGTCTTTGCGGATACCTTTCTACATGGCTGTGGCAGTGCTGCCGGCAAGAGACTGCTGCAGCAGCCACCCAATTACCAAATGCAACGGCCGCTCTATCGCAATTTCTCAAGCCTGCAACTACCTACGCAACTGCAGCAACCGGCGAAATTGTTAAGTCATGTAAGCAAAATAGTTTATACACAACTTATCATTGTCTTTAATTTATTTATTCATTAAGTGTTACTAACAATATACATATATGCATGCTTTAACATTGTCTTGTTTCATCGTTTGTTAAAAAAAATATCTTATCGTGTCAACAATATATGTAGGCTATCAGGAAATCTGCTGTGACTTTGTTCAGAAGCAAAAGCTTTCAATGCCAGATGGCAATTTATTGGGTCATACTAAATGTTTCATGATAAAGAAAAAAAATTTCAAGCAAAAAATTTATTCACACACCTTTATATTATGAGTTCTTTGTTAGTAAATCATGCAATTGTCGCGTTTTTAATCATACGAACTTATTTCAAATGTCAATGCTTATTCCTAAAATTTCTAGTTATTTCATTGAAAATTAATCAGTTTCCAAGTAGTGCTAGGCTCAATATTTAATTTTCGAGGATATTTCGATCGACTACTAAATAAAATTGATTTAAACGATTAATCACAATCAAATAAACAAATAATTATACAAAATTAATGTTAACTTAAACTTAACAGCACAATTTTCAACTTGTTGATTCAAAACTTAAAAGAACAAAAAATGGCCATTTATTTGTCATCTTTGAGGTCAATTTCTGCAATTAATTTGATTCAAAATTTAATACTTTATAAAAGTAAACATTGAAATTGTACAGATTGAAAAAAAAAACTAGTTTCTACATTGATTATTTGTTCATTTCCCTAGAAACAGGGAGATTGTTATACTTTGAATGTTGTGTTCAGGCTGAAAATGTTTGATTCAAAACTTTAAATAGAAGTAAGAAGTATTATACTTTAGACCTTAGCAACAGCTTTTCTATTCATAATTTCAAATAATGCAGAAAAACTAAAATAGTATCGATTCTCAAAAACACAATCGATTGTGTTAAATCGTTTAAATGTTTAAATCGAATCGATGCCCATTTGTGCGTAACAGTAATAAAACTTCAAACTTGTCTGCACAAAGCAGCTTGAAAATAATTTTGTTCCCAAAATAATCAGGCTTTAAAGTCAAAATACTGAGCTGCTCTGATTATAAATTTTCAACAATTAGGGCCAAAGTGTAATCTTTCTTAGACTCCAATACATATACACCAAAAGCGTTCAAAATACATTTTTTTTGGCAAAATAAAGATAAGGATGAAACTAATCAAATTCTTGCTTTATTAAGCCAATAACCCAAATAAATATTGGTCTGATTTTGAAAACCTTTTATTAAAAAGAATGAGTCATGTATAATAAGATCAGAAACATAGATATTCCCACTAATTCTCGAGGCTCATATAGTTTATATTTAAAAGTTTTAATTTGTGTCAAAGACAGTAGTTCAGACTAGAATTTTAATGCCAATATATAGAATTCATTTTTTTTTTTTTTGCAATTAGTTACAAAAATACTTCTTACATAAAATTTGCATAAAATCTGCATTTTCATTAAATAAACGCGTGCTGTTTAAAAATAAAAAAAAAAAATAAAAAAAAAAACGTTTCATTTGAAAATTTTAAACTTTGCACCCAAAAGTTGATTATAAATATATTAGGTATTTTTACTTTGTTTCATTATTTGGCAGATGGGCGCAGCTGATATTTATGCCCGAATACATTTGTTTTAAAATCTAGTATAATAATAGCCAGTAATTAACATTTTATGGCTGAAATAACGTTGAAATTATGATTATTTATGCATATACTATAGTGACTGTACAGTACTTAGGCCCTATAACTGACCTGTCCAATTTTGATTTATTTATTTTTACACTCAGTAGCGGCTTTTTGTTTTGTTTCGTTTCGTTTTTTTTTTTAATTTTGAACTGCAACCGGTGCGCTTTGCTCGGTTCGTGCTCAATTTTTTGATGGAAGCTTCAGCAGCTCAATTGGGGGCTCTTTTTTTTGATAAATTATAATGTCCACAGACTAAATCTGCGCTCAATGTCAAGCTTTTGTTCCGAGAGCTGAGAGCACTCTCAGAACTATTCCAAGCTTGACTGACAAACGCTTGTCTATTCGTTGTGCTTCCAGTAGAGAGTGCCGGATTGTAATTCAATCCGCCGCAAAAGCAATTCTCATATGTTTGCGTGCCTCAGGCTCAGGCCACACATATAAATATATGTATGACAACTATGTATATGGTGCAATTTGCCATTGGAACACACGTAAAAGCCTCCATAGCGTTGCCAGTCTCCGTAGTAAGGCTTTCAGTCGTTCGTTCAGTTAACTTAGGTTTTGTATAGACAAAACTTTACTTTGTATTATTTATGTATATTGTATCTAACTATCTAGTTTGCATTTATAAATATGGAACTGATAATTGAAATTGCTTTATTGGTCATGTTATTGGTCATATTATTGCGTGTCTATCGTTGTTTGAAATTTGTAAGTACCTCAAGTTCAAAATGTCAAACATAAACGAGTGTGTGTGTGGGTGTGTGTGTGTAGGTGGATCAGTGATGCGATGCCAATACAGTGTGTTCCATGTCAATGCTTTACCTAATAGTTCAATGTTGGATTTTTTCTAATCACTCAGCTGATAATGACAATGCTCAGCATGTATAGTATAGTATATATATATATATATATCATGTGCTTAAATTGCACTTTCTTATCGTCAGACAGTATTTATATTATCTTTAAATCCAAAGTACTATAGCCGTGATTAGACCAAACACATTCCCAGCCTGTCCATTTAATTGTTTAAATGCAGCGTCAGTAGTATTAAATAACTTGGATACTGAGCTAGTTTAGCCTTTGTCGTTAGCCTTCACCATTTAGTGATTATCAGGAATACAGCTGCTTATCGGAAGCCGTAAGAGTTCAATGCAAATTGAAAATAAATTTAGCCAGCGGATAAATGAAATTACTTTTTATTTTTATTATTTTATTGTTGAAATTTGCATGCATTAAGTACTTAGATACCATTAATCTATGACGCGTGCGGATCGCACCATTTCGGGTGCGCGCCACTCGAAATTTAATCTTGACTAATCTTATCATGTAGCATAACAACTGGACCTATCCACTAATTTTCTATACGCCCATAACGACAAAAATAACTATACGCATTGTTTTCCCTTCCTTCGTATAGAGCGCCATGGCACCGCTTAAGAATCGTCGCAATATATGCTCTAAGGATATAACCAAGAACATGACGCTTTATACAAACAACAAAATCGATGTCGAGGTAGATCCCAAGACGCTGGCCTTTAAGAAGCCCACTGGCAATCCTTTAGTGCTAATGATGGCCTGGCTTATGGCCAAGCAAAAGCATTTGAAGAAATATGCACAAATCTACACGGAAATGGGCTTTGATGTTGTCGTCGTGCACATTACTCCGTGGCAGTTACTTTGGCCGGCCAAGGGCACACAAGTGAGTGTTAAATAGTACTTATCTTGATTTTGTTTAATCTATCAACTGTTTTTGTTACTTTCGCCAGGTGGTGGCCGCCGAGACTTTGAAATTTCTGGAAAATAATCAATCGTATGCGCCAATTGTGATGCATGGCTTCTCTGTTGGTGCCTATCAATTGGGCGAGATTATGTTGCAAATGTCACGCGACATGTCACGCTATAGCTGCATTTTGGATCGTTTTGTCTGTCAAATTTGGGATAGTGCTGCCGATATTACCGAAATACCTGTTGGTTTGCCAAAATCTATATTTCCCAAAAATGAGCGCATGCAGAGCGCATTGCGCAACTACACGCTATATCATATGAAGACATTCCATAATCAGGCCACCATACATTACATGCGCTCCAGTCAGATGTTCCACTCTACATTGCTCAAGGTGCCGGCTCTGTTCTTTGTGTCGGAAAATGATCCGGTAGGGCCGCCTTCTTCAAATGCAGCAGTACGCGACAACTGGGAACGCGCCAACATTAAATGCACTTTTAAGTGTTGGGAGCACTCGATGCATGCAGCGCATTTTATAAAACATCGCGATGAATACCTAGAGACGCTCTTTAAGCATATGGACATGTGTGGCGTGCTGGACGCACTTAATGTGCCAAAGCGTGCCAAGTTGTAAACTGATGCTGCTGCTGCTGCTTAGACAACTGGTGATATTAACGAGCATATGAATGAGTGTGGATGTTTTACTTTGATTTCATGATTTTACATAGACATTAGGAATTCTCTTCTCTACGTATTTTTTTGCGTCGTGTTATGAGGCAGAATCTTTGCAATCTACAAGTTTTCTCAACTGGCAATTTGAACGGATGACTACAGAACTTGTGCAAGCAAAAATTTATTTAGGTTAAGCTAAATGTCGTATAGAGATCTTATATGCTACCCAAGCAATTACAGACGAATTGAATGATGATGATAACTGCTAAATTCAAATATCAATGTTATTTATATTTTGAGACAAACATTATGTCAATACTGAATAAAGTAATTAAAACGACTCGAAATGTTTTTTAACTAAAATAAAATAATTGCAAACATTTTTATTTCGGTACATAAGGGAAACTTAAACTCAGCTAGTTTCAAGCTCGATTCAGAGCATATTGTATATGTAAAATTAGTCTTTGTCGCAGGCAGGAAGACATGAAGTTTACTATCTCCAATCGACTTTTTTTGTGGTCATCTCTCGCATTGAGCCAGTCAACTTACTTTGGCAGAAGCAATTTTGTAACTAAAATTCAACAATTTTCTTATAAAATAATTTTGTACACGAATTAACTGAATTGTGGAATTGAAAGAAAACCTGGATCCAAAGCAAAAGCCTCTTAGCTTCTGGTATCAGCAAAAAGTAAGTGAAATTTAAAGTCTGCTGAAGTCTCCTGTATGTCCAAACTTGCTTGTGGTTGTTTCTGGTTTTGAGCCCACCCAACCTATTGTTTCAGAGGTAATTTTTTAACTTAAAGATGACAGTCTAGGAAGATTTCTCTTTTAACATATTTCTGAATTTTAACTCTTAGAGAGAGAAGACGCTCATTCACGATGTAACTAAATTGAGGCAATTTAAGAGAAGCTGAAGCTTCTAGTATCAGACAAAGTTAAAAGGAACTTAAATACTTTGTACGAATTTAATTATTTTAATATATACTTATACCTGCCCCCTTTCTGATCAAACTCTTGCCAAATATTTTATGTTGTGTTCTATATTCGCTTAGCACTGCGTCTGAATTGTTTTATTAGCGAAAAAAGTTTTAGACAGTACATTTAAAAAAAAAATTAAATAAAAAAGTAATAACTGCGGACAGTACATTTAAAAAAAAAATTATTAAAAAAAAGGTAATCGCTGCGGACAGGATTCGAACCTGTGCGGGTAGAACCCAATGGATTTCAAGTCCATCTCCTTAACCACTCGGACACCGCAGCTGTGTTGTGAAGGCGGCCAAATTGCTCACAACTCAACAGAGCAATAATCAATAATAGCTTTTAAAATATAGATGGCGCTGTAACAATTATAATAGCGCCATCTTTCGCGTACAAACTACAGCTTATAAGTAATGCGCACTTTAGCGCCATCTATTGCAAAAAGCAGCAACTATATCACTCTGGTTTTGTGCGTAGTTTGGCACGTTGAACGACAGAGCTGCGGTGTCCGAGTGGTTAAGGAGATGGACTTGAAATCCATTGGGTTCTACCCGCACAGGTTCGAATCCTGTCCGCAGCGATTGCTTTTTTTGAACATTTTTTTTTTAACAATAATGATTTTTTGCCTTTTATTTCTGTATATTTTTTTATAAATGAACTCTCACATTCATTTGTATTTGTACTGTTTATTAGAATAATCAGCTTTTGTCTTTAAAACTATGATTTACATTTAATAAAAACTTAATACAAAAGTTTTGAATTGATAGAAATAGCCTTAAAAACTAAAACACTTTGTTTTCATCTCACTGCTTTGGCGGTGGACGATATACGCCCACGACCACAGCGTGATCACGTTCGTACGGCTCTAACGTCAGCTGTTCCTGTGGCTTCAGTTTGTCTGCTTGCATTTTCTTAACTTCAGCGGCAAAGACAGCCTCCGGTTGCGCTGTCGAGTCAATGCACGAAGCCTTGATCGAAATAACAAAGTGTCCACCATTCTTAAGAAAATGCTGTGCATTTAGTGCCACAATGCGTCCTTGATCGGGTTGTGCCACATCCGCAAATATTGTATCAACCATGCCGACAAGCATGCGATATTTGTGTGGATGTCTTGCATCTTCAATAATGGGAATAATGTTTGTACGCTTTTTCGCCACATTGATCAGATCACGACCTGAGCGATGTGAGAACTCTACAGCATAGACAAGACCTTCGGGACCAACCACATCGGATACATGGGATACTGTTGTGCCCGATGCACCACCCAGGTACAAGACCTTTGAGCCTGGTGGCATGTGTATTTTCTCAACGCCACCCAATATGGCAGCTGCCAACTTGGAACGGAAAGGGTTCCAAACACGATACTCAATCTTCTCGCCGCCACTCTGTAATGTATGAACTTTTTCAGTAATATATCAACTTGGGAATGCAGTTTAGCTGCTTGATGGTTCTCTCAGTTGTGCATTATTCTAAGTGCGCCAATACGCACCGGCAACTACTTCACATGCACCTTGAGTGCATATAGCTGCCGATATACATACTGGGCACTCATGACCACATAGTGCCATGTTCTGTACCCCTGCACAGACTCATCAATGAAAATACAAGCAAACTGCGCTAATTTTTTGTATACACACCTCAACGGAAATTCTTTTCTCGCCGTAAACCTCAGAGCCGGGTACAAAATTACGTGTAACCAAAGCGTCTTCCTTTCCACGCGCTATAAATACGCCCTCGTGACGATGTGGCTCAATTGTGACAGTCTTGCCGCCTTTAAAGCCACCAGCACCACCACCACGTCCGCCACCACCACGAGCGCCGCCACGGCCACCACCACCTCGACTGAAACCACGACCACCGCCGCCACCACGGCCACGATCTCCACCGCCACGGCCAAAGCCACCACCACCGCCACGACCGCCGCCGCCACCACGGCCTCCACCACCTCCACGTCCAAAACCGCCGCCGCCACCACCTCCGCGGCCACCGCCACCACCACGACCACCTCCGCCGCCGCGTGGACTAAAACCTGCAATAGAATAAGTATTTTATGTTACTAAAAAGCGCGCCGAATCGCAAAAAGTCTATACATTTTGCAGTTCATGTTTTATATTTACCTGGTTTACCCATTTTCAATTGCTAAACCTTGTAAATTCTTTGTATTTATATAAATTCAATCAACGATAATGCACGCGGCCAACCAAATGCTGTACCACACGCACAAAAAAAGAAACCACGTGTGTGCTTCTTCTTATCATATGCCATTCGAAGCACTTGTTGTGTTTTCAGGCATAGTTGTGTTTTAAGCATATCGATGATTTATCGATATTTGGAATACAACTCGGCGTGTAACCGCGAATCCAAACATAGCATTAATATTTGAAAATCACAGAAATATGCATAAGTGCAGCAAAACAATTTACTTCTATACTTACCAACCTGTTACAAAGTAACTCATTAATAATAATAACAATAAGTGATTTTGCAAAATTTTATGCAATGTTTATTATGTTCTTAAATATCAGATATCAGTGAGATTTTTGGAGCATCGGCTGGCGAGGCAGCTTTTCGCATTTTACGCAAAATGGGCTGGGCCTTCACAAGCAGTTCATTTGACAATTGACTTGGCGACATATTTATTACTTCCCTTAGCGCTTTGGCAAGCGCAAATAGATTCTTGCCCTTATATGTCACATAGTTTAGTTTATGTGCCTTCAAATAGCATGTGAATAAAAATGCGTAGCCATTCAAAGCCGCTGTTGATTTGAGACTAATCATAATTTCGGCAGCTTTTTCCATGACTTCCCTGTCAATACCCACACGCATGGCATTCAATAAAATGAGCTCAGCCTCTTGTTGTGAGGCAAACATTAAATGCTCCACATGCATGTCCCGACTATCCAATGTCGACTCTGTGGGCAAATTGGTATGACCACGCCAGAAATTTGCAAACTTTAGTTTCTTGTCTAGGGATTCCAATGTTTTTATGTAATTTGCGTAGTATTTAAATGCAAACTCGTGCATATATGCCACTCCTGCGTTTAAAGCAGACATGCGGCTGCTATCGTACTCGCCGAGATTGGAGCGCAAATAATCCACTGCCAGTATTACTTGCTTATTCAGCTCCCAATCATCCAAACGCCAGCACTCCAATTTCCCATGTAATTTGGTATAGCTGCAGCCAATTTTAATTTTATTACGCAACTCAAGCAATTTTTCAGAATCCTTGTTTGCTTGTTGGACAGACTTAAGTAACTTTCGCAATGCCACTATTTGCTGTCGATAACCTGCATAATTAATTCTTTCTGCAGCCACAATATGATTCAACAATTGAAAGATCTTTTGCAGCAAGTTATGATTTTCTGCTTCTCGAAATTTGCACAATGAGTTTGTGCAGCTGTCCAAAAAGTTAAACTGCTTAAACTGTAGCTCATTTAATTCATATGGCAGTAAAGTGGGACATATATTAACCTGCTGTACCAGGCGCTTCTTGTGCTGCCAATTACGTTGGCGCTGCGCCATTATTGGTCGCTTTACAACCAGCGTACTATTGATGTGTACATAAAAGTTATACAATTGTATTAAAAAGTGACCAGCGTTGGGACGCGTAAGCATTAAGTCGTTTTCCAGCAACATAGCCGTAATTCTGTCCACATGATGCTTGGCATGATCAATGCACTGGCGCACCATGCTCCAATAGAGTCTGGCGAACGTTTCATGTGTCATGGCTAGCTCAGCCAATGAGAGCCAAGTATCCTCAGGATTTTCATAGCACAACTCCAAAAATTGTTGTCTTGGTAAATTGTAATATTTTATGTTATTAAAGAATGTATGACGCTTGGCATTAAACGACGCGGTTTGGAAATTAAAGTGGGACAAAAGTTGCAATGTGTCCCGTTGGGCAAGCAGTAGCAGCTTGTCAGAGTTACAACAGTTTGTAAAAATTGGCGCCAATACTTGCTCCAACAAACTGGAGTACATTTCTCTCAATTCGGTTTCATTTTCGTTATCCGCATCAGCTTCCGAATCATGGATGGCAGCAAGTTCGTGTTCAATTTTGGACGTTACAGCTTCGTGCAAATGTTGAAGTATTAGCTGAGCATGTTCAGTGCTAAGCAGCTTAACATGACGTGCAATGCTTTCAATACATTCATCGGTTATAAATGCAATGGAATGCTGCTTCAAAAGTACCAATAGCGCACCATTCAGCTGACTTACGCTAGGTTTGCATTTTTCGCCGTCTATAAATGCCAAAAGCTCACCTATTTTAAGTTCCGACAACACCTCAGGAAAAGTTTTCGCAGAGGATGCATAATTGGGTAGCTCATTCACTATGCTGTGTTTGCAGAGCACCGCATCCTGCATAAGAAGTGTAAGTAGATTTTTCGTCTGCAATCCTATATACTGTTGACGGTTATAGAAAACTTCACTGGATGGCATTTCGTACCATGCCATGAAATCAGTAACTCTCACAACTTTCATTACGTTTTGCAGCACGTTTAGTTGATTATCTGCCAAGCGATGTAATATGGGTAAATGGTCGTGCACAATATTTGAGGTAGATTTATTGTTTGTGTACAGCGTGTACAATGGAATGTATTTTGTCATGTTGCGCTTGGCCGTATTAGGATCATATAAAAGCTGCAGCGTATGTATATTAGCTTCTACAAGCTTTTCTACAGCCTGTGCCAGGTATTTGTTTCGTCCACGTTGCTCCTTCAAGCCTTCTTCAGTAACAATGACATGGCCTTGTAACATGCGTGAGGCTAGCTTCAGTAAGTTGTTGTTGAGTTGCAACCACTTGACTGCATTGCTCTCGGGTCCATTACGTTGAGCATATGCTATGATAGCTTTTCCAATGGCCTTCATGTTTTCGCAAACATAATAAAGCACTTCTAACTTGTTGAATAAGTGCTCATAGTTTAAAATGCATATATTCCAAAATTGAGCAGTAAGCCAGTAAGGTCCATAAGCCAAAAATTCGTTGAATATTTGAGACATGCCACATTTATGGGCAATGATGAATGTAACAATTTGAGGCAACAGTGGGCATTGGTTCATTAGCTGTACGCAGTGAGTGTTGGCATTTTGTAACTCCTCCTCGGTGCAGTCATAAGTGTTTTGACTATTTAATAGCAAAAATATAAATGCACTGCGCAATTTATTTAGATCCGCCTTCGGATGGGCTATATATACTACTTCACCTTTACGTGTCTCGTGCTTCGTTTCCTTAATAAGATCATGCTCCAGCAAAATATTAACCAAACGTTGACACAACATAGCTATAGACTCCTCGTTTCCACTCCAATAGCGTAATGTATTAAGTTTCTTCTCCTGCTCATCAAAATTGCATATCTCATAACGTAGCTGCAGATGCAGTTCGCAGTAGTCTAGAGCTTCCATTCTCGATATATATTACTGTCAAACAAATCTATTAAGCAAAAATATAAACAGCTTAAGTAAATTATTACACGCTTGTGCGCTGAACTATTTGGAATGAGCGATATTTTACAATTGATATACATCGATAACATGTTATCGCAATAGAATAGCGATTATACCAGTCGTGCTTGCTTTGCACGGGTTGTCAGTACTAACGATAGCTACAATATGGCCGTCGGCTGCATTAAGAGCTTGTGAAAATTGAAACGCCGTGGTTTTAAACGAAAGAAAACTAATTAAAGTTAATCAAACTATACAAGCGTGCAAGCAAAATATATGAAAATGTAAGCAAATTAGTTTAGTGCCTAATAATAGCGATTTAATTAGCATAAAAAGCCATTTAAAATGTGCACAAGTGCCCTGCTGACACGGCAGAAAAAAAATTAGAAAAATATGTGCGTGTGTGTGCATTTAAAGAAAATTATAATCAAATTTGTGCGTGCTGCTTTTCATAAAATGAAAATTGTGTTTTTTGCAAACAAATTTTATGCATCGGCCTCAGCCGTGTCGATATGTTGTGTCCAATTTCTTTACGCCGTGTAAACTATGCCTGCCAATCTGCAATACCCCTTACCAAGACTTTTATGTACTGACCCCGTCCACGAACTCGAGCTGACCATGCATTTGTCGATTTTTGCATTTATTAGTCCTTATGAGACTACGCGTCGCGGCGTTGGTTGAACATTTCTTCACACACGTTATATACACGTACTGTGCAAACTTTGAAGCAGCTCGCGGCGTGTATTTTTTTCGATTTTCAGGTGCGTTTGATTTTTACTTAAACGCTGCTTAAAAATGTTGCACTCGGCGCGCGATTCACATCTTAAAAGACTAGAAATAATACACCCAAACTATCAATGTTCTGTTTTTATACTACCTATATATATTTTTTTTTATTGTTATCATTGTTGTTGTACGCATTTTAATATCTACATTTTTATAATTAATTGCAATATATTTACAGCTTTTTTGTGTATAGTGTCTATAAAATAATAAAAAGTGTACACGGTATATTAAAAAAATAAGCGTATCGCAATTCGGGGTAGCGTTTTAACGTGAGCGTGCGCGTAACTCACGCTATGGCGTCGCGCAGACGTGCCGATGTAAATCCTAAACTGCATATGGACAGGCAACCGACAGCGGCACGCATAACAGGTACTAACAACTCTGAACAAGCAGTTTAGATGTCGGCCCTGATCTTCGCTTTTGGTTTGTTATAATGTTTTAATTAAAAAATTTGATTTATCGTTGCAGATCCTTCATTGCCAGCTGGCAAGCGTCGCGAAATAGACAACGTCATGAAGAAAGCACGTGCCAATAACACCAACGACTACTGGGATAAAAAGCTAATCGAAGCTGAGGAAAAGGATCCAAATCGTTGGCGTCACACGGGGTACAAAAAAATGTACATACAGGGCGAGAGCAGCTCGGGCGAAAGCGAGCGCGATACAGGCGGCTACAATCGTTATAATTCGGGTATGAATGCGGGTCCGGCATCGGTAGGCCCGCCACCGCGTTATGCACGTTCTCGTTCGCCACATTCGCGTAGTCGTTCACGCTTGCGCAAATCGCCGCCACTTTCACCACCGCCACGTCGTCGCTCTCCGCCAGGTCCCATGCATGGCATGGACCGCCGCGGAATGTCGCCACCGTCTATGATTGATGGCCCGATGCATCGTGGGCGTCCGCGTTCGCCGCCACCGCGAGGTATTATGCCACCCCGTTCTCCCAACGATATGCATCGTCGACCGGGAAATGGACATGGGCGTCCGCGTTCACCGCCCGAACCATCGGTATCGTCCACGTCGTCTTTACGGCGTAAGCCCGCTTCGTCACGTTCGCCAACAAGTCGTCGTCGGTCGCCGCCATTGCCACCTCCGTCGGCCGTTGACAAACGAGGTATTGGTGGAGCGCATATATTGCCGCGTTCTAAGCGCCCGCCGTCGCCGCCGCCAAGAGTAAGTTACAAAGTTACTAGATGAACATTAAAATTCATGTTGATTGTTGCTTTCGTTTATTCTATCCTAAGCAGCACTCAATGCGTTCGCGTTCAAACAGTTCAATGAGTAGCAGTTCTGATGATTCCTGCTCCCTTTGCTCGCCTAGCCATCGTCACAGATCTCGGTAAGCATGTTATCAAAAAAGAAAAAACCAAAATACTGCTGTAGATTGAATGAAACTAACATTTCTTTTATTGCATTGTAGATCTCGCGGTCCGCGTTCACCACCGCCAAAATTGCGTGGCCATTACCGCGCTGGCGCGCAGCCATTGCCGCCACCGGATTCGCATGGTCGCATGCATGGCCGACCAAGCACACCGCCGCCTGTGCGTGGTAGCGTTGCAGTATCCGATAAGTATCGCGATCCAAAAATGTCACGTCATATAAGTCATGAACGAAGCGCCTCAACCGATGTTCACATGAAAATCGGTCGATCCTCACGACATTCACCACCTCCGGAAGATCCGCGTTTAAAACATCGTCCGCCAGAGCCACCAGAGCCAGCCTCAGTGGCACCAGTTGGACCGTCACAGGCTAAAAAGAAGAAAAAGGAGAAAGAAGTTAGTTGACTCAAAATCAAGTTATCACAGAATTGTATTTAATTACTTTTTCGCTTGCTCTTAGCTGCGACCACGTATTAAAATTGAAGGTGAAAAACGCAAGAAACATACCACCGGCAGTAATGCAGGCAATGGTAACTCGTCGTCGGATTCCGATGACTCGGGCGGATCAGACAGCGATGAGGCTTCGTTGCCAAGTTTTTCCGCGACTACGCGTTTAACATTGTCTGAAAGATTCGGAAAAATGGCTCAATGGAGCATGGATCGTAGTAACATGGAGAACATGCGTATTACAAAAGACTCTGCCGGTGGCGCGCTTAAGGTCATGATTGAGGAAGGTCTCGAATCACCGCCGCGTCGTTATTCGTATTCTCCAGCGCCGGCTGGTCACTTTCCGGAGGAATTGGCCACAACAGCACCGTCGGGTATGCTGTCGTGGGATGACGTGCGTGTGCGTTACGAATACTACAAAAGTCGTGGCTATTTGAGGGATTTAGATCTGAAGGTAAGCGTTTTTTGCCAAGGTATTTATTGTATTATTAATGCTATATTTTTTCCCCCCTTTTACTAGGACTATATCAAATGGGAAGAATGGTGGTATAAGTATCAAGAGTGGTTAAAACAAGAACGCTACTATGAGTTCTGGGATCGACAACAAATGCGTCGTCGTCGCAAAAAGTTGCCAGTGACTCAGCGTTTAAATTAAAACATTTATTTAAAAGTTCCATCCTCGGTGATTTTTAATTTTTTATTATAATTCGGACTGCTTTTTCTTATAGTTTTCACTTAGGTAACGCAGAAGTTGAATGTTTTAGTTTTTCAATTATTAACCCATAACATAGTTCGCTAACCCTTACGCTCATAAATGATGTTTTTTTTATTACATTTAAAATGTATGAAAATGCATTTTTCCAAGAAACATCGTCGCTGTTTACCTTAAAATTGGTAAACATTCTATCGCCAATGTTGCGTAAAATAGTCGTAGGCTTTAAAGTAATTAGAATTTTTGACTTAAATGTCCTAAAGTCTTTTGACAATGGAAAGCTGATGGTCTGAAGAAGTACGACCTGTGCTACATTGTTTTTTTTTTCGTGAAGTGAAGTGAGTATTTTACGCAATTTTGTAGATTTTTTGTAACCCGTAAGTTCTGCGCATTAGACATTTGTAAACACATAAAACACATGAATTAAATGAATATTCTACATAAAGCTAATAAAGGCAACACTGCAATATATAAAATGCATATAAATAAGTTGTTTGTACTCTATAAAGTGGGCAAAACATTATTTATTATAATATAAAGTTTGGGTTTTTATTTAAAAAAAAAAGACGGAAAAAGGTAAATGCACCAGCTCAATGATATCGTGGTATGTACTGCTCCAGCAAAGATGACCAAGGGGACAAGCTAGTCTCAAATGGAAAGACTATGTGAAGTATTCTATCTTCTGCAGTATAAGGATAGATTCCCTATGGGAGTAAGTGCTCGCAAATTAGTGGCGCCGGCTAGTGAGGATCAATAAGTACAATAAGTTTATTTAATGGAACGCCGTTTATAACATAAAATATCTAAATTTTATTTAATAATATATCTAAATTTATCAAAAGTGGAAATTTAAGATGCCGCCTCGGAAATGAAGGATTGTTAAACCTTGTATACAAAAAAGCAAACAAAAATAAAAGATTTTATGTTGTCAAGGTATATATAAATATTTTGAATAAATTTTCAGTTTTGGAAAATGTATATCTGCTTTGACTTAAATTTAATGCGCACAAAAATCATTGGTTGATTCTCAGCTTATTATGGGTTATGTTTTCAGCAATATATGTTCGCAATTATTTACTTTTTTGATATAAACTAAAACAAGTGGCTTGAAGTATATAAAATTTAGATTTAAGCGGAATGCAATCTTTATTACTTGAATATCGTTTGTAATTGGCACATGTTAATAATAATAACATTAATACGCAGAAACTAAAATATGAGCAGGCACAATAACGTATACATCAGAAATTGCATTCCACAAAGCCATACCTAAAAATAATTTTTCGCAATGTATTTGTTTTAAAACATTTTAACAGCAAGATTAAATATTTACTTATGTATTAAAATAAATACGAACAACAATGTGCAATTGTGCTTAAATCAAATAAAAAAATTCAAAAATCAAATATGTATACATATATGTAATCTGCGAGTTTGGCAAGCTGGGTGAAATTTTACCGGCTTTGCACCAACTTAGATTAAGAAATGCCCATTCGTTAAGATTTACAATAGCCAAGATGAAAAGGGTAATGAACTTTAACAATATTCGAAAAGAGCTAAATGAATACTGTTAGTGGATGATGAGAACAAAATTGGCCTTTGATGTTCGTTGTTCAAGTTGACTAAAAATTAGGAAAGTGATAGATTGAACATAAATATAAAAAAATCACATTCTATGAAATTGTGTAAATTAATTTAAAAAAAAAACGAAATAATAGGCAAAATAAAACTCTGCTTATAAGATAGAGGTGCTCTTCACATGTGCTTGCTGTTTGTGAGTTTTTGTTGTTGTTTCTATCGAATTAAGTTGAAATCTATTTATAGATTTTCAACGTGGTGCTCTTTAATCGAGCTCTCTTTGTCGATCAGCCAAATCCAATGTGTGGAACATCGCAAACATATCGGTCCTGTGGCGCAATGGATAACGCGTCTGACTACGGATCAGAAGATTCCAGGTTCGACTCCTGGCAGGATCGCACGAGTTTTTTTCTTTTTATTTTTTTTTATTGTTTAACATTATTT
Organism: Chymomyza procnemis; assembly: GCA_035046065.1. Taxonomy (NCBI): domain Eukaryota; kingdom Metazoa; phylum Arthropoda; class Insecta; order Diptera; family Drosophilidae; genus Chymomyza; species Chymomyza procnemis. The sequence goes on along the minus strand of JAWNOJ010000023.1, from coordinate 4,721,277 downwards.
CAACGATTTTTTTTTAAGAATAATATATTTTGCTTGATATACTTGGTTCTTATTAAATTTTATAGACTAAACTAAATATGTACCTGTAAGTGTAAGTAATACTTATACAAATTTTTATAATTATATATTATGATTAAACAAATTATTGAACAATTTTATATAATAGAAATTGCGCTGGAAAGCCTATTTAAATCTGTTACAAATTTTAAAGTTGCTATAAAAGCATGCAGATTAATTTAACCCCCACTAAAGGCAGCCCATTGTAAGAATGGCTGTGATGATAGATTGGTTCTATTTATCTATTTTATTTATCACTTATCAAACCTTTGGTAATGTTTAAGGTAAAACTTATTGCGGAGCCGGACCTTAAACTCCCGGTAATAATACAGTTAATAAACATCTATGGAGAGCGGGCCTATCTAAAACTGCAGAGTGAAGCCACTGTCTTAAAATGATGAAACTACCAGATATGTACGCGTGCCTAGTGCTGATATGAATCATGGATTTGACAAGCTACCATAAGCCACTTAGGTATCCTATTTTAAATTTTTTTGTAAGGATGCGAAACATGAAAAATCGCCAATCGCAGCGGCATCAATGGAGTGAAACCTTCAGAAAGCAAAAATATGGCAATTTGGGTTCAAGTGAAAAAAATAGCATGAGATAGATGGAGCCATTTTGTGGCTACCCTAAATTCTTCTGTGTATACGAATTTTGCACTTTGTATAAAATTTAGGCACATATAATATTCACCATTCAAGGCCCCTTCATTTGGAGCCCTCAAAACCACATTTATTTGGACATGATTGTGTACGTACGAAAGCAAATTTTTAATTTGTGCACAGTTACTTTTGTCATTCTATCTAGAGGAACCTGTAATTTTCGATTCCTTCCGCGCCATATACTATATTATACATTACAATATAATAATAAATAGTTATAACTATAAAAATCTTTAGAGTTTCCCCTATTATAAACGGATATCACTTTTTCTATCTTTACTCATCTTGATTTGCTATGAATCCCCTATTTTGTCAATGGTAATCTTGTGGCTCCTTTTGTAATCAATGTTTAAATTTAAATTTATGTTATTCCCTGATGCCAACTTTTATATTGTAAATCCCTGTTGTTAGTCAACTTCAGATGTGAGATCTAAATGATTGGTATTATATCTAATCTTGCTCATGCTCTATTGTAATATTTCTAAAATTTTATATCATTAAAATTCAAGGTCAACTGGATTCAGTTGTATCCCTAAATAATAATAATAATAAATCTATTATGATAATAAATAGTAAGAGCCCATCTATCAATCTTCTCCATATCTGTGCAATTCCAAAAAAACTTTGTTGACTTCTCCTAAAATTATGGCCAAAAGAATCGTGATTGCAGTACCATTTAAGGTTGGAACCTTACAAAGAGGTAACCCTCAAATTAATCTTCCGAATCATTAGAAAATGGAATATTTTTGATTTTATCTAATCAATTAATTCATCTTAGGGTTTCATTGGGCTTATCACGTTCCAGAGCACAGCGGATTTCCAGTGTGAACTAATACAAATTCAATTTCATGAAGTGTAAGAGCACTATATCAAATTCCATTAAAAAGGTAAGTGTTTTTGCTATGGTTATGTAACATGCCATAAGACAAATCCATTTACTAAGTATCCAATAGATTCGTCAAACTCTGTTATGCAACAAACTGGTGTTTAGAAATTCCTATAAATTGCCAGTTCTTTGTAGTTCTAGTCATTAGTAAATCGTACTTGGATAATCATGAAGTTTTACACTCTCTTTGTAATTGTAGCTTTGGCTCTGGCTAACCAACACGAAATAGATAGAAATACTAATACCAATTCTAATTCGGTCATTTTGAAATCACAACCTTGAAGTGGCTGTTATAATGCAATATCATAAATAAATAAATGTTTGTGTGAAAAACAAAAAACAACTTTTATTATTTTTGCCTTAAAAAAGGTTTTTTTTTTTTTGATATTAAGTGAGGTTTTAGCATGAGAAACTGAAAAACTAAAAAAGACTTTGTGGTTGAAATATAAGTGAGTATCAATGCTTCAGGGAAACCCTATTCTGAAAACTCTATAGGGTATTATGAATTTTTTGCCACTTGATGGCAAGTTCAAAAAGAACATTCGCCAGAACTTTGTGTGCTTGTGCAGATTCTTGGTGTATCTCGCGCTGGTTTTGTTCTTGGACATAGGGTATACTTAAGTCGTGGTGAATTGTCACGTTGTTACGTTGTGGGCGCTCCAAACTATTGTCCTATTTAGGATGCGTTCTATGACACTGTTTTGAGCACGAACTTTACAGCTATTGGTACCGTCGCGACCTCCCTACGGCTCGTTTCCTTTTGTGCAGAATGTGGGTAAGCCAGATTAGTTGTCTATCGAGCCCAGGTATTTGGGTGCAGGTTCAGCAGTGAATCCGTTAAGAATTGCGGCCAGGCAGATCAATTGCACACAGTAAATGTGGACTGTGTGGACTTATTCTTAGTTATAGTAATTTTCCATAACTGCAGCGAAGGCTCGATGGCATTTAACTGTTTGTCTAGAATAGCAGAAGTGTTATTTGGTAAGTACGCAAGATAGTGTGAAGAGCTGTGTGGAGCGTGTACGAGATCGATCAAGTACGCTGCATTGCAGCACTACGGCATTGATGCCCCTAATGGCTGCCATTGCTTCGCCGATTCTCACCAGAAATGTCCTACCATTAAAATAGATTGCAGTAGGGCGTAGTGAGCGTGGGGCAAGCTGTTACTGATCGTATTCAAAAGCCCTAGGTGCTAAACTCTGTTGAAAGCTTATTCTATGTCCAGCAGAATGGCGCTGCAGTGCTGCTTTACGTAGATGGCGTTGATAATATTGCTCACTATGTGGTGGCATTGTTTCGTTGTGGAATGTAAGAGCCTTTAGGCAAAGCTTGAGGCGAGACTACCATCGCGATTGCCGGACTCTCGAGATGCGGATGATTTCCGCTTTTTATCAAGGATAAGGAAAGTCAGCCACCAGCCCAATTGTTACCGGCTTAAATTCTCACATGATTGAAGTGGAAAACTGCTGACATCAACATAATGAAAAAAATCAACATAATGTGAAAATTTGACGTCAGCGGATAGTAGGAAGTTAGAACAGTCAAGCGAAAGGTCAACAGCAAATATTTTAGAACCAGTAAAACATGTATTCAGAACTTATTATAGAAGATTATATGGATGTATCATAAAAAAAATACTGCTCGAAAATACGAGTGCATGGGCAGATTAACTCACCCATAAAAGGGGTAAAATATCCTGCATCCTCTCAGGAAAAATAAATAATTTTAAATTAGTAAGAAGCAAAAGCCCTTAAAAAAAATTATTCCCGTTGACTATGCTGCCATCGCTCCAAAGGCGCACAATGGATCTATAATTAGCTGTTCGAAGAGAACACTGCCAACAGTTTATAGCCAATTTTTTTCTACGTAGGTGCCTTCAACTAATAGAGACTTACTTAGCTATGCCAGTTTTAGATAAGTGCACCGACGAAACCCATTGGCAAACGAGTAGGAAAAATTGAACAATAGCATTGAATTGATCCCTACCGACAATGATACAATACCAAATGTTGACACGTTATTGCGATCTAGATATAAAGTGATTAAAGCTACTAGAGAAATGAAAATCGGCAAGTACTAACAATTTTGCAGAATATGGTTCTGAAACGTCTACTAATATTAGGATGCAGTTTTTTGTTATTAAGTTTGGGAAGTGTTTCTAGATTCTTGCTAGATTTGAGGAGGATAGCAGCTATATTTCAATAAAATAATAAACATTTTTTATAATAATACAATTTACGAACATTTAAAAGAATTTAATTATTTTTTCCAGCACTCCTTTTATTGCTTTTGCTAAAACACATTCGTTTTAAGACCAGTACCAAATATTCATTATTAAAATGAATCCGAACATAACCAATTTATTTTCGAATTGTTTTGAGAAACGTATTATTCCTAATTTTTGTTGTATCCCTGCAGATTATTATTCAAAAAGCTTTAATCATTCATGAGCCCATATGAACTCCTTTATATATCCTGAATTATGTAAATGTATATGTATATATGTACATTTTAAATCCGACAGTAAACGTCGAGCTGATACTTTCGTGAAAGATAACCCTAGTTTCTGCCGTATTTTCCGATAAAGCTCAACGAATTTAAATTTGCTGAAATTGTATAACAAATAATAGTGAGAACGATTTGTTGTGCTTTATTTGTAATTTTATTTTCCTGCACATCGATTGCTTGTAAAGCTATAAATTTTTGCAGACTTAATTTTATTTTTTTGGTATTTGGCATCGCTGAATCACCGGTTCAATCCCATGGGCGCCTCGACACGCTCACTGGTCAGATCCTTGGCCTGCCCGACTTCCGCTATCTCAGGGTTCATTATTTCCCAATCCCGATACTGAACTGAATCGACTTGATCGTGTCAATGGGTCTTTCTCGACATAGACATTGTACACCTCAATAGTACCGCTTACTGAGTCATCAGCCGCGGCTTCGTATTGGTTCACCTCCATATTACCTTTCACGAGTACACGTACACAGCCAAACTATCTGCCTATCATAATCATCATATCGTCAAACGATCAGACAGACAACACCGCCCACTACTTTTTTCTGTGTCATCTACGTGATACTATATATATCTCACACATATAAATAGCAATTTTCTCTGACTTTTACTGTGTGTATACCCATTAGTTATCCTTAGGAGCAGCACTTTTAGGGTGCAATTCGCTTCGTCACATGTAAATAGTTAAAGCAAATAGCATCTGGAATGTAGAATCCTCGCAAGTTATTTTAATAATCTAACAAAAAGGGTGCAACACATACAGCTTTAAAACATTTTTTTACCGGCTGATACCCTCATAAAAAGGGCCAACGAATCCGGAAAGTAAACGTTAATGATTACTCAATGGTCCCAAAGCACTTGCCCTGTCTCTTAAAGGATTTTATTCACTTAGGTCCTATGAAATATTCCAATTTAAGGACCTTCCTGAGTCTCTACCCTTATAGCCATTATGAGTTCTCTGTGAATCGTTATTGGTTGTTAGCAGATTATCCTTAAATCTAAAGGCCGATCTATCCATCAGTAAACTGTGGCCCGTCCACTTGCCTTTATCTCGACATAAGCAATAAACCCAATAACCAATAACCCCAGTAATCCATACAATCTATTAAATTTGTGTTCGTTGATACGTACATAAAAAAAAATAAAACATTGTAGTGTTATCTTCAGCAAAGAATTACTATAAAAATAATATCTGCATAATTTATCTTGTCCTGCGAGAATTATCTACCTAAACTTATTTTTGGCTTTCTCTATTTAGAAAAATGTATATTTTTTGTGCCAAAAAAAACCCTCTAAAGTATATACACACGATACTAGGTAGAGCACATTTTGTACAAGGAGTGGAACGATGTCTAATTTAATTAAAATTATTAACTCTTTTTTATACACTTGTGCTTTTTTAAATAAGGCATTAGCCACACTTGTTAGATTTGATTATACAACAAAATTGATTGGTTGATGTAAATTCGCTATAAATTGCCCATTCTCAGCATTATGGGTAATACTTGCCTAAAAACGTAAAGCCATGCAGTTCTACAAAGTTCTTACTCTGATATCAATGGCGTTGATCCTACAAGCGAGCGATTTGGACTTAAATAGGAACACTAATACTAATAACATCGTTTTATCAAAATAACTTAATTTGATCGAAGATTAAAACAAATAAAAACTCATTTTAATCTGCGCAAATAAATTAATTGTGTTTGTTGTTTTTATAAACATTACTAAAAGGAACGCTGTTCGGGACTAAGGGGATTTTTTTTTTAATAAAACGTTCTCCGATAAATTCTCAAGTGAATTTAGGACATTCATAAATAGTAATCGCACAATTCTTTAAGGAATATTAATATAAAAAATTCATGGGGAAACTACTATTTAAGAGGTCTTCTCAATTTTGTGCTGAAAAATAAAGCAATCGCGACTTGACAATTTTTTGTTGACATGATAAAAAGGTTGAGTCAAGTCATAAAAACAAAAAAGCTTTTATAAAACATGAAAAATGTATAAAGTTTTGTTTAAGCTACATACATTCTACAAAGTAAAGGGCGATTTTTCTAGAACTTGCTTATTTGACTTAAAAAAAAAATAAATAAATTCAGCATAAAGTATAAAATCATTGTTTGCGACGATAGAACTATCATAATGTTTAACGATAATTTCATGATTTATAAGTTGGGTATATCGGCAATTATTGCTCACATACCTTTAATATTGCTACTGAAAGGCAATCAATCGTTGCAGACTTGTTGTATCTATATACAAGAGCCCTAACATAGGCCCACAGTATAGTATATACAGGCGTTAAATCACTTGATCTACTAGGCGGAGAAATGTTTTGGGGGCTTGTTGATAGTTGCCGATTATCGTAATCGTTGTACGGTAGCGCTCGCCATTTACAATATATGTACATAGTTCCGACCTTTGCCGTCTTGGCAAAAGCATGGCTCAATGATGCCGCCGGACTATAATGCATGCAAAATAGTGCATTGGTTAAAAGCTTGTAAGTAATGAGAACTTGAGAGAGTTGATGATTAACACTTGACTTACCGAATTCGCATTTTACTTTTAAAATTCAATTATTTGTAAGCACTGTTGGCTTATAAGTCAATTTATGTTCACATTATAGACCAATTTGTTTAACAGGCATTCAAGGCACTTAAGCCGCGGCAGCTGGTAACACGGATATGTTACCAAAAAATTAACTGATAAACCAATACCCTTTAGTTAACTTAGTTTCTTCAAAATTGAAGTTAGCTATGTATTGGTATGCATTTTCAATCTCAATCTGAAATGCATCTCTCAAACAGATGTTTTTTGCATAGAAGGCTGATGCGCATGTCTGTAGCTTAAATGAATAAGTAACACGTGTTTCCCAAAGCTCACAATAGCAGCTAAAGAGCAACAGTAAACATAGAGCGAACTGCGTAGAGATGGGCGCGTGACAAATTTTCGTAGTCCCATAAGTGGAAAAAACTATTGTTACGGAAATCTATAAATAAATTTATTCGCTCAAGATGTCTGTATTATTACAGTTCGAAGAGAACAGCCGAATCCGAGATTTACTTAGCCATTCCTTTGCACGAAAATGGTTTTTTATTTTTTGCACGATTGACTTTTTAAAAGATAAATAAAACTTTTTTTACAAACTTTTTTTAACAAAGAATTCAAAGTAAATTTCTTAGGCCGCTGGAACATTATACGAGCATGGAATCCGGTGACCATCTCTAGTGCTATGCTCAAACAACATTTTGCCGGTGTTGTAATTTCCTTGTAACCCACCTATGCAGATACAAACTTACTCCATCGTCTCGTGGTTGCCTCTCCCTTATCATTTGCTTGCTCTCTCGTTGTTGCTATAAATGTATAAAGCTTTGAGTTGCGTCAATACAACCCCTAGAAGAGTCATCCCCAATAGAAGCTTCCTGCAACTAATGCCCGTTTGCCGTGGTTAGTCTTTGCCGAGCTTGAGCTGAGTCATCATCGTATTCAGAAGTGCCAAAGTCAACAAAGTAAATTCCTCTTAGGGAAAAGTCACAACGCGCAGCATTTCCCATATACACATATACGTTGCATTGCAAAGGGCGGCGCGCAAACAAAAATTGGTATAGAGAGAAATTTGTTTAAGGATCTTAAGCGTGTTTCGCGCCTTGAAAAAATTACAATCTAAAAACAATTTGTATGCGTTTTAAGTGCAACAGTTTTCAAACGAAATTAGCATATCAGTTTAAACGTGCATAAACTTGAACGGAGCGGGGTAAAGCTTTCCGATTGGCTAGGACCTTGTGCTTAGTATAAAATATTAATGCACGCCTGATGAGAAATGTGTAATAAAGGATTTGTGTGTGCCAAAGGTCAAAGTTAAATTAATGTTTGTGTTGTGATGAGAGTATTTCCGTATTTTCTAAATCTAATGGAGCGCGGTGTAATACTTAAAAATGGAAAACTCTCCAGCGAATTCAATTGAAAAGCAAATTGATAACTTCCTGGAGCAATTTAAACGTAGCGCTTCCAAGGCCATAGATGTCGAGTGGGTCAGTGTCAGTAGCGTAAGTGCGACTGGAACTGGTGCCACGATGGCTGCCGCAACTGGGATCAATAATGGCATAGATGTCTGCCAGACGGCCAGCCCAACAAGACAGCCAATGCAGCATTTGCTGCAACGCACCAAAAGTCGCTCCAGCTGTTTGGATGTATCACAGCTATCAGGTAAGATTGGGCGTTACTTGAATATGCCAATAATAAGCATATAATGACGGTTGAATGACTTCTGTAGAGTTAGTAGACAGTGTTAAGTGGTTGTACACAAAGAGTTAACTTCTCACCAGGACAGCGACCCAACGAGTGGCGTCAGTTTCATGACGTACACACACCCGCACACACATAGAGCTAAACGCCACTTTCTTGCTTCTTTTATATGTAATATGGATGTACGTATTGATTTTCTATGCCAAACGTTTTGCTGTAAATACCTAGGTAGTCACCTTTATTTTGGCAACTTGTGGGTTTCCTCAAGTTCAGCAACTTCAACTATTAAATTCCCATAATGTGTATAGGATGGTTATATCATCTCGATGACGGTGGCTCTCTCTACAAGAAAGCTTAAATTGAAATAGGAATGTACTTCTCACATATGTAAGTGCACTTTAATGGCCGCCCAGATGACATACATAAATAAAATGCTACACCCCAGTTAAATGACCGTTTGGTTCTCGTGTTGCATTCCGGGGGTGGATGTTACGGCGTGTTTTGTTATTTTTAATTTTCTTTTTTTTTTGTGCTTTAACGTTAGTCAGATAACATTTTCTTGACAACTATTTTCCCTAACAAGTATGACCTTGCTTTTGTTTATGCAGTGCTGTGTCATTTGCATTTAGGCGGCTTGTGGGCTTTATTTATGCAAGTGATTAGTTTCACAACATTTTGTTTAAAAAATGTAATGAGTTTAGAAATTGGTCAGTGAAACTATAAACTGTAAATCCAGAATCAACAAAGAATGCTCTATGAAGTTTGTAACTACGTCAAAATTTGGAAAGTTAAAATTAATTTTGACAAATGCGAAAAACTGAAAAACATTTCAGATGAAGTCTAGCTCTGATTCAGTAATGCTAATTAAAGTCCTTATGTATAATGTACTTTTTCTACTGATTTTCACATATGCTTGCCAAATATGGTTCACCATTTTACTATTTATGGAAATAATTCGAGTTTTTGAGAAAAAATGGCTGGATAAGCACTTTATTATACAGGACCCTTAGAGCGACTATATATAGTACGACTTCAACAGAAAACCTTATATTTGCAAATATAAAAGAGATTGTTAATTAAAAATGTTCTTAGTGCATAGTTAATAATATACTAAATGCACTTTACTAAGTTATTGAAGAATGTATAAAGTTTGCACTCAAAGATTTGTACCTTCTGCGACCTTAATCTGTTTAGAAAAAGTTGCCTACTATAGAACAGTTTGGAAACTCCAATTTTCGATCAAGTATTTAGAAAAGCGAATATAAATTTTTATTGAGTGTTTAGATAGGTCCGAATTTAGATTCAATCAATCGCTATTTGTTGGGGATATGAAACAATAATATATATTACATTTTAGCAATTAGTTCTATATGAAATCGTGTTTTTTTTGGCAATAAGTTTTATTTTTAAGGTTAGTGAGATATTGAGATAAGGGCTTTTCATTGTTCTGTATTAAATTATAAAAACTTGAATGATTATCTGAAAAGAAATGAATAATTTAATTATTGAAAACACAAGAGTGATTGTCGTGGGTCCATTTGTACAGATTTGAATGTAATCTATTAACTAGCGTTTATTATAGTATACATGAATATGTTCTGCTCATATAAGCATATACTACATTTGTTATTAGTTTTTGAATAAACATGCCATAAAGAAAATATTTTCCATGTTCTATATGAACAATTTTTATCAATACAGATATCTCCACGCTCTGCCTTTAGAGCATTGACTGCATAGTCAAGGTGAATAACTTTTTTGTTATGTTTATTGTTTAGTAAACTGCTTTATAAAACAGCGCACATTTGTTGATAAACCACAACAAAATGTTGACAACTTTTCAGCACTGATCTTGCGTTTAAAATGTAATTCAAATTAAGCAACTGTCAGCTGTTTGTGGTATTTCATTTTAGTATTTTTTACATACTTTAGCAGCTGCCAGATCATCAATATTATTTTGCAATGACATGGCAACGCTGTTTCAAATGTTTTTGTTTGTGTTTTTATAAATGCACTATTAAAACTTAAACATTGTATTTTGTTGTATATTTAAATAAAATCTGCGCGGATCTCAGTGAAAAGACGCGTAATAACTTTTAAATATATATAAATACATGTATTTGTAGTAAGGTATTTAATCTTTTCAACAATATAATACACGATCAATAAAGTAAGTGCTGTTTGTTCCTGTGTGGTCCTTTAAGGGCTGGCTAAGTGAGACTCTGCGCTCACATACGTATGTTAAATCATAGTGTTAAAATTAAATAAATTAAATACACCAGCGACACTTGCCGGCGTACCAAGCTTGGTTTTACAAATGTGCCGGTATAGTGCGTTAGCCGGTTGCCCTTTAGCGCTGCTTTGCCAGATTTGCTTTTAAATGTTGATATTGGTTAAGGCTTTGACGCAAAATTAATATGCAGCTGGTTTAACTTCTTGGTTTCTAACAGCTGCTATCTTGCCTTTCGCTTGCCATTGTTGTCAAATTGGCTTGATTATGTAAATATGGTATTATGTATTCAAACAAAGACACACTCACACACATACGCCAACACATACACCCCACTTCAATAAGACGCACCTGTGCAGGTGAGTGGTTTAGTTTCAATCGTACAATTTAACGGCTCGCACGCTGAAAAATAAAAAAAAAACGCGTACGGATATCTTTCCTTTTATTATGAACCAAAATAGTTTTAGTTACAACACAATGTGTACAAATATCTTGCAGTTTCTACTTTGTAAAAGTAAGTAACACACGATAGTGTTCTACTTTGTTTGGAAGCACTACTTCCACAAACAAAAAAGAGAGTGTGTAAATAGAACGAGATTACAAAATTTAAACAAACAAAGCAATAAAGTGAAACCATTGTAGTAAATGCAAAAATAAATGAAGAAAACAAGCCAAACACTGCACGCAGCGCATCAAGTTACAGGGCACGGTTATTGTTGTCAATTGCTCTGAGTGTCCACTAATATGACTACTAGTGCTAAAGCATCCGGAACTGTCACTTAAGTCGTTAAATTTTTAAAAATGCTATCACTGCTCTAGGTAACATTAACAGAGATTACATGTTTCTATGCTTTTGCAATTAAATAGTTTCATTAGAGTAGAATTTATGTTTTGGAAGTTTAAGTTTGGTGTACTTTGACTTTAATATCAAAATTAACTTTAGTTAATAAATAAATTAAAATTATTATTACATATTATTGAAAAAAATATGGCTCAACAGAAGAATGTGACCAAAATGCCGCTTAAGCAGAGTGACGCAAAAGATAGCACCGAAACTACAGACAAGTGCATTACAGATGTGCTCTTGAAGGGAGGTGGTGGCGCCTTAATTGGTAGCATTGTTTCGTTATGTTTAACACGCCCCCGTATCTATCCGATGTGGCTTTGCCTAGGCTTTGGCATTGGTTTGGCTTATGAGTGCTGTCAGAAACGCTGGGATTCCCTGCCCAAGCAACAGAAGTCTTAATTGAGAAATTTTTGGTATTAACAATAAATGTTTCTTTCGTCGTTACGACTTAATATCAACGTTTGTATTCTTTTATATGAATTGATGCAGTATGGAAATGTGCGCAGTTATGAATGCTTTGGGTTTCCGCGCTGATAACCAGCAAGTGCTACACAGCGTGCTGCTCTCTGGCGTTTCATTCTCATTTACTCGTGACAGCAGTGCCCGAAAGTATCTGTATCTTTCAGTACAAAAAACAGCGCAGTCATAACGCCGGTCTCAACGCTGCAGCATCGTCGTTTCGATGTTCTCAGTAGATGCCCAATCGTGCGCTTGATTTTTATTTATTTTTAATAATAATCGCGGCAGACGGAAGACGTAGACGCTTCTTTGGCAATTATTTGCGCTTATGAAATGAGCGAGCATAAAAATTTAATGTGTAAAAGCCACAACTAAATAGCAAGCAAAGAAATTATATTTAAAATCATGGTACGTGCCGCTTGCTGTCTTTGCTCTGTACTCTGTTGAGTTTTGTATCTTTTGCCGCCTTGTATCCACACACGTAGTTGTATGTTTGTGCATAAGTTAAACGTGTCGGTTGAATGACAAATGCGAGTGCGCTGTGCTTTGTGCTGCCGTATATGTTTGCCAAAAATAAAGATTCGACTGAAAAAATTTGCACCAAAAGGCGCAAAAATGAGACAAATCTTGTTGATTTGGAACTCGAAATAAAAATTGCGCTGCATGCAGCTACAAAAAAAAGTAAAAGTTCAACAAAATAGATAAAACCTTTTCAGAACACATAAAGTGGACCAGCGGCAATAAAAAACTCTCAATTGGTGCTGATACATGTACGTAGTTGCCCAAAGACAAGTGCACAGTATACATATAAGCAATTTTTTTCTATTAATTTTGCGCTGCTCCCACGTTCTATCCACACTTGGAAAACATTTGAGCCAAAGCATTGGGTTCAACATTCTCTTTCTAAATATTTCTTCATTTAAAGTGTCCCCATAGCATGATTTTACAAAGTGATTCATTTGCGATGAACATCGTCACAACTCATCAATTAAAAATTTTATAAGTAAATACCATACCATACCATACCATACCATTTCATATCATACTTTCAGCGAAAACCTACATATACGTATATAAACCAACAAAAGCATGCAAGTCCATTGAAGAGATTCATACGAAAGGCATGGGACATGGGCAATAAACAAGAACTTTTTATAGTATCTTCTACTCGCAAAAAGTTAATGAAGGTCAAGAACGATAACAACGAAATTTATTGCATTCATGGGCGTTGCAGCACGCTTTCTTTAGATGTGCTTTTGAAATCAAACATAAGCAAGTGTATAAATTATTGCGCTATTTTCCATTTGTTTTTTATAAAATTCCTAACCACGTTCAATAAGCTTTAGAAAATGTTGTATTTCGAAGTAATAGAAACAAAATGCTAAAGAGACGATCTTTAACGATTTTTAAATAGTACCATTATTTATGTTATACGTACTATAGAGTATAATTTATCTTCTACTCGCAAAAAGTTAATGAAGGTCAAGAACGATAACAACGAAATTTATTGCATTCATGGGCGTTGCAGCACGCTTTCTTTAGATGTGCCTTTGAAATCAAACTTAAGCAAGTGTATAAATTATTGCTCTAACATTTTCCATTTGTTTTTTATAAAATTCCTAACCACGTTCAATAAGCTTTAGAAAATGTTATATGTATTTCGAAGTAACAGAAACAAAATGCTAGAGAAGATCTTTAACGATTTTTAAATAGTACCATTATTTATGTTATACGTACTATAGAGTATAATTTATCCTATCCAACATCGGTTAATCCAGATGCATTGTAAGCGCCCATTGAAATTTCCAACACCGAATTGAAATTACTTGATGTACTCATGTCTCTTTGCTCGACTAGATCTCAAAGACAGTTTGCTGTGTTTAATTTATTGTATTTATAATATAACCAAATTTACTGTCCTGAAGGCTTATACTGTTTTTTTTCGGTATTGTAACAAGATTGAATGAAAGCTGTTCAAATAGGGAAACCGGTCAAAAAGACGTATTTTGTTGGTTTGTAAGTGCATAATCTGATTCTTTTGTAGTCAAGTGGTACGAAGTATCATCGCAAACTTGTCTGCGCCTGACTCTAACTTACTTTATTTTTGTTTATTGAAATAACAAACAATAGGACAGCTAAATCATCGAAAAACATAGATTAAATACAACTTGGTATAGTCTAGAAGACTGATATGAACACGTTGTAAAGTGTTTGATTGGTGATAGAGATATTCTTTGTGGGCTCTGTTATATAAGAAAACTATAGATTACTATTAAATACTTGTTTAGAATTTATTTTGAGGAATTCACAAAAGGTAGCATTGATATCAATATTTCATTGGGGAAATCGGCCAAACAAAGTTCAAACTACAGAGGCTTTCCTAGTACTGCGCCAAAGCCGGTTGAGTAATTCGTATAATTCCCGTTCGGATAATCTGTAAACGGAACTTTTCTCCCAAAGTTGATAGTTTCTAAAATATAAACTGTGTCAACCAACCAAACTTTTGTATTACGTAAGCATTATTACTGATTTTATTGCCCAAAAGTTTTGCACGGTGTCCTAAACGCCATTCGGATGATTTAACTGTTTTTCGGACAACTTACGCATAGCCATCTATATGGCTTTACAATACATACTGCCAATTAAAATTTTTCATATATTTTTGTATAGTATTTATTTTAACAGGGACTTATGATTGTGTTTTGTATATTTCTTTGATAATTCAAGCACTTTAATGCTTATTATTATTTTTTCTAAAAATATATTAATGCATGATACTGACATTCACATGAATTCACAATGAGCCCGCATGACTCTCCAAATAGCATTCATGACAAAACCGTGCCCACATTGAGTCACTCAAGAGAGAGAGAGAGCGAGGGCAAGATCATAATCCAACGAGATGTTTATCAAATTTTAATAAAATAAACTCCTTGCTGCATAAAAGCAGCAACAACAACAAGCTGCCTCAGCACCTACAAACTGTATGATAAATGTCAAAACGGCTCAGAATAATGATGATGATAATAATACTATTATATCATCAGCTCTGGAGCTTAATTACAGCAGCAGAGCAGCTGAGCAGCAGAATCATGCCAAGAGTAGAGCAAAGCAACGGCAACGTCAGCATCAGGAACGGAAACACAGTAATAACAGCATCGAAAATGCTGCGATTGCAGTTGACATTAAAGATAGAGAGACGATTATTAAAGTACAGAGAATCCCCCGCGAAACCGCATAAGAGATTGCAGTACTTCAATCTATTGGGGAGTTTTGCAGTTAAGACAGCTGTTGCATGCATTACTTGCAACTTGGCAAGTTGGATACTTGGATGCTTGGATAGCTATAACAGCCGCTAGAGTCTGTTGCTGTTTCCGTTCCGATCTCCGCTCTGTTATTATTATGACCAACGTTTTCGTTTGGGTTTTTGCGGTAAACTACAAAAAGTCTGCAAAAAAAAGAAAGCCCAGCAATGACCAGTAAGGCAAATACAGAGTATCTCTAGCGTATGTGTGGATGTATCTCAATGTGCCATCAATTAAGCAGGTCTGCCAATTTCTATGCGATTTTGCTTATGGTATAATTATTAAAGGTAGCGACAGTAGCTTGTGGCATGTGAGTGTGATAAAGAAAATTATTATTTATTGTTGTCATTTTTATTTCTTGTTTAGCTGTAATAGAAGTTGTTCACATGTCTTTCAAATAGCTCATATTTCGTCTCAATATAAATATAAAAGTAAAACAGCTTTACTCTGTAAGTGCAAGACTACTGTTGTTCTTTGATATTGAGCACCCAATATGGGTTTGTGAAACATCGGTCTACTTCTACTAACCTTTAAGTACTTTCTTCTCTTTGTAATAATTGTTTTATGGAACAAAAGCTGGCCTATATTATTTATACTGACTTTAATGAAGTCTTTGGCTCTGTATAGCATCCTTGTTCAAATGTCCCGAGTCCACAATGCCATTTTTAATGGGTGTGAATCTATGTATGTTTCCTGCGTCTAGAGTAACCGCATTTACTATGAACCCCGCACGTTGATCAACGGTGATCCTATATCCACAACGCAGGATGCACACAAGCGAATATGAAGAGCGCTACATACGGGTTTTACAAAAGAAACAAAAAATTGTACAGCTTATTTAGCAACCTTGTGAATTTCGGAATAACTTAGTTGCGACTACTACTAAACTATGAACCCCCCAGCCGATCAACGGTGGTCTTTTGGCATGTTTTATTAAGAAATGTTTAAACTTTTCTGTTTCTTCTTGTTTCCAACTTTTATATTGCAAATCGAAGTTTCTAGCCAGCTTCAGATATGATACTCTTTTACCCAGGCTAGGGCACAAGGATTTGTTTTATGTTAAGTTTTTCTCGCTCTAATTGAATATATTTTAATCTTACTCAATAAAAGAGTTAATTGGACTTAGTAATAAATAAATAACTCTGATGATATGTAGAAGGTTTATGCATTTGTACAATTCTAAATTTATAATGTATTTTTAAGTATGTACATAGTTATTTAATAGCAAAATGAAGTCAAAATACACATATTCAAATGTTATATACGCATTTATTTTTGCTGACAAGCAATTCGCATAACCTCTCGAGCGATTTGACTAACAATATATTCAAGAAATGCATGAGATCGTTTTACATACTGTCGCTACCTTTAATAATTGTACCATGATCGTGGTCTATAACAATTTGCTTCAAATGGTATTATTGCTAGCGCTAGCAGTGTGCTCTTCTAGTGCACGCTGCCGGCCTGCTCTTTCTCTGACTGCCGCTCTTTGCTATTTATTTTGCTTGGGTTTTTGCGCATGCTCTTGACGCTTGAGAAGAGCAAAAGGCAGAAATTTTGCGCTGGCCAGATTCATGCTCCCATGAGTTCGCCTTTCAGCCGCTACGTTCTGTTTTGTTTTTGTTGCGGTTCGTGTGAGTTGTGATTCTTTGCACGGAGAATGAATGAATGAGCCGTGCTGTAATGGTTGTTCCCGCGCACACAATGCACAATAAAACTTAAAAAACGAGAGATTTTTTTGTTGTAAATGATTTCGTGATTTCGCCAATAAAAAAAAGTGCAAAAGTGACATAAATAACAAAAAAAAAGCGTAGTTTTAAGCAATGAGCCGGGAAACTTGATATAAATCGTGTAAAAGAGTTGTTATCAAGCGTCTAGTATCTTGCAGCAGATAGCAGTTATGGGAAACATCCCAGCACCTAGTTTGCCAGCCAATGATGATGGTATGCTCCAATACAATACAATATATATTAAAATAATAGCACATTTAGTGACTGGGTTCAGCTGGTAATAAACCTACAATTATACAATTCTCTACAAGTGTTGGTACAGACTGGTCAGTTTTGTGCAAATTGGAATATGTACTTTAAAACACATGTCGCACAGTATGAAAATTAGCATTTGTTTTGTATAATAAAAAATTCATTTAATATTACGAAAACCTTACGGAACACGATCCAACAACCATATTGTTGCTGGGCTATGACTAAAGTTAAAAACATTAAGTAATTTTATAATTACCTTTTCCGAAAAGTTATTACAATGCTTAGCAACTATTTGTAATTTCTATAAAGTAAATAAAGCTGTGTTTTTAATAATTGCGAAGATCAAATTTCGTTTGTGCCACATTTTATCAGCTGATAAATTCTATAGCTATAATTATTTTACAAACAAATGCTGAAGCAAATATTTACTAAAATGTGATTTTGCACCACATATAGTATAACTCTATACACTTAACTAACTATTAGGCCTTTAGAAGACTTATTAACTTTAACTTATTTACACAAAACTTAACACGCATATTGTCTATTTTGCATAACGTAATATCATGATATCATTCATATCTGTATCTGATGAATTTTCTTATCAAGCTGGCGCATATGCTCAAACGTTGCGATAAAAGTCAACTCTACATACGAATGTAATTAATAATTAAAAACAATAAGTTTCAATTGAAAATGTATTCACCTATGCCACCTGACTTATTCACTTTTTAAGACATTTATGAATGAACTGTAAGCAATGCCATTTCCTATGCCCACCATCAGGTGCAAACAATGTACGAGATGAAAATGGGTCAGAGCTAAAAAAGAAATGCCAGCCATAGGGCTCCCACTATTCTTTTTTTTAGTATTCTAACAGAGATATATTTATATGCACATCAATGAACATATCTATATACTATGCATATACGTACACTGTACATATTGCAACATTTTTATACACTTACTAAGCAGAGTATATCTAAGTTCATGAACATTGATATCAATATAAGTTGTTAGGAAAAGTATTTTTGGTGATTTGCTTAAAATAAATTCGAAATAAAATAAATTTTTAATGCTAAAAAACTGGAGGTTACTCTATTTAAACAATCAAGCCATCATTAACATGATTTCCGACGATGCACCTATGTTACGGAACTTGGTGTTCGAAAAATGGTACGAGTTAAAGTTGAGTGCGTACGACTTTGGGACGCTCAGTACCACTTTTCCGCAAAAGAATCAGTGATTTAAGCGCCCTAAATGAATTTAAAAAAAATAGCTACTCCGCTTGAGTATGCTGTCATCACTCCAAAGGCGGAGCATGGGGATATCTCTATTAATAGATACAGGCACCGGTTTGTAGCCAAAGCCAACTGACGGTTTTATTATATATAATTATTTACTTAGGCAAATAGCGTCTTTTCGCTGGCTATACCAGTGCCTATTTGATATAGCTAACCGATTTTATGGAAACTTGGTACAAAAATCCCGGAAACAGAAAAATAACCTTCAGAGTACTTGAGACATATGTTTAAAAACAAAAAAAAACACAATATACCGTTTTGCAATATAAAAGTTTTTTGATATAGTAAACCGAATGAAAAACACTAAAATACTTCAATAATCCGAATTACAATACGTTGAAAATCATATTAAATACAATAAATTTAGTGTAAAACTCTAATTTTTTAAACTAATTGATCTATTTCAGTTATTTTATACCGATTTTTACTTAACAGTACTTGGAAATACTAAAAACCTGCAGAGTAATGAATCTGGTCATAATTTAATTAAAAAGAAATTATAAAAAATAAATTTTGAAAAACAAGCTTATTTTTCCCGATACGCTCTATAGCAGCTGCTTCATATAGCAAACCGATCTTAATCGAATTCGACGCAGTGATTGGGAAGACTAAAATAGTAAAATAACCGAATTTATAAAGAACACGTTGAAAATTAAATGAAATACACAGAATTAAGTGCAAAATTAACATTTTTTGCCGAATTTGTTTTATGAGAGCTGGCTTTACTATACTGTCAAACGGTTTAAGTTAAATTTTACTTAGTACTTGTAAACATTGATATAGTAAATTAAATAATAATAATTATAATAATTTGATAAACAGCCGAATCATCCATCCAAAACTTTTTGAGGGGATATATGCGATGGTGATGGGAGTATATCATATATGCTCGATATCGAAAACTGAAATCAACTTGCATTCTCGGCTGCTCTAGCAACTACCGGCTCTGAGATCTAGTCTATACAGTCGGACAGGCGCACTTGGGCATATAATCTTCTCTTGTTTCCCTGATCATACTTAAGGTTCTTACCCTTACCTTCCGTCTTTACGTTCTGGATTTTATGTACGAATATAACAAGTAAATAAAATTAATACTCAGCCAGCCAAACAATGTAAAAATGTTTTTTGCGAGCTATATAGCTATATATATTCTATTTCAGGCATTGTATGCATTTATTACCAGAAACTGACGATAAAATTTTAAAAACAAATTAAATTTGTGTAGATCTATACTACACTTAATACGTCCTAAATCAAAATATTGAAATTGATTTTCAAATTGCCTCTTTTTTAAATTTAAATTTACGAAGACTACCTAATATATTTATTTACCTAATATACTTATTTTATAAATTTTATTCCAGATATATGCTATCCCCTTACCCTGTATTACTAAGTTGACTTAAATATACAATATACAAAATAATCTTAGAAACAAAAACCATAGTGACTAAGTCAACTCAGTAATACAGGGTAAGTATATACATATATATATTTTGCTATATAATCTCGAAATGAAATTTATATACTTGTGTTTTTATATACTTGTTCTCTATTAAAACAATCGTTTAATAAAAAACCAGCTCTCTAATTATTATAAAAGTGTATAATTTTAAGAAAAAATGAGAAAATACGATACAGTACTCCAAAGATAGCTGCCTCCATAAAAAACCAAAATTCGGCTGATTGCCTGAAAATAATTAATCGGCGTTTTATTCCTTTAAAATATTAGTTTGTTGGTGTCCGAAGAGACCTATCTTTATAGCCCCTTTATGATACTATCTCAAAAAAACTCAAAAAAATCTCAAAAAAATGCTGCTGTTGAGGAGAATCGCACTGGTAGTTTCCACAGATTTAAAAAAAAAACGAAAAATTAACAATCTTTACTCGGTACGACTAATTGAAGTTTCGAAACTTAACATGGTGATTCCCTAGGCATAGATTTAAGTCGCAGTAGGCTTTCTTAGGAAGATAGCTATATTGAAAAGTAAATTCTCACTTTTTGAATTTTTTTGTTTACATTTGTAGGCTAAGCAGGTATATTAATAAAGTGAATTGCGCAGATGAAATAAAGTGTCTAATTCTCTTCGGAGTTAGGCACTCTATTTCGTCGGATTATATTATTTCATTTTCGGATTCTATTAATCCTGGTTTTGAAGAGTACCTAAGCGCAATCAATTTACCCCTTCGAGCGAATACGAACATAAACCGGAAAACCGACAATCAGAGAAAATAAATTAATTTGCATAATATTTATTATATATCCAAATAACAATTCGAAGCACATGCACACTGTGGCGTTGCGAAGTTATGCGGAACATGGCGTATCTTCAAATACTAATTTAACATACTAACCATTTACCCATAAACTATATATAGATTATATACCTATAACACAAACAAATTTAATTTCGTCAAATTTTTTTTGTTGCTTTTCACTTTTACTGAATGATTTTCAACGAGTTAATGGTATTTTCGCCTTTTCGAACATTTCTTTTTTTTTATTTCATATTTTTGCTCTGAGCAGCAGACAATGACGTTGAAAGCGCGCAGGCCGAATCTCAGGCGAATGTAATGAGCGCCTCACATACACAGCAACGCCAGCAACAGCTGATTAACCAGCATATGGTGGACTCGCAGATTTCGGTCAGTAGCGGAGCGTCCATACAAACAGCGTTCTTCCAGTCGCTAACCAATTCACCGGCTCATCAAGCCGGCGGAAGCACAGCTCATCTACAACATACGACTTCCACAATTAGCAGCAATTCGACTGGTTCAGTGAACTCTCAGGGTGTTTCGTATGCCGCGGATGCATTAGGTATACAACGGCAGAATCACGCCACAGAGCACATCAATTCGCTGTTGGAGCACATTAGTCCGGCACAAGCTGCCGCAGCCATGAGCGGCGAAGGAGTACTGAATATAGCCGATGTTGCGGATTTGCTGCATCCACAGCATGCCATTATAACGGGTGGACGTTCTCAGGATGGTTGTCCGTTGATTATTTTTCCGGATAACAATAATTTTAATTCGCTCGAGGAGGCCGACTATCAGAAGCTTATATTGTATCTGAGTTCCGTGCCATCGTAAGTTTTGCATAAGAAAATTTAACTAGGGTCTGCTTGTTAAGTGCAGCTGGTATGGCTCTATAGTGAAGTAGAACAAAAGATAATAGAATCCCAGCTGCACCTAATTCTATTTAGTGGGTTTAAAGTATAGAATTGAAAATATTATTTTTTTAGACTGCAAGACGCCGATTTGGGATTCCATTTGATAATTGATCGACGCAGAGATAAATGGACCTCGGTTAAGACAGTGCTGCAGCGTATATCGGTAAGTCTGAAAATTTCTTTATTTACGATTTATTATAATTTTGGTTGTTTGTAATTTGCAGATCTACTTTCCTGGCATTATACATGTTGTATATGTCTTAAGACCATCGGGTCTCTTTCAAAAAGCCATATCGGAAGTGAGCTCAAAGTTTTCGAAAGATGAATATCGTTTTCGTTTGGTAATATGCTCGGCGCTCTCTGATCTACATGAGTTTGTGGATGCTAGTCAGTTAACCGCTGATATGGGTGGAAGCTTAATCTACTCGCATCACGAATGGATACAGCAGCGTATTGTAAGTGCTTAAAGTAAAACCCGAAAGCAACAGTAATTTGATTTTATTGTGTTTTAGTCACTTGAAAAATTCTCCAGCTTGACACATCAGGTGTCCGCGGAACTGGACATATTCATACAAGCCATACATGACACGGAGTTTCCAAATTCTGTTGAGGCTACGCAGAAGCTATTGGATAGTCAGGGTGTAGACTACACACGGCTTAAGGTTAACTTTATATGGAGCACATTATGTTTGAGTTGTACTGAAATTTGTATGTTTTAGGAGGAGATACTGGCTGCTGCCAAGCATGGTGAAACTTTGCTGGATAATATAAAAACCAACGATGAACTTAAGGAATTTTCGGAGCGCACCGGTAATGTCAGCGCAATTGAAAGGTATGGCATTGGAGTTTTAGTTGAAAAACTTGCTGTCATAATTAATTGTTGGAAATTCTTTTGACTTTGCTGTTGTAAATCTTAACTTAAGCAAACTAACGTAATTTTTTTTAAAACTAACCTCTAAACTATTTGATTTTTTTGAAGCTCTGCACTGGTTTTGCACTTAATAATCTATTAATTTGAAAACAATCTTTTTAAGGACAACAAATTGTTTCATTTCGTTTTCATATACTCAATTCAAATTCCAGCCTATTATGCATACATTAGTTTCTAGAATCTAGATGTTTTACGTGTTACAAGTGATTCCCAAAAATGGAATACTCTTCGTTATAGCTGAAGATATTTTTAATTGTGTTTACATTTGATTATGAGTGAATATTATTTTGTTTTATTTTTAATGTTCATAGAAATAAAAATGTATTTTTGTGGCCACTTAAGTAAGCTTAAAATGTTAAATAATCTTTTGATAAAGCCAAGATTAGCTTTATAAGTATTATATAATATCATAGGAATGCATGAAATCATCATTAGCTTAAAGGCATTGGCATTATATTTATGTAACAATGCAATATACTTGTTAGAACTACATATATTTTTGTTTATGAAATCATCAATTCATCATCTTATCGACAACTAGTGAGACCTCATTCATACTCCATTCATAAGCGTATCTACATATATCAATTTTTATTGGTTGTTCCTATAAAGTTAAGCTCAGTTTGTTGCTTTTGAAGCCTAGCCAACTATAAGTGCATTCTGCTCCTGTATAATCAAGTTATATATGCATGTTTGTGTTGCAATTAGCTTAAAATTGAAACATAATGACAGCTTTAAATGGTCTATCTCTCTCGAAATGATTCAAGTGCTTTAAACTCATTCACTTGGCACAGTTTTACTCAAATTCAAATCAAGTTCACACATTTCAATGACGCACAGCACACACACATATACCAGACACACACATTTTTACAGTGACACTCCCACTCTTTATGGTTTAAGCACTTCTCAAGATCACCTTAAGCTCATCTCAATGTTTTTCCATTGCGCTCATCAAAGTTGTTGTCGTCTCTTGTCTCTTTTTGCAACGCGTGCTTGTACCTACCATTTCCGAAACATATTCGGAACGCAAAACCCATGACAAAATGCAATTCAATATCCATAAATGAACACAATATGTACAATTGATCAATGATCAATAATTAGATCCAGTGCAGGGCAGCCAATGCATCGTCAACAAATTATTTACCACCAACAATATAAGTTTAAAAAACCACAACATTATGATGATTGTCGCGATTACCGCAGACTGCTTGTGCAACTGGAGGAGACGGAGCGGCGCTTCGATGAGTTTTGGCGCACGCATCGCAATCGTTTGGAGCAGTGTTTGCGTCTTCGCATGTTCGAGCAAGAGTTCCGTGAGCTACAGGTAAGCACATGTTTAAGTTCTTGACCTACATAAGTACTGATACTTGATTGCTACTCCTGCAGCAAATATTCGATGGCCATCTGAAGACGGTGGCTGACATGACCGAAATCGGAGAGAGTGTAGCGCGTGTTGCGGCGCTTATGCAGGAAACGGAGGACTTTCGTAACTGCATTAAAACGGATATTGAGCATGCTGAGGAGGTCATACAAGCCGGCCAACAGCTCATCGGCTCACGTGGCGTCTATCCTTGGGAAATTGTTCAGCCCAAGTGCGATGAGCTGCAGCGTGTTTGCGATATAATTGCTTTGCGTTTGAGTAAGCGCTTGGAGATTCTAGCTAAGAATAGTGAACTAATGGAGAGAGTTGAAAAGGTTACTATTTGTTACTTCTTTTGAGAAGTAGTTTTTGTACATATAATGACTGCTTCCTTTGAACAGGCTAATCAATGGTGCGCTAATGGTGTGGAGCTGCTGGCTTCACAGCGCATTGAGAAATGTTCGGTATCGTCGGAGTTGGCCGAGCAGAGTCTAAATGAGATACTTGCTTTTATAGCATCGGCATCTGATTTCAAATTGTCTAGTCCCAGTGAATTTAAGAAAATATTTTTGGAAAGCACTACACCGGAGACCAAAGCACTTGTATCGCAGGTGAGTCTTTGTTAACTGTCAGCTGTCAGTTGTGAGATGCTTCATAAGGATATATAGTGTCTATATATAGCTTTGGGAATTACTTAGCCAAAAACTGAAATAGCATTTTTCATTTTCCAAAATCGTTATTCCTAGTTTCACAAGACAAATTTCTTATGTACTATATTCTCTATGTTTACGATAAGTTCTTATTTGTCAGGTTTGTCATGTGTTATTTAGGAACGCCTACAAAATTAGTTAGGATATGAGCTCCTAAATTCGTTGTCGGCTGGTTGTAGTTGTGACGACTACACCTTTTCCTTTAACTGTTATTTGATTTTCAATCGGAATAGATATGCCAAATAGACTAATTATCGTGATTTGATTAGTTTACAATAAATTGCAATTAAATTCAGATTCCTTTGACTTCTTCGAGCATAATCAAATTTGGGTTTTAATGCATTTAAAAAAATTGTGTTTTCAATATAAAAATATGTATGAAACGTAGAATTTTAAACGTGGTTTTAACCAAATGGTTTCAAGTCTAGACTATTAAGCTTTCATGCTACAGTCCATAGCAACTACAAATTTAATATAATAGAATGTACAATGTAATATATATATATATATATTATAATTTAATACATTCCATTTCTAGTATGATTTTATGTAGATCTGCTCTGGCAAATGGGAGCATACTTTTTCAAAAATGTCTTTTTTTATTTGCTATAAATAAATATTCCTTATTCTGCCGATAAATTCTCCAATGGTTCGATCAGCGGCCAGCAAAGAAAAATTTGCCGAATAGAAATTTATTTTCTTAATTTCTTTACCTTAACTGACTGATATTTTTGTTTAAAATATTTATGAATTAATGTACAACATAAATTTTGCATATCATAGATTATTAAAAAAATTATTGCAAAATAAGTGGAGTACATTTTAATTTTTATTGTTTCGGTTTAATTCCACATGCAACAAAGCAGTGGGGAATAAACTACATGAAACAGTCGTGTTGGTGAAATTTGGAGTACAAAACTTTCGGTTTCAAATGTAATTTTCAAACGGATTTTAAACTGCATCCTTGATTTTGCACAAATTGTTTTAAAATCCATATTTATATTGGTTTTGCGTACTATAGCTTCCAGAGTGTTATTTTAAACTCAAAAAAAGAAATAGTTTCAGGTGAATATTTTAATTTTTTGATAATAATATATTAACTTTTTTTTTTTCTTATCGAGGTTATATTTGGTGAAATCGATACATACATGATTCGTTTATGAACACCCTTTAGAGACAGATCGATAAATTTATGTCTTCTCTGTTTTTGTTTCTTTATATGATTTTTAAATCTCACAATCTTCTAAATGTGTAACTGAATTTGATTAAAACTGCTTGGGATTATTATAAAACCAGCTAAGTCAAGTTCACTACACAAAATTTATTATATTTGGTTTGTGTTTGCTGATTATTCTTAATATGGAAATCGATAGACTAAATTTACCTATCATTGGAATACCGCAATAAGCTACTCTGGTATAAAAACGTGAATCACTTTTAATAGAAAGAATAGAATGCAGAGAAATTTAAATAAATAAAATAAATTTAAAGAAATAAAAATCAACGTCTATAAAATGTACATCGCAAATTGTGCATTTTGCACGACTCCTTCGAGCATCTCGGTATGGCTGGGAGCTATTTCTGCACAAATGTATGGTCAGATGTTTCACACGAAACTTGTAAGAATTTTGTTTTCTATAAAGGCGATAATATTGTTTATTAATAGCGCCAGATTGAAATGATTTAAATTCTACTTGTTTGAAATTGCTGAAAACGTGTCTAAGCAGATAAATTGTTTGATAATTGCCGAAACTGTACAAAGATTATATATAGATGGTACATGTCGTGCATCGTATATATAATTATGCTGCATTGAGCAGTCAACAAAATCTGCTGCCAAATTGAACTTTATTTTGTTTGATTTTGAAAATGCTCAAGGTTTTTTTTTGCAGTCGACAGTTTGAAAGTGTGACTTCTTATTAATTGTGCTCTGTTACTTAAAAGTTCCCACTTCTTATTTCTGTCATTATTATTATGGGAATTAATAATATTTGCAGCGGACGTATTTGATAAGAACTTTATTTACGTCATAAAAATGAACAAAAGCCACAGACACTTTGGCGCGACGCATTTATAGTCTTTGGTGATATCACAAGAGCTGATCCTACAAAGGCGAACTCGTTTCTTACTCCAATTTAACACAAAACTGAAAACTGCGCAGCTGAATGATAAGTGTCATGGGGAAACTCCCACTGTCGCCAGCAAGCAGCTTGATAAAGACCGAGGTCTGTAGCCATATACAAGTGAGCTTGACTATGTGCAAAGTTGTCACAATTTCTTAACCCATATTTGCCGTGGTGTTCGTTGTCCATGTCGTTGTTGCTATCGCAAGAGACTGCAAATCTTGGCGCACACACATTGCAATGATTAAATAATTTCATGTATTGCCAAAGCGGCGGCTACTGACCTCCATGGCGGCAACTGAAGCGGCGCCGATGTGGCCAAGCACTTTGGATGCTGTATCAGACACTCAAAGCAATTGCCATAATTGACAATTGGCTTGTTTTAAGAATTTGTGTCAGGAATACTTTTGGATTGCATTCATATGTTTGTTACTCTACGTAGACTATTCTTGTGGACTTGTGGCTAAAGCTGAAGCCACCAGAAGCTGTTTGAAGTACAGTTATATAATGACATTTAGAATGTTTTTTTTTAAGCTTTCTCACAATGTGTGTCATTAATATGGCGTAATGTTATCAATCAACTGGTTTCTGCAACAGGTTGTTGATAGTTGTTTTAAGCTGTGGCTTAAGAAGCCGCAAGTAATTAACAATCTTGTCTTGTATTAAGAGTGGCTTAGAGTCAACTGTAGGTTGTTTTAAAAACTAACTGTGTGGCTCCATCTAGCGTATTTAAGCAGCAACTGTGAAAGACCAGCTCATTAAAAGTAGCGCGATGCGACTTAATCCTGACAATTAGCTTGTATCTTAAGTAGGTTTATGAGCTGTGCCATTAATATGTTTCAGAATATCAACCGTTTGCCGGATTATGGCATTTATGGCCAAAACCAGTATATGCGCTTGTGTAAAACAGCCTATAAAATGCATTTAACTTAAATTTATATAGTGGCGCCATCTAACGCATTTAAACAGCAACCACAGATAGCCAACGTGTTTGACGATGCGCTCTACAACTCAGGCCAAACAAACTTGTTGCGCTTGAAACATGTTGTAAAGTATGCTCAAATATGCTCAAACGCTTTCCATGATTCAAGATTCTGTTCGAAGGATGAGCGAGTTTCCAGATTATACAATTAACTGTGTAATATGTGCAGAACGTATCTTTCAGCTATTACAAAAAACGTGACATTGTAAACCGGAAAATCGATTGCAGTCAAGTAAGTTCTAGAGACAGTTTTCTTGCTATTACAAAATCGTATTTGGCTTAAATGGCTAAACACATTCAATAAAGTCTTACAGGCTTGATTTTAGAAGCATCATTATTTGTAGCAGCCTCTTGGTTATATAGCGCAACAATTGTTAGTTTGCTTACATAAAATTCCGTTCAAAGAGATAGCGCATTTAAATGATATATTTATGATAACCAAGCGAGTGACCCATTTTCGGAACCCGAAGTTCAATCAAGTTCTTGAATTCTGTCTTTTTTTTTTGTTTTGTCATTTATGTATGCAATTACACGGTGACCAAGAAATCAGCCTGCACGAAATGGGTCAGACAAGACTTGTTTGACCACAGGAATATGTACTCTTTCGCTTTGTGCATTGCTTCTTCTCTGGACTTCTACTGCATTTCTACCAAGCTTTTGACATACAAGATTTCAAGCCAAGTGTTCCAGACCGCTTTCATTCCACTTTAAGCAAGTTTGGCTAGTTAACCAACTGGATATCCTTGCGATAGTGCATGGCTGGCACAGTTGTATTTGATTGATTTATTGCCGCGGATTGGGTTAGTTGGTTGCATCACGTTACGTTTCTTGGAAAGAACGCCAGTTGTAGTATTTGTGTAATTTGGAGACGGCTGTTATGTTTATGATGTCACGTTAATTATTATTATCTATGCTACACTAAGATAAAAAGTTTATTTCCAATGATTGAGGTTGAATACCGTTCTCATTTGTTTTCTCAAGCCCACTATTCTTTAATAGATATAACATCTTTTAAAACGATGAACTTTCTGCAAAAATCCTGAAAACAGTACATTGAAGTCAACTTTTTATACGCATTAGGTTGCTTTTTTAGTCTTGCGGACTTCTAACTCATACAATCAACAATAATCAACAATATATATATATATTGTTGTTTATATATATATATTATATATATATTTGATTCTGGCTACAAAAACTCATCTGAATGTGTCTCTGTTTTATGTAGGGAAACCAAATTGCTCGTTTCTGAATCATTTCGATGTATGTTATTTGCAGAATTTCACTTCAACTCTGCACTTCAAAGAGAGTAGTCAACCAATTTCGGAAAATACACTTTCGCCTACCGATTTAAAAATACTTGAATCTGTTTTTCTAAGGACATTGATATAAAAACTGATAAGGGAAATGTTTAGTTTTCCTGCAACCCAGATGGGTTTGTCTAGAAAAATATTTTCTTGATATTAGTATTTATGGCACATATTAAAGATATTGTGGTCACTTAATGATAATTATTGTCCACCCGATGGTGCTACCATTTATTACTGTCGAAATTTAAGACAATTTTTTTTAGAAAAAAAAGAAACAGAAAAAAGTTATGTTGATCAATGATAAAACTCTTTTCATTGAAAAGAAAATCGTATGCCGAAACCAAAAAGGTAGCCCAAACCGTCTAACACAAATGAACAAATTACAAAAATAAACGAAATTGACAGTTGGGACAGTTGGCATCTAAGAAGACCATGGATTTATATCCTGTTTGCTAATTTGAGCATAAGAAAGTTGTCTGATCGATGAGTATAGATTTTGCTCATTCCAAGCAACAAACTACTCCGTCTCTGAACAAGTTGGTTGCTTGCATTGGATAATAATAATAGCTCCATACATTTTGTTCTCTTCAAGAACTTATTTTTATTTTTTTTAACTTAAAAAATGACTGGACGGACAGAAACTCCATTGAGAGTGTTACCGGCTACACAGAGATTTTTTTCAGGCCTCTTAATATAGCAAGGTAAATAATATTAAAAAATGTAAATCATTCAAAACTATGCCCGATAGTGGAATAACCTTTTTTTTTGGTAATATATTACTATTTCTTACAGGAACTATACAATTGAAGTGTTATTTTTATTTCGGCGTTTCTCTGCTTTGGGTTTTTCAAAGATAATTTAATGAATTTGCTGAAAAAATATATTGTTTTCAAGTTTTAAGAAGATACACCAAAATATATGTAGCTGAAGTTAGGGTCTTATCCACTAATATTTTTATTTAAATTTGTTAATTAGAGCGTCATTTGTCATTATAGGTCTGTTGGTAAATTTGTACATATTTGACTTTACTTCCGAGGTATTTTTACGATTTTGTAAATTTTGGCCACGCTGCTGCAACGCTCTGTCAAATTTCAATTTAATATGTTGATTGTGAATAATACTGACATTAGACATTTTTGAAAAAAAATTTAGCATCAATTGGTAAAGTTTCGTGACTCCTTATAGGGTTAAAATCTTGCTGTTTATACGGATGGATATGGCTTAACAGTGACTACTCGTGGTGGGGAGTCCACATTGCTAAAAATTAATTGAGGACTTGTGAATTAGAGCCACATAAGTTATTTTACAGAACCTTTTGATTCTACTTCGTCATCTAAAACCAAACATTGAATGATTGGGGCGGAAAATAAGATTTTAACATGATTCTAAAAACCTCATCTATTTTATTAAAATGCAGATAGGATTGTTTAGTTTGATGTCTAGCCTTTATAGTGAGATCTATGTGTTTTAACAGACTGTCTGTCCGAACATGGCTCTATTGCTAATCGAGGCAATAAGTAGTATATCCTTTTCACCCATGAGAGTAAATTGTCTGCACTTTTGCAAAATTTTTGTTTTTCTTTTGTAGGCACTTATCCGTCTCCTTGCTAAATTTTGTCTGTTGCATACCTCCCACAATATCTCGAGAGTCTAACTCTTGGCTTTTAAAAACACAACAAGTACAATTTATTGTAAAAAATATTGTTTTTCAGTATTGTTAAGATCATTAACACTTACAGTAGTGAGTGGCGTTTGGGTCTTGTAGCGTCCATGAATTTTCAAAACACTGCAAAGTTCAAACAACTCTTAAATTCACGTTTAATTAAATGTCCACGAATAAGTTATAAAAAAAAAATGTTTAACTTTTAATCGCATGATTTTTTGTATTATTATTTATACATACAAATGTGCTGCAACAAGATGCACATTGGGTCTTGTACAATACAATGTCGGCAACTTTTACAAACACTGGATTCGGTGTTTAAAATTCAGTTGGGCATCTTCAGCTCTTAACTGCATTGCCAGGTGTTGACAAATGTCTAAATAGTCGCTGACAAAAAAAAAAACGAAAACCAAAACCAAAGTGAAAGGAGTTGCCCATACTAGGCAAGCGAGACTTTTAGACTACGGTCTAGTTAAATATATTCGTAAACATTTTTCGAAATCCATTAGACGCAGCGTACAAACAAACCATAATTCTTTTTACATTTCTTATGTACAATTTCCATTTTATATCCGCATGTAAGCCGCTTTAAAACTCATATTTTCTGTTGCAATCCCGCTTTAATACGATTTCTGAGCAAGTATTGACCAGCTTGTGTCTATTCCACTTCTACCAAAAACTTTTCACTTTATGGCTAAGCAGCTCATAAAGTCAAAAAGCAATTGGCCCCCCAAGCCAATTAATCTTCAATTCGAGTATATGAAAATTGCATTGGGTAGCTCAGTGTCAGCAACTGCAACAAATGCAAAAAACTAGCTGAAACTCTACACGAATACTTGCTTCCCAGTGGCAGCAGCGCATCTTTTACCAGTTACCAGAAATACTTATATTATCGGCCAATTGTCGTTTATCCCCACACAAACGAATCTCTCTTAGCCATGTACAATGTATAAACATATTACAAAATCACGATTTTTTTTATGCATGAAGGCGACTATGGTTTCTACGGCAGCCACTTTTTCAAAGGTCATTGGAAATGGGTAGGCGTCGGAACGGTCATACGTTGAGTTGAGTAACCTGCAAACTCTATGAAACATCTGCCAGGAAGATGCAACTGCCTGCATAGAGTTGTCAACGGGTGAATTTCACGAAGCAGTCGCATGCCTGCGGAATGCAATACTCTTGTGGAGGCTCTATTAGGTTTCGTTTATAAAGTTGTCGTGGCGTCGTAAATTTCTCTTACTTCATGTTAAGGATTCTGCGTAGGTTGGCAAGAGACTCATTAAAAATAACACTCTGGTAAAATGATCGGTATAAATTGACTTTACTTAAGTGATAAATCAAGTCTCAATAAATCTCGTATACACTATATAAGCGAACAGTAAAAATTGTGCAATGATCGTATTTAAGGAGATTTTCCCGTATCGTCCTGATTTTTTAGTAAAATTTTGATGTGTTTTTATTTTCAATTTATCAAAAACGCAAATTTTATGCGACTTTTCTTTACCGTTTCCATTTCCCCATTTTTTTTTTTAAACTTTAGGTTACTTATTCTTAAACAAATATGTTACTTATACTTTTTCTAAGCTTTTATGAATAAAATTCGTCATAATCTGTAAGTTTTCGAATGAGTTACAATAACGCCATTATGTATAATCAAATTATCAAATGAAAAAGGCAATATAAAATGGGTCTCAGCGATGACATGATTTAAATTTATTTTTATTTTTTGCTAAAAAACGCAGAGATCGTATACTTACTTATTATCAACTTAGGATATACTATGCAATTTTTTTAATAGGTGTGTTCTTAAATCATGAAATTTGTATAAAAGTCTGATTTTGTCTAGCTAAATGGCGCTATACTAAAAAAAAAATATTCGAGCAAACAAAGTAGCAGTGATTTTTTTCATGTTGTTTTTCGAGTTCACAGCGAAATGAATAGAATTAATCAAAATTTTGAATTCAATCGTTTTCTGAAATACTTGAATTTGGAAGCAGCTTTTTTCGAACTCGCTCTTGTTCACAGCGAAATGAATAGAATTAATCAAAATTTTGAATTCAATCGTTTTCTGAAATACTTGAATTTAGAAGCAGCTTTTTTCGAACTCGCTCTTGTTCACAGCGAAATGAATAGAATTAATCAAAATTTTGAATTCAGTCGTTTTCTGAAAAACTTGAATTTAGAAGCAGCTTTTTTTCGAACTCGCTCTTGTTTAACAAAATCTAATTTTTTACTTAATCTAATTTTTAATTTAGTTTTTATATTAAATTCGAAAAATAGCTTGAATAAAATTCAGCGTTTTAAGCCGAATTTTTTGCTGTCAATATATTTGAATATTTTTAACATCTGCCAGCTTAATATTAATCTGCCTTAAGCAAATAAAAAATGTTTGCCTTGGTTTAAAAATATCTTTTTGATTATATGTTTCACCAAAGTAGGGGAAATAAAAAGTTTCGTCATAGGACAAAATTACAACTAAAAAATAATTGAAATTAAGTTGTTCGTTTTGTGTTCTTACCACTTAATTCGTACATTACTTTAAAATGGATTCAGTATGTTACGCCTTCGGAAAATATGCACCTCACTATATTTCGGGAACCCTAATAACTTCACCAATATATTGTTTATATCTTTTTAATTCCATCTTTGTTATTATAATCAGCAATAAACATACTATTGAACCAATCAAATCTACAATACCATTAAAATTTAAAAATTCACACGCACAAAATAGTGTATTGCCTACTTCGGCTACTGTATCTGCATAAAGTAAACGTGCGGGTTGCCAACCCTACAAAACGACAAATAAAAAAATCATTATGCAAACATTGGCCAAAATAAATTACACAAACAAATGACCACAAGCCGAGATAGAAAACTCCCAAACCCAAAGAAAAAAACCCAAAATCAACTTGAGTTTGTTGCATCTGCATTATTTGTTTGATTGCACGTGTCGTGTCTTATGGAATTTTGTGGCAAGTTGGCAAACTGGTCATTTGGCGGAGGGAACTGTGGTGAAGTCAACCTGCGGCATTTGCGCCAGGATAAAGATGCGCCTCATCAATTTGGGCTTACTGCATTTGGTTGTCCATGCTGCCATGGAAAGTGAAAGCGTCCATAGATCTTGTCAGGGTTCAATGTAGGCAGCTTAATATTACGTAAAATGTCAAACGTCGTGGCACCTACAACTTATTATTTGGTGTTGTTGTTGTTGCTGATTTGGTCTCCTGGATGCGGCAAGGTGTGGGCGATTGGGTTGCTTATGCAAGAGTGTTGGTTTCAAAGATGAAAGTCAAAGCTATTTAAGTTAAATAACTAAAAAGTCGGAATTTAACCGCAATGTTAGTTTTAATTAAGTGTGAGATATTGATTTTTATGTTATTTATTTTTTTTTTTTGATTATGTTTAATGGAGATGCAGAAAGTAAATTGATTAGACTTTGAACCTAAACTCATACTAATATCGAACCCTTTGATTGCTTGTGTTCAATACTTCCGGTAAGCTAGTTAAAGTGTATTTACTGGGAAGTGTGGTTCATTTCTTTTAAAAGAAGTATTTTAAGCACTTTTTCCAATTCCAAAAAATCTTAATATATTGCTCTCGGCTTTATTTTAAAAATATGGGAACTGTTTAACGACTAAGGCCGTCTTATCCTCTAGAAATTCAAAAAGAAATGTTTCCAAATAGGAGAGCCGCTAACGTTGCTTTGAGTGCTTATCGACCTTAAAGGAATTAACTGTAACTAAGGTTTAAATAATTTCTGTTTACAAACAACGAATTTTGTATTTAAAAAAACTAAGTGTTGCTATTTCGAAAGCGAAATCGCCGCACACAAGCTCAAAAAATTTGAAAATAAATCGGTTGTCGTGAGCAAGTAAGTACACTATGAATGTATAAAACACATTCCTGGTAATCATCTTGCTCGTATCTTAAAGGATGTACCGTAGATACTCTACCTTAAAAGACAATCTTAAGGGTCTTCAAAAAGGAGTTTTTTTTTTGTTTTATTGCTTTATTTTTACATGAGTCTCATGTGGACTGACTTAAGATTTCCAATTCAAATCCGTATAGGCGTCCGAAATTATTTTCATTAGTATTTCGTTTAGATGATTTTAAGCTGGCTAAGAAAAATTTTCATGAAGCTGTTTAGCCTGTCTGAATAAAAATTAAAGATAAAGGGTGGTCTTTAAATTTAAAAAATATCACCAACTTTTTTTTTGCATCAAACATATTTGTTTTGAGTCCAAAGTACGATCGATATAATTTTATGTTTAAATGAGCCAGAACTACTTATCGGAACAAAAACATGTTTAAAGGCGTTTAATCAACTGATCTAGATGGCAAATTGAGCGGCCCAAACATGTACGTTCACGGAATTATCCTTTCAACTGGGCTGTTGGGATGAAACCAAAAGTTAATCAAGATAAGCTCCTGCAATTTTCGCGCTCGTCATTCACAATAAATTTAGCAAATTAGCTTATACACATCAATAAGATTTAGTTAGATCGTTGCTGAACAAGTTCGCACTTTCCCTACCCAACAATAGTTTTGGAAATAAATAATTTGCAAGGTTTGTTGAATTATGAACCAAATTACACGTTTTTGATAGTAATACCAGAACCGAAAATTGCATCAGCTGTATATAATTAAAATGAGCTTAATGTTCATTTTCTAAAGAACTAATTTTTTAACGTTTAATTATAAATTTTAAATCGCTAAAATTTTGAGTGGAGTTTTTGGGGCGTACTCAAGAGCTATAAATATAGCGAAGTGTTTTGGGAAAATGTCAATGTTTCTTTGTTGATTGAAACCAATTGTTTTTAAAGAAACGGCGAATTTTGTATTGTTGCAGTAATTATGCGAACGATTTTCTGTAAATGATTCTAAAAAAATTAACTGTGTTCTTTTCGATTTGACAACTTGATCTTATCAAGAGCCTATCTTTTTAAAACTGGGAATTGACAAACTTTATCCGGTGACGAAAAGTTCTCTTTTATTTTATTAAAGTTGTAGGACCAAGCATTTATTGTGTTTGTACAGATTCAGTATTGGAATTTATAATAAGCAAATTAATATGAACCCCATATAAATACAAAAAAATGATATTGTTGACCGTGTGTGTCAGTATCTTAAAAATCGTATACTTTTTTTTGCAAATATAAATTGTAATCTCTTGAACTCTTTGATTGAGCTTGAGTAGTAGTAGCAGTAGTTTTGAAATAAATTATTGGTAATTTTTTCCCAGGAAAAACAAAAAAAAACATAAAGCCAAGAAAAATAAATAAAATAAATCCTTTTCTTTGCCTGAGTTTTTATTTTTAAATGGAAAATTTATGAATTGCATCTCTTAATAACAATTATTACTGACAGACAAGACACAAATGTCTAACCTCTAACTAAATAATTTGATAGAAAAACACTAAAATTTCACGCCTTTTCGGTGTATTTGATTAACAAGTGGGTAAAAGTGTTGCCATTGCATTGCATTTGGCTGACTTTGTGACAAATGTGTTTAATTGTAAACAAGAAAAAAAACAAACAAATTGCATCTAAATTGTAAAGTCAAGACCCCAAGAAAACTGTGGCTGTTTTGTAAAATGCCAGCAGTTCAAGGCGTTGACAGGCAGCTGAGCAATCGTTGTATGCGTACGCATCAGGCCGAGGGAGACCCGTAGTTGCTGGGGGAACTACCGTGCCGTGGGGCTTAATTTCAATTGTTCGTTTGTGGCATCTCAGCCATGGCCATGGTATTAACGCTTTCCAGTTCACTTTCTATGCTTGGTTTTTTTTTGTGATGCGATGTGATGAGATGAGATGAAAAGTTTTTTTTTCACTACATAAATCCGACAGAAGAAATGCAACACAGTCTGGCCGTGAATTCTGTGGCATAATTATAAAGCCATTTTTGTTGCAGCAGTGTGTGAAAATGTGTGGCACAGTGGTGCAGCTGCTACTGTAAATGGGCGGTTTTGTTGTAAAGCTAATTTTATGCCTTGCCTAGGCAGGGGCCCAAAGCGAATAAAGCTAAAGCTAAATAAAAAAAATAAAAATTTAAGAATGCCAAGTAATAAGTTTGTTGAGACTCATTCAAATTATAAGCCCTATTAAAAGTGGCTGAAAACAGTTTAAAGCGTTGGCTTAAATGCTATAACACCGCACCACTGTAATTTCTTGTGCCAGTTTAGGCGGCGCTTTCAACTGAATATGGCTTGCAATGCAAAACCAATCAAAAATCAATATAGTTTTGATTGGCTTCTGTGGCTTGCCCAGAACAGATAAACAGAACAAATTTATGTAGTGCAAAAACTTGTTTGAAACACACCGTCTATGGTATACACTGCTTATTTTTCATTTGTGGCCCTTATAACCGAGGATGGGTTTACCGACAAAGTTTTTAGCACTCCGAAATTATTTGTAATATATGTTGAAAAGTGGAATTTCGTTGTATCACTGAAACACTCACATACTCTGTAGTTGTTAGGTTAGGTGAGTTTAATTAAAATTTTATTCAAATCATTCGTTGACCTTAGGATCTTCAAAAATGCCCTATTAACGAAAAAAATATACGAAGGATGGTAAAAGTTTAAAAACAAAAGGGATGTTGTGCGGAAAACGTGATTGAAAACTACTTAAGAGAATGACATTGGGCTAACATAAACTTTCTTTACCCCTTAATTAATAAAAAAAGAATGAAAAAAATTTCAAGTCCTAGAAAATAGCGCCCAGGTTTGTAAAGACTAATCTGTTCAGAAGTCGAGCTCGTCTTTTTTAATTGTGAGGACAGTAAAACAGCAGGTGTGGGATGCTTTTCATTTGTTTCCATGTCTTTGCCGTTACGGCAAATGCTGTGATGCGGAACATCCATTTTCTTAGTCAACTCGCCTATGGATCAGAGCACTGTTGCAACTCCTACCAGCATTTTACCCGTTTACTCGCTGTACATTTACTCATGTTCTGTAATAAAATATCCCATAAGACGATTATTAGAAGGCATTACTAAAAGTAATAGAAGTAGTATAGAAGCAATCTTAAATGCTTCTTTCAAAATTATAATTTTTCGATATCCAAAAAAAATATTTCTAATAAAACGCATAAAAGAATTTTAGAGTTTTAACGTCCTGTGCCGTGTAGTACAAGGCGTGTGTCAGAGACCTCACAAAGTTAATGGTGGACGGTCTAACTTTTCTGAAAAAAATTGCTTTTATGTCAGGATCTACAATTTTTCTTTAGTTTTACCACAAATCTTTTCTTTAAGTATTGCACATAAACAACGCTCTCATCAAAATACTTTGCCTTTGGATAGAGTGCACAAAAACCACGTGTTCTACAAGTAGATCGATAAATAGAAGATCTGCCTACAATATATATTTTTATTGGCATTGTTGACACTTTCTCTAAAAATATGTTACACCAAG
This sequence comes from Chymomyza procnemis, assembly GCA_035046065.1. Taxonomy (NCBI): domain Eukaryota; kingdom Metazoa; phylum Arthropoda; class Insecta; order Diptera; family Drosophilidae; genus Chymomyza; species Chymomyza procnemis. Next base: position 4,683,103 of record JAWNOJ010000023.1, on the reverse strand, counting down.
AATTATGTTACTAACTTCTTCAAAAACGCACAAAAACCTTATTATATGTTTTTTATTTAATTTTTGGCCAACAATATATATAGAATTAGTGAGTGTTAAAGAAATGACGAATCAAAAACCTTTTAACAATAAATGACACAGCTACTTCAATATGACAATATAATTTTTCCTCAGTTGTATCTCTTCACGCATGTCTATCGAACAGTCCGCATAATATAATCAAGGCCGTTCATTCAATTTGTTGTTGTATCTTAAAGCAGCAAGGGCTAAACTTTCTAAGTTATTTATTTTGAAACTTGTAAAAAAAAACAATTTAGAATGAATACAGCTTTGGTGCAGCTGTTGTGACGGCCTTAGAAATAGGCCAAACAAATTCGGACTATTATGACTTAAGTGTATCAGAGAAAAAATGATTGCTTATCTTAATCTTTGATTGGTTTCTTTTTTTTACAGGTTCTACAGCGCATAGACGATGTATCTCTTATGTGCGATAAACGCATTGCTAGTCTTAAGAAGCTGGCACTGAAACCACCGCGTCCCGTACAACAGGTGACGCCGGAACCAGCTGTGCCTCTGCAGCCTCCTGGTGGCGCCCCACATTTGTTGCGGCGTAAAATGAATAAGGTAAGTAAAGATAATATGGATGGATATGGGTTATGTTATTAAAGTCTTGAGTGTTATATATTTAGTCATGTGATACAAAGTGTAATTAATAGGAGAACCTTGCAGCCGGAAAAAATGTGCCTAAAAAGCAGAAATAAAGTCCCAAAAGTAATTTTTTTAACCTCTTTAACTTGGCTGGCATCGTATAGAGATCCAAACAGCTGCTTATGTCTTGTGGTCTCACTAGATGCTCGATAGAGAAGAATCGATCTGACAATGGCGCTACACTAGCAGTATTTGGCGATAATGCACATTTCAATCCAGTGTCTGTTTTATAGGTGTATTGAGCGATCAAAGCGTCTTTCCTTCGATTCTCCATATTAAGTCTTAAGTCGAGTTTTCTGTAGAGCATGTATCTGACTGAGTCACTGATGGGTAGGGTAATGTCGTTTATTATGCGGCCAATAAGAGGAGAAATTGTAATATTTTTGAAGAAAATTCGTATTAGATTTTTTTTTTCAAGTCCGACAATTTGTTGCAACAATCTGAAACAACAAAAAAGCTTTGCATCCCCATTGAGTTTCTTTCATGATTTCATTCTTTAGGGAAAAATTTCTAATATATGTTACATTTCGAAGATGAAAATTTCAACTATAGCTACAATAATATGGATTTATTTAACAACTAAATGATAAAGTTATTCCCCTTTCATCATCTCCTTCATCTCTTCGTGTTTGATTTGAATGACATCTTGCTGAACGACGATACAGCTCTTCGTCAGATCTAGAATCTTATTGAGAGAAGTTTTTAAACTCCCAATCGCGTGCTAGATGTCAAGAACCTAAATTGACTTTATAGTTTATAGAGTATTTTCAGTTTGTAAATTTTTTCAAATGGTACTTCTTCGTTATACAAATTGATTGCAAACTGTATGTCAAAATTGTCTATGTCTATGGCAAAATAATAGTTTTGATTAAAAAAAAAATTTAAATATATTTACGAGAGTTTTGACTTGATACTGTTATTTTATAGAGATCGTATAAGAGTCTTGAAGCGTTCAATGGCTGCGTAATTAATTGAATACAAAGACACAGATCGTAAAGCAAAACCCTCTGAATATGCAATAAGTTTTCATTATTTTTTGCTTTTTTTTTTTTTTTTAAATTTTACAACGCATTGAAAATTAAAAAATTCACAAATCAAATAAACAATGAAAATGTCACGAGTTTGTTTTGTACAAATTTCTTTTTATTGTAAAAATTTCAAGTTCATTATGCGAAACTCACACGCTCCCTAGACGAAAATATGCGGGGTCCAAGATTTGAAGTACATACAATAAATGAAGGTAACAAAAGTCCCCAAAAATTAGGCAAAGCGGGTGGGTGATAAAAAAAATAAGTCAAAAGTTTCACTTTTTGTGAAACCAAAAAAAAGGTGGCTAATAACGATTTAAACGCTTTTAGACAGCGAGGCCCAGCCCAGAGCTGGATAGTGTCCACTTTGGGTAGACAATTGCATAATGTATAGGAGGGTAGGGTAATTTTCTGGCCAGTGGCTAATTGAGTTGTATGCTCGGTACCGCTTTGTTGAGCGGGCAATCAAGTAGCACTTGGCTTTAATGACAACAGGTAACATAAACGAAGCCACTTACCAAACATTTCCTTTGTTATGCGTAGATAAAACGAGAGTTTAGTACACACGCTTAGAGAGAGAGAGAGAGATACGGGGGGTTAGGGGCCCCTAGAATTATATAAGCGTTGCAAAAATCCGCAAAAATGCGGCACGTACCAAGAGTCATCTGTTGGCTTTTGACAAGCGTTAAGCAAGCTGGGCAGCTGGACTGCAGTGCGCGATGCTCGCTGCTTGAAACTGGCCAATAACTGCACTTGGTTTGCAACGTGAGCAGAAGGTTAATATGCTGGCAAATTAAAGATTTCCGTTGTTAGAATTACTTGATTCCGCATTGGAAATGCAAAGTTATTATAATGTTACCTGCACTTTGCTGTAAAATAAAATAATTTTCATAAATACTCAAGTGAAAAGCGTTTTCTTTTACTGTTGCTGGTAATTCTTTATTGCCGTTGCTTCTACAGCAGCTTTTTTGCTTGGCTAAATGCAAAACAGTTGCAAAAATATTGCAACTTAAAGCAGCCAAAGCAGCTCTAATATTTTCCCATATACACGCCGCATAATGTGTAATTTGTTTTTCTTTATTTTTTCTATCTCTACGATGTGTGCCTTAGTTTTTCCACAAAGTTTCCACATTTCGCAGCTTAACACTTGTTGGCGGCCCTTTTGTTGGCAAGACGACACACTTTTAACTGCTGTGAAACACCGTAGTCTAGCCATTTGATTAATGCCATTGTCGATTTGTATTACATTTCTATGGCCCTTTCTTTAGCAACGAATTTACCCCTTTTTTTTGCAAAAAAAAAGAAGATATTTACTACAGCAAAAAAGTAATGTACCATTGTGTTATCTACCAGATTTATCAAACATAAATCATTTTGAATTGCGTATGTGCGAAATCTGTGTAAAAACAACTGCCGAGTTATGAGGTTTATCTATTTCAAATAATGTCTTAACAATTACGTTTTCACCAACTCTGGCAATTGTTAGTTGCAATCAAACGATAATTGTTTACACGTGTTTCTAACCTTTTTCTTCTATTGGTAAAGTGATTAATTTAAAGTATTACAAAAAAAAAGATAAACTTCAAGCTTCCAGTGCGTCAATCATTGCTGGTCGCGCTGATCCTTACTATAGCTGAATACATACAAAAATTGTAAACAAAAACACAAAAAAAAAGTAAGCTATACGACAAATTCTCACTATATGTTAAGTGCAGATATTCTCATACACCAAAAATACAATAAATTCTATAAAATAAAATTCAGTTTATCGTAAAGTCATAGAGTATCATTTTTCAAATCTTGATAATTTTATTTTTAATAAATACATAAATTTTTAAAAATCTTCCAAATCGATGTAACGCTTGATATATCAAAGTTAAGGGAAGACTGCATCTTAACGTTGGCCGCCACTGCGCCACAAACGTTGGCATACTTCCTCCAACTTGTCGGGAGATATTTCAAAATAAATTTTTTTTAATTAGTTTGCAGTCGCTTAATCACTTCTGGCTGGTTAGACGTAATCCGTTAAGTTTATACTTGAGCTATATAGCTCATTGAACTCGCCTTTCAATAACATCATTGTTTTGCGTGCCGTGTGGCATGTCGTACCGTTTTGTTCAAACCACCAAGTTAACCATGTTAAGCTTTTGCGTTTTGGGCCAAAAGCGTTCTCGCCATCCATAAGAACATTACGGACTTCGCCGTCTTTGAAAAACTAACGTTCAACTGGGCCCAGAGTGCACACCAAATAATGAATTTTTCGGCATGCATTATTGGTAGTTTTTGAAATGCTGCTTTTGAATCTTAATCTAACAATTGTATTTTTTCATGTATCTGCTGCAACAAATTCTGAAGTTTATATTATCGCTCCTGTTGCAACAGAGCCAAATGTAATTGCAACTTGCGGCTTTTTCCACAATTATATGTGTGTATGTATGGTATATTTGTGGTATTTGTTTAATTAATCAGCATCTTAATAAGCCCGTCAACTGCGTCTACATAAGCTCCATATAAGTCTACACATTTATATTCACATATCTACATATCGCCATACATATGTGAAAATAAATTAACTCTTTCACTTTCACGTATTATAAAATTATTAAAAGACAGCACAAACTCTGTCAAAGCGTCAATTGAATTAGACAGAAATGCTATAAGTACATAGATACTCTCTCAAACACATGAGATACACACATACACTTATTTGTATCTATGTAATGCTGCATATAGAAATATTTTCATTTTTGAGCCTATGTTCATCTGACAATTGTCAAAACAACGCACGTAGTTGAGTTGAGTAAATAAATTTAATTTCATTTTTAAGTTTTTCTTCGGATTTTAGACAATAAAAAAATTTCCATGAAACAAAAGCTACAACAAAAATATGACAAACTTAAAAATCTTATGCAGTCGACTTTTAGATACCCTTTATCACTTAAGATATTGTGCGAATAAGCTTTTATGGAATCAGCGTTAATGTGTTAGATTGTGTATTATCATTTATTTATTAAATGTATTTTGCGGTTTTTATTGCAAATTGGAATATTCACAGAATGAGTTGAGCAAAGGCATTGAAAATTTCTAATGGCCATAACGTAGACTAACCTGATGAGCTGTAAAATTTCCTCTCTCTTTCCTTTTATTCCAAAAATGATAAACAAACAAAACACAAAACTTGACTGAAAATAAGTAAACGCTAAATTAAAATGGATTGTTCTTGTAGCAACAGCTTAAGTAGCTGCAGTTTAACAATATTTTGGCTCTTCTTCCTGTATTTGTTAATAAAATAGAAAAAATTGTGAGTCAAAAATTAAAATCGACATCAATTGAAGATGTACATAAAATGCAGTGTTGTAAATGCTGGAATCATTGTCTTATGGAACATTTTCTCAAGAACTCAACGGCGAAAAAGTAGAATGGGGTCTGAGATCATAAGGTTAATTTAGAGTGTGTTTTTTCTTCGATCAATTTTTTGGATGAATTCAATTCTTAGAATAATTATAGGCTCATACAAAAATTATTACTATGCAATGCATTCTTAATAACCAAAGTGTATTGGATTGTACGTAGTAGGTCTGGCTTGAGCAAAAGCTGAGTCTTGAGCTAAAACTATGGTTGATTTACAGCTTATATTTATTTTTATAAAGTCCTCAAATTTGTAATTCATTAACTTAAATAATTCTATATATACCCTTATTGAACAATGAGGACAATTTAGTTACAATTTTTTGCAGAAACTAAACTAAATAAAATTTTCTTCCTATATTTGAAAAATAATCTTATCAAATAGTTGTGATGCATTCGCTCTTTCTCTTTGGGAATGAAACCGTTATTCTAATTGAGTTCAACCTTTATAACTACTAAACGAAGATTCCAACTCCTGAAAACCAGTCAAGACTTTGCAGTATCGGCTGGATGATAAAAAATTTACGTTGTCTGGTTTTTGGTATGATGAACCGCAACTTTCCTGCTCTATGCCGATTTTGACGCGTTTGAACAGATTGTCAGATAATAGAATTTGCGATTTCCAACTGATCCAACTATACCTATAATGCTGCATATAGAACTTACTTGATTTTTTCTACGAGTAATTATTCGCTTAAATAGGCAAACAGAAATACAGACACAATTTGTTGTCTCACCGTGACCATACTTAAGTTCACTTTAAAGGATCTGCGAATTTATCCTGTCATTTTCGGTTTGCACAAACTAAGTTTTACCTTATATAGGATGGCCCATTAACTTTTGGGCATCGTTATTAGAATGCTGAAGTCGTCAAGTGACCTAAGTGACATACATTCTCACATGTTAAATGTATTGTCCACAACTTAGGGTAATATGTGAGTATGTGTCATGAGTGTACCAAGACGTCGGCTGAGACATTGAAAGCGGCTTCCAACTGAAAAGCCTTTAACGCTATTCAGATACTTAAAATGCCTTCGACACGCCGGTATGCTTTCAATAGACCCGCATTTAAACTCCCGGCTCTAAAAAAGCTACCCAGATATACCCATACAATAATTGTTTGAAAGCTTTTGAAAATAATATTATTTCATTTCATAATCCATACAATATATTTAATTTGACAAACTATAAATGTGTTTTTATATTTTATTTATGGGTTGCAATTATTCGAGCGCATTCAACTTTATAATAACAATGCAAACAATTGCATACTCAATGCATGCATGACACGGGTATGGAGTAGTTATAAGGTTTTTAACATATATTCCACTCTTTATGAATTCCATTGTATAGCATCGTTTTGAAAACTATGTGCACCACAAATATATTGACCCATTTAGTGGTAAAAGATACCAAAAGCACGCACACTTCGTACCAACAAAATAGCAATGAAGGAATTGTATGTGCGTTTCTCTGGTGGACAGTAGTAGAGCTTCTTTATCGTAGAGGATTTGTGCACGCATCTACAAAATAAACATTCATTTTAATAGAGATAATCAAGACAGTCTTTCCTCAAACGTCAAAGCAAAAGTCAGCGCCAAGAAAAGGTAAAATATTGACAGGTGACGACAGTTCTTAGATGACATAATGTCAGAGTTACGGATATTTGAGCTATAGAACAAGAAATATTGGCAGCTACATTTTATTATATTTTTATTAACTTTTTAATTAAACAACATAATGTGAGCTTTTATAGCAAGTTGCGTACATTTTCAAACAGCAATTATTGCTGTTTTGGTAAAACCTTGTAGTTCAATTTTAATTTGTTTTTAAAATTCATTGAAAATATTTGCCAAAGTACCAACTGCTTGTAATTTTAAAACTGACGGATGTTTAAAACCACCTTACCTATGATAACAGAGCAGATGTACACCAAAGTGATAATATTGTCGAATATCAAATCTTACGGCAACAAGCAATGGCTTTATGCAACTCAGACGTAGTAAATTTTTAAATGCAGTCCTGTAAAGTTTTATTATTTAGTGTGTGTAGACTATCCTATAAAGTGCTCAATGTCGAGAGTAATGTTATATTTGCATGTCGATTAAACTTTCAACTTTTTAACGTAAGCGATATTAGTGAATTAAATGAGAATCTGGAACTATACTAGCCCGTCTACCATTGCATGATTACCATCATAAATAATTATTTCATTATGTACTCAATAATAAACAAACATACCATTGGATTGCCTAAAAAGTAATTGCGGATTTTGACAAATTTTTTCAACGGCTTGTGACTCTGTAATTGCATTCTTTCTTCTGTCAGTTATCAGCTGTTACTTTTAGCTTCCTTTAGAAAAAAAGTGCGCGAAATTTGTTTGGCGTCAATTTTAATATGGAGCCCACAAAGGAGCATTTACGTCATATTTTACTTTAAAACGCGGAGCAGGTTGCTAAAAAGTTACGAGATGTGTATGGTGATAAAGCCTCAAAAGGAAGACAGTGTCAAAATTAGTTTCGCAAATTCCATCCTGGAGATTTTTCACTTAAAGATGAGCCACGTTCAGGTCGGCCAAATGAAGTTGATGATGACCCAATCAAAGCATTAATCGAATTGGATCGTCATGTAACTGAGCGTGAGATAGGAGAGAAGTTAAATATACCAAAATCAACCGTTCATTATCATATAAAAAGTATAAACTGGTGAAGAAGCTTGATATTGGGGTACCACATGTACTGAAAGAAATTCATTTAACAAACCGAATCAACGCTTGTGATATGCACCTTAAACGCAATGAATTCGTTCCGTTTTCAAAAAAACTAAAGTAAAAACTAGTAAAACTATTAAAAGCGAAAAATAAATATAAAAAAATTGTCTCATTTACAAAGTTTTCAAGCGATATCCAAATGTTCTCAAATAGCGCCGCTATTATATTGGCTTTATCTAAAAAATTTAAGGGATCTTCACATCACGATTTTGGTTTAGAGTACGGTGACAATATTAGAATAAGCTTGAAAATTCTATTGTAGTTCCAAAATCTGCTAGCACTAACTCAATCCACCTTTTTTTGGACACCCTCTTTGATGGCTCTTCAAATCATTTTAAAGCTAATTTGATTTTCCAAATAAACGCAAAAATTTAAAAAATAATGTATGGTGTCTTTAATTGAATTTATAGATTTGTTTTAACATAATGTCATTTAAATATACGTTGGCTCCAAATTTGTCTTTGTTTTCAACATATTATTAACCGGTATTATTGGCTACCAGTGCGTCCATCTTGTCGCCATACACATGAACCTTAACATAACCTCAAAAAAACTTGTGTCGAGGCGTAAAACCACATGATCTGAGCGGGCCACAAACGTGAAATAATCTACTCACACACAACTCGCTTCTCCATTTTGTCTTTATTTCGCGTGGTGTGTGGCAGGTCGGTTTTTGTTGAAACCACAATAAGCCAATGTCAAGCTCTTTAATTTTGGGCAATAAAAATTTGTGATCATCTTTTGATACCGCTCGAATTCACAAAGTTCCGGCCATAGCCGTCTTAAAATAATACAATCCAAACAGAAACTTTTCTGAATTTAAAGACGATTGTTGCAATAATTTTGAATGCTTTACAGCTCAAATGCGGTAATTTTGGTTTTTTTGTACATTCTTTCCAAATTATTAATTATTTATACTCCTTCTAGGAGCTTAAGGTTTCAATATAGGACTTCCACCTGTCCCTATCTCTACCAATTGATCGAAACTCGTTAAACAATTTGCCTGTTTCCTTGTGAACCGTTCTTCTCTAAATTGTTTGTGGTCGACTGTGTCGTCTCGTGCCCTGCGGGTTCCAATCCAGCACTGCGGGTGCGATCTCATCATAGGCTTTTCGTAAAGTATGTCCTAACCAGCCATATTTTCGTTTAAGTATTTTGTCATCAATGCTCTTTTGGTTGGTTTTTCTCCATAGATCTTCATTGCTTATGATGTTAGGCCACCATATCTGCAGTCTCTTGCATCCAAATTACAAATTTCCAAATTACTGACCTCACCAGCTATTGCTAGGCACCCCTGTTTTGCGTGTGCCTCTTCCAGTTGGTTACACCTAGCGAAGATAGATATCCACCATTCCATCTGATCTTTGCTCTTCCCTTTCGTCAAAATTTGCTTATTATAAATGAGACTTGCCTTACGTTTTAAAGTCTAAATATTCGACCAAACTGAATTAGTTTAACAACAAGACAAGACACATTAAGTGTGTCAGCTAAAAATTACCCTTTATTTTTTTAGTCTTTCGTTTCCATTTGGCATTTTTTTGCCCAAGAAAGAGTTGTTGCGTTCAAAAAGCATATGTCAGATATCTCAGTACTTGAAAAAGTGCTTTGATTTGCGTATATTTTTTTGTTTGTTTTTATTGTTAGTCATAAACTATGTCCTTTATATATTGGTAAACAATTTAAAATAAACAAAATTAATTTTTTTGCTTTGTATTAATTGCTTTGTAAATAATCCTGAATAATATGCTTTAATTTGACAACAGCTAAGAATCTTTCTCTAAGTGAATTGCTTTCTTTAGTGCACAACTGTACTTGGATGCTTTTCAATTTCACTTTCAAAATAGCGCTGACAAGACTTACTTTCGATTTGCAATTGAAATTATTTTTAAAAAGAGGAATTTGTTTATTGCAACCACAACGTGCCATGCATGCAAATCAAGATGAAATCGCCGTCGGAGGTTTTCCCATCAACATGCGCCCAGAAAACAAAAAAAACCAAAAAACAAACCGAATAAAACTTGCAACCAATTAACCTTTCAATCGGGTTGAAAAGCTAAGTTGTTGGTAGCACGGTTCAGTGGCGCGTGCTTGCGGCTAAAACACAACGAAAACTTTTTGCTAGACGGCGAAAGAATTTCAAATGTGGTCATGAACTAATAAGCCAACAATTGCCAAAAAAAAAAATTGAGCAAAACCACAAATTGAGTGGTCAGCGTTTTCGTGGACGGTATTGATGTTTAGTTTAAATGGAGTGGCTTTGGTGGAGAGTAGCGCGCTAGGAGAGCACTGCTCTAGTTGCTGCTGGAGAGCTGTGTCAGATGATTTGTGGCAGCTGCACGCACGTCGCAACCATTAAATAAAACTGTCGGCCAGCGTTGGCTATTACAAAAAGATCTTAGAGATATTATTGTTATGGATACAGCTGGCATATATCTGCTAACATCGAGAACTTTCACGTTGCTTGTAAGCCCTTTATGAGGGGCTTCCGTTACAAATAACTCATGGCCAGTGCAGTGAAATGTTCATAAAAATATGCTCGTAATTTCTTTACAAGATCTGTGGCAGTTGCGTTATGCCAAGAGAAATCGTTAAATGACAATGTTTGTCACATTTTTGCATGTTGCGCAAAGCAGGCTTGTATTATGTGCATGTTCTGGTCAAGTACTTACTTTTATCTACTGATGTGCAGCTCTAGAGTGGGTTAGTAGCAATATGGTGTTTCAATGACCGACTAAAGTTGCACACATTTAAACGACAAGCATTCAAATACAAAAACTACCAGCGACACAGCAACGCCCAGCACCCAAACCAATAAAATGCCTGCAAAATTAGACATGCCCAACCTAACAGGGCCTATATCCTTGGGATTTTGTGTCATGCTGCTCTCAACTTGCTGCTGCGTTTGCTCGTTCATGTTCTCGGCCACAACGCGATATTCCCAATATTTGTCAAAACCCGATGAATGCCAACGATAGACCAGCGCATTGAAACGTTCCAGTAGTGGCCAGATACGCGGCACAAAGGCCACCGTAAACTGAAAGTCAATATCATCCTGCATAATCTTCATTTGTTCAATGGCCGCGCTGGTCAAATAATCGCCAATGGCAAAGTGACCTGTAAAATATTGTTTAAAACAAAACTTGGCCATAGCCCAACTAGGCTGTAGCTACCAAATGGCAAACGCTCCACCGTAAAACCCATGTGTTCCTGCAGTGCCAGCCGATACAGTTCATCATCGGTATATATATGAAACTGCGACAACAAATCCTGCACCAATTGCTATACCAAACTAAGTTAGTTTCTTTCAGTCAGGATTTGTAAAAAAGTATAAACTTACATCATCAGAAGCGCGTATGGCTGCAACCCACGCCTCTGAATTGGCCGCCCAGGATAATTTATGTGCGCGTAGTCGTTGCACTGTATCTGCAGCTTCGTCCAGGCTTGGTATGGTCAATATGCTGGCCAAGCCACCACCATATATGCTAGTTATAATAATATCGTTCAGAAAGCAGGCAAAGAGCAAGACGCGCACCGTTACCGATGATGCATTCACATAATTCGACTGTGATATGAACAACTTGAATGTAATGGCCAGCGCATATTTGACTCCAGCGATCCAAGTCATCTCACGTTCGGCGTACATATACTGATCCAGCTTGTAAGTTAGCGCAAGACTGATTACTTCCATGCACAGGCAAAAAAGGACGGCAGCCCAAAGCAGGCCCTGAAATGGTTGCAATGGTAGATACCAGCTGGTCAAACGTTTGGGTGCGGGCACCAAGCATGTTATGCCCGAACGTCCTAGATACATGGACATATCCTCGTAAACATAAGCATCGTACCATGAGTACATGGCGCCTATGCATACATCAGCCTTGTGATGTATTATCATGCCCAAGGCGCCATCGCCGGTAATGTTCGGATAGATGGTACCCCAGTCGTCAGCATCAGCTTATGGGAGGGAGATCGAGTGCAGAAATTAGTTATCGATTTGCAACGATAAATGCTTGTTATCGAAAGAAATTTATGCAGTTCGCTCTTCACTTTACTTACAAGTATCGACTTGTAGAGTACAATTAAATTGCTCGCAAAAAGTCATTACTATTTGAGTCTCGGTACCATCTACGTCAACTTTTGCTCCATGATTGCCTACGTCTATGGCATTGCTGATCGTGCTCTGTTAAAATGTATCGAAATTAGTGTGACCGTAGTTCATGTATACGTATCGCTAACGTTTTTTATAACCGTATAGGGTTTGTAGTTCAAATATGCTATGATAAGCTCGCGTCCCATTAGATTGCTCAATTTGTCGAAAAAGAGTGGATTGCCATGTTGGAAAGCCCCGGTCACTGCATCATAGAGATCAAGCAGTCGCAGCTGTTCGGGTTGCTCAGCGCGAGGTCCTACATATTTGTTGGTCTTTAACTCAAAAGTGGAATAACTGCTGTTGCTGCGCACCACAAACAAAATATTGGGTTGATCTATTAAAGCAGCAGCTATTAACACTCAAACATAAGATTGCCATATTTGTTACCCCGACTTACCCTGGAAAAAGTAATCCCTGCAGCATAGCTTCAGCTCATGCGGCTCGTGCACAAAAATAAACTTATTATTCAATGAACGCCAAATGGAGTACATGACTGCTCGTGTAAAAGCCGCCACAAAAAGGGGTATATCCGAGCCAAAGACTATATAGCTCTATGTATACAATTATACTTTATAATAATGATGCATGGGCGGATTTGCTAGGTAACTCACCTCACAGTGCGTTGCTTCAATGGACAGTGTGAGCTTTAACTGCAACTCATCAAAACTCAAATCATTAGCACTTAATTGTTTGATCTTATCGCTGGCATCGATGACATTATGTTGCCAACTGTCGGCCAGATTGGTACGACTTATAGCCACAAAACTGACATATTCGTTTGCGAAAATTGCAGGCCGAAAGTCGTAAGCTTCATGCCACATAATGCACACAGTGCTGTCATTTAAATAGGTTTGTACTAAGAATAATTAGCTGCAAATTAATATATCAGAACTGGAATAGAGTTACTACTTATGAGGCTTAAAATGGACGACCAGCCCTGCTCCACGTACAACATCTTGCTGCACTTGAACTTGCTGTACTAAAGTCCAAATAAAGCAATTGACCAATTCTAAGCTAAAACGCTCATCTAATGTAAACAGACAATTTCAGGCAATTTCTTGCAAGTTATGTCAACAAACAAATTTCACCGGCCAAGTTAATATTTTTTTTTTATATTTTTGGCTGGATCGCATAACGCATGCAAAATACTTAATATCTTTGCGGTAGTAAATTATAAAATGTTGACAGCAATTACTTAACTTGTTTTGCTTTTATATGAGTAGTCGGTGGCGGCGGCTTTTGGCCCGCCGGATATGATGATGACGCGGTCAGTGTGGAACAATTTTTACCGCAATGCCTAAGTTAGCCTCTGGTCTTGTAACTGCACTTTAGGGCTACGTTAGTTAGTCAATAGATTCCGCGGATTTAGCAATCAAATTGTTGGCTATTAATTGACAAAGAAAACGTTTAATGTGCTTACAAAGGGGCACGTATATCCAAAATTGGACACCGTATTGGTATGGAAAATTTGTATGTATTTATTGAAATAAGTTACAACGGAAATCTAGCCTTTTTTGCTTTTGCTTGGCAGTTTCCAAATTTATTGTCGTTTTTACGGATTTATTAAACATGATACCTGCAGCACACCTGCTTAGTTCGAAAAATGTGTCAATAAATGTAAAATTTGAACACTTAAATGCAAAAAAGTGAGCATCATGTATCATCATAAGCCTCTAGAACAGCTGCAATGGGTAATCTTTAATTCGTGTCACGCGTTTTTGGAAAATATTAAAAAAAAGAACGCGGTTCGATAATGCCACCAGTTAATAATCCATAGCAAGCACTCACTTGTTCTTGATGCATGGTAAGTTACGCGTTACGTAACTACCCAGGTGCAAATTACCTTTGTCCGAAAATACGATTTTTTGTTCAAATTTGGCAACATCTAAGAAACTTTCTTTAAGCGAACAGCATCCTATTTGACCAATGTTGAAATACTTACATTTTGAAAAATCTAGTCTCCGATAGTTTATGATATTAATGATTTTATTATTTACAACTGCTTTCAATTATGTTGTAAAAGCTAAACTGGAAACCGATAAAGGTATACATTGTCTTAAGTTATAAAAATAAAAGTATTCCCCTTGATATTAATTAATAGCTGTTCGAAGAAAATAGGGACTTACAGTTTATAATGTATATAGGACAACAATCTCGTTATTGATGCTGTTGTCAATTTATTTCTATCAGTTACATTAAATACTATTTACAATTCCAAAAATAAAAATAAAGAAATTAAAGTAACAATGTTCGTGTCTGTATCATTTCATATGCTCGCCTTGATATTAGAGATTGCAAGTAGGAGCAACTCGATTTGAAAAAAAAAAAATACTGTTTGTACGATAAGTTTGGCACAGTTATAAATAATATTATAATGAGACAGATTTGAAAACTAGAATACATTACCCAATCGTTTTTTCATAGTTTCCAAGCAATGTGTGTATTTTATCAAAATCGATTAGCATAAAATTAATATTTTTTTGCACAAAATTAATTTTTATTTATTATATTTGTAATAAAAGGCATACTACCATTTTTTGGCGCTCAAAATTATTGATTTGTTCAAAATTTCTAAAAAAAACCTATACATAAGTCAAATAATTCAGGTATTAGGTATTATTATAAGCAATAATAATTATAATATATTGTTTATTTTAATTTGTTATTACTGTTATATGGGAGATCGTATCGCTTAAATGGTCAAATATAATATTTTCCAAACCTTTCTTTTGGCTTAACCAAAAAATGCTAAAGATAACGTTTGTTTAAAAGAACTCTGTGAAACTTTCAGAAATTAGTTAACATCATGTAAAAGGTCTAAAACCGGCTTCTCAATCAAAGATTAAAGGAAGTTAGTCTTCTCAACGAAAATATGGTTTAATATAAAATGAAGATTCTATTTAAGACATAATAATAATTTACCATGAAATATTTTTCAAAAAATTGAAATCAAAGCCGTACTTACTTCTACTTATAAAAACGTCGATTATGCGATGCTTCGCGGCACAGCGCGTGTTTAAGAAACCATTCTTTCCTAAAGAGTTTCTCTTTTATCAACCGTTTATTTAAAAGTTTATTGCATTAAGTGCCAAAATATGTGGTGCGAAAAATTTAATGGTCTATAACCCCATGAAGTGTTTTTCTAAATACCTTTTCAAAAGGAAAACTATGTGTATTTGGCTTTGAGTGTGAAATTAAAATATAACCAATGCAGAATTGTGTAACTATAGAAATAGATAGAAATACAATTTTAACATGCAACGACTTTTTCAGAACTAAGAAATTTGACAAAAACAGCTTTCTTCTCATGAGTGGCCCTTAGGCGTCTTTCTAAAATAATTTCTCAAATACAAATAACCAGCTTACATCGTTTTAAATGTAACTAAAATATATAGTAGAACAGCTAGTGAAAATTTGTTAACATAATTAAGCGCTTTGTAAAACTATTTTTAAAATCTTCCACTACACTCATTTGCTTCTTTCAAAACTGCCAAATTAGACGTAACTTCGTTCATCATTTTTACAGACGTTTAGCCGCAGACCATTTTGACCATTTTCTTCCTACCAGTTAATAAGTATTGAAGCTGATTTACATTTTTAAGTTGATAAATTATGATTGGATTGGTTCAGCTACAATAATTTGTAGCAAAATAAAATTTCACCCGTCGTTTCACCAAATTGAGCATTTAATTTTAAAAATAGACTTTAAATATTTGGAAAATTGACCGACTGTCTGTCTGTGGTTGCACTGCTAATTGGCCTTCAACACTTAAATCGGTTCCACTCGCCAAAAGCAACAAACCAGTTAGTATAGTTAGTTCCCCTGCATACAACAATTCTGAATTATGAAATAGAAATCGCTTCTTATTTTGTTTGTCATTGGTTTGTTTGGATTTCAAAATCTCACGCATAATCGTTTAATTAAACACACCACAATGCATAATTATAGAGCAGAGTGGCGCCTGATACCACCAAAGGGGCGATAACAAAAGTTTTAAGCGAAATTAAAGAGTTTTGTACGAACAAAGGCGGAAATTGTTGAGCATAATAAAAACTACGAAAAAATTTGTAAATACATGGAGTGCACAGAGCATTAAGTAAAGCGCAGTCAAGAGAGTTTACAAACGAAAGAAATTGGAATTTTTTCAAATTGATTTTATGTGAGAAATTTAATGTGGCAACACTTGTGTGTTAGTAATTGCACTGAAAGAATTACTTTTAGTTTCTAATAAATATTTTGGGAGAATATATGGCGAAAAATGTTTTAATCCAAGTAAACACATTTCTTACCCCAAATTTTTGTTTAATTATATATATTTTTTAAGAAATTCTTTCTCAATTTTTAAGTTCTTTTTTTTGCAAAAAGTAGGGAAACAATAGTTTTTCAGCTGTATCCCGCAATCCTGACGTAATGGGGCCGCAAATTACTTTGGCCTCAGTGTTTGTAGAACTGTGTTTTTGATTAGATTTATCACTTATTTTCTTCGAGGTTCAGAGAGTCAGGCAATAGTTTGAGAAAAATCAATATACAAACCAAAGTAATTGGTTTTGAAAATTAAAAATCTGCTTGAGAGAAGAAGAAAAGTAATATTGCTTAAACCCATTCGGTAAGTTGATATTATGTGGAAACGGTTTTCCTTGTCGATTTTCCCAATTGCAACTATATACTAAAGTAAAAAATTTTATATTAAACTTTGCGCAGTTTTTAAAAATACTTAAATTTGGTTACGTTATAGTTTTATTCGCCTTGGCAATACTCTCATCAGTCAAAAGGCGGAGGGAGCATGTATATATTTTTATTAATAGCTACTTAAAGTAAACAAGGGCCTAGAGTTTATAACCGAATCCGATCGCCGTTGTTGATAGATGATTATTTAGGCAAATAACGTAGTTTTGCCAGCTATGACAGTACTAAGCAAATACACTATGCTGCTGCGAATTAACGACTACGCCATCGACTACTATATATATAATGAAGTATAACAGAGAAGGTTATTTTGAAAGATTCCTGCTATAGGAGCTATTCCTGCTATAGTCAACCGATTTTTATGAAATATGACATATTCTGGAAAATACTAAAAAATACATACAGTATCTTATTTAGTTAAGATATCTTAAAAATGAACTTTTTTTTTTGGCAATTTCTCCATTAATATTTGAAATATTATCCACCGATTTTGATTAAATTTAACATAATGCTTTGAAAATCTGAAAGCCTTCATGTACATGGGCCACAGAATTTTGCAAAAATACTAAAATAAATGTAAAAAAAATATGACAGATACATGATATAGGCAACCGAGCCTTATTAAAAGTCTCACTATGCTTAGGAACTTAAAAACAATGTAGAATGCCAAAATTTGGTTACTGTAGCCTTATTAAGAAAGAATTTATCAATCTGAGACCTTTTTTATTTTGTTGAGGTGATGCAAATTACATCTGTCGTAGTGTATTTTATATCCCCCAATATTAAAAATTCAACTTAATCTTGCTTTCCCTGACATAGCAAAAAATCTTTTTTATAAAATCGGTTGCCCTAGTTCTTACCAACGTTCAAACAGACATGTATATCAATCTCCTCTCTAGTCAGTCTAATAATACGTTGGGTAACTTTGGGAATTCTCCGTCTTTTCCTTCAACTTTGATTGAGGAGCCAAAACAAATAGCCGATTCGCTGACGACGCCATCTATGGGTGGCGCTCATTCCAAGACCCACTTTGAAGGATACTAATAATTCGAAGTCACCGCGAGAACAGTGACTGTGACAAGATCATATAACAATGACAAAAGTTCAAGTTTTTTCTTGTTTGTAATTTTTTCAAAATAAAGTTTGTTTTTCTCAGTGTACATAAAAGTTTGTAATGCAAAGGTAATACCGAATGTACTATATTTATGCGTTGCGGCAATGAAGCGTTAAGGGCTCCAAATCTGGAAATTATGTGTGTGCATGTGCAAACACACACTCATAAAGATACGCATACAAATAAATACCAACCATATTTATAAATGATTATTACAACTTTCTAAAGCAGCTAAAGATTACATATTGTATCCAGTGGAACTACTACCGACTGCATTTCGAGCTATGTAAGGTTTTATGGAACAATACGAACGGTCCGAGTTAAATTGTGTTATGAGCAAAGTAGCACCGGGAGGCGGAATCGTTGGCAGGGGCTACAAAATCAGCTTTATTTATAATTATTTTAATTGCTCATATTTAGAGTTAATTTCACTTTGTTGGCCACGCACAGCTTTTCAGCATTTTGTGGCTATTATTTTGTATTTTGAGTTTTATTTTTTAAATTTGCGGAAGTTTTGTTAATAAAAATTATTATGGGCAAAAAAATGTGTTGGCAGCTGTGTATGTGTTAAGCCATTGACAACGTAATTTTGTTTTATATTTTGTTAAATTTATTTGTTTACCTGGCCGAGCAATGGGTATGCCACTAAAAGTGGCACATAATTGTGGCATACTTCTAAGTTCCTTTACATTCAGCATTTATTTGGTTCTTGTAGAGTGGGTCACTTGTTGACCAAATTTAGTAATTGAATGTTTTTTTTTAGTTTTTATTTTTATTGTGACTAGCTAATTGAAATGCTTAAATAATTATAAAAAATTATGTGCTTGAAGTTAGTTTGGCGCAAGGTCGTAGCTCAATCAAATAAACAGTCTGCCTAAATAGGGAATATAAGTTACTTAATTACGGTTAAGTGTGCGAATTTCAATTGTAAAACAAACACCTCAAGGCAAATGCCATTCTTGACATTTTAATTGAGAGCCCCGACGTGCTGTTTCGCCTACATTAAACCTAACTTTGGGCACACACGGCGTATACGTTATGTACGAGTACGATGACTGTTGCGTTATAACTGGAGTTGAATGCAATGACCACAACGCCTTGAAATATGCAGTGAGCTTACTCAGACAAATATTGGTAAAATGGTTTCTACTTTTTTTAGCTTCTAAGTGTAGTCAAAAGTGCAGCGAATCAAACTTTTTGATCGTGTCAAAAATTGATTAAACAATTTCCCACTTTTTCCATATAAGAAAGTTTTGCTTTGAACGAATTTTTCTACAATCGCTTTTATGCGTCAGAATTAAAAATTGAGGTTAAGTTTCGCCCAAAAAAATTGTTTTTTTGATACTATTATTTGAGGCTTTCAATATAATTCAAAGTAGCACTATAGCTAGTTCTACTCCCTGAAAGTAGCAGCAGCTATCAGCTTCCATTCCAACCAATTTCAACACCTATTTTATTTCGTAAATAACATTGAAATTTATTCATAATCTCTTACAAAATGCGTCAGTTGTATTCCTACTTCCATCACAGATTTATTACTTTCTCAATAATCTGTCAAAATAAAAGTGACAGTACTGATTTACTCATGCAATATTGTTGCAAGTGACATTATCGTCAATTTGCTATGAGCTTAAAAGCGCATTTTGATTCACTTTATACGCAATTTTTAGGATAGAAATTCTATTTGTACGCCCGGAAAAACTAGGAACCAAATATTTGTATTTAACTTTCATTAAAGCTTACATAAATAAATGTCATTGCTGGTTGGCCGGGCCAACTGCTCTGATATCATAAATATAAATCATCAATGCTACTAAGATTTAATA
The DNA here is from genome assembly GCA_035046065.1 of Chymomyza procnemis. Classification (NCBI taxonomy): domain Eukaryota; kingdom Metazoa; phylum Arthropoda; class Insecta; order Diptera; family Drosophilidae; genus Chymomyza; species Chymomyza procnemis. Next base: position 4,663,415 of record JAWNOJ010000023.1, on the reverse strand, counting down.
ACGTTGGGATTTTTCTTTGCGCGAGAGAAAAGTTATATTTTTAATGAATCAAAAGCGGATTTTCGGACATGCTGCATTTTGAATTGTCTACATTTCACTTTCAATTGAATTCGTTTGCGGGGAGAGCCAGGGGTTTGTATGTTGCTGTCTCATTTTGTTGTCAAACAATGACCATTAATAGCAGCGGTTGTGACCCATGCAACGCCCAGTGTTTAAAGTTTTGACCAAATGTAATGCCCAGTGATAGAGATAACGTTGCACATATTAGCCGCCCGGCTTGACCAAAACTTAAGGCAGTTGTTTGGTGCTTCCGCTTGACGTAAGGCCTGCTGCTGTTTGTGGCACTATGTTTAGCCATTTGGAGATGTGTCCATAGTAAGACACAAATACACTTTTACAATTTCAATGTCATGAAAAAGTTTATTGCTTTAAACACAACAAAGCCAAAGGCCTTTTGCTTGACAACACATGGCATTCCTAAATAAATCCCAAACAAAACCGTAGCCACCTATAAGCAGCAGTCTGTACTTGCACGTAATGATAAAGTGATTGATTAAATGATGGCCAGAAGTATTAAAACTGGCATCGCTAAAGTAAAAAACAGCTGTGTGAGGGGTGGCGCAGGAAATATATTGTTTAAACGTTTTATCAAAACACACTAGTAGTAGTCATCGACCGTAGACTCGTAAGATCACCTACAACTGGCCGCAGAACATCTCAAACAAGCTGCAACATGTTGCACATGCACGGCGGCTTGCTTACAACAAGTTCGAAGCCAACTCAACTGAGCTACATAGCATTTGCGCGAGTTATGCCAGCTTTAGTTTGAGCCGAACTTTGCACGCTGTTACAACGCAACGCGCATGTAACAAATACGACGAACTAAGTCGCCAACGCACGCGATCGCGGCAAGCAATCGAATCGATAAATGACATAAAATATCGCGAGTGCTTCAAAAGTGACAAAGTGTTGACGAATTTGCATAATTATGCAAAGTCAAATGTTGTTTATTGTGTCGCACGCACCATATTTAATAAGTTGCCCAAATCCCGGAGTTTTAAAGTGAATGCGTTTCGACTGAATGAATTGAAAATCGTTAAACAAAAGCTATCTACCTGCTGACCCTGGCCAGCTTCAGTTGCAATTGTACAATCCAACCAGTAATATTTTTGTATGCGAAAACAAAAAGATAAAGTGGTAGCCAAGACTAAGGCTCTTCATGGGTTGAGCTGCGCTTGTGCAGCAATACTTAATCAAGTGCAGTTTGTTCGAGATATTTTAAAACAAACTAAACAACATGCCCATAGGCAAGTTGCCGCGTAAGTCCATGGTGGAAGCGCCTGTCATGGACGGCACCATTGATTCACGCATGTCTAGCGCAGATGTGCCTAAAATGGAGCTGCTTAAGGTCAACTATGTGCATCAGTGCAAGGAGGCCATAATGCATAAGTCTAATGAGTCTCCACCCGCGCCGCGCCTTAATAATCCGGCACGCTTTGCAGGCTATCGACGTCAGCCGGCGCATTTGGCCAACATAAGCAAAGTTACGCTCAGCACTGGTGCAAACAGCGCTTTGTCGCCCAATAGTGCACGCAAACCTTTGCCAGCGTTGCCACCGCCACCTGTTGTGGAATCCTGGCAGCTACTGCAGCCATCCATAACAGCGGCGGCCACCAAACGTAGCTCGCTGCCTAAATTTGTATCGCCTCCAGCGCCGGATTCGGATTGTGCGCAATCTTGTTGTTGCAGTTATTCGGCCTGCTCGTGCTCGGACTCGGATATTACCGACACAAGCACGGTTACGCCGGACTGTGAGAAATCCAACAGCTGGAATTATCGCGCCAAGTGCTCTACGCGAGACATACGCCGTGATATAACACGCGCAGGCGTCAAGTCGCGTGCAGATCGTATTGCCATTATTGAAGGCAGTGATTGCGAGCACAGTTCACGCAAGCCACAACCCAAGAGCACAGCACCAACATCATTGCCCAAAAAAGAGCCTAATCTGCGTGTACAAAGCTATGTGGAAACAGCGCAGCAAAGTGATTGCTCCGATTGCTGCGTAGATGCAAAAACAAGTCGTTTGCCACAACTATCACGCATACCCAAGCCGCTGTTGGATCGCAATAGAGGAGCATTGCAGTACAACGAAAGCCATACGCAGCTGCAGCGCCGTGTAAAGCAATTATTTCAGCAGGACTTGACCCAAAGCGATCCGCCCAAATGGATGTTTCAAAAGGTGGGCGCTGTCGAGTTGCTGCCAGAGCAGCAGTCACCGACATCGCCGCGCCTGCAGCAAAAAGCCAAGTTGGAACGCATACACATACGCAAGAAACGCCAGCCTTTGCTTATTATTAATAAACTGGCTGCCAATGGTAATGGCGACGATGCAACTGGGCAGCATGAAAGTAACAGTTGTGGCTATAAGAATTGCAACTTTGAGCACTGTCCCATGGCAAAGCAAACGCAGCCGCCACACATGTTACAAGAAGATCGCCTAAAGCGACTTTCACTGGAAAGCTGCTCTGATTCAGGTGTATCCTCTTCTAACGATAGCAAGGAACAGCAGCAGAATGTGGCAAAACAGTCTAATTTACGTAATCTAGACAAGTGTTTAGACTGCGTCAAAGTGTTGCAGAATCAAATGGGTCATCATCAAAAGTCAGCCACAACGCAAGACAAGCACAAACACTTTGAGACACATGCCACAAATACAGAACAGATCAAGTTGCATGTGGATCCAAATGATGTGCAAAACTTTGCCAAAAAGAATTTGACAAAGGCCACAACAGATGAGCTACTAACGGCAGCAGCCAATCAATCCAAGCAATGTAATATCGAAAACGAACGCAAGCTGAAGAAGCTGCAACGCAAATCGACTACAACGATAACCATTGACGACAGCTGGGTGCAGGATTCCTCTGTGGATGCAAATGATGATTACATTGAAACCGACTCGTTGATGCTAGGAGCAGGCAACGACTGTGGCAACAGAGCGCAATGCAACAACAACAACAGCGTTAAAATATTTGTCAGCAGTGGCAGCACAGGAGTTGCGCCAAAGCGTGGTCTACCACAAGCTAGACCAGCCTTACTGCCTCGCCCACTTTCAGCAGCCATTTCCAGTGCCTCGACTTCATCGGGCTGCTGTGGTTCCAGTTTGGATAATAACTCGCTATGCGAATCAGAACAGGATATATGCTCTTGTGGTGGTCAAAACTATTCACCAGCGGTCTCACCCACACCAACCAGCGACTATTGCAATGCTGTTGGTGGCGTTTTTTGGAATAACGCCTACAATGAAAATGGCACACTTGTGGGCGCTGACTGTTGCTGCAGTCTGTCCAGCTGCGATGAGGATGATTGCTCCTATTACGAAGGCAATTTTAGCGTGGAACTACGCAATAGCAGCGCCGAGGAACTGCTCATACGTAACAATAAGCTGCTGAGAAAGGTAGGATTATGCCCATAATACGACCCACTAATTATTCGATGTAATTAAGCGGAAGCCAAATCGCTTGTGAAGATGGGAGTGGCCTAGTATAGTTTCCGTTTCAACTCGGTTGCGCTGCGTTTTGTGTGTTACAGTTATTGCATCTTTTCTTGCCACTTTTTATATTTGTACTGCCTTTCCGCACTCTACTGTTTGAAATTTCATTGATTCGCTTCCTCATTAATCCGTCAAATGACTCGTGCATGGATACAAATATGCAAGCAAAATTCGTACAAACTTATTGACTGACTCGGAAGACCGAAGACGTTGGTCTAGCTGTCTGTTGGCGTGATCTTAGTTATCTTACTTGCTATTTACTGGCCTGGTCTATTGACAGCGACATGCGGCGGCAACAACAATAATTCGCTTTTTCACGCCTTACTGTCGATGTTCATGTAAAAATGTTTTATGCAACATTTACCATTACCGTTAAAGTTGCCACTGCCACCCATGCTAATGGGTTTTGTACACTTCTTGGACGTTGATGGGTTTCTGGCCGTTGAACAAGCTTAGGCATGTACAGAGGCGGATACATGGACACAGAGGTTACTGGGGTCTGGCAGTGTACAAGCTCTTGGCTGTAGTGAAAGAAAGTCAGAAGAGAGATGTTCTCGAATTGGATTAAGCAAAGCCATTCCGAATCTATATAAATGGTGTACGCTTGTTCGAGTGTACCTGTTGAAATCGAAATCTAGAAAATCCCGCATAAGTTTTATGAAATTGTTTGAATGATTTATCATTATCTTAAGCGGATTAGGAGTTTTTAAACCGCCTCGAAAGTTAGCTTAAGTTTTGTGCGGGTGACTAGGGAATTCAATATACCGCTCTCTGTCTAAACGTCTAGATTTCAGAGACAATAGAAGCTGTATGAACATTTTTAGATTACAATACTTTTTCTATTAACATCTCTTGTTTGCTATTATCTTAATATTCATCAACACCGCACTAAAATTGATTAAAATCATTCGACTCTGACTTAAAACCACCATAGGGACAGTCGGTATTTAGCTTATTTATAAAAAAATTGGTGGTAAAGAGTATTCCGAGGTCGGCCATTACTGACACAACGTTTTAACTCTTGATTTCTTAAAAGTTGCATTTATAATTGGGTACTGTTGGGAAGAATTTCTTGAGTTTCGCACGCAATTGGTTACATTAGAAAAAGTGATATTTCCGGAGAGTTCCCCCAGTATTATTATTACTATTCGTTTATTTTTATACTCTACCAACTTTCTGCATATATAATAAAATAAAGTTTGCACTAAATAACGCAACCCATATTAGCTTTGAGCAATAACTGACGCCTAAGCGACACCTCAATACAATTCCGTCATTTGAAGTATACCGCCAGTTGAAGATCAACCCAAAGATATGTCGAACACATTTAGTCTTTTATAAATCGAAGCAATAGAAAGATGAGCCAATCATAAACAATGGCATGGCTGAATGAACCCAATAAACCATATTTCATAATGCAAGTTGAGGCTGAATAAAGATAAAATAAACTAAGCGCAAAATTTTCACAATTGATGCATGAAAGGGAATCATAAAATGAGATTTTAATTATATATTGTTATAAATATAATAAGTGAGGGCAGTCAATACGTCCGTAGCGCGGAATTTTACAACTTCATTTGCAAGAAATAACATAAATTTAATAAACTGCACACATGATTTTTTTCTATTGACAATACATAGTTTACTTGTTTCGATATCGAATTTTACACGGTCCCATAAGCGTTTTATGTTTGTGTTTGTGTTTGAGTTAATCTTTGGATGCGAGAAAGGTATGGAGAATGTCGGTGGACGGCTCTGATTCCCATAGCGGTGTACTTTCATCCGCAAATCAAATTCTCCAAATAAATAAAAATATAACGACTTCAAATTGGCAGTAAGTGGTTGTTGGATGGTATAAAGTTTTGGAAAAACAAACTGCTATAGTTGTTATTTTAAATAAACTTTGCGTCAAAATTTGATGTCTGAAAATATTTCATTCCATATTCTTAGAATACAGAGAAGATTTGGGAACATTTTTTATGAATTGACGAATTTATCAATTATTTTCATTTATTTGTTTAGCACCGATTTTGAGATTTATATTTTTTATTGTTACTCGTAAACAGTACTACGATAGCCAATAGTCAGTATTTACTTTTTTCATCGTATGGAACATTTTGTTCAATATTTCTTCAAGTAAACTAAATAACTGAATTATTTAATTGCTCTTTGTCTGAGATTTATGTTTTGCGAGATTTTCAATGTTTCTTGTGCTTTTCTTTACAAAATGCTGATCAAAACTAATAAATTATCATTGAGTACTGAGATCATTGTTAAAAGTTAATATCACACAGAAAAGTTGCAAAAATGAAAACAAAAAAAAGAGTATTAAGAGTATTATTAATGTGAAACCATTGCTTTATCGTATTATGAAAAAACCTCACAGATATTTCGTGTTTACGTGATTAAAATGAATTGGTAAATAATTGATTATAAAATAGTATTAATTAAGAAAAATAATATAAAATAAGAATTACTATTCAATCATTATTTTATTTTAAGAATCTTATTCGATATAAGACCGATTCTGCTATTTTGAATATGCAATTTAAAAAATGTTATTGAACTTCAATTTTCAAGTATTTTATTGTCCTTTTAAGCAAAGGATCTATATTTTCTAATTTTAAATTAAATAAATGCTTAATTTTGTGATGTACACATTCTTCCAACTCTAACTTTGTAATTAAAACGATTAATAGAGTGTCAGAATATGAATTAATTTGTAATTTTATTGAAATAAAAATCTCTTCAAACAACTATTAATAAAGATATTCTTATGCACCACATTGGAGCGATAATTGACAAATCAAGAGAAATACATTCATTCATGAGTTTAAAATTTGGCTAAAAAATTTTTTAAAGCTAAGCTGGGGAGGTGAAATATCAAATTCAACTTGTTCAAGCATTATATAGGGTGCATCATTGAGGCATTTGAGATCGAACTTGCGATTTTGATTGATACACAATATATTGCTTGAGTTCATGGTTTGCTCAGGTTGTTGTATGGCTCAAGAACTTAGGCTAAACCCCCTTAGGCTATTCTAAGTCTACATTGACTAGATACCGCTTAAAGATTTTCTGATAATAGGAGTATACCAACCTTACGGTACAACTTCTTAAGTGAATAATACAATTTAAACGAATAATTCTAATGCGGTATTGTAAGACCCTGTATTTGCCATACTTACAATAGAGACCCATGTATTAGATGTGGGGTAAAAACAATAATATATTTCCTGTGCAACTTTTTTTGCTAATCTTTCGACTTCGCCATATTTATACACACAATGGCTCATCGTTGAGTTAGTTGGATATGGTTTTTGTATAATATACTACAATATATATGATTATAGAGCTGCTATGATTATTAAGCTCAGCTCAAGATGTTACCTAACCGTTGCCAAGCTTCAAGCCCGAAGGTGAAGGTGTCGATTTGCGTGTGAGCGCCAGGAAGCTACATTTAATTTATAAGCCAAGCAAAAATTATAAAAACAAAAAGCACGAAAAAAGCCAATACCTCTGCAGCATTTGGTTTTCATCTTTGCGTTTTCGATGCGCTGTTTCATAATAAACTATATTTTATAAAATTTTTTCTTAGCTTCAGCTTCATATATGTGTTATTTGTTTTTTTTTCACTTATTGTTGTATAAGCCATTTACAAGTTTGATTTCATTGGGTCACTTCATTAAGGCGGCATTATTATTGTAGTTGCAAAAAGCAGGCAAAGCCTGACGATGACAATAAGTTAAGTCAAGCATTTGGCACACTTTGAGTGATTGGCCTCAATGTCCACCCCCAGCATGACAATGGTTAAACTCTCAACTCTCACTATCGCATACGGACGGGTAGGTCTGGTAGACAGACATGCCAAGTTTGTTTTGGATTTTTTATGTCGTGTTTTTTTGGTAGCACGCATGTACCGCTAACACCTTTCACTTTCTCCAGCTGCTCTAAGTCGTAAATCTTGAATATGTTTAGATGCAAGTTTATTTTTGTCCAAATGCTATAGTCGATGATACTCAAGAACCAAGCAAGAGAATTGCCATAAAACGCTAAGTTATTTCGAAATTCTGTGCTTTATAACCTTACGGTAACTTAATAGAGCTCTATTAAAATTTCTCTGCTCATATTGATTGAATCCAAATTCTCCAAATAGTGTGCCAGTTTGAGCTGGAACTTTGGCGGGATTGGATTGGTGCACGCTGAAGTCATTGCAGATTGATGAACTTGTACTTCAGGGCGCTGGCAATTTATGAACTTGCAAACTGCGCTACGAAATACATAACACATAATAATAATAATAATTGTTGTAGTAGTAATAATAATAATACCAAATAAAATTGGATTACCCAATTTCGGTCATTAGCGCAGCTGGACAAAAGGCTAATGAGCAAATTGAGTTGTCAGCATGACGCCGCAATAAACTGGAGCGATTCACATAAATACTCTGGCTATTGCTCCCTGCCAAACATAAAAGTGTGCGACATTGCGTTTACTTTTTTTTACCATTTATATTATATCTGTTTTCGTTGCTTTTGGCCAAAAACTGAATACAATAACTTTTTGACACAAGCAAGTTTGGAAGGCGTCGGTCGTCTTGCTGTCAGCGATCTGTCAACCCTGTCACAGCCACAGCGCATGCGCAGCGGGTAAGAGAAATAACTAGAAATAAAAACAGAAACAAAAAAAAACCCAGCGAAGATACGTTTTCACTTGGTCTGGGATGGGGAGCAAGCTCTGGTTAAGAGCCCGGGGCATTATTGCTGCAATGCAGGCATGGCGTTGGTAATTAATTACATTACTTGAATTACTTCAGTGTGGTTGAATTAAATTAAAAAACTAAAAGTGTATGCGCACTTTTGACGCGCACTGTCAGCCACACTTGTTGATATGAATATTGTGACAGAAATTGTTTAAAACAAAAGCCACAGAAAAAGAGTGCAAGGGCTTGTTACCAAGATCGGGCTTCAAGTTAATTTGCGATAAGCAACTCTTAGATATAGCAAGCGAGTGAATATTTTGAACAAATATTTAAAAAAAAAGCCAATGTTCAGTTGCGCATGGACCAGCTTATTCGCTTAATCTGATGGAACGCCGGCCTAGCATTGGTGTCAGTATTTTATGCCGTATTTTGTGCGTAGCTTAAGTTGGGGAATTAACATATTGTATATATATATTTATTTTTTTAAGCAATCAAAACTTAACACATAAAAACAATTTCAAATTTATTTGGTTTCGAAATTTCAAAGCAAGCAGTTTTGTAATTAAGAATAACCTTTTGACATCTCTTACTAAATAAATTACCAAACGGAAAATATGTGCTTTTCAGTTTGCATTTGATATGGACTCGGTCCAGTTTAGCTCTCAGGTGTTCGTCTTCAAACTGTTCGAGTTGTCTTTTTATTTTCAACGCCGAGTTCGCTACTTTTGAAGATTTAACATCTCTCTCCGCATGTCTTATCGATCAGAGCAAATGCATCATAAACTTCCGTAACCATTTGATAGACTTACCTGTATTTTTCTTTCCAATAAAACAGGAATTAAAAACTTCTGGCAAATACCGCTTCTTTGGGAAGCTAACAAAACAAACTTATTGTACAGACTTTTAACTGCCAACTGTTAATAGTTTGTACTGTAATTCGCGGATTCCCCTTTTTCCTTATTCTCTCCACACTGAAGTGGTAAATTATAATTGTACTCTATTACTTATCTAAAAATTAATCGCAAATAAATTGCTGAAACGTGAAGTCGGCTATTTTTGGAATTCAAACTCCTATTTTTTTGTGGCCAAACACAGTTTGTACGACACAAATTCAGACATTTTCAAAGATGCAAAAAATATTAACGTATAATTTAGCCAGTATTTTATGCTAGATTTTTATGTTTATATTTATTTAGTAGCGAAATTATATAAAAAATATATTCTACAACAACAACTACGAACAATCAAAACTCATCGCATATTCGAAATATTAAATGAAGAAAGAAAGAAAAATTGGGAATTTCTTTAATTTTGTATATGCCATCGTTTGCAACAATCAAAACGTCTTTGAATTTTAATATACTCAAAATTGCTAAAACTAAGTGACAAAATGGGGAGAATAAAATAATAAGAAATATGAAAATTTTTTACATTTTTGTCCATTAGAAAAAAAACTAAATTTCATTGTTTGAAATTTAAAAAAAAAAAAATCCGTGTTGTATTAAAATACTTAATATTTTTAGTTATCTGAATCAAAGAAAAAAAAAGCATAATTATTGTTCTGCTGTGGTTCGAAAAAAAGAGTATTTAATTCATTGCTTGGTTTCGAATCAAATATGGTAAATAATGAAATTTACATTATATTACATACTTAAAATTTTTAAGTATTATAAATCTGAATCTATGAAGAAATAGTAAAGGTACCTGGGTTTCTTTTTTAGACAGAATGTTTAACGTTCACAATTCCATCAAGACTCATTTTTAGTGAATTCAAAGCTGTGGTTTAAACTATTGCAAAAATTTTTGAAAGTTGGTCGACTTCAATGTTAATACTAATTTCATTATTGACAGCTATAAACTTTTTCTTAGAAATACATTTAAAAGGATTCGTGCGAAACACAAAGCTAATTGCAAAAAATAAGCTGAATCGTTTCACTAAATATTGTCTTCAAAGTGTGAAGTATTAGTTGTAAACTTAGTAGTTTCACTAAGAGGATATTACATGGACTGCGTAGGCCTTCGGCTATGTTGAACTAACAGCTATTCACGCGATAAGGAATTTATAAATAAAATACTGTAAGAAAAATAAATACAAATACTCATCCAATCCTAAAGTAAAATTGTCGGAAAAAATAATTGTTCTGCAAAAAGTATAGTTTGGTTTAGTAGTTCGTCGTGAAACTCGTCAGATAATTTATTTAGTTCATACATTAAATAACTAAATTAAACTAAAGCTTTTCTCAATTTATAATTTGTTATCGTTATAGTAATTTGCAGTACAAAAACAATTCCGAATCAAAATTGTTTTAAATTGTTAGAATAAAAAATAATTAAATTTACCATTATCATCTTAAACGTTCGTAATGTTTTTAATTTATAATTTATAAATATTTAAGAACCATATATAATAGTTATAAATACCTTGAATTCCTTAATTCATCAAGGATATCTTAAGTATAAGAAATCTGCAAAAGATGATATATTTGAAATTTCTGGGAAACTCAAACACATAAGATCTAAGGTTGTGGCAGGGAAATCATAAAAAACTGACACTTTATAAGGTCACATCTGGATAACCCAGTTTTTAAGCGCTTAACCCATGTGACCTCGTTTCATGCTTACACTTTACAAACTGTGAAATAGTTTATTGTACACAAACAAAAATACGCCAAATAGGCAAAAGAAATGGAAAACTTCAAGTACCAAGTGGTAGTAGACGTTTTGGCTACAAAAAAAAGAAACAAAACCTTGTTAATTCAACATAAAATAAAAAAAGAAAAATCCAAAAGAATTAAGTTAGTTCTACCAAACCAGTCGAGGATGAAGCCATAACCAGGTGAAGCAATTAAAAACACAAACAGACTATGAGCCACTAACTTGGTCAATAGCTGCTGCTGCTGCTGCTGCGCCGCTGTTGAGTTAGAAAGCGCTAAGCGAGAAGCGGTGCTTAAGTTCAGAAACAATTATCTAATACAAGCCGCATTAAGCCGGCTAATTAAGTTCGTCGACTGGCTTAGAACCAGCAGAGTTGCGACGAGTATCTGCAGCTACAACTATGTACATTGATGTGGTGCGCATTTGATGGGTAATTAGACCTTAGCTGCAACGTCAGCGTGCGGCAGAGCTGCAATTGAAACGCGTTTCAGCGGACCACAAAAGCGTAAAACCAAGGAAAGTCGAACGAATTGAGTAACTAGCTAACCAAAGTGAAGCGCCTTAACTTGAGCAGCACAACTACCAAGATCTTAGCGAAAGTGGTAATAAGTGCTGCTAACAAAACAAAGTTGGCTTTAAAGCAAAATAAAAAAATATGTATAAATAGAGAACCGTTTTTCACATTTAAATAAACTTTGACGCTTTAGTAGCGGCTGCCTAGTTCAACCAAGCTATCTGTCAACAAACTATGCTTAGAACTACAATAAAAAACTTATGATCTCTTGGCAGCAGCTCGAGTGGGCCGTTGGTTGCTCCGATTTATGTCAACCGTTCTTTACGTCCCATTTCGAGTTCAAACGGCTAATAGCCGTCTTTGTATCTACAAGGTATCTTTTATAGTTTATGTCCAATGAGTTGAGAACTAGCTGGCTACCAATTGTATACGTATCTACTAATAATAATTTGTCTCATCTTATTTACAGACTGATGGTATACACGAGCTACGACCTAGATCTATGGACGGTGTCATTGACTCGGGCGTTTCATTAAATGGTGATGCCGGCTCGAGTCCAGATAGTGGTGATCATATGCAAAACCAACAGGTGAGTCGCCCGCCACAAGCCTTCATTGTTCTGGTTTTATGTCCAGCTGCATAACAATAACTAGTTTATAAATGCCTATGCATTTTCTTTATAAGACAGCTATGGTGCTACGTCTTATAGAATTTTAAGCCAAGGTTATGGCTCATGGCAATATCAATAAAACAAGTAGCTTCTATTTCGTCAATAGAAATAATTTAGGCATTATAACAAGTTTCATTAAATAAGAAAAGGTGGTTTGAGAGTTATTCTTAGCAAACTTTTGACTTTTTGCAAATGTTTATTGGTCTCCTATCAACTTTTTACACTCTTCTCTTCTGTGAAACATAGAGGCCAATCTATCTTCTCTAGGCATACTAATACGAATTTTATAAAACTAGAGATTTGAGGGCTTTTCGCCGTCGACTTCTGCGTGTAACATAAATATTCAACTGGCTCAATATGTATAGATTGTACATTTTTGGTATATTCAATTTCCCAATTCTTGATTTCGAAAGCTCTTTTTTTTCTAGCAAAGAATAGAGTGGCTGACCCCCAAGAAGACTTCATTTCCAAAACATTTTATGGCCCCATGGCATTTATAAAAACAAGCTTGAAAACTTTAACCATTGAATGTGAAATCAAAAATATCCTTGAAGTAAATTTGTGCGATGATACCAACTAAAACGACATCGGACGAGAATTGGAAGTGCAAAGCTTAAAATCTTAAACAAATTTATTTATTTGATTTTTTATTTATGATTAATTTAGGGGTGCAACTATATTCAATTGACATTCTAATTAAACAGTATTAAAAGTTTGCTAGAGATAGGGACAGGTGGAAAGTGTTATATATTTAAACTTTAAGCACCTGGAAGGAGTATGAATAAATTATTAAGACTAGAATATATTTCATTAGAACGAGAAAAGTATAATATAAATCTAATCCGTGTCCTTAGCCTAATGGGTGCATTTTTTAACCGTCACAACTGGGGTTGGCTAGTAGCTTGGATTTAAAATGTCAAAGTTTAAAACAAGAAGCAGCAAAAACATTTCTTAGCAAAAGATGCAAAAAGAACACCGATTATCAAGTTTTGGGTTCAAAGTTCATGAATGGGCAAAGAGGCTTGATTTGGCAAATCAAAATGAGTTAAAATATAGAGAAGGGGATGGAAAATTAGGTTTTTAAATTCATTTCAGCCAGAATGCAGATTTTGCAATTCTTTGCCTTAAAACGATGGTTCGACTCCACCGTGCAGCACTGGTGCATTTGCCTAGCAGCGTTATGGCTACCAAATAGATACTATTTACCTAAGAAAATCAGCCTACGCACCGCCTTTGGAGCGATGACCATAGTCGAGGCGAATAATTTTGAATCCCATCACTCAATTTAAGAAAATTTAACCAAGAATGATTAAATTTAAAGTATGTCATTTGTAGTTCTGAAAATGGATGCAGCCTTTTGACTGATATAGGAGTTGGATAACTACGCTAAATATTATATTATTTAGTAAGGCACCAAGTATCTGCCAGCGAGATCTTTTAAAAATAATTATAATTTGTTTCTCAAAAATTAAAAGATTATGATTTTTGCTTCTTTTTACTGTCAAATATACCTCAATACACTTCACCAAGAATATGGCCGTCAAGAGGTTCGTGGAAAAATAGCCAAAGCATCTGCATTGGTTTCTCTACCGAGAGACCTAAACTTATCAATTTGAGCCTGCATAGCATTGTAAAGATTTTCTGGTCTAGATTCTCTCAATTAATGCATCTCTAAGTCGCTTACGTAACTTTAATCGGAATACTGAATGAATAAGATCAGACAGCCGAACTGCATTTCGAGCATTAACTTTTAACTCGATGACAATCAACTAATTGCCTTAAGTCTCTTGAAGATCTAAAGCAGCAGCTTGTTATAAACGTCGTAATGTGCAATGAAATAACAGTCCAACTACCATCTTTAAATTGCAAATAAGCAAAATATTTAGGTCTCAGTAAATCATTCACAGGACTCTCTCTCTTGACAAGTGCGTTCTTCATAATCCAGCAAAGCTCCCTTTCGGATGAGCTTCTTAAGCAGTTTGTCCTGTTAATTAAATTTGACCCTTATGTCAGTAAATCCAAAGCACTATACGTTTACCTTTTGTATGCTGCCAATAATTCTATTACATTAATTTACTCCTTCTTATTTCCTATCATATTACAACTTTAACTAATATGTTATTTATTTATAAAATAAAATTCGCAGGATGCTGAGGCGCGAAGACTTAAACGAGGGCATGTGCTGTCGGAACTGCTAGAGACAGAAAGAATCTATGTTACTGAAATGAGCTCGATTCTAAAGGTAAGTAACTCCAACGGTCCACACGGCCAACAGTGATACGTCCAGACAAATAGAACAATAAACTACTTGGAATAATTAACTACTCCAAATTGGAGTATACTACATGATGCTTGAGCAAAGTGCAAGTAGAGCTAACAGTTTGAATATATTACAAGCAGATAACAGCTATTACATATGGTAATGTCCATGTTGTGGTGAATCGCACCAAGAAAACATACAAACATAGACCGGACGCGGGTTAGCCAAACGTATGTGAGAGAAACTTAGCAAAGCATGAAGCTTGAAAAAAGTTTGGGGAGTTGCAGCTGCAACTGAAGCTGAACGCCTAATGATGGTGGTCAGTGAACTACAAAGCTTAAGCAGCATAGAATAATCTTGAAGCGTGCCAAGATTTAGTTGCCGAATCGTTATGATGATCATAAATAAGAATACATCGTATAATTCCACGCATGAATGCCAGCGCTTGTAATTAGTGCATTAAGTTCATTTGGAATAGCAAGAGCAGAACTCTTAATTGGTTGCCAATTCTAAACGTATGGCCAAGATCAGAGTCAACGATCATTTAGTGTTTGGCTCTTGTGCGCGACGGTACATAAGTTTGGGGCGCTCCACAACTGCGAAAATATGCGATATGGTGGTTACGATTTGTGCAAGGCCTCAAAACCCAAGACGCCGTCGTCGCAGAGCTCATTCCGTTTGCGGCGTGTGCAGAGCACAGCATATAATATTGCTGGAAAGTTTAATCAGAAATTTGGCGAATCCTTAAGACGCTTTCAATTGCCGTTGAGCAGCGGCAAAGACGAAGCAACAGATGCACAGCGCATCTCGCCCATATCCTTTCAAGGCTCGCTTTTTGACTCACAGGCATCGTCTGTTGTTAGTCCATGCTACAGACCAGCTGATTTTCGGCCACGTTTCGAACAGAGTAGCAGTGCTCCAGGTGGCAACTATATTTTTGGTACAAATCTGTGCAATTTCTCCACACGTAATATACTCAATGGCAAATCGAGCATCAAAATAATCAATTCGCTGCAGGAATACGAGTATGAAAGCGAACTGGGTGCACAGCCACAACATGTCACACCAATCAACAGCTTGCAACGCTTAAAGAACGATAGACGAAACGTTTTCAAGGAGCTCATTGAACTGTCAAGCTGTGATGAATCTTTAGAGTACCGTTTGGTTAAAGATTATCTCGAATCCAATAGCTATTCCGAAATTGAAAACGATAACGATTTTAAAGAATATCTACAACGCAAAAACTACATGGATATAGTAGCATATTTAGACGACAATGAGCCAAAGAGCCTGGCTTCAATTTCCTCCTCCGTAGCGCGAGCTCAAAGCTCTTTGGGATCGCTTAACAATGCCAAAGTGCTTTCGACGCCCAAATCACTTAAAACACCCAAACATATACCAATGTTCGATAGTCATATTTGTCGCAATTGCCGCACAAGCTTGCAAAATGATCTAAACTCTCCACCAAGTTCTAAGCTAAAGTCTCCAGCTGGGGCTACAGAGGATTTGCATATGTCCAGCGCATATCGCAACATACTTGAATTTTGCAACGAATTTTTTGAACAAAGTTTTAGTGGAATCAAGGATCTACCTATCCTTAACTATACAAAGTTTAAGGAAGCCAATTACAATCGCATACTTAAAGAGTTTGTCAAGGCTCAAGGATATGCGAGTGTTGAACAATATGTAGAGAGTAAATTTGGCCAGTTTATTAGCAAGGACTTGACACAAGTACGCAAGCATGAATTAGTAAAGTATTTTTTTTTAGTTTAAGCGGTGTGTGCAGGACTCTTTCAATTCAAGGCTTGAATTAATATAAAGACCCTGCTCATAGCATCTTTAACACCTTTACTAAGTGTCTATTTTATTTATTGCAGGGCTATTGCGACCAGATGCAATCCGAGGAGCTGATGCATCTGGTGCCGGCAAGTCTGCAGGGAAAGGAGGAAATACTTTTTGGCAACCTGCACGAGCTCTATACCTTTCACAACGACATTTTTCTTCAAGATCTAGAGAACTGCATATCTACCACCGAGCTTGTGGCCTTGTGCTTTGTGCAACGGGTATGCAAATGTTCATCCAACTCTTGAAACCGATTATGAGAGTATCTTTCTTACAGCGCGATACCTTCTACCGACTGTACTCGTTCTATTGCCAGAATATACCACGCTCGGAACGCCTGCGCGAAACTCTTGTAGACACTCATCTATTTTTGCAGGAATGCCAAAAACGTCTGGGTCACAAGTTGCCGTTGGCTGCGTATTTGCTAAAGCCTGTTCAGCGTATTACCAAATACCAACTATTGCTCAAGGATCTGCTACGTTTCAGTGACAGCGGCAGTTGCACTAAAGAGTTACAGAAAGCGCTGGATTGTATGCTCATTGTGCTTAAGTGTGTCAATGACTCCATGCATCAAGTGGCTATAACTGGCTTTCCGGTAAGTAGCAAAGCTTATTTCAAGAAAATTGAATTTATTTAAACAGTGTGCTCCATTTGGTTTCGACAGACCGATCTGACGCAACAGGGGGAATTGCTGTTGCAAGACTCCTTCCAGGTGTGGACGGAATCGAAAAAGGATATACGTCTTCGCATAAAACCGCAACAGCGGCATATTTTTCTCTATCAAAAGTCCATGTTATTTTGCAAGCAAACCTCCAAACCAGGTCATAATAAGAGTACCTATCAGTTCAAACATCATGTAAAGGTAAATCGAATGGCGAAATTGTTAAAAGCAAAGGCTTTAAGGTTTTCTGCTTTGTAGATGTCACAAATTGGTCTTACCGAATCTGTGCGCGGTGATACAAAGCGCTTTGAGGTTTGGCTACAAGGACGTCAAGAGGTGCACACGCTGCAGGCGCCTACGTTAGAGCTCAAAAATAAATGGGTAGCCGAAATTAAACGTGTATTACTGAATCAGCTCGAGGAGCTTAAGGGCGAAAAGATTAAACAATATGGGCTCAATCATCGTGGCTTAAAGCAAACCACATCCTGGGATACGCCAAATATTATACTGGCGAATCCCAATCGCACGATTAGCTGCGATGCCTCTTCGGAGTCCTCTAATCGCAATTCAAACTGCAGTAGCGATGATAATGTGCCAACTGGTGCTGCAGCCAGTTGCATTGCCGGGGCCAGCGCTGACAAAGATCAACAGGAGGGCTGTGGCTGGAGCTCGGACTACTCAAACAGTGAAGATGAAATGTCGCTGATTGAAGATACCAGCACGCCGGTAGGTTACTTAAGTTTTTATAAAGGGCGTACATGAAGAGGGCCTTAAAGTTTTGGTTTTTGTTTGGTTATTTTTAAGTTCTCTCATCTTCATGACGGAATCTTTGGTGGGCGAACATGTTATTTAAAATTTTAGTTTCCAATTCTTTTGTATTTCATTTAGTTTTATTTCTATATTTGTTTTTGCTAATTTTACCTCACTATTTTTTCTTTTTTGTTAAATTTTGTTTTTTTTTTATTTGGTTTATGTTCGCCATTTTGTCAAAATCTTTATCATTCATATTTATTGTCTTATTTGATATTTTTGGGTTCTCTTTTTTACTTTCATGCACCAAAAAAAAACACAATTCAAACTAAATAAAATCGAAACAAAACTATAAAATCGGATTGTTCGAAATCGTCTGCAAATAATTCAACATAAATTGTCGCACGTAAAACGCGCGCGAAACGCGTTAAAAACGCTATGCTACCATTACACGCGATTTTAGCGATTAAGAAACTTTTTGACTCAATGGGCTTACAGTCCTGATGGCAGCTCTTCCGGCTCCTCCCTAATGCGCAACAATAAATCGAATTCGAAATTTTATGTTTCCGTTGAGCACTAAACGCTCAATTGAAAACAAAAACCCCAACAAAGAGTACAAAAAGTATGTGCAATAGTCTAATTTAGCATACTATAATTTTCGGTTAACGCTTAATACATAGTTTGCGCTCGCAGTAAACAGTTGGCATATACGCACAGTCACGTCCAAAAATAAACGCACACTTTACACAATTTACGAGAGTTATAGAAAGTGTCTTACTGTTTTGTTATTGTTTTGATTTCGTGAATTCTCTACGCTAACTTCTGTAATTCCAAAAGAATCTATATACCGTAAATTCATCTGCTTAAATAATCCAATGCAATCATCATCAAACTTTTAGGATGCATCATAATCCACTTAGTAAGTTCTTATATCTATATTTAGATAGATACGTGTACCAATTAACGATGTAGTGCTAACTATAAGTGTGAGTAATCAAATGTATATTATATTAAGGTTAAGGTGTTAGGATAAAAATTGTGAAAATGGTTATGGGAATACAGCGTACAGAATGTTAAAAATCGAAAAAGCACATTAATCCTTTGACATCCAGAAATTAAATGTAGGCCATTTACCTATAGTTGTTATTCTAGCTCATATTGTAATAAATAATTAGACCCTTTTTTCCCCATTTCGTAAATCAGTGATTATAATATGGCACTTTAATGCTTACTGCCCGATTGATTAGATGAGGCTAATTAATAAAGTCAACCAATTCTGAACAAATTCGGTTCAGCGCTTGCGTATTCTTAAAAAGGCTGCCCATACCAGTAAATACAAATTATTTTATAACTTTAGTTAATGAACACTTTTGATATATCGGCCCTAAGGAAACCACAATAAGTATATTTTAAAGTATGCTGAACAGCTTACAAATAAATCTTTGACGAATCTGATCGGCCTTATGTATTTTAATTACCAAAGTCATAAATGTGAACTATACCGAATAAGTAGTTGCTATCTAAATAGATGTAATGCCACAAATTCGAGCTTTGTGCACTGTTCATCTAAATACTATGCAAAATTTTCCATTTCTTGTGGCAACAAATTTTATTTTTTTAATTGAAATGTTTAACCTTGGCGCGCTTTTAGTATAGAATGCTTTCTTTAAAGTAATAAATGCGTAATTTAGCAAAGTTAGTTAACAAAATGGCCAAGCCTAAATGCTTGTAAAAGAGTTCGTAACACTTTTTGTTGCATAAAGTGCACAATAAAAATGCAAAATATTAAAATTTTGAACAGTAGTTGGTTGCTTTTGCCTTGGATACCGTGAATACCCTAAAATAATTCTAGCTGCACCAAATGGGCAAGAGACTTCAATAAGTTTAAAAGACAAGCTTGAACTTTTTAGCGGATTTATAAAATCGTTTCGTTAGATCTCTTAACATGCATGATATTTGTTAAGATCTTAAATTTAAAATGATTTATCAACACGCAAAAGCAACATTAAAAAAATTAAATAAATTATTGCTCACCGAAACACATAGCATATATTATGGCAGGATTTGTTTAGTACACTGCATACATATTATTTTATGTTTAGTCTTACTAATACTTTTGCAATTTTGTTCGTTTGTTTGTTAATTGTCTACATAAAAGTAGCCGCTGCTTTGACTCTTTGCTAATAATATCTTAATGCCTGCTTTGTTATATTTACTAACCAAACAATGTAGGGCAGTAAATATATTGCCCTAGCTGACTATACGGCCATGGGACACTCGGAAGTTTCGATGCGAGAATGTGAAACCATCGAGCTGCTTAAAGTGGGCTGTGCCGGCTGGTGGTATGTGCGTGTTTTAGGTAAATGCTGCTGCTTTGTAGCATAAAACTAACCCAATGCATGGTTTTTATTTTTTGTGGCTAGCATATTTGAACTAATCGTTTATGAATTTTCATATCTTGTTTACAGATACAAACGCAGAAGGTTGGACCCCAGCAGCATATCTGGAATCAATCAATAGAAAATCTTCAAGATCATCGAGCCGCAATCAGGAGCGAATAAGCTTAAAGTAAACAATATTCATTTAATTACATGTCTCAAAGAGGATACGCGTATTGCACAGACATCTGTCTAGTCTTACAATAAACTGGCCCAACTCTATTTATAAATGTCCCACTCCGCTATTACCACTAAAGCACTTGCTATGTCCTAAGTAGACACGCTTACCAAAATTCAATGTATTAACGTCAATAGCTTAACGTACTTGAGCTTCACATGCACCTAAATACTATATATTTATACAAAACTCTTAATCTTTAAAGAGAAATCCTTCTAAAGTTGGCCAAATCCAAAACTTGCTGTTTGTAGCAAATTCAAAGAACTTAACTATAAATATGTCAAAATTTCACTTGCGCCTTGTACATTTTAAATATACTTTATAAGGAAAACATAAAGTATTTTATATTATAAATTTATTACACATTTTAGGTTTAAATTAAGTTAATTTTTATGGGCTCTAGTCCGAAATGGAAACAAATTATTTATTTCATCTATTATTTTGGTTAGTTATAGGTCGTGCATAGTAATAATCGTATTGTGGGCTCAATTTAAGTAAATTATAGTATTTAAATAATTTATTGGTTGTAGAAATCGAGATTTAGTAGCCAATTGTATGCATTTGGCTTGTATTAATATTTAATTTGTTTATAATATTGTTAAACGGCTTTAAAACACAAACATATTAAGTATAGATATACATAAATATGTATATATATATATATTTATAAAATGAATACAATATCGATGTGTGCTTAAACTTTGGCTTAACGAATAGCAATTAATGTTATACTTATTGTCAATCAAATTAAATAAATGTTGAACGAAAACTATATATAAAAATCGATTCTTAGTGTTTTTTATCTTCGCTTAATAAATGGTAAGTATTAATGTTAATATCGCTGTATTGACTCATTCAATGGCTCCTTTTTAATCTCACAATATAAATCGTAGGTTCATTACCAGTTTTATATCTTAAGAGGTTCGCATTCCATTTTTTACAGATATCTGAAAATTGTTTATTCTGTTTATATAATATTTATATATTCCAACACATTACAAATATTATTATACCAACTTAAAAAAATACACAAGTTTGTGCAAAAATGAATGAAACGACTTCATTGGGACAAAGTCTATTTCATTCTAAAAAAACTGAGTGCTTGCCATTTAATGAATCTTGGAAGAATATATTTTCTCATAGATCACGTCTTTTATTTGCGTTATACTAATGGGTTATTTCTCGTTTCCTTCCATAAGTTACAATTTTGCGTTACTCATATCGAAATAACTGTTCAACTGCATATATTTTTTTTATTTCAATCAAGTTGCAAGATTATTGAAAATCCCAGGTCCCACATAACAATATGCTTAAATGTATGCAATGCCATATTTTAAAAATTAAAAACCATTGCATATTTCAAGGCATATATGAAAACGAATTAACATTTAAAATTAATAATGTTTTTAGGTTACAAACTTTATTACATTTACAGGCTAAAAACCAGCTACAACATTTTCAGAAAAGTATGGCTGTATATTAAATTGTTAACCCATTAAGGCAACAGTAATGAAAGAAAATGTTATTTTTAACAATTTATTTTTATTGCATTATATGTATATATATATATATATGTATTATTTGCAAAATCAGCGTTTAAATAGTTTTGCGCTACAAACAGGAGATAATTTTAAGGTATGTTACGCAGGCTGCTTGGCCAAGTGTGCTTTTGGTAGTGCAACAGCACAGTCCTACAGCACTTGGTTGCAAGAACTCTCTAATTGCTGATTTTGTATAAACTTGTTTACGGAATACATTACTTTTTACATTTTACAGAGGGATTAATTATAAAATACACATTCTGGGATATTGGTAGACATTTTGTGTTAAGCATACGCTCCAATATTGATTTTCTTAAGCAGGGATAAAGCCGAAACAGGAATGTTGCTTAGAAAAATAATAATGGCTTTCATGACATAAATGACTTTTTACTTAAACATAACACGTTTAATTGAAAATAAACTTTAGCAACAAAAAAGAATAAGAGGAATATTTTACAGTAATATGTACTAATGGTTTTAACAAAACTTTTGCAACTTTAAACTGAACAATTCAATACTAATTGGTGGTAAGTGCGATCTTGGATGAATGCAAATCTTTGAACTGTTTGCTGTTGTTGATTTCGAAATACTGCTTTTCGCTGACGTACTGCAGCCAAGCATTTCCATGTTCAGTGTTACATTTTTAGTTGGCAGTTACCCTACTGTTCATGTAGAATTGTTGAGCAGAGAGCAGCAGTGTCAACACATAGATGCAAGCAGCAATCCAGCAGTTGTAGGCATTCTTAAATAAAAAAGGCCATATTTTTAGTGTTCATAACATTAAAATAGTAGTTATAATTTATAAACTATTAACATGCTTAAAATCGTAAAGCATGTTTGGGGGTCATGATTTATATAAAAAGGTTGAAAACTAACCTGGTTATATGCAGCATTGGCAGCAGTGTAGAATGCATCAAGTGTGTGATATTCTTCCTCCAAGGGCAAATCCTCAATTAAAGCTACGCTGTGTATGTAGAAGAAAAGTCCCATAAGCACCTAAATATGGTAAAAATGAATTTATTAAAATGTTGCCATAATTTGCAAACCGCAATTTAAAACGAAACCTTGTGACTCTTTGTGTGGTGTCAGCTGCCCCGTCTATATGTATGTACGCCCAGTAAAAAACAAAAAGTCAAAACTCACCAGTTGTACGATTCCCCAAACGGAGATAATCAAGCCGCACAGCGATAGTTTTGGACCACAAATCTTCATATTGCTGGCTTCTGGGTGTGCCTTAGCGTTTTTGAATTGCAATTGAAATTTTCAATTTCCAATTTTCTGGGAAATGTTGTCGACAGAAAATTTTCTGCACTACGCAAGAGAAGCTAGCAAATGTCAGGTGAAAATCATGTGACAGTGCGAATGCAATCGTTATTATCGATATCAATTTTGCGGTCACTCTTAAAATTATATGAAACAATCGAAAGTAGATTAATTTTTATTGAATGTATTAATTATAAAATTAAAAAAAATCTTTATTTTTTTAAAAAGAGTAAAGCGTACTCTTTGTAAATAGCCGTAGTGCCAGTTGTCAAGTAGGTACATACATATTTCTGCCTCATACATTTATCGTTTTCAACGTATTTTCTCTATTTCTTATCAATTAATACTATGAATGAGTATTTAAATACCAAATGCAAGGTATGTCTTAAAAGCAAAAGAAAATAATTAATACCTGTCTCATTCCAGTCTTAATAATTTTTAAAATAAACTAATACACGAAACAATCAAAATTAATTTAATTTGAAAAGCTTTCACTAAATTCTCTGTAACCATCAAAATACGTGTGTTGTATTTTTGAAACAGTAAACAAACATATACAACAAAACAGCAGCACATTCTAAAACTGGCAAGAATCTCTAGACGTGATGCCCGTCTCCAAAATTTACCATGAAAGGCAAACGCGTCAATTGTGTGCTCTACACGCATTAAATAATTTGTTTCAAGGTAGTGTTTTTGTTCACGAATTCTCGAAAGAATTTGACTGATTATTTGTTATATACAGGCAAACAGTGCTACACAAAAGAGGAGCTTGACGAAATATGCAATAATTTAAGCCCAAATGTCTGGATAAATCCACATCGTTCAATGCTGGGTCTTGGCAATTACGACGTCAACGTTATTATGACAGCAATACAGCTGCGTAACTGTGAGGCTGTTTGGTTCGACAAGAGAAAGTATAAATCCATTTAAATTCTTAATGGAAACATGCTACATTGCATTGATTTACAGAGATCCTTCCTGCATTGATCTTGAGGCAATAATTGGCTTTATTCTTAACATACCCTCGGATTACAAACTTGGCATTATAACATTGCTACGCAAGAGACACTGGATTGCAGTGCGTCGTATTGATGATCACTACTTTAACTTAGACTCCAAATTGCCACAGCCAGAGTGTATTGGCAATGAAGCTGATGTTTTGCAGTTTTTGCGCGAACAATTGGAAACCAACGAAAGAGAATTGTTTCTTATACTTAGACGCAGCGAGAATGAAGATTCTGCACAACGTTGGCTTAAGGAATCTCATGCTAGACATAAAGCAGACACAATTGCCTAAATTAGGCAAGCGATTAAAACGCACATAAAGAAGCTACTCTAGTCTGGTTTGACGAATTTGTACTGATCGTGTTATATGTGGTTGCGTTAGCTAAATTTTATTTTGATTTTTTTTTAATAATACTTGTAGAATAAAATACCTTTAAATGACGAGAAAATAAGTCTCGGCTAAGTAAACTGGCTCAATAAAGGTTTCCTATGGAAAAGGTGTATAATCAAATGTTGTCAAAAACGACTTTAAGGAAAATAAAGTTCTATACTCTATTATTAATTTGGATTATAAGCAATCTGTGTAATTAAATATGCGTGTTTCGTGTAAATCTTTTTATTAGAAGTAATGTGTATAATAAAAGACATTAAAAACACACATGATATAAATGGAATGTAAAATATTCGTCACATACACGTATTGGAGAATCATGTAGGCTTATTCTATGGACGATAAACATATAAGAGCACTTGCGATTACATATGTACCTGGACTACATATAGGGGAAAAAGAGATTCTATTGTAGTATTTACGTAAATGGACGGATACTATTGTGCAATTGAATACGGAATGTATACATTAAATATCTGTTTGAATGCCTCCATGTGGCGGAGCAATTGGCGTTCGTTGGCCCGGTTGCGGGCGACGAGGACGACTTGACTCAGGTGCAAAGTAAGGCTGAGATGGCACTGCTGACGGTGCAGTTGCAGCAGCAGCCTGTTGCTGATAGTAATCATCTCCGTATTCACTTATCTCTCTATTGCTTATTTCGTTAAGACGTTTGTAGCGCTCACGTCGTGCTTCTACCAGATATAAAATGCCTGCTGGTAGCAACATAACGGCACCGACGACTCCCAGCGCAAAGGACCAGCCCATGTCGTTATTCTGCCAGCCAGGCATCCAATCGCGTGAATCGCCTTTGGCACCAAATATGACCACCGCTATAAAGCCAAATACCGAGCCTATAACTTGACACGTGCCAATTGTAAGCAGTAAGACTACATAACGGTCATCATCGCGAGATGTGCGCAAGAAGACGAAGGTGAGTGGCAATGCTATTAGGCACATAACAAAGCACAATGTGGCAAACAATTGCACAGCAATGTAAAATCCTGGCAGTAGAAAATCGTGTATGATATAGTACTCCTCCTCAAATACCCACATGCATCCATTAAAGCGATTGTCGTAGAATCGATGAATATCCTGAAAGTTGTTGAAACACACTTCCCAGAGGCCCAAGTTCGTAAATCGTGGGTCCTTAAGACGCCCATCTGTTACAAGCCAGTACGGTGTTGAAAACGCAATGATGAAAAGTAGAAATGAGAAGGCAGATATGCCAAGCGCAACTCTGGTGTTGCGATTTGACGCTCCCATAGCTTTAATTTATTGTGTAATCCTACTACACTATAGAAATTATTAAAAACTTAAAAAACGCCTTAAGCAAATTAAAAGAAACAAATATTACATTAATAATACAGCAAACACGCCCAGCCAGGGTGACCAAGAAACTATGAGTGACCAAATGCGCTAAATATAGTTACGAAACTTAGTATTAAATTGTAACTATGGCTTTTTTTGGTGTTGCCAGACGGTTTAAATATCACATATGGCAACGCTACATTGGTATCTTGCGTCCTCTTGTTTTGTGTCAGAAAAACTTGTTTGCAAGCAGTTTTGCTTAAGAAATAGTTGAAAAATTTAAGGGTGATTTTACTACATTTGTTGTATTCGTGCGATTAAAACGTATTCGATAAAAGCGCTGCTTGTAACACATCATTGGCCAATATAACATGGGTTCCGAAATTGAGGTGGTAAACATTGGCAATTTTGAAAAGATCCAAAACTTTCTCAATGATACCGCCTACAAGGAGATACTTGAAAACAGTGAAAACTTTAACACGCGGCTTTGCATAGAGCGTCGCCTGCGTATGCCGTTTCTTGACCCTCAAACTGGCGTCGCCCAAACACACTGCGCATTATTTATGAAACAAAAGCAACGCATGCCCGGCTTCCGTCATGGACAAATTTATACCTATCCCTCGGCACGTTGGAGGAAACCCAAGCGCCAGTATTTACTCAATCCGCATCATAGCTATCGCGCTTACCAGTACCGAGAGCATCACACAACACATCAACACCATCATCATGCCCCTGGTATAACTAGTGCACGTGATCATCATCAAGCAGAAAGTGCAGGTGAGTGGGTGAGGTTGTATGCACAAGAAAACGTTGCAAAATCAATAAATAACATGCATTCACTGTGCTTCATATAATTTCCACCACTTAAGTACATTGGGCCAAATTGGTAATTTTCTTGTGTAGAAAACGCATATATAATAGAAGTAAACATTAAAGAGCATTTCTTATTGAGCCGGCCTATAGCTCTGATTGTGTCTTAAATGTTGCCAATATATTTTACACTAGGAATGTATTTTTATTGGCGATTGCAGAATCCGCAACATTCTGCCCACTGTGCAATGTAAATAAAGGCAATAACAATGCTACTAAAGATATACATATGTGCGTAACAATGTGTGTGTAGATATATACTTGTATAAATCAAAACAACCCCACTTGTGTGTGATTTATGTGTATCATTAGACATAGCCAATAAATTGTATACCATTCTTTTTGCAGCTATTGCCGCTACTGATGGCAATTCGATGGGCGCTTCGGGTGATAACGATAGCAAAGACTCACACCCCAATGCCGAAAAGGAGTGGTTCCATGAAGACATGGATGTATCTCATTATCATCATCCGGAAGACTACGAGGATGATTTTGAATCTGACAACGATTTCGATGAGTCGTATAGTAGTCGTGGTAAACGCAAACGCGGTTCTCGACCTCGTCGTTCCAATGCAAATCCTGATGGTACGCCCAAACGAGGACGTAAGAGTGGTGGTAAGTTAGATGAAATTCAATTTTCTTGAAACGCATAATATAGACTTGTTTGCAGGCAGTCGAAGGCGCAACGCAGGCGATGGCGAAAGTGGTGATAGGCGGAGACGAGGTGGAAACAATAACAATAATAATAACAACAATAATAACAATAATGCCAATACATCCGCTGCGGCGGCAGCTGCTGCTGCTGCCGTTGCACACGCTGCTAGTACTGCGGCTGCAGCAGCTGCAGCGAGTAATCTTTATTCTACCCACTCCAATTCAGCTTCGCCTATTCCCACAAACGACGAAAGCTCTCAATCAGCCGTGGTTATGCCACCCAACATTGCTCCTTCCTACGAAAAGACTTTAAACGATGCAGGCGCTTCCAATGACTCAATTCCGTTGGCCACAATGGCTGGCATGGGTATGTCTCTACCTATGGCCACAACATCAACTGCTGCTCCTTCATCAGTGTTTACAACAGCTACAGCCCCACAGGCTGCTCCAGCCGCTGCTGTGCCTAGTCCAAAAAAGCACAAACCACGCATTGAACGGGATGTGGCGCAACCCTCGCCATACTGTGACTTTTGCTTGGGCGATCAACGTGAAAATAAGAAAACCAATTTACCCGAAGAGCTCGTCTCTTGCTCGGACTGCGGTCGCTCTGGACATCCATCGTGCTTGCAGTTTACGCCAAACATGATAATTTCGGTAAAACGTTATCGTTGGCAGTGCATTGAGTGCAAATATTGCTCTATATGCGGCACTTCCGACAATGATGACCAGCTGCTATTCTGCGACGATTGCGATCGTGGCTATCACATGTACTGCTTATCCCCGCCGCTGGTAACTCCGCCCGAGGGCTCCTGGAGCTGCAAACTCTGTATGGAAGAATTCCATAAGCACAAATAAAATTAGGCGACTTAATGCGTATAAGCATATATTAAGCAACCGAACTCATGATAAGTTCTAACCTCAAATATGGCAGCTTTTTAAATGAATTTTATGTTAGCAATTAAGTTTAGACATTCATTGCGTACGTATTTTTTGTCTTATGTACTTTACTTTGTTTTAGTCATGTGAATCATTAATTTTAAAAATTCGCTTCGTTAAAGCGGTCCCCTTAAGTATTGCTAAAAGTATTCCAAAAGTTTTGAGCGCGTTTAGAAATAACTATTTGCAACATTCGCGCCCGTCGAGAGATAATCGAAAATGTAAAGCCCATTCATCTTGACACTATCATTATTTTGTTTGTCTGGTCTTCAATATTTTGGCTTGGCGAACATTTTTGTCATTTCTATATAAAGCTCACTGCGCACATCCGGATATATACAGATCCACATAATTTTATATATTTTTAGAGTACATCTCTTTAAATTCATTTTATTTATTTTATTCTTAAATGCAAATATTAATTATTTTTGGGTGCAATGCACTTATATCAGGCCACTAGTGCAAACAAACCCTCTCTCTACGGGCGTGGCTATGTATTTTATATACGTATATGTATATTTATATATATATATATTTTTGCTTAGGTATATATATAAATATATGAACATTACAAATAAGAATAGTATGGTCATGTTTAGTTTCGTCTTTTAGCAATTAAGCAAAGCAATCTCTAGGCTTTATTTCATTAGAGTTTAAGCGTATGCAAAATTTTCAAAAAATATCCCCAAGAAATTAACTCAATGCCAATAAATGCTGTAACTATACTGGCATATCCATATATTGCATGTGTGTTTTTTATTTAAGGATTTAATGAACCAATTTGCATTTTTCGGAAGTGCTAAGTTTTTGCAAAAACTCTTGCTTTTAAATTAAATGCTACAATATTATAAAAGTGTGTTATAGCATGACCACGCTCTAGTTTTATTCATAGATCTATCCATCATATGAAAATTGTAAGCAAGCTGACTTCGTCTATCATTGAAAGTCAGGCAAAAAATTTGGTTTGGTTCCAAAACCAGCCATTCAACTGCGATGTTACTAGAAACTGCAATATATTGCCTTGGATAAATAGCTTTTGCTGAAAAGACTTGTATACCTGAAGTATATCTTTAATTATGTTTAAACGCTAAATGCATAGTTTACTTCGTTCTTTGGCTAACTTTTACTTACGCGACTAAAACTGGGCTGAGTTAACAAGGTTCGTTCCAGTCTTTTGCTAATTGCAAGACAACAACGTGTGCAGTCTAACAACTTAGTGTCAATTGTTGTAAGTTATTGACATGGTTCTTAATTCCTATCCAATGTCTCAGTTACATTTTGTCTTTCAGTATGAGTGTGCATTTGCTTACCTTACTATCCCTAAGCCTAATGCTTGGCTTGAGCCAGACACAACTGTCACAACGCACCAAACGTTACTTGATATTTCCAAGACAGGCACCGACTCGTCATCAGGTATACTAACTTAGTAACCGCAATGTTTGTGTCTCCTCTGAGGATATTCTTTGAATATCAATACTGGGAGTTCTGATAAAGTCTTACCAATTAAAGCAGTGTATCTATTCGCTTTAGTTTATTGCTGGCATAGGCATACCGGCGGATTTGTCCTATGAATCTTTAACAGTTGGACATGTGCTAAAAGCGGAATTCTTTTTGCCCTATAATGCTAGCGTTTATCGCCAAAATCCCTATTTGCCGGAATACGAATTTCAGACAACAAGCATTACTTCAGTTGGTAGCAAAAATATGGCAAAGTTGTTGTTGGAGCCCACACAGATGCGCTGGCATATCTATGCCTATTTGGAGCATGTTATCAGCAGGTAAGCAAAACTATAATGCCCTTAGAAAGCAGTTTAACAATTCCCTAACAAATAGATACAAGGACAATGGACATGAGTGCCTGCTACAGGCCATATGTGAAGCCAATAGTCTTAAATTTGATCGCGATTTCAGCGTTGTAGCCGAACTGCTCCATTTGCTGCTGACGTAAGTATAGTTAAGCCTTGAACATATACTAAGATTTATCATGTAGTCCCTCCAGCTCACTGAATGCAGTGCCTAACGCCACAAAAACACGCGATTATATAAATGCTGAAAAAGCTGGAATTAATGGCGATGATTGTGACATTTATGACTGCAAGCTGCGTTTAATAAGTTGGATATCACAAATAATGCATTTGTAGAAGAGGAAACTTAATGCATTCCTTTATTTGCGTCTTACGAGCTTAACCCTTATATTGTTTTTGGCACGCAATGTTATGCCCATGTGGAAGGCGAATGTCTTTTGGTCATCAACAGGCAGTACTTTAAAGTGTTTTAGTACGTAAACAATCAAGATTTTCATTTCTAGCATGGCATATTTTTGACCTAAAAAAGAACAAAAATAAATATTAAAAACTCTGTCTAAAAATTGAAATCAAAATGCTACTTGCCAATGCAATTACGTTGTCCAGCGCTAAAGGGCACATACGCAAAAGTATGTCGTCCCTGTGAGTTTTCTGGCTTAAAGCGTTCCGGCTTAAATACATCTGGTTCGTCCCAATACTTTGGATTGCGATGTATATCAAAAACATGTAAGGTAATTTGCGTATTAGCTGGTATGATCAGACCATTTGATAACTCCGTTTCAACTGTACTTTGACGGCCCATGATTGGTACTGAAGGAAACATACGCTGTGTTTCCTTCACAAAGTAATCCAAATACACACACTTTTGCAGTTGGCTCATACTTAATTTGTTTAAATCATCTGAAATTTAGAATAATCGTTATATGGTAAAATTGTATAAAGATTTTAAATCTCATAATTTTCTGGTTAGAATATTTAATTTTTCGGGATGGCTTGTATAAAAGCATCACCGTTATGAGTGATGCGTATCAGTAAGCGTAGACTTTGAGGTCTCTCAAATCTAAACTTTTACCGCTTATTACTTATGCTGAGAAAAGCAATACTTTTTGTTTTGGTCGACTGTCATTTATAAAATCATAAAAATTAATATGACTAACTTACCGTCTAAGTGCTCTTGGATTTCCTGATAGCAAAGCTCTTGCTTCTCAGGATATAATGACATATTCATGAGTCCAAATATCAAACCCATTGATGTTGTATCAAAACCTTCAAACATAAGTGTATCGACCTCCTCACAAATTCCAGCATGATCTATTAAACCATCCTTCTCTGCACATATCAAAGTATCGAGCATAGCAAAACGTTGTTTTTTGTTGATAAAACTGTTTATAAATTGGTTTTAGATAAGATTGCTAAAGTTGAAAATATACATATACTTACATATCATCATCGGCCGTTTGTGTACTACGGCGTCTATCTAGTTCTTTTTCAAAAAGAATTCGACGCTTGGCTATAATCTCACTGGAAAAATTGTGCACTACTTGCAAAAATGGCTCATATTCATGAGATATGAACAGATCGTAAAAGCTTTTGAACCAATACCATGGATTGCTTACACGTCGTATAAAACATTTTTCAATCATATTAAAGCTTTCACGATAGCGATCGCCTTTTTCGGCCATATCATCCAGTTTTATACCCATAGCCGTTTCTGCAAGAGACAAGCTATTATACTTTGCAAGAAACTTGTTCTAGTTATAGTAAAAACGCTTACCACAAACGCTGTTTAAGGTAAATCTAGGAATAACTTCACTGAGCGATATTACGGTCTCTTCCTGGTCCAGAAATTTATTAACAAACTTTAAACTTTCTGCCCTGTAATGAGATTATAAAAAGTTAAAGAATATGTAGCTGTTGTAATTAATTATTTATGCGCTCTACTTTTAACTATATTATTTGTTCAAAATTTTGTTTTATAATTCAGCATTGTAGTTAGACGCTGCCGTTTCACAACTTTCAAGCTTAATGATTTTCATTCAATAAAGACGACTATGTTCTATTGGAAGCGTGGGGTTTCTTACAAGAATCAGTCACTTCTGCAGTCAATCAAAGATTCGCGTAACCTTGGAAGCCAACTGCCGTTCGCCCAAATGTAAGAAATTAGATCTATAGGGCTGGGCCTCGTTTTAGCCTGAAATCCTACGATATCAACGATCTGTTTAAGGCATATCTAGGTGGCAGCAGTAAGCTCCTTTGAAAATTTAGTTCATTTAGTCCTAGGTTGGCCCATTGAAAAATTGCACTGAGACTATATTACTGTTTGGCTGTTGGCATAAATATTATTGCTCCTGTATTTATAGCACACATATCTTCTTGAAAAGCGCTGTAGGGGTAAGGGAGTCGGAAAACTTGCAAATATATTATTCTTTGATAATGTCGAATTTGGAGCCATTTTATCAATGGTTCTCTTAATGGAAAGGATTTGCCTTTAGGTTCTAAAAGCTCACAAGGATTATTTTTCTTATTGGGTTTTTTTATTCTTTATTGCGATTGTGCAATTGTTTTACTAACATCAATTAAAAGGGTAACCTTAGGGGACACCTCGCTATACTGAGTTGGGTAGAGGACATCCTCGACAATACCAAAACCCTAGAACAAAGCGAAATCACACTTAGCTTCACGAAAAACTACGAAGTCGTTTTTCCAACAAGAGAGCAATGGATTTCTAATCCATCTTGGCTAAATGACGACGCACAGAAATATACAACAGATGGATCCAAACCTGAAGCAGGGGTAGGAGCAGGCATAGTGGGTCCTTGCACACACATCTCTCTCTCACTTGATGCTGAATGCACCGTTATTCATGCGGAGTTGTTCGCTCTCTTACAGGCGGTATACAGACTGAATAGCAGGCAGTTGGCTGGAGTTAACATTCAAATAATCTCCAACAGTCAGGCAGCGGATGTAAAGGCTAAGTCAGGTGCGGAAGACCGTTTGCAGGCCCAAGTCCAATGTTTGGTTATTCTAATAACAGACACAAAACTAACATTAAGAAATCGATAGAAAACAGAAGAACAGGGCACTGGAACAATATGTGCCCTAATGCAGCAAGAGCCAAGGAAGCGCTAT
This sequence comes from Chymomyza procnemis, assembly GCA_035046065.1. Lineage (NCBI taxonomy): Eukaryota > Metazoa > Arthropoda > Insecta > Diptera > Drosophilidae > Chymomyza > Chymomyza procnemis. The sequence goes on along the minus strand of JAWNOJ010000023.1, from coordinate 4,630,293 downwards.
CGTTTAATAGGACACAGCACAGGTCACTTTGTGGAGCTTTGACAGGCCACTTTCCCTGCAACAAACATTTACACAAATTGGCCTTGTTAGCAACAGAACATGTAGATTCTGTGAGGAGGATGTTGTGTCAATGGAACACCTATTCACTAATCGCCCAGCCCTGCAACGAAGGTGACCAAAGCTGCTAGGTAACTACATTTTCAGTGAGAAGGACCTGATGCATATCTCGCAGAATGGTCTGACTCAGTGTCTGAGAACATTAAACTTGGGGGCACAATAGACCCATGGGGCTAAAGGGCGTAGGCCCCCCACGTCAATACATTACATTTACTAAGATCAAAAATGCCAGATCAACATTCTAAAACTGTTATATTTTATAAAAGAAAAAATGTAATAATATCGGCAAAATAAACCTAGTGCATGTCATAAACAATTATAATGCATATACATAGCACGTGTGACGTGAGATCAGTAGAGCGAATTTATGTTAAGAATTTAATTATCTACAAGGTGAACTACAAAGCCTAGAACAACCTTTAGCTTTGTATAAACAAATAATTAAGTAGATCAAACTTGAACTTTGAAAGTGGCTGAAAAAGATAAGAGCACACAATAAAAATATTGTATTCTACTCACTTGAATATTTCTTCAAATTGACTTAAAATATTAAAGTGGAATGTGGGTGTTAACATCTTGCGTCGTTGATGCCATTTCTTGCCTATGTGATAAGGAAGCAATATTTAAGAGATGTCTAATATGAATCAGTCAGTTTATTTTACCTGTTGAAGTGAGTAAGCCAGTACGCAATGCTGGGTGCAAAAAATCATATACTAAACCTTTAGTGATAAGGTTGGGATCGTTAAGCACCATTTCGGCATTTTCAGCGTCGATGATATTGTAAATAGGAATTCCCATACCATATTGTATATAGCTGGCACCCATTTTCTTAGCTGTGCTTCGTGAATGATTGAAAACGCCAACTGGAAACCGAAAATATATAAGATTGCCACGACGCGGTTGCTAGTAGCTGCAATAACTTACCATCATCCTTGCCGTACAAGTCGAAGCAATGTCCAAAAATAGTACGTGATTCAGGTATAGGAGCTATACTTTCAACCGATTGACCATTTTTAGTGCGTACACGGCGAGCAAAGAACGATAAAATGTAATAATCCTTATTAACCTTACGCACCCAATACGTCAAAGCGGCTAAAACGAACAAAATGAACCAAAGTGCCATCGTGTAGCATTGAGCTCTGGCTTTGAACGACTAAATCAGTAGCATTTAATTTGATAACAGTTGCCCGCCCGAGTCATACAATTTAAATGCTGCAATTATTACGTACGTATAAAATAAGTACACAGTATATATGTATACATCGTATTTAAAATATCAGATAAGATTAAAACAAGCTTCGTTTATACGAACTATTAAAATAAAATGTTAGCATGATTTGTACTTTTATTGTTATTAAGATTTCTTGGCTCATATTTCGCTTCTTATCAAAATGTTGCACGTTAGTTGGCAAAAGAATCGATAGATAAGTGTCGCGTAGAAATTTGTCTGTCTAAAGTTCGGGATTCTTCACCTTTACTGTTCGAAATTCCGGCATAAAGGCAAAGTTCATTAAGTTTGCAATTATGGCTAAGTCTAATTGTAAATAATATTGTTTTCAAGTATATCGTGGTCTTTTTGCTTGTCTTTATTAAAATAAACAAATTAAGTTGTCTACTAAACTGTATCTCTTCTATTCGGTTAGTCATGATTTATTTTTTCATTGCTTTCTGGCATGGTTACACTTATTATGGATTTTAAATTGGGAAATCTCTAGAGGCCAATGGATTCGTAGCCAAAATCGAAAGAAATGTAGAGCCGTTAATCTCCAAACAGCAAGCAAGTTGTCGACAGAGCAGGTCTTCGAAATTAATGCACTCAGTATTATCGTCGAATACGCCCACAAACGGCAGTCAGCTCCGTTTATAACCTTTTGTTTTTGATAGCGCAGATTGCCCTTGGAAAGCTGTGAGGCAATGAGGCGTATCTTTCAAATACAAACAGCAAGTCAATTCGCCATATGATGGCTTTTAAAAACAAAGGTATCAAATTTCGGATATGCTGTCTGGCTTAAACACCGGTCTAATAACTGGATGCTTGTCGAATTAATCGTTGGCTGTTAGGTACATCGAATCTTGAGCTGGTAATAATGTGATAGATATGTATTAGATGTTTCAAAGATAACGTTAACTTCGATTTCGCAGGGTACCAAAACTCAATTACAAAATTAATAAACAAATGTATCAAATGTACATCTTTAATTTGTAGGAGGCTCACAATGATAATAATATTGGCTGCGCATAAAATGACCTCAATATTGATGTACACGTCTTCATGTCGATTGTGCATTAATTGAGACTATCAATAGGTTTACAAATCTTAAAAATTTACTTAACTAACAGTCACTATTGCAACTAATATGAGTTTATTTAGTTGCTCAGCTTCTTCGTAGTAAAGACTTTGTTCGCTTTGGAGAACTGCACATATTTAAAGATTTTGTGCATATAAAATGACATGGTAAAACACAACTTACCACCAAAGTTTTCATAACAGCAGCAGTTACTGAAATCGGTTTAGAAGACACCAGCTACACAGAATTAGTTGCAAATCAAGACCAAGAACCACAGGATTAATGATCATTCGGAATTCGAGAGGTTAGCTGGCAGATCCATGCTGGCGTACAAAAATTTAAAAGGCAAGCTTTTCCAAAGACAATTACTTATAATTAACAATTTTGAATTTAACTTTGTTTGTAATAAATAAAATTGATTTATTATTTCATTTTCCTGAACTTAAATATGCTTAACTCTACTATGTATTTGAAAAATTCTGTGTTGTTGCTATTAAGATAAGAATACAAGATACCGTTGTTTAAAAAAGTAAAGTCTTAGTTGATTATTTAAAAGACTGTTGTTGAGACATGCCAGGCAAGTGTTCATTATATATAGTTGAGTCCTTGCCATCGTGTTTAATAGATTCATAGAAAAACTTTCGGTTTACACGGCACTGTGGGCCGCAACGAGTTGAGCCGCAGCTGCGACACTCGTACCAGCATCCTTCACATGTATCATTCATGCAATCGCAAATATCTAATCCATTGTGTCTTAAGTTTCCGCATTCATCATAAGCGGTGGCTTTGCCATAAAATGTATTTTTTTTCTTTTTTTTGCGTTTTAATCCCTGTTCTGGTTCATCATAAATGCTTTCCACTGCTTTGCGTTGAGGACGTTGCCGTAAATTGCGACGGCTAACTCCTTTATCGTAGTCCGGATCAGCACTCATTTTCACACTGGCATTTAAATATTATCAGTTTAAAAGTCGAATTTTAAATTTAATTATTATTTATGTTTGTCTCACAATCATCAGGGCTGCAAGAAATATCAATGTCCTATCGATAGTGTTGACAGTGAATCGTTTATTTTACTATCGATGGTTGACTCGCCACTATCTTATTCTTTATTAAGAAAAGAAAAAAACGTGTTCAATGAAATACTATTTTTTGTAAAGTTATCGATGTTTTCCCACTCTAACAAACAAAACTCAAATTTTATTGCTTATAAATTGCTGACGCTTGGAGTTGCCAGAGTTTTTTTTCGTACAAATTTACTTGCACATCGATATATTTGGGTGCCACCTGATACGGTCCAGATTTTGGAATACAATTTTATTGGTAAGTTCTTGCATTTATTTGGTCAGATCTAAAATATATGTAGCGCACCTGAAACTCCTGTCAGTGCGTTAAAGGCAACAAACGAAGTTGTAAAGTAAGCATAAAGTTATAAAAAATTGTTGTTTTAAGTAAATTTATTAATTCACGTATTAGACTACCGGTAAATAATCTGCTGATGTAACTAGCTGCATACTGGTGATTTGTGAAACAATTGCTGAAGCACAGTCGGAGTAAAGTTCTTGCATACCCAACATAAAATAAGTTAATTGTGGTATTTAAAATGTTGTCACGTTTACGATGCATAAAGCAGAAATGTCTGCCGGCGAGAAAGTTGTGGTTCACATTATCCAAACGAAATTGCAAAAGCATTTCCACCTTTGATGAAGTGCTTAATGTGCCAAAGCCAAAGACGGCTACGGCAACTGCGAATGCATTTCCACAGGTTGTATTTAATCGTGATCATAAATGCAAAGAAGGCAGCGTGTATGAAGGTTTCCGATGCGAACGAGTCGAGTACATTCATGACTTTAATTTGATGTCCTATACATTGCGACATGAAGGAACAGGAACGGAGCTTTGGTACCTAGACCGTAAGGATCCTAACAATGTATTTTCTATTAACATGCGAACAACGCCTTTTGATTCAACGGGATTGCCCCACATATTGGAGCATCTTTCACTGTGTGGTTCAAAAAAGTTTCCCGTACGTGATCCCTTTTTCAAAATGCTAAATCGTTCAGTGGCCACTTTTATGAATGCATTGACTGGAATGGACTATACTTTGTATCCGTTTTCTACGATGAACGAAACAGATTACCGCAACTTGCAGCATGTTTATTTGGATGCAGTTTTTAGGTGAGGTTTTGAATTTTTAAATCAAGTAAGACTTAAGTAATTGATTTGTCAACGTTGCAGGCCAAATTTAAATTATTTGGATTTCTTACAAGAAGGTTGGCGTTTGGAACATCGCGACATTCGCAACAAGGATTCCGAAATAATATTTAAAGGCATTGTCTTTAATGAAATGAAAGGAACTTTTTCGGAAAACACTACTTTATTTGGACAAAGCCTATTGAATAATTTGCTTCCCAACACCACTTATGGAAACATATCCGGTGGAAATCCGCTTGAAATACCAAAATTGACACACACAGATTTAGTCGAGTTCCATCGCAAATACTACCATCCTAGCAATTCACGTATATTCGTATACGGCAACTTCGATATCATTAAGACACTTGCCTTGATTGATAAGGAGTACTTTTCACAATACAATAAGATAGACAATTGCTATAGTCGCATTGCTACACAACCACGTTGGACAGAGCCTCGTAATGTGCACATATCCAGCCGTTACGACAATATGGGTGCAGCATTCGAGCGACAAAATCAGATTGCTATTAGCATGCTTATGTGCGATACAACGGAAATACAGAACAACTTTGAGCTAAGTGTGCTTGGAGAGTTGCTGATACGTGGACCTAACGCAGCATTTTACAAGACCCTTATAGAGCCCAATTTTTCGGGTGGTTACATTCCCTTAACAGGATATGCTCCAGATACCAAAGACACATCATTTGTAGTTGGATTGCAGGATTTACGTGTGGAAGATTTTAAAAGAGTTGGTGAATTGTTTGATCAGACAATACAAAATGCAATTGAAGAAGGTTTTGATGCACAACACCTGGAGAGTGTGCTGCACACTCAGGAGCTTTCCATTAAGCATCAAAACCAACATTTTGGCAATACCTTGCTTTTCGCTTCTTCATGTTTATGGAACCACGATGGCGATGTTGTTAGCAATCTGCGGGTCTCAGATAGAGTATCAACACTGCGTGAAAGGTTGAAGCAAAACAAACACTATTTTCAAGAAAAGCTGTCACAGTATTTTGTTAACAATACACATAAACTCACAATCACAATGTCACCTGATGAATTATACGAGGAAAACTTCAAGCAAGCTGAGGCGGAACTGCTGAAACAGAAATTAAATGCACTCGATAAAAATCAATTTGAGGAAATATATCAAAATGGACTTAAATTGGAAGCAGTTCAAAAGGCGCCAACTAACACGGATACCTTGCCTACACTCTCGTTAGATGATGTAAAAGATCCGCCCAAGTTGCCCAAAATACAAACGAAATCTATTTTAGATGTACACACTCAATTTTGCGGAGTGAACACAAACGACATAACCTACCTGAAATGTCTCTTTAACATTACGGGTTTAAGTGAAAGTGAAATTATGCTTATTCCTTTGTTTTGCACTGTTATTAACGACATGGGCACAAAGACTCACAATTATCGGGAATTCGACAAACTGGTTACTACCAAGACAGCTGGCTTTAATTTCAAAGTAAACTTTGTTGAGAATGTGCATGACGCGAAAACGTATCGCCTTGGCATGCTTATGACTACGAATGCTTTGGACAAAAATGTCGAGGATATGTTTGCTTTGTGTCAAGAGTTGTTACTTAATTTTAAGCTGGATGATGCTGAGCGTCTTAAAATGCTCATAGAGAGCTACATGTCTACAATATCTGTGGGTATTGTGAGTTCAGGTCATATATACGCCATGTTGGGCTCCTCCGGCTTAGTATCTGAAGCTGCCAAGTTGAAATCCAAGCTATCTGGTCTAGATCACATAGACTTCATGAAAAATTTCATACAGCAGCATAGTGCCGAAGAAATATGCAAAGAACTGAAATTAATAGGAGTTAAAATCTTTAATAGAAGCAACCTGCGAGTAGCTATTAATAGTTCTGAGGCCTTCCAACCCACGGCGCTGGAGCACTATGAAAATTTTCTCAAGCATTTACCTGCAGCTAAGCAATTAGAGTGTAGCCGAAAACTCGGCATGCTTCAACCCGGCTGTCAGCACTATGTTCTAAGGGTGCCCGTCAACTATTGCTCAAAGGCATTCTTTGCCGTACCATACTTACATGATGATCATCCCACTCTACGTGTGCTGGCAAAGTTTATGTCGGTAAAATACTTGCTACCCATTGTACGCGAACAAAATGGTGCTTATGGTGCTGGCGCCAAAATCCATTCGGACGGCATGTTCAGCTTCTACAGTTACCGCGACCCCAACTCCAGCCAAACGTTGGATATTTTCGACAAGACCTATGAATGGCTGCAGGAGCACAGTGACAAACTGGACCAGCAAGCGCTCTTTGAGGCCAAATTAGGTGTTCTACAGATGCTTGATACACCGATTGCACCGGGCAACATCGGCATTGACGATTTTATTTATGAAGTCTCCCAGGAGATGTTTGCGAAGTATCGCTCTCGAATGCTTTCTGTTTCCATTGACGATGTGCATGAAGTCATAGAGAAGTACTTTAAAGAAGAACCAAAACACTATGGTAAATGCATACTAGGACCTGCAAACGACAAGCTGGAGCAGGAGACGAATCAAAAGTGGAAAGTCATTGTTTAAAATTACGTTTCTACCTTGTTATCCTTCATCTAGTTAAATTTAATTAATATATACGAAATCATATAAATATACATACTTATTAATACGATATGCAAGTAAATTCAATGTTATGGTTATGGGCATCATTAATGGCATTTTTAGGGCGTTGTTTGTGTAAAATGTGCAAAATGTCGAAGAACTCTGTGCAGGATTATATGCTACTAAGCTAATAAAATTAAATCAAAAGTTCTAGGCATAACGACGTTCTAGTCACGAGTTGTGTAGTATGTTATGAGCTTTGAAATGTCGTCACGTCAGCTTAATAAAGGCCAGATTGTACTTTTTAGAGTTATATTACCATAGATTTCAATATTCATTGAATTTGTTACGCATTTTTTGCAGCCATGGCGCTGCCCACCAGTTTCACTAATGCTTTTACGTATTTTACACAAGCTGTGGAATTTCTGCAGGAGCATGCCTGGATCTATAGAGAGTCAAATACCATGTATTTAAAAAGTGGTGTGCTTGACCACATGCCGGAAGATTGGAAGCAATATTTCTATGCGCTACCGCTTGAGCAGCTTAATTCATTTCCATTTGTACACGAATCACTGCCAAGCGATATGCCAAGAAGCCTGCAAACTTTTCGTCAGAAACTTGCTGCTCTCACGCCCAAGCCTGAAAATGCCTCCATGCATACTTATACGGCAGTCAAGCCACGTCATAAATTGTCTGCCAAAAAACAGCATGAAATAGATATACTTGCTGCTCATATACACGCGCACGCCAAGGCCACACACTTGCTTATAGACTTGGGCGCAGGTCTCGGCTATTTAAGTGAGGCGCTTTATACACTGGATTCCAATTATTTAATACTCGGTCTGGAGGCGGAGCAGGAACGTGTGCTGGCAGCACGCCAAAGGTGTCAACAGATGCTGCCACATGAGGCATCAAAGTCAATTAGCTATCAGTGTGCATATATAAGCCAAGCATCGCATGACTTTATAGAACGTCAGGCGGAGGAGCTGGTGCACCGCAAGCAGCTACCACAAAGTCTCAAAACAATGGCCATAATTGGCTTGCATGCCTGCGCAGATTTGAGCATCAGTGCCATGTTGTTATTTTTGGGCATGCAGGGAGTAAGCCAGCTTCACATTATGCCATGCTGTTACCACAAGCTTCAACTGGCTGAAAATGGAAAATCCTTCGTCAACTTTCCGCTAAGCTCCGCACTGTGCGCAACGTCCGCCAAATGCTTCAATCGCCCTTTTCTGCGTTTGGCCTGCCAACAGACCAGCGCGCGTTGGCGGCATTGCAGCGAAGCGGAGCATTTGAGCCATGGCCAGCAAATGTTTGCGCGTGCATTGGCGGAAGCTGTATGTGACACGAATGATGAGCTCGTAAAGCCTAAAACAAAGCAACGGAAATACGATTCATTAGTGCAGGCAAGCTTTTACGATTTACAAGAAAACTATCAGTTGCACTCCAAGCACACCCAACAAACACTACCCTGGCTGCCCACTCATAAGGAGCGTTACATTAAACTAACAGAGCGTTACACAGCGCAACGTGATGGTGGGTGCCTAGCCGAGGCCTTGACTTGCTTGCAAACAGCCATGCAGGTAATTTGCTTATTTATATTACCAAGTGTTCAAATTGTTTAATTTTATTATTTTTTTTTTGTTTTCAGAAACTCTGCGAGAATTTGGTGCTCTATGACCGACTGTGCTACCTAGAGGAATTGGCTGCAGCTCGGCATATACGCCTGAAGGCATATTATAAAAAGCTGCTAGATGAAAAGTTATCGCCGCGCTGCTTTGTACTGATTGCCGAAAAGTTGTCCTAATGCGGGCGAGCTGCTAGAGCTTACTTGGAGAAACTGTTTCAGCTAATACAATTAGCGCACCTTGCGACTACGCACATCCCTCCAGGATATGTGTTGTTTGAGTTTAAATCTCGTTTTTTTGGGGGTGGTATTGCGGGCAGCATCCACGCGCCTGCTGCCATTAATTAAAGTCAATGCCAGTTAAAAAAATTTATGTACACTGTAATGCCTGCAACTTTTTTCAATTTGCCACTTGATGTATAAGAAGCACTTTTAAGAGTGCTCCACCTTATTTATGCCATGTATCCAGCATACTTTACCGATAATAATTTCTTCTGTTCTGTTGCAATTGCGGCCCGCCTGCGGTAATTGAATTTTCTTGTGGCACTCTCCTACATTCCGCAATAGAATTGGTTTGAGTATAAATATTCTTGCAGTGACAAACAAATGGGATTTTTTTATAGTAAGAGCTACCACGATGGGTTCATCGAACTTTAAATATTTATTTTTACAATAGTGCAGCAAATTGGGCAAATCTAAAAGACATATCGTGAAACGATATTTTAGTAAAGAAACTATCCTGGTTCTAGTAATACTGTCACTGGAACTCGGTAGCCTAGTGATAGTGGAGTCGCCTTTAAACGCGAAAGTCGTTGTTCGATTCAAGCCTACAGTTTAAGTTTAGGCTTTCTGTCTTGTCTTCTTAATAGAATAAAAATAAAAAAAATATAATTATTTATTAATAAATAACGCAATCAACCAAACATAAAGCAAACTTTTTGTGTTTTTTTTTTCGCCTTTAAGTAAAACTGTCACGCCTTGGCTCTCCGTGTTGTCTTATTAAAGTAATTTTTTTGAGTCTATCAGGCCGACTGCAGTTGTATTTAGTTAGTTACTTATTTTTATTCTTATAAAGGGTGATTTTTTTAGAGGTATAGAAGTTTAAGTCGCAATAAAACATCGATGGATTATTGGAGTGACATGAATTTCTTTTATGCGAAAGAGAATCTTGTGGCACTACATTTTAAATATGATTTTTGGCATACGACCGCCACGGCTGGCTCAGATGTAGTTCAATCCGGATGTGCAATTTTCAACGCCTTTTTCCAACATTTGTGGTCGTATATCACCACTCACACGGCGAATGTTGTCTTCCATATGGTTACGCTTTTGTGGGTTATCCCCATAGTCCAATGATTTGCGTAGATCTATAGAAGGTAGTCTAGCGGTGTTATATCAAAAGATCTTGGAAGTCAATTCACAGGTCCACAACGTGAAATTAGGTGGTCACCAAATGTGTCTTTCAATAAATTGTTTGTGGCATGAACCACGGCTTCTGGACATCATGATTATTCTATTCAGAAATGAAAAGGTAAGTAATCACGGCTCTATACCGATCACCATTGACTGTTACGTTCTGGCCATCATCGTTTTTAATGCAGTACGGACCAATGTTTCCACCAGCCCATAAAACACACCAAACAGTCCGTTTTTCTGGTTGTAACAGTGTTTCGACATACACTTGAGGATTAGCTTCATTCCAAATTCGACAGTTTTGTTTGTTGACGTAGCCATTCAATCATGTCTATTTATAATGATTTTGTAACCCGGTAGCTTGATGCTGGTTTTCAGCTTTAGTGCCTGTGTGTTGGTTCAACGGGTATGGTGATTCCGTGGAGTGTAATTGTGTGGCCGTTTCCCTTAAAAAGAGTGAGTGTCGACTATGTGGGCTCTATTTTATAAAGGGCATTTACTGCCCCAGCATGATTTCGGCAGAGTGCAGTGCAGACCTTGGTATTCTATATGGCCATAAAAATCAAATATCGCTGGACAGAACAGGATTAAGCTTGTACAAAACCAATTTGTCCTCATCGTACAGTGCACTCACAATTGGCATCTATATATTTTAATTTTTATTGCATTTTCATTCTGATAGAATTCGCCTTATATAGCTACACACCTTTAATAACAATTAAATAAGCCTTGGGGTAGTATTCCCGTATAAACTATTACAAGATTTACGGATTCTTCTGATTTACTTAGTAAAGTTACTTTTCGTGTACTTTCCAGAGTAACTCATAGTTTTTTTTCCGTAGCCTTACAATTTTCTTAATCGAATTATACTTTGCACCATCCTCTCCGTATCTTATTTTCCAATTGTGATAGCTTTTGCAGTTTTCTTTCTTTCGAATTTATAAATTTTCTATTTATGTCATTGGTGAGCTAACAATATTATTTTTTAATCACTTTATTTTCTCTTTTTATTATTTATGTATTTATATTATATATATTATGCATATATTATACAATATAACCTCATTTCTTTTTAATAGTGTAAAATAAAAATAAATTTGAAAGCTATTACCACTTCAATGCCAACAGCGACTCTCTAGCTCTATCATATAATAATTCTCTATTGCTTTTAGTAAAAACTTTCAAAACATTTTATCCAAAGCAGAAGTCTTGCGTGCAAATAAATATGTTCCTTTAATCGGTTCGTTTAAAGGCATCTGTTCTGCAACGGAATTAAGATTAACCACCAAACAGGATTTGATATAAGGTTTTGTTTTTATTTTCGAATATTGATTACGAGGTAGGTCAAATCAATTTTAGTTCTTACTTTTGTGGCAGTTCGGGTTTAATATATACCAAAGATATCCATTTATCACATATACTCATAAAGCACTCAGCTAAACAGTCGATTCATAAATGTGTGATAAGAATTAAGTTAGAATTGAAAAATTAAGTAGTTTATCTTGTCGCAAAAAATACATAACTCCAAGTCTTAGACCTAGGAACTGTGTTTGTGTGGTCATTATCTTATTGGTTGAAATATGTCCTCTAATTTCGATTCTGTACCTTGCACATTCTACCAGGTACATTTTACTGCACAAAATTTTAACATTTATTTTTTTAATAAGGCTGATTTTCAAAGAACTCGAAATTCTAAAAGCTTAGAAACTGGAATTTTATTTGAGATGCGTCAAAGGATTCAAGACAAGATTAGTTATAGATTTTATTATTGGCGCAAATCACTTTTGCTAAATTTTCAGCAACTTATTTTATGACTATAACATAAAGCTCTCTCTCTGTCAAAATACATCATCTATTACACTATAATTCCTTATCTTCTAAATATGTAGTGTCACTTGGTCCAATTTTGAAAATGGTTTTGTAATACTTATAGGAAAACAGATGTGTACAATTTTTGTAAAACAGAAATTCATTAACCGAACCAAATTAAATTTGCCAAGTTAGGAGCAAATTTTATTTAATTGTTGCAACTGCTATAAACAATAAAAATCGCTACGCTTTAAGTAGATGTCTTATTAATTTATTGGTTTTTACAAAAACATAACATCGAGCAGTGGAAAATCTGAATATTTTCACCATGGAAAGAGTCACTAAAATACTGTTTTACTATTTAATTTGGTTTTGCTTAATGTTTACGGTCTCAGCGCTTTATTCCAATAATCGAGAATCGTGTACGTACCGGTTCAATTATAACAATTATTATGTTTTTTTACAGATATCTTTTTATTGCAGATATCTGCTACAAAAGTCCACAATACGGTGTTTGTGGAGGAAAAGTTGCCATGTGGTATTTTAATCCATTGAGACACACTTGTTTAAAATTTATATGGTCATTATGCGGTGGAAATGGAAATAGATTTTATACTAAACAAGAATGTATGGATTATTGCCGATATGTTCCTATAACTACAATGGGGTCAATTCTGCTTCCACTCTTTGATGGATTGGAATGAAATACAAAAAAAAAACACAAATAAATAATGCAGCAAAATATATTCAATTTCGGAAGATGTTTTAATAAAAGCTGTCTCTCTCTTTGTGAGTAACAAGTGATATTTTTGTGCTCCGGCTAAATTATTTTATTTCGCCTATTTTACTTAATCTATAAATTTGATTAAAAAAAAACGTATTTAGTGCTTGTTTAAGTGCATTTTTAATCAAATAATAAAATAATAACATCGTTTTTAACACTTTTTTGGAGAGCTGATGGGATTTACGTATCTTGAGATACGGTCAACCACATTCTGTTTGGTCTCATCATAAAATGTTGAATTTTGTTAAATATTGATTATTATTTCACGCAAACTTAAATCTAGTTCAATGGATATGTAAATAAGGAAAAATTACGCATTTAAAATTTAAATGCATGCCGAAGAAGTCAATGTTTGGCATTATTGCAACCAAATTTTTCAAAGATGTTGAAGGCCGGATATCGTTATGAATGGTACCGTCTAAAACTTTGCTGCCCAACCTCGTCTCACTTATGGTTTCAACATGATAATGCGATATGACACACAACTCACGAAGTAACGCCACAATTAAGAATTGATTTAATGTTACTATATATACTATTTTCTATGGGGCTATGTAAAGGGATCATGTCTAAAACGATAAGCCAGCTAGGATTGAGGCCCTGGCAACCAATTTTAAAGAACGTTGAGATAGCGGTCGAAAGGTTGGAGAGTGTATCTCGAAACATAAATTATCCCCTAATTTTATATGTTTATCGAGCTTCTTTTGAAAACCTTACAATATTATAGCAAGCAGGCTTAAAAATTGGTTTTAAAGTCGAAAAAGACATTTGATTTCCAGTCAGTTTGGAGAAACGTGTAGGTCACAGTGAGGTCTCTCAAACAAAACAAAAAACAAAAAAAATTATATTATTTATTGTTTATTTAAATTTCATTGTATTACCTGCTTTTTACACTTACAATGATTGGATATTGGTGGTACGGCTTCTATGGGCTTCGATGCAAAGTAATTTGTAATTTCTCTCCAACCGGGTACACTTTTTATTCTGCTATAAAAATACAAATTCTTAGCAGGTTCAGATGGTGCTCTTCCACTATTTAGAAGATCGGAAGAAATGCAAAATTACGAAGTTTTACTGCTGGAGAATAATGGCAAATCCGCCGTCATGCTCATTTACTACAATGATGAATGAGAACAATTTTATAATGTAGCTGGTTTCGAGCATATTTTGTACCTAGAGAAGACTACCTTCAAGGGGGGGCAGCAGCATTGAGCATTCGGTTGAATTATCACACATTTCTTAGGATGTTCAAGATTTGTACCATATCACTTCAGTCATAGGCAATGCTATATATATATATTTATCCATATCGTAATTGTATTCTCTCCGCCGACGGAGTGCCTAACTGGAGCCGATTGTGCAGTATAAAGTTGTCCGGCTCATTCCTTAGAGTTTTTACCTTTTGATTTGAGGTCATTATTGTATCCCGTTAGAAAAACTATTTTTGTTCCAGTGGCGGCAACCATAATTGCATTACTTTTCTGACAGAATTTTTGATCCGGAAGACTTATTTTTATATTAGAAACAGCTACACTAGCTTACCAACCTTTTTAAAAATATTGTTTCTTATTTTGTATTCAACATTTTTTCGTTAAAAATTTTGTAACATAAGCTGTATGCGTTGTTTGTATAAATGGAGTGCCATGAACTGTATAAAATAATTTATAATAAAACCTTAAGATCTTATTTATTTTGGTTGTTAGTTTATAATGTTAAAGGCGATTTTTTAGCCATTTAGCGCCACAGGTGGGTATTCCCCTCCAAATCAATAAAAGAAAATGACCTGCAATAGAGCAGGCTGTCAGAAAGAACCCAAACAGCATTATCCGAATGGCACTCGACTGGAAACATCAAGGAAGCAGACGAACAGAATGACCAAAAGCAATTTGGAGACGAACCATTCTTCAAGGAGTAGCTCAGATCAGGTCGTCGTGGGACACCGCTATGTGCCGTCTGCTTAGCAGAGTCCGCTGAAGAGCCTTCCTAAAGGCCCTAAGTTCCCAAGTGGAATAACAAAGGGGGGAAAAAACACTATTGTATTTTCTGTAAGGTGGTTTTAAGGCTCATCTATGTAGCGACTAGCCAGCAACGATTGACGCTCTGGAAACCAATTAAAACAAAGTAATTCATGTGATACCGGTCGAGAAGTTGGAGAGAGTATGCCAAAATTGTGTCAGTTGCAAACATAAATACAATATTGCCGATAATTATATTTATTAGTACGTTTTTATTAAATAGTAATTTTATAGAATTATTATTTACACAATAAATCGCATTAAAACTTTTTCCAGCCCCATGAAAAATTTTAATGCAATTTTCTTAACATTTAATTTACACGGAAATCAAATGAAGAAGCAAATAAATAAATATTGAAAATATAAAGAAAACAGAACAAAGATCCCAGTAGATAACACGGAATATATTTAATGTCAGAGGAGCGTGTGCCACCACAAGTCCGGAGTGTTGTCAATCAATTGCCAGTTTATAGTAGATATAATGATTGCCGTTGCCAGCACATTACTTTGAATTGTTGTTCTCCGCCTCTACACCGCCAGTTACATCCAAGGCATTGGCAGCAACTCCCATGCCGGAGTTACTGCCAGTCAACTGGTTTATGATATTGTTGAGCTCATCGCTGGCAAAAGATTAAAGCTGTAGGTAATCTTATAGCTTTGTGACGCATTTTGAACTTACGGATTGCTGCAGCGGTAATAGTTGCTTACACCTGTATACACACACATCATTGGTGTGTGCCTGCCGCTTGTGTCAGCCACATTGCTGCTGTGCACTTCAGGATGCCTTGGAGCTTCTTTGGCCAGACCGAGACTGCTTTGTTCATAGGGCGATAGAAACTCTCCACTACGTTTGCCATAGCGTGAACCCAAAAAAAACCGATCATTGCGTGGCACAATAATTAGACGACGCGTCTTGGAGCTACCCGAACCAGTACCAGTGTTGCCATTATTACCACCAGAGCGACCATAACGACTGCCCACAAAGAAAGATGGCCGCTTGTGTATAGTCAACATATCATTGTCCTTTTCGAGGGAATTATCAGCGTATGGTTGGTCCGTGTCCGCTGCCAGTAATCCTTGCGCCAGCACGGCACAGAAGCTGAGCAAGAGGAAGCCCTTGACCGATATCCGCCTACAGTTAAACATATTTCTCATCAAATTTGAGCGTGCTGCAATAAAATAAACAAAAAATTATACACTTTGAGCGTGCGAGTTCCGGAAGTGTTGGCCATAAAATGGAAATTAAATATATCAAATTGTCGATTGCGAAGGACGAGGCAAGGCTTATGAGTATGTGGGTTCAGAGCTCAATCAAACTGAATGTAATTGAAGCGGACATTTTAAGTAACCGCCTGGACATGACGCACAGTGCAATCTACTGTGGGTTAAATTGCGTAAATGTTAAGCACTTTTCTGTCAATTTCTATCAATTTTTATGATTATTTGCTTTAATATTAAACAATCCTGAATTTGTATTTTAGGTTTTAGCAGAAAGAAGTATTTATGAAGAAAGTAGGCCAGATTCTCGATATATCAAAAATAAGCTGAAAATCTTTATAACTTCAAGAGATCCAATAGACTTAATCTTATATATTGCTATAGTAATTATTAGGTTTTAATTAAAGCAATTTTTTAATAGCTTTAAAATTTGGAAAAATTTACAAGTCCTTTTACGAATGGCCAAATTTCGAAACAAACATCATTAAAAACAGTTTCGGAGTTATCTTAAAGAAAATTTTAAATTATATCCAGATTTCAAATGGAAATATAGGAATTTATTATTCAATGAATGACATATTCTGGTTTTGTGGGCATAAATTTTATATTCGATATTAGTTTATTTCAGGTAGAGTAAGCCACTTAGAACTAATTATTACTGATTTCTATTTAATTAAAGTTATCTACGATATTTCCCAGCAAAAATGTAAGATTCAGCGGGAAGCTCATAAAAATCTATCTCAGATCAAATAGTTTGCTCAGTTTGGGCGGGAAATAGTCCTGTGCATCGTATGCATAGAAAAGGACAAAAATATGCTTCAAGCTAAAGCCATACTGTATGTCCGGGTGAAGACGAATTTGTGCTGGCTTCTAACGTAACAATACAATTATCTACCGATTTTAATCCATAAGAGACTCGTGGCGAAACTATTAACTGGTTTTGAATCACATTGTTAAACGTATCAATGCTTTTAGAAACAAATAAAGAACAAGCAGATCCTTAAAAAAGTATTTAATCATTTTATCAGATTTAATTTGATTTCTCTAGCTTTTACCACTAAGTTCTCAGCGTTAATACGGAAAGGGCGAATTACGGAAACTATGCTCTTTACTTTAAAATATATCTTCTATTAATAAAATGGTATACCAACTCTGAACTTTAAAAAAGTTCATAATATATTATGTATACAATTTTTTTGAAAAATTTAATTAAAATAATTTTAAATTTACAATTTTGTAAAAGGGATTTTTTATTTATAATAGTTTCTCAATTCCCAATCGGTTTAATTGTTCTTTTCTATATAACCATTCATTAATATAAGAATATATATATATAAAAACAAAACCGTAGAAAAAAATTCTTCAAAATAACGCCGAAACAAGGCGCAAGTTCATATTGAGAGTGAGAGAGTGTTCTTAATATAAAAACTCATCTTCAGGCGATAGTCCAATTCGCGAAATCAGAGTCTTTGAATTAAATTATTTTTGAAAATACCCCATCTGTCCAAAATTTTACCATATTGGGTGTGATTTTTTAACTTTTAGGAGTTATTTGAATTTATACTTATTTATTGTACTATTTATTTAAAATTGGCTTAAAAATTTAACTAAAAAACTTTGCTAATTTTTTGACTCTTTTTAAGCTTTATAAACAATTTTGTTTTTAATTAAAATTTTTTTCTTGTTAATTATAAAAATAAATTTTATTAAATTTCAAATTATTTTGGTTCATAAATTTGCTTTAATGTAATTTACTTGTCAGCAACTAGCGCTTTTAGTAGAAATTATTAATTAAATTAAAAACATATTTTCTTATTCGAAGTTAGTTTATACTTGTAATGTTTATTTAGTAGATGGAATAAGTGCTGTATGTATGTAGGGTCGTCGTATCAAAACATTTCGATTTCCGATAAACAACAATAATCTACATAATATTGTAATCTATATGCTTTGCTTTAAAGTTTTTTGGAAATATTTTCAATTTTATATAAACGAGATTAAGGGTCACTTTTTATATTATTACACATTTTTCATTCTTCAAGTATGCGCATATTTTGTGAAAATCAAGGAATATTCTTTTTTTATAGTTTTCCAAATTAAATGACTTTTAATGCTTCTATTTTTTTTTTGTTTTCTATGACATTGTCATTTTTTGGTAAATTAAATATTTGAAGTGAAATAAAAGACTCTACATTATTTCTAAATTGCCAGAACCCAATTGATTTAAATTTGTCAAAATAGCCATAAAAGAATGCTTCCAGCATTTCCAGCAATCCCTGCGAATAAATGTTTCTCTAATAAAGACTAACTGTCCCGAGATTACTTTGTCTTAAATAACGATAGATTAAAACTTTTGCCTATTAAATCGCAATTGTGTTTCACTTGCATTGCATTGCTTCGATACCATTGTGCGACGCTGTAAACGCATCGATATTCGACGTCTGCCTTATTCAATTTGTATTCATTAATAAACCTTAAAAAATTTGCGCTTTTCCTGCTTTCCGACATTAATGTGCATTACAAACAATTACAATGCGCTGCACGGCTCAACAATATTGCGGGCTGCCCTACAAATAATTCTTCACGAGAAGCAATTCCTTTTTTGGCCTCGTATATGCGGCAACATACATATATGCATCCATTTGAGTATATTTTTTTAATTACATTTTGTTTTTCCATAACATTAACAATATAGAACAAAGGGTTCTTTTGTCTGAGCACCTGCAGTAAAAGTGATATAACAAATACGATGAAAATGTGACGTTTTATAGGCCGAGGAGGAGCCGCTGTACTGCCAAATGCCAATAATTTATTTATATTTTATAACTTACATAATGCCAAAGCAACTTTAGTATTGACCAATTTAAAAATTGGGCTAAGTAATGAGAGAATACCCAATGCGCTATGAGTGCGCCTTTCATTTCCTCTTAATGAAACCAGGGCAGCCGCTGTTGTGTTGCTCCAAAATAAAGTGGATTGTCTAGGCGAAAGCCAGTCAATTGTGGCCCTGTGCCTACGTGAGCAATTATGTGTAGCTGGTTAGTGGTTTGCTCATAATCTTTACAAGTATAAAAAGCAAAATGATTTTGGAGAAGCGCATAGTTACAATTGAACCAACGAACTAAGCAGCAATGAAGTCCATAAGGAAGCAGTGCAAAGTTAACAGTGCAATGCTACTAATTGTCTTGGTGGCAAGCTGCACTGCAGAGGCCGAAGTTAAAAAATTGCCTAAACGTAGTCTGGGACTGGCAGAAGCCACTATATCCAATGCCATTGCAGCGGGTCCTTGGACCATTAGCAGTGGTGGACGCTTTGCGGGTGGCACTGCATGGAATACAGGTGGATGGAGTGGTAACGGCTGGAATCCAAGCGGTAGTTGGAATGGTGGTCATGGCAGCTTTGGTGCTGCGCCTTCAGCTAGCGAGGTGGCCAATGCTATTTCAGCAGCTAAACAGGCGTCGGCCAATGTGCTCATTGCACAGCAACAAATGCAAGCGGCCAAGGAGAATGTGCTCAACCAACAGCGCATTGCCATGGAGAAGGAGACGCATGCGGCTATATTAACACAAAAATCTGAGGCTGCCGCGGCCATACAACGCTCTGAGGCAGCTGCTGCAGCACAAGCTGTGGTCTTGGCCCAACAACGTTTGGCTGCATCCAAATCCGCTGTGGCACATCAGCAACGCATTGCTGCTTCCCGGGAAGCCGAGGCAGCTGCTGCACTGCAGCGTTCAGCGCATGCAGCCGCTGCAGAAATACAAAAGACCGAATATGAGGCGTCCAAGTTTGGACAGTTCACTAGAAACGGCAATGCAGGCGCAGCGCATCATTTGACGCTGACCAAAGATGCTGCTTTCGCGCCCATAACGGCAGGCAGCAATCATGTACCTGGACTGGAAACACTTGGACCCTGGTTGAGCGGCAATACAGCTGGCAAATCTGGCACTGCTGCCTGGTTGTAGTTTATTGAAAACAGAAAGCTTTAAGTTCAAAATATTAATAAAATAAGCGCATTTAAAGGCTTTGGCAGTTTCTCATCACGCAGGGAACACCCAAAAGTAGGCAACACCTTGTGCACGTGCCAGGGGTATGCGTTGTAATTAACAACACGTAATGACCTTAAAAAAAGGACGGACACACAGCTGACGACTTGGCTCGTATTGCGCTCCTAGGTACAAAGAGTCGACCGCAAAGTGTTGGCCAGCTTTGTCACCCCGAATTCAATGGACAAAGTGGGTTGAATCCTTTAAGCGGATGAGCACAAGTACTTGTAATTTTTTGCAAGAAGCGCTTTGGTTTAAGTATCCAGAGTACACGGTCACTTCTGGCAGCTAGCTTGTTTACATGTTGGCCAACAATTTTTCTTTGTATTTTGTGGGATTGGGTTGAAGGCATTATTAATTACGCTTAATTACACATCATTGTGCTAACAAAAGGAGTCAAAGTCAAAGCGCAAACAAACAAATGTGAGCCGACACGGAATCATAATCATGTATGTGGACTCAGGCCTCGGGAATTCTTGTTATGATAACAGTTCCTCTGTATATTGATACTGAAACACAGCATGCACACTTCAAAGATAGACACACAACTGAGATAGCTTCTTCTTACAAACCCACAACAGCGTTAACTCATCCTTGTAAAATCGTATTTCTTATGGTATCATATAAGGTCTGTCGCATTTTTGCTAATTTTATTATATTTTTAGCTATTTTTAGTTTTATTCAATTTATTCCAAGTTACAAATTCTTATTTCAAAAATGCGCTTTTAAGATTGCGAGTTCTTGATTTAAGTGATGATGATTATGAGATAACTATATTGGTGTCTAAATAACCAGATGAAACAGCAGCATAGACGGGTTATGTATCTTGAAAATAATTCTCTGCGGTAACAACATTTAAAGAAAAACGTTCTATTCCAAACAAACTCTCGATTGACTAAGGCCTACAGATTAGTTTAAAGTCTGAAACTGTCTTTTATCGACGATGAACAACATCAAAAAGAAAATATGAATCTTATCGAAAAAAGACTAAAATAAAAATGGAATCAGTTTGAAACAAAAATGTTTCGGTAACTTTCTAACATTATTTTATATTCTTTTAAAAATTGAAAACTGAATTTCATTTTGAAGCATCTCAATCGTACAATATGAATATGCAAAGGGTTTCCCCACTTTGTTTTGACTTACTCAACTCTATCTAGTTAGGCAAGGAGCAAAATTATCGTGCATGGGTGCTAAATTTTTTCTTCAAACAAAGGAATGATATTTAAATCCAATAAATATGCATACAAGATGCTAAGATTTGACGTCGATTTACCATTATTCTTGAAGAGCTATATTTTCTTAAGAAAATGTGTTTGATAAAGCCAAAAAAATGAAACAAGATTAATATGGATAACCAAATTTTTTCGGCCGTTAAAAACTAAAAATTTAAGATTTCACATAAATCTATGAATTTGACAAAATAATTAAATATCGTAAAAGTTGATTTGTAATGAAAAAAATTAACTTATGAAAAATCAACGCAAGTATGCAAAATCTCTCAAATTTGTTGTATAGAATTTTCCCCATCCAACATATGTGCTGTGGAACAAAAACGGATGTTGATAAAATCTTTCACTTAATTGCGGGAACTAAGTTCTCAAACAATTTTCCACTGCACAATGTTGTCTTTAGCAGTACTCCAGCAACTGCGTTACGTCCTTGCAAAGGCTAAAAAAGGCAACTTCACACACATTCATATGGCACGCGCAAAATATTAGGACATCTGAGAATAGCACTATGTCGCGCTACCAAGAGGTCAGTCTTTTCATTTTTTGTGTCATATTTGTTGGCGCTAACTTTTGCATGTCACCATGTTGGGGAATACTCGTCTAGTCTCTAAAAGGTGTGTCCTTTCCAAACAACTCAAGCACTCAGCCCACTCAACAATTTTGTTAAAAAAAAATACATAAAATAAAAAATAAGTAACGCAGCCGCTGACGGTGCTTTGGTATTCTATTTCATAGAATTTAGTTCACTTTGGGACCAAAACTGACTTTTGTTGTAGATGTTGTGTCCTTTTAGTGCGTTTTGCAGCACTAATTTGTAGCTTGAGGTACAGCTCATGTTACAGTTACTGCAGCTACCCTTTGAGGCACTTTTTGTGGGCGTTACTTATTTGGAGGTTTGTAATTTTGCTTAAAATGCATTATCAAAATGCCAAAGCTGCAGTATTGTGTAGCGAATTTCAGTGTTGGCAGTTTCTGTTTTGGGCAATAGATTCCCAACGGAAACATTTGGCTTGACACAGTTAACGCATTTTTGGCAAGTGACCCATTTAAGTGAAAAACTTGTTATGACTAAAGTTTGGTGTACAACAAAAAAAAAACAAGAAGTGAATTTAATTAACTTTAGCCGCACTCGAAATTCGGGCACAACTGTATGAGCTGACTTTAAGACTAGTTTAAACTTTAGTCAACTAACATTATGCAACAAGCCAGCTAAAATGAAAATACTACTGGGAAAAATATTTTTATGCTAGTTTGTCTTATATTTTTTCCATGAGTCACACTATTTTGCTAATACACTGGCAGAAAACTACAAGTATTTCCTATATAAATGTTGGATTTTGAATTTGACTTGAGTGTGAAACAAAAAATCCTAAGAATCCCTCAGGAATGCCAATGCCTTTAAAAGTATTTCTGTTTTAAGGAGTTCCAGTATTAATCAATTTCTTTTAAGTTAAAAGGTTTATATTTTAAGAATCCATTGCAAATTTATGGTTTAATCAAAAACCCTTTAATTTAGATCGCATATTTCTCTAAGTATAACAATTTATATTTCGTTTTTTTTTCAAAAAATTGTAATTTATTTTTCTCGTATTTGGTTACTTATTACCAGTTACTTTTTTTAATTATTGAAGCCTATCAAAATTATAAGTAAAATTTAAATAAACCAACTTTTTAGTAAAAAAGCAAAAGCATGATTATTGTGCTGGCGCCATCTATTTAGCTCTCCTTTAGTCGTTATCAGCAGCGGTACAACTTTTGGAAGAGGTTTTTCTTGACTTTTTTAGCAACCTTAGTAGAATATTTTGTTTTTACAAGAAATAAATTATTTAGGCAATAAAATCTGAAAACCCAAATAAAAAAATTCAAACTTCATTTTATACAACAAAGGCAATAAAAAAAGTATATAATTCGAACTCTTTAAGCACTACGACATTTGATTTCAAGACATAAAACATTATTAATTTTAGTATAAATTACACAACTAATTTTTCGTTTTCACAACAAATGTTAATCAACAAAATAATTTTAAGCCTATTCATTTTATATTGAAGCATAACATTTTTTGTAATTTCAATGTTCCGATTTCAAGGAAGTGATAATAAATTGCATTATTAAAAACTTTTTTTTTTGATCAATTATCGCAAATTGTGTGCTCCAATAATTGAATAAATACAAGAATCATTTCTTATAGAACTCTTCTTATTTTAAGTTTATTAAAAATAATGTAGGAAAATATTTTGCATAGGAGGGTATTATTAGTTTTGAAAAGTTGCTTGGGCTAGTTTCCAATATCCCAGTTGGACCTTTTATATTAAGAAAAAATAAAAAAAAGTTTAGCTGCTCAATTCTTTCCATGCTTAAAATACTTTTAATCATTTAAATCAAAGAGGTGTGCAGTCTATAAATTTATAAGTATAAATGAAAAAACAGTCAACTCTCCTCTTACACCCATATGATTCACTGTCGCCATCGATCTGTTTCTGAGAGTTACAAAGTTCCATAAGTTTTTCCAATAACAGATTAAGACGCGCATTTACACAATCTCTAGATTATGCACAATTGTTGGGCAGTGTAATTAACTTGCGCCATACATCTTGTAAGCCACAAACCCACCATATATACGCAGCAGACCACACTGAAGCCCCCCCATAGACAATGCCTTTTTTTATGGAGTTTCAACAAAAATAAATTTTAATAGATGTCAACAGGTGACAAACGCCAAATTAAGTCGCACTAAATTGCCATTAGCGTATACAATTTGGTAATTGTTTTTCCTGGCTAAGTGCAAAGAACCCGAGATTTAACGGGCTATCAATAAGTTGCAAGGTATCAGCAAAGCCAAGTTATACTCAGCACAAGCTGTGATATTGACGCAATTCAATCACGAACCACTTTGTAACGTGGGGGCGTTTGGGAAACGTGATTTAGAAAATGCGCTGGCCACATTGTAAAGCTAAAGCTAAAGTCCCCGACGGTTAAGCATTTTTGGAAATGCGTGGAAATTGCTGTTATCAGTTAGCCGCTAATCAGCTAATGATGAGTTGGCCAAAATCGACTCAACCACTGTGCGTTGATTTTCCAAAATAATTTATGATATGGCCATAATTGATGCCTATATTTGGGCTTATCAATATAATTTTCGGAGGCCTGTTGTGCCGGTTGGTACAATTTGTCATACCAATTTCAAATGGCATAAACATGTAGCTTAGCCGTTGCCGTTCTATCGGCAAACAGCTTATCATAAATTTTGCTTCTGTTTTTTTTCCTTTTGATTATGTTGGCCAATAATTTGATCAAAATGCAGCACAAGCCAAGGGATACTTTTTGTATTTTGTTGTTTTTAAATCGCATTTTCTACATATATAACGTTTGGATTGTAAATGTCTTTATTACACAGATACAACAAAGACAACTTTACATTTTATTGGTAACACAAACATTTAACAGCCAACCAAAAAGGCCCAAACACGTTAAACAGGTAAAAGCTAAAACGATGAGCACAACGTTTTGCATGCGCTGCTGGAACAACCCAAAACACCACCCAACGCTCACGTACGAAATTTGATTTGAATTCTGGCCCGATTTGTGCGTCAGCAAGAAAACCAAGACAAGAAAAACCACAAGTGGACCGCAACAGTCCGTCGCTCAAATTTCGACACCAGCTGCGTCAAAATTCCCAGTTTGGCATGCTCTGTTGTTACCTGGTTATTTTAACTCTAGCCACAAATGGCTTAATTAGTTGGTTGATTTTGGCCGCCCCGAAAAAAAAAAATACCATCACCCCTTAATAGAATATTAAACGACGACATTTGCAGGCTTCCTTCGACCCTATGAGCCAACCCTTGTCTCTTGTACCAACTCATTATGTACTTATGAATATTCGAGTTATTTTTTTTTTATTAACTTACTTGAAAAGTTCAATTAAGTTTTCAAGTGCATAAGCAGTTGATATGGCTGGCATCTGTCCGCCACTAAACTGATTTTTGACGTATTTATCTTGACTCTTTCAAAGATGTGGCGTCAAAAGCTTTAAAGTTTTGACCTTGTTTTTTTTTTTTTTGCTGCTACCACTTGGCTCGTTAAATTTATTTAACCATGCATGTTGGCGCTTTAGTTTTAATTTATTTTTAAACTATAATATTTAATGTGTAGAGTACACTCAGTATGAGCCATATTTTGTAAGCCATAAAAGTCATTTAGAACTTTGGAAAACTTTACGCATGCTGGAACAAAATAACAGGTAAAACCCTGGTTCGCTTTTTTCAGTTGTGTTCAAGTTTAAGCTTGAGCAAACCCATGATAATAGCTTACCAGCAAGGATTTTGAAAGCGATTTTTTTTGATTTAACATAAATATAAAAGTTAAAATACCCTGCGTGCTTAGAAGACTAGTTTAGGGTTCTCTATACCACCAAATACATGATCTGGTAAAGATTAATTGGCAGTTGTTATCATTTATAATTAAAAAAATTCATAAAAAAAATATATAAACCCGGTTGTCAAAACCATAAAGACATGTATATCATTGCTTAACGTTATATTTTCGAATATATACTTAATTATTGTATATTGAACCATGCTATGTTAAATTCTTTAATAAATGAGAATACGTTTGAATATATAAAATAATTAGAATACTCTGTATTTATTGTTTCATCAAACAATACCTCTTTCGAAAGTACTGAACGTATCGAAGCTCCAAACAAGGCATTTTTAATTTTAAACTCTATCTCGCAGTCAAAAATGATGAATGTATGGGGCTCAGCTGTGTCGACTTAAACTAACTTTTTGCGCTTTGAAAGACGAATGATGGGAAAGGTAAAACAGTTCCACTGAGTGAATTTTGTGGCATTATAATGAAGCAAAATGGCGTGCGTCATTGCTTTAAAGTACAAAGAAACCGTCTTTCCGGACATGTGGCAAGAATATTTCGAGAAAAAGTAGCGAAGAAGGCATGTGATCTCTATCCAATGGACAGAAGAAGAAAAGGTCTTTCAATGGACTTGAGACACTGACGAGCAATGGCAATGGATAGAGCTATCATCTACATAGGACTATGACACTAAGTGAAAGAAGAAGACGTAGATATAAAAACTCAGCTGTGTTTTCATTTCCGGATTCATATGTTTTATGCGAAGTACGTTTGAAACTGAAAGTTTTTACTCTTAATTTCACAAATCCTCATGTTTTAATGTGAGCTGTGCAAACTGAAAACAAAATAATTTTCCACCAAACATTTGACAAGAAATTTGATGTTATAAAAATAACTGTAGAACATGATAAAGCTAGAAAAAGTACTAGGATTGATTAAAAATCTAGTATTACGTAGCAGTTACTTATGGAGCAAAAAAAAAAACGGCCACTTTAAAATTATTTTCAGAAAAAATATCAGTATGTAATTCATACGATATCCATCTTGGATACTTCATACGATATCCATCTTGGATACTTATTTTTGTTTCGATATATTAATTTAATAAACATTGATAACTTCCATACTTTTAATGAATAACTTGTTTAGTTGTCATTTTCTGAGGGAATACGTATCTTGAAGTTTTGAAGTGTAACGATGCAATAGTATTGCACAATCACATGGGATTTTTTCCCAAAAATCGAATCATAATGCTAAATCGATGTTTACGGACTTAGCTGCTAACTTGGTCTTGTGATTGTTGGAGTACATCAGAGAATTTTGCAATTTGCACTGTGAATGTGCTGACTGCTGAATGATATTTTGCCCAAATCAGATGTAGCAGAACAAATAGCTACATGGGGCAGCACCACCTTTAAAGCATGCTTACCATGTTCAGGATTAAAGGGGATTCTTACGGTTAAGAAACGGGTCGGTTCTAGCCTAAGTGGTGCTAACTTTTTCATTCAACAGCTTCTCTCACCTAATTTAGAATATTCATGGTTACTAAAGTTAAAAATTTTGACGCAATTGTAACTGGAAGAGCAGGGTTTAGTTGCAAAGTAAATAAAGTGAATTTAAGTTTCTTTTACTACAATAGGAAATCGGTGTTGCAAAACTGTCGAAAGTAATTAACCAACTTCAAATACCATGACATATTTTAGTGCAACAAATACACTACAGTAAATCGATGTAGAATATTTCCCGAAATTTTGAAACTCAACCAAAGTCCTTACAACACCCCAACACCTAAACACCCAACAGATAAAAACAATCATAAATATCCCAAATTTTTATTATTTGTACAGAATTGAACAAAATTAAGCTTTAACAATGCGTTGCAAACCTCTTGACTGACCCAAAATACCTGCCTTACCAAAAGAGTATACACAAAAAAAAAAGAAAACCGGTAAAAAGCGGAAAACAATCTGCGGAAGGAAATTCTAATAAAACAAATAAAGGAGTCACATCATATTTACACACACACATGCATATGTAAGTACGTGATTGTGTCTTACTCTGGCAAAAGTCGTAGGTACAAGAGAATAGCTATATTGTCTATATTTATATAACGCAAGTATGAATATATATGGGCACGTGTTTCTAGGCCGTACAACTACGGATGCGTCTCCAGAATTGGCTGTGTAACGATAATGTGGGTGCAGTTTAGCGTAAATCGATTTGTTGCTGCCTGCCAAAGGCATCAAAAACGAGAAAAAAGGCAGCACTTTTTCCACAATGTGAGACACTCAACGTATTTTTTTTTAAATTGCTTGGCAGAGCTAGCAAAAATCACAATCGCATATTTTTTGTCTATTTATTTTTGCCCCAATTTGAATGACGAACTATTTGCTTTACATAAAACATAAATATTTTTCGTATATGGCAAAAAATCTATTTCAATTTAACTGCAATCACAAAGATAAAAGCATATGAATGAAATTGGTAACTTTTAATAAGCTTATAAAACAAAAGAGTTTCATTTTTTTTTGATTCTTGTTAATAATTAATTATGCTAAAGTGCATAAAATAGTAGCCATTAAATGTTGTACTTATTTGGCATTATACACCCGATAGCTGGCAGCTGTAGCTATTCCCCAAAATGTACTAACTTGTTCAAAACAACTTTTGCATTTGACCTTTGCCGCGGGCTACGCATCGAAATGATTTTCTTGAGCCGCTGTCAAGCACTTGCAACTCCCCGAGCGATCTGGAACTTTATGCACACAATCTCAATCGACACCGTTGCAATGATTTCTTTCAAATTATATGGTTGCGCTTTGCCCGCTTACAATATTGTAATAAAAAACTATTATCAGTGCTTTAGGCCAGGTCACAAGTGGCAAGTACAAGCACAAGTATTGTATTCCGTAAAAGTTACCTGTGTAACTCCTGCAACTTGGCCCACTTCCCACATTCAGCAATCTGTTGCTGGCCAACTCATAAATATTGATTGAAAAAGAGCCGCCGCACGCTCGCTCGCTGCTCTAGCATTGCCACTTTTTGCTGGGCCAGAAGTTTTGGTCCTTTATGTTAATTTGTTAAATACTTATTGCTAAACATAAATCGAAGAACTCATTGACCAAAAGTCAATGCCCATCAACAGATTGTTTGCTTTTTGTAGTCGCTATTTTTGCCTCAATTCATTAAATTAGTTTTGTTCTTAGCGTAATGAAGGCAAAAAAGTGTACGAAGAGTTCTCTATTCGGATTCGTTTCGGGAGTTTATTTCTTTTATTTGGCTGTTTTCTTTTTTCTGCTGGCAAGGCACTTAATTATTCCTAACTTATGCCAAATTTTCTTGGTCAAAAGTTTCGCGCACGTTTAAGCTGCTTTGGTTCTTAACTACTCTTTAAATTTCCTACTTCGATGTACTAAGCAGTGAAAAAGTTTTCTAAAAGTTTTTGAACTTAAAAATAACACTCGATACCAAACACTTAACATTTACAGTTGCCATTGGGGTTTCTTGATGTATGTGACTTTCGCTTGTCGCTTTAAAAATACTTAAATACAATATTTTTTTACAAAAGTAGATTCTTTATCCGGAAGAAATATTATCTGTTCAACTAAGATACTTGTATTTAAATCATTGCTGGAATTGAGTTATGGTTGTAGACTCAATAAATAGTGACAACAATTTTTGGTCTGCGATCTAAGCAACCTAACCGATTTGCTATTGAAAATGGGAGGGATATCATTGGCATTGAAGAAATGCCTAAAGCTGCATCATCGACTATCAAATTATCACTGAAATGGTTTCAGAACTAACGTAACGGTTCTGCATTCGATTTGTACTTAACTAATTTTATTTTCAACAACATCCACTTGTCTGATGACCTGTGGTAAAAACTTCGATATCCACTTGACCTTTGCGTAATAGTGCGTTGAAACAATTTTTTGTAATTTAGAAATTAAAAAAAAAAAGATTATAAAAATATTTGATTGTGAAATGCTCATTCGAAGAAAATAATTTATGCGATGACATAATTTCGAATATTAAAATAAGTTTGACGTTGAAATCTATATTTGACGGTTTGTAGGTTTAAGAGTTATTAATAAATAAATTTATACGCTTGCAAATAAATATTTTAAAGTGGAGTTACAGGGCTTCAAGTGTGTAGAGCGAATGGTAGAACTTAACACCGTCTCTCACGTTACACGTTACTCTTCCTCATGGGCTAAATCTTTAGAGTTCGATGCTGGCGACAACAAATTTGGCAGTCGAATCGCTGCTAGGTGGTTACGGGTTTTTTGTTAAAGACGAACTTACATCATCAATCTAAGAGCACATTCTTCACAGATTGTGAAAAACAGTAGACTATTCATATATAAATTCAAATCTAAGCTGAAATACTTTCCTAATTGTTACGCAATCATCGCATTTGGGATAGCTAAATTCAGCTCTAATCGTTCCTAGGAGAGTAGAGTGTTCCAAAGGCAAGAATCAAGAATATTTCGAAAAAGAACCAAAAACTCACGTGAAATGCATATTACCGCGAGACGCTTTACAATACATTATGCAAACTATTACAATGTGTTTTGAAATTCCATAATTCTAGAATTTTTTGGGTACAATGATGAAGAATCTCTATTATTGAGTTAAAAAAGTAAAAATTTATTTGTATTTTTTAAGCAATACAATGGTTTTTATTAATATTTTTGAACACAATGCCGATAATCGGACAATACTCCAAATTCAAGTTTGAGCCTAAGTGCTAATTTATATACCAAAAATGGTATAGTACATATGCCCACTGATTCGGCTTCTAAAAACTCTTATGCGCCTTTTTTTAAGAAAAGTAGGAAAAATAAATAGTGTTTATGTTAATCTCTTTTAAAGCAGCGCATTCGGAGAATTTAGTAAAAAGGCTTAGGGACTAATCTAATTTATTAATAAAAGCATATAATTGAAAACAATGTCTTAGAAAAAAAAACAAAATGTACAATAAATTTAAAATGTTTTTTCATTAACTGTTAGTATCCTAAAAAAATATCAAGTCAAAATACAATTGCAATTTTTATGTGAAATGTTTTTAAAAATTGTGTAATAAATATAATTTAATACTCTGCGCCACATTTTTGCAAAAGAAAAGAAGTTGTATTTCTTAAGTGCTCCTGAACCAAAAAAACTAGCCGTTTTTATTCAATTTGAAAAGGTTCGCAGTTTTTAATCGGACTTTGTGTAGTTCACGAAAAACCTTTAGAGTAGCGAATTTAGTAATGATATATTGACAAAAATATTAAATACAATAAATTGTTCTTAAAAACAGACGATATTTTGTCCGATTTGTGAGAAAAAAATTTATTTTTACTGATTTGACCTATATATGTATATATGTTATATTCAATATGTTATGTTATCGCTTAGACCGTATTTGATATTGTGCTTGAGTGTACAAAAAACTATTTGGTTATAATATTAATAAACAATCTAAATTTAAAACCTAACACGTTTTGATTTATTTGCGGTGGTGCAAGTTATTACTAAAATAGCTATGCCATATATCCCTGATATCAAAAAACTAAAAAACTTGCATTCCCTGGGTTAAGTTTTAGTTGCTTTTAACATCTCTGAGATGTAGGTGTTTATACATTCGACGATCCGACAGACATTGGTCTATCAACTTTTCTACTCATACTTTCAGTAACTTTGAGGGCTCTCTGACTTTTATTTTTGAATGTTACATATAATTTCGGCCTGCACAACCTTAATAAATCTTATAGCTCTTGAAAATTAATTTAATAAAAAAAATTGTATCTTGACAAAAATTTAAAAAAAATGCTTATAAAACCAAAAATTAAGCAAAGCTTGTCAATCTCAGTTATGTGCAGTTAGAGGATTTCTATTAAAAACTATTTCAATTCAGTAGAAACTATAAAAAATTTAGTTATTATTTGCATATTTTTATATTTTCTTGCTTAAAAAATATATAGCAATATTTCTGCGAAGACATTTTGGCCTTTTTTGAATAAGTTCAGATTTTTTTAAAAATACTTTTAAAAAATGCAAGTTTTAAGATTATAAGTTTTTTACAGAGAAGCACAATAAAAATCATCGAGTTTTTTTTTTGTAACTAATTTTACAATTACAAAAATTTACAAAATTAGACAAGAACTATCTGAGCATCGTATTTTTAATAAAATAAAATTACTAATTATCAGCCATATCTTTTTACATTTGAATGAAAAACTAATCCATTATAACAATTATCAGATTCATTTAAGTGCCGTCGGTTGAGCAACCAAGCCAAATTAAAAATGTAATATATTGTAATTTTAATTGAAATTATTATTTTTAAAAACTCACATTTAATTATTATTACGATTTTTTAACTTCACTGCACTTTATAGGAGATACTGCGATTGGTCAACTAGCAGCGGCAATTGGATGCCACAGGTAGATTTGGATGAGGATATACTCGTGGTTACTATATTACAGAGGCTGCCACAGGTAGCTGCTTCGCTGCCGTTTCGATGGCACGAACGTTTACACTGAACTTAACCGAAGTGAATGAGCGCGCATCCTTTGGCCGCCTTCGCTTTTATATCTAGCTTCATGCACGGCGGCGAAGCAACCGCGTTGGCAAACATGCTCGTATCTGTGTGTTTGTGGGTGTTCGAATGTATGTGGACGCGTGTGTCTGTGTGCTCCCAGTGTGTGTGCTCCAGTGTGTGTGTGTGTGTGTGTGTGTGTGTGTGTGTGTGTGTGTGTGAGCGCGTTGAGCGTAGGTGTGAGATAACACGGTGCGTATGAGCAATGTGCCGCCCGTTGCTTTACATCGTCAGGTGACTTTTGCATCGTTCGCTTTTTTGTTGCGGTTTCTGTTGCCATTTATTTTTTACATCCTACAGCCAACTTGGCCACCAACACCAACATGGCAACATGTTGCTTGCCACAGGCAGTCTGAATGGCCAATTCGCAAATCTCCAAAGACCAAGGATTTAATGTGCACTACATACATAATAGATGCATAAAGTGCAAGACTCTATTTGGCATTATGCCAGATCATAAAGTATTTACATTTTTTTGGGACAATATATATTTATCTATTGAAACTGATAAAAGCGGATTTCATAGATTGTGAAATAGAAAAGCATATTTAGTAATTATTCAAAGTTTTATTGCATATTTTGTTGCTGTTTAAAAAAACCCGCATTAAGAACAGTGATTCATTTCGAATTCACTTTGTCTACAGAAGGCAAAAGTTAAGAAAATTGTAATTACAAATTGGATAAAAAACAAAATGTAACATACTAAATAAAAGTTTGCATATAAAATATGTACATATACGTTTTTTTTGGTAAATTATATGTATAATATATTTTTATTATTATAATTTGTATCACAATAAGTTTTTAAAATTAGCTTTACTTTTAATTTATTCGTCTTTATGGATCGATTATCGATTATTAGCTATTTGAATACAATATCTTAAATTTAAAAATTCTTATTTTAAACACTTATCCATTTGCTCTTTAAATATTGGCAATCAAAATAAAAAGAAATAAACTTAAACATAATAATGTATTAAAAAATATAAATACAAATTATATTTCATAATTTATACTGCATCATTACAGGAATTTGCTTTTTGAAACTAAATAATCAGAATGCAGTCCAGTAGTATTTAATGGATTCAGTTGCACGTAATGCGAATTATTCTAAACGTACTAAATGGCTTTCGATTGATTTGCATTTTTCCGGTTATCTCATCATCTTTAATTGCCAGTTAAAAGCAAATTAAACTACCTACCCCGAATTGCTGATACCGAAATTATAGATAAAATTATTTGGTAATTTATACCCTTTACCTTGGGCCGAAAATGTATGTGTCACCCAGAAGTAAAAGTCGTAGACCCCCAACATTACCTAAAGTATGATCAAGATGACTAGAGAAAAGTATTATACACATCGTCGGATCGTCTGTTCCCCTATATGAAAGTCCAGATCTCAGACGATTAAAGTTATAAGAGGAACAAATATTTCTGTATAAACTTTGTTTCATCCAAGAGAATTCAATTTAATTTAGCTTTTTAAGGCTGTTTTGCCCACCACAAAAAAAAATCAAAAAGTTTTGGATGCGTTTGAACTATATATAAATTATCGGGCATTGTTTCTTACACATAATATTGGTTTGTTTTTTGTGGACGATATATATAAACCAACTTGATAACTAGAAAGTATAATTGTACCCACAAATACTTTTGACCAAACTATCTGTGTATTTGAGCAAATCGGTATGTAAAAAAAATTAATTTTTTGCACAAATTATAATAGCCAATATTTGACAGCGTAGTGGTAGAGCACTCGCGTCTTAAACTCAAGTTTAAGTTAATTACAGACACCGCCGTTCTGATTCGGCTATAAACTGTACGTCTCTGTTCTTTGAGAATAGAGGTAGCTTCACGCCCTTGCAGCGATGACTACAAGTCAAGGGAAATATATTTTTTTAAAAATATCACTACATCCTATTTATGTTTAAAGATATCGCTCATTATTATGAATCGGTTGATTATATTATATTATATTATAACAAACTTTATTGCATTTTGTTTGTTTTTCCAGATGTTGTGACAGACCCGATTAAAACTTTTTTACGATTTTCAAGTATTATGTCAAAATCGGTTGACTATTTTATACACCCAATAAATGGGTTTCTGAAAGTTGTTTCTGTCTAAAAAATTTATAATCAATTAAATGTATGTATTAGTTAAACTATATTGCCGATTAAGTTACATGAAACTGTATAGGGTATTCAAAAGTCGTCCGCGTTTCACGTAAGCCACGGTTTGAAATAAATACAATAAATAATCATTCAAAGACTATGTAATAACACTAGCCGTAACATCGCAAAATCTACGACTTTATCTTATAGACTCGATCTTGTTTTAGCTAATGATAATTTGTACTAAAACATAATACGAAATTTGAAAAGTCTCAACAAGTCGCTATTTAATTGTATTGGTTGTTATAATTTTATCTATTATAAATTAACTGGACCTGCGTTTGTGATGTTATTCATCAATTTTTTACTCCAAATTTAATCTGTTAAATTCTCCAAGCAAAATATATTTGTATTTCTTCGAAACGTCACGCCAAATCTTTTTATCTTTAAATCAGTAAAGGCGAGTTACTATTTAAATAAATTTAAGAAATTAATGTTTCTTTGAGTCGTACCAATGCAACTCCACGTCTCAATGGGAATACCCATTTGGGAACAAATCAAATTATAATTGGGCATATATTTATCCCAGTTATCGTTTTATAATCTAATCATTTTTATATGGAAAGTGCTGCAAGTTGGAAACTAAACTACATTAGCAATTAAATGAAAACAACAAAAATCCATTCAAATAAACCCTTGAATCATTATAATTTTTACAGCTGTGATTATAGTTTCATGGCGTTACTCTTGTCGGTATTAGCTGTCAATAATAAATTTGTCACAGGACAAACAATTATTAAATGAATCACTACCAGTCGAAGTACATACAAGGAAATGATCGTTGTTTTTATGCGTATGTACCAAGGATGTATTGTTCTACCCTAAGCCGAAGCAACAAAGCAAACAAAGTTATCGAAACAATTATAAAGTCGTAAAAAGCCTTTCACAACTCTTCGTGTTGCGAGTCTGACAGACGACGTTAGGCACACACAATGGCCATAAGTGCGCTGTCCTTTGCTACAAAAGATGTGGG
This sequence comes from Chymomyza procnemis, assembly GCA_035046065.1. NCBI lineage: Eukaryota > Metazoa > Arthropoda > Insecta > Diptera > Drosophilidae > Chymomyza > Chymomyza procnemis. The sequence continues at coordinate 4,594,859 of JAWNOJ010000023.1, read as the reverse complement.
TGACTGACTGCGTATACATAATATGTATGTACTGTATGTATGTACATACTTGTGTACAATCCGAGTATGTATTTATGTTCGCAGCTATTAGCGGTCTATTTTGAGGAATCATTTAATTAGTTCTGTAATTTTACTCTTTGAATCTAGATTTTATTACGAGACAAAATACTCTCATACACTTATGGCAATTTCTTGCGGTTGCTTTGAATTTAAGGCAAACTTTATGGCTTTAAAAAGAATTACAATAGGAGCTATTGTTTGAACTTAAATAACTTTATTGTGCATTGTTGGCAGCTTTTTTGCTACTGTTCTTTTCATAATTCTGAGAATTACAAAGTAAAGGTATTAGTTTCTCTTATCAATCAATGTAGTTTGTGATTAGAAAACGTATTTATCTATTGCTTTGTGGCTTGAAAGATTGACAAAGTATGCTTTGCAGTGCATGCAAGAATCACATCTCAAAAAAGCGGCAAAAAAGATACTGAAATAATATTTTGCAATGTCATTAAATAATCTGATTTGAAAACCATTTTCCCTCATTTTCGTCAAAAATACTCGCAAAGTATGTGTTTCAAAATTGAGAAAAACGAAACGCAGTATATTTATTAAAAAGTTAGAAATCTAAACGGCTTAAAGCATTCGAAAATCTCTTTTGGTAACTGGTAGATTACCTCACCTGAAATTGCTTGAATGCAGAAATCAATTTTTTTTAATCTCTTCATAAAATACACACCATATATGAGTAAAAATGTATTTATTTATTTAAACAAAAAAACAGTATAATATTAAATACAATACAACAATATCAGCTAGAAATAATGTGTTTGAATACTGTATTTATATTTGTATAAAACTACATTACGTTTAATAAACACCAAACTTTACCCCTAGAACAGACACAAAAACAGTAAGGAATAGTATTATTATTTCTTGCTGCTACTGTTTCTGTTTTTGAGGTAAAGATTGGTGTTGATTAAACATAATGTTGTAATGTATAAGTATGTATTCAGTATTAATTCAGTATTCAAACACATTATTTCTTGGTGCTATTGTTTCTGTTTTTGGGGTAAAGTTTGGTGTTTATTAAACATAATGTAGATTTAAACAATTTAAATACCGAATTAAGTCGAAGATAAAAGCTGAAAAATACTTTTTTTTTAAATAAGAATTCATTGCCGTCACAGTCAGTTTTGTTAAATTGTAACTATAGACATTATTTAAGATTTGAAAATGAATTCAAACTGAAATTTGTATTCTTTTTTGTCAGGCGCCACAGAACTGAAGATATGGCAACTCTATGAAGAACCACCCAATTAATCGAATAATATGATTACATTTGCATTATATTTGCATAGCACACTTAATTAACAAATCTTTTTTTGTTATTGTTTATATATAATGTACATTTATGTGTATTGTTTTAAAAGCGAAACTATATTCGAATACATCTTTTTACAAATAAAATATCGCCAGAATCGATGACGTTCAACATATTGTTCAATCATCGATAAGACAAATCTAGCTTCGAACATCGAATAAACACTTTATTCATGACAGACCTATCGATGTATATTTTATATACATACATGTATCGCCCTGGCTACATAAAATTGTAAAATTGCGAAAAAAAAGGTGCGAAAAGTACGAAAATTTCCATAAAGTTAAAGTACAGCGGTTGAATTGGTATCGGTAAGGTTTTTAAGTTGTATATTATTAATTATAATTAAAAAATAAATAATATATTGCTTGCGTGTACATACAAATTGTTTGTGATAAACGACAACAGAAATTCGCCGAGACGCGACCGTAAAAAACGTGAAAAATTGCTAATACTGTCTGATAACTAACTAAAGAAATGACCATAGCATGGTTTAAAAACTAATTTTAAGTTAATTTGCAGATTTATTCCTTATGAACGTGCGTTGGTAAGCACAGTATTTCACTAGGAAACCTGCGGCTTTGTTTTTTGCCGGTGGCGCGAAAAGTACACCCCGCACGCTGCAAGTAGCAAGCGTGCGTTGGCAGCGCATCGATTTTCCGCACAACAGAAACATAAGGGACTTTGCTGCCGTCGCCGCAATTGCGATTATTTTGAGCCAATTGTTTTTTAAAGTGTACTCTGTGCGCATAAAGAAATAATGGGTGCTTATCTAACGCATCCGAAAACTGAAAAGGCGTCTACAGATGAATTTAACGATTTGTTGGTTGTAGGCGCCAGTTCTATGCAAGGTTGGCGCAACAGTCAAGAGGTAAGATAAGCTGTTTACAATTTTTTGAGTTGCGGTAACATTGCTTTCTTAGGACGCACACAATTCTATTCTGAACTTTGACACCAACACATCCTTTTTTGCTGTATACGACGGTCACGGTGGTGCAGAGGTGGCTCAGTACTGTGCTGATAAGTTGCCAGAGTTCCTTAAAAACCTAGAGAAATATAAAAAGGGCGAACTAGAGCAGGCGTTAAAAGATGCGTTTCTGGGTTTTGATAAAACTTTGCTGGAACCCCCTGTGGTTATAAATTTGAAAATTTTAGCTGGAGAGCATAACATGGTTGAAGATGGCGAAGGCTATGAAGAAGAAGATGATGAAGAGGACCTGGCTGAGCTACAGGAGGAGAGTCATTTGCCATTGGATGAGGTGCTTGGAAAATATAAGGGACTACCACAAACACATGACTTGGCCAAGCTTAAGGCAGAGGCTGCAGCAAATGCAAAGCCACAGTCGCCATATTTACGTGGACGTCGTGCAGCAGCTGTCGCTGCTGAGGCTGTTAATAAGGCAGTTATGGACCCAACAGCCAAGCCAGAAGGTTCTTCTACTTCGGCTGCAGCAGCTGCCGCTGCAATTGCTGAGATGGATGCATCAGGACCCAGTTCTTCAAAAATTACTAAATTGGAGCCAGAAGATGAGTCGACCGTTAGCAGCAGCAGCTCTAGTGCCAGCAAAAGCACTAGTAGCTCTAGTAGCAGTGAAGCTACTGAGGCTGATGCTGGCAATCCTACAGGAACCAATGGCGCCGGTGCAGGCACTAGTGCTAAAGCAGCCACACCTACTGAGCAAAATGGCAGCGTCACTTCTTCAGAAGCAAAGGCAGCCGTAAAAGCAGACAAAGAGACGGCCAGTTTGCCGGAAGATGCTACTGTGTCTGGTTCTAGTGATGTAGGGGAAGCTAAGCATAATGGAAGTGTAGGCAGTTCGAGCTCTGCTGCTAAGAAGCCCGATTTGGCTGATATATCGTCCACCAGCAAGGACTTGGAAAAGGCGCAGAAACAGTCAAGCGCCGCTCAAATGGAAGACTCCACCGATGAGGATGCCGATTATGATGTAAACGATCCGGGCTTAACAGCTGTTGGTTCATCCGAATCCTCTGATGAGGAAATGGTGGAAGAAGCTGACGAAAGTGGTGACGATGATGATGAGGAGGAAGAGGATGATGATGATGATGACGATGATGACGAAGAGGCAAGTGTATTTTGAAAATTCCGTGTATCGTGTAAACAAAGTTAGCTTATAAATTATAATTACAGGATGAAGCAGGTAGTGAAGATGAGGAGGCCGACGAGGACCAGTTGGCCAACGATCAATTCTGCGCCAATATGATTGAGGAACCAGGCAAGGATAGTGGCTGTACTGCTGTTGTATCCCTGTTACACGGCCGTGACTTGTATGTGGCAAATGCCGGTGATTCGCGTTGTGTAATTTCACGTAATGGCAAAGCTATCGAAATGAGTCTTGATCATAAGCCCGAAGATGACGAGGAATCGACACGTATTATCAAAGCAGGCGGAAGAGTCACTCTAGACGGACGAGTTAACGGTGGCCTGAATTTGTCTCGTGCTCTGGGCGATCATGCCTATAAGATGAACTTGGATTTGCCCGCAGAGGCACAGATGATATCCGCGCTGCCGGATGTTAAGAAATTGATTATAACGCCAGAAGATGAATTCATGGTCTTGGCTTGCGATGGAATCTGGAATTACATGTCCAGCGAGGAGGTTGTTCAGTTTGTGCGCGTGCGCCTAACAGATGAAACCAAGAAGTTGTCAACAATATGCGAAGAGGTAAATAAACCCTAATAATAAACACCTGTAAATTAAAGTAATCAAAATATTTTGATTCCATAGCTTTTTGAAAACTGCTTGGCACCAAATACCATGGGTGATGGAACTGGGTGCGACAATATGACTGCTGTCATTGTTAAATTCAAAAATAAACTTCAAGAATTGCCAGCAACAATCAATCCAGCCGAAACAGAAGATGTACTGTCTGCTATACGCCGCCAAAAGGAGCAGAGTGCCAACGTAATCGTTGGGGAGGGCTCCCTCAAGCGCTGCGCTTCTCCAGATACCGGCGCGGATGAACGCTCAGAAAGCACAATTAACTCTAAGCGCTTGAAGACTGACAATACTGGTTTGGAGTCAGTTGAGACCCAGAGCCAAAATGCCACCGATATTATCAGCAGCACTCCAACAGTTGCCGAGCAGAAGGAGTGCGACAGCATTAACAGTAACACAGGCAACGAAGCCTCCGCAATTGTCTCCTCCACGTAAATTAATTTAATTAATGCAAGCGGTATCGTATCAGTTGCAGCCAGCATATCTATGCAATACTGTTTGTTTCTTTTTTTTTTATCCCTTGTAAGCTACAATTCCATCATTTAGCGACGCGCTTAGAAAGCCCAAAACAAGAAATTTCCAAATTGCTAAAAATTGCGAATGCAGGTGCATCGAAGATTTATGTACAACCGAATCGCAACTTTGTACACAAACAAATTTTAATTATAGTTTTATATACATTTTAAATATGTTCTTTTTTATCGCAGCGCCATGATGATAATGATGGCTTTCATTCATTTTACCCGAAATAAATCATCAATTTACATAAGCATTTTATTTACTTTTGTGTTTAGCTTTGGCTCACAAATTATGTATTTACACCCAATCATGTCAACAACATCCATTTATAATAACTAAAAATAAATATACTTAAAATTAATGTAAAAACGCAGCGGAGTTAAATATTAAATAAAATTAGGAATGTCTACGATCATCTCTCTGGAAATTTACATAAACTATTATTGCGGCTATGGGAATTACTACTAATTGACTAATAACAAATTTAATTTTTTTCACTTAAAAGAAGAATAAAAATTTAACGTTTTATCTTCATTATTTACTTTTTGTTTTATTAAATCTTAAAAAGTCTGGTCACCCTGCGCGTGAAGTGTCGAATGTATGTTGCCATCCCTGGTCAATAAGATTTTGCAATCAGTAGAGAGAACGCTAAAAATTGAGAAAATATATTTAAAGCAACAATTAATGAGCAAGTGAAACAAGAATTTTTAACAAATTACAAATAAATGTAGTTTTTAAGCGGAACAATTACTAAATTTTATTTAGATAACGTCAGTAACAAGTGCTTGTGGCAATAAGATAAAAAAAAATATTGATTGCATTAAACTGTAAGGACTTTGTTATTTTGCCGTCAACAATTAATTTGTTTCTATTATTGCTGAGCAGAGCATTGAATTCGCCAAAATTGATTCAATAGTGGCGCTTGTGGCGGGCGTTGGCAACGCTAATGAAAGCGTTTGCAAAGGCTCCAATCCCAAGCAGAAAGGGGCCGACGCCACATGTGCAGGAGGAGGCAGTGCGGTGGTTGCTGCTATAAACACAAGTGCAACATCATCGTCGAACAGCGTTGAAGATTTGGGACGCAGTCTTGAGGCTAAAGTCAACTTAGCAGCAGCAACCAACAACCAGCTAGTGCTACATGCCAAGGATTCTGAGACCATGTCGGGCGATCAGAAAGTACTCTTAAAGGGACATGCCTCGCAGTATGTGAAATTGAATGTTGGCGGGCGCTTATACTACACCACAATTGGCACTTTGACCAAACATAATGATACAATGTTGGGTGCCATGTTCAGTGGACGCATGGAGGTGCTTACCGATTCAGAGGGTGAGTGCAAATTAAATGAAGTAATAAAGTTCTGAGTCATATTTCTGTTTACGTATACTATGTCAGGTTGGATTTTGATTGATCGATGTGGCAACCACTTTGGTATAATACTTAATTTTCTACGGGACGGTAGTGTACCTTTGCCGGAGACCAACAAAGAGATTGCTGAACTGCTTGCCGAAGCTAAATATTACTGCATCACTGAGCTGGCCATGTCCTGCGAGCGTGCACTCTATCATCAGGAACCGAAACCCATTTGCCGCATACCATTAATCACCTCACAAAAAGAGGAACAGCTATTAATAAGTTCTTCAGCCAAACCTGCCGTGATACTGGTGGTGCAACGACAAAACAATAAGTACTCCTATACCAGCACATCCGATGATAATTTGCTTAAAAATATTGAGCTCTTTGACAAACTATCGCTGCGTTTTAATGAGCGTATACTCTTCATAAAAGATGTAATTGGACCCAGTGAGATTTGCTGCTGGTCATTCTATGGGCATGGCAAAAAAGTAGCCGAGGTATGCTGCACATCTATTGTCTATGCAACAGATCGCAAGCACACAAAAGTAGAGTTTCCCGAGGCGCGCATTTACGAAGAGACATTACAGGTGCTACTCTACGAGAATCGCAATGCGCCGGATCAAGAACTATTGCAAGCAACCAGCTCAGTTCGTGCGGGTGGTGTAAGTGGCGCAAATATGCATCAATATACCAGCGATGAGGAAGAGGAACGCACTGGCCTGGCACGTCTACGCTCGAACAAACGCAACAACCCAGCTTGACTTATGCCACGTTTCGGACTGCCTCACATTTGATGGCAGCAACTTGGCGCTTGCAATTTCTGCTTGTTTGGCTCCTGACCGCTAACACAGCAAGCATCAGCGTCAACAGTTGCCACAATATAATACAAACATATATATAAGATTCAACTGAATCCAACATATAAATAGTATAAAAATGAAAAGATTAAACACCAAAGCGACTAAAGAGTTGCAGTTTATAAGCATTGCCTATCCAATCACCTCTTGTAAGTCAGACTCCTAAGTATATAAACAATTAAAAAAAAGACCCAAATAGCCACGCCTACATTTATAGAGCAATGAAAGTATTAATTCTAACTACTAACCGACTTTATATATGATAAATGAAACAATGTATTTTTATAATGATGCAACCTGCTCTTTTGGGGACAGCTTATCATCAATGATGGAATACACACAACAGTTACCGCAATAATAAGAATTTTGTAATTTATAAACATTAAGTCTTCATGATATATAAATATTATAAAATGCCGCAAAATGTAGTGTATGTATCTCATATTTTGGCGCTCAATGTAATGTTATCTGAAATTATTTACAAAACGTGTATGCTTATGTATGTATTGTACTTTATATAGTAGTGTACATTATTTATCGGTAGAGCTGATGTATGTTCCAGCATTGTAATTTGTTGTTTGAGAAGTTAATAAATCTGCAATTCATTTAAAATGAACAAATGGTATGTGTTGCATTTTAAGAAGAGACAGACTCAATTGAAAGCTGTCACAGGAGCAGTTTAGCAATGGTATAGAGGAGAAACCTAAAAGACGACCTCTACAGAACTAACTATTGCGTTCAAGAGGTAGTTTTATTGTTGCCATTGGCAACTTGGTGGATGGCCATAACAACAACGCTGCACAACAAACGAGTACGCCAACAAAAGTGGTGCATATCGTAAAATAGTAAAAATGTCCGAGGAACTGCAAAAGGCTGGACTTTATTTTGATGATATTTACCGCTTGCGTGTGCAGGATCCACGTATTGCTAATGAAACGAGTGAGCTGCGAGAGGAGTGCTTGGAATATGCCAACAAATTACAAGACTTTAAAAAACTCGCCGAAGAGTTCTACAAAATAACCAGCAACTATGCCAAGGATGTGGAAAAGGAAAAACTACGCGCTATTGGTACACAGAATCAGCTCAAGACTATGGCCAAACAGAGACAGACCGAACAGCAGGTTTATCAGAGTCAGATACTTGAAAGAAATGTTGAACTAGAGCGTCTAATGAGCGAGTATCAATATTTGCAGCGCATTGAAACCGAGCAGCAGGAGATTATTAACAACTTTTTAATGAATCAATAAAATCGCATCTTTTTTTTAATTTATACTAAAGTCTTATTAACTAAAGAGCTGCAGCCAGATTCTTGCGATAGCAAGCCAGACTGCAGAGCGGCACATTTGTTTTGGAACAATTGTAGACCTTACGATTGTTGCAGCCCTTTATGCCGCATAACTTGGGTATTGGTGCGCTGCGTGCAACTTGTGCCTGTAAAGGAAACTCCTGATTAGCAGGCATCAGTATAAAAGCACCGTCCATAGTATTTCTGTATGTAAGCGTGGGAAAAAGTGGCTTTTGGTTGTGCTTGTTGCGTGCTGCAGCTCGCTGCTTGCCGCTTTCTTGTTTCTTTAGCAGACGTTCCATTGTCTTTTGTTTGTCTTTCTCGCGTCGCTCGTCTGCCTGCTGCTTGCGTTTCTGTGACTTAAGCACGGCCTTCTGAATTTCCTCAGCTGTTTGTGGTTTTTCCCTTTCACGATAACCACTGGGCAGTGCGATAAGCTCCTCAACAAAACCAGCCAAAGCTGGCTCTGCATCTGTGGTGCGCTCGTACATCGCACGCTGTCGCGCCGTCATCAGTTTAGGATCTTTTATTTTTTTTAGCTCTTCGTCAACATCTTCCAGTTTGCCTGTTTCAATTGCAGTCAGCCAACGTTCCTCCTCGCTAGATGTATCACTATTGCGACGCGGCTTTTTTGGTTTTTTGACAGCATTGCTCGACGAAACTGCATTGGGTGTAGACTTTTTAGACGTAGCAGTGCGTGCACGTAAGCTGGGGAATTCTAGAATGTTGCCTTTGAGTACGGGTGATGCTGCTTTGGTCGGTAGCAATTCACGTGGTGGAGAGTTGGTTACTTCAACTAACGTATCTTCAGCAATGGGCGGTGTTTTGGATTTGATGGACAAGGTGGGTGAATCTGAGGGCGAAGAGAAACGAGCTGGTTTTTGACGTTTGCTTCGCTTAGAGCGCCGATCTGTAAAGAGTATGTTAAGAATAACGCCACAATTATGCTCAATTCACTTAATACCTTCAGATTTTCCCATTGTTATTGTTTGTAAAAGATTTTATATTTGTTTTTACCTAAAATTTAACTAAAACAAATGCGGTTCCGTGTTGCCACTACATTGGAAATTAAATATGGTTGCAATGTTATTTGCAGATCTGGCAACGCCGCTCTAAAAATCTAAAATCAAACGTCGTTTAGGCTTTGAATTGGCTGCAAAAGCCATAACAAGAATTTTTTTTATCTACGTGATAGTTTTCAATTAACCTCATTGCAGATGAACTGGCGAGTTGTATAGATGTACCACCAATCGTCTGCAAACATAATTTGAGAACCCAATTTGATCGCAGTACAATTCTGACGGGGAATCGGACATAAAATATGTAAGGGATTTAACTTTAGATCATTGCATATTGACTGGTGGAAATCCAAGCATCTAAACTTAACTCGCGAGACGTTACCTTTGCAGCATGTGTCCTGAGCTATGCTGCAAAAAATTCAAGTTACTAAGTAAGCAGTTTTACAACGAAAACGGTCAAAGTTTACATTGGGAATTAATGTAATTCGACACAACTGTCGGCATAGTTTAATAATTGGAAACTATAAGGAATGAGCCGGAAAACTTTTTGCTGCGCTGAGCGTCCACGAAATGTGATTCAACCGAATGCTTAATATCTCCCATAGTAGTTTGGAACCAGCTATATTGTAAAATGGTTCGCATTCATCATTGTAGTCTGGCATCTTGTTGAAACCATATGGGCGACTAGTTTGCGACCGATTCCGACGATGTCCAACATTGACTTTTTTAACCAGAAACAAGTTTGGGTGAAATATTGAAATAAGTTAACATACAACTTACCAGATTTTGATAACAAAATTCAACATTTTGTAAGCGCTGTTTATTTATAAGACAATTATAAATGAAATTAAAGACCAAACTGAACGTGGTTGACAGTAACTCAGGGTACGTAAGCTTCATCAGCTGTATTATATACGCGATAGCAATTTTGGAACTTTTTAAAGATCTTGTTTGTGTTAATACGATGCGTTCTTAAAAAGAACTCCTTAAAAAATTTTGCAAATAATACAAAAAAAAAAAATCATATAATTCTCAATTCAATTTTTGTTTATTATTTAACGTATAAATCTTCAGTTATTTTCAAACGCCCGTAGGAAGAAAAGCACATTCATACAATTAACTAATTTATATAACTTGGCTTACTGGTAATAATTAACACGCTTTAAAACTAAAAAAAATTGTAGTTCTTAAAATAAGGTTGCAGTTCGAATGTATGACACGACTCCTCTTACTAAAAGTACATACAGTCTGGTTTAGGGCTATGGTTGTTACCATCGACTGCCGGGAGATTTTGGTTTTTTGGGCGGCGTGATGGGTGGTAGATGATTACCGCAGCGTGGAAAGTTGGGTGGCACAGGCGGCAGATCCTTAAGAGTGCCGATTTGAATGACCAAATTCATACCAATCACAATGTGATACTGAAAATGGCAGTGGAAAAGCCAAAAACCAGGATTGTCGGCACGAAAGCGTAATACTGCATAGCCATTGTTTGGTACTGCAACTGTATCCTTAAAGGCTGGTTTCAGATACTGGCGCTCTAGCATGCCACGTTGATCTAGATCCAGCGCATGCTTTAGGTTCATGCGCTTCACATTTGTATCCGGAGATCGGCCCAAACCGAGCACATAAAAAGAGGTGCCGTGCAAATGAAACGGATGACTTATATTGATTTGCTGCACCTCATCCACGAGGACTACTTCAACAATGGCATTTAGCGGTATATCGATCTTGTGTGTGCACTGACAGTTTTCACCGCACTCCGCAGGTCGATTATCGCCATTACAAAAGTACTCCTCGGGTATATCTTTATACTGCGAGAGTAAGGGTGATGGCGGCGAAACATAAGAAACTTCGTCAATAAGAGAGACCAAGTGGTCAGCATCGGATGCGACTATAAAATGTTAAGATGCAATATAATTACAGTCATATACGTATGAACATTTAATAGAATCAATGGTACGCAGCATACTTGGTCTTAAAACAGTTTTATTTGCTTCGAATTTCATTATAAACATTTACAGGGACTAAAACTAAAACCACATGCATATCGTTCTTCTAGGCACAATGGTAATGGGAGACGCCACGAGATATCACCACTCGAATCAAATGATTTAAACAAAACTAAACAAGTTGCCTATAAGCTAGATATTATAAATAATGACAAAGATAAAACTAATTTACAACATTTATGCGTATAGACTTAAGCGAACGAATAATAAATAGGTTAATAGATATGGTCTATGGTAGTGGGTTTTACCATATAATTAAAAAGTACTTAGTTAGTGAGCATTTCTAATACCACGTCACAGGTGGCACATGATCGCCACAACGTGGAAAACTTGGCGGCACGGGCGGTAAGTCGGCTTGTGTACCAATGTGAAAGACCAAGTTCATGCCAATTACAATATGAAAGAGAAAGTGACAGTGGAACAGCCAATAGCCGGGATTATCAGCACGAAAACGCATGACCACATAGCCATTGTTGGGTACTGCTATTGTATCTTTAAGCGGTGGTTTCGAGAAATCCCGCTCCAGCATGCCCATACGATCCAATTCCAGCGTATGCTTCAAATTTATCTTTTTGATGGACTTGTCCGGCGAACGACCTAATCCAACAACATAGAATGCTGTACCATGTAAGTGAAAGGGATGACTTAAATTGGCCTGCTGCACCTCATCCACCAAAACGACTTCAACAATGGCGCCCAGTGGTATGTCGACCATGTGCGTGCACTCGCAGTTGGGTCCACAATTGGGAGGTCTATTGTCGCCATTGCAAAAGTACTCTGGCGGTATATCATCTATTTGGGAGAGCGGTGGTGCCGGCGGTGATATGTAGCTGATTTCATCGACCAGTGAGGTCAAATGATCACCGCTGGGCACGACTGTGGAATGGTTTATGGCGTAGGGACCAAAATTGTTAGTAAATAAAGCGTTAACAAAAGCTTTTTAGCTTAAAACTAATTGAAATTGTGATTACATACCCAGAAATCTGTTATAAGTGTTAGGTATAAAAAGATTTTTAGGCTCGTATATATAAAATCTGAAAGGTAAAAAGATTTTGACATCTGGACGTTCAACCAAAACACTTTTATCGACTTTCTTGGCGTTCTTCAGATTCGAAACACAGATAGCATCGGAACGTTTGCGGTCACAAACGGCATCCAAGGGGTTAAGTATCTGTGAAAGATTATATGAAAGAAATGATGATTTATTAAAATGACCCAGTTTGATGCTTTATACCCAGGAAAAGTGGTAGAAATGATTAGTCCACAAAACATTGTTGAGAAATATAAGATACTTATTTTTGTATGCAAAAAAAAAAATACATATAGTAAGCTCAATATCAAGCATTCGGTACTGACAGCATTTAAAGATCCACGCTATAATATTTCTGATATTTGTTTTTTATATGTATTTTCTGTAAACTATTCCCTCAAATGGATAATGATTCTCGAATTAAGAGATGTATAGGAAAACATTTCAACATTTTTATATTAAATTAAAACTGTTTACGTTAAAGTTGGGCTCGTATGACTTTCAGATACCCTCTAGAAAAACTTTGACATCATTGGGTGTTTGATTGGGTGGCTGGGCTATGATAACATTTATAAATATTCTGTACAAGCTGTTTTATTTTCGCCGATTGTTATTAGGACACAATGCTTCTTATTATAACGGAAAAATGACGTATCAATCGTAAGAGGCCGGTGCACTTGGAGATAGGCAGAGACCCGTTAAAGGTTGTAGTGAGATTTAAAAATATAGACATTTTGGTTCATGTTCGACTTTCAGGTTACGAAGTTTTAAAAACAGTAAGAACAAGAGCAATTTCAGTATCCATTTTTCAAGCTCAAGTCCAATTTTATCACTTATTTTTACTCTATCATTTAAAACAAAATAAAGTCGATTTGGAAACATTTCTATTATATACAGCTATTCCCAAAACATGAAGCTGTCATAAAGTCTAAAGTGCAGTGCAAAATAAGATACTTAATAGTTTATTTAAATTTATTTAAAAAAATTAATATTAAATTAGGGCTAGTTCTGTCATGAAAAACGTTGTTGCTATATATATTAAAAATTTCTATTTATAGGTATTATTATAAAACGTTCGTAATGTTGTTTTAAATTTTAATGTACAACTTTAAAAATATGGTGTTTTTTTTGTGTAGAACTTTGAGGCAAGTGCAAGTTTTGTGTTTTCGGCTGCTATTAAATGACTGGGAAATGTGAACTCTATGATAAGTGTGATAACGTACTTAGGATATTAAATATTTTATTTATATAAACATTTTATATACATTTTTTTTAAGTTTTTTTTTTTAATTTTATTTAATTCATTTATTTATAATTTACATCAGTTGAACACACGAATTTATATTAAAAAAAAATCATTACTAGTTGCAACTACTTTGCAGAGAGTAAACGAAAAACAAATAAAATCAAAAAGTACGAAAGATAAGTTTAAATTTTTTTGATTCTCAAAATTTAAAAAAATGGCGCGTTTAAGACGAAAAAATATAAAAGCAGCAAATTTCTATTGAGCCGCTTGACAAGATTTTTAAAGTTTCAGAGTTTAAGAAAAGTACAGTACGATATCGACTGCATTTCGAGGGTTTGAAACACAAATACTCGTACCACACAACATATATTACAAGAGGACGAGACTGTACTTTGCAGGTAGCCATTGCAGTTTGTTTGTTATATGGCTAGTGCTTCTCATAGCTGTTATACATACTACATATACATATATACTATATAAGTGCTAAATAATTGTTTTTACTGGTTTTTTTTGTTTTTGTTCAATATATATGTTATATAGTACAGTTCATGGCGCAAGTTGGCAAGTTTAAGCGGGTTGCGGGCAGTACAGTTTGGCAGTGTTGCTTTTGTTGTTGTTGTCGTTGGTGCAGTTTTTTCGTGCAGTTCTATATACACGCACAAAGATATATATGTATATATATATATTTATGGTATATAGAGTTTATATTATATATATGTACTATGTACAAACAACAAAATTGATATACTTATTTATTATAACAGAAGCTGTCTATAGAACTTTGTACAAAGTGTTCTTCTTGCAGTAGGGAGGTCTTGCATGCTTTTGCGTTGTGTTTTTGTTTTACTTTGTTTTTTTGTCTTTGCAAATAAAGCAAAGTTTTATAGTCTAGTTCTTAATTTATGGGTATGGGTGGCGTATGATCGCCGCATGTTGGGAAACCAGGCGGCACGGGTGGCAAATCGGCATTTGTGCCGACCTGAAGTATAAGATTCATGCCAATAACAATATGGAAGAGGAAATGACAATGGAATAGCCAGAAACCTGTTAACGAGAATAATACAAATAAGTTGAAATATAATTGATTTTCGAACAAATTAGTGGGCCATACCAGGATTATCGGCTCTAAAGCGCAGCACTACGTAGCCATTGTTGGGCACTGCAATAGTGTCCTTTGTGGGAGGCAGATTGTACTGTCTGTGCAGCAAGCCACGTCTATCCAGATCGAGCGCATGTTTCAAATTAATCTTTTTCACAGTGGAATCTGGTGAGCGTCCAATACCAATGACACTGAAGCCATAACCGTGCAAATGGAAGGGATGTGACAAGTTAGGTTGTTGTACTGCAAAACAATAAAGACATTACGGCGCATAATTTAATAAAATTGCTTTTTGTCCAAGGTCTCTACGCAGACCATTTATTAAATGGCTGCAAATTAGGTCTAACCGCTAAGGTCAAGCCACCTACCTTCATCGACCAAGACAACTTCAACAATGGCATTTAGTGGTATGTCAATCTTGTGTGTGCACATGCAATTGGGTCCACAATCGGCTGGTCTATTATCACCATTACAGAATTGTTCGGGATTAATATCATTGTACTGCGAGGTCAGTGGTGCCGGTGCCGAAAGATACGAAATCTCATCGATAAGCGATATAACATGATCACCAGAGGGCGCGACTGCAGCAAAAGAATAAATTATTTCTTGCTGTTGTTGGCACTAAGCGGGGCAGACTGTAACTTACCCAAGAATCTGTTGTAGGTGTTTGGCTGGAACAAATCTTCTGGACGATAGACAAAGAATCTGAATGGCAAGAAAATTTTAACATCGGGTTTCTCCGCCAAAATGCCGCGATCGATTTCGAGTGCGTTTTTCAATTGACTGACACAGATGGCGTCATTGCGTTGACGGTTACATTGGGCATCCAGTGGATTCATAACCTTTTTTGGGTTTGATTTTATTTTTTTTGGTAGACAGGTTCATTGGTGTTTTTTTATATTATATATATATATATACAAGTGCAGGCAAACAACGTCAGAGTTGTGTTGATTGATATTATACATTTTTTTTTGTTTATACAATTTAATTTTTTTTAAGAAGTGCGTGAAAAGATAGAGAAAATATGCAGTTTAATACCATTGCATACAGATAAGAATATTGAAAATGCGGTTGGCATTTATGTATAAAGTAATGTACATATATACAAATATATTTACAATTATATAAAAAATAAAATATATATGCATAATGGGTTCGTAATGAATTTTTAGCTTTTACTTACTGTGCACAATTTTGCATTTAAATTAATATCAAGTATACGTAGGCATAGAAAAATATAAACTATCTCAAAACTGTTCAGCCTGAATGGTTTAAGCTTTTGCAAGCCTAGCATTTTTTGTTACAAAGAGAATCGTATATGCAATGACTTTCAGATGTTGTCCTTAATTTTACCGAATACTAGTACTTACCACACCCTGCGGAATGCCAACGTCATACGTCGGTGGAGCTGAGGCCGGCTGATAGGGACCACGAGCATAACGCAAAATGCCCAATTGTTGAGCACGTCTAACACCGCACTCGCCCAGACCACGCAATTGGATCCAATATGCACCCACATTTTGATCCGCATTGATGACAAAGTCGTAGCGTTCACCTGAAATCAAGGCAAGCAAGTATGAAGCCAATGGTAATAACTGCCTAACTTCTTAAATTGATTTAGAGATTAAGGTTTACCGATAAATATTTTTAAAAACACCAAAATTACGTAACAAGTTTGAATTGTATTTATTGCGATTAAAGATTTAAACCCTATTTATACAAAATTATGTGTTTAATAATCCTTTGCTTAAAATAATTGAATACATTCCAATTGCGATAAAAGAACAAATAAAAATTTGCGATTAAAGTGCCATATTTTGTGAAATCCAACACAAATATCTTAAACCTTAACGAATGGTTTTAATGAGTTTATTAAATGCCTATTAGGCTTATTACGACAGACATAAATCAGTTTGTCACAAAATTTCGCAAATGACAGTTTATAATGATGGCGTACATTAAAATTGGGCACGTACGACTTTGGAATACCCTATACCAGTAAGTATTCCTAAGCACGTTTAATACGTTGACTTGATTACGATATCTATCGAATAAGATACTTTTTTGATTATATTTCTATGAAAAATGGTAATGCTTTGGATAGATGCAGTGTTGCAAAATGATAAAATATCTTTAACTGGGTGTTATACTGAAGAAACTTAATGTAATATATTAAAAATGGCACTTGTTTAGATGGCAAATTCGGTTTGGTGGGATTGTGTACACACAGCTTATAATTGCTTACAATTTTTTCAAAACGAACTAAGCGATTTCTACTTAGATCATTATTTTAGGTGACTTACTAGCCCATACACATTGTCAATCACTTAAACAGTGTAAATCGAACTTGATCGAGAGACAAGCTCGACGTAAAGGCCATGGAAATGGGTCTAGCGTAGTACTTTTAATTGGATATGCTGACAAGCTCAAATCCATGTTTTAGTAAAAATTAAAATATTAAGGTGCTTATTAGGCAACAACTGTAGATCGACTCAGTCATCAATGATTGTTAACAATCTAATGTTGGCTTAGTTATGGCTTGACCCTGAATAGAGTGTCCGCTGCTGGCCTGGTACTTTTGCTTTATTAGTTGTTAGCTGGTTCGGCTTGTACAGCTTAAATACATATTTTGTTACCAATAAAATGAATCTAAATGCATAGTCATTTGAAAATTATGAGCACAGTTGGCTGGCATGTGCTGCTATTATATCATTAATATTGGGTGGAGGCAACACAAGTGGTCGAATAGCAATGCAGAACGATTCTACGACGATAAAAGTGAAAGGTTGCCTTGAACCGAATAGCAGCATTAGGAATGTCAAGTGCGCGAAATTAAGCTAATTACTATAGGGCACTAACCATGTCAACAACACTTGGTTTTATATTTGAACAACAAAAAATCTTCTAGTTTTGGTAACTAGCAAAGTGAAACACACCTAAAGCAGATTGTATAAGATATTGTACTTCTGAAGCAGGTGTCAACTTACCTGAGAATGAAATGATTGTGTTGACTTGAACCGGATGCACGGGTTCGCCATCTGTGGCTATGACAGTCATGGTGTGACCCTCGATTGTTACTTGTGCGGGACAGACCGAGGCAAAGGCATTGATCATGCGGAAACGATAACGACGACCTGGTGTAATTGTGAATATCTCAAGCGGTGTGTTGGTCATGAAGCCGGTATTGGGATCACGGAACTGGCCCTTGCCGTTAATCAACATAGACTCGGGATCTTGACCAGTGTTGACAGCCAGACGTCCGGGATAACGCTCAGCAGCATCCTCATGCAGCCAATCGCTTATAAGCATAATATGCGTTGTCAAATCAAAGTCATACAAATGCGAGTTGGGATCGCGTGAGGGTGGCTGCCGCACCACAACGCTGCCATAAAGACCATCCAGTTTCTGTAGACCCGTATGTGCATGCCAGAAATGTGTGCCCGCATTGCCAGTCCATTGATAGCGGAAGGTATTGCCTTGCTGTATGGGGCATTGTGTAACAAAAGGCACACCATCATAGTACTGAGAACCACGCTGCCAGATGCCGTGCCAATGTATGGTCACTTCCATGCCTTCCATATGATTCTCCACATCGATGACCACTTTGTCGTTCTCGCACACCTGAATACTGGGACCTGGTATCATGCGATTGGCTGTAAGTATGCCACGCTCTACACCATCGGCCAAGACGCACTGACAGTGACTCCAAACGGTGTTGGTGGCATTAGGTGTGCACACCTGACAGGCACTGCAAGAGATAAGTAGCATGTGAGTGTAAAATAGCGAGCCAAGTGACGTGAGAGAGCAGGGTTAAGCGTAGTGACGTAAGCAAAAATGAGATTACAATGTTTGTTTTCTGAAGAGCCAATACCTTGATACAATACTATGTTGAGCTTATTGCTTTAGTTGCTTCGTTTTGTTGCATTTGCAGGTGTTGCAGCAGCGGCAGCAAAAAACAGCACTAAACAGCAACAACAACAGGAAATGGCATATAAAACTGCCGCGGATGTAAATTATAATAATAAAATTATGCAAAATTGCAGGCAACATTTTGATTTTTGTAATTTGATAATCTATTGATTTATTGCACGTCTTTGAAAAAATCATGTTTTTGGAAATATATAAATTTATTTTTTTTCTTAAATTATGAGTTATTGATTGATGCAAGCAGGGAGCGCTTTGTGCCCAATTGATTGGAATGTAAAACTTTCACTATGCTAAAATTAAAATAAAATTTCGCACTAAACTTCAATTAAATAAAACAGTAAAAAGTATTGTGAATGTTATTAAATAATTTTTTTTAAATTAGGCTACCTCATAGGTTTTGCACGTATTTTATTCGAAGTGATTAATGCTATTTTTATCAACATATTAATATATAAAGGGTGATTTTTTCGAATTTATTTTTTTTAAAAGTCCGGTTTTAATTGAAGCGACTTAAATGCCTTGTGTTACTGTCAAATACGTTGAATTTGGCCTATAATATTTTATGGAACTCCAATTTCTTGTTCAATAAGCAAAATTTTCCGCATTTGGCTGAAGCGCAATTTGAAGCAGTGCTACAATTACCAATGCATCCCAAATAGTCTCTGTTTTGTGTGTAGATTGGGCTGGCTGCATTATTGGGCTTTATGCCAATTATTCAAAGATGAAACTGTTTACAAAGAGCCTCAACTTGGTCTCAAGAAGTTGATGCTACACAAACGCGAGACAATGGCCCAATTGAAAGACATCATCATGATGGGTATCATAGACTTTACTGTTTGTTTCTTCGACAATAATTTGACTGAACGACTACTTTGGAAGTAGGAACTAGGCGGAGCAGGCATGTCTCAATCAATAATTCATCTATCCATGTTGATCGTGAGCTAGGGCTTTGAGATGAATTCTTACGATGGTCTAAACAAACAGCTGGATTCTCAGGGCTTAATATTGATTCTCTTGCTTCTGCTGAGAATCGAACCACTGACATTTGCCTTTCTTAAGGGCGACCAATATGCCCACTGCAAACTTGTCGGAAATTTCTTATTTATTAAAAATAAATAGCTAGCAATTAAACAACAAATTAAAATGGTGCAGCTATAAAGTTTGTTTGCAGCATAGATTTTATACGAGAGGGGAAAAAAAATTCAGAAAGAAAGAAGCAAGCATCAACTCATTCTTATGCATGACATGGTAGAATTAACAAGGTAAAATAAAAGAGTGACTGTTGTTTCTGCTAACAAACTTTCTTTTGCTTTACCATTTTAATTCTTAATTTTAATTTAATTTTAACGGGGAAAAGGGTTTAGTTCACAACAGTACTCTATGAATATTCTAGATTAATGAATACTTGAAAAACTATTATTTTTCTCTCTTTATAACATATTGTTATTAGTATTGTTGCAAGCTCTGTTAACTTGCTTGAGATATTGCTTAAAATACCATAACGACTTGCTTGCATTTAAAATAGCAATTTTTCAATAATCAATAACTTTAAGCAATTGTAAGTAATTTTTATATTTCTCAAATTGTTACTTTGCTATGTCTGTTAACAGTCAAATTCAAAGAAGCCATCAATGGGCAAGTAATAATCTTAAGCTGCGGTTGAATTCAAGCAAGAATTGACGTCAACATGTCGTATACTCAATGTGGTTAAACGCAGTGGCACTCATACAATCGCGTGCACAATGCAAATAAAGGTGCGGAGTTAAATCCGATGTTGCTCTTTGTTTTGGTTTATGGCTATATCCAAGTCAATATGTATTTAGTATATAATATATGTGTGAGTAGGGTTATAACAGTGGCACACATAAGTTGATTTACTTTACTCTCGGTTTTAGATCTAAGCTACTCGCTACTTGTTGCTGTGCACACGCTCCTCGCTCCTCGGAGCAATGCCTCGGTTTATTTGTTTGTTTGTTGTTTGCATGTCAGAAATAATAGCGTGGGAATAATATATGAACTTAACACTTTCGCATGGCTTAGAGACAGGGACAGAGACAGGGTCTGACGGAACTGACGACGACAACGACGGCGACGAGGAGCTTTTCTCTGTGTTTTACTCCGACTTGATTTACATTCGAATTCATGTTTTATCTGGTACTACATCATTTTATATGTATTATACTATACGTTTCTACTATGAACTCCGCGAATTGTCTGGCAGCTGTCAATGACATACGATGTGCTCACTCACTGGTATTGGCTGCAAACTGCAAACATTGTTTATGGTTATGTCATCAAAGGTAACGATCATTCATGAAAGATTGGCTTTGATTCATGCCCATCAAAAGTGTTTCAAACTTATTTATTGCAAAACACACAGCAATGCTATTGTATCCATATAATAATAGGGATATGGTTTGTGGCTGAGGCTATCTACCTGTATTGCACGCGCATGGTTTAATTATGATTATAATAACCAAATTTGCTGCGTTGCTTCCGCGTGTTCGGGTTAGTTTTGTAATGGAATTCATTGATTACTTACGCTCCCAGCACAGTGTAGTACTCCAGCGTAAAGTGATAGTAACAGATTCTAGGTGGTTCGCCTTCGCGACAGGCTCTGGCACACTCATCTGGTGCCGAAAGCGCTGGATTACGTCTCAGCTCAGCTGTGGCGCTTGTGGAAAAGTCCAAATGCCTAAAGGGTGATTTTGGATTGGGATCAACCACAGTGCCTGTGATTTTGTTAGCTGGATAACGTGCAGAGCTTGGCAGGCTGCCGCGTGAATTCAGATAGCCACTGCCGGCAGTAAGCGCTGGATTGGAGACTACAGATGGGCCACTACCCAGGCTATTGCCATTTAGCGGCACAGGACCGTTGAGCGATGGATGTGTCTGTACCAGGCCGTGTGTTGCCGAAAAGAAGGGCGACTCGAAGGGCGTTGATCTGCTGGGCGTTGCCACATGCTGTTGCCAATAGGAACCTGCGGGTGTTTGATCCGACTGTTTATCTGCAAGTAAAACAAATTACGTTAAATTTAGATTATTATTGAATATTGAAATCTTAATACTTTAACATGATGCATCAAAGCTTTATAATTATTTCAAATACATTTTCATGCATAGCAACTATTGCTGTAATTTAAACATTTCCATGGTTCAGCATAACAAAAGTAATTTATTTTATTTTTTGTATTATTTTAATGGGAATTTCAGATTTTATAGCACGTATTTATTGTTTATTTATTGACCGGTTTCCTGGACAATGCAATGCCAATTTTGTGCAACAAAAGAAAACTTAAAGCAAAGGAAATTACAAAAATTTGCAAAGCTTTTGTTCGAATAGAAATTATCGGGCCTTCAACGCATTGTAAGGAATGCACACCTGCTGTAACTCATTATGCCTTAACCTTCTTCGTTGAATAACTTGGGTTAACCTACATATTCATAGGGGTTTTCAGAAAGTCGTGCTTTATTATTTAATGCGTTGGATAATAGTTGCGGTAATAAATTATTTCTATGTTAGTTTGCAATGAAGTTTGTTAGGGTTTAATGTTGACTTTAAGTTTTAAGCCCAAAAGTGCGATTCTTTATTTAAAATTTACTTAAAAAAAATTGAAAATTACGTAAAGCTTGTAAAGAAAATGAACGGAATATTTAAGTTTATATTTATTTTAAAATTTTGAAGTATCGAATAAATAGTAAGAAACGTAATAAATATTAGGGAATAAATAGGAGAAATTCAATAAAAAACATTATATATCCATTCATACAAGATCTGCCGCCAAAAATAGTATTACTTGGGCGAAAAAACAAAAGAATAGCTATATATATATATATTTTTTTTTTAATTTCTCTTCTTTTGTAAAGATCTTTGAATCCTTAGGCATGAATCAATTTCATTTAAAATAAAGCTTGCCTTTTAGAATATAAGCCTGAAGAATATAATCGACTTACAACCGAACAACGCTTACAAAAAACTTATCATTTTCTACATTTTTAAAATGCTCTTATATTTCGCAAATTGATTTTAGATTTGAATAAAGCTAAACTAGAAACATTCGGTGTGCATTATGGATCAACGACAAGATCTTGACTTTGGCAACATGTGGCTTCAACAAGACGATGCACCCTGACATACAGCACACAAATGCAAAATGCGATTTAGATCAATGCTTCTATACATTTCAAACAAATCCAGCAAGCTTAAGGTTAGATATTGGTTATTTTTTCATATGTTTTGTATCGGCACGAAACATATGCAAGACTTTCTCCTCTGTTTTCTTTCTTATTTTGTTATCTCAAATATAGTTGAATTAGTAAGTAGTTGAATTTAAGTAAATAAATCGAAAATAACTCATGCAATCATTGTATTCTATATATGAATATACCACACGCTTGCAACAAAATGGAACGATTTAAGTGAACACCTTATAGACCGTGGCTAGCTAGGTGGGCGTTATGTTATTATTATTTTGTATTTTTTGCAGTTTTTTGTAAAACCTACATACATAAAATTTACATGCAATTTGTATACAATTAAGCACACTATATTCAATCTATATAATTACATAAAACATATACAAAAAACTCAAACTTCATTAAGTCAGTGAACTATAGCTAATTTAGCGTAACTTTTTTGCTCATAAATAATACAACTTTATATACAATTTGGCCGTTACAGCAAATCAATCAAAAAAAAAAACAAATCCACAGACGGTTAAGTCAGTTTCTAACGAGAATAAAAAAAAGAACCAAGTTACAAATTGAAACAGCAAGCCGTGTTGGATTATGTGAAAATCAATTTTACATCTAAGGAAAATTGTCAATTAGATACACGCCTTTTTATGCCAAACAGCAGCTATGGCTACAAATTCTTGGTGGCGACAAATGTTGTCCAAATTCGTGTTGCAAGTATCTTGGGAATGTTACTTTGGCGGTGTGAATGTTGCCAAATGCAGCGCATTTGTGTTTTATTATTTTTTTTTTGGCATCTAGTACTCGCGGTGGATACAAAGTGCAAGTGGAGCAACAACCTTAACGCCCACTAAACAAGCCCAAGACGCCGCCAACACCCCAACGAGTAATTGCCAAGAGCTATATGGCTGGCTGAATGAGTCGACTGTATATATATATATATAATAGAGCGCCAAGTTCACATTAAGCCAAACTAAAAGATCAAAAACTGGCTACAAAATGAAAATGTTTTTCCATGTTGTGGGTGTAACAATTGTTTTTCTTGATTTAGACAAAGTTTAGATTGCAATTTCAACAGCAAGAGCTGTAAAAGTATCTATCCATGCAACTATGCAGAAGGTTATACTGTGTGAAATCTTTTGTAGTCAAATTTATAACATTTGTGTGTGTGTTTTTTTTTTTTATTTTTTTGCTGTTATTTTGGTATGTGTAATAACCGTAATTAGCAACACATTAGCCTAATCTTAAGCAATATGTATCTATCGAAAAACTAGGCAATTTGTTGACATTAATATGTTAGTTACGTTATAGGCGAGGCATTATAACACGCCTGGGGCAGCATTCATCGACGGCTCTAACAGTGTAACGCCAAGCTCAACGGAAATCTTTCAGAAAAACTAATATTATAAAAAACTTTAAGCTTTTTGTATTATTTCTTTTTATAAGCCATATGTAATTGGCCTTGGTTTATATAAGCTGTAGAACAACGCTTGAATGACCTCAGCTTACATAAAGCAATGACATTGCACCATTAATGCACTAACAATTTACCCAATGACATTTTTATGGTAACAAGAATTGCTATTAAAATCGTTATTCTCACTTTGAGGCACTCCAGGTATTTAAATTGCAAAAACTAATCAATTTAATCGCTTGTATGCAAAAGTATGCTAAAACTATGTTAGTAGGTTTTCTGGGCATTAATGGAAATTTAGCCAAAAATCAAAATATCAAAAAATTAATTTGCAACAATCTAGTTTTGCGGCAACTTCCCCACCCTGCGCCCGCGGCATTGCCCACACTATATATATATATAAATTGTTTGGGTGTAAGACAAAGGCGCAAATTAAATTTGCAATGTGTTCACTCGTGCGAAAAAATATAATTGATACTTCTATAACTGGAGTCAAAACCCCAACAAGCTGCATGCATAACATTTATAATAATATGTGTTAGAATGTTGTAAATTTTGCAAAAAAAAAAAAAGTAAAAAATTTAGTTTAAGGTTAGCGGGTAAGAAGTACCACGCAATGAGATGATGTTGGATATAAATTTATTGATGTATATCCATAAATTCATAGTTAATGGTTATGAAAATTACGTTAAATTAGAAGCATCAAACATAATTTGCTTCATTGAGCCGCTCTCATGCTCATTTGCTCTCTTTTCGACTGCACGGCTTGCCATATTTTTCATTTACTTCTTCAGAGATTAGAAGCATTATGTTGAAAATAGCAATTCTTAACACAACCATTTTTGATTTAATAAAGTCAATTTTGCAGTTTATTGATCAATACACAATGTTTGAATAAGATAATTTAATTAATTTAAAGAATTTCAAAAATGGTATTACTTTTGTCACAGGCAAAGAGGAGGAATTAAAAATTTGCTATATTTAGCATAAAAAAGTATCAAAATTTGATGCTTAAAAGTTGAAATATTTCAAATTGTATTATAAGAATGAAAGAAATGTAATCAAAAATATTTTAAATGACAGTTAATAAATGCCACACAGACCAGCAGGTGGCACCACTACCTATAATTGGAGCCACTACCTGTAATTGGTGTCAATAACAACAAATAATAATATATAAGCGAAATTAAATATCATATTTCTGCTTTATATTTCGAAACACTAGAGAAATCTGAAATTTTTGCTGCTGACAAAACCGTTCACCTAAGCTATAATTTAATTTCGAACCTACAATTTTTTAAAGTATGGCGGGTAACTTAAGAACTGACATAACCATGAATGAAACATCTGGTCAGACTTTAAAGCAGAGTAATTATAAAAATCTGTTGGTTCTGAAAATTGCTAATTTGATAGAGTATTCAAAAGAACAAAGAATCAAGAGTAAACATTTATCCCAAATTGGCACTTCCTATTTACTAGTATGAAATACAAAAATGTCTAATATTATTATAATAAATAAATCAAAAAATATTTACTTTTTTTGCCATTTCTAACAAAATAAGTCAGCTGTTTGTTATTGCTGTCTCCCCGTCGATATTGATAATTTAATTTTTGTTCAGCATGTCTGAAGCTGAAGAATGAATCTTTCAGAAATCGTCTTGTCGCAAGGCTCCTTTTTTACCCTTTGCCATTTGGTCTAAAAACTATGTTGAGTTTATGCGAGCCGAAAATGTATGTAGCAGCCAGAAGGAATATTCGAACACTCTAAAGTTACCTGAGAGCACTAATTTTGCCAAATCTGTAAAAAAAATCGTTTTTTCTTTTCACAAAATTGATTGTATTTAATTTTCTTTTTTAAATATTTGTTGACCAATTGTATTTCACTGAAAGTTTTTAGTGTTTCCTAGTACTGCACTGAATTTTACTAAAATCAAATTGGGCAAATTCAAAAAACAAGTCCCACCTTGTAGTTTTCGGTGTTGTTAAACAATATAACTGGCTATACCAAAATCGAATTTAAATGATGCCATTTTGTCGTTTTTTCTTATCAAACAAACTGTATCGTGCTTAAACTTCATTTTAAATTCTCAAATATTTTTTTAAATTCCGCAAATTGACTATAAGTAAAGATACTCTGTTATTGTGCAGAGAGCAAAAACCAGCTTTCTAATCCAATTTCCGTGCTGTATTTTGGTAATATTTCTTTATATTATTGCTAAAACGACTAATCGCTATATGAAATAGGTCTTGGGAACTATTATCGACTTTTCTAGCTGCGACTTTATATTTATTGTATATTTTTTTTTTTGTTTAATTTTGTTTTCATTTTTTGTCGACTTGCCTTGAAAATAGCAGCGAGTTCGAGTTGCACACATTTCATGCTCGTTCATACATACATTTGTATCTATATCTTTATCTTTGTATATCGAAAACAAACCTACATATAGTATAGATAGTTAGGTAGCTATATGCTGCTGTAGATTTGTGTACAAGGCTCACCCAGTTTCTGATTGAATTGTTTCAACAGCTGCTGCTGCTATGCACTCGCCAAGTGCCCAAAATTATACGGTCAGAAAACAAGTTGGCCTATTGCATATGTCTGGCCATATGCATAAGTGGGCTTAAATGGAAAGGTAACAACAATAGCAACAACAGAAGCAATAAAAAAGGGCGTAAATAGCTGAGAGCTGCGACCACAATTTGAGTGTTGATATTAGGCAGCAATATAATTGATTTAAATTTTGTCAGCCATTAAGTATACATTGTTGGCAAGTTGGCAATAAATGTGGCCAACCATGTGCTATATATTGTACTAGTAGTGGTAGTGGTAGTAGCCGTGTATTTGCAGACATTTATGTGCATATTAGCAAATCTTTGGAAAATATATATAGCGCAGTTTCGAGATACATTTTTGCATTACTTTCACAATGAAACCAGCGCTAGATCTATAATTAGCGACAATGCTTATAGAGCGGCCAATGGAGTAACAAATTAATTAGCCACAACGCTCTTGGAGAATTACAAAAACAATGAAATCAACAAAAACAAGTTAGTTAGCCAGTTAGTTATTTATTTAGTTAGTTGTTGGTTACAAATTGTGACTGCCGAGTTGCACTCCCGAGACTGCATGACTAGTTCTCTTGGACAATAGCTCGCTGCTCATTACGGATATTAATTGGGTGCATATTAGAAGAAACGTGTTGCTTGTTAAACGTATACGCAATTTTTTTTCGCTATTTTTTATGGTCAACTGTAGCTGCTACTTAACTGTTTAATTGCACTCTGATTTTATAATAATGGCGTTAAAGTTGCATTTATGGTCATAAAGCACAATTGCTGACAATTTCACCAAGTCTAGAGTTATTAACCAAAATAATATAAAAGGTGTTTTTTTAGCGACTAGTTTTTTTTTTTGGCAACAGTAAAAACAATAACAGCTGACGCGACTTACTTGTCTTGCATTACTGGCAAACGCATTGAGTTTATTGAAATGTCATTGCTCATTTCTGGCCAGCTCATTGCTGTTTGAAAGGATAGTAAAATTGGCGCATTTGAACTGTCAACTAACAAGTATTGCAATACCGATGCATTCCGAAAAAGTTGCTAATATTGTAGATGTGCATTATAGATTTCGGAAATGCCAGAACATTATTGTGAATGGCGGGCGCAAACCTACGATGCTTTAAAACTTATGTTTGTCAAAAATGGAAAAGTACGACTTGGTAAACATATTAAATCAACTAGATGGTGCCACATGTCACAGAGCACGCTACACGAGTTTATTACTAGATCTCTTACTTTAAAGCCTCTATCCTTTTTTTTGGGAGTCTAGGTTAAGGTTTGTAGTTTTAGCGATAATCCCGAAATAATTCATACACTGATAGACATGAAGAACTCATTTGTGTGATACCGGCCGATATATAGAAGTAAGCCAATATTGGAATATAGCATATGGACTATTTGATGTATAGTTATTTGCTAAAATGTTAACTGAATTTTTTCTTTTCAAAATCAAATTAACAGGCTCTTAAAAAATCACCCTTTACAATATGTAGTAGCATTCAAGCAATTAAGTTTAGTTTATAGCAGAGATTGTCGAAAAATAATGTAACAATTAATTTATTTTTTGTTTTCCAAGAAAAAGAGACTTGAGGACGACGCTCTAATTTGGCAACATTAAATTTAATTACACTTTGTGTACAACATGTTGATTATTACTTTTTATACTTTTATTTCTTTTCTTTTGTGCATTGTCTGTGCAAGTGTAAAAGAAAGTGCTGTAAAAATTACATAGCATTTACTACTATTGTCAGAATGTCGCTGTGGAAAAATGTTAAATGTTAATTTTTTACTTAAAAAAAAAACTAACCAGCCTTAATACGCTATATTTTTTATACAGTTTTATATGCCTTGTACCATGTTCGTAAACTCCATTTATAATCTTTAATAGATTCGTAAAGTGGCGCAGTGAAAGTAAATCAATCAACTGTTTTTTTTCTCGATTTTTTTTTTTTTGACCACAAATTAACTCGTCAAGAGGTTAAGTATTCATTAGTTAAAGGTTTATTTGGAAAAGGTGCGCTAAAGAGCGTTACGGAAGTACGCCGCCAAAGCAAGGGAAGCAACCGGCAGCAGCAGAAGAAGAAGTAGGAAGCAAGCCAAGCGCAGTTAATCGAAGTGACGCTTGAGGCTGCTAATACGCGCTAATTAGCTTGGAATTGGTCATAGACCGAATTGAATTGGGCTTTCATCAGGACCGTGGGGCACGTACCGCCTCTTGTAGTACACGGACTTATTACAACTGCAGCTGCAACTTAATTATGCGAGCGTAGCCGTTGCACAATTTGTAAGGCGGCGTTGACGTCTATTACAACTTGTTGGCGTCGCTCTAGATTCAATCCGTTGGAGTTTCCATTTCTATGGCATCTACAACAAGGTCATACCATTTTTGCTTTTAGCCCGCTGCCAAGTACCAAGTGCTTGGCTACGTTGTATGTACTTTCACTTGTGTTGCGCGGCGCAGGCGCACACGTTTGGAAATGTTATAATATTTTGTGGGATTTTTGTTTTTGTCTAGTCTTATTTGAATGCCTCAATGCGGCTTATGCCACAAACAAGACTCAAAAACAAGCATACGCCCTATCGCGGCAGCTTTGGTAAATGGCATGCGAATTTCGGTCATAAATCAAGAGGCGGACATGTCTTTAATTTCATGTTTCTGCCGAAATACCATTACATTATGGTATCTATGGGGACATGTCGCGCAGCGAGCTCGAACATGAATTTGTCGGTGGTCTACATGTTTATCGAAAAGGGCTGTGGGATATTTGCGATCGCTGTATGATTTGGAAATAAGTGTTATTTAAATTGGAGCTACAAAATATCCCGTAGCGAAAACATTCCCCACGGGTGTCTGGGAGACTTTGTATCAAGTGAGTTTGGTTCAAATTGAGCTGACTGGCTTACTTTGAGACGAAATTGGGTCAAGTTATTTTTAGCTACAATGTAAAGTCTATAAAGGAAAGTGCGACTATTGAAAATTGTTGCTACTTTTTTTTTTTAATTTTGATAAAATACAGCGAAGTGGTCATAATAAGTTCTACTGGAATTGTAACGTTAACAAAAAGTTTTCCCATTTAGCAGATTTTTATTTTAGGCTATGACTGATTTCATCAATTGGCAATTAATAAATATATTAAGATTTTGGGATTTTGGATAAGGAAAGGAATTATGATACATTTTTAAAGTGGCTATTAGGAAATAATTTGTTATTTTTTTTTAATTTCAGCTCGAAAGGGCGTACTAAGCATGCAAAACACAACTGCATAAAGAAAAAACTATATAAAACAAATAGTCGCATAATATTACGCACGAAACTTTTTGACATCCCTGCCCCAAATGGTTCACGTAACTTATGTGCTTCAGTTTATGATACTGGAGGCAGCACTGATAACAGCTGTTCTGCTTCAAGCACCTTCGTGCGGAATAATGCAAAAAATCTCAACAAGTTGAAAATTTATAGGCTAGTTCTCTGATGGGCAGATTGGTCCGAAGACAGTATGTGCAAAAGCAGGCAAAGTAATACTTTTCTGTATTAATTGTGTTAAAATAGTTAACAATCAAATTTAAACAGATATTTTTTGTTTATGTTAGTACTGCTTTGTTTAAATAAGAAACAACATACGACAGTAAATAATTTTATTACGAGTTTTACATCTCTTATTACAATACGATAGCGCCCGCATGCGATAACGTAACAAAGTCAATTTATCGATATATTATATTGTTACTTTTTATACATCAAAACTATCGTTTCAAATAGCGTTGTTTTCTTGAAAGGGCTTTATTAGCAGCTTGCAGCTATACAAGTTAAAATAAAATATTTATTCTTTGACAGTTGCGAGTCAATCTCTTATACCAACTTCAGGGTGGTCCTGTCAGTTAAAAAATGGCTTGGATTTGTCCATACTTTTGACAGTTTATCCAATAAACGTTTTGCTGTTAATAGTTATGCAATGCGTCAAAATGTTTTACCTACATTAACCCATTTCTTGTTATTATTTATTGAAATTGACAGCGATTTGCAACAGTCGCGTCTCAAATTCGGACATGCCCAAATATATACTATGAAATTTGTTACATATTAAAGCCATTGGGTACAAACTGTCGACACGCTTGTAGCTCCGTGTGTGGGTGCTCTTATTTTCGTTTATTTTTTACCATCGAAGTGGTCCTAACAGAGTCACTTTGAATGGTCCCGAACAAGTAACAAGCTTATCACATAGTTATTTGTATTTGTCTGTCAAGCTTGATGAATATGCATGTATTTTCCTTTCTAAACATCGTAGTGCTCCAAATTTATGGCAACTTTTTATTTTTTTTTTTTGATACTGTAATGCATATTTACAATGTATGTACAGGCCGCACGCCTCCCTCAATTTTCTGATGGATATTGCTGAATTTTTTTTTCAAATTTAAAGCTGTTGGCTTTCCACTCTGGTATGATCAATTAAAATTTTTTATGAACCGGTTAGAGTCGTATCGTACTAAGCTTTATTATATCATAGGCAAATGTTGGTATGTATGGGATCTATTTGGTCAACTGAATGCTCATTGAACGAACAGAAGTCAATGCAGCAGCACGTCAAGAGCGTGTTTGGACCTGGTATTTTATACATTTTCGTTTTTTTTTTCTTTCAAAATTATCGTTATTTCCAATGTTGCGCGCTCAAGTTAATAACTCAATTATGGTGGCCAAGCTCGAGCATGTCAAATTCCAGTGGCCAAATAAGTTTTGACGAAAACCGAACACTGCACTTGTGATCATTATAAGCCCAGTTAGCTGCTGATTTTAAAATCCATTTATGTCTAAAGCAGATTTATGCCTTTGTGCAATCAAATTATGCAAATATGTTTATTAAGAGCAACAAATACAAGCACATGCAGTACGAGGGCGGGCTAAAAAGTAAGCGAATTTGTCAGCTAATTTTCTATGTAAATTTTCTATGTATATGTATATATATATATATTTTATTATCGGCATAAAAAGAAAACATTTTTTAAACATTTATGATCTGTGGGTTCTACTGAACTTAAAAAGAACAACACTTGGTGGAGAGGAGGTAAATTTCTTTACAAAAGTCGCATATATATGAAGCAACTAGAAGGTTGCTTTGATTTTTTGATATATTAAGTTCAAATGCAAGAGAACTCAGCTAAAAAGGTAATATGCAAGTTATAGTAATCGGCAGGCATCTGACGATAATACAAATCACATACCATCTTAGGGATTTAGACAGTCAGCGCTGTAACAGAAGTGTGTTCCATAAAAATTGAGACTCTATACACCTCGGCTATTGTGTAAAAAATTGTTTCCGCTTACTGTAAGCTCTGCCCTCGCGTGCTCAATTGTAAGTGGGCTGAGACTGTTTAGCGATTAGAAGGGGCTTAGACATTGGAACCCTTGTCGATTGCCATTGGGTTGTTGTTAAATTCGACGACCTTCTGTTCCACTCACAGCGACAGCCACAGCTAATTAAACATTAAACAGTTTTCAAATTAAATTCAAAGACTGAAAGCAATCAAATTCAAAACAACAATTTTTTAATTTAAACATTTTTATGTTTAAACTGTGTTTTTTACAGTTTCATTTTTCCTACTAAGCCCACCAAAAGAATATTCAGTGGTTTGAAATGAATCTGGCACAGCTAGCAGATGACTGGTCGAAAAATTCAATTACGGCTTCACAAATTTTTTCTTCGCTTTTTTTTTTTGCTCCATTTTTATTGTCTGCATTATGATCAGCATTATGAGTAATAATGATATACTACTTGGCTTTTTTCGGATTTTTTCGGTTTTTTTAGGGCCAAAAGCAAGTGCTACAAATGTGTTTAACCTTGCCTTAAGGCAGTTTTCTATTGTTGTCAGATCTGGAATTACTTTATATACTATATACTCCATGAGTAAATAACTGTAAATTGCTGGCATGTGCGCTGTCGACGTCGCAGTCGCTATTTCGACTTCGAAACAATGAAAGTGATTTCGTTGTGCATGTTTGTCTATGTAGTACATGGCTCTCGGATATATTTAACTTTTTTTCACTCATGTCACATTATCTTTATGCTGAGTCATGCATAATTGCCTTCATAATACTACTTTGAGGGTTTTTCATCGGAAATGCTTTATTGATATATGTAAAGTTTTCAGACAGTTTGTATATTGATTAAAGCATTACATGTGCTACAAATGGATCACTAGGGTTCCAATTTGTTTTGTAGTGCAAACGGAAATCGATGCTAAGGTCAAGCGAATTTGATTACTTATTTAATGGTTCATCGAGAGTATACAAATTCTTCTTAATTATTTTTAACCTGTCTTTTATAGCATTGTGAATATTTTACTTTATTATGTTGGCTGGCCACACCTATGCTCGACCTTTTTGGTCAATCTAATTGTTAATTAGACTAAGTAATTTCAATCTACTAGGCAGTACAGCTGCTCAAATTTGTAACACAACTTAATGAGTTATCTTTGTAAATCAAGAAACGATTTCAATTTTTGTGGCTCTTGTTTAGTTAAACAAAATTTTTTTACTGTTTGGAGTGTTATTAAAATGAGTTCTTTCGGATCTCTGACACACTAACTTTATATCTTATTATAGGTTTGCTTAGACTTGTTGTTAATAAAACTTTTGAAGTATTACAATAATATTGTTGCATATTGCAATAAGATGATTACGGCTTTTTACATATTGTTTTTTGATAAGTTATACCGATATTACTGATAAATTGGGCTAAAACTTTGATAACGTAGCTATTGCGTACTTGGCTTTGAAATCTAAGTTAGATGGTTGGCCCAATAAGAACTAATGCAAATGCCTATCACTGACATTGCTAGAAAAAATATGTTGTTTGAGCAGGAAAAACATAGGAATAGCCATTTAAGTTTAGCTATAAACTTTAGGTTATCGTTCTCTTCAAATAGCAATTGCCAGATATCCTCTTATATTGCCGTTGAAGTGCTGGGAAAATTTAATTTTAACTTGATCATGATTAATTTTAAGCGTCTTCTTGTTTAACTGAACAGCAAATAAGCAATAGATACTTGAAACCTCAAATGAAATATAAGTGCGAAAATACTTAAAATTTACAATACAAAAAATATATAGAAACATAAGAACTTTAGATGTATTTGATATTTTATGTAATCTAACGTTTTGCGATCTGGATCCAATTCCATTTACTATTGCCTAGTTGTAAATACGAAATTAGTTGATTTTTTGCTACCTATCCATTGATACTAATGTCAAAAAACAGACGCTTGTGCAGCGGTTTATATCTTATATTAGGTTTCAAAATTTACATTTTAAAGCGGCATATCGGTATCAAATTTATTTGCTATTATTTGAACTACTTAACATTTTTATTACTGACTGCGCTTGACATATAAAACCTTATGCAGCATCTTTATTTCTTATATGAATGCACACTTAAATACCTATAAAACTCACACTTTCAGTGGCTATTTTTATTTTGTATATTTTTACAAATTCAAATACCATCTGATATTGGCTAATATGCGACTTAAAAAAACTGCCTACAAAGGCAGCCATATACTATTTATATATAAATTATGTAAATAACTAACTGTGCATTGATACATATGCAAATGTAACTATATTGTTTAAACTTTTTTTCTTTGAAATCCAGAAAAAACACTTAATTTTTTATAATAATAACACTAGGCCTGCGCATGAAATGAAAGACTTAGGCAACGAACTTACGCTGGCAGAAAACACTCTCTGCATTGTAGGCAACACGATTGCAATCAGTAGACCAATTGTTATTTCGTCTTATTTAAGCCGACTGAAAACTCAACTAATACTTTCCTATAGTTTTGTATAAAATCACGACAATATCTTTTAGGAACATAATGGTAGGTCAGTTCATTTCCATAAATTAATCAGCCAAAGGCGTTTAAGCCCAACAATCAACAAATGATTCATAAAACTCGCGTCTTCCACAAGCAATCAAATGCCACTGATATACATACACATATATATGTATATATTTACTCATATGAGTATATACACATATATATATATATATTAGCCAGCAAAGAGCTGGCAGCCACATGCGTAGACAATGTGCAGACAAGGTGTAGACAATAAGCAGACATGACGTTGCCTTCAGAGTTGGTCGGCGGTATTTGGTCGCGCTTTTGCTCGAAATTTTACACATTTACACATTTTGGCTATTTAAGCTGTCTTGGCGCGCTTTTGATGTTAACACCCTGATGTGGCTTGTTGACATTTTATGACGTCATTACGTCATTGGGTACCCCAAAAAAGGGGGCTTGAGGTCTTCTTGTCGTTAAAGTTTTGACGCGCTGTTGTACTTGTTTGTTTGTTTATTGTTTTGTTGGATTTATGGCGCATTGAACTTGTCAAATTATTCAATGTTAAAACATTTAAATCAGTTTATTTATCATCCGTAGTTTGCGTCACAATATGGCATCTACGCGTTGTTTTAGGCTCGTTTTTTTACTTGTTTTATTTTTTTGAAAGACTTTTGCAAGTCAAGTTCAGGGTCGACAGTAGCTAGGCCCAGCTCTGTGTGTGTATTTTTGTTTCGTTTTATTAATGAATAGGCGTTAATTTTTGCCAAATTTTAGCAATTATATTAACGAGTTGGAAATCCCATGCCTACCCACAAATTTGCATATGCGTGAATAAAACTTTCTTGATGACTAATTAATTAAGTAAAATTTAGAAAAAATTCCCAAAAACTCTTAAAACTTTTTTGGAGTCTTAGTTTTGACCTATATAGTAAGCAATATAATCTAAATAAATTCCTAATGTCAAATAGCGCCACTAGTGTCGTTTATGTTTGTATAGCAACAATTGAAGTTATCTGGTCATATTAGACTTCAGTTTACGAAGATAAATGCTTAAATCTATATGTACAGCATGATGAGATTGCCATCATAAGTTTTACAAAAACATTAAGAAAATGCTTTAAATTTTAATTCTTGTTTTGGCCAAAATAATTTGCAACTCTAACAATGACTTTCACTTTTTTTGTTTGCCTAAATTATGCAGCAATTGCCTGAAAATGCCATTGGGAACATTTTTGTTTGTCTTCCGCATGGTTGATGTCAGCGAATATTTCACTTAAATGCAACTCATATGCCACCAACAGCAGTAAGAAAACTCTTCGGACTTTATTTGGCTTAAATGCATGCACCAAGCTGGCTATATACATATACACACTTAGAGCATAGATGTGTAGCATTTTGCGGCTTAAACCTAAGACTCTGTGTCAGGTGTTTCAAATGCATTTCGTGGCAAAAAATGTGCGACAAAAATATACAAAAAAAAAACACAAAAAAATTCATAAAAGTATCAAAAGGAAAAAAAACAATGGCAGCAACAGCGACGCATGGCACGACAATTAGCCGCAAAAAACCAGCCAAATGGAAAAATGACACAAACACAACAAACGTCTATAGCAACAACAACAACAACTGCGATAAGAGCTACAAAAACATTGCAAAAATTTATACAATGAAATCTGCAATTAATTATGTGCAAATGCCAAAAGCATTGTGACAGCCAAGCTTCTGCATTGTTTTATTTTCAATCATTTTGTTGTAGTTTTATTAATGTTTTTGTTGTTTATGTTAAGACAACCAGACCATACATACGCATCCACACGCACATACAAATGATTAGAAGTCATAAGCTCTGTGCCATTTTTCATACATTTCGCCATTATATGTCTGCAAGTTGTAAATATTGCGTATACGCCGCGGCGTACCTTATGGTGGGCACATTGCCAAAAAATATCTTTGGGAAATCGTTTTGTTTGGATACTTTTGATATGACACTGCCGAAGCATTCGACTCTAAGCTAAGCACTAGTTTCCTATCCATAAAAGCAAAGTGAGCTAATATCACTGATCTTCATTGGAATAATATTTTCAGTTGCAAAACCCGGCTTGATATTCTTCTAAATTTATTCCAAATTAAATCGAAAATGCGTGATGCTAAGGGTTATTCTTAAACGGCACAACTTTAAAATTATATTTTTGATTAGTGCGAACTTAATGTCAAGTGTGTTAAACTTGAAAACGACCTAAGCCAATTAACTGAGCTGAATTTGTCTTGATCATTTTAAATAGTTCAAATTAAGTTAGAAACTACGATAAAGGTCCCTTTCCAACCTCAAGCAATGATATGAATGATGATGAAATATTTCAATTATTTAATTCGGAATAATTGGTCAGCTAAAAATGTTAAACTAATCAATAAAACAAACGAAAATGCGGGCTAACTTTCGGTATGGTGTTCTTATAAACGATAAATTCCAGTGTTCAAATTTTCCTACTTCATGTCGTTGGCTAAGAATTGAGATGGTAGGTAATAAAGTAATGAAATTCGAAGTGCCAAAGAGGCACTGCTCAGTGAAAGGGCAATTTTGAATCTGGGGGAAGTGCACAACAAAACTACAATAATTTTTGGAAGCATCAAATCCCTTAAATCGAATATTCTTTTAATCTCGTTCATAGCATTCTTTATCTTTGAAAAAATTAAAGTATGGTATTAGATTTGTTTAATCTGATTGCTCATATTGAGTTTTCTTCTAAGAAATAATCTTGACTGAAATTTTGAGATGCTTCAGAGTTGGACGAAATAATTAAACTGGAATAAGATTAAATTAAATACAATTTACACTGTTTTGTAATGCAAATTTGATTAATGACGTAAATAAAAATCGAATTTAAAATCGTGCTAAATAAAATAAAAAAAAACCAAGAGCATAAACCCTGTCATGAAGTAGTTGTCAGCTTATTATCAACAGAAAAAAAATTGAAAATATATTAGTTTTAGAAAGAGATTAAGAGCTTACAAAAACGCAGCTGTCAAATTTATTTATGCTTGAATCAAGAGTTACTTTCATACTTTACGTACTTTCGATTTCAATAGCTTAATATTGACAGAGTTCAGAAAACGACTGACCATATCAAGAATTGGGAAACAGTTGCTGGGGTTACATAATATTAATAAAATACTTTTAGTTTTTTTTTATGCCAAAAACCAAATTTACCCACGTGTACATAAATTTTCGATTTGATTCATGCATGACTCATTCCCAATTTCGTGCAACAAAAATTTTGAATTTCGTGCGTGTACTTTGTCAGCCGGTAGCAAATTATCCAGACACTTATGCAAATTCGGTGGCGTAATTGTAACCCCGGTTAACTGAAACAACTTTTGGGGTTAAGTTCAAAATACGGTGCTTAACGGCAACACTTTAGTCTTGGCATTTTGCGCCGCAATAAAGCCAGACCACCAAACCGACAACGACAACCACTACAACAACAACAGCAGCATGCTCATGGCTAGAACACACCTGTTAAATGCCACAACTAGCGGCCTAGAGTCGCGAATTGGTAACGTTTCGCTTCCTCAGAACTGAGGCCGCACGACGAAGCGTCGTTGCAGCTGCCCCAAAGCGTTATAAGCTGGCGTCCAAAATGTGGCTTATAAGGCAAATCGTTACGCTCTAATTGTATTTACTTTTTTTATTATTATTTTAATATTTGTTTAGTTTTTGTTTTTACTGAAGGCATTTAATTTCATTTTCATGTTGTTTGGTTCGGCTCGGTTCGCTTGCAGCTTTGCAGATTTCACAATAAGTGGCTATGTTTTTCGCTTTATGTGCAGCATTGCTTTTACTAACTTAATGTGTTTAAATTTTTCCACAGTTGATGTTTGATGTGTTTCTGCCAGCGAGAGAGGGGAATATAGTTTCGAAAAGACGCTAGATGAAGGTCATATAGCACTTGGCTGACAAATTATAAATATAAATCTCTTTACTGCAGATTAGTGATGATATCATAAGAAATGGCGAAACATTTAAAGAAAAAAATCATATTTTTATCAACAAAAGCCCATTGAGTGTCTTTGGAAAGTGAAAGGAACTTGAAGAGTCGGTGAGTGTGGGGCTATGGTTTTGTCTGTCAAGAAATGTTCAACAAGAAAGCAGTTAACAGCCGTTACCAACAGACTGAATTAAGCGTATGCTTGATTTTTAGTAACTTTATCTTCAAAGTTTCACCTCTGGAAATAGTCATAAAAATGGCATAAAAACAGTAAAGTTAAATAAAATCGAATGCTCAACTGCTTAGCTTTCAAATGTACAATAATATTTGATTTACAGCGTTCGCGAACTTTTCAAACCCATGTCGGGTAATTTCCTATTTGTGTCGTATCATTGAGTTTAAGACGTCAATTGAGTAAACTATACTATGTATAGTATAGTTACTATATTATGTATAGTTTATACAAATAGATCAAAATGTAATGGTTGTAATCTATACATAAGGCATCTGTATCTAGGTTGCATTCAGAGAAAGATGAAATAATAAGTAAATACGGAGTTGGGCAGACTTTCAGATTGTTTAATATATATAATTTTTTTAGCTCTGGAATTGTTAGCATTAAAGTAAGAAATATGCTATTATTCTATGTAAATCCATATTAATTTAAGCCACTTTCCCTCTCTCTTCGAAAGATTTTTTTGAGCAGGATAGTATTTGTTATAATTGTATATTAAGGCAATAGGTGAGAAGGGTTCTAATTTGAAAGTTATTTTTTATAAATTAAGCTATTAAGCTAAAAAAATTCTTAAAGATTAAATTCAATCTTAAAAGGACATAACACATAAAATAAATATACTCGCTTATATCAACTTAAGGTAGTATTAAAAAGGAATAAATCCTGAAAGGTGAGAAAAGATAAAGTTCGAAAATTCAGTAAAAATGTAAGAAAGAAATGCTAAAAAGGTTATGTTTCAATAGGTTTACTATAAAAATAATATACAAACGCATGTAATATAGGATAGGGTAACATTTTGTTTAATAGATAAAGTTAATTATACTAATTATATACATGGTAGCTACTAAAATAGTATGGATAATTAGATAGACTTTAAATGATACTTAAGTTTTTATCATTTGCCCAGTATAGGAAACGAAACACACGATTGCGTAAGTAAGATAAGGCAAAGTCAGGTAAAACAGATTAATAAATTTTTGAAAAAGTTGAATAATATAGATTGATAATGCTATATAAAGAAAGATAAATGAATATTATTTTAAATAAGTACAGTTAAGTAAGCTAGATACAATATTTTAG
The DNA here is from genome assembly GCA_035046065.1 of Chymomyza procnemis. Classification (NCBI taxonomy): domain Eukaryota; kingdom Metazoa; phylum Arthropoda; class Insecta; order Diptera; family Drosophilidae; genus Chymomyza; species Chymomyza procnemis. Next base: position 4,555,092 of record JAWNOJ010000023.1, on the reverse strand, counting down.
GTAGAAAAATATGGGCCAAATTTTATATATATTGAGGTTACATAAGATACTTTTTGTTAAGATAGATTAAGAACAGTCAATATATTTCAAAAAGTAACTTTTAGATAAAATATGATAGGCTTAGATTTTGTAGACGTAGAGGCAAAAAAGTATCTGTGATAAGTAAGATTTTTGAAATTGTAAGATTAGGTTCAAAGGACTAAAATTTAAAGAACATATATAAGATAGAATGAAGCCTTAAATATTTGTATACTATCATAAGAATGCTGTAATTCGTAGATGTTATTCGACTCGACCGTGCTGCACTGGTGCATTTGCCTGGTAGTGATATGTCTAGCAAATAGACGCTATTTACCTAGTAAAAATTACCATAACCTCCGCTTTTGGTGCGATCTAGGGAATTTTTAAAATTATACTTTTGATAGTTTTTCCGTGGGTGGCCAGTATTTTATATTAATTTTATCTACCTGCCACGTATACCCATTTCAATCAGCCAACGAATTATTTTAAAAGCTCTGACCAAACAATATATGGCAGCATGTTACTGATTACTTTAAATTTCATATTTTTGGCATAATCGCCTTCATTTTTCGTTGCAATTATTTGCGTGTCTCTAAAATGTTTGTTTACCAATATTATTTTTTAAGCTGCTGCCAAAAACTGTGCAACATGGCTAGCACGCGTTTGAAGCAGCTCAACTGCTGCACATATATATAGATTTTTTCATTTTTCAAAATTCGCTTTTCTCTAGCCGCTTTGGCTATTCAGTTGTTGTTGTTGCTGTAATTGTCAGATGGGGAAAATTATATAGCCAAAACGAACCAATAACACTTGCATACTGTCGTAATTTCGACCAATTTCCAAATGTTTATGGCAAACTGTAGAAATATGTGTACTTACTGAAAAATTAAAAAAAAAAAAAATAAAAATTGGCCATAAACACTACCAGAGTAAGCCATCGCACGTTATGCCGAATTGTTAGGTTTTCTGACACTTGCGGGCCGCCAATAATTTTTACAATTGTAGGCCATAAATCTTATATATGGATTTAGTTTATAGTACATAAATAGTTGTCTATGGGAGGTATTGGCACAATTGCGCAAGAAATTGTGTTTAGACAATTCGCTCAATTATAACCAAAGCTAGTTCAAAACTGGGCAGCTGCTGCTGCTGGCCATTAGCTAATTGTTAGTTAATAAAGTGCCATGTTTCATTAAAGCCAAAGCTTTAAGGCCTGAAAAAATGCAAAAACACAAATTGGAATGTCAATTTGTAAAAGTAATGACGCTGTTGACATTTGAACTAACTTAGTTAGCTGGGATTATCATAGACGCATGGAATAGTGCTTTCACACAGTTCCCAAGCTTAAGCATTACTTTGCATACGAATGACATAGCCATTTATGTAGAGCTCATAGAACTGGCCAAACCAGCATATTGACAAGGTTATTTGGTTGCGCTATTAGGAACATTTTATCGCTTAGCTAATCAGGCATAACTTGGTCTATGATTTATGCAGTTTGCATAAAATTCCTGTATCTAGGCGCCAACTTTGCGCACGGAAGTTTGCGCAATCATATGAAAATATATCTAAAAAATATAAATCATTAACAGCAGAGACACAACGACGTGATCACTCTACTAAGTACATACATATATAAATATATATCTGGCAACGCATTTGACCCAAATTCTGTGGCACAGCAAGTTGCGGCTTTTCTCAGAAACCAACATCAAGTGGCAGACACATAGACGACGACGACGACGACGACGACGGCAACGACTTACTAACTGGCTTTTGTCTGAACAACATTTATTGAAGCCAAACTAAATGTTGAGACGTGCAGCGCAGTACAAAACTCAAGCTACAAGATACATAAACACATATATCTTTTAATTGACACACTCGCGCACATAATTTTTTGCTAAAATTGTTACAATTTTTAATTTTATTTCATTTTTTTCTTCTTCTGCATTTGAGTTGATAATGAAGAAACATTGCTCAGTTGTCATTTAAGAGCAACAAAAAAAGAAGCCGTGTAGCTCTATGTTAATTGAAACGAGTGGAACTTTTGAGACCTTTTATGACGATGTACAGCAAAATCGAAACCAAAAAAAAATATATAATGATAATGATAAACTTTCCCAGCTGGAAACCTAAAGTGCTAAAAAAATGTACATATTGATTTATGAGAAAATATATATTTCTGTAATTCAGTCAAAACATCAACATAAACGAAGTATGATTTTGTGTGCCAGGGGGAAATAGTAGTAATATTTAACATGAACAAAAATTGTATCTATAGTAATACACTGTTTGAATTTATATGTGGTTCAAATTGTATGCGGTCAGTTTGGCCAATAATTTAAACATGAATCGATTTACTAAGAACAAGCGCATACAAATTATTAAACTTTACTATCAAAACTTGTATTACTTTTTATTTCTTGCAGACTCAACTAGAAATGAGCTTGGATTCATAAGGAGCATTGCAGCATTTGGTATCAAGAACAACTAGAAGCAAGTACTAACAAAACATCCCGAAAGAGTAATCGTGCAGCCTATATATTATTTGGTAACGCTGGGCCGTACTGTTTCAATAACGCGGCGAGGCGGAAGGTGAGCCACGCACATTTCAGCGCTACAAGCTGCCAGCCATTTCGTTCTGGATATACTGGATGCAGCGGTGGTTCTCACATATTCATAATATTCTGACCATGGATAAATCCATAGAGAACATGAGAACTCTATCAGAAGAACAAGACTAGAGTAGTGATAGGGTACAGTATAATAGAGGCCTTTTGGATGCTAGAATGTGCCCTACATTTGTGGTTTGACTGTCTAGCTTTTCTTAGGAAACGCTCGCAAATACTGGGTATTGTGGCACTGGTGTCTGGAATAGATTTGGCAGCCAATTCGTTGAACCAAGAAAGAGATTTAGACATAGAGAAGTAAACATTAGTTCGCTTTTCCAATCAGAAAAATCAAAATGCTTCATTTCCTTCCTTATATCATAATTTTCCTCAACTTTTCTTTCTTAACTTTCCCCCCCTCAAGTAAGCATAACAATGTATCTGAAGCTCTCTGGATGACTTCAAAAACGAATTGAGCAGCCTGAAAAGTAACCTGAGTAGTTTAAAAATGGAAAGGGATTCACGCTTGAATTGTGCGTAACTTTTCAGTACGATTGATTTAAAATGTTGTTTTCACTTAAGATTATTATTAGTATTATTATATTTGGTCATAACAGCTTTTAACTGGGTACAAGCAGACTAAGACAAAATAATTATTAGTTGTTGTGACGTAGAATAAAAAGATAATCTGCAGTTTCACAAAAATATCTTTGTAATCCATAATAAATGTGATCCATTGCAATTAAGACATAGCAAAATAGGTTCATTATTTGTCAATACTTGTTTTGCTTAAAAAAAACACCGACTTTTTATGCGTGTGTCCAATGTCTGTGCACATCTCAACTTACAACTGCGTCTGAACAGCGATTCAATAAGAAAAAAAAAAATGTATATATATAGACTGCTTAGATGTCCCATTTCGGTTTCAGCTGGCAGTTGCCCCAGTTTTGCCAACCACACATGCAACCTGATTCACTCTTCAGCAACAAAACGCACACAGATCAAGCTAGTTAGTTGGCTACTTGGTTGGTTGACTTGGTTAGTTAGTTGCAGATGTGTTTCTCGAGCGCACTTTCATTAACTGTTGCCAGCGCCAGAAGAAACATTGCAACAGGTTTCTTTCATTTTTTTTTCTTACGTTTGAATTTTGCACGCAAGTTCGTCGTCGCCCAAGTCTTTGAAGCATAGAATTCGCTGCAGTTGTTGCTGTGGAAGTTGCCACAGTAACCACTCAATAGGAATTGTCGCAATTGAGGTTGGCTTTTGATGGTGTTAATTGGTGAATATTTCACCGGTGGGGCTTACCCTTATTCGTCGTACAAGTGCCTACGCAATTAAGTTTTTAATTAACTAAATAAAGTGAGCAGCAAATGTGCCGACGCGACGCGATGCGACAAGTTAACGCAATTGCGCCCCAAGCTCACCCCACAGCACAGTTATTGCCATAATTATTGTCACAGTGATCGCTACAGTGGTCGCAATGTACTTAAGTAACCACAACTACCAGATGCCATTGTTATGTGTAGTTACAGTTGTTGTAGGGGGGTTTACCAAATTTGGATTAGCTTGTTGGGTATCTCCCCCCCTCCCCTCCCCCAATGCATGCTTAAGCATTCAATTTGGTAGTGGCAGCTAATTGTTGTCAGGTTGCAGGTAGTGGCTTCAACAAGCTTATTAATGCTTACCTGAAATATAAAAAAAAGAAAAGGAAATATTTTGTTAGCAACTTGTTTTGCACTTGGCGAGCATAGCTAAAATATATTAAATTCTGCAGCAGCTGTCTTAAATGGCTGCAGCACTTTCAGCTAATTAATCAACTCTTAATTGATTTGGCCAAAGCCTGAGTGTGCGTGCGTTTTATAGCCAAGTCTGGCTGGCATTTGAAGGCTGCTTACGCACTCTGAACTTTCAAATAAATAATTAAACAATCCAAAAACAAGTATACGCACAGGCGTTTAAGAATTTTGGCGTTGACCTTGTTCAGTTGGCGCCCTGCGTGCTAGACAATATTAAAAAACCATTTGCATTTTCCCTCTAAGATGCTAGGGAATAAAGACAAGCCGTAATCTAGATTCATTTATCAAAAGTATTGATCGTTCCGGGTTTATTGCTACGTTTTATTTTTTGGAATAAAAAAGAAAAATAATTAATTAAATGGCTTGAACTCAGTTGGAATGCCGTGCAAAAATTGAGTGATTCCAACTAGTTTAATGAGCAAGGTGCAGCTAAATAAGATTTCACAAAACTAAAATAAATGCCATAGTTGTGCGATTGTTTTAATTGCTATTTAATTAGCATATCACTGGGAGTGGCAACGAGGCGTATGTGTGTTATTTTTATGATATTTTGGCTGACCGAATATCAAAGTGAACATGCCGAAAGCTGAGCAAATGTTAAACAATGCAATTATGGCTTAGAGTATGGTTATTTAAGCCAACTAATTAATCAATTGATCAAATTCCTTTGCAAAGTAGTACTTTGAGCAAAATAGCTAGTGTACCACTAAGTTGCTTTTTGTGCAAATTTTGTTGTACTTGTACTTGTTGATTGTTGCACAAGTAAAATTTCGCATATATCAGCCCCCAACGACATTTTACTTTCTGCTTTATTTGAAATATCTACATTATCGATCAAGTTCGACAAGATAAACAACAATCTTTCGTCCATAAATCTTCAATTTTTCCACATGATGCTTATCAGTTGATGGCAGTTTTTGCACAACTTTCTTTTAATAAAATTACAACTTCGAGATGTATACCAAAATAAGCATACACTAACTGAGATGAATTACCATGAAATTTTATCGAAAGTTCATTAACACTTGTAGCTGTCTAGGAAGACAATTATCTTATGTGAAAAACAACTTTCAATTTTAATTCCATGACTTTAAGGCCTTTTTATAACGCTGCAGTTGCTGATTTGATAACATTTTGTATATTTGAATTTAAAAAATCTGTGAAAATGGAGTTACAAATGCTCATCTAAAAAATCATAGGTCGTCGGACTTTTATGTTTACGTGAGCTGCTGGATCTATGCATGACCTGCTGGAATTTCGCAGAAAAACTCATGTAGGTGCTGCCTAAATATTTCGAACTAGCGCTGCCAACTTACTTGAGGTTCTTGGGATAACTGTCTTGTAGGTTGATTGAGTACGATTTTTGAATAGTTGCATGCGAAATATAAGCAGCATTTCGATTTATATCAAGTATTTCATTTCTCTTTTAGAGTAGATGGCGCCAGTAGTACTTCAGGCAACAGAGCTTGCTTATATAATAAAATCTTATGTGAATCTTTATAATAAAGATTGTAACGAAAGACGGTAACGATTCGTATAGTCACATTATTCAAATATTGTAAAAAATGTACCCACTTAAAATTTATAGACTAAATTTAGTTCTCATTTAGTTTATTTAAATCTTCAAAAATACCAATATAAACTAACTACACTTTGTTGCGTAATAAAATGTTTGTACGAGAAAAGGCGCAACTAATGTGGCCTTAATAACAATTAAAATTTATTACCATTACAAAGCTTTAAATTTTAAGCCGACTTATGCTTTTGCTTTGGGTGGTAAGAATTAAGCTCTTGCAAAAAATAAAAAAAAACTTGTTTCCAAACATAAGTAATATTTATTCGCTTACAAACTACATATTTATACAGTTGAGCAATACATTTAGCTATTTATGTGTTTATTCTTATGTAGCTGGGCACTCACTGACACTCACTATTATTTTGTTCTTAATTTTATTACTTTAGCTTACAAACTGTGCTACAATTAATTATTAAGCACATTTTTATGTTTAATCATTTAGAGTCGTAATATTTGTCTTATTTTGCCATATAAGAGTTGTAAATTGCTGTGGGGTCTTGTGGGTTCCTTATAGACATAAGTATTTACTTGTATTTGCTTAGATTGTGCAAATCCATGTGAATAAATAAAGAAAAATATTCAAATGCAACTCTTAGATACAAGTTTGAATAGTTATTGTTTCATTAGGCAGCACGAGCTATGGCCGACTGCACAGACAATGAAGGAAAACGTGCTAAAAATAATCGTAATAAACATAAAACAAAAAAAAAAAAAGAAAACGAAATCAGCAACTTGTTGACGGTTTTCTAAGCAGGCCTTATATCAAGTGCTCCAGATCTTAAATGCGGCGGTGAGTGGTTTGCCAGATTCGGAATTGTGGTATGTGAGTATTCTCACTGAAAAACTGCCGTAAAAATAAACCGAATGACATGCTTTTTTTATTATTATTTTCATTTATTTTTTGTTGTTAGGTTTCTATGCGCTGGTATATTTTTTATGTAGTTAAAGTCTGGTTTGCATTTTTGAAGTTATTTATAGAAAAATCTATTTACATAAAAACTACTACTATAGCATATATGACTAGATATTGCTGAATTCGCCTGCATTTAATTATTATTAGCGGACAACATTTCGTATACATAATATTCGACGCATATTTAAAAATGATTTCTTTGATTAAAACGCAAAATATAAAAATTAGATTGTATTCTAGTTCAATAAACATTCAAGGTTATTGCAGATTGTCTAGACTTGTGTGTGTGTGTGTGTGTGTGTGAATATTATGGTTTGAGCTGTTTGCAGTGAAAACATAAATTATAAAGTAAGTAACTAATTTTGTGCTCTTGTTCATGGTTTTAATTAAAAAAAATATTTTTCAATATTTTTGTTATATACTTGTTGTTGCTTATGTTATTATAGCCAAATGTCAGGCACACCCGTCAACTTTTAATGTTGACTAATGTGCTTAAATTATGCATGAATCACCTTTCTAAGCTGTTAAGATCTTAAGCAAAACAATAATTATAATCAATTTTAATTTTTATTATAATCTGTTACATATTTCTATAGAGAACATTGTAAAGGCGTGTTTTATAGCTGTTGATTTAATGAAAGAGTATTGAAAAGTTATTATTTTAGAATTTGTTTTCATAATAATTTTAATGCATCTAGTAAAAAAATTGTTGTTCTTATTCCATATTATATTATTATTATCTTAGTTCATAAAATGAAAAGGCTCAATTAAGTCTTAAGCAATTGCAAAGAAAGTTATCTTGCGAGACAATTAGTTGTTTTTTTAAAAGAATTTTGGATCAAGTAGTTAGGATATATTATTCTAATATATTATTACTTAAAAGTAGCCAACATTTGGAAAATTAATTTGTAGAAGTTGTTATCGTGAGCGATACTGATTTTTTTTAGAATATTATTAAATTTTCACACGATTTACGACGATGCTAGCAGCTTTCGCCAGATGGCGCTAGTTTATAGCAGCTGTTATGTCTTTCTGTCGTATATACGCTGAAGCAACAGCTCCTGTCTTATTAATTTATAGTATTGTGTTAATTATTTAATAATATCAATTTAAGCACAACAATTATCAATTATTAATTAATATCACTCATTTTTTAATTTTAATATTTTTGGATGTATTTGTAATGAGAAATGCATGACCTGCTGGCGAGTATTACTCTTTTCGTAAATAGTCCTTTGATGGCCGTAACTAGTTAATACAAATTATCAGGGATAGCAAAAAAACAATTATGAAGTAGAGAAAAGTGTAAAAATAAACCGAATGACATGATTTTTACTTTACTTTTATTTTTTTTTAAGGTTTCTATGCACAGCCAGTGCATTTCATGTACATAATGTTCGAGCAGCTGAGACGGAAGGGAGATATCAAATATTTTGTAGGCTGCCGGTTCAAAAATCCTTTTTTTTTTGCAATTTATACCAAGAAAATGTAGTTTAGCTTTTTGATAATTTAATACATTATAATTAGCAACAAGCAACAAGTTTTTTATCAAACTCATGATGAGGTCATGCAAGGTCCTTTCTAATTTCTTTTATTTGTGAAGATTATTTATGGTTGAATGGATTTTTGAATAAAACAAATTTCAATTTTTAAAATAAAAACTATTCAGAAGCATTCAAAGATTCTTCACTGAAAATTCCGAAAAAATCACTGTTCGGTGTGCGTTATGGGGCGATTCTTTATTGTAAATGGCTGGTGATACCTTACGATGCCAACAGCATTTTTTTTTGCTTAAAAAGTGGATACTGGCTTCAAAAACAATGTATCACATGGCACACAGCAATAGTGCTGCGATGAAGCTCATTTCTGTTTGAATGGATACGTAAATAAGCATAAGTACCGCATGGGTACTGAACTACTTGTGTATTCCGAAAAAGTTATTGTCTTTTAAATGACGGGGTATTTTTTTTTGTTACTCTCAAATATGTTTGTGCCGAAAATAAAAAAGGACTTGCCTCATAAGCTGTTGCAGCAAGATAGTGCCATATGCTTCGTACTCAAACAAATTATTCAAAAATTTTCTTAATTTTATGTTTACGAATATTTGAAAAAAAATGTGGAAAGCTCATGAGATATCAATTTTTAATAAAAACCTACAAAAATGTTCTTCTAAACAGCGTTCATTTTAATTGTTGGTAGATTGCAGTAATTTATGGTTTCAAACTTGAAGCAATCGGAGTTTGTCAAAATAAGTTTATTACATCAAGATTTTTAGACATCCGAATAATGTTGCTTCGAAAAAACCTCGTAAGTTACACTCTAAGAGTCGCTGAGAATATAATAAAGATTTTAAGCAAATGAAATAAAGTCTTACTCAATTTAAATTTCTATGCATTTACTTCAAGAAGTGTATCTCAGATTCGTCAAATTCATAGGATTCGTATTACTCTGTATTAACAAAGTACGCAATTGCTTTAAGCGTATTTCTGTAAATAAATATTTTCCTAGCCTCTTTGGGTAATGATGGGAACATTTTTTATTTTTTTTTTTATGTAGTACCAACGGAAATACTTGGTAAGTGCAATTGTTGTACGATTTAGACCAATGCAGACAATAACCATACACAAATAGAGTTTTTATTTAATTATGACAAAGCAAGTTTGTACCTCAAGTCTTTCGTATCTCATTCTAGGCTATCTGGTTTTTGGTGCGCTAAATATGTTGGCGATTATGTAAAGAGTGACAAACGGACAGACATTTTACAAAAAAATGCGCATTTAAACTTAAATGGCGGATGTCGTCAGTTTAGTTGCCATCAAAAAAAAAATAAGAAAAAGTTTTTTGAAAAAAAACCGCCAACTGGTTTTTTAATTTTGATTGCAATTTCCCATTCAAAAGGGTGCTTTGCCAGCATAATTTATGCCATGAAAATGTTTACTGTGGCAGTGTTACGAGTAGCAAAGACAACAACAACCGCAACTATGTACTACCTCTTGTGGCATGCAACTTCCTGGTTGTATTGGCAATTTGTGTGTTTTATGCACACAAAAGGCGTCAACGTGCCTAATTAAATTATTTGAATTGCAGCGCAAAAATGTAAGCGATGAAATCGCCTATGAAATTTACTTGGCCATGTAAGGCGTGCCCCTTTGGGCCTATTTATTTATCCCACTTTGTTCCACTTGCCGCCTGCCAATGAAGCGGCACAAATGCTTGCCATGTGGTAAGTTATTGGGGCATGTAAATTACTATTGTATTGTAGCAACTACCACCCACTCCGCGTGCTTCAATGGCGCAGAGTCAGCTGATTTGTTGGGTATGCCTAGAGACCGCAAAAAGTAACCCAATGCAGACTAACGTCGTACAAGTACCTCCACTACAAGTAACCAACTTGCCGTGTTTTGTGCACCTTGGTGCCACTAAGTGTAGGTACATGTAGCAAGTAACTTCAATTATATAAGCATTTGCCGCATTGACTCTGGGCTTTGCTTGAAAGTTATATCACACTTGGCTTCTAGTTTCTATGGCACAAAAGAAAACAACAAATAACAATAGACAATGTTACGAGGGCGGCTTAATCAGTCGTTAGGAATTCGAGTAAAGATTTTGAATTATTGATGTATCGAACTATGCATTTATTTGACCTGAGGGACAGAATTTCTCCAAATGATGTTAATTAAAAGGATTAAGTAACTGAAACGAACTGAAAGTTAACAACTGTTTTAAAACATTTATAAAAAATCTGATATACTTGCAGTTCATGTTTGTCATACAAAGTATGAGTAGATGTTATATAAAGGTTTATAAGCGTTGTGCAAACCAAAATTGTAAAGTCAGAAAAGAAAATCGGAACTTCCCGAAATTCAGCTAACAAATGATCAGCGAGATTATAGCCGTTGATATCGAAATTTACATATTTATTAATATTCCTAAGCGCTGTGTCAAATTTGAAAATTCTATTTCGGTACTTATCACGTTTTCAAAACAAAAATCGCCCACTTGCGACTTAAAAGCGAGTCATCTTTTAAAAGTTTCAGCCAAGCATAGTGGGTTACTGTCAAACATTTATTTTATATTTTAATAGGTTTGCTGGGTGATTGCAGATAAACTTTTTCGCTTACTTATCAAACTACCCTCGTGCAACATCCAGCCATCCACCTAAGTGCCCAAATAGCTTAAAATTGTTAACTGTCACATTTTGGAGCTTTTGTTTTGGGCGCCTGCAATTGGCTCTGCATCCGCAGCGCACGGCTTCAAACGAGACGAAACCAATTCTCTGAGCTGTTGTTGCCTGCTACTGTTCATGTTGTCGTTATTGTCAACGTCATTCCGTCATTTGGCATCAGCAGATGTTTAAGCCAGTTTGATATACGAAAAAAATCCCATTGGAGAATTGCTTGAATTGAACTTTATTCAAAGGACTTACACGCTATTTAAAAGTAAAACTTTTAATAATGCGGTGTTTTTAATAATTTTAATTTTTAATTTTATATACAAAATCTTATGTTTTTCAAATCTATTGGGAATTGAAGGACAGATTTGACCGTTCAGTTTTGTTTTATTATTATATTTTTATGCTTTTCGAAGCTTGGAACTATCTACTTTTTGCTTATTTTTCATAAAAAATTCATGGTGCACTGAATTCATTCATTATTGAATGGTATTTTTTTACCCAAAAAAAGCTTTTTCAATTTAAAATAATGAATAACAATTATTTTAGCGAAAGTTTGGATTCGTTTTGAGTTTAAAGGTTGCTTGAAAAAAATTTATTATACATTATAACAAATTTTTAAAAAAATAAAAAAAGTAATGAATATAAGAAATTAAGAAAATTAATTATTTATTTTTTCATGCAAAATGAGCTGGTGAAATTCTAAAGACATTTGAAACTTTATAAAATTTATTCAAAAAGTTTATTTTATTACCCAATAATTTTTTATTTATGACAAATGGAGGTGTTACTAATGAAAGCGATTTAATGAATTAGAATTTTATTCCAATGTTTTGTTTTTGAATAATAAATTAAAACGACTTTTATGCCAAAATACCAGAAACTTTTTTCAAGCATTTTGCACTTCGGGAGTGTCTACACTTTACACTTGGGCTGCGTTTGTGGCAACAAGCTACATGCCCCCAAGTTGAATGCCACCGTAATAGATGCATTTTTTGGCATTCAGTTGTGGTTTTTGTACCATGGAATATATCATTCGAAATGCAATGTCGACAATTGCAATATGCATGGTGCATTGCCCGCGGCTATGTATGACATTTCGTGCAAAAACTGTGAAAATTATAAAATCGTACAAAATAAAGAAGCAGAAGAAGCATAAGCAGCTGTTTTTAAAAGCCATCATATCTCCACAATGGCCTTTAATTGTTTAGTTGTGGAATTATCAATCAGATTCGCTATAGCCAGCTATTTGGACTTGAAAGTTTTTCAGCTGAGTTACGTATTTACATTTTTATTGACTCGCTACAAAACTTAACCTCATCTTAGTTATAATAATAATATTTTTAATTTCATATATGTATGTATATATCAGTAGATTTCAAGTTAGTGAAATAGATGTAGCTGAACACTTTTAGATAAATAAATTTGAAAAGATGAAAGATATTTTTTTCAGAAAAGTAGATATGGCATTGGAGATGGGTGGGCTGAAAAATAAATGTAATACTTTTGGGGAATGACAGCTTACCAAGAAATCAAACAGGGCAAATGGTTGGCAGTATTAATAACCAAGAGTTCGCAGCACAAAGTGATTAAAGTGATTAAGGAAAACAGCAGCCCTGAGTATAATTGTCCAGACTGATATATCCTTACTGTTAATATTTAGGCTTTACAAAAGTCGAGAAATCTATACTTAATATTTATGTAAAATATAAGAGGAACGAGTAACATATTTCTATTTAAACGGAACAAAGCGCAGTTCATCAGAGCTTGTATTTTACATATATATTAAGTATAGATTGCTGGACTCAAAGTCTTATAAATGTACAATTAAGGCACGAAAATGTATCGTAGAAGCCTTCTACAAGAAATCAGTTAATTAGGACTTGAAATAATTGAATCTTTGTGAGAAACATTAACTAGAGCATTTGGACGTACTTATCGTTAACGAAAAATATAGCTTATTCGCAATTGATAGTCCATATGATTCTTATTGAATTAAAAAGACGGAAGGAGTTTGATATATAGAGTGCGCAGTGTGTTGTTGCTCTTTTTATTTATATATTTCCCAGAGAAACAATGATGATACTGTTTTACAACCTTTGAGGAAATCTTTTCAATCTAAACCATACCATTTAAAAAGAATAATTTATTTATTTAAGAACCATATGAATAACTGTTTCGCCAACAGCAGCTATTTTTGTGATATGTACAAAAAATGGAATTTAAGTGAATTCCGGCCAAATGTGATTCTAAGCGGGCATCTTAGATCTGTCAACTATCTAACTAATAATAATATTTTATTGTATAAGGATTTTTATTTGGAAACCATATTTTGGGGATTTTATTTTAGTATTTACACTAAAACACTTTCTTGGTGTTTATATTTTAATTTGTTTTGCTAAAAATGAAAGCATCAAAAATTTGTATTGAAATCGCGCCATAAATTGTTCTGATTTACTTCAAAAGCGCAAAATAATAATATTATTGATACTGTAATCCATTACAGCTTCCTTGTTTGGCTTGGTGTCGAATAAAGTGTGATATGATTCTAAATTTATAAGGCAAGTGTGCTTAGGGCACAAATTCTGCCCAAATCCCATACAGACTTCAACTGTGAACTTTCCAACACGCTTTTGCTTAGTTATCGCTTCCGCTCTGGCTCTCATTTACGCTCTTGCTGACTGCGCTGCTTACTTAATTGATTGCTTCAATTCTCAAAGTTCCCAAATATTTGATTTTTTTTTATATTAACAGGCTGCACTCTACTTTCACTTAATAACAAATGAAACACGATAGCTTTGCATATGGATTTTGTTATTTTATGGAAATAGTCTCAAAGGACAATTACTTTGCAACATGGCGAAAGTTGTACTTGTATTCCGTTTTCTTGTTGTTTGTAATTGCTGAAATCTGAAGAGGTGGACGCTGTGGTACGTGAAAATGATTCGTTTAAAGTTTTATGTTTACAATAGCGGCTCGAATAGTAAGACTTATAAACACACAATGCGCAGATCATAGTAAAAGGGCTGGAAAAAAACACATTTCTTTTTATTTGTACGATTACATACAATAGGCGTAAATCTATTGTTCCATCGACGATTGTGAAAGTCCAGAGCCACTAAAGAGATTTGCATACGAAAAGCGAAGAAATACGAGACTTCAAACAGTAGCTTGAAGCCACAATTAGTGCGCTTTTTCTTTGGGCCCGTTGTGGATTACAAGTTAACGAGCGAATTTCTTGGTGACCAAGAATTGTAGGCTAAGTATATTATTTTTGGTCATAGACATAATAACACAATGACTAAGCTGAGCGCGTGCTTTTTTATGGCTTATAAAATATAGTTTATTATAATATTGTTACGGTTGTATATTATATATTTTGGTTTGTTAATTTGAGGTTGACGTAATTATAATAAAACTGAAAGTGAATGAAGAAATGCTTGAGCTGCGATTTTGGCTGAATCATAATTTCTGCTTGGCTGAGTTAACTTGGTCGAAACCGAATGACATGATCAATAGTAGAGTGGGGCGACCAAAAAAGGATTGACAAGAACGTAGCAAAGTGTACAAGCGTAGCATAATAAACAGCAGGTAAACGTATATAAATAATAAATTGTCAATTGCAATGTGTATGTGTGTGTGTGCGTGCAAGATTGGCCACATTGTAGCCAAAGTAAATGTTTATTAACTTGGATAAGGTACACCGCTTGGCCGTTGATTTCGTACGCTACGTTGCGGTCGACATTATAGCTTGGCATTTTTTTTTGTTTTTCTTCTATCTGCGCTCTTACCATTTGCAACAAAGTTTTGACCAACATTGTTTGGTTGTCGCTTGTTGTTGTCTGTTGGCTGTTGTTGTCTGTTGCATGTTGTTCGTGTTTTGCGTCAACGAGTTTTTCTTTTTTTTTTCTCTCATTTCGTTGGCGCTGCGACGCTTTATAATACGTATACGCCGTATAGTATTCAACTAGTTTGTTTGACTGCCTTGTCTTGTTTCTGCGCTGCGGTTTGTCTGCGTCACTTGTCTGCATTAAATTTGACCCAAATTATTTGTGTAGCCAAGAATTAAGTGCAGTTTGACACACAAAGCTGTCACTTAAAATGGACACTTTTAGTGCGCGGACAAATTAGGCAAGATCGCGAGTTAACTTGGTCTACTGATGGCCAAAGCACGATCACGATGGACGACGTCAAGGCAGGTGAAATTTAATGATTATATCCATGGCTTGTTGAGCGTTTTGTTTTATGATTATATTACAGTGTTAAATATTGGCACAAGGCGTTTTGAAAAGTTTGGCAACATGGTGGATAAACGTAACTATGGTTAGAGGATATACATATACACGAAGCGTGGCTTAAAGCTAATCGACCTTGGCAAGGTAAAATTTCGGATACTAATGTTGCACAGAACAAATGTTTGGCAGTGTTGATTCGAAGTTAAAGATATTGCAACTCGCAATTAAGTAACAAAGCAGTGCAAATGTGCGCAAGATTGACAATCAGCAAATTAAGAGGCTGCTCAGCTCTGAATAAAACCTACTTGATAGACACGATGATTATAATTGCATTGCTAAAAATCTCACTTTGGAATCAATGACAAAATTATTTTTTATTTTGAATTCGTTAATTAATGAAAATTGAAACACAGTTTCAATGAATTTTCGGGGTTCCCCGAATATAATCAAAGGCAACAGCCATCTAACGCGTCTCTGCATACAACACTTTTCTCTTCTGATGAAATAAAAAAAAAATAAAATTACTTCAAATTATAGAATCGTTAACTTGAATTGTGTTTTCCCAGCCAATCCACTTCTATGCGTCTCAAGGTTGCCATGACGAAATAGTTCGGTTTATTAACTGCGGTTTGGCGCAATTTATTAGCTAATATTAGTTAGACAAGGGTGTAGACCAGTTTGATTTCCGCAAAAGATTTGCAAATTTTTTGCAAATATTTTTCAATGCTAATCAAAATGTCGCCAATTCGCAAGCAACAAAGGAGCTAAGCCGCAAATTAGGTAACATAGTTTATGACAATGTATAAGTTATCTGCAAATTTTTTGCGTGTTTTTGACCTAGTTTTTTTTTGTTTTTATATTTTGGCATTATGCATATGTTTAATTAAAAATTCGCAAAAAGGTGCGATCTTTTATATAAGTTTTGCAATCTGCGCAACTCGAGCGACATTATCTATACATACATACTTTTTTTTTGCAATCTACCAAACTTGTATTTAAATGGCCGCATTTATAATATATTTGCAACTTGAACATTCCGTTTGGCCTTTGCTTTTTTGCTTTTCATTTAAACGAGTGTTTTAAATGCATTTACTACGGCTCGAAGACATTTCAGCTAAGCCAAATTGGCCAAATGGGCTGTGGCTGGTAAAAAAAAATAAATTTATGAAATGAAATTGAGCATGAGATACTTTCCATTTTGTCTTGGCAAAGACTTTGGTTAGTTGCCAAATTGCCACCGAGTTAGCTGTCAAATGGTTAACAATTAGTTGCAAACTAAATGATGAGCATGCAAAGAATGCCTAAGTGAGAGTTGTCAAGTAGTTAAAGATTAAAGGAAGTTGGTATGAGGCATTAAAACTAAAAATACTTCAATATAAAAGAGATCATTTAAAACTGAAAGATAGTTAAGTTAAGCAAGCTGATATGTGTAGTTGTCACTTGCTTACTTGTAGTTTTTAACTTTCTTAAAATACAACTTAAAAGGCTTGATTTTATTTTCTATGAACTTTTAGAAGAGGAGAGATTTTGGCAAGGAATATGCTCTTACACTGTGGAAAAAACTTAAATTCATCATCTTTTTGACGAACATTAAGACAGTAAGGAGTCTTTAATTGTATGTATTTCCATAAGAGTTTCATCAGAAGAATCTAACTTACTGTTATGGATTTTTTTTTTACAATTCAAATCACAAAGTCGACGGTTACTGCCTTTCTTGAAAAGGGAATTGTCCTTTCAACAAGTAAGCAAAGTAATTCAAAATGTTCATTTGGAAGATTCTGATATTTTCTGTGAACTAACAAAGTGATCAATTTCATATTAAGCTATGTCACCGTCCAGCTTGCAATGGCTTTTCAAAAACATAAGTAAAAAAAATACTCCAAAAAATAAACGTAAATTTTATGTTAAACTCGAATACCATTTAGTTGTTGTAGACGATGATGGAAATCCTTCAAAGATGTCGACTATCTGTCATTTTAGAAATCATTGTTGGTATTGTTGCAATTCTGCTATGCTGGACTTGCTCGATTTTTTGTTCGGAAATACAATGAAATGATATATGAAACAATATGAAAAAATTGTGTAATCAGCCCAGGCATATTAAACGAAATCCTTTAAAACTTTCTGCTATGATGCGTATAATTTTGACGCTCATAAAATTAACAGCAAACTGTTAATTAATTAAAAAATAGCGGCGTTAATTTTAAAATCAAATATACAAATTGTTTTTTTTTGTAGGTTGCCAAATTAAACAAATAATTGTGGATCAGTCAGTTGAACAAACACAATAATTTCACTATATCGAAATATTATTGTGCAGCAGCTGCGAACCGTTGCACGCGCTTTATTGTCATCATTATAAAATAAAAAAAAAAATTTTAAATTAAAAATAAAAAATTTAATACAAGCTGAAACAAGTTCTGGAACTAGTTTAGTAAGCTTAATCTTCTAACAATGTATGTAGAACCTCGGGACCCAAAAAACAAAAAACAAAGAAAGAAACTCACAATGAGTTTTGTTTGACGAAAATTTCGAGCATTACCGAGCACTGTGTCGTAATCATTGCCAAAAAGCCAGCTGTTGGTGACATTTTCGCTGAGCGGAGCACAGTGCACGTCGAGATTAGCTGCAACGGGTTCAACGGGTTTGTCATTGGAATTTCAATTTGAATTTTGGTATTTGGTATTTAGCAACTAATTAGCTGTTTTTGGGGTCGGGTAAGCGTGTGTGTGTGTGTGTGTGTGTTGGGGAATCTGCTAGCTTAGTGTTGGGAGCTACCCAGTCCTAAATATGAAGGTGTCAAGCAAAAGATTGTTATTATGCCAAGTTATTGTAGTTGCATTAAAGGCCAACTCTTATCGAGAAGTTCGTCATCAAGTTATGCGCTCTATGCGCTTGCTTGCATATATATGTGTGAGTATCTGTGTGAGCTGGCGTAAGTGTGTGTGTGTGTGTGTGCGTGCAACTTCCTACTTTTCGCCTTACAAGCCGCATACAGGAAATTTGAGCAAATTACCGCTGCGTTTTACATCTTTCTTGATTTTGCAATAATTATGCCCACATTGCGTTTAACTATAATGTTGTTGTTGTTGCTGTTGTTGCTGTTGTGCCGCGGCGGTAAGTTTATAGCCGTATTTGCTGATACCTCGTTTAATATTGCCAAACGTATAAAGTAGCTGCGTTTATTTCGTTTTTTATACCCCATTTTTTTTTTTTGGGGTGTGGTTGCAATAGCAAAAACAACAACAACAACAACAGCAGCAACAACAAAAACAACCACAACACTTGCACGGTAGTCTATTTGTTGTTGGTGCCGCTTTTGTTTTTAAAAAAAATTCCATTTAACCCATAAGAAAAATGAGTTTTAAATCAATTTTTTTTGTGTTGCAGCTTGGCCAGCAAACGAGGCACAGCCTCAACCGACAACCGTTTCAAGCACGAAACAAAATAAAACGTGTAAAAGTATTACACGAGGCAATTATAAAGTTGTTGTTTTTTTTCGATGCTTTTTTATTTTTTTGTCGGGCTAACATATAAGGCGCGTTAGGCTAAGCAGCGTCACATAGATACAAAGATACCCAAATACATAGATGCATTTGTTTGGCCAACATTATTTGTTTGCTTCGAGCCTGGAGCTTTATACATCGATGTCTGCTTAAATTGCTGGCTGAATGGATGAATGGACACATTGAACGTCCCAATGTACAAACAACTCTTTCCTTGACTCTGGCATATTTTTTTTAATGTTGCATTGTTTTAATTGGCCTAAAAAATCACCTTGAAATTGCTTAAAGTTTTTCTCTTCTTTTCTTTGTTTTGGCTATTTGAACTATTTGCAAAAGAAAAGCGTTAAGGTTTGTGAAATTTAGAGATAAGTAATGGCAGGCGTAGTAAAAACATAAATAATTGTAGCGCAAAAAATATAAATTGGCTCAAAGCTTAACAGCGCTCAAAGTGAACAGTTTACAAACTCTTTAATATTAAGATAATCTCCATTTAAGACAGTTTATTAATGGCAAATGTTTTTTTTGTTTTTGTAAAAGAAATGCTCACTGCTCTCAGTTTGTGGTCAGTGGTATTGTTGTATTTAATATTTATGAGGTAAGCGAATTAAAAAGAAAAAATATGAAATTGTGATCATTATAAAATATATAATTCACAAATAAATTACAAACAACTTCCGTTTTAGAGAATCAAAATAGATGGACAGCCTTGCAAATCTACAGGTGTATAGATGCAGTTTGTAACAAAAACTTGTAGATCGGTGGAATTACGTTTGTCTAGAGTTTGAAGGATCAAATATATTTTAAAAGCAACTCGATAAAATGCCTTACATTATATAGTCTGCATATAAGTTATACCCATAAGATATTTTAAGTTCTTAAAAAATTTGTTTGTGTAAAGAATAACTGTTTGCAATAAAATGAAACCATTATTTGCTTGAGAAATAATTTTAAATAATATTGAATAAATTTATCAAAACTTTCTTTCAGAAAAAATTTAAATTGATAACACTTTATTATTTATTAAAAGCAAAAGCGTAGTACAAGTATTTTTCCAATATCCTTTAAAATATGAATACAATTTTTTTGAGAACAATGTGTTAAAAAATTGATTTCTTTGCAAGAACAATTGTAATAAAAAAATCCACATTGTAATAAGAAAAACTTAAAGAAAAAGCATTTGGATAATAATTTTTATAATATTAATGATAAGTAGTAATTGTTGTTGTGAAAATGTTATGCAATCGAAAAGAAAAATCTTGAAGGCAGTTTTAAAAATAAATATTTCTCAAATAGTCTTTAAAAGTAAAATATATATTTAAAAAATTTTTATAAATAAATGGCTGCAGCTTATTGAAGTCTTTAATAAACTTTTTAACAAGCAAAATAGCTTTAAGCGAAATATTTATTTAATTTATTTAGACAAATATATAAAGGAATATAATTATATAATGATAATTTTTGAAATTTGAATATCAATAATGACTGTTTGTGCGATGAAATAAAATAATGCATTGAACTTATTTGAGAAAAAAAACGAAACGAAAAACGTTTGTTTGTAATCATTGTAAATTATTTTAAAAACTGGTGCCTGAAATCTTTATACAGAAAAACTTGTAATTCCAAATTAAAAGTCACTGTCACACCAACCAGTTTTTAAGAAAATTTTGCCGAAAATTCCATGGGTACTGCCAAGTAGTATTTTGGCATGATTGAACGAACACCTTGGGACTGCTGTCCATGCCACTCTAGAAATAATCAAACCAAATATGGTATTGAAGGCCATTCCTGACATCACCTAAGTGCAGTAATGCTACATGTAATAGGTTTGCCCAAATACATTGTTTTTTAATTTAAAACCCAATCTATTGGATCAACGCAATATAAATGCATTTTATTTCAAAACTATTATTATCTTTGCCTCAATATATATTTATAAAGTGCGCTATCAATTATGTTGAAGGAAGCATATATTAACAGTGTGTTTATGACTATATCGGAAAGTAGTCGTAAAAAAGTAATATATACAAGCAAATAAGGTGCTTTTTTGTGTATTTTTTATACAAATTTATAAAAAATTATTAAGAAAATTTTTAATATAATTTTGCCCTTTGAGCTGAATATATATTTAAACATAATATATCTCAGCTTTCTCTTGGGTATTTGTTTGCTTGAGTCGGTTAGTAAATGTAGTATCTGTTGCGGGAATAAACACAGGATTCATTAGTTTTCACAAAGTAAAAAATTTCTAATTGTTAATTTTCATTAGTTTTTTCTTTGGAATCTGCTGAAATTAAAGTAACTCTACCATAACTCTATTAATAATTATATGCATTAAAAAGTTGTAAATTTTTCTTGAATTAAATATTCATATGAGTAAAAGTGACTCTCTTATGGAAACATGCCATTCAGAAAATAATAACATAAATAATAATACGCGAAATAAATCTATTTTTATAAAACAAAAATTTTCTATGAAATTGTAAATTTTCTTTAATAAAGATTGCACTGTAATTGTTAAAATAAAAGTGACTTACGGAATTAATCTCCTTTTACAAATAAATAATTGTCTAATAAATTGAAAATTTTCTTGAATTAAGTATTCATATGAGCCTGTTGAAATATAATAAACTTGAGAAAAATTGCATAATTTCTTAAATTAAACTTTCCTGTAAGTCTGCTGAAATAAAAATAACTTAGTGGCTGTTGAACAAAAATACCTTGCAAAAAATGACCCTATAGCTGCACTTCCTTTTTAAAAAAAAACTTTTGCTCTCTCTCTGCCACTCACTAACAACAACAAATTTCACTAGTTTAATTTGCAATTTAATTGCGTCAAACAATATTTATTTTGTAAAAACAAAAAAAAAGATATGTTTTTTTTTGTTCAAACACACTGACAGGCAACGTCACAAGGCCGCAAAGAAAATAGATTGTGTGTGTGTCTGTGTGTGTTTGGGGAGTGTGCAGATTTCCTGCTTACTTTTCCAGTTTATTAAACTGGAAATGGCAATAGCCTTGGATTGGAGCGCTGTTAGAGCGCCTCATTTGACCACATTTTGATGTCAAGCGGCACACCAATGAAAGGTAACGGCAGATGCCTATGAATGAGTGTGTGTGTGCGTGTGTGTGTGAGGTGGCAACACTGTTTTAGCCATAGTTGTCGCCATAGTTTGCTGTCATTGTTGGCTGACAACATGGTTACCATTGCTAGCGGAAAGAGGCAATGCATCAAACACTAACAAGCCACGCATCTTTGCTGCCACGCTCTGTGGCAGCCACTGTTTTGCCCGTTTTGTTGTTATAAATTTTATAGTTTTTTTTTTCGTTGTATTTGTGTATTTAACAGTTTGCACAAATTGTATTTTTCAAGCGCGAATGTCAAGTTTGAGTGAGAAAAAGCTGGAGCGTTCACTTTTTTCCACGTTTGTGTATTTTTCTGCAAAACTATGCTGCTTGGATATACTTTTGATTTTATTGTGGTCTGAACTTTGTTTATTATTATTTTTATTTTTGGCATGCAACATGCAGCAAGCAGCTTGTAGTGTGTGTGAGATAGTTGCTTTTACGTTAATTACGCGCTGAGCTGGTAGTAAAGCAATTAATGTGGCTGGCTTTTGCATATTGCGTATACGCCACGTTGTTGGTTTCATATTGCTTTATTTTGGGCTTTATAAATACGAAAAAAAAAGAAAGTTTGTCTAGCGTTCAACAAGGCCAGACTATGCCGGTCTTTGTTGCCTCAGCATTTAGTTGCTCTGATGTGTTCATTAGCGTGCAAATTGGCAAACTGCAATTAAATTTCCAGTTACAACAACAACAACTTGTAGGCTGCTCCTTGCTTAGCTGGTTAATTTTTTCTTCTTAATTTTTGCAGCTATCCATACATCAATACTTTATTAAAAATACATCAATTTGTGGCATTAGATTTTTTGGCTTTTGCCGCATTAATTAAACATTAATCATTTAAGCGCAGCTTCGAAGAGGCCTCATTATGCATAGAAACAGCAGTCAATCAATTAATCAATCAATTGTTATATTATAAATGCCAGCCATGTTTGACTTTTATGGCTTATTTAAATGGTAACACTTTTTCAGCTGATGGCACGCTTTTGGCTTATTTTACATGTTAATTAAAAAATTTGTTTTAACTTATTTCAACTTTTTTTTACCTTTTTTGCGTTGTTGCGGCTGCTGTGGCGGTGAACCGCCTATGCGCACTGCCTGCGTTGCTGGTAAATCCAAAAGTAATGCTACTAATGCCAGACAACCTATAAAATGTTTTAATCCTTTGTGCGGCATGGTCCATTTAATTGGCATTTTGTACAAAATTGTATTATTTTTAAATTAATTAAGTAGCACAAATCACTATTGATTGGCACAGCGCGTTGTCCTGTGGCGCAAGTAATGCGCTTTAGCTGAGACTAGTACAGAGACAGGATATGCACTTTAAATATTAAGCGTTACTCAACAAACAACGTTTAATAACATTTGCAAAAAATGTTTAAACAATTTAAATATTTATTATTATTTTTGAAATTTTCGAATTTTAGCGCGAGTTACGTTATCCGCAGACTGACTGAGATGATGGCAGGCAACACAACTGCAGCTGAACCAAAACGAAGTACGAAACTTTGGCACAGCGATTTTGAAACACGCGCCCCGCGTATAAGCACCAAACTGAAGTGTTGACCGTGCAAGTACGACTATATAAAACCTTTCCAGCGCACTGCAAGCGGCTTGAGCTTGCGCCAACTAGAGAGGGGGAGAGTCCAAAGTGAATCACGCGATGGCGGCCCAGAGAGCGCAAGAAACTTCAGTTGCAGCAGAGGCTGGCGCGCAAGCCAAGCCGCCAGTGGCAAAGAGCAAAAACGCTCAGCTCTGACACTAAGCTTAAGAAAGCTTTTACTTTAAGAGAGCGTATTGTAGCACGTAAGTTGTAAAGCTCTGCTGAGCACAATGCGTTGTGCGTGTGAGTGTGAGTGTGTATGCGTGTGAGTTTCAAACAAAAGACTTAAGACACAAACTTGCTCTACATTTTGAAGTGACTTTATTGCCATAAAATTGACATAATTTTGCAAATTTTATTTAAATTTTATTAAATTAACAGAACTTTACATAAACTTTAATAAATAAAGATATTTATGTGCAGCTTAGAAGACGTCGCTCTCTTCTGCTGAGCTCTACAAAAAGCGCTCATATCGTTTACGATATTACAAACTTTACAAGCTGCACTTGTATTAGTTTCATTGATAACCAACTTCGTTGGTTGTCGTTATTGTTGTTGCTGTTGTTGCCTTAGTTTATGGCGCAAACTTATCTTTTAATAATTTTCTTGTCAACGTGTTGGGTCTTCCGCCTTGACTTATGCATTACTTTAGTTAACTAATTAACGCCAAACTTTTGGACACTTCCCTGTATTTCTTATAAATTACATGTGATAAAATAATTCCAAATTTTCAATATACGCGAAATAAGCGTGCAGCACAATGACAATCAAATTAATTAGTTGCATGTGCGCTCGCTCTGCCATGCCACAAGCCTATTTACAATTTTAGGTGCTGTAATTTAAAATATTATAATCAAACTTTGTATATGGCTATGGTGTGAAACGTTGACTTTGGCTTGCTGAAATTCAATTACATACTGCTGCTTTTACTTAAACTGACATTGGCTCCCCATCCCATCCAAACTACACGAAGTGGTGCAAAATAAAAAGTAAAAGCCATGGCTTAAACACACTCACACACACACACAGACTCATCACACACACTGACACGCACAACACATGCAAATTTTTGAGACGTATTGCATTTCGGCTTTTGGCATTTTCCCCAAAACCACTTAATCGGTAGTTCACCCCATAAAATTTGCACGGGCACTGGCCACCACCACTGGTTGTTAAACCGGGGCGGGCGATGGCTGTCTTTTGAACTTGTTGTCTTGTATTTGGCTGTCAGACAGAGACACATGCAAGAGATGTGGTCTTGAAAAGTGCATTTGTTTGTAGTCAAAACATAGCGGTCATGTGGGAGCAGCAACAAGTCGAAAGTCTGTGTAAATATCGTAATGTACTCTCTCTAAAGCAGGGTATATGCATTTGGATTGAAGTTATGAAAGTGTTTGAATGAATGGATTGATCAATAAGTTTAAGAGAAATTTTGGCAATTTGATCTCTTCCTTAGCTTCATTATAATTAAGTTTACTGATTGCCTGTATCTTAAATTGTTTAGATGCTTTATATTGTCAAAAGTCAGCATATACAGGAAGTGTGGAGAAGAAAAGAGAAAACATGTTGGTTAAGAATCAGCTAAAGTTTAAAATCACAAAATAAGCAATATTTGTTGAAGAACAGTTGACGTGCATTAAGTCATCAAGTAATTTCCGTTTCTATAGCTGATTTTAGGCCCGAATCAATTAGTGAAATTCATTTAATTGAAATTGTCATAAATTAACAATTTTAATGAAAACTTCAATTTAAAGAAATATTGAGTATATATATAAATTGCGATTTTTCTATATAGTTTCCTATCAGATTTTTCAAAAAAAGTGTTAAAACTTAATTTGACTTCATACGTCCTATACGTGAAATTTAATGTTTGCAGATAACCTCATGTGAGTATAAGACGTGGCGGCATTTATCCCACTGAGTATACTGTTTTCTAAATTTTGCAAAAGAATATCATTAATATATTGTTCAATATTGGCACCTCCAATAATACTTACTATTGAGACCTTCTTTGCGTAATGTGTGACAATCTTACGTTAGCCGACTAAGGTCGTGACCTACTGTTTTGGGCAACAAAGAAGTTTCCCACTCACAATAACGTTCCGGCTTCGATGCGTCTAAACACAAGTATTTCTTCAACGAAACAGTGACTTTTTCGAAGTGCATTCATAGTTCTTGCAAGACCCTTAAGTCCAATTGTAATTAAGCCAGAGTTGACCTGGGTAAAATTGAAAAAAGGCCTTGCTTTACCGAGTGTGAATTTTGATAGTAAACTTTATTAACTTGTAATAGCTGCTTGATTGTCAATTGATCAAATTGAACTTGGTCCGCACTTCAATCGCGTGCTGTAATTAAAAAAAAAGTTCATAAAAAATCACCCTTTCTTTTAGAGCAGTCTAGTGGTCGTTGGAATTAAATGAAAAGTTTTCAAGAATAATTGGATTTATTATAAAGATATTTGTTTGTAAATTATGAAGTTTTTAATGTATCCAAGCACTCTGTGTTACCCTTTACGTGCCATTGATAAATTGGAGAGGTAACTCAATTAAGAAAGTTCGCCGAAATTCAATCCTTTTGCTTACATAACGATGTCCGTCATAGACAATAGACAAGTGTTGGCAAGTATTTGCTACAAAATCAAAGTGAGTTAAGATCAGCACGAGATACAGTGAAAAAAGCGATTTTCGAAGGTCCACCATATTTTTTTGGAATATATTGTAACATATTATCATCTAAAAGAAATGTGAGATGACCTGATAATTTTTCAGCAAACTTCCCTGAGAGAAAAAGACTAGGTATTTTCAAACAAGGTTACTCTAACGATGTATGTGGTCGTTGGTATCCCTGTGGTAGTGCAGTCGCTGTATTAGGACAGGGCTACAAAAAATACACCCTTTGCATAAGACAAGCTCTATAAATTGAAGACACCACCTTTCGGATTCAGCTATAAATGGCCCTTGGGGGTGCTGTCAGAATAGGCGAGGAAAATGATTTTTTGAAAATAGAATGTCAATACTATTTTAAGTCGTTCTGTTTTAACAAGATTTCTTATTGTAAGTACATTTTTCGGAATTATTTTATATTTTTTTCTTACTATTAGTATATATAAATTTGTTGAAGGTTACAAGTTTTTATATTAGTAATGCACTTTTTGGATTGCGATTGCTCGGTTAAAATGAAATCCTTTTTAAATTAGAACGGCGTCTTTTTCTTACTGTATCATTCTCATCATCTATTAAATATAGTAAGCATACCAATTCCAAAATCTGTGTCAGTGTATATGAGTTTCGTACATCTGAACTTACATTTTCGTAACAAACATTGCATTTTGCATTATTTTTCCTACATCTGTGTGTTGGGAGTGCGTTGTGCGAAATCAGTTTGTTGTGGTCTGTTAAGAGAAAATCGCAGTAAAGCAATGCATGGCTAATTGTTGGCCAATTGGATATGGAAAACTTTAGCAAAGTGCTCTAAGCAAAAAATAAAAGCAAAATTCCGATTGTGTAACCTAATTTAATGAAATATTAATTCACTTTTAAAGAATCCAACGTTGACAATCGGCGCGTTTGATGCATCTGCCTTGTTCTGAGCCTTTTCTGACCCATCCCTCTGGACAAGCGCAACCCTGTTTGCAAGGACGTGGACGGCATTTGCGTTTGTACATATAATCCGAGCAGATCCTGGGACATGCGGGCAGACAATCCACCATGACATCATCATGTATGCAGACTAAATGAGAAGAGAACTTTAAGTAGAGCAAAACTGGTAAATGAGAGCGTCAATGTGTCAGTTCTCTCACACACATTCGCTAGATTAACGCTCGCGCACTCAATTGTGCTTTTGCTGACTGCAATGCATTTTAATATAACTTACTTTTTAGCAGAGATGGAAGATGAGCTTGTATAAAAGTTAACCCGAAAAGATAAATTCCAAGTTGAAGAATATTTATTATACCAAACTGCATTTTAGCAAGATGCTGGTTTCAGTTTTAAAAACACTTTCATTTTACAGCCTTAAGTAGGTTATATGGCTAAGTTCATCAAAGTGATTGGTTACACTTCAAATAAAAGGTGGAACGCCAAATTAAAGTAGTGTTTTTTTTTTTTTTGCAATAAATAAAATTACATTTTGCAGTTGATGTAATATGCAGGGAGTTGTTGGTATTTAATTTTGAAGCTTATCATTTGGTACCGACAAAGAGCAATGGCAGCTACAATGATAAATTTGTAAGCCAATTTATAACAAGTTATGAGTATTGTTAAATACAAATATTGAAAAGTTTTTAAGTTTTGGAAATTAAAAACTTCATTATGGGGCGTGTCGGCGGCGCCTACCGCGTACTCTCGTTTCAACGTGGCTAGCATATCCGTGGCGTTATTTTTTTTATGAGTTTAAGCTTTTAATTTGGGACCAACCTGCTCGAATTTTTTGATTTTTTTTTCTTAAGCACAAAGAAATACATAGTTGAAAAGACTATACAAAATTAAAATACCTTCACTTTTGGTTTCATTGTGCTGGCCAAATAAAAGATCCCAATCTGCGCCAAAGTCCAAAACTAAAATAGAAACCGAAATAACAGAATTTGTTACTTTATTTAGCGGCCAAACACCTCCGCCCAAAGTGGCATGAGAAAAAATAAAAAAAAAACAAAAGACGCTTTTTAGTTAACAAATTTATTGGCTTTGTCCATGCGCGTATCAGACTTTAGGGGTTTTATTTTTATTTCGCGGTACACCCAAGCCCACAACAACTAAAATAAGAGACTTTTGCCATAAACCCAAAAATGAATCACGACTTTATGCAAAATTGAATGCTCCTTTTCGGCTTCGAGTACAATATTATTATTATGACTAGTAATATTTTTGTGGCAGCTTATTTGCTAGTTGCAACAAGCCAACATTGGGCCATGTTTTATGCGCAGTTTTGGCAACAAACTTGCCAAATTAGCAACATTTAGTTTGACTTTAGTTTGATTTTCATTGCTGCAAATTATGACAATATTTTGGAATATGACAGTTGCCCTCCGCGTTTTCTGGGTAACTGGCACAAACGAAGCACGTTGCGGCCGTTTGTGGCCGTTTTGTGACCGTTGCCGCTGTAGTCTTGTGAGCTGGCAGACGCCTCCAGCCAGCACGAGTTCACTGTCATGACTTTTGGTTCAGTGGGCTCCCAGCTTGAGGCGGCAGTCTGGACACAGAAGTTGACCAAGTTGTCAGTTTCAATTGTTGCCGCGAATTGCATAATTTAATCTCAAAACCCTTTGGAATTGTAATTTAACAAATGAGCGCCCGCCCATTGGGTGCTTTAGGCCTGCGGCTATTTTTAACGCCTTTTATTGAGCTGTTAGTTGTTATGACTTAAACTTAGCACTTGGACTTGAGCAATAGTTTATACATTTTTGGCCAAAACAAAATGTTACACTAATTAAATTGCTCTGAAAGCAATTTATTAATTAATAGAATTCAAAAAACATGCGTTGTACCATTCGGCCCCACCCTTGGCAACAGAGCGCACAAATTTTTTAAATTTTTTTTTTTTTTTAATTTTAACAGCATCAAGGTCACACTTCCAGTCAGCTGCCAACGGTCCAACTCTGTGTATATACATACATTTTTTTTTGATACCTTTGCCGAATATGCGCAATCAGCAGGTCTGACCAGCGACAAGCCACCAACTATCCGGAGTGAATTGTATCCAAAAGATATACGAGTAATACCAATACCGCAACGTTTCCGAATGCCGTCCACTATGTCCAAATTGATTTTTAATTGCTGCACTGACTTGCCTCACTCACCTGCTCTTTCAATTCATTGGATCTCTTTGCCACTGTTGTTGTTGTTGTTGCTGTTGTTGTTGCCACACATTCCAAAACCTATAAAAATCTATATTGCAAAATTATGGAAGTACAGCGACGTTGTTGTTTTTGTCACAGTCTACCCAAAGCCCGGATTTTCCGCCCAGACAAATCAATTAGCTTAAGTGGAGTGTTAGTTCTGACGCTTTTCTTGTGCAACGCCCGAAAAGGAAACGCACGCTGCAAATTGCTTGAGGAAAACCAAAATACGCCGCCGCGTGTCCACGTCAAAAATGTTCACACGGCATACAAGTTCGGAGCTAGAAACTAGAAGCTTTACCAAGCCAGTCCAATTTGTTGATTTTAAGTATCCAACTAACGATTGTGCGGTGCTAAGGGGTTTGGCCTCTTTTCAAAGACTTTTGATATTGCATTTTCTTCTTCTTGTTGTACCACTTTCCATATACGATCATATGCTAGTTTTTGTACATAGAGTGCACTTGGAGAAAAAGTTGGCAATTTATAGAAATATTTGAGTGTATTTAATGAATGTTACAGCAAAATAGTTTTGTATAGAAATAAATGCATGTTTTCGACGCGGTGCTCAAAAAATGAAAGTACGCACAGCGAATGCCTGTAAATGTATAAAATAATCTATTTTTAACAATTGTTATGAAAGAACATAAAAAAAATATTTAAAGTGAGAATAGTTTTTATTACGTAATTGGTGTGATACTGAAAACTGCACCTAAAGATCGATATAAATCTTTGTTATTTATTTATTTATTATTAATATATGGGTACAACTAAGTCCAGTTGACCTTAAGATTAAACAAGTTAAAAAAGCCAGAGAACAACGTTGACCAAGTTAGGTTTTTAGGTTTTAGGTTAGTGATTGATCAAAGAAGCTCGGTTTGGGGAATCAAGATGAGATAAGATAAATAAAGAAATGAATTGGATAGACCGTTCAAAAGAGAGGATATCATGAGCTCATTATAGTTTACGCATAAGACACAAAAAGGCTCGTGTAACGCATAATTATTGTAGATCTACATAAAGTTAATGCTAGAGGTCGAAAATTACGAGTTACTCTACAAGGAATGATGAAAGATATTTTGTTAAGAAATGTATTAGAGTCAATAAAACCGAGTAAAAGCTTATGCAAAAATTTTATGATTATTAAAAAATTTCTAGAAAACCATATATTATATATTAAGAATATATATTCTATTGGTAGGGTTTAGTTTAAGATCTATTTCAAAAAGAGAGCTGAAGAGTCGAATCTAGAGTTGTGATCAGCCTGTAGTGAGCAGTTGTGTGACCTGTGTCAAACAAACTCTGTTTCTAATATTGAGAGATAGGGGTACTAGAATCGGCAACTTATGGATCTGTGTGATCTGCAATGAAACTAGTTAAAATTGCTAGCCAGCTGTAGAATCATATATGGAGAGAATTTGCTTGCCTCTTATGTTCGAATTGAACTTTTGCATATTGAATGTTATATTCTAGTTGTACTTCTCTTCCCAAAATCCTATTTACCCGTTTTCGTACTCACAAATGCTTCTCTTGATACGAGTATATGGGTTCTTAGCATTCCGATCTTGGATCACAATGGCGAGTTTGACAATTATTTTAAACGATTTGGTCGGAGGTCTCACTGTTCTCACAGTTCTCTTTTAGTGGCCTTTAACACCAGACTGAAATTACTGTGGTGCTTGATATTTTGCTGAACTCCACACGGGAAATTTTTGTAGTTAAAGAAATTTGTGTAGATAATATAACTAATTTAATAACAGAGAATTGATGCATTCAACTTTAACATATTTCAGCTTTAGTGATGAGAGAAAAAAAAAGAGAACTCCGGAAAACTTTTTCGGTGGCTGTATTTCCCTGCCATAAAGATAAAAGAGGTCAAAATGCAAATGCAGATAAGGTAGTAAAAAACCGCAAAATGGTTTAAATATTCTCAAGTATCTAAAATTGCTTATGCTGATGTGAGAACCGGAACTAGAGCGAAACAGTTTTTGTTTTAAATAAATCAAAAAGAACTTAATGCTACTAGAATAGAGCTTGGTAGAGTAATTAAATTAACACATTTTTTATGACAAGTTATGGAACTATC
Source organism: Chymomyza procnemis (assembly GCA_035046065.1). NCBI lineage: Eukaryota > Metazoa > Arthropoda > Insecta > Diptera > Drosophilidae > Chymomyza > Chymomyza procnemis. The sequence continues at coordinate 4,523,620 of JAWNOJ010000023.1, read as the reverse complement.
AAGGTTAATTAAATAGTAAGATTTGGCATTTTCTTTCAGTGTATACTTGCAGCTGCAGAAATAATCTAAATACTTAGCAAGTATTTGACAAGCGTACACAAACCATTTAGTTCCGTCTCATTACATGTCAAACAAAATGAACGTTTCATTAAAAATTGTATAAATTAAATGCAAAAATAAAAAATAAGATTAAATATAAAAATAATTATAAATGCAAGCATAGAGAGATCTCCAAGATTGTCTCCGCGCCGGGGGACTTCGTGTTGCCCCATGAGCAACAGCTTTGATTTATTACGCTGCCAATTGACAATTATGTAGAGCGAATACACTGAAAGATCATATTTGTATATGTATATATATATGTACAATGTATATACATAGATGTACACATTGCAATAACAAATGTTTGTTTTAGCAGCGTGCAGTAGCTTGGGGCAAATCCAAATGCAATAATCAAAGTATTGTGTCAACACATGGAAGGTCCGAGTCTATAAATTCAACTGGCGGTGAAATATTGTTTGAAGTTTTGATTTGGATTTGGTTTTTTTAGACTAATGGCTTATTGGTGTATTAGCGATTTTTTTTTCTTTTTGGCGGGGAGTGTCTTGAATCGTAAACCCAATTTGGTGTACCCTTCGCAAAGGTCGCAGCGTATCGAACATGGGTATGGTTTGGGAAAGACCTTGAAATATCCGCAATGCTGTGACAATGTTTCGTCTTTTTGGTCAGTTTCCGTTTCTTGTTTGCTGTGTTTCTTGTTATTGCCATGTTTTTGCATATATGGCTAACAGCGTAAAGATTTGTATCTTAAAATAAATAGCGCAAAAAGTAAATGGACCAACATGAGTAACTACTAACTGAGATTTAGTATCATTTACCATTTTTTTGTTTTTTGTTAATTTGTAATAGTAGTGCACATTGGCGCGTTTTGAACTATCTAGTTATAGTTCCAAGGATTTTTAGTATTGGTTCCGAACCCATAAACATGGCTAAAGTCAAACAGGCAGGATGAAAGTGCGGAAGTTACTGGCATCAGCTTTACATGTGTATGGAAAGACTTCGCTCAGTGGAAAAATATTCAGCACTAAGCTTGTTGTATCACTCAAGAACTTCGAAGACTCTCTGGAATAATGTTTAGGAAATTTTAATAATTTTATACGAAAACTTTACACTTCAAGGTTATTTTGTAACACTTTTGGAGACCATTAAATAAAATAAAAATTTATACAAACTTTTTTTATTTATCAAGTATCTAGGAATCACAAACTCCTCGGTTTTCTTTTTTATTTATTATTTTTTTGTAGTAGTTTAATGGGAATCAATCGTCTTGGAACTGGGCTATATATAGTCTTAAATTAATCAACTAATATAAATTTAAAAAGGCTTTACCTTGCATGATTTGAACTTGTTTTAAAGTTTAATTGGCTGCAGTTCCCCTGACTTGGATGCCATAGCAACAAGTTGACGTATGCATTTTTAGAGTAAGCTATGATTTGAGAGGAGTAGCTTGCTCTTTTTGTTAAGTAACCATTACATTCCACCAAATTTTTCTCAGCAACTTTTACATTCTGTTGCTGGTATAGCTTTAGGATGAGGTGGGCTGGAATTATGCCAACATTCCTAATATGGGACAATTTGAAAATGAAAATCAATCGCTAGATTTGTCTCCATTAAGTTGATAACCGACTGATTTTCCGCGTTCTGGTGTAAATATTTTTTTTTTTGTTTTTATCAAAATTAATTCAAGTTTGTAGTGCTTCAAATTTTTTAATTTTTATTTCTGATGCATCCTTACCAACGCAACTTAAATCTAATTTCAACTTTAAATTTTTTAGTTTCTACAATTGCCGTGATGGCAAATCACGTATACGTCATGTTGGTATAGGTAAACAGTATGCAGTCTGCTTACGTTGGTAATTTTGTTAAGAAATAATTTAGAAACCTTAACACATGCCATCATATCTTAATAAATTCTCAATTTCGAAATGAAAATGTTTAATTGCGTATACGCAACGTTTGCGAAGAAAGAAACTGTAACCCTTAATATATGCCGAAATAATTGTACAATTTTTTATGTTTCAAGAAAAATGTAATTTACTTATACGCAATGTCCAAAGAATAGGGGTTAAAGATGTACTTTTTGCGAGTTATAAAGAACCCATGCAATTGAGCTGATAAAGTGTGGTTATATTTAGTTTGTCGTAGAATTTCGGAAAATATAAATATATTTACGTGAAGAATATAGCTCCACGAATCTCTACGTACACTTAAGGAAAGCAGTCAGTTGCAGACAAGCAACAACATAATTTGAAGCCTTAGGCACAACGTTAACTTCTTAAAGCATTGGATCCAATGATCAGGAACTCCGATATAATATAGCCATGCTTCAAGAGAAGTGAATTCAAAAATGTCTTAAAAGAGGAGCAAGTAGAACCACTCTTCTTTTAATAATAATCATATTAAATTTGTTTCTTCACCAACTTTTGCTTATTGTCTTAAACTTTAATTCGTGTAATGTAAGTAGTTACCATCTTCTCGTCTAATAAATAACTTCCCAACTATTTTTATTTTTAACTGTGTAAGAGATTTCACTGTCACATGTACTATACATTGTTGCTAATCTGACAAAAGACGCCATTGTACAAATATATTTTGCTTAATCTGCATAAATCCTATCTCTTTTGCAGTAATAATTTTTTCCTAGTCTTTCTGTCAAGCAACTGTTTATCTTCGTTCTTGTCCCCTCTGGCTCTTAATCTTTTTGGCAATCAACTAATCACAATCTAAACTCTCTCACGTGCGCATATAAAAATTTGAATGGAGCAGTAAAAATCAATCATAAACACTTTTTGTTCAGCAAAGGTATAAATGTTTATATAAATCAATTCATATAATTTGTATTTATTGTATGTGTGCACTTTTAATTTAATTATTTAATTATTATTATTTTTTTTTGTGTAGAGTAGCTAAAGTTAATCAAATGTGTGGCTAATATTGGTCACGGAGTGAGTGTACTAGCGCACCTGTTACGGAATTTTGGAGGCCTTTCGGCACATTGCTAACCATAACCTTGCACTCTTTGCGGTAGAACGAAAGTATCTTAAATTTGTCGAAATCATTGTGGTATTTGATTTATATAACAAATGGTATACAAGGTGGTTATGTGTTAGGCACGAAAATATACCAATCAAATTAAGATAATAATGTATAAATGTCGGAATTTTTTAAGCATTCGGTGGCACATATTTTATTGTGCGTTCATCTCGATTGATATTATAATTAAATCACTTGCGTAAAGTTTAAAATATTTTTAAGCTTAGTCCAAGAAAACCAGTATTTTCTTCACTATCTTTCTAAAAGACTTTTAATAATAACAGATAATTAGGAATATTTGCGGACCGCAAGTCCATTTTACCAATATATCATAATTTTGGTTAGCAATAAAGCTGTTCTAGATCATAAATACTTAGACCAATACACGGTTTACTATAATATCTGTTGAGTAAGAAAAACACAAATAATATGAGAATACTGCAGGACAACTCAGGGGAATTGATTTAAGACAGTAGGATAACTCTGACCTCGATAGCCTAGTTAAACTTTCGATGGTTGTAATGAAAATAACTATGTCTCCAGCGGGGAAATATATATTGAAAGCTAGAAATGTATTAAAAGTTTTGCTACAACGGACTATTTGGGTATCTTTCAGTCACGGTCAATTATAAGTGGCTCTATTGAGTTGTAGCAAAAATGTTATAATAAGAAAAAAAAATATTTTTTGCTTCGTAGTTTATTTCGATTTTTTATTGCAAAGTAAAATTTAAACATTTGTACTTTCCGATGTCTCTTTTTTTGTTAAACCAAAATTACACTACCACTAATTCGTTAGTTTCTCTTTTGTAAGATGAATTCTTCTGGAAGAAGTTATACTAAATATATTAAACCTTGACTTTTATCTTATGTGATAAGGAAAACATACTTTTATTCGGAATTGTTTTCGAGTCCAATTTCCATGCTTCGATTGATTGGTTATAGTGTTCTCATAATTATGGAGTTATTTTTATCAAACAATGTTTTACGAAAGACATAAAGAAATAAAATGAAAAAAGCCAATTTTTTGAACACATGGAAGCACTTTTTAAAACAGAAACTAAGTGCTCTAAGTGCTCATAAAAAATATATCCTTAGAAAATTTAGTTTCAATATTCCACGCAGACCTACAACTCAGATCCTTTTAATGGGAGGCATTGGGTGTCTGTACTCGCATGGGTATCATTTCAACTGTAATTACTCCACAGATACTTTTTAGAAATCAATCCAACTGGTTTGCCATTACATATGCGCTGATTTTGTGGCAAATGTTTTGCCATTACCTTCACCGCATGTTGCATGTTGCTCGTTGAAAAAGTTGTAATTGCCGTTGCACTCGACATCAAGTGGAGAAAAGCATAAACAACCTGTTGCAAATGTTACACTCATTGCCCCTAGATACACCTCGGTCGGCAACACTGTTGCAGGCTGCGGTTGCCACAAACACTTGGAATACTTGTCTAAACTCTTTGTATGTCATAATTGTTGCACAGACAACTCAACGACATGCCAAAAAGTAGCAAATATGTTGCATATGAAAGTCTCGAAAAAAAGTGAGTATTCGTAGAAATGCAAATTATAATGACTGCATTCAGTCTGCATCAATCAATCAAAACTGAAGGCATTTCGGATTTGATGACTTCAATTTGGTGAGCTTAATGTGTCAAATATATGTCTACGAATGGTATATATTTACGACTTTTAAGGTACCGCAAATAGAAAGGCTAAGCTTAAATTACCAAGTAGTACCGATTTATTGTCTGTTTCTTGTTATAATGGCGAATTTTAATTATAAACATTTTTATATATCTAAAACTATGGTATTTTTGTTTCGTTGGTTTCCTTTTGACGTAATATGTACGCAGCCTTTCGTCTCGAAGTAACCGCAAATAGTGGTTTTCCTTCGTAACAGCCATTCTGATGATATATGCTTTACCCGTAGTGATAATTATTCAAATTATTTTAAATAAGCTGTAATCAAAATATGCATGGGCACCAACCATATGCCATTTAGCATTGTCTAGCAACTGGTTCCGTGTTACTACAAAGTAGATATCTAGTGGATGTACGAGTCAGCTCTTACCATAACCTACGCAACAAATCGTAGTAACTTGTAGTACTCGGTTTCATATTTAATACATTGTACCTAAGTGTAGTCACGTTTCGAGTTATCGTTCTGAAAACATTTTTATTGCCAAAGCGTAGGTGACCCATGACACGTTTAGTGTAGATTTGAACTTAAGCTATTACGCTAGAGCGATATTTTGGGTAAGAAGAGCACGTCGCGGCCGCAAGCGATTAGTTGGGTTAATGATTCGATTTATAAACATATTTTCTGCTTAACACAATTATGGGCTGTTATAGCAGGTTATTGATTTAAAAGCTTAATTGTAAAGGGTGATTTTTTAAGAGCCTACATATTGATTTAAAAAATATTTAAGTCAGTTAAACAACCGATATAATTGAATGTTTACAAAAAATTCATATGGGTTTTGGACATGATGGCGCTGCAAATAATCATGGAAAATTTTCCATTAAAAACCTAAAGCTACAATAGATTAATAATAATTACGGAAAAAGTGATTATATGGCAATTACAAACAATTCGGCCTTAGAAGCAAGCAGCTACATTCAAAAGTAAGTGAAGTACAAAAATTATGAGAAACCAACTAACTTAGATCCAATTCGGAGCGATGATTGAGAATTAAGTACTTCTGTATTTGGATGGGATATGTTGAAAACCCAAGTAAATTTAGTGAATTTAGTTCAAAATTGATCTATATGATAAGTATATTGGTTTTGATCAAAATTGGTACAATACTTGTAGCGTGATATATCTTCCATAATGAAATCTATATGTAAAAATGTACCGATTTTTATAAAAGTTGAAGTATTGTTTGGCAACATAAAAAAAGATCTAGTATGCCGAATTTAGTCTATAGTCAGTGCCATACACCTCTTTGCAAGCTATGATATATATCTTCGATATTCTGTGAATTTAGGCATTCATTTATAGTTATCTATATCAACTTCTCTAGTCATCACGATAAGACTTTAGATAGCATTGGCGGTCTCTCAAATATCTTACGTTTTCGTCAATATTCAATAATATTATTTTATAAAGTATAAAAGAAACTAAAATAAAATTCAGAATATTTTTTGTCTTACGAAGAAGAAACCTATCAAATATCATTCAACGAAAAATTATCGTCACCAAAATGCAATCTCGTATTTTGAATTTAGTCCTTTTAGGTAAACGTTAAGGAAACGAAAATCCCGTGTGCAACTTTTTCTGTTTTAAGATATTTTTAGACACGTGTCGAGACAGCCTGGTTGGGGTTTTGTGTAATGCATAGACCCGTCGTCAACAAAGTGTTTCGAGAAGCGGCCAGGCCTGACTTAATTGGTTTCTGCGGTTCTGCATCAATCTAATAGCACATTCTTTCTGCTTTGTGATCAAATGTACCCTTTTACATCAAATAACCCGAAATAAGTTTTATACGATTATAGTTATTCATTCTTATGTAAGAACTATAAAAGTTAAATCACATAAGATTCATTTTCTTTGATGTCGCTGTTTACGTAAGACAAAATGAAAGTTCAAGATGATATGGGTCAAAAGAAAGGACACCTAAAAGTAAAAATTAAATACAAATTACCAAAGCTCTTAAACTTTTGAAGCAAAAGCCATAAATGTCAGTTGAGTCGATATTGAATTGAAACGCTCCAACTATTGCGTCATGGTAATAATTTAAGACCTTCGCAGAAGTAACCCGTTACTTTCATATCATTTCACTGAATATTTCGATTTAAATTTAAATTAGCAAAATCTTTGCCAATTTTCTTCTTCTTGTTGTGTCTTTGACTATTTATGCTACAAATGTTTATAATAAAAAAAATAAAAAAGCAAAATTTTGAATGAATTTTTTGTCAGACTTCCATGTTGTGTGTGGGTTTTATATGATTTTTTATATGAGATTACGTTAACAAGATTTTGCACTCTGCAAGCATTTGAAAGGGGGGCCTGACAACAAACGCAGCCTGCACCTTTCACATATCGAGTATATGAGTATTTAGTAGTCGATATTATATTAACTATATAACGCTTGTGTGTTTAGTCAATCAAATTTGACGCAACCTGTTGAAATATTTTTACCCCCAACAGCTGGAGGACTAACATTTTTTTTATATAACGAACTACTACATAAGCATTTTATTTAAATTATATATGTAAGAAAATATTTGTTTATATTTAAAGTCGCCATATGGAGGCAGTTAAATTAGTTCATGTCTCTTTTAATATAGGGTGATTTTTTTGGTAATTTTTTTTAGCGTAAATATTTTCAACTGATGTCACACTTTTAGATTTATCTATAATTTGAGATTTAATTGACTTAAAAAGAAGATAATTCAGCATTATGTTTAATAGAAGTGCAGCATTTAATCAGCAGTTGAGATATGTTTTTTATCTTGCTTTGTAATAATCTGTAGAACCTCTTCTAGGAACATAGTTTCCAAAGTCAGAAAAATTATTGTCTTCATTTAGTTTGATGACAGTTTGTTCCTTTTACTCTTTTTGGAAAATTTGTTATAATATTTATCGTTTATTTGAAATTTGTTTCATAATCAGCTTTAGAAATTTTCAATGCTCGAAATTAATGGTACGGCCTTGTAGACCCCAAAATTAATTGTTGCTGTTCATCCTTGCTTCTAATGCAATGCGGCATCGTTGCTCAGTAATATTTTCAAGACAATGAGGGCCAGATGGTGATGGTAGATATGTGATGGCTCGTGTCTATTTATAGCAAGAAGTCAGCTACGATAAGCGTTTTGGAAATCTATACTTTATTCATGAAAGTAGTAGTATAATAATGAAAGTAGGCCTAAAGTCTAAAAATTCATTGATTTTCATTTAGTTTGGAGAAACTTGTCGGTCACAGCATCCTCCTCTATAGAATTCTATGCAAAATTATTTACCATTCACTTCTAAACGGTTATACTTTTCGTACTTCTTAATAATTGTTTTTTTTTTTGTTTTTGTTATTGCTTAGTTTCTATAGGGAATATATGCTGTTCTGCTGCTTACTGGATTCCTCTTAAACTACGTCCATTAATTTTGCAAAAAGGTATATTAGAAGATGGTTAGAAATGGAATAATTATGATTCGTGGCCCGAAGTTGCCCTGCTGGAGAATAATGGCAATGCCGCCGTCATATCCATTCACCACAATGATGAATGCGGGTCATTTTATTATATATCTGGTTGCAATCCTCTTAACTACCAAGAGTTGACTACCTACAAAAAGATTTCCGGCTGATTCCTTAGACTTTCAATCCTTTAGCTTGAGGTATTGGCATCCCGCTAGTAAAAACTATTTTCGTTCCGAGGTGTCAACTATAATAGAATAATTCTACTGTCCACCGATAGTATTCTCAATTTTAAGCTTTTAACACCTACAGAAGCTTGTCGAAATACGTAAGCAAAGTGAATCGCGAGCTGGGCTGAAGGGCAAGAGGTATTCTATCAAAAAAGTATCGATTTGGTGTGTATTATACTTTTTCAAAAATTGGAATGCTTACCAACCGTTTCTTGCACAATATAAAAATAGTTTATATAACAGAATGCTGCACATGCCAAACATCGCCCGAAACAATGATTGTATTGAAGGGCGCTGAGCAGCTTATTTTACGATTGGTACTGATCAATTGCCTATATAATGTGATTTAACTTCTTTGGATTATATTGGTATGTGAAGAATTATTTCTTGAAATAGCAGCTGATATATTGCAAAAAGTGTTCAACATTGGGCTACAAAATTCGAAATTCCTTTAAAGGTCTAAAAAAATCACCCTTTGTAAGTTATATATATATTTTAAATACTTTATATATTTTTACTTATGTTTCAAATTGTAACAAAAAGTATATATAAAGTGATTAAAGATACGTTCCAGAGCGTATGGGCGAGAAAAGTAATTAATCTAAGTTGGGATTTGTCTTGCGTTTGCTAAGTTATCAGTCTAGATTTACTATCTGAATGCTACTTCTCTTCTCAGAGCATCAGTCTAGAAATTGTTTAGACAATTTATGGCTTGCTTTTTTGGTTCAAGATCATTTATGATGGCGCGATCTAACGCCGTAACAGTATTAATCAAGATTTAGCCATTAAAATTGATATATTTATTCATTTCTGTATATAAAATAATTCTAAATTTACATGGCTGTTCGCTCTTATGTACACAAATACAATATAAATCGTTGTAGTAGTATATTGAAAATTTCACACATATCTAAAAGCAGATCACTCTTGAAATATTTAGTCGCTTTTCATAGTTTTTGAAACCGCCAACTTATTAAACTGCCCCCGAAATGGCAATTTTTGTCTGCGCCTCGACATTCATTCATTCGTTCATTCATTGCTTTAGTTCAGCAATTGCATAAAAGCTGCCCATTTACCAACCTACGCAAGTCATAAACCCGCTTGATTTCTGGGTCCGTCCAGTGCGCTGTCCATTGGTCTTTCCCCGAGTCTGTCCGTTTGTCGCCATGTTTACGCTTTGTTCCTGAGCATGCGCGATTTATTGCCTAAACTACAATAACCATAGGTAGTTGTGTAGGAGAAAAAAAAACACAGCAAGACACGACTCATGCTCAACTTGCTGGTTAGGTAAACAAATCCTCGTTTGTTACCAATTCAGATCAATTCCGGTTTTACTTCATTTTAGCCGACGTGCAGTTGCGCCTTTATAACAATCTAATTGTTATGCGATTTAAATTGGAAAAAATATAGAAAATCAAACAACATTTGACCCGAAAATTGACATCTAACTGAGCGCTGCACAGTGGGTGAAATTGTCAATATACATATCTAGATTTACTATCGTTATTCAAGTCTTCTGACAATTTCTAAAATAGCACCATTCTTTCCACATTTGTGTTTTAATGCTTGACACAATCTAGGCGGCTTGCATATAAGAAATAAATGGAATTCAGTTCATCTTTAGATAGCAAAAAAGTTAAAAATCATGTTTCGTTAACTACATTAATTACAAAACTAAATTATATATATATATATATCGTATTTCGCCCACTGTGCATGACCGGGTAACTGTTGCATGCTGACGTCAAGCAAACCAGTAACTGGAGCGCCCGACCTAGCAACAATTTTAGATTATGATTTTGAATTTGATTTTGTTTAAACTAAACAATAAAAACAATTGCTTGTGCAAGCATAAGCTGGACAATTGATCACGACTCCGACTACGACTCCGACTTCAACTCCAAGTCCGCTGGCAATCAGCGATCTGTGCTCTATGATAGTGTCAATGGCAAATATTGCAGCCGCTCCAACAATTGTAAGTAGATACCTACACTTATACACACATAACTTATATAAATATGTATCTACATAACTCTATAAAGGGGCATTTTCACAAAAAAAAAATAAAAATAAATAAATTATTGTAGTTGGTTAGATCTTTTGACAAGTTATTCCGCATGTACTGCCATGGCTGCTGGTACACCTGTTAAGGTAAAAAGTGAACGATTTTTGTTCACAAGAAACAAATTAAATTTATTCGTAAATACCCAAGATACAATACCAAGCCTTCCCTACATTGTGTATACCTGTATCCGCGTGTGGATCCGTTGAACGACAGGTGAGGTAATCACACTTTGGTAGAGAAATTCAAAATTTTAATTATATGCACAATAGTTCAAGCAAATTGGAAGTAAGCGGTAAAAGCTCCCATGGGTAAAGTTTGTGCAAAAATATATCCAAATAAAAAGAAAAAAAAAAAAAACAAAAACTATACATACTGATTTTGACCACTCAAATGTGGCACACACACTTTTGCCTTAAGAGCCGCTTAGAAATGGGCGTCAATCCGTATAGAAATGGAAACATTTTTAAATTTAATTGTTTTCACAAGCGGAATTAGTTTCGTTTTCTTTGGTAAGCAGCCAGTTGCTGGCACTGTTCACACTCATTGTCTTGTAGAAATAGTGTGCACCTTTCACCTCAGCGTGAGCAATGGGCGCACCAACGGCTCCGTGGATATATAACTACTTTTAATATAGGTATAGAGGTACAATATCTAGGTAAGTATACAAATTGATAGATATATAAATATTTGAACATAAAGCTGACAGTTTTGACTGTGGGCGTAAGTGTTACATCGATCACAAAAGCAAACTGCATATGAATTTGTTGTAACCTTAATGAGATTCCAACAATCAAAGTAAAAGAAATACTTAAAAATTGTAATACTTAGAATAGTCCATAGGTTTTGTGATCGTAAATAGATCTTGAGTGTTGAAATAAATAGATTTGAGCAAACTTTGATATTATCTGCTCGTAATATCGAGCTTTGGATAAATGCAAACTTTTGCTCATAATGTTTCATAATTCTTTTGAAGCTACCTTATCAAAACGGAGTGCTCTTTGCCATAAATCTTCTCAGTATTGGTCATAGATCGTTTAAAACATAATACTATATATATAATAAATAAAAAAAATTTACGAATAAAATGGTAGCAACGAAGACAAAGCAAAGTGAGACATATTTCCAAGAATAATTTTATTTAAGAAGGTTAGAGTGCACTATGGTCTGGCATAAAAATGGTGGCCAAAGAGAGTTAAGTGGTATAGACTTAAAATTTGTTGTGTGAATATATTGTTATTTAAAATTGTCAATGGCAAAAGTCCTCTGAAGACACTACTTTTCGAAAAATCAAAAAAACCAAAAAAAAATATGTGTTTTAGGTAACATTGAGGTAACATTGGTAATTGAGAAATAAAAAATAAATACAATAATCGCAATATGAATATAATTAATTGCCGAACTATTAAAATATAAAAAAGTATTATTTTAATAACAGATTTGAGCAATATCTATTTTGCTGACTAATTATCCATCTACTTACCTCGATCTATAGTGTATTCAGATACAGATTCAGACGAACATAAATCAGTTATTTCATTTTCACCAAACTAATCAGAATAATTAAAATGAATGAATTAGCTTGGATTCCAATATTTTATATCATAATCAGAATTTTCGGTATGCATGCATGCCACATCTATTTCGGCATATATATGAATATACACATGGGTCATTTAAAAGAATAACATCGGCAAACACTTCAGAACTCTGTTACGCCTACATTTGCTGTTAATGAAAAAAATGTTAAAGCTTATCAATGTTAACGCCTTATTGTTGTTGTATATTGTCATACAATGGATAGGCGCATATTATTTACGTGAGTAATTTCAAAAACAAAAAGATTTAAAGAACCAAAGCAACAACCTTTGTTATATTTAATAACAGTGAATATTAAAATTGTGAGACGACTTTACCTGTTATGTTATACCATGAATCTAAGCACGAGTACTCATTGACTCTTACACAATGGAGTTTGCGGGTTTTTTTAGTTAAACTTTGTTTTAAAATTAATTTTTGTGACAAACGTACAAGAGACACATGAAGAAAAGTAATTAGAAGAGACACATATATAAATTATATAATTACATATATAATTATATATTACACAGTTTTAAAAGGTATTTTAATTGGAATTTAATATTTAATTGGCTTCTTATCATTGCATTGTTTGCATTGACGGTTATGAGTTGCCTTTTTTTGAACTAACACAGCAGGCGGCACATTAAAACAAAGAATGGACTTCAATAAAAATTACTAAAATATATTTTAAGCTATAAATCGCAACTGTATTGGTTTATATTTGGCCTTTGGTTTTGACCATTTGTTAGTGCACGTTGAATTTTTTTGCATATTATTTTTAAGATAATTGATAATATTTAAAAACACAAATGCTTTGGGTTCAAAAATAAGGATACCAAAAAATTTCAAAACCAAAAAGTTTCGCAGTTTTCCAATGAAGTTGTTATATTTATAAAAATAAGTGTTGTCTTCTTTAAGATGTGCCCCTTTGGAAGTTATAAATTTTTCCAGTTATCTTAGCCGGCCGGTTTGACCTTCAAGTCGTTCAGGCAATTTTGTGTTATTGCTTCAATTGCCTGAAAACGTGAACCGCAATTGTGAACTTCTAGTGATTTGTTTCTTTTTCCCAGGCTAAAATTATCGCTTTGTGGTACACGTTTTCAGTTACTGACTTGTTATTGACTTGTCAAAACCGCTACTGTCAATAAGTTTGATGATAGATTTCATTCAGTTTTGGCATAACAAATAAGAACAATGCTACTAATTTCCTTTTGTACTTAAACTTCCAGAACTTTCTGTCTACTTGTATAACAAAACTAAAATTGTATTCAATAAAATAAAAATATATAATATGGACTCATAAAAAAATCTTACAAACTTAACACTGCTATTCAAATCCAAAATGCAAAAACTAATTCACACAAGGACGTACGACCAAAAATCAAATATATTTTTGAAATATTCTCAATACTTGTAACTACGACTTTTGTAATATCGACTTCGGCATCTCAATACTTATAAGACTAGCCTCATATTTTTATGAACCCAAAAGCGAAAAATGTCTGCAATATGGATTTGTGTCTTTGCAGGCCTGGCATAAACATAAGATGATCCGGGTTTGGTAAGTAGCAAAAATCACCGTCAGTTAGGTGATTCTATTGCATTTTCATGTATAGAAAAGCTTTTTTTTATAAAACAGTAACCCAGCAATACGAAAATTGTTCGTTTTTTACTCTGTATGATACGGTACATACAGTACATTAAGTTTGTGCAATCACTAAGAAGGAAAAGTCAGAGTTTTCCCCAAAGTTTCATTAAAGTATGACCAGGGTGCCCAGAGAAGTTGATATGTCCGCATGAACGCCTAGATCTTGAAAATGTTATGAGTTAGAGCAACCAATTTGATGAATATTTATTTTGGAAAATGTAAGTTTATTTAACACAGACGATTCGTTCCCTTCTGCAGTTGTCGGGGCTTCCTAATCATTTTTTAAGCCCTGTCACAGACTTTAAGTTGTGTGCTCGATATGTGACAAAACTTTATTCCAAATAATATTTTAGGATCATCGGCTAACAAAAATAAATACATTGTCTTGTGGTTTTACTATTATTATATTTTTGTTTTGCTTTTATTTACTCATTTTGAACTAAATTCATCGATATTGAATATTTGATTAATTTAATCGACAGATCAATTAAGTTTAACGATAACTTCTGCTTATGGCTGCACATCAATGGGCTGTCCTAACACCCATTTCATGAACGAGTTTTGCACAGCAATCGAAATAATAAAGTTGTTTTGTAATTATTCATGTGCATTATCATATGATCTTTATTTGATGTGTAAAGAATATATCGATTGCTTGAAAAAATCTTAGAGGGATTATCATATTGAAAACTGAGAAAATTGTACTTTTTTTCACCAGAAAAGCATTTTCAGCAGAGTGTGCAACGAAATATCTTTCAATTCCACTGGGAACGAACAAATGTAGCTTCATAAATCTGTTCTATTTTGTAACAAAAAAGTATCTTTTATATTTGAAAAAATTAAAATTTGTTTTTAATATTTTTGAATAAATGCGATAGATATTATTTTTTCACACAATTTTACTGTTCTGTGGAAACGCCACCCGCTGATTTTAATAATCGTTCGTAAGGCTTAGTTTTCTTAAGTATTTATTTACTGCTGGCGCCATCTACAAAATCTAGTGTGAATATCATTACTGGGCTTTCTTCACAGTTATAGAAAGTTTTGCACAAAAATCTAATTTCACAGCCATCCGAACTTTTTAAATAAATTCCATCAAATTAAAATATAAACAAATTATATGCGAAAATAAAAATCGCAAGTAAAATGTGCAAATGACATTTCCAAAGCAAAACTCTTGCAAAATATTGTAAGCCGGTATTCGTTATCTATCCACCTTTTACTTACATTAACCGAATTGCATATTCTTTATCTTTCATGTTGCAAGTATCCCATTTATAGCTGCACCAAAGGCTAATTACCTCATACGCATGTTTTTACGTTAATTTTATTGACGGATCGTAAAAGTGTTACAGTTACCTAATTTAGGCCTAGTAAACATGAAGACAACTTGATTGACAACAATTGACTACAACAAAAACAAGCCCCAGATTATGTGGACTGTGCAAATATCTAAAACTCATACCTGTCCACGAGTATGAGCCAATCGCCGAAGCGGACTAACTAGGGCAAATCACGACAAAAAACAGTATATAATAAAAATGAAAAGAAATAGTTCGGGAAATCGAACACGAAGACTAATTAAACGCTTCAAGCAATTAAAATTTTTATGTAATATTTATGTGAGTTGAGGTTTAAATTTAAAACGTGAAGTGGGCGAATATTCTGTGGCTGTCTTCTGAGTTTCTTTATAGATATGTGGAATTATTTTAAGTAAATTGATACTGGTAAGTTTCGAAAATTCTGAATGCGCTTTGAATTCATTTATATTAGGATGTTGAAAACTATAATGAATTGCCAAAAGCATTGCAAGTATTATCAATGCATCACGTAAAGTACAATGTTTGGTGTGAAATTTGCCAACTCTTAAAAAATCATCCTTTATATAATAAAATAAATTTAATTTTGTAGCAGTTATTATACTGTTAAATAATGACAAAGTATTATTGTACCATGAAAATTATTTTAATATGTCTGTGTGTATCCAGCTAGATGCTTTAAGACAATATCTTCTTTTTCGTTCAAATGTACAAAAGTTGGCTTAGAAAATTCGGGAAAATCATTGTTTTCAATCAGTTTAGAGCCATGTGTCGGCCACAGTGAGTTTCTTTATTATTTCCGAAAAAACAAAAATTACTCGTTTGTTAAAATTTTGTTTTATTATTAACTTTGGAAATGACTCTTGAGCTTCAAAAATATTGGCTGTTCAATTTTAAATTTCTGTAATCGACTGCACGTGTGCTTGCACTTTCTGAAGTATGTTGTGCATTAGAAGTTTAGCTGGAAAGGAATTTGTGCTGCTGGAAAGTAATGGCAACGCCATCTTCACTATCATTCACCGCAATCCAAATCATTTTTTAATGTAGCTGTTTTCAATCTCGTTACTACCTATAAGAGGCTACTCCTCTTTGCACGCTTTGCATATGCTTCCTCCTTACATTCCGTTAAGTATTTTTTTAAAAAGAACATTTCTCATTTTGTATTTAAAGCCAACGAAAAATCTCGTAGGTTCGACAATTTTATCGTATTAAATTATATTTATGAATATGATTGCCGTATGCGTTTGTATAAGAACAATGATATGAACTGCATGAAATAAAAATTCTTTTTGCACTTTTTGTCGTTACAAGACGTGGTATCCATTGCCGCTAATAATGGGTGATTTTTTAGCAATGTATTTTTTGGCATAACTTCTTACTGTTAACTGGGGAAACGTGGCTAGTGCTTCTGTGAAATAAATTTCATTTGGCCTACAATTTATCCATGAATTCATATAAAAACGAACAGCACTGACAAATTGTCGAAGTATAAAAAATTTTTTGCGGAAGGCAAGTGCGATTTCTGAAATTTCGCTAGAATATTTCTGGTTGAAATATGCACAACGCACAATTGAAGCATTTATTGCATTAATGGGTCGAACTTTTCAAGGACGGTGACAACCAGCATTTCCTAAACTGGAAGGTCTCTAATTGGCAAACGTTTGGTTCAGCAATTTTTTGTTATTTTGTCTTTTAACATTTATCAATCCATCTACTTGAATTAAAATTATACTTATAATACATTTTTCTAAATTTAATTTAATTAAATTTAATTTAATTTAATTTTTCTAAATTTTTCTAAATTTTTAAAGCATTACAATATTATTCCTAGGTAAGCATTGTGTTCGACAAGACATGGTGGAGAATTTTAGCGATTCAGAAAACCAATATTTATTATACTTAGTAGTTTTAAATGAAAAATTTCAAATACAAATTAAGCTTGTATAAAATTTAGTTCATATTTCTTTACGATAATGGTTGTTTCACATACATCGGTTATATGCAAAAAACGCACACAGAAAAGCTTAAAAAACTCGACACAACGTACTTTTACGAGATATTACTTTGTCATATACACATTCTACGAGTATCTATAGGGAATTATGTTTTCATCCAAACTTCCTCAATAACATATTATAGTATTTAATTAAACATTCAGTATGAATGGTAAAAAACAACTAAAAGCGAACTGGTTAAGATTCGGAGATTATGTATTAAGCTTGTTTGTTTGCTTAATTGTTTTTATTGAATTTCTCTAGAGATTATTGCATACCTCCCTCTTTTATATTATTATCTCGAGCGAAGCTTGTTTTTGGAAAAAGTTTTATACATAAATGATATGCTAACTTTGATGGATTTATAAGCCTCATAGCATTTAGTTATTGTAAAAATGTTCCAGAAAAGAAGCCATGTTACTATATAAAATCGACAAACTTTTATTTATATTTTAAAAATCTTTGCAATTCTTAATTACAATTTATTAATAAAAAATCTCGTCTTAAAATTTAAAAAAATGGTAAGAATTAGTTGATTTTTAACTTTGGATTCGGTGGTTTTGCCTTTTGCGGTTGAGTTTTCTGACCTTTCTTTTTTTCTTTTTATCAATCTTTTTAGGTTTTCTTTGTAATTTTTTCTTAGCTAATTTTTTTATTGGTCTTCTGATGTTAGTTTTAGACTTTTTTGGTTTGGCTTTACGTATCCCATATTTTAATTTTATGGGTTTCTTTTTCAAAACATTTGAGCTTGATTTTTTTGTAACTTTTGACTTAGTAGTAGTTGTTGGTTTTTTGTTTTTTGTTGTAATTTTGCGTTCTGTGGGTTTTGGCTTAACTTCCTCTTTTGTTATATTTTTGGGTTCACGTTTAGGAGAAATTGGTATTGGTACCGGTTCCAGTTTTATAACATTTTTGGGCTCAGCTCTTTCGGGAATTATATTTTTCTTTTTGATTAATTGCATTGACTTTATGGTTAGTATCTTTTTCTTAATTTCAACAATATTTTCTGCTACAACAGTGGTATCCGGAAAAGTAGTAGAACTAATTGTGGTAGTAGTGGTAGTAGAAGTAGTAGTCGTTGGACGTATCTCCATTGACCAGTGTTGAGTATGACGTTTATGGTCACAACGCTGTATAACAGGTCGCCGATCCTCTATTTCGATTTGATCCAGGCAAAAGGTACCACTTTGAAAGTACATGCTGACAAAGTTCTGATGTAATGTCCAATTCGTTAAGTAATGCGAGGGAATATCTACGCAGGGCACAAGCTGAACAAATTGTGGTGCAGGACTTTGTGGATCTACAACCAAGCAATGGAACTCGGAACGCAGCTGATGTGTTTTGGTATAGAAAAATATGTTTTCCGGGTTTCGCCCTTTATCACAATCTACAATCAAAAGACTAGTAGCGGCTTTTGAATGCGTCATAAGCTGGTCGCTCAAACAGCTGATGCCATGTCGCGTCTTAAGTCTTTACAAAGAACATTTAGATTATGGTAAGGCTAAGTTTGTTATGCTCAACTAACATACCTGCCAAAGACACTGACCATGGTTGAAGGCCGCAGCTTTTCAGGATATACATTTTCCAAGTACCATGCCATATCTTTGCAATTAAGAAACTCGCGCACTGTATTCCGTTTAAGCTTGGTGCTTGCGAACACATTTGGACTCAATTGAGGATGATAATAAAAAAATAGATTATTGTATTTGCCCCACCAGCTTATGGCCACTTTACCACGATCAGCAGTGCGGGATTTATACAAACGCTTAAAGCTGTCAGAGATTGAGATGCATTGAGTATACTTTTTGATATGGTAAATATGTCTACCTGTGGTGTAGCATAATGCGTCCGACACGCGAACAGGGCAGTACTTCGATATTGCCATAGCATAACCATGTGCCAAATGACATATCCAGGGTATCGCCACCACCACTTACCAACTGAAAGTACAAAGATTAAAAGGATTCGAGTTATCAATCCCAATCTTTCGTTTATACTGACCGACTCATCAAAGTATATCATATCATCGTAAAACTTGCGACTTATGCCATAAGTGCTGCGCGGCGACATAGTTGGTGTACGTATCGGACATGTGGGCAAAGGCTGCTTGCAGCTGGGACCCAGATTATCAAGCTGACCCTTGGAGACAACTTGATCATAGTACAAACCACTCCAGCTAAAGCCACCCACAGTAATGGGCTTGGCCTTATAGGTAAAATAATGTGCATCAATGTCATCATGTACTGGCATGACTACACTGGTTGGTGACTCCGTCAAGCGTAACAGCAGTGGTGCTAGCCAACCCTCGTTAGGCTCACTGTAGGGGTCCATGAAGATGAGCGCTTCACCAGTGGCATATTTGGCTGCTTTTACACGTGATGCTGCTGGGCCAAGTCTATACCACAAAGATTAAGCCAAATAACCAAAAAAAATTTTACCAAAAAGCTACTACCCACCGTTGTTTGTTTCGCAAAAGTTTTATGTCACTTTGAAATCTAGTGTTCATGTAGTACTCCAACTTCTCGTCCAAGTCTGGAAAAGAGCTACCATCATTGACCAGTACCAAATCCTTGAGCAAATAGCTGTGGGAGCGTTTAATCACGCTATGCACGGTGCGCAGCAGCACAGAAAAGGGCACATTATGAAAAATGATAATAATACTCGCTTTTAAAAGATTCGTATTGTTCTGCTCCAGCTGATAGCAAAGCTCGTGCCGTACATCCGGCAGATTGCGTATGTAAGAAAGCATGTTGCTTAGTTGTATGTTCAATCCATGTTCCCGCAAATCAAAGAGATTACCCACGGAAGCGGCTGCATCAAATTTTCGCAAATGCATAATTTGCTTTGCGAGATCTGCACGCACGCTCTGCTCCAGCCATGAACCTGATTGCACCGGCACTTTCGGTTCGAACTCGTATCCGTATTCATGATCTTTGATCTTGGTCTTTGACCTAAGGAACAAATGGAATAAAATCAGTGCCAATGATATGAATATTAAAAGTTGTAAGAGAATGCGCCCGTAAATGCCTCGCATGTCGGAAAACAAGTGTTGAGCATTTCAATTGTACAATAGTATTCGGAGAGGTATTATTAGAAGTAACGCTTTAGATACGCGTCTAGTAAATTTAAGATGGCAATTATGAAAAGTTGTATACTATATGTGAAGGGCGTATATAGCTTTGGAAAAAAAAGGGGTAGCGAGATGCACTGAGAGTCATATTTGTCAACCAAATTGAATTAAACTTGTTAAAGTACCAGGTAGTAACACAAAAAGACTTCGAAGTTTCTAATTTGGTCGTAATATATAAAATGTTTTTCCGAATTGCCCTATAAGAACTCTGTCACACATTTAACCGATTTCGATCTAATTGTATGCATTAATTGAAGACATTTTTAAAAAATTACTTTTTTTGACCGATTTTCCCAAGTTTTGCAGGTGCCGAATATCTGGGGTGCATATCCCAGTTATTCACTTTTTGATTTCTTTCAGATGGCGTTAAATATGCCATCGACAATAATCAGTGTGCGTAAAAACATTGTTTTTACCAGTGCGAAAATAGCTGGGGAAAAAAGTGCAGCTGAAGCCCATCGAATACTTCTGGAAGTAATACGGAGAATAGCTTCGACGCTTGCTTAGTTGTCAAAACGTCGAAGACATTCAACGTCCATGTGTGAGATGATTGTTTACTTCGGGACTGCTTCTTGAAAGCCATAAAAAAGAGGATTCTGATTTAGACTTGAGTCGCAAAATTAAAAATTAATACACTTCGATAGTCCCATGAGGAAATTGGCAATTTCGATCCATCTTCATCTATCACGATGCCAAAGCAAAACACTCATTGTTCAAAGTTATATGTTTTTGCATATGGTAGGTTGTGATCTGCTATAAGAAACTGAAATCTTATGAAACCATTAATGCGTAGAAGTATAAACTATAAGATTGCATGAAAAACACCCAGAAATGGCCGGAATATGCGACATGGTGATTTCACGACCGGAGATCGCTGTGTCCCATAAGTACACTTACCCTATCCGCAGTATATCACGAATCTCGTCCCTTTCGGAGACCGGTGCGTGTCTTTGTTTGACAGATTTCTTAAGTTTAGACATACAAATATTGTATTACAGGACATCTTTTGATGCTGAAGGAGTAATATAATTCGTATATTCAAATATTCTTAAAATACTGTAAGATTTGTACACTTTCGAAACAAGATCTTAAATAATTTAATCGTTGCTTAATAATTATTAAAAAAAATATCTTAATTTTGTTTTTTTATCGAGTTCTTTACTGCAAGTGAAAAGCAATTAAGCACAAGAACAATTAAGTCTTAGGTTTACAACCATATTAAATCTGATATTCTCTATTCTTAGTTTTTGTGTCGCCATACATTTTTACATATATTACCATATCGATAAATCATCCATAGGTGCGACATGTTTGATTTATTGCAAATAAAAATTCCTTAGCTAAATCATGGTTAACTTCAAAAATTATTATTGATAATGTAAAGAGATGTGTGCAAATTTCAACTTACGGAGAATGATAAAGCTATAATAATTTTTAATGCAAATAAATTGCAAAACAAAAGTTCTGCAGCCATCAAAAAAGAGCTGAAAAAAGAACTGGTTCTAATCCCAGTAAAGACATCAATAGCTACCCTAAATAAGTTAAAGCTACGCCTATTAAACTGTGACAAAAATAAATTTTTACTTATCGAGAATCTGCATAAATAATACTTATTAGCAAAAAAGTCAACATTATTACGTCCACTTGATTATTATCATTAAGAGCTGACATTTCGAATAGTTTAATTTTGAAATGCGGAAACTATTAATTTGTGGTTTATTTGGCATCGCCTCTGCTTGATAATCCCAGCGACTCACAAATTTGACAAAGTTTCTTCCTAGTTTGCTTTCCGATATCCGCAATAAGTCAAACTGCTGCGTGAATGAAAACTTAATCGTATCCATAAAATATTAACGAGTATCAAGGATTATTAGCCGATAAATGAATTTTCGAGTTCGCCTTGTCGGCAGTGTACAATTTAAAAATTGCACCATGACCAATCGAGTAAGTTTATCCTCAGACTTCCACATTCCTCGTCATGTTTCACATTTAGTTTGTCAACTGCTCGATTATACGAATATGCAAATGAATGGATTTACGCTTAAACAAAGTCATTGAGCTTCCAATTAAATAGCCATAATTGTCGGCCATTATGGCATAAACTCTTAATTGGCCAAATAATTTATTAGCATTTTTGTCAGTCAAGAGCTGCTAAAAGTGTTCCAGAACATCGTTAAGTCGATTACTCAATGGCCACGATGTGGCAACCAATGCCGTGGCGGCGACAAAGTTGACACCTCCATTATAACAAATCGGAAATGACGGACGAAAACAATTTTCGAAATTTGCATAAAATTCACTGCGAAAAAAAGAAACAAAGTCATAAAAAGTTGATACAGATGCAGATGCAACATAAAAATAAAAAATAGTTAATTAACAATTTCCTTAAGCGATCGACTTGATGCAGCGCCCGATATGGAGCTGGGGCATTTGCAACTAAAAGTTTTTTGCTATTTTGGCAGCCCATAAAATATATAACTCAATTAGATTAGAGATTTGGTCAAAGACCTTTCAAATCGTATTGTATTTGTTGTTATGGTGAGCGCATCTGTTAGATAGTATCTGAACGCTAGCATGTAATGTCAGCTATTAGCTCCAAAACTTGAACTCTAAAATGTTGCCACTTTTGAGTAAGTCCATTTGCTACTTGTCTATTTATGCGTTTTGCTTATTGCGGGATTTGACCAGTAAACCCAAATAAAGTTTTTGCCATTTATCATGGAGTGATTTTGGAGTAGTATGACGCAAGTAATGCCGTCCAGAAAGGGAAGACATTGGATGTGACAAACTAGTTCAGGGGTAAGTAACACTTGTCGGTTAGATAGACGGCTCTTCGAGCGCATTGATAATGCAGGTAATCCATCAAATGGACATCTATGGAGGATTACAATGGTGCTCGCAGCACGTTTACCAAATCAATTCAAAATGTGCAGCAATTTGCGAATTTTCCCATGAGATACGCAAATTTTGCGATTTGCGAAAAAAAAACAAAAACACAAAAAAAAAACTTAACTTAACTGGAACGCGCATCGCATTTTAACATGTGGAATGCGACGATACATACCAGTACACATAGTATACATAATATGCTCACAGCAAGTCATAAAAGGAATTATAAAGAGCTGTGGCTAAGAGCTGCCTCTACCCTGCTCCTGCCACCCGCTGTTAGCCAAGCGAAATTGTCTTGCATGTTCATTTATTTCAGGTCTAGTTCCAGTTTGCAAGCCACATTCATAGTCTAATGGGGCAAAACAAAAAAAAAAAAACGCGAAAAAAAATACATTGCAAATATTTCGCAATGTTGTTATCTTTCGAACCAGTTTTGCATATTTCCAAATTTATTTTTGTAGAAAAGCGAGTAGTAGCTCTGGGGGCCTCGCGTGGGCTTATGGGTTTAAAGAGCTTTCGGCGGCATCGTGTGGGTCAGCTGTGGACAGATGCAGCAGAGCTGGACTTGATCTGGGCTTATGTGTAAGTGGGTAAGTGTTAACCCAATGTGCTGTGTGCTCGGTCATTGGTGCTGTTAGTCAAAGCCAAGCTTCAAGCGCCAAAATTCAAATAAACAACATAACAACACAAACAACAACACAAAAAACAACAATCGCAAAAAAATAAAAGAAAAAAAAAATTCGCAAAGTCTGTGATCAGCATGAAATTTGCATGGTTAAGTTTGCTAATTCAACATTTGGCCAGAAAAGAAGTAAATAATTTATGGGCATATACTTCATTTGGTTTTATATTGTGGCTGCATATGTTCAGCAGACAAGCAGCTACTAAAGACCGTCTAAAGTATGTGGACCTACTTATGGCTCAAGTCTAAAGCAATTTAAAAGTATGCTAATTAATTTAAATATCTACGACGAGTGTCATTGCAATAAAATAGATTTTTAGCCACCTACAGTGTGTTCAGGTGGCTACATTAGTTATCGAAACATGCGATACCTTTCGTTTTGCCTTCTTCAAGAAAGTTGGTTACTGTGCGCATCTTGTTCGTTACCAATAATCGTTCTAAAATCATTTGGTGTAATCACGCTGTTTGATTAGTAGAGTTGTAAATGGGATTTTTTACATAACTTTTATTAAATAAATTTTCGCCTATTAATGATACAACAAAGTTCATCAAGTTTGATGACTCTTGCTTCTATAGTCTCCGAGATATATAGATATAGTTGGTCATACGGACGGACTGTTGGACATTGCTACCTGATGTTATGATAATTATTTCGGTATAAGGGACATTTGGATCTGACGGGCCTCCCACTTGCCATTACATACATTGAACCAATCGAATATGTATTTGTAGGTATTATGGTAAAGATGGTGTTTACGTAGTACATAATTGGAAAACTATCAATTAGGGTGTCCTGTCGATTTTTACTGCGATGCGAGCATTGCGTAGATCATGCGCAATATCGTAGTCTAAATGAAATCCACAAAGATGATCTACATTAACCTTAGGCAGGCGTGGCTGCAGAATTTGGTTTAATGAAGGGTGCACGTTTTTATGCAGAACGGCCAGATCGAACAAGAGAGCTTACGGGCACATAGCAAATATGTTAGTGTTTGAATGACCCCAAAACAATCTTTCTATGATCTACTTAAAATGTTTTTTTTTATTAAATCATATGAAAATGTAACAGCTTGAGACAATACGTACAGAACCTCACGTACATCCATTGGTAAATTGTTGCCGTTTTTTTATCTGTAAAAATTTAAAAAGTGGTTGATCGTTGAATATGGAAGCGATTCAAATGCATACATTGGAAGTGCTAGAGAAAACGGCTTAACTCTATTCCGAGCAATAAGGATGAAATTGTCCAAACGTTGGAGTCGCCTTTTTAAATTTAACTATATGGTAACAAAGCTGATCCCAACAGGTCAATTGATAAGTCACCGGCCTCACATATAGATGGCGCTACTAAAATTAAATCTATATCATTTTTAGTTAGTCCTAACCTTTAAAAAACACGTTTATAAATTTGTGCCGATATGTGAAAATGGATGAAACATTGTTCCATCATTTCACTACGAAGTCCAATCGACAGTCATCCAAGTGGACTGCTCACGATGAACCCGCTCCAAAGCGACCAAAATCGCAGTCGTCGGCTGGCAAGGTTATGGCGTCTGCATTTTCGGATGCGCGTGGAATTTTTTTATTGATTACCTTGAAAACGCAGTGATCATCAACAGTGACTATTACATAGAGTTATTCGACCATTTGAAGGACAAAATGGCCAATAAACGGCCGCATTTGAAAAAAGAAATTGCTGTTTCACCAAGACAATGGTACCGCGTCACAGGACACTGAAAATGATGGCAAAATATCATGAATTGGACTTCGAATTGCTTCTGCATCCACCGTATCCTCCAGATCTGCGCCCCAGCGAGTATTTCCTGTTCTCAGATCTTAAAAGAATGCTCGCTGGAAAGAAATTTTCGTCGAACGAGGTAAGGTGATAGCCGAAACTGAGGCCTATTTTGAAACAAAATACAAAAATGGCATCGAAAAGTTGGAGGGTCGCTATACTCAGTGTATAGCGTACTCTTGGAGTGAACTTTGTTATGCTTGCCAAAAAAGTATTTTTTACTATGGTAGGCCGGGGACTTTTCAATTGACCTGTTAGCTCCCTTGTCATCATAATTATGTAGAGTCGAAGTAAAATTATTGCCTCTTGCCTATAAGTCCTCTTTTATTGGTTTGATTTTATGTCCTTTTTGACATACATATCTAAGACACATCTCTCCGTCAACATCTCATCAAAATGTAAAATGTGTTGCTAAGATCCACATTATTTTGCTGCAAAACGAGGGAATATATATGTTATTAGACAGACAGACGGCAAGACAAACCAGGCTTAATTAATAGGCTAGGTTATATTAATCTTTTTTATTTTTTAGCTTTTAAGTGTAAAGGATATCAAGAATGACAAGGGTATCATATAATATCTTGGAGTGATCATGGTGATAAGCTATGATTTGACCCTCAATTTTATTATGTAACCTTAAGGTACCTTTTGACAAAACCAAATTTAATAGAAATAATTTTTTTCGACAAAAAATAAAATATGTTGGATATAAATATGTCTGGATGTTAAGTTCGAAATGTTTGCGATATTTATAATCTCATATTTTGGTGTATTAATGGCAAATTCCGATATCAAATTCTCTGTCAAAAAGTTATTGCAAATTATTGATCAATTACTAATAGAAGCAATATATATTTTAATCCATGAGTAACTTGATTTATTTGTAAGCTCAATGAAATTATGAGCTCCATAAATATTTTTATATACAACTATTCAAAAAAATTCACAATAATTTGTTCAGGAATACATTTACAACTTCGGACAGTTAGCTCATAGATGGTGTTATAGATAAGCCAGCTAAATTACAGTTGAATATGATTGAACGTTAACGCATTTGATTTCGATACCCGCCGACTCTCATAAAAACTGGTCTCCATCCTGCAAAGCAACTTGTTTTTCCGTATGTTTTTGTCAAATGGATGCTAATTCAAAAAAACATTTGTTGACTTGGTGAATTTTGTGTTTGGTTTTTTTTGCTTGGTTTATCTCTGGTAGACTAGACGAAAGTGTCTGGAATGCCGTCGAGTATGTGAGCTATTATAGGGAACGCTGCTCTGTCTGGTGACACAGTAGACGTTGTTCAGATCGATGGAATAGTTATCGATTGCATGCATGCATAAAAAAAAAAATAAAACAAAAAACACGCGGACAAGTGGCACATAAATGGCGACAGTTTGCGCCATCAATTTCAATTTCCTTTTCGGTTGAACCACTTTGAATACGTACATAAGACTATATCATACTATATACCAACATATATGTATTTGCACAATGTGGGTCGTTGGTCTCTATATGCCGTGTATGGGCGATATCTTAGAGTTAAAGCTCAAAGCACAGGTGCCTGCTGGACTGCTAAAATTTTGGATTTTTGAGCTAATCGTTAAAATAGAATGCGTAAGCTTAATCCGTATG
Organism: Chymomyza procnemis; assembly: GCA_035046065.1. Taxonomy (NCBI): domain Eukaryota; kingdom Metazoa; phylum Arthropoda; class Insecta; order Diptera; family Drosophilidae; genus Chymomyza; species Chymomyza procnemis. The sequence goes on along the minus strand of JAWNOJ010000023.1, from coordinate 4,496,421 downwards.
CATGGTTTTGGCTTATTATTCTTATTACTATTATGATATGTGGATAACTTGAATGGTCTTGTCATAGTAGCCTTTGTTTTGATGCTTTATTGTATTGTTTTCCATTGAAAGCGAAACATATCCGCAACCAATGTGAACTCTAACATTCTATTTTATCAAGGGCATATGGGGGCGCCTTTTGTACACACATCAATTATATAATGATCAAATAAACAAAGCATTATGTTAAAATACTTATATGAACAATTAACGCAGCATTCTTAAAGGTAAGAAGCTTTTCAATGTAATTATAATAAAGTTCTTTAAGAAGAATTGGAATGCCATTGAGAGCATTTGCTCTTGATTGTTAGGTTCATTCTCGCTTACACTTGTTTCAATTCGAAAAGTATATTGTCTATTGTGTTTTTAAATTTGATTTACCCGCATGATTAATAATTATATACTCAATAAAATACTAATTATAATAATAATAGCTAATAAAATGTTTCCTACAACATAATACATGAAGATTATAATATATTTCTCATAAAGATTGTATCATATGTTTCAAAAGTTTGTATTTAAAAAGTAAAGAGTAGATTTATTTAACCAAATTACTTTATATACCAACACCGCAGTCGTTCATCGTTCGAACCAATAACAGTTGCATTTAGTTAGTTTACGTAGTACTTTTTTTAAGAAAATTTCTTATTTCTGATCAATTTTTTAAGCATTTATTTGATTGTACACCTGCAACCTTGATTGTTTAAAAAATGTGCGCCAGATTTATGATTAGCAAACCACAAGCCCCATATTTGCTTATCAAATTCAAATATTTAAAATTTTAAATTTTAGTATACTTTTGATTATTTTATTTAAAGCATTTTGTTTGCCATTTTATAATAAATATGGTTTATTATATTTTATTCTACCAAAAAGGTATTATTGCTATTTTTTTATATTTATAATGAACTGAACAATCTGTTTAGATTTTGCCTTCGATAAGTCACAGTATGATTTTGATTAATTTCAATAGAAAAATAAATAAATATTCTAAGACCTTTCTGGTCTTTTTTTAACAAAATAAGTTAATTACAAATTTCTTATCTTCATATGCATACATTTTATATATATTTTAGCAACGTTTTTCCAGGTTCCGTGCTTGTAATTTTATGCTGTCATAAAATAAAAATTGAAATGTGATGGTGGGGTGGCCGTTTTCACAGATAATCGCTCGTACATATTTTGAAAAGTTCATTGTACAATAAGTCGTTAGTTTACGATTGTTTTTAATTGACAAATTTTTATAGTGTTTTGAAGAAAAACTTATAATTTATTTTGAGAGACTTGCAACGATCTTCGAACAATTTATTTTATGCATGTAATAAAAATATTTTTAATTTTTAAAAGTAACTATAATTAAAATGCTACTTATAATGCTTATCTCCATATAGTGTATTAAAACTCATAAAATTCTATTTATCTCTATTATATCCTTTTTACAAAACTGCCTTTTGTTTCAAAATTTTTGAAGTTGAGAAAGGAACAGGATTACGTATTTCGTAAGTACAGTAATAATTAAGAGAAATTAAAAAAGCACTCTCCAATAAAACGAAAAGTCAAAAAGTGAGCGCCTAATCATAGGTCTTCTCCTTAATCTCAGAAATTAGAACCTAGGGAAATTTCGGGAAATTATGTTCAAAAGTGTGAGCCTTTAGCTGGGGACAATATCTGTCGATCCTCACCGCATCTTTTTTGCGTGTTTCAAAAAGATGGGTCACTAAAAAAATATATTTTTATTAGAATAGGTACATTGTTGTAGTTCTAAAGGTAATAATGAGGGCATTTTCTCCAAAATAGAGGATATGCAAGTAACAAATGTTGGAATATATTTTATTGTAGTTGATTTTAAAAGTATTACATTAGTTCATTGAGATATTCATGCGGTTTTTGGCGGACTGGAGGGACAATTAGCTTCTCAGCTTAACAGGCCGGAATAGAAGGAAAATAAAATAAAAGAAAAAAGCTTAAAATTGATAACAAGCAACGTCTAAGTAAAGTCAGTTCAATTATACAACATTTATATTTTACAAGCAACTTGCTTTGTTATATGAAAAATAAAAAACTTTTTGATTGCAACTTGAGCAAATTTCAAAGGTGCAAAAAATAAAAATTAAACTCAATGATGACAACAAAATTTTTAGTGAAATTCAAAACTAATCAAGAGTTGTGAAAACAAAAAAATAACGATCCCAAACACCCAAACCACATGTTGTAACAACTTGTATAGCCATTTATCACCACACGGTATATGGATCTATTTAAAATGCCACACCCGGCACAGCCGCTGAACTTGAGCTACTAAATTCGTAAAGAACTCCCCCAAAATCAAACAATGCGATCGGCAACGGGTATTATTTTAATCGAATTCCTTTCAACAAAGCCGACACAATGATAAATTCAGACACCAAAATGATGTGGAGATGGGTGTTATTTGAAATTTAAAATGCGAAGGCAATCGCAATGAAATGATTTATATGAGGCTGATTGAACAATTGGACATGTTTGTGTGTGCCGCCTATTTTTAGTGGTTCCAGTAGATCCATGTAGTTTGCCCAGTAAAATTAAAAATATACGTAAACGGTACAATGGCGCATTAGGAGGACGATCGAGTTACTTAAAAATTTAAAGCACTCGTTGTGTTTAAACTTTCGTTTAATTGGCTTAGTTGCTATGGGCAACGACAAAAAAAAACTTGACAAACAAAAGCATTTTTGTTACGAAATCGCAATGCTTTCAACCAATCAATCATTTTTACAATTCATCAACTGTTACCTGAATTGTCATTACAATGGCCAATATATTGTCAACTGCTTTCCATGTGAAAAAATTTCCCATACCATTTCTGGCACGCAATCGCTGTCAATCCATCAGCGCGTCTGTCAATCATCGCAGTCGTAGGTAAAGCAGACACTTGCAAATGGGCGTGTTAATAATATTTAAATAGTCTATATGCTAATTACTGGCTTCTATTTTAATATTAATCGCTGTAATTAAGCATACACTCTGGGAAAGCTGCAAAATGTGCCTACTCATGCGTTTAAGGGGCGTACATATACCACATAATACACTGAGAACGAAAGATAGTTTGACAACTTTGTGTTTCATTGCTAACAGTTAATTCAAAAGCATTTGACTATTTAAAATGATCGCAGCTCATATAACAACGTGTAATTTTTGCAAAAGCGCTTAGTCCAGCTTATACTCTTAACCTATCTTAAAGTTTACTCATCAGACTACAAACGAAGCATAGTGATATAACTTACTTCTTTTCCTCGCTCTTTTCTTGTATTATAAACCATTTTTATTCTTGAAATATAAAGTAAGCAAAACTTATTTGTACCCCTAAAATAAATAAGAAAAACAATTTAAAGCTGTTACTGATTTTTTATACATTCCCTAAGCGACTGACTGACCATATATTCTGCAACCCAAACAGATAATTTTGCTATTTAAGACATGTGTTTGCTTTTATCATCATTTATATCATATTTATATTAGTAACAATTCCATATTAATAAACAATTCTTGGTATTTTGACCAAGAGAGATTAACAGAGCTAATCTTACTTTTAGTTTTTTTTTTTAATTCAAAATTGATTTGCTAGAGCGTTGGCCTTACAGAAGTTATGTCGTCGCAAAGTCTAGGGCCCAAGGTTCGATGAAAAATTGATCGCTTTTTTTATATCTTAAGTTTTTGCATAAGTTTTAAACTTTATTCATTATTGATTTATTTGTTTTAATTTCGCAGATGTCATTTTAAAACACAATATAATTAAAATGTTAATTTTCTACATGCTATTACTTTTTATATATTACTTAACAAAAATTTAAAGGTGTCAGTTTAATTTCTAAACTGACTGTATGCATTAGTTGACAAATTGAGTGGATTGATCTGTTAGCCAGCTAACTGTTCAATAGCATTAATTCACAATGTGCGCTCGGGCTATTTATTTATTCACCCACTCACAAAAACTACAACAAATTGAAAACATGTTGATTTTAGCCATAAAATCGAAATGTGATAGTCACATATGCATTTTGAAGCTGGCTAATTGATTAAAGACATTGGACTGAGTAGTTTCAATTTTTGTTTCGCGTTTGCCTTTTTACTGTTTAATCAAGCTTTTTGGCCATTTTCAGTTGACCAAACTTGGGGCTTACATTATAAGTTTTGGCCTAAGAATTGACTTGACGCTCACTTTTGCCATGCACACTCGACTGGATTTTCAAAACTTTTAGCCAAAATGAAAATTGCTATTATACAATTAACACTTTGGAGCATTGCATATAACCATTTGCATATAATTTTAGTACAATTAGTATATATCTAATGCATTTTGTGTTTATGCTTTCATTTGTTGTTTAATAACGTTGTGGTCTCAATAGATTAATTAATTTCACAAATGTTTGGCAACAAATCACTTATGAGAAAAATACTCAATGTTTTATTTATTATTTTTAAATACATAAATTTTACCAAAAGTATTGACTATACCAGTTTTGGTATTACTAAAATTTAAAAAAGAAAAATTTGTCAGAGAGATTCCTATAATTTACCCTGTAGTTCTTAAAAGAAAATATTTAATTCGATTTTTCAAATCCGTTTTTTTCTCTGGGTAAATTCTTCAAGATGTCCACTTTCTTACAAAAAAGAAACAAAACTGTGATAGTCGTGATATGTCTATCATATTGTTAAGTGCTCCAAAGTAAATTTCCAGACAATCTTCTGTTCAATTTCAATTTTCTTGTCAAAGAAAAGTCCAACTACTAAAAGTTTTGAAGCCAAAAAAGAGTCATTTTTATTTGTAATCATAATGATTCGTAAAATTTACAAGTATGTTTACCATTTTTATGTAGATATTTATAGTTTTGATTTCTAAACATGTCTCTCTTGACACAAATTGCAACTGATTTTAGAAGGTATGATCATTTTTTATTTAATTTCAAACCACAGCCACAAATTTGCATTGGTTACGAGAATTAAAAATTTATATGAGTTTTATTAAAAAAAAAAATATTACCAGCTTGCAAATACTGGTCACAACGACAGTTATTAATTTAAAATTCTTGTAAATTTTGTAGCAAAGTATCGCTGAAAATTAACAATAAAAAATTTCCAACTTGGCCCAATGTGCCTTGACTTAATAGCATTGAAATGAAAATTATGCCATTTGCGTATAATTCAAGCAATATTAAATCATTATTGTCAATGGATTGATTTATGAAATACATTGCGTACTTCTGTATTAAGCTGTCAAGCTGTATATTTATGCGCATTTTTAAAATTTAATTTATCGAATTGCTGTTATATATTAGCCTAAAGTGCATGGGTGAGTCCAATGTATTTGTTTATTCCTAAAAAATACACTACACCTAAACTAAAACTTAATTATTAAGCTTATGCAAGTTAATTTAAAGGAACTTGAGTAAATTAAACCAAATATTGTTAACATTAAAACCATATAATGTTGGAGTAACGCTGCGTCGCGCATGTCTTGCCCATTACCACTGAAATTTCAATAAAGTAAAGATAATCTTTAAGCTAAATGAAATGAACATGCTTCTGCGGTCAGTGGCGAGTTTATGGGCAGTCGCACCTAATGATTTCTAATAAGCCATCAAACCAACTCAGTCTATCCGAAAGTAATTCGTGCCGAACACTTGTACAATTTGCATTTCAATATGAAAACCAGCCAAAAACATTCACAAAGTCAAGTTAACGATCAGCCAGTGTGACCAGCGATTTGTCAGCTTTGGCATTGTTCAATACTAGAAGCGCGCATACCTTTACAATTCGTACTCAAGGCCTATGGGTGCTCCCTTAGAGCGCTTTTGACCTATGTTCAAGACAAGGGTCAACATGCTGCCCTAATGTTTGCTCTCGAATAACGCAAATAGACCAACTAACTGTACTACAAATGGCCTTGTTAAGAGCACTGCCACGCCTAGGGTTGTCGCTGTGGGTGGCAATTAAATTGTTTTCGTGTCTTGATCAAGTTGAAATTTGACAATCACTTTAAGCATTCGCCACGATTAGCTAACCAAACATGAGCCAGCCCGCCTTACTCTAGGGACAGCTTGAGCCTTGGGCCAGCCGCGCACTTGTATATCATTAATCAACTAGATAGAAATTAAGTAGTTAAACAAAAGCCTATGACAAGTATTTAAAACACAAGCTATACCAAACAGTTAACACTTAATTTGTGCAAAAGCAAAAGTTGAGTGCCTCATTTTGGACACAATCCAAGCGCACTTATAGCTTAGATCTTAAGTATGCCATTAAGTGTACATGATTTGCAAACAATACTTGTGGAAACCCTTTCGAATTGCTTGCACTAAAAACGTGTATCCTGATAAATGAGACATATGTCTGCCACACTGAGTGCACCAAGCGCACTGTACTCCGTGCGCAGCTGTGGCGCCCAGCCAGACTTGGTGTGCAGTAAATCGTGTTTTCCACCCAAAACTAAGTCGTTGTGGGTACTAAGCACTTTACTTTCACGGTAAAACACCAACCCAGCGCCTTTTGGCTGCAATCTAATGACAACTGCAAGCGTTTATAGTTTATGGTTCAGAATTCGGTGGGCAGCTTTACCCATAAGCCCCAAAAACTGGACAAATGCTTGCGCAATAAATTAGAAACATGTAGAGTTACACGCGACGCCAATTTGTTGCCCACAATTTTTTGGTTTTATTACTCTACACTTCCTAGGGTAAGCAGTATATGTGGTTCAGCAAAGTGGTATGCAATATGTTTTCGGTTTAAGTAAAGTAATAAATAATGTAATCGATATTCAAAGAGAAGTTCAGCAGCTTAATGGGTCACGAGTCTTTCATTCGTTCAAACATGAATCAACTTGAAATTTGAGCAGATATTGCAGCTCCAGGGTAATCCATTTATTTTTTTGTTATATAGTTTTCTTGAAACATATCAGTGCAGCATTAAGATCTAGTAAATCAACCATAGACCAGGTAGTCACTCCGCACCAATTGCTCAAAAAATGCCATGAAAACAGTTCGACAAATTCGATCGCCCAAAAAGGACACGCTCATACCATGTTTGGGCTCGATACTTGCATAGTTGTTTGAGAATGTTGTGCAGGATGATATTAAGTACCACCATTTGGTTTGTCAATGTACGAAAGGAACTCCCAAGCCCTAGAGTATCATTTGATATTTCAGTCGAAGCGGCACATCATCGTGTTACCTTGCGTTGCTGCAGAAGAGTGCGGCACATTCTACTGGCAACATTTTTATGGAATAGGCACCAATGATATTGGCATCATTGTACAATGTACAATAAATGAGATATTACTGACGAATCATCATTATCATTTATATATAGCAGATAATCGCAAAATTGTCATTGGGTGCGTATAATGAATGACTTGAATAATTACTACCTTATCTCGATGTTTCTTGAGCGACGAATTTTAGCAATGGACAAAGATTACTAACGTGCTTAAAATTATGCGCCTTACCATTCGTTGCACCCAAAATATCGCCTTATTATACATTGTTACAGTGTATCTGAAATTCGAGTGCAAAATATTTTCGTTTTCGAAAACCCGCATTGGTAAGCATATTTAAATGTAATGAACAGCCTTGGGCCAGCTAAGAAATGCAGGCACAGTTCTGTATAGTTTTTAATTACAAATATTTAGTATTGATTGCATGCAAAACACCTGAGAGATATGATCAAGATCGGATTTGTTGGGCGACAGCTTATTAGGGGCGTTAATGTGAATATGCAATCAAAATATTTCGTAATTTCGGCAGCACGCTGTGTACATAGAATTGGCAAATACATAAGTTGTACAATTTTCAGGTTTTAATGTTGTGTTACGCATGCAATAAATCCAAAGACATGGCGACACCTGTCAATAAGCAGTTTATAATATGTGAAATATGCACGAAGAATTCAACCAAATTTAGTATGGTTTTTAAAAAATAATTGCCCTACTTAAAAACAACTTCTAAACATAACTCCATTGTGAGATAAACTGTACCTTTTTTTTTTGGAAATTTGCTTGATGCTTGGGTAATTATGTGTTTGGTACGTGTAGGCATACAAAATTATCTTAACATCTTGCAAATTGATTTTTAATCGTTTTTTTTTTTTGTTTTTTCAAAATTGTTTTTTAGATTCGCTTATGCACCTCCCCTGAGGCGTGGGAAAGCGATCTCGGCTTTTGGCTAGACATTCTGATCCTATATCATGCCATCGCTGAGACTCATTTGAAAAAAGTGGATTTTGGCTTTTATGTATAAATATGTTTTATTGTATACCCTGATCTTTGAAAGATCTTCAAGTTGTTAATGATATGTCTCATGGTTAATATGATAATAATAATACTTGCATCTGAATAGTTCTCTTTAAGAGTATCGTATGACAGGTAGATTACCAGTGTTCAAATGGCGCGAGATTTTTAGCAGCGCAACTAACGCGTAAAAAATTAAAGTAAATTATTTGTTAAGAATAAGCTTATAATTATAGTATTGTTTTTAGAACAAAACAATAACCCAGATAAAGCTAATAGACTAGCAGGACAGTGTACAGGATTGTTTGTTTAGTATTCCTAATGGTGGGAGAGCAAGTATGTTAATTTTACTCATTGGCTTTGCAAAAGACTTTCCTTTGGGTAGATTTCGCTCTTGAAAAAGCTTAGACCCAATTGGATTGCACTATATATTTGTACGCATAAAGTATTATTATTAGTTATATGATTTTCTAATTCATCACATAAGTTAGTCGTCATAGATACTTGTGTAATTATTTATATATTTCCTTAATCCTGAACTCCTCGTTCTTAGGCAAGCCTTATTAATTGAATAAAAATCAAAGGAAAACGAATTAAATATTTAGATTTTCTTACAGTTTTTAAAAATAAAATTAGTTCGGTACAGAAATGAGGTTTTTTTGTAAATATTGATTTAAAGCCTTTTTGCAATAAAAGATTTGATTGGAAATATAGTATTAAAAAACCCCATTATATAGCTCCAATGAATTTTGCCAAATTAATAAAATTTAAAATATATATATTTTTTATTTATTTTATCAAACACGTGTTGTGGGACTTTATTGCTTCATTTAAAGACCTAGGCCCAATCACTTTTTATTTTTGTCTAGCTTCATACGCCCCAAAGTTGTCATATATTGGAAAAAATGTAAACGAAAGTGCCAAACGATCGATCAATATCTCTGTAGACTGAACTTGTAAGCTCTAAGTTGAAAGTATCTTCGAGTATTTTTTGGTAGCTGGGTACGGCAGCGGAGATTGTGCAAATATTCCAAATATTAGACAATTGACATCTTAAGGCCATGGGCTATTAATTGCTTTACAGGAAATAAGGTGAAAGCTGGTTAAGTTTGATAATGAATGGAAAGTCCAAATTGCGAAATTCAAAAAGTATGCCAAGGTCGTAATCAGAGCAAAGGAATACAGTAGGTTCGAAAAAATTGATTAGAGTCTCCTACCATGTTCAATTAAAGTTTGCATATATTAAGTTCTGTCGGTAGTGTACCCGCCCTTCAAATCGATGATCATTTTTTGGACTTTCTTTGGCAGCTCTGGTACATTTGACTAACAAAAATTCTATTCGGGCACTGTAGGTCCCCTTTTTTCGAAATGCTGTTAATAATGGTATTCCTGAACTTCACCCTTGTAATGATGACAACCATAGGCCTGGTAGCGACGAGGTTGCATGTCGGACATCACTACTACTGTCGTAGCTGAAGATACAAGGAGTGAATGTAAAGCGATCAGATGCGCTATAAAGAAAAGCAATCACTCATGTGACTGCAGTCCGGTTTACGGGCTGAAAAAAGCTAAGAATGCCTAATTTCCGAACATTAAGTAATGTTCCATAATCGTACAAAGCTTTTCATCCTATTTGCTCTTACTAGGTATTGCAATGGACCCTGGAGTCTGATCCCAAGATTTTGTGAGATTTTACTTCATTCTTGAAATCAGATTCAAATAATTGAATCTTATTAGAAAAAGGCAGTGATTGGATTAACTTTTCAATTTATTGCTATTTTTAAATCGGGAAACAATTTAAAGTATCTATACCTCTGTTGTAGAGCATATCCAAAATACCAAATGTTTAACATTGGTAACTCATTTGTCCATGAAAATATCTATGAAACCCCAATCCCTGTGATTATAGACAGATATAAGAACCAAAAATTACTAAGGAGCGCTTTTTGTTGCTGAACAAATTATTTCCTGGCAAAATTTAGCAGTATTAGGTATTTAAAAGCTCTCGTGCAAGTTAAATTTCCTTTCCTCCATAATATTTTTTTCAGAAACATAGCCTTTACTGTTTTTCAACCTCTACACAGCTCTTAACGACCAGACACTAACGTCTATTCCCAATACACATACGGAATGTTCGTAGTGAAATTATGAGCGAAATTTATAATCAAACTTACCACTTTTTTGACAACAAATTTTGCTTATTTTGACAAGGACTTAACCATCCATTAAGTAAATATGCCACTAGTGCACATCAAAATCAGAGTCACCTGATAGATACGTAAAATTTTATGTGGAATTTTTAATGCTTATTTTTTTTATTTTCAAATCTCTCAGTCTGTCCAAATATATGCCCATTGATCTGCTGTTGAATCAATGTTGATTATCTTAATGTTGGAACATGTGACTCCATGTGATTGCCGAAACAACTCGATAACTGGCAGCATGCAATGCTCGAAAATTTGGACATGTGGCAAGCTCTACAAAAACCAGAGCAATTTAGAACGTGTTTGCCTTTAATTTATGCGCGGCACTTGCCAAATAATGTTGCATTAATATTTGCAACTTGTACGACTATATGTCATGCAAAGCGTAGCAAGGAGGCGGGTGTGTCTGGATCAACCAAGTTGTAGCAACATTTTTTAGACCATATTGACTTTGTGGTAAAAACTTATTAAATTAAGTTTGTATACTCTACACAAAGTTGTATTAGATATCTCTATTAACCAAAGTGTAATTTTGGATTTGACGAAAATGTAGGTAACTACTGACGCTACTGTAGGTAAGATACGAAGTTTTGTGGAATTTTTCTTAAAAGTATTAAATATTTCATACCAAAAAAATATAGGTTTTTCGTTCTTTGTCATATCAACATACCAATACTATAATTTGATCAAGTTATACCTCTACTCGAACGTCAATTTCGAAATTTGAAAGCTCAATCTCAAGCAAATTTACGAATTTAAAAAAAGAATAACAAAAATCCCTTTCCATTGGAGATGCATCGTCTGACTGCGAAAAATACAACGAAAATATTTATGTTTGATATGTTAACTTGGGACGAGAAAGGGGCAATAGTTCCAATACGCAGGAGATTATTCTGAACAAAAGTAGCGATTTAGATAGATTTCTATGACGACTTATAAATGAAAAGATCAAAGCTTCGTGAATTCCGACTATCGTATTGTAACATTAAAGAAATTAAAATCATGAGTAAGTTATTTATTGCTTCCCATATTATTGTGATATAACAGATTGCATCAATAGAACAATACAGAAAAGAGAGAGTCGGAGTTATCGAAGCGAATAGGGTGTTGGCCCCCATATATATATTATTTTATATTATTTATTATTTTATTATTATTTTTTTTATAATCAAAAGAGAATTTATAAAAGAGTTTTTCTAATTTTTGTCACACTGATGGAATTTCGTTTAAAATAAAAATATGTACATACTCTATAGACTATGTGCGTGGTGAGTAGAAATGCATTTTTCATCGTGCTAAATGGACAATTTAATGGGCTATAATCAGCGCCAGAGTTGACATTTTTTTAATAGACTTAACTAACATCAACATTATTGATTACAATTTAAGTAAAGTTGCTCAATTAAGAGTGAAGGTTGACTGCAGATACATACACATACACTGGCACTCACAGATACCCACAGATAGCTACAGATACATACTGCGAAAACAACAGGTGTGAAGTGGATAAATAAGCGCGGTTTTAATTAGTTTGGCCAATTCATTTGGCGTGGAATTCAAGTGAAACGGATATTTCAGCACAAGCTTTGAGACTTCGCCGACAACCATAACTTGAACCAAGTCAAAATAAGAAAATATACAAAAAACAAGAGATAAAATTCAAGAACTGGCTATGCAGTCTCTATGCAATCTCAGTCTTTTTGGAATAGATTGAATTTCGGCTGTCAGTCGAGTTTTACTCTGACGCATGCCCATTGAACACCAACTGAACTAGTCAAAGTTGCTAAAAAAAAAACTAAAGCAGCTTTGGTATAAACCGAAATTGGTTGTTCTTGTTGTGATTAGTTATTTTTTGTTTTTGTTGTTTCGGCATAAATAATTCATTCATCTAATAATAAGCTAATCACTTCCGCTTGACAGACATGGCTGTACAGCTTAATAAATTAACTCACATATCTGATTTAATTGTTGTATGCGATTACGTTGTCAAAACAATTTTAGCAAACAAAATACTGTAATTGACAACAAAATTTGATGTGGTTCCGATGGTAAGATACCCTTTGCAGTTTTATCTAATCACCAGCAGGCCCATAGCACTCAAATCAGAAGTTCGTCAATGTTGCGTTCTCGCGCCTTTTTTATATGTAGAGTTAGAAACTATGGCAGAAGAGGGAGAACCTTCTGCACAAGTTAAGACAAGTTAAGTAATTTTGAGCTGTAATTATCCAGTTTTCTACAGATACAAGACGACGGCACATTAATATTGACCAAAGCCTGGAGGTGAAGAAGTCGTGGACATGAAGTGTTTCTAAAAGTCGGAAAAATAAATAATATTGTGTTTCTGAAACTATGGAGGGAGGCTCCACCAGCATAGCGCTTCATTACATTTCGTTTTAAAGCAATAGTGAGTTTTGGAATCTGCTTCAGTCATGCTTAGGCAACAAGCGCTTATAGGGATAAGGGGTCAAATACACTCTTCATGCGGACCTTACTGAAAATTTTCAATTTGAATATGTCAGGGTTTTTCTATGGATGGGGATCATGTAATTTTAACTATAGACTTTTTTAACCACTGTAATCCTTGATCAACTGACGACGTTGTAACGAAAGAATGCTGAAATACTTATCGCTGGTCGCGTCTGTATATTAATGGGAATGGATTGACCTCTTACTAAAAAAAAAAACAGACCATTATAACGAAATGTAGTTGCTTGAATCCCCCAAAACCAAAACAGTAACATTTCCGGGCCAGCACATACATGATGCAGATAAGTGAAGACAACCATGTAATTTTTATCACGTAACCATGTAACTTTTAAATAAATCGCTAATTATAATATTTCAGCCGCCATGTTCTTTAGACTTTGACTCGTATTGTTACTATGAAGGATACAAATTAAAGTTGGATTCGTGATTCCTCTGCTCTTTGCAGATTGTTTCGAAACTGCTACAAATGCTTTAATTTTTCGATTAGTCTTTTTATCTGAAGTATAATCGGCATTGAGTAGAGTTCTAAGACACACTTAAAAATCATACACCAAATCATACCAAGTATGACTTCAATCTCTGAATCACTTGGACCAATATTCATTTCTGGCCAAGAAATTGATTACTTTCTAAAAACATATTCAATTGCTTGCCCGCTGATTAAATGTATACCAACCTGTTGTCCACAGGGCCATAACAATTATGTATACACATTTGGAGATCAAGCACTTATGAAATATGCATGCTGGATAAACCCTACAGATATTCGAAAGGAGAGTTGCAAAATGTTGTATTGTTATTTTAATATTTGTATTTATTATGGCTGGTGCACAAAACGCTTGCATATATGGATGTTATAATGAACAGAATAAGTAATTTATTCAACTAAAGCAGATTTCTATTTTTTTTTCTTTTTGATTGTTCATATTCAATTCAAATAAATACTTTAACACAAAAAGCACTTTCAAAACAGTCGTATTGCGCTGGTAAAGATTGGTTGGGTAGCGTAGACGTAAAAAAAGTTGACTTATCTTTACTGAGGTGACGGCCAATACCAACAACCACGATTTGTACTAAAGTTATCTCAATGTAAAGTTTAACCTAGAAAAATGCAAAATACTCTGATTAGTCTTAACGAAAGTTGGGGACTCGAAAGTCAACATAACAGGCAGTTAGGTAGCAGTTAGCAATTGGACAACACTTGCGGAGAGCGGGGACAGTATCAGTATTGCGTGATCATATAACGTCTGCGTTGGCGGAAAGGATTTTGTATGATCTCACGATATAGCGTAAGTATTGGTACCCATTTGGGAAAACGTGGGCGATAAATGTCGGGAAGATGGTTGCAGCTTCTTAGTATTTCTGTGGTGGTGCTGCGGCTGGCACTGTTAGGGCAACCGTTAGGTCTACCCAAAACAGTACGTGGATTAGGCATGAGACGTGCAGGTAGACGTACAACACGGTCAAAAGGCAGCCACATTTGCTGAAAGAGACGCTCAAAATGCCACTCAATGCGACGATGTAGGCGAACACGGGTTTTGGGACACACACAAGGCTCAAATACAAAGCGGCGGTGTAGTATAATGTCCTCTAGATTGTTACCTGTCATCACTTGCATGAATTCTGTAAGCCAAATCATGAAGTTCAATTAAAAAGTTTAAATAAATTGTGCTTTACGCTCAACGTACCATCAAAGTCCACTGTGCCAGAGCCATCAGCATCAATCTCTTCAATTATGGAGTCCAAGTCTTGGTTGGATATTTTATCATCTAGCTCATGCAGAATACCACGCAGTGTGGCTACCGTCAAATAACCTTTGCCTTCTTTATCATATACACGGAACGCCTCCTTCAACTCGGCTTGCAGTGCGCCCACATCCTCCTCGACCTCAATAAAACGTGCGGCAAGCTTGCAAAACTGACTGAAATCCAGCTTGCCTGATGTGCCCTTATCAACCTCCTTAATGAGCGCCTTTACCGCTGGTGGCTCCAGTTTCTGACCCAGAATCTCAAGTATGCTCGACACATCGGAGTGTTCAATGGTTCCGGCGCCATCATGATCAAAGGCCTTGAACGCATTACGCAAAACTGAGAAAAACTTAGTAAGTCAGCTGCGGGAACGTTCGTGTCGGGTACTACTTACTTCTTAGCTGTTCCTTATCGTATTCGGCTTCAGTCTGCAAAGGTAAACAGAATTTATTATAATCTCTAATTCTCGAAAGTGCGCCGATAAAACGCATCCAGCAGCAATAATTGTGCACTGAATATACGATTTGCTAATGTGTCACACGACCAACAGTGCGTATACATAATTAAAATGAATTTATGTATTTGAAGGAGGACTTTCATTCATTTGCACGCTCTTGCAATTAGACAAATTTGTCACAGTTGACCCGAATTCTGACAAGGTGTGAAGCATAGCATGTTGCCTATAATGCAAATGCAGTCGTCTGCTCTAAGGGGCTTACCTCATAGGAGTATGGAATAAGTGCATGGACGCGGAGCTGGACTTTTAATATATACCCTACAAGTGTCCTCTAAGCTAGGGCAGCATTTGGTTACAAAAAAAAGTCTTATCAAGGTCAGCGTTATATCTACAGTTTATACAGATTTATTTCTCGCTTTTCATTTTTATATAATGCCTTGTCTGCCTTTGTTTGCGCGACTACAACTTACCATTTTTGTTTTCTGTGTTTTTTTTTTTTAAATTATTTAAAAAAGTTGACGCGTATCCTTAATGCCCGTATTAACTGCAATTATAAAATTACATATATTTTTTTTCTGTAGTATCGTGCGCGTTGTATCGGCAAACGTGTACGCGCCACCGAGTTCCGATAATCACTCAAGTCCGTTGATTTGCATCAATTAAAAAATTACCTTTCGATCAGATCGAATTAGCGCAAGCGTCTGAACGGTTTCGATGTGTGTCCGCTGTGGGAAAGCGCCGCAGCGGCAGCAACGTCAACGGCAACTGCTCAGTCGGCGCATCTGGCAACGCTGCAACAAAAGCCATAGAAACAACAACAATTGGCTGCGAATAGAGCAGCAGTTCGTTGAAACTCTGCGCAACGCCAAAATGTCGTCGTTGACGCATCTCAATTGATCATTAGCATCATTGCGGGGGATATAGCGGAGATGTGCAGCGGATAGACAAGGGTGTGCGTAAGAGACAAATGAATAACACTTTGCCAGATGTACGAGAGGGACGCACTAATATGATATTAGAACGAGTGCGCACCGTGGTACTAATAGCTGCATATTGGAGCAGCTCTCTTCTGAAACTTACTTTGGCAGGAAATAATACCACTATGCGAAAGTCAATTGTATGAAATGTGTAAGTGTAACTAGTAGATACTCTTTTGCTGAAAAAAAAAACGAAATGACAAAAATTCTACTAGAATTGTTATTCCCGATATTCTATTCCAGACAAGTGCAACCAAGAGCAATCATCTATTTGCAGGCTTGACAACATGGTGCATACGTGATATTTGTGATAATAAATTTAGAAGTGTTTGTCAATATGTTCAACAATAATACAGCAAGTAAAACCCAGGACGATCTTGCTATCGGGCCTGTATGGCCTTTAAGGATCTGCAACAATAAAATATTTAAATATGTTAGTCGTGATTGACAAATGCTAGCTGGAACAAGAAAATCTTTCAATTTGTCAAGAGTTTTAACTATAGTGACTAATTAATTATTAGGCTTGTTTGTGATATGTTGAAGCGAAGGGTAAGCAACATTCATAACTTCAGTGAGTCCTCCTTCATTTATGATTTTATAGGGCCTTATACTTATATAAGCTATACTATAGCATAGGCATCAGCAAACTAAGGCTTCTTATGTGTTGTTTCGCAAATGATTTATTGCTTCATACAATAAAAAGCAATGTAGCTAAGATCTTGTGTTTATATATATTATTTTTGTATTGTGAACTCTCTAAACTTCGCTCTAATTTTGAAACTCCTGGGAACAACTTAATCGTATTAATAGAATTTCTTGAATTTTCTGAATCTTAAACATTTCGTAGGAAAATAAAAATAACTTTACTTTTATTCACCAGAACAATGTAAATACACATGAACTTACCTGATGCCACACTCTTGCAAATATTTATAAAAGATTTTTGTAGAATCCATTTTGTAATGACCAAGTCCCTAGTCCATGAGTTTATAACAAAATAAAAACATACTTACTCCATCCGCCGTACTTTTCTGAAATCGCCCTGCTGAATTTTGCTCATACAGTGAAAGATCTTGTTCCCACTTAAGAAGTCTACCAAAATGGTAAAAGATAAGGTGATGTTTCTTTTCAATATTCACACACAAATGATAATACTATCAATTGTCTATCCCAGAATTGTTGGGGCGTTGTCAAAATTGTTTTGGGATCGAAATTGCCGTTTTCGAATTGGGCAGGGCTATGCTGCGCCCGTCATGACGATAAGTGTATATTATGTACGAGTATCTAGTTGTTGCTGTTGGCGCTGCGCACAATTGATTAAAATGTGAGATTTATTGATGTATTGATTAAATTAATTGGTTTTTTCTACAGAAGTTGCCAATTGTACGCTTCAATGACTTTTCGCCGCTGTTTATTTTTATTTTTCGTTAATTTTTATTCGTTTTTCGTATTTTCATTATAGTTTTTGGGTGCTGCCTCTATTTCGTTATTGTAACTATTTCAAATATTTGTCTCTTTGTTTCATTTCGCTTAATTAAATCCCTGTCGACGACATTGCTGCATTAATTATGCATCGAAATACTATTTCTGGCCAATTAGTTGCCCCTTGCGCTCGCTTGTCAATCAGCCCAGAGGGTCTTAAAGGCAACATCAAATTTATAAAAACATGACGCGGACAAGACGACTGTACGTAATTGCTTTGCATATACCATTCATCTAGTGGCCACATCTGTGGCAAGGTGCAGTAGCATTTTGGCTGTACGAATGTTGTTGGCACTGTACAACGGGGAGGGGCATTAAGAGCTGTGATTTGTTTTTGTGGCCGCTGCCAGACTGAAATTTGTCATTTGTAATGCATGATCAAAAATAAATATCATCATTTTTCACTCATGTTTGATAGCAACAATGTTGGCCATTGCGTCTCGTTTGCATCTGAAAGCGCTACTAGATCTAAAGTTCTACATACGTTGCTGCCAAATCTAAAAAGAATAAGGGAATGAAAAGCATGCTTAACTAAAGGATACTCTGCAGTAAGAAACAATCATTTGTGACACGGTGGTAACATTTGGAAACAACGTAGTTATGCCACATAATGCGGACCATCTGCTGTTTGTTTCTTAACTTTGTTTTATGTATAACTTATCTATTTTAAAAATATAACAACTATAAAATGAGTTACTTTTATAAACAATATTAACATTTTTAAACTTAATATAAGTAAATGAACCTTTGGTCCAGACTGATATGCTCCGATTTATTTGCATGTACCCTTGCTACTTAAATGGCTCTTCAATCGCATTATTTTTTCATTTTTGCACTTGGTTTCTCTCTCATATTAGAGGTCTTCCTTTCTACAAATCGTCTTTATCCATTTTTATGATATAATTCCAACGCTGGATTTGATTTACTTCACTACGTCTAGATTGCAAAAGAACTCATATATAAAGGGGTCATTTTTGTTCTTAAAAAAATCTCGCATTTTTAAGATTGCAAACAGATACCATTTATTTGTAGCATTAAGGTAAGTTTGAAATTCTTTCAGTGAATACAAAAAAATTAAATTTTTATGGTGCGTTTTTCTCGATCTTCTGCTTCTATCTTTCATAAGAGCAATCTTTTTGTCAGGAATAGTTTAAAGATTAATTAATTTTGCTGATATTAGTTGTTTATGGAAAGGGTTTAAAATAACATATGTCGTATGAATGAAATTTAAGTTGAGATTTTTACGCGAAATTCTGCAACATTTTTGCACTAAAACTTTTTTAAGCTTTTATTTGTTCGCTGCCTTTTCAATCAGCTCTGGTTTCGCTCTGGTTTGTTTTTTAGAATTGTTTTCAATTCTTGAAATGGGTTTTAAGCCATCCATTCAAAGTGCAATATCAGTTATACTGAAACATATTCTTTTCTACCTGATGAGCAGAGTAGAACCATGAGGCATCAACTAATTAACCTATTCAAATTTTGAATGGTTTATTATATAAATATACAATAATTTTGCAAAGATATTATCGCGACTATTGCTGGAAAAACCGGATAGGTTGATTTAGAACGTATACATATTAACTTCAATATTGTTAGTTTAGTTAATAAAAATGTCAAGTTTGAAATATCTTTTGTTTTTTTTTTGTATTTGATATATATTTAATATACATATTTAATGTTTTTAGTTATAATTATAGAAAACCTGTACAACCAGAAATGTTTTTTAAAATTTGTAAGCTTTTCCTATATTTCAACTCGGATATAATAATTTTTTAATGTAGGATACATTTTTAATTGTACTCTTAATTGACTTTTGTTTTAGAAATTTCTGAAAAAAGGCAATAAAATATAATATAAAAAGGGACTTAAATTTGGAAAAAAAAATTGCAAGATATATAACACCTTAACACCGTTTTTTGTAACATCCGGCGTTTCGACACAAAACAGTAAACAGTGAAACTTACTAAAAGCTGCCTGACAAATTGAAATTGATGACAAATTTCACTCACAAATAGATATACTGAACAGATAGATGTCAGTCAGCAAATGAAAAGCAGTACAGAGAAATATTCCTACCCTTAGAGCTTGAAAAGGCATATTGAATCCGTATAGAGTGATTTTTGATAACACTGCCTTTGACAGCTGAGGCAGTTTCTCTGCTTCGTCCTTCTGTCGACTCAAGTAAGGATTTCATGCACTTTTTTAATTCCCAGAATTTTTTTTATAGCAAATTTACAGACTTTTAGTAAAAAAGAAAAAAAGTATTTAAATTTTATAGGACCTATTCAAAAGCTTCACATAGACAATCAATCCATCTGTTTGAACGTAATTTAATTAATCAGAATTTATCTAAAATATCTTATAAATGAAACAAAATTTGAAAACATTTTATTTGTTGCCTCTCTCTCCTTGAGCCATTTGCTCAGCTTATCAAAATTTATTATTTGTTTTTATTCACATTTCCCAACATGTTTATATAACAATTTACGTTTTTAGAAACTAAATATGTAGCATTAAAAAAATTGTATTATTTGTAAATATACGATATATGGTTTATGTTTGTGTCAATGCCTTTAGTATAGCCTATAGTCGGTATAAGTATACATTAGTTTAGTAGAGTAAATAACTTTTTCTTAATGGGTTAAAATTTTTGTATCTTTCTTTTTTTTTTGTATTTTTTTGCTTTGCAGAAAATAATTAAACTTTTAAACAAAAATATTAAATTATATTGTCAACCAGCTTTGTTAGTGCTGAGTATGCAAAAACTCTCAAGCACAGTTTGCGCTTACGAGATACTGCCAATATAAGTTGGCTTTTGAACTAACAAATCCTAGAATAATATGTCATTCAAATCAAATATAATAATCATTGCATATGTCTATCTATCCGGGCCATTAGTTATTTGAACGCTTTGAAATCCTTTGCAGTTGCTGCCGTTTTTCCAAAATGCTCTTGTCAGTCACTTGAGCAACTGCGAGCTACAGGAGACTTAATATAGTCCTGAGCCTGTTTGCAACTGGGCCAACTCAATTATGGAATCAGCTGTGTTTTTGAAGTTTGTTTTAAATGGGTTTAATTTTTGTGTTTGGTTTTGTTGTTTTGAATTTACTTTATTATGATGAGAACTTTTACACAAATCAGTTACGACATAAAGTAGTATCAAAAAGAACAGACTTGTCTAGGTATTGGGATTGGAATTCTGTTCTACGAATACATGATTGATAACGAGATAATACCTTCATTAGGGGTGAAATAATTTTTTAAATAGAATTGAGTGCAGAAATTGTATGAGCTGTATCAGACTGTTTTAGTTGTTCGGGGATTTGAGTAAGTAGTACCGCAGTGCATAGGCCCCAAGAGCAAAACTAAGCTGAATTTTTGGGCATTTTAGTCATCGCCGCCAGTCATAACCTCCATGAATTCTGCAAGTGGTAACAAAGGATTGCAAACAAAACAGTATTTACACAATGCATTGCAAAGACTTACCATCGAAATCCACCGTACCCGAACCATCGGAATCGATTTCTTCGATCATCATGTCCAGATCATCGTTGGTCAGCTTATCGTCAAGTTCACGTAAAATCTCACGCAATACACCGGTGGTAATATATCCATTGCCCTCTTTGTCGTACAAACGAAAGGCTTCTTTCAATTCAGCCATCATGGCTTCAGCATCTTCCTCAACAAGGAAACGTGCGGCCAATGTTGTAAATTCTTCGAATTCAATTTGACCCGAGCTGTAAGTGCAAAGCGATTAAAACGAATTAGCCGTAACTAGCTGAAGTTGGTTTAAAGACGCACCCATCTTCGTCCACCTCAGCAATGATTTCGGCCAGCGTTGCATCATCCAGTTGATGACCCAACATGCTAAGTATGGTGCCCACCATAGCTGTGTTAATGTAGCCATTCTTTTCGGGGTCGAAGGCATTAAACGCATTACGCAAAACTAAAAATTAAAGTTGGATTTAAAGATTTTCAAAAGTTTTACGGCTTTTGAACGTATACTCACGCGCAATTTGTTCTTTTCCTAGTTCATCCTGCAACGAAAAAAAAATAAAAAAATTTTTCAGAAAAATGAATTATTAAACTGCAAAAATTTGAAATATTTTAAGCTGCGAAAATATTTCGAGATAAATGCTATTTGCAAATTGTAGCCAGGACACGTACCATGCTTTAGGTTTAGTATAAGAACACGACACAAAGACAAGAGCACAAAAGGAACACGTTTACACAAAAAGCTGACTTGTCTATAGATGCAGACCAGAGATTTGACTGACCAATGTATTGCACTTTAATTTATGATTAACCGTCGACAGCGTTGCACCGAACTAGAGATCAGTTATCGGAGTATAGCGAAGGTACGTCGTCGATCGGTCTATGAAAAGTTAATAATGGCAAATGCTCTTTGTAGCCGCTGGGGTCGCACATGCGCCTCTATACTCGATGCGTCGCAGCAGTTCACAAATGCGAGAAGATAGTGTACAGACGTAGGTGTTGAAGCGGGTGTGAAATTACTATCCACTACATAGATAAAGACGATAGAATACTATGTGTGTGTGTGAGTGAAAAAGAAGCCGCTGCTGCCACTGCTACCTCCGTAAGTAGAACCTCCTGCTGTTCCGATAGAAGATGAAGGAATAAAAGCACTTGCCGTGCTAAAGCGACAAATTATGTGCAACAAATCCGGCAGCACCCCGATGCGGCGTTGTCGGCCGCACAGGCCACACAAAGCAGCTACAGGCAGAGCTGGCTGCAGTCGACGCAACATCATCTGCATCATCTTCATCATAATCATCTACAAACATCTGCAGCAACAACAAAAATGCTGCATATTTGTTTTTGTCTCTAGATATTATGCCAAAGTTTTTCGCATCAGAGGCATTTTCCGTCAAGGTGTACAAGACACCATGCAGCTAGTATACTCTATATATATATATATATATGTACACCATGTCAGACGATGATCTTATTTATAACTATTAATGTATCTGTCCAATGCATTTTGCACTTTTGAGCATGCGACATTTTAATGAGCGAAATGTTTTTACTCATTGTTGTTGCTATGCCTCTATTTGTTGGTTTTTCTTGTTATTTTCAGGGTTTTCAACATTATTTTCTTTTCGAATGTTGGTGTTGTCGTTGTTGGCAAATATTTAACATGTATCTATCATAATGACATTTTATTTTAAGTCTACAGACAGACAGCATTTGCGAATATTTTACACTCTCGTTTAGTGTATAGCAGAACATATAATATAGAATAGACAGCAGATTTCATTCCTGAGTATTTCTAATAGCTCTAATCTATACAATGAGTCAATTTTACAAGATGAAAATACTTTAGGCAAAAGTAAAATTAGTGTTCTAAATATTTAAAAACTACACATTTTCTTTGAGAATATTGTGCTAATCGACGATAAAAAATCTACAAAATGCGACAAATGCCACAAATTAGCTCTGAAAACCCGGGGTATTTTTTAATCACCCTGTTTTTTTTTGCAAACCATTTTTATGTAAAATGGCATTATTGTAAAAGCATTTGCACATTAAAGATCGAATAATCTATACAAATTCGACAAATTCTTTGTTTGAATATTTATAAATTTTAATAGGACTAAAAACTTTTTAATTTCAATTGAATATGCAGTTCTAAAATCGAAAAAAACGTATAACTTTTTTGTGCCTTTTTCAAATATACAGCTATTATCTCTAAAAAAACCCAACCAAAAAAATTAGCTCTTTCTAAAAGATATAATAATTAGATGTATACCTACTGTTTCAAACCTTTAAAAAGTAAACAAAATATATAATTTTCTAAAAGTAACCAACTGAAATTGAAAATAGATTTTATTATTATAACAGGTAAAATTTTATAAAATTAGATAAAGTTTTGATAGTTGTAAAAAAATTCTTCATGTATATACACTAGACAGTAGTATGCCAAAATTTCAATTGAAGGTGTTGGAGTTGCATATGAATATTTATATATTTTCTTAAAAGTGTAAAGTTTAAGCTTAAAAAAACACTGCTTCTTCTTGACTGTAAATAATTGTACCAGTACATGAAACGAAAATGTTACATTGAAGATCGGAAAAAATTGAAACATATCAAAAATGAGAGCTTGTCTACAAAATGTCAAAACACCCAAATTATTACCACCATGATTTAATATAAAAATTGCCAATTTTTTTTAGACCTATATATCATAAAAATTATACACTGAAAAAGTTCGATTTTTTTTTAAATCTAATTTTGATAAATCCCTCCAGTTAGCGACTGCACAATTTTATATGTCAAATAAATCGATAAATTTGTATATTTTAAGTAGAAACCACTTAAGGATCAAACATTTTTTGTAAATAAAATTTATCTATGCTAATTTATAAATACTAGAAGATGCTTCTATCAAGAAATTCCAAAAGATTTATTTAGTTATTGACCCACGATAAATTTTCTCACAGCTCACATATAAAGCTTAAATAGGAGATCATTTTTACTCATGAATTTTCATCGGATTTGAATAAACGTTTTGTTATTTATTTGAAACACTGTGTACATTATCATTAAAAATTGAAAAACATATTTTAATGAGTTTTCAAAACTCTCAACAAAGTCTGTCAGATATATTTTATGACATTCGTATTACGTAAATTATATCTACATAATAGATTTATTATTTAAAATCAATAAAAATGCTAAAATGATCTAATCTAACTTCCACCCATCTCTCTTCTCTTAAGCAGATATACATATCGTACAGTCTTAGTCATCCTTACATAATTTTAAGTATAAGAACGTTTTTTGTTGGTTGCCTTAAGCCTTACTTTTAAAGTGTCATTGAGGGTCTTCAATGGGTTTTACAAGGCACTTTTACTCCATTCAGAGTGCATAATAAAGTCGCCCAAGAATTGTGACTACAAAAAACGGGGACTCGTTTTGCAAAGTTCTAGGCACTGGCAAAAAAAATGATCCACTATCAAGAATTCTCCACATCGCTGCAGCACCTGAACATTTTTTCCTGTTTTAGTTTCAACCTTATTTTTGCCGAATTCTATTATTCCTTTAATTTTCCATAAAAAGAACGACAAGCCAGTAAATTTTTTTTTGTTTTGCATAAAATATTCTTAACTGAACTTAAAAATTATATTATATATTTTTTTTAATCAAGACAGGAACTCCTTTATTTCAGCGAACATATTCGCTAAAAGTCTCCATATTTTCGGTTAAACACAATTAGCACAAAAAGAGAAATAATCAAGTATTTCTTACATAAATAAGGAAATGAAAATTCGATTTGGAATCTTAAATTATTTGTTAAAATTTATTAGAAATTCAAAATTTTTATTTTAAACACGTCTTTTTAGAAATGTGAACTCTCATTTAAAGTAATAAATCTCTACATTTAAAAAATATTAAAAATTCCGTCTTAAATTTATATCTTTAAAATTGTCTAACAGTAAAAGCGATTTTTTGTTTTAGCGCTGTTTTAATTTGTAAAAACAAATAAGTTTGTCTAAAAATCCATTTATATTTTACAAAAATATAGCATTTGAATTTTCCTTATTCGTTATCCTTTTTCAATATTATACAACTCTTTGAAAACTCCTCGGCAAAGAAAATGTTTTTCAACAATAAATATAATGTAATTGCCATTTGGTATGTGGGGCTGCACAAGTCCCAAAGTGTTTTTATGATCGTATAATCGCTTTATGTGAAACGACAGCAATGCAATTTTTAGTTTTTAGTCAAGTGTCTTTAGAATTTTATAGTGGTTTCAAAGTCTTTTATTGTAAGAGCCCTAGGTAGACTTTTATAGCATTTGAGGAATGTTGTCATAATTCTCGGCATGTTTAAAAATAAATACGATGTTAAATTGCTGTAAAGTTATTACCGTTTGCCTCTGAAAGCGTTTATAATGATCTTGTTGTTGTCTGGGCGAATGCTTTCACCTAAGTACAATGGATTTGCATTTCTTATTTTCGATATTTATGGTTCAGGGTAGCCCAGTTTAAATATAGCTCTGTAGTTCTTAAAGTTTATGCATATATGAATGAATGTTGTATGGCAAAGGCGGTGTAGTATTTGTCGGGACAGGTGTCATTATACTAGGCACGATTTGTAATTATTTTGTATTTTACCTTTTGGCTTTGCCGCCAAATACCTGTGTATTTATTGACCAAATGAAATGAACTGAAGCAGCCAGCACTTGTATGTGGGACAATTTTATACACGGTTTCTTAAACTTGTTTCTGGAACTTTTTCCAATTTTTGTTTTCTAAACGAGATTTATATCAAAATCCATTTATTTATTTATCACACTATCTAATTTCCTTTTTTATTATATTTATTTAATGGACGCTACTAATTTAATTTCTTTTTTTTTAATGCCAAAGATCATTCATTTCAAATTTTAGCATATTGTTTTTCAATTTTTTAATAATTTAGTAACAAAATTGCAGAAGAATTCCTTATTTAATTTATATTATTTATTTATTTTTCACACTGATTAGGTACAAAATTCAAACATTTGCATAGCATATTCAAAAGTCAAAGTTAATCGCAAATAAACGATAAGTAAATAATTTTTTTTTCCCAGACCCTATTTTACCCTCTCTCAGATTCGCCTATGCGCCTTTTGAGGTGTGAGTATGTAACTCAGCGTAGGCATTCGGATCCTGTATTATGTTTGCGATAGGATTCACTACAAAAATATGAGGTGAGCTGGGACTTGAGAAAATTGATTTATTATTATTTATTACAAAATTTTCTTTCACACCGACGGTGGTCTTCCGACCAGTGGAATATTTGCAAGATTAATTTTCAGAAATAAAATGGGGTCTTAACCTACCTAAAGCAAACTGTCTGATCATTTCATGTACTTAACTAACTTAATTCACATATTTATATATCATTTCTTTATTTACTTTACGATTGGATGCTGCAATTTCAATTACATAAATTATTTCTTTAGTTTGAAAACTATACTATAGCTTTTTTCGAGATGATTGAAAAGCGATGTTTTACGTATTTTTTGAGCTTCTTTTCGGTTTTAGCAGACAATCTTAATTTGAAGATGTCTGGAAGTTAATAGAATACATTAAACTGTATACTTTAGCTACCTGCTAATCTAATCCGGACTGCTACAGAAAACTTAACTTATTCATCTTTTTTGAAAAGAAATACTACGAACGATTACCCCCTTTAGCTATGTGAGAACATTTTTTATTTTGAAATATTAAATATTCCTATTTTGCTAAGGTAGGTGCTGATGAGCAAGCAAGCAAATAGGGTTGTATATTTTTCAATGTTAATATATTAGAAATTAATAGCAACTGAGTTGAGCATATTATTTTAGCATTCCATTTATAATACCTTTAATACCAATCGACTATCATTCTATTGCCCTCAGAGGAATGATCAAGGAATGATGGTTTACAAAAGCTTTTGAGCCGTAGTATTATTCCTGTTTTTTCATCCCTATTTAAGAGGCGTCGATAGCTTGTATTAAACTAAAACATATGCAGTGTCTAAAGAAAAAGCTCAAAGAAACCACTTCTTGCTGTCTGTATGAACGACTAGATTCTAAGCAACAAAATCTTATAAATCAATATAATATCGGTTTTTTCATTTTATCTTGCTGGTTCCTAATGTGCTCAATGGAAAACAACCTAATTTGTCAGGTCGAATAACTATATACTTTGGTTTTCATTTGACAATGCGGTGAATAAATAAGGTCAGGCGCGACCGACTATAGGATATCCACTACTAAATACTACTAAGCAATTATATCAATCATATCAGAGATCAAACAGTTAAAATATTCTTGGGCCAGACATTTGAAAATAAAATATAAAAAAAAATACATTTTTTACCAACTCTGAGTTGTGGGCGCTCTTACTGACGGACTGACGCACATGGATGTTCAGACTGCTCTAGATACATTTATTATACTTCAGGTAGCTTTTGAGGGTCTCTGACTTAACATGCATTTCGGCGGTCAAACAAAAAAATTAGCTAAACTTTTTCTTGCAATTTAACAAAGATGCAAATTTTATGAATCCCGATCTATACCAGTTTTTGAAAGTGTCGTTAAAAATTTGCGAATTTAACTATTAATTAATCATCAAAAAAGTATTCAACAAAAATTCCAATTTTAAAAATATGATCCCTCTGTTCCTCAGACAACGTTTTAAATGAATTGACTCTACATTTTCGTAGTTGTATTTTTTTTAAATTCTTGTGTACATTTGGTAGGAACTTTTTAATTTTGTACTTACTGTCTAATAAGATCGATAGTGTAATTTTCAAATTATAAATCAGGATATTGCATATATTGCAATATAGCAATAAATCAAGTGCCGTAAATCTTTTAAAATTAAACCCTTTTTAATAAAGTTATTTTGGTATTTCTTCACTTGATTTGCTTTTGCAAATAAATTCTTAATAATTTTCGATATTATTAATATTTTTATTAATGCATTTTCGTTTGTAATTTTCACATATTTGTCTGGCATGTTAGCACATAAGCACAATTTAAACGGCTTCTTTTGGAATTCTATTTGAGGATCGTGTGACGTACTAACCATTGTTGCATTTCCCATATTGATTTTGTAACTGTCAACTTTTTTATGCCAATTAAAGAAAGCAAATAGTGTGCTATGCGATTATCCTTTGAATTTTTGAAATTTTATAATTTATCGTGCGACAAGTGGAAATATTTTGCCGCTTCAACTAAATGACAGAACTGAACTAACTGGACCAAGCGAAATCGTTGATGGAGGCGCACAACAAACGGATACATTCATGCCGCACTCACATAGATACACAAACACACACACACACACACACACGCACGGATACGGCAAAGAGGCTAAATCGATTTTGTCGTGCAGAAATGGCGAGGAAGCGCTGCGTGACGTCGCCGTAAACGCTTGAGTCGGTTTTTTTTCTATGGAAATCCACTATAAATCGCCATTCGAAATAAACTCAAAGCGTCGCTGAGAAGAAAGCCCCTTAAGTCAACGAAACAAATGAAATAGTAGAAAGAATGAAAGAAGAGCAAATCATCAAAATGCCACCCGCACATACTAATTACCATGGTACTGAAAGAGACAGTCGACAGTCGACGTGTCACAAAACCCCCCGCCCCCAACAGTACACTAGATTATTATTGCTTCGTAATTTAGTTAAAAACGAAAAAAATATATATAATACAAAATAAATAATATTCAATAGAGCAACAAAAATGTTTAGCATCAAGCCTCCCAAGCCAAAAATATGGCATACAAATATTTAAATTTGAATTTCGTAGGCGTGTGCAGTATTACCATGTGAGTGGTATCTCTATCTATAGGATGTACTCTATATCTATATACTTGGCCGCACATGCCCATTAATTATTTGAAAGATCCATGGGCTATGCATTTTTACGAAATTAAATATCTTCGTTATGAAGTAATGGAATGCGAAAAAGGGTTGTCAGCTAACCATAACATTTTAATTGTCATGGAGAACTATTTGAACTAAGGTGGTAAAGCCTTCTAATAGAGATCTTCCACACACAAAATTGCTTTGAAGTGTTGAATGAAAATGCAGTCATTCCATTTCAGTGTCGAACATCTTTCACCTATTTTTCTGGCCAAATACGCAAATAGCATAATCCATCATAATAAATATTTTACAACAAAGGCCAACCATCAATAATCTGTACAACGAACACAATCTTCACTATCTTTTCAAACTAAAATAGCACCAATATCTAACTTCAAGCAGATTTATAGAAGCTATTAAACGGCAGCTTTAGAAATCGAAATGTTGAACAATTAATTATTTAGAAAATTACATTTTTTGTTTTTGCATTATTACATATTTTATGCAGATTTTTGAATTCCACAAAAATATTGACTATTATTTTGGGCAACAAAATGTGTCCAAACATCGTACAAAAATTTGTTCAAAAGTATGTCCCAATGACGCCGCCGACCTATAATACAGAAAAAACAGTGCCTATTTGGGAATGCGCGAATTGTTGCAAAGCTTCTGAGTGATCTACAGGCCAAATGCGGAAATTTTGTTTAGTCACATGTACACATAAAACGAAATAAAGACGAGAAATCAGATGTGACATTTGCCTTTATTTTAAATTAACACAATATAATTTAAACCGCTTGTAAGGTGATTTATCGTTAAACTATGGAGCAAACTGAAAATGATAGTATCACAAACGTTAATCGCTGTTAAAAATAGTATTGCCAAAAGAAATTTGCTAAAAAATCACCCTTTATATATGAGAGAGCCGCCATTAAGCCGTTCGTCTAAAATAGTTCATTTAATTCTCGATTTCTCTGCTTATATTGCATTTCTCGGTTATAAACGATTCAACAGCAATAATAATATTTTATTAAGTGAATAAAATCGATATAGTTTATATTTTTAGTAAAGCCGATAGAATAGTTTAGTCCCGCTGAATGACCAGGCAAGTGTCTTGCAAAGATTAATAGATCGACTAGAAAGATTTTATAGGCATGTTACGTGAAAGCGAATATAAACAAAATGTGTTATTTAAGTTTTTGGAATAGAATGAATAACTAGAAAGCTTTGAAAAATTGATATAAATGTAGCAAAATATTATAAATATCTAGGGATTGTTGTTACGGTTACCTAGAGTTTTAAAGATCCCATTCAGGATTCGGAACATTCGTCGGACGAAAAACATAAATATTGCATGAAAGAACTTGCGTGTTAGGTTTAACAGGAATTTAAAGGTTAATAATCTTCATACTTGGCAACAAGTCAAGGTATAAAAATCACGAAACTCAAAAAATATTCTCAATATTATATGGTGGTATCAAAATATCCCTCCAATCTTTTTAAAGAAGAAAATGTGGCCTGGCTAAAGTAAATATGAAATATTGGTTCTGAATTTTTCATAATGTGGGATTCGAATGACGAAATCCTTAACGATATTCGCAATGCTTTGTACAAAGATTATATAAAATGTTAACTCAATCATATAGTTAATCTTTGGGAAGTAACAAATAGACAAAACAAACAAAGTAAATCAATTAATGGTTCAGAGAGAAGAAAAACTGATTGAGATTCCCAAATGCAAGTGGCGCCGATAAAAATAGATGATTCACTCGAACAAGTGCAGCAGAACATTGGAACGTCTGCCTGTGTAAAAATATCTAAGTATATATTGACTGGGTCTCTGGGTTAGTGCACCCAAAATCCACTATAAAATACTTTTGCATACAACCGAGACTATGCGATTTGTGGTCAAGAGCAGAGCCAATAGACAAAAACTGTTTAACATTTTTTTTTCGTTTAAAATGAAAAACTTGAGGTGAAACGCTAAGAAACAATTCATAATTCGTTGAAATAATCGTATTTTTAAAATGAAATCAACTATAAAGACAAAAGGAGAAAAATAATTCAATGTGCTTGTTTGACATTGAAAAATCGAAAAACTAAAAGGACTGTCAGTGCCAAAATAAATTGGCATTATGTGTAGAGAGTCTGAGGTATCATGGTCTTCCAATTACCCGTTGTCCAAAGCTTATGTCCGGTTCTCATGCGTTTGACAATACAATTAGTATACTTTTGCAAGAATTATATATATATATTTATTTATTGTTTCTAGTTAAGTCACCTCAGAATTATTAAAGGTGCTTCCCTAAGTGCTCGACACACGTACATTGGCACAAGTCTTGCAGATTCCGTGCCAAATCTCAGCAGAGATTTATGTTCGGTGACAGCCGCACGCGACGCATTTCACGCGACTTATGTAAAGGGTGCAATAATCTAGTCGATTTCGTGGCGACATAGTTTATAGTCTTAAAAATATCCCCAGTAAAGCGCTATAATTAAGTTTATATCTTTAGCCCAATGGCATTCAATGTAATAGTTTGTGCGTCTGCCATTTGGCAAATACAAAAATATAGCAAAGATTTAAAAAAAAAAAAAAACAAATCCAATTTATTTGTGTATATATTTAGCTGTGCATTTGATTGACATCTCTCGACTTGGCTATATTTTTGAATGAGACACACAAAGCTTACTCCTTTGGTTCTTCCGTTTCAATGGCTGGCATTGGTTTGTCTGCCATCAAGGAAAAGTTGGAGTTACGTTTGGGTAATGGCGGTGGAGAAGCTGGTTTCCTTTCATAATACTTGGAATCGCAACGTTTTTTTACTGAATAATTAAACTGCTTTGGCGTTTCGTACTCGTCATCTTGAAAGATGGGATTACTAAATGATTCCATTGTAAAACCGGTGGATGATTTTGTGCTAGATATTCGCATAAATTCTTTTTGGTTGGTTCCAGATGATTCCGGACGCTCAGGCTGGCAACTACAATTGAAAAAAAAAATTAGTGGAACTGATCGGCAAAAGCGCATAAAATATTTTTAAACATCTTAAATTCGTAATTACGCTTTATAAATCACTGAACACTGAATTATGCGATAAAAGTTTCTTCAATATTGAGCACGTCTTGTATCATAAAACCTCAACTTACATTGATTCATCATTGCGATATAAACTTCTCGACGACGATTTTTTCATGCTACAGCTTTTCAAATTTTCCGAGTCACTTATGGTACTAACATAGCATGTTTTATCGGATTCCTTTACAACAAGCACATTTTTGGATCCCTCGAGCAAATCTGGATAGGCTTTTATGCCCAAATACGCCAATACTGAGCCAAATAAGGTAGACATTGAGAAAATCAGACAAAGCATGGCAATGGTGAACTGCTTTTCACTACCAACATCGCTTTCAGTTTCCGGATGATTTGAATGCAAATGAAATGGTTGACAGTACAGTGGCGATATGGCCTCCATATCCTTGGGCATCATGCAAAATGTGTAGGTAGAATTACGTCTCAGTGTAGTTATTAAAATGAAAGGACTCTCGTAGTTCATACAGTTATAGTCGCGTTGCGCAGAATCTACGCTATGCACATCGGTTTCGAAGTGTTCCGTAAACCAAATGATGTTTAGTTCGTCAGCTGCATTGTAGGATTCAATGGAGACAACCAATCCCTGAGTTTCAAAATACTCCAATTTTAGATCATATTTTGGTGGTTCAAAGACAAAAGTGCCAGGATCGGGATCCACTGTTATAGCATCTACTCCAGTCAATACTTGTCGTTCAACTCTGTTTCTGCATTTCGATGAATTTTGCGCGACTGGATTGCAACTAAATTGTAACATAACTCCAAGAGATGGAGGAGAATTTTCTGTAAGATTATCGGGAGCAAAAGTGGTAGACTGTGTATCAATACCAGTAGGACTCTTTTCCTGAGGTGTTGTCCTTACACTGGTTGTATCATCGCGTACTAAAGTAGTTGGAGTAGTTTTCGTAGTCATATTTACAATACTCAGTAAAATAAGATCGCTCATATTATAGCACGGTAGCTGCTCTGCATTCAAATCCATAAAACTTATACCAGCCCAATTGTTAGGACTACGACAATATGGTGTACTCGCGAACTTGTTGCTATTTGTCTTGTAGAACTCCACGAAGTACTTTAAATGGCAGTTGCACGTCCAGTAATTGGGTTCAACTTCAATTAACATAAGGCTATCCAACTTAGCCGGTACTATATTGAGTGTTAACAGCATATTGTTGGCCAGGTTAAGCTCAACTAGCTGACTGCCAATATCTTCAAAGGCGTTTTCTTCTATATAGCCTATATAGCAATATTTCAGATATAGATGTGTAAGCTTTGGAGTGGATGTAAAAATGCGCTTGCTTAGCGGCCCGTGGAAGCTATTGTAGCTCAAGTCCAGGTACCAAAGTTTGGCAAAGTATATGCCATCAAACAGACTGGAGTTGCTATTAATTGTGATCTCCGCATTAAGGCGCAACTGGGTAAGCGTTGTCTGCACTGGTTGCAGAAACGATACACTTAGTCCATCCAAGTTAGTGTCGATTTCCAATTTACTCAGTGAGTACAGTCCTAGCAATACACCGCCACTGACCTCTTTGAGGTGCAGCTCATACCAGCTCATATGTTGCACCTTGGCAAACATGGGCGAGTTAAAGGCTCCACTCATTAATTTCTTAATTGCACTATTGGAAATTACAATTGTGTACACCGTATAGTCCAGATCGATCCATTTATCCTGTATAGTCTTACAGCTTTGATGTGAAAGTGTTAGCGAACTGACCTCAGCACAAGCACTTGACTGCATTGTAGTGGCTATATCTGTGTAAACATCCTTATTATCCGAACATACAATGCGACACGAAACCTCTGCACAGCCGACGGGTGTTAAGGTATCCGCAGAGCGTCTATAAAATATATAAAAAAACCATTGGGCTAAGCAAATGTATGATATGCATTTGCTTACCCCCGTAACTGTTGAGATAGATTAAGTCGATTCAAGTCCTCTTCAATATGAATGTAGGTGGTGGAGGCATTGCTGTCTCGTGCCTTGATTTCCAAATCATTGACCGGGCTATTGCTTTGTTTTCGTAATGCCAGGTAAAGCACCAAACCGATAATACACAGACCCACCGTAAGCAACATCCAAGCAAGTACTTGTATGCAAGTTCCATTTACCAAATGTCGCCCTTTTTTTGAGGAACTGCATGTTGATATACGCAGTGAATTATGAGAAATTATAATGCCGTAATTGAATACCTTTTTTCGGGTTTGCCCTCCGATTGTTGATTTTCTGCTTGCGACATATTGGCACAAATGCTACCTGACGACTGTATTAAATATTATCAAAATATATTTATTAAACTGCTAGAACCAATAATTTGCATAAGGCTTATCTCTGGCATAAAGTTTATCGGCAGATAGCTGATTCTGATATTTACAATCCATATGGTTAATTGCTAATGCAATATTATAGTTAAACATAGTAAGGCATGAACAATGGCTTTTGTTTATGGCCAAAATTGCTCAAAAGAAATTTCTGACATATAGATGTTGTAGATATCTCGACAAACCAAACACAACAGTGCCAAGCGCCTATGCTAGGGGTAAGAACAGGGTATGCTGGGAGCAGAAATTTCTAGAACAGAAGAAGTGCATCGGATATTCACATACTGTAGGTGACTATAACGAAGCGTTATGATTGGCTATAATCATACCCAGCAAGGCTTCTTTCTCTTCTTTGCGCAAGTCCTGTTTGTTATTCCAAGTGAACGGCGTTGCGCAAAATCTTTCTGCCACCTTGAGCAGAATTCAAAAAAGCTGCTATCTTTTTAAACAATTTGAAATCGTTTAGATCACACATTTGTCTCCTTAAATTTGAAGCTCTCTTCTCTTGTCGTGCGTCCCACTGCCTCGAAGTTTTGCACTCCATCACAAGTAAAGATAGGGTCCCATCTTGTTGAAAAATTTCTTTGCCGAAGCTTCTCGCTTCAGCCTCTGCAGACGTTATATTAAAATGCCATAGTCGATATCTCGTCATGCAACACTTAGTTCTTCCAAGTACAATAGCTGTCCCCAATTTTTTAATACCCATAATTTTAAGCAGTATTTTTCACTTGAACAACCAATATCTCTTAGCTGTATAAAAGCAAAAGCTGCATGCGCCTCTTGTGGAGCATTTTTTATTCCTGTCCTGAACTTCTGCTTAGTAACACCTATTAGCAAGACTCCAAGTTTAATCTACATGCTAATATCATAAAGGATATATACGAAGATACGTGAACTTCTTGACATCTTCAAGAGTGTAGTCATCCGCTACAACATGGGATCCTAGGAGCCTTCTATGCTTTGTCTTGCCTACTACTTCCGATGAGTCTGAACACTTTCGTAAAAAAAAGTTTCATAATTATTCTCAGTACCACAAAATCAACAATTTATTTTTCAAATTCCTAACCATCCTGAAATTAGCTAAATTTCTTGCCATATTAGCTTTTTAATTCAACTTTTGTAAACCCAAGTTTCTTTAGTTTCCTGCCACTTCATATTCTTTTCATTCTATTTATTTTAATACAATTCTTCGTACAGCTCCAGACATTCGTAAACATAGCTATTAGGGGTAATGGTAGTTTCAGTCGATGTCCTATTGCTTTCATCGTCCTGTTTACTGGAGGGTGGCGCAGATGGAGCGCGATCTCTTGGTGGCACATTATACTTGTTGGAGTCCATTTGCAGCAATTTGTTCTGTTCCAGGTGTCTATAGTACTCAATGTAATCGCAGTTATTAGCTATGGAATTTGGATGCCTGCAAGAGATCAATAAAGTTAGTTTGACTGAAGAGTGTATAACTCGCGTGTAACAACCTGATGCCATAACTGTCTTCTGCGCTGCTCCTGGGTAATAACATCATTTTATGTGTATCCCGATTTGCCCGAACCAAACGTTTGCTTCCCCTCAGCCAGTTAGGACGCTTCCGTAATATGGCATAGACACAAAGAAGACCAATAGCTACACACAACAATGTGCCACCAATACCGACGCCTATGATCAAGGAGCTGTGTGCTTCAAACCAAGTTTGTATGCAAGACATAGTTCGATGGGAACGACAATTGTACGGCGAAGTGACATTTTCATCAAGCATAAGGCAGAACATGTAGGGCGTAGAACAGTGCAGGTGCTCCACTTTAAAGGAAGTCGTGATAAAATCTAGTATCATTTGACCCTGCAGCGCTTGAGCTGTAAAGTACATGAGTTGCCCAGCTTCTGCTTTAAGCTGTGAGACTTGAACTTGTACCTCAATATTGGATACATCATGAACCGTGATAATACCATCGTACACCACAGATTTTGTTAGAGTTTCCTCCCCACCAGTGTTGACACAAACCATCTCAGCATATATATTTGTATCAACTGTTGTGGTGGAAGGAGTTGTCGGTTTGGTCGGAGCTTCTGCTATGTCTTCAGTAGTTGGTTCGACTGTGGTTTTTGCAGTTGACCTGGTGGGAGCAGTTATATCTTCCGTGGTATCTTCAATATGACAATATAATTGTATTGAACTTAAAGCCTTGCCAGCATACTCTGATGGAGTTGTACATTGGGGTTGCTCCACATACTGCGGCTTATTTTGAGTATAGCTGAGCAATGGTCCGTTTAGACAGCTGCAATCCCAAAGATTTCCGCCTAATTCCAAGTTTAAAGCGCTCACAAGGAAAAAGTCACTGCTAAGTGTTTTAAATTGATTATTGCTAAGATCCAAGTAGAGCAGTGAATGTAGATTGTCTTTGAGTAACTCCAGCTCCAAGCTTGTTAGGCCGCAGTCGGCTAGCACAAGTTGCTCCAGTTGGGGCATATGCTTGAATGTGGCTGAGTCTAATTGTACAAAATTATTGCCCCTTAGATCCACAATTTTAAGTAGCTTGTAGACCACGGCACCAAACCACAGCACTGGCGCAGAAGAATTTCCTTGAATTTTTATATAAACATAACTCAAAGTTTCTGCCAAAGGCTCAAGAAAACTGTCCGGTTTGAAAGCTTCCTCTTTATTAATTAATGTAAAATTAATCAAATTCTTTAAACCTTCGAAGCAGTTTTTATGCAGTTCTATTAGCTGCAAGTTGTACAACTCCAGACTAACCAATTGATTTAAGCTGGGCTGCTGGAAAACATCGTCGGCTATGCCCGCCAGCGTAGAATTAATAATGCTCAAACTTTCCAGCTGGTATGCACCTTCCAGCATGGGCTTCTCCAATATGCCCTTAGGTATATCTATATTTAAAATACTAAGTTGTAGATCCAGCTCACACTGACGCTGCTGTTCTTCCAACTCATCAATCAAAGGTTTTGATATAATGCCGGACTTGGCATCACAGGTAAGTTTGCACTGAGTTAGCGCATCATCGTCCAAGGTGCAGAATGTAGCATCCCGAAGTTGACGTGTTTGATTTGGCATTATTATATCCAAATTGCCATTATCCTTTACTTCATAGGAAAAGTCCACGTTGCAGAGAATGAGCATAAGAATAAATCCGCATCCAGCTGGAATTACAATATACTTCATCCAACGCATGCGGCGCGGCTGGTAGAAGCGTTCTGATTTTTTGTCCTTTTCCTCATTGATTAGATCGAAAGACTTGGACTTGAACATTTTCACAGCCGTTGAAGTTGGCTGATGGATTACCTGCACGCTAAAATGATCTTTCGTACACTAATTGAACACCTAAATAGTTCGATTTAATTTAGCAAATAATTATTAGTCGTACAACTGAGGCTCTTGAATTACTCTACAAAGAGTATGCACATTTTGTGAGACAGAATGCTGCATGTATTAATGTGGCTTTGAAACTTTTGCGCTATAAGGATATTTTACGAAGGAAAGACCATTAGGCCGTACTTCAACATATATAGTTTCAATATATATATATAGTTTAAATTATTACACATTTTATTTGTAATATTATCTACACTTTGCCAAAATTTTCGTTTTAACTTCCTCGATTTTTGTAAAAGAATTTTGAGTGACAACAAGCATTTGTTTTTTTGGATACGGCGAAACATACTGATACCTTGATACCGAAGGCTTTCTTAAACTGAAAGAGTATTTTTGAGTCAATTTTGTTTTTTGACTGTTATGCTTAATTTTATCAGCTAATTTGTTTGGTACTATTTGCCGATGATTAGATTACCGATTGAAAATTATATAGGCGTAAATAAAATCTTTTTATCTATTTGGTATTTGTTTATCTTTTTTACGTTGCATGTACGTACTTAGGAAGTACCGTGAATTGTATTGGTTTATCCAGAATTGTTTTATTCGTAAACATTGCCACATGCGATTAATTTAGAAAACTCGAAAAATATTTGCCGAACTCAGTTTAAGTTTAAATCGTTGATGGTATGACAATTTTGAAGATTTATTTATTGTTGTGCCTATGTGAAAAGTGCAACTATAGAATAAGTTTAAAAGAGACTGTCAGAGTCTGGAGCATTTATGTTAATTCACATACACTACGATTTTCGGAGTGATCCTTCTCGAAATCTAACTTTTTTCATAAAGCTCGAATCTCAAATGTTTTTGCAAAAAAGAAGAATTGCTTGAGTCAAATTTTACAAAATGCATTCGACTTTTCGTGTGCCTCCTATGGAACCGAATGGATTCGAAATATTGTTTTGGGGAAAAATAAGTGTCGGATAAATAAATAATACAATGGATACCAGAATTATGCAATATAATAAATTGTAAGAAGAATAAGAAACAGATTAATTATAACCTCGCGTAATGATTGAGCCATTCTCCTACGTCCATTCTTAGAAACTTCTATATGAGTTAAACACACTAATCTTCATCAATACATATGAATTTACCCTTAGAAATAGTAGTTTTATATATATCACTTACGTTAATTCTTGACCGTTTTCCAGTAGTATTTGCGGCTATGGACAGGGTATGCCAAAAATTTAACAAAATCGGAAATCTATCATCAAATAATTTTAAAAATTTTAGCTCCTCACGCCCAGAAGCTACTTAAGTGTTGGGCATAACCTAATTGTAATACCAAGCAAGATTGTTCATGTAAAAAGTTCAGGAGCTTACTTAACTTCACTTAAAAGTTAGTTACATTTCTTTATTGCACTTTAAGTGAATTTTTAAACGTTTGTTTCGATATTAATCGTAATCGAAGGATAGTGTACATTAAAGTCGGCCGGAAACGTCTTCTGTATACCCTATACCAGTCTGCTGTAATTAAATCAAAAATATTGCTATAGAAATACTTACAATTGAAATTCAGCCAAAGTTTCCTTAGAAATGAACAATTTTGTGTAAAAGATTTTTTAGGCCCATTCTCCGTTTGGAACATATAATATTTATATAGTCATTTACAAATTCATGAAAAACAGTAGACCCTTTAAAATTTTTTTACGATATGCTCAATCCAAATCCTCAATGGGCGAAATTCTCCATGGATGCAATAATCTGTTGTTGAGTTAAAAAAAACAATGTCGTACCTTATCTGTCAGAACCATCAATTGCTGAACTTTCCGTTGCAAAAAAATGTTGCTTAGAAATTGCCAAATGACCGTTAGAAGCATTGCTGATAGATGGGACTTATCATTTAGATCGGCGCAGACTATTTTGATTAGGTTTAGGAATTAGGTCCCCTTTCATCTGTAAATACAGTTTTTTGTATTTCTCAAAATGTTTATTCACATAACTTGGTTTCTTGTGTGCCATTAAGTTCTTTAGTTCAGGACACCACTTCGGCGACACCGTTTTGAATAGATCGAGAAATTAGAGCGATTTGGTGGATGGCCCAAACAAAAGAATTTGCTAAATATTTTGGTTCAGAAGTAATACGGCCATTAACTTGAAGGGGTTTAAGAAAAAGTGATAATAGTACTTTTCTGAAGTTACACAAATCGAAGTTAATAGTCGAAGGAGAATTATGCGATCACTTTGAAAAGATTTTTCCATATTCTGATGTGTCATTTCTTGAAAATAGCTCGTTAAAATTCGGAACATAATTATCGTCTTTCTTTTCGGCTTTTATAGCAATGTCACCATCAGAAATTCATATGGTTGCTAAAAAAATTCGATTTGTAGCCATCTATTCTGCGCAAGAACTTTTTAATCTTTTAAAATCTGTGTAGAAGCCTATTCAAGCTTTTGTTGTTAGGCCGCAACAAACCAAGCTCAAACGACTGGGGAAAAAATAGAAACCATGTCTGGATTGTTTAGAAATAAACAAAAATCGGTTAAGAAGATCTTTATAATTTCATTATGGTATTGGTTATATAAACATTAATGGCTATTTTTACAAAGTAACATCTGTGATAACACTTATGCCACTACTATTTGTGGTAACAATATAGTCAGCGCTCGCGTCACTAACACGATTCAGCTCCAACAATTGCAACGGAATTGGTGCATTTTCCAAAGGTACTTCTGGAAGGGGATCGCTAGAAATGCGCTTAGTGCGTGGTACTATTTCCATGTAATCCAGACCACCATTCAGTGATGATGTCGAGTTCATCACGTATTTGTCATAGTACGGCAAATTGAGCGAAGTGGTCGTATCTGGCTGATGATGCACCTCATCAAAAGTCAAATAGGCCGGGATTACCTCGTAAATGTTATCATTCATATAGCTATCGCTGCCATAGCTCTCCAGAGAATTGCGACGCGAAATGCAAGGAAAAGAGCTGCATAATAAAATTAATTAATACTATATGATTTCTTAAGAACAAAATAGAAACTTTACCGATGTTGCTTGCTACGCGTTAGCATGGCCTCACGACGCTTTAGCTGATCTTTGGTGTTGGCACGTGGAAGTACAACAATCTCTCCGGAGCTATTCTTAGGTTTCGTAACGCGCTTGCTGCCCTTTAGCAAAAGGGGCTTCTTCTTGAGCACTAGATAGACAAAAGCTATGCCACAGAACATGAAGAGTACGACGCCAAGCACCATTAGGGATATACCGCGCATACTAACCGAAGTCCTGGAATAGTAGTTGCTTTCAATGTTACCTTCAACATGTACGGACTTGCAGCTAAAGGGCGACACAATTCTTTCTTTACTCTCAACCAGACAAAAGGTGTACGCCACATCGGGCGACAGATCTTGGATTAAGGCTTCTGAGGGAATTGGAAAATGGCAACCAATACCGTAATGGTCGGGCATCAACTCCATCATATAGTACTCTTTTGTGGTCATCGAGAACCAGAACAGACCGAATGTTGCACCTTCGTATTTAGATTCTAAGGTTACCTTAACGGCCAATGCACCATAACTTGTTGGATAAAATTCAAGCAATGGCACTCGTATGTACTGCTGTTTGTTATCACCCATGCAGCCAAGTGAATCGGTTTCGTAGACGATGGACTCCGTTGTGGTAGTTGCTGCGGTAGTCGATGTAGTTGTCGTTGTCCACGTTTCAGTCACAGTTGGCGGAGGCGGAACAGAGACAGTGCTCGTAGTCATAGGTGTTGTGTAATATGTTGTACCGGTTACTACAATGGTGGATTCCACTGATTCGCCACAAATGCGCTCATCGAATACTGACCAGTTGGCATACTTGGGCGGCGTAACGCAAAACAATTGCGGTGTGGCCTGCGTATAAATGGCATTCATTTCCTTTTGAAATTCACAATCACAGTGCCAGGGATTGGAAAATGCATCCAAGCGTAAGCCACGTGGACATCCATTTACGTTAAATATATTTTGCGAGAGCGTAGTTAGCTTGTTATGCGAAATATCCAGAATTTCCAAGTAATCGATTTCTCTAAAGATATAATTGGGCAATATTTCAATATTTGAATTTGCCAGCGATAAACGTTCGATCATGGTGAGCTTATGGAATGTGTCTTCGGTTAAGGAATTGCTAAAGTCGTTGTAGCGCAGATCCACATAGGACAGTCTGCTCAATATGGAATCACTGGCAGTTACATTGCGCACACATTGTAGGCCCACCTGAATTAGCAGATATTCAATTTGGAATTTTACGTATTCCAAAAAATCAGCGCATATACTCGTCATGGGCAGATCACGCTGCACAATCGATAGCGATGTAAACGATTTTGAAGCATTCCTAAAGAATTCCTTATCGAGACTGACTAGACGCAGATCTTCCAAGAGTATGCGTTTGAATACACCGCCACCAAAGGCGCCGGGTTCTATATACGTCACATTCGAAATGCAAATGTGTATAATGTTGATTTTATCACCATAATAACCCAAAAAGCCTACGCGTATTGTGGCATCCGGAAAGTAATAGTTGTATAGCTGCAA
The DNA here is from genome assembly GCA_035046065.1 of Chymomyza procnemis. Lineage (NCBI taxonomy): Eukaryota > Metazoa > Arthropoda > Insecta > Diptera > Drosophilidae > Chymomyza > Chymomyza procnemis. The sequence goes on along the minus strand of JAWNOJ010000023.1, from coordinate 4,454,093 downwards.
CTCATCTATATAATCGCATGTTACATTCTAAAAATTAGAGATTTATTTTTGTGTGAGTCAGCTATTTTGTTTGTTAGTTGCGTTTGCATTACCTGATCGGAAGTTCTCATTGCATTATTTATGTCCTCACTAATCTCAGATTGCCAGCCGTTAAAGCATATAAAGCGGCACTGCACCTGTAAACATTTTCTTGGTAAAGCGCTGATGGTGATGCCAAGCTGCGGGCTGTTAAAATTTGTTTTATTTTTTTTTTTCTTTTTTGGAAAGTAGTACTTTGAGCCTGCCGCAGAAGTGCTCTGTAATTACGCACCTTATTTTCACTACCGCATCCCTGAGTAACTTAAGACCACGGCGTAATTCTGGATCCTCAAGTTTTGCGCTCGCGGATTCCTTGTTCAAGGTAATAGCTGCACGATTTACACAGCTAACGCAGCTGATAAACATAAAACTGGAGAGGAAAAACAAGGTTCGCTTCGGCACACGCAGAGCCGGCATTGCTGTAAGGACTTGCTGTCTATAACGCCTTTAAGTATGCACTGGCTACTGATGGCGTCGTAGCTGCCATTTGCTTTCGAATCTGTAACGTCCTTGTTGCTATTTCGCCTAACACTTTTGGAAATCGCGTGGTACCTGATGCAGAAGCTCATAGCCAACTGGCCACTGTTCTGTCAATAGAATCTCAATACATAGCCATACGCGAATGAGTTTGAGATTAGCAACGGCTGTTGGTGAATTGATCACAAAATTAATACTAAAAATCGACGATAAGCCATTTTTGTGTTTTTGGAGTTTGCCTTACACTGATAAGGCACAGTTGGCTTAGATAAGCGGTAAAAGCGTTGACTAACTGTGGGAACCTGCTGGCCAATCTAGCCATATTCCATGGTAAATGTCGCGCTACCGTTGCGATAAAAGCTTTATTCCTTTCGCTTTTCAACTTGATTTTTTTTAACGTTTTTTGTTTTTCTTTTTTATTTTTATGTCGTGTTTTCACTGCGATATCATTGATAAGAGTATAATATGTTGTGTTTATCAATATACTACCAACTGACTGTGTGCCATCACGAATAAATAATAAACTTCCACCGTAGTAGCTAGTCCAGGCTGGTGTCCGGCGCATCAAAGGGGCCTCGGTGTGTGTGAGGTGTTTGCGGAATTAAACATGAAATCAACCATGTTAGCCAGTCTACTACTAACTGGCATACTCTATTGCGTAAGCTAATAATAGATATTAATAACAACAACAAATATATATGACTGAAAATGTGTATCAACAAATTGTGCATGGATTGAGCCTTGTAATTTAAAATGGTTTTCTTGTGTAGAACAAAAGAAAAAGGTGTCACCAAGCATTTTGAAGTTTTAAAACGTCTCAATCATTGCTAGCCAAAAGAAGCACCAATATTTTCCTAGCAATTAGCATTTATTGAGGAAGACGATTTATGAAATATCATTTCTTTTAATCCTTTCTTTCGATCTATCCAATATTTTAGAAAGCAGCTAGAATATCGTACTTTTATTTTAAATATCTATAATCGTTACCACAAAAAAAGAAAAAAAATAATGCAAACATTGCATACAATCGGAGGTCCTCGAAGACCTAATCATATTATTATTTTAACAAATAAATGTGCTTTTTAATTATACATAACTTGAAACTTATTATCCTGCAAGTACTGCACTTCAAATTGATCGAACCACTTTGGACGGTTATGCTGCATCTTTTTTATTTTTAAAGCAAAATAAATCGCTTTTAAGTTTCTTCGGAAAACTGTCGAATTCGGCATCATTTGCTTATCTATAACTTTCTTCGAATGCTCCATATTTACTTTAAGGTTTCCATGTAATGGGTACTACTTTTCCAAAAACAATTGACTTTTTAGAATTCTTACGATTGATATATTAAATATTTGGAATTATTAGATATTTGGAAATTTTATATTTGAAGTCTAATAGAGTTCTCACTATTTGGTGTACATTAATTCGGATATTTTTTTATTTTTACTATTAAGTATTTTCAAAAATTGGTTAAAGAATTTGATAAAATAATAGAATCAATGGAATCAATGTCTGGGGCATAATCAGAAATTTAAAAAAGAGGGCTACAGTTAATCGGATAATGCTTCGGATGAAGAAAGAAATTTTGAAATTTTATAAGTTTCATATTTCCTAAAAATGCAAATGCATATTAAAAGTTCGAATTGATGGATTCCACCAAAAAATGCAAATGCATATTGGAAATTCGGAAATGGACGGATTCAACCTATTACACAGCATATACTGCTATAAAAAATGTATTAAACCTAAAAATATTTCTATACTTTTTAAACTTTCAGAACAAAGCAATGTATATAATATATTTATGAATAATTATTTATATCAAAAAAAATAATATGTTGAACATTTTGCATGAAGAAATCTTAATGCTTCAATAACTTAAATTTAAAATATGATCGTAGTAAAGATTCTGGCATAATTCTCAAACACATTGGTATACTTACCATTTCCACATTTTCTTTACATTTTTTATACCATTTTTTTTAATAAATCCTGAAGAGTTAACTGTAAGAAGGTCTAAGAACAACAAAAAGTTGCATAGTGCAAAAGAAACTAAGAATAATCATTTCGATTGCAGTTTTTGGTCAAAGTTAAGAGTGCCTACCATATCTATTTATCAATTTAATGATATTATTCATAAATCTGACTAATTTCGAATATATATTTTTTCTACTTTCAACAGAATTCTAACAATTCCATTTCACATTTTAAAGTTAATTGTGCTTTTCTCTGCAGTGTTCTTATGAAAAGGCATTCAAAAGCTCGTTGCTATAAAATCAATAACATTTGCCCCTGAAAGTATGCTACATTAATCAATTACTGGTTGTCTGGCGCTGAATGCAAATAATAAAGTGTTGCCTACTTTTAGTTGCTAAACAATTTCATACTCAACTGTGCTCTCAATTTCAAATCCACACATTTTGTGCGAATTACGTTTGAACTGAAAATTTCGTGCTTCCCAGTTCACCAAACGGCAAATTTTATGTCATCCAATGCCGCCTGCTTTGATGCTTCGTGAAAATAATGACAAATTTTATTTTGAAGCAATTTTCCAATCATTTCTTGAAATTTCTAGATTTTATTTTTGTCATATGCATGTTGCATATTAAATAATAATTATTGTTAATTAATTTTTTCTGTTACAGCCGAATGTTTTTGCTTGCGGCAGTCATTGCATTTGCTGAAACATTTCGCTTTTATCTCTGCGTTTAAGGATTTAAATTTTCCCCTTTATTATTATTGACATGTCCTTATTGTAGCATAATGCTATTTTGAGAACTTAGCCTCTCTGCTATCACTTTTCAATTTATTTTAATACTGTGCTAAATATCTTAATGAATTTATTGCTTTCTGGGTTTCGTTCATAAGCGTACGTCCTAGGGCGCCCCCTGTGTCTTGTCCCAATGGCGTTCCAGGTAAGGGCGGAGTGTGCAATCTGTTGCTGGTCTTTGCGAAGCGTGTGTCCTAGCCAACTGTATTTACGTCTATTGATGTCGCTTAGCAAGCCTTTTTGTCCAGTTTACTTCCATAAACGCACATTAGAGATTCGTCTAGGCCAGAATATACCGACTATGCGCCTAAGGCATCGGTTGATGAAACATTGTAGCTGTTGTTTGATGGCATTCGTCATATGCCAGGTTTCGCTACCAAACAGTGGTACCATCTTAACGCAAACATTACAAATTTGCAGCTTGGTTGATCTTCCAATGACGGCGGATCTCCAAGCTCGAGAAAGCGCAGCAAAAAGTACGCTTAGCTTTCTGTAGCCACAATTCGGTATGCAAATTCATCTATTTACTCTAAGTTGAGACTGTCAACAGAGTGTGGAGTTTGTTAACGAGAGTTGACGTGCATGGTTTTCGATTTACCACAATTTATCTTTAGGCCAATTGTAAGAGAAACAACAGATAGCGAATTGATCATACTTTGCACCTCACTGTGGTTCTGTGAGCGCAGAACTAATATCGTCGGCGTAGGCAAGGTTATTTATTAAGCTCTCCTTCAACATCCACTGTATACCCAAAATATTGATTAACTTGTTCCGGAACATTCGGAACCGATGTCACTATAGCAGCCCCTTTATATTCTCGACATTGCTTATGAAACATTTATATAAAAGTAAGACAACAAGGTTCGGTGTTACTTTCTACGTACTCATTTCTTATGAAATATAATTTTATAAGTAACAAGTGTCAGGCACGGCTCAAAAGAGGCGTTTGCTGAAATAATATTTGTGTTTTTGTAGAAAATTTTATTGGCAACACTGTCGATCTCTTAATAACAACTCTAGCAAATAGAATGCTATGCCTATATCGCTACCAACATGTACAAAAACTCGATTCTCGATCTTAATATCACAATCTTTGGAAGCTTCATAGGTAATTGTTTATTTTTGCTTGCATGTAAATAACAACTGATTTAAATTTGAATTCATTTGAGTCACGACGACTTATGGCTTCCACGCAATAATAGTTCAAAATCTAACAATTTGAAGAGTCAATAATCTTGCCAAAAAATTAAAACACATTGTTTTTTATTCACATTTACAATTTGTTTTATTTATTTTGTAATTCTTGTGGTAGGATCTTCTTGTGCTGCTATAGGCGACTATACAGAATCGCTACATTTAAGATTAGTTCTTCTTTCGATTCAATACGATCCGTTTCGTTTCATTTCACTTACTTAGGGAGGATACAGCTAACACTTATTTAGTTTTTGCATTTTTTTTGTTTTGTTTTTAGTTTGTGTTTTTTTGTTGTTGTTGTTTTTTGTTAAATACAGATACGTATATATTAAAATACTACTAGCTACAGACTACAATCATACATATACATACGTATTCTATGCATTATAATTACTTCACCTGCCCACATTGCCCACTCATTGGGTTGGGCTGTAATGTCGCCCATTTTGGGGCTAATTAAATTAGATTGTAGCACTATTAAGCCTAAGACCTAATAACTTGTGTATAACTAATGGGGCTTGAGCTTAATGTAATGAAAAACACTTCAAGCATAGCGATAGAGAGAGTTTAAGTTTTCACAATTTTGAAATAAATTTGAATTCATTCAGCGTAGTTGAAATTTAAAAATTAATTGAAACATGACGAAACAATATATAGAGTTATGCTTAAAGCTTATTTATATGTTTATAGTATAATTTACAATTGTAATAATAATGTAGCTCAAGTTGATTAAGTTTTGTTCGATTTTTTGTTTTGTTTGTTTGCAGCTTCTGTTAATTTCGTTTAATTCTGAAGTATTGCAAAGCCTAAGAAAAACATTTATAGCTTAGGTGGGCATTTGAGTGGGGGTAGGGGGTACATAAATAGGCGCTTAACACTACTTCACACTTAAACTAAATAATAATAACTATAAAAAGCTTCCATTGTGCAACTTAAATGTACATTTTAATAAATAATTTACGTTACATTTATGTAATTTCAATTTTCAATGCACTTCTGCGTTTTGCTGCTACATCGAATTCGCGGGGCTGGGGGCGGGGCTCTTCATTATTCCTTTCTTTTTTTTATTGATTTTCTAGCCATTATAGTCTGCCCTTCTGTGCAGTTGCCTTATTTACAGGTGTGCTCCTCGAGTACTTTCGTACAGACATCACATTTAACTTGGCAGCACCAATGGAATTTGCAATTGCAACGTTCGCGTACCACAATATTCTTGGTATTATAGCCTCGACCGCAGCAGAGTATGCCGCAGCCGTCAAGGCCGGAAGAGCTTTTATTACAGACGCGACCATGTGTGCCTGTGGAGCATTGAAGTTAAGTGTGTGTTGCGCAAGCAATTGAGTTGTACTATTTACCTGGCCACTGCAGCTGACGATTGGTGCGACACCAATCGGGACTCTCGTCCAAATAAACTAAATCATGCGCTGTGGGCACCTTGAATTGCGAATCTTTCACTTGCAGTCGTCCGCGTTTATTAAGTTTCACTTCGGTGGCTTCTTCATATTTTTCACGCAAATAGTCACCTAGTAGAAATATAAGAAAAATGAATTAATATTTATTTATAAGCAACATTAATAAAATCAAGTTAAGCAGTTTATTCCACCTACAACAGTTTCATTGGTACTCATCTTGTTTGAAAACAATTTGAATTTAAAACTTTTATCTAGAATTTTGAAAATTAACTGCAGTTCGCAATATCGTAAATGCTGCTTTATCGTATTTAAAGCAGTTGGGCTGCTTGTAGCACTGCTTTCAAGCATATACTGCTTGGTATACTGCATACACAAGACATAACAATTAGCTGAGTGCTATATTATTTGCGCTACGTTATTTTTCTAATAATTCGTTGAATTAACTGCAACTCTTTTTTCTTCAATTCCTTGCACTTTTTTCGTGTATAAAAACTTAAACAATTGAAAGTATCCTATTATCTGTGTTCACAAATAAATGAAAATTAAGACAGAAAAGAGCAAAATAAAATAAAATCAGCAACGTTTTCCAATGATTATTTCGTAATTTATACACATGTAAAGTACGCCTACGGCCGTGATGCTTGCTGCATTTAAAATTTTGTCATTTGTTTTGTTTGTGTTTCGTAAGAGCCGAGTATTTTATTATATCAAAGAATAAAACAAAAACTGAGCTGTTTGTGTTTGTTAGTATTGCAAACGTTCAACTCTTTGCTCGTACGCAAACAATGGAATTAAAATAAATAACTAAATAAAATCAGTAAAGTTATTGTACTTGAAGGTTTGGTTTTGATTTCATTCATTGTAACTTGCTCAACGCGACCAAAGAACTCATTTAATTAAGCGTCTTTCTAACGTTCCTGTCGCGAAAGAGCCTTGTGGCATCTTGTGCATCGCACTGTCTTCTACGCTCTGATTTGCCACTCTTTATCGTTGCACTTATTACAAACTATCGCTTAATACTTTATTTATGTGCAGGATACGCTATGACTTATATGGGTAATTCAATATTGAACAACTTAAATATTGGACAACCGACTGACTTGACTTCACATGTTTTCAAAACGTCAATGCAGTACAATTTTAACCATGTATTGCTTCGCACCTAAAGAACGCGCCGAAATAGAATAATAAATAAATTTATCATAACTCAACGTAACGATGCGTTCAAAGTATCAAATTAAATAAAAATACCTTACATTCAGAAATTATTTTTTTTCTTTCTTGTTTTTCAATGTTTACATGCCGACATAAGAAATGGCGCACTCCGTTTAATATAAATTCTTGAAATTATTTAGTAGTTTATTTACTGTGTTTATAAGTCTGGCTCAAAATCAAAGCTACCACAAATTATTGTTAGCTCAACAAAAATATTCAAATAAAAAGCAAAAACCTTCTATTTTCTATTAAGGTTCAAATTACAAACTATTTTCATTTAATAAACAAATAAAGCATTTAAATGCTATATGACTTTTAAAACTAAAGTTGTTTTTAGCCACAAGCAATCATTATTATCGTCGCATGGTAGTCTCATGGTATAATTATTAAAGGTAGCGACAGTGGGAATAGCGATCTCACGCCTTTATTGCATAAATTATTTGAATGTGCAAGTTAAATCGCTGTTGAGAGGCTGCGCAACAGCTAATTGTAGAAATGTCTTCAGCAAAACAAAAAACTTAATTCCGTGCCGATCACCAACTGACCCAAGACCATTAGAAGTGCCTCAGCAAACAGTTTCCGTTCAGTTAAAAGTATTAATATTTATTTATAAGCAAAGAAATTGTGTGCCGTTTATGAAAAAGCCAATAGATGCCGAAAGAAAACTTTTTACATCGCAACAACTTCTTAAAAAAGATGAAAGGTAAGGATTTTTGCAACGGATGGAGACTGACGATGTAAACTGCATATACTACGGTGACCACAAGAAGATGAAATCAACTACATCGACAACATTTGCAGTTTAAAGATCATATGGTGAAACCAGGTAAGTGTGAGCTATTCCATGAGCTGCTAAACCAAGAAGGAAAATGAAGTATCGACTTAAAATAGTGCGTTTTAGCAGTGAATTGTGTGAAGAATGAGCAGTTGATTTTACGACATATCTACCTATGACACCACTAGGCTTCAACAATTTTTTGAAAATAAGAAAATCAAGGCCTTATTCTCCAGAACTTGCTACTATCGACTGCAAGATTTTTCAGCAGATATAAATAGAATTGGGGTGCCAACGGTTCAAGTCTTTTGAAGAAGTCAAAAAATGGATCAAAGATTGTACGGAGGCCACTTTTTAAAGATGGCATACGAAAATTACCGGAAAGATGTACAAAGGTAGCGACTTTCGATGCATACAACTTTAGATTACGCATTTTATGCTTTCTTGAACACACAAATGGTTTATATTAATTTTTACTGCAATAACAGAATCGAATTTCTTTAAAAATGTTTAATTTTTTGTATTAATAAAATAAATATCACTGCTTTTATAACATTTTGATACAAAAAAAAACAAGAGAAAGAAATACTCTCTTATCTTTTTTGCAAATTATCAGAATAGTTTACATAAAATGTCATATAGAAATGTTTAGGAGTATATATGCTTTGTATTTATGGTTATTGCAATTTTGTATGCAGATATCGTAAAACACAGGCAAATTAAATATAAAGTAGTCAAGCTAGTTTGTTCAGTCGAGAAACTCTTGAAGACCTCAAGAAACTGATGTAAGCTAACATAGCGCCAGCATCAATCAAAAATGTGAGTAAATATTGATCGTATGGGAAGGCTAGTCAAAGTTGTCATTTGAGCGAAATTTGCTCAACAAACTTTCCACTAAAAGTTCAACACTTGAAAAATACTTAAAATCCTTCGTCATAGAGCTCGCAAAGCTATGTATTCGGGTTTTAAATAAGATTAATAAAGGCAACAAATGGACAGATTTTTGTCGTAGTAGAGACAGGATTGCACCCAAGTCTTTCTTTAGCTTTTGCATTTAATATTTACATAATTTGAATTTGTACTTGAGTTTTAAAATTTCAATATTATTTTACAATATTGTATTCGAGTGACCTCTTTGTAAGATTTATGCTTCTTTTATTTTGCAAAATATAGCTCATGGACTATTTGCTTGCGTGCTAACAGAACTTACCAATTTCTCGTATCGAGGACAATTGCTGCCAGCAAGTAATTAAACTGCAAGATCCGGAAACTCCATGGCATTTACAAGTGATGCGTGTTTTCTTTATGACGGCCTGTGAAACGTATAAAAAAGATGGATTAGTTTTGCAGAAATGACATAGTTGTATTTATATATTTTATGGTATTTGTTTCAATATGTAAACGTGGTTCGTTCAATCTTATATTAAAATATTTTAGCCAACCGCAAAGCGTCCACAAGAACAACATCTATTTCCGTTTTCATGTTTTATAGATGGCATGTGTACATTTGAGAGCAATCTGCCATTGATATTACAATGGCAGTCACGTGTGTGGCAGGCGAACTTTGAATCAAAAATCATGGCATATGACTCGGCAATCAGCATGAAAAAGTGAACAAATCAAATATAAAGACAGCAAAAGACACTGGGACATTGTGGCAGCAAAATATCAGCGATATACAAAACCAAAGTTGACCAAAAATTGTGCCAAAAAGCTGCTTATATTGACGTCAACAGCGCAAACTAAAAGAATTTGAGTAAGTTGTCGAATACGAGGGTGGGCTGAAAAGTATTTGCCTTGAATAGCGAAAGCAGTTACTTCAGTTATTTCAAACGAGTTCTTAGTTTTGCACGGCGGTGTGATTTTGCCTAAAAGATAAGAGCCAGTGTGGTCGGTCTCAAATCAAAATTAGAATAAAAAGTTTTAGGATTTTGTGACAAAACGCTGCTTTGTTGCAAATCCATAGGACCTATATACATACAATTTACAAGTCTTTATAAGTTTGAGCTGACGCTGATGCCTTCAGGTAATAGAGAGCACTATTTGGAAAAAATACCTTCTAGTTAAGATTAAGCACTTAGGCAGTTAAGTGAAAGGCAGTCAAGTTTCATTTGCGACTAAATTTTTAATAACGCATATCTGGCACAAATCTAACATAACATAATGCATCTCTTAGGCAAATCTGTTACCTCTCAATCTACCCTCGTAGCACAAAACTGCAACAAATAATTTCATTTTCCGCAAAATGATATTTTGCCAAAATATACAATGACCTAGGTGTGCGCAGGGAGTGCAACGCTATTACCAATACAAGAGTAAAAAAGAAAAGCAAATATAAAATCTTTGCGCCAGACTCCCCGGTTGGTCATTGTCTTGTGGCATGCATAAAAATATCAAACGAGTTGGCATGCCGAATTCATAGAGAGTTGAAGCATTTAGCGCGACTTTTTGCCACAAAAAAAGTGGGGACCAATTTGTTATTACGGCAGCAGACTGTCATATGGAGAACATCTGGAGAGGGGCATTTCGGGGGTGCAGCTCTTGGATTGGAACAGCAGAACTAATGGTCTGGCATTTTGGCAACCACAATGTTATGTCAAGAGTTCATAGTGCACTCGGCTTTTGCTACTGCTTGATTGTGTCTACCGTATACAGCTATATGTATGTATATATGTCTGTCTCTTGGTGTGTGAGTGTGTGTGTGTGTGTGTGTGTACTTGGGTGTGTGTGTGTTTGTTTGCGTGTGAGCGTTTGTTTTTTATGCTTGTATGTCTGTCTCTATATGTACATATGTCTGACGCCAGTTGTATCGCCGCCAGAGTCTGCATTAAAGGTTGCCAAAAGCTTGCAAAAGTCTGCTTGACTTTTTACTACTCTTGCAAACGGGTAATAACAAGAGCAGAAATTACAATTGGTATTGATTCAAAAAAGCTCGCAGGAAGTATTATTAATAACTTTGACTTCAGTTGCAACATCATATCTGAAAAATAAAACCTGCCTCAGTAACATAAACATTGCAGTTTTCTTAAGTTATTCGTTCCGGTTCTAAACTAATAAAACCTACTTTATTTAATATATTTAAAATTCCAAAGCAGTGTATAGGCTGGTCGTTCTAGATGACAATAACGCTTGACACAGCTGGCATTGGCCACATTGCTGTTGTGGCATATACTTCACATTGCTCATACGCCATGCTGTCGCCCGCTGGCGTTGACGCTAGTCAAAATTGCATATTTATTTCGAGATATTTTTTCATATACTTTTTTTTTTAAGTTTGTGTAGATACTTCTTTTGTTTTTGTTGGCTCGATTGTAACTTTTGTGAGTGTGTGTGCGTCTGTATATAGTTGGGATGCAGAAACTCCAAACGACTCAAGAGCGTTGCCTTTGTTTGTGTTTTAGTTGACTTTTGATGTGTTGCACGACGGCCGCATGTTGCATCAATCTGTTTGCCATGTTTTGCCTGTGATTCTTACGCTCTTTTGTTGACTTGGCAACCATTTGTTATTTTTTTTATAAGTCACTCCCTCGACCGCACCCAACGCGCACAAGCATAATGTCCATTGAAACGAGCAAGTGATCTTGGTGGTATTCCAATCTCTTATGGCATTGAAAGGCAACGACCTAATTTGTTAGAACCCCTGCACAATCAAGTTCAAGTCAAAAGCAGAGTGTAATGTGTCCGCCAAACAAAGGGGCATATCCTTAATTTATTTAATAAATTTATTAAATTCATTTTGCGTTGCTTTTTATTGCATTGCAATTCAATTGCGAGCCAGAGGCATGCCACTGTGTTGCATAAAGCAATCCGGGCTACGCAGTCCGGCCAGCAACAACAATAGCTAAGCGGCTTAGTGGCCACGCAACAATTGCCACTGACAATCACGTTGGCCCCCATAGCCACATGGCGGGCAGAAGCCAACGTAGCCAACGCCTCATAAATCCAGCAGCAACAACAATAACAGCAGACCTCCTTCCGTTGGCTTCTTCGCGGACTCAAACAGACCAGTACTATGTGCGCGACAACGGAAAATCCTTGCGATTTGTCACGCTTTGTTTTATATGCTCAAACATACAACACACACACACACACACACTCACACAGTAGATGCGCAGTCAAAGGACCTCCAATGGAAGTTGTCAACAGTTATAATCATTGCCTAACGCTGTGCTTTTTCCTTCGCATATTACGCATTTTTAAGATCTTTCTTCTTACGTTTCATTCACGTTCTGACAACTCTCTTGCTTTTTTTGTGGCAGGCATTGGCAGGCAGGGGACTTTACGCTTTGTTTTGCTCTTTCTGCAACTGCCACATTTTCGATACGCTTGATTTTCTTCCGTTTGCAGCTTTTCATCGTGCCGTTAAAGGAACCAGGCAAGCAAGAAATGCGCCATCGATATCATAAACTAAAATCCGTTTTTGCCAGCTTTATCCAGGACAGTACTTACACACACACGCACACACACACACACACACACACATAGACACACTCACGCACACTTGGAGGCATGGCTTCACATTTTCTTTGAGTGCATGTCATGAATTTTGCAGGGATTTCATATTCCTTGACATTTTGGCTTGCTTACAGTACTTTCTCGCTTGTACGCTTCAAGAGAGAGAGAAGCCAACCCCAAAGCACATATTTCTAGCCAAGAATATGAGTTCATATTAAGTTTTGTAGCGATGACACGGTTGCGATACACGAATCCTTTTATAGCCAAAAAAAAAAAATCTACGAACTTTACTGCTGTTTGCCGGAGACCCGTCAAGCACTTGACATTTTTGACTAGCTCGGCAAATGCGCTTAGTGATGGTATCATGATGATATATTTACTTAATTGGTCATACTTACTCAAGGACTATACCGCAGGAGTTGTTATTGTGTGTAGATGTTTCTTGGCAAAACGTTCTTAAGAAAAATTGACGAGTATCTAAAAATCTCTGCTATACATTTGGCGACTTGTAGCGAATTCTGATGGTCAGGCAAGCTACTCCTTTCCGAGGCTATTATAACGTTTATATTGTTTGTAGATATATCGATGTATTTGGTACTATTATTCATAACAAAAACTTTATATCTGCAAAGGCTGCCAAATATCGTGCTTAGTTATATTAAGTGTTATGAAGCTTAACGATATTTGTTAGAACTCCACAGAATCGAAAGTGATATTTGAGATAAATAATTTGGAAAGGATATCATCAAAGTGCAAGAAAGGTACTAATAGATGTAATTGGTGTGACCCCATAAACATAACCTTAAATAGGATGTAGGATGTATTTTACGTTTTTTGTTAATATAAGAAAACAAATATCAAAAATGTCTGATGTTGCCAATTCGGGCTAAGAGTCAGATTCTACTTCCCTGTTGAGCTCAATAATGCCATCACTAAACATGTGAGGCCCTACCTCCATGCTCTATAAATTCGCTCCTGTTTTTGTTGAAAACGCAGAATGCAACCAACTTTATCGCATCGGAAAAGGAATCTGTTTGCTGTAAATTATCGTTATTTTTGAACTAAAAACTAAACAGCAACTAAATAGTTCGACTATAAAGGACTTAAACGTTACGAGGCAAATAGACACATCAGCTCATTATTTTACCACTCATAAATCGGCTTAAAAATTATATAAATTGAAAATAATGCATTGTGCCACGCACATTTTCTCTCACTTGTGCACAAATATTATATGTTTGGGCTCTCCTCGTAATTCTTTGTAATTGATAATTGGCCATTTTGTTGTTATGTTGTGGCATTTTCCAGCTTTTCACGCTATGTTGCACAATTGTGCGGTCTGGTCTCTGGATTTTTTGTGCTGACTGCTTAGTAACGCCGCTGTTCATATGATTGCAAATACATAGTCCTAACTAGGTATGAACACAGCAACTACTACAACTAAACGGTTTAATTTGTGGCACAAGTCGGAACTGGGTGCAATTTTAGTTGGTTACGCCCTCGACGAGATTAATTAAAGTAGCTACGATACGTATGCTAGTATTTGTGTTGCAAGTAGTGGGAGAGTGAGTGGTTGTGCTGGTGGTGGTGTTTGAACTTACCCGACGACCCGCCTCATTGTTGTGTAGATTCATTAGGCTACGCGCCTTGGCAGTTGCCGTATTGCGTGCCTTGTTGGTGGCGCCCAAACCGGTGGCGCCATCATCGTTGTAGATGGTATCGCTGGCCGATACCTGTGCGGGTGCTGGTGCCTCTCCGGTGACGGCGCGTTGATTTTTACGTTTCCGCTTGCGCCGCTTCACGTTGTTGTCCAGGTTAAAAACTTTTGAGTTTAAAATTTCCCGATTGATTTTCTCCTGTGGCATGGAAAATGTGAAACAAAGTTTATGTGTACGTTCAGTAACATGTCAAAAATGGTTGGAAGTTGGTGGAAAAGTTACGTTGCATTTTCAATATAAAACGCAGGTAAGTTTCGACCAAACGGCGAGGATGGGGCACGCTGGTATAAGGTGTCAGCAAGAAAGTCACAAACGCGTTTAAAATTCAATAAAACAAAAACAAAGTTTTGTACCATGTCAAGCGGGTAGAGTGGGAACGAGCGGGATGAACGGATGGACGCACGGACGCACGGACGTACAGACGGGTATGCTGGCCATGAATTAATATGCTTGAACACGTGTAACAGGTGCAAGTTCTGGGTTTGTGTGTACGCCGCATTGGTATTAGTGCGAAAGGTAATAAAATTGGCTTTTGGGTTGCTGACGCAAGGCTTTTAATAAAGTTGCCACAATTTGTGTCAACATCAGGCGCAACAAGAACAACATAGCATAGCACAGAACAATGTCACTTGGACACAACTTTGAATTATACCATGTTGGTTTCTTTTTTTTCCAGCTTTTTCTGTATTTTGTTTATAGCGCTGCCAGTTGTTATTCAGTGAGCAATTTTATTAAAAAATACTTTGACAGCTGTCGTAGAACAAGGACTCGTAAATATGCATTACTCGATAGTAGAAGACTGGATGGTATTAGGAGTAGTAGTCGCTATCTGCCGGACAAGTTTAGTTCAGCGTGAGTTTGAATCTTTCTCTGCGCACATTGTGTTGATTACACTGCGTATACGTAATGCTGAGTATAATGCAAAGCACATGGAGGGAGTAAATTGGAGCGGAAGAAATTGCGTTATGCCTCACCTGCAATTCGAGCATTTCCTTTTCCTGCAATTTCGAATTGAGTATTTCCTTTGTGATGCGCTCCTGCAGCTCTAATAAATCTTCCGGCCTGATGCGCTGCGCCAAGCCTTCGTCTTCTTCGCCGGAGTACTCCTGTCTTGGTGGTGCCAGCGAAGAGGTGGGTACTGCAGAAGACGACACAGTTGATGAAGGCGCCGACAGTGTTGCCATATTGTTGGCGTGAGTTTGATTGTTGCCGTTGTTCGGTTTCGTGTCCTTTGTAGCATTGTTCGCTGCACTCTGCTGCTGCTGTTGCTGCAGCGTCGCCTTCCCAGCTTGTTTGACATTGTTGGAGGTCGCCGCTAAAGGAGCTGCCAACGACGCCGCCGCCGCCGCCGCCGCATCGTCTGCCTGCATCTGCTGACGTTTTTGTTGCAAACGTGCTCGTCTTCGCTCCGGATTGCCAGCACCACGCGTGCCACGGCGCGTCTCCTTCTCGCGCACATCAATAAAATCCGTAGCAAATCTGTTGAACGGTGCGAAAACGATAAAGAAGAAGTTGAATCACTTGGCTATAGAACTTGTAGCAGCAGGAAGTGCACTGCACAAATATTTTATGAATTTTACTCCTTATTTTATTTTTTTGCTTTGCTTTGCTGCTGCTGCTGCTTTTGGTTTGTTTCGGTCAAAGCTTATGCCATGTCTTGGGTTTTTTATGGCACGCCAAGTCACCCTGATTAAAAATCACAGCTGCGCAAATGTCGTTGCCACAACCACCATATAACGCGTCAGCGTGTACGTGCATCCTTGCCAGATGTGCACACACACACACACTCACGCACACACACAATGTAGTAACAAGGACAGGGGCTGCAGAGCAAAAGGTATGCCAGGGGCGGCATAGCAACAAAAACAGCAACACATTTATGCTTAATTGCGTTCACTAACTTTTATTGCAGCCTAGCTTAGCGCTGCGTGTCGATCTAATCACAACGACTACCCTACTACCCTATTCTGTCGCCATCCTATGCCATCAACCTGGTATACCTTATCACACGTCTGCGAATTGTGGCAATGAAGGCAACAAAATGCTGGCTTCTAATTGCACTGGTTCACATCTATAAGTATTTGTATGGTAGGCGTTTTTATGCAGTCTGATAAGACTGTAGCAACATTACGGGAGTGTACGTTGTATTCGCTGGGAGGGTATGTTGTTTATGGCCCTGCCTCTAAGCGTTTGGGTGGGTAGATTAAATCTGCAACGTGGGTGGCACTGAGCCAGGGATGCTGCCAAGTTTTTTGTTTTCTCTCGCTGCTATTATGCCATATGGGCAATATTACTTATGCGAGTAAGAAGTATATGCAAAGCAAGATAATGTCCTTGCTGGCTCTTAAGTAAACGAATACTACACTTTTGGGTGGTTTTTTTTTTTGTCCTTTTGTTGACATTTGAAAAGTCAGTGACTTTTTGTAAATATTTTCGATGCTTTTTTTATGATAGGCAGCTAAATTGTTGCAGGAAAAGCGTATCACTTAGTGACAATGGGATTTCTTTGACTAACAACAAAAGAAAATCTATGATTATATATGCAAAATTTCAAAGAATACAACATTTGAAGGAAAAAAATTTTTATGAAAAGGATAGCGATTTAAATAAAATTCTATTGAATTGCGTTTAAGGTCATTTTAAAAGAGGACGGTTACTCAATTCAAGAAAAATTAGCTTTTACTTTGAAAATTATATTTTATAATACCTACTCCCAAATCCTTATTTGAAAATATTTTTGTTGAAACGTACACTAAAGGGTGATTTTTTTGTTCTACACTGACGTGGATTTCGTGCCTTGTGTTGCTGTCAGACGCGTTCAATTTGTTCTATAATTTAACTATAAATCTAGTAAACGTTTGCCAACAGCGCTTACAAATTAAACAATGTTATTCTCTAAGTCCATACTAGGTAAGGAAAATTAAAAATCAAAAAATTTTGTTTAGTGACCAACCAATGCATCCCAAAAGTTTCTGTTTCATGTGCGTCACTGTCCCAGACGCGAGAACAAGGCCCATACCTAAAGCAACAGGTATGTAACAATTGACACTTTGTAAGGCAATGTTAAAGAGTTTGAATTTGACAGAATTTTTTTCTTTTTTAAAATCAATTATAATAACATGCTCTAATGAATCTCTTTTTATGTCATTCATTTTGTACACGAAAAAGACTCTAGTACCTCGCAAAAACCTGACTGGCGTAAGAGGTTCCTAAAAGAAAAACAGGTAAGATGAAGGCAACGATACCGTAATTTTGGAAGCTATGGCACAAACTTTATATCTTAAAGATCTACCAAAGATCAGAAAAGTCTATTATAAAACGTATCCAAACACAAGTGATAAAAACTTATCCTTTTTCAAATGGGACTCAGCGATGATATGATCCAATATTGGAATATCTGCCGAAGAACGCTGAGATAGAAACATTTCGGTAGAGAAAGAAAAGAAAAAAAAGAAAAATAAATTTTGTAGAAATATCGTGTATTATGTGCGGGAAACCCAACGCAAAACTAGTCGAGCACATCTTGCAGCTTCCCCGGAAGGACTGCAGACTCATGCTTGGCCTACTAACGGGTCACTGAATGACCGCTGTCCATGCCAAAAAGCTGGGCATCACCACAACGATGAATGCAGGAAATGCAGGGAACCAGGGGTGAGAGAAACCCTGGGACACCTTATATGCAACTGTCCTACCCTCTTCACCCCGAGAACTAACTTCCTAGGGACACCAGTGCTCGACTCGCTCGCACAGGCGGCGCAGAGGCCACCCCAGAAACTGTTAGCCTTCGAAAAACATACGCGCATAGTGGATGGCCAATCTGTCCACGACCACGACTCACAGCCGAAACACTCCGGTTCCACTAAGGATCACATTGATCTATGTGAGGTCCCCTCCCCCGGGGGCCTGCCGGCCTAACCTAACCTAACCTATCGTGTATTAATTAAAGCTCTGTTAAGTGAAAGCCAAGTCTCTTGTGCTGTACTTAACTTCAATTTGAGTTTAATATGTTCGATGTTACCTTTACCTAAATAAATGTGTTCAGTCTTTAAAGCTGCATATTATCTAAAACCATTTTCCGTGGTTATTTATTATAGTTTCGACGAGTGATAAACAGTCATACAATCAGGTGTGGTTTAAGCAACACTAGACAGGCTAAAAGATCTATGATATTTTCGAAACACCTTTTTGCTTTTCTAAAGATGATTGGTGGCACAGCGATGTATACGAATTTCTTTGCATTTTAAGATAGCTTAACATAAAAAAAGAAACCTTCTTTCTACTTCGTCAAGCTATGCATCGAACAACAATTGAGTAGGGTTTATGCAACACTGAATATGCGCATCTTTGTCCTTCTAAAGATCGTTGGTGGCAACATGGTATAGCTTTGCAGGGAGGCAGTATAAAAAGACACAAAATCTCTGCTTAGATTCTAATGAAGCACAACTACATATATGCATGTTAGCGTAAGAAAGAACTAGGAATTTATTTAAAATATTTTGTTAAGTAAACTGAATTAAAAATTTACTTTTTATGCAAAGAAAAACGATACAATACTAAAGTATCTTCCTATGAAATACATTATGTTTCTTTATTACAATAATATAAAAGACTTTTCTCAAATTACTCTTTATTAAAGACTTTTCCGAAGAAGAAGAGCAAGTACATTTTGAAAACTATATTTATTCATGCTAAATGTTATACCAACTTAAAAATTACGTTGCAATTTTCCGCACACATTCTTGGAATTTTTACCTTATGCGCATATCAACTTGCCAACTTTAATTAAAGAATGCAATAACATGTACAAGTTACTAATTACTACAAATATACGACAATCTAGCGGGTTGTGCGTGTACAAAGTTTTTCAATCTTCAAGTTTGTGGCACTTCATTTCTCATTAAGTGCCACGGCAACTAAAAATTCCAACAAAGGAACTCGAAAGAAACGCAGCAAATGGCGTCGAAAAATGCAATTTATGGCGCTGCCTTAATAAAAACTTTTACTACCAAGTTCCACGCACAATTTCCAAACGAAGCGTTACGTTTCTGGAAAGAGCCTCCAAACTGCCATACTGCGGCACATCGTTGCCGCACATTACACGAATTCAAATATTGACATGGCCGGCGGCTAAAACATCACCATGAAACAGCAATCCTTTACCGTTTACAAGAAACCGTGGCCGGGGACCCAAGGCACCAAAGGAGTTTCAAACAGAAACGGTTCAGCAGCTCCGACTTTATGCCGTTGGCATTATTTTTAACACGCAACAATTGTTTATGTTTACACAGTGGCTTTCTTTTATTTTATTTTATTTTGTTGTGTTTTGTTTTATTTTTTTCTACTTATTTTTTAGCCATACAAAAGGCATTGCCTGCCCTACTTGGGGTTGGTATGGAAATGGCGAGTTTTGTTTTTCTGTTTATTGTAGCAACGAATTTTGCAATGTTTGTGATGTTTCACTTTTTGCAACAGCTCCACTTTGTCGATTTCCCTTTAAGCTGTTCGAGCTGGGAATCCTGTGAATCAACTAGAGAATATGCAGCAACAACAACAACATCAACAGGAGCCAGCATGAAGCTCAGTAAGGCTGCTTTCATACAACTGCACATAGAGAAAGGAGCACTGCCAACGCATTGACAGATAAGGCGCAAGCACTCGTCTGTAGTCTGGAAACGGCAGCTTACTCTGAGAGCATGCGGGAAGAGTCGTATTTAAAATGCCTCAGCTGGGGTCCCCTAACCGTATATGTGCGTGCGTGTGTGTTAAGGCGCAAAGCAAGGGCTAGATTACGGGGGCGGGCCAGCTGTGTTGCTGCGTCAAAAGGATTTTCGGCATTAACATTTTGTTTGGATTTAGAGCAATAGCAGCAGAAGCAGCGGCAGCAGCAGTAGCAGAAATGGCAACAACAGCAGCTGGCAATGGTAACAAAATCACAACAGAATTCATAGGCACGTATTGCCACCGCCCCGCCCCGGTCAGATATTCATGCGGCATTTTGTAGCAGGCAATGAGTGAAGACTGCCTAGGCTTTATATGATTTGGGTGGCACTGGGTTTGCATTCACTCAATTGTAAACAACAAAAATAGAAAACGAAAACGAAAACAAGCAGTATGATAATGATTGAAGGTTTTCGACTTATGTATACACTATTTTAGGGTTTTTACGATGATGAGTTGATTGACTAGAGGAAGTGCATTATGAAGTATAGAAGTTCACAAGTTGCAAGTTGTTTGGTCGGATTATTACGATGGTGTAGTCAACATTTTTTCCTGTAGCTGCAAAACAGCTCACAGTAGTAAAAGGATTTCTAATTAAACTAATCTTTTTTAGATGAAGAATTGCATATGATTGCATGAGTCTTTGGCAGATGTGGTTATTGGAGTAACCTTTTTTTTATTTTTATCTATCTAGGTTTCTTCCCAAATCTTCCACTCACGACCTTCGCTCTATTTGGATTTAATTTATTAACGAAACAAAATATAGTATTGTATTTTTATATAATAGAGAGAATATATTAAAATATTTAATACAATAGAGAGTGATGTTAGTTTTTGTTTGGTCGCCCTTTACCAAAGATAGACAAATGGATAGAGAATTTTTTCCTCATCTAATATAAAGTATTGTGCGCTGTGAGGTTCAGAAAATGTATATTTACATAACTTATGCGATGTACAACTGAACGAAGCATTTTAATTTTTTATTTACATAACGATTCGGGAAAATAATTCATAGGATAGTTAAGTTAAAAATAGACCTGTCAAACCGATATATGAATGCCATATATTCCAAACGGCGTCCTTGTTGAATCGAACGGTGTGGCATATGAGTCTGCTCAAAAAAGAAAAACCAATTCACGTCGATTCTTTGCCGATTCGCTTCGCCATAGTTTACCAAACTAATAATTTCATCTCTATGATAAATTTAAGAATTTTGTCAAAATGCCTTAAAAATTTGAACATTACTAAAACGATGTCTCTGTCCTAAATTTGATAGATTCATTTCATTAAAATTTTTATTTTTCACAAAATTAATTCTTTTTGGAAATCGAAGTGCATCAAAAAGTACAATTGGCAAGTCATATTTCAGACCCAATGTACGCCTTACACAAAAAGTGTAGAGTAAAATGAAACCACTCCACCCACTTTATTATCAGTTGACTTTTGTGGTTTTGGTGGATGGGATGGTTGTGTCAGAAGTAGCATTATGCACCTATTTAGATTTGGAGTTGGAGGCAACAGAAAAAGTTGCTTTTCCAGCATTTGGTTTCAATTGAGCGCCGGGTTGCGATAATGAGCTGTGTGCCCACAAAGGGTTGGCCGTGCTTTGTCTTCTGGCCATATACCAACGTATGAAGTAATGCCGGTTGATGATGTAGGTCTGTACTGAGCTTGGCAGCAACGTGATAAGAAATTGAATTGAGTTCAAAACAATGTGATTGCGGCTTGGGC
The DNA here is from genome assembly GCA_035046065.1 of Chymomyza procnemis. Taxonomy (NCBI): domain Eukaryota; kingdom Metazoa; phylum Arthropoda; class Insecta; order Diptera; family Drosophilidae; genus Chymomyza; species Chymomyza procnemis. The sequence continues at coordinate 4,432,547 of JAWNOJ010000023.1, read as the reverse complement.
TTTGGCCAAAACTTATCAAGAGTAGCGACCAAGCTGCTATACAAACGGAATGGACAAACAGTTGCATATTTAAAGCCAAGGGAATTAACTTAAAGTCAGGATTTTGGCGGCACAATTGTAAGCCAATATTACACACCATTAGGCGTGTGCTTTTGCCAATAACAGGCATTGAACTGCATAACCTGGCCATAAAAATATATTTTATCGAGACGACATTTTCAGCCTAGCCGCCATACGACGTAATCTAAGTGCAAGGCAACAAGAAAAAAAAAGGTCAAATGGGGGGCAGCCAGCTACTAAGTACGAGGTATTATTGAGGTAATCACTGTGATAAACAAGGCGCATCCGAGCCAACCCAATGCTAACACGCATACACCATAAAATATATAGACCACAATTGTGCTAATAAAAAGGCAGCACAGAAAAAAGGAAACACAAAAAATGAAGGCAAAAATGGCAGGCTGAAAAAGGAAACAAGGGGGGATATGTACTACTACATGCGGGCGGACACATCCTGTTTGAGTTACACGTGCGCGCTCAGTCGCAACCATTTGGGATCAGACCCCGTCGGGTTTGTAGTCCTTATAAGCGCCCAAAGTTAACGCCGCACCAAGTGCCTTCAGCCTTCAACACGAGTGTGTGCAGATAACAAATGTCAAGTGCGAGTTGGCCAGCGAAGTAAGGGAGCTGACGGCCTTTAAACTGTGCTATATTGACATAGATACACATACATATGTATATAGAGGAAGTGATTTGGCCAACAAATTGAACAGATGAAGGAACTTGTTAGTCCACAATAGAAGTTAGTAAATTCACAAGTCAAACGTAAGGTTGGCCGAGCATCCACAACACGCACCACGGCTTCAATACAATTTATATCACATCCGACTGCCACACACACACACATACTCCCATATACACCCACACACAGACCACACAAACATACCTACACAAAAGCAGTACGCCGTAGTCGGGACGTAGCCGGCAAAAAATGAAAATTCGATACTCTTGCGTGTCACTAGCAGCCGGCGCACAGCAAGCCCAACCGGCGTATACGTAATGCCGACAACTACCCTGTCAGTTGGTTCGTTGCTCGCTGCTGTGCCAGACAAATTGACGCATACAGATAGACGCCTGCATTTCGAGCTGTGCGCCTGGTGGCTTGCATCACGGAACGCGCCACCGCACACAACGAAATGCCATTGGCACTCGCTTGCCGGCTGGCTGGCTGGCAGCTCCAAACACAAAACAGCTGAGCCGGCTAAATCAATTGCGAATACGGGGTTAGTTGGTGCCACTTCCGGGTCGCTTTGCAGCGCACACCGGAAGTGGCGCAGCAGTTCTGTTGAGTTTTCCGCAATTCCTTGTGCAAGTTGCACAGGCGCACAGCTGCGCTAAGACGCATTCCCTTTCTAAGCAAATACTTTTTGCTATCTAAGCTTTCATTTTCGAATATTTACAGTGCCAGGCGCACAGCTGGTCGTGCAAGTGTGCGGCATTCCTAAGCATTTTCACATTTTCACATTTTTCCATTTTCCAACCACCTTTGTGGCGTTGTGGCCAGAGTCTCTCATTGGGGTTGTTTTGCTGCCATATGAAGCGGCGTGCAGCAATGGCCAACATGTATTTTGTGGCGCCGCATTTGGTGGAGCAACCCCCTACAAATGTGGCAAAGTGGCATGAACAGATTGCCCTGACTTTTCGCTTGCCTTTGCACAATTTTAAATTAAGTTAAGCACTTGGCAAAGACTCGTCGTTCTTGGCCATATTTTGTGCATGGAATGTATGCTACCACATTTTAGGAGCCAAACTTAAACGCTTCAATGAGGAACGACCTGGACAAATTAAGGACAGCCGCCAACGAGCGCAGACAGGCCGCAACAGATTTTCAAATATCAAAACAAATAAGCCAGACAGATAAACAGCAGCAGACCTGGCAGAGGCAGAGGCAGAGACGAGTCTGGCTGGCATGAATCAAAGACAGACAGGCGACTGTTATCGAGCACGTTAATTTATGCACCCCTAGCTAGCTATCGTCATCGATGAGCAGCAGCTACAAAACGAACGAATTTTAAATTGCCCTCGGTATGGGTATTTTTTGTTAGGCTCTTCTAAAGCTCCAAAACGAGAAAAATTCCAGAACATTCAGTCAGTCAGTTGATCCCAAAAACGGAGTATGAATATATGCATATGTGTGTGTGTGCGTATGTACATAAATATTAACGAGACCGGGTAAAAAAAAAAATAAACACAATAAATTATTTTACACTCCAACGAGAAATTTTGCATAAACAAATAATAATACATTTTCCAACATAAATATATATTTGCATGCTCCTTTGCAGCTCCAAAATATATATGCGGAGTTGTACGTATTTATGCAGCACAAATACTATCCTATAGACAATAATAAATAAGAATAAAATTACTCTACTATTTTCGACTATTCAGATTAAAGAACAATTTTAAATGCTTTCCTGCTTTAACAATTTTTACAAAAGATTTAACTGCTCTCCAGAGCTGTCCAAAACTAAACTAATTTAGTACAAGTCCCATTAGTAAATCCGGTAATAACGTATATCTTCTTTGTCTTTTTACTTACTTGTAGGCGTATTCCAGATTATCGCCACAGCCACCCCAACTCCAGTCATCGTGCAACTGCTTGGGTCGGGAACCACGTGAACAACCACAAGATGCCAACTGTCCATCTCGACAAGCTCTGGCTATAAAGCTTGTCACCGTTGCAGCTGCCAACGCATGTATAAAAGCCATTTCTGGTGAACCTGCAAAGATATGCAATAAGTTGAATAAGTAACAGATCGAAACATTAATTTTATAAAATTAAGTGATGTTGATTTGAATTACGGTACAGCGATTTACGATTATTCGAACTATTTCGATAAATTTTGAGTTGGATAATGGGTTCTAAACGTTAATAGGTAAAACTTATATTTATTAAATATATTTCGTAAACTTCATTTTGAAGATAGTTAGTATTCCCTCCAATAATTTTATTTATATTTTGGCATTAATCTATTAGTTTTTGAAAAAGTAATCCTGACATTAAGAAATGGCAGACCACTTGCTCAAAGAACACTGAAAAGTATGAAAATCGATAACAGTTTACCGAAAAAACGGATGAAACTCTTTTCACCCCCAATGATGAGTTTATAAGTAAAACTGTTGCATCGGAGCACGTGTACAACTTGATGGAGAAGTTAATGCAGCCACACGACCCATTTTTTATTAAATATTGTATTATTTTTTGATTTGGAAAGCTGATCAAAAATAAATGTTACGCCATAAAGCATCTCAAGTTTGGAGTTCAAGTTACAATTTATAAATGCTGTTTCTAACTTCAAGTTAATCACCACAAGTTGTATATCCATTGTGGATGAAGTTGTTTTTTAATTTTAATTGGTACGCAAGCTGATTGTCTCTTACGGATGATATATAGTATATATATTGTAAATATATGTCTAGCAAATTCTAAACCAAACTAGATGTCGTATCAGCTTTACGGCCAGACGTTATAAGTTAGACACAAATATTTACCATATTAGTAAATCTTAAAAGTAATCAAGAGATATTGAGATGATGTTGAACACATGCATGCCAACCACTGCATGGAGCAAGGGGAAATTGATACAGTATAACTTTCCGAAACAATCTTTAAAGAGCAAACAAAAATTGAACACATAAATCTCTCTGGGTTCAAGCCCATTTGTTGCAATTGTATAAACTCAATTCGTTCTGTGTGCTGCACATCCATTGACTTTTGATACGCTCGACATATCAACAAACAATGTTAACAATCGACTATTAAATTAATAAATAAATTAATGCATAACATATTTAAGCTCTTAGTCGGCTTTGTTTGTTGGCCATGTTGTGACTTTTGGGGCCTTTGTAAATTTAATTAAAATATATCCTTTTGGATACAATCTCTTTGTTTGTCCAAGCTGCTCTTGACTGCCGTCTGTTGATGTTCTGTTTTTTTTTTGTTTTTTGCTACAACCTTCACAATGTATTATGGCGCTCTATGCCACTAGCCCCTCCCTGGTTCTATAGCCCACTGTGCCACTCATGCGTGCTGCTGTGCGTTCATTCATTAATTATTTTAATAATGTCCAATTAATAAAGTCAAAAGCTGTCAGTTGAACACCTGCAGCATTAATTTGCCCTTGCTCCGTAGACGGACAACACAAAAACTCCCACATAAATCAGAGAGTCAGGGTAGGGCTGTAGTACGCGCAACTGGGAGATTGGAACTTTGGCGACGGTTCATCATTTAGTGACATTGACAACACGTTTTGAATGTGCTAGTATATTGGCTAGTGAATAGTTACAGTTTGGAGAAAGGCGAGGGAGTTGGGTCATTGTAGAAGTGAGTTTGGACATTGGCTCTTGGCCCTTGGCCCACGGCTGTCAAATGTCAATTCAATTTGTGAAAAAACAACAAGCTACAAAGCAGAGTCGACCGGAAAAGCTACACTTCAGCAGAAGAAGTACAAGCTCCAAACATGCAACATGAAATCTATTGGCAATTGAAGCATGCGCTAAAGGGAACAGACAGCTTCAACTGCCAAGTGCCGCCTCCCACTTCAATTCGCACAACTTGTGTTCCTTGTTTTTGCCATTCTGTTTTGGCCAGTTCGGATGCCGCACCATTTGCCGCCTTAAGCGTTTAAGTGGCCAGAAGTGCAATTCAACAAGGGCAACAAAAATGGCAACAAAAGGCGCCAAAGTGGCGGCAAACCTTGTGCCAACATTAAACAAGCATAGACACTTGATCAAAAAAGTTCAGCTTATTCTTTGCAAGGATTCTGATTCCTTTCTTGTGTTTTTGATAGTGGCGGAAAAGAGAAAGAGGGAACGCAAAAGGAAAAAGTGAGTCTGATTTCAGGTGACTGCCAAAGTCCCTCTGGTGTATACCATATAAATTAGGGTGAGTCAATTCGTCCGCGCATAATGCTATTGATTTTGACTTTTATCGAATTGCGGTTGAATAAATTTTAATGAAAACTTTTGCTCTTTTAAGCCGATTACACGCGAGTATGAGCAACCTAATAAGTAAGTATTTATATTGTAAAACGAAAAGAGCGGCCAACATGTTTTTCAAACTATGAATGAATGCATGATTGACTTAAGTGACTGACTGAGTGACTGAGCGACTGACTGACTGTATGAATCATTGACGCACTAACAGAGTGCGCAAATATTTGCTTTGTATATGCATTAATATGCTGCTTGTCCTTGGTACTTGGAAAAAGCGAACCACCAGGGGTTGTAAATAAATTTGGTAATATTACTGCCATATTTCTTATTTATTTGTAGCAAATAATATTTTCCTGTGTGTTTGTGTTTGGCTCTGCGTGCGTGTGTGTGTGTGTGTTTACAAAGCACGTAATATCATTTTGGTAATGAAATTTTATTTGAAATTGCTTTTGCATAAGTTAGCAGTAGTTCGTCCTGCGTATGATTCAATATCTGAGTGCACAACTCGTAGCGCATTTCATAGTCTTTCAATGTATTCAACAAAAAAAAAAAAAAATACACAACATATAAGCCAATCAATGTAGTAAAAGCTTTAACTATAAATATAACAAAAATATCGTAATAATAAATTTTAATCCTTTTTTTAATTTATTATGATTTAAACAGCCCAAGGCTATGTTTTTTTATCCATGACAAGACTTTATTGGCTTTAAAAATGACAAAGATACTCACTTGCCTTATTTCTCAGTAAGGTAGTTCGTGGTTACTACAACTTTAAAGGCAGTCAAGCAGTCAGCCAGTTAGAATTAAGGATTCATCACCCGTAGAATAGTGCCAAATGTTTATTGACGATCAGAGTAAGAAATTCTTTTAATATTTTAGTCGAATTTTTAAATCATATTTAGATATGAAATATTGGTAGCCAGACAGCATAGTGATGAATAAATTAGTCCAATTGCCACCTCTTGACAATCCCTACGATCCCTACCGGGTATGTGATGAATGAGAGCGCTGTCGAAGTGCACCTTTTAAATTCAGAAGTAATACAGGTCTTATAGATTCTAGTGTACAGGAGTGTTTCGAAGACAGTGAGAACCGGTATGGTGGATTCTGCCTGATGGCTTTGGTAAAGAGCGAGATAAGATGTAGTTAGTTTTTCTTAGTATAGGTTTTGGGGAAAAATACGGGGTTTGGTATCGCCTATAAAAGCGGACCGATTACCAAACCTAGATCAGTCATAATGAGGACAGTCATATGTGTGTTGTGCTATAGTAAAGGCAGTGCCAAAAGGCGTTGTAGCACAAAAAAAATCAGAACAGCGCAATTATAAGAGTGCGGAGTGTGACTTTGTGGCAAAGGTTGGGGCCATTTAAATCGAATATGTACTCGGAATGATATGCCCAAAATCCGAACACTTATAAATTCGTTGTGACATGAATTCTTGACATCACTGAGTTATCCTATACGTTGTTCTGGAGAAGAAAAAAAATGAAATGGCAACCTTAAAAACATGAAAATATATTTTTTCATCAAATTTTTCAAGAACGTTTTTCAACAAAAGAAGCTAGCCATCTTTTTAACTCATGAGTGGGGTGACGAATCAATAATGGATGTCATGATAGTTCTCTCTCTCTCTCTCTCTCTCTCTATATATCTAAGCTTATCTAATATTAACGCTTGAAGTATGTTTTTCTGAGTTGAATAATAATCTATGCTGCTTTCCAACAAATTTCCAAAAATCTTTATTTATATTTGAGCTGCACCTAAGCACTACTGGATAGAATAAGTTGCAGTTGGTTGCTTAGATTTAAACTCCAAACATTAAGCAAGAACATTTTCACATGATCAATTTATTTATGATTCAAAGCTTATTTTGCAAAATTTAATAGTACCAAATATGCATGTATGTGTTGGCCGCTTAAATGTCTTTAAATATATTTAATTCAACTCTTTAGTATTAATGTCATGTAATCACTGTTCCCATTATAATAAAAACTGAAACTTACTTAAAATTTAATGCATTTAGTTTTTCATTTAAGAAAAACTTATGCAAACTGCTTATTTCACACAACTGAAAGCTTTGCCTAAGTGGAAAATTATTAATCCATTTAAAAGCTAACTTTATCTTGTATTTATCCAGCAGTTTATCTCTGATGCTGCCAAGTTTTTGATTTGTTAGCTGATTTGGGTTTGCCCTTTTGGCCAAAACTGCAAGTTAAAGTTTTGTAAGTAGGCACACAGTACGTATACATGACATGGGCACATGGCCTGGGATTGCTGGGTGCTGAGACTGCGTTGAAAGGTTCATCAATTAGGTAATGTTCATTTATGTGCCGAATTCTTTAGACCCAAAACAATTTTGTGCATAAACTTAAACTAAATAAAAATAAATATAAAAAAAGCAAACAACTCAAAAGTAGTAGACAGACACAGACACACAAGTGTAAGGGATGGCCCGGAACTTTTTACGAGCGTAACGAATCTAAAGAAGGGTCTACGCACATATTTTAAATCATGATATGCGTTATTTTTGTTATTATTAAAAGCACACCCCGTACACACGCACACACGAGCAGCGAACCATAGTAGAGAATCAGAGGACATAGCGCTCGACTGGGACGACATTAGCAAGCAGATGGAGGCCAACCCACAAGGAGCTACCGCCCCTTTTCCGGTTTCCGCTTTTGCTCTTGTTTCGAGCGCACACATATAAATATTAGCATCGGGATCATAACTTCAAAACCGCAACAAATTGTTAAATTAGTGCGAGCGTTTATTACATTTTAGGACTTAAGTGAGGTTAGGGCGACGTTGTGCCGCACCAGAAACTAACAGGGTGGTTGCCTGGCACGGTTACGGTTACTGCTATGGCTATGGCTACAGCTCCCAGCTCTCAGCTACACTGCTCTGACTACGACTTCAGTTGGGCACAAAACACAAGCAGATGATAGCTTACACAAATTGTTTGCTGTTGGCCTTTTGTGGGTCGCTGAGATTATTTGCATTTGAAGAACGCAAGGGTACAAACAAGGCCAAAACAACAAAGGTGTGCGCTGCCTGCTGGGTTAGGGGTCGCCGAGACAGTGTGGGGGTTGTTTAGTCCTAAATCTCAGCGCTTATAGACTGGTGCCGGTTGTTGCTGTTGTTCTGCTTCTACGACGCAGGTTTTGGCATTGAAACTGCGTCGCGGGTGCTCTAAATTTAATTCACCACATCAGAGACAGACTCGACTCGGCACTGTCATATGACACTTTGTTAAGCCCATAGGTCCACAGGAGTAGGCTTACCACTTGTGGCAATCGTTTGGCAGCCAGCATTGTGATAAAGGATGCCTCGAAATAACAGACGCATTTCTATCGACCCTTTCAACCTTTTGTTCCAGCTAATATGCATTTTATTATTTAATGAAACATTTTGTATGTTACTCGAACTGCCGCCTCACTCCCCACTCAGCCCAAGCTTGCCCAGCTCCCATACCCGCCTAACTTTTTCACGCCATGTGCACTCATGTCAACTCCATGGGAATTGAAGCCATCGTTTTGATTTTATCTGCTCCTACTAATGGTTATGTTTATGCGACGTCGAGGTCGTCAAAGCAACTCTTGGCTGCCTGCGTGCCCCCCCCCCCCCCCCCCTGCCTGTGTGCCCGTGTTTTTGTTTGTGGCAGTTTGCAGCGGGGCGACGCACACGGATTGAGCAGCTGAATAATTAATTCGTAATGTGCCGTGGCTAAATGAATGCCGGCAATGGCTGACAGGCATTCCTGGCGGGTTCCAAAGGGGCGCCACCGCCGCCGCCGCCGCCTGTGTATGTCCCACGCAAAAAGGTGTACTCAAGTTGAAAACTCTACTGGCTGCCATTTTGTCTGATGGTTTCTGTATCTCTCTGCTCCAAGTCAGTTGGTTCTGGTCGGTTTCCAGCGTGCAAGTGACGCGGAAAAGGGGGCAAAGTTGTAGAAAGCTTAAATCAAGCGTAAAAATAACACACTACCCTGTCAAAAAGTTTTTGGCCGCTTTATACTATGGACCAACCAGGACCCACCATTACCTTCCCTCGCTCCATGGAATGGCATTAATTAAATGGCGCGTGTAGTTCTAATAGACACTTAAAATGTAAAAGCAAGTCACTCGTAGTGCGTACAAATTTTTCAAACTTATTTTAATAATTATGAAATGTGTATTAGGCTAGGATTGTTCAAATGGCTGCCGCCATAATGTCAAGCTTAATGTGACGATAAAAGCTTTTATGGGATTTGCAAGGTTTTCCTGGCTTACAAACTTTCCAGCCGCGATTAACTACAGCACGGAAGGAAACAAGTAGGTGAGAAGTGCGCCACGCATATTCTGAATCTCGTAAAAGTTTCGCAGAGCTTTTGTTAGTTTATCTGTGGGTAATGGTAATGGGCGTCCATCTAATACGAACTAAATGTTGGGTAATTCTAAACAATTTGGAGTGAGCATAAATTAGATTACATAAGCCATGACCATAATACTGAAGCCAAACATATTCCTCCCATTTAGCTTTAATGCATTCAGTTAAGACTTGAATTGGTGTTTTGGGTATTAGTACTGAATCAATTAGAGCGAAAACTTTTGGACATACTAATCGAAACTGTGTGCTTTTAATTGTTCCCCATGTCCGCGGGGTACTCTTAAGACGATTGTTAAACTAATGGTACATACACATATATGGTACATTACTTGGCCATGTATGAGAAAGTGCTTTTAATAAGATGCTTGTGCTCTAAGTTGGCTCGTTTATGATGATGTCAAGAAATTCACTTCGTGAGAAGAATACGTTTTACCGATGAAGAAAAAAAACTATTTAGAGTTAAGGAAGAACGACTTGGAGAAACCCATTCTACGTCGAAAATGAGAACTTGAATCGGCCATCGTCCGGCTGCACAAATCAAACAAGGCTCAAAAAGCCTTGACCCTGTCTATGATGACGGTAGGGCCTTTACGCAAAATCATTTTTTAATAATTCCATCATTTTGAGTATGCATCATTTAAGATGTAATTACCACATGTACCACTTGTAATGGCCTAAACGTGTGCTCGACCTTTCACTCAAGCTGACCCTACCCGTAATGGGTTTAACGATTCACAAAATCACTCACACCATTCTAATAAAGATGAAATCCCATTGCCATGGGGCAGCTGCAAAATTGTGGCACATTAAACCAACTGACATGCCCGATTACCGCCATTCGTTATGCAAAATCCATCAAATATACAAACAGAAAATCCATATTCCGACAAAATTGAAAAAGTAGAAGAACAGCGCAATCCATGCAACGAAACAAAAAAAAACAAAAAACAAAGTTGACGGGCGGACGCATGCGAATTATTCTACAAAATCATCATTGCCACAGTCTCATGGAGGAGCAGGGTAGCTAGAAACGATTGCCAGACTTTGTGCTTGGATTTTAGGCTTGCTGCAAATACGTCAATTTTGGAAATATTACATATGAGTAGCATGCGCCTGTGCAATCATGTGGAAATCACTTTCGGTTTCTCCTCAGCGATTTGAAGTTTACACAGTCACTCGATAATCACAGTTTTAATCAAAATACGCACATATTTATCGAATATGGTGGTACCTTACATGGCTGGTTGGTTGCCTTTTAAAAGCTGACAGCTAGAATGATTGAATGCTTCTTTGGGCAACTTGAAGAGGTAGCAAATAAACAGTAGAATACATTACAAAACTCAAATCAAGTGCTTCTAAGCTGCAGCAAAAGAATGATGGCGGCATCAGACACAGATTGCCGACAGAGATTAACATTCAAGGATATTGCTTACCAGCAACAACAGCAACAGAGCCAACAGTACCAACAGTTTGACAAACACCGGCGGGATGTGGATGAAGTCAAGCCGAAGCACATTGGCTGACTAACAATTGGTACACACCGACTATGAAATATCCTGCATTGAGATTTTTCACTTTTGATAGTATAATCTTTTATTTATTCATGTCTACTACAAATGTATTGCCTGTACCCAAACATACTGCAGAATTCCGCCGCCATACAAGTCAGAGAGAGAAAAGTGTAGACTTTTAGGAAAAATGGGCTCACATCGCATACAACTATTTGATTAATTTTCCATTTTAGATGCATTTTTAAATTTTAGCTCACAAAGCAAAAGAAGCCTGCATAATTCTATTGCACAGACGACTGACGAACCATACAAACTTATGATCCAAATTTTTCTGTACTTAAAATGCTCCTTACGCTTGGCGTATAGGGTATGCCAGGATGTATGAGATGGCAGCAGAAAGCCAGCTTTTATTTACATACACATGTGTAAACTCGTATAATTCAGCCCCAGCTGTAGAAATATGATGCAAAAAAGCAAATATGAGAATTTTTTTGGGATTTTGTGTGCTTGGGTAGCTTAGAAGGAGAAACAGAGTTATTTTTTACTTACAAAAGTGTAGAGTAGACAACGTTTGTAATTAAAATTATTTAGTACCCAAAAATGTTTCAGCCTTAAATACTGAGAGTTTAAACAATTTTAAAGAAGAGTAAATTCTTTTGGAAAAATGCATTAATATATAAATATATTCCACATTTTTTTCCACGAATTTGTTATTAATGAGGGTGAAAATGGTTGAGTTGTTGAAACAAATAACTTGGCTAAGTTTATCCAGCACCAGAATTGGCCAGCACACTTTAAAAAGTGGACCTGTGTCATTGTTTTAAAGCTATAATACAAATTACACACATATAAATATTGTTCACAATTTTTATTTATTAATTTTGCAACTAATTTCTAGGTAATTCGGTTTTTATTAGCTGATGCGAAACTGTTTAATTTGGTCTGTATGCCCATCGACGTATAAAAAGTGTTAACAATTTATTGAATTTTAATTAATCGAATCTTAAATTTGGTTGAACGGTTACGGGAATGAGCAAATATGGCTCATTTAAATAGAATTCCAATGCATTCCGAAAAATTCCTGCATATTTAAGACGTACTTTTTAAAGGAGTACGTTACTTTAAATATGAAAACAGCCTTAGCGCATGCGGAACAATGGCCCAATTATAGCGGAAAGTTCAGTGCATAGATTATATCTCGTTTTTGAGACGGTAAATTAGCCATTTTCTACAGAGATTCATATAGTATAACGATTTATGCAATGAAACAAATATTTCATTCTTCAATTGCCTTGACTTTAATTTTTTTAAATCAAGATAACAAGCGCTTAAAAATTACCCTTTATACAATTACATTATATTATTATAATCGCATGAGACCTAAAAGGATACAAAATTGTAATAGTAAATCAAAAGGATCGAACTAAATAATGTAACTGGGGAGACAAAATAAATTGGGCCCTGTGGATAAACTGAAAAGTTGAAATAATACATATACCCGATCTGGAAATACATAATAATATAAATATTTTAAGCTCATGACGTGGGAGTGCACACCTCACGATAAATATAGATTTCTCTCTATGATTTCGTGTCTTTTGAACGGTCTATCCAATTCATTTCTTTATCTATCTTATCTTATCTTGATTCCCCAAATCGAGCTTCTTTGACGAATCATGAACTGTAAAAACCCAACTTGGTCAACGTTGTTCTCTGGCTTATATTTGGAAAAAATGTTTAAATTTATATGGTACTTTCTGTTTTCATCTTTTACATTGTAAATCCAAGTTCCTAGCATGCCCCAGATGTGAGACGGTGCTTATCTATAAAAAATTTACCCATCAGTTTAGGAATACGGATTAGTTTTATTTTATTTTTTCCTCGTTATCATTTATTACTCCATAATTTTACAATGTTTAATTTTTTTAATCTTAAGCTCAACTGGACTTAGTTGTACCCATATACGTATATTTATAATAAATAAATAAGTAAATAAATAAATAAAATTCAGAATCTTACATTAACTACTACAATTTTTCTCAGCTTTCCATCCAGACAATTTATGCAATCAGAATATAGTCAGATAAATGGGTTGAAGTTCGAAATTCGAAATTTAAAACTTTTAAAAATAACATTAAATCGGTACGTTTCTTTTTTTTGCTTTTTTATTTCAATAGCAGGATCTGGAAAAGGATGTTTTCGAACTAAAAGGTACGCAGAATTGCTGTCAAGATACACTACCTTTGCACTAAAAACTGTCAGCATCTATGTTTCAGTCTCAAAATTAAAATCTTGGCAAGCTCATAAAACACCTTAAACCATGTAAAGCATATAGAATATTTTAAAAGAGTTTGATCATCCTAAATTACCTCACCAAAATCTAGCAAATATTTAAATCTTTGAAAGAAAACAAAACATGTCTTTATTGCAAACGAAAAATCATGCATTTTTTTTCGTATAATCGAAACTTAAAAATATTTTCCACTGTAATTGCAACAATCTTAAGTTCGTTTTAAAACTCATTTTGATACTCAATATTAGATTTTTTGGTTACTCATTTTTCAAAATTACCAACAAATTCCGCTTTGTTTGTGCGCCCTGGCAGCAACTAACCCCCGTGTTTACAAGCAATTTATAATTGAGATCCCTAGTCCGAACATGCATATCAATTAAAAGTTTCGTAGCCACATCTTTTAATGCCGTCCATATTGACTGCCAGACAGCTTAATTTGTTGTCCGACAAATTGACCAACCAATTCAATACTTTTTACTCGTATCTTCTGGATTGGTCTTGGTCTTGGACTTTGCTCCAACTACAAGGTGCTACAAACTAAGACTTTTTATATGGACAGCTGTGCAAGTTTTCCAATTTGTTGCCAAGATGCCAAGATGTGAGCGCATTGGCAGCTATAAACGACTTTTAATTAATTTAAATGCTCTCTACCTTGACCAGCAGCAGCAGCCAGTAAACCCACATCCATTGGCCACTGGACATCCTGCAGCCCGTTGTGCTGCATAAATGAATGAATGAATGAATGTTCATCGGTGAGCATTTTGATAGCTTTAAATCAATTTTTTGGCAACGCAAGGTGTGGGGTCTGGGCATTGGAGGCAAGAGAGCAAGTTTGTAACAGACAAAAAGCCAAGACTAAAACAAACTTGGGCAAAAGTTTAAGGAAAATTCTTGCCATAAGATTTGAGTGCAAAACTCAAACCTGATAATGGCTAGCTGGGTGTTGTATGCGTGGCAGGAAGGAGAAGCAAGGAGTTAATGTTAATGGGCTGCCGTGTGGCGCAGATTAAGACAACAGATAAGAAACAATGAAATATTTGAAGTTTTCAATTAGATTGCAGCATGTTGCTTTATCTGTAGGTGGGTCTGTCTGTCTGTCTGTCAGTCTGCCTGGCTTGCTGTCTTTATGCCTGGCACGTTGCCACTACACACAAAGGATCAAATCTCAAGTACACACACACGCACATGCCAGGAATAGCATTGTATCAACTGATTGTTGTACAAACAAGCAAAACTTTGCAGACAGGAAATATTATTCATCATCATTTAATTAAGCCAAAAATTTCAACCTAAACTTGTGTTGGCAGCAGCATTTTGTTGCCTTGGCTTGGTTGTTCGTGCAACCTTTTTGCAAATGTTATTAAAATCGATTAACTGGATTGTATTTGTGCTCTGTTATAATGTTAAGAACTTATCTTTGGCGAACTGCTCCTACTCCACGCGCGACTGCTGACTTCATTTGCCGCACTTTTTATTGGTATTATGTGTAGTAGCTATAATTTATTCATAATGAAAATGTGAAAAACTTACCCAACCCAGTCATGGGACCGAACACGCTGCTATCATTATCATCAGTAGTGCTGCAGTTCCAGCGGCGATTTTTAAATTGAAATTGGCATTCCTGAAAACAGAGAGAGAGAGAGAGAGCGCGCGAATGTGCGCGATGTACATATCTTAATTAGTTAATTATTTTTTGACTGTAAAAGGCAACCTTTTAATTTTACATTTCAGCACTGATTTTAGTTGGAATTTTTAGTTTCTTTTTTTTTAGTTTAACTTAACCCTCTAAGGCACAACTGAAAAATAATATGTAAAACGAGGTACACAGCAGCATGGCATGGATGTACTGCATCAAAAGCAACGAATTTGTTTAAATCAAAATTGCAAAAATATGCAGACTCTATTATTATTACAAGTATTACTAAATTTTAATTTCTAAATTTAATACTTAATTTCAGTGAATAACAAAAGGCAAATTGTTGTAAAGTATTTTTTTTTTATTGTCAAATTTTTGGCAGTATTTGTTTCAAAAATTTCATAACGTAAAAATGGGTTTAGTTTCTATTCGATCGATGCTGAAGGATATACTATTGCCATTACGAAATAAATATAAATTTTTATTTTTACTTTTATAAAAAAAATTAATAGTAACTCTTGTTGAATTTTAATTTTCATTAAAATTTGCCGCAATTGAAATTATTTTCAGGCAACAATTAATATTTCACTTCTGTATGTAATAAAAAATAATAAATTATATATACTCATATTTACATATGCTTTCAGTTTTATTTTAAAAGTTAAAAGAGTAGGGAACTTTAACTTTTGATAATGAACACGCAATTGTTAAATGTTATTATTTATTTATATGAACTATGAGGTAGAATTAATTATAAATTATCATTATTGAGCCTAAGCAACAAACAGACTTTAAGCTGCGGCGGCCTTCAAGAAAGTGCCCACTGAACACAGATTTTGAACAATGTCCAGGATTGCTGCAGGAGTGAATCGCAGGATCTCGTAATGCCTAGACAGACCACCCTTTGAACTTGTTGGAGGTTGTGAATGCCAACCAATGCCTCATAGGCTAAAATATTTCTGTGTATACACAACGAATTATATACGCTTTCAGTCCTTATTTCCTACAGACACCATTTTTCAAGGTGTAGTAAGTTTTCCAAATTTTTTCAATTATTTCCAACCAGTTTCCCTTACAGTAAAGCTTAGCAAGTCCAGGATGATCTAGGAGTCATCTTCTAACTACCGATTATGTTAGGGACCATGTAAACCAAGCTAGGCATCTTATGCTTTATACTGAAGCACACCAGCTAATTCTTGAGATTGATGCTGTGACGTTAAGAGCTGAGTCCAGTAATTTAAGAAATATGCCCGTAGACACGAGTATAACTTTTTTATATATAACTTAATAATACTATTAATTAAAAATTTTGGAAATCGTTTTTGCCTTTAAAAGACAAATAATTTCGAATGGTAACTAGACTCTATTCTAATTTATGTGTCATACTGCAATAATATAAAAAATATTTAGTTGTTTTGTAATTCTTCGCAGAATCACTGGTATGATTGCTTAGAACAGTTACTTAGTTAGACGAAACTGGTTCTTTGTATGTTAATTAACAAAGATATCGAAACACAAAGAAAAAATAGATAGTGTATACTCACAACTAAAATATACGAACTGATTTTAATGCGAGACCGAATATAATAAGATGTATTGTAAAATGTCACCTTTGTTCCGTTTTATGGATTTATCTTGCTTGCACTTATCATTATTTTTCAATTGATTTTAAGCTAAGACTTCTCAAAACACCCTTAACTTATTCGGAATTCTTAGATCAAGTGTATGAAACTCATTTATTTAGACCGAAATTTTTCGCTCAGTGCAAAAAACAAAAAAAAAAATAAATTTTTAAAAAGCATAGATTGGCATTTTTTTAAACCAAAAAAACATAGAGTTTATAAAGTATTTCGACAACTCAATGTACTCTTATCCATTAGAGGGTTAAGTTGAAATCTACAACGCTCGAGTGAGTAAAAAATGCGCGTTAATGCATATTTTTGAAGCCACCCTCAAGTAATACTAATTAAGACATGCTAGCCAGATTTTTTTTCTTTTTTCTCTATACACATACATATTACATACATACTATATATATATATAAATATATATATGTATATATATATATATGTATTTTCTTGCTATAATTCGTTGGCACGCTTTACTAAAAGCCTTGCAGAATGCACTTAGAAGCGCGAAAAGTTCGTCATGCCTCCCTTCCGGCTTTGAGTACACACCGACTTTTCGCACCCTTTCAAACACGAAAAACAAAAAAATACATCACCCCAATTGCTTTATTTCAATTTTCATTATTTTTTGTTTTTTCGTCTTTTTGAAGCTGCACGGTGTTCGCGTGGCTGCACTTGAGCTTGCAACATTTCAATGCACATCCGCTGCCCAACAAAAAAAAAAATTAATTTAAATTTCGTTTCATTTCGGAATTGGGCCTTAAAGCAGCTGAAATCCAATTTGCACTTGCCAACAAGTACGTACTGCAGCAGTTTGTATACAATACATGAAAGCAATCCATTGGCCATGTGTTGCCTACTCGGTGGCAAGTGCAGTTTGGTGCCTGCAACTGCTAATACGGCTACTCCAAAATCAACTTGCAGGAATCAAGCAAACTAAGGTGTCGTATGTTCTGCATGCTAATGTGAAAATCTCAATCGCAATAATACAATCAACTGCACAAACAATTTAATTATATGGATTCCTGGGTAGCAGCAACTACCTAAAACTGGCAGGATGGATATATGTATATAGACGATGTCCATGTGTGTGCAGGAGTAGCGCTGTCGCTTAATGTTTGCCGCTCTTATAATACATAATCACATCAAAATTTCGTTATTTCGACAAACTAATTACAAATTTGACTGTAATTGTTTTCGCATTTGACAGACGATGATGCGGATGAGCATGCCACTTCTGTTGATGCTGATGCTACTGCTGATGGTGATGGTGATGCTGATGACTCTGGGCTCTCTGTGTGTTCATTTGACACCGTCTGTCTGTATATGGGCGTTCCAAAAACGCAGGCACTGCATCTATGCGTCCTAGTACATTCTACACACACACACACACACACACCGTCTCTACACTCGCTCTCGGTGTGTGTATTCTGTGCAAATTGGCAATTTAATTTAATTTGATCCCTGCTGTTGCCCTGCTGATGTCTTGCTGCCAGTGTTGTCGCCAGTGTCACTTCAAGCCGAGGCGTCTCCGCTGCTCGAGGACGTTATAGATGGAAGCTGCCAAATGACAGGCACTGACTGTGCGCCACTGACAGTGTATGTTCAACTGGGACAGGAACAGCTTGCTCTGCTAGCAACGCACTACACAGTTGCAGCTACGAGGGTTGTCTTAGATATTTGTCTTATAAATCTGGCTTAATAATGAATGAGTCGTTATTTATCCAAGCACACTCAATGAAAAAGAATGCACTTTTGTGTATGCTTAGCCCAAAAGACTCCTTCTTAGAGGACTTGAATTATTTTGGTTAAAAAATTAAGAAAGTTGTTAGTTGCTAAATCAGACAAACTACATAAATACACTTTTTTATCTTTTTTTATTATTATAATTTTAAGGCCTTTTTTTCTTAGCTTTCAAGTACATATGCATTCATACGAATACAGAAGCGAACAATATCCAGCCTTTAGAAGAGGTCTATGCACTTTTGGAGCCCGAAAAACTTATAACTCCAGGCTGAAAAGTATAATAGCCCATTATGAGCATTTCTTATTAAAAGTTGAACCTTTGAAATACAACTTTATAATAAGGGATGCACGTATTGTACATTGTAGCGTACCAGCCTCTAAAGCCAAATGTCATTGGTTCGATCCCAGCTAGATTGACGATATTTACCTAGAAAAATCTCTTTTATTTAAATATACCGCTATTCGGAATCGGCTATAAACTGTAGATCCCTGTTCTCTTCGAACAGCTTTTAACAGACATATATATATGCTTCGCCTTTTAAGCGATGACAGCATCATCAAGAGGAATACATTTTTTTTGGGGACTTAAGAGGCAGAAAAGCACAAGATTGGTCAAAATACACTTTAAGAAAATAATAACTGTTGTCTAGTAAGCTTCCCGCATAATACACTAACTTTATTATGTATAGAAGTACGTAAAAAACTTTATGAAAAGGTAGCAAATATGCTTCCTCCAAAAAAAAATTTATTTGTTATCGTCTGCGAAATCAAAATTGTTAAATCATATTCTGCGTGTTGTGACGAAATGCTTGAGGATCTTCTAAAAAAAACACAAATGCTGGTCAAAATAAATTAATCTATGTCTATAAATATATTGATACTGATAGTACAAGAAAAATTCTTTAATTAAAGAGAAATGTAATTGCAAGTAAAGAAATCATTCAAAGGGCAGTATTTTAAATGGAAATGATATACGGCATCTTAGGATTTTCGGTCTCCCAACCAAATTAAATTTGTATTTTTTAGTTTCCAGTACAAAATATAGGATTATTTCTCTCAGTGTCCGTTGACGTGCACTATTGCTATTCATCATATGAAGAATCTATTGTCTATTTGTATTACTTTTAATGCTGCAGCGTTTGTCTGTTTGCATTTGTATTATATCCTATAACTGATCACTGCAGTTTCTAAAATAAATTATTTCTTGACCTGACTATTCTGCCTATTGGCATATCTCACTCTTAAAAGCATTTCGCAAAGAACAGGTATCTACAGTATCCACTCTTGCATTTTTACATTGTCCTCACTGTCGGGCATATTTCAAGTTGAGCATTTCTGACCCAATTAGAAATACGCTTTCAGCCTTATAGCGATCTTTCTAGTGAAATCTCAAACTTTCTTGGATTACACTCAAATTGGCCAAGGTCGAAGGTATTTTAGCCAACCCTCGTATAGCTACTGTTGTCGGTGTCAATATAGCATCGTTTGACTTTTATGTATATATATGTGTGTGTGCTGATTGGGGTTAAGTGCGCAGAAAGGGGTTAATAATGAACATTTTTCGTAGGCTTAAGTGTGAGTGTATGTGTGTGTGTGTGTGCCTTGCATATTTCCTGTCAATATATGCCAAAAAATTCACTCAAGTTGCTTCTGAGCTGTGCTGAGCAGCACATCTTTCAGAGGCGTCTCTCATCTCACAGTTCTCAATGCCTGCTTATTAACACACAAAACACCACACACTCGCACACTTTTGTGTGCTTTGTCACTTGCCTCTCATATGCAATTAAATTTTAATTAATGTTCTTGCAACCCGATTTAGCTGTGATATTGTGCAACATCCAATGCATGCTCAAGTTGCAGCAACACAAGCCCAATACTTGCCGCTTATCAACATCAGCAAATCTCAACATGTGTCCCAATTTGATTATGTTGCACAAACTCGTTGTATTACGGCGCTCACTTTCTTAAGTATTTTTTGGAAACAAATGTTCTCCTTACCAAGTAAAAGATTTAACAAAAGCCAATCTGCATGCAATTAGATTGAGGAAATATTATTATTATTAATAACAAGAGCGTAAAGCCTGCGGGCTTATGAAGCGGATTTTAATGGCATTTGAATAACTCGCATATGGAGCGGCTTAAAGCCCCCCGTGCAGTGGGGATTTACTTCTCATAACCTGCAGCAAAAAATAATTTCCGTTTTATTTCCATGACAATTTGGACGATTGCAATGGCAAAAACGAATGCAACAAATTAACTTTTACGTTAAATACAAATATAGATACATAGTCGCATATTTGCATATATTTGGGAGTGTTGTTTTGTGGGATTGTGTTTTGGGAGCTTTACGGCTGCAGTTGCTGCCGATTTTTAACTGCAATATATTAAAATGTTTTACATCAAAATGCAAACACACACACACAAATGCCCATAATTGTAAATATTTTGTGTTTTATTTGTCTGGCTGTGTGGGTGTGGGAATAGTTACGAGTTTTTAATTGCTTCAGAATGGGAGCCAAGCGAAAGAAAATCAAACAAATTTATTCATGTACTTTCCACATAACCCACCCCACCCAAAAAAAAAATAAATTAAAATAATATATGTATATATATTTTTTCGAGTTAACAACTATATGCAGAATAATTTCAGCATATGGCAGGATATTTAAATACAAAAACATGGCTTTTCGCTGTGTATTCAACAAAATCACATTTTAAAGCAATGTGAATTAAAGAACTTCGATATTCGAATCTAATACTTCTCATATTTTCATTGTGGCCAAAACCGATTGAAACAAATGCTTAATTAAAGCAAAGCTGTCAATGGTTTTTGATATTTGTTATCCTGGTAATTCGAACAGATTTTGTAAGATGGCGCAACCAGCAAGTATGGTCCGATATTTCAAGCGATTAGCTATTTCATGTTAAAAATTTGACGTCTGTCGACAATTATCAGAGTGCACTGATGTCTGCTTTCGACAGTGAAAATATCCTTTGGGATTTGTCTAAAATAAACTTCAATTGCGGGAAGTTTCGATTTTGTTTTTCAATGGGGGAAAATAATACAGCTAAGGCCAATCGGATGCTTATGAAGTAGATTGGTCTTGACGCTTCCAAAGTGGAGTCCCGGCCAACGGAAAATGCAGAAGCTATTAGAGGCACCTTGCTAAACGCAAACTGAGCGAATGGAACTTTTTTTAGTGATAAACAATTTAAGATTGGTGGAAACAATTGGGATTTATGCAAAAGCTACTAAAATGAATGTCGTACAGTTTTTTTTTAACCGTTTGACATGAGAGAAAGTTACTTTTACACCGCAACATAATTTGAGATGACAAGTTTATAAACTACTATAATATCAAGAAGATACAATACTAGACCAAGCCCTGATAACCCATTGCTTTACCGTCCACATCGAAGTCAAAGTGTTTAGGGTATATACCCACGTATGTGGCGTCAACTAAGAATTAATGAAATCATAAATGAGAAAAGGCCGCATCGCATGACAAGATGATTTTTCGAGATAATAAAATGATGAATTTTTGTTATTCTCAAATACAAAAAAAAAAAAAAAATTTTAACAATATATAATTTATATTTTAATATGTAATTGGATTTTGATATACTTGCGGCTTTAAAAGTTAATTGAACTTGTTAGCATATAAAGTTTAGCCGCTTGATCTGAACTATAAAAACTCTTAACAAAAGATTTTACTTCCTTTATTAGAAGGTAAATCATTGTTAATGATTCACTGGACATTATTTTGGGGGTCATTTGGTTGCTTTTAAAACAACATTTAACTTCACACATAAACCAGATGCCCAAAAGTATGCTATACATACTATAATACTCTTTATACTTGTATTTTTTTTTTCACTTTCACAAGCCACATTTTTTTATCAATTTCACGTATTTATTATAAATTGATATGGTTTGCTATTATTTTACAATTAAAAACTGTTAAAAATGGCAACTTTTAAGAAAAAACTTAAATTGAAATATAATTTAATTAAAAAGAATGAATTTTAAGTATATCAAAAAAAAAGTGGGCAAACATTAAACTCGGTCGTGGACGAGTTTGGGATACTCTACAACACTTTTCTGCAAGTAAATCAGTAAAAATTCTACGAAACTTTCAATAAAATTTCTACATTATTTTCAAAAAAAAAATTTAAAAACAAACATATTCATAAAAAATAGTTTGTTTTGACTATTCTCCAAATTGGTACTATAATATATATTCAATCGATTTTAATGCTATACTTCGAAAGGCAAGCTATGTAGGTGATTATTTTAAATAATACAAATTATATGAAAAGATAAATTTGAAAATCGTATCTTCAATTCTGCAAAAAATAAATGCAAGCCCGTGCAAACAGAAAAAACTATTTTTATTTTAAACAATATTTTTCAAAAATATGAGTGTGTATTTGTATATATTTTTATTATTTTAAGTAAGACAAAATAAAATCTATTTTATATTTATTTGAAACATTTTAGAAGTCTGTGACTTGACATCGCTTGGACCGGTAGGTGTACAAATTATTTCTGAAAAAAAATATCCGAAATAAGGGTGAAACGGCCTTGTACAGCCGAAACTCGTTCTACAATCGACGCTGATCAGATAACCCTAAGAAGCTATGGTTACTTTTTGTTCGTATTAGATTCTATCGGTACTAAACGTGATCTCTCTCGATAGTTAGTAAGAGAGCGATTCACTCTCATCCCATAAGCCTTGTTTAAAGTTTTTAATGTTAACAGTTGTTTAAGCACGGCGCGGCATAACTTTGTATCTATTTTAAAACTGGAAGCTTAGCTCACAACCTTGCTTATGCTACTTTACTATGGAAAAAGAAATGTTGTATCTCATATTGCCTTTTATATTTCATAATTAGAGAACAAAAATAATTATTAATCATTGAATATCGCTTTATTATTTTTCAAAAAATTCCCCTTTAAGATCTATACACTTTTACACTTGAGCATTTCTATCGACCAATCGATACGAGCCTTTTTTTGAGCGATTGACAAATTGTGTGGTATTCGAACTTTTTGTGATAGTCAAGTGGATTGCGGAACAACAACTGATTTTGGACGACCTCCACGAAAATCGTCTTGGAGTGAACAACGACCTTGGTTGAATTCACCTTGATGGAGCGTCATTGCCAAAAATTGTATTAAGTTCATCCATGCACTGTCCTTGAGGTAATCCACGACGAAAGTTGTAAAAAATAATCGCACGATTTGATTGCATTTTTTGATCGGGATGTATCCTGAAAGTTTGTGTAAAAAGCACAAATAGCGCCCATATGTCAAATCGTTTTGAGTGCGTATAACCGCAAAACTGCCAAACCTTGCGTTAGAGCTGTCAGTTTGCCAGATTGCAACACCAGGGTTGCTCAAACCCGAAATATAAAAGGCAACCCTCGTATGAAGAAATGCCAATGCGGATCTATGCTGTTGCAAATCCTTTGTAGTAGCTATTCTCCTTGTCTATCCAATGTATTTCAATATAATGCTTTGTGGCATTATTAACATTATAAAGCAATTCCAAGAAGATAAATCGTTTTGTACTTTATTTTATGTATTTTTTTTTCTGATTTCACAACAACCGCACTCTAATTGGCATTAAACTTATTTTCAATATACTCTTATTGATTTCACATCCCACCAGAAAGTGCATCCATCCAAACACATTAAACAATATTGTTATGACTCAGACAGACTTGAGGCAGGACGTAAGAGTCGTTGGAGCACCTAACTTTATCTTATGATTTATGACATGCGATATTTCTTTTCAAGAATATAAAGTGTGGGTGTGGGTGGCTTTAGCAGCTCACTGGGTGGGTAGGTGACTCCCGTGGTGGCTTCTGTGTTGTTGATTGCAAGCAAAACTCTATTGCTCAGAAAAGGCGCACATGTGCGGCTATGTCACGTCTTCGACTGAAAGTTACGCATTGTGGCCGAGTGGTCAAAAACATGAACAATAAATCATAATCAACATTCGCGTTGTGCATAAATTGATTATGGTGCACTGCACCGCACCGCACCGCACTGCACTGAACTGCATTTCTGTGTGCATTGTACAACATTGCAATAGCAGACAGCAGACTGCACGGAGTTCACAAGATCCATCAATGTTGTTGTTGTCGTCGTCGTTGTTGCTTGTTTGTCAAGTTGGCAGCATCAATTGCATTTTGGTAATTTTATGCATGCATGCCAGAGGCTGGTTGGTCCATGCATTTGATGTATGCGCAATTTTTAAGTGCCAGCAAACACGAAATGTATCTGCAACGAGCGTAGAATAATCCGAAATGGTCATCGAACAGCATTGACAATTCGAAATAAAATTAACCCAGGGCTGCAATGCTTGTAAGAATAATGCAATTAAAAATGTTTATGTAACTTTATTATTTTTAAAGTGACTGTTGCCTGTAGCCTTTGATGTGGATACATTTGTGATGTATTTTTATTTTGCTTTAAGGCTTGTACAATATTTCGCACGAAACTTTTTGACCAGCGTGTTCCGTATTCAAGTTACGAAACTAACGGCCTCGTTGGAAAATGTTAAAAATAACTTTCGTAAGTTGGCAGTTCTAGCTCACTACCATTGGGCAGCATTGATAATAGTAGAAGTACAGGTTTTGCGCCTCCATACAGTAAGATTGGATACAAAATTGCATGGCAAAATTTGTTCGAAAATTTCATAATAAACATAAAATATGCACAATCGCATTGAACTATTTATTAAAACTAATCGAGAACTTTCTGCTTTGCCACAAAGATTGGCGAATTTCGTTCAGAAATACAGTCAGTATTGTCTTTGGGTTGAGGAATAATGTGCAAGATTGTTTTCTTATGAATGCCGACCATTAAAGAGACCCACTTCCCAATTCAATAACTATTCAACAACCCTTCAAACTTAAGACATATATTAACCGACTGTCCAACACTCCAAAACAATAGAACTTCAATATTTCATAATACAAACCCTATAGAAGTTCTATTCAAATTGCATACAAACAATATAAATCTTAACCTAAAATTTCTGAAATCAATATACACATAATATAAACTGTTAATACTTAATTTAGCCTAAGTAGCCAGTGCTAACCATATGTTAACCTTAGTTTTTGTGCTAATATTAACAGTAAATAATAATAATAATACCAAAGAGACCCAAGTAAAATTTTTTGAATCTGATTTACATAAATTTTTAAAATTTGGCAGAAATCAATTTTAGATAAAAAAAATATGAGATTTCTATTTTGAATTGATTAGACATTACATAGAATAGAACGGAAATATTGATACTAGTATTTGAAATTGCAATAAACTGTGGTTGGAACAGAACAACTCTCTGTGATACATAATTCTAACTTATATTCCCAGTTTAGTACCAAAAACATTATTTGCAACAAAAGTAATTTTAAAATGCAAAGATAAAATTGTTGCGCTTATATAATATATATACATTTAAGTTAAAAGGTAATAATTATACTCGTAATACCCTTCTCTTTTACTGATCACAGATTGGCCTCAACTGATATCCCTGTACTGTGTAGGAGTTTTGCTGATTTACAGCCAGCACATTCAGACTACGAACCGACGCGTTCTGGTACCAGAAATATTCCTACTCTCATTTCACTGTATTATGAACAAGTATGTACCCAATTAGTACAACATCGCGATATTCTTTCGCAAACCTTACAATTTATAATAATTTGAATGCCACAAGTTATAAGCCTTAGCGAGTTTTCTTTGCTTAAACTTCGTATCACTTTTTCCATACCTAATTTACTTACACATTAATATTTCGCCAAAACAATTTTTTTCCTTTTGAGTAACAAACTTTTTTGTGAACAAAAATTAAATTTTTAAATGGATAATATTGCTTCGGGTAGATGTTGGTATTAAGATTTGTATGCCTATTCTATTGCCAAGGAATCTCCTAACTGTTGTCAAGCAGAAAAATAATTTTGAAACGTACAAAGATAATTATAAAAATAAGATGAATGCAGAAGTTCTTCCGGCTGCATCATTCCTAATCTTAAACATCTTTCAAGAGATCTGTTCTTGCAAATGTATTTTAAGGTTTATTTAATGACAACATAATGTTTCTTAATGTGCGTTATTTTTTAACAAGTTAAGATAGCTAAAATTTACATCTTTAGTGATTAGCAGAACAATCAGCCAAGGAATTATTACAATTTAAGAGCTCACGCCAAGTAGTTCAAGCCGCTTCTTACTTTGCTTTTGGCAAGAGATCATTGGTATGCTCGCCCAAAAGCAAGAGAGAGGTAGCAGTTAAAAATATTGATTAATTAATATATGAGTAATCCAGCAGTCGCAGCTTCTAAGGTGCACACACACCCTATAACTATAATATTTTTACTTTTACACAAAAAAAGCATATCGAACTACCACAATTGCTTACATTGTTCTTCCGTTGTATTTATTTTTTAAGCAAACACAGGTCCTGGTGCAAATTGCAGTCCAGTTCAAGTCTTTTAAAGCTTTTCCTTCTTTACAATTTCCTACCAATATCTTATTTCCTTTATAAAGCCTGCTCATCTAAGACTGATGAAACGTTCTCAATGCCTTACAAAGACTTGCCCTAATGTTTCCACCAGCCTGTTAAAGTCGAAAAAGCTTCCTTCGTATGGAAAGTAAATAAAAAGTACAATAAAAAAAAACATCGCACATACATACAGCACCTCAAGAGCAACAAAACAAATGGTGTCATTTATTTCGTCGTTGCAACAATTTACGTTTATTGCCAATTTGCATTTCCTTTATTTTTTTTTGGTAAATGCCACAACGGCAGCAGCTTCAACCAGCTTCAGTCCCTTAGCCCCCGATTCCCAAGAGAGAGCTTCCTATGGCTTTTCGATTGCTACGGCTTTCGGCAGCTTCAAAATGTTTGATTATATTGCTCTTAATGTTGTTGTCTTGGAAACCAATATGTGTACGCTTTTTACGGTATTGCAGCGGCTTTATAATTTGCATGAACTACTACTACGACTACAGCACACCCATACACTGCCGATATGTACACACTGGACGTACGCCTCTATATATATACAATGTGTACACACTTGTGTACTTACTATCTGTCTGGCTTTTATATAACTACTTAATGCGTCTGGCAGCTGCCTTGAGAGAAATTGATAAAAAACAAAAACAAAATCTCGCATTAATGAGCAAAAAGTCACCTAGCCAGTAAGTTCCTGTTCACAGTAGGGTTGCCACCCTTGAATACGTATACTATAGATGCTCCACTTCCTGCATAAATTATTTCGTATTCCTGTTGACCGCAAGGTATTTGTGTGTGTGTGTGTGTGTGGTGGTAAGCAAAATGTGGCTGAGTTTTTTGTACCTTAAACATTTTTATTTTTTGTTGCAACTACGCTACATTAAATGTGGCAAGTATCTTGATGCTGGCAGCACGCAGTAGTTGCAAGTTGCCAGATCTTGGAACAGCATGGTCTGTCAGTTTATGCTGCTTGTGGGCAGCACTGGGCCAATGTTGTTTGTTTGCAACTTGCAGCGGTTCTTCTAATTAACCACGAAAAAACGCTCTACTTTTTAATATTCATAATTCTGTGGCGGTTAAACCGCAGCAAGATAGACAACAACAATAACAACAACAACAAGAGACGAGGCAAGCAAAGACAAAGTCAAAATAAAAGAGTGCAAAAATATATAGTAGTTGTATGCTCCATATATTTTGCAAAAAAGAGTCTGAGAACTGTTGCGCCAAATTTATCCTTTGGTCAGTTTTGCTACAACTGTCTGGGGCCAACAGCGACTGTATTATTATTTCTGTTTTTCTCTTTATTTTTAATATTTTTATTTTAATTTTTGTTTTTTGTTTGAGCTACTTTTTGCTTTGTAATTATGCTAAGCACTTTTTGCGGGCACTGTACTTACACTACGTGCACTGCAGATGACACAAATGGCTTATTTTCTGTACTCTATAGCGTTAAAATGTAAGCCAATAGGGTTTGCTCTGGTTACAAAAAAAAAATCTACAAAATATTTGCATACAAACACAATCTATGCAAGTGCATCTAACATTCGTCAGTTCGGCGTTGGTTTTCGCCCTTATAAATTATCTTGCTACTTTTGTTGACATTGAGCTGAAATTTTGACAAGCAAAAACGTTGGCCGGAACTGCGCTCTCTTGAGTTTCCTTTGAAGCATCCAGCAACATGCAACACAGCCGCATGCTGAGCATGTTCTTCGAGTTGGGAGTGCGTGTATTATCCAACATGGTACTTGAACTCAAGAGCTCAACCCCTTACGACAGGCATTATAATTACCAAGCCAATCATCAATCAAATGCAATTGAATGCCACATCTCTCGGAGTTGGGGTGGTTTTTCGTCTGTGACACATTGCGGCAGTACGAGAATCACAGAGAGTATCAGAGATGTTGCAAAAGTGTCGGGCACTGGTACTGGTTGCTGGAATATATACATTCATTATGCTCTGCTTCATTTACGAATTTGTAAATCAGCCAAGTAGAGGCGGAGGTGCCTACTCAGACATGGCGTAAGCATTAAGCGAATTAGAAAATGCACTTCAACGGACGAACAGGTTTGTTGTTCCTGCGCTCATAATTTGTTAGTTTTTTATAAAGTTTATTTTTCTTTAAAAGAAACGAACTGACACAAATGTAGACTGCTGCACAATTTTCTTTTAATGTAAAATAAATTTTGTATAGCTAATTAGCATAAAGTCTAAGTTGTCCCTAAATAGTTCTTAATAAGCTTCACTGCACTGCCTATAAATACAGGGTCTATTCAGCTGGCTGTATTGATGGCTTTATTAGGGCAGTGGGAAACTACTATGTTACTTTTTTGTAAAAAGCAACTTAAAGAGGTTTTTTTTCCTAACGGCCTATTGTTTCTGTATTACAAATTTTAAAAAATTCCATTGTTCAGTATTTAAGAAAGGCAAGTTTTCTCTAAAATAAGATTTTGCTTAACTTTGGCATTTGTGATTACTCATTTATGTATCTCCAATTCTTCAATGTGCAAGTTAAACTTTTATCTACAACTTTTTATGTGTATTGATGGGAAAGAAATTTTCCCAACGGAAAGTTACTCATTACAACGCGTTGTGATTTTTCTTTATAAATTTATTACAAGTTTGGTTTATTTTTAAATAAATTTTTATGTAAAAACAGGCATATGCCGTGGCGCTATGGGGCTATAAGGTTTAATTGTTTTCCATAGTTTTCACAAAATAAGGAAAAACTACATTGAATTCTCCTAATTATCCCAGTGATTTTATTTAAGTAAGAACAACTTCCATGTCATATTTAATAAAATGAGTAAGTATTTACATTTTTTATAATTATCATTATTTATTTTTCCGATTTACAATAATTTTGAATTTTTGATTCTGCTTTGTCCAAAAAAGTATTATGCAGAGCTTAAAGCATCAAGGACTATTTATTTATTACTAAAAATGTTCTCTGCCACATGTGCATGAATCATTTCACTAAGAGTCAGAAATTAATGGAATGGCAACAAAATCTTATCCGAATGAAATGTAAAGTTAATAAAATAAGATACCAATTTTTTCTGTATATTTGTGGGTCACTAGTTCGGGTCTTTCAATGAAATTGAAGAATGGATCAATGATTGGATCAAGTTTGGACAAGACTCCTTTTTATGATATAGTTTTGAAAATTACTAGGGAGATGAGACGCTTTCGACGTGCTACACTTTAAAAATAGTTTCTACTTTATATTAAAAAGAAAACAAAATAATTTTCTTTTATAAAAATTGTACACATTTTGTACCCCTAACATATATGTACAGGAGAAACAGGTAAAATTCCTTGTGTATATCATATTGCTACATTTCTTACAGAATTTGCTTAGAAATGTTTTTTTATTTACAAAATCGCAAAGTTTTTAATTAAAAGATGTACCCTATTTATTATTTTCAAAATTTATAACGTTCCCTTTTGAAAACCCTCATTAGTAGTTCCGGAAAGAAAACAAGCAAATGGAACTCTACAAATTTACAAACCGATCCACACAAAACATTTCATTCCTCCGCAAAACTTGTTTCTACATATATTTTGTTGCACTAGTATACGATATTTATGACTTGCGTTCCCAAATTGCGCTTCCGGGGTCAAGGTGGTAAAGACAAACAAATAGAGCTTGGGCTGCATAAAAGCTATGGTTGCATTCAAATAAAATTCAAAACTATTACAAGTTTCTACACATAGTACGCCTTAATATTTAATAACTACTACCCCCAAGCAGTGCGACGTGCACGAGCTGCACCCATCCAAATCTCGGACAAGGGTAAGCGGTCATTGCAGCAGCCCAGCTGCAAAAATAAATGTGGTATTTATGTTGAAGCAACGCTGCCTGCAACAGCGACCGCATAATTGCGACAAAGGCAAATAAACAGGGGCGTTTCCACTGCAGCAATAGCCACAAAAAACATGAAAAATATTCACTGTTTGTTTGTTTGTTTAACCAACTGTGAGAATGCGAATGCGAAATGAGAGCAGTCGCTGTCGCAGTGGAGTCGGGCAGCAGGCAGCAGCAGGAGTGGGAGCAGGAGCAGGAGTAGGGCAGGAGTCGCGTCAGAGGTCGCGGTAAAGACCAAGTCCAAAACAACTGAAATATGGCGAGAAAGTGTAAGGCATTGAGGAAAGGTGGCCAACTGCAATGCCGGCAGCAGCAGAACACACAATGTTAGGCGTTAGGAGACGCGGCATTCCCGACTCATCTACGACCCATTATGTACGAATAGTACTGCAGTTGGATTTTATTTTTTACTTTTGCTTTTCTTTTCAAAAAACGCCCAAAGGACAAAAGGGCATTTTACTGGTACATTGCGTCAGATGGGTGTCCGGGTGTGTGTGTGCGTTTGTGTATGTTCCGTGTGTGCCTGCATAGATACGTAGATGCATGTGTGCATTTGTAAGTGGAGGTATTTGTAGCACATAGTAATTGTAGTTGTAGTTTCAGGGACTTGGTGTTCGCCTAGGCAGAAATTTGCTCTTTGGGTGTTAACAAAGTGTTCAAAGGGCTCGTCCTGATATTACTTTGTAGTCTCGCTAGGCAGTGTGACGAAGCAGCAGCTGCTTCAAACATAGCCATAAACATTTCAAATACCCTGCAATCCAAGAAACAAAAGTGTAATAGATAAAAAGAAAAAGCGGCAGAAGGCGTAAAATCTTACAATCTATCAGCACATAAGCTATTAAGACCATGGGCCATTATAACGATAATAAAGGGTGATTTTTAACAAATAATTTTTTTTTTGCCAACGCTGCTTTTGAGTTGATGTCAAAAACGTTCAGATTGGTTCAAAATTTAACCACGATTGGATGAAATGATTGCTGAGGGCAGTGTTTGGTAGAATCATTAAGGCTTTACTTTTGCAAATAGTCCCAAGGAACGTGAATGCCCCAAATGGAATGGCTCGGCTTGAGCAAATGTGCTTTTAATAAATGATGCCGTTTACATACAGTTTACTTTGCGTTTGGGGTTGGCATTCTAAACTATTTTTGTTGGACTTTATTGAGTACTAAAGCTAACTTTGAACAGTCTACTGGTGAGATATGGGAATGTATTCTATTATGGAGAGATTCTGCCACAATTGAACCAAAAGTATACTAAAAGACTCTATATGCAGCATATTTTGTTCTTTTATAGCATATCTATCGTTCACAAGCTCTACAAAATCATCCTTTATTTCATCGATTTTGTATTTTTTGGCCGTCTGATTAAAAAAAAGCACATAAAATGAAAAAGTTTAGTGTTTTCAGCTCAAAAACTTTCGACACACTAATGCTATACTAGATCTATTGTAGCTTTTAAGAACTAATGAATTTACATAAAATTATAGCTTTTAGTTCATCTGTTCTAAGAGTTTGTAGTACTGAAAACTCCGAAACGATTCCTTAACGAATTAAGTACTAATAAAAAAAGATATTTAGGCAGGAGTCAATAAATTTTTAGTTGGCCTAATTCATACCTTAACCGAACTGAAGGGAACCTACTACCAATAATATTTGTATTAAAACTCATTGAAGTCACATGAATTTTCAAAATACACGCTTTACACACCTTTTTCAAAAACTGTTGCAACAATTTGTTATTTATTACGATTTTTGAATAATTTTTGTGCAGAGTATTTCTCATTGGAGCGTAACTCCATGTTTATGTATCTAATACTTTGTTTATGAGTTAAACGTTAAGAAAACTCAAAGGCTGTAAAGTCTTTCCTAAAATAAAGCGTAAACGTAAATCTCTTAAAAATCATCTTCTCAAATCACACATAGCCTACGTGTATTCCTTTAACAACTTTTCCGTCATATTACGACTGCAAAGGCTTTAAGTTGAACGTATGCCACATCCGTACGATGCTCTAGGTACAAGAAGCCAAGTTTATGTGCACGAGTTTTTCCATGTAGGAGGCACTCGGGAAAACGCACAAAAGAAACTTTCAGCTGCGGCACAGAATTTTCCTGCAACTTTTAAGGTATAAAATTGCTGCTCTTTTGGCGACGTGCACAATTTTCTTTGTTACGGATCTGTTATGTTTGAGTTAGAGCTAGAGAATAAGCGTATAATATGTTGCCTTGCAACATTTCACGACTTAACGTAGATTTTATTTAACAAAATAAACTGACATTTCAGCGAGAACTCAACAGTTGTGACAAAAGCAGTTTGACCTACTCTCAGTTATGTAGCTCCTGGTGGGGTTCTAGTTAAATTTGTATCTAAGTAACGATAAAGTCAAACAAATTATGTAATTGAGTTGCGAAGGTTTACCTTTTTTTATAATTAAACAAGAAAAAGTTTTAATTTTTACAAAAGTAAGTTTTTATAATTTTTAATCAAATTTTAACTTGGTATGAAGACTGCGAGATAGCCGTGCAATCCTAGCAAAATTCAAGGTAAAATGTACAACAATGAAAAGTTAACTAAAAATTATAAGTAAAATAAACAATTCGAAAAAAACGAAAGTGGAAGTTCTCAGCATCATGTAAATGCATAACAAAAGTAATCATGAGGACTTCATCTGGAAAAAATGTGAAATGGTGAGTGTTTTGATACCATAGAATTGGTAATGGTAAAACTTGGCCAAACAAAAAACCAACATCATCTATAAAGTTTATATACTTTGGTAATTGGTTAAATGTACAAAACCAAAAGAAGCGTTGGCAGAGCCCCAGGCGCTTAAACCAAATATAATAAACACTCATATCGTTGGGTGGTGATTGGGCCATAACTTAGTGGCCTTCCTTAAGCAGGCCTGTGTCTCGGAAACCATTTGACCTAAATCTGACCAAAATTTTTCATTGAAAAATGAGTTTTTAGAATCGTATAGGTATATTTTTCTAAATAATCAAAATCAGGCAAATAAAAACCGAAGTTCAAGTCAGAAATGAACGAACTTAACCTAACCTAGTGGTCCAGCATTAAAATTTCTAAGATGATTCATGGGGCTCCAAAAATTGTGATGCAAGTATTCCACTCTCCTCGGTAGTATTTTAATCTTTCCTTTCTCTTCTTGCTTTCTTTCCTGCTAATCCCTTAACACAACCACTTGAAAATCGTTCCGTACTCTTAAAGTCCCTTCCCTAAAGTGTGTCTAAACACACTATATTCAAATGTGGTATCAACAGGATGATTAGTTTAGTTTTTACTCAGTAAGACAGAAGGTCGACCTATCCCTACCATTAAAATAATGGATTTTCCAAATTTCAAAATCAGTTGACACTCAAAGTTGCTACACAAAATAGTTGAAATTTAAATTTAAAACTTTAAATCTTCAAAAAGCAAGTATATTTTTTTATTTTCTTTAGTTCTGATTAAATAATTTTTTTTTTTCAAAATACAGCGTACTAAACTATCTCTTTGTTGAAGTCGCTCGAATTCCGACCCCGCATATAAATATAACCTTTGTTAGCATTTTTACTAAATAAATATCAAAACTCATGATGTCCGCCCGGAGCTATTGAAACTTGCAACAACTATTGCTACTGTTCCGCTTTTCACATCCGCAATTTATGCCTAAAAAAGAATAAACTCACCTGTATGGCAGCACGCGCTCCTCTACTAATCGCAGGCATGACGCTGGTATGCAGTACACATTGCTTTTTCTGGCCGTAGGTCAAACCATCGACATGATAGCAGTTATCCGGGTTTAAATCAATTGGTTCGGAATATGCCGGTACCGTAGGACTTGGCGTTGTCTCGTTGTCATGTTCATTGTTGGACCCCATGCCGTATTGCTCCATGTTGGCCAATAGAAACTCCCGACCGCTAGCAACGCCCGCCGATGTCATCACAATGTCCTGCTCAAAATAATCTGATGGCGGCGCGGCACGAGACTTTTCCACCGAAATAAGAGTGCGTCCGGGCAGACCAGCGCCAATATTGCGCCGTCGGTGCTGTGAGCGTGCCACACGCGAGAGTAGCTGCAGCTCGGTTTCCTCGGCGGGCATGGCAGTGTCATTAGCGTGCAGATGCACTTTGAATGAATCGGGTATCTCTATGGAAACTGCAAAGCGTTTTGTGTTATTAATCGTCTGAATGATAGGTTCGAAATGTGGTCTAATGAACTCGGCCTGTCCGCGGAACCATTCGTCCCGTTCGCGTTGTCGTTGTTGCTCCTCGCGGCGCCGCTGACGTATGCATTTTGGTGAGTCAGGATTACGTAGGCAAACTGGACGTTTGGTAGTGCGCTTAGGTTGCGGCTCAGTGGTTGTAGTGGGCGGTGTAGTTGTAGGCGGTACTGTGTATGTGGTAGAACTAGCAGGAGTTGTGGCATCTGTTTCATGCAGCAGATGCACTTGTGGCACAATGGCAATACTGCCACGTTCCTTGCCTGCAGCATCAGAGCCAGCTGCACCACCAACGCCAATCGGCTGCAGAAATGTGGACAAGCTATCGCCATCATCTTCATTATGATAGTAACCGCCAAAGGGCTGCTGTCCCGGCGTATGTGCACCCTGTGGCACCTTGCGCGTGGGTGGCGCTATGGGTGCTGCATACTGAAATACTGGACGTTGCGGGCGCTTGGAAGCTGGCGCTGCCGCTGAGGGCTGCTTTGCCTTGTCCTTTTGCAGGCTGGGGAACTTGACAAATTTGGACTCAAAATTATTATTGCTCTTGGTCATGTTGTGCAAAAATAATATATGCTTTTTAAGATCATCGATATCCGAGGTGGGATCTGGCGGCAGCGTGGTGGTTGTGGTGCTCGTTGTGCTGCGACGTCGCGCGCTAGACATTGTGGAGCGCTGTGTGCTGGTTAGACGTGCCGGCGTAGGTGCTGGTCCCGCCCAGCGTGGATCAGGCGAGGCATTCTTCAGCGCCATAGGCACTATAAATTTACGATCCTCATCGGTCAGACTGGCAGGCAAGCCGTTCTCATCGGTATCCTCATCAAGCAATATGATTTGCTTTTGATCCATTTCCTCTTGAATGGGATGTACACGTCTAGCCTGTGCACTTGGCGGCTCCAGTGGTACTTTTTTTGTCAAATCCGCCTTAACATAGCCCGTCTCGGAATCGCGCAGATCCACGGGTTTTATAAAAGTACCCAACTTACGCAGACCCTCCTGATGCATATAGGCCTGCTCATCTTTGGTGATATTCAGTGGTATGCTTGTATTGGCCAACAGCTCTGGCTGATTGCTGAACTCTATGAACGGTGACTTTAAGCCCAGGCAGCTGCAAATAGATGCAAAGAGAAAAAAAATATGCATAAGAATTGGCAATCTAAATAAATTCAATTATTGATGAATCCACACTTTTGAGCAGTTGTTCCAAAAGATATCTCTTGATTTGTTTAAATGTCAGTTTTATATGCTTAAGCGCGCCCAGACGACAGGTCTCTTTGGGGGCATTCAAAGCACCAAAGCGTTAAATAAAATTGTGAAAATGTGAAATTGAAAATTTTGGACTAAACCAGACGCTATCAGATACACGCACACACACACACACACACACTTGAAAGCTGCTGCCAAAGTTTGTAAAAGTTTCATTTTTCTTGCACAACTTTTTCATCATTTTTCTTTTGGTTGATTTAAAAGAATAGTTTTTGGGTATTCCATAGTTTTTGCTGCTTGGTTGCTTGGCTCTGGAGCTTCTAGAGACGTCACAATGTGCCTGCCACTCCGCCCTCAATAGTTCGATGAATTTCTCAACTTATCAGCAGAGTACCTTCAAATGCCAGTAACGCTTTATCGGCGGCATGTTGATGCATGTATCTTGGCATGATTTATTTATTTTACATAACTTTTGGGCAACATTCTGGCATTGTTTGTTTCAAAGAGTAAAGGTAAAAGAAACATATATATGCTCGTAAATTAACGCTTTAGGGCACTTTCCCAAAAGCAATCATTTAATTAAATGGAAATGGCGCCAGTGAAATCAATAGAAAGTCATTCGCGGTCAAAGCAACTCTAATCTAATGGATATTGATTAATGCGCGACGTTATTTCAAATAAAAGAAATTTTAGAACGACTCAAGTAACACTGCCTATGATAATCAAAGATGCAATTAATTACAAAAAAAAAAATCTGAAGTACTTCGTTGGCACCAATATAGCTCTTGAAAAGATTTTTATATACAACACTTGACTTGAGTTGAGCGTGAATGCAGTACAAACCTAGCAATACTAACTAAGAGCATTCTTGGTAAAACTCACACAAGCATTTCGTTTTTAAAAGTAAGAAGTGCGGTCAGCAAGAGCGCAAATGAGCACGAGAGTGACAATGTAGAAAATGCATGTGACAGTGTCCAACTGCGGAAGAAGTTTTTTCCCTAAGCACATGTAGCCCATGTAAATTCAGATTCTGGCCACATCTATTATATATTGTACTTAGAAAACCCTAAAATTCACTACTTTTTGAGAGATGGCAAATGAATTAATTTGATTTTAAATAATTACATATAGTATAGAGAGTGAAGAAAATGTATATGAAACCTATATTTACAACAATCGACATAATTTTATGTTTAAAGATACATGGCAAAATTTGTAGTTCAAGTTAAAACTACATTATGCTTCATCAATAAAAATCGCTTAGGCCATTCCGAGCATTACGTGTTTAACCATAATCCTTATTTATATTTCCAAGGGCGAGATTAATATTACGTTAAAGGTATTCCTAAAAAATTTCAAATATTTCGCCTTCTAAGTTTCTAAAAGATTTTCTTAAGTTTGCATGATATCAATCTTGACTAATTATATATACTTAGCATTGTATTGTCAAAATCGAGTTGTTGAATTCGGGCAAAGAACAAAAATCTTAGTCTTACATTTGAAAAATATTTTATAAACCACAACAGACTTGTTTATTGCAATTAAAAATTAATTAAATTTTCGCAACATGTCAATTGTTTTGCGCAAAGATGTTCAATAACTGACTTTTAATTGTGAAACTTGTATAAGATAAGCGCCGCTAGGAGAAATTACAACAATTGCATGCCATCCATATATATTACATATAAAATTTTATTGTTTTTTTTTTTTTTTAAAAAAAGCTAAGATATCCGCACATTCCTATAGACACATGTAGGCATTATCAAGTGGGTGATACTCTGCTGATAGTACTGAAGATTTCGAAATATATAAAAACCGTGTAGAATGCTTTGTCTGCAGTCTGCAAGTCTGTATTCGATTGACGCAACAAGATGAAGCTTTTGTGCCCCGGTATTGTGACACTTTTTTTAGTGGGTTTCGTGCTATGCGCCGCTTTGGCAACTGCTCAAGCCAGCAACGACTATCTTTGGGGAGAGGTGGGTGTCAATGACTACAAGTTGGCCAAGGAGACAGTGAAGAAGGCCTTCTTTGTGGGCCTCACGGTCACCAAGAAATACGTCTTCAAACAAAAGGTGCGTTAAAAAAACAAATGTTTCGCTGCAAAGCTGTAGAACAAGCTTTATAAAGAACTTCTTTTAGGATGATTTGAATGCGCTGACCATTACGGCTATTAAGGTTACGGATAAAAAGAAGGATAATGGTGCGACTGTAGAGCTTACCAATGGCGGACCAGGCTCAAAGGGCGCCACCTTATACTTTACCTCTCAGCGTGGCCATAGCATTAATGATATCGTTGAGATTTGGGGACGTTAAATTTGAAATAAATTTAAAATCGTTTAACATATTGCTTGAAAGCTGTTATAAATGAACTCTTATCTCTTGGTTTTAAGTTGAATAAGTGAGTAGAAGAGTTGTAAAGTGTATAAAAACTTCGTTACGTTCGAACTTTATTTAATTTACGCATTTGTATTTCCCGAATTTTAATCAGATATCTTTCATTGGGAAATCTTGTTCTTTTGTTAAACAATAGTTACAATTTGTTGCAACACTGTCACATTTGTCTCTTCCAATAGGCCACAAAAATATTTGGATGCCTCTCTATCAATTTAGGCCATATTGTTGTAGCAACTATTTGTGCGGCTATAAAAGCCACAAGCATTAGGGCAACCTCATCAGTTTCATTCGATTCTTTTTGTGTAAAACTAAGCCAACATGCATGTCAGTCCCATCTTCGTAGTGCTACTTGGCTGCATCTGTCTGGTGCAAAGCATAGGCAGTGGTAACAACGATAATAGCAACGTTAGCACTTATGGCACCAAAGCAACCACGGATACTCTAATTGCGGATGAAATTGTTTCCAAAAATAAGAGACTCTTCCAGACGCAGACACAGACATACACCCTGACACAGGCTGGAACAGCCAAAACCATTAACTATATAAGAATAACAGATCAGAAACGTAAACGTGGTGCAACGGCTGTGATCACTTCTGGAGGTGTGGGTGATACAACAGTAACGATTACGTTTACCTCGGCACGTGGCGGAGGCATCAAGTCAAGAGTCGAGATCTATGGAGCCTAGAGAGCTACTACACAAAGTGCAGCAAATTGAGTCGGATGCGCGGCTTAAGTCATATATGAGTTAAGATAATCATTAATTTTCTGTTTTTTCTATGGGAAATCAACTTTACAGTCATTGATAACAATAAAATAAATTAAATTGATTAGAAATTTTAAAATACTTCAATTAATTTCTTGTTTTAAATTTTGCAATGTATGTATATTTTATGGCTTGAGAGAAAAGTCTAGACATAACAAGAAGCATCCTTGTCTGCGTAAAGCAGTTAAGAGCAAATCTCAGCCAGCAATAGCGCAAATGAGCACGAGAGCGACAATCGAGCAGAGGACATGTCAAAGAGATGACACATTTGGGCACATGTGTGTATGCTGGCTAGGCTATGGAGTAATAGCATGCGTCCTCTGTAAAATGCGTATCCTATGACGTAAAGATAGCAATTCAGATAGCTTTTTCAGGTTTTACTTATATGTACTGTATTCTTCCTGATGTAAAAGGTAGAAAAAAGGCGATATATAATCGTCTGTGTGACTTACTTAGAATTTTACTTAATAGTGATTGGCTTTGCTGATGAAAATTTCATCTTAAGCATTCTCGATTGAAGGTTGAGCCTGAGCCTGTGTCTCTGCTGTTGTCTTTTTTTTGCATACGAAATACTTCCCAAAAACGTACTTAAAAATTAAAATCAAAATTTTTTCATAATTGTTTCACTAAAAATCAACAAAATATTGCAGAGTTGCTTAAAAGTCTATCAATAAGCGATGTACAATATAAAGATATTTTCTATAAATAAACATTTGTTTACATTCCGTACAATCGTTACAAGATTTTAAGCCATCTTGTATAAATCAATCATTTATAACTAGAGAGCTGTTGTAAAGATTTACAAGATTTATGAATTCTAAAATTTATCTGCTACATTTGATAAATTATGAATTGAAAGGAATTGGGTATCTGAAAGTTACAATATTATGCGCCTTTGCTTATTAAACTTTCAGATCTACAGCCCCTAGCAACTAACAGACCTACTGGATCTCTGGAAACGTAAATATTTTCAAATAAATATATTCAATAATAAAAATTCATTCAATCCAAAATTTACGACGCAACAACTTGTGCATTTTTTGATAAAATTTCAGCGGGAAGCTACAGTTACAATCTACAGACAGTCTTTGTTTTGTACAACATTAAGTTTATATTAAAAAAAAACTTATATAAGTTTTATAAATTAGTTTTAATTTTATGTTTACAAAAACAAGCTCACATTTAGGACTTTAGAGTATTTCATAATTTAGCAAAAAATCAAAGCATAGTTTTAGGCTTTGTTCAAAATTGAGTGACCGTGGGTTAATTTTGAAAGAATAACACCCAGTCAACGGAACCCGCATCATTCCAACCTTATACGCTAATAAAGCAAAGTGCAGGTTTATAACAACTTTTTTTATAAGCTTTTGCAACAAATTTATACATTTTAAAAACATTGATATTTTTTTTACAACTTTGTCAATAATTTGATTCAATTAAACATTTCACTTTAATGCTTTTCAATGAGTTAATGCATGAATTTATTTTAATATGGACTTATGGTTTTTTCTCGTTTACGCTTTTTTGTTTGTATTTAATGTTTACGTTTGAATTGATGATTGTTTTCGTTTTTTATTAATATTATTAGTATTATAATTCTTATTGTTGTTGGGCATTGTGGTGTATGTTTGCTTATGCAATAGTTTATTGTATTATGTATAATAATTAATTAATTTTAAAACATTCTTAGTGATATACGGTTTGTTTGCATTGAAATATGTTAATTTATTTTCCATAAATTTCAACGCGAAATATTAAACCATAATTGTATTGTGATTGCAGTTTAATATGTACAAAATTAAAACCAGGACCGCCGGAGTAAATTGTAGCATGTCCACCGGTGTTGTTGGTGACTTGATCGAAAGCTCTAATGCCAGTTATAATGCGTCCATTACCGATGCCCTGCCGTAAGTGTAGGAGTTATAGTTATCAATTAGTGAAAAATATTTAAATAAAAGTTATGATTTCATTGTTGTGATGAGATGCTCTAACTTAATGTAACTTTTATGTTCAAACAGTTGAGAGAGGGCTATATTTTTATTGAAGCTCAACAAAGATAGAAAGAAGCATGTAAAAGTGCTCCAAACTCTCTCCCTCACATACACAAACCAAATACGCCACTTCCTGAAAGCTTATCAAAATCTGTTTCTTTTCGCAAATTCGCAAAAACATTTCCGCTTCAACGAAAACAATTTGCAATATGAATGTATGTACTACGAAGCTTATATACACAGTAAATAGCAGCAGCTTGGGGGCAAATACACAAACCCAAATCTTAACGAAAGCCCCTATAGCTGCTGCTCCAAAAAGCAAGAGGAATGAAAAAAAAACAGCAAAAAAAATTTAAATAATTTTGAAGTACATAATGCCAGCTGACTGCGCCATTTAAATTACAAATTTTGGCATTTCTAAAGCATTTACGCATTTCGGGGCACCCGCCAGACAATTAAAATCTCATAAATGCAAAAAGCAACCTTGAGATACAAAAAACCACAAAAAAATGCGCAAATTATGTTGGGGAAAAAACGAAACCCAAACTTTTGGCAGATAAGAAGAACAGCCACAAGAAGCTGTCTGAGCCCAAACAAATCAGCAAATCTCTAGAGAAAGTATGAACTGCGCGAGAGTGCAGCTCACATTCTCGCGAGAGTGCTGCATGCGTCACCATTCTCAATTGGATCAGTTTTGAGCCTGCTGCAGCACTCTTGCACTTGAGACGACACGTGGTCTATGAGCATGAGTGAAGCGTATGAGAGCAATACCCAGTGATGAGTCGAGTAATCTTTGCGAGTTGCTTACGTTTTTGGGATACTTTATATCGTGATTCACATATTTGCCCGGCGATGAGGCATTTACAACATTCTCGGCATGCAGCAGCTGTGCTGTACTTGAGATATTGCCCCATGTGCTCGAGACGGCATAGACACTGACCAAGTAGCAGGCCACAAACAGGATACCCGAAATTGGCAGACTGCGGCACAATTCCATTTCCGTATGCAGTACAGGCAGCACACTCCCCGCTGACCACTCCAATAACTATTTATAGCAATTTGTTGAACTTGGCGCTGGTTTCTACTTAATACAACAAGTATTTAGACGCCGCACGATACGTAAGTGTATGTTTTTTTTTTTTTTTTGCTATTATCGGCTCATGTGCGTGGAGAGGCACACTATCAGCGCTGCGTTGTCTTTGCTAATTTAAAGTTTTTTGTTGTTGCTGTTGTGTATGTGCTTTTTCTTCTGATATTGGTAAACTTTTAATTTGCTAATTTTTAAAAAATTATGCTGCGCGTTTTTTTTTTTTTTTCTAGCGAAATTGACGCGTTGCAGCCGCTGGTAGCGCTCTTGTTAAATACGGATTTAAAACTAATTCGACGCTCAGAGCGTAAATTGGTTTAAAGTCTTTGTTTTACGAAAAACAAAAAATCAACATAGCGATATCTCGCTTTACTTATTTAGAATCGAAAGGCAACACTGTGAGTCAATGATGATGCTGAGAGCAAATGCTCAATTGCTTATCAGTAATGAAAAAGTGACTCAAATCGCTTAGCAAATCACTCAAAAACCTTCTCGGAATTTTAGCGTGCAAATGCACGAATTGTGGTTCGAAATGTTAGTAAACTTAAAAAACAGGGGATGTTTAGATTGAATCAAAATGAAATTGAAAGATTTTAATAAAAATCAGTTATACTAATTGGGCAAATAAAAGGTAATGATTGTCCTTCAATTATGCAAAGTGAAAAAATGTAAAATAATTGGCATATCTGGGAAAGCTGTTAACAAAGCTAGACTTATGTTCACATGTTCGCCATGTAGCAGCTGAATTATGTACCCGAAAAACTATAATAATTTTGAGTATCTCTCCAGATAAATGATTTATTACTAGATTTTATAACTTGTGGTTATTCTAAGTAAAGCTATATATCACAATGTTTTACATTTAATCGTGATTGTCTCAGATATAAAAAAGAGAAAAAATTGACTTTTGCTTTAAACGTTTGATAGAGTTTTTATAGCATTATATAAATTGCAAATACTACGATCCATCTATTTTCTATATTACTGCAAAAAAAATACCCAAAACTTCTAGATACTTATGACTATACATGTTTTGAAGTCATAGGCCAATTCTGATCCGCATTACAACTGGCAATCGTTGCAGTCGTTTATAAAGCTCAGTCTCCGAATTTTGCCAATCGGAATTGGAAAATCGGAACTCTTTCACGAATATTCAATAACAATTGTTTGCTATACAACTAATGTTCGTATTATTTTTATGCTCAGAATGAAATTTTTAATTTTTAGAATTGAGTATTTTTATGAACTTTTTTGGTAAGTATTGTACAATAATTTGTAAATTTCTTTAATTGCAAGTATCATTAACTTTATTGCAAGTGCACCATAGAATGACATCAAATATTTCTAATATTCTTAGTTTTTTAAGAATTAAGTGTATTGGTGAGATTTTTTTATTGTCTAACAAATAGTTTTAGTTTTGTTTTAGATATTAAAACCATGGGTATTCAAAAAATTTAACTTTGCAAGGGAATTCCAAATACCAAAAAAATAAATTAATAGAATGTGTTTGCTAGAGTAGAGTCATATCACTAATGCTTTAAATTTCATAAGTTTCACACTTTTGCCCACTGTGCCACATCCAATATCAGTAAAATATGCTATCAGTTTTTACTCGTGAAAAATTAATATTGTTTCGCTTTTGGTGAAAAGCCATTTAAGCAAATGGATACACGCTTTTCAGAGTCTTAAAATCTTAAACTCTCTGACTACCATTTATTTTGTAGTAAAAGTAATTTTCCTGTTAATTGCTTTCGATTCGTAAATATTTATTTATTCTCTAGATTCTAGAAGAGTCACTAGATTCTAGATAATTTTGAAATTGTTTTAGCCAGAAAGTTGAAACTAATCAATGTGGGACCTATTTCTAAGTTACGCTGATAAGGAAGCAATTATTCAGCGAATACATAACAATTCGTATAAGCGAATCTGAAAAGAGGTAAGAGTTTGCTGAGCCAAAATCGATTAGATTCGATATCTCAGACAACTCTTACAGTCCAATTTTATAAGTTAAATAATAAAAATAGTACTTGCAAAATAAGAAGAATGTATAAAAAAAATCAGAAAAAATGTATAATTATTGACTTTTATTATTAAATATACCTAATAAAAATGGAATGATAAATTTGAGAAATTTGTGACCTTCTTCAAATCAAAATCAGATAAAAATATAAACTCTTTCATTTTAAATTAGAAAAATAGGACAAATGGGATCTCGAAGATATTAAAAATAAAAGTTTAGTCGATAAACTCAAAATTATTTCATCAATATATTAAGTTCTTGTTTGATTTTAGCAATTTTCGGTAAATTACCACAACGATGAGAGTTGTTTCTGACGAACACTACTTTGTATATTATATATCTGACTTTTCAATAAAACTAACTTTTCTTCAAACACAAAAATGACACCGCATTTGTATTTACCATTAATAAAAAAAGGTCAATTATTTACCATTGAGCATCTTTTTAATCATTTTTAATAAAAATTCAAACAACTTTTAAAAAAATTATGCATTTTTTTGTTTTGTTTTACAAAAATTTATCTAGCAAAACAACTTTAAAATGAAAACTTAAATGCGGTTTTAACATGTTTCTGTCAAAGATCTTTTGACACATTTAAATATTATTCATTTAAAATTGTCCTAAAACACAAACATATTTAAACTCTGTGCAAAAAG
The DNA here is from genome assembly GCA_035046065.1 of Chymomyza procnemis. Classification (NCBI taxonomy): domain Eukaryota; kingdom Metazoa; phylum Arthropoda; class Insecta; order Diptera; family Drosophilidae; genus Chymomyza; species Chymomyza procnemis. Next base: position 4,387,628 of record JAWNOJ010000023.1, on the reverse strand, counting down.
GATTGTAAGATAATATTAGGAAAACCACAAACAATTGGCAATAGCTAATTAGATAATCAAACCAAACCAGTTCAAATTAAAATCATGACAATAATATAATTATTAGCAATTAAAACATGTTATGACGGCATTTCTTGTTTAATTACATTTTGGAATTTTTTTGTACACAAACAATTACGAAGACTTCTCAGGATTGAGAAGAATTTTTAAGTACTACGTCAATGAACCTGAAAAATAACAAAAAACTAGATAAAAATGTTATCACACTTGTTAACTAAATAATATATCGCATTTCTGCCACCAATCTCTTTTTAATATTCGGGTAGTGCCGACTTTGTACCCCAATCTATTATTGGAATGAAGATAAATTTAACATGAACACCGTCTGATTTGTTTTACATTTTTAAGGTATACTTGATTGTGGATTGAATTTAGAATATCATTTCTGATTTTACCAGAGTCTACGTGCTAAAATTCAATAAAATGTTTATTATTATATACCTTAGGATTCAACCTTTGCACAGCAAATTTTAATGTCAAGAAACTAAATATATTTATTTTCTACAAATTTTTCTTTTAAAGACTTCGATTACTCACAGACTTAGACAAAGTCACCGTACAATCTCTGAAAGACCTGTAGACAGACTCACGAATAAGCATATTTTCAAAAAAAAAACTCCCATTGAATATGGTACAGCCCGACGAAGTTAATGGTTAATAAACGAAGGCTGAAGTCAGTGAAGGATTTTAAGGGCAACGGACAAATTATGGCGCTTATAAGCCTACCTCGAAGGTATCTAATCTAAATCCGTCGTACCAGCTCATTATGGCATTTTTAAATAAATAACAATTTCTCGTTGTGGCACATCATGAAAGGACAGTTAAAAATTGTATTAATATCGAATGTCGGATGTATTTTTTCAATTTTTTTTTTAATGTTAATATTCTTACACAAAATTTAGGCTGTTCGATTTTAGTTGTCAGTTCCTGGACTTTTGTAAGAAGTTCGAAATTCATTTCTTGAATATATTGAATTTTTTACTTTGACTTTTCAAAACTCGTAGTTCTTAAAAATAAAAACTTCATTAGACGCCTTGGATTTTATCTTAAGCATACTTCTTAATGATTGATTTCAATAACCATTATTAAATAAAAGACATTTATTTCTTTAAAAAAAATAACAATTTACAGAAATATGTAAATTTTTATGAATTAATAAAACAATATTACAAATGATCTTCTCCATATGTAAAACATAATCCAATTGACGGATATTATGCAATGCTATAAAAGGCACGTTGAAAAACGATATATTATACTACTTATAATCCATTTGTATTTGTTGTGTCTGCCTGCTTACAGACGTCGAAACGAAGAGACCATCCTAACATTTAAACAAATTACTTGTTTGGACAAGCTGTCACACCCACCCAAAAGTTTTGATTTCTAAAGTTTTATTTTTTCAAGCTTGGAATATTGTAACTGTTTGCATCAAGATTGAGTTCTTGTAGGTATACACTTTTTAATTAATGCCTGATTATAAATATGAGCCGATGTTGTTTCGGCGAAAAAAGATGCGGATTTCCATTGTCAATTCGTGCTTATCTGAATTGGGGTTCTTAGGAACCTCTCAATCAACTATGAAGTATGCCCAAATCAAATTATTCGGAAATCACCATGCTAATCAGCGCTTGACTTTCCAGCAAACCTAAAATAAAATTAACCAGCTGTTGACCATATGATTCACTATTATTGGTAATTGAAATAGACTTTTTATAGACACAAAATACACTTATCTTATTCGAACACAAATAGAATGTATAAAGGGAATCTCTTTTTGCTTTTTACTGGGATTGCGCGAGCTAGCAAGTGGGGACTCTGATAAGATTGCGTTAAGTGTGGCCCCGCCTGAGTGCAGAAATTTAATTAAAAAGCGCTTGTAAACAATATTACTCATACGCAAGGTAATCAAAAGACGCAGCTTTGGCGCTATAAAAGCACAAACTTAGCTAGAATTTGCACAAACGAAGCAAGTGCGCCTAACAAACAATATGAAATTCCTACTTTCCTGTGTTTTCCTAGTGGCTTTGGCCAGCAGCGCTTACTGTTCCAGTGCCAGCTGGGGCTCTTATAGAAGCGGTGACTATTTGCTATCCCGCCAAACAGAAGTGCGTAATCCCATCAAGAATAACTACTGGAACGTCAATGTGGACTTCCCACGTGCCGTAAGTTAAACCAACTAGTAAAACTTTAACAAATTACTAAGCTTTGGCTTATTCTTTTTGTCGGTAAACAGGGCACCACCAACTACTACAACATTACGGCCGTCTATGTCTATGACAACTTCAGAAACAGCTCTGGTGCCACACCCAGCCTAACATCCGGCGGACCACGTTATCGTTGGGCTCAAGTACTGCTACGCGGCCAGGTTAGCCGTGGCCTCAACTCCACCGTTGAGATCTGGGGACGTTAATTTGTGATTGCATCTGCTACAATAGTTTACGTTTAACCCAAAACAAACGAAATACACTTTTATGGATAACTAAATCTTCTTTGCCACAATCATTAGATGCATTTTAATTGCCAGCTGCGTTGAATGCAACATTTATGGGGCAACGTTTGTCAAACAAATGTAAACATGCAGCAAGTCGTTAAAGAGTCGTAAAAACACGTCTCCGTTGATATCGAATGCAATTAACTCAATCCGCTCTCTTTACGACCCATTTATATTGTTGCTGCTGCTGCTGCTGATGCGGATGCTGCCGAGATTCGTAAACATCTAAAAAAAAAAATCACTTAAAGCGTCCCCCGCAGCTGCCGCGTGCTAAAGCAGTGTTGCACTTGCCACAAATTTATTTGACACACATCGAGCACTTACGGAACAAGACGTGACTATTTACTTGACTCAAACGCATGCGTAGCAGCTAGGCCAGCAGGCAGCTGGAAGCTTGAAGCCACAGACGTTGCTGGGGCATACACCAAGTGGCATAGTGGCATTTAAGGCTAAGAATTAAATGCATAAATCTGCAGTTTGCGCAACATTTTGTTGCAGACGATCTTGTGCTTGTTGGCATGTTCGATTTGCTTGCTTAGCCATTTTATACTCTTAAGGAAAGTGATGGGCAAACCTCATACAAGCCAACCTTTTCTTTTTATGAGTAAGACGTGAAGTTAGAACGATCATAAATGAGCGCAAGAGCGACCATCAAGCACATGCGTGTGAGAGAGTTGACGCATTGGTGTGTGCTGACTGCGCTGTGAGAGAATATTGTGCCCTAAACATGCGTGAGATGTAAGTGAATAGAAAGCTAATTTCTGCTTGAGAATGAGTGTTACGTGAAGTCGATCCAGCAACATTATTTGTAAACCTTTCATGAAATCGTAAATCTTGGGATTCGCTTTTTATTTTTGTAACAAGCGCTTATTTAATGTTTGGAAAACAATTTAATTTCTTAAAGTAGACCTAGCGGTCGCAATTCAAATATTTAACATGCCATAGGAAAACAGAGCGATTGTCGTTCCATTATATAAATCTTTACCCGTAACTCTTAGTTTCTAAATAATTAAAACTATATGTAAGATTTTCTTTTTAGTAGAAGGTATTATCATGTGTTGACTTTGCCGCTAAACTCTTTCTTCCAAATCTCCGCTTTGTTCTTTTTCCCTTTGGCTTAATTTCAAAGTTAGGGTCTTGTATTTTCCTTTATTGACTTCTATTTTGGTTCGCTTCATTTTCACAATTTTTAATTACTTTTAATACGCATCCTTCCCAAAAAAGGATTAACTTTTTTTACCCTTTCACATATAGATAACGTGCTGGCGCTAATAATCTTTTGTAAATAAAATAAAGAAATCTATTAAACCTGGAAACAAAAAGGATTTAAATGAAGATGCAAAAGGGCTAAGACAATATCGACTCCATGGGTCTTAAAAAAAAGGTTAGCCTGTTACGCGAATAAGTTAGAAACCAAGTATCCAGAATTTGGACTTTGATTTTAAGACTGATCTTGGAACTGATCTACCGAAGTCAGAAATAATTAGGCTTCATTCAGTTGAGTATTTTCAAGCAAATTTTTTTTACTTTACTATTTAAGCTCTAACGAAATAAGTTTCATTTATACAAAATGCATCACTTAGACTTCCATAACAAAATATAATAAAGTATGGAGTTTTAGAAAAACATAAAATACCAGAGAATTGGGATCTGTTGCGAAAGCTGATCTGTCGACTTTTACTATTAAGAATTGACTTGCTTTGCTAGTAAGCGTGTTTCTCTCTCTAGTCTTATTTGACAACTGAAGTGTATTCGACGGTCGTCTACTTCCATGACCATATGAAAGTTGTGCATGATACCGGAGCTATTCCGTGTGTAAACAAAATTTTCAGGACTTCAAGTTAAGCTCTTGTCATTGTTGTTGTACTGCGTTTTGACAGCGCATTTTGATTGAAAATGCTTCTAGTCTGGGATTTCTTTGGACTGATGGACCGCTTTTGTTGTTATGCCACAGCTCGTTGCACGCAGCACTTAAAATGTGCTAAATATTTCATGCCCCAGCTTGTGGAGTGAGTGTCAATATCCAACTACGTGGGCGGCCAATGCCAAGTTCTTTTCGTTGATGTTTCTGCATAAAATACGGAAAATGCATTTACTGTGCTTGCAAAATTTTCGCGCAATTTGTAAAATTTACGAAACGACAACTTTCAAGCGGCTTCAATTTTCTTACACAAATGCCGCGAGATGCTTATTGACATGCACCATATGGCAACATGTAGCTTCATGCTACTCCTTAGGGGAAGCACTTATTTTATGGATTATGGAATAAGTGACTCAGATTTGCTGCTGGGTAGTATATGTTGTGGAAATAAGCTGCAGAAATGTAGTAAACGAAATCCCATACGTCATTTTGCATTTATGAAAATGGGGCAAATATTTGCTGCTTAATTAAAATGATTTTCTAGAATACTCTCAGTTTTGGGAATGGCTTGGTTTGCCACCAGCTTTTAACTTTCATGTACGCATAATTAAAAGTTGTGGGAGTGAACAACAAAGAAATTAGTTTACAGCTGGAAGGGGTTTTTCAGCTTACACGTGCAATGAGTAGAAGTTTACAAGTTAATGTTTTAGGAATAACATGAGAAACACTCGAAAAGCAAAATGTAAGAACTTTTCAAAGCACAGCCCCGGATAATCTTTTACCTTAAACTACTCTAACACTAATCTAACTTTATTTTGCTTACGTGCTTGTTTAGATTTTATTCTATTCGAAATTGCAATTTGGGCCATTTTATAAATAAGATTATTATTATTTAATATTAGATTTCTTAGAAGAGTTTAGCCAAAATGAATAGGAGTTCACAATATGTTCTTATATATAAAAATTTTGTACTAAAAGAAGGACTTGATTTGCAGTGTCCATCTGTGTTGCCTTTTACTCAAATATCAAAGTTGAGTACTTTTGAATATATCGTACAAATTCTCAACAATTAATTTGGAAATATTGCTTAAATTATGCTACACTTAGATAAGCTTGGTTATGTTATCTTCAGAAATTTGTGACAAAAAAAAATTGTTTTATTAATTTCCTCTAAAAGGTAATAAAAGAACTTAACGTAATTCAACTTTAGGGCTGGTTGCAAAAAATATGCATATAAAAAAGCTCAACAAGTTAATTTAAAATCATCGATTTTCAATTCGCTGACATTAATTTCTCCCAACAATTTTCTTAATAATGTTCTCGTTTTTAACTCTGTACCATATAGTGCAAAATGTATATTAAGAATTGGCAAGCCAAGAATATAACTCCCAGAAGAAAATTCGGGGACCTCTAAAGTTATATAAAGTATGATCAGAGAGTAAAGAAGTTCGTTTACCCAAATCTGCCGGTCTGTCCATATGCATAAAAAGCATAGATCTCAGAGATAGTAAGACGTAGAGCAACCATATAACAAAAAAAAAATTGTTGTTATCCGAGGGGATGTAAGTTGATTTTAGTTTAATGATATGGGGAAGATACATGCTTCTATGACACCTCAAAAAGTTTAGCTAAATATTTTACAGTTCCCATAGGCCAATTTGTTCGTTTTCGTTTTCAGTATTGAGACCCAGTTCGGTATTATAAGTTTTTTAGGCTTTTCGAGTATTGTTGTCAGTACGAGTTGGCTATATCAAAAAGTAAATAAGTAACTCAGTCAAAGTATGTATTATTTAGCAATATTTTTGATTTCAAATCAACCACCATTGATATTTAGCCAAAACGCACAATTTGATTTATGTTACAATTTGCAGTACCAAATATTTCAATTTAAAAATGTTTGAATAAAATTTGCAACTTCGCTTCCTAAAGAATGGTCATTGATGTCTTTTAAATACTTTTTTTATTTTGCTGAATTTAAATTTAAGACTCCGTAAGTTACTAAGGCAATTTACAACATATAAAAAAATCAATATTTACTTTATTAATTAAGTTTCTTTTAAGCTTCCGTTCACAAAATGAAAACTAATTGCCTTAATTGTAACTTAAAGCGTGTAACTTAGTTACCCTGAAGCGGATGGCATATTAATATTTTAGTAAATCTAATACGAACATATGAAAGCAAAGAACAAATAAATTTAAAGCATATTAAATAGCGATTAAATTAAAACAAGCATGGAATAAAGTTATCGATTATGTTATTTGTAGCAGCATAAAAACATAACAAACAAAGCTGTTTTGTTTTGCCATTTTATCAGATATTTTTTCCAATTCCAATTATAGTAAAAATGAATAAATGCTCTCTGGTTCCAGTTTATTTGCTTGAGCATTTGTGACTGCGCTTCCAACTATATAAAATTTACAAAAGTTAAATAAAAACAGAAGTTTTTTAATATTTTTGCTAGGTACATAATAAAATTTACAATTCTTTTGAAGTTGACAACAATAGTACAAATGAATTGTTATTCCATTTTTTTTTATTTATGTACACAAACTGCAATCAATGAACAAATGAATCGAATTAATAATTAAAAACTCACTTTTTGTTGCGTGTACATTTCTCATTTTTTATGCACTTTTTTATTGTAGTTTTTATGCGACACTGACGTTGAAATGAAAAGGTATTTCACGTTTCAGCCTCAAAAACAATTGGAAGGAATCGTCTATGAGCAATAGTTTTAAAGCTTAAGTACTCTTAAGTTGTAATAATTCTTTAAATAATCTTTGGCTTAAGGTTAAAAGATTATATATATTTTAAGAGGTATAATAATTTATATCGTAGTCGTAGCTTATTGTTATTGTTTAACTCCGTAAATGTTATAATACAAAAGACATATGGTAAACTCAAGTTTTCTGCTTTAAGTTTTTATACTTTGCACTTAGTTCTCCCAAACCCTTCCTCATTTCTGTATAGACTTATGATGCTTCTGTAATGTGGATGTGCGATTCTGTGATCTGTGACCCTTTTCAACAGTTGGAAATTTTTGGTATTGCCATCAGAGACGGCTGCAGGATGATGATGGTAGTTCTTTTTTAGGGGTCTGCAACACCAAGCTGAGGTTACTATGGCATTAGTTGCCCCCACCGAAAAAATTATAACAAGTTCTTCATGAAATTTTGAATTATATTCCGTACCTTATGGTACAATATTTTGGGCATGCCGAAAATGTAACATCCAGACAGAAAAGTCAAGTTATCTAAGTAAGTAAGAGAACGAGTAAGTACAATTTAGTTCCTTGACATAAGTGTATTTTAAGCCAGCTCAAAATTTATTTGTTTATAAAGATAAAGTAACCAGAATCGGAATTCAGCAGTTTTTTTTTTGTGTTGCCACGCACAAGTTAGTTGCAAGTTATTCAAAAAATAGTTTCGTTTTATAAAATTAGTATATTTGGATTGTTTTTCAGTATCCCATATTGTGAATACATTATGTACCCTAAGGTGTTTATGTTCCAAGTACTACTATGAATTAAGTCCAATTCTGACTATATCATATATCATCAATCGATGATTTAAAAAAAAAATACCATTGTGCTGCTTTTATTATGACGAAATCATCATTAGAATGGCATTTCTGTATTTTTTAATAGGATTTTTTCTCAAATTATTTATTTAAAACCATTTCTAGTTTTACACAAATTTCTGTGTTATTCTTTTGTTTTTCAAGATATTATGACCAAATTCGGTGTTAACACATTTTTAGCCTTTCTGTTTTATTACTGCGTTAAATTTGATCAAAATCGATTGATAATATAGTTCCCAAAAAACTAAAACTGCTTACAATGCCTTCTGCCATTTTTTGATACATTAATGATGGATTTATAAAATGAAATTTTCCAAAACTTAATCGGTAAATACTTTTGAACGATTTTTTTTGTTAAAACGTTAATAGTCCAACTCTGTATAGATTCTATGGATACAGATCTAGAGTTTGCTTAAGATAAGTAATTTAAAGATTTATTTTTCAGAAGTAATTTTTTTAGTTAAAACCAGGAAATCAGAAATTGCAGTAGAAGTCCCCATGTTGCGAAGCGATCATTAATTCACAAAAGTCAATACATTTGTTCTGATAGAAAACTAAGAAGACTACATATTCATGATCTCTCAGATAGGTAATTTAAACAAACAAATGTAAAATAAAATAGTGGAGTTCATAATACCAATTTACATATTGTCTTAAGACAGATTATAAATAAAATGTTGAATAAAAAAAAATTTTTATTCCGTTGGAGTGATTGCCCCGTACACTGAGAGATAACCTTAGGTACTTTGAACTAGAAAATTCGAACATAATTTACGAACGAGATTGAAAATTCTTTGTAGACAATTTTCTGTCTTAGGCTGTCTCTTCCTTTAAATACTTTTTTTTAATTAAAGTACTTTTTTCCCAATTTCTCAGTATTTCTCATTTTCAGTAACAAATTCCTATTCTTATGAATACAATCTTGAAAATTTAATATATTCTTCGTTCAAGTCAAAAATATTTTCGAGTTTATAGCGACTTTTTTCTCTTAGTTTGAGTACAAGTTAATATAAGGTTATAAATATTCCTCGTTGCAAAAAGTTGCTCAAATTAAAAAATTTTTAATAAATGTAAGGCATATACATAAAAAACATTATTATTATTGTAAAGCTACGATGTCTATATTTAAAAAACAAGAAACTAATATAAAGTATTTGCTAAATTAAAGTGGAATTCTACAACCCTAACTAAGCTAACCTATTTTGTACAAGATTTTACATGTCATATACGGAGATATTCAACAAATTTCAAGAAATCTGCATATTTGCAAAATTGAAATGTAAAATCGTTTGAGTGCCATAGCAAACTAATCAAATCAGATTATAAAATACGAATAAGATTAAACTGCCTAAATGCCTTCCACTATGCAGATGAAAAATTCCTGGGGAAAATTTACATGTACTTATTCCTATATACAAATTGCATCCTTTTTGGTTATGACTTTGATTGGATTGCATGTATCTGCCGCACTCAACGAAGCTACGGGTGCATAAGGTTAGAGCTCAATACAGTTTCAAAATCAGTTGAATCAATTGAAATGCAATTTTAATGAGTTCAACAGGCATTCCACGCTCCACAAAATGTTCAAATTGAAGAGCCAACAGCCAAGAGCCGAGTTGCAATCATTTCATACATTCCAAACTCATTTCAATTGCATTGCCAAGAAGAAGCCACATCACGAGAGCCCAAATCATTTAAATATATTGTTTGGAATACTCAAGTTGATTTCGTTAGCAGGCAGTTGCCACAAATACGATATATGATTTGTTCATTGCAGCGACAAAGGTGGCATGCAGCAGCGGCAGCAGCGGCAGCAGCTTATGTGTACTTTTCAAATGAAAATCTGAAATATTAAGGTGAAAATGGTATGAAAACTGCGCCAACAGTTGAAATGCTTTGGCTTAGCGGGTGCGGTTTGGTCAGGGCGTATGAAACTGTCTGGAAATCCAATAAACCCAAAACCCAACCATCGGCCGCCTGCCATGCATTGCATGACTGGCAACAATTGCCACAAAAAGTGCAACTCTCAACTCGAAAAAAAACTAAAAATAAAAAAAAAAAAAAAAAAGGAAACTACAAAAAATCAAGTCCACGAAATCAACGTGGTTAAAATCGCGCGCTTGACGCCCACACGCGACCATAAGACCATAATAAGACCGCATAGCCTGCGGTGGAGGGCAACTGAAGCCCACGCTGCAAGCTGTGCATCTTGTTGCAAGTTAAACCATTTTGTTGGTGCTACGGTGGAGCTAGACCAGGTTGGCCAACTGATTGATTGAAGACAATACTCAGCCAGACTGCAGTGGTAGCCAAAGCAGCGCCAGGTAAACTCAAATAAAACAAAATAAAATAAAATTTAATTTGATTATTGCTTTGCGTTCGCAATAAAGCTTCATGGCAGCGCACAAATGGTGCCCACTGTAGTTGTCCTGCAGCCAATGCACAATAGCAACTGCAGCTGGAAATCTTTAGGAAATGTTCGTGAAACAGATTTTTGGCCAACGATAAGACCCGTTGCAGCCGTTAACTGTAATCACTATTTGGAAAATTTAAAGCTTTTAGCTTTTAGCTCTGCCCCACTGTGCAAGTGGGAACCATGGGCCAAAAGATAAAGTCTGTCATTTTAATACACTACCGCCCAGGCATAAGAGGTATATAGGGTTAGCGGGTGATCCGCTTTTAAAGCGCAATAGGTAAACTCGTTTAAATTAACAATTTATTTTAAATAAAAAGCGATATTTTTGTTATGTTATATTATAGTTTTCTTTTTATGGTAACTCTGTTGGAGCGGTCGAATTTCTCCCATTTTTCCGAATTGCAACTAGACTAATTGCATTCCGTATGAGTCACAGTTTGGTGTTCAAAATAAACCTCCATTGTTATTGGGTCGTTGTTTTTTAAAGTCAAACGGCAATCGCCGGAATGTTATTGTGAATGGCGAGTAGTTTCTCTTACTACTAAGGCTGTCTTCATCATGTGATTTAACGATTCTATAATAGGGAAACAAGTTTTTTAATCATGAATCTGGGATTCAAAATGCTCAATAATTCGAGTTTGGTATATAAACTTCTCCGAAATCACTGATAATTATTTCTTGAAGTCCAAGTAGTTTGGTACACTAGTTCTTTCAGATTTTGTCTTGTGGTAGTACAAAGATATTGACAGATTTTGGTTTGGAAGCGGCCATCTCGAGGTGTTTGTGGAGCCCTGAAGATAAATAGGTGCAGGTAAGTCAGGATAGCCTGTATTAGGTTATTACACTTCACTTTGACCAGGAAAGACAATTTTTTTGGCTGGAATTTCGTTGCAAAATCATCATCTTTGAGGAAATTTGTGCATTAAAGTTAAGGCCATCTCGAGGTGTTTGTGGAGCCCTGAAGATAAATAGGTGCAGGCAAGTCGGGATAGCCTGAATTAGGTTATTACACTTCACTTTGACCAGGAAAGACAATTTTTTTGGCTATTATATATATATAATATAATAGTATCATAAATTAGCCAACTCTTACATTTTTAAGAAAACAATAAAAACTCAACAAAACTAACAAATTCTGTCAAAAGGGCGAGGTTTGAAAACTCCCCAAGAAACGTAGAGCTGCGTGAACAACAATTGAAAATCTGATCAGATTAAAAAAGCAGTCGGAACATAGCTGTTCTTTCATGTATTTTAGAAACTGGAGTGATTGATATAAATTGAATAGTTGCAAAGAAATAAAGCAAATGGTAAAGAAAATGGTGAGTTGAAACAAAAATTTTGCACGATAAAATATTTTCAGTTATAATTATAATTTTTAAAGTTAACTTTAATGCGTAATATTAGCTGCGAACTTGTCATTTAGTGACTTTTTAGTCCAATCAATTAACCAGTTCAAATATTTTTCTCACTAGTGGCATCCTTAGGCCAAACATGCGACAAACCTGCATAATGTGTTCTCTCAAAACTATTACCTTGGGTTATCTTAATGGCTTGGAACCCAACATATTTTTTCAATTAGTTACACTGCAGCACAAAAATTGACATGTCCAAAGTAATCGAGCTAAATTCGGGCATATGAAATTCGAAACCTGCCGCATAGACAACCCATCACTCGTCTCTTGAGCTTGCGGCTTTATCAAATTGACGACCACGCGTCTGCGGCCTCCACTGACTCCAGAGACCCGCTTGGCCTCAGGTAAATGGGCATTTTTTAAAAACACTTTACATATTTCAACGTAGACAAAACGCAATTAAAAACACTTTAAGATTAGCCACGATCCACGATTCCATGCCGCAGTTGCAGCTGCCTGGCAACATCGTTTAAGTTTCTATTAAGAAAATGAAACTTGCTGCAAAGTCAGAGTTGGAAAAATGAAGACTGCCTTTATCTGATTCGGATTTTATTTTCATTGGATTCATGCCACAAAAAAATAAAAATAACTATGTTAATGAAGCGTTATGGTGCGCGTTTAAAATGAAATACCCTAAATTATTTTTTTATTAATTTTTTTGACATCTAAAGTTGCATTTACTTGCGAGGTCATCAGCTCTCGCTCGCAGCAGTTCGAGCATAACAAAAGCTAATAAAGTCTATTCTTAGTTTTTCCTCAAGAGAAGAAAAAAAAACCTCAAAATGTAAACAACTTTACTAGCACTCTAAGTTTTTAAATAAACATTTAAAATAAATTTCTCAACTTGATAAATCACAATTCGAGCATGATGTTATGGTTTAAGATGCTATTTATGTTCTAATTTTTTTTTTTTGTAGGCAGTGAAGATCAATTTTGTTTTTTTAAATAATTAGTAATCAAAGAATGAAATACGTAAATTTTGTTACTTGGGGCCTATTTGAATTGTTAGCTGTTTACCAATGGGCTTTTAGGAGCCTGTCTATTTGAGAAATAAGCGACTGTCTGAGAAAGTTGTTTCTACAAAAAATTAAAAATGTTATTCATAAATCTTGTCTAAAGTCAAAACAGTTATCGACATTTAGCGATTTTAACAAAAACAACAATTTGTGAATCCTTATCTAGAGACGTTTTCGCATTCTTTTTCTGCTGTTGCTTTTTAAATAAAAATTTACGAAATATATTAGAAGTTAAATGTGCTAAATTATTATGATGGCCGATAGTTTCTTATGTGGAAAAGAGATCTTCTTTTCATTTATAAGTCCAGCTTAAATGCATATACTCAAATCATTAAACAAATGAATGTGATTTCCCTTACAAATCTGTCTTCTACTTAAAACCCACGAAGTTAGATTTAGTGATATTTGGCGCATATATATCATCAAAATGAAATTCTATTCATTTTAGATGTCATTACAACAATTTGAGGAAATATTCATAAATGTGGCATCCAATTATTAACATTGTTTCGACTTAAACAATGATAAAGTTATCGAGACAGGTTATATATAACGGGTGATATTTTAACAACTTATTTTTTTCTGTTTGGACTATATAATAAATCAAAATTATAAATTTGTATTATCAAACATTCAAAACATCTCCCTTATGTTCACAAAAATGCCTAAGCCAGTTTTAATCCCAATCAATTTGGTTTGAAATTTTTTAAGTTTTGATAATGGAAATATTTATTTTAATATTCTATACAACGCCGATGTTATAACTGCTACCTAACTTTTTATTATCCCGTGAAATTAAAAAAAAATTCAGTTTCATTTCACCATCAAAATATTCGAAGCATTAACATCGAAAATACTCACAATTATGTTTGGCTTCAAATAACTATAACATCCTTTACCATTCTGTTCGTAAAAAAATTCCCATTGCCTCTAAAATCTTTACATGATTTTACCAAAAAAAAAAAAAAAAATTACAAAAAAAAAAGAAGCCATCATAAAAACTCTCTCACAAAATGGCTGCGACAATTTTTTATTAGGCTCATAAAATTTGCATAAAAGTGTTAATTTGGTAATTATAAAACGTCGACGGAAATTGCTTGATGGAAAAAACTAAAACATCAAAATTAAACTGAGCCAAAAACAAATTGAATTGAATTCGAAATGAATTTGAAAATTGTTTTCCCCCTAAAAGCTTTGCGTCCACTTAAATATTTTGACTGTGTTAGCATCTGCAATGGCTTGTATGATATTAGATATATACATACATATATGTTGGTAGTGTCTGTCTATATGTCTTGGTTTTCGTGTGTGTGTTTTTTTGGGGGGATTGCGCTGGGGGTATTCCGCAGCGGTTGAAATGACAGCTGCGTTTCCCACAGCTATTGGTGCTACCGACAACTTTGCCACTACCACAACATGTCAGAGCCACACACGCACATCCACACACATCCACACACACACACACACACACACGCACACACACACAAATGTTGACCAATTAGTTATGTACAAACTTGTAAAGTCCATAAATAAAGTTGAATGAATTCACGATTTAGGCATTGTATCTTTTTTGGTGGAGCTTCAGGTTGCTTGTGGTGCATGGCGCTTAGTTTGTCTTTGGGGTTTTATTGTTCTGCAAATGTTTTCCAAGGCATCCAAAGTTTTGAAGTTGTAGGCCGGGAGGTGTGTCACTTTCGCTGGCATTTGTGTGCTAATTAATTTTATTTTATGTCAAATAAAGGGTTTTGAAAGACTGGCGCCTCAGATGTGAATTTATATATAATACTGGAGGTTATGCCCCCCCTTCGCGCTTCTCTTAAGATCTTACAGACTATAATATCGAAAATGCGCAGCCAAAACATATACAATATATATAATTTACAAGGGATTCGGATCAAGTCCCTAGGTGCATTTTGAAGTTATAAAAAGCAAACCAATTCCAGGGCTACATTTTTATAGCTCTCTTTTAAAATTATATATTTTAAATATTTTTTGACCAACACAAACACTTTTTTAATGGGAGATTGGGGTTGACAATGAGTTGAGAAGCAAGCAGGGGTAAACCACTTTAGTATTGGACATTAAATATATAAAGCAAAATTACAAAAAGTTTGCATACATATAGTTTTTAAGATAGAAGTCAATATAAACTACCTTGACTTCTACTAGAGCTAGAAAAACAGTCGAGTCCTAACTTTGCAAAAAATAAAGCCTAAACATCGGAATTTCTTATGGCAGAATTCAATTTCAAAGCAAAGCTTAAATTTATATTTTATTACTAATTTAACATTGGATGCATTGATGTTTTCCAGCTCTACATAATCAATGAAAATAGCTTATCTCTCTCTGTTCCACTCTTTCCTAGAGATGCTTAAATTGTTATCAGAGTCAGAGGCCTCATCAAAAAACATTTTGAATTCTTCTCTAAGAGCTAAGAAAAGTCAATGACTGGACCGTTTCTTCTCATCAGCAGTTATACATGGTAATGATGCATGAATTTGAATTGAAAATTGAAAACTGATCTGACATCTTCTGCAAGCACTAGCATCCGATGAAAACAAGACCACAAAATCATCGGATCATTCTTGTTATCATTAAGCTCACAGGTTGGTTTAAAAAAAATGATAGAGCCTCCAGAATTGCCAAAGCCTCAGCTTAAGAAACACTGCAATCTATGTAAAAGATTATCATGTAGTTCTTCAGATAGTTACCTTTTTTCGTAAACGAATGACTCTTCAGAATTAATCTTCCATGGATTCGGACCCAAGAATCATATGCATCATTATATATTTGCATAAAAATTATATTCTACAACTCTTGCCATCTACATTTAAACAATAATCTCAGTGAAAATGCGACTTTGTCAAGACAATCTCTAGGTGCGTTTTAACAAAAGTATATCCATTCCTTCTGATTTTTACAAAATCAACAAAACAAACTTAACCAGCGCCCAAAGAACAGGCTCCAATCACCCAGTCGAATATGAAATTTCCACTGTGTAAAACAGCAACTGCATTTGTTGGTAGGTAAATTTTGGTACCCCTTCTGAGACCCTTGTTTACACAGATTGATTGCCCAACCTTATGCAAACTGCTCGTACTATTTGTCTTTCGTCCACTTGGTCTGGTGCTAATCATTAGCACAACAGCTGTTAAAGCAAACACAACAATTGCAGCTGATCATGAAAAATACTCACAGCATTTTAATTAATTCCTCAACTCGTCTGGCACGCTGAAATATTCGATCAATCCAAATGCAACGCTGCAACGACAACTCAACTCAATACAACTGCATATCGATGGTTTCTAAATCGTTTTCCAGCTACCAGCCAGTTTATGATTAATTATGCCTTAAACTGTGTAATCAAATAGATAAGCAATACGTGCTGCACTTTGCTGAAGTTCAAGTTCGTACAGCGTCAATACGTGTCCGTATGTCAATAAACGGAGTCAATGTTTATCGAAGTCGAAGGCATCAGTGAGCGGAAAAGTAGATAAACTCTGACAGACAGCTGAAAGAGACTCAGTACGATCAGGCCAATGTCTACTGTACGTCCATTTGTCTGTCGTTTTTGGCCTGTCAGTACAAATAAATTGAAGTGAATTCCTCTGAAATGGACAGCGGGGCGGCAGGCAGACAACGCTACTGGCTAAAGAGATTTTAAGATGCAGCAATTTTTTGATGCCATGTTGTACGCCTAGCTGCCTCTTGGATGCCTCCGATGCAGCTGATGCATTACTGCATTGGCCATCATCAAACTGAACTTGAATTGCAAACGGAAGACTTGCTGAAAGATGCATTAGTCTGTCGCTTGCCCGCTACTGACGGCTGTAGTCGCCTTCGTTGAGATCGCTCCGTATGCGGTCTCAGCTACAGTCAATCAAAAAAGTTTTAGATTGGTGTGGATTTTCGAAATCATACTTATTTTTTTTTGTCAATTATTTCGGATGAATAAACCAAAGTTTAGAGTATTCACGCCTAATGCAGGAAACATCACACAAAAGTCGGAAATGTAAAAAGGTTCTTTTAACTAAAATTCTTCTCCCAAACACTTGTTTACTCCTCTTCGGACTCACTTATGCTTTTCCTGAGGCGCGTTGTCAACGTTCGAATGCGATTTTTATTGAGTTTCCTGTTACACAGGGAATTGTTTACTACTTTGTACTAGACTTTCAAACTTCTTTGGTCGTCAGATAGCTCATGTCAATACTTTTCTTCAGCACTGTATATAAATAGTCTTGTTCATTAGGCCCGCTCTTGTAGCAACCATCCTAATGATAGCCGTCTACAGAGTGGTTATTTGGCCGCGTGGCAGCAGCAACAGCAGCAGCACCAGCAAGAAGATCAAATAAATTTCTTAATGAACTTTGCTAAGAAGTTGGCGGGTTGCGAGCAGGCAGGCAGCATGCAACATGCAGCAGGCAACTTGCAACAGTTGCAACGACCTGTGATGTTCGGTCGGTTGTTGTTTTTGTGGCATAAATATAATTATATTAATTGCGGGCATATTGTAGATGTTGTGTGTTTCTTTTTGTCTGGCAGTGACTCCTTTGATATTGTTCGGCGTGCCACAAATGCGGCCAGAGATTAAGTCAATGACTTGGTTTAATTTTATATAGTGAGTCCACTAGGCCATCTGGCCGTCTGGACAGCTGTCTTTATACACCGGCGGCTCTCTATCTACTCCTAGATAGTTCGACGGAAATTGCTATGATTGCCTCTGCGGCTGTTGGCCTGTTTGAAAGCCATAATTATATGGCTCTAATGACAGATGTGTCTGTTAAGATCAGAGTGGATATGCGTGTGTGTTTGTACGTGTGTGTGTATAGTCGGATCTCTTGATAGAATACCGCTCTAAATATTTTATATATTATGCGCTTACATAGTTTTCAAGTCGCCGCAATCATAAATTTGTGGCTTGCTCTTCGTAGAAAGAGCCATTAATATTTTCTAAACAATAAACTATGGCGGCCCCATGATACCCATTGTCAGTTCTTAGATACTATGCTTAACTCTTAACAGAAATTTGTTTTTGTGCCCATTTTGAAGGCAACAATTAATAAATTTTATTATATATACATAAAAAACATATACTTAAAAGTTGCAGTAAATTTAAATATTTGCTCTAAATATGTCAAAAAGATATTTTTTTAAGAAATATTTTTGATAAGTGCTAGGCTCTCAAAATAGATGCGATTATAAAAAAGATATATGAGTTTTTAAACAAAAACTTGTGTTTACAAATTGCTTTCTTGTCGTAGTGTTCTTTGCGTCTTTTCGGCTTGACCAACAAAATGTCAGCCAAAGGGCTGTCTCTTATTGTTAATTAAAATACATTTTTTATTTGATATAAAATCAGTTATGATTTGAACTCTCTTAACGTAAAAACAGACGTGATTTCAGACAAGGCGAAACTTTTCGCGGCCAATAAAATTAGTGCTCTAAAAGACGCTCATCTTTTCCGTGGTTTTATATGGCACAGAGATATTTGTTGTATCTCGCACGGATTTGAGAGAAAAATTTTATGCTCAAAAAAAAGGCGGCGCACTAAGGAGGCTGTAACTTGATAAAGGATTGTAATAGCCAGCAAAAAGAAAGTGCTCTCTTTTACTCTAACCAGTTTATATTCAAGTTCCTCAGGTCATCTTTAAATCTGTCCCATCAAAAAATATTGGCTACCAGTACGTTTTTCCTATTTTCTTTAGGTAATTTTGCTCTCACCAATACGCATCATTCAAAAAGCATCTTTTGAAGCAAATTGCTTTTAAAAGCCATGATTGATTTGCTTGATTAATACGATTCAGCTGTAAGTACATACATACATGTATCCCGTGCTGGCTGACACGGTAAAGGTTTTACGCTCTTCCTTTCTTCTATTGCCAACTTTTTGATTTTCATTGCCTTTTTTTTGCGAGTTTAACATTTGAATAAAACAACTTTAATGGGCTAATCGCCTTAGTTAAATCCTTTCATGTCACTTAAACTTGACACTCAACAAGAGTTACCCAAAATCTACATCTGCAGCCAGTGCACACACTAAGTGCCCAAACTCCCACACACATACACACACACACACACAAATAAACTCAGTCCCATTAGTATAATACATATAGAAGTTAGGCAGCTCTGGAGGTCCACTCCAAATCTGCGCTCTTCTATTTTAAACGACATTTGAGCTAAATTCGTCAAGCGCATAAATCGCTTTACAACTTCGTTCATTTCGGAACTCATACGTCAGCTCGTTAACCCGTTTAGGAGGGTCCTGTCGTTTTGGCCGAGTAGTAGCCAATGCAGTTGCTCTTGCCCAAGGCAGTTATTGCTGTTGTTGGTGGTGTGCTTGTTATTTTTGGAACCAGTGCAAACATGCAAAGCCGATTCGGCGAAAATGGCCCAAACCCAAACCAAGCGACGACCAGTCAGGCTCAACATTTAGTTTATATGTATGTCCAAACCAAATAAGTCCTTAGGGTCTGATTAGATTACGAAAAATTTTGTTACAGTCGGAACAATTTGCATGCAAATCAGCAGCAATGAACTGAGAACGTGTTATGCTTTGCATGTGTTGTGCTTAAAGCAACACACACACAAACACACATTGAGTGAGTAAGTATGTACAGTCGGTGTGAAAATTATTCGTACACACTCTAAACTCAGTAACTAAGTGCACCATGGACTTAAAATCTGAAGTTATTTATTTAGAGTCATTAAGTCCTATCGTCTTCTTTATAAAATACTCGAATACTAATCATTTTTTATCAATCAGATTTGAATAACTATTCGAAATCGTAATAACATAATTAATTTCAAGAAACATTAAATTGCGGGTTAAATCATTTTAACCAGTACTGTCTTAACGCAAAGTTCAATCATGGCGTAGGTATAGATTTCACTTCTTCATTTCTTTAAAAACTTATTATATTTAATTTTTTGAAAATAAAGCTCTAGTTTAGTACAAAAAGATAGAATTATGGAGTCAGAAAACAATAATTTGTTTAAAGTCTGTACACAGCATCAGAAGTCGGATAAATGAACGTATAAATAAACATAATGTACATGTCAATATTTCTAAATCAGTTTGGGGTACATTTAGCCACTAAATAATTTTGCAAAAGGTTCAAGTTCTTGTTTCAGACTAAAATTCAGTAGTCAGAAAAACTTTGGAGCAAACGCGAACAAGTTACAAACATTTTTTGTATACATTCCCTTCAGAAGGCATACAAAGAGGTCTCAATTAAAAAAAAAAAATTTTTAACATTTTTTTCAAAAATAGAGAGTAGAATAGAATAGAAAATGTTCTTAACTTGCAAGGGCATTTTTGCATTATTTTTAGTGCCGATGTAATTTGCCTTTTCTTATTAGAAACAAGTTATATAATATATTTATGATACTTGTAGGACATACAGTATATAAGGAATATTAGTTATTGTCTTTAGACCTATATACTATGTATCAAAGGCCAGTTCTCATTAAAAAAAATTTCGTCCGAAATGAGTTGCGCATTATTTTCCAAGCAACCACTTCAGCCCTTAACGCTAAGATCCCAAGTGGTACGAATAATTTTCATTGTGACTATATGTTCAAATATATATACATACTTACATATATGCATTTATATGCATTGTTTTGCATGCCTTGAACTATGTCAAGTGGCATTCCAAGAGCAGCATGTGCAAAGTCTAGTACTAAATAATCCTCTTCCAATTCACTTTCATACACTCACACACGCTTACACAAATCTCTAGGGAATTGTTAAGCACACGCTCTATACTCACTACACTAGGCTTAATTAGTTTGCTAATCACTCAGTTTAACTATATACCATTAGTTAAAACCTTTAAAATTTTTGTTAAAGTTCTGGAAAACTCGGTTTTGCCTTAAATGATTTGGTACCAAGTGCCTCCGAACAGCAGTAAGTAAAGAGGTAGGTGGCTAAGGTACAGTAGACCACTGTTTTTGCGGTTAAGTTAGGGGTAAGTAAGGCAACTTTGATGGGGGCGGGTTGCCCGCAACAGCGTTTGCCACAGACATCAGGCAAATTGTTGCTTGCAACGTTTTATGCAAAACAACAAGCAACACCAACAAGAACAACATGACACAGAGATACATAGTTAAGAGTTAGCTGCTGCGAGGCGTTGCGTCTCCTTTCATTTCGTTGTTGCGCTTCGTGGTGAAAATTTATTTTCGACAATTTTGCATGACAGCAGATAAATTGCTGTGATTAGTTTAGCTTTTGTTGCCGCCAACAGTTTGTCTCACTTTTAGGGTTTTTTTGGTTTGCGTTCGGTACGGGGTTCGGTACGGTTTCAGCCTGGTCGACAAGCGTAAGCGTGTGACAAGCGGTTCGTATTTGTTTCTGGCGGTATTGTGGTTACCACCGAGTGATAACAACGCATATTTTGTAACTGGCCGTCAAAGGAATCAACATTTGTCTATCGCTAATTGTAAGAGCTTTGCATGCTGAGAAAATGCGAAATATTTCATCATAGTTAGTAGGGGATCAGCATGAGTGCACATTGAATGGAGGGCACTCTTTCACAGATGAAATGCAAAGTAAGTGTGAGAAAATGCTTTCATGCAATACTTGAATATGCAAGGGTTGGTAAACGCAACAAGAAAACCAAACCAAAAAAAAAAGTGTAACCAAACAGCAAAACTAACCTGAATGTATCGGAAGAGAAAAGTATGCAAGCAGGTACAAGTTTGAATACACTTTTTAGATCAAAAGTTTACTTTTGTTTCCGATTTGTTGAGAAATTTTTGTTTCCGAAAACAATTCATATAATTACTATGCATATTATTATTATTTTTAAAAATATTTTAATTTTGGGCAAATTTTAAATTAGCGTTATCTCTTATCTTTATTGATATTCAAATGAAATTACCTCAAACCAACTAGCAAAGCTTAAAGAAACACCTGCATGAATACTATCGAATATGCCAACAGTTTCTCATAAATTATTATCATAGTTTATGAAGAACCATCTTAATAAGCGTGACAAACATTTGAAAGACTCAAATAATCAGTAGAACAAAGGTGGGTACGTCTTCTACAATATAAAACACATCGCGCTGTGAGCACGAAAAATTGCGGAAGGAACTCTACAACGTCACACACACTTACTACTATTATCAAATTATAATAACAAAATTAAGTTATAAATATAAAATAAATACTCAATTGGCTTGACACTTTTCGACTTGCGTACATGTAAATGCCTTTTTGAGTTCTACACAATTCAAGGTATCACGAAAGTCATATACACCCAGTTAGTTTATAACCAAGAAAGTTTTAAAAAATATGGGCTTTGCTGCAGAGGAAGTGAAAAACCTCGGCACAAGCAAAGGATGCAAACAAAAAATTTGCATTTGTTTTGTTGGCCAAAGCATGCCACAAAAAGTTGCTTTAAGATTCCTGATATTTGCTGTAACTAAAACTAAGGCTTCTGTCCAAAAGTGTTCATTTTTTCCATTCTGATTTTTGTTGAAGTTTTGGTTTCATTAAATGTATGCCCCAGGCACAGTAAAGTGTGGTAGAGTCAATATAAAGAGCTATCGACAAATAATCTGAAGACTCGATCATGATTTGAATGCACATTAGTTGCAACAGTATCGCTTCACAATGGCCAAACAACCAACTGGTCCTGTGAGCAGCTTGCGTAGGACCCCAAGTTCTGCATCAGACACACATGTTTATTGTTTTAAGCAATAGAACAATAACAACAAGTTCTACCAGAACCGGAACGACTACAAGAACAACAAAAACAATCAAAACAACAATGTGCAAGACATGAAAAAACGATGTAACATTCTGGAAAATTGTGAAAATCCAAAGAACGAAAAGTTTTCAATCCCTTCACAACGCTTGTGATTGAGTTCATGGGGTGCGTGTGTGTATGTGTGTGCCTCTGGTCGTGTGAAATGTTTGTCAAACTGCGTCATATTTTTTTATGGAAACGTTGAGGGCAGGCTTTGCCATACACTGCATACATATGGGGAAGTACAGGATATTACGGCTGCACGTAAAAAGTAGTGGCCTGGCCATTGACTGAGATAACGATGGACTTGTGGGGCGTAGTAGAATGTGAAGGAATGCAGCTGAACAACTCTAGCTGCATCTGGTTTTATTATCCAATGACTTCTATTTTTAATAATGTAATTACAAATCGTTAAAATTAAAAAAAAAAAAAAAAAAAAAACAAAATTAAATTTAGCAGAAATCCATAAAACTACTTTTGAAAACTGCATGTTGCTCTTGCCTCATGCAAACATTTCAAATGCATTTTTCTTTTGTGCAAAACAGGGTATTCCACACTCGAGCAACATATCCCAACTGATTTATATTTTTTACGTTTGTATGGTTATCCGGATGTGCCTGGGTGCGTGACAGGAGCAGCCAAATAAGCAGTGCTGTTGTTCTTATGCGACATGTTGCCACACTCGTACACATACCTCGCTGCTTGCACCTTTACACCTTACGCCGCTGCTCATTCATCAGTCACTCAAAATCCAATGTGGCAAAAACAACAGCGCGCCAGGACATGTCAGCCAGCTGTCTGTTAGCTGGCGGCCTGCCACGCGCAGCCTCGTGTCGCCGAGTTCATCAGGGGCATCAACAACAACTTCTGACAACAACTAAAACAGTGCCAACTTGACGCAATCAGTCGCCGACACGCAATAATTCACTTACAACTGCTACTCCGGCTGCCTGTCGTACCAATCCCAGCCAGACCCAGCCAATGCCACTTGGCGGCAGCCAGTCAGTCACGCTGCAGGATTAACCTACCATCGTTTCGGGCTCACATTACAAACTCAACCCTTAATTCACAAAATAATACCCTAACATGAGCCGCGCACAGTTTTAATGGCCAAGAAATTTGCGTGAACATTAACAGCGCCATTTTTATTTTATTATATTTCAAGCCACTAATGGACGTGCAGCAGTGCAACAACTAAGCACGCACTCACCCACTCACTCACAAACACACACACACTTATATTGCACATGAATATACCATGAGTTTCAACAAATCGAAAAAGAAGAATATACGTTTTAAAGTTCTAAAAAATATTTTATTTAACCTTGGCCAAATATCAGAAGTAACTGTAGGTTGTGCGTGTGTCACATACAAAGGGTGATTTTTTGGCAACTGTTTTTTTTTTGGCAATACTATTTTAAACCGGTGACATAGTTTAGATGCGTTGTGTTACTGTCAAAACAGGTGGCTTAGTCGTAATTTATCCATGAATTGACTATAGAATTTTATTATCAAAGTTCATACTCGCGAGTAGAATAGTTACGTGAATAAGCAACATTTTCCGCATTTGGGCTACCAATGCATTTCACAAAAGATGCTGTTGGGCATGCATTAGGGGCTATCGTTGGACCCGTACTTTTTCATAGACGGCGAAGGCAGCAACATTATTGTGAATGGCGAGCATGCAATTAAAGTGCTCGACTTAGGTATTTTAAGATTGATAAAGGTAGTGCCAAATGCCACACAGCACGCAAAACAATAGTCCGATTGCAAAAAAACGAGTTTGGTAAGCAGTCTGTTTTAGGTTTGAGTCCATTCAATTTACCATCAAGTTTATGTGTTTTAGTGCCAGAGTTTTTTGTGAAGCTATGTTGAAAGTTACATTTCCAATATTTAAGAATTTTTTCATGAGATACCAGCCGAAATGTTGAAAGCAGTAAGATTATCTATAAACATTGCATTGTTCTGATCGTCCTATCGACTCACAGATATATATATTTTTTTTTAAATTGCAAATGTTTCCGTGTTCAAATGAGCAAGATCTTCAAAAGATACGCTATACGAGATATTAATATGTAGATATTGACTAATCAAAATTAGTTATAGCCAGTAAAGATATTACTTAAAAGAGATCTCTCTCTATTTATTCTTCAGCAAGAGTTTTGCTTTCTTTGCACTTCTATAATACGCTTTTAAATAATATTTCACATAACTAGCTTAAATATTGTTTTTAAAAAATCAGTAAAATATAAATTATTATTTAGTTATTCTTAGTATAGTACTTAAACCAAAGAAGTCAAGCTCGTGTAACTCTAAATATACGCTTATATTGCGGCGATATAATGCCCTTATAAAGTATTTTTAAAGCTGCGAGCGCGAAGTCTAAATTCCAAATTGGTTGCAATTCGAAAAAGAAACACCTATATTCCTGTATAAACACCATCTACCGGCCATACATGCCTACCATCATACACTTCAACTGTATGATGCCCCTTGGTGCACATTTGCCGGCAGCTTAAAGAGTTTTATATGTGCAACGGTGCGTATGCGTAACTGCAGTCGACCAAAGCCTTTTTAATATGCTTGCAAGCTCGCTAAAACAATTTATTTTCGTTGAAAGTTTTAGTTGCTCCTTTTTTATATGTAGCCTCATGCCTCTTAATTTTTATGTTTTTAATTGTTGGCAGCATTACCGAACTCGACGACCCACAAAAGTTTATTGCACGTGCAGGTTAATAAAAATTTCTAGAATGCATTTTTCGCACAACAACTTT
Organism: Chymomyza procnemis; assembly: GCA_035046065.1. Classification (NCBI taxonomy): domain Eukaryota; kingdom Metazoa; phylum Arthropoda; class Insecta; order Diptera; family Drosophilidae; genus Chymomyza; species Chymomyza procnemis. The sequence goes on along the minus strand of JAWNOJ010000023.1, from coordinate 4,362,260 downwards.
TACCTTTCGCAATTGTTCTCAGAAATTGGAGCGTTGGTCAATTGCAGTTGAACAAAGTTGAAAAACTTTTGACGTGCAGCTTTTACGAAGCACACACCATGACACCATGTAGTGCGCCACAGTATTCTATGGATAACACATTCCTCACACACACACACACGCAAATTCCTCATACACACACCTCATATGAGGACTTTGCGGCTTGGAATTGGCCTTGATAACTTTTGCATGCAAGTGAAAGCCATTTTTGTTTTTGCTTATTTCGTTTTTTTTTTTGCGGTTCATTTGTATTTGAAATATGGAATTTATATAGGGTAGTGCTAGAAAAGTTGCGCAATTTGCAAGACTGTTTGTAATTTCGGAATAGTTTTTCGAATGCCTTTGCCGCGTTCGCACACTTTACCTCATGTGGTTTGCGGTTACCTCATGTGTAGAAATTTTCATATTGTGTCCGACACATTCTTAAAAACGCATTCCCCGAACGAACTAGTGTTATTTTAATGGATAGCTTTAGCACGCTTTAATGCATGTGCCCTACTAAGCTTAATAACTGCAATTCGGCACTCCAAAACCACAATTGCAAGCTTATCGTAATAATGCATGCAACACCAAAAAATGTGGTAAAGTCAATTGGTGTTGACTTGAATATTTGAAAAAGCACTGCTTTTGGCAGAACAAGCAGTGCTTGTCTATAAAACGAACAACAAGCAGTGTGGCGTTATTCGCTCCATAAAACTTAGCGTGTGCAGTGTTAATAGGGAAAAAGCCTACCTATCAAATTTTAAATGATTCTGGCAAGATGTATGCAAAAATGAATATAGTAACTGATGTTTTTCTTCCTTTACTCCCCACACCAAGAGCACTTATACTTTCCAATTTTACTTTGTGTTAAGCCTCTTACATACACCCCTACTGCCTGCAAGTCATTAGTTTATAAATATTTTCAACTGTTAGTCCCATAAAGAGCAAGCCAAATTTTACACATTTTGGCCACATATTTGTATGTTCATACCATTCATAATGTCTATGATTTAAATCAAACGAAACAATGTGTACAAAAAGTTTTTTGTGCGACGGAGTGTACGTAGTACTTCATAAATACGCAATCATAAAACTTTGCCCATTAGGCAACCCCCTAAATCCCTCCTGATCTTGGTACCGAAGAGCTACAGAGTGCACAGCTTGTTGTAGTTGGAGCTGTTGCCACGGCGACCTGCCGCTGTGCGCTAATTAATGATTCAATTAAACGCAGCGGGCGTCAAACGGCGTGCGCTACCATGTCCCCCGTCCTCACATTTTCCCGTTTTAGCTGCGTCCAGCTCCTGCTGCTGCTGCTGCTCCACGCAAAAAACGCACAAACTAACTAAAATCTACGAGAGAAAATATTTCACTAATGCAACAACAAACAGCGGCAAAAACTTACTTTAACGAGATAAATAGACAAACAGCTCAATTTGTACTTTGTGCTCTGTGGATAGAGTGAAACATTCAAACGCCAACGCCAACATCCACATCCACATTCAGCTCCAGATCCACATCAACGCCAACATCAAAATGTTTAAATAGAACATTGGACGACAGACTGTCAGAAGATCATTAAAGCTAGGCTATGCTTTGTTGTATAGGCTGCTGCTTCCATGGATTGTCCAAGATGCATATCTTAAGCACTTGTCTACTTTTGAACTAAATATTTCGGTGTCTGCGGCTTACTTAATTGGTTAAATACTTGATAGTTAGACAATGGAGACACAAGTTGCTGTCAGCCGGCCTCTTTGTCTGGGTTTCAGTAAAGCAGCTAGTATTTTAGTTGACTGCCCCAAACATGGTGTGGACAAGTAAGATCTGAAAGATTCCACTGTTGGGTCTGCCAATTAACCAATTGTTGATAAACAAATTAACTAAATACCCCACGCACTTACTGAAGTCGACAGAGCAGCCATATGAATGCTTGTAAATAGGAAGAAAAACAAATTTCTTAAACGACAGATAATCATATTCTGCTGCTTTCATCAAATTGAATGTGCTTTCGATTTTAAAAGTATTTAGGCTGCATGGTGATTACATGCAACGAAATGTGGTCAAATCAACTAGATAAAAGGCTAGAAAGTGGCAGAAGCTATCTTTTTAACAAATATTCCTTATTTGAAAAATTTTAAATTAAAAGAAGACGTCAACTAAATATTTACGTCAAAAAGAATGTATACGCTGTTTGCTAACTTGGCTAAAAACATGGCAGATTTCAGAAAAAAAAATCAGTTTAGCCAAACCAAATTTTCAGCCAAAAATGTTTAGTTATTTCATAATTCTTTAAAATAATATAGAATGTGACACCCAAGATTAAAGATTTTTGGACATATAGCGGTTGAAACTAAATCTACGACTTTTAAAAAAATAAATGTTATTCGAAAAGTAATTAATTTTAAGTTTAAACGACTGCAATTACAAAAAACAACGTAAATCGCTTGACATAATTTTGAATTCATTATTCTATTTTCAAAAGCAAAAACGATAGTCTAGACTTAGTTGGATATTTTTTTTCTTTTCGGTTGAAGGTGCTTAAAATAAGGGCAACCTTATACCCGAACATTAAATTTTCATCACTGCAATCATGGAGACATAGGGAGAGTTCAACTTCATCTAAACCCACAGAAACAAAGTGTTCTAAAGCATTGCTTTGAATAGTTGCTGAAAAAGTTGCATTAAAACTGATTTTTTTGAAACTATTCTCGAAGCATATTCAGGTTTAATAAAGCACTCGAACACGATTTCTGTAAAGCTTTTGTCAAGAAATGAGAAAGGAAGTTAATTTACAAAAAATACAAATCCATTTACAACTAACATATGCGCCAAAAAATGTATTCCCACTTATAACCGCAGATCTAGAAGAACAATTAAGAAAGTAATAATATAAGCGAACCCATTAGCTTTTCTTCAGAATCCTTAGTCTTGATGCTATGTGGTTCTCAAGTCAGAAATTCCCTAGACGATGACTTCATAATGTCTTACAAAGTTATTATCAAAATTTTAAATGCAACGAAGTGCAAATGGCTTACGCACGCTTGGCTTAATGCAAATTGGCCAAATGACTCGAGTCTCTAACTTGAGTCAGCTGTCTTAGCATTTATAACCACAAAGATATTGTAATAAATATCCAAATGCATTGGGCTTATCAATAGCATTAAATTGTGAAGCGGCATTTAAGTATTTTATTTTATGCCTCAAAACGTCGCAAGCGACAACAGCTGAGTTGCAAATATGGTAACTAGTTGTCTGAGTGACTGTGACTAGGTTGCAAGTAATAATTTGGGGTGAATATATGTGAAGCGGGAGATAGATATAGATTTCTTTGATTTTTAGAATACTTATATTTATGTTTCGAGAATGGTATACGCCAGCGTACGATACTTACAATTTTTTGAAAGAGCACGACTTGGCTGACATGTGGTCACATGCCACACAGCAAATGAAACAATCATCAAATTGGTGCTGATCAATTGGCCGCCTAGAGTATGTCAGTTAATTTCTCCAGACTTCATTTTGTGGGGTTATATTAATTATTCGTAAATATTGACACTAAAAACCCATACGGAAGAAATTATATGTGGAATACCAGCCATTATAACTTATCTTTAGACATATCATTATATCCATCTTCAAATAAATAAAATATTCGTAATTTTTTTTAGAATATTTTACTTTTTGAAAACACTTCAAAAATCACGCTTTACAATAATAATATTGTCCACACATCTTCAACTATGAGGACAGTGCGTTTCTTAAATTCATACCCACACGCCTATTAAGCTGTTTGTATAAATTATGATCAATTAAACGACTACAACCCAAATGCATAATGCTTTCATACGAGCATATATGCAGATTTCGATTTTGAACGCTAAGCCAAGCTAAGATCCTCTTAAAGTGATTAATGAGCAGATGCTAGATATGCCCACTATGGGCAAAGGCGCAGCCAAAGCCTTCACATAGTTGCCAACTAATTGCGCTCATCAGCAGTGCTAGTTCGCACATACATTACTTTGTTTTTATATATAAAACGATTTATTTTCCGACTAGTATATAAGAAATTTAAAAATCATTAGCCAAAACCAAGTGGTCTTTGACTGTGAGCAGCGCTACAGAAGCCAAGACAAGAAAAGCGAAAAGTGAAAAAAAAAAAATGAAAACAAAAAAGAGTTTTGCCATAAAGAATGAAAATAAAATGGTAGGGGGTACTACTTACATCCAAGTCGGCACGCCTTGGAGCGCCACCACAGAATTCAAACCGGCAGCGGTCAGAAGCAGAAATGTCGTCGTTATAATCCACAATGAAAAATGCTGCCTTTTAAGGAATGCCATTTTGCCAAGCCAAGTCTTAGTGGCTGTTGATGTTGATGTCGAAGTCGATGTCGATGGCAATGTGGAAGTCCCAGTCAAAGTCGATGACGGAGAGGAGAGCAACTCTGCAACTGCTAGCGAGTGTCCAAAGGAGCAGCAGTAATCAGGCAGCGTTGCGCTGACTGAGGTTTACCAGTTTTGCTTATTATTATTATTAGTTAGGGGATCTGACTGTTATGCGTGGTTTGTAAGGTTTTCAAAAAGGGCTTTCCTTTGTTGCTCTTACGCTTGCTTCTCTTTTTTATTTTTTTCTCACCTTAGCCCTGCAAATTCCCACATTATTAATCACTTTGCCACGTTGGTTCGTTGCTTTACTTTATTTTGCTGAACCGCTTTATATTCGGTTTACACTCGTTACACTTTTTTTTCTCAGCCCCCTTGCCTGAAAACGATTTTCCTGCTCAGCGTTGACGACTGTTCAACGGCGCAGTGCCGGGCAAATTATGTGGAAATCACTTATTTCTTGTAATTTTTCATTTTTGACACTAATCACATTTTATTGTGGTGAATTTTTCAAACAACAAAAAACAGCTAAAGCACATACCGAAACGGTTTAAATTTTATATAGAAGTTTGTATTTAAAAAAAAAACCGTATGCAATAATACTTATGTATTTGGATCATAAATCAAGACGGCGATCGAGACATAATGCCAACGACAGTATTTCAATACGGTGCTCCCAAAGCGCTTTGGAACACTTAAATGCGATGAGCGAGGTAAGGCGCGGGCTTTGTGTAATACGGTTTATCTGTAAATAAAAAGCAAAGATTTCGTTTGATAAGTTTTAATGATTCGTATAATACTTTGTAATGTTTTTATAGCTGTCAGGGTATATCATAGGGCTGGTTAAGCAACATCAATGGCTATGATTTTAGTATCTTGAACTTATGACTATCTATTCCTTTTATCTTTATGTGTGTTGAGATCGAAACCAGCAAATGATGGGCAGCATATCGGGTATGCCCTATAATCAGTTGTTGCACAGTGGTTCGAGTTATATTTTATTTCAACATTTATTAATTGAAAATAAAATATGTATATCCAACTTATTCAGCAGGTATATGAGTTTTAGCTTAGCGGCGCATAGCACACAAAACGTATCTTTAAAAATCTATCTGTGTCATTCTCGTTGAATTGAAATAAAAAATATATCGTAAAAACTCTACGATTATTTGTCTTACTTTTGATAACTGAGGTTTTATATTTTCTAAGCCCCAAAACTGCAAACCTGAAAAAGCTCATTTGAAGTTGAGATATCCCATTTACAAGTATGTCAAGTTCAGGGCTTAGGAAAAAATGGATCTACCGAGTCATTTACAATAATTGCCTTATGCAAGCGAGATTATTTTCCAGCAGTAGCAAGTTTATTTAACCAACGATGACCGAATCTGAATTTATTCTGAAAAGTTGACTTAAATTTAAAAGTAATCTTTAAATTTTATTAGAAGTAGTGAATACTACCAAAAAATGAAGTCTCTATGTAGTGGCTCTAAAGTTAGCTACTCTATTGAGAAAAGTCAATCTATTTTGATAAAGAGTACAGCGCAATTAAAGCTACAAATGTTGTAGAAAATAATAGCTGTAACCTCATAAGGTGCTACGTCTCACAAGGGACTACACAGGAATAATTGCAATTAAATCTGCTGTGATTCGTAAAATGAAGAAACTTAAATTTCTTACGGATTCATTTTTGATTGCTGCGGAAAATGAACGAAACAAACCGCGATATCCAAAATTTCTTTCTATTTTTTGAGATCGCATGCACGACTTAATGTCTACATTTTTACAATTTTTTAGCATGAATTTGAGGAAAATATAGTTTTTTCACACTCGAAGCAACTTATTGATTAATAGTTTTTTGTTTAATGGCTTCGGGTACAAAACCGTTGTAAGCGATTTCGAACAATCAAGCATTATTTTAAGCCAGCGCGAAGGTCATAGCCATAAAGACGGATTACATGAATCTGAGCACTTATTAATAAGTATTAAATGAATATATGTATAAAATTGCTATCGTAGTAAAAAATAAAAACGGTTAACAATAGGAATGGTACACCAACAGTCTCAGTTCAACTTGTTCTTCAACAAGATGCTGGTTCCGACTGGTTTTAGCCGTCTAAATTGTAGCACAGCTGATAAAGATTAGTTTATTTTCCATTCGTCTGCTTAAAGTATCTTAAACAGACTACACATTTTTTGTTACTTTTTCTCAATAGGAGTAACCACTGTGCGTGGCTTCCTCTTGTCCAACGAACTAACATCAAAGTTAAGAGACGCAGACGTTGGGCAGGGTTGCCAAGGCACGGCAATTTAAATTGTCACTTTAGTGCTTGGTGGAGCGATGGGGTTAGTCGGTTCGTCAGCTTGTCTGGGATGTTTTTGTTGCCTAGCACAAAGTCAAAGAGTTATGAGCAGGTTCATAAATTAAAATTTTCCGCTGTGCGCGTGAAAATGGAAAAGGCAGCTCATACAAATGTAATGGAAAATCTTTCGGTGTGTCGCCACGACGACCAATACGCGCAGTCTGCAACATATTTTTTTTCTATTCTATTTCATTCTATAAATTTTTTTTTTTTAACTTTTACAACCACTCTCACGGAGTCTTTTATTATTGTATTTTATTTTTTGTTTTGCTTTTATTGTGTACATATTTTTATTGCATTTTTCACTCTGCTTTGGGAGCATATTTCACTTTATTAGCTTTGTGCTTGTGTGCAGTGTTTTTTATTGCAGTTTTCCCAGTGTTGTCGTCATCATCATCATCATAGACGACGACGACGACGACGACAAGGTCCTATATGTAGTAGTTCCATATAGTTCCTTCGGCAGTTTTCCGGGCACTCTTTTAGAAATATCTTTCATTTTTGTTGTGGCTGCAAGTTGGCAATGTTTAGACATCGTCAGATATGGCTTTCGGGCGCATAGTGGGCTGACAATTGCATATTCCAACAGTTTTATGCATTTTATTTTATATGTCACTTGGGCGGAAAATCTTTGAGCATTTTTTCCACAATGAATTACATTATTGTGGTATTAAGTCGATAAATTGAAAGATCAACAACATTGTTTTGTCTTCTTCTGAACATAAACATTACTTACCGCAAACCCAAATTAAACCCTAAAAGGTAAATATATTTTACATGACTCATTAAGAGGCCAAGCCAAGGCCAAGTAGGCATAAAACAAATACTTAAATATCCCTCAAAATTAAAAAAGAACCCTGTCACTTCTGCCTAATTGAGCCTACAGGTTTTGTTCCTTTTTTCTTGTTTCGGTTGACATTTTGGTTTTTGTCGTTATTTTTAAATGACTGCTGCCTGATGCGATCTGTTGTGGCACGTAAATAAACGTAACTAAAATCCTTATCAGCTGTGTTGAAGGTCCCTTTTTTATGTGTAGCTCGGGCGACCGTATTTATTTTTTTTGTTTTGCCTCTTGTTCCCTCGTCTCTGCTGGCTTTTTCAAAGATTGCTTACTCATTTTTATGGCTTAAGTGCCCGGCCATTGACTTGAAATGTCATTATTATTATTACTGTCAGTGTATATATGTGTGCGTGTGTGTATCTGTTGGTATCTGTGTGCGTGTATCTGTGAGTATGTTTTCACTTTTGACATATTTTCAAAGAGCCAAAGGCGCAACAGGCTTTTTGTACTCTGCTGCTATTATATAGAGTTTTCCTCTCCACTCAAACATGCGTACATGTAGACCTACACTAAGCTTGTGTCTTCCTTGTCTGCTCATAAATTTTATATACACATGTATATATATGTAGAGTACATTATATACTAAATGTGTCATATATATGGCAACAGGGCACAGCTTTGTGTTTGTTAACTTTATTTTAAAAGCGAATCAACTTTATATTTAAATCTTTTTAGCCTGTTTACGGTTTTAAAGTCGCCGTCTGGTCATTCAGCCTAATTGCATGTCATTAAATTGTATGCCCAGTACATCTTCATCACCTTGACAACGCGGTTGGTGTTCCGGCTGATTCCCAGACTCTGGCCATTATCAATGTCAGCCAGCTTGAAGCAGACAAAAAGCAAAATAAACGAAGTTTGCATACTCTACTGAAATAACAAAAATGTATTATTTTTCATCCAAATCTATTAAATTGATGTTAAGAATAAATTTCAAGTTCTTCAACTTTAAATTAGCAATTTATTATCTGTCAAATTATGAAGTTAGTTTTTTAAATGGGAATCCCCTTATGCAGAACATATTTTTTATATGCTTTAGTACATTTTACTCGATGACAGTTGAAAAGGTTGAACTTTGAGTTTATTATTTCTTAAAATATATTCAGAAACATTGTTTTTAAGTGAAAATTTTTATTGAATCGTATATTGTGCCATAAACCGTCATCAAACCGGTTTTGAGATACGGTGAAGAAACAATAATTATTTTCGAAAGCAAACTGCTGTAGATAATATTTGAACCCATAAGGAATATTGAGTAACTTCAACCAAGCAGTAACAAATGGCTATTGAACCTAATAAAAATGGTGCATCAATTTTACGATTGCGTAAAAGATGGGCTGAACAAGGGCACTATCTGTCGAAGAGCTCTTTGATAATATGAAGGGATCTTACATAAATAAGGTGTGCATAATGAATTGGTCAGAAAGCGCCAGAAATAGAGAAAATCGGAGGCGTTATGTTGAAGAGTCTAAAGCTTATATAGAGCTTTGACGCTGTACGCAGAAGAAGATATTGTGATACTTCAAATAGGCATGCCTCCAAATGCTGCAAAAGATATCTGCTTAATTACTTTTTTTATTCCAATTTATAAGCCAAATCAACACAAACTTTTTTAAAATATTAAGTATAAAATTTTTAGCAGACTTCTGAAATAAAATTTTAAAAATTCCTTTAAATTTTTTTAAGAATAATTGTAAATTAACGTAGTCTTGAATGAGATTGAAGTGCCAACGGTAAGACTGTTCCCGAAAAACGTTTTAAAACAAAAGATTTCAATCATTTTATTAACATGGACCCAGTTTTTGTAGCTACGTCTTACTAATGTTTAAAACATTTTTTAATTTCAAAAAAGTACAGATTCGTACAAAGTCAATTTACACAATTCTGCTATTGTAAAAAAAAAGTTTTACACATGAAATTGAATCCTAAGAATGCAGTAGTTCATTCATATATACTATGTTCTATATTAAAAAGTACTTTCAAAATCACTTTTTTTACCATGAATTATTCCAAGCTTACGTCTTGCTTGAGGAGACCTACCTGCAATGCTGCTTTATTTACAAAACTTTATCTGGACCACCTATGTCACCATCCCTTAGTAGCAAAAGTCGCTTACCGCAAGGGTATACAAAAGGAAAAAACAAAAATAAAAAAAAAGCGTGCGAGCAGCACTTAAACCAAATGAGAATCTGTCCAGAGTGGGTTCAGAAAACGTGCTAGCTCTAATAAGACTAATTAACATTTCAATGAGGCCAACAATAAGAGCAATGACAAAAGCAGACAATTGCGACGCGTGTGACTTCTCGGAAACAGTTGTGATGGCAATGGCTCTGGCGATGGCGATGGAGTCACCTACAGAAATCAAGACAGCAAAGTGAACAAGTCACAGCGGCTGCTAAGTGAAACCAAGCATGCGATTATTGCGCCAAAAGCAGATTGCAGCCATGTCAGCGCGACCTCTTAACCGACCACAATGGCCAAAATGGAGCAGTCGGCCAATAAATGGCCCACGAACCAAAAAATTCGAAGACGTGCACGAGTAGGAAAAAAAAATAAGCACTGCGCACGAAAAGTAAGTTAACGAAATCGCTGCAAATTGAATGAGGCAGCAACATGGTGTGGCACACAGATACAATATGGACTATATGTATTGTAAGGGGTAGGGGATAGATGAGGGTAAACTGCAAAATCACGCTTGCTCATGCGCTAATGTCACTTAATCTCGCCTGTGATTGATATTTCCAATTAAAGCAAGGACCTCAACAAAAGCAAATCAATTCGAGCGCACGGAACCCGCTTGAGTAATGCCGCTGACGGATGACGCCAACGCCAGCGACAACGTCAGCACGACGATATCCAACATTTTATCGAACAATGACGCGCCTGCCAATGGAACCAATCGACCGTGTGAATGACGACTTACCAAACTACATCAGCTCCTTTATGGACCATACTAGTGGCTCTTTTGTTGACGCACAAAACTGACTTGTTGCAAGCAAATAACGCCAGTCTTTTGTTTTCAAATCGTCCCACGTACTCTATAACGCCAATTAAACTTATTCGCAGCAGGCTTAACTTCTTTGGGAATTGTGAAACAAAAGCCTTCTAGTATGCATGGCATACATATGTGGGTAGAAATGGCTTAAATGGCTTTTACCCAATTCACGTTATGTGAAGCAAAGTATCTTACTAAATCTACTATCTGTCGGGTTGGTTCTACACTTTCTGTTATTATATGTACCACATGTTGTATGCACTACTTTGTATATTTGATGTGCAGATCTGCGCATTTGTGGTGCAGCTAGATTTCTTATGCATGCATGCCACCTTATTTTTTTTATTTTTTTTTGCAGTTTACCTTACTGGAATTTTATCAAAAATGTCATTTTGCTTTACATGCGAGTACACGGAAATTGAATGCATTTTAGCTGTACATAAACGAGCTTGAGCGAAGCATAGAGCAACGCATACTACATTGATGTCCTGAAAGTCCTTTAGTCTAAATTCCATTTGTGTCTCGTGTGGCATACACAGAAGTGAAATATCAGACAACAGTCCATCAGCTGCAGCAAAGTGGAGTTAAAGTAGCACACAAATATTTTCTGCAGATTTTACAAGCTTGTCATTTTTCAATAAAAAATCATAAAATGTTGCAACTTTGAAGTGGCCCTCTTAATGTTTTGGCTACATGTAATCCAATATTTGACCTTTTCGCTGCTTTCGCTAAAGTTTGACAGTTTTTAGCTTTAATGTTATCAAAACGATGTGATGATACATGATGAATTGTGTGACTGCTCCAAGTCAGAGTTTTGTATTAAATCTATAATACGAAACATAGTGCTTTGTCCTATGAACCTTCTCTCTTCTACATTTTATATTCAATGTTTTGCTGTATGCTGCATCCTATATGCTCTATGGTCTCATAACTTTTTATGTTCTTTGTTCAATATTGTATCTTATAATTTTTGTGAATTAGGCTCCATATTAATGGCAAAATATTGGATTATGACACAGAACAGCTGCTGATAAAAAATTCGGTCTTGTAAGGATTCCTAAATTTCAGCTCACATAAAGTAAAGTTAGAACTTTTTTCGTTTTGTTTTTCATTTCAGTATATGTTTTTACAGTTTTCAATAAAAAAATACTTTAAAATCTTCGCCAGTTTTAAAATAATTTACTTAAGTGCTCTATTGCAAATTACCCTTTTTGCATTAATATATTCTAATTTTGCGCAGTATTAATTTTCAAGGAAAAAATGTTTAAATTCTTGGAAAAAAAAATAAAAGATTTTCGGTTTTAATTTTGATACTACTACATACTACCTTTTTGGGCCCCACACTAAGTTATGTCAACGTCGCATCGATTATAAGGCTCCTATAGCTTTCTGATCGAATTTAAAGACTTAAGTTTTAGTTTTTAATGCAGCAGCAGAATTTCTATCTATAATCTACCCTACGAATCAATAATATAAACTTTTTAAGAATGAAAAACAAAACTAACAAAGTAACTAGCGGCACTTGGTAATTCTTACTGATAATGACTTTCTAAAGACTTTAAGTGAATCGATTCCGAGTAGAAAATTACCTAAGCCAGTGGCGAAAAAATTAGCGACGAGATAAACATCGCTTAAAACGAACAAACAATTAATATTTGCGATTAAACAATCAACACCGGTAGCGTTCTCGCCTCGAGAAGTGTAACATTGGTGGATTTGCCTAGTAGTGACAGTATTTATTCAACAACCAAATATTATTATAGGATTAACATATGGTGGACGCCAATAATTGCAAATGGTTGACAAACTGGGTTAGAAAAACCACGATATAGTTTCCAATTTTTGTTCATTGTAACAATATTAACTCTAATTCAATTAAATTTGATAAACTTTAGTGTAAAACTTAGCATAACTTAGATTTCCACTGCAGTTGGATGTACGAAAAAAAAAAAAGTGAAAGCGTGGGACTTGTGGGCACATTCAAAACCGAATTGGCGGAACGCTCCAAATACTCATCGTTAACACGACACACGTCATCATGAGTTCCTCAAGTGGACAGACAATGCGGCAATTGCGGTCTTCAGTGGACTCAAGACACAAACTATAGTACAACAACAAAAACAAGAGCAACCACAATTCACAACATTCAGATGAGAGAACCCATAATTGTAACTGATGTGAACTCACGCGAGTGAGCTCCATATGAAAGATGTTGGAATCTTGTATGCCGCCTGAAAAAAAAAAATAAAACAGACAACTGTGTCTCCTAATAAGCAGCCCATTAGGCAGACACATAGCCATATAATATGTTGTAGGTACATATAGTGGATCTCTAGCACGTACTTATAGCTATACAGCACATATGTGTAGTGGGTACTCGTCGTACTACTCGTTTGAGTTGGAGGATGCTGCCAAGACGTGGGCATGGGTAGCCCAGCTCATTCATACATTTTAATGAAATCTCTGCGTGCTAATAAAAACGCTCAACTGTCGTGGTATACAGTTGAGTTATGCACGGACTGGGCTGACTACTGGACCTTGAGACAGATCGCACTCAAGCAGTTAATTGTGCCTGATGAGCTGTCGTTGGCGTCTATGCGCAATGTACAGCCGCTGTGGCTCTGTGGTTCGTTACATTATTTAAAACGAGAGTTTTGCAATAAATTATGTTATTGATATGGCACACAGACAGACAGTAGACAAATTGCAATGATACCCCTATAATTATAGGGGTTTCCCGCACGCAAATATCGCATACTCGCGCTACTGATGCGCCCCTGTTGTTATTTATTGCATAATTTATGTAAGGAGGCATCATGCATCATACCAGTGTGCTCGTAATATTCCCGAAATATACTTAATATGTTAATAAAGAGTAGCATAAAGTTTCAACATCAACAACAACGACTACGTAAAAGTTGCATGCTTATTGTGAATGCGACAAATAAAGTTTAACTTTTATTTTGTGGGATTTAAGTTCGAAAAAGTTTGTCACTACCAACTAAATGTAATACGTTATAAAGTATGCTTCGGACATGCAAAGTGCGACTACGCAATAAATTTTATAGAACTTCCACGCAATTGATAGAAGTTGACACCTTGCCGTCTGCCAGCTGTCAACGTAGCTTACCACTTGAAAATATGCTGCAACTACGGGAAAAACATCAAGAACAACAATAACAACAACAACAGCAGCCCATACCCGTATAGCAGAGGCATAGCCGGAAAAGCCGACACTGCATGAATTGTGGAATTGTGCGGTGGAAAAACGAAATAAAATTATGTAAATTGGAATTCAAAAGCGTTTTGTGCTGTTGAATATAATAACAAATATGACAACAACACAAAAGACCGAAAGAAATGTCAAAATAAAAGCTTCGCACCGACAAATATTATGATGAGGAGGCTCATAACGCAGTAGACAACAACAACAACCCGGCGACCAAAGTCACACACAGCTAGAAATATCTGAACATAAAACACTATACTACAAAAACGGGGTAAAGTTATAAAAAGTCCATAACTATTGCATGCAGCATGGACACAAGCATTTTTCTTTGTATGAGCGAGAAGTGCAGTCGGCAAGAACGCAAAAGAGCGCGAGAGCGACAGCCGAGCAAATGCATGTGAGATAGTTGACACTGCTCTCTTATATACGGAAATTGGCAGCATATTTAACGTCAAAGTTGACAAAAAAACAAGCATTTATTAATCTTATTTATACAATAAAATAAAAACGATTTATTGTAAATTATGACACGGTTTTTAACATTTGTATTGAAACTAATATTATTAGGTAAGCGGAAATTGTATTATGCATGTAAGAAGTGATTTCGACATCTTTTACCTAACCTAAGTCATGACACAGTGCCTTGAACTTTTTTAAGATGAAAACAAATTAAAAAATAGAATGAATTCACCCTGTAGGGCGAACTTTTTACCGAAAATTAACATCAAAGATTGGCTTAAGACCTTAAGATTTACAATAGCCGAGACAAAGAGGGGAAAAAAGCTTAAAAAATTTAAACATTATTAGACAGCTGTTTAAAATTCATTTACTCTTATAAACATCCATCTATATCTACCTATATATGTCTATGACTATATAAATCTATTATGTAGTTTATCCTAATCAGTCAATATATAAGTATCCTACTCAAGGAATTACCACACATATGTCTATATACTATTATACACCTCAATAACTTTATGGCTTATTACTAGGCAGATTATAATTTGAAGTTGAGTAAAAAAAATAGTCTTATCTATTATTTAAAACATAATTTTTGTTTCTTATTAATGCATTTTTGTTTTAAACATTTCTGTTATTCCCAATTTTGATAGCAAAGCAGGAATTATATATGTATTCGATCTGAGTCTGTTTTTTAGTAACATTCATTGATGATTAAGCAAACAATTAATGGCAATAAAATTCTTTTTTATTTCAGTCGCGTGTAAAAAAAACACATTTCTTCATTTAGTTCCTCTGGAAGCCACTGCCCATCACCCAGTTTGATGACTCGCCACATAGCCTACAAGCAGCTGGTGATCTACGTACTTATATATAATCTATCATATTGAAACACGATATATTTTCTGTGCCATAGACGTCTTAAACATAGTATGCAGACACGCGAAACGGCGTGACACACAGATGGCGCCAAAACTATCGCTAGTTATAAGCGCCATCTAGTCAGATAGATAAACAAAGTAAAAATTATAATCAGCTGTTGGTTTAAATTGCAGGTATTGTTTCTACAAATGCATGATAAAAATATGAAAATTAAATAAAAAGTTGACCATTTAATTATGTTCAAAGATAGGCTGCTCCCAGCTAAAAATTTAAGTAGCGCACAGAACCTGAATGCTGTTTATTTTTTTTTTTAAAGAAGCTTAGTTCGACTACAGTTTCCAAAACAATGAAACACAGCGGATGTTTATATTTATTCAGAAGCATAAGAAGCCCATCGCTTAGGTTACGATTTTTACTTACAACGCAATTCTACAACCCTTTCTTGGACCAACATTACGAATTAGTCATAAACTGTCAAATAAGCATATACTCAAATTGTTTGTTTTTAATTTATAAAAAATTGTAAATTTACTCAAGTTGAGATTTTAATCAAAGTAAATTGCTTCCAAATGTATAAAATCAGTATCGACCGGCCTGTATCGGCCTATCGAGACGTTTGAGTCAAAGTGTATTCATTGTATTTCACCGGTCCTTCCCATAGCTGCATCAGTAGTTGACTTTAAGTCGTTAAATTAAAAGTGTTAGTGAAATCCCCGTATTTGATGAGCTGATTCTTTAGGCCCTAATTCAAAAATCCATATTTGTGTTTTTTTCTAGCGTCCTCACCAAGCAATATATTAATTTGAAGCACTTTTAAGAACGTCTTAGAAGTTTGTTTCTATTTTCGCCCAAATCGGTTAAAAATTATGATTTTATAAGCAAATTTTTTGTTTCGCCTACAGCGCTCCATGGTATGGCACCGAATCGACAGTATTACATTTTTAGACTAGAAAATCTGTACCACAGAGCCATCACCTCGGACTTAACACTGTTTTACTGAAATGCTATACAACAATATAGTATCTCTCTTAACCAGATGTTGTACGTCAAAAACTCCTAAATTTAGTTCATCTATTTTTCTTTTAGTTTATCTCTTTTTTTGTAAAAACGCCTTATTGTATATGCTCTAAAATTAAACAAAGCAAAAAAAAAAAAATATCTATTAAATCAACGTTATTCCCGACTTGAGCATATTATTTTTTTATATGTCAATAAAGATTGAAGCATTAATTGCCAGAGGAACGCATTATTTTATCTCAAATAATACTAATTAGGGTTTAAGGGCACGTAGAAATCCAGACAACGAATTTCAGTAACTTTTCACATACAATAAAATTATTCAGTCGTGCTTCGAAGAATTAGAACCCTAAACCTCCGTGGTGCATTTTTCAGGATACGGCTGACTAACAATATTAGATTTAAATTTTGTTTCTCTCAGAAGCAACTGCAACTGTTTAGCTAGTTCCATAAATTTACTTTAGGCTTTAACCTTGCGTAAAGTCTATAATAAGCATCACAAAACTCGGAGATTAAAAACCAAATCGTGACCCCTACCGCATTTTATGTAATCTCATCCCATGATACTACTATATCAAATCAATGCCAGCGGCCCCCTCTAGAGAATGCGTGTGAATGAATACCTTGTAGTCTAGTGTTACAACTGCTTTGGTAGTAGTACGTTGTAAACCCCACGACGACACGTTGTTGCATGCCTCCTCGTGTTGGCGCACGCAGCACCCGCCGCGTTAATCATGTCAATTTGCTTGTTATTGGCTTTGCTTAGCCCCGGGCCTCTTGCCCCCTCGGCGGCATTTAAAATTGTTCAGGTTGTCACCTTCTTTTCTTGTTTCATTTTTTTTTTTTTTTTTGTTTGTTTCTGGGATTTTTTTTTCCCCGCGTTCCGGAGTGTTGTCAGCCGCTTGCGGGTGGTTCTCCATGCAGCTCTTGATGGGTTGTGGTTAATGTATTGTTGTTGTTGTTGTCGCTGGTGTTGGTGTTTTGTTGTGGTTAAGCATGCGCGCTGTTGCCTGTCAAAGCAAAAGCCGCTTAAATGTATTGTAACTAAACTTGAATCTGGTTAACGGAGGAGGCTTTTGTCGCACGAAAAACACATGGCCAGACAAGAGGAGACAGTGTAGCACACCCGTTACCATAGAATGCCAGTAAGCGGTTGTGGTGTGTTATGGGGGTCGGAGAGAGATGGAACTCAAGACCATCTGGTATCGCTTAAACAGTTACACAGCATTATTAAGTGCTGCCATGCCGCCATTGACTTGGCTAAAATTAGCTCTGTTTAGACTCATTTGGTCTATGACATTTAGCTTTCCACATTTCACATTTCCCTACTTGCTGCATGCAACATATCAAAATATGTATGGCCACAAGTAGTATGTCAAATAGCTTAGCATGACTTGGCAAACCGCAGGCGGACAGCTTAGGTTTTGGCCTATCATCTAAGCTGTTTGTATACCAAACTTGAAATGTTCGTTTATTTTATTTTTTTTTTTTTGGCTATACCCTGGAGCTAGGCACTTTAATTAATAGTCGTTTTCTGGGAATTGAGTTCCATTTAATAGTAGGCTGGCTCATCATCCATTTTGGATGGCATTCATTGAAATATTAAACGCAGTGTTTGCATAAAGCTCCTGTGCGGCATTTCAAAGAGCACCAAGTGTTTATATATACTTGTTTATGCAAACTGTATACATAAGCGCTCCTATACATATATACATACATATGTGTTTGTATGTATGTATGTGGTATGTTTACAAAGTGGGAGCCATTTTGTTTATATTGCAGGTAGACAAAATATCATGCACTTGCAAATACAAGTAATCAATTCGAAGCACTTCAGTATAGAGGGTCTATCAAAGGCTTCAAGCGTGCTTTATCAGTTGACAAAACTGAAAATAAGTATTTTTAAAGTATCGTTACTTAGAGCCCGTACACAACACGCATTTCACATTGTGAAATATTACGCACGAAACTTTTCAGCAATCGTTCTCAGTTAACAAAATAAACAGTGTTGCCCTAAATGCCTCAAGTAAATTGGAAGCTCTTCGTTTCATTTAATTTGCAGCAGCAGTGAAAAAAGATTTTTGGCGCCTTCGTGCGGAATAACGTACAGGCACATTAATTTCCCAGAAATTGATGGCAAAGCAGAAACATATAGGCCGAGAAGTTAAAGATGACTGCGACGTAAGCAGAATTGTGGTGCCATATTTATTACAATTGAAATCCAAACATCTTTGAAAAATCTGCCACTTTCGGATTTGCTCAGGGTGGAGTTCTGTTTTGTACACAAAACACCCAAAAATAATACGCTTCATAAAAATCAATTTTTATTTTCTAAATTTGCGTTAATAACTTTTTCAAAAATTTTGCACAAATTAAAATAAATGAGAATTAATATTTGTATACAATTTTATGTTTTATTCTTTAGCATTTTTTATTATATATTTTAACATAAAGGAGACATGTACTTGCAACCGAACTACAGAGATCTGATAGAAATGAGACGTGGAACTTTTTAGCACTTCAACAAAACTCGACATCATTATCAATAAATGTCATAAAAAATATTCAGAACTGGATTAAAAAGGCTGCACTGGCATACACGGATTAAGGTGCAAAAAGTTTTGTACGGAATGTTTGCTCATGAGTATCGAGCTAAACGAAGACTCTCACAGGATGTACCACTTTAATAGGAGCGCACTTTAAATAGAGAGCCACCCTGTACTATGCATACAAAAAAATATGTATATGCATAAAGGATTTTGCAGCAGCTTTTTGTTGACTTTTATACAAAATATTTGATTTTAGTAGGTACACAGTGCGTATGCTTGATCTATTATGTATACGCGCAAAAAGTTTTCACTGTTACCAAAATACATTTCCATTGACTAGCGGCAGCATGCAGTTTTTTTTTTTGTATCGAAAAAAACTTTTTATCTTATCAGTTTAAAGAAAGCCAAAATAGAAAAGCACACAAATAAAGTTACTCAAAGTTGTGACAGTCAGGCAGAAAAATGCACTCTTAGCGTCGTAAACGATTCGTAAATAAGACAACTTTAAACAGGCCCACAATTGAATGGCGAACCAAATCTATGCTAATTCATATGCTCGACCAAGAAACACTCCAAAAAAAGTAAATAAAATAAAGTAAAAAGTTCTTGGGCGAAGTGAAAATACTCTACTGGCTATAGGAAACCATTGTATCGCCTGCAGACTGACAAAATGAACTTGCAGATTTGCTAGGCTGAATCGCTAGCCTGTATTACGAAAAGCATTTTGATGTTTAGTATTTACGAGCTGCCACAACTTTTACTGCCTGCCCCTTTTAAACATGGCACAAATCTATAATATCCATGAGCCCAGTGCTATAGGGTATAAAAAATAAAAGTACAAGCCAAACAAAATCCCAGAAACATCGTATGTGTGACGCAAACAACCGACTTAATTTTATGCAAATATTTTGCTGCAAAATATATATGTAAGTGTGACCGTGTGTCTGCGAGTGTGTGTGCGTGTGTGTACTAACTGTAAAAGGGCTCAAACGGATAAACAGGCCGACCAGCTGACAGACTAGACAAAACGTGCTGTGATGAGAGGAGCAGAGCGAAGAGCCATGTGCAACCAGCAGAAAAATGTGCCCCAAGTTTGCTAGCATTTTGGCATTGGAGAGAAGCTGCGAGGCTCCGGCTGCAGTGCTGCCAATGAGCATTAAAACGTCAACTCCCAACGGTGATTGTTTGTACTGACAACAAACAAGCAAACAATGAAAAACAAAAACAGTTAGTTACAGTGTGTGTGTGTGTGAGCGCTGAGTATCTATGTATTCGAGTATCCGAGTATCTATGAGTACGCTATGCACATTTGTAGACATATCCTGTGCGCAGCACAAGTGTCACATTAACAGCAGCAGTTGTAGTAGCAGCAACATCATTTGGGGACACTGCGGCACCAACCAGCCAACAGCCAACAGCCACCAGCCACCTGCCATGAGCCACCATCCAACAGTTTGCAACATGCAACGGAGCGTATGAGCGACTTCAATGCACAGTGAGACAAATCTACCAGCAGCACATATGACAGTCGTTCCTTGTGCCTGTGTTTGTGTGTTGCACTTATGTTAAATGCATGTACTTGTATGCACACTTATACATATACTTATGCAGCATCTACATACAGCGCAGTTGTCTCTAGTTGCAGCATGATGCCCCTACCGCCGGAGCCCTACCATCTTCAAGTTGATGGCCAACACTTGCAGCCAACGTGTGCTGCAAATTACATTAGTAGACATTGAACAACTTTAAATACACTTCAAAAGTGTCAAAAAAGTCGGAAAAATTGAAAAAACAAAGACCATTACTTGCATAAATGTCTGAAGTAGTTCAACTAGAAAATAAACCCAGACAAGTTAGTAAGTCCTAGACTAAGGCCATTTTCTTAGCTTACATTTAGAGTTACATTTAATTAAACTTTACCTTAACGTTAACATTGTTTTTGTTTTCGTAACTTGCATTTAAGTTTCGTGTTTGACAATTTTCAAGCTATGCAAACTATGACTAACAAATATTGCGAACTTCCTTTGCACAATTTTAAGCGAGTTTGTAATAAAATCAACTTGATTTTTTATATCTTTTACTTTTTATTTATAAAATAAGTGAATGTAGGTTTAAATAAAATAAAAAAAAATCTTTCATATCTGTTTTAAAGCGAAGATCAAGTTAAGCCAACATCGGGCGAAGACTATGGTAGATATAAGTCTAACAAAGTAACGCACTTTTCATGCGAAAAAAAGTAAAGCTTCAGAATAAAATTACATTCTAAAAAATTTCAGTTTTTATCTACATTATTGGCAACTGGCACAATTGGGCAGTATTTGTTCATAAATGCGATGTTTGGCAAATATGCGGTTTCAGCATATACACTTGCCACATTCCATAAAAATTACCCAATTCTATGGTGCATGCGCTTTGCAGTTTACTTTACCCTTGGGAACGGTGAACTGACCTCCTGATTGTACGATTTAATTCCTATAGACTATATTATCAATGTGCTGAAAAACAAATAGGCATCAAAAAATAAACCCCTTTATAAAACTATATTATTTACAAAAGCCTTCTGTTTATCATCGGTATACACAAGCAGGCCTTAAGAGACAAATCTAAATTTTTAAACTAATGTAGCAAACTCAAGATCACCAAAGATAGCTAAGCAGTGCTTGGTTATATTGTAAATAAAACATCTCAAAATAGAAATCCTTTTGATGTAGATAGATGTAGATTTTTTGTGTTATAAAAGTTCTACCTCTCAAAACCATAATTTTACAGAAAAGCGTTAAGAAGATCACGATATTTATCAAGAAAAAATCTGTTTGATCCAACAATTAAGCACCAAATGGTCTCAGGTAATAATTTGCGCATTCTTTCAAATGATGTTAGATAAGCACCCTGTTAAAATAAATGACAAACTAGGTGCAGCTCTATACCACGCTCCATACCCACAGCGTATCTACAGCATAAAAGGTGACACATGTGACTTGGCCAAGATACTCACAAGCCAAAATATGAGTAATGAAACTTCGCTGTCGGAATACTGGCGCCACATGACTTTTTACTGCTCCTTTGGCCCCCCCGAAAGAGACATTGTGGTTTTTGTTGTTATATTTGTTGCTTTAACTTCAACTGGGTGGCCATAGTTTATTTTGTTATTGTTGCTCACACTCCATGGTACTACCTAGGGAAGCTGACACTAAGAAATTTTCACGCAAAGAAGCTGCAACTATCTCGCGTCTTTTCGTCAAGTGTCACAGTTGGCATTAGTGGCAGTAGCAAGCAGCCCAAGCACAGCCCCTTTTTGGTTAGGGAATGCGGCATTTGCAGGGCGAGTGCGCGCAGACATGGAGAACTTGTGACGAACATTTGCCATTAGTGCACGTAAATTATTTATGCAAAAATTGTTGAGCGTAAAACGGAATTAAAATAAAAAGAAAAACACAAATTATTCAAATCAAGGGTTTTCAAGATAATGGCTTAGGTAAGAAAGGACAAAGAGATGCACTGCAAGAGCTGGTAGTTATGCTAAGTGCACACTGAGTAAGCAGCAATGTGGCCCTTGCCGGTCTTTTAACATTTCCAGAATTTTTAGTGATCCTTGTGCGTATATAGCAATATTTTAAAAAAGGTTAGACATTGCAAAAGGGAAGTATGGCTGGACTTTTGTATTAGCTTCAAATTGTTACAGAAGCGAGAAGACTTCAACAAATCTTGACCCAAAGGCGCCCAATTGATCTGTTGACCAAAAGCGATGCCTGCCTTATCCCAAACTAACATTCGAGACTCTTCAATTTGAAATAGAAATACGCAACTTCGAGATGGAATTGAGGTAAACTTTCGAAGAGCAGCTAAATATGTTACGCTAAAAAGGTCAGATGAGAGATAGACTGACTCCTTTGCTATTTTCAAAGCACCTGGCAGGGAACAAAAATTTCCCGGTACTGCTTTGGAAATAGCTAGACTTTATCGTGAACACACAGAATTATAGAATAGTGCTTGTATTAGCTTTGAAAAAAATATGATATATAATACAAGCTCTCGGAAGAAGAGAGTACAGCTGGTTTCTATCGCCTATCCTACCCTTTAGTTTTAGTGTTGTTTTAATTAAGCATTCAGAATAGCCGGTATTCAATTTTATTTAGATCACAACTTATGGTTATAGTACAATATAACAATTTTTTCAATAATGAAATTGAAAAGTTTTCACAAGAAAAACGAAAAAAAGCCAATAGTCAAGACATTTTGTGTGTGTGTGTGTGTATGTTTTGTCTTAGCCTGAAGTTGTTGAGGTAAACTTTCGAAGAGCAGCTAAATTGTCTGGCATCATATGTTACGCTAAAAAGGTCAGATGGGAGATAGACTGACTCCTTTGCTATTTTCAAAGCACCTGGCAGGGAACAAAAATTTTCCGGTACAGCTTTGGCAATAGCTAGACTTTATCGTGAACACATAGAATTATAGACTAGAGCTAGTTTTAGCTTTGAAAAAAATATTATATATGAAACAAGCTCTTGGAAGAGGAGAGTACAGCTGGTTTCTATCGCCTATCCTACCCTTTAGTTTTAGTTTCGTTTTAATTAAGCATTCAGAATAGCCGGTATTCAATTTTATTTAGATCACAACTTATTGTTATAGTACAATATAACAATTTTTTTCAATAAATACAGCTTCTCTCAATAGCATCCATAGTTGGACCAACAAACATCAAACCATAAATCCATAAAAACCACTTCTTTGACACCAATTCAGGCTTCCTCAGCTTAACAAAAATCTATGCCTTAAGTGAGAATTTCTACTGTGCCATTGTATAGCGGCAGTGCGAACCCAGCATAACAGCAACTGCTTGGCAATTCAAAACAAAAGAGTTTTTAGATCTAGATCTGTTTTACCATTAAATGGCAATTAAATATGGAATATCTACAATCTAGGGGCGTGTTATTAATTTTTTTTTCATTTTTTTTCAATGTTATATTCATTAGCATAAAGTTGGTTAGACTGCAACTTCTGAGTCAATTTAGAGGTTGAGGGTATAAGCGTCTAAATGTGTATGTTTCCATCGGTGTGTTCCTTATAAGAAAAATAATAACAGCGCCACTGAAGCGGCAGCTACTTCGTATCGCCTGGCAACCGCAGAGCAAACTATCTGGAGATGGAGGCCAAGCTTCGCTGCTGGATGAATAAATTAGTGTGTACATGAATTTATTAGC
Organism: Chymomyza procnemis; assembly: GCA_035046065.1. Taxonomy (NCBI): domain Eukaryota; kingdom Metazoa; phylum Arthropoda; class Insecta; order Diptera; family Drosophilidae; genus Chymomyza; species Chymomyza procnemis. Next base: position 4,338,329 of record JAWNOJ010000023.1, on the reverse strand, counting down.
ATCGTTGCAACTTCAACGTCAACAACAACAGCAGCAGCAGCGGCAGACAGGGCAGTAGCTGCAGCGCCGACGGCAGCAACGGCGCACTGTGGTCAAAAAGTCAATGTACGTAGGACAAAAGACTAGTTAATTATTTTTTTTATAAAACTTGCCACAAAATCTTCGGAATTTAATTGAAGACTAGACTTAAATATTACAAAGTAATTCTAAGAAAAACAGATACCTGCGGCAACATAATATTTTTTCGATATTTGTTCTTGATTTATTATATTTTTTCGATTTTGAAATAGAAAGTATTTGAAAAAATGCGTCACGAGATATCGCTTTGTTAGGAATGAAAGAGTAGTGGATTAATTTGTAAAAATCTTGGATTCTGGACTTTCTGTAAAATCCAATTGACAGAAATCCTATCAACAAATCTTAACCATAATTTTGTGACTTAATTGGAATCATTGTCAACATACAAATGCGGAATCTTATTTGATAGCAATAATAATAGAAATTTTTATAATATATGTACAGCACTTATGGGTTCAAAGATGAAGATGAGATCTATCTTTATACCAAAATGCTTACCAAACCGTTGAGTAGCGATTGGACCCTATCCGTCCATCTATATGTACGATCATCTTAAGCTCGTAGACCAAAAATTTTAAAGTCACCAGACTATAAACTCTGATGCGAATTTTTCTGTAGAAGATGAAGTTTGTCAAAATCTTTTGCCGTCCCTTCGCTGTACAGCTTCGGCAATTCAAGCTAAGTCGCTTGAATAATTGACTTAATGACTTTGACCTTTTATAATTATGGAACCAAGTGGCCTAGAATTTAACAATTCGGTAGCTGATTCATAGGATGTCACGAGTTCCTCACCCACGCGCAATATAATTAAAATGTTTCCTCCCACATTCCTAAGCATGACATTGAAACTCGTCCGAAATACTTTTAGTAACTTTCTTGGCGTGTGTTTTAAATTTTATCGGTTAAAATATACCGATCTTTTAGATAAAAAAATATTTCTAGTTTTACAAAATCGACAAGAAAAATGAAGGTACTGTCGGGCAGTGTATCTAAGTCCTTTATAAAAAGAGTCAAGATATCGAGAAATGCTTTTATTTTTCAGCTCTAAATACGTTTTTTAATAACATTGAGCTTGCACTGTAGCAATGAAGGCTCACAAAAGCAAAGCTGTTGGGAGATACTAAAGAGCCACAAAGATTAATAATGAAATGATCTGGAACTTAAAATCATCTTTGTAAAATATTCTTTTGAGAGCAATGCAAGGACCAAGAATATAATATAAAATATTTATGTATATTTCTTAAATTGATAAAACTAGTGATACCTCATACTAGAATATTGTCCACTGTGCACTGGCGGTAGGAACGGCTTGTTGGCCAGTGTGGCCATAGCAGTTGCAGTTGCCGCTGATGCGATGCCAGCTGGAAAGGTTAAATGCTGCTTAAGGCGCTAAATGAGCGCAAAGTGCTTGGCATTAAAACCAAAAAAAACGGAAAAAGATAGAAAACTAAGAAGGAAACACATTGTTGGAGTAAAACAAAAAACAAAAAAAAAATGAAATTGAAAACATTAAATTATGTATATGTATGCGAAAGTAGCAGCCGTGTAGAGCGCCTTTCACTCGGACAACATGTTGCACATTGCTGCTGATGCTGCTGTTGCGCCGTGCAGAGGAATGTGTTGCAAGGTACTGTCTGTGCTGTCTGTAGAGCTGTTTTTGTTGCAGCTGCTTAAGGAAAGTATTACAATAATAAAAAATAAGTTGAGCGAGGAAGCGTGGCAGGGAGGCGTGCCACCTTGCTGCTACGGCAATTTGCGGCATGTTCAGGCGTATCAGTGATTTTTAGCCAGATCGAAGCGTTGGACAGCAGCTGGCTACCAACTTGGTGCACAACTTCATTAGCTGCAGGGACAGCAACTGGAAACTTGCAACCAACCGAGTTCAACTGATGGCGGTGGCATGTTCTTCCTGTTAGCATATGTAAGGGCACGCCTACCAGCTGATTTTCAATCCCCTTTACAAGGCAACACACGCTCACACTTTGTACAAAAAGTTGAAGTTGAACGAAATAATAAAAAAAAATAAGGAACAACTCGAAAAACAGCATAAAATCGTCATGATAATAATGAGGCAAACAATGGTAATAGCCATGGCAGTTGACCACTTTGCCACTTGCCTGCTAGAGCGCATTTGCCTCCCTGACGTCGAAGTCTTTTGGCCTGTCAGTGGCAGAGTCTGGCCCAAACGAATTCGGAGCGAATTCCATTTACGTGTAAGAAATGCCTCTCACATTATTTATGCCCCATGCTATACGTAAAATGATCTTAGGGGACTGTTGAAAGGTGTTGCCCGGCGCATAAATCAAACCAAACGTTGCCCAATGGAGACCGCATTCGGCACTCGACTCCTTGTTGTTGTTACTCCTGCTGCTCTTGTTGTTGTGGCTGTTGCTGTTGTACCATTACTGTTCCCCCTTGTAATTTTTGCATACGCTGCAGTTGCAGAGAGACAGAGAGACAGAGAGAGAGGGAGAGAGAGGGGTCCAAGCCAACTTGCTCAACTTTGTTGGTTCGAGAAAATAAAACTTTGGCTTGTTAAAAAATTAAACAGAAATTGAAAAGTTTTCACAAGAAAAACGAAAAAAAGCCAATAGTCAAGACATTTTGTGTGTGTGTGTGTATGTTTTGTCTTAGCCTGAAGTTGTTGAATGGCTTTTAAGCGCCTTTGTCTTTAGTTTGGTGGGATTCGAGTGCAGCCACTGGTCGCCACCAATAATGATGCTTGAAACCAAACCCAAAATAAATAAAGAAAAATTTTGCGCACGGCTGAACAGCTAAGAAGCAACCATGTGTGGCAATTTGGTCAATAGCCTAGAGGGTCTAGTAGACGGGTCCAATCAGTTAAAGCCGTTGTTTAGAATTACGCTCGTGAATATTCTTGGCGGCGTAATGGCAGACTTACTTGGCTCAAATATGGAATAGGGTTACTTAAGTAGAATAATATTATTGATACGAAAAAGTGTTGTTAAACCTAAGATTACTTCAAATATCGCGTTCTGTACTCGGCACATAAGGTTGGCTGACAAACAAGACCGAACGACTGGTGTTTAATGGACAAGTAGCGTGATAACCTGAAGCTTTTGGCTATATGGCTTAGTAATTTCTAAACCTCTTACGCATCTAAGTGACGTTTGGCATTAAGAATCCGAGAGCTAGTGGGAGCCTTTAACAGCTCAGTAAGATCGTTTATATGTAATTCTTGGAAACATCACACAAACAAACCTTAAAAACATGTATCTTATTATATGTATTTCCATACAAAATGTGAGTGATTGTAAGATTTTGAAGTATTGCCCTATTTGATTCCTTTCGTTGACGTACTTGTTGCATTGATCGAAATTTAGTAGAATTTTAGGAAATTACAGGAACTTCCAAAGATATGTAGAGATATGTAAAACTAACGAAGGGAGTGGATTCGTTGTGCTAAAAAGCATATTATTTAATATAAATTTCGTATATTTTCGTTATTTCGTTTTCATGGTATGGGATTTTAAAAGATCCATAGCAGTGTCAAGCCACTGCGTTTTTAGAAAATTCAAATGATGCAAGAAATGCAACCCTTAGGTCGTTATTACAAATTTTGTCAAAACTAGAATGCCCTTAAAAGTAGTCTGCAAAACATTTAATAAAAAGCCAAATAACGAACAAACCAACAGTTAAAGCACCCTATGAAGCGATTCGAAAACTCTTACAAAAGAATTTCACATATTGCAAAAAAAAAAGATGATTACAACTTTTGACAATTTTGTTGCAAAATATTTAATTAAAAGGCAAATAACACAGAAGCCAACCGTTGGATAAGCGATTGAAAATATCTTACAACAGAAAATCAAATTTTAAACAATTTTTATTTTATATCAAATAGTGACTTGCGGTTAAAAGGAATTCAAATATAAGCATAAATAATCAGAGAAAATAATTAAAATGATATTGACTCCCCCCAATATAATAAATAAAAAATGAAACATACCTTCTGGTTAAAACTCTTTTGAAGTACGTTACGGACACGCAAACGTTCTTTGATAACTTTATTTACCTAAAAAGGAATAAAAAAGAAAATACAATTAAGAAATATTTTATAAACGCATAATGAAAATGGACTTTCTTAAAACACTGCATTTAATTAAAACAAATTCAAAATTGAATTTTTATTCAACAAAGACAAATATTCGACGAGATATTATTTTCACTAAAAGCATAGTTGGGATTTTTACGTGTTGGGAATTTCATTTGGAAATCATAAAGAAATTCCTCTGCTAATCAAATTAATTTGCTTAACAATCCAACCTTAAAATTTAATTACTTTTACGCTTTAATGCGCTAAAAACGACAAATGTTAAGTTTTGTGCTTTAACTCTTATTAAATATTGATATGTCCACAGAACAAAGCCGTACTCCCCTCCAATGCCGCACATTAAAACTTTATAAAGTGTACTTAAAGGAAGCGGAAAGCATCAAAACAAAAAATGGCTACGTTGAACTTGTACAAAGCGGATTAACTGGCCAAAATCCTTGGCAAACCTGCGCATTTGTTGGCATTAAGGGAATACATTAAATATTTCACATAATTTATATATGTCTCAACTAAGAAATGCCCTATAAAAACTAAGGAACTGCGCCTGCACGCCGCGCACCTAACTCCATTAGTTATAACAAATGTAATTATTTAATGGACGCGACAACGTTTGTCATTAAGTAATAAGTATACAAGCACGAATACGCAGGATGTATGTGCTGTTGACAGGTTTATGATTGTAGGGTATACAAAATGAAGGACAATAGTTTGACTAAAAGCACACCGGATGAATAAAGAAGGATTTGTTTGTTTTATTTGCGTAAAACGGCAACAAAGAACGTAAACAAAGGCCAAAAAGTAAGCAAAAAAGAAAAAAAAACACGCAAATACTCACACATTCACGCATTCAGTCACACACTTTCAAAGGCGGAACTGCTCCAAATTGAATGGCAGCTGTGAGTGAGACCGAATGCCAGTTAGGAGCTTTGGAGCTCCCTGGCCCACGCCCAGGTAACTAACGAACTAAGCTTGGCGACAAATGAAATGAGTTGAAATACATTAAATAATTAATGAAATTCTTAAATAAAATGCGAAACAGTAAGGAGCGTATACAACAGGGTGTTCCGCTACCATACACTTACGGCTGTAGACGACAGTAGACAGCAGTTGATGTCAGCCAGCGCTGGCAGCTGATGGTTGTGGTTATAATTACAACGCCATGACAGCGTAAGTAAATGTATGTTAATCATGAATTTTACATGACAGTTGTGGTTGCAAGTGTTCCCATAGCCAACCGAACTCGCGCAATCCCAGTACACATAAAAGACTTTGTATGCGTTCCACTTTGAATTCAAAACAACAAAAAATGAGGGAAAAAATTAGGCGTTACAAATCTAGGTAGGAATGTACATACATTTAATAGCCTGCAGCTAAAAGTTGCCTTCAAGTTTCACCGGGCGGCAGCAAATACAAATAGGGACACACTCGCCACAAGCACTCACACGCACACTGCTGCGCACATGCAGCTGATGCAGACTGTTTATTAGACAGAACGACAAGAGAGCTACAGTTACAAAGGATCAAGCTACAAAGGCAAACAGGATTACAGCTGTAGCAAATTGTTTTTGGTACATATAGTATATATATACACATACACAATGTACCACTTGGAGAAAAGAAAATCCAAAAGACTTTTTCTGCTTCATAAGTGAAACTCCAGAGTTTTGTGCCAGCACGGCCGCCTTTTCTTGTGCCAGCGCAGAGCTAGCTGCTGCCTGCCTCTGATGATGATAACGATGACTATGTTGACACTGCAGCGCAATGCACTCACTCGGCTCGTCGTCAATCAGCAATGAGTTCCACTCGATTATGCGATTATGCATGAAGAGATTTGTACGGTTACCATGTCGCTGTGGACAAAAGACAAACTTATTGCCATGCCTACCAAATCTCTCTCTCTCTTTGCATTCAAACACACAGACGTTTCCATTTATCAAGGGAATTCAAAACGAGATTTACCTAGGTATGCGCGTACATTAAAAAAAAATATATATATATATAAAAAGGATGATTATGTTGGGTTTGTCTCGACTATGGGATGCGCTGTAACCAATTCAAAAGCAGATAATACATTTTTACCAAGTCCCCTGCGGAGTTGCAAATTAGACGAAAAGTAAATTTGCTATGCACCGACGGTATTCTATTGAAGGTGGTAGCTTCATTACGACCAGCAAGTGGAAAGAGCTGGGTTTGTTGCTAAAAGTTACAAAATTTCGGTTGCGATTTCTAAATATTTCCCAACTATATTCACGTTCTTGTACGTTGCACTGCAAGCAGGGTAATCGAATATTATCAATTTGGGCTCAATGCCGTTTCAGGTAGAAATATGTGCAATGCAGCTGTTAAAATGAAACTGGCGGAACAGCGTAAGCCTATTGGGATACCAGGTAGCTGGTCCACTTGCTACCATTAATACAACAGGGCATAAAATGCAGTTAGGGAGTTCGATATCAGACTCCTTTCAACATACATAAATAGCATAGTTGTTTGCAAAATAAGCTATTTAATTCGTATAGAGACTCAATATTCCAAAATGGTGTTAAAACTGTCAAAGCTCCTAGAACAGACGCTCTTTTTGGCGTCACTTTGAATATCCGCTGGATATCTCTTCATTTGTTACGAATTTCAACCAAGTAATAGTTTCCATGGGAAATTGCTGAATCGTTTCATTGAAACGATTGATTGAAATAAAATTAAAGGAAACTTTAACAAATTCTTAATTTGTAGTAAAGTTTTATTTTCAGTAAAGGACACAATAGTACGGCTGCGATTGCATAAGCAATCGACTTTTGCATCTAGCTGGCGTTTCATTTTCTAAAGAAACAGGAAAGAGCACCTAAAAAGTAGAGTCATAAATTGCCTACCGCTGATTATTAGAATATGAGCTATGTTGAGAACTTTTTGGTTTTATCCTTAATAACAACTAATTTTGGGCAACCAATTCGGAATCGAGCTTGAGAACTTTGATTTTAGAGGCAAGTAATCTTCCGAATGTCAGTATTATCGCCAGATAACGTAAGTAGCTCAATATTAGTGGGAAAGTAATTTTTGAAGTTTACTAATATCAAAGTTTAGGCTGAATTGGGTTTGCAGTTTTGTTTGAATCACATGTTGAAGCGAAATCTATTATTTGCTTTTTTCTCCCTTGTGCTTTAATTTTTAATCATAATTATCGGAAAATATTTTTCCCATGTTACCATATTAAAATTGAGTAAATTCGAAATACTTACTAATGAACACTTTCAGTTTTTTTCTAAACAACTATAAGTCTAGTCCCGCTAACAACTGTGAGGGATGATGAATTATACGTTTATGGGTTAAGCTCTGTAGTTATTATTGTCTTTACATCTTTAACATCTATAATAATTCTGCATTAAAAATGTATGCCCACATGATGGATACACTGATGTATCTGGCATGACACTGAAACGAATGTTAGTAAGTAGGCAATATAAGCTATGTGTGTTATAGAAGGTTTGAGGTCCTTTGGGTCACAATTCCCTGGTGGGTTTCTCTAAAAAAGCACACAAAAAAAAAACAAAAAGGAAATAGAACTGTTTTTCCTTGACATAATGGCGCAAGAGGCTTGTGCATTGAAAGCCAAATCATTTATAGGCTTTGTGTACGTGCCACATGTGTGTGTATGCATGCATCCAATCAGCAATGAATCCCCACAAGCTTCCAAGCTGACAAAATATTCATTCGGCGAAATTACTCGCTAAATTGTGTCAGATCTCATAAAGCGCGGCCTTTGGCAGTTCCAAAGGATAGTTTTAACCTGTCGCCTGCTTGCAGCTGGCTGGCTGGCTGGCTACTTGCAACTTGCCATTTTCAGCGCATCGCAAGTGCCACAAATTAAGGCCCCAACTGTCACTCAGCATTGAGGGGAACGCTGCAAATGGCCAATGCTTGAAGCGGATGCTGCAACTGCAGGCTCTGTGGCTTCTGCCACGTCGCCGCCGACTGCAATTATTACGAAACCACTAATTGTTCGGCATGTTTGTGATTTTCAAAAGAGCGCGCCACCAAAGCAAACAGACACCATAATTACAAGCCAACAGCCATGTTGTAGTTGACTGCGGTGGCAGCGGGCCAGAGCCAGAGCCGGAGCCAGAGCGTAGTGCGGCTGCGTCTGCGGCAACACCAACATTTGTAGATAGACAGCTACATACATATGTATGTATGCGGCATATACAGTGCATATAAGTGCAATATGCCCGCAAAGGGAACTTTAACATACAAGCAACGTGTGGCATGCGAGTACTATAAGTTTTCGATTTAAAAATAGTTCGAGTTCTCCTTTATGGAATGCATCAATTACCCGCAGACTCTTGGTACAAACATACGCAGGACGTCTCTACCCGATGCTTGGATTTTATTGGTTTGACTTGTAGTTTGTGACGCTTGGTTGCATGCTTCTTGTCTGTTGTCTGACACCAACACTTAATGTGGCATATTGCGTCATGTGGCGCGTGATTCCATGGTAACGCACCGAAAGTGTCAAGTATGTGTTAAAATTTGTAAGACCATAATTAGTTAGTTTTTAGCATCTACTACTTCTTACGAAACCATTGTGCCCCCGGCAGTTAGACGTCTAGGGTAGCCAGGTCAATATTTTGATTGATATCTTTGGGTTTTTAGTGAACCAGTACAGAAATACTTTAAAAAGTGTGCATTGCAATTTAATTTCTAAGAAAATTGCTAATCTTGAGCAGATAATCAATATACGAGATATACAAAATAAAATCCTTAAAAATCGGAAAGCAAATAAATTTGCTAGCTTGCTATTCCCCATCGAGGTGAGGGTGTTTCTTTAGCAAAGTTTACTAACCAAGAATATTCCATAGTCCATTTAGGAAATCTCAAGAAACATTAATGTAGGATATGAATATTTTCATATATTTTCTTATCTCTGTCTTAATAAGTTGTTTTTTACACGTATTTCATGACCTGGTCGTCATCTTCTTTGAAATCCTGCGGATTTGAGTTGATTGGGAATCTAGGAATATTCGATTTTTTCAGCGTGTGGCCAACGCTGTTCTACTCTCCAACTTACGTATAGAAACTAATTTAATTAATGATAGCACCACAAATGCTAAGGAAACAATTATTCAAGTAATAAAATATTTTACTCCCTGAAATCGAACTTATCTATACAACAATATTTCGCACAATTCTTATCAGTGGTTCTGATTGTCATTGAAACGCGATGAAATAGATTCTCCGTGCATAGAATAAAAAACATTCCTCCGGAGAATAACTTTTCTTATATGAGTAGAGCAATGAGAACCAGTGCCGAAATGCTTAAAAATTATGAGATTTAGGACTATATTCTCGAAAGAATGCACAAAAAATCTAATTTATATGGCATGCCAATAACCATTTAAAAAAGGTAAAGATTTTGGGCACTTATGTACAGATTTGTTTTAAAATATATGTATTTATATGAACGTAATGTTTCCTGCATCTTAGATCTTGTCTCTTACGTTAGGCAGACATTACAATGGTGTTCGATTTTTTCCCGCACAGCACACCGAAAAATTGAAATTTTCAAACATTAAGACTATTATTTTATCATAACTTATAAAATCAAACTCCATCTCGTTGGGAAAAAACTGCGTCTAATTAAAAAATAAAAAGATTTTTAGATTAGGTATAGTTAAAAAAAATCTTCATATATTAAAATCGTTGTAATTACCTGTTAATTGCAAAATAATTATAAACTTCATCTAACTTTGATTTGTTATAAAAAGAACATGTCAATAATAATATGAATCGTTGAACTCTTTTATATAAAAAATTAGGAACAAGAGACATTTTACACAGAAGATTTGTATAATTAAAAGCCAATGATAAAACAGGAAGTGGTTTTTAATATTACTTATCTACAATAAGATGTGGCATATCTTGCAAATAAATAGTTGGATACTTACAATTATATGTTAAAATGTTTGACTGTTGCTAGAATTAAATATAAAAGAACAGCAGCGAGTACACAGCATGGTATTTGGTCAAAAGCTAATTTATTTAAAAACTACAGAACTTAAATTCACTCATAAATTGTCTGAAATCCAGGCTACATATCATTAAAATTAAAACAACTGCAATTTTTGACTTTTCATTTTGCAAACTTAATACGGGAACCCAAAGGATTTTACAAAGTGAATAAAATAAATTGATATATATTTTTTACATAGTACGAGCAATGCAATAAAAATATAATCAAATTGCACAGTCCGTGGCTCTTTCAAAGGAGTAGCCTTTTTATTTTAAAGTTGAATGTGCAACATCGACAGGGACGTTCTTAAATGAATTTCGTTGCGCAACCAGAAACCAAGAAAAAAAACACGCCAGGCTCAAAAAAATGAAATAAAGCCTGGACAAACAAGAAACAAAAATATTATTATTAACAGTAAAAAAAATACACATTTATAAATCACAACCAAAGCAAAAAAATTAAAAAACCCAAATACAACGCCCTGGGCCCGACACCAACAAAACCGTAGAACGTAGAACGTGGCACGAGAGCAACCATAATGTTAAACCATATTGCACAACGCGAACAGGCACCGGGCGGCAGCCAACAGAAGCCTCATAGACGTTGGCAAGGCCCCAACCGCAGTAACCAGAAAAGTGGCCAGGGTGAGGGATGCACGTAGGGCAATAAATATTAAAAGTATTAAGCACTTTAATTCGAACGTCGCAGGAGGCGATCGAAAGGCCATAGAGAATTTTTTATCAAGTACATGGCCTGGGGTCTTTGGGATACAAGAGGCATGCGTGTCAGCGGTTTGTTGGTCATGAATGCTTGCTTGGCTGGGGCATTGTAGGGCTTGCTGGGGTTTGTAGACAATATTAGAAGTTAGTTGGTAGTGTTAGGGCTTTGGTAAAAAGCCATCTTAAGCAAAAGTACACCTGTTGTCTGTTTTTTAAGTCTTACGGATCATAAGAGCTACTTGGTTTTAAAGCGAAATTCAGTTTGACTTTGGTAACTTCTACTATACGTCGTCTGTGCATATATTTATTGAAAACCAAAACCCACATAAAATTTTCTATGTTTATTTATTTTATTTATGCTACGCTTGCGCTTAATTTTGCAATCATCAATCAATTCAGACTTGTAACAAATCAATTGTATTCCGACTACTTGATGTTCGTAGAGCTCTTGAAGTCATTTGAAATATTTGCTGGCGCTGGACAAATTCGAATTGAAATTCAAAGAAAAATACGCATCGAAATCGAAATGAAAACAGCAAACAAAGTTAGCACAATGTTTGGATCGAATGACGACGCAGTACTGCTACTTACTCAGCGAAGGATGAACGAACGTATTGTAGTATGAAACTTTGGAATCGGTCCATAAATTATGCATTCCAATTCTCATGGTATATGCATGAAGAACGAAAAATACATACATTTAATTTGCTTTCAATTAAACTAAAAATTATTGCTTAGGTGCAATGTTGAATTGGTTTCTGTATACAGGGTGTTACACTAAGTGCGTAGGTGGTAATTTCCTAAACAATATTATTTCGCTGGTACTAGATAATAGAGAGTTTGTATATTGAGGTGATCAAGTTTTACTTACATATACAGGAACAAACAGATCAGGGTGCATAAAATATCACCAAATTAGAATAATCACAGTAAATAAAATGTACATGCAATAGGACAGGAGCCCCTTAGCATAATGATAATAACGATAATAATAATAATCTATTTATCCCTTGACTAATATCGTCGGGCGCATTCTGTGTTTTCATTCTATTATATCTATTGCATCGTCCTTAAAATATCCACAGTAAAGGCTAACCTCTTCGTTTTATTTTTAGACTCCGCTCTAAATACTTTTCTCAGAATGTCAGATATACTTTTTCTAGCTGTGTTTTTCGATTTGAAATGTTTGAGTTTTACTTTTTCATTTATTTGTCGACAGATCAATCAAAATTTGCGCTCATAGTCAAAAATATAAATATAAAATAATATCCTAAAATATAAAATAATATATTTTAGGATTCTGCTGAAAGAAGAATCAGTGTAAGGAGTGTACGTACATAAGAACGCGACATATCTGAGAGAAAATCTGAACGATGTTACCGAAATACAGAAATGTTTAAGATTTAGATTTCGACAAGTCGATATACAAATGTGACTATTTTTGAAATTATTTCTACGTTTATAAAAACTTCACGGGCAAAATCGCTAGAAATTTCCGACATACTATATAGAACGAATAGCTGTAGATTTCGCCAAAATGAACTTAATTCTTATTATTATTTATTTTTATTAATATCTTCAGCGTTTGTAAGAATTTTTGGAATAAATGACGAATTGGAAAAATTTACAAGGTTTTAGCAAGATGCGTCCTGACTGATTTTGTTGGAATTGAAATGTCTAGGTGTTCCTTAGCATAATGATTTTCCAAGTAATTGGGAACCTTAAACTCGAAATCTACGCATCCATTGAGTAATATCGTCTGGCCCATTCCGTGTTTTCTTTCTACTCTATCCATTGCAGCGACCACAAAATATCATTTATAGCATTTTTGAATAAATGACGAAAACAATTCGTACAAGTTTACCGGTGCCCAACCTAAAAAAATTATTTAGAATTCTACACAAACTTAGACCGCGAGGAATTGTAATATGCCTGCTATGGTAATGTGAAACAATTTATGTTAGATCAAGATAAACTTTAAATACTTTAACGCAGCACTTTTTAAATATAAACGAATCAATAAGAGCTATCAATCTTGAAATTATGACAATGGTCGTGCTTCTACTGTTATTTTGTCAACCAACTCTAATATCGGGGAGCATTTATTAAAACGATTAACTTGCCCCCATTTTTATTAACTCTCTTGGCAGAGTTCACTTGTCGAGAGAGTTTACTTTTTGGAAAGCAAAATAAGTCAATCCATAGATTTTCCAACTAAAGTAAACCGAATTACCAGATATGAAAATACTACCAGATTTATTGCAAAAATCCATTTGCAATATTTACTATTAAATTAAAATCAAAGCTATAAAAAGTAACAACGAAACTGTCGACAGAGCTGCCACCTGTGAGGCATAAAAATTAGAAACAAATAGTAATTACGAGAACTGGCATTGAAGTTGGCAGAATTGTTTTTCTTTTTCTAAAATCTCTAAATGGCCATGCAAATGAAAATCGAAAACGAAAACAGTCGTAAAAAAAGAATCTAATTTGAATATCAGCCGAGTCATTCATTGAGTCATGGAGTCGCTGAGGCGAGGTGGTTGTTATTTTTTTTGTTCACCGCAACAACAGTCGTGCATGGAAAGCCCTATCCCATATGCATATTCTATGGGACCGCCAGACATCATTGTCGAAGGGGTGCGCTGCTACAGCCCTGTAAACAGTGCAACTAACAAAAGAATCGACGATGGATTGGAAAAAAAAAATAACATCAATTAACAGTCGATCACGTTTGATTTTATTGATGCATTTTATTACATTTGAATGCAAAAGCAAACGAACATAAAAATTAAAAAACAACAATCACAATTGTTTGCAGTACAGTTCAATAATAAAACACAGAGCTGCTTGGAAAAGCATTAAAAAAAAACATTTACATTTTTTCTATGGTTTTTGGCTTTCATTTTCATTTCAATAAGTTTAAGTAAAAACTCAACTACAAGGAAATTAGAACAGTGGGTCGCATGGGAGGCTGCCCATTCCTCAATTTTTGCAATAGAAATAAATATTTCCAAAATCAAAACAAAGAGCTTCTCTTAGGGCAGATGGTTTTTGATTCGAAAATACATTTTACTTTTAGTGTCTAATTGAGTGTGGAATATACTAAACTTTCTTAATATTCTTAATCATCATATAGAAGTAAAGAGAAAACCTTGACTGAGTAAAGCGACGGTACCATTACTTTAGCATTCCTAAAATGATTGCTTATAGTGAAAGAATTATTTTAAGAGAATGCAGCATTGAAAATAAATAATATATAATATCTACGTATACTAGACCTTGAGCTACAAAATTCTGCTGTGACTAAACTTACATATGCCAATGCGTCAATTCTCGCACACGCATTTGATCGATTGGCGCTCTCGCACTCATTTGCGCTCTTGACACTACTTATACAAATAGTAAGGTTTACCCATCACTGTAGCTCTCTCAAAACTCCTGCTACATTACCAAAAATATAGATCTAAAAGTTACAATTCATTATCAATATAAAATGGAACTAACCGAAATGCAATTTGTTGATTGTTAACTTTGAATTTTAAAATATGAAATAAAAATATTTACGTTTAAATAAAATGGGAGTAGCGCACACAAATGTGCAATCATGTTTGTTGGTCCTCATTTAGGCGAATTACAAAACAAATATTTTTTAATTTCCAAAAGCAAAGTTTAAAAATATTGATAAAGACCCAAAAATATACGTAATGCATAAATAATTTATGTATATCGTTACGTATAAAATGCACATATACGAGTCGAGCCAATTAAAACGGATTATAAATGTAAAACCAAAAAAAAAAAATAATCTTAAACTCACCGAAATTAGAGGATATTGTGCAAATTCCACTTTTAATAAAAATTTAAATGGTTTGAATGCTGTGAATGTGTTTGTATTCGGTTGGGTGTATAATTCAGTATTAATTTTTATACCCTGTAATTATAGGGTTAAGAGTATGAAAGGATTGTAAAACATTTGCAGCAGACATAATTTCGGAGTTAAGAACTGACTAGATGGTGTTACCTTTTCCAGCTTTTGGTAATGCCATAAAATTTGAACTTCTACTTGAGAGATTTAACATTTAACAATTTCAAAAAAAACTTCAAAGCATTACATGATTTTTATCCATATTTTTTCTTTTATTTTTTATTGTTAATTTGCAGTTTAAAACACTGAATGCGTTCCTAAAAAATTCTGGGTAACCTTGGAACTAAAAGATAAAGCAATTCAATTGTTTCTCAGAGCTTATACTAGTAAATATTTATTTTATGAATCTAAGCCACAAATCGGAAGAAACGCTGCATTCGCTTCCGACAGAAGGTGGCACAACTTTACAGACTGTGAGATCTGAAATTAGTCAAGCACATTATACAGCTTCATAGGAAAGACTAGCTGAACGCAGCACATGCCAAAAGGGCATCATAGACATAGACGACTGTAGGAAGTGCAGGAAACCAGGAGTCAAAGAATCCTTGAAACACATCTTATGCAACTGCGCTGCCCTCTACAACTCAAGAACTAACCTTCTAGGGAGACCAGTGCTTGACTCGCTCGCAGAGGCAGCTCAAAGGCAGCCCCAGAGATTGTTTGATTGCTGTGAAAAAAATGTAACATTTGGTTGTAAATACTTTGTCTCCATCTAATAAGCTTCTTCATCTCGTCATCTCGTATTGAAGCGATAGCTTGAAATACAATACAAAAATAGATTTAACTTCTCACATCCAGGCAAAGTTGCGATATATGTGCGATATATACCAAGCATCGAAAGTAGATTGAAGAAGATTTAAAATAAAAAAAGACTAAATGTGCTTTGTCTCTATTGAAAAAAAAAAAAAAATCACAATCATATACATATACAACATTTTCATACGAAGAAGCTTGTAATTCGCAATAGGATTTAGTTCGCTCCTCACTTATACGGTGTTGTAAAATGCACTTTTCAAAAGTTCTTAGTGAAAAGGAACCTATTTCAAAATACCCTGGTAAGTATTTGGATTTAAAAATCTTAAATATGGGAGAAATTGAAATCATAAAGTTGAATAATATGTGAAAAGTTCTGCAAACGGTACAATTGTTTCCCAAAAAGTTAATGCTGCGCCTGTGGGTGGAATTGAAGTTTTGGGTAAATGGTGAAAGGATTGGTTCCGTTTATGATATGTCTCTATACACACACCTGCGAAGACTAGACAGATGCATTTAATATACATTTATAGATGATAAGCCTACCATTGTTATTTGAAATAATTATGGCCTAGCATTTTCATAATGTGCAAATTTTTTTTGTGTATGTGCAAAAATTCAATTGAAATAAATTTTGACTCTTGGAATAAATAGTTGCAAGTTTTGCGTCACGCAGAAAAAAATCGATGTGCCTATTATATTCATCATCATTCCTATAGTTATGTGATAAAAATCAAAACAATTATTAATTGACAGTGTTCATCGATTTTTAAAGAATCACTTTTGATTTATTAAAGCTTGCGCGAATTGGTTTAAAGTTTATAGAAAAAAATATCTTAATTACATAAATAAGTACGTATAGAGTTTGCCGTACTTAGCGGGCAACAGAGCAAAGCCGCCTAATACTATTATTATTATTTCACAAACTTTTCGCTACTTTAAAATCAATCAATTACGAACAGAAAGACAGATCTTGGATTCGATGAACCAAAACAAAAAAAACAGCTTAGGCTTTTCGCAGAATATTGTTTCGAAAATCTTAATATTTATCAGTCTGGGATGTTTTATTTTTCTACTAGATGTCTACTCATGTTTGTTGTTTTCGTTGGTTATTATTCTCGACTAGTCACACCTTCTTCCTCGCAACACTTGGTTACGTCGTTTGGAACATAACGAGTTGATCCAAGTTGATTTGACAGCTATTTTCTTTTAAGTAATTTATCTACTACAATAAAAGTGTTTTTCTGCGTCTTCAAGTATGCAAAAATATAGTATATACTTTACATTCTTTTTTTTTCTAAAATAAAAGGATGCAGTGTATGGCACGGGCGTGCAACGCCTTGAATCTATCAACATATTTTCGTTGTTATTTTGAATGCATCCTGTTGGCGCCAGAGCAATGTAAATACGTTCATATCTGCGCTTATATGCATATATTTGCATACGTTTGTGTGTGTGTGAGTGTATATAGTAATGCTTATATACACAAGATATGTGTATGTACATGTGTATGCTAGTGTGAAACCACATATTCTGCGTGTTGTTTCTATTTGCGTGTCCGTGTATAATTTGTTTTTCCAATTTGCAATTAAAATACAAAAAAAAAAGTAAAAACACAAAAAACTTGTTGCAACACACACTTTATGCGGCTTAAATGGAAAGGCAAACGCGTACTAGTTGTGGCACATACACGGATGCATGGGTGTGTGAGTGTGTGTGTGTGTGCATAAATGCAACTGTATAGTGAGGTTTTTAATTGAATTTTTGTTGCCTGGCTAGCGCCTTGTTAAGGACACGCAGCAATGTCAGGTGCTGCACGTGCATATGCGTTGGGATACATGCAGACTATTAGCAATAAGCGCAGACTAAACGTTGCATAAAGTCGTCTGTGTTTTTTTTTTGTGTTTTTGGGGCGCCACAGCGCAGGGGGCGGCGTGCAGTTAGCACGCAATTATTTCAGTGCATATGCTTAAGCACACACACACACACCCAGAAAATGCAAATTATAACAACAATAATTAGTTGCAATAACAATTCAAATGGGCTGGCATTTTTAATTGATTTCGAGCATACATAACAATTGCATGTACTCTATTTCTATGCATGTAATTGTAATTATAATTGCAAGTGTATCTGTGTGTGTGTGTGAGTGAGTGACATTTACAAGCGTTTTATACTATTTGGCCGGCATGTTTTACAGCTTGCGGCTGCTGTTCACTCCGCCGTAGATACACACACACACACACACACACATAGTGGCACTTAATTACATATGCACACACACACATACATACAATCGCACCCCTAATTCCTTTCTACGGGCGTAAATGCCTTTTTTTCCCCAGCCTTTTTTTTACGCTCATTTATGCAAACGCAAGCGAGACACAGCGGTAGCGCAACAAATCGGCGCTGCAACAAAATAATTAATCCCAGAATACAAACGCAGACACATACGCAACACACAGACACACCTAGAGACACAAGAGCAGCAGACACACAGGCGTGCGTGTGTGCGTGTCGATGTCTGATTCACGGCAATACCCAGCCAAAAGCAGCAGGACCTTCGACCTGTTTGCTGCGTTGCGGCCTGCGGATAAATCCTTTGAACGCACAACAGCAGCAGCAGCAGCATGTCTCTGCCGCCACAACACCAATACCAAAGCAAGCGCAAAGGCGAAAAGCCGTAGCAGGCAATCTCCACAAGCAGGGACAACGCCGCAGCATCATCATCCATGTGCGGCGTGCGTTTGTTTGGTTGCTGTAACATGAAACTCGTGTACACTTTCCCAGTTGTTGTTGGTGTTATTGTTTCCAACTTTATGCAAATTTCGTTTAATATTTCCTTTAAAGCACACACACACACACACACACACACACGCCCAAACACACAGACGCACATGTAGGCGTAGAACAAATATAGCGCACGGAAGGAGGGTTATCTACTGCTACTACATTAGTACGGATATCAAAATTCACAGTGCTGCTCAGATAAGCATAAACCTTGCGTCAATTATACAAATAATAAAAAAAAAGAAAAACGCGCATAGATACTCACACACAAATGCAGCTACAAAATGCATATCCGTTACGGCCGCAAAGGATTCGATTTACCAACGGCGGCAAACTGCGGCTAATTAAGCACGTGACAGTATGTAGTAGCCCCTACTGTCTTGACCAAGTAGTAGTATCCAGAATTGTAGTACCAGTATTGAAGAGTCGTACGCGCTTTAGTTATAATTTTATTGGAACAACACACAAACGCGCACACACACTGTTGCAACGCACTATGGATTAAGAGGCGGGAAGCTAACTGCAGCAGGGCAGACGCGGCCACAAAACGTTAGTTCCTCTGCTTTGTCGTTTTACCTTTTCACATAAACTTGCAACTCGTTTTGTTTGCCGCAGACGACGACGACGACGACAATAATAACAACTACAGCAACATGTAATCCGCTTTAAGCCGCCACACTTGCTTTCAAGAGAATTTTAAGCTTTTTATTATTGACAATTAATGTGGCCGTAGCCAAGTATTATGTAATTTGCACTTTGTTATTCCTGCGGCCGCCTTAATTTATAAATCTAATTCAAGTTGCAGGCAAAACAAGAAAGAAACGCCAAAAACAACGTAACGTAACACGCACACACAAACACGCACTCGCGCGTCTCGCACAAAAGGAACGTATACGAAGGGTACAACGTATGTTGGTTGCTTCATACGAATATCATCCGCGACACGGTCCACTCTCAACAACGATTTCAAAACAAATGTTCGCCATTGAAGTCTTTAGTGGTGGGCTAAGCGCAGACTTGTATGTTGCTCAAGTTGAACAAGTTTGTTGCGGCAGCATTGTTGTGTTGCGACTGCCATGTTGCGCAGCAATGTTGCCAGTGTAATGTTGCTGTGAAATGTTTACAAATTGAGATGCGCTTGAATGGCGAAGGAAATTTGTTCAATTTTATAAGAAAGAGTGTGGTTCATATTGAAGAAGCCATTATTTCAGCTGGTAAGCATGATTTTCATGTGTTGGAAAATAAACCTATTTGATTATAAACATATTGCAATTATTCTACCGGTATATGAAGGTATACATATGTAATATGTAAGGTAGTTGGATCTGTAATCACTGCCGCCTTGATGAATTTTTAAATGATATGGACATTTCCTACACAACTTAAGCCGGGAAATTCTTATCTTTTGTTAAACGTTGCAACGTATGGCACTGTGGACCTGTGGAGCAAAGGTTGTGAAGGCTAGCTCTACAGCCAAAGGTCGGTGGTATGATTTCATCTTGCAGCATTTAGTGCTTGGCATTTGCCTAGCACTGGCATAGTTAGCAAATAGATGCTATTTGTCCAAGTAAATCTCTGTTATATAATGACACCACCGTTTGGATTCTGCTATTTGCTGTAGCTCCCTGTTTTCTTCGAACAGTTCTTTATGAAGATAGCTCCATGCAGCACAATCAAGAGGGATTCATTTATTTGTTTTATTTTTTGTTGCGAAAATTCGGATACCCCCATGGTTAACTTAAGTATGATGAGGGTGGCTGGAGAAGTTAATATGCCCATGTGCTTGGTTTAAGCACCTAGATTTCAGAGTAAGCCAATTTAATAAGAAAACTTGAAGTGATGCACTCACTATATTCAAATACTGTCAAAGCTAAACTATATAATGCATTGGAGACAGGCTTTGTTGCAGCAATTTGTTCAAAGATGCGTATAAAAAATTCCTAATTGCGAATGCCTGATTAAACGCCTCTCACACCACAAACCAAATACTGCCAAATCCGCTGGCGGAATTGGATTAAAAAGATAAATCCGATTAGTATAATGTTTTGAACTCTATACCATATGGTCTCTTGTAAACATTTTACGAATTTTAACATCTAATTTATTTCTTATTGCATTCTGAAAATTTTTGTTTAATTTTTGTAAAATACTGAAAAATACTTGGAAATATTTTGTTATTATCATTATTGCTCAATTCATAGATGAGATTTCCATACAGAAACTTACTAGAAATTGCAGTACGAAACTTTGTATTTATAAAATTAAATATGCAATTCATTTTTAGCCTTATATTTGGAATAAAGACAACTTCCTAAGAGCAAAGCCTAGCTCATCAATTGCAACATATCGTTACTCTGCAACATGTTGCTATTAAGAAGCTACGCAGCATGTGTCTATGAAATAAAAGAGTTGCGCCGAAACTCACCACACCGGTATAAAAGCCAACAGCAACATGGTGCACGTCGCTAATAAGCACACACACTCACACACGCTAATACACGTATGCATGTGTGCAATTGTTGTGAATTTTATTGTTGTTTTCACATACAAAGTAACATTTACATACACACACACACAGACACACGCATACATTCATGCATGCATGTTTATGTATATTGTATTTGCCTAAGCAGAAGTAGACTTGTCCAGCCAAGTCTAGCCTTCAATCCCAATCCTATTGGCTTTACGGACTACAACTAACTGCCACATACATTTCAGCTGGAATTCGGGAAGAACCAACTGACCACAACATTCATTTCGAACTAAAAAACAGGTAGCAATCAATTTCAATGCGTTCACATTCTTTTCCTGATGGAATAAGTATGAGGAGCAGCAGCAGCAGCAGCAGCAACAGCAACAGCCCTACAAACACTGACCGGTCAAGCAAATTCCAACAACAACAACGAGAACAACATGAGCAGCCTTTGTACAATGCGTTGCAAGCCAACACAACACAACTTGGCTTGGATGATGCTGCAAGGCTAAAAGTGACCGCACCACATCCGCACCACTTCTGGTATGCAGGTAGATTAGAGAGCAGCAGCAGTTGTTGTAATTGCAGAAGTTGTTACAAAAATCCAGACCCGCTGTCGATGTGGCGCGTTGGTGGCGAACGGCCAACAACCAGCTAACGCAATAAATGCCCTCCACACTCGATGGTGGCCTTTTCTTTGTAGCACCCGCAGTAATGTATGGATGATGCATCTGAACCAGAAACTGGACGCACTCGGTGGTGCCTGGACGAACGAAGGCGTAATAGCAGCACATTACAAAGCGCCGCTCTGACTTTTCAAAACAAAAAAAAAAAAAACAAAAAAACCGGGAAGAAGAAAAACAATGAAACTCTAAAATTTGGTGGTTGCCGCTCACTTTGTCGGTCGGTCAGCCGTTGGTGCATGCAACTAATGTCTTTTTACCCCCTCGTAAGCCGCTTAGGTGTGTCTGACATATCTCTAGAGTTGCCGTGGAAATAATTGCGGCAACTTTGATCATCGTACTGCCTTTATCATTTAATGTTTTCATCTTGCAGATTAGCGTAAGTTGCATTGTTCCTTTTTTAAATTTCACTTTTCGTTCGCTTTGTTTTTTTTTTTTAGTCGAAACTCTGTAACGCATAGTGCTGCATAAATTACGTAGAAAACCCTTAGATTTATGAGTTCTGGTGGTAACTCTAGACATTAGTAGTTCGAATATCATGATAAAAAAGATGATATCCGTTTTGTGTTAGGAACTGGCTGAGAAATGAGTGATGGATAGCAACCCAAGTTTTAGAACCATTAGGTAATTTTTATAAATCTCAACCTTGAAAAAATGAATTTATTCCGGCATTTGCTTTCACTCAAAGAAGGTGAAACATTTTTAACTTCTTATGAATGATATGACGTAGTTTACAGCAATTTCAGCAATGGTTTGCTATGTGAGAACACACTTTTTATTGCTCATTATAATTTTTCTGATTAATCTTATCTTTTATAAAAATATAAATATAAAGAAAATAAAAACGGTCATAAAGTTGACAAAAAAAATTAATGGAAAATGTGTATATTTTAAACGTTAAATTAAGTGTATTAAGAACTAATGATGTGAAGGCCTGTAATGGCAAAAAAATTGATTTAGGTAGAAACAAATTTGAAATCTCAAATATCGCTGGCTGGGAAATACTATAAGTAATGTACACTCGAGCTAATGCACGGCACTAACCTGAAACCTCAAGGTACCAGACAGCGGGGTAAGCTTCTAGAAGATCCGTACAGGCCTAAACGGGCAAAAAAAAAAATTAAGCATTATCGAAAACCAAAAATAACCGAAAAAAACTTGTATAAAGCTTATGCTACCAAAACAGTTTGAAATAAATAATGATTATAATAATTATGGTGTAATTTTTTTTGTATAAGAAGGTTATAATTTAATCCTTCTTCGTACTTGCTTATCGCTGGCATGACTACTTTCGCATTTCGTTATATAAGACATCGTTAATTCCCAATTCCCTCTTTGAATAACTATTAAAACAAATCCCTGCTTCAACTAAAGTCCCTCATAGCCATCAGCCGCTGGTTTTTTTATGGTACGAATTTGAAATGTATTCTATAGAGTACGCCTTTTCGCCTTGGTGCGGGGTGAAATATGTATATCTCTCCTTCCACTTTCTGGATAGCACGACACAGTCACGCAAATCCACGCCGGGATACTCGCGATTTATGTGTCAACAACAGCCAACACGAAACTGTTACAAAATGGTCCTGCCACTCGCCGACCCCATATAAACCCGTGTTGGGCAAATGCTGTATTCTAAGCCTGTCTAATATTTCCAGCAGAAATGCTTTTAGCGATCCACGATCTATCAGAAATAATCCTAACCGTTGACTCATACTAAAGTCAAGGACGATGTTTGCTTCTGAGTCAAAGCATTCTATAATCAATTAATGAAATTTGTCGTAATATGTTAAAATATCTGCCAGTTTCTATAGGGAATTTTCTAGGCCATGTTATCTGCGAGCTGGCCCTGTATCAAATTCTTTGGAGATTCTACGTTTACCGTAGTAGCCTTTCAAAATATATATTATTCTTAAAATTTATAGTTTATTGTAACTATGAATATTATTTATTATCTTTCCTATATTTCGAAACAACAATATTTACGATTTCATTTTAAAAAATATTACTATTTTTATTTTTAACTTGAATTTTATAAAACCAAAAAAGCGTATAGGTACACCTGTGGCATGCCTCGAGGATTGACAAAAACAACCATTCCATAAGTGCATTGTATCAGAGGACGACTATTTTATAGGTGACGAAATGAATTGAGAAGATGAAGTAAAATTTCAGATTTAGATGCTTCACTTAACTACATGCTATCGGTTTACAGACATCCCCATTAGCTCTCAGCAGGGGCGTTTTCTCTATTTGGTTATAACAAGAAAAGATTGATACCCTTTGCCTTTTTTATTCAGTTTTCGCATCGAGCATCTTCTTTGTTAGAGCTTCTTCATATCTGGCAGCCAGCCTTGTCGTCGTTGACCTTCTACAGCGTCCCCAATGAGAATAGGACCCACAACTGCCAACATCCGCGATGCAAGCCATGTTTCTTCGCCACAATCATAGGTAGGATAAGTAACTTTTAAAGCGTTATATTTTTCGATCGTTCCTTCGCTTAAACCTCAGGCTGATGTCCATATTGATGTTCTCGGCGATAGTACGTAACGTAAATTCCTTGACAAATACAAAAGTATTGATATACGCTGCAACATAGACACCTGGCGTCTTGATCCCTGTGCGTAGGTAGCAATCAATCAATATCTTCGCGTGGTATTAAATACTCGAATATATTTTTCTAACAAAATACACTGTTTTTTTATCTAGATATTGGCTTTCAGATAATGGTTTTTGTTACAAATTGACGGAAATTAGATTATACTTTTTAAGACAGATAGTGATTTTTAAGTGAATAATTTGTTTATACATAAATAAAGTGTGGTTATTAAAGGCTTCCGTTTTGAGAACAAATTTATGAAATCCTTCAGTTTATAAATCGATCGACATAGTTTAATGTGTAAGGGACAAGGATTGGCTACGATTGTTTTCCAGCATTTCGGCCAATATCTTATAAATAAATTCTTTATTCATGACTTCAATCGGTGCGAGATTCTCTCTAGAGTAGCACCACAAAAAATAGTGTAGAGGCATAAAGTTATATGATCTATGCGGCCAATTCACAGTCCCAAACCTCCTGTCCGCTCAATTGACCCATTGTCCATTGACCCATTCGACTCTAATGTCGCATGTAGTACCACCATCTTGTCGAAACCACATTTATACTGTTATACCTACTGTAGCTCTCGCCATTCACAATAACTTTCGGGCTTTCTTTAAAAAAGAATGGCCCAATTATGCCACCGTTTTACAATGCGCCCTATTGACTTTTGATAGTCCCCGCAAAGCCTCAATTTGCCTTTCAGTCCAAATGAAATAATTGTGCTTACGTCCTTTTAACCTGAAAAACAATCTGCGAGAATTCAGCGTAAAGAGAAGTTACACTTGCCGAGTGCTATAAGTTTGCAGCACCAGTCTTGTCGAAAATTAAGTTACTGAAAAATTACCCTTTATTTGCCATAAAAGTTGTATTTTCTCTGTTGTAAACGAATATTAATTCTTCCTCTGAAAATACTCACTATAAAATTAAGTTCAATGGATTTCAAAAACTATGCATTTAGCAGATCATTTTTATAGATTATGTTCATTTTCAGCTTGTGCGGCACTTATTAATGAAATAATCTCTCACAAACTAGTTCAAATTTTAAGTTGCTGGTAGTCTCCATTGGACCCATTTCTTCAACTAACCCAAAGTGGTCACAATAAATGCAACTAATACTCATTCAGGAAAACAAAATAAAAAAAAATTACTTGGTAGTTGTGGCAATACAGTTTATAGATATTTAATCTATGATGGCGACTGCATCTTGCCACAAGCTACAGACGACGTGAGTTGTTGCTTCGAAACCACTATTTTCATGCCGTAAGCAACTCTTCTACGCTTTCAAGGCAAACCTGAAACTCCCCACATTTAGAAGTTGCACATTATCATGAAATGGTTGCATCAAACCGCAGAGCGAAGTGGCTCCAACTCGAACTCGAACTCAGGAATCGAAGAGTCATAGTTTAAAGATCTTGAGAGAAACGGCTCTTGTTGTCAGTGCAACTAAACTAACTCCAGGTGCTTCATGTGGAATAAAGTTGGCCCAAAAAAACATAAAATGTGTTATATGATCTATGCGGCCAATTCACAGTCCCAAACCTCCTGTCCGCTCAATTGACCCATTGTCCATTGACCCATTCGACTCTAATGTCGCATGTAGTACCACCATCTTGTCGAAACCACATTTATACTGTTATACCTACTGTAGCTCTCGCCATTCACAATAACTTTCGGGCTTTCTTTAAAAAAGAATGGCCCAATTATGCCACCGTTTTACAATGCGCCCTATTGACTTTTGATAGTCCCCGCAAAGCCTCAATTTGCCTTTCAGTCCAAATGAAATAATTGTGCTTACGTCCTTTTAACCTGAAAAACAATCTGCGAGAATTCAGCGTAAAGAGAAGTTACACTTGCCGAGTGCTATAAGTTTGCAGCACCAGTCTTGTCGAAAATTAAGTTACTGAAAAATTACCCTTTATTTGCCATAAAAGTTGTATTTTCTCTGTTGTAAACGAATATTAATTCTTCCTCTGAAAATACTCACTATAAAATTAAGTTCAATGGATTTCAAAAACTATGCATTTAGCAGATCATTTTTATAGATTATGTTCATTTTCAGCTTGTGCGGCACTTATTAATGAAATAATCTCTCACAAACTAGTTCAAATTTTAAGTTGCTGGTAGTCTCCATTGGACCCATTTCTTCAACTAACCCAAAGTGGTCACAATAAATGCAACTAATACTCATTCAGGAAAACAAAATAAAAAAAAATTACTTGGTAGTTGTGGCAATACAGTTTATAGATATTTAATCTATGATGGCGACTGCATCTTGCCACAAGCTATAGACGACGTGAGTTGTTGCTTCGAAACCACTATTTTCATGCCGTAAGCAACTCTTCTACGCTTTCAAGGCAAACCTGAAACTCCCCACATTTAGAAGTTGCACATTATCATGAAATGGTTGCATCAAACCGCAGAGCGAAGTGGCTCCAACTCGAACTCGAACTCAGGAATCGAAGAGTCATAGTTTAAAGATCTTGAGAGAAACGGCTCTTGTTGTCAGTGCAACTAAACTAACTCCAGGTGCTTCATGTGGAATAAAGTTGGCCCAAAAAAACATAAAATGTGTCTAAAAATGGTGTTCGAAGCTGGCCAAAGTAACTCACACGATTTCTAGATGATAAGTGTTGCTTTTAAATTTTGGTTATTGATACATTATTGGTTTGTCAAAAGCAGCCAAGAAACCATTCTTTGATGCAGCAAACTGAACTGGCTATCAACACCAGACTTTTCCAGCTATAAAGATGTATGATTTCGTAACCTACCATAACAACCATTTGATTGATGTTTAACACAGAATAACCTAAAAAAAATTCATCAATCATATGAACATGGGTTAGGCACGTTTTGATTTCAGGGATTTATTCTCTAAGCCTTGAACAAGCAAACCCCAGCATTGTAGTTCTATAAATAATGCAATCAGAGTATTTTTATGCATTAAGAGCGTCCCAAAAGTGGCATGCTTCCCAACTGTTGCATCCCATCCTCTAAAACGGTACGCAAGGTACTTAATCTTTGAATGGAACTCGAAAACAAAGCTACACAAGTTCCATTAAATTAAGGAGTTCCTTTGCACAGGCATAAAAATAGCCAAAACTTTGGTACATTAATTAAAGTGGTGAACACAGGCAACACCATTTTGGCCCTATTCAAAACTTATTTGGCCTTGTTCACAATCACCTCACACGCGAAGGAGTTGGCCCGAGCTCTAGCCAACATTTATTGTTTTCCCGTATCCCAGCTAAACGCCAAACACCTTGTGCCCTTAACTTACGCGTTGTTAGTGTGCGAAGGGAGGGGGGAGGCGGTGTTGACTGGCTTTATCCATGGTTTCCATGGGTTTACTTTACCTCTATTTAGCGCTGGATTGCTGCGTCTTTGTCTTCTTTTATTATGCTTTAAGTAGAATTCCAAAGTCATTAATCGTATTCGTTGCGGTCGATTGGTTTTAGTTTTTGTTTCTGTTGCTCTTGGTCTTGGTCTTATGTACTCGATGTTTTTTGTATATAAACGTATATCTGTGGAGGTATATTATATGCTAGTTTTTTGGACAAAAATGGATAAATGTGTGAGCACTTGGATTCGTTCATTAATTGCGTTAATTTAATGCCATGTTAATTCGATTTTAATTGCTTGAAAACTTTAAGAGTTTTGTACAGGTAACTAAGAGAAATCGCGATAAATTAGTATCGATAAATTAGTATTGCTGCATCACAAATATGAGAAGAAAGAATATAGAATATAGAATATAGAAGATAGAATATAGAATATAGAATATAGAATATAGAATATAGAATATAGAATATAGAATATAGAATATAGAATATAGAATATAGAATATAGAATATAGAATATAGAATATAGAATATAGAATATAGAATATAGAATATAGAATATAGAATATAGAATATAGAATATAGAATATAGAATATAGAATATAGAATATAGAATATAGAATATAGAATATAGAATATAGAATATAGAATATAGAATATAGAATATAGAATATAGAATATAGAATATAGAATATAGAATATAGAATATAGAATATAGAATATAGAATATAGAATATAGAATATAGAATATAGAATATAGAATATAGAATATAGAATATAGAATATAGAATATAGAATATAGAATATAGAATATAGAATATAGAATATAGAATATAGAATATAGAATATAGAATATAGAATATAGAATATAGAATATAGAATATAGAATATTTTGAGCTTAAAACGCATGCCGATTAACCATAGAGGTTACTCTTCTCAACATTTTGAGAATACCCAATTCGATAGGGAAAACAAACATTTAATACAGATGAGGCAGTGATAGACAGTCGAATATCTTATAACTTTCTTTTTAAAAAGGTAGGCAAAATGCTTTTCCGTTTTTGGAAAAACAAAAATCAAATAATTGTATTATTTTTTCTTTTGTTTAAGCGCATAACGGTTGATAAACATAATAGATTCATAAATTTGAATTTATTTTGATGAATAACACGTCAAGCAGAAAGTATTTGGGACAAGTCTCAATGTCATATCTTCAGGTATGTGAGAGCAAACACCGCAAAAGTATTGCCTGGCATTGGTGTGTGTAGAGTAGTAAATTTGAAGCTCCAAGAATTATCATGCCGATTGTAGGAGATTTAATTTCATAATTACGTAAATTCAAATATTGAAGAAATTTATTGATGTTTAAAATTGCATACTAATCTGCAACTTTGGTTGTTCTTGTCTTGGTTTGTTCATTTTTGACTCTCTCTTGATAACTCACGGCTTACAAATAAATCGAGAAACTCTTTCTTGGCATTGTTTAACAAACTTCATCTTTTAGCTTGTATGGTATCCGAAGTCAAGCTGATTATACGGAAATGTATAAGGACTTGAGGTCTACGCGATACATAACTAGTTTTAACAATCGTTGGATTTTTTTAACTTTAGAATTATATAAATATGCGTAGGGTAAGGTAGGCCGCAAGTTTTTGCGATATATGTGACCATTTTTTACATAAGAATGAGTTATATTGCCAAAGCACTTCTAAACCGTCAAAAAATGTTTAAAAAAACTTGGTAACATATTCAAAAACAAATCAAATGCATATAACATATTTTTTTATAAAATTTATTTTATTACTAGTTTGACTTAAATTCTTTTAAAGGCCGAAATCGGTAGGTAAAAATTGAAAATCTTAGAATATGCAACCAATTTAGCACAAAAAACAAATATTGTGACCAATTTGCCCAAGGAGCCTAACATGATATAGTTAACCGATTTGATCAAATTTGATTTATTGCTGCGGAGCGCAAAACTTATTTTATAATATCTTAATAACCGATATTTGCACATAAACTTTTTGATTTCTTTAAGTTGGTGCAAAATAATATCACATATTCCCGATCTCAAAAAAATCCCGTAATATAACGATATGTTTTTTTAGAAAAGTTGGTAGCTCCAGCTTTTACTACCTCTCAGCTCTTGGCGTCATAAAGAAGAGCACAAGGATGTGGGTATATCAAAATCTCTATTCACCCTCATCATACTTTAGGTGACTTTGGGGGTTTATAAAAGATAGTTAAATTCTTCAAAAAGAAATATACACAAAAACGCTCTCTTTATAAATTCAAATGGATTTCAAAAATGGATTTCTCGCCATAAAAACATGTGAAGAGACGTTTGAACAACAATAACCGAATAGTCGTCTAAAAGAAGAGGTAAGTATTTATTTAATCTTGGTCCAAATGCTCTATTTGAGCGTATTAATTAGTATATGTATCGTTCAGTTACCTCGTACTGCAGAGAATCGCACCAGCAATCCTCGATTTTATAATAAATAGATTATTTCAATACCTTTGACTATGTTGTCAACGCTCTAAAGACGGAACATCAAGATATTGCTATTAATATAAGCTGCTCGAATAGAACAGGGACCTTTGGATTATGGCCGAAACGGAGCAGAGCTATTCTTAAATAATAAAGATGAACTTTAGCAAAAGGCATATATGCACCAATGCTGCTGCGTAGAATAATCCAATCCAAACAGAGGTGTCATTAATTAATTAGTGCTGCAGGCTGGCATCACATCAACAACCTTTGGATTAAGAGGCGAGTGCCCACCGAGGCGCCACTACTATTAATTTTTAATTTTCATACTGGATTCATTCTAAAACGAACTCATTGCATCAACAAGCTGAACGCTGCATCGATTGGCACGGGAAAAAAAAAACATTTTTTGAAAAATAGTTTTCAAAAGCAAACCCGTTATGCTCCAATTGCATTTTCCACAGAACACAGCCAATGGACGAACGGACTGGCCCAAAAACAGATTTGCGGGGGCATGTTTTTGATAGCATGCAAGTCGCTGGCAGCTAATAAATAAAGTTGACGAAACATTTCTTTAATGAGCGTTGACGAACGGGCACCGACGCGCTAAGATGCCCACATTTCAAATTAATAGTATATGTGCTGGTAAATGCATTTTGGAATTGAAATACATATTTCTTTATTTTAAATATATGCTTATACTTAAGTAAACGGTGTGTTACTTTGTGGGAACGCATTTTTACAAATGTTAAAGATATCGGAAAAAAAGATAGATCGTTTTATGGAATGCGATTTGGGACGACAATATGATATGGTATGTAATAAACGAGTATACAAATATGATTGCTCCTAGGAGAGCTCATTTGTTTTCTTCTATTTTTAGTGTGAAAACAACACATTACGCAGATTGCTGCTCTGCGCCTTTGGGGCATATGCGCCAAACGCATTCTACATCCAGTTTAGTGTGACGTCATGAATCCAACACTTATTACCATTCGCACTAGTCGTATGAACCCGGGCACTTATAGCCGCTCGCGCTATTGCCTTCTTGCCTAGAGCTGTGGCAGCTCCTGTTTTCAATACATCAGCAAAGCGTACAGGCGCAGCTCTCATTGTACATATCCGAAGTAGCAGCTAAGTTCTTTGTGCAATCATCAAGGGATTGCTGTCTAAGCGGCGTTTCCACCTCTATGATGGCTTCGGGCAATATGCCTGCATTTTTGCATATATTGTCCGCCAGCTTCGAGGCATAGACCTTGACCAGTGCCATATGCTTCTCGGAGTCAGTGAGCTGTTTCAGTTCATCCTCGCTGTCAATATTGTTGGCACAGCGTGCTCTTTTTGTTGGCGGCTCCATTAAAATGTTTATTTGAGTGCAGAAATGCCAGCAAATCCTTAACCTTGTGGCACAATATGCAAACCTATGGCAACAACAAGTGGGGACTACTGTTGCTGCTGCACAACGAGCTGTTAGCCTTGACCTTGATGTGGCAACTACAAAGCATAGATTAGCATTAGTTGGTCACAAATATACTTAAATATGCATTATTTTTTATTACTTTTGGCAATGCCTTTTTGTTATTGTTTTAATAATTTGTGCAAAAACTAAATAAACGAAGGTCCTTTACAAAAAGTGTGTACACAACTACAGCAAAAAAAATATACACGAAAAGCTCGCGAAAGAAATGCATAAAAATACCAAAAGCATTGTTGAGCTTTCTAAACGCTTGGAATTGTGCAGCTTAAACTTGTGCAGCTCGTTAATAGTTAATCAAGTCAACAAATATTTCATAATATTATAAACTTGAAAAACGCATAAATTCATTTAAAACAACATTGCACTCGATTAAAATAAACCAAATAAATGGAACAATATTCTTCCATTTAAAAGAAATGTTAAGTCTGTGTAATATAGCAGGAAGCTTTTGTACGCGTATGCCAGCGCTTTCAAGTTCCATTGCAGCTGGTGTACACACTGCCATTTAGGCGGGAAAATCAAATTGCTTTTTGTTGCTGCTTTTTATTAGTTATTTATTTTTCTTTTGCTTTTGCTTTCAATAGGTTAAGACTATTTTCGATCGTTTAATATTCCCTTCCTGGGCGTTTTTATTTTAATTACACTTTAGGCATTAATCAATGATTAAATTTTAATTTTAACATTAATTTTTAACAGTTAATATTTATGGTTTCTTATGTTATAAAATCAATTTTGTGTTTCCTTTCTTCTTTTGTTCAATATTAAGTCCTACAGCAAGCTAATTCTTAAGTTCTTAAACTTTATGACATTGCAACATAGAGACTAATTCGCATAATCATACAACTAGTAGATCTGCAGCAAAACCAATATAATATTTAGGCGATTAATGTGCTGCCTTTAAATCTTTCTTTGCAGGCACTGCTAATTTTTAAGCAAAATAACTATAACAATATTTATTTTCTGTTTCGTTTTTTAAGTTTTAACTAAAGCTTTGAAAAGTTTTTCATGTTTTCGGTTTCGATACGACTGAAGATTAGGTATGTGCGGTAAATTAATGTAGAGATATATAAATTCAGTAATTATTATAGACACCAAGATATAGAAGTTAACTCGTTTTTGTATACAAACAGTCTCAGACTATGAGACGATGCACATGACTTGGATTTATGGACTGCTGACGACTAACCACATCACCATCGCTGCCGCTACTGCGAGCGTCGCTTGTCTTGGGACCCTCAATGACTACAATGCTTGGAGCCGCCGTATGCAGCAGCGAGGTGGTAGCTTTAACGCGTCTGTGTAAGCCACGTTTGCCCTGCAACAGAAACTAAAGTTAATACCAAAATAAATCGTTTTGTTTTTGCACTTTTATTACCTGTCGCGGTTTGGTTGAGCGCGATTGCTCAATCAAATGATTTGGCACCAAAAACAGACTCTCGCCGCGCGTTATTAGAGCGTTGGTCAGACGACAACACTGTGCCGCCATCTTAACTTGCTCCTCAATGCTATTCTTATCCGTCGGATGTATATAACGCGGGGGAAAGAAAGATGGCGCAATTATTGTGGCCACATTGTGCAGACTCATCTTATTGATGGCTCTCATATCGACGACATGGTTGAGAAAGCGTAACAGTGAACGCAAAGTATTACGATTCTCATGCGGCAGCATTTGGCAGACGACGCCTAGAGCACGTATCTGATCCGCAGGCGGAATAGTATGACATTGATAGAACAGCTGTATCAGCTCGTTTGTGAGCAATGGCTGCGGTAGCTCCCGCAACCAACGCTTCAGTATTGCGCTCAACTCGTGCACACTGGCATTGCTTAAAAGTTGTGGAAATTTTTTTGGCTTTTGATAAAAAGTTGACTCCAAATCGTTGTAAAGAAATTCAGTCTGCAATTGAAGCCAAAATTAGCCAATAATTATAAATTGAAGTTGGAAAATAGCTAAAATACAAACCTTTTGTTTGTTTCCAGCGACGCGTAATATGCCCTCCTCCCTGGCACCGCGCTTGGTCAGCTCCTCAAGCAAACCCTCTAGAAAGCGTGGCACCAGCGTTGAGTCCTTACCACTCAGCTGCTGGTCGCGACGTATGAGCGCGTTTAGTGATACACCAAACAAGCTGCCCTCCTCCTTACGACGTCGTTTAAACGGCTTTCGCTTGTCCAGCAATACTTGATTACGATCAAATACTGTGGCCAGCTCTAGCCAGAGTATGGGCTGCAGACGCTTTAGATCTGTCTCGTTAATAGTGTCAATATCAGTGCAGTATTCCAAGGATATATCACTGCTATCCACTGTATCTACTCCATCTTGACTAGATGTCTCACGGCACATGCTCTCAAAGCTAAGGCCATTATGTTGTGACGGTGAGCTTTGCGCGCTCTGCGGCGGTGTATCCAACTGCATTTTGTCTAGTATTTTTTCTGGTGAGGCCGATGCTGAGGACAGCCTGGCCGGGCACTCATCACTGGAATCTCCCGATGAGTTATTATTGTCACTTTGCGAGTCCTGCATTAGTTGGCCACGTGCGCGCCTACAATGTAACAAACCATAATGAATATAACTTCTATAAACACAATATATGTGTTGCCACCTACCCAACGGAGCAAGACGGATCTGAACCAGAACGATTGCGTGGTATATGCAATGTTCCAATACGCGAAAAACCAAGCAGTTCAATGCCTTCAGCCGAATACATAGGTATATCGCAACGCACGTGTGTACCACGAAATATATCTGCCGATCCTTTAAGTGGAGCACTGGGTGTACGACGTAGTTTCTGTCTTAGATTCTTGCCAATGGAGGGCACATTTGTGTGCTCGCTTACCGCATTATTGTCAAAAATATTCACAAAGCTTGGTCTGAAAAAACAAAGTATTGAGAAAAACATTATTTTTTTTTGTTTGAAATGCTTCTTGACATTATATTAAGTATGACAAACAAATCTCTCGAGGTTCCGAGTTCTGTGAAATACTAGTGCTGTTCTTCAAATGAGCCGAATAAGCGTTTTCCTTTAGCTCCTTTTAGAGAAATTGGGCGTTGAGCTTGATTGTTGTTGCACAGCTCGTATCCGGAAATGTAAGTTCTTAAACTTTAGTACATTATCTCAAGAAGACGCCTTACTACAGCGCAACTGCCAACACAAAACTAACAACTCAACTGTCGCAAACAAACGATATTACTTACATGGAGGGATTGCCCCACACCTCATCACCATGTATGGAGTCCAGTGAGTCAGGCGTGGCACTTCGTGATCGAGTGCCTGTGCTCGATTCCTGAAACAAAAAAAGGTACAAGTTTTGATTTCACTTAAAAATTTCTTTTAAACTTATCACAACTCACATCAAAGTCCCGAAAAACGTCTCGTATGTCTGGCTTACGCTTGGAACGATTCTTTGTGCGTCCTCGCACAGTTTGATTTAGCGCTCTGACACGTTGCTTAATGGCTTCGGCATGGGGTCTTGAGAGAGTGGCCAATATGGGCTCAAGCTCGTTTGTGCGCAGCTCAAAACCCTGCAAATAAAGTCGAGAATTTCATGAAAATTCCATATAGAGAAATATGCCAAGCCAAAGTCTAGTATTACGCTCTCGGAATATATATCGACGTTATTTATTAAATGCGTAGTTTTTGCAAATTTATCTAAGCTTTGCGAAAAATGCGCCTTACTTGACTTCAACAAGTACTGCTCCAATCGTAAACATGACCAGGCTACTGCGACATAATACTGTGATATATGGTTTATTAAGAAGCATGCTCAAACTCGGGTGCAGTGTATACATACAATGTTTATTTATGGCGAACGTATCGCTCCCATCCAGACATATGTATGTACAGCGACATATGTACATGTAAACATATATACACTCTATAATGCATATGTATATTTGTTTGTACGAGCGTGCAAGGCATAAACAAAACCGACACAATAAGATCTTGACTTTGGCATATGCTGCTGTCGGCATTTTTTTCATGCGGGGGAAGGAAATAGTATAGTATACCAAATAATATCAAATTCGAATAGTTTAACATGAGGTTCTACCGGTATTCCAATTGTGAAATTGAATCTAATAAGATTTAAGTTTCGATTACAGTCAATCTCTAAAATCAACAAATAGCGACCTTGGCTTAGGTTGTTTGTACTTTTCTAAACTTTGGGTTTTGGGATAGGAGATTTAGGAGATTTATAGAAGGTATTGTAAGATGGCTTGCATTTGCTTTGTCTATATTAATATTAGTATGTATCATATAGCCCCGTTTTAAAACAATCTCAGCTAAATTTATTTTTGAAGTAACAATAATTTGAGCAATATATCGGCACTTAGACATGTTTTAGAATTCCCAAATTATAGCAACCTTATCAAAATCGGTTGAATCTTATGGTCCATCCGTCAAAAAACTGTTTACTTAAGAAAATTTGTCTGGTTTTGGTCGGTTTAATAGATTGACTGGAATTTTTTAGTATGAAGCTTTTACCGAATTTGTACCCAAGCATCTATGATCTAAAACAATTTTGATTCAGCCATCAATTTCGATAATTTGCATCAAAAGTTATATAGTTTTTATTTTACATTGCAATTTTTTTTAAATCAAATATTAATTTAGGTAATTTTTTTCGATATATACTTGGCTCATATAAACTTCCCAATCGTTGTGCCAAATTTCTATGTAATCAGTTCAATGTATCAAATACCTCCCACCCTATGGAAATATCGTTTAAAAGATGTGATTTTTAAGATTTTCAATATTTTCCGTTTGGAGTTAGGGAAGAAATTTTACACTACGGTAATATATATCTCAACAATCACATTGAGCCTAAGGCAAGAGTTAAATAATTTAAAAATCTTACAAAGGTTAGTATATACGATTGTTCAATAGGTGAGTAGACCATGGCCGATGCAAAAGTAATTTCAAAACTTATCGATATCAAAACGAGCCGTATAAATTGCTTCTTTAGAACGGATTTTGGTGACGATATTACTCATTATCGAAGAGTCTCTCTGTTTTGTTTGTGTATATGAGATGCGAATGAAATGTCATAATATAGGGTATACCAGAGCCGTTGTCGCCCGACACTTTTTTTTGCCACTTTTAATTAAATAATGAGCTTCATCTGCAGATTGCTGTTTTCTTTAAACTTCGAACAAAGGCATGGTCATAATAGTAATTTATTTGAATTAAATCGTATATTATGTGAGTGTATACATGTATGTATATGTATATAGATTAAATTATATGAGTAAAAGAAACGTAAGAAGCCTCATAAAATTTACTCAAAATAAATGATATCATGGCTTTGAAAGTTCTTGAGTTACTTCAGCACAAAGAGAAGGGTTTTTGAAATTCGAAAAAGAGATTTCTAATAAATTTGTCCGAAATTACTGAGCACTGTATTTTTTTTCAAAGATTTAAGACAAAATGTGTCGCTTTGAAAATTTCCAAAGTATTATGTGAAAAATCAGTTCAAAGATGCTTCGGAATTTCAAATCCTGGCATAAGAAGCTAGTTTCAACCTCCTTTTATGATGCCTTGCCTTGATTTCCCTAAAGCAAAGATGATGGATAAAATTCGGATAAGCAGACATTGCTTTTTTGTATGAGTAACTGGTGCAGTCAGCCAGAGTTCTATTGAGCGTGAGAGCAGCAATCAAGCAAGTCAGTGTAAGAGTGAGCTTGCACTCATTTTCCCTAAGCACGCATGGTTTGCATATAAATTAAGCAGTCTGCCCACCTCTGTACCAGAGCTATAAACACATTTACGCTCGATTTGATTAGGTTGATTCGAAATCTGCTTAAATTACACACAAATTCTACAACGAATACTCACTTGTTCGAATGGCTTTGTCAATTGTGGGTATCCAGCTGCGATCAGCCATTCGGCCTCCAATTCGCCATCTGCACAAAAACGTAAAAAATGATAAAAAAAAAAAATTAAACCCATTTTAATACAAACTAATAACGGCTACAAATAGAGTTTAGACTTACCCTCATAATGAGTTTCGGGCTCATTGCTGGGCGAATTTGTTTGCAATAAATACTCGTTAAGAAATTCCGTATAGTCCTGATCGGACGTGTCGTCCAGTGAGGTGTTGCTGCTCACCTTGTTGCTATTCTTGCTGTTCATATTGCTGGTATTAATTTGAATATATGGCATATTGTTACTTTGATCACGATTTATCTCACAGCGTCACAGTGGGCCGAGTTTTAATTTAAAATTTTGTATCTTTGTATCTGGGTAGCTTTTTTTATCTTTATGTATTTGGCAATTATATTTGTGACGTGTTATATTGACCAGTTAAGTGTTGTTGCCAGTTTGGTACGCTCAGCAGTTGCAGTTGTTAGTGACGCTGTTGGTGGTGGGCTGAGCATCATGGCTGTAAAAAGCACAAAAACCGAAAATAAAAAATAAATTAAAAATTTAATAAATATATCTTTTAATTATTTATTTGGGTCATAATAAGACAATAACACAATATAAGTTAATAAACTTGTGCTAAAAACAACTTGAAATGTTATATTTTTGACATACTGACCCCCACATATACATAAATGCAAAATTTTAAATTTGTTTAAACCAATTGTAAGTCAATGTACAAGGTTGCATCTTCATTGTATTCAAAAACGAACGATCTTCAAGGTAATCATTCTGTTTTTGGCGAAAAGCAAAACGGATTTCGTTTGTCAATTTTTAGTTTTGTGCTAGAATAAAGTTAACGTTGGCTGCACTGCTATTTTTAGTGGTATCCGCCCCATGGAAGGTCGCGTCACAAATAAACTCGCTTACAGTAGCTCTCCTCTATCAAGTAGAGCTACAACTCTACAGTTTTTAAGAGTCCAACCGCAGCTGTTGCCGAAAGTGAAAGTCAACAGTCAATGGACAGATACAGATGCACAGACGCAGACACAGGCCCCACCACTAGATGTGCACACCACATTACAAATGTATGTGTGTGTATCTGTGTGTATGTAATGAATGAATTGATGCAAGAGACGACGCTGCAGACGGCGCTAGAGTTTAAAAATAACCCAAGAACTTGAGCTGTTGCTACAGCAACTGCATGGGGTGAGCTAAGAGCACACTCAGCACTCAAATCAGTACAACTTGTGTCTGGAAATAATCTTTCGAGTCAGTCACCATCAACACTCCCTATTCCAATGAAAGAAGTAAACATTCAGAAAGTTCAATGGAAAACAAAGCATGATCAGCTCAAAAAATAAGATAAAAAACTGCAAAACTTAATTTTTGATGAATATATGCATAAGTTTTGACAAGTTTTTGTTTAGAGTAAAAAAAAAAAATCGAACAATAAATCGTCAATTCTTTTTAGCGTAAAAATAGAAAGATAGACAAAGTCTTTATGACACTCATATCATCTTCATCATCATGAGCATCTTAGTATGTTCGCTTGAAAGCGGTTCAATTTGTTGCATAAAGTAGTATTAACGTTACAATTCGTCTATATCTTGGCTAAATCTTTAGAGCCCATACGCGCATAATATAACCCCTTTATGGCCTGTCCCGCCACAGACTGCCACTGTTGGCCCAACAATTGTCTTACATCCGCTAAAAAAATAATAATAAAAAAAAACAATATTTAACAAAAAAAAAAGAAAAACATAAACTTCAAGAAAGCGCACTTGGCGCATGAAAATAAAACAAGAAAAAGAAAGTGTTTGTATGGTAAGTTAGTGCTTATAGATGATAATCATAAACAATGGCCTGTATGAGACAGAAAATTCGTTGCCGCGGCTTATGAAATTGTAAGTGTAACAGATACAATCGTAATTAATTCTGTAAACAAAGCCAAAAGGCGGCTAATAGAGCTTGCCATACAACCAATTATATACCCATAGCTATAAGGCAGGTACTCAGGCATTCGGGTACTCGTTGTTACACACACATGTCTTTCAATTGCTTTGGAAAAGCTGGCGGCGTGGGCGTGACGACCCCCCTAGTTACCGATAATGCATGCAACATGTACAAGTTGCAACCCCAATTATAAGAAACGGGAAACGGACTGGCCGAGTCTCTTTGTCTGTCAATTTCTAGGAAAAACCTAGCGGCTAGGGCGTATTGGTAGGTAGTCTCTGTTAATTCTTACACAACTTTAATACATATGTATATGATTTGCAATTGTTTTGTATACAACCAGTCATTGCACTGTGGGACAAAAGCCAATTACATTGGCATACATTTTGATTTTTTAGTGTTTCCTATTTTGTGGGATATTCACACTTGAATTGTGTATTTTTGCAAAGGAACGCTGCACTGACTTTAGCAGATAGTGCTGTAAAATATCAACTTTAGCAATACTCAGAGCTTTCTTGAAGCAATAACTACCTGAAAATTAACATTAACATTATTATTAAATATTATTAAATTAAAAAAAAAAACATTTATTCTCCTCATTTGTTATGTCTTCGCTCCATTGAGGTTTCTCTATTTATAGTTGTTGAGCATGGACCTTGCGTCTTTTTGCTAGCAATGTCAGTGCTAGGCAAATGTGCTAGTGCGGTTGTGGAGAATCGAATCAGAGCACCACGTTTACATCCAGAGTACCAAAATTGATAATTCCTTTCAAGACCTTACTTGGAATTAACTTGTTATTATTAATAACTGGTAAATAAATAGGTTGCTCCATACAGTCGGCACACAAACAAAAATAGAAAAATGCAGCACAAAAGCTTCCTAAATAAGCCAAACGCTTTTTCGTATTATTTTTTGTTTCGCTTTCTTTCCGGATAACAATTTAATAATATTGGGAGACGTATAACAAATGCTACTTAGAAAATATGGTGTATTCTCGCATAAAGTATATTCACGGGTTGTGTGCTTTAATATTTGTGATGTCGGCTAGCATCGGTTTGCTTCGGCCTTGTAGCTGTGCTAATAAAACCATGAAACACTCGCATATATAGCCAAATATATATTACTTTGGCTGAAAGTCGTATTAATTTGTGTTCAAGAAAAACACAATCGACATTTTGAACGTGTGAACCCATTCTGCCAAGCTCTGCTGTCAAATACTTACTTAAAGCTTAACTTACTTACTTACTTAAACTAAACTTTGTTCGTCCTCCACGAAAGTATTTTTTTTCTTAGCTCTAAATATAGTCTATTTAATTTTGTTCGATTCTATCAATTATTTTGCCTATTATAAATCATCTTAAATTAACTCTATTCCTTGTCCAATTCTATATTTTGAGTTCTGCATTAAGTATATGGAGCATTATAGATTTTTTCCAACGAATTGTTTTATTTTACCTTTATTAAGTAGCTTTTTCTCATTATAAGTTTCTGACCATTCGAAATGTTATATTACTTGAGACTTCGGCCCCAGCTCGCTTCGCTCATTCATGTTCTTCAGTTACATTCAACAACGTTCTACCCGCCTTTGAATAGCTTATATTCATAAATGTTGGACACGTACAAAAACTTTTTTATATAATAGAAAGATGCTCGGTAACTGACTTTCCCATAATATTTGACTATTGCGTTGTGCAAATTTTCAGAAAAAGTACAATTTTTGAAATAATTTTATATGTTGTATGTTGCTTTTTAATAACAAATATTTTTCATTGTAATTTAAATTCTCACAATAACAAAGGTTTCCATAATACTTAGTCTAGATCATAAACAATTTCTAAAAATTAATCCAACAAAAGTAGTTTCAAGAAAATGCTAAAAATACGCATTATAATCATATTATTATTTGACACCAAGTATTGGATTCATAGCATAATGAGTTCAAATCGTTTTGTATTCTTTATATGCAACGACTTTCTACAATTAGCTTGATGACAAAGTTTATGCTCGAACCCATAGTACATTGCGGAATTGTGTTTTCCCGCAAGTCACTAGGAAAGGAAAACAAAATACCAATTATGTGCTACCTGTAGCATAACCAACCAAGCAGCAACCACATTACCCCCACACCTCATACCCAACAGCAGCCACAATATCTTTGTTTCAGCTAATAACAGGCAATTTTATAAAGTATAGAGCTCTTGCCACAGCATGATTCTATTAAGATTTGTATTTATCATTTACAAGTTGTCGCTATTGTCGCCTCGTTTTCGCCATATTTCCATTTCCCAACACTTTCTCATTTGCACTTTCACGCTTGCCAACACTGGCAGACTTTCTTATTGTTTTTTTTTTTTTTTTTTTTGTAAGTTTAAGTCTAAATGTTTATGTTCTTAATTTTAGTTAATTTCAGTTCTATTATGTGCAGATTAGTGTTGATCTCTGTGTTTGCAACAACTTTCGCTTAGTTAATTGGCTTATACCTAAGATACATACTCTAAATAATACGTATACGCATTTAAATAGCTATAAGTCTTTAAGTACAAAAGGCCTCTGGGCTCGTGGCTCATTGATTTATGGCTTTTGCAGCAGCTTAAGTTCTTTACGAGAGTTTAAATAAAATTTATCTCATTAGGGTTATGTATACATTGGAAAACTCTGCTCACATAAATTTTATATTTTTTGTTTCGTGTTTCTACAATATTAATATTTATAAGATTTATAACGACTTCTCTCTCTCTCTCTCTCTCTCTCTCTCACACTCTTTAGTTCCATGCAAATATCTGAATGCTTAAAGTTGGGTAAAAAACATAAAAATTCCTTTATGACATTAACACACTTCTTGTGGCAGCATGTAGTGCATCCGTGCAACCGCCGCCTTTGACATTAGTGACATTAGCCGACCGACACAACGCCACACCCCACAAAAAGGTATTTCGAACCGGTCAATCTTTAAGTTTCTGAGTTTCTGGGCTAACTTGTTGGCCCCGAGCAATATTAATGCGCTCTGTGGTTAGAATGAAACCGGTTAATTGTGGGCAAGTTGCGCGTTTTTTTCTATTTTTTTTTTTTTGCTGGATAAATGACAAAATTCCAGTAACCCAGATGACTGCCATCAGTTAGACGCCGCGCATTCGACTATTTTTTACACTTTCTCGCGCCATCGCCAACGCTTTCTGTTAGTTGCACTAAATCATGTTTATGACCAAGTTAACTCCAGCCCCAGCTTCAACTCCATCTAGCACCAAGACCAATTAATGCAAAGTTTTTGTTTCTTGTCTACTGGCCCAAAATATGCTGCGCCGCTGGCGGCACCCCCTCCATACAGTCTGGAACGGCAATAAAGATCAAAGTTCGAACCGCAGCGCCGACACAGACTCTCAGTTGGTTCTTAAAGTATTTCTTTTATAAAATGAATGCAGCTGATTCATGTTGATTTAAAAATCAGTCATTAACATACCCAGACGCATTCTTTGTTCACAAAAAAAAAAAATTAAAAATTCTATATCAAATTTATAATTGAATGCATTTTTTTTCCAGCAAGCCCCAAACTTGCTTTGACACACAAATATCACAGGCAATAAATCGTCTTATTACATTGTAAAATTGTGTCTATGCATATATAAGCACGATTCCAAATTGCTTTTCATTTTAAGTTATTCTAATAGAATTCAAAGCTGTGCTCATAAAAACGATTTAATGGAATTTGGTGTGCTGCTGCAATTAGGAATCCGTGTTAGCCGTACACATATATCAGAACACACGCCAACAATAAAGAACCAAAAAATTCCAATTTTTAATTCGTGACGGTTTGATATTTCCTACAATGCGAAAAAAGTCTGAAGGAAACAACTGCTCGAATTGGCTGTCTTTATGAGTTTTCT
Source organism: Chymomyza procnemis (assembly GCA_035046065.1). NCBI lineage: Eukaryota > Metazoa > Arthropoda > Insecta > Diptera > Drosophilidae > Chymomyza > Chymomyza procnemis. The sequence goes on along the minus strand of JAWNOJ010000023.1, from coordinate 4,295,235 downwards.
ATAGTTTAAAGCAGAATTCATACAAGCAAATTTTTCTTTGTGTTTGTCTAAGCAGTGAAGTCAGCAAGAGCACAAAACGAGCGCGAGAGAAACAAGCAAGCTAATGCATGTGCGAGAGTTGAGTAATTGGCATGGGCGCATGCGCTTTGTAAATTGAGAGTCTGCCCACCTCTGTACTAGACGCAAATCTGCTTTTGGCCCACTTCCACTTAATTGCCAACCATCAAACCAATGTATTTTTTTCTACGTATATGTCAAAATTTTTAAACAATTTAGTTGCGTCAGCCAATTCTTTTTTTTTAGAATTAATACTATTATTGAATCATTTACTTTTAAAGCTTTTTATTTCGGTTTTATCAGCATTTAAACCTGTTCAATAAAAATAATAAATATTTGTATCCAGACAAATGGAAATTTAGTTCATATTAACAAAATATGACTCATGTTCTTAGCAGGGCAGATTTTTAGGTAGTTCCCATGTTAACCTTTATACAAAACAAGAAATACAAATTGTGAGAAGATTTCTAGCGCTGCTTCTATATAAAGAACACGATGTGTTCAAGTCATTAATTGTTCTTACGTCTTACGCATAATCCATCAATTAAGCGAGCGATGCAAAATGAAGCTAAAAATAGGCTGGGAACTTCTTCTCTTCAATCGCTTAAAATGTTGACACGATCTAATCTGTATTGTCAAAGACAGTTTTGCTTGAAGAACGCAGTGTATTAACCCGACACTGAATTGATCCCATTTTTTTTTTTTTTAAGATAAAAGATTAGAAATCTTAGGTAAGCAACAACCAACTTTGACGTCCGACAGTGCTCTTTTTTTAACTTTATATTTCGATATTACATTCAAGAATTAAAAACATGCATTTAAATCAACAGCTCTCTTGTACCTGCACTGATTGAAAGCTATTTGTTTTGAGATAAATTTGTCATCTAAATTGAACAGATATCATCTTTGAAGTCTCAAAATTCTATTTCTTGTTTTGTCATTGTCAGTGTAGCATGGGCCTGTTTCATTAAGGGCATTCATTTATCTTTAAAGTGTTGAAACATTTATCTATTGTTATCTACGTATCTATCATTAGTAAAGAGTTTAGTTTGCTTACATTTTTTTTTAACTTGTTCTATCATATTTGAAAAATTCAGTAAATGAAAAACAAAAAAGAGTTAAATCAATCGATTCACCATGATGACAATTAAGTCTTGACAAACTCACCAGCTAAGTTCTTTCATGCATCGATGTTTTTCATGATTTCGTAATGATTAAATAAGTTATAAACTTGTATTCAAAAGAGCTTCATATATTTAAATACCTTAGAGATGACAATCAAGCATATATAAAAATAGTGGCTTGCACCCCGGTAGGTAATTTATTTGGAAGTACTTAAAAACAAATATATAAGATGAAAAACTAATATACACCTTATGAATTGTTAACTTATTTCAAGCCTATTGCTTGAGATATCTCGTACTTTTTAATTGTAATAACTAGCTTTTAATTAACAATCAAAGTATTAAGAAAAGGATATGAATATAAAAGAAAAGGAACTATATATGCTATAATCAACAGATTATGCGGAAATTTGATGCAGTGATTGCGAAATATACCCTCAAAAAAACCCTCAAATTCGAATTTCAATCACTATTAAAACGACTTATTTGGAAAGAGTTGTTTACGAGTCATAGATTCTTGTGGGAAAAACGCTTCGAATACCACCAGTAATCAATTCGCAGCGTATCAAAATGTTTTATTGGCTCCATACTGATTAAAACACCCAAAAAAATGGTTTTGTGACACTGTATCTTTAATTCTTCGTAATTCAGACGTACTCAACACTCAACACTCTCACACGCATTTGCTTTATTTTCGCTCTTGCGCTCATTTTCATTCTTGCTGCCTGCTATGCTTAGTCAGTCAAAAACTATTGTATGTGTTTTGCTCAACTGCGTCGTAATCTATTTATTACAAAAATAAATACGCAATTTACCCAAAAAAATGTCAAATAATTTTTATGCCCGAAGTCGTATTGCGTATTACAAAAGTAAAACTTCTAAACAACTACGCCGTCAACTAAACTTTAAAAGTTTTCCTTATTAAAAACAAATTTAAAGTAAACATTTCCTTAAAGCACAAAAAAATATTATTCTACTAAAAAAATATTATTCTTTCACACAAACATTAAAACATAGTATGCAACTTTTCTTTAGAGGGTATCTCATGGTCGCACAACACTCTACGAATAACAATTTTTAAATTCTTCTTATAGCTTATCTCTGGCTATACCTTTAAAAGGCTGCATAAAACTGCGCAAATATAATTATAATTTTATGAGCATTGAGTAGGTACATTGCCAAAGAAAGATCGTCTCTAAGACATGTCTTTGTGGGTGTACAAGGCAAACACCTTGTGCCATAGTTATGCAAGTAAATAAAGAATAAACGCGACGTGATGCATGCAAAGTTTACACAAAACTTCTCGTGGGGGCCCCTGTACAAAAATGGCAAAATAAATGTTTTAAGAAAAACTGCGAATAGCGAGAGAATAACACCCAAGACAATCTTATAGACGTCATTGGCGCTCCCACTTGAAAAATGCTGAACAAAAAATTATTCATTGCGCATACGCCTTGTTGTCTCAGTTAATTATTTATATATTTTTTTTCCTTTTTTTTACAAAATATTTTTGATTTGATCAAATTAGTCGACAATAAGCTCGTAAAATGAAAAAAGAGAGAGAAAAAAAAATTAAGTGTATTAAGCAATGTCGCTACAGTTTATATGAAATTTCGGAAGCAAAAAATACATTGGGTAGCTGAGAATTATTGAAGGTCATCAAAGCTTTTACGCCCTTCATCAGAGTTTGCACAATAAAGAACGAAGCCGAGCGACACGCCCATGCAAAAAAAAAAATAAAAATAATAATAATAAAATAACAAAAAATGCTTGCACTTTGTTGTCATAAAATAAGGTGCGGAATTTGTAAACCTGTTCAATCTGCGCTAAAAACCTTGTTGAACTTGTTTCTTAGCAAAAAAATATGAAAAAACACAAACAAAAACACTGCAAATCGATCTAAACAAGCTTAATGTGCGTTCGCAATGGGCTTAAACATTTTAAGCCCAGAAAGTTAAAGACCAAAGAAATTAGTAGCCCAACGTTCTAAAATGTGAAAACTCTTTTCTTTTTATTTTTTTGATTTCGGGGAAAAGCTATCAAAGTCTCAAAAACTAATTGACAGCCAATGTTCTGTCTTAATGTAATTTGGCTTTATGTAGTTTACACGATTGGCACTCTATTTAAATTGATGAGGTCGCTGCGGCACTTAATGAAACTACATACAATCCGAAAAGTTTATCAATAATGATGTATCCATACAATATAAAATACTCGTACAATAATCGTAAACCAAAATGGTAAACATTGGAAAATAATGAGCTACGGCGGCAAACCATTTAAGAAACCACTCGGCCAGTATTTCGAATTCGTGGCCCATTACAAAACATAACATATTGAAATGTGGCACAACAACAGCAGCAACACCAAAATCACCAACAACGCCAACAACAACAACAACACCAAATCAATGATCTTTCAAAAATGCGGTAAAAAAAAAATATAATAAAAATTATGCCCAGCGCTTAACCTGTTTTACGTGCGGTTGTATTTTTTTTATCTTCACTCTACGAAACGTGTAAAACATGTTTTGGGTGCTGTGGCAAGAAACACGCGCAGCTATAGAAAAAAGGCAAACTAAAAAAAAAAATTAAAGCTTAAGAGGCGCCCAAATGTTGCACATGCAATTAATTGGCGTTTTAATCTTTTAAAGAGTGCAACTAGGACATAAAGAAAGATTAAGCCGCGTTGGCTTACAGAAGCGAATTAAGTGCCGCAGCTGCGACCTTGAAGAGGTCAGCATCTCAATGCAAAAAAGTTACTTTGGCATTTACAGATTACAAGATATTTAAAGCTTAATATAATTTTATAAAATAAATGTATATGTTTATGACCAAAAAATGGCTCATGTGCCATGCGCACAAGGACTGGACATATTTTTACTCCATAACATTTCTAGGCCACCTAAAAAAAGAAAAAGACACTAGCTTACGTTACACAGTAGCGAATTTCATTCACAATAAAAGTAATTCTAAATTTATGGATACAGTACAACTTGTCACACGCATTCAATTGATTATCGCTCTCGTGCTCATTTGCACTCTGGCTGACTGCACTGCTTACTCGTACAAGTAAATGTTTGCTTACATGCATATTTTCCATTGCTTGTTTGGACGTTGAGGCTTTCATACTAGTATGACTTGTTCATTTGCAGTGATTTTAGCCAATGTTACCTTAGGTTACGATAATTTGCTTCATTCACGACTTACTACGTCACAATCTATACAAGCAGTTAAGCTATTTTCGACCGTCTTTTGTCTATCATTGTTTGGGACTGTAATTATTGCGATAAGTAAAATTCTGATAAATAATAAAGATAATTTTTAATCATTTCCTATCTATCAGCACAACTCGTTTATAACTTATTTCCTTAGGCATTACTAGGAAGCTAACCCACGCCTCAATCTTCTCACTCATCGCTCAATGTGATCACTTTACTTTGGGCCACAAAGCTATGTTTTTGCTTTCTTACAATGAAACAAATTACAAATTAAAAATATGTGTTTTATTTTTCATTCCAGCGCGTCTTCAAAAACTTTAGTATGTTGCACTCAATCTTAATTTATTAATCGCAAACACTAGACTTTGAGAATACTGCGCTCTCTTCAGGACAAATCGTATATCTAAATAACCTCTAGTGTCCAGAAAAATCCATGGTTTTGGCAAAAGTCTCCATTTTTTGTACCGCCCATCAATAATTCGAATTTAATATATTTATTTCTTGTAATTCTTTTTACAAAGTGGCTTTGTATAGACTGTTATAATATATTCGGACGGATATTGAAGACTGACAATTTGTCGATCTGCCTCATACCCGACTTAAGACTCAGCTCAACCGCACACCTCTCGGGCAATTTCCTACCCGAATAAAATGTTTTTATAACACAAAGACAGTTGTATACTTTTAAGTATTGTATCATGCTTTGCCAAAACTTATTGATATTAAAGTCGCTGATACAATGCCTTTAGTAGCAACTATTGAAAAAAAAAAAAAGTGTCCACGAATGAATCACGGTAATCGCCTAATGGCGTAAGTGATACATAAAAAGAACTAGTCAGATACGAACAACCTGAAGATTATATGCCAATAAACCGTGTTTGCGCTTGATTACGGGATTTTTAGACAAGTTCCAAAAGAACTACCTTGACATCATCCAAATTGGAACTCATCATGAGAAGAACGCTCAAAATCACAAAAAGGGGTAAAAAAAATGTTTGAAACAAGAGATTACCGAAAATTTATTGAGTATTGTTTAAAAATAAATTATTTATTATTTATTTTTTTCTAAAAAGTTCTAAAAGATTTATTCAAAAAAAAAAGGAATAATTAAAGGGAACACCCTATGACTAAAGAACATTTTACAAAACTAAACTGAGTAAAAATTGTTAAAATATTTAACAAATTTCTGCAGTTGTAATTTTTACGCAAAACGTGCAAAAATCGACAATTTAAGTTTACATATTTTTATATAGTAAAAAGATAAAGCAAAATATTACAAGAAGAAGAAAAATAGTAAACAATTTTAAACAAAACATTTTGTCGTTTAAAACAAAAACTTGTGGGTTCTTTAAATAATTTAGTCAGTTTACTGGCACGCATTTACAGGATCAAGTTTTCATGTTATAGGTAACTTAGTTCGCAACTCTTTTTAATGCGAAAGGTAATCTGGACCACTCCACATACGATTTTTTATGAGCTGTGTAGGAAAGCGTTCGCGGATACTAAGTTCCAGAAAAATCGATCTTTAAGGTTTTATATTTTTTTAAGAAAGCAAAAAATCGAATTATAAAAATCGTTCAAGACGAAATTAGACTAGATAAAAAAAATTTTAATTTTTTTTCGGATTCGTGTGTTAAGGTTAAAAACTTAATATACATTTGGAAGATATTTCATTGCGAGTAAAGTTATGTATTTCACACTGCGTTCCACATTTTTTTAACATTTTTTAAATATTATCTCTTTCCCTGTTCTTTGTTCTTTCCATTATTGTAGCCGAATTTTAACGATGTTTTCTAATGGTCTTGGCGTTTCGTTTTTACGCCAAGTGTATCGAATAGTCAAGCACTTGTTGACTTAACTTTCTTCTACATTTGTTATACTTGTCGCTTATAAACTAAAACAAAAAAACAGCAAAAAAAAAACAAGTTTTAATCTGGTCTTGCTCTTTCGATTCCTTTGTAAACTACTTCAACTACCACTCCGTGTATATATGCAATAAGCAGTTAGCCTTTCCAACTGCCTTGAATTGGTAAATATACTTAACACAATTGCAGCAGTTGCAGCTGCTGCTGCTGCTGGCCACAACCTGCAATCAAATTGTTTTCATATTTAATTTTATCGAGCCACATAATTGCTGTCTGCCAACTTGTCGAACTTATGGCTATATTGTAAAATAAAAAGATAAAACAAAGGTTGTTGGCTAAGCACAAAATTGGTAAAACAATCAACAAAAGACTAAATTTCAACTGCGTGGATGCTTATGTAAGAGTCTTGGAGACTTCAGTCAAAAGACCTGCGCAATGACAAACAGCTGCAGGTGTTGCCAACTATTTTACATCAATATTCATATGTACGAAGAATATATATGCATAAATATCTATATGCATACCTCAATGCACATGTAGACACGCGGACACGCGGGCACACGTTTTACAACTTGGGCCTCAGCGGACAGAGGGTTTACAACCAATTTAAATGTAATGCATAGGTCTCCAAACGAAAACCCGTTTAAAACTCATGTCTTCTACAGCATCCCAATACGGCTTGGAAGCCAGGTCTTTGGACCTGTGACTGGTCCGCTTATGGGACAGCCCATATTCGCAAAAGTTTACGAAAATGATTCCAAAACAAAGACTGTATAAGTTAATCGTCAATTTTTGCATAGATACGACTACACAGTATTACAGATACCATAAATTTTCCTATAAGCATTTCTTTCACAATTCCAACTACAACAACTAACACATCTACTAGGTGCAGCTAAGCAGCAACTAACTCCGAAACTAAACTGGCCCATTGAACAAAAAATTGGCGTGTTTCGGTTTCTTACTAACTTTGTTCCGAATATTTTTTGTGTTACGTGCCGTCTAACTGTTTGCTCGCTTCGACTTGAAAGTTATACGTACTCCGTCCGTCCGCCCGTCCATCCGATAGATAGCTAGTACGTCAAGTGTGATTTATAATAGTACCACAGATACTCCGCTCGTTTAGTAAGTAGTATAGTTGGAGTGCTGCTTGTACTTTCCAATTGACTGAATTTCGTTCTCTAGTTAAGACACTCCAAAGTTGCGCAATTCGCATGTATTACAGAGCATTTTCATCCATAAATTAATTATTATTTCATGTTTTTTGGTCTAACGTAAAAATGCTCATGTGATACGTTAAAATAATTATAAATAACATTTTACAGCTATGCAATAGTTTAGTGGATTGTAACGTTAAAACAAAATGTATATTCATTTTGTTAATTGGATGTAAGTATGAGGTAACTGGTAAAGATTTATAGGACAACTATGATAAAGAGAATTGTAAGAAGTTATGACTTATTGTTTATGCTCTTATTTTACTTAAAATAACCCAGGAGCTTTGGAGTGTACCAATATGTTGCTTCTCGAAAACGAAGTTTACTGAGAACTAAAAGAAATCACAATTTTTATAATGAAAAAACAGTTTTTTTTTAATTCACGTGAATATATATAGATTGCAAAGGGTGATTTTTTAGCAACTTATTTTGGGCAAGACTGTTTTATATAAGAAACTGGCGCGGCTTATTGCCAAACACGCTCAGTTTAGTCTTTTATTTAACTATGAATGGACTTACCAACGAACAGCGCTAACAAGTAATAAAATGTTATAAATATTCATGCTTTATAATGCAACTTTATTTTCGAAATATTGAATTATGGTAATGCGAATACGTAAATAAGCCAAATAGCCGCTTTAATACAAAAAACAGCAAGCTGAAGCAATGCAAGAACTTTCAATTAATCCAAAATAAATTCATTATCTGTTGTTCATTAGAAGCCAGTGGTATCAATGAATCATTTATATTTAAAGATGACAAAGGCCGCCACGTTATTGTGAATGGCAAGCGCTACCTTAAAATGCATACAAGCTTATTTTTGCCAAAAATTGAAGAGCACTTGGGGTTTAAACAAGTTAATGAAGAGCTGTTTGTATCAGTTGCAGAACTAGTCAATTGGGGGTTTGCATTTCAAAGCTTCTGTACTATTTTTTGTGGGTCTATGAGTCATTAACATATTATAATAATAGCTATGGGGCCGCAATGATTGACGCATTGGAAACCAATATTGAAGAATTTACTGTGAGACACCAGCCGATATATTACAGTTGGACTATAATTATTACAGTAAAACTTCAGCCAATATTTACACGCAATTATCTGTAAACATTAAATTATACGGATCGTTCTATGGACTCAATTAAGGATTTCACACAGTTTTCTTCATATTATATCAAAAACATTTATTAAATCAAGCTAGCTAGTTTTTTAAGGATTGAATTGAATTTTTTGATGAATATAGATTATATAATACGAGTGTGTGTCCTTAAAGAAAAATGTTAAGACTTCAAGTTTTTTAGTTTAATTCGCCATTAAAACAATAAGGAAATCTACAGCCTTATTAAACATAAAAAAAATCCACAATGTCCCTTAATTACAATCTTAGCTCTTGATTCTTACATTTCGGGCATATCAAATGCTTGTAAAAATGATATGATATTGCTTGCGATATATGTGAATTTTAATTTCGTGAGCTTGTGATAAAAATTAAAAAAAGTTCATAATTGTCTTTTCAAAAATTTCTTTGGCCGTCGCTTTTTATTTAAGTTTAAAGTAAAACTAAATGTTACAAAAGTCAACATAGGCTTATTCTACATATATACTCCCAAAATATTGTTACATCTTTTTATAAACGGTTGAAAAGGCATCGATTTGCAACTTTCTTGTGAATTAAATATTAAAATTTATGCTCACATTTAACACACGAAATATTTTAGCGTTCTTGAAGCACTATATTCAAATGATAGTGTATTTTAGTATTCTCAAGCAGCATGCGAAAACGATTGATATATATATATATAACATATATAACACAGCTCTTATAGATATTACTCAAATGACTGATTAATACTGATGAATAAGGCAATGTCTATATCAGGTTGCAAACAAGTATAATAGAATATTATTAGGCAAGTGTAGTAAATCTTCAAGAGGGAAAGACATGTTTCTTGAGCCCTTCAGATTATCAAAATGGTGTGTTTTCTTTGTATTATACAAACATTATCAAATGACAGCACTTCATTATTGCTGCGGCAAAATTTAATCTTTTCACGATCGAGTTAAAAACAAGCCTTGAAGGTAGAAAACAAAATGTTTTCAATATTTAGACTGATTGCCCACTTTGGTGCATGTAAACATGTTGACAGTGCCTAAGATAACAGACCATTAAGAAGAGCATAGTAACGCTAACCTCAAATCCCAAATTGAGCAGCTTACGATCGTCTGGAAAAACATTCCTACCTAAGCCCTTTTAGGGACAACACACAATATTCAATTACAAACAGAGCAGAGCCTGCTGCATAGCTTATGCAGTCTAATGCCTCTTAGGGTCTGACTCATACGAAATACCTGACCAACTCAACCAACTCGAACTGTCAACATTTCAACTTGTGGCTAGCCAGCTATGCATTCAGTCTGTATCGAAACCCGCAAAAGATAATCATGATCGATAAGCTGAAGCGTCCGAAATGCGCATAGTGAAATTGCTCAACATCGCCGGAGTAAAGAAAAAAAAAGTCACGCATATCTCGACAATTTATCTCACGGAAGTATTTGGTTTTTGGGCGAAATGCTTTTACTGAATCGAGTTAAACACTCAACCCAAATACATAATGCATATGCAATGACATAATATCCAGCTGAGTATTTGCAGTCAAGTATCATAAATTTTACGATTTCAAAACGTTTAAGCAAACAACTAACTATGCTAATTGTTTTTGTCTGGAAATCTTTTCCAGGAGATAAGCAAAGCCAAATGCGTGTACCTAAGTGAGCAAGGACTATTAAGAAGTAAGTACTACCAATGCCATTGGAATGCAGCATTCCATTGAAATTCTTAACTCATTACGAGCATTATGAACAACCCATTGACTTGAGAATTTCGCATGTGTCTGCTTTGTTTGACTCCTGACTACATCTTAATGACCGGCCTCAGTCAAAACTGTGCCAAAAGGAGGATGAACTTTGTTAAGAGCCGTGCAGCATTCCGTTACAGCTTATTTCTTTGTAACCCTCAATTTGTTTGAATTCCATTGTGTTTTTCGGGTTTTTATTTTTACATATGAAAAGTCTCGAAACAATCATCTCTTTTGGCTTAATTTTTTTGCACTCATATGTACACATACTGCGAGTATCTTGTAAAGTGAAAGTATCGGGTGACGCATTTCTCATAAGCTGTTGCTGCAGTTTCGTGTGGCCCGCGTTAGGCACCTCCAATAAATTTCATGGGGAATGAGAAAGCCACCACATTTTGCGATTAAACCCAGAAAAAAAAACAAAAAATAAATAAATAAAATGTCTTTGCCATAGTTATGCTAAGTCTTATCCCAGCTATACATCATGGGCAAGGCAACAGAAACTTCTTAAAAAAAAAGTTTACAACTGACATATGTCAACTTTTAGATTTCTAAAAAAAAAAAGGTCCAACTTTTAGTGTGAGTGCTTCTCATAATGCTTTCCAGCCGTTAAGCCTTACAGCCGAAATCTTAATGCAGTTGTTTTATATTTGCCACAAATACATTTTTAAAGCAATTAAAACATATATTATGAAAAGTTTCGTACACTTGCAGCTAGTTGGTTAGTCTAAAAAGCCGACAATGACAAACAAAGACATGAGACATGGGATTTTGAAGACTTGTTTTAAGTCTGTTGCAAGCAGCCATGCCATATCGTGCTCGAATATCACACAAAGCTCAGTTCATTAATTCAGAAGAGTAGATTTGCTAATTATGTGGCATGCAACAACTTGTTGGACAGCGACATTTGCGGTTTACTTTTTTTTGTCCAAGATGAAGCGTTTCGTCAAACTGAAGTAGTGAAAATTTCCAAATTTCTTTTCTATTCATTTAAATAATTTTGTTAGAGAACATCTTAAAGAGCAACAAAAATGTTTTAGTTGAAGAAACAAAATGCTTAATTATAGCTCACTACAACAACAACAACAACGACGACCACAACTGAAATGGGGTTTTGATTATACATGTCATTTTTTTTTTACTTACGTTTTTCTACCTATTATTATTATTATTATTAAGTGTAGCTCAGCGGCGGCATATTAGTTTTTTTGACAAACTTTATGGGTATAGGCAGCATTAATGCGATTAATAGAAGAACTATAAAATATAGTTTTTCAAATTTTTTTGGAAATATGTGATATGTTCAGCAAATGTTACAGATTTATTATATTCCATCAACTAGTACAGATTTTACATTAAACAATATAAAGGGTGATTTTTGAGCAACCTATTTTTGGCAATATTATTTTTACTTGTGTTACTGTCAAACTAGTTTAGTATAGTTTTTGTTTTACATAAAATTATCTTTAAACATTCAATTTTGGTGTATCGAAATAATCTACAGAATAAGAATAAGACTACATACATTTTTTTTATTAAAAGTAAATAAAATGCATCAGATAATAAAGTTTTTGGCCCAGTTTTTGGTAATGCGATCGAAAAGCTGAAACTACAGACAGACGGTCACGGGTCAATCGCTTACTTTGATTATTAAAAAAAAATTTGTACAAAGGCTTGTTGTGTGCCATCTCTGCCTGTTAGTTACACAAATCCTCTGCAGCTCAAAAGTACCTGTATTATGCAACCTATGCACATAATTTGCGCTTCCTGCACTACGTCTTTAATGAATAAAGTTTTTAGGTCTCATGTAGTGTATCGTTATAACCAAATTTCGGGACGACAACAATAACTCTCTGCATCTTGGCTTGACACCTTGGAAAGAAACTGTCTTGTTTACAAAATGCGGCACTAGCCAGCAGAAAATGTATACAACGCCCAGAAGGAATAGTCGTAGTTGCACAAAGTTACCGAAAGTAAGATCTAAAAAAGTTGATATAACCTTCTGTTCGTCTATCTGTCTCTCCGTCCGTCTGCATGAACACCTAGGTTTCAGAAATGGTAGAGCAACAAAATTTGCAGAAAAATTCAAATTATTGAAATTCTGATCCATTTCGGTTTGGTTTTTTTTAGCTTTTCAAGTATATCAAAATCGCATACACGGTTCCATTAGGAACAACGTTTTTTATTTATCAAAATAGTCAATATTATTGATTTAATTGCAGCAAAGTGGCGGAGGGTATCTCAGAGTATCAGCTATCTTTCAACGACCGCCATCTTTTTAAATTGAAATAAATTATGCTATGTAGCAACCAAAAAAAAAGGTCTTGAATTATTACGATCCTAAATACGTTTTTTTTGCCGACTTTTGCGACGCACTCGAACGAATATATATGACAAAGTACAAGTCTAAAAATAATTCTAAAACAAAACTTTTCACAGGTTCTCCTAACGTAAAACCACAAAATAATGAGCTACAAATGTTTTATCTCAATTATTATCATTTTTTTTTGTGTTTCTGTCTATGAGCAGCATAATTACCTTCTAAAAAAATACAAACCTTTGACTGCTAGACGGCGTCATTCGACTTGCATAGTTAACAAACTATTACGCAATTTGTTTATGTAGCTTAATTAGCAATAAACTTAATAATATTATTGTTTTTTATTACAGGGTGTTGCTTAATTTGTCTCCTATGAGCATGGGTATCACTATAAATCTGTCAATGACAACTTAGTAACCCTTTTGCACTTGAGGGGCTTAGAGTCGCCAACAATAAAGTCAAAAAAGCCAAGAGCTTTGCAAATTTTTAAGGCCCTAGCGGTGATCTGTCGCTTGTTGTATATTTTCATTTTTTATTTTTTTTACATTTTGCATAAAGTGGCCTAGTCACCTACAAAAGGTTGAAAGAAAAAAAAATAAATACAAAGGATAAGATAAAAACAAAATTTCAAATTCAAAAATCGTTGGTCATTCCAACACTTCAGTTGGTATTATTGTTAGAAGTAAGCAGTGTATGGATTGGCTATTGTAGGGTATGTGACTGGTTGCCGTGGTCGGTCACATTTGTTGTTGTTGTTGCAGTTACCAACTTCACCTTGCTAAATTTAATATAATTATACGCACATGTTTATTTACTTATGTATTGTCTCGTAGCCGTATTAAATCTATGCGGACTTTACTTTGTTATGGTTTTTGGAACTTGACTTTTTGTTGTTAGAGTATTAACACTTTGTGCACAATCCAACAATTCTCTTATTGCGTTCAAGTGCCTTACCTTGACGATTGACGGTTCGCTGCCATTTTGAACTCTAATAACAATTTTAAACCAGTTGACAATAATTCGTGCTTATTATACTGGTTTATGTACAAACCCGTAAATATGTACATACATACATACATAACATATGTATATGCCTATGCCAGAGTTACGAGTTAAGCTTTCACTGACAGCATATAATAAATTATAGAGAATAACTACAATTCTGCTGTCTGTATATTATTACTAATCAAAAGAGTCAGTGAGTCGATTACAATCTGGATAACTCGAATGCGTTGTACACTGTATAAATCTGTATAAATTGTAAAAATAGATCTCAAATTTTTCAAAATTGAAAGAACTCCAAGTATAGTCAGGCCATGCTCTTAAGAACAAGAAATGTTTTCCTGAAAGCCACTAAAGTAGATGGCGCCAGCGATTAATTCTAAAATAATATTTATGAAATTTAACGTTTTCCGTAGAACTGCTGTTGATGCTGATGCCGAAATGGATCAACATACCCCATTACCTTTTTGTATTACAGAGTATAGTAACTATTTTTAGGATATACAAATCAACATAAATGTATTTTAAACTTTACTTTTAAATTGGAAACAATTTAAGTAAAAGTAAGCTCTGACTAATTTTGTGCAGAGTGAAAAAAAAGTAAAAGTCAAAAAACTTTAAAAACCTCCATGTTTTGCCCTGGGCCACGCTTGACCAGTTTTGAGTATATCCAATTTGCTTAACACTCGAACTGTGTAGAGTTTAGTTCGACACGCCTTAACTTGTTGTGGATTTTTTTTTTTTGTATTTTTTCGTTTTTTTAGTTGTATTTTTTAGTTTTTGCCGCTTCTTTCTAAACAAATGGGCCGTGTACGTGTACTGGTTAGTGATATGAGCCCCTTTCGCATACAAATTTTGATTAACATATCTTGCTGCTGTTGTTTGGCTTTGTATCTGAGTATCTGAGTGTATGTATGAGCGCATGCCATCCATAATTAATTGTTGAGACTTCAATTTAGATGCATGTTTGATGTACGTCTTTCTGCCAAAGTTGTCGTCGTCGGCGTCGTCGTCGTCGTTGTCAAGTGGAAATGCACTTTCTACGCGGCCCAAATTGTTCGAGAAATTGTAGGTATACATTTTTAGCACGGATTTTAACTTGGCTCAAACGAGTGATAATTTTTGGTTTGAATTTTTACACTTTGAAACTGCAAAAAGACCTTAACCTTTGGGTTAAGTTAGTTTCTTGTCTTATGCAGTTGAATCTTTGTTGTGGGAACTTGCAGTGGAAAGCAATTTCCAAATAATACCTGCAAATTTTCCCACGTTTTTTCCTGGCTGCTCATAATTAAACCCGCACTTGCTGGGTAGTCTGCAATTGCAGTTCCTAGAATGTTGCAATGCTGTTGTGTGCTGCGGCATGAAAGTTCACAGATCATAAAACCCAGGGTACTATTCCCTCTAAATGATATTTGCTAATGGTATGGAACGCAAAATCGCAATTAGACAGATCTCAACCGTAGAAATTCTATCAAAATATTAGTAAAATTCTACGTTTTTAATACTTATGCTCAAATATAAACATTATTTGGATAAAAAAATGGGTATCAACCGAAAAAAAAAACATTTAAAAAGCGGCTCGAACATTATATTTTTCAAATTTCTTGGCAATTTCTTGCTTTTAATAATATTAAGTCATGCCTGAGTGCTCCACAATAGATTTCCACAATAAATAAATAATAAATAAAAAATTCTCTCTCCACGGGTCTAAAGCCAACGTCAAGTTAACTGGTCCCCTTTTCAGAACTAACATTATTTTAAAATTGCGATAAAAAGGTTTTTAGTCATTAAAATATGTGAGCATGTGAGCAAAATGTAAGTAAAATCATAATTCCTCTCATGAGGTAAAATTAAGCTAAATTCGTGGGAGCTTTCTTTCCCCCTCTCTCACCATTAGAACCATTATCGCTTTTAATAACAATATTTTACACATATTATAAACAGAAGATTTTTCTAAAATTATATGACAAAATCGAAATCTTGTGTTGGTATCTCAATTTTGGTATCCATTTTTTTAACCATCATTATACGAAGTGAGACTACGCAGAGAAAAAGTTATCCGAATGCAGATACAATGCACGCAGTCTAACGTAAGCCTTCATCCCTGCTGTATCAAAGAGACCACAATCTACAGCAATAGTTACTCATATTTGCCAGTATCATTATCGATGGTGTGGGGGCTTTTCATGGGCACGATTTACTCACAGTGCAACTGATATTGTATACGATCTTTGTTAAATTCTAACAAAAAGAACAAATATATAGTATTTGGTGATATTAGCAATATCTATTAACCAAAGAAAAGAACATGCCTAGGCAAACTTGGAGCATTGTTACTACAGATGCAGCTATAAAGTTCTTTCTTTTGCTTATTATATAGTAAAGCCAAAGTATCAGACAGACGATGAGTCGTCGTCAAAGCCCAAATGCATTTGTATGTGAGACCGTTTTTGGAACACAAACTACAATTAAACCACATTGCGGAAAGTTGACGCGGCCATATCAAGTGTAGCAGCTACAACTTGCCTATCATCTGGGGAAACGACAACAACGACAACGGCACCGACAACACTGGCCGCAAATTGCTAACATCTGCCAACCAGCCAGAGACACACTGAAATTGCAGCGTAATCACGTGTAGCAGTAGCAGCAGTCACTCCGGCGTATAGACATGCTACTATTGTGGTGACCATTATGTCCGGTCAAGCAAAGCAGCGGTATATTTTCTTTGCATTTTGTTTGGTTTAAGTGCATCTCGCTGGATCACGCATTTGACGGATAGCCCAAGAATTTGAGCTGTGGAAGTGGATATGGCCATTTGAGCGGTCGCTGCAATTCATTTTTGTAGAAAAGTGAATTCTGCTCTGTTGCAGTTGCACATTTCCAAGAAAAGTAAAGTCTGGTTATTTTTTTTTTTTGCAAGATGCTACATTAAGCATGAACCACACCAGTTTGCTGTTCAGTTCAAGCGGCGGCGGCAAAGGCTGATGTGACTAGGTGTGTGTGTGTGTGTGTGTGTGTGTGTGTGTAGCAAAGCAGCAACACTAAAAATTGATGCTGTTGATAACCCTAGAAAAGTGTTGCCTACTCCTTCAATATTGGCATGCAAATTGCAAATATATACACCTTGTATAAGGTGGCCACTGACTCTGTTGCATTGACTATCTGACGGACTGCCAGCCAGCTCGCAGCCAGCAGCATCGACAACATTGATGTGAGTAATGTGCTACGAAGTTGTGCCCCGATGATTCATCGAAATGTTGGTAACTCTGGTATTACCAAAACCAGTTTATGCTGTGTCCCGCTCTGTCACTTTTGTTGCTTACGCATAGACGCTGCTTCAGCTGTTGCTGCTTGCCTTTTACGCTTCTGGTTTTGCCTGCTTTTGCTGTTATTCTTTCAAGTTAGTATTTTTTGTTGATTTTTTTTTTTTTTTGACTAAAATCAATGCAAAAAGTTGACTTAAGAGTTGAGTAAATAATAAAAATAATTTTAAAAAACTCAAAGTATTGGTATGAATAGCATTATTGTTTGGCTGAGACTCGAAATTGAGGAAACCAAAAAAGCGTCAAAAAAAAAAACGCTTATCAAAACTTTATTTTTCTTTATTTTTTGTGAGGCAGAAATGTAATCCTAAACGTGTAATAAAATATTACTTATAAAGCGTAACACAACACGTAAGTGACAACCCAACCCATTTACGCTTTAAATATTTAACGTCTTGTTCGTATATGTATGTACTTATCAAATATTATTTTATTTACCTGAAAACATTTTTTTTATTTTTCTTTTTTATCATTTTATAGTAAACAGTAAGGCAAACTGTATAACACGGCAAAGAAAGCAAACAAGCGAAATCGCCTACTTACTTCTACTCTGCTCGTATGTACTTGAGAAGGTCGTTATGCCCATCTTATCGTTATGCAAAGATAAGCTCATTTTTTTCCTCTTCATACAAATATTATATTATTTTTGAACGTAAGCGTAAGCAGCGACCTTTAAAATATTTTGAAACCCATATAATTTAAGAACTTTTTGAATGTCTCAAATTTATCTTATTACATATTACGGAAATGCGTAATTAGCGTCGAAATATCATTTTTTTTTTCTCTCTCTCTCTCTATCTATATAATGTCTAATGTGCGACGTCACTGGTCAGTAATATTAGTACGCATACAATGGTGTGCATTTGTATAGAAACAATGTCAATTTTAACATACCCATTGAATGTCTATCTAGCTGGACAAGTTCTGCATGAAGCCATTCACTCGTAACGCTAAAAATGTTCCAATGAATGCGGTTCAGTGAATATGCGTCTGCTATGAGTCCCATAAAGTGTCACTAAATTGAATTGAGTTACGAAATGAATTGAGTTTTGCGCAGTGAAGTAGAGACTCAGTACAACTTATACATAGTTAAGTGTCTTGCCTAGACAAGGTCACAATGTATACACTCGAGTCTACTTTTGTTAATTTTCTAGCAAATAAAACTAGTCAGTTGTATTCTCTTTAACAAATATCTCCTTCGAGTCTCGTTTATCGTCGTAAAAACAGATAAAGTTGAAATTGTATCTTTTGAAGTAATACAACTCTTTATCAAATTTGGGAAGGAATTCGTTTTGCGGGGACTTTAAAAAATAATCCATTTATTCATAAGTGTCACGGTATTTGAAGACTCTACAAGACTTGCGGATTTATATTTAGAAATAAACAAAGCTAGTAGTTGCGCATAAAATAAGTTTGTCTGCCCCTAACGGCTTTCCTTTCTAGTCTACGGCATTTGTCTAAGAGAGTTCTGCTGAGTGATAGGTTCAAATAATTCATTTG
Source organism: Chymomyza procnemis (assembly GCA_035046065.1). Taxonomy (NCBI): domain Eukaryota; kingdom Metazoa; phylum Arthropoda; class Insecta; order Diptera; family Drosophilidae; genus Chymomyza; species Chymomyza procnemis. The sequence goes on along the minus strand of JAWNOJ010000023.1, from coordinate 4,276,749 downwards.
TTCTTCTTCAGTATCAAATTTTTAATATAAATTGATTTCTTTACATGTCTAAAAAGTCTTTAAGGAATTATAGCTGCTAGAAGTTTCAAAGAGATGAACCGGCCCTGAAACTTTAAACGCTAAATTTTGTTTTGCAAACAATATTTCCATAAAATTATTAAATTTTAAATTGTTTCTTAAAAAATAAGTGGGTGATGTGTCAGACCAAAGTGTCAATATCAAATGGGTCTTAGTAATGACCCAGTGTTGGCAAAAAAAAAACGCTGAGATTGCATACTCAAAGGAGCCATTTGCGAATTCGAAAAAGCAATACACCAGGGTTGGTAAGAAGAAGCATTTTTTTTTATTTTCAGGATTATACCGTCTTAAATATTTTTAAATGGTTATATTGTTCAAACACAACATTTAGACTTACAGATCAAAGCAAAATATCCAAAATTGTGGAAATATTGAGCATACCTGTATTGTGGTCGAAAGTTTTCTGAGTAGTGCAAGTTATATTCTCAAGCCGATTATTACAAAAATTTTAATGTTATCTTAAAATGATATATGATGTGTGAATTGTATAATTTGAAGAAAATTTTCCTGTTGGGCAAGAATTCCTATACTCAATGATTTTTGCGGCATAAGATGAGAACAAACTCTAAAGCTAAAAGGATCTGTGAGCTGAGGTAAGACTTCTCACAACGAATACTCACAGAGAGCTAGTTTTCTTTTTGGTGACAACAGGATCATGTTGCAATTTCTTACAACAAACTAGAACCATGACAGACTTTAAAATTGATCTCTATTGTGCCCCTATCATACTCATTACAACTGTCTTAAAAAATCACGAGAAATGCAGAAAAAATATCGTCAAAAGGTTAATTTAAATATGGACGAAACTGTGATTGATCCAAGTAGTCTGCGTATAAAAATGTTGCCAACTGTACCGTCCACATTTGTTTTTCTTTCTTTTTCATAAAACTAAATGCAGACACAGTTTTTTGCAGAAGATATACCTTTTAGCTCCAAATAGATAAGCTTAACACATAAGATAACCACAGACATATCTAAGGCAGAACTCTATATGTGTGCCGCGCAGCTATTATTGGAATTCTTTTGTTTGCTTTTATAGCGCTTACTTGATTTGTCTAAGATAACCCAGTATATGTAATTTTATAGAGAAAAATATGATTTATTGAACAACTTGTATTTTTTATTTAACAAACTTAATTAAAAAACAAGTCAGAAAATAGTAAGTTTGTCAAATCAACTTTATATAGAATTCTTCAAGACTGGCAGACATCTTAATTCAGTTCTGCTTGCTTTTATTCTTAAAGTCAACATAATCTGAGAATGTATCTCGTAAATCTTTTTCGGCTCAGTCTAAAATTTGAATGCTAGTAGAATAAAAGATGTTTTATTGCACTAAAAATCGTAGCCTAAAGTCTAGTAGCGGAACTATTGAGTTGAGCGGTGACGCGAATAAGCAAAATTGGCGTTTTCGCACTAAAGATCCAATGCCAATGTGTCCTGAAAGTCGCAATAAAATAAAAATTATTCTCGTTGACTATGCTGTCATTGCTCCAAAGGCGGTGCAGGAAGATATCTCTATTAAAAGCTGTTCGAAGGGAACAACCGGTGGCTACAGTTTATAGCCGAACGGCAGTTTCTTTATAGAGAGATAAATGCACTGGCAAAATTTTGGGACGACAAAGATAGAAACTTTCTTGTGAATGGCAAGCGTTACCGTATGATGCTTTCAAGCTTTTGTTTGCCCCAAATGGAAGAGCTTGACCTGGCTACCATTTGGTTTCAACAAGTTGGTGATATATGCCAACCAATTGCCAAATTGAGAGGCAAGTTCAATGAGCAGCTTATTTCACATTTGGGACTGGTCGATTGGCTGCCCAGTTTGTCTTAAAGCCTTTTGGCGCATATTTTGTGCGCCATGTTGAAGCTCACAGCTATAGAAAGAAGACCAACCACAACGATTGACGCACTGAAATATTGATGAATTGATTTGTGATATATCGGCCGATATGAAGCGAGTATGATAAAATACGACCCAGTGTATAGTATAGACCAATATGTAGCGCAACAACTGATTTCAAACATTTTGCTGAATTTTATGTTTCTAAATTAAATTATGAACATCTTAAAAAACCAATCATTATATGCTAAAAGTGTTTTAACAACAAAGCCAAACTATGAATATCAAATAGAATTCTACAGGAAATTGTAGAATCTGCTTAAGGAGACCCTTTCCGCGCACAGCTTTTAAAATATTTTAGCAGGTACCTACGTAAAGAAGAAAAAGTAATTTATTGAAAAATTATTACATATTAAATAAAGTCTATAGAGCCGCATATAAGAGGGCGAGCGCTGTGCTGCGCCGTTGCAGAAAGATAAAAGCAACAAGTTGCATTTCAGCTGAAAAACCAGAAAAACAACAAGTTTCTTGCAGCGCGTAAAGTATAAAGTGGCAGCAGCCAGCCCATGGAAACAGCGTTCCCCTGACGCCGTTTCATTTTAATACGCTTCACACAGACATATACAATACACACATATGTACATGTATGTACATATACAATAACTATGTATATGTATATGTATAGTCTTTTTCGTAACGAATTCAATGCCTTTCATTAAGTTGCGTTATCGTCGCCTTTGTTGCCTAAATGCTATCGTTACTGTAACGAAGTTGTGCCCTCACAGAATCACTGGCCAAACGTACATATACAAAGAGTATATATACTTATATATATGCATGCATCTATGTGCATGCCTGTGTATAGGCGGCGGCAAAGTGCAGCAGAGCGCCAGCGGCAAAGACTCCCCATGCAACCACCAAACTGCACTACACTCGCCTCTTTCAACATAAATTTTGATGGGTCGCCCGGTCGTCGGTCGACTGTTTATCGCTATTATTGTAGCGCTGATATCGCCGCCTGCCTTATGAGTAGTATGACTGGTCTGGGTCTGCCTTGCCGGGCTACACAGCAACGGAGTGCATTCTTTTTACGTTACTGTAGCGGCGTCGGCCCAATGTTGATCATTGTTAGCGCGTTGCTTTTGTTATTTCAACACTTTCGATTTCTTAAAGCGTACCAAAAGCTAAGCTCACAACAGGTCTTTGCTTTTCACTTGTTGCAACATGCGGCGTGAGAGGAGACGCACATGTTTATATACAAAAAAAAAAAAAAGCAATAAAAATTTTATAATCTTACATTGGAAATAAAATGTTTGGCTTATCGTTGGCTTTGCCATGTTCGGCCACCCAATTAATGTTGCGCTGGCCAACGATAAGAAATGGTTTTTCCGGGCAAAGCGCTGCTCCACACAACAAGTACAGTCTTACTTAATATAATAATTGTGCCAAGAACCGATACAACGTTTAACGCTTGTACAATAATTGTAATTATAATTTTCCTGTTGCTGTTGTTGATTAACAGACTTCCTGCCATTGATGCCCAAGTAATTGTGCACCTGCCGCTGTGACAAGTAGCTACAGTTCTCACTCTACCGGACTTGCTACTACTCTGCAGTACTGATATAACTAGTTAGGTAGTCAGTTGCAGGTAGCTTTGCCAAGACAAAGCAAAGATACACAATCAGAGAAAACACACAAACAATAACAAGCACATAATCTTTGATAGAGTTTGATATTATAGCTCACCTTGGATGCGCGCATTTTATTTGTGTAACTATTTCCGTTGGCGTCTTCTTCGATTCCTGGACTGTAGCACGGAGTACGAGTTATTCCAATTGCGCATTTAGCCAAGTCATTTGTATGCAAATAATAGTTTTTATTTTTTTACTATTCGTATATTTTGTTTATTATTCTTATTAAGATGTTGGCATCTTGTCTTTATAATATTTTATTTTCATATTACGCTTATTTGTTTACGAAATTCCACGGCGAACGTGATATGCAAACAAAGCCTTGACGTAAGCGCAACGCAAAACTGATCTCTCGCAGATCTTCTTCAGTTGCTCAATACAAAGCCTAAAGCACGACACGACGCTATTAGTTAAAACTCTTTATTTGTTAAATTTCATATACTTTTTTTGCGCAATTTCAAGTTGACTTTTTGTTAATATTTTATTTAGCAATCACAGCCAAATGCTAATGTCTCCGCAATCCGTTCTTAAATAAAGTGTCTCTCTAGCGCGCGCGCGGGAGAGCGTGACTTCCAATGAAAATGAGAAACGTTTTCGGGTTTTGGTGTTGCAAGTGTCAAAACCTATGTACGCGCTGCATATATTTTACAACAAGCGCACCAACATCAACTACAATATTTAGCAAGACAATTCTAATTTTATTATTTAGTTTGAAGACACACAAAATTGCCAACTTTTATTATTTTAGTATTTGATTGTTGATCAATAATATCGCAGACACGTTAGCACTTTTTCTCTCACATTTTATTTTTTATTGTATTTTAAGCACTTTGTAGGCCATTTGGAAATATGACAAATCAACGTTATGGTTTTTTTTTTATTGAGGCAGAGAACGCGTTCAAGTTAAATTTCTTAACTGCATACAAGTGTAACTTGTGCACATGTGTGTATGTATTTTAATTTAATAAGCAGAGCAGCGCATAGACGAAATATACTGACGCTGACAACGGCGCACTGAACACACAACCTTTCGCAATGAGAACTCAATTTGTATTAAGCGTGAGCGCGAGTCAAAACTTCAGTGTAGAAACGCTTCCAGCACGATCGCGATAGGCCGCCAACCAGTTGCTGCAAAACTATCGCATGACTATCGATAGGCGCGCTAGCATGTTGTCATGCAATTATCGTTTATTAAACTCTTTTCAGAAGCGCTGTTCTGCTGCAGCCATCGGTTGGAGCCTTTTTATTTTATTTTATGTATTCATTTCAATTTTTCTTGCTTATTTTAGACTATTAATACTTTTATTACACCAGGAAAAAAATAATATATTTATTTTTCGTTTAAATTGCTGTTTGTTTTACGTACGGCAAAGTTGACTACGGACGACTTTCAGTTAATCAGTTATATTGCCACGAAACCAACTTACTTGCAATAGGCAAATTTACTTTAAGCGCCCAAAATTTTGTACAGAATGGGAATTTTAGAACGAGTTTCTCTAATAGATGTAATCAAAACACACTATACTTCATAATTCAAAAAAAAAAAAAAAAAATGGAAAAATCGAATTGTTTTGACGGATTCGCCTTATGGGAGCTATTAAATGTAACAGACCAATTTCCATCAAGCTTGGTACAATATTTAAAACAGTAAAAAGCTGTATAATAGCGAATTTAGTAATAATATATTCAAACCAGTGAATACCAAAATACGAATTTAAAACGGATAACTTGACAAAATTCAAAAACCAATTTTTTCGACCAATTTACTTACGTAATACTTATTTAACTATATTATACATTATACATAGCGCTTACATCTTTTAACTCTAGACGGACAGTTTGACATGAGTATGACTTTCTCTAGTCACCCTGATCATATTTAAGCTAACTTTGGGTGTGAAGTTCAAATTAAAAACAAGTTACAAAATTTTAAGTTTTTAGCCCAATGTCTATTTCAAATTAAATATAGAAGCCCTATATTCGCTAACCTATCAAATTTACATTTATCATTTATTTTTAAATTGCAGTTTTTCAACTCATTTTCTTAACAATACAATAACTTTGGTCTTGCAAAATTGAATCTACTCTTAGCCAAAATATAATTAATTAAGTTCATTTTGTATCATAATGATAGATAAAAAGCGTGGGAAAAATGTTTGAAAAAATTCATCCATACGATTCGAATAATAAAATTCAATAAAAAACTTTTATTATTTTAATATTATTTATTTGTTTATTTTAAACTATTTATAATTGGCAATTTTATCTAAAATACTTCGATAATTAGTTATATATAATTCAATTAATAAACTATTTACGAATGTTTTCAAATCAAAATCCCAACAGCTGCAATGAAAATGATTAAAAATGCCACTAAGTTGATATGACAAATTCCAAGCACTTTTAAAAACTTCACCAGAAACCATACGCAAGTATACTGAAAAATTCATTATATGCTTTTTGATTAAGATAAATAAAATATGACAATGAGATGAAAATTAAGCCATTTGGTTATTTCACAATTTAAAACAAATCGGGTTTTTCTTGCAAATCCAACGTCACAGAAATGAATGGCTGCTCAAATCCGTCACAAATCGAATAAAATACGTGAATTTTATCACAGGATTAGAAAAACATCGATTTCTGTAGCACCAGCTGGGAATATTTCGAAAATTAGTCAACTGCAGCTAAGAAAAATTAAGGAATTTATTGTTATATAAATGTTGCTTATCCAATTTTGTATACTAGTAAAGAAATGCAAGTTGTGCATTTGCAGCTGTTTATAGAAATATTTCCTAAGTAAACTTTAAAATCAAATGGTTTTCATGTTGGAATTATTGACATAGTTTCTAGGAATTAGTTGACTCTGCTTAAAAAGCCTTTTACCAGAGAATAATTTTGCGCTGAAAATATTCGTAAATTTCCGGATTTGAGTCAATTAAAGAGCATTTTGGAATAATCTTGATTTTTTGTCAGCTATGAATTGCTAAATCTAGGCGTAACCGTAACAAAGAAGGGCCTGAAAATTTGATTTTACAAGATGAACATTGCTCGGCCACATGTGGCTGCAGTAAGAGCTAAAAATGAATTCCCTTGAAACATTGAAATGGGAAGTCTTATTGCGCCACTGCTTCCTCCGACTATTGGGTTTTTAATGGATGCAAAGTGCTCATATCCAGAGAGGATGCAATTTTTCGAGATTTATGGTATTCTAAAATTGCAAAATAGAGAAATCTATGTATTTTTTACTATTTGGCGGCTTTTTATGCTTTCAAATAAAATGTTTTGTAATTTTTACCAAATTTTTAAAAAAAAATTTAGTGTATTCGTATTTGACGATTTGGGGTCACAATATTATATGCAATACTATACCCAACTCTCTATATAATAAATAAAATAGCTTGGATTGAACTAGGCCTTTTTCGATTTCTTGAAAATTCTCGAACTTGAGACAGTCCCAATTCATTTCGCATGATAGCACGGACTACATGACCCCTGTGAACAACTTCTCCAGAACGCCAACGTGTATGGGACCTGAAGATTGGAAAATCGGCATGGACCAACATTCGGACAAGATATTTACAGATGGATCCAAAATGGATACAGGCGTGGGGGAGCACTAAGCACTCGGAAAAAGGTGCGCATATTCTGGGCTCCCAGCCACTAGAGCATCGATGGCAACGAAATGGCAGACAGGCTAGCTAAGGAGGGAGCACATTCAACACACATGACTGCTGAGGATTTAAGTATCTCTCTAAGTACACAAAACCGCAGATCAGAGGAGAGCGCAGCTGTCGCATCTGATCGAAGGTGGCGTAGCACAACAAACTGCAAAATAGCTCGCACCATGTGCAAAACAACGCAGCCAAAATTAGCCCAGTATATCATAAGTCTCCCAAGGAGAGACTGCAGATTGATGATGGGCATACTCACGGGCCACTGCCTGACCGCAGCTCATGCTAAAAAGCTAGGCATCATTGCTAGTGATGCATACAGGAAATTCATGGAACCAGATGTTAAGGAAACTCTGGAACATCTTATATGTCACTGTCCTGCACTCTACTCCCTCAGAACCAAATACCTGGAAAAGCCCTGGATTGCCTCTCTGCAAGAGGCAGCTGATAGGGCACCTCATAGGCTGCTTGCATTCGCCAAGCACACTCGCTTAACGGACGACCAAAGTGCCTAGGGCACCAGCGGAGCCCCACCCGGTAACGCTATGGATCATTCTGATCTATGTGAGGCCCCTTCGGGGGCCAGCTGGAATAACCTAACCTAACCTAAACCTCCGTATACCAGTTGCACTTAAAAGATTACATTTTATATTACTATGATGCCGATTTTAACACTTAACAGTAAAATTCAAATTGGTTTTCATATTATTTTCTTTATTTATCGAAATACAATTTCACAAGTAAGAAAACAAATATATGTATAGTAAGTAAATTTATGGAAAAAGTCATAATAAACAAAAACACACAAAACTAATTAAAAAGACATAAGAATTAAATGTCTATCAAGTGACAAGTTTAAGTTTATATTATTGCCTGTAATTAACAATGTGTACATTGTTATTGTGTACAAGTTGTTCGACTTAATACTACAATTCAATATTGATTTTAAATTTTGTATTTTTGTAAAATTTCATTGCATACGTGCCACCAACTAATTGCTACCAATTAAAAAACAAATTGTAAGTAAATCTGTATGCAAACCAAGTCAAAAGACCTTTCTACAAAGTGATCCTTCAGGATCATTCATTGTATGCATACATAAGAGCTTATAGAGAAAAGCCGCAGCCAATACTCTTCAAGTAAATACAACACATTTTGAAAGATTTATAAGTAATATACAATAGCTAGCTTTTAATATTTTAAATAATTTTTGCGTGATGGATTTATGAACTGTTATGGTTCATAATCTATATCGATTGGTTCCACCGTGGGAGCGTATAAGGTTGCATTTGCTCTTTTATGGTGGGACGCTGGAATATGACTGCCATTGAATTTCACTAAACGTGGCTTTTCTAGCGAGGCGGCTGCAGCTGCCTGATTTTTCGGTCCAACCATAAAATAGGTACGCACACGTGGCTTATCCTTAGTAGAGGTGGCTAAAGGTGGCATTGCTCTGCCTGTGGAGTTGTGTGTATCATTGTTTGCAACATCAGTTGGATTCGGAATTGGCGTATGCCACTTGGTTATGTTCGGACGCAGCTTTGTTGGTATCATGTCCGACTTTAGCTCTAGCTGTGTAGTATTAAATACTTCGCAATCAATCTGCATGAGCACTACGTCCCCATTACGTGTGGGATCTCCCGTAGGCATTAGCAAAGACATTTTTGGTCTTGCACTTTTGTTGTATGCCGATGCTGGCAGCAAAATATGCTCCATGTTAAAGGACAACACATAGAATGTGTCATCCTGCCGTTTTATGCTCTTAAACAAACGTATATACTCCTCGTCAATGCTGGGCTTAAAAAGTTTCAGAGAGTTTTCACCCTTATTGTCAAATGCTACGGTTTCCTTGTTTCCCGGTAGTTTAGTATCAATTCTGCGTTGTTTGTTGTCATCGTTGTTAGTGCGTTCATTATAGCCCATATAGATCTTGCGTTTTCCTGGATGTGCTGTCTGTCGTTCCATGCCTGTTTTGAATTTTAAGTAGTCCGTTGTTAATTTGAAGCCATGAGGGTTAGCGAATTCGTTGTCAAACTCCTTGTTCACATTGAAATAATCGTTGCCGTCAATCCATTTGTGTAAGTTGCGTGCCAGCCGCATGTACTCCGTTTGATTGGCACTAGCGCCAGCGGCACAGTTACCATTGCACATGGGTTTTTGTGCCTTTTCGTAGCCACCTACAATTGTGGCATTTCCTTTACCCCGCTCGGTAGCATTGCCACTGCGGTTGGCTGTTGGTAAAAAGTGCAATGGTGGCACTTCCATCTCCGCGGCCTGACGTTTGCTACGGTTAAGCTTTTCATTGTATTCCTCTTCGGTTTCAACCCAAAGCAGGCGGCGGCCAGTGTGCAAGGGTTCCTCCACAATAGATTCAAGTACAGCACCATCACCATCCAAATTTTGCTTGTTTACATAGGACTGAAAATTGCCAGCATTCATTGCGACCATAAAGGCCATGGCAAAGAGCACTGCAAAATTCTTCTTAACGGTTGCAGCAGTCATGCGCTGTTTGAAGCTTTGGGGAGCGGGTTTCGGTGCAATCTTTATATGCTGTTGTTCGCCTCTGGTGGTGGCATTGAGTGAGTTGAGCACAAATTCGCTGACATTGCCATTACGGCATTTGCATGTCTTGGCAAAGGCGACTAGTTGATTTCGCAGCGTTACGTTCTCCTGCAACGGAAATCAAAAGTAATACTTAAATATTTTGCGTTTTAAAAGTGAAGAGGTCAATGAAATTATTTAAATAAATTTTAACACAATGATTGAGCGTAAGCAGACGTATGAAATTTGGCTAAATACGAGGGCAGTTTCACAAGTGTGTATCATAATATTCGAAATTTTGCTAGTCCAAGTATATGGCTCAATTGCAGCGACTGATAAGACACAGACCTATTTACCAGCCCTCGCAGCACAATCTTCTAGACGCATGCTAGCTGCAGCTTGTCACCTGCTGTCTGCTTATCAGTGTGCCCCTCCTGATAAGAACAGCATGGTTTCCACTTTATGCAATACAATGTCTGCGGTTTGATACAGCAATTGATACGCGTATGCGTACCAAGTAAATGGTAACACTTACCCCTTTTAGCGTACAGTTCTCTTGCTCCAATTTATTGATGCGGCTCTCCAGTGTTACAATGTATTCCTTTTTCTTCTTGCGAGACAACGATGCCGACTCACGATTCTTGATCATGCGTTGCTGCTTTTTGTGCATCTTTTCGTCTATTATGCCCGTATACATACCGCCTGCTGCAAGCAGTTCCGGCACGAGTGTGCTTGTGGCCTGCAGTCGGTTGGCGTTGTTGATTATTGTACGATTGCTTGTCAGCAACTTGGTTGGCTGTGGAGCCTGTTGCTTGACCAGCTTGGGTACTACAACGTGAGTACCATGCATTGGCTGCACAATTTTATTGCCAGCTATGATCTTACCATTTGCCGTCTTCATAATTATTTTAGGTATTTGAGCATTAACGCTGCCATTTATTTTGGCGCCTTTGCTGCCATTGGAATTCATTTTTTGCATTAGCGCTTTGAAATCATTCGATGAAAGGAAGATGGTTTTGGGCTGGCCGATGTTGTCTGATATGCCCATTGAAGTATTAGCTGCTGGTACAGCGGTTTTAAGTATTTTCACCTGGGGCGCTGCTGGTAACTTAGTTCCAAGTTTAGTCTCTACTTTTATGGGCATGTTGCTAGCGGGTTTTGTATGTTTCACCGGTACAGCTGCAGCAGCTGGTCTCAAGATATTGACGGTTTCTGCCTGTCTTTGAGGCTGCAGTGTTGGCAACATTGTAAATCTTTGTGGTTGCGGCTGATGTAACTGATGAGCATTGTGTTCTTCATGCTTAAGCATATAACTTGTATCCTCGTGATTGCCAATGGTCGTTTGCAAAAGCTGCGCACCACTTGTAGCCGATTCAATGTCAATCTGATCACACAACTTGGTCATACTTGGAGCACTGCTTCTGCTGCACGTGTCCGAAGTGTCGCTGTGAACGCCACTTGTAGAGCTGCCGCTGGAGCTGCTACAACTGCCCGTGGGTGAAGGCGTATTACGTATTTGTGTGTGTTCCAGTAGATTATCGCGTGTCAATTCTTCTATTTTCATATCCTCATCATTTAGAAAACTCATTAAATCATCAAAGCATTCGGGTCCCTCGCCAGACGAAGTAGAGGGTGTGCGTTCCACTGAAGATGCCGGCGAAGAGAAGCTCGAAAATGTATTAAAGTTAAATTCAAAATCATTAGTGTTTTGTGCGGCTGGCACATGCAAGTCCGGAAAAACGAAATCATTGTCATGCTGTAGCGACTGCTGAGCAGGCAGTGGCGGCGGCATGAACGGGTCCAAAGATGAATCCAAATTTGAGACTGTAGCTCCTATAATCTCATCCAAGTCATTGTCATTAAGGCCATACTCATTCGGCGATGGCATAAACGACGATAATTCGTCTATAAGAGTTGAAAGAAATTGCATTTTAGTAATAAGCACGAAAAATGTAAATTGGAGTATTAGAAATGTGCGCGCCGAGTTATTGGCTATGCTAACAAATCTGTTTTGGTTATAGAAAACACACTATGTTTAAATCATATCTCAACAACATAATAATCTTATCAGAAATTGCGCAGGGCAGAGCGATGTGCGATGTGAGTTCCGTTTCATCATTTTCTTTTTAATGAAATGTGGCTACGGTTTGATAATTACACAGTTTGGTAAGAGAAAACAAAAGAATAACTGGCTATATGCACTGTATTTAGCAACTGAACACACAATATGGACTGTCACATATGTTGATACATAGTTAACGCTGACCGCTGCATTTTGCTTCGCTCCATGGACGTAGTTATTCCAAAACGAAAACAGATCTCAAGTTATACATAAAAAAAAAAAACAAAAAAAAGAATGCATCGGAAAAACATGTGAAAGTTAAAGCAGCTTAAAGTGAAGGGCTTCTTGTTGGCCTCAAAAACAAATAACAACAACAACAACACAAATATACATCTTGTTAATCACGGTGTCTCACACACATGGGCATGGCCACGATTGCCTATTGCCTTACCGTAAAAACTATCATCTACGTCCATTTTCACTGCGTTTTCAATAGTACCATATAGACACAAGCATTTAATTTGTTTAGTTATGCTTCATATATATCATTTTAGAGATATTTTGCCTTAATTGTCAATAAAACAAACCACCGAAATTCAGTAGCACTAAATCCGCTTGTCGACGAATGCAAAAATGACAAATGTATCAGAAACATCGATATCGCAGTGCACCGATTGTTTGTCAAGTGAAGCAGCGATTATGCGGTTATTTACATATCGATAAGTAACATAGCATTGCATTCAGCTTTTGAGTGTGCATTAATTTTTGTTTTTAATATATCTTGTTTTAAATTGTCCGTATTTGATTTAAATAAACATAATTTGAGGGAAGTTTTTATTTTCTGAAATGTGCAGCTGAATTTTTATTGAAGTTATTATGCAGAATGTGCATAATTGTATAGCATAGTAAACAAAGAGTCAATCTAAAAAGATGAGGAATTGGGGACTTCACAGGATCAAGACCCGTGCCAATTGTAATATAATCGCGCAAAATCGCTTGGGGAGTCTTAGTAAAAAATTTCGTTCGGTTAAAACTATTTTTTTTAATGGATTGTAAGTTAATCAGCCGTGCTTTCTTTTTCGATTCCATATGTTTATAAAGATTACAGTTGAAACCAAAAGTTTCGTGCTCCCCATTTTACAAATAAACAGAAGGAAATTATTCGAGAAATATTCTTATAAAATAATGTTCGAAAATGAATAATCACTCAACATTTGTAGAAATAGTGGTTTCGGCGCATCAAAATTGACGATTTCAACGTGGAAGAAAAAGTGCGTCCTGGCCGAAAATAATGGTTTAAAGATTAGAAATTGGAGGTACGACTGAATCAAAATCCATGTCAAACACATTTGTGCAAACAGAGCTCTCTGGGTTATGAAAGGGAACACCAACACCAAAGTAAACAGTTTTAGTGATTAGTTTTTCCTTGTACCCTTTTTGGGTTGAAAATTTATTATTTTCCTCCATAAAAAATTCACATAGTTCAACGGAAACATGTAACTATAATTTAACATAGAACGTAATACGCAAATTATGGTGGTTGTTACTCCTCGGCGAAGCATAAAATGGAAACAAGAGACTAACAATTTCTTTCCAAAGCTGGCCTTCTGATCTCCTGCCAAGAAGCCTTAGATGCGGGGTGCGTCCTGTGGGTTCCTTTGTAATATGTGGGAAGCAAAAATTTTGCGTGTACAATCCACTCATAACTATGATCTTTAAGGCAAAGCTCGAAAAAAAAAAAAATAACAAATATACAAAGGAATTATACAGAAGGAAGTGTAGGAGAACGTATAAGGAAAATATTTTTTTTTCAATACATTGTCAAATGGTAAAGTGCGCACTGCAGAGCATAAGGACAATATAAATTCAAATTAACTCTTGAACTCTTAACTCTTTGGGGCTGCGCAACCCTGCCCTTAAGAAACAAAAAATTAATAGAATTTATAAGGGGAAAAGAAAATGCCAATCGATACCGCAATAGCAACCTTCAATTACTTTAACATATGTAATAATTAAAAAGCAATTAGTTTAATAGTTACCTTTATTTGCGTTTAATTTCTTAATTAAGCTTATTTCTAGTCGATAGAGTAGTTATTCAGTGCAATAAATTTATAGTACATAATAAATATTAAGTTTATTTTTAAAAAATATTAGAACATCTTTGGACTGCACTTATAATTAAATGCCTAACATGGACTAACAAAATACCTTGCATTATAAGATACACTTAAATTGTTTTTTCATGATACCCATACAATTTATAACATTATTTAATACCTGATATACTATCGTATTGTTTGATCATCATGAGTATTTCCGAAATGCTCAAGCATTTTCTTTTTTATTTAAGTAACTAAGCTATTTAGGCTGAGAGTAGTAATAGTTGGCTTGACTATATGCTCCAAAACCATGTAAGTATAACTGTCGGAAGTTAAGGAGGTATTTCAGTTCTTGTTTGTAACATTTGACTTTGAAGTTATGTTGCGAGTTGACAGATTATTACGGGTAAAAATAACCATAACGTTGTTGTAAGGAAACTATTAGAAGCGCTTGTAAGCGGACTGATATCGCTGAATAGATGATAAGGACAAGCGCTTGGCGGTTTTACAAATGTTGTAAAATTTGGATAACGTATTATTTCCGATGGCTATAACGAGCATATATGTAAAATATAAAAAAATTATAAAGTGCATAGTTTAGATAAACTTACGATAGAAAGAGAACTGTTTGATATGCGACAAAACGTCATGTGCTTTCCTGTTATCATGGCCTGTTCCACTCGCCTAGTAAACAATGGCTCTGCCCAGGGTAGCTGATTCAAATGCGAAAGAAATGTGCGATCATGGAACTCTACAGGATCCGAAATTAATAGTTTATCTGAAAATATGTAATTGATAATACCATCAAAATTTTTCAATTTTTCAACTCATTTCACAACATACTTAGCAAAGAATCCTCGTTTAGCTGGTCTTCAGCGCTCATATTGGCATTATGCTTTTTAGTCTTGGCATATATCGTATTTGGTATATAGTCCAATAAATTTCCATTGTAGAGAAATAGATTTTCCACGTCTGTCATGTTGAGGGAGTAAAACTGGAAAACTCCAAAAGTTTCAAAGAACTCACGCACTGGCGTCATGCTATAACAGCCAGCAAGATCAATCTTCGGATAGTAGGTAATGAAAGATAGGCACATCTCTTGTGAGGTAGAGTAACCGCCAAATGTTGGTCTTTTTCGCTGTGATGTATCATACGCACAATCCGTGATGATATAATCTCCAGGTAATACAACTGTTTCATTGGCCAGTTGGCGCACTTGTTGAAAATTATAGTCGTAATTGTCATCTTCAATGATGCGAGGCAGTTCCTTGCCGGCGCGTATATGACGCAAACTCATTTTGCGACCAGCGCGATGGGAATGTAAGGCGCCAGAAATTATTTTTATACCATCATTGGGAAACATCTGTAAGATATATACGGTTTACTGTTGATCTACAAAAGACAACTTAAGCTGCTTTACTTACCACATTCGAGCAGGACGGTCCACAAATGCCCACATTGCGATATAGCTTTTGACCAGGTGGTATAAGCTGTGTGTCCGAGATAGACACACCGCTAATCATAATTCCGGCATCATTGGCTCGCAAATGACGTGTATAATGTATGCGAAAGCCGGAGTGGTCCAAAGCTTAGGAATTTATAGAGTTAGTTAAAGATACCTAAGCAATTTACTGCCGTCTTACCTTGTAGTGCCTTTGGGTTGTCGTAGTGAATCTCCAGCATAAAATATTTGGCAGCTGATTTCTCACCAATCGGTATGCCCACGTGCTGCGGCAAAAATTGTCCAGTGGAACCAATGGACCAAACTGCTATAGGTGTGGTACAGGAATCCCAGTCGCGCGGCGTAAGCAGATTACTGTTGCAAACTGTGCCGGTGCTCTTAACCCAGACATCCCAAGAAGCGGGATCTGCATTCGGATAAGACTTTGTAGAGCATTCATAAAGTGTCATATGATGTACCAACGGTAGGTGCATTTTTCTACAAATTTAAATATTTAGTTTCGTTAATGGAATATTTAGATTTAATGTATCGTTTACCCAACACGAGTGAGCAGCGCTTCATAACCAATAATGTGATGCTTTTCTGCTAGGTTTGGTGCTCTAACAATTTTGCACCAATAGAGTGTATCCATAGACGGTTCTATTGTCACATTTTGAACTGTAATATCCCATTTATGCGTTTCCGTCTTAGTTTTTGTTGCACTATGCTTGCGAAACATAGGACCCAACAAATGCAGTGATTTGGCACCTCTGTTGTGCCCATGACCTTTCAAGTTGCCATGTATAGGATCAGCATCGCCAAAGGACCAAATTACTTTCACAGTGTCACCCTAGCATGAGATATATTTCATTAGGCGTGTTTATACCACAACAACTTTTTAGTTTTTACTTACACTTAGCGGCAAGTCGTAGGGATCACATGTTTCAATCTGCCGTGAGAATTCTACGTGCGTATGTGTGGCATTCTGATAGCCGCTAATTACATTATAGTTTTGCGTGTCGTCTTGTAGCGGCGCACCGTGTGGCTGCGCGAAGGAGCCATGACAATCCTTAACAAATAATTTGTTTTTGAAGGTAAAGAATTGAGATTTTTAAATAAAGTGCTCGCTTACCAAGGCATTTGCTTCACCGGTACGATCGTCCACCCAAAGCAAGACCATGTCCGCTCCAGACATATGGCCAGTCTTACGCGAGAAGCCTAATCCCACAAAACCGCGAGTATTTACGGTCACACGGAAAAATATCTCCTTTGATCGTAGTGGAGACCACCACTCAAGAAAATACAAGCCATTATTATCCATCATTTCATACCGGTGCCAATCCTGATGTAAAATGCCACCATGTGGAGCTTCCACAACATGCTCCTGATGACGCTGATGATGCTCAGCTAGGCAAAGCTGCAGTGCAGCCAATCTCAAGCACAGTGCAACCAAAATGTATAACAACATTTTCAATTAACTCTTCAAGGATATATTTTTGCAATAATCGCACTGTCTTTATTATTCGCAGTATTTTCACAATCTAGTGAGTCAGTCGAATTCGGGTTTGACCAGAACACAGGCACACGCGCTCTGACTCTAACTGAACGTGCGCAAGCGTGACAACGTTTGTAGTATCTTCCTTTTTATTTTGGTTCTCTTACCACTGCGGCGCTTTGGCGGCAGATGTTTTGCAGCTGTCGGCGCAAACGTGAACCGGCGCACTAAAATACATACAAATATTTGCAGCACAGGTATACACACGAGCGCAAGCGCTGCTCATATCATGGAAGGCATGACCTCGAGTCTAGAGGAGTTTTTAGTTGTAATCGCGATATAGTGTGTAATTTTGTATATATATACACTTACACGCACACACACAAATAGTAGGTACACTCAATATTCAGCTACTAAATATAAACGCGTTGATCCACCCCGATCGAGTTTTGCAGAGAGTCATAATTACGAATATACTCAGGAACATCCCTAAAATGCACACAAGTCCTAGAGCTGAGCGGAAGTGCTTTGTTTTTGTATTCGAAACTATATCTCAATTTATAGACACATTGGTTTATTATTAAATAGTTTGAAAAAAAAATTTACTTTATTCAAATCTTTGTAATTATTTATAAACAATCTCAATTTAATTTAAAAGTTGCGCGATTAATAAATGTTTAACTTATGCAAAGGTAGCAACGCCACTTTCTGCTGCTTCTACAACGATGATCGCACAATTGCGACAAGGCAGAGTATCGATAGTACTTATCGATATTTAATAACCAAAGTCAAACCGCCATTTTGCTGAAAATTCAATTTGAACTGCAAAACAATGGCATAAAACTGTAAATCGAACAGCAAAAGAAGAAATGCTGGCTTAACATTCTTGCAACAAATGTCTTCAGTTAGGGTAACGACTATAAAGCCAATAATACTAGTTCAAAAAATGTTGAGTACTTATATTTTTTAACTTTTGCTTAAATGTACAAAGTAATTCACCGAGCGAATAGAGTAGTCTCTTATTTGCTTTGAAAAGTTATTTTTTTGTTAATACCATTATTTAATTAGGTAATGTTTTGATTTTTTTTTCAATCCACAAAACTAAATAAGACTGCAACTGCTTATAGTCCCTCTATAAAAAGGTTTAATTGGCAGCTTCTGAGCTTTATGTCAATATATTTGGAGAATAAATTATTATAAATTCAGTATTACCAGTTTTATGAGCCTTATGCGCACTTAAATATCTACTTTTAGGAGTTTGCTTATTTTATTTTCAAAAACAAAACAAAACTCGGGAAACTAGAAACATTTTAATATGCAAAATACGTTTAGACGTTATTTTTTTAAGTTCTAAGGACTAATTAATTCTTTAGCTCTTAGTGTGTCAATTGTAATGGTTATCTCGGTAAAGACTTGAGCCTTAAAATAACTCCATAAAAATTAATCTAAGGGCAATTAGTGCCCAATAGTGCCGTTAACCCTTAACCCAAGGATGCAGACGTAGTTCCTGCAAACCTGCTGGTGGCTCTTTACTCCTGACAAATTTGCCATCACGTATCCATGTGCTCTTAAATAATGAAAAACGGCACTTGGCTTACCAAACATGAATTTTAATGCTAATATTTCCTAATATTTTGTAAATTGCTAAACATAACCCTCTAAATTAATGTTTGAAACTTCATTCTAGGCGATTTGCACAAGGTGCAGTTTATTTAAAAAAAAAAATCAACATCATCCGCCGCACCTTGCTGCTAAAAGCAGTGCTGTAAAATGTTCCATAATAATATGTTATCGATATTGCCTAATCGATAGTAGTATTTGTGGTAAAAGCCGCCATTTGTATTAAAGCTATAAATTTAAAAAAAATATATTATTACGAATTTGAGACAGCAGTCATTCTTGCACAAAAGCATGTTTTAGCAGTTATTAAAAATAAATATAAAAAGCTCATACTCTTACTCAATTCATTTCTTTTGGGCATAACAATTTATTATTCCCTTTTTAGACTCATTTTATTTTTTACTTTACACAATAGTAAGACGTTCTCTTATTGCTAATAATAAACCAAACCTTGTATTAGCTTTAAGTTTAAATCGTTTCCCATGGTTATATGTGGGCTTACAAAGCATAAACAAATATCAGGGCCCTTCTTCAATAGCAACTCCACAGTCAAAGCCATATTTGAGCAGCTAAAATGCGCAACTACTAGCTTTGACTGGAAAAGAAAGGAAACTAACAATATAATAAAAAATTACCAGTATAAGAGTTTAAAATAACAACTACGTTTCATTCAAAACTTGGTCGGCACCGCTTACCATAGTCCAACCATATACTACACTACTATTACATCTACCATAAGCTTACAGTGTTGAAAAAACAAAACCACTCTCACTATCGTCGCACAACATAAACGCCAAACGTGTTCCACTCTTGCTCTCAGCCAACATACGGAGCCAGTTTTCGAGATGTTGAATAGCCTGCAATGTATTGTATGTAGCTCTGAACCAGAGTCAAAACTTTTGGCAAGACTAGGCGCTATTTGTTGCAGCTGAGACCAATCGTGCTAGCTGCAAGCGCGCCAAAAGCTCAGATGAGTTTTAGCCACGGTTTTGTGAGGTTGGTTGCATGTCGCAGTTGACGATTGTGCCCTCGATTTTGCTGTTGTTTTTGTGCGCGTTATTATAAAATAAAACCTTGTTATGCAGCTTTTTGGATAGAAAATGAATTTTTCTTTGGTTTTATTATAATACGAATTGTGAAGCAGCGTCGGAAAGACATGCTTTTAAAGTGATGAAGGTTTTGTATGCCAATTTAAACATAAATAAATTAATCGTTTTGAATAATGGTGCAAAATGAAGTTGTTAAAACAAAAATACAAATAAGCATAGTACAAAAAAAGTGTATCATCTGCATGGATTTTTAGACTTGATATGGTCTGTTGTTTAAACGTTAAAACAGCTCCTTTCAAAACACCTCGCCACGTGCATACATCATGTACTACAGCGTATTGTGCTGCTGATACAGGCTTTCAGTTAATGTTTATTTACAATGATCGAGGCCATACTCAAAGTTAATTTCAGTTAAATTCTTAAGTTCATTACACTCCAGCGTACTTGTAGTACATTCCAATTTTGCAACTTGCGGCAAACTATAAGCTGCACAATTTATTTAATCAGTGCCCTGCTGCAATTACGTAAATTGCCAAACGGGAATTTATTTTTCCTATGTTGGTTCTATGCCGTTTCAAGCCAAGTAATTGGCCATTGGCCAAAAGGCCGTACACGAATACATAATAATATAATATGTACAAAAGGCATTCAAATAATATCAACAATTTGCAAAACTAATACTAAATTAGCTGTAAAGACATAAAAACATATTTATTATATAACGAGGCGAACCTGGCAAAGAAAAACGCAAATGTTTAAACAAAAAAAAACACATATAAAAAATAACCGTCATTTTTTCTAATGAGAAGTGTCTGTGTGTTTGGGTCTGATTTTTGTTTTTTTTTTTTTTTGTTTTTGCGTTTTTATTTATTTACTTTTTTTAATTTTTTGAAAGAGCTGGCTAATAACGTTGCCTTGTATACACAGACAACTCGTTAAGAAACCAAAAATAAGAAATAATCAATATCAGTTAAATGTGGCATGCAGATATTGGCAGCTCTCGAGCTTAGCAAGCTCAAGTATTGCTGATTACTTGCTGCTTGCTTATATAAGCTGAAAATTGATTATCCAAACTGGATCAGCACTCAGTTCCAATAAAAAGAAAAAAAAATAAATAAATAATAATAATCAAGTGTTTGAATCACTTTTTCAGTTGGCTGTTTCAAAATAAGTGCTTACGTGCTCTATGGATTTGAGGCGCTTAATGACAGCTCTAACTCAAAAATATTAAATATATTTAATATATTAAACATACAGTGTTTTACAGTGAAATAATTATTTAAAAAAGATATATATACATATATAAAATCTACAATAAAGAAATAAACTCATAGATTACGTGCTTAGTGTGAAACGCGCATTGCGCCCAGGAGCCATGTGGGCCATACGCTCCAAAAGCCAAGTAGGCCTGACATTAATGCTAATATTATTACTACTGCTGGGCATTGTGGAACTTGGCAAGGCTGCAGCGGCTAACAGCAATGCCAGTGGTGCTGCAGCTCCTGCTCGACCTATAACGGGCAATGCAAATCCGCGTCTACCACGCACAAGTGCCAGCCAGCTCAACAGCGGCAGCAGCACAGCCGGGAGCTTTAAGTTAGCAGCTAAAACATTGAATACCACTCGGAATGGAAACCTGCGCACAAGGTGAGATTTGACGATTTTCCATTATATCTATAGCTCTAATGCATGTATGTATGTGTCTGCGCTATGCTATGTGGTTGTTGGTGTTGTTGGCGTCGTTGTTATTGTTGTTGTGTTTGTTGTTGGCACCCAAGTTGTTGGATGTGTGGCGTTACGACTTACCTCTCTATGCGAAATGTGCGGCTCAAAACAAAAGACTGCGGCAACAAACTGGTTTTTCGCACAGCAACTAACTGTATATACTGCACACACAAATACATATGCTGCGTTCACACTGCATCACCCTGCGGCACCACACTGCCACAACTCACAAATGTTCGGCTTCTTTAAAGAAGTTTTCGATTATAGAAATTTTGAGATAATATGTGCTTGAACATTTTGTAATAGGTTATGGCAAAAGCATTATAGATAAGTAAGGAAAGGGAAGACTTTTGGCTAGATAAATCTAGAGGACCTTAGATTAGGAAAAAGAATAGCGCACGCTTAGAACCCTACATTTCCAGTAACTACTTTGGTTAGTACAAGCTAACTGCATTGTAGGCCATACATAGTTCCCTGACTGCACTATTCTTAATGTGGAGCATGTGGGTCTCTTTTAATAGCTGTTCGAAAGGGATAGGGACAGGGATAATAGCCGATTGCGTTGGGTGATACCAATCCTTGAACTCATAGATATTTTCTTGCGTAATCAGTATTTTTTGGGTAGCTATTATGTTACTGACGGATATAGGTTCTATAATATATGACTTTTAATGCAAAAGAAGCGTAATAGTCTGCATTTATTTTCTTGCACTTAGAAGCGTTCTAAAAATTTTATGTCGTGATTTCGATTAAAGATATTACATGACATGTGGAGAACGCATTTAGTTGTAGGAAACAATTTTAATTCTACTGGTTAAAGATCTTCGAAAAATAAATCCATTTGCTTTTAATCCAATCTTGAGTTCACGCTCTTTTGGGAGTGCTTCAGAATTTGAATTATTCTCAATTTCTTTACAAAATAAAAATTTGTTCTCACAGGCCTTATGCATAACAGTTTCGAAATAGCAAAAAGAACTATTATTAAAGCTAAAGGTGGAATTTATTTCGAAAGGGCTTCGATAGTATACTTTTTGCTAATTCCAATTCCATGGGTTGTCGTTTGAAAGTTTTGTTAAAATCGTTGGCATTTTCTGTAGCACCCCCGTAAAACTTAAATTTTAAGTAGCTTTCGATATTTTTTTTATTGGCTCTGTTAGTGGTTGTTATACTTGAAATGCTATTCTACATATATAAAATTTTTGCAGGATCAAGCGAACAAAGGGATATAAGGAAAAAACGTGTTTCTTCAGATCACAGTCTTACTATAATGATAGTCTGTAAGCAGCTAGCACAAAAATCAGATAAAATAGAAAGCAGTTTGTCACAGTGTGAGATAGTGTAAACCTAGCATTACATAAAACAATCATTGAAAAATGTATCTGTAAGTTTGGGATCTGTTTGTTGCATCGTTGGCAGTCACAACCACAATAATAACGACAATCACAATGAAAACAAACAGCGATAGCTATTCATCTCAGTTATGTATAATCATATGTATGTATGTATGTATAAATTAATGTACAATCATTCACATGTACATAGGTATGTACATATGTATGTAGTAGCACCTTATATACCTATGTTTACTTACATTTGCTATGCCGTCGAGTGCCGCCAACCTCGAACTGCCCACACCATTTACATAGATGACTGCTTTACTTAAATGCTGGAACTCATCCCTGAGCCAAAGTTAAGACAACTTTTTTACAACACTTTTCCAGTTGTTAACTTTTTATTGGGAAAGAAATAGCCAACAACGAAGCGATTACAGCCATAAAAAATTATCAATTCTGTAACGAATCTTGAATCATCATCAACTTAGTAGCAGCAAATGAATTGCTTTGCGGTTACTTTTCGACCAACAATTTTGTGGGAAAATTTATGTTGGCGACGAACAATTGGTTAAAATTGCTAGATTAACTAAGGTTGTTAAGTAACTTTTGAATTACTGGAAACACTTTTAAACCAATTGGTAGCAGTTGTTGCCACAATGGATTGTTGCTAGCACTGAACATCGACTAAGCTAACGCTGAACAATTCTTAAGTCGAATCTTTTGTGCTGGAAAATTTGTACGGAAAACAAAAAGGGGGGAAAAACATATACACAAGGTTAATGCTATTTATGTTTAGTAGTTTAATTTTGGAATTTTGGTACATCTAAATGTATTCCGGTAGCAGTTTGTTGTTTTTTAAAGTTTCTAGCTAGCGTTGGAATGAACATAAAAGAGGAAGATTGTAAGTCTATTGAGTAATACAATAGATTTACATTTTTTAGTTCTTGAAAAGAAAAAAGAGCATCAAGCTGTCCAATTCTTCGGGAGCACTCTAAGTGCTAAATCGACAACTTTTCATTTTAAAACAAGAGCTTATAAAGTTAGCTGCTTCTGGTTGTGCCGCTTATTGGTGTAGACATTAGGTGACAATCAAACCACTAGAGTTATAGTGTTGGAAGTGACATTACATCGGTCATCGGTATATAAATTAATGTGCTATGCTATCATATCATATTACCAGTTTTCGTTAACAATGCTTACATAGAGGACAAAGTTAAAGTGCGTTTCAAACATTTTCAATAAGGTCTAGGACTAACAAGATTTTTGAAAGAAATTATAAGCTTTATGAACGATTGATATGTTTATAAAGATATAAACAAATTCGGCATGCGAGTTTCTTGGTGTTCCTATGCATTAAATCAAAAATTAAATTGAGTCTAAAATAGAATCAGATAACCTTTCAGCTTAAAATGACTTTCAAGCAACGAATTTTGACTTAAATACGAAAAATATATATATATGCAATTTATAATTTATATAGAAAAATAAACCTATAATATATTATATTTTAATAAATATAAGTAAAGCCTGAAAAGATTGCATAAGTGAATTTTAAACCTAAAGCTTGAAGATATTACAAAACAAATTGTCTTGAAAATGTTTCTTTACCAAACAGAAAATTAGGCACGTTTCAGACATTGCAATGCGGATGGCGAGTTTTTTTTTACTGCCGTCAGTTTCATTTGAGAAAAACTGATATATGATCCGGTTCGAACCACCTTAACGAACACAATTTGCAAAAGTTACTTTTATAAAAAACAATCGAATATAAAATTTTATTTAATTTTTTTTTTTAATTAAACACTAAATACTTTCTATTTGTGCAAATATATTAAATTTAAGAGTTTTGACAATAATATGTTAAAAATACAACTATTACAGATATATTTCGTACATGACATTTACATAAAATGTTTGATTTATCTAGGTACGTCTACTTTTAACGGCCATACGTATACGTAACAAATTTTAAATCTTTTTTTATTATAAATACTTCTTATGTTTTTAAATATATTAAATTAAAAGTTGTTTTGGCTATTTACCAATAAAATAGTAGTAGTTTTTTAAAGCATATAATTTTTTGTTTATGCTGATTTCCGTAAATCGCTGCAAAATTCAGCTAAAAAACAGTTTGGCACTTTTTACAGGAAGTAGGAAAACTCTTGATGTGTCTTGTGGTCATGTTTAAACACATCTGCCACTCTATAATAAAAAAATAATTTTTTTTTCCGCGCAGCATTTATCCCAATTTGTGCATCGTTAGGCGAGCAGCAGAAGTAACCAAATTTCCAAATATTGTTATTATTTGTTATTTTTGTTCTAATGCCATCATGCTCCTCGAATTGTATTGCCTACCTAAAATTATGTTTATTGTTTCCTCTTAAATCAAGGTTAGGTTTTTTTTTTGATATAACCGGCGCAAAAATATCAGGTTTGCCATCATTTCTCTAATTTATTATAGTATTATAAACCAAACACTTAAGCTATAAATACTTAAATCTTTTATCAGATTTAGCTTAATCCAGTTTTGAAAAGTATTTAAGGCACGATTGTCAGGCCTTCAATTAGATTTCGCGTAATCAAGTTTTGAAAAGTTTTTGAACTACGATTGTCAGCACTGATTGGCTAACAAAGTAACTTGAAACTTCTACGCATCTGCAAGTAAAGCTAGATTCATAACTACAATACATGTATTTCCAAGTCATACTCTCTAAGATAACCCCTATCGTGCCAATAAATAATTGTATTGATTTTTATTTATTTGTTTATTTATAAGAATATGCACACAATTACATTTTGTGGGCAATATCGACTAATGAAGCTCCAGCTGTGTAAACCTTCAGCTTATATTCAACTAATAATACATTAGATTATAATATAGATATTTCGAATCAAAAATTTAAAAATTTTATGTATTATTACGAATTAACTTATTTCATTTGAAAAAAAAACCATCACTCATATTAAGGCATCTAAGGCTTCACGCTATGCGGGCTTCCGTGAATTCCAGCCTTTATCATTATCAAATGCTAAAGCAATTTCTAATGTATGCTGGTGACATTTCTCTTAATGTTTATAACTTTGGGATATAAATGGGGGAGATATGTAAACCACAAAAGTAGAGAAATTTATATTTATTGGTATAAACGCTTTAATAATGATAATAAACGAAATGGTAAGCTTTTTAGTATTAGGCGCAGTTCAAGTCACAAAACATTAGTTTCGGCATCTGCATGAATAAAGGATTTACGAAAAAGCTTTATTTGATTTTTATGTTCAGCTAAATACAATATTTTTTAATTTCACAGTTCAAAAAAAAATTATTTTAAGACTCTATTAAAATTTAGGTTTCACTGCTTCCCATGAAAATTACAAAACAAATAGTATATCAATCGCAAAACTGTTCGGCTGATATCCTGCTGTGGAATACCCTCTCTCCGCAAAAACTAATTAACCGCGTCTAGTTTTATCTTAATTGATTGTGTACTGTCGTAGCACAGTGGGGGAAACGATCAATTTAGCGCAGTTTGAGCTTAATTTTAATTTTAAATTTTAGCCAAATTATTGTTAATTAAATTGCTAATATACCATAGGGTTTATTGGCTATTTGTCTTTTGTCTGCCTCTCTTTATCCGCCGAAACTTTCCCTGCTTTTTGTAGAAACTCCCACAATTGATTTAAGTGAATTGTTAAGTATAATACAAATATTGCTTTTGATTATATTACAATTTAATACTGTTTAAATTTGTATTTGTTATAGAATTTGTTCAAAAACAGCATCAGCTCTAATTTGAAAAATTCGATTTTTCGAGAAAAGCATTTGTTATTCCTTTTCAAACTGACAGAGTGAGACATTATGGTATTCACAGAATGTAGTAAGTTGGGGAGCTGAAAATTTGTGGGAAAATTCAATAGATCATTCTCTAAAATTTTATGTTGAGTTATTGAATTGAATTCTTGAGTTTTCTTACTTTATACTTTTTTCTTTAAATTCATAAATTAATAGAATTTGGGCATAAAATTAAAAAAATTATTAATTGAAAATTACAAAACATAGCAAATTTACATCAATTAATATTTATTTAAGTCAGTTCAATTTTATGAATGAAAAAAAAAAACAAAATTTGGCGTAGGAATTGTGGGTGCTTATGACTCTTTTTATATTTTGCTCCTTAATCGATATAACCAATATTGCGTAATAAATTTAACTAATTGAGGCCAACAAGTTGCAAACTCGTTTTACAAATATAGCTTCGCCGTAACGACATGTGAAATTCCAGGCAGTTCTCGAATATTGCAGCTCTAGAACTTTTGAATGCGCTTATATTTAAACACTTTTATTTTCTCTATTAAATTATCCATTCAGAGAAAAACTTTTTAATTGTGTTATACACTAATTTTAGTTAAAACTTGGCACTGGTAGGTCTGTTTTGAGAAAAAGTAGCGTTGGAAGTTAAAAGTAAGGGTTGGTTTTCAAAGTGCATTTGTCTTTGTAAAAGTTTATTATCAGCTTTAGGCGTTGACTTTTTCTCTCTAGAGGGAGTGGCTGAAAGCGTCAATTGGTGTTACCACCAGAAACTTTTCGATCGTAGAGGTGGACAGGCATTCATGTTATCCTCTAAAATTTAATGAATATTCACTTGTAATTTTGTCTAAGCGTCATTTATTTCCTCTATTTGTCATCACAAAAAATAACTTACTTTTTTGGATGCTTTAGACCTTTCTCGAATATATTTTACCTTCTTCACAATAGCCAATATCTTCCAAGTCTCAACGCTTCTTCATTTGCGAAGAAAATTCTTGTTGACAATGTCTTCTAGCAAAAACCGACAGATTTAGGAATTTTCTTTTTTCAAATGCGATGGTTTTTTCTGTTAACAAAATCTTCGAGTAAGAATGAGGTTTGTCCGTAAACATGACATTTTGCAATGTCAAAATATTAGCCATTTGAAGTTTATCACACAGTGATTAAAAACCACTTGAGCCACCGTGTTTATGAAATTGATTACTTATTAAGCTGGCAATGTTTGTAATAGCCGTTTTTTTTCAAAAGTTAATGTGGTGAAAACTAAACTAAAACTGCAAACTCATCAAACGAAAGAAAAAAACGATGTATGGACGGATTTGTTGTAAATGATGTCGATTTATTTAAATCGATTACTTTTACTTAAAATTTTAACTTAAAAAAATAACAAATAAATTGTGGCCTTTTTGTGGAACCCAAAAATCAGTCAGTAACTTTTTAACAAAATTTTTCTCTACTGTTAAACATCGAATGCTTCGGCCTTATTCTGGGTCCCTAAAGAGTTTCTATGCTTGTGGCCCCGCATATTCACAACTTGTTCATGTTATTTACTGTGCCTTTGTTTGTTATCGTTCATTAAAATTTGCAATTAGAAGCTCATTGTTTTCAATATTCGGTTGACTAAGATTATTATTAGATTATACTCATTTAAAGTTTCCAAGAAGTATTCAAGAGTACAAATCGCTTGAAGTCAAGTTAAGATTGCATACGGAATTTACATATTGCATACATTGTTTTATAAAATGTCAAATATTAAACAAAAAGATTCAGACATGCATCAAGTGTCTGGTGTTTCATTTGAAATTTTTTGGAACAAATAACAGTCTTTAATATTTTATACTTAACTTTCGTAGAATATGTAGTCACATTCGATATCATTTTATATGGCAATTATTGCATAAAATATTGCAATCCGTTTCGGAAATGTCATTAACACATTAATTAAATGCCATATACAACAAAGCATTTATTTAAATAAATTATTATTGTATATTTAATATACACACATATATTATATATATATATATATATATAAGGTGATTTTTTTAAAGATTGTTAATTTTAACATAAAATACAATATATATATATAAATATATAATTATATCTATATATATATATATAATTCAGATAAATTGTATTCTTATTGGATTTGATATATAAAAAGATCGTTGTGGGTATGTCGCTACAGACATAAGCCAAAAAATAGAAAGCAATAAGCGCTTCATTGTTAATAATATTTCGGCATAGGCCGTCTTTGAAATAGGATGGTCACCGCATAATGCTCACCAAACATTGACTTTTTAGGAATTGCAATGCTTCTTATTGCTTTTTAGCGCAAATGCGCCAACTTCGCTTATACACGCATACATCCAACTAGAATGGATATGGCCGATGAACACAAATTTTTAATACAAAATTTGTCTTATCAAGCATAAACATAAAACATAACATTTTATAGTTATTAAGCACTGTTCGATCGTAAATCGTTTAGTAGTTCAATTATAGAGCAGAACTGCATGCATTTGACGGTAACACAAGCTGTCAAGCAGCTTAAAAAAAAATGCGTTACTAAAAAATCACCCTTTATAACAATATTTTGGTAGCCATTAATGAGATGACGCTGAATTGAACATTGCGCTATGACGTTGGAATCTAGAGTTTAGACAAAGTTCGTGAGTGCAGACTTGTAGTTTATAGGAATGATTTTGGTTTCTCAATATTTACGGCGTGCCAAAATACAGTTGAAGACAGTAATTTTCGTGCTTAATTGTTGTGCAAATCTCTGCTCCATTTGGCACATATGATTTTACCCCTCCCACTGCACATAGTAAAAATCTGCAATTACCCTTGGCCCTAATGTTGCATGCAGTATATAATAAGTAACACGCTTAAAGGATTGACCTCGACCCACACACTGCCAGTAATTAATTTATAAAACACTAAACTACTTTAGTTTTACTATAATGTTCCACAAACAATACAAAGTTATTGCTTTTTCCTAAAAACTGGCACGCAAAAGCATATAATTAACATAATTCTGTTTATTATTGTAGTTTTTTGTTCTACTGCGGTTTATTGGAGAATATTTAAAAGTTAAGCATTTGATAAGAGATATATTATGCATATTTATTGCATAGACATCAAATATTTACCATGATTTAGAGATAATTAAACAAATTAAACGTTTAATATAAGTATGCTAAGTACGTCGTAAAAATCATTTTCTTCAACTCTTATATAAGAAAAATAAAAATAATAAAATAAAATTTATTAAAAAAAATGAAAAAAAAATACTTGCTAAAATAAAAAGACAAGCAATTTGAACATAGTCAATAAACGTACCGCGGGTACCAAGAGACAATGGCTAACCCGCTGGCTGTTGGATATTGGATGCTGGCTGGCTGGCTGGCTGGCTGGCTGGCTGACTGACTGGGCGTTTGACGCTGGCGATAAACCGGTCTCGGTCTTGATTTTGGGTGCCCGGTCTCCATGCAGCGCGGCGGCGGCGCACCAAGAGTGTGGGAAATGATCAACAACAACAACAACAACAACAAAAACAAAAACCATAACAACAACCACAAACAAATCGAGCAGAAATGCAAACGTTGTTTGTCTATTCGCTTGAAAGTGAATGTGATGCAAATAGCTGAATTTATTTTGTTTTTCTTAACTCGGGGCTACATGGCCAGCACCAAAAGCAAAGTGGTCCATATGTCCGTCGGTCCGCCCGTCGCTGCGGCAGACATACGGCGTACAATTCGACAGCCCGGCCGTCAAATGTCTAACACATACCAAAGTTATAGGCCAAGCGTTAATGTATCTACGGTTAGCACGGCTGTGCGTAAGGCCCCCCGTTCCGGGGCACTGAGCTTTTTTGAAAGTACGCACACACGATCACGAGTACTCACTCGGACTTGTGTGTGCGTGTGTGTGTGTATGTGTGTGTACTTGAATTCTTTGCAACTCCTCCTTTTGTTTGTTTTACTTAAACAATACAAATGAGTATAATGTATCTATTATTGAATATTGATGCATAGATACACATATGTATCTAGACTAATTGGTTTGCTTTTTTAGATCACTTTGGTTTAGTAATAGTTTGCCAGCCAAACCAAGTTGTTAAGGCATAAAACAGCGCAAACAGTCAAAGATACCAAGACAAAAAAAAAAAAAAATAACAAAGCAAAATGAGCTTTTCAACTTTTTTGACCAGGCTTTTAGTGCAGCCAAGCAGCCAGCTAGCCATTGAGTCGCGCTGCCAGCCAACTCTAGAGTCTCATTTATGAGATTGGGTCGTGAGCAGTGGTCGAAGTTGACGGGTGTGCCTCGCCTGACTTGGCCTGGCCAGACTGGGCAGCCTGGCCAAAGCGGCAGCAGTCTATATTAAACGATTTAAGCAACAAACTCGTTTCGATCAGCAGCTATAGTACAACCAACAGCTACAACTTTGTTGCTACATTATTGATCATTTTCTTGCCTAAACTGTTTGCAGTTTTTTTTTCGGGGGGTTTTGGTGTTGTTGGTAACTTTGGTCTGGGAAAGCGGCGGCTTGAGCATGCCCGAATCAAACATTTCGTTTTTAGAAAATTCGCGCACACAAAACCACATACGCAATACACAAATCCATATACTCAATATATGCACATGCCTACACTGGGAGAAAAAATGTGTTCTAAATAAGAGGTCTTTCACTTGAATCGAAAATTCGACAACTTTAAAGTGAATTTTATTGTCGTTTATTAGTTTAAATTGTAAATAAAAACTTTAATAAGCAAAATACATTTAAATTACTTGCCATTTTTATAAATTCCCAAGTGCATCAAATATCAACAAATGTTTATATATTTTTATATATGACAATTTGTATGTCCTTTGAGGCTGTATTTTTGAATTTTAATGAAACACGAGTCATTTGTGGTCGATATGTATGGTATTTATACACCATATTAGTAAGGTTTAAAAGTAGTCGAAAGATTTTAAAAGGATGTTGAACACATGCAGGTCTACCTCTGCATAGAACAAAATATTAATATTATTGAGCACACTCAAAAAATGTTTCGGAATCAAATTTTAAAGAGGAAATTAAATTATTTTATAAATAAATTTCTCAGTGTTTCAGCCAATTCGTTGCCATTGCAATAACTTAATACACTAGTGGTGCTGCAAATCTATTGGCTTTCGTTAATCTCAGCATAACAAACAATGTAAAAACCCGACTTTTGAATTATTAATAATAATATTATAATAAATATATAACGCATTTGAGTTTTAAGTCGACTTTGCTTGTTGACCAACCTGTGACATACATAAAGATTTACTTTCGAAAATTGCATGTTTTTGCACCAGTTCTAGAGGTAGAATGCGCCGGCCACAATACTAATAAGAAGTGCTAATAAATAATCCAATTAAGGACAGCTTTACCATAAAACAAAATTATGCTTAAAACAGAATTGCTTAAAATACGTCTTGAATCCCTAGTCTTAAGATTTTCGCAACCCCACACACACAGCACTAGTTAGGGTTTCTTAGTTTAAATTACAAAGTACTTGATTTTTTCTCCTAGTGTACATACAATCCCATCAAATCAAATACAAACATCATGCAACCATTGTAGCGCCTTTATATTTAAGTGGATTGCTTGCGCTTGCAAACACACTCGCACACACGCACACACACACACATACGCTATTAACTAACTGTATATAAAGTAACTAACTATCAACTAACTGTACATATGTACAAGTTATGGCGTGTCTTTTTCTCCTGTGCCTGTTGCATTATGCCTCTGTGGTATAGGGTGCTTTTTCTGACACATTTTTGGGAGGAAATTAAGGTATGCTGTAGGACACCGTTTTTTCAACAATATAACGTCGAATTCATTACTCATGTAACTTATGGCGCAGTAATTTTGCAAATCGATCTGTTATAGAAAACGTAAAAGATCATGAATCTTGCCGATTACCTTGTTCTGATTCTTATCTTTTCGTTGGGTGTGTATGACTTGTAATAATTTTTTGTAAGTTTGTTATATTAAGTTGTTTGGTGACAAAATAAAATACCTTGAATTTTTTAAAACTATTCAACTAAGCCAACTTCCCAACATAATCTAAACTTATGAGTATTTCTACATTTCATAATGAATAAAAATATGAGCCATTTTTTTTTTTAAACAAGTTGTAGCTCTTCAGCCAAAATGGTCAAGAACGCAACGTTAGCCTCGTTTATAAGATAAGTACAGGATTCTCTAAAATCCAATTCAAGATGACAAGGAGGAATGAAAAGTGATTTATTAATTTGAATTTGTGTTATAGTCAAGTGTTTGGATTTTATTCATTAAGCAAATATTGAAACTATTTATACCGATTCCAGGGTAAATGATTTTTTAAGATATTCAATTCAATAATCATAATATATGTAACACTCTGAAGGAAGAAATGGAGAACCCCAAAAACCACTAAAGTATGATTCGTCCGTATGAATGCTTATATCTCAGGGAGGGTAAGAGCTAAACCATTCACCATTATCCTAGGTGATGCAGTTTATTAGAGTTTTTTAATTATGAGCTGTAATTCTAAGCTCCTATGGAAAATCGATAATAAATAGTTTTTTTGTAGTGTAAATCGTTGAAAATTTAGATTTTTGCATTAATTTTATTGTTTTTCATTTGTTCTGCAAGTTATCCTAACCAAAGTTAAGACATAAAATTATTTTGGTTGGGCAAATTAGTTTTTTATATAGTTTGTTGTATGTACTTTGTTTGGTTTATTTTTCCCACATATTGTTAACCAATTTGGTACTTAAATGTTAGGTTTCCAGTATAGTGTCAAAATTGTTTGACAATATTATTTAATCAATTCCTCCATAGTGAAAATCGATAAAATAAAATTTTTTCACAATATTGTTTATTTTTGAAGAGATCCTAATTGAGTCAGCGAATACTATTGATTTTTTTAAGCAATAGTATGGATTTATTTTATACAATTTTTAAGTTTTATTACGATTTTTGTTTTTTGTTTTACATACAATTTTTAAGTTTCCTATCTGTTTCTGATGTAAGACCGCATATTTAGTGTGGCATATTTAGTGTGGGTGTAAACAATGTTTGTTTTTTATTTTTTTTAAATTATCGATCAACTTAATTGCGCATATTTAAATGAAATGAGTAATCGTAAGCTAACTGAGTCAATGTTGAGCGTTTTGGTTGAACAGCTGCAATACAAATATAAACAATTTTACAACTTTTATAGCTTTGAAAAATTCGATTTTCACACCGAAATCTCAGCGCTAGGGGGTCTGTTACTATTTAGTTCTGCAATCAACTGCAATTTTTGCGAATTTAAATCAAAGGTTTCACCTTAACTTATGTACGATAGACAATTTCTTTTGTAGCGATGTGGACCGCAAGGAGTGCCCAACATAGTGAAATTGTTACGCAATTTGCTAACAATGCCTTGAATAACTTCCTAATTGGTTGATTGTAACGACAGCTCGAATTTCTACTTTAGGTTCAACGCTTTTTCGCTTTGTCAGTTTGTTTTTTCTTGAACGCCAACTGATGTTTCATTGACTTTGACGTACATATGTCACGAATCACGCGTGAGCTGTCAAAACATAAAAACGTCACCCTTTGCTTATGCGCAAACTCAGCATAATTTTCATTTGCACAATCTACATTTAATTTCGTCAAAAAAAAAAAAAAAATATATATATATTTATAAATAAAATTATACCAAAAAATATACGTTTCCTATTGAGGCTCTAATTTATCCACATACTCAAAGTAAGAGACTCACTCACGCAACTCATTTGACAATGCCGTTTAAAACGAACCTTAGTTCACACTACCAAAGTCTGAATTATATCTGAAAAACCCTCGTACCAAAAAATACCGGCACTACACGCATTTGACCCGTTGATGTATAGTTTTAATTTATGACTAGTTTCGATCGGCGATTGGAATTGTTGCCTTGACGTATTTCTTTATATATTATTAATGGTCGCCCATTGTGACTGCACTAAAAACACTAAAAAATGGAAAAAAAAAAATAAAACAAATAAACACTGAAAAACACAAACAAATTAGACTGGTTAAATAAAACAAATGTTTTTGGCTCTCCATTTGGCTCTGCCACATCATCAACGTTTACAGGTCAAAGCTTAGATTGCCGCACTAAATGCAATTTATTGCTTTAGTCGCAAACTTTATTCTTATTTCTTATGCATAGACTAAGTTTTTTTCTACTTTATTTATCTATATTTTTTTTGTTGTTTAGCTGTTTAATATGAACATAAAAAAATTGCCAACTAATTGGCCTAGAAATCTTTAATCGTTGCGCAAATTATCATAAGATTTTGAAATAATCTTGAGCAAAAATTGCTTTTTTTACGCTTATTTATTGAGGAAAGAAACGCAAGCTCAGAGAAGCTTTAACAAACTGGGACAAGAACTATGTTGATAGTCTTGGTCTTAATGGAAATTGTGAGTTTCCGTAAACGACTTTTTTGCAAGATTAAGAAGTTACAATTTTAGCAGTAAATTGTAAGACTTGATTACAATGTATAAAAAAGTGTGTAACAGTGGCTTTTGACAAAAAATTGCATAGAATTCGGAAAACTTTGTGACTGTTTCTTTTTAAAAGCAATCAATGTTATTTCATGTTTGAAGATAGCTGACCGTGGCATAATATCTTTTAATGTGTCAATCCGTAAAAAAATTTTGAGCAATCAATTCCTACTTTTTGAATTCCATTTTCGTCGTAAGTTTGAACTTCTTTAGCAATAACACAAACTTTTTCCAAAAGTTCGTAATGGCGAAAAGGCACATTTAAACCATTAATACGAATACATTTTTGGGTTTCTTTTACAAGGCTTATACAAGATAATTTGATTAATTGCAATAATTTTGACTTAATTTCTTGTTTCAAAATACATAATCCTAAAGAATTAAAAATCACGGAGGGAAAAAAGTTGTAAAACAGAAAATGTTTCATTATTTCAAAGCTCCTGCATGCAATAAAATAGAAATCTAAGTTGTTCCGCCTCTATATATATATTTTGACAAGTCCAAACTATGACGAACCGTCTTTTTCATTTTTTTTTGTATGGACACCAATAAATTGCTATATTTAAAAACAAAGTGTGAAACCAAAGAAAGAATGCTTTTTAAAATAAAACATCCATCAAGTTTACGCCTTCAATAAAACGTGTTACCACAATAACAGTAAATGTGGTGCGTGGGGTAATACGGAAAGATTCACGTGAGTCTTCATATCGAATTTGGTGTCGTCAATTAATATATTAGAAAATTTACATAATGTCGAATCTTTAATTAGGCATAGGCAAAGAGGATGAAATACATTTTGAATTCAAAATTTTATAACTTTATTTTATGTAGTCATTCATTAAATATTACGGACGGATGGATTGTACTTAAAAATTTTTGGCAGGAGCTAAAGGGCCGTAGTAGCGTGTACTTGCTCTATCGCTGTTTTGACGATAGATAGGATAATCTCTAAACACATTGAAAAGTCGGTTTTACAGAATCTTTTTCGAGTCCGTCTTACCATTTGAAAAAATCATACAGTACAACAGCTAGGGAATGCTTAAATAAGCTCCAAGTTCTATTGTTGTAACAGAATCACACTTGTTGAGTTGCCAGGCTTTCAGGTGTGGAAGATAGTTGCTGCGCTGACAAGACCTGGCTCCTCACAGAACAAAGGATTAAGATAGCCTGCATATTTAGTCACCATGGGACTATCGTATATTTCAGGGTGCAGGATAATCTGAATACTCAATAATAGATTCATACACCTGGAACGCTTCACTCCATTCTAGTAACGCCAAATCGCAGCAAAAAGTTTGCTCGACTTCATATATAACGCAGATGGGGATTTTTTTACTATATATGAAATAATAGCTGAATAGAGGCCTGAGAGATCAAAATCTCAATATTTTTAAAGAAATCTTAATTTAAAAAAGAAAGGAGCAGCCAATTTAATATTTTCAATTTTTGGACAAATTTGTAGTAAATTTATTAATTTGAGTTAAATACATCAAAAGTTGTATCGCAGTAGCTCAGGCAGTCTCACATTTTAAAGTGAAGTTACTATGTCCAACAATTATAGAGTCGGTTATCGGTTGATAAATGCATGACCTAAACTGAGCTGCTTGCCAGAACAAACTTCTAGGATCATCTGAGCATTTTTTAGATAAATTATTCATTCTCTTTCCTCTTTTGCATAAATGTTCAATAATCTTTACCATTTTGATTTCAATATGTTCCTTTAAGAAGAATTTTGGGCAAAAAAAGTACGCACACATTTTCAAATTACAAAAAATAAAATAACTTTGGAACATTTTGGAATCCAGGTGTTTGTTGTCAAAGCCAATCAAGTGACGACTGTAATGGCTAATCGCTTGGAAACATAGCATTGTGTCATATTTGGAATAATTTGTCAAATGAATTTTTTGACGGCAGAAGACATATTGAAAAAAAAAAAAAAATTGTTCAATTGAGTCAGTGTCGAAACAATAACATTCTACAATTCACTGCGCAGTTCAAAACGTTGCTGACTGGTTCTACATTTTGACATCAAGTAAACAAGAAACTAAAGAATTCATTGTGACTGATTGCAATTTAATATATTTTTTTTATGGATCTGAACGTAAATACTTCTGCCAGTAGTAAAAGGTACTCATAATTAGAGCCATAGTTTAGATTAAATGCTAAAGTGCATAGTTCAAGTTTGCGCACTAATTTAAATCATTCCACTTTCGATTGAATATATTGTAATTGTGGCATTCCTTAGTCAAATAGTTATTATAATTGATCAAATATTATGTGCACTAGATCAATAGTTATTAGCTCCCAAGCACCAGCTCATTTCCAAGTAGTTCAAAAGCGGGTAGTAACTCATAGTACCCCGACCAAAAAAAATCAACTTAGACGAATCTCAAACTAATCAAACACTTATATGTAAGCGAGTTTATATTTGTTCGACAGAAGTATAAAATATTTTATATCTGGCGTACAACGTGAGAGGATACGTTGCTGAAATTGTTTAAAGATAGTTTCTTTTAATTGACAGTGCCAGCTATTAGACAACCTTTAGCGCCATAATGCAAAAGAGGCAATTTTTTAAAGAAGTGGTTTCTAAAGTTTTTCTTTCATCAATTAAGTGACAAAAGATAGTCGTCATTTTCTTTCGTCGCAATATGAAGAATCATATGTTGTGTCTTGACAAACTAAATTCATTTCCACGTTTACGAATTGTAAAATAAGTCATTGGTTCCGGGTTGTTTGAATTTAATAATCTAATGCAAAATTTGATTTTCAATGCCGTTTTTACAGCAAAGACTAAATTAGCGGTGAAGCCAGTTTTCGACTTATTTTGCTGTTAAATTATTAGAAAATTAAAAAAAAAACCTGAAATAAAATATTATTTTCTCATTCTATATGACTAATAACAAAATTATAAATTTCAAGGAAATTTCTATAACATTTCGGCATAGAAATAGAAATGAATTTTGCATTTGTTTTTCTAGTTTTTGTTTTTGTCAAACGGCTTAATTAAAAACATATTTTTTTATGACTGAGTGCAGGGCCTTGAAAATCGGTATGATTGTACATCAAAATAGAGTTTTTGTCCTCTTAAAAACATTGAAGAGTGTGAATGTTACGATCAATGCTGAAATTGTTTGTTAGACCTTACAAGGTACAGATAATCTGCGATCAGACCTTCCCCAAGTATAATAATCTCTCGAACGATATGCCCACTAGAACCACCTTGTACTATGTGATAGAAAGAATATTTATATGATAGTGAACGCCGCACAAGGCCAACTAATCGATATCTGACAAATCTTTCTGATCAGAAGTGTAATCGACACCAATACCGCAACCTTAATGCTATTTAACTGTTATAATTTCAATATGATTCCATTGTAGCGATATTCTTGCTAAGCGTGTTTATGCATTAAATAAACATTTGTATTTATGAATATATGTAAAAATGCTACAAATGTTTAACGGAAATCTAAGCGTCTTTATAAAGCGCACATTGTTCAAGTTAAATTAACGCTGAGAATTTCTGCGGGAGCATTGAAATAATTTTCAATACTACTCAAAAAAGCAAGGCAAAAACACAACAACAACACCAACAGCAACCACAGCGTTGAACTAAACAACAAACAAAAAAAAAGCAAAAGCAAAAAAAAACCAACCAAAACAAAAATATGGTAATTATGTGAAACATACAATAAGACGAATCTACATACAACTCCGTCAAAAAGTCACAAAGCTAAGCATAAAAATCATTACATAACAATGGCGGTGGCACATTGCCAGGCCAAAGCATTGCTTTGTTTTGAGATTGTTAGCTAATTAAGTAAAAATAAAACTAAAACTTGACAAAAAAGCGCGGGGCAATGGCGAAAAAAAGCTTTTCCGTCGAGCCTAAGTTATTTGAAAAATATTCGATTTGAAAAATTTGAACAGTCGAATGTTCAGGACGTTTCCCAATTGCGAACGCTTGCAATGTATTGCATAGCTGTTCGATATGTTGGGGCATAGCTGGCCAAGGGGCAATTAAAATTCCCCTCAATCGAATTGGGAAATTATTTGATTAATTATTTAATTTAAACTTTTTCTTTGGTTTTCTTTTATTTGTGTTATAAATAAAAATTAATAAGTTGCGTTTTGTAAAAATAAATATTATAAATATATAATTAATAACAAAAGCATGCACGACGTAACTACCATATGTTTATGCCGAAAAACTAGACATTTTTTTATAGGCTTTAGGCTTTACCCAATGTGGGAATTCAAAAGTTGCTATGCTCCCGCAGAAATTCTCAGCCATTATTCAAATTGAACAAGTTTTGATTAATGCGCTATAAAAAAGTTATTACAGACCAGAAACCCACAGCTAACTGCTCAAAAGTACGAAAGTTTTTGCACAAAGAAATACAGTCAATAACTTAAAATGCTATAATTTGACTACAAGCCAAAATTAAGCAAAACTTAAGACATATTAATGATAAATGTACATTAATCAGCTATGCATAAATATAAATCTAACATCTTTGACCACAGGAAGTATTCGTATTTGTTTATGCGCGTTTTTAGTCGAATTCTCGAACGTAGTGAAAGGAAAAGTTAAACTAGCCATGAACATCAGCGCTTAAGTATGAGTTCATAGCCAAGGCAAGGCTGTAGCTCATTTATGTTTAAAGTTACCACCCCAAAAAAAAAAAAAGAAAAATTCCATAACAAAATCACTTTTTCTCCACTTTTACATATTTCTTATATATCATTTTAATTAATCATAAGGTTTGTATTTGAAATAATCAAAATCGCATTGCGATATGAAATTTAAGCTTTTTAATTTCTCAATAAGTTATGAAATACATTTTCCCCATTACTTTATTTAAATATGCACATATCGTATAAAAAAACATTAAGTATACGATTTACAAATCCAATCATCTTCGGCCGGCGCATACTATATGAACACATTTCAAATACTCGTCTGCATTGTGTACAGGCGTTGTGGGTATTATCCAAAGCGTAAACTCAATAGAGCATAAATATTTAATATTTCCATTCACTGGCTTTCAACAGCGAGTGAGTTCCATAAAAATGTACATACCTTCACAATGTATCTTGAACGCTTTTGAAAAACTGTGTCAGTTTAGAAAATTAGTGAAATTATGCGCTTTAAGATCTGTGATCAGCTCTGCGACTCAGTAGAATTAATCATTTAATTCATGAATTGCGGCACGCTAGCTGCTCTGTCTTTAAGACCTCATTCGGTTTTCTCCATTTCTTCATAGATATAGACTCTTAAGTTTATACATATGTACTAAAGCTAATCGTCTAAACCTTTGAACACTTGCAGAGAGCAACAATTGCTGAATATTTTTGAAATCATCATTACAACACTTGAAGGCAAATTGAAACGCATCGATAATCTGGACAGATCAGTTGAGTATATGATGCGTCGCATGGAGCAACTAGACAGCCGAGTATCGGATAACCTGCTCAAAACCGACGTAGTCTTAACAAAACTACACGGTCTAGACTCAAAACTTTCAACTGATCCATTTGCTACGGATAAGTTAACCGCAAGTTCGGGCGATGGGATACGTGCACCACGTACACCCAGCCCATCGGCCGCCTCTCAAATCGATAGCCAGCTTGTGCAACTAAGCCAAAAGGTTAGCGATATTGATACAAAACTTGAGGTGCTCAAAACACAAATAGACAACAATTTCTTGCAAGTGGATGATTTTAATGCTGAGGCAAGTGAGAAGAAACCGATTACCATGAATGTTGTTGAGATTACAAAGGCTATGAACGCTGAGGCAATGAGCCATGTATCGGCGGAGCTAAACGAGCTACGCGATACAACAGACAACATTGATAAAAAGTTACAATTTCACATAAATATAGTATCGGAAAATGTGGGTCGCATGCTGCGAATGATGACCGATATACATGATGCTGTAGTGGATCACCATGAGCAATTTAATGAATTGAATGTGACAACAACGGCACCACCACCTATTAAATCCAGCAAAATTGATGCACTTGTGAAACAAATACGACCCATGGTCTCTGTGTCGGAGAAAATGGATGAGGTGTGGGACGTTGTAGTGGGCACAAAATCATCGGTGGATCATTTATTGCCCAAATCGGATGCTTTGCTCACACAAACGCAGCGCCAGGAACGCGCTATTGGCGAAATACATCAAGATCTAAAAACTAAAACGAATTTAATTATTAGTAACTTGGATATGGTGGAGAAGCGTCTTAAAAAACAAGAGGATGATGTGCAAATATTGGCTCAGCGACCAGTGCCCACAGAGCTTTTTGTCGATCCAACTATAGATCGTTTGGTCGAATACGATCCAAACAGGTAAGCTAGGGTAGGCATATATATGCTTGTAGCTCAACTATATTATTTTGTTTCTTTTATAGATACTCTGTTATTGATGAGGGATTTACGGAAGCAAGTATACCTACGGCATCGCCACTCTCCACAAAGGCACCAGCGAGTGCTATACATAACCCGATCACTGCAGCCTCAGTTCCCGCTATTTCGAGCTATAATATAACAGCTATAACCAATACAACAAGCACATCAACAGTCAGTACGTCGCATAATTCTACATCGAGTTTTTCCATTTCCACTCCAAACGCACCGGTCAATTCAACAACAACCAAATCGGTGGTACGCAAGGGAGGCATCATCTTTCCGAGTGTGAAAAATAAGCCTTCCGTTGTGAACAATACATTTACAACCGATATATTGACGCTTAAGGATGTTAAGGTTAGTAATCAGGATGATTTTTATGTTAAATAATAATGGATTCATGCAAAGCACATCTTTATTGCCAAAAATAAGTTTACTTCAATGATATGAGTTTACAATTTAAGTGCTAAAAGCTTTTTTGTTTCTTTCAACCAATAAGTGAGTTTACGGAACATTTAATTTTTAACTTAAATATAGCAAAGTTTAGTGAGATCCATTTGCTTGACCTTCATATATAATAACGTTAAAATGATCCTACATAAGCTTAGACAATCAAAATATTATAATACATCGAGTGAGTGAAGCGGCTTCATGCTCCACGCATTGCCTTCTTAAATGCACACATAGATATGCTTGGTAATATAAATACTTTCAAAAAAACTAATATACATATATATTTTCAGTAAAAACTAAGTTGAGAAAATACGTAAGAAATGTCATAAGACAGTTGTGTTATTATCTACAGTTCATCTCTTAAATGCTGCTCTTTGCACCAACACGTGTAGTTTAACTCCAGTTCCTCCATGCCCGGCAGCACGTATACGGGTGCCACCAGCCGTGTGCTCCATTCTTTGAACAATGTTACGTGATAGCAGTAGATGTTTTGTGGCAAAAGATTTTGGTCAACAAACTCGCGAGCTGCTGCAACAATTTCTCTAGCGCGTGCATCGTTCTCACGAGCCCAAGTTATTTTCTCAATGACATCACTAAGATCACGTTTAATAGGCACATAATGCTTATTGGGCACCAATTTGCTGTAGAAATGCTCATAAAAGCTTGAGTCCTGTTTCAAAACCAAAGATCCGCCAGCAAGCAAATAAGGCAACCTATAAGCTGCCACTGCGCCATCAATGTTTAATTGATATTTGTACTGAAAATAGTTTTTAACATTATCATAATTATTTAACTGTTTGCAGCAGTTTTTGTTTGTGGTGAACTCACCCTAAAAAACTCCATGAAGGATATGTGCGGCACTTTGGGCCCATATTTATCTTCTTCATTGCGAAAGAAAAAGAAGTTGGTTATCGATGCATTAATAAAGTCGGGATACTTTCTAGCCAAATCAATCAATTGCAAGCGCTCCCGTCTCGAGTCTCTGCCGCGAAAAAACGCTTTTTCCTCTTTGCCATCCCAGGCGTACTCAGCATTTTGCACAGATAGCATATCCAGCGTAACGCGTCCCATGTTTTCTAGCGTAGATTCAGTTATAGCATAAGTGGGTAAAACTATGTCATAACTGTCGTCACTGCCGCACCAGGAAAATATGGGATACGGACCAGACGTGCGCTGTTGTCCACCCTTTTTGGAAAGTGGCCAATCGCCGAGATTTAAATAGAATTCCATATCCGGTAATTGTACAACGCGAGCCAAAGCCGACAAAGTGGCGTCCATAAACATTTTAAAGCCCGTGTACTTGCCATAGCAAGTGCGCCAAATTTTTTGACTTTTTACCACATAATGGCACAAAGAAATACTTTCCGGTGCATTGTAGCGCTTCAAAAGATTATCCCTTATAGCGCTAAAATTGACGCGTTTAAAGGAATGCAAGTCCCAAGACATTTGTTTGTCATCCGTAAAAGCCGGACAGTTGTTATGCATAAGCCAAAGATTTAACTCCTGCGGACAATAACATTTCTCAGAGTACACCTTGTGGCGCACAAAGTATGGCGACTGTGCTACATGTGTGTTATTATACTGCACAGTAATCTCGACTTGGTCACACCAATCCGCAATAGTGTAACGCACAATGACAGAGCCATCACCACGGTCTATAAGATTCACATTGGAGCGACATTTGCCATGCGGAGAGTTGCCATTTATTTGTACATGAAATTTTGATTGTGGCGTACTCTCAAATCTTGAAGAATAATAGAATAGTTTAATTTAATTATAAGCCATCATAAAATACAACCGCCAGTTTTGTTTACCTTCTGCCAGTCTTATCAACAGCGTGTATGAAAAAATATCTGGCCGGCAACACAACTTCATCGGGATTGAGACCGGGTCCCCAGACAAGCGTTTTTTCGACATCAACAATATGTGAAGAACAAGCTGACAGCCAGAAAAAGTTTGCAATAACAATAATAGGCAGCAGCATTGAATAAAAAATTAAAATGGTTTTACTTTAGCAAGCGCGATAGTCGATAAAGTTGATTGTTTATTAATTAGTAATAAAGAAGCAGAGAGAATGCTATCGAAAATCGATGTGCTAAAAGTTGATATCGATGATGCGATGTGCAATCAACTATTTGGACGATATTGAATATAATGCAATTCAATCATAAATTAAAGCGGGTAAAACGTATATTTAAATTTGACTTTTTTTTTCGTATCCAACAGGGTTTTTCATGCGTGGATCTATTAAACGCAGGCATGCGACAATCTGGAGTCTTCTATTTACAAATACGTGGCACTACCTATTGGTTTTTGAAAGTATTTTGTGAGCAGGAAATTTCTGATGGCGGCTGGACGGTAATGCTTAAATCTGTTTATATAAAAAGTATTCTAAATAATATGATGTGCAGGTTATACAACGTCGCGATGAATTTGGTGAACCACGTGAAAACTTTAACCGAGACTGGGCGGACTATAAGAATGGCTTTGGTGATCCGGCAAAGGAGTTTTGGTTGGGCAATGAAAACATCTATATGCTGACGAATAACGAGGATTATGCGCTGCGTGTGGAGTTGGAAGACTTTGAGGGCAACAAGCGGTAAGCACGCTACAAATTGTTAAATTGTATAATTTAAAAGAATTAAACATTTGTTTGCATACATACCGCAGCTATGCACAATATTCGCATTTTAAAATTCACTCGGAAGCCGATTATTACAAGCTGGAAATTGATGGCTATGAGGGCAATGCAGGTGATTCTCTAAATGATCCCTGGTATGGCTCTAACAACAGTCCGTTCTCTACATACAA
Source organism: Chymomyza procnemis (assembly GCA_035046065.1). Lineage (NCBI taxonomy): Eukaryota > Metazoa > Arthropoda > Insecta > Diptera > Drosophilidae > Chymomyza > Chymomyza procnemis. The sequence continues at coordinate 4,232,059 of JAWNOJ010000023.1, read as the reverse complement.
TCGAGACAACGATCGTAGCTCACTTAATTGCGCAAGCATGTTAAAGGTACTAAATAGTTCTTAATACTAGTTAGATCCCTTCAGTAATTTCATACGATTACAGGGCGGCTGGTGGTGGAAATCCTGCGGACGAGGCCTAAATGGTTTATATCTACACGATCCACAGGACCTAACTGCACGGCAGGGAATCGTCTGGTTCCGTTGGCGTGGCTGGGATTACACATTAAAAAAGGCCACGATGATGATACGACCACGTGCGCCTCAACCACAGTCGGGGAATGTGGCAAGCGCCATAACACCCTAGAGCCTCTATGGGCTGTGGCTGGTCTTATAACGATAAACAAAAAAAAAAAAAAGAAACACCTTAGTTAATGCAAGAGCTGTAGCAATTGAATGCTTAGATTCATTTTGCGCTCCCATAGGTCATGAGATCATTTGTGCATCATTCTAGCAAATTATACACATTTACAGTACTTTAAATTGTAATCTGTTACATTTTACAAATAATAACTTATTTTTATTGTTTACTTTGTTTTACCCATTGAATCCTTTGTACAACATCACCCACATACACATACACATACAAACTCACACACACACACACACACACACGCGTGCATACGACACAATCCCATGTCTATCTATCGAATCCATAATATGGTCCTATTTGTATAAAGTATATCTTCGTAAGCCTAATACGATTTCCTATAGTAACATCCGAAAATTCATTTACTCTTACCGTTTTCCCTCCAAATATATGTCTGTACTATATTGAAGGCGGAAAATACACCACAATATTAATCATAAGAAAACCATAAATTGTAAATAAATGCATACATTAATACTTTAGAACATTTGATTAAATAAATGTTTCAACATTCCGTTGCGAAATGTGCAATTATTTTTTAAAAAATAAACAACTAGTTTTCTTCTCGCAAAATTATTGGGTTTGTTAAAAGCGATACTGCAAAGAGATCTTGAAATTTTTCAAATAAAACGAAAGTAAATACATAAGTACTTCTTAAAAAGTAACATCAGCAGTTGAAGTAGTCAGCAGTTTTATAATATCGGATTTCATATATTTTTTTTAAAGAATGTAGACTCTGCGCTACAAAACTCGTGTTATATGGGAAAATTGACTTAAATTTGAATTCCATTTCGTGGAAATTAGACTACTGATTATCCAGGTCAATATGGTGTAGTTGTTGTCCAGTTAAAGATCATTTCCGAAATCAAAATTGGCCATAACCTTATAAAGTAGTTTAAAAAAAAAACCTTTTTAGAGTGTATAATGTAATAATAATGAGTCAATTCTAACTTTAGATTTAATATATTAATAATAAATAATCAACTTTTCAAAATATTTATACCATTGAGAACAAAATAGCAATGTAAAAGATACTCAGTCTACCTTAAAGTTCGGCATGGGATTGTTGCTGAACGAACATAACGAGTTTTTCGCCGTATACTTTTTTTTTACTGATTCGACCTTCGATATAGTTCTTAAGAACTAAAAGGGTACAAAATTTTTAGGAGCGAATTTGGTTACGATATCTTGTAAAACACCTATTAGGAGCTATATCATATAAAATATATATAAAATATATTTGCACACCCTCAATTAAAATGTCAATTTAAAAAGAAAAACAATTTTTATTAAAATTGAAGTGAAAATTATCATAGCTTCGTGTTTGAGAGACGGGTTCCATTTGCGGATTGTGGCTGTTATTGGAAGCGAGGGCTATTTTACTGAAAAGCTTTGACATCTGGCATAATCTGACAAAACTGTTCATTATTGTCTGTTGACTGTACGGATTTGTGTATAATATGGAGAATCTCTTCCGACCGATAAGTCATATATAGAAACTGGTATCGGCGCTTCCAAAGTGATGATTTCAGCGCCTAAGACGAAGAGCGTTCTGAACTCACACAATCGTTGCGAATAACTCAGTAAATAAAATTGAAATTTATTTAAAGGCAAGGGAATAGAGTTGCTTACATTTTAAACTCGATTTTTCACTTCGGAACTTATTTTTGAAAGACATAAGAATAAGGAATTTTTATATCGAATCGTAACTGCAGATAAAAAGGGCTTATAATGCGATAACGACAAGAACAAATATTGTGAAAAGCCTGGAGAATTCGTTGTATAATCGTCTGCGTGGACGCCAAAGCAAATCTTACACGGTTTATAGGTTATGTGGTGGGACTAGGCAGATATGGTGTTGGTATTCGCTATTAATATCAGGCGGAATATTATTGACGATAAGCGATTGAAGTTGACAAGGATATTTCGGGATCATTGTTTCTTCAAAAGCAATTGAAAAAGCCTCAATAATTAGATCGGAGGCAATGAGAACTCATGTAATATAAAAATTACCTGGAAAATGGGTAAAAAAAACTCGCATCCAACGGACAATGCATAAACTTAGGCAGGTTTTCACTTGTTTGAACATGTATTTCTTGACTTCTGAAATAAATGTTTATAATTATATGATGCTTTTTTTTAAATTTTTTTACGAAAAAATAAATATTACTGCTTTTTAAAAATGCCATAAATTGCTTTGGTGGCGACTTGTCTGCAAAACACCGATGTCGGAAAACTCAACTTGAAAAACCGCTTTAAATTGTCCCTGTAATGCGCGCTTTGGGGCAGCTTTAGTCTTTTTCTAATATTATTATTTATAAATATTTTAATTAAAGCAAGAAACGATATGAAACTTTCTAAAATGGGCTCCTCGCACAGTGGTTCCAAGAGCCGAAAAAGCCGGCCAAAAATCGAAGCGATTATCGATTTTCATGATTAGTTTATGCTCGTTTCATACAGAAGTCCCCCGCGCATACGACAGCTCAAAATATCGGGTTGCCGACCTTCTTTTTCTTTTTTACCTGAGTTTTCCGCTTTTCGAGTGACAATTTCAACTATTAAAACATGTCGATAAAGATGATAAAGAGTGGAAACTGGGGCCATACACTATAGCAGGGAGCCCTGCAGCTATGTTTAGAATGCTTATTGCTACTCTTTCAATAAGTTTAAAATATTTTCACGTATTTCGTGTCATTATAACCACATAAACTTAAAAATTCACGTTACTCTTAAGCTGCAAAAAAACTACCACGTGCTAACACTTAGAAAGCCTTAGATAATCGCTTACTGGTGTGTCTACTAAGTTTGCGCCAAAAACGAACTCCCCCTCCTTGTGATTTTATCCATGTTTGTGTCTCATATATCACGCATACGACATGTACACAAATCCCATGCTGCTGCTTATATAATCGTTTTGCTTAACGCTCGCACTTCGATATTTTTTGGAAAATGTTCCAAATGTGACAAAAGCGGCCCGCTTTCTGCAAAAGGCTTGGAGCTGCTGGTAGCATCATCTGCTGGTACCCCCATGACTGATTTTGTCGCAGTTAAAGTAATAAAAATTGGGTTCTAAAACTTTTTTAATTGTTTACTTCTTACCGAAACACTATAAACTTGTAAAAACTCTCTTTTTGCATGATGAGAGTTAAATTTTGGTACAATTAACCGCCATTTTGTGTCGGCCATTTTGTGTCGGCCATTTTGTTTTCATTAATTTTGATAAGAGATTTGGATTTCTTGACCTAAAAAACCCTGTACAAATGATTTTCAAGTATTTCTACTCAAGAAACTAATTTTGGCCAGCTTTTTAGGCTCTTGGCAACATTGTGCTCCGTCCCAAATCCGAAGATCGGCACTGGCAAACCTAACAAATAGACGCATTTACCTAGCAAAATCTCTCATAAACGAAGACCCCGCTGTTTGAACTCGACTCGAGAAATTGTAGTTCGCTGCTCATTTCGAACAGCTAGTATTGGACATATTTCCATGTCAAGCGCAATAAATTGATTAAAAATTTGGGTAATTCTCGGAAAAAATAATAAAATAATAATTGAGCACAAATCGCACTGAAGAAGTCAAGAGAGCCAAGAGAATCGAATCGAATGTGTAAATCGGTTTGGTTGACAATTATAGCAAAGACTTACACCATTTGAAACGGTTAGTGATGCGCCATCTATTGTTCATATTTAACTGCCAAGAGTTGCTGCCGCATATGTGAATCGGTTAAAATTGCTTCTAAAGTGCAGCAAAGACACAAACCATTCGAAAAGCTTTGTCGTGCGCCATCTATCGTTAAAGTGTGTAAAATTTTAAGCTTATGCGCCATCTATGAAATAAATAACTCAAACTTAAAGTGCGCCATCTAGATGTTAGTCTTAACCAGGGCTGAACAAAAAAATAAAACCTTATGGCTCTCAAACTGTAACTTTTTGTTAAAAAAAAAACAAAAATGTTTTAAAAAGAATTCTATGAATTCTGTTTCGTTTTGACAAAATGCCTGCAATATCAAATAAAATGAACTTGTAACTTTCCAAAAAAGTTCGTTAATTGTGTAAAAATATTTTTTAATTATTAAAACCCGCCTTGTATTTATTGACTTATTTATTGTTAATTTAGCAGCACAACTAAGTTGAGTTCAGCTTGTAATTAAACAATTTTAATTACTCTGTGATCTGTGCAACTTTAGCTTCTCTCTTTGGCACCTCTCTTAAATACGCTTATTTTCCAATTATCTGGTATGAATCCTATATTATTCCTATTCACGAAAAGGATCCAAATCCAATATCGAAAACTATCGTGGTATTGCTAAGCTCTCTTCGATTCCTACAATCTTTGAGAATATTGTTACCTCTCATGTGCAACACTACTGTAGTTCACTGATATCATCCACCCAACATGGGTTTGTGAAACGTAGATCTACTTCCACCAATCTTTTAGAACTTTCCTCTCTTATTATTAATGGTTCATATATACTGATTTTAGTAAAGCCTTTGACTCTGTAAACCATAGCCTTCTCCTTTTTAGAAAAAGAAAGAAACATGGTAGAACTATATATCTGAATTATTTGGTGGCTCAAGAAGAAGTATAATTCCTACACAAGAAGACCCAGTAGATGATCAAGACCTTCTAGTAATCGCCAAAGAAGAAATCCGGAGAGCGATTAATATGTCCAAAAACAATAAAGCCTCAGGGCTAGATAACTTGCCGAATGAAATTTTAAAGCTCAACGACGAGGAAAATCTAAAGGTTCTAGAAATAATTTTTAACAAAATCTACAGAACTGGAATATATCCCCAAGAATGGCTCACTTCAACCTTTATCACTCTGCCAAAGAAACCAAATGCCAAAACTTGCAGTGATTATAGATTGATAGGTCTGATGAGCCATGCATTGAAAATATTTCTGAAAATCATACACATCAGAATATACAATAAATGCGAACCAAGAATGGGAAGGACGCAATTCGGGTTCAGCGAAGGTACTGGAACAAGAGAAGCGCTTTTTGGATTGCAAGTTCATCGTCTACGAGAAAGCTTTCGACAAAGTCAATCATGACAAGTTTTTTCAGGTTCTGAGTACAATGGATATTGACAAGAACATAATCACTTGCATCAAGAACTTGTACTGGAATCAGTCAGCACATATAAAGAACAAAGACGGAACTTCAAGGGACATCAAAATTATGAACGGAGTACGACAGGGTTGTATTTTGTCACCACTGCTATTCAACTTGTATGCTGAAGCCATTTTCTCGGAAGCTCTCGATTCTATAGAAAAAGGGATAAAAGTAAATGGAGAGTTCATAAACAACATACGATACGCAGATGATACAACCATGATAGCGGATAACATACAAGACCTCCAAGAGTTAGTAAATCGAGTTGTTGATGCCAGAAAAAAGGATAATCTAAATGTCAATGGCTCAAAAACGAAGTTTATGATAGTGAGCAGGAGAAGGATCGGATATGACAATGATATCATAACAGTTGAAAACGCACCAATTGAACGAGTTCACAATTTCAAATATCTCGGCGCGTGGTTAAACACTGATTGGAACTGTGATCAAGAAATCAGATGCCGCATTGAAATAGCTCGTAGTCATTTCCAAAAATTCAGACAGCTGTTCACAAACAGACAACTCAATTTTCAACTGAGACTACGCTTGGTAAAATGTTATATATGGTCTGTCTTGATGTATGGGGTAGAAATTTGGACCTTGAAAGTAGCTCAGATGAACAAACTAGAAAGTTTTGAGATGTGGATATATAGACGAATGCTTAAAATCTCTTGGGTCCACCACATCACAAATGAGAAAGTCCTAAGAAGAGTTAATAAAAGCTGGGAACTTCTTAAAACCATCAAACGCAGAAAAGCAGCATATTTTGGTCATGTAATGCGTGGCCTCAAATATCAACTACTTTAACTCATTATGGAAGGTAAAATTGAGGGCAGACGCGGCATTGGTAGGAAGCAACTTTCTTGGCTACGCAACATCAGAGAATGGACTGGAATAAGAAGAGCTGAAGATCTTGTTCACCTCACTACCAACAGAGAGGAGTACTTCAACTTAGTTGCAAACATTAATTAATTAAAAAAAAAAAATGTAATTTTGATTTTTAATAAATTTTATGTGATCGCTTACATCCTGCATAGGATCGCAGTTTAGAAAGAAAAGTTTTAAATTGGATATCATCTTATCAAACCGAGTTCAGGAGGTAATTTTTAAAGGCAGTGCATCTAAAGAGATTAAAGTCACATCAGGCGTACCAAAAGGTAGCCATTTAGGTTCTCTGCTTTTTAACTTATTTCTAAACGATCTTCCCCAAGTCATCTCCCATTCTCGCATCCTCATGTATGCAGATGACGTTAAACTTTTCATGACCTACAATGATACCAGCAAACACCTACTTCTTCAAAATGATTTTGAAAGCATGCAGCTATGGTGCATGAGCAACCAGCTCAACCAGAGTTGATTGAGCCCGTTCAAAAACATTTTTTAATATTTGCTCTTCGGGGAATAAACTGGGATCCCAACATTCGCTTGCCATCCTATACATGCAGACTTCGCCTTATCAAATTACTTTCTCTAAGTGATCGTAGAACATGCCACGGCGTGCTATTTTTGCATAAGTCTCATTGACCCTAACACACTCCTTAATAAAATTTCTTTTATCATCCCTTCCAGAGTAACTCGTTATTTTCGACCTCTAGCATTAACTTTTTGTAGAACTAATTATGCGTTACACAATCCTTTTCGTGCAGAGCATATGCGTAAATTATGATAACCTCTATGATTTCGTCTCTTTTGAACGGTCCATCCAATCCATTTCTTTATCTAGGCGTAGGAATACGGATTAGTTTTATTATATTTTTTCCTCGTTATCATTTAATTCATAATTTTAGAATGTTTAACTTGTCAAATCTTGAGGTCCACTGGACTTAGTTGTACCCTTACATATTAATAAATAAATAATAAAAAAATATTAAGAAATATTAAATTACAATGAGAAAAATTCGATATAAAACTAATCCGTATCCCTAGACGAATGGGTAAATTTTTGTTATAGAAATGCACCGTCTCACATCTGGTGCTGGTTAGGAGATTGGATTTGCAATGTAAAAGACGAAAACCGAAAGTAAAATAAAAGTTTAAACATTTCTCAGCAAGGAACTTATCAATCCAAAAACTTAGCGTTGACCAAGTTGGGTTGGCCGATTTGGCGAATCTAGTTGTAACTCATAGATAAAGACGCTTCATGAGATAAGACATCGTAAATATTACTACAATATAATTTGCGCATAAGATGCGATAATGGTCGTGCAATGCATAATTGGGTCCATAAAATGGTAGTGCTAGAGACCAAAAATGATGAGTTACTCTGCATGGAATGACATAAAAAACTTTGTCATGGCATGTTCTACGATCATTTAGAGAGCAGGTAATTCTATGATGCAAAGTCTATAAAAATATGTCTGCAGTCGAATGTTAGGATCGCAATTTAAACCACGAAAGGGGTTTATTTTTGAAGAATCGAATCAATTCCTGGTTTTGAGGGCTGCAAACGTAAGAGCAATATTCCAGAATAGAACGGATGAGTGAAACATAAAGCAGTTTGGTTGTATGGGGAATATTAAAATCTTTTTATTTAGAATATTGAAAATATGTTTTTTGTTCATGATCAAACAAAACACCAAGTGCCATGGTTGCGTTTCGAGGTAACAGTCTCTAAAGAGTAGATAGCGAGATGAGGAACACAACAATAAAATGTATGTTGCGAGAGATATTTTTTTTTTTTTTTTTTTTCCCTTATTATTCCGCTTGGGAACATAAGGCCTCTACAAGAGCCATCCATCGAACCCTAATTTGCGCCGTTTGTTTAGCTCTGTCCCAGTCCCATGTTGTGTTCGCCTGGGTCAGTTCTTGGAGGATGGATCTTCTCCAGGTCGCCTTGGGTCTGTCGATCCGTCTATTGCCTTGTGGATGGATGCCAACTATCGCTATCTGCAGTTTCTCCATTTCTTCCTCGAACTGTGCTAATCTTGATGGTTCCTTTAGGGTTCTAACGTTCCATTGTCCCTATTCGGGTCCGTTTTTGAAAATGCCTTTGGACGTCATCGAATTTGGGGAGCCGTTTATGTTTAATTCTCTTGTGTTGGTTTCTGTAATCATTTTTGAGTTTTTCGATGGAACTGGTGATTGGCCAGATGCGACTTATCCCAGTGGTGGGGGTGGGGCTGCCACCTGACGCCTTCTGGGAGTGGCGTCTGCGCTTGGCTGCGCGGAGAGGCTGGGCGATACAGTCTTTTTAAATTGTTGGCGTCATTCTAGCTGGTGTTGTTGCTGTACGTCGAAAAGCTATGAATGGCGCTTGGTTCTATGGCTTACCCTCCATTTAGCGTGGGGGGGTTAAGAGTGGGGCAAGGGGGGTTGCCAGAAATTGTTGAAAGGCATTGTGCAAATGGAGAAAAGCTTTCTATTAAGTAGAGAAGCAATTTTTAAGAGGGACGTTGGAGTGGTCATGCCTCTTGCCATGAGTGGGATTCGAACCCACGACCCCGCGTTTAGAAGGCAAGTGTATTACCCACTAAGCTACGAGGCGAGAGATATAGAATGGATTAATTTTTGAGATTTTGAGACTTTGCTTCTCGCCGAATCTCTTTAATTTCGAAATAAATTTTGTTGTTTGATTCAGGATGATTCTCTAGTATTTAGCAGCAAATTTTTTCTAGATCAATGTATAATTTTTCGTGCTGATGAATTTTAAACAATTTGAAGTTGATCTCACATACAAAATGGGAATAAATTCACAGTCCGATATTCAAAAATTACGTCACTGTACGCCTTTGCATAGTCCCTTTTGAAGTTTTTGTAATAAAAATTAATTAATGCCAGTTACTTTTTACTCATTTTAATAGATTCCTGAAAAAATTGTTTGCCTTTTATTACTAAAGATATTTGTTTTAATAAAGAAATAATTTTGCATATAAATGATTAACTTTACTACAACTAAATAACTATTTCGTACACCTTATTAATATGGGCTTTGGTAGCGTTGCAGTAGCGTACTCGCCTCTAAGCCCGAAGGGCGGTGGTTGTCTAAGAAAATTTTCATTTATTAACAAATAAAAACCATAGTTTGGATTCGGCTATAAACTGTAGGTGTCTGTTTCCTTCGAATGACTAATAATAGAGATCGTTATGCTCCGTCTTTGGAGCGATGACGTCTTATATGCACCTCTGATCTACCATACTTTCTTTGCTCCGGTATTTTAACTGCTGACCGAGTAGCCAAATTTCAGACATATTGTTACATAAAGTACTATTTTTCTTAAGAAATCGCCGTCTTGTAACTTTTGAGCTTTTATAAAATTAAAATACTAGAATGCTAAACTTGAGTCAATTACGAAAACGGAATTCTTAAAAAAAATAAAATTCAACACTATTAAAAAGTTAATAAACATAATGCGAAATCTTTATTAGTGATACAAAAAACCGGGTGTATAGCGTGTCCCTTATAAGTAACAGTACTACGTTCGGAGACCCCCAAGGCTAGCTAAAACGCTTGAACGTTTCTTAAATGCCCAGTGGTATTATAAAGGAAAAAGTTTAAGATTGATAAACGATTAATAACCCATTGGGAAATTCGGACAACAAAAATAGTTTTTGGTTTTAATTCTAAACAAATAATTTGCAATTAAAGAATTATTATTTGTTTTGTCCTATGGAGGAGCATTATATATATAGAAGCATTACTTACATACCTTTTCCAATTTGTTTGAATAACGTTAATTGTATAGTGCTGCCCTTTGAGGTCCAATCGATGTATTCTTTTTGAAAATATTGCTCCCAATTTTGGTAAACAGAAATTTTTCAACTATTTTAGCACATATGATATTATTATTTTTCTACCTAAACCTCTGAATAAATACTTAAGTAATGTGAATTGAAGATATGTGTTGCCCGTTTGTCGTGTATTACATTTTTTAACTTGATAATGTGATTCCAATACTAGGTTTCAAAGTTTTGTTAAATAAGCTATAATCCTATTAGCAAATCTCCTCTCAACACTTTTGGGATCATTTATTATTATTTCCAAACCAATGCCCACTATTAAGTCCATAGCCCAATATACCATCAGTGTTCTGCTCATTCCAAAGCACAATATTAATTTTTTTCAAACATTATTTGTTCGCCAATTAAGTTAAAGAAAGTTCTAAAAGCAGCAGCATTTGCGGCGGGCGATTTTATTCATTTATTTATTCACGTCAAAATAAAATTCAATTTTTTCTAAATTCTTATCATTTACTCTGGTATCAGTTTTACCAAATGAGGTTTATGGTTTTAAATAGAAAGAGCGGAACTTAAGGAACTTATGTCACCTAATCCAATAAACAATCTGAAGTTTAACGTTGTGGAAAAAATATTATTTTAGGAAATTATTGCTAGCACTAGCAGGGACCGGCTTTAGATCTAGAAATTTGTTGCTTGATTCAAAAGTTGGTCATATAATTGTATTATAGTTAGTAAATGGTAATATTACTAAATACATTCAAAATAATATCTCTTTAAATGTTGTTCCCATTTGGCCGGTAAATATTTGACCATTTTTGGCGCTTACTTAAGCCAAATGAAATAAATAATTAGTTTATCAGTGCCGCGGAAAAATCAATATATATTGTCGTACATTGGTAATGGTGGCAACCTCAGGTGTATTGGTGATCTTGTACGAAATGTTTATGCATTAATTTTCTTGATTTTGGTTCAAAAATACATTAAAAATTTAGCTCACGATCAAATACAGCTGCCGCAACGCAAATGGAAACGACAAGAAACCCCAAAGCCAGAGGCAAAAACAGACAGAGACGGACTCCGCCAAGTTTTCCACTTAAGCGGTGTGAATTGAGTGATTAGACGCAGACGCCGCCAATGGCAACTTTAACGGTAACAAAAATAATATTTTTACTGGGGCGTTATACAATTCAGGTTGTTGAGAGGGGCAGTCTTAAAAGTATTCATTGAAGGAAAAACTGTGTACGAAACATTTTGCAGGAATTCGTTCTTCTTAATTGATCCATTGTTTTGTCTGCTATGTAACTTGTGGCATCATCTTCTTTCAACGAATTGTTAACCAAGTAGAGCTCCTTTATTTTGTGGTGTCGCTCCATAATGGACACCAAACTCTGACTTGTCGGAAGTACAAAACTGAATCTGTACAAATGTTATTTCCTCTCTACGCACTGCGAGTTTTCAATTGGAATCCAACTACCTTCATACTCTGATAGACTTATTGATTCCGTTGATTTTCTTAATTGTTAGTTGCTTATAGAATAACTCGTAGTTTAGTTCCTTTACTCCTTCAATTTCCTTGACCTAATTATACCATGCGTATGTGGTAATTATGATAGCCTGAATAATTTTCTCTCATTCGAGTGGTCCATTGAAGATATCATGCTTTTAATTATACGTAATCTGGACCAGTCAGTCCCTTTCAGAATCCATGACCAATTATCGCTATTCTTTAATATATCAATGTTGTTCTTTTGTCTCCTTTTCTAATATTATGTTAAAATTTATAAACTTTTCTTAAATATAAATCGAAGAAGAAATTACAAAAATTCGAAATAATTGCTGATAAAAAAATTCAAAATAACTGAAGTCCCTACGGCACAAAAGCAAATCACTTTCTTAACTTTAGAATATTTTTGAATGGTTGTATAATCTTACTTATAGTCTTACAAATAATAAAATATGAGTTAAAGTTTACAAATTGTTAGAATATTCTTCGTTATACAGCAGATATATTATAATTTTAAGTAAAAATATAAAATATTAACAAATTATAATTTGTTCAAATTGAGGTCTTTGTTATTTTTTATATTTTTCTCTGGAAATCTAATTTCTTTGAGTTTAAATGAAGTATTCCCAAATTTAAATAGATAATACTTTCTTTCCTATTATTTCAAATCAAATTAAGGCACTACGGCATAAAGTTAATTAATTAATGTCTGTAGAGGAGTTGTGTTGATATTTGAACATTTTTGTCCAATGGAAGATTACCAGTGATGTACTGTTGTCTCCCGTGTTTAAGAACTTCAGTGAAAAGTATTTCATAGATATCCGTGTTCGGATTAGGGTCTGAACTCAATTATTTTGTTAATAAATGCTTTTTGCGACCCGTGGCATAAGCTTTTGTATACATCGAGTGTATATAATGCGTATAGGCATCAATCCTATGGAGCTAAATGCCGTTCATACTGTTAAGGTACGACATCCAAAGTGCCACCTTTTGGAACGTTTTTGGGTTGAGTCGCCCCAATATATTTCGCAAATATCTGGACCGTTTAAATTACTCTCTTTTATCACAAAAGCCGATTTTCTGCCACTTTTCGTCAGGAGAAAGTAACTTATTTTTAAATGCCAATCGAGCCAAAATATGCTGTTAATCCATAGCTTTGGATTAGGTTTTATGCCAATATATATACAATTGTATTGCTTTATGTGTGAAGTTCCAAATTCAGTAAATTCTCCACTGCTAGACTTACAACCCGTCTTTTGCACCGATGCTGAAGAGACTGAGCCCACCCTCGCATTTGCCGGTATTTTATGTGCGTGAAAAATAAATGGAAACTTGCTTTTAGACAACTAGTAGAATTTTCCAGCGCGGTGTGCATAAACTATTTACCTTGTCGTAGCCTCTTTTAGTTTGTTTTTATTGCGATTCGATTGATTTCAAATGAGTTTTCGGCATTTTCGTCAGAGCTAATTAAAAATACATTCTGATGGCTTTGCCTAAACCAAGTGAAACAAACAACAGCCTAAAATTTAATTAATTTGACAAGTTAATTCATTTGGCAATGCAACGTGACTCGCCTGACAATACCAACTAAAATACTAAATAAAATACCACAAGAAGTCAATACTCAATACGCCGCCCATGGCGACAACCCTAAGCGACAGGTTGCCCAGGACAACTACATCGCACACAACACAATTGCTGCTCAACCCTAAGCCTTAAAAGCTTTGTACCCTTTTACCAAAAATTCCTAAAACCGAAACTCTACAAAAATACAAAAAAAGAAGACAAACGGAGTCTACTGCCCAAGCAGCCAAATGTACGAGGCCGGCAGTGAGTCTATTAACTGCAACGGCAGCGTTATTATTTTGCCCACCTTGGAAGTTGTTAAACCAGGTGAGAGAGGTAGAGTTCGTAAACTGGTGATGCACGGCCACCAAGTGTGTACTTTAACCATAACCATTGTCCACATAGCACCCAAGATGCCCGCTGATGCCAATATTGACTGGTTGTTGCATATTTACTTTACGCGTCGAGACTTTGCGCGCTGCCGGCGTATTATAGAACGTGAGCTGAATCGCCACCTGAACCCGGAGTATCTATACTTTATCAGGGTGAGCGAGTAACCGCTTTCCAAAGTTTTTGTACGCGCTACATAATTTCTAATTGATTGGTTTTGCGTTTGTTTTTTTTTTCCATGGGCCACAACCGCAGGGCTTAATTGACCGTGAAGAGGGACAGAACATTGAGGCATTGCGTAACCTGCAAAAGGCAATTGAACTCAACTCAAAAAACATTGATACCTACAAAGAAATTGGACGCACACTGTAAGTGCTGCCAACTGCCATTGATTTTGCCATTAACGCCACTTGGCCACTTGGCTGGAAAAACGCAAACGCTTTTCTTTATACACTTTACGCGTAGAATCCTGCAACGACATAGATTTACGCAATGTGGTAAATAGAGGGCAGTAGTGACATGACAGACCATAAGTTTTCCAAATCGAATTGGGGCATTGGACAAAGAAATCGCTGCTGTAGCTAGCAGCATTCGTAGATAACGTTATATAGATAGTGCTGCCAAGTGCCTTTTTTGTTTATTTTTGAGCATGAAGTCTACAATTCCCATTTTCTTACAGCTATGCTATGGGGCGCTACACCCAAGCACTGAGCGTTTTTCGCGAAGCTGAACAGCATACGCCACGCAAGGATCATGAAATATTTCATTATTTAGGCGAACTGCTCTATCGTTCGTCTATGGCTCAAAATAAGCTCGAGCTGGCGCGTGAACAGGAGCTAGAGGCCAGATCCTACTTTGAACAGGCCGTACAAACGGGCAGAAAAATTGAGAGTTATGTGCGTCTGGCCGAACTTTATCGCAAAGCCAAGGAGTATCAAAAGGCAATTGATGTGCTCGAGAGCTGTCTCAAGTAGGCATTAGTCGTAAATAGCAGGCATATGATTAATGCACTTTAATTTACAGCCTCTCACCCGAGAATCCCGAAGTCTTAACCGAGATTAGCGTGTTGTATTTGAAAATCAATGAAACTCAAAAGGCCTTTGATCGCCTAACAGATGCGTTCAATCCCAAAGGCTTGCTTGCCCTGGGCGCCATTATGCAGGTAACCAATGGTTTTAAGTTTGTTAAGAAAACTCAATTTGTTATAATAATATATCGCAACCTTAAAGTCTCGCAATGATGTCGATGGAGCGCTAAGCAAATACAGTGAAATTGCAGCAACAGAGCCGGAAATTGCCGAACTGTGGAACAACATTGGTCTGTGTTTCTTCAAGAAACAGAAGTACATTGTCGTAAGTCGCTGGAGCTACTTTTATGTTAAAAATAAATTTAAAATTTTTTAATCCGCTTTAAGGCTATTTCCTCATTGCGAAAGTCCGTTTGGCTCTCGCCTCTTAATTACAATGCCCTATACAACTTAAGCTTAATTTATATAACATGTAAGTATTTCCTGTTATTGTGTAGAACTTTGATTTTGATAGCTTATTCCTGGCAACCTTGAATCATATCCGATTAGCTATCCAATCATCGTGCGTGTATGTGTGTGCGTGTGTATGTGTGTGCGTGTGTGTTGTGAGTATGTGGCGTCTAATATTAAGTAGATACAGTTCCCTCTTAATACCAAATGTAAATGCTTTACCTAGCTGCTATTAAGTAGCTCGCTTGTGTCCTTGCTGTGTAACAGACAAAATTTTAAGGCACACAAAAGAGCCTCACACCAAATTAGAATATGTTTGTAGGACTATGGGACAAATTAAAGTTCAATGATTCAAATTGCATATCGACTTTGAGAGCGCGGCAATTGTTATCTAATTTTCGAATTCATGTTATCTTTACGATAAAAGTGATTAGTTTATTTTTTTACAAAATTTCAGGAAATACGATATATGTTTTCATGTTCATGTTAGCTTTCGGTAAACCTTATAAAATTTATAGTCGGCATGGGTTTAGCGCGCGAACTACCTGAAATTAAAATTTATTTTTTATTTTCTAACCCATTTAAATGGAAGGAGGCGTGGCAGACCCAAGCCCTTTACATAAAATGTGCATCTTAAATCTCCTTCTCCGTAGGATTTCGCTGTTTACAGCCAAGCACTGTAATATTTTTACTTGAACCTTCGGATACCTATTTTTGCCGTTCATTTGCATCAATGCAACAAAATGGAACATAATCAGAAGAGAATTCAACAGAAATTTCATTTATTTCATTTACTTAACGAAATTATGCAACCAAGTGTCCTAGAAAGAAATAATTTTGAAAAATGATTTTTGGGGTTCCAATTAACAAAAACACATTTACATTTTGGCAATGCTAGCTCAACACCCCTCCAATATATCGATGTTTCCTTTCGCAATCCTTGAACAAAGTATATAGTAAATCATTCCTAGTCCATTTGTAACTTGTGTTTTGAATTCAAATTCAATTCATCATTATCGGTTATATTTGATCGACCTTTTAGGATTATATCTGGCATTATGTGGTAATCCAATGACTTTTTTTTTTAAAAAAGTGAGGTACATGGTGATCTACTGTTGGGCAAGACAACGCCCTATGTTTTCTTTGTCTAGACGCTAATCAACATGTAGGGTTTTCTTGTTTAATTGAATTGAATAAAATTTTTCGGCTTAATAGGCTTCATAACTTTTAACTCACATTTGCAATTTTTGTCCCATTGTGCAGACTTAAAAAAAAAAAATGTGTAAATCCTCTTGTTAGGTTTGAGGAAATATGGGTTACGCAATGGCCCAAATATCTACCGCTTCATAAAGCAGTGCGTTAAAAAGTTGGTAAAATAAAATTTGGCCAAGATGTAGGTGGCCAGAGCAAGACTTTTATGCACTATGGTAATCATTGTCAAGGTTACATTTCCATATTTTATATTTGTAGCTAATTCATGGTTGTATATTTAATAGACCAAAAGTCACAGCTGCCATATTTTGTTTTTTGGCCAACACAGACGCCATAAAGTATGCACAATAAAAAACAGGATATATAAATAAGAGAATACAACTGGCATTTAATAAATTTTATAGAGCATCAGCGTCACTTGGCGGATGCTGTGGCTTTTCATTTAACGACTTGGACACTTAATAGAGGGCCCAAGGGCGTTGCCATGTAGGCAGGGGCAGCATTTTGTTTATGTTTTGTTTTTATTTTTGTTATTATTTTTTTTTTTTTTAAATACACTTGCGCTTTGTTCAGTTCGTCTGAACTTTTTAATATTGCTTTTGCTACGTCTCCCTCTTCTCAAGCTGAACAATATGCGAGTGCCTTTCACACCCTGGCCGCAGCTATAAACCTTCGCAAGGACAATGCCGAATGCTATATGCTTCTAGGCTGTAAGTACCAAATGTACATTTGTGAAACTATTGTAGTCTAGTTCAAAAAGTTACTTAGTCTATTGCTAAACAATAACTTGTCCTTTCATCTTGCGCCTCCTTACAAATTTATAGTATGTTTACGCAAGCTGGATGACCTGGAGAATGCCTTTGTAGCACTGGAACGCGCTTGTAGCATGGCAAATGCGCAAAGCAGCTCTTCGCATAATCCTTTGGTCTACTTAAACTTTGCGCTCTTTTGCTATGAAACTGGACGCCTCGCGATGGCTGCTGAGCAGTACAGTCGGTATATAAGTCATGCACAGGATCTCCTCTTGCCAACCGAGGTAAGCTCAGCATTCACTTTTGTGTTGTGTTGTGTTTTTTCGGTTGTAAGGTATTGCAGCTACTGCTACATATAGATGCGAATTTTCTATTCTTGCTTTTTAAAATGGTTGAATTAATACAGCTTACCTAACCACTTTTAAAATTTAGATCTGTTAAGTTTTGTGAAGAAAACAGACAGACTTTCCTTTAAAAATACACACACTAACTCGCTTTGCAGACCATGAATCCATCTCAACGTCTCGTTTGGGTAAAGATTAAATTTTAATTATCGACTTAGGTCGCATAATGGGAATCTTCAACAAGTACAGTTTCTAATCGTTCAGGAATTTAAAACTCCTATACAGTCCGCCATAATACGGGTTACTCTCATTGTGACTTGATATATTGGGATATACTTTTTATATTTGTCACAATGATCTCTGAAAATTCATATTTGTTCAAGTATGATATTTATTTTCATCCTTTTAATTTAATTATTTTTATTAAAATTCAATTAACATATTTAAAAATATATATTAAAAAAATTTAATATTCTTTCATATTAAAAAAAAGCGTCGTTTTAAAACTGAAAAAAAATTTTTGTCGAAAGATAAATGTGTTAAAATGTAATTTTATGTGTAATTTAGTCGCAATTCTACAAAATAAAAAACTAATTTTTAATGAGTTCATAAACCCAATAAAAACTGGTCTAGAGGCGTTAAATGATAACACTGGTTATTCTCAATAATATTTGGACTATCGACATATTTGAAAAACATTTTTCGGGATGCATTGGTAGATCTTGCAATGATTCTAAGTTGCCAAAAAATCACCCTTTATATTAGCCATGCACCATTTTATGATCATTTTTATTGTTTAATACTACAATCTATTTTAGCTTTATTATGAAATATGTATTCAAATATATATGCGATATTAAATTAAAATTAAACCCTATGTACATCGTACGTATGTTTTGCGTTCTAATTATAATATAAATAATGTGCACCTAAAAACAAACCACAAATCGATTTCATCATTCTATTTTTTTTTCTAGTTCAAGTTTCAAGCTACCAAATTAAAGTCACTGCTGCGTATCTCAGGCACCACCAATGGAATCATGGATGTCAATGAGAGCAGCTCTAACATGATATCAACAACTGAAGCAGCAAATGTGGTTACGGTGCAGGATGAGCAGGTTGCAATTTTTCCGGAATTGACAGCTTCGAACTTAATTACACAAAACGAGCCCTTGCACCTGGAAGTCAATGCTGTTGTTAATCAGAACTGAGCAATTATTTCGTATAAAACTTTTAAAGAATTTAAATGCAATAAAATGTTTTTGAAATTCACATTGAACATTTATTGAAATCAATTCTAAACTCTTAGTATGCAAAAAATGCAAGAAACTTTAATATTTTATCGTTGATTTTCAATTAAAAATACCAACTATTGTATGCATGTCCAATATATATATGTATATATATATATATATATATATAGAATTACAAGTACATGAAGCCATGGAAAACATTTTGCAGAGCTTAAATTTATTTGATAGTAATTTTAATAATTTTAGAGCTATCTTAACAAGTTTTTGTTTATACATTCTGCTTTTTGTTTTTTATAAATTTATTTTTAGTCGTTTTTATTATTTTTTGTTTTTTTTTTTTTTATTTTGTGCTGGCAAGAAAACAAACAACCTCAGGGGCTCATTCAGTTTTTTGTTCTCTTGTCTTCTATATACTTTGTTCCAGTATATACCAGCATACTTTGTAGTACATATACACATAATAATAGTATTTTTTTCGTTTGCTTAATTTGTATGTAACGTATATTTAATCTTATTTAGTAAATAATTTGCACACAGCATTATGGACTTTAATTTCGATACAATTTGCGTTACTGCAAAGTTTTAAAATTACATTTTTTTGTAAATACTTTTGCATATTGGCATAATTATTTATGAGTAAAGATAATTAATTCAAGAAGCTTACATCAAAATATTAGATTTGCCCGAGATAAAAAAAAATATATGTATATACCATTTAACATTTACATCAATAACATTTATACTTATATTTTTATTATAACTTACGCTGTAGACAATTGTTTTTAAACATTAGTTAATGTTGAAAAAACTTTGTCCTTTTAAAATTTGTAGCTTTATAGTTTAGATAGAAATTCTCATACAAGATAGCAACACATCAAAGGACCTCAGTGAGTCCCATTCTCAAATCACAACAGAATACACTTAGTTTACTTACCATGCTCAATTAAATTTCGAATTTCAATCTGCAACTAAGTATATAAGTCAACTTTTTAAAAGTTCTTAATTTTAGAAATTCAATTTGGCAAAAACATCTTTAAGATATCTCCAGCCCAGCTCAGAAACTCACACAGCCTGCAATTTTGTAATCGTTTACTTAGACACAAGTTGTCGTGACACGCGTGAGACGCGTCATTTCCGTGCTGCCAAAATGTCGCTTAAAAAACAGGGACTTAAAGGTAGTTCTGAACTGTTTCGACATCAGTCCATAGAGCACAAAGCCAATAGCCGCATTAATCAGAGCCAAAAGATCCATTAGTTCGCCAAAAGGTGGATAGCAATGCGCAAAGAAACATTTCTCCAACATGCCCGAAAGTAGACCCAAAATGCCTTGTGGAAATTCGGTAATAAGGAACAGTACGAGCACGGCTACAAGCAGCAAGGTGGTGCGATCATTACGTCGATCGCAGCGAGGCGGTCTATAATGCATAAAAAGCAACAACTCAACTCAAGGCACAATTTTAATGGAACTCAACTCGTGCAGCATACGCACCGTTTTGACCTTTTGCTTTCATTCAAGGTGATTGCATACTTTGGCGGGTTATCGTAATCCTTGAGCTTCATGCGTCTCCGTGAAGCCTCACACAGTACACGCATTAGCACAAAGCTGATGATGGTCAGTATACAACATGGTAACAATTTGATAAGCACGGAATGTATCCAGAAGTTAAACCTAAACGTGTGGGGCAGCGTGTGAGTATGTGAGTGCGGATATAAACAAGCAAAAAGATTTACACTTAGTATGTCGTGCGCCCGTTTGACACGAGAGGGATATGCGCTTACCTATACAACACCGTGTCCTTGTCAGCATCCACATGATACAATGGCTCCGGACTATCATCTACATAGCTCATGCGCACCTTGAACACAAAGTACGTGGGTAAGCATAGTATAGGCGATATAAGAAACGGAAAGAGTATGGCTTCCTTGGAATGTGCTAGCAGAAAATTGGCACAGCTGCCATTTGGATGTCTGTGAAAAAGAGATGGAAACAGTTTGCTATAAACAAAAACAAAATGAAAACAAAGGAAGAAATAAAAATAAAAAAGAAAGAAAAGCCACAAATGCTGCTGGGTTATTCATATAAGTCAGTTGACATTGACATTTTATGCAAGAAAGTAATTGAAATGACTTGGTAATAGTAACTATTGTAGAAAAGCGGATCTGTCCTAATGCATACACTTAGCCAAGCCTTGTTCCTTCAAACGCATCTATAAACAATGTGCAACCATAGCACTATTCGAGAGCCTCTAAGAATGTGAGAGAGAGAGAGAGTTACCCAGCAGGCATATTTTGTTTTGGGGAAGAGCGCCAAAGTTGGAAAGTATCAGCAGAAACTGTCTTAAGATTTTATTTTAAAAAACTGCCAACAATAACATTAAAATGTGCCTAAAAATTGAAAATATTTTTATATATAATATAAAAAAAAAATTTTTATAAAGAAAATGTTTGAATTGCAATTTGACTAAAGAAAGTAATAAGCAATTTTTGTTAGAGCGCCCACTTCAACAGTTATAAACCCCCATCATGAGGCGCACTCAACTGGATCTAGTTGCCACTTTACGAGCATCAAAACCACTTCAGCCAAAAACCTTCCTTTTTCCAACACAAAAATATTGGCTTAAATTGTAAAAAAATATTTCCTGGCAGGTCACTTTTCTACTCCAAGGAAAGAAGCAAAGCCCTGCAAGTCTGAAGATAGTCTTGCCTCCAATCACCCAACTATCTTTCTGGCGTTACTAACTTCCTTACTTAAAGTACCTTAAAGGTAGAGCATTCCTTTGCTACCCTACAAAGACAGCTGGAACCGTAAAGCTTACGAGGTAAGCGCGAACTTAGTGTACGCTGGATTTAATAAGTAGTAAAAAATGCTAGTACAGGATACATCGGAAATCTGTATGACCACCCAAACTACTGGCAATCTAACTGCTAGACAGTAGCCGTATTACAAGGACTCGAAAGGAACACAAACACGAAAGACCTTACTATGAAATAGGTTTTAAAGACTAAATACTCTTATCCCTTCACTGAAGAAATAATAACCATTTAAAATTGAACCTGTCCAAATAGGACAATAAAGATTTGTTGCCCCAAAAAAGCGCGCGAGCTAATTTGTTTCAACTTGAAAAGTTATATCACGGGGTATTAAAAATACTGGCGATCTTAATGCCTGCAAAACTTGTGTTAATGTACATGGATTTCATTCTATTAATTTCGTTGAACTCTTCACTTTTAATCTACTTTCTTCAAAGTTATAAAAGCTCGAAAATAGATTCGATTCTTTAAAACAAAAATAATCAAATATTAATATGTTTTCTTAATTATATCATAGCTAAGACCATTTTAAGTGGTAAACAGTAATTCGATTGTTTAGTTTTATGCTTAAATTCGAAGTATTTAAATTTATCTAAGAATGAAGACTACTAAGACCAAAACTCGTACGCATCATCTCTCTGTCTGAGTTCGACATTCCTGCGAAGTTGATTCGGCTTTGTTTTTTTTACAAAATTACCAACATTCAATGCATTTTGAGGTTGCAGACAAGACGACTCTCTCTTCAACTTTGTAATAGATGTGATACTGCGGAAGGCAGGGTACATCGAAACGGAAAGTATTAAAACAAAAGATTCAAGCTTGCTGCATTCGCTGATAATATCAACATTGCTGGACGTTGGAAGCTAGATGTTAAAGCTGCATTTTCTTTAATGGAATAGAAGTCAGCGAAAGTAGGTCAATCGGTTAATGAGGGCAAGTCTATACTTTTGATGTAACCAGTACGCCAAAGAGTAGCAGAGACCTTTCTCGTCCAACAAATCTAATGCTCTACAAGTGCTTTACCTTGCTCGCTTATAGTTCAATGTCTATATACAATTACTATTTGACGTGTAATAGAAACCTAAGAAAGTTTCAAGAACCTTCATCAATTTTTCTTGTGTAAAATGTTAGCTGGGTGATACATATAAAAACATATAACAATGTCGGCTAAACATTATTAAAAGTACTGACACAAACTCGGACTTGAAATGCTGTGGAACTTACCTTATAGCCACGTAGCGCCAAACTGCCAAAGTGACGGTCAAGCCAATTGAGATAGTGTGTAGTATCTGTGTGAAATGCATGTGCACCAACACATAGACAGCCCAGGCATAGCTAAAATCTTTTTCTCCTGTAACAAAGCAATACACAACAATAGATGGACTTTATGGAGCAGAGAATTATTAGAGTGTGTTTTGGCTTACCCGGTTTCATATAAATGTATTGGTACGAAGTGAAAGGAATATATTCAATCATAACGAACATGTCAGCGACTGCCAGCCATTTCAATATTTTATTGATAGGTGCCTTGGCCATTTCTTTTCTGGTCAACACCATGATGTTCAATACATTGGCTATTGTGCCAAATATGCAAATCTGCAAAAGTCATATGAAAGTAAAAAGAAAAAAGATATGTAAGTAAGTAATACAAAGGACATAAAGGGGAAATTTAATATATCCTTAGCACGTGCAGCTAGCATCTCACTGTGATGTTATCCGAAACGACTCAAAGGCCAGCCAGCTACAAAGGACAAAAGGGTAACCCTAGCTCTTGTTGTCATTATTAAATTTCAATTTCGGTACCCTTTTGCCACGTAAAGCAAAAATGTATGATTATAGTACAATAAAAATAAGTTTTGACCAAGTACAAATTACAAACGGCAAGTTCTCAATATAAAATATTGAACCCGAAAGTCGCCTGTCGTCCCTACGATTTATATCAGCCCATACATCACAAATTCTTGAGGTCCTATAAAACACCTTCTAAGCCAACAATTGCTTAGCATTGAAAAAAGTTCTCGTTTTTTTTTTTAAGCGGAGTATACTCTGAGGTTCATATTGTATTTAATTTTTAAAAAATAAAAATGTAAAAATATCGAAAAATTTAATTTTAATGGCCCGTACTTATAAAAAAACACATCGTTTGATGCGTTCGTTCAGTAAATGCACATTTGTTATACCGAAAGTATGTGCAAGCTGAAAATGTATATATCACTCGAATGGATAAGTCGGAGACCCTCCAAAGTTACCTGAAGTATGATCTTGGGGAGCAGAGAACTTGTTATATCCAATGCCGTCTGTAAGAACGCCTGAATCTCATAGATGCTAAAAATTAGTGCAACCAAGTTTTTGGAATTAACTCATCCGAGGGGATGCGAGTTTCCATCAGTTATTCGATGCCCCATAGTATATCGCACCATCTCAAAAATTAAACAAAAAATTTTTATTAAATATTTCAGTTGCTAATTGTCCAATAGCACTTCTGAAAATTCAATAAAAATCGGTCATCTAAATCATAGAGCTACCACATGTCAAAATGCAAGCTTTCCTTACTAAATTCGATTTATAAAAATTGTCTTTAAAAGTTATTTCAAATTATTTCACACAAAAATTGTATAATTTCATTTGATTTTGAATATACCTTAGCCAAATTCCCTACTTTGAAGCATTTAAATGCTTTTAAGAACTATATTGAGATTGGTCAAAATCGAACGGGTCCATCCGCCAAAAAAGTCTGGTGGTTTAGGAGTGCTTAAGAAAAAAAAAAGAAATTCTCAGGGTATACCAAAGTCATCTGTGTGCAAAATTGACTTATTCCAATTTGTGTAGCTTAACAAATTCATTTCACTATATTCACACATTAAATTGACTTTCACTTGGCCGTATTAAGTAAAACTTCTCAATTTATAAGATTCCCAACGTTCGATAAGCTTTAAATAACAACAACCCTCCCCCTAGCAGCCAACTCTTATTCAATTGAATACAAAAAATCGCATCAAAAGCCACAAAAGCAAAAGATAACTGAGTGATAAGCAAAACCAAGCAGAACAAAAGCTCCTTTCGCTAATTTGTTTATGTTTCGTTGGGGTATCCAAGCGTTCCCAAGTGCACTTGCAGCACGGCTTATACAAGTCTTATGTGCTGCCAATTCCCAACTTATAAATAATGTAAACATATTAAATGATCTAATTCTATGTTGTTATTTACTTGCCCCAGTAAGACAACGAAAAAACAGCTGGAAAAAAACTTTGCTTTTGCCCGTTGGGATTTTCCGCAGAGTTTTCTTGAGTTGGGCAACAAGTTCAAAGTTTTCCCAACCTCACAATTCATCAGCAGACAATAAAAAGAAAAAAGCAGAGAAAACCCTTTTTTTCCCTGCACGTTTCTTGGTATGCAGTCAAGGCTTTTGTAAAATTTGACTTTGTGGACTTGCTTTCATTTATTTTTGCTGCGCTGCTTAGGGGCCAAATGAAAAATGTCCTGGTCAGTTTTAGCCGGCTGGACAACATCAAGATACGTAATTTGCACAGTCAATGCTTGAGGCTTATGAATAGCCTGCCAAGGATTTTGCGCTTATTATCAGCAGTATTCAAGTATATACTAAATATCATAAACTTTTACTTACCAGCAAGGATACATAGCCATGAATGTTGTTATAAGCACGCAACCATTGATAAATTTCACCTTGGCAATATCCCTCACATTCGTCCGCACTGCTTGTATGATGTTGACTTTGATTCTTCTTGTTAAAATCATGCAGTAGCTTGACAAAGTCGCGTAAATCATTATCGGTTATCTGGAGGTCCTTCAGCATGGATGTATTGAATGCTGGCGTTTGTAGTCCATTTTGATGTTGCTGCTCCATATTGTTGTTGCTTATTTCCTGCATATTAGCTTTTAAATAACTTTCCTAGAACATCATTGCAGCTGTAATAGAGAGAGAGAATTAATTAGCAAATGTTTAGTCAACGGAAAATTGAAGCTTATTCCGGTGTGAATATGCAGCAAGTGTGAACAATACATGACTGGACTGCGATAAAGTCCTATGTGTGGGTGGGTCACTGCGTTGTAGCCATGTCATTGTAAGTATCCATAATATAGCAGAATCAATTAGGCCATGGAAACCTTACTCAATCTAAGCCAAATTGTTGCCACTCACAGTGGAACGCGCACTCACACCCATACAATAGAATCATGTTTCGTTTACAATCCGCCTCTTGGAGCAACATTCAGAAAACTGTGACATTTTGATTGACAAGCAACAAAGGCAAAATGTAACATTCAATATTTAATGTGTGTATGTTTGTTCATGCCACAGAGTTGGTGCACATGACCAGATTGTGGCCAAATCTTAATCAGCATTATAAGGCATATGAAGTATAACAAAAGCGTTGGAGTGCATAAGCTAAGCTGTGATTCACAGCGTGTGGGAGTTGGAGGCAGCTTACTCTTCACTCAGTACCGACTATACTATACTCTATAGCATTAGTTGCTTAAACGTGCATATCGTGGTATTGTTTGTATTAAAGTTTAATAAAAACTAGTGAAAATATGGAATAAAATCAATATACATTTATAAAAGCTTTATTATAAAGGACAAAGAAGTCCTTTTGCATAATCAGGGTAACTTCAAATGTTGATGTAGCTACTATGTAGATAATAAATAATCTTAGTTTTGTTTCTTTGTTTCTGTTTCTAGATGGTATTCATGTTATAATTATCTAATTGTAATGATACACTTTCTCATCGGAAACTCTAGTTAAAAGTAAGTCTGTATTCCTAAATTTGTATACCAACTCGGTACTAGCTTAAGGGATCAGAAAGAGTAGCATCATAGGCAAGATAATAAAATACATAAGACTCAATCTAGATTTGATTTGAGCCTACTTACTTACCATTTAACAAACAGATTTTTAGATTATGTAAACAACAGAAGAAGGAAATATTGTTGAGTTGGCAAAGAAAATAAAATTGCTTCCAATATCAATGACAAAATCCACAATAGTCAATAAAATATTTAATAAATCAAATATGAGGAAAAGAACTAATTGAAGTATTTATTGTTAAGTGAATAAGTGCACTCATGCGTAAGTCTATTGATTGAGTTCAATAAGGAAAATCATTTTTCAAAAATTGAATTCCATAAAACGAGCTACTTTGTTGCTTAAATTGCGAAATGCCAGCAATAACAAATTTAATAGCAGCAACAGATGAAAACTAGAAAATATAGTTTTCTTTAATTGATGAAAATGGAAATGCAATTGAGAGCTGGCGGCACACCTGGCGCCTTGGTTGCCGTCAACGCTTGGGCGTTGTTAGTTAATTGGTGACACGGACTTAGCCAAACAACATTTACTTGTACCTATGCACTTGTCGACGTGCACTGCAAGAAAAGTGCATATGTGTCGAACTAGAGATGATAAAAATTGAATTTATCGAAGAATTATCTAGCTATACGCTATTTAAGTGACTATGAAATTTTTTTCAATTCCGTTTTAAATCAGAATGCAGCAAAATTTTGTCGATATATGACTTATAGGAATCGGAATAGTACTAGAACTGGGTTCTATGGAAACATATTGTGCTATAATCATTTTGGTTATTGAAAGAACTATAGTATAGTATAGTATAGAGCATTATTTTTTGCATTTGTCAATAGTCATCCCTATAATGATTTGTATGTTGTGATTATCTGTTAGTAAAGTAAATATAAGATAACTAATACTGCTTGGCAGAGAAAAAAATGGAAACAGGATTTTCTCTTGTTCAAACTTTTAAGCACCGTCCAAATTATCCTCAAAACTACAATATAACGACTTTGGCATACATTTGCGGCTAGGTACTAAACTTCTAAGTACACTTTACTTTTCAAAATAAATTGTTAATACAATTTCGAACTTTTTTTGCTTAGAAGATATCGAGATAAATATGCAGACACAAATATTCAAACAGCGTAAATGCTGCAGCAGGATGACGTCACACTGAGCGAAAACTGTCGGCCTAACTGAAAGAGATTATCCCTTGAATCGAGCATTGATAAATTTTAACTAAGCATTTATATCTTGAATTAAATTGAAAAATACTGATAATAAGTAAAAATTAAATTAAGACCGTGCCGAATTCGTTAATGGCATTTTTTGTCAATTTATTTTTACTTAATTAAGTTTCAATTCAAATGTAGGCTCTTTTTTCAATTATATTGCCAATGATACATGTCTGCAATTTTTTTTGAACCGAATGACAATATTCACAGTGACAATCTTCTTTTTTTTTCTTAGTGTATGTTTATCTGTACGTATGTCGATGAAATACGATACATAAATCACTCAACTTTTTGAATTGTGCAAATCAAAGTTGCCATCGAAGGTGTTGAACGGCCAACGGCCAATTACATTTGGCTAATGGGCCCACCATTGGATTACCAATGTTAAAAAGAATCCTGTTCTGCAACAACCACAAATGTCAAAATTCATATTAAACTCTGTGGCTTCTGTGCTGGACCATTTCGCAAGCATTTAAATGATTTTTTTATTACATTTACCATGTACATATGTAAGTAAATATAGTAGTATGTTTCGATACACATTTTGCCATTCCTTATTTTGTGCATGATTGCCTCACCTGCTGCCATACACAAATTAACTGTGCACATTTATGCGGTGCTAGAAATAAGATTTGATTAGCAGTCGTCAGGCTTTGATGGATGTCTGGGTCGATTGCTGCAACAGGCGTCCGAATTGCCCAAGTCGTATGTGTTTCAAATATTATATTACTTGTTTATGCTTGTCAGCAGCAATGCGTGCTTTATATTGATTTACTCATGTTTATTCGGCTTTAAATACACTATATCTTAAATCAGGGGTATATCGTTTAATGGATTAAGTTTGACCTTGGCGAGATGAAACGTAAATACAAACACAATTTATGAGAAATAAGAGCGGTTAATAAAATATCACAATGGTAATCGGTAATATTGCAAAAAATTGTTGAACTTTCGCAAGCACTCTGGTATGACAAAATCTTTCTTAAAATGCCAAATTTTCATCGAAAGTAAATTTGTGTAAACTTTAAGAAAAAGCTCTTAAATCTTAAAAAGGTCAGTGTATAGGATTGTTTTGTCGATAGACATATACCCACAAAGAATTTAATACAAAAATAAATAATAGCCATACTAAAATGCCAAAAACATTACTATTTTCAAACGGGTCTCAGCATGGCATGATGTAGCACTGGTTCGTCTGCCAAAGACCGCTGATCCACCTTAGCAGCAGCACAAACTCTTTCGCACTGCAAAAATTTCATATATAAAGCATCGCATAGTCAGCACTAATCAACTGCCGAATTCCATTTACTTTTAAGGTTATAATTCGTGCATAACAGGATGCACATTAAAGTGGTAATTATGTTGGGCTCTTTACATTTAAGCTTTTCATTAAAACCAAAAGCTGCTTACAAAGCTATAATTCATAGTATAAAAATGCAAAGTCTGGCGAATTGCGTATACAACATGTAGTACAATAGCAATGCCAAAAGACAAAGAACCTTGCCTCACAGTAAGTATTCTTCTAGTTTAATACAACTGTGTATGTCAAGATAAACCAGATTAAAATGAGTTAGTTTTTGTTAAAGCCATTAGCTGCATAAATTTGATATAATATAAGCATTTATGTTTACATACTTAGCAAGTGCATAAGCGTCTGTTTATTTTAAACAAGATTTATGTGGCTCGAACAATAAACATAACAACAATTTACTTAATTCTCTGTACATAGTATAAAAAAACTTTTTTGTCTGCCTCTGTCCCATGTCAAGCTGTGGCTGTCTGTTTCACGGAGCGTCTCTTGTCTTTTGGGAGCAACAGCGACAGGTGCCGCTCATGACGCACAAAAATTTATATACGCTTTTATATTTACAACAGACACACTCGCGTCTAGCTCAATGGGTTCGATTATTATGATAAAATCATTTTTGTACTAGTAAATCACAAACGATCTGTATTAGCCATATTAATAGCCAACTCCTTTTGATTTCGGTATTGATTTCACAATTTTCTTCATCGATAGCACCGCAATAAATCAAGAGAACGCATCGTAGTCAACGGATAGTAAAAGCCTCAGAAAGTGGTTGGAAATGAAATGCGTCCCAGTCAGAAGTTTGGTAAACTACCTAAAAACACTGTTTTATGAGCTGTCTGCAGTATATTTATGGGACCAGGGTCCGAATGGTGCTACGCGCTTTAAATAAGTCAAAAGCCGTGGTAAAGCTCTTCAAACAAGGCACTATCATGCACTATAACTTTCTATACCAATTAGTTATTCGGCTTCATTTTTAAATTATTGTTGCGACCCTATGTCATTCATACTCATAGCACTAAACAGTGTTTAATATATAACAACGAAATGGTTACTGGAACATGGCCTATATATGATATACTGTATTTCTCTCTATCCAACTTCAAGCCAGAAAAGGCTTTATAAAATTGGCAATAAGAGCATAGTTTGTCTCTAAAATCGGAATATCATAAACTGAGGCGTCCCAACAAATCTAAGGATCTCCTCCAATGCACGTAATATTTATTTGAACTTATTTACATGAGCGGCAGTGTTCCAGTATGTTCAACAAAATGGCGTGCATAAGGCGCTGCTTGACATCGCTTTGAAGCAGGGACAAGAACAGAAAAACGCTGCGTGCCACAAACTGACGGCAGGCGATAAACGCCATAAGGATTTTTTTTGTGAATATTGTTGTTGTCGCGGTTGTTGCTCTTGATGGTCTTGTTGTTGTTACTGTTTTTTTGTTGTTGTTGCACAGTACACGCTTATGCTGTTAATTAATGTAATGTGTGTTACTAGTAGCATGTTTGTCTGTCCGATTGTCTGTCTCTCCTGCTGTCTATCTGTCCTACTGAGTAAGTCTTGCTTGCTGCTTTTTATTGCAACATTTGGCGTCAACGCAGCCATAACCTACCGTCATACAGAGAAAAGACAACTGGGACGCACAGGACAAGAGGACAATCCTACATGTTGATGACTGCCACACGCAATATACTATGTATATGTATATGTATTACAATAACTTGCTTATCACTGCCAAGAAGGAAAACCGAGCAATCTTCACCCCGCTATGAAAGTGTCCCACAGTGCAAATTGACTTAACGATGTCACAGTGGCTCAGTTGGGCATCTGTACACTCATATTGTATTAAAATGTAATTAAGCCGGAGCGCTCTTAATGTGTAAACTAAAACCTAAATGCTCATAAAGTGACTGCAATTACACTGCAGAGAGGAGGCTGGCATTAAACCAAAGTGTATTCAATTAAACAAAGTCAAGCTAAATTGAAGTGTTGCTCCTGCTTTAAGATTTCAGTTGCTTCTTCGTTAATAGGGTATTTTTTTTTGTGTTCTATACTTTGGGTTTAGGTACATGTGACTAATATTTATTTTAAAGTTTAATTTGTTCTAAATTTTTCATATTGTGCATCGCGGTAATGTAGTGTTAGCCTATTCGGGTCTAAATCCGAAGATCACTAGTAGAGCCAGCAAATAGACGCCGATTCAGATTCGGCTGTAAGTTGTAGATCCCTGTACTCTTCGAAGAGTCTTCATGCTGGACCTTTGGAGCGATGACAGTATAGTGAAGGGGAAATATTAAAATATTTTGTTTGTTAATTTTTATGTATGGTATTATTAAAATAAAAGTGAATTATTTCTAAAGATGTTGCGTTTTTATATTAATCTGTAGATTGGTTACTCACACTTTTATAATCTGCGAGATACAAACATTAATGCACAAGTATCGACAGACAAATATATAAGTTTGAACTTAAGATTGCCTCTGTCCAACCGTGAAAGACTCTGTGCATAAAAAAGTTTTTTTCCGCGTATCATTTATATTGCTATAAAACCTTGGTCATTTTCAATTGGCATATCGAAGTCTATGCATCTATGGATAAAGCAGATACTTTGGAAAGGGCTGAAGCAATATGAGAAAATTACAGTCATTAAAATCGGTTCGAATGTAAATCCTTAATAACACCGTCAAGTATGCCTTGCGTGATATTAGTAGTATAGTGGTACTATTATGCTTCATCAATGTCACTCATTTAACTGTCAGAGACATCACATAAATAAATATTGATTAGCTAAGCGAAAATTTACTCAATACCGAGAAAAACTCTGGACAGGTGAGGCTATTATGATATTACGTTTGTCCCAAAAAGAATAGGGAATCAATGTCGCGATAGTTTGTAGAATAATGGATTAAAAATGTGGCATTGAAAGAAACTCATTCTTCATTAAGATTCACAAGGCAGAATAACAAAGGGTTACAATTCCGAAGCGGAACATTCCAGGTAAAATTACACGTGGTTTTTTCTCAGAACAAATTACTAATAAGAACAAGAAGTGCAAGTGTTGGAGGAATAAAGTATTTAAAATGACATTTTGAAGCAACATTGACATACAAATACCAAACAAAGTATTTTATTTATGATTCTTTACTTTATTTGTACTTAACAGAAAGATAAATAGATAGTTAAAATTCGGGATAATCGAGATGGGGTTTGCCGGGCTAAGCTAGCAAGGGCTAGTCTCTAGTTTTGTTAAAAAAAATGTTAACGAATCCTCATTTAATTAAATATATGCATCATTTTCAAATTATGATTTTGGAGCGGTACGAAATTTGTAGTGTAAGCTCCGCAAATTTTTACTGATTTTCATTTTCAAGGTATGCTACTTTTTTGGTAATACATATTTAATGTTTGTTTAATTTAAGATCTGTTCTTTTTGGAAAATGATTAAATTTTTTAGAAAGACTTCGCGATTCAAATTTAAATGGTTAACATTTAGCATTGTTTTCGGATGGGTGTTGGGTATAACGAATTTTTTAACGTATTCTATAAGTCAATGGGGTTGTATTCTTCAAGGTTTTCTTATGGTTTGGATGGTATATCCAGGCATGGCATTCATTATTACTTCCTGGGTTATATTGTCCGCTGGCTTTTATTATCGATAGGTTTGATGTTGAAAAACTCATTGTCAATATAGCAACTTAAAAAAAAGCATATTACAAAAAAGCACCCTATATAAACCGCAAGTAATGTGCAAGTGTGCATTTGTGAAAATTGTGTGCAACGTTCTTTATAAATTTGGCAAATTATTTAATGCCAAAGCGGGAATCGATATCAATTTATTAGACTAATTTGTCAACCATTTTACTACTAGAAGATTGCCTGCACTGATAGCGAACGTTGTGGCAAGTTTAATGCTGCGCAGCAAAAGTGCAGCTGCCACTTAACATTTAGTAGTAACTTGAAAAATTTAATGAATGCAACAAATCATGTGCTATGTATATCATGGCCTATACATACAAGTACATAATATATTTTCTACCAAGTAATGGTATTATGGTGGCTATGATAGTTTTATTGTTGGACAACTAGTATTGGCACTCAAAATGAGTGACTTGTGTTGTACTCCAAATAACTTGCTGATTAAAAAAAAAAAAAAACAACTATTTATGCGTTGGATAGATTGACAACGCACACACACACACACACGCGCGCACAGTTGCATGCAACTTGTTTGTGCAATTTTTACTCGATGTGGGCATATTTTCATTCAATGTGCGTGTTATTCTCATAGTAATTTTTATTTTTCTTTAAATAAATTTAATTTTTGTTGTGTGTTTTGATTTTTTTTTGTGCCTAAATAGTTTTTGCCTAATGAGTGCGTTTGACTTAGTTGTGAGTGAGTGAGTGAGTTTTTAGCACTTTACGCACAAGACAAAAATTGTATAAATAATGTCGTTCTTGCGGCAAAGTTGTTAGTTGAATTTTAGTTACGGTGCGTTCATAGTTCTTGTTCAGTAAAGATACACTCATTTGCAGTTACAATGAAAATTGCTGTAAGTTGACAATGGAAAATGTGCATATTGCAAAAATTGAGGGGATTTTCACGTAAAAATCAGTTCGTTCAAGAAATGCAGTTGAAACAAAAAAGTTTAAAGAGCTTATAATGTGAAATAATTTATTAAATAGTTTTATACAATTATTAGCCTAATAAGCTAAGTGAAAAGGTTTAAGTTTATAAATGTGCAAAATGGACAAACAAAAGTGTTTAGGAGACAAGTAAATATTGGTGTCCGTTTGGTCCGTTGCAATATAATTCACAAGAGCCGGATCATTTTTTCAATTTTCTGTTACTTTAACTTATACAATATTATCTTTGTTCAATTTTGTCTGTTACTTACTTTTATTTATTCTCTTTTATTCTTCTATTTTATTCTCGTACATCAAGTTTAAATATGCAAAATTGCAAAACTATTTATGAAAATAATTTACAAGGCAGATATAATTTGCATTTAATTTATGTTTGTACATCAAGCAATTTTGAGTTTTGCTTTAGAATTTTTCAATTCGACAGAAACACTTTTTATTTTAAAAAAAGATTAGCTTTTTATTAATATAACTATTTCAATGAAGTACCAAAAAAATTGTATTGCAAGTACAAAGCGCCTACTCAATAATATAGCCCACGAAATAAGTATTTTTGAATTTAGGATGTAATGTATGAGCTAGGATGCGCCTAAGCCCCTCGGCACTGCGACCCCCATGGGTCTATGGTGCCTTATTGAATTTAGGATACTCTTTACAAGAAATGTTTTTAAATGTGTGTAAATATGCTACAGCAATTTCGAATCTTAAGTTAATTGTATTTGCGTGCAAAAACTGTTTCATTTTATGCATTAATTTAACCTTGCAAAAATCAATATTTTATATTATAAATTGCAATACAATCCATGTCGAAATAGTTGAAACTTTTTTGGAAATTTTTAGAATAATCAGAATATTTAATCCAAAAACATACATCTAGCTTAAGATATTTAAAACGGCATGGAAGTTTTTGTAAAAAATAGTTTCTTTTAAATCAAAGCCTAAAATTATTTTTTTTATGTTGATGTTTTACTTTAACTTGTCAAATCGTTTATTTATTTATTTTATTTATGTGTTTTATTATTGCCATAAGCGTAAAAATCTAAAAGAAATTAACAAAATCGGCTCTGAAAAAAAAATATAAAGGAAATAGCTGCTATTTGTAAATTTCAACTAAATTTGTGTAAAAATATAATTTTCCAAAACTTTAATGTAAATTAGTGTTATTTACATTAGAAATAAAAGTTGAAATTGTGAAATTTCCAAATCACCAAAATTATATGCTATTAATGATTGGGTAGAAAAAAAAAGTTTTAATAAAAAACTAATTTTTATTGTGTTTTCGGCTTTGACATAAATTTTATTTAAAACAAATAAATATTTTAAGAAATATTTTTGCTTGCAAAGAACCAATAAATGAAATTTTCATAATTTACAAAGTTTTCAAACATCTGAAAAAGTAATTTCTTAAAAAAAAAACTGATTTTCATAATAACTAAAAAATATTAAAAGTAATTATTTGAAACAGCTGTTAGTCTAGATTTTTAAGCCAAAAATATAGAAATTTATATATATTACAATTTTAATTTCAATTCAAAGCTGAATATTATTAGTTTGGCAGCTTAGTTGGTCACATTCACATTTCCTTATTTTTCAATCTTGTATCAATTACGACTTATTGCCTTTGGCAAGTTGCCTTATTGCCTTGAGAGACAAATATTGCAAATGGGGAATTGCGCTAGAAGAAAACTTATGTAAGACTATTAATTTTTCCTTGTACTTAAATGCATTTTGTCTTCACTTTTACGCTAATGGAAAATTCCTTGCTGGAAATGAATTGCTGCACAACAATATCAACAACAATGCGCAGTTAATATTACTTATTGCCAGCTTGGCTTGCATCTTGGCCGCACCCGTAGAGGAGCAAGAATCTTCGGTTAAGGCGAAACGCGGCTTGGCGCTCGGCTTCGGTTACCATGCACCACTGGTGACACATACAGTGTCACACGCGCATTACGTGGCACCCGCCGTCGTACACCATGCACCATTAATTTCCCATGCACCGCTCATTTCACACGCTCCAATATATGCACACCATCCGGTATCCTATCACCTGCCCACCTATCATTCCATTCATCATTTTAAATAAGCAGCTTGAAGCAGTTGTGGTGTCAGCAAGTGAATCTAGATGGCACTAGCAACACTTGTTGGGGACACCAACACTTGGGGCAAGCGAGGAGTCAATGCCATGCCAGCAACAGGTTAAACTTTGGCACCTATACGTAAATATCATCTAACAAGTAAATAACAAGCCAGCAGCAGCCCGTGCAGAAAGAAAAACCTACACAAAAAAATTCAAAGTTTATCGTTTTGTTTTTCCCAGAACATAGATTTAACAAGAAAACAACAAAAAAAATCTGATTTATTAGCTGAAATAATTCGCAATATTTTGTTTTTTGCTTCTGAAAATAAAAAGTACAAAAAAAATTCTGAATTTGAGTTTCTTTTTTTTTAAAAACATGTATCCAATTAACTACGCTGGTTAAAATGCTTGTAAGAGCTTAAACTGCTGTTCATAATTTCCCACTGCGGCGGTGTAATTTTCTTTGCGCTGGAGATGGCAACTAGCCACATTTTGAGTCGTGCAACAAGAAAGCATGAGCAAATTGTTTGCCAGAGGGTAGTGCAAGTAATCACTTTTTATTGTTGTACCTAAAGTTTGCTTATTTCAGCTACCAAGTGCACTCATGTTGAAGTTAACAACAGCGTTTTGCACTCTCTAGCTAAACTAGGGAGCGCCACACATTGTGGACTTTTTCTGGTGCACCTGGCTGAGTTTCTACACGTACAACTCAATGAGAATTGTTTCTGCAAATCTTATAGTACCAGAGTCAGAGTTTATCATCCGAATTTTCCATTTCAATAGGGTTCGGAATTTCGTAAAGAATACCTGAAATTTATGTTCATTTTCGGTACCTTAGGGTATGAAGCTACGTATGATTGGTCGAACTTTAACATTGATTTACTTAATGGCCGGGAGAAACAAGGGTTTAATTTTTTCAAGTTGGTTTATGCAGACGAACTTGCATGAAATGCTATCTTGCTTCTTAACTTACAGAAAATGCTTATATCAGTTATTAGGCTGTACAAAATATAGTTGCGTCTAATAATATTAAAAAAGAACCTAATGCTTCAACTGAAAGAAAAATAGCGTTAAAATACTCCGACTACTTTTGTATTTTCAGTTCTATTTGTGAAGCACTCCTAAACCAACAAAACCCTAATTTTCTATCTGATTTGGCCAATTTGATATAGTCCACTGATTTTCTTCAAAGTTGGTTTGAAGAACATTATTGGGAAACACGAAAAAATAATCGGAATACAACGAATTTAGTGCAAAAACTTTTCGACATATTTTTCTATATATTATAGCTTACCGATTATGATGAAACTTGGATCAGTACTTAGAAAACACATTCGTTAATTTATTTAAAAACAGTTGGAACATTTTGTGCTAAGAAAACTATTTTTGTACGTTGAGCCCCTTGGTAAATGCATGAAATAGGTTACTCATTTGATCAAATATGATTTAATGCTTGGAATCAATAAGGTGCTGTCGAGAGATACAAATGATTTATTCAATTTTTCTAAAAAGATAGCTTACCTTGCCGTCTCTGAAATTTAGGTGTTCATACCGACAGGCATGTTTATGGTGCTTTTTATTTGATTAAAATAAAAACACGCCTGCGAAATTAATTACTCCATATAATATAAAATAATCGAGAAATATAACGCATTTACTAAGTTCGCGACATTTGGAAAGCACTGACAACAACAGCACTTCGGCTTTTAACGCTTTCGTTCGATATAATATGAACGCACAATAATTCGTGAGAAATGATTGGCGGGGGAAAAAATTGGCCGAAAATTTAAATATAATATTTATCAAAAACAAACAAAATATTGGTCTTATTGGTTGGTACCACAGATTTCCAGCAAAATTGCGTATTTACAGCCACCAACACTGTTGGTCAATTGAAGTCATTTTTCTTGAGTAAGTACTTCGTAGCTTTCCACTTTCGAAGTCGTGCATATATTTTAGGAAACTAATTACCATCTAAAAGACGCCTATGACAGCTATATCAAATATCCTTGCTATCAAAAATAATATTATAACTTGAACTGTGAAAGAAATTCAAAGAGACTGATAGACGGACAGATGGAGATGGGTGTATCTTTTCTTGTCATGCACCCTGAGTATTCTCTAGAGTCTTGCACATCTTACACTTAAACAAACGTACTAAAGCCTTTTCGTACCTCATATCTCACATTAAAATCTTTACTTGAACATTATTTGCCAACACTTACCACATATATATTTCAAAACATAATTTCTTAAACATGATATTGTATGTCACAAAGGATGATTTTTTTCTGTGTAATATTATTTTTCGTACCCTATACGATTGTATGTTGGTGTCTGACCATGATATGGTTTTGGTATATGGGGTGTGCACAAGTAAGCAGCATCAGTTTTCAAGTGTTGCAGTAAACGTTTTCATATTTACCATTATTATTATGAACGTCATCCTGCCTGACATGTTATTAGATGTTCGTATCATAGCTGCACTGTCATGGACGTTGTGCACTTAATGCAACCTAATATCGAAGTTTAGTTAGGACTTTTAATATAACTGAACCATGGCAAGAAATATTTAATAAAAATGAATATGCTGCTTTTGCTACATTTAATATGCTGTGGAAAAGCATACTTGACATTAAACGGACGCATATATACAGTAAGATTGAAACATCATTTGTTTATATTATCCGATAATGATAAGGCTCATTAAAGAAGATTTTTTAAATCCAACTAGAACATAGGATGGACGACATTGCTGCTGATTTGAAAAATTAACACGCACCTTTTACGCTGCAAATGCCAAACGACAATGGATTGAAAAATGTCGTGACACCTCAGCAGCACAAGGACTCCTGCACAAAAACCAGCCGCCAGCAGGCGCATGTTTGTATTCCAATGGTCAAGATGAAAGATGCTACGTGTACACAATACAAAAGCTATAGCTGTTCATTCAATTACTTTTACTGCAGGTATGAAATATATATACATACATAAGTATATGATTAGAAACTTGCATGCCTTATATATAGTCTATATGCGATGCATTTATTGCCAGAAAAGGGAAATATTTAAATTAAAGGACTCTTATAAACTCAATACATAATATACACTTATATTAAAATGTAACCAAGTCTTTAAAACCAGCATGTCTTTGCCATATTTGTGAATTGAAATCTGCTTAAGAAGCTTAATCAGAGAAGCTGTCACTCCAGTATGTAGTTGTTAAGGGCGCCACAGCTTTGAATAGATCCCGGCCATGTACAGCGCTTTCGCCAGTGCCGCGTTTGCTTTTGTTCTCGGCAAGTTTCAAGCAATTGGTGCTCTGATGCCGCTGTAGGCGGGCTTGATTAAAGAACCTGCGTTGACAACGTCTGCACTCATAGATTAAGCCATACTCCTCATGCTTTTCGGCCATGTGGCGTTTAAGTTCGGAGCGCAACTTAAATACATCGTTGCATTGGTCGCAACGGATTTTGGATTCATGGCTTTCCATATGATTATTGTAGGCACGCTGAACTTTAAACTTTTTGTTGCAAATTTCGCAGTAAATGTAGTTGCGTGGGTTATGAGTTCTGTGATGCAGCACATAAGATTGCTTGCGGTTAAAACTTAGATTGCATTGGTCGCACTGGTAGGTAATCTGACTTACAGTAGTGCTCAGACTTTTCTTTTTTCTTGGGCTATCAGCTGAATCTTGCTCATTGTAGCTGCTGGTGTGACCAGTGTAATTTTTTTTATTCTTTTTACGTTTACGTCCACGACCAGGACGTTGTCGTTTTTCACTTATATCTGAGTCGGCTGAATCACTTTCAAATGAAGAAGAACCCGCCTCATCGGACACCTTAAATTCGACATCGTCGTTGAGTTCCTCATCCTCGGAAGCAGAATCAGAAACAGGCGCATCAATGACAACGTAACCACGCGGTCGGCGCACTTTATTTTTACTGCGAGAAAGTCGCTTGCGTAACTCGCGCTCAGTGGTTTCCAGTTGATTCTTTAGTTGTATGGCAATTGTAAGGCTTTCTAAGCAGTTTGCGCAAATATATTGTGGCATATAATCTTTTTGTGAAATCGACACATTGGGGCATATAATAAACAACATATCGCAAGGCGTTGACGCACCGGTTTTAGTAAAGAGGCTGACAAGTTCATCTTTGTTGGTGCAGACACGGCACTGCTGCTCATCGACGTCATCGGGTTTTCTCTGTGCACCAGAGCGCACACTGCTGTTGGCATCCTCCTCCTCGGTCGGCTGCTCAATTGAATCGACCTGTGTGTCATCGCCAGTGATAAGCTCGCCGTCATCGGATTCCCCTTCATCTACCAATATCTGCGATTCAATGTTGTCGGTTTCGTCCTCCAACTTGTCATGCTCCTCTTCTTGCGTTTCTTCTTCGGCTGCAGTAGTATCGCTTACGTGTTCATCTGTAGCATTGCTTTTATAAGCTTCTTCGGCAGCTAGCTCTTCCAATTCGTCTTCGCATGTCTCTCTAGAAAGTTCACCTTCTAGATATTCAGCTTCGCCTATCTCGTCCTGCTCCTCCTCCGTCGCTTCGCCCTACAATAAATAGTCATCCTTATAACGTTGATTTGGTACGCAGGGTCAAGCTTGTTTACGCACCTCTAACAAGTAATCAAATAAATCGCCTGCTGCTTCAGCCTGCCCACCTACGTCATCCTCAATTCCCGCCACCTCCTTATGCTGCATAAGGCCATTTGTTGCAGCCACTTCGTTGGACGCTGTCGTCGGCGTACTGCCCCCTGCCGACTCCATTGTAGCTGTGTTGTTGTGAGTGTTTGCTTTGTGTATACTGTTTTTTTGTTGTTCCAATTTTTCGCGCTTGACTGTGGCTACCACCGCCACCGGCAAAAAGTTTAAGGCTATAAATCAAAAGCATAGAACGCTTAAGTAAAAACAATAAATACAATTTGCAGCACATGTATTTTTAATAAAGTTATTTCTTTTTATAAGTTATTTCAATTTGTATGTTATTAATAAACTTGGTTTATCTTCAAACATTTTTTGCGCACTTTACTGCGTTGGTATAAACATTGTCATTCTTGCACTTTAAGTTTTCAGAGCATTGTTCGAGTAATATAGTGTATTTTTTACTGTTATATTTAACAAACGCTTACGTTTTATTAAATAAAAATAAGTAGTTTGCAGAATTATTATGCACACTTTGCTAACGCAGCCATATTGAGTGCTACTGTGAATGAGCAGGCTGGCATCACACAGCTGTTGCGTTATCGATAGGCGACGCCGCACACAACGCTTTGTTATCGATTACAGCGTTTGCGCGCTAGTTTAAATTTATTATTTACTTCGTAAATAAAAGCATGCGTTTTACTTTTTTTTAATGCTTAACTATGTAAGATAGCTTTAATTACATCATTTTTATTTTTATGTCTTGCAAGACTGGCTATTATTATAAGAATAATGTTATTTTTTTTTGCTTAATTTTCCAGCGTGTTTATTTTAGTGGGACTTTGTACAACCGGCAAGTGTCGCACTTCAAGTGCCAAATGTTATTTTAGCCTAATGTGCTGCATTAGTTTAATGCAAATATTTTTATTAAAATCAATGCCACGCACCAAAGCGCTTTTGGCGCCCGACAATCGCATAAAGAAAACACATTTAATAAAGCGTCTCTCATTTTTTGTCAAAAATACCTAACAAAAAGTGTGTACTTATGTATGTATATATGTGATTGAGCCCATAAGGCTTCCACAACATCAAACTCAGTACGCTTAGCATTTGAGCTTGGCATTTATTTCAATTACGCGGTCTATGCTTCAAGAAATAGAAGTTTGTGGTCCTCTGGCTATAGTTAAATCCATATACAGCGTCAATTTTTGTCGCATTATGTGCTAACAGGTCCTGTCATTCCACACAGTGTGTGTCCCGATTTGTAATTTTATTTATTTGTATGTGTGTTTTTGCGTGATTTGCGTCAACAGCCATAACAACAAAAACATGCATAGGCATTAACATCACCAGGACCACGCACTATGGCGCCTGACGGCCATTTTCTCCCGCCATTTTTTGTTATTTCGTTTGAACACCCGTAACGAACAGAGTTCTGCAAAGGACAACACTGACATCAACTTGACGATTATGACGAAAGCGGAATAAATGTGAGCGGGTGTCTAAGCGACAAGATAAATATAGAGCAACTCAGGAAATCATAGGAGAAAAAAAAGACGCGACCATGTCGCATGGCAGCATTACAAAATGATTAATTATGCATGAGCGATGCCTATGCCAGTTCCAATGCATCCAAAAGACAAACAGCAAGCATATGTTCCCTGACGTACTGTAAGGCTTAGGTTGTGAGCATAAATACACTTAGAGAAGCAAAAGGTTGATTATTAAATGAAGTAATAGGTAGCCAAATTGTAGTCAAGTTTATGTCTAGACTGTGGTTTTCATAGAATTGAATCATAAAGGAGCAATAATGCCCGATGCTTAAAATACCACACACTCAGTGAAGCTATATATAACATAAGTATGTGCCTTTATTGTGTTCTTAAAAAAGAACGCTAATTAAAGTGTAAATTTTTACTGAGAGCTTATTAGCACAAAAATTATTTGCTTAGTTGCATATGTAGACGTTGTAATAAATAAATAATCCAATGCTTACAACTAAAACA
The DNA here is from genome assembly GCA_035046065.1 of Chymomyza procnemis. Taxonomy (NCBI): domain Eukaryota; kingdom Metazoa; phylum Arthropoda; class Insecta; order Diptera; family Drosophilidae; genus Chymomyza; species Chymomyza procnemis. The sequence goes on along the minus strand of JAWNOJ010000023.1, from coordinate 4,189,860 downwards.
AAGTGTACCTGTTTTTAGCAGATCACATAATTTAAGAAAAAAAAGTATTAACAGACTAAAGATTGTGACAAGTTCAATATTATTTATTTTTCCACTTCGATAACGAATGTTTTGATTCGATATGGTTAGAAGTTGTACGTCTGGATATTTTTAAAGTTTCCCTATTGTACACATGGGAATTTGTATAATGATATTCACCTTCACCTCTCGTTTCGTAAATTTTCTTAAGAAATTTTTAAAATTCTTAACAGAAACTTACATCAATTTTTTTATTAGAATTTTTGCGATAAATAACTTTTCTGTGCAAATTATTTGCAATCTTTAAGTTCTTTAGCTAAAAAATCTTGAATGTTAAATGTTCATGTTATACCTTGGTAAATGATCTTCTATTTAACTTTGTAAACTTATTATCCTATTAAAATCGTAGAAAATTGTCACCAAACAGTGTAAAGCTGAGCTTACAATTTACGTAAGAGCAATTTTATTATTATTTTGAATTTATGTTAATAATATTTCGTACTTGTTTGTTAATGATAGTTTTAACTTGCACAATTTTTTTGAGTGTAACACGACGATGTACTTAAGTTGTAATTATTCATGCAGGTAAAGGACTAAACACATGCTATACTTGAATGCAGAGACTAGGTAGTTTGGCTTTTAGGTACAAGTTTTAAAGAGAACATGCCTATAAATCGTTTGACATTCCACAATATTTAATTTTCTTACTGCAGCATGTTTTGCTTGACAAGAAAAACATGGATTTGCAAACGTTTAGCTGCAATAAAACAATTAAAAAAATATATACAATTTTTACTCAAGACGTGTCAAAATATGGCCCAAGGATGCGATTTTATTACATTTACAAATAGCTTTAGGAGACAAACAACTGCGAAGCTAATAAAATAAAAATTGTATAAAGCTTTTATTATTTAGCCTGCGGCTTATTACAACGGCTTATCAAATAGGAAAACAAAAATTATGCATGGCAAAACTTTATTACATGCAAAATGTAAGTTGGAAGAAAAAGTTTGTGCATCAAAGAGATTCTCGAAAAGTATTAGAGCTACGGGCAAAGAGTGCAGAAACCCACAATGCCTCAACAATTGCTTGCGTTTATTAGGAACTGGATTTTAGTCGGAAATTAAACTTGTGTTCAACATTAAGTACGCCAGGCACATACACAACTGGCAGCTTGAATCCATGTATTAAGTCAAAAGAAATCCACAACATTTTACTACTAAGCTCTTCCATCAGCAGTGACTTGAAAAATTAGCTTGAGGAATGCAAAGGACACTGAACAATGCCACCTTTAACTGACTGCATACTCGACAAATGGTCAAGTGGTTCTCTTGGGGATGCTTGTGAGGAGTAAAGAAAAACGTGCCTTCAATTTATAAACTTTGCGATTTGCCTTTGGCCAACTTGTGCAAAAAAATAAATAGCAACCAACAAAACAATAAAGTTACAAACTTTTGTATATGCAATAAATATCAAATAATATATAATATAATTTTATGTCTGAAAATATATTTACATATCTATCTATCTTTATACTATACGTATACCAAAAATATAAAACAAGAAAACTCGCTCAACAACGGTTGGTAACTTCGAAAATTTTATGCTCTTAACGTATAAATATTTAGAACTTCAAGCATTGTTTGATGTGCATAATATTTTAAGGGATTCATACAGGATAGTTGATGCATAAATTTGGATCTGTGCATTGAAGCAAAAGTTTAAAGCAATCCACAGCTTACTAATTTATTTGTAGATAATTTTTCTCAGGCAGTTTTTTCTATTGTTCGATAGATTCGGCACAATATGACTTAACTAAAAATGAATTTTTCAAATTTTTATGAACTAAATTCGGAAGTGTTCAAGAAAACAAAACAAAAACGAAAGGTATTATTTAACTATTATAGTACCGAAGCATAATAGCAAACAAGAAGTATGTAAACATCAGTGGACAAAAATCTCGCATACTTTTTTGAAATTAATTCCCACAATTTACTATATTTCCTTAACTTTTTTAGATGCGTGGCGACCTCTAGTCATCAAGATATGAATTTAAAGAAAACATTTTTTCAAAGACGAAAATTTCAATTCAATTTCGTATATTTTTTGCCTACGAAGCTGTTTGGTTGAACTTATAGCAAAGGCTGTCATAAATGTCTAATCGATTTTCCAACAAAATAAATTTCCATGCTCAATTTTTGTACAATTATTTTGTATTAGTGCAAATTTTGACTTATGCCAAACTTTAGGTGAGCTTTAGCGCAATCTTTATACATTATGGGATGTTTGCAAATATATTCATTTGTTTTTAGTTCTTTTGTAATGAAACATAAATTTTGAAACTAAGTGAAATTATTGATTTAGGTGGAAAAGGAACACCTATGTTTCTTTTTCTAAATGAATACGAATAAAATGCTCCAAATTTTTTGTCGCAACACGGCTGCTTCTTGGATGTTTAAAATATTTGTGTTAAAAAATATTAACTACTCACATTTTTGTGGGTTATTATTATAATTTTTTTAGGCATCGCCTTTCAATGTAGAAAACTCTGCAGCCGCATAATTTAATTTCTATGTAACAATTTTTAAAAGAGAGTCCGAAAATTAATAAGATTGCTTTATTTAATCAGATTCTTTTTGCTCTAATATATTATTCAACTAATGTGGAATTCAACTGACACGAAAGATTAGTCTTACATTTCGTTGCCTTACAATTTGTACAACGAGAAAATTTGATTTGCCCCACTGTACATTGCCACTCAGTGGCTTTTGTTTGTTGCTTTCTAAATAAAAGGAATTAACTTTTTTAGCAAAATGCTGAACAGGGTATCCCGTCGCGTATCAACTCGGCTGTCTCACATATTTTTCAAAGACTTACTATATAAACGGAAACCAAAAATATTGCGGTTAGCGCCGGCTTAAGTCTTTAATCTAGTTGGTTGCTGTCGCAGACACTTCTTCCTAACACACACAATCATCCATACATAATATCAAGTATACTACGTATAAAGCAATCTCATCTAAGCTTCTCGAATGAAAATCTCATATTTCAATACCGCTAGAACGCTAGAGGTAGTAAATCATATTTTGAAACTCATTGAAAGTATACCACAGCAACGCAGGGAACTTCATTGAATGGGAAAGATTAAAATTTGTATTGGGTGTGAGTGAGTTATATGAGTGTGTGAAGATGAGTGTGCGTGCTTGAATGTCGGCATAAGTGTTTCGATGAGTGTGCTTGTTTAGGTATTTGGCTAGGCATGCCAAGACATAAAAACATATTATGAGCTGCTATGCAGATTTTGTATTTGTTCAATTTTCAACATATTAAGTACACGCAATGGGTGCCCAAATTTCTCTTAGCTACAAGTCTCTACTTTTAAGTTAAATGCGCTTAAGTTCTTATTTATATTTATGACTTTATTAGGATCGGGCTAAAATTATACTACAACATTTGCATTACTAATTAAACAATAAACTAATATTAGTACTTTCGTTAGGTCAATTTCATTATTATTATTATTATTAATCAAACTCAATTTTACTAATTAGGTAACAAAATGGTGTACTCGCCATATGCCAATAGCAAAAGTCAGACACTTTAATTGTTTTTTTGAAATAAACGTATATTGGTTTGGGTGCGACTAAATTAATTACGCTATTTTACGCCATTTAGTATAACTAACTAACAAAAACCATTAATCTTGCAACTAAATCATTGAAAAATCGCCTATTGTAAGCTAATTGGACAGCTAAAATTTTAATTATGTAATTATACTCAATGAAGCAACGATTTCGACCCTTTGTCCCACAAAGCAAAATATACTTAATATTCATTAGAGCTAATTAAAGTGAGATTTATCAAAATGTTGGTAAAAACTCTAACCCCAGCATGCATTCTGTTTGAATACGTTTATTTTAATGTGTTCAACTTAATATTCATACTGTGAATTATCAAACTTGATTTTGACAACTAGAAAATTCCCTGGGGTTTATACATGCGTAAAATTTTTTGAGCATGTATGGTGGGAGTTCCTTTCAAAGTGAAGCAAATTGTCAATAACGCAATGGCAGGCTTAACTAAATTTTTTTGCGTATTCGTTATTTTAAAGCTGAACATTAAATACTCTTAAAAATAGAGGTTTTTTGTTTTTGGAAATTTGTGCAAATTTCAGCACTAAAAGTATTTGACAGCTTAAAGTAGAACTTGAAACTAGTGAAATAGTTGAATTGACTGACGCGTCTTTCAATCTAAGAGGACTAACTTAGAGCTTAGAGAGTAAAAAAACATTAAATTTCAGCAAAAAGCTAGGCAGAGCAAATGCTTTACAAAGTTGAAGTTGGTTTCTAACTTTTATTTTAAGAGGATTTTTTAACTTTTTCATTTTTACTAGTTTTCGAATTTTCGAAACGCATTTCTGTCATTATTAAAATATGGCAATGTTATTTTCGGCATTACCTCTACTATTGCACGCATTGTTTTAAAAATGTTGTAGCACTTTAAAAAAATTTCATTTGTTCATCGGAACATGCTATTTTTCCTTACTTATGTACTTACATAATTTTACAACATCCGACCACAAAATAGAATGTCCGAAGAAAAAAATCACAGTTTTTTAATATAATTAAAATGTACATTTGTCGATTGACAAGCAATTTTGAACCCTGTGAAAAATTTTGATCTGCTTATTTAATCTAATAATGCAATCGAATAGCTAAAACATTGCAGCCATCTAGGTCACTTCAACTTAAGATATAATGTATTGTTTTATCGCGCTATCACAGACTTCAATGAGTTCTTCCCAATCGTCGTATTCGTGTGATTTGATTCTCTTCTACCAGAGGTGACATACATTTGTCAATATGTCAACTCTCGTATTTGATTGTTTGTCGCTCTCTGCTTGTATGATTTTTGCTCATTTCTGTCTTGGAATATTTGCCTTAGGAATGTATTAAGATATTTAACCACAAATACCGACATAAACTTTTCATTGCAGCAGTAAATGGTCAGAAGTGATTCTCTTCTGATTCCAATTGGAAGATAAATAAATGAAAGGAATGCTAATTTTTATAAAACTATAATTGAGTACCTGAAATTAATATTTATGTGCTGCATTTAAGTGTAAAATCCAAACGAACTTTAAGAGCACACTATTATTTTTAAACCGCACAAATCGTCACAAGCAAAATATGCCCCTAAATTATGCTTCATACAAGATTCTGAGAAACTACAAATATGTTCAAAGAGCGAATTGCCTGCAACTAAAAAATTGTTTACATATATTATATTTTGAAAAGTTTTCCATGCTTTGCTACTTACGTGCACACCCTGTATCATAGTCACTGGTTTCCAAAACGTAAACTCGAAATACGGGATTATATGATAATTTTAAAACTATTTCCGAAAGCACTTAAAACTCGATTAACTGTGTGAAAACTAATTTTAATTTATTTTATTGGTAGGTTCGCTGACAGTAGCTCATCGTTTGGAACTCTTTTATTATTATTAATTTTTCGTAAACCTTTTTTTGTTGTTTTTTTTTGTGCATGCCAAAGCAAAGTTTGCAGTGTGCTCAGGCTACGACATACTAAGGAAAATATCTTCGGTTTTGGTTTGCATGAATTTTGTGCCCTCTTAAATTGTAACCCCAGGCACGAGTGTGAGTGTATACGCTGTATAGTCATTTGACGCAGTGTAACATGCTGCTGCATGAATCCAATAAACACTCTAAACAACATTTTCGCTGCGAAGTGTTTGAAAATCCCTGGGGTAATGTGTTTATGCTGCCTACTTGCTAGCAATATTGCCACCGCTATTTGTAAGCCATAGGGCCGAAATATTCCAAGTCCTATGAAAATAAATAACAAACAGCACTAGACCAACAATTTGCAGCTAGGAGAAGCACATAAGCATATGAATATTATGTGCTTTCGTATAGTATATAGAAATTTGGCGTAGATAATATAATATACTCGATGGCAAATATCAACGGGCGTATCACAGGCTAATAAACACACAGATAAGCGGGGCCTGTGAACTAATCAACACAATTGATTAACTTCAAGAACAATTGCGCACATTGCGTTACCCCGATCCTCGTTTGCAAATTTACAGTTGTAACATGTCACAATCTGGTCGTTTGTCTTAATCATTTGAATTTTGACAATTCCGTCTGAGCCATGTGCACGTGTTTGCGTTAACAATGCACGCATCTCCTTTAAATTAACAAGTTTACCAAAGCAGAAAAATAAAAATGAAAACCGACAAATAAAGCAAAAATGTACTGGGTTTTGGCAAACAAAAAGTCGAAAAAAATAAAATACCAATCAAACTTGCCTACAAAAGTTTTGCGCGAACGCTGTGTGCATAAACACATATTACGTATACGCACCCACGCAAAAAAAAATCGCGTATAAAATGACAGCTTGAGGGCAGCTTCAAGCGCCCAATTTAAGGAATTACTTTTTTTTGCTTAAATTTTGAGTATGAATACGTTACCAGGAAATATTTGCAAAATTTTACAGCTCTTAAATTTTACTTTCGTTCAGAACTCGAGTTCGAGTTTAAAGTCTAAAGCCAGTTGCTAGTCGAACCGGTTGCTCTATAAATCACTAGTTTAGTCTCACTTTGTAGGCGACAAAAAGCTATACCATGCTGATCAAAAGTTGCGCCCGTTGGTAATAGCTTTCTTTGATCTTGAGCGGCTAACTTACGGGAAAAACCGAAATTTTTGTATAAAATATGTATAGAATGTGTTAGAAACAGCAAAAGAAGCAAAATAAATAAAGAATTGAAAAAACCAAACATAAACAAAACAGCAAATAAAATAGCCAAAAATTCGTACAATGAACTGCAATAATTCAATTTGGAGCCAAAAGTAAACCGATTTTGTTTTTTTTATGCAAAACCAGGTGGAAGAGGCTTTTAGCCCACAAAAAGTAACAACACAACAACTAACTCGACTAACTCAAGCTGGGCAATCCATACATATAAATAAGTGTATTATAATAATACTACAAAAAAACAGCAAAATAAATACATTAAAATTACAAAACAATATAAAATTCATTTTGATGTTGTTTACATTTTTCGACTTCCTTGAGCACAACAACGAGTCGGCAACAACAATAACAGCAACAATAATAATAATACAAACACAAACATTCAAAAACACCGCCGAACATTGGCAGAATTCCCCACATTTGTGCTTCTTCTGCTAAACTTGTTTTTCATTTTATTCGGGAGCATTTCGTCCAACAACAATTTCGCCAATATTCTTGCCTCTAATCCCACATAACTTTCAATAGACGTAGCTGCCTGCGCGCAGCGACAAACAAAACTTAATGTATAACAAAAACAATGCGGAATATGAATTTTAAAATCAGCTGGTTTTTAGAATACGCCAATTTCGCCTCATTACGTGTTCACTTCTTTCGCTTGGGCACTTTCTGCGCATATAAATACCGCCAACTACGGCTTAGCAGAATTAGACAAAATACAAACGTCAAAGTGTTCGTACACACAACTTATTTGCAACAAATCAACTACAACTTATTCAAAAACAAAAATGTCCAAGTTCTTCGTGATTGCTTTAGTTCTGGCTGCCATTTGCCTGATCTGTGCCAATGCCGCGCCAGCTGCTCAAGTTTTGGATGCCCAAACTGCCATACAGAAGATTATCGGTAAGTTTGTGATAGCAGCTGGATTGCAAGGGAGTGTTGCTTATGCGTATATTTGTTTTCTTACAGCTGCCTATAATCGCTATCCAGGACATTCTATTGTGCATCCACCAGAGGTGGCCACATTAATCGATCCCAACACCTTTGTGCCCCACTTTTAGTTTTAATTGACAGATTTTTTGTGGACAACCAGACGCATATTTTTTATTATCTTTGTACATTGATTAGATTAGTTCGAAATAAATAAAAACAATTATTTAAAAAAAAACTTGAAATACATTTTTAAACTACTCAAAAAATCTAAAACGACAGAATAACTTTAAAAGTAAGATAAAGGTGTCTAGAGAAATTGATCCATCCATGTTCATGATCTCAGAGATGGTAAGTGAAAGAACAAGTTTTCAGAAAAAAATGCGCTATGATAGGTATGGTTTGCGCTAACTGAAAAAGTTTTGGATGAATATAAAATATAACTAAATTCTAGCACCCGTCGTGTTTGATAAAAATCGGTGAACTAAATCAAATACTTCACCGTGAGGTAAATAGGGTAAAAATTCTCCTTTTTTTAATAATTTTATTTGTTCAATTCTCATATGAGAAGTGTAGGTATACAAATACCACCGTACTTTATTAATTGTTGGACAATTGAGCGTCATTTTCGAAAAAGTTTGCTGCCTAAATCAGAGTCCGTAGTTCAAGTCGACATTTTATGTTAGGTAGGAAAATTCCTCCTTTTTTTGAGGACATTGTAAAAGAGATATACAAAATTTATCTGTCTATAAGTTCCTTTTACATTATTCTATAACCCTAATTTTTAAACGGTTTTTTAATAAATTCTTATATAACCTAATTAGTTTAATTGCTCAGAGGTAGGTTACAAATAACTTAAATGTTTAATAATATTTGTTAATATAATGCTATACATTCATTATAAGATCGAGCTATAAATTCGTTAAAAACATTATGAAAAAACAACGCTTCAAGATCGAATGTTTTTTAATAGGATCATTCGATCAATTACTTTTTATAAACAAGCCAAACTATTGATGATCGACTCTGCTCTATATATAAACAAAATAATTTCCTTTTTATTTATAAGTTCTTTTTGTATTTGCTGAACTGCGAAAAAGTCGAATTACAAGGATACGTTATTGCGAAAACTGTAACCAGTAACATAAAAAGTAGTTATTGCAAAATTAATATAGTGATTTCAAAAAAATATCATTGTCTAATACCCAGAATAGTTATACCTTTTCAAAAGTACGTATGTAATTATATTCGAAAATTTGAATTTTAAAGCTAACTATCGAAGAAGCTATCTTAAAGATTTATTACAAACGCGCATTAATCTTTAAACGCAAAAAAAATGAAGAAATACAATATTAAAAACAAATCTTGTGTAAATACTAAAAATTATAAAAGTATTGCGATATCTGTTAGTTAAATCCATCAAAGAATGAAATACAATATGTTCCAAAAATCAAACTTTTTTTTAAGCGCCAGTTTTTCGATTAAGAATTCTTGCTCGAAATGCAATAAATTAATGTTAAGCAATTAATAAACTTGGCTCACAAATTAACCCAAACTCAGTATCAATTGGGAGCCGACACTTTGCGAACGAACTTGGGGCAATTATTGGTGTCGATTACTTGATTAAATCAAATGCAAATTAGACAAAATGAAGGTAATTAAATAGACATCAAAACAAAGCTTAGCGCATACCACAGACAATCAATTCGAATTGAAAAAAAAAGTTTTAAAAATTGCATTCTATTGATTTGCATTTGCAATAAAAAACACATAAAAATATATTCTTGGGTATTTCTTCAAAACTTGTTCCATATTTTTGGTCACATTAATGCCGAATATATTAAATCACGTCAATACTTAATGCTATGCCAAAAAAGCGTAAAGATAAAAAGACATATTTATACTTTATTAAATTAAAAATTCTGCTCAAAAAAAAAGTCCAATTCATTAGGGCCTAATAACTATTGAATTGTTGTGCAAAAAACCCTAATACTAATTAATGATTAAAACTAAAAAGTGGTAAATGTAAGAATAGAAAACACGATATTAAATATTAGTACGCCTTAAGTCTTGTTATTTTTGTTAACTTTATTTATAATTAATGTAGTTGTCAGCTAATTACCAGCTTATTTTATTTTTATACAAAAAAATTTTCTTGGCCATGAATGTTTCGCGACTTTCAACAAGAATATTTTAAATCGCATTACATGAAAATCTCATATAATAGAGATAGCCCATCTATTTCTGTAACAACAGTCAGTAAGAGCATAGAAACGATGTAGCTACTAACAATATGTAGTATACTTACTTTTCGATGCCGTTACAGTCAGTTTTAATACCCTCTACTTCAAGGGTACAAGAGCGTGTAAATAGTATTAAGTACAAGTTGTCTACAGCAGCTTATTATGATGAAGCGAAAGGTAATGAAATAAATTCCTTAATAATTAGTAATTTCTTAAAGCCGAAAGCTGAAACCAAATTCACTGAAAAACCATAAATGGCAACCAAGTGGTTCCGACTTTGAGGTAAATAATAATATAAGTTTTAGATAAAAAATTACATTTTTAAGAAAAGTTATGATCAAAATAGCCATACTATATAACGCTGGGATATGACGTATCTGGCGCAGGAAGAGGATAGTCGAGTAACGCGAATGCAACGAATTGCAAGAAATTAACTTTCAACAAAATGGCCGGATTACAACAAAAACTAAACCTTTTCTAAGAACAGGGACTAAGCGATCGTGAATATTGATCAACAGAAATAAATTTGCCACTATTATTATGATAGGGAAAAACTAAAACTACTTAAACCCAAGTATTTTGCAATATTCATAACGTTTTAAATCGCCTACTTTTTTATTATGCCCTATACCACTTGGGGCAAAGAGTATAATAAATTTGTGCAAGCCAAACATATATGTATCACATACAGAAGCATAAGTCGGTGAGTAGAGAAGCTTATAAACCCATGTTCATCTGTTCGCATCTACAAATAGGACTCAAAGATGGGAACTCCTAGAAAAAAACCCTACCATACGGCTTGCAAATTTTTAAATAGTTTTTATAGATGGCATATATGATAAGGATAGCATAGCAGTGTTTCAAAGTACATAGAAAAACCCAAAACGCTTTGGTTGAAGAACTCGTTCGATTTTTAAGATGTTATAACAGAATTCGGCATCGAATAGTTGATGTTACCCAGAAACTTGCAAATTTAATTTTTGAAGTATTCTAGTGTTCCTTATCACTATATTAATCTTGATTCAAATCGTTTCACTATGTGCCATTAGGCACATCGGACAAGCCTTTTTTTTTTTAAATAATGTTTTCCAATATATGTTCACGATGCAACTCCAAGTACTGTTCCACGTTTCATCGAAATCGATTGATTATATCATTAAACTCCCGTTGAGCAAATAAAGTTTTACTCAATATTTATTGTATTTCCTTTTTTTATCTCTATAAAATTGGGCAAATAAAAGTAAACTCGAATATGATTTATCTCGGCTGACAGTAATACATAGCCCTACTCTGAAAGTTAGAGTTTAGAGTTACCTGGAACATTCACCATGTTTGATTAAAATCCGTTTAATATATCTATAATATATATAGGGCATATCGGCCTATTATTAGACGGTGTGTTTTGTGTGTTTACGACTGCTTAAGCAATGAAACTAATTTCTTTGCAGAAAAGTGGACAGGGTGTCCCAAAGTCGTGTGCATTCGACTTGAACGTGCGCTATTTTTTATTTTAATTGGTACAACAATGAGCTTCGAATTCACAATAAAAGATTCTTAAAATACCTCGAAGGATATATTGTAAATATTAATTAATCAGCGTTTCTAACCCCGGAAGGTAAATTGTTTTACGAAATGCACCAACGCACATCAATAATTGGAAGAAAGATAACAAACAAAGAAACATAGATAAGAAATGTAAAAATACTATACGTATTAGAAAAAGAATAATAGAGCTTAGTGTACTCAACAGAGGACTCATAATATGTAATTAAAAAAGGATGCTCAGGTGACTTAATGTGACCTAAATTGGAAGAAGTATGTGATGAAGTTGATTGTTCAAAGAAGAGTAAATTATTACGACCATTATAATTACATCAAAATACACGGTAAATTGAAAATCTTAAATGAGATAACCACGAGTTATATTAGAAAGTACAATAAATGTAGAAAAGTCCATGAATCTTTAATGTGGAGTTTATGCACAAATTGTACTTTATATGGCATGTTCGTTGGCCAAATTTGGGAGCAATCGTATAGTAGTTGCATCTTACTTAAACTTAAACTTGAACCAACGCCTTTTAGAAGCGAAAGCCCCTTTATTTGCACATATGATTGCCACATTTTATGAAAAATAATTGAGCAGTTTACCAATGTCAGAAACACTCAGGATATGTTTTAAAGAAGAGATGTATAGAGAGTAAGTGGCCAAAAGGCGAACATGAATTTACATTTTTGTCAGTCATGAAATAATTGATTCGAAATTCTTCCGAAAAGGAGAATACTATAAAATACTACATAGGTTAGGTTAGGCCGGCAGGCCCCCGGGGGAGGGGACCTCACATAGATCAATGTGATCCTTAGTGGGACCGGAGTGTTTCGGCTGTGAGTCGTAGTCGTGGACAGATTAGCCATCCACTATGCGCGTATGTTTTGCGAAGGCTAACAGTTTCTGGGGTGGCCTCTGAGCCGCCTCTGTGAGCGAGTCAAGCACTGATGTCCCTAGGAAGTTAGTTCTCGGGGTGAAAAGGGTAGGACAGTTGCATATAAGGTGTTCCAGGGCTTCTCTCACCCCTGGTTCCCTGCATTTCCTGCATTCATCGTTGTTGGTGATGCCCAGCTTTTTGGCATGGACAGCGGTCAGGCAATGACCCGTTACTCGGCCAAGCATGAGTCTGCAGTCCTTCCGGGGAAGCTGCAAGATTTGCTCGACTAGTTTCGCGTTGGGTTTCCCGCACATAATGCGAGCGGTTCTACAGTTTGTCGTGTTGTGCCACCTTCTGTCGGAAGCGACTGCAGCGCTTACTTCCGATTTGTGGTTTAGAGCCCTCAGAGGTATCTCTAGGTCCTCAACTCTCGCTCGAGTCGATACGGCACCCTCCTTTGCTAGCCTGTCTGCCATTTCGTTACCTTCAATGCCCTGGTGGCCGGGAACCCAAAAGATGCGCACCCACTTGCGGGTGCTTAGCGCATCTAGTGAGGCCCTGCTTGCCAGTACACATTTGGAGCTGATGGCATAGGCTTGCATTGAATGAATCAATGCAAAATACTACATATATATCATAACAAGAATAGGACAAATTTTTGAGTCGTGTGCATATATGAGAATGCGGGAAAACGAGATTACTTGTGGAAAAGAATTAAAAAGTAAGACACCCAGTATAGGCTGTCTTGATTAAAGAGTAGTAACAGCTCTATAATTCCGAAAATAAGATGTAGACGGTTTTTTATGAATAATAGTAAAGTATTTATTTCAGATGGTAGAATGATACGAAATGAAAAGCGGAATAAAACGTAAAGTGCCAAGATGGAAGAATGCGCCAAGCTGCTTTATAACACAAAAAGGAATATCAACGCGGCCAGGGGAATAATTTTAAGAATAGTAAATAACGCATTAAAGGCTTTATTAACCAGTTAACTCTTTCAAAAATTTTTAATTTAACCAAATACATTTGCATATTACACGAACTGTCACTTTTAATTGAAGCTTTTAAGGTTTAAAATATAATGAACTGAAATTATTTTATTTAGTTTTCCGAAACTTGAACCATACAATTCATGTAATGGTATTTCACTTTAAAAAGTGTAGAAAATGTACTATACTTTATAGTATAGCGGAAAATGCAATATTTATTTTTATTTTGCAATATTGCAATGAGAAAACCAAAGTAACTACCTTGTTTTTTATATTAAAATTCATTTGAGCTCGGAACTATGTAAATATGTAATTAAAAGAGAGTAACTCAATCTGCACTTGCTTTATGTGTGCAGGACCATGTACTACAACATGTGATGCTGCGGTCCTTTGCAATTTGTATTGATATATATATTTCAGGCAACAGAGAGAAACCTTTAATTAATACAAGTTCTGGGTAAAGAATAAATACAAATAAATATAAAGTGGAATGGTTCAAGTTTAATTTGTATTTTCATTCAGGTGTAAACAATAAAATAAAAAACCTACAAAAAATTCTTAATTATGAATTTTATTAACGATTTATTGTAGTTTATTATAGTACCCGCAGGCACATATTTTATATATCTTAAAATCGATGACTATAGCTTTATACAATATACCCATATAGCAAATAAAACAAAGTATTTTAAAATGATTTCCATGGTAAGTTATAAGGGGCCAGAGTTTTATTATTATATTTTTTATTCATATTTTTTTAATTAACAACTGTGTTATTTACTATACCAAAAGACCTTACAACTTTAACATTTTTTATAATAAGCTGGATAAACTAATTCAACCAAATAATTCTCTTGGAAATTCGGTTTCATATGTATATAATATACTTCATTCAGGCACATATTGCACATCAACCAACATAACACATTTCCTGTCTTCATTAGACTGACTAATCAGAAAACTTAATCAGTAAATTTTAAAAGTTTTTTGGAGCAAATCCTTACATTTCAGATGCACCTAAAAGTCAGGTACGTACAACTTTGGGATACCCTTTACCACTTTTCTGCAATTAGTTGGAACAATTTTGTAAATATTTTATTCTTTCGATTTCGCTATGAAAATTATATGATATAGTTAATCGGTCAAATTCGTTAGTGTTGATAATACTAAAATACTATTCTGTACTGCATTTGCTCATAAATCGTGAAAACAAGTTAATTTTACCGATTTTCCCTAATGGTGTTATTTTATTTTATCACCCGATTTTGATCCAATTCTAAGCAGGGATTGAAAAAAATAAAAAATTTGTTATATACCAAAATTGGTTAGAATAATTAAAATATCAAACGAAAGAACGAATTTTTGTATAATTTTAAACTTTATACTTATTTTGTTCCAGTCGGATATATTTAAACATAAATCCGATGATCGCATTCGATGCATTGATTGAATGAATGAAATACTTTTAGAAACCTTAGAATAATTTGAATAACTATGGAAATATAACAAATTATTAAAACAAATCTATTTTCTTTTTTTATATTTATGAGGGAAAAATTACTGCCAATATTGGTAAGGATTTCTTCAGAAGCAAACAAAACAAAATGAAAAATTTTGCTTGGGAACGGAAATAATGACGGATAAGGATGTATCAACTTCTTCCCTTTATTCTAAATGCTACACACATTCGATATACCCTTTTTACTACACAGTACAGGATATAATAAATGACTTTAATTTAAAAATGATTAGTATTAAACATATAGTCGCATCATCTTAAGGTTATAATAAAAAATCGAGACCTATCATCTTAGCATTTTAATATTTTTCTAGGGACAAGATAAATTAGTTTTAGATAACAGCGCTTTGTCTTTTTAATTAATATCTAATAAATATTTTATTACATATTTTTGTCTGTAGCTTAGGTATAAAAATATCTTTTATACAAACTAAAACCTTGAAACAAAGAGAACAAGAAAAAAAATTAATTTTAATGATAATTGATTTTAAACTGGTGCCCTTTATAAATCATTCAGAAAACTGCATTGCGTATTCCTAATTTATGTTCATAAGTATATGATGTAAAATAAAATTAACTATTATCACTAGTAATAGGTACGAGTTAGCTTTAAAAAACTAACAAAATTGGGAAAAAAAATTTAAAGTATTTTTTTTATTCTTATTTTGCACCAAATTTTAAATCAGCGTCAAAAACGGGCTGCTTTAATTTTCTGATACTAAATTTGTCCCCTTTGCTACATTGTTTGGTACTATATCAATCATTTTGGATGGTATCGCCTACGTTTTACAGGAATTTAATAAAGAAGCTCGTCAATGGGCTGTGCCTCACTGGTGTACACTTTGCTATTCAATTCAGCCCAGTCAAGGGACACGCATGGGTCAAGTCCAGCTAGTCAATGGCTCTAGTTGAGTTATGCTACGGCCACGAAATATTTGATTCCCATTGACTCTTTCGGCTTCTCGAATGATTGAGTTGACACAAACGTAGTCCCATGCAGTTACCATTCGAGCATACAAAAGTGCTCTATTGACCTAGGGCAAATTCTCTGTTTCTCGAATGCGCAATTTTTGCTTATTGGGGCAAAATGTCAATTAATGTGCTCAGAACATTATGCAGCGTCAACTCTTTTAACAGGAAAATGTTTGCACGTTGAACTACTGAAGTTGTATGTTAAGGTAAGGATTTATGATTGAATTTGATTGCGTATAGCATACAGGTATGATAGGCTGGCAAGAGACCACACTGCGAAATTAAGTAAATATCTTACAAGCAGTCTCTTTTTGTAGAATTGACAGACACACATCATTTATCATTTACTGTCGGGAGAGGAAAGATTTGGGCGAAACGATAGCTTTACGTTGGCCTAAACAGCTACTGGACAAGAAAGTTGTGATTTAGTTGAAGCACCATTACTTACTTGCAAGCTTAAGGATCTATTATACTTAAACATCCCCTGGCGCTGAATTTAGAACACTTAAAAAGATCTATTGTACATCTTCGTAACTGTTTGCTTAAATATCTTTAACTTATAAGATGGACCTGTTATGAGCTGGTTACTATCACTATTTTAGCCTTTACAACAGACATTCGGTCTTTATAAACTGTGTTCTTTTGAAAAAAAAATTGGCAAGCTGATCTTCCGTTGCCTTATTTTCCATATCCATAGCTAAGGCGGGCTCTCCTATCACCATCGACATTCATACTTGGCCTATGCTTTGAAAATATAGTTCCGGACTTGTTGACATTGACCTATCGATAAATGGCTTCAAATTAAAGGTTGAAAAGGAAGCGTGCATAAATACAAATGACTCGGAGCTATCCTTTCCTACCAAAGCGGAACTGCCGGAATTTCTCAAGGTCGATGCAAAACCGAGCTAACTTCGCAGGAATACCTAACACAGATACTTCTAGAAGTCGATGAAGAGGATATATGTATCGATTAGCTTCCCACGAGATTTTCGTTAGTTTTCACGATCTAAAGGGATTCAATCATGTAATTTATATAGGACATCTCTAATACTTGGCACAAGTATTAATGAATGCTTCTGATTATCATTGTGACAAAAGTCTTAATTAAATTTATTCATCCAACAACTATTATCAATAATAATATTTATTTCATCGGTTGAAACTTACTAATATTTTAGGATTAGATATATAGAGTCACATATTCCTAGGGCCAACTCCAATTATCGCACTAAGAATATATCAATCTATTGTGAGTCAAAAGCTTAAGTGAATCATGAAGAAAATTGTAATGTCTGCACTACTTTTAAGAAGTCGCCAACTTGTCCCATATACAGGAAAAGGTGTTATATCTAAATATGTCACAGGAATGACTAGACGTGCAACTGAAGCTATAAACAGAGCAAGAGATGATGCAGTTGCGATTGGCTGTTGCACCAGTACTTCAGTCTTTTATAATTCAAGCCTGAATTAATAGTTCATAACTATCGCTTTCACCTAAGCCGTTTAATTGTAAGACTCATATTTGTAACTCGTGAAAGTATTAAATAAAATATTATTTTATCTTTGAATTAACTCAATTCAATGCAAGTATTTTAATGCAGTTGTGCGTCTAGGGAGAAAAAAAAATAATACATTTGTATAATTCGTGCTTTTGCAAAATCGACAATCGTAATTGATGTCCCTTTTTTTTAAATATTCCTCCAGCTTTTATGTAAAAAACGCTTAATGCATTTAAAAAAAAAAAATGTTTGCATTTAATACAGAAATATTGCTTGCACCTTGAAACGCCTGTCATATGCGCGGAATTCAGAATTTGCTTTTCCCACGATTTTATTCAAGTTACTTTCAATCCAAAATTTTACTTCAATCATATTTTGTGTTTATTTTCTTATTTCGGAAGTCAGCAGTTGACAAAGGGAAGCTTCTGCTTTTTCATTTTTCAGTAGGGGGAAACACGCAGCCATATTTCGCATGTCAGTCTTTTTTCTTTTTTTCGCTCAACCTTCAAATGTGAAAAATATGCGTCTTTCCACTTGGTAAAACGTCAGCAGCTGGACAATGATTTGCAACATACACAGATCCCTGCAGCAAGCAAATATGCAGGAAACAAAAAGCGAGAACTATGGCATACTAGCATCTATCTCGTATAAATTGTCAACTTTGTTTTTGTGTAGAAACTTTGGCTCTTTAAACAGATTTTCAATATATAATATGTTACATTGCAAAAAGTTTAGCAGAAATTCAGTTTTTGCTAAAATTTTTTTTTTTTTTTAATTTGTAGTCACGCACAAATTCTTAAAAATATTTTTGTCACGTTGTGGCCGAAATCTAAATGTTCATAGCAAGCAACTTTGCAATAGCAAAAAGGTTTAACAAAAAAGTTTACAGTTTAAGCTAATAAATAAGTTTTCCAAAATGATCGACAACAAGACTTTGACAAAGCAAACATCCCTTTAGTTTTAAGGCAGATTTAGTTTTTAAGTTTTCCGGCTCTTGCTCGTTTTTGCAATTTGAATTTTCAAGTGTTTACGCTGCACTTTGCATAAGACCAACTGCACTTTATAGTACTTTTTTTTACCCATACACATATATATATACAGTACATAATAGTAATGTTGTGCCCCATATACATACATAACAAGGCCTCAGGATTCACCCAATACGTGCAGACAAACACACACACACACACACGCATACACACAAACGCATGTGTCCTGGCCATGAAGGTTACTGCCAGGGGCTGTAGACTAATACGACTACGACTATCCGGTTGTCTGTCACGACAACTGTCAACAACTGGCGGTTCTGCCAGCAGTTCCTCCTTACTATCACACATAGATGGTAAAATAAAAACGCGCTGTAAGTCATGCATATTTAATATCCATCACTCGTTGGGGGATTATTCAAGTGAAACAAATTACGCGCGACGTTCTATGCTTGAAGACAACTTGCATGCATATTGTATGAACCCAGAGAGTTTGATATCGAAATTCTAGACATTTTATGGCACCTAAAGTTTGTCTTGGCAGCGGCAGCGGCAGTAGCAGCATCTCTATCCACAATCGTGACCAACAAAATAGTCACAAACTAAGCTAAGTGATTGCCAATAAAATTAAAAATAACGCCTAAGTTAATTGTGTTTTATTGAAAAACTTAAAATGAGACGTTGTGGAGCGTATACCCTACAAATACGTCGCTTATTCAATACACTTTTCTTGCGGCAGCACAAACATTTAGACTTATTTGCGCCGAAAACAAAGTGTTTACGATTTCTGTAGTACCTACAGTGTTTTGTTCATTATCAAAATATTTTTTGAGAAATAATCGTGATGTAAATACGCATATGCACAAATGTAAATTTTCACATTTTGAATATTTATCGGAATTGTAGTGTATTTATTCTGGCTTTGGCAAAAACGTCAAATCGGTAAGCGATTAAAATAAAACATATGCAGTAGATGGGAATCATTACAAAAAATATATAATATATAATAAAGAAAATGGAATCAATGTATAAATCCAATATAAAAATGTAAAATACCAATAATTTGTAAATTACAAAATTGCTTTTATTTTTTAACCATGTGCATTTTTTTATTTCTGATTTTGCCTGAAAAATGGCTGCAGAGACTAATTTCTTGTTCTAAGACAGATTTATGGTGATATATACTGACTGAAACTGCTCGTCGTAAAATCTTGAGCAAAAAAGATTTTTTTTGTCGTTAATGAACACTTGTGACCTGTGCCGTTGGGATGATAGTCATCCTTCAAATAGTCTCAGTTATAGCCATGAACACTTCCAGCAACTGACTGTCGAAAATAACTTCATAAGTTCAAGCATTCAATCGGGTGGATATGATGCTTATAGGCATCCTTTCTGCCATATCATCAAAATAACACATCCATCGCCGTTCCTATCGCAAATCGCTCCAATATGTTTGAAAGCGTCGTCTAAATTGCATTTTTTCTTTCATTGAAGACGACTATGTGTCACTCTTAAAACTGCCAATTGAGTCATGATATTCTGCTGCGAAAGCTTGGTTTGGGTACCAAAGGTATGTTTATGGAATTCTTTTTTTTTTAATTTTGAAGAATTCTTTTACTTTTTAATGAAACGATCCAACGAAATTATTTGGCATTTATCAAAATATAAAAACTGTCATAAAGCAGAGAAATAAACAAACAATATATTTATGAGGTAGGATATTTTATATTGTAAGTTACTCTTGCCTATCATTCAGATACCAAACAGCACAAACGGTGGAACTCGAGAGCTTGCCAGCACATGCAAATATATTGAATAACAATAAAATTTCAACGAATTGTATCCATAGCAGTCTTATTGCCAATACTCAGAAATTCCTAAACTTAACGTTCATATAGTAAAAGAATTTGATTTAAATTTATTGTCATACAATTATTAAGAAGTGCACGTTTATTTATTTATTTATTTCTACAATCCAAAAAGTAATAATTTCTTATTGTACTGCCTATAAGTATTCATACACTCCCAGGTGCAGTATTTTTTTTTTTTTTTTGTTTAAGGCTCAGTGTACTCTTCCGTAGGACGCTAATTTGTTTGAGTACAAACCAAATGGGGTTTTCTTTGGGTTTCTTTTAAATGTTAAACACATGAATTCCTTTGGGTAATAGGCTTTGCGATGCAAAACATAAACATTGTGGAGCGAACTTTAAGCAAACAAAATTAAAATCTTGCTTTAAAAAAGAAAAAAGGTCTGCATATAGAATCAAAATAAACAAACGAGCACACTTTGGCAATTCATTCTTGTGGCTTTTATTCCATTATATAACTCAAGTGTTGTTGAACATACCAAGAACCTATATAGAATCTGTATAGTATCGAAAAACTGTACTTTACGAATAAATCAATTTTTTCTATTGTAAAGTGAAAAAATGTAACAAATTTTACAAGTTACTTGAAAAATATGCAGTGCGAAATAAGTGGTTGTTACCGCAAATTACCTATGGTAATTAAATATGAAAATAAGATTTCCGAAGTTATACAATGCTTGTGAGTGGCAAAGCGTTGAGTACATTTTTTATATTGGCTTTATACATTGATTCCATTTCTCATTTTTATAGAAAATTTCATAAATATATAATATATACATTTGTTTTGAGACTATTTTTTTATCTTGATTGATTTACTCATCTTAATTTTTCAAAGCGTCAAAGCCATTATTATTAATTACTTTTTAAAAGTAAGGCAACAGTTTAAGCTTATGATTGAATTTCAGATCGTTACGAAACCTTTAGCTCTAAATGAATCTTCTTTTTATTCAGTTCGTTTTAGCTGAGTATCCTCAATAACCACAATTTAATTGCATTTAATTTTGTACGTATTTACTTTCCCCGTAATGAAACATTCACTTTCACAACACATTTTACGATCCTTTCGTTGTTGTTTACTTTACATTTTACTACTGTTTAGTCAACATTTAGCAGGCAGACATTTTGATATATGACATTTTAATTTGTTGTCAAATTCCATCAACAAAGTAATAGATAATAGAGAAAAGAATGCAATGAATATATAAACACAAACTCAAAGCATTTTGAGCAGTTTGTTAACAGTTTCCAATTATAGCCCAAAAGCGTTTTGACTTGCAAATGAGCTGTGCTTAATAGTATCTATGTGGTATATAACGTATTGACTTACCCCAACTTTTTTTTGTGTTTTGGCTATCTCTTTATCGGTTTAGCAATCGCTGCCAGCTGGTTTAATTATGCAAATTATTGGCGCCAGCAAAAAGAGCTGCAAAAGCGAAAAATTCAGAAAACAAAAAATTAGATCCCTCAAAACATACATATGTACGTACGTTGTATAAGATATAAGATACGTATAGATAAAATGTGTTTAGAAGCGCCGTAATAAACAAAACGATAAAACCTCACAACCGACTGTGATATACACTATAAGTTCTATAATAAAAATAAACTAAAATAAAATACTTACTACTAATACGAAAATGTAAAAGAAGTAAAAAAAAATTAATTGTAAATAATATGCATAAAAACTGTTTCTATAAGAGAAATAAGGACGCTACAAAACAAGCCTTAAAAATTTTGTCGAAACACCCCAGGCAGCTCTCATAAAACAAGACAGGAAGCAAAAATAAGTAGCCTTTAAATTATTCTACAAAATGATTTGCACGAAAACGAAACATGTTCGAACCTACCACAGATTTCGTAATTAAATGATTATTTTGCGTTTTCATTTACTCTGGAAGTAAATTTTTTTAAAGTAGCGGTAGCGGTATCGCGCAATTCGACTATAATTTTGTTATATCTTTAAAAAAAAATTTAAAAACTTTACTTAGGTAATCCTACAGAAAATCAATGTATTTTACCAAAGGGACTAAAACATATCTTTATTCATATTTGATTATAAAACAAGAAGATAGAATTAAATTTACTTAATTCTAAAACATATATACAATTAATAACGATTGACAAAACTGAAATAAAGCCATAAATCGGAAATTTTTAAAAAAATGAATTTGATTCGTTTTACTGAACAATATATACCGAATTATGGAAAATGGCAAATGTTTCTACGCAACTTGCTTCAAAGACTACATAAAATTACTTGTTCACAACTTTTTCGGTTTCCCTATGGACACTTATCGTATACACAGCTTGCCATATTTTTATAGAGTATAAAAAAGATTGATTGTACCATAATTTGTATGCATATTTTTGATTGTTATCGCTTAAACTTGTTTCATTCAATTAAAGGTAAATGCCTTTGATAATTGAATGATAAAAGTTAAATTGGTTTTGGTTATATATGAGTAAAGTTATAATTAGAGCTACACAGAACTTTGTCTTAGAAAGATCTATTATTAAATCGAAAGATAAAATGGTTTACGTTGCTTGACATAAAAACAAATTTATTATTTAGTCATGTTGTGCGTATATTTTAAGCCACAATGCATAAATATAAACACAAACATATTTTTAGTAATAAGCCCAAATTATTTATAGCAAATATTTTCATTTTCTCTGTATTTACTCTAACTCGAGAGTTTAGCAAATTACCTCTAACTATAAATGGCATACACATATAAAAATATTTTTATAATTAAATTATGTTGAAAACAACTGACCCACATATCGATAATTGTAATTAAAAGAACAAAAGGGATTTTTGGTCAACAAAAACTTTTGATGTTTATTCGCATGGCTTGGTAAATCCCAACGGAATGCTAATTTGGGCTGAATTAACTAATAATTAAAATAAATATTTTTAATTGGATTTAATATTTATTAGCAGTGAGTTTTATTAGAATTATAGGATTTTATTGTAAGCAGTGTTTTTTTTTTTGAATTCGTAAATAACTTTTAAACATAATCAAGGACACAGCTGTAGATGTTCAGCTAAAACCAACCAGTTGGAGTATAAATTATTAAATATATTGTAAAAGTAGCTAAAACTGTGTATGTCTAATTTAAAAAAAAAAATAAACACATAAATATATACCCCTTGAGATGCTAATGATAGCAGTTCGAAGAGAACAGGGAACTACAAAATAGAGCCGAATTCGATTTGCCTAGGCAAAATGCAGCAATAGTGCAGAGTGTAATCGAACCACTGATTTTTTCGTTTTTGAGGTGGGTACGCTACCATCTACGTTTGCAAGGTCTTCAATATGTCTATATTTGCAAATTCCCAGCATTTCTCAGTTTAATAGAGCAAAAGTACGAATAAATTCCATTATTAAATAGAAAAATATTACAAAAAATATAGCCTACCTGTGCTGGTTTATTTAAGTATTAATAACCATGAATGCCAAAGTTTAAATATAAAGTCATTTAAAAATAACTATCTTTTTTAAAGAAAACAAATAATAATTAATATACCATTTCAAATTTTGTCTACAATTAAATTTTTGTCTAAAAATATTCCATTCCTAATAGTTTTCTTTAGTTTTTGCAAATAATTTGGCTGCAATCATTAAAGAGATTAAAACGCAAAAATCCCAAAATATATGAACTACAAATCTATTTTATACTCTACGAACTTTATTCAACTCTGAACTTTATTTTAGGGAACAAAACAAAGTGCATAAACTTTTTAAAAAGTATAAAGTTTTAAAGAGTTCCATACAATGCTGTGTATTTAGCTGTTTCTCTTTATTTCACTTACAAAACTTTAATTTAGAAATCAAAAGCAGGCAAAAAAAATGTAAGCATGTTTATATTTTCAATGAAACACGCATTCTGAACTTTCCCATAGACCAAAACAAAGAGACATGGCGTTCAAAGGTGAATAAACGCTTGCAGTTCAGCCCAAAAGTATGCTATGAAAAAATTGTTAGGTTGAAACTAATTCAAAATGCCGAGACAACAACAAAGCATCCACTCAATGCGACTGTGTGCGTGCGTTTTATTGTAAACATGCTCGTGTGTGTGTGTGTCTGTTAGTGTATCTGTGTGTGCTGTGGAAAAGAGATTAGCAGGTTGTTAAAATGAAATGAAATAAAAACAAAATTCTTTTAACTGTTTTGCTTGCGCTTAAACCTTGATTTTGTTGCTTTAACTTGGCTAATGGAAAAGTTTGCGCCATTAGCCAAATGCTGAAACCGCTGTGAAAAGCTGTTCCATTTTTTTTTCTTTTTTTTGTTGTTCTGTGCCTTTCTTTGTTGTTGTGTTTGTTATATTGGCGTAGATTGATGTGACTCACTCAGGCCAAGCTTTTCTTTATTATTATTTTTTTCTTTTCTGTCTACGTATTTGTGTGCATTGATGCTAAAGGATGCTAAAAGATGCCAAAAGGATGCGTGCGCGCTGCTATGCCACATTGATTTTGATTTCATTCTATGCTTTTATAGCATTGTATCAAAAAATTGTCGCCCGTTTTCCGGTACTTGAAGCCCTAAGCAAATGGAAGTACACAAACATATGTACATAAGTGTATAAGCATATAAAACATGCTTCTTATGTATTTGTATAAACGCCATTGTTTGTGGGAAAGCGCATAAAACTGATGAGCTCAATAAGAGATGCCATTATAGGCCGCCTGCATGTAAAACGAACGTATCTCTTTTCCCTTTTTTTTGTGTTGGTGCGGGGCGGCGGTTAATGTTGATTACCAGTTATACATATCCCACATAACCAACTCTAACAACTGCGTATTACACAATAGCTTTAGGCCATAAGTAAATTTTTACGATGTTGCATATCGAGATTTTAGCTGTAGCATTAATAATGGCATAAAAATTACCTGTTTGCATTACCAAAAGAACAATGAAAAGAAATTTAATTTTCTTACAGAACTTGTGGTATTAGCTTAAGCAACATATTATATAGGTGTGTGGATTGAATAAATACACTGTATTAGTAATTAAGCGGATTACCGCATTTCTATACGATAGCAGAAAGACTGAATCTCACCAATACAGGCACGACTTCTGACAGCAACACATAGATAAGATATTAATACGAACAAAGTTTTGGCTTTACGCATATAGATTTCTAAGAAAGAAGTGCATAAATACATTTAAGCAAATGCATCAAGTAATCAATTTGGTCATTCTCGAACCAAGGCATATCTCTCAAGAACTTAAAATCTGCATCATTTAAACTTAAGTAAATATAAGTAAGCTTAGGCATCTAAGTGTACACAATCCCAGTCTGAAAATGACAAATTCTCTCATACAACCTGATGGTTTAATTGCAGCTAAAGTTAATTAACTCTGCTGCCTTAAATGCTGGTCTTAAATAAAATGTATAATATATCTGCGACAGATGCTGTTATTAACTTATAATTACCAACTGCATGACATTTAAGATACTCTCTGAACAAGCATGGTAACTGATTGATAACGCACACAAACATTGTACATAATGCCCGAGGCTGATTATCTTGAGAACAATTGCAAAATGCATCGCCAAGGGCGATGACATCGTTAACAGAACGGAAGTTGTTTATCATGAACCACAACAATGACAGTGACACGCCCATTATTAGCATAATCACAACATATCTAGATGCCATTGACTGTAGAACAATGACACTCATAATAACAAAAGAATATGCCTAAGGTCAAGGATCAACGCCATTAGCATTTTATTCAAGCCAAGGACATTTTGCTTTAGCCACTTTTAGACATATTTCTTGAATGCAAATCTAATAAATCCAAAAGAAAATGTGCCACATGATTCTGACAATTGACAGGAAAGTACATAAATGTATGCTTACGATTGTTTGCATTAAAAACAAAAGTTGCAAATATATTATTTTATTTCATTTTTATTTTCCTTCTGTTACATATGGTAGCGTTTTCCCGGAAGTGGTGTGTTCGATAAGTTTCGTAAACGTTTTTAGCAGGAGAATCAATACGGCATTTTTTACAAGCTGTTACAAGGTCTACTCAAATTGTAGTTTAATCATTCAGCAACAAATGTGTAAAGTAAATATTTATTCTTTTCGACCTTTTTGGAATACGAAAATTTTAGCTTTTTACACGCCCCCAAGACTCAAATATCATTTTAATTGAAACTTACGAAGCCACAAGTCAAGGGATTGCTTAACAACATTTTAAATTTCGAATTTTATATAATTACTATAAATTTGCATATAAAAATGTACTTCTTTCTATTTTCCAATTCTATTTTTCATCAAATCAAAATAAGTAATGCATGATAATGTTTAGAGCCGTAAGTCATACGCTCCCATTTGCATCAACCCGCAAGTGGTTTAATTTCGACAGCTTTGTTGCATGTGATATTAAATCCATTCTCACAATAAACATAAAAATTTACTATATTTATTTCCTAATAACATTTTTAATATACTTTTATGTTACTATAGTATATTTACGCTAATTTCTATGTTGTACATTTAGTTAAAATATAAATAATTGTAATTAAGGTTTTTCTAACAAAACCTAAACGTTTGAAATTTAAGATTTATATGTGGAATTGTGTTAAAATTGCAGAGAAATTTTTGCTTTGATTTAGCTTAAACTAAAGAAATGAAAAAACTAACTGCATTTTTGTAAATTTTGCAGTCCATTGTGTGCTCGCCTCTAAAACAGTAGGTCGGTGGTTTAACACACTTCAGCAACACTGTTGGCTATAAACTATAGGTCCCTGTTCTCTTCCAACAGTAATTAACTAAGATATTTCCAGTTAATAGTCTAGAGGGATTAATGAATCCATTTTATACCAAATTTGTGAATTCCGTAAGTTTCAGCTTCTCTTTGCTTTGTAAATGAATGAGCAAATGATAGACTGGTAAAACACCCATTATTATGATTATCGATGGGAGGGAGTTGCACTACGACCTCTGAGTCCAACGCTATCTATAAAGTATAGTAGTGTGCCTATCTTTATATGGCGTAGCTGACTATGACAGTTTATGATCATACTTTCTTTGGTCACGCTTCCAATATATATGCCTCACAGTGTCCAGAATCTGTAAATTTTGATTAAGATTATTTTCAGTTAAATTAGGTAAGTTCAACCCACAGATCACTTTAGAATTCGTGTAACCATTCTTAGACTGTTCTTAGCTTGACACACTCTATAAACCGCTTGAAGTTACAATTCTTATTATCAGTTTTGGGTGTATAAGTCCAGCGGGGCTTTTTCAGTTTTCTTTCTCTGTCATTGTTTTTTTCTCCTTTAGGGCAATATTAGCTGTGCCGTGAAAAGTTCTGCACGTACAAAGAGAGTCGCAGCTCTCTTTCTAAATTGCAGTATGCATATCTTTCAATCCCTTATATTTCTCTTTAAAAGATGGACGTATTTTTCTTGAAGAGTTCGATTGTCTTTTTTTGGGCACACTAACGTCTCCTAAGGAGCTCTTTAAGGAAGCCGTTCGTATAACATGACATATTATTTTGCATTTTGCACATTGGACAAAAGTCATGGGCAAAAGTGTTCCGGAATATCACAATCAAAATGAGGCAAAAAATTGTTTCCGTCCTGAGCGAAATATTTTTCTACAAAAACTTAATCGAAAGGGTTTTGACAATTTTATGTTTATTTTGTTGTGAAATCATTAGATCTTTTTAGAAATTACAAAAGGGTTAACCTTTTGCCAGTGTACATTTGACAGCAAACAATTCTCATCCTTTGTTCCAATTCTATTGTCTTGGGAAACATCAATTTTTCACCCACTAACCCGTGTTGATATGTGTTATATTTAGCAAAATCCTTACATAACTCTTGAAGTTTAAGTTATAAATTTCCTCTAACTTTTCACTTTCTTAGGAAGCTGTAGCTTTAAATCTACATCTATTAATTAACCGATAGCCCACCGTCTTTATCACTTCACTAATATTTTTAAATGCTTGAATATTGCTAATGATTTTTGAAACACGCCTCGCTTGAATTTATGAGTATGTGGCACTTGGCTGTAAATCGGTTTGTGTGTTTGTATTTTATAGACATTAAAATGACATTTGGAATTTTTGCAAACAACATACTCATACATGTGCAGATATAGTATCTACTTCTGTATATTTAATATATACAAAAAAAATATTCACTGTACTTCTTTATTTGGTCTGACTTGCTCCTAATACCAAGGGTAAACAAGGCAGCGCAAAGATTTGCAAAAACGCAAACACAACCTGTTGCAGGCTTGCTAAGCATATGTATGAGATTCAACAACGTATACAGAAACATACCCTACAATACGCTTCGGGTCTTATGGCACAGCTGTGAAAGTTGGCAAGTACGGGTGAAGATGCTTTCAACGGCTTGCTCTCAAGGTTTGAATTGAGAAAAAGTCCATATGCTTCATGATTAGTTCTATTGGCCTTAATCTAATGCTCTGTCCTTTAAGAGCTTGATAAAATTCCTTTTTATTTTATTTGTGAATTGAAGATTATTTGCAAATTAACATTTTAATATTGAAAAAATGTATACTAACAGTTAGAAATTCTACGATATGCTTCGGAAAATAGCAAGCGATTTTGTGTTAATTAAACTGCTCACTAGATTTTCTAAAAACAATATTTTATATTTTGGTTTCAAATAAATTATTGCAATTTTAATGGTTTCGGAAAGAGATTTTTTCTAATATCTTTTGGGAATTGCAATATCAACCACCACTCTACTCGTCTGAAATGGCTTTGAATGACTTTTATATTTTAGTTAATTTACCTATAATTGACCACAACTATGGCAAATTCGAGTTCGTTCAAATCGTATCAATCGATCAATCTTGATGAATTAAAACATTTTCTCGAAAATCCCAAACCATTTACAGTTTAGCTTAATATTAACAACAATATGCTTTGTTTAAAAAAAATGTCAAAAAGCCTGTAGCTTTCGCATTTACGGGTGGAGTCTGAAATTTGGGGCAACTTTGTCGAATGGTTATCAGTTTCTATTCAATTTTTTATGATATATAATAAAAGAAGCCATGATGTATTGCAGGGTATTCAGAAACCCATGCTTGTAAATGCAAAACGCGGCGTTTATCCAAAGATAATCTGTCTGAAGGCTTTGACTTTTACTTTGTTGCCTTGACAATTGCATTATGGCGGATTGAGTGCAGAGTTTACAGCAGCTGACATCCCTTATATGAGGATTCAATTGCGTGCGAAATAAGAACAAACAAATATTTCGTTTTCATTTTTTAAAATTATTTTTAAACATGTCAAATATTACAAGTTATAAATAAAACTTTTTTAATAAAAGACACAGATTGGAATAAGTATGTATATACGATTATATAGTAGTATGTTGGATTTGCAATTTTCAGGCAATTTAGAAAAAAACATCATCACCCAAGACATTTGTAGGTTCTACAGTTCGTGTTCTTATGCATAAAAACAACATATGAGCACAAAGCACATTGCTCATTGTTATATAAAATCAAACTCCAAACAGATTTGTAATTTAAATATTATCCATTTGCAAGCTTCCAGATTTATTTTAATTTTAAACTACGCGAAAACATTTTCCTTTGCTGCATAAAGGGTGCCTTTCCAGCAACTAGTATTTGGCGAATACTGTTTTTATAGCTGCTTACGCGCCTTGTGACAACGCTTGCTTTGGTAAATAACTTATCCATGAATAGACAAAAAGCGCTTACAATTTATTTAAGTTATTATTTAATATGTTGTGCTGTACCGAAAGTTAATGAATAAGTCAAATTTAAGCATTTTGACTAAAGAGCAACCAGCAGTTTTGCAAGAACTACCAATGCATCTCCTTTGGCCTTAAAAGAAAAGACTTTGATTGGATAACATATGGTTTTCACAAGTTTTGACAAATTCGGCAAGCAATTGATTTTTAGTCAAAATTTTTCGATATGCTTTTGAAAATCAAGTTAAGAAACGCTCAAAAAAAATCAACTACTAGTTAAAGTCAACTTGAACAGTAATTAATTATAAATTATAAAATGTTTAAAAAAATTGTATTCAATGTAATTTTATGTCCTAAACAAATCTAATTAATTTAAACTTTAAAGTTAACTTAAATAAACCATATATGCAAAATTTGTAGCATATTGATTTACTTGCTGCAAATGCGTTTTTCCTACGTGCGACAACGTTTTGAAACTTTTTTATCTCGATTTAAACGCTCATTTTTATTTTTATTTGCATAAAATTGGTTGTATTCTATTTGCATAAATGCAAGATTTAAAAAATGCGAAAATGTACGAATTTTCTAGGTATTCGCAAAAAATCAAATCAATTGTAAAAACAAAATTAAATTTGTATATGCCTCGCCTAGAACAACAAATAGCAAATATTGACCCGCACATGCATGCACACCCCATGGAAGCCTATAAACAAACATATTTTCAAGGTTCGTTCTATTCTGACTGAAATAAGTATATTGTTTTGCTGTAGGCAAATAACTATCAAATAAGTATACAAAATATGTATGTATGCAGTTGCAGACATGTCGAGTTTTGTCCGACATCGGTCATGTTACTGGCAGTAGTTGGAGCAATGAAGGTGTGGTCGGCTGACAAATGAAACCACAATATAAAGTTTGTTCATAAATCACAGTGCCTGGTTATCCTGGTCAACCAACAATAACAGCTCAATATGTTTTGCATAGTCATGGCCGCAGAGGCAAGTGTATCTTTGTGTTGATTCAGTTCTTAGCTTGATGAACATCAACTCGTTGCGTATCATTAGGCGCATACGCAATAAAATGGAAAAGGGATGATGATACTTTCACAGAGTGCATATGTTGGTCTCTCCTGGACGAACCTATTTCATTTCATGCTGAAACTCATTCATCATGCAATGTCTATTGATGTATGTCACGGTGGCAGCACCTAAGCTATAATAACTTGTGCAATTAATGAACTCTGTCCAGGTCAATGGTCTAGTGAAAACATACTGAGTCCACAGACTAATTTGCCTTGAAGGCTTTTTGCTATAATGTTCTAAATTTAAACATTTACCAAACTATGTAGGAAAATTCAATTGAGACGAAAGCAAAAGAAACAAATAGACACACTTTGATAAGAAGTTCAAACAATTGTCAGCAATGTCTTAAGATATGTAAATATTCGGTATACGAGATTTTAGCAATTTGACATAAGGCAAACAGCCGTACTTATCCGAAGTGACAGTTACACAGGGCGCCAACTTATTGCAAAGATATACTTAGATGTATCTAGCAAAACATTTCAAGATATTTTCGCCCAAATTGTTTGTGGCGACAAGTGTGTGACAGCTACCACAACAGTGACAGGTCATACACACACCTACATATTCATACTATGTACATAAGGGGTCTGTAGGTATATCGAATTGATTTACTTGATTGAGTCAAGACAAATCGACATGAAGTAATCAGGTCTTAAGGCAATAGGCAAATCAAGAAACGTTCTGCATTTGCATGTGTGTATTGCGTTGCTTAAGGATCTATTCTTTGCCTCTTTAAGAGACATAAAGTGCTTTGAGTTAGATGGCTTCAACTTGAAGCCTTCAATACTCTTCAATAATAGCATCTGCAATGCATTGATGGCCTGCACCATTTAAGGTAATCCAGAATGAGTTTTATTATTCATTCTACTCAAATGGTGTATCTTAGAGAGATGGAAATAAAAAGTTTCATTTGAAGCAGGAACCGAAAATCTAAAAAGTTAATCCGTTTTTAAACGATATTGGCAGTGATTTCGAATTTCAGTGCAATCGTTTGACATCCATCGATAATAATCAGCGCGCAACAGCGTCCATTTTTGACAACAAAATTGCATTTTGTCTTTATATTTTTTTTAAAGAAATGTCATTCGATATAAAATGCAGCTCAACCCCAACAAATACTTGTTGATTCGACGCTTCAGTGTAGCTGAGGAAGAGCAATCATGCTTACACATGAGCAACGGGAGGTTTTACTGCAACAAGATGTGTGCCAAATGCTAAATAAACTTAAAGAATTATTAGCAATGATTTACCAATTAATTGTATTTTATCAATTTTATATATGGTTGAAGTGGAGAGATGTCGAAAGCTAATTTTGCATTTTGAAACTCTTTGGAAAACATGAAATGAAGGGAATCCTGCACTAGATCGTTACTGAAGATGAAAAATGCATTTACTACGATAACTACAAGTAGAAAATATATATTTCCAAGCCTGGCTTAACTGTTCCATCATAATCAAAGCAAAACTTACACTGTTTAAGGGCCATACTTGAAATATGAAGTGTCTAGTTCGCAAAACTTTTCTATTTCTACACTATATTTCAATTTTAAGTTGCTCAGCAGCTGAGTAACATTTAGTAAAAATATTTTTCAGTGACCTTAATATATCTACGTTTTATTTCATTGCAAAATGTGTATCCGATGACTGTAAAAATATGGAAAAATGCATTTGTTTGCGAAAGGAGAAAATCAAAGAGCATAAGTAAAAGGATGCCCACGTGTGTGCTTACAGGACATACACACAAAAGTGTTTATTAGCATTGCGTCATGGTGCAGTGGGAGCAGTTTATATGCAAAATAGGATATGTTTCTATGATACCTAAATATCATTTCGATTTTATGCATATATTTTAATTATTGAAAGAAATGAAGGACAAGACTGTCATTGCATAAATATGAAGACTCTTTTTACATTTATGTATACCAGAGGTTGGGTCAATTTATATAAAACTGAAGGACTTTTTGGATTAGGAGTATGATTTTAAATTTTTTCTCCGCTATAAAGGAGTTATACGATAAAGTTACATGATTTTGATTCAATTGGGCTTAACTCTTGGGAATGAACATCAAATGAAAGAGCTAAAGCTTAATAAACAATCGAAATTCAACAGAAACTAACAAAAATTATGATTTTACTGATTTGTCCAGCTGCAGCTATTGATAAAGTTCAATTATTTTTATAAAAATTAATACTGAGATTGGTGATATGTGGTCTAAGTATTATGTCATTATTAAAAAATTAATTAAAATAAAAATCAAAACATAATTAAATGGATCAAATTTCTATAAACTTTTTTACAAAAGGTGGCTGACTCATCATTCATTTTAGATCAACAGATTCTCGGGTAAAAGTGCTAAAAATTACCGCATAAAATGGTAAATATGGTACTAATTTCATACCTGATACCCTGAACCATTTTTCTGCAATAATCCTTATAGATTCACTTAGATAAAAAGCCTCTTTTTAATAGCCATGTTCAAGTGCTGGGAAAACCAGTGCAGCTGGGTAGATTCGATATATCGAACTTTCGTCCCTTGATAAAACAATTAATCCTGTCAAAATTTTCAGCTGCTCTACCTCTTAGCAAATCTAGGATTGGTGCGATTTTACAAACAAACAGACATTTCGAAATATCAACTTTTCTACTCACTCTTATAATGCGTGAGTTAAGTTTGGAAGGTCCCTGACTTTCATTAAATCCTTTTTACTTTCCATTAACTGCCCTTGAACCACGCGGTACAACCCAAAATGAAATTTTATTTCTTTAAATTAACTTAAATTAAGTTGAATAACCACGAATTGTTGCAGAGCTTTTATCACTCTGACAACGAGTTGGCCTCTCTCCAGTTTTCCCACATGAAAAACAATCAAGACACTTTCGCTTTTCATACTGAATAAACATTTTTGAATAATTAAAAAAATCCATTTTTACAAGTAATAAAAAATCGTTCGCAGACCTAAAAAATGTCTGTACTTGCATTGTGCAAACTAACCCCTACCCCAAACCATGAAAGTGTAATTTAAATCCTTGTTTCATGCATATTAATATTATTTAATTTTCCCAAAATCTGTACGTGCGCATTTTTTTAATTGTAGTTTTATATTAAAAATAGCATTTCTTCTTTTTATTATTATTCATTCCTCATAAATTGTAAATTAGCAATATCAGAAAAAAGCGACACAATATAAATTTTTATGGAGTTTTTAATATAAAACGCACTTTTAGAAAGCTTTGTATTATTTTAAAAGTACTTCAATTCATTGAATTTATATCAAATTGAAAAATTATTGTCATAGATGCATCAGCTTAATTGGCCTAACTACATCTCATTCATGCTGACGGACATGATGCCGTCACAGCGTTGGTCCTGTAGCAATTCGTCATGGTTGAACGGAAATGATTGACATATAGCCTCACCAAATCAAATTAACTAACTTCTTGAGAATTACGATAAAAGTATCAAACTAAGGGCTCTAAAAAGTTTTTTGCACCAGACGAGGTACATGACTTGGCCTAAATTGGTGACTTTAAACTTGAATGGGATTTATGGGCAGCTCCATAAATCAAGATTACAATACTACACGAAGACATCCATTTCCATCGGGGACTGGGAAACGTCTTATAAAACAACTTTGACCAAGTGATTCTAGAAGGTCCGGCTGGAAATTGCACCCAGTGATTTATGATGAGTGAAAAATCAAAAAGAATAACTAACTCTTCAACTAACTTTTTTTTTTAGAAAACTAATTTTCTGAAAAAAAAAAGAATTATATATATGGACGTAGAAAAAAAATAGAATAATTAAATAAGCCAAAAAATTACTCAAAATTAGCATAGCATTTTAGGATATATATAGTGACTTCTTTTCTTATTTTGTATTAAATAGCCAGAAGTTTTTAAATTTGCTTGTAAATCAGTAAAAAATAAATTATGAAAAAATAAAAATAATATATATAATATGTACAAAATTTTAAAAATAATTCAAATAGAAAAACTCCTGCCTAAAGCAAATAATATATATAATAAATATAATATATATTTGGCGATACCTTGCAAAATATAAATTCTAGGAAAACGAGCTTATTGCCTTATTAAGAGATCCATAATCTGAAATTATAAAAAAATTATAAAAATTTATTTTTTGTGTTTAAAATTGCCTTCGTGACTAGCAACACTTTCGATTTAATTGGAGGTTTTTTACTGGAACCATTTATTGCTTCTGGCACGGGTTGTACGAGAGTTGCCTTTGATATTTCGGGATTAGGGAACAAAAATAAATATTAATCATTATAAATCACAATATTGTTTTCCAAAATTATTCCCATTAAGATCTATACACTTTTGCATGCGTTTGAACCAATTGTCGAAGCACTTTTGCTACTGTTTTTGAGGTTTCTCCAAAACATGCATTCTGAATGCATAAACCGCTGCTTCAGGTGTTGAAAACGTTGAACATTAAAAAGAAGTCATTCTCTCCCAAGTCAGGACTTTATGGCGGATGACTCATCAAAGTGGTGAAGCATGATCCTTCTTCGGCGGTTGGTTTTTCCGATTTCTTGGAAGACGACAAGTAAACAAATGGCTGTGTACCACTCAGTATTGACTGCTCTGCGTTGTTCAATCAGTACGGTTGCAATATGTCTAGTTTTTCCGAAAAACAGGCGACCATTGGCTTAAAAGTGCTTTGTGTGGAAGCAACTTTTATTGTATTTGGCTCTTCTTAAAGAAGTCTTCATACAGTCGACTGTTGTTTACTTTCGGAGTCTCACGAGTAATTCCATGATTCATTACCTGTCACGTAGGCGTGTTTCGAAGCAGCGCATTATTTCTTTAGCATTTCTTTCGACCATATTTTTTTTGAGCTACTCACAAATTGTGTGGACTCTCATGGGAACAAATTTTTTTTCAGTCGAATGTACACGCAATATTGAGTGTATGCTGGACCCACTAATGCCAAAGGTTGGCTTAATCTCACGATAGGTCACATGACGATCTTGCAATATTGGATTGCGCACAACATCAATGGTTTGCAAAACAACAACTGATTTTGGATGACCTCCACGTTTTGGAATAAAACTACGACCTCGTTTCCATTCATTTAATTAACAGTTCATTCATTCATGCACTGTCCACGTCAAAGGTTTGCATTTTTTGGCCGAGACAATCTGTTAAGTTTGTGTAAACAGCACAAATAGCGCTCATATGTCAAAACGTTCTGAGTACGCATAATCCCAAAAATGCAAAACCTTATAATAGAGCTTCCAGTTACCAGATTGCAACACTGGGTTTGCCAATTTCGAAATATAAAAGGCAACCCTCGTATTATGTAAAACTTCCAAAGAAATTTAAATTACAAGCGAAATTATCTGAAACACAGCTTTTTAAAGTAACAAAATTTTGAACAATTCAAATCGTCTTTTGGCAAATAATCAGATATTAATGGCAATAAATTTAATTTAAATACAGGGAAAACAATCGGTTAAGAATCATAATAGGACCAGCTTAAATGTCGCCATTAACTTGGGAAAGAGATTGCTATTTGACGTTAAGGTGCCATCCATTAAAATAAACTTGTTATTTTGTTGTTTTACAACTCGAGTGGCGTAAAGCAAAGCGCTTAAAAATACATTTAAATCTCTATTAATTGAAACATTTTAATGTTCATTGTTTTACTTTTGTTAACAATGTGCATATTTTACCACTAACAAGAATATAAAATATATTTTTTTGCATTACAATTATTTTATACGGCGAGAAATATCATGTATATGAACGTAACAAAACAGCAATCATAGTAGTTATTGTTTAATATATGCGTGAAAATGAAAAAAATTGAAAACATAAATATAAAAAAATATATTTTTTTAATTTAAATCAAATGTGCTGCATGCGTGCTTGCACGTATTGTCGAAAAAAGACCATGCAAATCCTCATTGAAGATAATAATTTAAACAAATACGTTTTATGCTTCTATTAACTGAAACGCTGCCATTGTTTTAACCAAAAAATATTTTGCAAATGGAAATTTAAACCATTGTCCTCTGCATAGGTAAACCTTAATTCTCACAGATAAAGAAGTAACCACATGAATGCTTTATTTGCATACATCAAAAAGCAAAATCCAACATCATTGAATTTTTTTTTTTACTTTTGCAAAAATAGATTTCTAGCGTTAACTAATGCTCTAATTACTTCAAGTCATGTCCTATGAAATTGCCTTTAATGCGCACCGGCGTCAAAGATTACAATAAACGGACTACCAAAAAAATGACTAAGCTTGAAATAAACGATTACCTTGAGAAAGCAAGAAAGTAAAATATGCCCAAAACTTACGCCAAACGACATTTCATTTTCCTTTAATTTATAACGTTTTAGTTTATGGAAATTAAAGGCTGTTCAACTTGGCTAAAGTCATGACCATAATTTGACACATCCTGGGCCAAAGGGAATTACGTGCCAGTGGCCGGCCAAAACTCAGACTCTGAAAGTTTTACGAGAATTGTAATATCTTTGCATATTTCATGCTGCGTCGCCTGACTAAAATAATTTCACTTAACGAAACAGACATTTTATTGTAGGCAACTTGGCAGTTTATTGAATTTTACGCTCCAATGCTGAGCTTGTTTCAAAGCGCTCGATATATTGTAGTTATTAATTAGATATAAGTCCAGACAAAATTTTGCATAAAATTAATGTTAATAAGCAAAATAAATAGCGAAAAATTTTATTAATTCATACGGCTCATTTATCATTCTCTTACTCAGCGGGCAAGTTCAAAGGAAAGCAGTAGGGGAATTACAGCACAGTCATTGCTTAGCGAACGAATTTTCCCTTTTGCACTTGGAATATAATCCATTTAAGCATGAACAATGCGCTTCGATGGGTGTGGCAGATAACTCGCCTGAAGAAAGTACATACATGCAGGACATATATTAGAGGGTACACTCTGAATGTTCGCAGGTATGTAAAAAGTTGTATTTTAATAAAATGTCAGATTCAGATTTAAATTACGAATATGACGATTAATTGGTGCATACTTTTAGTTTGTATTTCAGACAAAATTATCAATAACTAAGAACTGAGAAAAAAATGTATATAAATACATTGACCACTCTGTGTCAAAACGTCACACTTGAATTTTAAGGATATATTTAAGAATTTTCACCTATCATGTGAATTTAGGCATATTATTTCATTTCAGAACCGCCAAAGTAGATAACAGAAATTTTTCTTAGGGAATTTTTAAAGCAATCGCGGTTCCATTATTATTTTGGTATGTTTAGTTTAGTTGAATTTTGCAATTTTAGGATAAAAATTACTCCTTACAAAGGAAACGTATCAGTTATATTTGGAATTGAGGGATTTTGGAGCCACATATCGATTTTATGAAGCTAAAAATTTATACTAGCTGAACTAAGGTGGCCGCTGGAATCGGTCTTTGGTCCCGCAGTAAAGTAGAAGGTAGCTTTTTTCATCTGCCATTTCAATATTTCTATGCCAAATTCATTTGTTTAAATTTTAAGCTTTTACACTAAATTCATGATAAGCAACTTTAAAAACTTATATTATATTGCCGTACTCAACTCGAATTACAAAGCAAAAAAGTGAAATTTTCGCTTTTAAGCGGTCATCTTTGATTTATCATTTTGTAATTTTATTCAACCGCTTCAATTGCTTTAATGGTTTTCAGGGAATAATGTTAAAAATAAAAAAACAATTTTGGAGTTACTTCGCTTTGACGGCTATTGCAGCCATTTTAAAAATTAAAGTGTACGTTGGGGT
Source organism: Chymomyza procnemis (assembly GCA_035046065.1). Taxonomy (NCBI): domain Eukaryota; kingdom Metazoa; phylum Arthropoda; class Insecta; order Diptera; family Drosophilidae; genus Chymomyza; species Chymomyza procnemis. The sequence goes on along the minus strand of JAWNOJ010000023.1, from coordinate 4,151,049 downwards.
GAGTGACTGTTTTTCAGAAAGAAGTCTTGTAAGGCCAATACCAGTTTTTATCAATAAACTTGAAATGTATTTCCATCGAAAGAGAATAATCACGTGCAAGTATAGATTATGCCGTAGTTAAAAATATTATTAATGTTTTGGCGCCATTTTTTTTCGTTAGTACAAATGCAAAAGATATATTATAAAGGTGAGCATGCAACAAGAGCCTAATACCAGCAATAAAAGGTGAACTACCATATTTGACATAAAAAGCTGTTCGAAAGTGATTACAAAATCAAGTAATTCAAGCATACTTGGAAATAGTTGGATTGATAAAATATTTGTTTACCGAATCGATGGTAATTAAATTTCAAACATATACAACAAACCCAAGAATCTGAACCAAATTTAATCCTTTAGGCATAAAACGCGTGATAAAGCTCTTAACAGCCAACGCTGAAATGGCTACCTAAAACTAGATGGAAATATCTTTAACATTAATCATTGTAGTGTAAATTATAGTCGTTGCCGTGCAAAGTTAACTTTTGTATTTCATACATTTTTGCATTAACGTAATTATAGTAATTAATACATTAATTATGCACTTTGTTTAAATTCCTCTCTTTTTCAAAAAAAAAATGTAAACACTGAAATATTGTTCATTGCTACAGCGTGGTTTACTTTTACTTTTCCAAAGCATATGCAATACTAAAAATGGACCATTGGTGAGATTACGCATACGCCCCGTGTAACGCATCAAATTAAAATTGCGTTTAACCAAAGCTCCTTTGACAGTACAAAAAGGAAAAGTCGACTGTTATCAAATTAAAATAATTAAAGATGTTAACTTAAAATTGCACATGGCGTATTGCGCATTATTAAAGGATCACGCAAAAATCTTAATTACTTAACTAATTTAATTCATTGCAGTAGTTAGCTGATTAAGTTTTACTGTTTACAGAGATGGCCTTAATTGAGTTGCATCCAATAGAAATGCAAATCCTTCAAGTCAATCGCTAACACAAAATGTCATGCTTAATTACTTAGAAAACAATTCTATAAAGGAATTTTCGCATTTCATCCTAATTGCTCAAGCTGAAGTACTCAAGCTGATGCAGTCATTGACTTTGAATGGCAAGATAAACATAGTAAGTTTGCCTGGATGCCCCAGGGGCTGAAGCACAATGAAGCTTAGCAAATAATTGCGCATTGTCTGCTAAGTTTCCATTGCTCTGTAACAATGACGAACTTTGTGTGTTTTATCATGCAGCCGTGATTCAACAGTTTGCTAAGGCCTTATAAAGTACCTGAAATCGTATTAAATTGCTCGTTCAGGGAACCGTTTTTAACACTGCTTACTGATAAATTGGCTTAACCAAGCACATACTATTATAGTCCATGAGCAGCTGCTTTCTACTTGATTCACTTTTACATTTGCTTCCACTTTGTAATTTCTAAGTCATTTTAACTATAGCAACAACTGTACTAGCGAAAATCCTTTGCTTAGTTATCCTTGCGCAGGCATCAACTATTTTTCGTCTGAATTCTTTGTTTAACTGCTCTACAAATGGTGTCAATTTTTACTAGCTTTGAGAATGTAAGCAGAGCTTTTAAAAGCTATGAGCTCCTCAATTAGCTTTTGAATGTAAAGAAAATTGATCTTTTCATCCAATTACCTTTGTAAATCATTTTGTATCTTTGTAGTAATAAATGAGAAACTAAAATTCTACTATTCTACTAAGAAAATTTATTAGCAAACCAGGCAACAATCTTGATTCCGATGTAGTGCGCCAAACAAGAGTGTCAAGCAGTCTGCATTCGACTTGAACTGCTTGCATACAGTTCACTGCAAGCAGTTTTTAACCGTAGAGAATTGATTTGCTTAGCAAAATAATTTCTGCTAATTATAAGTTTTTTTTCCAGTTCAATTGGCAGAAGTTTTGAATTTACTCTTGAACATTAAATTGCTTCGAGAAAAAACGCGAGCAAAATTGTATTTTATCTCGGTTACCGCTGAGCTGCTATCACCTACTTTTCATCAAGTTTTCATTGAAAATTATGCAAATGGCGTAGATTTTTTTGCAAGTGTTGAAGTGGTCGGAATATCTACCAAAAAGGCTGTGACGAGCATCCGCGGAATTTCTAAAAGTTACAAACTTTTCCTTTTGCATCATCCAATGCCAGAGGCAACAACAGCAACAGCACCAACGAACACCCAACCGTAATTCAACACTTTTGTATTTTAATTTTGTTTCATTTCATTATTTTCAAGAGCTCAGGTGTAGGATTTTGTGCACTTTACTAGCTTAGTGCTCCTCATGTATACCATTGCCTTCTCTTTTTTTCTTTTACTTTTACTTTTCTTGCTATTTTTGTAGTGCCTACAATAAATAGAGGAAAAACATTTCAAGCTGTTTGCTTTTTGACACTGACGTGAAAGCAATGAATGAGTAATGAAAATAGCACATCTCTCCCCCACTCTCTCTCTCTCTCTCTCTCTCTCTCTCTCTCTCTCTTTGGCTGTTTCTGAATACATAAATTCTAAATAAATCAAATTTAAGAGTTATTGAAAAACTTTTAAAAGCTAAGTGATTTGAAGAACATTCCATATGCCACCGAAATTTTTGATATCATCAAAACAGATTGGGCAGCAGAGGTTTTTGTCCGACAACTTTAAAATCGCACCTATTCTATCCTTAGAATTTAAAACACAGTAATTCTATCTCAAAAGTCAGGTCAACTTTAAGTAGACGTTACCTATTTTAATCGATTTTTAGCAATAAAGTACAATAATAGATCTTTTTAGATAAGGTACAAATACGTTACAAATGTGTTAATATTTAATTAAGTCCGAAGCTACTACAACTCGGTGCTCTGCTTGCGAATACTAAAAGAACTCTTAAGTACCGAATTTCCCCAAAGTGCTTTAAAATCAATTAAGATACCATAAATTTTTTACCAACAATGTGTTTTTTTGCCTCTTTACACCAATTTCCCACCAACTCATCGATTTGTATCCTGCAGCGTAAAAAATATTTCAGTTATTTCTTGTTAAAAAAGTTTAGAATAATAATGAAAAATAAAAAAAAATAAAAAAAGCTACGAAGCGTCAAAGCAATGCACACAAAAGTGCAACACCTATTGACGCATGAGCATGGAATTTTCACAGCTATCTCTCAGATTTTTAATAAATATTTTGTTGGAATAATGAAGTTTATTAATAGAATAATAGCTTTTCAAGCTATTTTGACAATGCATTGTGCGTTCATATATATAACATGAATAAATATCAGATATAAATATTGCTATCTATTCGGACATATTCAACTATTTTGTTTTTAGGGCGGAAAATGTTTCATTTGTTTCTGATTGCTCTAGATTTTGCATAGAGAACGATGAGAAGCGAAATTTTTCATTATCAAACGTACAAAAAGTTTTCGCAAAAAACTTGTAATAGCAAACGCATTCCAACCTTTGTAGATCTTTTTGTTTTTTAGTCAATTTATTTTACATCGCCTATATGTTTTAACAATATATCTAGAGTATTCTAATGTACCCGGTATGCGGTACTCCTGTACTCATACTAGAATTAAATCTGCATTTTACATACAAATAAATATACAAATGATTTTTGTTTTTAATTTAGAAAAATAGTTTTATTAAAAATGAATCAAACTTTTTGATGATACAATTTAGTATTTTAACTTATGCTCACTACAGGATCGATCGATTAAAATGGGTTTACTTTTTTTTCAAGCTGCGATAGTAACCAATAGACGTTCGCATCGAAATGCAAAACTAATCCAGATATAAGCAGAAAAATTAAACAAATAACAATAACTTAGATAGATCCTTAAAATGCTTATTATTATCATTAATTTTTATTGAACACAAAGTAACATCACCTTATGTTTATATGCGGATATCTGATCTTAACGTTCTTGGCATTTTAGTCTTGAGACTCATTTAAAAGATGATCATTTTGGTATTTATCTATAAGTATGTTTAATTAATGATTTTCCTTTTAATGGTCTGAAGGTCCAATAACCACCAATCGCATAGACTGATGTATGAAGCATATTTATGGTGTCTTGCAACATGTAGAGATAGCCCTGGTTCTAAATTCCGTCCCAAACACCACACGCGAAAAATTTTTGAAGCATATTTTTATAAGAAAGCTGAGCTGATCTTCGAAAGATTTTCTTTGATTTAATGGAAATTTTAATAAAGATATTTTTATTACTAAGTTTATTAAATTTTCTTCTAAATTTTTACATTTTTTAAGTCTTACTTGAATAAGTATTATATATATATAGTTGTTAAAATCAATTTTAAAATTAAGACATATTAAAATAGGAAAACATAATAAAAATAAAACTAATCCCTAGCCTCATGGGTGAATTTTTTATAGATATGCAGCATCTCACATCTGAGGCTAGCTAGGAACTTGAATTTACAATGTAAAAGATGAAAACAGAATGTAACATAAAATTTCAGACATTTTTTATCAAAGAAGCCTAAAAACAACGTTGACCAAGTTGGGTTTTTATAGCTCCGAAATTGAATGGACAAGCGAAACGTACAGTAATTTTGTAGTATACGGGTCATTAAATTCTTTTGAAATCGCTTAATAAATGCAAGAACCCCACTAGCTGGATTTAAGGTTTCTGCTTATAAAAAATGTATCTATTGTATAGTAATCTGCTACAACAACTACTTTATTTACGGCTTAAAAATATATATAATATATTTCGAGTGACTTTATGTGTTAAGCAGAAAATATCGAAATCACATATGCGAATATTTTAATTTTTGAAAAAGTTTACATTCTGTTATATACACAATGCGCATCTATTTTTGGGCACTTTGGCTAACAAACAAACAGAAAAATAGCCTTACCAAACAGTAAATTTAAACTTTTGTTTATAATTAGTAAAAAATTAAAAAAAATATATATATATATATGTGTAGTTCAATTGAAGCAATTAAGTGTAAAGGAATTTTTCAGCCAATAGATTAATAAAATTTTTATTTGTTTGCTTTTCACATAACGCTCATATATTTATTATACGTACATACAAACATATATGTTGGTGTAGAAACACTGTGTGCTTTATTTTGTATGCTTTCATCGTCGAAGCAAAAAAAAACTATTTTTTTTTTTTTAAACTCAAAACACTTTTGAAATGCTACATAGACGATTGAATTATTTATTTAAAAAGATATTTTGGCCAGCTTGTCAAAATCCAGAAACTAAAGAGCTATACAATATGTCAATCACTCAAATGCCTGAATATTTCACACATTTACTTAACCAAAAACACTTTCGGAACACAGCCCACAATTTCGTAGAGTCCAACGCACGCGTCGAAAACAAATTTCAGACTAAAATCAAGATAATTTTTCCGGCAGTTTGCTGCTGGCACAAGTTGCCGAACAGCCTGAAATTTATACAGACCTTATGTTTGATATAATTAATCGAATTACTTGCCATTAAGTGCACAATGTTAACTTGTTTTAATGAGAGTTTACAGGCCTGAGCAAATTAAAAAAATAAAATAAAATACATAAAAAAAGGAACTAAATTAATCACTTAAGATACCAATTATTCCAAGTTATAATGAGATAATGCAAGAACTTTTTATTTAAAATCTTCGAAGCCAATTGTCAAAGTTCACTACTTACTTTAGCATTTGATTTACTGCGAAGTACCATGGAAATCTCTGGTCGAGCCAGCTTCACAATTTTGTGGCTGAAACTAAGACGCGCACGTGCCGCCAATGTCGGCAAATGGTATTAGGAATGTGAAAAGTGGCAAACTAGTGCTGTCAACGCAAAGTGATTTTTGATTAATTTATGCATGCCCCTGCGGCTATGCAATGCTTTTGACAAGCAAACTGAAATTAATTGAAATTGTTTTAGATCTTGAATGGAATCATTAAATAGGAAATGCCAATTGGCAACAGCTGCTTTTTACTGTTGGCCATAAAATGCTGAAAAAGAAAATAACCAGATCGGTTAACATGCAAAATGTTAACATTTTGAATGAAGCCTTAATCCGTAATGGCAACCGCAAACAGTTCCCAAGGATTTTAAACTTTAGCTTCAGCAGAAGCCTGAGACGTTATATGTGACTGCGGTTTCATGAAGATGGTTAATAAGCACGCCCAATACTCAAAGGAGAGGAAGAACCAATTTGATGATGGGATTAGGGGACTACCGTATCCCATTGCTCATTGCAATTGAAAAGTTTGGGCATGGAGATTTATAATTACCATAAAATATGTCAAGCTTACAACGTAACGTCGTAGTTCTGTATTATATACTTTGAGTTTTATATGGATCTGTATGCAAGACTTGGTAATGTCCGTGATAGCAGCCAAGTAAGTTTGACTTATATTTTTGCAAATGGACCTGCATGAAAACGTAATCCCATTAGGAGTTCTTAAACTTCTTGTCGACATTTTTTTGTGTTTGTTAAAAAACTATTTCAGATTTTGGAAAACTTCTAAAACTCTAGACCAAAAATTTAAAAAAAAAGGGCTAATTTTATAGTTGCGCAGGATTATCTTTCTCGTGGACTCCATTTTACAAGTTATTTATGATCTCATGTTCATTTTAACTATCACACAATTTAGGTTTTTATCTGCTGTAATAATTATATTTCGAAAGCATACCACGAAACCAATTCGATTTTTCCATCGAATTTTATTTGGCAATGGTGCACAATTCGTGGATTTTGGTTTCCACTTTCGGAACCACATAATAGATAATGTCGTCGAATAAATCCTTTTGGTATAAAAAGCTTTTATATTGCGCAATATTTTTTTTTGTTTCGCTATGATGCAGAGAGTTTTGTACTAGCGATCAGGGTTCTAAATCAGAAAGAAACTATTGATGCGACATCATCTTAATTTACATAACATTCACCTACAATATATGCGCATAATTTCAGCTACATTTTATTTTTTCAGCTTTTAAATTGTCTCCAATTATAATTAAAAGATACCTTCTAAAATCAGAGATGTAATTATACTCAATTATAATACAAGTAGTGAATTTTCTTTTACTATAGAAGCGAGTTTGAATTCATCCACAATTAATTATAATTGAATAAATTAAACAAAACTATTTCCTTATTCGATAAATACGAATGCATCGATGCTTTTCTTAACTCAACAGAGACCTAGCTCCAAGCTAAGGATTGTGCAATTGTAGAATGAATCGCATCAGACCGATTCATTTCAATTCTTTCTGAATATAAATATTATGCATCTCGAGTCCCAATAATATCAATAAACTAACTAGAAAATACCTCAATTGAATGCTTAATTTAAACTAGATTTAATTCTAAAATTATTTTTCGATTCAAACTTTTAATCAAGCACTTCCTTAACCCCGATCAAATTCATATAACTGGCATAGGACAAGTCGGCAACCCTTTTTCACAGAGTTTATTTCTGAAAGCTGTGTCGAACTACTGAAGCAATATAACACACTTAATTCCATAAAAGGAATACAGGGAATGCAATAGTCGACTACTCCAGACTTTACAGTGCGCTCACATATTCTACATCATTATAAAAACAAGAAAACATTACATTGTCACAGCATATAGTATAATAGTTTGTATAATAGGATATTGCCAATTAACATAAGGAACTTTTATTGTATATCATTTCTTCGAGTCGAGCATAAAAAGCAACAAAGCCAAATCGATTTGTTTTTGTTTATTTTTTTTTCTTTTTTTTATACATATTTGTAGCTGTCTTTCTGTTGGCTACCTTCAAGTTCTGGCACAAGGATATATGTAAGAAAGTATCTACCAGAGAATAAAGAAAACAAATGACTCTAAGCTTTTCCATGCGCACTCGACACGGCAGGGATTTCACATAACTGTCCATGACATTGACACATTATTACAACTTAAAATGGCGAACATTTTGCAAAACACACACACACATACACACACCTGTGCAAATTAATTGGAAAGTTAAATTAAAAGTAAAAAAATGACATATAAATTGCGTGAGTGTGTATATTTGTATATGTTCTTTTACAAATTGTTTGGGTCCCACATTCAAATATACCTAAATTTGGGTTTTCAACATATTTCAAAACCATGTTGACATGAAAATACCGTCTTCGAATGTAATTAAAATACTAAACAAACATAAAAAGTCAAATATATCTGCTATATATTTATATGTATGTATATTCCAAGTGTCACACTGTGGATGAGAGTGTGAGCGTGCATGGGAGCAAAAAAAGTCAAAATGTCACAGAACAAAATTAAATGAGCACAAGTGTGCGCGCCTTTCCATGCTTTTAATGACAGTTAAGGCCGCAAAACTCGCCCCACTGTGCACATAAAAAACGCACATAATAGCAAAAGGCATCGCCAGGATTCGCATCAGCAGCAGCTGTAACTAAAACAGGAAGTAAGACAACAACAAATATTTTGTCCCTTTCCAAAAAAAAATCCAACTCAGCTTTATTTTTGTGTGAGGCTATGCATCTGACAGATACGGCCCTTGGCGAACATTAAGTATGACTGGTTTATATTGTTTTGTTGTCGGTAGAGTCATTAAAAGCCATAGGATTTACCTGACCATTGTATTGGCTGTTGGTGCTGCCAACCAGCTGTTGGTGGTTACGTCAGTTATTGGCAATTCACTTAGGCTTATGGTTTAAGTCATAATTGTCAATATAAAAGTCATCGGTTATGGAAAGAGCGTACATACAATTAAAATAGTATATGTGGTAGTTGAAATTTTATAAAAGACATGAAGATATCTCACATCTCATATTGCTCATATAGTACTCGTAACGAGTACAATTCTCAGCACTACCTTACTTTTTTTGATAAAACAAACTTTGACTTCAAATTTTGCTTTTCACTTTTTGATAAATTTATCTTGTGTGTATGCACTTCCCGTTTTTTGGCCAAATAAAAGTCATAAAAACAAAAACTCGCTTTTGCCTTGCCAAAGTGTTTGCACAAAGATGTACCTGCTACTTTTGGAATTTAATTTTCCTGCACATTTTTGCAGAAAAAAAAATACTACTGCATATGGAAAAACACAGCTTGAGCTTCGGCTGGTAGAACACACCAGTTAAAAAAAAACAGTCAAAACAAAACTTTCGTGAAGGCAGCAGCTACTAAATCAATATGGAACACCTCATATTTTGTGAGTTTATGTGAGCTGCCAAGTGTCTGCACAGTACTGACACTTCAACAAAAGAATAAAGCGACTCCACCAGAAGCCACATGTACATGGCAATACTATTTCCCTAGATTGTTTCGCCATCTGCTCTACTTAATTAAGGTAGCATAAGATGCCCCAAAGGCCTGAAGCTTTAAGTAAAGTCTACGGCTTTTGCTAAAAGCTTATTATATATCGGAATGGGTAGGTTTCGCTTGCTTGAGCTGGTATTTAGTTGGCGGATGCTTTATCAATTTGTTGATATTACAGCTGTGCGTATACATAATATAAGCATAAGTAAATACTTATACCTTAAACCAAAAACATTATATTTGCCACAGTCTATGACTGGGTCATAATTCACAGGCGTTGAAATAGTAATTATATTGGTAAGAGATATTGCCAGCGTTATCGCTAACAAATGAGCAATTTATCGCCACAGATGATACAGATACTCACTGTTCTATCGAAGTATTATGTATAATAAATATATATATTGTACATCAAGAGTGTTGATTTCAGTATGGGCCACATCAATTCTAATGTCACACCATATTTGCCTAAATGAAAATATACACGTTTTTTTCCTGCATTTACAATATTTGTGTTTGCGAAAAAAAAATGAACTGGAATAGAAAAATATCAATTGCCGAATTGCTAAAACGTGCTCAACAACTAGACATGATTGCGGTCAACCTAAAAGGGGGCACAAATGCTAATGGATTGGCCACACCTAAGGGCACGACAACGACAAAGTAATCAAATATTCCTTCAATACCCTCAACCCTTCTTGGCACAGCTAAGTTCGCATTGTTGGGTTCATATTAAAATGTCAACACCTAAATAGACTTGTTTTTTTTTATTATTATTACTGACATAAAGAAGCACATAGCCAACCTTCACTAATTGGAACAAAATCAAATATCTTTTTATATTTTTTTTTTTTTGCTTAAAAATTCCAGCAGTCTTTTGCTCTATACTTGCTATTAGCGAAAAAAGATAAAATATGCTTTTGTTATCATATTTCATATATAGCAAAGTATTCGGTATAGTAAAAGCGAAAGTAAAGAGTAAATATTCCGTTTATGCTTTGTGCTTGAAATAGTTTGCATCTTTTTAACTAGATGAAGCCAAAGAAAATTGTATCGTGCACCTGGAGCACGAAAGTTTAATACGATTTGAAACTTAAGTTTTTTAAATGTTTCTATTTCAAATTTGATTACAGAAAGTTGGTAAAGATGAATACATATTGGTAAAAATATACAAGGCAGGGGTTGCTAATATTACATTCAATGCAAAATTTGTAGCATGCACAAGAAATATACATGTCATTGGGTTAAGCGTATCCGCGGACACTGATTTAACAGTTTTCTTAACTTTGTAAGTGTATGAAATATGCAAAATATCCATCTTATAAGAGACATTCGGTAGAATGAGAGTCAACAGCAAAATGAGAGTGCCTACTTTGAGATTTTAAAATGGAACGGAAAGTTCTGCTAATTCTTTTTAGTGAAACGGTAAGCCCTTGAGTGGGCCCATGTCACGCTCTTGGAGTTACAAGAAGCCATCAAAATAAGTGATATTGGAGTTCACACCACGACTGCTTCCCAATTGATGGGATATTTTTTATAATGAATTCTAGAAATAGTCATTAATAAAAATTAGGCACATGATAAAATATAACCCTGGTTAAATCCATATATAAGCACATGGTTTAATTGTCTAATAAATTTCTTTCATCTACGGCGAAGGTGAGAAGTGCAGCATGCAACATCTGAATGTGATTCAGGCTTACATATTGGCTTACTTAAAAAAAGTGTGTAATCTAAAATGGCAAAAAATTGCAAAGGCAGTATTTGTCAAAATTCCGTATAGTGCCTTTGGAAATATGGCATCACAAACAAATATTATTTCCCTAAAAAAACATCATGTCAATATTGGTAAAATGCAACAAGCTGATGGAAACTGTTTGCCAATTTTAGCTAACAATAAAACTGCAAACAATACAATCCAATATACGGAAAAGCCGATGGCCATCACATAAAACGTGTCTAAGGTCTACTTGTTAAAGGTTGATAATTGGAATCATATTTGTCCATGATGTGTTCCAGGTGCAAAACTGCTCTATCCACTCATTGATTGTGTAACATCCGCTTCAGGGCCCTGAGAAAAAAAATATGTTTGTGACCCGACTTGCCGATTAAAATTGCATTTTGTAAATATTGTATATATGCTACAATCGAGTAGACAATATATGTTTTTATACAAAGCAATAAAATTAATATTTACTTAAACGATTTTTTGCCAACATAATTGTGCGAGAGAAAATTCTATTGTTGAAAGATAAAAACTAAGTAATATCTAACATAGTTTTGTTGAAATATTTTTTTTCATATCCAGCGCAGCAACATTAAAAAAAAAATGAACTTATGATGATTCTATTTTCTACAGAGAGCAATTTGACATTATCTAAAACGTACTTTAAAGTCGACCAAGGACAGCTTTTATATACCCTGCAACGCTTCTCTGCAATCAGAATAATATTGATGAACGTTTGATTGGTGTTCTTGTTTTACGAAATATTGGAAAAAAACCGACATTTTAGTAGGAGTTATAATGCCAGAAAATACTAAAAAACAACTCCTTACTTAATACTTCTTCTTCTACTTCTGGCTATTAATTCTAAAGATTTGTTTCCAGAATTGAACATAAACAAGGTCAAGATGCTTTGCAAAACATATATTTAAGAGACAAGAAAATCGAATATTTTACAAATTACTTTAGGATATTTAATTTACAACGATTTACAAGGCAAATAATCATTTCGAATTGCTGGTTAAGATCATCAGTCAACGACTTTTAAAAAAATAATGTATAGCTTAGAACATTTTTGTCTTTGTGCAAGATTCAGGTTTACCATAAACTTAAAGGATACTATTGCGTATATCAATGCGAATGTATTTTTGTCAGTAAAAGATTCTTTCTAACATTTTTAAACAAAGATTGGCTGTCGGTAGCATAGTGGTAGCGCAATTATCTATTAAAACCAAGATGTGGGTTGCTTAAATTCCCGCAACACCATTGGCGTCTATGCCAAGCACTCATATCGCTAGTAAAAATATGCCATTTGCCTAAGTAAATCTATATTAATTCAAAACGCTACCATTTGAATATGTCTAAAAATTGTAGGCACTCTTCTTGGAATAGCTATTAATATAGATAGCGCTATGATAAGCCTTGGAAGCGATTTAAGTCAATATAGACACTTTACATTTCGACAGAAAACATATAAGTTTTAAGCATTCCGTTTTTTTTTTTTTTTTGCAAAAGGCAAAGACAAAGCAGATTTAGTACAACGTTCGAGGTACTCGTAAAATCTTAAGCTTAAAAAATTAAGATTAATTTTGCTAAAAAACAACGCATTTTGTACCATTGCATATAGTCTCTAAGCAAATCGTCAGATTGAAGTGAATGAAGTGTTTCAGATAAGTTAACTCATTATTATTTGCTGCTTTCATATTACAAATAAGCAACTATTTCTAAATAAATTAAGTATATGTGCTCTATCTATAGCTTTATGCAATTGAATTAAGTGAATTAAATTCATGCCATTAAATCAACATAATTTTCAAGAGTTTGATGGGCTTACATTTACCATATTATAAACAATTCATAGTATGCGTTGCAGCACTGTAAATATTCTTAAGAACTATATATATGTTAACGTCTTTTGGCATTTTCAATTCAATTAAATTAACATTATAAATATTTAAAGTTAACTCAACTTTATATAAAACACGTAATTTCTTGGAAATCCTGTGAATAGCCTTTCAAATAAAACTTTTAGCAAACTGAATAAAATAAACTTTAAAATGTTAACTAAAATTGCAGCGCAAAAACAAATAAAATAGCCTTATGTTGTGCCTTGCCAACTTAGGCAAAAGGTCAAGGTTTTAATTGAGACAACAATCAATTGTAAAAAAAAAAAAACAAAAAACTGTTGCCTACTGAGTCTTTATATTTAGAAGACCCGATACAAAGTAAGTAACACAACCAATATAAATATAAAAATGTTATACAAATTATGCTCTAACCAACATAGTATTTCAATAAAATATATAAAATTTTAAAATTCACAATTTTTTCCATTTTTTTGTGTCAATTTCTTTTAGTAAAAAACATATGATTTAAATTAATCTGACACAATTTCATGCCAAATAAAAAAACGCACTTTTATTCTCTTTTCTATTTTATTCCTCTTCAACCTCTTCAGAATACATTACATTTTTGTTTAAATTATAATACTTATGCACCCACACATTAGCCATTAAGCCCCAGCACGCTGGCTTGGCTATTTTTGTGAACACATACAAATCAATTACAATAACTTAAATCCTAATTGAAATAAACTTTAGACAGATTTGGCCAAAAACCAAGAGAGCGCATCGTAGCACAAAAGACGAAGAAAAATGTTGCATACCCAAAAGGCGCAAAAGCGTTTCGTAGTCAAAAGGCAAACAAAACCATTTGTAAATCTTGGCCTTAACATATTAATGGGCTTTTGGCGTTCTTTTCGCACTTGATGCGCCAAATATATATTGCGTATCGGGATTTTAGGTAAGAGTATGAGCTCATGATAGACTGCTCACATTGGTCATGGCGTATTCGACATTTATGCAAATTCTCATTCAATTTATCTTCATTGAAAAGCCACGAGCGACCACCAACAAGTGAACGCCTCCAGCCATTCGGTCTATATGCCAATTAGAAAAACGGTTTAGGGCCAACAGCCAGTCCCTTTGCTTTGTACACAAGGATGTGCGCATGTGTTTACTGCCTAGGGCGTCAGGCGCCAACATTCACAGATATATACTTACAAACGTATTAACACTCTGCACTTATAGAGTACAAAGGGTATACAACAAACATACACAGAAGAACAGAAGAAGTCTACCAGACCAGACATTACCATGGATTAAGGTTAATATTGCTTCAGAAAACGAACACGAACAGCTTAGTCGGCTTTAATTTAAAAATGAATATTTGGTCAACAATATAGAGTTCTCATTTGCATGCAGATGAATATTTTATTGCAAGAAAAAATAAATTAGAAAAATATAATGTATAAATTGCCATTTTGATTTAATATTTGGCACAGTTCTTTAAAATACTAAGTGTAATATGTAAAACTTGATATCTTTTGATATCTTGCTGTATTCTGAAACAATCGAAATTTAAAAGTGCCGATCAGTCCTATCGGATCTATAAATATAAAAGCAACCGGTTTGACATTCTGATTGGGAATACGAAAAAAGGTTGAGTGCGTTAAATCTGAGAGATTCAGCTTAATAAGCATGTGAAGTGTATCGGATACTAAAAACATGGAATTTTTGAGTGATTTTCCCTGTAGGAATTATAGAATATGGCCAAGCTATTGGCTGCCGAACTTGGTTATAATATCTTCATAAAGAATTTTGACATAGTGATGGGGACTTTTGCAGCATTTAATCATTTTTAAAAAATTATTTAAATTGATATGAAAATCGGTTTACTTGACTCTAAGAACCACCAAAAACATACTTTGGAAAAAGTGCAGTATTATGGAAAAAGTACTGATCAATTGGCTGAATTGAATTGGCTAAAAACAAAATTGTCTCAAACTGCTTCTACAACAAAACTCTACAAGACTTTTTTAATAGCTTTAAAGATTTGAGACTAATAATAATTTTAAGCGGTTTCTCAGGGGTGCATAGCAAAAGAAATCGTTATCTGAACCACGTAAGAACGAATTCGTTCGAAATTGTTCGTTTCAGAATTTTTGCTTTCCAAAACAAGTCAACAAGTATTTTGAAATAAAATACGTAATACCGAACATGAGTCTGTTCATAGCGGAACACGAAATATGTGCAGATACAAAATCAAAAATAAACGCATAATAAACGTGACGAGGAAATATCACATTTGCAATAGCACTGATGCATTTGCCTATCACTCACATTGCTCTCTTTTTTTCTAATATAAACCATTTACCGACTGTAGCAAAATGTGTTGAAGAATAGTCAAAGGCAATAAATTTATTATAAAAAATTAAAAGAACAAAACAACGTTTCATTAATTGTTTCTTAATTCTCTTACAGGGTATTCAAAAGTCGGCAGCTCCCGCAGCTACATTATCTTTATCAAATTGATTTCATAGTATGCCAAAAAAAACGCGCACATTTAACTTTTGCTTGTATCCTCTGGAATTCAAATTTTCGTTATGGCTCAGTAGTTGCCACAGCATTTGCTTCGTTACCTCTCTGACATGGGTTAGATGTGGCCCAAGCGGTCAACAAACATGCAACACGCACACACACGCACACACACATATGTTTTATTAGAAAATGTTTTTTTATTAAGGCAAATGCTCTACGCACAAGTTACAGCACCACTTGATGCCTTTTTTTGCCCCCTTTTTTATGTGCTGTTTATTTGAAGGGTTCTCTTCCTTTTTTTATTTGCCTTTAAAAAGCATTTTCCACACATGGTTTGGCCAAGATTAACTATTTCCGTCACGTCCGCATTTATGCCAAGTGTAACACATACAATCGTTTTTATCTTTAAGCACATTTACTATGAGCTGTTAATGTGCACATCATCAAATTAAAAAAAAATAAAAAAAAATACCACAAACCGGAAACGAACTAAAGCGTTTCCCTTTGTTTTTGGCCATAACCATTGCCAGAACATGCATTAACCTAGATGAGCTTTTTTGCAAAAAAAAAAATCAACAAAAACAAAATAAAAAAACCTGAAAAATTGAAAACAATGTGTATCGACAGACTTGACCATATATGGTATATTTTTGACAAGGGTTGGCAGCACTCTATTTCATACACATGTCCAACTTTAAATTGAGCAAACCACAAGACGCCAAGCGACATTTTTTTTCATGTATGCCAAGGAGCAGCATTAAGAACAGACAGAATTGAAGAGTCCTTGTTTCTGACATTTTTACAATAGTCTACTGTATGTCGTATTATACTAGAGCAGCTGTGTATAAGCGAAAACTTAAAGTTTTTAACTTATTTACTTTTATCAAGTTTTAGATTATAAAAACATACATCACATTAATATCCTTGAGTTCGCATTTACTGGGCGTTTTTTAATTGGTGACCCGATTCTCGAAAGGCATATCTTTAAAGAAAATTTTATCTTTTGCTACAATGAGCAACTTAATTCCACACAGTAAGATCAGAAATTCAGCTTAATATCAGCCGAAATGATATTTTTCAAAGCAATGCTGCAGCAAATGGAACGCTGATAACTCACAACGTTGCATCCTAATAAAACACCGTCTATATGAACGCCTAGATCTTAGATATGAAAAGCCCTAGGGCAACAACATTTTCTGAACAACTTATCAGAAAAGATGCAAGTTTTTCGATATCGAAAAAGACTTTGATGATTTATAGGCATTTTTTAAAATATTTGAGCGCATTTCAGCCCCCAATAGTTTCTGGCTCTTGTCAAACACTGTGTCAAACATAGTCAAGATCGATTGACAAAAAAACCCATCACTATTACGTGTATAACACTTTTGTTTTAAAAGTAAAGTAGAGCAAATGAAGCTTATAAAAGTATTTTGATGTGCCAAATCGAATTTGATCAAAGTCAATATATATATGTTCTAGGGCAAATCGGAAAAAACTAAATTTTGTTGTATTTATTAACCCCAAAAGTTTTTAGCGATTACAATTCCTGTACCAAGATCAATCGAAATTAATATTCTAAAACATAGGATCTCATAGGACTACACAGCGTAAGTGCAGCCAAGATAGACGGTAGCAAAGCTTTCTACAATTCGTTAAGCTTATTTTGCTGCAAATGTCTTGCTTTGCTTACAAATATCATCATTTAGTCTAACATAATGACATAAGCACGTGCATTACATGTAATGCGTCCTCTTTATGCATAAATAGTTTTCAAATGCTACCACGTCGTATGCGCAATTTAATTGAGCAAAAGCTTAAAAGCTTTTGGCCAAACGCGCTGACATTGATGGCTGCTTAAGAAGCAAACGTGGCTGGCTCTTAGCTCAAGTGCTTGAAGTACACATGGTTACACTTGGTCAACTTTCCATTGTAATGGTCTTCAACAAGGTTGCTGCAAAATGGCCAACTGATGAACTAAACCGACTGGTAATAGCCATTGGCCATTGGCCGGGCATTCAAGTGTCACTCGTCGTGACAAAAACCAATTTAGTATTTTATGCCAAACCCAATCATTCTTTCGCCTGCTTGTCGTCTATATATAATCATTTTAGGGCGTTATATCGTGCTGACTAATGATCTCTAATGCTTTGGGTTTATTTTGGCTTTGTTTTTTTTGTTTATTGTGGTTTTGGAACAAGCACTTGACCAACTTTAAATTTGTGACACTGACTCGCATTAATTTTTTTTTTCTTTTGCTGTTGTCAAGACATTTAATTGACTCAAATGGTTTTTTGAGCCCTTAGCCTGATGACGATCCAAGCGAATTAAATAACGAACGAGCACGGGGTCTTATGTAATTAAAAGCAGAACACATAAATTAGAAATATTTCTGTAGTTTTGCACAATTTTGTCAAACAAGTAATTTATGTGCTGCTGCTGGGCGTTTCGACTCATAAATGACAATGGATTTAGGGGCGCTGAGGACTGAAGCCGAAAAAAAAAATATTGTCAAATACATAATTAAAGCTAAAGCTTGATAAAAAGCTGAACTTTGAGGCGACACCAAAACAGCCATACACTATATTATAGAACCTTTCAAAGTTTTAAGTCTTTTGTTGAAGATTATGAGAAGATAGTTAAGTTACATTTAAATGTACTCTGTTACATATGGTTATGGGCAACCATTGTTTTTTTAAAGCGTTTATAGAAATTTTGGAATATCACATGATTATCAACGATCAGTTCTAAAAGGCATAAATCCGCACATTAGATATCACTTAAAGACACACAATGGACATATATGCTGTCTACGAATAGGAATACAGAGCGTTCCATTGTTGTGGAGAATGGCTAAACTTTTAAAATTGTGAAGCAACTCACGTACCTTGACACCACTTTGCTCTCAGATGGCATATGTGTAGCAGAGATCTCTCTCGAACAACAAAACTAACGCAAAGAATGTGTCACGAACGTTTACTTGGGTAGAAAAATACTTTGCAAATTCTTCGTTCCCATATAGCAAGCGAATGAACCATCAGCTGAAGGAGCTCTACGAGGATAAAGATGTGGTCTGCATTATAGCAAAACATGTATCATAGATCAAAAAAAGTAAACATGTTGACGACCAAAACTCATCTGGAAAAGCCAACTGCAGGAGAGACAATCTTTCTCGTTATAAACAACAGAAAAAATTGCATTAATATTGTTGTAAAAAATTTAATAGATACACGGTAGAGAGTTTTCCATTTTCAAAATGCAATTTCAAAAAAAATTTCTATTAACACAAAAAACGTTCAACCTTTATAGCATAGTAATATAATCTTAATAATTCATTTCATAAATCAAATTTTTCTTTTCATTTATTTATTGAAAGCAATTAACAAAAACTTTTTTTTAATTAAATATATATGTATATATAAATTAAGTCAAACTCTTTAACGTTCTAAGTAAATTAATTAAATATTGGAATCTTTAGCGAATTATTTCGCTATTTTCGAAAGTAATAAAAACATTTAGTAAAAGACAAAATAAATTTAAATTTTAAAATAAGTATTAGTGATAAAAATGTTTTCAATAATTAAAATAGGAATAATAATAATATAATTGTGATAAAAAATAAAAATTAAGATTAAGCAATCTTAATATTGTATTACGAAATCTTGTCAAATTTAAGTTTTCAACTTTAAATGAAGAATTGTCTATTTTACCAAATAACTCTAAATAAGGCTTCTGCCCAATAAGATATTCCTAAATTGTAGACTTGAAATGAAGCATAATTTTTCACGTCAAACTGGAAGTAGTACAATTAGCCTAGAACGACTTTAAAGTATCCGAAAAAATAACTTGTAAGCCGATGTCGGTTAATAACAATAATTTTACTTCTAAAAAGCTTTTAGAAGAAAGTATGAATGATATATTCATTTATGTTTTTATTAAAAGGAAATAAAATTTTTAAACGTTTAAATTTATGTTAATTTAACGCAAAATATTATAATTCAGAGCGGTGTTTTACGTCAATATTCTGTATTCTGTAATATTAACAAGGACTACATTTTTAAAAATTTCCTATATTTGTGCCCGTTTTGCAAATAGTTAATATACTCTTTCCAACTGCATATGTAGTGTATAGCTTTTTATGAACTTTCTTCTTTTGTATATACATTTTAATAACTTGTTTAAAATGATTTCCATAGAAAACTCTTTGGTTACCTCAACTTACCAACAACCGCAAAAATAGTACTGGAAAAGTACTTTTGACCAAAGCCAAAAGTATTTGCACTTGAATATTTTGAATTTCTTTCAAATACATAAATGTTTTGTATATGTAAATAGTAAGTACTTGTAAACAAACATCTGTTCGAGAGCTCAAACAGTCTCTGCAAATTGTTTATTATTTAATATTTATGGGCTGTTGAAGAGAGCTGCAATAAACTTTATGTCTACGAACATTCCAGTCTGTACAAGTTTTTGAGTTTTTGAGTGCTTCATCTAAATGCAATTATAATAAAAAGATACTTATTCAAATTATTCAAGCACTATTAAAGTTCAATTAAAGTCACACGCTTAGTAATTAAAATCAATTACTCAAAGTGTACTTAAATGTCGTCTGAGTAATTATTGCATATATATTTATGGTGACAACTTGTGGAACTTATGGAACTTGGTTTGCGCACTCTTTGAGTCTCTTTTTGAGACAATTCTTGTTTTAACTTTTATTTGCAGGCTACAAAATATTCCATTTTAACACTCCGTTGTGCGCCCTTTTTAAGATCTTACTTTGTGCGACCGGTGTCTGGCCAGACCCCTATACCTTTACAAGCGTTTGTATGGGAATACACGGTACTTTCAAACGAATTTTTATAACAAGCAGGTAAATATTTTATGTTTCTTATCTTCTGCCTATTTAAGAATGGTTGGTTTGAAAATAAAACACATTTTTTGTCGTTTATTCCATAATTTAAACGAAATAACACTAATTAACGTCGAAAAAAAAGGTTCTGGCCAGACCCTGGTGCACAACGGTGGGTTAAAATAGTAGTTAAGTATTGTATTTCATATAATTATTCAAATATACACAAAACTTTGACACTTTTTTTTAATGCTTGCATTTGCCGACGAGCTTATATGCTCAAGATTAGATAAAAGAATTGTGGAAAATATTAATTGAAGGGAGTTTCAATTACAATCTTTCTCACTGGACAATGAGTACAAAAAGTGTAGTAAGCTACAATAAGTTAACTAAACTTGAAGCTGTGACTAAATTTATATTCATTTTATAAAAAAAATCATCCGTTTAAGAGATATAATTTTAACATTGCAGCAATTTAAATCAAAACTCATGCAAATTAAGACTCAAAACCAATATATTTAATGTAAATTGAAGTAAAAAGTCAAACAGAAATCTAATTAAAACCATGACAACACTTTAATAGAAAAATGTCAAGAAACTTTACCCTTTGCTGCTTAACCCTTACCACATGGCCGGCTTTCAAGTGGCATCAATTTACAATACAAAAATCCAAAGTTGTATGTATTGAGATATTTTATGGTTTAAATATAGTGCATATTTCTAGTATAAATTGGAAATTTGAACTACTATGAAAAACAAAATAAATGCGTCAGAACAGAGTTGTCTCAATTTGTCATAGTTGACGTTGAAAATCGATATTTTTAAAAGGGTC
This sequence comes from Chymomyza procnemis, assembly GCA_035046065.1. Classification (NCBI taxonomy): domain Eukaryota; kingdom Metazoa; phylum Arthropoda; class Insecta; order Diptera; family Drosophilidae; genus Chymomyza; species Chymomyza procnemis. Next base: position 4,129,989 of record JAWNOJ010000023.1, on the reverse strand, counting down.
AAAAATAACGTTCTAAAAATGCGTCAAATATATGCGAAAAGAGTACAAAATTAATGTTTATATGCGCTGCAAATTTATTTTAGCAAAGCATATTGACTTTCAATTTGTATTTGGTTTATTGGCATTTTTGTTAATTATTAGTTTTTTTATTATTTCAGATAAAATGTTAACATTAGCCTTGATGTCTGTGAAATAACAGATAAGCTTATAGTTGCCTTAACGCTGAATGATTATAAATAAATTTTCTTTTCGTTCGTTTTTAACTAAAATCATAAAATTGAAATAATATGAAGAAGCAATAAGTATAAAATATTTAATAAAAAACATCAATAAGGCATTCGACTTAAGAGTTTTAAAAATAGCTTCTTGGCTTTGTATCAACTAAAAACATCTACCACATAACTCGGCATGTTCTCGGAAAAATAAAATATGAAATATATTACTCTTGCTTCATGTTTAGGGCATTACAAATTTTACCGATAAAATTAAACATTTTTGTGTAGTTATTTTCATTAAAATTTTTTCGTTAGGTTGTGATAAAAATACTATAGATCATTCAACAAATATTAAATATAATTTTAATCATCGTCTTTTAAGTTACCGAACCACTGCAGCATTTTTCAGGCGGAAGTTTTCGCAATATAGAAAGCCGCAGAACTTGCGCTCAGACTGCACCAGCACCAAGTCAACATCTTGGCCGACAGCTAGGCTGCAATCGAATCCACGCAAGCCTATGCCTATAGCTCCAAATGCGTACTAGCAACCAGGCTCTCATTAGATGCGCCTAGCACCCGTAAGAGGATGCGCTTATTTTGGGTTCCCAGCCATCAAGGCATAGACGATACACGGAAGACGGAAACGAAATGGCAGTCAGGTTAGCTAAGCAGGGTGCCGAATTGACAGGAACGAGGGCTGAAGACTTAGGGATACCTCTAAGTGCTCTAAACATCAAATCGGAAGTAAGCGCTACAGTCGCTTGCGACAGATGGTGGCACAACACGAAGAACTGCCAAACCGCCCGCATCATGTGTGGGAAAACCGACCGGAATTTGCCAAGCTCATTTTGCATCTGAGGAAAGACTGCAGGCTAACGCTGGGCCACTACCTGACCACAGTCTATGCCAAAAGACTGGGCATCACTGACGACGATGCAGGACTCAAAGAAACCCTGAAACACCTTCTATGATCACCTCTAGAGATAAATTTCGAGGAAGACCAATGCTTGCAGAGTCAGCTCGCAAGCCACGCCTGAGACTGTTAGCTTACGCGAAACACACGCGCATACTGGACGACTAACGCATCCATGACCACGACTCACGGCCAACAAACTCCGGTTCCACTACTTCCACACTTTCTCTGGGGGCCTGCCGGCTTAAAGTATCCTAACCCAACCTACTGTCAAACACGTACACTTTCGTCTATAACTTAATTATGAGTTATAACTTACTTACAATCGCTTACAATGCGCTTGCAAAATATTGACCACCTTCATCATTTCTCAATTCTCTTATTCCTCGAAATCACATATCTTAGGCTGAAGAGCAACAAATATCAATACTACCCATAAAGGTCACTCACTCACTGGTGTGCATTATGGGCCAACGGCATCATTGACCCGTTTGTTATTGCGAATGCTGGACTTGGCTAACATTTGGACTAGAAAAGATGATGCCACATACTATACAGGCAGGCAAAACCACTATTAAATTAAGACCCCAGTTCGTTAAGAGGTATTCTCTTTGGAGCCAATCATTTGGCTGTCTAACCAAATGATATAAATTTTGTCTTTGGCAACATGCCCGCAATGATTGACGATCTGGAAGCCAATATTGAAAAACTTATTTGGAAGATACTGAACGATAATTTGCAGAAAGTATTTCAATTAAAACTATCTTCCAATATAAAATGTATCGATAGTTCTATTAACGTAAAGAAAACAGTCATATCTTTTACTGAATTTAATGATTTTCTTGTACTTTTCTAAATCAAATAAGTATGCTCTGATAAAATTATGCTTTACCCAATGATAAGCTACTCAAAGAAATTAATCGTGTTTAATTTTTATTCAGTTCAGTATTATGTTTTGTGATTACAAGAATAAATGCCCAATTTTTTAAATTCTAATCATAAACAAAACTCTAAATTCTTTAAGTTTTTACATGCCCAAATGTGCATAAAGTTTACAAAACAAATGATTCATTGGGGTAACATAATCTTTCTACAATAGATTTCAACATTGCCAACTGGCGGGATAGCTTTTTTCTAGCTAAACTGCAAGTTCGACCATGAATCTGCTGCTGGGGCCCTAACAAAACCTCAAATAGTAATGGCGGTGTAACCACAAGATAAATCCTGCATTTGTTTCCTATAAAAATGAGGCCTATATCTAGCTTTATTTTTATTAAAGTTCAGTCCATTTTTCTTTGAAATTAAGTGTCACTTTAACGAATTTTCACGCAGATATTAGTAGTTTATTAGCTGCATAGCTCATTTTGGCAGTAAAACAATAATAATTGGACGAAACTCGTCAAATCTGCTTACATGATAACCAATTTTCCTGGCTAATTGTGCACTTGTGTGTGACCTAATTAGAGGCCCAACTCAGTCCTAGTAAAATAGCAGCAGCTACAATATTTACTACAAACACTTGGAACACTTCTCCTGCATAAATAGATTGCTTATGACACAAATCTGCAACATATGTGACGTTAACTAAATCGAAATCGATGTACGTAGGTTGCTCTACATGCCACATGACAAGTTGAAAACAACAAGCAACAAACAACAATAAACAACACATGTCATGCTAACCCTCAATAACTACCTAGACCGTGCCACAAGTAGCCACATGGCTCACAACCAACGCAGTATATAAAAGTAAGCGCTGTTGTAAGAACATTGAGTATACGCCATGTTGCTTCTACGGCTATACTATATGCATAGTTTGCCAATCATGTGCATAAATTAGACAAAGTTGTGCCAACTAATTAGCTGCCACAATATTCAAAGCGTAACTAAAGTTGCAAGTTGCATGATACACATGATGATACTTAAAGGATATAATTTGAACTGGCCAGTTGCTTTTTTGGTATTCAGAAGAACTTTATGCTTTTTTTTGTTCTTTCGAATGCTGCAGTTTCTAGGAAAGCCATTACTATTCGTTTTCGTTAGCTGTTTCCAGCTTCTTAGTTTAGCTTCAAAGTTTAGTACAGTCATATATAAACTTTACAAGATTTGATTACTTTGCGCAAAAAATTGTGCAAATTAAAAAAAGTTTTAAAGCTTTAGATGGAATAATAAAAGTTTTTGGTTCTGCGTACTTTTGTAATAATGTACTAAGAGTGTAAGTTGAAATTTGCCGGTTTAGATGATAGATGTCGCTTGAAATGCGTATACATTTCTTTGAGTGGATATAAGTGTCATTCATTACTGTTGACCATAACCTATAAAAACATGTCGAACTTTGTTCCAAGAAAATTTCATATGCGGCATTCGTTGCTTTTCTTATTTCACCAACGAACAACGGTATGCTAGAAAATCTTTCCTGCATCAAATTGTCACGGGGGACTAAAAATTTAAAAATAGCATGGCTTTCGGCCTGGTGAGGCTGGCCCATCGACTCCAATCCAAATCGCTTTGGCAGTGAGACAAGGCTCTGTGTTGTTGGCATCAGTCTGGTGAGTTATTAAAATCTCTTAAATCGATTGATAAGGATCGTGACAGACAACAAAACATCAATTTAAGTAATGGTTTGACAGACAAAGTTATCTTGTAAAATGATAACGCGTCGGCTTGTACGGCTAAATTGGTGAAAATCACGGGAAACGAATTAATTGGAAAATATTGTTCCACCCGCTGTACTCTCCAGCCCACGTCCCGTTCGATTATGATTGTTTTGCATTAATGGGACACTCACTTGCAGAGCAGCACTTCGCCAACTTTGTAGAAATCGAAAAATGGACTGGTCGAATTCTTCGTCTCAAAAATATAAAAATGTTTTAATGGGAATGCATTCATAATTTGCCAAAATTGTAGAATGGAAGTTTGCATGATCCCCTGAAAATTCAATGCTTTATTTATCAGAAAACCGGCAATTTTCAATTTACACCCCTGTATATGTTGAAAAGTAAGCAACTGTCAGATGTTGCCCGATTTAAAAAATGAATTAATCTTTTTACAACTAATAATAGACGTCAATGACTAAGTACAAGCAGTTCATGTGCTCCAGTTTTCAATTTTGAAAACATGTCCTTATCCTCAATATACTTAACTGATAATATTGTATTAAAAAAAATGAATGAATGCATTTTAATGCCTCGTAAATTTCAATTAGGAAAAAATAGCTTTTGTTTATTAAAAAAAAAAAGAATTATATCCAAAAAGCTAAGTCGTTGTCGTGTTTTTAATGAACATATCGAAACCAAATTTGAATAGTAAGAGTTTTCAGAAGTTCTCATGCACGTTCCGGTGTCTTATTCAAATCGGTTGACGTGAAAACCCACCCAGCGTTATAAAGCCACATGATTTTGTAGCATTTGCAGCCACATATGAATCGTTTTTATAAAGAGTGCCAGCCTATTAATTACAAATAGTTCAACATTTTAAAAGAAATAATCTTCCAGGATCCAGAATCATTTCTACGCTAAGGCTAAGATTTCCCAAAAGTGTGCCTTGAAAATGATCTTGTTTATCTGCTTCGTACACTATGAAGAAATATGACACTTGCAGGACTTTTCTTTTACAAACTGACAACTGATCTTCAAGGTTACAAAGTTAGCTTCATACCAACTATCATGCGGGTTTAGACCTGGAACATTAACTAACATAAAAAGGAAAGTTGCACAGCAGCAGGAATTCAGCGCACTTTTCAACATCAATGGAGGAGTAAGACAAGGTGACAGCACATACACAGTGTTGTTTAATTTATGTCTGCACCATCCTATTAGAGAACACATAACCTCTGGATATGTATTCAACAAGTCTCAGAAATCAGTGGTATTTGAAAGAGATACTCGTAAATATAGCTGCAAAGGCAAAAGGAAGTCCAGATACGTTAAGAAAATCACTACGAAGGAGTGGATAACTTTATATTGATGAGCAATGACAACAGCGCAAGGCACTGCATACAAGACCGGATTGTATCTGCTAACAAAACCTACTACGCGCACAACAAAAAATATTCAGGCCAAAACTGCTGTCGAGGGCATGTAAGCTACGAATTTATAATTCCATCATAAGGCCATCTCATATGGAGCAGAAGTTTGGACCATGACGGCAGCAGACGGAGATTCCCTAAGAGTCTTTGAAAGAAGAATACTGCGAAAAACGTTCGTGCCAAAGGAACAATGACGAATTGTTGAGCTTAATCCATGGCGAAGTTGTAGTCAAATTCATTAAATCCCAGAGGCTAAGATGGATAGACCAAGAATGCGCCTGATTGAGATGCTGAAGATAGAAGTAAGAAACTGGCGTGCTCTTGCTAATAACACAGACAAATGGAGAAGAATTGTTGAGAAAGCAAAAACCCATCCCGAGTTGTAAAGCTGAATGATGATGATGAGCTTTGCTACAACAACCAAGTCTAGATTTAATAACTTTAGATTGTACCATCTCATACAAGTTCCAAAACCCCATTGCGAGTACTTCGTGTAAGACTAAAAATGGTAAGAAAGCACACTTATCGTAGGTTATCAGTGCGACTTGGTATGTGCAGCATAGACCATAACACCGGAAGAATTTTAAACAAAATACTTTGTGAAATTTTGCAATATTTAATTACACATTTTCTTATAATTTAAGGTCAACTGCACTTTGTTTCTCCCTTTAAAATAAAATTAAATAAGCTGCTATTCATTATACTATTTCCGTAATAACAATAACAGAGAATATATTCGTATGGAAACATAAAGTTTCTAGGCTGATAAAACCTCTACTATTAAAATAAAGCCAAATGCGTTGGAGTTAAGAAAAGGAAGGAAGACATCTTAAATATTGCCTGATATAACGTAAGCAAAATATTGATATATTTTATAGGCAAATTTCTTTAAAATATATGCCTCACTTATTTTTTATTTTTATGTCTGTACTTCCGATATATCATGCATTTTATAATACTTTTTTGTATCACAAGCACGCACATTTTGGTTTCAAAATAATAAATAGTTCAGAATTTTTTTTCAAATTAGATAAAATGGATTCTAACTTTTAATAGTAGAAAAAAACTAAAAAAAATCACTTCAACTGCAAAAATGCGTATACGCAAAAAATTTTGACAAATCCGTGCTATATATCATCAGTGCACTTAAAGCAACGTTGAAAATATAATAAACAAAACACACCTATTTCATATACGATTAATTATAGTTTTACTAATTTAAGAATAAATTTGTCATAAATACAAGATCATTCCGTAAAAAGTTTAATGAAAAAGCAGTGAATAAAAGTTTTCGAAACAAAAAAAAATTTGTTAAATGATGCCTTTCAAAACATACATACAAAAAAAAAGTCCCCAATTCTCTGATTTAAACATAAAGTGGTGGTTCATTTTCGTGGTTTAACATGCAATATTAATTTATTCCATCGCTTATGCTCGATTTAAGCTTAATTAGTTAAAACATCAAGGATTAAATCAATAAATCCAAATAACAGCTTAGCCAGAATAAAAAGAAAGCCTGAAAAAAGTACAGACTTCTCAAAATCTACAAATCAAATGCAGATTAGTGCAAATGCCATAAAGTATTTCATAATCGAGTTGCCCTAAGGAATTTTAAGGTGTTCAGTGATATTTCATCGCTCTTTGTGTCGCACGGCTGACAGCACATGACTTAATGAGAACTCATAGGTTCTGCCATTCAAACAGGAACAATACTGTTGACCCTTTAAGTACAGCGTACAAAGGACCATTGAGCAATCCCTGCTAGGCTATACAGAATGCACTACCTTTTGCGCAATCTTTTGTGAAATTAAAATGTTTCCTGCTGTCACGGCAATATGATTTGTGCATGATTGTTTTATACAAAGGGGCTTTAATTATGTTAAATTATTGTACCACACAAAATCAGTACAAGCAAATAACTCAGGTGTTCGATGATGTGTGAAATGTTGCTTCGAAATGTAATTGCATTAAAATTAATTTTTAATTTTCGTTTAAAAAAAAAACATAATCCATACAACACAGAGTGGAGGAAATTGAATCAAGTTAACCTCGTTTGTACTCGACAAACGTGACAAAAGACTTTTAGTTTAATATTAAATTGAATAAATTCGACTTGAGATATGACAGAGCACGTGATTGGATACTTGTAACTTGTAAGTATCAAATATTTGTTTTGGATTGGCGCATCTTTAAAGTATTTCATACTGAGCGCACACGCTGCGTATGAGTGTTATTTGTTTCCGTTTTGAAATATGGCAAACACAAAACCCACGCATAGAGATATACTTACTGCTAAATACACTTTAACTCTGGCAAAAGAAGTATATGAGAATTGCGTGTACATGTGTAACATGTAGAAGGGGATGACAAAGAGTTGTCCAAAATGAAGTACAAAAGAAGAGAACAAAAGCTGCAGAATTGTGATTATCTTTTTTGAATGCTATATTTCTGGTTATTTTTTCAAATTTTCGAATGAATCTGTATAAATATTGCATTGCGTGCATTATAGTCAACAACTGAGCGAAACGAAAAAATGTATAAACAACTAAATCTGTAAGGATTTGACTTTTATGTCGTAGAAGATGCTTTACTGAATGGATTTGCATGTTTTTTTAAAGAAATGCTGGAACGTTTGCACTTTTGATACAATAAAGCAATCCCACAGTTCGTTAGGAAAATTGAACTACGAACTGCAACTATAAAATGCAATAAAACTCCATTGAGTTATAAGTATCATCATATATAGCAACCTAAATAAGAGCTAAATAATTTTATTAATTTATACTATTGAATATTGTGTGCTACTCAATGCTTATTTTGTTGTTTGCTGCGAAAGAGTCTGGATTTTTTATGGAATTTATGTGACACAAATTTACAGGCTAGGGCACCGACAAGTCGACTATGACAGTTCCTCATATATACACATACTTTGTTGGTAGACTTGTTGTAGAAAGCGAAACAAATTGGCATACTTACCACAATCGTTTTGCCACGTTTTCGATTGGAATATCTTTCAATCATGCACTCTGTTGTATTTATTTTTTCCGCAATTGTCTGGATCTGTTTGTATTTATATTTGTTTATACATAGCACAGCTCTTGGCATACTATAAACATTGAAGAGTATTTGTATCGTCCAAAAAGCATATTTATGCCTAAAGAGCAATTAGACTGGTCCAAATTTATTTTATATAACGAAACTTTTTGCGTTTAATTTACAAGTCTCTGGCTCGCTTTTTTTGTGTTTTTGACCATGAAATACAATTTATCACTGCTTCGTTGTTGTGCTGGAATCGAACAAGAGTAAATTTATTTGTAAGAAAAATGTTAATCGTAAAAGCCATAATAAAAGTAACAATATCAATAAATAAAATATTGTAATTAACTTGCTGATACAGATTGGATTTACCAAATAAGCTAATTAAAAAAATGTACAAACGCAAATGGGTATCAAATAATAAGGATTGATTCTTCTTCACTCAAATTAACAAGTCAAAACTATTTTCATATTCAACTTTTGTTATCAATGTTGGAATCTTAAATATTAATTTTTCACACTTTTCGAAACGAAATTCAAAGTCAGCCAGATATCTAATTTTTCGGAATAATTTATTTCCATATATATTGCACTGCCTGTATATTTCAATAATTTAAATGTATTATTTGAATTTTTTTTTTAAAGTTGTTTTTATTAGTTTTAGTTAAATGAAAAATTTGTCGCTATCGGTTGTGGCTAAAAACTAAAAGCTTTAAAAGTAGAGTATGTATGTTTCCTGATTCGGATTCGGCTATAAATATATACTAGTTCCTATGCCATCAATAAAGATTTCACGACCCCACTTTAAAATTTGAAATATTAAAAAATAGAGTTGTTTCGTTTCCCGGTACAGATTCATCTATAAATATATAAAAGTTCAATCGACTTTGAAGCTTAACATTTTTTTGAGTGAAATTATTTTTTTTTTTAATTTTAAAGCATAAAATGTAATAAAAAAATGTCTACGTAATATCCACTGTAATCCCAAAGAGAACATCTAAAACTTATTATTTCAAAATTACCTAATATTTTAAAAGAATTTATTTAGAATTGCTAATTATAAAAAAACAATTTAGTGTTTAAGTTTTATAAAATATAAGTTTAAACTGAATCAATACAAAAAAGGTTTTACATTTTTTTATTTTATTTTTGAGTAAACATTTAAAACTGTAGAAAAGAGCACAATCTCACCTAAAAAAGCTTGAAATGATAACATTATGGAACTCAAAGCATTGTTTTTTATGCTTAACTGTTGGGAAGTAATCTCTTTACTAGCTATTTAAATAGTAAAGCTCAGTTTTTTTTATGAAGTTACGATTTCAACAAAAGAAATATAACTCAAATATTTTAAGAGCTGAAGACTGAACAAAATATATTCTTCTAAGTAAACCAATTGAAGAATTTACTAAAAAAGTACAATAAAACGCACTTATCTTATATGGCAGCCTAAATAAAAGTCAGACAATTTTTCTAACCTTTTCTATTGAAATATTGTTTAAAAATATTTCAATTTTCGTCGTTTTTTTTCAAAAAGATACAGATTTTAAAAACTAAAGTTTGAGACATATTAATTTTATAGCAACTCAAACTTTGCCTTTATCTATGAACACTTTATTAAAAACACTGCGGATCTCATACTACTAGATGAGAAATATTTCAACAATAAACTAAATGAAAACTAACATGAAAAAGTTTGTTTAAATTTCCTGTAACTAATAAATCTAACGAATCCCACACACTGCTCTGCGCAAATGATTTCTGTTCTTATACTGATTTAGTTGCTAACTCTTCCAAATGAGCTTCTTTTTGCCATATATAACTCTAATAGTATTTTATATTTAGCTTTATTTAATTAAGTCGAAAATTCACTGTCACTGATCCTAATTGAGTTTATACCTACCCCCACACACACACACCTTGCACTTAAAGTTTATTGCAATATTTCTCTTGTAATCTTACATTCATAATTCAATATATTTTGTTTTTTTTTTTTTGTTGAAAGTTTTTACCATACACACGTATATTCACTTTTTTCACTTTGATTAATTTCAAAAAGCAAACATTTTTTTTCAAAATTCCGTCGGGTATTGCCTCTCGCGAGACATCAAACCTTGGTCCTTACACACGCGCTGTCGATGCCAAACTGCACGGTCTTTGAGTTTTGCAGCGACGAACGAGTTGGCGCCAAAGTTGATGTTCGAATTTCCCCTACTTCCAGTGCGAAAATATTCGAAACTGGAACGATTGAAGCCGGCAATTGCGCCTGCGCCCTGCACCCTTCAGCAGAAGCAACATGTGTTTGCATCAACAAAAACAGCTGTTTGCTTTCATTGATGAGAACGTGGCACTCAAGTGAAGAGAAGGGGTTGGAATATTGCTGCTGCACAGTGGTACGCGATTGCACAATGTCAACTTAAAATTTGAAAAATTCAAACAATTTATTCGAATTCATTTGGAAAACGAAAGTTTTTTTTCAATCGAAATTCTTTGTTTATTGTATTTCTTCTCTTTTTCTTAAAAGATTAACAATGACAAATCTTAATCTAAATTAGTTAATAAATACTTAATAATTGTACATGTCTTCGCATGAAGACGGTAGCCGATTTAACTCTGAGCTGGTTGTCCGTTGCGCTGCAGTCGTCTTTGACTGCGTACTCGTTTCAGTTTTCTTGCAAAAAAATTCGAAAGTAAGGCCAGCTTTTTCAGGTGTCTCGCTTTTTTCCGTCAATTTTTACGATTAGGCACTTGATCTTGAGGGCTCTGTGGATATTCTCGTTCGGTAGCTACGACGGCACACCAGTCATTTTTCTCAGAATCTTAGACTGTACTCGCTAAACAATTTCTAGGTTACTGCTTTGAAATAGCGTTATATAGGAGGATTCTGTAGTCCAAGTGCAGAAAGAGTATTTATAAACGAAAGTTTTGGAAATTTTCACGTTACTAACAAAAGTTTTTTCCTTTTCTTAGTGTCTTAACCCACCTTTGATTCAAATAACAACAATTATTCAAATACTTTGAATTAATCTCTTTGAATCCTTAGACATGCAACAAGTATATTTATTTTATTAATTATAATATAAAAATGTGTTACTGTCCTGCACTCTACTCCCTCAGAGTCAAATACCTGGAAAAGCCCTGGATTGCCTCTCTGCAAGAGGCAGCTGATAGGGCACCTCATAGGCTGCTTGCATTCGCGAAGCACACTCGCTTAACGGACGACCAAAGTGCCTAGGGCACCAGTAGAGCCCACCCGGTAACGCTAAGGATCATTCTGATCTATGTGAGGCCCCTTCGGGTCCGGCCGGACCAACCTAACCTAACCTAATATAAAAATGTGGACCTCGGTAGCGTCGTGGTAGCGTATTCGCATCTAAAACAGAAAGTCGATAGTTCCATTTCACCCAGCAGCAGCACTGGTAAATGTGCCTAGCACTGGCATAGCTAGCAAATAGACACTATTTGCGTAAGTAAATCTCTAATATTGAAAGACATCGCTGTTCGGATACAGCTATGTACGTTTGTAGGTTCCTGTTCTCTTCGAACACCCATTAATAGCTTAGTTATGTTGTCCTTATCTCTTGGCATTTGTGTAGAGTTGCGCGATCTATATAGAAATAGTAACGAATCTCTGTACACGATTTAATTTAAGCCAAAAATTATTTAAAAACAAGAAATTGCTCTTAGACGCCCCAAGAATCGCGACAACATGTTCAAGCTCTTTTAAGAACTTATTTTAGACTTACCCATTTCATCCCACATCCCTCATTTACCAACAAGACAAAGATCAGCAAAACTCATCAACTCTGGTACAGCGGCTTATTTGACAGTGTTGGCACTTTAAATACCCTACACAATAATGAGGCCCAAGGCTTATGCAGCATGTAAACAAATTTCTTACCAAATAAAGATATACACTGTTTCGATCCCCAAGCTGCGTTATTATTTATAAAATTCGCATTTTTTGCTATTCTTTAGGTTTTTTATGCATTATTTGAAATTTTATTTCTTTGAATTTGCTTACTATTTTAAAAATTGTTTATATTTTCATTAACAAAATAAATTATTGCTCTACCATATATGCATCAGAAAGATTTGAGAGTGCAAAGTACCAAATGATTAGATTGCGTTCATTGTATATATATAAATATTATTTTGTAATATTTCAAAAATTAACATAATTCTGCTTTGATTTTTGAAAATATTAAGGTATACTTATTACTTTCATATTTATAATTATAAATATATTATAAATTTTTGGTTATTTTTTTAATTGCAAATAGCATTGCAATAGCATAGCAAAAGTCAAAATTTGGTCATAAAATCTAGTTTTTCGAGCCATGTGTCTAGAGGAGACGAGATGTTTTACGTTTAAAATTAATATTACAAAATGACGGACTTAAACTGGCGAAAGTTGAAAAAAGAATTAAATTTTTCAAAGTATATTCAAGATGTCAGTGCAGAAAAGTCGTTTTACAAAAAAGTAAACAGATAAATTAATCGGTTTAAGAAAATCTTATGTAGATATCCAGACGAAATTCATAAATTTTCTTATTTTATTTTTTTTTTGTCAGTCTCCTAAACAAACAACTCCAAATATCTTTAAAAATTTAATAAAAAAAAGTGTTGTAGGCAGAATTTTGAATTATTTTAGCTTACCAGTCAAACTGCAAACTAATCTCTTAAACCGATAAAGAAATACGAAGGAAATATTTTTGAAAAGGTAAAAAAAAAAGCTTTTTAGTTTTGAGCACAGTGATGTTGTTTAGAAAAAAGTTTGGATACTGCTATACTTAATTAGTAACTTCAAATCAGAATCATTGTATGTCAAACAAAATTCTTAAGAAATATAAAATTTTTACCACCTCAAACATTAAAGATTCTTTGATTAATGGGGCATAGACTTTACTTTTCAAAACAATATTAGATTACAATTTTGAAAAACATATTTATGATTTTCTGGCAAACTATTACTGACTAAATTGGTTGCCTAGAGTTAACATCCGTGTACTTTCCGACAGTAAGGCAGCTCTCAAAGCACTAAAAAGCTAAAGCTATAACTCAACATTAATAAATCAACTGGCAACCTCTGGTAAGGGTGTCAGAGCATGAAGGTCAGTCAGGTAATGAGGCTGCGAACTTAAAGACTGAGTCAGGGGCGGAAGTCCCGTTTGGTTACTCCAAAAACTGGCTCAACACTGACATCAGGAAATGGACAGAAAACAGGAAAGCAAAGCGCTGGAACAATCTAGCGGATCTCAGACACTCAAAAAGATTTGTGTGCCTGGATGCGGCAAGAGCCAAAGAAGTTCTATCCTTCAATAGAAGACAGCTTAGGTTACTTTGTGGAGCGTTGACAGGCCACTTTTCCTGTAACGACCGCTTTCACAAAATAGGCCTGGTCAGCAACAAGACTTGTAGATTCTGTGAGAAGAATGCCGCATCAATGGAGCACCTAATCACTAATTGCCCAGCCCTGGCACATAAAAGGGTCAAAGTGTTAGGTAACTACATTCTCAGGGAGAAGGACCTAATGTACATCCTACAGACTGATCTAGCTCAGTTTCTGAAAACATTAGAACTGAATTAGGAGAGAGTGGGCGCGACCCATGAGGGTCGCCGTGACGAAGGGCGTAGGCCCACCCTTGTATTACATTATAATTAAATTGGTTGTTATTTTATGGAACCGATTTGTCAAGATTACTAGAAATTGACTTTCCAAATAGAAACAAAATAAAATGTTGAATACCTGAATTTAGTTAAAAAAAAGCTTGAAACATTATAATTTAGTTTAAACACTACGTCCTTGCTGCGGATTAGAGCAGCATATTTTGTACCAGCATAACAAATGCGATGAATGCTATCAAGATTCCATTGAAACTTTAATAACTTTTTTTAACCTCTCATCATCCAAAATCCATTAACATCAGTGTGGCATATTCCATTTAAATATTTTAACTTTTTTTCTAACAATCGTGTGGCCTTTCGATTTCTGCCGAATTCACACTTTTTTTCAAAAACGACGAGACAACCAAACACATCTGATATGATTGCCCAGCATTCGCTTAAGATAGACTACAAATGATACTGTGCCCTTAAGATAAATTCATGATCCTAACGTCGATGTCGTCGCGTTCTGTCTCTCTCTCTCTCTCTCTCTCCCTCTCTCTCTCTCTCTCGCTGTTTGTAATAGAATTAACGATCTGATCTTGGTGGATCAAAATGCAGATTTTAGAACAAACCGCGAGAAGATGAAAACATTGGTAAATTGGTAAGTCTAACACTTAGGCGAAATGCAACTGAAATGAAAACTAAATTCTGGCAAAAAATAGAGCTAGAAAGGCTGAACCGATGTGATAAATTTATAGCCAAAATTTTACTTAGAATCCATTGAGAGTTGCAGAACGTAGATAGCCAGCAAAATAATAGCTGTATTTGCTAATTACAAATAATTAATAATAATAAGTTTTATACAAATTCTAGTTTTGGCTACTTGTACGTATAACCCAAGAAACAGATTCAACGAAAAAATAAATATTATGTTGCATACTTTTAATCGAGCTTTCCCAATTTATAAAACATACTTTTAGGGTAGCATTGAAAATTTTGAAATAATTTGAAGCATTTGTATAAATATGCTTTCTTAATAGCTTAGCTCTATTAGAAGTTAAGAAAACAGTAGACTTTTCAGTAAACTTTTAAATTATTCGATTTTAGTAATATTTCTTGATGCCAAAAGAAAGCATACTGATGTTATATATACTGACTTTAGTGAAGCCTTTGACTCTGTAAACCATAGCCTTCTCCTTTTTAAACTGTCACGTTTGGGTTTTCCGTCTGTCGTTTTAAATTGGATATCATCTTATTTATCAAACCGAGTTCAGAAGGAAATTTTTAAAGGCAGTGCATCTATAGAGATTAAAGTCACATCAGGCGTACCACAAGGTAGCCATTTAGGTCAACTGCTTTTTTTTTAACTTTTCTTACTTTTTTTTAACTTATTTCTAAACGATCTTCCCCAAGTCATCTCCCATTCTCGCATCCTCATGTATGCAGATGACGTTAAACTTTTCATGACCTACAATGACACCAGCAAACACGTACTTCTTCAAACTGATTTTGAAAGCATGCAGCTATTGTGCATGAGCAACCAGCTGAACCAGAGTTGATTGAGTCCGTTCAAAAACAATTTTTAATATTTGCTCTTCGGGGATTAAATTGGGATCCCAACACTCGGTTGCCATCATGCAGACTTCGCCTTATAAAATTACTTTTCCTAAGTGATCGTAGAACATGCCACGGCGTGCTATTTTTGCCTAAGCTTTTACTCGGTCTCATTGACCCTAACACACTACTTAATAAAATTTCTTTTATCATTCCTTCCTGAGTAACTCATAATTTTCGACCTCTAGCATTAACTTTCTGTAGAATTAATTATGCGTTACACGATCCATTTCGTGTCCTATGCGTAAATAATAATAACATCTATGATTTCGTCTCCTTTGAACGGTCTATCCAATCCATTTCTTTGTCTATCCTATCTTATCTTGATTCCCCAAATCAAGCTTCTTTGACCAATCATAAACTGTAAAATCCCATCTTGGTCAACGTTGTTCTTTGGCTTCTATTTGGAAAAAATGTTTAAATTTATATGCTACTTTCTGTTTTCATCTTTTACATTGCAAATCCAAGTTCCTGGCTAGCCCCAGATGTGAGACGGTGCACATCTATAAAAAATTCACCCATCAGGCTAGGAATACGGATTAGTTTTATAAAAGAGACACAAATTTCGCAAATTATTATTTTCAATTGATTCTAAATTCTTAGCATAAGCACTAACTTCTTAAAGATTTAATTGCGACATAATTTCTATTTTATTGCAAGATTTATGCTTTTAATTAATGTAAGCAAGCGACAAGATTTTTTCGTGGAATCCTACAACCAATTAAAACATTTAAATTTAATCATTTTTAATGTAAACCATAACGAAGCTATCAAAGATGAAAGATAATCATATTTAAGAGATACTTTCAGTTTTTGCTCTTGCCACACAGTCATTTCTCTTAAAAAGCACAATTAAGGCGCTCTCTTTAACTCGAAAAAAAACCACTTAAAGGTAAACAAAACACAAACCAAACAAACAAAAAAACAAATTGTATTTGCACGCAAAGTCAAAATATACAAAGCCAGCGTGTATGCAGTAGTGTTGGTGAGCGCACAAACGAGTCAAGCCAAAGAGCGCGTGCTGAGAGTCGAGAGAGACACATTTTGTTTTTGCTTTTTGCTGCCAGCCAAGTAAGTAAGACAAACTGTCAAAACCAGTCTGGCTGCAATTTCTTATTAGAACGCCGACGTAGACGCACGCAACGGAATTCGCGCGCTTCGCATTTTTCAGCAAAAAATAAAAAACAAAATTAAAAAAATGAAATTAAAAATATAAAAATATAATGGTATTGTTAAAGGCAAAATAAAAAAAAAAATAAATTACAAAATAAAGCAAGTGAACAGAGAAATTGTTAATGGAAAATAGCATTTTAATTTGTTTATACTTTAGCTTAAATATTGAGTAAAACAATAACAACAACTAATTGAAGCATTTACGCGCTTTTTTTCTCAAACAATTAGAAGCTAATTATTTGCAAGCAATTTAATTTCTTTTATTCTTTTAGAAAAAAAAATTAACATTTGTGTTTGATGTGTGCTAAGCCTCTAAAACTTTATTTCTAAAATGTTAGTAAGATAATTTATTGCGTATACGCGCTGTTGCTTCGCTATTAAATACAAAAGTAATGTTACTGTGCGCTATTCGCATTATTGACAACGTGTCACTTGCCCCCCGATCACGCGCGCTTATACGTTTCGTCCTGCGTTGTGTCAGATTGCGTGCTCAAACGGAAAACGGAAACGCGTTGCGAGTACAACAACAATAAGGCCATACGATACTTTGTGCGTGGGGCGTGAGAGTTAACTGCTACTACGTAACGTAACGTAACGTAACGTAACGAAACGCGACGTAAAGCCACTGTTAAGCGCGCGGCCTACGACAATAATGATGACGACATAAAAACACGCACACACATACGCAAAATCAAAAAAAAAAGTTAGAACCTATTGTTTTTCTTCTTTTTTTAACGAAAATCTTAATAAATTTAAAATTAAAACTTTTAACGAAAATGGAAACAAGCTAAGCAAAGCATATCAAATGAAATACATAGAAACCCAAAACACGATAACGAAAAATTATTTACGAGTATTTACAACAAAGTATATACATATGAAACACACATATATATATATTTATATATATATACGCACACTTATATACAACAATATTTGAAACATTTACAACAACAATAAAAATATAAACATAAATATGCTTAAGACATATGCAATGAAATGGGCAAAGTAAATCAAACAATGGTGTCATTGTATGCAAATTACGGTCAACAATAAGAACAAGTCTAACAGCAGCAACAACAACAACATCAAGTACCACGAACTACGTCAGCTCGAGCCAAATGCCTAATAGTTGTCCAATGTAAATAGAATAACTGCAGCAGCTACGTCAGCACGCTAACGGCGTAACGTGTACAAACGTTACGTATACGTATCTCAAGCAGCACACACAGTTTAATACTTAGACATGTCTGTATATTTGTCTAGCTTAAGCTTTGGGCAAATAGCAAAGCAATAGAACAGCCATAGACAAGGCAAAGCTAAGGCGTCGCATACCAGTAGCAGCAACTACAACAACAGCAACAACAACTATAACAACGGCAACATACAAGGACATACAACAATATTGCTGCATTACGCACGCACACCCACACAAAAGCCCATCAAGGACATTTTCGTACTACGCCAGATAGTACACACAAGCTGACAAACCAATACAACTACGTGCCATATACACAGCTTGCAATCTTAGACTATTTCTGTATTCCAGCCCACCTCTCTCACTCCAACAAGTTGGTACATGCATACACATATGCATTTATTGTTGTTGCCACAACGTAGTGTGGGCGTGGCTGTGCCAGCTGAATGCATAGCTCACTCTTATTAAATATATAAAACATCCATCAAGTGTACAAATATTATATACAACTCTATTGCACTATATAAACAACTATAGTTATATAGTATGCACATAAGGAGTCGACCATAAACATCCAAAATATTGGCCATTTGAAGTGTGTGTCCACAATAAATATTGGCCATTGAGCCACACAACTTGGAATATGGCTCGACGCAAAGGCAGCGGCAGAGGCAGTAAGTATATTCACTTTATTACTCAAATATATCCTATATCTCAATAAATGTTGTTGCCATAACCGGTTAAAAAATATGTTCCGATTTTTAGAATTTTAATTATAAAAATATAGAAAAGTTTGGCATTTTACAATCAAATGTTTAAGTATGCTGTCATCTAATATCCGTCAAATACTCTGCACTTATCACTTGAAAATATGGTTTTTTGAAGTTAGCTTAAACATTTCTAATTATTTTCTAAAGACGGCTGAATCAGGCTCAGTTGACTCTAGCTTATAGCAAAGTTACAAAAGCAAAACAAAATATAGTATAATAAATATTCGCAAGTCCACTCTTTAACAATAAGTTTAAAATTATTAGTAAGGTTTTCTGTACAAATTGAAAAAATAAACAAGACTTTAAAGATCATATTTAAGGAAAGTCCAAAATATTTAAGTTGGTCGATCAGTCATGTGCAATTATCTTCAGATCAGCGATGGGCATAACTTACATAGGCAAACATTACTTCGTATGAGCAATATATGATATATATGATATGATATATATGATATTAAATGTCATAGTCATACGATTTTTTTTTTCAAAACCAGCACAGTGCTTGGTAAGACCAAAATATTTTTACTCAAAATAATAATTTCATGACTGGAAATGTACACGGTTACCTTGGATAATATCACATTTTTGTTTGAAGAGACTTGCCTTAGCTCTTATTATCTTGAAGTTCTAGGTGTTCATAAAGACGAATACTCCTTCAGGGGGACATGGATATACCAACTACTATAGTCCCACAAAGTATACATTACGAGACTTAAGAGATACCTCACTTTTCTTTACGAAGTATTACCATGATATCATGACGGCTCTTAGAAACTCAATTTGAACGTTTATTTATCATTACAGTTCTAAATCAATTAATCTAAATACAGCTATAGCCCTCTTTTGATGTTAAGAAACTAAATTTTTTAAACACATTATATATCGCAGAACTTGACTTACAAGAACTTCTGGAGACTCAATCTGCTCAGAATGTTTTGCGACTTGAATATAGCTGCCAAGCGGCGTCAAGGTTTCCACAAAGTAGCCGATTGAAATCCAAAGAAAACCCACGCAAATTGATTTAATTATAAAATTTAATTATATATAAGAGAGTTAGAAAGTACAAATTTTTGCTGAACAGTTTAAGAATAAGCTAAAGTAATCGTATAGTGTTCTTCAAAAAAATTGGAAACTTTTTTTAGAAATTTCATATTGCGTCAGTGGCCAGAAATTGTGTTCAAAAAAGCAAGCTTCTTGCGCTTGAACTTATCGTCACTCTGACTCTTACAGTGTGCAAATGTGAGAGAGTTACTACCTTTATTGTACCCTTAGCTCGTTACTATGCAAATAAGTTTGCCAGCTTTGCTTTAGATATATAGTTAGTTAATAGTTAGTTATATCGAAATGAAATAATATAAACTTAGCAAGATATCGCATATGGTAGAGCTTATACATACCAACATCAATCTAAAAAATTGTAAACCTTAATAGCTATTCGTAGACAATAGGGACCCACAGCTTATAGCCAAATTCAAGCGGCCTGGTCTTCAAATAGTAGAGATTTACCTACGCAAATAGTGTCCTTTTGCTAAGCTAGCTTTGTCCTTGCTTTGAAATAGTTAAACTTGACTTAACAAAGCGCTTTTCTTAAGAAGGTACAAGGGTAAAATACCTAGGTAACTTTGTAAAGCGTTCGTTGGATATTAGCTCAATTTCCATTAGCTTTATTTATATTGTAGGAATGCATACCTTTTTGAAATAACTTTATTAGCAAATCATCAATAATTAAAAGTTGTGATAAATAACTAAAGCAAGCATTTGGATAAATTTACCATAAAGATTTACTAACGTATTAAAAGTGTGAGTGCCCCATAAAATAAATCAAAATTGAGCATTTTAGAATAGATTGGGTTTCTTAAGCCCCATCAGCGTCATAATCCTTGGTACAATGTACGCGCCCAATAAGCTGCCTTTGTTAATTTTCGCACTTTAATCGTCTAACAAGCAACAATTATTGCCACTTAAACTCTTTAAGCTACTTATGGTCATTAAATAAACTATACCCGAACATAAAAATAGGAAAACAAAAACCAAAAACAAAACAGAAACAAAAAAACTACTACAACAAAATGGCAAGTTGGGCTGGCTTATGTTTCAGCCTGCATGAGTCAGCTCAAGGCCGCATTGGCTTCAGAAATAAGGACGAAACTCGTTAGGGCAACTGGCAAAAAGTAAACGAGCGCATAGAATGAAGATATAAAAGGAGCAACAGCAGCACAGCGCAGAGCAGGAAGGAAAAGACAAAGTTTATCATTTTCATTTACAGCTAAAAGATTACATTTGCGAGTGCGCCCCAAAAAGCCATAAAATCAAAATGTGTTGCATATAACATAGTACATACTTATGTAAGGTGTGTGTGTGTGTGTATGTTAGAGGAAGAGTATCCCTGAGCGAAGTAATATCTAACTGTGTGTTATTGCCTAGCTTTTTAACGCAAATTTTATAACAGCAGCTGGCAACAGTCAGGCATGGAAGGGATGGATATGCGTGCCGACTAAACGATAAACAAATACACTCACATGTTTCTAATCTCTCTGTGTAGATGCTCAGTTAGTTTTTCGTACTCGGGAAACATCTTTTGTAGATATTCTAAACGCAGCCAAGACATAATTTTAATCTTTAAATACCACTAATAAACGCAAACCCATGATATGAACCTAAAGCAGTGCTCTAAAAATATGACTCAGCTAACAGGCAGCAATATAGAGGGAGAGAAGTCAGTCATTTGCCTGATGTCCTGGATGCAAATATGTGCAGCATAAAAAATGCAAAATTAAACCAAGACAAGAAGCAGAAAAAAAACTACAAAGTGATATGCTCAAGTTTCAAGTACAAACAAGACGCGGGCAAGTTTGTGAAACGATGCAGCAGAGTTGAAAATACATATGCATATATATATGCATATGGCATGTCGGGTGCATAGGCATGGGCTTTAGTTAGGGGGCATCATAAGGAATGCCATGCAGTGTAACTGCTGGCAGGCCTTCAAAACTCAACGAAGCGCGCACTTGTTACGCGCAGCGGGCCCACAGAAACCAGGCCGTGCCAGAAAACCAGAATGGGACACCCAAGCCGACGAGGCCAGGCGAGGCGGCAACCCCTAGTATAATGTTTTGTGCTTTTAACCCTTTTATGTAGCGCGATACAAACTTGCACACAGATGCGCACAGGCAGTAGTATGCTTTGCTAGTACAGCGGCAAAGTATCTACAAGATACAAGAGGCCAACACACAACTAACTACACAAGTAACAGTACGTTGTACAGAGAGCAAAAGAGCGAAAGAGCGCAACAGCTGGGGTTGGGGGGGTTGTAGTGTGTGGCATGCATAAAACATGAAACGTTGCCAGTGCCAGACGCAACGTCAGTGTACGTCAGTACGACAAAGCAACAAACGTACACATCGACAATACGTCAGATACATTTCATTGCTTAAGCGCGCACGCCAGTCTTGTCTTTATTACAACAACAGTTGGCGCGCGCGTTGCGCACTGAAAATGTTGGGGATTCCCTTACGTAATCCCCAAGCGCACAAACACACTGACGCACGCACACATACACACACAAACAGTTGCAGCTATAGTAATAACACGCGAAGCGCTTTTCAAGAGAAATACAAAACAAAATAAAAAGCACAAATACACATAGATACTTATATACATAAATGAGTAGTATATATATATATATATGTGTGTGTGTATAGAGCACAACAAACCAGTCAGCCAGCCAGCCAGCACCGAGAGTCGTTTGTGTTTTGGGTTTGGTTTTGGTTCAGTTCAGGCCAAGTCGAATGCCACATTGTGCGGCAGCATGTAATGGCCTGAAAATCAAGCTCGTTTACCGCTTACTGAGGGCCTGCTAGGTCGCCTGGTGCCACCCACATAAACACACACACACACAACAAACTTGTTGTCAACAATAATACAACAAAGACCGTGAGCACACACACTCAAACAGAAAGCTACAGATACTTTAGCTCACTGTGTGCCTAGCAAGCACAGCTGTCTATATGCATATATACTATATACACACACACACGTTTCTATATATACTCGTATATTAAAGTATATGTTGCTGTTGCTCATGCTGGGCACACTCACACATACACACACACACATTCTCACAGATACTTGTTCTTACAAAGAGCATTGAGTTACTTTGTTGCGCCTTTGCTTTGGCAAAAAGTTCTGCTTACATTTTGCCTTGCTGCTTAGCCCACGCAGCAGAGACCCCTGAACTACGCCCATTACTCTGCTCCCCACTCCGTGCTCACTGCATGCTTTGTATTCTTTTGCAAACCAGATACAAGTATCTAGCGGATTGCTTATACATATATATGTATATATGAATGTATCTATAGTCGCACTTGGCTACGCCTTGACTATGAACACCGAACACTTAAGCCAACTTTAGACGCTCACTCTTTAATCTCTCGGCTGTTGCTCTTGTTTGTCTTCTGTCTCAGTTCTCAGGTCTCTTGTCACTTGTCTCTTTTGTTGCCTTCTATACTTTGGCATTCTCATTCGTTCTCTGTCACTCGTTACGTCAAAATTTAAATTGACTTTGAGGGGGTTGCCCCACGTTTTTTACACGTGGTTGCCAAGCTGAACTTGGTGTTGTTGTTTTTGCTGTGGTCATTGTTTGGTTGGTTGATGATGTTGTTGTTGTTGTTTAAAATCATTTATTTCACTGCACAACCCGCATTCCCTTAGAGTGCCTTGTTAAGTCTCATCTTCAATTTATTGCAACTTTTTGTTTTTATTACAGTATTTAGTAGATGTTTTTCTATATTAATGGAATTACTTTATTTTTATAGTACAATAAAATAATGGTATTGTTGGAATATGAAAGCTTAAAATTGTTCAAAGTATCGCTTGATTATACTGCTTAAAAATCTCCAATTACTCCAATATTTTGGTTACGATTTATTGTACATCGATATTTTTGCTATTTAGATTCATTAAATTTATATACGTCTTTAAAATGGATTTTTCTAATTTGTGATCGATGACTTTAAGCCTGAAGATAAAATTCAGATACACCGAAAACGGCTTCGTTTTTTTTTTTTGCTATAATTACTCTTTGGATACTAAAGTAAATATGTTCAGATGTTCTTATAGTAAATGCAAAAATAACAAAACTAAAAAAAAGGCATCCGATTTGTGAAACTTTTTGAGACACTAAGATAATAGTTATATTTATATATTTTATTATTTATTATAATACAATTATAATGCTTTAAATACCCAAGAAACAAATATTAACTGTAGAAAACTAAAAATAGCATAAAAACAATATGAGGAATTGATAAAAGAAGATACTTGCATTGAAAAGTGTAGGCCACCTAGAAGGGGGAACATTAGCATTCTTTTAACTTTGGAGACAGAACGGCTTGCTTATTAGATGAAAACATTTTGAGAAAAATGTTTGAATATTACAAGTAGCTTGTAAAAGTGAACCTTTTAAGAAGTTCATTGGAATCCATATGAATGAGTAAAAAAATTATGAGAGAATAGCATGCTGTGTGCAAGTGTTTCTAAAGACACACAATTTAAGTTAAAATTAAATAAATGGAGACATTTAAAGAACTAAATACTCAAGAAGCAAGATTAATTTACTGGGGCTTGTTTTTTTTCTTTTAAAAACTTTAAATATTTTTTGTCCACATATACCGATGATAATGGTTCAAAACTTGAGTGTTGACAAACTATACAAAATATGTCCCACCTTTTTAAAAAATGTTATTAAGCTAAAAACGCCACGGCAATTTCTGCCTGGCGTCAGGGAAAAGAAACTAAGTGACTACAAGCAAACTTGTCATCATATTGAGCCTGAGGCACAATTGTAACACACTAAACTCTTTCGAATCTGCGAAAGCCATATCGGATCTGAAGTCCAACGCCGATATAAAGAAAAATCCTTGGGAATGCATAAGTGCCTCAGACCTCACTTTTTTTCAGAACGGACTCAGCGTTGACATAATACAGGATTGGAATGCCTACCGAAGAGTGCTGAAACCCCATACCAGACCTAAGCGTTTTTCTATAGATCTTAACAAAGTTTTGGAAGTAGAATATTAAATAAAGCATAAGTAAATTCAGAAACTTCTTACAAAATTAAAATATATTTTTATATAATCTATTATCAGGTACTTAAGATCTAAATTATTAACTCTATAAAAAATATAAATATGGTGTCTTATATAAAATTGTACAATCGTCCATAGTGGGTCAGCTGCTTTAATTCCAGGATTAGTAATTAAAAAATAAACAATCCTGTATTATGTATATTTAAAAAGAAACTATTGAAAAAAAACGAACCCACTCACAATAATGAGCCCCATAACAACAACAAGTGCACAATAATATCAAATCCTTTGAATAACTGTTGTAAAACAGCCACGCCCAAAAAAAAAAGCTATGGCAAATTTCCTGTAGACAAACCTTCATTTAAACGGGTATATATATATACATATACATATGTGCACAGAAATCTACAACAGAGCTTACACTAAAAAGGTCATGGCATGAAAAGTAGCAACACAAAAAATAAGGAAAAACAACCAAAAATAAGGTAAAAAGTGAATAAAAATGTAAACGAAAAATAAGTACAAAAATCAGCCCTAGCTTAACCAAAATAAAACCTCATACCTGCAAAAACAAAATAAATGAAAGTTTTCAGACGGTTACTGAAAATGGTACACCCTATAATATAAAATGGCATCTTGTTAATTAAGGACATTGCTGTTCGGATGCGATAATAAATTTTGAGTTCCCCTTCTTTTTAAAGAGAATAACTAATATAAGGACGAAAATATAGTTGCCTGATTTAATCGATTGTAGGTAACTTGGAAATTAAACAGGCATGTAGAACATGTATCTTGCGAATTCAAAAAAAAAAAAACAAAAAAAAGCGTAAACCAAACTTATATAAAGAGGCGAAAATTCCGAATTCGAAAACATGCAAATACAAATAAGGCTAAAATAATTCCAATTAATTTATTTCGTGCATACGAAAAATCATAACTACATTTTTCTGAATTAAACCAAAGTCAACAACTAAGCAAGTCATAATGCTGCAACTTATGCTTTGTTATTATCTATTATACTCTACCATTTACAGGGTATAAAAAACAAAAATACAGCGAAAAAGACTGTCAAAAAAAAAAGAAATTAAGGGAAAAATAGACTTGCCACACGAAAAGTTGGCAACGAAAAGGAAAAGCGCATTGAGAGCAAACCAAGCAACGAACCAACGTGTAAAAATACATATGTAAGTTTGTGTGTGTGGTGGGTGGGGGTGGATGTGGGAGGTGTGAGAGGTATACGTGTGGCAGAACAACTTGCCAACACATGCACAGAAACACAGATACATACCAACACACACACAAGCAAAGCAAGTCTATGAAAGCGCACAGAGGGCTTCCCCAAATGATAAAGTTTTATTTGCCTTTGCGGGTGCACATTCAATTTGGTTGGACGGCAGCAGTCATGACGGCGACGCTGGCAGCGTTTGTAGCAGCACAAGTAATGCCACGTTTACACTGTGTCACAGCAGCACAATACCAAGAGAGAATAAGTCAAACGAACATCTGCTACAATCAAAAAACTTAAGTTGGTCCAAATATTTTTGTTGTCTAGTGTGTTTGCAGTTTGTCACAAACACAGTTAATGTCACACTGTGGCAAAGTGTAAACATAGCATGACAAATCGTATGTAAGAGCAGCACGATT
The DNA here is from genome assembly GCA_035046065.1 of Chymomyza procnemis. Taxonomy (NCBI): domain Eukaryota; kingdom Metazoa; phylum Arthropoda; class Insecta; order Diptera; family Drosophilidae; genus Chymomyza; species Chymomyza procnemis. Next base: position 4,103,706 of record JAWNOJ010000023.1, on the reverse strand, counting down.
GCTACTGCGACTGCGACACGATGACGATGACGATGACGATGACGACAACGGCAGTCAGTCAGTCAGTCAGTCAACAACAACACTGCGACGAAAAGCCGAGTGCCGTGCATTAAGCCAAGCTACCAACAACCAGAGCCAGATCCCATCGCCTGTCCAGACCAACCCCTCACAGCAAGAGCAAAAGCTGTAAAAAGTTTAACACAAATAAGTAGGCAACAGTGTTTGTGCGCGCGTGTATGTGTGTGGGTGCAACAAGGAAGTATGCGTTAGGTGGCAGGATGAGTAAGTGTTTGGGCCAATGTTTGAGCCAGATTGTGGGTTGTTGCTGCCTGCGGCACTGACGCTTTGACTCTGACTGACTAACAGTTTGTTTGCCTGGTGCTGGTGCTGCTGCTGGGTTATTGTTGCCTGTAACTGGGCAAGTTGCTTAACGGCAACGACCGTGAAAGGCCATTTGCCTTCGCGTTGCCCGTGTGTAGCTGTATCTGTAACTGTGTGTGTGTATACGTGACAAGGATAACCTAATACAATTTTTTATGCTGCCTGCGGATATGCAAGAATTCACTTGTGTATATACATACATTTTTTTGTATCTGTACGCATCTGTGTGGCATTTTGTGTACATTTTCAACGTGTTTTCTTACCGCTTTTAACCCACAGCTCTTGACAAACAGTTAAGTGCGTTTGCATGAGTGTGCCTATGGGTGTGTGTGTGTGTGTGTGTGTGGGAGAGTGTGTGTGCTAAATAACACACAAAGTAACCCAGCATTTTATATATTTGTATATTACACAAAAAACGTCTGTCCATCTGTGTGGAGCCAAATATTTTTTGCTATAATTGAAGTACATAATTTGAGAGTTATTTTTCGTTGGAATTTCGGGCTAGGCTCATTTGGTACATACATGCCGCCGTATGGCACCTTTGACCATTTTACATAATTTATTTAGATTTAAATTTTTTTTAATTTAATATGGAATTTATTTGTTTGTTGTTGTTTTGAAGACATTGAAAAATAAGGCAGCCCCAAATGTGTCCTTTTAACGGCAATATTTACGCAAAAAACGATTTTATAGGTCAAACTTTGTAGGTCTGGTCGTTACTGGCTTTGCTGCTCTTTTACCATATTTAGCAAAAGTTTATATTAAAAATGGCGTAAGTCAATGTGGGTGCGCAGACAACTCGAGGATAGCACTTATTTTACTGTACTATGCCGCGAGTGCACTGAGTGCAAGATTTGGGCAGGACTTGGAAGGCCAAGCAAGCTCCCAAGCAGGAGCTATCTCACCCCTTAGCAGTGCAAATAAATTTACGAGCTAAACAATGATTTACCTTTGGAACACCTTTAAGACATTATTTAAATTAGTTATGAAAAATAATACTTTTGCTTTCAACAAATGTAAAAATTAAATTCAACATTTTCATGTTCATTCAGATGCTATTTCAGTTTATTGATAACCTATCACTGGGCAGTTCAATGCCGAATCAGTGCGACGACATATAAATTTAATATAAATAAATACATAGAAAATTCATAAATTCTTAAGATCATGCTGCGTGATTCCTACAAAAACAAAAACTGATAATTTTTAAGTGTAAACTTTTAAGTGCATACTAACGACGACGCAATCGTACTAAAAATAAAACTATTAAAAATTGATTAAAAAATAGAGACCCGGTTCTCCCACTTAAACTTGCGCTTGAAATCTATCTCTTAATTTTTGTTTTAAAATTTTTCAATTTTGTTAATAATAAATATTAAAAAAGCTAAGAATGTAATTTTCATTTATGAATTACTTAATCTTTCCTCAAACTTTTTAATGCTGTGTTCTTTTCAATGCGATGCATCATTGTATCAATAATCAAATTTTAACACATACAAAAAAATTTCTAATAAAACGTGCCCCAATTTAACTTTTTCTTACCAATTTCTTATGGGAAACCAAATATATATTTTTTTTTTAATTTAAGCGATGTTGTCCGGATTTTTGTGAAGCTCTCATTACATGTACTTGAAACTTACCGTGCATTTGTGCTTGGTTGTGTTTCCAGTTTCACAATATATCTGTATTCTAAACCAAAGAAAAATATCCAATTATATAATTTTTTGAGGAAATAGATAATTAAGCTAATTTCAGTCTGATTGTTTCCAGCGCATCATTTAATTAAGTCCTATAGCTCAAAGTTTTTTTGAAATTTAAATTAAAATGCTCAACCTTAAAGACATGTTTCAACTGTTTGTTTATTTTCTACTGCCAGCCCTATTCGCGTACTCAGCGTTCTTCGGCAAAAATTCCTATTCTGAATCATGCCATCACTAAGACCCAAATAAAAAATATGATGATTTTGGCAGATATTAGGATAACGTTTATTGTTGATTTTTCAATACCATTGCAGTCTGAGGGGCCGATACTTGTAAACAAATATTGAAATATAGTATATCATTCTCAATTATCGCTTAACGAACGTTTTACTAAGATATTTTATAAATTTTTGTTATCATGTTACGAATATTACTTGTGTCGGTGATTCATTAATTAAACTTTAAATATGCACTTCAATTTTTTCTGTTTCAATACTTTTTCTGTTCTGTAGTAGTTTTGTATTGAAATTTAATTCCTACAAATTTGCAATTAAATGCATTTAATTACAAACGAAACAAAGTACTACAAAGCAAATATTACTCTCTGCATTTATATCTGCGTACTGAGTTATGTTTCACACTTTGTATTCTTAGAAACCACCCACACGCATATTGCAAATGAAAACAAAATCGAACCAAAATAAATAAAAATACGGTTTATATGGTATGAAACTTGTTGCGTCTCAAATAAATACAATTTCAAAACACAAAACAATTTCTGAATAGCAACAAAACTAAAAAAAATAATACATATATATCTGTAGCAAATACGTTGTGTGGCGTCACAAAGTCGTCGTCGCCCAAGTGTCACAGATTGCTGTGCCAACAGAAATGCCCCCAAAAATTTTAACTAAAAAATCAAAATCATTTGATACTATTTATTTCATTTTCTAATCTGCAAAACCAAAAACAAATACCTTAAACATGAAATATAAGAGACAGCGAGGGAATACAAAACGTGTTGAATAGGTTCACAATAAATGAAATTGTGCAGAGTCAGTAATCAAAACAACAACAACGACAACAATGGTAAAAGCCTTAAAAATAAAAAAAAATAAAACTAAGCAAAATAAAAGCATCACGTCATACCGGTTTCTGCTTAATTCAATTCGCTCGAGTTGGCCATCATTTATGCCATGGTAGTTGCTGTTGTTGTTGTTACCAAAAAATATGGGGGAAGCTCACGAAAGAATAAATGAAATACAAAAACAAAATAAAGCAACGAGAGACAAACACGCGCGCTGCCTCGTTGATGTCAGTATGTATCGGTGTGTGAGTTTGGCGCTGTATCTGTGTGCTGTAGTTGACCAGCCAAGTTTCTACTTGAGCTCGCCAAGTGGTTTTATGCGTCTATCAGTGACTACATGTATGTAAGTGCGTGTGTGTGTGTGTGTGTAGCTTTGTGTCTTTCTGTCTGCACCAGCTGCCTTCACACTTCCACTAATAAAACCACACAATTCTTGTTGCTCTTATATGTCAGTCAGCCTGTAACCTGTTCGTTTAGTCAGCTAACTTGCACACAGATACTCATACACACACACACGCAGGCACACACACTACTTTTGAGCTTGCTTACAATGTTTGCATGCGACTGCGTCATTTCATTTGGGGCTAGCATAAAGTTGCGGTTAGCATAAAACTTTATTAAAAATGATTTCACAATTCCAACCTAAAACAGCAATAACAACAACAAAGAAAACTACTACTACGAAGCCCCACCGGCGACAGGTTCTTAAAACGATATGACCCAAAGGTGGCCGGCACCACACCCACACAAAGACACGGGAATTGTATCTGAATTGACAAAAAGTTTATTATTGCAATATACATTAAATTTAGCATGACGAATTTGTTATACCCTATGCTGTTGCTTTATTGCAATGACCTGCAAAATATACTGAAATCAACAATAATCATATCCTAGTGCGGCTGATTGGAGTAGAGCTCGATATTTATTGTCGAGTATCGATTTATTCGAAAAATATATAAATAAACGATTATTTTCAATATGTAAAATCACAAGCAAATTTTTATGTAAATGTAGAATCCATATTCTCTCAAGATATTTACTGATTCGATTCAAAATCAAATTTGTTCCTCTGTCTTTTTCGGGCCCTTAAAGAATTTGAGGTAAAAGCATTTTCTTAGAAAATGAAGTCGTATTGTCATATAGATACCAAAATATATGCTTGATATGTGCATAATTTAAAATACTCAAAACATTTTTTTGTATAATTAATTTATTCCCTTTGATTATACGCTTAGCCTTCTTAGAGTATGGAAATTTCCTTATTAATAGTTTTTTGAAGAGAACAAGTTTGTGAAGTTTAAAGTTTTAGAAATTTCTTCCCAAAAATCAGTCTAAATTAGAAGAGTTATATTATTCAAATGAAATTAAAAAAAAAAAATTTTGAACGTAAAATAAGTTAAAAAAGTACTGATAAGGGAAAAGTGTCAATAACAAAAATCCCTGAAAGGAAATGTCGATTGTGTAGCAAAGAAAGAAAAAGTTGTGTCAAATTTTTTTAGAAATTAAAAAATGGATCAATAAGCCAATCATCGACGCCAGAAAGGATTTAGATTTTAGAAATGGTATTCGTAAATTACCAGAGAAATGGGTAAAAAAGTTGCCTCCTAAGGACCATACTTTAAAAGATATATGATTTAATTTTGCTTAATCAATGATGACGCATTTTCAATTTAAAATCATGCGATTATTTAGGGTATGTTTTAATGACTTAACTTTAACGCATTGTTGTAAACAATAATGTTAACAATTATCTTCTGGTACATTCTACAGTGATACAAGAACTCAAGTGGCTGAAGTCTATGGTTATATTTGAAAAAAAATCTTTATGAATAGAAAACTTGAGGTTTTTTTTCTTATACTTTGTCTATAAATCGCGTAATACTTTAAAAAAAAATGTCGTAAATCATAAAAATTGATAGGTGACATTTTGTTTGTAAGCTTTCAGCTCCATAACTGAAATATCATCTTAGGATCTTTGACGGACAGATGAACACATTGTAACCTTAAACCTTTTGAAATCCGAAGAAATACTTATCAGTACTAATAATTAAATCGCTAATTTTTATTAAACTTACCCAATCACTTTTCAAACACAGAACCACATCGATTCAAATTGTACTGACAATAAAAATCGTATCTTAGAAAATGCTAACAGAATTCTATATAATATGGTACTCATATATGAAAACAAATAAGAAAATTTTTATAGGGCTTCTAAAACAAAAAGCAATTACATTTTATTGAAAAAGTTGTACAGGATATGCCAATAGAAGCGATTTTACTATTAACATTGATGCCACTTCCAAAAAATCTTTACAAACCTAACATTGTAGAGTACTAAAAGTTTTGCATCGATTTCACGATAAGAGCACCAAAAATTATTCACTGAAACAAAACTAGAGTTTCTATATAACTATAGTTATAATTTTTGCCGAATACGGAAGAACTATGATATATAACTACTCCAAAACATTTATTAAAATTTGCCAACATGCCGAAACAAACCAAAAAGACCACAAACCCAGATAGTTTTCCAAAAATATCAGTTCACAGTTGAAATTCAATTTAATTTCAATTTGGCACTTTTAGGTGTCAGTTTGTAGATAAATACATTTCCCCAAGCAATTTGGTTTGTTTGCATGCATAATATTCATAGATTTATTATTTACACATTTCAAACATGAAATGTGCATTAAATGTTTTTAGCAACTATTTACCTATCAATATACAAATAAACAAACAAATTCAAATGAATATTGATATGCGCTGATAATTTATTGATTACCGAAGCTTAATCATAAGCGTTCTAATGAAATTTTAAGAAATATATTTGTTCGACTCTTTATATGTGAAAGACGATAAAATGCAATTGGTGTGTGTGTCTGCCTACGGTGAGTAAGTCAAAAGCAGCCAAGTAAATGCCGTCGATAGAAAACTTGTTTTGGCCAAAGAGAAAAAAAAACACGGCAACTCGTCAAAAGGCAAACCCGTCAACCGCATAGAAAAATCATCAGGTGAATCATAATATAACCAACAAATACAAACGGACAGCACACAGACGTTTCACCTCCGCCTCGAGCCGCACAATACGACGCTCGCAAAATGTCAGCTGATATTGAAATGTGCAATTTTTATGTCAATGCTTATTGTTTTGGCCAAGTTATTTGTATATCTGATGTAGATTGAATAAATGGCTCGTCTGTGATACTGACTTTAAGCTGAACTAATCGTTTTTGCCAGTCAACGTCTAGTTTTTAATGCGAAATATAATTTTATGGTAACCAATCATAGTTGGCTCTCTTGTATTTCTGAAACATTTTTCGAAGTCTAGTCAAACAGAAGAATTTAACTAACTAAATTCTTATAGGCCTATTTGCCTGTTTTTTTTTTCTTTTCTCCTTTTTACCGGGATTCTCCATCTTTCAATATCAATTGTTTACTGTTATATCCGATATATTTTTAGTCGAAAATTTGACTAGATGACTTTGTTACATAAAGACACCGCCGTTCGGATTCGGGTGTACATCTCAGTTCTTCTCAACCAGCTATTAACAGAATTATGTCTAGCTTCGCCTTTCGCACGATGACCATAGTCAAGAGGAAGAAATATAAATTTTTATATTGAGTCAGGAACTTTCTGCAGAATGCTACATAGTTTTTGAGCATACTCTTCTTCTATTTACTTGACGGTTTCAGAGGCTAGCTTTTTAATCAACTTTGAAAGACCTTTGCTAATGGTATGCTCTATATAATCCCATTGACGACCCAAAAAGAATATTGGTTGAATTTTTTGGGTTTCCTTCAATTTCGCGCAAATAGAATAATGGCGTATGAAAGACCTTTCCTAATGGTATGCTCATTAAAATCCCATTGGAGACGTAGAATGTATATTGAGTGAATTTTTTTATAATAATTCGGTATGCATTGCTGGAGATCTCATACCGCATTTTCAGTTTCAAATCACGCTGTTATTTGATGTACGTTTTAATGACTTCTTTTTAATTAATAATTACAAACAATGTGAATAGTAAACATAATGGGAATTATTATGGAAAGAAGAAGGATCATGCTTATTCTCAATATGAGGTTACGTCTTGATTTTAAAATTTTCCTTTCTATTATATGAAACCGTTTTAGTTCATAATTTAGTAATACTTGTGAAAATATATATTTTTTCATCTCATGAACATGAATGCGGTGATTCCAAGTGAGCCTAAGTTTTATTAAATTATTTATATTATTTCAGAGATATTTTATAATACTATATATTACCATAATTTTCTTTTTTAACAAATATAAACCTTATGCTTCATATTTTATTTTTATTCAAACGCATTAACTTAAAAAAAAATAACGTATCTTTTATTGAGTCGGAAAAAAGGAGGCTAAAATAAATAAACAAAAAATATATTTCGCAGAATATCAAAAGTATTTTCTGATTAAAAAAAAAAGAACAAAAAAAGTTAAGTGCCAGGCAACCGAACAAAAACAAAAAAACGAAGACCAAACAATAAGCAGGCTCAAGCCAGAATAGTAGCATAGCGTATACACATATATATATATATATATATATATATATATATATATATATATATTATTATATATATATATATATATATATATATATATATATATATATTTATATTTATATATATATTTATATATATATATTTATATATACATAAATATATAAATATGTATATAAATAAGTGTATCATAAATAAAAATATGCTGCAAACAACACACGCAGCCAGATGCAGCACACAACACACAACACACACACACACAAGCACACGCACTTCCAAGTACATGTACGCTTGAGTGCCTTACGTCGTAGTCAGATACGAAGGAAGGTAAACACAAACAAGGTTAAAACGTCAGGTAGCTGTTGCCAAAGAGCTCACAGCTAAGCAACATCTTGGCCTAGGTTACCCTTTTGCTTGCTTCACAGATACTCACACTCAAACGCACTCAAACACACACACTCACACACACGCACGCACGCACGCAAGCACATGCTGACTCACACTGTGAAACGCCTAAAAGCGCGAAACAATAAACAGACGCAGGAGACAGGTTTACCCTTCTGTGGTGCCACGGTTTCCCGCTGCTGCTGCTGCTGCTGTTAGTAGTAAATATATCGTTGTGCTTGCACAAAGGATTAACCAGCATGGTCCATGCCACAATACCGTTTTCATGCTGCAACATCTCAAGTTCAAATTTGAACATTTTGTGGCAAAACATAAACTCAAAACAACGCGATGCACATAATAATAATAAACACAATGCATGCATGCGGCTGCAACCTGGTATAGGTTAAAGACCGTCGCACTCATGCCATGCAACAAGCAGCATCCACAGCCCAGTGCCGCTTGCACCCGCCACTGGTGGGCATGTTGACATTCACAAACGCGACGCAGCAGAAACTACTTATGGTGACTCCACTGACGTCTTAGTGTCTGGTCGGCGGTTTTTTTCAAAGCAAAACATTTTTAACTCACTTTAAGTACCGAAGTTGTTGTTGTTGTTGTTCGAATGATGACGTTGTGCCAGCAGCACGCAAAGGCAACTCTGAGTGCTTTGATTTTTTTTCTTTCCAAGATGTTTAAGTTCTACAGATGTTATAGAGAATATAGTATTATTCATTTATGGTCACTATACGCTTGATTAAAATGTGTTTACCATTTATGTATCTATTAAGTTGTACAACATTTTTTTACTAGCAGCGATGGGCCAGCCTTTGCTCTTTAAGTTTCTGGTACTCCTTTTTTTCAGTAAAAAAATTGACAACTAGGCAGACGCACAAGACCGTAACAGCGTTTTTTATTTCTGCCGGCATTTAAAACTAAATTTTAAGCAAAAGTATATTTATTTTGGAGTCAATAGCCTCAGCGATCATAGACCGTTAAGACATTTCATCTTTGAGCTTCCTATTATATAACCCATCCTTTAGAATCTTTGGAACAAATTAAAATTTAATATCCACATTTGCAACATTGCCAATAATGCTATAGGTGGTCTTACATTTGATAAGCGGTGGTCCAAAGAATTTAATGATTATTATTATACAACCAAGCTGCTTTCTGTCGTTCCTTCAATTTTGGAATATTGCTCCCGCTTTTGCATCACTCAATATCACATTATTCGTTTTTGATTTTTTAAAAAATCATAACCGATGAACACATAAATACCTTGCATACAAAAAACCAGTATTAAAAAAAATCAAGGTCTGAGAATATGAATTTTAGTTATCTTTAATCTAAACATACTCATGCAACCGCCAAGCGTTCTGTCGATGAAATATCACCTACTCATTTCTTTCTGTCGTTTCTAGCCGTCTTTCATGCGATTTATAGTTCAAAGACAATGCAAAGAAATATAACGATTCCCAGACTTTACTCACCCAGTCCCACGATTCCCATTAATGGTTTTATATTGTTTTAAAAGCTCATAGTAGACCATAACCGCCTAGTCCCACCATAAGTTCAATAAGATCTTTGAACCGTGAATCCTTTGCTTATAAGTCGATGAAAACGATAATGAAACGCTTTCATCAGTCCCAGTATTTTTTTCTAGGGATTGTCCTAGTATATCTACATATTCACTTGTGTTCCGTTACTCGCTCCCATCCTTTCGTGTCTTGCAAGAAGCAGTCCCAAAGTAAAAATCATCTTTCGACGTCTCTTGGCTTCAATATGTACGGAACTCAATTTCCTTGCTTATAAAGAACAACCAATTATACGCGACTCCCATCGGTTCTACAATTTCAGTTTGCATTTGTCACAAATTTTGATTCGGTAAACTCTCAAGCTGAGTATCGACACTAAAATCATAACTTTGGAAATGTCGAAACATTTTACTTATTTCCATTACCTATCCGTAGGAGAAGATACACTAATAACTTCCAGCTGCACTTGTGTTTTTCTTTTATTACAACAAATTATTCAAACATTTGTGTATACCGTTTCAACAAAAATCCTTACACTTTCGAAGAGCAAAACGCAATGCTATTGTCAGTAACATGATGAGTAAAGATTGTTATCGGCAGAGACAACCCATCTTTTAAAACAACAAATCAAATTTGTACTATCCTACATATACATATAATTGTAAACATATTCTTAAAAGATGGAATTTATTGTTTTAAAAAATAAATTAAGAACGCTTAGTAGTAATAGTTGAAGCTAAAAAAAATGTTGAAGCTCTTTTCATAAATTTAAGTAATTTTCTTCACTCAAATTTATTTTATTTATAAAAAACTTCAAGGAAAATTTAATTTAAATTTTTGTTTTGCGTTTTTTTTTAATAAAATTCAATTATTTCAAATAATAAAATTATAATGAACCCCAATTAATAAAAATCAAATCAAATAAAGTTGCTGAATTTTTCCAAGAAATTACCCGGCTGTGATTTCAAAGCAACGAATTTTTTTTTATTTAATTAGGAATTTGTTCAAAGATAAAATATGCAATTTTGAGAAACTATTATATTGTTTATAATCAAGATTCCGAGAAGTAAATTAATAATAATAATATTAAAGAGTGCACAAAAATGCTTTGACACAAAAGCTCATTTTATATGAAATATGCGCTTTGACTTTCAAGCCATTGAAGGAAAGTTATTTGTGTTCGTGGTGTGTGTGCGATTTAGTATCTGTGTGAAGTAAGTTGAGCCACAAACGCGTCACGTACACGGGGAACGCATAGAACACCAGTTTGGCGCCAGAGCGCATAGAATTCATTACGTACACACACACACACATATTTATATACACATACATATGTATATATGTATACATAGTAGAGCAAGTCTCTAAGTATGCAGCTGTCAATGACAAGCTCGTGCTACAGGTACAATCAAAGACAGAACCGAGAAAGACGCTGATGACGATGGCGACGACGACGGTGCAAACTCCAAGTAATATAAAGCATACGCGCCATGAGACACACAGCAAGAGCAAGAATAAAAACAAAACCAAAGCAAAGCAATGCAAAGCACAATGGAAGTTGTGGGCAAAGGGAGCAAGCAGGCGTATCTTACAGATACAAGTAAACATAGTGGAGTAGATGGTGTTCCTGTGCAGGAAAGTTGATTGAGGATTGCCGTTGCCAGAGCCTACCAACACACACACACACACACGCAGCTACAGACAAAAACAAGCTCCACTGTTTTTTTTTTTGCTGTTTTCAGTTTTTGCACATTGGCAGCTGTTGCCGCCAGAATGAAGGAGCAACAGATACTTTTCATTTGCCACATTGTAGTCTGGCCCGTCTCTGTTGCTTAGTATCTTTTTTTTGCCTTCTATATTTATTTTCCTTTTTGTTTTTGGGGGAGCACTTAAAGGAAGCGAATTGCTTGGCAGCAGAGCAGAATCCAGTCAAGAAAAGGAAGCATAAAATATAAATGAAATGACTATGTCTGTCTCAGGGTCGTTCTGTCATTTATGCCGCAGATACATACACACACACACACGCGCATAACGCACACACATACACACAAACGCATGATGTGGCAAGCAGCAGGCAACGTGTTGCCATGACGTAGTCAACATTGTGGAGCATGGCGCAAGGTCTTTTTGGCCAAAGTCTTTGCCTGTAATTTATGTTAAAGCAGATCGAAAAATAAATCTTATGAAATAACGAAGGACGCCATAAATTTCTGCGCAAGACTTAATGTGTACACTACTACACCACGCTCTATCCCACAGCCAGCTCTAGCTGTCTCTATTGATGATTGAAGTTTAAGATAATGAAGGTAGTCGCTGTATTTATGTACCATAGGTACCATGAACTTAAAGATAAACCCATACTCACTCATAGTCTTGAGATTTCGCTCGAATAACAAGAAATGCCACCAAAGACTAAGCAAAAAAATCAATAACAAACGTGAGCATTTGAAATCTTGAACTTGAACTATTTTATCTGTTTTTCTCTTATCAGAAAAACCAAAATAAAATTATCTTAGACACAAGTATGCCAAATTGTTGCTAGAGTCGTAATAAACAAAGAAGAAAGTGTGGCCAAAATAAGCAGGAAATCTAATCAAAGTTTTTTTGCCGTATCTATAAATTGCGTCAAGCACATTGAGATACAGCAAAAGCACTTCTAAAAGTGTGGAATAGACGGTGCTTGAACAAACGAACAATTTTTACTAAATAACAATTGCATTATTAGTAATTCGAAAAATATGCAGTAATGCACAAAATGTAGGAATATGCTTCGTAATTCGACTTCTAATTTGTTTTAAAATTTGAAACTTATTTTTTCGCATGGTTGATCTGTTGAAAAGTCACTTTTACTTACAAAATTAACTGCTGCAAATAATCCAACACTGGCAAAAGAATTGATTTCCAAGTAACATTTAAAAAACAACATGCAATTTCTATTAGATAGATGTGAGGGTGGCGATACAAGCACTGCTTCAGACACTCAGGCTAAATAGCCCATTGTGCATTCTACAAGTATAAACGTATTAGATGTAATAACAAAACGAGGTACTAATTTTACTACAAAATGCTTCTAACACTCAGATCTTAGAAGAGCTCATCTATAAAAATTTAATTACTTTCTAGACAATTATCGAGTTTAATAATTTAACTTAATATTTTCAATTCAATTCTTTAATATATATTATAATTATTTTTGTTGTTTGTCTTTTTGTGTCGACACTTTGTTCTGCGCTCTCTGTAATAATTTTGCTTTGAATATTATTAATTGGTTTTCATTTGACAATTTTAAGCATGTAGTTACCAATTTTACTACAAAATACTTCTAGCACTTGGATCTTCGAAAAACATAACTAATTCATTTAAATTTCTAAAGAATTAACGTATTTAGAGGAATTTATAAAATGATATTTAATCAAAAATTACAAAAAGTGCTGAATAAAATGTAATTAATTATATTTAATCTATCCTCTCATTGTTCAACTTTCCATCTTCACGAAAAGTGAAATATTCGCATGATTAACTTAATACTTGAAACTGTAACAATACCCTCCCCTAATTCATTATTTTTGGTCTTACTTTTGTATAAACAGTATTTCCATGGTTTTTTGTATAACTCATTAATAACTTTATAAATACAAACATATAAAGCTGCATAGGAGCTAATCTCTATAACTTACAAAATGTAATTCAATGAGAAAATTGTATATAATAAAGAATTAAATTGAATAAAACTAAAGATATTTAAATATTTTTAGCATAACATTTCACTTATATTGACAACAACTTTATAGTTATGCAACTATTTATTTTCGAAATCTTTTATAATCCAGCATTAGAACTGACGTGAAAAGTTTTTTTGGCAAATATAATATATTAAATTTCATACAAAACTGTCAAGCGCTTTTTCAAGGCCCTGACCCAAAAAGCTGTACCACTTACAAGTATTAGAAAAAAGTTTGTGATTTAGGCATTTAACTTAGTTCTTAAAGTTTCGCATACATTTTATACACACTTGCAGTACCTCAAACATATTTATTAAGTATACTTTATATTATTGAATGCAATTTAAGTAAGTTATATTAATTTTTTTTAAGTTTTTGATATATTCAAAAACAACAACTTAATAGAATTATTATTACGTATACGCTCTGTATAGATTGTAATAATCTAATAGCAATATATTCAAGCAATTAACAAAACTCAATATTTTAGCGCTTAACTTAACGAGAGCTGCAACAAAATATAAGCACAAAGCGAATAAAATAATGATAATCAGCAAAAACAAACGAAACACAAAAAAAATAAGAAAAGTAAAACAAAAAAAAACAAGTAAATTCAAAGCAGCAACAACAAATAAAGTGTAATAAAACGCAAACGAGACTGTGACAAAATTGAATGCTTGAATAAGGCACACACACAGACACACACACACACACACACACACATACACATTGATAACAACAGCAACAACAACGTTGAACATCGTAAATTACAACGCAGCAAATAAAACGAGCGCCGCAACGAACTAAACGTTTTTGTATGGCTTAACGATGGCCAGAGCTGCAAGAGAGTGGGTGAGAGAGAGAGAGCGCGCAAGCGAGGGCATGTTTTTGGGGCGCGTAGTCTGAGTGAGTCTTCTTTGGCCCAACAACACTCAACAGGGAATTCCTGCTGCTCTTCAGCGTAAAAACAAAAAAAAAAACACAAAATCACAAACACACACAATCACACCGCAAAGTCAAGTTGCTCGCTCTCACAAAGTAAATGTGATGGCATGCGAAAGAGCGGCAGAGAGCGCACGTAATAAGCGCGAGAGTGCGCAAACGTTAGCGTACTCACGGCGTATGAGCAACATATAATTCAAAGGAAATTAAGCATAAAAGTGAATAACTTTTGATAATTGCGATTTCAGCGTTTTACTTTGTATTTGTATTTGTGTTTGTGCTTGTTGTTGTTGTTATTGCTTTTGCTGTTATTGTTGTTATTGTTGTTGTTGTGCGCTATCGCTTTTATGCGCTTGTTCTGGGGGCTTTTACGATGAGCAATAGGCAACAGAATGCGTGATAGTGAGCTAGATTAAAAGCGTAACAAAAACAACAACAACAACAACAAAAATGGGCAGCCCATACAGTTAGACGCACACACGCACACACACACATGAATACACAATACATATGCACACAAAGCACGACAGCTGTTGGCTTTAATGTGCGCACGTTATCTTTAATCATTTGTATAGCGCGTTAATCTACAGCTACACACAAGCATAATAGTTAAAGGGTGCTTTTTTTGTGTCTTAATTAGTTGCAGCACACATTCAGTTTTTGTCAATAACATAAAGATTGGCTGACTAAAAAAGTTAAGCGAATCCTCCTAACGTCACATGTTCCGTATACCTCTCAACCAACAACACATGGTGCCTGACTGGAACCCTATGTATTTCAATGTATAAAAATATTTGTTGCACTTGTGCTCATATGTATGCACCAATCTTACCTTTCTGTAATGTTTTGTCATATGTTGCACTAACTGTGTGTGACAATCAAATGCCTAAAAGCACTTTTTGTTTGTATATAATTTAAATACATATGGTTATATTTTGAACAAAAGTAAAGGAGTTACAAACAATTATATTGAATTTTTGAATGCTGTTCACAAACTAAGTCTGAGCAAAAAAAATGTTTCATACTTTATACATTAGCACAGTTTACAAACCAATCAATGTGTATGGTGCGATTAAATGATTTGAACATATGCCCATAACATCCTATTCAAGAACTTTTCGCAATTTTTTTTTTATTATCAAAAGCCAATGAAATTTTAGAAAGGTACCTGGAAGTTGAAGTCGATAGCTAAATATAAATGTATTTAATTTAAAACTTAAATCGAAATATGTTGGCATCACAAAATAGTATAATTTTGGTAAAAAAGTTTTCAAAATATTAGAATGATCTCAAAAGCAGAACATGGCGAGACCTCTACGAATAGCTAGTCGAAGAGCTACAGTTTATAACCAAATCCAAAAGGGGATGTTTTTAATTTGTCAAGTTTTTGGCAAAGCAACTATTTTCTTGCAAAAAGAAAAACATAGAAAAAACACCCGTTTTCGCAAACATGAATTCACACATTTGTAAATACGCGCTCGAATGTAAGTATTTGCAAATCAAATACACAATCGCAAGCTTGTCACATGTTTATTTGTTTTTAAATGGGGAATACGACATATATAATAATTCCAGATTGTTGTAGGCAAATTTTATTTATTTAATTTTTTTTTGCCCATTTATTTTAAGTACTTGAATTAGTATTTATTTAATACTGCATGCGTAGGTGTAGCTTAAAATTGTTTATTTTATTTTTGGCAGGCAATTGAAATACGTGTATATATATAAAAACGTTTATTTCAGCCGCTCAATTCTGTAAATTCATGCTGCGTACATTAAGTCATTAAATTAAATTTGTATAAAATTGAGTAGCCGTTTTAGTATCTAAGCACATAAATATGCATGTTTGCGGGTATTTCCCAAAACGTGTTCGGAAATTTACATATTAAATAATGAATATTGTCTTAATCGCACGATAACTACGTAATCATAAGATTTACATTAGAACCGGCTTTGACTGATAAATAAACATTTACATTCATAAAGATCGATTTTTTATGCCTAAAGTTGTGAAATAGTTATCAGAACTTACTTGGGTGTTTTTATTTTTAGCTAATCTTTAAAGATAGCATAAAACTTGATTGTCATTTAATCAATTTAATTACTTCTTTTAGTTGCAGAGTTAAAGGTTACTCCTCCATAGCAATCTTAGCAAGTGTAAGCTATTGTTAATGTGCATTAAAACTTCCAACTTATTTTCAAAACTAAAAATTCTATTCGTAACTAAAAAGCAATAAAAAATAAAAAAACTGCTTATATAAATCCAAATACCAAAAATGGTTTTGGCCACACTATTTTATTACTTTGAAGTTTTTTACACATTTATGTTTTAACTTTTATTATTCGCTTCCAGTAAATATCCTGAGTCACTCTTGGCTGCTTCAGAAGCTCCAAAACTAAAGTATTTATTACCATTGCAATGGTCAAATTGTATAATATTGTATTAATCCCCCACACTGTTTATTCCAGCGCTATATCGCCTAATAAGGTATTCTGACACCTGGGGAAATCGATTAAGTGGTGGGATAGGCGCAAAGAAGAATACCTAACAACAGTTGATAAACAAATTTTGATTAGACTAGTTGAGTTTCGTTGAAAATCTATTTTTGTCGCTAGTAAAGCACTATTTCCGTTTCTCCAGAGCTCTGGAAAGGTGAAGGGAATATTTTTTGTACTACTCGCCTAGAAAGCTAAGGCTTGTACACAAAAATTCCTACGAACTATATTTGGTGCAGTTTTATTTTATATGAGGACAGTTCATTTCGTTTTTTTGTTGCTTTCTGAAAGCAAAGCAAATCTAACGCCACCTATGTGATCTTAACTTGTTATAGTACCATAGCATCGCGTTTGATATCCATATAGGCAAAAATATAATATGTTAGATACAGAATATATTCTAGATTTGGTTTATTTCACTTTTCATTAACTTGTTTTCAACTATCATATTCCAAAGTCGTGGTGATCAAGTGCAAGGATATTTAATTATGCTTCATATCAACTTTCGTACAAGAGGTTTATCAATTCTGTTATTATTAACAAGAGTTTAGATTTGATCTAACTTTCACTACTGCTTTGTGTTGAAGTCCTTCTTGAGATCATGAGACGCATGGACGAACGCTATTTTGCAGCTTCTTTGGTTTATCTGCAAAGTGTGTTTTTGCCTGGGAATTAATTTCCTTTATAATTTTTCAAAGTAAGGACTAACTTTGTAGGACATAAGATTGCAACGTTAATTGTCGCAACAGACAGTGTTCCTTTTAAAAAAATGCTTTTTAGAAGCAGGGTTTTCAGAGAGCCGCGCAACTGCCAACATTCGGTATAAATTAAATGGATTTTAAAGCAGCGACTGCTCTTAGCCAATCTTATAAAGTTTATCAACAGCATAGATCAAAATTTCAAAACTTCTTTTTCAGATTAGATGGGGGATTTTTCGCTATTGTTCGAATAGTTTTAGTGTCTAAATTTCTACGAAGTTTAGCTGAAAGTATACTAGTTTAAGGACGCAATGGCATTCAATGGCTTTAATCTAAATTTTTACAGCCAGCTTTAATTTCCTTAGTTACATACAAACACTGAAATTACGTATACGCCGAATAGTGCACAGGATATAAAGTTTATTTTAATTTTGACAGCTCTTTAAAATAGGTGAGCTTTTACTGCATTAATTTGTATTAACTTATCTCTCGATTCCCAAAAAATGGTGTTGTAGTGAATAAATAGTGCAATTTGGCCAAATGTTTAAATATAAAGTTGCTATAACTGTCAGCTGCACTCTTTTATGATGAATTAAATAAAAAGCTCGAATAATAATTTAATAAGATAGCTCTTTGAAAAGGTTTCTTGAAATATAGTTTGTAGGTCAGTATCAGTGTGGAGCAGGAAGAAATATCATTTCAACTTAAATGTACTTTTATTTTTAAGAAATATTTAATTTTTGTTATGTTTATGATAAAATTCTTTTTTAAATGTAAAGTAACAGTAAATAAATATTGAAATCAATAAACGACTCAAACAAATTTTGAAATTTCATTGTAATTCTCTTTTGGATTCCTAACTTTAAATGTGCAACTTCAAAAAAAAAAGTTGCCAACAGCAGACACAATTACAAATATTTAACTCACTGCGTATACGTAATATTTGCATTTGTCACCGTGTGCAGACAGTTCTCAACACTCTAAAAAATCTCATGAATTTATTGTGCATATTTTGCATAGTTTGATGTCTAGCTCCAAACATCTGGCCGCCTGTCATATTGACTCCCAAGCGATTTCGTGTCGCCTGCTGCATGTTCCAATGCTCAAGTAACTGACAATACCTACACGTAGTCTCAGCATATATATATGTATGTACTATAATACTATTAAAAATTTTTATTTTTATTTTTTAATAAAATGTGCAAACAGCTGCAAAAATTGGCAGCGTTATACATAAGTCTGTTCGTGAATAAGGTAAAAAAAAGAAAAGGAATAAATACTCGCATTTGTATTTATATGCACATGCACTTATTTTTCTGCCTCGTTCAATTTTGTTTATTATTGTTTTGCATTATTAAAAATTCCAAGTCTTATGTATGTTTGTTTGTTTGAATAAAAAAAAACTAAACTACACAAAAAAGCCTACAAATATTTTTCTATGTTTTTATGCCACAGCAAAACAATTTGCATTGGCGAAAAAAGTTCAAAAAAATATGAACTAGCACAGAAATGCAACGAAAACCCAAATAAAGTTGTCAGGTGTGTTCCGCTTATCAATTGTATTCAAATTTAAAAAAAATGTATTTTTATCAGTTGGAAGTTAAGCATAATATATTATTTTATTATATTTCCTTGAATTTTTTAATAAAACACGCCTCTTCACAACCCTCTTTTCTTATTTCGCATCTCGAATGAAACCATAATCGGGAATACTCATCTAATTTTAGATAGTTATTCAGAACAATTTTTTTTTAACTTCAATCTTCGATGTAACCCAGGAGTAAATATTTCAATTTTTTACTCGAAAGTTAAGTTGCACTGCTACCAAAATATTATATTATATGACCTACAATACTAACTTGTTAACAGATTTTAAATTATTTTAAAAATATACTTTAAAAAAAATTTATTTTAATTTATGCAAGTATTAAGCACAAATTAAAAAAAATACGAAACTATTGAAAAACATTTATGATTGAATTTGTAAAGTAATAAATTTTTTTTAATGTGTTTATCCCTTTGATAAAAATTTATTCCAAGCGCTAGCCGGAACAGTCCCAAATATTTAAAAAAATGAAGGCAAAAAGGCAAAGTCGAGCGCTTAATTACGCAATCAAGAGGCACATGCAAGCAGCATTGTTTTTGCTGTTGTTTTTGTTATTGTTTTTATTTTTGTTTTTGTAGCTGTGGTTGCCCCAGTGTGTTTAATTCATTTAATTCGCTTTGTTTTCTTTAATCGTTCATTTCGATGTTTAAATTTAAATCGTTTTTTTGTTTGGCTTTATTATTTAAACTCGTCATAATACGTCAGAATACAAAAAAAAAATATTGTAAATTAATTGCATTACAAACTGCTTAATATGTGCACATAAAAATGGAAAAAAAAAATCTTAATTTTTTACAATTAAAATTCACTTTCAATTTTCGTATTTTTTTAAATTTTGAATTTATCATTCACTTCATACAGCATAGTACAATACTTTTCTACATAAACTTAATTATTTAATTATTACAATTGATTTTTTTCTTAGTTTCTATTTTTTACTTTTTAATATTTAAGTCTTCACAAAGTATTTTGTCTTCTAATGCATAATATTAAGCGAAAAATCGCCTCATCAAAATAGCATTTTATTTATTGACAACTTTTATCTATAATATTTAACGATCTCTCCTTCCGCTTTCTGGAAATAAGTTTTATTTAATGACCGCCAATTATACAGTATCTACCTACTCATTATTATTGTTGTTATTTTATATTAAGCAAACAAAAATTTGGAATACTTTTTATTATAAATTAAACAATACTGCTTATTATACTGTTAGTAGATGACGGCAGTGAAAAATACCCAAAAAAAAACCATCCCAACTATTCTAAAGAAATACGACTTACAGTTTTCGATTTCCCGAACACGTCATATTATATGGACTTCTCCTTATGCTCCTGAGAGGTTCGTAAGCGATGTAAGCGTTCTTCGCCAGACACTCCGATTCTGAATCATGTCAATTCTTAAATCGATTTCGAAGAGGATAGGTTTTTGACACTTGTGTATGAACAAGATTTTTTATGGATATGCATTTCCACCTATCGCATGTACTGATCTTTGGAAGACGATTATGGTAATTAGATTGTACCGCAGACTTTATATAATAGTTACGTGACTTGCAGCTTGTTAAGGTGACACTTTGTTACTTCGGCCCAGATTGGGGCATCATAGAAAATTAATGCTTGAAGTATAGATCTAAACAGGAACAAGTTATTTAAGTGTGAGTTTTTGTTTATAAAGGGGTATAGGGTACGAATGGTAATATTTGACTTTTTGATTGTTGCGTCGACATGGTCTTTAAATATTCATTTTTTATCAAGTATGATACCTATGTATTTGATGCTAGAATCCCACTTGACAACTACGTTGCCCAGTTTAATATCTCTACGGGAGATTTAAATATTTTTCCGTTTTCTGGTGAACTAAATCACTTTGGTTTTCTAGAGGTTTACAAGTATTTTACATTTATATATATTCTTATATTACCAAAATATATTACTTTTTGTATATTGTCTTTTGCTGGAAAATCACAAAGTATAAAATTGCGGTAATACAGAGGAATTAAAATGTGACATATGGAGATGTGAAAGAATGATCGTTTTTTGTAGCATAACTATCCGATTGATTGTTTGTTATTCAATAGGCCCTAGCAGCTATATCGATTATCTTACATTTAATGCGAAACCTTTCTTGAAAATTTTACAATTTACAAAACAGCAATTGTTGCTAGCCTTATTGACAAGTGCTTTTGAGCTGGTCTCTGTCCAAATTAAAATGTATTGAAATAATAAAAACATCGTCGTTAATTAATAATCGTTCATTTAACACTTAAAATAAACGTCCAATCTCAATCAGCATACGTTGTAATTTACTGAACTTCGTTTTTGCTTACACAAAAGGGTATTCAATTGACATTATTTATGGCAGGAAATCTTTTAAATTCTTTACTAACAACGCGACTCATCATTAGGCTGTAGTGCAGGCACTCAAAGGTCTGAAAGAGAGTTTTCAGTTTTATTTAATTTGTTTACATCGTTTTGTTTTATTTTATATTTTTAATGTTTTTGTTTATATTTGGAACAACAATATCAGCTCAGTGCGTTGCGATGTCAAGTGGCTTTCAAGTATGTGTTGCATGCGCTCGGTCAGTTGGTTAATGGCATAAAATATGTGCCATAAAAAGCAAAAAATACAAAAAAAAAGGAGGTTGAATGTGGCGTAGCCTGTACGTGGGGGCGCATGAGTCATAAGGCGGGTGAATTGCGGCTGTCAGTCAGCAAGTCATGCAAATACGCATACGTCGTTACCATACATAAATACATATATACATACAACAATGTAAAAATACATATAAACATTGCTGCTGCAAGTGTGTATGTTAGCCATTAGGCGACTTACGGGCCTTTAATGCATATTACTCATACGCCATGTGAAACACTCGTTGAAGCAGCTTGTTGTGCTGACTGTGTCGTTGCTGTCTGTTAAATTTAAGCATTTGCGTTTCATTTGGCAAATACCAACTGGCTATAGCTAACAAAATATGAATATTTATTTGTATCTCCATGCATACAGTACATATATAAAAGCAAACAATGAGCTCACATGGCGTATTCGTAATGTGCAAAACAAATAGACAAACGTTAACTTGTTTTATAAACATTTTAAATTGGCAAAATTGTGCAAAAAGAAAATACAAAAATAAAATAATATTCCATATATTCGCATCATTTCGAGCGGCTTCCCCCAAAAGCAGCTTAAAAATAAACGCACACCGATTCAGTTGAAAACTGGTTGGCCATTGAAACGGCAACTGCGCTTTTAACCAGTTTTTAAACTAAAGCAAAGAAGCAACAAAAGCGCATGAGCTGTTGAAGATAATGACTATGATGATGATGATGATGATGATGATGACGAAGACAAAGACGGCAATTTCCTACCTGTTGTTTTTGCCAATTTGTTGTAGCCACTTTTGTGCCTTGATGACCATGTTTCCGCTTTGAACTCAGCCAACTTGGCCGGCCATGTGAGCCGCGCCAACAAGACGCGCTTGCTCATAAATAAGTGCGGCTTTTTAATACACTACACTTAAATAGTAAGGAGTATATTGATTTGATTTTTGAAAAATAGAGTAGGCATAGGTGTGCATCAATAACACTTTAAACGCAAATTTGGTAGTAGTCAGAGTTACTTTACGCTTAACAAGCGTTGTACTGTGACTCCGTACACCATGATTCTTGAATAAACAAACTAGCTTAAAGTGTAAAATATAGCAAAAATTATTTAATATTATTTAATTTTCTTTAAGACGAAAAATTCTCTCAAAATTTCAGCCAGTTCGTACAAGAATTTTTTGGAGATATAAAACCTTGAGTAGACTCGTACATTATACAAATGCGAGTTTCTTTAAAGCTTTCATTTCTTCTCGCAACCATATCTTTGAAGTTGGTGATTAATGTAACTTGGGAATAAATAAAATTTATTTGACTTATACCAAAGATAATTGGATGGAAATTGGCATGGAATTTTTTTAGGAAAACGGGAAAAAAACATAATTTTGTATTTTAATAGATATTTTCAATATCTCTTCATCCGTTGGACTATTATATAACTATAAGCCTGTCTTCTTTATTTCTAATCACTGCTTGCTTCATTTGTAAAATCTATCTCGTGTATTTCAAACTTTTTTTTAAATTAAAATTTGGAATATATTTTTCAAATATGTGTAACAAATCATTTTATTTTAATTATTTAAAAAGAGATAAAACTTACGGATTTTCAATTTAAAGATTAACCGATTTCCGTCACAATTTGAAAATTAAGTCTGGTGTATGTGGCTGCAAAATGTCACAGGTTATATACAAAGTTTTTGAAAATTTATGTATAAAGTAATACAGTAATATAGTTTCTATATAATTATAGTATTTAAGCAAAAATAACAAATAAATTTAAATATGTACTAACAAATTGCTTTGATGCGCAATTCTTTTGATTTTTGTCATGTACTCATGATTGTACTCCAAAGTACTATCAAATATTTCAGCAAAGTATTAAAATAATCTGCAGAGTAAGAGCATATCATAGTCGAGATATTACGAGCATTTTCTCAAGCCAACTTGTTTTATAAAACTCATCTTTGTGTGTATTTTTTTCTCATCTCGTTTCTTGGCTTCGGCAGCAGGTGGTAAAATTGCAATTCTTTTGCTCTGGTCTGAATGCTGTGCGTATGTACTGCACGATCGAAACAGACCACGTTCAATGACTGTCCGGACTCCAACACGGCAACTTCCCCCGAACTTCTTTGTCCTAAACGTGAGAGACCAGCCAGTTCGCTACAACTTTTGTTTATGTAACTAGCTTAAAATGCTGAGTGCCTGGTTGCCGCTTTAATTTGCATGCAAGTTCATGTTCATTGGACTTATGAACCATTTCCGTAGCATATTTACGGGCGTCTCCAATAAGTTTTATGGATTCTATTACTTATCGCAATGTTCAAAGTACAATGTATTTTAATAGAGATTACAATATGAAAAATATTGTAAAATGACTGCAAAGTGTGGCTTTAGAAGAACTTGTAGAAATCGTTTACTTAGTTTATGTCATGCTGATAAGCTGACACAGCTTCAAAAATGTCTACGAACAGTTTATGTCGAAACACATAAATATGTGACAAATTCTTATAGTAATTGTATTGAAAAATCTCAACAATATGACGATCTTTGATAATAGCTGGTGCACAGTAGTCAAAAGTATTTCGAATAAAAATTTCCATTAAATTATACTCATGCCGTGTTGGTAATTTTTAAGAATTCATCTTGTGCGTGAGGAAATCTTCTTTGCATTTGTTAGATACACAAACAAATATTCCGGAAGATCCTTGTTTATAACGATAAATTATACATGAAATGTAGAATCTTTTGTTATTTAAGACCAACCAATTTTTTAGTTTGAAACATTTTTGACTGAATCATTTCTATATCAAATATTTAACTTGCGTTTTATGGAAAAACATAGTTCATTCTTTAAAGCGTGAACGAGCAATTTTGGCGTATTCGAGTATTGCAAAAACTAATCATATATAGAACGGTGACATCATTGGGCCGTAAGTATTTTAAAGACTGTAAACTCCATAATGTTATTGAGAATGGCGAGAGCTTTCGAACGAAGCTTCCATATTTTTTTGGCCTAAAATGTGGTTGTACCAAGATGGTGCATTTGGCATGGCGCCTAGATCATATCATTTTTGAGGGGATATTTTAAGGTTTATGTCTATTGAAACACTGAAAGCCAATAATAGAACATTTATTCCGATGTGTTGGAGAGAGTATGACAAAAGAGCTTACACATTCTGGTAAGCCTTATTTTATTTTTATTTTTTCTTTAAAAAAAAATGCTAGTTCGAAAACACTGACCCTTTAGATTATGCATTTCCTCGTAAACTACAGCTGCCTTGAACAACTTTAAAGTATTTTCTATAAAATCACCTTGATCTCAGAAATCATAACAATTTCGACATTTCATGATTATTATTAAACTAAATTTCAAACATATTACAAACACCATGTGAAACGCTTTAAGCGAATTATGCGTGACGTAAAAGCAACTCAAATTGTAAGCATTTCGTTTTAAGTGATATTTAAATATGCTTTAGGTATATGTATATATATATATATATATATATCTAAGGAATGCTAGATATATGCATTTAAGTTTTTGAGATATACATAGTTTCAACTTAGTTCCATCTAAACTAAAATGCCATGAAAGCAAAGGTTTTGTTTTTGTATATCTTTTTTTTTTTTTTTGTTGAATTTTTACTTTTGGGAATTTCGCCACATTTCGCGAGTGCTTCAATTTATTTTTAACAAACATCTGTGAGTTTTTCATTTGGCATATACAAAATTTCACACAAATGTTTAAATATTTAAAACATACGCTCACGCATACACAAAGCGAAATATTATTATACTAGGTACGCTATGAGTTATTTTATATATATGTAGAAAAACCAAGCAAAATATGTAAACATTTTAACAAGAAATAATTTTTTTTTTGTTTTGCTGCGTGGAAAATGGCAAAAGTTTTGCTTTTGTATTTTATTGACTGTGTCTGTGTATCTATGTGAGTGCATGTATCTGTGTGTGTTTGTTTGTTTATTTGTATGTGTTGGCCCGGCACACTTGACGTCACAAAAAGTGAAATGTCAGTGTCAATGCGTGGGGGCCACAAGTACAAGTATAAATAAATAAAAAGCTTAAATAGCTTTTTTTCAAAAAAAAAAAAATAGAAAAATATTAACCAAAACAAAACAAATATTTTAAATACCTCTTAAATATGTGCAAAAAGTAATACAGACATTTATAAAATATTTAACTTAATAAATTTAAGAAGGCTGTCAACTAAGTTAAATATATGAATTATAGTTTAAATTTTTTTTAATAATTCGAATGTATCTAAAATAATCAATTTGTTTTATTCTTTGCAGAAGCCACAGTAAATTCACGAAAATCTGCATTGGAATCTGCACGTGAAAAAATAAAAGGTAAGTTTTTGAAAATAAAATTTAGTGTCCTATAAAGTCTGGATCTTAAAATTGGAACTGCAAGCTTAAAACAATAAGGGCACAATCCTATTAAATAGTTCAATTTTTATAAAAAAGCTTGTTTCCTATTTACCCCATTTTTGAGTATATTTTCGTACCTTAAATTTACTAAACGCTTGTCATACTATTTTTAAACTTAAAGCTCTTTCCAAAAATAAGGTGCAATGGCGTTCTTCGGATACAAAATCACAAGCACGCTTTTGCAATCCTCTAAAAAATCCTCTCTTAAAAGTCTAGATTTGCACTACATTTTTGACACTTTCCAAGACTAGATGACTCACCCTCTAACAACATACTTTTTTCAAAAACAAACTAAATGAAGGTTTTTTCTGCTATACTCTTTTACAATGATTAATCAAATTCGAGATTGAAAAAAATGAGGTAATTACTGCAGCGTAGGTACTTGTACAAAAATTGAATTATATATGTTTAAATCATCCGATTCCATACGCCTTTGTACTCAAGAACTTTTGATAAGTTGAGATATATTCACTATTCCTTTCTCAGAAAAACCCCTGGTTGATCAGAAAACCTTGCTTGAAGCACATTTTCCTCCATCAAAATTATTTGCCAACAATTAAATATTAATGTGAATTTCCGGACGTTCCGGATTAATAGTTCGCAGCTTACAATCGAATTAAGAGCTTTGCCATAGAGAGGTAGCTCCTTTTACTATACAAACTTTATCTTTTGCGGAAAAATCCCTATCAGTTGGTTCTGTTGGCTACCCAAGGTTACGATAAGCAATTTGATATAAAGGACTTGGGGTCTGTGGCGATTTTTATCATTTTTACCTATTTAAAATTTTAAGAATTTGGAAATTCAGCGTACAGCTTTTATTTTATCTAAAATTGGTTGGATATACCAATATTGTTCTTTTGAAATAGTTCGTATACACTAAAAGAGACCAAGCAAACCTTTGCTAATCTTATATTCAAGGGGTGATTCCCACAATTAACCCAGCGTGAAATAAACTTTTTATATTTCTTTGTTTTATGATTAACTATTGAAACTTTGGGAAAGTAACGCTAATAAAGATACAAGTAAAATGCTTCATCAAATCTATGAGTACCAACACATCATATCAGTCATTATATCTACGTCACGTATTCAATTTGCAATCGTATAGACGGTTCGAACCGAGAGTGCCCAGTAAATATGTGCGCAATAATTATCGCAAAAATGAAAGCAAAAGTCTATTAAAGTACTATATATAGAGCTATAATCTTTTTGTTGATATAGAATCAAGCTATAAGTACTATGTGCGTATAATATAGGAATATGCATTTCATATTTTCTATACTTGTCTACGGTTTGGTATATGGTCAAGGCATATTTATTAGTTCTATATATAGTGTACAGAAATGCTTACTTATACACATAAATAACATACATATAATATATATTTCATTTATGAATTCGATTGTACTGAGTAAACGATGTTGTGAATCACGCCATGCACGCTTATCAGTATAAGAGGTTTGAAACACGAATATTTTGTGTAGTATTTATTATATACTTACTTGATTCTATATAACTCACTGTCTATGAATAATATAAATTGAATATTGGAATATTTTTAGAGTTGGCTAATAGCTGTATTAAAAGGTGTTACAACATATTTAATATACAACTACAAAATTCCGACAAGTTCAAAAGTTTGATTAAGAAAAAATATGTCTAATATAGTAGTATTTAATTTCAATCATTAAGATCTTAGTATTTTCGATCTTCAATTGAAATCGAGTGGGGATTACCTAGATTTAAGTGTAATGTACAGCATTTTTTTCACTGCATGATTTTTCCGTGATAATTGCTCTATTGACGTCGTCTCTCCTCTGTACTTTGTAGTATTTATCTTTCAGTGTAGTTTATCAAAATTGTTGCAATAGCCGTGAAGGTCATTTAAGTGTATCTGGTTCGGTTGTGACTTTCTTTTCGAGAAAGATTAGAACATTTTTATTTTGTTTATGAGTTGTGGCACCTACGGCTTTGCAGGTGCAATGAGTCAACTTAAAGTGTTTTCTTTTGATTTTTTTTTTTTTTTTGCTTTTACTGCATAGATTTTGATAAACTTCCAGTTAAAAGATAATACCAGATAAAATCTTGAGCCAAAAAGCTTGCCTTAAGACCGTTGAAATTAAATGACAACGTATCTCACAGTTGAAAGCTTTAGAGAGAGCACGTCAGCAAAAAGTAAATAATAAATGTATTTTTTATTTTGTTTTATAGTAACTTGTTTAAAGATTTTTTGGTTTTTATTAAGTAAGATTTCTCATTACGCGAGAATCTATATCTGGGAAATATGCTTTTGCTGATATCAGCGTCTGAGAGGAATTGCTACGGATCACCAGTGACTATGTTAACTTATATGTATACTTCGCCGCCCAAAACATTGTTTACTTTTCACTTTTCGAATTCGTCTATACTCCCCCTGTAGGGTGGGTATGCAATGTAAGCGTTCTTCTGCAGGCATATCGATCCTGATTTATACATTCACTGAGACTATTTTGAAAAAAGTTAGGCTTGTGTATGGATATATTTATTATTGACTGTTTTACGTTCGCTATAATGTCCAGACAGGTTGTGCCTTAGAAATTTGATAAAAAAGTTGCGTTAAATCGTTCTCTTATAGGGGCCTCTTTTTGGCAGGCAAAAATTACTGTGCTGATGACTTCTCCTTCGGATGCCATAAGTGGAATAATTGCCTTTTTCCTTTGTAAAGAAAACGACCTGTCGTCTTCGGAAGTTGAAAAACAAGTACTTTTCTATTTGAATTCTCATCAACTGATACATTTTTCGAAAAAAAAAATACTAAAGGATCTGCCTTAGTTTGTTTTTAAAACACATTCACAAGTTAGCTTTATAAAGTTAAGTGAAAACGAAAAAATTCGCTTGGGAATTCAAGTTTATTTCAAATTATTACCGATGCAAACTTAAAAGTAGGCTTGGTGAAATGAACCAAAATTTAAAAGAAATTCTCTTCGAAAGCACTGTATAACGCAGTACTGCCTGCCAGCAAGCGTGCGTAGCCATATTAGGTAAATGTCAGAAATACGCCTTCTGAGACACCTTGATTTAGGAATTATTTCTGCGAAAACGAGAAAAGTATGTAAAACCCATTAGAAAGCAATAATCAAGTACAGAGCATTCAATCCATCAGGCAACAAAAGCAGTTTCTGCACAAAATCTAGAGCGAATTCTGGCTGCTGCTTCACTGGAACTAATTGAAACGCCCTGAACCCGCTGCACGTGCTACCTGTAAGTGCTATACCACGCTTGTGGGATTTACATTTACTTACAAATTTAATTGTTTCCCCGACTAAAATCCTGTCGGCCGTGTCCTGCGCTCAAGTCAAGTGCTGGCTTATATACTAGCGCGTGTACATGAGTGTGTGTTTGTGTGCGCGTGTGTGTGAGCGCACGAGTGTATCCTTTTTGAAAAACTCAAAATCAAGCCTAAGCGCCGCCTGTCTATTGATAAGTTTTATGGGTTTTACCCGGGAAAATCCCATTTTAATGATGCCATTTTGTCTATGCAGCAAATCGAAGGATTTTTGTTGCAGGTAAAAACTGAGCAATAAAATTAAGTCCATTGATTTGCAAGTCATTAAGAGGTGTCTCAAAGCTGTCTGGTCGAGCAACTTGTCTTGATTGTATACGAATGTCGTGTATCTAGTGTATAAAAACAGCTGCTAAATGAGATACTTGTATATTTAGCTGCTGGCCAAGTATGCGGCCATGATATAAACAGAAGCAAAAAAACGCTAAACTAAAATTAAAATACGTATTCGGTAGATATACCACAATGCAACAACACCAAACAGCGTGCCAAAGCGACAAAGAAACCGCCAAGCGGCTAATAGAGGGGAACTTGAGAAGTTGGCAATGTTTAAAAATTGACATTTGTTTTTTCAAATCATGCTTGATTAGCTTAGCAATCGCTAGATTTTGAAAATGCAGTCTAGATAGGTGGGATTGCAATTAATATGTCAGGTTTTACAGAAAATTATTTATAATGAATTAAGTTGATTCTTATGGCAAAGGAAACTGTAGGTTTACCAATGGGGATCAAAATTATGGCGTGCTTATATTGGTATTATTACAACGAAATCGTTTATAAGCTACTTTCTTTAAAAATGTCCACGTATTGGGCAAAAAAACAACATCATAAATAAGTAATTTTACAAGCTAAATCTGTAAAATTATTTTAAAAAGTTCTATACCATATTGCAGAATATTCTGGCACCAGTAGCACTTCACAACTACAAAAACTCAAAAACAAAATAGTTTTATAAATCGAAAATCAAAACAAAGAATTGTTCCACCGATTTCTTAAGAACAGTTCTAACGAGACAGTTTTACAAATCCATTTAATCAGAAGAAACTTCGTTGCTAAGCACAATATAACAATTGATTGCTGTTCGAATATGTTGGTTCCGTCTAAATTATAGACCCATCCGCTTGTATTTGATTGTTGTTGCTAAAAAATTAACCTCCAAGTATACTTATCATTATTTAATACCATTTCAGAATGAAGCATAGAACCGCATTGAAACACGGATAGTTTTTTTTGTCTTGTTTTTCAATTTCCTTTATCACCGTTTTCCTCCACGATAGTTAAAGTCCAAGACTTGAAGGTTGATGATGCGTAAATTCAATTAACATCCATTTTCTCGACTTAATTCCATTTTAAATCGGTTGAGTTTCACATCTCTCTACATTATACACTGCAGCTGGTGGTAAAACATCAATATATGTACCTTTTCGGATTCACTTTAATTCCTCCTCCTGAGGAGTAGTTATGCGATCTGAAAAGGTGAGGTTGGTAAAGTTGGTGGATCTTATAAATGTATTTTTATGTGTTTTCTTTTTACACCTACCGAAGTCTCTAGACCCTATATCAACTCGCGTCTATGGAAGATTTTAAGAGTGTTAAGGTTATGCCTCAGGCTTAATATGGTGAAACGTTGCCGTAGTGCTAAATTCGTCGTAAAATATAGTGCTGGCGCACTCGCCTGTAAACCCGAATGTCGGTAGTTCGATTCCACCCTGCAGAATAGGCGATGCTGTTTACCTAACAAAAATTCCTACCCTAAATTGATCTTTGGCTGACCTTTCAGGTTTTACGATTACGTCTGTGGCTCAATATAATAGTAAGATTACCTTCAGCTGACTAGTTCTCCATACCACTTTTACTTTAAATGTTAACCCTACACAATTCAAAATTTTGCAATCCACGTAACTCTCGAGCCACCCTTGCATTGGGCCAGTTAGCCAGTTGGTCAGAGAGTCGTTTAGTCAACGGCCAGAACGTGTAGCACATTCACATTCACAGCATATTTTGTTGGCGTCGCAAGTCTGCGATCGTCGGAACATTGTCGACGTCGTCGTCAGTTGCTTGCTGCTTAATATAAACTGATTTAATAGACGCTACAACAACAACTAAAGCAACAACTATAAGCAACAAGTACACTGGCGTCGTCGTCGTCGCTCCGAGAGCAAAGTGGCAAAGAATGTGTATAAAAGTATCTGCGTGTCGGTCTAGCTCTTTGTATGTACAAACACACATTAATACGTTACACACAGATACACATATTATGTGCTTTTATATACGTGTGTGTGTGTGTGTGTGTGTGTCTGTCTGTGCAGCAGAGTCGCCAAACTGGCGATTCCCAATCAGCGGCATCGAGCTGAACAGCAAGAGGCAGCCAGTCGCCAATGTTATTTACACAACAACCAAAGAAGACAACGACGACGTCGACTTCGAATTCAACAACAATAGCAACAACACCAAACAAAAACAACAACAAGCACAACAGAAAAATCAACAACAAAAAAATTCAACATGAACTCATGCTCTATAGATACATTCACACACTCATCCAGCACACACATCCGAGAGCTATCATTTAGTGGGTCTGGTAGACGACTCATAGCCGCGCACCCAACAGGCAACTAACAGATATAGCTGAGAATTTCAATCGAATGATAGAACAAATAGACAGCTGTATATGAGTTGTAGATACATGAGTTTGTACTACCAGATACTAGATACATTTGTATATGTGGCACTTTTGCGATCAGTCACACATTTAATAATACTATCTGCAGATACACTATCTGCAGCAGTTGGCTCTGAAGATACACGTGAAACGAGATGTCCGTTAATCGAACAAAAAGTTTATGATATATGTATCGATTTTGTTTCGGATATTAAGTCTTATCACGATAGTAATTTTTATATCGAAATATTTTAAGATGTATTCCAAATTTGGCAGGTCAAGTCTCATTGAAGTATTATAATTTTTGAAGTTTTTAAAAAAATTATAAAATTTCGGAAATTGTCTTCTCAAAATGTTAACCACAAAAAAAATCCTAAATTTCATGGATCACTTTTATATCTAAAATTAAATATTTATAGAAGTTTTAAAAAGTATGTTAAAATTAGAAGATCAATCCTTATTACAATGTTAAGCGATATTGAATTCGATAGAAAATATCAAAATTTATGATTATTACTAAAAATTATAAAATACATATAGAAGTAACTCAAAATTTACAGATGGTCTTATTTAGATTTCTATGATTTCAAAAAAGATTTTCAGTACAAAAAATCCACCAAGGATCCACCAAATCTTGGATAAGTTATATATTTTTAATATCTATAAATTAAATATACCGCCGTTCTGATTCGGCTATATACAGTAGGTTCCTGATCTCTTCGAACAGCTTTTAAAAGCGAGATATATTTTAATGACCGAAAAGCAACTGCTTACCACTTTTCCCCGATTTATAGAGTATACTATTACGCATAGACCCCAAAAGTATTTAATATTTCATCTAAACAGAAACGTGTACCCTCTGCCTATAAATATTTTTTCCTGAATGATCGACGTCGAAACTAATGAAAAAAATCTTAGCCGCGGTAATAGCTAACTATAGACATCACCAAAGCTATAGATACATTTCACGTATTGACAAATAAATAAATATGCTTATGCCTTGTGCGCACTTAGCGGTTTTTTTAATACTCTTAGCAATTCTGAAGTCTCTCAGCTATGTCATTACACTTGTAAATTTTTTTTTATTAATTTGCTCAGTTATAAATACGTTTTATTATTTTGGAAATGCATATATGAAATTTCAACATTAATTCACATTTAATAAAATATTGAAAATAATTTATTATTTTAATGGCTTAGTTACTGTAGCTTGAAACCTATTACTCTTCAAAATGCAAGACTATAATTAAATAATATTTTATATTCAATTTTGCAATTACTAATATACATTCAATTTAAAAAAAAAATTAACAGTAACACTTAGAAAGTATTTATTGCCATTTTTTGTTTGTCACTTATCTTCAGTCGGTATAGAGTATTCAATCATCAATAAAATATTAGACTGAATCAAACTTTTCAATAATTTCTTTTAGTTTTTTTTTAGTACAAATTTCCTGTCTATAATCGAAAGCCTGACCAAACAAGCAAACTAAATATATTATTGGGTGCCAGTTGGCTCATGGCAGACTTTTAGTTGCAATGCTCTATTCGTTAGATTCAAAGTGTTTCGAGGACAAGTAAAGGGTGATTTTTTTTAAAATATTTTTACTTTGAAGGCATAATATTCAACAGATTTTTATTTTGAAGCTGCATAATATTTTTGATTCAGAGAATAAATATTTGCAATAAATAAATGATTACAAATTTTTAGATCGAATGGCAGAGAAATTTACGAAAAAAAAATGCTTAAAAAGGAAAGTTTAACTCTGAATTGAATCAATCACAAATAGTCGTTAGAGGGAAAAACGATGATACAATAAGATACGCATAAATACGCCGTTTTTGCGTATGACCGTTTTTTAATATTTATATTGAACGGATTTTGATAATTAATAAGATTTCACTACTCAAATATACCCAAAATATTTACAATATTTTTGCACATACTATATACGAAAGATTCTCTTTTAACCGATTTGCCATATTAAAATTATATTCATGATTTTTATAAAATTGAGCAGGATCCTTTGTAAACCTATAGAACGGTATTCTATACAAAACTGCTGAAGATGTGGCTGATTGATTCGAAAAACGCCTATTTATAGGAGTTATCCTGTATCTTATGCGTTTCTATTCAAACTAAAAACATCAACAAAAAATCACCCTTTGTGACAATCACAACAAAACATTCGTCATTCAGTCGTTGGTTATGTTGTTGTAGTTGTTGTCATCATTCGTTTGGGACTCACGCTATGGCTATCATTGCCTTCAGCTCTTGAGCTGTGCAAATATTAACTGAAATTGACACCCAAGTTTTTTTTCTTATTCATTTATTTATTTATTTATCTCTTGGCATTGTTTTTGTTGCATTTTTTTTTAGTTGTTGTTGTTGTCGCTGCCATTGGCTCAAAATAGAAACCAACGTCAAAAGTTGCGTGCGAGCAAAATGAGCAATCAACGTTAGTAGTTTGTATTATAATCCCAAGCACAGAGTAGCTGAATTGCTTTTCTAACGAACAGTTTGTTGCCACTTCAAGAGGCACTTAGAGGCGTCTATAAAAGAGGCGCATCTAAATTTATGCTGTTGGTTATTTAAAACCATTATGTCACTTGGGGAAGCTTAGACGGGTCCGCAGCTTGAAGGCAAACAAAAACCGAGATATTTCTATTTACAAAAAAGTATGTCGTTTTTAATGAGTGAGGTATACAAAAGATTTTGTATATATATAAGTGTTTGCCCCAGTGAACTTGGCTTTGCTTAAAGCTTAATTGTTTTTAATTATTGGATTAATTACATTTAACCATAATGCTCGTTTAAAAAATAATTTACATAGATTAGACAAGAAAAGGGTGTTCACTATTGCGCACTATTGCAACAATAAAAAGTGCAGTGCAGCGCCTAGACTCTTAAAGCGACTCGTTCTCAGCCCAAACCTTTTTCTAGGTTTCAGTTATTTTTACTGAAAGTAATTAAGATAATGAATTAATCAATGTTTACTTTTTTGAAAGAAAGTGTTGTCGTACACGCTTTTTCGCTGCATTTGCAACACTTTTTCTTACAACAAAGTGTGGCCACATAATGTGCTCAAGTGTAACTAATGATTGATTTCAAGTTCAACTGCGAGTTTTAGTTTCTATGTACAATGCATGATTTATTTACTTAAAGTAAATAAAGTTTAAAAAATTAACAAATGACGCACATGGAAGCAAATACAAAAGCAACAACCCAAAGCGTAAACTGACAAAAGGGGCGTTCACGCGCTAGCCTATTAATTGCTTGCGAAAATTTGCAGGCAGTCAACGTCATGCGTACTACTTAAACCTTTAATCGATTTATTTTATTTAAACCTTGATATTATAGCTTTTACCACATTTTTCTCTTTTTTTGTTAGCGTTTGTAGGAAAGTATAAGGTAAATAAGGTTTTTAAATACCCTGTACTATCGGAAATAGTAGAAATATCGAAGACATCATCAGAGCGACTAGGAAAATCAATACCGACTTCGTTTTTCTCAGTCTGTATGTACCCCGATATGGTAAAAGCTAAAGTTACCAACTTTTCAGAAAGAACTTGTTATCGAAGGGAATGCAAGTTTATTTTAATAAAAATCAACGAAAAATTCCAGTTTTGCACTTAATTCATTCTATTTCGTGCCTTTAGTTTATTCTAACACTTAAACTGTGGAAGTACTTTATTATTATTAGGACCAAATTTTGGTCCAAATTTAGTTCTCGCGGTGCTGTACCAAGTTTTATTAAAATCGGTTAAGTATATCATATTGGGTAGATTGGTTAAAATGATGGATTTGTGATATTTAGAAGTGCTTAAGCAATATAAAAATGTTATTTGTTGGAGGGTATCCCAGCGTCGTCGATGTCAAACTTTGACTGACGCCATTTATTTCTTTCGATTTAGAATCGATTTTACAAATATAGCGGCTGATGTCACTGATTTCAATTTGGAATAGATTTTACACTTTTTAAGAAGAGGTTAATTAATTACTTTAAAAACTTAAGTAAACAAGTTTTATCTAATTTAGAAATCACTTGCACATTTTCGTACATTATTTGCTTCAAAGATGGCAATTGAAGATAATAATTTAAAATTGTCGAATTTGAAATTAATTGTTTGTCAGCGCTTCTTGAGGTCCTGCAAAGAAATTATATGAAAATTCTTGGAAAATATAAATACACATCCCAATAAAGGGTATTGCACAGTTCCAATTGCAAAACTTGCACAGATAACGCAAAGTATCGATTGTCTTCTTATAAGGAAAGTATCTTGTTTCTTTTTTTGGTATTTCATTCTTGATCTCAAGTTGTTCGGCCGCCATGGAAATATTGTATGTATCATTGAACAACGTATTATTGCTGTAGTCTTTTATGTACATTCAATTAGTTTTGATTGCCGTCGCGGTTTCTTCTCTTTTTTTTTGTTGAAAACCCATCGTCAATTAAAGAAGTTAACTCTATTGATTACTTTTAATGTGAAGACTTGGGATCGCTGAGAGTTGGACAAAGACAATGACGACAAGTCATGACACTGCGCCACCTAGCCCTTTGGCCAGACAAAAGTCGGGATGAAAGAGCAATCACAATGAAACCTGTTTCAGAGACCAAGACACCAAACACGTTGTGGGCGCTTTAATGCTGCCAAGCATTTGTGGAGCAAGACAAGGGTGAAGGCAGCATGTTGCACGAAAGGCAATAATAACAAAGTTGGAAGCCGACAGCAACAGTAACCGATCCAGACCTACGTCGCCAACATAACTCGATGGCCCAGACATGATCATGTTGTCGTGTTGTTGTTGTTGTTGTTGTTGATGCTAGTGATTGTTTGGATATGTCTGGGGTGTGTATGCGAGTGTGTGTGTGTGTGTGTGTGTGTGTGTGTGTTGGAGCCATTGTCTGTTCCGACGACGATTTTGTCGTCACTTTGGCGGCAATGGCAACGTGCGCTCGATCGGAGCTTCTGGTTGCAATGTCTCCATGTTGACGGCTGTTTGTGTTTGTTTGTGTTTCAGTTGTTGTTGCTGTTATTATTTTTTTTTTCTCTTCTTCTTCATTTTCTCTTAATGGTTTTATTTGCCGTTGCGCGACTTCACTTGCCACTTGCCACTTGGCTATTTATGTATGTATGTGGGCGATTCTTTAACAAAACGTACAACAAAAAATAATATTCATTTTAGAAAATGTTTTTTCAAATTTTTACTTTTTGAGTTGAAGACTTATTATTGTGGCAAGCGTTACATATCTGTAACATTCCAAAAAATGGAAAAAATGTATGAAATATTTTATTTTAGAACGATGGATATAAAGTTTATAAGATAATTTTTTGTAAATAAGAAGTGTGGCTGCTCTGTAAATAATTCATACAACATTCATTCAACATATAGAAATAAATTCTTCCATAACTCCTTACAGTGCTTTAGTTGTGGGCTTGAGGATTATGTTATGTCTAACCCTAACAAAACTCCGAAATATTGCCCAGTAGCGTTAACTCACTTAAATTTTGCGGCCAATTGACCATTCCCAAATGTGATCGATTTTTATCTTATACATTTTGGACAAAAAAATGTTTCTAAGCATCGTATGGAAGTGTCCACCAACAGCTTTCCGGCGTCCTTTATTGGCTCGAAATTTTTATTCGATTTCGTCAGATTTAAATTGCTTTTTGATTAATTTTACAAATTAGATTTTCTTCAAAACATTTCGCTTTCTCAAAGACTTGCCCATCTTCAATTGTTGTTGCTGCAGGTACACTTACACTCACACACAATTTCTGTGAGTGCGTATGTATGCGTGTGCATTAATTGTTGCCACAGCCTAATTGCAGCACAGCCCAAGCAAAAGTTTCATGCCCCTTTCTTGTCTTGCTTCTATTACGTATACGCCGTGTATGTTTATTTTTAAATCAATCGATTCGTAAAGACATTTTATTGCTGTAATCAATCGTCGCGTGTTGCATGCGGCCAGCTATTGCCATTGTCGCCTTCTATTCACTTAATTGTAAGTACCTTCTATGGCGAGGGTGGTTTGAAAAGTTAAAAAAATTGTACAATAATAGTTTTATTGTACCAACAAAATGTACTTTAGCCATAAAAGTAATTTTTCGAGTACTGCAACATACAACAATTTGCTGACGTATAAAACCGCCCTCGCATTTACAAGCCACCTTCGCACACTTACACATATGTACTTATACTTCCGCAAGTGTGTTAGTATGTGTGTGTGTGTGTGTGTGCCCTATGTCCAAAAGAGAGTGCGTCTCGGTCGTCATAGTCATTTATTGTGTTTATTGATTAGATTGTTTACCTTTTTTGTGATATCATCAACGTCAGGTATGGCAAACGTTTAACGTTATCGTACGTCAACTGTCTAAATATGTGTTCTATATAAAATAAATATGTACATTTATGTATGGACATGACTGTCTATGGCAACCCCTTGTTTTGTGGCTGATTGCATTTGCATCTGTATCTATAAATGTACATATGTACTTTTGTCCTATAAAAGGTTTTTTTACGAACGTTATCTGCTGGCTTCCGTTAGAATTTCATGATTTTCAACAAAATATATACAAAAACTACTGATCTAGCAGTACAAATC
Source organism: Chymomyza procnemis (assembly GCA_035046065.1). Taxonomy (NCBI): domain Eukaryota; kingdom Metazoa; phylum Arthropoda; class Insecta; order Diptera; family Drosophilidae; genus Chymomyza; species Chymomyza procnemis. Next base: position 4,064,973 of record JAWNOJ010000023.1, on the reverse strand, counting down.
CCATGCCATGCAGTGAGTGATTCATGAATTTTTAACTATACAATTGATAATTTATTATCGCTTATATTCTATATTTGTTAAGTTGGTTTTAGTTTTAATTAAAAGTCAATGATATTACAACTATCGGCGTTGTTATCGAATATTATTATATAATTTAGCTTTAAGCATCCCAAAAAATTTTTTTTTGCAAAATAATTATAAAAACATAATGATTTCATAATATTTATTATAATATAAACATATGTTTTTTGAAAAAAATTATCTTGCATATCCAAAAACTTGAAAATAAACTACGCCTTTAAAATTTTTAACGCAACCTTAAATTGTTTTCTAATTAATCTTAATAAATATTAATCAATTTAGTTGTTTAAAATAAAATACAAAAATCAATTCGATACAACTGCAAATGCAGTCATTCGAAATGTTCCCGACCTATATCGTTATCGGCAATATCACTAGCAATCACAAACGTCGATGTCTTGTGTATATGTCAACTCATTATTGCAATCTTGAACATTAGATAATTTTAAGCTTAAAGACTGAATAACCGAAAGGATTTTAAAGATTAGCTGTTTACTGACATCCAAAGAAAGCAGTAAAACACTGGCCATTCACAATAACTTTCTAGACCTCGCATGAATTTTAATAATGAAAATAATCAATAATTTTAAAGGTCCGTTGGTTTGCTACTTATACCTAGCACTGGCTAGCAAAAAGATGGTACTTCCCTAAGTAAGTCCCTTTTAATTAAAGAAATTGCAGAACGATTTCGGCTTAAAACTTTACGTCCCCGTTTTCATCGAACAACTATTAATAAAGATACTCCCATGCTCCGCATTTTGAGCGTTGACAGTTTTGTCAAGGGGAATTCATTAATTTTATCCCAAAATAAGCCACGTAAATCAGCTCATAACAGAGTTATCAAAAAATAGGTTGCTAAAACTAACACTTTCTATTATATTAAATTGCACTCATATAGGTGGTACCTAGGCTGTTACAAATGGTAGGCAACATTCCATTAAATGAGCAATACATTTCGAAGGGCCAAAATGGTTATTAGCATTCCTTCTCTGATCTTTGCCAATATCTGAAATGTTAAAAAACATCAGTATCTAACATTTTCCAGAAATATAATTCTTCGTTAATGCAACAAATTTCAAAATATTAATCATTTAGCAATAAAGTCCAGTTTGCAGGTCTAAGACACCAGTAGCTAGTTTGTTAAACTAATATTAAGTTTATATCCGAATATTAAGTTTAAATACTGGGCTTCATTTATTATTTTAAATTATCTCAGAAGAAAACTATAAGCGGATAGCCGTATTAAAAATAAAGCAGGTATTCCTAATGATATTTTACACGCTTCTCTGCAGCATATTTGAAAAAATAGAATTCTTTGTATCTTAAATTGGGATGCTTGCATTCGCTTGTCGTCCTATTCTTGTAGACTTTGCTTTATGAAATTCTATTCCCCATATGCTCATAGAACATCTACAGTGTGTTACTTCTACAATATCTCTTGAACTCATTGACTCTTACTTCTTAGCAAAATTTCTCCTTTCGATCCACCCAGAGTAAGTAATTAATTAATTAAACAAGGTAGAAAACTTAAAATTCCCATTTGGCCAATCCCCCGCCCCCAATTTTTGTGCAATTTTAAAACTAAACAATAAAAAAATTTTGTGATTTAGTAACTATAATTGATAAAACCACAAGCCAGCTGAAGCTACAAACAATTTTCGTGTCAATGGCAATCCCATAAAACATTCTAATCAAAGCTCTCAACTTATTCACTTTTTTTTTCATTTTCGCCACAATTTGATAACAAATAACAATTTCCAATGAATTTTTCTAGAAAGCGAACAAAAAATAAAAGTCAATCGTAACAATAAAAAAAATCAACTATATCAGCTAAAATATTTCACACAGACGCAACAAAATCGACCAAAAAAAAAAACAAAAAAGCGTCAATAAAAAATCAATCAACACCAGAAACAACGCACACATTAACATTTTATAACCACAAAAAAACTTAAATTTAACAAAAAAAAATCTTTAAAAATTTTAACGCAGCAAAAAATAACGAAATTCTCTAGCCAAAAAAAATAAATAAATAAAAAATGGCGCTATGTATTTCGGCAAAAGAAACAACAACAAAAACAAAGTCAATTGATCTAATAAGTGAGCAACGCGCGCATTTTTTATTTTATATAAAAAGCGGCAGGCACAGACGAAGTCGAAGGGGAGAAGAAGTAAAATCACGCTGGGTCTGCTGGCTGTGTGCCTCAAAGTGCGGGGTGTTCTGGGGCTTCCCTTGCAAAAATGTGTCTGCCCCATGGGCTGATCTCGCATTTCGCAGAATTCAGCAAATACGAGCGAACACACACACACACATAGAGAGCGCGCGCGAGCGGAAGACCGTCGATTGAGTGCGCCTCGTGTGTGTGTGTGTGTGTGTGTGTGTGTGTATACGGTGGGGCTGGCTAGCTTATGTCAGACACACATGAACATGCACGAACCTATCAAACGATGCTCACAGCGGCGCGACGGACGGTGCTCAGGGGCCAATACGGCTACACACACACAGACACACTCGCACAGACACATGCACAAAAGATAACTAAAATAAAGCGCAAGCAACAAGCAAAGCATAAGAACAAAACATACAGACGCACGTGCATGTGTGTGTGTGTGTGTGAATATATTGTATGTATGTAGTACATATGGAAACCGTGTTGTGACGAAGAAGAACGAAGACGACGGCGACGGCGACGACTTGGCGACGCCAGCGCACTTGTCTGCTCTGTTCTGTTTTGTTGCTGCTGTAGCGCTGGCTGCTGTCATTGCTGTTAATCATATGTATATGATACGAGAGTTTGTGTGTGCATGTGTGTGTGTTTGTAGCATACGCATCCAGTGACGGTTTAAGTGGCGCGCGGTTACACTCGGATGCTGCGTTCACACTACGTCACGCAATGACACAATCGAAGTGAGCTACAGCGTCGTAGTTAATAAAGCAATTAAATAGCTTTTTATGCTTTTATTCAAATCTGTCAAATAAAAGTCTATTATATGTACAGTTCTATGCACAAACATATGCTGACACCATTTAAATAATCCAAATAACGTATAATAATCATTTTAGAGTAATGCTACAAACACGTTTTTTTTTACAATATGACATTTTGAAAATCATTAAAATCTATATACGACAAATTTTCTTGAAACAGTCAAGACGAAAGAAACCAAATGGGTAATTTATTAATTATAAATAGATATAAAAATGTAAATATAATTTAAATATTCTAAATATTTAAGCGAAATACAATAGTTGCAGCTATCGTTACTATTTTTCGCTTTAAGTTGTTTATAGCTACAAAATTTAAATCTATTTGACTACAACTTCCATATTTTTTAGTCTATTTGTCTCTTATATCAAATGTTGTTGACATGAACTTTATGAAACTGTAAATGTACGCAACATTTAGTTTTCCGTCAATATGTATATCAAGAATCCATATTAGATTTCCGACTCCAAATTATCAGCAGCCATTTTTACGAACTTTTTTCGTATTTTCTTGCACCCATTTAAGAAAAATTTAAAAGAGCAATTTTACTTTTTAAACTGAAGTATACGGCTTTTTGTATTTCATAATTTATGTATGTGTATCTCTCTGCATGGTATAGCAGCTGTAGTAAATGCAATTTTGAACATCAAACAAAGTTATCTTTACTCATCAAAGAAAACAATATAATGTCGGGATTGTTTTTCTTAAACATAATTTCTCCACATGCGTCATTTGTTTAAGCTTTTCACTTAAGCAAACAGAATCTGAAAGTTGCAAATGGTGCTTGATTTTTTTTATAATTAAATACAAAAACTATATATTCTTAATTGACCAGAAACATAACGTATACATATGTATATATGTACATCGTATACACATGTCAAATGCTAATGACGCAAAGCTAGTATATTTACAACTTTCCTTCGACACTCGTATGGACAAAATTACTCTTTTCTTTACGCTGTAATTATATAAAATAAAAAATAATAAAAATTATTTAAAAAATAATTACATATGCAATATTTACTATAAAAAACGATAGCCAAGACGATCACTGTAGTATTTTCGATAATTCAGTTGCTTAGCAATGGCATCACAAGGAAACAAACTCCTATAAATATAAAAGACATAGCTGTTTCTCTTCTAAACTACTTGGAGTTGACTATTACTGTTTTTAATTCTAACATTTATTTGACAATATTTGATAGTAGTAGTATTTGATAGTTTGAAGTGTACACTTATGCCATGAAACAATACAAATAGTTTATAAAGAGAATGCTTTATTTCAACTAATTGATTACAATTTTTAAATATTTTAAAAGCAATATGTATTTCCTTTATCAATGCAACAAACTTGAAAGCATGCATATGCCGTGAAAAAAATATAAACAAGTTATGAATAAATTTTGAGCCTAATTGTTTTTTAAGTCTTTTTTCAGTTTCAATTTCTAGCATAATTGCTAGGGGCAGGTGCATATGTAATTATTGTTATCACGTCTTGCTGTTGACCACACTTTGACTTACACTGTGACTTAGTGCAAACATAGCATAAGTGAATGTTTTCAACTCGAAATAATATATATTATGCGCAAAGTTAAAGCCACAGCTTGAGTGCGATTAACTTTATTTACAATAACAACAAAAACTATAAAATATATACACATGTGTATAATAATTATAGCAATACTTAAATTGTTTACGTCATTTATTGGGCCACCCCACCAAGTACAACGCCACAACGAGATCGGAAGCAAACATAGCAGCAATGTTACAGCGCTGTTAACTGCACGATTGTTGCTACCGTTGCTGTTAATGTGCGCTGTTGTGTACGCTGCTGCTAGCGACACTTAACATTCGTTGATCGTACGTTGCGCTGTTACGTTGTACGTCGAGTTGTTCGCGTTGGTCCCGCAAAGACGCGCGTGTGTGTGTATGTGTGATTGTGCGCGCAGAAGAACAAACAAAACGAAGACGCATAACTTTAAAGCAAATATAAACAAAAGCCAATGATATAATATTATAATAATAACGCACAAAGCTAGTGTAACTAGTTTGCTATGAAAATGCGACAAATAAAATTAATAAAAAATTAACACATAGCATGGCATTTGCGTATAACAACAGCTAATGAGCTTAATTAAATGCATATGTGTTGCGGTATATAGTGCAGTGCCAAACGCGACATAGCCAAAATACAAAGTGCAAAAGTCGCTGAGCGGCTGCAGTGCGAGCACGAGAGAGTGAGTAAACCTTTAATTAGGCAAGAAAATTGAAATGAGAGTAAAATCCAAATAGTTTTGAAATGTTTTTTTGTCCCCCCAAAGTGTGCGTGTGTGTGAGTTGTTTGTGTGTGTGTGAGTGAGTGTAACACTCACAAATTCCAAGAAAATCTGTGAAAATTCAAAATAAACAAAGTCGAAAAGCAACAACGTTGGCGTGGCGAGCAGAAGGCGACAGACGCAGCATTAGAAGAAAAAAAATAATAAATAAGAATAGCAAGCGGCGAGGGCAACCCCCGGTGCCGGGAACGTTGTAGTTGTTGTAATTGCTGACGTCCTCGTGTTGTCGTTTTGGTTTCATCTTCAAAGCAAAAGCGAATACGCGCGGGTGAGTAAGAGAAGCACGGATGTATGTGTGTGTTAAGTGTGTGTGTGTGTGGGTCATGCTGCGCGCTCAATTTCACATTGCAGCAATAAGGAAAAAAAACAACACATTGGACTTGAACTACATACAAACATACTCGTATACTCTCACTTGGGCTCTGACTGGCGCAACAGTGTCATCTTTGGGTTTTTTTTCATCATGGATTCACCATCTTCTAAAGATACCCGTCTGCTGCCTTTGATGATCTGGGTATCACTCTATACTTCTTCCTCCTTCACAATGCTGTGTCTCGTAACGCCTTGGCTTCGTTTCGACATCAAATGGCGATGTAACTTATTATACACTTCACAAGGTCCAAAGGTGTCGCAAATGGCACTTTCCTATACCTCAAGGAATGGCATTAGACGCGCTCATATATGTAGAAACTCCCTATATCTATCATGAGTGGTCATAAACCGTCATTGATAATATCCTTTGTATCTCACGGGATTCTGCTTTCGTGCTATTTGCTCCAGCTGCTATACAGCTTTATAGGATAGCCTCCATTTTCCTTCCCAGCAAGTCAATTGCTCCCGATCCCTTGGACATTACCCCAAATGCGCTTAACCGGTATTAGGTTCCTTTTCCCTTAGACCCTAGAATTTAAGCGCCACGGCTCATACTGCTGCAAGAGGATGGTAACAGTAATTACTTTGTAAATGGGATTGACTTAATATTCGCATTTGCGTTTCTCAGCGTCATCCATTTTTTTTTCCTTTTTTACCCAGCCAATTCAACTCTATCACTTTCAAGGCAGTCACCGACTATAGCTGTTGTATGTCATCTATGGATATGTATAACCTTTTGGCGCAGGCTCAGCGTTAGTAGTAGTTACCAAAATTTGCATTGCACAACCGAGTCTGACTTGCAACTCGGCTGCCACATTAAAAGGCAACTTTAATCACAAATGCCAATGCAGTGTATTGCACTGTCGGCGAGTGTTGCGTCTTTTTCTTGCTTATGCGTTCGCATTCAGTTGTATACCTGCGCGCTAACAAAACCTATATTAAGCCGGCGCCAGGATACCTGCCCTAACGGCGACGCTAAACTGACTATGGCGGCGGCAGTGCTGGCGGCAATCACCAATGTGCTGCAGACACAAAAGGCTTGCGTTGCAACGTCATTGACATTACAACAGCAACAACAGCCTTAAATGCGTTAAACAATGCAACGTAAGGTGGAAATCCACTTAAGTGCACACACACACACGCACACACACTGTAGACACAGCTGAGGCGTATCTTATAGTTGTGAGCGCATCCAATAACAACAACAACATTAGTTGAGGCTTCCAAAAGATGACACACAGATACAATATCTATGAGAATGAGCTCAAGTGTTGCATTGTCTTTAGTTGCAAGAACAATTAACAAGCAACAGTTATGGGTCAAATGTAACGCGCAGTTGCCTTTGCTCCTACAAAAATGTATCTTAAACTGAATGCCGAAAGGGAGGGGTTGTCTGTGTGTGTGAGCGTGTGTATGTATTTGAGGAATGCCCTGTCTGCTATATAAAGATACATATTTCTCTTTTTGATTTTTGACATATGACATATGTTTGTGCTCTACAGCACTTTGAAACATGTTGTGTATCTGTGTGTGTGTGTGTGTGTGTGTGTGTGTGTGTGTGTGTGTGTGTGTGTGTGTGTGTGTGTGTGTGTGTGTGTGTGTGTGCCTGTGTGTGCATGACCTTGACAACAACAGTATATATCTACTCTAAGTATCTTTGAAATATGTGGCCATAGATCAAATGTGAAAATAGTTTTCCAATAGGTCTGGGTTTGCTAGCTATTTCTTGATAATTTTCAGTTATGTGCTCTCTTCAGAGGTAAACGCAAATCGATAGAGCCATTATTAAGGTCACTTATCTGGATATGGATTTCCCACAATAGGGTGAAAGATATGTTTTGAAACGTACTGCTATGTTAAGCGTTTAACGTGATGCTACATTTCCAAAAACTTATAAAAATTATATTGAAGGCCGTCATATCATATAAGATCTATAGGCATAGTTAGCAGATGTGAAATAGAAACCCGTCTCTAACGAAAAATAACGCTCTTTTATATGGATAAATTCTTCTCATAATCGGTTCTTTTCGAATGGAAGATGCCTTTCGCATTTGAATGAAGTCTAAGTTGTGTAAATACTACGACGATATTGATGTCGTCTAGCGTATACAAAACAAGGTTTTGCATCAGCTCGATCATGTTGTGTTATGGCCAGTTGAGTAAATGAATCCTGCTGCGACAATTTCGAAATAAAATCTGTGGGATACATTTTGCATCTATTATACGCTATTTTCAATATCATTACAGACAATATCAATGATTTTACTAGAACCCATTGCAAAGCGTCAAATACCTTCCAACGTAGCGGTCTCCATATCTCCCACTCTCTGACCGAATATTATTTTGAAAAAATGTCTTTTCGCTTTTGTTTATCTTTCTGCTTGCGTTGGTCTGATAGATACCAGTTTTGGCAAGCGTTTTGCATACGCTACGTAAGCGCTTTTTAATATATCAAATATTATTATTTTGGTTTTATTTTTGACTTTTCGCTAATATGCAAAAATTCATATATTTCCGTCCTTCAAATGCCACAAAGCTAAGCGGCAAATAAAATAATTTTATAAATATTATATTATGTCTTTTGAAATTTTTTCGAGGTATACAATTTTTACTGCTTACATCGTAGAAACAATTTTGTTTGCGCTTGAATGCACGATTTGAAAATATAACCATATGAACATATATAATTTATTTCATGATTAGCTACTTTTTCTAATTATTTATTTAGAATTTTGCGAAAAACGTTTTAAGCACACGCATGACATTGTCTATACATTACGTGAGTTTCGGATAAATAAAAAAAAAGCTCAATTGGTTCGCGGTATATTGCGTGACATTTTCAACAATTTTTGATCATTTAGTGAAGCGCAAAAGTTGTATAAATTTGGGAAATACTCTACTTTCAGAAAATCGCTGAGAAATTTTTAGTAGAAAAATGTTTGTAAAGTTCATATAGTAAATTGTAATATGTACAGATAATTTATATGCAGAGTATTTTTTCAAAAGTTTTGAGCGAATACTTAAATATAAAAGCTATGTATAAATTAAAAATATTTTTTGTCGTTTGGTCGATTTTGCTTATACTTGCTGGTACACTTTGTAACAAGTGCATATTTTAGAGTTTCATCGAATTATTTTTTATGAAATACCCTTACTCTTCTTATATCTAATTTTAAAGCGAAAGATAATGTATTGCATCGAACTTGGCGAAAATCCTATTACGTATTATATCATTGCTATGGTAAATACTTCTTTTAATGAATTATTCTAGATTTATTTGCAAGTATTGTTCAATTTCGCAATAATAATAACTAGTTAAATACTAAAAGAAATTCAAATTCGATCAAATCTCATGAAAATTCAATAATTTTAGGGAGGAAGTGTAACTTATTTACTTTGTTAGACTCACATAAACGATTTTGTTTGATTTACTTATTTAAAGAAGCTAGAGCAGGATGTCCCGCGAATTGGCTTTCATTTTTGTGATTTGGCAACACCTAGCAACAAAATTATACAACAAAATAGCTTAATAATTTTTTAATAGCAATAAAATTATTTATAGAGCAGCTCAGTAAATAGCGTTTATATCTAGTCGATCTGCTGTTGTCATAATATGAATACAAATAATTAACTTAAATATGCAAACACAACAGCCAATGGGCCTAGCTGGCTAGTACATACATATTGTACATATTCATACATATATCACCAATACGTTTATATATACAAGCTTAAGATACTAGAAATAAAACATTTGAATGTCGTCTTACGTAGTTGGGATTTTATAAATAAATTTCTAGCGCACCGAGTGGCCAAAACGAAAAAGAAAGCAAAAGTCAAAGACAAACCAAATCAAATGGCAAATAGCTGGCCAAGAAGCGAAACTTAGAAATAAACACAAATTAACAACAAAGTCTATACACTATATTATACCACATGCATAATCGAGTGATCTTTTGTTAACAATTTATTTTTGCTTTTCAATTTCCTTAGCGTATTTTTTGTGTGTAAACAAAAAGCGAGCAGAAATTGCCTGGCAATTATTTAACACTTTTTGGCATGGTCAAAAACGCCAGATACTATTTATACCAACGAGTGAATATATATATATTCAACTAGACGCGTTTTTAGGTAGCGTATTATTGTGTTTTTTATTTATATCATTTTTTTCGAGAAATACATATGCTTTCTTAGCTGACGTTGTTATTAGCCAAAAACAAATAAGTAAATGAAAATATTTTCGCTTAAGCTAAATTAGAATTTGTTTGATAATAAAAAGAAATATGCCAAAGTAGAAATTTTTAATAGCTGCACATAAATTGCCACACAATATACATAAAAGTAAAAGCCCAAAAAATATTTGCATAATAAAAGATTAAAGATTATGTGTGTAAATTGTGTAAGAAAATTATATGTATGGTGTGGCCGGCCTATGTAGTACCAAGAATTATTTTTAAGTTTAAACGAAAATTTCTTATAAATTTTGTACATTTCACTGACGTCAAGCAGTTGGGAATTTCCGCGCCCGGAAAATATATCGTTTAACGAGAATTTTGAAATTCTATTTGTGAAAATATTTTTGCATATAAAAAGAATTTTTCAAAGTTTACGCTTACTCATAGTTTTGTACGTGATTTGTCAAGATATATCGATATTGCGCGTATACTAAATACATGTACATATGTATTTCGAAAGGTTGAGCAACTAGACGCAAACTATATATTCAAATATGTTAGACTGCCTTATACAATTTATGTACCTATATGATCGTAGAACATAGGTTCACTTGTACTTCTTAACAAAATTTATTTTGGGATAACAGTGCTAGAATAACTCGTACTTTTCGATCTTTTGCACTACTATTTATAGAACCAATTATGCTTTGCACGATTCTTTTCGATCTTACTATTAGATCCGTTATAATATTCTCTTTTAAGAACGGTCTATTTAATGTATCTGTTTCCCATATTTATTTGCCAAATCGATCATCTTAAATCAATCATAAACTATGAATGACTATGATCTTTTGGCATCTTTTGTTAAGAAATGCTTTATGATACAGAATGAACCCATTTAAAATTTTCTTCTCATCTTGATATACCAAATTGCGCAGCTTTTTCCCATCACGAACTATGACTATGATCTTTTGACTGCTTTGTTTAATAAATGTTTAAACCCTGTTACACTCTGTTTCTAAATTTTTATATTGTAAATGCAATTTTCTAGCGAGCCCCAGTGGTGGGACGGTACATATCTTTAAAAAAAATGTACGCTTTAGACTAGGAACATAGGCCTGAAGATACATAGTTCCCCTTTACTATGCTATCATCGCTACAATCTCTATTAATACCTATTCGATGAAAGCGATTTCGGTCCTACAGTTAAAAGCCGAATCCCTACGTCGGTGTCTCTAATTAATAGAGATTTACTTAGACAATTTGCTTGCTATGCTAGTGCTAGGCAAATGCACTAGTGCTGCAGGGTGAAATCAAACTACCAACCTTCGGTTTAAGAGGCGATAACCCTACCGAAGTCCATAATAGTTTTATATTAAATTTCTTCGCTATAATGTAACATTCCTAAATTTTCATATTGCTTCATTTTAAGGTCAACTAGATTTAGTTGGATCCCTGTATTTTAATACTAAATATGTAAATCGGTGCACATTGAAATTTAGATTTTTTGACAAAAATCAATTTGGTACAAGCGTACTTATAACTGTTATAAATTCAACGGAAACTTTGCCATAAAATACTCAAAAAATAAAAGATTTTAAACTGGAAACCCCAACAAAATCATTGATTGTACACAATACATACATACATATACATATACAAATATCTTCAAATTACCAAATAAAATCGTTAAACAACAAACTCAATTATCAACATTATTATAACTTGAGCATAGAGTATAATTTCTTTGTCTACGCTTATCATTTTTGGCATGAAAAACGAGAGCTGCTTAATCGCATTAATTTGATTTCCTATAACACTTCAGATGTGTGTGTGTGTGTGTGTGTGTGTGTGTGTGTGTGTGTGTGTGTGTGCGTGTGTGTACAATTGACTTAAGTTGCCGACGTCATAGCCGTTGCCAGTAGGTTTCAATAAATGGCCAGCTTTTATATTAATCACAGTTGAGTTGTTACGACAAAAACAACAACATGAACAACCGAAACGCGCTTATCAAACGCTCTGGAAAGCTCCAACAGTTTGCAATTGCATTTGTATTGGTGTTTGTGCTTGTGTTGGTGTTGGTATTGGTGTAATATTATCGCAACGACTACGACAACGGCAATAAAAACAAGTAGCGTGCTGTCGCTGCCGCTGCCTGAGGCTCAGTAGCTGCTCTGCCCAAAAAAAAAAACGCCAAAAGCCCAACGAGTCAGCGCGCACACACACACGCACACGTACACTCAACACGCGCTCAGCTATGGTTTGTTCATTCGTTCAGCAACTCAATTCAGTTCGGTTCAACAAGCTAAACTTGTTTTCAGCTGCGTCCGCAATAGCAGCAGCACCACCAGCAACAACAACGTGAAAAAATATTAAAATTTTTAGCTTGATTCATGCACACACAGTCACAAATAGCCCAACCAAGCATACACACACATACACACATATATATAAATATAAACAAATGCAATAGCGCACACATACATACATGCAAGTACATGCATAGCTAACATAAAAACGATGGCGGGTTTCCTCGTTTCTTGTGAATTGACTCAATATATAGAAAACAAGAAAAGAAAATAAAGCAAAACAAAAACAAATCAAAAGCAAAAACAAAAACAAAAAGCACAACGCGCTGGCGACGTCGACAGTGTTGTCAAGTTGTGTTTGGCTTAGTCATGTTATTTATATGTATAAAATACTCGTCGTCAATTCGCACAGTGGTCAAAATTAAGTAATCATTTTTCTTATATAGTTTTCTTTCATTAATACATATAAGTTGAAAAAGTCAACTTTTGTCATTCCACAGTTTTTCGAGCAGTTGAATGCAGCTGCGGTTGAACTTAAATCCGTATTGAGGAGAAAGAAGAACATAATTGTTCTCATGTTCAATTTTAAAATGCGTTGTGAAATTTTTCGCAAAACCACCAATTGTTAATTATAGCGATAATTTTGCGGAAAGTCAAAAGGCTTGTCTGGCTTAGGAATAGCAACAATTTTAGCCAACTTCCAAAGAGATTATTTTTTGTTGTTTAAACAAATATGATTAAACTTAATTTATATTCTTAAAGCGAACAATCTCTCAGTCACTGAACAAAATTATAAAATATTTTTCATTTATTCGCTGCACAATTCCAACCACTGTGCCAATGAGTGTGTGTAAGCAGGCGGCAACTCAAGTTGGCGCTCTTCAAATAGTGCGGTCTCTTTTAGTCGCTTCATTGCTCGCCTGCTCGTTCGCTTGCTTGCTTACTTGCGCTTGCTCATACGATCAGTATTTATATATATAATCGTTTGTATGTGTGTGTACGTATGTACGCATGTGTGTGCTTTTGTATGTTTAGCAATTATTATTTTATTATCACTTTTTTATTTTTATTTTGTTTTTTTTTTGCTGCTATTACGTTTTGTGCTTTGCTTCTGCGTTTTAAATGCTTTTGTTGTTATCGTTCGGTGCGGTGCTTTGCCGTTGGTGCTCCCCAGACCTTCCTTAGTCAGCAAATTTTCGCATATTTTGTTTATTAAGCTTGTGTGTGTGCGCGTGTTTATATCGCTCCAGTGTGTAAATATATACGTACGTATGTATGTGTATTTGTAGTACATACAAACATACATACAGAGGCGCTGGCATACGTAATCAACAAATGACGGCGCAGCAACGACATCGCACTATGGAAGAAATGGCTTAATTAGCAGGGATTTATTAATAAGTTCTGGGAAAATGTGGCTATTTTGGTACGCATAGTTTTGGGTTTTAGCTGAATATGCCATAAATTTTATTATTCGTTTTTTTATTACGTTGCAAACTCATTTACCCGATATTGGCGTGAATTGATCGAATCTAGGATTTCACTTCAAATCGTTTTATAAAATCTGAAATTTCTACACGAATATTTAGCATTGCAAAACGAATAGTAAGAATTTATCTTTTTAAGTCAAAACTCATTTAACTGAATATTGGCATATCGCAACCTAATCACATTAGGTGATTCAGTGTACTACGACCATTCAGAATCTAATGAACCTTAACTTATTCTAGAGATCATTCTCCAGGCCTATGGCAGAGATGAATTTCATATATTTGCTTTCATATACCTTAGAGATCATTCACCAGACCAATTCCAGTGTTCAATTTTATCATCTGTAATTATTCTAGTTTGGCGATATTTTAAACCATGAACCTGGAGTTGCCAAGGAGACATGACCTGCCTCAGGCTAGTGCATCGCAGTCTGTGTGTATACTGTGAAGACACTGCATGCTACTCACAGTCCCTAGAGTCCGTGATGACAATCTTATTTAGATATGTATGTATTTTCTAAGTATACAGTGTACCGTGTGTAGTCGACTATGTATTGTAAATTTTTTGTCCATTCGGAAAATTTATTGAGTATGTTATTGATTTCAAAACTTATTATTTTCATAAGAAATTTATCTTGTATATTTAATTTTTTTAAGTCGCAGGTTTTAATTTTTTACATAGTTCTACAGTTTTCTTTTTGTCATTTAATATTTTCTTTCAAAAGTTTTTGAATGCGTCAGCTTACATATGCCGTACAAAATAATACTTTCTTGGGTATTAAATATCTTGGTTATTGAAGCAGCAAAAATGAATTGAATGCGATACCACATCCAGTGAGCAATCGATGACTGGAACTTCAAACAATATCTAAAAAAAAAAACCAAATCACAATCACGCTACAACTCGTTTTGTTGTGAACCAAAAACAATTTGTTATTTGGTTTAAATATCTATATATAAATGTACATATCTATGTACATATATTTTACGATGAGAGCTTTGTATATATTTATATATACCTATATAAGTGTGCAAACTATTAAAACAATAAAAAGGCAAAACTTTTCTGATCTAACAATAGTGTATATACGCACGTAATATCCATTGAGCTCTGTGTGCTTATGACAATGTTTTTAGAGGTTTTCATTAAAATGTATGTAATATATAGAAACTATAATGATATTCATTTAGTAATAGAATAATTAAATTTCGAAAAGATATAAATAATAATTATAATTAAAAATAATTGAGTTATCGAAAGTACTAATTGTATTCAATATGTATGTTTCATAGATCACAATACGAAGTTGCAGAAGCTGACCGCAGACATAATCTTGCAACTGTATTGATTTCAGTCAAAAATAAACGCACGCATACAAAACAATATTATCGCCAATAATTTCAATTCTATATTTTTTTCATAAATACAAAGCTAGTTTAGTCATTTCGCCCACTGTGCAGTAGTTGTGGTGGGTATATGAGATACCCCACTTCACGTCACCTGTTGTTGTAGTTGTTTTGGTTATTGTTGCTGCTGAGGCTTTGTACGTTTTTGTTTGATTTGATCATTTCTTATGCGCAACGACGAAGAAGACAACGAATGCTGCGCTTACATCGTGTCACAGAGCTGCACATATACATACATATGTATATAAATTTATAAATTTTAGATATTAAACATCTACAATTAATATTTCCTCGTAGTTTTTATTAATAAGTTACTCTTGAGTGTGTTTTTGATAATTGTAACTGATTTTTTGGCGTGACGCAGTGTAAACATAGCAGCACTTGGTCAGCGGCGCCGACATAGTCAAGCGACTCTATGTTTACTTTTGATTGACAATTGCTAATGTGTGTGTGTGTGAGAGCATGATACGAGCGTGTTTGTGTCTTGTCTGCGCTAACCGCACGCCCCCTCTTTCGTTAACAATGAGTAAGTGCGAATCTTGCGGTATGCGACGTAGCCTCGACGTCGTCGTCGTTGCCGTCGTCTCCAACGCCAGCGTCGCCCCAACGTCGCGCGCAATTATTTGATTATTGTACGTTTTGTGTTGCTGTTGTTGCTTTGCTTTGCTCATTTCTTCTTCGCGCTTACCACCGCGCTTCAACGCAAGTAGCCGCAGCAGCAACATTTATACACACATGCGAGCATATACATATGTCATGTGTGTGTGTATGTGTGTCTCTCTGTTGCTTTTGTTTTTGCACTGTTCGTTTGCAAGTTCGTTCGTTGTGCCGCTATTGGTGTTGTTGTTGTTGTCTTGCCACTTGGTTGTTGGGTCTTTGAATGAATTTCTGCTGCTTGCCTTCGCATTCGCAATTCGCATGCGAAGCTGTTGCCGTCGCCGTCGTCTTCGCGTCGTGTGCGATTTTAAATATTTTTGAACTAATTTCTTTGCGTTTTTTCTGGTTTATTTACCAAAAGCTTTTGTTGTAATTGTTGCAAATTAAATACAATATTTAAACAAAAAAGTTAAAAACGAAAACAACAAACGCGCAGTGTATAATTATTGCCAAATACGAAAAACAAAGTTCATATTTACTTGTACTCTCTTCCTCTACTTTGCGGCTTACCAAGTTCAACGTGCGTAAGTGTGTGTGTGTGTTGCGGCATGCTTGTTGTTTTTGTTTTTTTTTTGCTGTGCTGTTAGTTGGCCGCTTTGCTTTGTTGCTCATTTTCATTGGAATTTCGTGTCATTTCCGCGAAATTGGCGTATTGTATTTCTGTATATATATATGTGTGTGTGTGTGTGTCGTCACAGCTTTTAATAGGCGCATTTTGTTGCAACATGCTACCTAAGTTAATGTCAATGTTGAGCGTACTTGCCACAACAACAATAGTTAAGAGTTATAATTGCTGCCTTAAAAATGCAAATTAAAAAACAATTCCTAAGTGTTCAGATCATAAGTTGAAAACCGGTTTGCCGCAGCTGTTTAACCAAAATAAACTTAACTTGAGATGACGTCGTGCCCCAGTGTCAAATGAAGGTTCGTCATGCAACGCACAAATCAACAATACACGAGACTGAACGTACGGACACATGGTCGGAACGGACGGACGTACATACGTGCGGTTGTATATAGTGACAATTGGTCTGCCAAAGGTTTTAACAACATTGCTCATGGCGCTAGTCTACAAGCCGCACCTTGTGCTTATTATTATATAAAATACGCGCGCGTGTGTGTGTGTGTGTTGATGCGTAGGTGTGTGTGTGTGAATATGAGGAGTGTTTTGGCATCTGACCGAGTGGGACAGACATGTTTACAAAGTCCAACTGTGTGTGTGAGTGTGTGAGTGAGTCTGTTTGGGCAACTGACAGACTGCGTTCGAGCGGCTAAAGCAACTTGTGGCAAACATATGCAAAACGACTCTTATGTGTTGTGACGTAGGCAGACGACGTAGGCAGGCAGACCAGTCAGGCATTCAGATTAGAGATTGTCATTGCCCCATTGTGCGGCCCGGGCGTGCGCTCAATTTTGCATCAACTTATCACCATACGCTTATGTGCAAACCCATAAGCATATACATATACATACATACGTTTGTGTACTCTACTGCGCGTGTGTGTGTATGATGTGTGTTGTGTGTAATTAATGCAATGAGGCGAGCATTGTGCATACTATAGATACATTCTTGTCTATGTATATATATAGTGCTTGCTACTAGTACTGCCAGTGATATGCGCAATTTAATTCATTTTATGAATATGCGAGGGCGGACTGTAAAATTTCAACATAACTAAAATGCACATTTAGTAGTTAACAGTGCTCGCCAGTATAAGTGTTTAATAGGTGGGTTATTCAATACGTGCGGCTCACGAACAAAAGCGCAAAAATGCGCAAGGTTTCTCCAACCGAGCTGCATATTGTAACGCGCTTCTGTTCTAAAGCCATTGAATTCGCTTAGATGCACCCTCTTGTGTAGGTGTTCGCTAAGATCCTAAATACGTTCAACCGCATCTCAATAGTAATTTATGCATTATACTTGGTGTCTCTATGTGCTGAGAGTGAAGTAGTTGGAATTTGTATTGAATTTTTTGTTATCTATAACACTTACGTCCGGATATAATATCTTTGGTTTCGTGGTTTGGACGTTTTTTGGAATGGGTCATAGTATATTCAAAATTCTGTAAGAATTTTTTTGATTGAGTTTGATGCAGGCATTATTTCCTTTAGTGGTAATAATCACATAGATCAGTGTGATGTTTGGAAAATTAAAACAAAACAGAATTGGATTTATTTGAGGGATTTAAACTCAGTGAAGTCTTTTGGGGTCTATGATCCTCAAGTGCGGCTTAACAACAACTTTGCTCTGGACAACAAGCATTAACAAAACTTACGTTTATCTATTGCATCTACCAGAATTTATAGGATGCATTAAATGCATTTTTTTCGAGTTGCATTTGGCTGCAGTTCCTTCGAACTGATACACTAATATTTGTAAGCGATACAAGATGCATTTCGCAAGGCGGAATTGGGATTTATGAATATGTTTGCTTCAATAATTTCTAAAGTTTTTTTTTCGGATGTTTCGATGCAGATTGATATGCTACAATAACTTTACAATCCACCCTTGGTTAAAATATGCACTTTGCACATGGCAAACAATTGGATTTGACTCAATAAAAAATTAATATGCAAATTTTTATACACAGTAGAATATATGTATGCATAACGACAGAACGTATAAATAAGCCAGAAGAAGACTTTAAACTTTGTAACAACAAAAACAAACAAATAATTCGTGATAATGAAAGCATTTAAATAATTTTAGCGCTTCTTTGCTTTACTAGAGGAGGTATTCACTCGTAAAATTAGCTTAGCTTAAACTTTTAGTATGTTGGTTGTATATTGTGCTGCTCAATTGTTGATAAGCTTATCGCCAAGTTTACTGTACTTTAGATTGTTGCCTTATATACGCACGTATATGTGCATATGTATATATAGTAAACATTTACTGCGACTCAAAGTCTGACGTTGTTGACTGTTGACTTTATAGACAGACATTGTTGATATATATATATATATATATGTATATATGTATATGTACATACATGTATGTAAGCAATTAGCAGCGCGAGTAAAAAACACAAGCAGTCGTTTTTTTTGAACTATTTGTATTTTTTTTTAATTGTACTTCTAAATATTATTTAGCGCCTTGTAATTGACCTACTCTGATTATTGCTATTTTTAAACAAATAATTAATATGTGTACACATAAGCAAGCAAGTTGAAAATGTGTGCTAGTCGGTTGAATACAAAAAAAAACACGTATTTATGCAATTAATCTCAAATTATAATTGATTGTCTTATGTACTATATGTGCATCTAACAAGTGTTTATATGTGTGTGCATGCATAAGCCTGCAACAGCTGCTGCTGTCTAATCTTTAGCTTTATCTCAGTCTAAATATGACACTTGAAATTTCCTTAATTGCTCGTACAACTCTGACGTCAACGTGTCGTCTACTTAATATAATTTATAACTGAAAGCAACACAAATCCAACTACAAGTTGAAATTATCAATAAAAAAAAAACCTTTACTTTATTTGTGAGTAATACAAGCGGCAAATAGCAACAATAGCAACAACTGATAACATTAACAACAAGATGGCAACACGTAATAAATGAACATATACCATATACAATATACAACTTTATAAACATATTAAATGGAATTTTTGGGGCGACATTTTTTCGCACTATTTTAAAAGCGCGACGTTATAAATGATAAACGCATAAGTAAACAAACGCTTAAGTATATATATATTTATATATATATATCTTATAATAGTATATGTGTTTGTATGTATTGTAGCTAGTAGCTGCCAAAAATATATATATGTATATACATATACATCTGATGTATATCTGTACGTACTTATGTCTGGCAACTGAGTTAATAAACACAAGAGACGAGCGTCAAGCATTCTATTATTCAGTCATTCGATCCGTTGGACTGCCTGCCTGTCGGTCAACAATTTGATTTGCAAGTAATATCAACAACAACAAAAATAATAATAATAACAACAACAACAACAACAAGAAAACCGACTAGTTGAGCTTACTAATCATTATACAATCGAGTCATTTACAAATTTTATATGTAAATATTGCAATATGTGTAGAGTATGTAAGTACGTGTGATACGCATTGTGCTGAGCTTTGATAAGCGACAGCAGCGGCCATTAACAGCAATTGTATGCCACGCACTTGTTGTCACTGAGTGCCAAACTACTCTATCAGGTAGAGAAAGAGTGAGTGTGGGTGTGTGTGTGTGTGTGGTAAAGCAGAGTATCTATAACTGCCTATGATGTTTGTAACGCAAAGATAGTATATCTGAGGGTAATACCTGTATCGGATGAATTGTCAATTGAAGCTGTCACTGAGTGCCATGAAACTCTATGAACAGAAAGGCAGAGAGAGAGAGAGAGAGAGTTTGTGTGAGAAAGAGCAGAGTATCTACACTTGTCCATGATGTTTGTAACGTAAAGATACTATATCTAAGAATGAGTAAATAAACCCTTGAAGCATAATATTGAAACAGTTCAAAAAGAAAGAGGTTCTTCAATTGTTAATGCAACAGGATCAGGGCCATATTCTTAGATAACCAGGTAGTTGTAAAGTTAATGTGATCGCTTTTCTTCAACTCGACGTTAGTCAAGTAGTATACCCCCATGTAAATGTTCACTTTTAAGCTATAAAAATTCTGACCATAATATAGTTCTCATGTGCATAGATACACAGATCGCAAGATGCAACACATCCTCGTTCCATTCTGCGGCCCAAATTCAATATGCCGATTAGTTATAGGATTAGGTGAACATAACGACAAATTTACAGCTCTAAAGGTTAACTATCCAAGCCTACCAAAGATGTCGGACGATTTTAAGCTTACGTTGTCGCGATATTGTTCACTACTTAAGCTTCTAGGGGAGAGACTAAGATAGATGGAAAGAAGAAAGAAAGAATTAACGAAGAGATAGATCAAAGAGAATTAAGGCATTCTGGCCCACTAAAGATTGGTGACTAGAGGACATATTTTGGCCCATATAAGCTAAGCTAAGCGTAACGATTCTGTGATATTGTTCTTACTTTTATGGAGACGCTCATAAGTATGGAAAAAAAAAGAAAGAAACAAGTAAAACTCTTGAAATCCCATGTTATTCGAACGTTTTGAATCTATCATTGTGAAAAGCCCAATTATTGTTAATGTAGACGGCAATATTACACAGAGGGGAATTCGCAAAACGCGGAAAAATTTACATTTTTTGTAAAAACCTTAAGCTCCTAAAAAGAGTGTGGCAAACGTAAAGTTATATGCAGGTTGTGCCAACTAAAAACCATAATTTCTTAAAAGTTGACTGAAAAGATTTCAAACGATCCGTAAAATTGCAACGATCGATATGCAAAATTGTTCTCAAAATCTCAACCAGGAAAAGAAGACTTTAGGCTAGGTTGAGCAATAATTCAGTCCAGGTTTAGTTTACAGAGTGTATATTTGTTCTCAAATTATCATCAGCTCCACCTAAGATAAACTGTGAAGTCCTTATTAGTAATTTAAAGAGTGTTTGCACTCCCACAACTGCAAGTTGATTAAATTTTTATTTCCCGTCTTCTTGTGTCATTCGTTTTACGAGCAGATATTTTCAAATATTTGATAATCGTGCGTGCGTGTGCGCAAAGCAACAGGTTGGCTTAAAATGTCCGCACTCATGGGCCGACGAGGAGTACTGATTATGGGGTGGTGGATACTAGACATAGTATACACTATTATGGGTTTTGTCTGCTCAAAATCGAAAGCGAAATAGAAAGTTGATGAAAAAAAAATCACTTGGATTGCTGACAAATTTGTGCATATGTACGTACATACATTTACATTTGTGTGTACTCTATGCATATAAACAATATAATGGCGATGTTTTTTTTTGATACGTTCGTACAGTTTCTTAAAGCTACTTGGGGCCACTTAAATCAGCGTCGGGCGTTTTATCAGTAGCCGTGATAAGATGCGTGAGCAATTAGTGCTGATAATGATAACAAGCGACAAATTGTAGAGCCGTCATCATGACGTACTAAACTGATGAAATTCACAGTGATTATTGGAGGATTATTGAGTTTGGCATATAATTTATGTACTCATAAAAGTAGATAGGTGTTGCATATGAAGATGATATTTAAAAAGTTGATTTTTTTTGGTAATATAGGGGTTTTTACACGTGATTCAGTTGCAGCCTTTGGTCGTTACACGCGGCCGCATTGGCAGGCATATTGGTCGTAAATTCTATTCGGTTTTTACCGCATTGTATCTGTTTTATTTAAGTTTCTAAAGAGCGAGTTTTTACTAGATTTTTACTCCATATACGTGTTCGTTTTGGCATTTTCACGTAATTTTCTACGCTTTAATTTGCAACTTTTCGGCCTGGTATATTGTAACCAAGTCAAACAACGAGTTTTTGTTAATATTGTTGCCGTTGTATAAATTTAGTCTTAACATTTGCAAAAATTTAAGTCACTTCGCTAAAATATAAAAATTAGTGTTTGTGTTTTAATTAAATTATGTATATAAATATGTCGATTTTGTCATTGTGGACAAGCCGGTTTGATTTTTGTGTATCGGATAGCTAAGACAGCAACAAAATTTGAATACGTAAAAGAGATTTTGGCTAGTTGATATTTATTATTGTATTTATAACTTGGTAATAATATTTATATAATTTAATAATTATTCATAATCTTTCTATTTCAGATGAAACCGGTGGAAACTTATCGTCACAAACAGGCAAAGTTGATACTATGGAAAGTGCAACAACCACAGCCACGACACGGCATTACAAGACAACTAATAAACAATATAAAACCAACAACAAAGTAGGCAACAATAAACGTGCAACCACAACGGCAGCAGCAGCAACAACCGCAAGCAGCACGCCAGTAGCAGCAGCAACAACAACGAAGAAGCAGACATATCGTACAAGTTCTGAAACAACAAAAACAACTCAAAAGCAAACTAAAGCGACTAGCAAAACAACAACAGCAGCAGAAACCAATACAAAACCAACAGCACCAGAAGCAGCAGCAGCAGCACCAACAGCAATAACAAAAACAGTAAAAACTCTAACCGTCGATGCTGCAAATAGCAATATTAACAACAACAAGCCCAGTACAAGTGCAAAAGATAAAGTTCAAGAGTTGCCGCCCGTAAAAAGCAGTGTCGTTGAGAAGAACAACGGCAACACTGCCTGCAAAAGCAACAGCAGCAGCGGCAACAACAACCACAATAACAACAACAACAACAACAACCACCACAGTGATAGTAGTATTAGTGAAAATTATGAATTTAAGTCTAGAGATAAAGCCCAAGCTAAGAATAACAATATACTAAGTGATAGCAAAATGACGCTACAACATGTTGCCAGCGCTGCAAGTGTTGCTGCCGCAACCAAGGAGCCCAAATCCACGGAAGCAGCAATTGGTGGCAACACACCGGCTACGCCCATAGTCAGCATAGCAGTTAGTGATGAAGCCAGCGCTGCTGTGGCAGCTGATTGGACCAATTCACGTTATTTGCACAAAAAGTTCAAACGCCTGGCCAGCACCACTGAGGCGGACAGCAGTAGTAATGGAGCAATAGTCATTGCTGGCGATGTAAGCGCAAGCAGCATGCAGCGCACGACTTCCTTGTCATCAAATAGTTCATTGTCCCCGCCTCCGCTGCCTGCGCAAACGTTACAAGCAACGGCGCCAGCAGTGTCTGCGGCCAATGCCACCAACTCTCAGCCGTTAACCAATGGCCACCACCTGTTGCAGCAGTCAAAGCAGCAGCAACAGCCGACAACACAACAACAGCAACCTGCGGAATACAGTGCCAATTTTATAAATAGTAACCATGCCAATGCCATGAGCCATGTCGTCTATCATCAGAAACAACAACAAGAACAAATGAACCACCCACCACCACCACCACCTACACAAGCTAAAGCCCAACAATTGGCCAAAGTTAATGCCAGCAGCAGCAGCACCAACAGCAACAGCAGCAACCTGGAAACCAATAATAATAATAATTCTACTAACAAAAATAGCTACAATATAAGCACTGTAAGAGCTCCTTCAAACATTGGCAATTATGTGGCCAATGTTAATTTGACGCCACAAACATTTGCCCAACATCAGCAGCAAACGCAGCCAACACATGTGACGGTGGCGCCACCATCAATCACAACAACAGCAACAACGTCGGCAACAACAATCAATGCAACAAGCATAGCAGCCGCCGGTGCAAATGCCAACACATCTTCTGGTCGCTACGTGTGCCCCTATTGCAGTCTTATATGTACCAAACCATCGGTTTTACAAAAGCATATACGTGCCCATACCAATGAGCGACCCTATCCATGTGATACATGTGGCATTGCATTCAAGACAAAAAGCAATCTCTACAAGCATTGCCGGTAAGTTGTTGTTGTTTTTAGCAATTTCCATAACATAATCTACTTCATATTTCTTTTATGCAATTTCCCATTCAAGATCCCGTTCTCACGCAGCGCGCACGCGTGGTCTAGAAGTGCCCGCTGATGCTGATGATGGCTTATCCGATCAGGATGTGGATGCCGAGCTAAGCAATAGCAGTTCCGAACTGGTAAGTCCTTGCATATTTTGTGAATTTCAACATCTTCATTTAAAACACTTAAACATTGCAGATCAGTCGTTCGGGTTCGCCATTTGATGAAGGCACAGCATCCCCAACACCTACTCCGTCGCCTTCAACATTGTCTGCAGCCAAAACTACCTACCTACAACAAGCTGTACCAGCACATATTCAACATTTGCCGCTTGGCTCACCTGCCGCGGGCACACTGCCTCCAACTACAGCAACAAATATGGCGCCTGTTGCGCATGATACGCTACATTCAGCCACGGCACAACATCGCCAATCTATAGATTATAAACCATATAAACCCAAGTTCCACAATGCATCTTTATATGCACCAGGCTCAAAGGAGCAGCAACAACAGCAGCAGCAGCAGCAGCAACAACAACAGCAAAGTGCGCTGGAACATCAACAGCAATTGCAAAAACTCAATAGCCAATTGTCGTTGTCACAGCATTTGCCACATCCAACGCTCTCGCCCAGTACGCAGTTGAAGCTGAACAATCACATAAACTCTCATCAGCTGCAGTTGCAACTACAAATGCAACAACAACAGCAACAGCAGCAATTGCAAGTACAGCAATCATTGCTTATTGCATCTAATCCGGCCGCATTTGCTGCCGCAGCTTCTGGTGTTTATTACTTGGGTCAGCCACATCCTGGCACGCATTTGCCTCCGGCGCAGCAGTATTATAATCCAGCAGCCGCGGCAGCTATGCATCAACATGCACTTCAATTACAACTGCAGCAGCAGCAGCAGCATTTCCAGCTGCAGCAACAACAACAACAACAGCAGCAACACTCGCCGCTGCTTAAAGTGCAGCAAGTTGCAGCGCAGGCACATCAGCAGTCGCAGCCAGCTCAACAGGTAAGCTTGTTACTTAAATTGAGTTCGAATGGCATGGCATAGCTTTAACATATTTATTGTAACTCGTAGCTTGCCCGCAACAATAGCCAGGTACCTGCGCCGGCAGCAGCTCCTCCCGCATCGCCAGCCATACTCAGCAGTCAACAGCAGGCAGCGCATTATACCAACGCTGCTCCTGTCACTCCCACTGCCAATTTAAGCAATTTTGCCAGTAATAGCGGCAGCATACAGGTGGTAAGTATTGTTAAAAGCAATTGAAAGTTGTCACAGAATTTAAAAAAAAAATCTGCACTTTTTTACTCTAGAACGTGGAAAAGGTGCAGGAACACATTTCCAAGCTTATCTCGCAGAATGAGGCCATAGTTGAAAATAAGGAAATCCTGTTGCAAAAGAAATATCCCAAGCAATTGAATCGCTCGAGGAGTTTCAACAATGCCAATAACAATGGTAGCAATTCGAGCAGCAGCGGTAGCGTGGTTGTTGGCAGTAACTCGGTAACTTCAAACAATCATACAGTCCCTGTTGGAACTAATGAGCGTGACACCAAAGTCAATCTGGCCCAGGCCATTGTACAAAAGCAACAACAGCAACAACTGCTCCAGCAGCAACAACAACAGCAGCAGCAGCAGTATCAAATGTATTTTCAGCAGCAACAACAATTGGATCACACAGTCGTAACAGCACCAAATGGAATGTTGAAACGCAGTAGCTCTGTAGCTGGTTATGTCAATGCCAAGCCAGGTGCGTTGCCCGCACCACCACCACCTACTCCCACCAAGCAACAGCACTTGCCACCACAGGCACAGCCACTGCCAATGCCCATGCAGCCCATGCAATATCGTCAAGATCCCACCATGACCATGCCCAAAGAGCTGCCCACTGCGCCGATTCCACACATAATGCCACTTAATCTATCGGCCAAACCGAAGGTAGTGCCACCAGTTGTACCAGCCGTTTCTAATGCTATGCCCAAAAAATTGCCACCAACGGATCAGCCAAGCTCCAACGCTGCCAACACAATTGTAGCTTCCGCGTCTAAAAATGTGCCACCAAATAACTCGATTATTAAGAATCTGTTACTGAATTCACGCGGTTTGGCCATGCCCATTGGTGAAGGTGATGATGCCGTTTACTCGTGTCCCATATGCGCGAATGAATTCCGCAGCGCCGATGAATTAAAGCTGCACAATAGCACCTACTGCCAGGATGCATCTTCAAGTGCGCCAATAAGTCCCGCCTCCTCGCCATCCACCAAATATTTTCGTTCCAATTCGATCTCTTTATCACTTAGTCTGCCTGAGCTAAAGAACCACATGGCTAACTCTAAAAATCCGCTTTCGCTGGCAAAGTTAGCGTGGTCGCAACTCAAAACGAAACCCAGTAGTCTGGTTTTAAGTCGGCTGAGTGCATCTCAATCGCCAGCACGCACTACCACTGTTACCACAGCGAGCAGCAGCTCCAGCAGCACTACTATTACAACGAGCACGCCGGCTTCAGCGATTTCAATTGCGCCCAGCGTGGAAGTTAACGCACTGCGCTTTGTTGACGCACCGCTGCCCTCACCAGGACCGCTACTTGGCAAAACTCCGCTGGTAGATTATGCACAGCAGAGCGCTCCACGTAAGACAGAAGACGCTGTAGTTATTACTAAAATGCACGAGGATAGACAGTTTACGGCGCAAGAAACACAAAGTGGCAAACGTCCAAAGCTGCTGGAGAACGACAGCAGATACGCTTTTCAGCTCTTTACCGGCAATGCTCCTACGGAGCTACAATCAGCTTTTAATACAGCCGCTAACGATCTTATAAGTAAAAAGGAGGAGCGACTGCGTCGTTTTACATCGTCTGGTGGCAGCATGATTCCCATATCCGAATGCCCTGATCTGGATAATAGTCCAAAAATGATACGCACGCCATTGTTGTCTGGGGGTAGCTTTCAAGAGGTGTCTCCTAAGCCCAACGAATCTGCTGTTAAGGAACGAAAGTCAACTGGAGATCTGCTAAGCAAGTTACAGACTAATGGCAGTGGCTATACAGCACAACATTTTCAGTTTCCGCCACTTACTTCAATTACGGCCTATAATCCGTTGACACTGCCGCCCATGAGCGCTGCTGACAAGGCCATACCCTATGTGCCGGGCATACCAGGACCTAGCAATTTAACGCCGCAAATGTCGCTGTTGCCGCCTCCACCACAACATCTGCAACTGCCTCCTACACAATCACGCGGACGAAGTCCAAATCGGAAGCAACCAAGTCCATTGCTAGTCTCTGGCGGCAACAGTGAGCTTAAGGCGCTGTCTCCATTTGGTGGCGTTCAGAATGTGCCAAGTGAGTTTAGTCGTTTGCCTCCCACTCCTGCGCAGCGTAGTGCATTGCAGTGGAACAGCAAAGTCGGTAATACTTTGGACCTGCCCAAGAAGTCATTTAATTTTCTTAGCATGGCTGATAATGTGAGTCCACGCAAGCGCGGCAATTCACCCTTAAAAGGATCACCGCCGGAACAGGAAGTACGCCACTTCAATTTTGATCACATGTCCAAGAGCAGTGACCAGGCTACTAAACTGCCAGAAAACGCGCAATCTTTAGTGCCACTACACGTGGAGACTCCAAGTACAGCCACGACAGCCATGGAGGAGCCATCTAGCGAATTGAAATCAAAGAACAAATTTTTACGCCCAACCAGTCTGCCACTAAAACCTGGCACCTTTACGCCCAAGCGTCATCATGGCATAACGCCCACAGCAAATACGCTACCCTTAATCTCTCCAGAGACTCCACGTCCTTCCAAATCATGCGTTCAGCTTTATCTCAACGGTCATGCGTACACTTATTTGGGTCTTAAATGCAGCACCAAAATGTTCTACTGCACCGTAAACTGCCCGCAGCCCTCCTATGTGGCCGACATGCACAAGCTGTCTATGTATAGTGTTTGGCAGGTGTGCGAGGAAAACAATCCACATCCATTAGGCTTCAAGCCCAAACAAGTGATCTCTCTGTACGATTCACGACAGAAGCTTATCAGCGATACTATGGCAGGTAGCGATAAACTACATTATGCTTTGGTCAACTCACAGCAAACTGTGAGCACCCCGTTCCTCAACAATCAGAATAAGTTTTATCATCATCAACTGAAGCAAATTGCTGCAGCAGATACTAATGCGGATGGCAGCAAGTCCGCTTCAGAGGAATCGTCGAAAAAGCTAGATAGCAGCGCTCAACTACTCGTTGGTGGCTACGAATCCCATGAGGACTATACGTATATACGTGGTCGTGGACGCGGTCGTTATGTATGCTCTGAGTGTGGCATACGCTGCAAGAAACCATCCATGCTGAAGAAGCATATACGCACACACACGGATGTGCGTCCCTTTACTTGCAGCTACTGCAGTTTTAGGTAAGCTCAAACACTTAACAACAAATAGTCCATAAGCAATAGGAATGCGGCGAAGTAATTTGTATTATCGATAAATTTATAATTTGCGCACCATTTTAGAATTCATTGACTTCATTTTGATTTTATTTTTTTCGTTCAGCTTCAAAACCAAGGGCAATTTGACCAAGCACATGCAATCAAAGACGCATTTCAAGAAGTGCATTGAGTTGGGCATAAATCCGGGTCCTATGCCTGCAGATGGTGAATTCCTTGATGCTGATGTTGAATTCGATCAACAATCGTCTACTTCTGCTGGTGGACGCACCTCTTCAATGGCCGGTGAATCTGATTCGGATGATTATAGTGATAACGAATCTGAGAGCAGTGGTAAATTTTTGTAAAATAAAAATAGGAACAAACTTGACTAACATCGTCTTTTTGCAGACACCGACGAGTCGAAGAGTAGACTTAAGGAACATGAAGCTGCACGCTGTTTGCTGTCACTTTCAATGACACCGCCCATACCGCAAAGTGTTTCACCATATCCAGCGGTTCATGATGCACCTGTGCCTGCAGATAGTCCAGCCAACAGTATTGGTTCTTCGGCTGGCTCCAGTGCTGCAGGGGCGCAACCCAAACGTTTGGTTTGCTCCTTTACTTCGCCAAAGCCGCCATTTGACTATCAAAAGCAGGAGCAGTATTACTCGAATCCTGAAGAGTCTAAGCCCAAGCGTAACGCTAGCATGCCTGTAGCCAATGATGAAAGCGCACCTATGGATTTGACCAAACCACGTGCCATTATTACCACTAGTACATCCACTGTAGTCACTAGTGTTTCTGCTGAGCCACCGTCAAGCGTAGTAAAATCGCAAGCGCAACAAATGCACGATGTCATCTTTGGCTGTGGCGGCAATGGCAGTGGTTTTATGAAAACTTTGATTTCAGTCTCGGATAAAGTACGTATATCCGCTGAGATGGAAGAGCAAGCTAAGCATGATGGTGAGGATGTATTACTTCAGGCGTATATCAAGGAGCAGGCACTGCAGCATGCCAAAATGAAGCAAAGTCAGTTTAGCCGCAGTTATCTCTCGGAAGCTCAACAGACCAGACCAAGCAGTGCAATTACAATGGTAACTACAAGCGCAAGCTTACCAATAATGAGCAACATATCCCTGGAAGCTAGCAGCAAAGTCGTGCCAGATCTGCCCACTATTGAAGTACATGAGGTAAAAACGCCGGAGCCGCTGCCTCAAGAGTCGGTCAAGACGACGTCTGCAATTGCTAAATGCAATGATGAAAGCGAAGAAAGCGAATCTCAGTCAGATCAAGAGCATAGCGCTGTGACAAACAAAAAACAAACTACGCTGCCAAACAGTGAGGCTCATAATGCCAATCTTCCAGCTGCCATACAACAACCTGATGCCAAGGACTTTAGCGGTGTTCTGGGTAATCCATCAGCCGCACGCACTGTCATTGTGGGCGAAGATGGTTTCAAGAGTGCTAACAAAACTTCTGCCGAAATGCAGCCTGTTGCATTTCCACGTGGTGTACCAACCCCTATTGCTGGCGATGCGCGTCCAACCTGCAGCATTTGCTCCAAGACATTTCAGCGTCAGCATCAGCTTACGCTGCATATGAACATACACTACATGGAGCGCAAGTTCAAGTGTGAACCTTGCAGTATTTCATTTCGCACACAGGGTCATCTACAGAAGCACGAACGCAGCGAAGCACACAAGAATAAGGTCATGATGACGTCTACATTTGGTGTGCCAACAACCTCCAATCCACGACCCTTTGAATGCACCGATTGCAAAATCGCATTTCGTATACACGGTCATCTGGCCAAGCATTTGCGTTCGAAGACGCATGTGCAAAAGCTGGAATGCCTGCAAAAGCTGCCATTTGGCACCTATGCGGAAATTGAAAGGGCTGGCATAAGTCTAACAGAGATTGATACTAGTGACTGTGAGAACTCGCTGATTTCACTCAAATTGCTGGCACAAAAGCTGCTCGAAAAAGACCCCAACAAGCTAAGCAGCTATACAACACCCTCGGGCATGGTGCAGTTGGCTCAGGATGCGGGTAATTCCAGTGCAGGCATTGGTTCGCAGGATAGCGCCTCAGAAGATGGCTTTAGCGCAGCCAACAGTGCAGCCGCTTCGGCCATTGCTTCGCTAGACAATGACAGTGCGGGCAACACTCCACAGCGTGCAAACTCCATGTCAGAAGACGAATCACTAGGTAATGGTCTGAGCCACAGCCTCAAGCGTCGCTTGCCTGGCAGTTTTAGTAGCAATGGAGACGAAAGTGATAACCCCACCGAGCGTGAAGCCAGCGAGAAACGTGCACGCACCGATTTAATGTTGTCCACAGCGGCTGCCTCATCCACGGCCTCTGCAGCGGCAGGAAACTGACAGTACATGTACATGCTACAGCCTACCTGAGTGAGGCCCATGCTGCCGCAAATGTGGCAGCCGTTGCCAACGTACAAGCTACGCCATGCAGTAAACCGACCACCTTTGTATGCAATGCCCAGAATTGCAGAGAACACGCCACTGGATTTCAGTCAGATTCCAGCGGTTACCCATTAGACAACACACATACACACATGTACTCAAAGATCCAATCTAATGACCAAAAAAAAAAAACTCTAACGAGCGCATATCAAATGTCTAAGCATATCGCATTTGGGCACACATCTACATAAATACTTACATACTACAAAAAAAAAAAAACTAAGCTATGTAAAACTTAATATATAATAACTGAGCATGTATAAGAACTCTCTTCTCTGCGTGAGTGTGTGCGTGTGTGTGTTTTAACTTTTTTGTTTTTTAGTATTGAACTTTAAAGACGTTAAGGGTCGATCTACAAGTGCAGTCGGTGGTATTCATACATATGTATTTATATGCAAAACTTAAGAATTATAGAATCTAACATACAACACACACATACACATATATATATATAAATGTGTATATAGATAGTACATACCCAAAAAGTAAACCTATTCCTAGTTTAAGAACTGCTGATCTACACTTGGATCGATCAATCGATACACAGAATGAAACTTGTAATTTCTTTATTTTATTTCGAAATGGAAACTCCCTAAGTGCTGTGAGTCTATCTAACATACATTAATACACATAAATAAATCCATAATTACTAAGTAAAGTATATTATGTGTGTAACGTACCAAGAACATATTTATAAGACCTAGTCCCTAATGCACCCCACAATCGTGTTTTCCATAAAAAAAAATATATATATATACAGTTTTGGCTTTGCAAATGAAATCACGAAGCTCTTCCTAATTTAAAATTGTGTTAAAACATTTTATTATCTAACTAATCTGTAATTAAGCAAGTTATAAACATTTAAATTTGTTTTTATTTTAAAAACAACGAGACCACGAGACTCTATAATTGTTTTGTTTCATTTTTGTTTACTTTGAATAGATAAAGCAAAAATAAACTTTATGTTGTCATATTTAATTTAAGTTAATTTAGTTAAAAACAAAAACAAATGAAAATGAATTAACCAACTTCAGAAGGGTTATATACAAATATAAATTAATGAAAATTATTGTACAAACTGCGGTAAAGTATATTTTAAATATTTAACAAGATACAAAAAAAAAAAAAAACAAAAAAAGAAAAAAAAATAAGAAATTCAATTTAGTAAATTTAATATATTGTATATTCATACGTATATTTATGTATGTGGTTGAAACAACAAGAAAATATGAAGTGATTTATTACATTATAGTTAATGTATATGTGAAAGCATAAAATATATCAAAATTGAAAAATCAAGCATGAAAACTTATACAAAAAATTTAAAACAAAAAGAAAATCTTAAAAAAAATGACAAAAATAAAGAAATCAATGTGAACAAATACAGTTGTATCTTTTGGGCGGGTAGGTTGCGAGTTAAAAACGTGTTTGGAAGTACAGGTACTCCTGAAATAATAAAGAAAATTGCCAGAATTAATAAACATTTTTTGGGCAATGCTTTTTTTAATAATAAATCGCTTATGTCTCTGTCTAAATCAGATTACACACAGTTTTCTGAAATTTGCGTTCAAGTAAACTCTTAAAAAATAACCCTTTATGAATTGAAATCAGTTTGTGTGCTTAGCCCTTCAGCAGAAGGTTTTTTTTTTGTTTTTTTCATACTGTTCTTCAAGCGGAACAAGTAATTTTTTATGCCATTTGAACTATTTCAAATCCTTTTTCTCCTTGATAGGGTGCATCAAATAGGCCATACAAGAAAATCTTTAACTACTTTCATATGAAAGGAGTAAAAATTAAAGCACTTTGAAAAAATAAACTAATCAAAACAAGGAATTAGACAAAATTAAATGTGTGAATATTAACCATGTTTGCGTCCGTGGAGAAAAACAAAGAAGTAATTTAAGCAAAAGGCTGTTAAGGACGATAAACCGAATTTTTTCGGATGATCAAGATAGCATACTACCAACAAGTATTAAGCGAAAGTGTAGGATATGTAAAAACAAATAGTCGATTTCTGACTTTAAGTAGTGTTTGATCAACCCTTTTATCTTAGATGTAAGGTTACCTTGCATACAGAACTATCTATTCATATATTATTCGCGGACTTTGATCAGTGAATGCCTTAATAGGAACAAAAGTTCGCACTGAAAGGCCGTTATCGTCGTTGTTTGTGAATTTCGGAGTTATGGATATAAATCTATAAGTCGTTTTGGATTTCGATCTTACAATAGCCACGAATTTTATTTTGTATTATTTTTTAAAAAGTTAAATTTTCGATGAAATAAGCGTTAGACTGAATAATTGAAAGGAAACATAATACTGATCATAGACATTTTTATCCTCACGGCTTGATCAAAGAAACGTAGAATTATATACTTCTCAACCGTCAGTCCTCTTAGTTACGGATATTATTGGTATTGGCTGAATATAATGCTTTCTGAATGAAATTAAAGCTACGAATAAAAATATCAATATTAACATACTAATGCAAGGCGTTAACCTTATTTAATAACAAAAAGCAAATCCGTATTTGCCCAGTTACGGTTGGGCCGGACATGTAGCAATAAACGTAAAATACAAATCTGAAAATATTAATCCGCAATCTAACAGATTGTCAGCATGCCCGAAAAAAGGACCGACGATTTAGAAATTAGACCTGCTAAACTGGTAGAAAACCGTTAAGGACAGAGAATTTTGGAGAAATATGTTAAGCTGACAGAAAGTTATCAAACATAGATTTTTGAAGAAATATTGTTTGAACGGCGAAGGCTGAACTAAAGCAAAATATAAGTGGCGACCCTCGTATGCAATAGGATTTCACATGCCGACAATTCCTAAAAGTATCAACATAAAATTGAAACAAGATATCCCTAGCCTGTATCGACTTACCAGCAAAAAAGCGGATCCCACTATGAGCGCTCGCTCCTTGGCCGTAAGTTTTGCATCGCTGAAGTATATATTGGTTATGTACTGCGATTTGCTCGCTTGCCATTTGTGATCTATAGAAGCGCGTAAGTCTCCGCCAGAATGTACCTATGAAGATCATTATTTTTGTTGAAAAGTATATACACAAAATAAGATTTACTTTTTGCTTACCTTAAAGTAGCACTCCTTGGGCAAGCAGAAGCAACAAAAACCCGCATTTGACGGCCCAACGACACAGAATATGGGCTGACCCGTATTACCATCCTCTATGAAGAACTCGGGTACCGTAAATGTAGGCGATTGTACAATGCGTCCCAAAACGTTTCCTGGCGGTATCCATACCTCTAAGGTCTTGGGGTTACAACAAAAAGCGCCCAAAGCAAATTTTTTGCGCAAAACCAATGCTTCCTGATGCGTTTTGTCCAGCAAGTGCATTTGAAATGGACGAGCAGTACCCCATATAAGACGATTATTTGCTGTGCTGCTTTCGGACGCAGCGAATATAGCGTCACCCAAGGGAGAACGCACTACATAACGATTTTCGGAGGAAACTGCAGTGAGTGCTATATTAGGTCGAGAGGGCAATAAAGGATTCAACTTTCCCAATACAATTGCTAATTATACAAACATTCATTTAGCTCAAAAGTCTGTTCAATATGCACCGAGGGCAAATCCGCCAAACAGTCATAGCCGCATAAGGGTATGTACATGCGATTGTTTCCAACTGTAGAAATGGGCAAGGGTATGCGTGGCGCCTCTATAAGCAAAAGACGAAATACAAAACGTAAAGCACGTACAGGTTTTGTTTAAACTTAGGTTTACCTGACACTGGTCGGGGTTGCGATGTAATGCTTATCTGCGCATCGTAGACTGGAAAAAATAGTTTATCTTTAAGTTAGTGTAAGGAAAACATATTTCACATAGATCAGTATGATCCTTCGTGGACCTAAGAACCTTAAACCTAACTGCATAGAACTCGTATTAAATATTTGAGGAACAAAGGTCTATCCAAACAAATTCTGATCATCGTATATATTTAAAAGATAATAACGTAAGAAAGCGTCGATGATTTTTTATCAGTTTTAAATTAGTGGAATTTTTAATCTTTAAGCTAACGTCTAGAAAAAAAAATTAGGGTGTATTTAAATAATAAATTGCCTGCATGGTGTCATTTGAAAGAAAATGAGAATTGGTCGTTATTGAATGCTGCAAATGATGCCTAAGTTTTTTATAAACTTCTTGGATAAGCTTCAAGTCCGACAGGATCGATTTAAGTATGACAATGTTTTGATGATAAAGCAAATGTTTGGGTGTGCCATGATACAATTTAAATAAGAAAAAGGGGCTTGAAGCACAAAAAGCCTAAAAAAATATATATTACATATTATACATATTAAAGAAACCATATAATTATATCTATTTATTTTTTTTAAATTAAAACAACACTTTATTGTCTTTTGATTCAGATCTGATTAAAAATCGTATTAAAGCTATTGATAACGTCATAGACTGATCCCAAAAAGACAATAATAGGCAGAGTTTTCAATTACGAATTGCAGGCAGATTCTTGTCGGTCAATTTACCGATTTGCATTAAACAAAGGTATCGTTGGACAATAATATAGTCAACAAATGTCGATAAGATATGAACTATTGTTGTAGTACTAGTCATCGTCACATATATTCGTACTTAATCCAAAAGAACAGCATATAGCCAAATAAAAACCCACACACACAGTATTTATCAGGTGGTAAAATTTTAACCTACATGATTCATGTTTATAGAATTTCAAATTCTTTTGGCTTGAACAAACATTTTTTCTTGTTTTAGACAAATTTTACCTCTGGGCTCGCCTGATTCCGTTTGTGCTACACGTATATCACTTTCATATTGCAGATTGCGTACAGGATCGTTTTGCAGCATAGTCTTTATGCGATTTGTGTATTACACAAAATTGTAGCAAAACAGGTGTCGTTAATGTTGTGGGAAACAAGCGTACTGCAGCGTGTAGAGTTCTGATAACAACTAAATTGATTGGTTACTGGCGCACTCTGCTTATCAGTCAATAGCGCTTAAAGCTTCAGTTGTACTTAAGCAGTTTTTTGCAATTTAAATAGCTTGGAAAAATGTATCTTAACTACTTGTGTTCTTTTTATTACTTTTAGTCTTAAGTAAAGCGCAGCCAAAGTATGTCTGTTGCAGCACTTATCAAAATAATGAAATAGCGCTCAATTGGGCAGCATAAAATCAGTGTTGTTAAACGTAAAAATGCTAGTTCCACTCATTGTCTTCTTCTTTCCCAAACGATGGTTCATTTGGTTCAATTGAACTAGTTGTAAACCAAGTGGCACCAAACCATTGGGAAAATAAATTAACATAGTTAAAATTTATGTAAAGTGTAATACATTTTTAGCTTTTAAACAGCAAAAGTTGAACATTTTCTAACAAAGACAGACTATTTGTACACATAAGTTTAATAAATGAGTTGGCAGCGAGCAGCAGGTGAGTTTGGCAAATGCTACGACGCATTGCTTTGCAGCGCTGCCTATACTGATTTAGTTATAATTATTTAACAATTCTGTGGTTTTAGTTGCAAGCAAGTGCGTGTATTTAAAAATAGCTGTAAAACAAGCAGTTGTTTGTTTGTGGTTCAGTTGTTAAGATATTTAGTGGTTGTAGTCAGTGCGCAGGCGTTGGAGCGGCATAAACAAATGCCTTTACTTGCTTCTTGGCCAGCTTGTTTGGTCGGAGAGCAGCAAATAACGTCAGTTTTCAAACGATTTCAATCCGCACTGTTGGCCCTTTGACGAAGTTTATTTACTCGATTCATAAAATACAAGATAAGACGGCAAATACTGCAATAATCAATAATAAACACGTTATACTACAATCGTTGCTTCCACTATAAAAGATAAGATCAAGTTAATTGTGAATTTCATGCTAAAGTTTAAATGTAGTATATTCGAAAAATTCAGCAAATTGTAGGAGAAGTGATATATGTAACGGTCTCGCAACCCCCCAAATATATGTATTTTCTAGCTTGCATTATTTACCCAAACGACTTTTGGGGTTGCTTTTCGTGTGCATAAGAGCGTGTGTGTGTGTGTGTGTGTGGAAAGCTGTGGAGCAGAAAAGGGAAAAATCCATGAAAATAAAAGTCAAGTGCGCTGGTCTTTTAAACAAAACCCAATTGAAATAGACAAAACTGCAAATTTTATTGCACTTGGTACGTGACAGAGTGGGTCATGTCTCTGGAGGATCCATTTTTTGTGGTTAAGGAGTATGTGTCATGTCCGACGTGTGCAGTTTAATGCAAATGCAATTTTACTAAAATATTTTACAATTTCATTTTGTTTTGCAGCGAGGTATTCAAAGCTTTGAACAAAACACGCGGCCTCTATTTGCGTTGGCGTGAGCTGGGTGAGAACGGCGGCGCAGAGGTTGAATGGACTACAACTGAGCTGCGTAATTCATTGCGTAGCATAGAATGGGACTTGGAGGACTTGGAAGATACTATAAATATCCTTTTTGCACAAAAACAAAATGCATGTCTGTTTTGGCATGTGTTTTATACGAAAAATCAATGATATATACCTAAACATTTAAGTTGTTTTTAGTTTTTGCTGAACTTGAGTTTTCCTTAACCAAAAATCATATTTTACGCATTGTAGAGAAAAATCCAAATAAATTTCGCATCGATAATCGTGAGCTGTCCAGCCGTAGAAATTTCATCGACAACACGCGCGATGAGGTCAAACAGATGAAGGAGAAGATGAGCCTGAATCGCAGCAGGGACAGAGATATTACTGCACACCAGCCGCTACTTGAAAACGAACACAACGATAGCAACAGCCATCACTCAAATCATCATACCAACGAATATCATCATCATCATTCGCACAACGATCGTACCTACTTAGTAGATTGCCCAAATACTGGCATTGCCACCACAACCAACTCACTTATTAATAGCGGCAGTCAGGTTGTAGCCAATACAATTGCTGGAACTATGTCAGCAGCGGCGGCAGCTGCAACGCGCCACAGCGGCACCAAGTATTCCAAGTTAGAAAACGCTTTGGATAGTCCTGGACACTATGGCCAGCAGCATCATGGCGGCAGTCTGGATAGTCCTGGTCATAGATACATTGGTGAGACAGTGTCCATACAGCAGCGTATGATACAGGGCCAAGATGAACAGCTTGATATGATAAGTGATTCCATTGGAACGTTAAAGACTGTCTCACGTCAGATTGGCGTTGAGTTGGATGAGCAGGCAGTAATGCTGGATGATTTTGGCAATGAGTTTGATACAACCGAGTCCAAGTTGGATACTACAATGAAAAAAGTGGCCAAAGTTTTGCACATGAATAATGGTAGTTTAATTGCAAACAACTATAATAATTTATTAATTAATTTTTAAACTATTTCCTTTGCAGATAAGCGACAGTGGGCAGCCATTTTAATACTTTCCGCGCTTTTATTAATTGTGATAATTTTGTTTATTATTTTGTAAATGCTTTTACAAAGAGTTAATTTTAATTGCTTTCGAATTCAAGTCAAATGTTTTAGTCTTAATTCTACATTTTATTGTAACATTTGCGAAAAAAAACCAAAATCAAATATTAATTTTGCATTCTAATATCAAGAAGTAATAGCTGTATATACACAAGTTTAAACTTTACAAATAATTAATACAATTTGAGTGCAGAAGCGCGTAAATGACTTAATATAATGATTCCAAAAGTTGCAGCAGCTTAAAATCTTATCGTATTTATAAATGACAACATGTAAAGACGTAGTGAAAGTAACAAAAGATATTTCCGCAATAGTCCAAATCTATATAACTAAAACATAAAAACAAAAATATATAAATGCAAAGTGGTACAACTTATATGTACATACATACCAAATATATCTGTATATCAAAAAGAGTTATAAACAATTTCATGAAATTCTAACAAACCAACCCTGTATACTATGTGCTGTGTGCATGAAATATATAACTAAATCAAATTAAACTGATTTTTGAATGTACCGCCTATTATTTCTTAAATTTTGCAGCACTGCAGCCGATAGTGCTGCCAGTCTGCTCAAAACTTAAGTTTTAGCGTTGCCACATGCTGAACAACAAATGCTTACAATTGGCGCTGTGCAATTTGTAAATATTTCATGAGTTTGTTTATTTTTAAGCCCATTCTTTCGAAGAAGTAAGCATTTATTAACTATTATTATTAAATTTTTAACACGCTTATGAATATCGCCTAGCTACTGCTTTGTATCCTACATTATGAAACGCACCAAGGCCACAGGCTCTGCCGCTTCGAAGCCCGAAAATAAAAAGGCCAAAATCAGCTCAAAAACAACCAAATCCGCAGATAGCAGTGAAGGTGAAGCAGTTTCAAAAACAATAAC
Source organism: Chymomyza procnemis (assembly GCA_035046065.1). Lineage (NCBI taxonomy): Eukaryota > Metazoa > Arthropoda > Insecta > Diptera > Drosophilidae > Chymomyza > Chymomyza procnemis. Next base: position 4,025,469 of record JAWNOJ010000023.1, on the reverse strand, counting down.
CCCAACCAAGCCTAACTTTGAACAGTTTCTTAAACACATCGAAGAACGTCGCCTGATAAGCGCTAGCAATATACAAGAATTTAATTTCAAAAAGAAGCGCGTGCGGATACTTTCCAAAGCAATCGATGTTAAGGAGCATTGCAAAGGTGGCATTGTTTATTGGATGTCGCGAGATGCACGCGTTCAGGACAACTGGGCGCTGCTTTATGCTCAACGCTTGGCACTTAAATTGGAATTGCCTTTAATTGTGGTATTTTGCTTAGTACCAAAGTTCCTGAATGCCACACTGCGTCATTACAAATTTATGCTTGGCGGTTTGCAAGAAGTGGAACAACAGTGTCGCAGTCTCAATATAGACTTTCGACTTCTTTTGGGTCCAGCTGTTCAGCGTTTGCCGGAATTTGTTGTATCTCATGATATTGGGGCTGTTGTTTGTGATTTTGCGCCATTGCGTGTGCCGCGAAAATGGGTGCAGGATGTTACAAAAGCTTTGCCCTCAAATGTACCTTTAACCCAAGTGGATGCTCATAACATAGTGCCACTTTGGATAGCATCTGATAAGCAGGAATATGCAGCGCGCACAATACGCAACAAAATCAACTCTAAGCTGCCGGAGTTTTTGAGCGAATTTCCACCTGTTATCAAGCATCCTCAGGGTCAAATCAATCCAAACGCGGTGGATTGGAATGAAGCATACGGTATGCTTGAGTGTGACAAGAGCGTTGATGAGGTTAGTTGGGCTAAGCCTGGTTATACGGCTGCATGTCGTCAACTGTTTGAATTCTGTACACGTCGCTTGCGTCACTTTAATGAGAAACGTAATGATCCCAATGCTGATGCTTTGTCCGGCCTATCACCTTGGTTTCATTTTGGCCAAATCTCGGTGCAGCGCTGCATACTTGAAGTGCAGCGCTTTCGTGCACAGCACACGGAATCCGTTGATGCATTCTGCGAGGAGGCTATAGTGCGACGCGAGCTGGCTGATAATTTTTGTTACTACAACGAGCACTACGACAGCTTAAAAGGCTTGCACTCCTGGGCCTATGAAACATTGGATGCACATCGTAAAGACAAGCGTAGTCCCTGCTATACGTTGGAGGAAATGGAAGAAGCACACACCTACGATGACCTATGGAATTCTGCGCAGTTGCAGCTGGTCAAAGAAGGCAAAATGCATGGTTTTCTGCGCATGTATTGGGCCAAGAAGATATTAGAGTGGTCAGAGACACCGGAGCAGGCGCTAGAGTATGCCATACTCTTGAATGACAAATACAGTCTAGATGGACGTGATCCCAATGGCTATGTGGGCTGCATGTGGTCCATAGGCGGTGTACACGATCAGGGTTGGAAGGAGCGTGCCATATTCGGTAAAATACGTTTTATGAACTATCAAGGTTGCAAGCGCAAGTTTAAAATAGACGAATTTATAATACGCTATGGCGGCAAAGTGTACAAAAAGAAATGAAATAATAATTTCAAGTGTTTATTAAACCATAATTCCGTTTAAAGGATTTACAAAATATTAGCAAATACAACTAAGTTAGAATTTGAAGCCTTAATCTTTTTCGGCAATCTTGGTCAGATGCTCCTCGATCTCTTTTTCGTCCAAAATGCGAAATGATGGGTTTTCCTTGCTGACCACCGCAATTTCAATGCTGTTTGGCTTAAAGTCCACGGCCAAAACATTGGAAAGACAAGTAATTGCCATTTGTATTGTCTTTTCTTCGGACAAATTGTTCTTGTATTTCTTTTCTAAATAGCTATTGGCTTCGATAACCTTGGCGCCAACAGCACAGGCGCGAAAACCACAAAAATAGCCAGCTGGATCGGTTTTATAAACGCTGGCGCCCAGCTCGTCATCGTAGGATATGAGCACCATGCTGCAACCAAGCGGACGCATTTCAGCATTTTGTGTATAAACCTGATTAATATCTGCAATGCGGCGGCATAGCACATCAACGGGCATGTCATAGCCGAACTTGTAGCGAAAGTTGGCTGCTTCATAGCGTGCCTTTTGCACCTGGGAGCGTGCATCCGCTGTGCGTGGATGACAAGGCAATTATGTAGACACACACGTTTTGTTTGGTGAATAATTTAAAGTGGCACTTACCAATGCGTCCGGTCATAACGCAACCAATGTTCTTGGTAATACGAAACAGATGCGTGACTGTGTCCGGCACAATAAGCTTTTCTGTAACCTTCTTCTGCGTGGCTACCACGGCGCAATCACCACTCTTCAGAGCAACAGATGTAATATTCTCCTGGGTTATGGCCTTAAATGCATACTCTTAAGTTGGATAATGTGTCATTAGTTAAGTGTTTTTACGCGTTTGCACATGAAATACTTGCCCACTTGGTAGAGACGGCCCTCGGGCGAAAAAATTGTAATGTGTCGATCAAAGCCGGCTGAGCTACCGCGAGACATGTTGCTATGCTATATTGAATTGGCTAGAAATGAGTGAAGAAACATTGTTTTATTATTGCCAATCTAAAGGCAAATACAAACAAACCTTCAACGAAATGAAATTTTAAACTTTACAAAACGATTGCAAAAATTTAGCTCAAATGCTGGACTGTTTGAAACAAATTTTATACAGTCATTGTGCTGCCTATGGAGCTGTCAAGTTGTGCTGCTTGTAGCGATGTGCTTATCGATATTTACGCACCAATTGTATATCGATGTTTGTTAGCTGCATGCGTTTTGCAACACAGCAATAATGTATTGTTTTCTACACAGCAAGCAGGCCAAACAACATTCCTTGAAAAGATTTAGCCGCTGATAAATAAAATTGCCTTAAAGGCTGTATTTTTTGTTTTGTTAAATAAAAAATACTTAATCATTTCAAATTTGCTAAACTTGTTGCAAGTTTTGCCAACTTATATTTGTACGCTGCTTGTGGCTGCTAGTGCTGTAACTGTTCCAACATTTGCCGCATTTTTTACATTTTTACAGCAAAATAAAGGTAAATTTAAAGAAAAACTAAAATAAAATGGCCTCTAGTAAAGTTATTGTTAGCTTATGCAGTGTAATTTTAAGTGTACGCCTGTGATTTGGCATTGCGAACATGCACGAGGATGATTTGAAAAATCAATTGACGATTGCGCGGAACGAAATAAATAATTTGAGGTGCGTTTTGCATACAAAAGTTATTATTACTACTCATTGCCAAGTTCATAACATTGCCCTTGAATTCTAATACAACAGACAACAAGTGCGCAATTTGCAGCATGTGCAACGTAAGGACATCGAAACAATAACACGCCTGCTGCACAACTTTCGCTGTGAAGGCTGCATCCATACCAAGGGCAAGGTCAACAACAGCGTAGATACGGCGCAGGTGCGTAACCCAATGGCCAACAATATGTTGCTGTTTATTAATTTACAGCACTTTAGGCATCCAGTCAAGATGAGTCTGCTAGTTTTCGGCCGATTGGTATTATACGCAGCGCCTTTCCGGAAAAGCGCGCCGTGCCGCGTCAATCCAGCGTGGGCAGTCGTTTACGTAGCGTTCTAGAGTTAAATGCCGATTTGTTTACAAATCCAGAGCACTCGCTGGACGGTTTGACGGATTTCTCACACATGTGGCTGATCTATCATTTCCATCGCAATAATGCGCATCCCAAAGCTAAGGTAGCGCCGCCACGTTTGGGTGGTGAACGTATTGGTGTGTTCTCAACACGCTCACCACATCGCCCGTGTCCCATAGGATTGTCACTGGTGGAAATTGAAAGAATTGATGGTGCCACAATAAGTTTTTATGGCACTGATATGGTAGATGGCACACCAGTACTGGATATTAAGCCTTATATACCATATTATGATGCACCCACGCTAAGCGTGGATTCAGGTATCTATAATATAGACACAGTACAAACATGAACATGAACTTGCACTTATGCGTGCGTGCATTCACAGGACGCACTTCAGCTGTGCCCAATGACAACAACAGCGTTGATTTCTATGGTTCACGGCAGGAGCCCGACGGCGAAGAATCAGATATCGAACTATACGGTGCTGCTGGCTACACAGCCGGCAATAGTAACGTCAACGATGATACCTTAATCAGCAACGAACCACCGCCACCACCCAGCGCTGTGCGTGTGCCCAACTGGGTAGTGGCAAGCCATCGCCTCAAGGTTTGCTTCAATGAGCATGCCGAAGCACAGCTGCAGGAGTTAAAAGTTCAAAAGCAATGTATTGTTGATATTTTGGAGGCTGATCCGCGCTCGGTCTACTTGCGCACAAAATATGGCTCACAAATCTTTACTTTTCAATTGCGTGAGTTTACAGTCACTTGCAAGTTCGATGACAAGGCTGGAACCGTCACTGTAGTGCAGGTGCGACGCAATGAAAGTGTGCAGGTGTCCGCATTGGATGAACCACGTAGTACTTAACGCAGCAATCTATAATAATCTTATACTTTAATTGCATTCTACTTTTAGCCAGGCTTTGTAGTTGGACAAATTATGTGTGTGGTTGTTTTTTTTTTGAGTTTAAGTTAGCAATGTTAATGAGCTTTAAAGAGTTTGAAACATTTCCACAAATTAGCATTAAATAAATGAACTCAATATGTGTTCATATTGAAAAGGCCATTTTGTTTTTGGTTTTTTTTTTATGCTGAATTACAGCAAATTACATATTTGTGTGTTATTTAACAATTGTTGGAATAAATTACATTTTTAGCAAAAACTAATTAGTCTAATGATGAGTGAGGTCACATTAAGTTGGACTGAGTTTCTTAGCGACGCCAAAGAATTTATGCAGATTTCAGAGCAACTGAACGATCACTGGCAGCTGTGCCAAAAGGTGCGTACATATATACAATTTTTCCAAATATAAAGAGCTTTGCTAAAAACATTTATAAAAAAAGTTAACTTTAGTTCACTTTGGTCGGGAAGACTGTTTAAATAATTAGGAATATATATATAAGATTTTTATAATAATTTGATTACTGCACCAATGCCAGAAAGGCATGAGATCGTTTTTTCTGCTGTCGGTACCTTTAACAATTATACCATGGTTGTGCATGGGCAAGCCAGATTTTAAAATCAATATAAGCTCAAGAAGCAATGCAACAACAGTTGTCTATGACGAAAAATCACACCAAGACATTGAGTCAAAAGCAATGCATTGGCGCTCTGAAGAGATTACCTGTACAATTCTATCATGGATGTGATAAGTATCCCGAAAGTAATTGGCGATAAGTGCGCAATTTACAGGTTAGAAATTGGAGATTTACATTATTATGGACAGTACTTAACATCGGCAGTACTTAGTTATTAAAAAATACCGAGTGAACAGAATTTCTCGGCTGTCAAGCCAAATTTGCCTAACATTTTTATGATAATTTAAGAAAATTGGCATCAAGTAAATAAAAGTGTGTGAAGCACGAATTTCGGCATCTACAGCTTCTACTCAAACATTGCACAGTATTTTAGGAATCAACATGACCCATAGTTCACCAGGAACTTTTGATGATATTAGTATAAATAGATACACTGGCTTCTAATATTCATGAGACAAACCGTATTATTCAGAAGACAGCTTAGGAAGTGAAGGACTGGAATATAAATCATCATAAATTTTGATTGCCTTCTCGACTGAATATCGCTTGTAACATCTTTTGCATTTTAATGTTTGGAGCAGGCAATGCAAGGGCAACACGAAGAAAACAAATCTTCATACAAAAAAATATGATCGGCTTTTTTACAAATCTTCTTGCTAGGGATAAGCTAAATTGAACTAGCGCATTTATAAATCTTTGGAGCTCTTTATAGGAAAAAGCTTAATAGTTAAAAGAAAATAATTATATCATAGCAAATATATTAGTTTTTGTATTTCCTTTTTGCACGAAACAAAGCGAATTGGTAAAATGTATATAACGAATCAGTTCATAGCTTATTTGAACCACTACCACTAAACTCTGGAATTTTCCATTTGCTTGATTAATTTTGACAAGCTCGAATTTTTATAAGGGACATTTTTTTTTTTGGTTTATTAAGATTTTCCTATTAAAAAGGTTTCCATATAGCAGCGTTAATGGGCAATATATTATTTCCAAACGGGTCGTTCCCACCAAGAAATTGCAAATACGCGCCATCTTCTAAACTCAACCTTTCGGCTCATGATGACTTGGGTGAAGATTAAGGATTTAAGTGCATCCCCAGTCTATATGTTGAATTCTTGAGTTATATGATTACAGACAGCAAATAGGCGAAGTCAATGAAATCATCAAAGTCAACATTGCCAATAAAGGAACTTTTTCATAGGTTCCACTCTTTTGACATGCTAAGGCGGTTCCTAATTCAACATCTTTGGTTATGACGATATGCGATATGTGTCGGACACACAGAGATCTAAAAACAAATTGGTATATAACATTTTTAGCACCCAGATAAGATGGAATAGAACATTTAATAAATAAACTTCGATTAAGCTTTGTGAAGCGAAATTAAAATAATGTATAATTCTATATTCACATTATGGCACCACTCGCTCGGTCGCCAAAAATAAATATAATTGAATATTTATGGCATAGATTGGACAGCAACGTTAAAAATTTGAATCTCCTGGAACTATTTACAAGCAGCTATATAGGATAATCGAAGAAAGTCAGAAGACATTTAGAGTAAAGGTAAAGGATTAAATTTTCGGAAGGTTGTGACGAAGAGGTGACGCCTACAATAGGTCAACCATTTTTTTTTGTTAGTTTAAAAAATTGCTAAAAACTGTTCTGATGATACATAAAGTTGACGAAATTTATAAAAAAATTAAAGTAAAACACTGTTTGGGGTGATGCGATGGGTGGGCCGGCGGCATTTATGCGTCGCTTTTGTTTAAAGACGGTGAAGCCTTGTTGTTACTGGCGAGCGGTGTCCTTGGATGTTGACAAACTTCCCTTGTCGATTCGGTTAATAGGTTGTTTCTATTAAATTAATTAAAATATGGGTTGTTTATTTTACATTTGATTTAACGCGTCTTGGCCATTTTTTTGCAATAAGATAAGGCTCATATCTTTACATCTTTTTTAAAAACCAAACAGCAAGCTCATAAAAAATCACCCTTTAGAAACAAAATATGATTATTATATGAAGAAACTAACGAAATTTTACAACCTTAAGCGGTCAAGATATGTACCCAAGGGTATATATTTTTTATTACAAAATAAAAACTTTAATTTTGGATATTTTTAGAGCGTTTTTATAGGAATTATATAGCACGAGAGAAATGATTGCCATGCCTAAAAAACGGGACTTAGAATACCTTTTTGGTTTTAGACTTATTGGATAGTCCTCAATCCAATAAGCAACTTTATTCAGGGCGTCGCATTTTTCAATGTTAAAACTTATTTAAACAATAATTGTTAATCGTCGTAAATTTAAGGAATGCGTTTCATGTAAAAGCGCACAAAGGCTACATTCTCTGCAGTTAACTAGTGTAAATTTATTTAATTTTAAAATCGGATTTAAATGATATTAGATATGTATCAACAATGGGAAAAGAGCCTATATTAAGCTTTGTTTTAGAATCAAAATAAAATTAAATAATAACTCAAATATGCTGTTTTTTAAAATGTAAAAATTCTGAATTCTCAAATTGAGAATGCATGTAATTAGGTAACGACATCAAAAACGTAGCTACTGACGGCGTGCTGTCAGGTCCAAATATAAATACAATATTTTTGATGGATGAGTTCACTGATAACAACTTTTTGTTTTATAGGATGATGAGGAGCCAAACTGTTATCTCGTTTACAAACAACAAATAAGGATTCCAGACAAGGACGTCGCTCTATTGGGCTGTGCTGTTATAAGCGTAGAGTATCACATAGTCTACAGTATATCCTATCAAGTGCCTATGTTGTATTTTCAAGCACACAGAGCAGGTTAGCTATAAACAAATAAAAAAAAATATACATATTTACTTATTTGTATGTTGTATTTATATTTTTTAATAATTATTTTAACAAGACGGCAGTCTTTTGAATGTCGAGGCAGTTTGGCGTGTCTTTAAGCCAGAGATGGCATTAGATAAGCAAAGTGGCATTGATTTGTATCAGATGATAACGCAAATGGATCATCCTGTGTTATTTCGTCCCTTTATGTGCTTGCATCCTTGTCGCACGGCAGAGGTATTGGGACAATTCGGAAAACAAAGTAAAAATCGAGTTCTTACCTTTATAAGCCTTTATGGACCGCATGTGCAGCTTAGTTTGCTTAACGATTATGGAAATGTAAATAATTTTAAGTAAAACAGTTTTTTTTGTCAACATCTATGCATATATAGACAGGTCAAACATATTTTTATTAAGTATCTATTTAAACACTAAATACATGAGTATATATGGATAATATCCCAGACGTTACTATAATGCAATTTATAATTTAATATAATAATATATTTATATGCTATTTTGAGTGCTAGCTATATGGATTTAAATAAAAGTTAATAAAATTTTGTACCAATCTCTATGAATTTGTTCTTGCAAATAAGCTTATGCTGGTTATGGTATTTAAGTTTTTGGTAAAATAAGTTTCATTTTCAATTTGCTTTGTTAATTGTATTATTCTAATTTTTTTTGCATTTAAAGCCGGAACAAATTTTGAGCTAAAATGATTTAGCAAGTTAAATGTAAATAGGAACAAAGTAAAATAAATATTTGGCTCAAATATAATTTGTTTAATTTAAGCCTTACTGCCGTATATATTCATATGTATATATATATATTTTTTTTTTATTTAAGAATTACATCAATTTTAATTTTAATTTGTTTAGCGCATTTATAATTGCCAACATTTCTTAAGCATTTTATAAGTTAAATTTTACATTGAAATAGATGTACTACAATTTGCTTACTTAAGCTAATTTTACGATTTAATGTAATTACTTAAGCTTATCATTGAGACAGCTACGTATTTAAGCAATTGCTAATTTACTAAATTATTTAGTTTTAAGCATAGTTTAGTTTTTCTCTCTAGAGACTAGTTTTTACAGCTTTCTGTTTTCTTTTTTTTTTAATATATATATATGCATATATATATATATATTAATTGTTTATAAACTAGCTTGATCATTTATAATTAATGTTAACTGGCTACTGTGTGGTTGCTGCAACCCCTTGACAAAACCCACAAAGGCTTCTTCCAAATTGGTCGAATGCGCTTCGCAGGCTTGCGGGATTGCATTAAAAATGTTGCTTTTTGCGAAATAAAATGTTTTATTTTTTTTTGGTTTTGCATTGTAATTCAAAGAATATATTCCACATACACGTACACGTACATTTATAGAGTATATATTCGCTTGATGAGTTTATATATGGTTGATTTTTTTTTGTTTGGCTAAAATGATTTATGTGCTATTATTTTTAATTAAGTATGTAGTTTATTTTCTATGAATATTGCAAACGACAAGTAAAATTCAAGCATTTTGATTTAACTATTTTTGTTTTTTAATTATTTTATATATTCTACGTTACGGCAATGCTGCCAAAAAAAAACAAAGTTAAGTTTTAGGAAAATAAAACTATTGTATAAATAATTTAAATTTGGCAACAATTTATATTCACATTATAATAATAAAATTAACGTACCTTTTTTAAAGGAATGCTTAAATATGAATTCAAAATCTAAGCTGACTTTGTCGAATCAAAAATATTTTCACTAAGTTTTATTTTTTGTTTTAGCATTTACGGATTCCCTTGGGCTTTTAGCTAAGACAAATAAATGCTTAAAAGTTTATGCATAACATTTGGCTATATATAATATTATATGGTTTATTGTACTATAATAAATAATATTTATCTTGCAAATTTACTGCAACTGCTAATTTTGAGTATTTTTCGGTAAATATTTCAAATACACATGCGCAATATATACATACTTTGTGTATTATATACATCTATAATACATAATATATATAATATTTTTATTTAATATTTTCTTTAGCTGTTTTCTATATAGTATATTTCACTTATATATATAAAACTGTTTTTTTTAAAGCTGCACCATTTAATTGATATTCTTGTATATCAAATTACATATGTATGTACATTGTTTTTCAAATATAATATTTGTTTTAAATAAACTATATGTGTGTATATATTTTATATTTTTAATTTCATTATTTTGTTGTTGGCAACAGCCTATTAGGCCAGTGCTGTGTTCATTGTATAAATAAATAACAAGTTTCAAATTAAATTGAATTGAATTTTCTTAATTTAAATTAAAATAATTAACTGCCTTTTGATCATTTTAAGTAAAATTGTTCAACACTAAAATATTGCTAGCTTATAAAGACTTTAAAGCTGCAAACTGTGGCAATCTTCTATAACTTGAGCCATCTATATGTTACCGATTAACGAGCAGTACATAGTGAGTATATAGATGTGAGGATGGCAGAGGTGACAAAGGCACCGCCTCAGACACTCAGGCTAAATAGCCCATTGTGCCATCAGTGGGTATATAACTGTCCATGGGATATAGGATTTGATATAAAATGGATTCTTTTTTCATTAAAATCAAATAGACTTTTGCTTGCATTGTTCTACGAAATACGAAAATTTCTTTTATTTAATTTCTTCTTGCGTGGAATTCAACTCTTACCCTATGAACTTCGCGAACTTGAAGACAATGAAAATTATGCACGAAGGTTCTGCCCTAAGCATTGGAACACAACCTCTAATTAGAAAAAAAAATAATTTTTCGGTTAACTTAATGAATTATGAATAGAATCTGACCCTAGCAGCAAAAAACTATGCAAATGATCCTCTATATTCCAAAAGTTGACCTGTGCTACTTGGTATATACAAGAAATCAAATCAATAGATATTCAATATTTTGAATTTCTGTGCTTAAATTTTAACTCGAACTTATTATAGTAATTTAAGTAAGCTTGTAGCAATTAACTAACTTTTTTTGGACCTCAATATAATCAATCGAATCACTATTTAGTTTTAAATCAATGGGTTGGAAATATTTGTCGGTTTAAGTATTCTTTTGTATTATTTTTGTTAACTGTGGAACTAATAAAGATGAATTTGATAGAAGTACAATTATTTTTGACATGAATTTTATTTGCAGTTTAGCTTTTAATTAAGAATCGTTTGAAAAGAATCTATCTTCGTAAATTGAAGATCCAGCCCAGATCTTGTAAGTAACATGGTAAAGACCCACATTAAGGTACTAAATATGATCAGCTTGAAAAGAGTTGTAAATCGTGAAAAATTTTAGCATACTTTAAGAATGGATTCGCCTTTCTTCAGAACAGTGCAGGACAGTTCAATTTATTAACTAATAAATTCACTTTCTATTGATTGCAACGCTTTAAGTTAGTTTTTAACGAATTTTTTTGTAAGTCAACTACAACATCATGCCTGCATATAGATGGATAGACCTTATGTAGATCAGTATGATCCTTAGTGGAACCGGAACGCATATATTTTGAAAGATATTGTTTTTTCTATAAGACCTTAGTTGTAGTTTAAATTATTTAAGATAAAATATACAAACAATTTGATGACTTCGTATTTGCACTTGCGTAATCTTCAATTAAGAAGCTCATTGATATCGCTATTCTGTTGATAAAGGTTCAGAGATTCACAGCTCAGCAATTCTTACTATTTGCTCAAGCGTTAGAAGCCTTTAGAGTATGGCGGTGCAACGTTTCGATTTTAAATCAATTTAATCGATTATCTGATTTAATATTTTCTGTGCAGGGAACTTCTTTTAAACAAACTTATTTTAGTAATGCTGCACGAAAAAATCGATAAAAAAGAAATATAAGTGCTAAGTTTTTCAAAATACAATATATACCCATAAATGTCTCACAATCATACCGTTCCTAACGGATTCTGATACTCTGCTATATTTTTGTTTTCTTAGAAATCAAGAAAGCTAAAGGCTCTTTATCAAACTTACGAAGTTTAAACTCAAATTAAGTTTATGAATTGAAATTTTCTATACTTATTATAACTATTTTAAGTGATTTAATTTGACAACTTATAACGTTGGTATTCGAAAACGATTTTTTCTGAGTAATAGTCGAAAAACTGATTCTATATTAATTAAAGAGCTTGTTTTAAACGTTATTTTTAGGTTTTAATATAGCCTAGGTGGTGCAGTAGGCAACGCGTAAGTCATAAAATTTGCGGAGTTAAAAATAAATTAATGGGAAAATTTTATGCAGAGACACACACAAGTTTCAAATATAAAAAATTTGCTGAATTGCTAAAAAATCACTGATTCGCTTTATAAAATGATTAAGAGAATTTAAATATTATCAGATTTTAGTTTTAAGAGCTTGAAAAACTGAAGACAGTGCAACTTCGTAGATATCCTCAGGCTTTTTTGATTTCTTCGAAATTTGCAGCTTATCATAAAAATGAACAAAACAAAATTAACATCTTTGTATAAATTAACAAAAATATTAAATTAAAAGCTAAAGCCTTTATGATATGTACAATTTAAAACTAAAAACAAAATAATTTGTAATAAAAAATTAAAGGTAAAAACGAAACACAGCACTGAAACGCACATTTGTTGACGGATATAGTTGCATTTAGTTATATATATATATGTATATTATATGTATGTATATCTGTTTATATATTGTTTTTGCCTCTACATACATGGGTATATGTATATATGTCTGAACTTATATTTATATAAATAGTTTTTGGTATCTCAACTTGTTAGTTGAGCTGCTAAAATTCGCACTACAATGTTGGTCTCATTTTAGTTGCATTTTGGACAAGTTTAGTTTTATTTTTTTTCTATGTTAGTTTCATTTTTGTTTCTTTGTTAAGTGTTAATGCTTAATAAATAAATTCATTTAGTAAATAATGTGTATATATCAATTTGGTAATATTTATGCACTGTTTTTGTTGTGTTTTTTTGTATTTTTTATTAAATTATGTACATCTAAAGCTTTCACATGCGTTAACACTGACTCACATACTAAAGAAGTAACTATTTTTACTTATGAATAAAATTTATTTACTTTTTGTTTAAGTATATATATATGACTTTTGCATTTTTAATGCCATACAATTACAATAAAATGAATTGTTTTACACACAAACCGGCTGGGAATGCATGCTCCTTGTTGTTGTTTTTTTTCATTCTTTTTTTTTTTTTAATTACAAATATACTAAATTAGTTATATAAAGCTCTGCAACTCACTTGCCATAAATATGTATATATTATTAAATATTTGCTTATATTTTAAGTTTAAAATGCAGCACAAAATCAAAGCCATTACTTGGTATGCAAAAATAATTAAAGCTATTTATGCTATATTATGGACGGTGGTACTTCTGGTTATATGGAACTCATCTTCCAGCTCATCAGCCGAATCCAGACGTGACGCAGCCGTTTGGCGCGCACTAATGAAGTCGGTTGATGCGCTGCGTCTAAATCAACTGCAGAGCATGTTGAAGAAACCGCGTCCTTTCTCCGAACGTGCTGCCATCAGCATAGGAACTTGATTCTTATGAGTCACCTTGATCTGCAGCAATATATTATTTATTGAGGGTAACTTTAATTATGTAATTAATTCGATAGTTTACCGTGCAGGGAACTTGCATCCAGGGTTCCCCATCGATTTGCATTGGAAATGTTTTCTTGGTTGTTATAATCACCTCGCTGCATTGAGCCAAGCGTCGTCCAGACGCACGCAAACCTGTGCGCACTTGCCCCATGTGCAGACAGTTTTCCAGTCCTATAACTTCTATCAAACGATCACCAATATCTGTAAAAATGCCAGGAGTTTGTTAATTAATTTTTGTTTATAATGGGTACGGCTTGTAGTAGTTTGTAATGATTGTTAGTTTGAAAATAAACTATTTTAGAAATCAAAATTTCCGATTATGTATTATGGATTGATCTTAAGCAAGATTATTTCTTAAAGTTTTTTGCTGTTTATTTGTAAAATTGGGTGGAAATTTGAGTGTAGGAGGGAATGCGTTAAATTAACAAAAAATTGAATTTTCTAGGTATAAATTAAGGAAAGACGCTCTGCTGGCTTATCAACATGCGTCCTAAAACTGTAGAGTGAGAAGCCACTTTTTTAAGTTAAAAACTTGCTGGTCATAATAGAGCAAATGCAGTACCGATGGTTACTTTCTTTAAAAACCTTTCATTAAGAAAAGATTATAAAATCTCTGTACTATCAATAGTTAGGCGGTGCATACTTAAATAGCTATTATTGGAAAGTTTTGTATTTAAAAATGGTTTCATGGATCTATTGTTTTCAACAAAACTTTGTTGACTCTTTAAATCATCTAATCATTTGGGTCAAGTAATTTTTTAAAACATTTTGTGTAAGTACAATTTGATTTCGCAAGTCAATCCTCGGGTCAGACCAACGCTTAAATAAATAAAAGTTTTATTCTATTTATAAAAAAATGTCATGTTTAATAATCTGGCAAACAAAAAAAATTTAAAGGTTTCTGGTTTTTAAGTCATCCGGTTTCACAAATTCTTTATATTTACTACAGTGCTCTGTGGACCTGGATTGTCAAAGAAAATCCAAAAACAATAATCCATGTATTATGGTAAGTCTAGATGCTTTAATAACTAGGAAAAAAAATTGGTTCCAATATGAAAGTTGTGGGTACGTTATATCAGAGATCAAGGGAATAGTACAGAGCAGTCTGTCGGATGAATTCAATTGATTTGATGGAATTGCTTTACAATAGGCCTCATGTTCGAGAGCTCGACAAGGTAGCAAAAATTATGAGGACATAGATAGTGTCCAGCATCAGTTGTGCGACTGCTCTGTTCTTCAAAATTTCTGGACAAAACAATCTTTGATGATTTGGGTAGTTTGGCACTTGGTATAAAGTTCCATAAAGAAAGTAGTGGTTTTTTCTGAGTTTCTTCCTGAAGCAGGCATCACAATTGAGGGAACGCTGTCTATTTAATCTCAAACACGAATTGGCTATCCTTCCAAACTAACCTAACCCAATTTAACACATGAGACAGTTTTAAAAACATTTGGCAGTAAATAAATATGAATGGAAAGGCGATCCTTGGTGTTACTTTAGGAACCGTTGGGAGTTTCACATATCTCCTTCTCCTATCTTCGAAGAAAATAAGTTGTCACAAGAATCTGAAGAGATCACTTTTCTATCAAA
This sequence comes from Chymomyza procnemis, assembly GCA_035046065.1. NCBI lineage: Eukaryota > Metazoa > Arthropoda > Insecta > Diptera > Drosophilidae > Chymomyza > Chymomyza procnemis. The sequence goes on along the minus strand of JAWNOJ010000023.1, from coordinate 4,010,335 downwards.
AAATGTAGTACTGAGTTTAAGTGTTGAATACATTTGCCTGACTTGGATGAGTTTGCTCACTTGCGGCTTTTGAAGTAAAAAATCGTGACGGCTGGTTGATTTTCACTGGCGCTGTAGACTTATTATAATTTATAATAAATTTTACATTTTATTTTAATTCTTTTTGTAAAAGAAAAATTTCTCTTTTAGTGGTTTGTCTTCTGGAAACTAATCAGTGACAATTTGCTACTAAATCAAATGAGTGCGTCGATTGAAAACGTGAAGCAAGCGAGTAGAGGTCAGGTAAGTAGAAACAACAATTGAGCCTAAAGTAGAAACTTTTTGACATTGGGACACTCGCTTTGGATTAATATGGTTTGCACCTTGCCCAATGTGAATGATTTCTTCTATACCCACTTACCCTGTATAGCCACTGATAGATCGACTGACGTGAAACTTGTTGTCGAGAGTTCCTTGTCGGTGGATTTAAGTTTCTTGCTAAACGGTCCCGCACTCTTGCGCATACGTTTCTGTGATAAATGCTCGCCCCACAGATTGGAGCCACCATGGGTATAGGGTATATTGAGCAATGCAATCCCCTGCAGATGTGGTCCATTGGCCAGATCTAAAGCAACGCCATCGCACTGTTCAAAATAAAAAGCAAAAGAGGAATATTAAAAAAAAACAAAAACCAACCATTATTGTATGTGTATTCCAAGCGGTCCAAATGCTTTATGAATTGCTTATGATACATCACGTACAAAATGTTTACTAAAACTGTACACAAGCAGCTGCTAAAGGTGCAATGCCAAATTCCCGTACAGAAAGCATTCTGGAAAACTGAGAAAAAAAAAAAAACAAAAACACAAATTGACATTGCACACTCACCACAATCTCAATGTTCTCGTGTAAATTTTTACAGGATGCAGCAAATGTTTCAGATGTTGCATATTCGAAATACCAAAGTTTGTTTTTCATGCGGCTGTTGAATTTATGAGGATTTTTTTCACGCTCCAAATGAAATTTGACGCAAATGGCGGCATCCTGTAAAAGGAGAAAAGTACAGTAATGGAAATGCGGCAATCAGTTTATGTGCTGGAAAAAGGTCAGTCGTAATAAATGCTTTTGATGAATTGTCACGTTCAATCAACGGTCGTCAAGGGCACTTTTCATAAAAATGTTTGCTTTATAATTTGCGTTTAATTTGAAGGTTATACTAAAGTAAAAATATGTGGTTACATTTTGAATTTTTTCAATAAAAGTTTAACGAAATGTCGATTCAAGTCTTGCTTAAATGCAGCTTAAGCGGTAATATTATTTTTCATATACTCAAATATATTTTAAGCTAATAAAGCTTTATTTTTAGCTTATAAAACTATAATAAATTGGCTTATTTATTTTTGGCTTGAAATGTTGAGTGACATTTAAACACAAGCTAATTAAGAACTTGGAAAAACAAATTTCGGTGCACATTGTGAATTCAATTTGACGTTGAAGTGTTAATTAATCTTATTTGCTGCAAATGCAACAAAAGTTAAGCCACAAAAGCCAGCATTTTACCGTGTGTTGCACGTTGTTGACTTGCATAATAAATGCGCCTACGGGTATGCAACAAAAACGGGGCTGCCAGCAGGGCGTATGAATAATGCAGGCAGAGTACAAAGCCGCAGCTGCAACAGAGATGAGACAAAACTTTTGCATATGGGCCAGCCTGATAAGGTAAAACAAATAGATCCCCAAATATGTCAACCACGCATTATTTTTGGGGAGTTCAGATTGATTTTTACCTAAAATAGTAAACTTTTAATTAGAGGTTAGGGGAAACTAATAATTTATATGCAGTAAAATAGAAGTTCACAATAAAAAATTTTTTTATTTACAATTTATATGGTATATTCTTTATGTAGTTATAGTACTATAGGACTAAAAGATTAAACAATTTTCAGCAATATTACAAAATATATATCTTTGTTTGTTACAGTGTTAAGCTTTCTTGGCTGTTAAAAGTTAAAATATTTATTTGAATTGATTTTTATTTACAATTGCCACACGGAAAAAATGTTGCTCTATTTATCTTTTCATAGACTTAATCTCATTTAAGATACTAAGAAGATTAAGTTTGTATTACGCGCAAAAGTTTTCGGTTCAGATAAAAAACAACAGTGTTGCTTCAGCACTGACAAGAATTCTCTTATTTGTGTGCTGTTATGCCAAATAATATGCACAATTGTTGCCATAAAAAGCAAACTAAGCACATATATTTTTAAAAATTGTATAATGAGTGATATTATATACTTCGCTTTTTGCAATATTTTTGTATCAATCTTTTTTGCAGACGATTCGCGTTGTTTCAACAAAGAAATGTTAAAAAATACTCTTAGTAAATTCTATTCCAATTTTTGAAATCATATAACACCTGCGCCACCTACAACTTCACGAAAAATAATCAAGGAAAACACTAGTGAATATCACAAAGAGTCGGGAATGTCTACAATGTCATCGAACAGATAATAATGTGGAAAAGTTGTGCACGAAAAGTTTGTTTAGGATCACTGGTAAGACAATTTAGTATCGAAGATTTTATTCTTAGAGAAAAGCGTTTTGGTAAAGAAAAATATAAACTAATTACAACATCAGGATTCTGAGTTTGGAGTCTCGTTTAATCCATTACGTCAAGATATCTATGATATACACAAAAGACGTCGTTCCTTTGTTTTCTACTTTTTCAGTTACATCGTTTAGTACCATTTTACAATTTTAAATTAAAAGATCTATCAACAATAATGATTATTTTCCAAGTTATGCCTATTCGTAGTTATATGTCCTATAATATTTTTAACATTTGTAAAGTTGTAAAGTTAAAAGAATGGCTTAAAGCCATTTATGTGCTTTGTATGATCTAAATGCAGTGTCTGAATTTGGTCATCACCTTTAACCTTTTGTGGGATTTTTTTTTATATAAATTAGAAAACCAAGTATAATTTTTTATTGTGTTTTAAGATAATTTGTATAACAAATAAATAAATATTGATTTTTATTTTAGCTTAAGTTTGAAAATCCACTTATAACATTTTCGACGGTACTTCCATCAAATATTTTACTCTTTACAAAAAAATTTAATATTTTCCTTTTTTGCATGGTTTTCTTTTCTCAATCCTCCAAAGAACAGTTACACATCAGATTGCAAGTTTCGTGGCTTAAAATTCCACATCCACAATCCGGTTCTAATTAGCTCCATTAAAATACTGCAAACGACTTGCTTGCTCTTGATGATTTGCGTGCGATAACTACCAGTTTATTTTACGAAAGCAACAATATCTGATGACATCGTTTATCAATTTATTTCAAACTTCAAGTGCTCATAAAACAGTAAACTTAAATTGACCAACCTTTTAGTACAGAAAGCACACACGTTTGCCAGGTAACACCTACATGCAATTAGCTATACGCATCTTACACCCACGCATACACTTGCGCATCATGCACACTATGGACACGTGTACGTACGTGAACCAACAACACGAATACAAAACACTAACACAGATACATTCTGCTCGGCTTCCTACCTTCATTTGCCTTTCACCTTTATCTTTGATGTGTAATCACAACAAGCTGGAAATTTTACCAAGTCGTCTTTATTCCTAGACCGACCAACAGCCGCGGGTAATCCTGATGCTCAGCCATTTTGTGGCGACTATCTTGTTCTTTCTGCTTGCCTCCAACGTGGCTGTTGTTACTTTTGTTTTTTCTATGTTAATTTTACAATTTTTTAACATGTCTTTAATGGCCGTTTTTACACGTTAAAGCTTATTAAGTTAATCTAATTTTGTTGTATGCGGAAATATATATAAATTTCTTTAAGCTTGCACCTATTACTTACTCTATTTGTTGTTATGTTGTGTACTTGACATGACACTTATTACCAGCTTATTGTGTCGTCATTTAGTTTTAAATTAAACCAAATTTAAAGTTGAATTTTTTAGTATGATGAATTGGCTTACCAACAAACAGCGCTAACAATTATATTATCAAACTTCATTGCCTTACCGCGCAGATGATTTATTGCAAAATCGTGTTCACAACAGTTTCAAACTACAAGTCATTTAAAGCCATAGATTCAATTTATAGCGAAATGCATACGTACAAAACGAAGACACCTTTTTACCCAGCGTGTCTATGCTGTGGAAATGTCTTCACTACTTTTTATGTTTATGAAATCTTCCAAGTATTTGAGAATGTAAGGTAATCACTACTTGCAATTTTCAAAAAGTATGACAAAAAGAAGAGGCACATTTCAAGCACTCTTAAGTCCTAAAGTAGGAGATATAAGCTAATTAAATACTTGACACTTAAAATTTCAGCCAAGATTGGGTATATTATTTTAATAAAAAGAAGTTAAGCCACAAAGGCAAGCAAATTGAATGATAAGGTCCTAAAAGTATGCAATAAAAATGGAACCTGCCAACAGGGCGTATGATGAATGCAGGCCGTGTACAAAGTAGCAACTGCAATTATGAACGCAAAAGTGAGATAATTTTTAAAATTGGCTTTAAAAGAGAGTTTTATGCGGATTTGCAATAGGGTGCTTCTCGGCCTAAATATGCTGATTCTAAATAAGTAGCCCCCCAACCTAATCTAATGCTAGATGGAAAAAGTTAATAGATTTCTTTTGCGACAAGCTAATCTGGCTGAATTAATAAAAAAAAAGCAAGAAACAGATGTTTATAAAACTTATCAATATGTCTAGAGGGATTATTCCGAGCCACTGCCTAACTTTATTAAAGGTGCTCTTTAGCTGCAAAGCATACTTTGTTCATCTACTGCTACAATTTGTTATATATATGCTTTTATGCTTATCAAAAACAGCACTGAGAACAAGAGACTTTCGTCTATGAGAATACCTGTACAAAACACATATATACAAACGTAGCGTGTTCCACCTCTTAACGCCATCTTTAACAGTGATTCAGCCTAAAAGCAATAATATTACTCATAATTATAATAATGTCTATAAATTGTGTAAAAAGCAGTGCCTGAAATCCTACCTTCAGGACATAATCTATATGAGTTATACGAGCCATGCAAGCTCATAAAATCCTGTTTCTTCACATAAAACTTTGAGTTTAAAAGTAAAAGCAAAAGCGCAACGTACACAATTACACAAGCACAAAGTATATACTATATATATATATATGTAGTATGTACATTGAAAGCATCACATATAAGCCTCAATAGCTTCAACAACGTCCCCAGTTCCCTCTGCCCAAGGGGCTTCCCGAACAGTTTTATCAATGCTGCACAAGTTCACGCTTAACGTCAATTGTTGACGTTAAACCAAAGCGTCAGCGTAAAATACTCTTCATGCTGTAATACTTTTTTGGCAAACGTAGTAGGAAAGAGCTCCCCGACCTCGGAGACCTTATCACTGACATGCCCCACCATAATCACCACGCGTTTTTGCTTGTGCACAGTTCAAGAAGTTGTATAAGAAGTGCCAGGGCAGCAGTCGTATGCTCGTGTTCCAGGGTCGTTGATGGTCGGCATAACAACTCATATGACATTCGTGTCGCTCCCCTCTATCGCTGTCTCTACCTCTCCTTTTCTCTCTCTCTCTCTCTCTCTCTCACACTCTTTGCATTTGTAGCCCCCATGCTCCTGTTCCCTTGGAGTTTTGTGTAACTGCAGAGAAGTGTTAAATGGATTTCATGTTAGCGGAAGTGCGAAACGAAGCCGACAAGTGAAATCCTGCCAACAACAGCAACAACAACGACCAGAGAAATAGAATAGCTTCTACTTGGAATGTCATGAAAATTGTCGACAGTTTACTTTAGTCCCTCTCTGCTGTTTAAACAGACGCAACATCAAGTCATAAATAAACTAATACCGAAACATGCATACACCACATGTTGTATAAACAAGGGCCGATTGAAAATTTGCTGGGTTTGTTATTTCTACTGGTTAATTTGTCACTTTAACATTTTTAATATATTCCACAAAATTTGGAGTCCAAGTTGGATTTGATTTTTTGTTGTGCCATCTTTGTGCATAGTATTACCAATTATGAAAACGTTTACGTCAAGACAATGTCAATGTTTAAATTAATTAAATAATTTAAAGCAGCTTTAGCAGATGTTAATAATAGAATTTAAAAAATGCTTCTTATATCCAAAAGTTTTTACTGATTACCCTTTTTTATGTAAATCCCAAAAACTTTACTTGATTATCTCGATATAGCAGAAAAAGCAAGCTTTTATATTTTTTTTGATTTAAGTCATTTGTGCAATAAGTACTACCCGCAGTCTACCATTTTAATAGTATTCGTTGCATTAATTTTCTATTAAACCAAATATATTTATGAGTTTTATAGCATCTCGGAAAAATATGTAATAATATCATAATAATAATTTGCAAAAAAACTTCTAGGGCAAAACATGTTCCAAAGGTATTTAATTTATTTTTTGGGAAGCAAGATATGAAGTTCATATCTTAATCGCTGGAGGGTACTCAAGTTGCTATATCTTTGTTTTTTCGCAGCTACTACCCAACTACTTTTTTTGGTTTGACGTTTTAAAAAAATATTCACATCCTAAGTTGTCTCGAATTTGCGAATAATAAATTAATCTAATACATGATGAATGTTTTGTAAGCTTATATTGATTTTGAACATTAGAATTCATCTTATTTTAATCTTCTTCCAAATATTGTTCTCTGATCCAGTTTTTGGATTACATAATTTTAAGCAGTATATAGCCAAGTTTCTAAGTTTGGACCTCAGCTGGCAAATACCCATTTAACATTCGATAACCATACGGTCGACACATGAACAAAACAGGAAAGGTAAGAATATTTACAAAAAATTTATAATTGAGTCGGACATATTTTCGTGCCGATTTTTGGTTTTAGCCAATAAAACAAACAATTATTTTTTTTTTAATGACAATTCGAGAGACTTCAAAAGAATATTCACTGAAGAAAGCTTTTAAAAGATTGTTTCGAAGAAGTGCTGGACAAAGTGTGTCTCGCCTTTGTGATTTTACATAAGTAACTGCGGTTAGCTTCGGTTGGCTGCGTACTCGTAATTTAGGAAATAATCTAAGATAATACAGTCATCTCATAGAAGCTTGCACGCGCATGAATAATAAACACTGACAAAAAGTTTCAGGAACCTTTGAACTAAAAACTTTAAACTAATTCAATTGAATGGGTTTTATAAATTTTTTTCATAATTCATAGCTGATTCGAGTCTCACAGGTAGTTCTTCTATCATATTCCGTTGTAATAAAGTTCTACTGAATGGGTAGCTATCTTCAAAATATCTGTAAATGGTTTTATTTTTGAAAAGGATGTATTTATATTTCAGAACATAAGCACAAAATTGGTAGAGTTAAAAGCCTATTTGTTGCCACACTGCCTTTTATTTAAAAGAAACCCTCTTGTGAAGGAACCCACGATTTTTTATGTGCTGCTTTAAGTATGTGTGTTAGTGGGTGTGTATGAGTGTGTGTGTGGGAGTGTGTGTGTGGGAGTGTGTGTGGGAATGTGTGTACCTAGAGCTAAGCAAATACACCAGTAAAAGGAGAAAAAACATATTTCACATGATGACGCTTTTGCTTTTGGACCGCTCGCTTGCAATTGTATGGCGAATTAGGCTGATTTCATTTCAAGCGTAAAATGTTTGCACAAAAAGGATTTCAACTTTAGCCGCACTTGACAAATGGTGTCCCTTACTAAACATACACATGCGCATACACATACATATACACCCACACACACACACATTAAATATACACGTAACGATATAGGCACGTCCACATAAAAGTTGGAAACATTTTTATTTTGATCACACACACAAACACACAAAAAAACACAAAGGGCAACATTCAAGTTGCGGCTTACTGATTTGTACAATATTTTCCGTTTTATTTGTCGTTGATTTCATTTTCATTTTATTTTCGTTTTGTCCTTTTGCTTTGCCTTCAAAGCAGCATTCTTAAAGCAGACATTTTGTCTTTGCTTTTTGTTTGTATTTTGCTTCGGTTGTGTCTTCTATTTTTATACACTGTAGCCATAGGGTCAAGGATATTCAATATTTGTGCAAAGTATGTAACAGGCTGGAACATACACCATTGACCGCTGGTCTGACTCTCAACTAACTCTCGATGGAGCTTTGCGAGGTTTGTTGGATTTGGCTTTGGCAAGTCATATTTTTATAGCCTCAAGGATGCTAAAAAAAATGTGTAATTTTCGTATGTTTATTTATAAGATACATGCAGCTTGGCTTTTCATTAAATAATTATGAAATAGGAATTTTAAATTAATTAAGCAAACTGTTTTCAGAGTATTCAACTGTCGGGCGTCATCTTGTCTTAGTTCTCATTTTTCCTATTTGCGGTTGCTGTAAATTTGTCACTTAACGTTTCTTTATGGTTGCATTAAATCTTCTCATGCGACTCTTGCTTAGTCGCTATGTGGACAGACACACACACACACACACTCACAGACACACACAACAATGCAAGCATCCTTTCTCGCTTTTTTATGTTTTACTCTCACTGCTCTCACTTTCATATCTTGAATTATACTAAATTATTCAACAGCCTTGGTTGATATGAAACTTTTAAAAGTTTCATCCTTTTTTTTTTCTCCGTTTCGCATTGCTATTTATTGCCTTGGTGACTGCCAGTGTGACCGTGTGTGCGTATTTTGCCAAAGTGTCCCTGGAGCATAATGTGTTACTTAGCTCTTTGTTATTGCAAGATTTTTTGGGCACACTTGGCACCAGCTCATTCAGCGTGCTTGGTCACTGAAGCCTGCTTAAGTAGTTACTAATTTAACACTTTCATGAAATTATAATTAGCCAAGTTACTTCAACAAAGTGAGGACTTGACAAGACCGTTTGTTATGCTCATTAATTTCAATGTGTTACTTATGCGGCGTATGTTTCTCCCTTTGCGGGTCTACGCTTCATTGAGCTCTTATCGCTGCCCAAAAGTATGCAACAATTACACGAAAAGTTTACCTATAAAAATTATGTTCGAAGTTGTTTGCATTATTTTTGCATTTTTATGTATATTTATATATACTTTTAAGAGCGCTTGTTGAAAAATGTTTAATATATATTCAATTTTAAAATTTTGCCGACGCAGATCTGCACGCTATGCACACATTTCGTTGAACAGAATATACATGAACTTATTTTTTATCCAGAATTTAATGGAAGCAGTTTAAAATTTAAAACATGAAAACTGCCAGTATATTTAATTTATTGCCTTGATAGACTTATTGCGAATATATTTCGCGCTCGACCTAGTTTCAATTACTTCTAGATGTCTTCAATTAATTAATTTTAATTAGAGTAAATTTAAGTTTTGTTTTACTTAAAACTACACAAATTATCTTTTGAAATCATTTTTGTGTAACTCTGAGCTTGCAAATGAAATAGGAACATTCGAATAAGCAAATAAGTAGTTGATTATTTTGCCAAAAATTGTTCATTATTCTTGGAATGTTCATAAGAATGCATACAGACTACTGCTGTACTTAGGAAATATTCTCATTCAAAGAGCCAAATGATTTGCAGCTACTAGAGAAGTACTGACTCATAAATAATTAAATTCTTCCAATTTTTCTCTTTGCTACAATGTTGAAATCGCTTAAACCACTTGTGAATATTAGCACGCAATAAACAAATTTTTTCAATGTTTGGAAATCTGTACTAAGCTTAAAAAAGATCAATATGTGCAAAATTTCTTTATCCAAGGGGCACTACTTGCTTGTATCTTGTAATATTTACGCGACAACCGTGAGGAACACAATTAATTCAACTCAATCTATAAACAGATGGATTCTTTAGGAACAGCTACTAAAAGAAAAAAATAATATTGATAGGCCGATATCGATAGAAGTATTGTAGTTTTAATTGGTTTTTAATTTTTAAATATTTTGTAAGTTAAACTGTGATAAGTTGTACTGTTATAAGTTAACTTAAACGATAAATATTATGAAATTCAGATTGAACAAACTATGTACAAGAAAGCACAAGCAAAGTGTATTTAAAATTTAGCTGATTGCTCGAATTACTTACAATTATAAGAAGAGTTTTAAAGAGTACAAAATAAAAAAGAAACTCATGAAAAGCCCTAAACGGTATTTTAAATATCTATAAACTAAAGTATAAATGTATCTTTAATGGGAGAAAAAAAGGGGTTTTTTAGAAAGACATATTTTGGAAACATATTTATTACAAAATTATAAGAATTGTATGAGATCTGCAGCTACTAGCTAATTACCAGAAATAAAAAATGAGAAGATGGAAAGGACTTTGAACACTGTTTTTTTGGCTAATGTGGCAGATGTTGAAAACCAATTTTTTTTAGAAAAAATAAATTTTAAAAGTAATAATCGTTGTGACCGACTTCGGAGAAATTTTGGTGCAAACTAAAAAATTAAATTAATTAAATTAAATTCTATGCCATTTCATTGAAAGTTAGAAAACTGTTTAAACACTTTTTAAATTTTCAGTGAATACTTTTGAATTATTCTTCAAAAATTTTTATTTTAATTCTAACTAGGTCGACCCCGTCAAAAAACTTGCAAAAATTGCTTTCGTTTGATTTGCACTTAAATAAATTGAATCTTGTTGCCTGCACTTATTTCATTTTAATATTGGCAATATCAACCACAGTTATATAATTTTGTGTTTGAGATTTCCGATATTAAAATGGCATTGAATGTATAAATATATATAGTACTATGCAAAGCTCCATGTCGTTCAGAATACGCAGAATTTTGTAGCCATACTTGAATTTCGTAGAATCAATTTAAACATTACTCAAAGTATTTGGTTTACTACTACAAAATTTAAATATTAATTTAACATATTTTTCATCTGAAATAAAATATAAATTTTTTTTTAGAACCCCACTAAAATCTTCTATGTTAGTCGCAAGTGCGTTTGGGTTTTGGGTTTATTTTTATGCAATATGCGGCTTAATAATATTATGAATTACTTTTGGGGCAAAGCTATTTCTTTTGCCAACATAATTCTATATGTCTTCAATGCGTAACTGCACAAATATTACTTACTTCAGCTACAAAATGTTAAAAAAAAAAAGCATTTTTATTGAGGTACACATATTTTACGTGCTGGATATGTATGTGTTACTATATACATTTGACAACTGTGCTTTGGCTCTGCCAAAAGCCAACTAATCCAGCAATAAAACATGCAGCCTATGTGTGACACTCTAGCTGACAGTCTTGGGCCAACCGCTGTCGCACATTACGTATACGCAACGTAACCAAGCAATAATATATTGAGTTTTTGTGTGCTTAGTAAACCAAAGTTATGTGCAGTTTGCTCTTTAATGCAATAAACAATGAAATTTCTAGAGATGCCAAAAACGATTTAAATTTTATCTTAAAAGTCAATGGCCGTTTTAAGTTAAGGGGTTTTACTGCAAAACATTCCTAGTACGTTTTTTAAAGCATTGTATAGTAAGTAGCATTTTATACAGGGTGGCGTTAAGATGTGAAAACCATCTGGTATTTACTATAGTAAAATATATATGTATATGTTGATAAGGCGGAAATAAGGTTGCTTTTTACATAGTCAATAACTTCGATTTACTTGGTGGTACTATTTCAACTCTTTTGACTACAACTCTTAACTGCTAACCCTGTATTTGCATTTGTATCAGTGTACAGTGTGCGTGTAAATGCAAATTTACAATTGCCGCACTTGGCTTTTGACTTTTGAGCGGCGCCATTTTGTGTGGCAATTGGCCATTTTGCATGCAAAATAAGTATGCAATACTTTTGGACTAATCGCTGGGAATGCTGACGTAGTATACCAGAAAGTGCGCAATGCAGATAGTAAAATGTCTGATGGTGGAAATTTTGAATTGCTGCCATTTTTGGTAAACAGTTTTTCACGGAAATGCTGTTGGTTGATTTTATTTTTTTTTTTACCCTTCTGATATACGTTGCGCCTGGTGAGTGGGCTAAGTGAGTGGCTTTTATATAACCGGTAAAAGGGTTCTTGGGTTTTCTAAATTGATTCCACTTTATTGTTTCATTTGGCTAAATTAAAGCACTTTTGTTGTGGACTCGTCCTTTGAGGTTTGCGTTTATAAAATTTGTTGGCCAATATGGGCTGACTGCTTTGGTCCATTTTGGCTGGCGTGCGTGTTTTGTATTAGCCGGAAATATGCGGCATGCTTGGTCAAATTATGAATAAATAATGAAGTCAATTTGTATGAATTATTCAAGTGCACGCATTGGTTAAGTAAACTTTGATTGCGGAAGTCTGAATAAGATTCTATCAAAAGTTCTTGCATGTTTTTAGCATTGCGTGCAACAAAGTTTGTTTTAATTTCGACTAATTGAGTGAAAGTGAAAACTATTATAGCTGATGATAAGCGAAGCACTAAATAAATAAATCAAATTTCTAATGTGTTTTTTGTTATACACTTCGAATTGGTTTGGGATTAAAATTTAAGATGACGGACGAAAGGCTTTGTGGCAATTTGAGTTGTTGAACTAGCATGAACATAAATCTCAACTTTTGTTAAGCAGTTAGTAAGTTTGTATAAAAGTTTTAACTCAAATGCTATGGCGTTGTTTGTAGTTTTCAGACGCAGATTTGACCAAAGTTGTTGTTGAATTAAGAAAGTTGGAGACATAGTAGCGACGGCGGATGGAAGTGACCATGGCGTTGAGATTCAGCGACTACAATAAAACCAGCGTGAAAGTAAACCACTTGGCTCCCATATTGTAAATGTCTCTTCCAAAGGAAAGGCGGAATAGCGTTGAAAACAGTAGAAGTAAACAGGCTAATGAGCTAAAGCTTGTATTTGGTTCTTAACGCCTTAATTCTTATTTCAGCATCTATTTGGTTCACTACTACTGACATATGACATAAGGGTACTGGCAGGCAAAAGTTCAACCAGACTTTGGGCATTAAATCTTTCAAAGACCTTCGGATCACAGAACCAACAAAAAAAGTTTATACCGCAAAACCTATAAAGCAAGCTAATCCATGAAATAGTGTCAGCAACAGCTTCGTATAATACAAGATTACCATAAAAAGACCTTTAATAAATGGTCAGATCGTGAAATCACTCAGAACTTAGGCGGGAGAACACTTGCTAAGATAATCTATAATCCTTAGACATCTGACCTACAGTCTTTCCCCAAAGTCAGAAACGGACTGGTAAACGAGCACACGGAATACTGTCCACTAGTTGGGATGTATGTGAGAATGCGTCTTCCGCATTAAAAATTCCGTAATGCGATTCTTTGGATCAGCTGGGTTGTTTGACATACAATTTGATTTTTAGTTCTTGGGAGATATGACAAAGGTACCATAGCTGCCTTGAGTGCCTTGGCCTAGACCTCATGCTAATTATACCCAATACCACTTTACTTCTGCTAAACTCTTTAATGAGCCCCGAATTCTACAAAGATCAAGTTTAGAGTTATTAATTTTAAATCCAAATTATCTTGTAGAAATAAACAGAACTTTAACAAACACTGTTCGAAGATAAAAATGACATTTAGTTGATTGATTTAATTCGGATATTCTTTTCTCTTAAAAAGCTCAAAAAATTCAAACCGCCAAGTAATACAGAAGATACCATTAAGCCTCAAAAGAGTCACTGTTTGGTGTGACCGAAAGCTAAGCGCTGTCCTGCGTATTGATGATTACATCAAGAACATTTAAGAATCCTGTCAAATTCCAATAAATAGATGAACCCACCTATAGCTTAACTGCCAAAACTCTTTGCCTAATGATTCCTTAATACAAAGGATATACCTAGTCTATAGGACATAAATATTTTCAAACATTTAAAGCAATTACAATACGTTTCTTTAATTTTCTAATTAGTATTACCCAACTAAGCCCAGCCAATAATTATCACTTTAACAGAATCAGCAAATGCTCGAATCTTCAAGCAGCTTTAATTAGACGCCACAATAGTAATCCCAAGTTATTTGCATACATATACAATACAATGAATATGGCAACAATTTGCCATTGGAAGCTCATGTCCATTTAGGGTGGCATAATTATGCTGCTTATCTATGCCACTGGTGAAAACTTTGGACAATGCAACAAGGATTCAAATGTGCAGTGCGTGCATTTGCAATACAGCTGAGCCTAATTAGATTTGTGCATTGCATAGTAAACCAAAATCCCTATCATAATTTTATGACCCACGCACAATAGCAGTTTCAGGACATGTGCCATGGCCAGCAGCCGAGCCATGTCAGTCGTAAGCAATGTTTATAATATCTCCCCTAGCCACATAATCAAATTAAACATGCGCCATGTCAAATGCATAGCAAGTCCTTGGCAACACAACTAAGTGCCTAATGCAAAATGGCAGTGACAACAAATTTTACATCATCTGGCCACACTAATTATTAAAATTTTACATATATAGTATATGTGGTTGTTTTTGTGCTTGCAAAAGTTGATGCTGTTGTTGACATGCAGCTTTGTGGCATAATTCCTGACATGGCACACAACTTGTTGCTGGGCAACCGCATGGCATAAAATCAACTCTAATTCGCAAGCAGCTAAGCCCCATGCATGGAAAGCTTTCACGTATTTGCGGAAATTTGAAAATGTGTCAAGGCTGTAAAATAATGGGACTTGTTTTTACGAAAAAATGTTTCTACGAAATGTGTGGCAAATATGTTTAAGGTGCGAACTGATATCATGTCCTTAAGCAGTTAAGTTGACAGCGATGAAGCCTGAAGAAGCATGAAAACTGTACTTAAAAACATTCTTCCATTTATTTAGAGATTTCTTCGATTCTTAATCTAAGAATTTGTATCGCCTAACTAACTTTGCTAACTTTTCATACTAAATTTTTTGTAAAATCTAAAAGTAATAGATGCGAATCTTTGTCACGGTAGAAATATTTCCTCAAAAAATTAAGATTATGCATCTTCGCTGTCATACTTCGTGGCAACATACACAAAAATGTAAAGCATAAGTGAATAATTTTCATTATCAATAGCAATTCCATAACATTTTATTCATCTATAATCACCAATGGTAAGCCATTTCATGAGGTACTAATAAAAAAACCAAAAATCAGCGACTTTTTCTTGAAACTTTATTCATGCTGAAAAATTTTATTCTAATTAGAACTATATGATACAAAACACAATTTTTAGCAAAATCAAAAGATTTTCATGAAAGCAAGTAATGTTCTTTAAAACGAACATACGACAAGATTCGACGGATAGTAATACGAATGAAAATTGGTCACGAGCTAAGCAAAGCAACCTTGCCAAGTTCTTAAATTATATCGACAAATTCTTAAATTATATCTTCAAATACGTAGAGAGCAGAGCCAAAAATCAAATGCTATGAGATGGCACAATCTGAGTAATCAATGGAGCAATTCAACATACTCGCAATACACATATAGAAAGAGAATAAACTATTTACGATCCAATAAAAGTTTAAAAAACGAAATCAGAATTTTGAATTTGTCATTTATATTGATTTGGAACAAATATAGTTATCGTTGAGAACATTGATGCACTCTAGGCAATATTGAGTTTCTTCGATTCTCTCCATAAATACGTTAATTTGCAAAATTCAGTAGAAATAAATCATCGCCCAGTCCTATGTAATACTTTTTCACTATATATCAGAAAGTTTTTAAAAAAACAAATTTCAGCGGGAGTTGGTGTTCATATAAATAATTATATCCTAGTCGTGAATGCTTTCGAACATATTTCTAGCAGGTCATTATAATGTAGTCATTCGATAGGCACTCGTTAAAATGCTCTTGAATTGGTTGACGGTATATGGGTTTGATACTCTTTGTCTATATTCGTCTGTAAGTTTATATGTACTTACCACTCCAACGGAAAAATAATTGTTGATAATATTATAGGGTACAGTGCAGTCTTTGTCCGATTGCACTTTGATGGGCTTCTGTTGCTGTTGCTGCTGATGCGGCAGTTGTTGCTGTAAAATGACCGGACTGGTGTCCACAATTGCCATGGAGGGTGTTGCAGGACTCTGTGGTGATGGCGCCTCATTGCTGCCATTGTTATTATCATTGGCTGTGGCAATTGTTGGTGTTGCTGTTGTTGCCACTGCATCAAAATCATCTGACAAATCCAATGACAATGTAATTTGTTGTTTAACGATGTTGTTCTTTCTATTGCACTGACTATTATTATCCTTTTGATTATTCCCAAACGTTGCTGTTTCCTCTACAACTTCCGCATTGTTGCCTGATTTCAGTAAATTTTCTCCGCTCTGTTGCAGTTCTTGTTCTTTTTGTTGTAGCTGTTTTAGCTGTTGCCGTTGCTGTTGCTTGTGTTGCAGCAACAGCGTCTCAAGCGATTGCTTTTCTGTAATGTCTGTCCTTATTGTTGTTTGTACAGTTGTTGCAGCAATCTCTTCTGGGACTTGTTCGGCTTCTTGCTTTGTCAGCTCCATTGTCTCTTTTTGCAGTTGGCCATCTGAATTGATGCTAGCCTTGCGACTCTCACTGCCACTGCCGCTGCTGGTGGTGCTACCATTACTCAGTGTGGCACCGAATGTTTTCTGCTGGCTGCGCCTCGTTTCGAATGTCGACATTGAAATACTCTTCTTTGTTGTTGCTGTAGTTGTTGTTGTCGTGTGTATCGAGCCGCTGGTTGCCTTTGTCATATCCTGCGTATACTCACTAGCTGTAGCCATCATAATCGTTGAGGTGGATGCAGCCGAATTAGGCAACTTGCCAGCCATGCCGTTGCCTCCACCCTCAACACCACCCTGTGTGCTGCTGGTAATAAAGTTCTGTCGCTGTATTTCCTCGAAACGTTCAATCAACGATTTGTCGACCACAACACTCTGTGACAACTCAATCACTTTTTGCATGTTGGAATGCAAGGTTACCTGCAATGGGAACAGCAAATAGATGGATACTTATTTATGGTATGCACATAGGCCAGCTGCAGCCAAATTCTGTATTTATTACTGGTCGGCAAGAGCCATATCCAGTTGGTCAGGAAATTAGCTTTGACCACGTACCACTGACCATGCACGGTAGTGTGGCTATATTGTGACAGGTAATTGGATGCGGGTGGCAACAGCCACAGAATGTTGCAGGCAACAGCTAAATTTGTTGGCTTGACTTTATTTGGCATTTAGTGGACAACTTAAATTTACCTTTGGCCTAAGCAATTCGTCGACTGGCGCCGCATTGGTTACCTCGATGCTCCAGCGATCCAACATTACAGTCGAGGCACGTTTTATTTTGTCCATCAGTTTGGGTATATTCTCGCCTTCATAGCCGCCACCCCAGCGCAAGCAGCGTGCCAAATCGTTTCCAGTGCCAAGCGGTATGACGCCAATGGCGGGCTGTGTGACCAGCTCAATGGAATCTGGTGTTAGTGCGTAGGTTTGAGTTTATAATTTAATGTAATGAAAATGCGGACTGTGACTTACCCATGGCCTCAAGGACCCAGCCAACGGTGCCATCACCACCGCAACAGATTACTTTGAAGTTTGGCAAATCCTTGAACAGCGTGAGTCCTAAAATCATGTTTTGCATTTTAATTGTAACTGTCTAAGGAGCTGAATTTGTAGTATTCCAAAGGAAGTCAAAACATAAGCGATAGTAGAGCTATTAACTGCTACCAATTTTCAAATCCCACACGATTTCTATAATTATTTTATAGCATTTAATTGAGTTGGCTTTTGACAATCAAATGTATTTCATGTATTTCGAATCATCTCAAAGGTCAAGAAAAGAAATTTTTATTTATATTTAATATATTTTCAAATTATTTATTGACTTTAATCGAAGTACTTTACACGGGCACAAAACTCTGCAGCGATGCACTAAGCACACACACACATGTGTCAATATTTTCACTCTCCAACACGCATTTGTTTAATTGTAGCTCTCGCGCTCATTTGCGCTGTTGCTGCCTGCAATCTATTCGTTTTTTAAAATCTCTGTATTCGGATACGATTGCTATATAAAAAAAAATTCACTAACTATATTCGGCGAAATGCTTGGTGTAAACCAACTCTGAGTAAAAAGAGAATTTTGGATGTACGTAAAACCACTATCGCTATAATTTTTTTTCCAATTTGGTTTCCCTTGCTTAAATTAAAGCTTACCTTCCTTGGGTCCGCCCTTGGACAGATCATATACCTGCCTGGGATTGAGCATATATTGAAATTTTCGCAATATGCGATCACCCTGGCGACCGCCGCTCTTGGGATTCACAAACACCAGCAAGGGGCAGCTGTTTTCATCGGGCGGCGTTATTTGAAAGTGTGTAGCCTGATGATGATGCATTTGTGATTTCTTGTTCTTTTTGATTTTTTTTTTTGTGGCATTTAGCAAACAAAATTTGTTTTTTGGCGTGCATTTGGATTTTTTTTTTGTTGGAATGGGGTTGTGTGGGTTAGGGGTTAGTATGTATGGGGCATTGCCAAAGTTTTGTGTTTGATTTCAATTTGGTTGTGTAAATGTTGTGATTGATTGGATGAGTTTGTAGGGAAAACGCATATAAGCAAAAGCCAATGAATATGAAAGTTAATGTTAGTTAATGCTAATAGATTTGGGCATTCATATACAAGGCAATAGTACAAATGGAGCTCTAATGTTACCAATGTGTGCTAGGCAATTAGCTGCGCGTATTTTCTTTGTTTTTTTTTTGTAATGTAGGGGAACTCACTTTATTGGATTGATTGACTGAGCGCTGGCGATCCAATACGGCTGGGCATATTGCAGTGGGTGGCACTATTAGTTCAGCATACTCGCCCAAGGTACATTCCTTTTTAACAGATGAGGCGCAACGATTGTGCAACTAGTTGAGGGTAGAGAGATGGAGAAATCAAATTAGCCAAAGTGAAAATATAAGCTACATGAATGTTGCTAGTCAAAAATGTTGTTGTTGCTTAAAAAATTGACTGAAATTGAAGCTTAAATTCAATTTTAGGCTCGAAGGCAGCTGCTGTGGCCAATGTAGCGTATACGTAATTCTTTTTATTGGCTTTCACACTAGGCTCGGGCAAGCTTAAATGTTCATTTTGCCTTAATTAATCCGATTAGAACTTTGCCAGCAGGCAGAAATTGTTAATTTTCAGTTGAAAAAGATTTAGAGGCACTTTTAATTTTAAGAGCGTTGCCGCAGCAAATATATTCTTAAGTCCAGAGGAAGGAAGCGTTGCCAAAGAAGCAAGCAGAATCAATACTAAACTGTCGAACAGCTTCAGCATATACCAAAGTCGCTTGTGCCTTGCTTTATAAATGCTTTAACATACACCATTTGTTTTTTTTTTTTGTTTTTGTCTTGTTTAAGCCAACTTTAAAATGCCAATTTCTAAGCCAAGTACACAAAATGTTGTCATGCTGTTTACTCAGGCACAAGACGTTGGAACACGTGCAGCAGCTTGAGACATTCGTATAAATAGAGGGTAAAACCACATAACAAAGAAACCGCAGCACAAATTACTTCAACAATATTTACATACGGGTAAATGCATGTATGTATATGTATTCGGTATGTATATTGGCAGCACACCACACGTCACACACACACCACATTGCTCCTTATATGGTATGCCATGCAACTAAAGTACAAAACCAAATCGTTTAGAGCCAGACAAAAGTTTGCTGCAATTTTTGCACAACTTTTTGCCATCGGCTGCCGTCTCGATGTGAACGTGATGTGAACGCTCTATGTGTTATTATTTTTGTAGTTGCAATGCTTTTGATAAGGAAGGAAATTCGGAATTATCTCTGCTGCACTTGTCAAAGTTGTAAAACAAAGTTGGCATCTCTCATTCTACAAATATTTTCCCATATGTATGTTGCATGTATCACCGAGTATTTACAAAAAAAAGAGGCGACAGACTGAAGCATAATTTGTTCAAGACGTGACAATTTTCCAGCCATAACTTGGTTGTACTATCCACAAAAGAATTGTACAAAAATAAAAGAAAATCACTTTCGCCTGACAAGTTCCGGAAAATATGTGCATAACTAGAAGCTTACTGCTTCGCATTGCTTGATCAAAATAATTGGAATTTTATGCAGCGCAAAAAATGTAAAACATGTATGGACTTTGGTATGCTAGCTACGAACTGGCTACTCGTGGCGGGATTCAGTACCCTGTGCTGCTGTATTTTAATTTTTTTCATTAAAAAATGCTTTGAAGTTGCAAATAGCTTATCCATGGGGCAGAAATAAGCGCAATTCCTGGTTATGCGCTTCGACGCACTAATGTTATATTGAAATTGTGGTTGGTTTACTATTTCATTACGTTGACCACATTTGTCCTACTGACCAACTATGCAGTCCAGCCAACCAACCATTCATCCATCCATCTGTTCATTTAGTTCACAGTCACATGAATAGTTCATTAGTGTCCATCCCATCAAATGTCACGCAGTCAAGCAAGTTATACACGCAAACTCAATCAGCCATGCCATATACTCACCATCATGTGGCACCAACGACAGGTTAGACCCGTAATGCCATGGTACGCCTTGATGCGTTTGCGGCATTTCGAACAACGGCCATAGCAGTTGCCCTCGACCCAATGATGCAACAGATCGGTGCTGCCGCCGCCACCGCATTTGGGCTTTTTCGATTTGACATAGGTGGTAATGCAGGAGGCGGGCGCATGTTGCACGCAACGCTCGTGTACCGTATATTTACATACTGAAATCGAAAGGATGAAAAGTAATTACATGTAATCAAGTGATAATTGAATAGTTAAGTAAGACATGGTTAGGTTCAAAGTTGTGTGTTATATTTCTGCAGGTTGAAGCTACAAAATTTAATTAATTTACGTTTATACGATGAGTGAATTTGCGATAGTTTGATTTGTGATATACTGGACGATTGCCTATCGGATAATACCCCAAGAAGCAGAAAGGAAGTTGTACATACACAATGTTTGACCTTAATAAAAACTTTACATTTTGTAGTTTAGCAAAATTATACATTTTTGTTTATCTTTTACCTGTGTTTGCAAAACCATTACATCAATTTAAATAGTTCACATGTTTCACGCCTAATGTTTAAAATAAACCATATCGGAGTCGGAAGACCCTGTTTTCACAACGTAACAGAATGTTGAGGTCATCGTTTTGTTATTGGTTACTTGGCTAAGCTTTTGTAAGCAGAGATTTGAGGTACATATACCCAAGCTGCTATCAGTGCGCTTTCATACTGGAAACTCTCTCTCAAAATGGTACGCGATACCTTGGTAACTTCTAAGACCTTTGTCTTTTTACTAAATAATGCTGTGTTGGTTCTCTGTACATTAAGGAGTGGTTGGAAATACGATCGCTGATGATCTAGCACATCTCCTGATATAGGGATTGTGAGAAGCACAAAAACTTGACATCTGTATTGAAAGCCTAAGGCCTTGGCAAAGTTCTACATGGTGGTATCAATTAACCTGACATATGAGTGCTCAGCGCTTTTGTAGAATAAAAACTGCTACATAGGAGAATGGATCACAATATTCACAAGGATGGGAAACGTCTTTTATATGGGTATGGTAAAAAGGATTTTCAATCGCAGTATCTTACCTAATTCTGAGGTACCTATTTATGGGAAAAAAAGAATGCAATAAATTGTTCATAATCAGTAGTACTTACACACACAGCAGAGACCCTTCTTGCCCAAGCCGACAAGCATGTTCAGGCAAAGATTGCAATAGGCCGGTTTGCTGAAGTGCTTCAAACGCCATACGTGGATGCCGTCCTCCTTGAGTGTGGTGCTGTCAACACCTGCAGGAAAGTATTCGGTTATAGAGACTAAAGAATCTAAAGCACAAGTTGCAGGCTTGCATAGCCTGACATTTGCATATTTTGAGTTTTAGCACACAACCACAATCAAGCACACACACACACACACATACACAGGAACTAAAACAAAAAAAAATACATTCCATAACACATTTCTTTTTGCTACTTTTTGTGCTCTTGCAAATGACTTGATTATTGCACGAAGCAAGTCAGGAAACCAGGGCAACCGGCAGATGAGGAGCAGCAAGAGATTTAGTGAGCCATCAAGAGATGGCTGGAGTTCTCGATGTTCAGTCAGCTAGCAAAATTACCCAGCAGGCAACTTGGCTGTCTGTCAGACGGAGGCACGGACAGAAAACGCATTCAAACGTTGGAAGCTACTTCGTCAGGCATAGTTCAAGTAGACTTACCTAATAGGACTAGCAATGGTATGGTTGTCATGCCTCCACGCTGCCATTCTTCCAAGGATACAGTGCCATCGGCATCATAGTCAATTTCAACCATCATCTCTTGCAGTATCTGTAAATAAAAATGTTGCAGCAAAGCGTGTGAAAAATGCTCTTGGTAGTAAGTGGGTGGTTCTTAGGAAAAAAAAAAAATAGCATAGCATGAGATTTCCTTATTGACATTCAACCAAGGATAAAGTGAAATCAAGAAAATAAAGGTAATTTGGCCCGAAAGGTTGCATGCTACAATACTTGTCCTTGTACTTGCTGGCCAATGTGATGAAGTGCTGGCAACTTTTATTGCCATTTCCTTTGGCCCCAAGAGCACTCGAATAGATTTTGTGTGTGTATTTTTTGTTGAAAGAAAGTGTGCGAGTATTTGCCTAATGAGCTCCTGTCAGGAATTATGCCATTAATGGCAAACTTATAACAAGTTCAATTTCATTTAATGGTTATCGTGTTGACGCATAAACAAAGGTACTTATAATTTATTAAATTGAACTTTTAACTTTTGCAATAAATTGAAAATATTTTCATTTTTTGTTTTGCTAACTTTTAAAGAGCTTTGAATGTTTTAAGCTTACAATTTTTTTTTTGTTTATTTGATAGCAAGTATATTTTGGAATCCATTGACTTCATTTGATAATTTAAACGTGAAGTTATGATTTTTAAAAAGTAGTTATTAGGAGAGCTTTCGAACAAAAATTTATATAATTTTGTGTAGAACAATGTTATTTCGAAAATAATCGTTGTAAGTTTATAAATTCTTCTTTTATTTCTTGTGACTTTAGGATATTCAAGAATAAATTAAATTCATAATTAATTTTTGTAATTTCTGAAATAGACACGCTTGTACACTAACAAGAGCAAGTACGCTTGACTGTTCGTAAAGGGTCGTACCGCCAGAGAATTAGCTACAAAAAATGACTTTCTCAGTGTCACTGTACTAGGCGCCCACTGCTGCATCAAAGGCATATAGACTTATATCATCAGTCACTAGTTGTCTTCCAAAATGTGTACATACGATACTGAGTTATTAATGAATTTATTTCGTTATGAATATTTACGTAAGTTCTGTAACAATTTGCTTTTTTTTGGAGAACTTCATTTTTGGAGAGCTTCTTTACCACCTTTTCTTCAGCCTGCGGTGCAGCTATACTTTATGGAAATAATTCTTAAAACTAGTTTTAGGTTCTAGGTTCTAGGTTCCTGAAGCTCATCATAAGTAGATTTTGTCATCAAAAATAATAATTATACGCCTTCTTATCTGCTTAAAATAAGAGTTGGTTGATCTATCTGATCTATTCGATTAGTTTCAAGTGTCCAGCTTAATCCGCAAAAAATCGTGCTATAAAAGAAATATTAATATACTACTCAAGATACGTAAAGGATGTACAAACAAACTTCAGCCAAGTACAATTGTAATCAAAGATCGTGTTATGTGAGTAATAAATTAAAAACATTTCGGGCTTTTGGAAGTGAGTTCTAAAAATCTATGAGAACATTTTCACATTAGGTGTATCTTTACCCGCAATTCAACATGCAATCGATTTTCAATTAGTCTTATTACAAAAATATCCTTTCGTTTTTTTTTTTTTAATTTGTGGCCTGTAATATTTTTTTTAGAAATCCAATCAAAAGTCAATTTATTCGTACGTCATAGAACGCAGCAGGCAATAGATACACCAATACAAAGTTTACCTTCAATATATTTTTTTTTTTTGTACATTTTGCCTTTTTTGACTGTCGTAATCTATTTTTTTCTGTACAGGAAATGAATTCCAATAAATTTTACAATGCTTTGATTACATTTTGCTGTTAACCACAAAATAAAAAGGGATAGCTATGGAAGTCTGCATTTTTAATAACTTGATGAAATTCATCATTTTCTCATAAAACAGAGAAAAAATGGCTGACCCAAGTGGCAAGTTATATGGCATTTTGTTTGTACTTCTTTCCGTGCATAAAACAAAAGTCAAAACTGCCAAGGTTTTTTGATTAAAATATTTATGTGGTTTATATGTCGACTACTGTGTGACTGTAATTGTATTTGCTTATTTTTATTTATACATAAATATATGTCAATACCCTACATTCTAAATGTAGAGGCATATTGGTAGGTTTGAGTATAGTTATACAGCATTATGCAAAAGCGGATATAGTAATCTACAAATTTACTTTAATGCCTTATGTTGACTTGTCCATAAGTATACAACTAGTGGTTCCTAGTTGAAATTAAGAACATTAGGAACCCAATACAATCTTCTACTTAAAAATTGAGTTGATGAAATATGAGAATTTGCAGAAAAAAAATGACGAAGTTCGAAAAAAAAAATTTTAAAATATATCAATATTTTCCAAACTTTTATTGGAAGCCCTTACTTATGAAAAACAATTTTAGTTTAATAATTTAAAGGACTGACTTGGTAATATGTGCTACCCGTAATGTGAGCAATAGCAGGTTTCATCATGTTCTCAAAGTTTCGATGTATTTCTAGAACCGCTTTTTGAACCGCTTTTCGAAGAACACAGTCCAATGACGCCAAAGCACAGCTTCTCGGAAATCATATTTCAATTTTTGAAAATGTTGGGTATTTTGACGATATAGTGCTTCACATGTACTGCCATAGGCTTTTCATTTCGACTAGTTTTTCATTTTCGAACAGAAATGAGCGGATGATGACTTGAGAATGTACAATGACGAGGTATGGAGCTTTCTACAGACTTAAGAATTTTTGCATATTAACATAGCCTCAAACGAAAAGGTAAGAGGATTTCCATGTTTTGTGGTGTAGGGACTCATAAAGTCGTCCTGACCCGACTCTAATGTACGCCATATTTTTTCTTTTTTTTTTGCGCTTAGTATGTCAAAAATGCAGCTGCAAAGTCATGAACTGCTCATCATGATGAAATTTTCGCGCTCCAGACTCTGTTGCTGAGCATATTTTGTTAATTGAGTTTTTCGCTGTTTTGACTTTATTTTTGTTTTGGCCATGTGAAAGCGGTATGCTTGGAATTTTACTCTTTTCTCTTTTATTTTTATTTTTGTCTTTTATGTGGTTCTTTGATTGCGGTACACAAGCCATGAGTTGGAATTTTGAGTTGCACACAAATTGGTTTAGAGAGTGGTTTCATGTTGTTCTTGTTGTTGCTTTTGCTGCTGCTTCTGTTGTTGTTGTTGTTGTTGAAAACAACTAGCCAAAACTATTAAGGCTATTATATTGTACTGGAGTAGTTGCGGTTGAAAGCAATACCAAAACAAAACTTATGGGTAAGTAGAACAGCTTGCAATTAAATGAAATTAATTTCAAGGGTTTTTTGCGTAAATGATGTTTTTGTTTATACTATCTTTAAAGTTCTTTAAGTAATCTTAAGCTCAAAGCAAGTAACAGGCAAGTAATTGGAAAAGTTGTACAGCTTTGTGCCAAGTGCCAAAACTTCTTGTATTTTGGCCAAGTAAGTAATTGGCTATATATTTTAATACAAATGAATATTGATGACTTTGTGCACTTAATAAGTGGCTTTAAAAGCAAAATTGAATTATATTTGTTTACTATTGTTGTACAAAAAATATTCATTGTTTATCTTCAATTTGATGTATATTTATACATATTAGTTCGGTTCGTTTTAAAAGATAGCTACACCTGCGTGTTGAGTCCAATATTGTAAGTTTTATTTATTGCATTGGAAAGGTCGACTCTGTGATTTGAACAAAAAATTATGGAAAAGTTGTAAGAGAATTGTAGCTCAAGCCTATCGAATGTTTCTGCGAAATTGCTGCGACCGATAAGCCATGCAAAACTTGGTTTCAAATAGGGAATATTATAACTACAACATTGTGTGTTAAACATCAAGAAACCTTTAGAACTTGCTTCCTCCATCTACTAACTTTTGCAATGAATGAAAAGGCATGGTAAGGGTGACTACTTTATGTCTTTTGCACAAATCGATCGGGCCAAAAAGAACTACTTTGCTAAAAATGGTTTACGAAAATTTTGAGGTAGATGGCAAAAGTAACCGCTTGTGGCATTGAATATTTTGAATGATTTTTTTTTTTTTTCAACAAAACAAAATGCTGAACTGATTAGCGGAAACAAGACAGAGTTTCTTCCCCGTAAATTTTCAGATCTAGAAAGATAAGCTCAGATATCTATAGCACTAGGGAAAAATATACGCTGTGTGTTAGGAGCCTGGAATCAAAATTTAATATTGGACATACCTGCGCTGTTGATAACAAAGTGTTGCGTAGATGAAGCATTGGGTAAACAATTGTGATTTCGATAAAACAAAAGAAAAACGCATACAAATTTAAATCCAAGTTGTATGTAAGAGTTGTCAGACCCGTACTCTTGTATGCGTCTGAGAAGTCAACTGAACAAGGTGAAAATGCTAGGGATGACGGTAGTTAAGGTAGCTTGTACGGTCAAAATTCCACAATTGGGATGATTAAAAATTCAAGGCAGGCAAATCGAAAAATAAATATATCTGACAAATGACAAAATGTCTATATCAAATAGTTTACAACGATGCCATTCATGACATACAGATTGCCTGTTGAATAACGCTGAGTCAGGAGGAGCAAACTGAAGATAAAAACTAAGAAGATATTTGGCTGAGGCTAAATTGAAATTAACTTTTGTAATACTATCCCAACAAAAGAGTGAACAATTTTAATTGAAAATAATTCATTATCTTATCAAAAGATAAAAAAATAATTTTTAATTTTAAAATAAGTGAACCTTTATTCTTTGCCTTGTCAAAGGAAAAGTAATAATAAAGTTACGAGAGAAACTTCAACTTAAATGCAAATTTTTAATAGAACTAGCTAAGTAAAAGGGATTTTAAGTCTATGCACTTATATGATGTTTACAAGACTGCTTAAACTAACTTTAAAGTTTAATAGAATCTTAAGCAATTTCTTTAATTTGAACTAAAAAGCTGAACCCTTGACGAAACCGTTTCGCTTATTTTGAACTTTACTGCTTTTGAGTCATATTGAGTTTCTTGTGCAAAGTTTATACAATGCTTGGCCAAACTTTGTGTATCTTTTATGAAATATATTCCTTATAGCAAAAAGTAAATTATTTTTCCATGTTTTAAGCGCATTATTTTTTTACCGTGGTCCACCATACCACTTCAATATGCCCATTTACATGGACAATACAGCACCTACTTTGCAACCCATTGAGTTTAATTTAAATGTCACTTGCATGCAATGTTAAATGGCTTTTAATTGTCTGATTTTGTGTAGTGGCGTAATTTATTAAAAGCCTATTAAGTGCTCGACACATACCGGACGCAGTTCGCTGACATCCCATCCAAGATACTCGGCAACTGCCATCATTTGATTAACAATCGCATCCATTTCGGCCGTATCCAGTACACCATTACTGTCCGTATCGTACAGCCGAAACATGACTGTAAAATGAAACGAAATTAATCGAACAGTTGTATAAACAGTAAATTATAAAGGACTATGTGCAGGGAGTTTGGGCGTTGGCTTGTTTGGTTGTTGTTTTGCAACACTTTCGCATAATGTTGCATAGTTGCGTGAGCAATGACTGCCACAAGGTACATTATGGCTGTTGCCTTTGGTGTACTTACATTCGAGCTTGTCCTCGGGACGTCCTGCCTCCAATAGTGATAAATAACATACGACATCCTTGAGCGGTACCTTAAGTGTCAATGGATCAAAATGTGACAGCTTGCGAGCTAAGAGTTTGATATCAGCTGCATAAAAAATATGAAAGACAATCACAATCGTAAAGTAAGTAAATGTATTTTAAATAAATACAGAGTTGCATCGTATTGCGAAAACAAATGAATTGGTTTTGGTAACAGGATGCCTTATAATAATTATAAAAGCTACTGTAGCAACTCTCTACTATAATTTTCAGATATTGTACATTTTGGTACTTAAAGTAATGAGTATTTCTTTAAAGGAATACTGGGTTCAAATCATTTTCAACAATACTCTTGGCAGACGTTTTACAGCAACAGAAAAAGGAGAGCTACTTATGCCAGTTAATTTTTCATTTCGGCCTTTTTTTAAAGTTGAATATTTTATTTTTGTTTGTTGTTAATATAAACTTTTACAGTATATTTAGTTGAAATCTCCGCAATTTTTATACCCTGGCAGTCAATAATTGCTTCAAGATAATCACAAACTTATTTATGATGTTCCAGCGTGAGAATCACAAATCACATTAGACTGCTAAACACATACAAAGATCAGGAAGTTACCAAGCAATGTCTGTCATTATAGTTTTCCTGTTTAGCAGCTTCGCCATGTTTATTATTGTGATTTAGATAAAGTCGATTTAAGCTGCTTTCAGCATAAGCTGGGCCAGTATTTTACAGGTGTCTCATTATTTGGGGGATGGTTGCTCAGCTCCAAACACTGATTTACTCTGACATAAATTCTTTTTGTATACATGATTACCATATCAAGCCATTTAGACAGGCCATTTGTTAGCACTGTTTTGTGTTGTTGTTGATGTTGTAATTTATATGTTAATACAAAACATACAAATATACAAACACACATTTAAGCTTTGGTAATTGGCCTAAGGACTCAAGCATACACACAACGAGAGAAGGACACATACTTATAATGTAGCGCTTTTTCGTTGTCTGTTCTATTTGAGGAATGTACCATGGGTAAGAATTGTACAAAATTTATCAAAATCAACTGCGGTAGAAGCTTAATTTAAATCCTATTTTTATTTCGGTTATTTTTAGTAGACTTGAGTCTTAAAAAATTGGTATTAATGCGTTGTGTTTGAGATATATCCTTGCATAATTCATAATAAGAAGCCAAACATAACTTCAGCTCAACAACTGTGAAGACAAAATTAGCAAGTTGAATACCCTCTACAATACAATTTGCAGTTTTTTGCGGGCCCCTAATACTGCATTCTAAGGAATCAACAGTCTCTGAAGCACTTTATTCGGTATTTAATTACACTTCGTCAGCTAAAAGTGCATTAATATCAGCATTGTTTATTAAGGAGTGAACCCTCTTCACCAAATCCTTAAATGATTATTTTCAAGTTACAATAATTTTCATTGGAATTGGATTAAAGTATAAATTTAAATGTTGTTTATCAAAAAATAAATCTAAACTTGAAAATAAGTCATATTATTTTATAGCTCATTTTACTTTTTAATAAAGATCAGAAACGAAAAATGGCAAGTGTGTGGCTAGAGATATGAAAAGCTACTCGAGACCCCATGTTACCCAAGAAGTAAAGGCTAATATTACGACGATAATGGATAACTCATTTTTGAACTTTTATATTTTTTCTTAAAGTTCCTTTAATCATTAAAAAAAAACAGAAATTATTACATTTTTGGAATATTGTTTTTACTCCAGGGATGGTTCTCCTCACATCTATTGCGTGAAATACTTTTTAGTTAATTAGGGATCAGTAGCAAAAACGAAGCTCTTAATTAATTGCTATTTTTTTATTTTTCTACATTTGTGTGTCCTTTATACCATTGTCTAACATTTGTGTACAAACACACACATTCATCCATAATATATAGTTCAAACTGTTTGTTTTGTATATGCAAGTATCTTTGCTAATTATGTTTGCTAAGCTTGTAAGTTATCTATAAATTGAAATAATATATGCCAAGCAGTAAAGCATTTTAGCCTTTGTCGCATGACAACATTTACCAATTTGCTTAGTTCATATTTCATGAAAACTATGCCAACGTGATGAATGCATTAATTATATAAATAACTTGTACCAAGATCAATGTCAATGTGTGCGTTGCTATGAATGTGTATAAGAGTATTAAACAATAAATTTAATTTAGCATAGAAAAAAAAATTTAGCGTAACTTACATAGACAAGCACGAAAATGGGCTTAGAAAAAAATACCCAGCAAAACTAATCCAATTAGCGACTGTTCACATACAAACATACAACCAGTTGTATGCTTAATATATGTGTATATATATATATATATACTTATATATATGTACAATGCTAATAGCAATGTTGAATAAGAATGCCATCTACGCTGCTATTTTTTCCTTTTGAACAGGCACACTCGCTCGGCTTTTTGAATTTTTCCCCAAACGAAATGTAATTTTCGCTACGCTCTGACATTAATGACTGCAAACAGGACAATGGAGCAGCGCAGCTGAGAGAAAAAACGCGCCTACAAATGAAGCGCTCACTCGTTACAATTGCAGGCAAAATGCGTGAAATACGTACAGACAAAACAAGGACAAAAAGGAATGAAAAAAAACCAAGTGCCCGCAAAACAAAGAAGGAAAAAAGGAAACGGCAGCAACTAAAAAAGAAAAAAAGGAATATGAAATTTACGTTCATTAATCATTTGTGCACATTTCAAACGAAGCGAAATAAATGAAAGCAAATGGCAAATAAGCAAAAGCAAGCAGGCAAGCAAGTAAGCGACGGAAGCGGAAACGCAATGCAAAAATGGCATACAAAAACTGCTCCTGCTGCTGCCTTTCATTTTCTCTAGCATACTTTCAGGCCGCAATGGCGGCATGCAACATTCGCTTGTATGCGTGAGAGTATGTGTGTGCGTCGCAATAAATGTTAATTTTACGCCTTAGTGCGGCAAATGAGCGAAAAAGAGAGCGATAAGGCGCGAAAACAAAGCAATGAGTGAGAGGGAGAGAGGGCAACAGCAAACATATATTTTACTTCGCTTTGTTTTGTTCCGCATAAAAAATGAATTTTCTAATTGGGAGTTGATTTACGCGAAACTTACTGTGAAAGACTTGACCCATTGTAGCCCGGTTAGTAATACACTAAGCGCACAAAGTAATGTCTACATTGGGTAAGCGATGAAAAATGATCAACACGTGCAAAAAAGAATAGTTCAATGATGAAAATTCGCAGCTGGATAATTGAAAGTTGATACTCCATATGACATAAGACGTAGTATTCAATTTAAAAAATATAGTAGGCATGATTACTTTATATATACAACCCGTGTTTGGCATAAAGGTCTAGCGCATAAGTTGAAAAATATAGATATGATAGGGTATCTTACTCTACTTTTGATAGAATATAAAGAGACACTTTTGTGTAGATATATACCAAATCAAGTTGTAAACTTATAACCAGAGTACCGTAAGAGCTAGTGTTTATAATATATTTTCCCATGATTTTATAATGCACACTTTTGTAAAAGTAAAATTTTTGCAGATGACACTGCCTCACTGCTCTGGAAGGAAGTATAGCGTTCTTCTAAAGAACTCTACTACTTCTAAAGAACTACCGAATCCTTTCTCAGATATTTTTACAGTTAAAAAATGATACTAAATTAAATATTAATAAGTTAGCTGCTTTTTATTTTTCACGTCAACCTTATTACCATCCAACACAAACTTCCAGATAAACATAGAATCAATTAAATGGACGAGCCATATCAAAAATCTGTGTATTCATTTGGATAGCAAAATGTTGTGTATTTTACACATCATCAAGTGTGCATACTTTATATGCTTTTATTAACGAAAAGTAAAAAATTTGTCAATTGAAAACAAATTAATAACATTTAAAACAGTTTATTTACCACCTTTGGGTCTGATGTTTGGAGTGGGATCATAGACAAAATTTACAAAAAGCGCAAAAACAAAGTGTTAAAAATGATATTTAATCTACCCTATTATTTTTCTACTTTCCATGTGCACAAAATGATAGATATAAATGCAAAATTAATTAGGCTTATATTAAATTTTATACAAATACATTTATATATACAGTTTAAATTTCCAAAATTATAGCCGTTTATTAACTTGATGTACACGTTAGTATTAGGGAAACGTTTGAAGATTTTTTGCGGAAAATTGTTTTGGCACTCAAAAAATTTCCGCTGTTCTTTTATAAGAAATTGAGAGATATTTCACGAGTCTGCATACTAGGTTTAATGTAGAGCAGATAGAAAATTAAGTCGGCGCGGTACTCAAGAAAGCGGCTTTTTTTCACGGTAGGCTTTTTTCTGGTTATCTAATATATGATTTTTATTCTTTTACTTAAAATATATATTTTTTGTCAATAATCATATTTATGAACAAATTCTTGGCGGCTTAGTTTTCAATGGCTATTAGAAGTTGGGTATCAAGGTCAAGGGCTGTGTTCTCTTGAGTTGAACGCCAGCTACCACACTTTGGTTTAAATTCTTATACCAAGGGTACATCCAGTTATCAAAGATAATTGATACAGATCAATGACCATCTATATCGGCCTTAACGTATTACAACCCAAGTTCTTCAATGAGGAGTTTCTGTCAATTAATGAGTGACCAGTCATGCTGACTAAACCAATCGAATTGAAAACTAATATTTAACGTCCCAAAGTCTCGAAAGTGTCTTCAAAAAATAGATTGATATGATGTTGTATGTAAGTTGTGGTTACGTTCAATAATAAGATAGTTTATTTGTAATAATTTAATTGTTGTATTGTAATATCGAAACAGAGCATCTCAAATATTGATGCTATAGAGAGTTCGCAATAGAGAACCTAAGAGGAACGACAATAGACAAATAAAGTAATTAAGCTTTGCATATTCGGAATATAAAGTACTTCACACATTTGCTGTCAGCAAGATTAAAAGTATTTATTTGTTTTTCTCAAGTGTGATTTTTTATTATTTATATCAGTGTTTTAATGTCAGTTCAGTTTGGTTTATAATAAACCCTTAATTGACTTACAAGTGAACGACGTTACTTATTATTGAAGACTATAATCAAAAGTCAAAATCGGCTTATTTCTGGTTGAATGGCTTAAAGCTCTGATTGCTGTGAATTATGGACTGGTAGCATTATTGGTTCGTTCCTTTCTCAGACGATGACTACGTAGATGTTATTATAAATGACGTGGAATTCGCTAACATCTAGTTGACTTGCGTATTAATGACCTAGAACACCTAGATCCTAAACAAAACATTAGTTAAAAAAAAATAAAGTCATACAAATAGTAATCAATTGGGCGGTAGGCAGTGTACTCAAACGTCGGTGTATCCATTTTGTAAGCAAACTACGTGCTTTGTTGTTTTCCACTGAAATACTTAGCAGCTTATTTTATTATTAT
The DNA here is from genome assembly GCA_035046065.1 of Chymomyza procnemis. NCBI lineage: Eukaryota > Metazoa > Arthropoda > Insecta > Diptera > Drosophilidae > Chymomyza > Chymomyza procnemis. The sequence goes on along the minus strand of JAWNOJ010000023.1, from coordinate 3,977,030 downwards.
TTCCGCACTTTTGGCTTACTTTTGCTTACACTTTCTCAGTTACTCCCTGCAGTATTTTATGCTGTTTTTTTTTTTGTGTTTAACTTGTACAATTTTCATAATTTATAAACTTGTAAATTAACGGTAGGTACCGGGAAATATGTACATTGGGTGTGCTTCGACTCTGATTACACTCCAGTTCTGCTCTAATTAGAGCTTATAAATATAATATATTAGCAAATAAAGTAAACATATAAGTTGAAATGCGATTTGAAGACTGGCCCCTAATAAATGCTCGAAGTGCCAAAAAAACAACACCCTTAAGGAGGTTAAAATATTTGCATACTAAAGCTTTTCAAATAGTTGTTTGAGATAAGGAAATACTTCATATATTATAGTTTTTATTATTCTATAGTTTTTAATTAAACTTAATTTTTAAGTTTGACTATACATATATTATCTCTGCAGACACGTGCTTGATCTTTTTTAACAAATATTAAATGTTGAATTTTAACTTGTATTTATATCGGTTAAGATTATTAGGTCAAAATGACTATAGCAACCATAGAGTAACTCATAATTTTCGACCTCTAGCCTGTAGATCTGATTATGCACAGTACGATCTTTATCGCGTCTTATGCGTAAACTATAATAACCTTTACGATTACCTACATTTTCTGTTTCTATTTAACTCATCTATTTCTGTGTCTTAAATTATCTTGATTCGCCAAATCGAGCGTCTTTGAGTAATCACGAACTATGTAACCCCAATTGGGTCTGATCTTTTGGCTCGATTTCATCTTTTATGTTGTAAATTCAAGTTCCTTGCCATCACTAGATGTGAGACGGCGCATATTTATAAAAAACTAACTCATCAGGCTAGGGATAAGGATTTTAGTTATATTATAGTTTCGTCGTTTTATTTTAATATATCCTATTTTTACAATTGTTTAACTATAAGGTCAAGTGGACTAGCAATTATTTTTCTACTAAATTATAAAGTGTAAAAAACAATCACAGCCTTTTAGGAATTTGAACTGTAGATTCGTAAATATTTGTCACTTTGTAGTCCATTGTAGAAATGTTAAAAAATATCAAACGAAAATTATTAACCTAAATTCGTTTATATTTCTTTAAATTTAAACCGAGAAGTGGTAGCAGTTTTCGAAGATAATAACCATATCTTATAGGGAAAATGTTTTAAAAAAGAAAATTCAATTGTAAGTTATCTTAAAGTCGATAATAATGTGAAATTGATTAAATTCGAAGAATTTGGTGGGTTAATTTTCTGGACACTTTTACTATACTGCTTTTGTGAAAACTGAAACTGTTCGTGACTTTGCAGTCAAACATGGAGAATGTGAAGTTAACAGCTTTCAATGGGAGCATCATAATTTCTTTAAATAATTTTATAATAATCTTAGGTTCTTAAGATAGTAGCTATTTATAAATAAAATTTTCACTCAAAGGAATAAAAGTGCATATATTTTCTAAAAAATTGCAAGAATTTTACCTACATCGTTTTAATGAAACCACATATCAAAGGCCAAAAGGAACAAAACCATGAACCACATCGTTGCCTAGAAACCCCCCTAAAGCGAAGCACTTGCAAAATTATGGCGGTTTGCTGCTCTACTATAAATAGAATCCATTTGCTTATTTATGTACACTACAACTACATGGAATATATAATATATAGATATTTGTATGTATATGTTCGGTATAATTCTATATATAAAAGTGTCAATCGAGCTAGAAAATATTTTTCTTTTGCATTTGCAGTTACAGGAATAAGTCAAGTAACAGCTCGTTTATTATGCACAACTTGCGCGAAACGCAAACTGTATAAATGTCCATGTGGGAGTGAATCCATCTGCAGTCGCGTATCTGTGTAGATACATCTGCATCTGTATCTGTATCTGTGCGTTATTGTGACGTTTGGAAAATGCCTTGTAAAACTGCAATTTGAATTCGCTGTTGTGTGTTGCTTGCCTGTCGCCTAAGTAATCAGTTTACAAGTGACAAGGCATCGTTGTTGTCAGCTGACAGCGTCAAATGTTGCCAATTGAAATTCCACCAACAAGTTGTCTAAGCACACACAGACAAGTGCACGCACTCGAACGTACAGATACATACGCACTTATACACAAAGAAACATTGTGTTTGTTGCATAATGCGTCAGAGTTAGTCGAGTGTGTTACAAGTTAATTGCAATTGGATACTGATTGCCTTCGTGGTTGGATGCCCAGCAATATTGCATACAATGCGTCTAATTGAAACTCACGGAAGCGAACCTATAATTTTCATATTAAGTTTACAAGCGGATACACAGATACACACACGTTCAAAACGGCACATAGTGCACAGTCTCAATAAAAGTTATTCGGCAATTCTTGAATTAAATTAATAATTGCAATAAAGCAATACCCATTGTAATGGATAATAAAGTTGAAGCAATGGAATGTCCTAGACTATGCTAGAGGAAAACTTATCTAAGTATAATTAGTTGACGCCTAGCGAGAGCTGTAACCCAATAACAGGTTATTATGGCTATCTTAGCTAAGGCCAATCTACTATTCGATATGAAAGCCTTTTTAGAATATTTCTTGAAAACTTTAATTTCTGGACTTAACATAGGATTAATTAGAAAAAGACGTTTTCCCGACTAGTCACTAATTTCGTACGATTAATTTGATTTTTTAAACTTATAATTTGAAGCATTATACAAATATGCTTTCATCTGAGTAGCTACATAGAGAACCTCTCCTTATGATTCTCAGCGATCTTCGGCAGGCATTCATTGCTTTGCATCATCGCTTAGACCCATTTGGGAGATGTAGATCTTTAGCACGTATATATGAATATGTATGTCTCTGTGTGTTTTCTAGTAAACCGACGGTGGTATCCAACTATTAATGATATGCTTCATGCTCAATATGATGCTAAGGTTACCTGTTTCTGACTAGTTCTCTTTTAGGGGAGTCTTAGGCCGTCTTATTTCTTATGAAGGGCTAAATCTTAAATTTATTTTTATGATACTTCTTACTGATGTCGAAGATTGACTTAAAAAAAATTAATGTTAGATAAAAATAATTTTAATATTATGTATCCGAAGAAATTGAAATTATAATATATATCTTTAGGAGCTTTTAAAAATCTAATAAACAATGTTGGGTAGCAGTGGTATCCCAGTTATTCACGTTTTATTATTGAAGGTGTTTGAATATTATTAGCTTTGACTGTATTTATACCCACATACAAAGTGGGTGTATATCAAATACACACTCATGAGGCTACATTGTGTGCAACACTGATAAGGTTAATGAATACTCACTATCAATTTTGCAATTAACAGAATTGTTGCTCTTCTTCGATGAATTGCGCGACATTTGCGAATGATTGGCCTGTGAGTGTGAGGGACTAGAGTCCACGGAGCGACGAGCTGCATTGTTTGTTTGAAATATACTTGGACCACTGGCCATCGGGCTAGGTGTTACCGTGAGCATCGGATGTACGCTGCCTGTGGCGCCACAAAACACAAAGTTACATTGTTTGCAGGATTAGATGCAGAAGAGGCGCACTTACCTGTTTTACTGGGATCGTGTGTTAAATGACCGCCCAGTGAGTGTTGCAATTTATCTGTGATGCCATGGATTTTGTCCACGAAGCTGCTACGTGTCTCAGTGTTGCTGCCACTGCTGCACTGGGGCATTAATTCGGCAATACTGTTGATGTTCGGTATGGAGCCTAATTAAAGAACGCAGCAAATAGGTCAGACAACAGAAAAACCCAGATTAGAATGTTTGGCAATTATTCACATGCTCGCCAAAGATGATACTCACCCTTCGTGTGTGCTGTGACAGGAGCACAGGCAGCTGTGCTGCTAATGGCTGCCATTTGATTGAGTGCCTTGCCATGCAGTTGGGCCTGTGTGACATTCGGCTTGAGAAAGGACACAAACAAATGTTTGGCCAAGTCCACGGGCGTCTCACAGTCCAGAAAGGCATCAAGAAAGCGACGGAAGCCATCAAAATCAATATCCTGCAAAAGTAAAAGACTTAAGTAAATAACTGGTTCACCTCGAACAAGAGCCTTTAGTGCTATTTAATTGCTATTCTATGGGTTCAAAATATGTAGCATACATTTCAGGGATCTGATTAAACCGATCATGATTGTTTAGGATTTTATCGATTTTAATTGTTATTATTAATATGTAGATTAATTTCATTACAAATTTTATCATAAAATTTCATCCACTTATTATAAGAAATACAATATACATTCATCATTTAGCAATAATAGCTTCTGATATATAATAATATAACATTCATTAGTTAGGAAGATTAAGATAGATTAGCGTGGTGGGCTGCTTGAGAGGCAATTATACCCAACAGTTCATTGTATGAACAATTCTGGTACTGCTATACAGCTTGCGATTCTTCTGGGACATTAAATTTTAACCCTGCCTTCTATGAAGGAACTAGATCCGAAGGTACTATTTGTTACATCTACTTAATACATCATAGAAACACTCAAGCTCTTTCTCACTTTGCAGTTCGTGCCAAACTAATTAGAAGGCGCATTCATTCTGACCACATGAGCTTCAGAAAGCTAGTACCATGTGATCGCTCTGACAACTGCTGAGCACTGCGAATGGATATATCCACAAAGTTTGAAAGTGGTTTCGAAATCTGAGATAGAAAGTAGAATAATTTAAAAGATACATTATATTGAAAGTCATAACAAAATAAATAAATTCTTTAATTCAAATTACGTCTAAGGGCGTCAAAGGAGATTCGTACATAAAAAAATACCTAGAAATCCTACACTCTGATCCTTTATTTACATTTATCATGTTATAATTGACTTATAATCATTATCTGCATCTTATTTCTTGAAATCCATATTCTTATTCAAATATTTGAATGTTGGAATGGAATAGACTCAGATTAGCAAATGCAAAACACATTTGAGAGGTGCGAAAATTAATGAAATGCGTCAAAACTGTATTTAAAGCGTAACTTTGCTCAATTATCAATCTGCTCTCGCTGTTGTCATGAATATGCAGTTATGTTAGTTTAAATTAAAGTTGTATATTTTGCATTTTTATTTTAATTTTATCACTGACTTGCAATGCCATGGAGCTTATTACTGTTGCCAGCGCGTACAACAGGGCGTATGATTAATATTCACTGTGCATGCTGCTGCAATTGTGAAAATTTTAATTTCAAGCTACTTCAGCTATGATAAAAAGTTGATAAAAAATATGACTATTCTGCTAATTATAATTTTTAATGGCAGATTTGCTTGACTTATCATTCATTAAAATGAATTTTTACGAAATTTTGAAAACTTTGAGTTTTTGCCTTAATAAGAGAGTGTTGCTGCTTGAGCAACTTTAATAGTTTGAATGGATTCTATAAATAAAATTAACTGTGCAGGTCGGTAAAATGTATTGGTATTACTAGCTGTAAGTTTTTGAGAGTAATAAAGGATAAAAATTAAATAAGCTTACTGCTTCTGGTGGAGATAAAGCCAATATGTGTGTTCGTTTGTACGTTAATATTTGAACATAAGGAACTATAAATACACTTGATATAAGTGCAGTAATTTATGTGATGAACAAATCTATATATCCATTCTCGCAATGGATTATCCGCGTTTTACTGACATACTTGACACTGACTCATAACTCGTACCCAGAATTCAATTTTTAGCGCAATCAAATAATATTAACATTTACATTTCAATTGCTTCAGTACCAAAATAATATAATTGGGATAAGGAACTAGAATTCAATTTGAAACGTATATTAGATGGTCCTTTTTCCAATAAACATACGTTTTGATACTAAAGGAAACCCGACGAATATCCCATATAGGGCAAACAAAATGTGTTTGGTACTGAAATCTTTCAAGTATTTTGTAACTCTTAGGGTACGGGTCTTGCCTAAAGCACCATTCGTATAATATATGTTTTAATTTCATTATGAAAAAGAAAATATTTTTTATAGAATAAAATGTGATTGATACAAATAATCATCTATATATTTCTATTATATATTATGCTTTTATTTCTATAAAATATAATACTTAATTCCACTGTTAAGTTCATAATTATGTTTTATATAAATATAGAGTTTGAATTAAAGCTTTTTTAAAAAGCTTAATGTTATTTTATTTCTCTTGCTAATATAAAGGTAAACTTGCACTAAAATATTGTTTGACGATTTCAAGTCAGGGGTCGCGGTGCCGATTGCAACTGTGGCAACAAGGCGGCAAATGACATGTCAACATTGTGTTATGTCAATAGATGTGGCATTGGTAAGTGCAACAGTATTTTTGATTTCACACAAAAAGCACGCTCCGGCAATGCGACAGTGAAAATAATACTACGCCTGCTAGGATTCCCGGTAAGCTTTGACAGATGATGTCGTTGTGATGACATTGATAGACACGTGCTTGTGCCACTTGTATCAATTGCGTTGTTTGTGTTCGTGGGCAAGTCTTTTTCAAGTCGATAGAGTGTGGGCATAATTCAAAATGAAACTCCCATGGACTTTAATATATGGTTTATTTTCAGCTCTTATTCGCATTTAAAATCAGTAAAAATCAATTTTTAAAGATGATACTAAGGCAAGGGACTTTTGAAGTCTGGGGAAATACATAGAGATGTAAAAGCTTTTCAGGAAAAATATGATCTCTATGAGATATTTTGAGATTTAAGATAGCTCTTAGTATTACTGAGTACAATTCGAACATTTCAAGCCCCGATACTCAATCCCGTACAAACGACTTGGGTATTTTTAAATAATTTTAAAAAATGTTAATGTGCGTTTGATTTGTTCAACGCGCTTTCAAATTGTCATATTCTATATCCTATTACACGGACAAGACAGGCTTTTCAAATTTTACCGCTTGGTTATACCATTTTTATGGATGCATTGAGGGGGCATAACACGGAAAATATTACGTGTACCTTGCAGTCCAAATATTAATTGGAAAATGAGCGAATGAAGCGGAAAAACTCATTTGCTGCAAAATGCTTAAAATCCCACGATGAAGGCAACTAGAGCAAGCAGAACAACAATAAAAACATTCCACATTATGAAGCAGCCGGAGAGTGGATGGTCTATGGCCGTAAAAACTGCCGCAGGCTCCGTTCCTTGCGTTTTAAATTTCGCAAGCGCATGAAATGAAATATATGACAGGCCATGTGGTTGGTAGAATGCAAACCTCTGGGACAAGGTTTGAGGTTACAGCTTTGTGTTTTGATTCTTGCCTGTAAGTTGGTGTTGGTTTTTAGCGTTGGACATGATGAAACATGATATAAAAAAATGAAGACTTAGACAAGTAAAGGCATGGGACAAGTAGATTTGTTGAAATATCAACTTCTCGGCGTTAAAACTAAAAGTGAGGCAATATATATTTGAGGAATGTACCGTGAAACTTGCTAAATTTTATTCCCTGGGCTGAGTAGTATGGCGCCTAAGTGCTATTTTCAGCAAAACTTTTTGATGACTCAATTTATTTTAATTCAATGTTTGTCCATATATGCAAGTACAAAGGTGAGACTAACTTTATATAATAAATCTTACTTGCCAGCAAAGAAAGCCGAATTAAGTTGTATTTAATTTATTAGAAAGTGGAATTTTTAAGAATAAGACTGCAAATTTAAACAATTACCTATAAAGGTAATGTTTTATTTCTGTGTAATTTTAAACATTTCAATTAAGAATTTCTATATCTAATCCATTTCACACATATTTCTTACTTAAAGATCCGCTCTCAACAACAATTCATACAAATAATTTATATGAAAAATGGTTAAAGTACGAACACTGCGTATACTTGATTTTATTTACAATCTTGACATTTAACTAGTCATTCAAAATAATACCTTTAAGATTTGTTTTAATGTAATCAAAGCATTTACTGCGTAGTTGTATCATCTAAATTTTTTTAAATATCAAACTGAAATGGGTACGCTTTGGTAGTGTTTTGGTAATTTGAATAATTTACAAGTACCAACACTGCACTTTTCAAAATGAAGTCTTCAGGACAACTGGCAGTGGTACGCTCATAGAAAATATAAAGCTATATATTTATGTGGTCAGTGATATTGAAACTTAGTCCAAGCTTAAGCTGTAAGAAGGATAAAGTTCGTGTAGGCCGAAAATATATTTAAAACCCAGAAGAAAATACCGGAGAGCCACAAAGCTATCCAAAGTATGATATACTTATAAATATAATATATATATGTTCGAATGTCTCTTTTTTTTTCTTGTTAGCGGGATATCTCATAGGCATGTTTCACAAAATGATTAATAGGGTTTTAATTGTGGAAGATTTTATAACTTTAAGTATGTTAAGTTTTTTAATAAAATCATGTTAAAAAATCTGTTGCACTATTTTAAAATTTTTGATTAATATTACAATATATGAAATAATATTAAAAAATATATATATATAATTTAGATCAATTACCAAAAACTACAAATAACAGCAGAAGTTAGCTCTGATTTAGGAAATTTATTTTCAATATTCCAAAAAATTTCTTAAGTAAGATGTGTATGATGTATGATTTACTTGTTCTTTTATTTGAGCGCCAAAGTTAATTCATATCCTAAAATTTATTTCGATAATTGTTTTTGATTATATTCTTTGCATAACACAACTTTTTTTGAATGTAATAAAAGCGCACAAATTGTATCTATATCATATAATATAATATAGCTTAAGTAGTAAAACTTTGTTAAAAAATGACTGGGTTTTTACCCAGAATTAAAAATTTGCTTCCGTGAGTTGCCCAGAAAGAATATAGAGCTACGGAAATCCCTGTCTAGCGTACTCAGCTGCAGGCAATCTTACTATCATATTGATCCTAACGCTTAAACTCTACAGCTTGAAGTGTCTTCATAAATATTCATATGCTTATATAAATGTCAGTGCTTGCCAAAATACGCATAGATAGCCTATCCACACCTCAGGGTTTGCGTAGCCAAGAAGCAAGGGTTTGGGAGGAGAAGAAACAAGAATAGAGTGTTGAATAATTTTTCTGATTTCTACATTAAATAGCAAATACGTTTGTTAATAGTTTGCTAAAGTCTGCTTATCTTTAAAAACATGTAAAGTAAACCTGACAAACATTCATCCAAAAATGAAAAATGATATATTTTGGACTACATGGAAATTAATATCATTTGGCGACATAAAAGCAAGACGCACATTTTGAAGTAAATAAAAACGAACTAAAATAAATGGTCTTGTGTAGCAGGGGTACAGCCTTTGTTGGAGAAACTTCTTCAATTAAAGCTATCTATCTACTACAATTAAGATAAAAAAGAAAATTTATGAAGATTTTAGTTGCAATGAGATGATTTTTTTTTTGTCGTTTTCCACTGATTTTTTGATTTTTTTTATACATTTTCGCTAACTTCGTATATAACTTTATATATATTCCCAACTATTCGCGTTAAATCTAAATAAACTAAAGCATTTTCATGAGTTAAGCCGGAAATACCGCAAAAGTCGTTAAAGAGCGAAACAAGAGAATTTAACAAAATTGCGAGCCATATTGAATGGCATATTGTATTACGCAAGATACACACACACACACAGACATACAGTGGGACGCCAAATTAATGCCTAGGCGCGAATTCTGCCTGTGACTGGGAAAATGTTTCGCAACAAGATACTCGTGCGAAAGCCGTAGAGCAGGAGCTGTGGGTGGATCCGGAATTGAAGCTGCTAAAGCTTTAGGCTTCGACATCAGCTAGTCACGTTCCGGTTGACTTTGCTTAATAAAATTAAAATGTCTGCACGCGTTGTCGAGTGCGTATGCGTAATATATGTTATGGCCCCGAAAACCACACTCTGCCACACATAATAATCACATTGCGTATTCGAGCCATTTGACGCAACATTTTTGGCGTTCATCATGAAATGAGGACTAAAACCAGCTAATGGCAGCTAACGGTAGCTGGTACCCGAGCAACTATCCGGCATTAGGCGTCAACAGCTATAGGCCATAATCTCTGTTATACATACATTATGCCATTGCATACTTTAGGGAGCGCCCCTAAATTACGTATACGCGCAATTCGAACGATTTTGCAAATTTGCAATTTTTCACACAATGCACTTGTTAATTAAGGCCAAAACACATGTCTGGTAAATGATAAACTTATGTTTATTAAATTATATATATATAATATATATATATATATATATATATATAGATATATATATATGTATACATATGTGTAAAAGCATTTACTGTTGGCTTGCTGGCTTAAATATGTGCACACTTGTATAGAGATGCTTACATGGCAAATCTCTTGTTGACATAAGCTCTGCTGCAGCAGAAATATCAGTAGATTTGAATTGGAACAGGAATTAGTGAATAAAGCCCCTAAAAGTTGACTATGTCAATGAGACAGCGCTTAAGTAACGTTACCCGTATTAAGCACAGCAATGTTGCAGCTAGTTTTAAGTTGGATTACGCACTTTAACAAGCAGCAGATTTTAATTTATTTTTACGTTTTCTTAAAACTGCTCCTTTTAAGACCCTACAGCAGATGAACAAGGCTTATTTAGAATAGCTGGAAAATTTTGGAAAGCTTGCAATTATTTGTTGAAAAACTTATGGCAAGTGACATACAGATACTTGGCAGCAATTTTTATAAAAATATTTTTCTATTAAGAAGCTGTATGCTGTAAGAATCTATGCAACAGCCACACTAATTTGCTATGAACTTTTAATATAATTTCTGATTATCAAAAATGGAAAATTAGTTTATCTTCTTTTTGATTTACCTTATTTTCAACATAACATGATGTTTATTTATAAAGCTTTGTGTCAGAAAAATTTATATATATTTTATTTTTAAGTTACGTTTTTTTTGTTTTGTTGCCCAATTATGTTGAACATTTTATATAGCTTATATAGCTTCTGTTACTGTGAAACAAATACAGTGTCCTCCATAATTTAACTATCGATTGACAAACGAACTGCGCTTGTAAATTACGAGCATCCAGATAGATTCCAAGAACTAGCAAAGTATTCTTAAAAAGACTGTTTACTTATTAGATTGGCTAAGTTCGGAACGATCTTGCGACGACGACACTTACTAAATGGAAGAGCTAAGTTTGGTTAACTTCCCAATTTAACAAGATGGTGCTAAATTAAATTTCAGTTTGTTTTTGGAAAAACAAAATTTAGCAACCTTAAAAAAATCACTCATTATATAACAATGTTAATCACTGAGCGCATTAGGATATATAACATATTACAAAACCTAAAAGGTGATCACATTGTCGGAGATTTAGCTATGAAAAATAAATTAATTTCCCTTGACAGTGGTTACCCCTCAACAGCAAGGAGATTTCTCTATTAATAGCTAGATTTAGCTATCATATAGTTAAAATATCGCATCGTGAGAACACAACTCGATGATGCACATTTTCTGACTTAAACCCTAATGTGAGTTATTGAGGTTTGTTTTTTAGTAGAGTTATGAAGATACCAAATAGTCCAAAACCTTCAAACACTCTATCCTCTTATTTCGACAAATGCGTTATAAAAGGCAGGACACTACCGGTCATCCAACAACTGCGTAAGGCATCCAACAACCAGAAGACCAACGCGAGAGTTTAAGATAGAGTGACGTCGATTGAATTCTGCAAAGAAAGTGCTACAGCGAAAAATTTACAGCCTAGACTAACGCTTTTTACGACTTAGCTAAACATTAAACATTTAAGAGAATGATTAGAATACTATCAAAAATATATATCACATATATATATTGAATTTTTGAATTAATCAGCAATATTGAGATCCTCTTCATTCTAAAATTAAGCTTTTTTGCTTTTCATTCGTTTTATAACATATTCTGGTGTTCCTATATCGAATGCTTTCTTAAATGCACTCTACTCATTCATAAAATTTTCTTTATTTTCCCCTAACTTTACATAATAGATGTGCAAATGCCTTCTTTACAATTTTAAACTAATGTTCATTAGATAAATTTCATTGTACACAAACATATTTTTTTGCTTTCCATTTCGCAGATTAAAGAACATCTTAGCTTTGATATCGAATACAGTGACAAAGGACTATTCCTTGTTCTCTTTTTGTGTTGCCAGGTTAAATTGTTATTGTTGTAAATATTTGATCAAATGAAATGTATTGAAGGTGTTACGTTATGCAATGCATCTTCATATCCCCAACACTTTGTAGTTTATTCCTTTTACTTTTATGGAAAGCTGCTTACATGTCGCCTGACAAGTGAGTGAGTTTGGTTTCAAGGCTTCAATTAACTTAATTAAAAGGAAACTTGGTCAGGCGTCAGTGCCACAGTGGCAAAGTGGACACGTCGTCAGCTTGAAGTGACAGTGGCACTGAGTTATGCTGCTCCCCCCGCTAGCCCCTTTGGATTACTGATGAAACGCTGTAAATTTATATGGCCAATGTGATGGCTATCGGGCAGCTCTATTAGCAGCGATAAGCATAATAAATGACTCCTCAAATGAATGTGCATCCCTTTGCCTTGAGTTTTTAATTAAAGCCTTTTTGCTTTAATTATTCCTTAGTTTGTGTCTACATTTAAGACTTTTCGTCTCTGCTTTCATTTTAATTGTGGTTGTCGTTGTTTCTTGTTGTTGAATATAAGCTTGTCGTAAGTGGAATTTAAACAATGTTTAAATGTTAAAACTAAAAGTTTAGTACTATAGTTGAATTTTGTTCGAAACAATTTAAAAGTAAAAGACAACACGGGCAACATACGTTTTCGTTAACCTTTATTTCATGAATTTTAAACATACGCTTGCATTATTTTTAAAACAATGGCTTCAGAAGCAAGCGCAAGACCTTAGATAAGAGATGGGCTAAGCCAATAAAGCAGGAACTTTTGCTTATATACTAAAAGAGATACAAAGGACTTTAAAGTGACATAAGCAAAATGTAGCGAAGTTTTATGCCAAGAACCAGTGCCATAAAAACCGCATATTTTCTCAATTTAAGAAGTTACATTTTTACAACTTTCAGTGAAAATAGCTTTTTTTCAATATTTTAAGCTTCTATTCTTTCGTACGTAAGATATTTTTGTATATAACATAACGCATGACATGCGAAAAACACTCATAAGATGACGTAGTGTGTTTTAGGAGAGGATTTTTTTATGCTTTTCTTCACTTTAGTAAGCTGTATCAGTCGTATCTTTTAATATAATTTTAACGCTCAAGATTCTGCTACCTCAATAACAACACTATCAAAAGTTGATTGAGTCCATTCAAAAACAATTTTTAATATTTTCCAAAGAGCAAAAAATTAAACTGGGATCTCAACATTCGTTTGGCATCCTATACATGCAGACTTCGCCTTATTAAAATAACCTTCTCTAATTGATCGTAGAGCATGCCACGGCGTGCTATTTTTGCATAAGCTTTTACTCGGTCTCATTGACTCTCATACACTCCTTAACAAAATTTTTTCCTCATTCCTTCTAGAGTTACTCGTTATTTTCGACCTTTAGCCTATTTATAGATCCAATTATGCATTGCACGATCCTTTTCTTGTCTTATAGGTAAATTATAAGAAACGCTATGATTACCTTTCTTTCGAACGGTCTATCCAATTCATCTCTTTATCTATCTTATCTCACCTTGATTCCTCAAATCAAGCTTCTTTGATCAATCACTATACGAACTATAAAAACCCAACTTGGTTAACATTGTTCCTTGGCTATTCTGTTTGTTAAAAAATGTTTAAATTTATATGCTACTTTCTATGTTCATCTTTTGCATTGTAAATTCAAGGTCCTAGCTAGCCCCAGATGTGAGACTATGCAAATCTATACAAAATTCACCCATCAGGCTAGGAATACGGATTAGTTTTATTTTATATTTTCCGTTTCGTTATCATATAATATTTCTTAGTTTTTAAAGTCTTAACTTAACTGGACTTAGCCGTACCCATATATTTATAAATAAACAAATAAATAAACAGGATCAAGATCAGTGACTCTCTGCTTAAAAATAGTTATTTCTGGTAATTTTGGTATCCTAAGATTAAGCAACTCTCAAAAATGCATTATGACAAGAATTTTCTATTGAATTTTGTTTACTGACGCAGCTGATTTCTGCTTGAATGAAATTAGGAATAAACCAAATTACTGCCTTTTGACTAAAGAGCAACCAGTAGCCTGCAAGAACTACGAATGCATCTCGAAAAATGCACTGTTTTTGGTGTGCCTAATGGGCCGGCAACGTTATTGAGCTGTGCTTTCAAAAAACGGCCAAGGCCGGCACTTTATTGTAAATAGCTAGTGCTATCTTCCGATGTTCGAATATGTTGCACCGAATACACCAAAATTTTACCCATTTGATAGAGTCGTGGACTACATTTAACTGTTCAAAATTTTTGATTTTAATTTAATTGGCTAGCACTTGAAAATCTCTCTTTAATCTATAGGCGCGATTGGTCAAAAAACTTTTTCAAACCAAATACAAAAAGCGATCGCACCAGACTTAATTGTCCTGATTGTGGCTCGTATAATATTCCCTATAAATAAGTTTCAATATTATTATGGGAATCGTATGAAATATAAATGGTATTTTTCTAACATTAACTATTTGACAAAAATATTGCTATATATTACACTAGAGTCTGAAAAATTTAAAACTAACGATTAATTCTGAATTCATTCTCTAAAACAAATACTCTTACTCACAAGTATCTGATAAAATTTTTAAGAGGTATAAAAAAGACCCAAGTGGTCAAAAGGGTTAATCGAAATATAAAATTTTTAATTGAGCACTAGTTGCATTATTAAAAGTTTAAAAGGCTAAGTTTATTTTTATTGTCCAACATGCGGTAAAGTTCTTTGTAAATAATTGTTAGCCAGAGACTTCTAATGTATACTTTGAGATACTTAATCTTTGTAATGCTGAAAATGAGGTTTTCACTAAATCTTGTAGCCGCAGCAACGGGGTCAATATCCAAGTGTGTTAAGGTTTTCCTTACCTCTATTTGAGGTTATACGTGTATGCCTGAGTAGATTTGACAATAAATCGAGAACGAGACACAAACAACAACAACAGCAACAGCAAATTGTACTGTACACAAATCTGCAAAGTCCTTTTGTAAGCTTAAACGGAAATCAAAATTTCGTAAGTTCCTGATATCCGGCACCTGCATGTCCGTGCGGTTTATCCACTGCTCTCCTTTGGTTTGTTATTAATTTCGATTTGTACGTGTTTTGGCATTTTTGCTTATCAAAATAAAAAGGTTAAGCCTGAACAAACTGACAGACGGAAAGACAGTTGAGCAGACAAAGGTTTGAGTTTTTTGTACGTCTTGTTGTTGCATGCATTTTCAAATTAATTTAGTGCTATATAAACCTGTCGACTGGGCCTTAGCGTCCGCACTCGTAGATGCTATCGCCATACAGAACCAATTTCTGCTCGCATTCAAGCGTAAACTTGAAGAGTTGTATGTGATTTATTATGTGAAAGTGTGTGCACATGTAAAAGCAGCTTTACTTTTAATCTTTCACTTGCTTGGCTCTGTTACAACATGGCACAGAATTGGACACAATCTTACACAGCTCGTACATACCGCTACCGATACCATACACGCAGAGAAAGCTTTCTTGTCAGTGGCTTTCATCAACTCACAATAACCCAGCTTTGCCAACAATACAAAGATATCTTTTAAATAAAGTATAATAAAAGGTATAAGGCTTATAATACGAGCGTAACCTTGCCTTTACCCATTGCCATAGCAAAATGCTTTCATTTGTGAGAGCTTAAGTGCTGTCTTGCTCTGGGCACAGAATACAATAGATTTGCAAACAGTAATTGCGGCAGATATAAAACACCTGGCCTCATTAAATCTACTATTTAATTTAAACTTTTGTAAATGTTGCCAACTTACCCCATCCGGTATGCATTTAGTTGTTGCGCTGGGCGCACAAAACTCACGAAGGACATCTTGTAGTTTGCGTGTCGAATCTGTATGTAAAAGGAAACGTAGACAGATTTTAGTACATTTTGGTTTTCCTCAAAATAATAAAGAGTAATAATATTCAAAGTGTCAGGTGAATTATTAAAATTATTAAATAAACAGTAATATGTTCATCTTATGTATGGAATAACTTCTTTATTTTCTCAAGATCAACTAAGGTCGCTCTTCTCATAGAGCTAATTCCATGCATTGCAAATGGACCGGCAATAACTTATTATTTTTAATTTTTAAATTCGCAAAACGATTTAGATTAAAGTAGAGAGCTGCACTTTTTGGCCAAAATTGGACGCGGTTATTTATTTCATTGGAAATGTTCAATATCCTTCAAACATAATCAAAGTGCATCAGTGTCTATTTTTGACAATAACATTGATATTTTCCCTTTCGAAAATTGTTGGATTTGTATTAAATATGACGCCCCATCGAATGTCTCTTAAAGTTTATTGTGAATATGTTCATACCATACAGATAATCTGTCTATCGACGTTTCCATAGAGATGATTTCAAAAAAACAACCGGAGTCCTTACTGCAATAAGATCTGTCTTAAAAATAGATAAACAAAATTGATGCATGAACGCTTCCAAGAAGAAAAATACTATTCCAAAGACTTGTGAACCCGTGACATCGTCGTCTACTTCCATGCCAAAACTAAAAATTCTTTGGTTCAAAGATCATGCTTTGTATACGACGGGACAAGAAGTGTGAGCTGCCAAAACTTGCGAAACCATTAAGGGGAAACGGATAGCAAGGTGATTTTATAACATGATAACTCTCGGACCTATGTGGCTATAATGCTCATGTATTATCTGTAAAGACTGGAGGAATAAGAGGTTGTAGCCCACCCGCTGCATGATTCCGACTCTGTAATCTACTTTTGGGTTTACCGCTAGTGGTATTTTTTAAAGATATATAGCTAATCGTCTGAAACGAATAATACTTTTAATATCACATGTCTAACCTTCTTTTATTATCAAAAAAAAAAAAAAAAATACGGACAGAATTAGTTACAACTCCCAGTATTATTATTTGATAAAAAAAAAGTAAAATGTATAATTGATGTCAAATATAAAATTTGTTGATTTTTATTGTAAATCATCTTACTATAAATCATATATAACTATTAAACTGCATTGACAGAAGTCACTAGCATTGTACGAGTATTTTGTATCTCAACACACGCACTCACAGATACTCATACCTTCCTCAGGCGCATTCATCTTAAGAGACAAGCGACATCCGGTGCATTTGACAGGTTGAAAGAAGTCAAATTCTATTACACTCTCTAGGAGTACAGGAGTTGTTTATGCAAGTATCTTTTGTGCAGTTGCAATGTGTGACTGCGGTTATCTATAAGTTTGGATTGGTGTGTTGGAAGTGTTTGTGTGGTGGGCGGTGCGGTGCGGTGCAATGCGGTCTAACTATTTTCAAACACGCTGACTCGACGACACATCAAAAGTGTCAACAACAGCTGCATGCCACATGAACTATTCAAGTGCGTACACTTTACTGAATTGCGGTTGCAGTCTTCAACAACAGCAGCAGCAGAAACTACCACACCGTTCATTAAGTTAAGATAAATAGGCGTTTGCGTGTGTGTGTGTGTGTGTGGGTGAGTGTGCGGCATGTGAAAGTTTGTGTGGGCGCCCTTGCAAAGTACTGAGGCCAACAAGTATTTTGTTGCATGCCACAAACTCAAAACTTAAAGCTGTGGCAAATACAATTGCAAAGGTAAATTGCATGCAAATGTAAAACAATTTTAACTACTGCCACATGTTGCCTACACACTAAATATATAATTTCATGCAGCACGCCAGCCCTGGAAAAACAATTGCAACAAAAGTGGCATAGAAAATGTAATGCAAGCTCCTTCCATTAGTTAATTATACACTAAGGATACCTTTCCATACACTTTTCATTTGCCGCACAGTGTACTACAGAATTGTGGCAAAGTTGTTATATTTCATTTAATGTTTGTGGGGCATAAGTAGCGCATTATCCCTCACATGCACCTGTATTTCGATTTCAATTGGATTTATTTTTGCATGTTGCGAAAAAGCAATTTTTTTGTGGCGCCATCTATCTATAGTTCGTTGGAAACAGTCATTTTTCACAATTAATGGTGATAAAGTTAATTTTGCGTATATAGTATGGTATAATATTTACAGATACTGGCACTATTTTCTACAAAAGTGTCCAGCTTCTTGCATGTACAGATGATATTGATATCATTGGGCGTTGTAAGAAAGATATCACTGCTGCGTTTTCCGTATGAGCTCTACAACGACATAGATGTTAGCTCGGCCATGCCGTTCGTATGAACGAAGATGCTCCAGCAAAGAAGGTATTCGTCAAGAAAGTTAACGCATGACCTAAGCTCAGATGGAAAGATCAAACCTTAAAAAAATTAAGCAAATTAAATATATTTCTTAAAAACGACTAGATCGTTTATGCTTTAGTAAGCGCAATCAAGTTATTAATTATGGATCTTTCTTTTAAGCGATTTGTAGCATATTGCTCTTAATTAATATAATAACCAGTGAACTTTGTTCTGTACGATAATTTGCCTATTTTGATCTTAATAGCAATAATCATTATAATATTTATGTGGTTGTCCACACATCACTGGGCATCTGTAATACTTATAAGAGTTTTGAGTAATATCGATGTTAAAGATACTCGACGTTTTTCAGAGTTGTTTGGTAAAGATATAATCTTTCTTCAAGATTGGCTTGTGCACCATATTTTCAATGCTGAACCGCGATCGTGGGCATAAAAGCCAGTACATTTTTTTTGTATTCAATTGAAGTTATTTGTGCTGCGCGATACGAAAAAAATAAATCAGAATTGTTTAGGCATTTTTTAACCAAAGTTTGATTAGTACTGGGAAGGTCGGCTGACAATATTTTGTACCCCGTAGTTCCTAGCACATTTAACAGAGAACAAATCAAACCAATGTACTTTCTTCACAAGCATAAAGCTTTCGACTTTCTAAGTACAAAGTAGGAATTTGATCACAACTGTTTCACTTTGTCGAGTAAGTCGTGGCACTAGAGCTTATCAAATGTTTGCTTAAAATAGTTAAGAGCTAAAAAAAATATGAATTCTTTATACTAATATTTTATTTAATTATTTATTCTTTGAAAACCTTTTAATTTTCAATACTATTTTGGGATTCCTTTCTTAGCAGTGTTTTCGGAAGCACGAATAATTAGTTTTTAGTTTATACAACGATTTTAAATGAATTGTCTAGTAATTTTAATTAAAACTACCATGCCCAATAAAGGCGCTAAAATCTTTACTTAAAAAGCAATCCGAGAGAAAGATTTGGGGACCAGAACATATTTAATACAGACAATTGATTTCTTTTATTAAAAAAAATTTCACTGTATTCCACAGTCACCATCAGTGCATTACATTTTGTCATATCATTCTTCACAAGCATACGTTTACATTCTATCAGAGTAACTTGGTGAGCGATGTAGGGGAGCTGTAGACTGTTCGTCCATCAATATATGTACTATGTAGTACTTGTCTATTATATTGTATATGTACAAATACCAGCCACTGTCACTACTCATTGTCCACTTAGACATCGTTTAAGCTAACGATTAAAATGGCGCCACTGTCGCCATTTCATGTCTGTTTCAGTGCAAAAACTTAATACCGATGAATAGGCGGATGCATTTAAGCTAACCGAGCACGTTTGAGACTAATCAAGCATTAATAGTATGTTTGCAGTTTAATTGCAAACGTCCCAAGTGCTTAAAATAAAAACTTGTATATATATGGAAGAATAAGCGTGTTTCAGTTTAAATTAGGACTTAAATATTTTGTTAAAAGAAAATCAGCGCAGAACTTAACTTGACTTTGGACTACGAAGCCAGCAGAAAATTGACAAGAACTAAGAGTGCATTCCACAATGTTTAGTATGCACTTGGACTTAATTTTTGCAAAATGGTAAAGCCCAGGACAATATAGTGAATGGTAAGGTGTACTGTAAAATTTTTTCAAACTAGTTTTTTTCAAAAACGTATAGGGTCGACTTGCCTAAAATGTAGTTTCAACAAGCTGGTGCTATAAGCCACACAGCATATTAAATATTCGTAAATAGACGATATGTTGGAGGTGCATATGCCAAAATTAGATCCAGTATATAGACTATTTGCAGCGCAGCCCCAAATTATTTTTGCATGAAATTTTCTTAATACACAAAATTAAGTTTAACTCAAATATAAATAAAAAATTTCTTAGCTTTATCTAAATATTTTTTTATTCAAACTAGCAAGCTTTTAAACCCTTTAATGGAAAAACCAACGAGGACATCTGAATTTTGAAACAATGTAAGAAAATATGGTGTGCGACAATTTTGAATAAAAATATCTTAAAATGGTTTCCGAATCCTAATATATACGATATAAATATGATATTTTATTTATGTAAGCTGAAAACTTTTCTTTCATTTAATTTTTAAGCTCGAACAATTGATTTACCATCATATGTCATAATTAAAGCAAACATCGATATAGTATATTATTCGTTTTGCTTGTTTTTAAATATTTACATACTTTAATGATTGCGCTTAATTGGTGAATGTCCGAAATATGGCAAACAGATGACCGCGCAACCAATCACAATCTTTCAGTTGGCACGCAGATATAAGTCAATGTGCTAAAAGCAATAAATAATGTAAACTTCATGATAAATAAATTCATTTGTCGCACTTACAATGCATGCATTTTTTTAATTTTTATTTTTGTCCTTATATTGTTTAACAAACGAATTCAATTAGCAGCCAACATTCGGGCAAATAATTGCAAAAATACAGAACAATAAATCTGTCACTTTACTGTTTACATGGCCCGAAGGCAAACTTTGGAAATGGTTTTATTTTACATATGTATATATGTATATATATATATGTATACATGTGTTTGTAGAAGATAATATGACGCTTAATTAGATACATGAATACGTGCATTTAAGGCTTTAAAAAAATTAAATTGAAATTGTAATACAATTAGGCTTCTATTGTGTTTTGTCTGTAAATAGACACAGGATAGCAAAGTTTGCTTCAACTTCTTGAATTGCATAAAAAAATTAATTTTAATAAATTTCTGAAAATTTTGATATGCAACACCAATTTTGGCGATTACAGAACCGCGATTTTTGCCAAATTTTTACCAATATTTATTATTATTTTTTTTTTGTTTCTTTGAGAGCTGAATCAGTTAAGGTAAAGGGTAGGTAATATGGCTTATAATTGTATTCGCCAAAGGGTTTGGTCTTTGAGGATCTATTTATGTTATGCCGAACTTTTAGCATTTCATTGCTGAGATCGATTTGAAATAGATGATATGTATGAATATGTTTTATTATGTAGTTTGCTGGTACCACGGCAGTGATCTTTAGACCTGGCAACCAATCGCATACACTGTTCTTGGAAACATCTTTAAGATGATAAGGCCTAAATTAATGTGGTGGTCAAACTGCCATTTTGTTGTAGTTAGAGCCTATATGCTAATTTTCGTGGTTCTAGTTTCTTTGCCGGACACTATATGAGCTGTGTACTTTATGAATTATTTATTCCATCTAAATTAATAAATAAAGAATTTATTAATAATATGATAACCCTAACCAGCATAATCTATGTATTATTGTTTGAGCAAAATATTTTTTCAGAGTAAAAATAAAATTAATAAATGTATATCTTAAAATAAATTTAACCTAATGCGTCACTTTACGGGTATTAACGGGAATTAACCCCCAAAATGTCCAGCTATTGTTGTTCAATAGGAAATCTCTAGATTCGCACATTTATCTCAACAAGGAACTGGACTTTCTTAACAAAGCATAATATTGTGGAATGCGGTTCTTAGGAAGGAAACAGCGTTACCGACGACTCTCGCAGTTACAGATATAGATAGCTACACTGCCGCAGTATTTGACGTTATTCTCACTTCGCTGATGATGCCGCCTTAGTAGTTGTAGCCAAGCAATTCCAGGACCCTCAGGAAAAATGCGGTGCAGCAGTAGCCAACATTAGGGATTGGTTAAAGAGAGCGAAACTGCAGCTAGCTGACCATAAGACTGAGTCAGTACTTATGAGCAGCATGAAAGTCATCGAGACTATCAAGTTGACAGTCGGATCCACAGTCGTCCATTCAGAGAGAGCTATTAGATACCTGGGAGTCTATCTAGATGCAAGACTATACTTTAAGCATTTAATGAATGCCAGCGTAAGAGCTCCCGAGCTTGGCAGAGACCCAAGCCGAATAATCCTGAACACGGGGGGACCAAAACAAGCACGACGGCGCCTCCTGATGGAAGTGCTGGAAGCAACGATGCTCTATGGTGCTCAGATCTGGGCCAAGAAAGCAACAGAATCAACATCCTATAGGCGGAACAGTTTCAGATGATGCTGCATTGGTCATCGCAGGCATGCTACCAATCGACTTGCTCGCTGTCGAGCCAAAGGCGTTCAAAGGCAACAACAATACCAACAGCTTGATGGCCTCTAGAAGCATGACAGGGAAGATGGGACACATCCACCAAGGGGAGGTGGAGCCACTTTCTAATCCCTGATGTGAAGAAGTGGGTTCAGAGTAGTCATGGTCAAGTGAATTTCTACGTGACACAGATGTTGAGTGGCCACGGCGTGTTCCGTAAATACCTCCACCGCCTTGGACACGAGTGCTCATCCGAGTACCCACTTTGCGCAATAGACGAAGACGCCGAACACGTAAATCTTCACTGTCCCCGATTTGATACCTGCGAGGTTTAGAAGGAAATCTGAGGGGACGAGAAGTGGGAAGCCGCCAGTGATACCATGAAGACGCTGCAAACCGTGGAAAGGCTGAGATGTTTGAGAGGTATGCAATAATATTGCATCCGCTTAGACCCTGCGTAGTAATGCGGCCGTCCCGCAGCCCTTCTCAACACCAACCTTCTTTTTTCTTTTTTTCCATTTTTCATCGCATTATTCTTTTATTCTACGTATACACTTTACTTAAAAAATAAAAAATTTTTGGTCCTAACATTTCCTTTTCGTATTCTCATACATCTGAGATTGCTAAAACCCATTTGAAAAGATGTGGTTCTTGTTGTTATTATTGTTGTAGCTATTTCAGAGCACCAGGTATGTGAATTGTCAAATTTTTATGAAAATAAAGAAAATTGAAAAAAGAAAAAAAGAATCCAATTCGGCAGTGAATTCGAGACTCAGTAACCAATCTTTGGAAAATTTTGAAGGTGTCGATATTTTTCCTCAGGCTGAAAAATGGTATGGTTTTTTGTTTTGTATGGCTAGTTCACTTATAGGGACTTCTTTCGTCAGGCAGAGATCACCCTGGTGCTTGCGACATGATACCGAAAACGTTTAAACAAATCCGTTTTGGAATTTTGTATCAAGTCCATTAATAAAATACAACAGCGACTTTCTTGAACCTTGAAAACCCTTATGGAATATGGAAGAACCATTGTTTGAAGATATGGGCGATTTGAAAAACCAACCCATAGCAGATTCCGCTCATTTTATTGGGTAATATTGATTTCCAATAGCTACCAAGTTTTAAATCAATTTAAATTTACTATATTTGTATTGAAACTAAGACTTGTGTTAAGTTTTGAAATTCCCGAAAAGCTTAATGAAATTAAAAAGCAAGTCAATATCTTATGCATATAACTTTTGTCAGTTTTCTGGGTGTAATTAGATTTTTTTATTTTAAAAATTTGATGAATGTCACGATCAAGCCAAAAAGGCATAAAAGACTTGAAACAAAAATAAAACAGGTTTGATTATGTTTTTTGAACTACATACCAACAATGTATTTTCAATATTTTTTAACCATTATCGTTTTATATGCAAATTTTGTTTTATTATTATAATCTTACAAAAAAAAAAGAAAAATGTATTGCCTTTATTCATGGTGAATAAGATTAAATAAACAGTTTAATCTTTCAATTTAAACCATTTTTAATATGCATAATATAATGATTGGGGTAAAAGTACGGCAAGACATTTTAATCTTTCTTGTATTTTGTTGCACAGTGTAATTTAGCTCAATAAAAGTAAATATACTTTATTTACAATGCCGGTTTAAACTTTCATATTGTGTTAACAAATAGCATTACGCATAATTATCAGATTTCAAATTCATATACCAATGGAATACACTAATTAATAAATTTTACAATACAAAAAATAAAAATTGTAAAACAAATTAAAACAAATGTTTTTTACTTACATGAGGCCAATTCCTGCAGCTGCAAAAACTCACGCGGCGATAATTTATCCCATTTCTGTGCAATACCAATATTCATTTTGCCTGAAAATATGCAATACAAAATAACATTTTAACGTAAATAGTGACAAATTATAATGCACACATATTGTACAAACAGATATGCATTGTTTTATATATTACATATGTGAAAGCGATAAGGGCAGAAAAAGCCAGCCAGCAGCTGAATTTTAAATGCAAAAATTGCTATGATTTATTTATTCGAACTCAGTCCTAAATGGAAATTTATTTACTAACAGCCGACGACAGATTGCATGTTTCGTGTATATGTATTGTATTGGAAAAAATTCTTAAATCAGCGAAAATTTTGCAAAAAATTATTGCTGGTTAAAAAAAAAAAACACTTATCGATGAAATTTATTGGGGAAAATACTACAAGCGAGATGTTTTAACGAAAAAAAAATTGTTTAGTTGTTGGGACTCATTTTTACAAGAATAAAACTACAAAAGGTTCTTCGTAAGTGATTCGGTAATTGGTCTTGATTTGGGTGCTCCTGATTTTTAAGTTTTTGCAAAGTTTGAAATCTTAAAAGAAAATGAATCTACGATCATAACACAAAATCGATTTAAATTTTTTTGTTGAATCAGAGAAAAACTATTCTTCACATGAACTTGTTGTTTTTTGGTATTGTTAAATTCTTTATGTCATTAAACTTTTTTTACTTCACGTGGTCGTTCCTCTTTTAGCAAAATATGCAGTTTCCAAACAAGGGAAAAGCTTGCTTAATCAGTCGAGTTCGTTAAGCAGTTGAAGTCGATATTGAGGGACTAATCCGTGAGATACCGACCGATATGCGGAAAGAAGTTTGTCAAACGTGCATTCATTGTGTGCACATCTTGCAGCGTCAGACAATTACATGAAATTACCGATTGATTCTATACAATTTGGTGAATATTATTATATTATCAATATTCAAAAACCAAAAAAAAAACCTTTTTATTATCATTATCAAAAATAAAATTAGTTTAGATATGTTCGATGGAACATTGTCCAATTGTTAATAAAATCGGCACCAAATTTTTGGTTGAATAAGGGAAAATGTTTTGAACTTGTCATTTATTGTATTTTTAAATTCTCAATGTCTTCTCTCTTGTAGCGAAATAGTGATTTCAAATCATGGGTAAAATTTGCTTTGGTGGAATAAAAAGACTTGAACAATTTTGCATTGAATCCAAATAAAATAGTTTATCGTTGGCTGTTCGATTAAAACGCTCTAATATCACAAATTATTTATCGCCTTGGAAAACTCAATGCAACATTTCATTACGAAATTGAACAAAAAAGCTTTTTTTGGGGTTTTTTTTATTAAAATAATATTATAAAAATTACATTATTTATAAATAATGCATTATACGCTTATAAGTAATGGGCAGCTTTTGTGGTAAGCTGATAAGTCAGACAGAGACTAGTTTCGACGCATCGAGTTTAGTAACAAAGAAGTCTAGTGACCCAAAATTTTGAAGCTGTGGAATGGAAGTCTTTATTGGGTCAAGATCCATGTCAAGTGCAAAATTAATTCACAGAACTGTTCGAAATGACTAACCAAACAAATTTTGGTTTCGTAATGCGATTTTTCACTTTCGAAATGGTTTTTTACATCGGAGAAGTGCTGGAGTTGGGGAGCGGAGAAAGGTTTCCAAGTCATGTAAAAATGAAGTGGGTGTGATCTACTATGAGGGGAGCGTAGCGATTTTACAACATGATGGCGCTTGGCCTTATTTGGCTATAAGGGTTTAGTGTTGTCTGGTAACACTAAAATGGTCGCCAGTAGAGATCTTTTGGAGTAATCGAAAAGTAACTTAATGATTAGGTCGACGCCAAAGAGAACTCAATTGCTAGAAACAGAATTCAAAAATTGCCACAGAGAAATGAAAAAGAAGTGTTCTCCGACGCACAATATTTTGAATAGTATGTGATTAACTTTTTATTTGTAAATAAAAGTTATGTTGATTATTAATATATAATAATATTAACTTTTTCTATCCAAAAAATTTAAAATTCCAATAGCAACCTCTAAAAAACTGTAATTACAACTGTCAGCCTTAGAGCCGTGGCTTATTAAATGGAATATAGTAATTAACACCGACAAGTCTGTTCAGGTAGTATACACACTGCGACAACTTTTTTGTTCAGAAGTCTCCATCTTTGGTCAGACACTACCCACTGCAAGTAGCGCTAAGTTCCTGGGCCCCACCTTGGACAGCAGGCTAAAATGGAGGGCTTATTTAACAAACAAAATAATTCCAGCTTAAACAGAGGCTCAAACGCCTGTACAGGCTCCTCAGATCTGCATCAAGCCTTAGCACACGCAACAAACTTTTGGTTTACAAGGCCAATCCGAACATACGGGATCCAACTTTGGGGAACCATGGCCACATCAATCTGTAACATTATTCAAGTGTTTCAATCAAAGGTACTGCGCATAATAGTGGGCACCCCATTTTATGTGAGGAACTCCGTCCTTCATACAGACCTCAATGTGTCAAACACACAATCAGCGACTATAGCCAGAGGTATAAACAACAACATTCAATTTCGGAGGCTTAAGAGATTCCACCCGCTTGACTTAACCTTCCGCTTCAAATTATTGTAAATATTCCATCATTGTAAATTTGCCATTGTAATTGTATGTTGGTCATTGTAATATAATTAATCTAAATTAATTGCAAACCCAACGGCAATGTAAGCCTTGAAATTTAGTTATTGTCTAGCAGATAGATTCTACACAAAACATATATTGTAAAAAAAAATTAAAATTAGAAGTGCTTTTCATACTAATGGACTTTTTTCAATATACTTCGACCACAAAAGATAGTGGCTGAATCCATTTAGATTTAGAGAAAGAAAAGAATAATCATTCGCAATTTTTAAAAAAGAAAGAACATTATATTGATACGTTGACTATAGAACACTCAGCTATTTAAAAATTTTGCCATATTTAAATTTAAATCATACTATCAATTCATTTGTAGAATTATGTTTTTGTATATTTTTATTCATATAAAGATTTTTTTAATTCAGGCAGCACCGCAGCAAATATTAATTATTTAAATTTCTAAAATAGAATTTATTGTCCACAATGATTTTGATGGAGAATTTATCGGGATTTAATTTAAAGAATTGCGGAAAAAAATCTTTTGAACTTAATTTATTAACTTCTAAAAAAGTGTCAGTTATACTCAATAAAATCATGGCATAATTTAACTCACAAAAATGGAGTAAATCTTAATAAAATGAATTTTGCATATAGTGTATGTAGTCATTGAGTTCTGCTTAGAGCTTGTTTGAATTTTTGCACATTAATTCGAAAATGCACACTTTAAAAAGCACCCTATATTTAATTATTTTTGTTTGACACACTTATATGATACGCCAGAGGCATGCCCCTCTTTCTATGTTTTCATTAAAAAATTAATAAATTTAGTGACAAAACACACATATAGCTATTCACACGCGCTGATATTTTTAGTCATAGCTAAGTAGCTTCGGCATTAACTACACAAAAAAAAAAAAAAACAGCGCAACGCCCATTAGAGGGAAAAACGGAGCGCTCTCCTGACGTTAGTAATCATGTCATATTTTTTACTTGGTACGTCATCATCATTAGCAGCAAACATAAACAACAGCAAGAAGTAGAGGAAGGAGATTCTTGTGCTTAACAAGAACAACGCCAAGAGCAGCAACCATCATCATAACAATAATCATAATGATTTGGTTTCCCTTGCTGCCGCTGCTGCTGGTTGCATGCCTCTTGGTTTGCTGGTGGTGCACCCTCCAAATTTATCGATGTTGCCTTGGCTGTCAGTTTAGCCATCATCTTGTTCAAATCATTTGTCGTTACGCGCTGTTCGGGGTGACATTTTGGAAAAACTCACAGACACAAGCACAAACACGAACAGACACTATCGCATAGTCATGCAAATATTATGGTATCACGCCCACATGACAAACAGCGACAGAGGCACAGGTACAACGAGGCGTATGCGTTATATGCTCGACAAATGGGCAGTTGGACGCACACACACACATACACACGGCTACATATGAAGAAAGCGCCAGAGGCATTTGAATTTTTGCTATTTACCAAGTGTTTATTTATACTTTTGGCTTCTTAGCATTTTTATTTATTCATTTGGCCAAATATTTTTATACAGCTTTTGTTTCGCGGCTCTCGCTCTTATTGTTATAGTTTTTGTTGTTGTTGCTGTTGTTGATATTTTCGTACTGATTGCCGTCGGCTATTTTCAGCAATACTCATGTGTTTGGTTTAATTTTAGCAAGTGTCAAGCATTATTTTAAAATCATATGATGCCAAATAAATTGAATAATTGATGAGCCTATCAGTCAGTTCGTCCGGCAGTCAGCTGCTTGTGCGAGGGAATGCATTTTTCGGAAAATCCTATTAGTGTATTAATTTGAAAAAAATTCTCTTAAATCGAAAACAAATTGTGTTTATTGTTTGCACATCAATGGTGCTCTTTTCAAAAGTTTCTCTTTTGATTATTAGAAATTTTGATAAAAATCAAGTGTGATTGCTTTTTGTACTCAGTGTAGTTTCTGTAGTTTTAACTTAAGAGTAAGCTAAGCGTTTGTAGTAAGTACTAAAAACTATGTCATTAAAAATGTTTATTTTTTATATGAATTATCAGTTTTACATTGTTTGGGAAAAACTAAAAAAAAAATTTAAAGTTTAGAGCTTAAATTTGAAAATTTTATCATCAATTAAAAGTGCTATCGAAATGGAGAAATGTTGCCAATAAAATGTTGCTATTTTTTTGTATTATTGTTGCTGTGCTTATATAATATACAAGGAGCGTACGCGCCCTTTAGGCCATTATCATTATACACAGCTCATTAAAGTGCTCGAAAGAGAGTGGGCCAAAAAACACTAGCACATTTTACATCAGCGATAATAAACTAATGAAAATGCAAATAAAAATGCTTAAAGGCAATAAAAAAAATGCACACACACATACTCACGCAAATAAGTCATGGTACCATGCGGCGTATACGTAACGCGCTATGCCGCTGTTAATTGCGGCCATTAATGGAACCACATTGTATTGATATGCGAATATGCGTGCGTATGTTTGAACTGTAGGCCTCTTTAAGCCGCTGAGGCCATTCCAAGAAGTGGGCTTGCCCTGGCCATAATAAAATGCCCATCGAGAGCTATAAATTGCCATCAAATGGCATCAGCCACGACCATGTCATGACATCCTCCATTTTCATGCTGTGACTCGCACAAAACTCCAATAAATGGCATGGATTTTATTTTAACATATGTATTGATGCTGGAGCACACATACAAGTAACATATATCTACAATTTTTTTGGAACTCGGTTCAACGTACTCTACGGGTTCAACTGCCTACTGCACGGCTTTTTTATATGTTGCTCACATAAAATATTATTAGATTATGCTCGTTGAATGTAATTCGCATACAATCAACGTCAGCAGCTTGATATGTTTTTGTCTTTGCTTATTTTTATGGGTTCACTCTGGTTTTTCTTTTTTTTTTGTATTTTTTGGTTTTCTGGTATGCCAAAAAGGAACCTCTGAAACTTTGGCATATTTATTGTGTTAACAAAAAGAAATATGTATAAGCTCGTAAAAAGTGGCAGCGTTGAATTTTACACCAAACAAAATGCGAAATGTGAATTTTTATTTTGTTGTTTTTTTTTTTTTGATATATGCTTGTCGGAATTATATCTTTTATTCCGCTAAATTATAAGAATAATAAAAGGCGGACGCATATTGTGATTTTTTGTATTTTGATGATATTTTAAACTTCCTTTTTTCATGTTAAATAAAGACAAAAGCGTTTGAAATAATTTTTTTTATAACATGTCAATAACAGTTTGTTTTGTTGCTTTTTAATGGTAAAAGATTTTAATGGCCTTCAATGTGCATAATTTTAAAGGAAATTGTAAAAACTGTTGAACATAATTCATTTTTATGACTACAAATTATGCGCATTATTAGATTTACGCAAATTTTAATTTTAAACGTAAACTATTTAAGCCTAATTTAATGTTAAAAATGATTTAATAAAAAAAAGCATTTATAAATGTTAATTGCATTTGATATGCATGTTCAGTTCTACTAATTGCAAATGGCACAAAATATATTATAAAAAAATAAAAAATTCAAATTTTACTTTTTGACAAATTTTACTAAATTTATCTTAATCAAATTTATCACGGATTTATTTGCGAATCCAATCAAGTGTCACACAAAATTTTAGTAAATATGCTTTTACACTGTAACAAAAAGTTTTTGCGTTATTTTTTGTTTACTAAAAAAAACAACTTTTCATAAATGTTATCAAGAGTTGGTAAGCGGAATTTTGCTTCAATTAAAATCATCACAGCGTAAAAAGTTGAAATAAAAAAATGAAAAATACTTTTTGCATTGCATCATAAATAAACTCTGTAAAATATAATACGATTACTCAGTGAAAAAGAAAAAACAAATATTTTGCAATCGATAATAAACTATCGCAAAATGCTTAAAGCATGTTGAGGAGTATTATATGGCCAATATGTGGGAGTGAGACTCTTGTTCACATGGAAAAGATACGTGCTGAATGTGTCTAGATTTATTAATTTGATTTCTATTTGTACTGAGCATTAATTTTATTATTATTTAAAATTTATTATTTCGCTTGGGAACTTAGACCCGCTACTAGTGGCTTCCAACGAACACTGTTTTGCGCCGTCTATCTAGCTCTGTCCCATGTTATGTCCAGTGCCATCCTGACAATACTGCTTCCAAAATCATGCACTACCCATGTCCTTCTCTTCTCCATATTTGGAGATGTATATGGCGCTCATCTTTGACACAATACAGTTCTGCATTCGATATTATGTTTGGCTAAAATATCCCGCATATAATCTTCAAACATTTGTTGCTGAAGACTTGAAGTTTCTGTGTCATCTTTTTGGTGGTAACCCATGTCTCACTGGGCATTTTAAATGTAACAAAACCATATTCAATTTTCAGCTAAAGTCTATGAGTGGACTTAAGTCATTCTTAATGAAGATTGCGCCCGCTTGTAATAATCTCACATTGGTGAGAAAGCAATAAAGCTTATAGCGTTTTATATTTCGGGCCGTAACTAACTCTTAATATTACTATAATAGAACGTATCTTAAGTACTTCATATCTGACTTAGTTTTAGTTTAAATGAATTAGTCGCTGTACACTTCACTGACAGTTATGTTTTTGATAGATTTTTTGCAAATTTTAAGCTAAAGATTACAGATCTTCCAGAGATCCTATTCCCAAAATGTGTTTGTATGTTTTATACAGGGTAGGCCATTAATAATCAACTTGACTTTTGGAAAAAAATCATCATGAAGCTTATACTGTCGGTTCTATGCCTGTAAAACTCTCAATTAATTGAAGATATACGAACAAAAAGTGACTAGTTTATGTTTGTGTGGTATTTATGCGATGATGGAGCATTATCGAGCAATGATAACATATTTGTGCTGCCTATTGTTTGTGAAAATGGTATCGTCGAAAAATCGTGATTTTGCCTGGACACCAAGAAAATGTATATTTAAAATCCATGATGTACGCTTATAAGGCAAGGACCACAACTCAACTAAAAGACAACAGGCGACGCGAAATTGAAGTCATATCGCTCGATACGTTGGCCAAAACAAAGGAAAACTCAGAAAAAACAAGCACATCTTTTGCTCAAGGCCAAAGGTGGTTTACGCGATATCATTTTTAAAAAGTTGGTCAAACATATCTGCTTGAACTGAAATAAGTGCTTATTAAAACAAAAACAATAGAATGTCTTCTTCATTTATTCCACTTTAAATGGTGAAGTATTATCATCACGTAAGCGTTGTCTTAGTGACGTTGGACTAAATATGTTGATGCATGGGTGCCACAAGAGTTTGCAAAAAATATCATGGATCGAATAACTATCTGAGAATCGTGAACAGATGTGTTTTTAAATTGAGTGATAACTGGTGAAGCCAAATGAACTACTTACGACAATATTAAGCGATTGGAGTTATAGTCGATTGTTCAAGCCGGTTTTTAAAATAAACAAAGGTTTACAGAACGGCTTGAACATAAAGACCAGATATTTTATCAGTGTTGTATAATAAACCTACCTACAAAATGGCAGTAAGTTATCGCACGAAATTGCTTACATTTGACTTAGATTGGATCATTCTAGATATACTAAATGAAGCCTTCAATTTTAAATAAAAATAATAGATTAGTTTTTGCTACAGTATATGCGATATGAATTTTATTGTGAGACTTTTACTATGAAAGCCTTGAATTTTCAAAATTAATTATTTTAAAATAACTAAAAATAAAAAAAAAATAACTGTGAGCAACACGCCTTAGCTGCATGGTTTTACTTAAATTGCAACGTTTAAATTTTATTTCTGACTTTATTTTTTGTAAGTCTTTTGTTTATTTGCAGTCAGTTCGTATGAAAAGAGCAGAAACCTAACAAATTTCTAATATTTAAAATAAATCCATATACATTTTATTCGTATAACGATTAAAATGCTTTTAAACTTGCAAAACACAAAGTAAACAATTGATTTTATTTCACACAGATAATAAATCTGACTTTTATGCTAGTTCAAACATTCAAGATGTTCAAATATGAATGAGTTGGAAATATTTTGTAGAAAATGCAGTTTTAAGATATTTTATTTTTGACATTTTTGGTGAATAATCAACATATGTATATTTAAAGGCATAAATGCTTTGTAGTCGCATACAATCATGCGTATAAATGTCTAGGGGCATTTGGACACACGCACATACGCTTTTGCACTATTCATAGACGCATACATATGCATGTACTTAGCCATTTTGAGGGCAGAAGGAAATATTTTGTGTTGTCGCCTGCTTTGTTTTATGACAATGCCAACAAATGCTGGGAATAAATGGAATTGACAAATATACAACAACTACAACAAAGCTCATACATTGCCAATAACAACAAACATTTACACACACGCACACACGCACACATTGAATGCTGCACATTTTATATCCGTTTTTTACTTGATTTCCCAAAGATACACACACACATACAGAAAAGCTTTGTCTGGCTTGTGTTTGTTGTTTATACAATGTACACACATAAATACAGCAAAAAATAAAACAAGTAGGTGTGTCCCTATGCACTTTGCATCCGTTCTGACCAACGCTTGCTTGATTTTTATACACTACGTTCCATTGAATTGGGGATATTGTGTGATTTAAGCAAAAAGTAGACTTCTTAAAACTTCTTCCCAACTAGATCAAACTGTCATATGCAGAAATTATAATAACCTCTATGATTTCCTCTCTTTTGAACGGTCTATCCAATTCATTTCTTCATCTATCTTATCTCATCTTGATTTGCCAATTCGAGCGTGTTTGAACAATCACGAACTATGTTCTTTGGCTTGTCTCTTTGTTGAGAAATGTTTAAATTTTGATGTTACTTTCTGTTTTCATCTTTTGCTCTGAAATTAATAACACTTGTTACCCCGCTATGACAAAGAGTCCCGATACTTGGTGTTAAGTCTGAAGGCTACACATATCTGCATCTTGTTTTAATCAGTTTCCCTGTTAAGAATGAAGCTGGTAAGAGGTCGTACCAACACAGTTTTTCGATGCGCCAGATTTATAACTACTCAAAAGACGAATTAAATGGATTTTAGTTCAATTTTTAACCAATATCAAGTTGTCAAGTTCTTTTCCCCTCAAACCGACTTTTAATTCAATGAAAATATACTAAATTCCGAAGACAAAAAGGTACTTGTCTTACGCCTCCCTGTAAATTATCATAAAATTTTTATGTACACCTATGAAACCGTGGCAGATATTCTGAACGAACAGAAAAAAGTATTGTGTCTCCCTATGTATCAGTTATTTGCAAATAATGTTATCTGTATAAAATAGGGAATATGGGCTAAGAGTCGTAAAATATGACTTGTTGCCTGAATAATACGAATACCAATATGTTAATGACCACAACGCTTGTTTGACGCCGCCTTCAAACGTTTACCAACATCGTAAGTAGGCCGGGAATAGATAGAATGCTAATTGATGAATACCGAAACTAATTTTGAATGTGCGACAATATGGCACAAGAGCATGAGTGGAAAAACAACTTCAGGAAAAATAATATGTGATATTAGAAACTTAACTATAGATCGAGTGATACCGATTGTACGCATCATAAAGTTTCACTTCACTGGGGGTTGCAATGCTATAAATATTGATTTATTATAAACAATTCAGTACATAAAGTAGCCTATGTGCTTGTGAACAGCTGTTTCTGCAAACTTAAAAATTTGATGTAACTAGATTTCAGGTCTACATAATGGGCAAAAAATTCTCTGCTTGACAAGACACAGTAATTTTTGGAACAAAATCAGTTTCCGCTTGTGAAGCTACGTTTTAAGAGTAGAACGTACATGATATAGTTCATATAGAAGCTTATATCATGCATAAAATCTTGTGGAACATGGGCAAAGCATGGATCAAATGTCTATACTCAAAACATGAGATTTGTGAACTTTGATTTTCAAAATCTAACATAGTGACACGCCTACTAAACATCTTATAGTTTCTATAATCTGCATTATAAAGTCAAAGTTCACATGCATACCATTAGTGAGTTTAATATATTTTGATTTCGAGGAGTTACGCCTATTTGCTGTTTGCATAATTTCCAAGCCTTGCATACTTATTTTTTCTATTGTTTCGCATTGAATTTAGATATTGGCGTCTCACTTTTTTTTAAGTGGCAGCTAACTTTTCGTTCGGTTTTCAAATTAAAAATAAAAAATGGTTTTGGAAATATAACTCGGTAAATAATTTTGAGTTAAGTTTTTACGTCGAGTGATAAATATAAGCTTAAGAAAAGATCGAGTCGAAATATTTTACCCTTAAATGTAATATTATATCTCTAGTGGTATATTGGATAGGGTATATATCTGTCGTAAACTCTCCATACTTGTTCATATTTTTTTTTTTGTGTATAGAGTAGAAGAGTGAGAAAGGGAAGTGAGAGAACTACAAAAGGGGTTCCATATAGTTAGGAAAATGACAATATATCATAGATTTCTTTATACGTGTAAATATGTGGACTATAATTCTTGCTCAATTTTTTTAAATCTTTTTTGTTGCATACTTTTTGGATTTGTGGGGCTTTATTTCTCTTTGTTGCTACTATGTTTTTTGCAAATAAAATAAACTTACATTTTTTAAATACTTTCAATATTTGGCTTATAAGATAAATATACAGAAATGTCTTGGTTATGTTTTAAGCGTCTTGGAGTACACCCATCTTTCTTGAAGGGAAATTGAGCATTATAGCATAAAGTGAATTATAAAAAATTTTACGACGAAAAAGTAGCCATGGAAGACAACAAAAAAATGAGGTTAAATAGTATAAAATTTACCTAATAAAATAAAGATACTAACTCTAGAAAAAAGTGTTACAAATGTGCCGACTTGTGTAATTGAGCTCCCCTTTAAGTAATAAGAAAATAATAGATAAAAAGTAATAACTGTAGGTCTAGAATTCGTATATGTGTGATTTATTATTTTACATTTAAGTAAATAACAATAAGCTGTTTCCAACAACCCCAAAGTAAAAAATTTGTAAAACACTGAGATTTAATTTAATTTAATTTCATTTATTTTTATACCTTCTATTCAAAAGGTATCTTAAGTTTGTGCAAACCGAAAATGCATCAAAGCTATAGAAGTCAAACACAAAGTGTTAACTCGATGTGGGCATATGCGTCTGCTGGCAAGATCTTAGACAGTCTACGTACTCTTTAAGTTTAATTTATTGCACAATGCACCTCACTTTAAACAAGCTATTCTAAAATTTGTGCTTTAATTTGAACCTTTTTTTTTGCGTTTTTTATTGTTGTGGTTAAGCCGCATGTGAACTGGCTTAAACTGCGAGAGTATGGCATAAACTGTTGGTATTTTGTGCTGACTTTGTATTTGTGTTTTGTGTTTGCTGCAACAAGTGTGAGAAAATGTGAGTGTAACAATTAACACACACTGGCTTGTGGGCGTGGCACTGTGCTCTGAAAGGAAATGAAATTAAATGGACATGCCGAAGTAGGAGTGTATAAAAAATGCAGCGACAGTTGGCATTGCCACATCAATGTTGGTGGTGGCAGTTGGTTGCAGTTTTTCCATTTTTGTTAAATTGCAGGCAAGCACTGGGAAAGAGCAGAAAATGTCCACCATGTCCGTGGTAACAATGGCGTACCAAGAGCCAAGTACCGCAGGAAACGCGTTTTAAGCTTGGCGCATATCACAATGGCCAAGCCATGCAATTGGAAAAAGAAAAAAACAGCTCTTGAAGAGATAAAGCGAAAAGGGAGAGAATGAGAGAGGGAGAGAGGTTAAGTGTGTGAGTTTGAAAAATAAAGTATACGCGCAAAATGGCGCCACAGTCATTGTAACTATGCTGCAAGCTTATTGTCAAACACGCTGGTCATGCACACCCACACACACACACACACACACACACACACACACACACACACACACACACGCTGCGAGTCGAAGCAACTTTACAAAACAAAGCAGACAAAGATGGCGTCACATCGCATCGCTTGTCACTTCAAGGTCCGATTCTGCCTGCACCCGCTTGCCCCAAAAGTGCTGCCACTGGCAGTGCGCCTCTTGGCAGCAATTGAATAAAATTTATTGTCTATGTACTGTGTTAGCTGTGGCATTTGTGGCATGCATAAGGCTGCCGCGTCTTTGCCGCTCACGGCCCGCCCCGCATGCAGGCCAACAACTTGCGCCGAACTGTCACCAAAGTACGCCGCTGTCTATGTAATGTCACGTTTCGTTTTTACGAGGATCAAGCACAAAGTATGTCAAAAGCGTTTCAAATGACAAATTAAATATAAATGAGATTTGCGCGTAGATTTTTGCACTAAGTGCCACACTGTGGACGCTGCCGCTGCGCATTAACTCTTGGGCGAGTGTCAAACACAGCGATAAAAATGTCGATAGAGAATCCTTACAAAAAAAAAAAAAACGAAGAAAAAATGAAAGTAGTGTGAAAAAATGGAAGAAACGAACCAGCATTCAAAAATGGCGACGTGCACTTTGTTTTTGTTTGTCTTTCTACTCTGCTGTGGTATTTTTTTTTTTTTGTGTTTTCCCAAATGGCGTAAAATTTTATGTTCGCTACGTTAAAGCTCACATAAGCTGGCTTTAATGCAATTTAAACTTTTTACAAGATAAGCAAATTTTGAAATTATAATAGAACTTAACAAGGCTGCAAAGTGCTTATTTGGCATAATGTTGGCAGCATTAAATTGTGGTTTTTATATGCGGAATTTGATGCAACAATTAATATAGACAATGCCAGCATGCAATAACTATGCGAATAGGGTGAGTCATTTGTTGGCTTTGTTTGTGTATTGAATTTTATTGGAATGCTAAAATTTGAAGCTATAAATTTATGCACGAAAAATAATGCATTACAAGCGGCTTATGTGGTTGACGCTAAACTAAACGATTCTTTTTAATATTTTTTAATAAATAATGTGCGCAATAGTTTGAGTTCCTAGCATATTTGTGTACTGTTTACATGTAGAAAAATATTCACACATTAAATTACATCATTGACTCTCCACTATTTATGCTTTGATAAAGATTTACCATTCAAATATTAGCTTTTGAGTGCGTAAATCCTAAGTATCAAATAAAATAAGTAATATTGTAAATGTAAAGGGAATGAAGCATAACATAAAATTAAGTATGCAGACAGACTATGAGGGCAAAAGCTACGCTTAAGCCTTTACCAAAGCTCAGAAATTCCACGATCAAGTTGTCGCGTACTATACTTGTACAATAATACAAAGTAAGCTTCAAAACAATTTTAAAGTTATGAGACGCATGTAACCTAAGATTATTTTTTTAAGAGACCTACCCAAGCAAAGTTAATTAAAAATGTTTAACAAAGTATTTATTAATACATCTATATCGTAATCAAATTATAGGTATTCAAAAAACTTGGAATTACTAAATTAAATAACTTTTAGTTGAACAAGATTTAACATTATATCAATATCTATTGCTCTAACTGCTCCACATAAACCGTTTACAATGTGGTAACTTTCCTCTTTAATTAACTTGTTTTTGGTAAATTTTTGTAATAATTGCTTAGTTTTACACACTTTTTCTTGCTTAGTGGATGTCATAATTAAATAAAAAAATCAACAGAAAATTCGTTTTCAACGCAAACTACTCCAACACATTGTATATATGATGGAAAAAATGGTTTGATAGAACACCGTAAAATTTTTATACTCTTTCTTTTTTAGAGTTAGAAAAAAAACTTATTTAACTATCCGTTTCGTCGGTTGTTGTTGTTGTAGCTGTTTGGTGGCACCAAAATCCAAAATAGAGGGGGTTTGGCAGCTCTTGGGCAGGCCGGGGCCTGCGTCGATTCCGGTGTGAAGGACCGAGTGCTGTGGGAATCGTTTCTTCGTTTGTAGCAAGCCTAGCTGTCGAAGACTTAAGATCTAAAGCAACTTAATTTTCAGAAAAGATTTCCATTTTGGTCAAGCATTGCAAGTTTTCTTAGTTTTTCGATATAGGAAATATATAAATTGGCTCCTAAAAAATGTCAGAGTTCGAGAGCAATTATTCGTTGTTTTTTTTTTTTGTAATAAAGGCAAGCAGTGCCTACGACATGTGTGATTCAAATCGATCTTTATAATGCAGCTCTGATGGGCGCATCGGTAAGAATATTCTATTGCCCAAAACAAGTTGATGACTTTAAATTTGATTTAAGTTTACATTCAAAATTAAGTTCTTAACTTTTGCCTATAAATATGTATTGCGTTCTAATGTGAAATTTAAGTTTCTGAAGTTTTTAATTTCGTAATTATTAGTTTTATATAATAAATTGTGGTTTAAGAATATAATTCGACTTGTGTTGAATATGAATTTTTTTTATTTTTTATAAATTCAATTTTAACTACTTTTTTTAAGTTTGTGTAATTTGGTGTAAGAATTTAATTGCGATAATAGATTTAAAAAACAGAAAAACCAAAGTACTTTGCACATATTTTTTTTGTCGAAAAAAACCATTGAAATTGTTGTAAAGTAATTGAATTTTTTTTGCGCAACAAGGTTCACATTAAGTTCATTAATTTTAAGAGCTCATATTGAATTATGTAAAATTTCGCGCTTAAGCAGACAATTTTTAGTTACTTGTATGTCTTAGGGGTTGCTATACGAATAAGTTCGAGTGCCGTGAGTGTGTGTATATGTGGGAGTATGAATGTATGTGTGCTAACAGCCAGTTTTAATTTTATTTACAGCAAAGCCTCAAAGTACGTGCTGTGAATGCGTAATTAATACTTGAGAAAAAAAGGAGGAAAATTTTTGCTAAAATTAGAGTCTAGCGGCACGGCAACAGAGTCACCAAATAACCAAAAGCGGAAGTTGGCTGCAAAATTGCTCAATATACATGGATCAGGGATGTGCAACCCCATAATTTCAAGAGCTGTATTGAAATTGCCACCAAACTTATTTTACTTTTGCGAACTCGAAGCAAAGTCCTGTGCAGATTTGATAAATTTGCTATAACTTGGCACCTATCAACAGGTACAAGATGTTGATTGTACATGCGAAAGCCATCTCTAAAACGTAAGTTCGGCTTAGAACCAAATAAGGATAACAAAAAAACATAAATGAAAAAACACTGAGCAGCAATAATTTTTTTCAGTGCACATCACTAGCTGTTCACATTCAATGGTGTTTTGCGTTTTTATGAATTGATATTTGCTCCTTTATAAGATACCCATGCGCACGCCTGATATATGTGCTATTGTATGTACTATGTACTATGATGTTTATGTATCGGTAATGGTAATAGCTGGCTGTAAAATTTCACATTTTGTATAAACTTTTACTGGATTGGCGGGCGGTCTCTGAAGTTCGCCCCATTTTATTATTTTGACTTTTCACTTTGACGAATGGCAGACAAATCGACAGCCTTCAATTGCTTCAATGGAAATTTATGTATGTTTAGTTTTACTTGTTAAAAATAATCATTTGAACAATAAAAACTGTTTTGTCTTTTATAAACATATACAAAGCATACCTACCGGCTGCCTATGTACTAGCTCGATAATGATGATGATGATGATGATGATGATGATGACGATGGTGATGCCGATGATGTTGGCTAGCAGCAGAGCTTCAAAGCGACATGGCGGCAGGCCAGCTGGAAAGCTATGGAAGCTTTGGATAGATATAAAAATAGCTAAACAAATAAACAGATGGTACAGATATTAGAAAAATTGTACCAAAAGAGAGAATAGACACAGAGAGAGAGAGAGTGAGAGCGAGAGATGGCGCGGTGGATGGCGAGAGTGTATATATATACAATATGTAGTATATATAAAAATACAAAGTGATCTGATCCGGCCAACCTTAGCTATTTGGCAGACAAACACCTGACAGCTTTAAGAAATTTAATGAATTTTTCTCAGTGGTGGGTAATCGAAATGCCCACAGCTAATCCTCATCCATAGATACGTACACTTTTCATCGAACTCTAGCGTATACAAAGAGATTTTATGGTCATTAAAACAAAAAGGATTTTCGCTTTGCTTATTTTACTTGCTTGTGGTTATATGGTCATGGTCTATATATTACTTTTTATTTCTATTTTCTCAACTTTGGCAATAAGTATATCGTAAATATTTAATAAGTTTGTGGTGTTTCCTTTGGCAACAGATTGATTATGTGTTTATATACAAAAGTTTTGCATATAAAAGCTCCATGAGATTTGCATATTTTATGAGCAGATTTTGCCTCAACAAAACAATTAACTTGTATACAAAAACCATAACACATGTGTGTGTGTGTGCGGGTTAAAAGGTCTAAAAGTTAGAGTTCTACAAATAGAAGCATTAGAGCCACATATAATAAGACTCATAAAAGTTATTTAAAAATATTAAAAATAAAATA
This sequence comes from Chymomyza procnemis, assembly GCA_035046065.1. Taxonomy (NCBI): domain Eukaryota; kingdom Metazoa; phylum Arthropoda; class Insecta; order Diptera; family Drosophilidae; genus Chymomyza; species Chymomyza procnemis. The sequence continues at coordinate 3,935,709 of JAWNOJ010000023.1, read as the reverse complement.
ATCATTTTTTTTTGCGAAAATATGATTTCCTATTTCTAGCAAAAGTTAATGTGGTATATAATTTGTAAAATAGCTTAAAGTTACGCAGTTTTTTAAACTTATAGTGTTCAATAAAACTTTTGCGTTTACCAAAATTGCCTGCAGTGTTTGCTGATGCATGAAGGTTTATTTTTTTTTTTTTAAATGCTCGGGTTTTCACTCAAAAATATTTAAATTATTCCAACGTGTGTTTCTATCCGTTTTTTGTATTTTTTTTTGTAAAAGTGAGGGAACGGCTTGTTGGAGTATATTATTTTTATTAATTCTTTATATCGTTTGTAATTTGTAAATCGAAATATGAAGCATCAATTTAACATTAAATTTGAGAGTATTTACTGTATCAATTTATATTATTTTTGAAATTGAATTTTATAATTAATGAGATTAAAATTGCGCCGTACATTAAGAAAAAAGTCAGTTTGATATTAAATAACTTTTTACTTGAACCAAGAATTCTTAATCTTTATATTAGGTTTGAAAGAGTTCACAACTGAAACACTTCGATTCATGCAAAAAATGAACTAGTCGAGACCAACTTTTATGCATATAAAATGGGCAAAAATCTCCTGGATAGGTTTAGGTTTACTTCTTTGTTTTTACCCCTTACACGCTTACCTTTTGAGTTGTGCTTTATTCATGTAAAAAAAAAACAATACAAAAATTTTTATTTTAATTTAAAATGTATTTCTTTGTTTGCTTTTACTTTTTAAGAGAAACGCAACGAATAAAAAATTTCAGTTTGTTTCCAGGTTTTACTATTTAAATTTAAGAAACAAATTTGAAATGAAATGAGAAATTTAAAAAGTACTCAGCTGTTTAATAAACAGATACGGTTGGGTACACAGAATAAGACTGCCTTTATTGTCCATTTTACTTAGTTACGTCCTCATCTTCTATTTTCCAGCAGAAAACAACATTCCTTGTATATTTCTTGTTTTTGCCGTAAACTTTATTTATTCCAGAAGTCACAAGAATTCTGCCAAAAATTTCACATTGCAAATTCCAAAAACCATTTCGCATTTTATGCTTTCTAAAATTTGCTACCAGTTCTTAAGTGGAATTACATGACTACAAACGACTGCCGCAATTATTTGCCATGTGTTTCTCTTGTTTTCGTTACGGAGAAGTGCCCGCCCCAAAAAAAGGAAAACAAAAAATAAATGTGCATATTTTTTGTTTTTACAGAGCCAGGCTATGACAACTACGCTTTTTGCAGCTTCTTAACTCTGGAGAAGCATCACATGTGGTAAAACAAAGCAGTTAATCAGCCCACAAGAACAAAAACAAAAACAAAAAATTACAAAAAAAAAACAACAACCCACACACATTGCCGGAGCTCCAGCAAAAAGGCAAGACTGAGTCAAAGCAATCAAAAACTTCTTTTGGGCTTCTGCAAACACATCTATTACAATGCTCGTATCATAAAAGGTTTCCAATGCTTTATGTTAGTTCCATCAATTCCATAAGCAGACAACCACACACACGCACACACACACACACACACACAATAATAAAAACAAAAAAAAAAAAAAACACTATCGTGTGCCAAAACTATCAAACAAACATACACAGAGCCCAGACAGACACAAAATAGTGTATAGCACTCATCACCAGAAACTCTGACGTCAGAGAAGGCGAAAAATAAAACCACAGCCACAAGGGCTGTTGAAATGTTACGTCGTCGTTGTCAGCGTCAGAGTCAGCCACAGGCCAAGTCCCTGGCACAGCATCAGTGCCAATCCCACCCAGTTCCCAGTTATCCACCCAGACCCGTAGTCGCAACCAAACCTCAATGCCCATGCCATTGACGTTGCTGTGAGTAAGACGACACAAAATATTTGTCACAGCAAATGCTGGAACTGCTTGCATTTGATATCCTTCCTGCAAAGCGAAAGTGTTTCAAAATGTGTAAACAAATTTGCGTTTCAGGTGCGGAGAAGCTCTTAAGTGAAATCAATATACAATATAAGTATGGCTGTCAAATGAACTTGAGTGAGGGGTATAACTTTGTTTTGCCTAAGGAGTCAAAGGTATAGTTTTGGATATTTGCGAAAAAAAGAAACATAATTTAAAATATACTTCAAAATGGCGTCAATATGGCATAAGGCAAATAGTTTATATCGATACATTTGATGCCTAACGATGATTGAGAAGCTCAAAATGGGGAATTGCTTAAAGCTTCTTGCTTTTTAAATTGATATATTTCTCTTCGATATTGGAAGAAAAGGATAGCCAATGCAAAAGCAAGTAGTGGAGCAAACATGTCTAAATTTAAATCCATCTTTCTCCATTTTTTAAGTCCCAAAAATAAACAAATTTGATCATTCTACTTAATTGTAACAGTAATTAGGTAGTCAATTATTTACGGGAAAAGGAGGAAAATATGTGGGTTTTTGATTTTAGCATCTGCATGTTCGTTTTTGGTTAAAGAAAAGGGAAAGAACTGGAAAATTTACATTATTTACATAATTTTTGTCGGCACAATGTGGTAGGCTCTTGTATTGCTTGAGTTCTCAAGCGTTAAGAACTTAATAGAGCAAAGTGGACCTACTTACGACTATTACATACATCATAGAATCTAGGTATAGTAGTATGACCTGGTATGACTATAATTTGTTCATAATTTATAGTTCGAGATTATGCTATTAGTTCGATGATTTCGAATTATATGGATTCTCTGTTTTTAGAATTTGAGGATATAAAGTGCTTGCATTCTTCACGATGCTTACTTCTAATTCTTGATTCTAATCTATTCTATTACTATTGTATTGATCTATAATTAAGTTCCCCTAAAAGTAGTCAATTTTTGACATTAGCCTTGAAAATTACTCATTAAAGTTAGGTTATAAAGTTATTAAATTTACAACATTTTCAGAGTAGAAAAAGTAAGTAAGTAATAGCAACTAAAAACTTTATATGTGAATAATATGAAACTAAAATGGTATACTTTGCTGTTCCAATTACTTAAGATACTGAAATCGTATTTACATATCTAGATTCCATTTAATGACTTTTAAAATATCAGAGGTTTTGCAAATTGTCAGGATTGGCAGCTATAAGTAATACTGAAAGAAGCTCGTCGTTATGTAAAATCATTTTCCGATTTTTTCATTTCTGAAGCAACTGAAATATTCAGAGTTGTTCGCAAAAGTTTTCGAGAATTTAAACAATTGTCTAAACAACAAAGCCTTGTATGATCTTTTTAATGGAACTTATAGAATATCATTAAACCAAAATATCAGAAAATATAAACTTTTTTGTGGACCTGTTGGTTTTGTTTCAAAGAAATTTATGTTTTATTATGTAAGGTTTGCTTTCCCAACCCAACCAAATACCTACTTAGGTTGAAATAAACTAAAATTCTCTTTTTTTTTAATCAAATACCAAACCAAAGAATTTTTAAGACCCCCAACTCATTATATTTATAGCAAGTGTAATGCGATTGTAATCAGTTAATATATATTCGTTGTAATAAAGGGAAGATTTGTCGAGGAACCTTTAAGTTTAGTTTAGACCCAATGGTACATAATCTGGTTGGTACAACAAATATGTTTGTTTACGTTTAAAGCTGAATTCGTTGCAACTATTTAGCGAATAGTTTGTTTTTCCAAAAATAGTTCCAAGTGATTTTCGTTTGTTATTTCATTATTTGATTTGTGGCTTTCGTTGTGCGAATGCTGAATTTATCTAAACAAAGAAAAATATATTGAGAATCTTTCAATGGCATGACATTCAACTTTACAATATATTTATTTGATCAGTCTGAGAAGATAAATGAAATAATAAGCAAGAGATAAGCAACAAATGCTCCGTATATCTTTAGCTCATTTAATGTTAAGAGTGTATGTTAATTTTTTCAAAATTAAATTTAACTTAAAAGTCAAATAAAAGGTGGTATTTTAATTGTTATGAAATGTTTTACTGACATACATTGCCATCGAAATGTTAATAATAATGTGCGGTATGAACGCGTGTGGAAGACATTAAAAAATTTGTTTAAACAAGCTCATAAAAAAAATATATAAAAACATTTCATTTCAAAACAAATCTATACTTATCTTAATGAGTTAACATATAGTACAGACATATATTTATATTATGTAATTATTGAAAAAAGCAATTAACATCGACTATGGAATCGAAAGGCAAGTCATTTGCTTAGCTCTGTAATTATTTTTATACTTTTTAAAGGGTTTCACTCTCTGAGTATATCACACGAATAATTTGTTTTTTTTTGTGTAAATCAAAATTTATTTTCGACTATTAAATGTCTTACAAGCTCTTTCTTAAATGGTTTTATTCTATCAATTGTCGAAAAATGCTTCTAAGTAATAGAAAATATTGTCGAATTATTAAAAGAGAAAGTAAATAAAAAAATCATCTGAAAATAAGTCATATTTGTTTCTCGTAAAACCTACATTATAGTACACACATGGATAAGGGCTCAAATTTTCATTCCAATCACAAATTAGTGAATTTTTCATTCATTCATACGGAGAATTTCTGTCTTGAATAGAAATAATTGTTTGTTAATATTTTAATAAAAAAAAATTCAAATGAAATGGGTGATCCGGTGGCATTTAACAATCAACTCCGTTAACTTAAACCTTCACTTAGTTTTAAAATATGTTGTTTTACTTCTAAGAAGAGATATGTATTAAATTGGTTTATTTCAGAATGCGTGGAAGCATTAAGTGTTTCAGCACGGTTCAAATAAATTTATGTTTTAAAATGTAGTATGGAATTGCTTGTATAAAGTTATATATTTTGTAGTCTTGACTAAAAGTCATTTTGTGTTATTTATATATAAGTATATACTACCTACCGTCATTCAACTTGGACACAGTAGACTACCACAAGCAAATAATTCCCAAAACCTTGAGGCATATGCAGCCATTTATATATTCTCTTACTGTTAACATTTAGTTTGTTACTAAATAATAAATTATTAACTAATTAAGCCGCCAAACTTGACGCACATATATGTTTGCATACCTTAATATCCTGTTTCGTCTTAATATGTTGTTTAAGAGTTTTTAGTTCTGAGCTAATGAAACAGCTGGCTATAGAGTGTAAGTCTTTGCAATATAAGTTTAAGGTCTGCACCAACATATGGGATAAGATTTAATTGCAAAAAGAATGCACTCCTACAAAGGTTATAGTAGTTTCAATTCGGACACTGTCATCCAATTAATATGAACTATCAATCGTCGCCCAACGTGCCAATGCTATGGAAATAACATAAACCCTCTTCATACCCTTAGTATGAAGCCATTTTGAACTCTATTAGTAAAATAGCCAATGAAATATAAGGTCTAGCTAGTAGTTACAATAGAATAATTCAAAAAATCTTCAAAATAAATTAAGGAGTTATAAGTCGCATAGGTTTCATACAAAGTCACCATAGTTAAGTTGGCGAATTTAAGTTAATAACCGGACAACCACTTAGTATTCCAAATAACTGAAATGCTGAAGTTATGCGTTAAAAGCGTCTTTTTTTGGGAAATAGATTCGATCGCGCTGTAGGGCCTAACTACACCTAACAATACTTTTACTTTAAAAAAGTGGTCATGGCAAGAGGCATGACCACTCAAACGTCCCTCTTAAAAATTGCTTCTCTACCTAATAGAAAGCTTTTCTCCATTTGCACAAAAATTCAACAATTTCTGGCATCCCCCCTTGCCCCACTCCTCACCCCCCACGTTAAATGGAGGGTATACCATAGAACCAAGTGCCATTGATAGCTTTTCGGCGTACAGCAACAACACCAGCTAGAATGATGCCAACAATAAAAAAGACTGTATCGCCCAGCCTTTCCGCGCAGCCAAGCGCAGACGCTACTCCCAGAAGGCGTCAGGTGGCAGCCCACCACTGGGATAAGTCGCATCTGGCCAATCACCAGTTCGATCGAAAAACTCAACAGATTACAGAAACCTACACAAGAGAATACATAAACGGCTCCCCAAGTTCGATGACGTCCAAAGGCATTTTCAAAAAACGGACACGAATAGGACAATGGACCGTTAGAACCCTAAAGGATCCATCAAGATTAGCACAGTTCGAGGAGGAAATGGAAAAAACTGCAGATAGCTGGCATCCATCCATAAGGCAATAGACGGATCGGCAGACCCAAGGCGACCTGGAGAAGATCTATCCTCCAACAACTGACTCAGGCGAAAAATTAGGGTTCGATGGATGGCTCTTGTAGAGGCCCTAAGTTCCCAAGTGGAATAATAAAGAAAAAAAAAATAGAAGTTACTGTATTAAAACGACAAGGCTAATATAAACATATTTAAAAATGTCTGACTTCAGCAATCCCTACCCCTGTCAGCATCAATTCTCGTAAACACGCCAATTTGAGTACGTCCAAGGCCATGCGATGTGGTTATACAATAGTTCTGCTTTAACAATATTAAACATGTATTATTCGGCACTATTCAGTTGAATTCAAATTATTACTTTAAATGTTATAATGATAATGACGATTCAAAAGTTAAAAAATAATAAACTTAGCTAATACAAATTAAATTTGCTCTATTTAGGTGCAAACAATATCCATAAATTATGTTTTTCCATTTCTTTCGCATTGAACCAAGACATTAAAGAACTCGGTTCGAGTAACATGTCGATATTGAGATATGCTTATTTCTAGCCAGTCAATGTCAGAGGTAGCGACCGAACTGCCCTCGCAAATTACTAATTAGATATTAGATAAACATGACTTTATTACGCAATGGGCTTTATGTAGTGCAAGGAAAGCCATATAAATCTGCTGCAAATTAAGCCTTTGCTGTGCAGCTTTTAAAAGGGATTTACCTTTACATGTAAGCTCGTACATGCATTACATAAGTATGTGGGAGAGCATATCTACGCGTGTGTAGGTGTGTTTGTGTGTGTGTGCGTGTGTGTGTGTGTGGGTTCTCTTTTAAATTGCATCGCACAAAAGTATGCAATGATTATGTGCTGGCTGAATGGACAAATAAGTTGCACGAGTGAGATGTAAGCTGCTTATAAGTAAGTTCTCGTTGCTTGGGGCAACATCACATGCAACAGCAACAACAACAACAACTTTAACGTAAACTCCACGTGTCCATGTGCGTAGATGAGTGCCACTGTGTGTGTGTGTGTGTGTGATTATATGAGTGTTAGAACTGAAACACTCGAAGGCACATGCCAACAACAAATCAAATATTGTATGTGCTCAAATCAAATTAAACCAAAAGTGCCAATACGCATGGAATACGTTGTTGGAAACATTTCGTATCTAATTGGAGAGCAGCGCGTGGCCACACTTCGTGGCTCCTACTTGTTTTTGTTTTGCTTTGAGTTGTTATTGCAGCATTTTGACAATTCTCTAAGTAAATGTATATACCAAAAAACAAAAAAACAAAAAAATAAGCAAAATAAATCGACACGCCAAACACTCATTCAGAGGCGAGTACAGTCAACGCTTGGAAAATAAGTCACCATGAACTAAAACGTTGCTGAAAATTTTTTGTACTTCATTTGAGGTTCATGAAAATATGAAATTAATTGAAGCCATTGGTAGTGTACTTGCTTATAAAACCAAAGATCGGTGGTTCGATTCTTTGCAGCAACATCGATGCATTTACTTAGTACTGCCATAGGTAGCCAAAAGGCAACATTTGCCTATAAAAATCTCTATTTTCTATTTCATCGTTCGAGTTCGGCTATAAGCAGAAGGTGCCCGTTCTCTTCGAATAGTTGTCAATAAAGATATTCCCATGCTTCATTCGGAGTTTTGCACAAAAAAAAATATGATTAAAATTTGCAACATGCAATAAATAAAAAAATATATATATTTTATAGTTAATTGTTATGTTAGTTTTATTTTTAAGTGTCTATTTTCATAGTTATCTCTACAAAAGCATTACAAATTTATAATATATATCGGTACGAAGACAACAAATATTATTTATTCTATGATATGTTTGAAACACCAACCAAATCACAACATACAAAAGATCAATCCTTAATAACAGCAGTACCCCAAGCAGTGGGGAAATCTCAAGGTACCATATCAGCGTTTAGATCGATTAAGAGTAAGTACTTATGAGTTGAAGATAAATATTTCTATAAAAAAAAACTTAAAAAAAATTGTATATTTCGTAATTATTGAAGTACTGCAATCGTATCAAACATTAATTTAATCTCGCGTTACATATTGAGCCACGGATCATGGCGGAGCACATAGATAGTAATGAATGCCACTTTGGTATTTTCAAAGATTGCTTGCTTAAATATATTATAGTTTAATTAATTGCATTTTATTTAATTCAAATCCATTTAATACACAATTTTGCTACTGAGTGTGGTGCACAGATTATTAGAAAGTAAAATAATTGCAGGGTAAATTAAAAATAAGTAAGACAAATTGAACATTATTTTTAATTTTATTTTGATTTTTAATGTTTTTAATTAATAATAATGCATAAATATTCGAAAATTTACTGCGACAAAAAAAAAGGAATATTAAGCCAAATATTGGTTTTAATATTTATTAAAGGAAAGATACAGCTTGTAAAATGAAAAATATTACTTTTAAATATGAACGTGAGCTCGTTTTGGCCTGATTTTATTATTTTCATTTTATATATCTGTACATGTTTCCTCAACAAACGCTTTTGTGCATTGGATTAGATATTCATGTGACCTTCATAGTAAGTTAAATATTTTTTTCTTTAGAAATTCTTTGTGTTTGCAATTTGCGGGCAGCTACTGTACTCTCTCTCTTCCTCTTTTAGCTGAACATGTGTGTGTGTGCGTGCTTGTATTTGCCAATGTCAAAGTTGACAAAGGACAAGAAGACCAAGCAGAGTATAAATGGCACTCCCTACTTGGTCACACTTGTCAGCCATTATCACACGTCAGTTGGGTGGACGTTGTTAGCCGGCGTTGCTTCGCTGCTCTGTTGGCTTGTAATGTGCAAACACAGTTGGCCAAGTGTGTTGTGGTTGTTGTAGCCTATTTTGTTGTAACTCTCTCGCTCTCTCTCTCTCTCTCTTTATCTCCCGTTGTGGCACTCTTTGTACGACATATGCAAATGTCATAGAAAGGAGCAGCACATCGTTAAATCGCCTTATTTACATCTCATTAACATTTATTGTACAAAAGAGACGTATATATATATATTATAGACACCAACACTAATGCAATAATGGAAAAGGCATCAATGCATTCAAAGGCAAACTGCTGTGAAAATGAACAATTGTTGTCCTTGAAATGGTTGGGAAATGTCGTCCATAGCGCAATGTCTTCCATTTGCCTATGGCCAACTCTGGTTGGTTATTGTCATCGATGTTGCTTGTCAAATGTACAAAATTGCAAAATGGTTTGCAACAAATGGCCGGCGATATATTTGTGTGGAACTGTGTGTGTGAGTGTGAGTATCTGTGTGATGGCTTTCCATTTTTCAATATGTTGTAAATGAGACAATTATTGCACTAAAATGTGTGCTTCATTTATTTGTATTTGTTTGTTTGTTGTTACAGTTGTTCAAGTTGTTCGAGTTGTTCGAGTTGCTGCTGCTGTTGTTGTTGTTGTTGCTATTTACGTTTTGTATTTTTGCTGGCACTTCTGACATTTGGCACGCCTAATGAGCATGTCCTTGTTGGCTTGTAAAGCCAGCCATTAATGATTGATAGCTGCAACTGTGTCGCTGTGTGAATCTACGTGCGCGCGCGTGTGTGTGTGTGTGGTTACATTAGTGTGCGTTTAGTTGTTGCTCTGCATGTTGATTGGAGCGCCTCTCTTTTTGGTATTTAATGTCAAATTTTGATAAATTGTTTTACGGCCATAAATTGTGCACATTTTTTTATGGCCTTTCGCATTAGTGTTTTATGCGTTGTCATAAAATTTAACAAGTTCTCTCTTATACACACACACACACACATGTAAACACACATAGTGATAAAGGGTGGTTTTTTTAATGGCTTGCCTTTGAAAGCTATGTAAATTTAATCGGAAATCTTTAATGTGCTATGAGTCTGTTTTAATCAATAGAAATTTTTTAATTTTTATTTGGCGAAATTCAACTATTATTATCTCAATAGCCAATAGTCACACAGATTAAGACCATATATATACAAGCAGGTACCGAAATTTGCTAAATTGACGCAGAAATGCTTAAAAAAATAAAAATCTTTTTAAAAAGAATTCTATCGACATGATTTTTGATATTACAACAATCACAATTTCAAAACATTAGTCAGCCTTGAGCTTATCATATCACTTGTAAACTTTCTTTGAAAATAGCGTCTAACCTCCACAGTCTAGTTGCAATATTCCCAAAAGTACAAATACAATTTGATACACTTATCTTACATGAAACTTAAAATATATATGAAGATCGAAACTATTTATAATATTTATTACGTGCAATTCGATCGGAAATATGCTCGAGTTTTAATTTTTAAATTTACTTTTTTATTTTAAACCAATACTAGGTTAATCTCGGTTGCCAGTACAAATGGATATGTCAGAAATAAAAAAATACCTTATAACTTTTGTACAAACTCTAATCTTACGTCATAATTTGAAACTTCGTAATTTGAAAGGGACTCTAAACTGGTATGATTCTGAAACGAATTTTGCTTCCACTTTTCGTAGAACTAATATTGTCTGTTCGTTAATTGAGTCTGAACCTCACAAAACATTTTTTTTTCTAACGAATAAACTTATAGATATATCTCACTTAAAAAGGATCTCTGCAATAAACAATTGCTATTTGCATCATCTCATGTTTAGCAGTGGAAAGAGTTAAGTTGCAATTGTTTTTGCTCGTAATATTTGCAACTACCATGTGTACCCTTCAGTATGCTGCACTTTATGCAAAAGTTAGTGTAAGATTTTTAAGTTTTTTGAATTTTTTAAAAATTCAATAATGAAAATAGGTATAAGGACACTTTGTTGTTTGGTAAGAAATTAGGTTCAAAATTCAAGTATTTCGACTTTAAGTATTTTTTTGCTTACAAACATCCAAACTACACAATCTTTTGCTTATGTTATATCAGCAGTAATTCTGAAAGCTCCCTTTACCAAAGACTTGTAAAAAATACAAAATTTCACTGAATTTCGAGACTGTTTTGTAATGATATCGGCTGCCAAAACAATGGCAGCTGATTTGTTATTATTTTTATTTTTTGTAACTTATCCATTCAACCTGAAAACAGCGAAACTCAATGTTTCGTTAAAAGAAAGAGCAAATTTTCATATTTTCCAGACTGTACCAGTTACGATAATAAAATTCAATGATCTTTAAACGTTGATAAACTGAGCATGCATAATTTTATTTAACACATGTCTCGGTCGCACAAGTTCCTGTGAAAAACTACAAGCTACCAACCACAAAAAAAAACACCCTTTAAGTCCCACCATATGCAGCATAGTTATTCGGCCAATTATATTAATAGGCACAAAAAAAAGGAGCAAGAAATTGAATTTGGTTATTATTTATGTATTAACAAGTTGACAACATTTCCGCCTTGTTGCGTTTGTATATCCCATATTTTTGTTCTTGTCTTACTACATAGTAAATTTATTTAATTTTTTTATCACAAAGTAAACATTTTTATCGCATTTAATAAATATTTCATACAACAAGCGTGTAAATAATTTATGTTGCATTTATTTTCAGTACGTTTTAATGCCGCCTGGGTCGATGGGGTTCAACGGCGAGATCTTTTGGGGTTATCTGCCTTTCATTTGCATTTCATATTTATATCATTTTGTAGCCTCTAAGTAATATGTTTAATTTGCCAACAAAAGTGCTGGTTTTTTTATTATTTATTTTTATTTTTGTTCTAATTTTATCTTGTTTAAAAAAATATTTACGTACCTTTTTTGGTTTTTGAATAAATCCCTTTGTTTGCAATTATAATTTGTCCAGCTTGTTGGTCAATCGCTGTAGACAGTCTGATAGGATTATTCCCCGCCTAAAGCATTCTGGAAAAAACGGAGACAAGAGCGTAATTAATATAAGCTGCCGTAATTTGTTTGCTTTGAGTTGGGCATAAATCTGTTGGCCAAAGATAAAGCTAAACATTTCTTTTTTTTTCGTTCAGTTAGTTAATCGTTTCTATTGTTTGGACAGTACAAATATTTTGCTTGTTTGAGAAAAAAGTTAAGCACGGGCTTAATTTTGGTATGCATGATTATTTTTAAATGTTTGCATCTGTTTGTTAACTTTTCTATGTACAAGGATTAGCGCATGATTCATGATCGTAAAAGTTGTGGAATACTGTTGCATGTAAGCTTAAGTGTTTGGCCTTTATCAGTGCTTGGAAAAAATATGGAATATTTGTCAACGTCAACTTGCTATTTTTTAAAACAGTGGTTTGTTATAATAGATTTTCAAATTTTACATTTTCGAGAAAGTTTAATTTTCAAATATTTTTTTTGTAGCTGTTTATATCTCACTTAGTAGTAACAACCAATATAGTTAACTTTTATAATGTTCTTGGTAAGAAGCGTAGGAGTCAGTGCTTGAAAGAAAATATTAAAAAAAAAATTTGAAATCGGAGAGACTGTTCTTGCGTCACCTTCAAATCGTCATAATAATTCATTGTTTATCGCAATAACAAAATCTAACATTCAATAGTTTCTTGATGTTCTAAAAGCACCCCAAAGACCGATCATTCGAAAAATTTTTTTCAATACTACATTTCTTAATTGCTTAACTTGTTCAATATAGTTCATTTAGTCTACCCGATTATGCATCATAATAAGACAATTAAATTTTGTATTTTATTTGATTTTAAATCTATTACGACAGAAATCCCTACACAGAGGGATTATACTGTTTCCCACAAGTGTAACAAGTATGAACCAAGTTAGTTGACTACATTAAATTGGGCGAAATTGTCATAAGAACGGTTTTTGCTGAATTTATAGTACTTAAGCAATATAACTGATGTTTTGGCAAAAAGTGATGCGGGTATTTTCAAAGTCACCTAGACCCGACTTTAGCTTACTATTTATATTTGTAACATGTTGTCAAAGAAAGAAGCTTAATATCAAAAACCACCTACATCTAGCCAAAATTCAGTTTTGTGTATATTGTTTACGTCAAAAAAAAAAACCCCCTATTGCTAATCGCAGGTGAAAAGAAAAGACTATTTCTGTAATGAAATTATATTTTTCATCGCATCAAAAAAATAATTTGTATAAGAATCAAGTAAGTTCTTTCTACAGAAAATGTTGGAGAGAATTTATGATTTCAAAAATAAAAAATGAATCGAATTGTTATGATATCTGTATCCTTTATAAAGCTTAAAATATTGCTTAACAATTCATCTTTTTTACTTTCAAGTTAAAATTTATTTATGAAGACTTCCCATAACAAGAAGACAGTTTAAACATTGATTAATCAGCTATCTGATCTAATATACGATATTTAGTCCTGTTCAAATATTGATTAATATATCTTTGCGAAAAGACTAGCTCAACATCCGTAAAAAATCTCTTTGCCTCTCAGCTAATAGGCGGGTATCTCTTGAGTATCATAACTATGCTTACAATTATCATCATTATCTGCCTAATAATAGTGCGGGAGCTATACGCTTCTTCGGCACCCGTGAAGTCCTAAGTAGACGTAAGAAATAGTTTCTATCTTCATAACCTGGCAGAGCTAGAGACCACAGAAACTATAAAAATTATAAATAACAATGCAGCAATAGGCTACCAAACTGTTTAGAAATGATTATTGAAAAAGTTAGTTTTGGCAGATATGTGCAAAGTCACCCCAGCCTAATCTAGTCAAGATGCATCTCTTGAAAATCTAAGAAACTTATATTCAAATAGACAATATTTTTTTTATAATAATGTTAGTAGCTTTACGGTATTAAACTTCGGCTTACAAAGATGCTGCTAGGATTCTTCGAACGAAGTTTGCTTAGATACCCCAAAAGCTTTGAACGCTGATAGCAAAAAATAATGTCCCCTTACTTACCATATATTTCATTTTTAAATAATGAAGGTGCTTCATAACTTCAAAGCTTAAATTATACTAAAATTAAGATGGGAACAGCAGATGATAAACTGTGCATATGCTGTTTGAAGCTAACAATTATTGCCTGCGTTTTTAACAAAAGTACTTTTTTTTATATAAACATTTTATTCGTTATAAGATTGTTTATAAAATGTACATAATTAACTCCTTCAAAGCTAAAGTTTTACTTAAAATAATCCGTAGACATAATATAAGATGTAGTGGATCTCAGACGAGAGGGTATACAATGGAAGCTAAATGAGAGATTAAATAACCTGGCCTAGTCCGATGATACACTTTTGCTCTCACAGAACCACAGTGAGATACAAAATATGATCATTTCCCTATCTGAAGTTTCTCTTAAAACTCACTTAAAATTAAATTGGGGCTAGCCGAAAACCATGCACGTAAACTCACGTATTCAAACTTCACATTCTATTACATATCTTAATTTAGAGTAAAGAGACGAGTTTGAGTACCTAGGTAGTATGCTGACTCCGAATGGTGATACCGTGCGTGATATAAGGAACCGGCTACAGAAAGCTAAATTGAAAATTTTTAATGCTTACGTTAAGACGTTATTACTGTTTGGTAGCGAGAGCTGGCATATGAAGAACAACAGCTGCAATGCTGGTAGATAGGCTAGGTTCTCAAAATAACGTTGTGTTATAATAAGAATAATACTTATTTCAAAAGCTGATTAAAAATCACTTCACTTTTTGGAATGCAAAGCTTGAGTCGCATATGCCAATAAATTGAAAATTTAACGCTCATATTCGATTTTATGCAATATTAGAAATTAAGTGTTGCTTAACGTGTGTGTATCAATACAGCGCATAGATTGCCCAACACTTTTTTGCTAACAAGCCAAACGAGTTCACATCAAATTGTCGTCTATGGTTTTGCCCACTTTTATATTAAATATTTTCTAAAACTAATCTACCGAGAATAAGCTAAAAATTCTATTACCACAAACTGCTAAAATGACCTTTCTACTATATATTCCATATATAGACATGGCCAAAAGCAGCACTTAAAAATGCTTCACTTTTTCTGTTTACTCGATTTTTTTTTTGCATCATTTTTTGTATATCTTTTGAATATATTGTAAGTAGCTGTGTGTGTGTGTGCGTATCTTTTTGGTATATAAATTTTACTGCCTAAGCGCATTTTCCATTGTAGTAATAAAGTCCTTTCAACAATGCCAAAAACTTTTGCTAGTGCAAACAATGTAAAATTATATACAGTGAACAAACACATCTATATGCTACCTAAATATTTTCAGTAAAAACTTTTCTTTTAGGTTTGGTTGTTTGTTTAAGGCATTGTAAGCATATGTTTAACATAGACAGGGTACGATACCAAAAAATGCTCTCTAAAGTAGACAGCAAGGTAATTTTGCTTATATTTATATATATTTATACACATTTTTGTGTGTGTTTATATAAGTTAATGGCAATTTTCGTGTTGTGGCAAAGTTTTATAAAACAAAATATGAGTAAAAAATTGCTTGTCGCCGTACAAACGTATTCCCTGTGCAGGCAGGCCTATTTTTGTTTTTAACTTTTAATAAAAATTCTCAAGTAAACTTTATATATTTTGCGGATAACTGATTAAGTGCTTGCACAAGACGACGGTCAGCAAGGTTGTCAACAGTGCGTATACGTAATATAAAGCAGCATGACAAAGTATTTTGAAACTTTATTAACAAATCTGCATATCTGGATTAAATATCATTTGCATGCATGCACGCTACTTAATTTATAAATTCCATAACGTATACGCCATGTTGTGCGACTTGAAGGTTCTAAGTTCTGAGCAACTAATAAAAAGCAGACTCTTTCTGACATATTTCGCATGACTATTGAAAATATTTATTAAAAAAAATATATTATATCTCAAAAAGCTATATACAGCAAAATTCGCGTAAAAAATACCTTAAACTTCCATAAGCTTTCTTCACAGACTACCACTCCAAGTAGACTGCCCTAGCCAACTAAATAATGCATTGAGCTAATATTGAAGAACTCTGTTGGCTTGCACACGCGCCTGCATTTTTTTCGCTGGAAATAAAATCAATGAAGCTGTCAACACATTTTCACGAAAGTAAAAAGTAAAAAAAAAATATAGAAACACAGATAAAAGTGCTTAGAAGTAGGAAGATAAACGTACGTGACGTGGATTGATTTCCATTCACGTTTACTTTGATCGATGACGCAGTCCGGCAAATGGACCGACTACATCAAAAAGCGTAGTGTGAGATAAATTCCCACTGGGTCAACTTAAAATAATCATAGAAGCATTTCTGAAATGGTTTCAACACAATTTGTTATTTGTTCCTTTAAGTGAGACATTATAATCTGAAGATGCGCAATTAAGATGAGATTTGGCTGGCATCAAAACGCTAAAAAAAATGTTTAAACACATAAAAAAAGGAACATTAAATGCTCGTTAGTCGGCAGGCCAACATGTATTTAATGGAAATTATCCGCAGAGTTTTGTGATCTAATCAGCGTAAAGCCAAATAGTGTCATGATTGAAATTTACAGAGAAAAAAAACCGAAAAAAAACAAAAGAAAATTAAATACAAAAAAAGAAGCAAAATCATATAATAAAAGGCAGCAGCAAATATAACCAATTCTAACTAACGAATAACGTTTACTCTAAGATAAGTGTATATTTTTTAAAAGTTTGTTTATCTTAAATCAATAAATAAAATTGCTTTACTTTAAAAAAAATATTCTTGTCATATGTATGTATTGAACTTCATTATATTAACTGTTTCTTTATTTTTTGATGTATTTGAATAAAACTAAAATATATAATTTTTAAATTTTGAGTCTAAAAAAAATAAAAAAACGTTCATTCTGACGAAATGTAATCATTTTTGGCAACTTAAAAAAAAAATATAATTTATTGACAAATTGAAATATTTTTTATTGTAAATAGCAGAGAAATTTTACTAATATATTTACATATAAATTAAAAAATAAATAAAAAAAAAACTAAAGTTAGAATTTTTATTTTTATTTTTATTATTATTATTATTATTATTATTATTATTATTATTATTATTATTATTATTATTATTATTATTATTATTATTATTATTATTATTATTATTATTATTATTATTATTATTATTATTATTATTATTATTATTATTATTATTATTATTATTATTATTATAATTATTATTATTATTGAGCACAATTTATCATTTTTTAATAATTAAAATTATTAAACTTAAAAATTTAAGTTTTTCACATATTTTTATTTTGAATAACTTTTGCACCATGAGATCCTTAATTGCAATATTCTTGTGATCATCTTTCCATCTATGCCTAACATCTTCTTTGAACACACAGCATGAAACAGCATGAATTGAAATATATCTATTGAGTTATATAAATGAACGTAACTTTTTATGCAGTTTCAAAGACCTTCCCCGCGATCCCTTACATAATGTCGAAGGACCGGAGTAATTAGAATATTTGCATTATTCAATGCATGTACACAAATACTAGTAATGCATTTTTATTTTTGAGTGTAATTTTTTTTTTTTTAACATTTAATATTCCAGATCCTTTCACAATTGCTAAACGATTTAGTCAGCCGATTTTGTTTAAACTTTTTTGGAAGTACCTAAAAATACTGCAAAATATTGAATAAATTCTAATGATGTATGTCTGACAAGAAAGCATACACTTGAAAAAATAATTTTGTTAAAAACAATAAAAAAACAGCTAAGCCAATATGTTCATAATATAATTATTGGTTATATTAAATTCATTTAATTAATAACCAATAATTACTTAGTAATTTCGGAATAATTTTAAACTAAAAATAAACTATTTAATAATTGAACTACGTCAAGGGCATAATAAATTAGATATTTCGGTTTATATTCATTAACTTAAGTGCTGATTTTTGTTTTTAACTTTGACTACTATATCAACAGACTATTCATTGATTAAATCCTTTGAAATGCCAAGCAAGCACGTGAAATTGTTTAAACTAAAATTCTAAATTTCATTTTCAAATACCGTGCTGGCATATTCAATGAAAATCACTTTATACTTTTTGCTAAACTTTCTCGAAAAGAATGCGAAATTATTGTGCAGGGGTTGCAAATAAGGCCAAGGAATTAAGAATAAACTTGAATGAGTTTATTTTAGTTTTCATTTAAAAAAATTTAAGTGTAAATTTATTTTTTGGCTTAAAAAATAATTTAATTTGTAGAAATAATTATTATAAAATATTTTTTCTCTTTTCGTATTAAACGAAAAACAAATGAATTCTTGATCAACTCTAATTTTCCATTATTTGCTATTCTGTTCTTTTTATTTAATTGAAAATTAAAATTGCTGAGCATATTTATTTAAAATTGACAATGAAAATTGTATTTCAATATTTTTTCAACCATATATCAATGAGTGATACATTTTTGTCAACTGAACATGAGTGCTTAATAGTACTAATTTACATATTCGCAATTAATAATTTTATTTGGTCTTAATATTAATATAAATATGCATAAAAAATTTATTGATGCTGCGATTCTCATGTTAATATAAATTGCTTTGACTTAAACAGAAGCACATTCAACTGAATTATTATTACTGAAATTGTATCTATTCGCAGAAATTGGATTCGAAGAAAGTAACTTTCATGCGCATTTGTGCTTTCCAAGTATTTACTTATGCGATTCACGCAATAATAAGTAATGTACCCCTTACATATTAAGCTACAGGGTATAAAATATAATCAAGCTGAATGAAAAACAGAACCCAAGCAAAACTTTTGGCGCATGAAAAACTGAAGGCTTCATTCAATGGAATAAAGGCCCAGCACATGTAGAGAATGTGTATGGCATATATATGTGTTTGTGTGTCATTTTCTCATATTTTTTCAGTTTTTTATTTTTTTTTTTTGGTATTTTGTTTGCTTTACGGGTTGCGCGACGCTGCGGCTTATCACATAATTTGAATAAAGTAGCTGCAATCTTGTGTCAGTTTATCGCAAATTAGACTACAACAACAACGTGAGCAGCAGTAGCGCAGAGATAAAAACAAATAACAACAAAGCAAACAAATTTGTTGTTGTTGTATGCCCCTTGGGTATTCATGATTTCCACTCTACATAAAAAAAATAGAGTTTTAAAAAATAAAAATAAAATGAAATATACAAAATATAAAAAGAGCTTCAAGTAAATGTAAGTTGATTTGCAGTTTCAATGCTTGCAGTTGAAGCGGCATATCAATCATACGCCCAGTGTTGCACTTAAAATGTTTGTTATTATTGTTTTTGCAGCTGCTGCTGCTGCTGCGCTGCTTATGGCACGTTTAAAGCTGTTGTCAATTTAAAAAAAAGAAAAATTAATTTTATGCATCAACGTCAGAGCTGCAAATCAAATTATCTGTATGTGTTATAAAAGCTGCGACATGACAGACAGCAGCTTTTGCTCCTGCTACTGCTCCTACCTATTATCCAGGTGGATGGGTAAAATAATTGAATCAGTCACACATTGCCACCGTTGGCTGCTGCTGCTGCTACTGTTGGGTCTGGGATACGGGTTTCCACGTCCGACAGCAACGCGGTCCAGGCACAAGCTGTTCTTGACGTTGATGTTGTGCGTTAAATAAACCGCTCGACAGTTTTAATTATGCTCTATGTAAAGGTCTATTAACAAGAATTTTAAGTGATTTAAGCCAGAAAGTTAAAATTGCCTATTGCATTTTTATGGTCATCAAAAAGGTTTTGCGAAATGATATAACCTGTACTGCTGAAATTGTTTTGTGTTCATTTTCTAAATGTTTTTATGACAGAGCAATATGTGTCCAACAAGATGAAAGCTATGTAAGCCAGAAAATCTATTAAAATTATCAGCATATATTTATGTCTACAATATGTCAGTCCATGTCAGTAACTTAATATATTTAGTTTCTTAAGCAAACAATTGCAGGCAGCATTCAGATTTGACTATCATAGAAACATATATTATTTATTTACAATTAGTTTAAAAAAGTTTAAGCAGAAATCAATCCAATTGATGAAAAAAAAATCATACGTATTATATATAAATTTAAGTGAAAATTAAAATACAAAAAAATAGCTAAACGAGTCATTCTGTTTCAGATTTTCGTAATTAAGCTTAAGAATGAAGCAGGTGAACATACAACATACAAACTATACGGAAAATCTTCCAAATAAAGGAAATACATAACAGCAGCAATCCAATTGCTTTTGCTGGATGAACAATCTTTGTAACTAAAGTTTACACTTATACTGTATTTGATAAGACTTAATATATTGAAAAGTGTAAATATCTTATTATAACAAATATATTTTAATTCTCAACATTAAGTAACTCACAATTATACTTGTAAAAGAGTATTTCAAAATAGAGAATAACAATAAGAAAATCTAAGGCGGAAGATTCATACCACAATTGATTTGTATTCTCACCGAGAGATTACCGAGATACTTTTCCGCACACCTTACTGTACATATACTTAATTTGGATTTTTTTTTTCCAACTCCCCTATGCTGTGCTCATGATGACTGAACCTACTTGATGAAGGCTCCAACAGCATTATTTAAAATTTTTCTTATTCGATTTCTTGTCCTTTCTCTGGCTTTAAGTACGTTTATTTTATTTCTATTGGAGTTTAATATATAACCCATGGAATGATATTATAATTTTGAATATGGAATTTATTCTAAATGTTTTTATAGAATCTACGAAGTATATGGATATATTCAAAATATTATAAATTCTTTTTGCACTTGAAAATAACAAAATTTGTTTCCCTTTGACCACTCTATAATTCGACCAAAGGCGGAGCGTGAAGTTATTTCTATTGATAGCTGCGCGAACAAAACAGTGACCTCTAGTTTATAACCAAATCCAAATGACAATGTCTTTAATTTAATTTATAGAGGTTTTCTTATGAAAATGGCGCATTTAAGCTTTAAACATACTACCACTACACTACCGACGGCCATTTACTGTAACTCCCCCGTTTTGTGAAAAACTATTTTTTTTTATTTTTCTACAAAAATTATTTAAATCAGTTAGCAAAGCTTTTACACTGCTACCTGCTGTAACTTTTAAATTGTAGAATTTACCGACATTTTGCAACCTGTTGACATTGATTTATTAGTTCTCCATAAATCTGCATATTGTACTATCGGCCAAAACGAAAAATAAACTGCAATCGATTTGTTTCATTCAAGCAACGCTTGAAAATATTACCGAATAACATGGCCAGGCTCGTGCATATACAATTACCATCTAAAAATAACGTAAAACTTCAATATACTGCGCATAAACATTATAATCTTATTTCATTCATTATAACATAATAATTATCTATGCATTGGTTTTTCTGTGTGCCGCCGCTTTTTATAGCCATTCATCTCTCTGTACAACAAAAGTAAAACCAAAACAAAATTCGCCAAAAAAAAACTAATCACATTTTCCTCGAAAAAAGCATATAATTGGAAAACAGTTTCCCTTTTTATGTTTTTTTTTCTTTTTTGATACTTTTCGAATGAAAATGCCTTTGCAAGCGGCGCCCCCACGTTGCTTGTGTCCAGGTTCTTTGTTCGTTATGCCGTCTATGTGTTTGCCCAAATACTCGTGCTGTCGTCTGTGCGACCGTGTCAGACACATTGCCATCTAGTACTAGTAGCGCTGTCCGGCGTTTTTCGACTGATTGGCTCTCCGCCGGACAACACGGTAGGTGAGTGCTTTTGTGTGCGCCTCTCTGTCTGTGACATATACAATATATAGTATGCCATGCCAACCATATCAAGAGCAGAGCGCATTCTCTGTGGGTTGTTTTTATTGCCTTTACTTTTCCGATTTGCTGGCTAAAAATTATATACATATTTTTTTTTTTTTTTTTATTTTCTGTACGTTGGCATTTGTTGAGCGCAACAGAAATTGAAAAATTAAATGCAATTAGTTGCTTGTTGAAATGCGTCTGTACATTATAATGTACTAGATCCATCCTGCTCCCCCGCAGCCACACACAGACAGATCTACACCGACGCATACAGACATGAGATACATTTACAAGTGTTTATGTATTTTGCAGTTGCTCAATATTTATTGCTCTAGGACTTTAAATGTTTTGCAGTTCAAACAAATGCGAGATTGTTCAAAATTGTATGTTTTCGTTGATTCGATTTTAAAGGATTTGGTTAGGCGAATGTTTACATCACTTCTCTGCTGCTATCAGTTTATTTCACATTAAAACAAAAACAATTAAGAAGGAAATCCCAGTTTACAACTAAATAGTTAGCCCTAATCTATGTTTAAATGATAGATATGATTGCAATAGTCACAAATAATATCGTATAGTATTGGTAATTCCAAAAATTGCTATCGCTTGTTCCCGCAGGTTTTTATTTTCAGTTCCCAAAGCAGATAAGCAAATAAAATGCTTATTTTGATATTATTTATGATTATCTTTTAGCTCAAACAATATATTTTTTCCGCTAGTTGGCGAAAGTAAGCATTTTTTTTCGTCAATCAACTTATGAATTTTGACATTTTTCTCATTTTAAGTTAAAATATTAGTAAATAGTGTTATATATTTTAAAGTAGTTGCATATATAGTCAGAAAGAGTATTCCGTACTTAAAACTAGGATAGCTTGACTTGATTTGTGACAGAGCGACAATCCACAGAAGAGCAATACTACTTCAAGTACTTTTTATTGTTATATTTTCTGCATGTAAGTTTTTTCATTTGAAACATTTAATTTGTGTAGATTTGTTTTCTTTTTTATATCAATGCATTTGGCTTCATTACACTACAAATATTTTTGTTTTAAAAAAACTGTATTTTAATATAGTAATTTATATTTTTTAAAACTTTTTGTTTGTTGTGAGTTATGAGAAACATTTGAGATCTTTGCTAATTTAAAATTTTAAGAGTTACTAACAATTGTTGAAGCGATTAACTACGTATGTTTGCAGTTAATTTGTCGAATAAGGAAAAAAGGAAAGCATTTAGTAGTTTTAACATGTTTGTAAGAAATTAATGTTCAATGTCAGAAAACATTAGAAATGACAATCACTTAAACTTGGCTCTTTTTAAATAAATAGTATTTTGCATATTTGGAAACAAAAGCAATTAAAAAAGTTTCAACATTAAGATACTCGAGGGTAACTCAGCTTATTCTGTTAATTGGCCAATAAAATTAATATTGAGTGTGAAGATTTGTTCCGTTTGTTGTAAACAGATGACTTCAACTGCAAGTTGTGACTGATATTGAAAGCGACTATAATCAATGTGCACCAGCGTCTGCTTCTGATAATCATAATGTTTTTTGTTTTTTTTTTTTTCAAAACATCTGAATTTGTGTTCAATAGACGGCAAGCTTTCGCGACCTATGAAACAAGCAGATATTAATTGTGATACTACAAATACGTACTTTTAGCGTCTGACACAAAGCGCGTCCAGGCAAAAAAACCAAAAAATTGAATGCTCTTCTGGATCAAGATTTATGCTAGACGTAAACTTATCTCACAGATTCATGGGGAGTTACAGCAAAAAAATCCATTTATTGAGTGCAGACAACAGATTTCCAAAGGCAATTTTTTATTTTGAAATCTTCTTCTTGAAACGTTTGATAATCAGTAATTTTTGCACATATTCCCTACTGGATATGAATATTGGTACTATGATAGCCCCAAGCAGAAAACTTACTTATTCTGGTATTGTCACTCCATCATCATCTACATAGAAGTCCAGCAAAATATCTGTCTGCTGTGGGAGCAGTAGGATGTGATCTACTAAAACGAAATTGCTAATGGAGAAGAGAACATGATTGCATGTGAGCCTGCGTTCCGAAACCCATGTCAACGAGTTGTTTCACTCAGCGCTATGTAAAGGTAATAAATTTCCTGGAAACACTAAAATGGGAGGTACCATTAGACTTTGCTCCTTCCAATAACTGGCTTTCTCATGGCATGCAAAATAAATTTTCGGGATTATAGTTTTTTGAATAAATCAAAAATATCTCAATGATTGGAACAAGGTTAAAGATCACTCATTATTTGAATATGCTATTCGCAAATTACCAGAGAGATGGCAAAAAGTGTTTTCTTTTGACGAACAATAAACTTGTACTGATTTTGTATTGTATTTTTTATATTATTTTTACTATCTTTATTAGTTTTAAATGAACAAGATGATATTTCAGCTGTTTTGGAAAACCACGGAAATATTATAATGTTGTTTGTTTTGTGCTTGCAAATAAAAACAACACAGCATTCTTAGCAATTATACGAAACAGTCTACAGAATATTCCGTATTATTTTATGTAAAATATCTGTGCAGTGGATACTGCAAAAATAAAAAGAATAGATTACATGCTGTAACATGCCCATTCAAACGCAGTCACATCTCAAAGATATTTGACTTAATTTTAGAAAATTGCCTTTCTTTTGTCATTTCGTAATGGCTTAAATGAAAGTATCTACTTTTTGTTTATCTTCTTGTTCTCTACTTGGCTAACATTTTGTTGTTGTAGATGACATATTGTCATACGCGTGTGTGCACGCCTCAGTTTCGCAGCTGACGTCGTCATCAGGAACTGTGGCAATATATTATATATACACTTTTTTTCTTTTCGTGCTCTGTATGTGTTTTGTTTATTATTATTGCCGCTGTTTCTTAATGCTCTTTTTTACTTGTTGTTTACAAAAGAAGCAACTCTGACGAATTGATTACCAATTGGCGCACGAACAGCCATAACCTCTGCCACATACTCGACCAATACACAATATGTACTACATGTGAGTGAGTAAGTAAAGTAAATTAACATATTTCCTGGCAATTTTTCACCTCTACGCCTAGTTTTGCCTGTGCAGGCATGTCATGACACGTGTAAACATATATATGTATATATACTGCATAAATATAAAGTATTTTAATTTAAAAATGCTTTTTTTCATGCGGTTTTTATGGCTTGTAATGAAATATATATGACTTACCTTATGCAGCTACTACTGCCTCCTTTTGATTTTTCACGCCGTTTTTTTTCTTTTTGCTTTTTAATTTCAATTTCTTGCAATTTTTCTTTTTTAATGCAATTTTCCGTAATAATTTTCACTTGCAGTTATTGTTGGCCGTAGTAATGCTAACATATTTTGCTGCGTAGTTAAAGAATTTTCAACTTTTCTTAACTTTTATTTACATAGATACCCACGCACACGCAGACAAACACGCACAGATACACGCTTAAGTTTAACATGCTGTTGCTTCAGTAAAGCCCTTTACTTTGGCACTATAAACACAATAAGTTTTTTCTTTAACTTTTGTTTTACATTTAAATCATTTTCTTTTTGTAGAATATAAAAACTTACTTTAATTACAACATAGATGTTGAGTTTGTGTTATGTGTTGCTTTGGAAAAGTAATTTGTCTTTTGGTTATTGTTGTTGTTGTTTATTTATGAGTCGTCACTCTAGTCGAATTTGAAATGATATCGCCAGTGTTTTGCTTTTCTTTAATATATTTGCTCTATTCTTGGTCTGTTCTAGCAGCCTGTCCTGCCAGCGCCGGCACGAAAATCGAAAATGAGCGCATTTCGCAGTGCGTGCGCCCTTTTATATGGCAGGCGCTCTTAGTTGCCAGTTGCTCTCTTTTGTGGATGGCAAAATGTGTGGATAGAAATGGAATTTAAGAGAGAGCGCTTTGTTGTTATCACTTGTAAATAGTACGCATACGCCGCATGTGCTCGACAGTAAGTTGTTAATGACGTCATAAGCACTCACTCTCATTTGGTAAATGAGCACGTGCTAAATATTTTTGGTGTTTGAGTGCGGGTGCGGGTGTGTGTGTGTGTATAGGCAATAAATTAGCAGTCAAGCTTCAGCGCTTGGCTTCATTTTGTTTGATATGCTTCTTCCTGCATTTTAGTTGCTCTTGTTGTTGTCGCACGCTCTTCTTTTGGCTCTTGTTTATTTACATATTTTTTTGTTCAACTGCTGCTGCTGCTCTTTGATATTTTTACATTGCATTCTTTTAGCCGCAAGCGCTCTTTTGTAGATTTTTTTTGTTTTTGCTATTATTATAATATAAATTGTTGTTACTCTAACAGCTCTTCATTCTTCTTTCGCTATCTATCCGTTTACCTTACTCTCGGTCTATTTTGTTATTGTTTCTTTTGTTGTGCTTTCCTTTCTCTTTTGGCTCTGTTGATTTATCTAAAATGGCGCAAAACTTGAACTCTTACATTTGGTGTCTCAGTTGCTGGGAGGAGGCGCTGGTAAAATGTGCAAAAAGTAAATAACTACAAAAATTGTTCTTTTGCAGAATATTCAAATTAAAAATTGGTTTGTCTTTGGGCATTTTTATTAAGAAAAAATGCTATATTTGTAATACACTATAAACAAAGGGCATTGTAGGTCAGCAATAGATTTAAGCAAAATGTAGCTCAACCGTTTAAATAAAAATATCATGATAGCAATAATATTTTTTTTGACGATAATTCAACATCTAAAAAGCTAAATTAGCTGCTTATGAGTAAGTATCTGCTCGAAGAATCGAGCTCCTTTCAATGAGCAATGTATGAGCTTTATTTTTATCTTTTTTATGCCTTTATACAAATTTTATTTGTAAAATAACATGTTCTTGAGTTAAGGGAAGACTTTTGTATATTATTACAAGGCACTCAAAGTGTGACCAATAAAATTCAGTTTGAAAAATTACTTTTACTAAATTCAATGTATAAAATGTGTAATAATAATGCAAAATTCTGAAACAATTTGAGCTCAACTTATGTTCATAATCTGTTACCGAAATGTTGCACCTTGATGCCCGGCTACTGTAACAGCGGCCAAAACATTATCTGTGGCGGGAGCTGCCTGCTGGTGGCCAATAAATTTATTTATTAATATAATTTAGGGGTACAACTTAGTCCTGTTGACCTTAAGATGAAATACTTTGAGTTGGAATTTACGCAAGAGCAATATTACAGAATTGGGGGGACAAGCGCAACATGCAAATACGTTAAGTAATCCCTATCGTTTTGAGAGTTTACGAATTGCTCAATTCTAAAAATGTTTTCATCAATATTCAGACTAACTTTAGGCTTAAACTAGATATAATTCAGAACGCGACGAATGCTTCGGTCATGTATTTTAAGTTATTTTGTCATTTCATTGGCACTACCCAGGGGATTAAGCTCAAGTTGGTTCTTCACTATTTGAACCATCTCATTTTACCGTCTTTGATGAGTACCTCCATGAACTTTTGCAATGCTACTAGATAAAGTGTTACTAATAATAGCATAATAAGTAAAAACTGTACTCAACTAACAATCATCACTGCCTGCAATTTTCCAGCTAAATATTATGCAATCATCTCATTTGAAATGCCATTACTGACATTTATTGTTCATAAACGCCTCCTGGAAATGTATTGCAGTGCATTCTGTCTGTCACTACATTGATTGCTTCAAATATTTTTAGCGCTTTCTTTTAGATTTTCTATATTTGGCTCTAAGGAGCTCGTGTTGCGAAAGGGTTTTCTGTCAATTATTGATATGGGTCAGGTCAAGCCATTCGATACCATCTTAAATTTGATATTTATAGCACTAATTAGCTAAAATTAGACAATTAAGTTTACTTTTGGGAAATGTAAAATTATACAATGTGTTCACTTAACGGCGTATTATATCAGCATATTCTCTTACTCGTGCTTATTGACATAAACGCTTTTCTTAATCAAGTTAATTTTGTCATTCCATTTAGAGTAGCTCGTAACTTGCGACCTTTTGCTTTTTGCAATTTATTAAACCTAACTGCGCTTTGCACTATCCCTTCCGCATATTATGCTCAAACTCTTCGTCTCTTACGAACGGTCTTTCTTGCCCTTGGCCAACGAAGTTTCGGTATTCATAAGGAAACTTCAATTCAATGGCTTCAACGATTTAAGTTTACCCTGAGTAGGTATGTAGGTAATCACTTAATTAAAAATCCATATGTTAAAACGGATTATAGTTAATTGAAAGCATTCATTAGATTTGCTATTGCATTGATGCAGCAAATTTATAGTATGTTTCTAAATAGTTTAAATCAGCCCAAAATCTAAGAATATTCAAATTATTAAATTGAACTGGAAATATTTTAGTATTGTCGCAAACTATAACATTTAGCTATTGAATTTGTTTAAGTCAGGACTAATTCATTGAAATAAAAGTTTCAGATTTACGCTACTTCTGAAACATAATTTGATTTTTTTTTTTTATTTTTAACGCACAAAAGTTTTGAAGCTTTCAAATTTTGCAACTAAATATAAACTTAATATAAAAAAAATTTCTATATTAACTTTTAGAAGTAAGTCAGTCGGAATTGCGCTATTAACCCCAAATATAAAGAACATATTACCTTCGCTTTTTGCAAAATCATTATGAATGTCTTTTTAATTGACTACCAAATAAGTTGTGGCTTATTTATAATTGATATTTAAATATGCATTGTATACCATAAAATCTCAATGTCCTTAATATATATATATACATGTACTTTGTATTGGAAATGTAAACAAAAAATTCGGCATATGTTGCATAAACATTTGCTTGCAAATTACCCAAACATAAGCCAGCCACACATTGTAAAAAAAAAAATATGAAGGAAAATTAAAAAAAAATAAAACAAAAGCCCTACCAAGTCGAGTCATAAATTTGCGGCCATTTTTCTGCGTTTTACAGCAGCTTGGCACTTCAGCTGGAGCGCTCCATCAACGCACAACATACCCCCTCACACAGAAGCACAACCCGCATACACATACACACTCGCATATATACATCTAAAAAGGGAGCAATCCAGATAATGCGCTAAGTGTCGAACATTTAATACCCTTACATGCATTTGTATTCAAATTATAAATGCTTTTATGAAGTGTACAAACAGAATATAAGCAGATTGTAGTTGCAAAATTCTCCGGTATGTAAAAAGCAAACAACAATTTGAAATGGCGACTGCTTTACTTTTTTTCAAGACTTTTTTGAAACTTTTTACAAAAACTTGAAAACGCATTTTGAAGCATAATTGAAATCTTGCCGTTTAAGTGACCGAAGATAAGCGCTTCTTCAATATCCGAAGCTGTTGTGTTTGGACCTTAAATCTTCACTTATCTCGTAATGTAGATAGCATAAGCTTTGTATGGCCCTTTATCCGGTATAAGAATATTGAACAGCTTTATAAGGAAAAAATTTTTTTTAGGGTTTCTTTCTTAAAATAGGTGGACACATAAGCCCAATAATCTTGATGGCTAGTCAGGAGAACCGATTATCAATATCAACACTTTTTGATATAAAATATGAGATCCACAACAACCTAGATATCGTCCAGCGTATTACGGCCAGCTTCTACGTTAGTTTAGCCATGTCGTTCGTATGAATGAAGAAGATGCTCCAGCGAAGAAAGAAGTGTTGGATGTGAAAGCCAACGATCGGGACAACCTGGACTTAGGTGGGAAGACCAAGTGAAGGATCTATCTTGCATTGGAGTGACCAAGTGGAGAAAGCGTGCACAAAGCTGTAGCTCTAGTTGATGACTAGCTAGGTATATATGTAAAAATATATTGTAAAGTAAGCCACTCACATGTTTAGATTTGTATCAATTTATTTTACTCTTCTTAATATCTATTTCCATCCCGGTACTTCAGGTCCTTAAATCAAATATATTTACTTTGTAATGACACATTATTTGACCATTGGTCTATGGCAATGAAACTTTTTATCACATAATGAAACGAGAAAAACTAATAATGAATAAATATATTTCTCCTTGCCTATGCTCTAATTGCTCCAAAAGCATTGAGATATCTTCACTAATAGCTGAACGACAATATCAGGGATATTCAATTTATAGCCGAATCGAAATGGAAGTGTTTTTAATTACTAACAAGGACTTACATAATTTTAAATTAAACGCCATTTTATTATATGTAAATAGTACGAATGCGAAAAAAAATAATTATAATAATGTATTAGCGAAAGCATAAGGGAAACGATAGAAGATCCTTTGTGAAAAGCGTTCCAAAATTATATGTTAGTTATTAAGAGGCAAATAAATGCAATGCTTTTCCAACTCATATAAAATTTTGTTCAGAAATTCGACTACCCACACACACTCATTTTGTCTATAATACCCTCGTTTCGAATGATGCAGGGTATATGAACTCGATGGGCACTGCGCTTTGTCAGCCGTTAGCAAAATTTTTCCGTTGCCTACTTTTCGGCGCTGCCAACTCGAATGCGTAGGCAAAGCAAAAAAAACGTCAACATCAGCGCCATGCTGTGAACCAAAACAAAACAAAAAAAAAAAACGAGAAGAAAAAATGATGCTCTGTTTTTTCTCTTTTCGCATGGCTTTTATTTTTAGCAGAAGCATAATTTTTTATTGATTGGATTTCCCTGAAAATCACTTCCGGCGATAAATTTGTGATGCAGTAGCCTTCTTTCATGTTGTATTGTGTTTGGACCAAGCGAACAAGAGAGAGAGAGAGAGAGAGAAAACCAAAACTGTCTTGGCATGAAAAGTTTTGTTTCCGTTCAGTTTTGTTTTGCTTTCTTTGTTTTTGCTTTATTTGTTTGTCATTGTGACTGTTGTTTGTTTTTTGTTTCAGCTTACAAACATAACTGATTTATTTTGGCACAAATCTACTTTTGATTTAGAAATATGTAAGTAAATTTAATATCATCCATGCAGTGGCTACATAAATACATATAACCGGCAAGGTTCCTATTGATACAGTGCTAAAATCCCCCATGGCGTCAAAACAAATAGTTATTTTTCTTTTATTTGGTTTTCTATTTATTTGTTGCTTGTACTTTACTCTACAGCCGGAATATGGATCAACTGCGTATGTCTTTGCCTTAGTTGCATATGAAGGATTGATTTTTAAAGTGATGTCAATTTTGACGGAGATGTCAAAAAATTGTTTGGGCTTTTTGAAACTATAACTTTAAGAAATAGTTACAATCAATTAAAAGGTGGTTGCGGATCAACGCAGTGAGTATGAGTTGACTCGACTGAACACACCGGCTTTGCAGTAAGAAATAATCTTAGTTTAAATTACAATGATCTCCAATAGTGGCAGCGCTTGCCTGCAGACGGGCAACAAAGAGTTCTAAAGCGACGTAAGCATGCAATAGTGAGTTGTGATAAGCAAAAAAGTCTTCTCTTGGCAAGACTTATGCTCTTATCATTGCTTCGAAGTGATATGCCAGCTTAGCTTGGACATGGACGGCATCACTACTTGTTGCGTTGGGTTTCAGTTCATTACCGAACAGTACGATCTGAAATAAGAAAAAAAGTTAAGTTTCACGCTTTTTTTCTTACTTCAGAAGAATAAACTCTTAAAGGCACTTCTTCAAGGTTAGAGCTAGGCCTAAGCTTTTGCGTAGTATACATGAAATAATTGTAAGATAAAAAACTGCATAAGTACAATTTTAATTTAACGCATTTGACTTGAAGAAAGCTCGATTCTCCTTGATATTCCAGTTATCCTGATTTTACTGTAGTTTATCTGGCAAGTAGAATCGAGCTTTCTTTCTGTGTTTTATATATATTTTCGGATTGCACAAACTTACTATACCTGTTTGTGTAAATTAAGGTTTCGTATATCAAGTCAATGAGTTAAATCAGGATTGTACCTACAGTTGATGTTCAGATGTTCACATCTTTCTGAATGCTAAGATCTGAGATCCAAATAATTTTATTCTATCTAATCCCTAGTTAATTAGGTGGAGTTATTGCTCTTGTTATATCAATTGCTATTTTAATAATTATAGCATTTTATAATTTAAGAAAATTTCGAGGTATTCAATTTTATCCAATTAATCAAATTTTATTTTGAATAATAGTAATTTCAGTAGTTTTATTAACATGAATTGGAGCTCGACCAGTAGAAGAACCTTATGTTTTAATTGGACAAATCTTAACAATTATTTATTTTATATATTATTTAATTAATCCAATTATACATAAATGATGTGATAATTTTTTAAATTAGTTAATGAGCTTGAATAAGCATATATTTTGAAAACATAAGATAGAAATAAATTTTCTATTAACTTTACTACAATTAAATCATAATAATAGCCAAACCTTGACTGACCAATTTTGGTTTTTACAACAATCCAAGCCAGCAATCATTAGTCTTAAGTCAGTGTTATTCCTAAACCATACGTTTCGGTATAAACAAGTAACACTAATAATAAAATATATCAAATAGCGTATATTATTCAATTAAATTGTATTGTATTGTATAGGCTCCAGGGGTTATCACATGGGTAAACGTATCGCCGTTAGATAGCTGCAATCATTTTCAATAACTAAATCTATATACTTAGATAATTTTTAAAATTTGTTTAATATTTTTTTATCAAAATATTGAATTGTAATATTTTCTATATAAAGTGTGCAATACTATTTCGCAAAAATGAGCTTTAAAATTAAAAGGATATTGTGTCTTGTTTAAGTTATCGGGTCTTAACAAATACTATCTTCTCTTGGCAGCCGTTGTTCCACATTAAAGTTCGTTATCATTCAATATAAGTGTTTCACTCATGTAAATCAATTGCCGAAAAAAAATAAAACGTATATACTTATTTTTTGTGATTAAATTTTGTCTAAAAAATTACTGAAATCTTGAATATTTAATGTTAATGGAGCTTTTTCAGTTTGTTTTCAAAACATAAAATTTTTCATAATTGAAGGATAACATTGTGAGCAACCGTATCTGATAAAGTGAGAATATGTAAGTAACTTCAGTTGGGTTCTGACAAATACTTAATTTTGAGGCATCTACATGTTTTGAAGTTGTTCTTTATTTGGTTTGCTATTTACAAATATTGATATTGAAATAAAAATAATGATTTGAAGTAAGTAGGCGTCGTACACGTTGAAGCTGAGAGATGTCAAAAGGCGTATTTTCGCTTCGGAACTGCTTCTAAAAAGATATGAAATGAGATTTTGTAAATGAGATTTTGTAAATCGGTTATGTCATCGTTTACATCGACGCTAAAGCAAAATATCCACCTATATATATATGGGACCAGAAAAGTGTGATCTACTATAAGGCGTTTAAGACAGCAAACCATTTATGTTGACTTTTCGGCTTTTTGCATTGCACAAAAATCAGTTAGAAATGGACGAATGGTATGACAAGGTGATATCGCTTAGCCCGCATATAGCTAACTATAAATGCCAAATATAATCTGAAAACAATAAAAAATTAGATCTTACCAAAGCTACAATATTCTTCAGACCTATCAATGATTGGACCGAGGCCAGAGAGAAATAAGACACAATAAATAGGCAGAATAACTTTATACATCCAATAGATTGTTACAAAAAATATCGATACATTAAAAATAATTATTTTTAGCCATATTAAATTGTATTTCCCATATTCCTGCTGATTTCAATTCTTTTTTTAAATTTATGCCAAAAAAAAAATTGAAAAAAATTGCACATTAATTTTTACTTACTTTCGTTGTGAGTTGTTTGCATTGGAAAAGCGTTAAAGAAATGTATAGTATGTGTCTGTAAGCTCAAGGGAGTGCTCTATTTCCAGATTTCTGTTGCTGGTTTGGCCCGGTTCATGTGCGCTCGTAATTTAATACCTTAATCAGAGCATATCAACACAAGTGACGAGCACTAACTATGTGAGCAAGTTGGTTGAAGTGGCATGGCTTGCAGCATACGAGGTTAATGTCCTGGCATTATTGCCCCGGCAACGAGTTACGAGCACTTCAAGGCGCCAATAAAAACCAAAAATCAACAAAAACTTAGACAACTCAAGACAAGAAAAATAAATAAAATCATTGACAGTGTGACCAAAGGATGCTTTAAGTTAAATATTTGTACAGTGTGTGCTAAGTTGGCAGTCGGGTAGGCGGAAGGGTTTACGCGGAGCGGGTGTGTAGGCAACATAACAAATGAAGCATTAAGGCACATCATAACAACAGCTGTGTGTGTTGTTACAAATCCACACACACACACACACACACACACAAACATGCTGCCACACTCTCACTGAGAGCACAATCAAGATTAAAGCCAACTTGGCAACATGGTCAAATCAACTGTTAGCTGCTGTAAAAGAGAGCCATGACGTCACAATGCCACAGCGCTTGCAACTTCACTTGTACTTGCACTCTCTTAGGCTGCTGTGTTTGTGGCAGCCATTTTGTAGGCGCCTGCGCGAAACCCACCCACATGAATATCCGGCATTGTTGTGGCTGCGTCCATAACCATATGACATCATTGAACGCCAACCAATACTAATGCAAAGCTTTGGTAATGAAATTATGCCTTGTTGGTTGGACACCTTACACTGCACCTCAGACTTGTATCCTATCCTATCAGCTCTAAATTTGTATAAGCTGGCACACTCCTAATGCTATGGGTGAGCATAGTTTTGGGGCATGTATTGGTTTGTACTTGGCGTTGCCTGCGGCTGCTGACGTCATTGTCATTTGCTGTGCACTCGAATGTAAAATTGGCAAATAAATAGGATTTTATATTTAACGTTTGCTGCCGCTGGCTGCGCCGCTGTCGCCACTTAACAGCTGGGAAGCCATGCGAAGACACTGATGACATAAGCGTCAACTAAAATACGAAATCCTCTCCAATACGCACATATTACATACACTTGCAGCAAACGAGGGCGGCCTAAAGCGATGGATTTTTTTTTTGCGTTTTGTTTTTGTAAATGAGATTTGCATCACAATGGCTCAGTAATCAAAGTGACAGGGTCGCTGGCCGATAAGGCTGGCAGAGTTTTCTTACTCGCTCAACGTAACCGCTGTCAAGTTAGGGTAAACAATAATTGCACCTTACTTTGGATATGTCAGTAGTTTTACAACTAGCCCCCGTTGGCCTCGAGTAACCAAAACAGGTACACCAGTGGCATTTGGCCCTATATAAGTGCAAAGGTCATTGTAAAGACACTGCCACTTTGTACGTACACACACACACACACACACTCACACACTCACACACACAGCTCGCCTAATTAAATTGAGACCCCGATTTATGCTGCTACTTATAGTGCACAAGTGCATGTCTTTTTTTCATAATATTTTTAATGACCTGGCTTAATTGTTGTTACTTTGTCTTATCAATCCAAAAATAAAACGACTGAAACAAGTCAAAAACACTTAGTACTCGTAATATCGCAATTTTTCTATTTTTATTTTACGCGCCATAACGCTGTTTTTATGCTCTCTCCTACTCTTTTATATGGCATATGGTATTATTTTTTGTTTCGTTGCTTCTGCCAGCTCGTCAGAGCTTCCAGGACAGGATATTGTAGTTCCCGGCAGCCATAATTAAATGACGACGTCGCCGCTGCAATACTTTGAGTGCTCTATCGCGTTGCGGTCGCCTCGTTTCTACTACAAATAATGCATTTACAAGGCGGACGCTTCGAGCGGTGGCAGCGGAGGCAACTGAACGCCATTTTTTATGACCGCGACTGTTTGTGGGGTAATTTCGTGAAATAAATGTGCCATAAATTTAAAGCATACTTTTGGGTGCTCTTTAAAAATCCACACACAGATACACCATACTATATGCATGCTTTGCACACTGTGCAACGCCATTAGCATTGAGGCGAAATGCTTCCTTAAACTTTTATGCACATATAAGGGAAGCTTCACTTTTAAGCTTACATCCTTTGGCTTAAGACATCAGCTCCATTAGAACGATAAAACGATTAGCGTTTGCTCTCAAGCTGTCAATGTAACGTATACAACTAGATGATTTAAGCGTACTGCCCTAAAGTATGCTACTGTTTTTTTATTGTAGAGTAGTAAAAGATTTTCCAAAGTAGTTGCCTTTTTAAAATGTTGAAATTTTTTTCAACAATAAAATATATACCACAGATATAAGTTTCAATCTGGCGAAAATTGTCCACGAGAGTTTCTCTTGCTCAATGGTATAAAGTGCATCCATAAAGACAAATGCCAAGGATGGCATACCTCGAAGTAGAAACAATTTTTTACTTTTTTAAAGTACGCCGCTGGCATCCTTGGATACCTTGTAGCACTTTTCTGCAGCTAAATCAGCACTCTTGTGTAGGTACTAAAAACGTTTGTTTGCATGACGAAATTTTTATATATATTTACTAGCGCAACCGTTGCGCGCTACCTTGATTGACGATGGTAATATAACCATTTTTCATCAATTAAAATGTCCAGGATGATGCCCAACTGCTGTTTTATCAGCTTGAATTACAATTGCATAATCTTTCGACGGCATTCTATCAACAGCAGTTTGAAAAAGCCGAACCAATTCATTTTCCTCTCGTAACATGGTTTGCAAAACTTCAACAATTTCCCCCCTTACTTTTGATGAAATATCGCAACGTCGATCGGCCCACAAAATAAATTTGTAAAAATTGATAGCTTTCATCGGGGAAGGTCAATAGAGAACCTAGCTTATAATAAACTTAGCCTTGAATTTGTTGAAGATCAAAATTTACACAATCGCTCGTTTGAATTTCATCAATTTTTAAATTAAAATTTACCATGAAAGGGGGCATGAAGTTATCTGAAATTATGTTAGTTGCACCGAAAGAAGTCATTTAGAGACATGAGTAGCGTAATTTTGTACGTTTGCCAGCAAATGATTCGAATCCTGAACCAACGAACGTAAAGGCTCTGCCGGTGGCTCTAAATCAGGCAATTTCATCTGACCATTCATGCTATACAATCCAGTTGTTTCATTTTTAAATTGAAATGCCTTACAATACTTACATGGAACCAATTGAAACCACAACAGGCGAATCATATTCCAAAGTAGGGTCATACGAAAATTCTGCACGCTTCGAAATAATTCTTGGCCTCGGAATTCTTCTCGATCCTCTAAGACGAGACACACAACTTGCAAATAAGATACAACAGCAAGAGCTGAAATATCAATTAATTCAACGTCCGAATTTATCCAATAAGGAACTAAAAGTGAAAAAGACGGAATTTATTCTTTAAAAAAAATTACGATTTATTTTTGAAAACTATAATTTCCATATATTAATCAAATTTTTGCCTTGACTTTGATACATAAGAAAAAAAAAGTCTCTACTCAAATGCTCAAAACTCAAGAACCACTAGACAAAAAAAATATATGAGCTTAAAACCTAAAAAAATAATCAAGATCCGTCAAGCGGTTTGCGAGAAAACCTGTGACTCACAAAAACACCGCTCGCCATTTATATATAAAGATTTCATATTATTATTCACAAATGGAAATGCAATGGTTTCACATTTTATCTTACTCTTTAATTTTTTTTTATTTATTTTTATTTATTTATTTATTTTTTTTACGATCTTGGTGTAAATGAATTGTATTCTAAAAATAAAGGGAGAGGGGTTGTTCTATTTAGTTAGCGGTGGTCCGAAGAATTTTACTTCCTTCCAAACTCTGCAATATAGCTGCTTCGTTGCAAGAAAATTATTGAGTCTGTACAAAAAGGAAATTTAAATTTTTGCTTTTTGTGGCTTAAATTGGGAACTTAACACTTGACTGGCGTCCTATTCTTTTATGAGTTACTTTGGATGGAATCAAATAAGTCAATGATCCTAAATACTTTTACTAAAATACTTTTAAAAATTGGAATTGGATCACAATATTTAGAACTCGAATATTTTGGAAAGGTTTGCTCTATAGAAGACCTAGTAATCAACTCAATTAAAATGATAATACTACGAAACCGTGAAAAATAATCTAAATTAATTGTATTTTATTAAATAACCTATCAATGACCCATATGAGCTATGTGTTGTAGTATTCTGGTTTCGATTAAATTTCTGATTATTTAACGACTTGGTGATTATATCTTCAACAATAAAAAAATATAACAATTGATATGAATAATCGAATAATTACTGATTACAAAACTTCAACCTCACATTATCTTGACTTGAAACTTCACATTATCATATTTTGTCATGATGTCTTCAAAAATCAATTTGAGCGATCTGCCCTATATGAGCTTTATAATTATAAAACACTAGTAAGATTTAAATATAAAAATTTCCATGTCTAAACCGATCCGTCATACTACCATCATACATACCGAAACTCGGGATAGTAGTGGCCGCTATTATATTGAAAATCGAATGAATTCGGGCTGAAATTAAGCATTGATTCATTACTTTGCGTGTATATGGAGTGAAGGAGCACATTGCAGGTTACGAAACGCTTATGAAAAGGCATAATGTATGCCGATACTTTCCTTTTGAAAGACTTCAGTACTCTAAATTTATCAAAACATAGCTCATTGAAGATCTCCAAATTGGCCTTAAGTTGTATATGGTCGACAATAGAGTGTGATATATACTTCGGCCTGTAAATAATACCGTCTATACAGGTTATCGATAGATCGTCAAATGTAAGAGGCTTGGGAACATAATTGAAACAATAATTCTTGTTATTTGCTATGCATTTCTGTTGCTATATTTCAACAATATATTTAAATACTATTTATTATTTTGTCTATACGGCATTGATAAACCTATCTCCTTTGCTTCTCGGTTTATTAATGCCATATAAACTCAAATATGATTTTGTTGATTTATCATTTCATGCCGGCAACAAATTCATCAAAACTAAGTCTTCCATCTCTATTTGTATCTATTTCTTCCATTATTTCTTCTACGGTCTCATCGTCGCACGGCTCACCCAAGCTGCACATAACGTTACGAAATTCCATTGTCGAAATAAATCCATCTTCATCACGATCAAATATTTTGAATATCTCCCGTAGCTCCGACTGCTCCAGGAGATCACTGTCACGTTTGCGCATTATATGTACAAACAGTTTGAAATCAAATTTTCCATTCCCCTCAAGATCATTGTCTGCGATTGCATTATAGAGTTCTGCCTCGGTTGTATTGATCCCGCGTTGACGCATTGCAGCGCACAGATCGTTGGTAGTAATGCTGCCGGTATTGTTGCGATCAAATGTTTCGAAAATTTGTCTGTATTCTCTTAGTTGCTCATCAGTCATGTCAGCCATTTTCGCAAGTTTAATAGAAAAAAACTTTAAAAAAAACCTATAGATGTTTCTATGACAAAAAACGAAATATTTTAAATAAAGTTTAAAAAGTCTCATATACATTCGAAAATAACAGCCTACTATTTTCAGAACTTTATATTACAGAAAAACCGCATAAATTCGACGTTGAGCTCAAACTATTCCCTATAATTTCAACTGCGTCGATCCACAAAATTATTTAATAATAAAGAAGAAATTCAAATATATAGAGAATTATTATTATTAACATTTATTTCGAAGCAGCAGTCGACAATTTAAAAAGTTTTAAGAATTCTTTAAAAGTTATTTTGCCATTTCGGCCTTTATCAATGAATTTCATCAACTTTTTAAAATCAATTGTCTCATAACCTTCACCCAGGCTCGAAACGACACGTTGAATATTTGATTCAGTAATGTAACTTTGGCCTCTATAATCCAGAAGATCAAACACTTCCTTTAAATTCTGCTCATTTTTTATATAGGTCATGCGAGCGTTCATTAGAAGCAAAAACTCGTCAAACTCTACTTCACCATCTCCATCGTTGTCGACTTCTTCTAGAACGTCATAAAGCTCCGACTCGGTAAGAACATTTCCTAGATCGCGCATTGCTAAAAACAGCTCCGGTACGTCAATTGAGCCGGAATTATCGCGATCATAAATTTTAAAAATATGTTTATAAATAGCTGGTTCAATTTTAGGTTTGTCTCCCATCTTTAAATTGTATATTTTATTTAGCAGTATAAAATCAGGTCTATTCGGTTCAGTGTTTGTCGTTGTTATGATTTAGTTCAGAATTTCAGGCTTGTTTTACGAGTGAAACATTGAGTTCAAAGTCCACTATGTTTTAAATAATTTAAAACGAATACTGATTGACATAATCATGGTGGGCTTCGATATTGATGTAAAAAATATCGAGTGTCCGCGTTTATTGTGAAAAAGATAACATTCGCCTTATCTTAATGATATAATACACTTTTCGCTACACTCTCGAAGAGTAATGGATTATGTTTTACACTTAAATATTATGTAGTTATATGTGTCCTTTATTTAAAAACGAAAAGAAATTTATATCGAATAATTAACTATTATACTTCTCACTTGACTCATTTTCGAGAACAATTTCAATTATCTTAAGCCTTATAATTGCATTAGTAGTTTCTATCCGCACTTGAGCTTCACAATTGTCGTTGTAGATCCCACAAGAAAACAGTCAAACGTTGTTAAATTTAAATCTCATTTTGGAGGTTTTAAAGTAAATATAAAATATTTTTATTATTTATATTAGGCATGTAATCGTTGCTCTGTTTTTTGTTTTAACTTTTTAACTTTATCTTAAAATACATAATTAACATAAATAAGAGAGTTTTTTTAAGAGGTGTCTAATTTAATTTTACAAGCAAAAAGATCGTAAGATTCAGAAACATTGATGAAATCTTCATTAAATTGTTTTAAAGTTCGATATAATTTTATTTTTCTCTGCAAGTAGTTTTTACGCTGCTTCCAACTCTGTTATACGCTTCCCAACACATTGGCAGGTATTTCAATGACTTCCAAAGAGTTCACTGTAGGCATAAATAAGCCTTAACACAGCCCCCCACAAATGAGCCCAGAGGCAATAGATCTGCACTTAATATGAAGTAAATTCTTCACCAACTAGCCTCTCAATTGGACCTTAATGACAGCAATTTATGAAAATCCGTATTATTTTGAAGAAGTATATATTTTATATATAATACAATTGAAATTGAAATGAAAAAAATAAATAATAAAAATTGCCCTTTATCATATAAAAAGGTAATCCTTTAGTAAATCATTACCTAAAAAAAGGTGTATCTCTATATTTACTGTGCATATTTTCGGGCAGAAAAATTTTTTTAATTATATAATACTTTATATATTAATACTTTTATATTAATACTTTGATTTGAATTTTACGAGTCGGCAAGGATAAGATTTTTAATTTATATTTATTTAGGATGTATTAGGCAATATCTTGAACCAATAAAAGCATTCTTTTTGTATATATCTATTTTTATTTGCTACTACCACACAAATAGTATTTATAATAGATCCATGCGAACTTTACTCATATTTTCGTCCAATCCAGTCAACTTGTACTTCTCAAAAATTGCTTATGTGGCCGCAATTTCTTTTCTTTTCTTTGAGCTATTAACAGCTCGACTATCTCCTTTATAACAGTTTAGATCATAACGCTTAGTTTCAAATGTTTGGTCGTGTTCTAAGCCAATAATTACGTCCCTTCTCGAAAACATTGTAAGATTTAAAAAAAATTAAAGTACACAAAAAGTAATTTGTCAAATTATTGTAATTTTTACGAAGATTGTATTTTATCATTTGCTACAGCTACGCCTGGCGTGAACCAAGTGGTCTAGAACCAAACATTTTTTAAGAATACTTAGCATGATTATGGTCATCGATCCAAAGGCGGAGGAGGAGAGATATCTCTTATAATATGTAAGATTTCTTGTTGTTCGAAGAGAACAGGGACCTATTAAAAATATTAATAGATATAAATAGAGATTTTCTTTGGCAAATATTGTGTATCTTTTTGCTAGTTATGCCAGTGCTAGACAAATGCACCAGTGCTGCTGGGTGGAATAAAACCACCGGCCTTCCGATTCCGCCACAAGAACAATTGACAAAACTACACCAACATTGTAGCACTTCCAGTCCCCACTCGATGCTAGAGATTAACTATGTTGTCTTCGACAACCCTTAGACTATTAAAATTAGCCTCAACTAGTTCAGAGAGTACTCATATGCCATCGCTCGGAGTCAGATAGGGCAACTTCTGAAGAGTTTGGCGGGTGGTGTAAGATCTTACACTCCAAGTGTGTTCGGTATGGACCACCTTGGCTTCAACAGCTCATAATATATCACACATAGCTGGTTCCACCAAATGAACAGCATGACTTTGGCGCCATATATATGGGGAGGACGTCAAAGTATTTCCGAGCTTTTCCCAATACTTTCCGCGCTTCGCTTTACCATAATGTACTAATTTTTTGTCGCCGGTTACGATGCGATCAAGATATTCCCTACGATTTTGCCTTTGGAAGAACAGTTCTCAAGCAAAGAAACGCCGCTCGACATCTCTGGTTGCAACTCGTAC
Organism: Chymomyza procnemis; assembly: GCA_035046065.1. Lineage (NCBI taxonomy): Eukaryota > Metazoa > Arthropoda > Insecta > Diptera > Drosophilidae > Chymomyza > Chymomyza procnemis. Next base: position 3,893,451 of record JAWNOJ010000023.1, on the reverse strand, counting down.
TTCTTCTGAATCATAACAGTTCATGCGTTTGGAGCGCATCTTGGTCAAGTAATGCTTTCAGTTCTGCATTATCGACAACCATTTGTGATGCCAATATTCAAGAATCACTATTCTTGCAGCCCTGAAATCACTCACGACTCGGTGCTTAAGTAAGAGTAGCCTCGACATACGCATTTAAGAGCAATCGACAAGTTTTAGTCACACTTTTCTTTAAATTGTAAAAGAAATGCAATATTTTTCACAAATAATGTGAATTCGTATCTAAAACTATATGCACAAATGTTCAATGAAGAAATAATGCAGACGATTTTATATTTTTGTGTTCATACGATTATTGCTTATCGTTTTCAATAGATTAACATCGACCACTTACCTCTAGGGACACCTAAGTTGTGCGTCTAAACCAAAATAAACTCTCCCAATTGTATAATTTTCAAAGAAATTTTTTTAGGCTTTAAGAAAGTGCAAAAATTCTTTGAAGAATGCATTTCTTAGAGTTTTAAATTTAAAATCTATTTCTGCGAGAAATATACCCACGTAAATATTAATCTTGAACCCGAAAAACACTACGGACTACGCCTATGGTCTTATCACCTGCATCAACGAACATCAGCTGTAGCGGCTTTTGGCAACGGCTTTTGGCTGCTCTTCGGTCTTCTGTGATCGTACGATGTTCGGGGTTCGCTATACGGTCTTCGGTCTTGGCGGTCTTGTCTGGTCTTTTCTTTGGCTTTGCGCTTGCGTTCAGTTTCGTTTTGTCAGCCGTTCGCGTCGGTCGGGCTGCGCGCAGAAGAAAGCGACTTTACGCGACTCCAAAGTTGCCGCTGCATCGTACAAGTGCCCCTCCCCCCACCCCCCAAAAGAAGTGTGTGCACCAGTGATCAGCGCTTGCAACGTTTGCTGCAAAACATTAAGGTGCATAAGCTGAAGAAGCATAAAATATATAATATACATGCTACATATTGGTTGTTTTGCAGCAGCAGAAGTGCAGACTGACACATTTAAAAATAAAAAAAAAAATAAGTAATATTAATTAAAATAAAAAAAGTGTAAGAAAAAAATGTGCATGTGCATTAAAAACTTATTTAGCGGCTCTTGCGTTTTAAGAGGGGCGCTCGGCCTATTTAAAGAGAAAAGAAACCAAAAGCAAAAGCAAAGAGTAGAAATTGAAAACAAACAAAAATAAATTGCATAAGTTAATTTTTAAGTGTGCTTTGCGCATCTTCTTATGTACATATGTGCATATATGTAGGTGCTACGTACATATGTATGCATTATGTATTTTGTTTGTTTTTAATTTTTTTGTATTTTTTGTTTTTGTTTTAAGTAAAGACCATTAAAGCATAAAAAACAACCGCTATGAGTTTTTAAATATTTCTCTTAAACTTCAAACAATTTAATTTAAAATTTTTGCAATTTCTATTGAATTATTATAATTTAAATTAATTGCATTTTTATTGATTTTGTTTTAAAATAGCGTTAAATAAAAGCCAACAAAAACAAGACTTTATGCAATTGTTTAACTTAGTCAATTGCTAATACTACGGATTTTTTGTATAAAACTTGGGTAAGTTTTATTAATAGTTATCAGTTATTTTCTTTTTTTATATTAGCTTGTAATGCCAGCGATAAACGACAATTGTAATTAACATAAACTAATTACTAATTGCAACAAATTAAATAAATTAGGCAACACAAATCGTGTGCCCCTTAGGCTGCTCGTATGATGTCATTAAAATTGATGCAAAATTTGCATAAATGCGATAAGACGCGCGCGCTTATGGGATTAAAGCTTGTTGTAAAACATAAACAAATAGAACCAATGACTAAAAGCACTACATCAACAACAACAACAACAAATGCAAGCAATATGGCTGTAATCCTGTTAGCGTTTTCAAGAGCTCAAATTGCAAAAACTGCGGCGTTTTGTAGCCAAAAAATATTTGATACCAATATATTCGGCACGGCCCTTAGCTTTAAGTCAAGTGTCGCTCAATTTGTTAGTGTCAAATATGAAATGAAGTAAAATTTTTAAATAAATTTCAAAATTGTTAAAATTTTTATTTTTTTGTAATTGCAGCTTTGTAGACTTACATAAGGTTTTTTTTGTTTTGCCTTTTGAGCTGTGATTAATGTTAAAGTTGTCAAAAAATTTGGCGAAAGTTCATTAGATATATTGATACAACAACAATGATGTCTTAATTTGTTTAATGCATTGATTTGTGGCCAAAGTTAATTATATAATAATAAACAATTACCATAACTACCAGCTTATCAATTCTTGGCTAAATACAACTTAGAAATATTTACCTCGCAAACCTTTTTTGTTTTTGTACAATTTAATGGCTCAACGCCTTATTGCTAAGAAGCTTATAAATACCAAATAAATATTTACACACCTTGTTTTATATGCACATAAAATTTTAACTAATGCAGTCATATACTAGCCAGTACATGGATTTGTCTGGTATTTGGTATTTGGTAGGTGTTATGCATCTCATTAGCAAAAGTTGGATAAATTATCGCATAAAATCTAAAACACGCGTCGATCTGGCACAATAAATCTGTCATAAAACTAAATCAAAGCAACTACTAACAATGTTTTAATAATAACAAACATTTATTTTATAATCTAACATAATCACAAAACAAAGTGAACATATAACAAGTTTGTATTACCAAATTAAGCGCACCTCTTGCAGTGGGTGTATCTGTGTGAGTGTGTATCTATGTGTGTGTGTGTATCTGTCGACTTATAACAAATATAAAACCAGTTGACCGCACATAAATAATACAAATGCCACAAGAAGATAAAAATATAAAAAAAAACTAAGTTTAAATTAAATAATTTTTATTTAACTTTGTTGCTTCTCTTTGTTCAGCTTACAACACATAATTTTAATACTCTTAAAAAGGGTATACTAGTTACCGGTATGAATATTAGCAAGATCTAGATAAAACATACAGACGACAGACAGATAAGGTACATTTCCGCATTGCCTTTGTTTTTTGCTGGCTGACTTTGTAGATATCCAAAACAAAGTAAGGTTTACTTTGTTATATTGTAAAGTTTTAGTTGCTTTGGCGGTTCTTAAAGAAGAAGAATGGTTTTTTAGAAATGTGTATATGTGTTTGGCTTATGGGAATTGTAAAGTTGAATACTCTTTATTGCAGGCTTGTTTTATTAGACATGTTCTTTGAATCTGTAAGAGTACAACAAATAATACACACATTTCTTGAAAATAAATGCCTTAAAGGTTAGGAATCGAATGAAGACGCTATAAAATCAATGAAAAATTAAATAATTTAGATCAATGTTCTTGTATGTTCGTAAAACCTTAAGCAAAATTATTCAATAGGATGAAATGACTCAGGGTCGAAAGGCATGTGGAAGAACAGAAAGTTCCACCTCAACAGTAGACAAGAGTAAACAAGGGCTTAGTTTAAAAAAATCGTATTTCCAGTAAACAAAATAAAATCCATTTTAAAATTCCGCGAGAGAGTTGCCGAGCGATTCATAAACTGAATAGTGCATTGCACAATTTCCCGGGCTCTTTGTAGAATTACTGAAAAATATAAAAATCGTTTGCATTATTTCCTTCTCTTTCTGAATGATTAGTCTGTGCAATATATATATTCACATAACTGATTCCCAAAAAAACAGTTCAACAGTATCAAATCGGAGCATTTCAGAGTTTTTGTAGTAGATTATATCTTAGAATCTATAGTTGAAATTTCAAACACTAGATGGACCATCCTTTCTTTACATTCTAATTCATTGTCACAAGCTCCTAAGAATGAAATTCAATTTTAAAGTAAATTGTTGCTTAATCAAGACCTTTTTGTTCATCGAATTTGAGGTTAATGCATTATAATAATTGTAAAAACAATATACACTACAGCTGTTTTGTTGCTAACATCTAAAAATAAATACTTAAGCCGAGTAACTGAGGTGACTTGCAAATGTTATAATGATAAACTATTTTTACTGTGTGCAGCGAATTCCATTAAATTTAATATTATTAGTTATATCCAAATATTGGTATATTTTTAGAAATATATTATTGTTCTTGAGTTGCTTTATGACTACGCCCAATATCGTACACTTGTGTAACTATAAAAAGCAACAATTTTTTGGTATTTATGAGGCCATAACTCATGTGGGTGTAGTTTTGGTCAGTTTGTATAATTCGCATGTGAAATTAATTAATTATAAATATATGACAAGTATTTATTTTTTTGCCATTATTATTTAAACAAAATTAATTGGTGCATTGCTAAATCGAAATAAAACTAAATATTTGATTTTAATTTTTATTTGCTTGGAATTGTGTTTTGTAATTGTTGCTATATAATGATATTCAAATTATTCACAAGCAATTAATTAAATATTTATGCAAATAAATATTGCAATTTAATTATGCGGCTTAACAGCTCAATGAAGTGCCTGACAATTACGCCACAGTTACCACGAAAATATACCAAAAATTCATGTGGCCCTCAAATAATCTTACTATTGTGATGGGCTGTTCTTTAACAAATTGCAGAGAATTGTTTACAATAATTTTGACACATTTTTAAGATATTTATTTTTATTTATTGTAAGTTTAGTTTTTCGAATATCGTCAAAATCGTTTTGCTCGATAATATGATGCTCAAAAAGACATCTCTTAAATATTTATGAAATCTTAATTTGAGTTGAAGTAAAAAGCGTTAATATTAAACGTTTGAAGAAAACTTCACGAAAGTATTGGTCAGTGCTGCACATAGTCCATCCTCTGGGTCTGAACGCTTCCGAACTCATCTCTCGATTGGCTCATTGTTAGCCAAGTCAAGCTTTTCCAAGTTTGAATGCACCGTGCTCGTTATTAATAAACATTTTTCTGGTAGTTCAAAAGCGCCAATTGTGACGTAACCGTTGGTTCAGTAAAAAACTTGCCGGCAAAAACTCAAACATAGACAATGACAAGTAAATCTCTATAGATTAGAGACACCAACGTTCCGATACGGCTAAAAACTTTTGGTACTTGTTTTTTTTTTTAAATAAACATGCTTTACCCTTTATAGGGTTGGTGAAAGATAAGAAAATAAAAATCTTTTCGAAAAAGACAGTATTTAGACAATCTTAATTCGCTAAAACTCATAAAAGTTTTGCTCATAAAACACAAAAAAAATGTCATGGAAATCGAGGCATTCAAAATTGTATTGCAAATATCGAATAATTACCCGTATATGCAAATTGCATGACTCCAATGCAGCAACATTCAATGCCTCAAATGGTAAAAATGGTAAGTGTGGTTAAACACCAGAAATAAGCAACAAAAAGTTTGGCCAACCAACTGCCAAAATGAACACGAATATTTGTGAATTTTTTTTGTTTGCTTTTATTTAATTTTTTATTACAAAAATATATATATATATATATTTGCATAAAACGCGCTTTTTGATATTGATATTGGCAGAAGAGTTGCCCTGACTGTAGCATGCCTCGCATACAAAAAATATTGCAATTGAATGCATTCGAAAGAAACGTAGCATGAGCTTCCTTAGACTTGAAAATTGTTTAAAGTTGCTTTGATTTTATATATACGTAATATTTTGTTTTTTATTTCTTGCTTTTTGTTTAACTGGCAAACATTTTAAACCAAATAAATGAAAGGTTCGTCGAACCGGAATTTGCTAAAATAAACAAAGCGCAAAAAATAAAAGCAAAAAAAGGCTGGCAATCGTTGATTACCAAATAGAACTTGTTTCTGGCTAAAATTTTAACCACTAATATAACGCAAAGTAAAACTCTCTATATGTCTGCATAAATTATAAACTAAATCAAATAAACACAAAAAATAACAAGAAATTTGACGCACGTAAGCTCCAAAATAGCTAAATGCTCGATTAAAAGTGATTAGTAGCTTTGTGATACGCTTAATTTGTAATAAAATTAAATTAGAGCTTTTTAAAAATAAAATCTTTATATATATTATAAATAACGTTCGCTGAAATGATAGTAAATGTACTTTGTTTCAATTTTGTAAATCTCAGACAGCAGACAAATTGATTTTTAATAGCGCCTTGCAATTTATGTGTACAATAAAAATTTAAATGTCTGGCCTGCTTTTATTTTTTGTGCAATCAAAATTAACTAAGAACGTTTAAAAAAGCGCTCCTTCACCGTAATTCTCGAACAGAAGTTTGTCCAAAGTCGTATTTACATGTGACAGCGTTAAATTTATTAGGGGGTGCTATGCAGAAAACGTGTCAACTAATTAAGCAAGAGTTGCCCTCTTAAAATTAAAAACAAGTTTTGCACATTTCATTAGCGCTTGGATACAAAGCCCGACACATTTTGTACCATATAATATATGTCTCTGGTAGCATATGGCATGTTTGAAAAAAAGGAGATTTAAACAGCTGGAATATTGTGACGCTGGCATACACTAGATTAGATTATTGTATTTTTCTTTGGAATACTAAAAATTGTCTGAATTTTAATTCAAATACTGCGAAACTCAAAAACACTACTCAATTGAGTTCTCGGTGTGCATGTGTTCTGCTCAAAAAGCAAGAAACACAAAGCCTTCCGCAGTTTTGAAAGAACGCAAATTTTAAGGTTCGAAATACACTTGCACATAAGTTCAGACATTTTATTCCTGTGCAATTGACCACTCAGCGATAGAGAATTGTTGCACTATCTTGAACAACATGAATTGCTCAGCTATGAATCATTTTTATTATATTTTTCTGTTTTGTTCGTGTGCCGACCATATTGGATAACCCATTTCAATTTATTGAGCTCTAAAATTTTTATTCAGGTAACGCGATTCCTTATAATTTTTGTATTTACATTTGAAATCGAATATCACTTTATGCAGAATTGTATGAGCAGACTTTAAGCTGAAAGTAATTAAATGACAAACAAAAACAAAATAAAATAAAATAGTGTAGGTATTGCACAACTATCAATAGATATATTATAAGCTCTTTTGCAATGATCTTAGCAAATTTGATAGTTAAAAGCTTTGTATGCCTAGATTTGGCTAGTTTCTAAACTTAATATAACTATGCACAAATTCATTAGGTTTTTGGAAGTACAGAAGTAAACACCATGTGGGAGACAGTAAATGTGTGGCTGGACATGCTAACCATTGGCATGCATCTTCTAAAAAGAAAGAGATAAAACAACAAAAGTTAATATATAATAATGTGTCAACCATAAAACAGAGTATAAACAATAATTCATCATAATCCAGTTTTAAATCATAATTCATTTTTAAAGATTATTTTACCTAAAAACATAACAACTTTCTAAACAGAATTCTAGTGTTTTGCTGACACATAAAAATGCCCATAAAGAACGAGCTACTTTTAATAATTACGCATCTAACAAATGTCTATGCATAACCTATTAACTATTTATTTAAATTAATGTATAATATTACTAATAGGCAAATAATATATGAACTAAATGAATATAGCCTTTAACCTGCTATTGAAGAGCATTTAAATTGCAGCAGACAAATGAAATTAACATTTATCAAATTGAAAACCCCTGACATGGTTAAATCAACATTCAATTGATTTAAATTAATTTTAATTGTTTCATGAATGTCTTATCAAACGTTCCCAGACAATGCATAGACTTGAACTACAAACCGCGTATTAAATACCAGCTCTAATTATAATAAGAAAAGCTTGTATTTAGCATAAAAAGTGCAAAAATAATGACCACACAGAGTACAAAACGGCACCAATACAGATGCCAGCTTGCTAACTAGTAGTAGATACTATTTGTATCTGTATCTATTAAGTGTCAAAGCAAACAAGTTAGCACAAAAGCTAACAAACAAAAAAAAGCACATAAAGTATCTGCTAAATATGCATATCGAATATGATAATGCAACAAAAGGCGCATCGAGCATCTTATCTCTTATGTTGGCTTACTGTTAACTTAATGTTGGCTTTATGTTAACTTAATGTTGGCTTAATGTTGGCGTACTGTTAGCGTCTTGCACTTTGAGTGGGAAACCGTTTTAATCGGCAGCATAAATATCTTACGCTTTTCCGGATACATACATCAGCGATGAGAAAAATTAACTTCGATAACAGGCGAGACGAACCAACTTAGAGATACTCTTTCCAATTATCTTTTCCTGGTGTTATCGCTTCAAAGACAGAGCACGAAGATATTATCTCTATTATGCTGGAATTGACCTGCGAAATTAGAAGTGCGCTACCACTACGCTACCGAGGTTCAGCAGGAATACCCTGCTGGTATTTTTACCATGTTACTACTTGACAATTAATTGCAATTATAGCATTAAAGAAACAACTTCAAACAAAATAAAAAATGTAATCAATGTAAAATAAATTTCAAAACTTTTTTTGAACAAATCATAGGATACTAACAAATTTTTACAGTATTTCCGATCTTATGCTAAGCTTGTTATTTCTTGCCAAGAGTAAGGTAGAATAATACCAATTTTTGTGTATTCTGCTCCGGGACCATCCTCAATATGTCAAGTGCATTTTCCCTGTTTATTTCCCGTGTTTGGTTTGGCCGTAGATGAAAATTGCAATAATCATCGTGCAAAAGATGTTTCTCAGAAAAAAATCTGTGCTTCTATACAATTTCTTGTCAAATTTGTTTTTGAGTCATTCGTTAAATTTTCCTTAAAAAACAGGGGCTGTGGTGAACCGTTAATGGTGAAAGTGTCATTTTAGGTAAAAAACTATCGCTACCAGAATCAGCTCTCCGTTGGGCACACGGGTCTGGCCGAACATATTTTATTTTTCGACGCTAATTACATATATTTATATTTAAGGGAGCAACTTGTACTTCCAAGTGCCCTCCAAAATTTTATTTCTCTACCGATCTATGATAAAATATTTTTCAAAAAGTCCTTAGAAATGATAGTAAAAAGAACTTTAAAAAATTCAGCTTACAATGTGCGACCGGTGTCTGGCCAGACCCCTATACCTTAACATGCATTTCTATGGAGATATGTGGTGTTTTCAAACGCATTTATATAACAAACAGATAACTATTTTTTGCTTCTCATATTTCTCATACGTTTCCGAACATGTTCAACTACCTACTCAAGAAAAAAAAAACCCAAACAACATTTGGTTCGAAAATAAAACACATTTTTTTGTCATTTTTGTACTTTAATTCGAATCAAGGTTTTGAAAAAGGTGCACAACGGAGGGTTAACAACAAATTCCTTATTGTAAATTTTTCAAATCACATTCAAGATTTCGGTAAATTTTTTTGTGTATTCAAGCAACTTTTGCATTTCATTTTATTTTTGAAAACATTTCAATATTTGAAACGTTTCGTTCAATGTCTAATAAGTAAAAAAGAATTGTTCTATACTTGTTGTTCTTGTAACATGCAGCATTAACTATATGTCAATGTCAACCCGAAAAACTATATTTCAAAAAAATGATATTGTATAAATTTTATTAAGGTTAAGGTCTTCTATAGCAAAATTAACGTTTTAAAAATGTGTAACACACTTTCGCTTAGAATAAATTAATTTTTTATTACTAAGAAAGATGCCTTTTTAAAAAAATGTACCCAGTTCAATATATTATTTCACAATCTATTTATCCACTAGTTAAAATGACACATTTTGGAAACATTTGTTATGGTTTGTTGCTTGATTGAACAGAAATATCCTTATAAAAAGTTTTAAAAAAATATCATTAATTTTCTTTTTTAAGAATTTGAAATAATCTTATAACAAACCCAATCTTTTTATAATTCATCTTTAATAGGTGCTGCTCGCTTCAAAGCCAAAAAATTATCTCTTGACTTTTAGACACATTTTTTCTCGTATTTTTATTCTTATTTTTTTTTCTAACTTATTATTTATTTTAGGTAGAGGATAGATATAGGAAATGTCATATATTGAACGACATCTTTGATGTTTTGTGTTTGTACTGAAAACAACTTAACCAATCGAAAATGTTATTATGCAATAATATTTTAATTTCAGAAAAGTGGTACAGGGTATTCCAAAGTCGCATGGCGATTTTAAAGTTCGCTGTATTTTTGGTGTTTGTGTTTAAGTGAATTTATGTCTAATTCTTGCATTCTAAATGTATTTATTATTTAAATTGGTATTTTTATTATTATGTATTTAAATTTATAGAAAAATACAAAAAAATGGGATATGTAAAAATCAATGTCGCGCACGTAGTTGGATTTTGTCTATACCAAATTTACTAATATGTATAATTAAATGATATAGTAAAGAAAACGACGTTACACATTACCGAGAATTATTATTTTTTTTTTTAATATTTTGAATCGCCTCGATGATTTTCATATTTTCGTATATTCAGTCAAAAGCGAATGGAAGCTAATTTTATGATTTAAATTGCGGCATTTTCTTTTGTAACTTTTTTTTTAATTAAAAGACGTTTAAATCAATACAAGAATTTTGCTTATTTTAAATTGTTTATTTGAGCTCGAGTACTCGCCTCTACAACCAAAATTCGGTGGTACGATATCTAGCAGCACTGGTGCATTGTCTGGCAGTGGTATTATTTGAAAAATATTAAATCTTATTTAAAAAAAATGCAACTTCATACTAAATCTATATTAATTAATGACTAGACACTGTATGTGCCTCTTCGCTTTGTACAGGCATTAATAGATATATCCGAATGAGCTATCACTCTCAGAACTACCTCCCGAAAAAACTTATGTAAGCTTTTAATTGAAATATGTAAAAAAGTCAGCTAATTTAAAAACAATTCCCTTAATATTTTCCCAGCAAAACTTGGTTTTCGTATGGCTTTTCCCCATTTTGATTTTGATTGACGACAACTGCGTCGTCATCTTTTTATTGAAATATTCGTTGTCACATTAATTACATGTCGCAAGTGCTTACGCGTATACCCTATACATTTAGGTTCACTTTGTCTCAATTTCTCATACACTCTTTCTTTGCCCTCCAACGTTTCTCCCACTCTGCGCACGTTGTGACCCAAAAACGCGGATGTCCGACCGGCATTTGATTGCTTGCCATTGTCTCGTGCTTTCTCGCTTGCGCATAAAAGTGGCTCGCCCATTTGGCCATATTACACAATTTCAAGTTCACCAATACCAACACACGCACACATACAGGCACACAGAGACACGCACACACACACACACACACACACACACATAACACCTGTTGCGCTTGTTGCTGGTTGAACAAAATGTATCTGTGTAACTGAAAAGCTCGCGCATTAACTACTTACAACTATTTCTTGTTATTTCTTTTAATTATGACATTTTTTTTATTGGTTTTGTTTTCAGTTTTTGTATTTTTTATTTATTTTGGGGTCTTTGGCCACAAGTAGTCCACATCTTGACACGCACTCATCAAGTCAAGTCAATGAAATATGTATCTGAAACTATAACATGTATCTCAAAAGCTAGCTGCATGCATTTGGAGCAAAGCGCCGCAGACGTTGACTTTGCTCTGACCTTGACTAATGATGTACGTTATGCATATGTAGATTTCTTTTCATTTTATATAGAAATACTACCAGTATATGGTACCACAATGTTTCTTTTCTAAATTACAATGTCAAGTGTTTTTTGGGCTTGAAGAAGGGCGCTTTAATTGTTCATTGCGCTGCATTTCAAGATCATTATTATAATGATTTCGTTTTTTTTTTCGCTTAAATTTTGTGCTCATTTTAATTTGTTTCTTTACAGAGATTTAGCTGCTGTTGCTTTGGTCTGGTCTGTTTTGATTAATGTTTGTTTGAACTGAAATTAGTAGCAGTAATGAATTTAATTTTGTTAGTTTACAACTTGGGTTAGGCCTTAGTTTTGGTATCAAGCTTGTATTGCTATTGTTAGTTGCTAAGGTACAATTAAGTTTTTTGGCATTTGTTTTATGTTGAAAGTGTTAAAAGGTCTTACATGAAAAAAATCAGTTAAAAACTATTTAGAGTAGCCGCTACAATTAAGCCAAGCTGTTGTTTTTAATGTTGACCCCTGCCAGATTTTAAATAAAGATTGTGTTGCTCAAGGTATACTTTAATCTTAACATGATATATGAAGTAATTTAATTTCGTTGATTTAACTCTTGTGTAAAATTCTGTTGTAACACAAAAGATAAAATGAAAAATAATTTCATTCATTTTGCAATGTTATATAAGGCAAGAAAATTTTAGTTTTAATTTCATTGGAAGCAATTAAGAACAATTTATATAGATGTGGAATATTCTCTGTAAATACGGCCAGCACACCCATCGTTTTTGTTTTGTAAGATATATGCACAAATATTTTAATTTAATAATTCTCACCCTTGTTGTTATTTAGTGTTTTTTCATATTTCAAAAAGTTAAATCTCTGCAAAATTATTCAATTCATACATTTTTCTCAGAAACCTTTAACACAATCTCTGTATTATTCTGACATCCTTTGGATATTTAATTATTAATTCAATTTCAAATGGGTGTAGCACAATTATGTTTACAAACTTTTTAGAATTTCTTTTTAAAATAAAGCTTGATGTAAGCGAAAAGCAATTTATCATAGAGTCTGATTTTCATGCTGAATTATTTTTGCTTAAGGCAGCAGACCAAACACGCAAACTTACTATGTCAAGTATACACCCATCAAATATCTTTATTTAACATTCTCCCCTTAAAATGATAGTTGAAGTGATTTTGAACCTTAAACAAATTTGCTTATTAATTTAACAACTTGACTTCCTTTTAATGCAATAAAAAAGAGGAAATATAACAATTTATCAATGCAGAGATAAAATACAATACTAATTGGGCTCTTTAAACTAATAGAAATACTACTACTGTACATAGATATGCAACGTTTCGTATCTGGGGCTAATATTTGGGAAACAATAGTGCACCAAGGATACTCTATGTGGCAAATGAAGATGAGTTTATGTAGGAAGAAATAATGGTTTGAAACGACCGTTCGTAAGAGAGATACTTGTAAAGGTTATTATAGTTACTGTATAAGACGCAAAAGAGATCGTTCTGAGCCTCATCAGATCTATAAAATGTTAAAGCTAAAAGTTGAAAATTACGAGTTACTCTGGATGGAATGATAAAAATAAATTTTGTAAAAAGTGCGTTTCAGGCAATGATTCCGAGTGACAAAAGTTTCAGAGATAACATGCCGTGTTATGTTAGGGAAGGTGAAGTCGGATGTTAGCATCCCAACTTAAGCTACGGAGAGCAAAAACGTAAAATTATTCTTGGACGTACTCAACCATGTCGACAATTATGCACTGATAAGAGAGCGTAAAAAGCAAAAGGCAGTTGTAGAACATGTACTATATCGTACAAAGAGGCATTAAGCCTATATGCATGTGTAAAACTATCTTGAATTCTCTGAAACTACAATTTTCAAAGAATCTTAGCCTAAGACTTAAAAGTTTAGATTAAACCCTCCCACTAGAAAAAAATACGTTCAATTGCTGCTTGATAGCAAAAGCAACGATTGGCAAGTTCTCAGGCTTCGCAAGTCATAGTCACATATGACAGCAGTTTATAAATTGTGAAAACATGTCACTATGAGTAAAGATTTTTTCGTACATAGCACTTACCACACACATTTATAAACCTCTCTGGCTTATGAAATTCTCACACACTTTAGAAAACGTTGCAATGTTTGACAATAAGGCCTAAACAAGCCGCTGTTAACTTGTAGTCGAGCAAGGAAAAATAGCTGACGAGCACAAAAAAAAAGCTGCACAAGTGACACTTGCTAGTAAACCACAAGCGCACACACTTTTAGGCACACACACTGAGCACACACACTGCGCACACACACTTCTAGCGGAAATATGTAAGCCCTGTTGGAAAAATCTGAAAGAAAATGTATCTTTACAGGTTAAACAATTGTTTTTTTGCGGCAGTTCAGAACTCAGTAGTCGTGTATAAAATATTAAATTAGATTTTTGGAGAAAAAAAAAATGACTTCAAATATCTTTGTAGATGGGGGGAATATCCTCTAGTTGTGCTCAAAACCTTGTGCAAGTCGTAAATATACGAATTCGTTTTTTTGTAATAGGCTACTTTTCTACCTTGTTCATATATTACGCAAAATTAAAAAATATGTATTAATCCGCTTTCCGTGTCCAGTATCTCCTATGTTCTCTTGCAGCTGATTTTTTTTTTATTATGGATTTGTTTTTAGACAAACCAAACCCATCAAAGAGCGTATCCAGTATCTCCTATGCTCCTTTGCAGTTATTTTTTTCTTTATGGATTTGTTTTTAGTCTGGGGTTGGTTAGTAGGCGTTGAGTAACTCAACAGCAAAAAAAAATGGTACTTCTGACTATTTAGGCCTAATATACCATCACTTTGCTGGTAGATTTCAAGAGTTAGATAAGAATTTCCAGGCTCATATCAGCTTGACTACCTGTGAAAATCAAAATGAAATGTCTACCATTAATTCCATTTTAAACAAATATACTTCAAGCACACATATTTGTATTTTGAGGTCTTTCACATATACAATTATTTTTATTTTTTAGATAAAGAGCTTATTATAATCATCAAAAGTAATATTTCAACCAAAAGTAATTTACTAAAGTCCCCTGAATCAGATCCGTGCAATCGTCCCAAATGCGTCAGCCGACAATATAAATAAAGTTCATGTCGAAAGGTGATCTGAATCATTTATATCGAGTGCACAATTTTCAAGATCGAAAGATTTTAAAATATCGTAATGCATATTTTTTAGAGCGCTTCTTTTACGTCGTTTCGTTTTATTCTCTTTATTTGTTAATATATCGTAATCGAAGTTGGAGATTCGGAAGTTTATCTAGGATATAAACATGTGTTTTTTTTTTTAAATATTTATCCTATCCTAGCTTAAACATTTTTTTTTAAATAAACATATTTCTAATTTTATAGTTAATAGTAACCCATAATTGCTGTGTCGCATACGCCATCTTCAGCATAAGTTTTTAAAAAGATACGTTTAGTCTAAGCTGCTGATACTTGGCAGTAAAATGTGAAAATAAAAAGAAAGGAACGCATTTTAAGCTTTAGGCGAACCTTGTCATCACAACAGTTTTTTTCTTCTCTCAAACAACAAAATTCTAAATACAAGACCATCTGTCTGGAATACAGTGTATGTTAGATATTCTACTATCTCGTAATCCGAATCTAAATACTAGCTACCATAACCATAGTCGGCTACATTAATTGCTGGTCACATATCTGGACAAAAACGAAAAAATTATGCATTCCTATTTAATGTCACAACACGTTCCACAAAATCCGACTGGGAAAGCTTTAAGCCACACCCAACCCCAGGCCCTCTTGCTGTTACATATAGAGCTACACTGACACGTCAATGGCACTCAAACATACACACAGATTACCACACACACACATACACCCACACTCTTCACAACAACAACGACCCAGAAGCACACTAAATGCTTCTCATAGTCCTTTATTTCGCCATTTTTTTGCATTTTTGCAACTGCTGGCATTTAAGTGAAATCTTTTTTTTATTTATTTTTTATTTTGAAGCTTTTATTTCTTTATGGATGCACAATATATAAGAAATGAAATAAATAAAAAGTTTTAGCATTGAAAAGTAGTTTTGAAATGTTGCAAGTATTTTGAATAGAATTTCATAACTTTGTAGTTTTAAGCCATGGATGACAAATATTTTTATAAAAGAAATAGAGTTTTTTGATTTACAGAAACGAGAATCTGTGAAATGATGAAGCGAAATTTAAATTTACTGTAATACAAATATTTTACTGAAAAGGGAAACAAATTTAAAGGATTTGTTTCAATTAGAAGTTGGGCCATGACTGATAGTCGGGCAAATGGTGCTTGGAGCATTGAAGACTAATGTCTAGCATTACGGGTTCGGTTATCATAAGTGTAACATTCCTTTATCGTATTTTTCTGAAATAATTCTAAACAGAAAAGCTTACTGGACTTAATGACAAAAATGTTTCTGAAATTTGTGTGAAATGCATTTGTTTCTTTTATTACGATTATTGTTTAAAAATTAAAACCATGGCGTTTAGTGGACCACTTTTTTGCAATTTAATCAGTAATATTGCAATCGTAATTCAAATATAAGATTGCTTGTCTCAGTTATGATTTCTTTTCAAAATAAGTAACTTTGTGAAAACAAAGATTTTTTCGGTTTTCTCAATAGTACCAACATATATAAACAATCTAGTTTATCATCATATTTGGACAACTTCCAAATTCGATGTCGGTCACAATTGAAATAAATACGATATAAAAAGAAATTCACATATAAAGAAAAATATGAAGTTTGCTCTATGCAATTTAAGTCGTACTAGAATACCAATTTAGATCAAAAACATTTTTTTATTCGAAAAACGTTTTACTTTGGATGGCCCCGTTTGAATTTCCACTAAAATTTTGTACAGCAGTTCGTGTCCTATACAATAGACCCAAAAAGGATTAGGATACAAATTGAAGCATCAACTCAAACATCAAAGCTACAATGAACAGAGGGTGTTACTAAAAGCGCCTTTTTGAGCCTATATTAATTCCTTATACATTTAATATTAAATCGTTTTTGCGTGTCTTTCTATTATTCGTGATAAAATTTCCTGTCTATTGTCTGCTCCAAACATAAAGCAACAGGAATTAAGGTATATTATATACTAAACTATACTATAGTTTTCAACCACCTCAAAAAAATCAAAAAGTAAATTTGACTTACAACATGATGCTCCAAATTAGTATATTAAATTTAATCTACATCATATAGGTATATACCATAGGGTTTTGGACGAAAATATAGCTTTGTGCCCTAAATTCAATGTATTCGTGGTAGTCTATTTAGGCCGATAGGCCCCTATGGATCGCGACCTCACATATATCATTGTGATCCTTAGTGTAACCGGAGTTTGTCGCCCGTAAA
This sequence comes from Chymomyza procnemis, assembly GCA_035046065.1. NCBI lineage: Eukaryota > Metazoa > Arthropoda > Insecta > Diptera > Drosophilidae > Chymomyza > Chymomyza procnemis. Next base: position 3,876,541 of record JAWNOJ010000023.1, on the reverse strand, counting down.
TCGTGGTCATGGTATTGCAGAATTTCTTTGACTTCTGGTTCCCTGAATTTCCTGCATACGTCGTTGTCGGCGATGCCCAGCATTTTGGCATGTCCTGCCGTCAGGCTGTGGCCCGTAAGTAAGCCCAGCATAAGCCCGCAGTCTTTCCTGAGAAGCTGCATAATGTACTTGACTAATTTCAGTTTGGTTCTCCCGCACTTGATGCTGGCGGTTTTACAGTCCGTAGTGTTGTGCCACCTTCTATCGGAAGCGATTGCAGCGCTTCTTCCGAAGTTTGACTTAACGCTCTTAGAGTTATCCCCAAGACTTAAGCTCTCATTCGTGTCGATTCGTCACTGTCCCTAGCTGGCCTGTCTGCCATTTCGTTTCCATCAATGACCTGGTGGCTGGGAATCCAAAAGAAGCGCACCTTCTTATGGGTGCTAGTCAGGCCCTGCTTGCCAGTACACATTTGAAGTTAATGGCCGCCTGACTGTCGACGAAGATGTTGACTTGGGGCTGGTGTAAAGTGAGCGCAAATTCTGTGGCTTTCTTTATAGCGGAAATTTCCATCTGAAATATTCTACAGTGGTCCGGTAACTTAAATGACGCCTCCATGGATGGTTCCATGCAGTATATGCCGATGCTCCCACTCCTGCATCCATTCTGGATCAGTCTGTCAAGACTTTACCTGCGTTTTGATCCATACCGATTTTCCAATCATCTAGTCCCATTAGTGCGGGTTTTCTAGAGAAATTATTTACCAGCATTATATAGTCCATGCTATGCTTAGTAGCGCCTCCAATTTTATCATGCCCATAATTGTTAAATGTTAAAATCGTTGTGCTGTCTTCTGCGCTAACAGTTACGCTTGTTTGTCCAGGGGTGAACTCCGAGTATTGCCTCCAAATCTTTTCCATAAATCGTAGGCATGTAGTTTTTACCAAATTCGTTGAATTGAAGTACTTTTTTTCTATCAATATGACGAATTTGATCAAAATCGGTAATATCACATAACTCTCCTAGTGCTCGGCGGTAAAAAATTGAGTTTATTATATTTTTTTTGCTTTTATATATAATAGATTATGACTAAATTCTGTAGCAAGTGTGATTGAAATATATATTTGAATCTCTTATTTAAATCCAATAATGAAAGATCATCTATTGATGGTATTATAAAGTAAATGCTGAGAAAATTCTTATTTCCAAAAATTAATACCAAAAACTAACCAATAAACTAACCAATAATCTTACAAAATACATAAATATATAAAGTTGGCTTACATTCAGAATAATTTACTTATCTGAAAGCTGTGAGTTGTACAAATCGATGTTACTTTGCAAAAATAAGGAATTTTTATGAAATTTTCTTAGTTTCTGCATTTTGATGCACAAAAGTTGCGAAAATGCAGAAGAAACCAAGTACACAAAATAGAGCCGAAATTCGTAAGCAAAATACAAAAAGTATTTAAAAAACAAATAAATGAAGAATTTGCAAAAAATAACAAATATGTGAGCAAAAAAAAGATGAAAAAAAAACCTAAATGTTGATGCAGCAAAAGTTTTTAGCAGCGCGCAGTGTTGGTAAAGCAAATGTTAGCTGCTTAAATGCGAATTAACTTAAGCTGCAAGCCAAACTGGTTAACCAACAAAACTAAGTGAAATTTTCATATTCGATGCATAATTATTTAACTAGTCTTATTGGCTTATTGGGGGTTGTCTTGCCAGTTGTGCACACAGCACACTTTAGATATATTTCATAAAGATACTTCACACATTGTACACGAGTTGATGATGATGATGTTGATGATGATGATGATAGTACAAGTATCTATCTAACTATTTATCCATATAGATGCCATAGATGCGGACTGACAGGTAAGAAGCCAAGCAATGTTCAATGTCTGGCCATTCTATTTTACTGATGACTGACGCTTCTGCTTTTTAGAGCGTTATTGATGGCCACAAGGTTAATTAAAACCGTTCTCCGCATACAACAAAGCGGAATTTGTAAGCAAAAAAAAAAAAAAAAAACTTATATAATGCTGAAAAACAAGACAAAAGAAGTAACAGCTAAAGTCAAAAGCTTAACGCATTACAATGTTGTCGGAACTGCGCCAATGTATTGGCCAAGTTAACGGCACACTCGCAGTCGCATCGCGCAAAGAAACAGAATCTCGAATGCTCCTCATCGGTGGGGGAAACAGCGCCAGAGAGAAGATCTCTTCAAAGTCACAATGCTCTCAAGGGCAAGGTTCGGCTTAGCATAAATTTTCAACTGACTATATTATTAGCTGCTGCTTAGTCAGTTTGCTGCGGTTGTCAACGAAAGCGGTTCTAATATGCCACTTGTGGCGTTGTACACTGGGAGAAACGTAATGGGTAGCTCCACAAGGCTATGGTTTAGTGTGTTTAATTTGGTTGCAAAGCTAAATATTATTCTAATTTCGACAATAAATCTTAGTGGTTCGATATATCATGCGCTCCAATAACTTCTTTGTTACAGACTAGAGAACGCCAGTTCCTAAAGTTTCTTCGCCCTTGCTGGCAAAGTATATTACAGCACATTAATATTGTGATTTTAGCGCGCAGCAAAAATATCTTATTATCAAATTTACAAATTTCCCTTTTTAATAGCCGAAATATCTGACAGAAAATTCTTGAACATGAAGAGTAAAAAAAAATATAGGAGACCATAATTAAGCATCAATTTTCTGCTGTCTAAGTCTACTAACTTAAATGCGATAGAATCAACTCATAAGCTCGTATAAATTCTCTATCACAGAAAATTTAAAGTTAATTGAATGAAACATAAAGTTAAAAAAAACACACACAGGTAGTATGTAACATACTAGTCAGGTTAAAAAGGCGGCTCAGAATGACTTGCATCACCAAAGAGATCTTCAGTAATAATATAGCCTGAGATAGAGAAAGGCGCCACAGCAGAGTTTATATAACTAGCCGATCCTTGTCCTTATCAAGCATGTTCATATAGTTGCGGAACTAAGTGAAGAATTCGAGAGCAATAGCCAGGTTCGCAAAAGGCATATATGCTTTATCCAGAATCATACTACTTAAGCATATTTTATATCTGCCTCATGTCCCCGCAAATGCATGGAAATTAATACTCTGGTGCTTTATTTTTAAAATCGCAGTAGCGATGGAGAGCGTGCTCAGATGAAGCGTCAATCTGATAAAGTAGCTATCTCTTTCTACCTGAGCCGGTCTAGATGCGATAAAAAATCTTATGGGATTTTTACTCTAGTTCACAATATAATATATACTAAGGGGTTTCTTTATCCCATTTTGGCCATATTCTGTCCGAGTCATGAAATTAGTTCCACTCGAAAACTTGGTTTACAAAAAGCAAGCTTCGAAAACATAGTGACCGCGTCATCGCCTCTAAATCGGAAGGTCGGTGGTTAAATTCCACCCAGTAGCACTGGTGCAACTAACAAATATATACACGATATTTGCCTAGCAAAAAAATATCTATTAAATAATAGATGATTCACCACAACCAACAACAATTATAATTTTATTCACTCTGATTCTGGACTGTGTCATTTCTGAGATCTATTAGATTATTTATTTGTACTTTTACTCTGACAATGGCTTTTATATCCAGTCACCAATCACATACACTGATCTTTGGAAAATCTTGAAGGTATTATGGTTGTGCCTCAGATGCATGATGGCAGAAGATGATAAGGTTGCCTATATCGTTTTAGGGTATCTTAAGCCAGCTGTGGCTGTTATTATTTACAGAAGTGCTTATCATTATTTTAATATATGTTGCCTTTAATTAGCTTAACTATTTAAATACTCACCATAGTTTCTCACTGTGTAGATGTCGCTTCGTAAAGATACTCCACTCGAAGCCTTATGGCTTTGAAAGTGCACACAGCAGCTATATACACTGCCTTGCATACATTGTCTTTGTATCTTTGAGCCATTTACATAATCTGGTTTGTATTGGCCTGCCTTTGGCTTCTAAATATTTGCATGGCAGTAACTAAAGATACAGCCATAGATACAGATACACACGCCGTTGGCACTTCAGCGATTTATTGTTGAAATGATTAGTTAGCCTGCTTGGTAACATTTCCATTTTATAACTTGCACTTAATTAAAGCCGTTAAAATTTATCACTTTTTTACACGTCTTTCAAAAGGGCAAAAAAAGCTGGTTTTGGCCAAATTAAATGAGTTTTATATATATTTTTTTTTGTTTTATTTGCTGTCTAATTTATGCATATTTAACTAATAGTCAGCGTTTAGTTGAATCATGATATTAACTATGCATTCTAGAAGTTTCTTCTATGGAATTTGTTAAAAATCTTTGACTTGAGAATTTCAAGTTCAGGTACACTTATTCACATGGTCAACTTTCAAAGTGTCTATCTCGTGCATATTAAATGCAAATGATAAATATTTGTTTCAGAATTTTATCCAGCTTAGCAACCTTTGTCATTTATTAGAAGATAAGAAATTCTTAAAGATTTAAAAAAGATTTACTTAAAAAATTCCGCATTTTATGATTTCTTGCATTCCGTTAAAAATTATTTTTTTTACTTTTAAAGAGGCGATTCTGTAATTATTTAAATGTCTTGTTGTAGCTTACACAACCAAGAGACGGGGCATCTTTTAAGAGTTTTAAGAGTTAATGCGTATTTAAAGCACCCACACCTTGCTTTTAGTTTTTGTTTGCCATCAACTTTTACTACGAGGGCAGGCTGATTAGTTATTCGACAAACAGTGTGGTTTTGCAATTAGAGAATAACCTTGAAACTCGAACTGTACAAATTATAAAAATTTGCTAGATTGACCTTACATAATATAAAATAATAAACTAATTCAAAGCCAAAATTTCACGTGTCTCTCGAAAATCTAATTACAGAGTCAACAATATTTATAATAAAGATGACACTTGTAGGTTTATCAGGTATACTATAGGTATATCAAACGCAAGACATCCGATCTTGGAACATTGCATAAATTTTTACCAGTCTTTAAAATATTTGTAACACCCTTGGGAAAGTCGGAGATTTTGCAAAGTTGCTTAAAATATGAACAGGGCGAGTAGCAAAGTTGATAAACCATGTCCGCCTGATTATCTAAATCTCAGAGATAAAGCGAGCAGCTTCTCGGCAAAAATTATTTTTTTTATACGAAGGGATGTAGGGATTAGTTTATTTTTTCGATATCAGGGATATATGGTATAGCTCCCATGTGGATGATTTGGATGAATAATTCGAATATTTTTAATGTTACCCAGCCATACATCAATGTGAACTAAATCTATCAACTGTATCATATAACACCCTTAAGGCAATTCAGGCTAAAAGTTCAGTTTTTTCACTCAATTCCTTGTATTCCTTGCTGTCTTTCAGCTTTTTCCTACCAAATCATTTCGATCCAAAGCCGTTGACCTATAGCTATATAAACTGAGAGTTTTGCAAAAAAAAATGGTAGAGATTATCCAAAAGTCACGATTTTGAATCAAACTGCAAATTGTTCACCCAGCCCTCGTATGTGCCAACATTGTTGCCACACGCACTTTGAGGCATTCGTTCAGTGTGGTATTTATGCCTCGTTGCATGCAACAACAAACAACTTTATTGACAACAACAATATTATTTTCTTGCGGGATTGAAGTTTGGGTTAAGGCGTCCAAGTGTGCGTCCATTTTGTGCTCCGCAATTAGTGTGAGCGTCAAACCTTTAATTAATTTGTTGAACGCAAGGCGACATTTTGCAACAATCATTGCGCCACTAGCCGACATATTGACGGACAGGCAGACGTACTGACATAGTGACTGACGGTGGGATTGACTCATTGACAGAGTGACTAACTGTATGGCTGAGCATTTTGCAATTAAAGCCACTGTGCCTGGGACTGTGTCCGATGAACTCTACTAATGTTGTATCATTAGCATGCTCATACATATGTACATAAAATATAGTATGACATATGCATTTGTGTGAGTGTGCCACACAGTGTTTGCGTGTCTCTGAGTGGCTCTGGTGGCTCTGGTGGGACTGCCATGGGTTAATTATGCGCACATTAGGCTTTTTTGCCTGGCCCCAATTGATGGCTGTGCATTCGAAGTCAATGTGAAATTGCCTTGAATTGCTTTTTAATGCGGGTTCAGTAAATGAGCGAAAGTTTACACAAATGCAAGTGGATTTTTAGTACATGGTTGCATTCCAATGATTTGGCTTATATATAACTAAGTTAACTTGGTTAAGACAAATCCCCGTTTGACAATTGCATGTCACAGACGAAGATGCCTTTGGCAATGTATCTGAGACAATGTGAGCTCTTCTATTTTAAACAAGAATAACGTGAGATATCTCTTTTTTTATAGAATTATTTTTCTGATAATTAGTAATTAATTGGAATAATTAATTGGAATTGTGTAGCACAGAGCCCCTAGTTTGCAAAGAAAATATAATATTTCTACAATTATATCTAAAAATTTAATTTTTAATATTGAAGTTAGATTAAACTCATGACTAATTTTACAGACACTGTCTATAAGTCTATGTTTTAAAAAACACATGTTTCTTTCAACTGTGATTCGCTCATATTCGCATTAAATTTGTTTATTGTTTTATTAATTTAAGAAATGCTTAGACACAAGTTGTGTTTCTTAAGTAGAGCTAATGTCTAAACATTATCTAAATGGGGTTTGTCCTAATATGAAAGAAGTCTTAACTTGAACCATTTGTATTGCTCTGCGAATATGCTTAGGGTTCTAAAACAAGTAATATCAAAATCGCGTAGGTACAATTAGTTATGACACTTTTAATTTGAAAATTAATTTTTGCCTGGAATGTCGCATTTCAACAAAAAGGAATTTGAAAACAAATTAAGCTTAGACAGTTTATATTTGGGAACAAATTATTGGATGCCCAACTTTGGTCAGTTTTTTTAGAATTGCAACTGCAAGGTGTGGCTGATATTAGAAGTGTTGACCTAATTCATTCAAAAGCCTTGACCTCTATCAACAATAATCGACCTGTGTCAGCGTCTGTGTTTGACATAACAAAAAAAACTAGTTTTTTGCATGTTTAAAAGTATCCTGAATTTTGTTATATAAATTTACTGGAAATTTTTACGTTCTGTTTTAGTGAAAAGTACAGCTGAAACCCATCGAAGGCTTAGAGAAGATTATAACGCAACTGCTCTGACTGACACTCGAGAATTACTGATTCTCGAAAAACATGAAAGTAAGGGACTGTTTCACCGGATCATGGCTGCATTTGAAAAACGGATAGATACGATAACTCTCAGAAGTATAAATATTATGCCAAACCTGGTGAACTCATTCCATTATCGTTTACAACGATGCGAAAGCAAAACATTTATGGATCAAAAGTCATGCTATGTTTTGTGGTAGAACCTGTCGAACCCTACGTTCGACTATAAACTGTTAAAACCGCACGAAGACCTCGATGGAGAACATTATCGACTACAACTAATACTTTTAAGCCGCGCATTTTGTGCAAAAACTGCAAAAATTGGTTAAAATGCTTGAGTAGGTAATTTTACATTTTTTGATTTGGCTGTATGGGTCAAAAGTTATCTGGAATCACTCAGGTCTTACCCCACATGCCATAATCTACACCACTCGGAACTTCCGAATACTGGCTTTTCGAGTCCATTCCGTTGAAGAAATCGCATGATGATCCATAGAGCATATATTTTATAGATGGGACAAATAGTCAATGAACAATACATTAAATGCCGAATCTTATTGTTTAGTTCAATAAAACAAAATCTTTTTTGATTCTACTGGTCACTCTGGATCTCTCAATTAACCAAGTATGTCGTTAAATGCATCATGGTCACTCTGCATCTCTTAACTAATGTTAGCAATTTAATGGTTTTAAAGAATCAAAGTTTATACCAATTTATTGTATGTGGTGGCTACTGATATTTTTTTGCATCTTATGCAGAAATAAAATAAAAAAGCAGTTGCATCATCAGCAAAACTTTTTTTTTTGTGGCATGTTTGACCTTTTATTTTTTTGGCGTTTCGCGAATTATGGTTGGCGGCAACTAAATGACTAGACAACTGCCTCACTTAACAACGCTGAGATACGCTAAAATGCGGCTGCAACAAAAAGATGCAACAGCAACAATAAAAACAACAATAGGGTTGTCAACATTTAAACAAGTTAGTACTGTTGTTGGCTGTTAGTTTTGTTTTTAAAGTTGGTAACTTATTTACGTGCAGTATTAGGTTAATGCGAAGAGCTTTTGTTTTGGTTTTGTTGATGTTGTTCGTTTTGTTGTTGTGTGTTATGGCTGCTGATGATGTTGCATCTGTTGCAGCCACATGCCAAGAGAAGGCGTCGTTTATTTATTGCTGCCACACTAACTGTTGCTATTGTTTTTTGTTTTTGTGGCCATTTACAAAAAAAAAACAACCAAAAACGAAAAAAAAAGTGTTTAACTTTTGTTTGCAACACAATTTTGCAATGTCTGCTCATGTTGTGTGTGTTTTTTTTTGTTTTGTTATTTTTATACAATGTGTGCATTTTGCTGTTGTATATGTGTGTGTGTGCGTGTGTGTGGCTGTGTTTGCCTTCCAGCAAGTTTGTCGCTTAAGTCTTTTGTTTAACGCAACAATTGCACAATTCAACGCCAGCTAACACATATAGCAAAAAGCAACAACAACAACAAGCACAATAATAATAATAAATCTTGTATTAAAAATTGATTAATTTGCAAGTGGCACAAAAGTCATACTTAACATATTTGACAGCAATAATTCAATATACCAAAAATGACAAAAAACACAACAAAAAAATAAAAAAACCAAATCAAGTTGTAGGCGTACAAAAAGATAAAAAAGTAAAATTATGTTATATTGCCACATCAAAATTTAACAATTAATTAATTATTAAACACATTTAATTTTTCTTCAACTATTTTAGATTCACTCAATTTTATTATTATTTTTGTAGTTTGTTTATTTTTTTCTAGTTTTACTCTACAAGTAACTCATTTGCATATCAAAGAGGTTGCCGCAGGCACTATGTCTGAACCAAAAATAAATTTATCATCTTCCAAGTTCGCAGTCGTAGATCAACTTCTATTTATTTTGGTTTAAGTATTTTTCTATTTTCAAAGCACGAGCATTTCAAGTGCTTCCCCAAGCAACTTGAACGTTCAAATGTCTTGGCATGTTCAATAAACACAAAAAAAAAAATAATAATAAAATTTGAATTTAATTTCAATACTTGCGGTTGCTGGTAGCAAACAAAAAAAAAAAATTTATAAATAAAATAACACAATTGATTTGAAAATACTTCTTGACCTGCTGCCGCATGAAACTATAATACAGTGGAAAAAAGTTTGGTACAAGTTGAGATTATATAAGCAGTTGGGTAACAATTTTTGAAATTTAGTTAAATTTTATTACAACTAAAGCCAACAGGCAAACCACAAGGACAATATAATTCCCAATGTCCTTGAGCAATAAGAACTATTTAAAATTTAATTGTTTTCCAAAAATTACAGATTTGAAAAAAAGAAACAGCATAGATTTGTTAACCGAAAAACAAATATAAATGGAAAACCAAATGTATCCTTAAAAATAATTTCAATTTTTTATTTAGTCTGTCGCTCTCGTGCTCATTTTCGCTCTGGCTGACTGCACTGCTAGCTCATAAAAAAGTGTTTGCGCACATAAGTTCCACCAAAATCAGTATTTTCTTGAAAAAACATAAAGCTTACTTTCTGCTTCATAACAAATGAACCATATAATCGTCTTTCAAAAAGTGCTTTTCGTAGTTCCAACTATTTCCTGTCACCAATCGAATAAAAAATAGAATAGTCTCAACGATGTTTTTCCGAAAACTAAAAACTAAGTAAAAAAATACTAATTTCAATAATTGAGTCGAAGCCGCAGTCTTATTAGTTCATTTAATTCGCTTTGATTCTCCAATAGCTACCATACAGAAATTGTTTCTATTCTTGATCTTCAACCTTTAATTTCATCACTTTTTCATGTATATACAATCATCTTCTTTTTGGGTTCTCTTAAGTAATTAATATTTATTAAATAACATATTCTGCTTAGACTAACTTTATTTCTAGCTTTACCTGAAAATGGAAAACCATATCGAAATTAACAATATTTTGAAAGTGTCTGCACTTTTAGATATACCAAAATCGTTAAAAAATAAACTCAAGCAATATAGAATTTAGGAAAAAAAATGTTCAAATTTTGTGCGTGTACTGAGAACTTACTTTGATAGTCCTAGTCGAATGCGTAAAATGTTAAAAATTTGTATTTCTTTTTGAATTGCAGCTCACTTTGTTTATTGATTGAGTTATAATTCAATATTTTAACTTTATAAATTTAATACATAAAGTATTTAAACACATAATTACTTCTAAATACCTTTTAAGCTGATGAAACTTTTAATAAGATTTATAAACTTAATATTACTACTATTACTGTGAGCACAACTTAAGACTCACATTATACTCTTTATTTGACGAAAATGGTTTGAATATTTAATATTCGCTTATTTTAGTTTTCTGCTTTCAAATATCCGATTACCCAGTAGTGCATAGATACTCATGGCACAATATAAAAACTATACTAGTTTAGAATTATAAAACCGCATAATTTAAAATTTAAATTAATTAAGAAATCAATAAACAATTAACAGCATAGAGAACAAAGCATGTTCCGGTGACTGGCCGGACTACTACAAATTGATTATATTGCGCAGTCAAATGATTAGAATTTTAAATTAAATGTCAAAGCACTTTAATTATAGTTTATATTTAAAAAATATTTAAAACAAAAAGTCACAGTTAAGTGCCATTGACACAACGCATGCGTTCATATATTTCGCTCAGTGTATGTATATATTGTATTTATTTTCCGGCGCATATAACTTGTCAAATTTATGCAAATTCTTGCATAGTTTCTCAGCATTTTTAAATTGTTTGCATTATTATGCACGAGGAACTATTTCAAGTGTCTAACGACTGTGCCTCATAGTAAAAATATTTATCCACTAAAATGAAAAACAAATAAATAACTCAATTCGATTCATATAAAAGCACATTGATAATCATACGCCCCGTGGACAGCCTTCACAGCTACTTAATGGTCAAGCATCAAATTGCTGCTACCAGCTTTAAATTGTGTCTTACTTAAGGGTTAGCTGCGTCTGAAGTCTGAACAAATTTTGATTGATGATGGACATGTTAAGAAGAAATGAAAATGAAAAAATATGTATATATGTAAGGAAAACTGATTGAGGAAAATACGCGTCGTATACGTAATGCAGATAAACTGATTGTGACCGAGCAATGCATGTCATAGTTAAGTGCTGGCTTGGTCACACTTATTCGTCATCTGTCACTTGCCAGACTGTTCCAATTTGATAGGTTTATCTTGAAAAAATAAAAATAAAAAACAAATGTGGTAATGCTTCATCTTCGTCTTTGTCGTCATTGTTGTTGTTGTTGTTGTTGTCAACCAAGTTGTGGCAATCAAAAGTTCATGCTGCATGCACTGCCGACTATTTTGTAGTTGTTGTAGCAACGGAAGTCAGCTGTACACAGCAACGATGAGTCGTTTGAAGGTGCCACAGCTGCTGTCACTCATATGCAAGTCTAAAGTTTTTCCTTATCTTTGATTTTCATACTCTACTCTGACAGAGTGGTTTATTTAAGTTTCTTAAAACGATTTGTAACGTCTTGGGAAATATATTGAATTAAACAAGAGGTTTTCCATTGTAACTTAAAATCTAGTTTTAAGATATTAGCTGTTAGCTATAGCTATATTTATTTCAGTTTTGTACAATAATTTAAACCACAAATCAAATTAAATTCGATGTTTCAAATTGAACATTTGTTGTATCTTTTTTAAAAATTCAGTCTGGAAATCGTGTGTAAGCTTATAAAGTAGCATTTTTTTGTTGGGTTAATGTTAGAGACGGTATGCACTTTTATAAGACTCGTGGAAAATATCATATTTAAGTAGATATTCGATCTACCTTTAGGTTAGACAAAACACGATTCCTAAATAGGATCGGTAATTCAGAAATGACTTGGCTGGCTTGGCTTCTATACTATCAAGTCCATTCTGGTTACCTAAATCAACAATTTTTACTCGTATTTTGAAGAGATACATTCTTAGTTGCAATTGTTAGAAAAATAAGCTAATTTCTTTGTAGGTTTCCGTTTTTTATATAAATTTTTATAATCCAAAATTAATTATCCAAAATAATTCCTTTTTCGGTTGTAAGTGGCAGCATTCGTTTCCAAAATAGTCGTTGTTGGTGGTGCTCCAAACTACACAGACATGATAGGACAAAATATAATGCGGAAAATAAGGTTTAAATCAGTTACTATTTTGATATAGCTTGATAAATAACGACGAGTTTTGGTTGTCCTTGAATCAATGAATTTAGTAAGTATTTTAAGCAACTAAGCTGAAGGATCTGAAGGAATCTTCCAGATTGTGCTGATGGTTGGTGGGCATCAAAAGCAGAGGGATATGCTCAATAATTAAAAAAAAAAAAGAGTTGATTCAAATTGACTCTCAAAGTCTTTCACTAGGCCTCTCTAATGAGAAAAAATGATTCTAGATAAATCGAAGTTATTTCTTTGAAGCAAATACCTATTGACCATACCCAATATCAATGCAGCTTTCACAATCTTTAAAAAAACTCCATTCAGATTTTAGCTTTATTGTTAATTAAAAATAATAAGACTTTACTTACCAGTAACAATTTCTAAAGACAATAAAAATTGAACTGTTGTTTTATATGGCGTATGACATTATTGTCTTAAAACTACGCTGATCAATATACAACTTGATGGTATAGTATATATAACACGATGAGTGTGTCCGTCAGAGCCATGAGCCGAAATAAATTTTTCTTTCATACCAATTCGAATTGCATGCTGTATTATCCCTCAACTCGGGCACGACTCTTCTGCTTTCTGAATAGCAGCACCCAGTTGGGAATGCAACTCCACACCGAGCCAAGTTTACCCGCTATTTAGTTGTCATGCTTGAGATTATGCTTAAACCAAAATTAAAGAGTTCGCTGAACCCTCACACCCTCACGCAACAGACTCGAACTTGGGGCACCCAGCCGGTTTTGATGTGAATGCCCAAAATTGGTCACCCAGCCTTCTTTGGTTTTTCTGTCAGCATGCAGCGTCTATCTACACCAGACGTACACATGTGCATGAAATATCCTAAGCCTATCCTTAAATAGGACAATCACTCGCCGCACTCACAAACTTGATTAGGAAACTGGGCAGAAGCAAGATCGATGGGGGTCAAGTCTCAAGGGTCTTCAATCGAGTTAAAAGATAAAGAGAGTGCCATCTGTCCTTACTGTACTTATGTTTGGTTTATAGCTCGAAAATCAAGTTTTTTAAAAGAAATTACTTCTCTAAGACCTTAACCTATACCAACATTCTATAGAGTATCACAGATTCTTCTGCCAATACTAATGCCTTTTTTTTATTTTTTCTGTCAATGCATTTTGAAGACGACAAACGTTGCAGAAATAATAGCGAAAAAAAAGAAACTTAGGAAAAAAAATCAACAATAGTGAAAAAAAAATGTTACTATGTGTTGTCACTTTATGCCGTTTGGTTTTTGCCAAGAAAACTAGAAAAACTAACTGTGTGTAAGTTGCTGTATCTGTGTGTCTTTGTGTGTGTGTTGACCATGGCACAAATGTGCACAACGTTTGACGCCAAGATATACACATATGGTAACACGAGCTGCGATTAATATACAATTATTATCATCATTATTGCTGCAATTATTGAAGGTTTCAGAACATAAGCAACAAATAGCAATGCATCTGAGCATGCTTTATAAATATTAACGTAAATGTTATCTTTAACTATGCTCATTGGTCACGTAAAATGCGATATGAACTGCCGACTTAGCTTAAAGCAAGAAATTTTTTTTTTGCCATTGCGAAACCAATGGAAATTTGTTTTCTTTCATTTTCACCAACTTTGAAGCTGAGATAAGACGCCAACAAATAAAGCCCAAAGATACACATACACAGCATAATTGTTGTTTTCTGTAGTTGTCAGCAATCCAAAGTCTCGGCGCAGACTTTACCATAGATCATGCAATTTGAACTGGCTTTTTACATAAAACACCTACCCGCCTGCCCGTTGTCTTTGTTGTGTGAATTTTGCATTTTCCAGCAAAGCGCCAAATCATGATCATGATGATGATGGGGATGTTGATGATGATGTTGCCGATTATGCCGCTTTTCCCGGCCTGCACTTTCTTGTCCCAAACACTTATCACTTGGCATTTGCAAATTACCAACGCGTTTCGGACATTTGATTAAAAATTATGATTAAATTTCACAGCAGTTGTTGGGGGAGTCGTCGCAGTCGTTGAAAGATAATGAAAGCCAGAAAGTGCCGCATTATGCAAGACTTTTATTTTTATTTTTTTTGTACGTCTTTATTTTTCTGTCTTGGTTCCATTAAAAACATGAATACATACTTATACTACTTATTAATTATAAGCGTAGCTAAAAGTTACGACAACGCTGTGCTAATCTGACATAACTAACTATGGTTGACGCCCCAGATGCTCACAGATTCATAATCTTCAAAGATTTACAACTTGTATATAAGCAAGCATACCTAAACATATATACTACATAAAAAATATAATTTTGTTACTAATTAATGCAACAGCATGCAGCGCGTGAGTGCCAAAAACAAAATATTTTACATAAAAAATTGTAACTACAAAAAATAACCGACTGCGGGGCTGTGCAGTTAACAACGTAGTGCCGAATGTAGAATGCTCTTTGATGACTGTAAGGAGTCTCTCCTATATTGTATGGATTTATCTAAATAAGGTCACTGGGCGTGAAAATGCTCTTTGATGACTGTAAGGAGTCTCTCCTATATTGTATGGATTTATCTAAATAAGGTCACTGGGCGTGAAAATTCCGTATGTTTCAAAAAGACTGTGATTTTGTATGAAGCTTCTAAAACCAAGAGGAAATCATGAACGGAGAATGTTATTGACTGCAACTAGTGTGGCCAGCAACGTTCAAAAGGCATAACAAAGTGAATTTAGAACATGAACACTAATATGGTAAGGGTTTCTCCAGCCGTTATATTCTCCAGAATCTGTTCCATTCAAATACTGGCATTTTCAGCGGATATAAATTAATTGTGTCGTATGAAGAAATCAAAAAGGAATATGATTGGTTGCATCGAGGCCACATATCTCTCTTTTTTTCGAGATGTTAATTAAAAATTGTAAGAGAAATGTATAAAATGCAAACAATACTACGATTTGTTTTTGTGCAATAACTTTACTTTACTTTATTTGGCCATGACAACCCGTTATTGGGTTACAGCCGAACCAAGTTACTCTCGCCAGACGCACCTGCTTTACGCGAGACTTCACTAGTTGATCACTCCAAGTAAAGATAGGTCCCCTCCACTTGGTCTTTTCACCTGAGCTTATGTCGTTCCTTCCGTTTCCCTTAATCTACTTTCGCATGTCTGCGAACGACATGTGCCGTAATTCGCTGGATTACATCTATGTCGTTGTAGAGCTCAAACAGCTCATGGTTCATTCAGATGCGATAGATGTCCCCAATGAGAAAGGGACGGAAGATTTTGCGTAGAATTTTGCAGTTAAAGTTACTTCAAACGCAACTGCATCCATCCGACACACAACCCATGCTTCTGCGCCATATAACAGCAGGATGAGTGTCTTCTAGAGCGATAATTTTGTAGATCAAGAGCGGTCTCTTCTACATATTTACTTACTAAGACCATAGTAAGACCTATTGGCAAGTGTAGTTCATCGCCTAATCTCCAGGCTGATGTTATTTTCTGTGTGAACGGAGGTTCCAAGGTACGTAAACTTCCTGACAACTTTAAAATTCTAGTCATTCGCTGTAATCTGGAAGCCGTACATCCCCGTTTGTAGACAGCATGCCCCCGTTGACCGAAATTATATCAATATCATCGGCGTATGCAAGCAGCTGAACACTTTTATAGAAGATAGTGCCAGTATCATATACACCAGCCATCCGCAGTCCCCTCCTCCTCCATTACAAAATTGAAGAGGTTGCTCGGTAGAGTGTCACCATGTCTGAAACCACGAACAGTTTTGATGGGTTAGGAAAAGGCGTTTCCTACCTTACCTGAGGTAATGGTGGTGCTCAATGTCATTCAGTCGAATCAACTTTGCAGGAATACCGAACTCGGACAGTGTTGCGTATAGGCGTTCCATTTTCGGGCTATCGAATGCAGCTTTGTAATCACTAAAGAAATGGCGGATCGACACAGCATTTCGCATAGGTCTTCTCATGGTCTGTAGCCGCACTGATAAGGTCCGATTAGTCTGCTGGCATACGGTTTCAATCTTTCGCAGAGAATGCGCGATAGGAGCTTATATGAGATGACAATTGAACTGCTTGTACGGTTATTTACGCATACTGTCTGGTCACCCTTCTTCTATATAGAACAAAGAAGGCTGATACCAATCGTCGGGCATGCATTCTGCAAAGCTGATGCGTGCACCTTATCAGCTCGTAGCCACCAACAACTTTGCAGTCAGTTACCTCTCACCTCTACCTTCCCTTTTTTTGTTTTTATGTAAGTTTTCCTTTTTTCTCTCTTTGTTTCGCCCATAATGGGAATATTATGGTAATTTAATTTTCAAAAGAATAATGGAGCGTTTCTTCAGGTAGTGTCACACCGGCTGTACATACTTTCCGTGAACGAGCCAACGTCATATATTACTTCCATGATTTTTATCTAGATAAACTAAAAGCAAATCTGGTTCGTTAAAAAATATGTAGTCTAAGCAAAGAATTTAACATATAGCCAGGGCGGAGCTGATCTACACCTGCCGTAGTTCTAGATAAACTAGAGGTCGTTACAAAATGTATGAGGTTGTTAAATAAAAAGATACATTTGTTAACGTTTAAATAACTTATATTGTACCTACTACTAACGCATCACTTCAAATTTCAGCATAGGAGTGTCTATTATTATCTGTTCGAGGAGCACAGTGACCCAATGCTTATAGCCGAATCAGAACAGAACGTCTATAATTAAAAATAAGCTTAGAAAAACAACATCTTATTCCAAAAAATACAGAATTACTAAGATACTACATACCAAATTAGTTAAGATAAGCTTGGGACTTCAATTGTACTTAAAGGAAAGCATTTCCGACTCTAAGAGAGGCCTCCCATGGGAGTTGAACAATGTGTTGTGTTGCAAATTGTTTCACCGGCACTAAATGTTAGCATCCTCTCTGTTTTTCGTATGTAGCTTTTACTTTATTTTTCATTTAAATTAATCAGTTATTATTAAAAGAGGCGAAATTGAGACCTTTCCTTAAAGCGAAACACTTAACACGCTTAAACAAAGTCTATAAATATGTATTAAAAATTTAAGCCAAAACAAAATATAAAAAAAGTTATTTAACTTGAAATATTTGAAAAAAAGGCAAAAAAAAGCGTAAATTGTTGATTTTTCATTTTTAGCACTAAGCTACCTTTTAAGTATTCACATGACCAGGCAACCAGTTTGGCAAAGCGGATGCACAGCAACAGCTGGGAATACAAAAAAAAATACCCATACATTGACTTACTGATAATAAAAAGCTATAAATGAAACACAACTTGATCAATGTCATATATTTTGTTAATTTTGCAATTTCTTTTCTTTTCTCATCTTAATAGCTGCTGATTCCCCGCCGTCGCGATGCCCATCTGCAAGAGTCCAGCTGGAGGCACTGCTAGTAACAAAACTGCCACAGATATATCCGCCGATCACGTGACGGAGGCGGCACAGGTGAAGCGCACACGCGAACAAGCCTATTTCAATTCCTACGACTTTGATGCAATCGAAGTGCTGCCCTACGATGAGGATGACGATGAGACAGCCAAAAGAACAACAGCAGCAACATCAGTCAATGCCAATAGACGCAGCCGTCAGTCCGTGCCCGTAGCCTCCTCATTGTGCTCGGAGCAAGGAAGCAGCTGCAGTGCTGCTGACGATAATGCCAGTCATAGCAGCAGTCGCAGCAGCAGCGGGCGCTACTCGGACCGGCATGGTGTAAACAATACTGCCAAGTTTGCGTATTTACAGCGCTTGGGCGCATTTTTTGGACGTCACGAACGTGCTGGGCCCACCAGCAATAGCAATAATATTACATCCAACGCAACGGTGCAGAGCAAGGATAATTTTCTGCTGCCACGTGCCATGCTCAAGTATCAGAGGTATGTACACATATTTTCATATTTCAAGGTTATTTAAAATAGATTAAAATAACTTTAAGTAATACTAATAAGTTGAAAATACAAGAAACACGGGATTCTATTGAGTTAAAGATTAGTTGGTTTTATTAATGGGAATTAATATTTATGGTTTGGGCCACGATAGCGTACTTGCTTTTGAGCGGTGGAACGCACTCTTTGAACAGCTATTAATTGAGATACCTTAATGCTCGATCTTTGCAGCGATTTATTTATTTTTTAGTAGTGATGGCTCTCAATTGTTACTGTTTTGAAACTTTTCCGCATCCTGAAAAAACACCGCGGTAATCTACGCATAGTGTTAGACTCCTTTAAGGACAACTAGACACATGCAGACGACCTTATCATGATATGCGATCGATAACCGGGCCTGGAGTTCAAAGCCGATGCAAAAGAAAAATCTATAGTTAAAAATATTCATACACAAGTGCCAAAAACTCACCGTTTTCTAATGGGTCTCAGCGATGACATGATTCAGAATCCAGTTACTTGCCAAACAATTGTTAGATACTTACCTATACTAAAAAAGAGCATAGGCAAACTCAAAAAAAAAACTGTTAAGAAGCAGGAGTAGAATTTACAATAAGCTGGTGCAAGTTTTGCAACTTGAGAACACTTTGCAACATGTCATAATATACTTCCCTCTTGCTATAATCAAATCTTTATCTGCAGATACTTTCCTTGTAATAATCAAAAGTATATGACTGTCAAATTTATCGGTTAAAATGATGACTTGGGAGTATAAAAAGAACTACTATTATGAGTCTATGCCAGATGTAAGAAGAGTCAAGTAGCATAATCCGCGAGCTCTAATCTGCTTCCACTGTTTTACATGCATTCACTTGCTGCTCGAGTTCGCGCTCATTTGCGGTTCTGCTGACCGCACTGCTGACTTATACAAGAAAATGTTTGTTTGCATGAGTTTTGCCCATGAATGATATATGGCTAAAGGCTGCCTGCCCTCAGTAAGTTGTTTCTAGCAGTAGACTGTTCCCCTGCATAGTAACTTTAAACAATTTTATTTAATCAACTTTTGGTCGTTTGATTGCATTCATCTGAATCTAACAACTAAGCCGAAACATCTCCAAATATGATGACCCTTATATATAGTTTTTCACATAATCCAATAGTAATTTTCAACTTAATGACTGTTGCCACCTCAGAAGCGTTTAACTTCCCATAAACATCAATTAGCGCAAACATTATTTATGGATAATTAGGCATAAGTTTAGCTGGCGCATTTACCTTGAGGCTGACATTGAAAAGGGTCCAAAACAAATAAAATGTAGACCTGTAGTATTTACAACTGCAATATAATTATGCTTCATGCTTTTGGCCCAAAACATTTCAGATTTTACGCACTGTTGCTCAGAGTTGTGCACTTTTAATTACGTTGTTGTTGGTATCTCTACATTTTGGAGTTCACAATGCTTGAAGTTTGATATGATTTTTAATGCTGCGGGTATTTGGCGTTGTCTGCAAGTTAATTAGCACAAAATTAAGCTGATTAAATCTGCATACGCATGAATTATTTGGAATTTTTGGTTTTTATAAATTTGTGCGCTCTTTCTGTAGTATTGAGCATTGCAAGTTGGGAATTCATATCGCATTGTGCATAAGTTGAGAATAATTTACAAAATAAATATTTTACCCAAAATATAATGGGATTTTTCAGTGTTCAACGTAAATGATTAAGTCCGCTCAAATCAGGCCAATTCCCCTTTGTACGCATCTGAGATACACTCACAAAAAAAATTATTTCTTAATAAGCAAGTTTTATGAAACTAAGGTTATTATTGTCAAACTCTACAAAAAGTGAAATCACAAATTCAAGCTGATGATTTTAGTAAAATTATGGGTAGTTTTGTGTAGAAATGCCAAATGGGTAAAAAACTATTACCAATAAATAATATTCAGGACGATTTGTCCTGCTTAAAAAAATAAACATCTACATTTTGTTTGTAAGATGTCGAAAATAATCTACGAGGTTTTTAGGGATTGGGCAACCCTAGTGTTTCAATCTGGCAACTTTCAGTTCTATATCGTAAGGTTTGATATTTTTGGGGTTATACCTTGATGCAATTCAGTCAAAAATGTTGATTTCAAGTACGAATTTAACCTTTAAACGAAAAGAAAATATATTAATTTTGCTTGCATTCAAATATAGATACTAACTTTAACGGAGTTTTTAAGAATTTCCAAATTCGATATAGTGATTGGAAAATAAAATTAATTCTTAATTGATTGGCGCAGACTGATCATTTATTTTAAATAACTATCTTTTCCAAAATTTTGCTATCCGTCTAAGTCTGTTCAACTATTTTCAAGGTTTTTTAAAGGACGCCATGGCAGCTGTGTTAAATAACTAAAATATCTACAAATCAGAATTAACTTGTCTGCCTTGACATACAACAACGAACTTCCAACAGTATTTATTTAAAATTTGTCTTAAGACCATAAATGATTGGCCAAGTTCTATACAAATGCTATCACAAGGATTCTATTTTAACACCATATGCAAGATGTCGCTATAAGTTTAACATATTGTATTGTCTGTCCAACTCTATTTTCGACTTAGAAAATAAGGTTTGTCTTTAAAAGTCTTCATTTATTACTGTTTTTGGCCACCATAACATTAGACTTCATAGACAACAAATTTATTTATTTATTTATTTATATAATTTAGGGGTACAACTAAGTCCAGTTGACCTGAAGATTAAACAATTTGAAAATGTTAAGATTAAGAAATATGACATGAGAACGAGGAAAATATAATAAAACTATATATATACTATAAAACTAATCCGTATCCTTAGCCTGATGGGTGAATGATTTTTATATATTGTATTAAGATAAACTTTGAAACTTATTGGGCTTATTCGTCTAATTATAATAAATGGACAACCGAAAACACTAGAAATTTTTTAAATTTTACTGATTTAATGTAGAGTTTAAAATATCTATTTGACTGACTGAAAATTGTGACCATACATACCATAGGGTTTTTCTGGAAAATAGCCAAGAATCAATATTTACAGTAAGTTTTCTACTTGTACAGAAATTATAGACATATTAATTATTGCGTGTTTTTTTCTTATAAATTTTAGTTTGAACAAAACATTTTCTCTTACACTATATGGTTAAGATATTGTTTTGAAATTATGATTTGAAAAAGAAGGAAAAAAGTTCGTTTTCTGGAGTATTACTATTGGAGTATTACTTTTATTTATTTTTGCTTACAGTTTTCTTTTTTTTAATATTCGGGTAATATTTTTTATCCATTCTACATGGATTGTATTTTATGTTTTAATAAATCTTTTTTCAATTTCAATTTTGTACACTTTTATGTCAATTTTAAATACTAAAACTTTTATTTGTTTTAGATTCAAATAGATAAAGTTATATATACATTTTTCAGAATACAAAACTTTGTGTTCATCACTTCAACTTTATTTAGAGAGAAACAAGCTAAAGGACTTAATCACCTTTTTTTAATACTCCAAAGTATGAAAAATAAATGGTAAATATACTACTTACAAACTTGTATTTGCAAGTAGACTTCCTTTGAATTTATCGTTTCCCATTGTGTGTATCAGATTTATGCAATCCTTCCAATAAAGCAGTAAAATTCTTATTCTGCCTACTTCGAGTTACACTTCTTATTCATTTGTAATACAACTTTTTATCGTACAGAAACTTAATTCTAAATTCATAATTCTTTCTTCTCCAATATACTATCCATTAATGGAATATTAACAACATATAATCAAAAATGTTGACTTCGTTTAGTAACTTATAAATGCTTCATCATACAGGATAGTTGCCTCGCGTGGAGTTTTGTCCAGAAAATAATATATGCAAACATTAAGCATACGCCACGTATGCCACTTATGACATTGCCATATGCAACAAGTACTACTGTTGCCAACTCTCTGTTTGTATCATTTAATTGTGTCAATATCAAAGCAAATAAAGTTAATTTGCTGCAGCAGCTGCACTTAAATTATTGTTGCATGCGACAAGCGAAGTTCAAGTTGCAGCTTCTCAAGCAAAAATGCAAAACGCTGCTGCTGCTGCTGCTGCTGCTGCTGTTATTGTTGTTGTTCTCTGTTTATTTTTTTTGGCGCCTGTTGGCAGCCTTAACCTCTTTTTGATGCACAATAATAGCAACAAAGTGTTGGCCGGATCACAGACACTTGACTTGGTAAACACTTGCTGCAGCATCCGCAGAAGAAATATCTTCTGTGGAAGCGGTCAATAACAACAACAACAACAACGACGACGACGACAACATGCAACCAGCTGCAACAATTATCAACTTTATTAATTGAAATAAAAGAAGCCACACATGTCGCTTTAGCTGTTTGTCAGTTGTGTCCGTTTGTTCACCTGCCTCTCCGTCTCTCCGTCCGTTTGGAGGTCATGCCAGTTATGGTTTAAAATATTTATAGTATGCATATATATTAAAAGCCAGATACCATAAATTGTTAAATATTTAACAACTTTAGATACGTGACAGAAAAAAATTTGTAGATTATATATTTAATGCTAATTGGTTTTTCGTTTGGAATTTACGATCGAAGAAGTGCTGCAAATGTGGCAAAGCTTTTGTGGCATGCTACTTGGCCGGTTGTTGAGGGCAAAGAAGGGAGCCAGCTTTTAGAGAATATGTTGAGGATACGTTATTTCCTGTATCAGAGATACATTACAATTAAATCAAATTTTAATAAATATTAAATAAATTGTATTTTTTCAAACATAATGCTACTTGAGATTAGTTAATAATTGTTCAACTAATTTTGCTAAATAAGAAGGAACCATCCGTAGTGTTAGCGGAATGGACTTTAATCCTATAATAGGTGGTTCGATTAGCCACAAAGCTCTGTCCAGCACTGGCATTTTTACATGAAGAAGAAATTACGCTTTTTCTAATTCTCTTCTTTCTATTGTAATTTGGATTATGTAATGCAATGTCAAGATACATGAATCATACTACCGATTTGTTTACTTCTATGTAAACTTGTCTGCATAATTAAATAAGTCACCGACTGAATCAATTTATTGGCAAGGGCTGCTGAAATGTGTGCATATTTGAACTAAAACTTTCGCTGTGTTTCCTGATTAACTTCATTTCATAAATACATAGATATAGATTTGCAGCACGTATACCCATAACAATTTTGAGGTCAACTTGTTAAACGACTTGCCCATGGGAACTCGAAAATATATCCACATGACTCAACAAACATTTTTTGCGAAAAAACGAGCCGATGTCTTAGTTTGGTGACACCTAGGTCTTAGAGTCTTTTCGATCTAGTTACTCTTATAAGATTTTTATTATTAATTAATAATAATTTAATAAAAGAGATAAAATAAATATAATACCCAATATGTTATAATTTGGTGATGTGGTTGCTGCATGACAAGCCAACTGTAATTGGCCAATGGCTATTCAATTAAAAATCCAATTTTTTTTTCTAGTTCCCTGTGAAAGTAATTAAGGAACTTTCTCGTTAAAATAAGGGAGCTACAGGTAGTAGTGATTCAAAAGTAAAGTTTAATTTAAAATAAATATACATAATAAAAAAAATTAATTATAACAATGTGAATGAATAAGATCATAATTTACAAAGAAAAACACACATTTATTATCAAGTTAAGCGATTAATATACTAGGGTTGCATTTTATATTTCGCGATTGGAAAACTTTAGTGCTCCAATTTGCCAGCGATAGCTCTCTCGTAAGATTTGGCATTTTTCGGATTATACATACTCAGAACGTTTTGATATATGAGCGCTATTTGTGCTATTTACACTAACTTAACGGATTCATCTATGCCAAAAAATGAAATGAAATCGTGAATATTTTTGTGCGATTATTTTTTACAACTTTCGACGTGGAATTACTCAATAACAGTGCATGGATGAACTTAATTCAATTTTGATAAAGCTTCATCAAGGAGCGATGGTATGGTGAATTCCACCGAGATCGTAGTTCACTCCAAGGCGAATTTCGTATGGGTCCTCCAAAATCAGTTATGTTCCGGAAACCATTGATGGTGTGTTCAAACTATTGTTGCAAGATCGTCATGTGACCTATCGTGAGATTTTGGGATGAGCATACATTCCATAAAAAATTTGTTCGCTTTGGATACCACATAATTTGTCAATCGCTCGAAATAAGGGTTGTGTCGATTGGTCAAAAGAAATTCTCAAAAAATACCATAGCGGTGACGAATCATGGACTTACGCGTATGAGCCTGAAAGTACAATAAATAGCTGTTGACTGTATGGGTGTTTCAAGAAGAGCGAAATCCAACAGTAGTTGTTCGCGCTCGAAGCACTTCCAAGTAAATGGTTGCCTGTTTTTTCGGAAAAACTGTACATGTCGCAAGCGTACCACTAGAACATCGCAAAACAGTCAATTTTTAATGGTACACAACCATTTGTTTGCCAGTTGTCTTCCAAGAAATCAGCTAAATACACCGCCGGATCACTTTTTACCACGAAAATGAGTGCTCTAACGCAATGGCTCAAACATCCATTTAATAAGTCATCCACCATTTAGTCCCGACTCGGCAACGAATGACTTTATTCCAGAACGTAAAAAATAAAATGAGAGCCAACATTTTTCGATACCTGAAGAAGCAGTTGATGCGTTCAGAAAGCATGTTTTGCAGATGCCTCAATCAGAATGGCAAAAGTGCTTCGACAATTGGTTCAAATGCAGGCTAAAGTGTATAGATCTTAATGGGGAATATTTTGAAATACAATAAAGCAATTTTCAATGATTAATATTTAATTTTGTTCTCTAGTCCCGAAATATACACGGCAACCCTAGTATATTCAAAGTGTGTAGAAAAATGAGTGAAAACCAGAAAGAGATTAAAATTCGTATATCATTAATATTTTTCAAGCTGCTTAGTACGTTTTAATCATTAATCTCTTTAACTTTATTTGAAAAATTTCCCATAAACAAAATAAAATGTGCTCAAAATCAATCAGAATACAAAAAGACATCCAATCTAAACACAATGCAAATTGTTTCGTTCTTTGATTATTTTTTTTACATTTTTTCTTTGATTTTTTATTTTTTTTATTAATTTACATTTTGAAATGTGAAACCAAATGCGCGCTTCACAGCCAAAATAAATTGATATGACAATAATATTGTAGGCCGCTAAGCGACACAAAAAAAAACATAAAACGAAACATTCGCTTCAGGTTCTTTGATATTAAAATATTTTTTGGAAAGGTGTTTTTTAAATTTATTGAATTGCGTAATACACATACTAAAAGTATTTATTTAAAACGAAACCTTTGCAAAAATACCAATGTATAAAAAAAAATTAATTAAATTATGTTTTAGCCACCGTTCACCGAATTCGCTTTAAGCCGTGTTTTGTTTCCCTCAAGTATTTACCATTTGATGAGACATTCAACACATTCCTCTGCTCACAATGGCATGCAAGGTCATTGTAAATTTTAGCACATAGTACTTATATATATTTATATATATAGTTACTAGGTAGCTACTGTGGCCTAAGCTCTTTTTTTATTCGCAATTTTATTCAGTTTTTTGTTCGATTTTCGTTTCTCATTTTACGTTTTTGTTGCCCTTTCCCAACTTCATTAAAAACGCATGCGATGTCGTCTGATAATATCGGAAAAAACCAAACAAATGATATTTATTTTGGTATTGGACTGGACTTGCATTTCATATGCCTAGTTAATATTTGATTACAGCTTATGAATTTTAATTGAAAATTTTCAAAAAACAATTTGTTTGACCTTTAGAGCAGGCGTTTTTTTTTTTAATAAATGGCATGCGAGGGCTGACTGAAGGGTTTTTAAGCCAACAAGTGAGCAAAGCATTTTCGAACAATACCAGTGAGTAATTTGGCCTGTGAGTGCATATATCTTTAGGCAAAATTAAGGGTGGCATTTTAGAAGCTTGCTTATTTAATTTAAAAAAAAATGGCAGACAATGCGTAAAATATTTATTTGTATCAATAGAACGATAGCTTTAATTTATTGATTTCAGATAGTTTCATGTTAACGTTGAAATGAGTTTTTTGTAATGCATTGGTAGTGTTAGCCGTGCTTCTAGTTGCTCTTCAGTTCAAATGCAAAATTTGCATATTCACGTATTTATTTATTTTGTAGATCTTGGTTGCTCCTGAAACTTTTGGGCCTATAGCTTATTTTCTAAAATGAATTGACTCTTGCTTTACTGGGCATGAACTTTGATTCGAAAAATAAGTTGCCAATTTGTAATTTCTTGCATAACAGTGGGGACACTAAAAATAGTCCTGATCTTGAAATACACTGCTTACCAGCTTCAATTGGGCCGCTGGTTATCTTCAAACAAATGTCGGCCGAATGAGGACGAGCGTACGGTGACCGTCACCATTTTTGAGAAAGCACGACTCAATAATACCGCCGGTACATACTGCACAGCAACAATGTTTCGAAAGCTCTCGCTTTGCATCCAGCCCAGTCAATAAGGCTAAGTACATTCGAAATGAGAACATTCAACAAGATGTTACTTTTCCCAACCGTGTGTGATTAAATTTTGATAAAAAAAATAAAAAAAAAACTGTCTGCTAACCCTTTACTTTTAAGATGTCTTCCCTTTAAACGCAATTTTGTTTCACATATGCCCACGTGATTGTAAGCTCCAAACTTTTTGGCCCACCCTCGCTTACCTTAAGTGTTAACCATAATTGCAGTTAGTCGTAACCAATTTGTTTATTTTATTAGCTATAAGCTATGTTATTTATACATTAATTTGTATGCAATATTTAAAAAGCGAAGGTTAGATGCTTAAGCTAACCATCTTGCCGGTTTTAGTAAATAAATTGGCCTAAACTACTAGACTGGCTACATTTGATTGATTTGCCATAGTTGCTAGAAGGACGTTAAGTAATTTTTCATTTGCTGCTTAAGACGTGCTAAGACCAAATCAGCAATACATCTGCTAAATGCACATATGTATTATATGAGATATTATTATGTACATAAAGTAAGGCAAGTCTACGAGTAACTAATGATAGTTGGCAACTAGTCAACAACAATTAGCCACCACACAAATTTACATCTAACGGTCTCAAGCCAACTCACAATATGCAAACGAGGCTGAACATTTTAATTAACACTCTTTAAAATAAATGCAAAATATATTGCCAAATTTATAACATATAGAAGGTGTGTTTGCTGCATTTGTATGTGTGGTTGGGTGTGTGTGTGTGTGTTGGCCGATAACCTTGCAGATTACATGATACCAAAACAAATTATTAAGTTGTGCGCGCCAAGGCGGCGCAACGCATCGTTAAACATGGATCAACTTGGGCTTAATAACAGCTGTCTTAAAGGGGGTCTTAACTTGGCCAGAAACTTATCAATTTGGGTGCGTAACGAACAACCTGCCTGACAAGAACTCAAACTCAACTCAACTCACACACACACGCACACACACACGCCACTTGTAATTATTACGCAATTTGATGTTGACCTAGTGCGCTGCATGTTACCAAGATACAAATGCAACAACAACAGCAAGTATACGAAGTAACAACAAAAAAATAATATAAATAAAAGAAACTACTGGCAGGTCTAACAAGCCTAGCGCCACTGGCGCCATCTGTGACTGGTAGTTGGCATAAATTGTCATATCAAAATAATGATAGTCTTGGCTAACTGTAGCTCTACTTTGCATTTTAAGTTTTGTTTTTTTTTAAGTTTCTTGTAACTTTCAACAAGCTAGAATTTTGTTATTGGAAATTAAAAAGTTTTTTAATAGAAATGTTGATTTTGATAATTGAAAGATGCTTAAGTACGTCTGAAATCATATGCGACTTAGTGAAGATCTATTAAGAAAAAATAACAATTTACGTTTACCTTACTTTATGTAAACCGTTATTGACACAAAACACTTATTTAAAAAGTTTGACCCAGACGCACATAGATATATGAACTTCTCTAGTTATCCTGATGATCATAACTTAGGTACCTTTGGAGGATCTCAGAACTTTCCTACTAAGTGTTATAACCATTTTCACCTTACCATATGTACATATAAGATTTTAAACCCGTTTACTAACCAGCTTCCTAAGCTAAGTGCCACAAATTAAAAAGAAAATTATTAAGTCTTAAACAGATTCATTGATTTATACATAATAGGTTAATTTTAATTAAAGATCGAGATATATTGTCGCTCTAAACAATCACAGGGGTGTTTTGCATCATCTTTATTTTTTAACATGTTATACGAAAATGTCGCATACAATGATTTTTTTGAAATTCCCAAGTACTACATTAATTACATCACATAGCTCTCATAGGGCAAATCGGTCAAAAAATTTTATTTTGCCACTTAGTTCATTATATTTCGCTGGTTTTTAAGTTTTGTCCTCACCAAATTCGTTTTTCTACGTTAAATTCTATCTATTTACAGTGCGAATCGCTAAAAATAACCTAAAATTTTCAACTGCTTAAATCCTACACCAAAAAAACTTTAAAAACGTGTTTTTTGTTGGAACTATTTTAAGCGAAAATGCATTTTTTTAAAGCTAACAATGTTGTTGGAAACTCTATGTCGAGATAAATGAAAGCAACGCATAAAAGCAGTCAAAATCTATAGAGAATTCTCATATAGATATGCATATTTCTACACATAATATTCAATTGTAGAATTTGGTATTATTTTGAAATATGAGAGCGTTAATTGAAAGATTCTTAAATAATACGCTAGCACACAGTAATATTTAATAGCAAAAAAGTCGAAAAGAGTACAGGTTTAGAAATCTAATGAGCTAAAAGTTAAAAGTCCTAATATTTCCAATCCCAACGTATTCTGTGAATCGTGAAATATGCAATTGTTAAATATTGAACAATTTAGTATATATTGTTTTAATTTCCTAAACTTAGCGCCCAATCCAACTCTGATCAACAATTGTATTTGATTTCGGCAAATTCCTTGTTTAAAATCAAATGAATCAACATTGAGACCCACATTGGACAAGCACATAAATATCGACCTGACTTAATAAATTTGCCAAACATTTGTATATCTAACTGTAAACCCAAAACTAATGGCAAAGCAACAAATCTTGTTTAGAACAAGTTTTTAAGAATGTTAAATTTCCAATGTTTTTTATGGCTTTTAAAGCCATTTGTAAGCTTCTTTCGAATGCATTAAAATATGTTGACAAGAAACAAATTTATAGCCAAAGTTTCGTACAAATAAATAACAAATGTTTCCAACATAAACGTGCAACAGGCATTAAGACAGTTAATTACTTTTAAAACAATTAAGCATTTATAAATCGAGAGGAATCTAGAATAATCCAACGAGCGAAACATAGATGCAGGCGCTTCTTATGTCGTATAGCAAGTGTATATACGAAGTAAAACTGATATATTGAATCTTAAAGTAATGTCAAAGGAATGCCAGACCTGGAAAGACGTGACGCTGAAGATGATCTAGTCAGTTGATAAATCTCGATTTTTCAAGCCCTGGTCTTAGGCAATGATAGAACGTGGGACAGTTGTATGAGGCAGATCTAAGTATCTTCTTTGTTCCTTCCATCAACTCCTAGTGGAGCATGGGTTCTAGACAACTCCCCTTAAACGTATCCTATTGGGCGCAGATGTAAACTCTGTATCAAAAGCCCTTCTTCCCTTCCCCTGCATGGACTTCATTATCTTTTGATATAAAAGTCTTTAAAAATCTCTCTTGACCCAAATCCTTGAACCACAATGGATTCGTTTAGGCTTTTTCTAAGGTGTGGGTAAAGTAACATGCATTACAATCTAGGAATATTTCATCGCTAAGACAGATTTAAAAAACGTCTGAATTTAGGTGGTTATGCATGGATACGTTAAAATATGGAGACACCGGCGGTCGTCTCTTAATCCGGTAGCCAATCGATTGCACTGAGCAACGACTAAAACTTCAGTTGATAATTTTCAGGCTTAATATGATGATAGAGGGTTGGCGGCATTTTTATCTTGAAGGGGCTCCTAATGGAAGCCAGTGACAACCTTGTGGCAGATTTTTACCCGGACACCACATAGAAAATTATTTTTAAAGAAAATGCCAAAAAAAATCAACAGATCAATCAACACCAAATTATGAAACATTCTACATTTATATACGAGGGAATATAGTATTTAAAAAGAAATAAGTTGACTACTTGCACAAGAACTTATATTTTAATAATTCTTTATATTTTATGCATATTATGCTTTTTATATAATAATTAATTCTAAGATAATGCTTCACTTAATGAACGGGCAACCAACAACAGGGGGTCTCTGGTTTGGGTGCGAGGCATGAAGATCACTCAAGTAATGAGGCTGTGGACGCAAAGGCTAAGTCAGGGGCGGAAGTCCCGTTTGTAGGCCCAAGTCCGATATTTGGTTACTCCAACAACAGACTTAACACTGATTTCAAGATATGGACAGAAAACAAAAAAGCAAGGCACTGAAACAATCTAGAGGGTCTCAGACAAGAGCCAAGGAAGCTCTATCCTTCACACTTAGAACACAGCTCAGGTCACTTTGTGGAGCGTTGAAAGGCCACTTTCACTGCAACGACACTTACATAAAATGGACCTTGTCAGCAACAGGACTTGTAGATTCTGTGAGGAGGATGCCGAATCAATGGAGCATCTAATCATTAACTGCCCAGCACTGGCACATAGAAGAGCAAAGCTGCTAGGCAACTACATTCTCAGGGTGAAGGAGCGAATGTACATCCCACAGTCTAACTCAGTTTCTGAAAGTATTAAAACTGAATTGAGAGAAAGAGGGCACAATAGACCCATTAGGGTCGCAGTGCCGAGGAGAATTCATACATTACATTACAAGATAATGCTTCTATTAAATTCGAGTATTTTTAAATATTCTAAATCATTAATACAGTGACACATTTGGCTTGCTACCACTTCTCGTGTACAGATTTTTATGAATTCAAAATTTGTTTTAAAATTGCAACAAGTATACAATTTAGTCATACAGGTAAAAATTGAAAAAAATATATATTAAATTTGTAAGGATTATATCACAAAATTTTATAAAATAAGAGATTACTCTAGTTAATCAGCTCGATTTAACTAAGGCTTAACTAATACAATACGCACCTAGAAAAACTTATAGCTGGAATACGTATACGCAATGATTTTTTTTATTTTTATTTTTTCTTTTATCATTATTTTGAATATAAAATTTAATACGACAATAAATGCTTAAACAAACTACTAACCCAATTTTAGCCAAACAAACTAAACCACTTTCATTGCATGGAAATTTTCCTTTCAGCTCGCAATAATCTTCAATTTTTATATTTTCGTTTTCGTTTTCATTTTCATTTATTTCTGCTCTTTCTTCTGCTTCCTCCCCCAGCATCAATGAACACACAATTTCAATGCCATTGACAGCACAATCCGCACATGATGCCACACAGCTGGCCACGATGTCCCAGGCAAACAAATCGCATGGCCGCTTGGACCAATGCGCCAATGGTCATGACAGTCAGACGGGTTTTCAAAACGAAATCAAGCCTGAGGCAGCCGCAGTTGCAACAGTGGCAAGCGTGGCAGCAACGCCAACAACGACATCCACAGCGGCAACAACATCAGCAAATGTCGTTGTCGCCGTGCCACCACCCCGCAACAAGAAACGCTCCATTGCATCCAGCAGCAGCACACATACCGCAGACTCTGGACTTGGCGCTGGCCATGAAAATGAAATGCGCAGCTCGCCAATGATCAGCACGACCACGAAAATAACAACAGCAACGGCAGCGTCTGCAACACTACCAACAGGCCGCCTGGGTTCACATCAGTCACACTACTCCACCGACAAAAGCGGTTCGTCCGGTTACTATAGCTCGAATGTATGCTCTACATATTCGCTAGACGAGCACATCTATTGCGAACCGGCCATAGACATCCTCTTGGATGCCAGCGAAAATAGTAAAAGTGTGGTGAACCGACTGCGTCCACAGCTGCAGTTGCCAATGAAATCGATAGTTGCAGCAACGCCAGCAGCGGCAGCATCTAAGGCAGCAGCGGCAACAGCATTGGTAGCTTCCACACAGAATAGTCAGCGTGTGGATAGTCGCCAAGTTGATGCCAATGAAGATGGTGAGGCGGATGATGAGCACCACCAGAAAAACAATATGCAGACTGCGGCACCACAGTCACAGTTGCCTCACTACAGCGAAAAGCTACGAATTTTGGAGAACAGTATTGAGAATCTAGATCGCCATCTAAAGAGCTTTCCATGTCTCTACGCACAGGAGCCCATTGTGTCGCTTATGTCGCTGGCGACGAATACAGCGAACGCGTCCAACCTTGATATAGGCGATAAGCTGCGTGCTTACAATCAGCTGCCCACCATCATGGAGGGCTATGCCACACAGCAGCAGAAACAACAAATACAACGCCGACACAGCTGGGCGGAGCAGTTGTCAGATGATTCGCTGCTGGACATAGACCTTGATGCATTTCTGCTGACCAACGAGCGTCGTAGTAAGCGCAGTAAACAGTCGGGCATTGACAATCCGAGTTTTCTAACCGATGAGCAGGTGGAAGAGAACAACTATAAATGTGCCAAATATATCAATTCCTGCCCCGAGGATGCGTATCGTGTGGAAAGCGATATTGTTAGCAAGGAGCTGAGCACTCGCACGTCGGAAGAGCCTTTTGTTAAGCGCTATGAGGATCAGCTGCATTTTCAAAATACGCGTGAGCTGCTTGAGGATGTGCGTGATAAGATACGTTTATTGTCACGCTCACGTAACGAGCTGCACGACGAACACACGCCATCGGGTAACTCTGAAATACCCAAGGAACTGGAGGGCATGATACAAACGCTTAAACACGAACTCGAATCCTATCTGCAGCGTATGAATCAGCACAGTGAGCTGGAGATACGCCAGCTCTGCAGTGGTTTGGGTCGCAATCAACATGTACGTAAAATACAAAATGCTTTCGAAAGACGTCGCAGCTCCTTTAGCTTTGGTAGCGATGTTACGATCAATGCCTACGAGGCTGTACGAGATGGCGTACTGGTCTCTGCCAGCGGTCGACCGCTAAGTGTACGCGAACAGGTCATGACCATACGTTGTGCTAGTGATCCCAATTTTAAGATGAAACGTAAGTCCATTTGTGAAGTATTTCCCACCGCCGAATGCTATGTAGAGTCGGAGATAAGCACAACAACGGGGTCACGCGTCACGACACCCAGCTCCGAGCCAGAACTGGCAGTGCCACCCACACTGGTAACACAAATGCAACGCAACTTGACATTTCACAAGCCAGTGCTGGCACGTGATGACTATCATGCTGGCAAAAAGCAGGAAGATGTGACTGGTGCTGCCAATAAACAGGACAGCGTATCTGAATGGCATCGCAAAAAACCCAGCATTTGGGAGATGTACTATGGCACCAATCGACTGCATCAGTCGCTACTTGGGAAGCAGCGCAACGGAGAGCTGGTGGTCAGCAGCAGTCAGCCAACGTTATCTTATGTGAGTAGCCATATACTTTAATTTAAGAGTAACTGTTTAAGGTCAGCAGTTGAAGCACTTGCTGCTGGGGCAGGGCTAACTTACAGCCAACAGTGCGTATGATTAATGATTAAATTTAATTGCCCAATGAAGTCCAACTAACTTTAAATGCCCGCACGCTCAAGTAATGCCTTGGTTGGTCTGGCAAGGTCGGCGGCCCATTAGAAATGCATGCAACAATTAGATCACTCCGGGCTAGTTCGAATGAACGAACAAAATTGAAAATAATTTTCAAAAATATTATCGTTTCTTTTTATGCCTTTAAAAGCAGATCGTACGAAAATTTGTATTAAGTTAGCAGCACATCGTATTTAAATGAAAATACAACCGCATTAAGTTTTTTATTGCAGCAATTGTTGATGTAGTTTTTGTTGTTGTAGCAAGTTCGTGCAAAATTTTATTAATTTTATCCTTGGCCGCATTGTGACCGATTTTGGTAGCATTGCTAGTCGCAGCGCCAGCTTAACGGCTAGAGATGTGCACGTGACAGGTGAAGGAACCATTGTTGGACTCACGGTTACTTTGGTATTATTTAATGTAATGCTTGTTTTCCGGCTATGTTCCATTGCTGACCTCACGATTTATGCCACTATACTCCGCTCTAAGCAAAGGTAATATGAATTTACCCTCAAAGCTTATATTTCTTTGTAACCGCAATTAATTGCAATTAACTAAATTTCAAACGCTTACGTACCAAAACACAAAAAAAAAACAAACCAATTCAATCATCTCGTTTTAATGTGCGGTAAATACTGTTTAAAACAAGCAAAGTAAAAAAAAAGTTTAAGTTTAAAAATTGTACTTTCAACGTTTTTTCCACAAAAATCGTATGCGATCTCACGCTTTGTCTGTACTTTTTACCCAACTTTTTTTAATACATTTGCAAAAAGTGAAGCCATCCGCAATTATTCTTCTTGGCATATTCCAAATACTAGAAAAGCCTACGTAATGACTACATTTACTTTACAATTAATTGGGATCTTCCGTTCCGTTTTATACTCTCATTAAGCTTCATAAAATTCACACTGCAGAATTTTTCTGCCTGTAAACACTCCAAATACCTATACCGCGCGTATTGCATGACTTGCAGTCAGTTAGTTTCTGAACTTAGAGTTATAAAAATAACAGAAAATTATACACTCCATTAAATTGACATCAGTCACGGCACTTAAGAATTAAACACGATTTTCACGCTCACGTCTCGTGCCCATCTCTGGGCTCTAAACACCCGCGCACTAACAATGCGCTTGGCATGCACGATGCGCATGCGCGGCGGCGCTCACTTATTGACCGCCAATGGATCCACTAGATAAGTTGCGGATGAGACGTCATCACCAGCCGCTGCCTTATAATTGTTAAATTACTATAGATTTATTATGCTATAGACGATGCGATATGGCATAATGTTGTAGACTCGTATGGTTGTCGTTAAGGCTTGTTTGATTTGGAAACGGCCCGGCATCATCATCGCCATCGTCATCAACATCATGCTCATCATCATCGTTATTATTATTATGCAGGTCTGATGATTGATGATGTGCGTGCATTGAGTGACACAGCAGCTACCGTTTGGAGATGCAGCTTAGATTATAAATTGTGCGGTTTAGTTAAGATCTTGAAACTATTGACATAGCGGTATATCATTTAGCATCTGCAACAGCCGCCATGTGACGTAATTATGAGAATCATTGACTACACGATACAAGTACAATGTGTTTGAGGATTATTGAACCATAATTGGATCCAATAAGGTCAATACTAAGTGGGCATGTTTAATAATAAACAAATAAATGCTTAACGTATTGCTTAAATAAGCTGTTTCATAATAACGACAATAAATTCACTGAATTTTATGCGCATTTTGAAAGAGTATAGTACTCAAGTTAATGAAATAAATTTGTTCTTAAAGATGAGTTGGTATACGCTGTTAACTTGACTGCACGTGATGATAAAAGATATAAGTTTTATGTTCACACCTTTGACTAGTTTTGTTTTCACTTTTTTGTCGCATAATTTATCCCAAAAAATCGAAACCATGTATGATCAACATTTGATGCAGTATTAATTATAATATTTCGTGTATTTTTTGTTATATCAAAATTCAAAACAACGAAAGTCTAAGTATATAAGCAAATATTTTTTGTAATTACACTTTGCGGTTTTAAAGTGAAGTGTCTTTATTGTCTTATCAGAATATCAGCTCTATGCATCTTAAAATTTACTTTAGAGTTGAGTTATTAGACGAAGAAAAAGCAATTAAAGGTACAAAAGAAAACAATAAATGCTTCATAATTAAAATTCTTTCATACTTCAAAACAAATTTTTTTTTGTAATTTATATCGTTAAGATTCAAGGGTTATGTTGTGGACAGTTATAGTAATAGAGAAAAATATGACCAACATATTACTATCAGCTCACTGTTCAAAAGGATTTGATGCATATACGCATATTTTTTTTGTAGCAGTCTTCAATCCATACCATTAAGATGCCACCTCCTAATAGCAGAACCACCATTCCTTGCTGGAATTATGCAAAATTACATTTTATTTTAATCTCGATAGCTTGGTTATCGATTGGAGTCCCAAATGAGCAATAATTTGTCCGTTCTTTATTGAATCCTTCACTTCTTAACGGCAAACCATATTTTATCCGATCATCAATATTTGATTTCCGTTCGATACGACGAGTTGTACCATATTCAATTGCACCATAATATTATTAAAAAACATTTCAAATAGTCCCAAAAGTTACTCCAAAACAGTGTACAGTATTTTCAAAGTGTGGGTTGACTCAGCTTTACGTACTCCGTTTCCTTAAACTGTTTCTTCGTGGCTTTATTTTATTTCATTTATACATAAATTATAGTTCCATAAATAATTATATAATATAAGAATTAAACGTTTTATTTCTTAATTTTTGCCAAACTTTAAGCGTTTCATAATTCTAAAACACAGTTTTCGATAAAAATTTCGATATATTGCACATTTTGTTAATAGGACCATGTTGATTTCTTGACAAAAATAAGTTGATGTTTTTGTTTGCGTGTGTCCCGCATTCCGACCATTAATGTAACTGAAAATATTTCAAAGCGAACTACGTTAATAATTAATTCACTTTATAATAATATTGATGCAACAATATAATTTAAATAATATCTCCAAGATTATTTAGTTATTATAAAGGAAATAAACATTGAGTTTGTGAATTTTAAATGCATTTATTTTTTACTATCTATTTAGCCACTTTAGTTAGGTTTGTGTTCTATGGAACGATCTCCAATTTTTGTAAATCCAATGCGCACATACAGCCACAACATATTTGATCGAATTTTTATACAATTTTTTTCTAGTTATAACAATAATGATAAAGATATTTGCTTTATAAAAATTATGGATCCAGCTGAAAATCTTCAATTTGTGAATTTTTGACATCCAATCATAAAGGGTGGTTTTTGCTTACTTTAGACTCCTAACAAAATATATAACTAATAAAAATGTGTAAAGCCTTGGAATGGGTCTAAAGAATCAACGACACAATTTAAGCTTTATAGATTTATTGTCAAAAAAAAGTTTGTAAACGAAATAACACTTTGGTCTTCGATGACTCTGAAAATGTACGGCGATTCTTGAAATTTGATATAAATGCAAGTGATGATAGAAAAATTAAGGTGCGAAAAGTTATTAGTTATGTGCCTACCGATAGTTATGTGCTATAACTTAAATTCAATTTAAAATTTTAGTACAAGAAATCAATGACACGGACAAGTTTCGTACAAGTAAAGTGAACTCTATGCAGCTGTTTACTCGAAATGCAGCAATTTTGCTTATGAATGTATGCATTCAACTAGAGTAGAACTATTAAAAATAAATTGCTAAAAAATCACCCTTTTTATTTATTAGTAATTTCTACAAGCCCAAAACATACTTTTATATTACATATATAGTTATTTTCGTCAATACGAATAGATACGCGCCCCTGTTCAAAGCGTATTAATAGATATTACTTCCAAAAGCTGTCAAGTATTATGTAATATCCGTCTAATCTTTTTTAAAAATATTTGCATGAATTTTTAGATACATTAGACACAAGCGAATGAATACATTGTCTGGCTAAGAATTCCAATGAGTTTTCACTTTCAATGCCAAGTGCTATAAATTTTTATATATATACCTAGCTGCATTGATGTTGTACATAATGATGTACATACACATACATACCTTAGATGCGTAGCGATGTACATATCTTGAGCTCTGAGTCAGACGAATAACGCATAATTTGCACACACATGTCGTCGGTTTATTCACCTTAAGCGGACACGAGCCTATATAATGCCTCAATCGATTTACATATATACCACAACGTATTTATTATGTACATATTATGTGGGATTTGAACTTGAATGCGATTTTCAATGGCTTAATGGTAGTCATAAAAAATATTTTATATATATAAGTATGTACGTGTAGGTATATGTATATATATAATAAAAAAAATATCAAACAAACAGCAAATCACATGTAAATAGTCGTTAAGAGAAGCTAAGAAGAAAAACTGTACCAGTTAACCTTTAAATTCCGTTAAAAACGCAGCTACAACAGAATATAAAAAAAAAAATATATAGTATATGAAGGCTTGCAGCATCTTGCAACTTGTAAGAGTGGCTAACTGGTCGGCTACTTAATTGGCAAGAGATCGTGTTGCTGAGATAAAAACCCAACGGCACCATGCGGCGCGGCATGCAACAAGTTGCGGCAGTAGCCAAGATACGAGGGTAGCTTGAACGAGCATCATCAGCTGGGCAAAGCACAAGTAATCATAATGAATTATGAATCATAATTTTATTAGTTAAGTTTATTAGTTTAATTCAGCGATTAAAATTTTGATTAAAATGTTGGATGTTTAAGAAGTGCACTTCTTTTTTTTCGCCTTCTCTATTGTATTAAAAAATTTTTTGATAACATATACTTAAAATAAAAAAATAAAAATCTGGAGAAAATATCAATTGAGAAAAGGAAAAATATAAAAGGAAATGCTTGCGTGGAAAATTTAGACAAAAATCAACTTTTCAAAAAACAAAAAAATGATGGACACTTGTAGAAAGAACAAATTGACAAAAAGAGGAAGAGTGCATTGGATCGTAAAAGGGGTGGGTTAGTGAGGGAAGCGTAAGAATATATTTATATTATTAGACATCAGATTTTAGGAGAAGA
Source organism: Chymomyza procnemis (assembly GCA_035046065.1). Lineage (NCBI taxonomy): Eukaryota > Metazoa > Arthropoda > Insecta > Diptera > Drosophilidae > Chymomyza > Chymomyza procnemis. The sequence continues at coordinate 3,837,441 of JAWNOJ010000023.1, read as the reverse complement.
AATTTTCTTTTTATTGTAACTAAACTAATCGTGATAGGGCTGCTACAAAGTTGGATTCGTTTTAAAATTGTATCTGTCAGTTACTCCAGTTATTAGAAGCGATTACTTATTCTATTGAAAAGAATACTCATCTGTCGCCAATAATCCAAGCTCAAATTGTCAGGACTCTACATTACTTTTTGCCGCCTCGAAAATATACGGATTTATGCTAAAAACGGCAGTTGGAAGAAGTTTTCTTCCCATTAAAACAGAAAAAATATTCTTCTGACGCCAAGTGCGTTTGAGAGTTTTTTGGCAACTTACTGCGATCAATAAGTTGTGCAGATAGTGGTTTCAATGTTGCAAAAGTGGTGTATTCAGCGCCTAAAATAAGGAACCTTCTGAACTACCTTAAAAGTGCAAAAAGTAGATCAAGATCCATGTCAAACATAAACTGAACTCGCAAAAAAGTTGAGTGTGACGCAGTAAACAATTTCCGCTCAGTTAAAATAATTGGAATTTATTCAAAAGCAAGGATAGAAGATGTCATACATATTGTACAGCAAGATGTCGATGGGCAAGTTTTCACTACAGAACTGTTTCTTGAAATATGTATGTTGAAATATGAATAGCCAAAAATAATACAAAAAAAATTAGCACCCTTAGCCTAATAAGCCCGTTCCATTATCGTCAACATTGCAACCTAGGCAGTAAATCGACGGTCGATTACAATGAATTCCCCAGCGGCTATACTATTCAAGTTTTGCTCCGCTCCACTACTGGTCTTTTTTAGGAATGCAGACAAATTTTTTACGGTTATCGTTTTAGGTCTTTTAAAGAAGTCGAAAAAATGGTTAAGGAACCTATTTCTTTATCTAGAAAAATGTGGAATGCAGTGCTATACTAAAAGTATTCGATGTATAACTAAAATATTAATTGTAATTAAAATTAAAACGTACAAAATAATGAGTTAACTTCACTTATAAAATATTCCCAGCCGAAATGCACTTCACATTCAAAAAAACACTAAGCGCAGTATCTTACCCTGCAAGGCACTTTATTTTGAGAAATAATTCAAGTTTGCAGTTGAACAGTCGGCGAGCTACTATCTTCAAATAATAAGATACATTTATCATCGCAATTTTAAGCATCGGTAGCATCGTTGGTTTGTTATCCCCTCTTGATAAGGCTGCTTAGTTTTCGGACTGCCCTCGCAGGTGGTCAGAAAACCGGTGCCACTGCCATGGCTTGTTGCCCTACAATAGCAGCAACAACAAACATACAACAACTATAACTTGAGTGACCTTTAAGGACGTTTGTCAAGGAAGAAGAAAACCAGCTATGCGTAAAAGCAGAAGCTGACTGAATATTCTGGCTTAAAGTAAAAAAAAAATAATACAAGCGCAACAATACTGATCCCCTCGATGTCTCTTGCAGCCGTCAACACGCTGTCTGGTTGTTGTGTCTTGTTGCCTGGTTGGTATTGTTTTTGTTGCTGCTGTTTGTTGTGGTCTTCGAAGCTGGCTTATCTGGTCTCGTCCCATGGCAAATGGCCGGCAGCAAACGAGTTTTCTGTCATGAATGCCAAAAATGAAAACGAAAACGAAATGTAAGCCGATATATGCCTGTCTATAAAGCGACTCTATATATACCCGTACTAGTCTGTATTTATATAGAAGTGGCAACCGTGCAGGCAATCACAAATGCAGCAGCAGCAGCACCAGCACAAAATGTTGCAATCATAGCCAAATGTTAGCAAGAAGTGGCCAGTGGGTTGCTGCCACACAAAACTGGGTTATGGCAATTTCCATTTGGTCAAAATTGTCGCATGCTGCCTTGCATAGAACAATTGCGGTAGGAAACGAAAATTGTATAAATTAGACTTTAGAATACACTTTGTGGAATACCATCTCGAAGTGGAATACCATTTCAATTGGATAGATGGGTAAAAATTTATATTAAAAATGTGTATTCCCCCAGGAGATTATAAATTGTTTTATTATATTTATTAATTCTCTATAAGAATTTTGCGCATCAATTAACCTAATTTTGGGCTACACCTAGTTTTGGTAAAATTACAAACAATCTCAAATTGCGTATAGATTTTTGTGTTTCTAATTATTTAGTATACTGCCTAATTAAATTATTGGGTTTTCGTTTTGTAGATAATAAAATTTAATAGAATTAAAATAACTTTATCAACACTAATAAACATAGTAAGAAGTAAGAATTTTAAAAAAGTAATTCCATTTTAAAGTCTAAAAAAACTAATTATTTTATACTGACGTTTTACTCCTCTACTGAAACTACCAACGCCATTTAAAGTTTTAAATCCTAAAATTTATTAATTCAAACATTATCAAACAATGAATCATTAATTTTCAACTTAAAAGTGACAATCTTCTTTAACTTCAAGATACAAGATGACACTTCGCTTTGCTTGGACGGTGATACCGCACTTTACCGAAAAATATTTTTTCAGACAAAGTTTATTTCCACCTAGTTTTTTCTATTTTTTTCCACCTAGTTTTTTCTATAAATAGACAAAATTCTCTTTAATTTTGGGCCCAAAAAGTTGTGAAAAACAGAATGAACGAGTAACGTTTTTGTGAAAATTTCGCTCAATAGCATTATTAATTCTTATTCAACGAAAAATAATGGGTCAATAGACTTTCTCTCAAGTTTATTTGGTTTTTTTTTTCGAATTCTTAAATCGCAAAATCTGTTTAAAGCTTATGGATATTTGTGTCTATTGGGAGTTTATGTATTTGCCTTTGGAGACAAATCTTTCATCAGAAACAATGCAATAACTCAAGTATAACTTGATATAGCTGACAGTAGGACTGTAACAAACAAAAATTTACTGAAATATTGGATGAATCGTCAATTTATATGTAACAACAATATAACATTTTCAATAAAAGTTTAAAAATCAAAAAATATTGAACGATAAACACAAGTTAAAAAAATTTTTCAAGTTTTTTAATTTTATAAATACTTAGTACTTCACATAATAGCCATTAAAGAATCTCTTAGAATTTCGGAATAAATATTTATCCTTATGAGATGCACTTAAATTAGATTAGAGTTATACTTAAATTAATAACAAAATTGTTTTAAACAAATAAAATTAACATTATGCATCTTGGAATTTAAAGTATGGCACCGGAATCAAGTAGAAGAAGACAATTAAATGCGAAAAATTGTTTCGACAGAATCAGAATTTTTGTAGTAATTTTTCATAATTTTTACAAACTCTGCAAGAATTAAACGATCCATATTGCTACATTATAATTGAGTATCTGATGGTTAACTAGCCAACCAATTTATGAAGAAAGTCTTGCGCTAAGTTACCAATATTGTTCGAAAAATAAGAACATGTTTTTTCGAAAGCTTGAAATAATCTAATTACAATCTTCAAAGTTTAAAGTAAAAAGTATCACAAAGGTTCATAAACTCTTTCGTCAGCCATAAGCGTAAATATATGTTTGAGATTTTGCGATTTAGATTACTTTCATGTTAAATAAATTATTATGCTCAAATTTACATATTTAAAATTGTAAATAAATTGAAAAGTTGAATATATGTAATCATTAAATACACTAAGCAAAACAGGCATACACCAAGCAACAACCGTCGAAAACATTTTAAGCAAATTTTTGAGGCACAAAAAAAGTTTAACTTAGCGGGTCAACCAAGTTAGAATATTGAAAAAATCAGTATTTCTCAAAATTCAGCATTTAGAATATACTTTTATTCAGCAAAATCGTGCAAACATTTGTGGAGATACATACCTTTGAATGGACCGACACCTAGTGGAAATACAAGTTGTTTTCAAAACTTAAAAACGTTTCTTCCTCCAATCAATATCTTTGTAGTCGGTGAACACTGTGGCATAGTAACGTTTGGACCTTTCAGTTTTAAATATAAACTTTTATTCACTTATTCTATGTATAATTAACTGTTCTTCGATCTGACTATGAATTGTTTTTTTTTTTATTTTTTTTATGATACAACATACGCTATTTGTAGAAAAATGAAATTTTATAAATCTTTTCGCGCATGCAGAGCATTGATTTACTATTTTGTTGCAATTGATTTTTGATGATCGAATATTTTTTAATCCCTTGTAGAATTACTAAATGTTATATCTTCCATAATACACACTCTAACTTATTGTTTTCTTGTAACAGCTGTACTTTTTGAACAAACTCAATATGGGTTTTTACTATAACTTCGCATGTATAGTGTATCGTGTATTATAAGCGACTTAGCCAAAGTACAACATACAACATGGTTACTGTTTGTTTATGGTGTGCTCTTCGTTGTTGGCCATTTGGTGAGCCTGTGGGTTAAGTTTCTTGGCCAGCCCACAATTTGTAGTTCAATGCGCGCTTGCAAGCCATAACTTATAAGTGTAGAGTAGAGTTTGTCAAGGCGTTGTTTGGGGCTAACACAAATACAAATACAAACAGGTTATAAACGTTTTTGAAATGTTTTTTTTTTGTCGGTATATTTGCAAAGTTTTAGTACAGCAAAGTGTGTCTGTAATTTGCATAAGGCAGCAATAAGCTTTTTGTTTTTCTCTTATTTTCTTGCAGGTATGTAAAGTTTTCCATTGAGTCTGCAGGCTGTAAATTGTTGTTATGTCTTATATAATGTGCAATGTCCGACAGCGCATTGCCTTCACACATTTGCCTATATGCTGCTGCTGCTGCTGCTGCTGCTGCTGCTGCTAACTAGTTGCCGGCTTAAAGTTAAATTTATTTAGCTGCATATAAATTTGAATAGATTACTCATACGCCTCGCATGCAACAAGTACGCATTGAGCCAATTTAGTGAAAAGTAAAAAATAAAAAAAAAGCAAAAACAGCAGCAAAATGTGAGGCATTGACTAATTATGTACCTTGAATAGAGTATTTTGCAATAATAGATAACGCCTAACTTTTCGCTCTCTTTGCGTGTAACATAACTCTTGTCCAAGCTGCGCTCTGCGCTTGATTGACGTCACTCGTACACTGACACAGTGCAGTATTTTTTGCTACCGTTAAAGTGGCTCTCACACCACACTCCCCACAGCTCTTACTCTCTTTTGACCAACAGGCATTTCCCGCTAACGGCTAAAAGTTGTTTTTAGCCGCTTTGCTTTGCATTGCTTTGTATTTCATTTCTTTTTGCCAACTTTTTTTCTTCGTTTTTGTTTTTGTTTTTAACCAATGTAAGCCAAATGTATGTATGTTAGTGTGCGTGCGTGTGCGTGCGTGTGTGTGTGTGTGTTAGTGTTGCCACATGAATGCGTTTTCAATGCTTCAAGAAAAATAAACGAACATATTCAAAAAGCAGACCACAGCAACAACAACAAAAAAATGAAAAAAAATACTAAAAGAAAAAAGAAAAACGCAACAAAAATTTGCAGCCACTCTAATGGTGGTTGGTCAGTGTGTCAGTCAGTCTGTTGTCATTTTATGATTATTTCTTATTTTGTTGCTTTTATTTGTGCCATATACAATAATTGCATAATGATCATGTCCAAGCATGTCATTAAAATATGCAAACATTTAAATAAACTATAACAAAGTGTCAAAAATACAAAAAAAAAACCAGCAAAAAAATTAACGTATACAAAACATTAGGGCAACACTGAATGTAATAAAAGCGATTAAAAATCAATCATTTAGCATATTGTTTTAAATATTTATTGCGACTTGGGCTATAAAATGCATAAATATTTTACATATTTAACAATAAAGTTGTAACTATAAAATTATCTATAACATATAAATTTAATAAAACCAACGAGTTGGCTTTGTCAATTCGTACGGCCGTAGCTAGATTTTTCATGAAATATAATATTTGACGTTAACTTTGAATTAAAAAGCGTAAAAATTTTAAATACTTAGTACAGATTATGCCGAATAACAACGTGGAGTAAATTTCATTTTGCTATAATAAACTCTTGGATAAATCTGCTTTTCTCATCACTGAAAAAGTTAGGGTGGCGTAAAAGCTAAATTTTCTTTTGAAGCATATAAAAAAAATGTCTGGACTAAATTTAACAGTTTTTTTTCCAGGCATTTTATTTATTTGTTATTTGCTAAGCAAAGAAACAGTTATGGTTTAATGGCTTACATAACGCAACTCAAAAAAAATATAAGATCCAATATTATATTTACATATTGGGTTGCCCAAAAAGTAATTGCTTTTTGATTGTAATTGATTTTTTAAAAGAAAGTAAATGCATTTTTAATAAAACTTAGAATGAACTTTGATCAAATAATTGCCATTTTGTTCGATAACCTTTTGCCATCTTCCTGGCAAATTTAGTATTCCACGCTCATAGAACTTCTGGCCTTTATCTGCAAAAAACTGAACCAAGTGCGATTTTATAGCCTCATCATTGCCGAAAGTTTTACCATTTAAGGAGTTCTGCAAAGATCCAAATAAATGGTAGTCTGATGGTGCAAGGTCAGAGGTATATGGTGGATGCATCAAAAGTTCTCAGCCAAGCTCACTCAGTTTTTGGCGAGTGACCAAAGCTGTGTGCGCTCTAGCGTTGTCCTGGTGGAATATGACACCTTTACGATTGACCAATTCTGTTCGCTTCTCCTTGATGGCTGTATTCAATTTGTCCAATTGTTGACAGTAAACATCCGAATTAATCGTTTGGTTCCTTGGAAGCAGCTCAAAATATGCCACACCCTTCCAATCCCACCAAACAGACAGCATAACCTTCTTTTGGTGGATATCAGCCTTTGAAGTGGTTTGAGCTGGTTCACCATGCTTGGACCATGATCGTTTTCGACTAACGTTGTTGTTAACAATGCATTTTACATCTCCAGTTATGATTCGTTTTAAAAACGGATCGAATTCATTGTGTTTAAGGTGCATATCACAAGCGTTGATTCGGTTTGTTAAATGAATTTCTTTCAATACATGTGGTACCCAAATATCAAGCTTCTTCACCAGTCCAAGACTTTTCATGTGATAATGAACGGTTGATTTTGGTATATTTAACTTCTCTCCTATCTCACGCTCAGTTACATGACGATCCAATTCGATTAATGCTTTGATTTGGTCATCATCAACTTCATTTGGCCGACCTGAACGTGGCTCATCTTTAAGTAAAAAATCTCCAGAACGGAATTTGCGAAATTGACACCGTGTTCCTTTTAAGGCTTTATCACCATACACATCTCGTAACTTTTTAGCAACCTGCTCCGCGTTTTTTCCTTGACGGAAATAATAAAGTAAAATATGACGAAAATGCTCCTTTGTGGGCTCCATATTAAAAGTGATGCCAAACAAACAAATGTAAACAAAATTTCGCGCACTTTTTTCTAAAGCAAGCTTAAAGTAACAGCTGATAACTGACAGAAGAAAGAATGCACAGAGTTACAGAGTCACAAGCCGTTGAAAAAATTTGTCAACGCCAACTATAGGAAAAATCCGCAACCACTATTGTAAAAAAGTACATTCAGGTATTGCCTTCTTTTTAGCCTTCGTACCGTTCGGGTCGTCGCCAAAGACTGCTGGTTGATTTGCTTTTCTACCAGGTTTAGATCCCGATGTAGAGCTTCACCTCGAATATACCATTCGCATCCTGTTATGTATCTGTTAAATTTGTTTTTGAAGGTTTGTATTTTCTTCCTGTTTGAGGCTGCGGCCATCGCCCAGATTTGTACACCATAGCTCCAGGAGGGCGCTATAAAGGCATTGTAAAGTGCGCGCTTGCGCAGACTTCCAGTTGAGTTTGGACACTTTTTATCTGCAGACTTAAAGAATGGCCTCTATATGCAGCTTGAAGGTTAGCCGCTTGTCTAAGATGACTCCCAGATACTTAGCTTCTTGTGCGATTTCTAGCACTCTGCCATTTAGCCAAAAGTTAGGTGGCACGCTTCTTCTCAAAGTGTAGCAAACATTGATGCACTTCGCTCCGAGCCGAGCTCTCAAGAAGATAGAGATATTCTTGCACAGCATCTGCAGCTCCATACTCACACGTTGAGGAGTAAAACATGCAGACGTCATCTGCATAGGAGGCAAGCAGAGACTTATTATTTAATATTATTTAACATCCTTGCTACTTGGCCGGGTAAAGGAATATCAGCAGTATACACTGAATATAGGAGCGGGCCAAGCACGCTTCCTTGAGGCACACCTGCAGCTGCCCCGTGTGTATTGGAGATCGCAAAGCCAATCTGCACTTCAAATTGCCTGTTATCCAAATGTGACTTGAGCGTCGCGTAGAAAGGGGCTGGAAGGCTTCTTTTTATTTTGACAAGTCGTAATGCTAGCTCATATCGGGTAATTGGAACGCTCCTGGGCTCTGTTGATAAAGGTGGTGTTAATAAAGAAGACGATCAAGTTAAAGTAGACTTAAGTTATGCACTGCACCAATATGACCTCAACCGCAAAGATCAATGCGAACGAGAATGTTGTGGGCTGGTGGGCGACTGCCAACCACGTGACGAATGGGACTACGGCCCTACATTTTTATTCAATTGGGTGTTCCCAGTGAAAAAAGGACTGCATGTTTACACCTATACTTGTAGCGCTTAGTAGCTAAGAGCCAGAGACTTTTGCTTAAAAGCTTTTACAAAAGACGGTGGCAGTATCTCCAGCCCATAGGCCTAAACCGTACCACCTATGTTGGACCTGGCACAAATATCGGAAGCATCGATCAAAAAGCTACAGTTATTGCTGGATCTAATACTTAAATTTGTAGAAGATGTTATTTCAGACAAGGTGGTTCCAAATAATGCTGTTGGCCGCCTACTTCCCGATCTTATATATTCTGTACCGCACATGTCACATGAGCAATTTACGCAAATGTTTAACGCTAATGTACGTCATCTATAGATGGTGATCACACTCTCCCATTTGATTAAGACGCAATTGCAGCTAAACGAAAAGTTGACTTTCTTGCCTACTGACCAATTATGTTAAAAAAAATGTATAATAAAGTTCATTTGATTTAAAAAAAAAAAAACATTCAATAGTCTGCACAAATGCAGTGAAAGTGGCATTTTCGAACGAGTTCTGTTTTTTTATTGTTATTTATCAATTGATTCTAATGTTTATTTAAATTTTTTAAGCCTAAAGCAGTCAGACTACAATCGAATTATTTTTGTTTACTAGATGATTAAAAATAACCCTCGCATCTTAAAATAAGAGGAGTATTAGTACAAAAAAAAGTCCATGAGAGAAAAGTCCCCCAAAAAAGAAGTATGTGTACCGTTAATGCGCAATGTAGGTTTTTATTAATCATTTTATCTTAATATATATATATATATCTTTTTTTTGCTGCATTGTCTTTTGATGCATGCATAAATAAATCTGCCCGTAGGTGCTCAAAATTAAACAGCTGTTGGCAGTTCGGCCTAAATGCTGTTTACAGAGCTGCCAACTTGATTGAGACATTAACTGTTTGTTTTGTGGACTAAGTTATAATTGGCTTGTATTTTTTTGAATGTGTAAATGTTTGATTGTGTCGCGCCTTGTGTCAGATATAGCTACTTATCTTGTAATTGGGGTCTTGATTTTTCAACTTGATGGAATTTTAAACAACGACTAAAATTATGTTAAATACATTCACGTTTGTCTGTATCGGTGGCTGTATGAAATGTAGCATCGCCATATCAATGCAACAAACGGTGCTTACACTTGTCTATGCGGTTTCTTATAACTTATTCATACAAGCGCTGAAGAGAATAAGAGTTTCGATCGAAGAAATTAGTTTTTCCTTCGTTGGCTACTTCCTAAAACGTTTTTACACAGAGGACATCCGAACAACAATTAGATGCGCAAACGCAAGTCCAAAGATGTGAAATATCAATCCTATTTTATATTTTTCGGTTCAATGAAAATTTATTTTATTAAATATCATTTTCAATGTTTTTAGTATTTTTTGTTTGTTTTCTTAAGAATTCCCTTAAAGGATTGAAAATTCCCAATTCAACAAAAAAGATAGCTTATCGCTAAAACTACACTTAGTTTCTATGATTAAAACTTATTTTGTTTGAATAAAAATATAGAAATTACTTATGTATCTGTCAAACAGCGTAATTTTTTTCTCGAAGTCAAGTCTGACAGCATAGCTTGAACATACATTGAATCGGCGTTATCATAGCTCCTATGTTTTCCAAAATGAATTTTAATTACACAAAATCGGAATTAAAAAATTTAACAAATACTGAAATTTTTGTTAATTCTTATGTAAACTATTTTTTGTTTTATTTGATATTGATATGATAATATTTAATTGATGGAAAAATCAACGATATTACCCATAGTTTCTTAACTCGAAAAATATACTTATTACTATGATTTCTTATGTCTTCCTTAACTAAAGGCATATTGAGGTCTTTATGTATATTTACATTGAATATAGTAAAATGGAGCATTCACTATAGTTCGTAATGTTTTTGTCTTATAACGCTGAAGTTTTTCAATATTCGAGTTGCTTGCAGTTCCCCATAGTTGTATAGCATAAGTCCACACTGGCTTCAGAATGGCTTTGTACAGCCGAATTTTATTTTCGATGGATATTACGCTATTTCGACTTAGTAGTCATGTCATTTTGAGCGTTTTTAGCTAAAGTTGCTGAGGTTTAGCTGCAATGTGGTTTTTCCATGTCAGTCACCGAAGTCCTAAGTACTTTACGCAATTACTTTGTGGGATTGCTAAGCCATTGAGTGACACTTCTGGGCAGTCACCCTTTCAAAGAGCAAAAGTGATGTGAACCGTTTTCCCTGTGTTAAAAAAAAGGCAGTATCCGTTTATTTTTGGCGTGTTGCTATTGTAAAATATGGAAAATATTGAAGCAGGTCTCTTAAGTTATTGAGGTGATTTTTCGGAGTACTGTTAAGAACTCGGCGCTCCGGCTTTTCGGTAGCATAACAAATTTAGAAAATAGTCAAAAGTCGCACATAGTCATATCTGACGAGATGTTAAACATATGATAATTAAAATAGAATTTTTAATAAAAAAACAATCCGTCGCCACCAACAATTCTTTGAAAACCCCTTTAACTTCTGTAACTAGAAACTTTTGGAAATAGTTAATTCGATTTCCATAAAACGCAAAGCAGTTTCTAGTAAACTCTTTTCAGAATTCAACATACACATTCAATGAACTATATGATCACAACTAACATTGGCCTGTGCAACTTTTAATCGTCACAGATCTCTGCAAGAACTGCTTAGAACTTTGAAACGGATGTAGAAAACTGTTGTCATTAAATTTGTACAAACATGTTGATCAAAACATGTAGCTACCAATAGGTGGAGCCAGTAGAAAGAGCACTTTTCAATAAATTCCGTTGCTGATGTGAAACGCCTTTAAATAAATTATTTTTCCGCATACAAAATTCACCAATTGATTTGAGTTTATGTAATCGCAATAATTTTTTTTACTTGATAATAAACTAACAAACCGATTTACTTCAAAAAATATGCTTTCTTAACACCTATTCCATAAAATTACCATAATAAACCATAAACCATAAAGTAAATACAACAAAAACATGAAAAAAAGGTCTCTAAACACCAGCCAGGTAATTGCTTAAAGAAAAGCAAACCAAAATATTGGGCAAGTAACTCTGGGATCATTTTACTATTATTGCCACACTTAAGTTTCAATTTGCATAAGACTGCTAATTTGTTATCGCCAAAAATTATATGTTTACAGACACAAAACTGTATATCTATATATATATATGGATAAGTACAAATATGGATATGAAGACATTCATAGACATGTTTGTATTAGGCGTCTTATATTTCAGTTTAGTTCATATTTTGACTTCGTGAGTAACTGCAGCAAAATAAGAGTTTAGGATTAAGATAGATCTAAAATAGAGCACGTGAGTATGGTGAGTGTAAATGTCAGCGAAAAGTGCTACGATCTACCAAATTGTTGGAAATTCGTAACATTTCCATAGTTAATTTTAATGAATATATATATATATACTTAATTTATAAAAAGAGTAAAAAAACCACTATTTTTTATAATAGTTGACAACAGAGTTGACAAAACGTGCACAAAATTTGTTTTCCTATAATAGGCGACAAGCTGAAAAACGTGTTAAAATTTATTTTCACCTGCAATTTTCGTGGTAGCTGCAACTGCATTAAACTTGGTCAAGTTCCAGCAAGTTAATAAAACAAACAAAACAGATATACATGTATGCATGTTTATGTACATAAACAATGAACAAAAGTGTTTCAATGTCAGTGAAAAATTGAAAAAAAAAAAAAATACATACATAACATATACAATCGTGTGCTGCAAATTAATAGCAAAATTTAATAATAAACGTATGAAACGGTAGCAACAACTCACTAACTGTGATCTGTGCGTATCAGAGTTTACGATTTTCATTACCAACTCGCATTTGGAAATCGGCAAATATTTTAGCCAAAAACTAAAAGTTCAACGCATGTATTTCAAGGTTAAAGTTTTTTTGTTTTTTTTTCGTTGACTTGGGGGAATTACGGCAGCTCATCATATTCATAACAGCGTTTGGCATATCATATGCAAATTTCTATAGCAATTTTTTATTTATTTATTTATTTATTTTATATTTAGTAACAACATTTATAAAGTCATGTGTGGCATCATTTGCAAATTAGTTGGGATAAATGTCAGCAAATTTTTGGATTTTGACAGCATGAATGAATTTTGAAGTTGTGCCTAAAGTCATCTATGAAAAAAGAAACGAAAAAATACAAAAATGACTACAAAATGTTTAAATTTTGACATCTATGCGCAAGTTTGTGTCGTACATCAAAATTTATTTCGAGAAACATAAAAAAAAATTATAATACCTGTGGAACAAGCTCTATAGGGAGAAGTACCTGCTTATTGTATGCCCCTTGGCCGTTCGTTCCCACTTAAGGCTTACAGCTTAATTTATTTGAAATCACACCTCCAAAGCAGCCGTTACACACACACACATACAGACACACCTACTCACTTACAAGTTATGCGGTAATTTCCCCACATCGATTACGTCGCCTTTTCAATTTAAGTACTTTGACTGATAAACAACGAAATAAAAGAGAAATGAGAAACTAGTAGTTCGTTGGTCGACTTTTGTATACACTGTATTAATATTAAACAAAATTTAGTCAGTGTTGTGTTTAACATATATTTACTTGTCTTGCGACCACTAATCCCTTAAAAAATATTTTATTCAAAACTTTTGGTGTGTGTGAGTTTTAAGGGGCGCAGAAAATGCTCACTACATTATTTAATTTGAAATTCCATTATTAACAATTGTTATTTTGATTTATTTGATTTACTTTTAGGAATTTTTGCAATATTTTTCAGAAGTCAAGTACTAGTATAATGTAAATATATTAATAATTTGACTCTTTGAAGACTTCTAAAAAAAATGTTTATTATTGGAAGAGGGAAATTTTGCACGTTTGAAATAATTACGTTCGTCTTTATTCTACAAAATTTAAATAAATTTACTCCCCCGCGACTAAGCTGGCATCGCTTTAATGGTACAGCATTGGGATATCTCTAATAATAGCAGTTTGAGCAGAAACCTACAGCCTTTAGCGAAAATTATAGGGCGTTTTCCTTAATTAATAGAGATTTACTTATGCAAACAGCATCTCTTTGCTAACGATGACAGTGTAAGCCAAATGTAGCATTGGCCCATTGCTTAAAGGCGGATACGCTATCACTACGCTATCACTACGCTATCACTACGCTATCCATGTCCCATCCTTCAATACTAAATTAAATCGAAGAAAATTATTTCGAGATATATAAAGATAATTCTGCGAATTCACGTTTTATAGAAAATCACTTTTTAAATGCGAAATAGACACATATGAGAAAAAAAAATTTTAAAATACATACTTCCATGATAAGAAATCTATTTAAAAAATAAAAACATTTATGATATACGATTTATAAAACAACAAATTTTTGATTAAAAGCAACAAAATCAATATGATGGTCTTTTGACATAATAAAAAAATTAAATTGGTTATAAGCTTAAATTAACAATTGTTAACAAATAAAAAAAAAAGCGCCCAAAACCACTTCATTGATGATTTAATTTAGGCTCCGTAAGGTGCATCTGATTTTTATAAAGAGCATTAAAGAATTGAAACCACAAAAAAGCATTTTACAAAATGTTAAAGAAAGTTTTTTGACAAAGTTTAACCAACTAAAATTTATAATTCCTAATTGGATCCTATTGAATCCTTTTACTTAATTAGGTGATACTCGATCTCTTGTTACCTAGAGCAGGAAGATATTAAATTTCTGACTTTATTTTCTGTGAGTTCGCTCCGTTTTTGCTTAATTTTTTAACAAAATAAAAGACACTAACATACAAGCTATAGATACATGCGACATAAAAGCTGTAACTTTAAATAGGTAATAAAAACTAAGAGAAATATTTTTAAAATCTTTTAGCCACCATTTTAGTTTAAACAAGAGCTCACATAGTTTATTAAAAAATACACTTCATATTAATTATTTTCGATTACATTTAAAAAATATAATACTCTCATCAGGTAAATGAGAAGACTTGCCCTATAAATCCTATTTTATTTATTTCTTTAGATCCAGTCTCTTTTATCTCTAGAAGCTTGACGAATATAGCAAATTTTTCATTTTTTTAGACCTCCAATTCAAAAATCTTTTAAAAGTCCATGTATACTCCAAAATTATAGTGTAGAAAAAAATTAAAAGTGTAAACCCATAGAGCACTAGCCCCAAAAGCAAAAACAACAACGACGACAGCATCACTAACCTCAGACAAGTTGCGCGCCGCAAAACGCAAAGCTCGAACAACAAAAGCAACAATAGGCAACAACTTTGCATTTACACAAATAAATATACAAACACACAAACATACATTATATACCCATACTTTGTACATACACATACACATGTACACGCAAAAAAAATTATAAAATAAAACAAAATGACAACAACAAAATGAGCCACAACAGAAAGCAATGGGGAAAGAAGCCGGAAGGCAAAATAATCAAAAAAAAAAAAAAAAACACAGCTGAGATACCGCAAAGCTGTATTCATTTGTATAATTTCTCATTTCATCTTTCATATTGATATTCATTGCGTATATATATACACACACACTCAATTATATTTATCTCGCTTTACCTCTCCTACTGTGCCGCAGAGACTCTATGTGTGAGGGTATGCCAAATGCAGAGCAATTGACAACAACGCAACATAATCGACAAAGGCAAAGGCAAATAAGATATTTGGATCAGCTGCCTTGAATATCCGACAAAGGCATACACTTTTAACATACTTTAAAAATATGCCGCCGCGCACTATAGCGATAATTTTCGCATATAAAGTACACAAATTTTATTAACTAATTTAGACTTTTTATAGACAGTTTGTCCAGAAAGTGTTTACACATTGAAGATATTTTTTGTATTTTTTGACTTTCAATGTAAATATTTTTTTGTTTAAATGAATGCATTTTTTTATGTATATCTGGTTGTTTAAAAAAATAATAACAAAAATATGTGCACTTAACGAGAAAATCAATTAAATCTAACTTTTCATAGGTTTGCTACTGTTAATAAAGTGTTTACACAAAATACTTACAGTTTATAATAAATAATGATTAATTTAGGTAAATCTAATATTATATATTGTATGCCCTCCCTCAGATTTAATAACACATTATAGGCGTTCTTGCTTTGAATAAAAAGAGCTTTTTAAGGTCATATTCCTTTGGGACTTAGCAGCGCTCTTCCAGAATAGCAGCTTTCAGTGCTGCTCGGTTGTTAGGTGACCATTTTGCCACTTTTTTCTTTAAGTGGGCCTACAAATTTTCAAAGGTGTTCAAGTCAGGGCTCTGAGGTTGCGTAATGATAACCTTGGCGCAGTTGTAAAGCAGCCAGTTGCTCTAATAAAACCCCATATGCTTAGGGGATTGTCTTGTTGAAATTTGAAATCAGATTTATTGTTACTATAAAAGTCAACTTTTTAGGCGCTTTTTGTTTAAATCAATTTAAAATATTCTTAGTATTGTGCTACATTCAAGGTATTTTCTATTAATTTCAAATCTCCGACTCCTTCGGCGGTATATTTACCTAGAAATCCGGCTGGCCATGGAAATAAATGATTCTGTTTCTTTTCGTTATAATACAAATTTTAAATGAAGAAAATTTACAATTTGGGCAACATTATTTTTGTGTGAAATAATTTTAAAAAAATATATAAAAACTATATTTTAATCATTATACACATTTTGTATACCATAGAAGGCAAAATACTGTGCAACTAAGTGCAATTGACCTTCTAATTAAACAATATTAAAATATGGAATTCAAGTGAGGTAAATTTAATACAAAAGTAATCCGTGTCACTGATGGGTAAATTATGTTACGATATGCACTTTCTCACATCTTAGACAGACTAGAAACTTAAGATATATAATGTAATCTTATAAGTTATATAAAAGCTTCGACATTTCACCGTTGACCAAGTGAGGATTCATAGTTTAGTATAGATCAAAAATGCTTTATTCATAAGTATCATAATTATTCAGATAAGTTAAGATATTGAATAGACCTTTCGTAAGGTCTTCGTAAAATAGATATTATAGTTATAACATAAGATGCAAAAAGGCACGTGCAAAGAACAATGGGATATACAAAAAGGTTGTACAAGATGTCGAAAATAACGACTTATTCTGGAAGCAATAATAAAAGAAACTTTCTTGAAAAGTGCGTCAAGTCAATGAGCACGAGAGAAAGCCTATGCAGATGTAACATGTTGTGGCTAAGGCAAAGTATACAAAAATTGGATGGTAGTCGGATGCTTGGGTTCCAATTTAAGCCACGAAGAGTAAAATTAAAAGTTATGAGTGTGGTGGTATTAAGGGCAACAAACAAAAGAATAGTATTCCAGAAGTAGACCTACCAGTGAAATATACAGCAGTTTGGTTGTATAAGAAGTATTAAATTCATTTTTCCTTTATTTACAATATTGAAGTTAGGTTTATAATCAAACAAAAAATCAAGATTGGAAACTATGCGTTCCAAGGTAATAGACTCTAAAGAGTAGGTTGCAAAATAATAATAACCATACATAATATCTCCGAAAAATTTTATATGACGTTCTGTAGTAGTCTAAATCGAAGAATATACATATATACGAATTAAAAACTTTTTAAAAATAATTAGTAATCAAAAAAACTTCACGAAATCACAAATGCAGTAGAAATAAAATTGATCAATTTAACTTTATAGCTGTACTTTTGCTATCATCTTTTGAGTGAATCTTATAATAAATGAAATTGGTATATACAAGTTTTAAAATTTTCAATGATTCAAAATATATTCTTATTCCTCCAATATGATGAAATTAACTAATTTATTTGCATATATGCAGACGCCTTAGGCATTATATACATTATTATATATGTATATATCTCGATTTTATAAAATATAGAGAGTATGAATAACACAACAATAAAAAAACAGCAAAAAATATCTGAATAATGCGCGCACCTTTAAGCGCATAAAAGATAACAAGACAATGCATATGATACATACCGCAAAGACAACAAAACAAACTGAAGATAAATGTACTTACATATGTATGCGTGTATCTACATATTATGTACTTACACATCTCGTTTTACTCCTACATACATTACCTATGTATGTACATAATATGTCCGTATGTATTTAGTTGCAAATACAGATTTGCAGTTGCTTTAAATATCTTTGCCCAGCATCAAAGCTAAATTACACACCCCAAAACTTTTAATGTGGGTGTGAGTATCTGTGTGTGTTGGTGTGTGTGTGTGTGTGTGTGTGTGTGTGTGTGTGTGCGTTTGCTGGTATCCGTGTAAATATGCGCATTCGTGGCACTTGAACACGAAATTACACTTGAATGCCTTTTTAATAACTTCATTGCGTATATGTAACTTTCACTTGATGATATTTGAAATTTGATACCTACTTCGATTTTTGTTTATGTTCGTACTCGATTATTTATTCATTTTTTATGTTGAACGAAACAACAATAACATAACTTAAAACGACAAATAACTTGGAATATGTGGGTATGTGATGTGAGTGTGCAAAAAAGCACGAATTAAGCGCGAATTATTGCAAACAATTCAAGTACAAATTGCTCGTTTACAAGAGGAGTATCACAACTCAAAAAAAAAAATAGAATTCTTGCAGTCAGTGATTTCACAGATTCGCTAAAACTTTATAATTAGATTTCCAGCCCATTGTGTGGATATACAAAAATTGTTCAGCGCATTTAAAAATCAAGACGCTACTGCCACATTGCGAATATCCTTGTTCTTCCGTCTGTATCCATAGTCTTTCAAATTCAGTAAACATGAAAACTTTAGATATACAATCGACATTGGTAACTCCTTAGCGTAGAAACCTTATGCATAAGTAATAAAATACAGGTACGCCCTCGCTTTTTTTACAAACCATCAAAAGCTCTTTATCAAGAAGACATTTTTGGCTGGATAGGTAAAGTGCCAAGACAAGTCGCAAGCTTATAGCTGCAGGCGTCTCCCTAGGTTGCGTTTAAGGATCTATTCTTTCAATGTAAAACTCGAATACTGCTCTAGTGAAGATTTTAGCGTTATCTTATGAAAACTTACTGAAGCTACAGAATTCCACATCAGGTATACTAATCAGACAAGTACAATTTATTTTAACACAAAAATGAAAATAATCGACGAATCAACTCAATGGGCGTTGAATATCAAATTTCTTTGAATTCATTTGTATTGCAAAATGTTGATAAATTTCTTTATACATTATCAGGCCTATCGGCAAAGTCAGTAAAGGTTCCCAATTTTTATATCAAGTTAACAATATTTAAAAGAATATTTTTGCCACATATGGGTCGAAAGTTTGGGGTGGAGCGCAGAACAAAGTGTTAAAAATTATTTTTAATCCACTCCTTCATTTTTCCACTTTTTATCTCTACGACAAGTCAAATATTCCCATGATAAAAAAATTGAATAATATAAACAGAAAAAATACTTGTTGATTATTTTTAGTCTGAGTTTTATGTATTTAGTTTTTTTACTTGTAGGATTTGTATTGCCTTTTTTGTTTCATTAATAATTTTAAAAATACAAACATATACTGAATCATTTTGTAGCAAATTAGTTGTCAAACTTTTGCAGCTTATAAAGATAATCTCTATATAATAAATAACTTTATAACAAAATTCTGTATATTTAAGAATTTATTTATATTTATATATATAACTAATTCATGCAAAAGATTAAATACATACAAACTTTTTTTTTGTTTATGATTTGGTAGAAATCTTTAAAATGTCTTTTGTAAATCTCAATATTTTGAGTAATACAATTCTCTTGTAAGCCAATTACTGTCTTCTTAATTATATGTTTCTAGGAAAATGGATCTACACACTACCAGATGTCTAGAGGCAGTGTTATTTTTGCCATATAAATTAAGCCATACAAACTCGAAAAAAAGTAATACATTTTTGTGTTATTTCTTGTCTATTACACGGAAATTTTTCCTGGCAGAGTGCAATATTTTTGAGCTTTTATCTCAATATATTGCCAATACATTCAACAAAAAATCTGTAATTTTTGCGAAAACCTAAACAATAAGTTTCTTAAGTTTTTGATTAAATAGTTCAAGAAACACTTTGATTCCAAAATATAAACAATTTCTGAGATAAAGAAGCGAAAGGAATCCATAAATGCTACATAATCCCGAATGTTTACTTTTAATTATAGCGTTGAATCAGTTTACTTACAATCAAATACAAAAGTCAGTTGCTTAAATACTGTCAATCGAGGTTACCTAATTCAAGAAGCATATATATAATGCAGACTGACTAGGTCCTTCTTCGCTTCTGTAAACTATTTCAAAAATGTTTTAGCCAAAGCCGCTTTGAACAGAGCAGAAGAAGCGTTAATCTACAGAGTTGAGCATAACTTTGGCAAACTAAAGAATTTATGGCATTGACATTTTGTCCTATGTATATATATATATAGATTTACATATACATAATAGGACAATCTATAAAATGTTATGCAAATACGTTTGGGTGTGTGTTGCTTAGTTCAAATGCTTAAAATTCATACAAAAAATTCGTACACACGGCGTATGCGCAATATTTAGCAAATTTGCCCAACAAAGTGAAATTTATTTGTATGCAATTTTCATAATATTTTGCTCGTTGCAAAGAATCAAAATTCAAAACGATTTAACAACAAAAACTGACTATTTCCATTTTGCTTTATATATGGATGTCTGAAATTTCGTTAAAAAAAGATTTCAAGGTCATTCACAATACAACAACAACAACAATAACATTAAAAATTGATGCGCAAGAAAACAAAAACAAAACAAAGTCAACTCTCAGTGGGTCAAATTTTTGTGCGTTTTGCTCTTTACGAGATGGGCATGGTTTTTGTTTTTTTTTTAAGTTTATGCAAATTGAAAACTACCACGCCTCAAGTAGTTTTTGTTGTAATATTGTTAAACTGCAAATAATTACAATCCATTTATAATTTGATTTATGTTTTAACTTGACTTTTTCTTTTGTTGTATCTTTGTATTTTTTATAATAAATCGTTCAAATACTTTGGGTTTTTATACAAAACCTTAACCTGTCACAAGATTTTTGCTATGGATACTTGTATTTCCATTTAATAATTATAATAATAATAAGACCAATATGCTCAATCTAAAGTCTACATCAATGTCAAAACAATCGTCAGTGGCCATCAACACCATGCGATAATTGGCATATGAATTTACATAAAAAGCGTCAGAAATAAGATCTGCGAAAAAATGAAACAGTTGCTCATCAATATTTAAACATATTATTAATGAACTTAATTGCAGTCTGACTGATTAGTTATATTTTAATTTGTTTAAACTATGAAGAAATTTACAATCATATAAATAGACAGCACACTTTCAACATTTGTTTTTATACTAACCATAATTAAGTTGAGAGTAGGTTAAGTATCTCTTTGTAATTTGTTTAAAAAATATTAGAAACTTTTTGTTTCAAAAGAGAAGAAACTTTTTGTGAGAAAGCGTACAAAAAAAACTCAATTGTAGAGGTGATTAGGGTCGAAATTCTGGCGCGGCGTAGTCAGCAGACTTGCTTACACGCATTTGCTTAATTGTCGCTCACGCGCTCATTTGTGCTCATGCTATCTGCACTGCAGCGCTATATAGAATCAATTCTCGTATCGCAAACATAGTTACATAAAGTTTTCACAACTGATATTTTTTCTCAACCCTAGGCTCAACGATTGAGGTTCCAATCCTTATTACACAGAACGCCTAGAATGATAATGATTTTGATGAAATCTTTATCATTCAACTTGTGGCTTTTTCAATGAGAAACACATGATACTTCACAAGGGAACAAAATCTTAACCTAAATGCCAGCAAACATAACTTTGTATGAGTAACAAGAGCAAGAATGCAAATGAGCGCGAGAGCAACAATGAAGCAAATACGTGTGACCCATTTCTGCTATGCAAATGATGACTCCGCTTTGGCAGAAATGTTGCACTCCTAAAAACACTTTTATGTAAACGGAGAGGCTGACTCCCTATGATCTCTATCATTCGAAACACTTTTAACGTTATTTCAATAAAAGACGCCATGAAACAATTCACTTCTTTATAATATTTAAACAACCCTATTTAAAAACAATCGTCATAATCATTTCATATACAGTACCGTGTGATATTCTGCTTGTACGGGCTCAAAATGTATGCAACAATCAGAAGAAAAAATTCAAAGACCCCCAAATTCTCATTTGCGAAGTTGACATATCTAGAGATGGGCTGGAACACCCTGCTTTTCAGCAGAAACTTATTATACCCAGAGAATACAAGTTTATTTTAGGTTTTTGACATCGAGCACCGTCTTACAAAATAATCACAAAGTTTGGATGAAATTCTGTTATGGACATTGGTAGCGGCCTCTCATGCGGAAGGTAGATGATTTGATTGCCTGCAGCAGCAAAAATACACCTAAGTAAATCTTTATTTGACTATTAACTATTCTATTCAAATAGCTATTAAAAGAGATATCCCCAGCGCATACAGAATAGTGAAGGAAATTAAATTTATTTACTAATTTAATTGGGCTGTTTATAAAGACAGATTTTATGTTCCCAAGCTCGATGCTTGTCTAATTATACCAAAATTGGCTCATTTTATTATAAAGCTCCAATTGGACAATTCGTTCAAAACATAGTTTTTTGCACAAAATTGTTTTTATTGTGTTCATCTCTGAGGATATACTAACCAACTTCACCACTCGAAAGTATTTTATCATTCAGTGCGTCGAATAAAATAAAAATCAGTTTGCTATATCGTAAAGCACTCATTTGGCAATCCCGTCAAAAAAAATGGGGTTTTGTTTTTTTCTAAGCAATCACTGAGTCAACCAACCAAACGTTACCAACTGATGCACTTTTTCTGCAGTAGAAGCTTGCGAACTCATATCGATATGTTTTGCTGTTTCTCAGAGGTACAGTTTCGCGATTTATAGCCAAAGCGTTTAACATTTTGACCTAAAGCTAGAATGCAATAGGGAAATTTTTATTCTACAAAAAAGTATAGTATTTTGAACGTTTCTCATTCGTTACTTTAAAAAAAAAAAAACAAACAAACAAATTCGCGTCCAACATTAAGGTAAGCAAGACCTTCCTTATTAAAGGAACATATTTTTATTCCTGAACCTGGTACAAGGCAGAGAATATTAAAATTCGAGAAAACATTTTTTACTGTATCTCGTCAATGGATCATAAAAAGAAAATATGGGAGATGTACAAATGGACTCGAAAAATGTTCATATTTCAAAATAATTAGGGATGCTAAATAATTTGTTTACCAAAATAACATTCACATTTTCGCTTATAAATATTTTGCCCTTTGAAAAATTTCAACAATGCCTTTTCCAAGATAATGTGATCAGGAAGTCCATAGGAAAGGTTTCATGCTCAAACGATTTAATAATTTCTTAATAGGCAAAATATAACTCAACAGATTACAAGTTAAGGCTAGATATGAGATAAATATATCAAAATTACACAGCTTGGAACATTGTGTTTGCTTTTAACTATGTACTTGCTTAAAATAAAATAAATATATATTTCCCTTCAACATGCTTTTTTAATAGAACCGGGACCTACAGTTTATAAGCGAATTCCAACGGCGATGTTTATAATTAATAAAACATCTATTTTCTAGCCAGTGCTAGGCAAATGCAAAAGAGCTGCAGTAAGTGGAATCGAAGTAGTGCTACTTCAAAGAATAGTGCAAGCCACGGTGACAATTTGTCGAATATTTTTCTGTACCCAAAACTTGCATGTAATTTATTTATTTAATTTCGTTGATTTCAATCAAGATGTTTTTAACAGCAGATGAACGCGATTATGAATCAGATGACAGTAAACACTAAGAAGAATCGAGTGGTTGAAGCTAACCAAAGAAAACTAATTTGGTAAAACTTTATCGGAAATTGTTATATAGTATATGGACCAAAGTTTAATTGGAAAGCTTGGAATGTTTAATATATTGTATTATATTATTTAGAACACAAAGTTTTCAATATTTTGCTAATTTGTCTTTTGTTTTCTTGTGTTTTGTTTTTTTTTGCAGCCATCTTCCCGACCGGAGTCGGACTTTACGCTTGATCTACCGCGCGCCGAGCAGCTGCGCTTGAAAATGGAAAAAGAAAAGAAATTTCGCCAAAGATGTCGCTTCATTACAACATTTCTAAGTCTGGTATTTTTTCTATTGACCGTAATGGTTGTCAGTTTGGTCCTAACGCGCGGCAAGCGCATGTTTGGCAGCATGATCTAGAGGGGATCAATCGAAATATGTAACATTTATTATAATGACAGTGCCGTAGTTATTGATGTAATAATGTTTAGAGCAACAACGAAACAACTAAAGTAATAATATTAACTTTAAGTTTATGTTTATTATATAAAGAGATCATACTATGAGTTAATGTAAATACAGCTATGCTGGGTTGAGCTCGATGGAAGTACAAGTCGCAGGCGTAGCTCAACCTACAGCCGCATCTGCAAAAGGCAGCAGTATTGTTAATAAATTATTTTTGTGATGTTAGTTTTTAAGTTATTAAATGCATTTTCTGTATAAGTAGGCAGCTTAAACAATCATTTTGTGAGTCTCCCAAATAGCATTTTTTCAAATTATTTACAAAAAAAAAAGAAAGAAAAACAAACATTATGTCTATATGTATGTATTATGTGTAATCTTTATGTTTATAATTATATAAGACTATGTGTAAATAAACAAAAAAATAATAATAATAAAAAAACAGAGTAAAACACATACATATTTGTATTTTGTAACATTTATTCTGCGTGTTTTGGTTTTTGTTTACAACTAACGACAATTATCCTTTGCATTTATATATGTATGTACAAAAAGTTAATGGGATTTAATTATAGTCTGATATTAATTCGCTCCAGCACTGCATATATAATATAGTAGTATATCATCAGTATCACAAATGTTTGAATTTTTTCGTTAGTCTTAAACCAACTGAGAAGAAAAGAAAATGCACAAGACTTAATTACCATGTAAATGAAGGCTATGTGTGTGTGTGTGTGAGTACGTGTGTATATAGTTGATAAAGATATAGTAATAGACTTAGAATTAAGAGGGGCATATAAGACTACTGCAGCAAAAGCGCATATTACATAAATACAATTACAATTAGATTGAGATTGAGATTGAGTTCAAGCAACTTAAAAGGCAAGTTAGTTAAATGACAATGGTGTGACCAAGCAATAAGTCTTTGATATAATTGGTTTGTAGTTTTCATAAGATGCGTATATTCTGACGATTAACCTCGAATAGAGTGTGATCCTCATCGTCGCTATTGACATCCTCTATGGCCATTGGCAGCGGTGTTAATTCCTGATTGGCACGGTCGCCTTGTACGCCATATTTGCGTTCAGCACGTGACAAGCGCAATCTGCAATAAATTCGACATAGCATCAGTATTAAGGCAATTATTTATATTGTTAACCATTTTATGTCCAAGGCAACCCCCTATTACTTTAATTAACTTAAGGCTGATAAGAAAAGTCGCTCTCGACAAATCCGAGCGGTTGTAGTTCGGAGTGCATCTGCCTCAGAGATAATAACAGCTAAAGCGAGCAATCAATTACTTAATATTGCACAGATAACAATTATTTCAACAAAAACTGAACAATTCTTAAAGCCTTATTAGTTTTTTATGTAAACATCACTTGCAGCAGGTTGGAATTCACTGTGGTCTTAATAGCTAAACAATCAAAATATTTGATTGTAATAATGGAAGCAATGTGTTTAAATTTTTGTGATTTGTGTGTAGCTTTTTATATTGTTCTTCTCGAAAACCCTTAATTATTCATTTTCACTTTTACTTAAGCGCCTTCTGATCAGGCCGCGCCGAACCCCAGGCAGCAACTGTGTGCGCCTCTTTTTTAATGAATCATCCTAAAAAACGAAGGTTGCGGTGGCAGGACGGCACGGCCCTGCTCCTGGTTTATTAAGCTGAGCGTTCTACGGCAGGCATTTTGAAGCTGTAAAGCTATAAATGTAAATTTTATATAACTTTTACACTGGCAGTGGTTTCAAGACTCAGAAACCAAGTACATACACTGATCTTTGGAAGATCTTGAAAATGTTAAGGCTGTGGCTCACGTTAAATATGATGGTTGCCTGTAGCTCACCTGATCTACTTTACTTTCTCTCATATCAAGCAGAGGTTATCGCATAGCTAGATGCTTTTCCGAACACCACACAGTGAAAATTTAACAAAAATTCATGTGGGCACTTCTCCTGTAACAAATGCTACCTTTTAAATGATCAGCATTGCAGGAATTTTTTCAATCTCAACCTCAGAATCGTAGTTATAATTAATAATAATATACTAAAAGTATATAAATGTACATATAATACATCGCAAAACAATGCGACAAAAAATTGTCTTTTATCAAAATACAATTATATCGAAACACGTCACCTTACAAAGAAGCTACAGCTTGATGCAATCAATTATACCATAGATAAGTGGCATTTGCAAGCCGTCTAACGATAATTTGTAAGCAAACTTTTTTTAAAATAGAAAACTTTGATGAACCCACATGGGCGCATGATAAGCTTATGTCACGCATAAGTAGAAAATTGTTATTATTAAACTTACCGATAGACGCGAAATATAAACAAAAGCAAAGCTGATGTGCTGATACCAATTAGGATATAGAACACAGCTGTGTATGTTTCGGGAAAGTCAAAATCTTCGTTAAGTTGTATGTGCACCTCGTCAACTGGAGTTTTGCCATGTGGCCGTTCCTGCTGCTCGATAGGTTTATCATTGTGCGGTGTCTCTGCAGGCTGCGGCTGCATATGATTGGCGGCGCCCTGCAGTTTAGCCAACTCCGCTTCACTAACCTGTAAAGCCTTTTTAACTGTGCCACGAGAGACGTCTGTTCCATTGTTGGCCTTCAAATTGCTTGCAGCTACGTCCTTTTGCAGCATTTGCACATTCTCTTGTGGAGCTGCATTTGTTGTCAACAGAAATGCCAACAAGGCTGTCCCAACAAAGGCACGACTCTCTTTGTACATCATTTTTGGCATTAATTACGATAAATAATTTATTTACGGTGGGTTGTTTATCAAAAACCCTCACAATATGTTCTACAACTTGCGCTATTTTTGTTATTATTTTTTCAATTCGTTTTGCTGCGCTAGGGCTTCAAAATTATTTTGACTGAAGCGATATTTTTGTACTGATATCAAAATAGCTATTGTGAATGATTTAAAATTTGACATTCAAAGAAGGAATACTCGATATCGAAAAATAAATGAAAACCGATATCTACACGTTTCTTTCACATTTAACTTTAAAATGCCTTACTAGGTAAATAATACAAGAAAAAAAAAGGAAACTGAATGATAAAAATGGTTCACCTGTTTTTTTACGCAAAGCGTATTTTTATTTCTTCAACTGGTGTTAGTGCTAACGGGCGGAGACGTAAATAAAATGGCTCTATTTTGTCTCTTATTTTATATTTATATTTTATTAAATATATTTTAACATCTTTTGATTTTATTTGTCATACACATCCATCGTTTTGTAGGTGCATTATGAAATCCATTTCTCTTGCAATTTTTAATGTCATATGATAAATGCTGTAAGCTAGCTTTCAAAATGATTTTGATTACCAGTGTTAACGCTTCTAATCCACTATGTAATTTACGTTGCATATTAGTAACTATTACTGACTTAATGTTTTTGATAAATTGTAACATTTTTATAATTTGCTGCAGGTGTCATGTGCACTCGTTTCAGTCGTTAATTGATTTGTTGGTTATATCAAGCTTACAACTTCTTTCAAAATGTTAATTCTTCCAATGATGGTATTTCTGGGGTTTTATTTCTAGCTATAAGATTTTTATGACTAATAAAACGCACAATTAAATGTAAAATTCTACCAAGTTGCAACTTGTTGAAATCGCCTAATTTTTCCGAGCTTATTCGCTTTTTTAAAGTTCTCAACTTAATGTGAACATGAAATGTTTGTCCAATCATCGCATAGCTTGGTCATTGTACATTTTATTTGTGATCCAGTGAAAATCAACCCACCATAATTGATATATCAGATACATGAAAACGACTGATATTAAAAGTCAGTCTCAAAAAGACCTTTGTAGATTCAACTGCGTTTCAACCAGCAACCGCTAAGACGCAGCCTTAAGCACTAAATGTTTCTTGCTTTGTAACTCAATGATTCAAAATTTTCAACTATTTTTTCAATTTTAAAAGCAACATTAAATTGGATATTTTTTCATACAATTAATTGTAACATTGCTTTTTAACATTTTATGTTTTCTTATTTGTTCAATTTAATACAAATTTTAAACGCACTCGATACCGACACATAACCTTTTAGTAGCAAATCGGCCATTAATCTAAACGTCGACATTCCGATACACAAAATATCGTATCGGTATCGCGCATTCACAATTCACAATGTTGCTTTGCAATAATCGAATTAGTAATTGTAGTCCGATAGCACTTCATTTGTTCGTATCACTGTTTTTTTTGTTAAATGGAAAGTGAAAAATTTTCACAAGCACGAAAAGAGAAATATTCATATTAGAACTGATCGTATTGTATATTTTTATACTCTAAAACTTATCTGGAAACAGGTAAAATACTTTTGAAGCTGAAATTTGTGTGCTAATTTCAATAACACAATTGTGCTGAAAAATGGCGTTGCACGAACAAAAGAAAAAAGTGTGCTCTGAACAGGGGGAAATCGCGACAGACCCCAGACTATTGTAATGCAAAATGTATTTTCACCATACAAAATTATATAAAGTTATAAATGAAATATGAAAAGCTTTTAATTAAATGAATTTCGATTAAATTTAATTTGATTATTTGCTCAAGATTGCTTGGCCTGCTCAATGTATGTGAATATGTGTGTATATGTGTTTATTTAACCAGGAAGTTAAATTATGTTCGTGCGCACACACAGTTGCATTCGTTGCATACAATATCGAATTTCGCACACATACACAGATGCAGCTGGAGCATATTTATATGGGGGATACACTTTTTTTTAAAGGTTTATTGAGATGACATTGAGAGTTCTTTAAACTTTAATTTTGTTGACCTTCGCAATTGTCTTTATGCTTGTGAAATAGAACTCTTAATTAAATTAATTCTTGTTTGATGCATTTCAGAAAAATATATATATTTATCAAAATTTTTATCAAGTGATTTGCCAAAATTCCGACCAAAATAACTAAGTCAAGAGCAGCCAAACGACGTCATCAGGACAGCCAACCTCCGCCACAGTTGCAGTCGTCCGCGCCAGTGATCCCCTCCACGCAGCCTCAGCAACCAGAACAGGTAGACGGCAAACGGCGTTTGCCAACTGCTGCCAAGATGAATCGTTCGAGCAATGGTTGTGCAAAATCTACACAACAGCCAGTAAATTTGGATGATATTTGGACGGAACTTGTTGAGGGTATACTGCAGATATTTGAACACGAGAAATCTTTAACGCGTTGTCAGTATATGCGCTTTTATACTTATGTCTATGACTACTGCACAAGTGTGATCGCGGCGCCAAGTGGTCGCAGCAATGGCAAGTCTGGCGGTGCTCAGTTAGTGGGCAAAAAACTGTATGACCGTTTGGAGCAATTTCTTAAAAGCTACTTAAGTGATTTGCTAACAGAATTCAAGTCTATAAGCGGAGAGGAAGTACTACTGTCACGCTATACCAAGCAGTGGAAATCGTATCAATTTTCAAGCACTGTGCTTGATGGCATTTGTAATTATTTAAACCGCAATTGGGTGAAACGTGAGTGTGAAGAGGGTCAAAAAGGCATCTATAAAATATACCGTTTGGCTCTGGTTACTTGGAAGGGACATTTGTTTCAGGTGCTCAATGAACCTGTTACCAAGGCAGTGCTTAAGTCTATAGAGGAGGAGCGTCAGGGCAAACTGATTAATCGTTCGTTGGTACGCGACGTTATTGAATGTTATGTAGAATTGAGTTTTAACGAGGAGGATGCAGACGCGTCAGAACAAAAACTTTCGGTATACAAGGATAATTTTGAGAGCAAGTTTATAGCCGACACCGCTGCATTCTACGAGAAAGAATCGGATGCGTTCCTATCGACCAACACCGTCACTGAGTACTTGAAGCATGTGGAGAATCGACTTGAGGAGGAAAAGCAGCGTGTTCGCGGCCTTAACTCCAAAAATGCATTATCCTATTTGCATGAAAGTACAGCAGAAGCACTTAAAGACACTTGTGAACAGGTATGCATAAATAGCTGCAGCACATACATTAAAATAACTAATATTTTACAATTCATGCAGGTTCTTATTGAAAAACACTTAAAAATATTCCACACCGAATTCCAAAACCTCCTAAATGCTGACCGCAATGATGATCTAAAGCGTATGTATTCTTTGGTCGCACTTACTCCAAAGAACTTAACTGAGTTAAAAACCATACTGGAGACACATATATTGCATCAGGGTACCGAGGCCATTGAGAAATGTGGTACAACGGAGGCTGCAAACGATCCTAAAATATATGTACAGACTATACTGGATGTACACAAAAAATATAATGCTTTGGTTTTAACCGCTTTTAATAATGACAACGGCTTTGTGGCCGCGCTGGACAAAGCATGTGGCAAATTTATTAACACAAATGTGGTGACCATAGCAAATAGCGCCAGTAAATCGCCTGAACTTCTTGCCAAATACTGCGATTTGTTACTTAAGAAGTCCTCTAAAAATCCCGAAGACAAGGAACTTGAGGACAATCTTAATCAGGTGATGGTCGTATTTAAATACATCGAAGATAAAGATGTCTTCCAGAAATATTACTCAAAAATGCTGGCAAAGCGTTTAGTTAACCACACCTCAGCGTCAGACGATGCTGAGGCAATGATGATCTCCAAACTCAAGCAGACATGCGGCTATGAATACACTATCAAATTGCAACGCATGTTCCAGGATATTGGTGTGTCAAAGGACTTAAATGCAAACTTCAAGCAGTACCTGCAACAGGAGAACATAACACCTGAAATTGATTTTGGCATTGAAGTGCTCTCCTCTGGATCGTGGCCGTTTCAACAAAGCAACAACTTCTTGTTACCATCCGAACTGGAACGCTCTGTACAACAGTTTAATGCATTTTATGCTGGACGTCACTCTGGCCGCAAATTGAATTGGCTCTACCAGATGTGCAAGGGTGAACTGATCATGAATGTTAATAGAAATGGCTCATCTACGGTTTACACACTCCAAGCAAGCACCTTCCAAATGTCGGTACTGTTGCAGTTTAACGATCAGCTTAGTTTTACAGTACAACAATTGCTTGATAATACACAGACCCAACAAGAGAACCTTATTCAGGTAAAATTGTACTCTTTTTTTTAAATTGATTGTTTTGTACATAAACACATATTTCATTTACAACTTCAGGTACTGCAAATATTGCTCAAGGCAAAAGTGCTCACCTCCAACGATAACGAGAACTCATTAACACCGGAATCAACTGTGGACCTATTTTTGGACTACAAAAACAAGAAGCGCCGTATCAACATTAATCAACCGTTGAAGACTGAGCTAAAGGTGGAACAGGAGACTGTACATAAACACATCGAGGAGGATCGCAAATTATTGATTCAGGCTGCGATTGTACGCATAATGAAAATGCGCAAGCGCTTGAATCATACGAACCTAATTTCCGAGGTGCTCAATCAATTGTCAACACGATTTAAGCCTAAGGTGCCCGTCATTAAGAAATGCATTGATATATTGATTGAGAAAGAGTATCTTGAACGAATGGAAGGTCACAAGGACACTTATAGTTATCTCGCCTAAATTAATGTTAAGTAGTTCTACAAATAAAAATATTTGCGTATCATCTTTGCCAGCCATTAGTTATCATTCTAGGCCGTACGTCCATAACACAATAAATTGTGCATTAACAAATATGTACTAAATATAGGCTCTTCGACATTAAATTTGTGTTTTGCGTTATTTTCAAACTTTGTGCAATTACTCTTACATGCTCAGATTTAGATCTTCCTTGGAGTGAAGCACTTGAGTACGTCAATAAACATTTTATATAATAAAATATAAAAGCAACCATATTGTATATAAAATTGTTCCATCACATCATGACTACTCATTGTGCTTTTTTGATTACCATTTATTTTCTTCGGTATGCATACATAATATGATATTAAACCCGAAAAAAATATAAGTATATATATTAATAAATTTAAAACAATTATTATTTATGACCTAAGGCCAGCTTCAACGATATATCACAGTGATAATCGATTCAATTTTAAACAAACTCTGTCATGCTGTAAAATGACAAGCTACATAATACAACTAAATAAATCAACAATTTCTAATTGTAACTATTTTAAACGCTTTAATTATGTTTATTCCAAATTTTTATAGTTACGTGGTAAACTTCAAGGTACAGCGAAATATTTTTTTATGAAAACAAGGATAACGTGGCAATAAGTATGTTTTCATATTTCTTATAGGATTTTTTGTCCTAAAAATTCGGTAGTTTAAAGTATTTTGTACAAATTGGAATTAGTTTTCGAAGCCGTCAGTCAACTTTATAAGTTTATAAGGAGTAGTCATCATGCCTAAAATAAACTGAAATAACAGACTAGAGTTGACAATTGGACAAATTTTTAGAGTGCTCGTATTTTGATTTCACAGTTCAAATAATAAGCTATTAATTCCTATTTCGCTTTTTTTTGTTTTGTAAGTTTAAGTAGCAAGTACTTATAACTTTAATCTTTTGTACACCCAAACAAATTTTTCATGCAGATTACATTTTCCAAGAATAATATCGAAAGCACTGTTTTACATTTTAAAAGTATCAATAAGCTATCTCGAGTGCTATCTCTCAATTGCTTTTAATTTTGGTGATTGTCTTGTTGGTTAAAGAGTATCTTAAATTTATTATTGTCAGGTTGTCAAACCTATTGTACCTTTTACGATGAGAAAGGCACAACTGCTTTCTTTATCGAATTTGTCGAAGTATAGAAAAAACACTTAAAAGTAACTCCTCCGCTTTCTGCATATATACGGTTGGCATGAATCTGTTGAACGATGACTCTGATCTGTGCAAACGAATAAAATCATTTGATATCAAGTTCTTTAAAACAAAAATGCTTTCGTAGGTATAAAAATAATCTTGTTATTACAGCGTTTATGATAAGGAACCTTTTCTTTTATAGTTCGTTAGAAATGAGACTTATAAAAGACATATTTTGCTATAAATGAAACATGATACTCTTAGAATACATTTATATATTACACATAAATAACGTAAACAAAAGTTGTTAAGAATAAGAAATGTGACTTTTAAAGTGATATTTTTCTAAAAATGAAGCATGATTCACCTAGTATATAGTCATACATTACAAGTAAACGTAAACACATGGCGACTTCACAAACAATTTTACAATGGCATTTAGTTTACATTATGAATATGTTGAAAATCTATCTTAAATCTTGGCATTATAATATCATAAGACTAAATTGGTGCGCATCACACAGCGAGATCCGCTTCAAACACGTTCATCTCTATACAAAAAATTATGGCATTTATATACACCTATTCCTCATCATCCAAAGTAAGCTCTTTTGTTTGGAAGCGCATACGTTTCGTATTTTTGACAATTCCATTGGTAAGCAAATTTTTACCAGGGTTTTCGCAGGGTAAGGCATTCCAACAGCGTTTGAGACGCACAACTGCAATCGAATTAAAGTCATACTTTTTTGGTATTGCTGTTGGTGTCGGTGTTGACGTGGCAGATGGCAGTTTGCGTAGCTGACCAACAGTTTGCTGCAATTGTTTACCGTTATTACAGTCTGCGTTGGCTACATCCTCCTCCGGCTCGTCAGTGTTTTTGGAATTCTGCATACCTACCGAGCAGCCTCGTTTTTGCTGACTTGTGCCTTTTGATTTTGAGCTAGAACATATCCTTGTTTATAATAATGTTTAAGTTAATGGTACATTGGCCACTTACCCTTTGGGTGTGTCGTATACATTTATGGTGGGAGGCGCAGCAGCGGTAACTTTATCTGGCTCCTCCGGATGACAACCGAAATCTTCACCTTTCAGCCAATTTTCATAACGTTCGGGCTGAAATTGACGTACAAAGGTTTCCATGGATATTTTTACATTATCTTTGCGACATTTGCATATGCTAGCACGCTTGCCATATTCAATCCAACGCTTGGAGGCAAAATTTGTTGACTCTGCGCCGTTAAAGCCATGATTAAAGCCCGCATGATAACCAAAAGGAAAAGTTATCATTATTTCACCAGCCTCTTGCGTAATTTTATTGAACGGAATTTTGTGCTGGCGCAATACGCTAGGACTTATCATTGTCATTTTATGACGCAAATGTGCATTGCAACGCTGATAGTTATCCTTAAAAGTTTCATTTGCCAACTTTTCTAGGCGCCTGCCATAGGCTGGAGGTACAGCATACCAGGTCTTTGGAGCGCCAAAATGCAAATAATTAATGGAGTACAGATCCATATCCTCAGTATGCCAGGCAAACGAGCTCTTCCACATACCAAAATATAAATATGCTGTATTGACACCATCAATCTCTATGCCATAGTCTGTATTGACGAGGTTTAATATCGTTTCAAGCCGATCAATATTCCAAACGTCCAGCTCCTCATCACTAAGTGTACCTTTAATATCGGCGGCATAAAGCGGTGATATATAGGTTATGTTTTTCCAAAACTTGCGCTCCAAGTCTTCATAATCGATATGGCGAGGGGTCTGATATAACTCTGAATTGGCTTTTTCCATAAATTGACGCAACGTCATTTGGCGCTTATGAATGTTATATTGCTGGAATATACCGTGAGCTCTGCAGGAATACATATGTATGTATGTTTAAGCAATATTAGTTTGTAGCATTATCCTATAACGACTTACCCCGACACAACTTGCTCTATAGGCGTCGGTATGGTCATATTAATATTTTCTATATCATATCCAGATTTTCTTGGCGTCCATTCCTTTGGCGGTTGAATTTTGGCCAATCCAGCCAAATGAGCGCCCCGCGACTCCATATATTCCAGATAGCTCGAAAAATTCTTAAAACTTTCATAGCTGGGACAAAATGTCATTATACGAGGCACTTTTGATTGGTCGTCACCACTATACGCTGAATGTGTAGACATATTTAACGCGGACTTTCAAACAAATACAAATTTAACAAATAGCTCTTCTTTTTAACAAAAAAACAGCGGAGCTATGCTTCAAGGCGAATTGCCACATTAAACAGTGCTGGTAAATGCAAAAAAAAATAAAAAAATACAGTGATGGCTAAATGCCGCGATTTTTTCAAATTTATCGAATAGTCGAGATTCGTAAATTGTGAATGTTATTTTAGCAGAATTATTTGTCGCAATTCTGTGTGGAATTTATTATAATTAATCGGTGCTAATTATTATTGGTATTATCCACTAGTCGACAATTAACCAAAAAAGAAAATTGTGTTGCATTTTTGTCTCTACTACGATAGAATGCCTTAAATTCTTGTCCTACAGCTGCAACATTCTGGTTTCTAAACATATGTAAGTATTACAAAACACAAAACAATCTAATTCTACCTCATGACTAGGAACTCGAACGTTTCTATATCTAAGCTACAACTTATACGAACATGTTTATATAAATAATTATTGACATTTTGACAATATAGCAGTTCTAATCCTTTTTTCTCAGTTTTTCCTCAAGATTCATGCCTTTGGCTATGGCATATACCGTAAAGGCAAATTTTCCCACCTGTAAAAACATATTAAAATATTTATTTATAATAATTTGTAACCTAAACTCACATTTATATTCGTAGCCAAGTTAACATTAAATATATTCATAGCCGTAAAAGTCATGGGCTGTTGCAGTTTTTGCAAGAATTGCAATGCAGTTTTCTTATAACGCTGATTTTGATTTGCCCACGCTGAGTGAAACACTGCATCAGCCAGATCCTGGCTATCGTCAACAAGACAATTGCAATAGTAACAAAGCGGAAAAGTTTGCAAAAGCACAGCCATCATATAGAATATTATGCCAAAACGAGCTGAGCCTTCGGCAAAGGCCACAAGATTAATACAGGTGATGCCCAATATAGATCCGCATATAATGAACTGAGCGAATATAGTTTTCGATATTAACGGACGTATTATTTCACATAAACTGCAAGAAATTTTTGATTCATTTTTAAATATCACAATTTGATAAAGTTTTATCGGTTTACAAGAGTTTTCGACGTGTAACTTACTGCAGCATGACTTTATGTGCTTCAATGCACCTGACAAGGTCCGCATAATTGGTAGTTTCGTCATCCGATCCAGATCCCAAACCTTGCACTCGTGCTTTGAGTAGCAAAACATGCTGACGCAGTGCTTCCACATAACAGACCCCATAAGAATCGGTGGAGGTGTCCACAAGTATAGCATAACCCACGGTCAGATACTCCACCACCGCTTGAACATAAAATTGTGTTTTATTGACACGCCAATTGACAAACGGATAGTAGGTGTTAAAAGGAACAAGTCCATTACAGAGTCCATCTATAAGACTAGAGGTGGCGTACAAGAAACAAACCACCGAAAACAGCATATACAGTTTGTTGCACTTAGCCACCGTGGTGCGTATGCGGCGCTGCTCTTCAACCGTAACGCAATACGTGTCCAAATCATCCAGACGACTGTTTGCATCCTTCAGGCGTTGCACGCAAACTGTCAGCGTTAGGAACTTTAAACTAAAGCAGAAAGTGTTTAGACAAAGCTGTAGAGATTGTAGCAATGTGGCGGGTGAGAATTCGTTGAAATATATAACGAAATTTAACATAAAACTAAGCGGTAAATAGCACATGCCATAAGAGAACGATATTGCTCTCCAGAGCATTATTGGCAAGCTGTAGTTTCCATCCAGATTAACTCCAGCTATGCGAAGTGTCATCAACATATAAATATTCGAGTCGCGCGTTTGTGTTGGCACACTCAGAGGTTGTGGATACAAATGCTTAAACAACATTTTTACAATTACAATTTCTAGAACTCAAGGCAGTCTTTTATAGTGTCAAAATGTGGAACTTTTGTGTATGGGAATGCAACGTCTGTTGGCTCAGTCATATAATTAGCAGCTTTTGGTTATGTATTAATAATTTGGGCGTTAAAAAAATATAGAAATATTTTGCTAACAATGCCAAATCTTACAGTTTGAAAGTAACCGCCCTACCGCCTTAAGACATACAAAAGAATGCTAGTTCAGCTTGGGAACAAGCACATGGTTTTGGTACGTATGGGAAGCAATAACGTATTTAGCTATTGCATTAGTTTCGTAGTAACTACGCAGCTCATTATGATTATGAA
The DNA here is from genome assembly GCA_035046065.1 of Chymomyza procnemis. Taxonomy (NCBI): domain Eukaryota; kingdom Metazoa; phylum Arthropoda; class Insecta; order Diptera; family Drosophilidae; genus Chymomyza; species Chymomyza procnemis. The sequence goes on along the minus strand of JAWNOJ010000023.1, from coordinate 3,800,449 downwards.
CTTTTTTTTATTAAAATTATGTAAAACGAAGAATGTCACCAATGTCATTCATAACTATTTTCAAGTTTATAGTATAATTCGATATACTCGTAGTAAAATGTTAACTTTAAATGCGAATATTTAATAGCCCCCAAAATGAACTAAACCTATTATAAATAAGTAATTTCCTTGAATTTCCATTCAGCAACTACATCAATGATTTAATAGTGCTATTCCGGACAACATAGAAAAATTTCGATGACTTTTTGTGGGAGTTTTGTGCTTTTATTCAAGTCCTTCGAAGGAAATATATTCATTATCGTAAGCACTCTACAACCAGAAAGGCAGTTGCCGATTTATCAATTGTGACATTCGTAAAAACCATATGTAGTACAAAGAAAAAAGAAACAAGAGGCTTATTAATTATCATTTATTATTATTTAGCTATAAGCGGTATGGATAATAGGTCGTATTGGTGAAAAATCGTTTTATTTGGTGAATTACAATTTACCTTAGGTAGTATGACCAAACACTGTTGGGAAAAGAAATGGACACCTCTGTCAGCAGTGCACCCAAATTAATTACAGGCAATAAAATGGTTTGGTGAATGAACCTCCGTAGCGTACTCGAAGGTCGGTGGTTCATGCTATACTGTGCATACGCCTAACACTGGCAAATCGAGCAATTTGACACTTTTTGTCTAAATTCTAAGCCGCCGTTCGGACTCAACTGCAGACTGTAGGTTCCTGTTCTCTTTGAACAGCTATTAATAGAAATATATGCATTCTTCGCCTTTGAAGCGAGGAAACCCTAGTCAAATTAATCAACTTAAAATGTATTTTTATAAAATGGTATTCAGATGAAAGCCTCCAAGCTAATTGGATCCAAATTCAAACACTATGAAACACTGGGAAATCGAATCAGCATCTTTAAACCTGAAATATCCAGATATTTTTCAGAAAAGAATTACGAACTAAGAAAAGTTGGCAAGATTACTGACAGCAACCGCAACTACTACTAAGAATGAGTGAATGGTACTTTGTATGAAACTTTTTTATTTTTTTTTATAAAGGTTTTTTAAGCTAGGAACGAGTAAACGCATCGAAGAACATCCGTGTTTGGGTATTTCATTTTTGTTCAGTAATAAAGCTCAATTCTGGTTATATGGGTAGCAGAGGGTAAAACACGCTATTTACCTCAGTTCACACAATCTTAATTAATTCAAGACACATTTATTCGAATTAAGCTATAAACTGTTGGTCCCTGTACTCTTCGAAAAGCTAATAGTAAAGATATCTCATGGGGATATCGCTTAGCCTCTGTCGGAGAACTGCCATTAAATTTACAATACAAATACTGCTTGTGCAGGGTATAACAAGCTAGAGAGAGCATGGGCATCAACAGTATACAAAGATTGACGAACAACAAATACATAACTCAAAAACTCATGCTCCATCCTTTGCGCTCCAAAATATCTGGAAAAAAACAACGTAAGGGGGAAAAACAGAAAATTTTTAAAGCCCCAGCGAGTACAAAAAATGTGACTTGACAGCACTAGGTCTCGATCGATCAATATTATTCACGTTTGCGGTATTATTCATGGCGCGTCCTAAATATAAATTTATTTGGTGCGAAGATCTTATAGCGAGACTCCCAAAACAGTTCATTACCCTTTGCTCATACTTTCAGAAAATTAAGAAATATTTAATTTATAATAATAATTAGTTATTCGTAAAGTCAAAGTCATTGTGTTCTTCCAAAATGTATAGTTTGTAAGCTGGCGTTCGATGAGTTACTCAGAGATTTAGATTGTAAAATTTTTCATGTGTGTTGTATCGTTAGAATGTAAATACATGTTCTTTTTCACAACAACTTTAGTTGTCCCTTTCAACCCGTCATCGGGTTACAGCCAACCTAACCAGCTCTCGCCGGATCCACTGCGTCATCTCCACTTCAAGGGAAGATAGATCGTTCTTCATTTGGTATTTCTCTCTGAGCTCTGGTTGTCCCATTCGCACTCCTTTTTTGAGTTCGTGGAGAATGTTTTCTTTTACGAGGAAAATCCCAGTCTCTGATATTTTATAATTAAATTACTTATTATGATCTCATTATTTATATCAATTTTTTTATTTTCCTTTTGCTAAAGTTTTGGATATTTTATTTTATGTTTGTTTCAATAAGATTACTTTTCTATTGTTAATATTGCAATTTTTACATAGTAAAAATAACAAAAAGTTATTAAATCTTGAACAAACTATTTTAATGCAATTTAATTAACTAATGAAGGTAAGCCTGAGAGATTCAAACTTTCTTAGTTTAAAATGTTTATAAAAAAGGTTGGCTAGCGATTAAATCACTTTCGTCTATCTCGTCGTATACGATCTGGTTTTCAGAAACCTAGAGCGAACGGATACTATTATTCATATGACTCATGTGCACAATCGCGTATGCAAATGTGATTAATTTGGTGCTTTCGTGACTGCAATCAACGTGACGTGTTTTACATTTAATAACTCTGCCTACACACTTTCCTTTAGGTAATTACTGGATGGAAGTGTATGCTCCTTCAATTCTGATTCCATGAGCTAATATTCCTGTGATTATGTCACTATATGGCCCAAAAAGAAAGGTCTGCAACTTGGGCAGCACAAACAATATATTTTTGCTTTGATTCCGTAAAACCATTATTAATAAGAGAAGAATGTTCTAAAAGTGGATCGATCTTATACAAACCCATGTTAGGTGATTAGGTATTTCAGTATTGTTAGTGAGAAGATGATAAATTTCCATTGGTATGTACTTAAACATATTTATTATAATTAAATAGTTAATTATGAGTCATTTAAATCGAAGAAGCAACCGTGGATAAGTAGTAGGTAAAATAGGGTATATTATTATACAACCGTATTCACGTAAAAAATCGAAACATAAAGACCAACATGTGGTTAAATCGAAATATGTTTTTTCTAAATTCTGTCTAGAAATGTACACCAAATGGGTGTATGCTATGTATGTATTTTGAAACAGAATTGAGAAGAAAAAGATTTCTGTAGCATTCCGAATTAATAATTTGTGTTTAAAGGATATATGGTACCGTCAAAATTTCATACCCTTTATTGTCTTTGCAGATATCAATTATATTTTGAGTGTGAACGAACATCATCATGTGAACGAACAGATGAGATGACGGATAATAATAAAGCTAATTTCATTATTCAAATCGATTATGATCTTAAAAAGTATTATTAAAATTGGCGTAGGTCACTTTATGTCATATATTATATTGTATTTAATAATAAGCAAATGAATGCATTTTTAACAATGATCATATACTTTAAGCCAAAATCAACACATTCTGTGAAAAGTGCATTGTAAATTATTCCGTTGAAATCATAATGTGGCAGTGAAATGTCTGACACTGAAATCATTTCAGATAAGATATCTAAGGTGGACGTAAACAAATGCAAAGATATACTAACTACTTAATTGAAAAAGTACGCCCGTATTAATATTAAAAGCATTTAGAACCTCCGAATTAATGTACGCTTGGTTATTTCTAATAAAATTATAAAATTAAAACGTGCAGACAACATTTTCACCAATAAAACACTCCTTTTGAATTAATTATATGAGCACTGGATAATTCGCCGTATTCTCAGTTTTTATTTCTTTACGATTGCACTACGGTGCGATAATAATGCTGAACCGTAAAACCAAGGCACACTGCGCGAAGGCGCGAAATGTGACAGTCTGCTAATCGGTACCAAGAGCCAACAGCTCTCCGGATCGTGTTCTATAAAAGAAACAGGTTAACGCATTTTGCTTTTCAGTTGTGGAACTACTTTGTGCTTCAACGGACATTACAAAGAAAACGACTTTGGTGCGGAGTTACTGCCCGACAAAAAAAAAAAACCGCCTGTGTGCTAATTTATAATCACTAAAATTAAATAAAGTCGATACATTGTATAATTAAATGCAATGGGTTTTGATAATTCCTTGGACTTAGCTAAGCCCATAGATGAGCCAACTAAGCGTAAGTGCACTAAAGTCAATTATTTGAACTAAAAGAAACGTTACTATCTGATCTCCCAGTGAAATTAAAATCAAACGCATAATTTTATATACGCATAAAGAGAGCGTTAATCAGTAAATACTCTGTACTAGGTTATTGATTCTAAATTTGTACATTAATTGAAAGTGTATATAAATACATATATAAATATATGTGTAGTATATATAGAGCAAGTAGAAACAAGAACTTTTAAGTACAAAAATCGATTTGTGGAAATTTATTATAAATATGATTTGAAGAGTACGGCTGTATTCGAAACGAATTAAGATTAAAAACGCAACACAAATGTTGTTTTTAAGTAAAATCAAGAAAATGATAAGCAATTAAAAATTATCTACAATGTATATAATATATTTAATGCTTAAAAGTTTGTTTTGATGTTTGTGATTAAGTTTTACAATTGCTGCACAGTCTACAATAAACCGTATGTTACCGGATTGCAAACGAAAGTGACAAACAGACATGGCAGGGATACATGATATTTGGCCAGGAATAAAGAGTAGTAGTAGATGAAATCTAGCACTTCTGTTGAAAAGTTTCTAGCCCCAGGACTATGTGAAAAAGAAAAAACAAAAAAACAGATTCTTTGTACTTTAACACGGAATTTAACACGACCAACAACAATTTCAAAAGACAGTGTTTGTTTTACGAATATTCTCATGGCGAACTCCTTTCATGAACAAATGACGTAAAGTAGCTCGTACTACGAGTATGATGCCACTTATGGTATGAAAAAAAAATTCTGCTTATTTTACGAGCGTATTTACCTATCCTATTTATTGTTGAATAAATCAATGAACAGATTGGTTAAATATATAAAATTCTCTCTATTGATGAATTCTTCACATTTAAACTTCTTACCAAATACCAATGATTGCGGAAGAACGACAACATTTTCCAATATAAATGTTCACCGTTCTTTACGACTACAGGTGATTTCGTTTGAATCGAAATATAGAATATACTACATTTTTTGTCATTGCTAGGAAAAAAATGACAATTTGCAAGAACTTGTGTAGTATTCAATGCGAAGCATAATTTAAGTGCCACATTAAATTTACGAGCAAGAATCTTATTTAAATTAATTAGTCCCCTTGATTATTCTAAGGACTACGTTACTGTAGCTCCGTCAGGAAACAAAAGCTACGAAATGGATTAGGTTAGGTTAGGTTAGGCCGGCAGGCCCCCGGGGGAGGGGACCTCACATAGATCAATGTGATCCTTAGTGGAACCAATGGATTATAAAATGTTAAAAAAAACCTTGCATACAACTGTTTCATAGGTTATCCAATTCACTCGGCACACAAACAAAAGAGAATAAGTAACAATATATTCCAAATGAGCTGAACACTTTTTGTGCCACTTTTTATTCGGGTTCTCTTTCTCAATAGTTTTACATGAAAACATATACATACTTCTTATATCAAAAGCTCACTAAAAAACTATTTTTTAAGATAGTTTCAAATAATAATATGTGTTTGTCTGAGTTTGGCGTCTTTAGAACAAAACTTCAACAATCTTCGGTCTCAATCTTCGGAATCAAAAGCCCTAAAAGTACATAAGAATCACTACGGACAATAGTAGTAGGTAAAAGCGTTTTAGAACACATAATAGGATTTACTTTAGATGGCCATTACAAACCATCATCGGGTTACAACCAAAGCCACAAAACAAGCGAAAATAAAGCGTATATTTGTTTATTGTTCTGCGCAGAATTACAAATTAATTGTTGGTTTTTTACAAGATTTTTTTGCCCTAAGTGCTAAGAGCAGAGACAGTGCTAAATAAGAGATCATAAATTAGAAAAATCAGCTCATTTCTAAACAATAAGAACAAAAAAAACTTATCAAATACACATTCTAAAAAATTTTTGTTTCGCTCAGAATAATAATTACTTTTGTTTATATTTTGGTTGCCCAGAACGAATTCGTTTTTATGATTGTTTTCAACACTTCAAAAACTTTTCAAAGAAAAGTAGAATCCTGGGATCTTAGCACCAGCTAATCAACTTCAATCATCATGCCGCGTGTCAATCCATATGAAGCAAATTGCTACCCATAAAACATTGTACGATTCGGGATATTAGATAAATTCCCGTGAAACTATTAAAAGCCTTATAATTAACTTAAAAATACTATAATAAACTAGATAGTATAAACATAATTATTCACTAAATGATTCTACTGAAAGGAATTTATTATTTGTTTAACAAATCATAGATTTGTTTGCTAACACTATCTTTGTAAGTTCTTGACTGAGATGTCAAGTTCTTGACAATCTGTGTTATTCATTCCTGCAATGTTTAATCTTTTATTAACTACACCACTGCCTCTTCTTTAAACTTTTCCATTGTTGCAGTCTTTTGTTTGCCGTATACGCATGGCTTGATGATAATGCAGCATTATTATTATAAATCGCAACAAAAATAAAAAATCTATAGACGAGCTTCAATTAATTAATTACATGCTCTCACTATCAGTCAGTTAAATCACAATAAGTTGTTACCTAGAAATAATCATGCAAAATCCATTCTATAGCTGCAAATTTATAAAAAACAATAATTTATAGATGACTTAAACAGTTGTCTATTTTGATTGAAACGGTTCAAACATGGTTATTACCATAATAAGCAGTGAAACCACTCCACTTTTGATCCGTGTTGTGCCTTTGCATTTTTCGCACTTTAATAATTCTTGTAAAGCTTTAGTAAATTATGCAGCTATTCTATGTGAAGTTTTTTATTTTTGATTTTGTATTTAATAGCAAATAATTTCGGAGTGCGGCATGTACAAGCAATACTCTTGTTTTTTGGCATGCTTTTTGGATACTTTTTACGCGTGAATATATCCGCAGCCATAGTGCCCATGACACAGCCGATAACTAGTGCACCGCATTACGATTGGAACTTCGACAAGAAGTCGCTGATATTAAGCAGTTTCTTCTGGGGCTATGTGGTCGCACAAGTGCCAGCAGGTAAGTCTAACGATTTGGTTTGGCTCAAATCTTTGCACTTTCATTTGTTCTGGTTATAGGCCTTCTGGCTAAACGTTATGGTGCCAAGATCGTCCTAGGCTTGGCAACAGCTGCTGGTGGTATTGTGTCCTTTTTCCATCCACTTGCAGCCGCCAATGGTGGTTGGGTGAGTATTTGTGTGCTGCGCGTTTTAACGGGACTACTGCAGGGTACTGTATATCCATGCGTGCACACACTACTGGCCAAATGGGCACCCAGTACAGAGCGTGGATTTCTATCGACTACGGTATATTCCGGAGCACAACTGGGTACGGCCATCATCTTGGCTACCAGCGGCTTCATATTCGATTCAAGTTTGGCCTGGCCGGGACTTTTTTATATTTCCGGTGGCTTATGCATACTTTGGGCCATACTTTTTCTGTGGGTAGGTGCTAATGAGCCAGCTGAAGTGCGAAGCATTACAAAAGCTGAACGTGATTACATAGAAGCCTTGACAGGAAGTGGCGAGAACAGTAAAGTAAAAACTTTTCCATTCTTACATATATAATAAACTTATTGCCTTTATTTCTCTTTTTCTAGTCTATGCCTGTACCTTGGCGTTACATCTTTACATCGTTACCATTTTATGGCCTCCTTGCTGCGCATTGCGGTTTCACCTGGGGTTTCTACACACTGCTCACTGAAATGCCCACTTATATGAGCAAAGTGCTGCAACTAAATGTCAAATCCAATGCTTTGCTTTCTGCACTGCCCTATTTTGCAATGTGGCTGCTGTGTCTGGTTGTTAGTCCGATATCAGATATGCTTACCAATCGCGGAACCATAACAGTGACTACATCACGCAAACTATTCAATTCTATTGGCCAATGGGTGCCTATGGGCTGTTTGATTGCACTTGGCTATATGACGGCGGATGAGAAGGCTTTGGCCGTCACATTGCTTACAATAGCTGTAGGCTTTAATGCGGGCTGCTCGTGTGGGTATTTGGTTAATCATATGGATTTATCGCCCAATTTTGCCGGTCCTATGATGGGTATAACAAATGGTTTGGCTGGCTTGATGTCTATATTGGCGCCGCTAATTGTGGGCGCAGTGGTCAGTGCTGAAGACGACCCAGCTCAATGGCGCGTAGTATTTTATATAACAGCCGGTATTTACTTGCTGTGCAACACATGTTTTGTAATCTTTGGTAAAGCCACGGTACAACCATGGAATGAGCCAATGTCAATGAGCAGCACCATGACTTTGCCAACGAATTCGGAAACTATAGCTGAAAGCGCAGCGCCCAGGACTGATAAATAGTAGTGTACAATTAGTTTACTTTATAATCTCCGAGTTGTTCCTAAAAGTTGAAATAATTTTAATTCAATATATTTTAAGTACAATATATGCAGCAAGTTTATATACAATTAATATTTAAGATAAACTCAAATTAATGGGATATGATAAGTACATTATGATGTGACCTGTTTCAGTCATTGTTTCCCTTCGTTGATAGGGCTGCACGTGTCGTTGATGTGTCTCGTTAGTTTGGCCTTATGTAAATTCATAGTTGACAATAATGATTTATTTAAATTTAAGTTAAGCTATACTGACGACATGTCTGGCCATATGGCACACACAAAATTATTAAATAAAAGCTATTCATTTATGACTTTAAATATTTACAAAAATCTTATCTCTCGTGTATAACTTTCACGTGAATCAGCATATAAGATGTATATGTGCGACAATTACGATTGTTTACAAACTGTAAACTATTCTTAAACACATAGTACATACGCGTTTATCTCAAATGAGTAAACGTTTGTTTACATAGTATTTACATGAGATCAATGGTTTCTTTGGACACTTTACTTAACTTTCTGCTGCAACAAACGTTGATCATTTAATCTATGATTTATACGACGTGGCACAGCTTGGGTGCGCATCACGGTCCAAATCGACAGTGTCCAACTGATTATGATTGTAGCATACAATATGGGAGGATATGCTTTTGCATTGCCAACAGGTATTTTGGCACGAAGCGGCGTTTTAAGTTTGAATTCAACTTGTATTTGCTTCCAGTTACAATGCTCTGTACTAGGCGCATCCTTGGCACTGTGCTCGTCAAAATCACGATTCTGTTCATTGAAACAGAATAGTTTATCTGGTGTGGCCAGCAGCTCGTTTTCAACCAGCTCATTATCAGAGATTGGACAGTTAAGATAAACAGCCGGCGTTCCTATGACCACTAAAGCATGGGACCTATAAAATGTGGGCCAAGTGTAAATAAGTGAGCTCGTTGGCTTTTATGCGTTACAAACTTTTTATCACTCGGCGCGTGATAACGAAAATGTATTGGTAAAACAAGAGTGTCTGTAATCTTAGGTGCACCGCGTAAAAACAACGTAAACCCTTCGGCCTTCTCTGTGGGCAATTCAATATCAATAAACTTTGGGTATATAGCGCTAAGCTGTTAAAGACAAATATTGATAAGCATAGTATAGTATTTGTAAGTTTAGTTCTCTCGCCTTTTTCAAACGTTGCAAATCGCCCAATTCATCAGTATCTATGTACACAGCGGCAGGCAGCGATTGCATTAACATGTATTCGCAATCCTTGCCAGCAAGCGGATAATCAAACTGCACGGTATATGTAAGGTCGCTTTAAGGAAATAACACATATAAATTATTTATATACAGAATTCATATGATAGAGAAGCATAATTACCGATGCATACCGGCTGAGCCCATTTCAATGCTTACAATGGGTTGTTGCACCTGATCAGAACTGCCGCATATTGCCAGCAGCATTAGTACCATATGAAGCAGCAAATATCGTAAAACTAATTTAAAACTCATCATTTAATAACTAATTCGACGCACAAAACGTGCATTCAGTTGATTATAAACAAGAACATAATTTATGAAACTGCCAACTTGTTAAAACAACAAAGTTGCCATATTTATTGGACTGCTAACCTAAATGAAAGTTTTCAAATGCAAAGTGCGCTTATTATAATAATATCTAATAATTAATACACAAATACGTCTGCAACAGCTGCGAATATTATGCATTATTCAGCTCTATATATAACTGAGAGCCTTGACGTGCCAATTTATCAGCCATTTCGTTACCCTTGATGCCTTTGTGAGCTTCGACATAGTTCTGCAAAAAAAAAGACTTAGAAATCGTTTTAAATGTTTTCAGCTAAATGACGCACCCATTTCACATTGATATTGTTGTTTTGTAATAACTCATCAAGTTCCTGAAAATCAACTACATTTTTCACTGGCTGATTGTTATTTAAACGCCAATTTTTCTTTTTCCAGCCTTTCATCCACAATGTCACAGAGTTTATTAAGAACTGAGAATCTGTGCAGATGCATAGTTTTTTTATGCCCAAGTCTAAAGCTACTTTAACAGCATAAATAGAAGCCTGTATTTCACCAACATTGTTTGTCACGCGTCCAAGCACAGGCTTTGCTGCATTTCTGTAAATTCAAAGCGCTAATTAAAATGGGAAACATACTGCAGAGTTTAAACCTACAATTTGTGATTATCACCAAAGTAAACACCAAATCCAGCGGCAGCATTCGCTTGTCCATTTCGCAAGCAAGAGCCATCTGTATAAACAATAACATAACCATCGGCATCTATTAAAAATTCAAAATCGCCAACACTTTTTAGGCCTGCCGCTTCGATAACGTTGGATTCATGGCGAGGAATTTTATTTTGTTTATTAATGTCTCCGGCTTTACGTTTTTTACTTTTCGAGGTAACCGGCAAGCCTTCTACTTCATTTAGGGCACTAACCTGTGGTTAAATAATCTTAGCTGTAGCAATTTCTGGTAATTTAGCTTTAGCCCAGTAGCACTTACCAAGTCATCTTCCGTCATATCACTTTCAAGTTCATCATTTAAATCATCTGGCCAAAAGCTGTCGGGCTTATTTTGTATGTGCTCTTCCTGCCAGTTAGTAGGAGGCACTTGTTTGCCTCCCAATGCCACAGCGAAATCCTCTGGTTTGTATGTACTGCTGCAACTGGAACTTGAAGGCGCTATAAATTGCTCAGCTTCAGAGCGTGTTTTGAATTTCTTGTACACAGCACCTTTGAATCCCTTAACCTGTTGTTCACATTGTGTCCATGTTTCATATATGCCTACTTTTCGCCCTTTGGCAACAGCATAAAACTGAGCCATAGTGCGCAAATTAATTTGCCACAAAAGTTGCGAACGCAAAAAATGCATCTTGGTGTACAGCTGTTGAACAGCTGATTTGAATATTAAGTACAGCCCTGCCAGATATTTTAAAAAAATAAAAGGAAACAATAAAAAATGAGGTTGCCATATAAGTCAAAGGCAAAGTGTTAAGGTATTTTGCTGAAGTCAAATAAATCTAAGTTAAGCGTTAAACATTAAATGCACAAACAGAATGGATTATCAACCGCCGCTGCCGCCAGCGCAGGACTTTGTCCCAAAGCCTCCACCGCCACCACCACTAAATTCTGCAAAGATTAAAGAGGAAAACCTGTCGCCGCCAGGTGTTCAAGATCCAGAGCCAGGTACATATACTTACAAGCAACCAGATACTGCAACGCCTGTTGGTTATGACTACACTCAGCATAATGCTCCAATGAATTATGCAATGCATGGGCCATCAAATTACTATAACTATACTGGACATACGTCACAATATGCGTCAGCCTCTGTGCCTGACGCTACGCTTCAACATTCCAATGTTTTTATGGTCAATTACGCGCCAGAAACCGCATATGCCGCGGCTGAATACTCTGCAGAGAATACAGCTGGTTATGAACAGTATAATGAAAGCACTTTCCAATATGAGAATTACAAATATCAAGAAGCTTATTCGTATTCAAATGCTTATACTACAAATTATCGACCGCAAAATCAACACTATACGGCAGCCAATTTTGGGTACAGAAACTACTCCGGTTATAATTATGGCAATCGCTATGAACCTAGAACAAACCACTATCAAGCACGTCCATCACGTTCAGACCAGTTTAACTATTATTCATCGAAATCTAGCTATTCGCACACATCCAGCTATTTGTCGCCAAATTCTGGTCGCAACTATTCGCGCGATCGTAGCGAATCCCTTGAAAACCCAAACCCCAAGCCTGAGACTGAACGTGATCGTCTCTTGCGACAGTGGTGCTCCAACTATTGTGAAAAGCCTGAAGACTACATTAAGAAAATGAACGCTCTAAGTGAGGCCGAAGCACCACTTGAGTCTTGGGTGCGTTCCTCGCCGGCTGAACTTTACTATGAACGAACAAAAAACGAAAACGAAGTTAAATCCAAAACTCGCCTTCATAAACTATGCGAACTCTTTGATGAGGAGTTGTTACAAAGAGCTGCGCGCGTACGCAAAAAACTACCGCCATATGTTCCACCTCCACGCAAAGCACGTCGTCGCGTCTGCAAACATAAGTCCGAGGCCTGCTCCTCATCGTCCGACGATGATTCAGATGATGATTCTTTCAAAATAGAGCAAGACTGTTGCATGGAAGAACTTTCACGTAAACTTAAGCATCCTCAGCGTATTCACACTGACTTGTGGCACAACGACGCTGGGGAGATGAACGATGGACCGCTTTGCCGTTGCTCTGCAAAGTCTAGGCGCATTGGCATACGGCATGGCATATATCCCGGCGAGACTGGTTACAAGTTATGTGATAAGAATACCAACAACGCCGGTAGCTTATACCATTATCGCATTACCATTTCGCCGCCCACAAATTTTTTGACCAAAACTCCAACAATTATTAAGCATGACGAACATGAGTTTCTCTTCGAGGGATTCTCCCTTCTCTCGCATGTGCAATTAAGCGATTTGCCTGTTTGTAAGGTCATTCGGTTTAATATTGAGTATACAATCGAGTATATCGAAGAGAAAATGCCAGAGAATTTCACTATACACGAACTTGATTTGTTTTGTAAGCAAAAATAACCTTATATTTTGTTCAATTTTTTATTAATTGTTATTAAATATTGCAGTTAAATATCTATTCCATGAACTGTTGGAGTTGGTGGACTTTATGCTATTACCTAATGGCGCCACGAATACTCAGGAATCTTGTCCAGCTTTTCATTTTTTACCACGATTTGTGCGCGAACTGCCAGATAATGGCAAGGAAGTTTTAGCCATGTGCGAAGTACTTAAATATTTGCTTGATAATGCCGCACCACTTGTAGATCGTCAACAACTTTTACATCTCAATCAAATAAGCCAAAATGAATGGCAGGACTATGTTGACTTTATTAAGGGTATGTTGGTTACTAAGCCCGGATATAAGCCCTGTTCGTTGCGTGTGGATCAACTGGACCGCAATAACTCCGATTTACCTGAGTGTGTGGATGAAGAGACAGGTATCTCCCATCCAGCAATTGTACATTTTGGCATACGTCCACCTCAGCTAAGCTACGCTGGTAATCCTGAGTATCAAAAAGCCTGGCGTGAATATGTCAAGTTTCGACACTTGATGGCCAATATGTCAAAACCATCATTTAAGGATAAACGCAAGCTGGAAGACAAGGAGCTACGATTACAAGAAATGCGCACACAAGGTCGAATGAGACGTAACATTACCGTTGCCATAAGCTCAGAAGGCTTTTATCGTACAGGCATTATGTGCGATATTGTGCAGCACGCTATGCTTATACCAGTACTGACCGGACATTTGCGATTTCACAAGTCGCTGGATCTCCTTGAAGAAAGCATCGGCTATAAGTTTAAGAATCGCTATCTTTTGCAATTGGCGCTGACACATCCATCGTATAAGGAAAATTATGGTACAAACCCTGATCACGCGCGTAATTCATTGACCAACTGTGGCATAAGACAGCCCGAGTATGGAGATCGCAAGATCCATTATATGAACACACGTAAGCGAGGCATTAATACACTTGTTAGCATTATGTCACGTTTTGGAAAGGATCATGAAACTATGTCAAACATTACACATAATGAAAGATTGGAATTTTTAGGGGATGCCGTTGTAGAGTTTCTTAGCTCGATACATTTATTTTTTATGTTTCCGGAGCTGGAGGAAGGCGGCTTGGCCACGTATCGTGCTGCCATTGTACAGAACCAACACTTGGCTTTGTTGGCAAAGAAGTTGCAACTAGAAGAATTTATGTTGTACGCCCATGGTTCCGATTTATGCCATGAATTAGAATTACGACACGCAATGGCCAATTGTTTTGAAGCTTTAATGGGAGCTCTGCTGCTTGACGGTGGCATTAAGGTAGCGGATGAAGTGTTTACCGACGCTTTATTTAGGCAAGATGAAAAATTACTTAATATATGGAAGAACTTGCCGGAACATCCGCTGCAGGAACAAGAGCCTTTGGGCGATCGAAACTGCATTGAATCATATCGAGTACTTAAAGAACTGACTAAGTTTGAAGACTCTGTTGGAATAAAATTCAAGCACATACGTTTACTAGCACGCGCCTTTACGGATCGTTCAATTGGCTATACTCATTTAACGCTGGGATCGAATCAAAGACTTGAGTTTCTAGGAGACACTGTATTGCAGTTAATTTGTTCGGAATATCTATACCGGCACTTCCCAGAGCATCATGAGGGTCATTTATCACTGCTTCGCTCATCGCTGGTCAACAATCGCACCCAAGCCGTGGTATGCGATGATCTAGGAATGCCAAAGTACGCCGTTTATGCCAACCCAAAAGCAGATTTAAAAACAAAAGATCGTGCCGATCTTCTAGAGGCTTTTTTGGGCGCACTTTATGTGGACAAAGGCCTGTTGTATTGCGAACAATTCTGTCATGTTTGTTTGTTTCCTCGCCTGCAATTATTTATTATGAATCAAGATTGGAATGATCCCAAATCCAAGTTGCAACAGTGCTGCCTTACACTGCGTACAATGGATGGTGGCGAACCTGACATACCATATTATAAGGTTATTGAAGCTAGTGGTCCAACTAATACACGCGTATACAAGGTGGCTGTGTATTTTCGCTCCAAGCGATTAGCAACGGCTAGCGGCTCATCTATACAGCAAGCAGAAATGAATGCAGCTAAGCAGGCACTGGAAAACTCTCGAGATTTGTTTCCGCAACTGGACTATCAAAAACGGGTTATTGCCAAAAGCATTAAGAGACAAACGGGCGGTGAGATTGACGGAGAAGTTGGAAAACTGGAGGAAAAAACTAAAAAGCCCAAGTATGCCGAACCGTTTCATAATGAATCTCATTTGCCAAAACAATATCGCATGCATGAAGATATATCAAGTGATGAACTACCAGACGATGACGACATCGAAAATGCCAAAGATAAAAGTCCAGTTGGTAAGTTAAAAAAAATTTTAAAAAGGGTTAAGCTTTTACTTAAATTAACTCTAACTTTCAGCGTACAAGCGAAGCAGCAGTGATAGCGACAGTTCAGAAGAATCGTTCAAGCACAGGGACGACCGTCTTCGCAAAAACTCATCGTCATCCAGCTCGTCAACGTGTTCCAAAGACTACAACACTTAAATGCAAATGTAATTTGCTATTGATGCTTATTCTATAATTTACTTGAACTATTAGTATTTATGTAAATTATGTTCAATTTTATTGAACATAAAAATGCAATTCCAAATAATTGTCCAAAATTCAGCACTCCACATTGCATAATGAATAAATGTTTACATAAATATATCAATTTAAACACCTTGATATAAATGCAAAATCGAAGAGAAAATAAGAAAATGCTTTCTCGCTTGGGCGTTTCAGTAACTATAAGTTTTTATAAGATGCACACTACTTAAATATTGACAGCCTGCGACTTAGTGAACGAGCTGATCCGTTGAAAAAACTTGTCATTTGGGTCATATCAGGTAAGTTTTCAATGTTACCACGTGCCGCTACAGAGGGTGCAGTATGCAGTATGCGTTGTGCCACTCGTTGTATGTCAGCAGCCGTCACTTTTTCTAAAAAGTAATACATTTTCATATAGCATTGGTAGATACAACTATTGAGGAGAATTTACCAATTTCCTGAATGAACTGCTCAGGTCTCTTTCGTTTCCCTGTGACCAGCACCTGCCGACCCACGTCTTCAAATACAACGGGTCGGGATTCCAAATTCATGAGCAACATTGATTGCAACTGTATTTTCGAGCGCATTAACTCCTCTTGACCAGGTTCGGTAGCCATGTTTAACAATTCCTTTGACAGCACTTCAACCATGTCCCGTACATGTTGTGGTGGAGCACTGCCATGTATACAAAACACACCCGTATCTGTATAGGCATGATTGTAAGCCGTTGCACTATACATCCAATGGTAGCGATTCAAAACTTTGGTATATAAGCGCGAGTACATGCCCTTGCCTGGACCACCAGCGGAAAAGGAGCCACCCCCGCCCATCAAAATGTTAAGTACACATAAAGGCACAAAGTCTTTATCCTGATGGGAACACCCTTCAAAGCCCATAACAACATGTGCCAACTCGGGAAGGCCAGCAGCGGCATAAATGGGTATATCACACTGCTCCTACAATAAAAATATTCAGGGTAAGAAATAATGTATGCTACGTATAAATAAGCCAGCCAAGAGCTGTGCATTTCTACCTTAATAATGCCACCAGAATATTGTGCTACAGAAGTATCTACTTGCTTGGCACCAGCGTCTGGCAGGGATTCATTCTCCCAAATTGCACGATCTTCAACAAAGTATTTTTGAACGTGTTGCACCAATTCCTCATGATCCACCTGTAAATATTTCATTACATTGTTTTTAGGAATTAAGGTAAACCTATAAATGGGAACTTACGCCAACACCGGCTATAACCATACGTTCTGGAGTATGATGGTACTTCAAATAATTTAGCAGCACATTTCTATCAATTTGATCAAGATTCTTAGGCGGGCATAGCTTGGGTAACCCTAACGTGTTATCTCTGAAAGCTGCTGCATGTATCATATCCATAAGTATTGGTTCCTGCTCAGGTCGCATGCCAAGCGTCTCCAACTCGAAATTAACGGCGCGTCTGGCCAAGTTTACTTCTTCTTCGCTAAGCTTTGGGCGCAGTGTTACATCTGCCAAAAGCCGCGTAACTGAATCAATAGCACGGCTGTCTATGCTGGCAGCGTATATAAGCGTATCACGAGAACTCTGACAATCGCAAATTCCTCCGTTCTTCTCCAATTCCTTTAATATGGCATCTTTGTTGGGAAAGTTTATGGTGGACTAAGAAAAACAGACATATATATATAAAACGATTAAAGCCATTTAATTAATGTGCCTTTACTTACATTAAATGCCAGCTTTTCGAGAAAGTGCGAAACACCACTGGGATACGCAACTTCATAACGTGCTCCCGAGTCTATCACCAGACCCACAGTACAGAATTGACCGTAACGCGGCTCAGACGCAATGCGCAAGCCATTTTTAAGTGTGGTAACTGTGGTTGTTGCACTTTCGGCCATAGGCGTTGCATAGACAGCTTCAGGCAAATTCGGCAGTTCTTTTGTTAGTGGAGGTAAGTGCGTTACAATCTCTTTGGATGGCTTATTAATATTATGCGGACCTCTATTGTTACGCACGCGGCCGGTGATTTGACCTATGCCTGTGCCACTAACAATTTCATCGCCACCCACAGTTGTGATCTTAGTAGCGAACCAACGCGGGCGTGATATTCTGTAAAGATAATTGTGAAATACGCTTTACCGGTTCTTACATATCAGGTGCATGCATACACATGATTCTTACGTGCGCCAAGAGTGTTTCAGCAAAGCTATGCTTCGTCCATTCATGATGCAGCTATTATGAATAAGCCTTAGGCGTGGAAAACGATATTTACAATTTATAATGTTAAATTTACAAAAACAAATTTGTACATCTGTTTTAAAAACACATTTCTGTTTTATTTTTAAATTAAGTGAGCCGAGAAAGAAAAATGTTGCCTGTGACTTCTACTTCTTTCTAATTTTATTGCCATTCACAGTGAACAGTGCACAGTGTTGTGTAGCGACAGCAACATATCAGTGTATATCGGCACTGAGGAGGGAATTTGGTTATCGTTTAAATAATTCCAATACAGTTTACTAGCATTTTTACAAGTGGAATTTTATTTAATTGTAGAAGACAAAGGTGTAATGTAGAAGACACAATTGTTATTTTATATTTTGGTTAATTATTAATCATAATTAAATCTGCGCTTGCCGTCAAAACGGTAACCGTAAGCCGCTGCATTTTTAGTATCAACCAGTGCGGGGTTTCGATGCTTAAAGAAACTTCCATGTGCATGAGCAGGGCGTGATGCGCTATTAGGTACACCGTCCACTTCTCTAGGATAAAACGCTTCGAACATACCAGCAGGGGGCAGGCAACATTCTGCTATTTTTGTATCATTTGGATCATAGGCAATGCTTGTCTGTTTCAATTGCACTAGCAGCAATACCATTAATAGTTTCACAATTTTATTCATTACAAACAATATTTAAATATTTTTAAACGTAGTCACTTTTATTGCAATTGACAAATCAAAAGTTCATATATATATATATATATTCGTATATATATAACAAAACTAGTTTTTCCGCAGTTTTGTGCGCCACGAAGTATGACTTGAAGTTAACTGAAGTTGGCTACATTGTCTTGGTCAGTAATTGCTTTATCTGTGCTGTGTATATGCTTGTACAAATGCGTGTGAATTACTGGTTTTATATATGTACATATATATATGTACGTACATATACCTCATACATAAGATTTGAAACTTTCAACGTTAAGATGTACGTTACCAGCATTAAAGCAAGGCAAGTAGAAAAAAAAACCGACGCAAGTTCGTTAAATATGTAATTGTTTGTTAGTCAAAGGCGTTAGGTCACAATATGCGTAACTACAAAATGCATAAGGACCTTCAGCTTTAGCTTTGTGGCTCAAATAAAATAAGCATAAAACATTCAATCCTGTCTGCGGTCTAGGTTTATAGACCTAGAAGCCGCCTAAAACATTATTCACTATCTTTTTTTTTTTTTGTTGTATTAGAGCCATCTCACGTGTGCGACGTAACTTGAATTAATGGGTTGATTTACTATAAAATATAATTTAAAAAAAAAAAGATTTTCATTCACATTTCATGCTTTGTGGCAAACAAATAATATATTAATTAATATAATAATTATATAACTTCTGAGGAAGAAAATCATTGGAGTAATACTATATGCGATTGAAACATGTGCTACTATAATCTCTCTTTAAACGAAAACTTTACGACCAGAAAATTGCCGAACTAACTAATAGCCAAGCAGCCATCAATTCACATCAGATAACAACAAATTTGGTGTTGGAATGTCTTGAACAGTTGAACAAACTTGGCAAACACAGGTATAGTTGCTCTGGGTACCAGGCCACGTTAGGATTATAGTTAATGAAAATGCAGACAAACTGGCTAGAGCTGCGACTCCCCTTATGAGGCCAGAACCCTTTTGCGGCTAAGGAACAGAACACATTTCTCAGTTATTAAGGAGAGAAGAAAAAACAGAAAACTGCTCCGACAGCCTGCCCGGACTTATACTTAAAATTGTTTTAGAAATTCTAACAGGTCACTACTGTAGGTTAAACCATCACCTAACTAGTCTGGGTATGTTCTCAAATAAAATTTGTATTTCTGAAAAGATGATGGCGAAACTACGAGGTATATATTGGAGCCCAGTTCTCAGCGTTAATGCACGACAGAAAGAGCATCATAAACTGTCATATAATATAGGATTGTGAGCTACAATCAAACAGCTTCACACACTATTAAACTTTAAAGATAGTATTGTACTGAGCGGTAATCGCTTATAAAAAAGTAGGTGGCTCAATTGACCTACAGGTCGTGGTAGAAAACTCCCTAATCAATCAAAATAAAATATTGAACAACCAACTTATCATTAGCCAACTTGATGCGCCCAATTCTTTATTATAGTTCCGATTGATTTGGGCCTAAATAAATCTGTGTGAACTCAGGCTAGGGTTTAGTAAATTCTACAAAAAACAATGATATGGTCATATGCCAATGTTACTTACTTGCACCAATTGCTACTTAAATGCAAATAGAACACACTTCAGAATTGTTTGTTTTTTTTTTTTAATTTAATCAATTTATCTTTATTACGATTTAATCCTTTTCTTTTTGGCTCTTTTATTTCGACTTTTTATATTTATCTTTTTATGTACTTACAAATATATTTTATATTTAACTATAAAATACAATCACAAAATGTATGTAATTTGTAGCTTATTTATATACATAGTATAAAATAAATAAACAGGGCTTCTTGTATAAGTATCTAACAAGTAACTAAAGCAGGATCTATGTAACTACAATTATAAATGTATAAATATTATTATTTTTTAAGTAAGCGGCGGCTGCTCTGGTCTTTATATCCACAAAAGAAATTCAGAATTTATCATATGTTTAATTTTCTTTTTTTTAGTATATAACTTTTACATTTAGGCACTAATCTTTAAGAAAAAAATACCTACAAAAACTTATATATTGTTGCTACTTTAAGTGTGGCGTGGATTTATATATATATATATATTTTTTTTTAATTAGGCTAGACTAGTCTTTAGTCTGATGTTTAGGATCAGCAAAATCGAACTTGCTTTGTTCTAGGGGCTCCTGAGTTGCGTACATAACTTTACACTTAATCCAATAGAAAGTACAAATATGTGTGTGTGTGTCGTAATATTACTGCTGCTGTTTCAGTGCCTCATTCCTCCGTAAATGGATGATCCGAAGTATCGCTGATATTTCGTCGACGGCTCTCCAGTATTTTGGTCGCCTGCTCCAAAGTCTCTTTGTAAAACATGCTAGCGCTAGCACTTTCACTGGGCAGCGAATATTTTGAATCATCCAAGTGCCAAGTAAGACCCAATACAATATTAAAAGCCGATGCATCGTAGCCATGGCAGCCCGAATATCTGTATAAGGGCTTCTTATTAAATTTGCATCCATTGGATTGGGCACCTATAGAAAAAGAAAATATAAAAAATTGGTTTTATTCAATAAAAGTACTCGAATGACAACAGTGATGAAATATGACGATGGGTCTTTATTAATGCCCTGCCTGTGTTGTGTGTGTGTAAGTCATTAGTGGTAGGTATTACGAGCATATAGTATATAGATGAGACTCGTTCAACATGGGGCATGTACTAAACTATTTGAAATAATTTACATAGAAGGCAGCGGACATTAAGTTTATGCATTAAATATGGGCCAAAAGCTGTAGCTTCAATCACATTAATCGTACATTAGCAGTATCAACTTTCTATCAAATTAAAAACATATTCTGCATACAGCCATTAATACCTTAAGTCATTGCAAAAGACCATTTTGACTAAGTTTCCTTTAATTAAAGAACTCATAATTTTCTCAAAGCTGTTAATGTATTTTCTTTTCTTATTTTATTTTTAAAATTAAAGCAATGTGAAATAAGAAGTTCTTTATACATTTAATTTTTAATTTCGCTTTGCCAAAACCCACTAATTTTTCTTTTGTCTTCTTAAATATACTGTACATAAATACAAAATACACTCTTGAATGCTTCTTTCTATATGTGCGACTGTTTTTACCACTCTCTTCAAAAAAACTCCGATTTATCGTAACTTTGACTTTATAATTTGTTAATCATCGTCGTTGGTGTCCTTCTCACAACCAATGTACTATCCAGATCGTCTCTCGTGTCCTAAGTAGTTCCCTTTTTTATCGCCACTCAATGATCTGCTCATTAATATAATATATTTCGTCACATTATGCAGCCGACTTTAATTTCTAATTACGCTGCCGGCATACCTAAAAGAGCCATTGAGGATAGATGTTCGGGGGAATATTAAAGACCACATTTTCTCGTTTTGCCTCAGAAAATTACCCGGATAGATACATCCACAGACGTTAAAATCCTCTTCCAAGAGATTTGGAGATGGTGTCATATTGGTGCGCAGAAAATATTTTTTTATATATAACAAATTAAAAAAAATGTATGAAGTAAATGAAAGAATCCAACATAAAATATAAAACGTTGAAAAATCAAAAATAAGTTATTTGAATTTTCTGATTAGGAATTTTATTCTACAAATTTATTTCCTTTCCACATTTGATCACAACTAACGATTCGTAAATAAAATAATATATATGTATATGTACAATATGCCAAACCAAACCACCTGGCATTTTAGGGATATATAAAGGGCAATTTTATTATATGTTAATATGATCTATATTACTATAAAGGGTAATTTTTTTAGCAACCTATATTTTGGAAACACTGACAAAGTTAACGAGCCTTGTATTAATGACACACATGTTTAATTTGGTCTATTATTATTATTAAAATTCAGGCTGGGTAAGGCAACTGTCTTTGCTCATTTCTCGCAAACTCATTTTAGGATGCATCCATAAAAAAATGCAAAATATCCGCTTTTGAATTAAGAGCAAAAAGCTAGCAGTATTGCAGCAACTACAAATGCATCCCGAAAAACATACTATTTGCCAAATTGTTATTGTGAATGGCGAGCGCTTTCATAAGATGTCGGCAATACATTTTTTTGCGTGTAGTGTAAGAGGTCGACCCACCACAGCACTTGAAGCAACAGTCTCTAGTCTTTTTTTTGGGTTAAAGATCATTTTTAAAGTAAAGGGTAACAGCTGATCAGTTCTAGAGACTATTAACTTTCTGAATTTTTAAAAAATTAACAAAAATAAAAAATTATGATTACATTTCTAATTTGGCTATTTTTAGGGATATACCATTTAAATGTTTTGACATTTACATTAGCGAATGTATGGACGATTAAATATGCATAGACAACGTTTATAAGAAGGAAACTAATGGTCACTTTTTGTAAAACATCTAAGCTCTTCAAAAGTGGAGCTGTGATGAAATTAATCTTTTTATATAATGTGGATGTTTCTTGAATGGAATGCAGAAAATCTTACCAATTGGATCAATACACTCTTGTGTAAGCGCACATTTCAGCCAAGGTAACATGATCTTCTCTGTCACAAAGAGACTATCCGAAAAGAAGACCACATCGAGATCAACCATGCGTAGAAAAATGAAATCATCGGCATCCGATTCAAAGTAGTCAAACATCTTTGGATGAGTGCGTGATGAGACCGCTCTGGGCGTATTCCAGCCAAGTACACCAGCAAATAGTACGCGACTTTGTAACTCCTGTAGCTCTCGATAGCTGCCGCGTATGCGCATATAGTTCTCGGCAAAGAGTATGGACTTGGCACGCATTAATGCATCCTTTATCACAATTGGACGATATGCATGGGTGCGCTGATCGCCTACAAACGAGGGAAATTCGGAAAGATCGTAAGTAATGACTGCGCACCGACTATTATTGCAATACGAGTTGAGCGCACGCAGCTGTTCCTCCGAGATGCCCAAATCATAGATAAGCAAATACTCGTTGGGCAGCTTGGCGGCAATATTCTGTGATAGCAATATGGCCGATGGCGCCTGACCCTCCAGTACATAGGTGACTATTGTAAAGTTGGCTTTGGTGCCATTGTACGGCGTGGTTACACGTTTGTGGGCATTTTTTTGCTGTCCGGCTGCTACCGCCGGTTGCACATTGTCCGTCTGTGTGTGCAGCTGCCGCAACTCGATGAGCTCCAACTCGGCCTTGTCCGCCGAGGCTGGCGTTTCTGTAAATTGTTGGCCAGCCTTTTGTTGTTGTGGCAATTTTGATGCAGGCTCCACTTGATATCTGTGATATTGTGCATCCTTAGTACTAAAGCCGAGCAACGCCAGATATTTCGGTTCCAATTCCAGTTTTTTGCGTTCCAAGCCCACACGCAAGTTTTCCTGTACAAACAAATAAAGTAAAATTTCTATATATTAACAGTCGTTTTTTTATTTTTTTGTTACCATATAATTAACATCATAAATTGACATCAAAATGTTATTATTTCGGCCAACAGGGCCGCAATTACTTTAACATGTGGCCTCCTAAACGTACTCCATCCATGCACGCTTCCAGCACGTGCCTGCCCACTCAGCCCATGAACCACAACAATTTCAGACAAACGAGCTCACACGGATACTATATGCATGTCATTACCTCTCATTTAAATTTCCAAATGCCTGTTCGGGCTTGGGCAGACCCAATATGTCCTTTTCTTGCAGTTAGCACCTAACTTCATATGTACACCCGTTTGTGTACAGTAAACAAATTCGACTTGACTTTGCCGAATTATATTATCAAAAGCTGCCACCAAAACAACTCATATCTAATTTATGAGAAATAATAGCAATAAGAAAAGTTTATTCCAGCGAAATAAATATTAAATACCCTTAAAATGAACAAATGAAACTAGCTAAGGGTTCCAGGCAGTAAGCATATCCCATCACACGCCATAAATAATATATTTTGGCATTAGCAAAAGGGCGACATTAGTTTTTGATTGTCTTGCTCATACAAGTCTACAGCCTTTTCTTGAAAATACTAAAAGGCGATGATCTCAAACTATGCTCATAAAAGTGTGCCAGCAGTTTTTTTTCTTTTTTAATTTAAGGCTATTGGCGCGCAAAATTTACCTGTAAGTCAAAAAACTCTGCAAAATATATAGTTGCCAAATATTTCGCACGGAATTTTTCGGCAGGCTTACCCAGCCAACAAAACAGTCTTAAAAAATAACTAACTTCGAACGAAATATTTTTTGATGGAAATCGTCCTTAGGACAATAGAATCTATATAATTTTGTTTTTTAAAACTACTTATCGTTACAGATTATCTTTTATTTATAATGTTTATTTAATATATTCTGTACAATATCAATAATTTTGAAAAGCGTAAATAAGAATATGACAACAACATTTTTATGACAGTCACATACTCTTTTGTAGAGAATTAAAACTCATATAATCAATACTGCTGTCGACATAGGCTTTCATAAATTTATAACCGCAAAAAAAACCCATGCAACGTATACAAAATAATAGCTTTAACCGAAGCCTCTAAAAACTTTATGTTTTCCTATGCCTTTAATGGCATATAGTAGCTACGTAAGATGATTGTGTCGTAAAATCTCGAGATACCTTAAGACCAAAGTGACAATCAAATGTAATAACTTATGTAGAAGTCATAACCCCAGGGCGCATTTATAATATGTGGGTAATAACTACACGTAATATGGTTTATATACATATATTATAATGAGTTTGAGATCTCAAAATATTTGTGCTCTATGGCACCGAGGTAGTTTCTCATTTTGAACAAAATGAAACCAAAAAAATTAAAGGCGATGTATAGATACAGTAAGACAAGTAAATAATCGTACATCAAACAGTTGCTGACACTGACATTGAGCACGACCATTAGATCTGTCAAAATAGGATAGAACCTCTCCGAACCTTTCATTACCATTTGAGGATTCAGACAAGGTGGCGTTCCGTCGTACGTTTCCGTTTTTTGATGGAAGGTGTACTGCAGTATTAATACAAAACTGTCCTGCTTCTTGCATACGACGATGATGTTGACATTATTGCTGCATTTTCCTCAATCTAAAAGCGGTCAATGAAGCTGAGCCTAGCAGTAACCGAGGTCGCGAGATACACAGCGCCAAGGCCGATACAAACAATGTTATCAGACTAGAGACAATCACACTTGTGAATCCGGAACGGATCTCTTTTGTATAACAAAACTAACGCTAAAAAAGAAAATCATATTATGCCTATACTTTTATATGCCACAGAAGCATGGGTTTTAGAGAAAACAAACGGCAAAATCTTTGCTCCCATTTTGGGGGAGGAACCTTGAGCTGTATGAGCGTTACGACAACGTGTGTTCAATCTCAAGAACGCCCAAGACAACGATTAAGTGACCAAGTTGCAATGAACCTATTTTCTCTTGGGTATAACCAACTGAAGTGCGCACACGTAAATCACCTGGCTTACGCTGCTGAGGTCGCTTGTAATCCCACAACTGGTTTTAATGGCTACTTTCAATTACAAACAACTAGATTTGGTAGAGATTAACACACCAAAGATTTGATATTAAAACTAATCCCAAACAATTGTTACAAATATTTGAAATTTACTTTTCATTTTGCTGTGCGCATTACAATTAAAATCACCTCAGTATTCGCATAATTTTGGCACTCACTATATGCGCTCGTGTCACTTGGCTCTAAGGATTTTTCACCTGTGCCGCATACATTGTGTCAAGTTGTGTGTGGTTGCTGTTGTGGTTTCAAGCGTGCCAAAATGAAATGAACCTGCGGCAAAATGCCGCTGACAAAGCACGCAAAGTTGTGCATATGGAAACAGGCGCAAATCGCATGACAGCCTGACACTATTCCCTCCCTTGTTGGTCCCTTTCCTCTAAATGTTTTGTAGAACTTTGCGTTAGCACATGGCACCTGTGTGTCAAGGACTATGATTGAGGAATACCAGACTCATGTGGCGACAGCTAGCCACCAGTTCAGTCAAGCGCAACCCAATGCTTTGACAAGTGCCTTTGGTTAATTGATTGCGATTTTTTTTTTTTCGTTTTATAAAAGTTTTTCATTTGGAAAAATGAAAAATCAATCATTGCAATGTTCTATGTTTATTTTTGTACACTCGGGATTTATTATATATTTATCATATGCGACACGTATTGACAATATGCAGTTAAGGAACATATATTATATAAGCATTGGAAGGAACAAAAAGTACGAAGGCGGAAACTGATTTGAAACTTCGCCTTTTGGTCATGCGGTATAAGCGTTATTTGATAAGCACTTGGTTCATGGAAACTTGTTTTTGGTTGAACTTTCGCATACTGATCTTTGGCGAATCTTAATGGTGTTAAGCTTGTGCATCAGGCTTAGTATGATGGTAAGGTTGCCCTGATGCTTCATTCTTTCCCGGACAACACACGGAAAAGATTGTTAAACAAATATAAGGTTCATCGATAAGTTTTTAAAAAAAGATTTACTGTCTTAATGGAAACACGGTGTAGATGTAGTCCATTGAATGTTTATGGGCAATTATGTTGAATCTGATACGTCCTTTTGGTCATGCAGATAGTGGTTTGGACATTCCATACTGCAGCTTTTTGTGGAGCGTTTTGGTTAACCAATAAAGATTAAAGATGAACAATTGAAGGCTTTACTGCATCTCTCCACGTGCCTAAGACAAGCTGAACTTGCAGAACCATTGGCAGTGACTCAGAAAACAATTTTATTTTTTTTTTCAAACAATTGCGAATTATTGAAAATCAAGTGTATTGAGTGTCATACATATTGAAGCCAATATGCATCATAAGCCGATTTTTCCCTTCGAAACTTCTAAGGTTTAGGGTCAAATATTAGCTGGAAACACTCAAAAGATAATTCATACCGTACCCTTTGTATTCTTCACACTTTGCATCTTTCGATTACCGACTTTTTCAACGAATGGAGGAAAGGATTTTATCGGGTCTTTAAAAATGGCTCAATTAATGGATCGCGGCTAAAGAGGACTAATTTTTTAAATATTCTTATACTCGTACTTGAAAAAAAAA
The DNA here is from genome assembly GCA_035046065.1 of Chymomyza procnemis. Taxonomy (NCBI): domain Eukaryota; kingdom Metazoa; phylum Arthropoda; class Insecta; order Diptera; family Drosophilidae; genus Chymomyza; species Chymomyza procnemis. The sequence goes on along the minus strand of JAWNOJ010000023.1, from coordinate 3,772,916 downwards.
GTAGACATCATAAATTGCTTGCCTTAAGCATATCTCTTCATTTCCTATTTTCGGAAACATTTTTAGTGAAATTCTTGCGAACATACAAAATGTTATGGACTTCCGCCAAAATATGTATAAATACCTGCCAAGGTGTGTTACTTTCGGCACTTTGAAGTTGGGACGTCATACACCATATTTTGTACTATTGATTTTGTAGTTATGTACTATATACATTGGGTATTGTTTGCATTTGCGCTATTATATTATTTTTACCTGCTGGGGAATTGATTTGTTTTGGAAATGCAAAAAATTCTATTACTATTGATGAGTATACGTAAAAAGTGAATATGGTTATTTATTTGTTTGTTTATGCATTGCATATTAATTTAAAATGTGCACCTTGACGATAAGTATTGTAAATTTCCAATGTAGTACAAGAAAAGGTTTTTTAACAATAGGTAACCGTTTTTCACTGTGACGCATTTAAATTCGAAGTTGATTTTATACGTAAAATTACATTTCAAAATGAAAAAGTTTTTGCTGCCTGATGGGCAATCATACGTGCTCCATTTTTGGTGGCCAATGCGCCAATACGGTGAGTGCACGAGTCTAAGATTTTGATACTACAACTTTATCAAAAATAAAGTTATTTCCTTTGCGGTGTAGTCAAGGGCAATTGTCAGAAAGCCCTCAAGTACAGATTGCCCGGCAAAATGCTCGAAATAATCAAGTTATATCCGAAAATTTGTGTCTACTGCCAAACCAGCCGTAGTAGTCATTTGATTCAAATTTTTGTGTAAAGTTTTTTTTTGTTTTTTTTTTTTTTTTTGGAAAAGAAGCTAAATTTACCCATAGCGCCTTGAAATTTGAGAGTGTAATATATCGTCAATACAAATTGAATGCTAAAGGTAATAATCATCAGTTTTTAAGAAGAAATGCGTAAACGTAAATGCCAAAGCCGACCATGATCGGGTCGAGATAATTCGTTTGGAATAACTTTATGCATAGTCGACTCTGAACTGAATGTATGATCCATTACAAAAATCATTATAAAAACTACAAATACTTTACACATATAGACTACAATTTGTATAATCACATACAAGCGAAGAACACTTACACATATAGACATAAATTGATGCAGCTAAACGAAATACACAAGGAACTACACTAAGAACACAAATCTAGAATGGAAAACAATCGATATAAGCGTATTTTTGAAATCTACGATTTTGATAATTCGGGGTCGATTGATATCACAGAGCTATTTTATGTATTGCGTGATCTTGGACACAGTCTTACGGAGTCAGAATTGTTTGACGCTTTAGAAGAAGTGGGCATTGATGGAGAGGGCGACATAGAATATGAAGACTTTTTAGTCCTTATGGACACTCGTGTGAAGTCTATAAAAACTGATGAGAATTTGAAGGAAGTATTTGAACTACTAGATCCTAACGACCAAGGTTACTTTACCCAGTCTAGTCTAGAACGTGTCATTTCACCTTTGGGTCAAGGCTACGAAAACACGGATTTTCAACAACTTATGAAATACCTCGATAAAGCCAGAAATGGGAAAGTTACTCTTACAGAGTTTCTACAAATTTTTAAATGAAAGTCGCCTATGGTCGCTAGTAAGCACATATTAAAATAAAATATGTAGTCGACAATTATTTTAAATTTGTTTTTTTTTTTTGTTTTTTAATATTTTGTGCATGGATTCAACAATTATGCTTTACATATGAATCGATTCGCTGAAAATGACCTAGGTGCTTTTTAAAGTTGGTTATCGATTCTTTGCGGCATTTCTGTAATAAAAAGTTCGGAATTTATTTATGACGCTTGTTAAATTGAACTCATTTACAGTGCCACTCAAAATAGTAGGCTCTTATTTTCAAATATATTATATTTAAAAATATTTCGTATATCGACACAAAAACATATACCACTGCTTTTCTCTGAAATTAGTTTCTATTAAACATAGGAAGATGAGTGACCTGACTGAAGAGCAACTTAAAGAATATCAAGATATTTTCGAGACATTTGATCGCAACAAAACCGGCAGCATTTCCACCAATGATCTTTGTGCTGCATTGCGTCATCGCGGGATCAATAACACCGAGGCAGAACTCTATAATGTAATCGCAGACCTTGATCTTGATGGCAGTGGAAAATTTGAATTTAGACAGTTTGTACAAATAATACGCAGAAGTGATAGTGATTTCATGGATGAGTCGGAGCTACGGGAAGTATTCAGAGTATTTGATCGTGATGACAATGGCACTATTACCGCCGCGGAATTTCGTAACGTTTTGTACAACTTGGGTGAGCCATGCGATGATGAGATCTTATATGAAATAATGGAAGAAATAGATACAAATAGAGATGGACGTATTAGTTTTGAAGAATTTGTTGCCGGCATGAAAGGATAAATCAACAAAATCATGCTTAAGCCGTTTGTTTTTCGCTTTATAAACACTGGATAAACTAAATTCTAACTAGTACTTAAATATATTGTTGCGACAATAGCAACAAAAATGCAAGTAAACAAGAATTTGTCGTTATGAAACATTTATTTAATTGGTTTGAGCTAATTTCAAATGCAGCGCCTCAAAGTCGGCAATGCTTTCGTGCATTTTTTCCAGTATGCGTGACTAAGCATTTCAGTCGTGTCACGAAACCATTTACATGACTTTTGTTGAGGCAGCAATGTTTAATGATAATTTAAATATTTATTCTCAATTGACTAGAGCTTTTATTCGCCGCTAAACCTACGACTCTTATGCAATATATAGTTTATATATTTATGTATTTACATAGATAAGAGCGCACTGAGAATTTGCTTTAAAATATTTAAGATCTAGGAACATTTTTATTGCAAGTATAAAAACAAAGGCATAAAACGAGGTCAAGCTACTTTCATGTGCATTACAAAGTCATTGGCGTAGTCACAAGCCTTTGGCTGCATGTTTAACCTTTCAGTTGCTACTTTGACATGCTTCTGTTTATTCTCTTTTTTGTTTTTGTACTTTTTTTTTTTTTAATAAGGCGGCCCGACCAGACAAGCCCCCATACAAAGGCCCAGACCAAGCCACATTCTCACACACTTCTATAAAAATGCACAATAAACTCTGGCAAATGTGTTTGGGCGCGTGGGTTGGTCACATTTTTTGATAAACTTGTAATATCGGAACATTTTAAATAATAATAAATAGACCATGAAGTTCTTTGACCATGTCAAGCATCGGCATATATTGTGAAATAAAAAGTAAGTACCTGTACATCTTCTGATATTGCTTAAACATTTGACTGAGTTATGAGTAATTTAGGTCACGGTTTATGGAAAGAAATGCGAAAAAAAATATTTGTTAAGTGCCGAAATAATTCACAGTATCTTAAAAACCGAACGAAATACTATGCAGCCGATCAGCCTATTGCTGCTATAAAATACTGTCAAACGATTTTGGCCAAATTCGACAAAATACTTTGAAGCAGTAAAACACATTCGAGTGCCGAAATTGGTAAGACTTCTTGCGAGACAAATATATAAAACTCAATTGAATTTAGATTTAAATTTGGCATGGAAATATAAGAAACTCTTCAGTGCCGAACTTTAGTTTTATTTCTTTATAAACAACCAAATTAAAAAAAAAAAAAATAGAATGTGTGCCGCTTGACTTTTCTGTATCTGCTCCAAGGGCGAAGCATGGGGATAATACTGTAACAGCTGTTCATAGGGTTATAACCCAATTTCAACGGCGATGTCAATTTGCTGCTGCGTGATATCGAATATCCAGCTTCGCCTTTTGAGGCTACCAACGGTCATAACCGAATTATTTCTCGAAAACTTTTTTTTTATCATACATTCTCGATATCCACAAATTACAATAAACCTGCATTCCCTCAGATAACATGATATTTTCTTAAAAGTTGATTGCTCTAGCTCTTACCATCTCTGAGATCTATGCGTTTATACAGATGGATCAACTTCTTTTGTCGCACTGATCAGAATAAAAAAACAAGTCCATTGTAGCTCTCTTAATTGCATATGTAGCAAGCTAAAAGTTCTCTACACTGCGCACCCACAACAACTTAAATTTATATTAGATTTGGTTACATTATCTTATCAATCATAGTGTTTATCAATGACCATTTCATGGATTTTGCCAAAAATTTCCGTTGCTTTGACTTCTTATCTGAAACATTTGTTGACTGGCTCGCGTTGATACAGTTCAATTCAGTTCTCATTCGTAACACCTTTAGGGTTTCTATGTATACACAAACAACAATTGAAAGCGATTACTTAATAGATATGTTTCAGCCTTCCCTCGTTTATGTGCCTATGCAAGCTCATGGCGACAGTTATTAAATTCTGGGTTGCTGGGTACCAAAGGTCACAAAACAACAACACTGGCAACACATTAAATGAGCCCAGTCAACGGGCTGTCTATGTCATGTAAGTCTTGGCTCCCGACCAAGCTGTTCTATAAATGCACCACATGCATATGAATATATATTCTTTAGGCATATATGATTCACAAGGCCTCCTGGCAGCAGGCAGTTAGTTCAATTATTGATAACTGACATTTTCAGAACTCTTATGAAAGAGAAAAACGTTTAATTTTGTGTAAAAACCCCGCAACAGTTCTTAAGTACGTAGTGTTAAGCTGATATTATAGAGTATCAAAATATTGTCGGTATTATTGGTAGAGACCTTATATTCAATTGTTTGTAAGTAATTAAGTTTGCAAGATTCAGTTAACGATAATGCTATGATGAAATTGCGAAGCAACATAAACCTTAATTTTCGGTTTTTAAAGATTTTATCAAATTTGACGGTAAAGTTTCGATGGTAAATATTTGTTTGGCACGATGACAAGATTTACTTTATTGACATAATAAGCAGGTGTACTGATTGTAGATATTACTCTTCATAGGGTGCAGGTCTCTACCAATGAAGGAGTGGCAGACCGTAAATATTTTGTATCAGAATGCTACAACGGGTACAATTTGAGTGTATCCACATGCTTGCTGTACATTTCAAAGGCAATAAAACCTAGAGACATGTAACAATTGGCTGGTGTGTATTGCTTTGAATTATCAAGTTTGCGCTCTACTTCAATACTTTCTATATCTGAGACTAAAACGCGATTGATTAGAAATTAATTTTAAAAAAATGTTAGGTCCAACTTTTTACTCAACTCCCCAACTGTAAAGCAGATAAACATTGCGAGGAAAACTTTTTTGTGTTTGGAACGAGAATTTCAAGTCGTACCAAAAAAATCGTTCTAATTTTTGCCTTTATTGTTTGCTAATTTTAAAATCGCAACTGTTTGCATTTCTATTACTCTATTCTAGGTAGTTTTTAATATATATTTTCATACGATTACAAAAATTAAAAAAAAATAATTTTATATATTATATTTAATTATAAATTAAAATTAAAAGCAAACGATTTATAACTAATGTACAATATAAGAACTAAGTTATATCGAAAATAGTACAACTGAAATCGGTACCCACATTCTCCTTGGCCTTGTCAAAGTTATTGTAGCTTTTGGTGATTTTCTCTAAGTTACGATTTATTTGTGTTTAATGGGCTTTAAAATAATATGTCCGTGATCCTAAATATATTCATGTACTATATCTTATTATAGAAAGTTTATTTTTTATTGTTTTATTAAAGATGAAAAAAATATTGCTAAACTTTGTTGCAGTTCTCGTTGATCTTTCATATTTACAATTTGGGTTCCATTATTTTACATAACTTAACTTGTTGAGACAAAGTTCATCTTTTGTAGGCCGGGTATCTGAAAAGCCTATTAAATTAGGCTGAAAAAACTAATTGGTTTGCAAAAAAATTTTAATTATAATATCAGAACCAGAACTACCCTGTAAACATTTTTGGAAAGGCAGTAAAACCGAATACGAACTCGTATAGAATGTTCTAAGGACTCGATTCGAAAGCACAACATAAATTGTGTAAGTTCTACAAGATCAGTAATTTGTTTAGCCATACTTTGTATTGCACTAAACATGTGAAATACTTGGAAGCATAAGTTGCAGACAGCATAAGTAAAGGGTGATTTTTAAGCACTTTTGATTTTTGGCAAACCTGTTTTTGCCATGCATTACTGTCAAACAAGTTGACTTTGCATTATAATTAAATCATTTATTGACTTCCACAAACAGACAGAGCTTATAAGTTAGTAAATTTTATTTCTCATTTCATGCAAGCTTATTTGTGATTGAAAAGTATTAATTGAACTGCCAATACATACCAAAACGATAACACACTTCTAACAAAAAACATCGTTGCTCGAATGAAGCACTTTATCATGTGTGTGTAGGGTTTGTTTTAGGTGTAATACCACGAATACCACACGAATTTATGACATGTGTTTGCCTGGGATGTGTAGTGATTGATTTTATTCATTAAAGTGCTGAACAGGTTTTTTTAGCAAACAAACAACGAGGTAAAAGATGGCCTGCAATGGTATCTTAACCAAAAGCTTCGCGATCTCAATTACTCAGACGATAATTGATGACATACACACACGCAGGGGCAAAAGAGAAACCGCTATCTCTAGAATGACCACCCCAGTACTTGGCTTGAAAACAAATTTTGCAAAAACCAGGAATACGTCTTTCCTCAGCATTTAACTGAAAGATACATCATATGTTACAATCGAAAAATTTGACAAGTTCTGCAAGCAGAGCAGCATAATTCTAAAACTCGGTTCAAACAGCCTTCTAAAAAAATGTCAAAAATTTGTGGCGACTATGCGCTCGTTTTAAAATTTTCAACTGCAGCGCAAAGCAAATTTCAGCTGTTTGCCAACAAATATCTGCGCAAGAACTTACGCATATTCTCGCCAAATACTGGACTTGGACGTGTACTTGCACTCACTTACCAAATGAGATTTGCTCAACACCACAAGAAATGGATTGGTCATGCCCTGCAAAAATTTCTTACCAATGGAATCCACGGGGCAGTCGTCCACATGATATGCACATAATGTTATGTGTATAATTATAAAGTGTGTATTGCAGAATGTATTTTTGCGAAGGAAACATAATACTACCGAGACACAAATAGTTTTATGTGCATCAAGAGCCGCCAGCATCCATGAACTGAATGCCGAATAAAAATGAAAGAGCTGGGCGAACTTTAAGTCTCAACAAGATGATACCAAATGCCGCGCAGTTTATTTCACGTTTGAAATAATAAGTTGGACGCCCAGATAATGTTCTCAAAGGCCTCTAGATTATTTTTTGTGTAGCGATCGACGCACTGGAAGCCATTTTATATGTACCTCATAGAGGGAAAAATCGCATAGTTCTTACGAACAAACGCAGAGTTCAAGGATAGTAGAATATAGATGCCAGGATATTGAGTCTTTTGTAGTTGCAGTAGCAGGAAAGTGGACAAAGCGCTTTAAAACGGTTTTAAGACATTACTCGCTATATTTGGTTTGTTTTTTTTTGTACATTGCAAACAACTTCGGAAGACTATTTTCAAGCAATTCCAATAAATTCGATATGAATTATTGTGAAAATCGCACAAAAATACAGCATTTTTATTTGCAAGTACTTTACCCTTTACCCGTAAATACAACTAATTTAATTGCAGACAAGTAGTAGATGGTGTCGTATCGTCATCTATAATTCTTTCCATTTTTTTCACAGAATCTTTGTTTACCTAAAGAGAGTTAAGCTGCAGAGAGTTCTATAGAACTAAATGAGTGAGTTTACGAATATTTTTATAAGAATTACAAAGCAATAAAAAGTACTGCTAAACTTTTTATGTTATAAAAAAAATTCTAAAAATACATAACGATAGCTTTTACTATAGTATTTATATTTATATACTTCAATTATAGATTTACTTAAGCCCTCATATTTGGTATAAAAATGAACAAAACCTAGTCATAAGCATTGCTAGCTAAAGCGTAAGGAATCATATGCCTGAATTCTCAACAATTAATAAATGAGTAACTAATTAATTCTATTTTAAATATTGTAGGGTGGTATTTAAATCAGCTAAAAATGACTGAAAAAAACGCCCCGAGTTTATACTGCCTTCCGCTAACATGCAACAAGCCAAAACAAATCCATATTTTACTTTTTTTTTTTGTTTTATATTCAGTATCACTTGACAGGTTCTCAAATCGAGCCTCCCTTAGGAGTGCTTAAAACCCTTGACAACGCCTCGGGCGGGGCACAACTGCCGCTCGACCACTTCATATAAAACTTACATGGTTGCATGCAGATAGATTGACTGAAAACAAAAATAATTCATATGTGGGATTCCGGGCAGAGCCAGGCCAACTACTTAATAATACATGAGCGTGCGATTGTGCATATCTGATACTTGTCGACAATTGTCGTCTTGTCGTCACAAAATCAGCAAAACTGTTCTTGGACTAGAAATCAGTCTCTGAGGAAGAGCTAATTCTAAGCAATTACTTTCAAATATTTATAACTTACAGCAGATCGCAAGAACAAAACAACGAAAAACAAAAAAACGAATGCAATGAATTAGTAAAAATTATTTTGTCTAACTGCATTTGCAAGTTATTGCACCTTATAAACCAGTTTGGACTGGAGGTTAATGAAATACTAAACAATTGAAATACAATGGAATTCAAGACAATAAGCTGGTTCAGCTGTTTTGTGCTTTGATTGTGAGAACAAGTTTTATTTATTTGTTTATACATAAACGATTTTTTTATTTGCTTTGTTTTTTTCGTTTGCAAAGTGACAGCAACAAATCAAGTCCGTCATATGAGTGTGTGACGAAGTCTTATATATAATGTACAATATAATGCCGCCATATACCGACATTGCTTTTAAAATATTTGTTTATTATTCGACAATTAAACTTTTTTAGTGTATATCTTTTACTCCAAAAGTTTGAGTCAAGTTGAATGACTCGCTTTTTCGGTATGATATTTCATAATTTGTTTAATGTATCAACACAGTGCCGACTCGTCCGGCTGATAAGAATTGAGTTCTGTTAATCTTTGTGTAAACAGACAAAGTTGTCGTAAGCTCTACTGATAAATAAATGTACTAGTTCTATTACTAACTATTGGGTCTACATTTAAATCGGTACGTACTATGTCGAGCTTTCCAGGTACTTTCTAAACCTTACAACTGCATAAGGACGTGTGAATAGTTAAAAGCATTTTCTGCCTGACTTATCGGTCGAAATAGCTTCGATGCCCATTTCATCGCATTAAAACAGAAAATTTCAACTTTCCGCAAGTGGAACAGACGCGGATACACTTCCTTATTGCTTATCCCTTTTAGAATCGGTTAAAACTTAAGCATAGTTTAGAACGGTACCGAACTTGATCTGTATGTATAACCAAAATGAGTGGGATGCTACAGAAATCTTTTTCATCTTTATTCAGTCACAATAGACACCTAATTTTTATGAAATAAAAACAGACTGTCTAGATTGATCTGATAGCGCAAGGTTGACATCGTAGTAAGTAAGACATCGTAGCATCTCCCCCGAGTAACTTCACTTGATGGAAGATTAAAACTTAATACATAACCAAAAGTATCGTTAGCATTCTTACCGCTATTTTCTGCTATAAAGTTTTTGGACTTTTACTTTATTCTTTACTTTTTAAAACAAATTTAATATTGTGTTAATAATGGGACTTGAGGATATATGTCCAATTTTGCACTTTCACTTTATGCTAGGGTTAAAATGGTACTAAGAAATGTAATAGTTCAGCCAAACTAGAGCACAACAATTTATGGCAAGTTTTTTTTCGAGTACATAATCTCAAAATCCTGAATCTAACTCCGCAAATGTATTTTACGCAGAAAAATACACAATACAATAATACAATAATTTGTCAAAGGTTTTTAACAAAAAGTTCTTTTTTCAGAAAATATCATATGCCATCGTAATGCCCGATTATTTGTTTCTTAAAGAGCTTTGTTGGTGAATGCCATCAAGTCATCAGATAATAAAATTTTACGTGGTGAACGACAACGTAATATCAACTATTTCTTACAGGAATCATTCAACTGAAAATTTATTTGGTTTGGTATATTTTCAATCCTCTAACATCATCTTTTAATTTTGAGAATGAAAGCCGAAACACGCTTTTTAATGAAGTTTTGCCAAATTTGTTGATTCAACGCCATTTTTGATCAAAGTTATGGTTATATTTGTTAAATTGTTAAGTATAATCTTACAAGTACTGGGTATGAACCGCAACAACAACAACATCTGTTCTTGCTCCCTATGTTGGTCGGATCTACGTCCCAGAGGCACCTAGGAACAAAAACAGTTCTCCTGGCCAAAAGCCAACACTTATGCCTTGTGGAAGGAGGGCTTCAATAACAAAAGCAGCTGTTCTTTGAAATCTTGCATGTTCCGAGGCAGTAACTATGGTAAAAAATCCAGACAAAAAATTTTGAACCTTAATTATCATTTCAAAGAACCTTGAAATGATAATTTCCTGTACTAAGTGTCAACAATGAAAAACACTGCTTCAACTTCTGCTAGGCTATTCAATATTCACAAATTCTCTAATGTTGCATTCAACTATCACTAAAATTAAACAGCTCAGCCACTTCCAAATTGACCCTATAATCTATATTTAACACAACTCTGAAACACTCTGTTTACTACCTCTGTGTAAAGGGTATAATACAAATAACAAACAAATCCCAATATGAAATTCAATATTTAGATTCTAGAACAAAGAAAGCAGAGTGCCTCCTGCATTTGTTGGCGGTCTGTGGTTCTTTAAATATTTACGTGGTGGAGCATAATTAAGCCAAACAGTACAAATAAGTGTTATTGTTGTTTAAAACCAACAATAAGGCAAACAAATCCGACAAAGAAATAATGAATACACGACGAATGTGTGCAATGTGTGCGCCAAAGACGGCTGGCAAAATGTTGCAGATGTTGGCACATTTATAAGCGCCATTAAAAGAGGTTCTTTTTGTAATATTCTAGGAAAAACTATACAAACATGAAGAGCTTGACCTCGACACTGGAACAGCAACTTTCCGCAATGCGTAGGCTGCTGTTGCTCACACACACAACTCATGCTAAACGTATAAAGATGATATGATACTTGTTAATATTTTGCAAAAAACCAGACAGCCTGGCGTTTGTGGGACGTGCCTCAATTTGCTAAAAGCATAAAATGTGCCTGGAACTAGTGCAGAGCAACAAAACACACACACACACACAAATTGTTTGGTAATGTGGTGGAGGCGGCAGGTCACATTCCCAAAATTATTTTCCACATGGACGCAAATTGGTGCTCACGCGGACTTGTTCAAGGACATTGCTATGAATAGGACAAAAAAAAAAAAAAATAGAAATACAATTTGACAACCAAGTTCAGGCATTATTTCATTCTCATACAAATATACGTATTTATTTGCCTCAATATCGATTGCTTTTTCGACAATTGATCTCAATTACGGAACATTTTTCTGCTCAGATTAAGTATACGCAATGTTGTTTCATTAGACACTTGTTGACCGAGTTACTTTGTGTAACCTCATAACATAAAACAACACAGATACGATATGGTTTTGAGATATCTATAAACTAATAACAAGAGTGTGTGCGTAGTTAAAGATTGTTACAAAATACGTGCTTATCTGGTTGCTAAAATGGCGTCATATTTTCCCGTGTGTCAAAATGCTTAATATAAATGAAATTTGGAATTTTTGGCTTTTCTACAATAATTATTGCAGCATAGAAATAGATGTTTTATTAAAAAAAAAAGCGGCTGCTATCGTGCTTATATAAAAAAGATTGTCCGTCAGGGCTACCATCTTCAAACAATTGGCCAGAGCACAGCACAGAACAAAGTATAATGATCTTTAGGGTGGTTCATCTTCATCAACATCATTTTACATTTGTCAAGTCCCTTGGAAAGCGTCAGATATTTAGAAGAAACCCCTAATGAATATCATTGCTCTAACAAGTTTTAAAAATATTAATAACGATTCTTAATAATTGCACACAAAATTCTTATCGTACGAAACTATATTCCACCTCGGTGATTATATTAAGCAAAAACATCTGGGTACAAATTGATTTTCATTCAATTTCGTTTTATATTTATTTTATTTGAAAACTTGCAAAATGTCCGACATTTTTATATATTACAAATATAACAAGTGTTGCTAACCTATTTGTGTTTATATTTTAACGTTAATTGTAAGAGTGGAAATACCCTAGTCTGAACTGCGAGTTTGTCTACATAGAAGAAACTACTTCTGTGGTCCTTTTTTAATACGACTCTTAACTGTAACTCAAAAATGGGAAAAATAACACAAGAAACTTAATATAAAATAATTTAGTAAATAATAAAGAATCGGCTTTTAATCAGATGGCTCCACCTGCAAGCTAATGCCGATATCGAGTGGGATTTTTTATTTATTTTGACATTTCGATTTAATTTCGAATGCATCAGCGTCTGTTTCTGACAAAAATATAATATTTTGACTCTTCAAAAATGTCCGAAGTTTTGATTTTCAATGAGAAGATGTAGATGAGTCCCATAGATCCAGATCCGTGGCAAACGCAAAACTGAACTTGCATGCACAGTTGAAAGTTTCTTCTGCTCTGCATATTGTAGGATCAGGCGAGTGTGGTCTACTATTACCCAGTAAAAAGCCCGGGGGAATCATTAATGATAAAGTTATCGAATACCGCTAATGCGTTTGAAGCGTGCATTGCGTGACCAGAAGCGGCTAAAAGGCATGACATGGAGGTATTACAATATGACAACGATTATCCCCATGTGGTTGGTCATGGTAAAAAATTAACCGAAAAAACTGAAATGAAAGCAGTATTTGCAAAAGCATTTTTGGGGGTCACCGGTTCGAGTCATGGAAAATGAGAAAACAAAAAATGGCTCAATAATTGCATGGAGGTCAGCAGGATTAACTTTTTGAGAATGATAATCGAAAGTTACCATGGGTATTACTTTAGAAGATTTTTGAGGGTCACCGGATAATTTGAATAAATCAAATAATAGCTCGGTATGGTATCAAAGTGACAAATGACTCATTTTTTGGATATGGTCTTTCTAATGGAATAAGTCGAAAAGTAACAAATACAAGTATTCGCATTCGATTGGCATTACTTTGAATTATGCATATTTTACTTTTTTTAAATAGAAAAATCTGAATTTGGAACCATATAAAAAATTACCCTGAAAAAGTATTTATCCCTTATAATAAAAGTCAAAGAAGTAAAAACAATTAAAATTAATACAAATGATACAATAAAATGAATAAACACAATAAATTTGATTAAATTCAAAAATAAAATAAATCCTATATTATCTATATATTAAACAATTAATGCAAAATGTTGGAGTTAAGTTAGGCAAGTAATGACAAACCACCAAATTATACCGTATTTTTTAATTTTCTACAAAGGACTTGCTGGCGTATTATAAGTATTTTGATTTTTAAATGGTTTTATGATATTCAAAAAAAGTTTGTTAGTTTGTTGTCAACTGAATTCATTCTTATGAAGATAATCAATATGGCCGCATTATAAATCAGTTTATGATTCTAATATTGAAGCATAGTTTGACTTTGGGTGACTCATAGGGCCCACTCAGACAGAGATAAGAATTATAACTACTTAGCTTTTGCCACATTCCCATATCACAACTTGATGCATGCTAGCAATCCGTGATTTTCACAGACCCCATGTCCAGCACAATGAGTCATTGAAAATCATATATAATTAAAAGCGTTGCCCAAAAACTTTCACAGTTGTAAACCTCTAATGGCTAGGCGGCATGGTGATAACCCAACTATGATAACAAGTCGAACGTGGCGCTGCCTATCAATCGTATTCCCACCAAACAATCTATCCGATTTGCGAAAAAGAAATAAACCTCTAAAACAATGACTCACTCACCTGAAACTCTTTAAGCTGTTGATGCGTTTGTACCACAATATTCTTAAAAGAATCGTTTGGCTCACCGGCTGGTCCAAAAATAATAAATATGATCGTAGCGATTATCACACCGATTAATATCAGTATTAAGTGTTTCGTTCGCATGGCCGCTATTATAGATTTCGTTTTGGCTTTATTACCAATTTTTCGTGCAAAAATGCGTTTTAATGTCAGTGAGGCCTCCAGTATTGCAAAATTTGTTGAAAATTAGTGTATTTAAAATGAAACACTTTGGTATCACTTATTTATTATTTATTCATAAGAAACTTTGCTCTAACGTTCTTCTTTATTTATATGCATTCCAAAGCACAGAATTTTATCAAATATTGTGTATATTTTTTTATTATATGCATAATGCGTGTTAATTTTGTTCTCTATAATTGTCACAGCGATCCATTTGTTGCTTTCTAGAAATAAGAAAGAAAAATTATTTTCACTTGAAATATAAATGCATATTTATATACCTAACATATATATACACGATTTTTTTAATGAATTTTGTAAATTTAGCATACATTTAATATTGATACTCTTCTATAAGGTATGCGGAACTAAAAACATTACAATTGCAGAAGATATATAATATGTTGGAGGCGATCTCTCGTATTCTGTTGAAATTATTGTTCTAGGTAATTCATTCAACCTTAAATCGCTTAATCTTTGGCAAGATTCTAGGTATTCCATGTTTGCGCTTAGCCTTAGCATAAACTGAAGACGACATTCAACTTATTTTAAAATAAATATATATTCCATCCTTTCCATCCAACTTATTTTAATATAATTATTCCACAACGTTTTTAATAGTTTTCTACCATACAAATTTTTAAGCGCACGTAACGATCCAAACAAACAGAATTCGTTTAAAATTTAAATAGTTAAAATTGTTTCTTTTTCCTATAAAAATATATATATTATATGATTTGTTAATTCTTCTCAAAACAAATAATCTTCGGATTATCAAAGTTAAAGTTTAGAATTTAGATTTCATTTCAGAAAAAGCGACTTTGTAAGGAAGAGGCTCAACTCTTAAAAAATCAGCATTAAAAATGCTAAGGTTAGAGAGAGTATTCAAATATCAATACTTTGAAACCTTAAGTAGGTTTTTGCAAAAATCAAAACTATTTTTAAAGCAAGCGTAAGAGTCAAGGCAGCTATTTGTACTGATTTGCAGAAAAAATTAAAATAAAATTATTTCAAAAATCAGCAATTCAAAACTTAAGGGAAAAAATTAAAAAGGCATTCAATTATTATGCCTGCTGAATTTACTGTCGTAATATTGACACCAGCCTTTATGGTGATAAACGTACGTCTTTAACTTTACTAAACTAAAACCAATATTAACAAGTTTCATTTGTTTAAATATAAAGCGACGTCGAATTTTTCCTGCATAAGTTCTCTTGCTGATTTTTGTCTAGTTATAATTCTAAGTATTTTTGGCCAAGAAACTTTGGGTCTAAACTGAACTCCAAGTGGCCTACTATAATTTTAAAGGGATTGAAGGTTGAGTTTTGCTTTGCCTATGTTGGGAAAATTACAGGAATACAACATAAACTTAACCAGCGAAAAGACAAGGGCGCCGAAATGCTGTAGCCATTCTGAAGCTTCTGCTGGCAGTCCCAACACTCTACTCGGATACGGTGGGCCTACTACCTCACTGTCCTTGACAAAAATAACTAGCGAGACTCTATACTTCTTATAAAAGTCAAAGTAAGGAATACTTATGCTAGACACAAGTACATTTTATAACCAATTATGGTTTGGTACCCAATTTATGTATACTATTTTTTTTTCAATTTTACAATTCAATTTCATATTTTTTATAAAATGAAACCTAATCGCCTAAGGTCGCTTTGGAGTATACTGTATATTTTTATCTTTTTAATTACAAATACTTAACCCACGTATAGTCACACTTTATTATGTCGAATTTTATGAATCATTTATTATATAGCTTTTATAGGCAAAATCGGTAAAAAAAAAATCAGCGTGCTTTTTAACGTTCCCACTAAGAACGCACCCTTATATTTAACACACTGAAATTGTTTGGTGTTCCGAAGCCCTTCGATAGACTATACCTATAGCTCTCATAAGACCGATCGCTTAGAAAAGCGATCCCTGCGCATTATTAGTTTTTAAAGATATTATGATCAAATTTGATGGAAAAGGTCTTTTTAGAAACAAGTAAAAACTCTTCTTAACCAAAACCAATATATTATTAATAAAAATAATAAGGTTTAAGTTTTATTACTAATTTTTGGGCTATGCGCAAACCAATAGGCATTATAACATTTTTAAGACTGCAGGAGTCAAGTCGTCCCCGATTTGGATTAAATAATTCCACAATACCAACTATTTATTATGTTTAGAACTTATGATAATTGCAGAACAACTAATTAAACCCTCAACTAGTCTCCTCAAGCACATCATGAACCTGCTCTTAAATGAATTTTATTGCGCATTGTTTAGATTTGATGGCCTAAATAAATTTTTTTAATTCAATTCCCCGGGTTCTCTTATGCCAAATATTTATGTCGATAAATAATTCGTTAGTATCATTGCGGCTATTGCATAAACATTTATACCGAAAATCGTACACTATATATGTTTCAAATTTCATTTACGAAAAATCTATACCGATTAAACCTAAACAATTTCTGGCATATTGTGTGTATTATAATTATTATACAAATGTTTCAATATGTTATTTATATTTTCTTTTTTTTTGGGTTTTTATTCGCATCAATTAAATGGCGTTGTGCCAATGCTACCGCTAAATTTACAAGGTGAACTGGCAGCTTATAAGAAATGATAAAAACACAATAGAGATGTTTGACAAGAATGCAAATGTTTCTTTTTTTCAATACACTGCATCCCATAGTCAAGCGTATTTTTTGTGTAATTTGTGTAACTGCAAAAATTTCACATATATAAGTCTAGAGAAATTGAATTAAATGTCAATCTATTCAGTAAAATTAAGTATGCAAACTTAACTATATACTATAAAACTCAATAATGAAAAATTTTGCTGAATCCAGATTTAATTAGTTTATACGTTAAGTTCGCATTTCCCATTCACAATAGTGGCCTAACCTTCATTAGTTACAAAAACCAATTATGAAAAGCAAACATTAGTAAAATAGTCAGGTTTCTGCAATAGTCGAAAATGTCTTATATAAATAACCTCAAATTTCAATTAGTTACCATTAGACATAAAGCTAAAAAATAACGCATATATTCCCATAACTTGCAGAAAATATTTGTAACTGATCTTTTTAAATTTTGAATTAAAAAGGAAAAGTAATACTTAATAATGTAATTGCAAAGATAGACCTTACATTTATTTGGAAACCTCTACGTATCCTGTAAAAGACTAGAATTCCGGAAAGCTGCCAAATAATTATTTTTAAAATCGATTGCGCAGAGCAGGTGTTTTTTTCACAATATTGTGTACACTCAAGCGAATGCTATTAAAAAAAAACGAAAAATATAAGCTTAATCATGAGTAGACTCAAAATTCGTGACCAGAATTGGCACATGTTGATATTTTGAGAAATTTTTAATTTGACATTAAAATTTAAAATTTTTCCAATGTCGTAAAACTCTCAAGTGAAGCACTAGTTTTGTCTTTTGATTGCAACAAGTAACTTTTCGTTTTAGAGAAAATCATTTTTTTAAATTACAATAAATAAATTAATTTTTAAATTAAATTTTTTTAGGGCTTTTTTAAGTAAGATTTTTGGTTCTTAAGGAAATCATAGGCATTCCTAATTGTTTATAGTAACGTTTTATAAAACTATAAATCGGTCAAATCAAGCCCAGGTCAAATATGGTATAAGTAATGCAATCCAATAATACTTATTATTATGTTGAATTTTAGAACTTTAAATTTGGAATTAGGTAAATGATAAGAATTGATTGTATCTCACTAATGAAACTAAGTGAATCACTACCAAAATTTTTTTTTAAAGTTTTAAATTAACGAGCTAAGAATCAAATACTTCGAAAAGCCCTGGATTGCCTCTCTGCAAGAGGCAGCTGATAGGGCACCTCATAGTTTGCTTGCATTTGCCAAGCACACTCGCTTAACGGACGACCAAAGTGCCTAGGGCACCAGTGGGGCCCCACCCGGTAACGCTAAGGATCATTCTGATCTATGTGAGGCCCCTTCGGGGGCCGGCCGGACTAACCTAACCTAACCTAAATTAACGTGCTATATATTTTTCGTTTTAATTTTTTTTTTTAGCAATATTGTTAATTATGGAATATAAAATATAATATACTTTTTGAAATAAACTGTCTTCTGCGATTTAACTTGCTAGCGCCTATCATTTATCGATCGATCGATATCATCGAGAAAATCAAAATACTAAGTCGAACTTTTGTCCAATAAGAAATGCAATTTCTAACTGAACCACAAATCCGTTAAGAAATTGTTAACAGAACGTTATCACGTACGTAAGCTAGTCTTTTTGTTTGAAAATAGAGTATGCCATAGTCGCTGCACAATTAATTTAAACTTACAATTTAAGTGGCGCTTAATAAAAGGCGCCGACTAGTTGATGATTTAGTTTGATATGCCGCACGCTGCTGCCGCCTTTGTAGTTGTTCTTGTTTCTGTTGGGGGTTATGTGGGTGTAGCTGGCAAAACATAGCCGGCGCAGCCTCCATTAAACGGACAACGGAATAACGTTGGACATAGAACGGAACGTACACGGTAGTGCATTTACAGAGACATACGCATGTTTGACGGTCAGATAAGCCAGTTGTTTGTCGTTGTGGCTTTACATAATTATTCTATTTGTCTTTAAACACTTTTACTTTTTATTTTATGCGTTTTGATTATTGTTAAAACCAAGCACGTAGACAACTACCGTATAAGCCGACACTTGAAATACACAGCGAACGGAAAGAGAGAGAGAGAGTGAGGGACTTGCAGATTATGCTTATTGTTATCAACTTTTGCCTATTTATTTATGCATTGTATTGCACTTGTTAGCAGCTAACAAAAATAGATTAAATCAAAACACTTTTTTAAACAAAATTTGCCAGTGGAATGCGCTTAAGTTGCGTTGGTTTGCACAATTTTTAACAAATTGAGAGCGGCAATAGAATTTCGTATTTTTATATGCAAAACGCTTCGGCAAAAATAAGACCGACGCGGCGAACAGCTGTAAACGTAATAACGCGGATGCAACGCAACGCCGAGGCGATAGTTTGCATTAAACATCGATATGCCTGCAAGCTCGATAGGTTGCATTGTGCAGCGATATCGGCCCTATCGATATGTATACAAATTAATGCATTTTAATTCAACAACTGAGTTGTTTTTATATTGCAAGCGCTTATGTTTATTAACTATATTAACTATAGGCGCACGCGCAATTGCAAAATTTTATTAAAACTTGTTACACTTAAAAAATTTAAATTGCAAAAAAATAGTGCAAAGACGATATTATACAAAAGTCACATCACTAAGCGCACAAAATTTTCAACTGGCAACAGTAAAAATGGCGCCATCTATCAGCGATTGCGACAAGCTATAACAAAATCCAGCTGCGTTGCAGAAATATGTGCTAGCTGTAGGCACAAAGTTGTTTTAATTATATATAAATTAAATAAAATAGTGTCAATTGTGACTTAAAATTAAGCTGACAAAGTGCGTAAAGTTAATATGAATATTTACAATAAATTGCGCAACAGAGAACATGGATTTTGTAAGTATTACGCATTACGCGGGAGAATCGTAATAAACCGCGCTGCATTTTGGCGCTCGAAATGCAAAGTTATAGCTCCTTTCGCGCTAAATTCGAGCGCCAAAATATAAAACATAACAAATTATGTCAAATGCATATGCACAATGTATACCATTTGGTATTTCAAAACTTGAGTAATATATAAACTCAAGTATGCATACACGGAAATTGCTGCAACAGCAAAAATAGTGAAACAAGCGCACGTAAACAAAGCCCATTGTAAATGTGCACTAATTTTTGTTAATTTTCTTCATTTGGCAGCCAATGAGCACAGCTATGACTTTGCGCTGCGGCGCCTGTGTGTGGCCAAGGATGATAGCTGGCGTGGTATTGCGCCAGCCAACTACAGCACTGATTTTAATCCGGAGCCGCCCATATTCTCGGCCAAGTTTGCCAACTGCGATGGCTACAGACACATACTGGCCATTGCCAATGAGGATGGCAAAATTGCACTGCAAGACACAACAAAGCGTAATATGGAACCACAGGAGCAGTGCTTGAGCGCGCCACAATGCCATTTTAATGCTGTTTTCGATTTGGAGTGGGCGCCTGGTCAAATGCGTTTTGTTTCTGCCTCGGGAGATCATACAGCACGTCTTTGGGAAGTGGCAGGTTCTGGCATACGCGGACTTAACTCCTACATGGGACATACGCGCTCAGTTAAGTCGGCTGCTTTTAAGCGCACTGATCCGGCTATATTTGCCACTGGCGGTCGTGATGGTGCCATACTCATTTGGGATATACGCGCTAATCTTAATATAGACATGACTTCACGTGTGGACAATTGCATTTATAGTGGTCATACAGGTGGTCCGGGCACGCCCATGTCGCAGCGCAAACAACGCACACGTACGCCTAAAATGCCGCCAAATGCCACTTCCAGCAGCATTACTGGTTTGGCTTTTCAGGACAATGACACGCTTATCTCGTGCGGTGCAGGTGATGGTGTCATCAAGGTCTGGGATCTGCGCCGTAATTATTCGGCTTATAAAAAGGAACCGCTGCCTAGGCATAGTCTGCCCTATGCTGGCCACTCCACCTTTAAGGGCTTTACCAACTTGATTGTAGATGCAGCAGGTGCGCGTCTATACGCCAATTGCATGGACAACAATATCTACTGTTACAATCTTATGTCCTACTCACCGAAGCCGCTGGCGTGCTATAAAGGTTTGCTTAATTGTACGTTTTATATTAAGTCCTGCCTAAGTCCAGATGGCAAATATTTGCTAAGCGGCAGCAGCGACGAGCGTGCATACATCTGGAACTTGGATTATGCGGATGAACCTTTGGTGGCTTTAGCGGGCCACACAGTAGAGGTTACCTGTGTTGCTTGGGGCGCCACACATGATCGCCCCATAGTAACATGCAGCGATGATGCACGACATAAAATCTGGCGTATTGGTCCCGATAGTCTGACGGATGCAGAGCGCATGGAAAACTATCGTGGCCATGCTAGTTTTGTGCGTCAGTTTGATAAGAAAGCAGCTGGTGGCAGCACACACAAGTACAATTTAAGAGATTTGGAGTCCACGCCCAGATCTTTAAAACGTCTAATGGAACAGAATGAGCGCACACCAGGCACCGTGGAGAAGGTGTCCATGAAACGCTCATTCCTGGATATGCTTGGCAATGCAAACAACGCCGGCAATGAGGTTGATCAGGAACTGAAAAGACCTAAGCTGCTGGAATCTAGAGGTTAGTTGGCGCGTTACCATGTTTATGTTATTTTCTCATACAATGTGTACAAATTTTTCAGGTCGTCGCCTCTTTGGTCCATCAACAAACCAGAGCGAGTCTACATGTCGACACATAACACTGCCCAGCATTGGCGAGGATGATGCAGCCTCACCTAGCAAGACACCTGATCACACTGTATGCAATCAGGAGAATACGCAGCAAACCAATTCACCGCCGCAGAGCGCTGCCACAAATAAACTGCCCAACCTTAATACACCATCGCCACTGAGTGAGAATCTTAATCACATGTACTTCTCCCCGCCAACAACATCATCAGCTGCTGCAGCAACTAGTGGCATGGTTGCCTTGTCGCCCAGCTGCAGCACAAGCAATCAAACCAAAGCACTAGCAACTGCCATTTACTCACCCACCTCAAATCTGCCCAACTATGTGATCGATGGTGAAGCACCTCATTTGGGCATAATGTCACCAAAGCGCAAGGCTAAGGAGAAAGTGGATTGGCTGACCAAGATACGCAAGCAAAAACTCATGTCCAGCAGCCGCGCACCAGTTTCACTTAGTGAGAAAATTAACGATGAACAGCAGTCGAATGGCAGCGGTAGCAGCGTGGATGTTTTGGCCTCACCGCGGCTGCAAAGCTTGCGTCATTCCGAGAGCAGTCCGCGCCTGCAGGCCACGCCGCGACGACGCATCTCACATCTTGATTGCGGCACAGCACAAACACACCCCACACAACCACGCACGCCCACTTCAAGCAGACGCAACAGTGAAACTACCCTGCTGCGTTTCTTTAGCGTGCAGCGCAGCAGCAGCGTATCCACAGAGCAAGCGGCTGTGGACACTAACCAGGACTTGCAGTCACTACCGCCCAGTCCTGACCAAAGCATCCAGCCCCTCACAGGGCGCACACCCACTGCCGTCGGCAGTGATTAAAATATAAGTTTTAAGTTTTTGTATGCTTCAGCATGTTAGTTTTAATGCACACCTGGACACTTGTAAGTATTTTATGTAGTTAAGTCAGTTAAGCTCCTCGCGCTATACAGTCTGGTTGAGAGTTGGTAACCAATTTCTAATGCTGTACAGTACCAATACAAAAGACTAAATATAAAACATTAAGTATTTTTTTTTAAATACGCTGTTTTAATAATATTTTCAAGTTATTGCACTTTTTTGGCAGCATCTTGCTGTCGCCTGACTGCTGCATTCAGGCGCAGCGTCTGCCAAATTTGTCGCGCCAGTCCAGCCAGCAGCAGCAGATGCGTCACGTGTAAGGAAACGCTGGAGAAGATTGTGCTAGGATAGCAGTTCCAGCAGTACTCGAGTATGCCGAGTATGAGATACCGCACACCTAAGGAATAGGGCGTGGACCAAACCAAATAGGGCAGTGAATGAAAGTACCACACATAGAACTGATAGTGCAAGGAGCGTGCGCATGCCAGGCCTATGAAGTTGCATAGAAAAAACGGCAGCAAAGCCAGTTGCGTGCATTGATCAAAGTGCACTCCCACAGGTTCGGATGCAACTTCAGTGGGGGCGGGCTTGTTGGGTGCCTTTTGGCCGCTTGACTTTTGTAGCGTCTTCTCAAACGATTTTAAAAACGACTGCTGCTCACTGCTCAACGGCTCCTCCTGCAGCTGCTGTGCTGTGGGCTTTGATTTCTTCAGATGGTTTTTAGCCAATTGCTGTTCGCGATTTTTGCGCGCCAATTGTGGTTGTAACTGCTTTTGCAGCGCACGCAGACGCACATAGCTTTTGAAAAAGGTCCAAGTAGGCTTTGCAAAGCATAGTAATAGCAATAAATGCACGCCAAGCAGGCACATATGAAACGTGCGATCTTCAAAGTACGCTCTCGGTAGAAATCGATAATTAACCGTCCATTTATGCTCGAATATGCGTCCCAGATCAAAGCTGCCGCGCAAATACTCCAGTGGATGTGTAAGTAGAAATGGTGCGCCCAGTAGTAATTGTACGAGTGCACAAACGCTTAGCTGCAGTATTGTCTTCACATAGCCCAAGTTTGCTAGGTAGAATAATAGCAGCGCAGGCGCAAATAGCAGCACGTTCATTTTAACACTCACACCTAGACTGAAGCATACGCTACCCATAGTCCAGTGACGATCCATAAAGAGATTTAAGGCTGCGTAGAGAAATAATATAGCCACAGGATCGTTAAACAGCCGCAATACATAGATAGAGTGTATGCGATACGAGGTGAAGGCGCTTAAAACCAACACATAAGGTGGCACCTTGCGACTCTTGGCGTAGAGTCGCAGCATCAGACACAATTGCAACAAATAAATGCCTGCAAAAATATACTGAGCCAACCGCACATTGTTGCCATAACTGGTTATATAATACAGAGCCGTAAAGATGTACACGAAGCCAGCGGGATAAACCAAAGGACCGGTATCACCTGCAAAAGAGCCAAATAAAATTATATTTAAAATGCAATTCAAATGCAAACAGCTGTTTTGCGGCCCAACAAGCAGTTGGTCTATTGTGAACAAGCAAACACATGGCGTGCTTACGCAACGCTGTGACTGTCAAATGTCAAAGTGAAAAATAAAACGAGAGAGAAATACATTATCACAGAGCAGCATGGAGGTTATTACGGCATTTTGTTAGCTGCGTTTTAGACAAATATTTTAAGCAAAAATGATTTCGTGTAAAAATTTCTTAGTGGTTTGTCAATTGCCATTCAAAAATGGACGGCATTATCAAGTAAACTTACGCGCAGTACTGGGCTACAGTGTTTCACTTAAAAATCAAGGGCCTGCCGCAAGCTTGCAGTTGCAACAAAATGCTCGAGGTCTCCAAGTCAATCACGCAAACACGAACAGCAGCAGTAAAACAATAAATCAGTGGCAACAAATACGCTGCTTACACAATTCCAGTCGCCTTAATGCCAAAGACTATTACAATATACTCGGCGTAGCCAAAAATGCCAATGGCAAGGATATAAAAAAGGCGTACTATCAGCTGGCTAAAAAATATCACCCGGACACTAATAAAGACGATCCGGATGCGAGTAAAAAATTCCAAGAAGTTTCCGAGGCGTATGAAGTGCTAAGTGATGATCAAAAACGGCGGGAGTACGATACCTATGGGCAGACCGCAGAAAATATGCATAGGCAAGGTGGTGGTGGCGGTGGCGGCTTTAGCGGTGCGGGCAAGCCATTTGGAGCTGATGAATTTGCACAGAACTGGCAATTTCGCTCCACCATAGATCCAGAGGAACTGTTTCGTAAAATCTTTGGCGAAGCCAACTTTCGCACAAACAGTTTCGATGATTTCGCAGACTCGAAATTTGGTTTTGGACAAGCGCAAGAGATGGTCATGGATTTAACTTTCGCCCAGGCAGCACGTGGTGTCAACAAGGATGTCAATGTGAATGTTGTAGAAAATTGTCCCAAATGTAGCGGCTCAAAGTGTGAGCCAGGCACTAAACCCGGTCGTTGTCAATACTGCAATGGTACAGGCTTTGAAACCATCTCCACTGGACCCTTTGTCATGCGTTCCACTTGCCGTTATTGTCAAGGCACACGTCAGTTTATCAAGTATCCGTGCAGTGAGTGTGAAGGCAAGGGTAAAACTGTACAGCGTCGCAAGGTAACTGTGCCAGTGCCGGCAGGCATTGAGAATGGTCAGACTGTGCGTATGCAAGTTGGAAACAAGGAACTTTTTGTTACATTTCGCGTGGAACGCAGCGACTATTTTCGACGTGACGGTGCCGATGTTCACACAGACGCTATAATTTCTGTGTCTCAGGCTGTTTTGGGCGGCACAACGCGTATACAAGGTGTCTACGAGGATCAGTGGATCAACATTGAGCCAGGCACATCATCACATCATAAGCTCACCTTACGCGGCAAAGGCTTGAAGCGTGTTAACGCGCATGGACATGGTGATCACTACGTGCACATCAAAATTCAAGTGCCCAAAATACTGAGCCAGAAACAACGTGCCCTTTTCGAGGCCTTTGCAGAGTTAGAGACCGACACACCAGGAAAAGTACATGGCATGGCGGAAAGAAAAGATGGCAGTAAGAAAGCAACGTAAATAAATTAAGCAAAACTTTATGAGCGAAAGCCTTTAGGAAATTATATGTACCCAGCTTGTAACTGCCAATGATATACAAAATGCTGATTACGATTTTTTTTTTTTTTTTTATTTTCATGCGCAGCACAGGTGCTAGCGAAGCAGCTGGAGATGGAGCAAAAGACGACTTTGGACAGCAACATGCAGCAGAAGGAACTAAAACAGCGCAAAAGCCGGAAGAACAGTCAAAATCAGATGAAACAACAGCAGCGCAGCAAAGCGGAGGCTTCCTAAACAAACTCAAATCCATGTTTAACTAAGTTTTACTTGGAATTGTTAAGTTTTTGGTTAGAAATAAGTTTTGTTCATTTTTTGTGTGCAGCCCAAGCATAAATGTAAACGAAACAAAACGTAATTAAACTATACTGACACCTTAATTACGGCAAAACTGTCTCTCTCTCTATATATATATGTATATATGTGTCCCCCGTATGTGTATCACTATGCCGAAAGTCTCGCACAGCGACAGCTGGCGTCCAAAAGTAAATCACAAAAAAAGGCGTGCGTGCACTTACCACGTAGCAGCGCATAGTTGGTCGTGCCGTTTAGAAAACCCTCACATTCCTGCATATAGGCAATCCAGTCAATTTCCGTATAGGGTACCTTCTGTATCACCGCCACATTGATAACAGCCTCAACCAGCACAATCAGTATACCGACTATGGGCAAGGCGGCCGGCTCGAACACCAGATATTTTACAAAGTTGACATTAAAATATTTATCGTATAACCTTTCAAACAAACTAGTTGATTTCTTTCGGCGAACGCTTGAGCGATTTATTGTTTTTGGCGGTGCCATTAATTCAACGTAGTTATTTTATTACTTGTTTTAAAACTTTGAAGAATAAAAATAAAATTGTTGTTGCTCTGCAAAACGAGGGCTGCAAACGCATCGCAAACAGCTGTTGGCCGATTTATACAGATTATACTCGATGATGATACAATTGGCGCGAAAGCGATAAATGTTTGAATGTTCCTTAACAATCTTTGTGGCGTTAAATATGCGTATCCATTATTAGCACAAAAATTTTCACATAAATTTAAAATTATTTTATTGTAAGACCTCTTCTACATCCGGTTTTAGCAGGACTAGTGCATTTGCCCAGCACTGGCATAGCTAGCAAATAGAAGCTATTTGCCTAAGTAAATCTCTATTAATTAAAGACGCCGCCGTTCGGATTTAGCTATGAACTATAAGTCGGTGTTATTTTCGAACAGGTATTTGTAGATATATTTCCATGATCTGCCTTTGGAGTGCTGAGAGCAAAGTCAAAAGAAATAATTTGTTATTATTAAAATTAATTTTTTTTACTAAATAAAAAGAAATATCATTGGAATAATATTAGTTAAAATCATAAACATTTACGAAATAAAAGTTCATACTGGTGACTTGAAGATAGTTTGGAAATATTGAACTGATCGTTCAACCGATAATGCTGAACTTGAATTAAATAATCTGCTCGGACGAAGATGAATCAGATGAATGGTTACGTATATAGGCAAGGTCGGAAATTTCTAAGACATAGACAATCCCTATGTCACATCGTTGTGAAGTAATTTATTGTCAAAAATGAAAATGGAACCCTATGAACAACTATCATATGTCGTGGTATTACGAATTACATTTTTCTTTGGTTCCGTCTGGGTATTTAGCTGAATCTAAGTCTCGTCATTTGTAAAAATACTCATCAGAGAAATTATTTTTTTTTTGATGTAGTATACATCCCACTCCATGATAAGTCGATATTCAAGGCTTTTAAACATCAAAAATATATTAGTATATTTTGTATTATTTAGTTTCATTTAAAGACTAAATAAACTATTTTTTTTAATAATATCAGATCCCCTTAATATTCAATACTTCCCCTTTTATTAGAAATTAGTTCGAAAATCCCATCAGGTATTAAATGATACACGGAACAGGGCTAAGGAAATTTTATTTCAAATAGACTAACGGCATCTGTTAGCGATTGAATTTGCTTCAAATAATGTTGCATATCCAAAAACACTGCGTATAAGTCATTGGTAAGCGTAAGAAGGCTAATCCCCTAGGGTCCCTTTTTGGACCATATGTCTCTCCGCATTTCTCTTACTTATCCTGGAAGTGTGGGTATGTTTTTGAAGCAGATTCTTGTAGCGGTCATCCTCGACAAAATAAACTTCAGCTTAGTTCATGTGATGACGGCTAAAGGTTCATTCTTAGATTATGAAAATAAAAAATTAAAGAGCCATAATGAAAATATAACTTTCAAAATGGTTGCTTTACTAACATTTACTGATGGGTTATATCTTAACTGCAGAGTACATTGAATTCATTGTTCATTATTCTTGCAGGATTATTCGTTCTTTGGGGCATAAATTGCGTTTCTTGGGGAACTTTTATATTTTTCTCATTATTTTTTTAAAACTGAGCCACACCTTTTGGAGATTGTGCAGTACCACGCCTCAATTTGTGGTTAATTCTGCGGAAATTAAACTGCGAAGTCTATTTGAAAAAAAAAAATTATTTATTGTCCTGTATAAGGAGAGAAACCAGAAAAACAATTCTTTAAACCAAGAGCACGGTTGATCAAGAACTCACTTGTATGATTCAAATTCATTAAACTTTTTACATTAATAAAATCAGATGCGAAAGCATCCAAAGGTAAAATATTTATTTAGTTGAAATTGTTCTCAAAAATTGGATGGTTCAGACTAAGGCTTGTTGAACATTTAACAGCAATTTTTTTTCGTAAATAAATCTCACAACCGATCTTGCCAATAAAGGTTTAACCATTAAAAATATTAACCTTATTTTCAAAAGAAAATTTTAAACTACAAATAGACGTTAATTGCGATTTCGGAGTCTTGTATATTCCAAAAATTAATGCGATTTGTCTCTTTGATTCGGACGAGAACACTTGAAATCGAGGTTAATTGCGATTTCGTAGTGTTTTTCGTCGAAATTGTAATCCAATGCCATATTATTTAATTTATTTTTTTATTTATTTACTTAATTAGATAAAATTTTAATTTAGTTTTTAATTAATACAAAAGATATTTCTGAGTCATACAAAGTTTTCATATTGTACAATGTAATTCAATCAAAAGTGAGAAATCATAGTGTATTAAATATTTTGTTTTAAAAAGCTAAGCTTTTCTCGTTGATAATTTGTTAAGGCAAATCATAGTCTGATGAAAACAAATTGGTGATTTATAAAACCAACCATCAAATTATTTATAATTTATTTCTTTTTATTATTTGATTTTTTTTTTTTGTTTGGATACAATTTGTTCTACTTCTGTTGCTCTACAGATATGAAGAAAGCAGTCATATTTATATCTTTGATAATTTTGTGACTGATATGCGGTGACATTTTGCTGGTCAACGACTTTTTAAAGTTATAACTACATTGAAGATAACAAATGTTAAATACTTTTCATTTAGTTGCATTTTAAAGATTTATTAAATTATATCTCATGCATTTACTATAATCTAAACCAAATAATGTAATATGAAACTGTTGCATTTTGAACTAAAAGTAAGAAACTAATCAAATAAATTAATTTTGCCTAAGGTTTAATAATATTCGAAGTACAAGGTTTCTGGTGCTTTTGGCTTGTCATTTGATAAAATCAAACATTTAATTGTGTCTATTTGTTCTTATTTAATAGATAATGAATATTATATTTCGTTCACTGCAATGTTCAAGTTTGTTTGTTTGTGAGCTGGGAATAATATTAATATTGAGTTTATTTTTCACAATTTAATTTTGGAATTTGCAATAGTTTTGCGGGTAACTAAGAAATTTAATCAGATGTTTAATAATTGGGATCATATTGAAATTGCCTGTTGAAAATGCGGTCTTTTTAATGTAATTATGGAAAATGCGCCATAAAATTACTACAGCTTTCGGTTTGGAAACTCTACTTGACACAAAATAAGTTAAAATCAAGCGGAAAAATGGCTACAATATTTAAAAAACCGGCGAATTGCGAGAAAACCATTCGATGTTATTTATGTCTTCTGAAATATTAAAAAAGTATTTAATTATTTAAAAAAAAAACATTTCGGTTGTTTTCAGAATATAACAGAAAGCTTTAGGTTTTTATATAGATTGCAGAAGAGTTTGAGATTTTCGATAATAATTCATATAATCTTTACTCTCGGCAATACAAATAGGAATTTTTTTACAAAAATTAAAGATTGGTGCTAGTAACCGATATCTGAAGAACGTTTTGAGTATGCTATTGTTCCATCTGTATTAGATTTCTAAGACCTCCATAATCTTGCATTTTTCCACTAAATTCTAGATTTTAATAATTTAAGTGATTATAATATCCTTCTCGAAAAAGCTTTTAATTATTTTATGGATTTCTAAATGTAGATGCATGAGGCATGATAATGGAAGATAAGTTAGAAGCATAATGATAGATAAACAGTGTTCCAATTACCTTGATTACACGGGTCTTAGGTGCTCCCTGTGTTTGTGTCAAACATTATCAGTTTGGTCCGTAATCCCATTATTGCCACGAACATACAGCACTTAAAGACTATTGCATTTGTTTATCAAAATTCACACTCTGTAAGGCGTCATTTATCCCTTCTCTCACTTCTTGCAAACTCATTTCCGATTGAATGGCTACGTGAATAAGCTAATTTTTTGGGCTGAAATGCAAACAGGGAAAGCATGGCAATGGCTACCACGCGTCGTGAAAAAAAATACTATTTGATGTGCATCATGTGCCAGCGGCATCACTGGGACGAGAACAAAAATGGACGAGCTCGACTAGAGCTATGGTTTCACCAATGGTCACACAGCACGCGAAACAATAGCCCAATTGAGAGGTGAGCAGTTTATTTCACGTTTGGTACTTCTCAATTGACCACATAGATCACGTGAAATTACTTCTCTAAATTATATTTTAGGGTTATGTCTACTGAACACCAGTATAAACACCATATTCCATACATTTTTTTTAAATCGTATGAATCCATAAAAATCAAATTAACAAGCTCGCAAAAAATTACCCTTTATTAGCAGAAAGAACCCTTTTTATACATAATTTTCTCTTGAAATAACTATTAGTTTCTTACTTCACTTAACACTACTGCTGCCAGCTTAAAGAGCAGCTAATAATGTTTAGAATTTAAAATTTTGACTTTTGGACTTTGTATAAGGGACGATAATACTGTATTTGAAACTTTTCGAACAAAGCTTATTTTCGCCTCAGTGGTAAATTGACGTAAATCTAATGAAAGTAACTGCTTAATACGGATTTTGACCTCATCTTAAGAAAAAGGCACTTTTTGTCGCCAATTGTAAACAAAGTGATGGTTAAGACTGGGACGATATTTTGCACACCTTTGCACGATCTACGAAAACGCCTATACTGTATATAGAGTAGTTTGAAATCAAAGGTTAACTCTTAAATCATGTCGAACGGATTTAAGAGATTTACTTTCGAAATGCATTTATTTAGTTAGTTTAATTTTGACTTTCAAAAGCTAAGAAGTTTCAGAAATTAACACTTTTTTCAATATTAAAAATCGAAGCTGTAAAATGTAGCAAAAAAGTAAGATTTTCGAATTTGTCTATTATAAATTTTTTTCTCGTAGAAAGCCGCTAAAAAAAAGGATCAATCAATGCAACAAAGAGCTGGGCTACCATAGTGAGAAAAAAATGTGCCTTTAAACTTACTCCTTCTTCAAACCCTTGCTTACTCCGTTCCATTAGTGAAACATTTCATCGCTGAGACCCAGTTGAAAGAGTTGGGATTTTTGGCACTTGTGTATTGAATGTTATATATTGTAAAGTCTCATTTGGTCTACCTTTTAACCAATGGATTGATCTTTGAAACATCTAAAAGGTGTAAAGGTTGCCAGCATCTGACTAGTTATCTTTAACTTGATGCCACATTCTTTCTCGTATAAACATTTTTTAAAAAATCTTGTATACTGATACTGAGGTATATCGATTCTGATAGCAGGATTAAGACAAAAAAAAAAAATGAATCCTCTCCATAACATGACTTCTAAACCTACAAACCCGACCATTTAAAAATGTTCAGCATAGATTTCGTTTGCAGCTTAACCCACTCAGCAATTTCGCAATTCAAGTAGCAAGCAACGGCTTTTAGACCGCAATCATAAGGATACATTGCATATAATGGTCCTTGACTACTTATGGCAATTATAAAAGGGTCAGTAAAACCAAATCTACTTGTGGCCAATTTGCGTTACAGATTAACGGCCCATTGGCATAGTCAAGCCAGATCCTGTTTGCTGGTCATTTCCAAATTGGCATACCCCTCCTCTGCTGTTGCTCTAGTTTAGTGTCATCAATTGCATTCAAGCAGCAAAAGGCATCCAGAGAGCATAAATCACAAACACACACAAACTCATGAAAACCCATAAACAGTCTGTCCCCTGTCCCAGAGTCGACTATGTCTACCTGTGTCTGGTGTCTGTGGATGGCAACGATGCGTAATGGGCGGCGGTTTAACGCATCGCTGACATGAATTGGCTATCGGCAAACTATGTACTTAAAAAGGTGTCCTGGCCATGAGTTCAGTCTGTGTATGCCCCATGTGCCCCATGTACTTCATGTGTAATTGTGTGTGTGTGTATGGTCGTGGGTGACTTGTATTACTGGGGCTGGGGGGTGGCTTTAATGCCGCATGCATGTAAATGCCTGTTTAAAAAAACAGATCCAAACCAAATTAAAGCTCGTACAGTTTGTATACTCTTCTGTTTTTATCGATAGCCAGAGATTGTTCGTTTTTATTTGCGTAGAAAATTCAATAATCCCTTGTTCTCGACAAAATAAATGGGCATTTTTTTTACAAAAATTAAAGGTACTACTCACTGATACGATACGGGTATACTACGCTACTGTCCGCATAAGATTCTTAAGCCACAATAATCTTGCAAGACTCCACTATATTCTCGATTTTGATAATTTAAATGCTTAGAAGGCTCTTTTCCATAAAGCATTAAATTACTTTACATATGGCAGCGTTTACTCAAATCTCTTACCACTTAAATATTTCTTAAAAAAAATATTCAGAGAATTCTCTAATGATACTCATGTGATACCCCACTTTGTATCGCAAATTCCTAAGTCCTTGGCGATTTAGAACGATTCTTCTTCACTTTTTTATAAATGAGGACCGATGATGGTGCCATGGATTTTCTACGACGACTTGCGAGTTGTCTCATCACCGGGTGTGCAATTGAAGTAGTTCTAGAAGACTTTGTTTTGCTCAAATTTTGCATTATCGGGCCAACTTTATTGAAACTATTATGCGTAAATGTCAAAATATTTGCCGTTTGAAAAGTGAAAAAGTCAAAGGTTTAAAAATCAAACACTAGATGGACCATCAGTTCCACCAAACCCCTCTTTAACCCTTTTTCGAATTTGCTTGTGCTCCTCCTCAGGATACCTTACAGACTTTACGACCCAAGGTTTAGGTACTTGCGTATGCATATTATTTATAATGCCCCAAGGGTCATCTACAGACCTCCGGTAACCAATTGCATACACTGATCTTTGCAACATCTGAAAGGTAGTTAAGTGGTTTCACAGGCTAAGCTTACCCTCCATTTGAATAGTTCTCTTTTTTGAGACCAGCTAACTTTAAATTTATAAGCCAGATGGACCACCCTATTTATGAAGTAAGCAATTTTTGGAATGGTATTTGTGATACTTTAGCTTTTCTTCGACAGGTGACTTCATTTTTTCGTTAGCCGCTGCTAAGAGAATCATCGAGAACTATTGAAATAACAGTTGTTCAGAGTGCACAGAGATTGTCAGTTTTTAGATGCATCGGAACGTGTACGACTTAAATTAAAACTTCTTGGTTAAATTTTATGCCTAAGGGATAGAAAGGGTGTTTAAAATGGCGTGATTTAAGTGTTTATTTGATAATATATGGGTACAACTTAGTCTAGTTGACCTTAAGTTTAAACAAATTAAAAATGTTAGAATTAAGGTTTAATAAATGAAAACGAGGAAAATATAAAATAAAACTTATCCGCACCCTCTCACATCTGGAGCTAGATAAAAACTTGGAAAGATGAAAACAAGGAACAACGTTGACGTTGGGTTTTTATAGTTCGTGATTGGGCAAAGAAGCTCGATTTGAGGAATCAAGATAAGATAAAGAGATGAATTGGATAGCCTGTTCAAAAGAGAGGTAATTATAGAGATTATTATAATTTACGCATAAGACACGAAAAGGATCGTGTAACGCATAATTGGATCTAAAAAAAGTTAATGCTAGAGGTCGAAAATTAGGAGTCACTCTAAAATGAATGATGAAAGAAATTTTGTTAAGAAGTGTAGTAGAGTCAATGAGACCGAGTAAAAGCTTATGCAAAAATAGCACGCCGTGGCGTGTTCTACGATCAATTAGAGAAGGTAATTTTAATAAGGCGAAGTCTGCATGAATAGGATGGCAAACGAATGTTTGGGTTCCAGTTTAATACCCGAAGCGCAAATATTAAAAATTGTTTTTGAACGAGTTCAATCAATTCTTAATAGTATTGGGCACGCGATTACATAAATAAAGAAATAAAATTTGTAATATTTGCCTTAAAAGAGTTATATTTTTGGCGATAGCACTTGATTATACGCCGTCAAAGGCTTTCCTTCGCCCACTAAAAATTGACATCCGTTAAAAATAATAAATAAAATAATTATCTGCTTACGTTATAAGCTTATTATTCCTTTTATAAAGCTGAAATTTAATTATTCTTAAGATTTGACCAAGAAGCATTAGAATATGTTTGTCTTTACTTTTTTAACTCTCAGGCAAAGTTCATGCCTGTACAAACGTGTGCTTAAAATTAAAACACTTTTCGCTTTGTAAAGTGTATAAAAGAGTTAAAAAAAAAGGTTTTAATGCGAGCACCCACAGGCAGGATCATCACGGATATGTAGTTGCACAGTCATTTGCGATTCCTTTCAGTTGTAGTTTTCAGCACAATTAATTGGCAACCTGCGAACGCTTTACAGATTTTCATCCGTATCCTTTTTTTTGCATGCCCTCTCTTTTTCTCTCATTTCCATATATGCATCCTTTTATGCATGCTATCTCTTTCTCTCGAGTTAATTGTACTCTCTGCGACATGTTAAAAATGCTGACAAATGGCATTCGAATCGAAATGTTGTTGAGTTAAAATGACTGCAATTATTTCCAGGGGCAGGAGCAGGAGTTGCACGGAGCATATTATTCTTGCAATTGGCTGTGAATGCGGGCTGCGTGGCATAAATGGAATGACATTTACTTCAATAAGCAAATAATTAATTTTCGAAATCTTTTCAATTATTTTTTATATTAGCCTGCAAACCAGCTTTCAAAAAGGTACATCGGTTTATGGAGCTTGTTGGTGATATCAGTTCGGAATTCAAAAATATTCACTTTTTGATTAACTTATTTATATAATAAATTATAAATTTAGTCGATGTAATTTTGTTTGCAATCTGAAATTTTGGTTATGTTTTCTTCTTTACTCTTAAAATAAAAATCTTCAAAATTTTACGATAATATTTTTTTTTAACTCTAAATAAGCTGCTTTCAGTCACCGATTACAACACCGTATCAACATTTCAACGATTTATTGTTGCACTTTAGGAAAAGGCATATCGGATTCTTTATATTATTCATTCAGAAATTTATTATTTTGAGATATTTTGATTATTTTCGTTTTATCAAAAACTTCTAGAAAAAAATTATTTCAATTTATCAAATTGAATCAATGCTTTAACTTAGCAATTATGTTTTTTTAGAAAGAAATACAAAAATATGTTATTAGTAATTATATTACTTCAAAAATGCATTGAATGCTTATTTGCAGCACCTATAAAGATAATTAAACACAAAATTTAATGATAAAGTTGTATTTTTCAATATTAAATTGAATTAAATATTATTTATTTATTATTAAATTGGGAGTGCAACTAATTATATGCCAAAGTTTCACTAGACGTCCAGTACCAACAATTGTTAAGATTCTATAAAATTATTTTGAATTTTCAATTATGTTGTTTTTTTTTTTCATTTAATTCGAAAATAACCTCTTGAAAAAATCACCTATACCTCGAAAACTTCAGGAGCTGGAGTCGACAAACTATACCATTATTCCAGAAAAAATGAAGTTTATCGAAACGCATCGATTCATATTACCCTTCTCCAGCAGTATAATATCCCGGGGAGCTGTAAGTTTCTCAAAATGAAAGGGGGAAGGTTTAGGTGCATTTGAGTTACAATTCACAATCCATTAAAAAGCCTAACACCATATCGTATCATGTCGAAGTGTATAATTACGTACCTCTTTGAGATTATGGTATATGAGCTCGAGTTGTATTAAGTAATCTTACTGATGCGAATTATTATGCAGAACCTGAAGATTTTTAACTCTTACAAACTGTAAAATATTTCGAATTAAGACTTGGTGGGGCAATGAGTGAAGCATACTTGCATTAGAACTGAAAAAATCAGATTGCGTCTTACCTATAAAGCGATTCTCTATTTGACTTTACATAATTTTAAAACCAAGTGTGCAAGTCGGAAACAAGTGGGATGATTTCTGAGCCTTCAATAAATTGATCAATATTCAATGTCAGCTCTCTCACCCCCAGTAATATATATACGATGTTTTTAATTCTTAAAAAAAAAGTTCTTTCATCGATCTACTTGTTTTTTTTTTTACTAATCTAGGTTTATATAAAACCAGTTGTTTAAAAAAAATTCCGAATAATTAAAGATAAAAAATGTTTGCTCATGAATCGTGGGGCACTTCACAGAACCATTAATAAAAAAAAAGAAAAGTAATTTGAATACCCCATGTACATACAGTACAAAGAGTTTTCCGAATTTTTCAGTATGTCAAAGAGTGAAATAGGAATTGTAGTATTTTTAAATTAATTACATTTCGGTTTCATACAAAAAGATTCGAATATATATATATATATGTACTCATAGTAATAAATCGGTTTTGAAAGATTTTGTTTTTTATAATAATAGACACAATAGATACAATTACTTTGTAAATATAAAAATGTAACAATTCTAAAGCTCTTTACAAAACGTTAAAAGTAAAAGTTTTAAAAGATGACATGCGTGTAAGTCGGTCGTTGACGACTTTGTGATACCCTGTACCACTTCTATACAAAAAGTAGAAACCAACCAATCAAACGGTTGACTTGGACACCAAATCTAAACGTAAGATAAAGCGTACAAATTTTGAGAATGATCAAACTTGGTACAGTACTTGGTTATGTAATGTTATATACTCAAGTATTTTTGTTCAAATTCGGTTCATTGATTGGGAAAACCAAAATTATTGGTAATCCGAAAAGAATTTTTCGAACTTAGCCCAATGGTAACTATACAAGAGAATTAAACATAAAAACACGAATTGGACAATGAAATGTTAGAACCCTTAAAACCCTTCGTACAGACATAAATGTCAATTACAATGGAATGTTAGAACCCTTAAAACCCTTCGTACAGACATAAATGTCTTTCCAGTTTAGCTAGCTTTTGTGGTTCTCCCCTAATCGGATATCTGACTTTTCACACCATATCTCAATGCAATTTTTTGTGTATCATTGTGACATTGGGAGGCATCCCAGAAAAGGACATTGTCCAAGTTTCGATGTCGAGAAAGTTAATTAAAAAAAGAAAAATAAATTTTAATCAGCAAAATTGGAAACACTATTTATATGTTTCACATCCGACATCTATGAACTGTGCTCTATGAACTATGCTCATGGATAAGTTGGAGTTGGCCCTATTTCTAAGAAATCATTAATAAGTTCCAGAAGCGTAAGTAATTAAATTTTTTAGACGGGGTTAGAACTATTGAAAAAAAACAATACTTACACTCAGCTTGGCATTATAATGAAGGTATGCAAACATTCTTATAACAAAGTAAGGCGATATCGAACCGATTTTAATAATATGAATTAAATTTCTTCAAGTATTGTTTGTAAAGTCTTTAGCCTTATGAGAAGCTCTTATTATTACAACTTATTCTATTGGCTGCACGTTGTTGATAGATATTAGTGGTTCTTAAAGTTCAATTCTAATAAATTATTCTCAATAAGTTTCAAAATCTTTAACTTTAATGGATCATTAAAGTTAACAATGGTAGTATTCATTAAATAGACTCTATGTACACATGCATCATAGTATATAGAACTAAATCGGTCATTGCTTATCAGAGAGTTGTCGACACCATTGCTGCTGATATTAACACTAACAACAAATTTTTGCATATGTATGTGTGGCATACATACATCTAAACATATACACATATATATATACACTTTATATATTATATATACAAAGAGGGGCAGCTTAACTGATAGCTGGAAACTAAGTCAGCTAATCATTGAATGCAAAAATCG
Source organism: Chymomyza procnemis (assembly GCA_035046065.1). Classification (NCBI taxonomy): domain Eukaryota; kingdom Metazoa; phylum Arthropoda; class Insecta; order Diptera; family Drosophilidae; genus Chymomyza; species Chymomyza procnemis. Next base: position 3,735,013 of record JAWNOJ010000023.1, on the reverse strand, counting down.
TTTATAAATCAATAATAATCTATGAAGTCCAAATGTATACACTATATTTGTGGGTATGTAAGTTTGTAATCTTACGTCTGCCTATTGTATACATACATATGTACATAAGTATGTGTAAATATGTGGTGCTTCCCTTATCAGTTAAATAGCTGATAAGCAAATGAGAAATAATACAAAACTGCTGAGCACTTAAATAAGCAAGCCACAGTAGTGGCACATTGTATGCGCACACTATTACAAGTACAAAACGTATATTTTTCAAAATAGTGGTATCCAAATAAGAATAAAAATCTTTTAAAACCGGTTGTATGATGAAGATAAAGGCTGATCGGTATGGAATCAACAAGTTAACCAGGTTAAATAATCAGAATAAGGTTCAGCGGCCAGCAGAAATGTCCTAAAAATAATTTCCTATGGAATAACCTCAATATCAGATACCTTGCCTCTTAGATGCATGAAGACAGTAAATACCAGCCACTGCTCTCTGCAGTTGCAGCACAAGGGGATTCTGGTATTTATACCCAGGTGCTGCCTGAAAATGGTCTATAAAAAATCATATAATTTATTAACAATATTCGTACGTGGAATCCCCCATGGAATTTGTGCAAGATCTTACGGTGGTGCCATTACGATGGCTATTATTTTAACATTATTTAAGGATCTCTTCCAGTTGCCGCCATTATATAACCTAGGAATAAAATCTATAACAGTATTTACGCCTACAAGGTAGATTATTTATTAATTACCCAAATATTGTGCGCGTGTAGGAATAGTTTTCTCAAGCACAAGAGATAGATTTCTAATTTTCACTCACTTCTATAAGGTTGGATGTAAATATTAATATAAATAATTAAATATAATAAATATAAATAATTTCATAGTTTAATAGTTGCAGTTATCCTCTGTTGTGATACATTTTATTCCGTTACCAAATCTTTATTTCGCTTTCCAATCTAAAGAAATTTTTGATTCGGGCATCAACGAGTGAAGTGTTTAATCTTAAATTCGAAAATCGCCATGACACGGTATATAAAGTATTCTGCATATTATGCAAAAATTGCAACAAACAATAGATAAATTAAATTTAGATTGTAATAATTCCATTGTAAAAAAAATTTCTAGGGTTTCTTTCCTATTAGACACATAGATTTTTCAAGAATCATAAAATTTGTATTAATATGGGGTACAAGTGAACTTTTAATAAAAAAAAAATAGATTATTTGAACAAACTATTCAAAAGTTTGTATTATTATATCCTAATATTATGACCGAAAAATTAGTACAATTATCTTAAAACTTTATAAAAATTTTGTGTATTTTGTAATCTTACCGGTATTAAAACGACTCTGAAGCATAATACAAGCAATTATATTTACCCCGTGATAAATGTATTTGATGAAGCACGAAATTTTTCCTTGATTATGATTGCCAAAAATTATTCTAAAATCCATTTGAAAAGGTGCCAAATAAATTTTATAAGTTTTATTCAATTATATAGATTTCAATTTTTACTTTTTGAATTAACAAAATAAGTTTTGTAAAAAAAATTGATTAATGCTGAAGTGTATTACGCTCTGACAAATGTTCAATAATTTTTTTTTATAAATTCCTGTTAAATATTTAAATTTCCTAAGGTTGGCATTACTAACCACTATCGGATTACATCGGATTTTTGGTACTCCAAAACAAGCTGGGTCCTGCACCACTTGTTCTTTCCATCTTTGAGTCTTCAGCTTCTTTTGTCGACTTTCGTATCGATCACCTTCTTTGTTGGAGCTCCTGCATCCATACAACATGACCGAATCAGCGCAAATATTGTGGCGATATACGCTCGTGTACCCAGGACAGGACAGCTTTTTCGGACGGTATAGGACTCTGCTACACATTTTCCAACTAAGAACACAGTAACACCCTCTTGGCAAGTGTGACTCCTCGCTTAACCTCCACGCTGATAACAATAAGGTTGTGCAGCAAAATGTATATTACGAATGAATCGTTTTAATATTTTATTTATTGAAATAATTGTTTAACTTTGTTTGACTTACACATTTCTCACACCTTAGCAGCGCCTTGTGCTAAAACTTTTTTGAACCACTGTGCGTATACACAACGTATGCCTGGCTGGGTTTTTTTTTATGTAAAATGCAAATCGCTTAACTTTGAATTTAATTAAAATAAATTTTAAAGAACTCTTTAAGTAGGCTGTAAATTTATTTTTCTCTCTCTTTTATTTAATTGACTTAATTAGTGAGCTTTGGTAATGTCTTTGGTGTAAGATTACATAATAAAATAATAAAAAAAATACGTTCAAGTATTGGACGTTTCTTTTATTGTTAAGCTTAAAAATTGTACGCTAATTTGGCTGGCGAGCCGGAAAAAAGGTAAACAATGTGCTCCAAAGTAATATTGTTGCCCCAATGTTTTGTTTGTTCAACATGGCTGGGGCACTTTTGCTTTGTTGTTGTTGCAATCGTTGCCGCCTATTGTTGAAGCTGTTGTTGCTTTGCCACTTTGCATTAACGCTTCATATATATGTGGACACAGATACACATATACACATAACGTTGACTACCCAGCTGACCGAATGTATACGAAAAATCCGTCGTTATTCAATAACGTTTTGATTGTTACTGGATTACTATTTTATAGTTAATTTTCGTAATATTTTTGCTCACAACATTTGTTAAAAAAGCACAAAAATGAGGTTTGTTTACCACTCAAAATATCAGCAACTATTACTTGTTTGCATTGTGTAAGAAATGCACTTACTTGCATTTAATATTATTTGTCTAATATATAACATTTAGTTTTTGTCTGGGATGCATACATATTTTAGCTGAACTTCACTATTCTGGCGTGTCGCTACATGAGAATCTGTACTAAAAACTTTTAGATTAAGCAATTAAGATTAGATGTAGTTTATAATCAAATTTGCTTTTGAAGTAAAATTTGTTAATGAAACTTATTGCTGAATATTGGCAAGATTTTTTTTTGAGAAAAAGAAATAACGAATTTTCTATAATATCTTTTTGGTTTTAACATAACATTTTTACTATTTATTTGGTTTACCTACCATTGTCTAGCCGCGATGTCTCCTGTGGCTATAACCTCTCAGACAAATATTACACCGGGAACAAAGTAGAACTTTGAAAACACAAGGCATGTCATGTACACTCACTCAATTTAATGCCATAACAACAAACAGAATAATTATAGGAATTTATTTTAGTTGTACTAGCAGTTTATTTAAATTTCTAAGAAAATTATATTTACTTCTAAAAGTTTTATTAAAAATCAAGTCTAGGAACTTATATTTTCAAATTATTGGTATCTATTACTTGTCCTTTGTTTATTTTAAATAAATGTTGAATTTTATTTATATTATACAAGCTCTTCACTAAGTAAAAGAAAAATTGTTACCTTCAACTTGCTAGTACTAGGAAATCATTTGGTTACAAATGTTGCTGCTCAGTCAACGTGATCTGAATTCTTGAATGATACGTTATCATAAATTATACAAGTAGCTTTCTGGATCACAATGCCAACAGCCCATTCTACGGTAAAACATTGTACGAACCAACCAGTTAAACAAATACTACAATTAAAACGCGCTAAAATCGTTGAAAATATTTCGAGAGAGAACAACGTTTTGAAACGACTTTTAAGACATTCATAGAGCTTTATAAGTGTATAGTGCTAACACCTAGTTAAATTTAAGGCTTACTTCTACGAAATGTTAGTTGTTTTTTTTTTGTTGTGTAAGAAATCTTTATTCTTCTTTATATTTAAAATCTGTCCTTCTTCTGTAAAAATTAAGTATTTTGAGAATAGACATCAGTTAAAATTGAAATAATTATTATATATCATTGCCTCAGGCCCGAATTTTTTCCCTATTTGTTAACAAGGGCAAGGGGGTGTGGTCTTGGGAATCTTCTTGTGATCTGGCTGTTGTTCAGCAGGCTGGTGGCATGAATGAGTCTTATTTTATTTTATTTTTTATTTGCATATATTTATTAGGTGATGAAGGATTTGGTGGTAATACCCATTTTTTCTAAGTATTTCATATCTTTTATAAACAGAATTTGCATTATAATGTTTTCTAGAACGTATTAACTGTGTATAAACTAGCTTTATAGAAATGGAAGTATTTCGCATAAGCTAGTAATCTTAAAACTTAGAACTTAATTTATTATTTCATGCAATAATGAAATACTTCATGGCACAGATACTGGCCAGACATTTGGTCTGCTGGCATACGTTGACTGCGTTGACTATGTGGACTACGACAATGACAAAGGCAACGGCGACACACAACGGAGATGGCCAAACAAACTGTTGATAATTGAGTAGACGCAGCGACAACGGCAAACAGCACGTCGACAACAACAACTACAACAGCAAGTGCAACGAACAGAACGAACAGCAGCAAAATAATAAAAATAACAACAAAAACAGCAGCACATAGCGGCATAGGCTTCACTTTATGCGTTTTCCTTTGCCTTTGCCTTTGACATATCGCTTTATAGTGCGCTCGTGCGAGAGCGAGTGCAAGTGGGAGTGGGCGCGTTGATGGTGTGTGCGTGTGTGTGTTTGAAGTGGGTGAGCGCGGCAGCGGCGGGTGCCGCTGAGGGCCGGCCATTTAAGAGTTCAATCATATGAGCAACGACGTCGTATGCGCTGCGCCTTCGCCTTCGCCTTTTTTTTAACATAGCCGACGACAACAACGAATGTTGTTGCTTTTGCTATTATTGTTGTTGTGGCACATGCATATGCTGAAAAAAGCAACAACAATAAATGTTATAAAAAAAAGGCATAGAAGCTGTTTGTTGCGGCTATACGGATTCACTAAATGCTCTATACTTAATCGCTGTTGAACATTCAACTCTAATTTTAGGCCAAAACTGCGGTGACCATGTAAAATGTGTTGTTTCAAACAAAATACGTTGCCGGCAAATGCAATTAATAATTCATTTATAAAAATTATCTAACGCTAAGTATATTTGTGTGTTGTGTAGGGGAAAGCATAACCATATCGAGCAAGATTATAAACTGGAGTCATAGATACAAGCATTCAGCAGCAAGAAAAAAGGTGCAGAATCATTTTTTAACGATTTGATATTAAAAAAAATTGTATGTTATGGTTTAAAAATTCATGGAAAAGTTGCTTTCTTTTAACTTAAAAAAAAATAGGAGAACACGTTATCGTCACGTCAACGCGATGAAATTTTTAATTGCAGTCAACTGATTCAACAATATGCAAATTTGTCGATTGAAAATTGTTCCAAAATAAATAAAGGAATTATCAGAATAAAAGCGAATATGGCTGCATAAGTTTAAAGCAGATTTTGAGCGATAGCTTAAAATGAAATGTTGCGTCTATTTGGGAAACGTGCAAAATACCTAACTCATTAAAAGATTTTGACTTAAATAAAAAAATGCATTGTTAGTTAGCGCAATTGATTATTAGATTTTTTGAATATATATTTGTCAAGAAACAGTTGATTGCAAAAAAATTTTAATTTTTAAAATTATTAAAAATAAAAGAAAAAATGCTTCTATTTAAAATTATGAATATTTTTTTTGTATCTAATTGTTTATATGTATTTTATCAATATGTGACAAAAAATATGAACAAAGACAAATATGTATAAACTTCTAAAGATATACAACTTTTTAGGTTTTAGGATCCTTCCTTTTCGATTACGTGTGATTGGGAAAATACTTGGATCATCAAAATTTATAAAATAAGGCTAAATTTTAATATAAATATGTTACTATGGGTAATGAATGTACTCGTTTCCGTTTTTGGTATTTCTTCTTAATAACTTGCGTGTGGTTGGGTTAAATAATAATTTATAATTAACCATCACTCTAATCTATGTAAGGTCTCCTCCCCTGGGGTCCTGCCGGCCTGACGTAACCTAACCTTACGAATTAAATGTATAAGACCAGAATACGGATTATCATGAATTTCTGGCATTTTGATGTTTCAAAAATAATTATTTTATAGAAAAAGCTAAATAGATTCCCTAACGATTACCCTTTAAAAGAGCGAAGAGCGTTTTCTGCTTATTTGCTACTACGAATTGTTTTCATTCATCGCGACTTTGGACAAGAGCTATTAAGGATTTCAATTCAGTGCTTGTCTGCAAATTTTTATTTTATGGTTACAAATGGCATCTCTTAATCTTACAGAAAATTATGAAATTCCTCACAGTACTTTCTGATCCATATTATTATTATTATCCATTTAACCTTCAGTTTCATTGTTAGTAATCTTAAAAGGCATTTTCTTTAGTCTAAAAATAAAAGATTTAATTCATACAAAATTAAGTTAATTAATTAAAAAGGTGCATAAAATTATTTGATGGACCGAATGAAATTTAGATTCATCGTGATTAAACCCTCTTGCTCTATTTTGTTAGTCTCTTTTATAAAAATGCTTTGTTAAAAGCTTCATTTTTTATTGAAGAAAAGATTATAACACTGCTAACCAAAGCAATAAAAGATCATTTTCTGTATATGGCTTGGTTACTAGTTTTACGGCTAAAAAGCATTAAAAAGGCAAATATGTCTGAAAAGCTGCTCAATTGGCACAACTGCATCGTATTGATGAGCGGTATTGCGAATTTTAAAAATCATGAATTCTATTGTGAATTTTAAGCCACAGCGACAGCGTCGATTGTAATATAAATATATCGTGGCAGTGACTCTTAGATCGTAAAAAGATGTGTATTCGATTGCCTACTTATAAGGCTAATTATGCCTATAAAGTCAAATTGCAGTTTTAAAATTGGACCGTTTGATACTTGTCACTTTTAGGAGAAAACTTTTGGAATACTGGTACTTAATTTTTGCTCTTCGTGGCTTAAATTGGGACCCTAACATCCGATCCCAATTTTCGTAAGCTGCGCCTTTTCCAAAATGATTGCAGAACATGCCACATTGCGATTTTCTGCATAAGTTCTTACTTGAATGTACTTCTAATTCTAAACAAAGTTACATTTGTCGTCCAATCCAGTGTAACCCTTTATTTTCTTATTTTGCCTTTTCCAAAATGATTATAGAACATGCCACGGTGCGTTTTGCTACATAAGTTCTTACTTGAATGTGCTTCTAATCCTAAACAAAGTTACATTTGTCGTCCAATCTATTGTAACCCTTTATTTTCGAGCTTTATGCCAGCTACGGTTGTAACATTAATAATTAGTAAAAAAATTTAATTTTAATTGAATATTAGGTAAAACTGATCATTGTATTAAATAATTTTTTTTATGACAAAAAGGGCGTTCGATATACATATACCAATTCAAACAAACAATGCAAACTTACATTATATCTTACTTTTTACTTATACATTATTTTGTGGTTTTTATATTATGAAAATATTTTGAAATTACTTTAAAGGGTTTTTATGACAGTATGACAGTAAGGGTCGATCAACAAATAAAGGTTAAAGAGCAGCAATTTTTTTTAGGATTCATTAATAAAATTGAATTTAGCTGTACATAAAAAATATACAAAACATAAATTGCTGATGCAACTGATAGTTTAAATATATAAGCTGCAAGCACACACAGCTCGCTAGTGTAGCGTGCACGTCAACTGGACTGGCCAAGGCAAATAATTTGTTTATGCTTATTGGATACCGCTAGCTCTTGTTTGTCGTAGCTGCTCTCACACACGCACACTTACATACTTGTTCACGAGCACAAAAATGCAATCTGTCTCACTCGTTCGTAATAAGCTTATTGTGAGTTTTGCAAGTGTGTGCGTGCGTTTGAGCGTCTGTGTGTGTGCATTTTGGCATTCGTCGTTTTTCGCTTAGCTTTCGTGTGGCATTGTTGTTGCTGCTGCTGCTGCTGCGTTGCCAGCTGTTGTTGCTGTGTGTGCTGCTGCTGCTGCTGTTGCTGCCCGCACGACTGTTGCTTCCCTTTGTTGTTGCTGGCTCGTGTTGTTGTTGTTGCCATTGTGCACACTGTTGCTGTTGTTTACGAACTAACCAGCACAAGCAGCGCAGTCAGCGTGCCAACCAGCTGGTTGTCGCTGCCAGTTTCGTTTTAATAGCTGCTGCTTTCAGTTAGTTTGATTTTGTGAGTGGCCGCGTGCGGGTACGGTTCGGGTTGTCGTCTGTCGTCGCGTCAAAGCTTAGCTTTGGCTTAGTTCTTATTATTTTGTTTAAACAAATTGTCGCTTTGACAAATTAAAAAAACCACACACACACACACAAAAAAAAAACAAACGAATGATTTAACTACAACAAGAAAGCAACGCATAAAACTTAAATTTGTTTTCGTTCAAATTTTTCGTTCTTTTTAGTTTGCTTTGGTAAATTGCTTAACTTTATTCTAGTACCCAAATCCCCAAAAAAATAATGAAATATTAGGCAAACAACAACAACAACAATAAATGCATAACGTTTTGCTCCTGTTTTTTGTTTTTTGGTTTTTGTCAAAAAAAAAAACCAACAAAACTTAAGTAAAGCACCATAAATTAGAAAAAAAAGAGCAGGCGGCGTTAAAGAGCACACACAGATAACGAAATAAAACAAAAAAGAACCAAAAAAAAAAAAACAAAATAAGTTCAAATCATTTGTTATTGCATGATGGAAAATTACTATGGAAAGTTTCATATATATTTTTTGTTTCAAAGCGCGCACGCATATCAAATATAAAATTCAAATCAAAGAATAATAATAATAAAAATATAAAATTAAAAACAAGCCAAAATTCAAGATACTCGAGCAGCGCATTTAATGACCGGCGTTTGTTGTTGTTGTTTATTTAGTTTTATTTTTTTATTTTTGGCAAAACTTATATTTTATTTCATTGTTGTTGTTGTTTACGTATTGTCATATAATTTATAGCAAAATTTCGGAATTTCAGTTTTATGCCGTAAACATGCTGAGCAAAAAGAAACAAAAAAAAAGCGCGCCAAAACTCATGCATGGAATTTTTTTTTCCTTTTTTCAATTTGCCCTCTACAACCAAACGAAATTCGTACAAAAATTATGAAATATTTATAAACATAAATGCCAAAAATATAAACATAATATATCTAATGTAATTATTTTATATCTATCTTTTACAGTGTTTTCATTTTATATATGATTTACGTTTTGGAATTTCTCAAATTCTGTTATACAAAAAAGCTTCAGTGAATCTTTCAAAAAACTTGAGTTTCAAAATTTTTAAAGTGCTTGTTTTCCTTAGAAAAATACTTTTTGTTTTTATTTAGTTTATTTTTTTTTATTTGAAATAAACACGTTCCCCAACGGCCGTGCTTTTTACGCCTTATTGTTGTTATGTCGTTTGCCAACGTCAACCACGTCTATAAACTGACATTAACGAAGTCAAACAGCCAAAATTGTCTACTCCAAATCTGACATCGATACCCGGCTCAACTCATTTACTACAAGCTTATAAAATCCATGCCCTGTTTGCCTCTTCAAACCCGCTATGGTAAGTTTTCTGAATGTTTTATTTTTATTTTTATTGTTGTTGGTATCGATGTTTTCTTGTTTCCAAAACCAGTTTCCAAAAATGGTTATTGTAATTTAAATCTGTTTTATAAGCTTGATGTTAATGCATAAACTCCATTTAAATTACTATATACAACAATTGCAATTCCGACAAGGTGAAAATTTAAATACATTCTAAAAATAAATTTCTATATATATACATATAGTGTTTGAGTTTGTATTTCTGTGTTCTTCGCTGTGTTTACGCTGAAACTCCTTGAATTCGAAAAACCAATATTTTTACTTATTTTACTCAACTCTATGCCAGCTGTTAGGCACTCTTCTCCATTAGCGAATGCTAAACACACTTGTGTAATAGGTGACAATAAAAGTTTGTCTCTTTCACTATTTATAAAATTTAAAAAAATTTATTTTTGTTTTATTCGAAAACTATGTTGGGAATCATTCTCTACATGTTTTTTTTTTGCTTGTGGCAAAAGCAAAAACCTTGAGAACCATACATGATTCCTTCTCTAAATTGAATTGCAAAATCAAAATTTTCAAGTTATAAATAAAATTTGTTAAATCAAAACGATCGTCGCTGGGGTGATGCAGAAAATTGATTATTAAAAAATAAAAGTTGAAATTACTATTTCGCTGAAATACTTAAGTCAATTGAACTTGAAAAATATTTTGTGCTTTATTCGGTTAAAAAGAGTTTTTGATTAGTTTTCGTTTTTGAAAAAGCTTCTTTTCATCATCTACGAAAAACTTATCATTTAAAATCCCATCACAGTCTTATACATATGATTATCCAAAACTATGCCATGTTTATTTATTTTATTAAATATTTCTTAAGATCAACCGAGATCTAAACTTTATATACATATGCTTGCTGACATTCAATTATAATGGGTAGTTTTTAAGAGTTATGTGAAGCTTTTGTTACCCGTCATTGAAAGTATCCGAAAACGTAACACAACGTTCTCGATAACTTTTTAATTATAGTTTTTAAAATTTTATAAACTATGCAACATAATGGTATTTATTGCATAAGTGCAACAATAAAATTTGAGAGAGAGATTGTAAATCTAATGTCATAGATGATTTTGTCAATTGATCGGAAACGGCATAAAAAGATGTTATTTTGAGAGTTTGCAAAAAATACATTTCATTAAAAAAGTTATCTTTAAGTCGATAAGATGATTGATACAATTTAATTAATACATGAATATAGTTCGTAAGCTGATTCCAATTTTGGCGCTCTCCTCTTGCTTTCTAGTGCGACACTTATAGCCCCACAGATAACAGTCAGGATACGTTAGTTCTTGCAATAATTCTGGCTGTTCTTTCGTCAAAACTAGACAATTTTGTATATCCATAAATCTATTTTAATGGAAAGTAGCTTCGCCTCTGAACCAAATTCTACTTGCCTTAAAGAGCATAAATTTTGACAAAAATTTGTTGATAATTTGTAAGTGATGTCCCATGATAAAGTATTGTTCAAACTGAATGTGTTTGCCAGTAACATAAGGCAAAGAAAAGATATCAATTGTTAAGTAAGTTACTGCAAAGTATTGCCAAAAAACCAGCTGCAAAAAATCACCCTTTGAAGTCATTGTCTTCGCAACGGTACTTCTTTCGTGGTAAAATATTGAGAGGTGAAGCTTTGCCGTAATGGAATAATTTTTAAGTTGTAGAATCCGCAGTATAGAGCTAAGTTTTTGAAAATTGTTCTAATTTGAAGAATTTCTTTAAAAATCTTAATGTTGTATATTTTTAGACAGCTGTTTTAGGGCCCATTTTGTGTGTATTCCTTAATATCATCAAAAAATTAAAAAAAAAAAATGATGTGAAAAAATACCTGTGCTTTGACAACATCTTTTATAAGCCTAATATTATTTTACTTTTAAATTTGATGACTGAGGTTCTAGATGTTCTAAAAAATTCGCTTGTTTTCTCTAAAATGTCGAAGAAAATAAAGCACTTTTTATGAGACAAATTTATTGTCACTCGGAATAGTGAAGGTGCAGGCTTTGCTCCTCTAATCAGACTTGCTTACATTGCATGCATATTAGTTCCATTAGGATCACAGGTGTGCGTGCTTAGTATTTATGGATAGATAGATAGACAGTACGTACGTGTATATCTCTATGCAAGAGAGAGCTAATACCTTTCTAAGCCACATCAATTAGCAGCCTTTCAGCTGGCCAGTGCAAAAATCAACTACAACTATGCCGTATCCAATACATCAATTTGGACGTCAGACTACGGCCAATACTAATGCAACTGTTTTTAAATGCAGACTCACGTACTCACAAAATCCTATGAACCTGACGGGGTGTTCCATTAAATGCTGCCCTAGGAGGCTGCGTACAGTTACAGGCGCTGTTGTTACTGTTGTTGTTCTGATTGGGTCGGGGATTGGGCCCAAAAGGAGTAAGCTGCTTTTCAATAAGCCCAAGACAAATGAATGGTCGGAATTTTAAAATCAACGAGTATTGCGAGTATTTTTGTTGTAATCATGAAACTATGAATGTTCCAAAGATGATGATGTTTGTAGTTTTGGAATACTTTCTGTTTTTTTTTGTTCTATTTTTTTTGCCCCCCCCTCAAATGCTTAAAACGTAAGCGTGGGTAGCATGGCTGGAGTGCATGCTTTCAATATGCTTCGTGAGCAAAAAGTGCGGGAGCATTGTAGACAAAATCCACGTATACCAGATACATTCTTCGTACACCTACGTAGAGTCAGTCAGTCAGGCAGTCGCACACAAGCAAAACATATTTCAATTTGTCTGCATCTTTCAGCATGTAGAAGCAGATAGCGCCGCTATCATCTGTTGCACATAGATACATTCGTAATGTGATGGAGTATGTACTTTCGTGGGCCTATATATCTGCATGTTTCGCACTATATATATAAATGTATATAAGCTTCTTGGGGACAAGAAAGTAGCCACATGGGGCACATCTCATATTGGATATTTTATAGACCACAAATGAACCAATATGTTGAACATGTTGCATCCTTTGTTGTATGTTTTGCATATTGCCGTTTATCATTAACCGCCGGATATAATATGTTGTGGTTGTCCTTTTGCCTGACAAACAACATAGTAAACATGCATATATATTGTTGTGGTACAAGGTATGTGACATCCAGCGTACATTTGAACATATTAATATTGCACTATCAAGTACAGGTTTATATAGGGTGTGTTTTTAATTTAATTTTTTTTGTTAATGAGGCTTTAACAGTTGTTGAGCAAAACAGCTTTAGCTGTTGTTTTAGCGATTTATCATGAATGGAGTTGTTGTATTAAGAGGGGTTTCAAAGACTCTTAATGTCAAGTGGTTTTCACTGGGATTCAGCGTTATGTTTTAGATTAACACTGTGACGCATTATGAACAAGATACACGTGTAAAAATCTAATATACTTTGAAAAGGGAAAAATTCCAGCTTATACGCTTGTATATTCTCAATAGAAGCAGAAATCTGCAAAATATAAAGTCAACCTAAACAATTGTCACAATTCGGTGAGAGCTGTGGCTGCTATTTTTTGATTGAGTTGGGAAAATATATATTGCACTTGCAAGAGTGCACATTAAAAATTCGGTTTGGCAATGCAAGCCACATTCTGAAAAGAATAGTTTTCCGCTGCACCATTCTCTACATTGCGCTGATATATCTTATCATATTCTTTTTAAAGTATAAAGTATAACATTTTTAAAATATAATGGGAAACAGATTTTCTGACATCTTTTTGAAGTTATAGTATATTCAAGATGCGCCTTGGTTGCTGGGTTTAAACTCTGACAACCTTTTATGTAGCTTAAGAGTCTGCCCATGACTGCTTAGAAATCTGCAGAAATCCAATCATTCATATTTCCAAAAATTTTAGTTTTCAAAAAAATATATGTGGACTTACACTTTTAATTTTTTTTCGACACGCCCAAGAGTCGAAATCTTGTAGATAGCGACGATGTAGAAATTGTTAATTGTCGTCTCATGAGAGAAGCGCTTTAAAAAATCTCAAAACCCCTGAAATGCAACACTTGAAAAAGCACTCTGTATAATGACATGCAGATAATTAATTTTCCATGAAACCGCCAATGTTTGGTGATCAAATAATGAAGACGGAAACTTATATAATCACGTAGCTATTGAGGAGTACAAATTGAGTCTCAATAAATATAGATACGTGATTTATGCCCTTAAGATGTTGCCTATTGAATATTGCACTTTTTAGGTATTTTCTTAGCACTAAAAATATGTTCGTTTTTTATAAACTTAGAATTTTTGTAGGATTAAAAATCCAATTAATTCAATGTTCCTTAGAATTTACAATGGATATTAAACTAAGTTCGTCATGGATGTGGACTACATAGTTGGGGTTTGTTTTTTTCCATGAATTGTAAATGGCAAATACATTTTCGCTAAAGACTGCAGCATGACAGTTATTGATGCTTCCAAACACTATGTTATTTCTTTTCGTCATCCTATCCAAAATTTCAATTTTTGACCCCTACCACTACCATTTTGTAGACACAATTATATCGTTGTCAAATTCAGTATAAAAGTGTTTTGAAAACACAATATGTATAAATTCGGACTATAGCACATTTAGTAAATCAGTAAAAAAATGCATTTATGTGTAAAGTATATAGCAAATTTTTGTTCGTTTTTATTCCCTGTACCATATGGTACAAAGGGTATATTAAGTTCATGCAAGGTGAAAATGTATGCAACAACTAGAAGGAAACGTTAGAAATGCCCAAAGTAACCTTAACTATGATCAGGGTGACTAGAGAAGTTGATATACCCATATGCGTCTATATGAACGACTAGAACTTAGAGATGGTAAGAACTAGGGTGACTAACTTTTCGAAAAAAATTATAGTTATACTAGAGGATGCCAGTTTACATTAGTGAGCTTGATTGTGGATGTTGGGTGCTACCTCTTAGAGTGCATTTTGAGCATAAAAAAATCTCATTCGTTACGATGAATAATACGGCTGATAAAAATATAAAAGAATTCAGCGTGGAAATGTTGTTAGATGTTTCCAACCGACTAACATCGGTTAACTTTCACAAAGGTAAATCGGTTTTCTTTAGAAACTAAAATCATTGTATTTCGTTTGTTTTTGAGTTCGCTACCAAATTGGTTGAGTGGTTGTAGTTGTAGTTTATATAAGGCCAATAGAACAAAACGGACAAAGTTTTGATATACCAATCAAAAAAATAGGTTTTTAAATATATTAAGCCCAAATTTGCTGCTTTAAAGGAAGTTTCTCTAAGTATGGTACCAAGTTTGATCAAAATCGGTTCACTGGAACTTATATGGCGCAAAACAAAAAAAATTCGACTTGTCCTCAACAAATTCACTTTATAAATCTATTTTACTATATTACATACCTTATATTTCATAAAAATGCGTCGCATATGATTAAAATACCAATATCATAATTGTTATAGTTTAAATCGGGTAAAAAATCAATTTTTATTTAGAATTTTGCATTTAATTTGTTTTTTAATATATTATGAAAAAATGGCATCAAATTATGCAAATCGTTAAAAGAAAGTCAATTTTTTTTTATTTCAGAGCAATATATTTCATTTTTTGCAGAAAATTGGTGCCTAAATAACTACTTAAACGTTCGTAATTTTTATTATTGTAATTTTTTTGTATTATAAAGTGTTTACGGTTTTCAAGAATCGTTTGAGAGTATCATATATATAGTTCGCAAAGGGAATATTGACAAAAAAAACTCGAAACATTGTTTTTTCTAAAAATATTGTAAGCAAGTCAACCAGTTGAACATGTCTAGAAATACTTAAGCATTATTAGTAATTTATTTGTATACCAAAACGTATAAACAATATTCCGCTTAGTTACTCTTATTTGTCTTAACAATATATTTCATAAAACGCAGCAATTAAATGAATCTCATTTAAATTTTAAATTTTCCAAACACTTTACTTTATTAAGTAAAAAACAAGTTGCTTAGGGCAATTATACCAGAATATCTTAGGTCAGAACACACCTTCGAAGTATTTACGCAATTTATTTATATATTTTTTTTGTATTTTCATGTACTGACTATTACCGATTTCAATTTCTTCTACATTTTTTTGGTTTTTATTTTTGTTTTCATTGCGAACATTTTGGACGCATGACAAGCGGCTAAAATACTTTGAGGAAATTGGCACTTGACCTACCACACGGAAATCTGAATTAAGCAACATTTTTGGATGTTTTTTGCTTTTTTGCTGTTGTTTCTTGCTATTTGCCAGTGCTTTCAATACATACAAACATAAGTACATACAGTATATATGTATATATATATGTACATATATCTATCTACCAATATATACAAAGAGGCCTTTATACAAGTACACACTTCGTTCGAGACAAGCATTTTTGCAGAAAGAATTCATAAGAATTATTTCTATTGTTTAGATTCTTGTCGAGTATATATTTATTTTTTTTCACAATTGAGTATTATTTATTGTATTACTTGGCCCTTCATTTTACATTTATTGAAATGAAAACAAATACAACAGATACGTATATATATTTTCTTGGGCAATGTGAACACAAATGTAAATTACAATTTATCTGGGGCATGTTTTTTTTTCTACAATTAATTTTTGTTGAATTTGAATATACATTCTTTATGTACTAGCGATCGAAGCTTAAGTTTTGTTTGATAAATTTTTATGATTTTAAACAAAGTCAAAGATATTGTAAATTTTAACTTATTTTTTTTAACCGACTGCAAGAGTACTATGTTGTAGAAACTCTATTTCGAATATTGACAAATTAACTAAAATTCTGTTGTGGACTTTGCTATATAATCAATTTATATTATCCGATTAACTTGGACTTGATTTAAATTGCAGCTTGAAATGGATAAGTCATATAATGTTAGAAATCATTGTAATAAATCAAAGCGAATTCATATCTGCTGTCTTTGAATTACAATCTATTATATCGAGCTAGGGATACTTAAAACCATTCTAAAAATGAAATCATTCACTTATTGTTGAAGCCCCCTGGATGGGTTTTGACCATAGACCTCTAACAGAAGACAAGTTAAAACAGATTTACTTAAATAGAGATGACGTCATTACCTACAGAATATAAATTAGACTTTTCAAAACTTAACTCTTAATATATAAAAGATAGATCGTAAATAAAAAAATATTTTAAATTACACCTCAATTTTACAGCAAAAAGTTTGCTAAATATTAATTTTCAATTTATTTTGAGGTTCAATAAAATAAAAATTTGTAAAAAAAATCAAAACCTCCTTTTTATGCGAAAGAAGGATATGGTTTTTAAACGCTCGATATTGTCAACTTGAAGCTAAGAATCTTTCTGTTGCCGAGTTTTGGGAGAAACCACGATAAAAAGATGAGTGTCAAATGGGTTATAATGGGAAAACAAGATTGTATTTTGTGAAAAATTTAAAAAAAAAAAGGCAACGTCTTTAGAATTCATTTTTTCTTATAATCAACATATATTTAGCGTACAAATTATAGGGTTGTTTCGAAAATCTTATTCAATTAAAAAGTAGAGTGCAGAAATAAGTATATGGTCAAATCTTTTATCTATCAAAGATTTAATTATTTATACTACTCACTTGAAAACGGAAACCTACATTGATATAGAATAAGATTTATGAAGTATAAGTAAAAACCAGAATGCATAAGTGTAGTTAGGGCCACGCAAAGTCAATGCTTAAGTTTGCAGCAAATCACTCGATTGAAATCCTCAAGGTTACACAAAGAGTGTTCGGCTTAATATCTTTATATCTGAAAGTGTAGTCTACAAGAGAAAACTAAAGAGACTGGAATATTCTGAGGCGAAATTATACCATTTGCAAAAAATGCAATCAGAAGAAAGTTTTTGTTGAGGAACCTTATCTCCCAAAAAAGTTAGAGAAAGAGGTCATCGTCATACTTATAACTGCTATATGAAAACCGACAGTATAATCCAGCTATAACTGGTAAAAAAGTAAAAATTCATGTACCCAGGTTCAGGATGTAGCCCCTCAAGAAAACACAGCGTGACTTAAATGAAGCAGCAATCTAAAACTTAAGGAAACAATTTAAGAAAATGTGGAAAGATATTATTATGAATCAACCAAATTGATATTGTCGGAAAGAGTGTACTTCAGATGGTGAAGTTTTTTTTTTTGCTCTAGCTTCTGTAGACTTTGAGATAACAATAAAAAATTATGTTTTTATTGATAAAGTTATTAGTGGAAAAAGACTAACTATTTAAAATTGAGATTAAAAATAATTCAGATTTTTTTTATAATTGTTTTTAATATTTAATTTAATAGTAGCTTCACTGATTTATTATTAGTCATACAAATATCTGCCTTTTCCTAGAGCTGAGAAGGATAGATATTTTTACTTTTACCTGCTATTCAAATGAAACCAAAATATTGTTTTTTATCGTCCATTGAATTTATTCAATGTTAAGCTGAATGTTTGGGTGTTGGAAGGTAACAAGGCTTACCTTTTGCGGGTACAATAAATTTAACTTCTCTAATTTATATTTATTAATTTTTTATAATAAAATTATCTGATAAAGGATTTTTTAAATTTAACTTCTCTAATTTATATTTAATTTAATTTTTCATAATGATATTATCTGAAATGATTATGTAGCTTCAGTAAATATTCTTTGCATAATGCTCAACTTATTTCCAGAGCTGTATAAAGTGGTGTCATCTACAAAGACTAGAGTAACCTTAAGAATCATGAGCAAGGGTATTATAAGCAGTAGATGCTTAAGCGGGACCCTGGGAAATGCCTGCGACTATACGGGTATACGACTTGACTTGATACCAGTAGGCAATTCTACCCAAAACTTTCTTTCTACTTAAAATGGTTTAATGGTTCTCTATTATTATAAGTTTGTAAAAGATACAAGGTGGTACCTATATTTTGTAGCTTATGCATTAGAACTTTATTTTTCCCCACAGTGTCAAACGCGGATGGTATTTCTATAGTTATCATGACTCTTGATACTATACTTCATTTTTTTTGAGCGGTAGATATAGCCGTGGTTAGATCTTAATCGAAAGAAGAATATGTTGTCTTGATTTTATAATACGCTTCAATATTTTTGAAAGTTCACTCAAAAGTCAAGTTAGATTATAATTTCAGTTTTTTTGAGCGCTGAATACAGCCGCAGTTAGATTTTTGAAAGTTCACTCAAAACTCAGGTTAGTTTATAATTTCAGTTTTTAGAGCGGTGGACACAGCCATGGTTAGATTTTAATCGAAAGAAGAATGTGTTAAGCCTTGATTTTATAATACGCTTCAATATTTTTGAAAGTTCACTCAAAAGTCTAGTTGAATTGGAATTTCCGGAGAGTCAAGAGGCTTATCTCGCCTAATTATTGCGGCAATTTTTGCCAATTTCCATTAGAGCACAACTAGCGAAAAAGCAATATGGGTCGATAGCGATTCTAAGTAGCTTTTCAGTAAAGAATCGAGTATTAATCGACTTTAATATTCACGATATTTAAAATATCGGAATGGCAAATTGCATTCATATAGACATAGCTCAATCGCTATTCGAGTTGATAATAAGCATTCTGATACAAAGGACGTGCTTCAATTACAAGTTAATAATTATAGAGCAACGCTTTTAAATCATTTGACTTTATGTATAATCAACATATTCGCAATTACTGTCGCGTAATATGATTTTGTCATTTGCAGTACAAACGTTTATTATGTGTTCGTTTATCAACGCCGGCCGTATACTCAATACGTTGCCCTAAAATCAAAAGAAAAACTTAAGAGGTGCTGCTAACGGCAATGCCAATTATGATATAAAAGGTTGCCAAGGAAATACACTACTTTTTTTTTTCTTTTTTTTTTTTTAACGGCTATCAATTAGTGTTAACACACACATACACACACACAGCAAGAGAGAAAGAAAGAGAGCGAGAGAGTGCGCATACACACAACTGTTGCTTGTTGTTGATTTGCTCATTGCCCGTTTGCTGTTGCTAAGCGCACAATGGCCAACAACAATGTCTGCTTAAAGCTTTTATATTTTACGCTCTTGTGTGTGTGTGAAAGTGTTGCCAAGGGGGTGAAGTGTGCGTTATATGCACTAAAAAATCACTTCAACTGCTCCAAGGGTTGCCCATTGAAGTATATTTAACTGAATGTTGCAATCATTTTAAGCGGATTTCGAGTGGGGTAATTTGTCGTTGATTTGCGGCATGAGTCTATCGATATATATAATCGTACATACTTTGCAGAAGTGCATTGCTGCATGAACGGGGTAGGCGCAGCATGTGGCACGAGGCAGACAAGTAAACAATAAAATAAAATGCCAATAATGACAAACAACTTTATATATATAAATATATTATAGCCATGTCAATATTATAGGAGTTTTATTGTAGAAGCGCTACAGTAACATTTATTAATATATATAGAAGAACTCGATAAACAAAAGCGAAATAAAATCGAGCAAAAACAAAAAGAGACGCACATAAGAAGCAAAGACATTATTGTTGTACAATTTTAAAACTAATATATGTGTTTTCTTGCATATTTAACATTTTATATCAAAGCATTTGCTACTGTTGACTTCTTTCAGAGTAACTAATCCCCTTTGACTGTGTTAAAGTGTGTTCAGGTACATCCTTGTGCCACTACATAGAGTACCAATACAAATAACTTTGTTCACTTATTTTATGCTCTACCAATACCATTTTATTAGTTGACCTGCTTATTATATATATACAATATTTTTCATATAATATAAATTACAGTTCACTTGACTGCACCACAAAAGGTAGTTAACGAACCCAACACACACACACACATGGAGTATATAATATAAACAATTACAACAACAAGGAACAATTTTTGATTTAGAAACTTTTGCTTTTTGACTTTGCATAGATAATGAAGAGTTTTCCCAGCGCCATTATAGCAAATTTCCCAGAAACTTACAGCTGCGTCCCAAATAGACATATTTATGTGCTGCAAATTGCCAGGAAAGCAGCTTAAGTGCAGGTAAAGAGTTTCCCTCCCCAAAAAAAATGTAACAATTTTTATAGATATAGGTGTATATAGGCGTAGAACTACAATATCAAGCAGATTAAGTATACGACATGTTATAAATTATAACTAGTATGCAACATCAAGTTAATTGTTTTGAAATAGCAATTCATTTGGCATGGCAGCGCACTATATATTGCAAGTACAACAATTGCAACAATAACAACAAGACTTCAATGTTAGCAACAACAGATACAGCAACAATAATAACAAATACTACTTAAATATCAGTCAGTAGTCACTACTATGGGCGCAAAAACGAGTTGACTGAACTTTAGCTGCAACAAACGTCTTTCAATGCGGCCAGACAGACTGTCAGACAGTCAGCCGTTAAGATAGATATGGCGTTTATGCGTCATCGTTTATTACGATTAGGTTTGTGGAAAACGAAAGGGTTGGCAAAAACTATAAAATATAACGACAAACGCGAGTGTATTAAAGTTAAGCATTTCGTGGTAAATATTGAAGTCGTTTTGTTACGAAATTCGGCATAACGTTTTCTCTATCAATAATTCTGTAGAACCATTCTACCAAGTCAGGAATTGACTGTCAAGCAAGTAAAGCATTTCTCATAAACAAGCATTAAGTGAGAAATAAATTGTTTACAGATGCATCATGAACAAGTTTTACAGAATTTCTGATACTCGCAATGTGACCCAAATTGTTTAATTTTGCACAAATTTGTTCTTGAGTGCAGCGCAATTTTAGGATAAACTTTTTTTTTATTAATGTACTATATAATATTATATATATATAATGCCGATACGATTAGTCGTTAAGCAGCATGTGTTAATTCGCATTGGGTTCCTCATTAATAATGGAGTTATTTGGGGTTGCTATTATTGGATTTCATATGCATTTTTAGGTTAGCTCAAAAATTCTAAGAAATTAATAAATATAAAATATTTCGGTACAAAATTCATATTTTCAGCATTTGTTTAATTTTTCACAAAACTCTTAATTTTATTTGTTCTTAAAAGAAATCGGAAGAAATTTTTTTTCATTTGTCATCAATAAAGCCATGTATGTCAGGTGTATTTTGCTTTGATTCAGTGGAAGGTTTGTCAAGTTTTTAGGCCTATATATTTTTTTCGAGATACAAATAACGAATTTATAACGACTTGCTTTGGGTACTTTATGATATTGTGGATTAAGTCACATTTACAATTATGTCAAAGCAATTAAGGTTAAGCCTAAACGCAGTCGTAGAATATGAAGAAGCATTATTTAATTAATTTAACACAATATTCATATTTAATTTAAGCAATTTTTGTGATTAGTTTTTACTTATTCAATTCACATAAAAAATGCGTTTGAACGAATATGCCCAAACATTCGTTCTTAAAAGGAATCCTAAGAATTTGTACGCACTCCTCTACCGGATTTTAGCTTGATTTTTACTTTAAATTATAAGTAATCATGTTAATTACAAGCTTGAAAAAATTTGTATTTTACGCGGACAAAGTAGTAAGTAAATAAATAAATTATAAATAAGACATATAGTGAAACCTCGTTTACTCAAGCTACTCTTAACGATTTTAGAAGTATCGAAAAATCTTCTGGCATAAACTAACAAAAGCCAAGCATCTAGCTTGTTACCAACAATTTTCCCCTCTTTATGCAATATATGTATACATTTTTTTTTATATTTCTTGCTTTTTCTTTGTTAGTTGTGTTTTCCTCTACTATCTTCGAAAAGTTTTGGACTGCAATTTGTTTTTGTTTTTAGTTTTTCCCCCATTTTGCACTTAGCCATAGCTGTTTATATTGGTACTAGTGGTAGTAGAAGTTGTTGCTATTGTTATTATTATTATTTTTGCACTTGAAAGTTGTTGCATTTTCACCTGAAAATTTACTTTTGTTTTGGCAGCTTGTGGCACGGTTTGAGCATTTTGCCTGCCACTCGCAGGGCACACAGCTTGCTTGTAACCAGTTTTCCAGGCCTTGCAGCAGATACAAGAGTTTTCCTTAAACAATCGTATGTAGCATGACTATATATATACAGTGTGCCACAAAAGTCACAGTACAGCATGGTTTTTTTTCAGAAGGCTTCGATTTTTTAAAAAATCATAATAGTTATGATGCATTTACTCCGTTTGATTTCGATTTTTACAAAAGGATTTAGATTTTTTTAAGCTTTGCCATATAGGAACTTGTGCGATGACAAATGCTTTCATATTAATATCAAACAAGATCGTATTCCTTAAGTAAAAGAACTGGGTGGAGACCTCGGTCAAGTGTTTCAAAAGTCAGAGAGAACGAAGTTTGTGTCAGTTTTGAGTCATTGTCTTTATGACTATATTTAGGAGTATATATGAATGGTTAATAATTCATTATGAAATCTAAGAGTGCATCTCAAGCGGCAAATACCACATGTCAAAACTTAGCTTTTTGGCCAAGCTGCCGTCAAACCCATTAACGGCCATTTGATCTAAAAATATTATTATTATTATTATTATTATTGATTATAATATTAGACGCATGCTATATTATAATTGAACTTAAGAATTTCTGTACGATTTGGCAAACATAAGTCGCTTATATCACATATGTGTAGTTTGCCTGGTAAGTTCGAGCAAAGTCTTTGGTCTTTGATGACTTTGATAATGGTCTCGGGATGCACAGTTGAGAGAGCTTAACAAATTTAAATCGCGCTTCGGAATGAGAAGCAATCTATAAACTACTTCTTGAATGAGGCTTAAACGTCGATTTTTTAAAGAACTTTTGCAACACTTGACCCAGGCCTCGACACAAACGTTTCCAATTTAAAAATTTTAATTTTAAAATTGAACATATAAATTTTAATCAAAATAGTGAATTCACCATAACACACCATTTCGTACAAGCAATCGAAAGAAAGGTTAGGTTAAGTCCGCAGACCCCCAGAGAAGGGGGAAGGGACCTCACATAGATCAGTGTGATCCGGTGTTTGTCGGCCGCGATTCATGGTCTTGGATGCGTTAATCGTCCAATATACGCTTGTGTTTCGCGAAAGCTAACAGTCTCTGGGTTGGCCCTCGAGCTGCCTCTGCAAGCAAGGTCTCCCTAGAAATTTAGCTCTCGAGGTACAGAGGGCAAGACAGTTGCATAGAAGGTGTTTCAGGGTTTCTTTGAATACTGGTTCTTTGCACTTCCTACATGCATTGTCGTCAGTGTGGCCCAGCCTTTTGGCATGGACTGCGGTCATGTAGTGGCCCTTTAGTGAGCCTGCAGTCTTGGCTGGGAAGTTGCAGGATGGGTTTGGCTAATTTCGGGTAGGTTTTCCCACACATGCTGCGGGCGGTTTTGCAGTTCGTCGTGTTGTGCCACCTTCTTTCGGAAGCGATTACAGCGCTTACTTCCAATTTGATTTTAAGAGCCCTTAGAGGTAATCGAAAGAAAAACATAAACAAAAAGCTCCCTGGGAAAAATCAAAAACAATCAGCTCTAAGTAGCGTAAATTAGTTATTTGTTCTTACCTTTTATTAGATATTGTTAGATATTTGAAAAATCATTATAAGTTTTGGAAAAATCTAAACGTTAGTGAAGTCTGAAATTTGCATGTAACAATAAATTCGCCTGCTGTACCATGACTTTTGTGGCGCACTGTATAATATTTTGTGTGGTTTATATACAAAGTATAAATACAGATATACACGAATATAAGCCCGCACTTAGTTGTAAGTTTGAGTTTGTAATTGTTTGGTTGCTTGTGGTTTTGACATTGGTGTTTTAGTTTGAAGCTTTCGCAATTCGCCAGCATATCAACAATTATAGAAACGAACAGTTAGTTAAATTAACTGTCTGTGTTTGCAGCACCTTCAAGGGTCTCCTCTGACAACTGCCATGATAAGCTGTTAAAAGCTGTTATCATATTGCGGTATAAAGTTTTCAATGTGTTTGTGTGTCTAATAGAATTTATTAATTAGATAAATATCAAAAAAATTAAATTTGCTGTTTAAATATTTGTAGACTCGGGATGACTAATAAGTATTGTACATATCAAATCTATTTGGCAATAAACTAAAATAGGTGATAAAAACTGAATGACTTTTCATAAGTATAAAGCGAAAAGTTAAATAATAAGCCTGATGTTCGTATATATAGTGACTGAGACTTGTATGGTAAAGCCAACAGCACCAAAACTGTTAATCTAATCAAAAATGAAAAAAAACTAAACTGTTGTTTATAAATTTGCTAATTTTATTCTCGATGGTTGACAACAACGCGGTCCGTTTCGTCTGCCAAGCCCAACGAAATATTATTAATAATTTTAATACTAACTTATGAAAGCTTTAAAGTTTTTGCAAATTTTTTCTGCTGCTAAAGTCTTTGTGTGCTTTTTTTTCGGAAATATAAGTAGTTAATGAACTACATAGATGGTAATAATTAATGCCGATTAAGTTTACAACTCATTAAACTTGAGTTGGAAAGTTTGTCGAGTTTAAAATTAGTGATTTCGGTAGCGAGCAAACGCCGAGGAATGGACTTTGAAACAACCGGTAAAAACTGAAAATTTGGAAGCCAAAAGTACAGAAGTTTTATGCAATGAATTTTTTTTCAAAATCAAACTTCAGTTGGAAACTCTCCATTACTGTGGATACTTTAGGGTGGGCCCACTGTAGGGCTAAATATTTTCACTCAATAAATTATAATTCTTACATACGTTTTGAGTTTGTTTTAAAAGTGAATTATATTTCGTATTGTTTTCTTTTCATAACTAAAATTGAATTTATGGGAATACAAAAATATCGTTAAACAATTTTCAACATAGTTCCCTTCAAGGGTAATACACCGAGTATAGCGACGCTCAATCTTTTCGATACTTTTTTTGTAGTACGATTTCAAAATAAACCTCAGTTTCGACGAAAATTTCTTCCTGCAAGCATTCTTTTGTGATCTGAGAACAGGAAATCTGGAGAATTTTGGATTTTTGTTTTATATCTTTAAAGTCCCAACTATTTGATTCAAATTCAGTTTACGGTCATATATATATCATTTTTCGAATTGCTTCCGCATACACCGTATTCTCCAGATCTGGCGCCCAACAACTATTTCCTGTTCTCGGATCTCAAAAGGATGCTCGCTGGGAAGAAGTTTTCGTCCATTGCAAAGGTGATCGCCGAAACTGGGGTCTATTTTGAAGCAAAGGAGAAATCGTAAAAAATTGTAGGGTCGCTATACTCAGTGTATTACCCTTGGAAGGGAGTAAAAAAAAACAAATTTTGCCAAAAAAAAATATATTTTACTATGGCCGTCCAGGGACTTTTCAATTGACCTGTTATACGGTATCTTGCTTGATGTTTTAAGCATCATCCCAGAAATCTTAATTCAAGAATACCATAAGTTAAAATAGAGTGCGTTGGACTTTGGGATACCGGCATTTCGATAGAAAAATCAGTTACTAGTTATATTGCTTAAGCACTCGCACAGCAATAAAAAATTTACTTTATCATCGATTTTTTATTTAATTTTTTTCCCCCAATATTTCGTTTTATATTAAAATACAAATCTTATAATATGTAGACAACTCTCTATCTGTAGGGCAGAAGTATTCGTGAGTTCCCATGAAATATAGCTATGTTTGAAGCATTTTAATACTCTACATATATCTGCCGACATCATAGTCTGGTTAAAGTTTATATTTTTCAAATTTTTTTAATCTGACTTGCATTTTTAATATATTATTAATTTGTTTAGAACCGAAGTCCAATACAAAAATTGCCTTAATTAGATGATCATCTCTGCTTAAGCATTGTTAATTTCTCATTGTTTCAAGATGAAGCAATAATACTCAGTTTGTATTTTAATAATGAAACCGGGCATTTTATTTTATTAATAATTTTTTTTATTATACTTTTCCTCTTTTATTTTTTCGCCTTTTTTTTCAATAATTAAGCTTATCAACACGTACATAGTATTAAATGACGTCAAAAGGTTTATTACTCTGATAGACCTCTCCATACAAAATATTTATATGTGGTCAAAATTATATAGTATAAATCTATATAGAATGATTTTTAAAAGCGAAGGTCAACATATTTAAATGATTTCTATATATGTATTAAAAAACAGTTGCAATAATATTAATTTAATTAATTTTTTATTCTTTACAGTTTTCTGCTTTTAAAAATTCTGTGCAAACATTGACGCTTGGATAATTGTAAGTTCTAAATTTATTTATAAGACAAAAGAAATTTGTCATTATTCAATATAATTTCAATAGAACTTGTTTGCGATGAATGAGATATTTGGGTCTCAAAACCTTTTTTCAAATGATTTGAGTTAAAATGTCCAAAAAGTACAATAACTTATTTTGTTTTATTTTTTAGTTTTTTAAATGATTTAAAATAATGTTAACGAACCTTTTTTTTAATTATTTATTGTTTTCAGTTGTTTTATAAAATCTTAGAGATTAGAAAAAGTCAGATAGTTTTGGAGCGCTTTGTTTATACAACTTCAAAACATCAAGCAATTAAGTTATTTAGGAACTACGGCATCCGAATTTTTACAAAAAGTAGTTATCTGTGAGGAAAGTCTAATAAAAGCTTTTTAGACAAAATTATTCAATTTTACTTATTTTAATATTTAAATGTACTATATCGAATTCGATCAAAGTCGTAAAAGTTTCCTTAGACTAAATCGTTCAAAAACCACAAATTTGATTATATTTGAAGAACTAAAAATTGAGTCAACGAAATTAATCGTTATTTTTTAACTCTTCTTCTATGCAATTAAGTATAATTTCATTTCTTTTATATTATTTTTCTTTTTTTTGTATATTATCAGAAATAATCTATATATAGTATGCATTTTTGGAAACATAATTTGCTATAACTCATCTCTCTTTAATAAAATACTTAATACTTAAAATATCTTTTGGTTTTAATTATTGTTATTTTTTCGCAAACAATTTATATTCGTTTCTATAATAATAACTTTCAGGCAGTCTGAAGCAACAAAGACTTATAGGTGCAATGAATTTTTTTGCTTCTTTTTCTTTTCCTAAAGCGCATTGAGCGATAATACGCATTTTGCTCCTTCTGAGATATGGCAGGGATGAGATCCATGACAAAAATGTATGTTTTTCTTTTCTATACGATGGAAAGGTTGTCTGTATTTAAAGAGTTTCACTTTATGGATTCTTTTTGTTGGTAAAAGTTTTGTTTATTTATTGGTTTGATGAAATATGGTTTATTATTTATAATAGTATTAATAGTATATAGTTAGCGACCGATATATGTGATCTTGTTGACGACCTTTGAAAGACTGTACGATGCTCTGGTTGGTGTTGCCAGACGGTCGATACGGTTTGTGGGTTGCCAGATGGATCTTCAACACTCTTACACAGAGATTATTGTAGTTGCTAGATTCTTTCCCGGTAACTATCTCGTAATTAAAAAAAAAGCGTAATAATGCTACATTACATTACATTACCTTGAATTGATTTTTAAAGCCAATAATCGATACTTTTTGGTAAGGGTAGAGAGTATTTTGGGACATGTTGTTTAATCAACTTGCACAATTATTGTGTCGCAGTCTACATTGGTCTTAGAGCAAGCCCCGAAAATGAAAAGAAAGCTCTACAAAGATGAGAGATTTAAGTTAGCAACACAATTTTGGTTCGTTCCATTTCGCGTCCCTTATACGTTAAGGTCGCAACTTCAGTGAAAAAAAATATCTAAAATTTGTTATTTGCAAAAAGAAAACATGCACAAAATAACTTAATTTTTTGTCTATGTTGGTTAATGAGGAAGCAATCGGTAAACAAAATGTGTGAATTGAATTCACAATTTAAAAATATAATTTTTTTTTCTATGTAGTGTATAGTACTTTGAGGTTGACTGATTCTGAAAGTTACTGTGAAGACAACAATTGGCAAAAGGTGCTCTCTTTTGGCTTGTGGAAAGGCAAATGAATAAATAAATGTACGAAATCGTTAAAATATCAAAATCCGAATACTTTATTCACTGAAGGTATATTATTTTATAATTATAGCCTAATCGGTAATAAACTTACTTGCAAAATATATTGTTAGCGTCTAGCTAAAAAGTGTAAATGGAATATTTTTGTTGTTTATTTGCTTAGTTAATTATGAAACTTAATTAAGTAAATAAATTAAATTAAGTAAATTGCAATTAATACAAACTTTACATGCTAATTAAATTATCTATAGCTATAAAATATATTAAAAGTGACAGACAATATGGCTTCATTTATTTATTAATTGATTTATAAATTTGCAATCAAATAAAATGAAAATAAAATACATTAACGAAAGCTTTTCATTTAAATCGAATTGTTTGCAAAACATTTATATTTTAAGTACATATAGTATGTATGTATGTCTATGCATAAATTTACGTGCTTAAATCATAATTTAATCCTTTTCCACTTTGCTCTATATTTTCAAAATATTTTATAATAAAAATGCCACAAGTCTTTGAATATTTAATGCAATTAGATTAGCCTTAACGTATTTCGAACAGTTGTGTATCTCTAAATGGATTATTTTTTCAAATATTATTGACAGCTTTTTGGCTGACAAAAACTGAAATATTTAATGCTCAGTTTCGTTTTTAAGTGGCATCTCGAAAAAAAGAAGAAAAATTTAAACAGTTTGCACTCAGTTGAAATATGAAATGTGTCAAAATACAAATTACTTAAGCTAAATATGTGAACAAACAAAAGCAGCAACAATACTTTCCTAAATATGTATAGAGAGAGGAGATATATATATGTATATTTGTTAACGTTGAAATGTGTACTAGGTATATCTCTTTAGGCCAGACAACAGCAAAGAATCGAAAATGAACTTAAATTGTCAACAACTTGACAGCCTAGTGTATAGCAAGATTTTAGAGAACTTTTTTGTAGGCATTTTTGAAAGTAAAGATAAGATCTTTTCGTATAAAGAAATAAACATTTGAATATTTATTGCTTTCCAACTTTACACGAAAATGTTTGTTGTATTAATTCTGAAATTATAAACTGATAAAAACAGGTGAATTCCTTTTTTTGTAGACGTCTAGGATGTTTTTCTACATTTGCTTTGTTACCGTGGGTAGAAATTCTTATAACGCCTGACGATGTCCAACAGTAGACTATCCTGAACGCTTTTTTATTTTTTAAAACATTTCTACGTATTTCTTACAAGAAAGATACAAATAGTGATAGTTTTTGATTCGTGACAGAACGATAGTCCTCATAAGTGCAGTAAATTTGTATAAAATTCGAAACAGAACATCAATTAAGTTTGTTGAGTACGTTACAATAATTGCGTTATTGCGCGAGTAAATGAAGCCCCATTTAAATATGGTCATCGCTCCAAAAGCCGAGCATGCAGATATCTCTATTATTGTCTGTTCGAAGAGAACAGGAACTCATAATTAGTTTATATTGTAGCTCAATCCGAACTGCAATATCTTCAATTAATAACGATTTTTTTAGTTTCTAAGTCTATTTCTTTGCTAGTTATGCCAGTGCTAGACAAATGCACCAGTGAACGTCACTTGGCCCATCTCATTCATGCAAGCAACCATTTCTTTTTATGCTTAAGCAGCGCAGTCAACAAGACCGCTAAAGAGCGCGAGAGCGTCAATTAACCAATGAGCATTTGGGAGAGTTGATTTCCTCTTTAATTTGCTGTCTGCAACTGTTGTGCACTTGTTAGGAAAGTTTACGTCCTCAGAAATTTGTATAGGTATAGAGATATTTCATGCGGTTGAGTTTGCTGCTTACACTTTAATTTAAACATGGGATATCGTTGATTTTAAAGTTTCGTAGAACAAAATTGGAGTTAAACAAATCTGCTTAGCTGCCTATAGTTTTAGTGCCAAATTATGTTTGTAATATATCACAAGGAACCCTTAACTAATAAAAAAGTAGCGAATATACGGTCAATGTTTTGGAACATCTGAAAGTTGCAGAAGTCGAGCCAAAGCTCAATATCAAAGTCATAATAATTCAGAACGCACATACTAGATACACTTGAGATATATATAGCATATATAAATATAAATATATGTATCAGCGAGTTTGCAGATGGTTCTATTTAGTAGCTTTACACCTATGAACCCCTGCATTTAATTTAAGTGATAAAAGTCTTAGACTAAAACATTTCAAGTATGTGATGGTTGGTCCTAAACAATTGCCAACAATCTAAATGCCTATGCCAAAGCAGCTGATAGGTGATTGTCAGGCACATGTTACGGCTTATACATACGTACACATATACAAATGTTGAATATACCCAGCAGTTGCCTGGCGATGCCGAATTACTGGTAATTTACTACCGAATAAGGGTCAAGTTACTAACTATTTCTGTGTGTTCTGCATCTGTAATATACCAGATACTTGTCACTAGTTTTTAACTAGATACATTTCATTGATAATTTCTTAAGAAATGGTGAAGCCTTCATGTCTTATGTGTTAAACTTATAATTTTTTATTTTATAATAATTACATTTTTTGTACAAAATATATGTAAATATCTGAAAATTATTGATTTATCGGTGGTTCGTTTGCGCGCAGCAGCCCTTACCTATTGCTGGCAAAGCTAACGAATAAGACTCCGACGTTAAGATGCGGTATTAAACTTCAGCTTTTAATAGAGGTATCCCCCATACCCCCCACCTTTGAAGCGATGGCAGCATTGTCAAGCGAATCCAATTATAATCTATTTCAATTTCTATTTTCTTTGAAGTGTATTAACTTTCTTTCAACTCTAAATCGGAATATTAAAAATTTGTCAGCATTTTGCAAGAAGCGTGAAAATTCAACAAACGTATATTTTAAAATATTTTCGTTAAAAAAAAAATCTTTATTAAATGCAGCCTAAACAGCTAAACCTTCTTCGTTTCATTTAGTGGCAACTTAGTGGCGAAAAGTCGACAATTGCTTTGAAGCAAACTGCTGGGTATTTATTTAGATACACACAAGTGCAACGGTGAGGTGCACGCAATGCCTAACACACATGCATCAAATAGTTTAGCATTTCGAATTGAATTGATTAACATTGCACATCTGTCCCAAAACCCAAAGTATATATATATATATATACATAGATACGATAAATATTTGTGTATAAGTAAGTATTCAATGTATCAAACTATCAGAAAGCTGTTTTTAAATGGCAAACAGCTGCGCGCTAACCAAATCACTTTGCAATTTCGTAAATTTCATTCTAAATAAAATTCGTGATTCATTTTATACTAAAATAAAAAATACTTAAATAAAAATTGCATTCAATTGGATGAGCATAGAACGAAAGCATTGTGGCAATAATGAATTTACAAATTTATTTGCATTTTTTCCCCCCCTCACTTTTAACTAATGAAGCTAATTAAATTCCAATATGTAAATATTGCAAGAATTTCAATATGAGTAACAGCATTAAACATTTATTTAGCATACTTTAAATAATTGACAAGATTTATGGTAAATGTGCGGAATTTGAAAAAAAAAAAATGCATAATTAGCAACGTTTTATAATGAAAATTATTATGTGTGCTAGTTGGGGCTGAAAGGAATGCGATGGAAGTAGTTTACATTTTTCTCCTCGCTGTACCTGCTGCATTTTGCGGTATCACAAGCATTAAATTTTCATCTCAAATTGTGTATTTTATGATCCGAACAAAAACTGTTAAACTTTTTTTTTTTTTTCATATTTTTAACGACTTTCCAAAAAAACATAAAAATTAAACATTCCTGATTGATGTGTTTGTGTTTTACTTAAAAAAATGGTATTTAATTAAATTATTTGGTTAGGAATATACAGATGAGGGCATAAAAAACTACGAAAAACGAGGAAAGACTAGAATTTAATCTGGCAAATATCTCGACTATGACAAAGAAAGCGGGAACTTTACTACATAAATTAGATTCCACAAACTGATTATGGGAAGGATCACAAGACACCAGCAAGTTAGAACGGGTTCTACGGGTTCTGTGTGATTGCTAGTCACAAGCTTTGGAAGCTACTGAGAATGGAGCAACAAGATAAATGATTGCTCTTTTCACTGGGATAATATTACCAGAACTATAGCAGTCGAAGACCCTTCATGCTAATTTTAATAATTTTTTTAACACAAAAGGAACGGGAAGAATATCTTCTTGTCAGACCAGTTTACGAAGTTGCTTTTAAAGAAGGACCTTTGAGATACAGCTTTAATATACAAACAGTCATACAACAATCGATTCATACAAACGTTGGTCGAGGCTGCTCTTCCAATTGTTCCCACTCGGGTTCCCAATTAACAAACTCTTTTCTACATTTTGGCCGCAGTCTTACGAATATATTGGTTTCAATTCGACAATCTTGTACGACTAGTCGCCTGAGATGTAAACGTTAATATAGCCCCACATTGGCAGCTAATTAATCCGCCTCCAAAGTGATATAAACTCTCTGCTTAACTAGATCGCTGTCTTGCGTGCTGAGTGGTTTCATTTGGGGAGAAAAAATTAACAAGACTCGTACGGTAGTGCTCGCCATTCACAATAGGCGTCCTTTGCCAACCTTGCAAGAGTACGGTCCTATGGTGCCGCCGGCTCGTAATGTACACTTAACTGCGACTTTTTCAATATGTATTGATAGCTCCTCTGGTTGCTCTTCAGTTCAAATACGCAAAATTTAATTATTCACGTAAACTTAAGAATTGACGAGCAAGAAAAAAGTTCAATAATCGGTAAGCGCTGTTCGGTTGTAAATTAATTTGTGGTTGAATAATAGACCTATCTGAATGTGGTTGGTTCTAAAACACTCAACAGTTGCCCAAAAAAAGTTTGGGGACAGCGGTTTTGTCGCTTCTATAAATGGAATAAATTTTTGGGCATATGTGTTCTCCCACTAGGTGACTTTGTTATCATCCAAATAGGATGTTGGAGTAGTTCCTGCTGCATCGCAGTATTTACCAATAGCTTTTATTTTTATTGCTTTTATTACTTAGTCAAGACTATGGCTTAATTGAAATTATTAAAAATATTTGTTTTAAAAGCGTTATAAATAATAATTTCGTATATTTTTGTATGTGCCTTAATTTAAACATAAAACATTCTTAAAATAGTTGTTTTTTCCAAATAGATATTTTATAAAATTTAATTTTATATGTACAAAAATAAAAAAATGTATCTTATGTTATTTTTAGCAATAATAATATAAATATATAAAACATTTTTTTATGCCAGCCGATATGTTTATTAAAAAAAAGTCAATGAACTCGGCACAAAAACAAACAATAAAACTATAAAAAAAAACACAAACAAATTGTAGTCAAAAAGCTGGCAAAAGCAACTAGCGGCAAACATAAAATACACACGAACAAAGAAAATGTGGTAAGCTCTATGTGGAAAAGCGACGATGGTATACACTTTATTTACATTTTTTCACTTAAGTACCTTGAGTACTTTTTTATTTTGAGAACTGCTTGTAAGCAGTGTAACAAGCAGGAGTTGTTTGGAAAGCAGCACTTGCTATAACAGCTAAAAAAGTTGGTGTCCAAGAAGTATCATGTCCTCAGTAGCTACAATATTAAGTTTGAACGAACGGCTCACAGTTTAGGGCAAAGCATACTGCAAAGACATACGCTCCTCTTAACTTAAACCCCGTAGATACGGGAATAGACCCTTAAAGTCTTGTAGATTTTTAAAGGCAACCCGAAGAGCTGAAACTGAAAGAAGTTTGGGATAAAAAATGAAAATAATATCTATAAGTTGTACAGACAGAAAACCAAAATATATCTCTTAAGACTTACGGATTCAAAAAACTCATACTAATTCATCTCAATAATTTCAATCGCCCAACATTGACTGACGATCAAAACTTTGACTGTTCATAAGTTAGAAAAGTTGATGTCGGGAGACTATGACAGACATGGTTTTAACATTTTAAAGTTTTCAGGCATATCTTCGCCTTGTGGTGTCTTTTGGAGCATTGTGAACTTTTTTCCTTCAATGGTTGACTCAAATGTAGTTGTTGTAAATCCAAGTATCATAGAACACTTAGCTAAACTAATCCCACCTTATAAGCAGCATTTGCTGCAATTCGAGACGTTTCAATTCGTCCACGTCAAATTTGAGCAGAGTTTTGATAAAATATTATATTTCTTTATGTAAAAATCGCTAATAATTTGGTAATATTTTTCTCACGATTAAGCAAAATCAACAAATCTACACTATCCCATGCACTACAGTGTATAAAAAATAATAAAAAACAAGACAACGATGGAAAATCATACAAAAAATAAGAAAATATGCATGAACGCACATAATCACAACAGATACATACACACACACACTCACGATTTACACTTGAAAAAATAAACAACAGCAACAGGCAAACAATGTGCAAGGGGGTCTGCCTAGATCCGTACAAAACACTCCAAAACATTTGCGAACCAAGTGAATTCGTGCAATTGTCTAGGCTATCATATCAACGTCAAACCGAAATGGGTGTACCATTCGTCATCACATGAAACTACAGTAGCCACAACAATAACAATAGCAACAACAACAACAACAACAACAACAACAACAACAACAACAACATGTACACCATAAAAGAATAATAAAATTAGCAACAATAACTTTTTGCGGCCTGGGGCCGTTTTGGCAACATTCAAAAAAAAAAAAGCAAAAGCAAGCAAACTAATATTACGTATACGTAATATAATAGAAAATTTCGTGCATAAATGTGAGACACACACAAAACATCTACTCTTTGCTGTGTTAGACAGCTTGACACCGCGTACAGTGGCATATATTGTGCAGTGGCACGCAGTGTACCCCGTGCCGCCCGAATACCCTTGCCTTGTTCGGTGCTCACTTTAGCACACGTAGAGACCCGCCATCCTCCGCTTCGCAATAGCAAAGCACCTGTCGTGGATTTCGTGGTAGCATGCATGCCTCAGCGCGCTTTCTTCCGTATCTTTCTGTCGTGATTTCGCTATGCTCTATATTTTTGCTCTAAATGGTAAGGTAGATTTGTATGAAATTTTCAAATAAAGGTGTGGCACGAACGAAGTTAACGAAAATAAAGTTGAATGAACAAGATGAGAACATAGGGAATATGATCGGTCTATCAATGGAAGTTAGTTTCGCAATCAAAAATGAATACGCAGCGTTCAGTATTAAGTTGAGATGTAGAGACTTGAAATGAGCTTAGAGTTATTTAGCAACTGCGGAACTCAATGAAGAGCTTTTGTTGTTTTGTATGAGTTCATTACATTAGGGAAACAATATCACAATATCACAAAATGTTTTCTTAGCATCGCAATGCATTCATTGTTGGTTTTACTAAAAATTTATCAGTGCAGCGGTTGTCAATTCACAAAGGTTAAGGGTCATAAATCATAGCAATCAGCATATTGACACTCGCTCTCGCTCTCATTTACGCTCTTACCGACTGCACTGCTCACTCTTTGTTGCTACCAGTTATGTAGTGTATTCAGGCAGTGTATTCCATATTCAGGTTGCTGCTCTCAAAAAAGTCACGTACTTTTTTTCTTGGCAACAGCTAAGCCGTACATAACAATTGTACCAGAGTGGTCTATTTTAGTCTCTGCTGACATTTAAATTTATAGCAAAAATCAATTTAATTCAAATTGAATTTTTATTTGTTATATCGCATTTGATTTTTTATTCTTGATAAAACCAACGGCATATAGCTATTCCGGCTTGTATTCCATTATATATATTATTCGTTTGATTATTTCAGAACATGCATGTAAACGCTCCATGGGTATAAGAACGGTCTCATCATATGAAATTGGTTTGTTTAAGCCCATAAGTTTTTGAACATTAGGAGTTGTTACTAGACTAATTGCCAGAACGCGCATATTACAATGGCGTGCTATGAGAACTTCATTTACGGTGGCCATGCCACACACATCTGCGCCTATGGAACGTAAAAATTTCTGTTCCGCACCGGTTTCAGGGGCGGGACCGCCCATGCAGGCGTATATGCCAACATGTACAAATTTTTCCATGCCCAGTGAATTGCTAATACCAATCGCCTTCTGAAGCAAATCCTGGTCGTAGATGTTTTGTATGAATGACAAACGCTTTCCAAAGCGTGACTCATTGGGCCCTAGCAGCGGCGAAAAACCCATTAAAATCGGGAATGCTATGTGATCCTGTAAGAGCATTATATCTCCTACATTGTATTTCTCATTTATGGCACCGGCCGCATTGGTTGAAAACAGATATTGTACGCCGCATAATTTCATAATACGCACGGACAGGCAACCCTCTCCTAGGGTGTGACCATTGTAACAATGGAGGCGTTCTTGCATAGCCATGACATAGCAGCCATTAATTATGCCTACGAAACATTTGCTTAAATCCGTGTTTTTGTGTAAGGGAAAATTTGGTATATCCAGGTAATTAATTATAATGGGGTTTTCTATAAGCTGCGCTAGATGACCCAAGCCGCTGCCACATATGATGCCATATTTCGGGCGTACCTCACTTTTTTTCAGTATATAATCGGCCATTTCTTTTATAACCTCATACTTGTATAGTAAAGTTGCCGGTGTGGGTATGACAAATTTGGGGCCATCGTCTACAATTGGTTTCAGATGCTTCGGCTTTTTGGCACAGCAATCTCGGTTACACATCTTGACATAATTGGCCTAAACGTGAAGAGCAAGTTGGCCGAAATAGCAAATGTTGGATTTTGACAATTTCAAAATATCGAATCGAAATTTTGGTGACTTAAAAAGAAAGGGCAAATAGTAGCCGTTGTTGGGGGGGAATAAATATCAGCTGATGCAGTCAGTGCTTTTAAGTGTTTGTGTGTTTTTAAGTGAGATTTGCAATCAAACTTGAAATCACTTTGCTAACCGCAATTTTTTTTTTTACAATTCCAACAACATTTTGATTACAAATTGCAATTACCAAACGAACGTGACTTTGTATGCGGCATAAAATAATATCTAAAGCAATAACAATGTATTCAAAGCAATCCTAACCAAATCAAAACAACGTAAACAAAGGTTTTCAATTTCATTGTCAATACTTTGGCGTTATGTATCTAGTTGATACCCTTTAAGTAATTGAGGTTAAGGGTAGACAAGATTTCTATCAAAGAAGAACAAGTTTTATCGTTGCAAAAATAATAACATTCTTTTTTCTTATAAAAAGTAGTTTAGATCTGATCTACAATGTCGCCTATAACTATGAGCTCAATCGTTCTATGGCGAAGAATTGCACACGATTTATTCGTTTTCAAAAACAATTTTTTTTTTATTTTAAAAAGTCGCAAAGTTTTAACTTAACTTTTGTTTTTAAATTTATTACCAGTCTTTAAATCATTATAATCCATAATTGTTGTTGTTTTCTGAGTCACATCGTGTAGTTTACTAAATAATACTTCATCGAACATAATCTTACAAGTAGGGCACAATCTCAAATATTGTCAAATCTGCATGTGATGAGCTGGCCTTGCCCACAGATACGGACTCTACGCAAATAATTTCGCAATGAATTGAAACTGATGTGAGCCTGGTGTTTTATAGACGGATTATATAGAAATCTACCTAAAATTATAAATTTTCCGAATTTTGAAAGAAATTTAATTTAATTATAAAAATGGTTATTTTTGGCAAAAGTTTTTTTATTAAGACTAGTTAGATGGACAGAGGTGTGTATTTAGAAGTACTTGTTATATTCGGAATAAAATAGTCATTAGTTTTAAAAGTAAGCAAATGTTCTCAGGCGAAACAAACTTGTGTTGGTTTGTTCATGAATAAACGCACTAAAGTCAACTAAGTATTCGTTAAAAAGAACTTAACTATAATATTATTTAAACTTGACTTACTTTTGAGAGTTTGCCTTACTTTTTTCTCTTAAACTAAGTCATACTTGCTCATCGGTGGTGACTCACCAATTTATTTTAATTTTTTAGGCAACACAATTTAGTTTTTAGAAATTTTTTGAATTGTACGTTTAACAACAGAGAATTCTAATTCTATAACGATTGAATAGTAGGTGCAATTTGCAAAATAAATTTGATAGAATAAGATGGGTTTTTGTTGCCGAAGAATTGAATAATTAAGATATAAATAACTCTATTTTATACATAATGGGTGATTTTTTATTACCGAAGAATTGAAAATTTAAAATATTAATATGTCATCTTTTTTACATAATGGGTGATTTTTTTTGCCGAAGAATTGAATAATAAAAAATGCATAACTCTTGTTTTTCACAAAATGGGTGATTTTTTAAAAGCTTTCTAATGTTTCTGTGGGGCCCAAGACTGTAATATAAAAAAGTTTATTCGTGACACCTGCTGATATATTGGATAGACTGTCAATATTGTACTCAGCTTTTATATCTGTATAGTATATAGTATTATTTATTAAATCTCTATTTAATTGACTCCCAAGTTTTTGTTTATTGATGTAAATTTGATGGATAGCTAAGATTTGACTTTATAACACTAGTTTTAAAATTCTTCAACTTTTTAATACTTGATTAACTGAATGCAGTTTCTGCTGTGGTATAGAAATGCAAACTCATTCGTCTTCGGTTCATGTCATTGGATCATCTGACTGCTTGAGTCCTGAACCCTGGCATCACACCGCAGAGTATTGCTTCACAGCTCTCTGCAAATAAATTTAAATAAATAAAAATTCGAAAAATATATAACTTGTATGAGTATTTTGTTTTATTTTTCCAATTACTTTGTATACAACCCTCGCACTTTTAACGAGCCCATTAAAAGTAATAAAACAAAAAAAAAATTCAACTTATTATTTTTGGTTCTTCTGCAATTGTCATTGCCTTTAAATTGTACTGTGTCTGTAAACAAACACACCCAGTCAACATTTTTGTTTTATTTATTATTTTAATTTAAAAAACAAAAAAAAAAATTGAATTCTGTATTTGAACAATGCAGAGCAGTAAAACATACATTTTTTATTTAAGCTTGCTTTCAGTGTATTTTATTTAAGAGGCTTGTGAAAAACACAAAATTAAATACATATGTGTTTGTTTATATATATATACAATATATATACAGATAGATAGATAGAAGCATATATGTATGCGTGTGTGTGAGAGTGTCTTGTATATAGAGACAAATGAACTCTAGGCTGTGACATTGAACTGCTTTGAAAAGTTACATTGGTTGCTTTTGGCGTTGGCTCTTTTAAAAATCACGTATACGCATGAGCTGCCTGCATAGCCCAGCCACAGCCACAGCCCCGGCCCCTACCCCCTCCCCAGCGCCAACCCCAGCGCCAACACCACAAGTATCTATGTTCATTTGTATATATTTATTTTGTACATATTGAGTGTTAAACATATATTTGTGTTGTTTACATATGTGTGAATAATTTTGTGTAAATATTTGAAAGAAGGGCAACATGTCGAACACTGACAGATATACAACAAACAAATGTTACCAGCTGTATTAGCTGAAAATTTCAAGACAAATAAACAATTAAATCTTTGTAACTGACAGCCATAAAAGAGAAATTTAAAAAAAACTAAAACTTCATCTTGCTTGACCAAATTAAGTAGATTTAAATTTGCATTGATTACGACTAAAAATGTTAACACGGGTCTTCACTTAAAAGTGATCAACTTTCTTAAAGAATTAGTTTCTTTTGAAAATGTTGGGTATTAGGGTATATTGGGTTTATGCAAGCCGATAAATCCCAAAGTTACCTAAACTATAGTCAGTTTAACTAGAATAGTTTATATATCTCGGAAGTTGGTAAGAGCTAGAGCAAGCAACTTTTTAAGACGAAACGTTTTATGCAAGTTTATTGCAGTTTTTTGATATCGATATATGTTATTTTTGCACTCCTTCGCAAAATTTCTTTTATCATTTCGTTCAGAGTAACTCGACATTTCGAACTCTAGCACTACCATTTTATAGATACAATCATCCAACGCTATTCTTTTGGTACTTGTTCCTCAGAAGTGTTTAACTTTTATGTTACTTCCTGTTTTCATTTACATGAACATTGCACATCCATGTTTCTAGCCACTCCCATATGGGAGACGTTGCATATCTATTAAAATTCAGACATCAGGCTACACATACGGTTTGGTTTGATATTATATTTTCCTCGCTATTAATTAATCTTACTTAACTTTAAATTTATTTAATTAGATGGCAGTGGCTTAAGATGTATCCTAAATTAATAATAATAATATATTACTCTGGAAAAGTTGCTGCAATTTAATAAAAAACAAAAAAATTATTATAACTTACGTATAATTTAAAGTTTTTTTTTCCTTATTATCCGCTTGGGAACTTAGGGCCGCTAGTAGAGCCTTCCAACGAAGCTTGTATGGCGCTGTCTATCTAGCTCTGTCCTATGTTGTGTTCGCCTGGGTCAGTTCTTGGAGAATGGATCTTCTTCAAATTTCCTTAAGTCCTACGATTCGTCTGCTGCCTTGGGGGCTCCAGTCCAGTGCCATCCTGACAATACTGCTTGGGTTCTTTTTGAGACCATGACCTATCCACGTCCATTTTTTCTTCCTTATTTGGGGATGCCTAAGGGTTCACCTGAGATACGAGACAGCTCTGCATTGGATATTCTGTTTGACCAGAATATCCCGCATATAATCCTCAAGCGTTTGTTGCT
This sequence comes from Chymomyza procnemis, assembly GCA_035046065.1. Lineage (NCBI taxonomy): Eukaryota > Metazoa > Arthropoda > Insecta > Diptera > Drosophilidae > Chymomyza > Chymomyza procnemis. Next base: position 3,693,867 of record JAWNOJ010000023.1, on the reverse strand, counting down.
GAAAACTTGCAGTCTCTGTGTCATCTTTTTGGTGGTAAGCCATGTCTCACTACCATATAGCAGTTTGGACTTTATAAACGCCTTGTAGATCCGGAGCTTTGTTCGTCGGCTTATTTGTTTGCTGCTTCAGATGTGGTAGAATCTCCCCAATGTTGATCGGGTTTTGCCAGGTCCGATTGTGATGTCATCATCCATGTCGCCATTGTTGGAAATGATAGTGCCAAGGTATGGGAAACTAGTTACGAATACAATTGCTTTTCCATAGTTGATAATGCTCCCTTGGCTGGAGTGCTTAGTGGGTAATGATGCACTTGCCTAAGAAACAAGGGGTCGTGGGTGCGAATCCCACTCATGGCAAAAGGCATGGCCATCTTAACGTTCCTCTCAAAAATGCTTTTCTATCTAATAGTAAGCATTTATCCATTGTACGATGCCTTTCAACAATTTCGGCGACCCCATTGTCGCATTCCTCACCCCACGCTCCACGTTAAATAGAGGGCCCAACAGCAACAACAATACCAGCTATGAATGATGCCAAAATTAAGAGAGTATCGCTAAGCCTTTCCACGATTATTAAATTCAAAATACTTGTCATTACACAATAACCCCAAAAAGCAATGGTAATCGTAGACGTCACAACCAGAAAACAGAAGACGTCAGGTGGCAGCCCCACCACTGGGATAAGTCGCACCGTGGCCAATCACCATAACCACCGAAAACCCCCAAACGATTATAGAAACCCTATACAAGAGAACTTAACATAAACCGCTCCACATAATGTAATGTAATTTATTAATTTTGTAATCTCCGTTCAAATTTTATAAAGTTGCATGAAATGGTTCTTAGAAAAAGCTGAATTTAGTTTGTTTTTTCTATTGCTTCACGGTATCACGATATATCTATTTAGAAAAGTTTTTACTAACAGCGCTATACGTAAGTTTAAGCTATCTGCATTTCATTTTTAAACCATGGTGAAAATTTATCGAACCATAAGTAAACTATTTTAAACCTCTGTCGTAGACAGATTGATTTCTGATATTCTTTCTTTCTTTCTAATCTGCGATCCTATACAGAATATAAACGATCACACAAAATTTATTAAAAATAAAAATTTCAAAATTTGAATTCTGATTTCCAAAGTTGTGCTAACTTAACATGATGAGTTTTATATCTAATAGTCTTGAAGCTCTAGGAATTCTCAAAAAATGTATTTTCTATCGATCTGGCTAATGACTATGATTGTGAATAAGGAATTTAACGCTACGGACGTGCACATGGGTCTGGACAGACCCCTCAATTATCGCGATTTATGCATTCTATTAAGATAGCAGGATATATACAATAATTATATTACGATACGCATAATCTTTGCTCCATGTAATAGATAAGTCAATATAGTGTATATACCGCCATATAATTTTTAAGAAAATACCAGTTGAAAGATCACATGTGCCATATATATATATCACATATATCTCAATTTTGCATACGTATTCCTTCTGCACTTCTTAATATAAGTAAATTTCTTAATTGAAAACTTGCTTTATTCAAAAACAGCGGAAGAAATCTTGGAATAAATATTTATTCGACTTATTTAAGCTCCTACAAAGGCCCCTCTAATTATATAGTTTACCACATACATACATCGTATATGGTTTGTGTTTCTTTTTTATTTTTTTCTTATTGTTATTGTTTATTGTGTTTACTGCATACTAAATAGTTGGACCTTTTAGACCCAAAGACTCCGTATTGGATCTGCGATTTTTAACGCAATATTCATACTGTTTCGGTCTCTGGAAGGTCTATTAAATGTATTTGTTTTGCACTTTTCGTTGTTATGTCAAAATATATAATATACAAATCCATATATATAAAAAAAAGATAAATAAAATATAACTTTGTTTACTATGCTTAGGAATTTGTTTTTTGAGCCGAGCCAAAGCGCCACTTACGCATAAACTTGTTTTGAAATTTTTGAAAAAATAAAAGATCTTTTTTTGTATGTTTTTTGCCATATTTGTCTTTCCGCTTTGTTGTTTATCTTCATTTTATTTTTTATTTTTGGCATTACGCGACAATTTTTTTTATTTTTTTTTATTTCAATTTTTCTAGTTCAAATTTGTTGTTGAATGTTTTGGCTGGCATTTGAATGCTAATTGAAGTGAACAATAATAAAAAAACTGCTTTATTTGTTGCTCTTTTGTATGATTATTATTTTTTTTGGGGGCAATCAATTATGATATTTATTGCAGTGGCTGCCTGTTACTGGGTGAATATTTAATTTTTTTATTTTTATTTATTTTTCTATTTTTTTTTTGCTTTAAGCAAAATGCATAAATTTTATACAGTTGATGTGTATATTAGTCGTTAAAAGTTTATAAATAATTTGTTGCGATTTAAACAAATTGTAAAAGTAATTTGTTTTGATTATTGTTAAAGCATTTATTTTTTTTTATAAATAGATACTCTTTGTAAATTTGCTTATTTAAACTATTTTGATTGAATCATTTAGTTTATTTAATCGCAGTTATATAAAAATAAATTTTATGCCAAAAAAACAATATACATTAATTTAATGGGGTTTTAAAAAATATTTATTGCTATACATAAGTTGTTGGCGTTTGTTTTTGAAACAGCGCATATGCTTTATTTTTTTTTTTAATATTAGTTGTTTTAAATTTGCATAGCAATCAGCGCTTAATTCCAGAACTTGTTAGCTGTCAAATAAAAATGGGAAAATATGCAGAACATTATAATTTTAGCGGCCATCAGGCATACCATACCATACCATATAGTAGATATCCCAATTGCTTTTTTATGGTTTATTTTGGTATTTTCAAAATTTGTGAGCCGTAGATAATGGGTAGAAGATTGTTTTTTTCTTTTGGAAAAAAGTGTAGTAAATAAGGCTGAAGAAGTACGATCTGGTTCAGCCAATAGCATTGTGAAACTAGCTATTCCGGAGATTATCTCTGAACCATGGAAGTTAGAAATTATTACTATCACAGATTTTTCCGTCCAAAAGGCATAAAGATCTCACGTATCCTTTTCTCCACACATATCTCCTACATATCACATTATCTAGGTTGCCAATAAATCGATCATAAATGTTAATAAACTGCTAACCGAACTCGTCCCCTCATTGGGCCTTTATTATGCATACTGTGTGACATCGTTACCATTTTATTGACATCACATGTGTCGATCTTTTTTATTTTGGGCAAATAATAGCACTTTCCGTACTTCATCTTTGAAAAAGTGTAGGAGACCAACGATGCCGCCGACCTATAAAGAAGATCACACACAGTGACTTTATCGGACACGATAATTCTTGCAATGATTTTGATTACTTTTCAATGAAAATGCGAGAATTCGGAATATTGATGTATCCATTTTTCCTCTTGCGAAAAATAAAATATGTCATTTTCCTTACCGAGTTCGCCAAATTTAATGTAATAATATGAAAACGCTGCTTCATTTTAAATCGATTCATTATTGCAAATGCAAAACCAAAGCAAAAGAAATTCCCTTTTTCAATCGGATATGTTATTTCAGTTTTTAGTATTCATTTTATTGTTTCGAAATTAAACGTGAATGAAAAACACTTTTTTTACATAGTTGAAGGCTTGCCAATATATGTGTAATTCTTGTGAGATAATTATGAGTAAGCAGCGCAGTCAGTATGAGCGCAAATGAGAACCAGAGCGTATGCTGAATGCGCTGCGTCACAATTTTTTGGTCAAAACACGCGTGCTATGCAATGGGAACACCCAAAAGTTCTACCACCAAAAAAGTTAGTTGTAGCTTTTGTGGACTTGTTCTTTAGTTGTTAATTTGTGCCTGCTCATTTATCTCGATTTTTTTAAGTGCTACAAGAAGCCACTTAAGGAAAATTCACAAAATGGGCAAAGCATGATATAAACTAAAACTTATGTTTTGAATTGTGTTATGGTATTTTTGCTAAAAGCAGTTTAAATATATTTCAAAATAGTCGGAATAATACATAAAAAAATTAATTTAATTGAATTGTCAGCGATGACATAGACGGTTTGCGTACTTTGTGGGATATCAATCAAGATGTGTGTAGGATCTTGAAAGAATTTTAATAAGCAATATGTGCAACATTTTTACAGCGAACTAAAATTGTAACATCTACAACTAAATTTTATGCAAAATTTTAATACGATTTTTTTTTCGATATCTTATTTTGTTGCAGTTTGCAAAACAACCTTAAGCTATTTTACGTGGCAAACGCAAAGGACGAACAAAACAGAAATCCCTCTTGAAAATCACGTACTTTGTAATATCGTAACTGGAAGCTGTTTTTCGACAGGCAAATAAATCGTAATTTATTCCTTTTATGAGCTAATAACTACGCGCAATACAATTTGCGAAAAATACAGAACTAAGAAAGTTAAGGACTATAAAATATATATATATATAGAAACTTTGAACGCAAAACACCAATGAAAACCAACAAAAACAACAACAACAACGCCAACAAGCCATTGCGAATAAGTACCACAAACGTTGCAGAGCGACAGCAGCAGCAAAAACAACAGCAACAGCAACTAACTTGCAACAAAATCAGGCATCACAGTCACACGTACAAACGCCTAAATCACAATCCGAGACGCGTACCATCGACGTGCATCAAACTCAAGTTGCATGCAACACGAACTTTTGTCTCTGCCAAAAGTTGTCGCCAGTACATAAGTAGCTGCAACAACAGCAACAACAACAACAACAATCACGAATTACACGTACAACATTGTAAGTAATTGTGCATTAAGGCGAAACTAAGCAAACAAAACGAGAAGAAACAAGACATCAAAACAAAGGGACAAAAAAAAAAACGCAAAACAAAGCCAAACAACAGACAAGTTCAAGCCCCAACATTTGACATTTACGGCGGGAGGGCTTTACGTTTTTGCATTTGGCAAGGAAAGAGCACAGCTGAGCGTAGACTTGCTGCTCCTTAAAAAGTGCAGGGGAAAGCCGCTATATATTACTACTAAAAACAACAACAGCTACTCCTGATACTACTACTACGACTACTACTACCAGTACCACTCACCCACCGAGAGTTAAGAGCAGACAAGTGGACGGACGCATCTCAACTCGCGGAGTCGCCAACGAGGAGCTAACTGGTTAACTTTTTATTTTTGTTTTTCGCTTACTTGGTTTTTTGTGTGTTGTTGTTGTTTTTTTATTATTGTATTATCATTATTGTTGCAAGTGCCTGTTGCACAAAAGCCACAGTGGCAGCCACAGTTGTAGCCGCAGCGCCTTAATTGCTCTGACAACCGCCGCTATAGTTGCAACCGCAGCAGCAACAACAACAACCACCACCACCACCACCACCACCACAACAAGTGTCGACGCTATAAAGCCAAAAAACAAAAGAAATTTAAAATAAATAAAACTTTATACATTGTATTTGCCAGCAGCAACAACAAAGCTGTGCCACTCGAGTAAAAAGCAGCAAGAAAGCGAGAGGGAGAGAGTGCTAGCAGTGAGCAAGCCAGCTACAGACCCTGAATTGCAACGTGCGCCGATTTCAACTAGAAACCAAGTAAAAAATCTGGTTTCTGACCCGTGAAAGACGGGCCTATAAGACTTTGTCAGTTGTTGCTGGTGCTGCTGCTGCTGCTCCACTTTGCAGTTGCAGCCATCCAGTTAACCAGCTCCAGCCAAGAGTTTTGTTTTGGCTTTTCGTTGTTTGCTTGGTTGCTGAGCTTGAGCTTGTGATAAAGGCCACAAAAAAGCAAAAAAAAAAAAAAAACAAAAACAAAACAAAAAAGATATCAAATAAAAACAATATAAAGCTACGTATATCTATATAGAGTGCCAGAAACTGGTATTTTTCTTTATTATCAACGAGCACATCGGACAAGCTTCAAAACACAGACACACACACAGACAAATTCAACTCTTCTGCAACAGAAACCAATGTACTCCGCTGTTAATTATTACGCGGATATGGGACAAATCTCACAAGATGTAAGTAGAAAGCATTTACACCATTTACTTCTATATAGATGTTATGATTAAACCAAAAAATAAAAATGGTTATATAGTTGAGGCGATGTACGACATTGGAATACACTGTAGCCTGTAGAATTACAGAAATGGATTTTCGTTATTGGTTTGGGAACAGAAAGATAGTTGGGATGATAAGCTTGTTTGTATTAAGGCTGGGTTTGGTTTCGCTGGCTCGTATAGACAACGAGATCTAGCTATTTGTTCGATAAGATTGACGCATAAACAGAATAATAGAGATTTACTTGGGTAAATGGCGTCTATTTGCTAGCGTTGCCAGTGCTAGACAAATGTGGCAGTACTGCAGGTTGGAATCGAGTCACCAACCTTCAGGTTTAGAGGCGAGAAAGCTTCTACTACGCTAACGATTCCTTTATTTTTATTGCGATTTATCAATTTTTGTTAATGATCTTTTTAAGGCAACTAATCATATGGAGAAAGACCAGGGCGAGTCAATTTGTGTGAAACCGATAAAACGTTCAGGGGCTCTTAGGGATTTCGATTCTAGCTATTTGCCCGATAAGATGGACGAATAAACGGAATAAACCTTCAGGTTTAGAGGCGAGAACGCTTCTACTACGCTAGCGATTCCTTTATTTTTATTGCGATTCATTAATATTTACTAATTAAATTATTAAGGCAACTAATTTTATATGGGGAAAGACCAGGGCGAGTCAATTTGTGTGAAACCGAAAAAACGTTTAGTTGCTCTTAGAGATTTCGTTTCCATGAACTATTCTAAGAATTTCTGCAAATATAGGCAAACATTTCTTGGTATGATTGAGCAATGCAGCCAACAAGACACATTTGCCATACTTTCAATTTTATCATATATTACGAACTTAGCTTTTTTTCATAACCAAATATGTATTTGTGTGGTTTTTTTTTTTAAGTGAAGTCAATAGATCCGATTTTGACATATATTTTGATTTTTAATGTTCTTTTTAGTGAAGGTTTTGATTTTTTTTTTTGTGATAAATCTCGAAACACGCTTCTAACACTTTTTGTAAAAAATTCTTTGTCTTTTATTTTTTTAATGTTATACATTTTTTATATTGGAAAGTGGAAATATATCAACAAATACTTAGCCCACATAAACCCACCATAGTTATAATCGTTTGGCTGTATCGATAAGACTTGAAAGAGCAAATTGTTGGAAAAGCGCGATTTGTGTTTATGCAAATATAACTCTTACATTTGCCTAAGCGAACTTCGAAGGCAGCTACATTTAGGGGTTGCTGAGTGAGATAATGCATTTCTTGAGTTTTCTAAAGTGATTTTAGTGCCTCTAATTAATGGATTATCTTGAAGAAATTATATTGTTTACATTTTTTGTGTTTATTTTCTAATTTGCTTTCATAATGACGATGTCGCTGAGACGCGTTTAAAAACTGAGAGAATTTTAAAAACTTGTGTACGGATATGTTGCACTATGGACTACACTGATCTTTGGAATATATTGTAGGTGTTAAGGTTTTGCCTCAAGCTCGATATCATATCATAGAGCAAGGGTTGGCGGCATCTGGTGGGGCTAGATTCTATTTCGTACATCAAACATTATAAAAAATTGAATCAAGCGAACTTTGTTAAGAGCATTCTCAAAGTATTGCCCGTGTAGGGCTTGTCCTAGCGGAGGTAGCATTTTGGAAATATACTTACTACGCAATAAGGTTTTAAAGCGTAAGTTCCAGGCGTAAAGAGTTCCATTTAAGTCTCTCTTTTGTCCTTGTATCTAATTTAATTGCTTAAAACTTGGTAAAATCGCTATTGTAACATATGTCTTACTTTGGATTTATTCGTTATATACCTTCAAAATTTCGTTCCTTCCATTAAAGAGACCAATTTTTCAAACACATCCTTACAACATGTCGTAGCTTGCATAAGTCGAAGCGAATAGATTAATAAATTCGTTGAGAAAGATTTGTAATATAATAATCATAAAATTCTCTTCACGCTGTCTTAATAGATTTTCCAATAACAAGTTACGGCCCCACTATTGGCTGCATCCCATGTCAATATCATCATGCATTGTTATGTATATATTGTATATATGTATATAAATATATGTATATATATATGTATGTATATATGTAAATATTTTCATTACGCAATTCAAAAGCCATCAAACTACTGTCATCGGCTCTGCAAAGTGCCACAAACGGGAAATTAATTAAGTGCAAATTTGTTGTTGAGTGCTTTTAGGCGCAATTTCACACACACACATACTCATATTGTTGCAAAATTAATGTAGTAAATAGACAATTATTATGGCATGGGTAACACGAGTGTTTGGATGTGTATGTAATAGGTAAAACGCCTACGGGTGAGTGAAAAAAAATGAATGCAATTAGCTCGTTTTTATATCCTTGTTTTTTTTCTTTTTTTTTCCAATCAAGGCTTTCATAACTTTCAAACTACAAATTGTGTTTTGTGCATACCCTGAAAAAATTGAATTATAAAATTTGCAATATGTCAAGTGCATAGCTTACTTTTTCGTCGATGAAATATAACGTCTTTTAAATACACTAGAAAATCTATTCAATTGCAATTTTATGATATAATATATAGTCTACTTATTAGTAAGTGAAATATTGGAGCTGCTTTACTTTAATGCTTTATTCAAATTATAAATAGTCGAGAGTTAATAGTTTTCCATATCTCCCGACTTCGAATGCTAGATCCAAGCAATTAGTTCTCTCTGTTCTTCGTTTAAATATGGAGCCGATTTTTGATTTATCCACTCGAAACGTTGGCTGCCCAAATTCAATCGCATTCGGCTAAACAGCCAGTAGTCCCAAGTTGCAATATCTGGAAAATACGGCCTATTTTACTTTTTCCAGCTTTTTTTCGAGCCCTTACAAGCATATGAAGTGGAGCGTTGTCGTTTTGTAAGATCTGCATGTTAAGCTTTTCGAGCTATTAGTTCCCATTAACGATTTCACCTGGTTTTAGCAGCTCATAGTTGATCAAACCCGTCTAGTCTCACCATATGCAGAGCATGAACTGTGCTGTTCTCTGGTTTCACACGGCTAAGTATAGAACTTTTTCTTTGTCTACCCACATAATACGACTTAAAATTGCCCATGATTGTCAAGATACATTTGCGAAGTGAAAAATTATCTTTCAATATCGCTCGTCGTCAATTCATACGACACCCTAACTTTCTTGTATTTGAAAAAATTTCAACTTTTTTAACCGAACGCAAATAGTTTATTGGCACACTCCTAATTACAATCGCTTCCAATACGGGCTATTATTATTTGCAGATGAAGTCATATTTTCAAAACGATCCAAACTAAACTGAACACCAAGTTATAATTCCATTTCGAAGCTGTATCTAAAGATCATCGGATTTGACAAACTTTATCAGGAAATTATTAAAATCAACTCCTCTTCGTTAAATTAAAACCTTGGCCGTTTTTCTAAAGGGAAAAATTGTAAAATTTAAAATGGAACCAAGTTTAATATCACTTTATTATTACTTATCATACAAAGAGCTCAGTTAAAGCACTTGAGAACTATTACCGGGTTACCGTAGCATTGCGGAACGAGTACATTTAGCAAGTTTTAAATATACTTTACATCGAAAAAAATATATATATGAAATATTTGACAAGTCGGTCGAACCATCTTATTTAAGATCCAACACGGTTGACAATTATTACGGGAATCGAAACTTTTAGTTTAAAGAATTAAGTGTTTAAGATCTGTATACATAAAGTTAGTTCTGCCAACTAAAAGATTTAATATATAAAGCACAGTAAATGCCATTGTTGTACTTTTTTTTAATGAAAAATTTATAAAAATGATAAAAATGGCTTAACGGAGATCATCATTGTATCCTATTGAGTCATCGATAATAGTAAAGTCGAATCACTACATAATTGTTGTTGTTTTTTAATATTAAATTTGGTTTCATTTTTTTAAAGAAACACTTTTGCTTGGTATGCTATCTGCAAATTCAAAAAGTACAAATTTGTAGAACGTAGGCTATCGTGAACACCCATAGTTGGCATAGTTATTAAGATAAAATTCAATTTTTCCCCCCTCTAAAAATAATCTCTGCTAATGCAAGCTCAGTGCATTTTAAATTCAGCATAGGAGCACTCATTTTTCACTTATTTTTGTAAGCCTGGGATTATGATGAAAATTGTAATCCATATAAATCTGTTTTAATAAAATATTTGGCTCTAACAAGCATTAAGGCCACTTGCCTCAGCTTGTAGCTTTTGTTCTTAAATTTAAAATATTAAAAATGCAAAATTCTATTACCATATTTTACCACTACATTCACGATGAATAATATAATACTTTTTTTATTGACAAATACTACAATACTTGTTAAAATAAACTGTACGCATTGTGAGGTTTAAGCACGCTCCGACACGTTCAAAATTTTACCTTTGTGTGAAATAATTTACTCGTTGTTTTCTTTTCTTTTTACCTGCTTTATAGCAACTATCATGCACACCTTTACATAAATATTATACGGACATACAATACAATGATAAGCTGTCGGAGAGCTGGATTCGTACAAAAGCTTGAATATAATTTTTGCACAAGAGAAATGTGAAAATATTTATTATTGTACAGGCGCAAAAGTTGCCATGGAAATGTTTATTTTATGATTTCATGAAAGCTGAATTTTTCCTTTTTCTTTTTCCTTTTGCCTTTTCGTTTTTTTTTTCTCCCCCCACATATTTTTAATACCCTGAAGATATAAGTGCAAAGGGTATACCGGATTTGTGCAAATTTCTCTTTTCGTTCTTAATAGCAAAATGTTTATCGTAACCTCGGTGTGGTATTACGCCAAGTCCGTCCATATGATTAGATTTTTTTCGGTGACTAAGAGAGCTGGAGTCCGTAAATTACGAAATTTAGAAAAATAGAAAATTTGGATTTTTCTGCAAATCTTCATCAAAATATTTGAGTATTTCAAAGCACTACTTCGAATTTGACCGAAATCGGTTGACAATAGTCATATAGCGCAGAAGTCAACGCGGTTACAAAACACTTTCTGTACAAAGTTTCTTGTGATCCAATTTGGTATTTAAATATATTTTACGCTTTTCAAAGATTGTGTCAAAATATATAGTTTCCGTAGTATAGGGTATTCCAAAGTCGTACAATGGACCGACCATTGTATGTGCGCCATCTTTTTTTTATATTGTATATTCCTTGCGTATGCGTAACGAGAAATATGAAAAACATTTTATAAACCTTGCACATGAAGAAGTTAATTTGATGTGGAATGCATTTTGCAGCTTGGTTTGCTTATTAAATGAAATTAAATTTGTACGTGGAATTTACGGAGCAGCAGCAGCAGCAGCAGCAGCAAGGACTAACTTTTGTTTTTCTAGTGTAAAATATAATAACTAAAAATATTTGGTTAACTTTTAGCTTTTGACAAATAATTAAATAAATGCGAAATATCAACTTTTCGCCGCTAACTTTTAATGCTCGAGCAAATTTAATTAAGTTAATTAAAATAAATCCAATTAAAACGTAAATTGTTTCTTTTCAAAATTTTGTTGTTTACCAACAACGTGCAGCAGCAACATTTATCATAATTTTTTCGATAAACATATAAAATACAAAATAAATGTTTATACAAGCATCACAAGCTATACATACATATAAATTAGAAATAGAAAATAACTATAAAAAATAAACAAGATAGCAAATATAAAAATAACAGCAGTTTGATAGGTCTACTTTTCATTTGTTTCTTTTTTTTACATTTTGTATATATAATATATTTTATGCGCTTATATTTACTTATAAATAGTTTTAAACTGGGTCACCTAATCAGTCGTATGATAATGCCCAAGCTATTGCGTTTGAAATAAAACACAGAAGCAAAGTTCTCTGGCCAGACAATATGGCGGTTCTCTAATACTCTGCCATTGCTTGGTGGCACTTGGAGTGTTGCGCGTGTTTCGTAGATTAAGTCTTATGTAGTATAAAGGGTGTGGACTATCTTTCAACTTTGAGTTGAGAAAAAATAAACAGTTTTTATTTTGACGATATTCTTGATATTCGTCACTTTTTAAAAGTCTTATAAATGTAAATTCCAAACACTAGATGGAGTTATATATAAAAAACAAATATATAACCTTCCAGAAATAGTTAATATTTTCTGTATTACAAACATCTCAAAACAGTTAACTTTGAAGTGTTTGAAGCATCAGTGTTTTGAAAATTTCAAAGGAGAACTTAATTGAATTAATCAATTTTATTCCTTGCTTTAATTTTCAAGTAGTTTTTGTAATAAAGTTGTCGAAAGATTTATTATTTTGAAAACTTCAAGCGATTCGAACTTTAAACTTTTTTTTGTAAATTGAAGATTCTGTAATTCGCAAATTCGTACTTTATACAAGACAGCAACAATACACCATCAATATTAAGCTTATCTTTGAAGTTCCTTTAAATTCCTGTATTGCTGTGTTGGAATATTCGTTTACAAAAAGAAACAAGCCTAATTTTTCCAAATACTGAGCACCGCCAATTCTTCTACTTAACTTTTGTTTACCTTTTTTGGAAATCGCTTTTGGCAAATTGCTGCAATGTGGGTTCAGTGTTCTTTGATAGGCATGTCATCGCTGAGATTCATTTGCAAAATTTAGGATGATTTTTGCCACTTGTGTATTGAATATACACTATGGAATTCTCTTCTACATTGTCAGTGGAACTAAGAAAGAGTTTTTAAGGTATTAAAGTTCTAACTATGGGACTCATACGACAAACAGAGTATTAGATTTATTTTCCCATCACCACAAAGAACATAATTTTTAAAGAAATATTTTACAATATTCTAAGACAAGCCGACGGGTAAACATGTTTTTTAGCTTATAAAAACATGATGTTACACATTCAAAATAAACACAGACAGAAACTAATATGTGGCGGCAAAAGTCAAATAACTTCGAAATACCCTAGATCCCTTCTCAATGGGATGTATTTAGTCTATAAAACTATCTCGACTGCAGCAAAACTTTTCCAATAATTCACTAAGAAACATAAAGTAAAATTTACATATTTGAAAGATACATCAGTTATCAGTTTTCGTGCAGGGTCTTGCAGGTCCGTACGAAACAGCTGCAACATTCGCTCGAGTAATTTTCAAATTTTGTAACTTATCAATTTCAATTTGAAATGCCAGACTCTCTGGGCAAGGGTTATGCACTTGATTGCACTCATCTGTTGGCACTCTGATGCATATTGACTGAATGAATGAACGAGTGAATGATTGACTAAGTGAATGTGATTGTAATTGACAGTAAGAGCCCGACGGCAGTCACAAAAACTCTGAGTAAGAAGCCAACAGTCAAATGTGCAAAGTAATAATGGATTTCCACGAAACGTTTGTATTTATTATTGAGACCATATGAAACCGTGTTATTAGCCTTCAATGTGAATTGGTCAATTGAAGAACTATTTATTTGAATAAAACAAACATAAATAGAAACCATACATAGTATGTATATATATATATATATATATATATATATATACAATAGTTTTGGGGGGTGTTCCAAAACGCTGACGTTTTCATGGATGTCATAGTCAAGTGCCATTTGAGTGGCATCAGCTCGCAAACATCATCATTATTATTACAAGTTCTTAAGTTCTTAGGTTTCAGCTCTTAATAATTTGTAAAATTTGTTGTCATTATGTTTGTATTTGGTTGTGGCTTTCAGTACTTATGACAGCTTAAACTACTTGCAGTCGTTTTCGTTTCGTAATGGCTCGAAACTCATATAAACGTCATGACTTTGGGGACCAGCCACATAAATAGAATACAATAAAACGCAACAGGCCAAATATTTATTTGCGCAATGAAATAAAATTGTATAAAAATACGAATACACTTACATGGGTAGGCTGAAAGTTTAATGCAAAGAACTGCGAAAAAAATTTTAAGAAAATTTGAAAGTGAAAAAGTTGGATAAACTTGATTCATGCACTTTTGTTTGAGAACACAGTCAAGAAATATTTCTTACTTCTTTCTTTACCCAAAAGTATGATTAAAGAAAAATCTTAAAAACCTTTTAATGAGTGAATAGAATTTTAGATATAATGGTATATTTAACGGTAATTTGAAGTAAATGTTAGTTGGTCCAATTTTGGCATACTCGTAAAATCGAAATTTACTGAAACTCATTGACTTGTTGAAAAAGTTGACAACTAGATGATGTTATCTTAAAGGCCTGTGTAGCATGTTTTACCAGCTAATTAGAGAGACGATCCCTTGTATTTTAGCAGAAAATAACGTTCTACCTTTGCCGTTCTCAAAAAACAGTTCAACAAACAATTGACTTTTTCAAAATGCATTGGTAGTTCATCATTTCAATTTCTGCATTGCTAAGAATTCCTGTCTCTGTTAAAAAGCAAACAAGCTTGGAAACTAAGTGAAAAAGGCATGTCAGCAATTAAGAGCAGTGTTGCTAAAAAAAAAACACCCTTTATAATGTTAGCAAATATTTCGAGCTAACGATAGGGAAACGAAACATGGGCATTTTTTTTTTGTTTGATTATAATTTAAGTCGAAAAATCTATATTTACAATATTATTTTGTAAAATGGTTAAACTTTTATGGAAAAGTTTGTTTTGTGGCAGTTTTTTTTCGAAAACTATTTTGATCAAAAGTTTCAAATTTCGATTTTGATTATTTTAAAAGCAGATTCCCAAATCGAGCTTCTTTGACCAATCATGAACAATAAAAACCCATCTTGGTCAACGCTGTTCTTTGGCTTCTATTTGGAAAAAATGTTTAAATTTATATGCTACTTTCTGTTTTCATCTTTTACATGGTAAATCCAGGTTCCTGGCTAGCCTCAGATGTGAGACGGTGCACATCTATAAAAAAAATTCACCCATCACGCTAGGAATACGGATTAGTTTTATTATATTTTTTCCTCGTTATCATTTATTATTTCATACATTTAGAATGTTTATCTTGTCTAATCTTAAGGTCAACTGGAATTAGTTGTACCTTTACATATTAATAAATAAATAAATATATGGATTTGTTGCCAGTTTATTCTAGCTGTAACTTTTCTCATCAATTGCTTTTCAAGGTAGGCTAACGATTCGGGAATAAAGTACGCAAAGCACAATTGTAGCGTCTTAAGCTTGGAAGTAGATGTTGTCTTGCTTTTTAATTTGTCTTAAAAAAATCATATGTGCGAAAAATGGACCAAAAATGTCTAAATCTACAACTTACAAACCCTTTTTTAAGATGCATTGGCTGAATACGACGTTGTGTGGGTTTTCTGTGCTCCGATGCGTCAGATTTGATTATAGTTTTAGTCAGCGTTGGATACATAAATTTCGTTCGAAAGTATGATTTTCCAATATTCTTCAAGCAAATAGTAAGTCATTTCTTAAATTTCTGTTTTTTTTCGAATAATATTTGGATTATTTAAAAACTTATAATCGATGATTTAAATTTCAAACACTAAATGGATCACCCTACTGTCCTAAGCTGTGTAATTCAGAATTAGAATTAAATCCGTTGATTTTTGGAAAAGAGTGTTTTTATTTTAGAAATAAGCTTTATTCAATTTTTTCCATTTGTTGGATTTTTGACTAATAATGGATACTGAATGGAGCACCCTCTATATGGTATTATTTTACTGTAATAAATTTAATGTTGTTGTAAGAAATAAGATAGGAGTGTTCCTTTTTTTGTATAAAAATATAGTTCAATATCTTAATACATTTAGTTTACAAAAATGTTTGGGTTGATAGATTGTGGTGGCCTTTCAGCCTGCCCTCGTGCTTACTTGCATTCACAGCGCAGAGTGAACCGAAATGTGGCCTAAGAAATAATCAAATGAACAGATGTGCTCTATTTTGGCATAGATCCAAAAAGCCATTTGCCTTTGTTTACCCCGAATGACTAACCAAATGACTGAGTGACTATATGACCGAGTAAGCAAGTCACTTTGCGATATGCAGCTGCCAAGTACGAAATATATAATCAAATAGCCCGAAAACAACGCATTTTCTTTGCACTATAATTTAGTGCATACCCATTATTGTATAAGGTTAGTTCTTGAGACTTTTAGCAAAATATTTTGTTTTCCTCACAAACAATCTACTATATGAATGAGAAAAAATTTATTATTGAAATTATGGCAATATTTTAGACTATTTCATTGCCAGCATTGGTTATGGCTTATTTGTTGCTACATAGTAGATGCTAGATACGGAAATGTCAAATTCTATTTATAAACAAAGACATTTTTATTTAAAGAACTTATTTTTTCAAAATTTGTCAAAAGCTAGGCAATAAAAATCGTTTTGAGAAACCAAATAAATGACGGTGCGCGTGTGCCAAATTTTTATTACAAAAGAGCAACAATTTTGCGCCATGATGATATACTTTGTTTGTGGCACTTTGTGGGTGTCCGTAGTACATTCTTGGATAATATATAGAAATAAATTAAGAAATAAATGTTTGGGAAGGCAAGAAAGAAATAAACAAAGTTCATAAATGTCAAGCCTAGGTCTGTAATTTTAGCAATTAAAAAACAAAAATACATATAACTAATTGCAAATAAAATATTTATTTGTTTTGCGAAAAAAATTAATTCTTATGGGTTCAATAACCTTTGTGTATGATATATTTTTGTTTGTTTTTTTTATTTTTCATTATTTGTCATGCACTCTTTGTATGAAGTGTACATATATGTATATGGCATCAAATAAAAAAAAAAATCCAGATTACGAATTCTAGGGTTCCAAAACTATGGGCTGATTGTGGTAATATAAAGTGCTGCAAACTAGTTGAAACTAGAAATAATGTACAATTTTTGGGACTTGAACTAGATTGCATCTGTTATCCGAAGTCAGAACCTAAGCTAAGGCACTTAATTTGCAAAAATTTGCACAAAAGAATATAATTGTGCTTGGAATGAGTATAGTTTAAAACTACAACAAAATGACTTATATTACTCTGCATATATCATGAGATAACATTTGTTGAAGCCAAGCTGTTTGAAATAATATCCACGATTTCATCGTAGCCTTAACTATGACTATTCTAATGTGAAGATATTACGTGTAGTAATCTGAAACCACCAAATGGCTGACAGCAAATGGATATTAAAATTTTTATATCCTATTTGACGGCAGAGTATATTAGAAATGCCGCCCAAAGTTACCTAAAGCTAGATCTATCTGTTCATTTATATAATCGACTAGATATCAGAGTAGATTGCTCATGAAATATATACGTTTTTGTTAATATTTGTGAATATATGGTTTCCAGAAACGACTCTTAGAAAATGTATGAAAATCATAATTTTGCAAAAAGTTCATATTCTAAGAAACTTCAAATAGTTTGTAGAATTCGATCGAAATCGATAGAATACGTTATATAGGTCTCGTAGTTGAAAATTATAAGGAATAAAGGTACTTGTACTAAACTTGTTTATTTTGGTTTCGGTACTTAAAAGTTTTTTTCTTTTGAAATTTTCAGGTATTGAATAATTCTTGACCAAAATCGTTAGATTAAAAAAAATACTTTCATTAAATTTTTTTCTATAATTTAGAGAAAAACACTTAATCTTATTTGATTGCAAATGTCCTTCGCTGCAAATTCTAACGTACCAAAACAGTTTTGAAGGTAAATATCGTAAATCGTAAATCCTCGCTGTTCAAACATTGATATACACACGAGTTCCCTAGCAACATTACAAACCAAGATTAAAGAAAACTTCTGAAACGAAAATGATATCGAAAAAGAATAAAAGTTTTGGCGTAAAATTGCATTGGATTGTTATGAGAGGGTAGTTATGTATAAAAATCCTCTGCAATGAAGATGAAGTACTTTTCGTATGTTTGGCTGTACGTATGTTATAATATGTTAGGAAATTCAAAACTAGAAATTTTTAAAATTCTTAATAATCATGTAATTATAAAATCATTAGATTATTGCTTAATGCAAGTCTTTGGTTTGTAATAAAGTATGATATTATTTTAAATAAAAACATTTCGCGTGGATAATCGACGGCTACATTGGTTTCACTTTGGCTTTTTGATAGTCAGCCAATAATATCTGCTAGATAAAGTTACTCACTGTGAGCCCAATCACTTGGCAGTAATAGGACCGAAACTAACATTCATATATACATACTTTACATATTAGGGGGAAGCTGGAGTGCCTAGAGCATTCGTACCTAGCTGGCGTTTAGAAGAAATATTCCAAAAATGGGTAATAGGTGGGAAATTAAATATCTCTTTCGAACGCCATATGCCGGAGCAACGGCAAAATCTACAAACCACAGGTCCAAATGACAGAGTATAGAGTTTCTGGAAAGTGCTTAATTTTTTATTAAAATTATTTGGTGCATAGTTGGCTATGGCGATGGCACTTTGTTATAAATCAACGACAGCACTAACATTTCCAGTTAGGAAATCTATTGATAACGATTCTATATGTACCGCATCCTTTTGGTAAAGTGACCGAATAAGTTACTTCTAACTAACTAACCTATGCTCCTGACGGGAACCTTAATTTAACTTATAAAAATCTTTTAACAAAATTGTAAAAGACGTAAAACAAAGACGAACTATAGAAACATATTTAAGAGTCTTTAAGGCAAACCAAATATTATTTCCTGAAACACTCTGCTGTTTGTCTGGCTGCGGCCTTATCAATTAATCTTATCAGCATTAGACATACTTTGCATATACGTATATATATATGTACATTGATATGGCAGGCACAGTAATTATATGCTTCATAATGTAAAATACATAATGCCAAATGAAAATGAGCAAAGAAAAATTTTGCTAGTCTGACTTTTTGTATTGTTTTGCCTTTTCAATACTCTTTAATTGTTATTTTGTTTTGATACACTTGCGCATTACAGGTTTTTGTGCACATCGGCTACACTATTACTTTTGTGATTATCTAGAACGTGTTGATCTCCGAAATCATGTATTTTTGAATATAGAACAGAAAATAGCAATGGCAAAGAGTCTTTCAATATTTTTTTAGGCTTAAAAAATGCGTAGAATACAAAAGCTGGGGCTTCCAAAGAAGATATTGTTGGGTTAATGTATCCATGAATCTAAAAACTTTGCTGTGAAGAATCAAAGCTGACAGCACTTAAAAAATTACAACTAAAAATCAAATAATTACAGACCTTACTGCTTTAGTTTATGCTCCAGGTTTTCCGTAAGTAATCCAAAAATATTTTTCTAAGCTACACATTTATCTAACAAAATAAGAACAATTTATTTGAAAGTCTTAGCTCGAAAATAGCTTATTGAGAGTATCCTTTTGATCGTGGTCCGATTTCAAATAGATTGCCAACGTTTTTGGCAAATTCCGTTTGTATATTAACTTCGATTGTTGTTTTATGTAAGATACTTTTTTCTAATTATTCTATATTCTATTAAGTATTTACGGTTTGTATACTCTGTTGAAGAACTCCAGGAATCGCAATGATCTTTAATTAAGATGTATGGTTTGCATACTCTGTTGAAGAACTCCAGGTTTCGTTATAATCTTTAATTAATTAATGTGAATTAATTAAATTAAAGTAAATTCACCCACCATTCGTTAAAAAACGTCAAAATATAGAAATTTGCAATATTGCAATGTTATAAAAAGAGACCAACAATATAGTTAAGTATTTTCAATTATTTACTAATTATTCAGTTATTGGACTAACGAAACGAACAAAACGCACAACGTTCGATTTCAAACTTAAATAAAATGGCTAGAACCAGTGGTAATTGTTTTTAAGTAAAGTAACTTAAATTTTTTTGGTTACATAATTAACAATCGGTACCACATAAAAAATGTTGGTTGTGATTTATTATCCGATATTTTTCAAAATTTGTAAGCTAGGGATTAAAAAAAAATTATAATTATAAAATATCACGCAATAATGAATCGAACTATTCGATTGACCTTGCGCGGTTTTCGGCGCAGAACTGAATAAATAAACCAATATCTTAATCGCGTTTGGTTTTTAAAAAATTGCCTCAGCTGCAAATTGTAGAGTATTATTTAACAGACGACAAACTCCGATTGCACTAAGAATCACACTTAACTCTGTGAGGTCCCCCCTCCCTTCTCTAGGAAAAAACGTTTCTATTTCTGATATTTTTTTGTGTATAAAAATCTTAATAATAAATATATATTCAAAAGTAAAAAAAAAGAAATTTCTTCGATATTATCTTGTCAAAATAATAAAAAAGAGCAGAGCTTTGAGTTTGCCCCAAGAACAGTTTTCCCAATGCCGGCAAGAACTCATAACGATTCATATTGTTATTTTCTGGTTATATCCGCTACAGTGTATTCCGCTTTCGGTTATTGCCGCACCGACTCTTTCTCATATTTATTATCATTGTTTTGTTTTTGTGTTCACTCTGCACTATTAAAAGTATGAACAGTTGTTGTCTGTTGTATGCTATCAGCAGACAAAGTGTCGCACAGTTGCTGCTCCTCCAGAGTGGAGAACGACAGAACACTGCGAGTGCACACAAACACACTTAAGCACATTACATATGTGTGTACATATATATAAGTATATATACAACAGTCACGATATGGACGAGCAGAACATTACAAACGAACAAACAAACAAACAAAGTGACACATCGACACAAGAGAAAACATATTGAGGTTGGTCAATATTGCCACTTGTAGTACACACTTGTTGTTTACATACAAAATTTGCATGCAAAAAAAAACAACACACATACATATAAGTATATACAGATACATATGTACAAAAGATACATAAGTATTATATTGTTGAAGAAAAAAACAATAATGGTAAAGAGCTTGTGGGATTTTGATAGTAAGCACTTGAAAGTGAAAAGAGCAAAAAAATAATTCCAATTTGAAAAATGAAAAGTTTATAAATAACAATAAAGAATATAGAATCATATTACTATTAAATACACATTTGCAGTACTTACACAAAAAATAAAAAGTAAAAACCATAAGAGCATTAAAATGAAATAATAATAGTACATAATGCTGTTTGAAAAATGGCACAATGATTTGGCAAAAAATATAAAGACTTGCAAAGGAAAGCACATGCAACCACACACATGTAGTGTATACACAAAGTAAGTACGTACGTATATACTCTATAATAAAAAGTATATTAAAATGAGTTATGTTAGTAGTTAAGTAGCTTTGTCTAGAGTCTAGACGTAGACAGACGCCAAATAACATACGAAATAACACTTGTTTTGAGGTATTTTGTTGTTAGAATATAACAAATAAAACTATAATGAGAGTAACTTCACGACACTTTTGTGCGGAAAAGGTATATTATGACGCTTAGGCGTAACTGTATTGTATTTCTTTGCTAACTAACAGCTGGTTTCATTGATTTTTAAACATAAATAAGCTGTATTTCAATTATGTTATTTTTGAGAACAAACCTTGCAGCAATTAATGACCCATTTTGTTCAGTAAGAAATGGGCTTTTCTCGTATTGACGTATAAAGGGTGATTTTTCAAGTGCTTGCAAATTTGTGGGGTAAAGAATGACTTACGCTCTTTTCCATGGAGTAGGAGAATGCCCAGGTTAAGGATACAGCTGTAAAAGTTGTTAGCCAGCATTTGTTTGTAGGAAAGAGCAAATATACGTACTTATGTACACGATGATTTGTCGTTTTTGAGGCTAGTTCAACCTCCTTTCTCAACTATTACCTGTGCTGACTACCATGGGACTAGTTTGTTGTGCCTCATTTAACTTATGATGGGGGTAAACGATGATCATCATCATAATGATGAGCCACTTTATGTGGCGGGTCATGTGCAACAGGATGGGTAGAGAGTTTCCAAGCTCGATGTTACTGCTCAGTGTCGGCCACTGCAACTGAATCTTCAATTGTTTTGCAGAGAAATTTTGATTCTGTCCATGAGTCGAGAAAACAAACAATGTAAATTAATATACTATTTAAAATAATTTTCATGTAGTTATAATCTGCTGCAGCGCTGCAAATATATCGAATATCGCTTAGTACCTTACAAATAAATTGCTTATTATTTTTAGCTGTACAAACGAGGCTTAACATAGCACTACGAATAAAATTAGAAAGGCGTATAATTTTTGGGAGCTACTGCAGCTGACTCTGGCAAATCATCTTGTAGAAAACACAAGACACACAAAGGAGAACACTCTAACGTTGTGCAAAATGGATTGTTAGCGCCGCAGTGTTAATCATTCACAATAACGTTGCGACCTTTGACGATTTTTAAAAAGCGAGTCCTAATATTGCCGCTAGTACATAATGTAATGTTTTGGAATGTATTGGTAGTGCCTGCAATACTTATTTTCCATGCAAATGCAACTATTCGGCTTATTCATGTAAAATATACATCCAAAAAAAAACAGAACTTGCAGAAATACCTTAACGAACCTGAACTTATTCAGGATATTCAAAACACTTGTTATGTGCTGATTTTTTAAAAGTCGATTTATGGCTAAATTATAGATCAAACTGAACGTATTTGATGGTAAACGCGGGACTGCGCGTCTGTTGAAAAAAGTTTTGCTTAAAAACAAGTACACAAAAAAATCACCCTTTTGTATGTTTGAACATTTTCAAATACAATAAAAAAAAGTTTATTATTTATTATCTCAAAAATTAAGTTGTAGCAATTTGGTAATTTTTCAATCTCCATATATTTGGTTAGATTTTCAAACAAGTTGATTTTGTATTTTTACAAGCGGCTATTAAAAATATAAAACCCTTTGAATTTTGTAAATAAAAGCTTTTTTATGGGCGTTTCGTAAAATGTTTATCGAGCCAAAATGAAATTAAATGAAAATGGATTACGCAAATTAACATAATGAACATTAAAGCAACCAAACAAAGAAGAATTAAAAGAGCAAGCTATATAATTAAGCAATTTCTTAAGCCGATTATTGTTTAATGCATAAAAGATTTTCTCTTCTGAATCTAATAATAAATTTTAGCGAAAATAAGAGACGAGTTTAATAGATAGACAAACAGGCAAACAGAAGTTTCACTTCCAAATCGCTTCACTTCAGGGAGTAACCGATAATTGCCTTTATATTAGGCTTAGGGTATGAAGATGATGTACGACTCAGTACTATGCCCTATTTTTAATTTCAAAAAGTTTACTTTCTTACTTATATTCATATATACAGCAAAGTTCTATTAAAATTGAGAATTATATAAGGAATTATTTAGAATATTAAATGTAAAAAAAAGCACTTGAAGGGATAAGAATTTTGCAAAAAAAAAGAAACAAAAAATACGTATTAATCATTATAGATATTTTTGTTGTTCTAGGGATTGCTTTGTTTTGATATTAACTTGAGCAACACTTGCCTTCATATTGTACATACAATATATATATTGTTGTTATGAATAATCATTATATTCTTTATTGTACACACATATATATCTGTTTATAAATGCATATTAGTTTTTATTTTTCAAAATAAGTGTGCACATACGAATCGTGTTTTGATTATAAAATAGTAATTAAAAGCGCTGCGTCTAGACTTGATAAACTATTTTATTTTATCAGCTAGTATTTTTTCTATACTTTTCACATTTATTGTAAAATTTAATAAGTGGTTCTTGTTTATTATTTGCAATGAGGTTAAATGTTTTAGATTAATTTGTGTGATAATTGCTGTCTCGGCTGTCCTAGGTGGGAAAAAAGCATACATAATTATTTATTTGAACTCGTTTGAAAACGAAAGTTGGGAACAATGTTTTCTTGCTTAAAATTTCAAAATAGCGAATATCTAGTGTTTTTAAATTATTTTTGAAAACACATAGCTCAGTATGATACTTAGTAGATGTTTATTTCATAATAACAACTTATTCTAAGCGATCCATTTTATCATAACGTAGATTTAATCCCTGTGGTAACGAATTCCAGTATAGTAGCTATATGATAGCAGGACTTGATATAGTACCAAGATATACTAGAATCCTTGGTCATAATATATCCAAAAACAAATGGTAAACAACAAATTTTGAGCTATATGATATTGTCAACCGATCTTAATCGAACTTGGTACAGTACCAGGATTTTCTAGAAACCTTTAAAATACGGAATTTGGTAATAACACATAGCTCATTATGATCTTTAGGGGAATTTTTGTTTCATAATAAGAACTTCTTCGAAGCGGTACATTTTATCATGACGTAGATGCATGCCTTCTTATCCGCTCCATCTTTCAAAGATTTGTCATCACGATCCTAGCGAAGTAAGCCACTGGATGCCAGATGCATTCCCTGACTTGCATCATTGGCACTACATATGCCGCCGCTCGCAAAAACTGTCTCCGTATCGCTATCAAAACGGGGACACACGAATAGGATGTGTTGAGCATCTTCTTAGATACCTATCCCACAGCTTGTACAGTCACCATTCTTCTCGTGTCCAAAACAAAGCAGAAAGCATCCGTGACCAGTAATGAATTGCGTGAGAAGAAAGCTCAAGTTCGGCCGGTTTATTCATGCTTCAATTTTCGGAATAAGACTGTAAGTCCACCTACCCTTGAGCGATGTTTTCCGTCTACTCTGCCACTTGATCATGGTCGTCCTCCTTGCTTCCGTTTTCGCAATGTGCCTGCTTGCGCTAGGAATCTGAGTAACAGTGCATGACTCTTTTATTAATAGATAATTGGGGGTCGTCCTCCTAGCTTTCGTTTTCGCAATGTGCCTGCTTGCTCTAGGGATCTGAGTAACAGTGCATGACTCCTTTATTAATAGATAAATGCGGGGTCGTCCTCCTAGCTTTCGTTTTCGCAATGTGCCTGCTTACTCTAGGGATCTGAGTAACAGTTCATGACTCTTCTATTAAAAGATCAATTATCCCAGCCAGCACCAGTGCCGCGTCATCGAACACCGTTCTTCTGTAAGCACTGCAGATTCTTAAAGGGCTGAGAGGATGTGTCATCGGTTAAAGTGCTCATCGGTTAAAGCGATAACTTTCATTAACATAAAAAATGTGTCAAAATTGTTTTGTTAAATGAATTGTCCGTGTTTTAAGAAATTATTCTCTAAAGAAATAAATCTGAAGTGAAAAAGGAGGATAGTGTTTTCGTCTTGTAAACATGAAATCGCAAGTAATTTTGATATATTTTGCATATAAAACAATCACAAAAGTTGCCAAAGTATGCGCCATTTTATTAAAATTCAAAAGCAGAGCTTTTAACAAAAAGGCAATTTACAAATACAAAAGATGCCAGATTTCTCTAGAATATGTTTATTGCTCGTATTTAGTTACTTGTTGATTGTCTGTGAGCATTATAAAAAATAAAATCAAGCCCTACCAATTATGCTGCAAAAGGTTTGTCTTCTGGTATATCTATGTTTACGATAAGTAAGACCAAAAAACAAAAAACAAAAAAAAAATCAAAATTGGGCAACAAATTATGCTCAGTCACGAGTTACAAGAGTGAGCAGACGCACTTCCTACAACGATGACGTAGACATGGCCAAAGTTATAGATGTAAATGTTAAGATATTATAGTTATAAAGACAATGCTGGAGTCTTTAAACATGTTGACCTCCACTTTAATTTTTAGTTTTCTATGATTTTTTTTATGATTTCTGCGTTTTTATTGTTATAGTTTTAGGGCTTTGTATGGTTGCAGTTGTTATTTTGGGCACGCAAACAAATTTAATTTCAATATAAGTAAAATTTTGTACACGTAGCAGCATAAAAATCGTAAGGTAGTCAGCGAGCCCTTGAGCACATTTAAAATAATAATATTTACACTTGTAAAAAAAAGAAGTATTTTTTATGCGTTTTTTACCATAAATATGATTTGTGTAATGCATTTAAATTAGCATTAGCAATAACATTGCTTTCGGTGCGGCAACCGTTATTTGCCATTAATATTATTATTATTGTTAATATTATTAATGATGTTCTCAAAGAGATAACTAAAGCCTTTTCGAAGATGATGCGCATCCAATATTTTCAATTAAAGCGTGCCTAGTATAAAAACAAGCAAAACCTAAGCATATCACGTATACGTAGCGTTGTGCTGGTAAACAAGTATTTCATATATTATTATTAAAGTAGAAGGCGAAAATTCAACAACAAAATACAAATAAATAAACAGTTTGTAGCTGGCTTGGTTAGTTACCTGCTCGATTGCAAATCCACAGATACATTAAACTTGGCCTAAGCACCTTTATAGTAAACAAGTATCTATCTGCACGCACACACAACAACACACAGATACTCTACTCTATGCTGTTGCACTTGTAATAAACTTTATTGCAATGTACATAAGAGTCGAACTTGTTTTTATATTATTTTTTGTTTTGTGTTTTGTTTTTGTTTTATTACTCAACAGCTTTACTGCATGCATTAGTCTATATAACTTAATAGTTGTAGATGTGGGTGTGGGTGTGCTAATTGTCTATATGCCCATATTAAATATAAGTACATACACATACACGCAGTTCAGCGAGGGTAGCGTGATAAGTAAGCGACATTTGGTAAATATTTACACTCGATTGAGCAGACGCTTGAAAGGTTTCTGTTTGTTTTGCTAAAACAAAAGTAAGCAACTTTTTTCATACAACAAACTAAAGATTAGTAGAAGTTGTATATATATTGGTAAAACTTTTTTGTTATGACTTTTTTATTTTCTTACTATTTTGTTTTTTGAATAAAACTTTAATTTTGCTTAATAAAACATGACTTGGGAATACTCTTTACCACATTTCTGCTAAAGTTGCAGTTTATATTGCTTAAAAATTGCTAAACCAGCAGAAATCTTATTTTTTACCGATTTGCTCAATTTGAAATAGTGAGTATCAGTAATAACCTTATTCATTTTGATCATGAAATATTTAAAAACAAATGAAAAACAAAAATTGATGTGCAAAATCAATACGGACAACGAATTCCAGTATAGTAGTCCAAGATATACTTGAAACCTTGGTCATAATATATCCAAAAACAAATGGTAAACAACAAATTTTGAGCTATATGATATAGTCAACCGATCTTAATCGAACTTGGTACAGTACCAGGATTTTTATAGAAACCTTTTTGGTAATAACATATCCAAAAACAAATGAAAAACAAAAAAATGTGACAAAATCGATAAGACGAATGAGTTTCAGTATATGATAAAGTCAACCGATTTTGCTTTAGTAGCAGAACTTGATATAGTATAGTAATATAGAATATCCTGTCTTAAAACCTTTTGAGTAGGGAATTTTGTAAATTTGGTCGTAATATATCCAAAAACAAATGGTAAACAACAATTTTCGAGCCATTTGATATAGCCAACCGATTTTTTATCAAACTTGCTTCAGTACCAGTATTTTTCTAGAAATCTTTAAAATATGGAATTTGATAATAATATATCCAAAAACAAAAAATGTGACAAAATCGATGACGAACGAGTTCCGGTATATGATAGACTTAACCGATTTTGCTACAGTACCAAGAATTGATATATTGGGTTGCCTAAAAAGTAATTGCGGATTTTTTAAAAGAAAGTAAATGCATTTTTAATAAAACTTAGAATGAACTTTGATCAAATATATAATTGCTATTTTGTTCGATAACCTTTTGCCATCTTCCTGGCAAATTTAGTATTCCACGCTCATAGAACTTCTGGCCTTTATCTGAATCAAGTGCGATTTTATAGCCTCATCATTGCCGAAAGTTTTACCATTTAAGGAGTTCTGCAAAGATCGTAATAAATGGTAGTCTGATGGTGCAAGGTCAGGGCTATATGGTGGATGCATCAAAAGTTCCCAGCCAAGCTCACTCAGTTTTTGGCGAGTGACCAAAGATGTTTGCGGTCTAGCGTTGTCCTGGTGGAATGTGACACCTTTACGATTGACCAATTCTGGTCGTAAACATCCGAATTAATCGAGTAATGAAAAACAAAAAATATGACAAAATCAATAAGACAAACGAGTTCCAGTATATGGTAGACTCAACCGATTTTACTAACTTACCAGGATATTCTAGAAACAATAAATTTTGTGACGAAAACGATATGACGAATGGTTTCCAGTAAGGAAGCCATATGATATAGTCAACCGATCTTAATCGAACTTGGTACAGTACCAGGATATTTATTGTAAAAACATTTAGAGTATGGAATTTGGGAAAAGTCCTACAACAAATGATAAACCAAAAAATTTTGTGATTAATATGACAAACGATTTTCAGTATGGATGCTATATGATATAGTCAACCGATTTTAATCGAACTTTTGAAAACGAAAGATATACAACAATTTTTTTAAACAAAATAATTTTTTTAAACAAATAATAGTCAACTGATTGATTAAATTTAAAATATTAAATTTAAAAGACTATTGGGTGCCCGATTTTGTAGCAATATCCTTAAAATCGAATTATTTATTATATTTTATGATTTTTTTTAACTAATGCAAAACATGCGTCTCTATGGGCGCTATATGTTTTATCCCCGATATTATACCAAAATAAACTTGCATCTAGTTGGATAACAAGTATTTTTTCTGAACAGTTGTTGGCTTTAGATCTTACCATTTCTGAAATGTAGGGGTTCATACATACACATGGGTATATCAACTAGTCCTGAGGTAATAATACTTTAGGAAACGTTGGGCCTGCGGCTTTTCCTTCAAGTCTACCAAATTTTGTTTAGAAGAAAACAGTCAATATTATGGAATGCGAGAGCTGCTTGTTCTCATTGGCGCTAGAGGTGCGAGTTTTTAAGCTCCCTGATGGGTGAGCATAAGCAAATTATCAAAAACAAAGCAAATAAGCAATTATCGTAAGCTAAGAGTATTTTTTTTTCTGTAAGTTACAAATTTTCATTTTAAGCTTATTACTGAATTTTTAAACAAAGCAAAGTATTATCGGCGATCATAGGAGTTTTTGAAAAAATTTAAAAAACTTCAACTCTATTTTTGAGCTTAGTGTAATTTCTTTCGCGGAACTCTCGTAGCGTTCGCCAAAGCAATCCTTTTGTTCCACAAAACTAGCACAATTCTTGTATATAGATTTTGTAAATTTGCTCCTGCTTGTACGTATGTCGAAACTTAATGGCAGCAATCCAAGATATAAAAGCCAAGACGTGTTTACCGCTGCTAATTAACATAATTGACGAAAAAGCAAAAAGCTGTTTTCGAAAAGATGATTTTTTTTGTGAAAATAATCAATTTGATTGTAGGTGGGCGAACTCAACTTACAAAGAACACGTGCTTACGGGCACAAAATTCGGCCGCACAGTCAGTCAAACAGTTCACATTGATTTACTTGATTATCACTCTTACGCTCATTTGCGCTCTTACTGACTGCACTCCTCACATACACAAACAAATGTTTACTCCGCTATAAAATCACTTTAACACTCTGTATTTAGCCTGAATTTTGTCTTAGTGATGAAAGTTTGTAAGGATTTGCATTTGATTGATGTTCGCTATATTTTCAATAGTTTATCTTCGACAGATTTTGCTCAGGCGGCTGAAAAGTGAGTTCTAAAACTGAAATATCCAACCGTTTCGCTATTTTTAAGTAAAGCCAATTATTAAAACTTTTTTAATAATAAATAAAAAGCAGCTGCCTAAAGGGACAAATACCAAATAATAATAAATTCTGTAAATATCAAACTCTAGATGGACTACCCTCTCTTGATGCTTGTGAGGTTTTTGTTATTTTAATTACCATGGGTGACGGTTCAGTCTGCTTGAAATATAAAAACATATAATTTTTGCTATCTCATTTTTAAATGAATATTTTTGTCACTTAAAAAAATTTAGTTGCCTTTAGTTTACATTACGGTTCAAGCAATCGTAAAACTGATTTTAAAAGTTTTAATAATCGCTAAAGTAGATCATTTACCAACTTACCAATGCAGTCTTAGAGCGAAAATAAATTAAAAAATAATGCCAAAAATGCAATTTCACCGAAATTATTATAAACTTTCTTTATTTTCATAACTTATCATAAAATAACAAAATCTTTTTTTTTTTTCATATTTATATCATTTTGTAGGGCAACGTTAATAATGTCAAATATCAACTTTGGCGTTTTTATTGTTTGTTAATAATAATATACTAAATATAGACTCTGTCAGGCGCTAACGCAATTGTCTTGTTTCACTTTTCCTAAATAGAATTTGGTTGAAACTAAGATTCCGCCGAGAACTCACCCTAATTAAGCAAAATGTGAATAATTAAAAGTTCCATATATATGTTCTAGATTGGAAGACAAGCACTCAAACTTGTCGAAAAGATAATGTATCTTAATAAGTATACAAAAAATCATATTTCGACTCAAAATTCGTCAGTTTTTTGTTTTAAAAAAAATTCGATATTATTTTTTTGCAATAATTTTTAAAATTTTCATAATTCTATTGTTTTTCATACGATGCTGATTGCAAATTTGCAAAAACTCAATATATTTTCATTATTTTAAGCAGAAAATGGTTGATTTGCGAATCTAAAAATATATTCGCAAATTTTAGATACTTCCAGGAAACAGAATTTTATAATTTTTTCTACTTTTTTTAGCGGCTGTTGAATGGACTATTAATTATACAATTTTATGGTGCTGTACGATGTTTAAATGCTTTACTTTGCTCTTTATTTATATAAAATTTTTGAAATTATTATTTATTAATTATTTTTACCCCAAAAAATATTTATTTGAACAAAACAACTGAGTTCGTTGCGCTTGTTTTGTACATTTTTTTCTTATATTGTTTGTATTGTATATTAAAGAATAGCTAGTTTTGCTTTAAAATACTGATTAAATTCTTAATACTAAAATATTACTTTAAAAATAATTGAAATTGTATTTTTATTAAAAATTTCTCATTCTTTGTGCAACGCAAACAATATTGTTGCACGCATATTATATATAATATGCCTCATTTTTGGGTGATGTTAGAAAATAATTAATTAAAAACGTTTATTACTTAATATGCAACATGAATTTGGCATAATGGCAATGTAGAGATAATAAAGAATATTAAAAAATTTATTTTTAATTAAATGTTTAAGCTATTCTTTTCTTTCTAATCTGCGATCCTATACAGGATGTAAGCGATCACACTAAATTTAATATTAAAAAAATTATCAAAATTACATTTTTTTTAACTTATTTATATTATATAATATTAAAAAAATGTTCAATTACAATTTTTTTTAATTAATTAATGAATGTTTGCAATTAAGTTATACTACTCCTGTCTGTTGGTAGTGAGGTGAACAAGGTTTTCAGCTCTTCTTATTCCAGTCCATGCTCTGTTGTTGCGTAGCCGAGAAAGTTGCTTCCTATCAATGCCGCGTCTGCCCTCAATTTTACCTTCGATAATGAGTTGAAATATTTGATATTTGGGGCCACTCATTACATGACCAGAATATGCTGCTTTTCTGCGTTTGATGGTTTCAAGAAGTTCCCTGCTTTTATTAACTCTTCTAAGGACTTCCTCATTTGTGATGTGGTCAACCCAAGAGTTTATCCACATCTCAAAACTTTCTAACTTGTTCATCTGAGTTACTTCTGAGGTACTTCATACATCAAGACAGACCATATATATATAGCATTTTACCAATCGTAGTCGCAGTTGAAAATTGAGTTGTCTGTTAGTGAACAGCTGTCTAAATTTTTGGAAATGACTACGAGCTATTTCAATGTGGCATCTGATTTCTTTAACAGAGTTCCAGTGTTTAACCATGCTAAGCTATATTTTTTTTCTTTATAATTAATTTGCTTTATTTTTTATTTAATCTTTGCATATAAGAACTAACAATAAGTTTAAAAATCTTAATGATTACTAAGTTTTGTACAGTTTTTTCTTTCTAACTGATCTACGATTAAGCGTTCCTAAAACTGCATTCGCTGGGTTGATGAGTCCTTTCGGCGAAGATAGGAGCTGAGCTCTCGCTAGGTGGTTAGGATGCGAGGAAAGCTTGCTGAGGTATTTTTTCTTGAGTTCCGAAATTGTATTAATGACGAATGTTCAAGTCTCTTTGGTTGTTTTCATTTCGAACGTACCACGATGCCCCAGTAATGGTGCTCAGAAGCTATTTTTCGATGCTCCTTTTTAATTCCACGTGCAACAAAGTGGAAATTAAACCGCCTGAGAGACATGCAGTTTGTCGAAACGGGGAACATGAAACTTTCGGATTCCAACGTCTTTGCTTTATGACAACATCAACTTCTTAGTCCACCCCCGTTGTAATACAATGTACGTATATCTATTTGTTCACATAAAAACCAGTCATAAATAATAATATTAGGTTAGCAGCTATAGAGATTTTATTACTGATAAAATATAAAATACATTAATTTTTTTCGTTTGTTTAATTGCAAGTGACTTGCTTTCAGCTACTTAAATGTCAAGTTAAAGGTTAAAAATTATTTACATTACTCATACGACGTGTTGCCTCACATTGATTATTGTTGTTGTCGTTGAGGACGATATTGTTGTTGTTGTTGTTATTGCTCTGCTAACATCAGAAATTTGCATTTTAAACTTCGTTGGAGCCATTTTTCATCTTCAAAATTAAGCGTGAATTTTGTTTATTTTATCTGTCAGCCAGTTGGCTAATAGCTCAGCTTGTTAAATTAGTTAGTTAAGCTGGCGCCAGTCGGAGAACTGTCAATTAATATGCTCCAACAACAACAACAACACAAAAAAACAACAACAAAGCCTTTTATTGTTGTTATTTTTTATTTTTTACTTTAACTGGTAGCATCGTAATCTGTTAAGTTTTTAACGCTATGTAAACAACAACACTATGATGACAACGAACCGAGTCTCATTTATCTTAAATTTTGTTTTGCTTTGCTTGTTTAATAAAATAAAAATAATATATATATATATTTATATATATAATATATTTAATGCTGTTTAAGTATGTACAAAAAAATTTGTATATATGTTGAGATTATTAAGAGCTATTGTTGACAGTTGCGTGACGGTTTATGTTTTTGTTTTTCGGGTTACTTTTTTGTTAAAACGAAATAAATCTATACAGTTTGCCAAGACATTTTGTGCCAAGTAAAACTGTCTAATTGCAATTATATTTTAAAAAATGTTATAAAATTTCTTTGATCCAGCTGTTTTATGGTACAATTTCTGCCGCTTTGTAACACAGAATTTGGTTACTCAAATAAACTATAATTAAATGCCGTAGGCGTTTTTATAATATCAAACGTTTGCGCCTAGAGAGTTGTTATTTTATAGCACTTCTTTCCTAAAATAGTATTTCAAAGTTTTCAGTAGGCGTCGAACGCATAATAAATTAACAAATTTTATAGGCATATTTTAATTTTTATTATTGACTTTTGTGGGATTTTCTCATACATGAGTTAACTTGTTGATTAAATTAGTAATGCAGAGAAGCTTTTAAAGCTATATAGCCTTACATGGAAATGTCAGAGAAACAGAGGCCAAACAGTTTTGATATATACCTTAACTTTCATTTCAACGTTGAAATCGTTAAAATATGTTTGCTAACAATTGTCTGCGTTTGTCATTAACGCTGAAATACAATATTCAAAGTTTTATGTAGTCCTTGCCCAACAAGTTACAATTACAATGGAAAATCTTGTATACGCACTGTTGCACAATTTCAAATGTTGTACTGTTTGTCGAACATTTAACTGATTACATATACTCATTGCACACAATTAGAAACGAACAAACAATCGTATATAATACAATACAACAATAAGCAAACAAGTCTTTGAGCATTTAATAACATCGCCCTAGTTTAGTTGCAATCAAAAACTGAAACTTGGCAACATCAAAACTGATATAATAAGCGCTTTGATTAATTTTTGCAGCCCGATAAAAGCACAAACTCAGGCTTTATTAAAGACTTAAGATGTGGGAAACTAGAAAGCGTTGATACATACAGCTTGAGTTAGAAAAGTTGAGCTGAACATATGATGAAACGTTTTTAGTATTAATGTAAATATATTTTTGAATTATTGAACAAATTTTATTGAGAGCATTTGGACGGCGAAACTTATTAATTTGTAAAAACAGACACATTTATTTACGTATAAATAGGCGTATACGTAATTTTCACAATAAACTATCATTTTTAATAATACATAATTTTGTTGTTCCATTTGGGCAACGTTTTTTTTACGGTAGGAACTACAAGAAAGAGTCTAAAGTTTGCTCATGTGCCGTCCGTATTGAATAACCCATTTATTTGCATGAGCTGTTTACTTCAAAGTTAAGCCAAAGCTGTATAACCAAACTAATCCGAATGTTTAAAAAATTGAAAATATTTTATTTTTTATGATCTCGATGTTTTTGCTTAATAATCGAAAATTTTAAACGAAAATATGAGGCAGTGGATTAGCAAAAAAAAGAACACTTCTTTCATTTCAAAATTTTCTTTGAAAAAGGTTTCGTAGGAAATATTTCGCGTGTAAATTGATTTGTTATTTGCTATAGATTTTTAGAGTTAGAAAAAACACGTTGATCTTATAAGAATGAGTTTCAACGAATTTGACAAATCGAAAATTGATGGTGTCAAACATTTCTCTAAATCTGGCAGCTGGAATCAAAGACATCGGCGTACAGTGGTCCCTAAATAAGATCTTAACATCCTAAAAAGACAGGTGTCCAATAGGTAAAGCACCTGCATTATAGTACCACCATTCATACAGTTGCACGTATTTTATCGCTATTTCAAGATTTAATTTTAAAATTTTTCGATATTTATATGAAATTTGCATGGCATTGTCTGCAACGCAATCTTTGCAACTTTCAATCAATACTTCTCTGAGACGCAGAATTTTCGTAGTTAATGGAACATTTTAAAAAAAAATCGAAGTCAGAACGTTAAGCAAAGTGTTTCTATAAGCAGCAGCATTAAATTACATACATGGCGTATGCGTGATATATGAGACATGGATGAAATCACAAGGCAAAGCTAGGGGCAGTTCTTTTTTGCCATTAACTTAGTAGAGACACTAATAAACGTTTTTTTGCAGCTCAACAGTTACGCGAATTTTTAAGTTTATGTTGTTACAATGATACGATGTACGTGAAAATATTTTAAACTCATTGAAAAAGTACCAATAAGCATTGTAAACTTAGCTGAAGGGTGCCCTGCTATAGTGTATGGCCCCAGTTTCCACTCGTATTTACTTTTTCGACATGTATCAATAGTTGAAATTGACACAGGTAAACAACAAACTTCGACTTTGCGTGCTCGTGCAACTTCTGTGGACGCGCATAAACGCGCATAAACTAATCATGAAAATCGATAATAGATTTTCGATTTTTGGCCAGATTTTTCGGCTCTTGGAACCACTATGTCGATTTGGCTGTAAGCTGAAGGTTCCTATTTTCTTTGAATACCTAATGATAAGGATATCCCCTACTTCGCGTTTGATTTTTCTTTTATATAATTTTTGTGTCTCATTTGGGCAACGAATTGTTTTTTTTTTTTTTTTTTGCTATTTTTGTTCCGCGAAAAAATCCATTGCGTACCGTAAAACTACTTGAAAAAGTCTAAAGTTTACTCATGTTCCGTCCGCATTGAATAACCCATTTATTTGCACTAGCTGTTTACTACAAAGTTTAGCCAAGTATATTAAATAGTAGCTTTATTAATAGCAACTATTTTAAATTATTTTCAATAAAAATAAAGAAGTATAAAGAATTTGAAAATAAACACATGTATGATTGAGCAAGATAAAATATAGTCGACGCGAATAATCTTCATTAAAAAGAAAAAAACAAAAAAAAAATTCTACATTTTCTGAAACTTCAAGAATTTTTAGATGCCGAGCGATATAAATCACAAAGACCAATTAATTTCAACCAATTTTAATCGAGGCATATATCAAAAAAGTGGAAAAAAAATTACTTGTCGAGTTTCAATATCCATTTATATGAGGAATCGTTAGCATCTTTCAATTTTAAATAGAAAAAGATATATTAATTGGTGCCGAAATATTTAATGCTGGACCATTTGACTCAAATATGTATTGGAAAATTATTACATTGTTACTGGCATTATAGTCTGAACCACATCGTGAAGAACCATCAAGTTTTAAGTCATAATATTACACAACTACACGGAAAACGGAAAATATATTAAAAACATTTAATAAAAATAAATAAATAAATATTACTCGCATCTAATGGAAAAGTTTGTTATCTGCATTTCTCGAGATCTAGGTGTTCATACGAACGTGGCTCAATCGCTATCAATAGTTAGTACAAGCATTTTACAATAGAGGACTTTGGGTCGACCAGGCGTACTTACCATTTCATAGCCATACTTTTGCATATAACTAATATACTCTTTCTACCTAACAGTCTATAACTAATTATGTATTTAGACTCAGCTGTTTGCCAGCTTTTCGGCATTATTCGGTCCATGTTTTTTGCATTTTTATTGAACTAAGTTCAATGCAAAGAGTTTTTCCCATTTCTATAAATGACCCTACCGGTCATCTACTTTTGAAACCATTGAAAAAACCAGTGGTCGGAAGTAGCAACATTATTAAACACAAAATCGCACACTTTCGAGAAGCACAAAGCAATTATGTTTGATTATTACAATACACTTTTCTGTAATTTCATTATTAATTATTCAAACTAAACATACATTCAAAGTGGATAGGATCAACAGTGACAATTTCCAAGAGAACATTGAACTTAAATGTAATTTTGTGCTCTCTTCTTTTTTTGCTGCCTTTACAGTCTTATAATTCTGCTGATATAATCTCCATGTGTCTTAGGATAACATAATGAGTTTTGAGATGACATCCTACCAACTCAACTGCCAAATTAGTTAACTCAGTAAAATTTTACCAAAACCGTGGTCTGATTTTGTTATCCTACTTGATTTGTAGTTTTAAGTCAGATGAACGGGCACCAGTTCCTTAACTTTTTTTTCAAGATTATTTTGAAAGTGTCTGATCCCCCAACTTCGCAAATAACACATGTACATCAAACACCCCTTAGTTTCAAAAAGCGAGTATACCAAGTTATCAATAAAAATTGTTAAATACAATTTCTACAAATATACATGCATTCTTAATCAGTTTTTATAATATATTTAACATCTGTTTATGCATATGAATAAATTATTCGCCAATTATTTGTATAAATTTATATATACAAAACAACAATTAAACAACAAATACATTTTATAATAAACACAAGTCTAGTACGCTTATTTACATTTTATTAATATAGGGTGTTTTTTTCGCGGTATAGAACTTTAAGTTGGCATTACCGTTGAGGATGGCGATCGATATAACAGCTGTCTAGTGATTTATTCTCAGTTTGGTTTGGTAATTCATGAATTGAAGCCAAACGATCATCAAGCAAGGCGTAGATTCGTCGAATGGACACAAAACGAGTTTTCCGTTGTTGCCAATTTTCATAAGCGAATTCTGTTTAGCGATGAAGCGTACTTCTGCTTGAATGGC
This sequence comes from Chymomyza procnemis, assembly GCA_035046065.1. Lineage (NCBI taxonomy): Eukaryota > Metazoa > Arthropoda > Insecta > Diptera > Drosophilidae > Chymomyza > Chymomyza procnemis. The sequence goes on along the minus strand of JAWNOJ010000023.1, from coordinate 3,656,394 downwards.
TATGTCAACAAACAAAACTACCGCTTTTGGAGTGAAGCTTATCCTCAAGTGTATGTCGAAATATCGATTCATCCAGAAAAACTGGCTGTTTGGTGCGTTTTATGTGCTGGTGGAGTCATTGGTTCGTACTTCTTCAAAACGTTGATGGCTAGAACGTAACAGTCAATGGTGATTTGTATAGAGCCAAGATTTCTAACTCTTTCATTTCTGAATCGAACAATCATGATGTTCAGCAGCTGTGGTTCGAACAAGACGGAGCAACATGTCCAAAGCTTGTGCCACAAAAGATTTATTGAAAGACACGTGGTTACCGCCTAATTTCACGTTTTGGACCTATGAATTGGCCTCCAAGCACTTGTGATCTAACATTGCTAGACGACTTTCTGTGGGGCTAAGCCACAAACGATTAAACATTTAGAAGCCAACATTCGCCGTGTTATTGCCGGTATATTGGATGTCCAGTCAGGCTTTTCGCTCATATGCCAGATATTATATTTAAAATGTAATGCCACAAGCTTATCTTTCGGATAAATAAAATTCATGTCTATCGAATAATCCATTGTTGTTTTATTGCAACTTAAAGTTATATACCTCTAAAAAAAAACACCCTTTACGTTACATATTTAAATCAGAAAAATCAAATTTGTAATTTTAATAAAAACAATTGCAATGTCAATGTTACTTCTATGAACAACAAATGCCTTAGAGTTCTTTGTTCTCGTTTTATTTGATTTTATTTATTTATTATTTATTAAACAATGTTGACATTTATGTTTTAATCAAATTAGTTCATGCTCTGTGCTTTTGAATCATTTACACTTGGTTTACTGATGTGCAACATGTCGTATGCGCAATATCAATGCTAGGCCTGTAAGATCGCTGGGCGTTTGCTATTGTTTTATAGATGTCAAGGTGATCTGTTTGCATATAAGGTTGAAGAATATTAAAAGTTGTATAAGTATGGCCACGCTTTAAGTGCCATTTTAGATCTACAATATATATTTTTCGCATATCAAAACAATTTATTTAAAAATGTTTGCAAGCGCATGTTTAGAAATCTTTTGTGATTTTTTTTTCTAATATTTCTCAAGATTGCCCATCAACATTTAAAACAATGTAACTAAGTTCCAGAGAATACTATCAATTATATGTTATATTAAGAAAGCAATTTATTTGTTAAATAAAATCCATCACATGCTAGAATAGTCGAATCAGTCATCAAATAACCTATTAGAGTTACCTACCAGTCGAGGCAGCTCGCTGGCTAGGGACCCTCTCTAACTGCACTATTTTTGTCTAACCTTCTCCTTTTCTTTATAAAATGGTTCTAATTTTAATATATTTTCTTTATTTTATACTTTCAGTGCCCCATAACATACTATGATATGGATGATCTCGATGATTTAGATCAAGTTACTCAGGTGATTGGTTATCATCCACGTTTCCGTGATCATTTTTTACGTACGCAAAATTTTATTATGAAAGGCGATGGACCATTGCCCTCCGATTATCGTTACTATTTGGCCATAATTGTAAGTATTGAAACCAATTTCTATAACAAATTGCAAAAAACAAAAAAAGAACGTTTAAATTAAAGAGTGAAAATTTAATTTATTGAATTAGTATTCAAAATGTAATTCGCTTACATTAATTACAGAATTTGCATTGCTCTTAAATTACAATTTTTGTATTTGTTAACCGCATTTGGACTTAAAAAATGTTTCATTTTGGCCTATTGTTATAATTATTGTTGTTGTGGTCGTTGTTTGCATCTACTGGTGCATAAAGCGTGCTACTCTATAGCTCTGAAATTAACACAAGAGCCGAGCGGAGCCGAGCCGAGCCGTCTCTTACAAACAATTGCATTTAATTGTTTTTATATTCAGTCACTGGCATATATATATAAATATATGTATATATATATTTACATGTATGTATTATTTGTATTACAGCTCGTATGCATTTAATTAAGTTATTGTGTTGCTGCTGGTTTTTTTTTTTTATTTTTTATAAAGATTGCTGCGGTTGTTGTACATTTTGAATTTTGATAAATTGGTTGCGCGTTATTAATTTCAACGATCTCTATGAACGCTTAATTTACATAAAACGCAGCAAACTAAACAACAACTGACAAGTCAACATAGCACTTGTATATATATAAATATACCTATATATAATTATGTACTCCTTATATATAATATATATTCATACCCATGCTTAGACTTAGCTAACAAATAGCTCGTGGTAGGTACCAAATTACTAGTAATTTATAACCGAAAAAGAGCAAAGTGACAATCTAATTCCAATATTGCATTTGATGTCAAATGTGGGGGGTCAATTGTCACCGGTATGTGGTAATTGACCACCAACTTTTCTCTGGTAACTCTGCACCTGCATTTTGGAGCCATCAATACCACCATTGATTGAGTCTGCTCAAATACAATTTTTAATTTTTGCTCTACGTGGTTTAAAAAGGAGTCCTCGCCTCCCTTTCTATTCTTCTATAAAATTAGAAGATGCCATGGCGAGTTAATTCTGCATAAGCTACTCGGGCTCATTGACTTTCGTAATTCTTAACAAAGTGTCTTTTGCAATTCCATCCCATTATCTTTGCGCGACCCTATTCACAGTTTATGCGTAAACTATAATCACCTTTTCGATTTACTATCTCAACTTATCTTGATCAACTTTGACTTATCAGGAGCTTTGATATCGCAACTTGGTCAACGCTGATCTTTTGGTACTTTTTATTAAGAAATGTTACAACTTTTATGTTACTTCTTGTCTCCATCTTTCACATTATAAATCGAAGTTCCTGGCTAGCCCCAGATGTCAGGCAATACATATAAAGGGTGCTTTTTTAGAGGCATAGAACTTTAAATCGCAATAAATCAACGATGATTAGCTTGTGGCATTACATTTTAAATATCATTTCTGGCATATGACCCCCACGGTTGGCTCATATGTCGTGCATTCTGGACGACCAATTTTCACTGACTTTTTCCTAAATATGAGGCCGTATATCGGCAATAAGACGGCAAATGATGTCTTTCAAAGTTCAGAGTTTCAACCATGCGCCTAGATATTTGAAATAGTGGGATCGTTATTATATCATTGTCATATCCGTTGTCAGTTAGATATTAATTGTTGAAAAAATTGCCACGATTTTAATTTTTTAAATAAAGGTTGTGTTTTAAAGGAATGCAGACCGCCAAATCGGAATGCAATACGAATAAAATCGTGCAGATATTTCAAAAGCATATGTATTGAAGGAATGCAGTCCACTAAATCTACGTACAAACGAGGAAAAATGAATTTATCGAAAAAACGCAGAAATGGCAAAAAAACAAATACGCATAAAATTAAACCTATTTAATTATTCGGAAATGGGAGCTTAGATTTCAAGACATATTTTCAAGACTACATACATAAGTTGAAGAAACTTCTCCTAACTTGTACTATATTAGCTGAAATAATAACTTATTTTAAATCAGCACTAAATCACTGAAAATTTTGTAGGATAAAGTTACGTACAATCTGGCATTATATTTCAGTTTTTAATGTAGACTCCTTGAAGTAGATGGGTTGTCATTAACATATAAAAAAAGTTTTCTAAAATGGCTGAACTTCTTTGATATTTACTTTTACTATTTATTTACTATTTATTTTTTAGTTCATTTTGACAATTTGTTTAGACTACGATTGCAAGAACTGGACTTAAATCTAAAGGAATTCGTTTTTATCAAAATATGCATGAATATAAAGAGAAAAAAGAATCAATTTGTAGGAAATTAATTTATTTGAAATAGAGATTGAATCATACGCGCAAATTGCATTCATATTCACAGTGGGTCTTATTTAGAAGTGTATCTGTAACAAATTGGTTTTTGTTTAATATTTACGTAATTTAAACTACACAATCCGCTTACAGAAAATAACAATTTTGTCTAATAAAAAAAATATATGTTTTATTTTTTACATATTTGAGCTTATTCAATTACTGTCATTAAAAGTATCCCGAAAATTACAGCACAGAGATATTAAAAACAAAATTTAGCGTCGGATTGATTATAGCCCAGGTGCAAGCAGTTGAATAAATTTACATTTTTTTTGTTTTAATAATTATATTAAATATAAAAAGCATTCGCAAAAATGCATACATGTTTGTTGCAATAAATGTTTTTGTTGCAAGTTGTTTATTTGTAACGAAATTACAAAGCTTAACAATAGCTTTGTGTAACTTAAATCGTTTTAATTTTTTTTTTTCAAAATCTATATCTTTGTGAAAACAACAAATTTAAAAAAAAAACATTTGTTGCCAAAAATAAAGCTTGTTGTTGCTTTATCCATGCTAAACTGTTTAAAGTGAGAATATCATTTATGAAAAATAATTTAATTTAAAATGAGCAACTTTGCTTTTAGGTATTTATATTACTTTGCTGTTTAGATTTATTTATAATTTTACAAAAATCAATTTAGGAATATTAAATCAATTTTCAAGAATTGCATGTTTCTCCACTTCAAGATATTCTCATTGTATGCAAAAGGGTAGTATTTTTTTATAAAAGATTTTATTTTTTGGTAAAAATAAGCACAGGTGTGTTGAAAAAGTGAAAACCCTCTGTTCAGTGCTTAACGGAATACAACAGTTAAAAAAATGTATTCGAGTAATAATTTTTGTAAGCAAACGGCAGTTTTTAGTTTATACAATGGAACACTGTTATTGTAAAAGATCACCCTTTATTAGCCTGCTCAGCTTTTTAAAGGGTGAGTTTTTAAGAGCTTTCATATATTTAACAAAATCTACAAAATTTTTGAGTTGATCCATATAATTTAGTTGAAATATATAATTATATAATAATTAAATTACAAAGTATTATGTAAATAATGTAGAAAATGAGGTCATTTCAAGTAAATATTTGAAACGGTTACGTAAATAGCCCTTAACTCTTTTGGCATACCTTCTCCAACATATCGGCTGCGATCTTATTACTCAATATTGTCATTTATTCGCAGTCATTATAGAACTGAGACTTAAAATAGCCGAAAAAAATGGTCAAATGGCGTTAATTCTCATGAACCGCTTACTGAACCAGTCTCTCAATAAGACAATGGTCACATGTGAGGAGGGGCCATGTACAAAGAAAATTTTGTGAGCATCTTACTTAAGTAGTCGCCATTCACAATAACGTTTTGCGCGTTCAAACAGCGACATCTTCGGAATGCATTGATAGTTCTTGCTTAATAAAGTAATATTTTTAGTAGAGTGTTTAGTTAACATTTAACCAAAAATGAGCTTAGTCGCTGAGCACAATTTTCCAATATATTAGCTTCTTTATAGAGCTTGAATTTGGTTAGTAAAGCGAAGTTTATTTTGAAGTCGATGTATGGTTAAATTGTAGATCAAACATATTTGACAGTAACAGTAACAACCCATGGCACATCGTTTCCTACGGCAGTCGCTCCTGCCCAAGGACTACCAAACCCCCTCTGTTTGGGAAGCCCAAACTGTACCTGGTGCAGCGAAACAGCTACAACAACAACAATCCATGGCACATTATTGGCGTCAACTGTTAAAAACAATGTTGTGAAAAAAGATGAGTTGCGTAAAAATCACCCTTTATATTGTAAATTTTTCATCCTATATTTTATGCATTATTATATTAAGCAAAATAAAGTTTGCATATGTGTTTTAATAAAATGTTTTATATTTTGCCAATTTATGTACATGCTTTCTTTCCTATGCCTTCCTGGAAGCAAATTAAGAGTTTATACTCGGGCTTGTTAAAGTCAATGCTGAACATATTTATTCGAAAACTCATCATCAATGGCAACGATGCCAGCAGCATTGACGGATATATCTTGTCGAGTCCAACTTGTTGCCGTGCCGTGCTGTGCTGCAATCCAATTACTTCCAGGGTTTTGGAGACTTTGTTTCTGTATAGAGGACCACACACACACACGCACACATACATGAATATGCATATATGCGAATATATGCACATAGTACATACATATACCAGTGCAAATAACCTTTTGTTTTTGACAGCATCTAAAGCATCATACTCCCATGCACAAGACCCTTGTACTAAAGTCACATCTGTATGTATATGACATGGTTGAGGGGAGGAGGTAGCCTGATGTTCCAATCAGGCTCCAAAGCTGAGTAACTAAAACCATTTGGTGACATTTATTGCAAAGTTATCAATACATGCACATGCATGGTCGTCTATGTAAACCATATGTCGATGTTGGGGGAGTATAGGTTCTATGCGCATATATATAGTATGTATGTGGCATTTAGGTGCCTGACTGCAACATGATAAAGTTGGAAAATTGTTGATGACATTTCATGCTCATCTTAACTAAGTGGCTTATAAAGTCTTGGCAGCTGATTTATTTGCCTTGAAGTGAAAGTGTAGAGCGGTGGGGGTGGGAGCTCTTGGGACTACAGCAACTTAATTGGACTGACTGGCCAGATTTGATGACTATATGAAAGAAAGAAAGTGTTGTCTGCACGCTCCAATTTTTTTTTTACATAATTGACACATGTACAAAGTGTCCAGTTTTGCGTAATTTTCTTAATTTGCTGTACAAAATAGAAATATGCAGATGTTTCCTAACGCATTTCACATGTTTTTTTATTCAAATTACTATTCATTTAAAAGTTTTTGTTTTGCTTTCTGAGTTAGCTCTGATTTCACTGTGTTGGGATACGTGCGTTGAACAGGATTTTACATCTTTTTGTTTTGCAAGGTTTTGCCATGTTATCGGAAATGTAATAAAAGAAATTGTATTAACTTTATCTTCAGATAAAACTAGCATTTTTCATTACTAATTTTCATGATTTTCATATCATTCAATAATGATAATTGAGTAAAAAAAAAATTCCAAACGAACATGGTTGGTAAAACTCTGCCGTCTAAATATTCGTAAAATATCAAATCGAGTGTTTCTCTTAAAGATTGATTTATGTTTTTACAATTTATTTAACTTATTATTTATATATACTACAATTTGCGCTTTAACTGAAAAATATTAAGTTATTTATTGTGATTCAAGTTCTTTGGAAGCAGAGAAGTAACTCAGAGGTAAGAGCTTTCCAGTTAGGGGATAAAAATTATTCAAACTTATAATATTAAGGCTATTATTGGAAGTACAAACAAATGGAGTTTGTTTTCATGTAAAATATTATCATTCAAACTCTTTACTGTGCGAAACGACCGTAGTTTACCATCTTTCTGGTAGTTTTCAAATGAGTTCTCTCTAGATCTTATTCCCCATTTCTTTCTAGCTTAATTTATTCGCCTTGACTATTTTGTCAACGCTCCAATCGTGTAGCATGAAGATAACTCTATTAATAGTTGCTCATAGAAAACAGCAACCTACAGTTTATAGCCGAATCCGAAGGGCAGTATCGTAAATTAATAAAGATGCAGGGTGTAATTGAAACACCGAACTTTGGATTTAGAGGTATGTCATAGACGTCTCGATTTCTCTAAAAGACCCAAGTCTCCACGACTGCCAAAATCTTTTCATCTCTCTAAGAGGCAGAAGGAACAAAGTGTGGAAAATACAGGGGGTGGATTAAGATCTGCAATTTCAGTGTTTTCAAATCATTTTTGACCCACATAGCCGCATGGAGCTTACCTTAGTTCACGGCTCAAATGCATTAGTTGTACTCGATAACGCGCCCCATTAAAAGGTTTGGGTTGGTCATGAAAACACATATCCATCTGTATGTGAAAATATAAAAGTATGTTTAAAGAAATATTTCAGCTTTTAAAAGTTTAAAAAAAATAACACTTTTATACTTTATAAATAATTATTTTTAATATAATTTGAAATTATCTACATGTGTTCATATTGCATGCAAACAGCTTAACTTCTTTTATTAAATAACTTGTGGTAAAATATTTCCACAAGTATAAATGAATGGAGTGCTTCAATTATAAATTATATAATAATGTTAATTTTCCTACAAATGAGTTTTCATTCATTTTCATATTCAAACAAAGAACTGTGCACTGCTTAATAAAAGAACCCATTATATCTGTGTCTCTATATGAATTAGCCAAAAACCAAATATTTGAATTAAAAGTGAGTTAGGGATCTGCCAAAGAACACTAAGACAGCATACTCGCACCACAGGAAATGCATTTAAAAAGTGGTTAGCAAGGGTTTAGTAGAAGTAGAATTTGCAGTGTGTTATTAAAAATTTATGATTTTATTTAAAATTTATGTTACACTATGATTTGATTTCATTCAGTGCGACATAAGTGATTTAGGCAAAATGTTCTCGAGATTATTAGAAAAAAATCCCTCGAATGCTGCCGCTAAAGTTACAAATTTTGTTGAATCTATTACTTGAGAAGACTTAATCTAACTTATTCAAACTGCTTTTTAAAAATTGTTTATTTATTGAATAGACATATTAAGGAATTAATTTATTTAAAAAATGTATGGCATGCTTCAAATTCGTTCATGGTCGACTTTTGGATGTCCTGTACCATTTTTCTGCAATTAAATCAGTAATATTCATTCCCCTACCTCGTTTGATTGGATAACTCTGTTATGATATCTTTAAAAAATAAAAAAAAAACAAATTTATACCGATTTTTTTTTAACGAATTTTCTACCGTAACTAAAGGAAATAGTCAAGCAATTATGAGTAACTTTTGCACAGTATTTGCAAAGCTTATAAAACGAATTGTGTTCCAATATCTTTAAAAAACAAATGTAATCAAACGAATTAAAAATTCAGTTTTTGTGCTGGGAGATAATTCCTGGCGCATTTACTGAGAGCTTGATGATATTAATATTGATACATTGCTTGAATACTTACGTGGCTGATTTAACAGACGCATATCTATTATTACAACTACCATCAGGGATAGTATGGTGTTCCATAATGAACCAGCTCAATAAGCAAGCGCTGCCAGCGCTCATTATAGTTTAAGTAAGAACTAGTTCTCAATGCAATTCTTGTGCAATCACGTTGGGGTTACAAAATGTTTAAATTAAACGAATTTGATTTAATTTCAAATGATTAATTATATTTATTGTTTTAATTGCGGCGACTTAAAATTGCGTAAAAAAGACGGATGATATACACTGGCCGGGGATTGAGTTGGTATGAAGTGAGAACTAGTGTGTTGACTCAAATGAACGCACCGGAATTGCATTGAGAACTAGTTATAACTCACTGAAATTGCAATGAGAACTGGTTTTAATTTTATTTCGGAATTGTATTGTGAACTAGTTCCAACGCACCGGCATTGCAGTGATAACTAGTTCTAATGCACCGGAATTGCATTGATAACTAGTTCTAATTGTGAACTAGTTCTAACTTAAAACTACAATAAGCACTGATAGTGGCAGCGCTTTCTTATTGAACTGGTTCATTATTGAACATATGGTTTTGTCCATTTTTCTAGATTATTTTGTAAATTACTTATGGTACCACTCCGATTTGTCTTTAAAAATGCAGGAAGCCTTATATTCCCTTGCCCACCGGATGAGAAATACACATATTTACCAGCAATCCATTTTTATTGCCAACTGTCATCTTTTCTTTTTTGCGAAAGTTCAGCAACACCGTAGCAATATTATTTTGTATCTAAATTTAAAATTTTTTGAAACATTTTCGTATTTTTAAATTACGCATAATTTTTGTGAAGCTATTAATTAAATGTTCATTTGATATAAAATTTTTATTAGAAATTTGTACATTGCGTCGTTTTAAAAAGCGTTATTAAAAATGCACTTTGTGTACCTGGCACAATTTTAAAGCCGATTTTGTGTGCTCTTTTTAAGTTTCAAACAGTTAGTTGAAAAATTATTTTGAGCTGATGCAGTTTAAATTTGTAACAATTTTTCAGGCTCTATTCGTTGTGTGCATATTACGTATACGCCTGGCTTGCTTGCAGTAAATGCAAAATTCTATTAAGAAGCACGAAATCGAAAGCAAAAAGAAAGAAAAACAAAAGTTTGGCAAATTGAACAGCAAAAAAAAACACATATGCATATATATGTAATTAAAATTGATTTATGAGGCAGTCAATTAAATTTTTCATTATTTTGCTTTAATTTGGTTCAACACGCCAGCATACAGCAATGCATACGCTGCGTGTACTACGTGAACAAGATGAATGCACGGCCCAAATGTGCGTACATTAATACGTTATAGATGCATGTACAGATGCAGGCAACCAAATTCGAAGCGAAGGGGTTTTACTCAAATTTCATTCACAATATGATTTCTGACCGAATCGAAAGCTCCGGGATGCTTACCCTAGGCCTGCTCCTTGATGAAAAAAAAACTGGCCTCAAACCCAACCACAGAGGCAGTGGCAGCAGCAGCAGCAGCTAACGAACAATGAGATTGTATTTCGAGCCAAATTGTTGTTGCCATTGTTGTAGTACTTGTTGTTGTCGTAGTTGTCGTTGTTGTTGTTGTTTTTGTTGTACGTGTTGTTTCCGCTGTTGTTTGTCCAAATGAAAAACAATATTTTGCAATTTCATTGTCGTACAGTCGAAATTCTGTTCTTGCTGATTTCTGCCCAACAGCGAAACATAAAAAAAATTCCGAGTTTTCTCAACGAGAAAAAAATCCAAATGTCCAACAAGCGCGCCGTATACAAGGTAAGTGCAGTGGGCTTCATTTGTTGGGCAATAAAGAATACTTAAAACATAAAACTTGCTAGTTATTGTTTTTGTGCGAATAAAGGAATTTTTAAAAGCAAGCGGTTACCAGTGAAGAAGCGAATTCAAAAATTTACTCCCATAAAATTCAATAAAATTTAACAAAAAAAGATTCGTAGGCGATTTCAAGGAAGGCATTTCAAATTTTTGGCACCAGCGTACAGATGCATTGGCACCTCCAGAAACGGCAACCAATTGTTTACAATATTTATTTCAAAGATCTTTACGTCAATGCTGTGCCTTAGGCTTATTGTGATTAATTCACTTTTAAGTCAAACTTAAGCTAGGCAGGCGGCTTTAATCTCGTTACCAACCTTACGATGGCAACTCTAGGTTTATCGTTCAGAACTATCGATATTTGCCAAATACGTTTTTTTTTGAAAAACAAACGAGATTTTTCCAAACAGCCACGTAGCACAGTTTTGAAATTTTCTTTTTAACATTTTTTTTTTAATTGACCGACGACGGCATCAAAAACGTATATTCGCATAATTAAATACTTTATGCACAATCATAATAATGAGCTGCATAAGTCTTTGTATGTTTTCTTTAAAAACAAAAAATAAATAAAGTCAACAATATAAACATATTCGTTTAGCTCATGCCAACAAAACAAATTGGGTACAATTTGAATTGTTACGCTTCGTTTCGGCTCCCCCCAACGCACAATGGCTCCATGCCGTCCATGTGGTAATCCGAATCGGTTTCACACTCCCATCAACGCTGTAAATGGTATTGTGCTACTTTTGGACAGAGTTTGGAGCATCGCAAGATCTTAACACACGCTCCAAATATCATTTTAAAGTAGCCAACAAATTGCAGAGGCCCTGTATTTTTTTTATTGGTTTGTCGGTTCTTTTTGCCTTCCAACAAAGCACTTTACTTCTTATCTTTGTATTTTGTATAAGAAATTAAAATGCAGCGCACTGGCCTAGTCGTCTTAATTGCACAATTGTAGGGGGGGCAAACACATACACACATCGCTCTATATAGAGGACATACATAAATACATATGTATATTTAGTCTTAGAAATGTAAAATTATTTAAGATTTACGATGGCATGTCAGGGCATGGCATGATTATGGTGCAAGCCTCATTAATGACAGAGCGTCAACAGCAGCAAAAATAATAATAATAATAACAACAACAATAAAGCAATGTGCACAACCATGACAAACAATAATAAAATGAGAAGCAAAAGGAAAATAATATTTATTTAGACGAGTGTTTACGTTTAAATACACTTTCGAAATTTTATAAAATAATTGGAAATAGGTATTTAACTTTTTATAATTTTATTTTTTTTATTTAATATTTATTTAAATATTTTTACAATTTTATTTTTTATTTTTACTTTTTTATAATTTTATTATTTATTTTTTATAATTTTATTTTATTCGAATATTTTCTTATTAAAGTATTTTTAATTTTCAATTAGTTTTTATTTATTACTGTATTATATTTAATTTGTGATTATTGTTTTAATTTTTTATTTTATTATAATTGCTTTTATTTAACTTTAATTTTTATTCTACGGTATTTAAATTTATTTTGTGTTATTCTATTTTATTTTTATTAATTTTTTTTAATAACATATTTTTTGTATATTATAAATTATTGTTTTCAATTAACTTGTATTTATTTATTAATGTATTTTATTTAATTATGATTTTATTATTTGTGTTTATTGTTTTAATGTTTTTTATTTTATTTTAATTGTTTTAATTAACTTTATTTTTAATTCTACGTTATTTAGATTTATTTTGTGGTATTTTATATTATTGTATTTCATTTTTGTTAAATTTTTTTAATTACATTTTATTTTATTACATTATAAATTATTGTTTTTAATTAATTTGTATTTATTTATTATTGTATTTTATTTAATTGTGCTTTTATTATTTTTATTTATGTTTATTGTTTTAATTTTTTATAATATTTTCATTGTTTTTATTTAAATTCATTTTTTTTATTCCACGTTATTTTAATTTATTTTGTGTTATTCTATTTTATTTTTTTAAATTTTTTTTAATTACATTTTATTTTATTTTATTATAAATTATTGTTTTCAATTAATTTGTATTTTTTAATTACTGTATTTTATTTAATTGTGCTTTTATTATTATTATTTGTGTTTATTGTTTTTTTTTTATTTTATTTAAGTCTTTTTTTACTTTATTTTTTATTCTACTTTATTAAAATTTATTTTGTAGTATTTTATTTCTATTATTTTTTTTTTATTTCATTAATAATTTAAATTTTTAATAATTTTTTTATTTTATGGTGCTTTATTGTAATTTATTTTATTTAACTTAATTTTATTTTGTGTAATTTTTTTAAATTTAATTTTTTAATTGTTTTCTTATATAAAATTTTATATTTCATTAAATTATATATTATTTAATTATATTTTATTTAATATTTAATTATTAATTTATAAATATAACTTGTAAGTAAACTTATAACTAACATGAGGCTACTGATGCCTTCGGCTATAAAACAATTTTTATTTTACTTTATTTTACATTTTTTTTGTTTTATTTTACTTACAAATGGTATTTATTTTATTATTATTAATTCTATTTTACTTTATGGTATTTCGTTTTTTATTTTCTTTATTTATAATTACTTAATTTTATTTTATTTTGTATATTTGTGAGGTTCTCCCTCTGGGGGCCTTCCCACTTAGCCTAACCTAACCCATTGTATTTTATTTTAATTTAATCATATTTTGTTTCTGTTTTATTTTACCAAACTTGCTTTGTATTAATTAATTTCTTTTGTTTTATTTTATATACATTTTTGCATTTTAGTTTAATTTAGATGTTTTGATTTATTTAATTTAAATTTTTTATTTTCAATTTTTTTATATTTTAATTTCATTTACTTTAAAAGTATTTTTTTTTTCATATCTCTTATACCATTTTATTAAACTTAATTTATTTTCTTATTTTTCATACTATTGTAATTTATTTTAATTTTACTTTTACTTATTCTATTGTATTATAATTTGTTTTAATTTTTTTTATTATATAAAACTAGATTATAGTGGTAAATATATAAGCTAGTTGGTAAAGCAAAGCACTGCAGTCTATGGCCTTTGGCTATTTATTATTCAATATCATTTATTATACTTATTATTATCATTTTTATCATTTACTTTATATTATATTTTTTACAATAATTTGTTTTATTTTGTATTATTTACTTTTTTCTTTTCTCTGGTTATTTTTTATTTTAATTGATTTAGTTGCATTTTATTGTAGAAGATCATGCTGCGGGGTATTTTTCGGCATAAGTTATTAAGTTGACCTAATTGTATATTACAAAGTTTTTTATTTAGCTTTTGCGCTCTTTACAACAAATTGTTGTCAGCATAATGCTTTCCGTATCTTGTCTTCTAAATAAAATAGCAGTTTTAGTTATCTCTTTGTACAGTCTATTCTATTTATCGTATCTAACACGATTATCTTGAATTGCCCCATGAATGACCCCAGTACGGTCTTATGGTGCACCTGTTAGGTTATTGATGCTCCTTTGTATTATTATTATATATAATATATAATTTTAATTTCAACTATCATTTTTCACTTGTTTATTAAAAATCCAAGTCGCTGGCCAGATTTCGGTGTAAGGCCAGTTTTCCATATCGCAAAAAAGTTCAGTCAACGAGGCGCTAGTGACGCGGTTTAGTTATATTTTTAATATTTAATTTACAATTTTTTTATATTTTACATTAAACCGTATTTAAGGCTTTCTTTTATTAAAATAAAATAAACGTAAATAAAATATATTTCCTTTTATTTTTATTTTAATTCATTTTGTTTATGTTATATTCAATAATAAAAAAATAAAAAGTGCACATAACCAATAAAAGTCTATGTCGCTAGACACGCCACATAGTTAATATATATTTTCAATTCGGAAAGTGTATTAAATAACGAAGAAGCAAAGTCAAAACAATGAGCTGCGCTTTGAACATTTGTCGTTTTGGGTCACACACACACGCACACACACACACAGATACATGTATAAAATATAAAAGAATTCAAATCATAAAATGGTTTTTTATTTTAGCACATTTTCAGGTGTTGATATATATATATATATTTTATTATTATTTTTTTTGGTATGGGGTAACCCATATAATCTACACGCCATGAGACCATTTAAATATCTTACGCATTTGAATGAAATAGAGAGGGAATGAAGGTGTAAGAGATACAGATCTATTATGTGTGTGTGGATATGTAGGAACATATTTGTGTGTGTGCTCGCATTTTGACGAGGGTCAAAATTGTCTCTCTGGCTCTGGGCTCAGTACATTAATTTATTTTTATTGAGTTATATTCAACTATTCTGCCACATATTTTTTCTAGGGCATACAATGTAGTAGCTACGCTTTATATAAGGTCAAGGTTAAAAAACAAATTACGTCATTTGTTAGAACAATGCCGATTGCTTATTTAACTTAAGTATTTACGGATTCATTGAACAAAGTTACGAAAAAAAAATGAAAAAATTGTCTTCGGGTGTATATCTTTATTTGTAATGAAGGATAAGTTAATTATTCAATTTGTAGAACTTCAAAGAAATTTTAGTTTTGTTAAAAGATTTATTTATATAAAGATATATAAGAAAGAAGAGAAAATTCGTTGCATTCCCAAAGTTACTAAAGTGACGTGATATACCCATATTCGTAGGCATCAACCATATGTTAGCTGAAGAAGCACTTTTGTCCGTCCTTACGTACGATACGTAGATCCCAGGGTTGAGAAGGTTGAATAGTTGATGTTATATCAGGGTATGCAACGGTTTTAAATCGAGGAAATTTGATAATACTCACAGAGTACCTGTTGGGTTGATAATTTGTTTGTTCTGAAAGATATCAACAAAGCTTTTTAGCGCTCCTAACCATTTTTTGAGAAACTCAACTACATATGGACTTTGGAAGATTTTTAGTCGTGTTGAACTTGGAAGTAAATTTTCTCAAAATTCTTTGTTTCTTATGATATACCAACAAACTTGCCTAAACGAATATAGCAATATTACTATAGTAATTCTGACAGAAGTTCATCCCAAACTCTTTTTATTTAAGGTCTGATTCATAACAGATTTGATCATACTCAAACTGATACGCTGTCAGCAAATCTCTAAAAAACGAATCAAAGGTTTTTTTTAGCAATCGAAAGATTTAGTACTTAAATTAACGTTTTACTTACCTGAACTTGTAAGCTTAATTTTCCCGTTTCTTGTGTGTTGGCTTTAAAATGTAATCCCAATAAAAAGTTGACTAAAATGTTTGTTGATTTTAGCACCAGTATTTTCCTATCGATGCCATCTATTTATATATATTTTGTATTTGGTAAATCTCGTCTCGCTTTATGTTCTAAAACTTAAAAATATTCTTTCTTAAAATGTTTTTTGTGATTCTAAACATTTTCTACTTTTCATATTACAGGCTGCCGCACGTCATCAATGTCCCTATTTGGTTAAACGCTATGAGAAGGAGTTCATTAATCAGGGTGGAAACAGCGAGTGGCTAAATGGTCTGGACTATATACCCGCCAAATTACGTGCCATATATGATATAAATAAAATATTAGCACATCGTCCATGGCTGTTACGCAAAGAACATATCGAGGTATGCACTTACAAGCCATTGCATTTTTAATGACCCCCAGTTACCGGCAGCACACTTCTGTCCATCTTACTGGTACCCACCACTACCACTGCCACACTACAAGTCCATGTCGTACTCTATGTATTTTCAGTGCTTAACAAAGGGAAAAAATAGCTGGTCATTGTCGGAGGTAGTTCATGCCATGGTCCTACTATCCCACTTTCATTCGCTATCTTCGTTTGTGTTCTCCTGCGGCCTGACACAAAAGCTGGATGGTTTGTCTAGTCCCAAATTGAAAAATGCACCAACAGCAGCCATTGAGTTGGGGCCTGTCAATGCCACCGTCAATGTTGCTGCTCCTGCTGTGACTATTGCAGCTGCTGCAACACGCCAAACTACAACAAGTCCCATACACCAGCAACAGCAGCAGCAGCAGCAGCAACAAAATGCTATTCTGGGTGAGATCACACCAAATAGTAGCAGCACAAAGCTGGATTACAATAACCAAACGAGCTGCATGCAACACGCAGCAGCAGCAACATCAGTAGCAGCAGACAACACTGGATTGACAGTAGATAATGGTATTGATGCTGCCGCTGTTGCAACTGCTGGTAACACTGCTACCCCTGCAGCTGCTGGCAAGGACGATGTCAGTAGCGCCAACAACTCCAATGGCTTCGGCCAACATTATCTAGGTAACTAATTTCACGCATTTTGTGTGCTCATTAGCAAACAACTCAATGTATCTCTATTGTTTATCTTTGTGTGCCTTTCCTTGGGTATTATATTTCACCTCCCTACCGTATTCCGTGTTCGGTGCTCGCTGTTCTCGAAACAGCTACAGCACAACAACAACCGCAACAACATGGCATTTGCGTTGAGGCGCTTATGGAGCGCATGAAGGTGCTCTCACAGAAACAGGATGAGTGTAGCGAGGCCGAGCTGAGCAATCGTTTCAAGAATGTGGAGATGCAAACGGCTGAACTTGCGGCCGTAACACCGGAGGCCACCGTTGCCGTACCCCCAAATATATCACACTACGTGGATGATCCAAATTTCATATATCAAGATTTTGCACGACGTGGTGCTGAGAATATACAGAATACATTTCGTATACAGGACTATTCCTGGGATGATCATGGTTTTTCTCTTGTGGATGGGTAAGTTTAACACATTGACGTATTTTTTTTAATGGATTTCAACGATTAGATCTATGTGTTACAATCAAGCGGTTTAGATTGAACGCGTCGCTAGACTAGATTACATTTGTAATCCAAATTTAATTGGCATAATTAAAAAATAATCGAAAATCAACGATTTCAAGTAAAAATATACTTCTCCCTCGAATTTTTGCTATGGGAACCGATTTTGAACAAATTTGACATAGCGCTTAAGAATATAAAAAATATCTTTATATATTATATCATCTCTATGAGAGATAGCTTTCTATGAGAGAAATATAATATATCTTTGACATAAAAAAACTGAAGTACAAACTCCGAACTTAACTTATCAGAGTTCTAGAGGTTCATAGCAACTCTCTAATCATCCTGAACATATTATAGATATAATATGTAGTTAGGGCCTTCACTTTTCCTTTTGGGTTTTACAAGCATTTTTGGCTTGGACAAACTCAAAGTCTTAGTACCAAATGGTTGGTACAGTTGGTAATTATATAAAAATGAATAACAAAAATTTGAAAAAAGAACTGTATATTTCGGACATTTATATATGTATGTTTTCATGAATTATTAATTTTCCACACGCAATTCATAATTTTTTTTTAACCTGTTGCGCCTTTGTATTGCTCTAAGGATTCGTAAAGTCGAATAGCATAAAAAATTCTTAAATAAGATAATAAAATATCTTAGTTCAAAATAAATTTAAATGAAATAGAATAATAAAAAATTAAAGAATACGTATACGCAATGTTGCCCTTTTCGAATGCCATAGCAACTGGCCGTATCGAAATAAATAATTGTGAAGTTGTATACTTATTATTTTATTCCGCAAACTCTTCTTCTAAAATTGCAAAGTAGTGTATTTAAGTTTCTATTGAAAATTTGCAAAATTTTTATTATATTTGACAATTGTTCCAATAAATTTATTATTTTATCATTTTTATCATAACGTTGGCAGCTTGTATAATGATGTTGGCACACTTTTGGATGAAAAATTTCGGGCTGCATATAATCTAACTTATTTTACCATGGGCGGTATTAAAAATGTCGATACATCGAAGTTTCGACGCGCTATTTGGAATTATATACAATGCATCTATGGCATACGGCATGATGACTATGATTATGGCGAAGTAAACCAGGTAAGCAGTTGAATTCATTCAAAATGAGGAGAGGGTATAAAAATATCTAAATCTTTTTAAAATTTATTTAAAGCTTTTGGTGCGTCCCTTGAAAATGTTTATAAAGACAGCTTGTTGTTTTCCTGAACGTATTACAACCAAGGACTATGATAGTGTGCTCGTTGAGCTACAGGATAGTGAAAAAGTAAGCAATTAAATATATAAACTTTAAGGATATAGTTGAAATTGAAATTTATACTATTTGCCTTTTTGCAGGTTCATGTTAATCTAATGATAATGGAAGCCCGAAATCAGGCCGAATTACTCTATGCTTTGCGCGAGATAATGCGCTATATGACTTGATCTCATTAAAAAAAAATATAAACTTTAACTACAAACAATACAAGCATATACTTGCAAACATATAATAAATACATATATATATAAAGAAAAAATAAACATACATATTAGCAGTCAACATATAAATGTACTGACAAAAGTTAAAGAAATATTATTAAATAATTACAAGTACGTACAAGACGGTTTTACAGAACAAAAATATAATAAATATTCAAATGCTGAATTTGCAATAAAAAATTACACAATTAAGAAGAAGAAAAAACATAACTCTAAAGCATATAAACATAGACATGCATACAGATCTAAATATATAACATAAATTAAATAAAATTAATCAAAAATCAAAGCGTTATACAGTAGTAATTGTCACTCAATGGTTTACATGTTATAGTTGTCCAATTTTAAATGTCTAATATGCAATATTTAATCGATTGTAATTGTTTAAAAATATTAAAAGTGTGCAATTGTAAGCCAATTTTAAAAAGTAAAAACAGAAAAACATATATATGTAGTAAAATTTAAATGCAATAGTAAATGTCTATGTTCATTATGATAAACAAAATATACGAAATACACTGAAATATATATTTGTGCAATTATTAAATATCAAATAGAAAATGAAACACGAGCAAAATTAAAATAGTAAAAAAACAGCGTCAAAATGAAACACTCATATTATTGTATATTTATTTTCTGTTTCTTTTACGTGCAAACAATAATCAATGTAAATATTGTATTATGTTTTGTTTAATTATTTTAGTAAAATAAAATCATTTTTTATTTTAAACTATGATGCGATTTTTTTGTTTTACCTTTTGTTTGTTTTTTTTTTTTTGTATCTGCTGGAAAAATGTTTTTAAAAAAGACAGAATCATCTTAAGCAATGGATATCTCTTAGTTTTCTAGTACGCACATGAATTACTCTGGTAATATATCTTATACCTTAATATACTAAGTTTCGAAACTATATCTTCGGTAGCTACTCTATCTTCCCTAACTAAGCTTATACAAAGTTTTAAGTTTTATCGCATATATTTCAAAATTTCATGCCAAAAAGGATTTCAACGTTCACTACTTACATTTTATGAGCTTTTGATCTTTGATTCTGTAAAACAAAATTATTTTAAAATTAGCAAAAATTTGGAAGTGTTAATTCTACTACTTCTTACAAGTGAACGATTTATCATTTGTTTAGATTTCTAAGCCATATTTGACTAGACATTGAAAGCGTAGAGAGCATTTTGAAATTCTCGAAAAAACTGCAATTTTGTTAGCTTTTCATTTTTTGTCGTTTTTAAAAACTTTGAAAGTTATTAAAACTAAAGAAAGGTGTAGGACTGCTTTTAGGGCTTTTCCACATTTTTTATTTAAAAGTTTTTATTCTAAATCTACTTTCTTGCAATTTTCTTAAATAAAAACGAATCATTTTACAGTAAAAGTCTTTTTTAATACTTAACAATTTAAAAAATAAAATAGTTTCTTTTTGTGAGACTAACAATAATTATTAAATCTTATTATCTATCTAACATTTATTACAATTTGACATAATAATTGTGTTCATTAAACACGGCCCCAGGATTTCTCTGCTGTCCTGTAGAATCTTTGGTTTCTTTTTATAATTTCGAAAATAAAAGTATGTCTTTCGAAATTCCCAAATTTCAAAGTGACTAAGAAAATGTATACCATGCTAAGACGAAGCATAAAATCAAGTGCATTAACTCTTTGAACACAGTATTAATTGGAAAATCAAATCTAATTTTGAAGCGTTATTTCGCAAAATCTTAAAAAATACAAAAATTTCAACTAGAAAGATATTCAAACACTTTCTATACTCAGCTGTTCATTTGCAGTATGGGCTGACTTCGTTTTTTCAAGCAGTTAAAAGCTTAGGAAAATTTATGCAATTTCTGCATTATGTTGATTTTTGCAACTAAATTTTTATATTAATTTCAGCAAGTTGCACAGTGTGATTTGTAATCCAAGTCGTTTATCTTTTTTGTTTGGGAGTTTCGGTACAACTCTTTTTAGCAACAAATGTTTTTTAGTTCGTAAGGAAACCTTTTTAATTGCTATTTCAAAACTAAACAGAAAAAAGAACAAAATTTTTACATTTTTTATATACATTTCTATAAGAAAGTGTTCGATTACAGCATTTCATAATCGCAAACATAACCCAAGTTTAGTGCCATGTCCCACATGAGTTAGATTACTGCTGTAGCCTTATGAGGTAGCAAATTACTAGTAATTTACGACCCACTCTAATTTGTACTTCATAGGTGTTGTCATACGAGTGTCAATCGTTACCTCCCCCGTAAATGGCAATTCACCAATCACTCTTCCCTAGGGATTTTAAACACACTTTTTTCGGATAATTTACTACCTACTCTTCTCTGGTAATTTACTACCCACGTTTGTCTGGTAATTTACCACTGAAATTTCTCTAGTAATTTCCAAACGACTTTTCTCCGTAATTCACCAACCACTTTTCGGATAATTTGTACAGAAATGTTGTAAGCAAGTTTTTGTAAAATGCAAAATATTTTAAATAGTTTTAAGATGTAAGCATATTTATATTCTATGACTTGTCATGTTTTTTATTTTTCGCTATTGAATCTTTAACACAAAGCAAAGTCACTCCAAGCCGCAATTCTAAAAATTATTTAATATTTGTAAAAAAATTGCAAAAGTACAACAAAAACGAAAAAAATGAATAATGTTCTTACCTAGATATTTTTTTTTTTGGGAGGCTGTTGAAGTAATCTTTGGCCACGACGCAGGCAGCAAATGAGTTTTCGCTAAAGTTGGGAAAGCAGAAATATCGAAATTTTTTTCGTTTTTTCTACTGGCGACTTAGTGGCGAAAAGTTGACCATAGTTTCTAGCCGAACTGCAGTAGGATCCAAAATTTTTCAAAAGACATTAATTTTGAGCGCCTTTATTATAAAGTCGCAAATTAAATTGTTACATAGTAACAAACTCGGTTGGCAATTTGTTTAAAATAAATTAGTTAGTAGTTTAAATTATATATATACTAAAAACGAAAGTAAATGCGGTGGGTAAGCTGAACGCTTACTTCGCAATTATTTTTCGAATTTTTTTTAAATAAGTAAATTTTGATTTAAAACTTTAAATCAAACTAGGTTTGACAAAATCAAATATAATCGCCAAATAAATTTTATGCGGAGCTTTTTCTTAAAAAGAAATTAATTATTAACTATGGTATTTTGATAAATATTTACTAAGAACTGAAATATTATATGAGAGCTTTTACATTTAGTTAATTAAAAATATACACTTCTACGCATGGTTTGTATTATTTTATATTAAATTTAAACTTATTTTTTAATAATTTTACAAGCAACTTTTTGAATTTTAGTTTTTCACAATAAAACACAACAATAAAGTAGCGAATATTATTAAATATAAGATATATAAAATATATTTATACATAACATATACTCATATACTTGATGTTAGTACCTAGCTGCATTTAAAACACAATTCTTGCATTAAAAATAAATTAATATTCAAATGTAGAGTATTATTGTGCAAGATAAATACATATATTGTTATAAACATAGAACGGTTGTACCAACAAGCTTGGTCCAAAAACTATTTCCATCTAACTTATGCAAAACCAAATATAGAAAGTTAAGTGAAATAAGCGTATTTAAAAACTAAAATATACTCTTAAGTTGAAAAAAAATATATACAGCTAAGCTATCAAAAGTCTTCAAAATATTTCAAATGTGTGCTTATAATGACAAATAATATATATATTTTGGACTAACTATAAGCACTTTTTAAAACTATAACTTTTTAGAATGTTATTCGCAAAGTCCTTCAAGAAATGTAGCAAACGTTTTTCTACTCAGCTCCGAGTAAATAGAAAATAATATAATTACGTATTCACTTAATCTTAATTAAAAGTAACAAAAAAATAACGCTGCGAGTAGTATAAATATTTTTTAATTAATTTTGGAGATTATTATTTTATTCCAATATTCTAAGTATATATCATTTATGTTTTTCAAAATCGGAATGAGTTGAGCAGAGAAGACAAAATGTATGCGAACTTTTACACAAAACGAAAACACACTGTAAATCAATCCCGAGTTTTAACTCTTAACTTGACCTTTATTCAAGCCGGATCCTCCTATTCCATTTTTCACTTTCCAAGTTGTTGAGAAATTATTGCATAATACGATTCATGTGGCATTTTCAGGCATTTGGTAATATGAAAATCAACTAGTTACCAATTACTCAATTAAAAGAAGAGAGAATCAAATTTAAATTTAGGAATTAGTTGCTGTTTTTAGAAATGGAGCTTTTAACGGAGTTAAATTTAATGCGTATATTTAAAAATTCTGGGAATACGCTGGACTTATAATATTAGCGTACAACCTTGTAGCTAAAATGCCGAATTCCGAAATTTCTGTTGCCAGTCGTTAATTCATTATGCAAAATTAATCGTATCAATGAAGGAGAAAGATTTGAAATCCTTTCTTAATTTATGTGCAGCCCCCTAAACAACATCGCCATTGTTCTCTACTAAAATTTGCTTTTTTTCAGTAAATTTTTTTTTGAGCTCATAATTCTACCAAGAATTGATCCCATCCAAATCCATTTTAGATACATCTTCAATTTTTATAGATGGAAAATAGACATGAAGAAAAATCATAAATCCTTATATTCTTTTGCTGCAAATAATGAGTTTTAGATAAAAATATATTTTCCCATACGATCATCGCTTCAAAGACGAAGCATAGCGATATTTCAATTCATAGCTTTTTGAAGAGAACAGGTACCGACAGATTATTGTCGAATTCAAACAGCGGCCTTCAATTGATAGAGATCAGTTTAGTAAAATATTGTCTACTTTTTTATACGGCTTTGAAATAAGAAGCCGTTTTAACTTTTGATTTTAATTTTTTAATTTAACACTATTTTCAAAAAAAAAAATGCTTTTTTTGCATTAATCAATTTTAAAACAAATATTTCTATGAGGTTGCTTATAATTCATAACAGCTTTCGGTCACAGTGGAACTTCAGTGGTGCAAAGATTAGAAATTTGTTCTGAGGTTATAAATCTTTCAAAAAATATAGATGGCGATGGGTTTGAATTAATGCAAGATGATTCGGCTCTATTAAGGGTGATGACTTAATTAAAATTAGGGCAATCAATGAGAATATATCGACGTAGAGGTAGACGATGGTGAAGATCACGTTTTAACGGCTAATTTATCTTGTAAGGGCTCTAATTTCGCTACAAGTTTGGAACAACATTTTCTAGCTCATGATCCTGACATGTGTGCTAAAATTCCAACGTAAACGTAAATCTTGTGTTGCTAGATATTCAAACCTATATATACAGCTAGAGAAACCGAAAAACCAACTTCCTATGATACAAAACCAATAGGGGCCGCTAATAATGAAGATAATTCTGCTTTAGAAGAAAACCCCACAGATGTATTAGATATAACTTCTGATGACAGTGCTATTCTTAATCCGATCGTTATTGGTTTTAACTATCGATGATTAGTTTTATTCTTATTTCCTATTTTTTTGGCTTTTTTTATTTATGTACATCAGAATTGAATTTAAACTGTAAACTTAATTTGTTTTCATGTAATAAATATGAATTGCTTTTTTTATTAATACTTTTAACTTTGGAACGGGTTCTCAAATTCCCACCTGAATAGTGAATATTTTACACGGTTTTCTCAGGAACGGATCTACCGTGTACAAAAAGATTTTACTGTATTTGCTTGCTAGCACTGCCAGTGCTAGGAGGATGGACTCGAAACATCGAACTTCGGGATTTGAGTCGAGCACGCTAGCGAGGCCAACAAATAATTAGTTTCAATACCAATAAAGTAGCCAAAATACAGCTTCTTAAAATAAACTAAATTAAACAATTACTCAATTTAAATTTAGTGGTTTTTAATTTGAAAGTAAATTATACCAATTTCGTACTGACGTACAAAGAGGAAAAATGAGGAAAACACAACAACTCAAATGTATAGTTTACAAAATGGACAGTTGACACTTTCAAAATCTCAACTAGAATTCGTTCCATGAATACCCTAACAATTTCTACATACACCATTCAGAGTAACACTTATTAATTTAAAACGACGATTTATCGATAACATTTCAATTGGTTAAAATTCAAAGAGCTACTTCTTTACCCAAATTAAAGCATTTTACTTCTTTTTTCAATTTTATTTATTTTATTTATTTATATTTATTCATACAATTTTTTTAATTTCTACTACTTAGCAGCATTTAGTATTTAAGTATAGAGAATTAAACGTAGAATAATGCTTAATTTAGATATGTAAATATGGCAAACGATCATGTTTTGAATCAGGTTTCCTAAAAACGAATCAATGTGAGAGAATACAAGTCATAAGTATAAAAAAAACAGCATATTATATTTAATTTTAGTTATAATTGAATATGTACGCAAAAAAGCGAGTTAGAAAAAAATTGTATATATGCTAACGAGCTATAAAGCATTCAAAATGTGATTAAATCAAATATATATGCAACAATATAGGAATATCGGCGCATACTGTATTACATATAAGCGTGTATATATATTTGGTATTATGTATAGAAAAGTTACATAAATGTTTTCAATTATTTTGCATAAATGGAACGGATTTTAAAACTGAAAGGTGAAAGCTATGTTTTAAAGGCTCAATACAGGCTGTCTTAGTTAGTTAAATGTATAACTATTTCTAGAATACCCATAACTATCTGTAACTATCTTGAAAGCTATTTACATAAAACTTTTAAGCGTGAGTCAACTGAAAATTCACAATTGTACATCTTATTCAAATTGAAAATCAACCGAATTTATAAATAGCTATAAGAGAATCGCAATTTAATTGCAATTACAGATGGAGTAGTTCTATGACCATAAAATATATACATATTAGTCAACTATGTCCAGAAGCAGCTATAGTTAATAACAAATCAAAATTAAATACTATATTATTAATATTTAAGTAAATGTCCATAAAAGAGCTTAACCATTAAATATATATTGAAAAGTTTTAACATACAACATCTATATTTATATAGAGTATGTATAGCCAGGATCACGAACGCACAGAAAGAAACGGTTCCGTTAAGGAAAATATTATATAAACCTGTATATCACTTAACGTAGTTTTTGTTTATAACCTAAAACCCGCTGATGGCTTTCATTTGCGCGTTAAAAATACTTTGCAATAATTTCCAAAAGCTTGGTTCTGACTAAGATAGATACTATATCTAGTAGTTAAAATAAAAGGTTTTGAGGCTGTTCAAAATTTTGATGGTCGGTGAAATTATAATAATTTTTGCAGAAGTAGCTTGCATAGGCATAAAGAGCATAATTTTTACATCTGAATGATAATTTGCGTGCCTGAAAACCCATATTTGCATAGTCATCTCGAATTATTTGTTTTTTCCTCATATGTAACTTTATAAAGAGTACCGCAGAAACACAAATTGAAACAACTAGACAATTTTTCCTAAGACAATTAGAATTTAATATCGAATTCAATATTCTACGATACGAAAAATCGGTCTCCGTCGGAGCATAGGGCGGTAACAAAAGTTCTTCAATCGTCTTTGTCAGCGGCTAGACATCTTATTTCTGGGAATCTAGTTGTAACCCACTTAAAAGCCGTGTCTAGCTGACGTTCGGCATATCCATATCCATTTACGCTTTTTATTTCTTGTAGATTTTGCCTTATCACGGTGTGTTAATTCTGCATAAGCCGCTCGGGCTCATTGACTCTAAACTACTACTAATCGTTTGCCATCCAATACATGCAGACTTCGCCTTACAAATTTACCTTCTCTAAGTGATCGAAGAACATGCCACGGCGTGCTATTTGAGCATAAGCTTTTACTCGGTCTCATTGACTCTACTACACTTCTTAATAAAATTGCCTTTATCATTTCTTCCAGTGTAACTCATAATTTTCGACCTCTAGCATTAACTTTTTGTAGAACTTATTATGCGTTACACAATCCTTTTCGTGTCCTATGCGTGAATTATAATAACCTCTATGATTTCGTAGCTTTTGAAAGTCAAAATTAAACTAAATAAATAAATGCATTTCGAAAGTAAATCTCTTAAATCCGTTCGACATGATTTAAGAGTTAACCTTTGATTTCAAACTACTCTATATACAGTATAGGCGTTTTCGCAGATCGTGCAAAGGTGTGCAAAATATCTTCCCAATCCTAACCAACAATTTGTTTACAATTGGCGACTAAAAGTGCCTCTTCTTAAGATGAGGTCAAAATCCGTATTAAGCAGTTACTTTCATTAGTTTTTCTACGTCAATTTACCACTGAGGCGGAAATAAGCTTTGTTTGGAAAAAATCAAATTCAGTATTATCGTCCCTTATACAAAGTCCAAAAGTCAAAATTTTAAATTCCAAACATTATTAGCTGCTCTTTAAGCTGGCAGCAGTAGTGTTAAGTGAAGTAAGGAACCAATAGGTATTTCAAGAGAAAATTTATGTATACAACGATTTCTTTCTGCTAATAAAGGGTAATTTTTTGCGAGCTTGTTAATTTTCTTTTTATAGATTCATACTATTCAAAACAAATGTACGGATTGTGGTGTTTATGGTATTCAATACCAACACTATCAAGAGTTGATTGAGCCCGTTCAAAAACAATTTTTAATATTTGCTCTTCGGGGATTAAACTGGGATCCCAATTCATTTGTTATTCGTTTGTCATCCTATACATGCAGACTTCGCCTTATAAAATTACCTTCTCTAATTGATCGTAGAAAATGCCACGGCGTGCTATTTGTGCATAAGCTTTTACTCGGTCTCATTGACTCTACTACACTTCTTAATAAAATTTCTTTCATCATTCCTTCCAGAGTAACTCGTAAATTTCGATCTCTCATCATCATCATTCAGCTCTACAACCCGGGGTGGGTTATGGCTTTCTCAACAATTCTCCTCCATTCGTCCCTGTTGTTAGCAAGGCCGCGCCAGTTCCTTACTTCCATCTTCCGCATGTCATCGTCAATAATTTTCGACCTCTAGCATTAACTTTTTGTAGAACTAATTATGCGTTACACAATCCTTTTCGTGTCCTATGCGTGAATTATAATAACCTCTATGATTTAGTCTCCTTTGAGCGGTCCATCCAATTCATTTCTTTATCTACCCCATCTTACCTTGATTCCCCAAATCGAGCTTCTTTGACCAATCATGAACTATAAAAACCCATCTTGGTCAACGTTGTTCTCTGGCTTCCCTATTTGGAAAAATTGTTTAAATTTATATGCTACTTTCTGTTTTCATCTTTTACATGGTAAATCCAGGTTCCTGGCTAGCCTCAGATGTGAGACGGTGCACATCTATAAAAAATTCACCCATCAGGCTAGGAATACGGATTAGTTTTATTATATTTTTTCCTCGTTATCATTCATTATTTCATAATTTTTAGAATGTTTAACTTGTCTAATCTTAAGGTCAACTGTACTTAGTTGTACCCTTACAAATTAATAAATAAATAAATAAATACTTAACAGTTTCTTTTGTTATTCCATCCAGAGTAACTCATAATTTGCGACCTCTAACACTATCTTTTTATAGAGCCTCTTATGCTATACACGTTCCTTTTTGCGTCTTATCCTCTAACGATGTTATAATATTCTTTATAATCTTCTCTCTTATGGCTACTCTCTTAGATCTACTGAATCCATCTCTTTTTCTATCTTAACTCGTCTTAATTTGCCAAATCGAGCAGCTCTTACCAATCCCAAACTACTCCCCACTAAGTCAACTGTGATCTTTTGACACCCTTTTTTAAAAAACATTTGCACACTTATGTTACTTCCTATTTTCAACTTTAGCATTGCAAATCCAAGTGAGACAGTGCATACCTATAAAAATTATACCCTTTAGGCAGAGGCACGAATTAGTTTCATATTATATTTTTCTCGGTCTAATTGAATATTTCCTAATTTTAATATTGATTAATTATAAGGTCAACTGGTCTAAGTTTGCTGTTGATGATTGGCAGTAATTGTTCATTAGAGATCGTCCTTGGAAATAAAATATGCTATACAATTTTGAGACATTTTTTTATGAACGTTTTAATAACCATTTTAATTGCACGATTTTATAAATTTTACCGATAATATCCCGATGAACATAAAAACACAAATTTTCATGTCTCCCTGTTTGAAAATTAGAAAAATGGAATATTTTTGAATAGAAATACCTTTTTCTTATCTCATTCAAAAAGTGATAACATTTTGAAGTTACTTCTTTTTTGGTGGCCATTGAAACGACGTTATTTTAAAAATTTTAAATAAAAAAGTCTAAAGACTTTGGAAAGTAAATGAAATTATGATAATCTTAAGTTCTATCTTAAAATTCGAAATGAGAGGTTAGCCGCTTTGACTTATATGCATATAGAGATTTTACCAAGCCTGCTTACTTTTGCTTAGATAAGCATTACAATCTTCTTATCCAGCTAGCAGATGACGCTATCGGATTATAGCCAACTGTATAAGCTGCCGACTGAACCACAGCATTGCACGTGTCTCTGGAAGTTGGTTTTACTGAAATCAAAAAAAGGTTCTCCTTCACTTGGTCATTTTGTTGGACTCTTGGTCGTCCCATTCATCTTCCTTTTCCAGTTTCACAACGAGCCCTTTCTTTCTTCATCTATATGATCGACAAGTCCCATCCAGCGCAAACTATGTGCTTTATTCGAATCCGAAAAATCCCTGCCCATACGAACAGCATGAGTATCTTGTAGTGTGTTAGTTTTGTCGGTCGAGATAGTTATCCGCTCGCTATACATCGACTAACAGAAGTCACGGAGTGGTTCTTCGCTTAAGCTCCAACCTGATATCATTTAAGGAGTACATAGCGGTGCCAAGCGACGAAAATTCCCACAAAACTTCAAAAGTATAGGCATGGGAGCTTAAGCGCCCTTTATTTCGCTTTTTTGATAGAAAATACATACTTCTTTTTAACGTTCCTGCCTAAAGGTGTTTGAAGTATTTTATAATTTGATGCGTAGAATCGCAATCTATGTTAAAAATGGCCTTTCATATTAGAAAGAGTTACTTAAGGATTTCTTACTTACAAATAATTCATTATCCAAAATGCTCACTGGCCTATATAAAGTAGCAACTAAAAATATGCTACAAATATTTGTATTTTTTTAAGCCAAATCAGGGTAAAATTTACAAAAAGCGTGTTTAATTTAGCTATTACTTAAAAAATAATAATAACAACAGTGGAAACAAAATAAAAAATACGTTAAGTGAGATTATGGTGTATAAATTGTACAGGATGTTAACGTTTATTGAATAAAGTCTATAGCATGATTTCCGGTATTTCATCTGTCAAAATGAATTAATAAAAATGTAATACTTAAGAGACAAAACAGTAATCAAAAGTACACATACGTAAAAAAGTTGGTTGAGTTAGGTTCTAGGGGTTTACGTGGTTGTAAAGCTATGTAATTAACACATAATACAAAGAGGTGGCAACTATGACAAATGTCCTTTTTGAGTTCTAAGACTAAAAATGGGAAACATGAGTCTGAGCCACACTAGCATTTGAAATTAAACAAAAAATTCTAGGCTAACATTTTTCCGCTGAAAAAAACACATATACACAATATAATAACGATTATAAAATAAGGTTTACTTAAAAATAAAATATGCAAAAAGCTTTTAATAAAGCCATATTGGAAATGCACTATTGAATGTATTGTATTTAATTGTTAATATTCTAGCATTACATATAATAATTACTCAAAACTATGCAAAATGTTACCGAAAATATTTTGCAAAAATTACATAAAACTTGAAGGAAGAAAGACGTTGATAATTATGACATACTATATATCATTGCACAACTAAACGCTTTCAGTTTTCTGTGCAAATATTATGTGTGTCGTCGTTAATATTAAACATATATATAGATTTCAAAACTTATAAATTATCAAATTTAATCAGCTGGTAAAGACGTTACAAACAAAGTAATGGTGCCAAAAAAAAAAAAAACAAAAAGTTAGAGCACCTGCTGGTAAAAAAAAAATTTAAATACATAGAAAACTAATATAACCTAATATCGCAATTAAAATATAATTCATATATAAATAAATGTGTGCTTGGCATATATATCTATGTGTTAATCTATAAACTATACAAGAAATAATCGTAAACTATCGTAAATCGTATACAATTAATCAATCTTAAATTTAAACAAAATGTCGAAACTCTTAAAAACTTTTAAAATTCTTGATGTTTGGTGTCTATTAAAGCAAACTGCAAAAAACAAAAGCAAAACTCTGTTTTATTTCCATGACCCCAACACAGTGACAATAATACAAAAGAATTTTATTATATACATTTTATTTAGTTATATTTTATATTGTTACAATTTCATTTAAGTTTCATTTACTTATATTGACTACACGGTTATTAGTTAAGAAAATGTTTTGTTTTTTATTAGTTAAACTAAATACATATTGAGTTGGGTAAATTTGTTTCGTTCGTTTATAATAATAAAAATACATAGTTGACTTTTGATATGGCGACAAGGATGTTATAAGAAACCTCTACAAATATCATAAAATTTTAAGTATAAAGTTCTTATGCACATTGGTCCATGGCATTTCATTATTAAAATACATTTCACTACTATTTTTAATAAAGCATTTCAAATGATTGTTTCTCATATGTCTTCTAATAATGAAAGCTTTCTGTCAATTCAATTATTGCAATAAAATTTCAGGCATCTAATATATAATATAATTGTTAATAGAGGATTGTTTATACAGAATGCAACACAATTTCTCAAACGCCAACGCTGAGAAGTGCGATTCATTATTGCCAACATATGGACAATATACAATTCGTTTTATGATCTTAAGTTGTACAAATAGTTTGAATAAAATGCTCTAAGGCAACAACGAATATATTTTTTTAATTAAAATATAAGTAGTTTACAAATAATTGAAACATATTCGTTTTAGATATTGCAATGATCAACATTAAGGCAAACAGAAATATATTGCTTTTAATTATATAAAAAGTTATTGCATATATAGTTAAGTGAAAATAGGTAGAACCCGTTTTTTTAATAACGTGTGTGTGTGTGTGTATGTGTGTGTTAGGTAATGATACATAATATAATTCTGTCCTTTGCTTTCTTATAATACACCGCGAATTGTAGGAATCATTGTTTGAATATTTTCCAGCACAAGAATTCACTTTAGTTCTTAATTTAATTGTCTTTTTTAAGTCGAAGCCACGCGTTTGGGTGAGTTGGCCAACGCAGTTTCATTGGCCTTTTCCTGTTCATCTTGGAAGAATATTTTGGTAATGACCACATCCCCTGTGCTCAGCGTTTGCGACTCGGCATCGACCAGTTTAACAAATTGCTTGTCATTGCTAATCCCTTGCCGCATAATAGGCGTAACGCTACGTTCACCCTGGCAGTTGCAGTTTTTCATGCTGAAAATAAACAAATAGAATACATTTGGTAAGAATAAAAATAGTCAAATATATTTTCGTAAGCTTACTTTCTCGACTTTTCGCGTATGATTTGTAGATTATCTGTGGTTGCAATGCTGGATCCCAATTGTTCTTGCATCGAACTGGAAGTAACTATCTGCGAACGATAAAATTTACAAATGATTATTTGAAAGTTTCACTGTGAAATTTAAACTTCTCTGGCAAATATTAAAAGTAATATTTCAACTACTTCATCTGACTTTAAACGGTACTTCGCAAAGAATTCATTTCAATGACAGATGAACTCAAATCCAATTGGTAAATTAAATTTAAACTACAATAGTTTGTTGACTTGGTTTACATTTAAACATAACGACTGCAAGTTCTTACAAATTTCGATTTGAATTCCTTATAGAACATAATACTCACTTGATCGCATGGCAGCGACGATGCAGTCGATAGAATTGCTTCGATTTTGTCTATGCGTGCCAGACGATCCATCGATTTATTGGACAATATTTCCTCAAGCATTTGCATAGACTCGGTCAAACTTGGTGGCTCTGAGCTGAAGCGTGGCGAAAATGTGCCCGACAGCGAATTATCCGATGGCACAGAATCCAAGCTGGGAAAATTGTCATTTTCGTTGGGCTCCTGATCGTCCTCCGAGTCGCTTTGATCCCTGCACGCATGTTCAATTATTAGTAATAATTTTTAAATGAATTCATAGCTAACGTACTTATTTGGATTGCCGGCGGATTCCATTTTTTCCAGTTTTTTAGCCACCTTGTAATAGCCTTTCAGTCGCTCCTTCTCATCCTCCGTTAAGTCCATAAAGCTGCACGAATAACAATTAATTTACTTTATTTATTTAAAGTAGCAAAACAAATTAAAAACCTACCGCAAGAGCCGTATTTCACGATTCGAAAGCACAATGCTTTTGCTGGACTGAGTCAATTTCTGCTTGAGATCGGATACTTCTGTGCTTAGTTTACGTTGCTTTTTGCGTATTTTCACCTCACTTGGCTTGATCTGCATTAGAATTTGTTCTGTGCACAGCTCGGAGAATAGTTGCCTATTTTCCGGTTTTATTTGGCGCGCCAGGCTGCCAAAGAGCTGTTCATTGATCAGTACCAGCACATCTCCGGCCGCATAGAGCATCATTTCACGGGTCAATGGTCTTTTGGCCCAGAATTTTTGATCACGTCTATAAATTTGCTTCAGCTGATCCTTGATAGGATTGCAGGGTGCATCGTATTGCTCGCATAGCGAGTTGAGCGATATATATTTGGCTTTGTAGACCTGCTTGCCATTCTCCTGATACTGCAGTATGGCATGTGCTGCTTGAGTATCAAATACATTGCGCAAGAGTATGCCAAATTGTAGATACAAGTTGGCCGCATCGTTGCGACAATCATGTATGACCTTGATAACATGCTCATGTTCCAACAGTGTCTTTAGGCCACCATCATTAATAAGCTCCGGACAGGAACGTACATCGAATAGAAATGCCTCACCACGCGTAGTGCCAATCTCAATAAGCGTTATTTCGCCTTTCAGTCCCAGATTAATGCCTTCGCAGTCCAGCGATATAACAATGCTCTCATTATTTTGCGCAATCTTTAACATGGCCTCAGTTACGAACAACGATTGCTTAACATTGGCAATTACGCTGGTATTCTGCAGCACCTTAATTTTCCAGGTGTCACCCACAAAATAATTGTGACTAGGTGAATGGTGTGCATTGTTTGTGGCAGTATTTGTGGAATGAACCGGACTCGAATTGTTCGAGTTCTGCGCGTTATATGCCAATGCTGCGGCGGCATTTGTTTGGTTAGCCATCGTTTGTTTGTCCTTTTCCAAGTTCTCAGCCAGTGTGCGTATAACCAGGCTATTAATGCGCTGTTTCAGTGTCTGGTTGGCACTGTTCAGACGCTCGGAGGGATTGTGTGTTGTTACGGGTTGCACTGCTTGTTGCTGCGTTTGCGGCGTTGGTTGTGCATTATTCGTGTTGATAGGACCATATGAGAGATTGGGACTGGGGAAATTGTTCTCACATAAATTTTCTAGCTTCAACTCAGACATTGGCACATAGCTGTCAAAACCAGAATTGGGCTCTGATTTGTTTTGTGAAAGCGAAGAGTCACCTGCTCCTCCATTGCTGCTCGTACCGGTCATGTTCGATACTGGAGCGTTTAACTTAAAATTTGGAGATGCAATGTTGTTATTGTTATTATTGCTGCTGCTGTTGTTGTTGTTGTTGATATGCACAAGACCGTTGCTGTGCAGCGCCGGAGATTGCAAACGCTGCTGCACTGAACTAACTCCTGATTCAGCTTTGCGCTGCTGCTGCTGATGATTATTGTTGTTGTTTAGCGTATTATATTGCTCACGGGATCGGGCCTGAGCTTGTTGGATATACGAATCGCTTAGCTTGGGTTTTTGCAGCAAGCTGAC
Organism: Chymomyza procnemis; assembly: GCA_035046065.1. Classification (NCBI taxonomy): domain Eukaryota; kingdom Metazoa; phylum Arthropoda; class Insecta; order Diptera; family Drosophilidae; genus Chymomyza; species Chymomyza procnemis. The sequence continues at coordinate 3,621,434 of JAWNOJ010000023.1, read as the reverse complement.
TAGATTGGCCTGTATGTGAAAGCAATCAGAGAAGAGCTTTAGAAAGCTGCTCAAATCGCCTGGAGTTTTGAACATGCGTAACCACTGATCCTGCGGAAAATTTGTGGTCAGCAAATGAAACAATTGCTCCACTAACATGGGTCCCTTAAGCTCTATGCATTGAGCAAAAAAGTCAAGCATTTGTTGAGTTCCACGAGTATCAATGTTGGTTTGCGGCAAGTGTAAACGATCTCTGGCCGGCAGATCAGTCATATTCTCGCAGCCCACTAGCATGACATAGTCATCTACCACCTTAAACGTGTCCGTGTGCTTTGTAAGAAAATCCGTAAACTCCTTAATATGTTGTCCTACAACAGAGAGTGCCAGAGAGAGAGAGAGAGAGAGAGAGTTAATGGCGCAACTTGTAATTAAACAAAGCACTTACCAGAAATGTGCCGCACTTGAGGCGATGCCTGGGAGCGATGTCCAAGCAAGCTGCGCACCGGCACCTCCGCCGCAGCGCCATACTGCAGCATTTTATTCTTGAAATAGTCTTTAGCCTCTTGTATATAGTCGCGTTTGCCACCGCAGCTTCCATCATCCGCAGCGCTGTGCTGATAGGCATTCACCTGCACATAATCACCATCGACAAGAAAGATTGACGGATATTGTGCTAGAAATTTCTTCAGACCTGTCAATGAAAGCATATACAGAGAGAGAGAGGAGGGCAGATGAGCATTGGACGTTTTCAGCATGTCAATTATAATTAGTAAGCCATTAGTCTGCCGTACTTGGCATTGAGGTTAATGCAGTATAAGTGTTGCACTGCCATAAGTTAATTAATCTCCAGACCATTATAGGTGCGCTCAAAGTGCCACCACAATTGTTTTTTTTTTTGTCTTACGATATTCCCTGGAACAATTATTAAATTGTTAAAGTTTTTACTATCAGCATTTTGCATATGTTGTACGCCTGTTTGGATTCCCATAATGAAATAAATGGTAGTTGGTTACTCCATAATCATGGCTTCCAACATGTATTGTTACAACAGTATTGTTGCTATTGTAGAAAAGTTTGTCAAAGTTTTTAACATGCAGTACAATTCAGTTACGGAAATTCAAAGCAGTAAAGGGATAATAAATACGTAAACTAACAACTATTGTGGAAAGCACACTGAAAGAAAATAAGGTAAAGTTCCATTATTTTAAACAAATATTGCACTGTTCTTCGATTTTTAGAATTCTTCTTATTAATTTTTTTTTTTGCTGTCAAAGTTTAATTTGTTATGTTTATCCCGCACGATTTGCTCTTCATGCTCGTAACGTTTATTAAAGCAACATATGGATTAAGTAATGTAAAAAATTAACAAAATAATCTTTAACTCAAATCGTATCTAATTCAATATTTGGTTCACAGTGTGAGTTCATTAAGATGATTAAAAATTAGATCAAGATATCAACAAGTTCACAAAACTTTTTAGTAATTAAGTTACCATGAAATCTGTAAATGATTTTAATTAACCAACACATATTTAGATCGGCTTTGGACTACCCTGTACAACGTATCTTAGGAATTTGAAGAAAACCCCATATATTTTAACATTGGTCTTTAAAGCTTTATTTTGATAAACTCGATTTTTATAAGTATTGCAGCTTTTTTGTTTTACTTTTTGGGAAAAAATTACAGAAAACAAGTAAAAATGACATAATCAAGAATGGAAATGCCTGCCAGCTTTTTTGAGCTCACATAAGCCCACGTCAGCAGCCGACGCGATTACGACAAGGAGTAAGCAGGGGTTCTAAAAAATTGTTTTTTTGAGTAACTTTTTTATTACTTTTAAAACAAACAATTTTAAAAATTTGGGCGGTTTAAAGTGTATTTAAGACATAGTTTTTCAGGCAAAACTGCTAAGGTAGAATTATCTCTAAAATCAAAATAGCTAAATGGCGAAAAAAAAGTCTCAACGTCAAACATATTCTCTCACTTGTTATTGCTGAATTACTAACACTAAAAATGCATTTATAACTGTTATTTTATTTACTTAAAACTTTGTATTCAATTAATTTATTTGAAATTATTTATTTTTAAGTTTCTAACGCCAAATCCATTTTTTTATATTTACAACAAATGAAATTCGCATAAGAACGTGTGAAAAAAATAGTGATTAACATATTTAGGCATTATCTCTTTAAAAATGTGTAAATTTTATTTAATTTAGAAATCAACTTAGAATAAATAAAACCATAGTTCAAAAATATGAAGCTCAAGCGCACTCAGTTTAAAATATAAAGTTTGCTACGTATTTTTTATTTTAAATATTTCATCAAATTGCATCTTTACTCCAAAACATTCGCCAGCACAGTTCCAGCACTTTATTCAGCCAAACTCTTTCTTAATGTTAGTAAGTAAATATTTTATGTATTAATATTGTTTAAATATGTCAAAAATTCATCTGCTCGGGTGAGGTGTTGGCTCTGTTTCAGCCGCTGCGCCCTATGCAGCGACTGTACCTCGTAGCCTTTTTTATTTATTAATATCAAATAGACTGAAAAAATAACATTTTAAATGTTAAACTAAGCCCACTTACTAGGAAACAGACGTTAACTCTACCCAGACGTTCTTAAATCTACAAACACAAATTCTATTCGGGACATGCTAACAGAAGCTATATTTCGATTTCATATTCGTTTCCAATTAAAACTAAATGTTAACAGTAAAAAGAATATATAAAAGACAACGAATTCATGTTATATTAATGTTCAAAAATCAATTTTATTTTCATTAACTCCCGAGCAAAAAATAATTTCATGTAGACTGGATTTCGAATATAAACATTAAGGCTATCATAATTTTTTATTTAAATTTAAAAGTTGTTGAATCAATGCAAGATACAGCAGGCTTTCTGGGTGCTTGAATTACTTATAGCTGTCCAAAGCGTTACAACTACAACAAATCAAAAATTTGCTTTGCAATATCCACATTAGGAACTTGATTGGCGAGGAGGATTTCCTCGTTCCTTATTTTCTCAAACTATTGACAAAAACATAAGCATACAATGCCCAAAATAATGTTTAACGAAAATATCTTTAAAGTGGTTCTAAAGAATAAGCAAAAAATATGAACATTAAAGAACCACAACAAGGGATATCATTCCTCTTTAAAATGCTAACAGTTATAAGATACACACGAAGTTTATGATAGTGATATTATGACAATGACATAATAACAGTTGAAAACGCACCAATTGAACGAGTTCACAATTTCAAATACCTTGGCGCGTGGTTAAACACTGATTGGAACTCTGATCAAGAAATCAGATGCCGCATTGAAATAGCTCGTAGTCATTTCCAAAAATTCAGACAGCTGTTCACAAACAGACAACTCAATTTTCAACTGAGACTGCGCTTGGTAAAATGTTATATATGGTCTGTCTTGATGTATGGGGTAGAAACTTGGACCTTGAAAGTAGCTCAGATGAACAAGCTAGAAAGTTTTGAGATGTGGATATATAGACGAATGCTTAAAATCTCTTAGGTCGACCACATCACAAATGAGGAAGTCCTTAGAAGAGTTAATAAAAGCAGGGAACTTCTTGAAACCATCAAACGCAGAAAAGCAGCATATTCTGCTCATGTAATGCGTGGCCCCAAATATCAACTACTTCAACTCATTATGGAAGGTAAAATTGAGGGCAGACGCGGCATTGGTAGGAAGCAACTTTCTTGGCTACGCAACATCAGAGAATGGACTGGAATAAGAAGAGCTGAAGATCTTGTTCACCTCACTACCAACTTAGTTGCAAACATTAAATTAAAAAAAAAAAAAAAAATGTATTTTTGTTTTTTAATAAAAATTTCTTGTGATCGCTTACATCCTGTATAGGATCGCAGATTAGAAAGAAGAATAAGATACACAATACACTGTTCCCTTTTGGTGTCCGTAAAAGCAACCAGCAACACGGCGTAAGAATCTTCTAAAATAAAACTCGTCCGATGCAGGCAACCTCAGCATTATAATTAGCTTGGGACACAACTCTAATAACCAAAAGATATTTCAAAGAGCAGTGTATGCGATAGGTAACTGGATTCGGACACCAACGTTGGTGGAAAAAAGGCTTATCTAAAATAAACACAAGTGCCAAAACCTTGACACGATACAGAGCATCGGAATGCCCAACGAAGACGCAAAAACCACACCGGAGGACGAGCCTAAGTGAATCGGGAAATTGATAATCAACGGTTTGTCTAAATCAATAATAAATTTACATAAAAAGCAATTTCTTAAAATATCAAACATTAACTGTGATATCTTTATCAAACCCTTCAATTACAACGAAATATGCTAATATATATATATCTATATCTATATTTGATTTCCGCCCCTTTTTGATAACAGTGTAACCTAATCAAATGAAAAGTGAATGCACTTCATAAGCTCTTTCTATTTGTTAAATCAGGTCAGACTTTTTGCTGACTGACTGACGCTGACAAGACCCAACAACTACCTACTCCAGTTCACAAATTGTATGCAATGTTATGTTGCCTATTGTTCATCATGTACATATCTAACTATATACTGACGGATATATACATAAGCGGTATGTACGATATGTCATATGAAGTAACAACGAGAGAGAGACGGGGTTGAAAAGTGTTGCCGAAGTTGCGTGTTAACGTTGCACGCCAGATAGCAGACAACAGATAGTCTTCTACAATAGACCGACAGGCAGACGACTGTCAGATATCCGACAACCGGGAACAGACATTGTCAAGTCTGATTTAATAACATTTTCATAATGCAGTATTTACATACAAACACATTCACATAACAGACATACATACATATGTACTACAGTGGCTCAAATTAATTCAATTGTTATGGCCACAGCTCAAAAATGTAATTGTATGTAAATTCACTTTGATTAATGAAATTATGAAATAACAAACAAAAAAAAAGAATGTTTAAAGATGATATTATCGTCTCCCTTTTGACACTGCAAAAATAAAAATGATTACATTGTTACGATTTAAATGATTAAATAAAAATACTGTCAAACAAATGAGCCACAAAATTGCGTTACAACAAACTCCCCTCCTAAAAAAATGTAGACGAAGAGAAATGGTAGAACATTTATAAGACTAAAATGTAAATAAATCAATTTCAAGTAAAGATACTTTGTGCAATTGAAAAACAAATGGGGTACTTTTCAGTCGGACACGAACGACTTTGTGATACACTGTACTGGAAAACATTCATCTCATGGATTTGTAAAAAACATTTTTGATTATTTTCTCTATGGAAACTAGGAACAAGAACTTGCTGATTAAAAGGAGGAAATGGACCTGGATTGGCCACACTTCAGGAAGTCACTGGGTGAGAACTGTGCTAGCAGAAAGTCAGGAGAGAGCGTCGTGGAATGAATTGCGTAGTGTCGCCCAAGATAGAAGGCGTTGGAAGGAGTTTGTGTCCGTCCTATGCTCCACATAGGAGCGTCAAATCTAACTGCATCAATTGTGTTACTTTGTGGTATTATTTTGCAGAATAATTTGACAAGGAATAAAAAAAAAAAAAACGATTTCGATTTTCATTTAATAAGACATAGCGCTTTAAAATACCAGAATATCTTGAAAAACAAACGATTTACATTAAGCATTAGACGAAAATCAATTTTTCCCTATGGAAGCTATACAATATAGACAACTAATTTTGATAATTTAAATATAGTAAATAGGGAGCATAAAAAAACTAGATTTTCCCAATTTGGTTCTAAAATATTTATAAAAAAAATAATAATAGTCCCCTTGACTATGTTGTAATCGCTCAAAAGGAAGAGCATGGAGATATCTCCATTAATAGCAGTTTGAAGAGAACAGGCAGCTACACAGTTTATAACTAAATATGACTGGTGGTGTTTTTTATTAAAAGTTATGTACTTAACTAAATAGTTTCATTTTGAGAGCTTTGCAAATACATTAGTGCTGCAGAAAGGGCCTTCGGTCTAAAGAACGAGTATCCCACCGCAACGCTACCGAAGTCCATGAGTAACCCATTCATTATTCACCCAAAACTTTATGATTTTTTTGATGCAGTGCAAAACACTGCTATAGGAGCTATATAATATATCACCGATATCTAGAAACCGCCGTCCCAACGCTGACTAACTCTAAGAAATGGGCCTATCAACATCTCTGGTCACTCTATACTCTTCATCGATTGTACCTTCTATATATTACAATTTCGGCTTGCACATACTTAATATACCCTTTGTACCATACGATACAGTGTATAATCAGTCTAGCAGTTCGCGTTTGTACCTTATGTATCGTACTACAAGGAAAAAAAGTACAGGAGCCACTGCTCGTTTTTATCAAAATTGTAGGCCACATAATATTAATATTTATTGAATTTTCTACTTTGCACTCAAGTTCATAAGGCGTTCATATGGGCCCCACCACTTATGCCGAGCAATATGTTAAGCTACACATAAGAGTGCTCCAATATTTTATTATTTAAGTTTGTTTTTTTTTACTCTAAGCGTTAGGCAATAAAAAGTAACATAAACTGAATAGGTACACTGCGTGAAAGAAAATAAATAATAATAGAATATCTAAAGATAGTTATGAATAGTCGTTCTGGTGCGATCTATATATTTCAACTGATTCATATTAATTCCTTACAATTTTATTTGAAAAATCGATTTCTTGAGACGGTTCCATTTTTGAAGCAAAAAATATAAGTTTAAGTTTTATAACACTTAAAATATTTAAAAAATATGAAAGCAAATTTGAACAATATATTTGAATTATGTATATGACATGGTTTGAGGCTTAAAACTCGGTTTTAGACTAAGCAAGATCCGTAACTATCACTGAAAGTTTTTGATATCGGTAGTAATGTAGCATTGTGGCACTGCGATCTGTGCTCTTCCGGAAACTTTCATAGTTATACTCAACATCAAGTAGGAACAAATCAGCTTAAACATAATTGCTCAAAACCAGCAAACGACTTTTCGGAAGTTTTAAGTTTTTTTATGTAGCATACGCTGATTCGATCTGAATCAGAATTTTCAAACCCTATTGTCAATTCTCAACCTCAGTATGACTGCTTTCAACGTTCTTTTTTTGTATGATGTAATATTACATCAGATAAACTAAATAATTTAATTTAAACAAAAGCACAGAAAAAATGCAAGTCACTGTGAATAATAATCAACTTTTCCGCCGAGTTTGGATAATACCAGCTAGTTAAGCGATTTATAAGTACTGTAGGTCAAATATCATAGATGTAGTCATAATATTTTCGTGCAACATTATGTATTTTCGATTTCGATCGCATTACTAAGTAGAAAATCAATTTATTTATAAATTATTTTTGACTTGATAAAGTTGAGTCCCTAGAAATTTTTCGGCGCAGTGTAGTGACTGTTTCAATGACCATACCTGCAGTTTGCGGACTTTCACACAGCGTTGAAAATGTTAAAGATATTCTAACAACAGCTGAAGGGAAGGACACCGTTGCATTTCCAAAATCAATTGTTTCAGTATCAAGGCCTGACAGTCATAAGCTTTACATTTCTTTTGGGTTTTCTTTTGGGTTTCTTTCCATTTCTGGAAAATATCACTCTTTACTATGTTCTTTACTCCCATTCGATTTTTTATACTTTTGGATAACTAAAACTAACTGCTTATATACTAACTGCTTATATACAAGTGCTCGCCAGCAAATAGTATTACATGGTAAAAAGTAGACCTATCTCTAGGTTTTTATAACACAATCATCCGCATTTACATGTGACGGAATATCTGACCAATTCTTTTGTACAACTAACTACTTATGGAATCTATTGTTAATGTTTCAAATCTAAGGGATGCAACTAGTGGAGCTGAAGAGGATGTATGTCTTAAAAAGATACTTGTTTTACGTTAATCGTTATACTTGAGATGTTTTCATAATTAGCATATAGTTAGCATAATCTTTTTTTTTATAATTTTCTATAATATTAAATTTTTGATTGATTGACTATTGTGAACTCTGGGAGTAAGGTGCTCTGCTCTGTCGGATATTTTTCAATAGCAACTCTTAATTTAACTTGATATAACATCCAGTTTTTGATTAGTATAGAATTCATATAATTTACCCTATACCTAATTTAATTTTGATTTGTTATATGTGCTTCGGACACTGCACCCACAGTTCAAGTTGAGTAAAGAACTCCTTTCAAATAATATGTCTGCATTTCGTTCATCTTTGTCGGAAATGTCGGAACACTATTAATGGTATGGCCCAGTCAGGATTGAATTAGGTATTATAAGGGACCACAAATAATTCAATATATTGCAATATCTAGAGTATCCACTTATCGCGTTACCGCCGGTGCACGTGCCTTGCGAGTACCCTCCTCAGTTGGTTACTCTTCCACCTGATCTTTCCATTTGAGTCTACGTTGTGCATTTTTATGGCTCAAAAGCATGATTGTCTCCCAGACCGATGCATCTCCGCTTAGGTTGGTCGAAAGGAAATTTCTTCGCAAAATCATTGGTCTCTTTCGGAACGATTGAACTATGAGAGCTGTATGAGGTCTTGCACGACTGAGATAACTTCCAACGTATTACGGTCTAACGTCTGGTCTGGCCATGTCGTTTGTATGGATGACCTATCTTCCTATCCAGCTGGAGGAGTGGATGTAAGCTAAAATTGATTTTCGGAACTAGACTATTAATAGCTTAGTTCAAAGAGAAACGGGACCTACAGTTTAAAGCCGAATCCAAAAGGTGGTGTTTAAAATGAATAGAGATAATGCTTTGTAAATAGCGTCTATTTATTTGTGCATGTGCACCAATGCTGCACGGTGGAATCGAACCAACGACCGGGTTGGTAATTTATCTAAGAAAGTCGCACGTCGCAACCCACCCTCACTACACACGCACTGACTGCTCTATTCTTTTCATAGTCTCAACATTTTGTAGAGTATTTAATTTTCGTTGTTAAATTTGATATTTGCTTGTGCTACTTTTCTTCGGCAAACAATTTTGGTAGCCAAGTTTGTACTGGTACACCTCTGCGTACCCTGCACTTGGCCGTACTTGAGCAGGTGTCGGCATTTTATATTCGACCCACTTGTATCCACTTGGACAAACAGACCGTCAGACAGCCACACACACATATGCACACAAACAAACATTTAGCCAGAAAAAGCATGTGGCAAGAGCCAAAAAAAAATTCTTTTTTGTGGCAATTTTCAAATGCGCTGAGGACATTTGCAATAAATTTATATATGTTACATTTATGCTTAGTTATTGAAATGTTTTTTACAGTCGGCCATAACAACGAAACATGTTGCTTACCAATTCAAATGTTGCAAGCCAATTCAAATGTATGCACGTATCGAATGGGTTCTAGACACACTTAAGTGAACCAGGTAAAAGGGTTATAGGCCATAAATTTAAGATTTTATGTGCTCATAAGGAAAGTGAATTGTTGGCATATGTGTGAGGATATATGTATGTACATATATTTATATTAATTATTTAGACAGCGTATATGCATATTTCATAGTCAAAACATTTTCCGCTCTGAAACCGTTTTTGTGCTAACTCTCAAGCGTATTTAGGGCATTTAATTTTATTATAGCTTCATTTGTTTCATGTGCTTAACACCAACCGGTACAAACGATTATGTTTCTTATTATGATTTATAAATAATGAACTTTAACTTTAAACAATTAACATCATGTGACAGCTACGACATCCAACGGCAAGACTGAAATGAAAAATCAATGCTCAACAAAGAAAATCACTTTGAGCCCCAACTCTGACAACGAAAATATATATATATAGCATAAACCTTGGCGTAGCGCACATTGAGCCAGGACACGCAAAATGTGTGCACAAGCAATTTGTTGTGTGCGTGCGTGCGTGCGTGTGCGTGTGTGTGTGTGTGTGTGTGGGTCGGAAATTCCTATAACTTTGTGCTCAAAGGATTGTTGATGTTAATACTGAACCGACAGCAAGCAAGGCATTGACATAAAATCGTTAAATTTATGTATCAGTTTGCTTGCCTTACTAATATAGCCAAGAAAATGGATTAGTGATAAAAGCATTTGAGATTTGAGCATACTAAAAGTAACAGAATATCCAAAGAGATTCTTTCAACCACGCCAACAACTCTACAATCAATCATGTAATCAAGTAATTGTTCGCTTTGAATTGATGAATTATAAGCTGCATTTGAAAACAAATCAAACAGGCGGCTCAATTACAGCATATAAAGGGTGATTTTTTTAGCAACTTATTTTTTGACAAAGCTGTTTTTAACAGGTGCCTTTGTATCTTGTTCAAAGAACTCGAAGCTTGGGCTAATATGTGGTTTCAATAAGCAACGAGTAAGCAGTTTATTTAAACTTTGAGGCGTCTAAACAAATTATGCAATAATATATCATATTTTTTTCTAAATGTAAGCTGGTCAAATTAGCAAACTCTTAGGAAACAAATAAATACATGGCGAAAGGAATCTCTGCCATATAATAAATATATTTCACTATATGCTATATTATACATTGTTTGACTTTTGGCAGTTGATTACGCAAAATGATTTGCTTATGAGGCCTTCCATAAACCCCACAAGGCGTTCAATACGTGCGTTTGAGTTTTATTAACAAAAAACGTTTATTTGTTTGGCTATATCGTAATCAATTAATATAAAAATGCAATGAAATATACAATTAATTTAATTTCAATAATATCATACTACGAATATATTTCGCAAAGAACGCAACTTGTTCTATGTGACTGCTGGGTCTTAGTCCTTCTTTTCAATACAGTAGGAAAGAACAAAGGAATTGCTTGGGGTTATACTTCAATGTGCAATGCAAAATTTATCAACTCCTATTCAAAAATATTGAACATTTCCACATGTCAAATATGGTGATTTTATTGCATTTTCCAAAACTCGGCATGCACAGATAAAATAATAATAATAATAATAATAATAATAATAATAATAATAATAATAATAATAATAATAATAATAATAATAATAATAATATATGCCCATAAAAAATGTCATAAGTACTTTGAATAGTAATCGAAGAGAACTAATTAGTTTGGTTTTCTTTGAACAGATTTTATAAATATAATATTTAAAGTTAAATCTACTTGAAGTTCTCTTTGATTATCGAGAATAGCGAAAACGCAACAAATAGAAGAATACGCTGTTTCTTTTTTTTCGCATTTCTTAAGACGCATACCGATATAGGGTCAACCCAGCAATTATTCAAACACTGTGAATTTTACACTTTGAAACCAATATCTCTTGAATTAAACATAGTAAAACAAACCCTTTTTTTAATAAATACAAATTTAAAAACCTAAGCCTCAAATACTCTACTCAATGTATGTTCCGGAGAGACCACAAGTATAGTGTCATGGATTTCAAGAAGTCACTGGCGGCTCTATCAAGTATTAATCAACTTTTCGACCTCTAAACTGCAAAATTAGTTTAAGTTATCATGAAGTGTGACCTAAAAGGTGGCTATGTTTTGAAAACGATTTGGAAAAAATCGAAACACAAGTTACAAAAAGTATTGGTAGCTAGTTTTGATGACTTATAGCTATGGTATGAGGTATGGCAGTAAACATCGTAAATCTATTGGCTGGGATAAAGAGCTCTTAACACTAAAATTTGAATGTAGATTTGTTAATTTGCATCACTATATTGTTTGTTTGACTCTAGGCCACCACGTGGTATCAATTAATTATCCAAGGTACCTAAGGCCCTGTGAACCTCACAAACGTTACGTCGATGAAAAGCTCTATAAACCATCCGTAGGTTTCTGTTTCTATTTCGAGGATGTCGAAGAATGTTGCTGTGCTGCTTCCAAATAGGCCAAATATAATATTCGGATGCTGGAAAACCAAAGCTAATTCTGAAAGCTGTACTACTCCTGCTGCATGCTACTCCTTGCGCTGACATTGCTAGAGGAGCGTGTGGCGGTCTTATCTATTTCCGATTTATGCTTGTTTATTTTTTTTGTTAAAGTTATTACCAATTGTAAGTTTATATCGTGGTCATGGTCATTAGAATCGCACAACGCAGCCACCTTAGTCATTTAGCAAGTTTACTTAGTCATCTGACAAATATCAAATACTTCAATAAGTTTAAAGATTTATTAAAAGTGAAATAAAAATAGTATAAATTTGAATAAATTTGACCAAAACTTCTGGACAATTCGACACGCTCAAGCATAATATTACATATGTTGTGTCTACCTCTTATAGTCTCCAAGACAAAGGAGTTCATATGGACTAAAAGACAGACGCACATGATTCTATCGCTATACTTTGTAATAAAAAGCATTTTGGTATAAATGGCTTCAGGTCTGACACGGCTCGTTCTTGTATCTTATAGGTACAGCTAATACAGTACGTGTAAAATTCGCAGTGTTTGAATATTTGTTGTGCTCACGGTATATCTGTATGCGTCTTAACAAATCCGAAAAGAAATAGGCCTCTTAAAAGATAGTCTCCAAAGATCTTATGCGTCGCGGGCCATATCACAAATTGCAATTTAAAATTTATTATCTCACAAAGCAACGCATGAACGTCGCTTTCGAAGTAAAAACAAAAAAGCCAACATGAGGCTTGCAAAAAATATTAAGTGCCAAACGTTTTAGAGATACGAGATAATGGCACTGAAATAACGCAAAACGAAATTTCAAAATATTCAATTTAGCTGCCAAATTAACGTAATCTCTTTTTTTCGCTGTTGTTTTGTTTGCTTGACAAATGACTACAACTTTGTTAAATATTTACTTAAGCTATTAACAACTTTGGCTTAAAAAGAGTTTCGTTCTACTTTAAAGTAAACAAACCCATTTAGTATATTTTCTACCAAATCTATAACTAAAAACAAAAATTAACTTTCAACATACATTTTGTGAATGTGCCAAACTCTGGAGAATTCTTCAACTCGTAAAGAGCGGCAACGTAGCCCCCACACACACACACACACACACGCGCGTCGACATGCATTATTGAAGCAACAAATGTTGCAAGAGCGCACAAACTTACAGCGACTTTGCCTGTATAGGGTTTCCTAATGCCAATTTTTATTGAATTTCAATTGAACATTTTTGTCACGTAATCGACACTATTCTATTACAATTTTAATGCCACTCTCACTCACTCCTTCTGTGTAATATGGAAACAAATTGCATTCCCAACATCTTGGTTCGAGGTATGAACCCTCCCAAAAAGCAAACACATGCGAAAACAAGTTGATTTTTCTGTGGGTATTATGAATATTATCAAGGGTATAAGCAAGTTTGGTCCTTAATGGTTTATAACTTGCAAATAAACACGTTGACAAAAATTGCTTAAGAATAAAATATGTTTATAGGATTTGAGTTTGCTCTCATGGGGGGAGGATTAAAGTTTTGTCATAGTTGTGCGGTATGCGACAGCATTTCCTGTGTCTAGTGGGCTTAAGTGTGCCAAAATAAAGGCTTATACAGCATTTGCAAGTTGTTTATGGGAATAGTCGGTCATTGGTGTGTCAGGGTTATGTCGTCTTCCAATAGACTGTGCTGCCATGTGTGCAATTTGTAAGATTGACCCATTTTTAATTGACTTTTGTAAAGATAACCTTTTCAAACAATTCCTTTCGCAGAAATTATATTTATTTTCTTAATAGTTTAAAGCATATCTTTTACCATAGATGCTGTGCTAGTAGTCTATTTAAAACCGTAAGCAAGAAATGCCTTACCTTAAGTGAATATCGAAATTCATATAAGATTTCTTATTTTTTTTTTTTTGAATCGCTCACTGGATTCAAAGATCTTCCGAATGTAAAGCAGAACTTTTTTTTTGCGACTTTACGTAGCTGAAATGAAACAGCAGATGATTAAGCCTATGCCAAACCAGACCTGGTGCAATCAATCAAAATCTGTTTGGTTATCTCATCGACTGCAAAACAAAGCTTGCACTCTGAGTAATCCGGCAGACCCATTTTTGTGTACGTGATAACTATTGTAACTTACGCCAAAAATAAAAGGAAGCTGCCAGACACGGAAGTTCCGCTTTCCAAAGACCATTAGCACCGTTTTTACCAGCTTTTTTAGATTGTTTTAACTTCGGTAACGAGGACCAATACGTCTCGTAAATGATGATGGCTAAATATGAACCTAGTAATTGCATTCCCTTTGAATAATTACTGTCAAAGGTATTGAGTGTATAAATTCGGCCTGTTTTTCAAAGATTTTGAAAGGTTTCACCTAAAAGTTGTATCTCATATTATAAGTGATTACCTATTTTGGTTCAGCATGTTTCCGACAGCAAAATTTCTTTTTGCCAATTCGAAAATGTCCGTATATGTTTTAAATGAAAAGAATAGAATTAAATTGAGTATTGCAAACTAAACTCGCAGAAGTTTTGTAACTTGCCAAAAAATGTGCGATCGGTCAAAACAATTGGGATTTATTCAAAAGTAAGGAATTAGAAGGCATAAATTGTGATGATGAAACATGCGAGAACGTGACTTTTCAGTTTGGAACTGCAGTTTTTTTTCACCGAATCGTTACGGGAGATGAAAAGTGGATGTATTAAAATATTGCAAAAAAAAAAGTATGAGCCGTGAATTGCGTGTAAATCGACCGAAACGCACGTTAAGGTGATTTAACAATTTCACAACGCTCGGCCATATGTAACTAAAGGCATCACAAATGTTCTGGAAATGCTAAATTGGCAGGGATTTCCGTATCCTGCAGGCCTTCCTACTTTCGATTACCAATTTTTTTTGATTAATGCAAATTATTTTGGAGGGTTACCGGTTTAAATCCTTTTAAAAAATCAATGAATAACTCAGTGATTGGATCGCGGCCAGAGAAGTCGCTTAAGTTGGATAATTATGTTTTACTTTCGTTTAAAAGCAAACATCTTTTTCAAGAAAAAATATTGACCGAATTTGACCTCCCTGTATAGCCTGGAATTCATTCGAATCTTTTTCAGAATAGATGAAGATTTACTCGTGATATACAATTGCACATTCTTTTTTTTAGCTATAATGAAGTTCGAAAATCTAAATGCAGAAACAAATTATATTCAAAATAGTCTGACGACAAACGATTAAAAAACCCTCAAAATTGCGAATCTGAAATCTGGAATCTAAAATACGCCTGAATATATACACTATGAAAACTTTTATTTAAATCTAACAATGTAATCGATAGTTCGAACCGTGTACCCTCCTTCCAACTGCAACTTTCCGATACTATTTCTCAAACTATTCCAATTGACCTATTTTACATCTCAAGACAAATTACTAAACAAAAACTTACAATATATCTATAAGCTTACATGAATTTTATTTATTTTTGAGTTATAAAGATTATACCTTATGTGGGTGGGTGTGTGACTGACAGTCACGCACACGTTTCCAAGACATATGTACTTTAAATTGCCCACACACTTAATGCGATAATTATTTGTTAAATCTTGTTGGCTGTAATTAAGGCAGGCACAATGTGTGAAGTAATTTACTAAAATATAGTATTTGATCATGAATTTAGATTAGTTAGCTGCATAGCTTGCTTTTGCATTGAAGCATTGCAAATGTATTCATTAAATCTTGAAATCAGCAAAAAAATTGCATAAAAATTTATTTTGCATTCAAAACTCCTCCCATATTTTCATACTTCAATTGTTGATAATCAATGTTGATGGTTGTCTTGTTCGAAACTAATGTGGCAGCAGCTGTTAATCTTTTGTTAACACATCTAAACAAAAAACATCGAAAGATATTTCCTGTCATTAAATGGTATATTCTAATTATATGCTAATGGATCCATCCGTTAAATAACCAAATACATTGGAAACTCGAGGGAAAGTGCAATGCACCATCGTTTCAAGTGGAAATTATTTATAAAGTGTTGTTATTTTTAGACAAAAACAATATATGAAATTTATTCTGACATAACTTTGTTTATATGTTATGTCTTTCTGTGCATAGGTGCATCTCCAAAGTCGTTGAATGAACAAGACAATCTCTTATGTGGGCGCATACATGATGTTTTAGTGTAAATGTAATATAATATAAAAGTGAGCATATAGTCGCATATATATATATATTGTATATTGTATATTGTATATGTCCTATACAAGTAGATGCATTATCGATTGCATTTGAGCATCTACTATAAAAGCAACCAATAAAAATTCATGGCAACCCAATTGGATTTTTTGGAACAAGTTATTTTATTTTTGGTCAAACCAAAAACCAGTTTAAAAACAAACTCTTACGTTTGCTCAATTGAGAAGCAATTTGATGTTTTTAAGTTTTGTGTTAAATCGTAAAGTTTACATTGCATACGTCTTCGAAGTCACACTTTGTTAAAGTAAAAATAAGCAAAAATAAAAAAGAAGTACATAGTTTGAGACCAAAAATTGTTTGGTTTTTATTTGATACGCAATTGTGGCTGTGGAATTCTACATTCGTGTTTTAATTTTAAATTAAATTTTTTTGTTTTTGTTTTAAAGAAGTTATATGGTAGTTTTTGACGAATTGTATTAGCGTCTTAGAGAATGTGTACAAAAAAAAAAGAATTTGTGGGTGATTTTCCGATTTAATAAAAAGAAAAATGTAATTGAAGCCCTTCAAATGCTTGTGGAAGTTTATAATGTAGCGGCTTCGATCAAAGTAGTGATTTCAGTGACGCAAAACAAAGAGCGATTTGATCAACCCAAAAAGTGTAAATAAAGACGTATAAGCTTAACTGGATCAACAACTGTGCCAAAAGCAATCGTTAGGAGTAACTTAGAAAACAATTTCTCCTCGCTTCAAACAATTGGGATTTTTAATTGTAAGGAATTTGTGCGTCTTCTGGAAAAACATGGAAGAAAGGAGATTATTTCAACGGATCGTTACTGTTACCAATAGCCAAGAATGAAAAAATTCTATGCCAAGCTCATTGATAATTAGGAACTTTATCGACTATAATTTGAGCCGTGATTTTTCGTGATTAACAGTTAGAGGTCTTGTTGATTTTACAAAATTCCGCTTGGTCCCATGGGGCTGTAAGGGTAAAAAACTATGTGGAAACACTAAAATGAGGGTGCAGTATTCTACAAACTTTGCTGCTTCCACTATATGGTCATCGGTTTGGGTCTTTTCAACAAATCAAACGATAGGCTCAATGATAGGAGCGAGGCCAGAAATGACTTACTTGTTAGAGATGGTATCTATTCGAAATTTAACAAAGAGATAGGCAAAAGTAGTCGCTGCAGATAAGAATACTTTGAATGATTAGTTTTGTTCAATAAAGCCACATCTTTTTCGGACCGAAGTTCCAATATATAACAATTAAAGGTCTGGAAACTATTATGTTAAAGAAAGAAGTAATATTACACATATCTAAATAATGATTGGATTAAACGAATTTATTACCTATGGTTTGTCACAAAATTAATAATCAATGATATTCTTATCAGTCTTAATAAATTAAAAAAAATGATTTTTAGCTAAAATTATTTAGCTACGTCTTTAACCTTACTTTGTCGAAGTATTTTTATTCGCATTTTTTAGAAGCTTAAGTCAAATACATGTTTCCAAAATAACCATGGGTACAATTGTCGTCGAATGTAAGGTAAACCTGTATCACTAATCTAAACTGATTGTCGCCATACGAAAAATTTCGTCTTGGATAAAAGTGAAAACCAGCGACGTTTTCTTTCTCAATTGTTAAATTGCGAATAGTATAAAATATGGCTTGAAATCGACGTGAAATTGATTTGATTCAGTTTGTCTTTAGCTCAGACTCTGCAATCGCTAATAAGCTGCTCACAAAAAAATTTCGCATGAAAACTAGTCTTACATGCCTTTTACCATTCGAATGGGAAGTCTTCAGCATTTTTCAGTTGCTACGTGACGCGAAAGAATGCCACAATAAATATTTATTTTACGCCGTCTACTCCAACTGAGTTTGTTTTCCGCTGATGTGTGTGTGTGTGTGCAAGACACAGCTTCAATCTCTAGACTAGACCGGCACCCGACCCGGTCACATCCTGCGACAGTGGCAATGACATCATGGGCAAGCAGCACTTGGATATGTCGATGTTATGATTTTCCAAAGAAAAGCTAAACAAATCGAAGAAAAATCTTGTAGCTCTGCAACACATATGTGCAACTATGTATGTATATTGAACATTAGACTTATATATATATACATATATATATATATATATATATATATATATATATATATATATATATATATAAAATATGTTTGTTGTTTTGTTAAACAAACAATGACCTGCAGCAGGTGCAGAAATATGCCAAGTATTAGTTTTCACCCAACAAGTTTTGTATTACAAGTGAAAGATTGATTTTTTCGCGGCATTGAAGACGTCTGAAATGTCGGAAAAAAACAAGTGTATGCGGAACTATGTGCACCGTGGGATCGATACCGAAGGTATTGGAAAGTGTTTTTAATTAAAGAAATGGATTGGAGCTAGATAAAGAAGTTTGTGTTTCGATAACTAATAATATCTACCAGATTTCTGCATTTTTATGATAAGCAGTAGTACTTGTTAAGTCATAATAAGGCAACGGAACTTCGTGTGGTTTGGTAATATTTGGGGTATTCCGCATTGAGTTTTTATATAAAGCTTACGAATGAAAATAGCAGAATAGCTGTTGTAGCTGCTGGCGCCATCTATTGTCAGCATATTGCCTACAGAAGCACTGTTTGGTTTGTTTAAACCTCAAACGAACATTTGACTGTACTTTTGGTTATATAGTTATTTTGTGGTTGTTGTTGCCACTATTACTTCACAATATTATTCTTTCGTACCTTTATAGGTAAATTAATTTTTTTTAATACTAAGCAAAACTAATCTGTGTCTGATAGTGTTTGCAAAGATAAATAAATAAAATATTTAATGAATAAGCTCTGGCTCTTTCTTCATATTAAGCAGTATTGGTAAATTTTCGCTTCGGTTCCTTCAAAATATATCAAATAATAGTGATGTCCTGAATTATAAAGCAAACACTTGTCTGAAAATTGGACTAATAGCTGCTCAAGCTCTCTCCCAATGCCCTTAGTCTTCCAACATAGGACACATTTTGATTTACTTGCATCGAAGAAGTGGCTTAGTTCCTTCAAAAAATCGGTTTTCGCATTTTTCGTCCTACCCGAAATCTCTCACAACTTTTCCCAAAGTAGAAGTCCATAAAAAACCAATTGTTTGCAACTGTCTAGAACGTACAAATTGAATAAATTTAATAATATATTCATCAGAAATCTTCACAATTACCATGAAAAGTCTTTCAAGCCTTGTATATCATTTTCGTGTATGTGGAATACCTAATTCATAAATATTATTTGTTTGTATCGTGGAAATTCATTGCCGATTTGACGGATTACACTAGTCGATAAATCTCGAAATTGCTTTTATTCAGATTTAAAGTGTATATTTTATGTTAGGTTAATGTATATTAAGTCCACTAAGGATCACACTGATCTATATGAGGTGCCCCCTCTGAGGGACTACCGGCGTAACATAATGTATATTAGAAACACAAAATACGTTTTTAATTTTTTTACTTTCATGCCGTTAGTTATTTTAGAATTTTGTATAGAAATCGAACTATTTTCTTAACTTCACTCAAAAATGAAGCAGCAATCGCAAAAAGCGCTACTTTTTTTTAATTACTTTTTCACAAACGTTTTGACGCCCATTTAAGATTTAAAACCAAAATCAAATAAAAGTGTTCCTTTTAACCATATTATATATCTTTAAAAAGTTTATTTTTATCGTTATTTTTTTGGTATTTCTTAATCTTAAAATTTGTAACTTGTTTAATCTTAAGGTCAACTGGACTTAGTTGAGACAGCTCAACTTACCCGACTGACTGCCGCCTGCAATTTGACGCATTTCCTTGGTAAACTCCTTGTTGCCAAATTGACAGGACAGATCGTGCACGGTACGTGGTTCGCCCTTATCCAATAAACGTTCCAAAAAGAAAAGCAACGTCATATTGCGTGCCATTTCGTATTCCATGGATTCCATTTCGAGATACAGTAAGTTGGTAGCTTGGCTTTAACTCTTGTTTTAATTATAAATGAATGCGTACGTTGTTTTGTCTATCTTGGTATGAACGTTGTAGTAGTAGTTGTAGTCGCTTTTGTGGTTGCTGTTGTTGTTGTCGTTATCTGCAAGTCGAGGCAAAAGAAAGTCAAAGTTAGTTTAAGGTTTATACAAAACGTTCGTTAAAGAGCTTATGCAATTTTATAAAATGAGAAAAAGATATAACGTAAATGTCTTAACCGAAAGCGAAAAGAAAAACCGCAGACATATAATATAACATATAGATGGTATATATACAGCTTAGAGGCACATAACAAATTAGTCAGTTTATTTTATTTATTTTATGCATTTGCACTTTTCCACTTGAGCTCCTAAGACGCTGCTAGTTTTTATTGTTGTTGCTGCAACCGAATGCTAGGTTCACATTGTCCCCACAATGAGTCACAATTGAACTTTGCAGCGGCAAAGTGCAGTGCAGTTTGTTTGTGACAAAAATCGTGTAAATAGTTTAATTTCGCTGAGTTTTTCAAATCTAAAAACCATTTTGAAGTAAAAATCTGTACCTATAGGACAATCGTTAGGACTTAGTCTACGCTTTCAAGGTCGACTTTGCTTGCAAGTATTTTGCTCGACTCGATAATTGGAAAACTTTTTTTATTTCTCTCATTTCGCTAGTAAAACCTATCGATAATATGCAGTGCAAAATTCAAACTGAAACTTCTTGCATTGAATACGACGCAGCAGCAGTATCTTGCACTTGCGATTTTAAACGCATTACTGGCGAAACATCATTTTCCAAAGTCGTCGTGGTCCTAAAAAACAAAAAAATTCAACCGATTCCTTTGAAAAATTGCACGATCTTCTACTTATTATCGGCCCAACTAAAATTATTTTGGAATACATTTTCGATACATTATTTTCCGCAAAAAAAAAATTCAATTCAGTCGTTTGCTGAACTCAGATTGAAATTTTTTTTTTTGTATATTTAAAAAAAATATATATATAAAAAGTAAGGTTTTTGTAATTTCTTTATTTTGAGACTGACTGACAGACTATACAATTATCTATTCCATAAGCAACAAAACTTTTTTCAATTTATTATTGAAAAATTTATATAAAAGAAGAATTAAAATTTCTACTTACAGTTAAAGCAAAAAAAATTAATTTAAATGATAGAATTATATTTTTTATAAACGTATTTATTTTATTTATAAAATCATTCGCAAAAATTGTACATAAAATGGATGCACTAATATTACCATATGTTCGGCTTACTTTAAGGTGAACTAGAAGATCAAAAGTTTTTCGATTGATCAAAATGAATTTAAATATATGGTTATGACCTGAACTAAACATATATATAAAAAATAAGTTATGTAAACCAATGTAGAGTTTTAAAGTGACATAATATCTTAATGATCAAACTTTGAAAAACCATTTTAATTTTAATAGAATTAGTTTTAAGAGAATCTCATTTCGTTGTAGTTCTCAAAAATAGAAAAACTTAAAAATAAAAAATTTCAACCACCATTTGAAGCACAGCTTTTTCAAAGTTCACATCGTCACAGTTGCGACGATTCAGTGTAAACACTGCATTAGTTCTTAAACCACGTTTCTTTTATGTTTTTTGCATTTGCACTGCTCTTCTTTTATGCACAAGTGTATAACCCCCTAAATCCTTTCTGTCCTCTCCGGCGTCCTTACCAGCTTCTGCTCTCGCGTCGTAAACTTAGTTTTCACGTCGACTTGCTGCCTAAATAATTGAAAAAAGCACGTAGTTGCAATGTCTGCAACAATACACAAAATGGAATATATATGTGTGCGAGTAAGTGTGTGCGTAGTTGCGCGTCTGTATGCGTATTATCCTTGCGGCATATCCTTGCGGCGCCCACAAAAGTTAAAAAGCAACTGAAAGCGACAATGCACAGCACACAGAACATAAACACAGGCGAATTGAGTAAGCGGCCGCCTCAACAGCTGTTTTCAAGGGGTGGACAAGCACAGGCACAAAGGATCAACAAATGAGAAGATGCTTTGCGCAGTTGCGTCAACATAAAAAAAAGAGTCCTGGTAAGTGACGTCACCTGTGCTTTTTGTTCAATTCTAAACAGTGTATTTTGTTCAGTTAGCGAAAAACCAAGTACAAAGGATGAAAGCAGTTTGCTAAAATTACTTAAATCTTGTAAATTATTGTTCTTAGAGTAATTACTTTATTAAATATAAGTTTTTAATAAAACCAACAGCTTTCTGTTGGTGCCATCTATAGGTTGGTACATGCTTTTAAAAACATATCAATTAAATCTTGCAAAGGTTTTATGAAAAAAGCAATAAGCCAATTTAAAACTTTTTAAAAATACACCGAATTTTTAAAATAAATCAAATAATAGTCTATTGCTGAATAATGTTTATCAACGGCTGGTTGACGATAATAACTCAACGGGCGCAAAATCAAAGGTTCGTCAAGTTAAGTTAGCATCAATTTTATGCTGTTTTTTGATTTGAAATTTTATTTTCTTTCTCAACGTTTTGCGTGTCTGAATACTAGGCCGAAAAAAACAGAGAAATAAAGAGAGCGAGAGAGAGGCGCATTATTTGCACGTCACCTTTTGGTGCTTAAACCGTTCTGCAGGCGAATTCAAAACGCGGCAAATTCGCTAAACCATTTATACAGGAATTGCTGCGTTTGTTTTTTTATTGTCGCCGAAAACAGCTGGCAGCGGCTAGAACAGGTGATTGAGGATAAGTGCAGACAGCAACTTATAAAACGAAATTGTTTATGAAAATGAATAAATTTTATCAAAAGCAAACCATATGTGAGAGTATGCGTTTAACCATACACCCACTCACTCACTCGCTGATTGTAAGTGTATGAGTGTGCTGATAAGCGACAGCATTGGAACGAAGCGCAGCTAATAAGAAAAGTGAAGCTAAACAAATAGACAAAAGCAACAACGCACATTCCAAGGCATACGATTTGTTTGTATTTATGTGCATGTATGTGTGTCACCAACAGCAGCCAGTTTACCTTCGAAGTGCTTTCCAGTTGCGCTTAAGTGTGTGTGTGTGTGTGTGCGTGTGCGATAGTGTATTTGCTTGTTGGTATTGGCAACCAAACCAGAAACCTGCGCGACTTTAGATAAAAGTACAAAGTGTTGTTTGTGTGTTTGTTGAGCAGTGTTAGTTGGCTTGATTTGTTTTTGTTTTTAATCAAATGAAAAAAGCCAAAACAACAATAACAACTACAATGACGATGAAACAAGTGCAAACTGCTAATGAATGTTTAAACTAGAGAAGGGAAGATAATAATAATAAAAGAGCGCAAAAAATTCAATGGGAAAGAAAGAAATTTTGCAATAACAGCAGCGTGGCGCAGAGAAAACGCGCAAAAAAAAAGCACACACACACAAAATGCTAAATATGCAAACCGAAAGCAATGTCATAAATGAAATGAAATGGAATGAAATAATTTATTAATAAAAGCAAAAAGCGCACAAAAGGTGGAATGAAGATATGGGTAGCAGAAGAAGTGGTAGCAGCAGGAATAAGTCTAAGCACAACTCATACACACCTGTTTGTAGCTTAATTATTTTATGCTTATTTTTATTTAATTAAGTGCACTTTTGCTTCTAATTTTTAAATCACTCTTTTTTGGTATTCTTTTGGGAGGATCTTCACACAAAAAAACAAACAAACTATGCACACACGATACAGATCCTCGCGTTGGGGATATTGTTGGATTTGTAATTTCTACTTATTATTTTTATTGCACTGTTAATTCACACACACTTCGTTGCGCATGCAGATAGCATTTAATTAACTTAGGCATTAATTAACATTTAACATTTTTTCGGCGTAATTATTTGCTCTCAATACATTCTCAAAAAACACAACTTGTTGTTGTATTTAATATGTGTGTGACCATGTGTGTGTGTTTTTGTTGGTATGCAGCACTTTGTAAGTAACTTAAAACCGTGTTTCACTACTTTTTAAGCAAATTTTTGATCAATTTTAGCTGTTATGTGCTATTATTAATTGCGAGAGAGATAGTTTAAATCAAAATAAAAGCTAAAACACACACGATTGTGTGTAATGTAAGGCACAATTGGTTTACGGCGACGAACTATGATGACAGCGCGAACCAGTGTGACCGTGCATTGCTGAAAGCAAAAACACGCAACATTTACATTTGTAGCTAACGCAGAAAAATACTAACAAGAAGCGCAACAGTTTGCAGTTGTAGTTTGGCAACAGGTGGATTTTTATATTTATCACAAATCAGACCTAATCAAATCCTTTTAAAACTATGCATAACGAGGTAAATATATTAAAGTTATACTTATTAAACGCTTTACTAACAGAAGATCTTTTCATTTAAAATAATTAAACGCAAATAGCTACTATTTGTATTTAAATGTTGCAGAAATCAGTATAAAATTGTAGTGTTTTTCAAAGCGTTACATGAAATAATCTCGTTTTATTTAAATTACACAAATTAAATTTTTCGACTACAAGTATAAAGGTGTCAACTGGCATGACTCATGTCAGTCTTATAAATTTAATAGTGTTCACTCTATCCTAGTCACTAGATTATCCTTTTTGTTTTAAAATCCAAGAAATGCATACAATAAAACATTAGGGAGTGTTAATTCAAACGAAAATTGATTAAAACGAGGGAGCTTTTATATTTCGGGATTAGATAATAAAAACAAATATTAATCATAGAAAATCGCATTATTGTTTTTCAAAATATTCCCCATTAGGATCTATATACTTTTGCATGCGTTTGAACCATTTGTCGAAGCACTTGTGCGACACTGATTGAGGTATCTCCAAAACATGCATTAAGAACGCATCAACCACTTCTTCAGGTGTCGAAAAACGTTGACGCTGGATTCCAAGACAGGACTATATGGCGGATAACTCAAAAATACAGTTGATTGAGCCGTTGTGTGAGGTTAACATTGTCGTGATTGTCCGTCTTCGGGGGTTGGTTTTCATGATTTCTTGGAACACAACTGGCAAACAAACTCGGAATTGACTGTTCTGCGTTCTTCTAGTGGTACGGTTGCGACATGTCCATTTTTTTGGTGAAACTGAACTTTTGCTGAATTTGACTTTTCCTGAAACACTGATATAGTCGACTGCCATTTACTTTCGGGCTTATGCACGCAAATCCATGATTCACCAACGTATTTTTTGTGCATTTCTTTCCACCAATCAACTCGATCCTTTTTTGTGGGTGATCGACAAATTGTGTGAGATCCAAATTTTTTGACAATCAATGTTCATGCAATATTGAATGTATGCAGGTCCCACTAATGTCTAAGGTTGTCTCAATCTCGCAATATTTCACATGACGATCTTGCACTATTAACAACTTATTTTGAATAGCCTCCTCCTTCGCCTTGAAGTAAACTTTAATATAATTTTTTGGCCGAGATACATCTTTTAGGTACCTTACGATAGAGCTGTCAGTTGCCAGATTGCAACACTAGGGTTGCCCAATACCGAAATATAAAAGGTAACCCTCGTATTCATATTAGGGGCTTCACCGCCAGCAGGCTTTGCTTAGCAATCCCAACTACAATGCAATCTTTATTAATAGCAGTTCGAAGAGAAATGAAAATATAAAACTTATGAACGTAAATGTGGCTCTATCCCAAACACCTTTGAATCGTAGTATTCGCATATTTGTGTTTTTGATTTCCAGTTCACTTAAAGAAGCATTTTCATAGAATAAAACTTTGCGAGTACAATAGGGGGTTACTCTACTGCTTGCTTATATGCCATCCACAATCATAGTCTTCCACTAGCTCCGATCGGTCAGAATTTCATTTATTGGCGGAAAGTTTATTTTTTATAGTTGAAACGGAACGGCGGTGTCTTTTATTAATAGAGATTTACTGAGGCAATTACTGATGCCAGTTTTCCTAGCATCTGGAGAATCGAACCACCGACTTTCGATGTTAGATTGTTGACACTCCAAAAATAATGTTGCTTGGGATAATCAACAACTTCTTCCAGCTGTGTTCAAAATTCCGAATTCACATACTTTGAGCGGACTATGTTAGAAACCGAAAGTTTCGTGCACTACCGTGTCGCCATAATAAACATAAAAAAGCAATACATTAAATTTGAAATAATTTTTTTAATATTCTTTGATATTTCACGATTGTATTTATGGCAACTTCCTATTGTATATTAAATGATAAATATTATCAATTAATTGTTTTCCAACACAAATCCGAGTGCTTATATGTTGTATTTGTGCGTAAGGCTTGCCGCCTTAAAAAAGCGAATATTTGAACAAAAATGGCAAAATCCTGTTTCACTTCAATAAACCAAATTGCTAAAAAATTCTGTTTTAAAAAACTAAATGATTATTTAAATGAAGGAGTGTTCATTTTATTTTATTTGTTACTCCACTTGGGAACTTAGCGGTGTCCCACGACGAGCTGATCTGACCTAGTATTTGAAAAACGGTTCGTCTCCAAGTTGCTTTTGGTCGTCCTGTTCGTTTGCTTCATTGAGGTCCAGTCAAGTGCCACTCGGACTGCTTGAGTTCTTTCTGACATCGTATCCTATCCAGGTTCATTTTCTTTTCCTGATTCAAAGGTGAATAGGGGACTCACCTGTAGCGCTCAACAGTTCTGCATTCCAGCATATAATTCTCAGGCATTTGTTGCTGAAACCCTGTAGTTTTTGCGCTATTTTCTTGTGGTGAGCCATTTCTCACTACCTCTGCTGCATATTCTGGCGAGATCATCAGTTGTACTCTGGAGAAGTACGAGTTTATGAGGGATCAGACATATTTCGTCCAAGTCCTCAAGGTGTCAGGTGAGGCTCCACGCTTGCTTCCATGCTTGGATTGACATACTTCCCTCATAATTTCATCAATTCCGTTGTGCAGGACTGACAAGTTGGCGCTATTATACATCACTTCTATGATGACAATGATGTTGTTTGGTAGTCCTTTCCTTGCAAATGCTTGCCAAATTTCCTTCTTAAAATCTACGAATAAGAGGTACAGCGGGTTCCTCCATTTCATAGCCTGCTCGGTGATTATGCGAGGTGGTGTTACGGACATGAAATGAAATTAAAATGGAAGTAAAGACATAAAATGGGCAAAACTGCGACGAGGAATTGGATAATTATTGTAAAAAATAAATTATTAATATAACATGCGAAAAAGTTCTCTCTTGTTATTCTTTCATTGCATAATTTTTTGATTTCTTTTAATTTTAAATAAACAAATTAGGAAAACATATTTTATTTTTGCTTAAAGGTCTTAAATACATATTGTTTTTAATTATATATTCTTATGGCTGTTTTAAAATCTATAAAAAAAGTAATAATCTTTATTATTTGTATTATTTATATTTTTATGGAAGTGAGAATTTATCGATAAAACCCAAAAAAATGGAAATTATTTGAAAAGTGTACGAAAATTTCGTCTTTTCGAATATTTGATATAAATTCGAATTTAGATGCTATAAACAAATGGAATGAAAATATAATTTGTTCAGCCTTTTTGGATTTATGCTATCTTTTAATTTAACTTAACTTATGTCATCGAAGTAAAAAATGCTAAAGCTAAGGCATTTACAGGGAAATTTCCATTTCGAATTACGGATCCTACCTTTCGGACTATTGCAAAATGTCTACTAAGGGAAAGTTAAGTTTTCTTTATTAGTAAACTACTTATACCAAAGCAACAAAAGTAACATTAAAAATTTGCTTCAGAAATTACTGATCGTAGTTTTTGTTAATTGAAAATAAAAGAATATGCTTTAGTAACTGTGGATCTTTTTAATTTTATTTGTTCAAATGTGAAAGGTGAAGAATCATTTCGTATTATATAAATCTTACTAAAATATATAAATATATATATATATATATATATATATATATATATATATATATATATATATATATATATATATATATATATATTTAGTAAGATTTATATAATACGAAATGATTCTAGTTATTTTAGGAAATCCAAGAGAAATTTACATTTATATCTTCTTGTATCTATCTTTGATAAAGATATTGGAGGTATTTATGCAGTAGCTATATATATATATATATATATATATTTCCTAAAATAACTAGATTAAAATTAAAAACAAATTCGCATCAGTAACCAGATTATTTTTAAGCTCATTTTTCAAAATAATCATTTCCTATTAGATAACTTTATCTTACTTAACATTAATATTTATATTTATCTTACTTAACATCTTAGATTGACTTAATTCATATGACTCTGCTGAGAGCTCGGTAGATCGAAAGAAATTTAGTGTGCAAATCGATATAAACAAAAGTTCAAAATTATAAATTTCAAATAAATATTGACCTCCCATTGGTATTAATACGCATCTAGTATTACGCATAAAAACTTTGGTCACACTGCAGCTATTATATCGATGTATCAAATGCATGGCGTTGCCCTATCGCTAAATTTTTCCAGTGTTGTAAAGAATCTTAAAGCAGTTGTCGTCATATGTTGAAGAGGAAGCACACATATTGTAGGAAAATTTTGTGAAAATTTGTGGGATTGTTTTAG
This sequence comes from Chymomyza procnemis, assembly GCA_035046065.1. Lineage (NCBI taxonomy): Eukaryota > Metazoa > Arthropoda > Insecta > Diptera > Drosophilidae > Chymomyza > Chymomyza procnemis. The sequence goes on along the minus strand of JAWNOJ010000023.1, from coordinate 3,592,808 downwards.
CCAACTAAACATGAGTTTCATGCAGCCAAGTCCAGTTAAATATGCCTGCTCTTGTGGCATATTAAATCCCATTAATAAATTGTTTTTTTGTCGTCACTGCCCGAAGCTAAGGTGTGGTTTCTGCGTATGTCACGAAGTTGAATCACACTTTTGTTCCAACTGCATGGAAAATATACCATCGACTGAGGCGCGTCACAAAAAGAATTGCTGCGCCAATTGCTTTGATTGTCCTTGCTGTCAACACACACTCTCTCCGCGTGCCGCAACAGTGGTAGTTGTGCGAAAAACTGATGAGTCCAAGGGTAGTGAAAGTGGTGACGGCACACCCACTTCGGGCAGCGCCAAACCTTCTGCTACACCCACAACCAAGAAAATGTACTATCTATTGTGTTTATCCTGCCGCTGGACTACACACGATGTGGGCATTCCTGACCAAAGTGTGGCCACAGGCACATGGCCAGATAATGAATGTTTGTATCAGCTACGTTTTAACAGCCTCATGGAATACTATCAGTCGGTGGTACTGCAGGAAAAGCAAGAACGGCAGGAGTTTATGCGACGCAAAACGCCCAAGCCACATAAATTTCCCAGCCTTACTGATCGCACGGGTCTGACAGTATCACTTATACGACGTCAAATCGGTTGGAACGATAAAAGTTTGCAAAAAGCCAAGGCGAGCAATATAACGCCTGCCGAAGCTAGTGCAGACGTAGAGCCGCTGTCGCCTGATGTCTTTACGCAAACCATTAATTTGCGTACTATAACCACAATAGCGCAAAGACACAGCCAACCGGCTGTGCAGCCCATGGCCGTCAATGACTTGTATCCACAAAGGCGTTCGCTGTGGATAAAACGTTCACTGCGCTGCCGTCAATGCGAGCACAATCTCATCAAACCGGAATACCATCCTACTTCAATTAAATATCGCATTCAGCTCTTTGCTAGCTATCATGTGCCCGATGTGGTAATGGTGCGCTGTGAACAACCCTTGCGTGCTGGACAAAGCAATGCCATATTGCTTAAGCTCAGCAATCCAACTATGTACGACATGACCATAAAGATATTAGATACTTTGCCGCCTGAAGACAGCATTAAACTCACTGCGGATGCACTGCAACAAGCTTGTAAAATCAAAGAGGAAGCTGTTACCTCATCGCCACTACTAAAGGCTGCTGCGCTCTCGCGACAAACTTCGACCAGGGAAATTCAACGTGAGGTACCTGACTTGACCAATGCCAAGATTGTACCACTGGAAACGGATTTTGTGCTCAATCAGCGCGATGATTCCAAGGAGTTTGACGAAGACGTGCAGGCGCAAACTGAAGAGCCAGCTTTCATAGTCTGGCGTAAGGGCAACAAAGTGCTGCTACGCTTACAATTTACACCCGATGCTGAGCTGCAGGCACAGCAGCAAGTGCAACTAGGCTTCTATCTGCAGTATACTTATGTAAATACCGTGTCCAACACGCCGGATAAGAAAGAACCGACCACGAACAAGCTAAGCTCTAGAATATTTATCAATGCGGGTTCCATTGAAGTGACCCAGTAAATGTTAACATAGTTAATAATAAGGGATGAGCAACGTTGTCAATGCGGTTTGTGCAAACCGAAAATGTATGTAATACTTAAAAGGAAAAGTCGGTGAGCTCTCGAAGTTAGCTAAAGTAGGGCGACCAGAGAAGGTAATTTGTTCGCCTGTCCGTATGATGCTAGAGTAGTTCACTTTTCCGAAAAACTTACTTTTCGAGGTTATGCAAGTTTATTGTATTTCGATTATGATTGTGATTCGAACTGCCCTCAAGAACTTTCAAGTTCATTCGGTTGTTTTTTAAAGGATAAAAAAAAAACAATGTCTCCAAGCAATTTTTAAATTCGCTGGATTTAGTCTGTTTACTTAATTTGGTTTATAAACGTTTTTAAGTCTTTTGAAACAAGTCTTTGAGTTTTCAAAAGCAGTTGTCAATATCCTATAGTTTTCTGAATCAATATGTCGAATTTGATCAAATTCTGTGGTTTATAGCATATAGCTTTTATAGCGAAAATCGCTCCGTTTTATATAGGTTTAGTAGATATAGTCCCCTAGTCAACCGTATGACTTGTTGGTTTCGAAGAGAAGCTTGAGAAGACAAGTGATATAGGAACGCCAAGTTAAAGTTCTCTTTCTTCCTTAAACTAGCTTTCCAATTTTTTACCAATTTGGTGCGTTGCTTATCCCGCCCTCTACTAACACTCAAACGCTTAAGCATGCTTAAAATTATGCAATAATGTATGTCATTTATTATTTATAAACATATAATATTTTGTAACTTATTGGTGGAAACCATGAAATATTAAAGCTTTGTTCTAATCTAATTTATGCGCTGCCAGGCGTGTCCATTTCTCGGATTCTGACCAGAGTAACTTAGCCACCTTTTCATCGGTTGCAACAACGCCCACCTGCTTTGGCTTGCAATCGCTGAAATATTCACCAGTCACTTTAGCAATGCTCGGATCTATAGCAGCATAGATGGTGGTCTGTGCTCCACTCTTGGCAGTCTTTAAAAATGGCCACAGCAGCGGTCTGAGCAATGTTCTGAAAAGCATAACATAAATAACGTAAGTTGGCAATGTTGCTTTGGTAACTAAAGCTGCGGAGAGTCTTCGTTTATTATTATTGTACTCACTTTGCAATAACATTATTTAGTATTTTAATATTCCGGAATATTTCTGTATCCACCACACCGGGATGTAGCGCATTCACAGTGACGCCTGTGCCAGCCAAACGCTTTGCCAATTCCCTTGTAAACAAAACATTAGCCAATTTGCTCTGACTGTATGCATCAAATTCACGATAGGACTTTTCGAAATTAATATCATCAAAATGGATTTTGCCATTATTATGCGTTAGGCTGGAGACATTAACGATACGGCTCGGTTGCGAATGCTACAAGTATTGTTTTGTATATAGTAGACATTGATGGCGGCAATTGTTATGCACAGATTTTATACCTTGAGCAGATCCAGCAATAAATTCGTCAACAAAAAGTGTCCCAAGTGATTGACGCCCAGATGCAATTCGTAACCATCTTTGGTTAGAGCACGCTCGCCGCACAAAACCCCAGCATTATTGATAAGTATATGTAGCTTTTGTTGCTCGCGCTTAAAGCTAAGCAGTTGGGAATTTATGTTATCGCCAATGGAAGTACTTAAAGTAAAGATTATATGTACATACCCGGCCGCAAATTTATGTATGGACTCAAATGATGATAAGTCAATTTCACGACTATAGATGTTTTGGTTACTGGTTTCATTGACGATTTCTCGGCGTGCTGCTTCACATCTGCGCATATCCCGGCAGGCCATATAAATGGTGGCACCACGTCGTGCAAGTTCGCGTACAGTTTCCTTGCCAATGCCGGTATTGCAGCCGGTTACGATAACCACTTTACCCTTTTCATTGGTTTCTTTGGTAAATTGTCCACCTTGCATGTACTTACTGTAAGAAGTGCACAGTCACGATTAAGCGACAATTCTATAACATGAATATTGTCCAATAACTTGCCGTATTACATAGAGCAGTATGGGAACTGCAAGCAAGAGGTAACTACACACACAATCACAATTAAACATTTTAATTATTAGATCCAATGAACGTCAAGCCTCTAAAATTGATATTGTTATTATGACCAAAAAGCCGAGCATGCATAGCGTTTTAAAAGGTTTTCGCTTCGCGCTATCTACAAAATATTTTATGGCGACTCTTTTGCAAAGAGAATAAGCTCAGGCATGGCTGGTAAGAGTAAATATCGGAGCAAATTAGCATTATTAAATATACGTTGCCCGCTGTACTTGACAATAATATTGATGGAGTGACATCATATAACAATGGATCTTAACAAAGCTTGTCACACAACAATGTTCGGTTTCAAAAATCGTTTATGCTTTGGACTGGCGCTACTCATAGAAATGCTAACCTATTTCGAAAATGAAGCAAACACTTGGTTAACATTTAAAAAACGCACAATTTGTTTTTCATTTATAGAAATTCTATAATTATTTTTCAATATTATTTTAACAATACGAACTTGGGTGCATCCAAAAGCTACAAAATAGTATAGCATGGTATATGGACGACTCTCTTACGGATGAAGAAGCCGCCATAGAATGATGTGGCTGCGTTAAACTTAAACGAAGTCTTCACAACGAGAATGAAGATACACTAATTTACAGGCAAGCAGCCATTAGTCTGATGTCGGCATGTACTGAAAAGCTAAACAAACTCGGCGAACATAATCCGTTTTGGTTTCTCTGATTTTGACCACATTGGCCAAATGCAGCACATTTGCTAGGAAGAGAGCTGCGATTACCCTTGTAGGTTAAAATTCGTTTTGCGGTTTAGGCACGGAAAACATTTTTTCCCTGATATTACGGCAGAGAGCAAAGTACTTGGACATACTACCCGACTTATACACTCATAACTGCTAATAAGAACTAACAACCTAAGTCATTTTGAAGAATGTATGAAACTAAGAACAGTTTAAGAATTTATACAGGAATTCTAACAGGTCACAGGTAACACGTCAAACAATCGCTTAACTAATCTGTGTATATTCCTAAACAAAATTAGCCGATTCTGCAACATGGCAAAGCTTGCCCAGCGCTAATGCACGAAAGAAGGAGGATCAAAAACTATCATATAACACAAGATAGTGAAACTTTATAGATAAAACTTTATAGATAGCATTGGACACAGAGATATGCTCTAAGATAAAAGTAGGCAGCATTTTAAAACTACAGGTCGAGTTGCAATTCTGCTTCATTAAGAATAGTAATACCCTACGGTTTGGGCAGAAAGTAAAAATAAGGGTATATAAGCCGAATACTGTATAAAATGGGAATACATGTTGCAATAAATAACATAAAGGACAATATACAGATTTTGCATTTAGGGAAGTTTGTTGAGCAAATGTCTCAAGGCTGCAGAGTTCTACGGTAATTTATGGGCATAATTTATTTTTTGCCTTAAAGTCAAAACAGTACACAAATTCTTCTCGAAAAATGACAGTCGAATTAATCAAGTCTATTCAACCTACTAACAAGAGCTTTTTTTGGGATCATAGGTAACACTCAAGTACGTAAATAAGTTATTACGCATTAAAGTCGTACTACTTTTAAAGTAATTATTTATAATGTGTCAAACACTTAAAAAGGTTTAAGTTTACTTCGTAGACTTTATGTCGTTCAAGAGAAACAAAGTATATTATTAGCAAGCAAACGAATATGGGGATAATTAACTAGTTTTGCGAGATTATTTGTAAAGAGCTAAGCAACCAGATGACTACAAGATTCACAGATCATTTTTGAGAATAGTGCAATAACAATAAACTTTTCAAGTTCGAAAATAAATAACTAGTGCAAGTCCATAAATAAATAGTTTTTATTTTTAGAATGAACTTTCTCATAGGTCTAAGTTTTAATTTGGAAACGGCTATAAAATGTAGCTACCTGTTTTCTAAGAGCAGCTATTGTAAGAGAGAACTACATAATTAATAGGAATATATTATATTTATTTTAAATCATATTTGAATATTAGTGTCAGTTATGACATCATCCCGCATCGAAAAGTTAAGACCGCATATTCATTCTCAGGAGAAGCGTAAGCGAATCCAAATAGTGTAATACTAAACTATAGTGTAGTCTAGATATAATAGCTTGAATTCCAAACAAATGGGATTCCCATTCTCAGACACTAATAAAAGTGATAATCTACGAACTGTCTACTGTTCCAACACATATTTAAGCTACAAAAATCTTTATTGACTTACATTACGGCCCGTTATCGTGTTAGAGCCAACCTGACTAGCCTTTGCTAGGCTATCCTGCTTTGCGCACGCCTTCTCCACTTCAAGGGTATATAGTTTTTGTATCTGAGTTAAGGTCTTTAGCTTCATTTCCCTTTGTCGGCTTTCGCATCGAAAGCCTTCTTTGCTGGAACTTCTTCATCCTTATGCACGACATGGCCGAGGCAGCGCAGACGCTCTGTAACACTCTGGAGGATATCTATGGCGTCGTGTAGCTCATACAACTTAAGGTTCATTCGAAAACGATAGTCGTTTCTAATCCGATTTGGCAAAGAAATTTTTGTCTAGTGGCCTGAAAAAACATTATGACTTCAAAATGTGAGCTAAGAGAGCGAAAAGTTAAATCACCTGTTGAAACCCGTAGTAGCGGATCATAAAAATTTGAGGTCTTAAATGCAGAGTCATTCAATGATCATAATACACAACAATCTTAGTCAACTGTGTAGTTGAATTATGCGCTAAGAAGCTGGATATGGAATCTTAATTCAAAACCATGTCATGTTACCGTATTGACTTGGACATGGCGGAGTAGTCTTTATAATAAAAACAAAGTTGGCATATCAAACTTTAAGGCCAAAAGTACCACCATATAAGAGCGTGTGCATCCTAGAGTCTTTTAAAAAGATCCAAGTCAGTAAACGGCGCAGCCTTAGCCCATGGACCACGATTTACGCTCTGTTCGAATGTAATTATTATTGGCAAATAAATGATATAAAATCCAATTGTATTCCTTGACAAAAAACCCTTATATACACCATTCTATGGCAGCGCACGGAGTTCAAGCCCTATTATTTTAGAATGGACGTATCGGTATAGCTCATGATCGTTTGTAATATTTAAAACTCTTGTGTTGTAGGCTTACAATCAGCAAGAGAAATTCGCCATCAAGAAGTGATCCGCATAGCGCACCAGGCTAATAACAAGAACAGAAAGTGGAGAAATTTGAGCAGATGGCAGCCCCTGAGTAATCATGCGATTCCAACAAAGGCAAATGGGAGAATGCTTATCAGCGGAATATCATAAACAATGGGTACTTGGCTTTACGTTTACCAAACACAGATCTGCTATATTTCAGTTATAAACAGATATATAAGGCATGCGGTAAGACTTTTGGGCCTATTCAAACTGCATCCCATCCAAGATGGTCAAAGATTGTCATAACAATCCTACCTACCTATTATGGTAGAAAAATGGGCTAAAGTGGAAAAAAGACATACAAACAATCCTTTCCTGCTTAGAGCAACACACACAAATGATCTTTGGTCACAAGCTCCTTACTGGGCTACGCATTTAAGGACAAAGGCCTTCAAACATGAATAATGAAATTTCGATGATATATGTATATACATTTATGATGTAAACTTGGCAACAAATACAAAACTGAATAGGATTATACATTGCAATCGATAGTAATCCTCCAAAAGTGTGGGCACACTGTCATCTCTGAGATGTTTCTCGAAAAAACAAGCACGTACGTATATGAAAAACAATTCCTGATGCCTTTATTTTGTAAACATTTAATAAAGGCTTTGGATATTATACAGATATATGTATGTATATAAGCAGCTTTTTAGCTTAGTCAATTTGAATTGAGTCGGGGCGCGTCCATTTCTCGCTCACTGCCCAAAGCCATCTGGCCATTTGATCATCTGTTCCGGCAGACGCCACAGGCTTGAATTTGCAGTCACTGAAATATTGGCCAGATACTTGATTCAATTCAGGATCGAGCGCGGCGTACAAAGTTGTTTGTGCACCATTCTTGGCAGTTTTTACAAATGGCCAAAATAGTGGACGGAAGATCAAGCTGTAAGTATATAAAAAATCCGTTTTCAGCATATGATACAATAAAGATGTTGTCTTACTTACTTTGCAAAGAAATTACTAAAAAAGGCCATGTGTCTAAAGAGATCAGTATCCACAATGCCGGGATGCAAGGCATTTACTGTAACGTTTGTGCCCTCCAAACGCTTGGCCAGTTCTCGTGTAAACAGAATATTGGCCAGTTTACTTTGATTGTAAGCTTTGCCCTCTTCATAAGATTTTTCGCTATTTAAATCGGCAACATTGATTTCACCACGTGTATGGGCCAGGCTGGAGACATTCACAATGCGGCTAGGTGCTGAAGACTGTTGGGAGGAAATCAAACAAAACATATAACAGTGGTATGCGCTGAAACAAGAGCCAGCTTGCCCAGATAGTCATGGCACATGCTTACTGCTTGTCTTTTGTATTCACCTTGAGCACATTCAGCAACAGATTGGTAAGCAAAAAGTGTCCCATATGATTAACGCCTAATTGCAGCTCAAACCCATCTCTTGTAACCGAACGCGGGCAACGCATGACGCCAGCATTGTTAATCAATATATGTAGTTTGTTCTGCTCACGCTGAAAGCTGGAAATGTATGTAATAAAAGACCTAAATTTAATTTTTCAAGCTTAACTCACCGAGCCGCAAAGTTACGCACGGAATCCAGCGATGCCAAGTCGCATTCACGACAGTAAATGTATTTATTCTTTGTTTCCAGCACAATTTCCTCGCGTGCCTAGACAAAAGTAGATTAATTACAATATTGCTTGCGTATTTATGGGGTCAAGCCACCTACCTGCTCACACTTTTTCATATCACGGCAGGCCATATAAACTGTGGCACCGCGCCGGGCAAGCTCCTTGACAGTTTCTTTGCCAATGCCGGTATTACAGCCGGTCACTATGACTACTTTGCCCGTTTCATCGGTTTCCTTTGTAAATGTGCCTCCTTGCATTTGGTCCCTTTTAAGTATGTAGTATTAGTAGTTTTCCAATTAAAATATTTAGGTTAATAGCAATTTCAACTGACTTCAAGCAGCAGGCGACGCCCACTGTTGTGCCGGTTACACTTATCCAAAATATCGGACGACTTTTCATAAACGCAAAAAGATTACTCATGCTGCTTAATATTTGTTTTTTAAAAACTTTTTACAAAACAATAGGTAATAAACACAAAAATTTTATTATTTTTTATTTGTTACTTAAAAAAACGCAACTAAAGAGAAACAGCTGTATGCGAGGGCTGCACACTATTTTCTAGGCTTACTTTATTAAAAAAACAACAAGTCCTATTAATGCCGGCCACATTACAAACGGATAACAAAGAAAATCCATGAAAATACACATTTTGGCTGAGAGGCTAATATTTAGAACAAAACGTTGAATTTTTAAAATGCAATTAAAAGCACCTCTCACGCATTTGACTTAATTAAAAAAGTGAGCAGTGACACTTGTCAACTGATAAGCCAGGGCTGCCAACATACAATAGTTAAAATTAAACCCCAGTTGCCAAATTATGGCACACTGCATATAAAAAATATTGTTACAGCATAAGAAACTGAAATATGAAATGAAACACAAGTTTGCCGTCTTTGTTTATAAACATTGTGCATTTATTAACAAAAATTGTATGAAATGGTACTGCATTTAATACTAATATATTACAATATATACTGTTTTTGCTTTAAATCAACAGTTTTATGCGTTTGGTGCATTGACAAAAGCGCCTGCAAAAAGTATGTTCTTTTTGTTCCAGATAACGTAGAGGAAGGGATGATTCGCATTGAATTGCAGCGGCAGCATCATCATGCGCGTCATCATGATCATGCTAGTCGCAGCTGCAGCCTCGGTACCTTCTTCGTTAACCTCTATGGTTGCTTTGTGCAAAACCTTGGACACGTAAATACCCTCCGGGGATTCCAATAGATTATTGAATTCTGCATCATCGTTGAACATTTTGGTAATACCAAGCTGAAAGGCAACGTATAAAGTAAACAAATTAATTATGAGATCATACATGCTTGAAATCGAAACGATCGATAAGATAGTCAGTTAGTTAGTGTGTGTTTGTGTGTCATCAAAGTAAAGTTATGCAATAATTGATGAAACATTTCCTGTAGACCCTGTAGCAAGATCTGTGTTCAACAGCACGTTGCTACATGCTAATATTTATCTAGCGACAGCTTAATGATAAGCTACCAAAATAACTGCCAACTCAAATGTTCAAAAACTTTCTAGATAAGCCTACAATAAACGTTCAATTGATTAAAAAGTAATATGCTGATATACGGCTGTAAATAAATGGAATTTATGTGATTTTATAATGTACTTACCGTCTTTAGTTTATCATCCAATTCCAATGCGTAGTCAACTTTAAATTTAGGAAATGAAACAACCACCTCCTCGACATTCAGTTTTTCCGCCAAATCTACTAAGTTAACATTTTTAAGCTTTTCTGCCAACGTTTTTAAACCATCGAATTCCGATGGTAAAAGTGCAAACATGGACAAGTCAGAATCCGCATAGGGCATATCAATTGCAGTGCAACCCAGATCGTCAAAGTAACCATAACCGAATTTGGCCTTTTGATGCATGTACTCAACTTTAACGATATTGTTCTCGGTAATGAAAAAGTCATCCTCTTTGGTGCTTTCCGCATCGAACTTGTTCGCCCAGCTGCCCTTAAAATGCAGTGCATTAAGCAGCACCAAGCGTGTATTGTCATTGAAAGCATCAGCAGAGACTATATCCGTGATTTTTCCCTCAGTTTTTGAGCTAACCCAGCTGTTTATGGCCTGTGCGGCTGCATCAGAAAGTGCAAAGTTAATTGACTCAGCCTCGGAGTTGTAGCTTTCCTTAATAATTGCAGCATAATCCGGCTTCAGTGTCTTGCCCTGCTGCACATACAGTTTGTTGGCAATTTTCAGTAGTTTACCGTCTTGGTATTTGTCCAAGACAAACTTAAACGTCAGTGCCACCTCGGGATTAAAATTGGAAACGTAGTGCAAAGCCTTGGCTATTTCATCTGCAGTATCGCCCTGTGCACCGGCAAAAGCCAAGGCAATACAGGATTGTATGGAAAATGGTGAAAATACAATATTCTGCTGTACGCCACCTAAGGCGAGCAGTTGAAATAGTTCGCTGGTGAAACGGGCACCGCCACGAGCAAATTCCAAATTGAAATCGAACATACTGAAGCTGTTTGTTGGTGGGCGTTAGCGTAAAAGCTGGATGACGAATTGTATAAATATTGTTTACTTTCGTTTGTTATTATAGTTGCGCGAGCGCCAAACACTTACCACCGCTGTGTACGCTGGAATGCCTTAAATTCCATTTTGGGGCCATAATAAAGCTTAAGCAGCGCCGTCGACGTTCGTGTACTTTTTGGCCTTGCCAGACACGTCAGTGTTGCAAATGTTGTGTTGCAGTTGAAGTGCGCAGCCCTGTAAGCATGACAGCGTTTAACAACACTTATGCGCGCAAGACACCCCGCTTCCCGCTTAACCCATATGCCATTATTATTTTTCGAGTTTCATCCGCAGCCACAGCGCAAAGTATGGCCGCTTGTTAATAAATTATAAATAAACCACATAAATCATAACTAATACAAATTAATTTAATGCTAAATTCGAGTTAACTACACATAAAATATGTTCGTCAATTTAATTTAAGTGTTAAAGTAGTTTTAAACGCATCTCCAAGTGGCAAAAGTGAAAACCCAGCTAGACAGCATACGCGATCCGCAAAATTCAACGTTGTTGTTCCCGTTGCCGCCAGTTTAACTCAAATTCAGTGCTATATTTATAAATAAATCGATTTAAATTGCAATTAGTTCAGCAGCGCACCAGAATTAAGGTAAGTGCATGCGGAGTGGCGCTGCAGCAAAACAAATTGTTATGCCATACAATATACAGCGGCGTCGTTCAAAGGGGTGCTCCAAATAAGCGTTGAAGGTTCATTGCACGTCACCAAGAACCTGATCAAGAGCATAACAGAAACAACAAAATACCCTTTAAGGGTAACGCAAAATGCAGCTGCATTTTATCGCATTTCACAGTAAATAAAAAACTAGAAAAGTGCAACAACTTTTTCAGCTACATAGCTGGGACGGCCAGGTAGCCAAGCCATACAAAACAGCAACATTTACATGCATTGCACATTTGTTGGCCGTCTTTGCCCTGTTGGTGGTTTGGTTTACCCAACCCAACAACCACCGTAGCATCAGTATCAGCCTGTCACAATTTGATTTAGGCACGTCTGAGGAGTTGGCGCGCTCGTGGTTCTACTGCATTTACATGCAATGGTCATTGCTTGTTGTGTTTTATTTTTTTTTATTTTGCTCAGTTCTTGTTGAAAGTAAGCACAATTGCAAGACAATAAAACACCTTTAGCCCCCTTTGTGTCGTCAATAAAAATATTGCTTTGTGCGCTTGCTCACTGCATCTTTGCAATAACACTTTTTGCAGCTGGACTTGGGTTAAAAAGGCACTCTCTGTACATACTGACACACACACTCGCTGAGTTGGACTTGCAAGAGTTTTGGCATAAACTTTTGGAGCCGGCAAAAAGATGCAACATCATGTACATGCAGCCAGACAAGCGCCAGTACGTGCACATCATATTAGTCATGTGCCCTTGCATCCCAGCATGGCGCCGGTCTTGCAACAAGATGCACAGCATATAGCAGGCATTGCAACAGCGACTACAACAATTGGCGGTAACCCACAACAACAGACACAGCAGTCAACGCGCGATCATCATCATTCGCGGTGAGTCTAGCAGCAGTCTAAGTGAGTCTAGTTCAAGGCAACCTCTAAGTTTAACTAAGGCGCATCAATTATATCTATCAGTCTTTACAGCTACATAGACCATCCATCCAGCTTCCACACACTATGCCCATATCAACTAATAATATATTAGTAAAGTTACTATTAAGATTAGTTGTTGGTAAGCGCAGGGCTACCCTGAAGTCAGCGACATGTATAGCTTTATGCGTTGCGGCAATTATGTTAATTCCTGTCACTGACAATCGGTGTGAGACTCATCATCCCATTTTCTCAACTCATAAATTATAATTTCAGTGGCTCTTTGTTCTTTGGTGCTCAGCATGACTTCCGCTCAATAACGAGTTTCATGCGACAGCAAGCGCGTCTATGCTGCTACTGCAATTATCCTTGACGTTGAGCAGCGGCAGCAACAGTTCCTAGGATTCCTTGATCGTTTATAGGGCCAGTTCTTACTTGTGTGCTTCTTTTATTTTTCATCGTTTTTTTTGTTGCTTTGTGAATTACGTACTCCTGACGATCATATGTTTTATGCTGAACTAGACGACGCTCCAAGCGAACTTTTTTTTATTGTCCTTGTTAGTCAGTCAGTTCAGTTTAAGAGATTCAGTTGCGCTTGGCCATGCGTCCGCGTCGCTTATATCAAAAGCGGAAAACGAACTCGTCTTTCAATAAGAATTTGTATATGAAAAACTGCCGTAGAATGTTAAGTTGGCATACAAAGTGAAAGGTGATCTTATTTGTATAAAGAAACGCGAGAGATGAATGTAGTGCAAATCTGCAAAGAAATTGCTTTAATTTGTGAAATTAATGTGTGGCCTGAGGCCAAATAACTATACAGAAAAGCAATTAAAAAAAAGGTTTTCTAAAGTGTAATAATAATTCATCTAAATTTTAGTCATTTAAGTAACTAATGCGATGTTGGTTTAATAGAAAATATTGGTTTGAAATCTATTGGCGTTCAACGTTAAAAAAAGTGAACACAAATAAAGCTAACTTTCGCCTCTAAGTACCTTCATTTAGCATATATGTTCATTATATTCATTTTTCCAACAAATTTAGATATCGTCGCGACTAACAAATATCAGAATGCATTTTTGCAGGGATATGCATGATGATCCGATTATTTTTTTATTTTCACATATTAATTATAATTTCACAAGTTAAGCGCATATTTATTTATTGCTGTAATTCTTCTAAAACTTTTTCAAGCGTTTTCAATAACTTACAAAAATGTTGAAATTGTATATTGGATTTAGTTTGTACAAATATACAAAAAGTAGTGCAGTTCTGCTTATATTTTGAAATTAAAAATTATAAGCAGACATAAGCAGATTATTCTGTCAGGCGCGATTTAATACGGAGCAAAGGGAACTCTATTAATAACTGTTCAATGATAACAAGGACCCTCACAGTTCATAGTCGAATTTGCACGCTGATGTTATTTATTAGCAGTTAAGATCTAAATCAAAAATTTTTGAAATATATTTTTTAGTTATTCGGAAACAAAAGCAAAGCAAAGATTATATATTTTAATCAGTACCGTGATGACAGTGATACACATCCGAGACATCCGAAGATTATTATACCATAATAAAATACGAAGGAAATCTTGTGTTGTTAAAGTGATACATCAAACAATGGCATGTTTTTTAAATTGCTTGATATTGCTGCAATGCTAAATATTATCTGTGGCTTAAATTTAAATATTCTTAAACTGCAAGTGTTAAACTACCAAATTCTTCACAAATCATAAAATGGTATACATACTTATATAAAGACTAGTGAGTCTAATAATTTGAAAAATGTTCGCTGTATCCCAAAAAGCTTTGCTACCAAGCAATCGTTTTTTTTTTTGGAATCCAGTGTAAGATGTATTTTCATAGGAAAAAAACTTTGGGAATTGGAAATTCACAAACAAATTGTTTATTATTAATAATGTTACTAAACTTTGCGAAGTGTTAATTCAAAAAGTCGCCTTCACCTCTTGCTGCCTTTGCTCGATAACCCTAAACCCACTCTTCCACTCGCTGACAGAGTTTGATTTTCATATTTTTAATAAATTTTTAGCGACATAAACACGCTTTGGAGCTTAAATTTTTGAAAGAATAAGAATTTGTGTTTTTTTTTTCAAATAGTTGGAATTAAAATTAAGATAATTGTTCCTCTTGACGGTGTTGGAATCACTCAAAATCCGTAGCTTGGGTATATCTCTCAGAATAGTACCTGCTCGAGTTTATAATTAATAGACTGAGGCAAATATAATCTCTTTGCTAGCAATTCCAATGCAAGAAAATGCACTAGTGTTGCTGCGTGAATCAGACCAACGACCATTTCGACTTTAGGGAGGTGAGATTAGCTTGCATTGAATTGTGCAATGAAATTGCCCATATCGTTAGAGTTGTTACTGATTTGGCGATATAACTTATCAGAGATTAGGCTGTATCTGATTTATGAAACGCATATTTTTATTGGTCAACAAGCAACAACGCCGTTGGCTGGCGTTGACTGCTCATTCCAATAACCATATCCCTGATCCTCGTAAAGATTGCGTGTGTGTTTTTTTTTTTTTTTGGTTTTGCGAGAGTTGTCATAGTGTCGCGGTAGGTGTGTGTCTCAATTGAAACTGACAGTTGGCGAAAAATGACACGATGCGTAAAAGAATGCGGCTTTTGTACTTTGCTAGGATTTCCTCTATTGTTCATGGTTACCGCTGTTGTGTCTGAATACTTAACAACAACAACAACAACGAGCATATCAACAACAACAACAACCACAAAAGAAATCGACCTTAGTAAAAGGGTGATCTTGCTATGCCAGATTTTTTTTTTACTTTTGTATTTTTGTTGTATTTGGCTTTTTGTCCAGGTACTTAAATGTACTTTGTATAAGATGCGACCAATTTCTAATACACACACACACACACACACCTCTATATATAATGTGTGTGTATTTGCATGTGGTTTGTATTTTTTGGTCACTGCTCCATAATCCTTTTCATGCTCGAACAACTCGCATTGTGTTTCATTTACTGCCAAAAATATGAGTACATAAAAAAGAAAAACACTTTGACCGCAAAAGTTATTCTAGTGTATAAACTGCAATTGATAATTATCAGCAGCACAAGCTTATTAACTAATTTATGTCTTTCTTTAATGCAGCCTCAATCATCATCATCATCCAGCAGCAGGAAACGTTGGTACTAACTATCATCAGCATAGCACAAACCAAATGCAAAAGATACGACAACAGCATCAGCATCTTAATTCGAATAGCGGCCATGCCCATGGTCATACCAAATGTAATCCGCAGCAGCAACAGCAGCAGCCTCCAAACTCACAGACATACAATCATATAGCCACTAATGCAGCGAATGCACCACCACCTTCACTGGGCTACAATCAGTTGCCACCGCCGCCGCATCATATGGCTCATATGGGCGGCTATGGGGCACAGCCACAGCCATTGCTGGGCGGAAAAGCATCACATTATTATGTAAACAATCATAAACCTTCAAAGTACCACAACAACAACAACAACAGCAGCAACTACAATAATGCAAACAAAGTCAGTGGCGGCACAAGCAACAATAGCAGCAGTTACACACATGTGCCGAAAGCTATCTTACAGAATACATATCGCCAAATTGCCAAAATCAATGGACAAAGCGTCACTGCAGCAACAGCAGAAAGCGTAATTGCCGCGGAGCAGCCTACAGGTAGCAGTAACAATATTGTCATTAATACAGAAGCCAGCGTTGTGGTGGATCAGCTTGCAGAATTGCCTGCGGTTGGCGAAGCAGCTGCTGTTGGCAACGATCAAACAATTAGTCAAACCGATGAAGATACTAGCAGTACGGAGCACATCGATGCGGTAGGTAATTTGCCCAATGAAGATAGCAGTGCAGCGCGCAACTCAAAGGACAAAACACCTATGTGCTTGGTCAATGAATTGGCCAGACACAATAAGGTAAGTCAATCAATATTGTTACAAACGCTCAACTAACGTTCACTGTATTTTCAAAGATAACGCATCAATATCGCTTGACTGAGGAACGCGGTCCGGCACATTGCAAGACCTTTACAGTCACATTAAAACTGGGCGAGGAGGAGTATTCCGCAGATGGCTTTAAAATTAAGAAGGCACAGCATTTAGCCGCTTCAAAGGCTATAGAGCAGACCAAATACAAGCATCCACCGCCTAAGGTACGACGCAGTGATGAGAATAGTAATGCACGCACACACATAACTCCAACAGTGGAACTAAATGCGTTGGCCATGAAACTAGGCCAGCGCACATATTACCTGCTGGATCCCTCACAAATACCGCCTAGTGATGCCGTTTTAGCACCTGATTATGGTGCGCCCTTGTTACCTACACCTCAAAATGCACTGCCGCCACCGCCGCCGTTGCCACCGCAACATGTACCTTATGCTATGCGTCGACAGGGAAACTATGTAATGCCAGCACCACCCATACATCCCCATGTGGCGCTACAGTCACAGCGTGCCATTTACGGCCATCAACGTGGATACGCGCCTAAATATGCGCCACGGTATGCAATGCCACCGCAAATGGGCGGGCACATGATGCACGGCCCACACGGACCTTATGCGGCACTACCCACTACACCAAGTAAAATTACGCTGTTTGTGGGCAAACAAAAGTTCGTGGGCATTGGACGCACACTACAGCAGGCTAAGCATGATGCGGCAGCACGTGCTTTGCAAGTGCTTAAAACACAAGGAAACGGCACAGCGGACGAAGTGCTGGATGACTCCATGGATGAGAGCGATAAAAAGTCACCAATTTCACAAGTACATGAAATTGGCATAAAACGTAATATGACTGTACATTTTAAGGTGCTGCGTGAGGAGGGGCCAGCACATATGAAAAACTTTATTACAGCCTGCATTGTGGGCACCATAGTGACTGAGGGCGAGGGCAATGGCAAGAAGATATCCAAAAAGCGAGCGGCAGAGAAGATGTTAGCGGAGCTGCATAAACTGCCCCCATTAACGCCAACAAAACAAATGCCGTTGAAGCGCATTAAGGTTAAGACGCCAGCAAAGAGTACCGCTGCGGTAGCTGGAACACCTGCTGCGAATGCTAATTTAACGTCTGTAACGTCCAGTGGCAAGGGCGAACGTCGTAAACGTACTAGCGCTGCGGTTAAGGAGAAGACGGCCGAGTTAGACGATGCAGAGAATCCCATAACCAAACTGATACAGTTGCAACAAAATCGTAAGGAGAAGGAACCGATATTCGAATTGATAGCTAAGAACGGTAATGATACATCAAGGCGCCGCGAGTTTGTTATGGAAGTATCAGCGAATGGCAGCATAGCTCGCGGAACGGGTAATAGTAAGAAACTGGCGAAACGAAATGCTGCACAAGGTAAGTGTTAAATTGAGTTTCAAAAGGTTATAACTGCTAATCTTAATCTTGTCATATCGAAATTCGAACTAAAGCCCTATTGGAAATGTTGGAAACAGAGCAAGGCAGCTCGCCAGAAGCTATACAAGAGACAAATAGCAATGGCATAACTTCCACAACAAATACAGCGGCCACGGCAGCGTCAACGGCAACAACAGGAGAAATAATTGAACCAACTACAACTGGCCTAGATATGCCGATGGTTTCAACACCTGCTGGACCCGTGCCAGGCATACTAATATTACGCCAAAATAAGAAACGTAAGACAAGTAAAATCGAGATTCAAATAGCATTACGTAAAAAATGTACTTTTATTTTAAAGCAGCGAAAAAGAAGGAGCCTGCAGCTGTAGTCAAGGGAAGTGTGGAGCAAAAAGAAGAGATTTCAAAACCAGTAACTAACGCAACAGAGCAAACTAAAGATTGTGCAAGCAGTGACCCAAATGTACTTGAAGTTAACAGCGAGAGCGCATTAAATACATCTACGGGAAGCAATACTAGTGGTGTGAGTAGCAATAGCAGCAATGCGGCAGTTGGTGGAGTTCACATGAAGGAGCAGTTGTTGTATTTAAGCAAGTTGTTGGACTTTGAGGTGGGTTCTTACATAAAGTATAAAAGCAAATCAAACTAGCGTTGGCAGCGACTCCACTTTTGTAACTTATAATAATTACCGATTTTTTCTAGGTGAATTTTTCCGACTACCCAAAAGGCAATCACAATGAGTTTCTCACTATTGTAACGCTTTCCACAAATCCACCACAAATTTGTCATGGTGTTGGCAAAAGTTCCGAAGAATCTCAAAATGATGCAGCGCGCAATGCATTAAAAATTCTCAGTGAATTGGGCCTAAACAATGCAAAGAAATAAAATGGCAATTCTACAAATTCGTAATCACCCGTCCAAAACTATAAAACTTCAGCCCAAAAAATACGAAAAAAAAAAAGTGAACCTGTGTGCAAAATTAAGAAAAATTGATGTATGCAAATTAACAGTACGGTTTTGAAATAGCAAATTATTAGTTAATAACTATTTATTTATTTAAGTGGAAGCGAACACAGTGTGCAATTATTTGTATGGATGTGACGCCTTCCTATTACTTATTATTTATTTGTTGTTGAAATTTATAAACGAAGCGATTTACAAAAACCATGAAAATTGCAAAAGTTAAACAATATAACTGCATAGCCTTATAATAAAAATAATAACAAAGAACAAACAAACAAACAAACAGCTTACATAATCGACAATTATCGTTAAATAGTTATAAAGCTCCATATTTTTGAGTTGAGCTTAAAAAGTATTAACTACTTGAATTAAATTGATGAACAAAGAAACAAAAACAAATATTTATAATTGCCACGCGGCAGGCAATAGCTTTGAAAAATAAATACAAAAATTTGTGTGCAAATTTTTAATTTATTTTTTTCAAAACTAAATAACTTATAACTAGCAACTATAATGCCAAGCTACTGCTGCCTGTGGTTAAATGTTTGATGGAACTCGTCTAATAATGAATCTTTACTTTATATTAAATAACTAATAATAAGCGTTACAATAAAATTTAAAACTGAAAATAAAAACAAATTTGTAAAAATCAAATAACAAATTTCAAGTCAGCATTTTTGTTTATAACAATGGCAACATTTTTATAAATTGAATGCAAAGCCTTTGAAATTTGTTAGCCTCGTGTGCGATTTATAGCAATGCCAGTGCCAGTTTTGTTGTTTACTGCAATCCGTAAGAGTGTTGCTATAAATTGTGCACAATATTTGACCAAATTGCTAAGCAACTTTATGGCAAACTGATTGATTTCGTTCACAAGAAAAATAAAATAAAATACAATTTGCATAATCGTTCTAATACATACATACACATATGTCATAAATGTTTAAAAAATGCATACATTTTGTAAATGTTCAGTTTTTATTTATTTTATAAACAAAACAACTTTGCCACTAAAAACTGAACATATTTATGTATACTGTGTTGTTTAAATGCTAACTTATTAATTGTTCTAATTCGTTTTAACTTTATATGCAGCACACAATTTGTTCGATTTTTTTTCCTACTTACTAATACGACGCCTAGACGTCTGCAAAATTTGTAAACAATAGTTTTTAATTTTGTCTACAGTTTTTTTCTTTTTTAATTTTTGTTCAAACATTAAACAGCACTCTATTAAGCGTTAAGTTGCATTATGTAAAATGTATTTTGTCAAAGCAAAAAAAAAAATGTATAAAAAAATTAAAACACACATACAATTGGCAGCAACAATGTGCATGATGATTAAACTTGGACTTGATAATATAATTAATACTTTTATAGTTGTAAGCTTGCCTAAAATAAATGCAACAACTTAAAACTCACACACCCAGTATTAAAAAAAAAACAAAAACCAACTAATAAACATTTAATAATTGCTATATGAAAATTGTGCACATTGTTTGTATGCAGAGCTATTTTGTTAGAGGATTTTGCAAATAAAAGTAAGGCAAAAAATTTACAAATTTGGTACTTTGCAAAATCTTCTCAAAATTATAAGTGAAAAACTAAAGTTAAAAGCTATTTTTTAAACAGCCAATGCGTAATGGTTGTGTTAAATTTAATGCAACTAAAAACTAAAAAAGAATCATATTATTTATTATACTTAAGTATATTGTAACAATTGTTAGTCTTATGCGAGAAACACAAAAAGCAAACCCAAAAAATCAAATGAAGCTATCATGTACAATGTTGGAAGTCTTGTCTATAAACAAACATAAATTCATGTTATTTCATACAACAAAACACTATGACTATGTAAAATGTAATATTTGAAATAAAAATTTAAATAAAGTTAAAAAGGCAGTTGCGTTTCTTGGCTGGGTATACAAACTATAAACTATAAAAATTTTGCACTGTTACAATTTTCGCATATTATAAAAAAAAAGTAAAAGATTAGCTTGCTTTTATAAATGGGCTTACGGAAAACATGACACTTTATTGATTTTTCTTAAGTCTGTATTTACAACTTTCTATTAAAATAACAAAAACATAAAATATTGTTAATTTTGTAAAACAATGCTTATAATTTATGGCTGCCCTGCCCCGCGCTTGGAATGCGGCAAACCACACAGGCATCAAAGGGCCAGAGCCAATGCCAGAGCCATATAAAAATTCCCAATGATTATATAATTCAAATAAAATCATTATAAAAATTAGTGAACATTATTTTCTAACAACAAACGCAACGCAGATAGCTCTGCCATCACTAACAGTAGGGAGACATCACCAGTTGGCCATAGAAAAGTATTGCAGCGCTAAACAGCGAAAGATGCCGTGTGACATCAAATATCAATGCTTGTTAGTTTGGCAACAGTTTTTGGCCAAAAGCTGTAAACCGCTCAAAACGGCCAATAAGCTTATAATGTGTAGACAGACAGTTGATGACTAATTGGTTAACATTTATGCAAAATTCGATACGAATGCTACAATATGTTACAAGTTTATTGCGCACGCGAAATCTTAACATTTACATAAATAAAAGGTGTTGCACATGGCACCAAAAATTAATATAAATAAATCATTTTAGTTCTGTTTTACGAAAATATTGTTACGTAGATTGCAACGTTTTCAAGATCTGGGTGGCTTCTTCCGTCTGCAGTTTCACTTTCTCCGCGGGAATTTTAGAGATGATGTCTTTTTTTTTTAACAAACTATTAAATTTCATCGGGGACGTACGTTACATGTAAAATGCATAATAAATACATAAAATTAAATAAATGCTGTGCGCTTGCACATTGCTCCATGTTATGGAGTTGGCGGCACTCTAAAAAAAACACCCGGCAAAAATCAAAGCGTTTCCGTGCGCTAAGCATTTGCATATGCATTTCTTAGTGGCCGCAAACGTAACCCCGCCGGAACCGGCTCCCTAAAGCGTTACCACTACTACTACTACCATCCAGCCACACTGGATGCTGGATTCCACCACTTTGGATGTCGGTTGATTAATTTATAGCGTTGATAATAATCCGGCAAGCGACAAACGTACACACACACACACACACATCTCACACACAAAATACGTATTATGAAATTTAGTTTATAGTTTTGGCTTTGCCAAAAGAAAGTGTGTGAGTGTGCGTATGTGTGTGTGTGTGTGTACAATAATACTATCTGTTTGGTGAGTAGTCGGGGAGTCCAGGGCGAAGAGCAAGAAAGAAAATACAATTTGAATTGAAATTAACATGTGTTTTTTCAGCGTCGTCTCTATCATCATCTATTGCGCATATGATGTAATCTTCGTTTGATTGCAATTTTGTGGTTTCTTCTCTAGATGTTGGTTTTTGGATTTTTGCCAGTGGGTCAAAGGAAAATAAAAGTACCATGTTTCCTTTACTATAACATAATTTCATTTTTGAAACTCTCTGCTACAAATGAGTTAATGCGAAAATTTTATATAAATAAATTTTTATAACACATAATATAGCTTGAAGAAGGTGGCGACACACGACGAGTCTTTACACCCAAGTTTCCCTATATTTTTATACCCTATACTACAAAGAGTATATATTTAGTTTGTGCAAGCCGTTAATGTGCATAACAGACAGCGGAAAAAGTCGGAAATCCGCCCAAGATAGTGACTAGGAACGCCTAGATCTTAGAAATGGTAAAAGCTAGAGCAACTAACTTATCTGCAAAAAAATGTTACTCTACGAAATGTAAGTTTATTTTTGAAATATATACGAAAATATTGTTTTGTAGATTGCAACGTTTTTAAGATCTGGGTGGCATGCTTCTTCCGTCTGCAGTTTCACTTTCTTCTTTTTTAGAGATGATGTTTTTGTAAGCTTATTTTTAATTTTTTGATATCGGCAATATATGATATAGCTTAAATTAGGTTGTTTTTAAAAAATATATCAAAATATATGCGATCGATTGAATCAATTAACACCTTACAATCGATAAAGCTATCAATTTGCCTTTACGCCTGCATTTGCAGATATTTATGCAACTTATCCGGCATATACTTAGAAAAGAACTTCTTAAAATAACATAAGATATCCTGTATATATAGCCGAAATAGCAAACAGAAAAAATTATCTGAAATTGAGAAAGTTATCTAAAGTATGACCATGTTGACGAGATAAGTTATAGACAAATGTCCGCCTGTATTATCGCCTAGATATCAAACTTTTTGCAAAATTGCGATTTTAAAATTTTTTCTTAGTTTTTTGATATCGACCAAATATGACAAAGATACCATAATAATTCCAAAAATTAAAAAAAAAATTTTTTGAATATGTATAATAACCACGCAAGGGTTGCCAAATATAATTTGATAAAAATTCGTTGACTATATCATACGAAAAATCGGAAAAAATTCGATTTTTGCAGTTAATTCTTTGTATTTTGTTTGTTGTATCTCTACTCATCTTTACCAAATTCAAATAATAAGAGTAACTTAGAGCGCGTCGAATATAATGATCATATCATATAACTAGCTTTGGACAAATTTTAAAACTAACTTCGTTGTACTTTTTTCGTTTTTAAAAGTGTTTTAGACCTGCCAGGACCTGCACCTAATATCGGCCAAAATATTCGAGTTTTGCACTAAACTTATTGTATTTTGTTTGTTTTTCAAGTTATCGGAAAAATATTCGTATTACAAATTTGTTTAATTGTTCTCAATTAATGCATTGAATTTGATCAATATGATAGGGTAAAAATTTAATTATTCGATTTGATTTTGAACTATTTCTGAGTAGGGATACTGTGAAGGTTTTTAGTGTTGCCTGGTACTGTACCAAACTACTTTTTTAATTGGATAAGAAAGGCAATTCATTCTTTTGCAAGAGAATATCCCAAAAGCCTACGTGCCCGCCCTTAAATTAAGCCAATTCTTTTTAAAATTTTTGGAGAACATAAGCGTAAAAACTTGTATAAAGACAGACAGATGGATCACATGAAACAAAAAAGATTCAGTTCCGGAACATGTCTAAGCTTAAAAAGAACTTTTTAGAATTTTACTTTAACCGAATCTTTAAGCGCTTTGTCAACTTTAAAGGTAAGTTTCTAAAAAAGATGGAGTGGGGCACTCCTGCTTCAATCAAGAAAAACTACTTGAAGGAGTTGTCGAATGTGTGTTGTTCTAGGGTGTTGTTTTCGTTTGAGCTTAAAACGAGGAAAAGAGAATAATGAAACTGAAAACTTGAAAAACGCTCAACAAATAATATTATCATAATTAGAAATAGAAAGTATTGTGACAATTTTCAAAACACACAAAATGCGACATAAATTAATGCCGACAAATTTCTAAGGAAATTGCCTTAAGACCGACCCCTTTCCTCTAATGAGACAGTCAGTCAGTTATAAATAGCTCTTCAATAAAGTCATTTGTAGGCATGCTTAGTGGTAGCCTGAGGTACTCTCAAATCGTATGCAAATACCTATCTATCTAAAGTATTTATATCTTGCTAAGTATATGTCACGTTGCTCCAGGGCCAATTCAGATTGTGTGTGTGCATCGTGAAAACTCATCAAGCGCTATTAAAATATATTTGACCAACTTTGAGAGCACCGGCGCCCGAAACCCATTCATTCATTTATTGCGGCAAACACGCAAGTAGCCAAGAGTCAACCAACCTGTAATTATTAAGAGTTAGTTCCATTCAACCACTGGGCTACTGCCAACAAAAATTTCTAAAACCAAATTCCCACAAAATAACACCGAACCCGATTGAGAGCCACAAATTAAAAGACACTTAAAACTGATGGGGCGTTTGCTTCTGAATGCGTGTCAAACAACACATAACTCAAAAGCTTTCAAAAGTATTTAAATCTGACGTGTATATAAATCAAAATCACAATCAAAATCAAAATCAGCCAAGACGCGCACACTGTAATATGCTATATACCCTCCTGTATGTATATATTATAATAGTAATAATCAAGTTGGTTAAAAATAAAAATAAGTTTCACTTTCTTTTGGGGCCGACACCCAAACTGGCTGCTCCATAACACAATATTCGGGTATCATAGATGAAGACTACGGAATTGAGATGAAAAAAAAAACAAAAACAACCAAATAGTAACAAAAAGCTACACTTAATAATATTAGGTAGATGTTTTTTCATATAATATTAATAATATAATAAGCGTGAGCGTGAGTGTTACAGGCAAAAGTAAGTTTATTATTATTAAAGCCTGCTTTTGTTTGGTATTAAATTCAATTTTTTTTGGCAATCCATGATCTATTTAGCATATGAATGTGATTTTTTTTTTGATTGAAATAAATTAATAATATAACATATAATGTGCATAAAGATTATGTAATAATGTTGCCCAAAAACTGGGACGAGTGAAATGTGCTAAAAATAGTTTTTTCATTGCTTAATTTATTGACCAACTACGGAAAGAGAGCAAAAATTGTATGAGTCTACCAATTTCTTACAAGAATTATCTAGTTTTCGATGTTCACGGCAGTTAAAGGCTCGCTAAGGAGCTTCTAACACGTTTTCAGATTTGGTGTTACCATTGGATATTAGTCCAAAGAAGGTATAGACGTCTCGTGACAGCCAAACCATAAAAGCAAGCTTATCTGTGGTACTGTGGCAGCGTTGAACTTTACTAAGCAACCATCCCCGTTACCTGAATACATCGGGTTATTCTCAAATTACTGGGAAACCTTTGAGTGAGATTGGAAAGGCTACACATTACTCTGGCAGTAACGGATATAGCAGTAAACTGTGCAGGAGGTTATATGAGACATAAAAATGGGACACTGTATCCATATGCGACATCTCCCGAGCATTCTGCTTAAGATACGGTGGTACCTATTATAATTGCAGCTAAGGATATAACCAAAGCCACTCTTCCCAAGCACTCTGGTCAAGATATAGGCCAAAGTACCATACGAAATGTTTTGATTTCACAAGAACAAACTAGGATGGTGAGAGATATTTTTAACAGGGTACTGCGTCATTGGGCTATAAACTGCACGTGTGCCACAATGATATCTGTCGCAGCTGCGTGTATGAAGAGGATATAGAAAGCAAGAAAGCTGAGAAAATCATTCTCTTAAGACCTAGGCAGTCCAGCAAACCTTCCCACACCGGAAAAGGCTCTGCTTCCAAAAATTATCGTAATGAACTGTAAGGTTTCCGGGTGAGCCCAGACTTGGCCCGAGTTGCATTTCTAACCCAACTTTACCATTTATGCGGTGCTAAACGATATTACATCAAATGTCAAAGTTTGACACTTTTGCCTTTAGACGAAAATGTAGTATATACCATAATATGCGAACATCTCCAAAGTCCAAAAGCACTACATCAGAAATCTGAGTGATTTTGACAATATATTTCATATCATTTTATGTCGCTTCATTTTATTTTAAGTTCAAGAAGTAAAGAAATTATAGACAATTAATGACAACAATCCTGGCAACATTTTTCTGTTTATAATGTCGATGGAAATGTAAAAAAAAAGAAATTAGAGAGAAATTAATATAATGGTAAAATGTAGTAATTTTTTTCAACTATTCTTAATTTTAACCTTCAATGTCAAATAGTTAACTTTATATGTTTTATTAATACAGTTGCCATAAAATTGTCAAAGAGTGGTTCAAAACTAGTGATTTTTACAATATTGACATTACATTTACGATTTAAGTTATTCCTTGTATTAACCGAATTTTATGGTTGGTGAATATTTTAAATAGTTGAGATAATGAGATAAAGAGATAATGTCAAAAAAAAGGAAAATACAATTTGGTTTTATGAGATCGTTTTTGAATTTTTTTTTCAAAAATAAAGTAATTTATCAAAATAGTTACAACATAAAATGTGTACCAGGAAAGTAAAAATCAAACCAAATCAAAATCGATCAATCGGAAGGTCGGTGGTTTGATTCCCCTCAGCAGCATTGGTGGTACATTTGCCTAGCTGGCTGTGGTATGGCTAGCAAATAGTGTTGCTATTTAGCTAGGAAAAGCACCCTATATTCCGCCTTTGGAGCGATGACCATAGTCAAGAGAAAAAATAGTTTAATTTCAATTAAAATATTAAGTATATATTAATTAACTTTTACATTTTCTTAAGTCTTCTGAAGTTTGTTTAGATATTTTGCTGATAAAAAGCGAAATTGACACATTCTCCAGCAGTTGTTAAAGTTCTTAAATATTCGGTAATGTATATTTATATATTTTTGCTGGAGTTCTTGGGAACAAAAGTACAAATTTAAAGACTTTTATAATTAAGGTTAACAATAATTAAAAAAAAAAAAACAAAAATTAAAAGCCTACAAATATCAAGAGCTTTTTAGACAGTTTTTTAAGCAAAAAAAAAAAAAGAGAAAGGTGCAAGACAATTATATAGAAATGCCCAAATAAGACATAACATAGTATTTATTTCCTGTTCCCAATTCAAAAACATTGATGTGAAGAACCTTCGGAACTAAGGCATATAAATCGGAAATATGGTCTACAATAATTTGTTTGTTTAAATTTCTTCTTAAAATGCCAAAAATAAAAAAAAAAACATTTTTTTATATATATATATATCTAAGAATCTTTAGAGAAATCTCATGCCTAAATTGTTCTTGGCTTTCGGTGTTAATTCGGTTTCTGGTCTAAAAATTAGAAAAATTTATTTTTGCAAGCAATTATTACAATCCTTAAAATTAGTATTCATTTAAATATATGATTATAGATTATAAAACAAATAATTTTTTTGTTTGTCAATCGAGGCATTTTCATGCACAGCCATATCGCTACATTCAGCTGCTTGCTGTTTTTAAAATATAGACGCCATTTTTGAAAAAAAAAGTGCTGAATTTGTGGTCATGTCACCACCACTACCCAATCTTTTGTTTTTAAAATTGCATAAGTCCTGAGAATAGCTTTCCTTTTTACTTTAGGCAAATGTAAGAAAAATTTCATGATTTCAATGTATACAAATCTAACTTTGGCATAACTTCATAAAACCCATAACATGCTTAGGACCAAGTGCAAAAGAAAAACCAAAATAGATAATATCATTAACATAATCTTGAATGATATAATTAAGTGTGTTGCGTCCCGTAACATCGTGATCTCTTATTAAGAGCGCGCTTAACACTTTACCACTTACTCTTCGGTACTTGCTGATATCTGGTCTGGTGGTCTTCGATGAGTTGCCCTCAGGTGTCGACCTGGTGGTGCTTAATTAGTGCAAGTGATGACGTTACACTTCACAACGACGAACTTGCGATTTAGAATTTGCTGTATAATTCCGTAACGCCCTACGGTCGTATCCGTAATTGAATACGCATATTTTAAGAGTCGAACGTTTAAGTAAATCACATGACCAGCAGCAGCCCAAATGTAAATCCATCGAAGAATGCTTAGTTGGGAGGCCTGAAAGCCCATAATTAATGCTGCCCATTTATGAACAAAAAGCCATTAATAATATTAATTTTTCGTATTTCGAATTTTATTTTTTACTACGTGCAGGAAGCAAAGCTGTTCGCACTTTGATGCTGTCGCCCACATTGAAATCTCTCATTGAATTGCGCCTTCAAATAGCGTAGTACATGGCAGTTAGCCGCAGGTAATTTGGCCAAGTGAAGCTAGTGGTATGTGTCCATATTGGAGCACAAATCGATGGATGGCCGAATGTATATTGAAATCCAGTTATTAACAATTGGATTACTTTATATTGTAGTATTATGCTACGAGTATGTTTAAAACAAAAGAAAACACTTAAAACGTTTAAAGAATCCGCAAAAATCACTTGGCCAACTGCAGAGCTTTGTTTTAATAAATTTTATATACTATATATTTATTTTTTATTTTTTGCACTTGACAGGCCCCAATGTTAAATAATTGAATAATTGAAGTTGCAAAAATTGTTTTGTTTGGCAAACCTTATTATCAGCAACAGCAACAGCAACAGCAGCAGCAGCAGCATCATCATCTTTGTAGGAAACAACAAGTGTCTGCGTGGTATTTGTTTGCCTAATGCCTATTTTTATACATAAATAATTATTTGAGTAGAAAAACTAGAATGAAATATTCTATATTCTATATGGTTTGCATATTGTTAATTGTGTGTCTAAATATGATTAGTCAAAATTGATCGATGTGCAAAATAATAAAATGATAAGTTTTATGAAATTTTGACATATATTTATTTATATGCTTTTCTACAAACTATTCAATTTTTACGGTCATTGTGTGATTTCAACGGATTTGTCAAAAATAACTAATTTGCCAATGATAGAAAACATTCAAAATTGTCATGTTCATAGATAAGATAGACAGACAGACAGACAGACAGGCAGATAGACAGACGTACGTACGTACCTAAGGCTTAAGCCACAAATACAAACATATTTGGAAAAATAAACGATTTCAGCAATGCAAACATACATGGTTAATGATCATCACGTATTTGTTTATGTTTAAATATTGTTAGTTTTGTCATAACTTATACTATAAATGTCTTTTATAGAGTTGAACGAGAACATATTAATTAGCAGCCTTGGTATAATATTTTCAACTAGGTCTTAAATTCGCATAAATCTTTGATGGAATTTGCAATAGAGCAAGTTCTCTAATTTATTATTATTTTATTTTATCGATAAATTAATATTTATTTTGCTGCAAAGGATCAAATTGTACATATTGCTAAAAACGGCCAACAGCAAATTTTGAAATAAAATATAAACAATATTGGTCAAGTTGACATTTATGTCTTAATTCGTTTTGGGTTAAGTGAAAAAAATAAAGTTATTGTATTGATTGTTCCGATTTTTTAAAAATATTTCAACTAGCATTCTTTCTAAATATAAGTTTTTATATCATCTTCGATTGGTGTTATTTAAAAAAAAATTGATTGTATAATAATAATTTATTATTATAATAACACTTTAAAGGATATCATTATTAATCTTTCTATAGAGTATACTATAGGTCGAAAGACGGATGAACTAAATTTCGAACTCTGTATTCTTCAAAGCACTTATATCTAGCAGACCATAAACATAATCCATACGAATTCCCAGGGATCTGTAGTCTTCGAGCCACTTATTTTTAACAGACCATAAACGTAACCCGTACGAATTCGCAAGTATCGGTTTAAAAATTGTACAGCATATTTGAAATCCTAGCCTCACTTTCATATGAATTAAGTAAAGCTTTACTCTGAATAGGTTGAAAGACGGAAGAACGTCTTAATTACGGAATTTCGAACTCTGTATTCTTTGAGCCACTTATTTTTAGCAGACCATAAACGTAACCAATACGAATCCCCATGGATCGGTCTAAAAATGGTACGGTATATTTGAAACCATTGTTTGAAGCGAAGTATGTAGGGATTTTTGGATATTTTATTTGCTTCTGATCTCAATAGGTCGAAAGGTGGAAAAACGTCTTAATTACTGAAATTCGAAGTCTGTATTCTTTGAGCCACTTATTTTTCGCACGTCATCAACCCGTAACCCATTAGCCCGTAAACCCCGATGTATCGAATTTGACATCTCCTGGATAGTTATCTTAGCATTATTAAAATAGTAATTTAATTTGTGTAAAATTCAACAGCACCAGCTGCACTTATGCGACATGTAAGAGCACGGCAAGGATGAGCGTTTTGTACGGGGTCAGTTTTGTCGGTAGGAAGAGATGTATTGGCAAGTGCGATTGATTGTTTGATCACCAGGCAATTGTTGGCATTTACGATGATGCCAAGGAACGTGAATTCTTCGACAACTTCAAAAGTGTGGCAATCCGTTGTGAAAACAGATTAATATGATTGATTACTAGGAAGTTTTTGTTACAAATTAATCGCCTTAGATCGTGTTCTGTTACCGTCTTAAGGTAGCAAGGCATTCATTTTATAGCAGGGACTTAGCACAAAGTAATAATTGCTCTCGATTTTGTTGGTGGAAAATTCACTTCAAGATACGATATATACAACACTTTTTGAAACATAACTATGAGAATTTCTTTGGATGAGGTGAAAAAAATAACTTCAAAATAACTGACAATAATCGAACAAAATGATGATAATGACTTTATTTTCTGTTAACTTCTCAATACTATTATTCCAATAATGTATAACACACAGTTAACTCGTGCTAATCGTGACAACTGATTTTATATTTTGTCACGCTTTCATCACTGACGAAAATTTAAAAAATGCTCTTCAGCTAAACGTTATTTTTGACAAGATTATTTATTAATATTTTGTAGAAATGTTATCAATAAATAGTAGAAATACGAATAGTTTCAATAGCAGTGACATTCAAGATTTGTATAAGAAGTTGTTAAGATGATGTTGCCGTTTTTTTTTTTTTTTTTTTAATATGTTGGTAGCTCCAAATTGACATTCGGTGGCGTCCAATCACCAAATAGTGCCTCGCCCATTTGCACAAAAGCCTTAAAGAGTTGCTCGAAATTGATGTGCGGCCCATCCGTAACGGCTGCTGGTATGGGCAGCGCCTGCAGTTGGCCACACAAGAGTAGCAGCAACAGCGTTGCTTGGAGCACGAAAGTGCAACAAAACTTGGACATATCTGGGAATACTCGGTTATCGCAATGCAGCCACCTTTTATAGTGTTGGCCAACAAGTTGTTGACCCAATTTGAACAGTTGCAATGTCTAACATCGTCGCTGCGGTTATAGATTCAATTGTAATGAGCTTTGTTTGTGTATTGCAAATACATTTATTTAGCATAACTAGTTGGAGTTATTTGTCGAATGGAGGAGCTTCTTTTTTTTCGATTTTATTTTTTGCGAAAAAGCGGATCAGGGCCAATTGCTTATAATACAATTTTATATGCTTGTCGTCTTTGGTGTTATTTTGTTTGTTGTTCATTTTTTTTTTTGACTTGTGATTCCTCAAGAAACAAACTTATAGAACTGTTGAAAAGTCAATAACATGCACTTAATAAGCTCCAGCGTGCAATTTGTTAAATGTATGGATTATGGAGTATGATGAGAGCTAAGAGTTTATTTTATTTTATTATATTTTTATTTTTTTGAGGAAGGGCGACAACGCACCACGTGACTGATTAGACTGAAAAAAAATTGCATCATTAATCATGTGCAGATTTTGTTGGAAGTGATGGTAAACACGTGATTAAGGCAAGGCTAATACTATGTTTAGTACAACGTTTGATGTTTAATTAAAAGATTTAAGATTTGGGTCAGCCCATAGATAAAATAGTTGCACGTTAGTTATTTAATACGGAAATTAACAGCTAGTTAAAGCCAAGAGGCTTGTATAAACCGTTTTTTTTTATTTTTTGGTCAGACTATAAACATTGAAAAATTTAACGCGCTCGTTGAATTTAAATAAATAATAAATTAAAATAAATAATAACGAAATGCAAGCAATACGGCGCGGTTTCAGCTCAAACTTGATTTGCTGCATTAAAAAAAAAATAATACATTCATATAAAAAGGGTGTTTTTTTAAGAGCTTGCTAATTGGGTTTAAAAAAAAACAACTTTTATGCAGAAAATAGTATGGAACACTTAACTCAATAAATATAATGAAAAACGTTGGCGCTCTCTCTAATTTTGGCACACTCTCTATAACATAAATCCCGGTATCTCAGAAGAAATTTTTCATAATTATAGACACAAGACTTATCACTCTAGGCCTTAAATGTGAAATAGGCTGTGCATCTCAATTGAAACATTGTTTCGCGTTTTGGGTTTTGGCTAGTTCGAGCTCTTCTATTTTAGGCCCAAAAAATAATAATAACGTTCCGGCGATCGTCATTTTCTGAAAAGTACGACTCCAAAGTGTTTCTAGCCCATAATGCACATCATATATCACGTCACACTTCCTCGAGTTGCATTTGTAGTTTGTCCAATGTGTTTGATTGAACTTCACCATTATTTTCACATCGTCTAGGGCTTTCAACTACTTTTGGTACAAAGATGATAGTAGCTCGATCTTCCAGAGAATAAAATAATTGTGAATTTAATAAATAATTATTAGTAGATAATGGGCTCTAATTGCGAATTGTGGCCGATGTTGAAAGCGATTACCTTTATAGGGATGGTTTGACATCTCTCGACAATAATGTGTTTCACAAAACAACTTTTTTGTTTGTTCGCAAATTTCCGGATTTGTGTTAACAGAGTTCGCGGGAAGTTTTGATTTTTTGTACTAATTGCAAGAAAAGTGCAGCTGAAGCACATTGAGTGCTTATAGAAATTTATGTTGAATCTGCTCAGATTAATAATTTAAGTCGTGCCGAGAGCCGTGATTTTAGTGTCGGAGACGAAGTGTGTCCTGGTTTGAAGAATTGAAGGCATTGCTTGATTAAGATTCTTGCCAATGGCACAGTCATTCAAAGTAATTTTTGTCCATTAAAAAAAACACTGATTTACCAAATGAAAGGAAACCAGATGCCGTATATGTCAAAGCAAAAAGATTTCAAAGGACGATTTACAATTCGAAACTACTTGTTGAGAGGCGGAAAAGAATAGATTGCTTGCACTGCATCGTTAACGTAGATGAAAGTATGTATTACGACTATGTCATTATGGTCTACATCGACTCCAAAAATAATCAGCCGCGGTTCAAAAGTCATGCTTTGTTTATGGTGGGACCAGAAGGTTGTGATCTACTTTTAGCTGTAAAAACCAGACGAAGCCATTAGTGGGAAAAGTTTTCAAATGCGACTAATCTGATTGTCGTCTACATCGACGTCAATACAATGGCTCACGCTCTGTATATGGTGAGACGAAGTACAAGTGCATATGATGCACTGGTCTTAGCTTAGACCTTGTACTGGCTTTTTTGACGTGTGCAAATGGATTTGGGATGTCACCTGTTGGGTGCCCTATTTTGAAGAAATCGAAAAATGGCAAGAGATGCAAGAGATGTATGTAACTATTTTAAGAATATTACCACAGAGTTGGGTTAAGAAAAGTAGATGCTTCCCACTAACAATACCTCTTTGTTTTTTTTAGAACACAAAAAGTAAAGCGAATTCAATAATTTTTACCTAAAGTAACACACAGCACGTAAACCGCGGATCTTTTAAAGAATTCGAAAAATGGCAAGAGAGGCAAGTGAGACAATTTTTAAGGTTGTCGAAGGTACTCGAGTATTACCAGAAATAATCTTAAAATTGAATGAGTAAACTCAAAGTATAACGCGTTAGCTGTTAATAATAGCGTCGCCAAAAAAACAAGTTGCTAAAAAATCACCCTTTATTTAAAAAAAAAGAAGCACAACAGGTCAATGAAAATGAAAGTGCAGTTAAATGCATTTCCCAAAGGGCTTTCAGGCTGCATAATTGGCTTACATTTTTTTCACTTTTTTCCCCTTTATCTTTTCTTTTGTTTTTGTCAAGCATTTTGATTAAAATGCATATGTTGTTGTCGTTGTTGTTGGCATCGTTGTCGTTGTTGTTGTTGATGTTGTTGTATCCGCAGGTGGGTTTTATTACACCAAATTGCCCAAATATGCTGTGGCAGTGTGGCAGTCGTCCCCAAAGAGACCCACAATAATAACCGGAGCAGCACCAACTGACAACCGCAGCAGCAGCAGCAGCCGCATCAACAACAACATCGTCTTGATGATGTTGATCATCATCATCGTGATCACAATCGTGATCATCATCATAATACGCAATCGATTGCTTTTGTTTTTGTTGTAGCATCTTCTGCTTTTATACATATTATCGCATTTTATTTTATTTTATTTTTTCGGACATTCGTTTCTTGTCTCCGTTTATTGTATTGGATGTTGCTGCTGGGTCTCGCTGAGGCTGCTGCCGCTTCTGATGATGATGCTCTTTGCAGCCAAATATTTCGATTATCTTTGACTTTTGAGTTCAGTTCAAGTTCGCGTCTCAAGCGGTTAAGTTTTGACTTGGCGCGTTGTCGGTTTTAAAAAAATTAATAATTTGTCTTAAGATAAGCGCAAATTTCTGCTGTAAGGATACTGTCAAAACAGGATAATGCTATTGTGTTACTCTCGTAAAAGTGTAAAAATTGTATGCTTCAAGTGTTGCTGACATTTGGTGTTAAATAATAATAAATTAATACAACAAAAAAAAGCCAACATCTAGTGCTTCAAAGCTAATTAATAGCAATAAAAATAAATCCACGCTTAATTAAAGGTAAATAAAAAAGTGTATTTATTATATATAATATAATAAAAATAATTTATAAAATACAAACAATTTAAGGACAAAATTCCATAAAAACCGAACTTTTTACGAAATTAAGTTTTTTCAAAATTTGCAACATTTATAACTTTCATTTAAATTTGTATAAAAAAATCAACTTACCGACAACTTACGGAATATTAAAAACTGTTGATTTTCCAAATCTTAAATTAAAAGCAATTCTAGCGACAATCACTTGAAGTATTCAAGAGTGTCCTGATGCAAGTTACAAAGCTTAAAAAATGCGAATCATGTAATAATTATAAACTATGCTCCTCATATATTTTTTGGAACCTAGCATGATAAGCTTACCATAAACATTTTTGAAAATAATTATAAACTTTATATTTTTAATTAAAATTATTACCTGAAAATTCATAGTAGCTTTCACTTTATAAAAAAAAATTTTATAGAAACTATAATATTTTATAAGAATTATTAATAAATCGATATAATATTTGTATAGGATTTATTCAAAAAATACATTTTTTTTCCTAATATTTAATGCTTCAAAGCATTTTTATAATTAACGAGTAAAGTTTTTATTAAAAAAATAATAATAAAATGAAAAATACTTTTTTTATTAATGGAAAATAATTTTTTTAAACAAATTAATCTATTTTTATGCACAACAATTAAAGATCATAAAAAAAAAAACAATTAAAAAATAATAGTTCAAGATTTGAGAAACTTTCCAAATTAAAAAAAATGTAATTTTTGTACATTTTGTGTTTATGAAATTATTTAATTTATTTATTTTTTAATTTTTAAAATTTAAAATTTAATTAATTAATTTTTATTACTGCCTTATTATTGATATAAAATTAGTTTTTGTTATAATATTAAAAGGCTTAACTTTTTTATACTTTTTATATAATAAATATCTAATATTGTTTATAAAGGGAGATTTTTTAAGAGCTTGCTAGTTAGATTTTCCAAAAAGCACATAAAGTTCAGATATCTTAAATCTTTATTAAAGTCGAAAGAATCATCTATATTGTTTAATGTTTATAGATAGATATAAATTGTACGCTATAGGTTAAGTTAAGCCGGTAGGCCCCTAGGGGTGGGACCTCACATAGATCAGTATGTTCTTTAGTGGAACCGGAGTTTGTCGGCAGTGAGTCATAGTCATGGATACGTTAGTCGTCCAATATACACGTTTGATTCGCGAAAGCTAACAGTCTCTGGGTTAACTTTCGAGCTGTCTCTGCAAGCGAGTCAAAAGTTGGTCTCCCTAGAAATCTAGCTCTCGAGGTACAGAGGGCAGGACAGTTGCTTAGAATGTATTCTAGAGTTTCTTTGACTCCTGGTTCCCTGCACTTCCTGCATGCATCGTCGTCAGTGATGCCCAGAATTTTGGCATGAACTGCGGACAAGCAGCGGCCCGTTAGTAAGCCCATCATCAGTCTTTCCTAGGAAGTTGCAAGATGTGTTTGGCTAGTTTCGGGACGGTTTTCCCGCACATGCTACGGGCGGTTTTGCAGTTCGTCGTGTTGTGCCGCCTTCTTTCGGAAGCGACTGCAACGCTCGCTTTCGATTTGGTGTTTAAAACACTTAGAGGTGTCGATTCGGCACCCTCCTTAGCTAACCTGCCCGCACATTTCGATTCCGTCAATGCCGTGGTGGCTGGAAACCCAAAATATGCGCATACTCTTGCGGGTACTTAGCGCATCTAGTGAGGCCCTGCTTGTCAGTACACATTTGGAGCTTGCCGGGATTCGATTGCCGCCTGGCTGTCGACGAAGATGTTGACTTGGGGCTGATGTAGTGTGAGTGCAAGTTCACCATGTTAAAATAATGTTGCCAAAAAATAATTTCCAATAAAAAAATAAATAAATAAATAAAATGGGTTATTTTGCAATAAAAAGTTTTTTTTTTTATAAAATATAACAAAGTGTTTAGGAACATTAAAAGACTTTTTGATGCCAAATTTGGTTTTTATATCTTTTTAATTTTTTTTTTTAACTTTTGAAGGTTTTGCAAAACACCTCTGTGTCTTCTTTGTTTATTCAGTTTATTGTTTACCAAGCTAGGTATACAGTTTGCATCAACTGTACTCTAAGATGAAACAATTCTTTTTCAATGTTGCATCCAAACATTAGAATTAATTTTACGAACAATTATAATTATTTTATATGACTTAGAATACATACTCAAATTTAATCATAGAATATGTGTTTAATATTTTAAATTAATTACATTCTTGAACACTTGTCATTACTGAAGTCTTTTGTCTTTGTTTTTTTTTTAATAATTATAATTTAAAAAGTTTATAATTCACAAAACACGAATTAAGTGAATATTTGTACGGAATTTACATCCGTGCACTTAGTGCTTTTAAGTTTTTGAAATCTACAAATTTGAACGAAATATGCCTAATCATGTTAATCTCTTAAATTTTTTAAACGTTTAAGTGATTTATTATTATTTATAACAATTTATGCTGCTTACTCAGAAAACGCATCACACCCACAGCTAAATTGTTATATCATCCGCCTGTGAATATTGCGTATACGTAGTGTATGCCTTTGGCAGTTCAAGAAGTATACAAAAGCAAAAGTTTAAAAGATTTCTTTAAGTAACTTGATTTTATTTTAGTAAATGATAGATTTAGCAGGCACATCAAATGAAACAAGTGTAACTTAATACTTATTGGTAATATTATTGTAATATTGTAGGCCAAGTATACGTAGTAGGAATTAACGCTCTTGGTCTAAATACATATTATAGGCCATACACATATTAATGTGCCCAAATGATAGCTCAATTTCTATTGCCAATGCTGACACTTGACACCTACCAGCATTAATTCCCAAATGCCACAAAGCGGACCTAGAACAATTCTTCCCCACCTTCAGCGCACGAGCATCGATCCAAGTTAATTTTCAAGTGGCGCATTCTCTGCGGGTATTACGCACATTATTTACGTCAGATGCCCAAAAAAAGTGAACACTTGGTAAATGTTACAAATCAAATACTTGAGCAGCACCATGCACGTCGTCGTCTCAGCATAGGTGTGAGAAAAGCCAGCACGTCCTCCAATTCACAAAAAAAAACGAAAAAAAAAACGAAAAAAACCGAAAACATTTCTAAAAACCCAACAAAAATAATTAGACTTTGACGTAGCTCATTAAACTATTTCGAGCAGATCCGACTTTGCTTGATGGGAACGGGTCAGCACTTGTACGATGACACTTAAGTGGGCTGTCTTCTAGTCAGTTCAAACATTTCGTTTGAGTCAAGTGAAGCATGCAAATTTGTACAAAATAGAGTTCATATAATTAGAAGCAAAGCATAGGTATTGCAAATATAGCACTAGTTTAGAAACCTGTTCTAAAATTAACTAATTGTCTGTGGGTTAGCACACTTGATTTATGACTAAGTTTATAGCACCAAAATAAAAAAACAGCAATCTAAATCGCTATATTGTATTTTAATGATAAATAACTCTATCAATATCAATGGAATGGATTTTTTTGGAAGGTACGTTCTGTACTTGTCCAATGCGCAGGCGCCAGGGGCAAACATAGTAATTACTCATGAAAAATAAAATCCATTGGCTTCAAATCAAATTATAATTACAATATAAAAACAAGAAAATACGTTACTCGATTTTTACTCGATTTAACAAATCGATACATCAAAACAATTCAATTTGTAGTCTTTGTAATTCGTTAGAAGTAACTACAGCTTCAATAAAACAAAAAGCTATACATTGTCGATATCTAGTTACTATCTAGTTGCCGCATCTTTATTACCAACATCAGCAACATCTTCATCATCATCATCATCATCATATGTTTACCATCGACTTGTTTAACAAATTTTCGTTATTGGCTTATTGCAAACAATGAGAAGTAAAACTTTGTTCGAAAAAATATAAAATAAAAATCTATCTAAAAATATGCTGTTGATGATGCGGCTGAATTTAGAATGCTTCCTAGTTGTCCAAGTTATTACTTTTGGCTTCAGCTTGTTATTGTTTTGAACGCATCTTGCTCTTGTTATTGACCCTGAAAGGTCGCTACTCAATGGCTTACATACATTAGAGTTGACCCTAGGCTGCTGCGGTAGGCAATTACAAATACCCTCTAGAGAGCACTTGAATTGAACCCATAATCATTATTCATCCGCGATTCTGAATGCATTCCTATAATGAGTTTTTGTTACTTTCAAGAGCATATTAGCATCATACCATAGCTGAAATAGTCTTTTATATTCTGCTTACAATACCGCACTATCAAAATATTACTTCGGTTCCGGGTGCATTTTGTATAAATTATTACGTGTACAGATTATTATTATTGTTGTGGCAGATCTGCACAGCGACCTATAGGTCTAAAGGGGCTTAAAGATTAGTTCGATTTGTTTTTGAAATATAGCGCCACTTGCAAGTCGATATTGGAAGCAATTACTAATTTGATTGAAAGGTTTGACGTACATTTTCGACAACACAATTGATTTTTGTCCGTTCGAAAGTGTCCCGATTGCGGCTATTGCCCATAGAATTCTTAGAAAAAGTTGTTGTTACAATTATCAGTCATGCAAAGAGACTTCATTCGACGTCTCACACAAAAAGCGTGCTAGCCAACCCAAAATGGTAGGTTTTACTAGATCCGTGAAAAGTGATTGATACTGATTTCTATCAAACTCTGAACAGTCGTTCAAAATGTTAACTAATTTACTTCCGACAACTGATATTTTTTGGAAAAAAAATAAAAATGTTTAATGCCATGTTTTGTAGGATCTTTATGTCTGAATAAACATAACGCAGTTGAGAAAAATTAAAAGATTTTTGCGGGCAGTATTTCGCAATACTTAAATTCTTTAATGAACAGAATTTGGTTACAATATATTAAGAAACAAACGAAACATTGTGATATTTGTACCAAAACTGTTTAATTTTTACGATCGACGGGTCTTACAGCCATATAAATTTGATTAACTAAAAATTAATTTGATAAATTAAATAAATAGCTTGAGAACATTTATATGCTTACATACATATTTGGCAACAAAACCTAAAGTCCTTGGAATCATTCTTTACGATATCTTAAAAATCAAACCGAAAAAAACGTATTACTCTTAATCGAGTTTGCCATTATTGAGTTTTTTAAATAAAGTAAATCGGTTTGGGCCAAATTTGACAAAGCGCTTGGTAATATTAAGAAACTTTGTTTACGATATCTTTGTAAATACATAAATTTATAATAAGTAAATTTATTAGACAGCCTTTGGGAACTATACCTTCATTATTGAATTAGACAAACAAAAACAAATTTTTATAAAAATGTATTTACTGAAATCTAACCCCTTCCGGACATTAAGTTACTTTTCTTCATCTATCTAATCTTCATTTTCATCTGCCGATTGCCGATATTGTAACAACCAGATTTTCGACTTAATCGTGTTTAGAGATTCCTAAAAGAGCGTTAAATTATTGATTTTGTTTTAATCCTAAATGTTTGATATGTAAGTTAAACAAAGTCTTTAATGACCCGCAAAGGAAAAATTTAAAGATAGATTTCTTGTTTGGAGTCCCTCGACTCATATTACCGAATTGTAATTGTAAATCACTATGGTGACTAAAGTTAAAGCGGAAGAACTGAATATTATATCGAAATGTTTCAATAAAAATGTTCTCCTTTTACATAAAAATGCGCAACAGATGGTATAGTTTGAGGATCTTAGATCATAATCAAGATCTAAGTATTTAAACTGACGGAAGGCGGATATGCATGATAAGCATTTTTTACTTGATCTCTTTCACACCGCCTTCTTGCATGCTTTCAATCCACAAAATTTTGATACAATGGTATACTCCATAAGCACAGGGTATAATAATGAGTTTATTTTTACTAAACCCTCTATGATGAATCAAACGAGCGAATAGCAGCACATACATGGATATGCCAAATTGAAAAGTCGCATAAAATTCCATATATAATAATTTGGCACACGCTCGTTAATATTATTTAGGATTTGATGAGAAATTTGTTTGCCGTCTGCGACTAAGTGACAAATTTAGACAAAAACAAAGCGTTGGATTTATGCAAAAATCTTTTAATTAAAATTCGATTAAAAGTTGCTTAAAGTTATTATTACTATTAATTAAATGATGTAGTATTAGTCTAAGCGCTGACTAAGCGCTGTTGACATGCCTTAAAGCATATAGCTTGGTATTAAGATTTATGCTTAAAATCCTAAACACTTTGAAGTTCAACAGAACATTTTGACCTTCAGCCTATTCCATGTCTTATGTAAATGTTGCTGAAGGTTGCTGACAGACAGGTAGCTGCTGCTGCTGCTGTTTCTTTATTATTATTATTATAATCATTAATTGATAAAGGTGTTAGATGTAAGCCAAATGAATAAAAATAAATATACTTCTTTATAAACAAACACAATAAAAGCGTAGCTAAAGCCTACACGTCGCTTAACAACAATAATTTGCTTACGGATAAACTTAGACCAAACAAATTAATAAATACCATATTAAAAACTTAAATGCATACAATATAATAATGCATAATTATTATTTAATAGTTTTTACATCATCAGTCACAGCACACAGGCATTATTTGTTGTTAAGTTATTGATTTATATGCCGGTATTATATAATCGATTAAGTTATCGAATATTTTTCATAGACAGTTAAAATTATTAAATAATTAAGCATGTATTTCATTATTTTATAGATTTACATTTCGGCTTGTTTCAACTTTTTGTTTGCCTTTGATCGAAGCAACAAAACGAAAACAAAAAATATCACAACTGTAGCAGCTGCATTTTGCATATTTTGGCTACTTTGATAAACGGTTAGAGTCGCTAAATATTTTATTCATTAACTGTATTTAACAGCCTTAGGTCAATAGCGAATAAATAAAAAAAAAAACTAAATCAAAAACAGAAAGAAAATCAGCTAACACATGTACGATTTGGTCATTTGCTTTTGCTTTTGGCAACATGCAAGCTCGTGCACTTCAAATGGCACAATATTTTGTTTTTTGCTGCAAGGAATAACTAAATTATAAATATTCAAAATAATTTTTTACTTTAATTTGGAAACAAAATTTATAAATTCAATAAAAAAAAACGGATTAAAAAATATTTAACAGCAATTAAATAAAATGGGCACGTATTTTTTTGTGATGGTACACACTTTTATGCAAAAAAAATCGGACAACACCCGACCAAACTTCTGTACAGCACCAAGACACACCAATAACTTTCAGAAAAGAGAATTTAGACGAAATAAATGCAAAATCAAACACAACAATTCCTTAACACATTGAAGTTGTTACTATTTCACGTAGCGTTAAGACCCTATCACCATGACTTTACCAGCTGAAGCTTCAGTTTTTAACAGGAGCTTTGTCCCCTGCCCACTACAACTAATCAAAACGCATTCTTAAAGCGATTTTCTCTCTTATTGGTGCTATATATGATAGTATTGGGAGCACTTAGCTC
The DNA here is from genome assembly GCA_035046065.1 of Chymomyza procnemis. NCBI lineage: Eukaryota > Metazoa > Arthropoda > Insecta > Diptera > Drosophilidae > Chymomyza > Chymomyza procnemis. The sequence goes on along the minus strand of JAWNOJ010000023.1, from coordinate 3,550,320 downwards.
AATACTGTCGAGTACCAAAGTTAGCCAAAATATCTTGAAAAAAATGGAATCACAATACATTTTTATACACGCGCTCTAATTCGCTATATTTAACAAATAAGTATAAAAGTTTCTCTGATTACACTATACATACTTTCGGTTATATGAGCCTTTAATTTTTTAAAGCACAACTATACGCGAAAGATTTATGTCTCTCAAGATATACGATCGGGCGCAATATTCTGAAAAAAAACTTTGTAATCGAAAATTGGGATGTGTTGTATCTACTATTTGTCTTTTGAGATTATCATTATTATTAAAACTAGGGGGATTCGTCCTTTGCTCGCTTCGCCTACTAACTCCTCCGATCGCTTCCCTCTTTTTTTTTTTTTTGGCATGAAGGACACTTATTGAAATACATTTTGTATTGGTCCCTCATTTTTGATAGAAGACTTAAAACGAATGCTTTTCGCTTTCTTTGGCCAAAAATTATTTGCCTTACTTGTCTAACTATAATACTTTTGATTTATTTAAACTATGAGCCGCTGTATATAGCAAAAATCATAAAAACCCAAAGTTTCGATCGAGTGTGCTCTATTTCAATTCTTTTAGCCATTTTCACAGTGCAATGTAACAAACAAGTTCGTGTCTTAAGTCTTTCGTTTTGCCTTGCCTCAAGTAGTATAACAGTTTGCGCTGAAAATAGAAAAGTTTTCTTAGTATAACACTTTGCGCAGCTGTCAGTTCAGCTTAATGGTCGGCCATTAAGTAGCACTGACCTTAGTTTTAAAATTTTTTGTTATTCCTCTTGAAACAAGAGTCACTTCAGACTTGGTCAAATTAATGGCTCAAGTATTTAACTAGGAGCATTAAAGATTTCTATTTCTATTAAAAAAATATTTATTTTTTCATTTTTTGTAAACTTTTTCTTGTTGCTAATTTGACTAAACTTCAATCAGTCCCGTTCAGAACACACACTAAATACACTTAATAGATTATATTGTCATTTTGTTATTGCTGTTTTTTTTTTGTTGCTTTAAGCCAAACTCATCAATTAGCTTAACTTGGCTGATTAATGTTAAAAGCTGGCAGCACTTGTTTGAACAAATGCTGCACTTGACTTTAAAAAGTTGTAGCAAACTCTTATCACAGTTTGCTTTATGCAAATCCAAAATTCATTTGAGGCCTATGCAAGCTACAACAAATTGTTAATTTGTTAAATTTATTTAATTTGTTTATGCTCTCATACATATTTATCGAACTTCAACAACAAGCAGCGCAACAGAGGAAACTGGAGCAAATACCATATTTCAAGGTTCCACATGCTGAGCTGAAACGTGCGCTTGGAACCACTTCCTTTTATTGTCAATGCATGAGATAAGAGCTTCTCGAGATCGAAAATATTTCTTTTACTCTATAAACTATTTGTATTTATTTAATGTTTTGGCTAGGGGCAGTATGTTTGACATGTTTTGACCGTAGCTAGACATATAAGGCATTGAAACCATTGTTTATATGGCAACGCATGACGAATTGAGTACAAGAGACCCCACGCAAAGCATATACGGGTCTCAAGCATGTGCTTAGAGACGTGCAGTCGATGACAGTGTCATATAAAAGTCAATGCACAATGAGCCATAACATTTTTGTTTTTCTGACCATCTTTTTATTGTCTAGTTTATGGTATTTGTGGGCTTGAATTTTGCAGACAGCAAGAGGCGTAATAGTCGTCAAAAATTTCATGTAGTATGTCATAATTAGTAACAGTGGCGATGATTGAAGTGTATTTTGGGGTATATTTGCTCAAGTGTAAAACTTATCGCGAAATCTTAAATTTTGCAACTGATGGATCAGTAAGGGCAAGTCTGGTGTCGGCAAGCTACATTCTCTATTTTTTAAATATCTTGTATTGGGTGAACAAATAATTGGATATATTTTTTAAAGATATTTTCATCTGCAAGTTGCGGGCGATATTTGAAGTGATATCATTACAAATATTTGGTTGTAAGGTTCAATATTGGTCTAAACATACTGAAAGGGTATGTCTTAGCCCATCTGCTGTATTCTCAAAGTTCCTTCCAACTTCTGGATGGTGGGGGTCACCGGTTTAGGTATTTTGAAAAAATCACAATAAAGTGCTCTGATTGGGATTGAGGACGGACTCATTTTCTAGAGAAATACTTTGTAGCATTTACTTCTTTACTTTCAACAAATCAGCCTTTTTTTTAACATTCTCTTTTTATTAATAATACGAATTTGTATTATTAGTATGTATTATGCAACTAAAAAATGTAAACTAACTTTTCAGTAGTGAAATCCAAATATTTCCCTATGCCTAAGAAAATTGTATAACAATGTGTCAACAAATGGCTTATGTAAATTATTTATTAAATCACAAAACTAATTAACTTTTTCCCGATAATCCCCACAGCAGCTTGTTCGCATTTTGCTGATTAAAACGACATTCCAAGTTGTAGAGTGAAAAATTGTCAAATCTCCTAATGAACTTGTTTATAGAGCATCTTAAAGTTGGGGCGGCTCATTTACCTGATTTCTGTTTCATTTCAAAGACAAATCACAACAAAACTCACACGGTGTCCATACTAACGGTTACATGAGAAAGCCGGAGAAGACCGTGTCCATTGCCGCAGAGGGCGGAACACATATTGTAGTCAATATATATATAGATAGTATGTTAATATTGCGGCTATTGGTCTTACGTCGGGCTGTTACTTTATTTTCAGTTTTGGGTATTCGGCATTGTATTCATATGCAAAGTTTTCAACAGCGCGATCATTTAATCAATGAAATTTTATTGAATCATAATTTATCAATCAGCTTGATGCATAATATTTTGTAATATTTGGTATTACTAAGCGCCCACAACAGCGCCGCTTAGGAATGGCCAAATTAATAAGATTTATATAAATATTTATTTCAATTTACAAACATTTAACACTTTTTCTTTCGCTTTCAGGCTAAAAGTTAAGATATTGCAATGCCTTGGCTATGGTTACTATATATTGGCGGGCTGCTGGCAGTCAGCGTTAGCGCTGAGGCTCAAGAGAATTTCGAGGATGCCGACAAATCTAATGAATATACAGATATGAAGTTTGATTTGCGTCATACGATACCCGGTGAACCTGGCGTCGATTATCCCATATTGAGTGCTGTACCAAAGACCAGTTTTGTTTGCAAGGGCAGACACGAGGGTAAGTTAACTAGTGAAAATAATTTTAGATATTGATTTGTCACTACCTTCATGCTGGAGCTAAGTGCTATTCGAAGACCGTAGAGCTTGCCGGGTTAGTAGCTTTGTAGTTTCCTAGTTACCACCTGAAATTTCATCCATCATTGAACGTTTATAATGATCGAATAATTCCTTCGAGGCTTAAGGCATAAAGAGGAGCTTAGTAGGGCATTACAAGCCATCATAAGGTTAAAGTCAACTTCACTATCTCACGCCCGGCGCCCCTAGTTTGAACGCGCCTTTTCCAATAACACATTTCACGGTAACCTTAGGCGCCGCGATCTGGTCTTTCCTTTTGAGTCTAGGTCGTCCTCTTCATCTTTCTTCGTTGGCTTTCGTATAGCACTACTTCTCTGACCCGCTTTACTGTATGATTATTCGCTTAATATCCAGCCTGAAATTATTTTTGGTATTCACGGTGGTGCTAACACAGGTTTCTTGACAAAAGCTTGCAGAAGCTTCCGTTTGCCATATTACTAGGTCCACAGGAATGTCCCTGACAGATACAATTTGACAGATGTAGTCTATGAATCAACATAGGCTAGCAGGGTGTGGCGCTTGGAGCCATGGACAACGGCGAAAATTAGCTTCGTTTGGCAACTCTGTACAAACCCTTCATATTGAAAGTTAAAAAAAAATAAGATGCAGAATTTATGATCTGCTTTACATTCACTTTTATCTTAAACCTTACAGGCTATTATGCGGATGTCGAGAGCCGCTGCCAGGCCTTTCGAATCTGTGCGCATACCGCACGTTCCGCTCAAGGCTTTGGATTTCTCTGTCCCAATGGAACACTTTTTAGTCAGCAACATTTTGTATGTGATTGGTATCGTAATGTCAACTGCGATGAATCGGAAAGCTATTATGAGAAAAACATGGGCAGCATAGTGGGCAGTACTCGAGATATGATGGAGCGTGTGCGTCAAATGATGGAGTATCCCATGAAAACCATAAGCAAGGCACTAGAGCAGCCGCCTAGTACGGCACCAACAAAGCACGCACATCAAGCACTCAATCAAGATTTGTCCAGCGAGAATGAGTTGTCCGGTGTAGTAGGTAAAAAATCGGCTATAACAAGGGAACAGGTGGAGTCCGTATCAATGTATGCAGCACAAGCCACACGTGGTGAAGAACTACAAAGTGAACCCATTAGTGTAGCCACGGAAAAACCCGAAGCCGATGATGTCTATGTCAATAGCTTGGGTGAGCTCTCCTCTGATCCAGGTATTAATTTCGATCATACCAATGCCCATATCATTGCCGAATATCCGCGTGAATATCACTACAAGAAGCAAATGAACTTTGCCGAGCGCGTAAATGCGGGTCTAAACGAGCTGAGCGAGGAGCCCGCCACATCTGCTGAAGTTATGGCTCCAGACTATATTAAGCGCATACGCAATACCAAAGACGAGGCTACACAGCTCGATTTGATAACAAATATAAATAGTCTGCTAGATGAAGTGAACACCGATTTGGATACCAGCGTCTCGGGCTATCAATCCATGGTGCCGCCCAAGCAAAAGCAGCCTTTCAGATTCCTAAGTCGTGGCTTCTCCATGGCGGGTAATCTGCGTGGCAAAACCTCTAACTCTTATGTCTACACCAAACCCAAACAAACGGAAAGCACTATTAGATTTACGGTAAGTACTTTAAGGATATATTTTCTTGTTGGCTATCGACTTCTTTTGCTTAATGTCCTTACTAAATATAATTGCTCTTTCTATCTCTCTCTATGGCTCTATCTATCTCTCGCCCAACTCTTACTTCTTTACGCTTAACAACATTCAAACACCCAATACACACACTCCACTACCAACCACACTAAAACTACAAACAAAACTTACATACATAAAGCCCAATGAGATTCCTCTTGATACATACAAAGATGCTGCACACAAATCTTCTTACGACATTGAGAAGGCCACAAGCGAAACATTAACCGAAGCTACTGAAACCAGCGAAATCGGTGAAACCACAGAACTTAGCACTGTGAATGTGGATAGTGCCAGCGAGCATTTGTTAATATCGCCCACCTTAGCACCGGCGTATGATCTGGAGACACCTAACACTATCGTGGAAACTACCAGCGTAGACTATGAACCCGCACCACCTGAGCTCTCCTACGCCGAGGGCGTACTTAGTCCACCCCAGGAAAACAACAATGATAATCTAGCCGAGTTGGAAGAACCCGCCATTGAGAGCATAGCACAAACTGCTGCGCTCACTGCGCCACTTTTAAATGAAGACTTTGTTCCTCCTCAGTCAGAGTACGACTTGAGTGCAGATCAGGTTGAGAAAACCGATGTGAACCATCAAGCGGCAAAATTATTGCTAGCAGGTGTCAAGCTGACCTCACACGATGAGGAAACGGGCTTGCGGCACAATAAATTGACTTTGGGCAGACCTATAGTCAGCAGTACCACACCCGTGATGAGCACCTCTACAGAAACCGTGACAGAAATCAGCAGCATACAGGAGCGCATACGTGGCTATAGACGTTTTGCACAGCAGCAGCGTGTGGGAGTGGTCACTGGCAATAGGCCAACACAAACTCCGCTGTATGTAAGACACAGTAATTTACGCAATTTGGCGCGCAGTACAACGCCCAGAACGACAAGCACAAGCACTAGCACCACAACCACAACGGCAAAACCCACACGCAGCTATTTGGAACGTCTGGCTGCTAGTCGTGTACGTTTATCGCGCTTGTCAGTGGCTAAGAATGCACCCAAAACCAGTGACGCAACAACAAGCAGTACAAGCACGACAACAACTACAAGCACCACCACTTCACCGCTGTCACCTGTGCGTGCAAGCATCGATTTGGGACCCAGTAAGAAAGTTTCTGTGCGCAATATAGACAAGGAAACGCGTAGTCCCAATGTTGTGGTGCACAGTGGTGGAGACACAAAAGCCACCTGGGAGACTGTGCACAATAACTTGCAGCGTTTTCAAGTGCAGCGCGGTAATCGTGTCTACACACCCGCCACGCCATCTGCTGCAACAAGTCGACGCAGCACTAGCACCACACCGAGCACCACAACCATAAATCAAACAGCAGTTACTGCGAATCGTGGACGTAATCGTTATAATAGCTATAAGACACAGGTGCAGCGCGCTACACGTGGCACCACAACGCCACGCAGCATAGCTACAAGCAGCGCAAGAACAACAACCACAACAACCACGACAGCACCGTCACTGCGAACCACATCGGCAGCTTTGTCCACACTAGCGCAGCAAATTTCTGCACTAGCCTCTAGCTACAATAGCGGCTATAGCTATGAAGCGCCTGTGGTTACAATTAATGCACCACAGCAGCTCGACACTAATCACAACCAACACAACCACAATACACTATCACAAGCGCATGCCACGCCTACAGTGAGCGTGGCTGCAACCACTCAAGACTCAACTGCTACCATTTCTAATGCTTTTTTGCCCTTTGATAAGTTAACTCGCTCAATTGTTGACGATTCCGTTTTACAGAATTTTAAAAGCACTCAACCCAAAGCCAGCGCACGCAGCTCATCCTCGCATATACAAGCCGCCTATCAAGTTAATCGCAGCCCAGCGCGTGCATCCACGCCGGCAGCCACCGCTTCTAGCACTTTTGGTTATGTCAAACCAGCGATAGCCAACACACCAGGTGAGTTGCATGTTCTTCAAAAACTCGTAACTCCTTAGCGACTCTATCTATCTTGTATGTATGTATGTATGTCTGTTTTCTATTTGTGCTTGCAGCGCTTTCCAGCTTGAGCTTAGCATCACCAGTTTTAGCAACTCCAAAACCGCCTGCCATTGTCATAGCACGCGCTGAGGGCCAGCGCATACAACCCAATTCGGTAAACAATATAATCTCCAGCTTGGCCAGTCAACCAGCAGCCAAAACCACACAGACTGGTTCTTATGTGTCGCTTAATGATTTCTTAAATAATAAATTTGGACAGACACAAGCACAGCAGGAGCAGAGCAGAGCAACCACCTTGCAGCAGCACCAACGTCAGCAGCAGCACCAGCAGCAACCACAACAGCTACACAGCTATATAGCACCACAGTATCAACAGCAGCAGCGTATTGCACCACTTCCACAGCCACAACGCCAACAGCAGTCGCACTATCAGCAGCAAGTAGTGTACAACAAGCCACAGCCAGCAGCGTATCAGCAATATCAGCAGCAACAAACACGTTACCAACAACAGCCACAACAAGTGCAATACCAACAAACACAACAACAGCAACAACGTTACCAACAGCCGCCAAAGCAACAACCCCAACCTCAACAGCAACAGGAGCAACAGCCACGTTATCAGCAGCTACAGGGCGAACCACAGCGTGCCACAATTCAAGCCATACAACAGCCCTATCTAACAGCCAACATCTTTGCACCTTATCAACAGCAGCAACAACTGTTACCCAATTTCCCACCGCTGCCACAGGCTGTCAGTGCAAGCGTCAGCAACAGTGGCCGTAGTGCTCATGGCAGTGAACACCATCTAAATGTGGCACTACCTGCTTTGACAAATGGACTGATACCAGCACCTACCATACAGCTGGCACAAAAACGTAGCGACTCCTCTGCTGGGCAGCTGCAGCTAGCCAACGTTGCTGCCATCAAGGGACGCGAACGTGCCTTTTTCAGTGGCGCCACATCCTATGATGTGGCACAAAACAGTGTCGGCCGTTTGCCCAACGACATAACGCAACTGACGCGCCGACGCCTGCGTCGCTACTAAGCTGCGTTCAAGGTGGCGCCGCCGCATTTACTTCTAGCTATTTATTTATGTTTAATTCTGAGTTAAGTGTACGAATTTTTTACAGTGTAAAATAATTACTTTATGCAAAATGATTTAGCGCATTGTTTTATTTTATATATATATAATTTTGTATTTTTGCATATTTATTTTATAATAAAACGATATATTTGGTAAACAAAGGCTGCTTATTTATGTTTTGTTGTGTTTTTATTTATGAGATTAAATTTTTTATTTATTGTTTATATGTTTAAGATTTAAGTTTAAAATTATTTGCAATACATACAATGCTTACTTAATAAATACAATACAGGGAGAGCATTTGCTTTCGGTAATAATTATATATTTTATGCAATAGTTTATTGTTTTACAATATTCCATTTTAAATAGTTTACGAATGTTTAGCTGCTTGTTTTTTATCCTTTTTTTTTGGTTTTTTGTTTTTGTTTAATTGGTGTCAAACATTTTCTATTTACGTTTACATAATAAACTTATTTTATTAACTAATGCTGCTGTGCATATTACAATTAATTTCAATATCATTTATATGGTATTTAAATTAAATTATTTGTAATAATTAAACATTATGGCATGGAGTATTTGTCTACACTTGAAAATTGTACAAATAATTACAAAAAAAAATTAAATTAAAAAAAACATAAAAACGGACGGTCAAAGCAACATAAAATCAAAGTAAAACAAAAGTTTTCTATAAATCATTACAAACATAATTTTGTAACTAAACATGCAAATACTTGAGTAACTAATAATTAAACATACATTCACATATATATAGTTATTTAGCCCTCTTTCTTTATATGTATATGTGTTGCTTATATATATGCTTAAGCTTTTCACAAAGTTGCTCAATCAATATACAATTTGTATTATACAAAATTTTTAATTTAAAACAGACTATACTTAAATTATTTACAGTTCCTTCTAATTTCTTGTTTTAAATAAAATGCTTTAAAATTACAACCAAATAATTAAGTGCGAACACTAAAGTTATAAACATAAGCATTATGATAATAATTGTTGCAGCCAGCTTATTCAGAGGAATGCACTTGATAGAATTCTTTCTCTCCTCTATAACCATTTATTGTAATTTAAGTCGAATTTTTTAACAATTTGTAAAAAATGTTATTTATATTTAGCACCTGTTTGTCTAAGCGAGCTGTTAGCAAGTTCGCAAATGCTTCTTAGCCGAGATTGAGAGTGCGGGCTACAACAATGTAAGTACGATTATTAACGCTTGGTGGACAGGCAATTGTGCAGACGCACTCGTACTCAGGGAAGCGAGTTGACATTAAATGGTGGCGGTTGTGCTGGAATTTCAACTGGAGGCGCCAAAGCAGCGACGGGAGGTGCTATAAGTTTCGATGTGCCAATCGTTGTTGTTGTTGCTGCTGCAGGCGAGTGTTGTGCACAAAACACTTTGCGATCGCATTCACTAAGACTCCAGTTGGCCGAACGTGCGCAGGGTATATGAGCGGCAGATTTGCATGCACGCTGAAAGCAGCAAATTGTTGCACCGGACTGTGCACAATGTACGCATTGATAGCGTGTGCTCTCCCAGACAGCCGTATCCAGTCCATGCACATGAGCGCCAATAAGTTGTATATCATTAGCCCAGATAGCGCAGTCCTCATGCAGCCAAACCTCATAGCCATGCTCTGAAGTTTTACACATACCACGAAAGGTTTCTATGAATTTCGTCTCGTAGCTGCAGTCGAGTGGATCCACCGAGGAGCATTGGGATTCGTTTTGATCATCACTGATCGAGTGCGTGCTATCGTAGGTTTGCTTTCGTTTGCGTTTGTGCTGAAAAAGAGAAAAATTTCATATTTTAAAGTGATTCCAGTCATTTTTAAGTATCGAACGCACCATTGTAATCTTAGGCGCCTGCATTATATTAGCCAAAGTAGCTGGCACCACTGGTAGGTTTCTTGCCTGCGCCTGCACCATGTCCGTTCTTTTACGTTTGCTTACAAACAAACCATCGATGTCCTGCGCGCCTGGCGCCTGTATCGCGGTGCGGTATTCCTCACAGTCAATCGACACTAAATACGGGCCAAATAGATCACCAAGACCTAGCTTGTGTGGACCATGTTTGCAAAAAACACATATCCATGTAGAATCGGTTGTGTCCGCATCGTAGCGATTACTAAGCGTAGACGAGTGCATGCCACGCACATTTTTGCGCTCATGTGCCGCCTTTTTCACCTTAAGTTGCTTATCATTGACGTCCTCAGCTGTAGGCGTGTTCTTGATAGACATAGTGCCATCGGGTTTAATAAGTATAAAAGGAGATTTTAGCTTTAAATCCGAAACACCATTGCTCTCCTTAGTAGGCGCCGGAGTACTATCCTCGTCGGTTGACAGAGGTTTGCGGCCACCGCCAACTGCTTTTTTTTGCTTCGCATTTTTGGCATTGGCCTTTGAATTCTTGGCATTTGTACTAGCATTTGATGCATTTGCTTTTTTGCCTTTGGTCGCTGTTTTCTTGTTGTTGTTCTTGTTTGGAGAAGTCTTACGTTCTTGAATGGACTGAGCAGCTGCTGCTTCACTCAGTTTGCGTGCGGCTAATGCAGCAGCAGCTGCTGCTGATGTGCTGGGCTTATCATCATCAAAATTTGGCGTATTCGAATCAATTGGAGGATTTGGCTGCGCTTTTTTGCGACCCAGTGTAGTCTTTTTGGGCTTTACTGTAGGTTCCTCGATGGTGAAGCGAAACAGAGATGGATCCATGCCCATTGATAATCTGCGCTGTGGCATACGACGGTTTGGAGCTGCTTTAGCAGCGGCCATTTTGTTTGCCGTATTCTGTTCTGATTTGCTGTTTTCTGCTGATGTAGCCGTAGTTTGCGCTTCTGGTGTCGGACTATGTATTGGACTGGGAATTGTGGATTTCATAGATGCTTTAGTCGCCATAGGCCTTACTTCTGGCGTCGACTTCGTCGTGGACATAGTTTCTGGCAGTTGTGCTTCTAGCCCTGCGGTAGGTTGCGTTATGGGCATTGATTGGTTAATATTATTGGCTAGGGAGCTGTTGCCCAACGCTAACTGGGAACTCAAATCCGTTCTGTTAGCTTGCTCAGCAGACTGAATTGCGGTTGGTGTAGCTTCTTCAGTAGGCTCGTCATCAATGCCAGCAAACATTTCCTCCAGTTTGTCTTCCACCTACAAAGTACAATTGGTTGGTATCACATAATAATAGAGAATAAATTCTTACGTACCTCCCCGAAATGGCAGGGTTCTGTAGCCGCAACGTTTGTAGCCACATGCGATGGCTCTTTGTCAGAAAGTGCAGTTGGATTCTCCTCCTCCTCGTCATCATCATCATGCACACTAACCACCGGCTTGGCATCGATGTTGCCCTGTTCAACCAGAGCTGGTGATGCGGGTGTATCTGTTGTAGCCTTTGTAATATTTTGTTCATTTTTGTGAGTCTCGCTTGTATTAGTGCTGCGACTGCTGTGGCTGCCCCCACTCGAGCTACTAGAACTGCTGCTGCTGCTATTGCTTTGTGGACTCGGCGGCGTGGGCTGCTCACCTACTTTGGTAGGCAAGTCCTGTGAGTCATCTTCATTTTGGCGGCGATGCTGTTCGCTTAGATTGCGCTGCAATAGAGCCTGTCGCTGTTTTTTAGTCTTGGGGTTATCTTCGTTGTACAACGTGGAACTGTTGCTGTTTTCTGCTGCAGCTGCAACTGTATCTTTATCCTTTTGCGGAGAAGTTGTGCCATTCTCCTGGGACACTTCACCATCCATTTTATCTTGCTTAGCTTGCGAACCAAAAGTATGAAAGTCCGTGCCACCATTTTTGGGAGATTTGGCCTGCAACTGTTTTGGACTGCTTGTATTACTGTTTTGGCTAGGCGTGCACTGGCGATTGTCTTGTTCGGCTGGTTCCGCATTTGCACTATTTATGGCATTATCATTAGGCGTTAGTCGCATGACTAAGCTGGACTTGCGCTTCCGTCGCTTGCGACTGCTACTACTGTTGCTGTTCGACTCGAGTGACTCTTCATTGGATGTCGTCATGTACGGCGACTCTGGAGCATCCGGTAAATTGGCTTTTTCAGCATCGCCTGCATTTGCTGTTGTTGCCGCTGGAGGTGCTAAATTGGGCAACAGTGACGAATTAGGGCGATAAGTTGTCGATGTGGATAAATCAGTAATGACAGGCTGCTCGTCTTCATTTTCTTGCACACGTGCTGGTGCCTGCTTGTGCTTAGGCACTTGATCGAGATTCGTTAGCTGTGTGTTGCGGGAATGCATTTCTTGGCTTTGCTGTGTCTGATGCGTTGTTGGCTGCTGCTGCGACGGCTGATGCTGCGCCTGATACTGTGTTGCGCCCATTTGTTGCTGTGGCTGCGAGTTTTGTTGTGGCATGGGTGTGGGTAAATGTTGATTATGATGTGACGCGTAATGCATATGATGCTCCTGTTGCTGTATATGTTGTTGTGGTGCAAAGCCGCTGCTACTGCCTCCATGTAAATGATGATGTAAATGTAATTGATTGTAATCCAAAGGAGCATGAGCAGAAGGCGATTGCGTTTGATGGGTTGTCTGCTGCATGCCAGGTGACTGAGGTGTAGGCGGGGTTTGAGGTCCATTGTATTTTATGCTTGGTGGTGGTGGAATATTATAAGATTGTTGTTGCTGTTGCTGCTGATGGTAATTGCGATGTGGTGAGTCTGAAAGCAAATTAACGGGGGATAACAAAGGGTTGCTCACAGTGAGTTGAAACGAACATACTCTTCTTTCCACTTGTTATATGCTGTGGCAGATTATGCGTAGGAATTTTAGCAGATCCGCTACTATACGAAAAGTCCTTGTTTATCAGTTCTACCGCCTTTTGCATGCTCTTGGCCTATAGAAACAAAATGTAAATAACGTTATGTGCACAAGTTGCAAAGCATGTTACGTACATCATGCTCAAAGCTACGCTTGAGCTGAGCCAACTTAAATGCCTCCTCACGATTGGCAGCTGCTTGCATGTAATGAGACCCAACGTTGTTGTTGCTGTTATGATTGCCATTGCCAGAAGCCAAGCTGGTAGGCGTAGTCGGTGGTGGTGGCAACAAGGACTCACAGTCAGTGCCATTTGCATTTAAATATTTATTACTTGCGACACTAATCGCAGCTGCCGTAGATGTGGGTGCAATCGTGGCCGGTGCATTACTAGGCAGTAGGCTGGCATGAGCATGTTGCGCAGCAGACATGGCTGCAAGATGCTGCTGTTGATGCTGCACGCCTGAAGTTGCGTTTGTAGAAAGATTGTGACTGCAAAATGCACAAATTACTATGGTGTTCAGTATAGGTACAGGTAGTGTTTGTTAAATATTTACATAGCTGAATAGTTGGTGGCATGATGATGTGTTGCTTGCTGTGGATTACTGTGTGATTGCTGCTGCTGCTGCTGTTGTTGTTGCGCTGGCGGCTGCTGCGGCAAAGCAGATTTATTAAGCGGCGCCGTAGCGCTACGACTGGACTGTAGCGACAAATCCATTGAATCAAATGGCAGTGTACCGGATACGTAAGGTGGCGCCAGCAGCGGATTCATTTGATGATGATCCAACTGTAAGAGCACAAGTTATTATTAGCATTTTTGTTAAAATTTACTCTATATACAATATATAGAAGCGTTGGTACATAAGCACAAGGATAATAAAAAAGCACAAAAAAACTAAGTAATTTTGTGTACGCAAGGAACTACTTGGCGGTTTGCAAAAAGGGCACGCACAATTATTTATAAAAACAAAACAATGAAATTATGTATGTATTTGCATATATAGGTAGCGGAGCGGAAGTTAGGTCTAGGCATGGGAGGGTTACGTGCATGCGATTTTGAGACTACGCTAGTTACGTTTTTATGATTGGCCGACATAAAATTATAAATTGCATCTGGCGGTGGCTGTGCTGTGGCATGCCAGGCCAGCGGCGAGCGCACCATGGGCCGTTCGTTAGACATGTGCGCCAATTGCGGTTGTCGCGGTATATACGATGGTATCTGCAGTTGGACACAAATTGAGGCAGCATTTCATCAATATAATAAAACTCAAGTTTGTTAAAAACATTTTCGCAAACTCTGGATGCCCAATGAGGCGTATTTACTTACTTGCAGGGGATTCCATGAGGGATTTTGTGCGGCTTGACTTAAATGACCGTGCGGATGATTATTGTTGGACATGGTATAAACTGGTATGTAACTAGCGTAGTAGCCGGCAAGGTTGTTTTTAATGCTTTTGCTATTATTATTATTATTACAGCTGGCAGTAATTTGCGTGTAAATCTAATAGATGTGCGTGGAATACATTAGTAGTACTAGTAGTGGTAGTAGTGTTGCTGCAACTAATTTTTGAATTTTGCAAGCCGAGACGCTACTGAGTATAGAATACGGCAAATTACTTCTTGCACATAATTAGCAGTGTGCAGTTTTATTTTTTTTTTTTTTTGAACAAAAAAAGAAAAATTTAGGGGCTCTTGTACGTAAGCGACTTGGCCATACGGCATAAGATCCTGTCACAATGCTGATACTGCTATGCACACTTAAGACCGTAGTCCACGAGTTGGCACAACAATTGCAACAATTAACATTCAACAATCAAGCGTAGTTTGACTCGCTTTTCGTGTATAAACAAATTCTGCACGCACTTTTTTCACACCACCCACTTGCAAAAGTTTTCAGCGAGCGGCAATCGGCCATGGTCCTTGCGCGAGCGATAACATGTGTTTGGCCGTCGATATGTTATCGAGGCAGCGGCAGCGCGTTGTTTTGCATGCCTGTCCCTCGCACGACGTTGCTGCACGCTACGCAACAAACACGCGGTCTTTGCAACTACTTGGTTGAGTATGAACCGCTCAGCCGTGTTGGTAAATAATAATAATAAAAAAATACACGCACACACACAGGATGGTAAAATGATAAGCGTTTAGTTGCTGTTGATAACACACACACACACACACACCAACAAATAGACACACACTTAGGCCGTGTCGCAAATACCTCAATTACAGCGCATTGCAGTTTCGTTGCAATTCGTTTGCAAATTACTTGTTTTGGCTCGTAAGCAGCAGCACTTTGCCAGCCATAAAAAAACATGCACCTTCTTGTTTATTTACTTTGTCAAAAGTTCACTGCATATTGTGGCTTTAACATTAAGAACCGCACAATATTTGCAAGTATTTGGCGTATTTCAATAGTTTAAAATATACAAATTTATTTTACGTGTGCTGCTGCACGGTGCGCAAGGTTCGCGTATGAATTGGTTCTTTTTGCACGCGAACCAGCGTACCAGTTCGCATCAGCGTCGGCATAAAATGTATCAATTTTTTGAGTTTAATTGATAATTGTTTACTTAGGTTTTAGTTAATCGAAAAAAAATTATATTTTGTTTAAAAATCTTAAACAGTTAGACAGAAATTGCTTATTATAAACACAATTTATAGCACAATTAAGTGTTGCACAACGATCAAACAAGCATAAATTACAAAACAGTCGGCTTTTTGTCAGCTTGCCGGCTACGTTGCTTGCTATAAAAAAGCGTGCATTTTTATCAAAATTTATTTCAATTAAACAAAATGAACGCTGGCAAACGTGGTGCATTTATTGTATTTGAAGGCTGCGATCGCAGCGGCAAATCAACTCAAAGCCGTCTGCTGAGTGAGTATGATAATTTTCAAATATTTATACGTATTACAAAAACTACTTTGCGTCGTAGTGGAATTCCTGAGAAACAATAACATTCCAGCCAAACACATGGTCTTTCCGGCTAGGACATCCAACATAGGACAGGTGATTAACTCGTATTTATGCAATAGCCAGGAACTGCCCGATGAGGTCATACATCTCTTGTTCTCTGCCAATCGTTGGGAGCATGCAAATGAAATTAAAAAGGATTTGCTTGCGGGCACTACATTAGTAGTTGATCGCTATTCATACTCTGGTGTGGCGTACACCATGGCTAAGGGTCTGAGTTTTGACTGGTGCTATGCGCCGGAGCGTGGACTTGTACGTCCCGATGCTGTGTTTTACCTAAAAGCCGCAGCTGATGTGTTTGCGGCACGCGGTGATTATGGCAAGGAGCGGTAAGTCTTGTGGCTAAGCCAACCTTGAAGTGATGCGCATTGTCTAACTACTTGCAGCTATGACAATTGTGACTTCCAGCGCAAAGTGGCGCAGGTATTTGACAGCATTTGCAGCAAAGAGTCCAGCTATTGGCATACACTAGATGCAAAACAACCCACCAATGAAGTGCATACCAAAGTATGCCAAACTGTTGAAGCTATCTTGGCTCAGATTGAGGGCAAATCCTTGGAAGTGCTCAATTAATCATTGATTCCTAGTATGAGAATTTTGAATTTCTCTCTAGAACTTTGGAAGATCGAAAATTCAAAAAGTCATCGATGCAAGTAAATAAGCCTACGACAATCGTGAAATCGATAACATTTCAATTCAAATTCAAACATTTCAATTATTCAAAATTCAAATTGCAACAAGCGAGGGCGTTAAGCAATCCTCGCTGTATCCTCATTAATTATATAACCCACACAAATCAATGTTTTCGCCGAACGAAAGGATTTACATTGATTTACAACGAGTTGGCTTTAAAATGTTAATGTTCGCATTCTGTTGGATTTGTTGTTTTTGCTGCCGCTTAATTGGTAATTTACGATCTGAACCTGTAATAAATTTTGTTAAATGCCAACAGCATGGCTATATATGTATATATATGTATAAGTGCACTAAATAGTAAAAATTTAATTTTTATGAGTTGTAAACTAATGGTTGGTTCAAAGAAAATGTTATTTCCCTTTGACTATGGTTATCGCTCCAACTGCGTCCATTTGATGCTCCAGTGCAGCAGCATGGAATGGAAGCATTGACCTTCCGATTTAGAGGCGAGTACGCTGCCACTCACGCTACTGAGGTCCACTTCAAAGCAAATATACCAAACATTTAATAGTTTTATATTATATTACATTTGTTTTCTTGGGAGATAAGCGAAGTGGTTTATATATGATGTAGATGATTACATTTTGTATCCCCTTTACCATATATGGTACTAAGGGCATATTAAGTTTGTGCAAGACGATAATGTAACATCCAGGGCGTCTGTGAATCTGTGTGAACGACTAGATCTCAGAGATGGTAAGAGGTAGAGTAGCCAAAAACTTCTTGCTGTCCGAGCCGAAGCACGATTTATTTTAGCTTTATTGTATCGAGGTAAATGTGAAATGGCTTCCATGGAGTCTTTTGCACCAGCTCAAACAAACAAAGTTTTGGGTGAATAATTCTAAAAAGCACTATGTAAAATTTGATCAAAATAAGTTAACTGTATCATAAAATTTTATCCTAGGACAAATTCGATTTTGGCACTAAATTCGCTCTTGCTTGCTTGTGTTTCCTTACCTAATTTCAGTAGTAAAAGCATCAAATTTAATAAAATAATTCAAATTGAATTCAATAAATTTCATTTAGTTTTTCAATATATAGTCAATTTCAATATATAAGAATATTTTAGCCATCTCAATAAGTGTCGAATAAGATCCAAATATCTTGACTATATATCAAAGCTCTCTAAAGAGGCTTGGCGGCTCGAGTTCCCACAGCAACAGCACTGATACATTTGCACAGCACTGGCGATGCTAGTAAAAAGACGCTATTAATCTAAGAAAATCTGAAGGCCTCTATTCTTTTCGAACATCTCCGTTGCTATTTGCTTTTTTTGTTTTCTGATATTGTGACCCAATTCGTTAAGGGGACACAAGCGAAAATACGCCTTGTTTGTGATAAGTTTTTTACAATTTGACTGACAATTTTTTAATATTTTATTTTAATTTGAATAATAAAAAATTAAATTCTTAGAAAAAAAATCAAGTACATTAAAAAAGTAGGGCAACAAATTATATAAAACATATAATCTGCATTATTATGATGTAAAAATGTAATTTGAGAAATTCAAAAGCTGATAAGAATGCAAATGGAACGAAAATATTAGAAACCAGATTATGCTTTGGCGGCTTCTTGAACTACAATATCTACAGAGCCATAATACACATGTTCTAAATTTTTGCAGCCGGCGGATTTATTATATGAAAAAAAATAAATGTGCTAAATTCGGACGCCAACGACTTTGGAATACCCTGTACCACTTTTCTTCAATCCAGTCTTTAATATTGCTAAGTACTCCTAAACATGTTCGCTTGGTTAACTTGGTAACGATATTTTCCTTTGTATAAAAACAAATTGTCGATTTTTTAACTTGAGAGTGCCGAAACACTTTGTAGAGCAACGACTTCGAACACGTTATTTTTAAAAATAAACAACTGGCGCCTTATTGCACCGAATGGATCTGTGAGAACTACAAAATATATTTTCGACCGATTTAAAAAAAAAGTTCTCGCGCGAGAACTAACAAACATACAACTACCCTATATCATTCTGATGTCATTATGAATATAAAAATTTATTTTTTTTTAAAGTTGCATCCCTTTGGATTAAGTTAAACTTTCATTCTATGAAGGGTGTTCGACCTACAATTTCGGCTTGCACAAACTTAATATGAACTCTGTATTATAGAGTATACGAAATGCGAAATGCAATGCGGTTTGTTTATCAGATAATATTCTAGTAGAAAGTCCTTTCTTGGGAAATAAAGGATTCATTGAAGTGCAAATAGTTTTAAAGTAGACGTGCTTTCAAAAGTCCTAAGGCTCCAAATCATTAACATTAATTTGCACATAAAGGGTGATCTTTTGGCTACGTGTCTTGTGTTTATGTTAGAAACGTTTAGTTTGGTCTAAAACCTAACCATAAAAGAAACAGATTTTGTAAATATTACGTTTTATTATTAAAATTCAAGATTTTTGAACCCAGGGTTATTTTCAATTCTTTGCAAGCTGTTATAAAATACGAGTGATGCAACCAGGGCAACCAAGGGAGCCAGCAGTGCGTTCCACACAGTGTCAAAGTTTGACATGCATTGCTGGTCGCCAGTTTTCATTTTTCGAAGACGGCGTTTGGCGTAGCAGTATTGTGAATGGTGAGCTTTGTCGTACGAGGGTAACATACTTTTTTCTGCCTTAAAAATCAACTTGTTTTGTTTTTGGTTGAAATTCCAATAAGCAAGCTCATAAAAAATTACCCTTTATTTATGCTAACTTCAAATTCCATTGTTTAAAAAATAATTTCAAATGCAAATTCGCCTTCAAATGCTTTTGCACGTATGGGCTTTGTGAACTTCAGTAGTCAAGAACAGCCCAATTCATTTTTAAAAAGCTTAGTTAACATTTCACCACGAACAGGATATTCTCGATGCAGCCATTATTAATTCTCAATGTATGCCCACATGATCTATCCCGAAACATTATGCAAACAATTATTATTCAACGAATATTTCCTATAGCTCTCAAATAACTTGCACCAACTCGGTTTGTACACATAGTTTTTATACCTTCAAGTATGTAAACAATTACAATTAATTAATAAGATGATATAGGGACCCAAAAAAAAATAGAGAGAGATAGGCTTACGCTTAAGCACCGCAAGTTCTTGCTACCGCAGATTTATGGATCGATTCTGAAATAAGGCCTTGACAACACACCTATGTCGACAATTTGAGATCACAACGTACTGGGTGAACTTTGGGATCAAGAAGTAATGGGCAAAGCCAGCGCTAGATATACCAAGAATCTGCACAAGCAACCCAAAGCACTTGACGATTAACTCGCTGGACTGCAGCCAAACTCTAAGAAATCTCAGAAAAGATTTGCTATTGAATAGGTATTAAATTCACAATACTCAAAACCGAACCCTGAAGTAAAGATAAATATCTTTTAAAAATAAAAGAAAGTACAGTCGAACTATGAAGAATGCATTAAAGTAATTTAAGTATTGTATTTTTGTTTGGTGTTTAGCTTACTGTGTCTGGGTTGCCAAACGCGTTTTTGGGAAATTTGTTGATAATATGATGGTTTGACCCAAATGTGGACTTCTGCGAGGCGCTATAGGCAATTAGGATAAAGTATGTTTGAAAACTTACTTGATTTTCATCGCAAGACCAAACGACGGGTACTCAGTTGATTTTGACAGCTTACCGAAGTAACAGGAATGCCTCAGAATTGTACAATGAATACTCTTAAAATACAATTGACGTATTAAAACATTTCAATTAAAAGACAATTCTGACACAAGCAATCGAGAGTTTTGAAACACTGCAAGCACCGAATTTGTTATCGAAACGTAGCGTTGAAGTATTTTCCAACACATGCATGACTGTCAACTATCGTTGGTACCTATTATTATATATTTCGATAAAACAAATTCCAGAGTTTGAGTACATAAATGACTAGCTGACTCCTATGAAGGTTGCAATGTAAAAAATCAAGTTTGGTGCTTATTAACTGAATGTTTTATTTCAGATCTACGTTAATGAGAATGATAAAATTGGTTACCTTGTATTGTAATCCTGGATCTTAGTGTAATACAGATTAAAAATAAGGATGTGCTTTTCATGTTGTAAACTTTGTTGTTATGTTTTTTAAATCTAAAGATATTTTACTGACAATAACACCAACTCTTCTTGCAAATTTCAAGATGACATACGACATTTTTGCATAATCTTTCTCACCTTAGACATTTTAAAAGTAATAATGGTGGGTTATGTTAACTACCAAAGAAAATCTTGTTTATGAATAAAGCGTGATTTTTTAAGACATTAAAAATCATTTTAAAACCGTTCTAAATTTCAGACAGTGCTATAAATCCATCAAGGTTTACTGTAAAATCGTTTTATATATTTAAAAATACTTATAAAAAGTTGAAAAAACTCGGAAACTTCTATAGCCTTTATATAGGTACTTTATTTTATACAGCAAATAGCTGCTTTTCTTTATAGAATGTCTTACAACAATTTTTAACGTTAATCTTTTTTATTTCTTGCATTGCCTTATTACAAAAATGTATGTTCCGCTAACAACTGACATCAAACCATCAATAAAGATATTTACCCTAAGGGCGTTGAACTTAATTATATCTGTAACCAGCCTAACTCAAATTATATTGCATATTCCATAATATTTCCAATTGATGTTTTGCAACATACATAAAATCATGTCTCGCTTGGTCCTGATGCCATTAACAGCTGCATTTTCAAGAACTGCCTTCATTCCATCTGTACACCTTCAACTTTTCTTTTCAGTACTGTACCTATATTCTTGTATCTTTCGTCTGTCTCGATTGAATTTAATAGCATCCTTATTCATAAAAAATTTCACTAATATTATCGCGAAATGTCTACCACTACTATTTCTAAGCTTTCCTTGATTCCTGAGGTCTCCGACAAGATTGCTATATCAATCAATTCCAATGTTTCTGCAGTTATGTAATATCCACCACGCAACATGGATTTATTAAAACTTGGCGAACTTTGATTAAGAAGAACATTAGAACTTTCTCTAAAGTAAGTACAGCCTTTGACTCTGTAAAATATTCTCTTCCTCTTGTTAAACTGTCAGGATTTGATTTTTTGTCAAGCCCTTTAATTCGGATATCGTTCTATCTAACAAACCGAGTCCAAAAGGTAATTTTAAATGGTTGTGAATCTATAGAAATTAAAGTCACGTCAGGGGTACCATAAGATAACCACTTAAATCTCTAATTATGTAAGCTATTTTTAAATTAGCTTCCTCGAATAATCTTGTCCTCTCGATGTTAAACTTGTGCATGATTTACAACGATTTTAATAAAAATAAAATGTAGCGATTTTTTTTAAATATCTTTCGATATGGTAAGTTTTTATAATCTTAGAACGCATCCACAGCGTGTCTGACCTTTGTATTTTGTTGAGTACCAAAGTTAAATTTAATAATCACAGTTGCATCATTGTGAATGAAGCTAGAGGTGTTCTAGCATTTATTGAGTGATGGTCCAAAGAATTTAACGAACCTTATAAAACTAAAGGGATCTATGGTTATCTTGTGTCTGAAATAGGGATTCAAACATCCGAATGATGCACTTTTGTTTTTGCTATAAAATTGATTTCACTAAATGATCTCAGGACATGCCAAGGAGGGTTATTTCTGGCCAAGTTCCGACACCGGCGCATAAACACTTTTCTAAACAAAGTACAAAAGTAGCTCGTAATATTCGACCTGGAGCAATCCAATCCAGATCCAATTTTACTTTACATGATTCCTTCCGCGTATTATGATCTAACAATAATAATCTTTACGATATTCTCTCGTTCGAACTGTCTATTCAATCCATCTTCTATCCTAACTTATTTTGATTTACCCCATCTAGCGTTCTCGACCAATCCCCCACTTGGTCAAGGTTAAATTGTTGGCGCTTATTCGTCAATTAAGGTGTAAATTGTATTGTGACTAAGTGGAAACAGATGTAGTTTGTAATAGTGTAGCCAGAGTCATAGATGAGACGGTCAATATCTATATATCAGGCTAAGGATTAGTATTACATTAGTATTGCTAATACAAACTTTCCGTGCTCAATTCTTATATTTTTTATTTTTAATATGATTATTATATTACCTCCTAAATAAATAAATAAAACAAACAACAACACCGTTACAGCCTAAAAATTATTTACTAAAAAAATCACCCTTTACTATCGTAATATCGCAAAATTTTTGAAAGTATATTTTCGTTAAGTTATTTCGACGATTCGTTGTAACTGCTCTTACCATTTCCACACAAGTCCGATTATTTACTTCGACAGTTATTGCTGTCTTTCGTTGTTTTTGTATCAAAAGATCTCATAATTTCGATGCTTCACTGTAGTTTGCTTTATTAAATACATTTTATCAATTCATTTCGAACAAAACAAATGCTTTTACTTCGCTTAAGCATTTAATCATGCCTAACTTTTAATATTTTGAACTATCGTAATTATTGCTTAATTAAGCAAAAAAAAAAAATTAATTTATGCAGCCCAAACTTATAAACTATTCGACTAGAATTAGGAATACTTTCAGATTTGCTGCGCAAGCGGCGACATGGCCACTTGGTCTTGGTCCCAAACTCTCAAGTCAACAACAACACTCAATTCAATTCGAAGTTCTCAAAGTCAAGTCCCTCGCGTCTGCTACGTGTGTTTTGACCACGGGTACGTAGCCTCAACTGGCGGTAGCCCACACCTGGCGCATAATCAATGTTGCCAGCACGTCCATGTACGCTGTTCAGCGTGCTGAAGCGTTTCTGTGACTGATGATAGGAGGCTATGTCGCCGTAGCTATGCTTGGGCCACATGCACTCACAGCCCGAGGGTACAGTGCGTGTTTCCGACTCCCAGCAACCGGATGCTTCATTCAAGCGTATTAGATGTATGGTGCGATTGAGCTGTATGCACGAAAAGCCGGTAGCCGAGCAGATCTGTAAGAGAAGATCGGTTAGTAGGATTGCTTGTGGACTGACAAAGGGCCACGCATGTACCTCACGTTTTTCGCCTCCACGCTGCTCCAGCAATAGGGCACGCAGCAGCGGCAGCTCATTATTTCGAAAGCTGTAGTCGTAGTTGTGCGTGCGGGAAGGCTGTGGATCATAGTTGTGGGCGCAGGTTACTTCCACGTAGTGATTTGGTCGATAGTCACCGCTTTCCAGTTTAACAGTCACTCGATTGGTTGGACAAAGCGATTGATAAATAATCTATACAATGACAAAGATTAAAGTAAATGAATTAAGAACAAGAGATATGGAGTGTTCATGAAAAACGTTTACTGAAAGTTATAGATCCCGAAAACATAGGGGACAAAAGAGCCGGAAAACATCGATGTATCGTATTCTAAATTGGAAAATAATAAATGCAAAATCGGGAGAGAAGAGAAGGACCATTTTAGGTGAAAGAAACTGGAGCTGTAAAAGTGCGAGTAGGTGTTAAGTGAGAGAAGAAATCCCTGAAAGTTCAAACGAATCAAGCGTATGACGTAGTCTAGATGAGTGTCTTGCGGATTGTTAGTTTTGCCGATAGAAAGAGGTTACTGCTTACACATCTGCTTACTAAGATCATAAGTAAGTGAAAAACTAAGGTTAAGAACGATGGGTGCCGAACGTGAGTCGTTTGTGCTCTTAAGAAAAACATAAATACATTGGAATTTAGGTGTGATGGCGGACAGAATCCCGTGGACCGACATGTAGCCATAGCGCATGGCAGAGGATACATCTGCCCAGATAAGATATGCGGCGTAGTGTAGTTGACGGCCCTCAAGGCCGTGGAGGTGGGAAACGCCGATAAAGTCTGGTTGATACGCTCGGATCCGATCAGTACAGTAGCAAAAGTTGTCCATAAATGTCCCACGGGGAGGACGACATTCGAATTTTTTTGAAAATGCCGCTTTGTGTTAAAAGTATATTTATTTGAATATGATTTCCCTAGCTTTGTAACAATTAAATCATATTAGCCCGTATTATTTCTAATCTTAAAGATGAATTTTCAATCAACCTGTTGTGAGAAGTGTAAAGTTCCTCTTAGATCTCAATTTAAAAATATTTGGTAAACAGATTCTATATAAAATTGTTGTAAGAAGTGTAAAGTTCCTCTTAAATCTCAATTTAAAAATATTTGGTAAACAGATTCTATAGCATACACTGATTAACTCGATTTATTTCATTTGAAATCAGCTCTAATGAGCTGCTATTAAATATGTTGGTAGAACCGATTTCTTGGGAATATGACATATCGAAAGACAGTGACTTAGAAACGGTTGGATTCAGAGCAAGTATCAGTCAGAGCGCTGATCTGCTGTAAAAAGGGAAAATCGACTAAGCATCGAATCTGTTTTTTAAAGAAAATTAAGTAAATTTTGTGAGGACACAAATTGCGACTTTGCTGACTTTGAATAAAATTTGATATTATTCGTATCATAAACTCCAACACATGGAGGTTTTGGGTAGAAGAAATCAAACTCGCAACGGCCAATACTTATGTTTGCTCTTGGGACACCAGGGATCCCCTTGAATTTAACAATTCGAAATTATCAACCCTTTAACGGAGTTCACTACTTACCCCCTCGCTAGGGCTGTGATGCTGGGGCGGCATAACACTGCGTACAAGACGTTTGCGCACATTCTGTATGCCATAGGGTAGCTGCGCATTGAGCTCATCTTCATCCACATCGTCGGCTTCATTGCCCACAGCGTAATCCTCCTCGCCTTCATAGTCGATAGGTTTATCGTCTAGTGACTCGTAGTGCTCCAACTGACCTCGTTGCCTGAAAAAGCACAAACATGGAAATAGTTAAGCGTATTAGAGGAGCTGTGGCAATGAATTTTTGCCCATTCTGGCGGAGCATTTTACGCTTCGTCGCCGTTGCCTGCAGCTAAAGCGGATACAGTTGCGGCTGACTGCAAAAATTTTCCATTTCTGTTTTTTTTTTTGACGTTTATCCTTTGTCTCTTCCTATAAATGGGATGGATATATGTATATCCTCGTACTGTGGTGCATGTATATGCATAGTGTATGTGTAGTATACATAGAAAAATTGTTGCAGGACACCCTGCTGCACCCTTGACACAGCGGCGCATCATTTCGCATTCAACTGCAGCAAATGCCAATGAATTTTTAACTTTTATTATTATTTTCTTTTTTTTTCGTTGAGTTTCTATTTTGCGGCGTTTTCTATTCGCGTTTCACTCTTTGTCTGCCACAAGGCTGGCTACGTTATACGTTGCTGACTGTACCTAGGAATAAAAACGGATTTCCCTTTTGCCTTGTCGATTTTTTACTTTTCGACATTTCGCAGTGTGTAGCGAAATAAAAAAAATGTTTATATTAAATATATACATATATATAAAAAAAAATTCTGTGATAGTTTTGTCGCAAAGTTTGTGAAAATTTATAGGTAATGGAATATTGAGCGCTTTGCTGTTGTTGCAATGGAAATGTTTGGCTTACTGGCAAGGTTATGATACAAAAGATTTCGATAAATTCCAAAATAAAAGAAAACTTTTTCATCTATTGTAGATTAAAGTGTAATCGCATATTTATTTATCTATAAACTTTTTATTTTTTTTTCAAAAATTTGTGAATGGTTTTTAAACTTATTTATAATTTTTTTTTGTTCCAGGCAATTTGTGTATTTCACTTGCCAGTAAATGTTTTTCACCAAAATTTTATAGTTTTTGTCGCATTAGCGGCGAAATATGTAAACGAAGCTACTTTTACATCCTGTAGCAAAAGGATTAACATATTTTCTTTGTTTAAATTTAGACAGCAAACAAATAAACTGTATCAAATTCTGAAATTCGATTTTCAATTCTGAACTATATTTTGAAAGACATGAAGACTCTTACACTGGATTGCTACTTTAGATGAAAAATGGATAACACCAAGATGAAAAAATAACAAGGCAGAATTACATGATTAAAAGTCGTTCGCAGAACTTTCGGATACGATAACTGATTCTTGCTTAAGTACTCATAAACCAACATAAAGCGTTTTGTATTAAATATTGTATTGTATTAGGAAACTGTAAAAACCTTAACTCTAGGGAATTTGTCTTATAAAACGGATTTATTTCCGATTTAAGCATGGAAGCTATATGATAAAGGTGACCGATTTTGATCAAGTTCCACACAGTGATTTGAAAGATTTAAATTTTTTATAAACCGAATTCGGTAAGTTAAAAAACAAACTAAGTACAACAAATTGTGTGTTAAAATCACCGATTTGTCATTTACAAGCTAAAATCAACCGATTTTTGTCAAATTCGAAGGAGTATTGCAAAAATTAGATAGCGAAATATTGCATTTTGTAACATTTGCATTTGGTAGGCTTTATGTGAGCTATATGATATAGTCCACCGATTACGTAGTGATTAGATTGACTTAGATACTTTTATAAACAAAAAAAAATAAATATATCGAATTGAGTGCCAAAATTGACCGCTTTGAAAGTTCTAAAAAACTGACGAACAAGAAGAAACTTCTGGGTACCGAATTTGGGATATTATACCCTATAGTAGCAATAAATGATTTTAAGACTATTTAGACTTTAATTTAATATTTGAGGTAGTTCGAAACAACACCATGGCAGCTATATCATAAATCTGCGATATAAAAAAAAAGCAAGATGTCCAAAATTGGCAGAAAGGCAAACGGAAATAATAGAGATATTCCCATGCTGGCTCGGCCTTTGGAGCGGCGACCGAATAGTCAGCAATAGAAATTTTATTTTAAAAACAGTATGCCGCCCATTTGGCTGTAGGCAAAATAAAAAAAGGAGATTTTGTTCCAGTTGAAGAGGATTCTAATCCTTCAGGATAACAAAAAAGTATAAAGGAGACATATTGCATCTTATATTGAAAATTAAAAAGAGAGGAGTTCAATTGCCGAGTTTTTAAAATAATGAAAATGGATTTCTGTGTTTGAAAATCTAAATTTATTAAAATACTTATTAATGAAGTTATTTATAGGTAGTTTTTATATCCCTGTATATCCCTGGTATTAATAGAGATAACCATATGCGTGTGATAGAATATAGGAAGAAGTTTATCTTAATATTTTTAAAATAATTGTTGAAACAATTAATTTATGCTTTTTAGCCGACAAAATATTATTTACACGTGTCGTCCTCTAAAGTATTATTATTTTCCATTTGTTCGTTGTATTAAAGTAAGTAAATTTACTAAATTTAAAATGCTTTATCTGTATAAATTGATTTAATTTATTTATTCTCTAAGTGAAGCCCTTTAAAAAGCGCATGGCTTTGACCTTGCACGCAATTTAAGAAAAATAATTCGCACATGCGGTTCTAGCCCCTTTCAATATGTCTCTTTTATGCTCTTTTGTTATCCTGAAGGGTAACAACCCTCTCCAACTAGAGCGACATCTCTTCTTATTTTTTTGTTGTCTTTTCCCTCTGCCATTCGTAATCATTGGCAGCAGAATCACTTGATCCGTTAAGCCTGATCCCGTTCTGTTGTTGGGCACAAACAAAGGGAATACCAACAAATGCAGAGCACAAACTAGAGGAATACGGAAAAAAAAACAAAAACAAAATCCGTAATCTAAGAAATCTGCTTAAGCGCTTATGCTTACGTCAGCAGTGACGTCACAAAATTGAAGGAACTTTTTGGCTAGTTGCAAATCATTTTCGGTCCTTAAAGCGTCATGGTCATTTATTTAGTATGTCCTCACACACACACACACACACACACACACACACACACACACACACACACACACACACACACACACACACACACACACACACACACACACACCACGCACATACACGCAGATTTATGCTTACAAAGTTGCAGCTAATTTTTTGTACGGATTTTTACATTCTTTGGCAGTTTTTATGCTCTTACATATAAAAAGTATACCTACATTTAATGAAAGGAATGTAACAGATACTACAAAATTTTTCATAGCCTTTTATTTGTTTGAAGTTCGCATTTTTAGCTAATGAAATAAATTAATTATATCATTAGTAGAGTGATAGTAATAGTATAATAGTAATAGTACCACCCTTGGGTATTGTTGCTTATTTATTGTGGGCATATCGAAATTAGAGAAGAAATTATCTAATACTACTAAAATAAATCTAAGACTTTTCGAAAATGTTATAACTTTGCAAAAGGTAGGATGAGAATACCGAAATCTGACACTAGTTGACATATATATATATATATATATATATATATATATATATATATATATATATATATATATAGGCATATTTCGAAGTAAAAGGAAACGAACAAACTTTGAATGTATTGAAAATAAAAAATATATTAAAAACGAAAATCTGCAAAAAACAAATAAATATGGCTCTATATTTTTGCTTAATAAATGTTCAATGGCTCTAAAACTCCAATGCTGTACACTATATATTTGTAGTTATGAATTTTTATTTATTTATTTTACTGTACTAAATCCCTATATAAGTAGTTTCTGTGTTCTTCCACACTCCGGAAGTATAAACTTGATTGAAGCATAATTTTTGTTCAAAATGTTAAAAAAAATTTACCCGTGGATAAATAAACATTAATTTTGCCATTAAATTGACTAGAGAGTGCCAAGTACACATTGCCAAAAATAAATTCTTGTTAAGAAGTAAACTATGATAAAATAATTAAAAAACTAATTTTGGAAATATCGGCCATCGGCGGTCTCGCTTAAATTTTTTTTCTTTATATTATATTAATATTTATTTTGATACAAATGGTATCTTAACTATATGCAAGCCGAAAATGTACCCCGAAAGTTATCTTAAGTATGGCTCGAATGACTAGAAAAGGTGGACATACCTTCTGTCTGTCCGTCTGTGTAAGCGCGAAGATGGAAAAAGATAAATCAACAAAATTTTCACGAAGAAGATTTTGATACCCTACTTTTGATACCCTGATTAGATCACATACGGCGTGTTGCAATAGCTTAGAAAATCAAAAAGTTATTGATGCATTCGTTTGTTTATAATAATATAAAAACTTGCCTTACAACAGTTTCTGATCATTCTAAGCACTAAGTCAAATTTAATCAAAATCAGCAAACTTTATGATATAGAGCATATGCCATAGTGCATTGGGAAAACAATTCGCCTCAGGAAACGTAAAACAAAGTATGGCTCCCATATTTTTAGAGAAAAATTAGCTGTTAATCGAATCTTTGATGCAATTTTAATTTAGATTTTGATATCGGGAATTTATTATATGCTAAATAGAGCATAAATTAATGGGAAAAGTACTTTATTATACAATTGCAATAAGCTACTAAGAAGCAAATCTATAGATTTTTTACATTTTTTTTTTTTGAAGATGTTGTCACCCAAGTTCCAAGTTCTGTTTAATACGACACTGCCATGAGAATTGCTTAAAAGCGCCTACTGCAAAAATGTTGTATGTTTTTAAAGAGATATCAACAAGTCAACTAATTCAGTGTGCTAAGCATTAATTATAACTGATTTAAAAACCAAAAAACCTACAGAGTACCTCTTAGTCATATTCGACATCGTTATTTTTTTTAAATAGTCGTTCTGCGCTCAAGAGCAAATTTCCCAAAATGTGATAATTTAGATATAAATAAATTCATTTATTCTCCTTTACTAGGTCATCGCTTTAAATGCGGGGCATGGAGATATCTCTATTAAATGTTGTTTGAAGAGAACATATACCAACAGCTTATAGTCGAATTGGTATGACGGTGTCTATTATTAAAAGAGATTTACTTAGCCAAATAGAGTCCTTTTCTAGTATTGCCAGTGTTAGGTAAATGCACGACTGTCGCTGCGAGGAACTCAAGCACTGACTTTCGGATTCAGAGGTGAGTTTTTTTTTTGCGAATATTTAGATATTCGGAGATTAAACTGGGATCGCAGCATTCGTTTTGCCGTCCTATTCATGCAGACTTCGCCTTAAAAAATTACATTCTCTAGTGATCGTAGAACTTGCCACGGCGTGCTATTTTTGCATAAGCTTCTACTCGGTCTCATTGACTCCAATACACTCCTTATCAAAAATACTTTCATCATTCCTTCTAACTTAACTTTTTGTAGATCTAATAACGCGTTACACGATCCTTTTCGTGTCTTATGCGTAAATTATAATGACCTCTATGATTTCCTCCCTATTGAACGGTCTATCCAATTCATCTCTTTATCTATTTTATCTCTTCTTGATTCCCCAAGTCGAGTTTCTTTGACCAATCACAAACTATAAAAACCCAACTTTGTCAACGTTGTTCTCTGGCTTCCCTCTTTGTTATAAAATGTTTAAAATTTTATGTTACTTTCTGTTTTCATCTTTCCAAGTTTCCCAGATGTGAGACGGTGCATATCAATAAGAATTTTACCCATCAAGCTAGGAATATGGATTAGTTTTATTTTATTTTTTCCTCGTTATCAATTATTATTCCTTATTTTTGAAATGTTTAACTTGTTTAATCTTAAGGTCAATTGGACTTAGTTGTACTCATTTGTTAATAATAATTAAATATTATTTTTTAATTAGAAAAAAGGAATCATAAAAATGCTTCTATAATGGCTCCCTTAATTAAGAAACTATTTTGTAGAGTATTCCCTGACCGGATACTACGTGGACTACATGTATTGTTTGTAATTTTTTTTTTTGTTGCCTACCTTTGTGGGTCGCTGCGTACGCGACGTTCCAACATGATGCGTGACTCCAGTTGTTCTTGTTGCTGCTCCTGCTGCTGTTGTTGTTGTTGTTCTAGTATGTTCTGAATGTTGTTGTTATTGTTGTTATTGTTGTTGTGGTTATTGTAGTTGTTGGTGTTGCGGCTGGCATTGTCAACAAAAGCTCCTACACCTTTAACGGCCTCATTTAAGTCAGACAATTGCAAACGGAAGTCATTGCGAGCATCCTCAGGATCATCATCAAAGAGGCGTTGTTGTTGGTGTTGTTGTTGTTGTTGTTGTAGTGACTGCTGCTCCTGCTCTTGTCGGCTATTGCTACTGTATATGCTCCTGGGATTTCCGTCAAGTTTTTGTTGCTTTCGCTGCCATTTTGTTGTCTCTTTGTTGTAGTAGTTATAGTTGTCATTGTTGTCCTCGCTGTTGCTATCTGCAATGGCATCTCGACTGCTGCCGCCATAGTCGTACTCATATTCGTTGTTGTTGTTGTTGGTGTTGTAGTTGTATCTGTTGTTATTGTTGTTATAGTCATGGTATCTATTGTTTTTAAGCACAAATGCGCCCATCGATGCCGCTGCCGACGTCGCTGCCGCCGCATTATTCAGCTGCTGCGGCTGCTGCTGCTCGCAGGCAAAGGCAAGTGTTCGCTTGGAAAAAGTACAAAATGTGGCAACTACAACAATGGCGGCGACAAGCAACTGTAAATGCGGTAAAGATAAAAGCCAAAAAGAACAGTCAGATGAAAATAGAAACAAAACAAAACAAAACAACAAAAATCCTTGTAGTCCTTGTGAAATGTTAAACAATTACTTTTACTCTCC
The DNA here is from genome assembly GCA_035046065.1 of Chymomyza procnemis. Classification (NCBI taxonomy): domain Eukaryota; kingdom Metazoa; phylum Arthropoda; class Insecta; order Diptera; family Drosophilidae; genus Chymomyza; species Chymomyza procnemis. The sequence goes on along the minus strand of JAWNOJ010000023.1, from coordinate 3,518,398 downwards.
TCACATTGTGGTTACTAATATTATTCGAATAGTTAGCGTTATCGTAAAATGAAATAGTTTTCAATATGGCGCCTTGGAGTCTGGAGTATGCTACTCCATTGGCATTGTTACGAGATGATGCTGACAACAGGTGGCTGTTGTGTACAAGAGAGGCGTGGACTAGTACTTATGGAATTTTTATGACTCGTTTGGTGCCATTTTTTTCTTACAAGTGAAATGAAAAACTAGATAATGGATACGGATAATTGAACGTTGGTTGCTATTGCCAATCAATTGAATTCTACTTTTTCGAAAATGTAGACTTTAAAATGTTTTCTAAAGCAACGATGAGCAGAACACATACCAGCAAACAGCTCTTTGTAAGCAGTGCAGTCAACAAGTGCACAAATGAGCACGAGAGCAAAAATCGAATAATGCCGCGCAGTCGGTATAGTAATTTTGTGCTTTAAGTCCGGATGCTGTTTAAATTAAGAGTCTGCTCATCTGTGGTGTGTATAAACACTTTGAAATCAGAATTTTTTGGCTTATTAAAATAGACATCCCCGAGGATGAAGATCCAGAGCTAAATTTATACGCCATAGTAGAGTGTTTTAATAATTAACCAAAGAAAATGCAACAAAAGTAACATTTCAGATACAGTTTGCCGTTTTTCTTTGCAGCGTAACTGTGGAACTTAATGTGAATCTACAGATGTGGTTAAAGTGCTTTATAGGGCATAAACTGCGAATGCTGTAGATGTTGTTGTAAGCCGCTTAGCAAACAAATCGCTTACTAATTTAACTAAACCTAAAACCGACTAACCAAGACGGGTTAACTTAAACAGCAGCTGCAAAAGTTCTTTAACAAAATGTCAAACTCCCATTGGGTTACAAGTGCCCAACGATGACAATCAATGCGTTTGTTTTCTACAAAAAGGAAAAAAAAAACTTATGGATAGCCCCGAGCATAAATGTCAACAGCAAAACCGAACCAATACCAAATCTAAAACGAGCTAGAACCAAACCAAACCAAAGCCAAAGCCAAACAAGCCGAAAACTTTTTGGTCAAGTGAAAGCCGTTGGTGATGCTGCACGCGCCTATTTAGTGGTTTTTGGTTGCGTTTTCGCCTTTGGCGACATGGAATGTCAAACTTTGGGTCTACGTCCAAGTTCACATTAGATGTGTCAATGCGTGTGTGTGTGTGTGTTTGAATGCCTGGATGGGATGGTTCGCTTTGATTATGTGGCCGGCCAGCTAAGCCACTCAACTCACAAAATGCTTTAAGTAAAACGTTGCGGCATATTCAGTTTGTTGCACAGAACTTGGTACATAGAAGGATAATATGCTACACGCGTAAGCAATTGTTTGATGTGGTTGCCCAATTCACACCCACACACACACACACATACAGCATCACAAAGGATACCAGCGCACACCGAGAGCAAATCAATACACTCGCATGCATATCGCATTCATTAGAACTATTTGCTACGTGACCGAATAGTTACAGCTTGGCCCATTGGAATCCTTAAAAATAATATATAAAACCCAAAGTTACGCTTTATGTGGCTACAACTGTAGTCTACGTCTTGTTTAGGATTCATGAGATTATGTAATGGCAGTGTAATTTGGGACCAATGTTGTCAAAACAGAGAACCTTAACTATACTTTTACATCAAATAAAAGCTTTTACAAAAGAAACACCAGCTTGGGTATGTATTCGTGTGTTCTGTGGCTATAATTCTAGACATTTTCAAATCTATCTGTGTTTTGTGTCTATTGTGACTTAGCAATGAGCTTTTGTTCTCAGCAGTTCCCAAAAACAGTTTTTTGGCTGAAGCACTGGTAACTAAAGGAATTGGGCGTTTATTGTAGCTAAGATAATGGGTGTTTTTTTTTTGTACCTTTGTTTTGGGAATAGTTTTTATATTTTATATTATTTATATTTTATATTATTAATTATTTATTTTTATAGCTAAAGCGGCTGGCCTGCTCTGTATTACTGTCAATCACGTGCAGTTAGGGAATAAAATGTAACCATGAATGAAGTTACAAACGAACAGCGCTTGTGAATTATTAAATTTTATTATCAAAATTTATCATAAGTAAGGCAGGTGTCATTCCCCATTTGCTAAGTTGTCAATAAGCATAATTTTCGGTTATGGACTGAAAAACAACCAGAAGCGTTGTAATAACTATGATACCCGGCTGAAACCTTGCGAATGCTCAAAATGAAAGAGCTGGATTTGGTGAAGATGTTGTTTCAACAAAATGGAATCAAACGCCACACAGAACACAAAAGAGTGATCGAAATGTTTGGGACTGTAAAAATAACTGACTAGAAAATATAGTTTAAGGCCTCTAGATTATTGTTTGTAGAGTTATGCTTACTCTCCTGCATACTGCCCGGCCAAAACCTATGCGGAGGTGTAGGGTGTCTAACAAACGAAATTATCCTGCTTGCTGAACACAATACCCAAAATGTGTATGGGTGCCATCACATGGTAAAGCGTAAGTGTTGGTTGGTTGCATGGTCGCTAAAAAGGGGAAAGGGGACCCTTCCCATAAACCCTGTATACTGTATTTAATTATGAGCTACCGGCCCATAGAGATTGCACAAAAATTAAATCTCGCGTAAGGCCGGCCTATTTGCTGCGCAGCCGTGGTCACATTCGCATGAATCAACTTTAAAACATTAAATTCTATCGATATGTTTGTCGTACCAACGTTTACATAAAACTGCCTTTAAACAATAAAATATATTGAACTTTTTGATTCTTGAAATGTTTATTTCCCACTAATTTCATATATATTTTTGCATGTAACTTCAATGCTTACTTATTTGAACGAAAATTGAATTGTATTAAAATGAATATATGAGTCGCATTTTTTTGCTAATCTTAAAAAATTACCCTGTTTGTATATGAGAAAACCTTAGAAATAGGAATATCTTTACTTCCCAAGCTATGAACTTATATTGTCAAGACGATCTATGCATTAAATAAAACATGTTTTAAGGTTTTTATCTACTTCATTCGTAGTCGAAGGAAAAGTCGAAGGAATGCGTGTACTTTTACAGCCGTTGCAGATTTGATCTGTTATGGTTACTTTTTTGTACTTTCTTTTATTCTTCCAGTTTTCATTGCAATACACTTCTGCGAATTTACAAGATTTCTTTATGCCTTTTATTCTTAAGGCGGACCCCATCGACTGAGGCAAAAACTTCTTTCATTTGCGCTTTTCTCTGTTGCATAAGTTAAGACAAGTTTGTCAAACTATTTGTATGGAATTCACAATTTTCTGTTGATGAAGTTTTCCCAACACTCACTCCGACTCAGAAACTGAATCGTAGAAACGCTTCAGGTTGGACTGGGCCACCAACCACGACCCGTGCTCGTCAACCAAGTGTTCAAGTGTTTATGGAATTGAATATAAAAGCGTATAAGAGTTTGCTCTGTGTGTATGTAAGAGCGTTTTAGTCTTAGAGATGGGTTCGTGCTGTATTCGTGAGTCACGAACACGATAGCAGCAATGACATTAAATAGTAGAAAAATGCACTTAAAAAAAGAAGAAATTGTAGATATCAATGCAAAAAAAAAATGAACAGGTCTCAGAGATGTCTGTAGAGCTCAAAGATGTTTTCTAATAAGCACGACAAGCGCATTTAGGTTGGTGTTTTGGTTGCTAGATAATCAAAGAAACCAAAACACGTGACAAAGAGCCGCAGAGATCAGCAACGTAGGACGCAATCACACTACATTATCTGACTATATATTGAAGACACAGCTACGATCATATAAAATCCGATGTTTCGCGTTATGTTATTGTATAATTTGCAAAAACATTGATGTGCGTTGGATACGATTAGTAATTTATGTTCATTCAAATACCAGTCAAGCCCTTTATTAAAAGATTTATGCTGGTTTTGTTGACATAAATAACGAAGCAAGCGAAAATATACGCAGCAATCCTTTTTTATTTTATAACAACATGAAATTCCAATTTATCAATTACCCGGAAAAATCGTAAAAAAAATATTTCATGCTAATTTGTGCTGGCCAACGTCTGGCAGATCAATTGTAGACTCAACATTTTTTTCATTTTAATGATAAAAGGGAACGCATTCCACCATCATACCAAATAACTTTTACGATCATTAAGATTACGAAAAAAAACTTCATATTTCAAAATAATCGAATTATAAAAATACAAAGTAATATACGGTCCACTTGCATCTCTAGCTCGTTGATGTCCTTCCCAACAACTCTCTCATCCTCTGGCTTTTGGTATCTGGCTTTGTTCTACCGGCTGCAGGCATTTGGTGGCTTACAAATGGATTTGGCATAGTGCAAAACATTTGATGTAAGGTTTTATGTGGGTTGCCAATAAGCTGCTGGAAAAAGTTTTCCTAAGACGTGGCCATGGGCTCCAACCAAGTGCTTTGTTAGGGTCAATCTGATTAGAGCAGACATACAAGCCATTTAGTGCATTGGGTCTGGTTCACGGTTAATACTTTGCGTATTGTCGTCTGACGGCCGTCCTTGTTACCAAGTTTCGTCAATATTTTTAAATTTAAGGTTAGTTTTATTTGAAAAAATTTAAGATTTATGATTTATGCGCTCATGTTGCAATAGTTTTGAATATTTAATATGGTTTGTTATTTTTTTTTTTATTTTGCCATTTCATTTATTTGTCGTTGGTTTTTCATATATTCCATATTTTGTACGTTATGTGGCAGCACTTTTTCAATCAAATTACATGATGCAGGCAATATTCAGGTGGTCAACACAATTTTCGTCTGTACCCCGATTACAACCATCCAAACTCATGCATATGGTGGAACCAAAATATTGCATAAATTTGTGACCTTTGAGTTTTTCAATTGAATTTTGCTTACGGTTGGCATTTGTATAAAACTTTGTCCTTATAAACAAACAATGCAACAATATAAGCAATAATATTGCCCAGTAGGAATTTGGTGTTAAAACATTTTAAAAATACTTATACTACACTTATATTATGAAGAGAATGATATAAAAATAAATAAACAGAAAAGTATAAGTGTTTACTTGTACAAAAAGTGAAGTAATTTAAACTAATTAAAGTGAAAATGTTGAAGAAAATAAAAAATATGTTTAACTGTTTGGTGTTAATTAAAAATCCGGCAACCTAAAGGGAAAGCGTAGTTTTGGTATACCATATATATGTTTTTTGAGAAAGAATTAGTTATATTGCCTAAGCACTCATAAACCAAAACAAAAGCCGACTTATGTATCCCAAAATGTCTAATTTCATATAGTAAACCAGTTTTAATTAATCTTGATTCAGTTCCAGAAAACACTAGAAACCTTTAGGTTTACGAATTAGATCATAATATATTCAATTCATTAATATATATCATAATGTATTCATAATATATTCAATATGCGATTTTTGTGAAAAAAAATACTTTTTTAGCGATTTGCTTTGTGAAAGCTGAAAAGTGCTTAAAACTGTCTAAGGACAATAACTTATATATAAATGATTTAAGACTAACAGTGCGAATGCACGACTGATTAAGAACGAACGAAGAAAAAGTGAACGCTGTGATTGAACTGCCGCAGTTGTTCCTTTTCAATGAAGACTGCATTTTTGTTTGTTACTTCATGAGCAACTCAGCAAATTTATGAAAACTTTTTATCAAAAGCTAAATAATATTTATATAATTTGTAAAACTCTCAAATTTCTGAAATTTTTTGAAACCGAACCAAAAGCGGTGGTTTTAGGTGCTTTACCGCAAAGCAAATCGTGGCAGATTTACAAAAATTATTAGCTCAAATTAAAGAATTCGAAGCTACAAAAAACTTAACTTCTAAGCATACTTCGAGTAATTAGAGAAGTAAATTGGTTTAACCGGTAGCTGCGTGCCTGTCCGTATTTATAAGTAAGTTCAGAGATATTAAAATAAAAGCAGTAATACTTCAGGTTTAGATTTTTTATTTTTTGGGAGCAAGGATTTCTTATACATATGTATGTATGTATGTTATGCCTCAGAGCATTAACAAAACGTTTCCATTCCTTTTTTAATTCACGCCACACGATATCTCACATTTTCCTTTGCATTTGACGGAATGAAAATCATTCCAAAAATCAATTGCATATTCGCATCTAGCATAGCTTTAAGCCAATAAAGATCAAAATGAAGCTTATTGCTTCTATTTCTTCATTTCATTAGAGTTAGCAGTTTTTTACACAAAATTTTTCGTCAAAATCGTCATAAAGTTATCTATCCAGTCTCGAGAGCTCACTAAGCCGTGCACTCAGCTAAACTGCATAAAAACATTCATTTCATTTTTATGCTGCGCTGCTGCAGGTAACACCGCGTGCAAAGTGAACTTTGATTTCCCAAAAATTCCTACTGGGCATGCACACAAACAGACACCCTGCAGCTCCCGCACACGCTGCAGCGCACTCAAGCGACCCCAAGCGGCAGCAATTTGCATGTTTGTATTGGGTAAAAGAACTTGGTTTTTATGGTCAGCTACGAGCACAGCGGGCTTAAATAACCAAGTTGCCAAAAAATTGGCAATAGCAGCAACAACGATGGCAACAATGGCAACAGCAACAACAGCAACAACAGCATTGTAGATTGCTCTTTTTCGATTTGTTTTAATTGTTGCATTGGCACGAAGGATATTGCCATAGTCCTTTAGTTGTTGCTGTTGTTGTTATTGTTGGTAGTGTTGTTGTTTTGTTTATAACTGTTGTTGGTGCTGTGGCTAGGACGGGCTAACTCCAGATCTACGTTGATGAGGGTTTGGTGGTTTGTCGGTTTGACCGGCTTTTTTGCTGCTCCTTGTTGTTCTTAGCGTTTTGTGTCGCAATTTGTAGCTGCTGTTGCAACACTTGTTGTTCTTGTTTGTTATTGTTGTTGCTGCTATTGTTGGTGTTGTTGCCTCTTTTAGCCAATACATGCGGCTGCCGATTATTGGCAATTGACAAATATTAGTTTTTGTTATGTTTTCATCAATGCAATGAAGCCATTTTAATTAATTTCAAAGTTTGCCAATTTGAAACTTTTGGCAACGTTTTTGTTATTTGTTGGCTTAGATATGGAAGCTGCTGATACAGATGAAAGTCAATTTACCATTTAAGTTTGAAAACAAGTTTGAAACAATATTTTGTTTTTTATTGCATATACAACTATGTAGACACTTAAAATGGCATAAATAATTTTAAGTTTAAAATTTAAAAATGGTTAAATTTGTTTTTTAAACTGAAGCGCTTGCTCAAAAACTGTAAATATATTAAATTAAAGCTGCTCTCTAATATTAAAAAATCTTATTCAAATTAAATTTGCAGTTTCCAATCTGACAAAGAGCCGAAAAAATAATTATTGCAATTCGACTTCTTGATAAATGGAGGGACTAGACTAATTAAAGCAATTGTGCAGTGAGCAGGCAAAAGGAATTCTTCAGGAGAATTTCGAATAATCAATATGATATCAACTAAACTAACACCAATTCAAAGCTATTAACTTCTAACGGCTACTGTGGTACTTATAACATATTCTAGATATAGCTGCAGAAGCTGCAAAAACGAACAAGGCTATCTTTACCTATAAGCGTCAAATTAGTATGAGTTACAGTGTTACTTCCAAGATATCATTTTGTAATGGTAAAGATTGACGAATCCGTTGGTAGGGAAGTGTAAGCATACTCTTCTCTAAATCCGAAGGTAGATGATTCCATTACCCGCAGCAGCACTCTGCCTGATACTGGCACCGCTAGCAAAAATAATATATTTGTCTTTGTAAATATCTTTTAACTAAAGCAAACTGATTCGGCTAAAAACTGTATGTCCCTGTTAGCTTTGAACAACTATTTACACAACAAACAAGAGGAATTAATTAATTTATTTATTTAAAATAAAATTTTATTGAAACAGTGTTAATAATTATTATTCTGTGTCAAAAATTTATGCAAAATACTCAGACTAGCTCTTCAGCGGCTTTCACCGGACAATTGATTGTCATAGTATCTGCAAAATAAAACTACTTCTGCAGAATTAGCAACGATGAAGGAAGAGAAGCAACAGTAGAACTGGATTTCTGAACCTGCAAAGCCTAAAGTAGACATACGAAAAAGTTTCTGAACACAATACGTCCCTCCCGAACAAGACTCAATAGCACCTAGAAAAACTACAAATTACGTATACGCAATGTGAGCGCATGTCCCACATATAAAATTGTCTTAAATGACTAAATCTTATTACTTATATTGATTTATTTAAACAGAAATGTAATATTATTTTCTATTGAAATGAAAAATGGGTTAGATTCAGTAGATCGCGTTCAAAAAAAGGCGGACTTTCTCTTTATTAAGAAAATTTAAAAATTTTGCATAAGTAAAAGTCAGGCAAGTTTTTTGGAATACAGTGTATTACTTTCTTGACCGATTTTTAATACAGGCTACATTATATTGTAATTAAATTTTATACTAAGAAAATTATTAATTTAGCTAAATAACAATAGCCAACAATTTGTCGTACTGTTGCAATGTTTTGTATTAGTTTGATATACTATATTTTTACAAAAATTTATGCTAACAGCGTCAGTAAATGCAATAATAAGTCACAATTATTTTAAATAAAGGCTGTAGAGAGGTCTTTTTGAACACGTTGATAAGCTATTGTTTGAGATATTAGTGCCCTATTTACAGGATTAGTGTTAGTTTCCTCAAATCAATTGTAATCATAAAGTTAAATTTATTAATCTTGGCCAATCAGCATTTCTGTTTTTTTTTTTTAAAGCATTTCTTAAAAAAAAAATAAGCTTTAACTCTCAGTTTTATTTAAAATTACTTTATAGGTTAAATCCAATTTTTTCTTGGCCCAAAAGTAAAAAACACACATTCATTTGCGTTATTATTTTTTTTATGTAATACTCACGAACATCTGTTTCTGTCTACAAAATCCTGATAATCACCTGTATCACTTATACTTGCATGTACATCTTTGTTCGATCTGACCCAAACCAGCATACTTGGCTAACAAGCATGGCAATACGTATATAATACCACACACACACACACACACTCAATGTGACTAGCACAAAAACCTAGACAATAATGACCAAAGCTTTTTTGTGCCACTTGCCACTTCCAGCGGCTTTGATTCCATTCGACTTGTCTGGGAATGACCTTTAATACAGCAATTAGTGGCTGACTTTGTTTTTGCTCCTTTAGCTGAGCTGAAGTTTTTACTCTCGACTCAAAGCGTGAAGAGCAATATGTGCAACATGGAAGAAGCAGAGGCGGAATACAAGCTACACACAGAATGCATATCGGCCTTCATCAAGATAAAGATGTGCTGAAAAATTTATAATTAAGACTGACGAATATGTTGGATACTATCTCTAATTTACCATAGTGGCAAGAAACTTCAAAACTTTCTTTTGGAAATTAGAGTAAGTTTATATGAGAGTAAATGATTCGACTTTATGTAAGTGACTCGTAGTAAGGGGTTCTATCTTGTTATAGAAAGATGTTCTGCTATGTGATTTTTTCGAACAGTAGCGCCTTAAATACTCCATAGAAATCGGTTCAAGAAGCCATGCTTTGACGATGTAAGCAGAATCAGCACCAACTTCTTGCAGCCTGTACCAAATGGTACAAAGTATATATTAAGTTTTCGTAATCGGAAAATGTATGTCGCAACGTTTTCTAAATGTGTGATCAGGGTGACGCTGAAATAAGCTCGTCTGTGGGATATCTCCCATAATTCGGTTATTTGTAATGAATGATATTCAAATCGAATTTGATCAAAAGCGGTAGTACTTGTATCATATAGCACACAAAAAGAATAGTTTTTTACAATTAATTAATTAATTAAATTAATTAAATTAATTTTAAGATTACTTCTGAAGATATTCTAACCAACTTGGTGACCAGAAAGTATTTTTGGTTTCCTTCACACTTTTGAATTATATCATATATTTAAAGCTCCAAAATAATCTTTAGTTTGGCAAAAGAGAGTAGGGCCAAAGCCGTTAGTGATAAAGTGGTGGAGTTTTTACATTTAATTCAAATATTAATAAACTATAAAATTTGCACTGGTTGTGTTGGGTGAGCGGAACCGACGGATGGACCAGAACAGAGCACAAAAGCTTGTGTTGGCATACACATCACATCACAAGAAACAGAGGTCGTCCAAGAAAGCGCCTAATTGACAATATTGACGATGACATGCTGAAGATTGAATGAACTAAGGAACTGGCGCGCCCTTGTTAACAGGCGAGACGAATGGAGAAGAATTGTTGAGAAAGCCAAAACTCACACCGGGTTGTAGAGCAGAATGATGATGATGATAAGAGAGCGAAAATTAAGGTTTCGACGACGACTAAAGCATTCGCCTTTTTGGTGCAAAGAGAAGGAAAGGAACAGGTAGAGTAAGCTCTTTTTGTCTTGTTATTTGCAACTGATGCCAGGAACCATTAGATTTGACAATTATAGTTCGCTGTAATGGTCAAAGTAGTACATAGTTCAAAAGTATTGAAAACTTATCTCACGTCTTGAGATGGCTACGAGAACGATTTGAGGTATTGTTCTTAAATCAATAGCGATATGAAAAAATAAAAAAATTGTAATTTGCTGTAAATTTTGTAGTTGCTTCAAACCCTTTTTCAAAAATATACTATTCGTAGTAAATGCATTTTTTTGTATCGTAATGCATGCAGAGTATCCTGCAATCGGATATAATTTCAACGTATTTAAATTTTTGTGAGAGCTAAACTGACTTATTGGCATTTATATGGCAGCAGCGCATCCGTTGTGTGCAACAGTATTTTCATCTTCTTTGATTCCACTTTTTACGCTCTCTTAACTGCATTTGCCTTGTCATTTTTAGCCTTTTATTATTCTCATATAAACCCATTGTTAGGCATTCGATTTAAATGCAATTTATCAATGGAACAAACAATTCTTCTGGGTATTTAAATATTGACTTTTGCACAAAACTACAATAACAATATTAAAATATAAAAAATGATGGAGGAAAAAATCCATTTATTGTAGTTCCCTCATTGTCTGCGAGAAAGCTTTTGTCCTGTTCGCTGAATGCGAAAATTACACATGGCACAAGGCAAAAGGCGATTAAATGTTACTCCTTTCTAAGAACTCAACTTGGTTGACTTTGCCCGCATTTTATTCGAGTGCAAGCAGTGCAGTTGTCAAATAACAATCCTGATTGCTTGCTCTTGCACTTGGCACACACCCACACCCCCCCACACACACACACGTGCACTCCGTAAATATTAACCTTTAAATGGGCGGCTGGGTTGACTTTTTGACGTCGAAGGAGTTTTGGTTGAAGTTGGTAAAGAAAGAGATTTGATTTTATTGAGCCCACTATTGTTTATCGAATACTTTTTGATTTGGTATTTCGAAGAAGAATATTCTGAAAAAAAGCTGATGGCGGGTTCTTATGCGAACAACAGCTGCACTCATCTTTTAATTAATGTCGTGTCGTGTCTTCGATTTCCTTTTTGTCTTAATAAATTTCTTGGACCGGACATAGAAATTAAAATAATAATTTTTTGTATTTCCACTTGAAGTATTAAAGTTGGTTATTTTTTAATTAATATTGGTGTTTCTGAAGAATTTCAATCCCAATCAGAAGTCAACGTAATAAAACTGAAAAGTCTCTCAAAGCCAAAGTCTCTGAAAAGTCTCTCTTAAGAAAAATGGTCTTACATTTTAAAATGAAACGCATAGAGAATTTTCGAATGAAGTTGGAAATACATAATTTGTTTTTCTTTTTTACTATTAATAAAACAAATACAAATCTTATATGTATATGTTTTGTGGCGTAATGTGTCCCCGCAACGTAAGGCCTTGTAGGGTAGTTGCATTATAAAGGGTGTTTTTTTCGAGGAACTTTTAAGTTGGTATTACTGTGCAAGATGGCGACCGATTTAACAGCTGTCAAGTGATTTATTGCCACACTTGGAACGAAGCTAATCCTTAAGTATATGTCGAAAAACCGTGACATTCAGAAAAAATGTCTTTTTGGAGCGCTTTATGGGCTGGTGGAATCATTGGTCTGTGCCTCTTTAAAAACGACGATTTCCAGAACGTCACAGTCAATGATGATTATGTTACTAACCTTTTAATTCCTGAATAGAACAACAATGATTTCCACCAGCTGTGGTTCCAACAAGACAGCGCAAGACAATCGATATATCGAAAGACCCGTTTGGTGACCGCCTAATTTCACATTTTGGACCTGTGAATTGGCCTCCAAGATTTTGTGATTGCACACCGTTAGACTACTAAAGTCATTGGTCTCTGGGGATAAGCCACAGACGCTTAACTATTTGGAAGACAACATTTGCCGAGTTATTTACAATATACGGCCACAAATTTAGGAAAAGGGCACTGAAAATTGGACGTCCAGATTGTACTACATTCGAACCAGCCGTGACCATATGCCACAAATATGGTCATACGCCAGAAATCATATTTAAAATGTAATGTCACAAGATTGTCTTTTGAATAAATAAAATTCATGTCAATCTAATAATCGTTGTTTTATTGCAATTTAAAGATCTATGCCTCCAAAAAAAGACACCCTTTATTATAGATATAATAAAAATAATTATCTAAACTTTATGAAAAAAGCGATAATTTTATACGGACAAAATATTAAGAAAGGTGTGGAGTAAGTAATATTAAGTATTTGTAGCAAAAATGATAGATAAATCAAATGGTTAATAATATATTTGAAAATATTTCATGTTAATAAAAAAATGCTTCTGTCGTATTAAAAATACTTTGCCATATATGAGTACCCTTGTATTATTTATTATTAATTTTATTTATTATTAAATTAGCGGTATAACTAGGTCTAGTTGAAGTTGTATAAAACAATTATAAAGTAGGCAAATATATATTAAGAGCAACGAAAAAAAACTAAAATGTAAAACTAAATTGTGTCCTTAGCCTAACAGGTGAATTTTCTTAAAATCATACATATTACATATCATGTTACATCTGGCTACGAACTTGTATTTACAATTTAATAGTTAACATTTAAGTAACATAAAAGCTTAAACATTTAATAAAAAAAAAATTAAAAATATATTTAAAACCAAAAAATCTTTGCTAAGTGCGAGCCAAAATATATATAAAATTTTTTAAAGTGCGCATACGCACTGTAGTTTTAAATGCTTTTTTTTTTTCAAAATATTCAAAAAAAACATAAAAAAAATTTGCATTTTACACTCCCGATCAATCGAAAAAGGCTCAACATGTTGTGTCTGTTGCCTTTGATTTCAGTATCTTTCGATTTTGTCAGACTATTACACTACGATTAATTACCGAACATGCTGTGGAATGGAGAGCCCCTCTACCTTTTGCATAGACTTCAAGAAGGCGCTCGATCAGTAGACAGAGCGGTGATATGGAGAGCACTTTCAAGGAAAGGAGTACCAACTAACATCACAAATATCATCAAGTCGATGTACGACGATGCCAATTTGACGGTACTGCACATCGGGAAAACAAGTGCACGGATTTTAGATAAACATAGCCAAGACCAAGGTCAAGCGCCTCAACCACTGCAGCCAAGGGAACATCACCACATATGGGAACGCAATAGAGTTCGTCACTAGTTTGCCACCAACATCTCAAACAATTGCGGCTTGGATGATGAATTCACAAACCGACTTCTCAAAGTCAGATCAGCATTTGGGGGACTTTACCGCATATGGAGCAACAAGAAATTCAACAGATGAACAAAGCTCCAGATTTATAATGCATGTGCACAGTCTATACTGCTATATGGTAGTGGGACATGACTCATCACCAAAAAGATGACACAGAGACTGCAAGTTTTCAGCAACAAATGCTTGAGGATTATAAGCGAGATTCTGACCAAACAGAATATACATTGCAGAGCTGTCTTGTGTCACAGGTGAGCCCCCTATGGACGTGAATAGGTTATGCTCTTTTAAGAAATCCGAGGAGTAATATCAGGATGGCATTGGATTGGAATTCCCAAGGCAGTACACGGATCTAAAGACCTAAGGACGGATCTAAAGAGGGTTCTTAGGGTCTCTGCTATAAATTCTAAATGGAATGGAATAATAAATCATTTCCGGAAATACGCACAACATAAAAAAGGCCTAAAGAAAAGCAGTGATTCTATGCTTTCTCGCTCTTTCTGTGAGAATCTTCGAATTTAATTCAAGCAAAGCCACCGTTCGGCGAGTGTTATGAAAAGTAAAAGATATAAAGATATAAAGCAAAAAATTAAATAAAAATAAATGGTAAAAGTTAAAGTCGTATGCGGACAACATAAGGTTACCCTATACCACTTTTCTGCAAAATAAAGAGCTACTTTGCTTATGCGATGAATGATCGATTGTAAGACTAAAAATAAACAAATTACAAGGGAGTTAGTGTAAAATTAAATTTTTTCGTTATGCCCTATACTAAAGGTTACCGATTTTAATCAAATGAGACACAATATTTGTATTTTCAAAATATCCTTATAAGCTAATAACAAGGTATTGGTACATTGGACACATTTAAATAAAATTCATATCAATCGAATAATCCATCGTTGTTTTATTGCAATTTAAAGTTCTATATTATATTATTTCTCAAAGCGTCTTAATTTTTAAGATCAAGTATCAAAAAACTGGGACTTAAATTCGTTATGGTCTTGTCCACTTTATAGTTTGTGATGACTGAAAGAAGTATAGCCGCCACTTTATTTGGAATTATTTTTCATGACTATGGGTTGCAATTCAAAAATATAAAATATCCAAATGACCGCCGCAAACCGCGCATATATTAACTTTTCATTAATTCTGAATTGTGGTTACTGTAATTATATGATTTCTGGATCTTTAATAATAAAACTGGCAAACACATTTAAAAATCGCTGCAAAATTCAAATTGGGTATGTATGAATGTTTCACAAGATTGCTGAACTTTGAAGTTGTGTTAAGATTTCCAAAAAAATAATAAAAACGACCATTGTAGTGTTTAGTGCAGATGTGTCTAGGCTCACAATTAACAAGGCATACATACTAAGGTCAAAAATTCTGCTGAAGTGTATCGTCAACTGTGTATAACACGCATTTGTTTGATTGTCGCTCTCACGCTCATTTGCGCTCTTGTTAACTGCATCTTTTACGCATACAAGAATGTCTGCTGTTTTGTCATGTGAAATAATTATATATTTTTTATGCACGTCAATTGTTTACTAAATGAATAATGCATTTTTAATTGTTACAACAAAATGCAAGAGAGGTATGTTTTTTATTTATTTTACAGAATAGATTTGCTGAATTTCGGTTAAATCTATTGTAAGTTCAAGTCTTAAATTAAACAGCTTAACATGAATCCCTTTGAGGATTATTTACTGCATAGTATCCGATTAATTGGAGGTGGGTAGTCTCAATCACAGTTCCAGTGCGCAGTTCTACTATTATTTTTACTACATTTCTCCGCTTAGTCAGAAGCAGAATTGGTTTTATTCAATTAACAAAAAACTCTCTGACTCGTTTGAAAAAAGCTTAAAAACAATTCGGTTTTAACGTCAATTAACGCGAAGTTTTAATTATTAAATGCCGTTTTTAATTATAAATCGAACCAAATAAATATTAATTCCTTGCAGGGGTTAATTGCTGCCATGACAGAGTTGAACTTATTGAATTGGTTTATCTCTCTTTTTTTATGATTTGTTTTATGCATAGTGAGTGCGTCACTTTGATGCAGTAAAGTTGCAGGGATTGTTTGTGCAACAAGTTGCACAATTGCGGCAACAAATACATGGACAACGCCCACACGCACACACACACGCAAGTATGTGTTTTATTAAAGTAATGTGGCCTCAAAGCATGTGTTTTGTGGTGCGGTGGCATGTGGCATGTGGCATGCAAGGATTGCATGAATCGCAAAAGCTGCTAAAGTTGGTAAAGGCAAATAACTTGCATGCAGATTTTTACTATATTCGAACAATTTTCAAGTTTACCCAATTGTTACACACATCACATATTGCCCGAGTTCGAGGTCAAAATGGGAATGTAAGATATTTCAGGAATTAATCGAATCGAAAGCTGGCGTTGCTTAAAATAAAAGCGACTGTCTGAATGCTTGAACTCAAGAGTTCACAAAGGCCAAATGTTGTTTGGGCGGCATTGAATGGGGGGAAAAAAAATGTAATAAACGCCAAGGAAAATATTTGTCAAATCAATTTCATTGTCTAGTGTCAAGTGCCAAGCAGCAGGCGTATGAAATGAATAAATGTGCAGCAATATATGCAAAAAAAATGTACTGAAATTGGTATAAGTCAGTACAATATACGACTGTGGCATACACTACAAACTATTTTTACAAAAGAAAATATTAAATTTAAAAATTGAACTTTATTATCAGGCAGAACAAATTTTACTTAAATTTTTATTTATCTTTTGTTGGATTTTAGACTGCTTTCTGAAGATATAATAAGGATCATACAAATCTATAACTCCATAAAACACAAGAGATATCCAGATGCCTATTGTCAACACAGCTGCTCTTTTTGCGTCTCAGAAAACTTGGCATAAATCTATAATACCCCTGAAAAAAATCTGCATACAGGGTATCAAAAAAAGGAAGCAAAATGTTTATATGTAAATCGAGTGTGTGCTGGTGTCTGTGTGAAAAGGCAAAGCGTTTTGTTGATTTCTATTTTATATGCATTATTTTGCTGCCGGGTCAAAGGCAAAGCTATTTTTTCACCATTTCCACGCAGCGCTCGCTGTGGCTGTCAGAGAAAATCACAGATCTTCCAACTCTCCCACCGAAACATATTTTCCATGAGCGACATTTGTGTAAAAGTTTTTTCTCGACAAAAAGGTGGCAGCGCCTAAATAAATGGCACTTCAAAACACACACGCACCCACACACTCATTTTCCTGATTTTCTTTATATTTTATTTGAATTTTTTTTTTCCTGCTTTCTATATGTGCTGGCAACGTTTTCGGCATAGATAAACTGGTTCTGCCTACGGGGAATACTTATAACATGACAGCACACACACACACGGAAAAAACAAACCAAAAAAAGCAAAATATGCATGTGTGAAAAATTATTGAAGACACTGTGGCAGGCAGTACATATTGCTGGGGCGTTTGAAGGCGACATGTTTTGATTGAGGTAGGCCACAAGACAGAAAAAAAATTTATACATTTTGTACGTTTTGTGCCCAAAAGCAAAAGTTTGGCTTATTTATTAAATTTACTATGGCTGAGTCGCTTGGGAGCAGCCGTAAAGTAGGCAACACTAAATTGCATTAAAAGCTGAGCCCTTTTTTTTGTTTCGCTCTCTTTGAAGCCATACCACAAAGTGGTTTTGCACACAAATTGAAGTTGACCAAGTGTCCCGGAAAGGCTCTTATAAATTTACATGAAATACTGTCAATACGTTAGAAGTATCTAAATATTATTTTGCCTCAATTGTAACTTATAGCTGCTGCTGGGCATATGGATTTTCATAATTGCTGTTGTTGTAATTGTTGCACAGACTGTACTGCTTTATTGTCATCAATAAATTTGTTGAGTTGAAATATTTTTCGTGCGAAAGTTTTATCCTTTTTTGATTAAGTTCGAACAGTTAGTGTGTAGCTGAGTTTACTCAAACTATCGCTCTGAGCTGTGCATAGAGTTAGGCCATAAGGAAAATAAAAACACAGAGAGAAAAACTATAGATTGATTGTGGGATAACCAACAATTGAATATAATATAGTAATAATGTTTCCATTTATGAACTTTTTAACGAGTTATAAAATAAAAACAATAAAAAAAAAAAAAAAAAATTGTATAAAATGAAGACTATTTTGAATGTACAGAGATACTCTGTGCTCAGGTATAGAGACCTATTCTGATATTATGATATTTATGAACTAGGTCGCTATTCTCTATTAGAAAGCTGAGTTCCTACTTGAAACACGTAAAATCTGTAGATTATCAAATTTTCTTGAATTGCATTTCTTGTTGAAAAGCCAATGGACCGTACAGGAATGAGTGATGGCGCAGATTCAGATCTGTTGAATTGTCGGCCTATTAAATTGGATGTTGTGCGTTCGCCAGTAATGCGCCTTAACGCGCAAGGATATTTCGAGTTTAGTTTTTCTTTTTATATTTTTTTTTTGCAATTTCAAGATAAATCTAGAGACAATTTAGAAGACCTTATATAAATATAATTATTTCGAATACAAGTCTTTTCATTGAAAAGTACCGCGATATCAGAATAAATTTGTACCTTGCGTTTATCGATTTGGAGAAGGATTTAACAGTATTTCTGGTGAGCCAAATTCCAATTAATTTAACAGCAGAATATCAACAGGCTAGTCCAAAAAATTCACTTTTTAGATGTCAGTCCAATAGGGGAGCGTGAATATATGCGCAGGACAGAATTTTTCTCCTGCTAATTCACAGATCCAGAAAGACCAAGTGCTGATATGAATATCGTTCAGAAAAATAGACAAAATTGAACTAGCAGTGTTGAATAGTTAATAACGAAACTACCTGCGAAAACATATTTGAGGTAGCTTGTTCGTTCAGAACTTTTTCACTAAGAAGCTTAAACCAAGACAAAAGATATGTTTCAAGACAATCGTTCGAAAATCTGGCCCGTTGAGAACGAAAACTACCGAAAACTACTAAATAAAAATGATCAATAATGAACACTATCCAAAAACTTGCCGAAGAACGCTGTTAACTTTTATCTATATTTTAGTAGGCGTTTAAGCTAAGTCGAACAATATTGCGGAAGAACAGGCTTACCATGGAAAACTATGGATTTATTCCAAAATGAAATTTAATTATTTCTATTATTATTCCCCTTGACTATGGTCATCGCTCCAAAGGAGAAGTATAGGAATATTTTTCTAGGTAAATAGGTTTTATTTTCTAGCCATACCACTCCTAGGCAAATGCACTAGTGCTTGTGAGTGGAATGGAACCACCGACCTTCCGGTTTTGAAGCGATTATTTGTGCTCAAGAAATTCGCTAATTAGAAAATTTTCCTCATTCGAAATATTAATTATATTGCTGATAATGTGTTTTGAAAATCCATGAAAAAGATAAATAAAACGAATGCTGATAACCAAAGAAAGGACTAATCTTTATAATCAAATATTTCATCGTCTCACCTAAGATTGTGAAAATCCAGGTAACACTAGGTAACACGATTTTTAATAGGCGACGTGTTTTGAGGGAATTGTTTAACAGTCAAACACTTTCTATTCGATTTAAAATTTAAATTTGAACTTGATCGAATTGTATTGTCAAAACTGATGCTCGCTAAGGAAAATTTTAGATCAAAAATCGTGTTCAATAGCAAGAATCCATATAAATCGACTTTAAATTCAAATTTGCAAAATAAACATAACTAAGTACAGAATTGTTCACGAATAATATAAATCGCTCTTTTTAAATTTAATTTAAATATTAAAATAATATGGTATGTGACCTTAATAACTGAGGAGTGGCAAAGTGTTTGTTCGAGACTCATAAATAGGGATTATAAAAAATGAAATATCATAATCACTGCAAAATAATTAAATTATTGTATGTGATATATTTATATTTTTAAAATTTTTTGAAAAATTCAAGTTAATGCAAATTCTCAAGGAAAGGACTTTCTTTGAAAGTTTTCAATAAAAATGTATGCATTCCAAAAAAATTAAAACTTGTGATATTGCTGTTGCACCCAACATGGACACATATCAAGACCTCAATTTTCTCAGTGTTCGAATAAGTTTTTATTTAATTTGTCTCAATTTCAACAAAAAAGATCATTTAAGATTTATGACACTTTCAGCGCGCAAGTTGTTTTACATATATATATATATTTCTCAAGTCTCAAGTTGTTTTCCGACTGATAGTTTGGCAAACTCTTATTGCAACAAATTTTCACAATTGCAGTTTGCAATTTGTGGCACTTTGGTTTTTGTTGTTGCTGCTGTCTTTCGTGTGAGAAAATTGTTGTAATTATTTTTTGGAAAACTTCATCTGCTTGTTGTTGTTGCTGGCAGTGTTATATCCCTTGATTTGTGGTCATACTCAAGCTGATTGTCGAATGTCCAGTCTGGCCATGAGCAATTTAGCAATTTCTGTTGCATGTTGCAACATACCCAGTTATGGTTATTATTGTCATGCCTGTTGTTCTTGCAACAACACCCTTGCAGCAGGCGTTGACAGTAATAAATGTTCTGACGTCTCTGGTTTTCATGTGTGTGGATGTGTGGGTGAGTGGGTGAGTGGATGAGTGTGTGTGTACTTGGGTCAACTTCCGGCCAGAATCTCTTTTGCCAATTTATGGCTCTTCGTTTTGGTTTGTAGTCCAATGCTTAATGACTGACAATCATGGCTGGTAATTTCTTTTTGGACACTGCAATTGCCATTCTTTGAGTTTAACATTTTGTCATGAAAAGTTTTGCGAAATAATGCTCCAAATAAATACGGACGCAAAATTTGTATCGCAGTTATAGGAGGTAGAGACTTCAAAGTGATTTAGTTTAATTTTTTTTTTTTTGAAGAAACAACAAAACATGTTTTTCACTTTTTGCTGAAACTCAGAAAATCACAAAAAAGTTTTTAATTTCTAACCGAATCGTAAATTAAAAAGCAGCTTGCATTAATTTTATACGAAAATTCTCGAAAAACCGAATATTAATATATGCCGCATTTTCAAACAATAAATAATCAAACATTTGCTGACTGCACAAGTAACCAAAAATTTGTTTTCAGTTCACATTTTATAATTGAATGATACCTGGACTTACATCCTCTGGCAAACACACATACTTACGCACACAATTTGTACTTTTGACAAGTTACTTTATGGCTTTTTGGAAAGTTTTCGTTTTTTTCATGACAAATGTATTTTGGCTTAGCCCAAGGCTCAAAAGCCCACTGGATGGCTGGCTGGCTGGCTGACTGTAAGAGTTATTGCCATGTTCCTGTATCTTTTACAAATGACATTGGTAAGCGGAAGAGTCTAACAACAACAAAAATAATAAAAAACACATTAAGAAAACTTTGCCTAAGGCAACGAATTTTATGCACTCTTAATAATCGTATTCACTTATCTTAAATTTTCAGAAAGTTTCGCTTAAAGGTTTATGTTAATATAATACGATTTGAGGATGTTTGAAATCTGTCGAAAGTATGAGTAACAACTTTACGAATAAGTGCTGAGTTTTATATTTATACCTTCTACAAATCGAGTTCCTTGCAATTACGACTTTGTATTTTCAATTTTATTTCATTTTATTTTAGAGATTTAATTACTAAGAAAACTTAGCTACATAATTATTTTGAAACACTTTATTCAAATCGACATAACTTCATTCGAATTCGGTTTTGTCCATCGATTTTGATTGGAAAGACTACTCCGAATTCAGTAAAGTATAACTTAAGAAACAAGCAAATACAATAAATTCAGTGCAAAAACCCAATTTTTCCACCATTTAGTCTAATGGGAGCTTTGTGACCATTTTTTATCACATTTAACGTAAAGTATGTAAATTTCGTAAAATTATTGGGCAATGAATTTAGCAACAATTTCTTTGCAAACAACCGCATTACTCTCCAAAAACTATACAAGCTGGTAATAGTTTTTTTTTTTTTTTCAAAAAACTTAAATAAAAAAATAGTTTTTCAGAAAAGTCTATTGCAAGCATCTTACCATCTCATCTACATGTATCAATAATCTTCTTCTATACTAAAAGTTAGTTTGGAATGTACAAGACTTTTCAACATGGACGTTGCGCAGATTTTCGACTTGTACAAACTAAATATATGTTATTATAGGTCGAAAATGGTTGAGGAAATAAACAGCAGCAAAATATTACGCATGAAACTTTTCGATAAGTATACTCAGCCAACAAAACAAGCAGTGTTGTCGTGTGTACAAAATATCTCACGTAAGTTGGCAGCTCTCATCACTAACTTCTGTTTTCGTTGATTTCATTAATAATTTGCATGCAAATCTGATAGTAGTTTGCCTGTCTGAATAATATCGATAAATATTACAGAAATATAAAGAACTTGATCATTGTATGTGAACCGGCATACGCAGCAAAGTAGTGATCTTGGATAAATGAATCTTCCTGTTTTAATAGAAATAGTTAAACGGAAAAGGTGTAAATGCAAACTAAATATGTGTAAGAGGCGCTGGAAAACTATGGTTTTCCATAATCTTTTACTTTTTCGGAAGTTCGCAACCACGCTTTATCTTTTCAAGAACTAAGACATAACAAATAGGCTAAAAATGTCTGTATACATTTTGTTAGGGTATCAAAAGATGCGGCAACCCTTTTCATATTTCATTTTATTTACTTTTGCTTTATAAACATTTGTATATAAGTTTGGACAAGTTAGCTAAGCGAAGCAAATAGTTACAATATATTGTGCTTAGTTTTATTTACATGGCTGCCATTGAACCGCTTTCTGAGTGGCAATTTGTGCGTGCAACGAAGCGCATTGGTAACGGCCAAAAACACTCGAGGCATCTCCTCCAGTGTACCTCTGGAACTACATATAGTAAGCATAGACTTGGAGGTAGGTAACCTGTGTGTTGCACACACTTATAAACTGGAACATATATTATGTATATGTATCATCTTCTATATATATAAGAGTAAAAAAAAAATATGTGAGATAATGGGTGCTTCAATTGCATGGTGCGAATTTGTGTACCCGCTTTTGGTACAAATTGATAAAGTTATTTGCTTTTGTTTCAAGCTGTACACATAGACTGCAACGCGGCAGTTCATGCATCGGAATTTAAATAGGAGACTTGAAATTATTTGTGTAATATTATATATGTATTTTAAATATATAATTTTTGGGTAGACTCAGTGATTTTGAACCTAAAGGTTTGTCGAAATAAATTGTTTCGAACTTTGCATTGCTTTTCTTAGATAGAGAGAAACTGATTTTCTATTATAATATTCATATTTTTTTCGGACATTTAATGTTTTTTTTTTTAAATATATGTATAAATTGTCTGAACATTGTCTGAAATTTCATCATACTCTATAAACTATATTATATAACTTCAATCCCTTGAAAACTTGGCTGTTTTCATTTTTTTTACTTAAATCCGACCAATATATTATAGTTTGAAAAGGGCCTTTCGGAATTATAAGCAATTAATTAAATTTTTATTCCTTGGATTTCATGGGTTTTTAAAGAAAACGTCACTCTAGAGTTGTAATTTTACCTAGAGACTATGTTGAATATCCTATCTTCTGTTGGTATAACTATTAAGATTCCAAAGGTAAAGAAGCAGCGTCTGGTTGATTTAGCGGGCAGCAACCCGATGACTAGTTCATAACCCTTGGAAGAGAATGATTTAATTTAAGACGAATAAGGGATCAGTCACAACTCGATATGCGAAGTTCCGCCAATACTCGACGACGAAGTTTTTGCGATCAGCATTGTAACACACACACGCAATAATATTCTATGCAACTTTCAAGCGGTAATCAGGAAATTACAAGGGAACTAGATGTACAATAACCTAATCGTGCTGGTAACTCATGAAAAGCTGAAACTTATATGGGCTCCTAGGCTAAAAGGATTTCCGGCGATGTATCACTAGTTATACAAGCAGAAAAAGGGATGTCGGAACCTAGCCTCTTGTATAGCTTCACAAAAAGCCATATAAATATAAGGTTGTCAAATATCTCCCGCTTTTTTGCTCTTTATTCAATGCTTTATAAAAAGTGATACAGTGATCGGATTTAGTTCAAATATGCGCCGTTTTGTTCGATAATCTGTTTCCATCTAGACGGCAACTTCATAATACCTCCCTCGTAGAAGCCCCCCTCCTTATTTGCGAAGAACTCGGACAGCCACTTTTCACATGCCTCTTTTGAGTTCAACTTTACACCACCAAGGGCATTCGCCATGGACAGGAACAGGTGGTAATCACTTGGCGCTATGTCCGGGCTATATGGTGGATGCGATAAAACCTCCCATCCGAGCTCCCGTAGCTTCTGACGAGTCATCAACGAAGTGTGTGGTCTGGCGTTGTCCTGGTGGAACACTACACCCTTCCTGTTGGCCAATTCTGGACGCTTCTGGTCGATCGCCTGCTTCAAGCGGTCCAGTTGTTCGCAGTACATGGTAGAATTAAGCGTCTGGCCATATGGGAGCAGCTCATAGTGGATGATTCCCTTCCAATCCCACCAAACACACAGCAAAACCTTCCTGGCGGTCAATCCCGGCTTGGCCACTGTTTGGGACGATTCACCGGCCTTCGACCACGACCGTTTTCGCTTGATATTGTCGTATGTGATCCATTTTTCGTCGCCAGTCACCATCCGCTTCAAGAATGGGTCGAGTTCGTTCCGTTTCAGCAGCATATCGCAGGCGTTGATTCGGTCCAGAAGGTTTTTTTGCGTCAAATCATGCGGCACCCAAACATCAAGCTTTTTTTTGTATCCAGCCTTCTGCAGATGGTTTAAAATGGTTTGGTGACTAACTCCCATCTCCTGGGCGATGTCACGAGATGCCACATGCCGGTTTAACTCGATGTATTCCATGATTTGATCGGTATTTGTCGTCGACGTAACGAAGGAAAACTTTAAAATAGCGCGAATTTCGGCGTTAGTGAACTCCATGTTTACACGTCTATAACTGTTGAACGAAATATCCAAACTAACCATGCGTAGCGTCGTTTTGTAGGTTATGTCAAGACCTTTCAAATTATGTATAGTGTTGCCAGATACGAGCTCTGTAGCGCTTTGTACATAGCCGCGAAATTCAAAAGACAAAAAGGCGGAAGGGATATATTTGACAACCTTATAATATTAACTAGGAAAAAATAGAAAAAACTATTATTCTACTGGAAAAATTTATTTATTGTATAAAACGTATAGGAACAGAAGCCATCCAATAACTTTGTGGTGTCCAAAATCCTTCTTGAAGCCTCCACAAGACGAAGTGATAAATTTCTTATTAGTTACATCTACATAAGAAGAAGAATACTTTAAGATTTAATCTTTAAAGGATACTATGGCCCTCGCCAAATTATTAAATAATAAGCTTATAAAATCGTGCTCTCTATTCATATATTACATCAAATCGCTGTTTTGGCCAATTGTTATATATATTTCTAAAACTAAATCTTGAAATAAGCTAAATTATTTAACTGTTAACTAATATTTTAGATTTAAATACTAAAGTTATTATATTACTTCTAAAACAGAAACAATCAATATATTTTTAGTAGACTAAATAAAAAACTTTAAAATGTTGTTATCTTAATATAGAACCCATTGGTAGCGGCGAAATCACCCCAACAAAAATACTGGTATCTAAACTTAAAGATTTTACAAGTTTAATGAAGCACCCTGTACCAAGGGTACCAGCAGCGACAACTACAAGAGACCTAAGAAACCATAAGCAAAAGAGTTATTTTTTTTGCCTCAAATATTTCTGGTTTATTGGCCACTTGCAAAATGCTTGAAGAATTCCTGACAAATGTGTCATCGCAATCAAAAGAAAGATATAATTTCGCTTCAGCTAGTTTAGCTATGATAAGCTGCGCTTATCTGGCTCATCTTTGAAGTTAAGAGCATTCAAAGGCAAGAAGCATGAGGAGGTATTTATCCACATAAATCGAGAAGATTATAAGTCGGCTTACATTCGTTGACTTTCAGGTTTAAAAAACCAAATATGCTGCAAGAAAAATTACAAAATGAAATATTTATATAGTATTAATTAAAATCTAAAAAATTTTTGTTACTGCTGGCATCATCTAGCTTTAATAATTAAAGAACCCAATTTTTTCTGGTATTATCCGCAAAATTCATTGCAAGCAAATGAATGGTTTTGACAAGAAATTTGATTCTTGTTAAGACGCTTGACTATTGACTTAAATCGTTTTCATTTGAATATCTAAAAAACACATATAAATAATATTCGTTATATAGATTTTTATAGCAGCTGCAGTGAAATATATAATCTTAGAGAAACCTTATAAAAGGAGACCAACAACAAGCATGTGTCCATCGGCCCTACTATACACAGTTTTTTTCCGACTGTTGGTTTACAGTTTTAAGTAGTGTGATGTTTCTGATATCTGGAATATGCGGACAATCTACTATGTAGTAATGAATGATTTTAAAAAGTAATCCTAAGAAAAACAGCTTGAATGTAAACGGTAAAAAAATTTTAGTTACAAATCGGAGACTTGGTATGTGAGTTTTGTCCTCAAGCTAAATAGCAATCGAACGTTAAAAAATGTTTGCGAGACATAATGGACGGGATGAACTAAGTACTATATGCAATACATAACTTTGGACATATAAAACTGAACGACATTAAATGAGAAATAAAGGAGTGCGCGGTTGGTTAGATTAATCAAACCTTGCGAAAGCATTCCAACGATTTCCCATATGCTGCTATAATTTGGAATCTGCAAGAAAGCTGGAGAGGCTTGGCAGAGAAGAGAAAAAATTTGGATATCTTTTGCAGATGCCCTGAGCTCCTAAAAGAAGTATAAGAAACAATAATAACAATCAGTTGATTGAAGTTTTTCTACCGAATCTCAAAAATCTGGCACTTATGAATGGATATGGACTCTCCAAACACTGATCTTTAGAAGAGGTATAAGGTATGCAGGTTGTGCCTCAGAATCAATATATGTAAAACGTAGACTGTATCTGGCTATTTCTCTATTAGTGGCCTCTTATGCCAGACAGAGATAAGTACTTTGTCGAATTTTGAAATCACTTAACTTTATCCTCTGGCCTACGATCTTTTCTATCATTACTAAAAATCTTTATAACACTTTTCAGCGCTGCATAGCTGCTTCACAACAACGCAGCTATTCCCCTATAATACAGATATTGAAAAAGATATATAGCAAGGCAGAAATCTGCCAATGTCATCCTAGCATTAAACCTTTAGTGTCTTCTGCACGGCATGCTTTTGATTAGGTTTCCAGTTTGCACTTTTAAAGTTGCTCTTTTGGGCCACTTTTGACCCAGTCGCTGCAACAGCCCTCAAACGATAATGACCCAATTCAATAATTTCCATCTCAATTTTATGAGTTTATTAAGTAAATCAAATACCCGAATGTCTGTTACACGATAGTGCAAGTTGCTGCAGGACCGCAAACTTAATATTCATTGATTTTATTGACCTGTGGGCAATCATCAGCACCGTAATAACGAGTTGAAGATTCATAAAGTACGCCACAATAGTGGTTCGAGAGAGTCCTAGAGTCCAAAAATTTAAATCACTGTACACAATCTCAATGTGTTTGATAGTTAAGTCCGAGTGCGTGTTTGTGTGTGTGAATGTGAAATTCCTGTATGAATTAAGTGGCAGTCAGTGCAGTACACGCCATTCGGCTGCTCGGCAGGACTTTGTGGCTTTTTGTCAGGATTTCTTTGCTTGCATGCTATGTAAAATTTAACCACAAAGTCATTTCACTGAGCAGCAGTAGCAGAGCAAAAGGCAGCGCCACAGGATGCTTGTGGCAATATGAAAAGGACACACACACACACACACACATACACACACAAACGCATACAACGCTGCATTAGGGCGCATGTTCGGGGCAAAAGGCTCGTAAATTCTGTTGCACTCTTGGACAGTTTAATTTCGATTTCCCTTTTACTCAATGGCTGCGAAAATGGCGCATGCAGCTGCAAAAAGAAAAATGGCCATCATCGTAGCTTGGTTGGTAGTCCGACCCCCAACCATCCAACCGTCCATTTGACTGTCGTCCCGTCCAGCTGGGTGCACTTGGCGGAAACGAAAGCGAAAACTGTGCGGCCAAAGCAATTCGAATTGCATAAATAAAACCAATGAACGCAGTGGCATTAAGAGGATTGCTTTAAATTGTTGGATTTGTCGTTGACTTTTTGTAGTTACATTTTGATGTGC
Organism: Chymomyza procnemis; assembly: GCA_035046065.1. Classification (NCBI taxonomy): domain Eukaryota; kingdom Metazoa; phylum Arthropoda; class Insecta; order Diptera; family Drosophilidae; genus Chymomyza; species Chymomyza procnemis. The sequence continues at coordinate 3,490,475 of JAWNOJ010000023.1, read as the reverse complement.
AACAGCTGCAATCGGCTGCTGCCTTGTGGCAGCATGCAACAGGCGTTTTCTAGAATAATAGAAATTCATACAAAGTCTTTGAAGTGAAAATGTATAGTTTGACACGGCTGCCGTAACTTAATTTTTCAATGATTTGCTTTGTTGTTGAGATTAACTTAGGGACAGTATGCCCAAGCGACTGGAACAGCTCTTTCCCATTCCGAAGAAGTATAATGCCACGTTACCCATTAACTACCACTAATATTTGCCTTCTACCCTAAACGGTCTCACAAGCCATATTGTGTGAAAGAGAGAAACCACTTGCTAAGGAGCTTGTCAGTGCGGTTTCCGACCTAATTCGTCCACCATGAGCTTGGTGTTCTTGCAGAATGCCATTAGCAATATCATCAAAATAGGAAATTACCAAATCGACACAATTAAAACCCAGTAAAGGCTCATCATCTGATCGATAATAGATGTACCTAGCTACGTGGATTTGCTAATGGTTTACCAACAAGAGGCCTACCAAGCTTGCGGTGACTACCGATTTTGTGCCAATTTGAAAAAAATCGGCTAAAATGCGACTCACAGTTGATAAGTACAAGACATGATCGATATGCAACTTATCGTGAATAGCTACAGCTTGAAGTTTGTCAATAGGTTTCATTACCTTGGCTCAGCTGTGTCTCGCAACAGTTACGTGTGCGTTGAGGTGGACAGAGGAGCACAGTAAGCACTTTAGTAGTAGAGATCTGTCACAACAGACAAAAGCACTCCTACTCATTCATCTTCTTCTGCATTTATATAATCGCATGCAGCTGCACTTGGGGTATTCGAGAAGAAAATTTTTCATCTTATGTAGAACAAGAAGCTTTATGATATCGATATAGTCGGTGAATTGAACACTCAGGCGGGACACACATAAGACCCGAACACGTTGACAAGACCAAATGACTGTGGATCGGACTACAGTAATAACCCAATGAACTCTATAACCCTTTAAAATGTCATATAATTATTGCATTTAAAAATATTTGCCTATAATGTCCTTTAGTTTTAGTTCCATTAGTACTACGTCCCCAGATAGAACTTCAAATCCCTCGTGTGATTTGACGGTATATCGATTGTCTATAACCCTTTAAAATGTCATATAATTATTGAATTTAAAAATATTTGTCTATAATGTCCTGTAGTTTTAGTTCCATTAGAACTATGTCGATACAGTTGACAAAGTTTCTGCTTGCAAAAAATGTACGGTAGATCATGGTTAAAAATACCTATATCAATAAAGGAAATATCATACTGAGTGCTTATCGCTTAGACTCACAAATTATCTTTAAATTTAAGCCTCTGAAGTACTTTTTTAAGTAAATGTCAACTTTGCACCTTTCTCTACTGTGCTCGAGGATTTCATAAAAAGATGGAAGCATTCCCAAGTCTCTTCATACTTGTATCGTATATACAATATTTAAATGAATAACCTGTAATTTCATTAGGCGAATCACGTAGCAAACGTTACTTGACTCTATAGGAAATCTATGCAAGTATGTATGTGCATGTGTATGTGTTTCTATGTGTCTGCCTGTGTGCGTGTGTGTGTGTGTGTTAACAATGGCTGTCAGCGCTTGCAACTGCATGACATTTAAATTAAGTTCGTGATTTGGCAAAACATATTTTGATTTATATTTCAAGCTAAAAGTATTTACTTTTTGTATACAAATATATTTTTCGTATTCTGCAATACGCATGCAAATAGGCATATACAGGGTGCGCCATCGGTGCGCTATGAGAACTGTTCGGGAATATTATTCAAGTTAACTGAATGTAAACAAATTTATTGTATAGACTGTAAGCAAAGTTTCCCATTTTTTCCGATTCTTCTCATAAAATCCACACTGAAGTGGTAGACCAATATTGTACTCTAAAACCTATCTTAAGATAAGTCGCAAATATTGGGTTGCCCAAAAAGTAATAGCGGATTTTTCATATAGTCGGCGACTATGTGACTCTCTAATTCCATTTTTTCTTCTGTCAGTTATCAGCTGTTACTTATAGCTTGCTTTAGAAAAAAAAATGCGCGAAATTTTGTTTACATTTGTTTGTTTGGCGTCAATTTTAATATGGAGGCCACAAAGGAGCATTTTCGTCATATTTTACTTTATTATTTCCGTAAAGGAAAAAACGCGGAGCAGGTTGCTAAAAAGTTACGAGATGTGTATGGTGATAAAGCCTTAAAAGGAAGACAGTGTCAAAATTGGTTTCGCAAATTCCGTTCTGGAGATTTTTCACTTTTTCGATGAGCCACGTTCAGGTCGGCCAAATGAAGTTGATGATGACCAAATCAAAGCATTAATGGAATTGGATGGTCATGTAACTGAGCGTTAGATAGGAGAGAAGTTAAATATACCAAAATCAACCGTTCATTATCACATAAAAAGTCTTGGACTGGTGAAGAAGCTTGATATTTGGGTACCACATGTATTGAAAGAAATTCATTTAACAAACCGTATCAACGCTGGTGATATGCACCTTAAACGCAATGAATTCGATCCGTTTTTAAAACGAATCATAACTGGAGATGAAAACTGTATTGTTTATAACAACGTTAGTCGAAAACGATCATGGTCCAAGCATGGTGAACCAGCTCAAACCACTTCAAAGGCTGATATCCACCAAAAGAAGGTTATGCTGTCTGTTTGGTGGGATTGGAAGGGTGTGGTATATTTTGAGCTGCTTCCAAGGAACCAAACGATTAATTCGGATGTTTACTGTCAACAATTGGACAAATTGAATACAGCCATCAAGGAGAAGCGACCAGAATTGGTCAATCGTAAAGGTGTCATATTCCACCAGGACAACGCTAGACCGCACACAGCTTTGGTCACTCGCCAAAAACTGAGTGAGCTTGGCTGGGAACTTTTGATGCATCCATCATATAGTCCTGACCTTGCACCATCAGAGTACCATTTATTTCGCTCATTCTAAGTTTTATTAAAAATGCAATTACTTTCTTTTAAAAAATCCGCAATTACTTCTTGGGCAACCCAATAGATTGGCGAAACATGTAGTCGGCTGAATTTGGAATTCGAACTCAAATAGTTTTATTGCTGATCGCACAAGAAAGTAATAATAATATTTTTTAAGGCAAATTCCACATTGCTTAGATTGCTTGAAGGCACAAAGCATCGATTTGTTAAAAGTATTTAAGAATAATGAATAAGGGCAAAGATTTCCTAATATAGTTAATCATTTCTGCTTCTGTCTCCTTAAAGAAAAAAATGTTGCACAAAAACAGCAATTTGTTTAAAAACAACAAAAAAATGCGTTCCAGCTTGCAAACATTAGGATTCTTTGTTTATCAAAAATTTTGGCCGTCTGCGATTTTATTTGAAAATTTTTAGAGTTTCTACGACCACAGCGAGAGGGATGCCGATAATTCTTTGCGTCAATGTTTTGTTTTTTTACTTTTGCTGTTCTTAAGTTTTGCATATGCATGTCACTTCACTTCTGCCTTTAGCTTGTTTTGAAAATGTTCACCAAAAATTTGTACTTTTAATATATAATTAAATTTTATAATTCAATCAATTTGCGTGGATTTTCTTTGGATGTCAATCGGCTACTTTGTGGAAACCTCGACGCTGCTTGGAAGCTATATTCAAGCTGCAAAACATTCTGAGCAGATTGGGGCGCTGACAACGTCGCAGACGTAGCCATGATTTTAATGCTACATTGCGATATTGATGCCTAAGCAATTTTAAGTTCAAATTTTTTTTGTTGCAGATGACGCACCCTATATTTTATTTGGCACGTGAAAACAAGTCCACTATTTCAATTGTGATTTTTTAAGTTACTCTTTCAATTAATTATTTTTTTCAATGTTTACATTCCGCTGATGCAGGCACCCTATATACATACACACATACCTACACACACGCACACACACATACTCAATTTCTGCCAACAATTTCCTCTACAACATACTTAATGTGTGTATGTATGTATGTATTTTATATGCATCCGTATTTCGGGTTATGCCATGTCATTGTAGAGCAATTAATTACGGCTTAAGGCTTCTACAGTGACAACCAGTTGATTAGTTGATTGGAAGCCCCATTTGCATATATGTAAACTTTGGCTCAAATGGGTTTTATTTAATTAATATTGCGCATACGCAATGTGTGCGTATGCAATATTATAGTTTATACTTATTACTTAATAAACATAACCTATGTATGTTAAGCGTAATAAAAATAAAATTTCCGACTGATATATAATATCAATCAAAATGAAAATATTTGAATATATTGCAAAAATATGTATATATGCGAATGTGTGGTTGTGTGTGTGTGTGTAAGCAGGTGTGCATCTGAGCAAACGGAAATTTACTTCAAATGGAAATAAATGATTTTATCTACTCAAATAGCGAACTCAACAACAAATATCCAACTTGTGAGCGTGTGAAAGAGTTCTCTTGTTATTCGAGCCTTCAGCTTAATATTGCCCATATGCCGTCTACTGACTCCTTTATACAAAGGATAATCAAACAAACAAAATTGCCTTGCGTCATTTTGAGTTATGTGTTATGTGTTTAGCTTTAGTGGCCACCACTAAATTTCAACGCCAACCTCAAAAGGATTGGGACGGCGTTGAAATAAATGCGCTACAAAATCAGAACAGCGGGAAAAATGGGCTGACTTTGAGACATTTTTTGTTTTTGTTTTGAAGTTCCAAAAAGGAAATATATGAAATTGATGAAATTTTGTAAATACATAATCAGCCGTAGTTGGGAAATCTAAGCTGCACGCATCGTGCAAATTTAGTTTAAAATTTTGTGCTCTTAAATGTATCCAACTGAATTTTCTATGTGCATTTGAAAGCCAATGTGTTATTCCATTTGAAAGCGAAGTAAGTCGCCTAAATGCAGTTAAAAAGCATAATTTGTTCGAATAATTTTTGAAATAATTTGCAATATTTTAAGATTATCATTTGCAACTTTAATTTGTCACTTCTCAGCTTATAAAAAGCAAGAGAATAGTAAAATATTTTTCTCTCTCTGTTATATAGGAGCCATAAGTAGGTGGCGCCAGTTAAAATTTGATATCGTTTTATTTTCCTAAGCACACAAAGATGATTTTAACGTTGTGGTTCAATTCTTAACCTTTCCCCTTTAAATAATAATTAAATTAATAAATGTATAACTAATTACAGACTCATTTGCAGAAGCTTGAATTGAGGACTGTTTTTTTTTAACTTTTTTAAACTTAAAATATGCTGATGTACTATTAAAATTTTTTTATAAAATTTATATAAATTTTATTGAAATCAATTATATAGTTTTGATAAAAGTATTTTTATAATTTTTTTAGTTTTTATTAGTTGTTAATATTGATTTTTAATTTAATTAATTATGAATTATAAATGTATAACAAAACAAATTAAAAGTTATTAACAGCAGAATATCGATTCCACTTAATTATTAACACCTAAGAATTCATTTTAATACAAATTTTTATATTAAAACTTAAACTTGGGCTAAGTAAGCATTTTAAATTTTTATTTAAGGAAATTATTTTACAAATTTAATGGAAATATGTTGGTAATAGTTTCACTTATTTATTGGTTTGATCAAATATGGTCCTCTTGTATGTTTATAATAGTAGTAATAATATATAGTCAGTGACCGATACGTGTGAGCCGTTGACGACCATGGAAAGACTGCTCGGTGCTCTGATAGATGTTGCCAGATGGTCGATACGGTTTGTGGGTTGCCAGATGGATCTCCAACAATATGTAAAGGAATTTTACGGAGTTAAAATGTTTTCAGAACTTTGAGAATATTACATGTGTTCACTAATAGAATTTCCATATCAACCTTTTGTATAAAAGCATTTCCTTACGTTAAAATGTCTTTTTAATTTAATATATATAAAGTATAGTATCTGTACGTAGTTCTTGATATGATATTTGCATGTGCAGGTAATTGGATGTATCCTCGCAAGAGTAGTGTATCTATCAAAATGTATCTAAGAAAGAGGCTATTCTTAAAATTTCGTGGAAATTTAAATGTTCAATCCATATTATTTAGCTAAACTTAGATATGATTTTTAGATACTCTTCGTTTAGCAACAAAATGGTGTTTTCTCAACGTATACGTGACATTTTTAGATCATGTTACATTGGTTCCATAAGCTCTTTATGATTTTGAGAAAGGGAAGAACTGATTGTTATTATTTATTTATTTTGTAATTTAAATGAACAACAAAATTTAATGCGGTTAGGTTACGATATGATGTGGCAACGCAACTTCGAAAAACAATAAATAAAACAACAGCTGATTAAGGCTTAAATTGGCTCTTTGGGAAACCGTACGTAATTATCGTACGCATTAAAAGCATTTCCTAAAAGTGATCCCAGCTTGTTGCTGCCATGTACCCTGTAATTGCTCTAGAGCCCATGAATACTAGCTTAGCTAGGACATAAGAAGTAAGTTACTTCCCAGCAACTTTGCAGCGTCTACTCAGAAGCTTCGTAGTTACAGAAGAACTACTGAACCGTAGGTTCTACTCCTCATCTTCCCTACTGCTACAGATGTCGTAAGCTGCGATACTCATTCTGATCGCAAGAACTCTGGCAATCCAATGTGCAGTGATCGCTCTGACGGCTGCCGAACACTGTTGGTGATTCGATTTATGACAGATTCGCAGTGCTGTGTGCTGCTCCACATAAGTTTTTAGTAGGTTAGATCATATTTTTTAACAAAGGAAAAAAAAGAATGTCGGATAAAAAATATAATCGTAGGTCAGTAATATTTCGCTGCAAACTGAACATCCTAAGCGGCTTATATTGAAAACTACAAAGAATTTCAACTTTTAAAAATTAGGCTTGTACATTTTTTATGCGAAATTTTAGTGTCCAGCTTCCGCTGTCAGCTTGTCAGGATGCCTCTGCTTTTTTGTGTCACAAATAAAGCTTTGAGACACACTCTAACTCACTACTGAATCATCGAGCGGGTTGAGGGAATACACACATATATCTGCTGCTATATTTGGAAGTTAAACAAACGGACAAACAGTGGATATGCAGACAGACATATACATATATTTTGTGTATTTGGTTCGGTCAATTTAAGTGGCAGCTAAAAATTTTGTTTGTTAATAAAAATGCGGAATAAAAAAAAGGTCGAGTGGCTATAATAACAAAAACAACGATACTGTAGTTCCCTGTGAGGGCGTTACGCAACATAAAAGTTTATGTACACATTTCACAACTGTAGCCACTTAGCCATATGCATATGCATATGTGTGTACATATATACATGTATACATATATATATATATATATATATATATATATATATATATATATATCTGTATGTGCATGTATTTTCAATATGTAAAGTCATATAGTCATACAGTTTGTTGAATTGTTATAAACTTTGGTTATGACTAAAACGTGTGCAAGCGAAAGAAAAAAAATAAAAAAAAACACAAAAAATGTTAATAAAATAAATGAAAATAAAAAAAAAAAATGTGGCTACAAAAGTCAGGCAGTAAATTGTTGCCATTTGGGCTTTGAGTGTCCAGCAAAATATTTGATTGCATTACGGCTTATACACTTGCCATATGCAGCACAAGTGCGCACAGCATTAAAAACAAATCAAAAAGTACATACGAGTAATATATATGTACATAAATATATATATACGCGTGTAAATGTTTATGTATTTGCGCACAATACATACATAAATTTGTTGTACTTTTTTTATGATTTGAGCGGGACTATAAAATCTGTTTTTAGGCATTTTGAATTTTATGTTGCCGCAGCTTTGGTATAAATTTAATTTATTTATTTAAAATTGCTATGATTTCATTTTTCACTTATGCTAATTTAATAAACTGCGCTTTCAAATATTTTACACAAAAAAAAAATCCGGAATGCAGATATGTTTATGTTGAAAAGACAAAATAATAATAATGCATGCAGTACGCGTACGTGTACATGGCGTATGCGTAATTTTATTTGTTAGCATTTATTATTTACTTTTCAATTTGCTTATTTATTTTTTGTTGTTGCATTTTTAAAAAATGGTTTGTGTTGAGTTTTTTTTTGTTGTTTGTTTTAATTTATGCATTTTGTGGCATTTAATATATTATAATCATGTGGTATTTTGTATATGACATATGAGTCAATTCAATAGAATTCATTTTGCCAGTTTTGCTGTTTTTATCCTATGAAAAAAGTGACAGATTGTACATCAAAAGGATTTTCAATTTATTATAGTTTATTGCTTGTATTTATAGTGAAAAAATGAATGTTTCGTATATAAAATACATTTAAGTACAAGTATTTGACTTCCTTTGCCATCTGTATTCTGTGATTTAAATTAAAATTGAAAGGGAAAGAATGAATTAGAAAATTATCCACACGGTTTTTTCACCAATTTAATGACACTTAAAGTAGCAATAATTATGTATACGAGAGTTGCCTCTTATATTTCGGAATTAGAGAATAAAAATAAAAATCATTGAAAATCGCATTATTGTTTTTCGAAATAGTTCCCATTAAGGGGCCTCGTAGCTAAGTGGGTAATACACTTGCCTTCTAAACGCGAGGTCGTGGGTTCGAATCCCACTCATGGCAAGAGGCATGACCACTCCAACGTCCCTCTTAAAAATTGCTTCTCTACTTAATAGAAAGCTTTTCTTCATTTGCACAATGCCTTTTAACAATTTCTGGCAACCCCCCTTGCCCCACTCTTCACCCCCCCACGCTAAATGGAGGGTACACCATAGAACCAAGCGCCATTCATAGCTTTTCGGCGTACAGCAACAACACCAGCTAGAATGATGCCAACAATTAAAAGACTGTATCGCCCAGCCTTTCTGCGCAGCCAAGCGCAGACGCCACTCCCAGAAGGCGTCAGGTGGCAGCCCTACCACTGGGATAAGTCGCATCCGGCCAATCACCAGATCGATCGAAAAACTCAGATTACAGAAACCAACACAAGAGAATTAAACATAAACGGCTCCCCAAATTCGATGACGTCCAAAGGCATTTTCAAAAAAACGGACACGAATAGGACAATGGAACGTTAGAACCCTAAAGGAACCATCAAGATTAGAACAGTTCGAGGAAGAAATGGAGAAACTGCAGATAGCGATAGCTGGCATCCATCCACAAGGCAGTAGAAGGATCGGCAGACCCAAGGCGACCTGGAGAAGATCCATCCTCCAAGAACTGACCCAGGCGAACACAACATGAGACAGAGCTAAACAGACGGCACAAATTAGGGTTTGATGGATGGCTCTTGTAGAGGCCCTAAGTTCCCAAGTGGAATAATAAGGAAAAAAAAAAAAAAAGATCTATACACTTTTGCATAATTTTGAACCAATTGTCGAATCACTCTTGACACTCGGATAAAGGTTTCTGCAAAGCATATGCATTTTGAATGCATCAACTGTTCAGTTGTCGAAAAACGCTGATATTTCATTATATTTTTTATATTCTGGAATAAAATGAAGTCATTTGGTGCCAAGCCAGGACTATATGACGGATGTCTCATCAACTTGATGTTTTGAGTGCTCAAAAATGCAGTTGTTGGCGGTTGTTTTTTCTGATTTCTTGGAAGACAACTGGCAAACGAATGGTTGTGTACCACTTAGAATTGACTGTTCTGCGTTGTTCTAGTGGTACTCTTGAGACATGTCCAGTTTTTCCAACAAAAACAGGCGACCTTTTTTACTTAAAGTGCTTCGTGCGCGAACAACTTTTGTTGGATATAGCTCTTCTTGCAACACCCATACAGTCAATACTTACGGGCTCATAGGCGTAAATCCATGATTCACCATGATTCATAGACGTGCTTTATAGACGTGCTTCGAAACAACGCGATAGTATCTTTTGCGCATTTCTTTCGACCAATCAACACGAGCCTTTTTTTAAACGATTGGCAATTTTGTGAGATTCCACGTGAATACATTTTTTTGAAAGTTACAAGTTTTAAGGAAATGGAATATTGAATGTATGTCCCACTAATGCCTAAGGTTGTCTCAATCTCACGATAGCTCACAGGACGTTCTTGCTTTATTAGTTTGCGCACAGCATCAAGGGTTTCTGGATCAACAACCTATTTTGAACGATCTCCATGTAATTTGTCTTAGAGTAAACTAATGTATCTTAATCGTTAAAAATTGAATTAAGTTCATCCATGTATTGTTGCTGAGGTAGTCCACGTCGAAATTTGTAAAGAATAATCGCACGAAAATGTTCACTATTTAATCCCACTTTTTGGCCGAGATAAATCTTTAAGTTAGTGAAAGCAACACAAATAGCGATTATATGTCGAAACGTTCTGAGTACGTTTAACCTCAAAAATGTTAAATCTTACGATAGAGTTGTCAGTTCCGAAAATGCAACACTAGGGTTGCCCTTTCCATTGCAAGCTTTTTACAATCCAGATGTAATACGATACTTTTGATCTTCTGAAAAACTTACATAAGAAACCTATGTAAGTAATCGGAGATCATAGTTACGCAGTTGGAAATGTCAATTGCAGAAAATATGTCAAGACTTCCGTATCTTTGCAAGGATTATTCCGATTGAGGATATACTGTTGTTTGTAATGTCTATTCCAAAAATTTAGCTAATCCCTTTTTTTTGACTTAAAATAAAAATTATGTACTAAAAATTATTTATATATTTATTTAAAATTGGAATTGTATAGGATTATTTTCAATTTTTTAATTAAAATTCCTTAAAATATTTATTGAACAATTTAATGTATATAAGTTGATAACACCCACACTAATGGGACCAGAAGATTGGAAAATCGGCATGGACCAAAACATAGCTAAAATCTTTACGGAGTGATACAAAATGGATGCAGGAGTGGACTTTGGGTATACTGCATAGGACCACCTTCAGAGGCGTCTTTCAAATTACCGGACAACTGTTGTACTTTTCAGGCGGAAGTTTTCGCAATAAAGAAAGCTGCAGAACTTGCGCCCACACTACACCAACTACTACTGGCAAGCAGCGTCTCACTAGATGCTCTAAGTAACCGTAAGAGGATGCACATCTTTTGGGTTCCCAGCCACCAGGACTTGACGGTAACGAAATGGCGGACAGGTTAGCTAAGGAGGGTTTCGAATCGACAGGAACGAGGGCTGAAGACGTAGGAACATGTCTAAGTACTCTTAACACGAAATCGAAAGCGCTGCAGTCGTTTCCGACAGAAGCTGGGAGAACACAACGAACTGCTAACCTGCCCGGAAAATCCGACCCGAAATTGGCCAAGCACATCTTGCAACTTCCTAGGAAAGACTGCAGGCTTATGTTGGCTAACGGGGAACTGCATGACCGCTGTCCATGTCAAAAGGCTGGGCATCACTGACGACGATGCATGCACGAAGTGCAGGGAACCAGTTGTAAAAGAAACTCTGGAACACCTTCTAAGCAACTGTCTTGCCCTCTGTACCTCGAGAGCTAGATTTCTAGGGAGACCAACGTTTGACGCGCTTGCAGAGGCACCTCGAAGGCCAAATTTTTTATCATTTTTTTCTTATATTCATTATAAATAAAGTTTTATTTTATAAAGTGAAAAGAAAGAGTATATTGAATTTTAGAGATCCCACAAAGACCTATTTTTCATGTTAAATTGAACACTAAATCCAACGAAGATTTTTAAGATTTTATTTAGTGTTTGCTGCATTTGTTGTAAGGAAAGGAGTTTAGCTATAGCCGGCATTCGACAGTTACTAGAATTAGACAATGCTGGACTTTTGAATAGTTATTTACTACATCTTTTTTATGATAAAGTGCATATTTGAATAAAATAAGTTGAGCATATATTTTGCTAATATGGGAAAGTTTGTTTCTCGCTGAAAAAATTCGCACATCCTGCGTTGGTCATTGTATGAACTGTGATTTAAAGGACCATATATATTACTTCAAATATAGATGATAAGGAGTGTATTGATTAACTTTGTGCAATAAATTTGTATATAATAAAAAAAATGTTGAATTATTTCCAATAAATGAAAGAATAAGTTCTATCAGCGATATTAACTATTTAATTAAAACTTGAAATAGCTTATAAGGCATTCTCAACAAAATATGACTTTTGGGGCGATCTCCTTTATGGGCTTATTATGTCATTATCACTTGAATCCTATTTCAAAAACATTCGCATTGTCTTAAAGATTCCGTTAAACATTTCTAAAGTGACTATTCAAAAAAAAACGAGCAATGTTATTAGGATCTCAAAATTTCAAAATATGTTGTATTTTTGTAACTTGTAGTGTAAGTTCATATCAATTGAGTTATGAGACACTTTAACAACTTTTACAGGTGCCAAATGGCTAAGTATGAAGCTCGCTATATTCCAATCAAAAAAGATAGATTAAAGATGTCATATTTTTTATACATATATGTTTTCTTCTCATTCTGTTTATGATTCCAAAATGGATATTAAAAGAACAACATCTTGTTAGCAAATAAATTTTTTACTTTATTCAACTGTATAGGGTGCGTGACCTGCACTTTTTCTCTGTAAACATTTGATTACTTTGCTAATTGGCAACCGATTGTATTTCTCAGCAAACTCGTTGAAAGAGTGAAAACCCACTATAAAAAGTATTATTGTGAATTATTTTTACTGTATGCAAGCTTATTATCCCGGATGGTAATGTCGATAAAGTTGATATTTTCAAACAATATCACTCTGGCATACCGATAGCGGCGATAAGGACTCTCCGCCAATATGTCATTCAAAACGAATAATTTTTGTTCATCCACAGAAGTACAGAAAGCAACCGATGACACACCCTGTATAAGCTACAGCTAAATTTGTTAATGCTTTTCGCTTTTATTGATTAAATTAATTACTTTAATTAAACAATTACCGCTAACATTTTACCTTTAATTAGTTATTGTCGAAGAACTCATTCAGCTCACGAATAAATTCAATATTATTACCTATGATAGATATATATTTTTCTCTTTGTTCGAAGCTTCCCGTAAACAAACCTACTAACTGACATCAAAACTCAACGACAACATAAAAATGTTGCCTATAATTTGGCGTAACTCGGCATCCATTATTTATACACTATAACCATGGTAATGTGGGTACTATAGAATAGCTAGAAGTTATACAGTAAAGTATGCGCTGTTGAATTGGGCTCAATATTAAATCGTTTTTGTGAGCGTAATAATGCATAGAATGTGCATGCTGACAAAATAAACCTGGTCTACATTAAAAGTTTTTTTTTACATAATTAATTAATTTTATTAAAAACGTTGTTAAAATGAGAAAAAGTACATGGTATGTTTTGGTTCTTTGTAATTTTCGACTCTTATACAAAAAGTACTGCATATCCGTTAAAATATTTACCTTAAGAAATGCTTGTAATATACGTCGGCAAAAGTTTTAATCAATCAAGCGAAACCTAAATTAACCGGTATTTACCGCACATTCTATTGTTATGCATTGAAAACGAATTTCTTACTGGCGCCATCTACATACAATTTGATAAAGACAAAACTTTTGGAAACAAGCTTCCCAGTGAGGTTTTCCTTATTAAACAAATAATTTGTAAAGCTGAACATGAATTTTTAAGTCGAACTTTGGTGCCTAACTCCTTACTTATAGGAGTTGCAAGTATACGAAGATCTTTACTTTCTTTGAAGGAAGCATTGATGCAGTTACAAAGAAAAACAGAAAATGTGTACTATGGGTTCAACGAAGAGTAAATTTCCTATATTATCTGATAAAGCATAAAGAACGTGCAGTTGAGCAGTTTAAGTACTGCTGATTACAGAGAATTGATTAAATCTGCGAACTGTGGAATATTCTTGTTTTCCACGTTTCTGAAAACACACCTATTCAACAAAACCATATAGCTTCGTATGTGTACAACTCTAATCCAAAAAAATCATGCGAAAGTGAAGTGTGAACTTTGAGAAAAATGTTTATACTATAGACCTCATGGAGGCCACGAATGAAGTATTTTCGGCCCTATATAGAAATATGCCTATAATTCATTAATATGGATTGATAGGCCAAAGCTGCCATAGTCATCAAAGATGATGTTGAACATTGTTAGGATTGAAACTTTTTGATGACATTAATAGAAATAGTTTACCTCAGTTAAAAAGTTTTTGACCTCGAATCAAGAATTTACAATCTTAAAATGTCACTTTTCAAATTACAAATGAAAACTTAAAATAAAATGAATAAAACTAATCAAAAGTGAGAAAGAACATTAATGAAACATGTATTCAAAAGAAGAAAAATATATAAAACAGAACTACAAAAAATCGGATTAACAATCGGCTTCAAACGAAATATTGTGGAAGTATGCACCTAAATGGGAGTGACATTCTATAGTATTGAATATTCAATTCATAAAAGAATTCGAATAAATTATTAATAACAAATAATATATAAATCATTAATAAGACCTATATGGACGTATGGACTAGAAATATGGGGGACTTGTAGCAAATCAGACTTACTACTTATTCAAAAAACACAATCAAAAATACTAAGAACGATTACGAATGCAGACTGGTACATACGGAATGACGATATTCATCATGACCTCGACGTCAAAGAGGTCTCTGAAACACTAATCGAAAGAAGCTCTAATCACACATTGCGACTTCTTCAGCATGACAATATACACATGAGACCCCTACCTGGATAGGAACTTCAATCAAGAATTTTTTTTACAAAGCTCGACCGATTTATCACTTATTATATAAAGATAGGGTATTTCCGCGTTGGAATGCGGGCGAAAGGATTCGCTTGTTTTTCCGTTCTGCTCATTAATTTACACACACACACATGCACCCACACACGCACAATGGGAATATTAAACAAATATGTGATTGACATGAGGTAATGAACTTGATATACTATGTACCAAGTGTTGTATATAATTCTCCCTTTTTTTTGGTTTTGGTTTTGGTTAATTTTTCTTTATTTGAAGCATATCTGGTGTGTCTGTACGAGAGAGAGTACTTTGCTATATAGAATTACTTTCTTTTGATTTGTATTTTGCGGCTTTTGGCTTATTATATTGGGATTTATATTATGTACATAATTACATGGGACTCACGTATATTTTCGTACAATACATAAATGGGCATGAAATTGTAGCTCAAGCTTGTTAAAATTGTATAATATATGATCTAAGAAGTGCCATATAAATATACTGCTTTGTCGGTGTATAAATTTATGTCTTTGATGTATTTGTAGCCCTAATGCAGGCAACTTGCTTTCACAATTGTCTCTTACTTGGTAGCCAGACTTAAGTGGCAACTTGTAGGTGAAGTGTTACTTTGCGTCAAGTCGAGCCAAACCCAAATGCTGCAGGATGGCATGAAAAGTGTGTCAACAAGCATAGTCATAATTAGTGAAAATTGAAGATATTATATGAATTCTGGCCGGAATTAAACACTTTGCTGGCAAATGCTTAACTGGCTCCATAGATTTTTGCTCAGTTTTTTGTTGTTTGCTGCTGTGGCAACTGCTTAAGGCGACATTTTCCATTTAAATGGCAATTTGAAAATTTTCAAATTATTTAGCAAAAGTTTTTCGATTAACCTACTCAGCCGCAACAGCAAGAGTACATACATTTTCAAATACAACGAAAATTACAACTATTATGGCAAAAAACAGACAAGTGGCACATACAATGCCAACCACAACAACAACAACAGCCATTATGGAGGAAACCACGCAGCAGGACACGTAGTTGGCCAATGGACAGCCTTATAGACACAAACATACTTGTCGTATAGCATTTCAGTAAAGGAATAAGAACTTCATTGCAATAGATGAAGATAACTTTGCAGGAAAACGTAGAGCGCAAGTTGGAAAAGTTTTGTTCAAAACGTGAACTTACACAGACGGAAGATGGAACTCGAAAAAGTTATGTACAAACTGAATACGTTTTTTGTTTTCTATATTTGGCATTGTGGAAAACTGTAATATTTTAGCCGCGTATAATATAAATAGAAAATGCGCTAAAACTTTTGTATGGCTTTAAATTTAAGTGAGCGCTGGACTTAAACAAATAGTGAAATGTCTTAAGCGTTTAAATTTGTGACTAATTTGCAGCTTGAGCTTTTTGAAATGTTCCATTAGCTAAGCTAAAAAAAAGTAAAAGACGGAAAATGCTAAAATATTATTGCATAGTTAATAGTAAAATAACAAATTGGATAACTTTGCAGGTTTTAAAATTTTTTAAAATAATAAAATAATTTACGAGTTTATCAAAATTTTGTTGCTTTTAGCAGACAAAAATTTCGAGAATTACAATCGACTATTAAAAAAAAGTAGAGCTACATTTCAAAAATATGCTGTTGATTCAAAATTCATAATTAAATGAAATACAATTTATCGTAAATAAATATAATTTTTTAAATGATAATTTTTTTAAATGATAATTTTTGTTTTACAATTTTTTCATAAACATATTTTACCCACTAAATTAATCTGTCAATGAGAGCAGCGAAGCACAAGCACGTCTCTATGAACTTCTAGATTTTAGAGATAATAAGAGCTTTGGAATATAAGGGTATAAAACTTAATTAAGCTTTTAATATTAACGGCTTGTTAGCGTAGTGTTAGCGAACTCCCTCTAAAGCAAAAATTTTGTAGTTTTAACCAGCAGCACTGGCGTAGCTAGCAAATGAATTTACGCAATTTGAGATTTTTTCTATTAACTAAAGGCCACTTCGTGCGGATTAGCCTATGAACTGTATAGTCTCCTCGCACAGCAATTAAAAGAGATAGATATCATTATGCTTCGTCTTGTGCAGCGATCAATTTTATTTATATAATATTTGATATATTTTTGAAAGTACAAATTAGACACGTCTAAAGCGACTGCTTTTTCCCATCTCTCTCCTAATTATCAAATACCATTTTAGGAAAAAAGAGTTCTCCTGGTCTCGATTAAGGCATTCAGCCATTTTTTGTATTTCTTTAAAAATGTGGATGAAAATCGAAAAAGCAAAACTAAAGTAGTGGAAAAACTAAGTTGTATTGCAAAAAACTTGTCCATCAGCTTAAGGTTTACATGCCAATAAGAACAAGAAAAAGATGTCTGCTCTCATTGTACAGGGATTAATCAATCGCAATTAATGAAAGGAAAGAAGCTGTGAATACTTTGAAGCTTTTTTGAAACTACATCCAAATAATTACTGCGGAGCATATTTAATACTTGTCTTATAAAGTAAAACGAGTTTTATAGTCTAGCAGACTGGATTTCAGCCATGTCCCCAAAGTGACACTTCTACTGTGATTAAAGCTGCCTTTGGTATAATAGAACTTTATGTAAAGTAAGCAAAAATTGATTCCTAAAAACAAAAGTAGAGCAAACAGATTTTTTTTAGAGAGATTCTCACATATCAAAAAAGTATATATGATGCAAATCAATTATTTCCCTTGCTCTTAGACGAATGTTAAATATTGGATAAACTAAAAAAAGCCTTCTACCACATATCCTTTTTGCATGTTTGCCCATTTATTTACGCAATCTAACTAAATGGCACACAAACGGTCCTAAACTCCATCCGTTGCTTGGTTGGCAATGGGAGAGGCCACAGTAAATCACTATTTAATTCATGGTTGTTCGGTAACGCCTAGGACATGCATATGACAAACAAAAGCGCTGATTTCTGTTGTGATTGGGCGACACTGTAAGCCCAAAAATACATTTTTAAAAATATAGGACTTGGAAATAAATCGCAATATTCTGTAATATTCTGCTTGACATTACCCAAGTCCTTCATGCCAAACTGCTTATTATGAACTCGCATAGCGATAGAACCTCTCTATCAGGTTGTTTTTCATCTATAACTCTGACAGCCAAAGTAACCAACACTTCTCAGCTGATATGTATTTTTTTTCGAAAATTGCCGTTTGTGTTTCCGTGAATTTTAAATAAAACGCTTAAAGACTTGATTGATAACTTGGCAAAGCTTTAGGATTATCAGTTTATTAAAATTCAACCGAAGAACTTATAACGTATGAAGTTTCAGTCTTTATATATATGTATCACTTTTGATCTATCATCCAGCATGAAACAAAAAATATGCAAGTTAAAATTTTTATAAAAAATAGGCAGAAATTTATTTTTTCTCCTTAAAAAATTAATTAAGTGGCAATGAGTAAAAAGGGTGGTTTTTGAGCAACTTATTTTTTGGTAACACTGTTTTCAACAACTGACGAGATTTATGTGCTTTGTGTGACAGTCAAACACGTTTAGTTTGGTCTATAATTTAAACTTGAATCAATTTTTTTATATTATTAAAATGCCGGATTGGGTCATTTCTTAAGTCTTTTATTTTTCAGAAGACGAAGGCCGGTTATTGTGAATGAATAGCGCTTTGATGCTTATAATTTTTTGTATCCAAAATGGAAGAGTGCAAAGTGGCTGAAACTTTGGTTTTAACAAGATGGTGTCACATATCTTATGATACAACTCAAGCGAAGCCTTGGCCCCATTGAGAGATGAGTTCGATGTGCAGCTCATTTCTCAGTTTGGTGTCGCCTAGATCACAGGACCGAACGCAAATAGATTATTTTATGTTTGCCAATGATAAAACATGAAATTTACCTAGAAGAAAAAAAAAAATTTTATGAAGCTGTCGACTTAGAAACAGTTTTCTGAAATATGTTGAAATAGGCTGGGGAATATCAAATAAACAAGAAATTTGAAATTTCACTTTGTCGTAGCTTTTTTGATTGGAATCAGTTGATACAATCAATAACTAGGAAATGTGACTATTAAATTTCGTAGCAAAGGCGAAGAAAACTGCATTAAAGGGACACGTTCGAGACACTTTTTGAGTCAACTTTCTGTTATTTATTTCACAATAAAGCGCCACACAACTTGCCTCGATGATGAAGCAACAATCGTTTCATATATAATATACAATATTCTTATGACGTATATAAAGCTGCTTGCCTTCGACCTAGTGGCATTCAATTAAATCTCATTCACGCACAACACAATACACAACGACTTATTCAATACATTCATTCATTCATTCAGTCATATTGAAGGCGCAAATTGTATGCGTATTGTGCGGATTTGGACGTTTTATTGTCACCATCCGAGTTCAAAAATGGGATTTACAGCAATAAAACATGAATTTAGTCAACTTGCGCTTCAACGCGCCTCGCGGCTATCAAAATTTTTGCCCAAGGACTCTTAGCTAAACTATGCAGACATTTTGCTTTGCTGTTGTTGTTGTTATGGTTGTCGCCATATCTGTTGGGGGTGTTCTCAATGGGACGACATTGTATGGCACTTTACAGTCATTTGGCTGTTTGTCATTGCCTTTTGGTATTGGTTTCAACGTCGAGCTCTAGAACTTCCTTACTTTGTTGTTGTTGTTGTTGCTGCTGTATTGTTGTGGTTGTCATTGTAGTTGTTGCCATTGTCAGCGATGTTGATTGAAATTTACGATTTCTGCCGCCATCTTTTGAACTGACTGTGTCCTCTGTGTGTTTGTGTGTGTATATGCCTAGCAATCAGACAACAACCAACAGTTCAAACAACACTTGAGCGCCATGTTGGTTTTCTATGCTTGTTTTTCTTGATTTTCGTTCGTTTTGTTGCCTCTTTTTTGCGTGGATTTCAGCTTGAGCTTACCGGAAACGTCTTCGCCATTGCGCGCGTCATTTTTATTGCAAACGGAAGTCAGCTTGTTATTTATGAGCACAACCTGATAGCGACAATGTTTCTTCTGTAGAATCTCGCACTATTTTAATGGCACTTGGGCATTTGTACTTTCAAATTTACCACATTTGCAGTAAATTGTAGGCACACAACAATGTGCTGTGAAAATTCAATTAAAAGTGACATTTCCTGGCGTCATATTGTAACAAGTACATGTATAGTTCCATAATAATAAATTGTTATATGTATATAATGTATGAGTGGTAAAAACACAGAAATCCACTGACCGCCGACTCGATCAAAACATTTCATTTATGACAAACAAACGACCATCCATTTTGTTTTTGCGCAACCAATTGGCAGAATTTTCTACAATACAGCAATGATAATTGAGTTTTGCAAATGACTGGGTTAGCCCACAATTAGTCGAGCATAATGATGTGTCATTAGTAGCTCCAATTTATCAAGCTGATGTCGAGGCCAATGTTTTTTGGTTTTTGGGTTCATTGCCATAACCATTTCATGTTTTTGAATCCAAACGAGTGTGTATTGTTGGGGCGACATGCATGCGGGGGTGATTTGTGATAATAAATGACAGAGTGCTTATGAATCATGTATTAGACAAGCAGTTTTGCTGTATGTACTACTAGAGCACGATAAGTAAACACTCTGACTGGCCTATAATTCGGCATTGTTTTGATGCTGACTCTCAATAACTATAAGAGCATCAATGCTAAAATGTAAGTTTTGCGCATATTTATGAATAACAAGGAATGCTAGAATCCTTGTTTATATTTTTAATATTACGTATACGCACTGTTAACGACTAGAAATTCAAGCGATTCGCATTAATAGAAAGTGCACACTATTTACCATATGGAAATTAAAAAAAAAATCAATCCTTAAATTTTCACATTTATTATATTACGCATACGCACTGTTAATATATACAAATTCAAATAAGTGCAATAAAGTTATGCAAGCTGCTTGCCAAACTATTTCATAGCCAACAACTGTGCGTATGCGTAATATAATAAATATTTCAGTTGCACGCACACATTGCGTATGCGCCACGTGGCCCAGGTATATAAGTATCTGACAGTTACACACGATCATAATCGTAGTTCAGGCTGCTTAAGTGCCTCAAGCTGGCAGCATAGAGCACATAACTCGACATGCAAATGACAACTTGCGGTATATTTCTACCAGGTATATATATATACATGCTAGATGTATTTATTTAAGAAAACGTTTTCGTAGGTCTATTTACGCAAACTTTTTGTTTGTTATTTTTCCGCCACATTTGTTATTTATTTGAAAGCATTTCTGACATTTTACCTAGCAAGGGAAAAGCAAAATTGTGTCGCAACATAATTTAATCGCATTTTTATCTCTTTGCCAAAAGTATATTGGTACAAAAGAAAAGCGCGCTCGCACATTGGCTAATAAGTCTGCAACGTGACACTTTGACGCAAAGTTGGCCAGCAATATACACAGTTAGTCAGCGCGAGCCGCAGGCTGCAAATGAGATGACTTTATCGGCCATGTCTG
This sequence comes from Chymomyza procnemis, assembly GCA_035046065.1. Classification (NCBI taxonomy): domain Eukaryota; kingdom Metazoa; phylum Arthropoda; class Insecta; order Diptera; family Drosophilidae; genus Chymomyza; species Chymomyza procnemis. The sequence continues at coordinate 3,469,245 of JAWNOJ010000023.1, read as the reverse complement.
CCACTAGAAAAATGGTTGCCATTTTACGCATCCTCTGCTTCTGCCTCCCGCAATGCGTTGTCGTGGCAAAATGTAAATAGACGTGTTGTAAACCGTAAACTCCGTTAACTGATGTTGCTATTGTTGTTCTAGACGCTGTTGTTGTTGTTTTTGTTGATGCTGCCAAAACTCAAACTCTAAGCGACAATAAATGCCTTCGGCTATGTTTAAATTGCCAAAGTGCTTGCAAAGATTTATGCAATGGCTTTGCGGACGAAGGCGCATCAAAGTATAAATAAGCAAATGTTACGGTTACCATGGTTCGCATTCGCGTCCAGAAATTGATGGGTTCATTGTTGTGATTGTTGTTGTTGCAGTTGTCATTTTTGCTGCAGGTGGTTTTCTGTGTTATTACCAACACTTTGCTATTGAGGCGTGCTCAATGACAGTTTTGGGCCAACTTACTTCAAACACTTGAAGCCGCAGCTGGCAAGCAGCCAAGCGGCTTATTTGAATGCCACACCAGACAGTCACTCAGTGAGTGACTTAGTCAGTCAGTCGGTCATTCAGTCAATCCCTCAGTCCGCGAGACAGTCACTTTGTCATTCAGTCAGTCAGTACCAGTAGCAGTACCAGCACCAGTCAACTTCACATTGTGGAAAACGTTTCAAAATGCCTTCCAAGTGTTGTCATAGTTGTCAGTAGCTTTCTGGTCCTCATCGTTGTAGTTATTGCTGCTGTATGCTTTGTGCTGCGTCACTAGTGAAGTCGTCCGTGGTTTTTGTTCGGACAAACTTGAATTGTGGTCCTTGACTTTGGGTGCTCTCAAAATGTTACGCTACTGCGGTCAGTTTGCTATTGTTTCTTGCGGCTAAGTTACTTTTGTTAGTGCAGACACAGTTGGGTAGAATTTTACGCAATATATTTCAAGCAAATGCAAACAAGTGGTCTGAGATGAAAAGATGTTCAGACAGAATATAAACATCTTTTGTTTTAAAAAATATTTAGCATTTAATTATTTAGAAAACGTGAACTAAAATATTATATTACATACTTTATCGGGCAGCTTTAATTTTTATTATCTAGGGATGGACAGATTTGAACTTATTCTTTCAATAAGAAGGTAAGCTGATGAAACTGTGGTTCGATGTTTTTGAGGAATAGGGCAAAAAAATATGGCTTACTGAATCTGCTGCTAGATAATCTGATTCAAAGACGCTGTTCAAAACAAAGTAAATACAATCCGGTATATAATTCAGTTAGGAGCACCCAGACAGCTCAGAGCAGGGCGTAATCCTGTACACATTGGCAGCCAGCTGTCAATTTATAATGTCATTACCGATCTTCCACTGCTTAAAGAAATCACAAAGTTCTGCAGGTATCTCAAATTTGAAAAGATATTGCCAAGAGCTGGAATACCCCTAGAGTAAATGTAGAAACTATGAAAAAGCTTTCGATATCAGCAACATACTTTGATTTGGCAAGAAAACTACCAAGAAACTGGTTTGAAGCCATTTTCATTTTCACGAGTATATAAAATTTTCCGAGATATACATTTCTACATTTTTTTTTAGTTCCATTCTTTTAATAAAACCGATAGCTAGATTCGTAAGCAAAATACTGGGTTTGGAAAAGTCACTTATGGAGTGTCTGCCAAACCCTACGTGACTCAAAGAGCGTTTAAAGGATTTCCTACGTAAATTTGAACGTGCATTTTATATGGCACGGTTCATTTGTCTGGTAACTTATCCATAATAGATAAACCTGTCTTCTAACTAGGCTTCTTCGATTCCCAGTAATGGTTTTCAATACGGCGCTAAATGCCAAGAACTTGATAACTTTGATTATGCCGAAGACGTATGTGTGATAATATAATGTAATAATAAAAAGTATATGATCTTCTCTCGAATATCGGAAGAATTGTCTTAGAAATTGTTCGAACAGAACAGGGATCTACAATTTATAGCTAAATCCAAATGCACGTGTCTTTAGTAAATAGAGACTTTCCTATATGATAGATCTGCTAGATAAATTCAGTGTGGAATCGAGCCGCCGCCTTTAGGTTTAGAGGTGACTGCTACCGAGGTTCCTCATCCATTCAATTACCAAAATGTCTGCATAAAACAGCGCAATTTAAAAACAAGCTGTCAATACGCCATTGACAAAATAGAAATTAGAAATTATTAGAAAACAACTAAGTTTAATAATGCTTTATGATTTATCAAATTCATCCCCACTTTCCTAAAAATATTTATGTAAATTAAGGCAGTCAATTCGTACAAAATTTGATTAGGTCGCTTTTTTTAAATTGTCTTTTTCAAAAGTGTTTAAAATTTGAACATTGCATTGCTCTAGATAGGTAAATGAACATTGTGTTTTTTATACGAAAATGTGTATTCTGAAGCTTTTGCGATGAAACAATGGGAGTTTGAAAACATCAACTTTCTCCTCCGCCGATTTTCTTTCTCTATTTAATTTAAAAATTACAAAATGTTAAAAAGAATAAATACCTACCACAAACGCTAAACATTCATCTAATTCCCACTACCTGTAACCATTTATAACAAAATCGACTGACTATATGATATTGCTTCCATAGGACAAATCGCTTAAAAACCCTTTTTTTTCCGAAACACTTAATGTTTTTTTTTTTTAAATTTCTTCCTTTATGTTTTTATGTTAAAAGCTAACCCGAAAATGTTGTATATATATTTATTTATCAATAACATTCACGACCTATGACCTGTATTGGTTTAAGAAAATTTTGGAAGACCTAACAATACAGTTAGAAATCACCTAAGCAAGATGAGCATCAAGGGTTCTAGACTCTGTAGGTTCTAAGGAATGAGTTCCTCAAGCCTATACTTGCAGATTATGCAAAATATCATTAAGCTTAAAAAATAACAGATTATGAAATATACCACTGCTTTAGGACTGGTTTCCCAGTCCTTTGGGTTTCCCCAACACTAGTCTTGGTGGCAGCACAATAGATCCTTTTTGCAGTGTTGACATTATTATTGCAATCATCCTATCAAAATCGACCAGCATCTTTTGTTAATATCGTTCAAATTTTCCACTTCACCAAGTTACTTGTTAATAGCAAATCTTTAAAATGGCCAAATACTTATTCGGTCTGCCGGCTTAAGCACGAAAAAGAGATATACAAACTTTACAGACACAACATTGCCTCATCGAGAGAGAGTAAAATTATAACACATTTAAACATAATTCCATATTAAATTTGTTCACTTTAGCATCCACTTGGGAGCGAAGTGCTCTCCGTTCGAGGAGTTGCCTTCCTGGCAGACTGTCTTATAATGAGGATTCCCCAGTCGGGAGCATACACTTATGCTATTTGTTGGCATATTTATTTTAATGGTTGCTCAATTTAATCACTTTCGGGGGCGTCAAGGATACACTTTGTGCCAGTCAATGTGCCATTGATTTTTTGTGGTTGAAGTTTTTCGCCTCGCACATTTTCTTTTTATATTTTTCATTGTTTTTAATGGCATGGAAAAATCTGCCAAATTTCATTTACGCGACATTTAATTAAGTGCGCAAGTTCTTAAGTTGTAATGGTGGCAGTCACGCAAGGACACTCACGCACACACACACACACACATACACATATAGATATCCTGATGTATGTATATAAAACAATACATTGACATATTTCTGCTTTGCTTCCTTTAATTTCTTTTACTTTTGGTTATATTTGGAGGATTTTTTTTGCTGTACATCCTGTTTTGTTTCACTTTGCCGCCAGTTTATTAAATTGACACGCAGCTGTGTGTGCCTGCATGTATGTGTGCTTGTGTGTGTGTGGGAAAAGAAAATATTCAAAGTAAAAGCAAAAAATAAAAATATATAACAAGCGTTGCAAAATATTTCAAAATTTATTAAATTTTCTTTGGGACATGCAACACATAAAGATACTGAAGAGCACTCGAGGTACGCCATCATTTTTGTTAACTTTTGTACTTTATGTCAGTGCAAGCAAAGGACATAAATAATGCAAACTTTAAAAAGTCTATTTATTTCGTTTAATCAAGATTTTGTATTTTGTCATTGAAAATTGCGCTGCTGAGATTTCAACGTTTTTTTTTGTTGTTAACTTTGTTTTAAGTTGTTTCAGTAAAATTTTTAAAGTTTTTATTTTGTTTATTTTTTGTACCGGAGGAAATGTAATGATTTTTGTTTTGCGAATGCAAATCATTTGTATGTAATTAAATTTTTATTCAAAATTTTAAGGAGAAGTAATAATTAAATAAGTATTTTTTGTACCTTTTTTTTATAAAAATGCTAGAAGGCTTCTAAGGACTGTAAGTTTCAACTGTGCTACGGAAAGATGTCTTATTTATTGTCATCTTGAAAATGGAGGAATATATGTACTTATTAAGACACTTTTTACGGCTTGATTCCTTGTATCTTTTGATGCTAGATTGATGTTAGATTTTTAATTTATGAAAATGTTATACATTTTGTCCAACTAAAATTTTGTATACTCCTTTATCAATACCAATCCTAAAAGTAGGCAATATAATAGGTTATATTTAAACCCATATCCTATTAAATAAATTGTCTGTATAACTATAAAAGGATACTGTACAATGAACTTATGGATATATTGAAATAAATCAGTATTCGAAAAGTCTTATATTTGCCATAAAAATTACTAACATTTCTCTATGGCACTTAGTAATTCCGTGGACAAAAAATAAGTTTAAGTTAAAAAAAAAGCTTTTATCCAATCATACGGCGTTTTTATTAAATCTTATAAACAAAAGCGTTATCATAAAAATAATGAATGACTAATATATTTTTGGAAAAATATATTCCTTAGAATAAAATTGGTGGATTTTATTAGACATACCATAAAATATAGAGAGAGATAAATGCAGACGAAAGTCGTCTTGAAGCAGCTTGGCCGATCGGCGTCAATCTAATCAGCTGCTCAGGAGCTATAGTGGTATACCCAGTGGAGTCACATGATACTGCTAGCTCAGGAAACATTTAAATAAGTTGGGATTACGTACTATCTTGCCTGTAGGTGCTGTGAGATGAGTAAAGAGATTTCAGAGCACATACATAAGGAAAGAGAACTTATCTTCTCGGCAACTACATGGTCATGGTGCACGATATCACCCAATTACACCCATTACATATTTAAAAATGTATCCCTGATTCAAGAATGATCTCAAGGTAGATGAGTGTACAATAGTTTTTTCAGGGCATTGTATACACTGTTTTTATTATTATTCATTTACTTTTGTTAGAATTTTTACAATTAATATTAAGTATTGTTTTATGAAAAATGTTCAGCATAAAATGATAATATTAAGTAATATGTTCTAGCGCAATCGATTGTCAACTTTCTCATTAATATTAGGAAGCACATCTATAAGTTCTCGAAGGGAAACTTGTTAATTTCTCTTTAAAAAAGATGCAAGGTGCAAGCCATTGAATATATGAACCTCATAAGAGTTTGTTTGAGAGTAATAGCAAGCATATTTTTTTTTTGTTATTAAATAATAATTTTAAATACAATCCTATATATATATATATATGTTTGTAGGTTATTTTTTTAGAATATCGCTAGTCAAGATGGAGTCAAGGGAGTACCAAAAATACTTGTTTAAAACGAACCTATAAAATCGTCATAATTCGATTTTGTACACAAGTGTTGATTACTTTATTATTATTTCGAAATTCTTTAAAAATAGTTATACGATTTTATTATCGAACTAATAGTAACATTTTGATACAAGTTAACAGCTATGGCTTGGGACTTTATGAGCCACCCTCGTAAACTCATAAATGCATATAGTATCTGCCACATATGTCTTTATGTCTTGCTCATCTTGGTTGTGGCTCGTTTGCTTGCATTTTCCCGCTTGCCTGACTGAAATGAGCTGCATCCGGCCAACTGCAATCGCAGCTTTCTTAACGCCTGAGCACTTTTTTCGACCAAAATCCATACACACACACACACACACACACGCATGTAGCCACACACTTACACACATACGGGCTCATGTACACACAAACACACACACACAGACACAAGCAGACCCACAGCTGCATGTTTGCGGTGGATGTCAGTCCAACTAGTATCGCTGCATCCGCTGCTTGTACGCTTATATGTTATGTATGTACTTTATTCCTGTTCCTGTGCGCGCTGGCGCATTTCCTTTTCCAGCAGCCGCTTGCAGTGGTTTTCACGCACACACACAGATACTCACACTCACCAGCCAGCCAGCCACACTTTTATACAACGTCAACGAAAATTTGATGCATTTCCGGGATTTTCGCTGGCGCTTCTATGTGTGCGTGTGGCATTTTGACCAAGCACGGAACCGCGTACTCTCACAAGGAATTTATGTGCAATCTTAGAAAAATAATGATTATCTTTTATTTTATGGTTGAGCGGCACAACGACGTGCTCACAGGCCCGCCCAATGCTTCAAGCTAAACAAGAAAACCAAGAAAAATACAAAAAAAAAACATATTTCTATATATGACATCAAACAAAAGCCAGCCTTTTTTTCGGTTTTTTTTTTTTATTAGTTGTAGTCTTGTCTTGCTATTATTGTCCTTATTGTGGAAATGATCGCATTGCCTGTTGTCTGGGGCATAAAGTTGTGCGACAAGTGAGTCGTTAAAACCATAAGCTTATAATATTTTATGGCATTTTATTGTGGCGCAGGCGCCAATGACATTGGCCAACATTAGCCGCCATTGTAGTTGATGGCCATTTGTTGAACGCAGCCCATTACAATTTACGCATTGAAATTGTTTAAACGTTTAAAAATGCATTTTCCAAATAGCAACAAAGACTATTTTACTGATGCGCATTATGAATGGCAATCAGCCGCGATTGCTCACAGGCGCGTACACACACACGAACAATCGCCCCATCAGATGGCAACTAGTTTGAAAATAACTAGTTGCGAACTGATGCAGAAAGGTATGAATGAATAAGAAAAGTACAATTATATGAACTCGTCTTTATTACTAAAGGTTCATAATAATGCGGTTGCAATTATCGGCTTAAAATTATGCACACAATTTTGTAATACATTTAATAATGAAATATGCCCACAAGCAAAGGAAATTTATTTATTTATTTAATATTTTATATTAAATTTATAGTATTATAGTAGTAATATTTATAGTATATTAAAATTATAGTATTTTGAAACTGTAGATGGATTTGGTACTAAGGATATGTTTGTGTAACAGTTCTGAAGTGATATATCTGGTAATAGATATTGGCTTTCCTAAGCAATTTTATGAGTTTTTGAGCGTTGGTTTTATTAATATTGGATAAGCTTTCTGTGGGTTTGCCAGTTCCGAAAATTTGAGTTATGTTTCTATTTAATGTTTGGCAGCAACTTAGTATATGTCTGTATGGTGGCGATGGGGCGTTCCCGTCGTTATAGTGCTCTTTTGTTATTTTAGTTTCTTTAGTTTTAGCCTAATGATTTTAATTTGATCGTATCTATTGATGTTTAGTTTTGAGGAAAAATAGAAATATTTTGATACATTTGTTTTATTGTTGTTTATAGTTTGGTAACAAGTTTGAAATATTTGTTCATGTTTAGAAATTAATGTCTATTCTTTTATGTCTTTTGTGTTTAAGTTGGGTTTGTACATTTAAGTCAAATGTGTCGATTTTTTGGATTTTGAATCTACGAATAGTTGCCTTTATGTTTGTGAGTCCAGGTATCCAAAGTATCTTAATTTTGGGAAAATTGTAGTTTAAAAGTGCAAATATCCAGCTTAATTTAGTTTGTTATGAATTTTGTTGAAATTCAAGAGTTGAAAACGATGCTGCTGGTAGTGTACTTCAAGAAGTAAATTTTCAATCAGAGTACTGAAATTGTCGCTCTCGCGCTCATTAGCACTATTTCGGTCTGCTGTTCTGACTCGTGGAAAAATTTAGTTGTTTGTATAATTTTAGTCATTCTCCGATCTAGATTTTTCCATTTTATTCAAAATGAATATGAAGCCGCCGTAAATTGATGACGGTGCCAAAATAAACATTATCCTCGACACACTTTTTCTCAATTTTGCATGTCCATGGGCCTGATCTCGTAGCCGCATAGCAAAAATATGTAAAGATTCTAGACAGTTACGACAGAAGAAGCTTTACATGTTCGAAAAAGCAATTAAAGACGGATGTCTGATGGATTCATGGTTATACGAATTGGCATTGTATTTTCTGAGATTTTGAACTATTTTGTTTTTGGAATGTTTAAAGATTTATGTTGAGCAAGCCATAAAAAAACACTTCAAATAAAAATTATCTTATTATTTTTAACTTTCATGATTCTATCGGCTTTAACTCACAAAATTTAAAGAACAAATAAAAAATGTATTCTCAAAAGCAATTAATTAAAGGAACTTAAATCGAATATTACAAAAAAAATAATAATATATTGAACGATTGTTTTAGTAAGTTGGTAAGAAATTCAGAACTAAGTTTTTCCTGCTGGGCATAAATAATTTCAGAAAAATACTTATATATATAGACTGAGTATATGTGGGCAATTTGCCGCTTAATTGATTGACAGCACTTGACGAGGCTTTAATCTGCATTCAAACAAGGATACAGCCAGCACAAACACGCACACAGTGCATATGTCCCGGTGTGTGTAAAATTGTACTTTTGAAAGGCTCATTACAACTCATGACCTAGTTAATCATTAGAGCTGGTTTTAAAGTATCATAAATAATCGTTTAAATGCAACAATGTGAATATTTTTCAATTGCTGAGGGCCAATTCCATCGATTGAAGGGATTTTCTTAAATGCATTAAAGGATTATATTTATAAGAGACTAAACGATATTCGTACTACAATAAGTAATAATAATTTTATATGTGTTCTATTTTTGTGGTATGGATTTTTAAAGAAATCGAAATATGATGCGACAAATATCTTATATTTTTGTATTGATACGACTTGGGTTTCCGTTAATCACATTTAAATAAGTTCATAATTTGATATTTAATCGGCTTACAAATGAATAACATATATAAAGGTATTATCCATAATCATGTTCAGTAAGTCAAGTGTCATTTACGATTTCATGTTGTATTTGTCCTCAAGGCTTCGCAGAAATATAATCGCAGATGCACCTCGAAAAAGCCCCTAATTTTAGTATGCATTATGTGACGGCAATATCATATGGCTTCAATTTCTCAAAGGCAGAGATGCTCAGAAAGATATTGTGAATTGCCAGGGCTATTGGACGTTACTCACAAAGTTTTTTTGGTCAAAATGGAAGAACTTGAGCTGGCGTATATGTGGAGTTAACAAGATAGTGCGCCATAGGCTATACATTTGATGAATTTATATGTGAGATGTCAGTCGTTGTGTTGGCGGAATATGTTAGAATTATAGCCAGAGAATGAACTGTTTGTAGCTTAGGTGCGGACAATAGTTAGATGCATTTGTCTTTAAAAATATAGTTATATCGATATATATATGTTATATATAGTTATATCGTTCCATCAACTGAAAGAAGCATCAATCAATTTTGCAAGCACTTTAAAAATCACTCTTTATAAGTAGTTATAATATTGATTTTTATTTTTATTCAAGTTTATTGATTCTTGCAACTTAATTTAAAAAAAAAATTTAAAGCTCAAACTATGAGTTGAGATAATGCGGATAAAAAAGTGCTTGATTTACGTATTATAATCTAAATATCATCTACAATTTTAACTTGTGGTTTACAACGCTTTTAAAGTTTTAAATATAAAGATGTTATATTATATAGCCGCATAATTTATATATTAATTCTTTTAAAATAATTTAAAATTGTTAAATAACTGTTACATTAATTAATATATGATTTAACTCAATGCCTTTAATGTAGAATATGAAATCATCAAATTAGTCAATTTAATTGAGATTATATTTTATTTATTTTAGTTTTATTGACTTCTAAAACATTTTTATTGCTGGTTTTGTATTAAGAATTTTTCATTAAATTTAAAACTTGTTGATTATGTTTAAGAAACAGACAGCTTAAGCAGAATTTCATTTTTAATAAGATTAAAACTTTCTCGAGCGCTGCTATACATCTAAAAATAAACTTTTAAGATTTACACTTTTGAGTCTTAAGAGAAATTAAAAAAAAAAAGGGGGGAACTAAAGTACTGCCAAAGTGCAATAAAGTAAGGCTATATAAACTCCAAGTACTTCCTTGTTTTTGTGAGAATTTAAAGGCATACAACAAGCGCATTTAAAAACATCTCCGACATGGAAATGATGATTATGATATATATATATATATATTAAATATAAATGTATATGAAGCCATCCTTGGTATGCCTACCAACACAAGTAACCTTAACCGGCACACCATACCATACCAAGGATACACAGAGAAGACACTCACTCAAACGCAGCTACCAAGTCCTGAATGGAGCGACACCCATAAGCGCCTTTAATAATGCGCAGCGTGGCTTGGCTCGACGCGTGTAAAACTTTCAGCGGATAACGTCACTCAAGGAGCATTCAGAAATGACGTAATATGCCCCTTATCAAATATGCCGAAAGAGTCAGAGTACGGCTTGTTAAGTTTAAATACACTACATTTATACACTGTGCAAAAACTATGAGTTAAATTAGTTGTGGAATTTTATATATTTTTTGTTTTATGTGATTTTTTTTAAAAGCTTTAATCTCAGTTAGTTTTTGTAATATTAACAACTTGGAGAAGAACGGTTCCGAAGGAAACTGGCAAAACGTTTAATGAGCTTCGAGCAATTGCTAGAGATGGCGACTGTTGGAAGTCCTATGTTGAAACCTTAAGCTTCTATGAGCAGTATTAATAATTTATTTATTTAGTTAAAATATAAAAAGTTTCTTTTGTTTTTATAAATGTTAAAATGATATGATCGGATTTAACGGTTTTCTACAAATGCTTACTCAATTTGACTGTCAAAATCTATAAATATATATATATATATATATATATATATATAAACAAAAACAGTATATATATATATATATATATATATATATATATATAGTGACATATCCATAATCTTCACCAAGTATACCATTAAGAATATTTTAAATCAATATGTAAACATAGGCTGAAGTAATAAACAATACTCTAAACTATGTCATATTAGAAGCCTATTAAAAGGGCGATCCATATCACTTAGACGAAACTAAATCCACGCCTTTTGAACGGTAATATAAGCACTTGAAGGAAACCAGATCCAAACCAAGTGAAGGAAAAATCTAACCCACTTATAGAAAACGAAATACAAGCTACTTGAAGAAAACACCCCCAAGATCGCATATTCGAAACCAAGAGTGAAAAGGCTTAGTAGATCGGATGAAGTACATTTAAAGCACAAACAGACAACATAGATTTCTCAACGAACCAACATTACTTAGCTTAAATTCTCTAATTATAAAGTTGAATGATATATTTATAGGGTTTAAAATGAAGTGAAGCTTATTCTATACAAATTATATTATGAACTCCCCCACATACATATATCGTTCGTTATATATAAAATAGTTGCCACAAAAATAGCTTGTTTTCTTTATTGCTTTGTCATGCGTCTACAGTCGTTATTCCAAATGCTTTTAAAGATCATTTTGGTTTTTGTTGTTATATTTAAAAATAATCTTAAAAAGTTGAGAATTTCGTAGATAATGACACTCTTTTAAGAAAAAGCAATAAATAGTTTCAAAATTTTTGTGCTGTGACTATCTGAAATTAAATTTGCCTGGAAATGTTTGTTTCGATGGGATTTTTCATTTTGAAAATAACGTGTGTACCATTTTAAATAAATAGTCATAGTTCGCACAGAAAACAATACTATTTTGGTGGATTTTCATTTAATACATCATACATTGAGTTGTTAATATTGTGCTTCGGACTCTAAGGTCTAAGGTTGCCTGCAACTAACAGTTTTCATTGAGAAACTTTTTTCGAACGACATGGTAGAAACTATTTTTATTTTTTTTTAATTTCATGATCTAGTTCAGAATGTTGATGATATAATTAACGTAAGACAACAATAAATTGAGAGATTCTTTCAATACGCCCTTTAAAAAACTTTCCGTTGAAGTAAAAAAAACAAACTGTTGAATAATCTAAGACACAAAAAGTGAACTCCTTGACGCACACACACACTTTCAATTCATCATTTTGTCAGAAGTAACCCATAATTGTCAAACTTATTAAAGGGTATAGAAAACAGTAGTTACCAACTTTTGAAACCGTCTTTCTAAGGCTTTTGCTCTTTGTCCAACCGCCATTGAAGAGCAAAAATATTTTCATATATTTCCATATTAATTGTACAACTTCAAACTATATATATATATATTGTACAATAGGAAGAGCTAAATGCGTTTAATAGTCGCTGGCATTCGTTTTAAATGGCCGTCGACCATAATGTCGTACATAAATTCCAATTAAAGTTTGTTCTAGTCGTGCTCCCTCCCTGCTGCACATCATCCACCCCGGCCGTAACAACTGCGTATGTTTGGCTTTTGATTAAGTATACGCCTAGTTGTATGCCGCATGTGGTGCAGCGCTGGCTTTATGGCAAACACGGCCAAAGCCTGGCTTGGCCCATACGTAGTTACGAGTATTCAGCGTTTACTTCAGCTGTAGCTGTTGGCTACTTGTGCGATATATTGGGTGCAGCCATTTTGGGTTTCAATTCATTTGGCAAGCGACATTTTTGGCGCGCCACGTTGACTTTGCGTTTAATTGTTTTATTATCCACAAAGTGCCATCCATTGCACTCACATACTTTCATATGTAAGCAACCACACAGATACACTTACACACAGTCACATTCGCTGTTGAGTGCTTGATGGCACACAAAAATACCCAGAGTTTTTACAGTCGTTGACCTCGTTCACTTTGGCACATTTTTCTGTCGACTTGTCGAAGTCAGCATGGTAGATTCCCATTTTTGTTTTTTTTTCTTTCTACCATTTTTCAACTGACACTCCGCCTACCAACCTGCCCTGCGTTTGTTTGATATACGGCTAGTTATTCCTTTTAACTTTATTTCCGACTGCACAAATTATGCCAAGTGCATTCACTGCTAGCTCTCGCTCCACTTGAGTCGTCCAGCCGGATAATGAACAGTTTGCAATGCTCTTCTAGGTGTCCGTCTGAACGTGATTTTATTATTCACTCAGTAGGATGCCCCTAGTAATTTTTTGGATTTTTTAATTTTATTTTTTATTTGTTGGTAAAATAATGCAGTACAAACACTTTCTGCAATTTTTACTTTTTTTGTTGTTGTACCTTAGCAAAAATTGTATTTATTTGCCAAGTGAAAGGTGGTCTGTATATTCAAAGCTAACGATAATTAAAAAAAAATGTTTTAATTAAAATAAAATAAAATTTCATAAATTTATTGCATATTTTTGCAAAAATGATGAATATGATGAACCTCCTATATCAATTGGTTTAAAACCTGGGGACTGTGTTCTGCGCTGCTATCTTGGATATCATGATTTATTACATATTCTGAGAGCTTTCGACTGATATATCTATCGTTCTATAACGTCAAATAAATAATTTATGAAATTTTAAAGTATAAAATTGGAGTTTAGGTAAAAATTTAGTCAAGAAATAAATTTAAAAAATAAATTTTAATAAACTTGAAAGTAAGTTTATTAGGCTGCTTAATAACACTTTAGCTTTTTTATTTAAATTCTTGGAATCTTGTTTCTTTTATTGCCCATACATGGATTTGTTTTATGTAGCTTGAACTCTAAGCTGGTTTTAACAAGACATTAAGCTGGCCAATACACATAATAAAAGTTGCTGTCTCATATGCAACAAAGCAAGTAATTTTTTTTTGTGGCTTTGTCTGGGTGTGTCCAAGTAAGTCTGAGTGGGAGAGTGTTTGTGTGTGTACTCTGGAATGGATGTTAAGTTGCTGAGCCAAAACTGAAATATTTACACATACATGGGACACACACACATATGTTAGCAAACTAAAATGCAACAGTCGGATATGCAAGTTTGTGTGTATGTGTGTGTTTGCAAAATGTTATATGCTCGCTTGGCTTTTGGTTTGGGCCAGGCTTGTACACTGGTCTGGCAAACAAAAGGTAAGGCAGGTTGGCAAGACAAAGCCAAAAACTAAACAAAAAAGTAGAAATAGAAATCTCACACATTCACAAAATAGGAAAATTACTTCACCGGTCACATACAAACGTGCTTGTATTTAATGCCTGAGCTTATGTTACGCATACGCCATGTTGGCCTAACAAGAGCAATAAACTCACTTTTTCACAAAAGCCAAATCCATTGCCAGAGCCATTGCCATAGCCATGGCCAAAGTCAAAGCCCAGCGGCTACTTAAGGCCAACTCAAGCACATTCATTTAGCCAAGCATTTTGTTTACCTGCCATTTTGTAGGATTCGCCCGCTCTGCTGCTTCTCGTTTATAAGCTCACACAGCTTCAATTAAGTTTCGTTTTCTGTTCGAATTTAAATGCTGGCCATGTAACATTTATAAGTTGAAATGCATGAAATACATAAATTCTCACAATGGCAGCAACAACATAAACAACCCAAGCAACACCATAATGTCTCGATGAGGCAGTCAGGTCACATAACTTACTCCTAACGCGTTGTCCTTGGCAATGCCAAGTGTTCAAGTGTTTCTATAGTGCCACGTCCACTTCAATACAGTTGACTTGTCAGCGTGTTAATTTGCTAAATAATTTTCGAATCTTTCTTATTTTTTTTGCGTTTTGTTTTTGGGTGCGCCTTCTCTGCATGCTTTGCAAAATAACTGGCCTCTAACTCATGTGGCAGACACGCCCACTTGGCTTAGTAAGACATGCGTTAAACGTGCCACATAAACTACGTTAATGCGTTGGCAATGTGAAGTGTATGGGCGAAAAGTTGTAAAAATCAGAGAAAACACAACTTGACATGATATATTTGAATATGCTGAAGTTGGAATGCTCTAAAAGAGATTATATTGCTTCGAGAGCACATATGTTGGGCCAATAACTCAACTATCAGCTGATTAGGCAGACAAAAATAAATTGAAATGAAGTATGAGGAGATAAGGTGAGAAGAAATAAGGGATACATGATATTAGGTTTACGATTTGAGATGTAAGATATAAGGTATGAGATATTGGATGAGATTAGATGGGATAAGATGAGCAGAGATGAAATGAGATGAGATGAGATGCAATGAGATAAGATGAATTGAGATAAGATGAGATAAGATGCGATAATATGAGATAAGATAAGATAAGATGAGAGAAGATGAGAGAAGATGGTATAAGATGGTATAAGATGAGATGAGATAATATGAGAAAAGATGGTATAAGATGAGATGAGATAAGATGAGATAAGATGAGATAAGATGAGATAAGATGAGATAAGATGAGATAAGATGAGATAAGATGAGATAAGATGAGATAAGATGAGATAAGATGAGAGAAGATGAGAGAAGATGGTATAAGATGGTATAAGATGAGATGAGATAAGATGAGATAATATGAGATAAGATGAGAAAAGATGGTATAAGATGAGATGAGATAAGATGAGATAAGATGAGATAAGATGAGATAAGATGAGATAAGATGAGATAAGATGAGATAAGATGAGATAAGATGAGATAAGATAAGAAGATAAGATGAGATAAGATGAGATAAGATGAGATAAGATGAGATAAGATGAGATAAGATGAGATAAGATGAGATAAGATGAGATAAGATGAGATGAGATGAGATGAGATGAGATGAGATGAGATGAGAGGGGTTGAGATGAGATGAGATGAGATGAGATGAGAGGGGATGAGATGAGATGAGGGGATGAGATGAGATGAGATAAACTGAGATAATATGAAATAAGATGAGATAAGATGGTATAAGGTGAGATAAGATAAGTTGAGTTGAGATGAGTGAGATGAGTTGAGATAAGTTCTGTTGTATAGGATAAGATGAGATGAAATTGAATGATATTAGATGAGATGAGATAAGGTGAATGAGACATAATGATTTGAAATGAGATAACCTGAGCTGAGATGAGATGAAATTCAATGAGATTAGATTAGATGAGATTAGGTGAATGAGATAAAATGATGTGAAATGAGATAAACTGGCTGAGATGAGATGTGATAAGTGGAGATAAGCTGAGATGAGATAGGTTAAGATAAGTTGAGATGAGTTCAAATGATCAGATCAGTTGCCATGAGATGAGATAAAAGGAGATGAGATGAATTAGATCAGTTGCGATGAGATGAGATAAGATGTAGATATATTTTAGCTACGGTAAGCTAAGCTACCTGTTTGTGGCTGAACTTAAGATGAAATCAAAAGTGTAGATAAAATCTTAAAATTGTACTTTATCTCTATTAAATTACAATAAAAATTCGTATTGATTTATATATCAGCTAAAAGGCGCATTGCTCATCAGGGGCTTGACCTTGTGGTTTTGCACCAGCATCGATTGTCACGTCAAAAAGTAATAAGTTAACTTTCATCTACGCAGCCATTTGCTCTCAAACGACACCAAAGACCATAACATTTGAAAGATAGCCCTAAGCTCTATTTCGAGATAAATCAAATGGCTTGGTAAATTATGCAACGTACAAACTTGTTACCGAAAACAATGTATCATCTATTCACTAAAGGGCATAAAAATTCGAACATGACTACGTTGCATGTTCGGTTGTATTTTGTGTGTGTGTGTGTGTGTTTTTTGGGGGGCTGCTACTAAAAAGGATACTTTCAGCTGGTGAAAACTATTTATGATTTCCTAACACGATTTCTACCTTTATCCATGTACGACTCATATGCATGTATGTATGTATTTGCTGACTATATGGAATTTTTGCATGCATTGCATGTGTACGTGTGCGAGTGTGTGACTGTGTGGGTGTGTGTGTGTGTGTGTGTGTGTGTGTGCAGGTGTTGAGGTGTTTGCGTGTCAGTAATTTTTTGGCTGCCATTTAAAAATGGCCGTGTTTGCACGTTCATCAATTAGTGTTGAGGATTTAATTGCGGCACGTGTTCACTTAATTAAATGGCATTAGTTTGGAAATTGTCACCAAGCCACAGAAAAATATGTCGCAAAATTCATATACTTGTATATTATATATATATATATATATATGTGTGGGTGCGTGTGTGTGCGTCTGATGTCCCATTTAATTGCTACAGCAAAAATCATGCCATTAAATTTGCAAATTCATTTGCAGCACACCTGCAATATGCAATTATCAAGGCATTAAAATACAAAGCAGTGGCCTCTGGCAAAAGGAGCGTAAAAGTTAGCAGAAGAGTTGGGGAAGCAAAGTGTAAGATAATAATTAGTCAGCTGTTTGCATACAAAATAATTTCATGATCTTGTTTTTGCTAGTTAGCAATTTATGCAGGTTACATTGTTGGCTAAAATGAAGTGGCAGTTAGCATTTGTTGCCATAGCCAACAAATATTTGAATGAATATCAAAGTAAACTTTTAAGAAAAACATTTATATATAATATGACATTACTCATAGTTGCCCCACTTCCAACTTCTTCCCCACATTTATTCACTTATGGACATAGGACTGCATGCAACCCATCCAAGCGCCTCTTGCGCCTTTTAGGCACAAACTTGTTTTCATGCCATTTGACAGCTTTGACAATTTTAAAATTCCAACAGCTTGCCCATAAACCCAAAGGCAATCACGTAATCCTTGACCCTTTCGTTTGCTTAGTTAAATTTTATGTGAATATTTTGAAAAAATAAAAAAAAAATGTGAAAGAAAATAAATTTTATATATTGCTTACTACATAAATTGAAAACAATGTAGCTGCTGATTGCAGGCATTGTTCCATGATGCCTCAATTTGGCATTTGAAGTTTGGTATTCGGCTCCGGGCACAATTATTCATTCGAATTTTTCCGCTTTTCCGAAACATGTGTGGAATTTTAAGTGCGCAAATTGTTACAGCCGTTGTGCTCTCTGCTCCCGATTCTTCCATTTTTGTTTTAGAAACCACAAAATGGCTTCCGCATGGCATGCAGCTCAAATGTGTATTCAAAACCGTAGCGGAGCTTTTGTTTTATTTAGGGAGCATTCAAAAATCATAAACAATTTTAATAGCTAATTGAATGTGGCACACTTACTGGTTGGTCTATGGCACTTACTTAATTTCCTGCTCGCCAAATGTATTAAATATATCCTATGTACATAGACGCACATAGCCTTTAAATAATGTAAATATAATTTCATTGTTTGCCTGCGATTTGAAATATTTTACAAACAATTTGCATTCTAATTTGCAACGTAAGCATGTTCAACATTTATGTCATTCGTTTGTGGCCAGTTATATACCAAACATTTTTACACATACTCTATATATAGTATATAGCAGAAATACTCAGGTGACAATGCAAATAATTGCGGAAAACAAATTGTGCAATGGGGAGCATATAGCAATTGTGGCACTTTGTGGGGCAGCAACGTAGCACCATGAAGAAAACAAGCCAGAAAAGTGGGGTCAACATGTACGAAATAGACGCAACGTTAATACTCTTTCGGCTGCTTAGATTTACAAGTCAGCAATTAGTAAATTAATAAATTTTCTAAGTCTACGTGCACGCACTGTTGTTTTTTTATGAAAATAACTTTGATTTATAGAAACATTATATTTGCAAAAAATTACGTATACGGAATTTATAGACAGGTGTGAAAAATAAAACAAAACATTTATTTCAGCAATAAGAAATCCTAAAAATTATTATACGTACTGGTATCAACTGATGTATGAACTGTTTTGATTGGTCTGAAAGAAATCCAAAATTATTTTTCTACTTTTTAAAATGGATTCGTGAAATTTCCGATTTCTAACTAGCAATTCTCTATTGATTAAAGACACTACGGTCCTGTACTCTTCGAATGCTTATTAATAGCTATTCATGGCATCCATGATCCGACTGATAAAAGTGTCAACTCAGGAATTATTGACCTTAAACATAAAATTTGAATTTAATAACTTGCGTTTTTTATGGTAAAAATAAATTATCGGCAAATATGTTAAATTGAGTTTTGCATTGTTAATACGCACTTCGAATTAGAACTTAAGGTCGATTTTCTGAATGTTTTACCTCTTAAATATCCTAAAATTCTCATAAATATAGCTGAAAGGCAAAAGAAGTTGGTTTGATGATCAATCAATCTAAGATTAAATATATGACATTATGTAGATACGTCGAGAGAAGAAAACCACGGATGCTCAGCATTGGTGATTATCACTTTGAAGGAGTTCACACCTTTGAATATGGCAATAGTGCAAGGCACTGCATAGAAGACCGGATTGTATCTACTAATAAAACCTACTACGCGCACTACAAAATATTCAGTTTAAAACTGCTATCGAGGGCATGCATTCCATTATAGGGCTAATAGTCACATAAGCAGAAGTCTGGACCACGACGGCAGCACACGAAGGATCCATAAGAATCTTTGAAAGAAGAATACTGCGAAAAACATTTGGGCCAAAGGTAAATGATCGCGGTGACTACATTCCAAGGAACAGTGACAAATTGTTGAACATAATTCATGGCGAAGATGTGGTCAAATATATTAAATCCCAGAGGTTAAGATGGAAAGGTCATGTCAAACGGATGGACCAGAGTAGAGCACAAAAGCTTGTGCTGGCATACACACCACTCTCCACAAGAAACAGATTTCGACCAAGAAAGCTAATTGTCAATTGGACGAATGGAGAACGAATGGAGAACAATTGTTGAGAAAGCCAAAACCCACTCCGGGTAGATGATGATGGAATATCCTAAAATCTCACTCCACTTGTAAATCATGTTTCCTAAATATATAAAATTTATACCGAACAAAATCATACGATAAAGGTGAATGGTTGATGGCTAATTGTTTGCTTTGGTGGTATTTGGCAATTAAAACTATGAAATCCGAACTTGAATCGGGTGCAAGAAAAAAGTTTTATGATTTAAATTATGAAAAGTGTTTTACGTCTGTTATAGATATTTTTCATGTTTACAGACATTTTTTTCTCAATTTTTTCTAGGTTCAGAGTTTCAGAGTATTATAAGTTCAAGTAAAAACTTTTTGTTTCCACTTTTGTTATCTCATAATGAATTTTTTCTGGTTTGGTTCATCTCATCATTTGGTTCTATTCCGATTTTTGACATCATAAAACATTTGTTTATTATTGAAATTTAAAATAAAATCGCACAATGTTAGACTCGGAGCACGAAAATGGAACCAATTCAATCTTGGTTTATTTAATGTAACAACAATTAGGGCTCACTTATTATTGAATTTTATTTATTTACTTAGTCATTTGCTTCCTTTCAAAACTTTAATGCTACAATAGATAGACAATTGCCATCAATGCGTGTCAGATCAAAGTTGACAAAATGTATCTTTCAAATACAGTTAAAAATATATAATAAATTTAATTTATTATTTATTTAAAACTAATTCGATCTGAAAATTTATATTTTTTTTGGCACATTTGTCAAAATTTTGCTGCCAGTCGGCATAAAGATAAACTAATTTTCACACTTAGCTTAATAGATTTTTGTGATAAGGATTACACATTTTATTTACACTAATTTTGGCCAAGTGCTGGTGGTTCGTTAGTTTTTCTAACTAAAAGAAAAGTTGCAATTACGACGAGTCTCTTCAGAAACTTGCCAACCACAAGAAGAGTATCAAAGTACAATACATACGAAATTTATATGTATGTATGTGCGTACCGTGTATTTGTATGTGTATGTGGCATTGTTGCTTCGCAAAATAAATCAGAAAGTAATTAAAACAACATGAAATGCGAGTTTCAACGGAAGCAGCACTTGTTTTCCTACTTGGCATCCTCTTGTGTTTCCCATTTGGCTGGCACTTGTTTGGGGCTCCGAAACGAAAATACCAAAGAGAGAATCCAAAAGCAACATAATGAAAATGAAGGCAGCATTATAAAAACACAAAAAATACAGAAAAAAAAAACAACAAAAAAACAATAACAATACCGGGAAAAAAAACCTTGAGAACTGGCACAAGAAAATTTTGAACCAAATGTAAAATAAACTTAATTTACTTTTATTTGCGGTGACAAATGTTTTGAAGGAGTGCAACTTTTAATTGAAAAATTTACTTTAGTTTGCGTTGGGAATCTGTGCGACTTGCACTGCTTGCTACGTGAGTGACGCCATTTTGTTTTGCTTTTGACACTGCTTATTTTTAGCATTCCCCAGTAAAAAAATTTTAAAGGAATGAATTTGTATTTTTATGTTGAATACAATAGATTGCCTTTTTTTGTGTTTTAAATGTTTTCAATTTGAAGCATTGATAGTAACTACATTAAATATACAATAACTATATTTGGATTACCGGAGAAATGTGAAATTATATATTATATGAAATTATTATTATTATATATTATTATCTCTGGACTCTCAATGTGAGAAGTAAGCTATTACAAGATGCAGGCCTTTAAGTGAAACGATGGTAGACACAATATATTATCTTTAAACAAAAAATACTTCTGAAGCTTTATCCCAAGAACGATAGGTAGAACGTTTTTTCCAATTATTTATATATAATTTATTAAATGGTTGGAATAAATAATTGTGTCAAATTTAAAAGAATGGATACGTCATGTTCAAGAGGCAAAGTGTCAGTCAGATCTATAATGCTGTACGGAATAGAAGAATTGTCTTGATGTTGCTTTGAAAGATCGGAACTTTACATCGAAATATAGAACACACTTTAAAAAAATTAAATACTTCTCATATAATTTTATATGATGGGATTTTTTTTTCTCATTTTTTCTAGTTCAGCGGTTGACTTTCAAGTTGTCAATTGCTACTCCCTTGTCGTCGTGTATCAGTGAATATGTTTTAGATGCTTCTAATCTTAGAAGAAAAGCTCATAATAAATATGTATTAATGTGGACTATCACTGTTTTTCAGATAGAATTAATTCCAATAGAATTAATTACAGATGCCACTGCTCTTCGAAAGATTAATTCATTGCAAAATTTTGGGTACCCTTAAAATTCTGGCACTACCTAGCGAATATCAGTGGCGCAGCAAATTCAAATCAGCGAATTCTAATGCCATAAGCTTTTTGAATTAAGTTTATTTATTTATGTGAAGTTTTTTTACAGTTACGTTAATTTATAATTGCAAAAATTATATTTTTTGTTTATTATTGATAGTTTACTTTATAAAAAACTTAAACCTTATGATTAATAACTCCAAAAATATTCTATCACATTTTATTTTCGCAAATGCTTTTTAATCCGTGGTATTATTTTTGTTTTTTGCACACGACCATAAATTGTTGTGAATTTTTGTATTATTATTTAAGATATATTTTTTTGCAACATTTTTTGTTAGTGAATAAAACACGGAATAAAACACTTTTCTAGTATAAGAGACTATATGTATTTTAGAACTTAATTGTTTATTATTTTTTTCTTGTTTTATTTTAGAGATAAATATTAATTTTATGTTAAATGACTATCGCTGCCACAATTTAAGCTCAGATTTTTGCCACAAAAGTTGAACATTTAATTTGAGCGTTATAACTCGACTGAAATTTAATGAAAATATAATTTCAGTAACTTTTTTTTTTGTTTGGCTAATTGTTTGCAGCAGCTGCTCAAGACCCTCTGGCTGTTCTAAAAAGCTATTGGTATTGAACGAAAAAAAAAACGTTCGTTGCACTCATGACTCCCTAGTAGTTATAATGAAAAAATGTATTCGTATATGCTGTGGAATAATGCGACTACAATATACTCTGTTAATGAGACATGGATCTCAACCGTAGAAGAATCAAATCGGTCATATTTGCTTTAGTGTCATGTCAAGTCAATATCTCTGTGCGATGTGTTGAGCAAGTGCATTGCCGATATTGGATCGTTGTACTTGGTATTTCATCTATGCTTTCAGAAACAGTAAGACAGGAACACTTGCATCTCTACGAGAAAATCTGGACAACCACATTTCCAACCAAGAAGAAGCTTTGGTTTAATATAAGATGCTGGAGACATTAATAATCAAAGCATAGGACTGCCAAAAACGAATGCTATACGTGCTTCCAGATTACAAAAGAAGCGGCTGTGTGAGAAGACAATGGAGTCTATTTGTATATGGATTGTGTTTTATATAGAGTCGGCGCGGAATCAGAAAACGCGTCGAGACGCCGCAAAGCTCAAAATTATCTACTTACTCTTTTTTTCATTATAATGAAAATTGTAACTCCGATCGCCGGGAATAAAACCTTAGAAAAAGAAAGTGCACCGAGTGTTTTTATTCTTTTTTATATTTATATAGATATTCGCTTTAATTCTCGGAGAAGTTGGATAATTTTAATTATTTCTGCTGAAAACATTGGTTTGACAACAGATGCTCAAAGTGGCATAGGTACATGCTTGAGTTGCGCAAACATTCCCAGCTACTAGTACGAATTCCCTTAAAGTTTATATGTACTCTTTATGCTGTAGAGTATACAACACAAGTACAGGCAGCAAAAGTGCCAAGCCAAATGTCACTGCAAAAAGTAAAAATGAGTTTTTTGTATTTTTCATAGAATTTTGTTTGTTTGCTTTACTGGGCCGAGTATTTTCATTAAAGCATTTTTGATGTCTAATTTGCATATTTGCGCCTCTGCCGACGGAATGGCTATGACGTGGCAGTATCCAGCTGATGCTTAAAGCTGCAGCGGAACTTTTGGGGCTTTGGGGCAAGAAGTGGCCACTGCCCTAGTTTGCTATATCTTGTTGCACTCGTAGCAAGAAAATTCAGCACTTTTTTTTATTCTTGACAGAATTCGTTTTCACACTGATTTAGCGCCCAGTTTTGTTCAGTTTTTTGTGCTTTTTTTTGGGGCGTGTTGTACAACATGACTACTATATGTGGCAACGTGGCAACATGGCAACAGGATGCACATGGTTAGCATTGATGTGCAGTTGGAGCAACAAGAAACTATAAGACAGCTACAAGCCAACACAAACATACTCAATTGCTCTCACATAAACACTGACAATTTGTGAGTTTTTATACTATCTCACAGGATTTGATCCTTATTGGATAAAAGCGCAGCTTAGAGGAAATTTAGGAAATTGGCAGACATATCGGTATAATTTAAACTGTTTTCTTTAGCCGAAGACTGAAGCAGAATGTGAATCTGCTTTGCATTTTTGTATTTTTAAAAATTACATTCCTTAATCGCTCCGAAAATGGTGCATAGAGTGATTTTCCTAGGTAAATAGTGTCTAGCTAGCTGCTAGGCAAATGTACCAGTGTTTCTGAGGGGAATCAAACCAACGACCTCATTTTATTATAATAATTTAACGAAATTTAAATACATGTCTAATTTTTAATTTGTTTTGCTTTGTATATATTCAAATAATATGCTGATAAGAATAGAAAATGTGTTTTCATTGATTTAAAAAACTAACAATATGCCGAAAACTAGTCGAATATTGTAGAATAAGCTTGCACTTGATGAATGAACTCCTATCTTTTTTGAGAACACGCAATATACATTTTTTGCTTCAAAAATCGTTTACGAAAAGAAACATATTAAATTGTTAAAATTTTTTTTATAGTGGAATTGTCGATCCAAGAGACTTGTATTTGGGTGGTTGTATTTCCACTTATAAGATTTTTAAATGTCTCTTGAAATACCGAATTTAAATTTGCAAGCGAAATTCGATTCGCCAAAATCGACTTTAAAGCCAATTTTAAGCATATATATTTTTGGTGTACACTTAAAATTTATTTTTATGCATGTTTTGAGATTGTATTTAAGTTAAGTTTCTTGCTAAAACTTCTAAAATGCCTTTAAAGACAGCAAACCGTCATACAAAAATATAAAGCCACGACTATTAGATGTTTTTCAAATTGACAAGTAGATGGCGCTAATAACCAGCTGTCGTTTAGCAACAGTTGTTTTTTCTGCGCGCCAGAATAAAAACAGTAATGTTCTTTAATATAATATATATTGTATATTTATATTGATGTCGGTACGTTTTACACGCTAAAAATAGCCAAAGGCCATAGAAGCCGGAGCTATCAAAGGATAGCACTGGTAAAGACCTTTTTTTAGTTTAAAATCATCTAAGTGATAGATTATTTAAAAATGTTCTATTGATTGTACGTTTTTGTAGCTGGCGCTACGAAATAGCGTAACTTTAGAGTACAATCTATGTATCACATCAAATTTGAGCAATAAAAAAAATCCCCATGATCGGTTCTTGGAAGTGCCTTAAAATGTGCGTAAAGTTTAAGGGTGAACTTAAAATTGGAGTAACAAATCTTCTGAATAATACAGGGACCTACAGTTTATAGATGAACTCGAACAGATCTGGCCGATTTTATTATTTATTTATTTTTTTACTGCTGGAAATTTGTAAACATGAGTAATTTGAAGGATTAATTAAACAATAATTATTAACTAAATAATCTATGAAAAATTTTTATGTTGAAAGAACCCTAACAAATGCAAAGTAGAAAATTAAACTTCCATTTCTCAAGTATGCCACGTTGAATTTAGATTATTTGTTTCATTTAATTTGTAAGCTAAATGTTTGCCACTTTAATCTGTTAGCATTGAAAACATTAATCAATTATTATCATTCCTGTTTTATTGCTGGAAATATTTTCTTGGAATTTTGTTGCTCAAGGCATTTCGTCTTATTGTGACAATTTGTGGCAAAAGAAGTTAGATTGTCTATATTCCCGGCATTTCTATTAATAACTTGGCATTTCAATCTTTGTGACAAATTGTGAAATGTAAATACTGAAGACCACAAAGTGTAGTTAGTTTTTTTTTAGGAATATATTGCAATAACAATCAAATAATTAAGTTTTGTATCTTTATACCGTTCTTAAATATTAATTTGTATAAAGTCTGAGCAGAAACAAAAAACTTTAAATACAATAAAGAAAATGGGAAAAGACTTTATTAAAAAAAAATTATTCCTCTTGATCGCTCAAAAGGCGGAGCACAGGGTGATTTTTCTAGGAAAATAGCATATTAATTTTTCAGAAGAAATATTTTGTTGTATTTTCGGGTTTAAAGTCATCGATTATCGTAAAAGGATTATGTTGTTTCTATTGTAAACTTCCAAACATTTAGTGTCCAAAAGCCATAATAACTATTTATTTTTTGTACGTTATTTTTAACAAAATGCAAATCTTTGAAAAAAGATTAGTCTTCTAATACAAATATAACAAAACTAGCGTTCGGCGATGAAACCGTATGGAATAAATAAATGGTGTTTGTTTTAGAGGTATAGGTTTTTAAGTTGGCATTATTGTTCAAAATGGCGACCGATTAAACAGCTGTTAAGAAATTTATTGTCAGTTTGGTTTGGTAATTTATCATGAATAGAAACATGAAAAACTCTTGCAAATACTGCAATTGGTCCCAAAACGAGATTGCCGTTGTTCCCGATTTTCATAAGCGAATTTTGTTTACCGATAATGCACACTTCTGATTGAAGTCATCTACATCAATAAACAAAACTGCCGCACTTGGAGTGAAGCTAATCCTCAAGTATATGTCGAAACACCGTCACATCCAGAAAAACTGACTGGTACGCTTTATGGGCTGGTGGAATCATTGGCGCGTGCTTCTTCAAAATCGATGATGGCTGTAACGTTACAGTCAATGGAGATCCTGAATTAAGCATCCATGATGACCAAGAGCTGTGGTTCCAAGAGGGCGGCGCAACATGTCACACAGCTTGTGCTTTGATCGATTTATTGAAAGACATGTTGGGTGACCGCCTAATTTAACATTTTGGACCTGTGAATTGACCTCCAAGATCTTGTGATTTAACACCGCTAAACTACTTTCTGTGGTGCTATGTAAAGTCATTGTTCTCTGCGGATAAGCCACAAGCACTTAGCCATTTGGAAGACAACATTCGCCGTGTTATTGTCGATATACGGCTACGAATGTTAAAAAAATCGTCGAAAATTGGAAGTACAGATTGGACTACATCCACGCCAGCCGTGGCGGTCATATGCCAGAAGTCATAATGAAAATGTAATGCCACAAGATTATCTTTCAAGTCAATCGAATAATCTATCGTTGTTTTATTGCAATTGTAGTTTCTATACCTCTAAAAATACACCCCTTACATTAAAATAATCAGCAATTTATTTTTAAAAGATTAGATTTTCATAAGCAATGGTTTTCGAAAAGATACATTTAAAATCAATTTTTAAACTTAAATACTAATTATTCTTCTCACTTAAAATCTTACTATTCTTTATTTCTCAAATACTTTTTATCCTCGGATATACCCTGCTCCAGTGTGAGAATGCGAACTAAGTTTTCTGCGGCAGATATTCTGACCCTAAATCATTGTCATGTTTATAAATATTTATACCCGATTGATTGTCAATCGCATAAAATAATCCCTGAAAGATTTCTGGGGGTAAATAAGTTACAATTGCCCACATCTGACTAGTTTGCTTTTAATTCTAATGTATTTTGATTATAAAATTGTTTTTGAAGATATCAAGAACTTGACTGCCGCATTTAGGTTGAGTTAGTTTTTAAGTTTTTGTCATAGAATCGAATAGGAAGTTTTGTACTATCATTTTACCTTGCATTCGATTTTGGTTGTTTCGTCTTGTTTTCATTTAAGAATTATTAATATTTTAATAATTATTTTAATTACAACGATAAAATAGTTTGCTGCATAAAATGCTCAATTTGTTTATTAATCCTACTTTCATTTTTTGTAGACCAGATTTTTAAGTGGTTTCAAGTTTTTCGCACATGCAAGAGTTAAAAGCCACTTAATTCGCAATAAATTTTCTATTTACGAATAGAGTATATTGAATTTCGTAACTCGAAGCGATCCTTTCATTTTAGCTTTTTTTTTTATTTTGTTTTTTTAACGTTTTTCTGCTAAATTTGTTTTAACACTTTTTACTGTTGGTTTTTGTTAATTTGCAATTTTTGAAAACGTTTTGCAGGAGCATCCTTGTGTTTTGTCTACTTCAATTCACAGTACGCAAGTGTATCTATGTATGGACGTGGGCGTATCTGTGTGCATCAGAGATGTGTTTTGCCTGTATGAGTGTGTGCGTGTGTGTTGCGTTGCTCGACTGACCAACATTTCGTTGCAGGTTGGCAGCCGGCGTATACGCAATTAATTCAATTACTGTTTGCATATGCTTGCAACATGCCTCAGTTACTTTATCGTTTGGATATGCAGCAGCTACATATTACATGTTTGCTGCGCTCAAATGTATGCAATGCTATTTTTTTGTGTTACCTTAATGTGTATTTGTCTATGAAAAACCACAAAAGGTGGTTTTGACAGTTGATATTTTTTGAAAGGAAATTGAAGTCTTGAAAAAAAGTAAACTTTGACAAAAACCAAGC
This sequence comes from Chymomyza procnemis, assembly GCA_035046065.1. Classification (NCBI taxonomy): domain Eukaryota; kingdom Metazoa; phylum Arthropoda; class Insecta; order Diptera; family Drosophilidae; genus Chymomyza; species Chymomyza procnemis. Next base: position 3,440,850 of record JAWNOJ010000023.1, on the reverse strand, counting down.
CTTGATCCTTAGGCAACTTTTCAGGAGCAACGTTTGGCATAAGCAATTTTACTTACCAAAACTCTGGACAGCATGGCGTATGATTTTTTTCGTGATGCGCGCGAAAAGCTCTAGATAAATTATTTTATTTTTTGTTTTCTTTTTTTTTCTTTTTTTTTTTGGGTTTTATGCGTATGGCAGACACTTTTTTGTACACTTTATTAACGTTTTTTGATTGTAATATTAAGATATTCCCATATTTGTGTTGAGCATAAAATTTCTGCTAAAACACCGTCGTATTCACAGCCGTAGATTGTGAATCGCGCACGATTTTTAGCGGAATGAACGTTGAGCAGCGGAATGCTGGCGAATTTATAATTGTGCGCTATCCAACGCCTACAAGTATGCACTGTTATTAACATAAAAAAAAAATGCGAAAAAGTTGCTTGGACACACGACATTCGTATACACTACAATCGCTTGTAGCTATAAAATATTAATAAAAATAATTACATAAATTTTTGCATAGCGCACATCATGCTTCAAATGATTGTTGCAGCCAAAAGCTATATGCAGTTTAGACAAAATAATATTTCTAACAAAGCTCTAACTGCAGTAGTCGGCTATACCATTCATAAGGGTATTATAGACTCTTGCGATTGCCAAAGGCAACTGCGCCAGCAAAACTGGGAAAAGCCCTTTGAGTTGTTATTGTTGTTCCTATTGTTGCTGCTGTAGTCATTATTTAAGTGCAATAATTTAACTAAAATGTACAGCTGACATTTTCATAACTTACTCTCGCTCAAATATGTATCTTATATCGTGCTCTGCTGGCACTACCGACGAGCTACTTTTATCAGTTACCAACATTTTTTCTATTGGAGTATTATTATTATTTATATAAGGCCTTCGGAGAGTTGTAAAAAATATAAATAAACTCGTTGTGTGAGTGAGTTTATTAATATTAAGCACACCAGTAACAACAACAGGTACAGTGTGCAGCTATTAAAGTTGTATATGTATCTATAAGTATATATATAATTGTCTATGTATTAGTTATGCAGTGGCAGTAGTTTACTGAGCAGCAGCAGCAGCAGCAGCTTGTTTATCTTTACACCAACAAACATTGGAGCACTGAAGCAGTGTCGTAGGCAGCAAATATTTGTAAAAGGGAACCTGGAGGCATAGATAAGTTAAACTAAAGGCAAAATGTTTTTTGCCAAAATGTTATTATTGGGTGTATTTTTAGAAGACAACTTACCAAATTCTTTAAAAAAAATTGACAGTTGTCTGAGTGCATCAGCGTCTGTTTCTGAAAGCCCTATTGTTTTTGCTTATTTGGAAATATCTGAATTTGCGTTCAACATTGCGCATAGTTTCGTTTTCTGTTTTAATTAAATTGATCGGGAATTTGATTACTCAAAAGAGTCATATATGCATAGAGCGGTGATTGTAGCGTCAAAGCCCAACTGGCAAACCGAAAAAGTTTTAAAATAAGGATTTAAAGCTTTACCAAAATCTATACTAAAACCAAACTAAAGTCGCAAAATTGGAGGCTCAGCAAATAATTTCCGTAGCGTAGCAATGGAGGACTTCCATAGATAGAATCTGCCGAACAGTCTATGTTAGTTTATAAAAGAAAGCTGTATTGGAAGCAAACATTAACATAGTATCATCTACACGATTGGTAGACTTTTAATACTTTTTCACATTCGGCTACACTGGCTGTATGAATCAAGTAAAAAATATCAACAGAGTCCAAATCATGACCTATATAATTAATTTTCCAACTGAGGATGTGTGAACTAATTCTTGCAAGTGTAGTGGTCAACTTATTTTTTGGCAGTGTGAGTACAATTCCAGCGCTCCAAGCCGAAAGGTACTTCACAAATTCCACAGTCCACAGGATAGATTGCATAGATGCATATGTTCCCTCCAGCCTTGCAATATCAAGCATATTCGTGAAATCATGCGCGTATTTGATATCCGATTCCATATCTGACTTAATTAAAAAAGTAAGTAGTTTCTTACTTTTACAATTAATAATTGGGTAAAAGTTGTAAGATAGTGCTGGTTGCCTTGCCTTGATAAAATCGAATAATAATTGTTATGCCTATAGGCTGAATCGATATGGTGTTGACTGAAAACTACTTCGGCATATTCTTTTCAGTCGAGCTATAGTTACTGACGGACGTTAGGTATAAAGTCAAAGAAGCAAATGTCAGGCTGTGTCTATACACACGGATACTTCTGCAATCTGCATCCAAATATGTAATATTATTAGAGGCTTATTGAATTGGCATGACTTTTGCATGGAAGATACTTTGTCGATATAAAAGACAGAAAGATGTGATAACATTGTGGAAAATAATAATAAAACGATCGTGAGTACAAATGGAAAATGGAAGTCTGCACTCTTAAGGGTGGGGTAAATTTCTGTAAATAAATTTCATGTAGTGCTGACAGAACTGAATTGATTGTTTGCCTACATTCATCAAAGGCAGAAGATATAGGATAATGCTAAGATTTATGCATCACACCATCAAATATTATCTTCGAAGAGGAGTACAAAAGTGGCAGACAACCGATGAACAACATTTCGAATAAATTTTAATATGGTATATACACATTCCAAAATAGTGTTGCCCACAGATAAGAACTGGTATTTTGGGATTGTCTTGCGCCAACTGCCCCTTGCCACCGCCACTGCCTAAGCGACTCATACGCATACAGACATATTAGCAAGTGATTGGCGTTACGTCGTTGGCTGCACTGGAATATCCCACAAACTGATAACACATTTGAATTTCGGTTTGATTTATGAGCATATCAAATCCCGAACGCACACACACACACACACACCCATATAGATGCAAAGCACGCCACAACACAAACACACGATTTCACGCCAAACACACACACATACGCACACCAGAGTGTTCCCATATCAAAAACAACCGTGTAACGACGTCAAGAATATCAAGTAGCCATGCAAAATTGAATCATATAATGCCATCGTGACCTTAATTTTGGATCGGTTCCTATTTGAAGTTATCGCAGAGTTGGCGGTGTATCTGTGTGCGGTGTATGGGGTTATGCTCTAGTATTGGTGGGCTGCAAATTATGCACTCTAGTATATTGTAATTGTATGGGTTTATATGTGTTAGGTATTTTACATATGTATCAGTGCGTATGTCGCCAAATTTTGCATAAATTATGCCATGCTAATGTTGTTATGCCTTTTAAATGCTGCTCCAATGTCTGCGACTATAAATTATGCAAACTAATTAAAAAGCTGTAAATAATTCAAATGTTACAAATATATTCAATCGTTTATAAAAGAAATACATGTTAGTTTCTAAATCCGTTTATATTTATGAGAGCTCGCGGCAATGAATGGACAAATGCGTTAAGTGCAGCCATTATTTATGTTGCTAAAACCGGAAACGAATGTGACAGAAATGGAGCATTTTAAAAATTCTAGGTAATTTTCACAGTACAGCATTGGAGCAGCTTAAAGTACATTAACTGCTTTTGTTTTCGTGTGGGTTTTTTTTACCATAATTGTGTGATTTGATTCCATTTCGTTGGACTAATATTATTAAATGTCTATTATGTTCTTGAATCTAAAAGCCAAAAGATGAACATGTATGTTATGTACATGTGGATTCCATTAGAGTCATAAGAGTTTGTCGCGTGGTATGGCCAAGGCAAGCCAATAATGCCAAGCAATATTGAGGATTTTGCTTTATATTGGCTGCTAGCGCCATATGCTTCTTATTCATGCAGCTATTGACTTGAGTTGGCCTAAGCCGCTCAAGCTTCTAGCAAGCCAACAAAAGCATATCAACGTCATTTTGGTATCCGCAAAATGCAATAAAAGCATTTAAGTGTGCAAAAGCTTAGCAAATATGCAGAGCAGCAACAAAAACAAGCGAAAAAAATTGGAGCACAACATGAAAAAATAAGAAAAACATGTAGCATGAACATGGAAAACTCAGCTAGACATATAACATGAGTCAAGATCTGCCGCTTGAAATGTATTAAATAGAGTGAAACGGCTGAAACGACTGAAACGAGTGAAACGAGTGAGTGAGTGAAGGGCAACTAACGGTATTTAACGACTGGCAGCACTGCGACTGTTTGCGATTGGCAGCACTCAACAGAAACTTTAATTAACTGCAAATCGAGAAAGGAAAAATTGTCATCAACCAGAACAAGCAGCGAGTGAGAGGCAGCACGCAGAGGGAAATGAGAGAGTGCAAAAATATTTACCTTGCAGAAAAAATTGGACGTAAAAATAATGAACGCAATTGAATCCAATTGAATTAAAAATTATTATTAAATTTATTTAATAATTTGCTTTCTTAAATATAATCAATACTTTGCCTTTATTTATTGAATCTTCTCATATAAGAACAATAAAGTTTAAAAATCTTAATGATTACTAAGTTTTGTTCAGTTTATTTTGTTCAAGCTGATCTGCGATTAAGCGTTCCTAAAACTGCATTCGCCGGGTTGGTAAGTCCTTTCGGCGAAGACGGGGTAGACTGTGTTGTACTTCTCGCTTGGCGGTTAGGATGCGAGGAAATCTTGCTGAGGTATTTTTGCTGTAGTTCCGAAATTGTATTTATGAATGGTGAAATGTTCAAGTATCTTTGGATGTTTCCATTCCGAACGTACCACAGTGTCCCAGTGATGGTTTTTAGAATCTTTGATTGTGTTCGCTGTATGATGTCAATGTTGCTGTTGCTGGCATTTCCCCATAGTTGTGAGCCATGGGTCCCAGATTGGTTTCAGTTTCTCAGTGTAGTAATTTTTGGTACAGGCTGAGCGGGCAACAGGCGTTAATAAGCCAGAGATATGATTATTAATTAATTAATTAAGACACTTTTTGTAAGATATTAAATCAATTTGCTTTTATGTCTTGCAAGTATTCTCTAATTTTTAATCAAACTGTTTCTTGTAGAGTTTTTTTTAATATTATATCCATTCATATTAGATCCATAATTACAATCTGCTTACAATAACAACAAATAATTGGTATAGAGGGAAAGAGCTTACGTTAATAGCTCAATTTGATAAGTTAGACCTATATTTGTAAGAAAGTTAAATTCGTGCCTATTGGCATGTTAAAATTAACATATTAAAATAACAGGGCGTATTTTCTCTTGCGAAGAGGATATTTTTCCTGCTTTATCTCTCTGTGTCTCAAAAAATTTGAACTTATTCATTGCTCTACCTCCAAAACGATTCCGTGCTCATAGATGTAATGTACACTGACCTAAAAATATGAGTATTTGTAATGGCAATGAATATATTGATATTATTATTAAGAAATAGCTCACAAAAATTGTAAAGATTCCGTTTTTAAATAAAAGAAATGTCGATTCCTAAAAATGGTTGGTACTATCGATATAATATCGATACAACTGGTAAAATAAACTTTAGCCGTAAGTAGCTTGCTGTTCTGGTCGAAGATAAAATTCATTGCTAAAAATGCAGGCGGCAGGTCATTAGCCGGAGTTTTCTGGACAAACATCAAGTTTTCGTAACTTAATTAATTGATATTTAAAAATGTTGCATACTGTTAATCGAAGTACTTATTAAAGAAATATTATTTTAAAATTTTATACATAAGCCTTTGGTAATTCTTGTTCTGTATGGAGCTCTAGAACGGAAAAAGTTGATTGATATGCCCAAAAAAGGAGAAGTTCTAGTAAAGTTCCACCTAATTCTATACTTTCACAAATTTCATTATATGCAAGTAGATTAAAGTGAAATTGTTGGTTCATCAAATAAAAGGGACTTAAATATAATACAGATTTATTTTGATTTAAGTAAGTGATTTAAGAGTAAGTTTGCTTTTCTTGCAGGATTTTATGATTCTTCGTTAAAATTCTGTAAACAAACCAAAGAATATTTTGATTTTAAAGGTATTTACTTTTTAAAAGGTACGACCTACTGAGGACTAACTGGAAGGAGGAAAATCTGAAACTTTGTTGCTTAGTGTTGTTAAAGTGCTGAGAAAGCTTTTTGCAGTTTCCTTGGACAATTTTGTACGCTTTTGTTGCTTAAATAAAATTGTAAAGAAAATTATTACTGAAACTTTAAGTTTTTCAACATATAAATGACCGCACACAAAAGTCAAGTGCTCTCAACTTGGAACCATTTTTCAAGTTCTTTATACGGCACACTATTTTTTTGTGAAATAAGCAGAGCGTATTAATTTGTTGAAGATGTTTGTAACACATCAAAATGTAGATGCTTTGTTGTTCAAGCTTAGAACAATAAAATAAACTTTTTTAATTTTGCATAGAAATTGATTTATGATCGTTATCCTAAAAATAAATTTTTATATGTTAAGATGATTCTTGAGAATACTTCATTAGCAATTTCACATTACATCTGCCGGTAATAATAGGAGTGCATAAGCTCATGTTTCAAACAGCAATATAGTTTTTAATTTCCGGATATTGTTAAAATAAAAATAGCTGCTTAATTACAAAATAAAATAGTTAAGCTTTATCATTTCATGTGCATAACAATATCGTGACTTCACTTATACAGAAATATTTTCAAACGCATGTAATCCTCTCAAGGTCACTATTGAAAATTACTATTGAACAAAATCAGAATGTTTACGCAAAATAAAACCACTTTTGTATCCCAAAGTACATTTATACTATTGGAAATTTACAAAACCATGACAATATTTGTGTAAGTTCATAAAAATTTTAAAATCTTTTATGAAGGCGAAATTAAATTTTTGTAATACGAAGAACTAAATGCCTATGATTTACTTATTTAGCTCAGAGTAGTCTTTACTTAATTTCTTGCTTTTGCGTTTTCAAATTGAAGCTATTCAAATTTTCGTTTGAAGAAAATACATTTTTTGGTCTTAAAATGCCTCCCAAGTTATAAAGTGCAGTAGAAAGTGGCACATGTATGGAAATTATAATAATAATTGATGATAATGTTTAGTAGTTTTAAAGTAAAGTCGTTAAAAGAAAAAGTTAACAATTGCTAGATCATATAAAAATAATACAAATGGGCACGAGTATCATATGTTTTGCGAACAAATCGGATCTGTTAAAAACTCTTCGTGGCTTATGCCCGACCTCTAAATTGACAGCCTGAGCGAGCTCTAATATCATATTCGGACTATAATTATGTAGTATAATTATGTGTAATTATATGAAATGAATTTTCTTCGTAATACAAATGCGACAAAGGTTTAGTTTTTGACAACCATTAGTTCATGTCATTTCGTTATAATGTTTAAAAGTCATATTTTCTTGTCTTTTTGTCATTTTTCACGCAATGAATGGTTCAAATACTTTAGTTGTAATAAATAGCATTCTATATAAATGATTTTGCCCTTTTCTAAACACTGTCTTCTGGTCTCCCCGCAAACAGAACGTAATCTTCCAATCGTAGACGATGAGAGAATAGAATCATCTAGGCATGGCATATAACATTTCTCTTTTGTTCCAAGTGCTTCTATAAATTGCTACATCACTTCCTAGGATTCTGCAAGTTGGGATGTTGATCCAGTAATCTCTCCAAGTTCGAATCGAATTAATTTGCATGTGCAATAGCAAGAAGGATCATTGATTGCTAAGGTCCTGAAGCAGCCGTTTGCCTTGTTCTTCCATTCCAATTACTAATTCCTGTAGATATTATATAGTTCTGATCCCGTCAATAGTCTGTCAGCTCATTTTCAGCAATATTGGTTTATCGTAAAAACCAGCTTATTGCGAGTTTGTTCGTCGCAACCAAATCAAACTTCTTTGAACAGAGAGTAGAGTATGCAAACTTCGTTGCTAGCACTATTTTTTGTTATCAACGACTTTATTTTTTTTTTATATTTAACTTGAAAACATAGTGAAACGGTTGAAAAGCTCCGCTTGGAAAACTAACTGCCTTCATTGAGATTTTTTTTCTCCTGTTGACGTGCTTTTATGCGCCGCTAGGCGACATTCTGAATGCTTTTGTACTTGTTTTTGTACTCATTTCTGTTGGTGTACTCATTTCTGTTGTTGTACTCATTGCTGTTGTTGTACTTGTTTCTGACTTCCTATTTATTTTTTATTTTTTCTAGTAACTTTCTGCGGTTTAGATTTTGGTGACTGCTTTATAACTTTGTTTTTTACTTTCCATAGTTTGTGTTTCGTTTTTACTCATTTAATTTTTGGACATTTATGTATTTGCTTTATAGCATATTATTTTCAGTTTTTGTTTTTATCATCTTAAAGTTTATGAAATAGTTGGTAGGGACGCAACTTTTTGGGCTTATTGTTGATGACTGTTGTGGTTCTTTTTGTTGCATTCTTGTTGCAAAAGTTTATGTAACTGGAACAGAATAATTTGTTTTTAAACAAAAAATAGAAAAGTTACCAAAATAAAGTTTTCTGCACTTAAATGTTTTGCATTTATAAAATATATTTTTAGTTGCATTTTCTACAATCTTTTGTAAGGAATATTTTTAAAATGTTGCACTTGCAAGAGAAATTCTTTCTAATTTTTCAAAACGAGCGAACCACCAAAGTGTAATTTTTATATAATTAATTAGCGTATATTATGTAATTAAATATATTTAAGAAAAATTGTTGATGGTCAAAAATTGTTAAATGTTGTTGAGTAACAAGCTTTGCATTGAAGTCCCCAAGGATGATCTTCACGTTATGGGTTGGGCAGCGGTAATTAGTGTCCTCCAGTCTTGCATAAAATGCAACTTTAACAGTATCGTCCCGTTCTCCCATCGGGTCGTGTGTTAAGCATAAAAATTCTTGCATTGACACGGATTGTAGTCAGCTGTTCACTCACAGGAGTAAATCTGGAGACACGGTGACGAAGTCTGCGACTTACTTCGAGTCCGCATCCAAATTCGGCCTCTTCGCATGACAGATGTAGTATATAAGGTTGTCAAATATCCGCTTTTTTGCTCTTTATTCAATGCTTTATAAAAAGTGATACAGTGATCGGATTTAGTTCAAATATGCGCCGTTTTGTTCGATAATCTGTTTCCATCTAGACGGCAACTTCATAATACCTCCCTCGTAGAAGCCCCCCTCCTTATTTGCGAAGAACTCGGACAGCCACTTTTCACATGCCTCTTTTGAGTTCAACTTTACACCACCAAGGGCATTCGCCATGGACAGGAACAGGTGGTAATCACTTGGCGCTATGTCCGGGCTATATGGTGGATGCGATAAAACCTCCCATCCGAGCTCCCGTAGCTTCTGACGAGTCATCAACGAAGTGTGTGGTCTGGCGTTGTCCTGGTGGAACACTACACCCTTCCTGTTGGCCAATTCTGGACGCTTCTGGTCGATCGCCTGCTTCAAGCGGTCCAGTTGTTCGCAGTAGATGGTAGAATTAAGCGTCTGGCCATATGGGAGCAGCTCATAGTGGATGATTCCCTTCCAATCCCACCAAACACACAGCAAAACCTTCCTGGCGGTCAATCCCGGCTTTGCCACTGTTTGGGACGATTCACCGGCCTTCGACCACGACCGTTTTCGCTTGATATTGTCGTATGTGATCCATTTTTCGTCGCCAGTCACCATCCGCTTCAAGAATGGGTCGAGTTCGTTCCGTTTCAGCAGCATATCGCAGGCGTTGATTCGGTCCAGAAGGTTTTTTTGCGTCAAATCATGCGGCACCCAAACATCAAGCTTTTTTTTGTATCCAGCCTTCTGCAGATGGTTTAAAATGGTTTGGTGACTAACTCCCATCTCCTGGGCGATGTCACGAGATGCCACATGCCGGTTTAACTCGATGTATTCCATGATTTGATCGGTATTTGTCGTCACAGGTCTTCCGCCGGCTGGCTTATCCATGGTGTCGTTTTCACCGGCTCTGAATCGTCGAAACCATTCCTCCGCGGTTCGAAGTGATAGAGTACCATCCCCCAAAACACCATTAATCTCACGGAACGTTTCTCTAGCGGATTTGCCTTTAACGAAGGAAAACTTTAAAATAGCGCGAATTTCGGCGTTAGTGAACTCCATGTTTACACGTCTATAACTGTTGAACGAAATATCCAAACTAACCATGCGTAGCGTCGTTTTGTAGGTTATGTCAAGACCTTTCAAATTATGTATAGTGTTGCCAGATACGAGCTCTGTAGCGCTTTGTACATAGCCGCGAAATTCAAAAGACAAAAAGGCGGAAGGGAGATATTTGACAACCTTATATATCACAGCTTGGTTGATTAGAACAACCCTTAACTGTATATCTAATTTTCTGGATGGCGGTTAAGTCAGCCTGCACCTCTTCCAGGGCATCCGCCAATTGGATAGCGGCACCATCCCAATAAAGGGTCCGGACATTCCAGTTGCATATCCTCATATAGTGGTCCTTTTTTCGTTTCCGTTGGTCGTCAACAATGTTATTTTTTGTGAGGCTTTTTATGTATTTTCTGTGATATATTTTTTCGAGGCGGGAACCAATCCCTGCGCACAACCGTTTATCGTTCGGACGCCTGGCTGCACACATTAGCGGATGCTAAATACCTATCCAGTAAGCGTCGCGTGGAGGCTGTGTGTCAACTTGCAATCATTTGAGGCAGAGATTAATATTAATCGGGCTGCTGCCTGCAAATGAAAGCCAGGCCAACCCTGAAAGACAGGCCAACGCAATATAAATTTACGTATTTGAACATATTTGTGAGACGAGGAACTGCCCTGCCTGCTCTCTAACTTACCGAGACTTAAAATTTAATTTTTATTTGAGAAATATGAATTCCTGCAGCAAATATATACTCCAGTTAAAACCTTACTCTAACAGCAAAAATACCATTGCTGAATTCTACACGGGGGCACTGGGCACACTGAGAACGGTAATGCACTGTTCCTTTCATACTTTAGACTTCTGGCTGAAGACCCAGTCGCAACATTGGTGCTTCGACATAACTAATCTTATGTCATTGGAGTCGGTCGAATTTTATAAATTTTCTTTAAAAAAAGGTAGTATTGGGACCAGAAGGTGGGTGATGACATTGTACCTTCAGTTATATCTCTTTTGCTTTTTGGCAGTATCCTCATGCATGTCTCCTCGAAGAGCACTGTCACTTAAGTACACAGTAAGTAGCTACCGCATGAGTTGCGGAATAGGTAGAGCGACCCTCCATCAAGATATATCAAATTTTAAAACAGCAATAATATTTCAGTCCCTTAGGCTAAAGAAGATCTGAAACCATCTTCGCAACGCTCTTTGGAGATTATATCATTTAATTCATAGGAGAATGTTGAAGAATTTTTCAGTGGTTCATCTTTCTTATTTTGATGCCGAAGAAAAAGCTTAAGATTGTTTTTATTTTAATATTATTCGGACCAAGGCTCAAGTTGTAGCCGAAAATGTATTGCCCTCGGAAATAAATAGAAGAGCCAGACACTTTCTATTGCACTTTGAAGAAAATCAATTCACGTGTGCTTTCGATTGTTTTTTACCGAATGGCTCCATAGTAGCTAGTAGAGCCTTTTTCCGTTCCTATGTAGCTCGAAGTGGACTCAGGCGAAAATTCCATTGAAATTAGCGTTTCGAACTTCGAGTTTCAAAATTTATTTCTTTAGCAAAAAAGAAGCTGCTAGATATTCTTATAGAAATGCTGCTGGGTTTGAAGTGTAAATGGCAAAACATTAAATTGAAGTAGAAGTGCAGAATGAGATACTTGTCACTTCCTTGGACTTAACCTTGCCACCAGCTGTCTTGTGGAACCAGGTAAATATATCCAAGTGTTAGCTTTTTCCCATTTTCTGCAGCATGTTGCATTACGTCAATTGGCTTTCTGTTAGCCTTTGTATGTTGAAGATTAATAATATTTTATGGTACCACGAAGTTGTTAGAGATATAACAAGCTCATTAATTTCTATAATTTCGCTTTGTTTAATTAATTCGCACTTACAATCAATGAACCTTTATGTAGTTATCAGCTAATAAAACAGTAATTTTTGCTAGCAATAATAGTTTTCGGAGTCCTAACGTTTGTAGCCGAACTCAAAAGCTAATATCTAAAATGGACAATTGCTTTTTTGTGCAAATGTCAAAAGGTAACTTTAATAGGGATTCCTGCGTTAGGTAGCTTATATTTTGACTATAAAATATTAGGCTGAAAAAATATAATTTACTACTCAATATTTATTGTCTGACTTGAGTCAAAACAGGTATTTGTAGAACGGATTCTTGTGTCTTCTGGACTACCAAAAGTCACGCTGAGCACGAAACAATTACCAATAGATGACGTTTTGTCAAAAGTTTTTCCACAACTCTGGCATACTCTTTCGAACAGCTTCATACAAATAATGCACAACTAATGCTATTCTCGGTTAATATTCCGTTGGATTCACTTTTGAGATTCACTGAATCGGTTGTATTGAGATTATAAGCTCTAATCCCAAAGCCATTCCTAGTTATAATGCATTTCATTTTACGCTAATCAGGTAGCTGTTGAGCCAATGAGGTTATTGAAAAAGCTCCACAAAAAAAACAGTTTTCGATCAAACTTCATTTAACACGGGAAGTGATTCTCAAGCTTAAACTACTTTGGTTTAAAATTAAAATAATTTTATTATCAAAATTCATAATCGGTAAGGCAAGTGTGAATTCTTATTCCAGGAGCTACCAATGCACCCCGAAAAAGGCGGCATCAATACGCCGCTTTTTTTGGAAGATGTAACAAACAAGGTCACTATGTTATTGTGAATGGCAAGTGCTATTTTACAAAGAATATAAGCTTTTTTTTTCTCTTATCTCGGAAGATCTCCACTTGGCGTATCGGTGATTTGTTTATTTTTTCGTTTGGCCCCTATTTCATATATCACCTCTAGACTATGATATAGGGCTTTGTGTACCCATCGCATGGATTATTTTCAGTGCAGCCGCGGATAACTCATATTTATGCTTAAACCTTAAATTGCATCGATTGTTCTATAGAGGAAAAATTAAAGGTTCATATTTTTTCATCAAATCAAATTAGCCAAAAAATTGATCTATATCATGAAAATTCTCAGTGATTGAACGGTATACGAAAATTGTGTTAATAATATAAACTAAAATGTTTTAAAACCAAATAAACAAATCATTTTTTAATTATATGTTGTTTTTTATATATATGAAGGGTGTAGGAACTTTAAGCTGGCATTACTGTTCAAAATGGCGACGGATTTATTAGCTCTCAAGTGATTTATTCTCAGTTTGGTTTGGCAATTTATCATGAATAGACTCACGCCTGAACAACGCTTGCAAAAAGTGCAATTTTATTTTGAAAAACTGGTTCTATACGAAATACCTATCGCGCCCTAAATCCATTTTATCGTCGACAAAATCATACATCCGAGCAGTTAATTCGATTTATCATTAACCATTTTCGCACCACGTTTTCTCTTATTGATAACTCGCAACCCCAGAGACGCCGTACGGTGCGTACAGAAGAATCTATTGCTGCTGTAGGGCGTAGCATTGAGGAAAACCCGATTGAGTCCATCCGCCATCGAGCACAGGAATTGGATCTGTGTCCATCCACTTTATGGTAGATTTTACGGAAGGATCTTTGTTTGCGTGCTTACAAAATCCTACTCGTGCAAGAATTGAATCTAAACGATCATCAAGCAAGCAGTAGATGCGTCGACTGGGCCCAAAACGAGATTGCCGTTGATCCCAATGAATTTTGTTTAGCGATGAAGCGCACTTCAGGTTGAATGGCTACTTTAACAAACAAAACTGCCAAATTTGAAGCGAAGCTAATCCTGAAGTATATGTCGAAACACCGGTACATATGGAAAAGTTGACTGTTTAGTGAGCTGTTATGGGCTGGTGCAGTCATTGGTCCGTGCTTCTTCAAAAACGATGGTGGCCAGGACGTGATGGTGATCGGTATAGAGACATGATTTCTACCTTTTCATTCCTGAATGATGACCAAGAGCTATGATTCCAACGAGACGGCGCAACATGTCACACAGCTCGTGCCACAATCGATTTATTGACAGACACATTTGGTGACCGCCTAATTTCACGTTTTGTACCTGTGAATTGGCCTCCAAGATCTTGTGATTTAACACCGCTAGACAACTTTTTGTGGGTCTATGTAAAGTCATATGTAAAGTCATGCCACAAGATTATATTTCGGATAAGTAAAATTCCATCTAAAATTGTCGATCTAATAAATGATAATTGTTCTAGGGTAATTTAAAGTTTTATACCTCTGAAGAAACACCCCTCATAAAAGATTTAAAAATTCTTAAAATTATGCTTATTATCAAGCTTTCTGTGAATTTTATTTGTTTTTATGGCTGTTGAAACAATAATCTCACTGTATGCCGGGTTTTTGGGTAGTCTTGAATGCAATAAACTGCTATAGCTGACGCGCTACTCAGCTACCCATATCGCACGCATAAGATTTGAGTTCAGACAATCCCGTTTAGAACTGGCAAGACATGTGGTTGTTGATGATACGATTATTTGAAAAGCCTTTGGCAGCTACTGTTCGTAATGCTATGGAATTAAGAGACAGTCAAATTTTAGGGTTCCAGTTGCTATCTTAGGGCAGGAAGAGCATAAGAGGTGTAATAAGAACATAACTATGATTGTAGTCTACCAATTTACATAGCAAATGAAAATTTTCACAAATCAGTTCAATCTGACGATATTAACGTAATATATACTCAAACATTGCACATCTCTTTGTAACCCAAAAAAACAATCAAACAAACTCTATAAATTTCTATTGTACAACGCGTACCTAGAATTTCCTAGGTATTGCATTAAAATACTTGTACAAAATATTTAGATTGTCAACCATAACCAGCGTATAATCTTTGTAGTCCCATGACAGCCGGTTGCTATCTAGTTAGCCGTGCTGTAATCATAAAACTGACGCACTTGCTCACAGCAATTAAACGCCCACGGGGTGAAACTTACACGCTTCCCATGGCATGTGCTGAACATAAATCATGGGCAACTATTGCGATGCGACAGTTACATGGATTGGCTTCGGTTGCCTTATCGTTAAACTGTAGTAGTTGGTTGCCATTGCGACTGTCATTGTCATTGCCATTGCCGCCATAGTAGCCATTGCATGCGGATTCAATAAGTTTGTTTATGGCTACGGCTGGCATTGACCATTTGCACTAAGTATTTGGTTAATATTGAACAATAAACAATTACAATTTCACGCACATTCATAAAAATGAAGCGTGCTCATCATTTGTTTTCATAATTATCTTTATTTCACTCACAGCCATTATCGCTTCTGAATTTATATATATTTCATGCTCAAACTCTGCTCATAAAATTTTTCTATTAAAGTCTCAAAGGTGTAATGGATTTTTGCAATCTATCCCTAGAAACAGTAAACACAATAAATAGCTAGACTTCTGTGTGCCTTAGAAATGCTATTAATCTGTTAGCATCTAAGGCGAAGTTCATTGTTGGGCAAAGTAATAATAAGCGTGACATCAGTGCGTATGCGTAACCTCTGTGGTAAAAATAGTTATCAGAAAAGTACCTTTTGTTTTATTATGCAAAAAATTTATTAGATTCCACCCATACGTCGTAGCCAACTCAGTTTTTATGGCTTAGTTTTTTAATTATCCATCGATTACAATCGATTTTTATGCGTTTCTTATCTCACTGCAAAAGTGTCGATGCTTATCAGTTACGACTGCGCAACGTGCTAGAGCGAGCCGTGTGACGTCAAATTGTCTAGCTGTGTTTTTGTTTTATTTTTGTTTATAAAAGCTATTTGTGTGGGGGAGTCTTTGTGATAAGCCAAGATACCGCGAACAACGACGTCATGGCTAATCATTGTACTGTACTCTTGCATATTTCCGAGTAAGCATTTTTTCTTTTTTTTTATCAAAAAGAAATACGTTTGTTTATCAGCAAGTTATATTTTGGGTGAATGTCTTTTTTAATTAGTCGATAATGTATTGAAAATGCCTTTGGGGTTTTTTATTGAATATTTAAAATGTGTGCTGCATAGGTTTGGTCTGATAACTGTTCTGTGAACATGGACTGTGGGTACAATAGGAACTAAACAACGTCATCATAAGACAAAAGTTAAATATGCCAAAAATGAAATTAATTGTAAAAGGATTTTTGGCTAGCATGCTAATAATCTTTGATAAATTCGATAGTGTTCTTTAAGATTTCACAATTTAATTTGTGGTTCTTTTAGAATGGGTTCAAAGCAATCAACCGAAAATTGATTCTTTTTTTAAAATAAATTCTGTGAATATATATATTTTATATGATACATATAACGTATAAGCAGTTTTTTTTTTTTGTTTTACCAATCAAATTTATAGTATAGTTTCATATATGGCGACAGGTGAAATGGTGCGGTATTAAACAACCGGTCGGCCCCACGCCATTTCTTTATTTCGAATTGGGCTTTTGCTGCTGCTAATCAACAAAATCTGTTTCTCTACAATAAAAAGACGATGTCATTGAAATCATTTAAAATGTATGTTTAATAATTAAAAGATTTTAATCTATATTTTATCTTAGCAAAACGAAATTTCAAATTGAAAGCTTTTGAGCTAAGCCACCTGCAGTTACAAAACTAACTTAAAAATTTGAATTTTTAGTGACATTTTCAAGTGTCTAAGTAAAAGTTGTACTCTTGGAATTTGCTATTTCTCTTTGATCTCTATGATAATCTGGTTTTTGTCACTGCCTGTGATTTTTTACTGAGAAGAAATAACGCGCTCCTTACGCAAAAGCACAGCCATTTCCGCCCTCGTCTACATCGTCTATGCATTTTTTGGGAGACTAAAAACTGCTACTTCTGCATGAGACAAAGATTTTGAAAACTGCCTTTGCTCACAGTCTAAGCCAATATTAGCAAATGTCGAGATATAAAGCAATCATTTAGCTATCTCCTGTATCTCCTCTATCTCCTCCTGCGTATAAATTCAGACGAAATTTGTAAAATCTTTTACCACAAAAACTTAAAAGTGAATCGTCTGAAATATTAATGAGTACAAAAGCATGTTTCCGCCTTCACTTTGGAACCTATATAATTGTAAAACATTTAACATTTAAAAAATTAATTGATAGTTTAAGTGTGGTAATATCTTTGCAAACAAATTATTCAATTGGGTTTCTTTTCTGGGTCAAGTTACTTGCTTACTCTACGGAATGGGTTGCGTTTTTGTGCGGCAGTCTGAAAATAACATAAAAAATTTTATTTATTCTGCTAAAAAAAATATTTTGCTTTTATATCTACTTTCTTGCAAAGTAAGTGAAACACTTCTGCGCATACATCAAAATTTGGAGAAAAACTTAAAGAATTCTATGCCGAATTGTTTGTATACTGTCGAATCATCTGTTTCTGCACAACAGAGCTCATACACATAATTTGAGCAGAAAATTAAGGCAAAAGCTGAAATTGTTCAAAGTACACTTTTTTCTTCCAAATCATTGGTTACCGTTTTTCGGAATCCTGATACGGTGAAGGCATGTATAGTCTGATCCTGGATCATGTCATCTCAAAGGTCTTTTTACACGGAGTTCTTTAGCGCTCACCTTTGAATATGACAATCGCGTCTGGGTCTTTAAACAAACAATTTTTTTCACATATGATTGGAGCTAATGTGATCAAGCTTTGTCAGAACCGCCTTCTTACTCAGCATCTCAATCGCAGTTTATGTATTTATTTACTTTTTTTGCCTAAAACACAACAGTTTTTCCCGACTTTATTCATTTAACACACTTATGTGATAGATGATAACATCGTCGCAGGGAGATTCACTATTAAATACGGATCTTATAAAATTTTTTCTCATTTTGTTGCCTTGACTTGTAGATCTTTGTAGATCTGAAACTATAAAAAATATTGTATTTTTTACATATATTTATTTTGCCAACGGAGGAGGGATGTTACCGTTCCGTCGCAAGTAGTATATGGTGATATCAAACATCACAAGACTCAAAGCACAGCGTAGTTGGACTCGTAACTGAGCAGTCGTAATGAACTGCTGTTATTCTGACATAATTCCTGGCTTTAGCGTATATAACCATAATCATGTACTCTAAGGCAATCTTTAAGTTGATGAAGGCATCAGCCTTGAATCACGTCGATAGGCATATTTTCTTGCGAATGGATCGGTTGAGTCAGCTGTTATCCAGCCAACAAACAATCCTAAGCAACCAAAATTATAAAATCTCAACAAAATCCCAATTTGATACTTGGAAGTTTTTTCAGCTGTTATTGCTAAGCCAATGGCTTACCTCAAAAGCTTGATAACAAAATCGCTATCTCGGTGCACCACATATGTGGATTGTCAGGTAGTATGAAAATATAGAAGAGAAAAACGTTAGATAAGGTAAGTATACTAGAGAGCAGAAAGTTCCAGGAAGCGAGCTGCCTCGACCGGATTTGTCCAGAGGGATGAAGGCGTGAGTCTGGAAGGTCTGGCCGAGCATGAGACGAGGTGTTTTGTGTTATGAGGGCAGCCGCAATGGGTAAGGAGTTAACTACATCTGCACAAAAAGTGTACAATTAAAGATCGAGGTCCGTGCCGAACTAAAACTTACGTTGCAGAATTATTGCAACTGATTCAGCAACAATTTCCGTTTGAACAAACCATTTGGGTTTTTTCGGTTTTTAAAATAAAGTTGCCGTACCTATTGAAGTCGAGAGATGTCTATAAATTCATTTCCATTTGACATATTCATGATGACCTACATTATTAAAACTCAATGCGCGTTATCATATTTCGAGTAAATATTTAACTTTTATTATTTCACTTGTGGGCTGTTTGTTTATTTTTAGCAAGTGCCATAAAACGTGTATTACTTTAAGGTTCTTAATAGCTTAATGATAGCTTATCGTGCATATGAATCACCTGTGCGAAAAAATAAGTGTTCTTAAAGTAGTTGCTGTGTACTTTTCCAGCAATTTCCATTCACAAAACAATTACAGTAACAGTTTGAAACATTTTCCCTAGCATATTTCGACGCCATTTCGCAGCTACACAACAAAATGGCTGCCAAGGTTGAGCTGAGTTGTTTAGTGTTTGTTGATGGCTGCCAATCTATCTACCAGCTAAACGTAACTCAATGTCACAGCTGAAAATCGTGCTGTGCTACAGCGCACTACCCCGTCCATTCTTGCTTGAAACGCACACAACTCTGTCTTTCTGAGCATGTCTTCATTTGGAACTGCAGCAGATATTGCTTGACAGCACTAGAAAATGAACTTTGAAGTCCCTGGAACTAGAACTGGCGCAATGGCAGCCACATCCAACTGCGTTTAGTACTTTTCACAGCTTGGTGTGTGAAGGGAGCAATGCGGGCAATTCGTGGCACACTTAACATTACGCTGCCAGCAGGAGCCGGATGCGTTTGCATTTAAGTAAATAAAATTAATCATACGCACAGTGGCACAGTTAAGGTGCGGCTGCCGCTGTTGCTGTAGATGCTGCGGATGCTGCGGATGCCTTGCCAGCACTGACATGCATCAAACAGCGCGTGCTGAAATTGGAAAATTGAAAATGCATTGTGCATTGGTGGATCCAATAGCGTAAAGTGTTAAACACACCGTTGGAAAACTCTTTGTTTGTGCGTGTTTGTGTCTGCGCTGCGGAAAAACTGAAATGAATTATTTTACTTCCGCGGCATGCTTCATTTTCAAACGTTTGTGGCATGATGGAATATTACGTATACGTTTGTCTCTGCTATTTACTGCACATTTCACACTCAAGGACACGTTTCCTAATAGTTCTTTTGCAGCTCTTTATTGTAATGTGGCGCGTAAATGACGCATTATTACGTACCAATGGGGTCAAGGGCATTATGCTTTTGGGCACAATATATCGCAGACATGTATTTTATGTCTTATTTTGTTTAAACTAAGAATTCGAACAATTTATATGAGTAGCTAGATGCTGAAATGGAGAAAAATGAAGAGCCCTGCTCTACCTGCTGTTCATAGATTTCAAGAAGGCGTTCGACTCAGTAAACAGAGGAGTACCAAAAAACATCATAACCATAGTCAAGTCGATGTGCGATAATGCCAATTTGGCGAATACTGGAATTCGGAAAGGATGCCCATTGTCGCCGCTACTCTTCACCATCTTGGTCGACGAGGTTATGAAAGAAGTGTGCAACACCAAGCTTGGAATCACGTGAAGCTTCACTAGACACCTTGAGGACTTGGATTATGCAGACGACATCTGTCTAAGGTACTTCGTAGGCATTGCAACATCCAGGGCAAAACTGATGACCTCGCCAGGGTAGCAAGCAAAGTCGGTCTTGAAATAAACGTCGCAATGGCAGGACCAAGGCAATTCGCTTCAACTACTCCAGCCAAGGGAACATTACTATCTATGGGAACGCATTTAAGTTCGTCACCAGCTTCCCATACCTTGGCATTGTCATCTCCAACAATGGCGGCGTGAATGATGACGTCACAAACCGTTTTCCCAAATCCCAATCAGCATTTGGGGGCTCTACCATATCTGGTGCAAAAAACAAATAAACAGACGAACAAAGCTTCGGATCTACAATGCGTGGGTTAAGTCCATACTGCTATATGGTAGTGAGACATGGATTACCACCAAAACGATGACACAGAGGCTGCAAGTCTTCAGCAACAAATGCTTCAGGATTATATGCGGGATATTCTGACCAAACAGTATATCCAATGCAGAGCTGTCTCGTGTCACAGGTGAGTCCCCTATACACCTTCAAATAAGAAAGAATAAATGTAAGCAAATAAACCGACGAAACAAGTAGTATTGTCAGGATGGCGCTGGACGGCAATCCCCAAGGCAGCTGATGGATCGGAAGACCCAAGGCAACCTGGAGAAGATCTAACTTCCAAGAATTGGCCCAGTGGAACACAACATGTGATAGAGCTAAACAGACGGGGCAAAACAGAGTACGTTTGAAGGCTCTAGTATAGGCCCTAAGTTTCCAAGCGGAATAGGAAACAAGAAACAAGGAAAAAAAAGGGGGGGGGGGGGGAAAGTTAGATGTGGAAACATATTGTTTAGTGCCCATTATTTGCGAAATTAATTTTGTTGTGACTTTAAATCGATTTACTTACACCAACAGAAATTAAATTGATATAGGATTCGTGCACCAATTCTATTCTATATTTTATTCTAAGTTGCTTTCATTGCCAAATTATTAAATTTTCACTTTTTCTGGCGAAGTTTATTTAAAACAAACTATTGTAATGAGCAAGTGAAGAAATGTGCCATTAAAATATTCATTCTCTCCAATACGCAAATTCAAAGTCAAATAAAATGAATTGGTTCTGTTCTATTTTTTTTTGGCAGCGATTATTGTAATCTAATATTTTCTGCACTTCTGCAGCTCCTTATATTATTCTTATTATCATATTATTTGTCTCTTCATTAAAAGTTCATAATAATGTATGCAAATGATTCAGTTTTATCAGGTGAACCATATCAATACAATAATATTTGAAAGTGAAGCAAGTGCAGGTTATTCCACTTGCGAGCAGCACTTCCATTGAATCTCATTTTGCAATATTTCCTAAAAACATTTAAAGGTGAACAGCATTTCTAATTAAGCAAAAAATGTTTCCCTTTGCAATCGAAATTGTTCCCCTGCAAGTCATTGACTGTTTTTTTTTTTTTTTCACTTCACATCTTTTCTTTCTTTCGATAACGTTTCTGCTGAATTACATGGAACCAAAAAAAAAATATAATTCGTTTAGCTTAGTCATAGCTTCTTGAATTGACTTGCTTGACCATTTTGCTATTTTGTCTTTTTTTTGTTGCGATAGTAATTTGTAAATGAATCTAGTGGCTTTACCTTATGATAAGAAAAGCAAAACAACAACCAAAGATAAGGTACTGTCTTAATTCGAGTGAAAGTACTATCAACATTTTTTAAGGTAAAAAATTTCGTTGAATTGTTGTCATCGCAAACGAGACAAATGAGACTCTATTATGCTTTTATATACAAAGTTTATTGAAATAAACATTAATTTTCGTCTACTTTTGATAGCTAAAATAAATACAAGTGCGACTATTTCTTAGAAAAAATAGACTCCAAATACACTTTCAGAATGTATATGAATTTTTCTATACATGAAAGAGATATAAGTTGATAGATATAAATTCATACTTTCTATATTTTTCAAAATGTTTCCCTTGATAGGCATAACAAATAAGAATTTTATACTAAATATGAAGTCTTGCATTAACATTTAATGTACAGCTGCGCTCTGAATATTTATCCTGTCCCTTCTAGTAGAAACATCAGGCCAAGTGTAGAGCTAAAAATAGGCCAAATTCAGATAATTCATTCAGTTTTAAGTGTTTTTAATAATTAATTACATATATTGCTTATTTTTCGTTTTTTAAAGTCGATTGTGTCGAAGTATCTATGGCATCGATATCGATTGCTTTTTAGTCCTAATTCTTGTTTACCTGTCTTTTTAGTTTTAATGTTAATACTTGAGTATAGATCATAGGCAACACTCCTACATTTAATGTTTATGTTCTAAAAAACCTCCATTGAGAGAATTTCGACTTGTTTTTAGATTATTTTATTAAAATTAAAAATTATATTAAGTACGAAATGTATACGATTCTTGACTTCACAAAAAAAACAAATATTTTTGTTGTTGGTTTTATTTATAAGATTAAAAACTTCTAAAAACAAATAATTCGTTTCACGATAGTTTATTTGCATGTTTTTGTTTGGAAAAATGGTATTCGACGTCAGCAGGTGCTGACCAAACTGTGACACGATTTTCTCTCCGTCTTTATAATGATGATGATGGTGATCTCATGTCCAGGTTAATATTGCACCAAATATAATAGGTATTTGGCCAAATCATGATGAAAACTTAACGGAAATATGTCACTGCCTGTCGGGTATTATGATATTAAGTTATTAAACCAACGAATACATTATCAGCTGTAGGGTATTTTACATTCGGGCCTTCCCACCAGTAGCGACATACTTTTGATTAATCTATTTTATTTTTATTTTATTCAATATTGTTTTTGTTTATAAAATGTATTTATATTATATTTAGTTTAGATACCATAGACAGAGACCAAGTCAATTCGTTCATTTATATCTATTTCCTGTACATAATTTGCTATAAAGTAACGCAAACCTTTTAGTTGAATTAGAACACTCGAACGATCAACAACAATTATGTTGAGCTATTTTCAAATTTTTCTTATTTTTATGGTCTTGGCAGTAAGTGTCTGGGCAGATGCTAGTCCAGCACTGGGAGACTCCAAGCTGATAGACCTTATGCGCTCCACACGCGATGTGCAAAATAGTAATCCAGCGCTGACACTGGAATGTTTCAATTACTATAGCGAAAAATTTGATGAATATTTAAGAAAATATGAATCCGATTATGCTGCATGTGTAAACAAGTCTGGCCAACAGATCGAGGCACTTAATTGGCTTTATATAGGGGATCTGGACATTCTGAACAGGACTGCACAAAATGCTTGTATGCGTTTAAATAGCTGCTATAATGATAAGCATGTGATGGAGTCCTTCAACTGTTATTCGAATAATGTAAGTAGAGTTGTTTCCAAAAAAGTGTATCCAAATCTTTAAGCGACTTAACTTATAGGCCAACGATAATGTCAAAGTTATGTACAACATCTCAACCGAGGCTTCTAACTACTATGCAGAAATGTCGCTGCGGCATCAGGTGGTCAAGTTCGATGAGCAACAATGCATAAATAGCTCCAGATTAAGCTATGAGCAACAGACCGCTGGCGCCTATAATGACTTTCAAAACTGTTTGTTGGGTCTTACACCTGTGCCTGCCAGCACAGCTACCACCTCAGGAAGATCCACTACTTTAGATCCCATTCCAACTGCCGGCACAAGAACTACAACGACTCATAAAACTGATCAAAAAACCATAAGCCGCATTAGCGATTTTCAAGGACTGCTCAACAGGCTTAAAGATATTCATGTTTAATTTAGTTTGGCAAACTGTTGCGACTCTTAAGTATTAAGTCAACACCAACTATCAATCCCAAGCTAAGAATCAAAGCAAAAAAATTGCATAAATAAAAGTTTGAAATTACTTGCAGGCAGACCAGCCTTCGCTTGCATCCTTTGAATTGCAATTATCTAAACAAGGAAAAAAAACAGAAAACCCAGCAAAATAAAGAGAAAATTAAATGGAAAACTTGTCCCATTACTAACCCAACAGGTGGAACTAAGAAAAAAAAAAAACTACCTAAAGCTAACTTGTGTAAATATTGACAAAGCACGCTGGGATTGGCGAGTGAGGCAACCAAATAAACTCTTTGCAACTTAATTAACGGCTTTGAAGAGAGCAAAATAGTCCCCGGCTTGTAGTTGCAAATTGCACGTACAGTATATAAAAAATAAAACTTTGTTGCATTGATGTGTCAAATCTAAATGTTTTATTGTATGGCATGCAATCAGTTTATTTTACAAGATAATCAAAAATTTTAAAACTTTTGGAAAGAATATATTCTAAGCAGCCTTCACAAGTCTGTATGCATAAAAATTTACTTCAAGAAATCAGTCGCCTGAAATTCTATTTTCTACTATTTGTGTGCAAATATGAAAAATACGCATTGCGGTACGTATAATTGGATTGATATTTCCCGAATCAAATTGAAATTATCTTATATTTTTGGAATTTTAAAAAAGTTACGCAGTTGAATTTTTTTTAATTAATTCATGCCTCACAAATCATTTCATTGCATTGCGTGAGTCTTGGCGCAATTGGTCCATAATTCCGTACATAAAATAAAATATTGAGGCAGAGGATAGGGTGGTGATATTTAAATCTCCGAAATATAGGACGGTCTTTATACATATGGGCGAACAGACGAACGCGATGCTATCGCCATTATAAGTGTTTTAGTAAAATGGAATTGGGATCTTCAACACCTCTTCTTATCGTTATATTTATAAATTCCAAAAATTTGGCATATTTTTGGTTAGTAATTTGTTTCATTTTTTCTCAGTTTTAAAGCAAATCTCATGAATTTTTATCTTTCATTTTTGGGCCATGGGAAATGTTTCATTTATTTCGACCAACCTATTTTGTAAAAGAAATACATTCATTTATTTTATATTTAAAGTACTTTTATCTGGATTAAATTGTTTAAAAGTAAGACTAAGTTTAAGGCTAAGACTATGTTTTAGACTAAGACTTCTTTTTTGAAATTTCCATAATCAATTGAATGTATTATAACAAATTTTATTAACACTTAATTAAGACAGAGAAAAATATTCAATTGTTATTACTATTAACATAATATTTAATCATTTTAGATTTACAATCTCATTTACTTAAAACTACCTGCATCTTTGAAAACTTCCTCCAGCAATGCCTAATAAGCACTGTACGTTTAATGGAGAATCCAAAATAAAAAAAACCTCGGCTAAATTCTTAATTTTAACATATTATGGATTTAATTAAGAAATTTATTGAATTGTTAATTAAAATTGTAGTTTTAATTAATAATCAGGCAGTTTTTATTTATTTTTAAGCAAACCTGATTTGTAAACAATATATTTTTATTTAAGTATTCTTATTTTCAAGTAGGACATATTTCTGAAATCTGACAATCAAATGACAGATTAAACCAATAATCGTTTTTTTATGAAATGTGTTTTGTGATCTACTTATTATAAAGTAAAGGGTGTTTTTTTTAACTTTAAGTTGGCATTACTGTTCAAAATGGCGACCGTTTTAACAGCTGTCAAGTGATTTATTCTCAATTTGGTTTGGCAATTCATCATGAATACACTCACGCCTAAGCAATGCTTGCAAATAGGGCAATTTTTTTTCGAAAATACAGAAGAAGCTATTGTTGCTGTAGAGCAAAGCATTGCGGAAGACCCGACTCCATCCGCCGCCGAGCGCAGGAATTGGATCTGTGTCCATCCACTTTATGGAAGATTTTGCGGAAGGATCTCGGTTTGCGTGCTTACAAAATTACCATCAACCAAGGCGTAGATTCATCGAATGGGCTCAAAAGGAGATTGTCGTTGATCCCAAATGAATTTTGTTTAGCGATGAAGCACACTTCTGATTGAATGGCTTCGCCAACAAACTTAACTGCAACATTTGGAGTGAAACTAATCCTCAAGTGTATTTCGAAACACCGTTACATCCAGAAGAACTGACTGTTTGGTGAGCTTTATGGGCTTGTGGAATAAGTGGTTCGTTCTTCTTCACAAACGATGATGGCCAGAACGTTACAGTCAACGATGGTTCCTGAATTTAACAACCATGATGACCAAGAGTTGTGATTCAAACAAGACGGCGAAACATAACACACACCTCGTGCCATAATCGATTTATTGACAGACACGTTTGGAGACCGCGTAATTTCTCGTTTAGGACCTGTGAATTCGCCTCTAAGATCATGTGATTGAACACCGCTAGACTACTTATTGTGGGGCTATGAAAAGTCATTGGTCTATTCGGATAAGCCACAAACGCTTAACCATTTCGAAGACAATATTCGCCGTGTTTTTACCCATATACGGCCACAAATGTTGGAAAAAGTCATCGAAAATTGGACGTCCAGATTGGACTCTACCCAAGCCAGCCTTGGCGATCATATGCCAGAAATCATATTTAAAAAATAATGCCACAAGATTATCTTTCGCAAAAATAGGATTCATGCCAATCGAATAATCCATCGGTGTTTCATTGCAATTTAAAGTTCTATTCCTCTAAAAAGAAACAGAGGTTATTCGATTTTACGTTTAATGTAGATTATATTTTTTATTTATAAAAATTTATTAAAATTAATTTTTGGTTATAATAAATAAAATCACTTAGATTTTTCAAATGCTTTCTAAATGATTTAGCCTTTAAAATAGTCTGCAGATTTCGGTACGATTCGATATCTAAGTAATACACTATAGCCTAACACTTGTAGCCGAACAAGCTGATTAGTAGCACCAGAGCACTTGAATAAACTATAAATACACTAAACTGAAAATGGAATAATGAATATTCTTTATCAATAAGTAATAAATGTCTTCATTTGAAATAATTAGCGAACCTTTAAAAGAACGCAATAACATAAAAACTAAAAAATAAAAAACAATTGCGTAGATTTTTATCGGATTCGAATATTGTTTACTTCCTATCGGAATTTGTTTACCAGTCTAGCTGCTACGATGCCTCATCATCAGTTTAACAATATATAATATTAATAAAATTCCACCTTATAATAACATTTTCTAAGAAAATAAATTTAAGTACTTCTGGCAGAATGCTTCAAGGGCTTCTTGCAGTTGTTGTTGAACTTTGCTAAAGCCTTTTGTCTATAGGCAATATTAATTTGTATACCCTACACACCATGGTATTATGGGTATATTAGTTTGGTGATATACGAATATGTGTATACCACCAAAAAAAAGGAGAAAGACTCCCCTAAGCTACAATCATTATTGAGGCATTGCGATTTTGAGTCAAAGTTCCGTGTTCCTCTGGCTGACAGTGCCCGCGAAAACGCTGCAGGAATGCAAATTTCCACAAACACATCATGTGTAATTTTCTTAGTTTTTCAAGGATTAAGAATAATATATAATTAATTATTGCATTTTGATATTTGATAAATGTTGAGGATTTGTTTTGATTTATTTTTTTAGCTGTACTATCTGTTTGTTTCTTTGTGTTTCATTAAAATTTAAATATGAAGAAAGAAAAGTAGAATAAGTATATTATTTATTTATTTATATATTTGCTTTTTCCAAGACTATTACAATTTCTTAAGCTAGTGAACTATAATTAATTTACAGAGTTTAGTTATTTACAACTTTACAACTGAAAAATTTAAATTGCGTTAATTATAAGTATTTACATTCAAGTTAATAATATATAAACAAGGAAAATAGGAAGAAAAACCTTAATAACTATAACTGCTTGTACTTATACTAGAAAAGCTCTTCTAGAGGAAATTATTTTAAACTAATTTATTAATTAATATGGGTATGCCTGCCTGCTTATGGAGATATTTTGTGTTGGTGTGCCAAGGTGGATTTAATAGAAGCTTTAACAGTATATTTTGGCATATTTGGATTTTAGTTAAATGAGTTAGGGCACAGTGTTTCCAAACTGTGGACCCATATGCCATAATTGGTATACAAATTGTTTTCATTAGAATAATTTTATTGTTGTTAGATAATTTAGATTTTCTGTTAATAAGTGGATATAGTATAGGGATTGATTTATTTATTTTATTGATTATTGATGATGTTTGTTGACCAAAAGTTAGTTTTTTGTCGAAAATGATTCCTAAGTATTTAATGTTGTCAACCCATTTTATTGGAAGATTATTAATGGTTAGGGGAGTAGAAGGCAAATAACAAGGCTTTCCTCTATTAGAAAAGTATATGGCGTTTGTTTTTGCTGGGTTTACTTTTTAATTTTCCACTTATGGTAATATTGTTCTAGATCCATTAATGCGTCTTGCAGACGATTTTCAATTGGTTTTAAAAATGGATCTGAACAATATATTGGATAGAGCGGTATTAGCTCGATTGGGTAAATCGTGTGTGTATACATTCTACAGAATGGGGCCTAACACGGATCCTTGGGGGACACCTGCGCAGATATTTCGTTTACTGGATTTATCTATTATCTATTTCAACATAGAAAGATCTCTGACTAATAAAACTTTTAATAATTCTTATATAGAATAAGTATATTATTATTGAGCAAAACTTGCCAAAGTCACGCAGATACTTTATAGAACTCGCATACAATTAAGATGGCAGAGCATAATATTGTCTCTGTTATAATATTTGAGTTTTTCTTAAAATGCTAGACGTTTCAAATTATGTCATTTTATGGAAACTTCCAACACAAGCATTCATCTCATTTTATTTTTGTTTAAAATAGGATCAACACTCGTTCAAATCAAACATAAACGTGCCTCATCATTTATCTGCATAATTAAATAATGAAAATATTGCTGTTTATAGGTAATAGTTGGTGGGATTTCATGTCTTTGCTGTAGGGAATAAAGAATATTCTGCATATCCCTAGCAAAGCGTATGATGACACTGATAAGATTTTATAGAGTATTAGTAGTTGGGGTTATTATTCTGGTATTATAAACTTAGCGAAAGGATGATTGCAGTCAATCTGTTGATTGTTTTGCTAACACCTATGGATTTGAGTACTCTACGAGTCAACTATCTTTCAACTAACTAATTTGCATAACTTAATTGCATGCTTTGTTTGCAGCTAAAGTCATTTCGCACACACACAGATATGGCACCAACACTAACACCAACACAGGCTTTAATGAGGCAGAATCCTTTGCCACTGCAACGAGAACGTGGGGCAAGTTATTAGGTTTATTTGCATGGCGCAGTTTGCTGTTGTTTTAATTACGCTGCAAACTACAACAAAGCCCGAAAAACAACGCGAATTCGCAACCAAAAACAAATTTAATTAAATTTTTAATGAAAACCGTTGCAGGCTAAAATTTATCATATATTTATTCAACGTTTGTTGGTCTTGCATTTAAGCCATATGGTAAATTTCATGCATATTTATATACCGAAGGTCTGGTTATTACATTGTGAGAAAATAACATTTTGGATTTTTTTTCCTTATTATTCCCAGGCACTTGTATTATAAAGTAGGAGTAACCAAAATGTTAAGAAGATGCATTTCCGTTTGTTGGGAAAAAATACATTTTCAAAAAAAATGTTCATATCTTAAGGGCTAAATACGATTTTAAGCATTATTCTTCAGAAAGGGTGATTTTTTACGAAACTGCGTATTTGATTTAAGGAGTAAAATTTTATAAAACGAACAATATCTTTCAGTCGCCAGAGCGCTGAATACAATTTAATAATTAAAGTACATATATTTTGTATGGATGTGACGCTGTGCTGCCAATTTCTTTTCAAAATGTTGCTATTCTCTTTAAAATTCCGTATCTCAGAATTGCATTACTTTATACTGGGCAGTTGTTGTAGGCTTGTCGCTATATTAGGCGTTAACTAGCACGAGATGGGTGGTAATTGATAGTCGCCAAACTTGAAATAAACTGCTCACCGAACTCATCTTGTGATTGGGAGACTGTTTTGCAGGTGGTAAAAACCTGACCATGTTGTGTATTGTATTTTTCCCCGTGTTTTACTTTACTTTAGTGAAAAAACCTCCAGACTTGTTATATATCTTTGAGTATGAAATTTTGGGACAATGCTTGGACTCTACACCATGCGAAGGCTGATGGCATAAAAGACAACGGAAAATATAACCAGGTCTTTTGTATTATTTCAGTGCTCGAAATTCTACTTTGTACTGCTTTAATATAAATTTTTATTAGCTGGGGTGCATCCCATCTCTATATCTCTCATATCGCTTGTAAGATTTAAGAGATATGTCAGTTCGTTTCAGTTTAAAACGGCACTTCGCAGAATCTGCTCCAAATTGAGATTTTATATGTTGTTTCACGACTTTTTTTGAAATATTTTTTGTTTGAAGCGGAGGAAAAATGGTCAAGTAAATACAAGATACGTTCAATAAAAATCACAAAAGTGATTAATAATGGGTAGAAAGTTTTAAATGTTGGTTAATTTGGAGTAATCAAGGTAGAACGTCTTTGTCAAATCAATAACATCTTGATGTTTTCAAGACGCTCTTGTAACACTGAAACCCAGAAATATTTTGCAATGTCTAGATCCTCTAGTTGTGTTTCAAGTATTTTATTTTCTCTACCGTTGTCTAACTTTTCTCCCCAAACATAATACACGCTCCTATGAAGGTTGACTTGGACCCCACTTTGGCCCTTTGGAATGCAGCCTTATTTTCTGGGTGGCTTTGTCCTGGAACCCACAACCGTGAAAGTCTGTTACAAATATTCGTCTACTCAATTTGCAGTGGCATTCGCATATACTTTAAAGATGTAAGTACAGCTTCTAAAATCTTTATGTACTGCCTGACATTAGCATCCAGGGGGAGTGTGCTGACTGACCTACTATAAGGTGTGTTTATTCATCAGTGAACTATTTCTGTGAGTCATCATTAAACTAAGATGGATTTTGCATCCATTGCGCTCCTGATAGGGAAATGATTTCTTAGCTTTTCTCAAAACCAAATTTTATTTATTTATATCTTCAAATATCTTATCGAGGATATCCTTTATCCCAGAAGGCCTGAGTTGAATATAAATAAGCAAATTATAACTATAGAGCCTATCATGCAGCCTCTAATGATACTAGTAGATTTAGGAATGTCATGTATAGAAAGAATCGCTTCCATATCTAAGGTTGGGGTTTTTCTCATTGCCCCTGCAATAACAAGGCAAATTACCCTTTGAACCATGTTGAGTTTTTCAATTGAGGTATTTCATGTACTCTTTTTCCACAATATCACTCCTCTCTTGTGCATTATGATTAGCCTAAACAATAACGTAGGTCTAACGAACTATGAGCTTTATTGAAACCAAAATATTCTTGTAATTATTGCAACCACGTCCAAAATTGTGGCGCTTTAAAAACTGCCTTCGCTTTAAAACGTAAGGATTTGGCGTGAAGTAGAGATATGTTGCTTTGTTTTTAGTCTGTATTTTTGTATCAAATGTCAAGCTCCATCTTTTTTCTTTTTGTCGAAATCTGATTTTAGTTTTCTCTACTTTATCTTTTTACTTAATTTTCTGCGAATTCTCATCCGAATTTTTTTTTTTTTTTTTTTTTAAATTTCTAACTATACGAACTTGAGACATTTTTATTGTAACTCTGCTATTTGTATCTAATCGGCTCGTCGTTAATTGTCCCAAACGCAAACAATAGAAGACGTTTTTAAGAGGCTCTATCGAGGCAAATTATCATTAATCTTTATCTTTTGTATGTCCGACGTTAAGTTAACCATTTTTTTACCTCCATGCGTCGGCCATTTTGATTCTATTCATCAATTTTGATATCAGATTTGCAGTTCGTCGCGTTACTTCAAAGAAGTTTAGCTTTTTACATTTAAATCAAAATAACTCCAACACAAATACTAAAAATTAAAACTACATTTTCAAATGCAAATAAACTTTTATGTGACGTTTCGCCGTCAGTTTTAAATTAATATTATAAATGTTTAACAAATCATTTAAAAATTTCTTTTGTTTAGTCTACTGCTAAAGTTTAAATACTTTTATATATTCATGTTGAGAGTGAAATTAAACATTTACCACATAAAATTGAAACCGGCTTTATTTGGTATATTTTTAATAACAAAATATCATCTGATTAGTGGCATATTCGAGTGCTTGCTGAGCTTTTAGAGTTTAAAATTGCAATAAATGGGTTTTGGGTTGCGTTGCTAGAATTTCCATTTTTGAATATTTAACTATAAAATGCTAAGTTAAAAAATATGTTAGTACTTATCGGTTAAGCGAAATGAAAACTAATACAGGAGAATAAAAATATTCGTAGTATGCGTTTATGAGATTTCTACAAATACCCCATATACATTTACCAGCATCACATTGTAGAAATCCTAAAAGTATTACAATAAAATTAAATATTAATTAAATTAGGTATATATATATTTAAATCTAGGTAAGAGTATAGTATAGGGAGCGCAGGCAAACTTTTAATGATATTCAGTTAAAAAATATCTAAAAAAACGTATCCCTTCTTCTTTTTCATGTTTTTGAACGTTGTATAACTATAGCCCAACTTGATTAATTTCGCTTAAAACAAAGTCTTGAAAGCTAAATTTTATTGTGAATCAGACACTAACACCTTCCTGAAATCAACGGTAGTCTCTTCTCATGCCATCGACGTCAGTTCGCAGCTGAGTCTTATCCGAATACATGATATAACATTGTTAAGCTAACCATCGTAACAACCTACACATATCATGACCCAACATATATGAAATCTGAAAATGGGCGGAGGTTAAATATGTCACCACAACCGCAGAACATTGGAGTTTTTTTCAGCAGACAGGCTACCATCAAGTCTCTTAGACTACATACCATAAAAAGTAAACTTATGGCGCCTAACCGCATCCGTGTTACTTAATCATCTGTTATAAGGTATATGACATTGCTAATGAAGAGACGGAAGAGAATACGACCACTAGGCTGCAGAAATTATAGGATAGTCATAGGTTTGGCCCGTAGAGCTTTCTGGCCAATGACAAGTCCAAGGGAACTGAAACTGATCCCTTTTACCTTTATAAGAACAAGACTCGAATGGCGGAAAGAGATGTAGTGGGAAACTGTGCCATAGAAATTAATGGCCTTAGCTTCAAACTATCGACTGATCCTGGTTGAGTGTGGTTAGGTTGAATGTTGAAATTGACTGTGAAGTGTTAAACTTAGTAAAGATTAAAAGCAGCACAGGAATCCTTCCGCCTTATAATAATGGATTGTTGTAATGTTTACAACGAAGTTTAGTCTTAGTAATAAAATAATTTTAAAAATCTTAAAGCATTGTATTTCTGAGAAACCAGGCAATAAGGTCATCTGGTAGCGTTCCTACTAAATATTATTACCCAAAAATTTATGCTTTTGTTGCAGTTGTAAAATTTTCATTAAATTATTTAATTTATTAAAAAACTAGTAATTAAAGGAATATTTTACTAAAGAATTCATTATACTTTTGTAGATTTTATTTACGGGCCTTAGAACTTACGATTTAAAAAAAAATAAAATAAAATAAATAATAATAAATACAAACAGAAATACTTAATTTGATTTTCTGCGCCATATTCCATTCGGAAGTCTTACTCAAATTCAAATTATTTGGTACTTCACATTTTCCATTTTGCGACATTCGTTCAGCCTAGTCTTGATATTATTGATATGTGAAGTGTAGTGAGTCAGTGTAAAGTGTCCAGTAAATATTAAGCTCAGTGATTTTTAGGTAAAAGCGGCTTGACAATAAGAATTTTGATAAGAGTGAAGTATTTTATGGGTCTAGCGAAATACCCAACCACCCAAAGAATGAATCGTTTGATGCCTATAATAAACAATTATGTTGGAATTGATAAAATATGATTTAAATAACTTGTCAAAACATAAAACTTGACCATTGAAAAAGTGTTTATAATACTTAAATATTATAAATTATAAATAGTTTATATATATTAACTTTAGTTGAATGTTATCTAAATGTACATTCATGACTAGTCTGACTGATAGGAGGAGCTGATAAGCAGCGACCATAACCTGATTTAATGAATAATTAAAAAAAAATGTATTTAAGATCTAAGCACTTGTCTACAATTAATTAAAGTTCCAAGAAATCCCAGAGTATTTATTGTCAATTGGCGCATGTTTCGAATGATAGGCTTATAAATATTGTAGTTGCTTGGATTATTTTCAAGTTCAACAGATTTTGACAAGTGTCTCAGATTAAACTACGATCATAAATTTCTTGCCCAGACCCCCATATACTGAAACGATAAAGTTAGTTGGACATATCTTGGCGATAAACTAGTCTCTTATATGATGTTTACAGATATTACTATAAATTCCGGCTAAGAATGGAACGTAATGCGAAATAAGTGCGGTCATAACCCTTAAAGTTTTCATCGGAAATGTTTTGTAAGGCTTTGTGAGTGCCACAATTGGGCGATAAGAATGATAATACTAGGCCGCTCTCATGATAACTCAAGTGATAGACTGAATTCAACATGGCAATAACATGGCAATAACATGGCTTTTATATTAGGAATTTTATGGACCCTCACACTTGAGTCTTACGCCTATAAATACCAAGTTGCTTTGACTTTTTGGACAAGTACGAAACGAGCGTTGGAAGCGAACCAACGAAATCAAATTTTAAATAAAATAATTGTGTTTAGTGAATTTTCGAAAGAAATCCATTTAAAAATGTTCTCCAAAGTATGTGTGCTCCTGCTGAGCGTTGCTCTGTGTCAAGCAGCTAGATCTGCTGGCGTCATGCCCGAAGTTAGTTTCATGCAATTCATGATGCAATCCCGTGCTGTCAGCCAAGAAAATCCTTCACGCTCAATGGAATGCTTTGATTACTATATGCCCATTTTGGATGGCCATACTAGCCAGTATAAGATCGATTATGCCGCATGCTTGGATACAGCTCAGGATTCTCGTAATAGCATTGATGATACCACTGTCTCGGAACGCGAAGAGATCGACAATAGTGCTCTTGATGCTTGTAATGCATTGAAGCATTGTAGCGTTCAAAACAACTCATTGGACTACTTTGAATGCTACTCGAATGTGGTAAGTAGCGGTGCCCTCTGCAAGTAACTTCAGTGTATATAACCTACACTCCTCTTCTGTAGGGTGGCTCAAACTCCAAGTCCATGTACACCATTTCGGCAAACTCCTCTGTGCTGTTGGCTCAGGTTCGTGAACAATACCGCTTAATTGAAGTAGATTGTGAAGCTTGCACAAACCGTTCGGATCGTGCTTATGTCGAGAATACCGCCGCAACCTATGAAGAATTGAACAAATGTTTGATTGGTGCCGCGCCAGTGCCCACTCCAACTGTAGCCACACCATCCACAACTACAGCTGAGCCAGATACTTCATCAGCTGCACCGGAAACCACCTCTGAGGAGCCAGAAACATCTTCTGCTGCGCCAGAGACATCCTCTGCTGCACCAGAAACCACCTCTGAGGAGCCAGAAACATCTTCTGCTGCACCAGAGACATCCTCTGCTGCACCAGAAACCACCTCTGAGGAGCCAGAAACATCATCTGCAGCACCAGAAACAACTTCCGAAGAGCCAGAAACATCGTCTGCAGCACCAGAAACAACTTCTGCAGAACCCGAAACAACTTCTGCTGAACCTGAAACCACTGCAGAAGATGATGAAGACGAAAGGAACGAAAAATCACCCCAAGAAGATTTGGATTCTTTTAACCAAAAATTCAACAATTGGCTTAACAGCTTGAAAAATGGCTGGAAGCGCAACTAAGTCAACTACCAAAAACTATTCACTAAAATATCTATAATAAAAGCAATCTTATAAAAACACAATAATAGCATAATTGCAAAATAAACTAATTAGGAACTAGAAAAAAACAATATAAATAATTAGGAAATTCATGTTTATACTTTCGCTGGTAGAAAGTTAAGCTGATAATTAAAAATTAGGCAAAACAAAATTAAAATAAAATTATTTTCCTAAAAGCAAGACAAGTATTTCTTTTGTGTTTTACGATTTTTTATAGTTGATAGTTTGGATTCATGTACCCCCAAGACTGCAGTTATCAAAGTATAAGATATTCGGTGTGTTGTTTTTAATGTATTAAAATATCGGCGAATATAATTAGTTTTCAAGTATTCCGATGTTTGAAAAAATTAAATCACAATTAATAAATATTGATTTATTGTGACAATAAAACATCCGAAATGGAACTCCTCAATATAGGCATATATATATATATAACTCTTATCGCAACACCAGAACTTTGCGTCTTGGGCGTGTGGTAGGGTTATTCCCTGTCAAACTTCCCCTTGATTTGACAATATATATATGCAATATAAACAAAAATAAAAGTAATATTAAAAATACAATAACTATTGCGAAATAGCTACAATTTCGCCTGGTTCTTATCTGCATCTGGCATGTGCAAGTTTTGATCAATAACGTTACGACTTGCCCATAGTAGCGCGCCAAAATCGCTGAACCGTCCATATACGATACGTTACAGTATGTTAGTTTTATTTATGGCCTACCCAGTCATTTTTTCGTTGGGTTCTTGAGAAAACTTATTAAAGCAAAATCAAAAGCAATCTGTTTGATTTCAAGTGTTTGATTAGAACAAAATTAAGTTTTAATCAGGTGATAAACAATTTGAATGATTTTGGCCAATTTCATAATGAAATACGGCGTGACTATATAAATCTGTTGTCTATTTTGGCATGTTCAGTCTCTACGGAAGTCGTTAAGTTATACGCTGGCACTCTTTTGGAATCAATAAAACCACTAAAGGATTTACCATGAATTACGGTTACCTGTTGTGTCTGCTTTTTGCCAGCAGCTGCTGTGCCTTTGTGCCTCAACGGCATGTGGATGTGGGCGCAATGCTGCAATTGCAACATCGTGCCATGAGATCTCTTGTGGCCACACATGATAATACAGCCGAAACTGAACTAATTAATAGCTGCTTCAATCATTATATGACAGATCAAAACACTGTGGTTAGCAGCTACAACACTCAATACAATGGATGTTGCGATACGGCACAGACCTCCAAGGATCAACTGACTGCCGAGAGCGCTGAAAAACGCGAGCAATTGCTTTCACGCAGCAACGCTATGTGCACTAGCCTGGCTGATTGCAATGATTACACGGATGGTCAGGAGTTCTTTGAGTGCTTCACAAATGCGGTAAGTGCTTGGATATGACACACTTTCTCTCGCTTTCTTTGTCCAATTTCAAAATTTTCTACTTTATAGTCAAGTGACAGCTACAAGATTATGTTCACTCTGAACAGTGATTCCAATACCGAGTATAACTATATAAGCGCCAGCTACGATGTTATTGAC
This sequence comes from Chymomyza procnemis, assembly GCA_035046065.1. Classification (NCBI taxonomy): domain Eukaryota; kingdom Metazoa; phylum Arthropoda; class Insecta; order Diptera; family Drosophilidae; genus Chymomyza; species Chymomyza procnemis. Next base: position 3,403,395 of record JAWNOJ010000023.1, on the reverse strand, counting down.
AATGAGCTCTCTGTCTGCATTGATGAGGCTCGTGTAGCCTATGCCAAGAAAATGGATAAAGCTAATGAAGACTTGCAGGTGTGTCTGTCGGGAGGCGAGGTAACAACAACGCAGCCCAGTTCTACAGAGCCCAGTACGGTGTCTACTGGCACTACTGACGGAGGTGATACTGAGACTACAGCTGGTGCCTCCACTGGCACTACCGAAGGTGGCGAAACAGAGACCACAGCTGGTGCCTCCACTGGCACTACCGAAGGTGGCGTAACAGAGACCACAGCTGGTGCCACCACTGGCACTACCGAAGGTGGCGAAACAGATACCACAGCTGATGCCTCCACTGGCACTACCGAAGGTGGTGAAACCGATACCACAGCTGGTGCCTCCACTGGTACTTCCGAAGGTGGCGAAACAGAGACCACAGCTGGTGGTTCGACCGGCACTGATGTCGATACCACAGAGGCAACAGAAACTACACCAACCGAGGACGAGCCAATGCCTGAGGAAGATCTAAAAAAAGTGCTGTTCCTTGCACAACATGGACTCGATCTAAACAAACTCAAAAGACCGCTCTAAGTAGCTACAATATTTTTATCCAAAAATATAATAATCTTTAAAATTGATGCACATTAAAGCAGTTAAGTAGTTTTCCATTATTAATTTATTATGACCGTGTTGAGGAAGTTTGCAATAAAAACTTAAAAGAGTTCAACTTTGAAATAAATTCATTGCATACTCTTAGGAGGCAACAAAAAGTCTTGTGATAAGAGCTTATCAACAACAATACTATCAAAAATTTATTAAAAACAACGAAATAAGTAGCCAAATTGGTGCTTGACTTCGAATTGGAAATACCTTTGCAGCGAGTAGAGTCAGACATTTGCGTAGTTTGGCTGAGATTTAACTTAATTTGCAAAAATTTATTATATTAAAATAAAATTAGTAAACTAACAAACAGCGAATTGGCACGTTTTTGGGAACTTTAATTAGAATGATGATACTGAATGTTTTGCGTACTTTCAAGAAGGTTAGAGTAGGTGGCGCCAGCTTACACTAATTTGGCGTAGTATCATTTATTTTAAGACCTTTAAAATAAAGAATTTTGTATAAGTTCTTGCTTCTTTCTTTTAGGATTTTGTTCTACGCGATATATTTCGCATACTTTACAATAAAAAACTTTATTTTTGTTTTCATAAAAGTAGCTGAGTAGCGGAATCTCCAAGACAAGTCCCCATGTAATTAAAGCTCAGGCAGCTTTTAATATTATTGCATATCAGAAATAGATGTTATTTCTAATCAGCAGATAGGGAATATAGCAATATATTCTAAAAAAGTGTCCTTTAATCAGTGTAACAATTTTGAAATTATATTTTGCAAAATAAGCTTCGTTTTTGGAATGTAGATTACATCTGGCGCTATGGGGTGTACCTGTTATAGAGACAGATTATGTTAGACCTGTGATACCGTATAGCAGAGGTGGCTTAAGTTTTCAAGCATGTTCAGGTACATGATTCAGCCGCAGTGCAGGCACAACACGCACATGTATCCGTGCATCAACTGTCTGACATTTGTTTATAATATAAAGAAATATTCCCCTCTATGTAGGGCTAAGAAGTTGGTGCAAACGATTACATAAGTGAAAATGTGATAAGGGCCACCTGTGAAGAATTCAAAATGTAACACATTTTTGTAAGAATTACAACATTCAAAATCCCATCGAATACTTTCAGTTCCTCGTTACAAGCTGCATACAAAAGTCAACAAGACTTTCGTCAGAGCATAGATACTTAATCTAGAATTTCTAACGCCATGACATTGGATTATGACACTCAAGACTTACTAAAAGTAAACACAAACAATACTTGGAATAGCTTATATTGTACAATCCATAACCGTCATCGGGCATCATTGTGCCCCTTCGATTTATTGAACAAGCAGCTGAAGGCAGGCACTAAGCACACATAGTATATTATTTATATGACGCCTATCTATTGGAACAACGATTGCGAGCAATTTGTCGGATATGTCCAATTACTCAATATACTCGTAACTTGAGTATCAGCAATAGAATTTCAAATGTCTTGTTTGCATTTGGATTTCTGAACTTGATGTGTGCGGTACGGCGTCTTGGAACTCAGAAGCTACAAGTGCTATGCCTGCTATTTTGCATGATGGCGCTGGCCCGAACCATGTGTTCAACAACAACGGCCGAGGAGTGTCAAGAAGTTTACTCGCAGAAAGCTTCAAACGCCTCTCGTAACTATGAAAAGAGCTATGAGCAGTGTGAGCAGGCCAGCAATAGTACGCGGAGAAATCTCGTCTTTGATGAGCAACAGGAGCGTGCACAAATTGAGGAGGGCGCTAAAGCAGTTTGTGACAATTTGCGAGAGTGTGAATCTCTGGAGCATGACATGGAGTACTTTAAGTGCATAAGCGACAGCGTAAGTATTGAAAGTATTTCCAAACATATGGCAGCCTTAGCGTTTAATCAACGAAGTGCTATTCCAGAGCAATAGCAATTTGGACATATTATTGGAGATAAATTTCAATGCAACCAATGCATTGTTGCGTCTGCGTGATGACTTGGATAAAGCGGAGCGAGAGTTCATGTTGTGCACCCTGGAGGCACAACATGCCTATGCGAACAACATGAAGCTGGCCTACCACGAACTGCACGTTTGTCGCCAGCAGTCCTTAAAAACAATGCATGACCAGGCGGCTTAAATATAGTGTTTTTCGATTTTAATCCAAGCTATGTACAAGAGTTCCAGAGAATGATATGATTAGATTATAGATTAGGTTTAATAAAGTTGTTAGACCTTAATGGTGGTGGCTGCACTGGCTGTTTGGGGTGGTCCGTACTGCAGGCAGTAGTCCAAGGCATCATATACTTTAGCAGACTCTGTAATGTATTCACGCTCCGTTTGATTCGTGCATAAATATTTGTCCACTTCGATATCGCTTAGTTTGTGATTGAGATGCAATGCATCCGCGGAGGCATTAAATGATATGGCATAAACTTGTCCTAGTTTCTGTTTAGACTGCAACGGAAGAGAATTATTATTTTTGCTAATTTCGCTTAAGTATATATTTGATTTGTATTTTTTTTTGCAATTTGTAGAGTATAGAAATAATCATAGTTAACAGAGATTAATCACACTTGAAGTAGAAACTCATTGCCTGAAACTCATTGGCAACACTTCATTCAATTTGAAATATAAAAAATCAGACATATTAACTTTTTAATTACCTACAAATCGTTATATTTTTCTCTTAAGAATATTTATTCTTTCACCATATTAAGCTGTTTCATTTCTGGAAATAATATTAAGTAATCCCAACTTCAAAAGTATTGCAACATAAAGCATTGGCTGGTTATTCCAGAAGATTGCTCTACAAAGTCTGACGCAATTAAAGGACTTCGATCTTCTGTCACTTGGCACCAACTAAAGGGAAGAAAGTGCTTTTTATGGCAACCGGACCCCGACAAGCAAATTTCATGTGCTAGAATTAACGTCAAACAATGAAAGTACTTTAAATTATATATTAAACTTAGTTAAAATGCCAAGTTGAAATGATGGAACAAAGATTATTGTGGTCAATTTTGATTCCTAACAATCGTCAAAAGTGCTTTTATACGTTATTTAGGAGGACATAGCGACTATGAAAGTTCATGCGGGCAAAAGTCAGTGCTGATCGAAAACGTTGTTGACTTATAATAAATATAGTTATCGAAACGTTATACGTAAATGGAACTAAACGTTTCCAAAGATGTGATTAAATGCATTTTGACAAAGAACTTCAGTTAATATTGTAGAATTCAACGCCAAAATTAGCGACTTTGTCGAAAAAGTATAAGAATTACGAGATTTCTTTTGTAAATTGAGTAAGGAGTCGGAAGGATTCATCCAGACAACTAAATATAAGACGAAGGGGATTTCAGAAATCAAAAGTGACAACAACATCGTCTTCTAAGGCTTATTTGGTGGATTCAATTCACATTACTAGAAGTAAAAAAGTTGACTCCTAGTACACAATAACGTGATCTCTTTTCGTTAAACGCTTATTATTGATATATCATAGGGGAATTTAAACCAAACTCACCGGAATTGGTTCTGTGCAACCTTTACTTATTAGGAAAATTTCAGTTGGAAATGCTAAGATACCCTCTTTCATTCACAAAAATTGCTAGTGGGGCAAGTCGTATAGACTCATGACCACATTGAAGGTAATTTTGGAGATCCCCACTGCTTTTTATCTAATATTTTTGACTTCAACTTATTTTATTTACACTTTGTACCATAGGAGCACTTTCTGAATGAAGGGTATTTTGTCTACAAGGGTAAGAGGTGATTTTTGATAAATTAGCGATACATAAATATAAAAAGTGAAACCATTTTAAGCATTGCCTTATAATAAGTCAAAATGATATAAGCACAATTTTGTGCTTGCAGTTACGCGTAGATTACTAAATTTTTTTCTAAAAATAAGGAATATTTTATTGTCATATTTGATATAAAACATACTAAGTCTGTCTTATATAAGCACAAGGACGAAGGACCTTTGAACAATATGGTGTTCAGTTGAAGATGCAATATATAATACACAGAGCAGATGATACTGTGACAAAAACTGAAATGATTAAAAGTAAGCAAAATGTTAAGAATAATTTCACCTATATCATCTATTTTTGGAAATTACAGTTGAAGCATGGGGAAATCCTTTATAAAACTGTTTACTTTTCGATGATAGCGGAGGTATATCGCTTATAGCCGAAACCGAACTAAGCTACGTATATCGTAGAGTTTTTCTTTTCGAAGTAAAGACTATCGTACGAAAACTGTGCTATCGCTGGTTGCTTCAGTTTGTTTCATGATATTCAATCAAATGCACTTCTGGAATAAATTGCATCCTTTTTTAAATGTTGAAATTATAGCTTTGTTTATGCTTAACTATCAATTGGCCAAAATAGAGTTGGTTACACGTTTTCCTAAAACTATATTGGCAACTAATTATTTTAGAAAAGATTTCATTTATAATAGGCAATACTTACGAATTGTGAAAAGCAGTCGAAAAATGCCAGCGGATCCGTCACATTCAAGCAGTTCTCTATAAAATCTTCTATGCCCAGGGCAGCCTGCCTGATGTCTTCTTGCACAATCGTAGAATTCGTTAGCAAAACATTGCGCAATTTGTTTTCATTTGTTATGCAATTATTGTAGCCAATTGACCACTGACTGCCCACATCCTCCAGCAATGGCAAATATATTTCGAAGCATTGCTTGGTATTAACTGAGCTACCATCGTACTCCGTTTCGGACCTGGCAGTACGCTGCAAATAGGCCGAGAAGGTTGCCAAAGTACGTGGTTCACTGGCGCGCTAAAAGTATTATTACTAATATAAAAAATATTTCTTTTTAAGCTAAAAGTGTAAACGGTCTTACCAGCGTAGTCAGCCAAATACTTAGTGCCAAAGCGGTTAGCACAATTTTCATGACTGTGCGGCAATGTGGCTAAAATAATACTGTGGATTGTCAGGGTAACAAAGGCTAGTGTATTTGTGAATGATAGATGAGAATGATGCATGCATTGTTTATGTTTATGCCGGTCTCTTATCTAAGGCAGCAAAGTTGCCAAAAAATAAAATGCCCAAAAGCTCAGTGCTTGTCGAACTGTTTGCCCAAAAGTGCTGCATACTTTTTAGCATCCAGCAAAAAGGTATAAAAAGTATCCTCCCATTTTTGTTTATCTTTAAATGATGACCCTCGGAACGTAATGGATACATATGTATCTATATGTCTGTATGCATGCATGTATGTTTAAATTAATGACTTCATGGAAAATGCACATGCAAAGCAATTTGTGACCAAAGTATTACGCATAGGACTTAATGCTGCTTAATTGATTGCTTCACCTAGCTGGAACTACTTTTCTTGATGGCAATAATGGTATCAAGCTAATTGAGTTGCTAGACGCGTAAGCACAGATAAAGTGACCAAAAAAAAAAAAAACTCACAATGCATCAATCATTCACAGGCACAACGAGAGCCCAAACTTTATATAAAATCTATGTCCGAGTCCACAAGCGCCGCACATTTAAAACCAAACCCGTACTGCGTAGCAACCAAAACAACAACATGAAGACATTCTGCAGTATACTAATCCTCTGTCTTGCCTTGGGCACGGCTGTACAGGTCTGTAAAAGCTGCTAAGTCCCTATCGACTATGGCAACTAACTAACTACGCAAAAAACGCTTTTCCAGGCCAAGCCGAGCGCAGTACAAACACAGCTGCAGCTTGCACTCAATCGTTTCCAGGGACAAAGTCGTGACTTTGATGCCACCGCCACTGGGGATTTGACCTCTCAGTGCTTTGCCATTTATTTGCCCATGCTTAACGAGGTGGCGGATACCTTCTCCAGCGATTACCAGGCCTGCATTACGACTGCCAACCAGGATATTTCGAATTTGACAGCTCAAGCTGACAAAAATCAGGCGCTCTACAAGCAGGAAGTGAGCGATATATGCAGCGCTTTTGCAACTTGTGATAACAACACTGATACCGTCAGTTTCTTCAACTGCTATGCGGCTGCGGTGAGTGGAGCCTCCAACTGCAATAGGACAATTAGCTTTATGCACTCTATTTGTCTTTCATGCAGGCACAAACTGATGTCTCAACGATCTATGACATATCCACAAGTGCTGCCAGTGCGGCCAACACTTTGAGCGAGGGCATCAAGGGCATACTAGATACGGAATACCAGTGCACCAATACCACAGAGAGCAACTATGTGCGTGATACGGCAGCCACCTATGATCTATTGGATACCTGCTTAAAGAATGGCCCTCCTGCAGGATCAACAGTTGCTCCTATTGGTAGCAGCACAAGTGTTGAGCCCTTTAGCACTTTTAGTACAGACGCAGCCAGTGATGATACTTCTACTGATGTCTCGGATGAGTCTTCAAGTGTGGTAACCGAAGCCTCTACGGCTGCGCCTTGAGTCTAAGGTTACAATTAAACTATAAGAATCAATTCAATAAAATTTCTGAGCATAAACTAAAACTAAACTCTAGATTATATACTTGAATAAGAGTTCAATGATCCGTAAAGTGACTATCATAAAGGGTGACTTAGCTATTGTTAGTGCTTTGTGTGCTATTCACTCGTAGAAACTACTGGGTTTTGTGAACTTTTTTAAATAAACGTATGTGAGTTGATTTTGATATGTTCTTTCAATATCAATATGAATCCATTTGAAATTTTTTAATTTAATAAAATTATACGAATGACATTGACTTGGAAATAGTCACAAAAGCAGTTATGCAAAATTGTTGCCAAAAAAATTGCTAAAAAATTACCCTTTATATTTGGTAGCCACAATTTTTCATTAATGTTCTAGTGCATGCACCATAAAAAAACAATTAATAGATTTTTCACGCATAATTATAAAAAATTTGGTCGTCGCCTTATCACCGAACTATCATATCTTCTAAATACTTTCGTTTTTAATAGGCATATAATATACAAAAATTAGTTTTAAAGCCGAAATGTATGTGGTGCCTATGTTCAGTTCGAGTTCATTGCCAACACCCTCAATATGAAATTGATTTTGTGTGCCTGCCTTTTGACCATTATTGGGTTGGGCAGCGCAAATGTAATAAAAATTAGAATTGAATTCAATTCAATGGGTAAAAACATGAAATATTATTAATATCATGAAAATTTTTGTTTTATTTAGTCGAATCCCTTCAATGTGTAGTACAGTCAGTCCCAAATTCAAACAGAATCGTTTGCCAATTTCAAAGTTCGCAAAATCAAAATCAAACTAATATACAATGCAGTAAGGGTAACCGCAAGCAAACAGATTCCTCTGCAACAGATTTACAAAATATTTGTGTACAGTCGATTGCCAAACACAAAGTCGAAATAATAGTTCACAAATTCGAAATCAAACTAAAAAGCAATACAATAAGGGCTCTGGCACCCGTACACAAATGTCTGCAGATGGTACACAAACTCAAACTGAGATTGAACCCGCTAGCCAAGCTGAAAGTACAGATAATGGTTCACAGAAGCAGAAACAAACCTCATCAGTAGTGCAAACTGTACCCGATTGTAGAATACAAAACTCTGACAACGGCTTACAGAATCAAAATCAAACTTATGTGCAAGGATAAAGGAGCGCAGTAGGCTCACAAGCTCAACATCAAACTGGACCTGGCTGCCAATAGCAAATTCAGAATCAGACCTCAATAAATGAGTTAATCACTCAAACACAAACTGGTCCAGGTTGTCAATCGCAGAACTCACAGAATGCTTCACAAAGTCAGAGTCAAAATGGAAATGGTACTCAAAGTCAAACCCAATACAGTAGAGAAGATTGTCCAGAACTGTCACCGCTATTTACCATGGAACCCATGGAACCAATGGATCCTATGCAATCAATGGAGCCCATATATCTATAGATATAAGCATATTGAAATAAATCATGACAACGACCAAAGATTTTTACGGGAAATTATATATTTAAAATAAGAATAGCAAATATGTGGAGAGGATCAACCATATAAGATTTAAAGAAAGGCAAATACTATGAATTATATATTTTTTATTTTTGTAAGCTTATTTTCTGACAGAAATAACGCATCATGAAAAGATTTTGACCACAATAGTGGATTCAAATTAGATGAACGCTTTTCAAAGTGTCCAAAAATAATGTTCATATTTTACCACAGCTTTCTTGAATATTATTGATTACTGGTCCGATGTAAGCATTACTAAGAGAAAAATATGTCGAATTAAATTAACTATGGTAAAAACTTTTTTGAAACCTGGATCTCCCTTGTATATATTAACAATCCTTTCAAAAATCATTTTATAATATGAAATTTTACTCAGTAGACAAACTGAGTTTTTCGCTCAGTACCCACGCGTTACAATGTCTTAGCTTCAAAAATGGAAAAATTTCCTCGACCAGGAAAATTTTAAAAGCGCAATTTTTTTTTCTCTAAATTAACCCATGACTCTTCTTCCAACGCTGACCTATGTTTAGGAGAGAATCGGTTTTTACCGGATCACCAATTTTAATTTTGGAAAGACACGTTAAGGCAGGGTAAACTGATATCGATTAAAACATTGCTTTCTGCTATATACTGCGATTTTACCTCCAAGAAAGTAAATTTTAACTTAAACTAAAAAGCAGTCTTTCATATATAGGGACGATCAGAATTAGTGTACCTCAAGTGGGTGATTTTATGTGATTTATTACAGATATACCTACCCTAGGAGCGGTAGTAGAAATATTTACCAAAATCGAAATGCTAAGAGCTTTGTACGCTGGTTTATGACCTTGCAATATAAATATAGTTTATCGTGTGGCAGCAGATGGATTTCCAGATTAGATACACTGTTTTATATACTCTATGGATGTCATCTGCTGATCAGCTGGGTACTTCGCTCTTTTCTGTTCAATGCGAAGCAAAGTATCGTGGAGTTATACTTAATAAACGACTCACTTTTATGTCACGTATAGTCAATACGATAAAAGTCTGTCCGTTTACTCTAATAAATTTTATTAATGAACGGTGTAAAAATAAGTTCAGTTGATCTTATCATATACGAAATATTAGAATTATCATTATTTTAATCAACTTTTCCCAAAATTGTTATTATTTTTTGTGGTGTAACATTTTGTTGTTGAAAAGTTGGGTGATTCAGTGATTCCCCACCATCTTTGACTGCTGGGCATTATAACAAACGGAGAGATGATCAGACGGCTATGAGAGATTTATTTGGGGAACTCTATAAATTCACATAATCAAACCTTGTGCTTTCTGCTTAAATGTTGAAAAAAATATTAATCTATGGAGCACCATAATAATGGGGTGTTAGGGGAATGCTTATAATGAAATCATGAAAATCGTTCGAAGAACACGTTATAGAGCAAGTCGTCGAAATTCCAGATGCAACGTCGTTTGCTGCTTTTAAACTTAGTTTCAAAATTTCTGTATATATAATAGAGATCTGCTTACAAGAGTAGAATGCCAATTCAAGTAAAACAAAAGGAGCGATACTTACTTGTACAATACCATTTATATTTCTTGTACCGGTTATGTCAGAAGGTATATGTCACTTTATCTACAAGTCACGACTCCTCAGCTAATGGATGAACATTCTCATTGGGTTGGAGAGTATGTTACAGTTGTTTTCACAAGATCATCACCAACATTTTATGTTTTTTAAATTAATTTTTAAATTATAGACATGGATATATTAAGATGAGGTTATACGCGGTTCAATTTGAACATTATTGAAGCTTAGTTGGGCGGACGATTTATTTATTTAATCCCGTAAAAATGTTGACTATTTTCTGGTGAAGTATTTTAAAAGCAAAGTTTATTGTGTAAATATCGAAGCTTACTCAGAAATATTTATAATAAATTAAGCCATTGAAAGCCAATTTCTGCTGAAATGCGATTTGTCTGCGGAAATCATTTTAACGGAATTATTTTCCTTTCATATATGTTAAATATATATTATAAGTGCGCAAATTTCACATGACTTAAAATATCAACTTCCAATATCCAAATTCGTCAAACCTTGTTGTGGTAAAACATTTCTTTTCGTATTGTTTGTTATTTTTAGTACCATAGTAGCAGTACTTTGAAAAATTTCCAATTTGGCACAAAACAAATCTCATTGTTAGTTTACACTTATCTTAATAATATCTTAATATCCCTTTTTTATTTTTTCAACTATTCCTCGATAACTATGTTCTATGTCCGCCAGATAATTTAGGTTCCACTGTGAGTACAAATGCACTTATTAGTTTCGTGCTCGAGTTAGAGCTTCTAATAAATCAAACCAAAGTGAAGAACCAAGGTGAAGAAATCGTTCAATATACTTTTTAAAAAATATTATCCTCTGAAAATATAAATAAAGACGGCCTATGGCATATGAGTAATTATACTCTGCAATATTTGATTTGTACAATTTCATTGATTAGTTCAAGTTCACAGATAGTTATCATATTTTTCAAATATAAACATTAAAAATATAAATTTTTATATTGCAATACCCTGCACTTTGCATAGAAATGAATAGTACAATATTTTAAACACATTAGGCGTATAAAGTAAGAAATATGTTTTGTTCCTTCCGAACGAAAAATAAATTTAAATAAATTTTTTTTTTTTTAATTTAATTTTTTGTGAAATCTTATAGAATCAAAACATGTATTTTAAAGTTATTACTCAACATTCTATATTTAAATTTTAAATTTTATTTGATGAAAAAATATCGAAATATCCGAGGGAAATATGTTGAAATATGAGATTACGGGTCTAAGATTAATTGATAAAAATTTGGAAAGAGACCATAAATTGTGTTCACATTTAATGTATTCTTTATTTTTGCAGAAGCAGCATATCTTCAAAAATCCCCAGAATTGTGTATGTAGTGTATAAATATGGACTCTGCCTTATCGATGAACTCTTATATCTCTTCTAATACTTTTAATTATCTATAAAATATTTTTGTGTTTTGAACATTAAAATAACAAAATTGGCCTTATAATCGAAAAGCATATGATTGTTATTTTCAGTTCGTGTTAATTCTGAAGTCGTTCAACATGAAGTTTATTTTCTGCGCTTTTTTCTTGGCCATTATTGGCCTGGTCAGCGTTAATGTAATAATTATTCCAAGCGAATTGAATGTTTTAGTAAACATAAATTTAATTAACAGTCAATGGCCGTAAATGTGCAGTGCAATGAGGGTTCCGGTACGCATACACAAACATCTGAGGATGGTTCACAGACCCAAACACAAACTGGACCCGGTTGCCAAACGCAGAACTCTGAGAATGGTTCACAAAGTCAGAGTCAAAATGGCGGCGGCAGCCAAAGTCAAACCCAATGCAGTGGATCAGATTGTCCAGAACTACCACCGCTTTTCACTATGCAGCCAATGAAGCCTATGGAGCCAATGGAACCGATGCAACCAATGAAGCCTTTGGAGTGGTAGATGTTGTATTAGCCAAAAAGAATCATCATTTGGTGCGTTTGGGCTTTTGTATGATTACTACAAATCGTTTGCATAAAGTTTTTTATGAATGTTGATTGTTACACTTTTTGAAATACCTTATGGCACAGACGATAAGAAGTTAGTTGAGATAGCTCTTACAACTTTTTATTGGGTTTCAGTCGTATTCATCAGTTCTCGCCAGGTGAACCTGAAGGAGGTTGTCTTCTCCGTTCCGTTTATCTTCCTTTGTTGGTCGAGAGAGCATCACACAGAAAGTATAAGTGGCTACTTACAAGTTTTTCTCCTCGTTGGTTACGAGTTGCGTCTTGCAGCGTTCCCTATACAGATCCCTGCGCAGCACACTGGGGTGCGCTTTCCTGAACAGGAATGCTGCAGTGGCGAATCCCAGCTGCTATTGGCTGCTGTTGGTGTTGTAGGTGAAGATAGCAATTTCATATGAATTATGCGCTCCGCTACCGTCACATAGTCCACGGGAGCTGCAGCTTCTGTCAGCTCATTACGCAAAGTCTGATTGCAGGAAATGCCAATAAGTGCAGCAGCTAAATCCATTACGAGTGGTGCATCCTGACGCTCCAAAGAACGTGTGCGACGTTTGAGCAAGCTATCTCTTCGCAGCTGTGGTCTTATCTCATTTTCATCCGCTTTGTCAAAAGTGTTTTTCTTCAGTATAGGCTTGGTGGTGGACGTGTTGCCTCCTCGCTGGAAGTGCTTTCCTGCTTTAGTATTGACTTAATCTCGTATTCCTCATTATCGCGCGTGACATAAAACTCAGCTTCGCAGCAACCAAATGAACCGCCTGAGAGATAGATACATGCTTGGCGCTCTCAGAGGGCGTGAACAATGAATCTGTTTTCTTGAGTATGCTCTGCGGTTCTCTGCTAGAGCTTCTTGTTACATACCACAGCCAAGCCAGTGCAGTTATTGTGTTGTGATGCCCTCGACGACAACAATTTCGTCGTAGAGCCCATACATGATTCAGCTGAGTGTACAATCATAATTGGGAGAGGATTTAACTATACAGCTGTTTACTAAGGTTATAGTAAACGCGATTCATCGCTTAGTTTTCAGGATGCTATGATTGTTGCTGTTCACAGCTGTGGCAAGGTACTCCCTGATAACGTATATTCCCTGACAATTGTGAAAGTATAACTATTCCGTACAACATGGAAACATAGGCTTTTTGGATCTCTGCTTGCTACAGCATATACCTCAAGTTGCTCTCGGTAACAACTATACCCACTTTGGCTTACTTGTTTTCGATTGCGGAAAATGCTGCAGTAACATCTCGGGGCTACGTCGCCGATAACAGTATTTTCAACATATTCAAGCAGTTGGACACTTTAATATAAAATGTTGTCAGTACGATGTACACCGACTTCCTTCTGTAGGATCGATTTCATTGCTAATTTGAATGTGTCGAACGATGGGGGTCTGAAATCTCAAACGGTAATAAAGAGGTACGAATAGGTACTTACTACCACCTCCACAGTCGCAAAGCAGAAAACTGTATATGCGAGATGGAGATGATGAATATCAAACCGTTTATTACAGGTCTTTGTCATAATTGTCGTAGAGTATAGATCTGGTCTCCTTACCAAGGTATACGGTATATGGTGTACTTACCAAGTCTGAAGCCCCATTAATGTCTACGATCAGTTGGCGTGCGGCTTCAAACTATCACATTGCACGAGCCGTTGCAGTAATTAGACTAATTCCTCGATAATCTAGTCACCATTCCTTGGGTCATCATAAAGGACACTAAGATTCCAACCACGGAACCACCTGGGTATCCGCTATGTATGGCTAAGTTTGTGGTGAAATCATTTGAAACACGAAAACAAAGTCCCTATTGTTTACAACCACATTCCATTGGATCAGCCAACAGTTCTAAGATTCTAAGAGACGAACAAATTGCATTCCGAAATGTGTGCTTCTATACTCCACACACACTACACCTTTTATAGAATCTACCAAATCACATGTTCCCAATAAAAAAAAGTATGCAAGTGCAAAACACAAGTTGAAACATCATAAATATAAGCAAGCATTGTGTTTTGTATTACAAAAAGGAAGAGAATAAAAAAATGATGCAGAATTTTAAAATCCGCAAAAACACTTAACAGATGAGTAAGTTTCAAATCTGATCAGCACCAGGTCTGGTTATTTACTGCAGTTTTATTGCTGCTTTTATGCTCGATAACCTTGTAAGGACGATATCAAATGCAGCAAAGCTCAGTGAGAATCTTTTATCTTCTGATATATACTGGAATGTGCATAAACGATGTGCATGCTCAGGAGTTTCATTCAGAGTGAAAGACTTTAGGTTTTACGATAACATCTGCCTGCGGTAAAAACAACTTTCACTCAATGTGTCACAGGAAGGATGTACTACATATATTTGAGGTGTTTCATACGCGGAAAATGGGCTGGTTGCTGTTGTGTGGTAGGTAGCTCATACGCCCCGTCGGCTCGGCGCAATGTAGGTAACTATTGTACATTTAGCCAGCAAAGACGTCAGCTTGCATTCAAGCCATGTTCTGATTAAAATCTCAGCCATTAAGCCAGTTCTTGTATTCCAGTTTCAGCATTTTAGGAAACTTTTTAAATGACACTCTGACAATAGTTGCATTTGGCCCCGAATTGTAGCAGGCAGCCGCAAAAACCAGGCGTAAATGGCAGCCTGCAAGAAACGAGCAGATTTTGCGCTGCTTTTTCGCCGAGTGCGAATCTTCTTGTAAAATTAAATTAAAACTGTCGAGAAGAGGCAGAAGACTTGAGTATTAAAAAAAAAGGAAAAAAATTACAAAAATAAAACGCAAAATATTTTACTCTATAGTGAAATTGTGAAAATATTTGCGTGGCTCGAGCCTTTTTTTCCAGCAGTTTGCGTTTTTCGAATTTTCCTTTTATTTTTTGTTTTAAAGAAACTTTGCACTCGCTGACAGCGGCTGCCTCTGTAACGATGTCAATTAGTTTTGAAGCGCCGCAGTGAGTTTCGTACCCCTGCTGCCCGTTGGCCTCTAAAGCGTCTTGTGGCCCTACACTTGTCCTTTTGCTCCTTGTCGAGTCGCCAAGTCAAGTTGGCTTTAACTTAATTGTATAAGATTTTACTTTTCACTTTGGTTGCACTCATTCATTTTGTTTTAATTCTTATTTTTTTTTTACATTGTCGTAATTTTTAATCAAATTAAAAGTTATTTTTAAATGAAGTGCGAACAATATGCAAGTGCAGCTCAAATATTATGCAGCAAACAAATGCTAAGAATGTTTTTCATTTTGTTTTTAATTCATATTATTTGATAAATGTTCTATAGTATTTGTATAAATAAGATCTTTGAAAGACGCTCCTGTAAGAGAGCAATAAATTTAATTGAATTTAGTCAAGTATACGTTGCTTGGCAACAACTTGTGTAAAATTTAATTACATTCCATATATGAATACTACTCAGTTTTAAGCACAAAAGTGTGTGGTATAGAGTTACCTCTTCAATTACTGTGGAACCTTTAAGTGGCAAACCAAACTTGTTGCTATGCTGGCTGGCTCTTACCCGCGATAAGAAACTAACGAGATACTATCATTTAACGAAGAATAAAAAGTATTCTTTACATCTTACAGAATTTCACAATTTTTATTTTTTATTTTTATTTAATTCATTCGTGTATTAAATAATTTTAACAAATTCACGTTTCACAAAACTTTGTTTTAAAGACAACTTTCTTAATTTTATTGTTTATTTCAAACTCTACCTACCCTAGTTATAAACAACCAATTTTGCAAATTTGCCGTAAAATTTTAATTTCATACATAAAAATATGTTCTATTCTGCTTTAAAATTCGCTCATGCAATCAACAGTTTGGAACCAAACGGATTGTGCATTCGTGATGTGGCATTTTTTGCCAATAAAAACTTTTTGCGTATGTTTTGAGAGCTGCACCATCCAGTCAGTTTGCCTGACGTTCAAACCTCTTTAGACTTTTTTTTTTCAAAAGTTATTTCTTTTATTTAAAAAGAACATAAGCTTAATTTTCATAAAGATCACAAAATACATAAAAATTGTTTTTTTTTTTGTTTATTTTAATTTTAATTTATGTTGAAACGAAGGATTTCTACATAAATAAGCAAATATTCATGGTTTGGAAGAATTAAATATTACCGGCTTGTGCTCCATAAATATTGAATTTTCAATTTTATATTTTATTATATAAATTTTTGATATTATGTCTTATCGGGGTATAAGATATATAAGGTTTTTCAAAATTTGAAGTATAGGGTTTCTTTTAAAATATTTTAATTTTTTCGATCATTTGGAAATGCAAAAATGAAAGCAGTAAATTCTTAAAATTGTATCTAAACGTGTAATCCATTCAATTCCATGCTTGACTGTGCTTTCTAGGCTTCTAGCATCGAATGTGGTACGCCCTTTTTTATTTTGGGATCTTAGGTTGAACTGAATATCTCAATTGTCCCAAGGTCCCAATGACCCATTAAGCTAAATAACAATTGTTTTGCGATAGCTTAATAGCTATTAATAATGTACAGAAAAACAAGTTTACTACCTTGAGTTTCATTTTTAACGTTAGAAGTAAGCTATCGCTAGATGATTGCAATTATCGTTTTGTAACTGTTCTTTTTGAATGGGAATTCACTTCAACTTGGTTGAGAAACAGCAAAATAAAATCTTCTAGTGGAGGTTTTATACCATATTCATATTATATAGTATAAGTGCCAACAAAGCATCAAAATAAACATTTTAATTAAAAGCTAAATGCATTAGCCTTTAAGTTGCCACAAGGAATGTAAGAATGCTGCATCAATGCTGAACGCTACGCCATGCCTCGCAGCGGAATTTAAAAGATTCCATATCAAAAAATGGGATTATCCCAAAGGATTGAGGCCCTTTACTCAAGTGGAAGACTCAAAAAATGATGATGATGATTGTAATGATGAATATGATGCTTATGATGATGATATATTATATGCACTATGCAGCCCCAAAAGCAAAGAGCATTTTAGGTTGATTGAGATATCTCCATACAGTTCCTTCATCAAAGAGGTATAATACCGAAATGATAACTTCAATTCAATTTTTTGTATTCTGTCTAATAAAAATTTTAACAAATATTTTGGGAGCAATCAATTACACTTTCACGTTAAATTTCTATAAAACTGATTTTTCAATTGAAAAAACTTCTACCTCGATTTTATTCAAGAATGAATTATTTGAATAGAGTATCCTATATTTGTTACTATATGTACCACAAAATGTTATCTTTATTTAACTGTTTTTCAAACGTTATCTACGCTGGCAACGCAGCAAAAAGACAAAAACAAATACAACGATAACAATAACAATAGCAACCGTTCACACCTGCGGCAAGACTTTTATCTTGTAAAGTCTTTGATTGATGACATGAGCACTTGATAATTTGCCTTAGCGACTCTTCAGCTCCCGCTTTTGTCACACTGTTACTCCTACTCCCGGCACTTGGGCGCATTATCTCTGGCTGTGGCTGACGCACCAGTGCCAAGGCTTCCCAGGGCGGTCTTAAGTGGAGCTAATTGATGCGTCTAAAGTAGCTGCGGTCGTTTAAAATTCAAAACTGTGTCCAAGTCGAGCGCATTATGCGGCTGCTTAAAGTCTTAGATATTATCTAACAAGTTACTTTTTTTTTGGCGCCTTTGGCTTTGGTTTTTTCTAGCCATGATTTTTTTTTTGTTTTTTGCTGCTGTTGCTGCTGCTGCTGCTAATTGGAGTGCCAAAAGTTAATTGCAATTTACGCCGGGTCGTGATACTCTTGAGTGCAGGGCAGGAAGCTGGCTATGTCAAATACTTTAAGCGGCAACTAAGACGCCGCCATTTTGTGGTTCTTGGCCAAGTCATTGTCACGTTGCCGTTATGTATGACTTCATTTTATATAAGCTCAGCTGTTCAGCTGCTCAACTGCTGTCAACAGCAAAACAAAAAATAAAACTAGGATAGTCGTGTAGCCGGGATATGCATGCAACTAGCTGCACGTGCAGAATTGGCCATCTCAGATAGTCACTACTACGGTTACAGATACAGATGGAGCTGCAGATGGAAATGAAGATATGCGCCGTAGCTGTGTTCAACTGCAACTTTCCAGTTGCAAGTCCTAAAGAACTTCAGTGCCAGACGAAAATTTTCTAATTTTCCACTGCAGTGATTTCGAATGCACAGCGCCCAGTGGCGAGGCCGTTTCCACTGATTTATGCGCATCAATAAGTTCTGTGAGTGCGATACTTATGCGAAATGTGCCGCCGCAATGAGACGTGGCCAGCCAGCGAGCACGTTTGCAGCTACAGCTCTGCAGGAATCCTCTCCAGTTTGTAGAGCAGCAGCAGCAGCGTATGGGTGTGCGGCTCGTGTGTCGAACTCATGGCCCACGGGTCGCTGCTTGCAAATGCCACAGAATAATGATTTGCATTTGCATTTTGGAGTATCTGAATCTGTTTGTGGATTTAGATGCAGCGATTTCGATTTGACTTTGCATTCGGGCGATTACATTTTGGTTTTGGCAAAATATATGGCCCAAGTTGGTAAGCACATTCTGGCGCATAAAAAATGGCAAAACTTTGGCGCCGATTGTGGTCGAAGCAAAAGTTTTCTTATTTTTACTTTATTTTCTTTTAAAGCAGCCATGGCATCAGCCGGCCACCCGGAACGTTGCCCGCGCGCTAATGAGTCGCCGTTTGGGCGCTGGACATTGCTGCGTGGGTGGCTATGGCGCTATTGGTTGAGTTTCTAGTCGGCCGTCCAACTATTCAACGTCGCTCGGCCTTATCGCCCGCACAGCCTAGTCAAATAATTCATTTTTCTACGCATTTTGGTTATATATATATTTTTTTTGTTTTTATGCCACGTCCTCCGTTGCATATTTACATAAGCTATTTGCCATATACTCTATAAATGAGACGGGTATATGACAATATTTATGAGTTTCCGTCAGTTTTGCTTTATACAATTTAGCTATATTAGAAAAAATTTGATTTTATTTTATCTAGAACATATTATTTGTTGTATATCTATATTGCGTTCTTCTTTTATTATATTATCGGATAAAATCGGATTTTGCTCTTATTGTTAATATCTTGTTTGTCTTTTTAACCAATTTAACCAGAGTTTGTACTGTATTGGACGTTGAAGACTTGTTTCAATATTTATTGTTTAGACTTTATAAAGAATCGCTTAGAAAAAACCAACATTAAAATTAATAGATAATTTTATTCATCTTAAGTATGGACATCGCTCCAAAGGCATGGGAATATAGCTGTTCGAAGAGACCTCGGACTTACAGTTTGCAGCCGATTCCGAACGACGCACAGTATTTTCAAAAGCCTAAAAAGTTGGCCAAAAGTCGAAAAATCGATTAACGGTTTTCATGATCAGATCTGTGCATATTGTTTTAATTCATGAACATGCTATAATTAAAGTAGCTGATTTACCTACTGTCCGCAGATGCCCAGGAAGCCCGAAACAAAGATATGTTACAAAGAAATGTTTCGGGACGTAAGCAATAGAAGCTATTTTTAAGAGGATCCTAGTATTTTTGGATGCAGTAGTATGGAGCCTATAAAAAAATAAAAAAGCGACCCTTTTTGTGCAGAAGGCTTGGAACTGCTTGTATCCCGATGTTGTTTTACAAAAAAAAAACAAAACAAGTTAACGTAATAAAAATTGGGTTCTAAAAGTTTATTTAACGTTTACTTCTTTTTCTAAACACTGTAACATTTTGTAAAACTTGCGAGATGAAAGTTAAATTTTCGCCATTTTGTGTCAGCCATTTTGTTTTCATTAATTTGGATACCGGATTTGGATTACTTGACCCAAAAAACACTGTACAATTCTACTCAAGAAATGATTTTTGACAAGCTTTTGAGGATCTTGGGACCACTGTGCAGCTATATCTTTAATTAATAAAGATATTCCTAGGTCAATATTTGCCAGCTAATACCACTGCTAGACAGAATATAATACTATCATACCATTTTATAAAACTTACTGCCTGCATTAATTCGCCCAATGAGGTCAAGTCGATTTGCTGTATAGAAATTTAAATAAATCTATGGTAATTATATATACCTCTATGTTTACCTCTATTTTTAACAAAATTAATAATAATCGAGATAATAAGTGATAACGGAAATTGGTAGAGTCAAAAAGAATTTGAAAAATATCAGACTTAGAAACAAAAACTTTTATTATTAACTTCTGTTTATACGCAAAAAAGTTGTCCAAATAAAACTTTTACTTAATTAAATTGCTGCTTTTCAAATCAATCAATTTTTAACTGGATTATCCAAATCGCTTGGCGTACAAGCTGACATCTACTACCACATACAAAAAGCAGCATAGATTACTCAAGTATTGGTAGAGTTAAAGAAAAGAAATTGAAAAAATTTACAACGTAGAAAAATCTTTTTAATAACTGGTAATAATCTCTTCATAAAAAAATAAGTTATCCATATAAAACTTTTGCTTAGAAAAAATTTTGATGTTCAGATAAAATTATTTTTAAATGGGTTGTCCAAAAGGATCGGCACACAAAGAAAAAAAAAACCGAAAAACTGTTCGTATAATAGAGTTTCTAATAAAATGTCTGCTTAAAGGATATTTCCATATACCAAATTTCCATTTTCCAAACGTTTCTAAAAAATTTTTTAGAAAACTAAAAAAATTTTTACATCTTTAGAGGTAATTAATTTGGACAAGTTATTCTTCTGAATGAAGTTTATTCACTTTCGTAGAAATTACAATATTGATGAGTGCAATTTTTAAAACGCCAAATTTTGTTCTAGAATTGATCTTGATCGTTTGACTAAAATATATGACTGTTATTTTCTTACAAAAAAGTTATATAGTTGGGTAATAAGAGACTAATTTATTTACTAAAAAATTTCAATTTGTTTCTCAGACCGACACTGCGACCCACAAGGGCCTATTGTGCGCCTCACGGACTATAGTTCCAAATAGTTTTCATATAGATTTTATAATGGATTAATGAAACAAGAAATACAATTTCCACAGGTATTTGAAAATCTTTCTTAGTCATTAAAATATATAAAATTATTCGATTGACTAAGATATGCTTCTGATACTAAGTGTTATATTATATTATATTATATTATAAGTATAATGCCCTATGTGTCTTTTCTTTAGAATTCAAAATATTTTCTAAGTAAAATTATAACGTTTTTGAAAATTTTACTATTATGTAAAGTTAATATTATGTAAAGATAATATATGTATCTTGCGCTGCTTTAATTTTTCCAATATTGTAGAAAAGTATTTACCAGCAATATTTTGGCACAAGCATACTACTGGAAAAAAAATCTGTTACCAGCGCAACCACCAAAAATAAAATCGTAAATCGAAGACTTAAAAACATCCGTACACTCTTTAAAAGAACCTGATATTTTTAGAGTACAAAATGTTAGCGGCCGTGAGGACATGCATAGTTTGCATGAAATCGAATGTTTCAATATCAAAGAATCGCAATCGATTATACGACTTGGGTGTTCTGCTATATTAGTAATAATAATAATTTTAGAAAATCTAAGATATATTATTTAACCCCTTATCCATTAGCTAACTTCAGTAAATTACTTGTAATTGTAAATGATGATTCGAAACCGGTTTCGGATTTTATAAGTTCTAAAATAACTTTAAAATAAAATTATTGAGTTCACAAATTAATTTTGTGATTTTTCAAAAAATTGCTACATTGCCAGAAAGTTTTCATTTTTCCTGGTGATTCTGATACGCACTATAATAAGTCTTGCATAAAGAGGATTTGACGTTTCCAAAGTGGTGATATCAGTTTGGAGACAAAGGTCATCGTGACTTACCCAAAAAGTGTGACAATGAGGAATTCATGGCTTAGCTGGATTCAAATGCGTGCTAAACGCAGTTGACATTTTTTTTCTAAATGCAAGGAAATGCTGTACCCTAAATTTTCCACTTCGGAACGTCTTCACAGAAAGGTATGTTTGCATTGCGTTGTTACTCCAAAAAAATTGGCATATACTAAGATAACCAACAAAAACCAAGTACTTTGCTAAGCCTGGTGAAGCCCTTCCATCACCGTCGACATGGACCTCGAAGCAAAATATGCACAGTTCAGAAGTCGTACTTTTTAAATTGTAATGGTAGTCTCAATGGCGAAACCATTGAGAATTGCATAAAATTCGGCCAGAAACGGCCGCATGGCATGACAAGGTATTTTAAGGGTTCAAAAATGATCTACAATATATCTGCCACATTTTTTCATACCTTTCTATTGTATTTACTGGCTTTTTCGATGCATGCAAATGGACTCAGGGGTCGCCGGATTTTGTCTTTGAATGAACTCAAATTATTTCTTTTTTCGATATTTCATTTAAAAATAACCTGAAAGTTCAAACAAAGTTCGGTTTTTAATAAAAAATAGCGTTTTTTTCTAAAATAAAGTCAGACCTATTCTGAACTCCTAATACTTGCTTTTATCTAGACGAAATTCAAAAAATAATTTAAGACCTCCTTCAAATGAAACATGTGTTCCATGTTTATATCGATATTAAGGATAGACATGTCTATAAGGACTGCCATAAAATTTACTGTCAAGAAGCAACGCCATTTGAACGGCAAAAGAAATTAGTTATAGAATTATGAAAATCGTTTGCTTATATTGTAGTTATTCCAAACTTAAAGAGCGAAACTTTTAAAAAAAAAGTAACAAAAAGCAATTGAAAAGATGCACAGCCTGAAGGCTATGTTGCTCTGGTTCGGCTATTATAATTAAGTATTAGTTTTGCTAAGAATAAAGAGTATTTGTGCTTCTACTTTGCTGGAACGTTTTTACTTATTTGGTTTTTGCTTGCGTAGTTAACGTTTTTCTCTTTCTGATTCTGCTGCTAAGCAGTGACGCGCTTATCTTAATGGGTCAAAGGTTGCGACATTTTGTTTTTTCAGACATTTGCTTTCATGCGCACTTCCTGTGCGCTCTCCTGCTGTGCGCGTCCTTCACATTGCCAGTTGCCAGTGGTCAGGATCTGTGTGGATCTCGCTAACTTGGCAGCAGCGTGTTGTGCATTCAAATGGCGCACGCCCATTAAAAACGCCAAAGGAATCTCAAACTGTGCACCGCGGTTGGTGTTGACTCTGTTTTGTCCATGTCGAGACTGTGTGCTACAAGATGTTGCTGTTGTTTTTAGATTAGGCTTATAGGTCGTCCTATAGCTGTGCTAAGCCAGTGGAGGAGCGCTACGCTCGCTCACGCAGTGGCGTGCCATGAGTAGATTTATGAAGTTTCCGTGAAGCTTTAAGAATTTTAGCAAAAAGTTGAATTAATCCAAGTTTTTAGTGGTACAAAGTTACATGCACAGCTACACGGCCATTGTGCGGCGGTCTAAATATTTTGTATTAAAGTTTAATTACGCGAAAGTGCTTCTTGCCTGCTACATTTCTCCACATGTTTAGTTGTACAGTTGCATTTATAAACGATTTCTCAGTGTGGCGCCCAACCGTGCGTGAGTAAGTGCGTCAAGTGGAGTGCCACATGCAATTAAAACTGCACAACTCTTCGCATTTAATTAATTTGTAAATGACGTCATAGCTCTTCATAAACTAAACTAAGCCAGCAAAAGCCGCAAACAAAAACAAATAAACACGTGCAACACGTGAGAGAGTGTGTGTGTGCTACATACTCAACTTTCAACTCATTTGCTAAATCAAGCATGCACCACTTAAATTTTCATTAGACAGTTTTCATAGACTGCCCCCCTCCTCTTAGAATCTCTATTGGTTTTTACTGCAAGCTTCCAAGGTGCATGTTACGTGCAACGACAGCAGCAGCAGCAGAGGCGGCGGAAGCTGCAACAGCGAGAGGGTGCTCAAAGTACGGCTGAACAAAAAAAAAAGACAAGCCACAAGCACACTTTATCTTAATGACATTAAAGCGAATTTAAACTAACGTGATTTTTACGTGAGTTGCAGTAATTGAGGCTCTCCCAGCTGAGCAAAACACATGAGTTTCTAGTTGAAGTGCGTTCGTACCCTACGAAGTTCACTTTCGCAGACAGGAAGTGAATTTTAGAAAAACAAAATGGACGACATATGTAACTCACAGAAAGAAAAAATGTTGCAATCAGTTGCGTAACAGGGTGATGGCGGAATGGTTGGTGATTTAAATTGATAAATTAATCAATTTCATTTCAACCGTTTGTTATATTAAGTAATTTCAATAATTTTTAAAATATTTAAATCATAACATCTGTATCCTTAAGGGCAGCAATAATTAATGCCAAACGCCTTGAAATAACAATTTGAATTTTATTGCCTAGAGCAAAGTGTGGCATAAATTATCTAACAAATTAAGTTTAAATGTATTTAATTTACTTTAATATAAATAAGCGCTGCCTCCGGACGGTAATATGCTTTCCATTTTAAAGAGATATTTATGTATCACATTAAAGTTAGTGTAAATATTTAGTGCATGAGATACATGATATAAAAAAATGGAAAATAATAAAAAAAATAAAACAATAATTTGAAAAATCAAAACTTGTTGGAAGAACAAATTCGATAAGATTTTGTGATCAAAAATGTAAAGAACAAAAGCTGACATCTTTCCATTTCGCTAGCATTTTTGAGTCCCCCTATGGTCATGATTGAGCTTATTTGCGATTTTTCATAAAACATAAGACCCTCATAAATAAGTGGAAAATGTTAAACACTTGTAAGAAGTAAGACCTGAAGAATATGATGGATGGGTTTGACTCTGACAATCAAGATGTCATATCTTTTGGCAATGCACTAGTGAAAACGCAGTAGTTGCACTCAATACCTACGCTTACCCCACCATATGCGCAGCGTGCCCTCTGAATCCTGGATGTCTCGATTTGGCATCAATGTAGACGGATATGGATAGCACTTATATAGCACTTCTTCTTGTGGGTATCAGTATATTCACATTTCAGCTTCTGTCACAATTCCATACAAAAATTGCTTCCTGCAAACCTCGGCCTAAATATGTACACAGAAATTCCTTGCTAAGTAACTCCCAATGATTCTGTGGCTTAACGTGTGGCACGGATCTTGAATCAGTAGAAGCTTTACTGATTCAAAATTCACCATCTTCAAATATTTTTGATTTACAAGAACACTGTTTGTGTTTGACACTGAAATTACCCCATTTGAAAGCGTCAACTTTTATCTGTGATATTGATTTTCCCCCAGGATTATACCATTTAACATCTCCACACAGCTTCGTGTAATGATTTTCAAATAATTTATTCCACATCGGCAAGAGGATGGAAAAATTATATGGGTTAAACAGCTGCAGTGATCATTTATATTGTATAATTTTCAGCAAAAATAAACACAACTCTGAAGAGGTAGCCTTAATTGCTCTGCTACGTCGAAGACCATTGATATGCTCATGACATATTTGCACGAAAGTTAATGATATTACAAAGTAAGATACATATTGGAATGATAGAATTAACATTTTTAAATAATAGGGAGTATTGTCTCTTGCAAAGAGGATATTTTCCCTGCTTTTCAGCTCTACCATGTGTTGGCTTGCAAATTTTTGCTTTATCTCTTTCTGTTTCTGTTATATAATGTTTTTTCATAAAATGTATGCTTCTCTATTGCTCTATCTCCATAACGATATTCTGTTCATAGAAGTTATGTAGAATGACCTTAAAACAATAATATTTGTAATGGCAATGAATATATTGTTATTATTCTTAAGAAATAGCTCACATAAAAGAAATATCGATTCCTAAAAA
Organism: Chymomyza procnemis; assembly: GCA_035046065.1. Taxonomy (NCBI): domain Eukaryota; kingdom Metazoa; phylum Arthropoda; class Insecta; order Diptera; family Drosophilidae; genus Chymomyza; species Chymomyza procnemis. Next base: position 3,377,563 of record JAWNOJ010000023.1, on the reverse strand, counting down.
TGGTTGGTACTATAGATATAATATCGATACTGAACTACTCGCAATCACTATTTTTTAACTGGAACTTATAATTTACAACTGGTAAAATTAACTGTAGCCGTAAGTAGCTTACTGTTCTGGTCGAAGTTAAAATTTATTGCTAAAAATGCAGGCGGCAGGTCATTAGCCGGAGTTTTCTGGACAAACATCAAGTTTTCGTAACTTAATTGATATTTAAAAATGTTGCATACTGTTAATCGAAGTACTTATTAAAGAAATATTATTTTAAAATTTTATACATAAGCCTCTGGTAATTCTTGTTCTGTATGGAGCTCTTGAACGGGAAAAAGTTGATTAATATGCCCAAAAAAGAAGGGGTTCTAGTAAAGTTCCACCTAACTAATTCTATACTTATACAACTTTCATTAAATGGAGGTAGATTAAAGTGAACTTGTTAGTTCGTTACATAAAAGGGACTTGAATATAATACAGATTTATTTTGATTAACTAAGTTCAGGTTTAAAAATTAAAAACAAATGAAAAGAGTAAGTTTGCTTTTCTTAAAGGATTTTATGATTCTTCGTTAACACAACCACAAGAATATTTTGATTTTAAATGTATTTACTTTTTAAAAGGTACGACCTACTGAGGACTAACTAGAAGGAGAAAAATCTGAAACTTTGTTGCTCAGTGTTGTTAAGGCGCTGAGAAAGCTTTTTGCAGTTTCCTTGGACAATTTTGTACGCTTTTGTTGCTTAAATAAAATTATAACTGAAACTTTAAGTTTTCCAACATATAAATGACCGCACACAAAAGTCAAGTGCTCTCAACTTGGAACCATTTTTCAAGTTCTTTTTTATACAGCATTTTTGTATTATTTTTATGAAGTAAACAGAGCGTATTAATTTGTTGAAGATGTTTGTAACACATCAAAATGTAGATGACTTGATTTTCCAGCTTAGTACAATAAACTTTATGATTTTGCATAGAAATTGATGACCATAAAAAAAAACCAATCTTAAATTTCTGGATTTTCCTAAGCAAGTTTAAATTTTCTATTGTTATAATGAAACGTTTTTCGTGAGATGTCCGGAAAAGAATCTGGCACCTCACCAATCCCTGCTTGTCGTAAGAGGCTGTTAAAAGTAAACTTATCAGATACTGGTTTCCCTTCGATCGTAATCACAATAATATTGTGAGAATAAAAAACGCTGCTTAACGATGCTTTAAGTCGTTTAAGATTGCAAAATAAAACTCTTCAAACTTTGTAATTGCATGTGCAGGTCGTTGGCATCGAGTTGGTAAATAAAGATGTCGTGATTTCACTTATACAGAAATATTTGCAATCGCATGTAATTCCTTCAAGATAACCATTGAAAATTACTGCTGAACAAAATCAGAATCGTTACACTATAAAAAGTACTTTTGTATTCCAAAATATATTTAGAGAAATTTTTCAATTGAAGAGAAATTAAATACCACAATATATTACTTACTTGTTTGACTCAGGATAATTTTCCCTACATTTCTTGCTGTCTTCTGCTATTTTGAATTTCTTGATTTGCTTAGCCTTTACTTTAAACTTTTTAAAATCTATATTTAATACTAGAACAAATAAACAATTTTTAACACAGATATAAATAGTTCAAATATTTCAAAGTTATGAAGGAAAGGTAAAGATTGTGTAGAGTATGAAAAAATAAAAATAATGGGTGCCATATGTGCGGCATCCTTTGTATAAAAATGTGTACCCATTCATTTTTAAATTTTACATCTTTTTCTCTTGTCCTATTTATATTTTTATCGTATTGAAAAATTCGCAATTATGCGATACTAGTCTTGAGCAAAATAAAGCAATGAACTGGGAGTCGCGGAACCAAGAACTCCACTGTCACAATATCTGAGGAAACACAGCATTATTCTCAAGGCGGAAATTTGCACAATAATCACTTGTACAGACATAATCATTACGAAATTCAGAGGTAGGAATATACCAATAACTTCTGATAAGATACTCATGTGACGATAATTTCGGCCACTAAAAAATTCGATACTGTTAATTGAAAATAGGGTAAACCAGATTATTCCTAGGAATAAATTAGCTTAAAGATTGCGATGCACTTGCAATATGGAAAGCTACTCGCCCCGGCTATTACCAAGTTAGAACTAGTAGGAATTATACAATTTATGTCTGCCATTAAGCTGGAGACCAATTTCTTTGGTAGATGAGACCACATCGGAACGTTAAGGATGGCAATGTATTCTATCCCCCGCAATTTTATTGTTAACTTGTAAAATATATGCATTATGCATGATCTTAGCAACTTCACAAAATCATATTTGCATTTCAATTTAACTCAGCAGCGCTTAATTTAAATCTAATCAAGCAATTTCCATATGCGTTCCAATTATATCTCATGAAATAAATGCAACTCTGCATAGCTCACAAATAGGGAATAAGCCGTCTTATTCGTTGCAGTAACCACAAGAAAACGGATTTAATTTTACTAAGCAAAACTCCAATTGCAATCCTAAGTCTTAAATCTGAGACGAACAACCCATAATCCTTAGAAATATACCAGCACGTTTCAGCCATAAATATTAGAGCCGGTGTGTGGTAGGCGATGAGCTGCCAGACAACAGAAGCTCGCTATATCGGTGCTGGTAAAAGGATTTGAAACCATAAATTTAACACATTTCCACAAGTTTAGATCATCTCCGTGGCTATGTGAGGGGGTACTACTTGGTGCAACTCAGTGCATTCTGCTCTACATGTGAGTTATGCTGTTGTCTGTGGTTACGTTTATAGCGTCGTCAAAATCATGATGTTTTAAATCTTATATAGCTTCTCAAGTAAAACAAAAAGAAAAAAAAACGAATAGCCACATTTGGTTTTGAAAATCAGTCTCAATTTAAAGTATTTTAGTGGAATTACTCTTATTATAAGTTTAAGTTATAAGTAAAATAATTGCTATAAACGTCAGCAAAAATTTTATTATATTTGTGATTTTACATAAGATAGTCAGAAGCTAGTCAAATGACGTAACGAGAATCTAGTTTTCCTCAAATTATTAGATTTGTAGAATTTTAACGACTTTCGGATTCATTGTATTGTACTTTTCTGTAAAAGAATCAGCTAAATTGCTTAAGCACTCTTACTCCTATAAAACCAACTCGATATAGTCAACCAATTTTAATCAAAGTTATTGTTATAGCATTTAGAAACACTAAAAACCTTTAAAATTGGGAAATTTCGTCAACATTAATTGAAAAACAACTAAAATACAACAAAATATATAAAATAGACAAAGGATTTTTAGAAAACTTAGAAACACTTCATTAAAAACAAAAAAAAATCAACAATAACAAAACTGTATCTTGTTTGAATTAGCCCTATAAGGACTATATGACATAGTCATACGACTTCTTTACTTTTTCAAATTTGATGTAGTTCTTGAGAACATCAACAAAACGAATTATTCATCCAAACATTTTTTAATTTTTGCGATAGTGCATAGCACTGCAAGGGAGCTATATAATAAGTCGAGAATATTAAATCGACTTGCATTTCCTAGGTCTTTTATTTTCTAAAAAGTTGCCTGCTCTTAGTCGAACTGTAGATAAACTTTTGTATATCAAGTATCCCTATGATATATTTTCACCACTTTCGTCTAATATGTTTCAGTGATATGGTTTTCATTCTTATGAAAGCTTTTGGAAATGGGAAAGGTTAAATACAAATATTATTTATTCTTATTGTTAGGTACAATATTTTTTTTAAATAAACAATTTTTTGTTGCTTTCTGGAGATCTACAATATATAGCGAAGTGGATGTTCTTCGGAAATATTATTCAAGCTCTCGGATTCTTTATATGTTTCGTTCATGTTAAATCAAATTATACTTGCTTTAGCTATAATTTGGTACGAAATATCTGACATATTCACATTATATCCGTCGGTCTTGTACCCAAATTAAGTTTGAATATTTTTGTTTAACTTGTTTTACAAAATATTTAATTTTTTAAGTCAACATGTATGACTCGATTAGCTGCAAAAAACTAAATTTAAATTCGGTTTAATTTAAAAAAAAAACATTTCATTTGGGATTATTTACCTAACATAAGTCATGAGAAAAGGCTAAGATTCCACAGACAAGCGATACAGTTATTGAATATGATTCGAAATCCTATTAGAACTTCAGACTCGTATATCATATTTATAAGCTACAAGCTCAATATCGACTATCGACCGATTATAATCGAGTTTCGCTTAGCAAAGGCCACAAGACCTAACCAATTAAAGGCATTATTTAATAATTTAGTTTATCTGAAACTTTAAAAAAGATATACAAATTTTAAGATTCACTTTAAAAGTGATATGCTAAAATAGAAACTGTACAAAGTACTTGAAGAACAAAATTACTTCAGAAGGTGGACTTTTCAGGACTTATTTTATTTAAAAAATATTTCAAAAGCTTTTATGTGCAACGACCTTCATTTAAAGTTTTTCTCGATAATAACTGACTGCATAAACCGATAACTTAAGAGCAGCTGTTATCATCGATGCAATTTGGCAGCCTATCGTCTTGCATGTTACGTATACTTATTAGGCGATAGGAAAATCCAATGCAGTTAATGCCACATATGTCACATGATGTTGCAAATGACGATGATGACGTTGCTTACATTGATAATAATCTGGTTCGCTATTGTCGCCGATAATAACAGGAGAATTTCATTTTGTTGCAAAACCAAGGCGAAGCCGTCTGTCGCATGTCCTTGTTATTGTAATCACTGTGAAACAACTTTTGGACCGTGGCGAGCTCGAGCGTCTGCGACATGCTGATGTCGAGCCACGTTGCCATTGTGAGGGCAACAAGGTGAAGAAGCTCTGACATGACCGTAACGAATGGCATTATACATTGTAGTAACAGTGTAACCCCATTTGCAACAACAAGGATACACTAAACTCGGCGTTCAGCACTCAGCCTCAGCAGCAGCAACAACAACAGTAATTTGAGTGCTGTCAACGGCAAACAAGGTTGACATTGACGCAGGCCGCGACATGGCTTTGGAGTCCTGCGAAGCAAATTGTAGCGCGCATTTATGCGTTTCCTGTTGCTTGCGGCCCTGGTCTGGCCTAAGTGCGATTACGTGTGAGTGTGTGTGTGTGTGTGTGTGTATGTGTGGGTGTGTGTGTGTGTGTGTGTGTGTGTGTGTGTGTGTGTGTGTGTGTGTGCGTGGGTGTAAGAGGTTAAACTTAGACCAAAGTCTGGGCACACTTAGTCAGCATAAGGGAATTTCTTACATATTATCGCATGCTTAAAATCGGATTTCCAACGCTCAACTTACTCCCACACCCACTCATACACGCACACACACACAGACACAATCCCTTACACAGATTCACACACACATAAGCACACTCACAGCAGAGCTTATCGAATTGTTTATATTATCGTTAGACTTTAGTGTTGGCAAGGAAATTAATTTCCAGAGTAAACGTGTTAGAGCCATGCGAAGCACATTATCATTTGCGGCTTCGACAGGACTCGACTTGACTTGACTCGATGTTGCCTTGTCATTGGCATTGATATAAAATATTTACAAGCAAAGCTTTAGTGATTACTTTGGTGCGACAAATATTCATCGACTGTCGGTCGTACTGCTTAAGTTTTATGTACAGCTTTTCGATAGACATACTATTAATACTGCCGAAATGAAAAGTTAAATACGCAAAAAAATATTTACCCCGACAGCGTTTATTTATATAGTTAATTGTATAATTTATCTTTGTGTCAGAAGTTAAAGTTCAAGGTTGGTTTACATAACGAAAATGACCTAAAGAAAACTCAGCGCTACTGCGATTGATGACTTCATATCATTATTCAATAATTACAAATCGCTAATTTTTCTATATTACTAACACTACTTTTGCATTATATGCCAATCAGTTACCTCAGGAAGCGCTGCAAAAGAAAAAGGACTTTTTTATATAAAATGGGTCTCGATTGCTTTTTTGCCGAGCTATGCACGGTTAAATAGAGTTTCGAATGAGAGTTTGAGGTAAATGTAGGATCTTTCGTAAGGTTATATGAGTATACTTATTTTATGCAATATTTGTAATGACAAGAGAAAAGCGATGCTGGCCATAAATCATCAAGGTCTTCTTTAAAATATCAACGGATTTATCTATCACACAACATTATCAATAAAAAGATTCCTGCCTTTGTAGTTCGTTAGTTATTTCATAAAGAGCTTTTGCTTCTGATATTTCCTTAAACTTTTTCGCTTATGTCGAGATTTTGCTTGCAGCTGTTGGAAGGATGCATTGGATATCATGGTACATGGTATCGTTAAATCATCCAGTCCTATCTTTTTTTAAGAAACATTACTTATAATTAATTTACGTACTCAATATAAGTTGCATTTCAATGATACGTTATTTTTTAGCTTCGAAATTAAAAGCTTAGTAGCACTAAGATTAATTGTAGTTCTGATTTCATTTTTTTTATTAAATGTCCTTCGGGTGACTTCTTGTGGTACTCGCTTCTTTTAGAAAAATTTTTTTATCACAATTAGAGTAAAATTTTGTATATATTTACAGATGATCTTGCTTTAATGTTATTTCTTATCCTCACCATCATCTAACAAGACAATTTTACTTATTACCAGCAATTTTCGGTCTCGATTCAAATCGTTTCTTTTTAAAAATAAGTTTAATACGGTCACCTACCACAATATATTTTATATAATGATTTTATTGGCTTTACTCAAATATATCTAACTTCAAAACAAATGGTCTCATATTAATAACATGACGATTTTTACTGCCTTATCAAATGAAAAAAATTGCTTCTTCTTTGTAAAAATAATCGATGCGTAAAATTAAACTAAACTAAATATTTGTGTTTTTGTCAAGTGCCATTGAAATGCAGCCTACAAAATGGATAGCTCTCCAATTTACTCTTCCTATTATCAACTTTTTTAAATTATAATATATTGCAGCAAATCTTTCCTTTCTATATAGAAAATGAGGCAGTGGAAAAAAAAGTAATTAAAATTGACTGCGTGAATTATAGTTGCATTATTTTTTAAAATTTTGGAATAACTTGGGCAGAAGGCGCTTCTTGTCTGTTAAAAATAAAAGTTATAATTTTGTTTAATAATTTAAATTCTCTTTGTTTAGTTTGTAACAAAAAACAAGCTGCTGCTTAAAATATTTCTTCTTTCAACGGACTATGTGAAGTTGTATTTGTAAAAAGTTATTATTATTGATAATAGTAAAATGTTTTTTTCAGGAAATGTGAATGACTGAGAAATATATTTTAATCAAATTTTCTTGGCCTTCATCATGCTAAATGCACTCCTGATAAAAGAACAATACAACATTCCTTAAATATTTACCGGCTAGTGTACAATGTGTGGGATTCATCCCAAATTGGAAATCCCAAATTCCAATTTAAAACCAATTGCAATTAAATTTATTTACTTCAAAGACCCATATGTGTGCGTGTGTGTGCTTGTGAGTAATGGACGAGCAATTAATTTCCATTGACAGCTCAAATCTGTGAAATCAAGCTAGAAATAACTCTAAGGACACGTAAGGCTAAAAGCAATCATAAAATATTGTTTGCTTATTGTATGATGGCATTAGGCACATAATTTCACCAGACCAACAATAACGAAAACTGTTGATGATAATAAAATGCCAAATTGTACAAATCCTGTGCTAAGACCAGCACACACACACACACATAAGAGAGATGTTCACACATACGAGAACATGAATGAAAGGACATTGGCGTTAGTTACTTTAACCAAATATTGTCATTATTATTATTATTATTATTTTTATTGGTACATCTATGGCCATTAAGTTTAGCCCAAGTACAAAGACATCTACGAACTTTTGCCCAGTCCGAGTTCACAGTGTCTGTATCCTTGTATCTGTTTGGCTGTGTTTGGCATGTTGTCGAAAGCTGAAATCAAAACAAATTACCACGATCAACAACAATTGACATTTGTTATCCTATTAACAGCGGATTGAGTTCTGGACAAAGCATAAGAAATCCCGCCAAACAAATCCACCAATACACTCAAAGCTTTGCCCAGCAACAAACCATTCAAGTATATAATATATGTGTTTGGGGTTATGTGTGTGTGCACACATAAATATAAGCATCTTTAATGGAAATCGGCAAATGGCGTTCGCTCTCTCTCTCTCTCTCTATACACACACGCACACACACAGACAGTGGAAAATTTCCGAGTAATAAAGCAATAAATGTTTGGCGAATTCGTTGTCTACTGCTTAAGGCCCATATATTCCATATACCAATGGACTTTATTTCTTCCCTAGATTTTCAAGCAAAACAAAAAAGTTAACAGAGGTCTGTCTGAACTTGACCACAAAATGTACCGCCTAATGGCAGATGTCTGGAAACTGGAACAAGTTTATTTTTGGAGCAGGCATTAAATCGAATTATAATATCTAACACTATTAACAAAAACTTTTAGAAAATAAAACTTTTATTAAATGAAATATGGGTTGTGAACGCTTGGACTTAAACCAGATGGGAGCAGACTGTCTAATTAAATGGTACGTGTAGTTTGGGTAAAAAATTCTGCTTGAGTGCAATCAGCGCATGTATATGATATATACAACGCCTCTGTCACACGCATTTGCTTGATTGTCGCTCATGCACTCACTTGCTCTCTTGCAGGCCACACTTCTTACTTGCATAAAGATATATTTGCTTGTACGCGTCTTGATTATCTCTGATTTAACTAATAATGTTTAAGGCTTATGTTTAATTTAATTTGAACTATTTTATTTGAAACCGAAACAAAATCTAGAGTAAATGATGTCTTCCAAATGGTTAAGCGTTTTTGGCTTATCTGCATATACCAATAAATTTGCATAGCCCCACAGAAAGTAGTCTAGCGGTGTTAAATCACAAGATCTTGGAGGCCAGTTCACAGGTCCAAATCGTAAAATTAGGCGGTCACCAAACCTGTCTTTCAATAAACCGATTGTGGCACCAACTGTGACATGTTGCACCGCCTTGTTGGAACCTCAGTTCCTGGACATTATGGTTGTTCAATTCAGGAATGAAAAAGTTAGTAACGATCTGGCCATCATCGTTTTTGAAGAAGTAAGTGCGACAAACACTTGAGGATGAATTTCAATCCTAATGTGGCAGTTTTGTTTGCTGAGGCAGCCATTCAAACATATGTGTGCTTTATCGCAAAACAAAAATCGGAACAACGGCAATCTCGGCTTGGGTCCATTCGACGAATCTTCGCCTTGCTTGATGATCAATCATATAGCTTTAATTCTTGCACGAATTGGATTTTGTAAGCACGCAAACCAAGATCCTTCCGCAAAAACTTCCAAAAAGTGGATGGACACAGATCCAATTCCTGTGTTCGATGGCGGATGGACTCAATTCGGGTTTTCCTCAATGCTAAGCTCTACATTAGCAATAGCTTCTCTGTACGCACCGTACGGCGTCTCTGGGGTTGCGAGTTATCAATAAGAGAAAACGTGGTGCGAACGTGGTCCATTGTAAATCGTATTAATTGCTGTGATGGACTATTTTGTCAATAAAAGGTCGTAGTACGCGATACGTATTCTGCATAGAAACATTATTTTCGAAATAAAATTGCACACCCTTTAGAACGGGTAGTTCATACAACAGATCAACATCTGAAGCCTCGTTTGAAAAATAAACGGAATATTGAGAATGATAATGTTGCCAAAGAGTTAAACATGATTAAAACTACAAGAACAATGAATATAATAGCAACGATATGTTACATCTTATGCGGCGTTCAGTTACACAATGAATTGAATGTGGATAGTGTATGTTATTTGGCCAAGATTAATTCAAATATTATAGTCTCAATGAACTTATTTAAATAAAAAACACCCCAGGAAGGTATCGTTAGCAGCGCGCAGGGTGTAGCCCCTAGTTTATTGTAAGGTTCAACTGTTGAAGGTTATTTTTTATACCTTAAGTACATTGCCAAAGCTTAAAATATATATATTTGTGAGATCGGCATAGATAGAACTGAGCCGCCGACGGAACTCAACCTGACTGAGGAACTAAGCGGCTTCTAGTTTCTGGACTGACTTTCACCTAATCTATGGTTGGTGTATTTTATAAGATCAGAGTTGAGGCTGTCGCCAAAGCTGTCCAAAACTGGCCAAGGCTGCGCCAATGTTCCCACCTATCGGTTAAGTGGGGTCCTATTGAAGCGTGTTGATTCAATAAGTACATAGAGTCTTAATATAGTTCACGGAGATCTACAGTCTCAGATGATTGAGTCAAGACATATATATATATATATGCATATTTGGAAAATGAAAGACAGAAAGTGTTGAACTTATAAATTCCTGTCGTTGACTTTTCTAATGGTTCTGACAAAGGTTTTAGAATCGAACGGGGCTTCGTTTTTTGTTTATACGATTGTAAAGAACTATATGGCAAAGAACATTTTTAAATGAATATTAGAATACTGCTAATTAGCTGGTTTCTGTGTGAAATCCGCAGATGACGCTCAGGCTTCTCTTTTAAAGGAATAATATGCGATAGCAATTTACAATTTTTAATGCATATTTAAAAATATTTAATTAAAAAAAGAAAAAGATAGCTTTGCAATGGTTGGCAATACTTGATGACATCATTATATTTATGACTCGACTTGTGCTTTGTTAAACTTCTTTCGATTTTTTTTAAATGAAATGGTTTTATCTTTCTGCCAAATTTTATTTGCATTTTCCATATTTATTAAATATCTCATAATTTCGACAGTGAATCTTTAAAGTTAAAGTTACACTTAATGCCATAAACTACTGCATTGCATTTATTTGAGTATATTAATTTTATTTGCAAGTCATTTAGTTAACGTACATATATTGAATGTATGTATATTACCTTTAACTCGCATTTAATTTGCAATAAATGTAAATACAAACACAGAGAACTACTACCCACACAATTACGCATTCATATATACTAATATAAGCACAAGGATACACAGTCAATAAACAAATATAAGCAAATAGTTGCAATTTCCAACGCAAACTCGTATAAGGATAATAACCAATATTGAACCAATCTGACAGCTACAAAGTGTCATTTGCAACACATATGCATAAAATCGGTTATATGCAAATAGTTGAGCTTAAATTAATAATCATAACTGGATTGAGTGAAAATGCATATCGTTTAGTAGTGGTCCTAGTGTATTTAAGTTATTAATTGCGGAAAATGTCAATAGAAAATCTAGTAGATCAGTTTTTAATGAACATAATTATGTCAACAAGGGATGAGAGTAAAAAGTGATACCAAGCAGATAGATATTTTTTTTTATCTTTATATGTGAATCCAGAATAGGCGTTTTTCTTTTCGACTATTTCCGCGTAGCAAATATGCCGCAACATTCAGAAATTGATTTTTCGACCAATTTTTTTTCTGGCTTTCGCATAATCACTCCCTACCACATTTCGTTTGCCTTAGTTGCAATACCCATTGACAGTTTGTTTGATGGGATTTGAGCTGCTTTTTCGTATCAAATTTTGAATTTGTGATTGAAATTGGCCAAGTGCCACAATGGCTTAAGCAGCTGTGATTTATTTGGTCTAGACTTTTTGTCGCTAAATTTGTTAAAAGCGGCTTTGAATTTATTTCGAGAGTCATTGTGTGTCCAGACCTATTGGAGGAAATCTACATATATGCATATTTATGTACACATTTGTACCAACTATGTATGCCCAACGAGAGCGCCGAGTACTCAATGCGCTCAATGAGCCGACTTTTGCTGACTTTCTGGTAGGGTGCGCGCCAATGTTGTCACAGACCCTTGAGCATGCTTCATTGCCCAGCGCCCAGTGTGCGGTGGCAATGCCACCATATGGGGCATACACCATATGCTGCTGTTGAAAATGAGGTCAAGCGTTATTGGGTCGCTGTTTTTGGGTCAAGCGTAATAAGACCTGATTTGCAGCTGGCCACTTTTGCCTTTTTGGCCTTTCTGCCAGAAGTATTTTAATTGGATTTGCAATGAAAACTTTTAAAATATGCCCAGAGAGTTGCCCCCAAAAGCTTCGTCATACTAACGTCCTAAGTCTCACACATTTTGGGACTTGGTATTTAACGTAAATGTTCATAATAAACTAACTGCTAATTTACTATGGCCAGTTTTGAAAATTGAAAATACAAATATACTTTTACATATACACACACACACACACACACACACACACACATCTAGAGCGCACACACCTACAGTGTGTTAAGGCTTTAGTTTACTTAGTGGCTTAGCCGCACGCCAAATCAGTGCCCGTTTCAGTGAGAGGAAAGCAGACGAGAGTGGAGAACCAGCATGGACAGGAAGTTGCTCCAACTTATACCGGCCATTTTGTGCACACACACTCATACAAATACATTATGAGCATTTATACCCTGCAGAAACGGTATGTAATTTTGAAATGGTTTCATTCGTTGTGAAACTAGTTGCCACAACTAGTATTTATTTACTTGCAATGCATCTACTGAAATATTTTAAACTTATTAGTTATAAAAAAAAAACTGTCGTCCTAAGTGGTTTGAAGAGTGCTCTTATATATATTTATACTCTAAGCTCTTGAAAATTATAATCCTAGTTGATTAGGGAATGCTTAAACAAACTCAAACTGCTGTCATACAGTAATAGCCTCACATTTTACTGGGTCCCTATGCAGACCATCAGTAGTGTGGCTCTTATATGGCATCATCATACTTAACTAACTATAGAAAATATTGGTTTTCTTAGGCCTACTTGTGGCAAGCTAAAAAATTGGTCGTATCTACAGATTGGAAGAGAATTAGCACTAAACGGAGCATATGCAAGGTTCCTGATTTAGCCCAGTTTATTGAACACCATATTGTAAACTTCTGAGTTCAGGCTCTGTTAGGAATATAATGTGACTATCCATTTTATGTGACTTCCAGGCACGGGCTCCAGCACCTGGATGCAAACCGGATAACTCTTTTTCGCAACAAATTACTTGCTTCAATTATTTATTATTAATAATAGGAGACATAGGATTCCGGTTCCTGTTTGTAAGAAAGCCAATCCCGCAAAAAATAGCAAAAGAAATAAAAGCTTTATAAATTGCTTTTATTCTCAACTGTAGATGTAAATTTGATTGACAACCTAAGTGTCAACTTACCATACAGATAGATAGCTGTTGCTTAAGCAATAAAGCTGGTTAAGGTTTGTTTCAAAATAATAATCTTTTATTTTGGGTTGCGTTAAATTACTTCAATATTGTAATTAATCGCGTTTAATTTTACAATTATTAAACAAAAACTACGTGGATTATCGTACAAAAATAGCTTGCAACTACTTGAACGTCTAATTTCTTAACTTGACGATTAGCGATCTAAAGTGTCAGCATAGGCATAGCTTTTTTTAGCCTTCAATAGGTGTCTTTAGGCTTTCTATTTTCTATACATTTCGAAAATTTCTGAATTTAATTAATCCTATGATATGATCCTATGATGTGGCCAAGCAATGGCATTTCCTCCAATAAAAGTTCCTTGTGTATACCAATATTTCTTACATTTCCAAATATTTAGAAGTATTATGAAAATCAGTTTTACTAAATTCTTTGGTGAGCAAAATGTGTTTTCCCAACTAGATACCCTAAGAAGTGGATACTAATATTGAAAACCATTTTAAAGGCATTTATTTATTTTGAAAAGCTTATCATTTTTTGTAAGTGTCTGTGCATATCGTGACTAGTTCTAATTAAACCTGTTCAAAACTACTTACTATCAACAGCACTTCAACCTTTTCTGGTAATATAAATTTCCTGCTCAGCACTTAGTTCCTAAATCGTATATATATCTGTGTATGCAAGTGCTAGTGTTAGCGCTAGAGAGAGTTAACCTTTGGCAATTTATGTGTTTCATTATTAAACTTTGCCACCTGCCGTATATTTAGCAAACAAAAGCCGCTCTTGGCCACTTGCCGATGGCTTAGTGTCTTCTCGGCGTAGATCTGTCTGCTTGTAGGCCTTGCGTCTGCTCTGGGGATTCATGGCCAGAGTACAAGTTAGTAACCCGAGTATTGCATACCTTACAAATGACTTAACACTAGATAAAAGCAGTTGCCAAGGACTAAAATGAAAATCAATTGAATTGTAGATGCGGGTTAAATACAAAACAAAAACAGCAAAAAAAAGGCGTAAGAAAGGAATGGAAAATAAAAACAAGGATAACTAACAGATACGGAAAGCCAGAGTAAATAAAAATAATACACAAAAGCACGTATACCAGACATACAAGCAAAGGATGCGTCCAGAAGTATGCTTTGGATTTTAGTATTTTTCATGCTGTGCCTTTTATACACACGATTGAATGCGGAATTTATGCGGTGTAATTTATGAAAACAAAAACCGGAAGCAATATTTTCGTTTGCCATTGCTTTGTCCCTATACTGTATGCTGCACATTATCTGTGCCAATTCCAACACATGCACAAACACACATACACGCACACACATAGACACCGATAGGCACACTAACACAGCCGCAGTTATTTATGCGTCAAGTCAATGCAATTGCGTTGGCGTCGACGCCTTTGCTATTGGTAAATGGCAGCTTGAGCATTGATGATAACACTAGGCTACATAAGTTTACAGATCTCCTTTAATTTTAAGTATACAACAGTTTTTATCAAAAAGTTGCCGCATTGCAGACTAATTTGATAACATGAGCTCAAGCATTTGTGCCCAGTTAGGAACTGGCTTGGAAACTGGATCAGCTGTAATGATTACAGAGCAACAGTAGTGGCTTTATACCTTCAAACCGATTACGCCGTGCATATGTACTAATAGAGCCAGTCAAACGCTATCTCAAAACACCTTAAACACTAAAAGTTACCAAATTGAGAATTCATTAAATCAAGCGACTGTATTGGGAATAAGTTGCAGATCAATCGTAATAGTGAGGTATTAAAATTATGCCAAGTCCCAGTTCTGTTTGTCCTTTTTAAGTATATTTTTTTGCCTATACAAATTATTTCCAAAAATTATAATGCACGCCAATGGTTGGCAATCTCAAAATTTAGTTCGATTCATCAACTCGATTTAAACAACATGCAGCTTCAAAACAAATGAAGGTAAAGTTAAGTCTGAAGCATCTGAACGAATTTGGCTAGATAGTCTGATGGAGAATAACAATATTGGTCTATTTGATGAAGCCCATGAGCAACTTGAATAAAAATTTATCAACATTGAAGTTGAAGTTCCTAGGGGTATGCCCTGTATATAGATCTCTGATGACACAGCAATACTCGGTCGCTTTAAGTATCCAATGCTTGCAGCAATCTCACTTTACTTTGATTTGGAGAAATGGATTTCAAACTGCTGTTTCAAAATTAAAGCAAATATATACAACTGCTTCAAATTTACTTTTGAACCAGCGGAATTGTGCTCAAAACGTTGAATAATACATAATATATTTTAGGTTAATCCCCACATCCGTCTTAGTTAAATGGGGTAAATTATAGATTGCAAAAACCAGCCGAATGTTGGCAACGATATTATCTCACAAACTCTATTAATACAAAATTTTACGTCTGTTCTATACTTTCATTCATCATTATTTTAAATGAAAGAGTAATATCTGGAACGCAGAAAATAGTCAAAACGATCGTAAAATCACATATGAGAGTTCAAATGGTCAATCATTTCAGAAAAAATAAGGTAAATAATAAGTTTCGAAATTAAAATTAATATTAAATTATTAAATGTTTAAATTTAAAGACGACATTAATGTTAAGATTTTATAAATCCGAATTTCGCAAAGCATAGCTCTATTTTCTTTGCTTCACTCAATTATTATTATCTGAGTTATTTCGGTATGCGCTATATAGTCTTGTTTATATCTCTTAACAACGCTAAAGCTTTTGTTTGCTTTTTATATGATCGTTAATTATGCCATTTAAATCAAATTTCGTATCAACCAAAACAGATAACGTCTACTATTTGTCTTGAACTTTTGCATCCCTGGCTTCTTTTAAAGAAAACTTCCACCAGAAAAATGTCAGATTCGAATTTATATATTTCGTTCACATTTTTGTTCCATTACGTATACGTAATATTTTGTAACTTCAATTGCGATGCAAGATAAGAACCAATGCGGCTTTAAATAAAAATGAAAATATTTATATACTACAATTTTAAATCACACCGTTTATAATGCACTTATATCTATTGGTTAACACTGCGTATGCGTAATGTTTGCAGTTGTAATGCGATGCGAGAAAGCAGTCAATGCGGCATCAAAAATCATGTAGCTGAGTGCTTACAACAAGACAGCAAGTTGTATATTGGCTACAAAATGGCGCAAGTTGTTGCCCCAGTGTTTGTCCGTGTACCACGGGGCGTATACGTGTTGTAGTTGTGTATTGTCTACATTTGTGTTTGTGCAATTATGGTTGTTGTTATTGCTGTCGTTGTCGTTGTAGTTGTTGTTGTTGTTGCTATCGTCTCGCTTTGTTTGTGTTCACACTTGTGCAAATTTATTGCAAAAACTTTGCACTTATTCTGGAATTGATTTTCATTGGCATTAACTGCACAAAGCTTGCCTTTAATTATGACTTCAATTGTATGTAGTATTGTTGAAGGCTTAGTTTGGTATTAAGCATTAAGTTGAAAGGTTTATCATTTTTTTTTCTTGCTGTTCATTTATGGTATGGTTGCATTACAGCAAATTGTTTAGCAAAAAGCAGCAGCAGCTCAAATACGTTGAGGAGAGAGGGTGGGCGTGAGAGAATGATTCTAAAATGAAATAATACGAAACTATAGTTTATTGCAAACGGATGGTGAAAAAAAGGGTTTGGGTGTGGTTTAGCGTTGCGTTATAAAACTAAACAAAACGAAGGACATTTTCCGCAAATGGCAGCTAAAAGTGACGCTTTAGGCATTTTCATTGTACGAGTCGACTTTGCGTCGCATATTCAATGCTCCATTTTCTAAGTCGCTTTCCGTTTTCCGTTCGTCTCTGACTGGTTTTTTTTTGTTGTATTTTGCTTCTTTTATTTTTTATTATTATTATTTTTAGCCCTTTTGTATGCTTAGTTGTGCGTATGTATGAATGTGGGAGAATGGAGTGTATGTGTGTGTGTGTGTGGGGAGAGGGTATATTTGTGTGTGTGTTCTGTTGTGTATGTAGAAAGGCAAAGGCATAAAAATCACGCACTCACAAACAAATAAAATGCTGACAGCATATATTTCCGTTTCCGTTACAGTTTTGAGTTAAACAAATGGCGATATCTAGCAGTATGAGTGAGCCAGTGTCTGTGTGTGTGTGCGTGCGTATTTGTGTTTGTATGCGATGCTGAACAAATGTATTACAATTTCGAAATGTCTAAAAACGCACATTTATGGCAAAGGGATAAATTTCCACTAAGCACAAATACACAGTGCGTCACCCACCCTCCACCGTAATAGCCCCAATCCGCTGAAGAAAAAACCTACTTGAGTACAGTTATTTGCTTAACACACTGTGCCCCATTTCCGGTATTTTATTTTAATGCTAATTCTGCCGGGACTTGGTCGTTTACTCGTATACACAATACATATATATATATATATATATATATATATATATATATATATATATATATATATATATATATATATATATATATATTTCTCAGAGACCCTTTGTCTAACATTTTATTTCCTGTTGGTGCTCTTGTTTAGGCCAAGGCTTAAAAATGAAATAAAATGTTAACTCTAATCCAGGCAGCGTTTTTCATATGCTGCAAGTGCTTTAAATTAGTGCGCAAAGTTGGGGCTTAGAGTATCGATATGCATTCATAAAATGCCAAGAAAAATGAAAATAAAAATAAAAAAAAAACCAAAACCGAAACTAGTATAATATGCTTTGCAGCGCACTTCCGTTAGACATTCGCCAGCGGAAACGGATGTGAAAGCTTTGTTTGCGCCTTTGCCACGTTGTGTGAGCGCGTGAGTGTGCCATAAAATGGATGGTTTCTTTTGGGTCCTTTTCTGTTACGATCCTTAGACGTAAAGTTTTTGCACTGGCTGTTGGCCAAAACTGTTTCAGCTGCGGCTTCACTTTCGATTTGATTGACGTAAAGTTCTACGATAAATACACGCACACACACGTGCGCACACACACATACACACACATGTGTGTTTGTGCGATTGTGTTTGCAAATGTGTGCGTGTGTATTTTAATAGCTCGTTGCCTGCTTTTGGTAAATAAAGTTAATTAAATTTAAATATTTACTTTACGCTTTAACATGCACACATACGAGTACACAGGCGACTTTCCAGTAAATTTGGGCCTTTATTTTTGATATTTTTATATAAACTTTTCCTTTTTTTTGCTTACTATGAAAATATATATATACAATAACAAAAACCGCAAAACTGACCAAGCCACAATCACCAGTTTTGTACCTTTATTTCATTTTTTTTTGTTTGGTTGCAGCGCAATACAGCGTTAAATTTTCGTTATTGGCTGATGTTTGCGTATGTGAGTGTGTATCTATGTGCATGTGTCTGCATGTGTATCAGTGTGTATCTGTTTGCGCCTGAGTGTCAGGTGTCACTTGGCACAGTTCGATACAACAGCACAGCGGGTTGACCAGAACATAAACAAAGTGAAGAAAAAATGTTACTGAAAATTTATTAACATTCCAAATGAAAATAAAAGAATTACGAATAGTTGGCATTGCCAGCTATTGTATGAAGTAAAAGGGAATTTTCTTTAAAAAATTATGCTGAAGGGTCTGAGTATATCGTACCACTGACGGGCGGACTATCGGATGTTGGACGGCAAATTGGTCTACTTTCCTACTTAAAAACTTTAAATAATTTAATTGACTTCATTATCATGTTTATCCTTAAAAATTTCTCATTTATTGCGTGCCAATAATTATTTGTTATGCGTTAATTATTTGTTTAATATAAAATATGTATGTATTTCTGTTGTGAAACTTACAACAATATAAATAAAAGGATAAATTTATGAATTTTGTTAGAAAACTGAAAGCTTCCATAGTTGCATGGTTACATAAATTTACTGAAATAAATTAGAAACCTGAAGAAAAAAATATTTTAAGAATGACTCAATGATCAATTGAAGTAAATTTTTAAAGAAATTTGCAGAGTGAAATATGAATTGACTATGCTGTCAAAATTCAAAGAGTACAGCGATCTACAGTTTATACATTACTTCGATTGGCGGTGTAATTAATTAGTAAAATTTTACTATAACGCCAATTTGGCAGCGCTAGGCAAATGCATAAGTGCTGCAGGATGGAAAAATCAACGACCTTTAAGTTAAGAGGCAAGTACAATACCAAGGTCTACTTGTTAACAGGATGTACAACGACATTTCACAAAAAAATAGTGAAGAAACCTCTGACTGGACAGATAAAGCTTCTGCGTCGTGCTTCACTTTCAATCTTCGAACTAAAATATTAATAGTATGCAGCAAGCATACTGAAATAATTGTGCTTCTCGGAAAAAAAAACTAATATAATAAATTATTAAAGTTTATTTCCGCTCTGTGACCACTTTTGTCTTTAGTATATATGATAATATATATTAATTAGCATATATTAATATTTTCTATAAGTTAGAAGTGGTCGAGAAAAACTTGTTGAAGCGTAAACACTCATTGATAATTAATTCTCAGCGCTTTCAGTTAGAAATATAATAAATAAAACGATTCTTTATTGTACGCATTCTCTAAAAATGTCTCAGAAAAACGTAAGTGCCGACAATGACATAAGAGAAAAAAAATTAATGGATGAAAAGCGTAAAATGTAATCTTTTGTGGAGAGGGAAACGTTTTGGAAAGTATCTATGTCTCTGTCTATGGACTGTATCACCACCAACTTTAGCAATCTATGGTTTTTAAACCTTCTAGTCTGCTTTTATACACTATAAATAATAATGTTTCATTTACAAGTTTGCCATCTGACTGGCATTAATTGTAGCTCAATATTTATTTTTAAATAAAATCATAAAGTTTTATGTTTATGAAAGGTAATGAATGCCAACGTATTTGATTTGGCTGATCCAGTATAATATCATTTTTGATATGACCCACCAACCTGATAGGGATAGAGAATTTAGATCTATGGCAGAATTTATTGAACCTGTCTTTTCTCATACTTACTCTATTATACTAACGCTGATCAAATATCTAAACATAGCTATATCACCTATGTGATTAATGTGGGATAAAGAACTTACTGGTGACCCTCTGAATTTATGATTAAAATTGTATTTATTCTTTGCTTCAAAGCGACGAAGAATGCTGTTTGATCCTGATCTGAGGGCCTTGGAAGTTTTATAAGTATTGTATGTTATCTAATGCCTTGTGGCACCCAGCCCAAGTATCTCCCGCCCTTGTAAGATGTTTTGATTTATATTATATGCCTGCAAATTATAGACTGAAAATTCAAATTGCTGTCATATTCCCTTTTACGACAAGCTGGATCAACTGTGGTAGTAGAGGCATTCTCTCCCGACCAGCACACAAGAACTTCATAGTGATATTTTGGCCAAAGGAGAAGAAACTTTTTAACCGTCTTGGTCAGAAACGGAACCCAACCAAGACAATTACGATTTTTTATCGACACGCTTAAATCGATAAAAACCTTTGTTAAGGTAATCTAATAAAAATTTGGAATCAAAACTTAGTCTGCAGTTATACCACCCAAATTCGTTATAAATGAAATCTGTACGTCCGTTTAGCATTCCTAGAATTTTAGTAGTAAATGAAAGTGTAAAAGTAAGCAAATGGATAAAGTATTTTGATATATTAAAAAAGTATGGCTATCTTACCAAATTGCATGAAAAATTTTAGTTACCATACACACATCTTGCCTCAAATTGGCAGTGATCTATAGTTGCGAAATAAAACTGTAAAACCAATAAGAAATGAAAAATGAAAAAGATTTTAAATAAAAGGCTACAGCTTTCTCCTTACCTAAGAATCCAGATTATAGAGCCATAGTCGTGTTCGATTGGAAGAATAAAGTTTGGTAGACATCGGTTCGTCGTCAAGCTGTTTTTGTGCTTTATGAATCATTTTGCTCAATACAATCATCCACATAGATGGAAAAATCCGAAGCCTTAGCATTCAATTGAAGATAAATGTCACTTAAATTAATACATATTGCCTATATATATGTAGAGTATACTTCTTTCATGCTTATTATTCATATTCTTTATTGGATGATGCCGTGTCTCTTAAATAATGATGGCTCCTTATCTGAGCCTGATTGATTTAATTGCGATACATTTTCTTATACCTACTTACATCTCATTGGTTTCGCAATACAACCAATGAGATGTAAGTAGAAGTCTTTGGGTTCCATATAAATTCGTTGAAACAACTTTCATTATTTTTGGCAAGGCTTTCCTTCGATGGAGAGAAATCTGCTAAATAAATTTATTAGTAAATTATTTGGCCATTTCCATTTTAATTATTTAGTGTCATACATCTGTTAAGCTTGGCTTCACTATTAGTGGTGGAGTAGACTGGGAACTCTTTTTTATTAGCTTATCTAAGATAAACTTGTGAGTGTAATTAATGTCATACAATTGATTCTAATGTCCTTATGACTTTTGGCAATAAATACAATTAAATGAAGACATTGTCTTCAGCAAATTGTGACAATAGTTCATGCGTATCATCTTTTCCTATTAATTGAAATCTTTTTCTTAACTTAACTTATCTGTATTGCTACTTTCTACAAGTTCTACAAAAAACAAAAAAATAATAAATTTTAATATTAATTCCAATTGATCACTTAAGAGTATGTACGACTTCGTTGCCTACCCCGCTTGACGTCATTTCATTTTGCGCTTTACCTGCCGTACAACACTGCGTATACGCGTCAAAAAGGACATTTATTTTTTTTGCCTTCGTATATATTATATAAAAATTTATTTTTTAAATTTTTTTATTTTATTATTTTATATATATATATATATATATATATATATATATATAAACCAACTCTTTATATATATATATTTATTTATTTTTACGGCTTGGCTTTGTTTCAATGCGGTGCACGTTGTGTGACCAAGTGTACGTGTGTGTGAAAAGTTTTTAGTGTGTGTTGGCAGCATTTTACTTTGTTATTATTTTATGGTTTCATTTTTCTTTTTTATTTTTCATTCAGTTTATAGTTAAATGTTTGCACACATTTTCGTTGGCATAAAAAATAAAAATAAATTTTAACTCTTTTTTTATTTTATGGATTATTTTTTGCATTCATGTTTGACTGAGGAGAGTGTGTGTGTGTGTATATGTGCTCCGTATTTGTGCGCTCACTCAGATACACTCACATACACTCTGCACGCACACATACATTGGCGCAGTTAAACTGTTACAGTTATTTATATGTTTATTTTTTTTTTTTTTATTTTTTTTTTGGTTTATTGGACACACCCCTTACACAGACAGCTTTCTGTTGCGGTTTTGCTTGTCAATTTACTTGTCAATTTGGAACTGCATTAAATTGGCAGGGAGTGCGAACTTGCGAACTTAAAACTTGTCCGGCTTACAAGTATAACGATTGAGCGATATATGTAAAAATGACAATTTATTTATCCGATTGAATGATAGACAATATGTATTTGTTTTGTTCTAGCGGTAGAATTGTTATAGTTGAGGAATGTTTTGGTTTTATCAACAGCGATACTGACAGCATATGAGACAAGTGATTTTTATTTGCATATTTCAAGAATAAAGTGAAGTACATTTGAAATAAATTTATACTTGTTTCTCTGAAATGGGTTAGGTCAGGGTAAAGCGACTTTAAGCATTCTCTTTTTTTCCATACGGCTGGCTACTTGTTTGAAGTTCTATAGATTTTGAAAATAGAAAAAACAAACTGTGGTCAAAAAATATAAAAATTTTTATTTATTCTTTCACATCTATTTCGTCTCCTTCAATACACTTTTTTTAGTTTTCGAAACAGTCAGAATAGTCCTTTTCCGGAATCGTCTGTACTTTCTTCTTCGATTCCATTTGTATCTCCTCAATCGACCCAAAACAAGGACCACGAAGTGTTGTTTTGAGTTTAGTGAATACCCAAAAGTCACACATAGCCAAATTAGACGAATAAGGCGTTTGTGGAATGATATGAGCCGCATTTTTGTGACGGTGCATTATCATGAAACCAACTGTTTTCTCGCCACAATTTTGGCCTCTTGAGAATTGCTTCACGCAAACGATGCCTAACACTAAAATAATAGTCATTATTAACAGTTTGATCGGTTATAAGCAATTCAAATTGAACATGGCCTTGATTTTCGACGACTTTGGCGTTTTTTTTCGGTGTTGGTTCGTCTTTAGCACGATATGCGCTCGATTGATCGGCTGATTCTGGATCAAAAGTTAAATTGCGATTTATCTTAACTTGATAGTCAGGAAGCATAGTTTTAAAAAAATTTTTTAGAAAATTTTTTGACTGATCCCATTCATATTCCAACAAGACCAGTAATCTCTAACACTCAATTTTCACTCATTCTTTGAAATGGTTGACATATTGCTCATTAGTTGACGTGGATGGTTTACCAGGCCACTGTACGTCTTCATCACTTTCTCGCCCCTCTTTGAACATTTTAACACATGTGTTATAGAAAGCCAAAGTCTTCTACTACATTCTCAATTTGCCTCCAGAAATTTCTTTCCGAACACAAACTTTGACGAAACTTCGTTCTTGAATAATTTCAGACATTGAAGAAACCGAACAACAGTTTTGGTTGTTCATAAAACACAAGCTCAACTATGTAATGAATTGAGATACTGCCATGAAATTTGACATCGATTTGGAAACAGTCCTGCCAGCCTAAAAATAAAAGGACTTATCCCTAATGGAAATCCAATACTGTTTAAATTTGAAATTCAATAGACTTTTCCCCACAGTTCGATCTTCTGGTTATGTTTTCCGTTATTTTATATAAAATTATTTATTCAAGGTGGTTTCGTTGCTTAGTGGCAAGCATTTGATTTCGCAATAAAAAAAAAACTCTTTTATTAGATCGCTATTAAATATAGTCAGCACTCTCACCTTGATAATTTCGAGTAGCAATAATTTAAAATCCACTTCGGCATTTTATTTAATATTATTACTTCTCTATTTTCGAAATTCTAATAAAACTAGGATTATATGCTATTATGCTTTTTGTTTAAAAATATTATTATTATATTTTTGTTATATTGTATTATTTTTTTCCTTATTCCGCTTGGGAACTTAGGGCCTCTACAAGAGCCATCCATCGAACCCTAATTTGCGCCGTCTGTTTAGCTCTGTCCCATGTTGTGTTCGCCTGGGTCAGTTCTTGGAGGATGGATTTTCTCCAGGTCGCTTTGGGTCTGCCGATTCGTCTATTGCCTTGTGGATGGATGCCAGCTATCGCTATCTGCAGTTTCTTCATTTCTTCCTCGAACTGTGCTAATCTTGATGGTTCCTTTAGGGTTCTAACGGTCCATTTTCCTATTCGTGTCCGTTTTTTTGAAATGCCTATGGACGTCATCGAACTTGGGGAGCCGATTATGTTTAATTCTCTTATGTTGGTTTCTGTAATCTGTTGAGTTTTTCGATCGAACTGGTGATTGGCCAGATGCGACTTATCCCAGTGGTGGGGCTGCCACCTGACGCCTTCTGGGAGTAGCGTCTGCGCTTGGCTGCGCGGAAAGGCTGGGCGATACAGTCTTTTAATTGTTGGCATCATTCTAGCTGGTGTTGTTGCTGTACGCCGAAAAGCTATGAATGGCGCTTGGTTCTATGGTGTACCCTCCATTTAGCGTGGGGGTGTGAAGAGTGGGGCAAGGGGGGTTGCCAGAAATTGTTGAAAGGCATTGTGCAAATGGAGAAAAGCTTTCTATTAGGTAGAGAATCAATTTTTAAGAGGCACGTTGGAGTGGTCATGCCTCTTGCCATGAGTGGGATTCGAACCCACGACCCCGCGTTTAGAAGGCAAGTGTATTACCCACTTAGCTACGAGGCCCCACATATTATATTATTATTACTATAATAATTTACTCTTTTTTTCATCCGGATTTTGCAAATTACTCTGTGACTGAAGGTACGTTCGAATTTAATTGCTCACTTTTTATAATCATATGTGCCTAGCCACAAAACTGCTGAATCTTAAGAATTATTTCCAACTTAATTAAATATGAGTAAATTATATTAAGTATTTTGAGAATTATAATATCTTAACTTTTATGAATCCAATTTAAAAAGTTAAAACTTCTAATAGTCCGAATTATTAAGATTATTTTTTATGTTAATATCGAAAATGCATTTGCGCAAAATCAACAACGGGAAATAATCTCTCCCTGACTGTCGTTTAAAATTGGCTTATTTTTCATCTGTTTTATCTATCGCCTTGACCTTGAAACAAAACACTCCAAACTGGAAGTCTGCGTGCTGCACTTAACTCTCTAACTTGACTGCAATCGTAGATGTCTGGAAAAGCATTGGGGAAATGGGAAAATGAAAACTGTACGCGATGCAGAGTGAAGCCAGCCATGTTACGACAACATGACAGTCAATTCAAATTTAATTTACGCTGGCAAAAACACAAAAAACCCAAACAGTAGTGGAAAGAGCTAAGGGTGCAGGGTAAATGGGAAAAGGAGAAAAAGGGAAAAACTAAATGTAAATAGCGACTAGTATATAATAGAGTATGGTATGGAATGTACTCTATATATATATAATATAATATAATATGGTGCTATGGCGTCTAAGCATAGCCAACTTCAAGGCTGCTGTCGCTGCCACTTCATTCACAATTTGTTTCAATTTTAAATGCCTTGTTGGGGGCGCAACCACAGCCACATACACTCACACTTGGACTCACACAGCACGTGCGAGAGAGGATGATGAAGGAGGCGAGCGTGTTGAAGGGTGCAAGTGCAAAAAGGTTGGGCCCGCACTTAAGCAACGTCAACGGCAAGCAAACGACCATGGGAATGCTCTCTTTTCTGTTGCCTGCCAACAGCCAAGCAACAAATACCAATGCATTTTGTATCTATGTGCATGTGGGTGTATTGAGTGTAAGCAGCATATGGTGTGCTGGTATGAGTGTACGGTTGTGCGGGTGCGGGTGTGAATGCGGCGAATATCAAGTGTTAAGTGTGAAGTAGCATAAACGTATTTGCTGAAAATGTAACGCTTGTTAAAACAGATAAGAGCAGCGCCCAGGGTGTACTACAATATAAGTGTATTTGCGTGTGTGTGTGTTTTTTTGTCCCTGCACTCTTGTGACAGGAGCCCGTGCTTACAACAGCTGTACGTGTGTATCTGTGTGAGTGTGGTAGCAAGCAAAGTCTAAGTGCGTCCATGATAAATGACATGTTTCATTTGACATTTTAACAAAGTGTTGAATTTTTGCTGCTTTTTACAATATTTTTCTTTGCGTTTGCTGTGGCATTTGTCTCTTAACTTGACTGACATCAGTTTTTTGTAGAATTTCCAACTTCCTGGAACACAGCACACACGCGTATACGGAAAATACAGAAAATTACGTTTATGCGGATTGTGGCGAATCATTGCAATTTTTATTACTTAATCGTGCTCTCGTTATTTTCAACACGCAAGCGTTTGGCTGTTAAATGGTTTTAATATTTTTTTTACGCGAAACACAACAAACTTTTTTCCTTCCAATATGATTATGTGGACTTACAGTTTTTCAGCATTTTTGGGCAATTTTTTGCTGAGCAAGTATATAAAATAAATTTAATTTCTATATTGATTGTTAAGCTTTGGTGCTCGAATGAGTCGAGAACGCTAACAAACTCACCCACTCTTTTACAGTTCTGGTCTATTGGAAAAATATGCGGTTTAATAAGCCAGCATTTGTGGATATATAAATTCAAAGAACTTCTGCTATGAGAAATTTGTTAAATTTATAAAAGAAAACAGACTGCGTACCCAATATACAGTAGAAACTTAAGGCACTTTAGTCATCTCACAAGCCCCTGTTTCGGTTGGAGAATGTGAGCCTAGCGTTGTTCTGAAAAATGTTAAGACTATTTTTTGGCACATGTGAAAATTTATGTTTTACTATACGCATTACTTTTACATCGGTAGTAGTCTCTAGACCCCAGAAATAATTGAATATCAACTACTATAGTGTTTAATTTAGAACGCTTTTCTCGAATTTAAAGTTGTAGACGGTTTTTTGCAAGCTCTGTTTTTAACATTTCGCAAATAAAATATTAACTTGAAGAAAGAATTACAGTTAAAATATTAATTAAATTATTTTACTTCAATCCTATAATATTAATAAACTTTGTTGATGTCCGGCTTTAAAATAAAAGGATAAGGATGGAAGACTAAATTTTAATATAAAAATTTAGTCCAAATTAAGCAACTCAATTTTTTAAGTTTAATTTTTCGTTTATGTTTCAAATTAGCTGCACTTCTCCCATTAAAGAGAAAATTAAAGCTTCACAAAAATTTAGATTATTTAACAAATATTTAGACATTATTGAAGAAACAAATCCACTTCAATAATTGTCCACATTTTTTTAAATCTTTCCAATGCTATAAGTAATAAGCCAAACCATCCAGATGGAACAGATCGTATAATGTATTCAAAGAATTTATCAGAATCGGTCGATCTTACATTTTATCAAAGCGGTGGATTTAGAGGTCAAAGTGTAATATAAGACAGGGATTTTGTAATGACAATAGCTATATCTTTTAGTTTTTTTTTTGTGTTTCCATGACAAGAATTCATTCTGTGGATCTATACGTTCGAACTCTACATTTTATGCTTAAGTCAATCGCTTAAATCGTTCTAAAGATATGGTAAAACCATCGTTTTGAAGAAAAAAACTATTTTTAAAGCTTAAATTAACTAGTAACCATTAGATAAGGGAATAAATTTACCTTTTAGGTAATTCAATTAAAGAAAATATATATTAATTTATCCTAATGCAATTTATCCTAATGCCCTCAATTAATCTTTAGACTTAGAATATTTATATTAAAATGGATAGTAATATTGGAAATGATGTAGAACAAAATTATATAGGGTTTACAAATAAAAAGCCGCCATTTGACCAATGATTTGAGACAGATCTAATGCAAAATGTAAGAAAAAAACACAGGTGGCGATTTTTAATGTCTTAAATAAATGGGTGTGGGAAGAATGACTATAATTACAAGTATAAATATTATTCTATTTTATCAATTTCTTCAATTCGAGGCCTCTTGGTTCCTGAAAGTCAAATATAATAGCAGTCTATAGGCAAGGAGTAGTGATTATAAAAATTATATTGGACATTATATTCTAATACAGTAAGTGGGGCCTCGTAGCTTAGTGGGTAATACACTTGCCTTCTAAATGCGGGGTCGTGGGTTCAAATCCCACTCATGGCAAGAGGCATGACCACTCCAACGTCCCTCTTAAAAATTGCTTATCTACTTAATAGAAAGCTTTTTCTCCATTTGCACAATGCCTTTCAAAAATTTCTGGCAACCCCCCTTGCCCCACTCTTCACACCCCCACGCTAAATGGAGGGTACACCATAGAACCAAGCGCCATTCATAGCTTTTCGGCGTACAGCAACAACACCAGCTAGAATGATGCCAACAATTAAAAAAGACTGTATCGCCCAGCCTTTCCGCGCACCCAAGCGCAGACGCCACTCCCAGAAGGCGTCATGTGGCAGCCCCACCACTGGGATAAGTTGCATCTGGCCAATCACCAGTTCGATCGAAAAAACTCAACAGCAGATTATAGAAACCAACACAAGAGAATTAAACATAAAAAACGGCTCCCCAAATTCGATGACGTCCAAAGGCATTTTCAAAAAAAAAAAAAAAAAACAGACACGAATAGGACAATGGAACGTTTGAACCCTAAAAGGAACCATCAAAGATTAGCACAGTTCGAGGAAGAAATGGGGAAACTTCAGATGGCGATAGCTGGCATCCATCCACAAGGCAATAAACGGATCGGCAGACCCAAGGCGACCTGGAGAAGATCCATCCTCCAAGAACTGACCCAGGCGAACATGGGACACAGCTAAAAAAAAAAAAAAACAGACGGTGCAAATTAGGGTCCGATGGATGGCTCTTGTAGAGGCCCTAAGTTCCCAAGCGGAATAATAAGGAAAAAAAAAAAAAAAAAAAAAAAGCAGTAAGCGTCGGTTGCATTTTCGCCCCTTACACCAAAGGTCGGTGGTTCAATTCTACATAGCATCACTGGTGCTAGCCTACTAAAAATCATCGCCACACGAATACACTTCGGCTCAATTTAATCTGTTACAAAGATACCGCACTTTGGATTCGCTTATTATCTGTAAGCTGTTCTTTTCGAATGCACTGACAGAGTAGCCATGTCTTACGTCCGAAGTTTCTTAACTCTATGTCCTTAGGGCGTTACTATTATTATAAACTGTCGAACAGTTCTTATGGTTAGTTTTTACTTACTTTTTATACATATAAGTTGAAATAATTGATAGAATGTCCGCATTAGGGCTGCAGTTTTTTGAAGACTATAATAACCGATTTTCAGAAAGTCGGTTGCTATCTATTTTATAAGCCCCTAAGGTATATGAGTGACCAATGGCATCTTAGGTATAAATAATTTACATAATTATAAGCTATGATTTAAAATAAGACAATTAATAAAATTAACAACATTTAATTTCGCAATAGGATCACTTGGCATCACTTAATATATGCAGATCATTAACTTGCAACTTGCCTTAGTATGAAACTTCATACGAGGGTTGCCTTTCGCAATTCGGGATTAGAGAGCAAAATACAAATCATTAAAAATCGCTTTATTGTTTTTCAAAATATTCTACATTAAAATCTGTACACTTTTGCATGCGTTTAAATCAATTGTCGAAGCACTTTTGCACTCTGATATCTGGTATCTCCCAAACATGCATGCTGTCGAAAATCTATTTTTTACGTGTAGGAATAAAAAGAAGTCATTCGGATGACTCATCAAATCGATGTTTTGAGTTCTCAAAAATGCAGTTGTTTGAGCCTATGTGTTAGAGCTCGCATTCTTGTTCTGTGTTCGGCGGTTGCTTTTTCTGATTTCTTGGAAGATAACTAGAACAAAATGGTTGTGTACCACTCAGAAATGACTGTTCTGCGTTTTTCTAGTGGTACGCTTGAGACATGCCCAGTTTTTCCAACAAAAACAGGCGACCATTTGCCTTAAAGTGCTTCGTGGCAAACAACTTTTGTTGGATCTGGCTCTTCTTGAGACACCTATACAGTCAACTGTTGTTTACTTACGGGCTCATAGGCGTAAGTCCATGATTCACCACCTGTCACTTTGCCATCGACGTGTTTCCAAACACCTCGATCGAATTTTTTGAGCATTTATTTCGACCAACCGACACGAGCCTTTTTTTGAACGATTTTTAGTGTTTACTGGTTCCACTATTGCCTAAGGTTGTCTCAATCTCACAATAGGTCACATGACGATCTTGCAATATTAGTTTGTGCATAGCATCAATGCTTTCCGGAACTGCAACTGATTTAGGACGACCTGCAAGAAAATCGTCTTGGAGTGAAGTACCACCTCGGTTGAATTCACCATACCATCGATAAACAATGGTCCTTGATGCATCTTAATCGTCAAAAATTGTATTAAGCTCATCCATGCACTGTTGTTGGGATAATCCACGTCGAAAGTTGTAAAAAATAATCGCAAGAAAATGTGTAAATAAAGCTAACAGCGCTCATATATATGTCAAAAAGTTCTGAGTGCGTATAACTTAAAAAATGTTAGGCCTTCTACGAGCCGTCAGTTGCAATACTAGCATTATGCAATCCCCAAATATAAAAGGCAACCCTTGTACCAGCTAAATAAAGTTTGACTACTTTGAAACTCTTATAAGTCTCAATTATCATGGCATAAACCTAACTCTAGTAATCCACAATCACGTAGAGAATGTTTCAAAAGTGTTAAATAGCTGCTTAACGCCCATTGCAGCTGCATAATTTTTCAATCATTATTTGTACTGTTTGTAGAGTGACAGGAGCTCAACAAAAAGTTGAAATATTATGCCCTGATATTGAGTTTTTTCTAAGCAACTTTGCTAACGACGTATTGATTTTGAGTTGGTAGATGGATTTAAAGTCGTTGGGTGGGAAATATTATTATTATTAAATAAAAAAATAGAAACTAGTATGCAGTAAAGTCATTGCCAGCTACATGACTTCCTAGTATGAAATGCATTTTACTTAAAGTTTGACGGAAATGTGCAACCAGCCAACTTCAAGTGTCAAGAGC
Source organism: Chymomyza procnemis (assembly GCA_035046065.1). Lineage (NCBI taxonomy): Eukaryota > Metazoa > Arthropoda > Insecta > Diptera > Drosophilidae > Chymomyza > Chymomyza procnemis. The sequence continues at coordinate 3,346,237 of JAWNOJ010000023.1, read as the reverse complement.
TTATTAAAAATCCAAACTGCAGCTGTTTATGCAGCTCGAAGAATATATGCAAATTGTCGCAGATCTCACAAGCTTGTTTGTTTTGCGCTGAAAGAGTAAATCGAAAAAGTTTATTAATCAAAAGATGTTTGTGACATGCTTGGACGTGGCAGTTTTGCGTAAAAGTTGCGCATACGTCATGTTGAACAGCATTTAAACGCCTTCAGCTGCATATGAACCTAAGACAGCTAGACCAAGAGCGGAAGATAGAATTATGGCACGCATTTATCAACGTTTAAAACGATCCGTTGACAATCTGCTGCTGCTGTGGCAGTGCCTGCACTGCGGCCATTATCTGCTGCAATTTAAGTATGCAAATGACAGAGAACAACAACAACAACAACAAGATAGAGCAGCCGCCATGGCATATCTGAGAGACTTGCACGCCATCTTCTTTGTTGTCAGTGTGAGTGTGAGTGTGTGCGTGTGCGTTTGTGGCATCTTCGCTGTCAAGTCACATACTTTGAAGCGCACTTAACTCATTTCACGCGTTGCGTCTGAATGTTGGCCATAAAAAGACAAGCAAAATGACGCAATAATATGACAAAGCGACACTACGACCAATGCCCTCAGTAGGATATAGCCCTATCTGTAGCTCTCGCTGCTTGCAAAGTATATTTGTCCGCTACCCTCTGGACAGTCATTGATGGCTTCGCGTGGCTTGGCTTGGCTTGTCCAGGAGCAAAAGGCACGTCTTGTAGCTCAGTTTAATTACAAAATGTGCATTGCAGGAAACCATAAAAAAACGCGTCCACAACCAAACAAACTAAGAACTCGACAAAACTCTTAGGGAATGTTCTTGTCTTCGCGCATATTTCAAGTGCTGTCTGCTCTTGTGCATTTGCATTCAAGTTATGAGCAGCGAATAAAAAACACGAGGGCAGTTTCATAAGATGTGGAATTTTTTAAATCATAACTAACAATAATTTTAACGTTAATATAAACTTAATGGCTCTGTTGTAGCAAAGTCTTATTATACAAAGGTAATTTATTTTATTATTTCGGTTTATGTTTTTAAGGGTAATTATCATGTTAATCCTGCATTGAAAAAAGTAAAGGAATGTATTCCATGAGTACACCCATATGCTTAGCTGGCCATTTACCACCAGATCGAGTACATCGGAAGCCTCCGTTTTTGCATACGCTGCCCAATTGTTTCATTTTGTTAAAATTGTCGATTAGGTCATGCAAATACTCAGAAAGAATCTATGCTTTTAATTTCAGCACGTTATAATAGAGTCCAGAACTCTGCTCTTAAGCATTTTTTCGGATTATCTGTAGACTGATATTTTCGGAATTTGTAGTAATCGTCTGCTGTTACAATAAGATTGATATTCATGCAAAACTATGAGTTCGACTTGTCTGGGACCGGACTTAATTATACACTGTGGCCATACACCTTCATAGCGGCCTTATTGATTTTGATAAAGTTAAGTATGAATACTCCAGTAGATCTGGAATCCAGGTGTGATCTATTGTATTTTTTTACGTACCCATGAGTGGTCGTCGGTAGCGTAATTGGAACATAGACGCCTCTTAAATTAAGAGAAACTTTGGTATCTCCACCAGTTGTATGGCCGTATTGTTGCCATCTGGGAAAAGAGCCTAAGATAGCCCTGTGTATTCCACTACTCTTGCCACATGTAGGCCGCTTAAACGTGCAACCAATTCATGTTCATATCTTTTTTGGAGTTTGGAACATTTAAAAATTTGCTTCCAGAATGCAAATATTATATAATCAAGCGAGACCATTTTTTTTTTTTTTTTCCTTATTATTCCGCTTGGGAACTTAGGGCCTCTACAAGAGCCTTCCATCGAACCCTATTTTGCGCCGTCTGTTTAGCTCTGTCCCACCTGTTCACCTGGGTCAGTTCTTGGAGGATGGATCTTCTCCGGGTCGCCTTGGGTCTGCCGATCCGTCTACTGCCTTGTGGATGCCAGCTGTGCTAATCTTGATGATTCCTTAAGGGTTCTAACGTTCCATTTTCCTATTCGTGTCCATTTTTTTGAAATGCCTATGGACGTCATCGAACTTGGTGAGCCGATTATGTTTAATTCTCTTATGTTGGTTTCTGTAATCTGTTGAGTTTTTCGAACGAACTGGTGATTGGCCAGATGCGACTTATCCCAGGCCCCTTCTGGGAGTGGCGTCTGCGCTTGGCTGCGCGGAAAGGCTGGGCGATATAGTCTTTTAATTGTTGGCATCATTCTAGCTGGTGTTGTGTTGTTGCTGTACGCCGAAAAGCTATGAATGGCGCTTGATTCTATACCGTACCCTCCATTGAGGGTGGGGTGGTTAAGATTGGGCAAGGGGGGTTGCCGGAAATTGTTGAAAGGCATTGTACAATGGAGAAAAGCTTTCTATTAAGTAGAGAAGCAATTTTTAAGAGGGACGTTGGAGTGGTCATGCCTCTTGCCATGAGTGGGATTCGAACCGACGACGTATAGAAGGCAAGTGAATTGGCCACTAAGCTACGAGGCCCCACCAAGCGAGACCATTAAAGTAGCTTTATATCAGATATTACAAAAGCATCATTAAACTCCGCCAATACTCTGATAGATGCAAGATAATACTTGTGCATGCCAGCGCACGTCCATATTGGATACTTTGAATTAAAACATCCCACAACACTCGATGTGCTATTAGCACATCCCTACTTTTGCTGGTATATTAAGACTTACGACACCGTTAAAAAATGCAGCAGATATTCATACATTCAGATACAAATGTTGTATGAGATATGTGCAATGCAGGTAGCAGCAATTATGAGTCCTGACATTTCGAGTCCTTTACACCAAGTTACTTATTATAACTTTGTGCCTTTAAATTTTTGTGCTGCCGCGTTAAAGACTAACAATATTTCCCTCAATAAATAATAAATATCATGCCAAATTTGAAACTGGCTTTATGTGTGTTTTGGGTATAGTATTATTTTATAGTATTAGGTATATCTATCGTTGTCCGCCCAAGCAATATGAATCTAGTTATATAATTCCTGAAAGATATGGGCAGAAGTGCACTTTTTTAAAAAGTGTTAGCTTTATAATCTCTGAAAAGATTTTGGTCTTTCATCTTGGGGTAAATAACCTTCACTAACACATTAACGTTCCCTTAAAGCTACATTTACCCTTTTCGTTTTTTGTTTCGTTATTGTACCTTGTACATGTAACTCAAGCTCACATTGTCGTTAGTATTATTAATACTTTAGCTTTTTAAAACCCATTTAGTTAGGAAGGGGCTGGAAAGAAAAGAACGAAATGGACACATTAGTGAGATCAGCAATTCGCAAACTTGCCAGACGAAACACAACTTGGGAGCAAGAAAGTCTTGGTCAGGCCCTATGCTCTCTAGCTCTGGAGTGCATAAGAGCAATGACAAAAATAAGACTTAGACTTTAGCTTGACGATAGAAAAGTCATTGCCAACTTTTGTATTACAATAATTACTCATATATTTTAAAGTCATTATAATAATAATTATAAGCTATATCTAATCTATGCATATAAGCTTTGCGCAAAAACAGGCATTATTGAAAGCTTCAATTTACCACAAATCTTATCGTAGATAGTTTGACTGAATGATTTTATATATAAAAGAGAGAGGCCAGAACTTTATATGCAAATTTTTATAAGCGCAGCTCTTGGCAACACCCGTAGCTCAGTTGACTTCTAGTTGGCCTGGCTTATGCGTTGTCCGTTATAGCCGAGCCAAGTTAGAATGAGTTGTTGCTGGATATCAGAGGCGGCGCATAAAAGCTGCGTTCTTTGCAACGGCAGAACCGCAAATTAAAAATTTCTGCACGTCTCCGCATAAAAAAAAAAAACTTTTTTATTCTTATTTTTGTTGCGGGCTCTCGCTCTCTCTCTCTCTCTCTCGCTCTGTCTTGTTCTCCTTCTATAAAATATTTTTATACATTCTTTCTCTTTTTTATACTTTACTTTCGTTTAGTTTTGCTCATATTCAAGATGGCTGTCGTCGCTGTCGCCGGTTTATTTCCTTTTATATTGCTTTGCTTTATGCGCGCCCACACACAGATACACACATGCATACACATACATACATTTATGCAGCCTGAGTGTGTGAGTGCGTTTGATACTTCAGAGCTCACACTTAACTCACAAATACATTGCAACATAAAGTTTAGCTCACAGTTAGCCATGTGTGAACTTGTATCTATGTGTGGTGTATGTGTGTGTGTGTGAGTGCTCTTCATTTGAATTGTTATATTGTATGCCTTTAGCCGGAGTCTTGCTTTTTTTTATTTTTTGAACCCTTCGCAATGCATTCTGCGTTCTGTATAGAATCAAGAACTACACTATCTGCCAATGCTCTTGATTGTGTTTGCATCTTTTATACACACACACATATAACAAATGTATATATATATATATATATATATATATATATATATATATATCCTGCGAGTGCTTTTATATCCTGTGGCAATATGAAATATATTGTTTGCCTCAGCCTTTCACTGCCCCAATGTAACATTTATTAAACTGAGAGCATGCATTCGATCGCCTTCCCTGCTGTTTGAGCAAACAAAATATACATAAATTTCAATTAAAGCCATGAAAAAGGGTTGTGCCGTAATTTGTCAATTTATTAAACAGAAAATTTTGTCTAACCAGAAATTGAATAGTTTGCTTAAGTTTTTGATATATTCTTTTCTAATTTTTTTTAATCCAAATAAGCTTTATATCTAGTAAAAAAACCGGCACTTAAGCTTTGTTTTGGTTAATTTTAAGCAAAACAAAATGCAGCACCTTTCGAATTCGGCTATTAATTGTAAGTCACTGTTTTCTTTTTCGGAGCAATAATTATAGTCAATCATAGGAATGAACTTATTTTTTTAATACAGCTCTTACCATTTATTAATAATTATCAATCAATATATTTAATTTTTTCGACAAGTTAGATCTATTTGAAGTTGCGAAACATATGCCGAGTTACTCAATCAGTATAAGAATATGAATGGATTAAAAACCAAACAAAAAGTAAACAATAACAAAGTTTAACTACCTTTAACATTTTCGCATAAAAGAAATTAAGAATTGCAGCATGGTTTTCCTAAAAATAACATTTAAAATTCATTTTTTGTATTTCAGTTGTCTTTGCTTATACTATGAACGAAACATTCACTCTGAAACGTTGTACATTTTCACAAATTGTGCAAAACGAACAAAAAAATCGACTAATGTTGGTTTAGAAGTGATTAAATAATATACCTGTTCCAAAACGGTATATACCCTACATGAACTTACGTCATATTTTGCGCCAGATTATTAAAAGATTTTCTTAAGTAAACTTTTTAATTAGTAGTTTGAGAACGTTCAATATTTGTTAAAAAATGTCCCTTCTATAATTTTAATTCTTTTTTTTAGGTTCTCAAAATAAAACGATTCCTAAACGATGGAACAACAAACTAGATACGTTAACGTTCATAATAGTATATTTCTATTTTCGTCCTAATGGTTAATGTAATTTGTTCAATATGCTTGGATTGTCCAAAACTCACAACCTATTAACAACTAGCATCAGCCGAAGGCGATGTGTGATATAAAAGGAGGGAAAAATGTACACACTTCAAAAGCTAATACGGATGATAGTAGTAACAGTTCAAAAAGTAGAGGTCTCAGTAGTAGGGAAAATATTTTCCATAACATTGTGTAAAGTTGTTAAAAATTCTCTTAATTTTTTAGAATCATTATAAAATTGCATCAAAAATGTCAACTGACTGATTAATAATATAATAATATTTTTAAATATTACCAACTGGTGCATTGAATATTAAATTTTGGGATTCCATAGATTTTAAATAAAGCTTTAAAGTTTCGAACGACATGTTATTAGCATAATTATTCATTATCCGCAAAGAATCTTCTATCAAAGTAGAATTCGTTTAAAAACCGAAATTCCGAAGTTAAATGAAGTTTTTAATATGTGACTTATCGATAAAGTTCGCATATAAATTATATCTCTCCTTTTCCTTTTTTTTTATTTCCGGATTCTTGTTTATTATGTTCATCACAGAGAGAAGCAATTTCATTGTCATTTGATAGTGGGGATGGGCGACTGAGTTAGGAGTTAGGAGGAGTATTGATTAATAATTCGCTTCCTTCCCCCATTCCGTGAAGGGTTTCTTGCAAATCTTGGAAAAATTGTATATGTCTAGTTTCAGTACTTGGTAATCACGTTCTGCCAGTGATGTTATAGTAAAGGTACTGACTACTGTCTTTCTGCAAATGGATTTAGAGATTGATCCAATGCTGGATTGTGAATTTCTAGTTTGCAATAACGCTTCTAGCGAATCTTCTACTGATAAATTTTTGGATGAGCTTGAAGAAAGCGCATCTTTAGTTGTTGGAGTAGTTGCAGTCGTGGCCAACGTGGACGAAATGCAAATCTTCTGCATAATTGTTCGTTATCCAATCGGAAATCTTCAGAGTTATACTGGCGTCTATACACGTCGTGGACAATTCGTGTTTAAGAGAATCGTTGCCGAATTCTTCGAAAAGCTTGCTTTCGAAATTTCAAAATCGAAAAATTTGTATTCAGCGGCCAATCGCATTTTTGGTTGGATACGTGATAGAGCATATCTATCGCATTTGGGCTGCTGAGAAACCATAAGGATTGCTCTAACTTCTAATACATCCCAAAAAAAAGTCGCTGGTATCATGCTTTCTTTTGACTGTCTTAGTATGCAATTAAATTGAAAATTTTGAGCATATTTATAAGTTTTTGTTTAAAATGCCTATGTACATTTTTATTTGATTTAAAAAATGGCGTCCTATAGATAAAAAGCGTCTTTCAAATTAAATGACTTTTGTTTTTCGATTTTAATATTTACTATTCATTCAAAAAAAAGGTTTTCAACTTGGGTCGCCTAGTCACCTATGTTACAGTATTTGTAGCGCAATTTTAATATTTCTATGAAAATTTTAAAAGTAAAGTACAGAGTCCCAAATAATATTGTCTAAGCGGCATCCAGCCGCAAATAAGGAGTAAGCTGCCAACTTAAGTCGATTCTTAATTAAGGATATCGTCGGGAAAAAATCGTCCGATAATGCAGTTTGCTCTTGTGTTTTAGTCGAAATATATATTTTTTTTCCTGTACCTATTCTAACGAAAAGAGCTTCCTGGACTTGTACTTGTCCTACCGCGCCTGAATTTACATTATAAAGTTCAATCATGTGTTTAAAAATCGATTCATGGTTAAATTATAGATCAAGGTGAAACACAAGGCACTTAAGCCGGGCAATCTGTTAAAAACTGTTGTGACGAATAATACGTTGCTAAGATTAATACCTTCATATGGATTGAACGCATGTTCATATGCACATCATTCCCTTTTGATCTTTAATATATATCGGATAATTAAAATCCCAAACCAACTTGAGAATAGCGAATTTATTATCCTTACGATTCAGAGTTATTTCTAAAAACAAACTAACACTTAGTAACAAAATCGCTTCCACTTCTATTTATAATTAAAAATTAGAATTGTTTTCCAACTACTATAAATTTTTAAAACTGCAAGTAGTTAATTTTAAAACAGTTTCCCTTTGGACATAGTCGCTTGCACAAGGAAGTAAACAAATGCATTGTCATGCTTGACACTGTAACGCTCAGATATAGTGATAGCAAGGCACTGAGCTGGTCGAGGAACTATCATTACGCTTTTATGCATTTTGTATAGCAGCTTATTACGGGCACGAAATTTGCAAATTTCTATAGTTTTTCCATATCATTTGCAATAGTCATAATTTTGTTAGTTTAATGCTCATTATGGCTTCCGCTGAACGGTTTCAAAACGGCCAACACAGTTGGCTGCAGTTTACGTTGCGTATACGTAACCGCAACAAACAAACAAAAGCACTCGACCGCATGCACAAACAAAACATGAGGCTCATACCTCAGTGCCCCTTCTGCCACTAAATATTTATTTATATGCACCCACACAAACACACACGCACACACACACATACACATTTTGTGTAATATTAAAAGCCAAGTTTTGTATGTGGCTAGTTACCGACAGCAGCAACAACAACATTTTACAAATTTTTAAAAATCATTGTGAAAACCGATTACAGCAAAAACTACAATAATAAGCTAATTTATGTACCCAAAGGAACGCAATGACCAGTATGTGGTACACGTGTGTGTGTCTGTGGCTGTGTGGTTGTGTGGTTGTTTGTGTGTTGTCCGTGTGAGCCGCTTTCCATGTGATTGAATCCGTTAAATTCTAATCATGAACAATCATAATGTCCCAAATAAGCTCTACCTATACATCGTATATTTATTATACTAGACTATGCGATTTTCCACTTAAATGAAAATGCATTAAGTTTTCATGTGTGAGTGTCTGCGTGTGTATGTGTGTGTGTGTGTGTATTGTATGCAAAACGGATAAGTAAGGCGATTGCAAGCGTTTGACAATTTATAAATTTTTCATAATTAAATGCGAAAATATTGCTGCAGCATTTCGTCGAATTTCAATATCAATAACTATCTCTTGGGCTGGCAACTTTTTCAATGTTTCAGCATTATTTTTCGATTTATTTCAATCAGGGCAACAACACTGGCGACCCGTGAATCCTATAAAATTGCAGTAAATTATACAATTTTAAAATTAAATTACACAATCGTTGGCAGTTTTTCCCTTGCGGGCCCTTCAAAGAGGCTACGTTAGCTTTAAGACAATGCTTCCATTCCACAATGGCGTAATTTGTTTTTTTTTTTAAATTTTGGGTAATTTAACTTTAGTTCTTTAAATATTTACAGAAATTGTAATCAAATATATAAAATTTGTAACATTTGTAAGCCGAGAACGATAATAATACTATATAGGATAAGTTAAGGGAATAATTGTGTAAATAATGGATAATTACTTTCAGATTGATGAAAGCCTAAGATATTTCTTTCAAACGTCATCGCTCGATAAAAATTTTCAGTATATTATGGTTTCCACTGATGGTTTCCATCGACAATGCTAAACCAGCTTGAAGATGATTTTGCGATGTCCTTCAATTAATGAGATGAGTACTCATTTATTTGTCTTTTTATATTTATTTACTATTTTGACGTTAAATATTTTCATTTTCTAATTTCCCAGATTTCTCGATTGCAATGTTAGGTATGTGCATGATAATGAATAACTTTTAAAATTAAATATGATTCTTAATAAAGGTTAAATAAAATTTTCGAAATATCGCCGAAGAGCATTTTTTTTTGTTACCTATCTATTTACTGTAACTTTTTTGTTTTTTTGTAGTATAGATTTATTAACATTAAAAACAAATAACAATGCTTATAATTAAACGTTATTCGATACCACAGACGCGGACGTAAGAGATGTTATCTGTGATTGTGAGAAGAAAAAGTTGGAGTACTAACAATATGATATATACAGAAAAAAAAAAGAAAACTGATTTTAAGTTTAAGAACGAACAAAAAATTACATATTATGTTTTATTATTCGGCAGTAAACAATTTCTTTTATAAATATGAAAGACTTTAGAGTTTTGTCAACTGCTGAAGTATAAACTGAAAATCATTTTTTAAAAAACAAAGTATTATGACGTGAAATCCTGAAAAATGTTTTAATGCATTAAAAACAAATAAAATGAACACTTTTATTCTGAAGAACATTTTTTGAGATATTATCGATAAACTTTTTCTAGGACTTTTTAAATTTTTAACCCAATTTCTTAAGTAAGTTATATTGACATGGGAGGCAATTGGAAAGTAGAACTAGAGCTATTAGAATCTATTTAAATTGAACATTTCAAAGCTACAAATAGAAAAAGGCGTTTTTTTTTAACATATTTCAGAATTGACATTTTTGGGGTTGTTTATGAAACAAACAATATTTGTAATAGTTTTTAATCATCATTCTAAAATGAATGAAATTATTTCCCCATATATGCCACTTACTTATAAGAATTTATAACATCACTTTAATAAATAAAAACAAAAGTGTAATAAAGCAAGTTTAAATTATTTTTATTTTAGATTCCAAAGATCTTAAGCTCGCATTAATTTATTTATTTATTTATTTATTATTTATATATGGGTTCAATTAAGTCCAGTTGGTCTTAAGATTAAACAAATTATAAAATTTAAAATAAAGAAATATTAAATGGTATCAAGGAAATGTACAAAAAAACTGATCCGTATTCCTGGCCTGATGGGTGAATTTTTTTTTTTTTTAATTTGAATGAATGTATGAATTTGAATACATTTTTTTTATAAAAGACTTTTCGTACACAACAAATCAAGTGAATTTTATTAGGCAAATAATATTATTTAACTAAGATTCAACAAAGAATACACATTGTGAAATTTTAAATTCAAATTAACGTAATTGATAAAAAGTCTAATAAATCCTACTAAGTCCTTTTCAATTCATCGTTTTTTGCGTCGAGACAAAATATTTAATATAAATTGTAAAAACAAATATTTTAATCTGTTTTTTTTTTAAACATAAAAAAATAATCATATTATATTTGAATATTATTATGTAAATTTAGTCGAAAGTAATATCTTGTACTGCAGTCAGTGCAGTGAAACATTATTTTATGCTAACATATCCTTAAATCAGATAAAAAAGTGTGAAAGTGTAAGGCATTCAATGTTCGACTCGTCATTTGAAGTTAACAATTTGCCATTGTATTTTTCCGGCTAGGGCGTACGTCCGTTATATTGCATTTAAATCCGTGATATAAAAAATTTCTTTTTCTCACTTTTTCTTTGTTTTTTTTCCATTTTCAATTGACAATTTAATGGAGTTGCGCATTTGCGGTGGCAGAGATGCTGTCGCTGCTGCTAACTAAAGATACGCAGATACATAGATACGCCAACACACACACACACAGAGTATATACTATTATGTGGCTTGCTTATAAACTTGGTCTATTGTGCCGGCCTGCTTGGCATTGAATTAAGTATGAAATTTATGAGTCTTGCGGTAACAGCGGCTTTTATGCTTTAATGCAAAAAGTATAAACTCTACACTGTATAAGTGTGCGTGTGTGTGTGTGTATCTGTGTGTCGGCTAGGCGATAATGGCCGCTTGTGGATTTATGAGCCTGCCTGCGGCATTACTTAACTACAACAACAACAAATGATGAAATTGCCAGCTAAATGATGCGACCATTTAAAGCAATTTCAATCTAAATGTGCAAATAGTTTGCTAAAAGTTTCCAGCTCTGTTTTTGTATCTTTGAATTTAACAACACGCTACGGGTGTGTGTGTGTGCGTGTGTGTGAGTATCCTGTGAGTTGGCGTGCCTAGAGTGCCTTGTTCGTTCGTGTTTTACTTGATTTCTGTTTGTTGGTAAACAACTTAGTTTACTTTACACCTTGGGCGCGCAGCAGCAACAACAACCACAACAACTAAATAAATTGCAATTTTTATAGAAAGCGATTTATTTATTTATTTTTTTTTTTAAATTTATGTAGCATACATAAAGGATACACGACATGTGTCGTGTGCGACTAAACCGCTCGAACGTTGATATTATACCAAACGTTAATGCATAATGGCATTTAATGGTTTGTGTGGGTCTTCAGAACACGCCAAGTTTTGTATTATTTAAAACGAGTTAATTTATTTTTATAAACAAGAATTTTCGAATTAAATTTATGACCAGTGATGTAAGTTGCAATTTGCCTTTTTTGTCGTTAAAGAAAAGACTGAAACTTAAAGGGAACATGCAAACTTTTTTATCGAAAGTATTGACCATTCGATTCTACACACTAAGCCCACATTTTGGGACAAATTATGAATGCCTTTCCAATAAAACGTATTTTCTTTTGAGGCGAAAAATCCGACAAGCCATTTTACGACTTCTTTATTGTTGGCGAAATGCTGCTCTCTGAGTGTCCCATTGATGCAAAAATATCATAATCGGACGAGGCGAGGTTTGGAGAGTACTGCGGGTGGGTGGTATAAGTGCCAAATAAGTTTTTTCAATGTGTCTTTCACCAATTTAGCTGTACGAGCTTGCGCAATATCATTTTACAAGATAACTTTGCCATGTCTTTGGGCCATTTCCGGGCGCATTTCTCTCAAGTTATTATTTGAATCGAAGATTTGTTGTCGGTAGCGATCCTTATTAATCGATTCACCAGATTTTAATAACTCACCAGATTGGTCCCACCAAACACAGAGCATTGTCTTACGGCCAAAGCGATTTGGCTTAGCAGTCGATTGGCCAGCCTAACCAGGCGAAAGCTATGTTATTTTTCATTTCGAATTCTCGAAATACTATATATATATATATATATATATATATATATCCATTTTGCGTCGCTCGAAAAAATTTTATGCAGGAAAGATTTCCTCTCAAACCGTTGATGCAGTACTTCACAAACAGTTCTTCGATTTTCCATTTGTCTATCATTTTGCTGGTGTGGGAAATCCCATACCTCTAGCTCTTACCCATGGCTATGAAACATTGAGAAATCATTCCCCGGGTCACATTGAGTGTTTGCGCCAATTGTTATTGCGAGTAGTTTGGGGTTTCATCCAATAGAGCCTATAATTCCTCATCGTTGAACTTTTCCCTGCACCAGGATGATTATGGTGCCCAAAATCAAAATTTCTCCTATTGAATTGACGAAACCATATCTCACATCACTGGAGCATGTTCCACAAACGTTTCTAACAGCAACCGATGAGCTTCAGTTGCTTTTTTCGTTGGTGAAATAACAAAAGCAAGGAATTCCGTAAATATAATTTACTGGAAACAAAATTCAATTTTGAAGAAGTCGAAAAAATGGCTTTTTGGGTTTTTCGCCTCAAAAGAAAATAAGTTTTATTGGGATAACATTCATAATTTGTCCAAAATATGGGCTAAATGTGTAGAATCGAACGGTCAATACTTTCAATAAAAAATTTTCAATGTTCCCCTGAAATTTTAGTGATTTATTTATCGACAAAATCGAATTTCAACCCACTCCCCTGGGAAATGTTTAAAACTTTAGCTAGGGAAAATTTATCGAATCAGTGTAAAATCAAAGTAACTTTTTGAACATCAAATTTTGTGCACTAAGAAGTGTATTTAAATATTACTATTAATACAAATAATTTATGTCCAAATCGAGGACATGGCGGTCGTGCCTTTACCATGCTGCCTTTCGAATTCCAATCCTTTGCGATTCGGGTGGTCCAAATCCTGCTCCAGGATCTTTAGCAGTATTGATGCTTGCTGGTTTCCGGCCATAATTCTCTATTTGAAATATTGGAAAATTTTCAAAATATGTCGTATACGCTTTACGAAACTTGCAGGTTTTCGAGATCTGAAGCAACTAAAGCCCAGGTTTCAGGCCATATAAAAGGGTAGAATTTATGTTGGAGTTTGTAATGTATTTTCGTATGCCATGTAATAATCGGCCACCTCCATATGCGATAAATGCCACCGCAGGTTTGCTTGGCTTTTTGTAGCGGTTACACACACGCGAAACCCCCATTGGCGATTATAATACTATCTAAATGCATATATAAAACAATATAAAAAAATATATACATTTATTTGATTTAAATAAATCAATAGGAAAACTCACCATAAGACTAAGATTTTATAAATTTAAAAAAAAATTTTGAAATTTCCATTTGTCTTTACGAAATAGACGGTGGTTTTTTCAACTTATATTTCATAAGTTATTGTGAATTTTTTTTCCGTGTGGTTTTATCAAGACGAAACTATAGTTATGAGGCGCATTTGAAAATTAGCTCCAGCGTATGGATTATTAATTTTTTTTTTTAATAGTCATATTGACTGAAATAAATATTAATATTTATTTGTATTTTGCATTTTGGATAAAACTGACAGAAGTTTAAATTTGGTGCAGTCTCAGGTTTGACCTGAGATTAAGTGGATTCATTGCTCAATTTCAAATTAGGTTTAGTTTGTTTCGTGAAAAAATTGATTAAACAGAATTAATTTGAAAAAGTTTTATTCAGCTAGGACGCCAAAGCATTGACAATCGTCGAACTCTGAAGCTTAACTTTTTCTTGGATTGGTATTTGTAGGATTACAACTTAACAAGATACAATGGTAATACATAGCAAGTTCGGCGGTATGATTATATTGAAATGTTAACAAATTAATTATCAGATGGCCCAACCCACAAGCCAATAGTCTATGTATTTGTAAAATAAATTTTACAAAAAATTTTTGAATGTTTTGAATGGGAAACTTTTGGCTTTCCCATAGAGCTGTAAAGGTATCCAATTTTTTTCGAAAGCCTTGGTAGACAAGAAATGTTAATAATTAAGGTTTTTCCTGCTTCATTAATTTTATTCTCTTTTCTCTAACTTACATAATAAGAATAATATAAAAATGTTTTTGATTGCTTTAGTGAGGGGTAACTTACAAAAGACACGATTAAATTAAGCATAAATGTTTTATTTATGATGTGCTAAATTATATTTGGAATATTATTGTTTAGTTTTGTTTGTTATTTTTCGCCATTTGATTTTATTTCGCTTCTATTTTCATTGCACTTTGGTGCACTGCTTCAGCATTGCGTGTTCACCAATTGAAAAACATCATATACTCCTTTCTGAAAAATCGTCTTATTCGACATAATTCAGTTTAGCTGTCAATTTCATTCCCCACCAGCAACAACTCTACATTAATGCGCAAATTGCTCTTAAACACGAAACTCCTTTTTTGTTTTGTGCATATCTTCAGGATATATCCTGCGTGTATTTTCATATTAATTTGATTATTTATGTTGTCGTTTTTAGTTAATTTTATGAAGCAGTTGATTGACAGCCAACTGCAAAACAACTTGTGCCATTTAACGTTGATCGATTTAACAAAACTCACAACTTGTGAATAATTAAACTCGATGTTTATATGAAACTAAATGTACAGAGTTTGGGAAAATATTTCCAAAAATACTAGTTTAAGTTTTTGTATGTCAAATTATATTTAATTTAAGATGTGCATTTCTATCTATTGCTATAAAAATTTTGTCAAATCTTTGATATTAAACAATATTTCGATAAATTATGGTCAATATATTGCGTTTACTGCGCTAAATTTTTTGCCAAATTATTCCAGCAATAATAGTCTCTTTTGAAAATGCCTTGATTATAATAAATTTGAACTTTGTCAAGCTTCTTCCTGCTGGTTCCATAATGTGCATAATTTTAGTAAACTGCGTCATGGTAGCGGTCCTTAAAATATAGAATACATTTACTAACAGATAACTTTGACCAATATTTGGACTTTCAATATCTCCAACCGCCTTCACATTTTTTGTCTTTTAACTTGAAATTAATAGATCTAACAATAACCATGTTTAGGGTTCACCTAATATTATTATGTTTATTTGATCCAAAGGCGCTCATAAACTAAGCCTGCAGTGTTTCCTCCAAAACTCCCTTTGCGAAGATCATTTTAAGTTCTTTAACCACAAACAAACTGTTGATCTAGACTGCAAGATAACTCTTTATACTTTGTACTCTCATCGTCAAGTACCATTTTTTTTCTTGTTATTCCGCTTGGGAACTTAGGCCTTCTAGTAGAATCTTCCAATGAACCCTGTCTGTTTGTCTCTGCCGCCATGCTTCTTTGTCGAAGTTAAGGCACCAACGGAAGTTATCATTTTTGTAACTTGTTCAGTTACTCACATTATACTTGCTGTGTAAGATCAAATACTTAGACTTCTCTGTGGTAGATCCCATTTTTTTCAGACTCTTTGTAAGAAGCGGACTTATGGTTCTGTAAAGTGCACAATCGAGCAATAAAATAAAAATAAATAATATAATTTTAAAAGTACAATACAATTGCAAAGATTATAATTGTTATATTGCTATAATTAAGATCATCATCATCATTCAGCTCTACAACCCGCAGTAGGTTTTGGCTGTCTCAACAATTCCTCTACATTCGTCGCGCCAGTTGCTTACTAATTCAAGTAATAATTCAAGTAAATAAATATATTAAATCTACAAATATTTGACGGCTTGGTAAGCCGCCCCCATTCCTCTACATTCGTCGCGCCAGTTGCTTACTAATTCAAGTAATAATTCAAGTAAATAAATATATTAAATCTACAAATATTTGACGGCTTGGTAAGCCGCCCCCATTATGACATTTATAATCTTCAAACAACAATTGAAAGCCCGAATCCCCTTTGTATTAAGCTTTAAGCGGAGAACATTCGCCAAATACAATTGCATTTAGCCTTTATTTTGGCCAAAAATGTTGTGCAAAATTTGGGTAAAATTAAGCCATGAGTGCATCAGCGCGAAACACTCTAAAACGATTGCATTCAGTTAAATGAGTAAAATAAATAAAACAAATGAAAAGCAATTATGAGATATAAACTTTTGTGCAAACGTAAACAAAATCACAGCAGTAGTCGCGCTTCACTTACTTATATCTACCCCTGATCTCTCTCTCACTCTCTCAGACTTGCTCTCAAATTCTCTCCCGCGTAGCGAGAAGCATTTAAAATTTTCCGGGGGAAAAACCAAAAGCGATTTATTTGTGTGAATGCGCCAAATGTTGCAGAAGCGACGACATTAACACAGTGGATGGCCCCTCTCTCGCGCTTTTTCTCACACACACGCACAGTCATTGCAATTACAGTGAGAGAGCCAGCTGCTTTTTGAAGGGCAAAATTGTAGCATACTTTTGGGCTGCTTGTAAATTTAATGTGTTCATTAGGCAAGCAGCAGTAGCAGCAATAACCAAGCGCTGCATACTTTTCGGCGAAGCCAGCAATACGGCTGCACAGTGGGCAAAATATATATTTGTGCAGAATAATATAAGCAATATTATTATTAAAATTAATGCACATAGAATATTGTAAAAATAGCTTTAATAATAAGTAAAAGTGTGCTTTGTGCACTCTTCAGCATAGTTTATGTTAACCGAGACATATTCCGATTGAAGCCAATAGAAATTGTACAATCAAAGAAAGCGGAGTTACTTTCCAATTAAATCTATAAGTGGAATATATTCAATGAATAAAAACTGAAATGAAATGCATTAAATTTAAATATTACTAGTCTGATAGTGAGTATTTCAGAATTTGCTCTATATTTTATGTCAGGGCAATATTTCAGAAAAGTACCAAGAGGTTTTTTCCTTCAAAGTAATTCTTATGTCAATGGCCGGTGAATCAGTTCATATTTGAATTAATGTTCTTTTTCAAGGCAAACAATGCAACTATTGTCCAATCGCACAATTTAAGTTATATCTTCAAACGAAAATTTGATGCCGAATAGCTAAATTCGTTTTTTTTTTTTTTGTGACTTTCATTTATTTTATTTTTATTTTAAACTAAACTGAAAAGTTTGCCGATAAAGGCCAAAATATTAAGTTTCGCTTTAAGTTCTGTTTTATCTTTTATGAAAAAAAAAACACAAGCTTTTTCAGTGTCCTAATGTTCTTGAAAGATTTTGTATTTTTTAAAATTTTAATTGTGCTTTATTTCCATAAGTCTGAACACTTGTTTTGTGAAATGCTGAGTATCAATGAATATCAATATCTTTATATGGAATATACTGATTATGACTATTTTTTTTGTAATAATTGTATCTCACTTATCAAAAAAACACTATTCTATTTATTAATTTATCAAAATCCAAAGACGCTCATGCAAGTAGTAAGCGTTGCGGTTAAATAAAAATCTTGTATTTTACAAGAATATAGTATTTTTTATATTTTGTTTAAAGCCTTTAAGTTTAGTAAATAGTTTTGTTATTTATATGAGTAATTATTAAATTTATTTAATTTCGCAAGACCCCACACATATAGACGGGTTTGTGGTAATCATTAAAAAAAAAACTTGTTCAAAATCATGTCACATGGTTAAGAACTTATTGTAACAATCCTGAACTTTTGTTATTTACATTTGCTGTAAAAATCTTTCAAATTATGAGTCTTAAGGTATATATTGACGTACTTTCTTTCTAATCTGCGATCTTATACAGGATGTGAGCGATCACACCAAATTTATTAAAAATCAAAATTAAAAATTTTTTTTTTTTTTAATTTATTAATGTTTGCAACAAAGTTGACGTACTCCTGTTGGTAGTGAGGCGAACAAGATCTTTAGCTCTTCTTATTCCAGTACATTCTCTGATGTTACGAAGCCAAGAAAGTTGCTTCCGACCAATGCCGCGTCTGCCCTCAATTTTACCTTCCATAATGAGTTGAAGTGATATGACCAAAATATGCTGCTTTTCTGCGTTTGATGGTTTCAAGAAGTTCCCCGTTTTTATTGACTCTTCTTAGGATTTCCTAATTTGTGACGTAATCGACCCAAGAGATTTTAAGCAATCGTCTGTACATCCACATCTGAGAACTTTCTAGCTTGTTCATCTGAGCTACTTTCAAGGTCCAAGTCTCTACTCCATACATCAAGGCAGATATTGATGTACAAGTCAAGTATAAAAGTCAATTTCAATATATGAATATCTCAATTTGCGAATTTAACTTCTAGACTTACATTTATTTTATGTTCGCATTGTTTGTTTTTATATTTTACATTTATATCAAGAGTGTTCCCTTCTCAAGCACTCTTGTGGTTTAATAATAAAAAAAACTTTTTTTAAGCATTAATTTAAGAAGTTAGTCTATTTACAAAGATATCCTCACTTAAATCATTAAATGTTTTGCTATTGTCTTTAATTACGCTTCCACGCCATGTCATCTTGGGGCGACCTCTGTTTCTGGCACCTTGAGAATTCCATTGTAGAGCTACATGCACTATATCATTCGTGTATTTTCGAAGGGTATGTCCGACCCATTTGTATTTTTTTCTCAGGATTTCCTTGTTTATAGGCATTTGTTTGCATATTTCACACAAACGCGCATTTGATATTAATCGGGAACACGAAATACGGAGTATATGTCGTAAGGTCTGCACTTTTCGAACCGACTCTTGTTTTAAATGGCGTGTTTTGCTACCGTAGATTAAAACAGACTTGATGCAAGTGTTGAGTATTTGGATTTTTGGTGTAGGTTTTTTTTTTTTTTTGTTAGACAGTACTCGCGAGAGCCCGGTGAAAATATCATCGTCTCTAGATGTCTATGGTCGCACCACCTTTCGTTATTACCGTACTTCCTAGATATTCAAGAGATACAACATCTTCTATGGGGTACCCGTATATTTTAAACTGACTGTAGCTTTGCGAGTTCATGCACATAGAAATCGTCTTTGTGGTGTGGATTTGCACACCGATCTTAGCACAGTTATGCTGGTGAGCCTCAAGCCCAAATACCTGAACATGTCGATCGACGGGCTAAACAAGCCCTGATTGAATGAGGCAATACCATTAGTTGATAGGAAGACGTTCAAGCCTCCAAGCCGGACTCAAATTGTTAATTTATAAACTCAATATGGATATGCGGAATCCAAGTTCCAAACTTGGAAAGTCATACAACAACTTCAAAATAAGGCTTTAAAAGTGATCTCAGAGGTACTTACATACCATGAAAACATCACTGCGTATTTTCTGAGTCCACAAAATTACTAAAAGAAATAAAGCGATAAATATATCGAGAATCTGGAAAACCACTTCAATGTACTGGCGAACAAACTGCTGCACAACCGCCAAACAAAAAAGGGGATTCAGTAGAACACACATCCAAGCTATGGAGTAGCATCCACCAACTTCTACCCTAAAGAAATGATACCTTTTAAAATTCAACCAATTCAAATCTCTATCAAAAAATTAAATTATTTTTCAAAATGGATTTGTCTTTAAGTTAGGCGAATTTTGTTTATGAGAAAATTAAAAAATCGCTGAATGTTGCATTTGATTAGCAAAACTCGAAGAACAATCGATTATATGTATATATATTCGTGTATATATAAATATATTATATGTTATATACGTTATTACGTTTTTTGCACTTTTACTTATGCGCATTTGAGTACTCGAGCTCAGGGTTATTCGGCAAGCATACCGATTTTGCAGATTGCTGAGACCCATTTAAAAATGTTCAGTTATTTTGGAATTCCTAGCATTTACGAATATAATTAATAATGTACCATCTGCTTACTCTAGTGCCGATTGCCAAACATGGTTCCTAATTGCATGCACTAATCCTTGAAATATCATTAAGGTGATAAGGATGTGTCTGAGGTGATGATAAATTTGCCTACATCTTACTAGTTACCGTGGTGCTGCAACTCCCTTCCGGACAGCAGATATACATGAATAATCTCAGCTAAATCATTAAAAACCCGAAACAATACACTATCTTAGTTAGTTATTTTTAGTCAAGTTTTAAATATTAAGTTCTTTTTATTTCTTAAATATCTTACAAAGATATACACGTCAAATAAGAGCTTATCTGTATAATATTTTTTAATAAATAATAAAAATATATTCAATCGAATTATATTGTTGAATTTAAAAAAAAATCTATAACTTTTAACTAAAAATATCTTAAAAACATTTTTCCTTCTTTCTTTTTTTTAACAACAAAAGATAGTAATAATTCATTTTATAATAAAAAAAAAAAGTAAATACAAAAACCAGACACAAACAATATTTTTGCACTTAAGCACACACAACGCATGGTCACACCTTCAACTGGAACATCAATTAAGTGCGTCATCATGATAACTTGGCTTATATTTATATTTATCAGCCAAACACACAAAAACTTTTATGGCAAAAATAGTCTTAATTTGTGTAAATATACTTCAGTTTGGACCACTGTGCGAAGCAAGTGAGACGGATGCTGATGAATTAATGCAAGACGTGCGTTTGTCCTTTTTGCTGCTTTTGTGTTTATTCCTGCGCTGCTTTTGTTGTTGCTTTTGTTATTGTTTCTTGCCTCTTTGCCTCATTATTCTTGCTGTCGTTATGTCCTATGTTCCCTTTGTCGTCGTCCCTGTTGCTGCTGCTGCTGCTGTGGGCGTTGCGCTGAAAATTGTGGCACTGTTATCATAATACTCGTACTTTTATGCTCCCTGTTGACGCTAGCTACCCCACGCTCTCCGCTCGCTGTTGACTTAGTCAAGAGCAATTAACATGCAAATAAGGCCTATTAGTTACCTAAACGTCAGTCTGTCAGCTGTTACTGTTACTCGTACTGTTGGCAAGGGCGACTGCGGCGACGGCAACGGCGACGGCAGCTTTGCAACTTGGCCAAAATAATACTTAACCAACACCTGGTTGAGCTGGGAGACAGGCATTAGCCGACAGGTAGGCAACGTTTAACTTAAATGACTCACTAATTTCAGTTACTGCTTGGGCGGGCTGTCATCGCTGCAAAATCTTAGGCAAAAAAATCTTAATTTTAATTTTCCAAAAAAGACGCCATTTTGTAATTTGAATGCTTACATTTTTGTTGCGCGCACTGCAGTCAGTGCTGTCCGTTTGTGTCGTTAATGTTTAGTGTTATTGTGCACATTTTGTGCTAAAATTCAGTCTTGGTTGTTGCTCTTTTTTTATGGATTTCCCAGGAAAACCCTTGGTGCCCTAATCTAATAACTTTTTGTTTATCGAATGCTCTTTGCTAACCTTTAATATTTTAATGGACTGGCGCATGAAATTTTTATGAGCTTTCTCAGCAGTTGGCAATTTATGTTAAGTGATCGCTTAATTATCTTGAAATCCATTAAAAGTTTCATTGGGTTCAAAGTTTAGTTTGGCTTGAAATTAAAATTGAAATGTTAAACATGCCGGACGGCAATTACCAGAGTAAAAAACAAAAAAAAAGTGCAGACTGGAAAACAAATGAAAAAAATGAAACGTATAGCCAGCAGCCATTTGGCATTTGCATTGATTTACACTCTCAACTGCAAAAGTAAGTCAAAAAATAAAAAAAGGGAAATCAAATAAAATGGAGTGCAATTGGTATAGCAACGACGAGGGTGTACTCTTACGTGCACGACTTACACTTGCTGCTAAACGGCTAATATCTAGCTTTTGCAGCCAAAAATAACCCACATGAGAGTATAAAAATATATTATCACAGCCAAAGGCACATACCAAAATGCGGGTGGTCATGCAATTTATTGCCATACTGGCATCACTGAGCACTTCCAGGCAATACTGTAGTGGTCAGCACTGGGCATACGTATAGGTATTGTATTTAAGCCGACACCTACCGGCACCAGTACAACAACACCACCGACTTGGTCAACTCCGACACTTTCCCTAATAAAGCAACCGGCTACATGGCCGCTACGCTCGGTATAAACACAATGCCAGGGATACAATGGCTCGCACGTTGTGCTGACACGAATGCTGTAGGTGATGATCCACGTTGATTTATCTACTGGCGCTGAGGTTAAAAGTTTTGCGCATACTCCCATTGTTTAGGTCAAATTCCTTTTGTGTGCTCAACCAGTGCAAGTGCAGCTTGCCACATGCCGCATACGCAGAGCAGTAACGTTTGTTGCATGGAGTTTTATAGTTATGCAAATGCCAGTCGCTCCCCCACTATGTTGAATTATTCTATGCACAATTATTCAACTTTTTAGCAAAGTTCAAGTAGTTGCAGTCCTTCGGGATTGCTTCAGCTCCTGCTTCACCATTCCACTTGGTTTATTTAATTTATGATTATTTCATTGGTTTACTCTTTATTTTCCCTCCCATCAACCACCCGGCTTAGACACTCTTAACCACTCTGAGCTTGTTACCATGCACCGCACCACAAGACGCTGACAGCCAGCTCATTATTCAGCCGCACCAACTGTAACTAATTATTTCGCTTTAGCCATCTCTTCCGCTTTTCGTTGCGCCATTGCTTTCTCTCGCTTTTTCGTTATGTATTTTTTTTCGCGCCTCCATATTGACGAGCTCTCGCCTTACACGTTTCGTAATATTTTGCTGACTCCTCACAGAGATCCATCATTTCCAGCAACCGTTGGCGACACGTGTCCCACAACTGCCTAATAAATCTTAATCAGACGGTGACTTAGTAAAGTCTAAGCTGTGGGCGCGGCTAATAATATAAGGGCGGTTGTTGACTAATTTGCGGTGTTTGATACCCGGAAACTGATACTTCTTTGTATTGCACTTCAACTTATTGATTAGCTTTTGGAAAACGAACACAAGTCAAATTTAATGCTGGTAAACATTTATTGTTGTATAATTCTGAGGAAATATTTAGTAGTTTGGATCTACATTTGCGCTATTTACAAAAGCGACTCAATTTTATTAAGCAAGTTGTCTAGCCAATTGTTACCACTTTCAGTAGTGCGATTAAGCCACGGGTTTTCTGTGGTCACATTCCACTCTGGAGTGGTCCAGTTTGTTGTGGTGGTCCAGTTCCATGGAGGTGTGGGAGTAGTCCAGTTTGTCGTGGTCGTCCAGTTCCATGGAGGTGTGGGAGTGGTCCAGTTGGTGGTGGTGGTCCAGTTCCATGGAGGTGTAGGAGTAGTCCAGTTAGTCGTGGTGGTCCAGTTCCATGGTGGCGTTGGAGTGCTCCAGTTGGTGGTGGTGGTCCAGTTCCATGGAGGTGTAGGAGTAGTCCAATTAGTCGTGGTGGTCCAGTTCCATGGAGGTGTAGGAGTAGACCAATTAGTCGTGGTGGTCCAGTTCCATGGTGGTGTGGGAGTAGACCAATTAGTCGTGGTGGTCCAGTTCCAATTTGGTGTGGGAGTGGTCCAGTTTTGGGTAGTCCAATCTACGGTCGTCCAGTTCCAATTTGGTGTGGGAGTGGTCCAGTTTTGGGTAGTCCAATCTACGGTCGTCCAGTTCCATGGTGGTGTGGGGGTGGTCCAGTTTTGAGTAGTCCAATCTGGGGTAGTCCAGTTCCATGGTGGTGTGGGGGTGGTCCAGTTTTGAGTAGTCCAATCTGGGGTAGTCCAGTTCCATGGTGGTGTGGGGGTGGTCCAGTTTTGAGTAGTCCAATCTGGGGTAGTCCAGTTCCATGGTGGTGTAGGTGTGGTCCAGTTATGAGTAGTCCAATCTGGGGTAGTCCAGTTCCATGGTGGTGTAGGGGTGGTCCAGTTATGAGTAGTCCAATCTGGTGTAGTCCAGTTCCATGGTGGTGTGGGGGTGGTCCAGTTATGAGTAGTCCAATCTGGGGTAGTCCAGTTCCATGGTGGTGTGGGGGTGGTCCAGTTTTGAGTAGTCCAATCTGGGGTAGTCCAATTGGCGGTAGTGTTCCAATTCCATGGTGGTGTGGGGGTGGTCCGGGTGTGAGTAGTCCAATCTGGAGTTGTCCAGTTTGGCGTGGTATGGTTAATCCATGGCCCCTCAGTGGTATTTCTTGGTGGCCTGTGATGATGATGATGGCTATGCTGCTGCTCATAAATGCATTTCCCAAAATCACGCGCCGCTTCATTTAGGCGGCGAAAGACCTTGCCAATTTCGTAGTAGATACAACGTTTATTTTGACTTGAATTTCCGCTTGAGGATAGAACAGTTCCAAAGAAGCTTATAACCTATAAAGGGGATCATTTAGTGAATAGTAGACTTTTAACTTTTAAACAACTGCCAGATGTTATGACTTACCTGTTCGGTGTAACACTTTCTATTATAACGATCCAAGCCAAAGAACGTACATTGTTGGAGTTGTTGTTGAAAGCTTTCTCTTATTTTATCCTCAACTCCTTGTAGATATTTCTCCAAGATCTGCTCATCCATACGTACGCATTGACGTAGTTTTCGACCTGCAGCAGTCAAAATCTCCCATTCCCGTACAGCATAGTTGCCAATACAATTCTGATCGTCACTGTCATTGTGCTTGACATCCGGAACTTTTACATTGCCGGTTAAGGCATCGAACAACCAGTTCTTGGGGTCCAGCAAACCCGCGTTGTCTTTGTTAGTTGCTACATCCGCAGCTGACAGCGTCTGGAATTGGCACGAAATAAATGCTTTGTTTCATGCGGAAACACCAAAGGTTACTCACAGCTACGCTGATTAGCAGCAAACATGCCACGAAGTGCTTCATGACAACCTTCATGTTTACGGCTCAGTTCGTTTCTGATTGTGGCCCGGTTGGGCCAACTTTTAAATTGAAAACGACAGTGACCAAAAGACTTGCCAGCCACTTAACCATTGACAAAAAAATATATACTAGATGCGTATACGTAATGCATTTAACGAGTTTATCTATAATTGTTTAGAAGTTATCACAATCAACAAATTAGTACGGGCTGCCTGCGAAACTAGCAGATAAGATTCAAGTGCTCTGATTGATGATAGATGATTGTGTACGAATGCTCATATCGTCAAGCCGTCTATTTGCTTAATATAGGACTTAATTTGAACACCACAAACACTTAGTTGCGGCTAAGATAATGTTACTCATGGGTGAATACCCGAGTGAGAATTGCGATTACGAACAAATTTTTATTCTTGGAAACTCTAATTTTATAACATTCAGTTCAAGATTTGGTCAATTATGGTTGAGCTGCTGCTGCTGCTGCTTCTCCTGCTGCTGCTGCCGCTGCCGCTGCTGTATCTACAATGGTATTGCCTGCGTGTTGTATATTCTCTATTTCTTCGTGATTGTTAACTGTGGCCGTGTTGTGCTTGAGATCTTCGGATGCATCAGGCTTTGAGGCATACTCGATGCCTTGGTATTCGTGCTGCGGTTGATCTAGCTCACGTTGATTCTGGGCCATTTGCAGGCAGTTGTTGTAATCATTGATGGCTTGAATTGACTGCACCTTGGCATCGCTGGTGGCACTAGCGTAGCAATATTCTAGCTGAGCCTGCACATTGCTGGCATTGATGGCTTCCTGTCCCAGTGTCTGATAGGCTTTGCTATTGGAGCTATCCAAGAGTTGCAAATTCTTGTCGAACTGAAAAGTATTTAAAGCCACATTAGCTGAATCTCTTGTCTCTGTCGGACTTTCGAGGCAGACTTACATTATTCACAGTGCAGTTGAGGAATCGCGCATTGTCGGTCTCATTGAGGCAGCTCTGTATGTTCTTTTGCAGCTCCAAAGTCTGATTGCGTATGCTGTTGACCGTGGCGTTGCCGCTTTGTGTGTAGCTTATCGTAGTGCGATTGGCATTATCCTGACAAGTACTGGTGGCATTGGACAATTTATTGATAATGTTGTTGGTGGCATTGTTGTAGGCATTGACGCAGGCGCTACCGGCTGGCGATAAAGCTCTTGAATCTATTAAAGAGTTTTGCATTTGAGCCAAGACCATGCGAAAGAAATTCTGCTCCTGGCGCAAATCTCCAGCTAATGAGGCCTAAGTAATTGGAAGAACCGTAAATGAAGTGGATTTCTTCGCTGCCTCCCTGACTGCTACTTACGCTGAAGGCACAGACCGCCAGTAAAAGTACTTTCGTATAAAGTTGCATGTTGTAAGTAGTTTGTGATTTACTTCAAATACCAACTAGTTGTAACTTTGGCAAATCCATTCCTTTTATAGCCCATCAATGTTGCAGAATTTTCTGCAAGTTATGATAAGATACTAGAAGCTTCCTAAACAGAACAAGCGCATAGTGATTTTTAATTAGACGCTCTCTAATGATTTAAGTCTATATCTTGCGTATACTTGATATCTTTTGGAGTACCCTCTAGTCAAAGTGGTAGGGTCTAATGGTATTGCTTAAATTCTTTTTGAACAAAAATTATAAACAAACCCTAATAGAAATTAGAATGGTTGGTGTGGTAGAGTGATTTTTTTCCACTTTTTTTATAAATAAATCTTATTTTTAATTTACGTTGAAGTTAGTTTGCATAGCTATAGGGCATATTTATGTTCGGATTGAAAGATTTTGCCAATTTTTTTTTTCTAGCAAAAAATTCTAATTATTGTACATGTCGCAGCGCCGTGAGAAATTTATTATCTAACTTCGGCGTGTATATAATTTTTTTATCGTTTATGATACAAGAACTTATTTTTAAAGCCAAAAATGAGTCAGTTATTATCTTTTCTAGACAGAGTCGTACGAGTATATTCTCGGAAAATGTATAGCTATGCTTATATTTGTCATTTTCTTGACGGCAATTAACATAAAAATGTCTGAAACTATATAAACGTTTAATGTATTATGTTTAAAGAGTAAGTTACGAAGTTTTAATACGCTAATTTACTTCTTGTCACTGTTGTGTTTCTATATTTCGTATTTTTTTTTACTTTTAACATAATTTTAAAGCTTGTTGAATTTAACCTTATTATTCAGATTGTATTGAGTTTTAAAAGGGTTTAAGGGCTATGGAGCAAGTAAGAGACTGACTAAGTCGCATTTAGAGCTTGGTTGCTGATGTATCGTATGATGATGTACATCGTATCGATGTTATAGAGGTATCACTTAACATATTTAGTTTGACCGTAGATACTCCACTAACGGGGCCGACGATGACCGATTCCAGCACAACAGCGGGTGTTGATAGACTACCGATTGTACTGTTCAAGTCTGGCAACGATAAGTTTGTTGGCTTCTTGCATCAATTCCCAATGGTTGAATTATGGGAAGTATATCATACGAGTGGAATTTGTCTCGGATTTGTTCGTTTCTGAAGAAGAGTAATGCCACGCTACACAACAAATAAAGTAGCATTAGTTTTATAACTATAGTTTTGTTGTTGAAATAGAAATTTATTTAAAAACGTAAAGCATATAAAGTTGGGCTCTGTAAGAGTATCAGCAAAAAACAGAAAAAACAAGGCGGCCATTTACTTAGTGAACCTGAGAAGAAGCCTGGAGGCCTAGACAGCTGCTCGTCCTGTAAACGTTTTGATGATATATTCTGTTTGTATTAAAATTCCCAACATTTCCGCAAAGATTTTAGTAGCCCAAACATGCATATAGGTACTAGAGATTATTGCTGAGGCTCAAAAATTGCCTTTAATTAATATTATTTAAAAACTTACATGTAAAATTGAGCGACTCTTATTAAGTTCTGATTTTAATGAAACATCTTAAAAAACCCACACACCTTTGTCAAGTTTGCTTCTTCATAATGCAAGAAATACTCTGAAAGTCCATTCGTTTTTATCTTTAGTTTACATACTCTTTTTCATAGCCGAAATGCTTTGTTACAGCTTTTAGAGCTCGCTGGTGTTTCTCGAAAGGTGTGGGTTTGTGATTTCTTCGCTCCTCAGCATGCAATCCGATTCTGAATCATGTCATCACTGTAACCCATTTCAAAAAGGTAAGATTTTGTGCTTGCATATGTTTTGTTTTTGACTTTCCTTTTACATTGCTCTTTGGAAATACTTTAGGGGGTTAACGTTGTAGTGATTTAGGCGCCAAATGAAGGTAAGAATCTGACAACTTATCTTTTAGGGGTACTCTTATGAAAGGCAGATATAGCCGAGGTGCTAGATTATATCCGAGTCATCACAACATGAACAACTTTGTGTGAAAATAACTTAACATATGTTTGTTTACATTATCTTTCAATTTATCTAAATCTTAAGAGGTAACGTGCAGATAGCAAAATTAATATTCCCCTTGTCTATGGTCATCGCTCCAAAGGCGTAGGTAGCATAGGGTGATTTCTCTAGGCAAATAGCGTCTATCTGCTAGGTAAATGCATCAGTGCTGTGGGGTAGAATCGAATCATCGACCTTCCGATTTAGCTGCGAGTACGCTACCACTCAAGCGGGGCCAACATAGAGCAAAATAATAATAATTATTCTAACTTCTTAAAACTCTGACTTGATGGAATCGGAATTGGATAATAGCGCGTGAAAGACGCTGGTATTGGTTGACATCTTATTTGATTATATTTATAAAATAAGAATGTGTTGTGCCGTAGGAATGAGGATAAATAAATTTATGTATCCCGAAAAATAACTTAGCAGATTACTTATTTAGTTTAATGGTACCAAATTTTTTTATTGTAAATAAAAATAAAAGTAATTTAAAACTAAACTTTCAATTTATGAATATTGTTGACTAATGAAGATGACGCATTGTGAATGATAGTAAAATATCGAAATAATAATACAATACAAATGTACATTATATTATTATTATATTTTATTGCAAAAACCCTTAGAGGCGCCTGCACACAAACGGGCATACTGTTTTATGGAAACCTCATCTATTTTTATGAATGACAATTTTCCGCACTGTCAGCGACTATCTCGCCTGATAAGTTGAAGATATCTTGTAAAAATGACGACTTGTTAATATCAAGTACCTGTAAGTACATTGTGTATAAACTTTTATAATGACTAAGCAGATTATAGGTTGTAAATAAGTAAAAAAAAAAAATAAGAAAAAATAATAACAATAATCGAGCGCAATTGAGTCTTTGCTTAATTAACTGATACAAATGGGTTATATATAATATACAATACCACAAGAGTGAGTACCAGTTGTCATCTAACACTTGAAATGAAAATTTTGACAAGGCCATCTCATGCCTCAGTCTCATCGCTTGATAGACCCTTTAATGCAGATAATTGCGTATTTCAACTTATTTCGCAGAATTCTGAATACACTATTTATAAGGCAAAGTATACAAATCAAACTGCAATCTTTAATTGAATTTCGCAGAATTGTTTAAAGAATTTTTGATAAAAAAAATTATTGTTTATAATTAGACAAATTTTCCCTTGAATTTTCTTATCAAACCAGCTGGCAAATATTTCCAATGACCAATGACTGTTGCTTTGGGCGGCGAGCCAATCAATGCAAAGGAAACATTATAATTTTTGTTCGACTTATCAAGCCATTTCCAGTTGTAGGCTTAGACATTCTGACGTTTGCATTTGCTACTTGATTTCTTAATGAACTCAATTGTTGCTTAATTTTGCCAATTAGTGTAATATATGTAAGGCCATTTGAGTGTAGATGGCCAACAAGCTGATTTGGAAATATCAAATTTCAATTCATTTTTCATAAATAAATGAACAACATTGTCAACAGCAATTCCCAATACAAAACTAAGCCAAAGTGACTACCGGCGGCAAAACAATTTTGAAAAGTGGCAAAATTTACTGTTGCCAACACTGGCAAGGACAAATTTATCAAATACACAAAGATACAACAGAGGAATGGCTGTCTTCTTTGCTGAGATTTCTATAGCGGCCATTTTGTTTTTACTTCTGCCCCCCACACACACATACACACACGCTCATGTGTGTGTGTGTGTGTGTGCAATATATTTGATTGTATGCGGGAGTCATATATCATGTGACACACCAAACAAGATTTATAAGGTAAAACATTGTACAAGTCGCAGCATGAGAGTTCCTCTAGAGAAATAAAGTCGACGCACTCGGAGCAACAGCAGAGAAGCCAAAGAAAGCATGGAAAGTATTTGAGCCTGGCATAACTTGAACGATTAATCAAAAGTATAAAGTGCAGAGGCAACTTTTGCCAGTGCTAATGGCACAATACACAAACACTTCTAAGGACTTGTCCACACACACGCACACACACCGACAGTGTGGTGATGGTGATGGTGGGGCAGATATTCGTGGTAGACATGGTCTCTATGACTGTGCTGTGCCTGCCAAGCGCATCTGGGACCACGACCACGACGCACTCCAAATTTGAGTGGCTTGCTAGCTCTACTCGAGACCTGCTGTCAATGCCAAACCCAAAGCCGGCGGCAATGCCAATGTTTAAGTTGAGTCAAAACGCGCAGCGCCACTTAAAAAACATGGAAAACCAACACCACCCACAACGCATTCCCGCACATTGACACACACACACACGCACACACACACATGCCATGGGCGGCATGAGGCATGTGGCATGTCTAAAATCACGTGTGAATTCAGACAAACCCCAACAGTTAATTTAAATGTTCTTGGCAACATTTGCCATTTGCTTCATGCCACTTGCAAAAGGTGAGCCAGCAACGAATTCTTATCCTGAGACCACAAAGAGCATTTTTTTTTGTCTTTAATAATATTTATGCTCTATAAATTGTACGAGTACTTTTAGTTTGGGACGCATTTAGCGCTTGTTGTTTCGCCGTCGCGACTATGACACGATGTACATGAAAATATTTCAAACTTGTTGAAAAAGTACCAGTAAGCATTATAAACTTAGCTGAAAGGACCCCCCTCGCTGTAGTGTTTGGCCCAGTTTTCACGCGTAATAATTTTTTTCGACATGTATCAATAGTTAATGCAACAAACTTTCGATATTTTGAACAGTCGTTTCCGTTTCCGTATGCGCGAGGAACTTCTGTATGAAACGAACATAATCATGAAAATCGATAATCGATTTATCGATTTGTGGCCAACTTTTTCGGCTCTTAGAACCACTGTGCGTCGGATGCTACGTTGGAAAAGTGCAATATTTATGTCTATGAAAACAATAATCTAATTTCGAATAAAGTTTAAATTAGAAATAAAAAAAATTTGGACAAGTGTAGATAGTTGTTATTGACTTTGTATGGATTGTAAAAGAAGTTTAGATTAAGTTACGAATTACATTCAACTAAATATCAAATTGTCAGAAAGCGTTCTAAATATTGTGAGTAAAATTTTACAGGCATTAAGTTCATTTTGAAAGTCATTGAACTGAATGAGCTAGCGCAAACTGCAGCAAATATGAAAAAAATTCAATTTTTTAACTGAATTGGTTTTGCAGTAAATTAAAAAATAAAAAGATTTCGGCATAATTATACAATATTTTTTAAGCATTATATTATTTTTACAGTGCTGAACAACAGAGCTCTTCTAAAAAATGTTTTTAATAACTTCTTTTCTTTTAAAAATATATAATTTTTTTTGTTTTTATATTTTTCTCAAAAGTGAAAAACATAATTTTTTAAATTACGTGTTCTAATACGATATTTTCTTGGTTTAAGTACTAGAATAAAAAAAACTATCAGCCGAAATTATACTAAAAAATTAATAAAATTATTTAAATTTTTCCAAAAATATTTTCTTAGCTTAAAGGTGTTAGATTTTATAAGAAAAATTGGAAAAGATTAAAGATCATTATGACAAACGAAAACATTTATTTAATAGGTAAATACAAAAATATTAACATTTATCATTGTTGGTAAAAATGTTTGGCCACACAGAAAGAACAGCGGATTGTAAGTTATGCATAGATGGTTTTATATGAACTGCGCTTAAGTTGGTATCACATTTTTCTTATATAAGTATGTTGGTGACAAACTCAACTAGAGAGCGAGAGTGTCAAAAAGGAGTTGCCATACTGATGAAGGAAGAAGGCGTTGCCATACTATATATTGATCTTATATTTTCAACAATCATCTAACAATTTGATTCGCAGAAAATATAGAATATATTTATACCTTTAAGACTTAAACAAAAATATTGTTTTAGTAGGTAAAATCTAACATCTATAAAAAATTCACCCATCATATTTTTTCCTCGTTATCAGTTATTATTTCATAATTTTAGAATGGTTAACTTAAATAATAATAAATAATAATAATAAAGCCAACAGTAAATAAATAAATTATTAACATCATCAAATGACGTAATTTCTAAAATGATGTACGAAGTTAGGCCTAAGTAAGCTGTGTTTTAAGGTGGCTGCTGCCCCAACCGAATCTAACATAAGTTTAGAACTTAGAATATTTCTAATTGATTTTTTTTTATATTTATATTTCTAATAAGATAAAACAAAATTTAAGAACTTTGGAACTTTGTAATAATTATTAAATATGTTAGCTTCAAATTATTTAAAATGAAAACTTTATTTTTTTATTTTTACCTAAGTTCCCGAAGTTTTTATATTGAACTATTATTTTAAATTGCTCTTAATTTTTTTTTTTTTTGGATTTATTTTTATTATTTAATATATAAATCGGACACCACATCGAAACAGCTGCAAAAAAAAGGTACGAACAACTTGCTGGCGAAAAGAACAAGAGGAACCTATCCCGTAGAAAACTAAAATATTTCAAATCAACGGCTGGCCAGAGCTCATGAGAATGTCTTAAATAATGGAGTGTCATAGTCAACTTTTTACGCTAAAAAAAATTATTTTTAAATTTCGCATCGAATGGACGTTTGGGTCGATGCCTGCCGAAGGGCCAGCATAGTACATAGCCATAATATAGATAATTACAGTATATTAAAATAATTAAATTATGTTCCGTTTTACTAAAAAATAACTGACAACCATCGTTTTAAATTTTTCCAATATTTTGTTATGAAAATAATTAAGATATTTTTCTTTAATTTTGCAAATGAAAAAGAAATTACCAATTCAATTATGCGAAAATCAAATTCAATATGTGCCCAAGTAATTTCCAATTGTTATTGTTATTTATTAAAATGTTTTTTAGATAGATAAAATGTTATAAAAAAAATCACTCAATGCTAACTATTGCGTTTTGCTGCATTCAAAAGGTGACTAATTTGTACAAAGTAGATAAAATTTTGACCTAAATGGTATAAGTTTTGTAATAAATTATTTTCGCAAAATATTAAATCTTCTACCATTTATTAACAAAAGCTTATATAATTTTATTTAAAAATTATTAATTGTATTATCAGTATTCATGTAAGGTTATCGAATCGTGCGCTGCTAACATTTGATTATCAGTTCGCTCGACATCGAATTCAGGCCGTTTCCAACGATTGGGTCTGGTTGAAAGTTTAATAAAGATATACTTTTTTTATCTATGTGTGTGATATATATGTGAATAAAAAAATGTTCTCATTTGGAACGGACAACAAGCTGAATTGGTCGAAACGTCCATACTAACCCAATGAAAGTGCTCGACCAGACTAACATGTGGTTGCAACAAAATGGTGGTAGCAAATACCATAAAACATGAGGAAATATGATACATACACTTCTATTTTCACTGAAGGATCAAATCTATGGCCCACACCAAAGCAAATATTCAAAAAATTTATTCGTGATATTTCGAACGATTTTTTGACTAAGTATGCGACATTTGAACCCATTGTATTTGTTTTTAAATAAAGATTTTAAACCATTTCATAAATCAAAATAGTAAGCTCTTAAAAAATCACCTTTTAAATACTTTTTGGTTTTAGAAGAGATACTTTATTATGGATAGCTATGAAGCTATTATATGATATGTTCAAGCTATAATGCAAAATTTTTTTGGGAAAATTTAAAAAATATATTTAAATACAATAAAAGTATCTCTAATTTTTTATATAATTTGCGCTTGTAATATAATAATTAATTAAAGAATTCCTCTGCAATCCAAATGTTTTGCGTGGGTACCTGCATTAATTGGTATTCCAGGAGAACTTAAAAGCAGAATTAAACTGGCAGCGTATTATTAATTACAGAAAAAACAGATGATTTCGTAGGAAAATAGCGTATTTTTGATATCGATGTCAGCCGGGTACACCAGTGCTTCTTAGGAGAACCTTTGGCGTAAGAAGCAAGCCCACTAAGACTGTTTCGCCATACAAATTAAATTAAATAATTTAAAAAGCTTAAAGTTACAAGTTACGATCTGTTGTCACTTTTTACAGACTTTTTTGGCTGTCATTTCTGTACAAATTTAGCCAAGTTGGTTGGAATTTCTTTAAAATTTGAGAGCTAAAATTCATTGATAAGTATATACTATGCTCTCGAACGGTAACCCAAAATCGAACCAATTGGCTTTGGTTGCAAAAGTAATACTTTGGCTCTTGTCAATATTATCGCAAAATACCTTTTTTGATTGGGTGAAAGTCAAATAGTATTGATAATTGGAAGACATGTTTTCGGAGAATGATTACGAATTAATTGCTCGTACTTGTTAAGTGGAATATTAAATTTTCGTCAATTCTTTGGATAAATGTTAGCATGGAATACTTTTGAAAAAAAAATGGTAAAATAATACAAGCTTATTACAGTGGCACAACGATCTTAATAGTGTTAATGTAAAGGGTGTTTTTTTCGACGTATATATTGCGACCGTTTTAACAGCTCTCAAGGGATTTATTCTTATTTATTTATATTTGGTTTGGCAATTTATCATGAATAGACTGACGCCTAAGCAATGCTTGCAAATAGCGCAATTTTATTTTGAAAATAATGGTTCTATGCGGAATACGTATCGCGTACTACGACCTTTTATCGTCTATAAAATCGTCCATCAAAACAGTTAATTCGATTTACCATAGACCACGTTCGTACCACATTCTTTCAGAGATGCAGTACGGTGCGTACAGAAGAAGGATCTTAGTTTGCGTACTTACAAAATTCAATTCGGGCAAGAATTGAAGCCAAATGACCATCAAGCAAGGAGTAGATTCGTCAAATGGGCCAAAGATTGCCATTGTTCCCCATTTTAATAAGCAATTTTTGATTAGCGATGAAGCACACTTCTGGTTGAATGGCTACGCCAACAAACAAAACTGCCGCATTTGGAGTGAAGCTAATCCTCAAGAGTATGTCGAAACACCTTTACATCCAGGAAAACTGACTTTTTGGTGGGATCATTGATTCTTCTTTAAAAACGATAATGGCCAGAATGATTGCTTACTTTTTCATTCCTGAAATGAAAAACCATGATGTTCAAGAGCTGTGGAACTATCAAGACGGCGCAACATGTCGCACAGCGCGATAATTTTCGATTTATTGAAGGACTTATTGGTGACCGCCTAATATTACGTTTTGCACCTGTGAATTGGCCTGCATTGGTGTATGTGGATAATCCACAATAGCTCAACCATTTGGAAAACTACGTTCAGATTGGACTACATCCTAGCCAGCCATGGCGATCGTATCGTTGTTTTACTGCAATTTAAAGTTCTATAGATCTAAAAAAAACACCCTTTATATAGTAAAGAAACTTAAGTAGGGATTGTATAAAAAATCGTCCGTCTCATCTATTAAATTTTGAGTAATTTCTATAGCGTATAGAATCGTCGATGTTAGCTTTACCTAAACATACCAATTTTTGCTTTTTTCCCCCACCACTCCCACATCAACGTGTAATTTAGATGTTTTGGCTGTCAACGCGACAGTCAACGATTGTTGCACATCCTTTGTGCTGGCGCCCCCTGCTACCGTCCCCGGTTAGCATGATATCATATTTAAGGCTGTTGATTTTCAATACGAATGAACCCTGCATCTGCCTACTTCAAATGTTCGAGGAGTCATGTAATACGCTTCAAGTGACATTTACAACATATTGTAATGAGTACACTCGGAACAGTGGGTCGGTCCTGTTTGCTGCTTTTTAAGTAGCTGCTAAGTATTTTCATTATGTGCTTGACAAAGAAAAAAAAAGACCCCAATGATTTTTATGAATTATGACTGACAGGACATAAGCCCCACCCTGGTGCAGCACCTTCAGCATCCCCAGCATCCCCAGCATCGAGACTTGCTACAGTTCTATTAATTTTTTTTTACAACAATTTTATGCTCTGCGTTGTGCGTGAGAATTGCGCCTTTTCAAGGCACAAAAGTGACATTGGACTTTGTTGCACATTGTTTGTTCAGAGTTGTTATTGTTGTTGTCGTTGTTGCATGCCCCCTTTGGCTTTGTTTGCAGAGGCTTTGTATGCAAATAAATTGGCGGTCTAGACGCGCACGTACAATAGCAGTTTTAATTTTAAAAGTGCCCATAAAAAAATGCAAGTATTTTTTGTATTTTTTATTTGTTTATATATATATATATAATATATGGTTTATACCTATCGTTGATATTTTGTGGAATATTTCGTAACCCACAATGCAACATTAACTTTGAACAAAAGTTGCAGTGTGACCGAAGGCCAGCGAATTGACAAAAAGATTTAAAAGAAAACTTTCGCAAAAAGTACCAAAATATCCGTTGGCGAATTGAAGCAATTTCATGGCGGGTGACAATAAAAACATTTAAAACAAATGTGATTAATAGATTGTATTTATAATAAAGTTTTCTGAATAAATTTATAAATTTATTTAGTAAACAAAATTTAACTGAAAATGAATTGCAGTTTTTTCTTAAGAATTTAAAATATAATAGCAAAAAAAAAATTAAATTTTAAAGCGAATTAATATTTTTTTGATGTTATAATTAATTTATTTAATTAGTTGCGTGCACAATTTTTATAAATTTATGCACTGTACCATATGGTCCTTTGTATACCATACATAAGCATCATATACATTAGAGAAATCCTAAAGTTCACGGATTTATTAGGAAAGTTGATTTACCTATGTCCGTTTACCTGTCTTCGTGAACACCTTCATCTTTGAGATGGCGAGAGGTAGAGCAACATTTTCTTCTTTATGTTTTTGATATCGTGTATATATATAGTATAGTAAGGTCCATGCCTGACGACTGAATGCCGCCAAAGTTACGACTCGGAAGAAGATACGATCTACGCTTTCCTTAACGCGAGACCTAGAGAAATTCAGAGACTTCATTGGGTATGCATGATTGTGTCCTCTACA
Organism: Chymomyza procnemis; assembly: GCA_035046065.1. Classification (NCBI taxonomy): domain Eukaryota; kingdom Metazoa; phylum Arthropoda; class Insecta; order Diptera; family Drosophilidae; genus Chymomyza; species Chymomyza procnemis. The sequence continues at coordinate 3,308,964 of JAWNOJ010000023.1, read as the reverse complement.
CAGTTGGATACAAAACTGCCTGCGGAACTGGTACAGGGTGATTTCTTGATACCAACTCCTTTTATTCAACAGGAGGAATGACCACGGCTTTTCAAATTGTATTCCTGCGATCCTTAATATTGCTCAGTGGATCTCGGACAACAGGTGGAAAGGGATGACGATCGGTATCTGTAGTGACAGTCAAGCTGTATGGCGCGCCCTTCGACGCACAGACTGCACGTCGTTATAAGGTCTGTCTTATCTGAATACCTGGACACTCTGGTATACATTGAAACGAGATATCAGATAAATTGGCAAATCGAGGATCGGCCACCCCAGCCTGTGCTCCTGTGCCATTCATACCATACAAACATATGGATAACTTGGGGTTAAAAACTGACCCAACATGCACGGTCTGTCTCGGGGTGGCTGATAATGCCAAGCGTTTCCTATGCTATTTTTCAGCTTTTTCAAGAACAAGGCTGCGCACCCTGGACAGCGATGTACTCCAACGAGCTGGACAAATTACCACTACAGTCACTTCTCAACTTTCTCCGAGAGACGAAAAGGTTCGTGTAGTAGATCTCTCTACATTTCACTTTTTCTCTTTCTCTACTCCCCAATCAGTATCTCACCCTTTCCCTTTCTGGTGTGCTATCACAATGGGCTATTTGGCCTGAGTGTCTGAGGCGGTGCCCTTGTCACCTCTGCTACCCTCACATCTATCTAGAGAGAAAGAAGTCTTACATGAATAATTCATTTCCTTATAGGGACTAAACTCAAATTCAGCACATACTGTTGATGTTTCCAAGCACTGTATAATTTAATACATATAGCTGTCAAAAAGCAAATCAGTGATTTTGAAGTTATCTTTAACAATTTCGGGTTATTTTACTAACTCAAAGAATGCATCGAATGTGATCAAATTAATTAATCAAAAATTCCTCATAGTTTAGTTCATTTGTTTCCCCCGATATTGTGACCCAATTCAGTACTTACAATATTTGTAGACTTTCGAAGTATTGTATCAATATCGATCGACATAATTAAAATGACAAAATAAAAACATTTTCACAATGTTTTTTAATTCTATAGAAATGTCAACAAAACTGAAAAACTGTAAGAAATGAATATTCCGCACGGAAAGAACAAGTTTAGAATTTAAAGTCTTGAGAAGTAGTTATAATTTATAAACTTCATAGATCAAAACGTTACCAAAGAGTTAATTCAAAGTGTTTATAGTGAATCAGATTCGTTAATTCTTAGCGCAAATTTGTATCTTATTCATTGATTGAATCATCATCTTGCCGGTCGGATTATAGCAATATAGATAGGCAGGAAAATTAGCGATACGCAAAATAATTAGATTTTTTAACAGTAAATACAAATAAATCCCTTTTTTTAGATGAAATCATAGCAAATAAGAAGACAACGCCGATTCAAAAAGTAAAGCCAAGATTCCCAAAATTTCGAGTTAAGATTTTTGCACTTAAATAGGTTCTGCTTCAGATTATAGATCACAACAGATCAAATGGGTGCTTCAATATTCCTTAGTCGCCTTCAATTGAAAAGAGCGTTCGAGAGATTTGAACTTGTTAAGGATTGAAGAGCTGGAGCTTCGTACACCAACTAGCTAAAAGTCTATAATTCTTTATTGCAGAATAACAAGCTCAGGAATGATCTTATAATAACAACAACATAAGGTAGACAATTCTATAAGGCGAGCAATATTATCACGAAATAAGCCTCTGATTCCCCACCAAAACAGAACAAATGTTGGAACCAATGGAAAAACATCAGTTGAATAAGTTTGGCGACTCCGTTTTGTCTCCGCAGAATAACAAGCTCAGGATTGTTTTAATAATAATAATAAATTAAATTTTTAATTAATTAAATTTAAGGCGAGCACTAATATCAGTAAAATCTGATTCTGAACTGTTAGTTTTAAGAATAGTCGCATGATTGAGAAAGCATTAATCCGTTTTTTGATAGTATGATTCTATTCTATTCTTCTACTATATGGATTGATAATATGATTTTTTGCAAACTTTATTTTAATTTAAAATTCTTTACTTTTTATGACTAACTTTAGATAAATGCTTTTATAAGAAACTTAATCAGTTCAGCATTTATTGAATGTTCATTAAAAAGCTTCCTTTATATTATTTCATTATTATTTACTCCAAAGACATACAGACAATTGATATACGAGTGCCATACGCATTTCACATATTTATGTGCATTTTTTTCAACACAATCTTAATTGAAATTCATTATGAATATTTTATTTAAATTTTCGAGCCAACGTTTTGGGCTACTAAAACTATTTTCAACAACTTTTTCACGTTTTGTGCAACATGTTTTTTACGGCATTACAAAGGCACAAAAACTTACAGCACATTTGCGGAAAAATGCAAAAAAAAAGAAAAAAAAAAACCAAATAAAACGAAAACATTTAAAATGTGAAACATGTTACATGTTTTATTTTGTTTTTGTGTTTTTATTGTTGTTGTCGTTGACTTTACTTTCCATGTATTCCCATATTCCATGCAACAATGAAATTGTTCTATGTTAATTCGATGCAAAATTTTCGTGTAACGTCACACATGTCTCTCTGTCTCGATATTTAAATGGAAAAACTGCACAAAAAGTAAAAACTCTGTTAATAAAATAAATAAAACATAAATATGGTAAATTCGAAAAAATGCGCATTTTTCGAATGAAATAAAAAATATATAATATTCAACATTTCTATTTTTTTTTTTTTACATTTCGTAAGTTTAATGAAATGTAAACATTGATTGTGTCGAAACATTTTGTGGTTTCGTATTTTCCTTATTGAAATTTAATCAGATTGTGATTCCAATACTAATACAAGCTGAAATTGGTAAAGAGCAACTACATACACTTAATATATACCCTGCAGTTTGCGGTAGATATCGAATTACACTGGTAATAACATAAAGGGTGTTTTTTTTCGAGATATAGAACTTTAAATTGGCATTACTGTTCAAGATGGCGACCGACTTATTAGCGCTGAAGTGATTTATTCTCAGTTTGGTTTGGCAATTCATCATGAATAGACTCACGCCTAAGCAATGCTTGCAAATAGTGCAATTTTATTTCGAAAAAACTGGTTCTGTGCCGAATACGTATCGTGCACTACGTCCATTTTATAGTCGACAAAATCGTCAATTACAGAAGTTAATTAGATTAACCATGGACCATTTTCGCACCACCTTTTGATAACTCCTTATTAATAACTCATAATCCCACAGACGCCATACAGTGCGTACAGAAGAAGCTATTGCTGCTGTAGAGCGTAACATTGAGGAAGACCCGAATGAGTCCAGTCTCCATTGAGCACAGGAATGGGATCTGTGTCCATCCACTTTATGGAAGATTTTGCGGAAGGATCTTGTTTTGCGTGCTTACAAAATCCAACTCGTGCAACAATTGAATCCAAACGATCATCAAGCAAGGCGTAGATTCGTCACCCAAAACGAGATTGCCCGATTTTTATAAGCGAATTTTGAATGGCTACGTCAACCAACAAAACTGCTGCATTTGGATGGAAGCTAATAGTTAAGTGTATGTCGAAACACCGGTACATCTCGAAAAGTTGACTGTTTGGTGCGCTCTATGGGCTGGTGGTACCATTAGTTCTTCTTTAAAAACGATGGTGGGCAGGATGTTACAGTCAATGGTGATCGGTATAAAGACATGATAACTAACTTTTTCATTCTTGAATTGAACAACCATGATGACCATGAGCTGAGATTTTAGACAACATGTCACACAGCTCGTGCCACAATCGACTTTTTCACAGCTATGTGTGGTGACCGCCTAATATTTCGTTTTGGACCTGTGAATTAACTTCCAAGATCTTGTGATTTAACATCGCTAGACTACTTTCTGTGGGGCTATGTAGAGTTACTGGTCTATGCGGATAAGCAACAATCGCTTAACTATTTGGAAGACAATATTCGTGGCCACAAATGTTGGAAAAAGTCATCGAAATTTGGACGTCCAGATTGGACTACATCCAAGCCAGCCGTGGCGGTCATATGCCAGAAATGATATTTAAAAACGTAATGCCACAAGATTATCTTTCGTATAAATAGGATTCATGTCAATCGAATAATCTATCCAAAAAAACTGATTAATTCTTAGATAAACATTGCTATCTTACAGTTATTTAATATATTTAAATAGTATATTCTTAATAAAAACGAGAAATATAATAATCACTGATGCATTTCAGTTTATTTCGAAACTTTTTATTGATTGGCTCTTTTATACTTTGACAAAACCATGTGTAGTTCTGGGAAACACTGAAAACTGAAAAATTTAATGGAATTCGATCATAAAACAAACGGATCTCAAAAAAATTTTATGAAAAAATCAATTTTATATTCGATTTGCAGAATGAGAGTTATTAGATATATTCAACCGACCAGTATCAAACTTGGAACAGCATTTGAAAATACTGAAGAACCTTAGGCGAAGCGAAATTATTGATGAGATATTTGAAAGTAAACGAAATACAATTTTTTGAAGAAACAATTTGACATAGTTAAACATTTTTGATCAGATTGAAAACTTTTACAAACAGCATTTGGTACGGATAACTTGACCAACAAACGAAATACAAAGAATTTAATGCACAACTCTTGGGGTTTGCTTGCGAATAACGAACTAAATAAACTCTGGATGTTACATAAGTTTTAAGGTTGCACAAACTTAAAATATCCTTTTAAGCAAAAATTATTCAACATTTGAAATTTTTTAATTTGACTAGAAGGTAGACAAATTATTTACCTTTCATTTTAAATATTTACAAATCGTATAAAAATGAATCATTTAAAAATTTTGCAGAACATTTGCACTTTCCAGTGGACAATGATTCGCACGTATTGTTTATACTTTTTTTTTGTTAATCTTTGGCTGTGGCGCATTTAAAACTCACATACAAAAGTCGACAATTGCTTCCAACTGAGCTGCAGGGTCCATAAAACTTTCATATAAATATATATATATATATATATATATGTAGGCCAAGAACACCTTGAATCCAGCCAGTTAAGGCGACTAAAAGGTAAATACGATTTGCATTTGAAAGGGCTCGACTTTTAATGCAAAAAGAAGGCCGGGAAGTTGGTGGAATTTATTAACGCTTTCATTGCACATTGGGGAATATCCGCACATTTCCTTTGTGGCTCGTAGATTTATAGTTCCATGTGCATGCAGTACAGTAAAATTATATTATTATTTCTTTAAATATAACAGGCGGGCTTTAGGCATCTGCTAAATTAAATTAAATGGCATTTTTCGTAACAGAAATTAACTGAATGAGTTTACTTAATCAGATTTAGTTAAGTGAATTTCAAAAAATGTGTGAACGCAATCGTTTCGGCTATATTTGGCTTAAAAATATGGCCGAAAAAAAGACAAGTCGAGTTTAAGGACATATTATATTTTTCACGTTGAATTCACTTTTTTAGTTAAGATTATTTTTTCTAATGAGTTTCATTTGTTCTTTAGCTAAGAACATTTGGTGCAAAATTTAAACAATTTGTTAAAGGTTTAGAATTTATGACACCGAACCTCTAAATAGCTTTTCGTAGGTAAATTTAAAAAAAAAGTCTTAAAAGTAATAACGAGCCGATGCAAATTTTTGCTTAATTTTCGGCGAAGATTTTATTATAATACATAAAAGGTATTTTGTTACCAGTGATTTTTATTCTTTTTTTGCAAGATTGATTTTAACAGCTGATGCGGTTTACATGCAATGAATTTTCTCCATAATTTAACCATGAACCGACTTTCAATTGAATTGCGTTTGCAATAAATTCAATAAACATTGAATTTCACTTTGTTGGTAAAGCCAAGTGAAGAAAACTTTTATAGAAAATTTGATTTTAGGCATTATCTCATTTAATCTTTAGATGAAAATTTGGCATATTTGGGCTAAATTGGAACCAGAAACATTGAAAACCCTACTAATGCTTCCCAAAAAAGTATAGTGTGCGAAAATAGGAATTTTATTGTGAGTTTCGGTTCTGCTACCAAGCGATTTCAACAAGTCGTTTCCAGTTGAGAGGCGACTTCGATTATCATTGCGCTCGTTTTGTTGGAACAAATAATTTAATCAATCAACCAGCGACAACATTTGATAAAAAATAAACCCTCTAACGGCTATCTTCCATGGAAATAAATGTGAAATGTTAAAATTTCCGATACGAGAGTATCTTATTACAATATAATAAATTATTAGTAACACTTGTCGGACTATCTTATGATAATGAGTTTTCCTACGATTTTTAATTAAAATAAATATTTTTGTTTGTATAGCAAAAACATTTTTGAATTGCTAGTAAAACACAAGTTAATTCAGATTAAATAGAACCATTTTTTTTTGTTTAAGAAGTAATTCTTAAGAAACTAAACATACTTAAAAAATATTTATTATTTGAAATGTAGGGAAAGTTCGAGCAGTGCAGGAGTAGGGTTTCTCTTTTAGACGAAGTTACTGATAATGGCGCATCTTATCATTGTAAGATTTTGTTTCTACAAATTACTTTCACTCAAATTGTATTCTTTCATTGCATGAAAGACACTTTGTAGATCCAATATTATCTGCTGCATGTATTATTTGACGAAAAGTTGACTTCGATGATAATAGCAGTAGCAATGCTAGGATTGAGCCTAAACGAGGTAATGCTTCTTTGGGCATTCTTAACTTGGTTATACTAAAAGCAATTTTTTCACAGAATTCAATCAGGAAAGTATCTTTTCGGAGCTTGGCCAAATTTGTGATGAATAAAAAGTAAAAGTTCAAAACTGAAAACACTTGAATACCAATATTTTTAGGACTCAATGTTAAAAGCTTCATCCAAAAGGTTTCCAGGCAAAACTGATGACCTCGGCAGAAATCAAACCAAGGTAATGCACTTCAACCACTCCAGCCAAGGGAGTGGCATGGATGATGACTTCATAAACCGAATCGTCAAAGCCCGATCAGCATTTGGGAGACTCTTCCTCATCTGGAGCAACAAACAAATAAGCAGACGTACAAAGCTCTGGATCTACAATGCGTGGGTTAAGTCCATACTGCTATATGATAGTGAGACATGGCTTACCACCAAAAAGATGAAGCAGAGACTGGAAGTCTTCAGCAACAAATGCTTGAGGATTATATGCGGGATATTCTGGCCAAACAGAATATCCAATGCAGAGCTGTCTCTTGCCACAGGTGAGCATCCTATATACCTCCAAATAGGGAGAAGTAATGGACGTGGATAGCGCATGCTCTCAGAAGAAATCCAAGCAGTATTGTCAGAATGAACTGGACTCCCCAAGGTAGCAGACGGATCGGATGACCTAAGGCAGTCTGAAGAAGATTCATCCTCCAAGAATTGAGCCACACAACATGGAACAGAGCGAAAGAGACGGCGCAAAACAGGGTTCATTGGGGAAGGCTCTAGTAGAGGACCTAAGTTTCCAAGCTGAATCAAAATATGAAAAAAATACAACCCGTAGCGCTTTTATTATTAATATTCATATCTACCCATTGTCTTTATAGATTCGAGATATTGTACAAAAAAAAATCGTGTAAGTTTAAATTAGTTAGTTGAAATTGATTTCGAAAATTATTGTAAGTTTGGTATGAAGTTCAAATAAAGACACTGAATGTTCTATAGACATAATCTAATCATAGAACAGGTTCGCTGCTTTCTCTATTATGGATCAGTTAAAATATGTTAAAGGGAGTTTTTGTTTCGAAGTTATGGGTTTTCGTGGAAATGGTTTGCTTTGTACCTATTGTCTTATTAATAATTTTCATAAACTTGTGAATTAACAATTATTTTGTTTGAATCCACAGCAAACTTTTATTTCGCTTAAAAAATGGTAACAGCTGAAACATGGTATTAGAGTAGTATATTTGCTTATTATTATCGTATTATTGCTAAAAGTTAAGCCTCATTTAATTCTAAACAATAGCTAGCATAATCAGTTAGTTAGTAATTAACTTTAATGATATGGCAACTGCCATAATACGATTGTCAGTATCATCGTTGATATTCGTTAAAGGCAACAGTAGACAATAATTAAATGGCATTAAACTTGACCACATGATATGCTTTGCACTTAAACCAACATGAACGCAACTCCATGGACTCCCACACGCACACACACACACCTGTAGCATACATGTGGCATGTTGTGATGTGCACAGCAGCACCGTCATTTGCAATCACCGATGTGGAGCGTGCGCGAATGCAGAACGCATCCGCATCCGTTTCCGGCAGCCGCTAACAACACGAAACCCACGAAACGGAAGTCGGTGTTGTATGGTCTGTTGCGTACGTTTGCGCCTGCACCTGGTCACACTGGGCGCATCTGTATCTCCCTCACTCATTCACCTCTCTCATGTACGCCAGTGTGTCCATGTCCGAGTGACTGAGTGTGTCACCTTGGTCATTGCGTGGCTAAGCATTACAATGTGCAATGTAATGAAAACTAATTAGAATGCTAGTTTGGTTAGTCGGCCTGCAAATGGAAAATATTTGCATCCAGAATCCAAACATTTTTTTTCGTACTTGAAATGTATCTGTTGGAACTATTTGTGGTTTGGCTAACTTCAAAGCCGCAGCGTATTTTGGAAAGAGTCATCATTGAAAAATATCTGCAGCAACGTGTGTGTTAGTTCCTTTTAATTGATTAAAAGAGTTTTGTGGTAAATTTGTTTTTGAAAAACAGTATTTTAGTAATCAGTGTTATCCAAATAGTACTACGTTTGTAAATCAGTAGACTATAGAGCTATACACCAACTTCTAACATAAAGTTTATTTGGGCTTATGATATTCTGTGTGTCATATGCTTTTTCAAGCAAAATGATGATTTTTGAGATTCCCAAGCATATGCTAAGCATAAGCATGTCTAGCAAACAGGCGATAATTGTATAAGGACATCCATCCCCGTTGGGATTCATCTATGGACTGTATATCCCGATTCCCGTCTTCATCCAGAGCGATGACAGAATGGTGAAGGGGAAGCAAGCTGTGTAATCATGGTTCTGATTTGAATGGCCGAAAAATTGCTTAAGCTTCAAGTAAATTCTGGTAAAATGGTTTTGTGCATCGTATGTATTAAGTTTGAGCGACTGGTTAAACATATACAACCGATTTTTGTGCTGTCACTGCCAGCTCCCATCCAAGCCGAGTGTAGCCTTACTCCATTTTTAAAGCTTTGCGGTCTAAAAATCCCTTAAACCGTTTCAAATTCTACAAAAAACATAGCAGATTTACACTTCAAGACTTCATTAATACTTAACAATCAATATAAGTCTTACAAGTACTTTATTACTTTATCTACTTGTTTTTTGCAAATAACTGGACGCTACTCAGTGCTCTCTGACATTCACACATGTTTGCATACCTAAATGACACACAGGCAAAAAAAGAAAGAAAAGAAAAACTGAACCCACGAATCTTTTGGGTAATCCCATAGAGAGAACTTGAAACTGAGCTAGAATGTGTAGCTGATTTTGACAAGTGTCACATGCAACATGGTAGCCGGGTTACATGTTAAATGTTCTTTCAACTGACACAAGGAATTTAATTTATTTTGTGAGCATCAAGACAAACCCAGAGCTCGGCAGATGTCAAATTAACAGCATTTGAAAGGAACAAACGCCAATTGGCTGGAACTCTCTCTCTCTCTCTGTACCAGCATGTGGGTGTTTTCCAGCTTGAATTTGCAATTTAAAGCAACTTTTATGGGAAGCTTTAAAAGTGTCAGAAAAGGGCCTGTTATATAATTAGAAATAATATGAAACTAGTTAGAAACAACTAAAACTAATTAAAAGACAAGCTTACTCTTATATATATAAATATACATAATACAATAGATAGATAGTTATATAGATACTAGCCTGCTATTTGCCATTTAGGGTTTATTGATTGTCTGTTATTAGATATACTTATACTCCCTGACGCACAGACAATAGAGCGACGAGCAGTTTCAGTATCAGAATGGAAATACGATGCCTTGGGCACTTCAATTGAATTGTTCAACTTGGCCAGCTAGTCATAATGAAGCAGCTTAGTCGGATCAAAAACTGAGCCATAAGCTGGCTTAGACTTTTAATTTTAAAAGTTTTAAACTCTGTGTGCAAAACAAAAAGCGTATACAATTAAAAAAAAAATCCTAGAGAAAAAGGAAAAATGAAAAGGATTCCGTAGTTTCATTTTAATGCAATCAACAAACAAAAGCCAATTGCCATAGTGGCAAAAACCGTCGACAGCTGTGGAAATGTGCTTTCGATTGTTCGTTGGCCGGTTTCAATGCAGTAACCGGGCAGCTTTATAATAATTTTAAATATTATTTTTAACCAACGTAGCACCTGGGCGGCAACTATTGTCTGTGTCTGGCCGTGTACGTGGCTGCAGTGCAACTGCGATTAAGCACAGATTAAGTCGTAAATTACAGAATTTGGACAGGCCGCAGTTTACACATTCAATCTGTGAGCTCTGAAGACTCGGGGAATCTGCGTGTGAGTGTGTGAATGTCTGAGAGCCATGATTTTCATTTTAAAACAAGTTTAATTAAATATCTCGTTAAACATGCTGCAATTTTTTTCTTTTCTTTACTTTTTTTGTTCGTCACAGTGAAGATCTATAACGTTTGCATTGAAGAAATGGCAAAGTGCTGAAGGCAGCCAATATTTAGACTTGCGACAAGGTCGTTCTATTTTACCATTAATATGAAAAGAAGATTCAATTACATTTTTATTACTCTTACTGAGGGGTACTGTATATTTTGAAACTAATTTTGAACAGACATCGTTTTTGGCTTTAACTCGTGCTGAACACTTCAAGTTTACTTTACTTTATTTAATTTTGAATTAGTGTATAAGATCATAATGGTAATATGAAATATTTTATTTATAACACAAATAATTGAATTAAAAAGTACAAATAGTTCAATTTTTTATCAAATTTAGAATAGAAGAGATAGATTAGAGTGGTTTCAATAGTTTATGAGTTTCAATAGTTTATGAGTATAAGTTTTACCCAACCACCGAGGTGAAACAAAAAAGCTGATCAAATCAAGGTAAAAAGATCACTTGCACTTCACGATTGATGCTTGATTTACTTTTCCAATATTTTTCAAGATTATTTTTTGTAAGGATATCTTCAATTCGTTAAGCTTAATGCCTGTCGGACAATCGTTTAAATTTTTTTTAAGTCCTTCCATGCTTATGTTCAAGCAGCCATATCGATGAATTATGTCAGACAACTGGGCACTTATTAAAATTTTTTTCTCCCTCCATGTTCTCAATGAAATATCATTGCATTCCGATGCAGTTGCTCAGATAATTGGCTGGCAGCTCGTTACTGAGGCTCTGTCAGTGGCATATCATTTTGAGGCTTTTTGAAATATTGTGTAAAAATAATTAACGACTTGCCGTGTGTATATCTGCAAGCGTATCTGTATCTGGTTGGAAACGCAGTAAAATGTAGTTTCGGAAAACAATTGGTATAATAAAATGTACACACAGACAGATGTATATATGCAGGTCGAAATGTGCGTCTGTGTGTGTGTATCTGTGTTAAAACAAAAGCCGGCATTGAAAGGAGTGACGAGTTTGCAAGACAGCAGCAGCCTTTCAAAAGCTATATCATATTGTATGCAGTGCTTTTGTAACTCATACGCCATGTTGACAGCCAGCCCTTTCGTAGGCTTAACAAACAAACACACACACACACTCACCGACACACACAGCGACACGAACACCGAAACAAAGTACCAGCCATTTACACTTGTAATTATGTAAGCTGGCCTGTTCGAAGCAAACGATTTTAATTTGTGGCTTCAACGGATTAAACGAAAATGCAGCAGAAAAAACAATCTGAAATTTCATTACGTAGCCGCCGCGTAAAACCCTGGATACTTGAAACTTTGGCAATTGATGCAATTTCTGTGAATATCGCAGCTAAAAAGTCAAGTTTATTGTGGCGCATAAGCGGCCAATTTTATTACAGTTTAATCTTTTGCTTACCAACTTGCTCAACTTTGGCTAAATTGTTTCAATAAACTTTTATAGAAGGAAGAACCAAAAAAAAAAAGAAAAAATTCACAAAAAAAAATAGAACATCGTGTCCTTTAAGAGCGCTATAAAATCAACGGATGCGTACGCGTTTATTTGAGTGGAAAATCTCAGAGTATCTAATGTCTATGTTCTAGGTTGGTACGCCAAGTGGTAAACCAGTTACTTAGCCAACTTTTCCAACGACGACAGCCTTTTCACATAAATAATCTACAAAAATTACAATAAAAATCAATTTCCATATTCAATTTTGCTAAGTGGCCGCAGCAGCGTATTTTCACATTTCCACATTTCCATAACTTTTGCACGCGCTCCATCAATGGCTGAAAAATGTTTATTGGAATATGAGAAAATGAGCTTGCACATTTCCATTTCCTTTCGCTTTTGTTCGCCTCTCTTTGCATGCAAATAAATAATATACAGATTTTTGTTTAGTTAAATGTTAACGAAATAAACGAGAACTATGTTATGATATTACGCACAATTCCTCAACGTCAGCATTTCGGTACCAAAGAATTCTCCGGACAGGAGCTTATTTGTGTGCGTTTAACGCGTCCACAAGCAAAAAAAAGGCAAAATAGCTACAACTAACTACAAGGATGTGAATGAGTAGATCTGGCTTGGGACATGGGGAGAGCTAAACAGCAGCCATAGTTCTAGGACCCAACGCCATTGTGTGACACATTTCCATTTATCGTTGTTCCAAAATGTTTTGAGAATTTCTTCATTTCTGTTTTGGTTGTTGGCTTTTTTTTGCTTTCTTGGCTTCTAACTTTTTCAGCTACTGGGTATTTTTTTTTGTGTTTTTCGTATTTTTTGGTGGCAAGCTTTTATTTACTGCAGCATTTTGGGTGCGTCCAAACAATAAAGGCAAAAGTGAAAGGAGAGGTAAATATTACCCGAAAATAGTGCGCAAAAACGTAGTAAAATGGAGCAGCTAGGAAAAGGGAATATAAAAGTGCCAAATACCAACACGTTAAATTGAATTTAAAGTAAAATGAAATGAAACGAAATGAAATTTAGCCTGTCAGCTAGTTGGCCAAGTCCAATGAATAGTCCCTTTTGTGTCCTTATGATACAACAAAAAGCAGCAAAAGCAATTGATATAAGCAAAACATGGCAAACAATAAGGACCAAGCAAAAATGCAAACAACAGAAATTCAAAATGCAATGTTGAAGCACAAAAATTGCGTTTATCTGGGCTATAAGGTTTAATTGTGCCATATTGAAATTCTGCTTAAAGGAATACATTACTTTGAATTGGTCAACTGCGGCAGCCTAAGGTGAACAGTGGGTTTAATTTGAAAGTTTTTTTTTTCGGAAAAAGATGAGATAATTCTATTCTTTCATCTTTGATGTGAGAGTACCTTGCGTATACGTAATTTGAGAAAAAAATATGTAATATTGTAGTAAAAAAAATTTGCTGCAATTCGATTTTATTTCCAAAATATAGAGTTTACTCAATTGTCTTTCTAAGAAATGTTTATCATCGCTTGTACATGAAACAATTCTAAAGTAATTGTAAAGAAACTTACCACTCGCTTACAAAAAAGTTCGATGCGTTTTTCGATTACTACCTGATCTTCAGATCTTCGTAAATTTAAGAATAAAGCGTTATTAGCTACTTCGAAATTTTTACCAAAAAGCCTAGGAAAGAAACAATTCTGCACTTAATGATCCTCAGCATAACTTTTGAATAGTAGCCATTAAAATTCATCCCTATTTTGCTATCTTGATTTACGTCTTTGTTCGCCTATTACAAATTATTAGTTAAGATTAACCGATTTCCTTTTACCTGTTGTCTTCTTAATTTAAATTTCTGGTGGAAATGGTTTCTTTACCCTTCTGATTATGATACGGCTTAAGATTCGAAGCATTTCCTGGCTGTCATTTTAATTCAACAAAATGAAGCACATGATACGATCTTTGTTTGCTTTGTTTGGCCATGACAACCCATTATCGAGTTACAGCCGACCCCTGCTTTGCGCACGCCTTCTCCAGTTGGTCACTCCATGTGAAGTTATGTGCTTCTCCGCTTGGTCATAATATGATCTTTACCCATCTATAAGCCTTTAGAGGGGTCCGAAGGGTACTTTGGCTTGTAGTTTAGAGAAGCACTAAAGCTTTAATGTACGCGGATTGTTGTTTTTTTAGCAATTTATTTATGAAAATCGATATAATCGATTATACTTGTAAGCTGCATAAGCTAGCAAGTAAAACTACAGAAGAATATTTAACGGTTAACAATTATGAAAAAGGAATAAAAAATTTAGACTAAGCCAAACTAACAGCTATATTTCGTTTTTACAACGAAATATAAAAAATAAATATCGATTCATTTGGAGACTTTAAGGTCTGAGCATAAAGTCAATTCCGCAATTAATTTGATTTAAGTTTAATAGCTCAAAGGACTCAACAAATTGTTTTATTAATTTTCATCCGACAAATACGTATTTCTTCTGAATTTCTTTCCCAAATGTATAGATTTTAGTTATATTTTATGATCGAAGAGGTAGATATACAATTTAATGGCTTGTAAATTATAATTACGATTTTAGCTCCCTAAAATAAAGTAAAGTGTTATTTGCCTAGTTATTTGCTGAAAGTAAATCGATTTAGATATATCTCGCATAACATCAGGTTTCTTGCACATTTGACAGCTTAAAAATTACAATGCATTTTTCCCAGTTACGGGTTTATGTGCTGATATTAAAGTTTAATCAATCTTTTACAATGTTAAATCACAACAACAATTAAAATAAAAAAAGCAATTATTCTTATCAAGCGAATAATCGGTTAAAGCAACTTTAAATAGATCCTCTGCAGCATTCTACCTTATATATAACAGATTGGAGGACTAATCATACATTACATAGAACAGCTTTTTATTGCAATGTTTATACCCAAACATATGCAGAATTGATATTATGCAAAAAGTGCATCTGAGATTCAACTTGTTTACAGATTCCAAACCAATGATTCCATACCATTGTTGACAGAACTTTCATCAGTAGATTATTATAAATTTATTTGTACCATCACTACCCTAGTCTTTAAATTAACGCTATTTACCCAAGTAAAGTAAATCTTTATGTTAAACGAAGACACCGCCGTTGTGATTCGCCAATAAATATATCTGGTCACTGTTCCCTGCAAACAGCTATTAGATAGAGATATCTTCATGCCTCCGCCTTAGCAGCATGCCTTCGCATAGTCAAGGGCAATAAATTAATTTATTTATTAGTAAGTCGCATTTGTTATTATCTTAATTAATAAAAATATTCCATTTTAAAATTTCTTTTGATATCTACCCAATTATTTATTTATAACTTTAAATTAATTGCAAATAATGGCATATAGTTGCCAACACAAATTATCACGACCCTTAGCCAAAATATGAAAATTTTCCAAGCAGCTACATTGCCCCAA
The DNA here is from genome assembly GCA_035046065.1 of Chymomyza procnemis. Lineage (NCBI taxonomy): Eukaryota > Metazoa > Arthropoda > Insecta > Diptera > Drosophilidae > Chymomyza > Chymomyza procnemis. The sequence goes on along the minus strand of JAWNOJ010000023.1, from coordinate 3,293,441 downwards.
ATTTATGTTCAATTTTGCTCAATCACAAGAAATCATAAATTCAATCAAATGTCATTAGCCACAGCAAACTTTCGTTTGCAACTATATGGGATCTCTAAGCAGAGCTTAATAGCTAATATTGATACTGTGCTTCTTCTACAATCGAACAAATTATTAAACATTACAAAGTACATTTCCGAACGACCGCTGAATTTATATAAAACTTAATGCGATACTCAAAAAATAAAAATGGCTGGAAAGCAATGCGGATGCGAAAGGAATCGTAGGGAATTGTATATTTATTGCCTTTATTAGTGAGTCGATTGAAAAATTTACAGAGCTCAAAGTTGTATCTACAACGCTTCAATTCACTTTCAGTCAGTTCGACTGGGAATGGATATGGTCTGGCAACGCCAGCGACTGCCAACAATTCATCTTGGCTTGTTTTGGTCCAAACTTTGCGCTCCTGCCGTAAGAGAAGGCCAAAAAATAAAAATAAAAAATAAAAAGTGAAAAAAAAGAAAATGCTTGCAACTGTATGAAACTGGCACAATTGGCAGTTGGAGAAGGATATACTTGACGCGCTTTATTATGTTTTTCACTTGAATTTAGCTGAATGTTTTTCTTTTTCACTCACTTTATACCTTTTTTTTGTTTTTTTGGATTTGGCTTTCTCATTTTTGGGTATTTTTTCTTTTTACTTTATTAAGCATTTCTTTGCTGCTTAGTGCTTCATATTACACTGACTATATCGCGTATAGATAGCGAGCAAACTGAGTTACAGCATCCATTTTGTTTAGTATTATTTTTACGCTTTGTTTATTTGGTTTCAATTTTAACTGTTTTTATCATTGTTCTTTGTTTTTGTTTTATCCTCTCTGCTTTCTGCTGCTGTTCGTTCGTTCTTGCTATTCCGTTTCCGCTGTCGCTTGGCAAAGGCCGATTAGTTGATGAAAATTGAGTACAACATGGCGTATGAGTAATATATTACGTATCAGCCATATATAAGGGCATTTATAACTAAAGGGTGTTTTTTTTAGAGGTACAGAGCTTTCAATTGCAATAAACCAACGACAGATTATTCGATTGCCACGGCGATTGTTGTATTTTGAATGGTTAAGCGTTTGTGGCTTAACCGCATAAACCAATGACTTTACATAGCCCCAAATCACAAGATCTTGGAGTTCAATTCACAGGTCCAAAACGTAAAATTAGGCGGTCACCAACGTGTCTTTCAAGAAATCAACTCTGGAACGAGATATGCATGTTGCGCTGTCTTGTTGGATCCATACCTTCTAGATGTCGTGGTTGTTCAATTCAGGAATGAAAAAGTTGGTAATCACTATTATCGTTTTAGAAGTGCGGATCAATGATGAAGATACACTTAAGGATTGGCTGCACTCCAAATGCGGCAGTTTTGTTTGCGGACATAGCCATTCAACCAGAAGTGTGCTTTATCGCTAAACAAAAATCGCTTAGGAAAATCGGGGACAACGGCAACCCCTTTTGGACCCATTCGATAAAAATACGGCCTGATTGATGATCGTTTGGCTTCAATTCTTGAATGGCTGTTAAATCGGATGTCATCTAGAACAGTAATACCAACTTAAAGTTCCACACCTCGAAAAAAAAAACACCCTATACAAAAGCGACAGACACTTCGCACGTGGCAAACTTTGAAGTAACTGCAGCATAGACGTCCAATTTTTATGCAATATTCGGAAAATATACCACTGAAATTGCAATTGAAACTGAATTTTGGCAATTAAAAAGTTTTTCAGCATAAAAGTATTTGAAGATTTAAAGAAAATTGCCTTGAACTCAATGCGGTTTCTATCAATGCCGACTGCTCAGACAGATTAAACCGGAAACTTGAGAGAAAAAGTGCAAGTGACAGATAAGTTAAAGCTGGGCAAATAATAAACAGCGCACAAGCACACATATACAAAGATGTATCTTATCATTGCACGTGGCCAAGATACAAAGACCACACACACACAACACACACACGCAGCACAGAGGCAAACATTAACAAGTTAACAAGCAGACAAATAAACATGGCCGACTATAGACAACAAGTGCGCACATTTAGCCAGCTTTACACATATACGGAATACATATGCTGTATCTATGTGTTGAGGTAGATACATATCCTTATGTGTGTGTGTATGTTTGTTTGTTTGTGGCATTAGTATGCGCTCGTAAAAAATACTTTACGTCACTGAGAAACTTATTTCAATATGCATAGAGAGTGGCTTTGCGTGTGTGTGTGTGTTATCCCAGTGTGTTGGTTTGTTGCGCCTCAGGACACTTTGCATTTGCCTGTGCCAGCCAAGTGTGTGTGTGTGTTTTTTTCTCTGTATGCTTGTTCCTGGTCTAGCACCCATGCACCCCCAACATAGAGGCACTGCGACTGTCTGAGTATTTCCGGCGCAATTTCATCTTGGTATACCGCATATAAGTTGTCCATGTGTTTGCGTTTGAGTGTGTGAGTGTGTGTGTGTGTGTGCTTATGCGTGTTTGTGTTTGTCAGTTTACCTAATTACATTCCGGAAATAAAACGTTGACTGATTGCGCCAATAAATGAAAATAATGACGCACCATTGACTGCAAACTCGTAAAGCGGCGGAAGCAGCGCATTCAGCCTTAACGTCAGCGTCTAAACTTGGCCAACAAAGTTTTCACACACACATACACACACGCATATTGACATGACATCGCATTTGCCTCTTTATTTGTAGCCTTAACTCAATTTCTGGCTGGTATTCGAAATGTAACTCGTAACATTTTTCGACGAGTTTATTTCCTACGCAGCGTGTTAACTGATTGTCTGTGATTTTCTTGTTTTTAGATAATGAAAACATACTCTATATATATCTACATAGACACACACACATGCGCCTGTGTGTGCGAGTGTATGTATATGTCTCACTGAGTTAGCATATAAAAATAAATGTTTCCAAGTTAATGTTTTTATATGTTTCGGCGTACTTTGAAATTGCTGGCAATTTATTTTGTTATGGCCCCAAAAATTAACAAAGACTAAATTTAAGTACCCAAGCTTAACCTTATGTTTAGCATAAAAAATCAAATAAAACAAATAAATAATTGCCATGTTGTATGGCATAAATTGGTAACGTTTCGCTGGTTTTCAAAATAAAAGTGAAAACAAATTCAAGTGTATATTTTAATTTTAAGAATATGTGGCATAAAATTTTCAGTTTAAAATTAGTATAACCTTTCTTGTTGTTCTTTTATATAATGGGTGTTTTTTTTCGAGATATACAATAGATCTTTAAGTTGATATTACTGATCAAGATGGTGACTGATTTTACAACTGTCAACTGATGCATTTTCAGTTGGGTTTGGCAATTCATCATGAATAGACTCACGTCTGAACAACGCTTGTAAATTCGTCGAATGCCCCCCAAACGAGATTGCCGTTGTTCCCGACTTTCGTAAGGGAATTTTGGGGAAGCTAATCGTTAAGTGTATGTCGAAACACCGTTACATCCAGGAAAACTGACTTTTTGGTGCGCTTTATAGGCTGGTGATCATTGGTCCATACTTCTTCAAAAACGATGGTGGGCAGGCCGTTTCAGTCAATGATGATCGGTATAGCGACATGATTACTAACTTTTTCATTGCTGAATTGAAGAACCATGATGTCCAGGAGTCGTAGTTCTAGCAAGGTGTTTGGAGACGGTCTAATTTCACGTTTTGGACCTGTGAATTGGCCCCAAGTACTTGTGATTCAATACCTCTGGACTACTTTCTGTTGGGCTATATAAAATTATTGCTTTAAGCCACAAGCGCTTAACCATTTGGAAGACAACATTTGCCGTGTTATTGCCGATATAAGGCCACAGATATTGGAAAAAGTCAAAAGTCAAAATTGGACATCCAGATTGGACTACATCCGAGCCAGCCGTGGCGGTCTTATGCCAGAAATTATATTTTATCAAGATTATCTTTCGGATAAATAAGATATATGTCAGTCGATTAATTCATCATTGTTTTACAGCAATTTAAAGTTTTATACCTCTAAAAAAACATCCTTTATATATAAATCAATATTTAGGATAAGTGCAGGCTTTAAAACCGCATATATAACGATTTTAATACAAGATTTTATAAACTACCAAGCGAATATTTTATGAACAGAGTATTCATTCCTTCAGTTAAGTTAATTTTTTTCAACTTGAAAATAAGCTTTGCTTTCGGTCCTAAGAAATTTGACTTGCAAGTTATGATGAAAGAAAACTTCTTAAAAAAGTTTAAGAAGTTAAAATAATTCAAGCACGATTTTTGCTTATATCCTTTTCTAAGGTGTGAGTTTGCTTTCAGTGAACTGCGAAAGCTTTTCCAAAACTGGATCGATCATGCCATTGCGTCAATTATATTATTAATTTGGCACATTTGGATAAATACTTTACAACCGGATTTTACCTCATCTTTGGATGATCTTCCGTCTGGTTGTTTTAAAGTGCCTTTATAGCAGAGCAGAGATAACTATGACGCAATTTGATTTTTGGTTTCAATTGGCTCTGAAAATTTGATTAATTTAGGGCCCGAGGTCTGGGGGTTCACAATGAGACAAATATTTTCAGACGGTTGTACAGACTAGAGAAGTATCTATGGCATGATTTGATTAAGTAATGTACATCTTATATTCTCGATTTGAATGTATGAGTTAAACATGGACACTTTTTTTAAAGACTCTGTTATAAATATCTTCTTTTTATAATTAAATAAATCTGGCAAGAATGCTGCACCGATGTCAATATCACAACGCAAATCAAGCCCTACACACTCGGCATAAATTCTTTTCAAAAAATATTCTTATTTAAAGACTTGCCTTATAAATTCTACTTCAAAATGTTGTTTATTGCTTATATTTAAAACGTTGCAAATCGTGCTGGTCTATCAGAGACAAGTTTTGAATTTCTAAGTACTTCAAGAGCTTTAAATTCTTAAACAACCCTCTGCACTTTAAAGAAGTAATTACAAACCAAAGAATTTCACTGAAAATTTATTTAAAATTCATGCAAATCACAACTAAATCAAAGCTCTAATTACAGCTTCTGCGATAGATATGGCCATTCACAGGCAGTGGGCGTAATATGACGTCGAATTGGAGACCACTGAATGAGATTATAGAGCGAATGCTGAATCATCAGCCAAACTTTTTTCCGTTTGAGCCAGTGACCAGTGTGCGCTCCAAACATATTCTCAAAAAAAAAGGAAAAAACTGAGTAAAAAATATATAATCCTGGAAACTATGTCAATGCGTTTAAAAAGATTGGCTTATAGTTGTTGCAATGTAGCCGCATCTTGATGACTCTTAGCTGAAAAGTAAAAGATTTGGCTAAGAGAGACAAAGCCGAAATGCATTGTAAGCAAACAGCAAAATTAAGGAACTTAACCTTTAACTAATTTCAACACAATAACCCAAATTCAAGAGTTTGGCTTTCGGTCTGTTTGCAGACAACAGAGATAGAGAGAGAAAGAGAGAGAGCGAACTCAGAATCGGAGAATGTGCAGTTTTATGGGAACTGCAGTGCGCCGAATCATAACAAGAGAGAGAGCAATAATGAGAGCGTGCTGAGAGTGACTTGCCATAAAATTCATAAAACAGCTGTTTGATTTGTTGATGCTTCAGGCAAGCGAAGGATTCAAGCTATTAAGTGCTAGGACTTTGGTAGTATTAAAAAAAAGTGAATCAATTGAATTGAACAATTTTCTTAAAAATATATTAAAATTTCTTAAATGTTAAAAAATAAATTAAGAATACTAGTCTTATGCCAATTTAATTATTTAATTGAAGATTCTTAAAATGGAAGCTATTTTTATTGTAAAGGAAAGGATAATAGGATTAATAATTTTTTAACTGAAACGAAAAATCTCAATTTTTTAAGAACAAAAATAAAAATATGTAACAAAATCATGCAGTTGCTGTGTGAAAGTAGTTAAAAACTTTACCATATTCCATTTTTGTTTAAATCCATTATTAGAAAAATCTTCATCTGCTGAGTACAAATTGTAACCAGAATCGAGGCCACAGAAATGCATTTTAACCTAGATTCATTCTAAAAAAAAAAACTGCTATGTTTCCCCTCTTGTGTGATTTTTGCGACATTTAGATTTTTAGTTTTTATCTTCAATAAGAATATATTAAAAATGTAAAGTATTTTTATTCTGCATACTTTGTGTAAAAGTATAATAGATATATTAAGCTACCACTCTTTTCAGTGCTGCATAATTGAGCCAAAAAGGGGTTTAACCCTTCGAATTTCTTTGACTTAATGGTTAAAGCACCATCCAAGCAGTATGAAACCAAAAAGTTCAACTTCGTGTAACAAATTTAAAGTATGTTTAAAAGAAAACTTACAGTTTAATTTAGTATCTATAATTATTATCAGATATTGCATAAACTATTTCAAACAGTTTCCAAGTTATAATGTCTAAAACGAGGGGACTCCACATTCTTACCACATTATAATATTCCCTCTAAATGCGTTGATTGAAATATGTTCAACACTGCTAGACTGTTTTGTTGTCGATCGGCAATATCTTCTTCAACTAGATTGATATACTTATCTCTATAAATATCTTGGCTCCGAAGGTACCATTGTCATAACGCCATATAATTTTCATATTGATAGTCTGCATTAAAAGTACTATGTATGTGTGTACCCCGCACATTTAGGTAATGAGCATTTTGGGAGTTATCAAATGAAACACATGAGATATTCCAGGCTTTAATTATTTAATTCCTCTCTGATGTGTCGCCCGGCCTAAGTTCGATTGATTTTAATGGTTTTACTAGAAAAGAGCTTAGGTTGCAGATGGGCAGCAAACGCAAAAGCTGTTTCTTCGTCGCTGTGACGGCGAATAATAATGAAACTGCTTAAAGGCATGATTGTTTCGATTGAAGCTGTGCAACTTCGAAGAGCTCTTTACTATCTTTATTTATGAATCCGAAAAGCGTAAGTAAAGTTTGTTGTGCGGTTATCAAATAAATATAGAAATTAATGTAGAACTCGAGAAACTTTGCTTTTAAATACTGATATGAATGGACAAATTCAGAAATACGCATTACTTGGTGTTTTTAATACATCTCCACCGCTTTTTTTTATTTTTGAAAGTTAAGTTTTAGAAATTCTCTAATTGTATATGGAAATTATTTACACTAATTACATTGTTTTATAAAATTTTTGTGAAACCATTGGACCTAATTAAATGATCGCATTTGCGGAGTTTAGTTTTTAAGAAAGCGAATTTGCGTTAATATAAAAAAGAAACCGATTAGATAATAAAAAATTGCACAAAGAGTAGTTTCATGTGTTAGCTGAGATTGAATAATCATGAATTGAAATATCTACTTAATCGCCATTGCTTTGCTTATGTAACATTTCATGGTTTCATTGCTTCAGAAACTCTTACATTGATTTTGTACTGTTCCAATTGGATATCAGATAATCGCAAGCAATCACTCAGAAATGTTAAGCATTGGTAATTTATAGAGGAGTGGTTTTTCAACAGGATAACGTCAGGCACACATTGCTCACACTTGCATGAAAGTTCAAAATGCATTGTAAAAATTATATCTTTTAAACCAAATAAGAATTTCTTTTCAATTAAATTGTGGCTAAAAAAATTGATGGCTTTAAATTGAGCGTTTATAAATGATCAAACCAAAAACAAAATTGCTATAGTTGAGAATTGTTTTCATTATCTTTTAAAAATTGAAAAGCGCTGGAAAATCGATACTTCATTTTTTTATAGAATTTCGTTTAGATGAATCACCACTATATTCGAAATATTTTTCAGTTTAAGAATAATATAAATAATATAAAAAAATTTCAAGTAATACCATTTTGGCTTTAGGCTTACACATTTATTGTATATTTGTTTTACTACAATCTTTAACCATTTTCTTCCCTTGATAAAATCTTTGGCTATGACCCCTTTAGTAATGCAGAAAGCCAAGTCAAAAAAACTGCCGAAATACAAGTACTGCACTAATAAGAGACTCAAAAATTTGAAGATAGATTGCGCAGCTCTCAATATTTTTCTTCAAGCTTTAAAAAAATTAATTAAAAAACTTTTTTTGGTTTGGAAGATATGATTTATGCAACACGTTTTAAGATTCTGTGCATCGTTAGTTACCAGCTTCAGCTGTTCGCTTGGGAAGGTTGCAAAGATTCATCATATTCCAACTATTTTTTCCCTTAAGAGTAAACAATTTTACGGGCAAGAATAATAGTATGTCCCAATAGAGTTGTACGAAAAACGCTTGCTACTTTTTTTGCTTCTACGAGAGTCCAAATATTATATATATATTGTCCATAAAAAAATATTTTTGATCGGCACAAATATATAGCTGATGTGGTATCGCCACTATACTCTTCTTCTCCAGCTTCCTTTATTCCTTTTTATTTAAAAAAATTAATTAGTTTTTCTGTTAGAAGAATGTTCTTTACATTTGTACAATTTTCAATATTATTTAATTAACTATTTACTCCTTATTAAGTCCGTATTGGCTTAATCTTTTACGGCCGCTTTCTTGTACGTGCTTTTGCAACAAAAATTGGTCTCATTGGAAGCATAAAGGAATCCCTTTTGAAACAAATTTGAAGAATTATTACTAAGTAATTTTTAGTTCAGCAGAACCAGTTCAGAAACAATTATTGTTAAAAAAATACTTGTTTTGTTTTGCACAATTGTTTGAGATCACATGCCAAATGCTTACCCTTTGTTATCCCAACGGACCACTTAGTTAACTAAAGAATCAAATTTTCCTATAAAATGAGAGAGTCAAATGAGAACCAGACTGCTAGACAAGTGAGAACATGTCGTGCTGCTCTGCTAGCCGCGCTGCTGCAGCGCTGCCCGTGCAGAAGTTTGGCGCTGCACGAAGCCGTTTGTCAGTTGCTTCACGCGTTTGCTCGTATCCTTGGCATCGCAGTTGCCTGCGAAACCGTAAAGTAAACCGACCGAGCATTGTCCGAGTGAGTGTGCACGGCGCGACGAAGTTTGGAAAAGCCGCCGCCAACGACAAAAAAATAAAAGCAATCCAGAAGAGTTTTCAACAACGGACGAGCACTGTATCCCACCCCGTATGAGGCACGTCGCAGCTGATGCTAACGTCGCCGTCACCGTCGTCGTTGTCGTCGTCGTCGCGTCGACGACGCTGTTAATCTGCATTACGGTCGCTTGGTCGCCACATCCTTTGATGCCACACATTCAGTTAATTTCTGACCACAGCGGGCACGGGTGCGTTTCACGCCGCATGCACAAAAGAGACACGGATAACGCTTTAAGCGTTTCCAGCCATTGAACTCACGTTTAAGCTGACTAGAAGTGCTTATCGTAAACGAAAAAAAAGTTTTGCCAAACACGCGTAAATAAACCGCTAGGAGAGTGCTATTTTGGCTTTTTGGCGCGCAGCATACACGGCGTATACGTAACCTCAAGTTGTAAAGCGTCAAAGTTATTTTTTAGCCAAGCAGCTCATGTGCTTGCCACACACAAGGTGTCCTGCGGCTTGCTGCATGTTAATAATTTGTGGCAAACTTTGCCGCTAATAAGCCAAGACCAAGTGCCAGAGCAATCCCGACGCGCACATAAAGTATGAATCAGGATGTGTGCAAATGTAAATGGCGGCACACAAAATGACAGCCAGATGGCAGACACGTGCAACACTTGACTTGCAACTTGCATAGTGCAACAAAAGCATAACCTTAGAAAAAAATAAAAACGAAAGTGCAATACAATAGAATAGAAAAGGAGCAACAAGCTAGAAGTGTCATGGTCGTAAGCATGGCCCAAAGTAAAGCCCCAAAAGGCACACCGTGTGACAGGCAATTTCCTTGCTAAGAGTTTGTGTGTGCGTGCAAGTAAGTGTGTGCGCGAAAGTGTATGGTTGTGTGTGGCACTGTGTATATTAGAGAGTGTATCTCTTAAGTTTGACATACGAAGAACGGATATATATGTGAAATAATCTACTAAACGAACGCATTTCGAAAAAGAAGCAAACCAACGAACTTAGACAAAATAAATGTCAGCATTTAAATCGAATGAAATTCTAAGAAATAAACCGCTAAAATAAAATAAATGCAATTCTAAAAAAATATAATAAAAACAACAACAAAACGAACAAAATGCCGGCATCTAGTGGATTATGTAGCATCAAATACGGGCGTGTCCTTGAGAGTGTGCAAAAAACATTGCCGCTCGTTTTTATAGCATACTTTGCGGCATGCGGTAAATATATATCTATATATCTCTACATATGCAATACTTGTATAAAAAAGTTTATTTATTTTTAATTTTATTATTTCATGCAACATTTTTCTAGTTTATTATAAACGTTTGATGGTGCAAAATGGAAAAAATATTGGTCATAAATGCAAATACTTGTGCAAAAAATATTAAAAGCGTTAAGCATTACATATTTATAAACATAATAGTTAGGTTACTATGCAGTATTTTGTAAACAATAAATATGTAGAATTAGAATTAAAGTGTAATTTATGCATTTTTAATTAAAACTGTTTTTAAAGAGTTTATGGCATTCAGTGGACTGTGCAAAAGGGTAATGGGTGCACTTTTGTTGTTTTTTGGCAGAATTAGTATTTTTAACAAGATATTTCTCTAAAATCAAAGCGAACAGGTAACAGCAAAGTACAGTCATTGAATGTCCTGTCTAGAGGTGAGACTTTTTATTTATTTTTGCCTAAAATTGAAATCGTCGGTATAAGCTTTCATTGGAACGTTTTGCTTAAATATTTTACAGATGAGATTTCAAGGATGTTTTAAAAAATTACTTCTTATTAAACTAAAACATAAAAATCTTTGAAATGAGTAAGCAGCGACTGCTTCAGTGCAGATTGATAGAGTAGCCAAACTTTAACTTTGTTAAGTAGTACCTAGCAACAAAGCTCTTTTTGGGTACAATTTTTTTTTCTTTTTATTAGTATATCTAGCTCTTTGCTATTGAGCGAGATGAGAGTTGAACCAAAAAAAAGTATTTAGTTATCGCTGATATATTGCAGCGGCTAAACGCAATGGACTGGTACTATCAGAAGCATTGATATTCTCGGGTAGCAGAGGCGTTGCACAATCTAGTCAAGGAATTCTAACCGAAAGAATTTGACTTTTTTCTAATATCGAAAATCAGTCTGTTATTTATTTTATGCCGACATAAATTTTTGACATATATATTTGAATATTTTCAAAAACGTTTAATTCTAAGAATTAATTTTTTTTGTTGGAGGAAAATTCTGTCATAGAGGGTGGCAATATGACACGACGTTATCCCATGAGTGTGAGTCGTTCGATGGGTAGTACTCTGAGAAGCCTGATTGTTCTATTTTGTGCAATTTATTACTTACAGTTTGGTTTGTAGACAATTAAGCTCCAATTTTTGTTTGCATCTTTAAAAAATATTCTATTTGAAAGCAGGTTCAAAACTGAGAAATGTGCGTGCTCACGAAGTGTTTGATTTTTAGGACATATTATATTAAAAAGTATAAACAGGCCAAGAAAAGTGTTAAGATCTACTTAATAATACAAAATTTTCTGACAAATACAGACTTCTAAGCAGTTCTGATGGATATTAAAATACTTTTGAAGGCAATGTCACAAAGAACAATAAGCTCTTTGATAAGATAATAAGAAATTTCTTAAAATAGTTGCTAAAATATACGTAGATGACGCCACAAATACAAAAACAGATTTTTTTTTAAATTTTAAGCTGTGCTAATGAATAGAAAATTAAATATATGTAGAAGGTGCAAAAAATCAATTTTTAGTGGCATGCCGACATAGATTTATATTATTTATTTTATAATTAAATTTATCATCGTCTCCATTAATTAAAAAGTATAATTGAGCTGAGACATATTTAGCTTAAACGATTTTTGGGCAGATAAGAGTATCTTCCATAAATTATCTGCAGCTGTAAGAAGATGTAGAATGAAATATAAGCAGATTAAGCCATCAAAAGCCTCCGTTAATTGATTCAATTTTGAATACTTTGTTTTTAAATTTATTCAGCAATTATTTGAGCACACAAATGAAAGTTCTGCTTTAAATATATAGATCTGAAAAATAAATCAAACAAATAGCTTGACGAGTAAACATTTGTATATTTTTTTAAGAATAAATTTATGAGCTTCAGATTTATTTAGAAACCTAACAGCAAAAGAAGCTAAAGTTGCAAGCCTTTGTAGACAAGCCAAAAATATTAGTAAATGTCTATTAAAAGCAACTCAAGCAAGTTTGACATGCATTCTGTAAAATATTTATTGTATATTATAGTTTATTGATAGGATAGATTTTGGAATAAAAGAACAGCCAAGTCAACCCACATGGATCACTTGTCAAATCCTGACACATTACAACACTTAACAGCCACTTGAAACACAGACAAACAGACAAATAGACAGACAGACATATGTGCTAGTTTTGCAGCTGGTTTTATATAAAGACAAACACTCGATGCTTCTCAGTGTTATTGGCAATTTGTCAAACCATCAACAAAGTCAGAAATTGCCTAGATTTTGATGGTAAAGTGCAAAGGCTTTGAAATAAAACAAGTTGTAAATACAGCGGTAGATAGATATATATGTACTTAAGCACAACGCAATATACGCTACAGTATTTGTAAAGAGAGATACGAAAGTGTTTCCTGGCAGCCCAGTTACATTCAAAGAATCCTAATAAAAAAAGGAGCAAGTGAACCGTTTACAAAAAAAAAACACTGTTTCCCGATTTTATTTAATTGCCGCGCAACTACTCCATATTTTCGAAAGTTTCTTGTTAACTTAAATTAACAAAAGGTATTTTCTTTAAAATTAAATTAATTTTTTTATTGTAAAACAAAGTATTTTATTATGTACGACGCTTCTTAAGTTGCCTAACTTTATTTTGTGTAAATGTATAGGATAAGTTTGATGCAACAATTAAAAAAAAAACTGTAAAAACTGCTGAAATCTTTTATATCCAAAATAAATAAGTATTTTGCAATCAATAGTAATTCTGATAATTATAAAACTGTAAGATTGTAAATAGTTAGGCAGTTTATCAAATTTTTATACTACGAAACTTTTGTGGAAAAAAAATTTTCCAACTAGAAAAGGCTAGTAGCTTAAAATTTTTAATGATTTATATAAGAACTCAAACAATATATATAAAAAAAATTTTTTAAATAATAAAATGCCATATAATAATAATTTTATAAAGAAATATAAAAAAATTATACATATTATATATTGTATATAAGAATATTACAAAAATTGGCTATAACAAATTATATTTTATAAAATATTCCAAAAGATTACAAAATAAGACTTTTTAGAGCCAAAGGGGCATTATCAATAAATCAGTAAAAAATTAATGAAAGTCCGTTTAAATCTTGGGATATTTGCTTTAGCGAAAATATTCTGTTTTAATTTCATAGAGATATTTTTTTGTAATTTTTCGCTGCAACACGTAATACCCGCCTAGCTTCAGTCAAACATTTTCATATTTTTGAGCAAGTGTAAGCCATTTAAAGGCAAAGGAATAACATTAAAACTCTTGAGTAAATATTAACTTTAAAAACATTTGTATTTGTATCCAACTTATAATGGGATTACTATAACATATGGTAAGACCAGGCGTATACTAGATATGGCATTTAAAGTTTGCTTTTGAGAGTATAAAATGCGGCTAAACTGAAATAAACACTCATGCGATTTTGATGCAAGAGTATGTGTACAAAAACAAAGCACATAGGTTTCTAGCTGTATATATGTAGATATATATAAAATAGCATATATAATGTATATGTACACATATGTATGTGTAAGTATGTGTGTGAGTGCCTCTGGCATAGTGCTGCAAGGCAAAAGAACTATCTGTAAAATTGCCACACAAACGCATTCCCGCTTCGGGCCATCTATTCGCACAACTAGCACACAGTCCTTATACGCACACACATACACTTGTATGCTATGTGTAAGTTTGTGTGCCTTTTATCCTTCGTTGTTTTCTCGACAATACTTCAACACATTGCTAACATGTTTTTTTTTTCATTTTTATTATTTTTTTTCTGATATTTTATTTTTCATTTTGCTGACGTTTTTGGCACTCTTACTGTCACTGTCAATGTTTTGAGTGAGTGTGTGTGTGTGTGTGTTGGTGTATGTATTTGGACATGAGTTAGTATGTGTGTGTTGATGTTTGGCATATTGTGGAAATGAAAAATTCACAAATAAACAAAATGGCGCTAACAAAAATGCGGCAGCTAAATGTTTACTGCGTAAATTTTAATGCATTTATGCAAAAAAACTATTGAAATTTTCATATTTCATAAAAGTTTATGCTTTTCAGAAAATATTTTTACAGCAAAATTATGATTTTAAACTGCTCAAGGTACTCGTACTCGTATGACACCATCTCAGAGAAAGCACAAAATATGATTATATACAAAAAATATATGGAAAAAGTTTCATTTAGCTCTCATAAATATGCAGTAGAGTAACATGTTGACTACAGTTTCCGCTCTCAATCATATACCATATACATGCCACTCTGTAGCTACGAAAGCATAACCATTGCAACATCTGGTAATGGGCAAAAAATCAAATATGCAGCCAATATGAGAACTAAAATGTGCAAATTTGTTCAACTCTGTAATTGACTATCTATTCAGATGTGAAATTGCATCAAATAAGTGAGTGAGTGGTTTGAGCATGCGATGAAGTGATGAACCACAAAACGGGTAACTAAGTCAATTTGGGTAACAATGTCAAGTGCATTTCAAAATTTATTCAGATAATATTTATAGAACTATTTGAGGTTTGTTTCATGTGCAAAGTAAGCACAGGAAAGATATTAGTTTACAATTTACATATAGTTCTATAGCGCAAAATAGAAAATCGAATGATGATACTGATTGCTTTTGAAGTTAAAAGTCTGGCTAACTCAAAGTTTTCCCACACATATTTGAGCTCAACTTATGGTTTTCCGAATTTCAATTATAAAATTGTTTAGTTTTTATTTGAAATTGTCAATGGAATAGAAAAGAATACAAAATTAGTACAGAACGAATTAGAAGTTTCCAATTAAAAAACGCGTGTTTTAACAGGCAAGTAATTCCCATAGATAACGCTTATATTGTATACTTAGATTGTATAAATTTCAAAGAATATTAAAAAAATAATAAAACACGAAAATCAACTAGTTTTTATATATTGTGGATATTGTGAATTTTTTACTTGAAGCGTTACGAAATTTGGGTTTTTGAATTTTTTTTAGGTATTTAAAGTTTACCACATATACTTTCTGTAGTTTTAGTTAGATGTGAGGTTGGCAAAGGCTATAAAGGCACCGCCTCGGACACTCAGGCTAAATAGCCTAATGTGCCATTTAGTTTTAGTTAAAATAATTAATAGTAAACGTCAGCATTGCTCTTAGAAAACAATGTGATTTTTCCCATTAAATTTTGTTTTAAGAGAGAGTCAACTTGCTATGCAGAATATTCATCATTCAGCTAGCATTGCTAGATACTATTTGCAAAAATTATCATCTATTAATTAAAGACAACTCCTTTCAATTTCTACTACAAAGTCCCTGGTTTCGTCCAACATTAATTGAAATATATTCTTGCTTCGCGCTTGGAAGCAGCAAAGTTAAAGGTTTCTCTTTTACTTAAGAATAGCAAAATACTCAAGAATATGAGGAATAAAATGTGAGATCTCATCACTCTGATTCAGTGATGCTCAGGATATTCATGTTTCAATATAATTACTCACAACGTGATTGCTTAAATTTCTTTTACATAAATGTGATACTATTATGCAAGAAATTCTCGATTATCCAAATAACTGTTAATTAGCATAAAAGAGGATTCTTTCAATTAGACTTTGGTTCATCTCACTCAAGCGATTGATGTTGTCAAGAATCGCTTATTATTTTAATCAAAATCGATTGCTGATTGAATTGTGCAAACTATTGTTATGGACAACAGAACAATGTCAATCTTACCGTTTGCATGATTTTACTTAACTTAAGCGTGTATAGAGTTAATTAAAATGAATTTACATTTCAATAGTAGTTCGCGTGATTAAAAAGGCTAACAACAAAGTCTACATTTTGGTAGTCTTTAGTTTGCGAATAAGCTCATATAATAATCTTTTATCTCCCTAATTATTTCAGTTGGGAGCTTAGAGCCTCTTACTCTGTTTCGTTCCATCTGCCTAGCAGTGTACCACGACGAGCTGATCTGAGCTAGATCTTGAACAACTTTTCGTCTTCAAGTCGCTTTGGGTCCTCTTGTCTGCTTCTTTGAGGGTTACAGTCTAGTTCTATTCATATGTACTAGAGGGCTTCTTAGAGCTTTTAGTAGTGTCATCTTCTTTTCGTGACTTTTTGTTTAGTTTAGGTTAGGTTAAGCCGCCAGACCCACAGAGAAGGGAGGTACCTTACATAGATCAGTGTGATCCTTAGTGCAAGCAGAGTTTCTCGACCATGAGTCGTGGTCATGGATACGTTAAGCGTCCAATACTCTGGAGTGCCCTTCGAGCTGCCTCTGCAAGAAAGTCAAAAATTGGTCTCCCCAGAAATTTAGCTCTCGGGAACAGTGGGAATTGCATAAAAGTTATTCCAGGGTTTCTTTGACTCCTGGTTCCCTACCATTCCTGCATGCATCGTCGTCAGTGTTGCACAGCCGTCTGGCACGGACTGCGGTCAGGCAGTGGCCCGTTAGTAAGCCCGACATAAGCCTGCAGTCCTTTCTGGGAAGTTGAAAGATGTGCTTAGCTAATTTCGGGTCGGTTTTCCCACACATGATGCGGGCGGTTTTGCAGTTCGTCGTGTTGTGCCACCTTCTGTCGAATGCAACTGCAACGCTTCTTCGATTTGATGTTTACAGCCCTTATGGGTATCCCTAAATCTTCAGCCCTCGTTCGTATCGATTCGGCATCCTCCTTAGCTAACCTATCTGCCATTTCGTTTTCGTCAATGCCCTGGTGGTTGGAGCCCAAAAGATGAGCAACCTCTCACGGGTACTTAGCGCATATTGTAAGACCCTGCTTGCCAGTACAGATTTGGAGCTATGATGTAAGCTTGTGTGGATTTTATTGCCACCTGACTGTCGACGAAGATGTTAACTTGGGGCTGATGCAGTGTGAGTGCAATTTCTGGGGCTTTCTTTATAGCGAAAACTTCCGCATGAAAAATGCTGCAGTGATCCGGTAACTTTTGCTTCTTGTTTTCATATAACGCAGCATTTTCAGTATGATCTTACAAGGTAAAATGAATTCAAAATGTGTTGACTTGACCTCTTTTTAATTTTTTTTTAAGAGCTTAGATGCTAAGCTCGCATTAACTTTATTGTTTTCAAATATAGCAATAAATTTAACACATTTCTTTATTTATTTTATAACGAAATCATATTTTTCACGATATGACCATATCAAAGTTTCAAGTTCAAGTTCAACTTTTGGTCTGGATAGCATTTATGTAAAAGAAACTCTCATAAGGTTAAAAACTTCTACAAAAAATTAATACATATTGAGATGTTTTGTAAGATTTCATAAAACTAATGAAAGTATTTTGCACTAAAGAAATTATTTTGCGGTAGAATGTAGGAATAATGCATCAAAAAATATTACCGAGCTATTTTACCAAGTAAAATGCTGCCCTTAAAATAAAATCGCAAAGCCGCAACTATGTTAAGCATTTAGTATAATTTTCATTTTAATACAATTGGAAATGTAAGCTTATTATCAAAATGTCATAAAAATGTTTAATTAATATTGCATGTATACTCAGCTCTCAAATGCAATTATTTCCTAGTGCTATGCGCAAATTGAATTTAAATTCTTTAAATTTTCTTGCAAGTAATAAAGTTTTATATAAATCGACAAAAAAAAAAATACTTTTAAATCAATATCAAGATGAACATCCAAAGCTGTCTAGGCAATTGTCCGTTCATTTTTAATAAATTGGCCAATGTCATGGGCCAACTAAAATCAAACATCGATGGCGCCTCATGGCTGCCAAAAAAGCAATAACTTTAAAAGGAAGCTGCCAAATGTACGTCGAAATAAAATTCATTTCGTTAATGGCGCCATGCACGCACCTGGCGAAAAGTATCTTGCAGATAGCGAGCAAATGTAAATGTCAATATGGCTACATTTCTGGCATAATAATTTTAAATAAACCCAAGACGGCCTGTCGTCGGCAAGGCAATTGCAATGCCAGTTGAGGTGGAACGCAGTATCCACAGACCCAGCAGAGCGAACCAAGTTGAATCGACCAAGAGCTAAATGCACAATGTGCACAGGTCAAGGCTTACATATGGCTGCATTTGTAGAAAAGGGTAGTAGTTGGGGGTAACAGATGTAAACGCGTTTCCAAGCATAATTTAATACACATGTATATATACGCACACACACACACACAGGCAGATTTCATATGAGTCTCTGCGAGTAAGAGAGCCATAAAGCTCACCTGTTACAAAATGCAGCAGCACGTTGGCTATGGCTTTGGAGCAACCAACGCGTTGGCGTTTTCATTGCCGTTGGCAATGCCGTGGCAGCCATAATAATCAGCACAAAAACTAATGGTCACACTGCCACACACACACACACACACACACACACACACACGCACACTCGCACATATGTACATATCTATACATATGCATGTATTCGCTGTTGCACTTTGGCCGCCATGTTGGAAGCACGTAAATTTTACATAATTCAAAGGCAGCACCTTTTGGCAACCTTAACGTAAACGTAACGTAAATGTGCACACAAGCTCAGCTTACGGTCTCAACCTTAGCTGCCACTACGGCTACGAAAAAGTTTCCCAGTTTCAGTTTGCCAATGCATTACTTGGCTAGATCTCAGTTTACTTGGTTACAGATATAGATCTATCTTATGCCTGTTGCAGCCTGCTGTCTGCATTCGTAATATGCGACTCTTCACTTGCAGCATGCAGAAAGGGCTTTAAGTTGAGTATAGAAT
Source organism: Chymomyza procnemis (assembly GCA_035046065.1). NCBI lineage: Eukaryota > Metazoa > Arthropoda > Insecta > Diptera > Drosophilidae > Chymomyza > Chymomyza procnemis. The sequence goes on along the minus strand of JAWNOJ010000023.1, from coordinate 3,274,437 downwards.
CATGTTATTACTTTGGGGCTCATTGCAGTGCTCATTGGCATCATAGGGAACTTCGCAGAGATTTACAGGGTATAGAAGCGCAGGCTTAAAGTCAGCGGTGGGTCGCACTCAAACTGAAGATAAGCCTAAAGTAATTCAACTAAATCTTTAGATTAGTTTGAATAGAATTGAAGACTTGCTGAATATATATTTATATTTATATATATATTTGAAGTAAGTCTATATGAGCTGCTAGATTTTTTTAAGACAAAAGAGGCCGAAAGCTGAATTAGGGCATTTTATATTATATAAAGCACAGTTTTTAAACTCAATCTATTTGGTCAGGAACTCAAACTTGGCTGATGCTCATGTGAAACGTATCAATTTGATTAAATATTTTTTTTTAGCATTAAACATTTTATCCGTTTGAATTAAAGTGCTTTTATAGTTTTGGTCACTAATAAGTTGAATTGTAAAATTCCTTAAAACTATAATACTTTAGGCAAGATAATTTATATTACTCCTCGCATAATGGGAAAGCATTTATAATATAGATTTCTGTAATAATGAGTTGAATTTTTTCACTAAACCCATTCTACAAAAAGAAATAGACTAACGAACTCTTCTCAAATTGGTTTGGTGTAATAGGATTCCACGCGCACTGCGAACTAATGTTGCTGTACGACGAACGGGCTATGAATTCATTCTTTAATAATTTTAGTTTCTATCTAATTCAGTTGATTATACTTTCACTATTGGAAATTTTTATAATATTTCTTTACATTTGGCAAAACTTTTATACTTGTATATTTGTGATCTTTTGGTCAAAGTCTTTGATTTTATAGTAACTTTAATTTGTTTATTATTTCAGTGTTTTTGTATTAATATAATAACAATATCTTTACAAAAAGCATTTTGTTTAAATGAAAACAAAAAAAAACTAGAATCTTCTGTCTCAACTGCCAATTACTTTCCGTTGGCCAGGAATGCCAGGTGCTTCAATGCCCAAAAATAAGGAAATTTTCGGCAAGAAATGTTTTTATTTAAGAAGGAATGTGATGGAAGTGCAACTTTTTTTTGCAAAACAAAATACTTAATCCGTATTATATCTCAAAAAAGGCGATTGATTTGTTGAACAAAAGTAAAATATCCATCAGAAGCGATGTTAAATTTTCCAGTGTGTGGTTTGCCGTAATAGATCACAAGCACCAGCCTCCAGCATATAGACAGCATAGCATAACCCCAGGCTTTTTGGGGTGATCGTAGAGTATTTACTTTTTAACTCCAGTATCGATGTAAAAAGCATTACCTAAGTGTAAAATCATCTATCGATGTATCCTGGCATTAACAAATACAGTGTCCAATTGTCAAGTATTTGCTAATATTCCAATTGTTTTTACCGAACATAATTCGTTTTGTATGGATGTTGCAGTAGTAAGACCTCCAATTCCTTATCTTCAAGCTTCGTGAATAATCTTAGACGTTGAAATAACTACTTCAGAAAAGTTGAAACCACTCTCTGTACGACTTATTAGATATTTATTATCGAATAGAATAAAAATACTATTTTTGCATTAGACACATACAGATTGATTATTGTTGACAGATGCAAAACCTTTGCATCAATAGAAGTAAACACTTTCAATATTGGCTTTAACTTGCAAGCGGAGCACTCTCTTCGAAATAATCTGTACACCCAATAGTAGAAAATAAATGAAGAATTTTAATTCCAGATTTGTATACGATGATGTGTTTGTCAGAGTTTGTTTAAATGCGATAATTCTATAGAAACCATCTATTGCTGCTATAATCTTCGACTAAATCTGTCTTTCACTCGCTCTATGAGAGCATGATAAATGCGACTAGTAGTAGATAATATTTTCGAGTTACATTTCCACAGCTTTTCTTGTTTTCTGCAATTCATGCAAAGCTATTAAAGATAGCGTAGCCAACTAAGCATATACCAGCTGGCCGAGCAACATTTCCAAGTTGACAGCTTATTGATGGCAAAAAACTTGTGAGACATGCAAATGGTTTTCTGATTTACCATTTACCTGCTAGATGGTAAGGACGAGCAAGGACTCCTCGAAACATACCCAAAGTTGCGCGTCATCGTTATCGGCCACACATAATGCCAGCGATGATGACGTAGTTAAGCGACTTTCGGCTAACGAGCTGCTTCACCTGCTGACTGACTATCTTTTCTTGCCACAAGTTACGAGTAGAGAGACTTCTTTTACTTGCGTCCCATTCTTCCGCCTTCACACCGAGTACTTTGACAAGTGGCCGCATTTCAAATTTTTTGCTAGACCAAAGATAGCTAACCTTTTTGGTTATGCTTTTTTTTTAGCTTTTTTGTAGGCATGAAGTTGTTTTGGCCGAGTTTTTGTGAGGCCATTCACACTTGCCTGAACTTTATGGTGTTTTTTTGGGCCGTTGTTAAACATAATTACTCGCTTCCACTCTTTACTTTTCTCCGCCTCTCTTGTAACTTGTTTATTTACGCAATTAATTTGAGAGTTAGGCAGACTCTTGATTTAATTTGATTTTCTGTCATTTTTGTTGAAATTTTTTACTTTTTTTCGTGCTTAAAGTTAAACGCCAGAAGACAGCTCAAATCAAAAATACCGCTGACACAATTTCATTATGAAAAGTTCTGAGTTTACTTTTCGAGAGAAAAAAATGGGCTACAAAAATTTGCCTAGCTGTTGTCTTTAGACGCGTTTTTGTCGCGCCACGAGACAGTTGCAGCAGGATAAAAAAGACGTTGCAGAATTTTGAGTTGAAGAACTTGCAGGAATTGAAACTTTTGAAAAAGCAATTGTTGGCAAAAAGTTTCTTGTAGCTAGCATGTTGCCTCTTTTTGCATTCTCCATACACTCCCCGAGCGTTTCGCTTGCAAAAGTTGTAACTTTTGCCAAAAATATGTATTCTGGAAGCGAGCTTGTGTCTGTGTGTGTGTGTTTGTGTGTGTGTGTGTGAATGAGTATCCTTAAGTAATTGTGCGTTGAAGCAACTGGAGCAAACTGTCTGCGCCTTAAATGCCAGCGAGCACATTGACGCCAGAATGCAAAGTAAAATGGCGTCGGCACATTGTCTCCGGCTAACTGGTTGTGCGTGCGTATGTGTGCGAGAGTGCGGCGGTCATCTGGGCTAAATATTGGGATTTTGGTACATTTAAAATTAAGATTACAAGCGTACATAAAAATACACAATTTATATATAAAACACTTTGAGCCCCTTTCCAATGCCAAAGAATTTCTGTTTCAGCACGCTTGAATCACTTCACTCCGTATCGAAGCTAAGACCACTTTGTTCTGCTTCTAAAATGAAATTGTTTCACCCAATGAATGTATCTTCAAAGCGCTTACTTACTTACAACGCTTTTGTATATTCTTTGTATCTAAGAAGTTGAAAGTTGTCCTGCCACATACGACACTCGAGTTCCTTGGCGGCAACAAAAAGTTGTCGACGCCGGAAACTTTGGTATGCAGCTGTACTGATAAAATGAAAATTTTCCAACAAAAAGTTTATGCCAAAGGCCTGGAATTACGGTGCGGGAGTGCGGGAGTGGGCGTGCCTACAACATTTTTGTATGCAGTGATTTGCTTAAAGTTCGGCAGAGAAAGAATTTTCTTGATACAGGTAAGCTTAAGTCGATGATGACAGATTAAAGACATGATAGAGGCGATGGAAATATGCTTAATTAGTTTGATTGTGAGGCTGGGAGGCGTTGGTAGCTGTAATGGATTTTACTCGGTCTCTACCAAGTACACGTACTTCCTCAAGTAGAAGTTGCAGAAATCACATAATGAGAGTTGCTTCATATAAATACATATGAGACATTTACGTGATGACTTTTTTTATTATTGCTAGTTTAATATTTTGAGTTCCGTAGAACATTGTCAAGCAAATTAGAACCAATAAAAAAAAATTTGGTAGCCCTGCTCGCAATAGATGTCGCCAGTGGTAATGTCAGTTGTTGTGCAATTTTAATTTTAAGAGAAGGACTTTATGTAGTGTAGTGTCAGAAAAAAGAGCTTTTGTGCAAAAAAGATTCGGGATGTTATAAACTTTTTCTTTATAATTGCTTTATTAATCTAGTGTACCCTTTTTTTGAGATATTTTAGCTTAGCTCCAAACTTAGTATTGTTCGAAAGCAATAGAATCTGGAAATTGTGACTACTAAGTTCTCTTTTGATGAAGTGGTTTTTCTAGACATTCAAGAGAGGCGACGTTTCAGGCAACATATTGCTAAAGTCTAGTACTGGCATTGCTCTAAAAAAAATTAGTTTCTTTTCACGAAAATCTTATCTAATAATTAAAGACACAGCCGTTGCAATGGGCCGGTAATGGCCTAAGTATGCTTGCTGTTTAAGCTGAAATTTTAGGCAATTGTGTTTCTCGATAGAGCTTAATATACGAATGACTTTAATTCAAAATGGCGTACTTATCAAAAATAATTTTTTGATTTCTTGATTTAAATAGTAAGCTACTAAAAATATACTTACAATGAACATATCGCAATCGATCATTCAAATAGTGAAATGCAACATTCTTTAAAGCTTCATACATAATCATACATTTAAGCACAATTTTTATTTAGTATTTTTTTTTTGGCCAGATAAACTTTTCCACATAAATACATTCACAAAATTCTAAATAGCCCGTATCAGAAGTTTTGACAAAAAGTCAAGGCAGCAGAAGCATAAACATTTCCAATTTTATCAATATATATCTTCCAATAGCTACCATTCATTGTAATGTGTTTTAGGATATTAAGCTTAAATCACGCTACAGGAACAAAGTGCCATCTAAATTAAAGAACGCTTATCGTCTTTATCGCTTAACGCATTCATCAAAGACAATTAACTACCAACAACTCATTAGCAACTGAAGAACCGCATCCAAGTTTATAAAACTAACGAAACTAACAGTTTTTTTTCGGACCGTCGAAACAAACTTAAGTCTCAAGGACGTTTTAAACTTGCCTCAAAACAGCCAAACTCCTGCCACTCAGCATATGGCATATGGCCATAGGATAAGTCCCTTGTCTTCTGTTCCACTGTGAAGTTTTTCTTTGGTGCCAGCCGTTAGTGACGCTTAAGCTTAAAAGGTCTTTCATCTGATCCTCCATTTTCCCCCACATTTATACATATAGTCAATGTATGTGTGTGTATGTGTGTGTGTGCCAAAGACGTTGTGCCAACGCCTGTCGGGAGCTTAATGCATAAAGCAGGATTATGGTTTTAAGTGTAATTACAATTTACATGGCTTCCATTTTGGCAGCTGTATTAGCAATGCATACGCTTTTGGGGTGCCGGGAGTGGCAGTAGCGCTAGAGAAAAGCACTGGAGGTGGTGGTTCAGCAAGAACCCCATGTTACCAACATCCAACTCTCCATTGTAGTGTACCAAGGAAAAGTTTATTAAAAACTCAAGCCCATGTTAAGTGAATAAAAATTAAAAAAGGCAACAAAAAAAAGCTGAAACAGAGCGAGTTGGTTTTAATGCTCGTAATTAGAAACTTTTAGTTTGAAGCGCACAGAAGTTAGACATGACTTTTGAGGCATTAGCCGTGGAAATTTTCGCGCCATAGCATTTTCATGGTGGCGGTTATTAATTTTCCAACTCTGTTGACGCTGGTTGACGGAATGGGGGGACGCTGGACAATGTAAAGTTGCAGAAACAGCGCATCGTCAAAGCAGAGGCTCCAACAACAAATTTCAAGGGCAGTTTGGCAATTAAAGTGTGTTTTGTGTATAAAGGGAATTACGAGGGAGGATTAACGAGTATAAACGATGCAAAAAAAAAACTAACAACAACGACCATTTGACAATTTATACGCATATTTTATATGGTGTTAATAGAGTGTACAAAGATTATGATACCAAAAAATTTAATTGTTTGGTCAAAATAAGCCAACATTTCTTTAAGAGTTAAATAAGAGATTTATAAATGAACTTTATTTGAATCGTCTGAACTTCAAATTTGAAGTAGTTATCTGATGGAAATTTAAAGCCAATGTAGGTAATGGACACTGGCAATCAAACGCAGTATTAATATTTAATGCAAAAAAAGCTGGAAAATATAAAGATGAATCCAAAGCTACGTACCGCTGATCTTTGTACATGTTGAATTTACAAATAATTGCAATAACAAAAAAATGTTTGAGGGTAAATCGAGAAACTAAAAATGTACAATATTATATTCATAATAACTTATAACAAAAAAATTCCTAAATTGGGTTTTATTAAGCATCAGCTACCTTGCCTACCAAGGGGAAAGTGAAAAATACCCAAATAGTGATTTTTGGTTAAATAATATTTTGAGAATGTAAAGGGTGTCCTTTTTTAGAGGTATAACAATTAAACAACGATGGATTATACGATTGACATGCATAATTATGTAGCATTACATTTTAAATATGATTTCTGGCATATGACCGCCACGTCTGGCTCGGATGTAGTCCAATCTGGCCGTCCAATTTTCGATAACTTTTTCCAACATTTGTGGCCCTGTATCAGGCAAGGGTAGGCGTTTGTGGCTTATGCGCATAGACCAATGACTCTACATAGCCCACAGAAATAAGTCTAGCGGTGTTACATCACAAGATCTTGAAGACCAATTCACAGGTCCAAAACGTGAAAGTAGGCGGTCACCAAACGTGTCTTTCAATAAATCGATTGTGTCACGAGCTGTGTGACACGTTGTCTTGTTGGAACCACAACTCTTGGACATCATAGTCGTTCAATTCAGGAATGAAAAAGTAAGTTTTCATGGCTCTATACCGATCACTATTGACTGTAACGTTCTGGCCATCATCGTTTGTTAAGAAGTACGGACCAATGAATCCGCCAGCCCATAAAGCGTATCAAATAATCAGTGTTTCGACATACACTTGAGGATTAGCTTCACTCCAAATGCTGCATTTGTCTTTGTTGACTTAGACATCCAGAGTGCGCTTCATCGCTAAACAATATATTTTTATGAAAATAGGGAACAACGGCAATCTCGTTTGGGGGCCATTCGACAAATCTACAAGCGTTGTTCAGGCTTGAGTCTATTCATGATGAATTGGAAAACCAAACCAAAAGAACACAGCTGTTAAATCGAGAATGCCAACTTAAATTGCTATACGTTGAAAAAAAGTTTTTGAAGTTCGTAAGTGAAATATCTGTGTTTTTTATGGTACAATACATTAATGGAAATATTAGGACGAAAAAATCACAAGCACTGACGGCGCTTTATTAAAGCCAGTAAGAATGATATCTTCTTTCTCATTCTAGGACATATTTCAAATATAGGCGATAATTTTAAAAAACCTTTGATGCAGTGGAGGTAACCGTTAAAAAGTTAGTCAATTAGTCCATATCTGTGTATCGATTTTCGTCAATATTGGCTTTCAGAGATCCTTTACATAGCCTCACAAGAAATATTCTAGAGATGTAAACCTATAAGAATTGGACAGCCAGTCTACTAATGTGAAAAACCAGCTATCCTCTATTATTTCATGTATGGTGTGTGGCACCATCTTGTTGATACTACAAGTTAGTTTGTTAGCAGCGCTCGGTATTTCATACTACCTTTTCGATCTACGAAGTTTATGCAACAGTACCGCCCAAGGATGTCCCCTTTTTTGAAATGAGTTAGTAGTTCTTGTAATGCTTGCGGTTCCTCTGCATTTCAAATGCCAGCAATTTGTCTTAATCATGTTACTGCTAAACCACAAATGAGTTGCCTTACGTTAATATCTATTAATTTTAATAATGAAACTCCATTCTTTGTAGAAGCAGTTCGGTTGTTAATTGACTCATTATTGAGCGTGTTGGACAGACATACTTCGGCAGCTGCGACAGCAGCTGAAAACAATGTTGTTTAAAATGAAGTGTTTAGAAAAGTTACCCATTATAGGCCGCAAAGAATGTAGCTGACGAAACCCACGGCTACTGTACTTTTGATAGATCTGTCTGCTTGACGATATTTGCTATACAAACTATTTATTGCTACATTTTCAATGTTAATTGTAATATATCATTCCGGAAATAAATTTAACAAGTTATTTTTCTTTTTACCACATCTTCAGTAGTCAACAAAACGAAACTGACTGAGATATTTTTTTAAATCTATGTTTTTCGTAAACATTGCCATAGCAATATCGGAAACTACAGTACGAAACTACATACTTGTGAATATTCATGAATTTTTAAAAAACACTTGACTATAATTAACGCAAGTCGATATATTACAATAAATAGAAAAGAAATGAAATCAAGACGATCACTATAGTACTTTCAAAAACACAATAATTTATTTCTTTTTCAAATTTATTTTTGTTAAAACTACTTGATAATCATTATAGTTTCTCTATTTATTGTACATTATTATTAAAAACCCTTAAAAATTTTAAAATTTTTTTTTTTTAAAAAAAAAAACTCATTTGTTTGCAATTGCCAGTTAGCCAAAATTTTCCAACGTTCGCAATTTATCAAATCTAACTTCGGACCTTTCTGCAGTCTAAATATTATCACTTTTTCAAATAACTGATAAAAATTTGAGTGCCAAACTGTTCTGTAGCAGACATATTTTGAACTCGTGGAACTTCAAAAGTTAGAAATCCACTTTTAAATGTAGACTTAATATACTAGTATTAGTATTCTTTGTTTATTTAATAAGATGCATATTTTGTTATAAACTGTACACTCAAAACTTTTCTTAGTATTATAATATTATGATTTCTTAAAATATTTTCAGAATACGAATTTCAAATTACTACAAAATGGTAACCAACTATCAAATCTTTAATTAAACTAAAATTTAATAAACTTGCTAGCTGTACTTTTGTGGTACTTATAAATTTTCTATTTTGCGAACAAGGCTCAGCGGAATTGATTTCGTTTATGCGGCTACTTTGTTAGCAACCGTCGCTTGCCTATTTTTATTTTTGCTTTTGTGGCATAATTATTTTTCCGCTCAATTCAAATTTAAGTGAATTTTGAGGTTTGCTGTGCGTTGTTTCTGGTTTGTTTTTTTGTTTTTGGGTGTTTTTAGGGACTAGCCACAAATTTAGACAAGGATGTGCTTAAAACAAGCACATATGTGATTGTGTTGGAGTAAGTATGCGTGGGTGGGTGTGTGTGTTGCGTGTATGCGCTTGTAACTGCGGTTTATGCGTAACTGTGTGGCATTAAATTAGAAATTTATAGGACACACAACATAGACAAAATGGCAGACACACACATACACACACACACGTATGGGCGAAAAACTCACGCATACATGAGCTTCTTTTTATTGCCGTTGATAATTTACACTTTTGCTGGCAACGTTTTAGGCCATGTCGCTGCAGTTGTGCGTAGTAAATAAATTAAAGTTTAAAGCGCACTAAATACGACGCCATCTTTGAACGCACACACCCACACCCACACACACACACACACGCACACAGTTAGAGCGGCAGCCATGATGTAAATATGATGAGCATCGAAATGTTTGGAGTGAGTGTCACAAGGAGTTGGACTTAAAACACGCTCATAAGACTCTTGCATAACACTTTGGATTACAATTTCAAGTACTCGACGCGTCTCCCTCCCACGAGGCTAATTTATGAAAATTACTGTTTCGTCGAAATTATTGGCAAACAGCGTTCGAAGAGCGCTCCCGCTTCCCACTGTATCTGTGTGCTTGTGAGTGTGAGTGTGTGTCGGTATTTGAAAGCCAACTGATTAAAGTGTGTGTGTGTGTGGGTGTGTGGGTGTGTGGGTGTGTGGTGTGTCGGTTGTGCGTTGCTTCTAATAAAAGTTTTTTAACATGGCGCCCAAAAGTATGCAAATACTTATGTTTAAGTGTAAGCAGCCTATAATTTATGCCAGCGCCAGCAGAACTCTGACAAACTTGGCTTAAATTTCAAAAAACAAAGCGAAAAAACAAAAAAATTGAAAGTAATGTAACAGCAAACATGTTGCCAACACAAAAAAGAGGCAGAGATATTGTATATATCCATATAAGGTGGAGCAGCAGAAATTGTGGCAGCTAAGGAATCTAATGTGCTTGCCGCTTGCTGCTAGCTAAGCAAAAAAAAAAAAAAAAATTAAGAAATCTACTAACGAAGCAGTAGTCCATTGTTGTAGTTGTTGTTGCCTTTAATCTTTGGGGCACAATTTACGCGATTTAGCGCTACGCAGATACACACAAGGACTTGCCCCCGCTCAAGGACAAATGATAACGGTTGACATAGCATCTGACAACAGCAACAACAACAATACGAGATTTTTGCTATATGTAAAAAGTAAGAGTACAGCAGTTACATGCCGCCTAATGATACTGTCAACAAAATGGCGACTTCGCGCAAAAGCAACTCTGCCAAAGAGGAACAAAACAAACCAAAAAAAAAAAAAAATGAAAAAACGTAAAGACAAAATGTGAAGGATATTTTGCAAAAATAAAACAGGGAGCGCACACATAATTCTGAGAGCGTGTCGAAAGCAGCGACTGCGACAACAAATTTTTGCCATTAGATACTTTGATACTGTAGCCCAAGTATTGTTCAAGTAAGTTGGCAGCACAAATATGCCACGGGGACACATATACGCACACATAGACCTAGAGTTTTGCTTTGTATTTATTCACTTGACATTGCTGAGATATTAAGACATTGCTTGAATATTTGCTGCTATTCGTAGACAGAGATTTTATCATGCCACATCATACGCACATGTCCGTGCCAACTTAAACCGCATAAATAGAATTTCAAAGACGTCAATCTCAAATAGAATTAATTTTCTCAATTTTCCATGACACACGCACGCACACATTAACATAGCCATAAGCTGGCGCACTTTACGCTTTTCTTTGCCGTAAACCGCTTTGCTGCTCTATGTCCGCACGGGATTTGCGATTCGTCGTCATCGTCGTTGTTATCGTTGTTCTTGTAGGTGTAGTCGCTAAAAACTCAAAAGTGGAAAACTTTGTTACTTAACTCAGTTAACCCCTCGCCGCAATGTTGTTGCCGCATGTTGCCTTGAACTGCCTTCAAGCTGTAGCTGTTGTTGCTGTAATAAGTTTTTCTTACCCCAATGGTCAGCTGGAAATGAAAAGTTATGCATCTTGCCGAGCAATATGTACCCCGTACTCGTTATTATACATACATATAGACTAAGTACGCGTCTGGCATGATAAGCGAAAATCTAACAAAATACTTAGCAACACTTTTTGTTTTATTTTTTTTTTTTTCGAAAAACTTATTTTATACATTTTGCATAAATTGAATATTTCAGCATTTCGCAGCAATAATAAGAACTAGCGAACCGATAGCAGGGTATAATCGATAAATACCTTTTGCATAATTTGCGGCTTATCCTTAATAAATATTAATGACTTTGTTACATTATGAATGCAAGTTAAAATGTCATAAAGGGTTTCATTCGATTTCACGCAAATAATTTTGACTTTCATATTCCGAACACACAGTTTGTGGTTCTCTCTCACTCACTAATTCTCTGTATGGCATAAGCTGCTGTTAAATAAACCACAAAATTTTAAATAATTTATTGCGTAGCGCACATTTAATTATAATTGGCTTATCGTGTATTAAAATTGGCTGTTATTATTACTCAATTAGGCATAAACAAGTTAGGCACATACAACTAGCCAACAAAGAGTTATTTACGTACTAATTTCTCGACTCTTGGCTACAAAATTTCATTAAAACTTTAATTCAGCCGTTGCACTTTACATGAGTTTAGATTGAAATTAAATTCGAGTCTAACAACACATCAAATCAAAAGTGTAAACAAGTCCAAGAATAGTGTATTTTAAATTACTTCGGACCACATACAGAATCTCTATTGTGGCATGCAGCAAATTCTCTGCATTGACAGAGCAAAGAGTTTCATGAAGAGTTGGCAATCAGCACAATTCAACAACAACAAAATGCTACAAACATCGACAGCTTGCCACATCTCAAATTTCATAAAGAATTTACCAACAATGCCTGAAGAAACGAGCAAGAAGGAATCTCGACTGAACTGCTGCGAATGCTGTATATCCTTTAGGTTTGCGAATAAAGTTTAAGCTTAATAGTTGAAAGTTGCAAAGGACTTGATGTGAAAGAAATATCTGATGGAGCTGTAATTTTACCTCATAAGTATCGAATTGGAGTACAATTTGTCTCTCTCTCTCTCTCTCTCTCTCTCTCTCCCTCTCTCTGTACGATTAGCTTAGAGGTGAGCAGTGCCGGAGAAGTTCCCTGTAACAAGCTTGCTTAGCGTGTGAGATACTGCTGCAGCGTACACACATACGTCCACTCTCATACACGTACGTGCTAAATACTCGCTCTTCAGCTCATTTGCGCTTCACGACTGCACTTTTTACTTAAAAAAAATTTGCTTGTATGACTTTTGACTTTGAATGAGACGATAGGTTATATTTAAACATCAGAGCCTTAAGATATCAAAGCAAACCACACAATCCGTTTATCTCAAAAACCTCAGATTTTCTAATTCCCCCTGCACTAGTCTGAACAGCAGTAATTTGTATCTTGCCTGATTTGTTCATCGATTCCAGGGGTACCTTGCAATAGTGGACCCACATCATATTGTCTGCTGCATAATTGGTCTCGTCCAATGGCCGCATGGATCGTTGCGAATGCGACCAGAAGAGGGGCCGTTCGGTATCACTTTAGAATTACCTATGCCACTAAGCAATCGATGTATTGGCCTTCACTGCCGCTTACCTCAATCTAGCGAATTAAGAACAGGAAGTATTGAACTCGTACTCCACTTGCTCGCCACTCCACTGGTAGTTTACTCTCTATAGTAAATTTTTCTTTTTGCTCAGTACTTGTATTTTATATGTAATTAAAACCGTTTCTGCCATGTAACGTGCAATTCTTCTAGAATTCGCCCTTAGCTAATTTTTCCAAAATCTTATAAAAGATCTATAAATAACGTTAGAGTGCTCTACTGACTTAAATGTAGCCGAAAATAATAAAATATCAACATTTATCTTGACCTACACTGAGATTCTTTCAGATGGATAAATTAGATCTGTAAGTCCCAAATCGAAGACGTATAAATACATACATTGCATTACATATTAGCGCAATGCTCCAACATTCGTTGTATTTACCGATTAAATGATAATTTATGTATTTTTTTTATACATATTAAATAATTATTATATAGAAAAAAGTGAATGGGCTAAATAGAAATGCTTTGCGAAATGTCAATATTTCGAAATTTATCAAATATTAATTTATCAAAAATAACACAAGTTTAATTTAAACTTTCAATTTAAAAGTGTTTATTTCATCAATTCAACAAGTAAAACACTCTATATGCAGCATCAATGTCTTAAAAACGGGATATGGCAATCTAAAGGGTTTTATTTTGATTTAATCTATTCCAGAATACCCACAGCTGTTAGTTTTATTATGAAACCACATAACTTCTTATGGTTAAGAGTGCAAGTATGTGGCAAGTCTGTGTTGCAGCTTGTCTACGTAACTTGACAGCTGACATAGTGCAACATAACAGCTACATCGGTTGCTGCCAGAGCACATATTGAATATCCAAGTGCCTGGTAAAGTGAGCAACTAGTTCAGTTGAAGTTTGATCTGGCAAGCATAAAATGCTTACACAGCACCAAATATAAGGCAGATTTTTTAAACAAATGTTATAATTAACTTAATTAGACTTAGTCAGTTGAAGAGAGTTCATTAGTTAAGCTAAAATCAACTGAGACTGGTCCTCAGTTTAGAGTCTTTATATCTAGTTTAATTGGAGCAATCGCCATCTTTTTTTGACAGTTCTTCATGCAACATATTTTCATAATTGAAAATAAAAAATTTGTTATAATCTTGAATATTAGAATTAGTAATCTTTAAAAAATCATGTGGCACTCTCTGCTGAACTAGTTGACATCTACTCAACTTCAAAGTTGTGCAAAATATTTTCTGCAATTCTGACCAATTCTAGACAGGAGGCTAAATATGAACTGGAAGTTGCATTTATTCATATGCAGAGAACACAAAAGTGTGGCCAAAATTGTGCAATTCGAAAGGTTTCAAATTGTGCTGCCTCTACGTTTCGCAAATAAAAACCTACCGTTGCCTATGACGACACAAAATGCAGAGATCAAAATGCTTTCTGCTCCAAATTGTTAGCCATTTTGTTGGCCATTTGTCACATGTTGTGGAATCCAAGCTCATGTCAAAGCATACCTTGAAGTTGGCACAGGTGATGCATACAAAGAAGCCCTGCAATAGGGCCGAGCGTTATGCATATAAACTTTTAATGAGCTTGCCAAGTTTGGCATTTCATTTGGCCAAATTGATTTTAGCAGCTGAAAGCAGCAGAAAAGCAATTTCAGTTCTCGCTGCATGCAGCTCCGCTACAGCCATGAAACATTGCAGTATAATTAAGTTGTCTGCAACTAAGTAACCAACTAACGAAGCAAGCAACTAACTAACGGCTAAGTTAAAAGAGTTAAAGCCAAATATAAAATGTTGCCTTGACATGAAAAGCTGCCAACTGCAATGCGCTTGCCAATACCCCCAACCCAAAACCCGCCATGGCTCCCTTATGCTCGCGCTGGCTTATTGGTTGCAGGCAAAATCCAAATGCAGCTTAAACAGTTTTATTAGGCTGCCTGCCGTTGGCCAGAGCCAATTGTTGCCTCATGGCTATATAACCTGTTTACCTGTTACCTGCCGTTGGCTGTCGGCTGTTGACTGAGTCTGCACTTAATAGCCGGAAATCACGCAAACTGCAAGCGTTTGCTTCTATTTACCTAGCCATTAATGTTCCCAGCCAGCCGATGTTGTTGCCACTATAAAATTAAAGCCAATTTGTTTGAGTAATAAGTGAAAAATACACACACACTCACTCACATACACAAACTTATTGTTCCAATGATGCATTTGGCGTTCTCAGTTGGTGAAGGATATTAGGATATGAGGGTATATGAGGGTATATATATGTATACATATACATAAGTATGCCTGAAACTTTGGTTGTTGCAAAAAGTTAAATTTACAGTTGCCAAACTTATATAACACGAACATACGTTGCCAGCAACTGGAGGTTCCACGTTCGTAGAACTTTGGGAGGGAAGAATGTAAATTATTAAGAAATTTATAATAGTGAAGCGCTACCTATTTGAGTGTAATGCCTCATCTTGAAGTAAGCGCGTCAGGGACAGTATAAGACGGTCAAAATCATGAGATTTAGCTCTGAATCGCTGTTGAAGCTTAAATTAGTTTACTTCACTTAGCGTACTATCAGTAGAAAGACACTTATTATGAATTATGAACATAAGCCACGCATCACAAAATTCTCCAAAACAATATACCGTCAAGCAAGCATTACAGTTTTAAGCAGAGCCAAGATTACATCAATGCTGCTCCGTAAAGTGAAAACGGCATTAGAAAAATAAGGTATCACAAATAGATACAGGAAAAATTCCGTAGGGCACATTAGTGAACTTTTAAAGTGACACTGTACACTATGCACCAGATTATCAAAATTTGTTGAAGACTGTAAACTGAGATACTACGCTACCTGAGATCGTTGTAGAATAAATCGAGTTCATTAGCCTTTTGGGCGAGCTCTGTGACAAGAAGGGATTGCATTATATGTGATACTTTGTTAACTTCGAATGAATCTGACGCTTCTATTTAATCTCAATCTTCTTATCAGCCTTAATCTGTATATAATACATTGCCAGACTATACTTGGCAATAACTTGTTAGCCCACCCTCGAAGAATGCGTAAAAGTTTTCTACTTTGGCTCACGTGGCGTATGCACGATATTTACATTGTGAGCACCTGCAGCTATAGTTCTCCGGCTATTTCGTGTTGGTGTTATACAATATGTCTGATATTATCAAGGTAGCTCTTGTTGCTATTGCTGTAGTTGTTGTTGTTTGTGTGTGGCTTCTGAAGTGGCGGGATGCAACAAACACATCTCTATGAATAAGTCAGTTTATTTGGTTTTGAGCTGACCAACTTTGGTGAGTTTCGTTGCTTTTACTATTTAAAGTTTTGATTATGGCTTTTGGCACTACAAATTATTTGTTTTTTTGAGAGATACAAAATTTAAAACTTAAAACTATTCTGACTTTTAGAGGAGATATATGTGGTATGACAGCTTTTCACTGAGCTGTTGAAGTACAGCGGACCAATTAAGATATGTAAATAGTGTAAAATATGACATTAAATCAAAAAATATATCCAGCATATCCTTAATGTAACCAACGTCAAATAATAAGATTTTATCATACAATCAATCGGTACGTCTTACAAATTGTTGAAATTGCAATATCCTTTTAAAATAATATCTCGAAACAATTTGCTTTTCATGGAAAGAAAAATTCCTGCTGTTAATTATATGAGCCCTTAGGGTTTCGTCAACATAGAATTTCTTATAAATTGTTTTGCAATGGCATATGGCACATTAAATAACCCTACCAAGTGTCCTTTTGATATTGCTATTTAAATCAACATTGACCAACATGGGTCATAAACAACTTAATCGTGCTTTTATCAGGACATAAACAAACACTTTAAACTTCTTGATATGCCCCGAAAAATTACTAAGGAAATAGACAGAAGTTGCGGTTAGTTGCACAGACACAAGCACAACACACACAAAATGTATACGAGGGTAGCTACAAGAGTAGATAATTTGCCCATGACCAATCAACAGCAGCCAATATATTCATATTTTTTGCATATTTTTGAATACAAAGCTCAGAATCTAGAAATGTGTTTTTTAAAAAAACTAAATTTGCCAAATATTCTTCTGCTAATTTTCATTTTAGTTACATTATTAACTAAAAAATTATTCAAAATTTATCAATTTTATTGAATCAAAATGAATTTCTCTTTTGGTAATCAGTTATATCAAATGAAATCAATACAAGTGCGGCTAACTCAGCAGTTATTAAAAATAGTATTGTCTATCTTATCTTACCTTATCTTATCAAACCGCATGATTATATTGCGATTGTCTATTATTAATTAATTAATTAATTATAAAAAAAATAAAAAATTTATAAAATTATATTATAAAGAAGTATAGCACTCGCTCACAACATGAAAGGAATGCACAACTTTTGACTATTTACTTGCATCCGTCTACTACAAAATGTATATCTTGACCACAGTAGATGTCTTCATATTACAAAGCTTACCAAAAACGGCAATCGTTAGCCGAAAATAAATACAATATCAAAACATTGAAATATATCTATGTTGAGGCTATAGCGTCAACATTATGCAACGTTTTTGTATACCTAATCCTCTTGTTTGATTGAGTACTTTTAAAGCTGCCCTCTTTATGGGGCATTATGACGAAAACTGAAAAGCTTTCATTTAGTTCATCAGACAGTCAGGTTTGTTGCAAATTTTGCCAAAACAAACAAGTCTATAAATTTGCACGCAACAATATACCAAGTTGTTTTCTCTGTTCTCTTCATGCAACACAAATTGAAATTTAAGGACAACAGAACTACACACACACACACACACACACACACACACACACACACACACACACAGCCACATACACACAAAATTTCTATAGAATTATAAGTTAATTAGATATTCATGTTCTTAGGCAAGACTTGTGCATGTGTACGTGTGTGTGTGTGCGTCTGTCGTGTGGCTTTATCTATATCGAATTCCCAAGCTGGCTGAGCTGGTTATTATAAAGCAACAAGCACCACAAGTGCAACACCTCAGTAAGTGTATATCCTATTTGTGACATTGAAGGCCACAAAAATCAATTTGTGCTTTAATTGAAGCTGTGAATCAGTTCGTTAGCAATCAAAAGGATTAGATGTGTAACAAATAAGATGTGTAACAAATAACTAGGGAAATGGAAACCACAGAAGTTCAATGATGAAATAAAAATATTTTGCTTGTTAAAAATAAGTAAGCAAGGAAACCGAAAGCCAAATTGTCGAATTGCTAAAACACTTGATGTATTCAAGACGTCAATGCGGATATCCTTTTATGAGCAGAGCAGACAGCGGTCAAAACGAAGCTATTTTTGTTGGTATCTGTGTGTGTGTGTTTTTTTTTGTAGAAATATAAATGGAAAATATAAAAATAAATAAAATGTCAATGGCGGAAAATGGATAAGGGCTCATAGCCTAATACAAATGTGACAGTTAAAAAAGAAAAGTGGCAGGAGCATAGTAGAAAAATGGAAAAAAAGCAAATGTTGTATATAAAAGACGCCTGCTGTCAAAGCGCTCGTAAGCACCACTGAGATTTGCCCAATCTCGCTTGGCGTCAATGTCAGGCAGCAGCAGATTTGGTATCAGCGTCGAGCAAACGCTTCCGACGTACCCAAGTCGCTAAGGAAATGCCACTGCGCCGAGCACATTTCAAATGCGAATCGATCAAGGGCTGTAGTAGGTTTTTCCTTTTTCTACCACATTTCTTATAGCTTGTACCCTATTCCTTTTTGCCTTTTTTCCACTCTCTCTCTCTCTCTCTCTCTCTCTGTTGGCCACAAATAAATTGAAGTTAAATAGAAGACGTCAACGACATTAAATTTGATGTGAGCCTGCAGCATTCAAGTGGCAGCAAAAGCAGCGTACTTCAAGGTAAGCAAAAT
The DNA here is from genome assembly GCA_035046065.1 of Chymomyza procnemis. Classification (NCBI taxonomy): domain Eukaryota; kingdom Metazoa; phylum Arthropoda; class Insecta; order Diptera; family Drosophilidae; genus Chymomyza; species Chymomyza procnemis. The sequence continues at coordinate 3,255,832 of JAWNOJ010000023.1, read as the reverse complement.
CCCCACAAAAATCTCATTCCCAAGTTAAAGCCAGTTTTGATTGTGTTGCCACAACAGACAGGCAAAAGAAAAGCAAAGCTACGGAGAGAGAGGGCAAGAGTGGAAAGTGAGAAAAAATACTAAACAAGCTTTGGTAAAAGAAAATCGTTTGAGAAAAGCGTTGGCGAAATGGGTCTCAGAACATCACCGAAAATTTGCCACATCCGGCACAGCCAGTGACAGTTTATTTCACTCATTCCACGTTAATGATGTCGCCATCGCCGTCTTCGTCGTCGTCCTGGTCGACGTTGTCGCCAGTGCCCTCTGCTGTTTCTTTATAGTAAATGTCAAAAGTCTGGACTGTGTATTAAGTGGACTGCCAAAAAGTTCCAATTGCGGTCTTTGTCGCCAAAGTTTTTTTTCTGCTCCTGTTTTTTTCTCTTGTGTGGTAGGTATTATGTTTTCCTTTATACTCTTCCCCTAATGAATATCAAGTGTTTCACAACTATTATGTGCATCAAGTTTTATTTAGTTTATTGTTTCACGTATATCGAAACTGAAACGAGTCAGTAATTTTCGTAGGCATTTTTTTAGTTCAGAAACGTTTACTGATCTACGTTGAGTTTCACATAAGAACTAAATTTATTAATTGTCTGAGTTTTTTCAAAAGTCTCTTAATTAATAATTTGTTCATAAACTTTATGACAAAACTGCTCACTAAATTATTATTCAGAATAATAAAGAAAAAAGAGAGAAATAAAATATGGTTTGTAGAGACAAACTCTCATCATCACATTATAACCAGTAAAATGACTTATGCAAGAATTACGGAGTTGGCACCTAGTCGTGGGACAAAATAAATAAAATTTTTGAAATTATAGCTCAACGAACTAATGCAGAAATATAAGTATTGCAACTAGTTTTAATGTAATAACAATTTGAATTTTTAAAATGAATAGAAAAAATGTTTTTTAGTATAAAAGTTAAATAATAATAAAGATGTATTAAATTATAAATTAATTTTCAGTGACAAAGTAAGAATTAAAATTTAAATTCTCAAGTGAGATGAATTGAGATGAATGAGACAATTATTTTTAGAGTAAATAGGAACTGCAGTGCAATGATCAATAGGCTGCACTTGACATCAAAAATTATCTTCAGCAAATCATTGAAACATGTTAATAAATGACTTTTGGCTGACAAAAGCTAATGACTTGTCATATGATACAATGCATTGTGGGTCTTGTGGGGACTGGCATTTATTTTCAACAAATTACTTACTATAAAGTATGACTGAATCTAGAAGCCTTCGGCAGACGACCGCGCGATGGATATGAAACAGTTTATACTTCATTTGGGCGTCTGACGGTGTTACGTGTGTTCCTTTTCCATATGAATGGTACCGTTTCAAATGCCTTTGTAGCTAGCAAAAATTATTGAAATAATTTTGAAAAGGCCGCAGTACTGGCAGTACTGAAAATAAACTGCAAATCAGCCAACAGAGAAATTTGTAAGTTTAACTTTGCTTTTAACTTGCAGCCAAAATATTTTTAGAAATACATTTTTGTTTTCTTTAAGGCCACTTTACAAGAGAGTAGGACAACTTCGTCTTTACAGAGCCCAAAAGTGCTTGAATCTGAAATTTTCTTTTTATTTTCGTCACTCTCATTTAATAATATTTTTGCTTTGATGCTTGGGCAACAAGCAGAGCAGCCGTGATTTTGCTTCTTGGTTCTCAAGGTTTGTTTTTGTTTGGGTGTGTGGGTGTGTGGGTGGGGTGAGTGCGTGTGTGTGTTTATGTACCGCATTACGGAAGTTAACAATTTAACTTTATGTACTTTTGGACTTGGCATTTCCCGTCTCTGCATACAGCAAGCATCTTATCGTTAGCAATTCTAGCAAAGTCAGAGTTTTGTGTTTTGCAGTTTCTTGTCCTCTCAGTCCTAGTTACAGCAATAACAGGATAATAAACATATATCTAAAGATATTGCCATCAGTGTGACGCAACGACTGCGACTATTCTAAGTTTTGCGCTGCAGGGCCTTTAGGTGTATTCAAATTCGCACGTGCTTGCAATTTGCTAAATCTGACGCATTCTCGGCACATATATGCGTGCATGTATGTGTAAGTGTGTAACTGTATGTGTGTGTGTGTACGTGTCAGCAATAGGTATTGAAAGTATAAATCTTCATTAGGCACACGGCACACATTTGCACAGCTGTTATATACAAAGACTTTATCACACTTGCACACATAGATACAATACAAGCTTACAAAGATACATTCACATAGAGACTCTCTCTCTCTCTCACACACACATACACGCAGAGCAGCTGCCTAGCGCACTTAACTTCTGCTCTTTTACATTTTTTGTTGGCTTAGCTTTCATTTCCGTTTGATTTGACACAAACACACATATGCACAATAAACGACCAACAGCAGCACACACAGATACACACACATACTTAGGCAGTTGAAACATTTTGCAGTTGCTCTGTATCTGCTCAACGGCTTTGCAGATAAAACTCGTTGTAACATATTTGTACCTTATTTATTTTGTGCACATAATTTATTTATATTGTATACTTGGCGTTCTTTTTTTCGCTCTCTCTCTCTGAGAGCTTGCGTATGTATTAGTGCTCACGTCAAGCCATCATTTATCGACATCTTGCCGCTCACACATACACACATATACGTACCTCAAATATATTATACAAAGAATAGACTCTTGAAAGCTGCGCATGATGAAGTGTGCAAAAATCAAAATTGATACTCAAGGATGTAAAAGCCAAGAATAAGAGCAAACAAAATAAATTGTTTGCTGTCATTTATTTATTTTATTTTCGAATTTTTTTTTTACATTTGATGCCTTTATTGAAAGTCTAGACAAACACTTGTAAAAACAACTAAAAATAATTTTAATTTAATAAATAAATTCATATTAAGCAATTACTTGCAGTAATAAATATTGCTTAAAATTAAGCCTAATTAAATTATATGCAACCATAACTATTAATTGAGACTTGTATTAATAAAGGCAAAATGTGTGAAACCGCAGAAAATATAACTAATTAGTTGTTAGGGTAGCACACAGTGGCTGCCAACTTTTTAGGTACATCCTAACATTTTTGTTGCTATACGCCTTTATTTAGCAATACTTTGCCCCCGCCCGTTTATTAAAGACTCAAGTTACCAAAGAGATTTTGCAACGATATTGAAATACTCTATTATTACGTATACATTCGTCAAGTTCAGCAGGCAACGTCTTGTATCAGTATCTTAAAGCAATTATTTATTTCAAAAGGAAAATTAATTATTAATTTCCATGGAATAGGGCTTCATTCTGTACAGCTAAGACTCAAAAATTTTACTCAAAAAAATCCAAATATATTTACATGTCAGTCGTCATCGCTCTAATACGAAGCATGCGTTTATCTCAATAAATAGCTTTTCGAAGGATACATACTTTTTATGGATAAAAAGATACCAGTGCTAGGCTGATGCATTAGGGTTTTCGAGGAAATTGAACTACAAATTTTGAAATTGGAACGCATTTCTTTCGAGAATGACTAAAAATCTGGCTTAAAAAATCCATAAATATTCCCTAAACTCGAACAACTCCAATGTACGCCATTAAGAGCATCTTTTTATGCCCGTTCCATCAGAGAGATATTTATACTTCTTTTTTGGCTGTTGAAAAACCAGGACATTCTCTTTTTTTACTTTCTATAATTGAAAACAATATATTACAAACTACTGTCCAAACTCATAATACTGTTTACTACATTAAGAGTGTGAAACTGAAATGCAAAGCAATTTCAGTGAATTAAATCAACGGGGATGTTGACCTACCCAAAGCCAGAGCTGCCAGCTGGCAACCATGCCAACACCATATTGGCAATCTTCATTGGTAGCACTCTCGGACACGCATTGAAATAAAATAAATAAAATTACAATGGTTTCTTGAATGTTTGTTGTTCTGCTTGCTGTCTGTGTTGGCTTGCCTATTAGCAGGCGCGCTACTCATGCTCCTAAAACAGCCTGGCTTACGTGTCCTAGTAGGAGCAGTCTAGGCCGGCAGCATCAATAGTCCCTGCCTCGTACCCTCGTACAAGGCGCTGCTGCTAGCTATTACGAGATAGAAAGCCAATTTTATGACTCAACTTAAATAGGCATTTTACTTTAGTCTTAATGCCTTTTTATGGACGCACGCGCAGTTAGTGCTTTCGTAAGTGAAACTGGCATTTCCTTTGATATGATACTCCACGTCGTGGTCGGAATGGCAATGGCCAAGTTGCAGATGCCCTGTGTCGTTTCATTAATGATTGCCACGCCTTTTTCGGCAGAGCTTACCAACGCCCTCCTCAGCTGGACCACGAGCACACGCTTTATGTGAAAATAAATGCGTAGCTGAAGTACGTAGGATAAGGAACAAAACAGAAAAAAAATGTTAGTCACCAGAAATATCCTAGCAGATTTTACAGTTTTAGCTGACGCTCATTGTTGTTGGCAGCTGTTAATGTTTAACATAATAAAAATTATGACAGTCATGGCGTTAAACATGGCGCTCTTCATGGCTGTCCTCATGAAATCCACGCCATTTTGTAGTTCAAGTGCCGGATCAGCTGTTGGGCGGACTATGAAAACTTGTAGACATTTTCATGTTTTAATTAAATCTGGATGAAAGTTCTTAGCTGTTGAGCTGTGGTGTCACAAGTAATGGCAATAGATTTGGCAACAAATGTGCAACTTAATGTGCGTTTAAAGATTTATAAATATAAAGGCATTAATTTAGCTAAAAATGAGTCTTATATTTAGACGGCGGAATTCGGAAACTTTTTTGAAATATAAAATTTTGTGGTAGCTTTGTGATAACATCCAAATTACAAAGTAATTTAACGCCTTGCTAAATACATAGCATTTTGCCTTTTATTGCTATTGACATCAAAATCGATATTATATAATTTACCATTTATACAGCAATGAAAAATTAGGCTAAGCTGTACTTGTTATATTAATAAATAGTAAATAATAAATAAAATTATTGTACTTTTATTGATTACGCAATTTTTTGCTGTATAAAAATTGTGCACAATAAATGCAATTAAGTATTATTTTATTTTATTATAATGTATAAAAATTATATGTCACATTTATATTGACAAAGTAAATAAACAATTTTTGGTTAATTTTAGCTATTTGTATTCAAATGTTTTAAAACTTAGCTCGAGGCTAAGTGTACATTTGATTTCTAAATTTATTTCAATGCTAATTTGTTCAATTACATAACGAGAGAAAATGTTGTACAAAATGTTGCACGTACTTGTAGTTGAAATAAGTGCAACCACAAAGTTAGTTAGTAACTAGCATAAATAATGCAGCCTAATGACAACAACACAAACACACACGCACAACTAAAACAACAACAGATACACGTGTACTCAAACACACAGATATGGACAGTAAACGGAAATGTACATGGCATAATTTTGTATTTTAATTAGAGGAAAATGTAATAATACAAATGTTGATAAATTAAATATGAAATCAAATAAAATAAATGAATACATACAGGATGTTGTTGTTGTTGCTGTCTACTCGTATTGTATTAAAATAATTGCATTTAAAATTCCAAAAAAATAATCAGCCACAAAATGATTAAATTAATTGTCAGCTAGTTAAAATGGCAACAAGCATTAAATACATAAAAAATAAAAACTATGTTAAGCATACGCAACATAAGCCAGCGTAAGGTTAACTTTCGAGCCAAGCTCTGTCAGTGTGACAACAACTTTTCGAAGGTTACTAGACACAAACGCAGACTTAACATACGCAAAATAGACTCAAAGCTGCAATTATAGATGTACGAGGGCAGGCAGACAAAAAAATGTAATCTTTTACAAAAAAGCTTAAATTCTCTATAAATATTTAGCTATAATATATTTATTTAAAAGCAATGTTTTAAATGAAAATTGTTAAGAAATTTTATAATAATGACTGATTGTGTTATCTTCATGATGCGAATTGGCGTCCACAAAAACTTAAAACTATTTACTTTAGTTTAGTTTAGTTTCAACATAAACGAATTTATTCATGCATATCCTGAACCGATTACCACAGCAACTAGTTCAGCCTACCCTCGTTCATACATAATATATGCGGTGCGAAACATAAACAGTGAAATGCGAGGGAGGCCACACAACTTTTGATTAAAATGTCGCAGTGCATAAGCATAGACTCACATATAAAATGCAACAAAAAATTTGTAAAAGTATGTTACGACACGACTTTTAAATACCCTGCACCAAACTCGAAGTATCGAAAACAAATCGAAATGAATTTTGCTTAAACTTCTCACACAGCTCTACCTACACTTTTAGTAAGTTTGCTGAGATGATTAAATTCACGAATATGTGAACGCATAGCTCTAATTCCATTTTATGATATTTAAGACACAATGTTCATAATAATCGGTATAAATATATCAATCAGAACATATCATATCAATGTGAAATCCAATCTACCATTACCAACCAATTATCAGTATAACTCTTCTTATTTAAAGTTAAAAATTCTTATTTTAAGAATGACCTAACAAACTTATCGTTTAATACCTGCTTTTTTCTCTAAGGTCAAAAACATCTTAATTCATTATTTTTGCTTTAGGATTTTCTACCCTTCTGGTTCAACTGAACAACTCTTACTCTTTGATCAAAGACCTTCTTATAGCCCATGTTACCCTTGACTGCAACAAATGATAGGGTATTAAAAAAGTTTAGCGCACAAATTGCAAATGTTTTACCAATGTACAACAAGCAAGGCTGTAATCATGTACAAAGCGATGGATGGAGAACGAGACGAAAGGGTAAAATGAAAGTTGCAAATTCAAATGTTGCACTTTGCTTGGCGCAAAATGTTTGTGGCACATGCATAATGTTCGCTGAGTTTATCCTGCCTTCTCCATTTTTTTTTTTTTTTTGCTCGGTTTGGTTTTTGTGGCACTATCTGCTTCTACTACGGGTTGACAATCCGCAGAGCTTGCAAATCCAAAGCCAAAATGCGCAAAAACCGCAACAACAGTAGCAGCAGCAGCAGCAGCAGCTACTGTGGCAGCGGAGGCAGCCCTGGTCGCAAGTTGCAGAGCAAAAATTCAATTACAAAGTCCTCGAAACAAACGTTGCACGAATGAAAGAATGCAAATGTGCGATTTCGATCACATCTACACTCACACTCACACACAGACTCACGCACACACACGCACGATGACAGACTATAAAAGTTCGTTACAAACGATTGGAACAACTCACAGTTGGCATAGGACAACAGTTATGTGGTCATTTGGTCAAAAGGCTAAAAGCTGATGATGAGAAGGAAGAGGCAACAACAATGCAACGTCATCCAATATGCATATGTGTTGGTACGCGTAGCCACATTTACACTGAGAAAAAAATTTAACCAATTTGCAATAACTTTAAGTTTATTTAAGATAAATTAACATAATTGAAAAGCAAGTTAATAGATTTACTTGACTCGACAAAGAATGCATAGTCGTTAAACTCAACAATATTTCGTATAATTTTTTTTATAATTTAAACCCGTAGATTCCTATTAATATTTCTGTTTTCTCATCCTGAAGCTTTCTTAGGTGTTGATCCTTCTTTTTGTAGTCTATCTGCACTTTTTCACGGCAAGCAGCTGACATCACTGGACTTGATACAAAATCATATAATGAAATAAACTTAGTCATAGCCGTGGATCTATCGGGATCAATCATAACCCATTTATATGCGGAAATAAACACTGATTTTGAATTCGCGTGTCGTTAGAACTATATAAGCTGTGGTTTTATCTATTTATGTTGAACGTTCTTCTCTTATTCTGAATAACTCTGCAGTCATACTTCAGTCCTGTAAATTAAATCCTTTAGATTTACTATTCTGATGTATTCTAAGGCTTATATGTATATGCATGCCCCTTACTGCATTTTAAGCAAAATCGTTTTCCTCTCCATTCATTTTAAAATACCATCTCTAAAGTTTTAATCCTCACCGGAAAATTGCTTTCGCTTTAAAAGTGCCAAACCGGCGACTCCGGGTGAGATCATACCTTCAATTTTAGTGTTTTTAACTAATTTTTTTCCCTTAGCAAAGGTCAAATGGGCCCAACGTTGTCATGTTGTAAAATCACCTTATCATGTCATTCGGCTTTATCTGCCCGTTTTTTCACGTAATGCACTATTAAATCGCATTGATTTTATTCAATACGGCCCATTAAACGATTAACTTGTATTTATGAGCTCAGAGGAGAACACACCCTCTTGGTTCCACCATACGCAAAATATGGCCTTTAAACCGTGAATGTTTTACTTTAAGGTCAACTTGGGCGATTGGCTTCGATTTATCTTTTTTGTTTGGTGAGGATGCTATTTACCTACTGCACTGAAGATACATCTTTGGGAGTGTTAAAACCACTCTCTGCATAGTTCTTACAAACATTCGATAAGATTCACTTTTCTTCCCTTTAAAATCTTTTATTAAAACTTCCCATAAATGTAGATTACTTACTACAAATTCGTAATGATTTGAAGACGCAAAAAATAATAATTTTTATTGAAACAGGCAGACACTTATTATTATCGACAGATGAGTCGTGTCCAAATTAGGCCACAAATTACATGTGCAGCCATTCTATAAAATCGAACCGAACTAAAACTTATAATCTTATATCAAGATTGAGCTTGTTACGATTACAATGTCTTAGAAATGCAATATTGCACATATACACACCTCATAAAATATTAACACATCCGATCATATCATAAAACATCTTTAAGATCGATTACGGATAGATAATCAGGGATCAAAATTTTGCAGCTGAGGCAGTTCAACAGACCTAAGACAGAGTATAAGGCTTTAATAAAAAACGAGAATTAAAGGAATTTTTTAAGATAGTTGAGGGTAATTCCTGATATGTATAGTTGGTCCTATAATTTCTATAGGGAGAAGGGAGCCACAAAAACTTCGCTTTACCATTGTCGGTCACCATTTGACAATTTCCTGCTTCAAATAGTGCTTCTTTAACAATTTTGTGCCGAATGACTTAGTCATTGTAAAGGACCTGAATAAAGACAATATGTTTTGCGGCTGAGTAAACTATGAAGTACAATTCACAATAATCTTCATCGACTCATGTGGATTTTACTACGTTTTTGGATACAATCAGATATATTTTATATTCTAGTAATATTACGCAAAAGAAATATATTCTGATCTTCATACCAACAAGATAGATGCTTTTAATTTAGAGCTTTTGTTATTGTATAAATAAAACGCAACCTTAACATTTATGCGAGTATTTTAACTGTTGATAAAAATATAAAATTTAAATTCTCCCAAACTGACGTTTGTTGGTTCAATAGTTCAACTCACGTTATTCAATTCAAAACCGTATATTTTAAGAAAAAAATCAAATGCTGAAAAGTTATACTAATTAAGTAGTTGATGGCACAACCTATATTACCACCCAATATTAAATTTTCTTCACTAGAGATAATACACAAACTATTTGAACTGCACTTTCTTGACATTTTCTTTGACAGTTACGTGCGGACGTGATGTACATACCACGATGCATTTCAACTCTGAGTATTGCGTGTAAACATCAAGCACATCATAAGCTTGGGTCGGCCAAGTCTTGCTTCGCGCGGTGCTTAGAACGCGTCATCCTCGCCTGCTGGTATTTTTTTGGTTTCCATTGCTGCAAGTTATTCCTGGGGGCAACTTCGTAACGCAGCAGCTGGCCACAACAATCCATAGCCGCAAATGCGAAATAGTTTCATTCGTGGTTATGTCTGAATATTTTCCAGCATTTCTGCTTAAATGTCTGACTGTGTTGGCTGTGTTGGGGTGTCGGTGCGTGTGTCTGCTAGATGCATTGGGGAAATCTTTAGATTCCCGGTCCCTGTTGGCAATGCATGTGCTTATGTGAGTGCATACGAAAATTTCACGGCGCGCACATTCACGGCATGTCAATTGCTCCCACAGCAATGACAGCAAGCCCGAGTGCTGACAGCATGGGGATGTTGCATGCTCCAGAGGCTGTTGCCTCTGTGCGGCAACTCGTCGTGTGCGGCGAACAAGTGACCTGATAATTGTGTCAACACCCATCACCTGGCCATCACTCTATCGTTGCGCAACTTGTTCCCAACTATTCGTAAATTAAATGTTGGCTGTCATTTTGGAAGTACCCGCTGATTGGTTTGATGAATTTGTATGCGATTGCGATTAAATAGCAATTAAGAAAAATTATTTTAAAATTAAGTCGTGTATTGTATTTCAAGTAAATATAATTGAAAATGCAATTGAGGCTGCCTAATGCTGTTGCAAATATTAAATATAAAAAACAATACGTAAAACCAAATTGGAACAATGATTTGCATATTCGATTTTATATATTTTTAAATTCATTTAAAAATCAAATCTTAATGTGTAAAAAGTTTATATACAAATTGATTTTGTGGTTTGATTGAATAAATATTTAAATGGTTAATATAATTTTGGGTTTAAAATGTTGTGAATGCTTTATTTATTTTACAAATGCCCGCAATTAGACGTGTAATTATTGGTTGTATGAAATTTTATGCATTCAATTAATTATAATTAGCAATACCAGTTTATGCAATTTTATTTATTTATATTTTTAATTTGAAAATACATCGAACATTTTAGCAATGTCAATGTGTAAATTTGCAAATTTTGCAGTTATCATAATCTTTTAAAGCAGTATATGTGTTTTTATTTCAAAATATTATTCTAGATCTGCCACCGATTATAGTAATATGATTGATTTTTTTTTATTAATGTATTGGTAATACTTTGTCACTCATATTACCTCGAATAATCTTTGTGCATAGTTCTAATTATTTATTAAATTTATTATTAAATTCGACGATTTCAGATTACATTTTTTTCTGCCGCATTGCGTTCCAAACTGGCAACTAAAGGCCAAAGTCTGTTCTCCTGTGCCTCCGATTAGCACGACAATTGCTAAAAAAAATTAAAAGTAAATCTTTATAAATAAAGACAAATGCCTTTAGATTGGGCTATAAACTCGATGGTGATGTTCGCAAATAGATGTATTTATTTTTAATATAATATTAGCTTAATACATTTTTATTTTACTTAAATATTTTTAAGTCTTTTATAATGTTCACCTTTTTCCGAAACCTGACTTTCAAAGTCGCATACAAGATACTAGTCGACACCATAAGTCAATTTGCCAATATTTTGACTGAGATCGTTTATAATAAAGGAAAATCGTCATTTTCTATTGCATATACAGCCTACGTGGTGTATATGATATACATAAATACATAAAAATGTATAAAAGCAACAAAAATTATTTTAATTTCATACAATATTTTTCTCGTGATCATCCTTAATTGTCGACAAATAAAAAAGTATATGTGTATGCATATTTTATAAACAATTGGTAAAGTTATGTATACATTTTTTAATATTTTGCTATACTAAGCAAGCCTAGATAATTAATCCCATTGCCCATTGTGAAATCCACACCCCAAGTCCAACCCAATGCCAAATTATCTTACAGCCGCTGAATGTGTTAATTAAAATTGAATTATTTTACTAATTTATTAGTCAGGCAAAAGCTGTCAGAAAGATACTTATGTTAGGCTTGTTAGAAAATATTTCTAGACAATTAATAAGCCGATACATATAGAATGAATGCATGACATAATAAATATGCATAAACATGCCTGAGTATAGTACTCTTCTCTCTCGCTCACTTCTGCCACTTTTCAGTGCTCTGCAGCCAAGCTTTGCAACAAATTTGTTAGAATTATAATCCAAGTAAAGCACTTGCTTCATTTCAGCCCCCGACGACTTGCTTGATAATGACTGCAAGTGAAACATGTAGCTTGGTTCTTAGTCAATCTTGTTAGTAGTTGGTTTGACAAGGCAAGAGAGTAAACATCAAATTATGTTTAGGGCATTTCATGTAATTCTGTTTAATTGACGTTTATCATATTGCCATCTGTTTGGCAAGTTACAAATGCAATTAACTTTAATTGTTAGATATTCTTAAATAGGGGGCTGGGAGCTGGTTCGGACAATCGAAGCACGTGTTTTTGAAATGTGTAACGTGTTTCAATTAATTTACAAGTGTGTACGTGTGTGAGTTTTTGGGCACGTGCGTTATTTTGGTAATAACATATTAAGAGGCATACATTTATTGTAGCATACTTTTTGGGGCTGGCTTAGGTTATGCTGCTGGCATAATGTGGCATAAAGTTAGACAAGTTTTCATTTAAAATTTTGCCAATAAATTAACAACAAAATGCTGTAATCACGTTAATTAGCTTATGTAAATGCTGTTAGAAACTGTTTAAACAGCCACTAATGATATAATATCACGTATACGCCAAGTGACTGCATATTCAAATTGCGTTAATTGACTTCATGCTGTTTTTGTTTGTACGACAACGATGCTCACACACATTTTTTAATGTCATCCTTCTCTCATTTCTCTCTTTTTTGCTCTTTCTCTAACATTTTATGCAAACAGGGCTCACGGCAGCTGCGGTGGCAACGGCAGCGGCAACAGCGACAGCAACAACAATGGCCGCGGCGCCATCCACGGCATACAGCGCCGCAGGGGGTATTGTTAATAAAGCCGCTTTACCCTCCAAGCATGCCACAAGTGAGGAATTACAACGGCATATAAATCAAAATTTAATTATGTCGCCACCGGCAGCGCTGACAGCCGCTCAGCCACCCTTTACACATACGCCCAGTGGCAGCAGCATCACCAGCTTTGACTCCTCGAATAACTTGATCGATGATAGGCGACAGCATCAGCAGGAGCATCAGGTGCAACCACAACCGCAGGAGCAGTCGCCTTCTCATCTGCAGCCACATTCACGTATTCAGGCCAAAGACACCGCTGGTCCGTATCCCATACACTCAGCGGACAATCAGCTATATGTGGCGCATACTGGCGCCAGCTCCGGTTCGGGCACAGGGAATGGCATCGATGGCGTGGATAATGTTTTTGGCACGCCCATGTACTTTGGCACCGAGAACTCCACAGTGGTGACAACACAAATTGGGGCAACTGCGCACGTGCCCTGCACCGTGCACCACATTGGTGAAGGCGTGGTAAGTAAATTTGCTGTCTTTACACCCCTCATAGCCCACATTCAAGGACATTCAAGCTAGCCTGCTCCTAGTCTCAACAAGTTATCAGCTACTGACTGACAGCCACCACAATGGACCTATGGTTGAACATTGTTTTAATAAATGATTGAAATGGAATCCATCAATGTAGCCATGTTTGATTTCTATCTGGCGGCATTTTTCATTTACTCTGCATAAATTAAGGCAAAAATAAATGAAAATCAAAATGGTAATGCTTACTGCGAAAGTTAATAAGTGTTGCCTTACCCATACCCATACTCATACCCACACCCCGACCAGCAGTTACTATCATACCATGTGCATCATCAATATATATATATAATATATATATATATATATATACAATACTTATATAGTATGTCATGCACAGTGCTTTCGGTTGCTCTGTCGAAGGAAAATTAATTAAATTTTTTTTGCCTATCAAGTGCACTTGTTTTGGCAGGGGCATGCAAGGGGCACAGAGATGGTAATATACCTAAAACTAATATTGTACGAGACATATTTAGCCATTATCAGGAACATGTCTTCTGCGTTACTCATTAGGCGGCAACACACATCTACACTGGGAAAAATTGTGCGCCAAGCACAGATAAATTGTGCAAAATTCATTTTTTTCCTTTTTTTTGAATTGATATTGCAAGTTGGCTTAATATCGAATGCTTGGGTATTTTCAGCAGACCTATCGATTTAAGTAAATAATAATAATAACGTACTTTGTCAGGCCTATCGCAGGGCCTAAAATATCCCGTGACCAATAGACTAAGTATTCTAACGAAACTCTGGCCACAATTTAAACACCTATTGAATCTATTAAAATGAAAGATATTGAACAATTGCTTCGCCTATGCTGCACCTTAAATTTATTTTTCATATTTGCGAAAATGATTTCTTCGCATAAATTCCTATATTTGAAATATAATCGCAAAGGCTTCTAACGATAAATCAATGTTACCCAAGAGCACATTCATTAATTAGTGAACGTTAGGTGAGACTCTTTCTCTGAGTGTCTCAGTCTGCAACACGTATACGCCTAGGTAAGCATAAGCACTTATACAACTCACAGTCCTAGAAGCTGCTTGGGAAAATAGTCAAACGCTGCCATTTAACTGCTGGTAAACAAATTACACCCTTAGGTAATGCACATCATCAACTGCAAATACATTTATACACACTCACAGATACACACACACTCTTGCACAGAGACGCAGTGTGAGCGTTGTCATTGCACAGCCTAAAGTCATATTAATTTTCCGCTTGTCTAGAGTTATTACTCAGCCTTTGCCTACATCACGTTTTGCGAATTTGCTCGCACAGTGAGCATATCCTGGGCATGATGGAGCTTCCGAGCTCCCGAGTTCCCGAACTGCTGCTGAGCTGCCGAGCATTAGCTCAAACAAGAGCATCAAAATGAAATGACCAAAGTGTTTATGCGCTCGCACATGTCAAGTGGTGGACATGATTATACACGCATATTGCTTCCGGTTACAGGATATAAATATGTACCATATATATATGTGTATGTGTGTGTGTGTGTGCATGTGTACGTGTGTGACTGCGCGTGTGTTTGTGTTTGAGTGTATAAGTTGTGGCTGCTTTAAATTGACGATTTCATAATTGCGCCTTCGAGTGTGCAAAAGTTAATAAGCACTTAAAAGCTTGTTGACCGTGTTATTGTCCCTTTATGGGTGTGTGTGTGTGTGTGTGTGAGTGTGTGTGTGTGAGTGTGTGTGTGTTGTTGTGTGTGTTTGGCTTTTAGTCACGTAGAAATGTGTACGTGTGTTGATAATATTAAAGCTTCGTTCAGGAAACTCTCTATTGGGAATAATAGCAGCTTAGGCATTGGCTTGTCAAAAGTCAATAATGACAAAAGCAATTTGTTTTATTTAATAATCTTAAAAATTAATCTTAAATAATTAGAAATCTGCAATTAGCATTTCATGTTGCTAGATGATATAAAATATTCAAAAATAAATAAAGTTGGTACTTTGGAAAATTAAAAAATCCTAACTGCAAAGGTTGAAATCAAATCCAATAACATACGTAAATTGTTTTGAAGGGCTAGCTGTGTGCAACAATCATAAGGTCTGAATTCTTGTGTGCTTCCGAATGTTGGAAGATGCACAAACCTTCAAGAATAAGGTAACTTAGACTGCCAAGAGAACTAAAAGCTTTATAGCAGGTTTTAATCTTAAAAGTTTCATCGTATTACGATCAAACATATCCGAGGCAGCTACCTATAAAAAGGCGTTGACCAACAATGTCCCACTCAAGCGGCCCTAATGCAGGTAGACCAAAAAATACGCGGTTCAGGCGGATGAATAAGTGTCAATATAAATCAGCATTTAACGATAGCTGAAATCAAGATTACTTATTTCAGAAAAGATTTAACCAAGGGCGCTAAGATCACATACCAACACCCCAAAAAGAAATAACCTGGAAAACATTTGTTGACTTCGTTTATTTTGTGTTCACTTACCATCATAAATTAAGAGGCTCTAATAAAAATAATTCAAATTAGGAAAACTTTTTGTTTTATTTCGCAATTAAATTGAATGCATAATATTGTTATGTGTACCTTCATGCCATTTAAAGACCAAGCAAAACGATTTCAGTTTGCTTTGACTTTCAAAATAAGACTGGCTTTGCTTTTAAGAGTTTTCCAATTAAAATGTTCTGTGTCAAAGTGGAAATATTGTATTTACAATGTGATTTTGCAAAATTCAGAAATTACTTATTGCTGAAACATTTTGTTGTATGTATGCATTGCTTCAAATTCGTTAACTTTAATTATATAAGCTTATTTTACATGACCAATTTCTGCGAATTTTATAACAATCGAATCAAATCAAGGTAAAGAAAATCGTTTATTACAACTCAATTTGATTATTATTAACTTATTCTAGCAAAATAACATGTACTTACAGTATTAAAATTAAATATAATATTACCATCATTAGTTAGTCGATTATATAAGAATGAACATTCATTGTCAGTCAATAGTTTATTCTCAAAGCGAATGGCGTCGCAGTGGAATACCCTTCAACTTTACGTTTCATTTAACCAAAAAAGATAGTAAAGCTCTCTCTATGGCAGTTGAATAATAATTCTCTTAATTGGGGCAAATATATTCCAATATTAAAATTATATATTTGAATTGCAAAGGAAAATGAAATATTAATATATGAACATTCCACATGTCTCACCTACGCTCGTTCAGTTCGTCTGTCCCTTGGCCTCTGCCGCAGTCATTGCTTTTATTTCATCAAAATAATATGCAATACCAATTAAGTTAACAGGTCTCTCTAGCTTCTTGGAAGCCCATGGCAACTGCATTTGCTTTCAGCGTTGAGTTCTTATGTGCTATATATATGTACATGGCTTGAAAATGTAAATATTTCGAATTTATTTCAATGTGTATGCTCTGACGTCATTAATAAATATTTGCTTCGAACGCATATTTGTAGCAGAGAAGCAACCAAATGGGAGAAAATGCTGCAGTCAATAATAATCATAAGAAAAAACCAGGGAAATACTGATGTTGTTGTTGTTGCTGTTGTTTGAGCTTACCAATAATATCGAGCTGACTATGTCGGAGTCCTGCTTTGGGGGTGTGCAGCATTATGCAAGTCCTTTGTCTGCTTGCTGGTCCGTTCGGTCGTATGCTCTCTGTTAATGAGTTTTGTTGTTCCCGGCTAGACAACAAGCAAGCATGGGCTTAGCCCCCCTCTTTGGTGTTAGGGTTGTCAAGTTCTATGCTTAAAGCATCAAGTACTAAAACATTTTCGCGCTTTTTGTTTTTCCAACATCAACATTGCCGTCAATGTAGGTTGGCATTGTCATAAATATGCTTCAGACGAGGAATACTAAAATACAGGAAAAAACATTATATAAATGAATTGCTTCCTACGCGCCTTTGTTATGACATTTTTTTTCTCGCAATTTTCATTTCTGTCGCACTCGCTCTTTGGAATGTTCGTCATTAGACTTTAAATTTTAGAAAATAAATTACGTAGATGCGATGAGATGCAGCTAGAAAATGTTTAAATTGAAGTTGAGTCAACTCTGTCTTCGGTTCTCAAGGCTACAGTAAAATGCAAGTAATTTAATATAAATTACTAGCACATAAATCAAATAGCAGCTCAAACAACATACTCTATGTACTCTCTGGTATTTGGACTCTTAATTAAAAATTACGACACATTTGGATAGACAGTAGAATATGCTGGGCGGACATTTCGAATGTGTCATTAGACTATTTGAGTAGAAAAGCTTAAATGGCATTTAAAATTAAGTAAGCAAATAGTAGTAGCAGCAGTTGGCTTCTTTTAGTCCTTTCCTCACTGAATCACGCTCCTTTGCCCAGGCTACACTTAGAAAAATAAGGAATAAGTTTTCGACAGATTGAAATTGTAAAAATGAAAATAATTTACTCATAATACAGCTCATGGTTTCCTCGGAATCCGAAAGGGACAGAAGATTTTGCGAAGAATTTTTCTCTCGAACACTCCAAGCTAAGCTGCGTGCGTCCGAGACACAACCCATGCTTCTGCGGCATACAAGAGCACGTGCAGGATGAGCGTCTGGTAGAGCGTTAACTTTGTCGATCCAGAGAGGTCTCTGCTATATATTTGGCAAGTGTGATTCTTCGCCTAATCTCCAGGCTGATGTTATTATCGGTGTGGACGGCGGTGCCAAAGTACGTTAATTCCTTGACAACTTTAAAAGTATAGCTGGTTCCATAATTTTACCATGCTTGAATTTGAGCTATTTCTTGGAGTGTGTGAGTAAACTTCAAATCTGTTTCTTTGCAATTGTAGCCTGACAGAATCAGCAGGTGAAAAAATTCTGCAAAATCCAAAATCCTGTGGACGTAGAACTCAACAATGATTCAACAAAAAGGTCACACAGTGCGCAACTTCTTGTTTGATAGCTATGATGAAAATTCGGGACCAATTTTATGTATCTTTAAATAAATGTAAAAATTTATACTTATTTTAGTTAGAAAAAAAAAATAAATAAAAATAGAAACAATTTAGCGTTTATCCTTGTCAGTTGTTTAATTTTATGTTTCTAAAAAGTTGTATTAAAATTGGTTCACTATTCCACAAAGCTATGTTACAATATAAGGCAACTTGACTAGAATATAAACATATTGAAAAAAAGTTTATTTTCTGGCGCAAATCGAAAAAATTTCTAACGAAGAAGAATATTGAGGGCGGGCATATAGTGAGATATTGATGCTGTAAATTTCTTATATCAAGAATATAAAATTTTTTTCAGTGTATAAATAAATTGAACAAAATCAGCAGCAGAAGTCGCTACAGCCAACTAAATATCTGCACCCACACGTGCCTATATAAATATATGTACATATGTATATATATATATATAGATATGTATGTATGTGCATGTAATCACTTGCATGCGAAGTCATGTATGTTCTATTGCTGACTGCATGACTGCGGATTGCATCTGTGTTTAGGTGTTTCAGTTGGTGTGGGTTTGGGTGTGGGTGTGTATGTGTGTGTTAGGAGCTCTTAATTACTTTTTAGATAAATTGCAGCCATTTATTCTTTATTATTTTTTTCCAAGTCTAGACTTGAATGTATTTCTAGAGCGCAAAGTAGCAGTAATTAAATGCCAAGTGACACTCAGTAGACTGTGGAAAATTAAAGCCAAGGCAAGAACTTTTCTTTTAAGAAAACTCTAAAGTGAACAGACACATACACACACACACACATACAGCCACACCAAGAGGCACTACAAATTTAGATTCTATTCAAGATTGCAGGTAATTTATTTATAATTTGCTCTACTAGTCGGGCAGAAGACTATGCAGATTACAAAATATAATTAGAAAACCAAAAACAAAAAAAGAAACAGGAAAAAAACATGCAAAAAAAAGGTAAAAGTCAACAGAAAAGAGAGCCGCGAGCTAGAACAAACACTTGTATCAACAAATACCATCCATATAAGTGCAAATATTTCTGGAGTCTCCTGAAATAAAGTAAAAGCAGCATAAAATAACAAAAAAAAGAGCAGCTAGCTAAAGTTCAAGATAAAAGTGCCGAAATTGGTATTTTATGAAAATTAACGCTCAAGGGTTCCTTCAGCTGGAATTTGGCTCCGTTTGGGGCACATTTCTATTATGTTGGCTGTGTGCGCACGACAGCCAACAGGCCAATCTTCGAAAGCAACCATAATAGCAGCCAGACAATTCAGCTAGAGTAGCAGTAGATGGGTCGTTAAGATAAAAAAAGGTTATACAAATATTTAAGTAGACCTATATATCTATGCGCGTGTGTGCGTGTGTGTGTAATTTTCAAAGTTTAAAATCTGATATTACATATACATATATAAATTACTATTGTCCAAGTTATTTGGTATAATTGTATACCAGAGCCAACAGAATATGAAACTATGCACAAAAAATAAAGAAAACAAAAACATGTCCAAATAAGCATAATGGTTAAGATAACAACAATAGCATATGGCTTATAATAACAACAACAACTATTGAGAGTACAAAAAATAAAGAAAAACAAGCGAAATTTACATAAATTCAAGTGCATATAATAAAGTAAAAAAATAGATATATATAAAATATTTGTAACGTATAAATATAATAAATATGACTCTGTGGTTTTTATCTATTTTCATTTATTTTTTAACTTTGACGCTTAAAAATATGTTCCTTTTTTAAATTTATTCTGAACAGACCAGTATTGTAAGCAAACAATTGATATATTTTATTTAAACAAATATACAATATAATAAAAATAATAATGGTTGCTACAGCAAGGGCTGTTTGTGAATTTAAATTAATTTAATATCTGCAGAACTAAAAGACTTCCAGTTCTTTTTCTTAACAAAAATAATTTTATGAGAAAATATTTACCATCCTTGGCTTTGCTGCTTAGTTTTTAAGAAATACTTTCTGTGATTTTCAGTCAATATTGCTCTAGAAATACCTAGCAGAATGACTGATATCCTTTTTATAGTTTTTACCATCAGAAAGAGTAGTCTGTTGCGCAATTTTTGGACATTCTTATATCAAAGTTCATGTAAGCGCTAACTAAAATTGCCAGCAAAAGACGTCATTTGTGCAAAGGCACTCAATATTAATTACTTCGAAGGCTCATCTGAAAACGTCAGTGAGCTGCAGTTCGTGGTACTCGTCGGGAAGTTCTGACATTTTAGTCAGAATTGTTGGTAGTGTATGCGTTTGCATGTACATGAAACCACTAGTTCAGTTAACAACCCAAACCTAAAGCGTTTAAGCAGCTGTCCTCCAATCTTAATAAACCTACTTCAATCCAAACCAAGATGAAATCCAAGCGACTATATTATTTTAAATTACGCAATGTTGTGCTTGTAGTGGATTTTTGTGTTAAGAATCCCAAAGATTGGCAAAATCTACCACCTAAGTATCGAATCTGAATTTTGCGATACCTAAGCGTATTTCTGTACTCCAGCACGTAGGTGCACTAAAGGTCACAACCATGACCTTATTGCTTACCATTTGCTTAGTTTAAGGTTGTATCCAAGCGTGAAAAGTATTAAATATTCGTTATAGAAACAGTTTTCATTTTGTTTTTTGTTGTTTTTGTATTTTTTTTCACATTTCGTCTTGCGGCTGTCTTTTATTGCTTACAGTTTGCGCATGTGTTTGTGTTTGTGTTATTGTGTGTGAACTTAAAGCACTTGCACTCGGGTCTGACGTGCTACACACACACACACGCACTCACACATAAAATATATGCAAACAAAAGATGGCGTTCACGCTCACACACATAACATAAGCACGCACACACACACACACACACAAACACACACACACACACACACACACACACACACACACACTCAGAAACAATACATGTGCAATGACATAGTCTCAGTTTCAGTGATGGCTGCCGGCATGCCGCGCTGTTGCTGCTGCTTAAAATAATATAAAATATTTGCTTCATAAAGTATATATAAAAAAAAATAAAAATATATACAATATACATTTTTTAATGTCAATCTTTTTGTTTTTGTTGCAACGACCTCCATAATGCGCATATAAGTGAGCGAGCAGATACTCTGAGCAGCTGGCGCCAAAATGATTTTCTTTCAAACGCAAAATGCCGGCGGCTGCAATCAATAATTAAATTTGACAGCAAATGGGAAACCTACAAACAGGAAACACTCATAAAAACTTCAATGACTTTTAGCTATCAATTAATATATTAAAATATATTAAGTATACGCATAGAAATGCGTGTGTTTTTGTCAGGGTGCTTTTGTCAAAGTTTAAGGGCGTGTCGCTGGCACGCCTTCAACTTAATGTAGCTCGAAATTGCCGTAAACCTTTTTAATGAATACAAATCATTATCACTTTGCTGTTACTGGTTGCTGCTTGCTGGTTGCCTTTTGAGCCGTAATTAAACGAGGCGGGCAAGGAGTGTTTGTTCCTTGTTTGTCGGTTAATAAGAGGGTTTTGTTGTTTTGCTTCTTATGCTCCAGTTGTTGTTGCTGTTGTTGTTGTTGTTGTTGGGACAACGTTAACTTGGGACCACCCATTGGGTTTTGTCTATTGTTGTTGTTGCTGTCGTTGGCTGTCACAATGTTTATTAAAACAAATGTTTCAATGTTGAGCCAACAAAGCAAAAATTTTGACCCAGATACTCATTGTGTATGTGTGTGTGTGGGAGCAGCATTTCTTACAAAGTTTTTGAACGTATATATGTATAGTTGTAGATGTGCGTGTGTGTGTGTATGGTGTGTGCAAAAATGGCTTCATCTTTTCTATAAACTGTGTGTGCAACATACAGAGCAACTTTCAACAATTAAGCAAAGCGCAAGCTGTTGATTTTGTTGGACAAGTTGAATAACTACCAACAATAAAGTTATGCATAGCATTTAAGTAGGTTGTCTTGTGGCAAAGTTCAAAGTTCATTGCCACAAAAACTCGCACTCACACACGCACAATCTAAAGCAAAGGCAGCTGAACAATTGTTGTTTATTCATTTTAGCCTCAATTATGTTGCATTTAATCTTAATTACTTTAATTGCAGCGCAACTCTTTCACTCTCTTAGGCGCCGGCAACGACATTAATGAATTAACGAAAGGCTGTAATAAAATAATATAAAATAAAAATACTAAATGAAAGCCTTAAATATGCCGCTTTGTTTGCATTGAAAAAGTAAAACCCAAGCCCCAGCTACGGCTCAGTTTCCCAGAACCAGACCCTTAAACCGTTCCAGTCGCTGTGCTCGGCCCGCAGCAAAGCAAACATTCATATTCATTTCATTTTTCCAGAATACGTTGACAAAATGTTGACAGCTGAAAAGTAGGCTATGGTAATTTTGTTGGGCCTTACGTTTCCTTTGTTTGAGCCGCAAAGAGCCTCCAAAGCGAAAATAATCAGAGGCGCGTGCTTACAATTTGACAGCCTAATTTTCGCTCTAAAGGTTTACATAATTGTAAATGAGTTGGGGGTTCCACTTTTTCCTTCATTTTTTTTTTCCTTTGCATTTGTATTAGTTGGGCTGCATTACCATTGTTTAATTATGCATTAATTGTGCACTCAAGGCGCATTTCCGTTGAGCCTGTTAAGCGCTTTTGGGTTTGTTGAAATGGCTTAAATGCAGGCAATGCACAAAAGCGGGAGTAGTTTGTAAATTATTTTGCAAAAAACTTTTCAGAAATAATATTTGCTTAAATGAAAATGCAATAAACTCAACAAGTTAAGCAACAAAAAAAGAAAACGAGAGTGAAACACAAAAAGGTTTAACAGTAAAAAGTAAAAGCTCTGCAATAAACCTGTTGGTTTTTCTTCTTTATTTTTGTTTGCTATCTTGAGCATAACCACATTGGCCCCGTTGACCCATTTTCATTCACAATTTGTTAGATATGCACAGCCACTTGGAATGCCATTCACACATAAACACACACAACCAAAACGTGCATTTTTGCTGCTTGCAATCGCCATTTTTTTTTTCTTTATATTTTTTATATCCGCTTCCTCATGCAACAATGGCAGCCATTGGCAACATTTTCCCTCGAACAGCTGCAGCGTATATAAACTTGTAGCAGGCAATGTGCAAAACCAATAACAACGCAAATAGTTGACAATAAGAGCACACACAGATGTATATATATATATATCTTATATAAAACATATATTATCTGTATATAGTTATATACTTAAACACATACAAATATGGCGACGCTAAATTGGGTGTATTGCGGTGCAAACTTTTTTCTACTTGAAGTTGATACAAAAGTTTTCGTCGCTAAACAAAAAACTATAATCAAATGTAAAAGTAGTTGTAAATTATTTATATATATTCGATTTTTATTCAATTCTGTATCATCTATGCGAGTCTTACTATCGGATTCTATGAGCTCAAGACTTTATACAAGTTTCGGAAATTAATGAAAGTGGCTTTGCAGTGAAACAACAGATGTTGGTCGCGGTACATTTAATATTCTTATATTGCTCCATTTTTATCCAAATTCTTGGGCTCTTGTTTGATAAAACAAAAAAAAAGTATCTCTAAGTTGACTTTTGTATACAGTGGTAGAATAAGTACTTTATGATATAATGCATTATGGTGAATTTGGGCAAGGAATGCATTTGAAACGATAATAAAGAAATAGACTTATTTGACTCGTGTTCTTGTGCTCCAAGAAATAAATGTTTTTCTGAAGCTATCTGTTTATATTTATATTTTTTTGAATATTGTAAGAAATGCTTTTCAATGGATTTTTCAATGGCTATGCATATTTTATAAAAAGGAAATAGATATATTAGAAGAAAACCATTCCACCAATCCTTAAAATTTTATTTTTCAGTTGATTTAAGAACAATTTTTCAAGTTTTTTTATCTAATATCTCAAACGAAATACAGTGATTTTCTCGGTATGTTAGTCCTGTACTCAAACATTTGCTTCAAGAAGCCTGAAAATTGGAACATTAATTAATAGTTTTTACAACAAACTCTTATAATTTGTAGGGCTGGCTCAAGACTAAAAATATTAAAGTTTCATTTCTCAAAATAATTTTTTTTTTAACTGAAGACCGTCAACATTTGACAGTATCTTATTTTAAAAATGCTGGACTTTGCAAAAATGTACTATCATGATTTTTCTTGCATTTCTTCCAAATAGTATATATTTTATCTTATAACAAATGAAGAATAAAATGATCATATTTGATTTTGAGTATCTTACCTTTGACACCTGTCTCGTCGGCCTCCAGATCCCTAAAAACTGAAATAATAGAAAAATAGTTCTAAACAAAAATGAATCGATCCTATTCTACCAAAACGGGGCTCTGTGCCATCATTGCTCATACCGGTATGGCACCATTTGACATATCCAAAGCCTATGGCACTACAAACCACGGTCAACTTCATCAGGATATGCTTCAATCAGTTCTTCCCTCTTGTGTTGAGCCTTAGCAGCAGTCTGAATTATCCTAAGGCAACTTTTGTATTTGTGTGATCTCATCAAAATATGAGATGTGTTGTACATGGCGAAGTTCTCTCTTTATGTTCCTTTGGCAATACTTAATTTCCTAACTCCCACTAAATACTTAGACTCACAGAACCCAAATCCGATATCATTTTGTTCAACAATTACCCCCATATCTCGATATAATCTCATAGAGTCGAATTATTGATACCGTACCACTAAACAGGCATTGTTTTTAAAGTGGGCAACCTAGCTCTTACCTTTTGCATTGCTCACAACATAATTTCTACACTGCTCAGTCCAATCAATCCATTCAAACTATAATTCGTTTCTGTGCCAGTTGTCAGACAGATAACTGTATTGAGCTACCTGCCCATGCCAATATAGCTTAGTATTTCTCTTCAAAATTCTCAGACTTCAAACCCTCCATTCTGGCACTATAAGTGAGCCCGTAACCTGTCTTGCGCTTCAAGTCTATATGTTCAACTGTGCGCAACGTCCTTTCGATGGTAGGAGACAATTTCAAAAAAGAGAAAAAGAGCTGGCAAAATTAATACATATTTTTACTTAAGAGCTAAGTCTTTATCTTATAATAAACTGAAAAATACTAATAACAAATGCTAGAATGTTAAAAATAATAACATTTTTACATGAAGTAAAAGCACAAGTACTTAAGAACGGCAGATGTATCTACGTCGGACTTTCTAGTGTAACTGTTGATGCATGCCAACACTGCGGTGGTGGTCTTTACAACACGTAGTACCTTTCAATCTGCCCTGCAAAAGACACACCGGTCTCCCTTATTTGTACCCTTTGAAAACCTGAATTGGGCAATGTTTTCATGTTCTAACTTTTCTATACTTTTTTAGTCCTAAAACTTGAGAGTTTGGATACATGGTGCACCCACAATAGTCGCTACATCAACAAAAAGTGAAAAACGTTTATATTGTAACCATGGAACTTGGGAAAATTGGGCTATACAATAGTCGGACATGATAATACCCAATAATATAAGCTTCAACAACTCATCCAATGCAACAAGCTAAATGTTGTAACAATACCTCACAATTACCCTCTTGACGTCCAAATTTGCATTACCAAAAATTTATATATTTTTATAAACAAAGTTTGGTAACATTACAAGCTAGCGAAAGAAAGCAACAAGCTTCAAAGATGTACAAAATTTCTAAAAATTTCATTTACTCTATGCATACTTTATTTGCTCTTAATGCCCCCCACATAAGGCGTAGTTCATCCCAACAATGAATTCTATTAAAATTGCTTGTAAAAAGTTTTCAATTTCAAAAGTTTGGCTTATTTTTACAACATGTTTTTAGTAGCCAGTTCTTCTCATAAATTTTTTTTGTTATTGTGAATTGTGGCAACGGAAATTGATTGGACTGAAGAAATAAAGCAAATAGAATATATGCCAATAACATTCGTCCAATGCCAAAAACCACATGAAAAAATCTCCGCAATCCAATGCTTACATTTTGAAGAGCGGGAACACTGGCAGAGCAAATCCCTGCCAATAGTTTACACTTTTCTATTGATTTAGTTGTACGCTGTTGTAATAATTACCGCATACCAGCAAATAGATCCCCTGCGTATCACTCTGTCCCCCCTCCACAGCCCCACTGTGTTGTGCAACCGCATTGCAGTTAGACATGCCACATATGCGCGCAGCTGTCAAAGATGCCACGATAAGCTCGACCCTAAAAAAGACAAAAAAAAAATCCAAAAGTAAAAAAAGCAACAAAAAATCGAGAAAAAAGGGTGAAATGTAAACAACGTGAACAAATCGGAGCGCAATAAATACATTTCATTTTTGCGGCAATAGGCATGTGTATCCATCCCAGGGCACCCATGTTGTCCATGTGGGCCATGTTGCACTTTTAGGCAAAAGTGTTGCCTACCTTTGGGCGCAACGGGTGCTGTTGCTCCTGTTGCTGGTGCTGCCACACTGCTGTTGGCATAAAAGGGACAAGTAGTTAGCATAAATTTGCCATAAATTTGGTAACAAGTGATTTGTGGCCGCAGCCAGAGCCAGAGCTGCCAGACCGGCCCCTTTTTTGTCGAACATTTCGTTCTGGCGCTTCTGCTGCTTTAGCTAAAAATTAAGGTCTATTTTTTTTCCTACACGCCATTTTATTTTTTTTCTTTTATAAAAATTTTTGCTGTGTTTTACAAAAAAAATAAAAATAAGGTAAAATGTAAACAATTATCTACGCGCGAACGCAGCTGTGAGCATGCAAAGTCAACCACCAAGGGTGCTATGACCCCATAACTGGTTTTGCCCACACCCGTCCTACATGTTACTAAACCACGGCAGCCATGACAGGCGCTGAGATTTATGCTTCACACACACACACACACACACATACCCACTCAGTGTGTACGTACATATTTGTTTTTTTTTTTGCATATGTGAAAGGAATGCGTCGTCTCCATTTGCCAAGAAGAATTCACATGCTTTTGATTAATTGCCGTCACATTTTATTTCTCGTTGGTTTCCAACTTCAAGTTTTTATTTTATTTTAAAATGTTTGCTCTTTACAAAAAAAAAATAATACTATATGCGTTAGTGTTTGGCTGTAACTACGTAATTTTAGCCATGTCAGAAGCGTAGGTCTGCAGCATGATGACTTTTTTGCATCTGCATATCGTTTATTTATAGTACTATTATTATTATAATTGCAATAATTCCCAATGTATTATTTTTATTGTAGTTTTATATATAAAATTCGCAAGAAAACTTTAAAAATGTGCTTAGGGCATCCCTCGCGAAGTCTTTTCTGCTTTCTAGTGCACATCAATATTTTTAATTAAAAATTTTCTACAAAAAAAAAAGTTTTAGTACAATCGATAAATAAATATTTTGAATTATAAACTTTATTTGTTAACAAAATTGTTCCCATGAGGTGTCCGGAAAAAAACTAAAATTACGGTAATCTATGCGTTGCTTAAGAATCCCGCAAAAGAAACCTGACAGATACAAAGAACTTTACCATCATATTGAACCTGAGGCACAAACTTACCACCTTAGTGATATTCCGAAGATTAGTTTATGCGATTGCTTACTAAATCTGGAGATCAATTGAAGTGAGACAGTTCATGGTAAAACAGATCCTTACACAAAAAAAAATTCAAAAATTTTCTAAAATGAGTCTCAGCTGGGATAAAATTTAGGAGCAGAATGTCTTTCAAGGAAGAAAAGAGAAAGAAAGAGCGATTAATGCACTTTCATTAATTATTGCCTAGGCCTTAAAGATTAATAACAGTGATTCCACATTTTTAATTTATGCTCCTTCTGAATCTCAGCATCCCTATAGTGCTATAGGCGATGTTGTCACTTTGTTGCTTTGTTGTTAACTATTGGTACTTAAATATGTTTATTCCTATAAATTCTACATTTTCAATTAACACTATCAGAAAAATGTCTTTCCGATTTTGAAAACTAATAGGAAAAAATGCTTATAGGTTGTTTATGTTTTCCTATTATAGCATTGCAACAAAATATCATTGCTATCAATTAAGGGCACCTCCGCTCAGATTCAATCATAAAGTTTAGGTCCAGTCCTCTTCAGAAATTTACAGATATCTCCATGCTCTGACTTTGGACCGATGCCTTTTTCATCATTGCTACATAAAAAACACTAATTTAATTAGCTTTAGTATGTAGGACATTGTGCAAAGGACTCAAAACACTGCTCCAGGTAATACCTATGTAAACAGTGAATGCGTCTGACTTAGTCCTTACATGTTCATAATCAAGCAGAAGTAGACTTCAGGCAATGGCTCTGGATGCTAACCAGTCACTTAGTAAGGATTTTATCCATAAAAAAAGCCACAACAATTGTTGTGCAATCTACTTTATAATATTTGCTAAAGATTACAAGTATTATGAAAAACTCTTCTAAACAAGAATATTCGTGTTGTGGATGCTCCCAGTACCACAACGAATTAAGTGATAGAAATAAATTTCCTAGATTCCGTTTTAAAGAAATGGCAATTATCACAAATATTTCGAAAAAATACTTCTTATCCAAAAATCTTAAATATATAGAACGTTTTTGTTCAATTTAAATTTCCCACTTAGCAAATTTTTAGTTTTTACAATTGCGTTCAGGGTAATCCAGTGTCGGACAAGAACAATGGCATTTTCAAGGAAACCAGCTATTTTCTACGTGCGATAACTTCACTATGTTCACTCTTAGCAGCGCTCACACATCTATCATTCGGCACATTTTTATTTTTTTGTTTTTTATTTTTATGTCAGTCGCATATTTTACTGCTTGAAAATTTTTACTCTTGAGTTTTGTTTTATTTTTTTTCCTAGCTAGCTGCATGTTTTATTTTCCAACACGTAGCAATCGCAATTTTCGGGAACATAAATACTGAGCTTACTCCCAGGAGTGTGTGTGTGTGTGGTACTCCCAAGATTTGGGCTTACAGTCAAATACAAAAAAAAAGACGGCAAGAAATATAAATATGCTATGCTTCAAATCGCATAAAATTTATGCGCAATTTATGTCCTTCACTTGTTTTTTATTTTATATTATACTGCTGCAGCATAAAACATAAAAATGTGTGTATAGATTTTCGCATAAGTAGCTCTGGATATATCGATAACAAATGACTTACTTGTTACTCACACTAAATAAAAAATCCCTTATATGCACATTTTAATATTAAGACAGCAAAAGTTCTTGGCATGAGAGTAGGAGAGTTGCATAGCTCGATTGCGCAAACTTGGCATTTTATCTACGCTCAAAATCTATGAAGCAACCACATTACGTATACGCAACGTGCAAATCTCAAGCACGGCAAATACGTTTAATTCCTTTATGGTTAAACGCAGTCGGTTTCCAATTTCGTTAAATGCCAATTCAACTTCATTTGAACTTTTCCCGTAAATACACTCGTGCGCAAGAGATTCGTTTTAGCCAACTTGTGTGTGCATGTGTGTGTGTGTCAATATTTGCACCCCTCTTGAACGCCTCGTCGTCATATATTGACGCCTGTGAAAATCGAGTGCCTCGGTTTACTTTCAATTTTACTCTCACTTTTCTCAATTTCGCATGTTAAAATAAAATACAAAAACACGGATACGTTATCAATTGAAAATTGATTGATACACGCACGTACCTTGACTGACACTCCCCACTTTTAGCACATGCTCAAACATTGCTCTATCCTGAGACCTACCCGAATCCTTGTCCTCCATTTTCGATTTGTAACATTTCCAAGCAATATGCGTTATGTGGGTGTCTCTATGACAGTATGTGTGTGTGTGTGAGTGTGTTAGTGTATCTGTGGGCCTACACAGTGAGAATCAAATGCCTTTTGAATGGTTGTTAAGGAAGGCAATTTCGTAAGAAATTTCGTAAAGCTGCATTTTTTAAATTAAATCAAATCTATATGGCAATTCGCCAACAAATAAACTTAAAATTATAAAATTGCGAATTCATTAAATTTTTATGTAACATTTTTGGTATTGGAAGATGTCAGATATCTGATCAGTAATGATAGATCACTAGTACTGTTCATTTGAATATATATCGACTGCAATAGTGTTAAACAGTTAGTAATTAAGTATTGCATAATGGATACAAGAAGAACAATGTATAATCGATGTAAGGTCAATCTTTTATAATAAATCACTTCCGTTTTTGACTTCACACAAGACACTACAATATCAAAGAAGATACAATATTATAGAGATATTAAAATATTACCCAATAATTTGCATAAAAAATACAAGTTCCACTTAAGATCGATGTGTCAGAGATCGATAACTCTTTAAGTTTTTATTCCAAGCGCCAATGAATTGCGTGTGCTTTCTTCATATCTAAAAATTCAAAGTCGAGAATACGAAACGTAATTTTTGCCGAAAACTATTCCATGTTTAGAATATTATTATAGGTCTAAGACAGTAATAAAACTAACTATTAACATTTTGCGATACTTATTTATGAAACCATGTTTTTTTGCCTAGCTATGCCAGTAGTTGGTAAAATGCATCAATGCTAAAGTGTGGAATGAAACTATCTACCACCTACAGTGGTTCATAAGGCACAAACTTCTGCTGCAGGATAGTCAGCATATGAGTAGTGCAAATTTTCAAAATTCTTTTCGATATATTTGCTTATTTTTCCCTCTTGAGTTCCACACTTCTTACTCATCCAATTTATATTCTCTGGTATGGCCTTCACTGGTCTAAAAACCAAATGGATACTTAATATTAACTAAAACACTTCACAAATACTTTATAATTAATATTTTTCCAGACTTAATTTTTTTTATCTCTTTAGAGATTCCCAATAAACACAGTTTATATTCAAATCGTAACGTAATATTTTAAACTAGTTGGCAAACAGTGTCAGTTTGTTAGACGAAGGTAGTAAGATTCTTCAAAATATATATTTCAATGAGTCGAGGAGTTAATTTTGCATTCAATTTAAGATAATTAAAAAGTATTTTTTAAGAACAACACCCACTTTGTTCCAATTCTTTAGCGCAAGTTACTCAAGGTTTATGAGACCTTTGAAATTGCTGAACGCTGTTCAGAATAGCTTATTGTTTGTGTTCATATATACAAAAGTATAATATTGGTAATATCTAAAAATTCATAAGAACTTACTGTTTAGATAAATCTCGACGGCGGTAACTTTAAAACAACAGAAACTTAAACTGGCCCAATTTAAATTACCAATAGCATTTTTCATTGACATATAAAGTTTTAAACTTGTATTCGAGGCTTTGGTATCAATTTTCATTGATTTGAAATTTTTCGAAGTGGCTCTCAATTCCTGCGCTCCTCTGTTTTACGTCCAGACAACTCGTTGCACACATTAGCTTACTATGTGGCGGATGCCTAGATAGCTGCCCAGGTGGCGCCGCCAGTAGGCTGTGTGTCAATTTACAATAATTGGAGACAGAGATTGCTGCGAATGCTCCTAGCTTGACAGCAATCAGACGCTTTACTCTCTTCAAATGAAAGGCACGTCACATCAGTGGCAGCGCGCGCAAAGATGGGGCATCTGGTGTTATCTGATGAATTCGGCTGTTATCCGATAGCGGCTTGAAATGGCCGCCTAAATTAAAGGTAGGGTCCTTACGTTTCAGGCAATCATTTGACTGTAAAGAGATCGGTAGTATTTTTCGCTACAAAAGCTATTTTGAAGTAAATTCGGCAATAGATCCAATGACTCCGCTTTCTTTTTTAAACATCTACACTCTTGCAGATTCCAAGTACACATTCCACATTTGCCGTAGCTAAGGAAATCCTAGCCCACAGAGACTGTTTCAAGGGTTGCTGATCATTCCGCGATTCGGCTTTTTGAACATGAACAGCTCTGTAGTTGCTCCGGTTGTGCATCTAAAATGCAATAAAGTTTTCTGTTATTCCCAAAGAGGTCAATTGCAAGTGTTTTCTTTCAGTGTAGCCGTGTGCCTTCACATATATCATACAACAATATATGTATTCCTTTAAATGGGACATGGAGGAAGCGCACTCATCAGGCGTAGACGACAAAATGATTAATGGTCAGTTGAGATTAGCAAAAGTCATGCCAAAGTAGACAACAACACGGCAAGTCACGCCCATTTAGGCCGTGAAGCTGTACAGTCCATGTGACAGGATAACCTGTATATGCGTGTGTGTGCGTGTGGGTGTCGATATCGCCGCCATTGTTGTCGTTACTGCTCAGCATGTTTGTTTGTCTATTTACAGTTAAGCAGCCAATTTGAACTCTGAACCTTGGATCAATCAATCTGCCATTATGTTTACCGTTATTGTTGTTGTTGTTATCGTCTCCATTGTTGTTATTGTTGCTGCTTACACGTAATTGCTTTTTGATTTTTTTTTTGTCGACTTTTTTTTCGTCCTTTTTTGATGCCGTTTCTAGTTTCGTTCGTTTTTGCTTTGACTTTCAGTTTATTGTGTTCCTGCTTTGTGTTAAGAAATTGCATCATCATCGTATTGTCGTCGCCAAAAATGGCGTTGTAGGAAATTGTTGATAGATTGACAAATATTTGAGCAGCACGCACGAACGGACACCGACCGACGACTGCCATATGTTTTGGATACATTTCTTATCTAACCCAAAACAATGTGTGTGTGCAGCCTTGAACCTAACTTATTTTGCTGCTTTGTTTTTTTGTAACTATCCGTAGGTGTCCTGGATACGTAAAAAGGATTATCATCTGCTTACAGTGGGTCTAACAACATATAGCAGCGATGAGCGATTCAGTGCCACACACTTGAAGCATTCCGAGGTAAGTAATCTGACGGCGGGCTACTTAAAGTTGATTGCAACAATGTTGTCTGCTCGTTCAATCCATAATTCAGTCAGTCAATCAGTGACGCAGTCAGTCCGTTTGTCAGTCTCATTCAGTGGAACTGTTGATGTGCATACAAAATGTTTATGCAGACTCACGCAGCATGTACAATACATGGCCACATCCTTGGCAGTGTTCTGCTTACAAATTGCGTAAACGTGACGAAAATGCAACAACACACATACTATGTTCCTGTGCGTGTGTGTGTGTGTGTGTGTACAACTGAATCAGCGCATTTAATACAATTTGGTATATATATTGTTTTTCTTATGTTTATAGGACTGGACATTGCAAATCAAATTTGTGCAGCTACGTGATGCCGGCGTCTATGAGTGCCAAGTATCTACACATCCTCCCACATCAATATTTTTGCATTTGAGTGTAGTCGGTAAGTAGCAGCAACAACATACAAAAACAACATCTAAAGGAGCAAATTTTTGTATCCTTTCATTGTTTCTGGCATTGAAGTGGAATCAATGAATGCGCACAGGAACGACCATACTGCCATACGCTCTCCCTCTTCGGGTCTTTTTTTATAATTTTACGGTTAAATGATTTCTGAAAACTACTGGCAAACAGACAAACTAAGTAAATTGCAGAATAAGTGCAAGCCTTGGAAAATCTCGACAATTTCAATAGGCAAAATTTCAACGCTTTTGAAGAGCTTCAGTTGCAGATGGCAAATGAAAGCGCACAGTGCTTCAAAGTTCTAAGATTGTGTTGTTTAAAATAATAGATATTTCTTATGTATTGTATTCGAACGTAACAAACAAAATATTTTGAATCAGAGTTGGACAGTTAAACTTCATTAAATTAGCACTCATGCTTAAAGGCACCAAATCCTGTCACAATGCAGTTGGAAAACGCTCATATGCCAGCTCACTAACACGCATTTGCTTGTTCGGCGCTCTTGTGCTCATTTAGGTTCCAGTTGACTGCATGGCTTGTATGGGCTTTGCCTAGCATCTTTCTTCTTAATTTGTCACAAGTTTCAAGAGCCAGAAATAATTTTGAGAGTAATACTTCATTCTTAGTTACCACCGGAAAATTCACCCCATTAACTCAATCGTTAGTCGGCTTTTCTTCAACGTAAACCCCAGAAAATGAAAATGAGCTTTATTCGGTTTCGCTTAAAGTAGGAACCATCGATCAAACAATCGTTTCATAATCGTCAAATACCTTCAACAAATAGCGACTGTCAAGCACTTTGCGAATGAGTTTCGTCTTTTTATCGATTCTTCAAACTCTGGACCAACCCGCTATAAGTAATCTTAAAATTTTAGACTATTACGTTTCAATAGAAAAACATAACCGATTTTATAAAGTGAAATTAGTTTTACAATTAACTTGTGGAAACATTCTTCTCTCAAAAAAAAAATCTTATTGTTATTACACTCAACTAATTACTCTATTCATTTATTTACCTGTTTTAGGGGTACAATGAAGTCTAGTTGACTATATGATGAAACAATATTAAAATTAAGAAATATTTAATAAGAGTAGGAAAATTAGAAAGTCAAACTGTTCTGATGGGAGAGATTTTTAGAGATATGCACAGTCTTACATCTAGGGTTGGCTGGAAACTTAGTTTTACAATACAAAGTTAAAATGCATGGGATGACGTCAATGAGCGCAAAGCCAAACTAAATCGTATCCTCCAAGCCGCGCCATAAAAAATCAGCATGCAAATAAGAGGTTCAGAAACTTGATATCCTATTTTGGCGGTGCAACTTTTTTATGTGAATTTTGTGCAGGTGATGACACACTGTGCCGAGCTGCGTCCAGTCAGTCAAGCGTTCGCTGTGTACGGAATTCGCTCCACTTTTTTTTTGTACTTTTAGTTGGTTGACGCTGTCTGAAATTAGAAACGTCTTTATGCCAGAGATAACAACAATTTATATGGTTTGGCAGCACAAAAAAGATACCAACCCAAAAAAAAAAAAAGAAACGAAGCTGGAAAAGGACAACGCTGACGACTCAGCAAATTCACAGCAAAGATGGCCGCTTGGCAGTCAGTGAGCCGTATGGCCTTGCCAAAGTGACGCACATTATTCTAAATTTAACAAACAATTTACTTTGAATGTGTACGGCCTAATGGTGCTCTTTGTCTTCAGGCATATATATGCCGTACATATATATATATATATATATGTGTATATGTATATAGTGTATATGTATATAAATGCTGAGGAAATGCTGCCCACTCACATGTTAATGTGCCAACATATGCCGTTAACGGGCATGCCGTTTGCGGAAAGAGTATGCGAGCGAGGTGTTTGAAGTTAAAAAGCGCCCAAGCAAGCGAGAGGCAGAAAGAGAGTTTTGACGAAGTGGTCTCAAGTGGGTCGCATTTGCATGGCTCTACATATAAATTAGTTTGGGCCTTAGTTTATTTGATATGCCTTATTGAAATGCTTATGTACTGCAGTGTATGTAGAACATTATATACATATATATATATATGGGGATAATATTTACTTTATGCATATCAATGGCACTTCAATACTCACTCACTCATACAAATGCTTTTCCATACGCTTAGAAGCACGCGCCGAAATATCAGGACCACCCATAAGATATCTAACGCCTGGTTCCACGTTGCGTCTGCAATGCCGTGTGGTGCAAAATACGGAGGCCTCGGAGTTTATATTTTGGTATCATGACAACCGCATGATTAATTATGACAGTGATCGGGGCATTAATGTATCAACCGAAACGGGTAAGGAGTCAACACACACAACTAAATATTTGTATTAAATATTTCTTATGCAACAACCGCTCTCTCTCTCTCTCTCTCTCTCTCTCTCTCTCTCTCTCTCTCTCTCTCTCTCTGTCTCCCTGCGCTGCATCATCTTCATCAACTACTTTGCAGACTTTCAATCATCTGAGCTTACAATTTTACGCACACGTCGCGAGCATTCCGGAAATTTTACCTGTGTGGCCAGTAATACGCAACCGGCAAGCGTTTTGGTGCATATTTTCAAAGGTAAGCTCTCTCTATATAAAATCACACGCGACGCAGATATATGTATACCGTTATGGCCATGTGCTGTGCATAACTATATGTGTACAACTCAATAAATGACATTTATGTAATTTAATCAAAAAGTAAATAAAATGCTGTCAAGCTTAAAATGAAAAATTCAATTTGCAGTCCTGAAAATGCCAAATGAAATTAAAACTCTAAATAAACAAAAGAAACTGCGTATTTACATACACGGTGTGTGTGTGTGTGTGTGTGTGGCGGTGTGTGGTGGAGTGTGTGGGAATGTGATTGTGTGGGTTGTCGCATAGTGGCTCTGCTCTTTTACAGTTCATATATCAAGCGGCAAAAAGCAATAAAAGTAATTTATGAAAATTACACAACCGCAAGCCATTGGATTAAAAGTGTCCGCTACAAAATGGCGGCTGCTACGATGCCATTAAGAGCATGCCATAGCATGCTTGCTTGCCCCACCAACTCCAACTCACCGATACTCGCACACACACACACACAGGTGTGCAACATAAGCTGTTACATATCATAATTTATAAGCAGCACATTAGTTTTAGCAGTTCGCTTGAGTATATTAAAAAGCAAAATAAAACGTTACAACTTCATTAACTAACCGCTTCTGCCATACAAAATGGAGACTTTTTGCCAGCAATTAACGCTCTTTTTTAATTAATTTCCAACACATGCTTTTCTTCTTTGCTTTTCTTGCATTTTTTGCTTTTTCTTTTTTTTGCGCACAGGTGATAATCCTGCGGCCATGTATCACGGACATGTCGGTGGCTCAACCAAAACTTCGCAGTCCCAATTGCATCATATTGTGGCCATCATAGCCATGGGCTATCGGATATTCCATACAAGTGTATATATGAAAATTGTGTAGATGCGCATCCTGCAGCAGAAATAAAACAAAAAAAAGAACAGCAGAAAATCAACACGCAGCCGTATTACTACATAGCACATGCGATAAAGCAGTTGTTGTCAACATTTGTAACTATGTCATACTCAGTCTCACAGATTCTTAGCTATTTTCCATACATTTTTCTTATAGAAGCAGTCTCACCACACATATAAAACATAGCAAATCATAACATACCATACCATAGTATATAAGTGCTATATACTTAACTAAGCTATCAGTCTTGAATATTTCACTCATCACATTTAAACTTTAACTATGCATTTCTATTTAAAGCAAACTAAATATATATGATTAAATAAAAAATAAGAAAACCCAATTAAGATAAACTCAAAATACATAGATACAAAAAACTTTGCTCTTCTCTAGAACGTTATCCAGCAAAAATGTGTGTATATGTAGAATTCTCTTTGGTAACAGAAAGTACAGCATATGCAGGAATATAAGTGATACACGCATAGAAAACAAAATTTCACAAGAAACCGATAAGCTTTTGCAAAAATATAAAATATTTGCTTATGAAGCTATCGTTTACATTTAAAAAACAGCAAAAATTCTCAATAATATTGGAAGTACTTTAAATGGTCTCATCTTTTCATCAACTAAGTGGTGTTTCAGATGGCTGATAACAACAGAATTGCAAAAATATAATTGCAATACTCTAGTCATACGCAGCTGCTTTTTCGGGACAAGTAGGGGTTTCTCTTAATTATAGATTTTTATTTTCAAAGTTTATGGGCAGTTATGATTTCGCAATGTTTTCTACAACCCTAGGTGGCATGTCTTAACCTACTAAGCTTTAAGCTTTAAGTTCCCTTGAAATTGAATTAAGATAATCACTTAAACTGATAAAAATTATTTAGCCTTACTACCCCTATTTTTATTATTTTTTTTAGAGCGCTTGGTAGGGTAGTCAAAGCATGCTCGTTACTTAAACCCAAGGTAGCTGGTTCGGCCCCCGCAATTGGAACACGCGTATGATACGTAGGTGTTTGCTCTGTTTAAAAAAATCTCCCATATTTCAATCAATGAATGTTTTTCAGTCGCTGATATACGTACCTTTAAGCAGAAAGTGTTGTTTATCTGGGACGCATTTTTCATTCAAATTCTGTGCACTTTTATTATATAAAATAGACAACCAGTAATAAATTTCCCTAATATAACAAATGCCGGTCGGACCGAAAAGAATATGCAATTTAAGAATAAGCATTTAATAAGTCTTAAAATATCTTAATTTTTTTTTTATTGAATTTTTTTGTTTATATAATTTGTACTATTTTGAAGTCATTTTCGCAAATTCGAACCTATTCCTCGTTTGTTGTTTAATACCATGAAGAATTCTGATCGAAATAAGATTTACGAAACGAGAAATTCCCGAAGTCAAATGAGCAATGAGCTAAATTCTCTTATGAGTATGTGTTTGATTAGAGTACTTGCCCTCTCTTGAATACTAGTTAAATAATACAACTTAACCTTTAAACATCGGTACTTAAAGGGATCTTTTAGATCAGAGGCAATCCTTATTGCTTTGGTTTGGTTGCATATTGCGCACCAAATGGCGGAAAATCGGTTTAATCACATGAAAAGAGTGTATGAGTTTGTCAGACCCGATTCGCAAGTGGATTTTATTTTCAGAATAGAAAAATATATATTTTATAAGTGCAGAACTGCTGTTTTCCAATGTCTTAATGGTTTTTTTTTACATGGCTTAGATATAAGCTACTTTACCTCAGGTGGGTGCTTAGCTTCCCAGATTATTGCATATCCTTTATTCAGTCTTAACTTATAAGAGTAAAACACATCCAAGTACACACTTCATACATCTCCAGAAATCCAATAATAGTAGCGACGAATATATAGAGCATTCATGGAATTTTGCATATTGACGCAAACTGCTTAGATTAGGTCACATTATTTAGACCAAATGGCTGAAAAGTCAGTTCAATCACTGGGAAAGATTGTCAGACCCGTTTCGCATCAGACGAGCAAAATGAATTTTATTTTGAGAATAAAAAAAATATTAATATTTTGTATATCGGGACAGAACTGCCGTTTTTCAAAAATGTTCAGGTGACCCAATGCCTGACTGGTTTTTTTGCCAATGATAAACCCAATAATATATAAAGTATAAATGGAATTTTAAAGGGAGAGAGTGGCACTGTCCCTAATTTTCTTTCACTTTTCTCAACTACAAAGCCGGGAAAAAAATCTTGAGCAAATAAGGATGCTTAGAATTTCAGTTATGGAAAAATTGTGGAATTGTACATCGATTCTGGATGCTCCTCTACAATCCAATAATAACATAAATTTTGCCATATCCCCCCTTCGTTCAGTAACTCCTGTTATCTCTAAGCTGGTAATTAAAAACTTTATTATCGAAATGCAACTATTTCGAACTCATTTAAGTGAAATTTTAGTTTCCATGCAATTACAGTGAGAGAACCAACAAAAAGTTGAGCACATCAGCACAGTTTTTATTTGAGATAATGTTCTAGGAAAAGCAAACAATTCCAAAAGTTCTATTAGCTTAAGCTGGTAAAGTCAAAACAAATGCCAGTGGAGAGCTTTTGTTCCATTAATTTTGTGTAAAAATATAAAATAAATAACCAAAAACTACAACTAAAGGCAAAATGAGCTTTTATGTAAGTGATTTGAAGTCAACTTAAGCATAAATTTAATAAATATTAAAAAAACAAAAATTGTTTCACAACTGTTGTCTAAATAGTTTAACAGAAATTAGTTGAATAAATAAATGAAAACAAAATATAATGTACTTAAGTCTTTGCTAAAAATAAACAAAAAAAATAAAAAAATATGTATATAAAACGAAAAACTCTAAACTATGTATTTTACTGGTACCTAGCATTTTTAAGAATTGCTAAGCTAAATTAAATTAATTTTCTTAAATGAAATCGTTTTTTAAGTTTTGTGCTGTAAATAAATTTTATTTAATTTTAAAAACTATACAACTATTAAATATAAGTGCTAAAAATGACAACAACAAAAATATACAATTTGCTGCAGTTAAGTTATTTGCATAAATGCAAACAAAAAGTAAAACTTGGCATAATTGAAAATAAATTAAAAACAGATGAAGAATATGAAAATAAATCGAAACGTAATGAAGAGCAGGTAAGACAACAAATTTGGTAAAATTTCGAATATTTTAATCAAAAGGAGAAAATAGACAAAAATGAAGCTGCAACAAAACCCA
The DNA here is from genome assembly GCA_035046065.1 of Chymomyza procnemis. Classification (NCBI taxonomy): domain Eukaryota; kingdom Metazoa; phylum Arthropoda; class Insecta; order Diptera; family Drosophilidae; genus Chymomyza; species Chymomyza procnemis. Next base: position 3,215,704 of record JAWNOJ010000023.1, on the reverse strand, counting down.
AACAGAGTAATCAAAATGAATTAAATATTTAAGTAAAAAATGTAGTATTTTTAATCTAAACAAAAAAGTTGACAAAAAAACAAAAATTAATTTAATAAATGCATTGGTATGAAACAGCAAAAAGTAAAGCGAAAAAATGAATAGAAAATAACTGCAAAGAATTCAATGAATATTGTAAATAAATTAAAGCGAAAAATGAAAGGAAATAACAGAATGTGTATCATATAGTAAGGATACTCGTAACACAAAAAAAAAATGAAAAACCATATATAATATATGTATGACAGTAAAAAGAAAAACGAAAAACTAAAACTAAACTAAAAATTTTTAACAAATAAGTCTGTGTAGTTAAATGTAATACAAATTACAACATGAACAAGAAATAAAACATAATAAAATTATGAAAAACAAAGGAGAAAAAAATTTCAAGCTTTTCTTCTCATTTCCCTGCCGTTTTCTTGCTCCATTTTTATTGTTATTGTTTTTAATAAAAAAAGTTTTGTTTATTAAAATTTTCAAGCATTTTAGCTCTGGCTTAACATAGGAATTTCGTGTACCAGATCGCCTTGGCACACAAATTGGCCAACTGCAATGGCTCCTTGACGTCAGCAGTGGTGCTGGCTGAAAGTCTAGAAGTGCTGATGTTGTTGTTTTGCTTGTAATCGCTGCTGCGGCATTGTTTGCAGCCGCCTCAAGTTGCTGCCACCGGGCATCAGTATGAGTTGCCACGTCGACAACAAGTGCATCATCTCATTTTTCTCTCTAGCCGCTTGCCTGTTGCCTGTTGCCGTTAGCCTTTAGCCAATCCTTCCCCTACACATACACACACACACACTTTTATGCTGCTCTCCTGCTATGCTTTCCTTAGTTAATCAAACTAAATTGTGTGTGCGCTGCAAAAGATGACAACGCAGAAGATGTTGCAGCTAAGGAAGAGCTGCCACTGACAATGTCTATTCTACACCCTCTTCCTCTATCACTCACCCTCCCTGTCAACCACTGCATTACAGCCCGAGGTGATGATAAGAATTTCCTTCGTTTTACATCCGTTTTTCTTCTTTTTCAGCACTTTAGGCCACAGTCAAGCGCTTCTATGTGCATCAGATATGCCAAGCATAATGCACTCTATTAAAGCGTGCTTCAGAATTGAAGCCAACCAAAGTGACCACCATAAGTGGCTGCCAGGACAGTTGACTCCCAAAAATGCCAGTGTGTACGTGAGCACATATAAGAGTGCAGAGTGTTCATTTCTGCTCTATTGCAAGGGGAAGTCATTGCAGTACCCGCACTCTTACTGCTGATTTAAATCCATTTATGGTGCATTTCTGGCTTGGGTTATGTCGCATCTTGAGCACAGGTGGCCACAGCTACGGAAATTTGACTGCATATGAGGACGATTTAAATGATTATTAATTATGTATAATAAATTTGTGGACATACAATGTCTGTCTCAGAAAATAAAAAGGAAATTAAGTTTGAAAATTTTACCATTGGTTTTTATGTGGATTTTTGGTAGTTCAAGAGCGATTTGACACTGGCAATGGCGAGGAACGTCTAAAATCAGATCACGCTCATGAATGTCTTTAATAACTTGCCAAGAAACAGCGCTTGCAAATTATTAATTTTAATTTTCAGAATTCATGCTCCGTAAGGTAAGTATCATTATTAGATGCTGTTCTTGTCAGCTCATGTCAGGTTGATGGGATAGAAGAACTAGCAACATATGCCGAAACAGTCAAAGGTATGGTCGTATTTTTTCAAAAGTGACGTTTCTGTAACGTTATTGTGATTGGGAAACGCTACCATGAGATGAAATGTTGCAATAAATACGAGAGAGCATGGGCCATAATGGCAGGATTGAGAGGAGAGGGCGCTAAATAGGCCGCCTAGATCGTAGTTCAACACCCTGCATTATTTTTAGAGGGGCTATGATTTATTACGACAAGTCCGTCACACTTTGTGACAAAATTAATGAATTTTTTTATGAAAAATCTATTGTATCTTAAATAAATATATCATACAGTTTTCTGATTTTTTTAAAATCAAATTAGAAAATTATGAAAGAATTATGTTGTCTTGTTAAGGTACACCGGCCACATTATCTATATTTAAAACTTTAAAGTAAGAAACTCAGTGTGTCCAATTACCGATAATTTTTTTCTGAGAATATGCAGTGCATTCCGTTTTCCCTGACAATAGCCAAAAGGCATTGGTAAATACAATAAAAAGCAAATATGCAAATCAGCTGTTTGTTTAAAATGATAAATGTGTTTATTATTTTTCAAAAATTAACAAATGTGATATTATCACAATAAAGTATATTAACTGCGATTTATTTTGTCAACAATGCAATAATTTTACGCTGTACCATATGAAACAAATGGTACATTAAGTTTGTGACAAACACAAATGTTGGTGACAAACACAGAAAGCAAATTCTGAGATGCGAAAGATGCAAAAAGTGTGATTCGAGTGTTCAGTGACCCTCCGTCCGTCTGTCTGACTGAAAGCTTAGATATTAAAGAAGTTAAAGAACTTATTGTTTCCCTGAAAAGCGAAAGATCTGCGCGAAATTAAACGTTCGATTGATTTTTAATGATTTTAGGAACTCTATGAAAATTGACTTGACTATAGCATCAAAGCTACCACATTTCTATATTTTTTTTTCAAACGTTATGAATTCGTTAAGATTATCAAATATGAAAACAAATAAAAATTTACCTATATCATATATCTTCAATATGGTAAATGGGGAGAACATCGTTATTTTTATATAAATTGTCCACTTTATGCATGCTTTTAGATATCATTACAAAGGATATCGGATGCGCAGAAACATATTTATTTTCAATTAACTCGCAAAATACATAAATTTTCAGTGTATTGCGTATATATGTCTGGGTATTTCAAAGTCGTCTATGCTTGTTTTCAGCGTAGCTCAACTTTGTATGTGCTATTTAAATATTGACTGACAAAAAGTATAAAAAAATAATATAATAGTTAAAAAAAAAACTTTAAAATTCGCTTTAATGACTTTAATATACTTAAAAGTAAAAAAATAACAAAAATGAACCAAAAGTGAACTTTTGTTTATTTACCAATTTGGTCACGTTATCTTGAAAAATAAACAAATTTTATGAATTTAAGTCCGATTTGCTATATGATATATATGATATAGTGAACCTAAAAAAATAACAAATTTAAATATAAAGAATCATGAATCGAGTATATATTACAAAGTATGTGACAAATATACCAAACACCTTCAAAATTCTGAGCGCTTTTGAAATATTTTGCAAAAAGATTCATTCGTTCCTTTTGTTAATTTTTCTAAAATTAAAATTATAATAAAATCTATATGTCATGATAAATATTCTTTAGGTGCATCAGCCTCATCAATTCAAATCTGAGCGCCCCGTAGTATGTTGACCAAATATTTTAAGCAGAATATGTTCAGCATAGTTTCAGCATTTTGTGCTATTTTAAGGCAGAGATAAATCTTGTATACTCGCAAAATAAAAGTTATACCTAAACCTCAAGATTAACACCTGAATTATGAATTGCATTTAGATTAATTATATTCGAAAATTTTCTGGATGGCTACAAAGCCGTAGTTATCTTATATATCACGTGTCTGATCCTTATAGAGTAAAAATTGCGATTGACTGCAATTTTGAATGCTCTAATATTATAATAGTATCAGCTTGCAATAGGAGACTCTAGCTGTTAAGAGTGATACTTCGGAAGTAAGTCAGTATTTTATTTGGGACTTACTTCTCTAGAAGTCTATTGTTGTCGTTGGTTTGATTGTAACTATGATAAGGGATCGTTGGGGTTAGAGTATATGTGGCATAGACAGAGATTTAAAAATTAATTGCATCAAATCCATTGAATTATACTCTCTAATAATGTAGTTGTCTCATGCGTCTGTCACACCAACAGAGTATTCAATTGGCTGACACTCTGCGCAGATATTATTTATAGGTTCAATCTCTGCATTTGCGGAAATTCTTAGTTGTTCTGTATACCAATCAGATTTTGAATAGCAACTTCGGCAGCGGAGACGAATGAAAGGTTCTTTGACTAAGCAGACAGCACATAGGTAGCAACCTGAAACGATCGTATTTTTGAGGAACGATGAGCATAAAATTGCATACACTACAGTCTTAAACGTACCAACTTAAAACTGAAACTAGAGTCTGTATAAAATTAAAACGCAGCCAAAGCTTCGCAAAAAGCATTTTCTTAACGAAAGTTCCATGTAGCTGTTTCCAAAGATAGGCCGTTAAATAGTTCTTATACTGAAATCATAATGTTCTTTCCTCTTATTTAGAAACAATTCCAATAGCACCAAGGTTTTGATATATTTTTTAAGACGGCTTTCAACGAGAGCTTAACTCAAGGTACATAACCTTGCAACGTTCTCCTGATGGCTCCTTAAAAGTTTGATTTAAAACTATCTCTTTCTGAAATCGCTAGAATATCTTTTTCATGTTTAATTTGAAGCATAATCCACGACGATGTTTGAAAAAGAAACTCCCCCTTTTTTAGATAATTTCGCAAAAGTTTACAACGTGCAGAAAAACTACCAAAGTTGGTAACACGTAATTGTTTGGCTGCATTCTCGTTAATCATACATGTTCTAAGCTCTACTTAAAGCTGCACCACAACTGAAACTAAAGTAATTGAAAACGAAAGTAAGGCAACAAATTTTACACAAAGTGAGTGCAACTTCTTGAAACACACACACACATACACACCAACAAACACATGCACTCACACACATACTTCAACGCGTTCTTGATGAGATTGAAGGGAAAAGTTTTGGGTAAACTAATAGATGCAGCAGGAGACACACATGGCCAGTGTTGCAAGTTGTTGAAGTGTTTGACAGAGACCATAAACGTGCTCGATCATGGTGAGTATGATAGTGTATAAACTATTTAGATTCGCCTCAAATTTAATTTACACTTAATTGAAAGCCAAGAAGAGATTACCAAGGATTTGCTTGTTGGCCAACTTAAACAAAACTATTGCATGCAATTCTCATTTTACTGTCACAGTATATGCCAATGTATATGCAAAGTGTATACTCTGCGTATACTTGATACGACTGAGGCTGAGGCTGCGCGCTAAACTTTAACCAACCCTACACTCAAATTGAGGCCTGGCCTTACACACAACCAACAATATTTCGCCAAATATGAAACTTACAGATTTTATGACAAAGTATTTGCCACATAAATTTTATGCTATGACTCGAGTAAATAATTCCCAAGGGTTTAATAACTGTCATGAATTTGTCGCAGGAGCCACAAAACCAAAGGAAATAAATAATTATCTGCAGAATCGCAACACTTAATTGGGAGCCAATTGCAAGAAGACATAAATAAGCAGTAAGTAAATTGAGTAACTGAATCAGTTAAAGCAAATTATTCACACAGATACAACCACCCACACACATACACATAGATACGTACCACGTCAAAGTAACCGCAGGCAAGGCAACACTTAAAGATGAAGCTCGAACGAAAGCAACAAAATGGCTGCCAATGCATGCAACTTCCACCAAAAGCATATTGCATCAATGTGTGTTTTGAATGGGCCAATGCCAAAGGCACATCCAGCGAATACGTAAATGCAGGCAGCTGCATGCGGGGCACAACACCAGCAATATGCCAAAGGACGAAGAGGTGCAAAAAGACTAAGGCAAAAAGTTTCATCTGCATATCTACACCATACACACCTACCCATACATATACATTGTATTTATTTATCAAAAGGCAAACAAATAGTGGGCCACATATGTTAAAGTATATATAGCTACGAGAAGAAGATGTTGCCGCAAGCAACAAAAGCAAGACACACATAAAGGATATAAATAGAACACAAACAAGCCATGTATTCAAAAGCTTTTTATTTTTTCCTTTTTTTCATATTTGTGCAAGCTGTTTGTTTACAAACTGCATTTATCCAAATCTGATGCGGGGTGGGGTAGTGGGCTTGTATTAAATAAATGTCATTTTTATTGTGTCCTGAAAATCTATTGTATGTTATCATAGTCCATGGATTATTATACAGCTAAACAATAACGAAATTCCACGCAAGTGCCCTCAGACCGATTTGCAATCTTAACTATAATGTATCTTTAGCTTTCTAGAATTCTATTTTCACCTAATGCCTAGTTGGGGCTATAGTTCTAAATGTCGAGCAACCAAATCCATGGAAAAGACTATACAAAATTTTCTTGAGCTGGTGCCCCATGTGCTGCTTGCTTGATACTGCTATAGCCTCTTCGCAATGGAAATCACCACTAAAGTTTTCCACAGGCGTTGTCGCCAACCCAACCCTCGCGGTTTGGAACACACCAGTTCTTCGTTTTGTGGAACTTGGAGAGCAGGCATCATCCAAATTGTAGAACCTGTGATATGTGCTTTTGTATGTTTATGTGGACTGGATTCATTTTAATTTTCTGTGAACTACCAAAAGGAATTAATTGTAATGTTGATTTTAATCGTTAACGAACATATAAATAGCTTTGGTTTATAAAAAGGTACTTCTCTTCCAAATGAGAGGATTTAGCTGCTTCTCCTTAACTGCTTCTGCTTGAACTGCATTAAAAATTTTAAACTTGGTTGATCTGCTAATGACGGCGGATCTCCAAACTCAAAAAAGCGCAGCAAAAGTACGCTTAGCTTTCTGTAGCCGATTCTGTATGTCACGAATGGTACCACCGTTCGGAGTCTGCATTCTACCTAGGTATTCCAACTCATCTCTTAACTTTAAGTTGATTTTGATTACGAGAGTTAACTTGCATGTTTTTCGATTTACCACAATTTATCTTTAGGCCTGTTTTAAGAGAAACATCAGATAGGGAATTGATAATTCTTAGAATCTCCCTGTGGTTCTGTGAGAGCAAAAGTGGCAGTAAATTTGACAAATATGTTTCAAGAAATATTCAATTCACGTACAAAATTCTTCTGGTCTTTTTTGTATTGAATTAGCAACATAATTATAAGCGTAGGTCAAGTCCTACGGTTGGACCAGAATGGAGCACAAACAGAGTCGTTCAAGAAAGCGCCTAATTGACAATATTGACGATGACATGCTGAAGATAGAAGTAAGGAACTAGAGGGCTCTGGCTAACAATCGAGACGAATGGAGAAGAATTTTGGAGAAAGCCAAAACCCACCCCGGGTGGTGGAGCTGAATGATGAATCTGATGAATTATAAGCATACTCGCTGCTAAATCCGAAGTTCGTTGGTTCGATTTCACACTGAAGTACAACGCCGTTCGGATGTGGATCTAAACTATAGGTGCCTGTTCTCTTCGAATAGCTGTTACTAGAGACATCTCCACGATTCGGCCTTTGGAGCGATGACAGTATATGCTAATTTGATTTCTGTAGTAAGGTATAATGTAGTTTGTTATCATTATTAAGTTGAGAAGTTGAGAGTTTTAATAAAAAAATTGCCAGGAGTACATACAGGAATAGAAGTGTGTATGTTTCACATAGCCAAAATATTTTGAAATATATAGAAAAACATTTCCATTAACCACTACGCATTGTAGTATGCTCGACTTCCCGTAGCTGCAGCGCTTAATAATATACAGGGTGTGCCATTTCTTATGTCGGCTTTTCAATATTAAACATTTGATTGACTTGACTTATGAAGTAAGTCAATTCAGTACAAATTCAACTAAGTTTCGCTTCACACCTAAAGCACGCGCCGAAATAGTGCTTCAGTTATCTTAACTATCATGGCACCGTGTGGCAACTCTCCGAATTTGACCACCCGGACTACTTTTATGGGATTATTTGAATAGCAAAGTGTACGCCAGCAAGTCATAGACTCGCAAAGCGGGCATATTTTGCTTTGATTGATGCTGTGTTCAAAAACTAGTCTGGATGTTTTGCAAAAGTTTAAATTAAATAAAAATACCTCATTCAGAAATTGGTTGTTTTTTTTTTTGTTATTTAATGCTAACATGCCGACATAAGAAATGGCACACCCGGTATATCCGAAATATATATAAATACATATTTCTTTTAACTAGTTTTTTTATTGTCATGCTGCTTCAAGTCAAGTTGTAGAGAGTCTGTCAAGTCGAATAAATAAAATTGTCGATTGAAATTGGCATAATTTTCACTTCAATAATGCGACCGACTGACTAACTGACGATCGATTTCATTCCATTTGCGTGGTCATAATAAAATGATTCGTGAAATATTTCAACAGGCCATTTGATGATGTACGTGTCTGTCATTTTGTATTAACTTGCGTACAAAACTAATGCGAGTTGCTTTGTTTGCGCTTGGAACACGGTGCGTATGAGTAACGTCTTCAAAATTGCTTGCCTTTGCATTTGTATTTATCTGGACTGCCAAACTGGCATGTTGTTGCGTAATTGTACATTGTTAGGTTTATTATGAACTACCAGTCCACACCCACTGCCATACACACTCACATCCACGTTAACTCATTCACACACATTCACAGATACTGGGTCAACTAAATGTGCAAATGGCGCACTTTAAGTCAAGCAATTGGAAACTAAATTGGAATTTTTATGACAAGCATCAGCATGTGGCCCCAGGACATAGCTGTGTATGGTTCTGTCAGTACACTCAGACACTAGTTTCTGTGTTTGGCTGCGCGTGCTTGTGTGTGTATGTCTGTGCCAAATTTGACCCAACACATGTCTGCATGTCCGCATATAAATACAGTCATAATGCGTTGCTGAGCTATGCATGCATGCGAAAATTTACAAAAATTATACGAAAATTTCCCTTAGGCCTTGTTAGCTTTCACAATTCGGCTTTCAATAAATGAAATTGACGTTGCTAACAGAATTTACACTCGACTTGACTTGACTCAACTTGACTGCCGCTCTGTGCCCACTGAAGTGTATTAACCAAAAGGACTAAACACTGTCTAAATGACAAAAAAAAAAAAATGCTACCACAAATGACACACCAAAATAAGAGGGGAGAATAAAAAACAAAATGTAACTTCAATTTTCTTTATAAATAATTCAAACATTTTGTCGCATAATTGAATCAACTAGTTGAGCAGCGTAAATGAATTAAACATTATATGATGAGTGAAAGATTTGTCACCATTTAAATAATAATAAAAAAATTAACACGAAACCGAGGGCACGTAATTAAGTTTTTAGTTGGGTTGAAGGGAATTAGGATTAAGTTTCATGAAAACGTGCCAGCAGGATTCTGTGTTCCCACAAACTGAGGGAACTTCTTGTGAATACTTCTCTAGTTCAAATTGTAGATTGCGCTCCATCCATTAAAAAAAAAATTGCAAAATCAGCAAGTAGAATATTTCAATGTCTGCGATAGGTTTTTGAATTTAGATATTCGAATTTATCGACAACTTCGAAGTTGTAGTTGACATTGGTAAGGTTCGATATAAATCGTTTTTCCTGGCCAATTATGTTCTGATTAATTTTTTTTTTTTATGTGCAACATATTGTTTGTCGAGTTTTTTTTTGACCTAACAAATGCATCTTACTTTAGTAGGATCTGTAAGATCTGTATCTTATATATGCTGTTTGAATAACTTTCTATGATCCTTGTCACATTTGCCAGCGGTAAGCGGTATTGCATTCTGCTCCATATGTATGCTCTGTTCATGGAATCTAGTATTGCTTAATAGTCCATATAGAGATAGAAGGTAGTCGTATTGAATTTATTCGACTTCTTGGAAACCCTTCGTTGGCTTTGACAAGAACTTGGTAATCACCAACAGTTCTCTCTCTCTCAAATGTAACATTTTAGCAACTAGCGTGGAAAATAGACTTTTCTTGCAGTACAAAAAAGACATATACCACACAACAATTGAAATTAAGTTTGCTATTTGCTTTGTTTTAGAAATTGCTGCTGTGTGTATCTGTATTTCTTTTGGAGGCTATCTTTCCCTCATCAATATATGTGCCATTTGGGTAAATACTTTATTTTACAGTGCATTGTCACCTTACTCAGCATGAATATTGTTCATTACCAAAGATTCGTTTTACATACTTTGTAGTACTTAGTACAGCCAGCAAGTATTTTTAATAAGTTTGAGGACTCTTTAATAAAAGAGTATAATGAGTAATGAGTTTATTAAGCATGCAAACACCAATCGACGAGGACTGTGTTCATAACTTCTACACTTTACTTCTGTATGCATATAAATGTTATAGTTAAAAGCTTTGATCTCTTATATGCATCCTTATCATTATATTATTGTAGTAAAGCTTTACTTCTATTTGCACTGCCACTCGATTTTAATTTAACTTTCAAACAACCATAACAAAAGCATAACAATCGAGTACTTCTTCGCAATATTCTTTCCATCGTTGGAGTACCTTGCTTCTACTGAAGCTAATCCTAGGCGGTAGACTTGTTTGTGAACCTTTTTTTTGTTTTTCTGGCATTTTTATCATCATCATTAGTGGCGCCACGATCATACTTGAATCTTGGCGTCCCCTGGCATTTTATTATATTTCTTTAATTAGAGAGCCAGTAGTCTACATTACATCACCTAGCTACCAGCCCGATATAATTGTGCATATCAGGCTCATGTGAATCTTTTTGCTGCAAGGTTTCTACAGCTGCTTGGTACCTCTGTCCCATATATTACAGTCATACAGAGTATTAAAAGGAAAACTAACTTTCATATTTGAGTATGTGAACTGAGGCTGCTAGCTAAAGCTGCAAAAAACATTTAAACACTTATAATCAGACAGCTCATTAATCATTTCTATCTCAAGGTAGAGTCTACACTCATTTTTTAATTCTAATTATATCCTTAAAATATTTTATTGTCTAACAACTCGTATGGATTAAAATTACGAGCCGACTTAATGTTCGATTTATCTTACACTTCCCAACTCATTTTCGTCATTCTCTATAGCATTTTTTTAGCAACTTAGTTCATCTTTTTGGTGTGCCACTTTTATAAAATTATTCCAAAAATAAATATCGTATATAAAATATTATACAATTTGTAGCATATGAATACATTTGGCTGGTCATTGTATAGTTTCAAGTTTTACTTATGGTTCGTTTATGCAAATATCGTATATAAACATAATAAAAATGTGAGTTGTCTGTTTCTCATATTGAAGTAAGCTGTATTCTTTTGGTCTCCATTTTTTTTTTTTTTTGGCCACTTTGTTTTCTCCGAGCGGTAATTTAAACAAAATACGTACGCCATTTTGTTGCTCACTTGGCAAGTTTCGGTGTGCGCTGGTGTGTGTGTGTGCTTGTGTGTTTGTTGGTTTCTGCCTGCCAGACAAGCAAATATGGCGACAGCCTACAATATGGAAAAGACCCAGCCTCTGCGGCAAAAAGCGTACAACAAAATGTGCGCATATCCATGTGAGAGTATGTGCTACATATCTACAGTCTTACTTCAATATGACGAACTACGCTGTTAAAAAATTGCAAAATCTGCTTCATAGACTATTTCTTTAGAGCGTGTTTGAAATTTTGAAGTAATTTAAGCATTAATATTCTATTCCTTGATTATACTTTTTTGTTTGATAGTTGAATTTTAATAGAGTTTATTCAAACGTTTATTTCAAATAAAAGCTTAAACTATGTTGAAGACATTAGAGTACTGAGTGCTCCAAATGCACCTTCAGTGAACTACTCTGATCATTAAATATTCAAATATATTAGATTGAAAAATAATGTTTTGTTTAATTGCTAAAATTAGGCTCTCCATACATACGTTATATCACTCAAAAGAAGCTCTTAATAATTATAATTAATATTGGTAATAAGTAATAAGCTAAAAAGTATGGACGCCGCCCAGATCCAAACTGTGCCTATCAATCTTTCAAACAATGATAAGCGCATTAGTCATGTCAAGAGAAGTTTTCAACACTCTGTGTCGCTTTGCATGTCTTTATCGCCGCTATTGGCGTTCACTTTAATTTTAAGTTTGTTTTAGTTCTCACGGCATACCGTATGTATGAAGTCGAGTCAATTCAAACCAGCCTAGTACACGCGCCTTTCGAACGAAATTTAAGTCGCCCAACCAACGAAAAATCTCGTTGGTCCAATACTTGGCATAATAAACTCTTCGTATTTTAATTTTATTCAATCCGCACAACTTGGCAATAGAAAAAAGCTGTAATGTATAAAATATGTGCATCATACATCAACAATGCAGTCTTTATTTAAGTTATTATTATTAATTATTTGAAAACCACTGTCATGCTTTAGTCTTGGCAAAAAGGAAAATAGATACATACATTTCGGATTATAGATAAAATTCCGCTCTACTTCAGCTCGACTTTTTAAGCCATCTAAAAGATATAGTTTTAGTGAGCTTATTGGGTTTTGACCTATTCTCATTGCTGTTAAATATTTTCCAAAAATAAGTTCACTAACTTTTTGAAATATTGTTTTTGTTTTTCCCTTATTATTCCGCTTGGGAATTTAGTGCCTCCAACTAACCCTGTTTTGTGCTGTCTATTTAGCTCTGTTCCATGTAGTTCTTGACTTTGCCAATTTTTGAACAATGAATCTTCTCCAGTTGCTTTTGGTCTTCCGATCCGCCTGCTGCCTTGGGGTTTCCAATCCAGTGCCATCCTGAAAATACTGCTTGGATTTCTTCTGAGAACATGCCCTATCCACGTCCATTTCTTTTTCCTTGTAGCCTCTGTGTCATCTTTTTGGTGGTAAGCTATGTCTCACTACCAATATAGCAATATGACTTCACAAACGCTTTGTACATCCGGAGCTTTGTTCGTCTGCTTATTTGTTTGTTACTCTATATGCGGTAGAGTCTCCCAAATGCTGATCGGGCTTTGGCAAGTCGGTTTGTGACGTCATCATTCAAGCCGCCAGTTTTGGAGATGACAACGCCAAGGTATGGGCAACTGGTGTCGAACTCAGATGGTTATGTTCCCTTGGCTGGAGTGGTTGAAGCGCATTGCCTTGATCTTGGCTACGTTTATTTGAAAACCGATTTTAATTGCTAGCCTGGCAAAGTCATCAGTTTTGCCCTGGAAGTCGCAGAGCCTGTGAGAGGTCAGACAGATGTCTTTTGCATTATCCATGGGCTCAAGGTGTCTGGTGAGGTGCCTAGTGATTTCACGTTTGGTGTTGCACACTTCTTTCATAACCTCGTCGACCACGATGTAATATTGTAAACTAAAAAAAAAATTGCTTCTGCCATGTCAAAAATTAACTTCCTTACATCCCTTTAAATTTTCGCTTTTCGGCAGGTTCCACTGTAGCAGCACAAACACATGCAAAGAAATTCAATGGTGCCTGCTGAAACATTTGCAGAGGCCGCATATTTTACGTTACTTATCTTTATCATTGCCAACTAATTTCACAGAGTGAGTGTGAGTGTGCAGAGCGGAACAGAGATTGCGAGAGAGGGAGAGAGAGAGAGTGGAGTGGGGGAGAGTGATATAAAGAGATATATGTGCATAACATAGCCGGCAAAATACACTTGCTCATGCACGCACACACACACATGGCAGCTTCCGTCTTCTTCTTGCCGGCTTGCGCTTACTCTAACAGCAGGACTTGAATACAAAAAAAATATATACAAATATATATATATATTTGTTTATTTCTAGTTCATATCTTTTATGTACGCTACACTCGCCATTTTCTCTTTTTCTCTTATTTGCTCCTATTTTTCTCTTTTTGTTGATTTTTGTTTTGTTTTTGTGTTCTACATTTGATCCTTGTTGTCGTTGTTGTTGCTGCTGTTACTGTTGTTTGAAGCTTTTGTTGCTTTGCTGTGTATGTTTGCGCCATTTTGTGTTTTTGTTTATGTTTAGTTTAGCCATTCCCGGCACCAAGACATGCATATGAGTGTGTTACTCTCACTCTCTCCCTCTCTATGTGTTTAAGTGTTTGTCGGTTGTTGTGTATGTGTGTGAGTGAGTGTGTCTATGGTCGCTTTAAGCGTTTTTATTGTCTTTTGCTTAGGGTTAAGTTTGGCCGTTGTTTTTATGTCATTGCCACTCTTTGTTTATTGCTACCACTGCATTGCTTTCTCCGGCGCTCCTTGGCTCAGTTGCTCCATTGCTATCTCTCTCTTTCTCTTACTCTCTCTCGCTCTCGCTGCTATCACTTTCGCTTGTCACTTTTGTTGCCATTTCTTTCATTGTCTGAGTGCTTGTTTGTTTGTCCTAAAACACGCGCCATTGAGTTAATCCTTTTGTTTTATGGCATTTAATTTATTTTTAAAGCCCATTTTGCAAAGTTGTTTATGATCCACAAACAAAACTGCAAAAAATGTAGCATACTTATATGCGCTCTCATAAAATGCTTAACTTCTGAGTCTTTATTTTTTTCCATACATACAAGCACTTTTGCCCCATGGCTTAATGCAACAGGCCACACAAACGTCTCATTAATTGGCCTCAATTCGCCAAACACACACTCACCACACCCACCAGACCCACCATTGCCACACACACGCTCGGAATTGGCTAGAAAATTGCATTAATAACAATAACAATTCAATATGCCAGCAACAGATGCTCATGTTAATGTACACAAACCTTTCCGAAAGCACTTTTAGCCACAACAGCTGCTAGTACCGAAGCAAATCCTTCCACCACCCTATATCGTTCCGTTCATTTACGTTCCATACGTTCCATACGGCTGACCAATCGTTTCCCGGCCTCATACTATAAGCTGGCCTAATTGGCGCTCATTACATCAAAGAGTTTTCTGTTGCGGGAATTCCAAAGTAGAAATAAAACTCATGTGCGGACTATCAGAGCCAATGACAGTGGTAATGACTTTTCGAGCATGGTAAACGCTTGGTTAACATGTTTCAAGTAGCCCATATGTACTAGTAAGGTCCGGCATCACACCAGCCCCAGTTGAGCTGAAATTGTTGTCCTACAATAGCCTGGTTTGCCCTTAACCCAAGTAACCTGTCAAACATTTCAAACTTTAATTTAAGCGCAAAACTTGCCACAAGTATCTATATACTGGGTATATATATCCTGCATATCATTTCGAAGCCTATATATAAACTCTTATATGCATATACGATTACACTCGTCTAAACTAGTTACAAACAGCTGCTGGGCAATTCCATTACTCTATTATGCAATATTATGTATAGGTGAGTCCGTGTGCGTTATCTAATCGCTATCAATTAGTCTCATTTACAAGATGCTTAATCAAAGCATGGCCTGATATATCCGTCCTGGCTGACCTCAAGCCAGTAAGTGTACGTTCAGACTAATAAATGAGACAGCCTACTGGTTAAAGTTCTACGACTGACTTTAATAAATATAACGTATTTTTGTAAGATGTTTTGTAAGGCAACACAGTATCGATTTTGTTAAAAAACAAATTATATGAAGTCATTTAATTTTTGAACTCTTTTACCTGCTTCATGATCAAGCTGATGATACTGGAAAAATTGAAGCTACATTGCAGTAACAGACTGGCTCCCCACACATTTTGCGTGCATCCCTGCCAATCTTGGTCGTAGTGTACTGGCCAGTCGTCGCCCTAATCTACTTACCTGAAACTTTTCTAAATATATGAGAATGTTTTGTTTATTAAATTAATTTTTCCTTTCAGTATATTTAAGATTGAAGGACAGAAACTTGAGATTTGCATCAAGTGTCATAAATTAATTAGTTTACAAAATGAAAACAAAACTTAAGGAGCTGAAAAAAATGTATAAGCTTCAATTAGTTGCAAACCGAGAGCGAATTCATCTCGAATTCATATTTAAGTTATTGCAATATAATTTCAAAGAACAGAATACAATCAAAACTAACAATTATAGCTGCTTTCAAATCTTTTGTACTCAAAAATTAATTAAAAAATAGTTTCAAATAAATAACAAAAAAAAAACGCTATTCAATCAATTTCATGGCAGTAGAAATTGATTTATAACTTAAAAATCATATCAAAAAATGATGCACAAAATAAATTTTTGTATAAAATGAAAAAAATTAAGTAAAACTATTACTGTGTTCATATTTTTGGATTACACAATGTTTTGCTATACACTCCGTGTAATGCCAATATATACAAATTACTCAAATTCGATTAGTTTTCATTAGCAACAACTTGAATGGGATACGATTTTATGAAATGGAGAGTGAAAAACATTTGCAAAGAGTTAAGCTAAACTGAGCCTATGATATAGCGGCAGAGTGTCGCTGTATCTAAATGATGTACGAAGATTGTTTCATTAAAATGAAAAATCTCAAAAATGAATTTATTGTTTTTCGAATTACTCATATGTACTAACAAGCTGCTTGTATTGTGCATTGCTGCAGCAATAATTGGCAAACAAAAATATTGCACATACGCCGTGTTGCACAATGCTTTAAAGTAAACACTGAAAATCCTAAGCAAATCCTCTAAATTCATTTATTTAAGATTTAGTTAGAAATTTGTAATAATAAATTACTGTATGTCCAAAAGTCTTTATACAGTTATTACTCAAAGAACTAAATATGTGAGCTGGCCAAGAAGAAATAACAACGGCAAAGGACTTGGCATAAATCATTAATGGCTGTGTGCAACAACAACTCAATTTGATTACAATGCAAAAATCAAGCAAGTGTACATTGCTTACAAATTCTATAAATGCAATCAAATAGTCCTGGAGTCCTCGGCTGGGATACTTAATTCTGCCAAGTTGTCATGCAATTGCTAATTGCTCAACACTTTACTAGGTAAAATAACTGAAAGCCAGCAACATTTGCAAGAAACAAACAAAAACAGCAAATAAATACATTTTAGTACCAAGCGACTATGGAATACGCTTAATTATTATATAATTTAAATATTTGTTGAATGTTCTCTACATATTAATATTAAACTGAGAGATTTGGACTGGAACTAACAAAAGGGTTTGTGGCTCTAAATGATTTTGATTTTCGTTTTAATTCTTAACACATTTGTCCAAGTAACTGAATGAAATAAATTTGGATTACGCTAAAATGCTTTAGTTCAAAATTGGTCGAAATTCGCTTTGTATTTTAGGCAACACAATGAAATGCTTTCCTTAACCACAAAAGTGCTTTTAGAATAAAATATAAATAAATTTGTGAAACAATCATTTACTGGTCAGCCAACAAATTTATGTATTTAAAAAATAGGTTGTGTTATTAGACTAAAGTCAAATTTGAATAAAACTATCATCATAGAATTCAATTTGCCCCAACATCTGCAGGACCTTCAAACAGTGGAAATGTTTTTTTGGCCACGGTGTAGACGATGATCGAAGCGGTTCATTTAGTTTTGCGTAGTTTTTCTTTTCTGGCTTATCGATATGTTCATGTCCAGTATTGAACCACTGCAAATATACAAAGTCAAGTTAGTTCCGAAGGCAAAAATTTGTGTTTAAAATGGAGATACTATGACGAAAGATCTAAAGCTACTAGCTTTCCCAACTTCCTGATATTTTTCGAATACGATAAATCATCTCTAGCCTCGATTCAATCATTGAGCCAAGTTTCGATTTCTGCAATATTCACGAACCGGTGGCCAATCAAAATCCACTTGTATCCATCGAAAAAGTAAACTGTCGGTGTTGACACTTTATAGTAGATCACACCATATAGCTCCCACGTCGGTGTAGAAAATAATGAAACCACCACCAGATGTATCTTTGCTTCTTGGGTTAACCGAAGTATGGTATTCGCCCCTAGCCACAATATGGTATAAAAATCCCTCTTCATTATTATTATTATTGACATGTTCTTATCGTAACATAACGTTATTCAGAGAACTTATCTACTATCCCGAGCTTAATATCTTAATTCATTTATTGCCTTCTTAGTTTCGTTCATAAGCGTACGTCTCAACGTCGTCCTAGGGTGCCCCTGCATCTAGTACCAATGGTTGCGAGGTAAAAAATTTCCTTCCGACAATTCACGTCTTCAAGATGTATAGACCCCTATTTTTCTACAAAAAGACAAAATTATAATACCCAAAACGGAAATTATTTGCTCAGTCTTGGTATGGTAGAGAACCACGGTTAAATCCACATAGTTACAAATTATAGAAAAGACACAACAGCGCGTACTGTTTTGCACGACAAGGACACTGAAAACCACTAAGGCCCAGGAGTGACAGAATGGGCTATTTAGACTGGGTGTCTGAGGCGATGCCTCAGGTCGCCTCTGCCCCATGCACATCTTAGACCCAGGAGGCAATACCCGGAGCTCACACCCTGGATATACAAGTCAAACTGATAGCGCAGCAGACACGAATCGTCTTTGTGCGGGAGGAAATATGATATTTTACAACTACGGTCACGGTTACTAAGCATTGCATGGACTACATGACGCTGGTCAACAAAGTCTCCAGAATGCCCACACTTATGGGACCAGATGATTGGATAAATGGTATGGACTAAAACGCAGCTAAAATCTTTACAGACGAATCCAAAATGGATGCAGAAGTGGGAATATCGGTATACTGCATAGATCCACCCGCGCAGGCGTCAAATAAGCTAACGGACCCCTGCAGCATGCGGAAGTTTTCGCTATAAAGAAAGCCCCGGAATATGCACTCACACTGCACCAACCCCAACTCAACATCTTCGTCGACAGTCAGGCGGCAATCAAATTCACACAAGCCTACACCATTAGCTCCAAATCTGTACTGGCAAGCAGGGTCTTAAAAGATGCGCTAAGTACCCGTAAGAGGTTGCACATCTTTTGGGCTCCCAGCCACCATGGTATTAATGGAAACGAAATGGCAGACATGTTAGTTAAGGAGGATGCCGAATCGATACGAACTAGGGCTGATGAATTAGGGATACCAAAAGCGCTCTAAACATAAAATCGATAGTAAGCACTGCAGTCGCTTCTGACAGGAGCTGGCACAACACGGCGAACTGCAATACCGCCCGCATCATGTGTGAAAACCGTCCCAAAATTAGTCAAGCACATCATCCAGGTTCCCAGGAAAAACTGCAGGCTTCTGTTGCCTTATGGCAGTCCATGCGAAAAGGCTGGACATCACTGATAACGATGTATGTGCAGGAAGTGTAAAAAACCAGGAGTCAATGAGCCCGTGGAACACCTTTTATGCAACTGCCCTGCCCTCTGTTCCTGCAGCTTAATTTCTAGGGAGACCAAAGGTTTGCAAAGGCAGCTCGAAGGACATTCCAGAGACTGTTAGCTTTCGCGAAACAAACGCATATATTGGAGAATTAACGCTTCCATGACCACCAAGGATCACACGGATCTATATAAGGTCCCCTCCTGTGAGGGGCCAGCCGGCCTAACCTAATCAAACGTTGACTGAGTCAATAGCAACGATTCAGTTCACTTTACGTTTGGCACGGATATTGATCCTCCCATTATTCATATATTTTTCGCTCCACAAAATCGTTTAACTTAAATTTGTAGATCGTGACCACATCTATCAATAGCCATTTTGTAGCATATCTGCTTCATCTTCTACGGTCTGTTACACATATTTTAAAATCACCTTAATCACCATGATCCAAAGGATATAGGGTATTACAACAATAACAAATGTTGACTGATATGGTAAGTGTTGCCGATGCCGTTGCTGTTGCTGTTGCCCCATGGTTGCATGTCCTTCATGTTGTAGCGCAAGTTACCGCAGTAAATTCATCGATTTTGCTTGTAAATATATGCACACAAATACATATACAAATATGTTCACATACATCTAAACACATGTTTTCCATTTGCCTGTGTGTGTGTGTGTGTGCGTATCTGTATTGCTGTCATGTTGATGGTTTTTAGGCATCAACAGATTTTCCATTTGGGTTATTTGTCATGCACGGCATAGGCGTTCTTGTTGTTGTTTTTGTTGTTCTGGTTGCTGCTCTTCGTTGTTTTGTTGCATGTTGTTGCATTGCGTTTGTTTTTCCATGTCATTGCCGAATTTTGTTGCAACATCAGCTATTGTTGTTGTTGTGGTGCATATTTACCAGCCTTGTGGCATATTTGTGCAATGCATATGCATTATTATTTGTGTGTGTATGTTAAATTGCCATTATTGCACAAATCACATGGCATGTAAGTAAATAGACACACACAAACACTCACTCACCCACACACGCACACACTCAAATACACTGAGAGAAACACATGTGTATATAACATCTGCTAGAATGTGCTTTATTTGTGGCTTAGGGCAACAATCACAGCTGTAACGACAACGACAACGACAACTCCACTGACAACGCCAAAGGCCTTAGGTGTTTTATTTATTTTAGTACAGTAACAACAACAACAACAGCAACAGCAGCAGCCGCTCTAAGCCCAACAACAAGAACAACAAGCTGAGTGTCCGTCAGTACGTCCTCCTGGTTTCTGTGGTATCCTCCTCTCTTGATAGGCCTATGGCCTATGGACTCTGGCCTCGACGTCTGTCCCATTAGGCCATTTGGTGTAATCCTCTGGCCATTAAGGACATGCATTATTCACGCATGAGCGTTGTCTTTAGCTCTGCGGCAGCACGTGTTTGTATCTGTATCTGTGTGTGTGTGCGTGTGTGTGTGTGTGTGTGAATGTGTGCGTGTCGGTGTCCTTAAAACATAAGAATGTTTGTTTGTCCGTCCATCTCTAACTCACAGTACGTATGTCTGCTGTTAAACGCTTGTAATTGTCTATGTCTAAGCCGCTTTGCAGATTGGATTGATGTCATTTGATACAGTACTTACATTATTTTTTATATATCAAAACACATATATTCCAAAATTGGAAACTCAAGTGTTTGAAAGTAGTCCTAAGTATGAATGTTTTCACACATGCAAGTTTATTGTAATACAATAAATACTTTTTAACCATATTTAATGGAAACCGTGTAATATATCAGTCTGCAGTTGTAGGTCGTCTTCATCTACGTTGATCTAAGAGGTTTTCTCTCCTCTTTATCTTCTCTATATTTTAAGTTAAGTCCTTTTGCAAACACACAACGCTAAGTAACTGCTGCGCTGAGTTAAACAAATAAAATGACAAATTTTAAACAAGTTTTCTCGTGTTAAGGCATTCTGGTATATCCCGTGAAGTAAAGTGTCAATGGAAGCAGATTATTTGATTCCGGGGAGAACACTAATTTCTAGAGCATTTGGAACATCAAATGTAAGAGCAATTTTGCAGCAGTATAAATTTATTATTAATTATAAGCAATAAAGTCTTTGCAAGTATTAAATATTAACAAAATATTTTGTTTTTATCATGTAAAAATGTAAATATAAAACTAAATTCAAACAACAATGTTCCCTTCTTTGCAAAGGGAAATGCTGTTGTAATTCCAAGCCTTCAATACCAATTACTTATTGGCAATCTAAGAAGATTGTAAATATTTGTGGACGTTTTATTCAAAAAAAAAAAAAAAAAAAAACAGAGAAGTGAATCAAACTGTAAAGAAAAAAAATTTTTTTTTAAATTCCGGGTTCAAAATGACTGAAGTTGAGTCTAGCCCAGCACTAACTTGACGACAGCTAACGAGCGAACTCTATCTTAAATAATTGCATGTGACTCACAGCCTTCTATAGCGCTAAATTTTAAGCAGGGCTTGGAACCCGCTTCCTAAATCAAAAATTCAATGAAAACCGTAAAAGTTTCGTGTAAGATTTACTCTATTTTACACATTTTTAACGAAAAAAAAACTAAAACTAAAAATATTTAGAAGGTAAAAAACTTAATTATAACCAAAAATGTGAGAGTTTTGGCGCACCCTTGCTTGACAATCTTTGACACTTTACATGAATTGATATCAAGCAAATCAACTTCTGTTGCGATTTGGTTAATACAAAAACATCTTGTGAATATATATAACTTTGCATCATCCCAAGCAATATGCTAACATGGACATATTTGAAGAAAACATTATGAGGAGCTCTTATAACTGGAGCCAACCAGCTTTTTCGTTGGCCTTAAATTACAAGAATATTTCAATTTTAAATGGTTAACAATATTCATTTATATGTCTAAAACGAGGCCTTAAATTAAGTTAAGTTAACGCAGCGAGAACTTAGACGTTGACTCAACTGGTCAACTAGTTCTAACTTAAAACTACAATGGGCGCCGGTTCAATAATGAATTGCCTATAGTACTTTGATGCATTAACTTTGACGCACGGCTCCAAAAACATTGCATCCATGCACTGCTTAAAAAAAATTGCTTTTCTTTATCTTCTAACCACAGTCAGGTTATAATCTGAATCTAATATGCCTATTTGACAGTACGACAAGTAATTTCACGATGTTCTTCTGACTTTGTTTTTAAGTATCATCTCATAATTCAGTTGACTAACGTATTATTGTGTCTTTGATGAACGTTAGGTGTCTTGAGTTAAAAATTTGTTCTATGGACAATAAGTTTATTTACCACAAAGAAGCGACTTTCAAGAAATTCACGAAGTGTTAATTGCGCTGTTGTTTATGGAACAAACGAGAGTCCGTAGGCTTTTTTATGAACGCTTATCTAAGGAATCTTCCGCGATTGTTTCAGTTTTGATATCTAGAGCAATTTATATGGTTGCAAGTAATTAATTTTGTTCAAAAAGAATGAAAATTTATATTTCACAGCAAAATTTATTGATTTATTCTTGCTGGTGTAAAATGGCAAAAGTGGAATTTTTATAAAATAAATTTAATCCCCTTGACTATGGTCATCTCTCCAAAGGCGAAGCATTGAGATATCTATTTTAATAGCTGTTCGAAGAGTAAAGGGATTCACAGTTTATAGCCGAATCCGTATGTCTTTAATTAATAGAGATATACTTAACGTCTATTTGCTACCTATGCCACCGAAACCGATTTACAGACAAGTGCGATACCACTCTGCTACCGAGGCCAAGACGGGTGAAGTAAAGTTTAAAAGTTACCTCTTGGACTATAAGAATATCATATTTTTCTTTGTGTAACAAGGTTTGAACAATTAGGAAAAAAAAATTAGTTATAATTATTTTACTATTTGCAAATCTTTTTCTTTTTATATGAATAATTACTATCGAACTTTCGTTTTCGAGGCAAGTACGATGTTTTGAAACTAAAGGAAAACCCGATACTTCGGTATCTGCTTACAGAGATGCTAAAAGGTTCAGTATTTACAAGTTTTTTAGTTTTCATTGATTCTTAATTTGTTGAAAATAAATAGATTTCTTTATAATTCGCCAAAATTTTCTGAAATGCCAATAAGAAAATTTTCAGCCAAGGAAAGCAACCAAATATATTTACATAAAACCAAAAAAAATGTATGCAGCGTATTCCAAAGGCGACCTATAAAAAAAATTTGGTGCTGCGTTTTAAAACAAAGTGAGGGAGGAATAATGCCAAAAATAACACAGCAGGAAAAATCTAGCTAACTTCATCGATTCCGAAGCGCATACTTAGTGGTTTTAGCTTCTTACTTGGCAGCCAAGTCCGGGGGTAGTTCTGTATTGATGTTGAACATTGGTATTTTTTAATGCATAAAATTATCTTATAGTTCTACAGTCTTTAGCACTACACTACCAACTACAACTTCATATGAAATATAAAATTGTTTCAAATTACCTCTTTCTTTCGATTTCAATTCCACTAAAACTTACGACTTTATTGTCAACATGGTAAATTATTAAACACTTAAAATATTAATTTAAGCATTTTCGTAGTAGACATGTTTTGAAACTGTACCTGTATACTTCTACCATGTAGTTAGTAATATAAGGCAGAAGTAAACAGACTCTCAATTTCAATAGAAGGCGTGATTTTTTTTATCACAAAATGTGCCAGTGCATGTAAACTCTCTCAAACGCATTTGGTAGATTGTCGCTTTCATGCTCATTTGCACTCTTCATGACTGAACTGAACTTTAGAGGTTACGTCACACAAGTTATCAGATACTCTAGTTTGTAAAATGTACTCCCAATTGGATGTTAATTTTCCAGAAAGCTAACCTTTGGGCACAGCTGTTGCATACTCTGCGCCACACAACGCCTCATTGCACAATAAGCGACTGTCACAATTTGTATTTATATATTAAATAAATATATTGACAATAAAATATTGACAATTTCTCATATGGTTTTTAAGTGCAGCGCATCAGTTGTGTGTGTGTGTGTGTTTGTATTTGTATTGGTATTTGTGTTGGTATTAATATTTACACACAAAATTCCACAAGAATTGCGCAAACACTCGAGTATCTGACATTGCAAGTTGTGCAATCAAGTGTTACAATGCATATGGCACTCACTGTAAATAATGAAATCTGAAAATGTTGCATTACGAAAATCGCAAACGGGGGCAAAGACAGCGTGACTTTTGCCCTGCCACAAATCGAATTGCAAAATATATTCTAAGCGATACATAAGTACTTGGTGTTTGTATGCACTTGGCAAGTATTTGGTTGCAAGTACATTGTGTCTGTGTGTATGTATATCTATGCGTGTGTGTGTGTGGACTTGTGATTGTATATGGTTACAGAACTCTTCTATTTACTTTGGGTTTTCATAAAGTATTTACTTGAGTGGTAAAATAAGTAAATTGCATATGAATTTGGGAAACTCAAAACCCAGTACCAGCTTTGTATTATTTTCTTGAAAATGCAATTGTTGCAAAAAGCGCACACACACACACAGAGACAGACACATAACCGACTTGATGACTTTTGCATTTCAATTGTTTATTAATTTACATAACACAACAAACATCAGTTGGTCAGTTACGTGCAGACACATAGAAATTTTGTTTATTTATGAGAGACTCTCTGCAGAGTTGATAGTTTCGAGCGGACCTTGCATGAAGTAAGGGAATGTGGCGGATTATGTTCAACCAGTGATGCCCATTTCGTTGTTTTTTTTCGTATAGATTTGTTCTGATTTTATGAGTTAAGACGCAAATCATCTGAAAATGCACTTATCCGTGCAACCTAGATTTTTATATTTTGGTTATCAGTTTCAGTCCTTGCACTTTGCTATCAAAAAAAAGTGCCAATTACCGAAACCCTTAAGCATTTTAAAGAAGAAAATATACAAATATGGACACAATTCGAATGTATATGATTATATAAAAAGAAATCAGATAGGTTCTTCATAAGAGGAAACAATTATCGGAGGCACACTCGCATCAGATTGTGAGATTTTCACATTTTAACTATTTAACGTCCGTGTAGACTAAATTTAATTTGCTGAAGAAACGAAAAAATACGATACCAAAATTCCCTCATCTTTGGCGAAAAACAGGCCCCTAACTTGAGTTTGTGCATTCGGCGATAAGTTTAAGCAGATGCTCATATTTCAGGCCATTCTTAGAGACTTGTTGTTACCTTTTTTGTCACATAGGAACCTTGGCAAAATACAGATAATTTGCAGAGCTTAAAAACAATAAATAATGCAAATGATTTTCGAAACTCTTGAAACTCTTATAAAATATTTTTCCGCTTCGAATATATTGACCCCCAAGTATGGTTGTTGTCACATCAAGTTAAATTTTAAGTGAAAATATAAATAAAATATATTTTCATTACTCATACTAGTGTAATACTTTTAGTTATTGTATATTTTATATTCTCTTTTTCTCTGTTGAATTTGTAAATATAAAAAATATACAATTTGATAAAACACATTGCTATTAAGTTATCTGATATTGCCTTATTGTGAGCATCGCACACACCTTGCTGCCAAAATCTGAGTAAAGTATGTAATCTAAGCCGTGTTTAAATGGATTTGTCTATTGCCAGCTTACTTGGATCAAATTCTAACTACCTACAGGGCGCATTGTTTTCTAACAGAAATAAACAATTCCAAAGACTTTTTGATATAATGCTTCCCCAGCAGCAAATTGAAGGGGTGAAAAAGAAAAGAAATCCAGTGCCAAATTATGTGGCAACAGTTGTGAGGCGACACAACAATAGACAGGTTAAGCATGCCAAAAAAAATAAGCACATACAAAGAATCCCCTTCCAAACAAGTCACATGGTATTGAAGTTATATTGGGTTGCAGCATCTTGTGGCAAGGCAACCATTTTGATATACAGAGAGGCAGGACAGTTGTAGTAACACTTCTCTTTCTTGCACGTTCATAACTACAAAATAATAATGATATATGTATATACAATAAAATGAAAGTAAAGTAAGTACCGGATTATCTGTGTGTGCAGTGATGAGGGTTCCAATCAGAGTATTGATCTCAATGTTCTAAGCCATACGTAGTTCACAAATATTATTTTTTTCAATATTCCGCAGACCGATTGCAGATTTTTATATAAGATTTCCATTGTAAGCAATGTTGACTTACCTTACAATAGAACTGACGTTCCGTTTAATTTAAATATACGTATCATGAAACGTATTTTATCGAAAGTTGGCTCGACTATTTTTCTGTGCATCTCACATGACTTGCTGCTTTCTATATAGGTTTTGGCCCTTTAGCATTTTTAAACTTTCTGTCGAAGTATCTTATAAGTATTTTTTTTCAAACTTCCACAAATGGTCGCTAATCCAACCTTTACTACTTCAATTTTTGCCACAAAAATGTTCTACATGTTCGAACATGTTCTCGGTGTTTAAGTCTTTTGAGTTTTGGAAATCCTTCGTTGCATATGCCACCACCGAAAAGTATTTTGTTAAGTATATTTTGCCTTAAAGGACTTGTATAGTTTTTAAATGTAAGATGCTGATGGTGTTTTTAAGAGTCAAATGAAGACTAGGTTGAAATGTACTCCAGAACTCTGCAAAATTATTCAGCACACTAGAAGACTGGGTTTTTTCTAAGTATTGCTTAGTGGCAGCTGCATCGAAAGCCCGCCATCACAAGCTGATGATCAGAAAAAATATCTACGCTACCGCCATTGATGATCTGTGTTATTGTCAGGAAATATTCTTGTAAAACTATGATACAGCTTGTGATGTTACGTTACTGCTGACTTCAACTTCAAGTTCGAAGTTGCTTTACGTTTTTTGATTCTTGCGTAAATTTTGACGATTTTTGAATTACTGTATAAAAAGGCAAAAACTAAAAATGTTACGATTCCTTTAAAAAAAAATCTCGGTGTGTTGTAGGACTATCATAGCGATTATAATTTCCAATTGGCTACTGTATTATTTATGTATTGTAAAGGGTGTTCTTTTTTTTTAGAAGTATAGAACTTTAAATTGCACTACATTTTTTATTTTTTTATTTTTTATTCAACGTCAACTTTTGAAAGTAAGCAGTACTGACTTTAACCGCGTGTAGCATAATGGTTTATATCACAAAATTAAAAAGTGGCTGCCTGCACCATACTCTCACTTATTAAAATCTAATTTAAGCGAAAGAAATTTCTATGTGCAACAAAGAAATGACTCTTCGGCATTATATATATATATATATATTGGGGTAACTCACTCAAATACATTGTATACTGCTGACATGCAATGGCAATAAAATAACGATGCAATATTTGATTGACATGAATTTTATTTATCCGATAGATAATCTTGTGGCATTACATTTTAAATATGATTTCGAGAATATGACCGCCACAGCTGGCTCGGATGTAGTCCAATCTGCGCGTCCAATTTTCAATGATTTTTTCTAACATTTGCGGCGGTATATCGGCAATAACACGGCGAATGTTGTCTTCCAAATGATTAAGTGTTTGTGGCTTATCTGCAGAGAACAATGACTTTACATAGCCCCACAGAAAGAAGTTTTGCGTTGTTAAATCACAAGATCTTGGAGGCCAATTCACAGGTCCAAAACGTGTTATTAGGCGGTCACCAAAAGGGCATTTTAATAAATCGATTGTGGCGCAAGCTGTGACATGTTGCGCCGCCTTGTTGGAATCACAGCTTCTGGACATCATGATTGTTCCATTCAGGAAGAAAAGAGTTAGTAATCATGGCTCTATACGGATCACCATTGACTGTAAGGTTCTGGCCATCATCGTTTTTGAAGAAGTACGGCTCAATGATTCCACCATCCCATAAAGCGCATCAAACAATCAGTTGTTCTGGATGTAATAGTGTTTCGAGACACACTTGAGGATCAGCTTTACTCCAAATGCTGCAGTTTTGTTTGTTAGAAGCCATTAAACCAGAAGTACGCTTCATCGCTAAACAAAATTCATTGGGATCAACGGCAACGTCGTTTTGAGCTCATCCGACAAATCTACACCTTCCTTGATGATCAATCATTTAGCTTCAATTCTTACACGAGCTGGATTTAGTAAGCACGTGAACCAAGATTCTTCCGCAAAATATTCCATAAAGTGAATGGACACAGGTCCAATTCCTGTGCTCGATGGCGGATGAACTCATTAGGGTCTTCCTCAATGCTAAGCTCTACAGCAGCAATAGCTTCTTCTGTACGCACCGTACGCATCTCTGGGGTTGCGAGTAATCAATAAGAGAAAACGTGGTGTGAACGTAGTCCATGGGTAATCGAATTAATTGCTCTGATGGACAAATTTTTCGGCGATAAAATGGGCGAAGTGCGCGAAACGTATTCCGCACAGAACCATCATTTACGAAATAAAATTGCAAGCATTGCTTAGGCGTGAGTCTATTCATCATAAATTAAGAAACCAAACTGACAATAAATCACTTGAGAGCTGCTTAATCGGTCGCTATCTTGAACAGTACTGCCAACTAAAAGTTCTATACCTCGTAAAAAAACACCCTTTATTTTGCATTATTAAAACTAGAACATTCTAAAATATCAGAAAAATTAATGCTAGTTGTAAAGCTATGGCATAACTCTAAACAATTAATTGCCCATTGTTAAAAAAGTAGTTATTAATAAATGGCCTACTTTTTTGTTTTTATTTTTTTCTTAACATTTGTGTTTAATTTTTTCCCTTTTGATTAATTTTTTGCCTCATAATTAGCTGATTACAACAACAAAACTACAAGTGTCACAAGTGCTCTCTAATGCTAAAAACATTATAAATGCCTAAAGTGCTTCGAAAAAAAGACCATTATTTAATTATAAAGATTAAACATTAAATCTGCTTAAATAAATTGCGCAAAATAATGCGATTTGTAAATATAAATTTACGCATTAAAGTTCCATAAATTAAAATGCCTTTAAAGTGTTAATGGCCCGAAAAAAAAGGAGTAGAACAGCGAGTGTCCGTGCAGCGGGCATCTAGAGGCGACAACTGACCGCGATATCCGCAACTATCCACACCAAAAGCCATGATTGATAACATCTCAAAATAAATACACACACAAACACACACACACAAAGGCATGTATGTATACACACACAGACGAACAATGGCGGCAACACACGCGAGAGCACACGTGGCATCCATGTGGTATACTTTACGCGACCAACACCGTGGTAAAAACTGACGCTGCAATGCCAGCGAATGAAACAACAATAACAATAACAACGTAAAAAATGGTCAACTTGCGCAGCACTATTCGACTATGGTATACCCTAAGTTACAAGAAAAACATACAAAAATAATAAATAGCTTTATTAACTGTCACATAAGCTGCCGATACTCTTTCAGAACGTATACCCTGTAAGACGTGAACAGTTCTGCTCCCCAATCGAGTCTACTGCTTTTTCCTTCTGTCACATGCCCAGCACGTTTCAGACATACTCTGTATTCCAATTGAATGCAGTGTATCAACTTGGCGCCACCATTGCTACTGACAGTTGTAGGTTGCTGTTGTTGTTTTTGGCCCTTATCGGGACGCACTTAAAACTGCACACGGCAATATGTCAGGGAATGGCCGCGCATTCCGTACCAGCTGGAGGTAGACCCGGTATATCAGGGTGTCACAGTTTGCGTTTTTGGCACCTTTTGGCACATACAGCCGCTGGCATAAGTGCTGTAAATATTATATACTTGCTGCACTTTAAATACATATGTGGGATAGGTCCTTTGCGTTTTTGTAGAAATTCCAGATTCTACGCTTAAGCGGAATCACTTTTATAGTTCCAACTAAAAGGAAACAATTATGTCGGTATTTGGGGTATTTGTGCTGCAGGGGCGGACTCAATTGACTTGGACTTTTAATCGACCCAGGGTAGGTATAATATTTCTTCTACTAGTTTTATGCAATAATAAAACATCTTAGAAATTTAATTTATAACTTGTAAACTTTTTCGTTGGATACACTAAGGTGCAGTTCTGACATTTACTTTTACTTTAAAAAATACTTTTTTATATATGTATAAAAATATATATATATGTAAATACTTTTTTATAATATGGGAGTGTGTATTAAAGTTTTAAGAGTTTCACGTTTGAAAGATTCAAAAAACCCTTTTAAGGGTTGGGCAAAAATAAGCATAATTTCAAATAAAAATATATTAATACATTATCTTGCCGCTGTAACACTATTAAATTATGCTCAAATCATTCAGATAACACTCATGGAAAAAATCCAAGAAGGCAAGATTTTTCTTTTATCTCATTTATTATTTCATAATTTTTAGAATGTTTAAGTTGTAATAATAAGTAATAAATAAATAAATAAATAAATATATTGATAATGCTTCCGTGAAATCAGAAAAACATTACCGTGAATGAATTAAATTAATGAAATGATTAAATTATAGACCCAACTAGTTATTGTGAACAGAATTATAAGCCTTAAAAACAGTGTTGCAAAAAAAGAAGTAGCTAAAAAAGTACCCTTTACCTTGTCATTGCTAGCTTACCAGACAAACGATAGTCGTTGGTTAGTCTCTACTTATTACCATTCGCATCAAAATTGCTCCACACTTAAAACATTGTATTAATTAGAAAATCCTGTCTTACTTTGAGGTTTCCTCTTAAAATTTTGAAGTTTTAATAGGCTAACTTTGATCACATTTAAAACTGAGATAAAGCTTATTTAACCAAATTTTTTATTAGTGTTGAAGAAGGGTTTCCTTTAACTGATTGCTCGTATTGGTTAACATAAATAATTTGTTTTAATCTAAATCAACGTTGTTTGAAAATCATTTCTTTTTAAATTTATGGAAATTTGCAAGATTTTGTATTGAGAAAAACATTTGAAAATACATACATATGACGTGATTTGAGTGTGATGATGAGTTTTGTATAAAATACTTGAATAAATTCGTAATGATCTACAGTTGTACATAGCGTATAGTGAAACATTTTTTGACTAGATAATAATATACACGAATTAAGATCTATTCGAAAATATTAGTCAATTTACATATGAAAGTGCTACCGGCGAAACTTTCTTCGAGTTGTGATAAGTGTTAATTTTTATTTGCATGTAAGAGTATTTAAATTTTTCATATTAAAGTTTTTATGCCCTATGGCCCTGATTGCATGTACATGACCAAGGAAGTAATAATTGCCTTAAGCTAAAGTCGGACAAAAAGCAAATATCAACAAAGTAAACATTAAGCATACGCCATGTTGGGCCATAAAACATTTCATGCAATTTGCACTCAAAAGTAGCGTGAAAAATCACGCAAAAGTTGAAGCGCAAAATGAGAAGGCAACAAAAATGCACATCTATATATAAGTATGTTATATATAAGTATGTATATATATAGTGGGTGTGTTTGTGTGTGTATGTGTGTGTGGCACATAAAAAACAATGCGCCAAGTGTAATAAAAACTAAGTAGCTTACAAGCTCATTGCTGCGCCATGAGAAGTTTTGCTCTAAGGGAAACATTATGCAAAATGTTGGGATGCTTACTTAACGTTTCAGAGGGTGTTGAAATAACAACCTTACATATATATATATAGATATGAATGTGTATATGTATTTATTTGCGTGTGTGTGTGTGTGTGTGTGTTAAACATGCAACAACAACAACAAATATGACAAGACGACAGAATATTGTGCGACACTCTGGGTGAGAATGTGTCTCTAATAACCTAACGTGCCGCTCGCATTAAATATGCTAATTTTTACAGTGAATACATTTTGAAACAGCAGACGGAGGTAGGTGCAGATGGTGGTGGCAAAGGTAAAGCAATGGAACCGCGTCCATGTAGCTGCCACCAAAGTACATGCCTCAAAATGCGAACTAAGCGACAGGAACCAGCACCAGAAGCATCAACAGCCTCACAGTCATAGACATGCCTGTCACCATCATCATCAACATCAAGGCATCAGACAGCAAGACACATTGCCTGTTTACGCATATAGTTAATACACAATATACATATACATATAATATATATAAGCATTTTAGATACATAAAGGGTGCTTTTTCTAACGCATCTGTCCTAATGCTATTATGCAGCCACAAATGAGACTCATAACAGCATAGAAACTACAATGGATCTGAATCGCGCAACTTCAATTTTCGACAAATTGTACACATTATATACATTATATTATATATTGTACACATTATATACACATTATATATCTCAGAGAGATAAACTTGGGTGTTCCTCTAACAGGCCGCAAAAGTAGTGATATTTGCTTGCATCATATAGTCCGGATTTTGGTTAATGCTCGTCCATAGTGCAAGAACACACTATCTATTATGTTTTTTTTTACTTCTTCACGAAAAAACGTTTTTCGAAACTTACAAAAGTAAGGGAATTTCACTTTGTGGTAGGCAAGAGTTCTTAGAATAAAATACTTAACTCAGTTTATCATGATAAGTTATGACATTTCACGGATCACACAAAATCAACTTTATAGCTCAAGCACATAAAATCGACAGTAATTTCAACTTCGGGGAGCTTGCCTGCTTAACCATTAATATCGATGGAACTGAAGTGAGTTAAGGTCACAACTTAAAAATATCTCTGATTGCACCAAACTTACTTTGATCATTTTTAACAATTAATTATGTAAAATTTTTCTGCGATTTTAATAATCTAACACTAAATTTTGAGATCCTACATTGTATAAAATATAAGTATATATATAAATATTCGTTGGAATTAAAATTTTTATTACACATTTGATCAAAATTACTGTAAAATTCACAAAACTATTAAAATAGAAACAATAAGCTTGGTAAAACTAGACATATTCACCTTGAAATATTGCACGTATTGAAACTATAATTTTTTTCCTAAATTTTGTAAACTAGTTTTATTCAATACATTTATTGTTGAAAGGTCTCCAGAAAGCATACACTTTTGATTGTAAATAAAAGCTAAAGAACCCTTAATTAAATAAAAAAAAATTAAGATACGACAACGATATTTTCCCAAAAGCACTAATCGATTGGAGTACTGCATCGACCTCGCCTAACTTTTTGGTAAAGTCACATGATTTCGATCAACATGGAATGGTTGAATGCACTTGGATACTTTTAAGTATCGAAATTGGTTGAAATACTTTCATACAGAAACAAAATAAAATACATTTTGTGGAAAAAAAATTTTTTAACCGATTTGGCCGAAAACCCATCCAAAAAAAAACACATACAAAAATTTCACCTTCACCTTCTTAGTTTTAAAGTGGTGCTGTGCAGTCAATCTTTCTTAAAAGTTTGGTACTCTTCAAACAGATAGTCTCTCGAACAACATCAAGTTTATCCAATGAGATGGTTGCTCTAGTTTTAGCCAACTATCAGATCTTCGCGTTCATAAAGACGCAATAACTCTATCCATTTCGCTTAATCCATGGCGAATATATAGTCAAATTCATTAAATCCCAAAGGCTAAAGTGGATAGGTTATGTCCTACCGATGAACCAGAACAGAGCGCAAAAGCTTGTGTTCGCATACACACCACTCTTCTCAAGAAACACAGGTCGACCAAGAAAGCGCCTAATTGACAATATTGACGATGATATGCTGAACATTGAAGTAAGCAACCTTGTTAACAACCGAGAAAAATGGAGAAGAATTGTTGACAAAGCCAATCAATACTCACCTGAATGATGATGATGATGAACTATATTCACTTCAAAAGTCACCCAGCTCATAGTATACGGCCCCGACTAACATTTACGGCGGACAAACACTTAACATACACTTTGAACCATGATGTATGGTATAAAAAAAACACCCTTTATATACTCAAACCATGATGTATGGTATAAAAAAAACACCCTTTATATACTCATGGGCAGATTCATGAAAAACCATATTCATATGATTTCGAAATTTATGCACTATACTCACAACGAAGAGAATGCTTGCGAAGCTTATGAGTCACTAAGATATATCTGAGGAGTTATTTGAATTCGCTGCTTTGCGTTCCCCTCACACACTCTCTCTTTCTCTCAATAGTATATATGGCTACATTAACTGTAATAACATTTTTGAATTGAAAAAAATTGCGCACAAAATTCCAGCATCAGTTAAATTATGAACAATTTTTCTTGCTCTTGTTATTGTTATTGTTGTCGTTGCTGCTGTGGTTGTTGTAATTTTCTAACAAGATTTTCCTTACACTCATTTGTTGTCATTGTCAACGCCATGTTGGCTAATGTCGTTGTTGTTTCTGTTGTTGCTATCAACGACTCTTGTCTGCTGTCCTTCTGTCTGTCGTTTGTTTATTTTGCTTTTTTTGGCTCTTGTTTTTATGTCAAAAATATTCAAATTATGACCCCCAACTGCCATTGCCTCTCCAACCTGCACTCACACGCACTCATACACACAGTCACAAGCGACAAACACAACGACACCAACCCGCACTCACACAACAACAAGGTGTAACACATACCACCAATGTTGTTGCTTAAAACAAAAAAAAAAAGTTCACATGAATCGTCGGGGTCTCTCACCTGCAATACTCTATTGTGTGCTCTACCTCTCTGCTTTCTCGTTCTCAGTCTCTCCGTCTCTCATTGTCGCCGAATTAAAAATACGTCATAGGAGCTTATTTAAATAAATTATGAACAGCTTTGTCTGAACATTTTTCAAGTGTTTTGAGTATGTTTTCGTAAATTCCAATAAATATAAATAATTTACAAAATAAGTGAGCCATATTAGCTGACGAACACTTGAATTATTCGGAGTTTGGGGTTCAGGCAACAAGGTTACGTACGCTGCGAGTTGCTATTCCTAAAGGAAATCAACAGACATTGTCAAGGTCAGAAAGCAAAGTTTTACATTTACGCATCTTTTATTTGGAGTACTGGACAAAGTTACTTTAGGGCCTTAGGAATTGACAAACTTTCGAATTGTTATAAAATTTAACAATAACAAATTACGAGCAAGTTGGCGGCAGTTTACTTTATAATTTGCAGCTAGACGCATTGTCTGTCATACAAAATTATTTAATTTGAAATTTCTGAAAAGAAAATGGGAGCATTCTCCACAAGACAACTCGTAACATAATTTGTACTTCCTTTCACCAAAACTTATTACTTTTGTTTTTGGGGATTATTAGCATAACGCGCTGAAGATATATTGTTCCCCCTTCTTTTATTCTAGAGATTAACTCTTAATTCAATGCTATATATAAAGTTATGTAGTAGGCCTATCTGATATAGTTGTTTCTCCTGTATTATATAATAGTTGCATCAGCGCTGGGTATCTATCGAATCACATTGGTTTGTATGTGTACTTTTACATAGTTCTTTGTATGCACAATTGCTTCGTATCCAAATATAAGGGCCTCGCAATATTTTATCGATTCGCTGATTGATTTAAGTACTACCTGATTATGGCTCTCTGGGAAATAGCCAGTTGCTGCTACTATGCTGCTCGTCTTTCCGTTGATAAAGACCGGAAATTATGTCATGTGGGTACGATGGTTGGAGCATGGTTTTTAACCTTGCAGCTGCCAAAGTTTTTAATTGGGTTCGCTCCTCAAGCCTGTTTATCTTGGCCAATTTCATATCTATCCATGACTCCCCCGCACTCAGTATTAGTTTTGTCATACGACCATGGCATGTGGGAGCGGTTCCAAGCCCACCACTTGTAAGTGATTGACCTGACTTCCAAGAATATTATAATTACGGTATGTATGTACTACATATAATATGTATATTACGATATGTATATTTGTATTACCAGAGGATAATACGGAAAAGTGTGACAACGTTGCGGGAATTTGTACCACCGACCTTCCGATTTGGAGGAGAGTTCACTCATCCTACGTAAGTTCACCAAATCAAATTTGCCTTAAAAAATGTAAGCAGTACTTTTAAGCTACAATCGTATGAGGTTTCAAGTCATGAAAGGAAAATTTAATTAAAATATTAAAAATGGGCAATCTTTTTATTTACATGCGCGCTTTGGGTACAGTTTGGGAAGACAATTGAAGTTCATTTAATGTAAACAATATTATTATATTGACTGTAAGTTAAGTGTATTTTATGTTCTAATCTGAGGATTCCCTTTACGTACATATCTTTCTTGGATTTTAAAATCCACACTGAAGTGGTGAACCAACATTGTACCCTGAGATTTATATGAAGATAAGTGGCAAATAAATTGTCGAACTGCGATGTTGCGCATTCATCAATGTCAATATTTCAACTCTCTAACACGCATTTGCTTAACTGGCGCTCTCGCGCTCATTTGCCGTCTTATTGACTACACTTTTTACTCATAGAAAGAAAAGTTTGATTATAGGAGTTCTGCCCATTGGACTAGTCCTTGAGTTCAAGAAACAAAATAGTCATCGTGCATTCCTTGCTGTTGGATTCCCGCAATATACTGTATACTCAGAATTTTAACAGTGATTGGCAGTATGACTTCCTATTTACGCCTAATAACTTTCGGGTGCCAATATGGTTTCTATGCCAACGGAATTTGTAAAATACATTAAAGATCTTGTCATGAAGCATTTATCAATTTTAATTGCTTATTTGAAAAAGAAAAACCACTGAACGAAACGCAGAAAAAATTCCGAATAATAATGCTGAGGAATTGTCTATAAAGGGGCTTCTTTTCTTGTTTCGTCGGTCGTTTTAATATAAAGTTGAAGTAAAATAGCTCCAAGTAAAAAAGCTGTTGGTCATGAATTTGGTTTAAGATGTTATTTAGGACTTAGACTTGAGATTTCTAACTTAAATACAAATCAAAAATAAATCCAAATTAAATTAAATAAAAAATATTAATATTACAATATATGATGTTGAGGTGTGAAACATATCTCTGTGCGTTATTTCCAAATGTTTGGCGTTTTATTAATAATAAGTGCTTGGGGAAATATATGAATAAAATGATAAAAGATAAAAGTTGTCACTTAGTGAGACTCGTAATTAGAGTAATTAAAATTCGTGTAAGTCGGACTTTTTTCAGCATTCCTTCGAGCATTTCGGTCGCAAAGAACTTTTAGTTTGCTTGTCGAAGCTTTACTCTTCAAATATGACAAAAAAAATCAAGTCAATAGATAGATTCAAGTCGGGGAATTTGAAGGGAATATACAATAGTTGGCCAAAAAATACACATATCGATTACTATCTTTAGTTTAGCCTTCTTTAATTCGAAAAGCGGCAATTTTTCATTTTCAGCACCGCCGAGGTATATAAACTTGTTCTTGGGTGGACTGTTTTTGGGTTAACAAGACGCGTCTTGTCTGTGACCAAAACTGTGCTTATGTGGTTATTATGAGCCTTTGTATCGAAATCAAATGGATCGATAATTTGGTCAGTTTTTAAAATTTTTTATACCAGATCCCTTATGTGACCAATGATAACACTTGGGTATTTCCACATTGGGTTGCTATCAGTGAGTTAAGCTTAATCCTAAGTGTGGCTCAATTTCGAGAATGCATTTTGTCAACGGCATTCTCGCAATAACTTTAAAAGCAAATAAGTACATAGGATGACGATTGAAAGCTATGTAAAAGTCACATCACTTTGGCTGTTTTCTTTTTTATTTCTTCAAGATTTCTATAATGGTGCGCCAAAGCCAATCTTTAAAGTTCGCGAATACTAAATACGCCCTCTTACCTTTTGCACCTGTTCAGAATGCACCAATCCCTTAATGGAGCAGCAACTTATTTTTATTTGTACCAAATAGTCAAACAATCACTCAGGTGCAACTAACATTTAAAGTGCCAATAATCAAGTAAATCCATAAAAAAATATATATATCTAGAACGAGAACGAAAGGAAATGCAAATCTTATCCCCATGAATGACTAAGATATTCTATGATACTCTGAATGCAATTGCAGTTTCGATGGGCTTGCCTGTTGCTGCATTGCTTCGCTCCAAAAGGATACAAGAAAAGGCTCTTTGTGTCACAGGAAGCAATGTACAGCTAGGTAGATGCAGTACAAGAACAAAAAATGAATGCATAGAAAAGAAAATTTTCAAGGAAAAAAACAAAAAAAAAAAAAAAAACAAGGATAACGCAGCAACGAGAACTAAGTGCAAGAAAAATATGCAGAAAGTGCAGCTGGTGCCAAACGAATGGGAAAGTGAGAGTGAAAGTAACGCTTCATTGTTAGACGAATAAGTAGAAAGTGGAAGAGTGAGTCAAGTCTAGAGAGGAGTATCGGCTACTGAATAACAGTCAGTACTGAGCACTAACTGGGCCTGTCTCGCTCCCTGGGCGTTGCAACAATTGCTAAAAGATAAACTTTTGTTGCAATCCAGCGCCATTGCACTGGGGGATCCTGTGGAGGTGTGTGGCATATTGTTGTTGCTGCTGTTGGTTTGTTTGCGGTGGCGGCAGGAATAGTGAAAAGCAAATCTCACAACAATTTGGGTCAAACAAGCAAATTGCATTCTGTTTAGTGGCTCTGGGTTGCACTTGTTGTTCTTGCTGCTCGCGTTGGCAGCCTCTGGATCCTTTGAGGTTAAGCGCAGTTGAGATTTTTAGAGTACAATTTTGCATGTTGCTTGGTAGTTGAATGTTTGTGTCGGTAAGTGCAAATATTTGCCAATGTTTGGCTCTATTCATTTAAATTTGCATACTTTTCTCGAAAACTTTTTATTTTTTTACCATCTTGGAATAGGTTGTTTCTTTTTTATTGCAACTTTAAAAGAGTAAAACGAATCCTTAAATAACCTAAGGGCTCTGATCCAGAGACAAACTGCTTAAATTGCATTGAGCTTAAGGGACTCGAAGTCGCTTGAATGTGGAGCACTTTCCACATATTATTTAAATTAACCTTAATTTAAAGAAAGTGAACGGAATGGAATTTAACAGAGAGGAAAATAAGAAGAAAGATAGGCCATAAATTAATACATCTTTTGAATTGAAATTGCAGAGATTTAAAATAAAGCAAATCTTCTTTTCAAATCAGCCGATTTAGAATGTTTGCTGAAATTATATTTCGTTCTTCACATAGTGATTTTGCAATGTTATACAAAGTCATAGGACTTTGTGCTAACTTTGTCAAAGACCCAAGTGTGTCACCATCGGATCTTATCAGTTGGGCTTCCGAACTGATAAGTTTACTGTAGACCAAGACTTCACTCCGCGCCAAATGTTGGAAAATACCCACGAAAAACAAATAGATTGACATCACCTCTTTATTGATTATTGTACAAAGCTGCATTCGATATCATGATAAGGGAACGCCTGCATGCCACCCTGTCTGAGTTCTGTATTTCTGCGAAATTGATTTGGCTTTTCAGAATAATATTGAGCATCACCACGATCCTAGTGGTAGAAAAGGTAGAAAACGAATTATGAGTCCAAACGATGGAAAAACATCTAGAAGATTATCGAATGTGGCCATTGAGTAGATAATTGGAGTATCTCAATGACATCATTAATTTTGAAGGATTATATCCAGATTTTCTTATGTTAATATTTCGAAATAAATTTATAACTTTAATTGTGACTTGAATTAAGTTAGATAAACTCGCTCTCTGTGCTGTGTCCCTAAATTAGAGAAACTTTGTGCAACTGAGAAACTTAAATAATTATGTAAGAAAATATTTTATATTTAGCTTTGTGCATTGTTGTTGTGCTTCAATTCGACTAAAATAAAATTATGAAACAAAAATAAATCAGTTTGTGCCCTTTAAAGTTAAGAAAAGACTTGTACCACTTAACTGTAATCGAAATTAGCAATCTTCTAATCCCATGCGACTTATAAACTTGACTCGATATCTTTACAAAAAATTAATATTGAGCAAAAATAAAATTTGGTTGAATTCTATGGGAACTATGATATCGAATTTTATTAAATTTGACAGAGTACTAGGAAAGACTTTTAAGTGTCAAGTTTACAATACCAATTATTTTTATTTTCCTTAAGTCTTAGATTTAAGAGTTAGTATAAAGCACCCTCTATTATATATCCCTTATATCGAAATACTTTAATGTAGTGTTAGCAATTGTTCCAACTGATATAATATCTCTGAGGTCTAATCAAAACGATCTGCTACTAACACATCTCGTGAACAAACTGATTAATATAAAAATGTATCAAGATTTGATCGAAAAATGTATTCCGTTGACAAAGTTGGCAGTTCTGTTGCAGCAGCGAGTAGCCAAGTTGGCAGCTCTCCTGCAACAGCAAGAAGTTAGTCACAAAGGCGCTGTAAATGAAGCCTAGTAACTCAAAGCTCGAAACCAGACTTAAGTTTCTGGTTTATAATACCATATAGACCTGCGGACTACGGTAAGAAAAAAAAAAAAAATGCAGTGACTCTGATCAGCATATTTTCACATTACAAACTCAAATCCTATTATATTAAGCTCTACTTTATTTGGCAATAACAATTCGTTATCAAGTAACAGACGATCTAACTAGCTCTGCGCCCCTGCTGTGCGCGCACCTCATTCAGTTGGTCACTCCAAGTGAAGATAGGTCCTCCTCCACTTGAACTTTTCAACTAAACTTAGGTCGTTCCCTCCTCCTTGCTTCGTCGAAAGCATTCTTCGCTGGAGAGTCTTCATTTATATGAACGACATGGCCGAGCCATAGCAGACGTTGTGTCGTAATACGCTGGACGACATCTATGTCGTTGCATAAACTCATTCAGCTTATGGTTTGCTCGGATGCGAAAGTCGTTCCCAATCCGAAAGGAATCACAGATTTTGCGAAGAATTTTTCTCCTTGAACACTTCAATCGCAGCAGCATCCTTCCGAGACACAACCAAAGCTGCTACGTCATATAACAGTACGGACAGATTCTAATCGTCTGGCATGCTTTCTGATAATGCTGATCCATGCACCTATTAGCTCATCGCCACCAGCCTTAAGCAACTCTGCAGGCACTCCATCAGCACCGGCTGCTTAGTTATTTTTAAGTCGCATAATTGCATCTCGGACTTCATTTTGAAGTCGTGAAGTGGCATCCACATCATCTTCCATTGATTGCATCGGTCCTTTTTCTCCATGATCCGTAATTCCAGTGTACACTGAATGTCTGTAACCATTGCCACCTCGGCAGTAAAAGGTTCTGGGCTCAAAACCAGACGGTTGACTCGTTAATAGAATTAACGAGTTCTACCGCTTTATACCTCGAGTTCCTTTTGCTCGCGCCTTTTCCGTCGTTTTTTTCGTCTGAAAAAGAGCCTCTCTTCCTTCCCACTTAAAGTATCTTACATAGTATAAAAAATAAAAATTGTTATTTTAGCTTTAAATTTTTTGTAATTATTTCAATTGTCGTATTTAAGAAGAAAGTTTGCACATCTTTTCAGGCCAATACCCAAAGCCTTTACTCTGTTTGCTAGAGATATGCCTCTTCTGGAAAATTTGATATATTTGCCTGGTTGCCAAAAACTACACTTATTTTTGAAAAGAAAGCTTTTAAAAACCAAAAGTGTACATGTATTAATAACTTTTCGGGAATCTGTAAAATCTTGAGGAAATGCTAGTGCGATCTACATTCGCTTTACTTAAAATAATACGAAAAACGCAGAAGTCGAACGTATAAACAATGCGACTGAAGAAATACTGTACATCTACCTTTAAGAATGGTCAGATCTTAGATTAACACCAGATCTTAGAGAAAGCAAACAAATTTTCAAAAAAGATTTCATATTATGTCAAGAGGTGCAAGTTCATTTAAATTTTTTATTATGGGTGATACGTTTATGGAGGTAAGGAACTGGTTCGGCCTTGCTAACAACAGAGACGAATGGAGGAGAATTGTTGAGAAAGCCTAAACCCACCCCGGGTAGTAGAGCTGAATGATCATGATAATGACTTTACAAAAATATATTAAAAAAAAACAAATTGAACATTTATAAATTGTAAGCTATTTTTTTTTCGACGCTGCAGAAGATTTTAAGTGTTGAATTGAACTATATTAAACTCGTATCAAATAGCACAAATCGGCTTATAATAAATAATTTTAAACCATTTGTATCCAATTCTTTGTCCTCGAATGTACACCTTAGACCCAGAATGAAATTCCCTGTATGTTCTGTGTTTCGATTCCGATGAAAGCACTCATAACCAACTTTCAGCGACAAGCGCGTTTCCGATTGTTTCTGTTCCAACCGAAATATAAAAGATACATAATTGTGAACGCGTTCTATCCAGAAGGTTTTTGGAAATAAAATAAATTCATTTTAGCTTTTACTCTTATAAATTAAAATAAAGAGCTTGGCACAAAGTTTCCGAAAGAGTAAAAATCAAGTACTAAGAAATTGTTTTTGTTTAAAAACAATATCATACCTCCTAAATAGTTTAGCTCTTCTGCATAAATTATAAAACTTGATCGAATTCTATGCCAAAAATAAATGCGACAAGGTTCAGCCTACATTTATTTAGTTGGCGTTCCCTAAGAATAATGAATGAGAATAATGAATGGGCGTAAAATTATTTCCGTATGTTTAACAAATCATTAAATTAAATCAATGCATTGAATTAAATAAAATAAAGTCTATTGACATACAAAAGCAATAATATCATTCAATCACAATAGAATCTTTTGTAAAGATTTTGAACGGATAGAGGGTTAAGCGTTCGTAAAGCCTAAAGCACGCAGTATTCGAATCTACTATTTGATTAGTATATTTCTTAAAAACCTCTAAGAGACTAGCGCCAAAAAAATCAAATAATGATCTTTATGTTTACATTTTTTAACATATTTTGCGTTGTAATTTTGACCAGAGACGAGCAGTCTCATGGGCCTCATAAGAGCTTTGTTGCGCTTATTTTTGCTTATTTGATTAACAAAGCCACACCTGGAACGACCTTATATCTTTCTCGTGCTCACTTGCACTCCCACAATTTTAACTTGGGTAAATGATACAGTGTAGAGATGATGTCGAGGCAATACCCTAGAGTATTCTACAATTTACCCAACTTATATCTTCTTGAAGAAAACTTCTCAGCGTATGGTACTTTGCTGCATACATGACTCTAATTCAGTAAGTTTTTCTATCATTTCTTTTAATAATTCAGAAAAGGGCGATTTTAAGCAATTTATTAACTTTGCAACACTTCTTTGATGACGTGTTTTAAGTGCTTATCTCTACTATGTAAGACTTTAGTTCGGGGGATTCGAAATGTTATTATTAAAAAAAATGTTTTAAATATGTTGGAAACATGCTCTCAGTGCACCGATCTTTTCACTATAGTTAATGCTCTTTTCATACCGAGATATATTTATAATGAAATAGAGTACAATGATCGATTCCATTGACTCGAATAAAGATTGTTTTTATGGGAATTAATAACTTTTGGGGTCAAAGTTCTTTCTTGAGCTCCTCTTTGTTGAAGTTGAAAAGTCTTAAGCTCTGCACTTATTTGCGAAAATTCTAATATATTTGAATATTTTATTTTTTTAATTGGAGCGATGAACAAATAACAAATCAAATTATACCAATTCAAAATATGCGTAGAGGTTCTAATATGATCTCTTGGGTTATGCGTTATTTATGGACTATGTGCTTTCGATTTCTTTGGCAAAATATATTCGTGTATATAAAAGTTGGTAAACATCGATATCATCAGAAAACACACTGCAATACTTAAGTAAATTAATGTACGGGAGACGGCACAGTTGCTTTGAGTCAGAGTCACAAAATTATGTACATTGAGTGCCACAAATTGAAGTATCTGCATTATAGTTATATACTTCTTGATCCATATGTGGGTCCTTAGGATCGGATGCTGAGATGAAAAGTAGTAGTAAGTGTACATTGCCGTATGCACAATAGTATTCAGTAAGCCCAAAACCGCCAGATGACCCCCATAACCATGGTATCGTAGAACAACATAACCAATCCCAACCATATAAACATGATGAATGACATGGAGAGCGGTTATTTGTCTATAACTTTTACGCAGCACAAAGAAAATCGTGTCCAATAAGTCTAAAATTTTGTTTAAATAATATAAATAAAATAATGTGATTTCAAAATTGTGGTAAGGATGATCTTCGTTAAGTTTAACGACACATCTGAAATCGTAAACTCGCATTATGACCATGAACCAAAAGCACTAAAAATTTGATTAGGAATTAAAATTTTTAATTCGTATTAATGCTACTAATTGAAGTACTTACTGCGATTGCAATTGCAGCATTATATATTATTTGAATCAAATTGTAGATCCTGAGAACACGCTGCAGCTTGTAGGGCGGTCTTTGGGACATAAATAGCCTGCCAAGTCTTGATATAAACAACATATATATACTGAGAATAATAATTACAGGATATGCTTGACCTGTGAGCGGCAATCTTACGGAATCTTGTCAAAAGAGCGTAATTTTGAATTTTAAAAAAAAAAATTTTATATTTATTCGTAAAATTTATTACCTGGACGTGGTTGATTTAGGAATTCCAACAAAGCCATGACTGGTATTATGATACCCTTTTTGATAAGCAACACGTGTGCAGCACGACTTTACAGTATTACGACCCGATAAGATAATGCAGCAAAGTTTCTTAGAAACACATAATTTTATAGAGGAACTATCTCTAATGAATTCGAACTACTTGAACTGTATTATGCACTCTGTCATTTCTATGCATTTTATTGCAAATGAAAATAAAAGTGTTATCTGGTTGATATGCATTCGTCTA
The DNA here is from genome assembly GCA_035046065.1 of Chymomyza procnemis. NCBI lineage: Eukaryota > Metazoa > Arthropoda > Insecta > Diptera > Drosophilidae > Chymomyza > Chymomyza procnemis. Next base: position 3,170,977 of record JAWNOJ010000023.1, on the reverse strand, counting down.
CAGAATACCCTTACAACAGAGTAGCTATGTTGGGATTATAGCTTGAGACAATTAAAAAAAAAACGATTGCTGCTTTGCGAAGCATTTTTGAAAAGTGAGTGTTTCAAAAGATTCAAGTTAATGGCACTTAACTTTTGAGAGTAATTGAGAATACGGCTGCAACTAGTAATGAAAATACAAACAAAAAGAACATGTTTTTCTACAAATATAACAAAAAAAAAAATTTCTCAAAAATTTGTGCGAAGTACTGAAATTATTGTGTTGGCGTACTTAATATAAAAATTCAAAAATTTTCAAGGCATAAATTGTCTTTTCCGATTCCTTTTACTTTCTATCCAACGCATTTTTCGTTTTTGAACCAAAACAAGCTTTTTTTTAATGAAAATAATGTTTGGCAAAAATCGATTCCTTTTAAAAACGTACACAAACTAATTAATAATATTTTTTTAAATCGTTTTTAGTGAAGTTTGCAAAATCAGCAAGTGAAGCAATGATCATAAACAGTCGAAGGATGGAGATAGGAGTGGCATTTGTGTTCTGTTTAAACTATGATTGCAATTAAAACCCACATCCGTTGGTAGAACCTTTAGCTTTTATTTTCAATAGAATTCAATAATCTATTTCAAATAATCTCATTGCCTTTAACTATAACTTTGTTCCACTATAACACACGTTATCATTAAAATTTAAAGCAATTGTGTTAGTTTTATTCACTAAATTATTTTATATTTGTCGTAATAAATAGGCCTAGTATTTTATACTAAACTTTGCATAAGTTGAAAACGCACTAAATACTATGGCTGGCGACTCATGTATGTTAATTAACATCCGCTATGTAAACTTACAGAATTTAGTTTACATAAATGTTACAGAATGTCAGCAACAGAAACCTAATTAAAAAATTAGGCTGTGTTTTGTTACACTTTGGAAAAATACTTATACTTATATCCAGTTTATAAAATTGAAGCTATCGATTAATCGATTTAAATCTTGACATTTACTTAGAGTAATTCGAAAAATATTTAAAACGATCGTTTCGCAGAAATCTCACTTCCAACTCGATGTTGGCGTTAATATGCAAAAATTTCACATCAGTGGCTCAGAAAAGACTTCTGGTCGTGGAGAAACCAATAGAGCCAGAACGATGGACTGTGTTTTGTGGATGTTAGGAACCGATGTCATCATCTGTCCAATTTTTCTGCGAAAATGGATAAGAAAGCCCGTCACTGAAATCAATTGGTAATAAGAGGAGGCAGTATGGGAGTTTGTATAAATAAATTTCCTATAACAACTTATCTAATAAGAGTAAAATCATTCACAACATTATCTTCATTTTTAAATAGTGTTAGACGGCGTTATCTAATTCCGCGTGGATGATAAGAAGCAATTAACTTTTTTGATGATTTTTTTCCGTTAACGACCACCAAATAATACAGACTTTGCTGTATTAACTGCCTTTTTTATAATTTCATATTTGAGATCGTTATGTTTATTTTTGTTTCTTGTTAGATTTGATTGCGGACGCACATTCAAAATAGAACTTTTAACTGACTTATTGATCTTTTTATGATCTTTGGTGGCGAAACTAAAAAAAAAACAGTTTGTCCTCAGTCAAAACGCATTTACAAATAACCTTAATTGTCCTTTGAAACACTAATTTTGTGTTTTTAGCAAGAATCTACGTTACAATACCCATATAAGGGGTGATTTGTAGCTATTGGTTTTGTGGCTTTCTCAGTGTGACTTCATGTACCTTTTGGCTCTTGTATGGCTTGATCTTGAGATCATTTTTCGGATGTTAGGGTCAGATGTTTCCAGTCCTTTCGCCATTTGATTAACAATTCATCAAGGATTTCGCTGTAGGCGCTACTTCACTTTTTAAATAATCTCACGTGACGTTGCCGTCTATTGTTGACCATCTTTTTTACGATCTTATCACTATCATTGCAACGATATGGTGCGATAAACGAACCATTTTCTCCCTTAAAAATATGTCATTTCAAAGGGTATTTCTTGCAAGCTCATTTCAAGTTGTAGGCATACGAAAATAAGCAAAAAAATTTGTTTGACTAAATAGTAATCATAATAATTATAAGATATCCAAAAAAGGAAACTTTTTGGTTAAAAGTGAACCGATTTTCTTTTTTCTCTAAGGTTTTCATTCCCATTGGGCAAGCGTTCATCGCTCTAGGCCAAAACTTGCAGATATCTATTAATGAATAGCGGTTCGGACAAAACAGAAACATATAGTTTATAGCCGAGTCCGAACAGCGGTGTATTTAATTAATAGAGTTTTTTCTAGGTTAATGGCGCAATGACAATTGCAGCAGTGCTGTAGGTGGGAATCGAACCAACGAATACGCTACCACTACTCTACCGAGATGCATATTATTGTAATAATGGTGCAGAACGTAACGTTATTCTGAATGATGAGCGCTATCGTGTTAAGAAATCTGTTTTCTTGGAAGATTGGCAAAACCTTTAATGAAATTCGATTCAAACATTGAATTTTACCGATGTTTTTATCTGCTCGAATAAAGATTTAACATAATTTACTGCATTTTGTAAATTTAATTGGAAATAAAATGAGGAAATTTAAAACTAAACCCTAAAGTGACCAATCTGCAATGTCTTAAACTGTAACCTTGACTAAGATAATTGGCAACATTCTCCGCGCATTAGAAACTTGTGTACTTTTAAAAGCAGCCTAAAATACTTCTTGGAGACAATCTATTTCGAGTAAAAAAAAATATAGATGCATGTTTGGCTTATTTCAAAATATATGTATGCTGATTGAAAAACGTCAACTTTCGTGTCAATTATGTGTTGCATTATTTATCAAGCTTTCATTTTTGTTCTCATGAAGTTATATATATCTCTCAAGTGAGTGATTTAACTTATAAAATCGTAGGAACTTCCAATTTCAATTGAACAACTAATAATAGAGACCCATTTCACAAAGACTCGATAAGCTCATGGGAAAAATCCAAATCATTAACACTTCTTAAATGCCCGACATGCAAAACTAGCTGCAAATTGGAATTTGAAAAACTTACAAGGGCTAACTTAGTCAATTTGCATTTGGCCCAATAATATATTTGAAGTATAACTCATTTGAATTTACTTAAATTTAAATTTTTATTTTGTTCGATTTGCGTCATTGCATTGAGTTTAACATTGAGTTGCTTAATTTATTTATTTTTTTATTTGAATGTATAAAAAGTACAAAATATATTACATTGAAAAGTTCAAGAAATCAAAAACAATTCGATCCGAGATCTTATGGAGCCATAGCACGTATTATACCCTTAGCTATTCACAATATTCAAATATTTTTAGTCTTTCTTCAATGGCTTTGATGCTTCTGGTAAGATATATGCATGATAATAGAAATTCGAGAACATTAGAATCATTAAGACGCTAACCGCGAGGGCTGCATTATAAATAACTCCTGGCACACCACAGTTGGGTTGCATCATGGACCAAATGGTGTGCGCAAGAATGACACAAAACTGCACCAGCTGCAACTTGGTTATGGACTTTTTAAACCTAAGACTATTTCTGATATTTGCACTCTGCGACGCTAGATAATAATAGCTGTACATCAAGATGTGTACAAAGGTATTACAAATACCCATAACGCACAGATGACCACCAAAACCATAGAATCGTACTATAAGAAATCCACCTCCAGACATTATAACATGATGTACGACATGCAGGACCGTAACCTGCTTGTAGCTCTTCCGCAGCACGAAAAATACCGTGTCCAAGAGATCCACTACTTTGTTCACAAAGAACATGTATCCAGTTATACGCTCCAGCCATTTGGCGGAATGATCTTGAGCTAGCACCTCCATGCAGCTAAAATCGTATGGTCTCAATATGAACAGAAAGTAAATGCCCTGTATAAATGCAAAAAGAAGTTCAAATTAGTTCGAAAACAATATTGTTCGTCTAATCCACGAATAGTTACTTGCTTACGGAAAAAAACATGATCGCATTGAAGATGACTTGCATTAAATTATAGACTTGTAGGATTTTCTTCAGCTTAAAGGCTTCCCGTTTGGCCATGTATTGCCTGCCATATTTGAATATAAATAACATATATGTTGCTAGGATGATGAACAGAGGCCAGGCGCTATCCACCAAGGGTGGCCTTATGGTATCTTTAATTACAAATTCGAAAATAATACGTACAAACTTTAAGCAGACTGTATTGTATGTATTCAACTTTACCTCCATAAGGTTGATCGAAGAAATTTAGTATACTCATTTTGATTTAATTTAATTTAAATAAAAATAAAACTTGTGCCAAGTGTAAAACCACTTTCGTGATTAGTTCTTGCGATTGGGCGCAACTCGCGCGATACTATGTCGTTGCCGTTCTTTCCGATACTGTGCGCCTCGAACCACATAAAACGCATTTTCACTACTTAATACGTAAATCGATTGAAATCCAATCTAATTAAGTAGCTAAACATATTCATTTTAGTATGCACCATTCGTTTAAAATATGCAATGAATATGCATCGGCTGTGTGCAAAACTTTCAAAGTTTTGATCTACAATATTATGACTGGAAATAGTTCGGGGCCATTAGAACTAAATTGTGTTGTTTATCGCAAAGCGAAAGCTGAAGCTTTAACTAAACTCTTGACTTTTTGTTGATACTTTTTGTTTATTTTTTTTTCAAAGAGTTACAGAGCTGAAAACGAGGTCTTAACTGAGCTAGTCCAGCTATAAATATTTGATTTGCTCGAAATTGCGAAACGTTCAAAACAGACAATGAAATTTTAATTCCATTTCTCCTAAAAAATTAATTTGTTCTAGTCTCCGAAAATTGGTATTTCGTATCATAACATAAAGGAATCTTTAGGTAAGAGATAATCGACGGATCGATCATGTAATGTGCCAGTTGCAGCTTTTAAAAATTCGACGCAAGTTGTGAAGATAAAAATACCAAGCATGAAAACATTAGTAGTGTCAGTATGTCATTCAACTTTGAAATAGACCATTTTGGGATACCCTGTACCAGTTTTCAGTAAATAAATCTGTAATATTGCTTAAGTGTTACATACGTTTCATGGGGTGTCTCAGTTATATGTTAATTTCTTAAATATAAACAACTTCCGAAAAAAATGTATTATGACAAATTTTTCTAGAATCATTAGAATCATCAAAGGTTAAAAATCTTTTACCGAATTGGGTCATAACATCTGGTAATACAAACAAAATATACTTTCTACACAAAATATGACCTACGGGTTATGATATAGTCAGCCGATTATCTAAATCGACAGTGCTTTTAACTATCATAGAAAAATATATATTTATTTCTTATTGAAAAACAATGACTTTTGTATAAATTATCAAATTGCCAAAGAGTTGCCTTATATCAGCATATATTTGCTTGTGTGACCGAGAAGCCCGAAGTTGAGTAGTGGCTTCAGTTCCTTTCGGTTTTTATTACTTTCGTTTTCAATGCTATCAAGGGCAAAAAAAGTTTTCCATTATAGTATCTGGAAAGTGTTAAATAAACATAACGACATTCCGATTCTCAAGTCTACCTGAAATTATTAGTACTGATCTGACAGACGCGAACACATTTGTATTATTCTCAATGATTTATCAAATCAACTGAGATAAGGGCAATTATTAATATCCTGAAGTATAGAAAAACCCTGGATTTGGTGGACATTGAAAATTTTTGTCTTTCAGCACTATCTATCTATCAATAACCTTTTAACAAATGCTATAGACTTTGTTACTCTGCCAAAAGATGAAGGGTACCTAAAGTCATTCTCTTGACAGGCGTAAGAATAGTCTCGGGCACCCCACCATACCACAACAACAAAACAATTCACAACGAGCTGAGTGTCCAACAAGTGAAAGAGAACCCAATGCTAGATACACCGATAATATGCATAATCACCCAAATGTATTCGATTTTGAGGCACTTGGATAGGTAGGGTTTACACTACCCTGAACTAATAAACACTTCCAATTCTCAGAATTAAGAATTAAATTTTATCCAAATGAATTTGTTACAATTTCCCCTTCAGCCGATGAAAACATTGAATTTTCGCCGTCTATATGTGTGCAGCTATTTACCGCACCCAAGATATTTGTTTTGCAAAGTTTGAAGCTTCCTAAAGTTTTGGTTTGATTTGTAGGAACTTATTTTCGTTTAAACCGACAGAATACTTTTCCTCGCATAAGCCAGTAATATCAAACACTTGTTATTAAATTTAATAAATATTGTATCAATTAGTTGAATTCGTTTTTGGGAACACTGCTGTTTTTAGAGACATAAACATATAATATTATAAGCAATATTTATATCTTCCTAAAAGTATGCAATTGGCAGTGCTCACGAAAAAGTTAACTAAATTATTTAAAAATGAAATCAAATTAAAGACTCGTAACACCAACCACAAATCCATAAACTTATATCCATACCCTTCACGGGCGTAACTAAGCAAATGTATTACGAGACAGATTTTCATGGTGGCTTATATTCTATATTATTATCTTTATAGATTCCGCTTTAGTTTTAAAACTGGATACACTGGATACAAACACCAAAAAGCAAGATTTATTTTTTTTGTGGATTTCCGTGCTTAACCAACAAGTTACAAAGACTAGCAATGTTAACACTCCGTTGTGTTAAAACCTTACCCTGTGCGGCCTGTGTCTGGCCAGACCCCTGTACCTTTTGCATGAATTTGTATGGGAATATATGGTACTTTGAAACGCATTTATATGACAAGCAGGTAACATTTTTTTGTTTTTCACCTTTCTCATACGTTTCCAAATATATTAAACTTTTTATTCAAGAATAAAAAAAACACCCAAACAACATTTGGTTCGAAAATAAAACACATTTTTTTGTCGTATATCTTGGTACTGTATTTTGGATAATTTGAACGTTATTTGAAGAAAAGAGTTGGGATTATAATGAGTTTTATTTTTAACTTTAATACAAAATGTCTTATTCGTTCTCAGAAACACATTTAAAACATTGTTGGCATACGGGATCAGTGCATTTTGAGCAATAAAAACGAGTTTTACGCCGCAGCCTTTCACCTCCTTGTTCACAAATTCAGCAGTCTCTCTTGCCTGCTAATGTATCAGCACCGATTTGATTTAAGTCAGTAATCGTGCCAGAATGTTGATTGGTCTGCAATCAATGCGATCGTTGAGTGGATGGCATGGTAAGAAACAAAAAATAGTTACCAGCTGGACACATAAATGTGTTTGAAAGTACAAAAGGTACAGGGGTCTGGCCAGACACAAGCCGCACAGGGTAAGGTGGTTTTCTTTTAAAGTTAGATCAATAGAGAATTAAATTTTCGAAAGATACCTGAAAGCACAAGTTGCTCCGTAAAATATAAATGTATGTAATTAGGTTTAATCAGTTAACATATTTTTGTGTGTAGTTTATATTGGTTTCCGTGTATAAGACGAACTTAAAGTTGTATCTGTCTTTTACTCATATTATCATTCCTTATCTGTAGTAGATACTTTGAGCTGTTCGGAATTGGCACAATATCAACAGTTAAAATACCTCGAAAAAAAACTTCTAGAAACTAAAATACACAAACTTTCTTTTTTTAAGAGTTTGGTTTAATATCAGTAGAATGAAGTTTAAATAAGAGAACAGAGATAAGAATTTTTATCTCTTTAAAAATATAATTTTTTTTTTAAATAACTTAGTGTTATTAAATACTTTATTAGAATATTTCTGCTAAATATATAATGTTTAAATTTATTTTTATATTCTCAGCATCGTTCATTGAACCCGCAACATAATTTGCATATCTTACTCGCAGACGCTCCAGGTGACTTCTTTCCAATTAGTTGTACTTTGCGTGACATGTTTCATGTTTAGAGATTGTGACAGCCTGTGGATATTACTCCTAGACAGGCACGCAAAATGTTAACTTGCCTGAGACTCCCCAAGGACAACACACAGAGTATATTTTTGCACCATTTTAGACATTTAATTAGTTGCAACTGTAGCTGCGTGTCATTGCAACGTTTCGAAGCTTGTAGTTCTTTTTTTTTACATAATTGGGCCATCTATCAGGAGAAAATGTTCATACTTAGGCAACTTATTGTTGTTATACTTGTTGAACTGTAAGTATACATAATAAACTCTAATATCCTGCGGCATTGTTGCAACTTTTGCAGCAAATGCGGTTTATTGTTTATTGTTTGTAATGATATTTAAATTTATTTCATTTCTAATACCACAGGAACCTGATCTCTTTCATTTTGTTACCTATAAATTATTCCGTTTGTTTCATCATAATCCCTTATTTACCAAAATATTTATATACCATCTCATATCTGGGACTGGCCATGGGCAATTATTTCCAATGTCAAAGAGAAAAAAATGAAATAGCATAGAAGTTTAAAAAAATTGTAGTAAATAATTAGGCCAAAAGATCAACGTTGGATTTTCATAGTTCGTAATTGGTCAAAGATACTCGATTTGGAGAGTCAAGATGAGTTAATGGCAAAAGAAACTTGATTAAAGAGTGTATTAGAGTCTATGAAACCGCAATGCAAAAATAACACATCGTGAAATGTTCTACGATCATTTAGAGATGGAAATTTTACAAGGCGAAGTCTACAAGAATATAGAGGCAATCGAATATTGGGATCCTAATGAAAACCCAGAAGAGCGAATATTAAAAATTGCTTTTGAGCAGACTCAATCAACTCTTAATGGCCACCCTTTTGAGAATTCATTTTCGAGTACAGAATATACAGCACTACCAATCTCGCTTACGAAGCCCAATGATGTCAGCATCATCCGCATATGCAAGGAGTTGGATACTTATGAAACCAACAGTGGCAGTACGATGAACACCGGCCGTACGCATTACACTTTCCATTACAAAATAGAAATGGGTAACCTTGTCTGAAACCTCGGAAGATACTGGGTTTTCGGTCATTTCCGTGTAGTCAAGTCAATTTTACAGGAGCTTTTACATCGAACTCAGACATGGTAGCATATTAGTAGCTTTGAAAGCGATAATGAAATAATGTCTATTTTTATTTCATGCATCTTTTCCAGCATTCCAGCTCGTTGCCGCTAATTTTAAAGAATGCTGTAGGCAGTGCTGCAACGCCATCTGCCTTGTGGTTTGCCACTCGCACCTCATCCAGGTAGTGTGATGTGGCATCGCCGGATGCCAGCAGCTTCCAAAAATAATCCCTCCAAAATCTCAGAGTACATTGCGCATCTGTAAACAGTTTCCAATAAAATATCATCCATCATTGATAGACAGCAACATCTCTAAACATAAAAAATGTCGCATTATTCAAAATTTCAAATAACGTATTTTTTAATATGAATAAGGCTGAAAATATTTCTCAAAGAGCTTTGATTGTTAATTATAATAAGTATTATGCCTTAAATATACGGGATTGTTATCTTAAAATAAAATACTATTTTATGAAATTAGTTGGCTTTAAAGTTGCTTTATGGCAGTTGCCGCAATTGCAAACAGGTTAACAAACAGACGCTAATTACTTGAAACGCCTGAAAGAACCAAGTTGAACTCTAGGCAAAGTGCAAGGATTTTTTAGTGTGCCAAGGGAGGTCGACAGAGGACAGTATATACAGACGGAATAGAAGAAACTTGCAAAAGTAATGGAGGGAAACACGAACAGTTAACTGTGCACAGCTTGTGCTCCACCGCCCCCCCTGGGGAAACGAGCATTATGTTGACTTGAGATGTGCAGATTATCCTGTGTAGGCACTTAACAAGGAAAGACAAGATGCAGCTAGACGTCTTGGACGCACAGACAGATGGAGAAACACTGCTCGGTTGGGGCAGCGTAACGTCGCGTAGTACAGACACCAGAGAAGTCAACTAAAAAGGCATTAGCCAAGCAACCAACCACCAGCCAAGAACTAAACAGAAGCAGTTGCAGCTACAACTGCAACACTCACACAGAGTCACTCCGGAGATACAGATAAACACACACACACACACACCAGACAGATACAAATACAATGTGATGCACATGTGGCAGCTTTGATAATGCAATAGCAATGGGTGGCAAGGACTAGAGACGCTTTATGCTTTGACTATGCTGTCAGTTTGAGTCTTGTACGCCGCATGACGTCACAAAGCACACAAGCCACACATGGCATGGCGGAAATAGCAAATAAATAAGCAAGTGTGCGAGCGGAAATATTTAACAGTGATGGATAAAAAGCAACCCGGCACATGGTGTCGCTTGGTTACAAGATACACAATAATAAAAGAAACTCATTTGCCATGTTACTTGGCGGGCGGAATGGCAACTGCTTCAAGCAGTGCGCTTAGAAAAGAAGTTCAATATTGTTTTTGCTATCCTTAACTTTTGTCCCGACAGTTGCAAAACATTCACTGCATGCATACGCATGCATTGCATTGTTGCATACTTAAAGGCTTCATTCAACGAGTCATACGCTTGACTTGATCGCAAAAATGCCAACGGCAGGCAGCTGCCCCAGCAAACACCCTCCCCTCACCGTATTCGGAGCAAATCCCATACTCATACGTATAATATGCAAATGCGGTGTGCACCCTCCTGGCTGAGAATCCCATTTGTGTGTTTGCATGCGGAAGTCAAAGTCATGCCCATTGTTATTTGCATGGCTTAGAGCTGCCCCACCCCCGCATACACTTTTCGCCCTGCCAAACCAAACGGCTAACAGTTCTGGCCTAAGCCGCCAAATAACCACTCATAATTTACATGCCAGTTGACATAATGTCAACATTTTTGCTATGCCATTGCATCCGGCGAGTGTCGAGACTGGCCATAGTGTACTTTACGCTCCAATTAGTTTCGTATCTCCCAGTCTGGGAGAGAAAATTTCTTACACAATTTCTTTGCACTACCGGAAATCAAATAATATTTTCATGCTGATTTATGAATCTATTTACATTCGACTTAAAAACCAGCCAAACACAAGAAGATTTTGCTTTCTATTCGGTTATTTGTTGTTTGTTGCTTTCTTGTTTTTATTTTTTGTGTGTATTTGTTACATGCTCTGAAAACCATGAATGATTATATTTGTTTGCCGAGAAATGCAAAACTCGACTGGGAATCTTTTGCACAAAAATAAATGACTTTGGTTTCGACGACGACGTCCAGTTACATCTTAACAGTTTATGCGAAGATGCAGGAGAGGTTTGTTAATACAATGGAAAGACAATCGAGAGTAGACAAAAAAAAAGGGAATATCTGCTGCAAATTGTTCGTTTTTAGAGTATCACAATTTTTTGTTAATTATATTTAATATTCTTTGATACTTTTGAATTTTTAGGGTAAAATTACCTACTAGTATTTCGGAACAATTCGAAAATACTTAAAGTCAAAAATGTTGCATTGAGACAATGGTTTAGAACAGAGCAGATTGAATAGAATGCTAGAATTAATTATTTGGACCGCGATCGTTAAAATAAGAAATATTCTCTTCTCGACACAAACTCTAATGTCTTCTGAAAAAAAATCATAAATAATTAGGAATAAAAAAGAATTTTATCCCAGCTTTTCCAATAATAGTCAAGATTATTTTGCGTACGAACAATTAGCGATACATTGGAACAAAAACAACAGCTACTACTATTTAGTTCGTAAAGAATTGTTCATTAAATATTGAAGAGGCCGTTCAGTGAATTTCAAAGAAGTGCACTCACCTAATCCAGATAATTGTATTCTTTCTGGATGTTTTCCACAAAAATGTAAGTTGGCTATTATCGTCTAATTTGTCTCCTACATGAATTTTCAAAAATTTTAAATAGTATGTTTTAAATGAAGACTTAAAACCCATATTTAGGAATAACCATGTTCTTCCCTCTACGTAACAAGGACTAAAGCCTAGTCTCAGCTTTATCCAGCAGCTCAAAAAACTGACGTGTGAAATAGGAGCATAATCTCATGAAAATATTTAGTAGGCATTATAACATGATGAGGTAGGTATACAACTCGCGTTTAACACTGTTTGAATATATGGAATATAGGTAAGCCTTCGTATCTCTTTTGAATCGCTAGGAACTTCTTCGGAAATATATGTATGGTGAAGTTGTAACCGTATACAACCGTATACAATATAAAAATTATTTTTACTCTACGTTTTAATTTTTGAACGTTCCGTCACCACGAAATTGCAGATATGTACATAATTCTTGAAAAAATCAGTCAGGCTACTACGAAAATCAAAAACAAAATACTATCCTACTTAATTTTGTTAGTCTTAGTTTTAAGTAGTTCATTTTTTTTTTGTATTTCTTTTGCGGTTTTTCACCAACTTTTTTCCTTCATTAATAACTTTATAAATACAAACATGGCATAATTATAATATCTTAGTTGAAAAACTATATAAGACCTCATCTTTATAATATATATATAATTGAACATCCAACTTAATAGCAAAATTGTAAATAATAAAAACTTGAATTGATTAAGGAAAAGATAAACTATAAATCATCTTCTAATTAAATCGTGCTATCTTGTAATTTAAAAATCTAAAGATTTATTTTCTAAAGCATAACTGCTTAATAGTTGCAATTCTTTTGATCCCTTCCTTTTGATCAAAATGTTCCTGTAGTCTCTCGTCTTAATTTTTTCACAAACCTGATGTAAGCTTGTATTTGTAAGTGGTACAGTTCTTTTATTGTCGTTAAATCAGGTTTCTAAAAAATTAACAGATTTATTAAATGAAATCTATAAGTTAACACTATATAGTCCATTTTGCAATGCAATCATTCTGTTGTCAAATAGAACACCAAAAGCAAAAGATTAAGCTGGATCGGCTTAGTCCGGTTTTCCGCCCCTACGTTCCATGCACCTTTACAATACCATCACACATTTTATAGTTGTCTGATGCTAACATAATACTAAGAAAAGTTTTCTGATTTGCATTGATAGAGCGGGTTATAAACAAATATTCTATTTTTATTTGTGGTTGCAAGTTTTTTTTGCACATTTTTTTAAAGTATTCTTTTACTATCAGTTGTAAAGAGTGTCTCTTTTAGAAGTATAGAACTTTAAATTGCAAAAAAAAAACCAGGATGGATTCTATTGACATGAATTTTATTTATTCAAAAGATAATCTCGTGGCTTTGCATTTAAATATGATTTCTGGCATGTGGCCACCACGGCTGGCTCGGATGTAGTCCAATCTGGACTTCAAATTTTAAATAAATTTTTATTAAATCGATTGTGGCACAAGCTGGAATTACAGCTCCTGCACATAATGGTTGTTCAATTCAGGAATGAAAAATTTAGTAATCATGGCTCTATACCCAACACCATTGACTGTAACGTTTTGGCCATCAACGATTTTCAGGACGTTCAGTCAGTTTTTCTGGATGTAATGGCTTTTCAACCAGAAGTGCGCTTTATCGCCAAACAAAATTAGCTTATGAAAATTGGGAACAACGGCAATCTCGATTTGAGCCCCATTGCAAGCGTTGTTTAGGACGAGTCGATTTGTGATGAATTGCCAGAACAAACTCAGAAAAAATCACTTGACACCTGTTAAATCAGTCGCCATTTTGAATAGTATATAAACAGTTAGCTTACAGTCTTTATAATTATATAAAGTTCCTTGTGCCCATTCAACGAACGTATTCAATTCTTTAATTGCCAAACCACACTTACAATAAATCACTTGACAGTTATTCCAACTTAAAGTTCTAAACATCCAAACAAAAACACCCAGAAGATATAACTTACCTTCCTTTATAAAGTCTTGAATTCAGACAGTTTTATCACATTAAAGCAAACATGTCTCAAGTCGGTCACCATCACTGAGGCGCTAATATAAGGAAAAATATGATGGTATTGTCTTTACCTAAGGCGATCGCTGGAGAAACCAATGAAAAATGCAATATTCATAGAGGTTGCAACAAGCGGCCGTTTTAAAGGTAGACCGACAAATGCAAATTAATGGGGATTGGGCAGAAATCGTATCAATACCAAATGTGTCTTAGTGATGACATGATTCAGGAGTATAGCATAGCCTCTGAAAAGCTCTAATAAGCGGGTTGAGTAAAGATAAAGCAACCGTTTTGTCAAAGAAGAGTAGAAATTAATTTTCTAATTATTGATTAACATAATTTATATATTATACACATATTCCATTTATCCTATATTTGTAAGCATACAAGTTCGGAGTGTTAGTTCCGTGTATTGTAATCCCAAAAAGTTCTATGGTTTTACTTTTTATGTTCAGCTTATAGTAAAATAACCCACTGTGCAGTGCTGTGATTATGAGAACTTAAGGCAGTGTAACCACCAAATCCTTTACAGCTGCAATATTTATTTGTGGCCTCAGCTGGCATTCCATGTCTAACCCTCTTGCTCTCTCACTGTCTAGTGCACTCCCTGGAACTGTTTTTATACTCCGGGTTACGCTTGTTCCGGCCTTGAGTCTACGCAAATTGTATTATAGCCAACTTGATATTAAGTTGTCAAGTTGTCGAGTGGCCAGCTTAACTGGCATTTATTGAGGCAAAGCTTTTCAACTAGCTTTATTTAATTTTAAGCATCTCTGCGACTTTATTGCTTGAACTTTATACTAATTGTGCGTGTGTGTGTGTGTGTGTGTGTGTCTGTGTATAGCGAGCGCAAAAAGAACACAAAAGTGAAAAGCAAAACCTTAAAACTACTAAATGTCGCTATTTGTTACAGCTTTTTAGTAGTTGTATGCTGCCACCAATACAGCTATACACATATGTACACCTACACACACACACACACACACTAGCACTCGCACTCGACCTACATAAGGACGTGTAAGGACTTAACAGACGTTTCGGTTGCTGCGTATTGGTATTGGCGTGCACTGTACATGTTTACTCCATTTTACGGCTTTTCCTTGACTCACTTTACTTTTAATTTATATAGTAGTACAAGTAATACATATACGTTTACTATTGCATATGTATGCGGGTGAGTGTGTGTGTGTGTGTGTGTGTGTGTGTGTGTGTGTGTGTGTGTGTGCCAGTGCGTACCTAGGTAAACACGGTACTACAGCGTAGAAATATATTTATATTATTTTTATATATATATATTTTATTCTTTTTTTTCCATTTTCATACTAGACTGTTTCTGTTTGCTCGTGCGCATAAATGTTGTATACACACTCACACATAGCCACACACGCACACATGGACACTGATTGCGCCACAAAGTAGGCAACATGTGCTCTTGACGAACATCCAGGAAGAATGGCGGCACAGGCTCTTTAAAAGCTGCGTACGTGACTTTATAGAGATAAATGCTTAATTATTTATATCATTTAGCATCCGTTTCGTACATTTCCAGCGTTTTTCTTTTATTTGTCTTGGGTTTTTTGTTTTCCTTTTGCCCCCCGCCTTGGCCATAAATACTCATAGCAAAAAAAAAACGTAGAAAAAAAACGCAAACAAAATGGTGGCTAGGACGATATAAACAATAGCTCGCAAAAGTTTCGAAAAAGAGCAACAAACAAGAGTTATAATAATGAAATTGGTTTAGTTCTTCAAACCAAAGTAAAATATAAAATAAAATATAGAAGAGGCAAGCTTAGCGGAGCAAAACTCAAGTTCATTTATTTTTATTGTTTTCGTAGCTTTTTGCGACAATTTATGACCAAAGTAATATATATGTGGCACACACACACATACTGTCACACACTCGCATTTATTTTGAATGGAAAATGGCCGCAGATCGCAGTGAAAGTGCTATGGAGCACAGGGACAACTGACGGACGTACAAGACATACAGTTGGCAGTGTAATACAAACCCGAAAAAGAATACAAAAATTGAATGAAAATGAAGAAGAAATAATTTACTTTGCTTTGGCCTGCTCTTTCGCTGCTTTCCTGCAATGTTCTATCTTATTTTTCACTAAATTTTAACAGGATTTAGCCTTAACGTTCATTCTCCTGTCATTCTCTAACAAGCAAAGCGATGCGTCGCAGTTGACGCAGTGTCCGGTGTCTCTCTCTCTGTGTGTGTGTGTGTGTGTGTGTGGTCCAAACGAGGCCCAGAGACATCCGTCGGATTGCCCTGTCGAGCATGTCGACACGGCCAGTGGGCGTGGCGAATGAGTTTTGTCGCAAATCCGCTTATGTCCACGCCAAAAAGAAAATTGTGATGTGATGCCAGAGACGTGAGCGTCAACGTCGACTGCAACTGCGACGCCAGCTGCTACGGCTGCGTCGCTTACTGTTCCCAATGGCGTTGGCATTTTTACTGGCACATAAATAAATTTCATAAATCTTTTGCACTTTAACGCTTCTGCTTTAACTTGCGATATGACTCTGAACCAGGGCAAGACCCAGAGCCGTTGACGCAGCCGGGACCGCTGCCGCTGCCGTTGCCGTAGCCTGAACCTCCGTTGATACGAGTGATGTGCGTGTGTGTGTGTGTTTGCTGCTTCCTTGTCCGCCCTCATCACTGTACACATTGTTTGCCTTCCACATAACTTTTGGTCAGTTTACTTTTGGACACACACAAACACACTTCTGCACGTGGGTGGAGCCCAGCCGGACGACAGCAAATAAACGAATTGTCAATTATGTGTAAGCCTTTTTTGGGGCCTTTCAAATATGTCGCCATGAGGACATAAATTCACCCAAGTAAATCTTCACAAATTAGCAACAATAAACAAGCAAAACCATAGTTGAAATCTAAGTGGCGGAATTAGATACTTGCTCCGAGACCATATAAGTTCATTGGAACTCTTTATATTTTTATTGGCAAATTCAACTAATTGGAGTTAAGCGCATTATAATGGCATTGATATTTTAAGGGGCATTCTTATGGCTACTTGCGCTTCTATTGAATTTTATAAAATATTATTGGCTTGGTATTACGGCTGTGATGAAAGAAAAAAGATGATACAAAACGAGCAGGCGTACACACATACAAGTTGCTTAGGCAACGACGCAGTGATGGAGTCAAATTTATCTCACATTTAGATCGTTCCTAATATAGAGTTTTGCTTAATACTAACAAATACTAATGAGTTTATTACAATATCTTTCATATTGATTTTAACTTTTAGTCATCAATACTGCGCCAAGAATTTTATTAATTAGATTCTAGGAATTGCAATATTAAACGTTCTTAATTGTTTATACCCTACGGCGATCTAAGCAAATGCAAAGATTTTAAAATAGGCCTTCAATATTCAAAACTGTATAATGTTATAACAGGCCCAATAATAAGATTATCTTAAAGACCCCAAACAGTAGAGTTCAAAATAAAACCCAACATTTTGATTTTACTAATATAACGTTACCCAAGTTTAGTAAGCCAAGAAAAAAATTCTTTCTCTTAATGGATTAATTATTTTCTCATTGGCAAATACAACAAAGTCATTCTGTTCTGCAACAAAGCATATACCATACGATACTGTATGTTTGTTGCACTTTATAGCCGACTCTTAACCTCCATAGACTTAGGACACTTAAAACATTTTTGTTGAAGTATCCTTTTTATTTGGAAAGTTTGGCTAAATATTAAGCCTTTTGGCATTCAATATGAGAATTATGTGAGCTACAACTTTGTGGCCTGCCTGCCCTTAAAAACAACAAATTTACAAAATTTTTGGCTATGATGGGGGATTTTCAAACAAATGGCACTAAATTCAAACGAGGTTAACCTTTTATGTTTCGGTATTAGAGAACAAATATAAATATTAATCATTAAAAAACGCTTTATTAATTAAGATCACGTTTGCATGATTTTGAACCAATTGTCGAAGCAATTTTGCTACTCTGATTGAGATATCTCCAAAACATCCATTCTGAACGTATCAACTGCTTCTTCAGGTATCGAAAAGCGTGGACGTCTCATTTTATTTTTTAAGTACGGAAATAAAAATAATTCATTCGGTGCCAAGTCAGGACTATATGGCGGATGACTCATCAAATCGATGTTTTGAGTGCTCAAGAACGACGTTTTTTGAGTCCATGTATGGAGCGTTCGCATTGTCGTGGTGAACATTGATCCGGGGCGGTTGGTTTTCCCGGTTTTTTGGAAAGGCACGTGGCAAACAAATGATTGTGTACCTCTCAGAATATACTGTTCTGTGTTGTTCCAGTAGTACGGATGCGACATGTCCAGTTTTTCCGAAAAAATTGGGCGACCATTTGCATGGAAGTGCTCCGTGCGCGAACTACTTTTGGTAGATTTGGCTACTCTTGAAACACCCATACACCCGTACATACGGGATTGACAAATTGTGTGGAATCCAACGCGAACAAATGTTCATTCAATATTGAATGTATGTTGGTACCACTAATGCCTAAGGTTGTCTCAACCTCTCACATGACTATCTTGTAATATTAGTTTGCGCACATGATCAATGATTCCCGGAACTACAACTGATTTTGAACGACCTCGTCTTGGAGTGAACTACGACCTCGGTTGAATTTACCATCGATAAACACTAGTCCTTGATGGAGCTTCAGATACAAAAATTGAATTAAGTTCATCCATGCACTGTCATTGAGATTATCCACATGGAAGGTTGTTAAAAATAATCGCACGAAAATCTTCACGATTTAATTCCATTCTTTGGCCGAGATAAATCTTTAAGTTAGTGCAAGCAACACCAAACCCTAAAGCCTCATAAAACCTCAAAAATGCCAAACCTTACGATAGAGCTGGCAGTTGCCAGATTGCAGTACTAGGGTTGCCCAATCCCAAAATATAAACGGCAATCCTTGTATGTATGGACTTTCCTTAAATATATAGACTTTCTGGCTTATCTGGATTTAGTGAGTCGTAAAGAAATTTTCAATATAACTCAAAGTCATATGAAAACTACACCTCAAAATTGTAGAACTATCGAAAATGTCAAATAATTCTCTATACATATATTGGTTAACTAAATGTTAATATTTATATTTTCAATTTTTGTGTAAAAATGTTTACCAGGTTTGGTTAAGATTTGGCTGGGCTTTAAGAAACTATAAGCTTTCATATTGAAAAGAAAATTCTTCTCACACTGGCGCACCAAATCAAAGAGTGTGACACCAAAAATAATCACAAGGTTTTGTCAACATTTGATCATGGATAACTTATGAACAGATAGGATATTAAAACGACCCGCTCTGTTGAAGACATGTATTGAAGCCACATTTTTACAAAAATTGTAAACGCACACTTTTAAACTTCCATTTCCATTATTGGTTTTTAAAACAAAAAGTTAAAGTTGGACTCGGACAACCGAGGGACATTCTTTTATTAATTGATTACATCTTTCTAATTCTACTTTAAAATTATCTTGTCCATGTTAATAAGAAAATGAGCTTAATTCAGACAGGCTACTACTATAAAATGTAATTCTAAAAACTAAAATACACTAGCTGAGTTTTAAGAAGTTATTATTATTATTTTCTTTTTTTGAAGAATTTTTTATTACCTTTTTCCTTCAAAAAAATAACTTTATAAAAACAAAAAAGTACACGACATAATTATCTCTTAGTTGTAAAGCATCAATGGAGCTTATTCTATTATATTTTATACACCAAAGCCAACTATAAAATTGCATATAAAAGGAAAATCTGTGTTATATTGTATTGTAAGATTCATTCATTTTGTCTTGGGATAATTGATGTTATTTTTAAGATAACATTCAGCTATATCCGATCATACTTATATACCATACGCACATAACATTAAACCATTAGAGAATAATTTGGTTTTGCTTTCTTTTTTTTTAACTCGAGGGGAAGTTTCTATGACTTCAGAAAATTGAGCCTTTATTATGATGTCCTCGTCGATTTTAATCACATGCGAAAAAGAGAAATTTGACAAAATCGCAGTTCTAAGCTACATTATGATATCTTAAAAAACGATTCCTCCACTTTTCATTTTTTTTACAACGCAATCCACTGAGAGCTAACTAATCCTAAAATGATTCCTCGTCAGAGTGGTTTATCTGTTAATGAAAATATTTGAAATATTTTTCGCGCAGCTCCAAATTTCGTGCAACAATCGACACACTGCAAGTGAAAATTTACTATGATTCGTTGCAAACTTTAACATAAATGGCTAGGGTACTCTGACAATGCATTTCTTTGTTGGCCAACTTTTCAAACATTAGCTTCGAAATCCTAAGTGACTTCACCGTCAGCTGCTTATTATGATATCATTATAATGTTCAAGATTTTCTTTATTTATTGTCACTAGTTTTCGCACACGCATGCATAAATGATTAAGTGTTGAAGCTGGCAACTCTGGCTGTCATTCGATGGCACGTGGCTTGTGCACATTGCATGCCCCAATGCTTTTCGTTGAACACACTTCTCACATACACAGACACATACGAGTTGTACATGCCTCTTGAGAGGCATGACTGTTGCAAAAAAGGTGAGAAGGCGTGCATGAAATCAAAGCGCTCCTTAAAGCTACAAATGATGTGGCATGCGTGCCCCTCTGTCGATTGTCGATGGCGTCTGATGTGTCTACTGCTGCTGCTGCTGCCGTTGCTGCAAATGTTGAAAGGTCAATGACAGGCAGGAGATTGGAAAGATTGGAAGTTCTAACGGTAGGTTAAGCACTTTTAGCATATTGAACTGGCACGCCAGACCATGTCAAAGTCAATACACGGAGTATGGACAGGCAGTTCCTTTGATGCATTGCTTAAAGTTTTGTCCGAGGTTTGAGGGAACACACATGGTAGTGAGCTCGAGCTCATTCCGTGTATTTGTTCAGTCAAATGAATTTTAGATTTGACTTGACTTAAATCTTGATTTGCTCGAAACGAACGCTGACGTGCTAAAGCTGCTTATTTAATATGAAACGACATTTATTTTGTAAGCTCTCATTCACAGTAGTCAGGACAAACAGGACGAGCAAAACGAGCTGCAAGTTATATGGTATATTATATACTACTACTCGTACATTATATAGAGATATTCAGTCAGTTGCAGTTAAACTTACAGCGCAATGGTGAGCTGCTGGTACGGGAGTCGCGCGGCAGGACATTGTGTGCCCGGTCTTGCATATAAAAATATTTCAAGTCTGTTGCTTGCTCCACACGCTCGAATAATTTAATACTCATGAGCTCGTGAGCATGTTGTTGCAACAGACTGAGCCAAGTTCCGGCAGCCAAACCAACAAAGCATATTCATTGGCCACATTGCTTTACCAGTAACTGGTCTCCCTATGTGTGTGTGTGTGCGAGTGTTTATCTATGTGTAAGAGTATCTGTGTGAGTGCGTATCTGTGTACGTGTGTGTGTGTGTGTGTTTGTGTGCGCTTGCTACCGTTGCCACATTTGGCATGCACACAACGTGCCATTTGGCTGCAATTTATTTCATACTAAAAGCGCAGCATGACATTTTGTTGCATGTTTTTGTTGCATGTTCTTGTTGTTGCCCCTTTGTGTTTGCAAAATGACAAATCACATTTATTTATTTGTATGATGTTTACAATGCCACTGCAAATATGGCTTACTCTCTACTCTTTATAAACCGAATGCAATGCCAGCAAAAGTCACTCTAACTTTGCCAGACTTAAATGCTCTTACGCATTTTAATGGCCAAGTAACCAAGCAGCCAAGTGGCCAAGTCACAAGCCACTGGTCACTAGTCACAACTGAATCATACGGATAAACTTATTTGCAAATATGAACAAAAAATTCAAACAAAAAAAAAAACGAAGAAAAAAAATGGTAATAATACGAAGAAAATCTGTTGCCTTGGAAATTGGAAACAAAAGAAATATTTGAAAAAAGAAAGGCCACAAGAGTTCCTTGCCATTAAGCGACGATTTATTGAGAAATATTTTTTAATAAAGAATAAAGAATGTTGAAGTTTGGTTTTTCTAAAAAAAAACTATGTTTAATACATGAAACCTGGCAGTTGGGTACACACCAAATTTGTTATATTCAGTTGTAGATACATATTTTGTAAAAAATATATTTTTTAAATTAAAACTTTCTTAAATTCAATTTTGATTGGTTTCAATTGCATTTAGTTTAACTTTTTCATTAAGACTACAAACTACCAACAATTAGATTGATGAAACTATTGAAAATAATGCTAATCATATAAAATAACATCCAACACATTTTTTAGCAATTACGAACATTGCTCAAAAAAGCTTACAAAAATTTTAAGAACCGAATTCGATTACCATATTTGAACTACAGGGATTTCCATTTTAAAATTTCAAGAGTAAATTTAAATGAAACATACTTTCATAGGGTACATTTGGATATGATGGAAAACAACGTGGAAAACAAACCAAATACATTCAATTTTGTATAGAACACCTTTATTTGGACAATTCACCGTATGGAATCTATGTGGCTAGTGTGACTTTAAAAATTAATCGAATATTGTGCAATAATTGAATTTCTTGATTGATTAGGCTTGTGACAGCTTTAAGATAAATTCAACAGATTGTGATTAATTTAAAACAAATGTTTTGGACCACTAAAAATCTTTCAACTACGGAAATTGGTTATAACAATTTCAGAAGCTCAGATAATAAATGGCATTTGGTGCAATAAAACTGTTTTATGTTGCACCGATTCACGTTTTCGGAGCTTCATGATATAGTTAACCGATTTTGAACAAATTCGACATAGTGCTTTGGTACATTTAAAAAAACAACAGTTTTCAAGTAAATTTAGTTGTAATATTCTTGTAAACAAATGAATTATTAATTATTCATCGAATAGGTATGTGTTTTTGAGTTCGAACGAAGCATACCAAATTAAGATACATTAAATATAATTGGGAGTGTTTTTTCTTTTTAACTTTAGCGATTAAAACCTCTTGGACTTAGGCTTTGATATAGGCGGATACGGGTACATCAACTTTTCTAGTCACCTCTACTTTTACAAAATTTGGGAATGTCTGATTTTCCTTCTGTATAAAATTAAAAGCACGTAAAGCTCTCGAAATGCAAAGAATTCAAACATAGCCACCGTTCGACGATTGATTCGTGAAGCAGCTAGGGTGATTGAAATTAAAAACAAAGCGCTCTAAGAGTTTGAATAGAAACCGGTACAAAATCTTAATTTCTGATGAAAAATAATTACTATTTTTATGATTACAGAAAGGAAGACTACAGAAAGGAAGACTACCCGTCACTCCGTACTACATGGAATTTATGTTGGGTTCAATGTAGTTAATATATCGTGGCAAATGCCATAACGAACTATTTCGAATGGCGTATCCATACTTTTCCAATATCTTCAAGAAGAAAACTTCCATATAGATATGAATAAACGATAGAAATTGGGAGCACTTGAACCCGCCTCTTTATTCTGCCGACTTAAACATTATTTGGAATATTAGAATAGTTTTTCTGTAAGGCATATAATCAATTTAAAGAAATTGATTAGCTTAACGATGCCATAAGATCGATTTGGATTACAATTTTCCTAGATTATTTGGGATACAAATTAATTCGGTCCATTTTTTACCTGCGCTTGCTCAAGACTCAATGCCAAATGAGAGATTTTGCAAAAAGAGCAACACAATTTTATTTCAAAGTGCCAATTCTTTAGTTGTCAGTCTCTTAATTATATTAGCAATAAAACAATTGATTAATTTATTTATTCTACGAAGAGATTCAATATATATAATTCAAAAGTACAATTTCATGTTTTTGTTACTAAGCCACAAATAAATTTTTTCAATATTTAATAGTTGGTTTGAACACTTGAAAATAAATTTTTAGTGCATTAAATGCTTGAAATAACAAATATTAAGTTATTAATTAAAAAAAAAAAACGAAAGCTGAAAAAATTAACCCTATATATGGGGCTACGCAAATAAGACGCAGCAATGTCAAGAAAAATTTGATAACAAAGCGATTTTAAATTTTTATAATCTTTTAATTGTCAGCTTCAAATGTGCCAATTATCATAATGGACCTCTACACATTCCAATGCATTAAATTTATGTATTTTTTTATTTTTATTTGTTATTGAGGCAATAATGATTCAACAACAATATTCTAGGCACTTTTGTTAATCAATTACCATTGAAACCTTTTTGCAAACTTACCCACTTTGTATCTTTTACAATTCCCTACTTTTCACTTCTTTGGCCACACTAACCTCTTTCCATGCTGCTGTCAATTGATTTGCATAAATTTATTTTTATGAAATTCTAATATTGATATGTATAATACGTGATTAATATACGACAATCTTGTTGATTAATTGGTTTTATTTATAGAGTCTGGCAAATGGTTTTAATTTCAATTCTTATTATTTATTATAATTATGTATGCTGGCTATCAAGATAGTAAATCGCACAATACACAGCTCTGGCAATATAAGTGCTCATATTAGAGTGTGAACATAGCAGCTGTTTGTAGTAACAAGATTTTTTTCATAAATAGACGAAACGAACTAAACTCCTATCCAACCCGCTGGAACTGACCATTATGAGTGCTTTTGGTGATTGAAACTGTGGAGTTAGCAAACAGAATATTTAAAGCACAGATGGGCAAAATTCACACAAGCATATAATGTGTTTTTATGTTGATCGAACCAGTGGTATTTACACAGAGCTTCGTCGTTAACTTCCCCGCTACAATTATAGTTTCATACCACCAAAGGCTCAAAGTTAGAGCATTCCAGTTTACCATATTATTAATAATAAAATCATCTTCCTTATGAAAATTATGGCTTGTTTGATTAGGTACACATGAAACTTTCTATTATTTTGAAAACAATAGAAAACTAATCTCAAATGCTAAAAAGAAGCAAACATTGATGTGTATGAAAAAGAGAAGTGCAGTCAGCAACAGAGCAAATGAGCACGAGAGAGGCTACCTTGTCAAATCTGCGTTTGCTGACTGCGCAGTGGCAGAACTATTATTATTATTGACGTGTTCTTAGTGTAACACAACGTTATTTTGAAAACTTAGCCTATCTACTATCACTTTCCCATATTGCCTATCCTGAGCCAAATATTTAAATTAATTTTTTGACTTTTTGGTTTCGCTCATAAGCGTACGTCTGCACGTAGTCCTAGGGCGTCCTCTGCATCTAGTACCAATGGGATTCCAGATAAGGGCGGAGTGTGCAAGATTTATCTGGTTTTGTGGAGCGTGTGTTCTGGCCATCTATATTTATGTCGCTTAAGTCCCATAGTCGCACATTAGAGATTCGTCTAGGCCAGAATATACCGACTATGCGCCCAAGACATCGGTTGAAGAAGCATTGTAGATAGCTGTTGTTGGATAGCATTCGTTATATGCCAGGATTCGCTACCAAACAGTAGTTCAGCTTGGTAGATCTAATGATGGCGGATCTCCAAACTCGTGAAAGCAAAGCTTTCTGTAGCCGGTGCTGTACGTCACAAACGGTACCACCGTTCGGAGTCAGCATACTACCAAGGTATACCAACTCATCTCTTAACTCTAAGTTGAGATTGTCAACAGAGTGCGGAGTTTGATTACGAGAATTAACGTGCAAGGTTTTCGATTTACCTTAATTTATCTTTAGGCCAGTTTTAAGAGAAACTTTAGATAGGGAAATAATCGTACTTTGCATCTCACTGTGGTTCTGTGAGAACAAAAGTATACCTGTGGCAGAATATTGGTATTTAAATTGAGAGCTTGACCACCTCTAATTTGAAGCAATTACACCATAGTCATATGACACTGCCAGAGCTTACCAATTTATCTACAATAAAAAATATAAGACCATATATGTAAAGAGTGAGCGAGCCATTTCTTATGTCATTCTATTATATTTGAGCAGTTTTGTTTCAAGATGCAAATAAAAAATTGTGTTCCACCCGAAGTAAATAATACGTGAAAAAAAAATACTTGAATCTACCAGTAAATTGTAAAAACGCTGCAAGAATAGATTCAGAAAAACATTTTTGCGGCACCCAACTTCATACATTTAGACTTCACTGAGGCCATAAAGAGCGAGCGAATCACCCGCCAAACCACGGTATTTCTTAAAGTGACACAACAATTGGAGTCATTCAGTTAACCAGACAGAACTTAACTCTTGTCCATAAAACTCTTCAAATTGCTATAAAAAAATAAAACAATATTTGAGAGCCAAGGCACCTTTATCCTTTTGAAAACAAACATAATTCCCGAGCAAATATACTCGACGCTCCACAAGGGTAAAAATGTATATATAATCAAGGGAATAAAACAATGAGTTCAATATTTGTAATGCAGACCAAGCCACTGAATGCATTATGATGGCTTAATGCTTTGGGCTTGGCATTACCGGCTGTTAACTGTATAATTTCCGAAGCGGCAGTCAGTTTATTAAATGTTTTTGCCACACACAAAAACAAAAGATGCCGCAAGCCCCCTCACTCTCATCGAAGTTCACAAAAAAATAAAAACGTTGAGCAGAAACAAAGCAAAGCCAAACAAAACAATACCAAACAAAAACGAGAGAGAGAGCGTCAAAAAAGGGAGACTATCCCCAACAATAGCAACAACAACAAAGCCAATTTAAGCCATAAGCCTAAAGCCCCCCCAAAAAAAAAAAACAAAAATAAATAAACCGACTCGGAAGTATCTCACAGATACACACACAAAAGTTGATATATTCCATTAATTTGATTAGACTTTCAGACATCGCGCAGCAGTCAGTCGCCAGCTGGCATCTTTTTTTGGTCCTTGCGTTGTATCCTTCAATGTACTTACTAAGTAGTGTTGGATGATGAGTGATTTTGGGGGTTGGATGTGGAAAGTTGGGGTTGCATGGGGCACGGTCGCAGTTCTAAGGCAATAACGGCAAGCCAAGCAAATTAAATGCAAACGCATTTTATTTTATTTTATTTTTATACCATGTACCTCACCATAGGGCTAGGGGTACTACAGGGGCCAATGCAACGATTATTGATTGGCATTTCGTGGGTAAAGTAACGAAAATCGACTACGAACCTTAAAGAAAGTTTGTTAAAAAAAAAATATTTTGTATTCATATATATCAAATCACATAACTTCCACTATGCTCTATACATAATTTTAGGAGCAAGACGATATTTCTCTACCGAACATAGTCCCAAAAAATTTTCTTAATCGAAACTGATCATAATATTGGTTGCATATGTTGGGCTCACCTTTAAACAGACCAACTACTTTGGTGCAGACAAGTTTCTTAATAGCCATAAATAAAGTGCCTTTAATCAGTGGTTAAGGCTCTATGTTGGGAAAGGGAAGAGAGCGTCTTATATGTAACACGAGCTCATAAGAATTTAATACAGTAATGCTCAAATTGTCAATAAGGAAGTTGACGCGCCTGGATTCAAATAATGAGAAAAATATACAGCTAAAGGGTGTTTTTTTAAGAGCATTTTTGTACTGGAGCTTATATTCTTTACCGATGAACCTTTACTCTAGCCATATAAGATGATAGCTCGGGAATAAAGATGGCCACAACAGGTATTTCGCATGAATTGTCCTCTGTCCAATTTTATTGAATCCTCAGCACAGCAATAAACAGCGAGCCAAGAAAGTTTCTAATGCTCACTTCTGTATATGAGAGACAGCAATAATTTGCATTTGCTCTGTAGCAATACTGTATCTAAACTTATTAGATTTCGCTAAAATCTGTGAATATGTGGCTCAATATATAAAATACGATATAATTTTAACAAAATGAACATGAGCGTCTTACACTAGAATGATTGCTAAATGCCAAAGATAATGACTCCAGAAACCAAATTCTCCCACATACTTAATTTATACTCTAAAGGCCATAGCTGTACCGACTAATCCCACCTGTGCTAAGAGTTGGCTCAAATAGTTCGATAAGAGTCAAGATGAAGACAAGAAAGACACAGTTCTCACATTTCTTACAAGGGCGTTACAATTCTCCATGGTTGACGTTCTACATAGATCTTTTCATTGCTTGACTTTCCAACTACAGTTTTTCTCTGCCATTTGTGCCCTGCCTACTCATATAAACTTATAAATTCTCCAAGTTGGCTACGAACCTGCTTGCTATGGCCGAAGTATCGTATTTATTTCAATAAATAATATAGTTTTTTTCGAATAATTTCAATTTTTGGATATATTTAATCCGCAAGTAATGAAAAATACAAAATAACTTCAAACGCTCTTTCCTATTGTACAAACTCTGTGATGATATATGTTAATTTATAATCTACTTGAAATATATTTATCAAGTATTTATATTATTTTATTGTTTTGCACAAGAAGAAGAAAAACTCTATAATAGAGAAAAACAATTTCTATCCCATTAACACGAAGATCTTTTCATCTATTCTATAAGGAAAAAACAGAAGTCACATAACAAAAAATCAACCTATACTCGAGTTCATTCGTTCTTTGTCAAGTTATTTACTTTTTATGGCACAAACACACACATATACACACACACTCACGCGCCAATCGGCATATTAGCCTTAAGCCAAAAGTCCACTGTTCTTCATTAAAGCGTAACAATCATTTTTTATGTAGACATTTTTGTGGGCCAAAAGCACGCAAGCGACCTGCTCGGAAGCATCAAAAATCCATTTGGTTGCCATTAACTTGATTGAGCCGAGTCGAGGCCTCCTGCCCTGTCCACCAAAAATTTCTTCTGGCATTTAACTTTAAGACCAAAATGAAAATTGATCATGTGCTTTGTCTTCTTGGCCAACTGCTGTTGCCAGTGGCTGTCATGTACACAAATAATATTTTCCAGAACACTTAGTTGGTTAACATACACTCGCAGCACCTCGAATAGTTGTGGCTGCCACCCCTGAGACTATTAGTTGTAATTAGTGCACATTGGTGCTAATTAAAGTTTTGCTAAAAATGCGCCCCAATCAGTTTGGGCAACTAATGACTGTTCTTAGTTCTTCTGCTCGTAAGATACTTTATCTAACTGTCGTTATCAGCAAAGTAATGCCTCTTGGAAAGTCCTCTTGGCCATTTGTCATATTAGCCAGGGGCAAAACTTGCAGCTTTACAAACTGATTGCAAATGATTTTTGCTTTCACACTGAAGCGATTTTCTTTAATTAAATGCATTTTCCGCTGCGAATAGTCGCCCTTAAGCAAAAGTAGCAGTAGCAGCTCTTAAGCTAACAAAGTTTTGTGGCCAGGACCACAACCAAAGGACGTCAGCAGTAAGTTAACGCAGGTGACCCAGTTTGGTTCAGGTGTTTGTACCGGCTTCAAAGTTGAGGGTAACTAAAGTTACCAACAACAAACATGCCATGTTGCAACTTGTTTGTTGCACCATAAAATGGGCTTTTGGTCAATGATATTGATAAAATTAAAGTAGCAGCCAACTTGATGCCCTTTAGCATATAAGTACTGTGTACATCCATATAAATGGCTCTAGACATATAAGAGCATTACGTAAGGCGAGATGTAAAGTAAATGGCATTATAAGATTGTTGAAAATGTGGATACAGGATGCAGCGTACCGCCTTAAGGTTTTGAGTTCATTAAAATACAAAACGACGATTGTCGCTGATGAATGATGATGAAAATTACTCATAATAACCAATTTATATATAATAACTAATTTGAAGAGTCTATGGATAAATTTGGAGTCCCATAACTAAAATATTTATATTAATATTCGAATCTCTGTTCGTTCCTTAAAACGAAAGACAAGGTGCATTTCCTTCTTCGCACTGTTTTTGGGACACAAAGAATTATCAAAGTAAACGTTGAGGACTCTGTCATGTCTATGTTCATCTGTATGCACGCTCAGCTCTAATAGGCCCTAAGAGTCAGGGGGAACACAAGTTTATTTGGTTTTTCGATATTGGGAAAAACAGAACTTTGCACCACCACAAAAACCAAAAACCATTGGATGTACGAATCGAATGCTTTTTACGATATGAACAACAAAACACTGAACAGGTTTTTGATGTCTCGATATATAACTGTATCATTCAATATCCAATTTATATTCGTTTATATATTTATATCCAATTTATATACAAAATTTTTTCTGAATATATATTACCAAAATTAACTTGATAATATTTATATAACTTTGGGACTTTAAAAAAATCAGTTGAAGGCACTGAAAGTTCGTAAAATCTTGAAAATTCCCATACTGCATAACCAATCAGATAAATGACTACAAATTAATCAATTGTATTCATTATAAAAATATATGATGAACCTTAAAACCATTCTGTATCCCAAAAATGTTTGTTTAAATTCTAAATTTAGTTTATAACAACTCTTCGGTGGACCAGTCAGAGTGAAATATTTTGATGAAGTCTTAGGTAAACGACTCAACTGGAACTCCTTTAAAAAACAGAAGTGCTTAGCTCAGTTACTTATTTGGGTCAGTAGAAAGACTTGGGCTTCAGCCCTAATGTTCTAGGGTGGATGGTATGCTGCTTATATTGTGTCATATCCCAAGATGTAGCAAAATCTATCCATTAAAAAGTCCTGGTAGTTTATACGACCAGGACGTTTGTCCTTTCGGGGACTGTGTGGATTTGTTCAACAACAGTTTATTTTTGGACTAACACCAAAGCGTCATTTCATAAAAAGTGAGCAAAGTTAACACAAACCCAACTATTTCTGGGGCCCGTTGCAAGTGACACTGGATATACCACAATTCTACACTCTCTTCCTGACTTACTGATCTAAGCAAGATCAGATCTTATAAACACGGAGCTAAAAAATAAAAAAAATTTGAGTACTTTATCCAAGTCGGGAGGCTTGGAATGACGGCACCTTTTGTGTTAAACATACACCTTGGGTACTTAGCCCTGCGTCTGTCAAGCCAAAACTCATGCCTTAGAGATCGTATTATTCTCCGATATTGGCGTAGCAGCCTCCATTTCAGGTATTCCTACAACAAAAACAGGTTATCGACCTCTCAGGAGTGTATTTTGAAACGATTACTTGTGATCTAATACAACAGGCCTTTTGTGGCAATGGTTGGTCCTTAATTAAGTCTAAGGTATAAAAATGTGCTGCAAGGGAACATTCTAAATACTGGTCATCTTTAACTTGAATGTGAATAATAAATGAACCCTTGGAAGTATTCAAGGCAATAGCTCTTGTCGAAGCAAACCTTATTATTATTATTCATATACCATTTGCATAGTATCGAGTACCAGTCACATGGAGCATGCGATATCCCAACTCTTTTGTGGGAAAGTGCCTGTCATATGAGAAGAAGGGCAAACATACCGTCTATGTGTTCGATTCAAAAGTTTTTAGCCGTGGTATATGTTTTTTTATGGAAAAAATAGTTGGAGGCACAAAACAGTCAACTATTGTAATCTATTTATCACTTCGCAACTCCCTTGAGAAGTTTGAAAGAAAGTTATTTCATTACTGGTGATAAAATTAAAAACGGACAAACTGTCTTTACTAACAAGAAAAAAAAATATGCCATTTCTGATGAATGTGTTCTATCATAGTCTATATTCTATTACGAAAAACGCTGAAGAACGGTCAGAAACGGCCGAATGGTATGACAGGGTGATTTTACAACATAATGGCGCTTGATATCACGTAGCGGAGAGGATTAATTTTTCAGACATCAAAGAATAATAATTTGAATGATTTTTACTATTGTTCAATAAAATCTCTGACACTATCAATTACAAAAAATCCGAATTAGTTTGTGCCTCCATAAGTAGCATTTGCTTATTATCATCCTCAACAGTGGCTGAAACACTTCGGCCGTTGGCCTCTGCAGATTTATCATCTATCTGCAGCATTTCCTGGCTGTCTCCTACTAGTTGTTTACGATTTTTCTTACATATTCCCTTACGTACTAACAAGCATATAATGAATCTTTAATTGAGAATATTGAAAAAATTTATCAATACGACAAAATGCGATCCTTGTGTTTCGCAAAAATGCTCACATAATGGCTGTCCTTCGAAACGCTTGTGCTTAATAAACTTTTAATTATTAAATATTTCTTTTACGAAGCAATTGCCAAATGTAAGTAGTCGTGTTTTTTGTTGCAGTCTCACTCTTCTAAAAGTTATTCATGAGTACTTGCGAGTCCTTTTGAGCATAGAATTACTTAGTGGATTAAAATTCAATTAAAACGTGCTTCACATATTATGCACTTACCGTCTCGCATCCGCAAACTGCCCGCGAATAGAGTTTAGAAAAGTTATTTTAATTAATTGCATAATCAGTGCAAGGAAAAACCGCTACAAAGGACCAAAGCAACCGCAGCTTAAATGTTTTATTAAAACTGATAAATGAAACATAAAACAGCAATCAAAATTCCAAATGTCAGCGCATGTTGTAACAATTGTACAAGTGTTTTTAAATATTTAATTGCTTTTTAAATGAGTCCAAGAATTTTATTTTATTTGATGATGTAAATGTTACTCGAAGCACGTCGAGCAACTTTACAAATTATTCAAAGCTTCATTGTGTCCGTCGTCGTCGTCGTCGTTGTTGCTGTTGTTGCTATTGTTGCTGGCCACAGCTGAAAAGTTGCAAAGGCAGCAGGGGCAACAACTATAACAACGACGACGACGACGGCGGCGACAACAACAACAATGTCAGCGACAATGGCAACTCTGGCAACAGCAACGACAAGTAATGGCCCAAGTGGCAATTTATCAATTAAAATGCTGCTTAACAACAAGGATGCAAGCCAGTCAACCATCCTGCTGCCAACTCGCTGTTGGTCTACGTTGGCAGCTCCGAAGCGACCTCCTAAATTGTCACACCATGTGCAAGCCCAGCACCGTTGCCACACTGTGTCCACTGCCTCCTACAACACATTCCTGGCGCATTCCTACCAGCTTTTTCTGATGCTTACCCAAAGTTTCCGCTCCGACGTAGTTAATGTTCAGTGAGATATTTTTGTTGCTGTTGTTGTTTCTAATAGAATCCTTATTCCTTGAAGAGTGTCACCTGCTTTGAGTAACTTTAACTAAAATGCTTTACTTGGGGCACACAATGCAAGTGTTGATTATTTCTAAATTTAATAAAATCAGAAAATATTTAAAGCGTTCCCCCATAAGCATTCTTGGTGCGTTGCCAATTCCCTCAAGTCGATGAAGGCCAAAGCGACAACATTCTGTTTGGTCTAAAATAATCATTATTTTTCCCAAATTGAATCTGGTATTTAAATTGCTTTCTTTGCCTTCCGTTTATGGGGTTTGAAGACTTGGATGATATCGAATCAGCTTTTTTACATTCATTTACTCGATTGTCGCTCTCGCGCTCATCTGCGCTCCTTCTGACAATCCCTTTATGCCTACTAAGAAATATATGTTTGTATGCATCCCTTGGGTGGGGTGGGAGTGAGCAAAACAAGGTAAAGTGTCTGATCGTGCTCAACTTGGTGAGCACCAGAGCGATCCTTGTCCCTTCTCTCTCCAAGTCGACGTACTACCTCCACGTGGTCCCTCCTGGATTTCCAACCATCGCTACGCTACGGGCGGCAAACTTAAGTACGCGGCGGGTACCCTAAACCTTATAATTAGGTTGTGGCGTAGGACTTGAGATCCACCCATATAAAAACAGACCACCTCAATGAAAGACAAAGAAGGAGCCTCGCAGAACAGAAGCGCCTGGAGGGAAATTCTGCGTCAGGCCGAGACCCGATAGGGTTGGTATGGCCAATTAAGTAAGTAAGTATGCATCCCTAATCTACTTTGATGACGAAACTTTCAATCTTCAACAAAATCGGAATATGCGGAACCCCCAATCGCAATGGAATGCGCAGATGTTGAAAGCAGCTAGACAACTTCAGATTTTTAATGCCAAAAAGAAGCTACGTCACAATCAAGGTAGAACGAAATGTGAATCGATAGCTTCATGCAAATTAACTCTCTGTAGCCAAGTTTATTGAGAACTTATAAACTTTATATAATTCAAGGACCAAATAGCATCTTAAAAACGTATAAGGTCGTCAGCAAATAAAAACACGATTGAAAGTAAAATTGTCTTTAAAAAGCGAAAATAAAAATATTATTTTGTTGCATTTAAAGTAGATACTCAATACTTTCAAGCACCTTGAAATGGTATAAAAAGAGGTTAAGACCCACTGACCTTGGCCAAAAAAAAAAAAAATGGAAAAAAATTGCGCTGTTGTGAAAACAGTTTTTCCTATTTAACTCTTCCCTCAACGCTTTGGATCTTTTGTTGTTTCCTTCAATTGATTCAACTCTCTTGTGCACTTGCTGCAAACAAAAGCAATAAAATTGGATAAAAATGGAGTCCTTGGTGAACCTTTGACACTTGGCACCTTAATGCGCGCAACTTACGCACATCTCTTCCTCTTCGGCAATATAAGGTAATTTATGCAGGCGAAGTATAAGGTTTCAAGGACCAGCTCATTATACGCAACGCAAAACACTCCTGCTCCTATATTTTGTTGTTTGTTGTTATTGTTTTATGCTCTAATCTAGCGACAAGCGACAAACGAACATGTTGCAAGGACTAAACAGCGACAACAACAATGAATCCGTATTAGCATTTCTTTTCGATTTTGCGCAGGTTGAATTCTTATACTAAGCAGAGTATCTATGATCTAAGGGTACTTTCGGTTAATATAATTTTAAGAAGTTGGATGATTGAATCAAGAAAATCAAATATCAATATATATTTGCGCTTAAAAATGTAAGACTTTGAATGATAGGGAAAAAAGTGTGTCATTACTCTTGAAGCTTGGAACATTTACATAAATTTGGAAATTCAGTAAAAATATATATAATAAATGGACCGATTCTGGAATACAGAACATGTGTGTAAACCCCACAATGCCGCTGTAATATCGCTTTGCCTTAAATTTGGATCCAAGAATCTGACTGCCTTTTGACATACTTCATAATTAATATATTTAGCACTTTTTATTGCTTAGATATATAATATATTATATTGTACTTAAATTATATATAATATATTATATAAATAAAACTCTACATAATCTGATATTAGTACATAAATGTTTTTCTATTCAGTACTTAATGACCCAAAGACGACTTACAAATTTTACACTGATGTACGCATATGTTTCCTCCAGCTGCCATATAACCGATCCAGCCAATTAGTAGTCATTAAAATTTTTAAACATAAACTCAATCTAAATATATTTCTTATCCTCAATTATTTCAACAATATACTAGATATAACAATCAATCTAAAAATGTAAATTATAATATACAAAACAATGATATTCAAAGAATAATAAAGCAAGATGCATGAAATTCACGTTTAAATGTGGAAGGACGCCATTTTGAAAGTAATTCTGAAATACCCCGAACTTTTGCCATTTATCGCCGACGAATTTATATAATATATACTGATATGTGCTATTTATTTTCAATTTTCATCTCTCTTGCCTATGAGTTGAGAAAAAATATACAAAAATTTTATATACTTAAAAATATATTTTTGTCTTTAAAATTGATTTGGCTTTTAGTTAATTTTTTCAAATATCCTTGAAATTACGGGCGGACGCATTTTTGATTGCCTTAATAGCGGCGTTCTTTCACTAGAGCCCAATTACACATTATACTTACATTATACTTATACACATTATACTTTAGAGATGTGAAAATCAGTCTCAATCTACATTTATAGCTTTCATTTTTTTCTGTATCCTTCAGTCATTTGAAGCAACTTTTCAGTTGCTTGCTTTCCCATAACCACAGCGAAATGTATGATATGCTGAACTCCCTTGCTGCTGTCTCCGCAACAGCCGATTTAAAAGTAAATGTTGATGAATCAAAAACCATGCAAGTCAATCACAGGAATCAGACTCCGCATGTGATAAACGACTCTACTCTTCAAAACGTAGAAGAATTTGAATACCCGGCCAGCGTACTCACTCCAGATGGCGGCACCACTAACGACGTATCCCGCGTATGGAGAGTTTCATTTATAAGAAGTACAACAAAACTAAAAAACTTTAATGTATGTGTCAAAACCGTTCTCCTATATGGAAGCGAAACTTGGCTAGCGACAAATAATATCGTAAGAAAACTCCAAAATTTTTATCAACCGATGCCTGAGGCGGACTGTTGCAGTGTTCTGGCCTAGAACTACAACCAGTGCGAGGTTATAGTAGATTACCAAGCAACTAGGCATCAAAAGCGACATATCGAGCAGAAAATATAGATGAATGCGACTCCTGAATGGAACCTCATTGACTATCGTTGCACAGGGCGCCCGAAGACTATTTGGAGGCGGGCGGTGCCCTACGAAACGTCCAAAACGTTAAACGAATTAAGGTTGGAAACTATTTGTAAATAGGCTAAGTTCTTAATAATTTATTATGAGAGAGCACGCCAATAATAATTTCAGTAACATTTTTCGAAACAAATTGTAAGCACATCTGCAGCGACCCATTAAAACTATGGAATATATGGAACTCCTTTTTAGAATATGTTCTACTGATATTGATTGAAAACAAGCCGTTAAAGGCTATCCCAACATTCCTTCAAAATTTGTGGCATACACAATTGTCACCAGCAGCTTATTGCTCAATACCAAATGTTTTGGCGAAAGTTTTACCAAGTCGGAAGAGCAACATAATATTTTCATATTTCAATAAAGTATTTATATTTTTATCGCAAGTTAAAATGATCTAGTAGAGTTATCAGAAAAAAAATAAAAGATTGTAGTTATTATGTAATCAAAGCTTGTTTTTGGTTCAAGGGAACAAAATTCCAAATATATTGGTATGCATTATGGACCAGCAGCATCGTTGGTCCTTTTTTTTAAATCAAAAAGATCTCGACTTGGCGAACATATCGTTTCAACACGATGCTGAAATATGCCACACAATATTCGAAACAATGACCGAACTGAGGGGCGAGTTCGTTGAACAGCTTAATTCATATATGATTGGCCGCCTATATCATGTAAACGAACTGACAGATTAGATCAACTTCTGTAGCATCACATTAAGGCTGCTGATTAAAATCTGACAGGATTGCCGCGCTTAAAGCTAATATATTATAGAAACTATACCAAGAAAGCAAACATTGCCCGATATTTACATGAAATTGTCTCTATAACTAAAATTTTATCGATTACATTTAATATTATCATCGATAATAATTTCACAACTTTAACTTAACCGAATAAGTTAATAAGTCTTCTTGTAAGTCATTCATAGTTAATCTCCATACAAGTTAGTCAAACCAATTTGGAAAAAATCTTGTTCTGAATTGAAATTCTAATCTAATCTAATAATCTATGATAAAATTTCTTGCAGAAAAGAAGTTGGGAAAAAAAATGAGACTAGTTTATGTACTTTTAGCATTATTTATGTGGGATTTGAATAGTACTATGGCAATGCTTTGTTTTGTGCAAATTTCCAGTAAGAAAAACTGTTATTTTTTAATTACTCGTTTCTTTTGGTACGCCTCAATAATGTGTTAATAAGTTTTGCAACTATTTAAGAAATTATTTTTTAAAAAGAAAAACACCAACAGAAGGTTAACGAACAGACGCTTTTGTCAGCTATTTTCATTTTTTCTATTCACATGACAGGAGGAGCTGTCCTCGCTGTCTCCTTTAAGAACTCGTATTTGCAATGTGGAGGCAATCCATAAAATAACAAAAGTGGTTTGTTGATAAGCAATATTTTCTGCCTATTTGATAATAAAAAATGTTGAATTTTTTTTAATAACAATTTATAATATATATATATTATATATAATAATAATTTATATTTTTAAAGGAAAACGAATTTTAAGCAATAAATACAACTTAACTTCTATTCAACAAGAAACCAGAGAGCTCAATAAAGTACAAATAAATTAGTTTTCACTACGCGCAAAATAAAACAAAGAGCATTTTATATTCGTTGCTTGATTATAAGCACTGACTATCTTTATTTTTCGTTTGCTTCCTTTTTTTTCATGTCTTTACGGCCGTTTTCATTGAGTTTTTATGCCTTTTTGGTTCTTGTGTTTTCCACTAAAAGCCATTGTTGTTTATATCATGTTGTTGTTGTTGTTGTAGTTTTTGTTGTGGTTACTTTGTTGCCGCTTCAGTGCTATTGCCATGGTGGCACTATGTGGTGCAAAAGTTGAGTTCGCCATGTCGGCCAGCTTAGCTTTTGGTGTTGTTGCTGTCATTTGTTGGTGTTGGCCACAAAAGTGCTTTTAGTAGTTGCCCTTGTCTACCATAAGATGGCCTAGTCTGGCCCAAGTCATGGACCGCGCCTTCATGTCTTTGTCCAGCCATTAAGCAAACGCTCAACGCACTCTCTCATATAGAGACTGCCCGAGTGCTGGAATGAACAGGAATGGACAGCCACATGGCGCCACAATATAAGCGCTCACCTGACTTTGGACAATGCCGTGCAGCTGACAAACGTCGCTGTAGCCGCAATCATCACCGGACGATGACATTGCCAACGGCGGTACGTAACATTCATTAAGTCATTAGGCTTTGTTGTTGTTGTTGCTGTTGCTGTTTTTGGAGCACGTTGTGGTTGTTGCTGCTTTGTTGCCTCTGGACAAGTTTGCCTGCCTGCATTTGCCCACATTTTCAGCATTAGCTTGAGCGACAGGTTAATCCCACAGAAGTGGCTGCTGTTCAGTATAACTGTGTGTGTGTGTCAGTGCATTGTATCTTCGTGTGTGTGTGTTTTCCTAATGAATTAACAGGTGATAAATTGCTTAATTGTAATTTTAACGCACAAAATCAAAGCTTATCCTGCAGGTCTATGTG
Organism: Chymomyza procnemis; assembly: GCA_035046065.1. Classification (NCBI taxonomy): domain Eukaryota; kingdom Metazoa; phylum Arthropoda; class Insecta; order Diptera; family Drosophilidae; genus Chymomyza; species Chymomyza procnemis. Next base: position 3,132,351 of record JAWNOJ010000023.1, on the reverse strand, counting down.
TCGGAATGAGTGTTTGTGTGTGCGTGTATCTGTTTGTGATTATGTCAAACTATATGACCTCTAGAGCTCTTGAAAACAAGTTCACGGCCAATGCCAAGAAAATAAGAGTTCATATACATAATGACTAATGGAAGCTGAGTCAGCACGATTGTGTATACGACGAGTGGATATTACTTGTAACACCCACACAACTCGCATGTGCCTACATAAGGAGCTGAACTTACTGTCTTGTTATCTTATCACTCGTATCACAACGCTTACAATTTTATAAAATATATTATATATATTTTACTATAAGTAAAATATGTTATATTCGTAGGGTTCTTGAGCAATATACCCTTTAAAGATTATTTAGCACAAATATTTTTGAAACAAAACATTGTTGTTTGAAAACGAAATGTAAATAAGGGACTTTTTACAAAGTAGTAAATGTTTTCTTGATCAGGCAAGCCCTTGAAAGTATGCTATGGATTTTTTTAATATTACCAAGTTTATTTGATTTAGACAATTTTTCAAATTAAAGTTGAACTTCAATCGATATAAATAGACATCTTTTGTTAAGAAAAAGCGTTTCTCAATAAATTATATTTGTACCAAGATTTTGTGCGCACCTGCTTCAAGCACAATGTCATATGGCATTAATTATTAAATAATTAAATTTTTTTCTGTTCAGTCTGCTTGCATTGATTTAAGGGCACAGTAAATTGCTAATCCTCCTATCTTACTTGTAAAAATCGAGAGTATTTTCATATTTTACATTTCTCTGGTAAGTTTATAGTGACGGACAATGTTGGCTTTTCGGCCAAAAGCCTTAATACCAAGAGAATAATTATGTCTTAACAGTTGAAATAGCTTCGAAATAAAAAGCTCGGAAAATATATATATTCTCACCAGTGTAGTACCTAATAGGTATACGATCCTTAGCTTTCGAAATGGGATTATCATTGAGACAAGAAGGGTACTTATGGAATTTTAAAAAATCATTTCACAATATTACTTCTATTAAGTAGTTTGGGCTGAAGAGGAAATTGTTAATATCCTAAAAAGGTATAACGTTGTTACACGTACTCGAAAAACTTTTGGAAACACCACACCGAAACAGTATAAATCTCTCAATTTCGACTAGAACAAAAAAATGCTTTAGCTCACAAAAATTTTGTATAACACCTTTTGTATAATCATTAAAATCATAAAGCTTACTCCCTGGAGATCCTCAATCTAGTTTCTACTAGTAGAATTCAAAACTATCCAAAGAACAGCGACATGGGAATAGCTAAAATTTAATAAAGTTCGAGAAAAAATTGTCATCCTACATGCTAAAGTCTACTCAGGCTCAAACTAAATCGAATGCTTCAAAAGTATAAATAGCGAAGAATACGATGACGTACGTCAGTTGTGTGTCCTGTCGCGGCTATATTTTCTCATTGTACTTGAGAGAGTTCTGGATAAAACAAACACAGAGGGCCCCGTCGGATATGCAGTGGCGTCAGCATTAGAAGTCTAGTAACCCTCCTTGACTTTACTGACGCCCCCTATTTCCGAAGAAAGTTTGGAGAGTAGTATAAATTATATCCTGATCACATATTTGCAGGCAAGCACCAGACCGACAACAGTGGATGGAAAAAGTTTCTGCCCAATTTTCTAAAATTCAACAATACAAACAAAAATTCAACGTGTGTCCTTAGAATTAAGTATACTTTTGTATACAGATCGGAGCTGAAACAATTCTTTAACAATTGAAATATTAATAAATGTGGACAAATCTGATAGAAGCTGTTGTAGATAATGTCAATATATAATGCATGATTCTATTTAAAACAACGACTTGTAGGCACGGCTCTTCACAAGCGACCGCAGAATATATATTCTTTTGCTCGAGCAGCCAGCCTTATGGTATGAAATACACAAATTATATAATAGAAATTCTAATTAAAAACATAATATATATTAATTTCGAATATTTCAAATTTTGGCTTTAATTTAAAATCTGCCTAAAATAATTATGCCCTTAAATGCTTCAATTTGAAGTTTTTTAAAGATTTACTATTTTTTCTTCGACTTCATAAGTAATCTTGGTCGTGGGTGTGGTGAACAATTGGAATATCTACTTCTTGGCCACCTAGCGTCCAAAACATGAACTTGTAATTCAAAATGTATTGTTCTGCCCTTCCTTCCACAAATAAACAAAAACAATAATTCAGGTTCAAGTCTAACTTCACACATATAAAATTCAACTTTGTCTTTTCTTCTACAAAAGGAAGACATTTAAAATAAAACAAACCACAGCAAAATTTTAGCAAAGAGTAAGAAAAGTTAATAAAATATACTTTTTTAATATATTTCAATTTGTGGATATTAAAATTTAATTTTCATTGAAAAAATTTTAATATAATAATGAACTTGTGACTGTCTAATGTTAGCAAATTGCCTTTGAAAACCTATTGTCGTTTACTTGAAAAATTAAATTCAATTCAAGAAAATACCTTCACAAAAATAACCATCGAAGCATAAAATCTTATACTTGCGCAATAAATATTTTACCAAAATAATATTGTTGCAGCTTAATCAAGTTGCATACTATATAAGTTTGCTTTGCCAAAAGTTTAACAGATTTTGGTTGAAATATTTTCTTGATTAAATCAATCATCACAGCGGTTTGTGTGTGGTGACACGCTTGTGACAACACTTGAAGGAAACATTTTTAAAAATGATGCTGCCTCACAGTCTTGGCATATCCTGCATATATATATATATGTAATATTTATATGTAAATATTAATTAAATGCTCATTGGTTGGCAAATATGCTTGTTTAGCTGCCGCAGTCAGGTACAAATTGAATAGAATTTCAAGATGTTTGTTGTTTTTTTTTTTGCCAATTAGCAAATGTCTGTGGCATGTTAGAATATATATTTACACACACGCATATAGCAGCTACTTAGTGCTGCACACACACACGCACAAGGCTGGCTTGTTTGCCATTTTGTGCCAACTTAGAATTCCATTCTATGCTGCTCGCCATTTTGTACGCTAATGAGTTGGCTCTGACAACTTTTTGACTTACTTTCTGTGGCAATTTCCTGCCTCATCAGTGTTGTTATTGTCCTTGTTGTCGTTGTCGTTGTTGTTGTTTTGGTTATGCATATTTAACAATATTTGTTTGAAGAGCAAGCAGCACATTGCACATGGCCTGCAGCACAACGCCACACGTGACGTATGCGTAATGTTAATGCTGGTTGCTGGTTGCAAAAAAAAAGGTTAATGTACTGTCAATTGGCTGTTGTTAGCTTGTTTGTTTGTTGACACACTTAAATGTGCTATGAGTGTCAGTGTCCCTTGCTCTCGGTCATTTCACAATTGTTTATTTAAATAAATCAAGCAAATGTTTGCAATCATTTAAGTAGCATTTCACAAAAGGCAATTAAATAACAATTCAAAGCTCCAAAACATGTTCATACACACACACTCACACTCACACACATTGTGTGCTGCGCGTAAAAACAAAAGTGAAATACAATGGCAAAAATATAAGAATCTGTAATGATGAGCATACATTTTGGTTTGCTTTTGCGTTTTGCCGCCGTTTGTTGCTTGTCAACGAGGCGTCACCTTGCTGACGCCATATGCCATATGTATGACAGCTGCCACAGAGAAATGACAACAAAATGGCGGTGTGGTACGCAACTCATCTCTTCACAGTCATCATCTTGCTTGCTCGTCCTTATATCGTTCTTTTTTGTTTTGTGTGCTTCAACTCTACCACAATGTTGTTATTGTTGCTTTTGCTGTTATTACATTCACTCTTTTGTCACGCATACGCGATTCTATTTTCATTTTGTTACGTGAGCTTTTATTACCATCCTGCTCATGCTCATCCTTGTTCTCATTGTCACGGTTGCCAGCAACGTCTGTTGGTTTTTACGGTTTTTCTCTGGTTGTGTGTTGGTTTTCTTTTTTTTTTCTGTGATATACTTGATTATCTGTGTTGTCAAACATGGCATTGCTGTTTGCATTTAGTAAGTAGAACCGAAAATATCTTTGACAACATATCGCACAAATTACTTTTGTTCCATAGCAACAAAAACGTAAAGCTAGCTGGCAGCTCCTATAAAACTAACAATGACAAGAACGAGAGAAACAATTTGAAGCCAGCTTGTTGCACTTTTTCCCAGACTAATTTTGCTGTGATTTCAAATCTGGCCTTGAACCTAGTACAGGCTTTAGTTTACGTCGACATTGTTTTGAGCAAGAAGGCCACGCCAGTTTCAGTACCTAAAATAAAAACGCATTTATAGCCTACATAGACGTCAGTACAACAAAGTATCAATATGATGATATTCAGTCAAAGTAACTAATTTTTTCTAACTATTCGTTTAGCAAATGGCGCCGTGCTGTTTGAAAAACATGTCCTCGCTTAACAATCCATTCAATTAGGGCACGAAATAAGCGGCCATCAAGGCTCATGGCTAACAATACCACTGGTCCATAAAACACATTTGCCAGTGAGTTTGGTAGATATAGCAGCTACTCGTAAATCTCTCGTGGATTCGACTCAAATACGGCCATTTTGCTTATTGGCATGGCCATTTAGCCAAGAACGAGACTTGTCACTGAACAAAAAATGTCCACAATTCTGCTTAGTTTGAGAACGACAGAAGGTAATCTGACAGAGAGATAGCGTTCTCTTAAACGAAAATGTCATCATAACCTTGGGTAGCATTTAAGCATGTCTCTCTGTATTAGAGACTTTGTCAGCACAAAAGGTTGAGTCTACTACCAGTTAAATGTACAAACTATATCACGTATACGCAATGTTTCCACGTGAAATAAGCTAGAGGTAAGCAATAAGTTACAAGCATTCATTTCGATTAGAAACTGTCACAGGTAAAAAATGTATTTATTTTAACTAATAGCCTATCTATTACCCACAATAATCAATAATTAAAAAATAGAAAACTCTTTTCGAATAGTCTTCTTAACAAGAACTTGGTATAGAAGTGAGCAAATCAAAACTAATCTCGATGGAGTTCAGAACAGATCAGTAACGAATGGTATTAGATGTCGCATTTTTTGTTATTATTAAGGATATTCAGGTATTCAACTGCAAATCATAGTTAGCAAGTCAAATATTTTAACAAAACATAATGAATTTATTTATTTTTAATTGTTGCGCAATCGAAACTCTTATCCGACTTATAAGCCAAACTTCGCTTAAATCACTTAGAGAATTAGGGATTTTGAACCCTTTTATGTTCCAAAATTCATTGAATTAAATTAAGTGAACTTGAATTGTTACTTTAAAATACGAATGGCCAAAAAACTTCCCAATTTTGTTAAGTTTCAGATTCTATAACTCTTTTTATGCATATTATCCTGTTAAATCTGTAAAAATTAACCTAATTTAATATTGATTTAGTTCATTTTCTTCCAGTTACCGTCGCAATTTGCTGTTATATTCGCAAACTTCCTTTATGGGCAACTTGCAACTTTTTACACACTCCATTGCCACAGATTTAGTTCGAGCTTAACTTTAAGTTTTTGCCGCTTTGCTTTGAACACTTTAAAAAACAAAAAGAAAAAAATCATAATACGAGATAAAAAAGTAAACAGCTGTGCCTTAGTTGCCGACTTGACGCCATTTTGTTTCAATGCCTTGGCATCATTTTGGCCCAAGCTTAATTTTACTTTCTACCTTTTGGCCAAGCTTTGCAGCAACTTTAACGCCATTCTTTTGTGGCAGTTAATATTACTTGGCCAGTTTCCGTCCCTCTGCCGGGTGCCGGGTGCCGGCACACTGGCTGGCCAGGATTTCAAAGTAAATATAGCTAAAGATTTAGCACTTTTATTATTACGCTTGAGTTAAGTAGCAAACTATGTTGAAAGTTTTCTGCACTTGCCTCAACTCTAAAACCAAAATGTGCTGCACATTATCAGCATCAGCTTCAGGGATTGGCATCGGCATCAGGGGTGCTAAGGGTGGCTTTGCTTGGTTGCCTGCGGTTAAAGTCGCCAACAAACAACTGCCACACATATACATACATATAGCCATACACGTATACGCAAACACACACAAACACTTATTTTTAGACACGAAAGATGTGTGTTTGTTCTACAATCCTAGAAGTCCTTTGTTGTTGCCTGCAGTTTGTTTAGTTTTGTGCGAAAAGTTTTCAACTGCGCTTCGTTGGCTTCATAAATTTTTAAATAATCAGCACAAACACGCAAGCACACAGATAGACACTTAGACACACACAGATACTCACACACACACACTCGTACATATATTCTCTAACGGGTACTAGATCCGGAATATGGCTACTTCTATCCAAAGTTTTGGCAACCGTAACCTAATGGGGCCTTGTTGTTGGCTAAGGTGCTAAAAGTCCGAAAACGTCGGAGAGAGTTATCGTCACCCTAGCGACTCGGCGTCATCAGGGTTATTGTTGGCTTAGTAACTTTGAGGGCAATGTGATATATTGGTGAAGCAAATTTAGTTTACATATGCCAGTCATTCGGAAATCGGAGCTGCTTCTATAACATGAGAAAAAAAACGACTCAGCGCGATATTTCGTTGTTAGTCTGGCAGTCAAGTTGGAATAACTCCAACCAAGAGAAAATGGACGCATAGATTGAAATTAAAGCTAGATGAGTTGATACCAACTGATCATAGTGGCTACGAGGAGTATGGAAATCAGTTCAATGAAAAGGAAAATGTATTTCATGTGCGCTACCATTGTCTACGCTCCGGAGGTCAAACTACCCCTACTTCTCTTGGAAATGTGACACAGTGTCAAAGTAATAGCAATCCAAGTCGACCTGGAGTTGTATGAAAGAGCAGATAATAAGACACGAATGAATAATTTAAAATTTGATGTCCTTAAGCAATTGACTCGGATGCACTGGTAAATAGTTTGTAAATTTAAAATTGTTTAATATTTTAAATACTTTCACATATCTCTTTAAAAATTTAACAAGCTGATGGCTTATATCTTAAGTCTGTTATTATTCGCTTTATTGTCGTGCAATTTATAATTTTTTATGAAAAACATAATCTTTAATCTTCATGTTGAAAATAAAATGAATGCTTCAAATTTACATATTTATTTGAAAAAAGTAAATCGCTTAATTTAATAACTTTTCACACAAACAAATTATTTTACCGATTTAATAAGAGAAATCGCGATTATCTGGACTTTCGTTGAACGCAAGTTGCGCTGGTCGGAAAAACCATTCTTTTAACATTTGTTTTGCTTTTAGTTTATATCTTTTGTAGTAAATAAAGTGGAATAAACCGCTCCAATTTAGTAAAATCTATTGTCTATAGCTTTGCTCATTGTATTCCATAGTAGCGTATGTTTATTTTCCTATTGTTTATGTAAAATAAAACTTTATGCGAACATAGAATTTGAATAGGATATTTGTTACATGCGCTAAATGAGCAAAACTCATATGTTTTCTATTACAAATGATTGAAATTATGTGGTTGTATTTGCTTATAAGTAACATATTTAATAATAAAGTTGAGTCCTTTTTTTTTTCCTTGGTATTTCGCTTGGAAGCTCTTAGGGCCTCCAACGAACCCTGTTTTGCGCCGTCTGTTTAACTTTTCTTCCTCGAACTGTACTAATCTAGATGGTTCGTTAAGGGTTCTAACGTTCCATTGTCCAATTTGTGTCCGTTTTGATATGCCTATATGTTTGTCATCGAGTTATATTTAATTCTTGTATTTACTTCTGTAATCGGTGTGCTTTGGGGCTGCTACCTGACGTCTGCTGGGAGTGGCGTCTACGATTACCATTGTTTTTAATATTATTTTGAAACAACACGTTGATTTGATAATCGCCGAAAGACTGCGCGATACAGTCTTCATTTTGGTATCATTCATAGCTGACATTTTTGTTGCTGTGCGCAGAAAAGCGCTGAATGCAATTTGGTTCTATTATTTTATTTTAGGGTAGAAGAGGGAATGGGGCGAGGGGAGTTGCCGAAATTGTTGAATCGCATTGTGCAATGGCAAAATACTTTCTATTCAGTAGTAAACATTTTTAAGATGAACGTTGAGATGGTCATTCCTCTTGCCATGTGTGGGATTCCAACCATCGACCTCGTGGTTAGTAGGCAAGCGCATTACCCACTAAACTACAAAGCTTATTTTTTATATAAGTAATCATAATATCGAGGCGTACTAAGTTGTATAGATGGAAATGAGTATGCCGGACACACGGCATTGATATTCTATGTGGGAGTCCATTAAGTAAGCTGTTCATTCTGTTGATGATAGTAGCGCTAAACCGAAGTTATTGAAAAACTATTTGAAAGACAGCAGTAAGCTTCACAATCATACATCCAATAAAACTCGAAAAGTTATCACCACGTCTATGAATGAACCAATTCTGCGAAGATTTTCAAGACAGCGAAACATCATCTGCGCCATACTAAAGAACTGGTTTTCACTAATTTTTGACTGGGTCGTGACCGATGTAATTTCTAAATGTTAATTCGGGTTATGCAAAAGTCGTGACAGACCAAAACAAATTCTTCGAGCTCTCTGCTTCGGCCATGAAACTTTTGAAGAAGAAAGAATACTAGTCTATTTGTATTGTATTGTATTGTATATACTAACTCATAGTATATATATATTAGTTCTAAAATCTCTGCAAAACCATACTTTGTCTATTGAGAATTAGTATTATATTGAAAAAAAATTGTCCGCTTTATGTGAGTTTAGATATGGTAACCAATTCAACCGTTCGCTTTGTTTTCGCAGATAACTGGTACTTTTTTTTTGACTGCCAAAATAACTCCCAACAATTATTCGAAAAATATCTTATATGTCATTATATTTTTGTGAAATGTTTGAGAGTGCCAAAACTCTAACTAATGTTTTATTGCAAGAGGAAGTGAAAAGTTATTTCAATGTTCAGTATACTATATCACACTTTAATTTTTAATTATTTCTTTATATTTTAAAATTGCTATAAGACCAACTCTAGTGAATAATAATACTAATAAAATAACTAATAAATATTATTAACTAAGATTTATGAACTTCAACAGAAATTATCCTACTCTAGTCAATAAATCATCAGCTGGGTACACATTTTCAATTCGAACTCCCATTTCTTGACTTACTGTTGGCTTCAACAGTTGTAGAAAATATCTATGTGGTACTGCTGGAACCTCTTGTATCTTCTTATAATTGTATAAAATAAAATGTATCTATGGGTAGCAATGGAAGGGATCTATCTATCACTTATCACTGTCAGAAGTCAAACATTCTTTATTTTAAATTTTAAACTTTTTATATGGATTTTAAATTTACTTCTGCAATTTTTGTGAGGCATTTGATAATTGAATTAAATATAAACAGCCTTAGGCGCATGCCGATATATAGAATTTACACAAAATGTCATTGGATAAACTAAACTAATTAATTAAGTTTTTTTCATATAAACGTAATTCTACAAATGCTTACCATCATTTAATTTTAGTTATTTTGTTGTGAAATGTGAAATATTCAAACTTTCAATTGGCAACATAAAAATTACACATTTTATTGGCATAAAATAAGCTTCTAAGTACATTTTATAAAAATATACCAAAAATCTCAACCATTTAAAATCATTCAATAATTTAAAAAAAAAAAACAACAACCTAGAAACAAACATCATGCTCATGAGCATTCAAATTGACACCATCTAATCTTAAATTATTTTGTGAAAAATTCACTAATTTTTACACCTTTTGGGAAAATTTGTCATACTCCCAAAGTCGTTTATGTACATACACTGGGAAAATCAACAAGTGTTTCCAACAAACACACACATTTTTATATATTTTTTAAAATTCTCCTTCTTTGCTCTTGAGTAAGAGTAGAGGCAAAATGCGATAGGAACATTTTTGTTCAGAAAATTAGCAATTTATTCATTTTGCTTTGGAAACGTCTTCAAGTTTATGTTTTTTATTTCTCTATACATTTATTTTTTCACTCTACTATTCAGAAACGTAAAACTGCTTGAATGAAAAGGGATTTTTTTCCACAGACACGTATACCCACTGAAGTAAAAATTCTGAGATTATAGGAAATGTTTCTTTTCGAGGTATATAACTTACAATTGCAATAAAACAACGATAGATTATTCGATTGACATGAATATTATTTATGCCAAAGATAATCTTGTGGCATTACATTTTAAATATATATGACTTCTGGCATATGACCGCCACAGCTGGCTCGGATTAACATTTTTGGAACTATACCGGCAATTACACGGCGAGTGTTGTCTTCCAAATGGTTTAGAGTTTGTGGATTAACCGCATATACCAATGGAGGCTAATTCACAGGTCAGAAACGTAAAATAAGGCGGTCAACAAACGTTGAATCGATTGTGGCACACAAAATTTCGTTTAAAATGCTTGATGATCGTTCGCATTCAATTCTTGCACGAGTTGGATTTTGTAAACACGCAAACCAAGATTCTCCCGCAAAATCTTCCATAAAGTGAATGGACACAGATCCAATTCCTATGCTCGATGGAGGATGAACTGATTACGGTCTTCCTCAATGCTAAGCTCTACAGCAGCACTAGCTTCTTCTTCCACTGTACGGCGTCTCTGGAGTTGCGAGTTATCAAAAAGAGAAAAAGTGGTGTGAATACGATCCTTGGTTCATCGAATAACCTGCTCTGATGGACGATTTTGTCGATGATAAAATTGACGTAGTGCGCGTTACGTATTCCATAAAAATAAATATTGCACAGAAAAATAAATATTTGAAATAAAATTGCACTATTTGCAAGGGTTATTCAGGCGTAAGTCTATTCATGATAAATAAACAAACCAAACTGACAATAAATCACTTGACAGCAAGCAATTATACGTTAAATTGGAATGCTATACCTACAGAGGAATTACATTACCCTGTACTACATACAAGGTATTTGCGTCAAACATAAGTACACGTCTACAATTGTACACTAAAGATATTATAGGAAAATATCAAGCTGATTTTATAGCTGGCTAATCGGCAACGGACCCAATTTTCACAATCCGACTAATTATGCAAAATTCAAAAGAATACAACAGGGACATATATAAGGTATTTATTGATTTCAAACAGTCAAGAAGCTTGTTAATCTTATAAAGATAACAAACAATAAATTAAAGCACATTATGCTCCAAAGTAAACAGAAACACCTCCGAAGTTCTGCAATACACAAGCTGCTGTTAAACAATGAGATGTCATAGCACCGGCTCTATTTAATCTGATCCTTGAATATGTAGTCCAACAGAAAAAATATATTGAAGCTCGCAATCCCACATCACTGCACTAAAGTTTCAATTGTTTTAAGTGCGCTGCAAAATAAGTAGGACTTAATATTAAAAATGAGAAAACAAAATTTGTAAGCGGTCCTAAACAGTGAAATACAGTTGGGCGAAAGCAACATTAAGCAGGTTGAATCCTTCAAATGTCTTGGCTCAATAATAAATATCACGAGCAACTGTAGAGAAGAGATGGAAGGACGTACGAATAAAATCAGCAAATAAAACATTTGTCAGACTTTACAAAGCTTTGGGTTCAAATAAACTAACAAAAAAAAATCAAAAATGTGATTGTACAAAACGCCTATATCACCGATACTAATGTACGGAGAAAAATACTTCGCCGTATACTTGGTACAATGCAAGAAACCGATGGCTCCTATCGCCTTCGATATAACAGTGAATGCGAGGAAGAACTTGATGAACCAGCAATCAGCTTAAGTAACAAGATCAAGCCACTGCAGCTGGTCATGTCCAAACATTGCACTCCTGTAGCCCAATTGGCAAAATCTTCCGAAGCACACCCGAAGAAGGAAGAAGAAGATATCGTTTCAAGGGGAGACCAACATTCAACTAGGATCGTCGCGCCACTAATAATGACAGATATACAGCTCCAGCTACACCAGCGATATAAGAAGACGTTGCCAATTTTATTCCAAGAGCATTAAAGTCTTTTTATGACAAAATATTGTTTTGTGCCTTTTCGAAAATGTCCGGAATTACTTTGAATAATGAAGCTCATCGAGTGATATTGAAAGTTTATGGGAAATATGCTTGGCCCAACTCATGGAGAACGGCGTCAAGATAAGAGTTTAGAAAATTATAAATGGAAGACCTAACTGGATCAATTTGCATATTAATTACTAACTAAATTAACTAAATCGTTTGGAGTGAATAAGTTTTTTTTTTTAATTCAAGAAAATTGGATGATTTACATATTGAAGTTGAGAGATGCCGAAACGCAATTGTTGAACCAATGAGCTTTTTCATCGGCCTTAAGTCAATTGAACAATTTAAAGTTAAATAATTAATAATGTTTATTCAACTCATCTTTTTACATTCTAACTTAAAATTAGTGCCGAGTAAGATCGCTTCCAAGTGATATGCAAATTTGCTGGGACAAGGGCGATGTCGAAATTTTTACTTCGAAACAACTCAATTTTTATATACGATTTAAAGTTATAGTATACGATTTCAAAGCCTGCTATATGATTAATGATAACCCACCCTCCAGTACTATGTACAAGTGTTTCTATCGAAAACTATTTGTAATAGCGCTACCGCCCTTTGTCAGCCCCTTCAAATGCAAATCAGTTTCACTTCAATCACTTTATTTTTATTTTCACTTATTGAACAATTAAAACCAGATTTTTATGTAATTACTATAATGACCAACAGTCATAATTTACATAGCTAATACCACATAATTACATGCAGTTCAATATTTACGTTTATATTAATATTTAAATATATATTTATTTTTTGCGAGCTCAACATTTCATAAATAATCCACTATTTAATTAAGTATGACCGCAATTTTTCATTTTCATTTTCATTTAAAAATGGCTTAACGTTTAAGCTCTCGTAATATATAATCAAAATTGGCAACATAATTTTAACACTTAAGTATGTATAATGCATGAGCTTTGACATAACTTTGAACAGGTGCTACATAATACCACTCACCCACTCACCCACACTCGCATAAAAACCATTCATCATTATGAGGGATTCAGTTCAATGAGCATGTTAAGTCACTGATGGATGGATAGATAGATAGATACATAGTTAGACAAAAAGCTTATGGAAATGGCGTTTGACGCCATTTTTAATTTGATTGCGCCCGCTCCCATTGCACGTTTGATACTCTCCCTGTCCCTGCCCTTCTAGCTTAACACTTGAGATATATACGATTTGTGAATGGATTTAAAAATTAAGCGCCATAAAATTGCATTTGATACTTGCTGCATGCTAACTCCCAGCCGGAGGGCTTGAGGGCTCATAAAAACCATTACCACCCCCAAAGAAAAAAAAAACAGCTAAAACGTCAAATATCATAAATAATCTTATATGGCAATATATATTTAGACACCCAAATGGGCGCTGCTTATCAGCGACAGCCATTGGACACGGCCGCTCCTGAAAAAAAAAATAAAAAATAATCATAAAAAACTAAGGCAGGCAGGGGAAAAAGAAAAACAAGGAAAATGTAACAAATTTCCCGAAAAAACCAAAAGCAAGTTTATTATTTATTTCGGCGCAAACTTTACGACCAAATGGCTGAGTACGTCCATGGCCAACCAATACCTTTTATGAGACCGACATCTACGCCGAAGCAGGCGGCGTTGGCTCTGACGGCTCTACCCGCGACGGAGGCGGATTAGGTGAGCAACAGCCAAAAAAAAAAAAAACAAAAAGTAAAAAAAAAAACAAATTAAATTTATTTTTTCACGCGCCAATAATCACAAAGCGCCGCGTAATCAAATTTATTGAAAAATGAAAGTAATAAAAAATACGTGCGAACTTAGGACGAGCTCGTGGCTTCCATTTTGCATCCTGGCTAGTACGCTAAATTCATTTGAAATATATTACACTGCAGCAAAAGATTGCAACCAAATTGGTTGGCTTTAACTTTGGCCACAAATCTTAAAAAATATAAATTACAATAATTAGGAACAGAAACTTGTGCTGAAGCTCAAGCAAAGTCTCATAAAAGCAGCTCAAGGTAAGCTGATACAACATTTTCCATATCTTTACCTATAATTAATAGCTTACAACATTAGAACGCTTTAAGAACCAGCTGAACTAGATAAGCGCTAGAGTTTGGCCTATCCTTGCAAATTAAATGAGTTACCTTTTTGTTCTGGACATGGATGATCATGATGAACAATAAAATATTTACATGTGCATTTGAATAAATTAAAGTAATTAGCATAAAAAAAAACGTGCACTGTATTTTTCTTAAAAATAATTTTCCATTACATCTGAAGCTTCTAAGTGCAACATGGTAATATCTACTAATTGTGAGTTCAAAAAGCACAGAAACTATGCCATTTGGCGCAATCGAAGTGCATCAATGCTTCTGGGGAGAACATAACCATGATTGAAGCGAGTATACAGAATAAATTTATTTAACTCTGTCCATGGCTCGAATGCGGAACATAAGGATATTTACATTAATAGGAGTTCAAAAAAAACAGAGATCTACCGTTTATAGACAAATCGGAGATGTCAATGCGATGCCACGCAGCATTATTAGTTTCATAACCTTTGTAAGACATAATGGACTTTTTTCTGTGATAATACAAGTTTTTAAATTTCCAATTTTGAAAACTATTTGATATCTCTTTAGTGCGATCATTCAAGACGATCTAATAAAATTATTGGAACCGTAGGATATAGTGTTGTCCCATATCGCCACATAGTTCACAAGTTAAACATATTTTAATTCATTTTTGGGAACATTTAAAGAACCCGTTCCTTGTTTTTTTGCATACAAAATGCAACTGTCTCAAAGAAGTTTGGCATTGGAATATGGCTAAACGAATGTTGGAAACCGATCGAGATGTATCGATGCAACTTGTGTTTGAAAAGCTTTTAAGGGATATTCTTGCGAGATTCATAGACCACCTTGAAATTGTAAAACCCTTTGGGGGTAGCTAAAACAAGAATCGAAAATACCTCAATGTGATATTGACTGGCCCTCAAGATCACCAGATTAACTTCTTTTTTTAACGGCCATAGACTGAGATTCTTGACGGATTAAGAACAATATCCTAAATGGAGCACCGTTTCCTGATGCGGCTGAAAGACTATCACTAAACCAATTTCTTTGAGAAACTTCTAAGGCAATTGTTTGCAGGTAAAATGACGCAAGATTTATTTGAGCAATGTATTATTTTGTTAAGGAAAATAATAATAAATTATAAGATTTATTTTATTATGCTGAGATGTCTATGTCTAGATTTTACTTGAAGTTTACACTCAATTATTCTTTTATAATTTTGTAGAAATTGATTCAAACCTATTTCCGATAAGCGTAAGAGTCAATTCGTATTTTACGAGCACACATAGCCTATTTACCTGGTCTGTCCTTGAAAGAAGACAAATTATTATTTTTTCAAAATATTAATTAGGACTTACGCAAGAATCACATTTACTAATAGATGTTACATGGCTACATCTATAGCTGCCCTTGGCGTGCTGGGAAGAAACACTTTTTGTAAAATCTTCGGTCTCCTTGGGATTTCTTGAGTTTTAAAGTAAAAATTTAATAACAATAAAAAATACTTCTAAGTCGCTTCCCTACCTCTAGTATCTCTCTGGCTTGCCCTCGTGAACGACAAAACCCACATTATTGAAGGGTTTTAATACTTTTGTAACAAATAGTGGCAACATAATGTACACTGGCCTTCCGCAGGGATCGCACGATAAAAGGTCACCTTGTCTAAAACAACACAAAGTATTGAAGTATTTAGAGCGATCCTTCAAAGTACAAATGATGATGCTCAATTTCATTCTGCAAGGTCGAATCAGTTTTACAGAATTACAGATCTTAGCCATGGTGACATTTAGGCTATCGAGTGCAGTTCTAAGTCAAGCCAAAGATGGCAATTCTGTACTCAAAGGACATTGAGATTGCACTTGTCTAGCATAATAATTGCGACATGTGATCAGCTCATTGCAGCAAGTCTTAAAGAAGTGCTCAGTACATCGGCAACATCTGAAAAATTTTTTTTTTTTTTGGGTCGCATGATCGGACTTCATTGACTCTAGTAAAATAGTTTTGCAAAATTTGGTTATAAGCCTTTTTGGTTGGACAAACATGTTATTCTATGATAAGAAAATATTAGCTATTTTATTGGTATTATCGTAATGGGACTGTTGCAATAATGATGGAATATTCATTTAAGAATCTTACAAAAAATTTATTTATTATTAATATATGGGTACAACTAAGTCCAGCTGACCTTAAGATTAAACAAGTTACAAATTTTAAAAGTACGGAAAAATAGCTGATAACGAGGAAAATATAAAAACTACTCCGTATTTCTAGCCTGATGGGTGAATTTTTTATAGATATGCACCGTCTCACATCTGGGGCAAACTAGAAACTTGGATTTACAATGTAAAAGATGAAAGATACAAAAAGGAGCCTATTAATTTAAACATTTTTTTAGCAAAGAGGCAAGCCAGAGAACAACGTTAACCAAGTTGGGTTTTTATAGTTTGTGATTGGTCAAAGAAACTCGTCTTGGGGAATCAAGATGAGATAAGTTAGATAAAGAGATAAATTGGATAGACCGTTTAAAAGAGAGGAAATTGTAGAGATCATTATAATTTACGCATAAGACACGAAAAGGATCGTGTAACGCATAATTAGATCTACAAAATGTTAATGCTAGAGGTCGAAAATTACGAGTTTCTCTCTAGATGGAATGATGAAAGAAATTTTGTTAAGAAGTGTATTGGAGATAAGACCGACAAACACTTTTCTAACATCTTTCCATCTGTATCACAAGAGAAATTAAGCAAATGCATCATCAATCGATGCTTCCCAGCTCGTATTTTTCTTCCAGTGCATGGGTTGGTATTTACAGAAATATATATATATTTATTAAAGCAATTTTGCTGCACAATCAAAAGTTTATTTTTTATTTTGATTTTTGTTTTTCTTCCTTTTTTTTGTGTTGTAGCCGTTTTCATTTTCAAATGCATATTTTTTCCATACATAACGATTTTTGATCCCACTATTGACATGATATGCGTATACACTACAATATATACAACATAACATATATAACTCTACTTTACGTTTTTTTATATTCTGACTTGTTTTCGAATATGTATTTATATTTAGGTATATATGAGTGTGTGTGGGTGTTTTGGGCAAATATTGGAAAGGGCGATTTGACAGCCGCAATATTTGCACGACTTCTATTTGCAATGCAATTTAAATGCCAACAAAATGGCGAAGTAGAACCATATTCACTTTTATGCCAATTATTGAGAGAGGACCAGAAATGTTTACTTTCTAAATATTTTTGCATGTTAACAAACATGTTTTGTAATTTCCTATTTTTGTTGTTGTTGCTGTCGTTATTGTTGTTGTTTTGCCTAAAAATCATCAGTATTTACCAAGCATTTAAGCTTATCTCCTGTTCATAACTATTGGCAAATTTAATATGGTTGATATGAAAAACTCTTAAATTTAAACTAAAATCGATATTTAGCAAAATGTATTGCAAAGTAATTAAATGTAAAAAGATTAAACGATTTGAAATAAAACTTTTGCTTTTAGTTATTTATTTATTCAATTGGCATGACAAGGTACAGTTGACCTTAAATTATAAGAGAAAATAGTGAAGAAAATTCAAATATATATAGAAACGGGAACTGTTGACATGATGATATAGAATTGGTGAAGAATTGCCGAAATGATAGATTGGGTGAACTATTTGGAAGAGCGGAAATTATAAAGGCTGCTATAAGACACGAAAAAAAACGTATAAATTTATTAAGAATATCAGAATAAACAATAATTCCCACAAACAGTTTTAGAAGTATCATTTGGCATATTCTACTGTCTTCTGTGCTAACCTGAGATATTACTTTTGTACAGACTGAGTCCAGTGGTCGCAAAGGCCGTATAAACAGTATTCCAAAAACTCAAGTTCAGCAAGTAAATGGAGTAAACAGTAAGATTTACTTCATCCGCATACATAAAATGCGAGAAGATAAGATAAGTTGAGGAAGATCTTAAATGAATGATATAAAAAGAAATGCCTTGACTTGAGGTACTGCAGAAGTAACATTACTTTCTTTAGACTTCCTGACTTGAAAACCTACCCCTAGCACTCTAAACTTATTTAACAAGATGAAAATTATTAAAGAAGATAGAAAAAAATTCCAAGCGTCAAAGTTTTACAAGATGAAGACTGTTGAGAAATAAGTTAAGTGCCTGACTGAAGTTAATAGAAATGCTTTTAAGGTTAGTAGTGGTTAATCAACGTTTCGTAGTCTCGTGTTGTGAACCAGATATTAAAAAACGATAGTGGTAAGTTTAAGATGACCAATAATTTATGATTGAAGTAAATTATTATTGATTACCGAAAGCTTAGTTAAAAGCTTAGCTGGGCGACAATTGTTTCAATAAAATACTTAATGCAGCTCTTCTTAACGATTTATTACAAGTTCTGAATTATGTTCGGGTGTTGCACATTAACGTAATTCCTAGTACAAATATCTTAATGGATAGGAATAATAAATAATTCATTGAAAATGCGTTTAGAAGCTGCTAGAAGCAAAAGTTAAAAACTAAATAAATGGATCTCTAAAAAATGCAACCGGCAACATAATTACAGTAACATAATCTACTTATAGAATAAATGTGAATTGTAACAAAAAAACATGAAATAGGCATAAATTTGTTATTAATTTAATTTTAAGTATGATTTGAGACAAATCCATTGGTAAAAAGTGACAATTTTTTTTAAGAAGTGAAAGAATAGCATGCGTGGTCAAAATCGGAAACTCTTGCTTTTATGTATCAGATTCATTTAGGCATGATAAATCCTTTAAGTCATTTTAGCCATAATTAAAATACTTAAATTGTAAAGATTTAGGATTAAGGTGGAAACATAGTACTCAAAGAGTATATATGCTCTACCGGGGCAGAATATATGGCGTCTATTGACGCTAGGTTGTACTTATAAAAGCCTACTTTGGATATAATTTTCCTGCCTTGGGCTGTAAAATTTGTGTTTAAATCAAAATCCTTTGCTGTGGGCCTAAGAAGCTTATTGGTAGCGCACTGACCTCTAATTCGGAATGTCGCTGATTCGATTCCACCCAGCAGTACTAGTGCTGCTATATGGCAGTGGCATAGCTAGCAAATAATTTACCTAGGAAAATTTCTATTTATCAAAGACACCATCGTACAGATTCGGCTACAAACTGTGGTCCTCCTCGAACAGCGATTAATAGAAATATTTTGAGCGATGACCCTAGTCAAGGCGAATAAATTTTTAAAATCAAAATTACTTGCACAACAACGATCTGAAAAACAAGTCCTCTATTGTGCAGAAGCTATTTATTTGTTTTCGTAACTTTTTCAAATCCTAAGATTACTTCCATGCAATCTTCAAAAGCCTTATAAACGCCCAAATGTCCTAATTAGATCAGAAGATACTAAAAATAATGAGTGCTTTGTTTCAAGAAGTTATGCGGGCAAATAAGGCCTTAAAAATTGAAGTTATTTTTGACAGTGTTTGAAAAATTCTTATGCTTTAATTTGCACTTTTTTGGTAGTTTGCAAAATGTTTTAAAATTCGTTAATACCAAAAATTATTGTTCTACAGTCTGTGTCTGCATCAAAAATGATTGAGCTTTAAAATGAAGTGTTTGAATACTGTTGTGTTCACTGTATATAATTAAATATTGCAATTATTTCTCTCATTTTTATAAAAAGTTTCTCCCCCTCATTTCATGAAAGCACATCAAGTGCAAGATACATGTGTGGGAGGGCGAGTAAAGCGAACAGAGCGCTTTCCCACTTGATAGGGTATCAAAATAAATACTTTTTATTTTTGAACTATAATTAAAAATGTTACTTTAAGCTACCGAATTGCGAAAAATAATTTTGGTTAAATCATAACCATGGCTCAGTTCAATCTTGTAAATGAGATTATGAGATATACTATATATGTGTGTTTGAATAAGTACGACCAAATTATCTGAAACGGTTGACGGTTTGACATCGTCAAAAAGATCGTCTGATTAAGCGATTATCGCAGTTGACTCTGCCACCGTTGGAACCAAATAGAAAGAAATACGAATAGTTAAACAATCTAAGCAACGTTCCCAAGATTATGTCACAAAAACTGATTTTTATTGAAATGAAAAACTGTAATCTTAGTCCCAGCACTAAAGAGCAAGCCTAGATCTTAGCAAAACCGCCATGAAACCATTTGGGTACTCATATTCTAAGACTCCAATCGTTTCATTTTCTACTGCTCTTACCAAAATGTGTCCTATCAGTATGATATATTGCGGTTTTTAAAATATTTTATCTTTTTACTCACATATAGAACTCCATCCCAAACAAAATAGATATCATTTCTTTTCCAATATTTCACTTTGCATTTCAGTTTATTGCTGCTAGTTAAACTACAAACATTGGATTTTTATGCAAACGTAGCGAATTTTTGGTAAATGGCAAATTCGCGCTACGAACTTGCAAGCATCCGCCAGTGTTGTATAATACTCGAATGGCTTTTTGCACTTATCCTGCAAATTGATGCTCATAAATTTTTAACGCATGATTAGTTTCTGACTTTACTAATTAGATTTATGCTGAAATAAAAACTGATGCGTTAGTATTGAAATCGAATGGAATTAAAAACTTCAGCTTGAGTGCATGCTTGATTTTTTTTTGATAACCTTTTCAACTATTCCTGCTGTCCTATGGCTGCTTGTGGTGGTGCTGCAGCTGCAACTGCTCTCTGCTGAGTAAGTTGAGCATGCAAATTTTTGCCAGATTGGCAGCACTTTGTGCAACGATTTGCCAACATTTGTTCCTGCAGCAGCCACAATTTAAGTCCATTGATGTCTAGTCAATTCAGCGATGTGCAATCCTTTCAGTGGCTCATGTGATGAACTGATGTCCTGATGTCCTGGTGTTCTGATATCCTGATGTCAGGTCCCTTGTATACGTTTAGCCTTTTTGTGTGGTGTGTGTGTGTGTTGGTTTTGGCCGGCCCAGAGTAATGGCGTTCAAACGAGCAGCAATCAGTTGTTTATATCGCTGACATACACACACACACACACACACACACATATATAGGGAGAGAAAGACATATGAGTAACCCACATGCAAGGACATGCAGGGATATTCAGAGACATGCATCAAAGTGGCGCCCGCCCAAGCTGAAATTGAAGCTGCCGGCATCGACAACATGAAGATAACTTGTGGGCTTTTGGCTCAAGCACTGTGTGGATCACAAACTGAGCTCACTGAGCTCACAGAGCTGACTGATTGACTCCACGACGACTGACTCTGACTGGGACTCTTCTGCACGGCCTCTCCGCTCTGGTAGCCGTTTGCCAAGTGTACGAAAAACTCATTTATTATTGCATAAAGAATGACTTTCAATTACTTGCAAGTGAACAAACTCACTTCCAGCACATTGACAATGCCAATAAACTTAGACACCCTCAGTTATTGCCTCTTTATACCCTGAACCCAAAGGCTAACGAGACTATTAGGTGTAAAAAATAAGAGTTTTATAAAACTGAAAAAAAGCAAAAGAAAATTATTCGAACAACAAAGCAAAGGGGTTGCCACTATTACATAGAAAAGTGAAGAAATTAAAAATATAGTTATTAATTTCTTCATCTCTTTTAGATTTAAACCATAGTTTGTTTTGGATTGGCTTATCAGGTTTACTGAGAGATCTTCTGCTTATTCGAAGAATTGTTTGACAGATATTTTACATTTTCTCCTATTAGGCAGCCTAATTTTAAGATTACGCAAAACAAAGGCAGAAGTTTGTAGAGTAAACTTTAGTCCTTAACACCCAACAGCAAGTTGTTGTTAATCCTGTTTTCGTTTAGGGTCAAAACGAAGCTGCTGCTGCAAATGTTGCACTCGCATTAATTATGTCAACATTAAAGATAACTTACCAGCTTTATGTGTGCTGCATTTAAAATTTTTGCTCAATATTTTTTCCGAAAAACAAATGAAGTGTTAACTTGTTTCAACTGCAGCAATCTATACACGAACTCTACATATCTCGCACCATAAATCATGCTGGCTTTAAGCTCTGACCAGTGTTGTTAGTATTTTAGTTGATATTATCGGGAATATTTTTTTTTTGTGACTGTCGAATCCCATTCGTGCGATAAAAGTGGCAATTGTTCGATTTTCCATGCGCTACACTGGAAAATAAATTGCAAAAAAAAAAAAATATATATATATATACATATATATATGTATGTTAAAAAAGGAAAAACTCCCTTTTCGCATTGGCAATCAATGAAAAACGAAAGTGTGTCAAATTGAAACTGCAAAGAGGCGTGGCAGCGGGGCGGTTGCAATTGCTGCGCGTGTTGCACAAATAAAATATATGCCAAAAAAGCATAGGTACAATACAATATCTATTTGTATCCTTTTGTTTAGTACATATTCAAAGTTAAATAAAATGTTTGATTTTATTAAATAAATTTGCGCAGTTTAGTTGAATTAAATATTTTATCCTGGTAATTACAAATACAATCTATGCTCTGTGCAAAAAAAATAAACTCCAAAGGGACTGTGTCGATTTAATTGAAATATGGCTTGTTGGCATGTTTTCCCAATAGTTGTTGCTAAGTTCGGAAAAGAAGCCTTTACAATAATTAAGATTAAAGTTTGAAAATACCTTCAAATATTTGTTAGTAAATCCTTTGCATCAGACTTAAGGCAAGCCACATATTCAATAATTCTGGCAGCCTGATTGCACTATTTTGTGAATTAAGATGATTGTTTCTTTTTCTTCTAAACATTTGGCGTTCGATGATATTGCCAAAAAGGAATGTATCCTGCAAGTTACCAACAGCTTCCTTGCTAAAGAGAAATAAAAAATGAATATGAAATACAAAATAAAATCTTCAATCGTAACAAATAAAAGCCTAGAAATGCGTCGGAATATATCCAATTCAAAAAGATAACGATATTTATTGCTAAAAAAAAATTTTCAAGATTTCGCTGATTACTTGCGCTTCAATTTGACAAAAATACAACAACTATGGCTGTCATATATTTTTGCTTTTGAAGACAATAGTAACTATCCCAAAACCTAAAAATATTAAGTTAATTGTTCTGAAATTAAAAGTGTACTAAAATGTCTTAAAACTAAAGAGGCCCCTGGACATGGTCATATTGACAATATTCATCTCGAAGGCTTCCTACGTCATACAAATCAACGTAGTCTATTTCAATAAAGAATCCAAACAAGCTTAACTTATTGTCTTATATTACTTCTTAAAAGAAAAAGTTTATGAATCAGTTAGTCAATTCGAACAAAATTAAAAGATACTCTTCCTCAACAATTTGGATTGCCCCATTGTTTTTGCACAATTCATCCACTCGTCCACATAAAAAGTATGTTCAACAACAACTTTAGTCAAAGTCCTACGGAAATGAAAGTCCTTATGCTTAGTAATTAATATTTTAAGAATTCGAGAACAGTCCTTAGCTATAGTTTTTTATTTTGCCTTATAGCGGGTTTCTCGAATACTAGTAAGAATTTCTATTCCCCGTACTTTTCATCGTTTAAGCGGCGATTTCTATCTGCTGGGGATCACATTTTCTATTGGATTTCCACCCCAAAACAATGTTATTCCTTAAAGTAACATGTCCAGGGCAATGAGAAGCTTGCAAAAGACATGTTTGTGTTTTACTTAAATGTCACCAATCTGTCACAGTTATTTGTAGGATTTTCTCGATAAAGCTCACACTAAGAGTAACCTAATTATAATCTAAGTCTAGTAGTATGTAGCCTCCTAGGGGCTCAATGGCGAGAGAAGTTCTGAGCCATTTTGCCGCTCTTTTAGATTTAGTATTAACTATTGGTCCTGATTTACTAACTAGATAACAGCATCAGAGCTTTGTTAATAATTCCATTGACAGCTTCCGACTAAAGATTGTAAAAATAACTCATGACAATTACAGAGTCAAAAAAGCAGCCAAAAAGTGTAGTGGCCTAACATAATTGCATCAATCCTGAGAAAAGCTTCACAAGTTTGCAGACAGGCAGTCGACTGAAACACTCCATGAAAGGGAAGATGTCGACGTACAAAAATTGCTTTTAGTACATCGTACCACCCTGATGGAAGTTCACGTTTCCAAAAAATGTTTCAGGAAAGTTTGATCGACATTATACACGATTTCTCGGTAGTTTTCTAAATTCTCAATGACTTTCGTTACCTTTCGTACTCTTTATTTACCAAAGTGCACTCACTCCTAAAGCACCCAAAATATTTAACTTTAATAATTTGCATTGAGTTACCTTAAATATGAAAAATGAATTTACAGATTATTCATTTTAGTAAGTTTCAGGCCCTCTAGCCTTTCTTCTTTGGAAATATAATATTATTTCTGCGCAAATAGCTGGCATTGTTACCGCAGTTCGTCAATTGTATCATCCATAAGATTAGAGTCAATATTAAAGATAATTATAGTATTATATTAGTCTAGTATTACAGTTTGTTGTGGCTAAAATTTTTACGGTATTCCATCATTGAGAACCATTTATTTTTTTTTTTGGAAAGTCAACAGACAACTGTGTAAGAAAAAACTACAAGGACATTTTGGTACTTAGGCTTTTATGTGCTGCTGGAAATCTTAGAAGGAGCTCGCGCCACTTGGATATCCGCAATCGAGGCGTGAGTAATACAAGTTGTTATCATTAAAATTTTATGCGCAATTTTATAATGATTTACACAATGATGTGTAAATGGGCGCCAGACATCAACGATGTCAACACGATTAACAACAACAACAACACAAGCAATTCCTAATGACACACTGATTTTAATTTAAGATTTACTTTGCTTAATTAAATTTGAAAACTGGCTGACACTTAATTACCTTTGCTTTGTCAAATTAAAACTTTATGTATGCCAAAAGCAATCAAAGTGTTGCACAAAAAAAGAAAAAAAAAAAAAAAAGCGCAGCTCAACAAGTTTCTCACTTTAAAGCGTAGCAGGATCTTTGGGCAGTAGACAAAGGATAATGTAGGAGCTAACATTCATGTATTAGCAGCTTCATGCCAAAAAGCTATAGTCGTCTGCCATAATGAAGCTTCAGCGTTAAGTTGGCTCATTTTGTGCCAACAAATATTTGCTTAAAAATTTATAACAAACGCGAACAGTTTGATTTGTATGGTTAAGGGTAAGTGGAAGGAAGGCGTTTATTTAGGGGCTGAGTTATGACAGCGTGGATGGAAGCAAGTGACGGTCGTTGGTCCTTGCTAAAAGTTGACAAACAATACGCGTGAAAAGTGAAAAATGAAAAATAAAGTAGATAAAATAAACCAAAGAACCAACGAACAGTAAAACAAAAAAAAAAATCCGTTTTAAATTAAAATTTTGCATTAATAGCCCAAACAAACGGGCAACAAAAAATCGTATATATGTATGTATATATGTGTGTATGTGTATATGTATATCCTTATACATGCGTACTTATATAATAAACTGAGACCCAAACAAAACTTGAGGCAAAAGCTCACAAAGTTTTTTACTGCTAAAGTCACGTTTCAGTAAAGCAGTGTGTGTGTGTGTGTGTGTGTCGCATAATTTGCACTTGTGGCAGGTTCACATTGTGCCACAGAATTGCAATTAAGGCACAGACAAACGGCACAGTTCAAATCTAAACCACAAGAGTGTAAAATTCTGCATAGAAGTGGCCGATGCTGAGGAAATATGGGGGACGGTGGTGGATGGTAGTCGGCGGTTCGGACGTTGTGGGAAGGTGGCGGATGTCTAAGTCGGGCGCAATAAACTTTCGATTTTCTTATTACTATATCTAATGACGATTAGTATCGATAATATATCGTGCAGTCATATTATATTAAATTGACTTCCAAAGGAACAGATATAACCATGATATTTTTAGATATAAGTGTCCCAACACTCATACGACAAAAAAGGAGAAGTAAATTGAATACATTTTTTTTTTGTTTGATACAGTTTTTGTGGATCTGTCTTTTTTTAATAATTTCAGTTCATTAATTGACAAAAAAAAGAGTGTTCATTTAGAACGTAAACCAAGTGATAATAAGTTATGACTGCAATATTAAAATATTAAAAAAAAAAAATTAAATCTGGCAATAAATAAACGTTATGTCTTACATTATATTTAATACATTTCATAAATTTGTTAATATATCATAGACATAATCTGATAATTATTATTATTGATATGTTCTTATTATAACATAATGTTATTTTTCGAAATTTTTCCATCCTGAGCTAAATATCTTAATTCATTTATCGACTTCTTGGCTTCGTTCATAAGCGTAGTCCCAGGGCGCCCTCTGTATCTAGTACCAATAGGCTTCCAGGTAAGTATTCTTATCTGTATTTAAGTTTTTTTATGTCGCTTAAGTCCCATAGTCGCACATTATAGATTTGTCTAGGCCAGAATATACCGACTATGCGCCTCAGGCATCGATTGACGAAGTATTGTAGCTGTTGTTTGAAAGCATTCGTCATATGCCAGGTTTCGCTACCCAACAGTAGCACAGTCTTGACGCAAGCAATAAAAAATGTTCAGCTTGGTAGATCTGCTAGTGGCGGTAGATCTCCAAACTCAAGAAAGCGCAGCAAAAGCACGGTTCTGTGCGTCAAGAACGGTACCACCATTCGGAGTCAGCATACAACCTAGATATTTAAACTCATTTCTTAACTCAATTTGAGATTGTCAACAGAGTGTGGAGTTTGATTAGGAGAGTTTACGTGCATGGTTTTGTATTTACCTTGATTAATCTTTAGGCCAGTTTTAAGAGAAACATCATGTAGGGAAATGATCATAAATTGCATCTCACTGTGGTTCTGTGAGGTCAAAACTATATCGTCGGCGTAGGCAAGGTTATTTAATCTCTAATTCAGCATCCATTCTGAACCCCGTCGTCTGAGGTACGCTGCATCTAATATCATATCCAATGTGGTAATAAAAAGGAGAGGAAAAAGAGCACATGCTTGCTTGACTCCGGAAATCGTATGAAATTTATCACTTAGTTGTCCTGCGTGCAGAACCCTGCCAGTGGCGCCGACATACGAACACATAATGCCATTAATTAACTTTCGGAGAATTCTCTCCCTTCGCTGCCCATAGTTTCCCTTCGCTAGGCGTCGAAAGCTTTCTTGTAGTTACTAAAGGCCATGTACAGGGTTGCTCCAAACTCCGCTGATTTTGCGATCAGAATCCTCATCGATACAGGAATAACCACGCCTATTGAAGTAATGAGTCGTCGAGCCGATATCCGATTCAGCTCAGGAATTATCTAAATTGTTCCTTCTAGTAGATATTCGAATTAGTAGGAAATTAGCGGACTTGGATGATTGGTCCGAGCTTAGATCAGTGAAAAATTGTCTATATTGTTTGGAATTAGATTGGTCTAGTGGGCATCCGATTCTATCTGAGACCTGCATGAGTAATGTGGGCATTTCCTTCGAGCATCAAATGAAAATTCAGTTATACCACTGAGTGCTCGGTTGCCATTACCTCTTCTGTGTAAAATAGGGATCACCGCGGGAAGGCAGAGGTTGACAGTTGCTCAAGAGAGGCTATAGATGACGCATCAAGAGTCCTGACCGCTGATCTGATAAACGCTAAATATCAGTTTTTTTTTTAAATACATTAATAAGTTTCAAAAGGCATATCTTTAAATATAATGATAATAATATGCTGAGACTAAGTTGTGATTTTTGCTTAGCTTTGATTATAAAGACAAAAATTTGAAAAGAGTATAAACATACGAAGTGGTTGTACAATCAGTCAAGCTACTATTAAATTTTATATTGAGAATTCGTTTATGCGAGATTTTGATGCAACCTATATGTTGGTCCGATCCTTGTATCAGTAGATTTGTACTTATCCTTTTTTGTACTTCGCCACATCTCCTTTGAAGATTGAAGTTTAGATTTGATAATAGCCTGCAGAATTCATTGATACGATTTAAGAATCGCTTGCAAATACTTAATTTGTTAAATACTTAATGAACCAATTGCTCCAAATTATTTATTTGTTTTTGTTTTTAAAAATATTATTATTTTATTAAATATTTATAAAATATAACATGAC
This sequence comes from Chymomyza procnemis, assembly GCA_035046065.1. Lineage (NCBI taxonomy): Eukaryota > Metazoa > Arthropoda > Insecta > Diptera > Drosophilidae > Chymomyza > Chymomyza procnemis. Next base: position 3,104,182 of record JAWNOJ010000023.1, on the reverse strand, counting down.
TTTTTAACTTATTCTTATTAGCTGCCCATGCACACAATGCCATTTAATGAATTCGCAATACTATTATTATATATATTATAAAAAAAAGTATTCCTCTTAACTTCCTCTTCTCTCTCATCACATCAATGCCGACAATACAGATAGGCACAACGTAGTCCAGTGTGAACCGAGCATAAATAAGCTCACTCGCATTTTTTCTGGGCCGCTCTCCGCTTTTGCCCGCTCCTCGGAGCTCCTCATTTGCCATGCCTGATTGCTTAGGCAAATGAGGCGCATTTTTAATTAATTCATCGGCATTCTTGCGCGCTTTTTCGCTCCATCAACTTAAATACTGCGGCGTACGCCATTTTGCTCATAGACTTATACATAAATACATGTACTTAAGCACATCTATGCATATATATATACATATATATATATATATATATATATATATATATATATATATATATATATATATATATATATTGAACATCTGTTGAGCATTTATTCTGATTCCGAGTGAAACGCAGTTGCAAAGCTTTAAGCTAAACATTAATCAATTAAGACAAGCAGCGGTCACGATCAACAATAACTTTATTAATTCATTTTTCGCAGCTATGGACTGTATACTGATGTATGTGTAGGTTTGACTTTTCCCCGATTTCCCCTTACTGCTGTTGATTTTGTTAATTCCATCATAAATATTTTGGAAATAACTTAAGATTTCGCATAATTTAAGCAGCCTGACAGAAGCTGTCATTGGGCGCAATGCTGGCTTTTGGCTTAATTAGAAACTCCAGCCGCCCTTAAACCCAAAAGCCCTAAGAAGCCCATAACCGCAGTTGCCGCTCATCAACTGCATCATCGTTGTCGTAGCCGTCATCAACAGCCTTGCTGTTGTTGCTGTTTTTGTTGTTATTATTGTTGTCATCAGCAGCCAACAAACAGCAGTTTGTCTGCCAATCTGTCACTCACTCGCTTACTCACTCTCAGTCAGTCACCCAGCCAACCAGCCAACCAGTCATCGAGTCATTCCGTCACTCAGTCATCCAAGGCAGCCATTTCAACCATTTCACAGTAACCCAACACTGGCATTCCCAAAGGCTTCGCTCAGCCTACTCATCATACGACAAGCGACAGAATCAACCGGCAGCCACCTCCATACCGTCTCTCCTGACGCCACAGCAATTGGCCTCAGATATCGTACTACTCGACTAGTCCGCATCAGCTTCACCCGCTCCACTCATCACAACTTTGCAACAGCAAGTGGCAGCTTTAGAGCGGACTTGGGACTTATGTTTTCGCACACTCATTAAAATTCAACAAAATTGTTGCCAAATTAACTCAAACATAAGCGAGCAATAAAATTTCCATATTTTCTCCTTGCCCTGTGTCATCGTTCCTTGACTTAATTCTGCTTTTAGTAGCATGACAACAAATAAAACTCTGACAAATAACAGCAACAAAAAACAAAACAGACAAGAACCAAAGTATATGTACCAAAAAAATTACGATAACAAGGAAAAAGGGACCCTAGGATGTACCTCAAATACGCATTGAAAATTCAAATACGAAAACAACAACGGCAACGGCAACAACAGTGACAACAAAATCAGCTTCTGTTTTGCGTTTTAATTACTTGCGGAATTTAAAATTTTTACAACTTTCAACAAAAAAATGTTTCATCGTAAAGTGTTTAAAATTATGGCTTATACGACAAGTTTTTATAGTATGTAAACACTCCCAGTTTGCAGCATATTAAGTGGGGTCCGAAATTTAGGGAAATAGCATTTTAATGCAAAAGAAATTCCTTAAAATGCACTTCAAAAAAATGCAGGATGTTGGAACGGAAGATTTGCCGAACAATAACTAGTGCTTCTTAGTTGGAAACAACATGAGATCTCAACATTAGAACAAAGACGCGTATAATCAAGTGACTCTTAAAATTCTATGGAGCCTTAAAGAACCTCACCATTGGGTTAGGTTAAGCCGGTATTCCTCCTGGGGACCTCACATAGATTAGTATTTATCCTTAGTAGAACCCTTTTAATTAGAAGAATCAAAAAATTGTATAAACTACTACCAATTGCCTAGCACCGCCATATAGCTTGCAAGTTAACTTTATTTGACTTAGTAAACTTCTATTATTTAAAAACACTGCAATTCGGATTCAACTAAAAAATGCAAGTCCCTCTTTCCTTTGAACAGCTATTCATAGAGATTTATCCATGCTCCGACTTAACAGCGATGACAACACAGGCAAGGAATATGCACATAGACTACTAGTTCAAATCGAAGTAATTCATTAATTTTATAATAAATTTCAAATACATTATATCAATTATAATTGTAAACAATTATCTCGTCAACACTATACAAAATAAACCTCTTAGATGGGATCAATATTTGATTAACTTTAAAAACAAAATGACGTAAGTTAATGTCGAGCGCGCAATGACTTTGGGATACCCTATACCACTTTCCAGCAAAAATATCGTTATATTGATTAAGCACTTTCAAACTCACAAAAAAAAAACTGATTTTCTCAATTTGATATAGTCAAGCGCAGAATTTTTTTTAATCAAAATTGCTGCTTTAGTAGAAAACAATAAAAACCTTTAAAATAGCAAATTTGGATATAATATAAGCAAAAACAATAGTAATACCACAAATTTTGTGGGAAAAACTATTTCGTATTTATATCGATGATATAGAAAACTGGCTTTGATCAATCTTGGTGTGCTGATTAAAAATGCTAAGCTATTTCTGCAACCCCAATTTGGTTACGAAAAGTTGAAAAACAAACGAAATTCATTGAATTCTGTGCAAAACTCCAATTATTAGGTGAAAGTTTTCTATAATAATTAACTGAAAAGAATTTGATTATAATATCTATTTTGTAATAAAAAAATTATTCTTTAATTTAATTGATTATTTGTAAGTGCTACATAATACCCCTAGTATCATATATCTCCAATATCAAAAAAGGAAACAAAATAAAATATCCATTCATTGGGTTAATAGTTATTTTTGGAAAAGTCGGCACTCTTACATTCAGATATAGAATGCAATAATAATGAAGTATATCAACTACAATAGTCTCTCTGCTCACACTTTAGGTACCTTTGTGGGGTTTATGGTTTCTACATAAATTTTCGACTTGCGCAAATTCAATATTCCTCATTTTGTTCAAAGTAAAATAAGATTGCTAAAGAAATAATCGACCATCAACTATTAAGTTCGTTCAAAAGATTATCTTTGTCAAGCATGAGAATTTATTGAATATATAAATTCGGTTGCTTTATAAAAAACAATGGAAGTGACTTATTGGAAGTGGTAAATTCTTTACTTCGGTACAGCTTCTTGAAAAACATGAATGGAAGGAATTTTTACACTGACTGGCAATGAAAAGTGGATACTACGACAACCCAAAGTAGAAAATATACAATGGTAAGCCTTGAGAGCCCGCTTAATCACCGTCAACATCGTCAAAACATTCACGGTTTACAGGTCATTCTCTCTTAATTGTGGGATCATGAAGGTTGTGATGTACTATGAGTTGGTACCATTAATGGGGAACGCTGCATGGCTTGACGAACGCTTGGCCCCGTAAGGCTGTAAGGGCTAAAAATGGCCAGAAAAGACTTCTGACTGCTGGTTTCTTTGATGGATTCACCTCTGTGAGATTTTGACGATATCGAGATATCTTTCACTGACCAGATCAAGGTCATAGGACACTCTTTGTTTTAGGAATGCTATACGAAAATTACAAGAGTGAAATAGAGGAGAAGTCACTGTCGACGTACAGTACTTTGAAGGATTAATTTTCTAATTTTTTCGACAAAAAAGTATATTATTTGATACAAAAAACGAATGCGAATTAATTGATAATCAATTCAAATCACAAATCTTAAACCGAGATTAACTAAAAATGTAGCTTTTCTGAATTGACACAAATTCCCATTGTCTCGTAGTATAAAATCTTCCAAGTAAAATTGCATATCACTAAAGTCAACCATCCGCTAAAATGTCGTCGAATGTGTTAATGGGAGCCTGTTGAACCTTTGGAAACCATATCAGCTTTGAACGCTGTGAAGAAAATCAAGGAGTTATTCATAGACGAAAGCTTTTCCTTAATAATAATAAAAAAAAGGTATCAACTATACCCTCAATTTGATTCATAAATGGTATATTTTCGTTTTATTCAACTTCCATTGATCTTAAAACATTTTAACTTGGCAACTACTTAAGATATTTACAATAATATAAAATACCATTTTATATAATTTTTTTAAGATTCTACAATCTTTCGAATTTGCAATTGTTATTACAACAAAACATAAATAATAATTTGAAATATTTTTGCAGTTTTTACTTTATAAATTTCAAATAATTGTTTATCAACAAACTTCTATTAAGGAACATTTTTATGGAAGTGGGAAAGTCGCCTTCTTGGTTTAGTACTCTTCACCAACTTAAATCCGCTTATTTAGTTTTTTCCAGGTCAAACTACCCACATTGACGAAGTGTAGTTCTTATCTACAATGACAAACAAAGAACTTTTCATTAAATACAAAAGATATCAAAACACATTTATGATACTATTGTGAAAAAACTTAAGTTGAATAAACTTTAGTTGAATATAAAATTTTATTAGCAGACCGAGAATATGGCTCGATTTGGGAGATACACGCACACACACCGCCTGAGCGGGAGTACATTAAATAGTTTGGAAAAGTGTTTCTATGCACATGAAAAGACATACACAACCAAATATTTTCATAAAAATGCCTTTAAAATGGACTAAATACGTTGGCTATATATTTGTTGTAGTCGCGCTCAAATAATGCTCCTGGGAATGTCTAAGTTGGTTAGAGCTATTGAAAAATCCCAAATGTAAGATTATTTGCGCTCCCCAACTTTAATTACTTTGAGGAATGATGATACCTGCTGATTTCGTCGTTAGTTGCAGGACTTTTAATTACTATGCCACTGCATGCCAAGGGGATTATTATGGACACACCTTGGTAAAGACATTGACTATAAAAACTCAAACTTGGTATACTTCAGCGCTTAGTGTGTAAGCTGCGTACTTCCAAGCAACATGGCTGGCAAATTAAAGGCCAAATCGGATACTCTCTATCCGAGTCAGGAACGTTGGGTATTGCCCAATTTTCAACATGATCGCGCAAGCATTACCTCATCTGCGCTTAGTGATGTGCCCAGCGAAATAATCATTAAATCTCGCATTACATTTGGCAGTCGTAGATCGGCTTGCAAGGGACTCGTGCTGGATTACGCAAAGAATACCACCATACATGGCATTCGCTACATCTTTGAGGTGCATCGACCCATTTACGAAAAGTATGTGATTACGCTTAAGCTAAGGAGTTGTATATTTTTATTTAAGCCCACAGAATATATTGGATTGTGCTCACCTGCGCCTCTGCTTATTTTGCCGTCTCGCTTATCTGGGACACTTATATCAAGTGGCAGGATACGCCCGTTATATTAGGTTTTGATGAGACACTAGTGCCTGTGCATAAGATTCCATTTCCAACCATAACCATATGTCCGGAAATCAAAATGGAGCGCAATATATTCGATTATGCTAATGTATCACAACAAATTTGGCAGGACTTTCAAAACGGCAAAAAACACGGAAATTTCGAAAATATAGATGCAGAAGAGTTAAGTCGCAAAAGAGATGACAATTGCTTTAATTATCTTAATTACTTTTTCAATTGCTCATAATTACAGCATGGAGCGACTGGCGGCCACAATGCATCTCTGCGATGCTGACGTTGCAGAACGTTTTCGACCGCTGCTGGCTCAATACAAGCATGACCCGGATGTTACAAGCCGACTGGTTGATCTGACCTTGTCGAAAAATGAGACTGCGCCATTCTGCAAATGGAATAGTCGTTTCTATTTTTGCAATTTATTACTGAGCATGGTGCCCACAGATGAGGGCATTTGCTATCAGTTCAATGGTCTGCAGCCGAAGGACATATATCGTGATGAGCGTTACATTAGCTATGTGGATCCGGAAATAATCGATTTTAATAATTACTTTGATAAGGAAAAGCCGCCTTTAAACAATATAACTGGCAGCTGGTCTTTGGATAAAGGCTATGAGGGACAGGGGCAAAATGCATATCCTCAACGCACAATCTTCTCATCGGTGCGCAATGCATTCTTTGCTTTTCTTCAAGGATTCGAGCATAATTACGATTATGACTGTCGTCGCAACTTTAAAACTCAGGGCTACAAGGTACGTATCGGGAGTATATCATGTCCGTCTGTGTGCCAAATCAGCATTGTTTTCATATTATAAAAAATATTTTAGGTTTATTTCAGATTTTAAATTCAGAAATATACTATCAAAATGCTTATATACTATTTTTGTAATAACAAAAATTAAGCTTTTCTGATTATGACTATAGATATCGTGTTCTTACATAGCACTTGTCCCAAATCACTGAATTAAAACTGTTTAAGTCGGGTGCCGACATCGTATATATATTATATATATACTAAGCAGAAAAATTATAGTTTCCTCCAAATTCGTTCGAACTTATGGATTCTACAGATATCATACTCAATCCGGAAGTAGCATTGTTATTAATATATTATTAATATATTCAAGCACTTCATCAAACAGGATCAAAATCGTTAAATTTATCATATTGCTGCTATTGGGTCTATCAAGCAAGAATCGATTATTATTAATTATTTTTTAGATTTCTCGACCACTTTATCGAAATTGTCAAATAAAGTTTTTTTTTTCGCAAAATAAGAGTTTATTTGTAGAATTACTTAGACGTCCCGAATGTTACCTTTTTTGACCAAAGTGGCACGTTTGCGTTATTACCGAATTCTTAGTATATTCAAATTCTTATTGAATGATTGAAATATATTGACCTTATATCCACAGGTATTCCTTAACTCGCCCGAAAGTGTGCCACTAACATCGGGTAATTATATATTAGTGCCGCATGGTGATGAAGTATTGGTCAGTGTGCTGCCGAACTACATCATTTCTTCAGATAATTTACAGGAAATCAGTCCAGAAAAGTAAGTTAACTCTTATGTAATGCTTTGATAGAAAACTTTTTGCCAAACTCGCGTTGCAAAAACTGCGTTTAAATAAAATTATGCAAGTAACAAACAGTGTTGCGTGAATGGCATATTTGGAAGTTAGCAGACAAACATTAAGTCATACTAAAAAGTTGCAAGATGTGGCGAAAAATACAAAATAGAAATTTTTCATACCCTGGATAAATGCGTGGAATGGAATTATATGTATAAAGTTTCGCCTGAGAACTGCCCTTCAAATCGCATACTCAGTAGTCGAAACAGAAAGGGAAATGGAAAAGTTTTTACAAAAAATTCGCGCAATATTACTCCGTACAAAACTTTTCGGCAAGGGTACTCAGACAACAAAACAAATCAGTGTTGCCTTAAAATATTAAAAATGTCTTGGCAGCACTAATTTGATACACATTGGCAGCACTGACAATAGATATTCTGTTTTTGGTGGCTTCATGTGAAATAATGTGCATGTTCACGCCGAATTAAGATGAAATAGAGCGAAAACTTAAATATACACACTATCAAAAAAGTATCGGTAATCCATCATTGAAATTCTATATATATTCATGTTATCTCCCCATATAGACGTCAGTGTTATTTTAATGATGAACGACAATTACGTTATTTTCGGGCCTACTCGCAGAGCAACTGCCAAACGGAGTGTTTGTCCAATTTTACAGTGTCCAAGTGTGGATGTGCCAAATTTTGGATGCCAAGTGAGTAGATTTGTGTGCTTTAAGTGTTTGGATATTGATGATTTTTTTCCCATAGAACCACTCGATGTCCGTGTTTGTGGATTAGCCGATATTTCCTGCTATACCAAGGCACAGAGTGAGCTGTATGCCTTGTTGCAAGCTCAGACCATGCAACAAACCGTTGATGCCAATGCCGAGGTCATGTGCAATTGCAAGCCCGCTTGCACCTCCTTAGATTTTGACTTTGAAATATCACGCGCTCGTTTTGACTTGGATAGTACTTTGGTGGCACTGCGTGAGGTCCCAGATCACAACGAGTAAGCTGTAACTTGTTGTAAAATTAGAGAGTTGAAATTATTATTATTTTTATCTATTGATGCACTTTTAGCGGCGTTACTGCACGTCTTTCGGTATACTTTAAGGAACATCAATTTACCGCCATCAAACGTACCATAATGTTTGGTATTTCCACATTGGTATCCAACTGTGGTGGCATATTTGGACTGTTTCTTGGCATATCCAGTCTGAGTTTTGTAGAGTTGATATACTTTTTTGCAATGCGTGCTTGCAGCAGTTGGCGCCAAAGACAAAAAGTAAGGGCAGCTGCAGCACGCATAGGACTGACATCTTAGAAATCAAAATGCAGTGGATAAGTTTGAAATTAACTAAAATGCAGCACTTTGAAACTGGTACCATTTATTAAGTATTAAAATTGATTAATACAATAAACGTTTATTACTTTTCGCAACTTAAACTCCGGTGTGGAAAAATTTACTTAAATTTAATCTGTCAAGTTTTAGGCAGTAAAAAGTTTTACACTAACTTCGTGCTTTTTTCTCGGGGAATTTTGGCAAAACTTCAAGATCTATTTTTTTTTTTTTTTTTGTTTTACTTTTTTTGCACGGCCAGTTGAATGTCAGCAGCTTCTGATATTAGAACGTTTGGGGACTCATTGAAATGGGTGATAATTTACCATTGATTGCACTTGGTCGCCAAAGTTTTGCACCAATGACAAGTTTGCCAACTGCAGTTTGGCTTTCTACTCTCTTTCTTTTTATTTCCTCTGACTTTTTTTTGCTGTTGGTCCTTTTTATCTTCATTGCCTTTATTCGTAAATGCAATTTGGCCATTTTCATATCACATTTTGTGACTCCTTTGGCGCTTTTCAATTTCCTTGCTCAATGACGCTTTTTAGTTTGGCTTTTCTCCGAGCCTTCGTTTTTTTTTGTATTTTGTGGAACATTTGCTTGTGGCAGTGATGAAGTTGGGTATAAAAAGCAATTAGTTGAGATTTCTCTTTGTGGCCAAAGACATTGCTTATTTGCTTTTGGCCACAAAGCAAGTCAACTTGAAGGGCAGCTCATAAGGCTAACGTAAACAAAGTATAAGCGGTTAAGCGTAAGCTGCCTGAACTGATATTTTGTATCTGGTATCTTTCGGATGCTAAAGATAACAAGAGTTTCATAGTTGTCACTTGTACTTGGCAACTTCATCAATTTTGCGCTAATCCCTATTCTTTGTAAGCTTCAATCTAACGACAGCGGGAAATTATCTCTTGTCCCTAAGCTGATTGGATTTCACTGGCAGTAATGCTGCTAAGAGCAGATGACTTAATATATTCCAAGTTAATACGGGTCGTATCTTCACTACTACGTAGCTGTGTGTGTGTGTGTATTTTTGCAGTATGCTGAGTCCGTTTCCCATTGTCTATGCGGGCATTTTAGTTACTGTAACCGGGGTCGAGCCCTGGAATTACAGCAGAAGTGTTGCATGTTTTGTCTATAAATTTTGTTGCCGCTATTTGACCTGCTTGCATACAATTTCGTACTGCAACATTGCTTCACATGCCCACGCACAACGCCTACGTGTAACAGCGGCCAGGAGCAGCCTCAAGACAGGCATCCGTGCATGCCAAACACTTCAATTGCAACGCACCAATTACGAGCGTCGACGTCGACGTCGACGTTTACGTCAACGTCAGCAACGACGTCACTAGCGAAAGTCGGCGAATTCTTAAAGTTAGCTACAGTCGTTGCAAGCTGCAAGCCCTTGGTGCGGGGTGCGACGCATTAAGGCGCCACCGTTTGGCAGCGGAGCATAACTAATCTTTTGAGATTTCCAATTAAAAGTAAAACAAGCAACCTAACAACAACAACAACAACAACAACAACAGCAACACTTACAAACATAACAACAACAAAAAACAACCCGAGCCAGCTTGCTGCGCTGAAGAAAGAAAACAAAAAGAAAACAAGTAGGCAGTCATAAGTTTCACGAATACGAATATGGGATGCACTGTAAATACCATTAAGTCTACCAAAGGCTGATCAGACGTGTCGCAGCATAGCCTGTTCCTTAGGCAAGATCAATCCTCAATGGATTGAGCATAAAAATCTAAAAAGTAACATACAAATAATTTCAAAATGGCGTTTTATTGATCGATGGTTGAATTAGGGAATGACTGATTGATTGGATAATTGAAGTTATAAAATAATAATTATTTGAATTGTTGAGCAAATTATTAAATCTTGGTTGAATCATTTTACGGTAGCATGATTGTTGACTGAATGAATTAATTGGTGATTCAATCAACGAACAAAACTACGATTGACAGACTGAATACTTGCTTGTATCATTGAACTTTTATATGATTGTATCAATGAATATTTGATTTATTTCTTGATTGAAATATTGGTTGAATTGACTGACGGGTTATGGATATTGGAATCATTGATGGATGATTGTTAGTTCATTGATCAAAATAATTGTACGATTGCATATTACAATTGTAAATTGAATGATTGATATTCGATTATTTAATAACTTACAGTTCAATGATTGAATAATCGTATGCAAGAATGTTTGATTGTATGATTGAATAATAGAATTATAAATTGAATGACTTATGGTTGTTTTATTGTATGATTGATGACAGAATGATTGATTATAGATTGAATGATTGTATGTATGATGGTTGAATGAATAATCAATGAATGAAGAAATTTTTGCTTCAATCGTTAAATAAATGTATGATTGGGGATAGATTAAAACATTGAATTAATGATTATATCATTGGATGATAACATGAATGAATGATGAAATTATAGATGATTGAATTTTTGTACCTTTGTATGTTTCACCTTTTGCCCAATTTGCATAAGCTCTTTCAAGATGTTAAACTTAAAGTGTATAAAGTATTGCAAACTTGCAGCCTGCAGCACAGCTGCGCCTTACGTAAGAAACTTACACCTTGCACCACTTGCCACACTACTGGCTCCACACACCATCCGTTCGTTCACTTTACATACTCAAAGTGTCTAAATTAACAAGGACGACAAAGTCAGCGGGCAACCACATAAAAAGTAAAAAAAGAAAAAATGAAAAATAAAAATATATATAATAAAATTATATGTACATACAAAAAGAAAAACTTTACAATTATGTTAAGTATATTTTCACTGCAGTGTTGCAGCTTATTTTGTGGCAAGTTTTGTGAGGCTCATGTTCTTGCATCGGCTTACTGGTTCCAGGAGTCTCGCAATTAATAGGCTAGCTTGACGGTGCATTTAACAAAGCTTCGAATTTTCCGAGTTTAGGCATAGCAGACACAGGACGTATACTCGATGAACACTAGCTCAAGCTTGTGTTCCAGTTTAGCTTTTGTTATTTGGACTGCAAGTGCCGGCTGCAGGCGGCTTATAAAATGTTCTAAAGGATTTTGCAGTTGCTGCGCTTCAACGTAGTAGCCTTCGCAGTCAACTTATTTTCAACGTATTCATCGTTGTCTTTATGGCATATGCAAAATTACTTGCACGTCACTCACATATGCACTCTGACACACAGTGCGTATAAGTAACTTAATTAGAAAACTTTTCACACACACAGACACACTGAAATATATTTAAGTTTTTGTCTTGAGTGTGTGAAAAGCAGAGCAGCTGTTTATGCAGCTCTAGTTTTAGTGCTTCAAGTTGGCATATGATCAGATTACCTCGGTGAAAAGCCTTTCAATAGCACCGAAATTTACGAACTTTTCAAGGTAATTCGCTTGCTTTTGTGGGCCATTCAGCCTAGGACTCATGCCATGCAACACCTTTCAAAGGCCAAGTAATGCGGCCTGTCCCATATCATGTACAAAGTAATCACTCAAGCAATATACCATAATATACTTGTAATAAAAATCAGTCATGCTCAAAGCAGTACGCACTCAGTGAAAATCCAAAACAAATAAATAAACAAATACAACTACCATATATATATATATTGTATATAATATATATTCCCTAAAAAAAAAACGGCATAGCAACATGAAAACGGGTTAAAATCCAGACGGCCAAGCAGTACCGTGTTGTGGTACTGCAAACAAGCAATTGTGCATAGGGAGCGTTTAGCTCAAATCGATTTCGAGTTTTTTGGTCATTTTTGGGCAGCTTTAAAGTTGGTCCTTTCCCTGCTGCGCCACTTGGCCGAAAAATTGCAAAAAAAAAAAAAAAGGAAAGCAGCCAAAGCAAATCCATTGAACAAACAAATGTGGAATCAAGCAAAACATTGATCCAGACTGTGTTCTTCTCTCGTTCTCACCATGACCAGCTAACCGTAGCCATATTGAACACGCTTATGCACACACACTAACACACACGAGCACACACACACTTGTACACAGCAAGGCAACAAACACACACACAAGCGCAAACACATATACAATGTGCCATATATGAAGCGACAAGCGAAAGCTTTTATAGTTACAGCTGTGCTCTTTGTGTGTGTGTGTGTGTGTGAGCGCCCATTGCTGCTCGTGTTGCTTTTGTTGTTATTTTCTTGCTAGTTGTTGTTGTAGTCGTCCATTTTTTATTAGAAACAACATCGGTTGACGCTATTGGAAAATGGTGAACATATTTGTCCCTGGACAGCAATTATTGTTATCGTTATTGGCATCGCACGAGATTGACTGAAATTTATTTCAGTTTGAGTGCAATGCCGAAAAAGATACACACACACACACTCGCACACACACAAACAATTCAAAATGAAAGCAAAATTAAACGAAACGAAACGAAACATGTTACAGTTAGATTCCATTTGAAGAGTTCTACTATTTCTTCATACACTTTACCCAGCAAATGTTTGCCATGCCTCAACGCAGACGCCAAAACGACAAATTCTAAAAATTCTTACTTTTGTCTGGCGTCCAGAAGCCCAAAAGTTTCAGCAAAGGAAACAAAAAAAAACAACAACTACAACAGGATTGGCAACGGCAGCGAGTACAAAAAGCTGGCCCAATTTTAAAATGAAAACGAATCATGTTCATGAACAAACTAAGCCATTCGCATGCCAAAGCTGCAATACTCTTATTTGCATTGTGTTAAACGTTACGAAAGTGGAGAGTCCATAAATGTGAGAAGTTAATTTACATAATGTCATCAGGTAAGAATCAAACTTAGCATTAAACGTTAAAGCACCTTTTAGAATTGAGACAACTTTTATTGCATTTGCTATATTTTATTTATTTTTTAAATTAAATCTATTAATTTTATTATTAAATTAAAAAATATAATAAGAAAAAATGTGTATATACGCTAATCTACGTCTTTAGCCCGATGATTACACATTTTGCCAATAGGTTCACATCAGAGTTTGACCAACGACTAAGGGAATACATAATGTATTTTCTTTGATTATACTCTTATTGCTCCCAAGGACGCACATGGAGATGACTCTATTAGTAGATAATCGAAGAGAATAGGGACCTACAACTTGTAGTCGAGCCTGAACGTTGTCGTCTTTAATTAACAGGCATTCACTTAGGCAAAAAGCCTATTTTTGCTAGCTTTGTCAGCGCTAGGATAATGCACCAGTGATGTAGGGTGGCATCAAACGACAGACGTTCAGAGGTGAGTACACTAACACAACGCTACCGAAGGCCAAATAGTGGAAATATGGATTACAAAACTTTAAAATTTATAATACAAAAAGAAGCAAAAGCGCAGAATTGAATAACTAAAAAAGGATAATGGAGATAGTGCTCTCAATCGTGCCCATAGGAGCCAATCAAGATGACCTGGAATAGAAGAAATTGGGGATAGAACATTTTAAGGGCTATTATAATTAACATAAGACACGTAAAGTAAAGATTTCGAGTTGTACGTATGTAAAAAAAAACTTATTAAATTTCGATCATTTTATCCAAATTTTAAGTAGTACAACAGAGTGCTATTAATATTACTTTCAATTTTAAAGTACATTCTTCACTTCTTATTTTCATTTTGATTCACACACTTGACAAAAAGAGCAATAAACTCATAATAAATAAACGATTCCAGAAGTCAATAGCTACTGTCAGACCGTAAAATCTATTCAGGAATTGTAATTTGCAGATGGCCAAAAAGGTAAAACGAAAAAGGTAAACAAAAAAAAATAAACACATAGAAGGTGTTGCCATCGAACTCGATTAGTTTTGTATTTGGAGGTGTCTACTCCTGTCGCATCATATGCAAGCCCCTCGCATTACAGGAAGTGTCAATTTCGATTCCTGATATACTCCCACAAAGCATTAGACCAGACCGCGTGCCCGGCAACAGTCAGACTTGCTTTGGCTTTGTTTTTATTGAACAATTTTGGCCCTTTTGTACTTTGTCTTCGTAGACAAAATCATGACCGTTGTTGTTTTTGCAAATTGTGCGGTTTGTTTTTGTTGTTAACAAAGCAAAGCAAAGTAAAGCGAAGCAAAAAAAGGAATTTAGAAGAAAAAATTAGACAAAAAGGGAAAAGATAAATGCGGGGCATATATAAAATACAATAGCGTGTGTTTGCTTTTGTGCCGTTGAGATTTTCTAATCAGTTTTTGTAATTGTTTTTTTTTTCTCTCTTGTCCTGTTTCCTTTTCTAACTTTTTTTTGCTTTTGTGTATGTGCTCTCAACTGGACCAGCACTTGGTGCGGGTACGGCTGTGGATTCGGCCGGGTTCGGATCTGCCACGTGCACACAATTGCCAGGATATTTTATAACTTTTGCCTAATTTTAAGCGCTTTAATGTCGAAGATGTGTGTGGATTTCTAATTGTCTCTGTATATGCCAGAGAGCCTTTAAATTTTGGTCAAAAAGTATACTGGACTTCAAGATTTAATTTTCAGATGCGCATTTTTAATGGCAACTATGGGAGCTATTCGTTATATGGGTTAAAGAGCGCCATAAATCAAATCTTAGATTGCTTGGGGTTTGGTTGTAGTGGAAGTATCGTCCGTGCGGTAGAGGTCAATTAGCAGCACAAAATACAATTCATTATCTGAATTATCTGAAGTTATTGCTATCGTTTTATCGTCTGCTCATATCCTGTCGACTTAAGTAATCATGGCTGTTGTTACTTAATGTTACTCTTTAATGTGCTGAACTTACACAAAATATCGCTTGACTTCTTTAAGTTTCAATTCTGATTTTCTTCTTCTAAATGACATCATCTTAACTAACTTATACAAAAAACAAAGTTTCAAGTCTTGACTTATTTGTTAAGAACAAATCAGAAAGTTTTAATTTTATTTTTAATGCTTTTTGCGTGAAATGGGCCGGAGGTCGTTGAAAGGCATGACAAGATGATTTTACAATATAAAGGACAAGAAATCTGATATTTCTTTGGTAAAATTTGTTACTGTGCTTGGTAATTGACAGAATCTGTGTAATGCTTAAATAAATATATCGATATAATTATAAACACACGAAATGCAAAAACAATTTAATAATATAGACTAGGGGGCTTTACTAAGGGGTCTCGGGGGCGTCTTTACTACACATTTCATTTTGTGACTTAAAAATCAAATGATTTACAAAACTGTGCACATGGCATACAAATACATAATCCATACATTTTCCTTACACTCTTCCATATTTTTGTGCTTTCAGGATTTATCGTAATATGTAAGGAAATAACAAAATATAGGTAACATAGTGAGGTTCATTTGAGAGCTCCCTGAAATGCAAAACTTTGGATTTTTTCTCCTCCGTGGTGCATTATAATTTTTCTAACTTTGCGCCACGACAACACGACGTACAGTTGACCATGCATGAATATATCATACTTTTTCGAAACTTTGTCCCTGCGATTTGTTGATGGTCATGGTAAAGGTCAATCTCGCAGGGAACTGAGAGCGTTTCAGCACGAACGGCATATCGATATCGCCTTTCGTGCCTAAAGCTTTTATGGGTATGTGAACTATAACTCTGGCTTTATCACCCGTGAGAACGCGTTCTGCGTATTACCTGCTCCTACCTTTAAGTGCAAAACAGCTGGTGGCAATCCAGATGGTGTCACGAAAAACAAATATTCCACTGGTAATTTAAAAGATACATTCTCTTTGTCAGCTGCGTCCGCTCCAAGAGATCTGACTGTATCAATTGAATGACACTTTACAACATCTCCTTGCAGTCTATTGAGAAGGTGTCAAATTCCACTTCTTTCTACCGATGCAAAATTTTGGTCATGATATGGAAGTATACAGACGAATTAAACGTTTAATTTACGACAGCAATCGGTTGTTGAACTAATTGGTTATTACTTCAAAATACATTTTTTTTAAAGCAAAAAATTCTCACTGAAAGAGAAAAAAGCTCAATTCATAAATAAAGAGAATTTTTGCTTAAGCCGAGAACTTGCCATCTTAAACGTCAATTACTAAAAGAAAATCGCTTAACTTTTTATTTTTTAGAAAAATCAATTCATATCCCTAAAGCAAGAATTAGTCAAAATAGGCGTGACATTATGCAAACTACAGTTTCTGGTCCAGTATATGTATCTAATTCAGCTTTGCAATTATATCTACGAAATATTTAATTTTCATTTTAGTTCACTTATTTGAATTTTTATCTATCTTTTTTTTATAAATTGTTATTGATCCTGAAAAAAAAAAACAAAAATAAGAGTTCAAAGTTTGCTATATTTTATGACCTGCCACTTGTAAATCGACTACCGAGAGCTCTTCTATAAAATTTGATGGTTTCAAGTGTTATAAATAAAAGTATTAATTGCCTAGTATTTCGTTGTTTTCGTTAGAACCGTTTTCTGGAAAATGGCAATTTATGATATATAGTTAAACCCTTAGGAACGAAAAGACCAAAAAATCGTGAAAATTTCAATGCTAAAGCAATCAATGGTTTACCATAATATTTTACATCACTCCAAAGACAAGTCAATAACTATTAATTGCTATTTCAAGAGAACAGGGAATATTAGCGAACTGTCGAACCGCAATAGAAATGTTGTAGTCAAATGGCAATTTTTTTGCCTCCGAAGCCAGTGCCAGCTGTGATTCTTAATCAAATAAAAATCAGAGAGTCATCCGACTTTTATCTTGTTAAAAGTCTAAATGCGCCTTTCAAAAATGCTATGTCCTCTAGACAAAGTTTCTTCTCCCTTTTGGAATCTAACTAAAGATATTAAAAAAAACTAGAGAGATTCCCACGTTAAAAGCGAATGCAACACACTTCACTGCGGCATACGAGACATCCAAAATTCTTGCTCAATGTTTTAATCTAACCACAACTTGACGGTTGACCTTAGTGACCCAATAACCATCGCAGAGGTAACCCAATCATTAACCCTGGCTGGGACTGCATGTAACACTGAAAACGTTCATCTGGTGCGCTGCTCGGATATAAAGTGACTTTTGACAACTCTAAAGACCAAAAAGTCAAATCCATGAAGCGGAATCAAGATTTTAACCTTCATTATTAATAAATGTCTGCAGTTATGTTATTTTCCATCTGCAAGGAAAGTTTCTAAAATCATTCCGATTGGAAAACACAACTATCCAGCTGAATTGCCAACTTCATACCGACCTTTTAGCCTCTTACCGTCTGTTAGCAAAATACTCGAAATAATTGTTAAGGAGGGAGTTACCCAATTCACCGACAACAATATTATTGTTCCCTACTATTAGTCCGGATTCAGACGAGAGCACTCTGCAACTCACCCCCTTTTGCGAATTGAAAAGATTATTCACAACAACTTTTCCATGTCAAAATCAACAGGTATGGTACTGCTTGATATTATAACTGCTTTTTCCTCAAAAAAGGAGTATATCTGCTGGGTGTCCACAAGGTGCTTGCTTGTCACCCTTACTCTATAACAATTTCGAAACTAATTTCCCGGCATTATCCGGTTGCACTGCGTCCATCACGAGACAGCAATCCTTCCGTCGTGAACACTAGCGTTTGAAATAACTTACAAAACGCCTTTGACTTATTAAATACTTTTTTTCTAAAGGGAAAATACTTGTAAACCCTGAAAAAACCAAAGCAATATACTTCACCCGAAAAAGGAAAAATATTTACATCCCCCGTGAAGATATTAAACTGGGCAACGTATGCGTGGAAGTGGAATTCTAGCGTCAAGTACCTAGATATCATACTTCATAAAAATTCATATTTAAAGACCAAGTCGACGCAACAATCAAAAAGTTAAAAATTACAATTCGTACCCTATACGCTTTTATAAACACGAAGTCACGTTTAATCATTGAAAATAAATTGTTCCTATTTAGATCTATATTTCAAGCAACAATTTTCTTTGTTGCGCCAATCTGGGCCGTCTATGTCCTTAACAAGTCACCCAAAACAAAATACTTAAAATGATGTTAAATCTACACAGACAAGGTAATATTGAAATCACATAGAGTAGACTATTACGCGGAATTTTCATTCAAGATGCCCTTATTCAACCCATCGCCATATAAATGATCTGGCTTAGCTCTCTACTTATGAGACACATATAAGAAAAACTCTTTTTTTATGTATAAGTGGCGGTGACGCCAATCCCTAGCCCTGTCCAAGACCAAGCGATGTGGTTACAGTTCTCATTTATTACTCTTCTTCTTATAAATATTTTTTTTACTCGATAAGAATATTCAATATCGATATTTTACATTATGCATCATTCAGCTTTAAATGTTATAGGTATACAATTTCAAAAGTTAAACAGGATTAAGAAACGTATCTAACTAATTAAATTTGCCCTATTTCGGTTCAAACAAGTGGGTTTTGTAAATTTTTTCCAATTCAAACAAATCTAAAAACTTTGTACTTTGCATTTAAGTATATTGTGGAGTCTATAATTTTTAAGTAGCAGATGTAGTCACACAAAAACAAAAATTCAATCAAATAAGCCAAAGGTAGTACAGATAGATATACAGAGTAGCCACCGTTCTATGAAACTTTTCCAAATTTAAACTCAATGAGCAAAAACTGCCTTATACTCAAGATTTCAGATTATTATTGATAATACCAAAAAAAAAAAAATCAACATAAGTATAGTTAAAATTTTCATGCTTTCATCTCAATAGAATCATTCAATCAATCAACTCAATCGAATTACTATATTACGGTAGAAATGCTATAGATTACAATGACTTATCGCTAAAAAAAATAGCCACATACCACCATACAGTGCAGCAGCACTGTCCATATTTACCCCTCTGCTGCAAATAATTTACAATGGATTTTATAATTATAAAATACTCTCGGTATAAATTCCATAAATATTCGTGTACTCGAAGCAGCTTATTGTACGCAATATGCGGGAAATTCGAAAATTTTAAGCGCATAAAACATAGGACTTTTCAATAAGCCAATTAAAATAACAGCATCAAGCACTTGAATATTTCAAATTTAATTAACTGATTTCATTAATGGAATTGAAATCAATTGAAAATGAGCGCGCGTATGAATTAATCTTAAATGTAAATACATGCACATGTTGTCAGGCATAGCAAAAAAAAGTTGAAAATCAAAAGCCGGTGGCGTATACGCAACTTACATGTTGTCGTCCATTTTTAATGCGTTTTATTATTTGTGTCAGCTTTGGGGCGGGCAGGTTGCCTGAGTTTAATGTGTGAATCCCTAAAACACAACTGCAAGGACTCGTGTTGTTAAGTCTGAGGTTAATTTTTGTAATGCTGTGTAATTTTTAAATGTGCCACAAAAACGCGCCGCAAAATAAAGAGCATGGAAATTAAAAATGGTAAAAGGGTTGACTCCCTTGTGAAATCAAATGAAGCGACTTGTTGACTTTTGCCCGTGAAAATGCCAACTCGGTGAAAATGAAATTGTCGAAAATTCACTGCTGTCCTTTGAAATGTTAAATCACCAAAAATGCTACGAATTTAAAGAGCGGCTTTTTGTGCATCGCATCGCTGCTGTAGGCTTAACGGAATGGTTTTGTTTTCCTTTTTTTTAAATAAATAAGAGTTTGGGCTGCCCGAATGAAGGTCGGCGCCCCCATCCTCGAGTGTGTACTGTAAATTGAAAGGCAATGCGTTCATTGAGTCCACTTAAATGACTTTTTACTCTATAGTAAATTTAATTTTTTTCCTTTTTGTTTTTCGTTCTACTTTATTTTTTTTATGCCAAACGGATTGGCGCAATTACAAGCTCGTCCTTCGGCAATTAATGGCAACCAAGAAACTGCAAAAATGAAAACAAAACAAAAACCAAACAAAAATGCAAAACAGTCCAGCCTTGCTTATTTATCAAATACCAGCGGATTCCCTGCTGCTTCTGCCATTTATCTCAAAGACATAAGCGGGTGGGAACCAAAAAAAAAAAGTTAAAATAAAGCACAAAAATGATGAGAAATAAAAAAATCTCTTCGCATATTTATTCTGACCTTAATTAAAGACGCATATTGCCAGCGCCTCTTTTTTGTAGCCAAAGGGTTTAGTTTACATTGCAGCTGCTGCCAAAACAATACAGCAGAGTTGGAGCTTGCTTTCGGCATTTGCACTTTAATACTCTATAAATTGTGTAGTAACTCTAGGATGAAAGAAAAGCAAAAGGCTAAGACATGGGGAATTACGAAACAGTAAATAATATTTCTAAAAAGTTTATCCATCAATTATGACAAATAAAGGGTGTTTCTTTTAGAGGTACAAGACTTTAAATTGCAATAAAAAAAACTATGAATTACTCGATTGACATGAATTTTATTTATCCGAAATATAATCTTGTGGCATTACATTTTAAATATGATTTCTGGCATATGAGCGCCACGGCTGGCTCGGATATAGTCCAATCTGGCCGTCCAATTTTCGATAACTTTTTCCAACATTTGTGGCCCTGTATCGGGCATGGTTAGGCGTTTGTGGCTTATGCGCATAGACCAATGACTCTATATAGCCCACAAAAATAAGTCTAGCGGTGTTCAATCACACGTTCTTGGAGACCAATTCACAGGTCCAAAACGTGAAAGTAGGCGGTCACCAAACGTGTCTTTCAATAAATCGATTGTGGCACGAGCTGTGTGACATGTTGTCTTGTTGGAACCACAACTCTTGCACATCATAGTCGTTCAATTCAGGAATGAAAAAGTAAGTTTCAATGGCTCTATACCGATCACCATTGACTGTAACGTTCTGGCCCTTCATCGCTTTTGAAGAAGTACGGACTAATGATTCCTCCACCAGCCCATAAAGCGCACCAAACAATCAATTGTTTTAGATGTCACTGTGTTTCGACATACACTTAAGGATTAGCTTGTCTCCAAATTCTTCAGTTTTTTTCTTGACAAACCCATTCGACCAGCAGTATGCTTCATCGCTAAACAAAATTCGCTTTTGAAAATTGGGAACAATGACAATCGCGTTTCGGAACCATTCGACGATTCTACGTCTTGCTTGAAGACCGTTTGGCTTCAATTCTTAAATTGCCAAACCAAACTAAGAATAGATCACTTAACAGCTGTTCGCCATCTTGAACAGTAGAGCCAGCTTAAAGTTCTATACCTCGAGAAAAATTACCCTTTATCAGTATTACTATTTATTAAGTTGAAAAAATGCTGAGGAAATAGTTTTGACTTTAAGTCTTCAAGCCTTTTGCTCTGCTGCAATTCGACGATTTTTATATCAGAGAGAGAGAGAGATTTTACTGCGTTTTTGCAACAGCTGAAAAAATGTATCTTTATTACTTTTTATGGATCCATGATAAGTTAACGCTAATGGTGACCGATCGGTGAGACTTTATACATATTTTATATAAATTGAAATTAAATTTGTTTAAAATACGGTAGCACTCAAGACCCCTTCGCATAATAAAATAATTTTAATAAGCACTTGAATAAACAATTACAATTAAGTTTTGCATAAAGCCTAATCAGATCTCGCAAGTATCTGATAGCGTAGAATAATATCTCTCTCATCAAAATACTGATTACAATTGCTCACTAAAAGTTTATAATGAGGTCTTCCAAAATAAAAACTTAAAATATGGTTACTTCTTAAAATGTTTGCTAATAATTTAGTTTTTTTGGCTACTTTAATTTTTACTTCATTTTTGCAAGCTCCGGTCTTTATATTTTTTTCAAATATAAGGGAACGACAATAACTTACGAACGCCAATATGCGGTTGAATTAAATATTCTAAGTGTTTGTTTATATTTTAGGTACTATATGGCACATTATGGAAATATCTGCAATACTTCCGTATAAATAAAGTAGGTAACTTATCTACAGCTTAATTTTAATTCTGCAGAACAGAAATCTGCAGAACAGAACCTGAGAAAATGAGCTCACCAATTTGTTTATGTTCTAGCCTTCTGTATATAAAGTAAATTTATTTTCCCTAACTATGGTTAAATATATATCTCTTAATACAGCGGCATCTTTAGTTAATAATTAATTTACTTCGGCAAATGGTTGCTGCTGCAGCAAATCGAACTACCGGCCTTCCTACTCATATAGAGCATCTGCGTTTCCTTAAACTTTAACAATTTGCATGCAGTTTGTGCATCGTTTTTATTTTTTTTCGATTTAAAATTTTTTTTGGTTCATGTTCGAAACTCAAATTTACTGCGTTCGTCTTGTTTATCTTGTAGATTCAGCGCATTTTTGGTAAATTGCCAGAACATTGTTTAGAACGCTGCTCTTGTTGTTGTTCTTGTTGCTGGCTACTGACGAAAAATTAAAAAATGAAATAAATATTTGTGTAGGCAACGAGCAAAGGACTAACGTTTCGACCGGGTCATTTAAATTTAATTTCTTCTTTCGACAAAGATGAGCAGTTAAAAATTAAATAAACAAAAGCGAGATGTCTCCAAGTACCTTCATTAAAAACATCTACAATGAAATAAGAAGTGGCAAAGGTTTTGGTAGCTAAAAATTACCACTTAATATGAGAACAATGTCAGAAAAGTATGTGACCTTTATTCCTTAAATAAATTAATTTAAAAATTTACATTCGCCGAAAATTTTCAAATAAATTTTAATAAATATGCAAGAAATCAAAAACACAATACAAGAGAATATGCTTCTTTTTATTACGCGAATTTATTTTGAAGTATTTTTTATTCTTAAGGAGGTGATTGTATAGTTCAGAAATTCAATATTTTTCGAACATGACATAATCGGTAAAGTTTTATGGTTAGTGTAAATTTTTTGTAATGATAAGGCGCATATTTTGACTTAATGATAAAGATTGTTTTAAAATTTGATTTGATGTTTAATAAAAACACGGTAATTTCAGAAAAATGTACGAAATCTCTTTGGCGTCGTGATAATTTACTGCTAAATCTTTAATGTCAAATTGGACCAAAACTGTAATCCATATGCTGGCTCCAATTGGGCCATACCCTCTCCATGACGACCACTATTTTAATGTATATCCTTGATGAATTAGGGCGCAAACAGAAGCCATAGCATATTCTACCTAAACTTTTCAAGAGGCATTAAATTACATAATCAAGACCTTCAATTGACAGGTCCCAAATTTTACTTAACTGGTCTAGCTGTATGGTCACCATTTAGTTGGATTCACATATCAGACATCTTGAGCAAAAAAATTTTGTATTTATTGGACGGTTGCGCACGCCATTCACAATAGCATGACTGTCTTCACCATCTTTGAGAAGAACGGCTCTATTATGCTACTATAGCTTTCTCGAAATTCATCTAACCTGAAATTATCTTGACGGCACTTGCCCCACCCAGCATCATTACTGATAATATACAAGCCACCTGGTCTAAGTTTGGATCAAACTGAACGAATTTCCCAGTAAAGCCAGCCATGTAACCGCAATAACGCATAATGAAAGGTATTGTCTAAAAATAAGTTTAAAAAAAATCACTCCTTAGCTTTTACATAAATGACATAGTAGTGAACTGAAAGTTCTTTGATGTTTGTTTGCACATTCAACTCGACGCCAGTAAAAACTTAAATCAAAAGACTATGTCTGTTGACTTTTTCTCTAAATTTTTGTAGTTCTCTCATTCCACAGCACCCTAGATTCATCCCATTATCGTTCTAAAGAACAACTTCACTTGTTACAGCTACACAGTGTATCCAGCAGCTTCGCTTACTCTATTCTTCCAATCACAAAACTGTAACCAATTAATTAGAAACTAATTTAACCCTAATTAAAATTAACACCACTTTGTGTTATTTGAATTATTTTCTTAGTTTAGTTTCGAAGTGCTCACAAAACGAAACGTATTCAAATGAACTTAACGCAAATCAGTTCCCGTGTAATTAAATGAATTTTGTGTTGCCTGCTTTTAGGCTGCCCTACAAAATGCCATTCCCTTCGACATTTCTTGCACTTAATGTAATACGCTTGAATGCGCACCATTAATTCTAACAAACAAACCCCAAAAATAACTCCAGTGCAACTTAAGTCGTAACTTCCTCACTCCGCTTACAAAAACCCAGTCCATATTACGACAATTCTTCTCAAAAAAATAAAAAAATTAAGTATATAGCAGTTTGTCGCTTTGTCTTAACTGCCGCTAGGCAAAATAAGACGAGAAAGATGAGCACTCAAACCCAAGTCAAATAAGAAGTGGAGTGGTGGAAAGAAAAAAAAAGAAAAGAGTTATGCTCTTTCATTTTTCAGCAGTTTCAAGGAACAGGCTGCTGCCACTTCAATTACATAAAACTCACATTATGTGGCGCACATTGAGGCGAGATGGCGTAAAAGAGTTTTTAAATTAAAGGCCAGAGGCTGCAACTGCTATTGCGGCGGATGCCTGTGCCAGTGCTAGGACCACTAAGAGCCAGAGGTCAGATTGATGGCACGGTCTGACACCAGCCAAACCAAAAGCCGGAAAAAATTTCGTGTAGCAACAACAACAATAAATGAAAATACCCAAAAGTGGGAGATTTTGTGGCAGCAACAACCAACAACCGCTGCCAAATGAATGCCAAAGGCCAAAGCAATCGACTCGAAAAATACAAGTTCCGTACGTAAAAAAAAGGGGCACCAAAGAAATCACTAAAAAAATAAAATATACGCCGTGTATATAGCAAATAACATGGCGGCCAGCGCTGCAGCAGGTTGCGCGCCTCTAATTTACATGCAAGCCCATTGGGGAGTTACGGCGGGTCTCGAACAATTCATTTAAAGTTGCGTGTCGCTTTGGCGCATTTATCGTTAAAAATTAATGCTTCTCAACTGTGCTGGGCCAAATCACGGCCAGTCGGTCAACAAAACCAAAAAGAAAATTAAATAAAATAAAAACTTGGCTTAGTCAGTATAGGACGGACAGCAAAAGTGAAAGACAGAGGACGCAAACAAACATAAGAGCAGAGAAAGAGGGACGGAGAGAGAGAGAGCGACTCAGTCTATAATTGCAGCTATATGCTGCAGTTCGTAAAAAGCATTGAGGCGTTCATTGGATTATTTTTTATGGCAGCTGCCGCTGCTGGTACAATTATATCAGGAAACTGGAAAAATTTTCCATTCGACCAGCAACAAATTTAAGCTGCTTGAAATGCCATAACAGATTTATGACCAAGTTCATGAACAAAATATATATGTGTGTATATGTGGTATGGTATTATGTCAGCTTTGAGTTATCGCTCTTGTACATAAGGAATCCCCTTCCAGACAATTAGACGCAATTTGCATGATAAACATGACTGCGTCTGTGCGTGTGTGTGTGTGTGTGCGTGTGTGCAACCATCAAACCAATAAACAGCAAGACTTAACCACAAAGAGCATGTTAAAGTGACGAATATGCATGCGAGTATCTATGTGAGGGTATCTGTGTGTGAGTATCTGTGTGTGCCTGCTTGAATGACAGCCCAGTTAAGCGTTTAGCCGCGAAGCGACAAACAAACTTTTACAAGTCTGAGCTAAATTTTAAGAGCATAAGAGTAAAAGTCAAGAAAATAAAAAGAATTTTACAATATTAATATTCTTGTTGTGTGCGTGTGTGTGCGTATGTGTGTGTGTGCTTCCAGTTAAGTGCTTTCAAATGAAGTTTCATGCGTAAAAGTCATAAATAAAAAAGCTCTGCATGCTGTGTGTGTGTGTGTGCGTGGGACAAATCCTTAGAACGACAATGCCAAATGGCGACAAACACCAAACGCAACGGAAGTAACGCACTGGCATATGAAAAACTCATTTAACTCATAAATTATGCACTAAAAAAACAAATAACTCATCATTTTTCTACGTTTATCGAAGTGTTTGCTTCTGTCTGTGGGGTGCGAGTGTTTGTGTCTGTGTGGCGGAGTGTGTGAAATTACAATCCGGAGTATGTGTAATCCGGAGTGTGACCAGAATACACTTGAGCAAAAATTTGACTATGACTATGTTTTCAAGTTGATTCATTCAACTTTCTTAAGCTTAACTGGAATTATATAGTTGACTTGATGGATGCAGAATTAAGAGTTGCATTATAATGAAAACAATTGGCGGCACTTGTGAACTTCTTTATGACAACTGCATATGGGATTGCCATTGAAGCAAAACATCAAGTACTCACAATTACGAAGATCATAATGTAACGATTATCGATCTTTACTACTTTTTCGAAACATTTTTAATGTGCTTGAGGTATAGGAATGCGCTTTAATTGCTATTTGGCAGGCATTCCGCTGCTGCACTAAGTCATCACCCCTTTGTTAAAGATCAGGTTTTTGGCACTTGTGTATGAATAAGTTTTATTATGAACCAGCGATAGTTTGCAAACTCAATAACCTAATCCTTGGAAGATATTTAAGGTAAAAATTTCGTGTACTAGGCTCAAGTTTTAGCAACATTTACGTACTTTTACCATTACAATCCGTTATCGGGCTATAGTCGTTCTCAACAGCTCTCGCCAGTCGCACCTGCTCTGCACGCGCCTTTTGCAGTAGATCACCCCAAGGGAATGGTTCTCGTCCTCGTCTTTCCATCTGAGCTACGGTGGTCGCCTTCATTTATCGGCTTTCGCATCGAACGCCATTTCCCATATAAACGTTGTACCGTAATACACTGGCTGAAGAGCTCGTACAGTTCATGGTTCATTCGTACCCAATTCACTAACTTATTTTCACTGATTGTTCATAGTACAAGAAAACACTCTGCTCTGCTTAAGCGAAAAAGTTGCTTATTCTCTTCCATCATAAAATCACGCGTATTTGATGCATGGAACTTCTGATTTCCTACAATCTCTATTTCTATCTATCTAGACTCTTCTACTGGCGGTAAAATGAAATGAGGCTAATTAACAACTGCTGCCGTATTTTCTTTAGTGACAAGCGAACGAAATACAGAGGATTCACTGCGATATAATAACCGCCTAGAAATACTCTTAAGTACAATAATGTTTTTTTATAAAACTTTTTTTTTCTTTTAATTTATTTTTTAGACAAGAGCTGAATGCTTTAAAACGATTACTGATATGATATACAGATAGCAAGTATACCCCATTTGCCAAATTAAATTTCTTTTATTTTGACTATAAACTATTGGCCCCTGTTGTCTTCAAATTGCAACGAATAGAACTTCTAACCATGCACCGCCTTTGAAGAGATGACGACATAGTCAAAGGGTAAAAATTTATTCTTTAAATTTGAAAATTCCCATTGACGTAATCAGAAGTTATACGATATCATTATTATTATTAAATTAGAAATATATTGAGATGAACATTATTTAGTTTGCAAGAATTTCTCTTTTGCATGCATTTGTTTGTTCTGGGAAAGTTTAGTAATACGATTACTTAAATTAAAAATTAGCAACTTCAAAAAAATTAGGGAGGCTCACATTTTTTGCTACCTGTTACTGGTTGTTTTCATTGTTCTCTTAACAAACCCAAAAGAATATATATTTTTTCTAAGAAGTATTGCTTTGTTATATACTTGGACATCGCGAAATAATTTGACAGATAATGACACAAAGGATTTGTATATAATATAAAAACGGCTTGCCACTAAACATATCTAGCATTCCTAAAAGTTACTCAACTGATAGATAGTGTTTCATAAAATATGACTCTGAATGCTCGGAAATCATGACAACATCAGCGGTAGTACCACAAGGCAGCGAACATATTATACCTATTGTAATATGTATACATATATATATATATATATAAAGGGGTATACGTTATCTAACCAATTAATCATAAGAAATTCAACTTTTTCCTTAAGTCTCATATCTTCAAACGCGTTTTTCAGCGATTATTCCTATTACTTTTCAGTTTAATTTGATAATAGCGATGCAGAAATAATCCGAAAAAATTTTGATTCTCAGTTGAAGTCTTGTCGAATCCGTTTGTATAGTTCTTTTGTTAATAATCTAATAATAATAAATTAATAAGAGCAAACTACGTAAGTTGGATGAAAAGACAACAACAACTTGTCAATCTTTCACATAGTATGGAAATATTTAGAATATATAAGTAAGTTGACAGCTATACCTGCAATTTTTCGATTTTGTATTCAATATTTCGTACCTTAACGTCTAATAACTTCTGATTCCTGATTTCTGTCAAGCCAAAAGTGAGGAAATTACCTTACTAATTAGATTGTTTTGAATTCTCTTGCGACAATGAGATTCGTCAACTATGCGATAGCTTATATTCGGAATATTTTGAAGTTATTACACAAAAATCCGTATAATGATGCGACCATTATCAAGAATCTGTTGTAAGAAAAGCCTTATACTGACAAAGAGTAAGACGAGTGAGACATGAATTAAAGTGAAAATGGTACTTTATAATATCTTCAAAACAATGGATGCCGCTTTACCGATTAATTCAATCTGCTCAAAATAATGGGGTAAAAAAAAATTATGGACCATACCTGTGATATCGTGGCAACACTTGGAATATTACAACATTGGTTGAATATGCTTGGAAGAAGATGGAATCATGTAATCCCTTGGTTTCACATAGTCATACATATTCTGTATCATAATAAAAAAAATCGTTCTATCGTCGAAATATAACTATAATTTGGTTCAGAATTAATGAGAACATTCGTATACGCCACCGAATACTTTGTTTAGCAATAGGTGTTGGGATTTATATAATTGCAAATATGCATTAACTTTTTTTATGTTTAATTATAACCAAAGCAGAAGAGTTAGGATTTCATAATGTTAGTGCCAGAAAATGCAAAATACAAGTTTTTTTTTTTTTTTTTTTCCTTATTATTCCACTTGGGAACTTAGGGCCTCTACAAGAGCCATCCATCGAACCCTAATTTTTCGCCTGGGTCAGTTGTTGGAGGATGGATCTTCTCCAGGTCGCCTTGGGTCTGCCGATCCGTCTATTGCCTAATGGATGGATGCCAGCTATCTGCAGTTTTCTCCATTTCCTCCTCGAACTGTGCTAATCTTGATGGATCCTTTAGGGTTCTAACGGTCCATTGTTCTATTCGTGTCCGTTTTTTGAAAATGCCTTTGGACGTCATCGAACTTGGGGAGCCGTTTATGTATTCTCTTGTGTAGGTTTCTGTAATCTGTTGAGTTTTTCGATCGAACTGGTGATTGGCCAGATGCGGCTTATCCCAGTGGTGGGCTGCCACCTGACGCCTTCCGGGAGTAGCGTCTGCGCTTGGCTGCGCGGAAAGGCTGGGCGATACAGTCTTTTTATTGTTGGCGTCATTCTAGCTGGTGTTGTTGCTGTACGCCGAAAAGCTATGAATGGCGCTTGGTTCTATGGTATACCCTCCATTTAGCGTGGGGGGTGAAGAGTGGGGGGAGGCAAGGGGGATGCCAGAAATTGTTGAATTTTTGTGCAAATGGAGAAAAGCTTTCTATTAGGTAGAGAAGAGGGACGTTGGAGTGGTCATGCCTCTTGCCATGAGTGGGATTCGAGCCCACGACCCCGCGATTAGAAGGCAAGTGTATTACCCACTAAGCTACGAGGCCCCACTGCAAAATACAAGTATTATAGCCTTAATCAATTGCGAATTAAAATAGTTGATTGATGATAATCCAAGTCCTCAATGTGTCTGTTGAGGCTCCACGTGATTCCACGCTTGGTGCTGCAGACTTCTTTCATAACCTCTTCGATTACGATGTTAAAGAGTAGCGGTGACAATGGGCATCCTTGCCGAATTCCAGAATTCGTCTGAAAAGGTGCACTTGTTTTCCCGTTGTGCAGTACCGCTAAATTGCCATCATCGTAGATCGACTTGATTATACTTATAATGTTTGTTGGTACTCCTTTCGTTGCAGATACTCTCCATATCGCCACTCTGTCTACTGAGTCGAACGCCTATGAGTAGTAGGTATAGAGGGGCTCTCCATTCAAAAGCTTGTTCAGTAATGATGCGTAAAGTAGTTTGCCTTGTCTACATTCATCTCGAATTGTTGGCTCGATTTTTTCTTGAAGGCGCTCGTTCAGTAGAGTAGTCAGCACTTTGTAGCTAGTGTTTAAAAGTGGGATTCCTCTCCTTTCTTGGCAAGCTTTACAATGATTCCGCTGTTCCAAGAGTCTGGTACCGTTTCGCTGTCCCGTATGCGGGAAAAGTGCGGGTGCAACGTTTTAGCCATTAGCCGAGTATGAATTTGTAGAACTTTTGACCAGTTGTTCTTCAGCTTCTTTATTGCATTCCCGATATTTCCTAAAAATCTGCCTAAAAGAAGGAATTAGAATTGATTATATTTTTATTTTTTTTTATTTACTTAGTGTAGTTGATCTTTAAATTTAACAATATAAAAATTAGAAAATATAAATATAAAATATAAAAACATAATATAAAACTAGTCCGTATCCATAGCCTGTCTCACATCAGGGGCTGGCTAGGAACTTGTTATGCTTTATTAGCTAATTATTGGTAAAAGGTGATCGATCTGGTGAATCAAGATGAGTTAAGATAAACGAAACGATTAATCGAATAGACACTTGTTAAGAGAGAATCTCATAAAGTTTATAATTTCAAGCATAAAATCTACAAAATCGTAGTGCCAGAGAAACAGCGAGTGGCTCTGGATGGCGTAATAAAAAATACTTTGTTTAGAAGTGCTTTAGGGATGAATGAGCCCGAGTAAGAGCCTACTCAGACTTAATCTGCCGTGGCATATTCCACAATCAGACAGGGAAAGCAATTTTAAAAGGCTAAGCTGTTAAGAATATGATGGGACTTGGATTCTAGGATCCCAAGTTATGCCACGAAAGGGAAAAATTAACAAATGTGTTTGTACAGAAACAATCAATTCATGATAATGATGGTATTGAGGCCTCGAAATGCAAGTGAACATACATTCTGTAACAATATGTTTGGAGAAAATAAAAACAACTGCTACCAAAACAGATACGGGAAATGGCATTTGCTTGAAGCTGCTGACATTACTTGGCAATCAAAGCAGAACCTATGTGAAAAATCGAACTCCAGACCTATAGTTTGTAAATTGCATTATTGTTAAACGAGACTTTTTGATACATAATTATTAAATTCTTAATTCATTGAATAAAGTAATAACTTTTGATTAATGCTCTGCATGACCCAGTTTTTTAATTAATATTAATATTAGTTTCAATGTTTAAAAAAGTTCAATGGAATTCGTTATATTTTTAAGAAGCTTAGAAGAAAGTATCTTACCAAGAAAATTGGTTAAGTAACCAAATTTACTTCAAGTGTAGCATGTGTCCTTGCTACGTATATAGCTGACTCCTTTACCAATATTTAAAATTTATGACTTGGCTATTAAGTGCATATTAACAAACACTTTGTATTTGACAAACTCAACTCAGAGTTTTGCTATCAAAGCAATAAAGTGCCGGAAGTGCATATAGTATCAAAAATAAAAATGGTTGTAATGATGAATTTTTTTGTTTTAAAAAAGTTTGCACATATGGTTGTTTGACTGTGTGAGTAGCAGCACTGGAAAAAGTTTGAGTTACTCAAATGAAGGCAATGCTACATTTCGAATAGGCGGTAAGGCTGCAATTAAGACATTTTATTGAAAGTTGCTCTTTTTTTACGTTTTCTTTTAGCTAAACAAATTAATCTTAATTGGAGCATTAATAGCGTTTGCTAATCAAAACTCTTTAAACGGAAAAAGGAAATGGAATATTTTTATGCTCATTTTCAACTAGCTGTCTTTAGCACTCAGGACTCAAATGTCAACGGCACATGAATGTACGTAGCAATGCCGCCTTGCTAATTACTCCCCAGAATCCTTTTAATGCGATTACACTGCTCGAAACCAACTCATCCCGGTTTCCCCGGCTCCCATCACTTTCTCTCATTTCCAATCGCTGCCTCTGTGTGGTCAACTTTGTCTAATGAACCGCACATTAGTGCAGTCGCGCAATGACAGCGATCAGGGCCCAGCTGCCATTTTTACTTGCACAGCACGCCCACAAGGACATGGACATGGCCATGTTTCATAGTGCATACACAGACAGACACACACACAGCCACCCAGACATATTCGTACATATAGTTGGTGTCCTGACTTATTGGCATTTCTTTCAAATGCATTTAACGCACGCCAGAAATTACTATGTAAGAGTCAGTGGCTGCCAGCCTTGCCAGACTGCCTGCCAATGTGCTGTTCCGTTTCCTTCCTGCTGCTGATTGAGACTATGCCAGAGAGTTCCAGGAGTTTTTTAGCTTGCCGTTGCCAATGCACTTGCAATTGAATTTCAGTATAAAACTTTGTGAGCCCACCAGGACATCCACACACACATATACTATATACTTATATACTCATCCAGTGAACATTCATTTTTCTTTTATTTTTTTGTAGAAAGTTTTACCCACGCTTAGCCAACTTGCTAGTCTCCTTTGGCTCCACTTGCCACCGCTTACGCCCTCTCTCCCTCTCTCTCTCTTCGTGTAGCACCAAGTAGCTACCAAACTTGCCCCACTGTGCCACATCATCGATTACCGACTGGTAATTTGCTTTATGTGCATTTGCTTTGCCTTTACTTAAAATAAATTAGAAATTATTGGAGCATTTTGGACACACTATATGGCAGCACTCTGTGCGTGTAAGATCTGGCGATGTGGTTACCCAATTGATTTTAAGTTTGGCTACAAATTTATTATCCACTTACGCTGCGCAACTAAATAAACCCAATACTTGCCGAAACTTGGAAATCATTTCGATTGCAATGAGTAATCCTTTTTAGTTTGCTCAACTTCGAGCAACTTGTGTCAAAATCATTCAAATGGCAATTTCGAAATGGGAGCAACTTGTTACCTACTCGCAGTTAAAGAGCAACCAGCAGTAGTTGTTGAAGTGTTTTCAGCACAATTAAACACAAACAATGATACAACCGACAATTTGGAAAGGGAGCAACTTTAGGCAAGGCGCCTAATGGTGACATGGCATTACAGAAGGCGCATACCACGGGCAAAGCATTGAGAGCGGTACTACCGGCTGCAGCTGCGAATGCAACAGCAAATGCAACTGAAACTGTAAACTAGCGCTAGAGATGGACACGTGATTGATAATGGTGCGATAACGATAGTCAAGCAGTTGTCTTTAGGGTATACGAATAAAGATATCCTTAACAGCAGCAATCCGGGGTTGCAACAGCAAGCAGTTTCTCAGTCTAAATATGGAAGTGTCACAATTCTCAAAGAACTTCTCTATTGGTATTGGAACAACTGGTTTAGTCCAGAGAATATAATGGATACGACGTTGATTGACTGACTCAGTTACTGATGGCCAAGTGATCTACTCGTAGCACTAGTGCAGAAATAATAAAATAATAAGAGTGAATAAATTTAAAGAATTTCTTTTTTGGTAATGCCTATTGTCTTCATGTGGTTCTTTTTTTTTTGTGTTACAAAGTACAAAATATCATCTAAAGAGTTGTCCATAGCAAGCTACTTTTAAATAAGAAAACTATTTTTGTAGTATTTTTGAAATACAAACTTTTGAAAGCGAGTTCGCTTTCGCGCCTGTGAGCAATTTCAAAAAGACTCGAAACGGTAGACCCCAAAATTCCGTTTGAATCCGATGAAAGTACGAGTAGTCGGAGCGTCAAGCTTCCAGTTGAGTGTTTTCATATAATTCTATAACCTTGCAACCTCATGGATACTGACGTCATATTGCAAAATTATTTTGTGACTGTCAGCATTTCTAGCCGAAATACAGCGCTCATACGCATAATTTGTAGTCGATAGCTACAAATGAGGGACCCATAAATGGGTCATAGCAGACCGCACCAGACTTATCCCACCATATATTTCTTAAACCGAGGCTATTGACATCGATATTGACGACGATGGGACGGGTTCAAAGCGCTTGACGTGGTATTATTTCTTCTTCGCTTAATCGGTTATTTATTTTTCATCTCCACATTTCTCTCCACTTGAAAATGTACGGGACCCACTTTCTAAAAGGTAAAAAGTTGGACACATATAACCGTTGGATAGAAAATAATAAATACTTCTTATACTTTTTACTTTTTTATACATTTATATTCTGCACAAATTTACTTTGTTTTTTATCTTTACAAATTTAAATCATAGAATTTGTTACAGGAACGTTTATACCTTAGCTTTTTTAATCTAAATTGGTTATCGGCGTGAAACCACTCCAATCTTTAGGTATAAGTCCGCTTTTAAAAGAGGTTTCCAGTAGCAATTCATAAGGATATTTAGCCTTCCGCTCTGCTAGATTGCAACTTAAAAGAATTAATTTGCAGATAAGATGATTTACTTATAAGAGTGGTTCGAGCCAAACTACGAAAAAAATATCAAATGTCGCATTCTATACATTATTAGACCTAAGAAATCAGATCAGTGGTTCTCTTTTTAGTGCTTAATCTATGTTTCAAAAACAGTTAATTTCTAGACTATATGTTTCCCAAACCCTAAATTGGTAAAGCAACTCTATCTTTACTGATGGTTTCACGCCGAATTGGTGCTTCGGATTAATGAAGTGTCATTTATAGTGAATCAAGCATGCTGGTAGCTGTGGCAAGTACCGAATAGCGGTATTTCGACTCCACCCAACAATAAACCGATACTCCAAGTCCCAGTTCTCTTCGAACAGCAATTATTATGGATATTCTCATGCTTCGTCTTTGCAGCGTCGTCAGCATAAGCAAGGGAAAATGTTTATTTATTTGTTTATTTAATATAATTATTGCTTATCTCAGGGCCGGGAGTATTTTTTATTGTGGTGTTAATCTACATGTTCTCCATATTCAAAACTGTCACACCACTAAATTGTTTCCCGCGAGAAAAGTCTTTGCTGGATAAACATAAGTTAAATATCTCAAACTAGCCAACAAATATTTTGCATATCTACGTACATATTTCGCATCAATCAATCAATCAATCTGGACCCTTGAAAATTAAAGGTCATATCCTGGACCGTTTCACCGTCAGAATTTTAATAACAAATTGTATGAGTTACACTCAACAAATAGCCATAACTAAGACAACTAAGATGAGGGCTTATTTTCGGAACCTAATCATCCATTAAAATTTTATCTATACACCAAAAAAAAATAAACAAAAATTATGTCTTATGGAATGGTTGCTTACAGAGTATTCCATTGTGGAAGCAGTCTTTATAAACATCTAAAATCGATAGCAAAATTAGCGTACCATATACCATATGTTTTGCTTTTTCGAACCTAATTATGGCCAGATATTTTTATTTTCCAAAC
This sequence comes from Chymomyza procnemis, assembly GCA_035046065.1. Lineage (NCBI taxonomy): Eukaryota > Metazoa > Arthropoda > Insecta > Diptera > Drosophilidae > Chymomyza > Chymomyza procnemis. The sequence goes on along the minus strand of JAWNOJ010000023.1, from coordinate 3,068,580 downwards.
CCAAACATACACAACTATTTTGGAGCTTCATTTATTCGTGACTTTTCAGCATATTCTTATCACGTTACCAACTCCAACATAAACCTGAGCTGAACTAGAGCAGAAATTACGCTTATAACTATGACCATAGCATGATGCTGCACCGTTTGCATCCCAAAAGCTCTCCAGTTGTGGTTTTTAAATGCTTTACATAAGTGTGCGTTCCATGAGTGTTCCATGTGCGTCTGTGTGTGTGTGTTTGGTCGAATCTGTGTGCATATAATCAATAGCGATTGTTATGGCATAGCAATTGGAGAGCAAAGCAGTAGTAGTTGAATGCTATCCTACGCCCATGGGTTTAGCTCTTAGCTCACCTATTCCAGATACCATTTATTTACATTCGTACAGAAAGCCAGTAATACCACGGGAATATCGGCATAGACCAGACGGCGAATGCATTTAATGATCAGCTGCACGCAAAATCAGACTACAAGAGTACGATTTGTGTTTTGGTAATTAACATAAAAGCCACATCCGGTATTTGACAGGCAGAGCAATCTGTAATTGGGCGTCCGTGTGTATGTCTCCCATAACAATTGTAATTAAAACAATATTCTTGGCACTGGAATGCAGAAAGCGGATTGCTGTGACCGTACGGAATGTTGACTGACCAAAGTGAACCAACAATGTATATAAAGTCGACAGTTTGTGAGTCTCGAACAGCTTCATTAATTGCCATTTGAAATTTATACATTGCGTGTGCTTAACTTGGCTTATTATGCCTTTTCAAAAGTACATTCTAGGCTTACACAGATGCACGCACACACAGAGCCATGGACACGAGAAGACACACACACAGATACACACAGTTACAAGCGACAAAATGTAACTTATATAAGTAAATAATTTTACTGCAAGTTGCGCTACTTCTTGGTTACAAAGTTTTTCAAATGCAATTTCTTCTAATTTTTTTCTCGAGTTTCATCTGGCTAGTTTTCTTCATGTGCTTTGAAGCATATTCACGGCATTCGCAATTAAAGTACGAATAAAAATAGAAATTTTTGTTAATTTCTTTGCTAAAGTAGCTTCATTTCTTCACTCCCCCTATCCGGTTACTGCAACTATTACCATAAAAATGTGGCAATGAGTTTGATAATAGTTTGAATATCTTTTCAGAAACGCGCTATGCATATGTTTTTGTCGCAAATTGTAAAAGTTTTTAGCAATTGGTTTTTTTTTATCGCAATACTTTATTGCTAAATTAATTGGAATTTTTTTTATTTCAACACTAATTGAACATTTTTAAGCTGAATATCTGCTTTAAAAAAAAAAACAAATATATTACAAATATATTACAAATATTATACAAAGTACCACTTACCAAAGATTTCTACCATGGACCATAAAATATCCCAAAATTAAAATTCCCAGTTTTGCAAAAGCTTTTCCAAGACAAACTCCTGAAGGTAGCTTTTGACAAATGAAAGCTTTGGCATAGCTTTAGTTTTCCCTGTTTTATTTAGGTTTACTCCATTTTTTGCAAAGTTGCAGGAACAAAGCAGAACGTACAACTACCGCAAAAGCTTTAAAAAGCTTTCTTTTGAGATTTTCCTGAAGCTTAGTTGACCTTTTAATACCCTAAATTTTCTGATTTTTATTTGCCGTATTATTAATTCTATTTTGTCGATGAGTATAGTTTATTATGATTTTAGATAGTGTTCGAGATGGCTACTTCAAAAGTTTCACGCGGTTACACATTTTGTGATTTGCATAGTCAATTTAAATATATTATATATAATTATAATGAAATTTGATATATGTTTTTAAACTCCCTTCACTATGTTTGGAAAACAATACTGACTACTTCTGGCAAGTTTTGCACAAAAAATATATATACCCTTTCCAACGTAGAAAATAAATACAAAAAGAATATTATTTTATTTTAAATATTTGTTCGGGCAAGCGCAGCAAAATTTTACTCATATTCTATCTTATTATTATTGTTTATCCTATTTTTACTCTTATTATTCTATAATTCTATTTTGACTCAACTTGCATCTGTAAATTTTCATGTAATGCTTTGTGCTTGCAAGCTGCAAGCACTTACAGGCACTTTGACATTGGCAGGACGATTAGGCTCAGTATATGCAATGATCCGAAGTGCTAGGCAGGAGGTATCTTGGTTTCCCACTATTGGTTGCAATCAATCTTCTTACATGGGCAACAGCACAAGCCACTGTTGTCCAGGAAATTATAAGGATTTAGCAGAGTCTAACAGATCTGTATTTAAGCTTACAACTTATCGGCCAGAATGTCCCAACGTAACATTATTTGAGGTAAAATCGTGGTTCCACGGCGATAGGCAAATCGAATTAGGAGAGATGTTCAAATGAAAATTATAATGTGATAAAAGCCACATATAGCCTGCTCGAGCTAGGATGCAAAAAAAAAACAGCAATAAAATGATTTGCCTTATTCAAACTGTACTTAGAGAGCTGTTTTACAATTTTGGACTTTTTGTTGATAAAAATGGGGAAAATTAGTTTTATTAATGATACTGGAAATCTTGGTTAGTCCAGCTATTTCGTCCTTAACGTCTACTTATTTATTCAAAATATACTTATACGCCTCTCAAGACACATTCATCATACTTTAGAAAAGTTAATGGTTCTTTCGACCAACCATTTATATGCATTGATATGCAATTTTCATTTAAAGTCTGTTGCGCTTTTAAATGCATTAATAATACCTGTGTCATCCGAAGTTATTGCGTGGTGACAGTATCATTTGGCACCGATCCAATATTAAATCTCAAACGAAATTCATGGTAAAACAGAATATAAATTTCAGAAAAAATACCCCAAGGTTGTTACTGTCCTATAAAACGCACGAGTTCGCTAACACTAGTATGAATCTTCAAGAAGTAATTGAATTAATTTCTTATGAATGATATGGACAAATTCTAAAAGACATCCAGCAAAGTTACCTTAAATATTTATTAAAAGTACGGTTTACTGACGATCAAAAATCTACTTTCAAAAAAAAATCTCCTTTAAGGAAGAGAAAATATATAGATGGCGCCACCATAACTTGATGGCTAGACCTGAATTGTAACTATATCTCAACGCGTAGAACATTAAGAGACAGACAGTCGAACTGGATCTGCTCCACAAATTATTGAACGTGACATGTGACATTGCTATCTTAAAACAACGGTGGTTATGTGTTCTTAAAACCACTTCTGCTGTTTTGTGGGCAACAGCACCTGTTTGCGAACGCAACTCCACGTCGAGCCAACATGACTCTTCCCATGATTTGCGTATAAACCTCAGCCACCACGATACTCCCACTAGGGAGCCGACCTCAATAAGCATGCTTGTACCATACTCAACCCGTAGCACCGAAATTCTGGGCTAGGTAACGCTCCCCTTTCAGTCCCGACAGACGCGGAATTGATATACACGCCAGTTTTGGCTAAAAAGCCCGGGACTGGTTACCCGTGCGCCTATTGTCCTGTCATTTACGCGTGCTGTCAGCATCTGCAGTGCTCCTGAAACACTCCATCCAACGCCCACTTGTTAAATACCAAGTCCATCTCGTTGACGCAGATCTGCATACAGTGGGCAAACACAAAGCACGTATTGCTAGTCTTCGACCTCGCATGTGCATGCTGGTGTGTTGCTTAAGCACCTTGTGTGCAGAAATGCGTTCAGCGATCCATGGCCAGTTAGAAAGAATCCGATCCGTTGATTAAAACCAAAGTCACGCCTGTTAGCGACGTAGTCCGCTTGTGGAATGAAGCGGTGAGTGAAACGGGCGTGTCGGTCTTCGTCATCCCAGCTGTGTTGCCAAGCACGTAGCAACTCCTCTTCTAACCGGGCCAGCTTCTCTGTCCAATTGAGATTTACCAGATCCCGGTTGAACAGCCAATCCCCTTGTTTTCATGACACCATGATCACACGGGGGCGCTCCGGAGAGCAGCTGTACCAGCGTCAGTAGAAACTGTGCGGCACACAAGTACACAACCACGCAGTATGTGCCGCTGGCAGGACAGAAACTGCCTTCTGGCGGTTGCTCGTCTCGCAACCAGGGCATACATTAAGAGACAGACAGCTTGGGCGCTCATAATCTGCAGTTGCAACCTTTGCCTAGAAATTAACCCAAGACATCTACAAAATCCGTTGGACTATAAGCCGACTTAAAGCCTGCTTATTCAATTGAGTTAATCCTATTGGAGCTGACTTACAAATATCAACAAAAAATACTGCACCTACGTCAGTCCTTTGCAAGGGTCAACACGTCTCTCAAGCTGTTGCTTCCAAATTTAATAAAAATTTATCTAAATTGCTTAAAATAAAGCCTTGGCAGGAGTTAAGCGCAGTATTCGCGCGAATATTATAAATCGCTTTGATCATTTTTGCTAAAACAAAATATAAATTCCTGTGGTTAAACTTTGAATCATGATAAATTAATAAAGGCAAAGGCGCATTTTCAATTTCACATCAATTTCTTTATTAAGGAAATACTTGAATACTTTTGCATACAATTACATAAATAATTTTAAAACATTTAATATTTGCAATATATAATTAAATCAGTTTAAAAATGCTTAGCACATATTTTAAATCTGAATAAACTCTTGTATTATTTTATTGTTTTAAATTAACCTTGCTACTTATGAAAAATAAAACACATTCGTTCAACTCTAATCTGATGCTAAAACTAAAAGAAAAACAAATTTTTTTTTTAAGTTTTAAATATTTTTCACATTAAAAACGTTTTTCACACATTTATTTATTAACTTATTACTTAAAAATGCTTACATAACATCAAAGATAGAATGAAGCACAAGTCTTTATAGTTTGTTGGAAACATTTACAAATCGGTATGTACAAGCATTAAGTTCATAGATAAGTAATATATACACATTTATCATTATTATTATTATTTTGTATTTATTTAGCATAATAGCGTACAACTGACTTCAAAGTCAGTAGCTCAATTTATAGTTTTCTTGTTTTTTTTTCAATAAAAGGAATGATGTTCCTTTGCACTTGGAGTACTCTAGAATTTTGTCATATGCCCAGCAAATATGCTCAATCACAATTTTATGTTTTTTTTTGCAACAAATTCTTATCTTTCCTCAATATAATCAATATTCTTTTATTCCTTTATAAATTTATCGATTGTCTCACTTTACAGAATCGGTTCGATAAATATATTATAATGTCCAACAAGTAGTTTTTTAAAACCTGTGTGTGGCACAATCAATTGCGCATTCTGTGAATTTTATTGAAAATAATTCTGTATCCTGAAATTGCGTCTGTTATCCTTTCGATGAGCCAATACGCCAAACGGACGTAAATAGAAATTTACATTTTTAAAGAAAAAAATTTTCATTCTCAAAATTCCCTTTTGAAAGGAAAATTCTTCTAGTATTAAGTAGAAGAATCAGTAACTATTTTGCAAGTTGCAGGTGTCATTCTTGGAAGCTTTTCAATGCTGCTAGGCACCAAGATTAGCTTCGCAATACGAAATTGAAAGATTAATTTTTTCGATAGCGATTGAAGTTGCATGCTAAACTCAAAAAAGAGTTAAAAATTCCCTTAATATATTCAAAAATTTTAATTCTGTCAAAAAATTTTACCATGAAACTGTATTTGAAATGTTTCCTAAGAATCGAATCAATGTAAATTTGAATGGGAATAGCATGAACATCAAACCAAATACAACGATTTTTTGACAGATTTGCCCTGTGCAAGCTATATCAATCGATGAATCGATGCTTTGTACCTAAATTGGTTTCAATATCTTCAAGGACAACCAAATTATTGATCAAAATCTTTTTAATTTTTTTTTTGATAATGTAATGCACTCCCCATATACCCACGGTATAAAACATAACTAAAATTCTTTCGGGTAACAAGTTTTCTGTAAATATTTTAGTTAATATTTCTAACTCTTTTCATTCTTGAGATGGTAGCGTTGATGCTGACGGTTAGAAGTGCATGGGTGTAACTGCACATACCTATTTTAGTCACCCTGATTATGCTAAAGACAACTTTGTGGAGTCGCAGACTTTTTTTGGCGTATTACAAAGATTTTTGGTATGCATATACATGATAATCCCTTTGTCCAGACATTGCAGAATACGAAGGAACAGACAACTTTGTTACCAGATCGATTGAGAAAGTATCATCGAGTGCGCCTATAATTCTTACAAAAAAAAAAATGTGTACTTATATTTATTTTTGCGCAATCTATAGTACATATTTCTTGATAATAATTCGAATTCTTTATCAAAGCTATATAGCATTTCAAGGTTTTTAATTTTATAAATTTGATTAGTTTTATGGCTGCAAGCATTTCACTTACAATAAAAACGAAATGATAATGGCAGAAAAATGCATAGTTGAGTTATAAAAAGATATGTCAAAATTAAAAAATAACTATAATTTTTAGTTATCAGAATGGTGGTAGGGAAAAACAAAGTCCAGATCTTTATATCTGAAAACAAAAGCAATATATCGGCGTGACTTGAAAAAATCCCATTCTGTCTGACTATGAATACGGTTTTTACTATTTTTTAAGATTTCTATAGCAGTATTTTTGAATAACATTCACAATAGTAGGAGTTTACGATTTCATTTTAATAGCAAATAGTTATTTTATCTCTATTTTTAGATTTATTTATTTGTTTTTAACGGTTCATCCATTTTTATCTCAAGGTACAATAAATATGATATTTTTCACCTTTTCGTGCTTATAGCTAAGGTTCTTGAAATTGCCGGTTATATAACTTTGCTGGCTATGTTTTTCTCTACTATATTTTTTTTTATTTTATACATTTTTTTTTTAATTTGACACTTAAATTTTAACATTCGGTTATATCTGCTATTTTATATGTTTTCTTATGCAGTTTGTTGAGAAATTCTTCTTCTAATAGCCAATAGATGATGCTTCTATTTGAATTTCTATTTAATAAACATTGATAAAACGTCAACTATTTTTCGGGGTTTTAAAACAGTTCTACTAATAACTTGATATGCTTCTATAATTTGATACAATTGAATTTGATATATAATTTAGATTATGTTTGATATTGGCGCATTATTCGTCATCTTCTTTTTCTACAAAATGTATTTTCTTTATGTAGTTTACTACATTTTTCGGTATTAAAATAAACGCTTTGCTTCAAAATTTCTGCTTTCATTCAAAGAATACTTATCTAGTATTTTTTGTCCTGTGTGTGGTATATTTTGCACTTTCTTTTGACAGCCTGTAGACAGCCTCACTAAATAAGAGCTACTTGTAATGTTTGCACTTTCTGTTACCTATCTCAGCCGGATCCTTTTAAAAAAATAGATTATACTCTGATATGCCTAAAACCTTATACATATATATTTTACAATTTGTAGTTTTTCTGCCCGATTTTGCCTGCCTTAGAATTGCCTCGTCCCTTTTCTTGGCTTAAGTAATTGCACCTTATTGATTTGGTAATATCTTCTGCTTGCTTCGCCTCTAAAAGTAACTTATCTTTTTGTTTTTCAAATAAATATCGTTTTCAACTTAGAACTAGAAAACAAACTTAGTAAAGTAAAATCTAACAACCAAATTCAAATAATTTACAAAAATTTGTATCTTTAAGATATTAAAAGTACAAGCGTCTTCGTAAATCAGTATTAATTAGGAAGTAGTGCATCACGCTCCTGGCTTCCATGAGCTTACTTCGCACTGGGATCACGCAGCGAGCGGGTCGAGGGCAGACCACGTAAGCCCTTCTCCAAACGCTCGGCATCTCCTGCCGAGAATCTAAAGTTCAACGACTGTCCCTGCGGCTGCGATGCACTGTTCACACCCAGCAGTATTCGCGTAGTAGCACACACTCCGTATTTGCTATTGAGTGCAGCTGGTTTGCCACCAGTTGCTTGAGCTTTTAGGTCACGTCCAGAACCACGCCTCGAACCCAACAACTCCTGACTTTCTTCCTCGTCCCGTGCGAATGTATCAGGTAACGTGCTGGTTACAGGCGGCGAATACTCCTCCGTGGCCTCGGATAAGCGTCGATACTCGCCACTACGTGAACGCTGTAGCTTCCAGGATGCTCTGCGTGTGGTTGCCACACTGGCTACGCTGCCCACGCTTGCGTTACTGTTGCTGCAATGCACTGATGCGGACGTCACGGTAACATTGCCAGTGCTGGGAGGCACCAGGCAATTGGAACTGGAACTACTTGAAAGACTAGAGTTGCTGTGATTAAGTTGCCCACCGCTGCTACTACCACTACCACTACCACTGCCACTGCGTCGTAGCAGACGTTTATGAGCGCGTTGACTTTGCTCAGGTGTTGTCTGACGCAGCTGCTGTGCCTCAGATGCAGTAGTTCCAGTTTGGGCTGGTGTATTGGACACAGGCTGCTCATCGGGTGACAGCAAGGTGTCGGTGCTCTTGCAGCAGCTTTGCTGACTGTTGGAATGTTTCATTGTCCAGCGAAAATCATTAGAGTTCTCATCATCCAGTGGCGGATAGGTAGGCGCTGCTTGCAACGCTGTATCAACGATATGCTCCTTTGAGCTACACAGCACCGATTCTGCTGGCGAAACGCATTCGTTTATGGTATTCAATGGTGAGATCTGCAAGGTCTGCTTTTGTTGCAGCATATCCATTTCGTTCTTAATTGCCGGCTCTATGCCGAGTAAGCCAAGTACCAGACGCGGATTTGATACCACAAAACGCTCAAATGTGGGAAAATCAATGCGATAAAAGTCCGTCTGACAGCTGCGTGTCACTTTTGTTGTTTCCTTGTCAGCTGGTGAGGAGGCTTTGGAGCTGGCCGCACTATTGACAGCCAAAGGCAGCAGCTGCAATTCACGACCCCAAATTTCAGGCGGATGCGAGGAACTGCGTTGTATGCCAGCTGTATTGTCTGTGGACATGCCAAAACCCATGCCCATGTCGCCGCCCATGAAATGCTTATCGCCGTCAATTAAACCATTGCGTACTGCAGCTGCTCCACTTATATTGGGTATGGAGCGTGCTGGTGGAAACTTGAGCCCCATATGTGGCGTGCTGGCGGATGTGAAGGTCATCTCCTGTAGTGCCATAATGGCATTGCGTACCTCAACGCTTAGCTGCGCCACATCCTGATGTAGCGTAGATACCTGTGAGTCTAGACGTTCTAGCGAAGGTCGTTTGGCCATATCCGCGGTCTGCTCTTGCTCGTCTGCAGGGTCGGCGGGCTCTTCGAAGGAGCCACGATCAAGACTGGTGGCTGCGGTAAAAGCACGCTGACGTTTATTGGCGTCGCGCAGCGTTATCAGCGAGCGACCACGTTGTTGCAGTCGCTGATGACGTGGACTATTCATACCCAAAAGTGGAGAACGTGCATGTAGTGGCGAAGCTGTATTTATGCTGTGCAGCGGTGAGGGGGAAGATGAAACAGCCGCTGCAGCTTTATCCTTTTCCGCTTCGCTAGTATCACCCTCCTCACGATTTTCATCGTCCTCGCTGATGCTGGGCAAAGGAAATGACGGTCCAATGTCCGCCTCCTGATTCTCATATCCCTCCCGTAGATTATAAGTCAGATCGTGCTGTATGTCATTGGCAAACTGCTGCTGGTACTCAGGATACAAGCGCAGCACCTCAACCAGACCACCCATGTGTATGCACTTCAAGTCGCAGTAGGTGAGCGCCTGGAAAATAAAGAGTCAAGAGCATTAAGCTTAAACGATTATGCACTTAAAGTAAGCAAAAGTGGGCCAAAATGGGAAACGTTGGTAAAGCTTTTGCTAGACAAGCAGCGGGCGGCATTTACTATATGTCTTTATGGGCCAAGTGCGCCATCTTTGCATGCACCACGAAGAATAAATGTACTCACACACACACACACAAACACACACACAGGCCAACTCACACATATACACTTAAATAACACTCATACGCACCATTGTTGCTGAAGTGGCTGCCACTGCTACTCTACAGCTGTTGCAGACGCTTTTCTTTGAGGAGGACATTATGACTGCTGTCTTTGCAAGGCAAACAGGCAAATAATCACTCGAGAGCCTTCAATTTGTGCCATATATGAAGAAAAGCTCATACATTGTCGGTGCATTTATGGAAAAAAAATACCTCGTCCTACATAAAGTTTGGCAGTTGGACAGACCATGAAAACCACGAGCAATAAGTAACAAGTGAATATTTAAATTGGAAAGTATATTTAAACTAAGGAACTATCATTGGAATACTGAATATTTTTAGAGGCTGTTTCCAATTGTCTAAAGATTTAAGTAAATATTAGAAGAAATTGTTCTTGATATTATTGATGTTCAACCATATCATACAACATTTTTATTGCTCCGATAAAACTTAGGCGGCAAGATGAACATAGATCGAAGAGAAAAATTCTTGGAAAAGACTTTTATAAAGTAGAAACAAAAGTAAATTTCATTTAGATTAGGGATTTAACAAAGGCTTCTGAAAATAAGCTACGACTCTTTAAGACAGAAAATTGCGAACCATAACTTAAAAAATGGATAACTAAAATTAATTTAAATAAATTTATAGTTAGTTTGCTTCAAACTTGCTTGAATTCGTAAAAGTATTTACATCATTTGTGAACAATTGATTGATGACTTAAAAAAATGCCAACATATATATGCATTGAAAATATATAATTTGAGAACATATATACTGAGATCTCTTTAGCATAAGAAATTCACAGTCCACCAATCTGAATTTGGGGTATGAAGTAGCTGAATATAGACAATAGTATTAGTCTCTGTTCAATCCTAGTAAGTATAAGGATATGGATTTCGACACCGATAAAATGTCCAGATTTGGTTTTCATCGATGAAGCTCAAAGATTAAATACATTTATGTATCATATTCTTCAGAAACAATAAAATATATAAAAGCACTTATAAAGTCACTCTATAAATTATTTGTCTGTCAGATCAAGCACAATGGGATGTCCTGTTAACCCCAAAAGCGTGAAGGTAATCTGTATCCTCTCGACAATATTATCTGAAAACAGTTAGAAACCTTAGCATGGGCATGTTGAATCGTTATTAAAGACCATTATTATACCGATGACGTGCTCTCAGCTAGACAGATGACGAACAATAATATAAATTGTGAATTAAGTTAATCGATCAAATCGAAGAAGTAACTATAATCGAGCATAACCAAATTGAAAGTAAATAATTTTGATCTGTGTACCATCGTTGCAACAGTCGAACTACATCTGCTCCAGACTGTTATTTAACGTGCCATGTGGCATTGCTGTCTTAAAACCACGGTGGTCAAATACGCAACCTGAGTGGTCCAATGCGCCAACTTACGCCCTTCAGAGCCATCAGCCGAAGCCGAAGCCAGTTCGAAATGCATATCGTCGGGTGTGTATTCCCCCCCTGGTTTGGAGTGAAGTGTATCTATCACTTCTCCTGATTTGTGGGCCACACCACCCGTTTGCGAACGCAACTCCACGTCGAGCCAACATCACTCTACCCTCGATTTGGGTATCCAATACAGCCACTACGATACTCCCACCAGGGGGCCGACCTCAATGAGTATGCTGGGACCATGCTCACCACGAGGCACCGAAATGCAGGGCTCGGTAACACTCCCCTTTCAGTTCCGACAGACTCGTCGTTGGGGGACACATACGCCAGTTTTGGTTAAAACACGGGACTGGTTACCCGTGCGCCTATGATACAATGGGCAGCGCAAACCAAGATGTGCTGGCCCAACTAGAAAAATTTGCATTTACGCATTTGCGTTATTTTTTCCGAGCCGCCGATATACAAACGATATGCTAGTATTGATATGTGACCACATAAGATGGCTAACTATAAAAAAAATGTCCGGAAATATCTTAAACAAATGATGACCAAAAACCATTTCCCAGCAGTATATCTATATAAGATGCGGCATGAGATCAATATTAACACAAATAAGAATACGTCAGATGAGAAGAATACGGAACACACTACGCAAAAGTTTCTATAAAATATGCAGACAGTAATTCGATCAAAATACCCACGATTGATCAAAGCTGACGGGTAAGCGAAATTAAAAATAAAAAATTGAAGATTTTCTTATAGAAAAAATAAAATTTTGGCTTTTTCAAATAATAAAATGTTTCTTTTCATCGAATAATATAAATGTTTTTAAAAACTAGACCTTTTCCTAAAGTTGCAAACTATTTTCTCAAAATTCATTGTTAACAGCTGAAAAATTATGCCTGGAATTGCAGTGACTTTTAAAATTCGAAATATATTCCATTGCTAAACCCTTAACTATAATCTTAAATTAATTAAATTAAATTGAACATAAAAAATATATTTCCCTCAGTAAATATTTTTTAAAAATTTTTTTTCCTTCACAAATGAAGAATGAATTTCAGGTGTAAGTTAAAAAAAAAAATAAACATATTTTATTCTTTTGGAAAAAAAAGGCAATTAAAAAATACCTACTGGTTAAAATTACAGCTAATTTTTTTAAAACTTCATCAACCACCTTATTCAAACTAAAACCCACAGACAAAATAATTTATATACATGTGAACCTCATAAATAATCTTTTTTGAAAAATCCAATACACTTTTAAAGCAAAGAAACAAATAAACACAAAATACACCAAATTCGGTCACACCACATTTAACTTTTGTTTTAGTTTTTAAGCGTTTTCTGCAAATTAATAACGCGTGAAGCAATGGTAACCTGAAGCTCACTTTTTATTGCATTAATTATTGAAATACATACAAATTAGCACACAAACACACACACTGAATCGTTGTGCACACTTAAGGCTCCTTGGCTCCTGAGTACCCAAAGCTGGCAATGTTTTTCTCTGTTATATTAATTTCAAATTCAAATAAAAGCGCGAATTTACAAAAAGTAAAGCAAAAATAACAAATGCTGTGCAGTCAGGTTGAAATGTTGTTGCCCCCCATTGTCCAAGACACGCTGTGTGGAGTTCAGTTACCTTAGCTTTTCAGTAGCCAAAACAACATAAAACCTTAATAAGAGTAAATAATTAAAGGTCATTGCAGGCAATAAAAAATAAAGTTGCACATAAAAAAGTAAATGCCATTTAATTACAATACATTTAACGGCTGCGTTGATTAAGAACACTCAAAAAAAAAAGGTATTCTCGTTGAACTTTACACGAACTTGGACAAATATGTAGCCAGCTACTTGGTACATCCGTGCATAATGTCAAGGTTTACATAGTTCGGGGGGTAAACGCTGTAAGCCACGACATGCTATGCTGTCATACCAATGTCCATTAGTCAAATTGAAAACTGCATTTGACTTTGGAATACTAAATACCAAAATGGATATTAACATACCTTGATGTCGCTGCTGCTACGCACCACCACATCCTGTCCAGCGCTATTGGTAGTTGCTGTCATCTGGCCATTGCTGGTAGCAACCAAGTGCACATTAATGTCAGAGCCCACCAGATCACCTTTACCTGTAGTAATTTCATGGCAACGAGAACAAGAAAAGGTCACAAGTAAGTAAGCTAGTATTAAATACTAGTACCAAGAACAAGCGGTGCAGGACTCAGCGTGCGTATCTCTCTGACATACACACAGTGAATCGATAAACATAAAAATAGCTGTGCCATTTGTCTAGGCAAGCCCACGACAAGAATTGTACACACCACAACTACAACAAGAACACCAATAACAGCTGCTCCAGCCTTGAATGAATAAATAAAAAGGCAACTGGTTTCTCGACTCTAAGGATGCGAACGAACTGAACAAGTTCAATAAACGCAATATAAACAAAATGAAATGTTTAAGTATGCTAGACATTTAAGCCGAAAAAAACAAAACTTACCCAAAATGGCAACCACCATATCGTCCTTGATGACTTCCATGGAGCCATTGCACAGATAATAAATATAGTTAAGTGCATCCCCTTTGTGTATCAAGTATTCGCCGGGTGCGCAAAAGTTTGTCTTGATGTGTAAGGACAGCAACTTCAGGCAGCCCTGCAAAAACACAAAATAAAAACAATCAAAGATAAATTTAAATAAATATTATTTTAACGAGTAAATGGGGGTCAAGCGTATTAGCTGAAGTACTTGACTTTATGAAAAAAAATTTTATGATTAAAATATCGAATAATAAGCCTTTTAAAAGCCTATCCTAAATTTATTTTCTTTATTTAAATATAAGGGTATTTAAAAACCAACTTATCAACCAATATTATCAAATATCTTGTTGAACTCTCGAACTTAAACCTTACAATAAATATCACAATGCGAACTGAACGATATCGCAGCATATCAGAATTTAAAATTCATTCATTCATATATTGGTTCATCTGTTTTACCAAAGATGCTCCTTTGGGGATTTCGTTAGCCATACTTTTATTAACTAAATTTAAACTGAATCTTTGCCATATAATTGCCATTGGCCAATACCAAATGTTCATCATCGCTTTAATTTGATTTTTAATTCATCGATTTGCAAAATATCTCTTCTTATAATTAAAGCATTTGTTCTATTTGTAAAAAATTTCCAAATCAAAATCTACGCCATAATATTTAGGTGAGGTTAAGCCGGTAGGCCCCAGCGAGGACATCACATAGATCAGTATGATCCTTAGTGGAACCAGAAGTGAGTCATGTTATGGGTACGTTAGTAGCCAATATGCGCGCGTGTTTCGCGAAAGCTAACAGTCGTTGGGGTGGCCTCCGAGCTGGCTCTGCAAGCAAATCAAACGTTGGTCTCCCTAGAAATCTAGCTCACGAGGTACAGAGGGCAGGGCAGTTGTATAGAAGGTGTTCTAGAGTTACTTTGACGGTTTTGCAGTTCGTTTTGTTGTACCACCTTCTCGCTTCCGACTTGGTGATTAGATGGGGTTTCCCTACGTCTTCAGCAATAATATTTAAAATGTCAGAAATAGAAACGTTCACAATATTCGTCTCACCAAAGCGACGGCAATATAGAAATTATAATTGTTTTATTTTTTTTTAATTATATAAAATTTCAAAGAAGAATTAGTCGCAAAATATAATACTACGGACCGAGTAGCCTAGGCCAGCAATATCTATTCAAATGTGTTACAATTCACTGAGCAATCGAGATATGCTTCTTGTAGTGTGTACAACAATATTGGGACCCAACAGCGGCCGCCATATTCTGTCGCCACTCTCGAGTGTACATTCTTTTGCAATATTTTCCCTGAACTTTTTTTATTTTTCTTCCACCCCCTCCCGCCCTACGGCCAAATAATAGTGGATTAAAGCGCGCTTATGCTTGTTGAGTGGTTTTTGTTTGTACCCCATTGCAGGTCCTTCTGAATAAGCTTTGTTTATGTGTCTGTCTATGGTCGTTGCTAGACACTGGGCTATTTTGGGCCGACTGCGTTGGGTTATGTGGTTGCCCTTAGACTTGTTTCCAAAGATATATAAATAAACAAAAAATGTATATATAGTAACGAACATGCACATTGTCCGCCCATAAGTGAGCTACAGTATTTTTAAATACAATGCAGAATGTTTTCAATAATCGTAAAGAATTACAATAGCATCGTTTACGAAATAACGCTGCCTCCAGACGATTATAAATATTTCGCATACGCCCAGTGGCCTTAGCTTTTATTTCTTAAATTTAAGCTGTAAGCTTTGGTAGTGCAAAGCGAGAAACAGTTTGGTAAATTTAAAGTTTAGAAATACATTTAGAAGCCTACGTATTTCACAATCGTCTAGTTTTCTATTTTTCTTGCAATCAAATATAAATGTTTATAAAAATCTTAATAGGTTTGCAATATTTATTAAATCTCTGATGTTAAATCAGAAACTACATTTTATACAAACAAATGAAATACTGTAATTTCTTCTAACAGCTCTTAATTGAAAGCTCCATGCAACGATTTTTGAGCCATAGACAATTTGCCAAGGGAAATAAATTTTCTTTTTTTAAAACTTTTGTATGCCAAGAATTACTTTAAACGTAAAATCACGTGATACTCAAAATTTACAATTCTGATGTAAGATAGCTTTTAATTTAGAAAACTACTGTTTGTATCTGATATTCCCAATGAGACTTTCTTCATAATACCCAAAAAGAATTTTATGACTTACATCGTTTATGCTGGAAAAAAACCGTGTCTATTTCTAATACATCACAATAGATAATCATCAAATTCAATAAAATTTATTGGTTTATAAAAAGACTTGTAAGTATAATATAGTATGTATGTAAGTAGTATAGTATGATATAATATGACTTAACTACATAATCATCTTTGTAAGAAGCTAAGCTACAATGTTCAAACTAGCAGTTCATTAACTTACTCAATACATTTACATTTGTATCTTGAAAAATTCAACTTTGTTCGATCCAGAACTAAAAGTCTGTTATAAACTTTAATAAGAGAAAAGACACAACGAAGTGGCTTCTATGAATCCATCACCATTTGGAAGAATTGTTCATGTTACTGCTGGCGCCATCTAGCGTGATTACTGGTCGAAAAAAAGTTTTGTGCTATGAAATCTCTATCTGTGTTTTATGTTATTTTGCCTACTATATTACTTACCCGCGATAATGATAACAATATTTTGTTTAATTTCCCCAATAAATTGTAACCAATTTTTTTTTTATTTTATTAATTTTCTCAAGGAATACTAGGAAAATCAACCATTATTATTATTAGTATGCCAACCATTAACTCTGTGAACTAACAGTGCTTTTTGTTTAACAAAACTTTATGTTCTTCAACAGGTTGCATGTGACATTGGCTTATCGGAAATGTTGGCAACAAGCTGAGTACCATCAAAGGGCTTATAAACTTTATCCTTGCTACCAGGAATTAACTTCGTTTTGGACGTTCTGAGCATAATTAAGAAACTTTCAACTTTTGGTGTAACTTAAGCATGCTAATTGAAAAATCAATTACTGTGACCACACACTAAAATTTGGCAAAAAGTTCGATTAACTTTTAGCACCCTTGCCAAAAATGGTTATTATCAGTTTGCCTGTTGGCACACCCACATCCACACATACACACACGCACTCATACACGCGCGCACATAGAACGTGCATATGACAAGGATATTGACATTTGCGTCTGGCTTATAAGCAAAGCTCAACTATTGCATTACCTGCTTCTATTTGGCTACAACAACAAAAATTTATGGCTAAAACCTTTTTACGCTTTAACTGTTAAGTCTCAGACACACGGGCGACTAACACACACACACACACATGAATACGATATGTCAAAAAGTTTACCTGCCATTTGCCATGTCAGTATGTGTGTGTATATTATGTATGTGTTAGCCAAACTACCAAAAAGACCTCAAACAGTAGTCAAAATGATTGATTTGGCTTAAATTTTTATTCTTAATTGATATTTTTTTTATAGTTACATCTTACTATACTTTATTTATCGGGTTACAACCGACCTTACAAGCTCTTGCTATGATCCTCTGCTTTACGCGGGTATTAGTCCTCCTCCACTTGGTCTTTCCATCTGAGATTAGGTCGTCACCTTCGTCTTCCTTCTTTAACTTTCGAATCGAAATTCGTTGTGCTTTAAAACGCTGGACGACATCTATGTCATTGTAGAGCTCATACAGCTCATGGTTCGTTCGGATACGATAGTCGTCGTTAATCCGCAAGGGTAAAAAGATTTTGCGCAGAATTTTTGTCTCGAACACTCCAAGCGTCCGCGACACAACCCATGCTTCTGCGCCATATAACAGCATGGACAAGATGAGCGTCTTGTAGAGCGTTCATTTTGGCGAACGATAGAGGTCGCTGCTACACATTTGCTTACTGAGACCATAGTAACACCTATTGGCAAGTTTGATTCTTCGCCTAATCTCCAGGCTGATGTTATTATCGGTGGTGCCAAGGTACGTAAAGTCCTTGACAACTTCAAAAGTATAGCCGTCAGCAACCACATGGAAGCGCCGTGCATCCTTATTTGTAGACAGCATATACTTTGTCTTGCGGTGACATCTCGCTTACAATGCTCAGTGATGTCAATATCATCGCCGTATACAAGGAGCTGGACACTTTTGTAGAAAATAGTGCCAGTACGATGTACACCACCTTCCGCAGTACACCTTTCATAACAAAATTAAAGAGGTTGCACAATAGGGGCTCACCTTGTCTGAAACCTAGAACTCTATTAAAGGGTTCGGAAACGTCGTTTTCTACCTTAACTGATGGTGGTGCTCAATGTAATTTTGCAAAGTCAACTAAACTTCGCAAGAATGCCGAACACGTATAGTGTTACATAGAGGCGCTCCCTTATCGGGCTATCGAATGTAGCTTTATAATAGACAAAGAGATAGTGTGTATCGATCTGTTTTTCATGGGTCTTTTCCAGGATTTGGCGCAGTGTGAAGACCTGGTCTATGGTCGATTTGACAGGTCTTGAGCCGCTGAGATATGGTCAGTGTGTTGGCATATATACATAATATAATTAATCAAGGGTTAAAATAATAGAGAAATATTTCCGTCTTTCATATTTAGTATTGACGGTGATTTTCCAGTATATCATCTGCTGATCGATTGAAAACGATACAGCATCATAGACATCCCATATAAATTATTGCTTTAAACTATTTGCGAATATCTATTTGCGTCAACAATTCATTGTTTATTGAAATTGTTCGGTTTTGAGCCGAAGTATTGTAGTCATGGGGGGGGGAAGCTTTGCTTTTTTTTACAACTCAAAGAAAATTATGGTTGTAGCTCAGCGATTGCTTTGGTTGTATGCAGGCAGTTTCTACAAACGCGAAATTGTAAGGGATTGCTTCATCGCAACGTAACAGGCAACGCCAAATAAGTCCATTACAATAATACGAAGATCAGAAAGTTTTGAAAAACTAACGCAGGGGATCGATAATGACCACAGTTAAAGCGATTGAGCGGAAAACTAAAAAAAAAATGGGCCAAAGAAGGACAAATTGGATTAATACTTGGACCTCCCCAAAAAATAAGCAGTTTTTCTAGTCTGCTAGATAGATGGGAAAAAGCAGTTTATAACAAAGATCGGTATTTTAAATGTATGTAAAGCCTCAAATTAAACCAAAAAATAAATTAAAAAAAACGGCGAAGGCAAAGTTATATAGCAATAATTGCTATTATTAGGATAAAACTTTTGGAAATCATTATTTAACGATTCAGCGTAAGTTGATCATTGCCTTAAGGAGATACCTGGAATCTATGTGACGCTCAGGCAATATGTTCTTTAATTATATATAATTATATTTTTTACAAATCGATACGCTAAAATGAAATGTTTAATCAGAATTGCCCCTACGAATATTCAATACACGCATAGTACGAAACTATATATTTTAGAGATTATTTTCTTATTTTTCTTGGGAAAAAAAAAAGAAAAAGAAAGAAAAAAGAAAAAAAGAGTTAAAGGAGTTACAAGTGTTCAGATAATTTGGAATGTTGTTGCAGCGTCAAACAGTTGAAGATAACCTCAATCTACAGGATAAAATATTTGGATTTGAATATTTTTAATTTGGATATTTTTAATTTGGATATTTTTAATCACAGTCAAAGCAAATATGAAGAAATTGGTTTCATATTTACATTCACAGACACTAAGATGGATAAACTACACATTACGAATGGATCACAATCGCATGATATAGCTTGCACTTAACATAGCTACATGACACAAATGTCAACCCAAGCGTTTTGTAATCAACATTGTAAAATTCATTAAGAATCTTGAAAAAATTGGTGAGAATTGTTACCGAACGGAAAGTACTTATAGAGCAAGTCAAAATCCATACCAAGTTTATTGCTAAAAGATGATGATGAATTTCATTTAGTTTAAGTTGCAAAGTCTCTCAACGATTTTTATCAATCAACTCGATCATCCCGACCACTGTGCCATGTCTTAAGCCTGACTGCAAGTGAGCCATTTGATACATACACACACACACACACACTAACCTAAACATTGGCAAACAAACGCATACACTTACACGAGCGACACTTTAAGTAAAGGCAAACAGTGTTCTGAAGGCAAAAAGTTGACTTTTGGTTGTTTCTCTGTGTGCGTTATGTGGGTGTGTGTGTGTTGTGTACGTCTGTATGTATTGGTGACTGAACATGCTGATTGTTTCGTTGTATTGTGGGTTGCAAATCGCTTTTAAATCGACAAATGCTCCCTCTCCTGTTCAATTGGCAGCACAACATAGTTCACCTCCCTAAGTACATGCAATCGTATCCCAGTCTTATCCCAGGTATCCTTCCAAACAGAAAAAAAAAGAACCAGCAACAGTTTATCGATTTTCACTCACCTGTGAGGCTGCCTCAAAAATCGGCAACTGTAATATCTCACGATGTAGATGCATGGAGACATCGCCACGTAGCTCCTCGGGAAATTCGCGTAGAGTCTGTGAATGGGAGAAGAACAAGCAAAAACTTGTAAGGCAGAGAACGCAAAAAATGTACGATACATACATATGTGTAAATGTGTGTACATTATAAAAAGACTACTTACACACAAAGACACGCTCACACACACACACACACACACACATACATTGATACAAACAGCATGGAATGAAATTGAATTGAATAATATTGTCAGGAAATGTTTGACATCAGGGGAAATGTGCAATTTTTTCGCAGTTTTATTTCGCATTTTCCTTTGTACACTTTCAGAAAGAAGTTTATTCACTTTTCGTATACTTTTATATCATTTCATGGATAAAAAATAATATAATTTCGTTATTATAAATATAAAATTGTTAACGGGCAACAACAAATTTCAATTACAATTTGTTCAAGAGCATATTCATCATGAATTTCAGTTAGTTAATCAATTTTAATTATTCTTCTTTTATAATTTTGGATTTTCATCAATGCTTGATAAAATTATTATATTCATCTATTGTGGAATTTCATATTTGAGTATGCATTCTTTTTAAAGTTGTAATGCTTATTGGTTTCTACTTATTTATAATCCCGGTATCTTGTTATCTAATAAGTACTGATCTGGGCAGCAAAATTAAATAATGTATCAATTTCGAATTCCATCATAACTAATATTGTTCATATGGTTCGACATTGAAACAAATAGTGTTAAAAAGGAGCAACATATAGTTAAAAATATTGATCTTGACACATAAGCTGGTACTGCTAGATTTGACTATTTATTAAATTGTTTTTATTCTTTAACCTAATTTAAATTAAATCGAAAATTGAAATTTATGCACCAACTTCATAAGCAAATTATGGCGAATTGGTAGGGTAATGTAGTAATTTGTTGCATCAAATCTGAAACCGGTGTCAGAATTTGAAGAATACAAAGCGACGAAGATTTTCTTCTGAATAATAAAATAAGCTATTATTTTATTTTTAAGTGAATCTTCGGTATATAAGTCTCTAATTATCGCACGGTTTAAACTAAACTTTAAAACTTTATTTTTTTTTCAAGAGGATTTCTGAGAAAAAAATAACATTTTCTTACTGTAAGTTTCATTACAACAAGTGTCTTATATTCAATGCAACTTCGAGCATTGCTAAAACTGTTCAAATTATATTTCGGTACAATTGTTTGATATTAATTATATGTCGTTAAGAAATCAAATTTTTAAAGGGAAGTGAAGTGCATTACAGAGACGCCTTCAATCAAATCGTTAACCGAATTTCTTTTTTCACACAAATATTAAAATAAAAATATTATTTATGAGCGGATTTTGCAGTTTTCAAATATGATAGAAAAAACGACTAAAGTTTTTTTTCAAATATGATAATCATAATCGTAAATGTTGCATTTTATTACGAATTCTGGGAGAATTATTAGGTTTACGGGGAGTGTGAATTCACTAACTCAGTTTTTAAAGTCAGTGGTCATGACAACGCTTACTAAAAAGTTTTACTTATAATATTATCAACCTTTGGGGCCTCGTAGCTTAGGGGGTAATGCACTTGCCTTCTAAACGCGGGGTCGTGGGTTCGAATCCCACTCATGGCAAGAGGCATGACCACTCCAACGTCCCTCTTAAAAATTGCTTCTCTACCTAATAGAAAGCTTTTCTCCATTTTCACAATGCCTTTCAACAATTTCTGGCAACCCCCCTTGCCCCACTCTTCACCCCCCACGCTCAATGGAGGGTACACCATAGACCCAAGCGCTATTCATAGCTTTTCGGCGTACAGCAACAACACCAGCTAGAATGATGCCAACAATTAAAAGACTGTATCGCCCAGCCTTTCCGCGCAGCCAAGCGCAGACGCCACTCCCAGAAGGCGTCAGGTGGCAGCCCTACCACTGGGATAAGTCGCATCTGGCCAATCACCAGTTCGATCGAAAAACTCAGATTACAGAAACCAACACAAGAGAATCAAACATAAACGGCTCCCCAAATTCGATGACGTCCAAAGGCATTTTCAAAAAAACGGACACGAATAGGACAATGGACCGTTAGAACCCTAAAGGAAGAAATGGAGAAACTGCAGATAGCGATAGCTGGCATCCATCCACAAGGCAATAGACGGATAGGCAGACCCAAGGCGACCTGGA
Organism: Chymomyza procnemis; assembly: GCA_035046065.1. NCBI lineage: Eukaryota > Metazoa > Arthropoda > Insecta > Diptera > Drosophilidae > Chymomyza > Chymomyza procnemis. Next base: position 3,046,072 of record JAWNOJ010000023.1, on the reverse strand, counting down.
GAAGATCCATCCTCCAAGAACTGACCCAGGCCGAACACAACATGGGACAGAGCTAAACAGACGGCACAAATTAGGGTTCGATGGATGGCTCTTGTAGAGCCAAAGTTCCCAAGCGGAATAATAAGGAAAAAAAAAATTATCAACCTTTAGTCTGTTGGTACTTTGATTGATTTTTAAAGACATGTTTGATGATTGCTAATAAGGCAGTGCGATAAATATTTTCCATTTTATTACCATTAGATTATATACATTCTGAAAATGATATAGCATTGGCCTCGAAATCTGCTGGAACGGTAGCCACGACATTATAAAGCGATCGTCGAGCACAATGTAACCAATATAGGATGTACAAGACAAACGAAAATTATTATTATACTGTAGATAGTATTGTCTGGTAATTATACACCTTTCTTATTATTACCAATTCCACTATCGCTCACGTATTAAAATCATATTTGAAGTGTTTTAATATTTTGAAAAATGTACATTATATGCAAAGGATCTATTTGCTACATACATTTTAAGGTAACTCTTGGAAACGGAAAAAGGACAATTCTTTCTCAACGAATTATTATCAATGAAGATGAGATAGTTAAAAAGCCAACCGAATTTTTTAATTCTCTTCAACTGACAGGAAGAGTGCTACGTCATGATAGTCTTAAAATGCGAAGCGCATACAATTGTATCAGACTTGTTGTGAAAGAGATAATGACAAATTTGCTTAAAAACTACGATGCTGAAAATTCAAAGGGGAAAGCGTATGAATTCTAAAAACTTTAACGATTTCACCAAATCTACTAAGCGATTTGAATATTCTTCAATTCATTATTCATTTTGTTTTCTGATTGACTATACACAGATCGCAGTGTCGATTATCGAAAATTTTTGCTTTTTGCTTAGAATATCCTTTTTACTGTCATTTCTACGGCTGGTTTTGTTGTTTCTTGAAATTCACTTTATGATTTTAAGTTATTAAAAGGCAATCAAACGACATTAGGCAACTTGATTATAATGCTTTAAATGTAAATGATGAAAAAATCCTAAACAATGCAATGTCAAGAAGCATTTCAATAATAAATTACTCAAAATAAAATAATAAAACCTCCTGTCTTTCAATCTATTTTCAAAGTACCGAGCGATAGAGGTACTTGTAATTAAAAAAAAAAATTGCGTAAATTCACTAAAGACAGTTTTTTCTCTATTTTCTCTTGCCTTGAATTTAGTTTAGTTAAGTTCAAAATTCGGTGAAAACAGTTGGCTGTCCTTTATTTCTTATATTGAATTCAGTTTGAAATAAAGAATTTTCAGATTTTTCAAATTTGATTCAAATGTTAAAAAAGTATCTGAAATAGTTTTAAACATTAGAACTAGCATATATTGCGAATATTATTTTAAGAATGTTAAAGCAAGCTAAATAATTATGCAAGAGTATACAGAATTCACTTGAAGCTTTGCATAAGGTATCCACCATTTTGTTGCCATATGTAAAATATTTGAAATGTTTCGGTTTGTTCCGTTGCTTGTGGTAAAGGTTTTTCTTTTTTCTTTTATTTTTTATTTTTATTTTTTATTTTCTGTTCTTTACGCCGCATAAAATTTTTGTCGATTCGCCTTTTTGTGCATTTTATTTATTTATTTTTTGGTTTTTTTTTTTCGTTCGGGGTGCCAAGGGTTATCAAGTGTGTTTGATAAAATTGTTGCCAGGATTAATATGAAAATTGAAAGGTATTCGCCATTTGCATGTTTACAAGGATGTCATGCGCGTGCCTGCGTGTGTGCGACTCTGTCTCCTTATTCTGTTGTCCTTATTGTGTATCTGTGTATCTTTGTTTGTTTATTATGTGTTTGTTTATCAGCCTGCACGTGTCTCTGCGTGCAGCTACAACCATTTGCAAGAGTTATCTACGAATTTTTGCCGTTTTTTTTTTTTGCTTTTTTTTTTGTTTTTGCATAATTTATGCTTCTTGTTGTTGTTGTTACTGTATATAAATAACTAAGAACAACAAATAATTTGCATAAACAAATCCAAAACATATTAAAAGAACAACAACAACAAAACAAGATTTTTTCGGTGAATCTCAATAATGTATGTACTGGATGACTTGATTTGCCATAAATGTCATATGTTAAACTAATAAAGGAATCTTTTGTCCTCACGCGAATTTATGCCGAAAAGCTTATCTTAAATTAGAATGCATTGGTACAGTTTGCAGATATCAACAGTTCCAACGAAATTTATTCTCATCTAAGCCGATTACATTATTACACGCTTATGAGCTTTGAGCAATATTATATCCTTCTATATTTAGCATGTGTGCGTCTATATAGTATGTAAATATGTTTGATTGTATTATGAGATTTAATAACGATGTAAGTCTTAAATTCTTGACAAACGTTTCGTGAGTATATCAAAGGATATTGAAATTTGAAAGTAAAGATTATCTGATATCATTCATGTAAGCGAAACACAATAAGTTGAAGGAGGCCAAAATGATAAATCCCACTTTTGAGTACATTTTCGTATAACAGAAATAGCAGCTTGTAACTCCTGCTTGAGGTCTTGTATCATGGATTTAGATTTGCAGTTATAGAACTTCCATTCATATCAACACTCTTGCAGAGTATGAGATGCTTGAAATAGTCTTTCAAAATTTGAAAGTCACTGATGATGTATAGCAGTTAGAAAAAAAAAAAGATAGCTCATAAAGTGCATGCGTTCTTTCTTTATTGGTTTAAGGTTTTTCAAGAATCAAGTATGAACATTTTTACCTTAACATTCCTTTACCACGAAAATTGACATAAGCTTCTTTCAAAACATTGTTCTTCTGGTATAATTCGACATCATCAAGTTAACCTTAGTCCTAAAATTAATTGCATCCCATTTTAAAAATATCAAGTTTTTTATGCACAATTTGACCACTCATCGATTTTTTAATATTCGCTAACTTACAGTTAAATATTTATAAGCCAATAAATTATTTACACAAAATAGAAAAAGAAGAGTGTACATCAAATAGTGATAGAAATCAAAATCGTTTGTTCTGTATGGTTAACAATACTTTCGAAACTATAACATAATTGAGGCTGTATTCGCAACTTATGAGGAAAAGAATACAGAAATCGAAATCTAAATAATAGCAACAAAAAAAAGCAAACAATATCAAATATTATAAAAAGCTATAGTGTGTTCGGTTATTAACTGAAACCCACAAAGTATAACTTCGAAACGATGATAAAAGCACAAGCCATGCCAAGTGAAGTTGTTATCACTTGTCATAGCCAAGTCGCTTCGCATCTCTTGTCGCCTCATTTGCAGGCAAACGCTGTCACTATAAGGAGCTCAGTGTAATTTAAGTTAGAATTAGTTCCCCGATGTATATGTACATAATTTCTATATATAATATAATAGCTCCCAATCTTTTAGAATCCTTTATCATGAAGAAATAAAAGGTTACTCAAATTATACAACATTCTTGGCTTTAAGTTTTATATATTTCGGAGAAATTTTAACTTTCTAAAGGCTAAAAATAAAAAAATAATCAGAAAAATATTAATTGTCATTAAAAAATAGTTAAAAACAATTCTGAACTTAATAGACTGGTTATTACACAACACAATTCTTCATGAGTTAAAAATTAATGACTAACTGAAAAAATCGTGTCTTTACGTTAGAGATATCTGTGAATTGACCAAACTTAGTTTACTCCGTTTTATTCCAAACCATTTTTTTTAATTTTTGATAGTGTCGCTGTTTGTATCATTCAATTAAAAAAAAAGATATTTTATCAAACGTAAAACACAAAATTTTAAAAAGGATTTAGGCGTTCTATCGGTCTAGTATTTATGTTTAAAAAATATGTTGGCTTATTGAAAAAAAGTATATGGTCAGTTTGCGTAACCTGATCCAATTATTGAGCTATTTTCGATTGAGACTCAAAATGTTGACCAATCATATCCATTCGCATCCATCAAAGAAGCTAATAATCAAAAGGAGCAATATCTAAAAATGCGTCAAGTGAGGCCTTCGATTTCTGAGTTTTCCGATCAATTTTGACCTGGTCGCTTGTTGCACAATGCACGATATTATTGAAACGTATTATTCAAAGTCCATAATACTTTCCAACTTGATATTTCGTCGATTTAAATGCTTATGTTATGTGTTTTATCAGACTTAGTGAATACGATTTAAAGAGAAAATACGCTTTTCGAGATCGGTCGACCTTAATGGAAACGGCACCGAAGATCGTTGCTTTTAAAATAATTTCCAATGATTTTAGGATTTCAGTTTGCATTTGGCCGGGATCTTGATCCAGTCTGACTTTAAGACCCTGAAATCATCAATATTGAATAGTCACTTCCACTCTCTGAAATATTTTGCATTCGACACAGATTTCCCATAGACTTCCGAAAGCACTTTGCACTTGCTTAACACAAATCGGAGTATTTTCATAAGGTCAAATAGGTTGATGCTAAAAACTGACGCTGATATACTCCAATTATCGACAGATTTCAAACCTTTTCAATGAAATATGTAAACATATCCAATATTATCCACAATATACAAGTCGAGCTAATTTGACGCAATTTTGTAATTTGACGATATACATATATAGTCCATATAGGGATAATCAGACATTCAGAAATATGTTCCAATAATTTCAATTTTCATTATTTAAACGGCATTAAATTTTATCAAATTCAGTTGAATAGTTCAAAATATATATTTGTTTATTAAACTTCTTGTTTGATTTAACTAACTTTAAACAACAATTTGTGTTTTCAAATTATTTTGAAGGTCTAAAATACTCTTTCCAACTTTTATAAGATCAATTACGTCCATATGATTCAGTCTACCTTTTGCATATAAAACTTAAATAGCATTCAATTGAGAAATATAAACCAAATATTTTAAAATTTTTTGTTTAAATTTGTAAACTTATTTTATTTATTTATGCAATCATGCCAATTTGTTAAGTAAAACTATTTCTTTGCCATAAATAAAGATTCATTTACATTGACCCAAGTGACGTTTACAAGTCAAACGTAATGAATTTCATGAATTTTAATTAAAAATATCGAGTAAAACATGAACAACATTTGAAAGAAATTTGAACAGACCCACAAAAGCAAATAAATTCAAACTTGCTTTCAAGTTGAATTTGTGGTATTTCGTTATGGATTAAAAAAAAAAAAAAAAAACTCAATAAAAATAATATCTCAAATAAATTTAGTAAATAAAGAAAATATTGTTTGCTTTTTATAAGAGTTATTGCCATTTTACAAAGCAGTTTATTTGATCATTGCAAACATAAAAATTTGGCAAAAATTACACATATTTCTAGCAACTATCTTAGATATATATGAGACAAAGTGTTTCAAACCAAAACGTTTTAGGTTATTGTTGCTGGTAATTTGCACACAGACTGCCAAAAGTATGTGCGGCCCGTGTGGCAAGTTAATTTCCATGCGCCATAAATTAACAATTTAATTTACTGCCATCAGGTTCAGTCAGCTGCTTTGTGCACAATTTGAATGCCAGTTGGTAGTACTAGGCGTATACGTAATATATGTACTTGGCTGGCTGGCTGGCTGGCGCCTGTTGCCCAACACTGTTACTAGTGGGCCCTGAAGCTTACGTAATAATTCATGCTTTCAATGAAAATTAATTTAAATTAATTTGAACGCTTTGCCATGGTGAAGCTACTTTATATAGCCAAAGGTTAATTTATGTGTTTGTTTGCTTTCATACCACAAACATGCCACATTTGTGTTGCATACTTATCAGATCTAAATATATATATATATACATAACGCTAGCCTTAAGCTTGAACTTGTTGCCACAAAACGAACATGCAGCTGGTTGGAAAACTCATCTAATTAGCGAAAAATAACTCGAAAGCAGCTTTCGGCTAACAAGCGATTTACATTGTGATGAAGATGAGCTGTGGCTGTACAGAAGCTAAAGTTACATACAATTTTCATTCAGTTGGATTTCGCTCTACCTTTACCCCCTGACAGGAAGTATATTTTAGATTGCTTTTCTGATGTGTGCCATCTATGCGTTTTGGATGGCGATGCAGTAAATAAAGCTTATCAGTTGGTTAACAATTTCGTCCGTGAATCGAAATGATAATCTTAGATATCCATTAAAAACAATAAACAAAATGGGCAAGGATCTTATATCGGCTCATGTAGAAGTCAGCCTAACAGTGAAGTTCTTTAACAAAGTATCCTTTTTTTAAAATAAAATTGACTTTTTCCAAAAGCTCCAAATTACTCATAATGAATCCTTTCTTTTTTTTACATCGATTATGTTCATTTCTAACAAACAAATAATTGAATTATAATTTTTTCAAATACGTAAATGTTGTAGCTGAAAGATGTCAAAATGTGATTATCCTTTTCGGTATTGTTCTGATCTGATTGACGGAAAGGGAAGGAAAGGTGAAAACACCAGAACGTTTCTGGTTTGGATTTCTGCATCATCTTCAGTAACGCCAAAGCAAAGGACATACTCCAAATATGGTGGGACAAGAAGGGTGTGATCGTCTCTGAGCTGCTAAGACATTTCGATAACATTAATTGACAGAAACGCATAATAAGATAGTTTTACAACTTGGTAATGCGTGAGTAAGGCCATGTAAGGCTGTATTGGCTCAATAAAAAAAAGGACTCCATTTTTAGAGACGGTATTGGAAAAATACCACTGAGAAAAGTTGGAATTTTTGATCATTTTTTTCTTTTTCAAAACACAAAACTACTCTTTTGAACACAATTAATTTGAACTCCTAAAATAGAAGTGATGGTAATTAAAATTACAAACAAACAACACAAGGAATTTCGCCAAGAGAAATTATAATTACTATTAAAAAAATGCCAAAAATGTGTGTAACAGCCAGAATTAACAGTCGGAGACCCCCCAAAGTAACGTAAAGTATAATTGGGACGAGCAGAGAAGCTGTTCGTTTGACCTTATATCTGTCCCATATGTATGAGCGCCTAGACCTCAAAGCTGTTAAGAATTGGAAATTTTCAGGAAAAAAATTGTTGATATTTAGGTGGACGTTTTTTTAATTTTTGAATATCGGGGAAATATAGGTTTTACTTCCCATAGGGGTGATTTGCACCACACCAAAAAAGTTTTGGATGAAATGAAATGAATTGATTAGTGAGACTGAAGAGCACCGTCAATGGAAAATGAAAATCTTTAAAGGTATCCATACACACGTAGATGTTTTTATTGCTTGTTTCGAATATTTCATATGATGGTAAGGTTGCACGATTGTGACTGGTTCTCTTTTAGGAGTCTTCTTCGTGGGCCTCTTGTGCCAGTTGGAGATAACCGTGATGCTATATTATTTCCCTGACTAAACAGGAAAGAGGTTTTTTGACGAATACTTTGAGAAATTTTGAATTCAGCCAACTTCAATAACTCATAATATAACGTGCGTAGATACATTGTAAAAAAGCAAATGCACATAAAGTTTTATGTTCTTATCCTCAAAAGTACCATCTACCAGAATTTGTGTAAATTCAAGGTATTTTTTTGATGCATTTTGATTAAATTTGAACTGCACTGCTTCTGGGTGTTTGAGCCTGTTCGACCGTATTGCTGAGCAATGAGTAATTCCAATTGATACAAAAGTTGCCTGCAACTGACTTACAACGATTACTGTGGTAATATATACTTTGATTACTATACAAAAAATATTATTTCTTGTATTAAGCATATTTAATAGATATACCCCAAAATTTCCCCCATATGAGAGTATTCAAAAATCGTTACTTTATAGCAACACCATAGTGCGTTTTCCAGAGCCATCAGCTTGTCATTAACGCAAACTAGTAGCTGCAGTTGGAGCATAAAATGCATTCCCATTAACAACTTTCGCAGACACTGAGCCGCTTAAATGCCCTTCGGAGAAACACCAGCAAGCCAGATCCGTGCGTTATTCATGGAATACTATAGTAGATGCCTTGTTTTGCAACAAAGCTCTAAAATAGCAGCTGTCAACTGCTGCTCAACGCTTTGTTTTTTCATTTTTATCATTGCGAATGAAAAGTTTTTTGCATTCAACGCTAATTAATTCGCAACTTCAGGCATTAGAGAGCATTTAGTTTGTTAGTTTTTTCCCCCCTTAGATTTGGCTTCATTTTAATAGCTAAATAGTTTAAACACTCTCAGCAATCGTATATATATGAGTTTTTATATAATAATATAATTAGTCGCAAATTGACAAAATGCAAAATATTTCTGCAAACTCGTATAATTGAGTTGAAACCAAGTTACATTTCGAATGTTATTAGTTAATTAGTTGTACAAAGTATTTTTCTAGCTTGTTTTGTTCTCGTAACGCGCTTGTATCTGTGTTGTTGTGCTGACATTTTCATTCAAAAAGTTTTACCAAAAACAAAAACTTTTGACTCTGTGTGGCTATTTGAAGAGTCAACAAGCTGAGTAACTTCCCGAACCCCGTAACAAGCACCTGCACTCAAAGTGTGAATTTTGCTTTTTACTTTGTATACCTGATGCAGCTACTCCTGCAGTTTGGATTCTCGGAAAAGTTTCCGTAACCATGTTACCGGCTGGAAAACTCACTTGCACATTGTTTGACTTTAAGTGCGCAACCAACCAACTGCAATTTAAGTGTACTCATATAGCCAAAGGATGATGGGTAGGTCCTCTTGTTAAACACTGTTGAATTTTAATTTGTATACCAGTCCGGGAATAAATCAACAACTTGGCAACTCTTTTAGTTATAGTTGGTAAGATTTATTCACTCAAACAGCTTAAAAGTTTTGATTATTATGAAACATGAAAAAACAATAAGTTCCTGGAAAGCAAATTTCAGTTCTCAAGTTTTTGGCTAAAAGCAAGGACAGTTTAAGGCCGATAATATTTTAAATTGTTTATAGCAAACTCGATTCCATAAATTAAAGTTAATTGAGCTTTAGTTTTAAAAGTTTCACAAATTTATTCGCCCTGAGTTGAAATTTGTAGAAAAAATGCATTTCTTGAATTTTCCCTAAAAATGTTTATTGATTAAAATTCCTCTGGACCAAGTATCTTAAGTAGACCAAAACTAAGTATATAACAAATTAAATTATTTTAGTTCCAAAGCTAAAATCATGTTTTTAGTACCAACAAGGGGAATCACCCTCCTGCACGCTTCGTGAATGTGAATAAAGATTATGTACTCGGACGCTTTTCAATAATCTTCAAAATATTGTCATGCTACATTTTTTTTTCGAAGAATATACACATTTTGTATATATATATTTGGTTTCTGACACATTTTTATTTCTTTGTCTCGGTTTCCCCATCACGAAAAATTAACACGTATCCTAGTCAACGTTTTCTAAAAAAAATTTTAACGAAGTTTACAGTCTTAATCCTACTGGCCTTGTGAAAACTTTTGACTACTAACTTAGATTAATTTGGTGGTCCCAATGAAACTCACCGTAGCTTCAATATTTTTGTTTTTTTTTTTTTTTTGATTATTTTGAATTTTGAACGAAAAAAAAGTGCATTTTTGCGTAATTATTTTGTTATAAAAGCACAAAATATTTTGAGAACTCTTTCACATATAATATTTGTGTTTTCACATGGAAGAAGATGTTGTCGGTGGGGATATTTAGTTGATTATTCCAAGTCAATAAGCTATAGATGAACAGTTTAAAGGTAAATATAAAAATAATTTTGCACATACTCTGTCCAGTTCATTTAATGCATCCGCCAAGCACACTACAAAAAATCGTATGTAAACTTATTTAAAATTCTCTTTGTTATAAAATATATTCGCACACTTGTAAAAGTAATTGATTAACAAAATGAATAACTTTTATACGATTTCAATGAAGCAAATGCATGAGAAGCATAATCAATTATCCAATTGAAGTTTTCGAAAAACGTTTTCTTTAATTAAATAATATATCAATATGATTTCACCAGAAGCATTCATTCAGGCATAAATATGCAGACAAAATTATATATGTCTGTTATATGCAAGTATAAAAGGAAGCCAATAAAGATTATGAGTGGGTGTATGCTACATATATGCCATATTACATATATATCATATGAAATGTATTTTTGCAAAATCAAAGGTCTGCATTGGACAGAAGTGGCCTTTGGTCCATTGCCAATCAATAAGTCAGTCATATACAAATGCACAGAAATACGGCCAAAAAGTCTGTTGTGTCAGTTGATATGAAATGTTAATTAAAGTTTGTAGCAATGATATATATACATATATACATACATGCATATATATAATATACTTGTAAGCGTTTTAACACATACTCACTGCCAATGGCCAAAAAGGTAGCAGAGCAGCTTTTCTTGCTGATTCTTGCAGCATTTGCGCAATGGGACCAAACTTTTTCATTTCGAAGTAAGTATGAATGATTTACGAGACACTCAAGCACACAAAGATACACACGCGCACACTACACACACCCTCACACACACACACACATACACATAATGAATATTTGGCACTTACCTCGTATATGTCAATACCATGGCTGAGCGACCATGAAGTTTGAAAGTAATCTTCGATTCTTTGCTTCAGTTCCTTGGGCATCTGTTTTAATTAAAAACCAATAGACAAATTATTTTATAACTATAATTTTATTTATAATTACTACTACAATTAGTACTTAAATCAAAATGCAAATTTGTTGCTAATCAAATGTCCATATGTATGCCACAATTTGTGTGCACTTCATTTGCATCCAAACTATCCTTAGTCAACATTTACAGCTTAATTGCAAAAATATCACGTATGCGCCAGGGTGTACACTTTGAGCGCTACCTAATGGAGCAGCAAAATTACAAACCAACATGTATACACTATCAACAGGTTGCACATGTCCTGGTTGCAATGCACTCACACTCTCACTCACACACGCACACACACAGCTATATACCCTTACAACAAACACGCGTCATAAAAAGCCAACCAACCAGTCTTTGGCACGACGCAAAACTGCAAAATATTTTCAGCCATCCAACACCCATAAATGATTTCCCCCCTTATTCTTACTGCATCCTCGACCTTATGCCAAACGCCATAACATAATCAAGCGTAGACGAAGAGCTCTTGCTAACCACAATCCCAATAGCAACAATCCCCATCTCAAACTCCTGTCCCATATCCATTGCATTGCCTAACGATTCGTAGCATATTGCAAGCAAATGTGCGATGCATTCTAATAATACCCAACCGAAGACCACTCCATGTTATGGCCTGGCATTTTATTGGAAACTCATACACCGTGAACACACACACACACACACTCATACTTACATAAATACTTGCACACATATGAGTACTTACACTATAATAGTTCGAAGCGGGGAAGGATGGATGCCTATGAATATAACTTTTCTGTTCAATGACTATGGCAAATTTTCATTCTAACATGATGTGTTGTCGTTGTTGTTGTTATTGTTGTTGCTGCGGATACCATTTTAGTTGTTGCTTTTGACCCTGGCGCCAATTGACAATTGATGATCTGGCAGAATTCAATAGAATTCATAGAAAATACTCAAATACTCATCAGCTTTGATATCTGCTATATGAATGCATTATGTGTATGTCAAAACAGGGTTTCAAAACGACCATTTAGATGGCCATTCCAAAGTTTACAATCATTTAAATTATTCTCCCATTATTTTTTTTTTTGTTCCTATACTAAGTAGCCGCACAGTTGGGATAGATTATAACAAAAAAAAACTTTTCAGCTATATTTATTCTGTTTTCTTTTCAAGTAAATTCAAAGACTTTATATCTGAATTTATCATGTTCTTTTATTGGAAAAAATATGTTATCCGATTTTGTTACACTGAAAACATTTTCTATGCTTTTGCCAGCAAAAAATCATGTTTTTAAAATCTATTTGATATAATTTTAACTGCAATTCTACAATATCACATTAATGTATTGCATCATGACTGAAAAAATGATTTAATTTTTAAAAGAAAAAAAAGAAAATAAATTTATGCCAAAGAACATATTCTTTATAAAAAATACCTTATTCTGTCTATTACGCAAACGAGTAAGATCTTTGAATTAACTTTACAAGCAGTCCTATAAAAATTCCATTAACCAACTTTAGAATTTTTTATTAATTTTTATTCTTATATCTGAAACCGTATCTTGTAACAATTTTTATACTTTAATGGCTAAGTACAATAAGTAATCGTATCGAACCGCTAACATTGCCATTTCAATTAATATTCATATATATTCATATACCGAATGATACGATTCTACGATTCTAGTCCTAAGAATTTTAGGAATTTTTTAATTGCTATTTGTACATATTCTTTTCTTTATAATTTTCATCTTGTAAATAAAGTATTCTATGTAATAACGTTATTTTGTCTAGTAATTTAAGTTACATGTGAGGTGAGATATTAAGTGTTTTGGATATAAATCTTAATTGTTAAGTATTGGAATACAATCTATTAGCTGACCTCATAAAAAAATGAGTGAATAAAACGACATGACTGCACGGTGGCCAAAAACTTTTGTCGTTATTCTTTAATTAGCAAAAATATCAAGTTACAAGAGACAGCAGCATGAAAAAATATGTTTTAAAGTCTTTTCAAAAGCTACTTATATTCCATAATTTAAATATATGAAACTGCTGCATATTCCAAATAAGAAATGTAATGCGTTATGGAAAAAGAAAATGTCACTTTTTTAGGGTCTAATACATATATATATATATATATATAGTATTTTATAGCTGAGATCGATGGTTCATTAAAGTTTATGTAAAAAGAATTCATTTTAAATTTATATATGCTATTTTTCTCAGACCTCAGATGACAAGATTTACAATGATAGTTGAAAAAGAGATTCAATAACCTTGCCCACGCCGACGATATAGTTTTGCTCTCACAGAACCACAGTGAGATGCAAAGTATGATCACTATCCTGAAGTTTGTCTTAAAACTGGCCTAAAGATAAGTTGTGGTAAATCGAAAAACTTACGCGTAAACTCTAATCTCAACTCAGAGTTAAGAGATATGTTTAAATATCTAGGTGGTATGCTGACTCTGAATGGTGGTACCGTTCGTGACGTGCAGAACCGGCTACAGAAAGCTACACGCACTTTTGCTGCGCTTTCTTGAGTTTGGAGATCCGCCGTCATTAGAAGATCAACCAAGCTGAAAATTTGTAATGCGTTTAGAGGGTATTACTGTTTGGTAACGAACCCTGGCATATGACGAATGCTCACAAACAGCAGCTACAATGCTTTGTCAATCGATGCCTTAGGCGCATACTCCGTATATTCTGGCCTAGATGAATCTCTAATGTGCGATTATGGGAGTTAACTTGACAAAAAGGTTAACCATAAATACATATGGCTAGGACACACGCTCCGCAAGGACCAGGAAAATCTTGCACACTTCGCCCGTACTTGCAACCCCATTGGTACTAGACGCAGGGGGCGCCCTAGGACTACGTAGAGGCGCTTATGAACAACACCAACAAGTCAATAAATGAATTAAGATATATAGCTCAGGATAGACAAAATTGGAAAGTAATAGTAGATAGACTAAGTTCTCAAAATAACGTTATTTTTTAATAAGAACATGTCATTAATAATAATATGCTGTTCTTCGAATCTTCAGTATTAAACATTCAATATTTTTGGTTTATAATGCCCATCAGAGCAGTCAATAGCAATTATGAACAAGATTTACTTTTAAAATTTAAAATTTATGGTTTAATATTTAAAATTTAAATTATATGATAATAAAAGTTGTTCTAAGACTTGCTAAAATAATAATTATTTATTCCGATAATGTGTAATCTTACTACTTCACTACCATTACTTTAGGCATACTCGCATGCTTTTGTCTTTACTTACATTATGCAGTGCCACAAAATCCTTCAAGTCCCGCCATTTGCTCTCATAAAGTGAACGTCGGGAATACATTCGTTGGATTATAGCCGTCACATTACCAAACACCACGGCATGCATCAAAGCTGTGGGAATCAATCAAGGATATCGTGAATATTCAATAAATATGTTGAAATAATTGAAGCCTTCACGTACCGCCAATCAACATCATGATAATAGTAAAAACCTTCTCCGCCGTTGTATTCGCAGATACATTTCCAAAGCCCACAGATGTCAAGCTGGTAAAGGTAAAATACAGTGCCGTCGAATAGGTTTCGGCCGTTGTGAGAAAAAGAACAGAGACATTTTTGCGTTCCGCTAGCAACTGTAGCCAACCTGAAATGGTAATACAGATAATACAGATAAAAATATGGTTTGGCAAAGCGATTTTATATAAAGTAAAAAAATTTCAAATCTCATCAACCACCATACTGGGTCTACAATCTTCAAAATTTTAACATTAGCAATTGGTCTTTTGAAATGGTACTACAGATACCTCGGTGCACGTATTTTCCTATTAAACTAAATTAATTTGTTTATCTGCGAAAATTTTGGATTCGCCATTATGTAATTTATAAAATCAGAAATTTTTTTATTTTGATGAGTTTTAAGTCTTGATATGGTAATTAAAGATTAATAGTGTTTTCAACAGCAGATAATGAAATTTTTGGTTTTTACAATAATGATAAACTTCTTTGCAATGTAAATATATTAATTAGTTTAAAATTGTAAGAACATATTAATTTTTTAAGGACTATTGTCCGTAGTGGGGAGTTATCGTTACAACTCCCCATCTCTCTGGTAATATTCGAGTGCCAGCTCTCGTTTTGAGTTTAAAACGGATCTAGATTCAGTAGCGCCATTCGTATCTCGTTTTTAAACTTTTTAAGTTGGATCATAAGCTCCTTGTCTTCGGCTCAGAAAGAAACACTTTGGAAATGTTGCAATCTGTTTCTGCATTGCATCTTATTGCTCAACGCAGATTCATCAGGCATTCGCTGCACCTTAGATACCCTTTACTTCCCAGATCGACAAAATCGAAACTTCCCAGAATAATCGATTAATTTAAATATTTTCTTCAATATTGTATGCAGTACTATTTTGTTGACTTCCAACTTCCAAGAAGATTAATTTTTTAAAATCAGACTGATTTCATTTGTTCACGCAAGAGAGTAAAAAAACAGTTTTTTATATTTTTTAACATTTTTAAATATTGATTTTTGTATTTAAAGGAAGAAACGTTTGTTAATGTTAAAATAGATACACATGTTCGTTGTGACATTTTAAGATCAACTTTGAATTTTTTTGTTCAAGAGGAAGTTTAAAAATAGTGCTTAAATATGGAAGTTGCTTTACTTTGGTGATTAGTGTAGCTAAGCTTTTAAACTTATTGAGCCATGAACGGCTTTAAAAAGGACTTTTTAAAACCAAAATGTTTGAAATTAAATGTTTTAATTAAAAATTGTAAATGAATACATTTTAATCTACCTAAATATGCAGTTACTAGCAACAAACATATCTTGGAAGTTTACGGCGAAGTACTAGTCAACAATAATATACGGAGTATATTATTTTAATTGACGGGCTATTTCTTTGATTTTATAGACGTTTATATATAATGTTGAAATTAAGGTAATTTGAATTAAAGATCTGAACTAGTTATCCTTCGAAAAAAATGTTAAAGTTAAACTCTTCTATCACCAAACATACCTTATAATTGAATGCTAAACCTTCCAAAACCTTCCTATACATAAAATTGTATTTTAAAATTTATATGAATAAAGAAATTGTTATATTTTTTTTTAATAATTTTCTTGTTTAATTTTTTAACGTATAAGTGTAGGATCACTTGCAATAACAATAATCAAAGATATCAAAATAATTCGAAAGTGGTTCTCTTAAAACAAAAAAAAACGTAATGTATTTCGTATTTTTTTCAGAAAGACTATCGATAAACAATCATTTACAAATCATATTTTTTTTTTAAATTCCCAAAAAATATCTTTTTTTCAAAAGATGTCCAAAATTGTAAAATAAAAGTCTGGGATATAATACATAATTGACAATTTATTTTGTTAGTGCTGAACTAATAATTTCTTAAAAACTAGTAATTGTATTTGCAATTCATATTTAATTTATTATAGTCTATTTACTTACACTTGAAAAAACATATTAAGTTATACGAAAAAATATATGCACATATACATATATATGAAATATGTGTCCAATAAAAGAATATTAACAAAAATTTGTTCAAAACATAATTTCTAAGAATTTTACACACACCACCAAACCCCTCTGCAACAGAGCATTAAAAAGCAAGAATAATAATTTTTAAGCCATCTCCTGGGTGTTGCTCTATGCCAACTTAATTGAAATTATTAGGGGATAGGACAAAAGAAATCAGAAGAAAGCAAAGGAGATGAACAAATAGCGATGACTAGACCAAAAGAGTCCTACGTATAATTGGCATAACTTCTACTTCAGCTTGTCTCACTGTCAGATAGTCAAGCCAAGTCTGTCAGTTAGCTGAACGCTGTCACAATTTTGATATGAGAATGTCCCAAATCCCGACATTGCCTAGCAACATGAACAGCTTTAGGCGCAGTTTGCTTTCAAGCATCAAACACGCATTCACACCCACCCACGCGCACACACAAACACCCACAGATACACATGCACACACGGAAAGTAACAAGCATAGATTGAGATACAATCTGGTTTTGTTTGTTTGGCCATCTTGCTCTTATACCTCGCATCTATTATACATGTATCATGGTTGCAACATATTGACGTGAAAAGTAACTGGCAATTTGTTGCTTTTGTAGGCGTACTCACACACGCACTCCCTCACACACACATACACACGCTCAGTTACAGCCGTACAAACGTACGTACACACACATAGGTACACACCAACTCATCTGCGTGTTATTGTGTAACCGACAGTTGCCAGTTTATTATAACATTTGCCTGGGGATTTTTCAAGAACTTTACTTGTTCGACGCGTTTCTTCTTTGTATGCCAGAACGAAGAAAAAAAAAAGAATATAAGGACGAAGAAGCAAGCATTTTCACAATAAAAACAACTTTTCAGACTTTCCGGCTAAATACACAGGCGTTCCGTTTAATAACAATAAAAGATGAGTTAATTTTTTAATCGCCCAAGATACGCAATGTTTCACACATTTACTTTTGAATCATTTCATAATATGTTTTTGAGTTGAGACTCACAAATAATAAGTATAAAATTTTTATTCGCTTAAATAAAAGCTGCTATTTTATTCTATCAATTTTTTTCTTAAAAGAAATTTTTAAACGCAAATTCATGTACAGCTGGTGACGACAAAGAAAGCAGAATAAAATTATTCAAATTCTGTTGGTTTTACAAAATACACAAGCAAATATACGAGTCTCAAAGATTTTTCGTTTGGAAAGATCTATACATTATTCATGTAAAATTTAGAAATAGTTGTTCTCTTATTTTCTATGTTTTTTCACCTTTTCAGAAAGCGATGTTGTCAGACCATTTAGAAAGGGTAAAATACAATTTGACCCCGACTAATCGAATCTAAGAGCAAAGTTGAAAAGAAATATAAACTATAATTAAACAATCGAAAAGGTAGGGTAGAGCAATTGCATATTAAGGGTAAACTTTACTTCCACCCTTTTCCAAAAGGTGATTTTTAAGGGTAAGTGTTGGTATTTATTAATCGATTAAAAACCAAATGCAAGCATCGTAGGCTGAGATCAGAACATTTGAGGAGAAATGTCAGTTTTTAATCTAATATTTGAGGAAAGTATTATTTTTCTTTAATAATTAAGAAGAAGACCCTGGCCTATCGATTGCACTTGAATATGTACGGCGGCGAGACTTTTCATAGTGACAGAACGTATAATGAGTGGTCAAGAATGGTGACTTTGAAATTGCACACCAGCATTGCGGTGAAAGGAAATAGAGTTTTGAATATGCAGAAATTCAAGCATTACTTGACCAAGACGCAATCCATATGCATTAGCAATTGACAGATTTATTGTAAGTAATACATTAAATATTAGGAGCATTCTTACATGTCTTCATTACCATTCGCTTCTTGGTATTATCTTATCGTGTTCAACTAATCTGATATCCCTATCTTTCTCGCTCACTTTCTCGCCCTTTCTAGCTCTCTCTCTCTCTTTTTCTCTTTAATCTCTCTTCCCCACCTTCCTGTATTATTTTCACTTTATCAAATCCACGCCTCCCTCATTTTTTCACCTCTCTTCCCATATATTCTTCTGTACTGCCCGTCTCACCCTCTCGCTACGTCACACTTATTTTTCAGTCACTCATTCCCGGTATTTCTTCTCCGCCCGTACCCCACTGCATGTCACTCCCTTCCTATTCGTACCACTTCATTGCTGTTTTTCCGTTCACATCCTCATCAACCCACCCTTTACCTAGCACCACCACCCACCTTAAGGGTACACTGCGCGCATAAGTTGTGCTTCAAATTCTTGTTTTATAGTTTATACTAGAAATTACTTGTAGTGAACTATGAATAAAATTAAGATATCTCTTTAAAATTTCGTTGATATTTTGATCAATCTAGAGATTGTTTCTTTTAAATCTACATCAAAAATTAAATACACGAGAACCTACCTAAATTAGCTTTACTTGCACAGTACATAAGGTCTACTAGAATATCCTTGATGTGACCCATGTGTGTGACAGCTTAGGCAGGTAATTCACTCGACTCAGTTGAGTCATTTGAGTCGGCTGTGCCCTTAAGCGACGCAATTTCATTTGACCAGCTAGGCACTATGTTGGCAAACATAATCAACGCCATCAGTCAGAGTCCTGGCTAACAAACTTAACAAATTACTGTCTACCCCCACAGTAAGGGCCATATCCAGAGGCACCACAAGCACACGGAGTAACATTGAATGCTGCAGGGTCATTGCTGGCCGTTGTTAGTAGCTAGTATCTAGGTAGCTGGTACTCACCAATGTTGCTGTCCGGAAACCACTCGTACTCCTTGACGGCTATGACATACCAAATGCAGGCTAACCAATGCGCCGCCAGCGTAAATGAAAACATCAACAAAGTTAAAATCATGGCCGTGTGCTGAGAGTATCGATCAATTTTTTGCAGTAGTCTGGCCAGGCGCAACAGTCGCGTCAATTTAACAAGATGGATGTGTGATTCCTGTAAGAGAGACAGAGGAGCACAAGAAACAACGTTAAAACAGTGGCAACCTACGCCCACAGTAGTCATACAATGTGCATAAAAAACAAAAACAAAAAAATGACGAAAAGTTACGCATGTTGATTTTGGACAAACGAATATTATGTTCTCTAACTATATGAAGGTATGTTTGTTTTCTCAAGCATACAAATGTATTCCAAGTAATTTCTTTTACTCAAAAAAACTAATGCAAAATGGATCTAAGTCGGATTTGCTATATACATTATTAAATTTTTTTGAAAATATCTTATTTTCTTGTTAAGTCGAAATATCGTTATAATAAACAGAAATACAAGTCAGACATTACCAAAATAATATAATAAGAGCATACTTTATCGTTAAAGACTCCCATTGCTAACATATGCCATGGCAAACCTCAAACGCACCTATAGAGTATAAAAATAGTACGAAAATCAAAGCTCGAACTTGTGAAAGCCTCCCTTGTTCAACGTCATTCAAACTGCGAACATGTTTTTGCAATTTGCGGCGGTCATTTTTGGTTAAAAAAGTAGCAAAATGTTTGTACATAAAAAGAGCATAAAAGATTTGAAAATTCTTTATTAAATTGTGTGGGGCTTTGAACTTCAATAAAGGCAAATGCATTAAATTTTGATAAATAATCTTGTAAAACTTTGCATGATTTTAAGTGAACACAAAAAGGAAAATTTAATAGTTTAAAGCAGTGGTCAGTCGGCACGCTTTCAGGCACAGTGATTTGCTTATAATTTAAGCAAATATGCTTATTTTTTGCACTGAGGTTTTCAGGCTGTGACTAGATTTCAAAATTTAGCTTTTTTCATCAGAGCTCTGTTATCCTTTTTTTTTATGTTAATCAGAAATGTTAAGATAAAATAATGTTAAGCAACGACAAACAGCCGTTGTTATGTTAAGTAACAGCAAATGTTAAAAATAATTATGTTATTATACTCTGGAAGAAGTGTTGTTAGTGTATTTCTCCCTGTACCATATAGTAGCGTAGTAAGAATTCGACTATTAAACTTTGTAGAAGCCTGTATTCTTTGAGGCATCCCATTCTCATGCTTAACTTTGAATCGCGCTTACCAATATTTAGAAAAATTGAGTACCTAGGGCTAACAAATTACTCAATTTCTTTACAAAAAAGTTGTCGGAAAAGTAGGATAAGAATCCTGCTCTGCGGTAATATGAATATTTAACCGACTACCCCACTTTTGGCGGCAAATAAAAATGAGTGATTTAGAAATCCATCACGAAGCAGCAGAAGCTGAACTTTTCCCGTCGGGTAATGACTCGAAAGTGCTGCTGCTTCCTATAATGGTTGTTGCGCTTATTTTTTTCTTAAGATATATTTATTCTAGAAGGAAATAAAAAAAAACATATTATTAATAAAAACATTTATTTTGAATAATTAAGTTATACTTTTAGCTTTTTCGGATTATCTACCTCCAATGTACTAATAATAAAATCAAAAAATGGAAAAATTTCAATTTACTTTTGCACTTTAAATGTGACATCTTAGTCTATCTCGCATACTTAAAGTTTACTTGATATTTTTCGATCATTATATATCAACATTATATATATATATATATATTATATATTTTCGATATTATATTTTAAAATGGCGAAGCTAATCGATAATCAAAGCAATCTTACAGTTTTATTCAAATATTAACTTTATTATTATTTATAATAGTTATTCATATTCTATTGGAAGGGTTCGAAAAGGACTTCGAAATATTAAATCAAATTAATCAAGTTGGCCACCAGAAATAAAAATCATTAAAACGTAAAACTACAATTTTATACATTATCCAAAGTTTGCAAAAAATATGTGTAAAGATCTCTGTACAAAGTTCTTTGTCTGAAAATTCTTATCATATCATAGGGTCCTATCCATCATTGTAAACATTTTGATTTCGACGTCTATAGCACCAAGATAAATGTTTTGTTCTACGATGATGTTGGTATAATTATATGACTATCTTTATAGGTAGTAAAGTAATGCTGTTCTTAACATGAACTTTAATTAATTTGGACTTTACGTCTCAAAATAAGCCAATATTCGTACACATATAAAGTAAGAATTACGTTAAAGAATTATGAGACTCTTATAAAAAACTTATCTATGAAAACCAAATTCACATTAAACTTTAATCGATTTTCACATTTTCAACATATTGAAACTAAAATTTGGTGAGATAGTTTATAAAATTATTAGCGATAATGGTGATAATGGGATAACAAAAAAAAAGTTGACATTTATCAACAAGATTTTTCAAAATCA
Source organism: Chymomyza procnemis (assembly GCA_035046065.1). Classification (NCBI taxonomy): domain Eukaryota; kingdom Metazoa; phylum Arthropoda; class Insecta; order Diptera; family Drosophilidae; genus Chymomyza; species Chymomyza procnemis. The sequence goes on along the minus strand of JAWNOJ010000023.1, from coordinate 3,024,657 downwards.
CAACGCTCTTTCAAATGCCCATAATTTCGTATTACCTTAGACAGTAGTCATATCAAATATATTTTGTAAGACTGAGTCATAAATTAATGCTGAATAAATTGGATAAGATACAAGTAGATTTTTTACTTCATCAGTATCAAAAATTGTATCAACATTTAAAACCAACTCATTTAGAAATCGCTTACACACCTAACCTTACAGTAACTAATTGATAAATATCTAAATAAGTATAAAACACAACATATTTAAAACACTTCTTTGAAACACTAAAAAATAAACAATTTCGCAGTTTATTAGATTTAAATGCCAAAGCAGTGTTAATTGAATGAACAAATAAATTAGTTGACACAAATTGCCATGTTACTTTCAGATAGCTTGTTGCCTACTTTTTGGGGCACGCATTTGATATCTTTTCATCTAGCACAAAATGTATTCTCATAAATGCGGAGCACATACCTAATACATAAATAATATGACTTCCGGCAAGGAACGATGCGGAATTTTAAAAGAGACAGCCATTCATCAAAAAATGGCGAATGTAAACATAAACAAGCATTAATGCCAACAACAAGGATAGCGGCTAAAAGGGGAACTCATACAACAGGTAATTGTTGAGCCTACGTAGACACAGATACTGTAGCGCCTACGCAGCCATTTAATTTGACAACTTATGTAGAGGGCTCAGAGTTTCCATGAAAACATGGTTGTAAGGATATTGTTAATTTAAACGATTAGGAAGGCATTATCTTTATAGAGAATTTAGCTGTAAATTGCAATTGGCTTAAATAGACTTTAAGCCAAAGTAAAAGCAAACAATGGCAAAAGCTAAAAACAAAGAACAAAAAAGCACCAAAATAAAAACAAATTTCCACCGGAATGCAATGTCGAACAATTTTACAGAGTTTTTCCAAGAAGCAAGAAACAATAACAAACAACACACATAGATACACAGATACATAGATACACCCATACAAAGACATAATGAACGTGTACACAAACAATCATTCACAAAACTCATCAGAATTCGGTTTTTCATAGAAACTTTTTTGTCATCAACGCCCACCAAAGCATGATAAAAATTTACATTGAAGTTGCAATCTCAGTTGGTCTATCTTTTTTTTAAATTTTTTTTTTTTTTTTGAAAAGTTTTGTGCTGCGTTTGGTTTACTTTGTTGCTAAGTATCTTGACTTTGTCGCATGCAGCAACAGATTGACTTTTGCCATGGCAACATCCGTTTCCGCTTGGTAGCACACGCACGGCTGGTTTGGTTGTCAATAGCAGAGACCGAGTGCCTTGGGAGGCATCTGAGGAGTTAACTCCGAAAAGCACAAGTTTGCCGGTAGCGGCTGTACAAAAAATAATTAAAACTTTGAAATAAACTAAATGTATAGTATACGAAAAAAAGTTTCAAGTGCATTAGCTGTAATTTTATGCAAGAAAACAGAAATAAGAATTTTAAATAAAACAATCCAAATGCCACATAAATTAGTCGAATTATGCATATTCTTATGAGATGACATTTTTTTGAAAATCGCTACGCAGAGATATTCATGTTTTTCTATAATAGTTAGTTTAATATTTGGTAAACCTCTGTTAGAGAAAATAAAAGAAAAAAACAACAATTTTCAGATAAATCATTTTGAAAAATGAAATAGAGTTCCAGACATGTCTACTGTTATGTTTTGCGTTTAGAATAAATATATTATTTTTATTGGAGAAAGTCATTTCTATGCAACTTTAAAGTTCAGGTAATAAAAACAATTTATGAAAATGGAAAAATTTGAAATTGCTATACTAACTCTGAACTAGAGTCAATTAAGAGATTACAGACGTAACACTCACTAGCGGATGATGAAAAACCCAAACAAAACACTAATCCTTTGTACGGGTAAAAGTCTGGCACCGCGGTTAATTCTGCTTGGACGATTTGCGCCATAAAAGCAAACTGATAAGACAACTTTACCATAATATTAATGCCTTGGGGCACAGCCGTAGCACATGCATCATATTCGAAAGACCAGAATTTATGATTGGTTACCGGCTCTAAAGGAGATCATCGGTATATAGGGAATATCCTTAGTAAAACATGTCCATGCACAAGTGCCAGAAGTTACTTTTTTTAATTGGTTTCAGCTACGATATGATCCAGGATCAGAAGACTTTCTAAACAAGAGATCGGATACTCACAGTTTAGAAGAAGCATAAGCAACTTCGAAAGGAGAAAAATTTTGTCAAAAATGGAAGGGCATGGAAGGGTAAAATTAAAAAGGTAAGCTTAATTTTCGTTAAAATATTTTGTATAATGCATAAATACTTAAAACCTTTAATACAATTTGGTTTAGAAAATTAAGTCCCATGCCATTCTTAAACTTAAAACTACAATAAAATACGCTTAGATAAATATATTGGCCAGTCTAAAACTTTTAACTGCCAAACAATTTGAAAAAAAAAATGTAAATAAAACAAATATAGTTTTAAATTGTTGAATTTTAAGTATATGTGCTAGAATGATGAAAATTTTGACAATTGTTACATTTTAATGTTCATTGTGTCTTGCTCCTTCCTCGAAGCAGAGAGCAGCGAAGTCCGAGTTGCCATAATATAACTCGACTCGAATAAGTTCTGCTTCAAAGGATACCTAGCGGAATCATGCTGAATGATAAGAACCGTAATGTCTTTTATGCGAAAACTACCGGGCATTTTATAAAAGATGAAGCTTTTGACTTGGTAAGTCAAAATTGTAATAATACGAAGGTTTTGCCGATTTCCAGAGTACTCAGGCCACAAATAAATCTAAAAAAGATATTGACTCTTACGCTAACAAGAACCAGATTCCCATTACAATTTTTGGAGCAGCTACGAAGATACGGAAGACTTACAATTTGTCCAACTTCACTTATTCCTTAGAAAATTAAACCAGTTTGTGAGCAAATCATAATATGAACATTTCCCGCAGCAGATCAGTAAGTTTTTATCGAAGGCTTAGTATGATACAAAAGTGAAATCGATACGAAAACATAGGAGTGAACATCAGCACTTCTTATCCATATGGCCCACTTTGCTATTTCACACAGCCACCCATATATTCGTGTCCTATTATTTTCCTCCAATCAACTAACTTCAAATATAGAAACAATTAATTTGTTCCCAAAAATATATATACTGAAAATTACGTATTCGCAATGTTATTTTAGCTGTTCGGCTATTTTTCTAGGTGGTAGCCTAAGAGTACGCTCTAATTGTTAAAATTTCTTATATTTGCTTATAAAAATTTTATATTATCTTCTTTTCTTTTTTCTTTAATAAGCATCACTATGAATTTTGGTCTATAAGCGCTCTAAATTGTTGTTCTGCCTTTTAACCCAACGTAACCTATTGTTTCATGATATACCAAGCCTTCAGGTTTACTATTGTTTTAGCTTTTAATAATTATAATACAAAAATTATTTTATTTATTTATTTTTTAAGTGAACATAATGCAAATGATGTATACATAATGATGTGTGCAAAAAGGATTAAAAGCAAACGCTGCATAAGCGATGAAAAATAAATAATAAATATTTTTTTTAAGTAAATCATAATGAAAATCCAATTTAAGCAGTGAAAAATTTCCAGCTAATCTTTAATTTCACTATTTTCTATATTTCTCATACACGCGTTGAAGACTATGCGATGTTAAAATGGTTCATTTTTATGACACACAAAATCCATACTCGTATGGTACAAACAGCTTGACATAGTTACACGATACTAAATCAAGTGTATAAATATTTATATCAAAGTAGCGAATTTTATCCAAGCCAAGTCTAAAAATTATGCAAAAAAAAAATATAGCCCGTCAACAAAGAGGCTCAGCCATAACAAGTAGAGCCGTATGACTTGACTACTTCTGCTTAGCCACTTCATAACTTTGGCGACTCCCACACACTCTCATGGCCAAAGACTCACGCCAGCTACTACAGAATTAAGAGCAGCCCAGATACTACGTGCAATTAGAGTACATTAAATTCTTACTTAAACTTTTGACTTATCCCCGACTCAAAGCGGCTTAGCGTACTCTCAGATTTAAGTGCTTGAATTTTAAATTTTTTCTCGCTTTTTTTTTGCTTCTGCTGACAAGTGAAAAAAATTCGGTCGCTTTTTTTGCGTTTGACTGCACCGCATTAGTTTAAGTAAAGTTAAAAAACAAAAACAAAAAGAAATAGAATAAAAATAAAGCATTTCTTGCGGAAGTCAGCGAAGCAGTTAAGAAATTTGCTTTTATTTGATCAAAATATCAAGTCAAAACGGAAAAGCAAAAAGTAAACCGCAACAAATGACAAGCAACAAGGCCACAGTCAAAAAATATATATATAGGAACTATATAGTATATACGCATATCTGGTATATCGCTATATACATATATCTAAATGCTACTACCTATATACCATGACAATGTGCTTAAAAGAGAAAATCGATAAAAAATGAGTTTTAAATTTAGCAAATACCCGCGCGTTAGTATACAATGGCATTATGATGCTTTTGATTACATTTCTATGTTCTTCCTTATTCTGCTTTGCCCAAAGACTTCGTCCGAGTTGATGAAGAAGATGAAAAACGTCCCCTCTTGAAATGTCAATAAAAGACTGTAATGTCTCTTACTTGGTTTTTGCTTGCTTAAGCGTAAAGTTTTTAAAGGACGTTCGACGGACCCGGGCGCAAAATTCACGAATTTCACTAAGTCGATGTTTGCACTGTGCAACATTTTGTGTCTACGTTTTATGCAGATTCTGCAACTACTTTGTATTTCCTATATTGGGATGCTCGGTTTTTATAACTGTTTTGGTACAGGAAGATTTAGAATAATATATTTCATTTGAAGTCATATTGCAGGAGAGTTCTTTATGTGTGTATACTCGTATATTAGGCCTAACAAGATGAATATATCCAAGTTTTTTTTTATCATTTCTTGTCGAAGAGAATAAAAACTATTTGAGACAAAGCTGATTTGTTCACTTTAATATTCTTGAATTATCCTTAACAGGAAGAAACACAAAGCAATTATAGCAAACATCTATATGCTAGTTAGGAAAGAGACGGCCTCCACACAAACTGCTATCAGTTACTCGATTCAAACTGAATAATATCCTCTTATTTTATGGCACAATTTTTACTTGTTTATGAGTTTGGCTTGCGTGGAGACCGTCTCTTTCCGAACTAGAATATATACATACGTTTTCTCTAAAAATTGGATTTTGGATTTAAAACAATACACTATGATCACTGTATCGGATTCTGAGATTAATTTCATTTTTATATACTCTACATATAATTTTCCTTGTGGACAGACAGAGCAATATTTCGGTTTCTTTTGACTTTTTTGTTTTAGTAACTCAAGATCTTGTTTCAAAATTTATTTTTTATTTATTATTTAACGTATTTAACGTATCTGTGAAACGAAAGCAATAAAAGTGGAAAAAATCCATCATCGTAGCTGAAGAGGCTGTCCGATATATATGCCTTTAAAGGATATAATCATAATATAAGTAAGCAGCCAAGCAATATTTGCTTTTGAACACATATCCACACTATCAAACATTTTCAATTGCATTTTAAATAATTTCAGTTTATTTGCATTCTGATTCTAATTTATTCATTAAAGGCGAATATAAATATATTCATCTTGCATAGAATGATAATGTGTATTTATATATACCTAGTATAAGTTGTTCTTCTATTAATAAAATATACATATACATATTGATGCACACTGTCAATGTGACCCCGATTGAGAAATAGGGCAAAGCACTTATACATAATGAACTCAATGACCGCAAGTGCACTTAAAAGCATTTTATATTTAAATGCCTTACATTAGAGCAAACTAATACATATACACGAAGAGTAGGCTACAAAGGATTCGTTGTGGACGTCAAAATGGGAAACAATATAAAAAATAAGTGTATGCAGGAAGTACATGTCGGACATTCGAAGGAAACTTTGTTACGTTATATAATTTCAATAAAAAAAATTAATTGAATAAAAACCAGAAACATAGATTGAACCGAAAATTGAATTTTGGTTGTCCCAACATCCGTTTGGCATTCTATACATGCAGACTTCGCCTTATAACATTCTCTTAGTGATAGTAGAACATGCCACGGCGTGATATTTTTGCATAAGCTTTTACCCTTTCTATGATCCTCTATGATTTCCACTCTTTTGAACGGTCTATCCAATTCATTTCTTTATCTATCTTATCTTATCTTGATTCCCCAAATCGAGCTTATTTTGGTCAACGTTGTTCTCTGGCTTCCCTATTAGGATAAAATGTTTAAATTTATATTTTACTTTCTGTTTTCATCTTTTACATTGTAAATCCAAGTTCCTAGCTTGCTCCAGATTTGAGACGGTGCATATTATTAAAAATTTCACCTATCAGGCTAGGAATATGGAATGGTTTTATTTTATTTTTTCCTCGTTATCATTTATTACTCCATAACTTTACAATGTTTAACTTGTTTAATCTTAAGGTCAAATGGACTTAGTTGTACCCATATATATTAATAAATAAATAAAAAAGATGTGCTCCGCATTTAAGTCCCATTGAACATGTCTGACAATAACTTAAAAATGTTTCAATGCGTCAATGGTGGCCTACTGTGCGTCTCTAAACTTATTTTTACGTTAAATCTGAAGAAGAATTTAAATACCTTAGAATTATATATTTCTCTTTAATACTTTCAATGCATCAAAAGTAATCTTTCTTCAAAATGATAAACTCAAAAAGTTCAAATAATTTGTTGATATTTTAAGAGATACAAAATTTTACGCATTACAATATTATAAAACATTTGAAAAAGCTGTGAAACATGGATAATACCAAGTTCGAATTTTTTGTCATTTTTCAAGAGGATTTTCTATGGGAAACGAGCATGGTGTTCTTAAGCTTATTAGCTTAACTTCCATATGTTTTCGACTGTCACACGATTTATTATTAATTTTTATTTATTTTTTTTTTGCAGTAAACTTATATACTTGTTTTAGAAGCTTTTAAATTTAATATTTAAAAATATTTTTTCATTTAAAGTTTTTTTTTCTATCTGTCTTTATAAATAACATTATAAATCTATATAGCGCTGTTTTTGTGAGTCACAGGTGTTCTCGCAAACCGCTTGACGGATTTTAATTATTTTTTTTTAATGTAAGGTATTAACGAGACCAAGTTTTTAAGCTAGCATTTTTTTTAATTTCGCGAGTTATGAGCATTTAAGTAGGGACCATTTTTTCTTCTTCTTATTTTTAAAAATTTTACAGAAATAATTGTTATTGTTGTGGTAAATATTTGAAAACTTGTTCACCAAAATGCCACATCAAAGCGAAGTGAAGAAAGAATTCACTTCTCTCATTATAAAGTTCAGAATATTGAAATTGCCACGATAACACTTTCCTTGGTAATCTTTGCGGCATGAGGATTCAGATGAAGAATCCGGGGACGAAATGTTGCCATCAAATACTATTTGGGACTGCGATCGGAATCGGCATAAACACATAATGAAATAGAATTCATTTTCTTTCCAAGTCATTTAAAAGTATTCATGCGTATTGGGGATGCACATGTCATCATCATAAAATAATAAATATCTTTAGTTTGCAGTTCAATTTCTGAACGTAATTTCTGAATGAAATTTTTGAACGCAATTTTAAAGTTACCATTTCAAACATTTTAATTAAGTCGCAACAAAGTGTGTACAGGGGTCCCCTAGTAGAAACATATATATGACGTAAGTAGAATACTAATTTAATAGCAAAATTGTATATAAAAAAAATTAAATTATTAAATTTGCTATAATATCTACCTACTAAATTTCTTTAAACAAAAATTAATTAAATTCTTACTCGAAACAAGGAAATTAAGTCAATTCAGTTAAGTGCAATTAAAAAATTAAAAGTGAAAGCTATGAAATGAATCAAATCTTAGTTTCTAGATCTTTTTAAAAATTCAATATTAATATTATTTATTTTAACAATGTAATGGTCTTCCGACGCAATTTAAGTTTTCTAGCAGTCTAGAACTGACTTCTTGAAACCCAATACATTATGTTTTTTATTTTACCCAAAAACCGTAGTCAAATTTGACCGAATAAAAAAATTTGCTCGAAAGTCAGTGCTTTTCTGTTAAAAAAAAAGAAAAAATCACTTATGTTTTAAAAATAAATTTTAAAAGCAAAAGTTCCAAATAAAAAATTTATTATAATTAGGTTTAAACTTATTTTTGTAAAAAAAAAATTTAATTGGATTGCATTGAATTGATAAATAAATTTGATTAAATTTGGAATTAAATTATATTGATACTTTTTTTACAAAGTATCTCTCCGAAAGAATAACGATATCGAAACAGAATTTGTTTTGTGCGACAGCTAAATTATTAAATGTAAAAAAATATTAAAGCTTTTGTCTTTTGAAGTAAAAAATATTAATTTGAATAGAACAATTTTAAATAAATATTTTTTTGTTGTTTAACTGTGCAAAACATTAATTTTTTTTTTAATTTCATATAAATGTTACCAAAAATAACATAAAAAATAAAATAAATACTCGAAAAAATCGTTTATTAGGAAAAAATTTGCATCTTGACAAAAAATAAATTGAAATATGCCGCAAATAAGTAATAACATCCATGTTATAAATTGCTTCAGCAGTGAGTAAAGGCGATATTGTAACAAGGGATAAGAATATTTTGCGTTCCGGACATTGGAAAAAGACATTGGTATTTTTGTTTTCCGAAACATGACCGACATAAAAGCAACTAAATCTTTTTTGTTGCTATCGAATTTCTCGAGTCTATAAAGCAACTGAACCCAAAAAATGGAAAGACTTAAGGTATTCACATTTAAAAGCAATAAGAAATCTCGAAGAAAATAAAAAAACCCCTATCAAAAAGTGATTGCAATTAATTTTCGATAAATTATTACAATGCTTTCACAGGTGCTCTACTCTTTAATTGACCGACTTTTACTTAGAACCTTCAACTCACGTCCAAGTCTTTTATTATTTTTTGCTTACATGTGGACACATAATCGATACATACTGAAAATCGCAAAAACATAAACGATATGAAATCACAATTTTCGAATTAGGCAAATTAAGTACAGATTGGATTTGTTGCCAACCAATGTCATCGAGCGATATGATTAATGGTCTCAACCGGAAATTGAATTTATACAAGTCAAGTACTGAGGGTGTTGCAACAATTTAATAACAATTACTCACCTCGCCATCGTACAAATCGGATGCGTAGAGATGATCAAAGGGTAAGGCGGCCAATAAATCGAGGGCAAACCAACCACGAAAATAATTGATGGCAATCTGTTTGGAATTGGAGACAACTTCGCCTTTGCGTGAGACAAAGGTTGTACGAAAATTCAACAGGATATCTGAAATAAAAGAGCAATAAAATGAATAAAAGGCAGAATGAACAATGGCAGGCTTGAGATACAAGAGAAACGACTTGAGCACATGGAGACTAATTCAATTTCCCCAATGGGCTAAGATAAATGCAATGACCAGCAACGTTATCACGATGAGCACAATGAAGATGATGATGATGATGATGAAGATGATAATAATGATGTTGCACGGTCACAACAGGTTGCTCGTAAATGTTACAACAAAGCAAATGACAGACAACAAAAGGCCAAAAGGACAACAAATCATGCAACCAAAAGAGCCTGTTAGCCATCCATACTCACCCACAATGAAAAGCGCTTCCACAATGACATCAGAGACCATCGTTTGGCGATCCGATTTGGCAAATGCTGCATTGTATGGCACCATAAGTGCTACATAAAAGGTGGCAAAGAGCAGTACCCAATCCCAGATGCCTTTGAAAACGCCATAATGGGGTAAAATCAGGCGTGATTTTTTTATCGATTGCGTTTTGTACTCGGGAAATGGAGCCTCAGTCGAATGCATGAAATTCTGAAAAAGAAAACCCATAACAATAACAAGCCATATGGGAACGAGCTCGTGAACACGCAAAGCGGGCGTAAAGCAAAGCTCTATGATTAAATTTAATGCAGAGATTTAGATATTAAACTGGGTGAAAAGGGGAAAACTTAAAAAGAATAAAGAAAACACAACTTTATTAAAGGGCCGAGTTTGTATAATTGAATTTGACCTGGCTTAAACGTAGCAACGTTATTTTAATACTCACATTGCCCAGCTTCAATTTGGTTTTGACACCACCCTTCTCCGGCTTGTAATGCCCCGACAACTGATACAGCACGGCACGACTACGACGTCTGCCCATGTTACAGCCAGCAGGAACATCCAAGTTATTGCCTTCGCCAGCCTCCACATCACTATCACCGTTGCCAGCACCACCCAGTCCCGGCAAGCCGCCCAGACCGAGTATGCCCGCAGTGGAGCCGGCGCGAAAACGCGCACCCAAAAGTGCAGCTGTAAGGGCAAAAACTTAGAGAGTCCAAACCGAAACAAAAACGAAACGAAATTAAAGCGATGAGCGCACAAGGTTTGTGGATTTTGTGGATGGAGTAGTGTTTGGGATAAGTGGATTTTGTTATAATACATTTTTTTCCGATTTTTTTATTTTTTTTTTTTGAGGTTGTATTATGGAAAACATTGTGAAAAAAGAAGAAAATATGAAATAAAAAAAATTGTACAAATACATTTTAATTATGTATAAACAATATTTACTTTTTCAACTTAAGCTATTTAAAAGAATTTAATTTTTATTCTTTCGAATTTTTTTGACATTTTCTACATCAATGCATCAGGACACATAGACAAATGTAAGTAAATTTAGCAAATTCGACAACGCTCAAAGCACAAAGTACAAGGACTATATTTAACATTGTGTTTGGAGGCTCTAAGGTATTAGGTATCGGTGTTTGTGATTTTCTTGGACTTGTCTTAGTGTGTGTGTGTGTGTGTCAGTTCCTTAGGTGCTTATATACTTAGTTATTTTATGGGGCATTTATTTAACAAAATCTTGCTTAAACGTTCTGACACATTCCTTAAGCTGCAAGCTCGGAGACAGCTGCTGCCGACGCGACGCCCTTTGTCTGTCAAATGTCAGCCTGCTGAGATCAATGTAGACATTGCCCTGACACCTGTCAATAAATCTTTAAAGTCCTCCCGTGCTCAGTTGACAACTTGGCGCAAAATGATGCCACAGTGAGACTTTATGGGGGATTAAAAGTGAAATGTAAACGTGCTGTCTACATGATTTATATTGATTTCGTCGAATATGCTTCATGCTTCATGCTCAAAACTCAACCAAGCATAAACTATAAATCTCAGTCATCAATATCAAACGAAATTCCAACAGTAATTCGATATAAATAAATATTTCTATATCGAGCGAATCGATGATGTGCAAACTCAAAAGTAAATGAGCTGTCAATAAATATCCTTCGATATTAAAATATAATTCCAATTTTCCATTTTAAATTTCGAATACTCAAAGACAATGTGCTTGAAAGAATTAAGTTAGGTTAGAGAGTAAAGGCAAATATTAGACAATAATCTGCAGCTCTTAAGAATCTGTTGTAAACCCAATGGATCATTCTCCTGGCCTATAAAATTTTAACTAGCTCACAGTAAAAAGGGTACACTAGATTTGTGCTTTGTATCTAACTGCAGGAAGTAGGCATAATTAGCCCCAAGTTCTTTCTACGTATGTCTCTTCGTTCAGCATTCTCATTGACAGACAGACGGACGTGGGTATATCGACTTATCACTTAAGATCACTGTGGGCGGTCTCCGGCTTTAAATATATTTGCTGCTTGCATACACTCCATATATACTCTTTGTACTATAAGTTACAAATTATAAAAATAAATTGTATATATCCTTGAAGAAACAGACAGGAAGCATTGCGTTTCCAAAGCAATGATAAGTTCTAAGTAAGTTAAGTGAATGCTGTGAAGACTTTTCTCTCAGCTCACAAAGCACAGTCAATAAGTTTACCCTTTTGTTTAAACCAAAAGATCAAAGTGTCCTTTCAAATAGTGCTCTCACATCATCTTATCTTTCTTCCAAATAGACTTGTGGGGATCATTTTAACAAATTTATCTGGTGCCCTAATGCTGTTTAGGTGGTCTTTAACGATGATTTCATATTTAAAAAAACGTTTTAATTTCTTCCAACTTACAAAACTTAGCAGCACTCAAAGGTTTTCTTGTTCGAGACTTTAGAGTTGACAATATTACGATGAAAAATAAATAGATTTTTAGTGGATCACGAATATGCATCCTACTTCTGGAACGGTCGAATGTGATAATTGGCTTGTGTGAAGAACCAGTTGAACTTTATTGCTCGAGAACTCTCAACTTATTTTATGATCATGATTGAACCAAAGAACATATGGCAGTATGTCTCTACGTCCGATGATAAAAATAATAATTATTACAATAAATTAATTATTATTATAATAAGTTAAATTAACTAAATAGATCCAACTAGTAGTAACTTTGTTATTGTAAGTATATTTAATTTTATTTTAAGTTTATATTTAAATTAAAAACGGCAAATAATACATTTAAATAATAACTTCATATTTTTACAAATAAAATTAAACTTGTTTTCTCTTTTTTGCCGTCTTGATTTATAAATAAGAAAATGTTAACGAGCCTTTTATTGACGTTTAATTAAGTAATTGATTTAAAATTTTAACGCAAAATGAAAATTTTAGTAGACATTTACTTATTTAAAAAAATTAAATATATTACAACCCAAAGCAAATGTTATTTTTGCTCTAATTTTGCTTGTTCAGGACGCATAGACACAATTGCTTGACCTTGAAGTTTCTTTTGATTTTATATATAAACTAACAAAATTTCATTCCGAAGTTAAGAAATATATATTTAGTTTATTTATTGCCCTTTCTTACCCTAAATAAACACCCTATATTAATGAGCATGAAAAATAAATAAAATAAAAGACCCGGATTTTAATGGGTTATTTACATTTCGTGCAGATTTTCAACCGGAACATTATTAGCTATTTTTTTTCACTTGAAATCTTTGCGATTTCAACAGGCAGCACATACAGCACAACCAACACAAAAATTAACAAAGTGCCCCAAAAAAGAGCAAACAACATCAACAACAACAAGAGCAACAACAACAACTAGGAAAAGGACATAAAAAATAAATCTACCAAACAAACAAAATATATAAGAGAATCAGCAAAAAAACAAAGCTTGCAAGGGCAAGGACTAGAGTATTCACTATATATTTGGCATGTAAACAAACTCAAGTTGAGTTCTTAGTCAGACCAACACATCCCACCCCCCCATACCCACCCACACGCACACACTCAAGTCCTTTGACATAGAGTTCACAAGGCACGCTCATTAAATTTAACTTAATTTTATTTGCGAGTATCAACGCCTGTGTGTGAGTGTGCGTGTACGTGTGCCCTAAATGTCTATGTATTTGGTATACCTCAAAGCGGGTCTTAGCCAACTCATAGCCCATCTTGTGATGCTATAAATTACAATTAGCTTGATTGTAAAAAATTACCAAAAAAAAATGATAAAAAATAAAAACCGAGAAAAATATGATAATGCGTTGCGTAGTACAAGACAAGATTAAACGTAATTTTAGTCCTTTTCTATTGCCGCACACTAATTATAAGGATTTCGTTTTTCAACATCAACACAAAAGCTCGCAGAAATATGCAAATTATGCATGAATGGACGGCAACTTGTTGGGGAAAACCTTTTTTAAACTTATTTTCAATTTATAAGAACGTTTTGCCCGGCTGCCATATCAAAATGCCAATTAAGCATGCCGCCTTTTTGGTGATACGGGCGGAATGTCAACAAAAAAATGACAGATAGCCGAAATCTAGATAAGTCATGTTTGTATACTCTATAATAAGGCTGAAAATAGCCTCATAGGAAAGGAGGATATAAAACAAGGATTGAATGAATGGCGTATTGTGAACAAAACTTCGGAGGACGGTTTGATCAGCTGGGTGTGCATCAATGTCCCGTCGAATGATGAAGAGCGTTTTGCCACGACATAACTAAATGTGAATGCAGTTGGTATAGCAGCTGAGATAAAAAAACCTTATGCAGATAAGTGGGAATCACGGTCAATTAAGTAAATGCATGTGAAAGATTCGCTGCGGTATAATTCTGCACCCCGTGCGATGTCAAATGAGAGTCTGCCAATCTGTGGTCTGATGAAAGTAAGAGACTATCAATGGAACTGTACTATCTAACTTTCGTTATGTCTTTTATATAAAAATTTCCTCCTTGGTCAATAGATAAAACCTGACACATTAAAGTTCTATTTTCAATTTTTGCCAGTATTTTCAAAGACATTTAAACATTTCAAGTAAGCATACCAAGACTTTAAACATTTGCAGATAAAAGAAAAGGAAGATAAACCGAACAACGAATTATGTCGGGCCCTGTAATTAATCAGAACAAAAGAAGTTTGAGAAAAGGACATGTTAGAGATAGTCAAGAGAATATACCAAGAAAACCTAAAGGGAAACTGAAGAAAAACATCGAATCTGACAGCCCCTGTCTATAAACAAATAAAATAATGGTAATCACAAAACACACTGGCTTATAAGTTCATCAGATTAGAGTATACGGAAATCCACACGTATTGTTGAAAGAACACTTTGAGTGGCGCTGGAATGGATAGTACTAACATTCTGTTCTCGAACCAGGAGATACCTTCGTCAATCAACTTAAGATGCGTTTTAAACCCTTCAACAACGCCACGGTTGAGCAGTTGTTTCCGATTCAAAAAGTGTTAAACTCTCTTTTAAGCCGATATGCTTCGACGAGATTGATGATGGCGTTTTTAACTTTACCTTGCGTGTCATGACATAAATTATCTTCTTTTTATTGAAATAATTTGTAATGATACTTTTGGGAACTTTGGGTCATCGTGATACTCCTCTCAATGTTTGCTTAAGTTCTTATTATTGTTTACTAGTTAAATATAGCTGTGGACAAAGGATTTTATTTTAATTGGAATACCATCAGCACCGTTTGAGTTCTCGATTAATAGTTAAAAAAATATTGTAAACGAAAATTAAAAGTTTATGGATCATAGAAAAACCTTTTGCCTTCGCTTTTAATGAGCCTTCTTTATGATAAAGGATTTATATACTTACAAGATGATGTTTTAACTATAAATGAGTTGAATTTTTGTGCCTAGATGTGAGGTGGGCAACCTTTCATTTTACTGCCCCAGCTAAGTCAGCACATGTACATGGGGGAATGTCTCAACTTTCTTACACACATTTGCTTAATTTGTACTCCCTTACTCTTTCAAAGTAATGATTGCTAGTAGGAGTTTTTCTCCGGTAGACTTTAAGGAAATTACTTCCTTTTTCCATTACATTTGCAAAACCTTCAGAAAAAATCAATAATCGAGCCCTTTTATAACTTCTGGGAATCTTTAGGATATAAAGCAGCATAGAATATGACCAAAGATTAGTATTCGAATGATGATTTTTCGGTTAGTATACCTAACAGTTTGAAGGTAGTTAAACCTTAATAAAAAACCAAAAAGCGAGAAATAACCCCTTATATGAAAAACCAAACATTTTTCAAAATTTTCGCACTTGAGCACGAATAAAAGTTTGAAATTTGATCTAAAAAATAATTCATTCTAATTGAGAACTTCATGAAATTGGACTCTTCCAATAAGGAAATCTGCATAGTGTTTGTAATTTATCAATAAAATATTTATTATTTCGTCAAAACTTATACATTTGCCATTTCATAAATATCATCGTTTTATGCTTGAAAATAGGAAGATATTAAAAATGATAGTTTCAGATAAATTTGACCGGACGCTCATTGCTTTGAGCTAAGTGGTTCTTAGGCTGAAAATTAACAGCAAATGTACACATCGGAAGGACATTGAAAAATACACCAGAAGCTGGCGTAACGTTCAATGTTAAGCACTATCACTCAGTAATATTTGACTATTTTACAAAACAAATTACTAAGAGCACCAACATGCGCATTTATTCGATATTATTTACCCGAATGGTCGTTGCTTTTATACCATCTACATGTTTGGAAATCACAAAAGTGAAAAATTTGCAAAATCACTTAACAAATCACCAGCTTCTTCGGCAACCCAAACTATGTTACTCGCTACCAAATATAGAGTATAAATATGAGTGAAGCTTTTTTCTCAACGGAGCTACAAAAAAAGGCAAAAATGTCATCCGCTTATAATGTTTTTTTTTTTCGCAAATGGAAGGGGGACAATTCTTTAACAAACTGGCACGTAATGCGTTTAGCAAGAGAAAAAACGCAAGTACGCATATTGCATATTAAAACATGAGCGAAGCAGTCATCTGGAAGATGTGGATGACAGCAGGCATTGGACATTTGTTGCACGTGGCCATATCAACACCAACAATAGCAACAACGTCGACCAAGTTATGCCTGCAGACGTACGGAGTGCCAAAGCGTTTCCGGGCCAAGTCAAATATACAAATTTGACAGTGCTAATGATGTGTGAAACGACAGCCATCAAAGTTGGCCTAGTCCAGAGGGACAGGTGGCAGATAATTCAATTTGGTTTGATATAAGTATATGTATATAGGTAGGTAAATGTAATTGTGTCTTAAGCTACGATGAGCTGCTTTAAGGACACCAAAAGGCGCTTATGAAATATTCATTTCAGTTTTACGCTCAATTACGTGCAAATAAGAGGTCAAATAACGACTTTAATTGCTGGCCAACCGAAACCAAATAATCTATCAAGCAGATTTCAGCTCATTAAACGTCATGCCGACAGTTGACCAGCACGTCTGGAATCAAAGCCAAGTTTGTCACTATGTCTGCAGTTTCATTATACACGCTGACATCTTGACATGCATTAATTTGCAATTAAAGTGGATTACTACTCAATTTTCCACTTGGCGCGCATGGACAGAGGAATTGCTTAGGCTTCAATCTTGAAATCTAGAAAACCATGAATACGTTTTTTTGTTTTTTTTTTTTGGTTTTTTTGGTTCTATTTCATTTGCATTCACAAAACATTACGCATACGCAGTGTGGTACAATTTTTATTTGACCGCCTGGGATTTGTTAAGCAATAAACAGTTGGGAAATTAAAAAAATATATCGATATAAAATCTAAATTTTAGTTTTGAGCATCTGCAAATAATTTTATTTGTGGTTAAACACTTATTCCGTAAAAGTTAGAAGTAAATTAAATTTGAGACCAATTTGAAAGATACATAGCAGCTAAAGGAGGTCTACAAGAAAAATAGGATATTAATATATTACTGTAATATATATAGAAAAGTTAGAATTTTGTTAACTATTAATGACTAATTATTAAGATAAATCGGCCTAATATTTAAAGGAAAAGTGTCGGATTGCAATTGACTTGAAGGATATCAGCATGATCTTTGATTTTCCTCTAAATCAGAGGTGGGCAGAATTACATGGTACGCGTACTAAAGAAACAAAATAAGCGCAATCTTTTTACTGTGTATTGCAAATCATTCTGCACAGCTGGCAAATCACTCACACGCATTTGCATGATTATTACTCTCGCGCTCAAATGAGCTCTCAAAGACTGCGCAGGTTATTGGTCCTGTAACCCCTTAGAGTCCGTTTAGCAACTATGTAATCATTATCGAAATATACAAGAAAGTCCTTGGAGAGGTATCTAATTGACATTGTTGACCATGGCATATGGACGAAAGGACTAAAGATTTTCTGCTTTAATGTGTTAACGGCTCAAAAATAAACTGCGGTATGAATTTGAATGAATTCGGTTGTGGGTTTGGTTATTGGTAGCGTACGCGCATTATAGCATGATATTTTTTGATTCGAATACCAGACAATCTGTTTTGTTAGTACGAAATTTCCACATTCTATTTCAATTACTGTTAAAGGACAATTATTGGTAAAGCGATTTAACAAAATTTGTGATGGTGGCTATAAGAGTAATATTTTATTTTCATTTCAGTTGCTAATCTACGCTCCAGTTGTTTGCTTACTTTGATTTATCCTTTAATGCAACAAACGGGAGAATTGCAATCATTGCTAAAATTACGTCAGCTTGAATTGCGGCATGCCTCAATTGCAAAACGGATTAGGATACTAAAACTTCTCTAAATGCGAAACTTGACCAAGTAGGCCGCTGTCTTCTGGAAATGCAAATAAATCGGCGTACTACCTTATTAAATGCAAATGTTATTGGTGGAATTTGAAATCTAACCATTTACAAAACAACTTAAAGTCGGCTAAAATTTTGACAATGACATAGCTGATTAGCATCACAATCGACGCAAGACTTAGATATGGTACTTCTTTATTCCATATAGAGGATGAAATAATATAGACGCAACAGATGAGCATGCAAAATGAGTAAATTTGTGAATCACGAAGCGTTTAACAAAGGCTTGTTTGTGTTCAAATTTAATCATTTTTCTTCTTTAAAATCAGCCATGTTGATACGAAGGTGTCAAGTAATGAAAGTCATACAAAATTACCAATACCAAGCGATACCGGGGTTTATGTTAAAATAAAATACCACCATTTGCGAATGGACAGTTGGCCAAACTGCCTAACTTTGCAGGCGATGAGCCCATTAAATACATGGGTTGGGTAAATGAATTAAAATTATAGCAAAGCTGAACTGTGGTCTCATCCTTAGCAATTCTGCAAAATCTACAAAAAATTTTGAGAAAGACATCATGTGAGACTTAGAAAATGTAACTAACCTAACGATCGTATGAATAATGTAGTAGAGGCTTATATTATATTAATTACACTAATGATACATTAGCATAGCCGCATCATATAGTATTTTCGCTTACTTTTGTCCAAAAGTAAATTGCGGTGAGTTAATTATCAGTTAGCATCACAGAAAGCCTTAGGAAAGCTGATAAAAAAATGTATTTACTCCTGGTCTGGTGTTTTCAGTATTAAAACTTTATTATACCAAAATATGCAGGTGTCAATCAACGGTGGAGACATATTTCGATAAACGGCTGTTACAATATTGACATAGCCTCTCCTTGAACTTTGGCAGGTCTCTGGACGTACCCATCTGTAAGCTTATTGTAGTAATATTCTATATGTCCCTCAGATTGAAAACTACGAAATCTCCTTTCTCATACTTAATTTACCCTTCAAGGAAGATGCATTAATTTAGTACATACCAATGCATAGACTCATTCTGATGAGGACCTATGGTACAGTAAAAATAGTATTTGAAATGAAAATAATTTGAAGCCTTAGTTTTCGTTACTATTAGCACGCTGGAACACACCAATATTAGTGAGTGAGAAAATCTAACATTAGACATACTCACTACCAGGCAACAATTAAATTAAATTTACTAAGAATCATTACGACCACTATGAATATCTTGAACTACAATATATTGAACTACATTATTTTAAGGTTTCGTTAAGTATATCTATTTGCTCTTAGCTAAAGCCATCTGATATATGTTTTTAATTTAAAAAATAAACATTAAATTCATAATATATTGCAGAATCCCTGAATATTAAGTTTTAAATTAATAACAATGGCATTACCTGTTCATTGCCTTCATAAGTGTAAAAAGGATGTTTGAAGTCTCATTTTTTCATAATGTAAAGCTTTATTCCTTGGGCTATCAATCACCTGCATACACATTAAAGCCAGGCGCTCAACAAGTCAAGCCGTTCACAATGGGCTGCTGCCACTGCTCTTGGCATTTAAGTGCACTTAAAAATGGAATAGACCACAGATTTAACCAAGTTTTTTTTTCTGTTTATACTCTTTAGTCAGCGAGATATACTAAAAAATGTGCCAAATGGTTGTAGGTAACAGTCAGTCTTATGTTTTAGTATTTTAAAGTGCAAGAAAATCCGCTTTTTCAAGTAAATCTTTAACATTATCTGTCAAGAAAAACTGTTCGTAAGCCTGGGACAAGTATTACCAAACCAAAATTATTAAATTTGGAAATTTTCCAAACAAGTAAATGATACTGTTTTGGATCTCTCTATCAACTTTTTAAACTAAACAAGTTAAACGTAATGACTCGCCGAAAGTATAGAGTACAAAATAGTCAAGACTTGTCAGTATAAGCCGATCCACTTGTCTCCTTTTAGGCAGCGCAAAGCTTGTTCAGCTAAGCTGAACATTGGCATAGCTGGAAATCCAGAGAACGGCTAAGCCGAGTGCTGCAGTGAAAATCTGTTGGAAAATAGAAGCAATAAAAGTGAAAATAAAATATGCGGCAAATGCCAGACCACGGACTGAGGGTGCTTTGGAAGTTTATGCATTGCATAATAATGCAACCCAGTTGCATGTCCAATGACCTGTTACAGTAAAATGAATAAACCACTTGGTTGGACATTTATGTAGAATTTAAAGTGCTTAAATATACGTTTTGGATCTCTGATACACCATTGTATATTCTAACTGTCATATTTTTGAACTATTTTAACATGTAAAATTTTAACAACATCAACATGTTAAAAATAAATTGGTTAAACCAAAAAATCTCATCAATGGAAAAAATGCAATTTTATACTGAATCTAAATGTCAAATCCATATATATTCGCGATGAAAAGCTGCAAGCCAACAAAGAAAATCCATTGACAATTTCGTTTTTAGGAAACATCGAAAATTAAACACCCTTTTGTAGTAACGAAAATGTAAAGATAGATAACAGATTTTAATCAGAATACTGAACTTTGAGTGTAAACAGAATGCGGACAAAGCGTAGACAGACTGTAGACAAAATTTAGACCGACTGCATATATGCTCTAGATATATCATACAAAGATAGTTCATAGAAGTCAGACAAAGTATAGATGGGCTGCTAACATTCAGTTCACTGGCTGTAAAAGGGCTGTAGACAGAGTCTGGTTAACATGTGGACAGACTATGGACAGACTGTGACCAACTGTAGACATACAGTAGACTGATTTTAAGTAGAAATCCGCCTGCAGACAGAAGCTTATCTACAGTGTGTGAAATTCACTAAATCCTGCTGTGTTGCATATACAGAATGTAGATAGACTGTAGACAGACTGTTGACAGATTGTAGACAGACTGTAGGCAGGCTGTAGATACACTGTAGATAGACTGTGAACTATGGACTGTAAAGTTATTATTTACGGATTAAAAACTAATTGTAGCCAGTTTAGGCAGTTGAAGAGAAACTTTAATTATACTATAGACCGGCTTAATATATATTATAGACAGTTGTAGGAAGGCTGTAGACAAAGATTATTATACAGGCAGTAAAGGAACTGTAGGAAACAATCGACCCACTGAAAAAAGACAGTATACTGATTTTGGTAATGGGCCGCCTTCTACAACTTTGCCAACCGATTTCTCTGGCAGAGCGATGCCGTCTTTCGCTTTAGTCAAAGATTCGGCACGTTGCACGATAATGCGATCCAACATGGGAATAATTTTCTTAATAGCAGCAGCTATTTTTTTGTATTTAAATGCAAATTTAAAAGCTGAGAACTTTAATTAAATTGCAAGTAAAACTCACTCCACACGTGTGGTCGTCCGACGAAACACAGTCTTTATGTAGAAAACCGATAGCCTGCAGACAGAAGTTTACCTATAGTGTAGATAGACAGTAGACAGACTGTTGACAGATTGTAGACAGACTGTAAGCAGGCTGTAGACAGACTCTAGGAAGACTGTAGGAAGACTGCGGGCAAAATACTCCAAACAGACCTTAAGCAGACTGTAAAACGATTATTTACAGAGTAAAGACAAATTGTAGACAGTTTGGCAGTTGAAAAGAAACTTTAGTTATACTCAAGACTGGTTTGAGATAGATTGTAGACAGTTGTAGTCGGGCTGTAGAGAAAGATCTTTATACAGGCAGTAAAGGAACTGTAGGAAACAATCGACGCACTGTAGAAAGACAGTATACTGATTTCATGTAAAAAACCGTTTACAGAAGTTTATCTATAGTGACAGAAGCTAATCTATTATAGTTTTTCTATACAGACTGTGGACGAAATACTCCAAATACTCCAGACTGACTAGATAAAGAACTTTAGACAGGCAGTAAAGTAAGTGTAGACAGTATGCATACTGATAACAGGCAGTAGATGTACTGCAGAAATACAGTAGACTGACTTTTGACAGCTAATAACCCGACTGTAGACATACTATAAATAAACTATAAACTTACACACAAACTGTAGGCAGACTGTAAAGTTACAATAGATAAACTCATTCACACAAAGTAGATAGATTGTAGTTAAATTTGCGACATAAATACACAGACTAGGAAGACAGTAAACAGACTATAGAGTTATACAGCCTGTGTACACCTCGTAATTAGAATGAAGCAAAAAGTATACAAATTGTAGGTGGACATTTGGCACGCACTAGACTGACTGCAAAATTATTGTGGACAGGCTGTTGCAAATAAGTAGACATATTGTAGACAGACAGAGTGAACACAATCTAAACAGACTGCAGACACACTGAAGAGAGAGTATTTGGCGACGCACAGTAGAGATATTGTTGATATTCCAGTTCAGTAATTTACATGTTGTAAATTTGATATTCTCGCATTACAATTGTAACCACATAAAGAGTATAAAAATTCTGCAAAAACTAAATAAAATGAAAAAAGACAAAACAAAAAAAAAACAAAATATTATTCTACTATTTCATGCCAAAGAGCCAAAAAAGGTAAGCTGACAAATTCAGCAAAAGACGAACCACAAACTGGATCTGTTACAACATATAGTCATAGTAAGCTAGCTACATACTATATACATATTATATGTTGGCTTGCTCTGGTTTATTTTTTTATAATATTACATTTTTATGGTACAGTGCATTGTGTGTACAAGTTTGTGAAGTTTTGGTTTTTGGTGTTTGTCAGTTTCATTTTTGAAATTAGTTTGTAACTTTGTGCGCGCAAATTTATATTCAAGTTTTTATACATATAAATAATGAAGTCTTTGCCATCTTTTTTGTTAAAGTGCATTATTTATTTGCATTTGTTGTTGTCACTTGTCAAGGCATCTGGTTTATTAAGGACTGTATTTTTCATACTTACCGCTATCACACTCATCGGTTCCGCTCATCTCCAGCATTTTGGTATGCGTTATATCCTTGTGGGATGCCAAAAATAAAACAACATCTCGTTTCTCATTCTTGATGGGCACTATGTCAAAGAGACACCAAAATGGAGCACCTGTTGAATAAATGAAAATAGTTTTTAAACGCATTTTGTACATTAAAACCATAACAGGAGTAACCACATTGCACCCCAGACAGACCTTGCTGTGTCACATGACGTATACGTCATGTGCAGCTTGTTTAATTAATTTTGCGGTAACTATGCTATTTGCGTGTTAAAATTTCACATGTGGCTGCATTTCGATGGCATTAGTGGTCAATTACGAGCTTAATCCATTTAATTGAAATCGGATACTTGATTATAAATCAAAGCGAACCTATTGCATATAACTAGATTTAGCAGGATACTGCATTTCATTCCATAACTTTGCTCTATTTATTCAAGAACAAGGCTTTGAAATGAAATCATAAGTTATGTTCACATTGTTTTAGACGAGAAATGAACGATTTATTGCCATACGCGTCTTGTAATAGAGGATAAAAATTCCAAAAACATATTCAAAGCATTGCATCGACAATCTTTAAAAAATTTAAATATTTTGAATATTTGTAATAGGGAAATCTTTAATCTTAATCCAGTTAGTTAATCCATGCCATGCAGAACAAAACAAGGATCCAATTATGTGGCTTGTTCGCTACGAAATTGATTTCTTGCTTTTAACTGTCAATTGGCAGCCTAACTTATATGGTTCAACATCTCTATGCTTTATGTGTGACTAAGTTAAAGCTATCCACACCATTTACACAAAAAACTATATTGATCGCTTTAATGTCTTCATGTTCACATAAAAAGGGAATAAGCTTATTAGAGATAGAATACTGTTCTTCTAAATATACAAAGCGTGTGGGATCTTCTGAATTTTTTGTATATTTTCTCAGTAATTTCCTTAAATTCTTTAATACCTTTTCATTACTTCATCAAACATCCATGTAGCGTCTGAAAGCTTGGATGAATACCGCATGTGTGTATCCAGATAGTCTTAGCAATTGAAAGAAAATAAATGCTTTCAAAGGTAGTCAGGAATTGTTTATCACCAAATATTTGCATTTCTGTGTAGGTCCAACTGCAGTACGTTAATGGTGAACTAATACAAAATTTAATATTCAATTTGAACCAAAAAATTAGGCAAAATATTTGAAAGATTTGACTTTGGATTGGAAATTTAATTTTCGCCATAATTTCTTCAATCGAACAGAGTCCACTTTCGTAAATGTACAGCATTTTTCAACATATCTAACATTTTCCGAAGAATATAAAAGAGATAAGCAATTCTTAACTTTTTAAGCTTTTTATTATTCATTATTTAAAATGAATAAAAAGCGTACAAAAAGTTTAAATTGTTGCAAATTCAACTTTTCAAATTCGGTCATGCATACTCACACACACACACACCCACATAGATAAGTATATGTATATATCTCACACACAATTAACACACTGACAAATATATATATATTTCATTTAAAAGTTTTAAGCGCTGTGCTAATTAGAAAACTTATTAACAAGTTAATATTAAGCTAAATTATGGAAAATCTATCAAGCTCTAGCTCGCCGCTTTAATCAACAGGCCTTCTTATATAGCCCTTGGCCTTATCAATGCACGCCACGACCTGCCCCGCCCCGCCTGTGCGTCGTCTAGGCCAAGCTGATTAATCGTGACCTCATTAAAGAACAAAATACCGCCGGCAAGAACGTGCAAAAATGCTGAAGCACAACTTTATTCAGCCTGTCTGTTTGTCTCGTTTCAACATGACAATATTTATGAGTGTCCTTTCTACCACACACACACCAACACGCACGAACACACGCACAGTTGTACATGTGTATTTTAATAACTGCTGGACGTGCTGTGAGACATGTCTTGGCACATGGCTTCCAACAATGAGAAACATTACCCGCAGACATCCAGGGCAAGAGGCAGAAGTAGTTCAAGGCATTTGCTCCACTTACTTAACTCAATAAAGCTCGTCCATATACCAATCACATAGGAAATTGGAAATGAATGCCGCCATCTTACATTTGTTGTGCCGCCATTTTCGAAGCCGTTTAAACAGGGCTTGGGCTTGTTTTAACAACCGTCTAATAGTTAATACGTTAAAACCCATATAATAATATAATAATTCAATAATATAATAATATAATAGTATAATAATATAATAATATAATAATATAAAATATAATAATATAATAATATAATAATATAATAATATAATAATATAATAATATAATAATATATTATTGTATGTGGATGGATTCATTATGCTGGGAGAACAATATATTGAAAGTCAACTTCTTGTAATTTCTTACAGGATAAAATCCACATAATTAAATTTCGTATGGCACATACTCCATTGTGATAGATTTACAGTCTTGCTTCTCAGATCCAAATAGAACACCATATACACCTATACCACGATTTACGTGGTAGATACATTGCTTCATTATTAAAACCCTGTAAGGCAAATCCAGCTATTTAATATATTAATATAATATAATAAATATAAAAGTATAATTTAAGTAATACAAATATAAATACAGGTAAAACAATAAACTTATTCCATTAAAAATATATACATATGTATATGAAGTACATAAAAAAAATAAAAATGTGAAATAAGTACTTAATGTTATTTTTAGGAAAATCTTAAATAACATCTTTAAAATTGTTTAATAGTTTTCTACTTAGTACAAGTCCTACTTCAACAAATTTATCACTGAATACCTTGGATTAATGGTTTCCGATGTTTCAGATTCAACTTTATAATCAAACCTATTTTCTTCACAATTTTTACCATATTAGGTAAATATTTTGAATTTAATTCTTCATTGCTTGATTTCATTAATATCTGCTCGATTTGTATCTGTAAAGCCTTTTTGAATGACAATTCTGTTTTTGTTATTGATTCAGTTTCGTAAAATCCAGAATACAAGAACTATGACTGTGCATGATAAAATATTGTATATATTGTATATAATAGTCAATTGCCATAGATATAATGACATTCTGCCCTAAAAAACTATTTATTAATATAATATACATATAATACATATTTTTGGTGTAGGCGCATTACGATAAATATTCCCAACCGGTCGTCAATTTGAAGTCCAGATCAGTTACTTAGTGGCGTGAAAAGGTATATGTTTGTATAATTAATAACTGAAGCCTTATGAATCCCATATGATTCTAAGCCATTTCATTGCATAATTACATAAAGTCAAATATAGAAGATATATTTAAAAGAGGAGTGAAATTGGAGCATACAGTCGTTCTTACTCGGCCGAATTAGCTTATTTTTTACTTAATGCTTATCACAATGCTGCTCTGATACTCAATGATGCTCTGCTTCAGTTGAAAATATCAATCGATTTAGCTAAAAGCTCTGAAAATTCACTGTGAGGGATCGTTATGATTAAACACACTTCGCCTTCTGCGGCGAAATGTGCATTGGACTATAAAAATTAGAGACTCTAATTCGTATGGTCTCTGAGATCTAGGTAGGTCCATATGGGGGACAAAATACATAGCTGATTCGCTACATGAGGCTTGGATATGCATTCTGGTATACAGGACTTGGAGTCAACCATGCCTACGAATAAGTGTGACAAATGATAGCTTTATTTTTCATCAGATATCACCAAGGCTCACAACTTTTCCCGACCTGGTTACCTGCAATTAATATTATATTAATCACACATTTCAAATGTGTATGTGTACCTGCAGCTTTGAAAAAAGAATTACTGTTCAATTATCAAAAACAAAAACTATTCACTCAATTGAAGAGCCGGCTTGAAGAAAATATTAAAGTAAAAAAACTATGAAGGAGCAGAATTCAGACCATTAGTAGCTGCGTTGATCAGATACTAAGGAGAAGAATGGTGCTGGCCGTGGTACCTTTTGTTAATCAGTTTGAAAAAGTTGTACGACACAGTACATCATCTCTATAAATAATACAATACATGATAATGTGGATTTACTATTGTATATAGAGGAAAAATTAATACACTTTTTTAAGTAATAATGATGCATATATGTGCCTACAGCTGTGTGATTATAAGAAAGATATGGAAGACTGAGTGCAAGCCTACATGAAGTCCCATCACGTATGTGTCTTATTTCTCAATAACTTTGAGATATACAAGACAATGAAAGCGACCTTGAAGCATATGCCAAGTGCTTTTAAAACAGCGATGAGCCATAATCACACCAAATCTCACTCATATCTTGGTATCCAAAGAGAAAATAACAAATTTGAAAGAATTTCTGCATACGTTGAATCTATCAAATAAGTAAAGAAACAAAGCTCCGAATTTTCAATGTGAGCGTCAAATCAATGCTACTCCACGGCTTACCGCGTCACGTGATGGTTTCGATACTGAAATCATTTATAAATAACTATAGAAATATGGTATATGCGGAATTTGGCCTCAGCGAATATTGAACAAAGTCCTACGGCACGAAATTCGTATCAGATCACAGATACGAATAAGTAAGAGGAATTGGAGACGCCATGTTTTTAAGCATAAAAGACTATTTCTATTTCGTGAGAATATTTTCAGAATGGAATCTACAAGAAGGCAGATTTGTAATAGAACATGGTAATCCGACGACGAACGATAACAAACAAATTGTCTCTAAACACCATTTCCTAAGAAGCAGTAAAGCAAACTGCTTTAAGTACGGCCTGATGGAAAGTTCAACATGATACCCTAAGATTTGACATGAAATACTGTAAGGAATAAAAAGACATTTATATGTGTATCTTCGGCCAAATTCTTATACCCCTTAAAAATATTTAGCAATAATCTCTACATTCGCAACTACTCTTAACAATTCCAAGCCAATTATCTCTTAATCTTCCCTCGTATTCAGACTTTTAAGTAAACAGCAAAAGTGCAGTTGATGCTTTCAAAAGTTGCCAGTTGCGGTTTTCTTAGAAAAACAATAGAACAACAACAACGACAACTTGATGAACAACAACAGCAACATAAAGTACAAAACACAAATAAAAGTTTGCTTATGTGGTAAACGTTTAATTTAATATCAAAGTGGCAAAGGGAATTGCCAGAGTATTAAGTAAGGTTATAGAATTATATTTCCGTGTTTATAAGGTTTTAGTTTGTTTGGTTGCTCTTTGGCGCTTTGGCTCTTTGCCCTCGTGTGGCTTTGCGGAGTTTGTTGAAAAGTTGCCCAAGGCCATGGACCAGCTATTGGCATGATGGGCTGGCTGGCTGCCTTGCTGACTTGCTGGCACTGTCAAGGCAGCAGCAGCAGCAACATGTTGCGCCACAAAATACACAAACTTGCAGACACACACACACACACGCGCACAGATAAGCACATGATGAGACACAGATATACACAAATACAGTTGAGGCTACGCGTAGATAATTTCCTGTCAGTTGAACACAAATTACCGCACTTGCCAAGTGCCAAATGAACTTTTACGAATTTTTAATTAAAAATGAAAGAAAACAATTTTCCTGGCCATATTTTCACACTCTGCATGGCTGCATGGCTATCGTTTTGCATTCTGGTTTTCATTTATTTATACGCAGGACTCAAGAAAAAAAAAAGGACAAAATAAGAAGAGAGCAAGAAAATGGCGCAGAGTATTGCT
Organism: Chymomyza procnemis; assembly: GCA_035046065.1. Lineage (NCBI taxonomy): Eukaryota > Metazoa > Arthropoda > Insecta > Diptera > Drosophilidae > Chymomyza > Chymomyza procnemis. Next base: position 2,995,899 of record JAWNOJ010000023.1, on the reverse strand, counting down.
TACCTTCCTTTTTGTAGAAAATAACTTCCAGCTTTAGTTCCATCTTATTTAAAAGACTTTTCTCAATTTGCTGCTTGTGCTCCTCCTTTGTATCCGGCCCGTAGAGAAAAGGACAGGAGCAGCCTGTGTTTGCACGGGGTTTGGTTGTTATTTTACAATGTTGTTGGGCGGATTGTTGTTGTTTGTGTTGGCAAACAATTGAAAGAAATGGTACAATATATTGAAATGAGTATTCAAGTGTAAAATAAGTTGACGCTGTTTTCTGTCATTGTGTCTGTCTGTCTGTCTGCCTGTCACTCCCGTCTGCTTGTCCGTCTGTTATCCGCTTTGTTGGGCACATCCTACTTACCCCTTTGCATAATTTGAGCGCGTGAATATCCTGTCAAATCCACGAACCCATCCGAGCAATAAACAATTGGATTGCCAGCTGCTTGCGCATTTCCGAGCACAAAATTGGAGTCTGTAAAACAAAAGTAAAAACTTATATACAATATCTTTCAGATACAATTTGTACGTGGCTAAAAAGCTTAACAACCGCAATTGTGCCATTATTTGAGCGCATTTTATATGTCTGACCTTTTGTGTTTTATGTGTGTCCGAAACTTGGACACAACAAAATCGAAAATCTATATTTAGCTTTGGGAAGTTAACAAATAAAAAAAAATTCTAAAGACTTGCTTTTATTTATTTAGCTCAAATTTAATTAAACTTTATTCTACACTAAAATCGAAATATAAAATGCTAGTAACGCTTTTAGTTACATTCTTTCAGCCTGAAAAATGTTAAATAAATGAATTTAACTGACATGCTGATGGAAATCGAATTTTTATTAAAAACGCTTCAAGCTTTGAAATTTTAATTGAAACTATGTTTATGCGTAAAAAGTTTTACTCGATATTGCAAGAGGAGACGTTTAGTTCAAATTGTTTCCATTTTCAATCATTTGCAAATCGATTGCAGATTCAAAAGAATTTTCACCTTAACGAAACATAAGTTCCCCTAAAACACGCTTGATTGGCTCTCTTGTTTACGTTGTCTGAACTGAAGAACACAAAGGAACTGTTGACGGTCAAATTTGGTTTGAGTATGATGGCAATTAAAAAAGGTCAACGATTTCTTAAAAAATTCACTAAATTAAAGGGATTTGATATGGCTATATCACATAATAATTTAACAGACTTATCTAGTTACCAATTTGAAAAAGTATTTGTCTGGTAATATTTCTCGTAAGGCGACTGTAAACAATAAAGTAGCACCGGTAATCTCTGCCTAACATAATAGACCCCAGAAAAGAATTAGCCATATGAAGGCAACTTTACCATCTAAAATATCTTCCAAAGATTAGTGTAAGCGATTGTCTACCTGAAAACAAGTGCGGTATTAAAAAAAAGTCAACAACGGGGCATATCCATACTCTGGAACCACAAACATAATATTTTCAAATGAACCTCGACGGTAAAACAATATAGTCTTGCAATATATACCTCAGTATGCTGAGATCGCCTACCCATATTTCTGGAAGAAAATAAGCCAATCCAAAAAAGTATACAAGGTTTTGAGAGAAGAATAAAGTCAACATGATGTTTTTTTTTTTTTTTTTTTTCCTTATTATTCCGCTTGGGAACTTAGGGCCTCTACAAGAGCCGTCCATCGAACCCTAATTTGTGCCGTCTGTTTAGCTCTGTCCCATGTTGTGTTCGGCCTGGGTCAGTTCTTGGAGGATGGATATTCTCCAGGTCGCCTTGGGTCTGCCGATCCGTCTATTGCCTTGTGGATGGATGCCAGCTATCGCTATCTGCAGTTTCTCCATTTCTTCCTCGAACTGTGCTAATGTAGATGGTTCCTTTAGGGTTCTAACGGTCCATTGTCCTATTCGTGTCCGTTTTTTTTGAAAATGCCTTTGGACGTCATCGAATTTGGGGAGCCGTTTATGTTTAATTCTCTTGCGTTGGTTTCTGTAATCTGAGTTTTTCGCTCGAACTGGTGATTGGCCAGATGCGACTTATCCCAGTGGTAGGGCTGCCACCTGACGCCTTCTGGGAGTGGCGTCTGCGCTTGGCTGCGCGGAAAGGCTGGGCGATACAGTCTTTTTAATTGTTGGCATCATTCTAGCTGTTGTTGCTGTACGCCGAAAAGCTATGAATGGCGCTTGGTTCTATGGTGTACCCTCCATTTGGCGTGGGGGGTGAAGAGTGGGACAAGGGGGGTTGCCAGAAATTGTTGAAAGGCATTGTGCAAATGGAGAAGAGCTTTCTATTAAGTAGAGAAGCAATTTTTAAGAGGGACGTTGGAGTGGTCATGCCTCTTGCCATGAGTGGGATTCGAACCCACGACCCCGCGTTTAGAAGGCAAGTGTATTACCCGCTAAGCTACGAGGCCCCACAACATGATGTAAAGCTCATTAAAATAGTTTCTAGCATCGAAGTTGATTAAGAATATTTCAAAACCCAATGAAAGGCCAATTGAAAAAAATATCTCTTTTTTTAAGGATAAGCCATGTGGAAGATATAGGAATTTGTCTTATTGGCCAATCGGTCAGACACGTTATGACGCTCACCGCCCTTCCGAATAAAGAACAGTTGCTGATTACAAATGAGTTGAGTTAGTTGTTAAAAAATATTTCCACCTGATAGATTAATTTTTTTATTGCAATGGTTTGACATCTTTCGAAAACAATTGGTGTGTATCAGCGCCTGTTTCTAACAACAAAATTGTAGTAAAAGTGCAAATGAATCCCATTGAATACTTGGGGAATTAGATGGTATATCTGCTACCGATATTACTTTACTTTGATGGGCCATCACAACCCATTATCGGATTATAGCCGTCCTTACTAACTCTCGCCAGGCGCCCCTGCTTTTCGCGCCCTTTTCCAGTTGGTCACTCCAAGTGAAGATAGGACCTCCTCTACTTAATTTTTCCATCTGAGCTTAGGTCGTCCCCTTCGTCTTCGTTGACTTTCGTATCGAAAACCTTCTTTCCTGAATTGGCAAAGCCAATATATACGTTGTGCCGTAATACGATAGTCTTCGCAAATCCGCAAGGGAGCGAAGAGTTTTCAAAGAATTTTTCTCTCGAACACTCCCAGCGCGGCTGCATCCGTCCCCGACACAACCCATGCTTCTGCGCCATAAAACAGCATGGACAGGATGAGCGTCTTGTAGAGCGTTCATTTTGTCGATCAAGACAGATCTCTGCTACACATTTGTTACTGAGCCCATAGTAACAGCTACCTGCTACCGATAGACGGAGAGTGATTTCAACGCTTCCAAAGTTGTGGTTTCAACATCGAACATAGAGAGCGTTTTGGCTAACACATTTAACTGGAGGGAGCTTCAGGATCGTTTAGAGTCGCAAAGCAAACAATGTGTATCTAAACAATGTACAATTCATAAACAAGGAAATTAGGTGTCGATTTATCAATTCGAAACCACTTTTTGAAAGTCATGTATTTTTGTAACCGATCGGTACTGAAAGATCTGTTAGATCTGTTAGAAAATGGAATATAAAACAATTAAAAATGCCAAAAATGGCTAAAAATTGAATCAAAAAGTTTTATTAGGCTCTAAAGAACCCGGTCTCAGTATTTGGCTGCAGGTGAGGCGGCAACAGGACACTGACCTTTAGGAGCTCATGCAGCTTACGTGATTACAATAACGATGGCAGAAGCTGTAGTACACCTTTGGTATATCTGCTAGGCACTGAGTATTTCCAATAAAATTAGGAACTGCATATTCCGGAAGGATTGCAAGCTAAATAAAAGCAACAATCTTAAATTACATTTTAAAAATTTATTACTCTCAGAAGTATGATTGCAAAGAGCGACCCATGTGGTTTCGCAATAAACGAATTTATTGTTTTTTCTTTCTAAGTCAGCAGTCACTCTAAAACTAATAAAAAGTAGTGATTACTAGTAATAAATCTTTCATTATCGATAAGTAAAAACTTAATTTCCCACTTTATAGTTTGTATTTGTGCGAATAATTCGGTGCCCTTTCGCTTTTAATTTTAGGTGGTACTTTCTCGCAAATTTATTTGTTTACTTAAACAATAAAAAAGACGACCAAAAAAGCTAAACTGCTTGAATTTTTTTATTTATATTTGGTAAATATTTTACAACAAGATGTGATTATTTTACACTATTTATTTGTTAGGAATTTCAAATCATTCCTCCAAATTAGCTTTGCTTGCAGCTGCATAGCGCAATAATAGCTGACTATCTCTACAAGCTGCTGGCGCCACCTGTTAGTTACATTTTTTGATAAATGTTTGTAAGCTTAATAATATTGTTAAGCATGAAAATTTATACCTATTATTCTCACGTTTCTAAACATTCAAAACTCAAGATTTTATTTACATCTATAAAATCTTTAATCGAATCATAAATAACTAAATTTTCATAATACTAACTTTTCACTAAAAATGTTGCATAGTTATCAAACCGTAGTACAGTTAATATTGAAAAAACAGGAAATAATAAAATTTCCGAATAATTATAAATATAGCAATTCAGACAAAAGGCCAATTAGTGCGATTCATTCATTTACTTAGAACTAAGAAAACACAAGTGGAAATCTACTGGCAACATAATTGAATTGATTTATTACATAACTTACATAGAATTTCATTTCCAAGGTTATTAGCAACAAATGGAACCAGCAGAGCATTTCCATTTCCCAAGTAAAGCAACATAATCACTTTTCATTCATGAATGCACCCATCAAATTGCATGCAACACGAATTGTGCAAATAGATTTAAGATTTGTCTGCGTTGGAAATTTAGTTGCCTTACATGGCAACCGACATGTCGGCAAATAGATATGAATCACATGTGAATATCCACATATGTTTGGGATATATCCACACTTGTGTCCCCATTGTAAACACTGTCATAAATTGAATTAAAGGGAACTGAATGCACTTGCAGACAATGGCTCAATGCTCACCAACGCATGCATATATCATAAACTGTCTGAGGGTTTTTTTGCATTTTATTTTCATTCCATTTTTTTTTTGAATACGACAACAGGTGACAAAAAAGTCAATAAATATATTTGTTCGAAATACTAATGGCAAGTCGTGAAACGTACGTTTTTCGCAAAATTTTAATTACCAATTACCAAAATTATTATAAAATCATATATTACTTTAATAATTAATTGACTTCAAAAAATTACACCCTTCTCTTATAATAAAATGATGTCTCAATGTTTCAAAATGTTTAAGCAATTTAGCATCTTTCGAAAATTCTTTCTTTTATTTTTAAAGTTAAAACAAAAAAAAATAATTAATAATATTTCTGTTTTTAATTATATTAAAAAAAAAAACAAAACAAAAATTTTTTTAAGTTTTATTTATTTATTTATTTTTTGCAATTGTAAAAAAAAATTAGAATTGCTAACGAATTTTAAATAATAATAATATTATCACGTATTTTTACACAAAACAAATCATAAAATTTGTTTAAAAAAGTTTTGAATGACATTTAAATTTTGTTTTTTATCATATCATTTATAGTAAAACGAATAATATCAAAAGATTTGTTTTATTTTTTTTAATTGTTTTATGAATAAAAAATTTCACCCAAAAATAGGAAAACCTTTTTCGACTTATTCTAAACTTCTTAGTAGAATTTCACAAAAAATAAGTTTACAATTTAAAAAATAAATTAATTATCATATTTAAGATTTTGGTTTCATTTTTCCAGCAATTCTATAAAATTACAAAACAAAATTTAAATTATAACAAAAATTTTGTTTCAGAACCCAAAAAATATAAAAAAATTAAAAAAACATAAAAAAGTAATTGTCATATTTTTTAGAAAAAGGTTTTGTTTTATGTTTTCTTTTAAAATAAATCACTAAGAGGAATACGTCGCTAAACTGGAAACCCCTGGCTTTTCGTATTACAAAATGGCTCAAATTGGCAATATTTGCTTTGCTTTGAATGACGAAATGAACATATATAAATATACAGTGAACAAAGAATTGCATTAAAAATCGAAATCTGGAATGATTTACAGCATGAATACAACTATTTAATTTCCTGAACTTTGTTCTTTGCGTGCGGTGGATAATAATAAAAATCAGGTGAATATGAAGCTTACCAAGCAGAAAAGCATTTTACTTGTAAAAGTCTCAATTTTAATCAATATATTTTAATTAAAGAGTTAATTTCTTTATGTATAAGAGAATTATTCGCGATTAAGTTAGCCAAATATAATGGGAGTTTGAAAGAAAATATCTTAGCGTATGCCGCTTCTTACATAGCAATCTTCAAAGCGAATATAAAATATTGTACTGCTACATAAACATTTTTGACAAAAATTTGTACTTGGCACGTTCGTAAGGATGGGACGTTGCTTTTACACCGGCGTTGGACTTCAGGTCCGAGAACTAATGACACACTGTTCTGTGGAAGACCTCTAAGATGTTAACGCTGTCGTACTAGACTTTGGGGATATGGATCACATATTAAAATAAAGCACCATCTCATAACAATAAGGGTATTTTAAATGAATACCTTGTTATTAGCTTATAAGGATATTTTGAAAATACAAATACTGTGTCTCATTTGATTAAAATCGGTAACCTTTAGTATAGGGCATAACGAAAAATTTTAATTTTACACTAACTCCCTTGTAATTTGTTTATTTTTAGTCTTACAATCGATCATTCATCGCATAAGCAAAGTAGCTCTTTATTTTGCAGAAAAGTGGTATAGGGTAACCTTATGTTGTCCGCATACGACTTTAACTTTTACCATTTATTTTTATTTAATTTTTTGCTCTTTATATCTTTTACTTTTCATAACACTCGCCGAACGGTGGCTTTGCTTGAATTAAATTCGAAGATTCTCACAGGAAGAGCGAGAAAGCATAGAATCACTGCTTTTCTTTAGGCCTTTTTTATGTTGTGCGTATTTCCGGAAATGATTTATTTTTCCATTCCATTTAAAATTTATAGCAGAGACCCTAAGAACCCTCTTTAGATCCGTCCTTAGGTCTTTAGATCCGTGTACTGCCTTGGGAATTCCAATCCAATGCCATCCTGATATTACTCCTCGGATTTCTTAAAAGAGCATAACCTATTCACGTCCATAGGGGGCTCACCTGTGACACAAGACAGCTCTGCAATGTATATTCTGTTTGGTCAGAATCTCGCTTATAATCCTCAAGCATTTGTTGCTGAAAACTTGCAGTCTCTGTGTCATCTTTTTGGTGATGAGTCATGTCCCACTACCATATAGCAGTATAGACTGTGCACATGCATTATAAATCTGGAGCTTTGTTCATCTGCTGAATTTCTTGTTGCTCCATATGCGGTAAAGTCCCCCAAATGCTGATCTGACTTTGAGAAGTCGGTTTGTGAATTCATCATCCAAGCCGCAATTGTTTGAGATGTTGGTGGCAAACTAGTGACGAACTCTATTGCGTTCCCATATGTGGTGATTGATGTTCCCTTGGCTGCAGTGGTTGAGGCGCTTTACCTTGGTCTTGGCTATGTTTACCAAAATCCGTGCACTTGTTTTCCCGATGTGCAGTACCGTCAAATTGGCATCGTCGTACATAGACTTGATGATATTTGTGATGTTAGTTGGTACTCCTTTCCTTGAAAGTGCTCTCCATATCACCGCTCTGTCTACTGAGTCGAGCGCCTTCTTAAAGTCTATGCAAAAGGTAGAAGGGCTCTCCATTCCACAGCATGTTCGGTAATTAATCGAAGTGTGTTTTTATGCAATAGTCTGACAAAATCGAAAGATACTGAAATCAAAGGCAACAGACACAACATGTTGGGCCTTTTTCGATTGATCGGGAGTGTAAAATGCAAATTTTTTTTATGTGCTTCTTAACTTTGCAATTGATATTATCCTCAACAAGCTCACAAAATTCTGTCAATTTCCTTAAAATTTTACTCTCATACTTACGAAATGCTTAAGCGAAATGTTTAATATTTATTGCAGCATTGAGAACTTCCTGACTCAAATGACCCGTACGAGTCAAGTGGCTTGTGACACATTTATAAAGCTTATTTATTATGTGCTTATGTTGATACATTTAGCATGGTATTCCTGCATAAATTTTATTTTTATTCCATTAAAAATTTTGTTTGAATATTTTGAAAAAAAAGCATTTAAAAAAAACTACAGTGCGTATGCGCACTTTAAAAAATTTTATATATATTTTGGCTCGCACTTAGCAAAGATTTTTTGGTTTTAAATATATTTTTAATTTTTTTTTTATTAAATGTTTAAGCTTTTATGTTACTTAAATGTTAACTATTAAATTATAAATACAAGTTCGTAGTCAGATGTAACATGATATATAATATGTATGATTTTAAGAAAATTCACCTGTTAGGCTAAGGACACAATTTAGTTTTACATTTTAGTTTTTTTTCGTTGCTCTTATTATATATTTGCCTATTTTATAATTGTTTCATACAACTTCAACTAGACCTAGTTGTACCGCTAATTTAATAATAAATAAAATTAATAATAAATAATACAAGGGTACTCATATATGGCAAAGTATTTTTAATACGACAGAAGCATTTTTTTATTAACATAAAATATTTTCAAATATATTATTAACCATTTGATTTATCTATCATTTTTGCTACAAATCCTTAATATTACTTACTCCACACCTTTCTTAATATTTTGTCCGTATAAAATTATCGCTTTTTTCATAAAGTTTAGATACTTATTTTTATTATATCTATAATAAAGGGTGTCTTTTTTTGGAGGCATAGATCTTTAAATTGCAATAAAACAACGATTATTCGATTGACATGAATTTTATTTATTCAAAAGACAATCTTGTGACATTACATTTTAAATATGATTTCTGGCGTATGACCATATTTGTGGCATATGGTCACGGCTGGTTCGAATGTAGTACAATCTGGACGTCCAATTTTCAGTGCCCTTTTCCTAAATTTGTGGCCGTATATTGTTAATAACTCGGCAAATGTTGTCTTCCAAATAGTTAAGCGTCTGTGGCTTATCCCCAGAGACCAATGACTTTAGTAGTCTAACGGTGTGCAATCACAAAATCTTGGAGGCCAATTCACAGGTCCAAAATGTGAAATTAGGCGGTCACCAAACGGGTCTTTCGATATATCGATTGTCTTGCGCTGTCTTGTTGGAACCACAGCTGGTGGAAATCATTGTTGTTCTATTCAGGAATTAAAAGGTTAGTAACATAATCATCATTGACTGTGACGTGCTGGAAATCGTCGTTTTTAAAGAGGCACAGACCAATGATTCCACCAGCCCATAAAGCGCTCCAAAAAGACATTTTTTCTGAATGTCACGGTGTTTCGACATATACTTAAGGATTAGCTTCGTTCCAAGTGTGGCAATAAATCACTTGACAGTTGTTAAATCGGTCGTTATTTTGAACAGTAATGCCAACTCAAAGTTCTATGCCTCGAAAAAAACACCCTTTATAAAACTATCAAGAATCTTAGCTATTAAAAGTACAAATACTTCCAGTAAATAGAGCCCCATATATAGATCATGGATAAGAGCCACATTGACTGCTACACACATATCTTGGTTAGCTTTTTGGAGTAAAAATTATTTTAATTTAACTTTACTTTTCGAATGGATATTCATAAAAATATTGTGGGCTGAATTTCTCGACATTCTTAGTATTTTCCTTTTAATCAACTTAATTTTTAATAACTAAAAACCCTTTATAGATTTAAGAACTTCAAAAAATGGTGTGTATACTTACTTAGCTTGTAAGAAAAACCAAATTTGTTGCTTAAACAAACCATAAAATGCTATCAGATTAAATGACTAACTGGCATATGTACATATTAATCTTGCACTTAACTTGTGGATAAGTTTTAAGCAGAGTCTATTGAAAAATATTTCATAGTTATTTTGTACTCTGCTCAAAGCTTAAGTGCTTACCAATATTCAAGTTTCTGCAGTACAAAAAGGCCAAGTTTATAAAAGTTGTGGCCAGTAAGAGCATTGTATGCCACAACACGTATACGACCAGTTGGCCCAGTTGGCACATACAAATCACTTACAGGCATGCCAAGAAATATTACTCTTGGCTGCTGGCAGTGCATAGACGACTGCTCATTAGGTATGCTCATTTTATTATTTATGGCCCGTAAAACCTTTTTAGAGACTCATACCAGTAAAGATACACACACACACACGCGCGTTGGCACATATGTGTCGTATGTTGTTTTTTTGTTTATTTGTTTGTTGCTTGCAAACGAGCAAAAAAGTTTATTTTATTTACTCACACCCACTCACACACGCACAGCTGAAAAAATGCTTTATAGCAATTTGCGACAACTCACAAACACAAGCAAGTCAATTATCACCCATATGTGTGGATGTATCTGTGTGTAAGAGAGTATCTGAATGTGTGGGAGTCTCGTGTGTGTGTGTGAGATTATTTTTACAGCCGTGTTAATCATTCACTCGGCCATTAAAACGAAAGAGTGAATTAAACAGAAGCTGCATTAATTACTTGGCCATAATTTAACTTATGCAGCAGCAGCAACTCCAAGCCAATTTTCACATCTGAGCTGCGATTGCAAGCTGGCAAGGAATGTCAGTGAATAAATGGCCAATCCATCAAAGTGAATGTCACAATTATAGATATTATATTTTAAAAAATAAATAAATCAGCATTGTATTGTTTCACGGTTTTTAAAAAGTATAATTGAAAATGTAGTTAATAATGATATATTTGATATGGTGATTACACTTATTAATTAATCATAAAAGAACAAACATGTTTTGTACAATTGTGATCGATTAAAATTACTTAGTTTATCTTATATATGGAAGACAAGAGAAGAAGAAAACTACTTTGAAAACACAATCTGCATATATCAACACGGATTTAGTTTCATGGGCTTGAAAATGAGATGTTTGAGCAAAAAATATCAGTATAGTTGCCTGAGCCATAAACTCGTATGGTAAAGGACTAGAACAGAGTGCCACAAAATGCTTAAGAAACTATTGCCCATTTTTAAAACTTATTTGTTTGTTTTTATAAAGTCAAGTTACGCTATACATTAGCAACAATTGATAACTACTTCTCATAAAAATATATGATTTCGTTAGTCTTATAATGTTATGGCATTTTTGTTTAGTTTCTTCATTCTAAAAAGATAAGTAACATTTTAGGTAAATTGTTTGTATTAAAATTACTATTATATCAACGGAGAATAGGCTAAAGGCCTGTACTCTGTATCAATTTATATAAGAGCTCACAATTTCAACTTCCTTCAGTAAGCTTATAAGCCAAGATTTCATTTATTTAAAGTTAGCCCTTAATGAAAACATATTTTAGATATCTAGTTATCTTTTAAAATCGCTGCACAACAATTGTTTTGTGTGCGAAGTAAAGTAATGATTGTATATTATTTATTCTTAAAAAAGTTATACAATATTTCCGTGTTTCTCCAAGTGTATTTTGCATATTTCAATTTAATAAATTTAATAATTAAACCCGTATTCATATACGTAAAAGCTGTTGCCAAACCAACTAATAACAATGGCCATTTTAATGCAACAAACATTCAGACAAGCAATGGAAAAGCTATTTTCTCAAAGGCCTAAGAGGGAATACGGCCATCATTTTAAGGTTTCGCTCTTGGGGGGGAGTGCCAAAGAGCCTTTGTGTTTTGCGTTGCCTGACAACCAAACATCGAGGCAGCTGGATGATGGTTAAGTCAAAGGAAAAATCAACAATACATAGTTTTAATTTCCCTGAACACAGCCACAAGCATTCCGATACACACACACACTCACGCACACACAAAGATAAACACATGTACGCACACACACACACACCCAATAGAACATATACGTATACGCAGATTCCCGCTTGGGCCCATTTGACGTCAAACTGTGCCGCCGTATTTCCCAATACGGTTGCACTATAAAGGTTTCCCACTGATTGCGATGCTTGTTCATCTACATTTGTTATGTGCCGCATTGGGTTACAATAGGCTGAAATCCATATACAAAATGTACATAAGACTTTTACGACAAAAAAAAAACATTTTTTTTTGGTTATTAAAAATTATATAAACCTTTAAAAGTGTGCATTTACGTATTAAAGTATTTGGACTTACGTGTGCCATCGAAACGAGTTGCAATCGTATCCAGAAATGTATTTTGGGGCGCAAGCAGCCCCTTCCGGGCTGGCATACCTATGGTGCTGCGCCTATTTAAACACTTTGCCTAGGTAATACTGCAATGAGAATAGACAAAATGGATGTTAATGATTATCATTGAGTTGAAAATGGTATAGTTAGTATATAATTTTGTTAACTTTTAAATTAGTAAGTAACTCAGATACACTTTAATGTTGCCTTGAATTTAAAGTCATAATCGGTATATTTCACAAAGATCACAAGTATCTCAATATCCTAACGTTATGCGTCACTTTTAACTATTTATTTTAAATTAAAATAATAAGTCTTAATCTATGGCAGAACGTTGATGACATTTACATCTGGCTTATCTACCAGGCCTAAATATATACATTTTTTTTTTAATTTAATTTTTTAATGCTTTGTTTAGTTTCTTTAACTTTATCGATATATGATACCCGTAGGGTTGTATTACAGCACCTCAAATACACATCGAAAAATTCAACAAAAATAATTCGTTTGGTTAAAACTAATACATTTTGGTAAAAAGCAACACAAATTGTTATGGACTCTTCAGTTTGTGAGTCTGTGTACCATCCTTAAAAGCTAAACGACTTGGCGATCATGTTTTGCTGTGGCACCATAGAGTACTTTTTAAGTGAGAAACGAAGAAAGTTTAATCAAGTGTTAAACATAAATATAAAAACCTCCCAGCCTTTATAAAAGCCGTAAAAGCCGTATTTAACCGTCAACCTAGACGCTGTCGGTAATCGATTTTGATATTTTTATATTTTTATGCAGTTTTTATTACATTGCATCAGCAAAGTTTATTTTTTGCCACCAAAGTTATGCGTCGACTACCCTAACCACCTGAAGCCCTTTATCGCGATGTAAACTGAAGGAGCGCTGATTGGGCACGCGAGAACCCTAAAGCAGCAAAATTGCTAGCACTGCTTGAACTGCTTGGCGAGAGAAGCGGTAAAAGCGTACTTAATCTTAGGAAGACAAGATTTAGAATGTCGCGTTTACTGTACCAAAAGTAGCCTAAAGTTTTTCAGTGTGACTAAAGAAGTTGATATATCCATTTTCCACTATCTATCTGTTGGTAAGAATGCCTAGACCTTTTAATATTGGGGGATATTTAATATAACTCCCATTAATAATGATAATGATAATAATAACAATCATTTGATGTGCTCAAGCTCTTTAGTATATAGATCATATAATGGATATTTGTTTACTTCTAAAGTTATCGTAACTTACTTCAGTACTCAAAAGAATGTCCCGCGGACTTTGCCAAATTTCCGCCAAAGGGGATACCAGTTTTTAAATCATTGTATTTTATTTGTTTATAAAACTATCTTAATAAATACATAAGACTTAACAAGTTTATTCTATTTTACAATTGGTTGAAAGTCAACTAGTTCCATAGAGCAAATCGCAAAAAAGAAAAACTATTTTCCTCAAAATTTGTTATAATTTTTTGGTTGTTCCAGATATTGTAATCCAATACGGTAATCAAAATCGGTTGACTATAACATGAAGATCCCATAGATAACATTTGCAGAAAATGAAGTGTAAGTCTCTTACTTAATGAGTAGATAAGCAGACCCCTGTTTAGCATTAAGAAGTGTATAATGCTTGGTCGAAAAATGGATTGGCAACCCGATAGAGAGAGGATAAGTGAAATTGATGAACGCTTAAGGCAATGAAAGAAGCATTGTCAGTCCTGCATGCGTAGAGGACGACTTCAAGGAAAAATTAAATATAAACCTTCAAAGCTAACTACGGTTTCAGCATTAAACACATTGTCCAACGTATTGACAGAAAATAAATTGGCTTTCAATATCTTTTGAATATATTGTTAGATTTAAATTTAAGTTCTGTTTTCTCAAATGTAAACTATTTTGAGTTGAATAATGACGGTAATTCAAAGGCCCCTACAAGACTCCAAAAGATGAATAGTATTTTTAAGAACTTTAAGCCAATTGTTCAAAAAAAAAAATCTTTTTATTGAGACATTTATCCTGAACAGAGAAAGGCATACGTCATAACTTGCCGGATAAACCGAAGGACGTTACAACTGACTATAGAACAATTTCGAATTCGAAACTTGGGTACTTGGACGATGCCAATTTAAAGTTCAAAATCGAATATTTTGAAATTAATTGCCTCTATTTTTCACTCTCATATTTTTATTGATTTTGGTTGTAACTGTTGCCTCAAGCTCATTACATCAATTGATCAATTCTTATAAAGTTAAATGACACTGTTAAAGTTTTCCTTTTTTTTTTGAAGCGCTCCCACAATCACAGTTTATCATTGAAGAACCCTAGCATCATACTTCTATAAAGTATATTTGCAGCCCTCTATTCCTCTGGTATTTAGATATTTGTAGCTATCAATTGATTTTTATATTTTTACAATTCTGTGTTCGGTTTTGAATTGTGTAACAGGACAGCCATATAGGACGCGAAGGAACAACTTATTTTCATTTAGTCAAACCTATATAGAGCGTAGGCATTTAGTAGTAGGCAAGTAATAGTTCTTTTAATATTTAATCAAAATTAGCATCACCAAGCTTGAAAGATTATCGTAAATATATTTTACACTTAGCCAAACAATTTATACTTATCATCCATCCATCAATCAATCCATTCAACGCAAACAAACTGACTATTTCTTATTTCGATTGCCAATTCATATTATGCACAATGCAATCAATATCATATCTCATTCATCAAATTTACTTCAAAAGCATTTATAAAGAATGGATACATTTTGTATCTGCGGCTTTTCAAAGCGAATTTGTTGCCATTGTCATTGATAACGCTCAATGAGATGCCGATTTCGCGGATGCGGCAATGTTAAATTGTACAAATACTTGCTTCACACAAAGGAATTATAAAGTAAAAATACAATGGCTTTCATTCGTAAAAACGATATGTGTCGTTGATAAAATATATATATTCGATAACTCTTTTGAACACAGCTAAAAAATCAACTGCTTTAAGCAGTGCACTAAGCTATTGCTTCGAAATGTTTTAACTGGCTTTGATTTATTTAATAAGCTTATTGTGGGAATTATATTTCAAAACTAACTCACTTATTGTTTTAATTTTTTTATACTCACTTAACTAGCTTACTATTAAAATCCACTTTAAATTGCATTTTTCGCGCTCCATAAATAAAATATTGCTTTAAAAAAATAAACTAAAACTTTTATATAAACACTCCCCGCATACTATGACCAGTCTATATGGCAGATTTAACAGCTACCGCCATGTTTTAACGCCATAATCCAATGCCAACCAGCATGAAGCAAATAAAAATCTATAAACCATTTTTTAAACATTTTTTCTACACTTTTTTCCACACACACACACACATAAATGACGCATCCCGTGGATGGGAGGCACACACACAGAAACAAAGCAGCCAACCATGGGTCAGGTGCTATTCATGTCAACTCCTGGAGAGCAGCAAAAACTATGGTTCCCAACGCAACACGGGCAGCTGTTGCGCCATGGCTCAAGGTTTTATCGCAGGGGTTTGCTAAATGAATGTGAACCACCCTAAGTGCAGAAAAACTCGGATAAATATATGTCAATAACGTGTCCTCTCCAATATGGTGCAAATAATAGATAATCACAATGAAGCGGAAACTACAGCGGATGGTGGAGCAGAAGCGTGACCACAACCATTAAAAACTATCGCATCAAAGAGGATTAAAACATTTGCCATGAGGTAGATAGGAATTGTCCTTTTCAATACAGCGTGAGGTAAACTACAAGGGATATTAAAGATGTTTAATTGCATTTTGAAATATTTTGCATTGAATTCAAGCGCATTTGGAAACACATTACCTTAATAATGATAGCTTTAGTTATTTGCGATGGAAATTGAGGTTGGAATGCTATGAAGCTCCCATTTGTTTGATTTCGATTTTATTTAGAGTTTTCATATAGGGTGGGTCAACTGTTCATGTTTGTTCTTTAATAAAATTGAATGTATTTCTAAAAATATTTTGAAACTAACTATGTTTGGTTCTTAATTTCTTTTACTTTGATCTCCTTTTATTTGACAGAGTGATTTCCGTCAAAAGTGGGCAATGTTAAGATACCACAGGTTCACCTATATTGGCTTTACAGCCTCTTGCTCAACGTCAGATGAAATTTAAACACAGACAGCAATCAATCTGTCTTGCATGAGCACCACTGCAATCAGATAAAGTGAGACAATATGAAATACGAAGCATCTGAGCCTGTCGTCACGCCGTCCATCCGGAAAATATGCGCATGGCTACCGAAAAATACGTGCGACGACCCAAGTCCCACTAAGATGCGAAATAATTTGTGTGAAACACTTTTGAGTAATGTTTAAAGTACGACAATGGCTTGTGTGCCCGCAGGCTTTTAGTACTTTCGTGAGCTGGGAAACCAAGGATTTCCCAAGAAGGCTTTACCGATTTCCAAACCTTTTGCGGTGTCGCTGACATCAATTTGCAATAGATTATTAAAAAAGACACCAGCTTTGGTTATATATAAATAAGCATTTAATTGAAGGACAATCAAAGTGCCATCGCGAAAGGCAAATTATCAAACGATTTTATTGAATGTCTTCTGATATTAAAAATCGTGATGCCAGAATAGACGTGTTGCCTAGTGCTACGGAAAGCCTCTGACAGTGGTCCTCGTGAATTGAGTTGGTTAACTTTGAGAGTGCATGAGGTATCAGAAGCTTACGTTCACATAATTTAAGATATGTATAATGCAGTCAGAACTAAAGTCAGATACTCAACAGGGGACCCTGTCAACTTTACTTTTCAGGTAGGAGTCTAAGGTTTTAAATTTTCTGATGTATCAAAGCAATAGTCCTAGTTTTTAAAATTAATCTGCAACGAATCGTAACTAGTCAAAATTGTTCTGTACAGCACTTATATTGTATCCTTTGGAAATGTCTTCCCAATGTGGCTTATGACATAGTCAGAATTTCCGCCCAGTCGATTTTCAGATCTAGAAAGTCCAAGCCCATCTTTATCAGTAAGAACACTAGATGGGGAGCAGAACTCTTAAGTATCTGGGCTCAGTGGTTAATAATATAGAATGATATCAAACATCGCAGATTGTGAAAGTATAGTGATTATAATGAAATACAATTTTGAGAATGAATCTCGCAAAGATGAAACCGACGACTCGTCAAAACAAAAAAGCCACAACTAAGCCATTAGAAGTACCAATCTATGATAAATCGTAATGGATGAAGTTATATTGCCATTATTGTTGAAACTTCCAAATTGTTTCAAAGACAAATATCTTTATCTTTATTTCAAGCTGTTCTGTTTTTATAATTCCTCTTGATCTATGTACATCATTCTTTAATAGTAGTAAGTTCATTTTTAATAATGTTTATTATTACTTATCTCTCGTTGACTTTAAATTGATTTGAAATGCCGTTCTTCTTCTCTCTTTAATATTAAGGAAATATTTCCTGTGCCGCAAAGAGATTCTGGGCGAACAGTTAAAAACCCGCCTTTCCGAACAGAAAAAAATATTGTTTTTTGAAAAATGCCCACTTATGAATTCATAATATCTGTTTAAGTATAAAAATCGACATATACTGAAATTTCGAAGATCGTGATTGTACTTCACTCTGGGATAGCTCATCATATTCATTTTGAATAAATCTCGGCTTACATAAAAGCTTAAACTATGATAAAGAGAGCGCAAAGTTCACTTCTTTTACGAAGTTCCAAGATCACGAAAAGTTATTTTACAACTTTTCATGTGCATGAAACTGCTTTAATTTTATTCCCCAAACAGATCGCATTTTGTTGACACTTTTTTAACATAGACTTTCATAAAAACCGAAGCTCTTTAATGTTTGGAAACAAACCAAAAGCAAAGCACGGAAATATTTTATTTACAATATTCTGGCTTTATTGAGAACGAAATATTGTAATTGTCTGAAGAAGTATCAGGAAGAACACAGCAACTTTGCTATCGCCTTTTTATAGTTAGGTAATTCCGTAATATAATTTGCTACTTTGCTCCTGGAATTTTAAACAAACTGCATGTGACTTGGGCGCATGGTAATAATCAGTCTGCACACACACACAAACACACACACACACACACACACCGTAGAAAGCCTATACAATCGCTATCACAAGCATTTGCTTGATTTCCACTCCCGCGCTCATTTGCTCAAAGAAATGTTTGCTTGAATGCGTTTTGCAGCAAGATGAATGAAAACGCAAAATACATTTTCGTAGAATTAAATATAATATATTCTTTAGGAAGTGATTTTATAAAAGCTTTTTGTCTAGGTAATGTATGGGTTGTTACGCCTACAACTTAGTTAGTTACATTAATTACACAAATCCATATAACTTCTTAACCTAAAGGATACGAGATATAGGATTGAATATAAACTTTAATAAACATGAAAACCTTTACGATGTACAGGCACATAATCAGAAGAAATTATGTAGAAAAACAATTTTTATTTAACACTGGCATATATTTTGTTATTAAATAAAGTAAATACAAATTAATTGCAATATTATATTTGAATTCATACATTGCGGAATTCCAAAATTTATCATAATTTTTTTTTTAATATGGCAAATCAATTTATATTTTTAGAAACTAGATAGATAAATAGATAAATGTGAGTGTGGCTGGGGCGACAAACACCACCTCCGACACTCAGGCTAAATAGCCCACTGTGCCATACCGGAAACGGAATGGGTTAGATAGTGGTTGGGAGGAAGAGAAAGGGAAAGTAAAGGGGCAGAAACCCACTACACGAACCTCCTCGTCTCTCGGGTAAAGTTGAGAAGTGACTGCAGTGGTGCACATCGCTGCCCAGGGTACCCAGCCTTCTTCTCAAGAAAACTGAATAATAGCAAACGAAGTATGTATAGTCAGCCTCCTCTAGACAGGCCGTATATGTTGGGTCAGATCTTAGTCCCATGGTAACCATATGTTGGCCGCAAGGGTTGTGTGCCGTGATGGCACCCACCAAAGCATTCAGAACCCTTCCTCCGAGATGGAGACGGAAGTCTGCAGCTTTGGGTGAGCGTTCTTTCACGAAGTATTTAGTAACTCGGCAACCTGCTGTAAGCCTTCAGTGGTCCTTATAACTCTTGGTCCTTAGTTCCTCAATGCGCTTTATGCTTACCGCCTTACTGATAGGTATAGTTAGGAGCACAGGCTGGGGCCGATCCTCGATTTGCCAATTCATCTGCTATCTCATTTCCTTGTATACTTGAGTATACCAGGTACCTAGAGGAGCTAGACTGTATTACTACTGTATTATCGTGTACAGTCTGTGCCTGCACTCATTTAATATGAGAGAGGTCGTACATGGGTTTCGAATGGCGCGCAATGCAGCTTGGCTGTCACTACAGATGCCGATCAGCTTGCCTTTCCACCTCTTCTCAATGATCCACTGAGCTACATGAAGAATGGCCAGGATCTCTGTTTGGAAAGCCGTGGTCATTTCTCGTGTTGGGTGGTGCGCCAAAGGGGGTGGTGCGTATGACCAAACAAATAGGTCTATGAAGTAACTATAGTTCCCCTACAAGTAAGCTTACTATCTAGGGTGACCCCCAGATGCTTAACTTCCTTGGTTAGGATAAAAGAAACTAAGTTAAGAAATTATATTTTTAGTAGACGAGTTTTTGGACGGATCTTTATTTAGCTTTGAGTCCTATTTCACTGTACATTTTACTCTCCCGTTTTCTTCATTCTCGCCTTTTTCGCTTAATAAGATTAAATTAAAGATATTAGAGAACTAAGTTTATAATAAGAAAAAAATATATAATAAATTAAACTTCATCAAGTTCTATTCCTTTTACGTTAAGATACAGATAGTCAAATTATTATTGAACTTATTGAAGCCCCTTGCTCGCTTAGTTTGCCCAATCTTCCGCTTAATATTTTCTAAGCTTAATTTGCCTATTCGAGCACTTCTTTCAATATTTTAAATGCTTTTATCTTCGAGCTGTCACACGATTTTTTTTCTTGCTTAGTCTGTTTGGAATTTACAGTCTTCATCGAAACTTTGACCTTCTGTTTCACTGATTATCATCGCAAATTCAATTTTAACACAATGTTTATCTTCTCAGTATAAAATGTCTTAATCTTTCAGAGATCAGAAATTGCCTCACTGCTTGCACAGCTTCCAACTATTTTGTACTTTATTTGTATTTCTTGAAGTTCTTCTCATATCGTGCCATTCAACAATGGCATATATTCAAGATTAATACCATCTAGAACTGCTTTATATTGGGTCAAAGACTCTGTTTAACGAACATTTTAAGTTTTATTTATTTACTTTGAGAATTTACAATGACGTTAAAATGAGATTATAAATGATGCGCGGAGAAATCATGTTTTTAAATATACAATACAAATAGAGAATATTCAAGTCTGTTACAAAATAAAAAAATGAATTCCATTGAATTTTTAAGCCTAATTTGCAAAAATTTCAATCACATAAAATAAACACTTATGTTAATTAATTAACTGTCATTCCAATTATTGCCTACAAACCATACTATCTGCATTTGAATGATTAACTGCAAACTCTACTAATAGACCACATCGCACAGATGTACACACACAAATCGGTAAATATATTACGTACACACTCTCCTTGCTCATATGCAAATGCAATTTTAATTAATATAGATGTTCAATCCGGCAAATTCAATTCGTAAATTCTGTTGCGTTTGAAAAACAGCAGTTCCCATCGTTATCAGCATCAGCATCATAATCATCGTTGACATCATATACATCGACGTCGTCATTATCAGCATCATCATTATCATCCAAGTGTCTGCTACACATTTATGCTGGTTATGTGTAGCCGCAACATTTTCATTTGCAACATTTCCGACCCATTGGTTTGGGAAACATCCGAGCGAATGCCGCAAGCATATGATTGCCGAGCAGAGTCGTGTGCAGTATTTTTGTTCGGCGGAAGGGCGGAGTAGATGGAACAAGGAGATACATACAAGAAGTTGCCTCTTCTGGAACTTCATATTTACAACTCATGGGCTTATGCTTCATGCTACATCTCTCGAGAGCATAGTTTAGTAGTCTCCCTTAAATCCCCATTGCCCATGTCCCTGAGGTCGACTGCTGCTATTTCCATATATGTGAATACACAGGATACCATACTAACACAGACAACCACAAACCCACATACACTTTCCAATAGAAAGCAACAGGACAAACTACCAGCTGGTTATGAGTGCAATTTCCTCTTCCGCTGTATTCCACTTGATTAGGCAGTTGCTCCTCGTAGTACGCTTGTATCAACCTCTAGTTAGAGTATCAAATCAAAAAAATTATATGTTTCATTGACCGTAACCGCATGATACGAAAAAAGTACCAAATTTTGTTGCGTAGTTTGGGCTGTTCTCATGGAGACAACTCTGGTCACAGCCGAAGGTATATTAAATTCCATGCCAATGAGTAAGCAAAATATTATTCTGCGCTTACCTGGGCATTATTATCCCCAATTCCCTTTAAGTTTGCTCTGCTCTCAGTATGTAGAAGCTTACCAAAAGGCGCATCAAGATTATACCTTAACCTGGTCATTTCGATTATCTGCACTGGCATTATTTGCTGCATTTTCCACTATCGAAAAACAGTTAGCGAAAGTGGTTCAAGGTAAAAGAGGGAAGTGTACAAAAAGATCAAGTAATTCAATTACTTCGTCATCGCCGAGACCAACCAAAATGATGTTATTATGGTCTCATCTTGCCATTGGTTTTATGGGTTGTACCGCGAATATACGTAGGCGCGCTTTGGATGTTTAAATAAACAAGTGTTCAGTCTAGCATAGGAGACGTTTAACTCATTAGGATGAACCATGAGCTTAACAATTTAATTGTTCAAGTTTTATTTTACTTTAACTTAGAGATTTTAAATACTCTCTAGCTATTTTCTGCAATTCTGCATAGTAATATTGTTTAAATTATATAATATAGTCGACTTCATTTTGACTTCTATAGAAACAAGAATCTTTCTGAAAAGACGATATTTTTTGTACTATTTTTCATACTGAAAATGGCACAATACTGGATGGAATGCATAAAAGCTTTTAAGTACCAAATTGAGCCACAATATCTGAATAATTAAAGACAAATTTCAAAAAATCCAATTTTTGATCAATTTGCTCTGAGCTTAACATATAGTAAAGCTAATTTGATTTACTTTAACGTTATGCTATGGAGCATTCGTTGTCGAATTTAGGTTTAATATCTTTATAAACAGCCAAATTATTCATGCAAAACTTTTGATATTTATTGTGGTAGTACGTTACACCCAGCTCGAACCGGATTATTTCGGTTTTAAGAGTGAGTACGATAGCCATTATTTTCGACCTGCATCTCCTACTCTCTATTCCGACTTAATTCCAAACATATACTTTTCAAAGAAAAATTAAACAATTTTTGACTTTTAAAAAATCATTAATTTAATATTGTATATAAGAAAAAGGAAAACATTGTGTTTATGTTTTTGTTACTTTAAGTAGAAATCGGTCCTGTAGATTCACGCTAATGCCGGCCTTTGGGGTGACATGGCGAATAAATCGAGAAGAATATAAAAGTAAAAAATAAATAAAAATAAAATTGATAGAGACGTGTCCAAGCATTCACTCATAGAATTAGTGCCTTATTAGCAAGGTACACCAAGTTCCGCATTACCACTTCCGTTACAAAATTAAAGAGGTCCCATGATCGAGAGTCGCCTTGTCTAAAAGAGAGGTCTTTTTACGCCCTAACAGAACTACTGGTGTTGCTCAATGTTATTTTACAAAGTCAAATCGCTTTCACAGAAATGCGGAACTCAGATTTATTTTCAGGATATTTTTCAGAATTCGGCACAAATATAATACACCGATCCTAATTACTCTTTAAATTAACGCGGTTTAACAAAAAAAAATATCTTTAAAATTTGCACTGAACTAAAACAAAACAAAAAAAATACACATCTATCTCTTTTAAGCTAGTTGGATATCTTTGAATAAAAAAACAAAACTTTTCACATATCCTTACATTTTACCTCAATAACTTTTGCCCGCATTATTTTGCAAGAATCTTCTACAAAATCAAATAAAATAAAATAAATTGCTTATAATAAATATGCACTCATGCAGAGCCCAGGTATTTGTTGCCGAAGGGCTTCTGGAAGCACATAACTTATGTATGCTGCATTTATTTGAACAAATTCACTTTTTACCCTGGGGTCAGTACATACAACAACAATAACAATAACGAAAATCCTTGCAGGACCAACATTAAGTTAGCATTAAGCTTTGAGTAACCAAAAAAATAAAAATGCCTTGTAATACCAAAACGCGTTTGGCATTTTTAATTTCATCCATCCAGATCTCAGGATGAAGCACGTGCAGCATAAAAAGGATGTGCTGACTACAACAACATGGAACCAGCCTAACGCGACTGAAAGTTCACACACAATATTAAGATATCCAAAAAAATAAATGAGTAGAGTAAGAAAATAATATAAAGAAAAAACAAGAGCAAAACTAAATTGCTTTCGTTTATTTATTATATCAATTTGCAACTACAATAAAATATATGTTGGTAAGGTGATTGCATATTTTTATAAAAATAAAATATAAAACAACCAACTTTGAAAAAATAGCAAAAAAAAGAAATTGTATCCATCTGAACAAAAGCCACAAAAATCGCTTCAAATTAAAGTAATGAATGAGTGTGATCCTGCACAGATCAGCAAACCTAATTACAAGGTTGTAATGCCTTTGATAAAAAATCTATAAAAAATTAGAATATTTTTAATGACTTACAAATATGGTTATATATATGTATACTAAAAATATATATATACCTATGGTTTCAAATAATTAAAGCGTAGCATTTGTTTGGCCAAGTTAAATAAGGAATGCGCAGCCACTAAGCAAATCAGTTCAATTGCCGCCTTTTCGCCACTAAGTCGCCACTAAAAGCATACACTTTGTATTTTTTATCCTGAAAAACCTAAGATAATCGCATAATTGGTCCTAGAGTTTTCCATGTATGCACAAAAAGCGGTTACATCCAAGTATTTTTTCCTAAGAAAGTTTAAGCCAAAATGTTCAAAGTTTATAGTTTCAAAAGCAATTGAAATTCGAGTGTCGAACTTCTAACTTGGTCAACGCTGATCATTTGGCTTCTTTGTTAAGAAATATTTTAACTTTTTTCTTACTGACTGTTTTTATCTTTTACATTGTACAAGCAAGTTCTTAACAGGTCCCAGATTCTGCCATTAGACTAGGGATACTTATTGGTTTTATATAATATTTATTAATAATTTTTCTTAATTTCAACATTTTCAAATTGTTTAATTTTAAGAAAAACTGGAGTTAGTTGTATTCATAAATTATATAAATAAGTAAATATGTTCAGCGTAATTTTGAGGATTTTGAATTAAAGTAAGCCCATTTTGAAATTTATGTTTAATTTTGATCGCCACCGCAGCGCTATTTTAATATTTTTTTTCCGTTTTTTAATTTTAATTTAAAAATTGAATAAACATTGTAAATGTTGCATTACTTGACAATACTGAGCCGCCGTAAAAGTCCAATTTCTTCAAAATATATTGAGTACATCATATAGAATTATTTGAGTAAATCGGCCGAAAAGTTTAATTTATTAACATTAAATTAAAGCGGAATTAGATTGTTTGTTAACTTTAAGCCCTTTAATTTGGTACACAATTATTTTTTGGTAATGCTATAAACTTCAGCCTTACCTTTTTAAAAATGATTGATAAAATCGAAAAGCTTTCATGTGAACCATTGATTAAAATAAGCGTTGCTTGCCTGAAAAATGTTTTCTTTATCTGTATAAACAAACGATTTCCCAAACTATATATTTTTATTTTTGCGTTGATCTACACTTAGAGCACATCTAAGAACCTGATTTCTAAATAAAAAATTCTCCTGTACATAAAGAAAGATAATCGAAAAACCAACATCGAAAACAATATGCGCTATTCACAAATTTATGCACATTTGAAACCAAAAGTTCAGTAATGACCAAAATCGAAATGGACTGAAAAAAGTGCCCTGATTTGTTTATCTACGTTTATATCCACCTCTAAATTCTTAATAATGCAATTATAACTTTGCGAATAAACAAAAATTATGCATAATTGGTGCAAAATAATTAAAACTCGCCGAAAAAAAAAATAAATAAATAATATGCTAATTATTTACGCGTCACTTGGCTTACGAACAAATTAGCAACGACCGAGCGAACAATTATTATTTAGTCATTAAAAAATCCAATATTCATAATATTTTTTCAATTACATTAAATATTTCGCGCAAAAAATTTGTATTAGTTGCAAATTTCATGTCAATATGCCTAGTGCGGCCTTTTTTCTGTTTTTCCTTATATTTCTTTGTCACTACTGCGTTTTGGCCAAGGTGCGTATACGTAATATTTTTTCTGTTAAGAGCTAATGCCAATCATATCCTCTGTCAGCATGACTTTGAGCTGCAATTTGACAGTTTCAACTGCAGCACTGCCGATAAAAAAGCCGAAATCCTGCAACGTTTTCGCTGCGGCTTGAACAAGAATGCCAAACGCCGTACCATCAACATGGAGTTTACCTTTAAACAACAACTGCAGGAGCATGATTTCTTTATAGTCATTGTGCTGCCACGTCCCAAAAATAACTTTGTGCTACTCAATCTTAGTATCGATGGATGTAACTTGTTGTCGAATAAGAATCAGGTGCCGCTCATGAAATTGGGACGCAGTTTGGTCGAACGTTATAGCAACTTTCCCAAGAAGTGTCCCTTTGAAAAGGGCAAGACCTATTATATACGTGGTTTTCGTTTCGATTTGAATCTTATACCGGCGATCAGCATGGAAACACCGATGGCAATGCAGTTTGGTTATCGTTTGAAAAATGTAGATATTCTCAGAGCTTATGTAACTGGTCGTGTCATGTTCAATAGTAAGGACAAATCGACATGGGCTTAAATTTGAAGCGCAACAGCTGCGGCAAAGTGGGGAATCATTGAATCGGAGAGAAGTTTTACTTAAGTACAATTTTTGCAATGCTTTGGGGCAGTACAACAATAAATTGATCGAACAATTAATTGATATTATTGCTTTTATTTGCAATACCACGCTCTAATTCTTTTTGATTTTATATTTTCTCTTTCTAAAATGAGTCTAGTTTAATCAAAATTTATAA
The DNA here is from genome assembly GCA_035046065.1 of Chymomyza procnemis. Classification (NCBI taxonomy): domain Eukaryota; kingdom Metazoa; phylum Arthropoda; class Insecta; order Diptera; family Drosophilidae; genus Chymomyza; species Chymomyza procnemis. Next base: position 2,969,507 of record JAWNOJ010000023.1, on the reverse strand, counting down.
AGTAAAAATTCTTACTTTGTAGCCGAATTTTTAATTCATGGCTGTAAAGATTATTATTATTACTCTTTAACCTATTGGGTTATTCTCTGCTGCTCAACTAGTCTTTTAGCGATAGCGTCGTCTCCAGTTGTTCATGCCTAGGGTCAATTGGTTTTGCCAACGTGTACGGGACTTGCTCTACTTCGTGGGCGTCCTTCAACCACTCTGAGAACTGTGCTGTGCTCGCCGTACGATATAATCAAACCAACGAAGCCATTGAGTGTTCAATCATCTGACTACATCGACATTATTGTGTTTCAACTGCACCTCACAATATCTCGAAGAGTCTTGATTTTGTCCGTCAAATGTCAATATACTCTTAAATTACCTTCTGAGTCCAAAAAGTACCACCTCTTGGCATGTGTAATTTTTGATTTAATTTCAAGGCCCCCATTATAGTTAAAGAAAACAATCGAGCTTAGTTAAATGAACTCCACGACTCTATAACTCAAAGCAAACATAATATCTATTGTTGCCTTATAATATCAATAAATTCTCAGAAGTTGTACTTATTTATTATCAGTTAGCGTTTAATATGATAAGCAAGAGAGGTGCTGTAGGCACTTTAAAATATTAAAATTACGAGCCGCTACAATCTCATTATTTCTTTAGGAAATAGTGCTTGCCAAAGAAAGTTATTAAAAAATATCTTCATCATCATCTATTCCGAAACAAAATCGACATTGTATCGATTCATCGATGTTGGCACAATATTTTTGAGCATCAACATTTATTTTTTGATTATCGACCAGTTCGCATTTTTAATAAGCCAAGCAACTTTGTAAACATCGTCCAATAGTTTAGTGACCGTTCCAATAACTATCCCAGCGACCTGGACTGTTTGAAAATTTAAAATGTGAAATTAAATCTTAAAACTGCTAAAGAAATTCAGCATTCAACAACGATTATTTTAATATGAATAATGACGACGTTGAAATGATGACATCTTTGTCAAAAATATAAAAAATGCTAAGAAATTTCTGTTTATTCGAATACTGTAGAAACACCAGTTTGATAATACCTAAAAAAAAAGATGAACAAACTATCCACATCAATATAAAACACTTTCAACCGGATGCTGATGTCCTGGAGATGCTTACATGCGTATAAATACAGATCTCTTTTATGTGTTACCCGGCTTTGCTGAGATCTATCGGTACTAACGACGTTTAGCATCTTTAGTTATAGAAAATAACGATAATTGTATTACAAAGAAGACAAAATAAATCGAAACGATGAACTCAAACAATTACAAGATTCGTAGATGGCAAATTTTTTGCATTTTGTTATAGAATGATTAGAATATTATGGACTTGAAGTAAACAAATACCCTTCAACATCTGCAGACAGTGTGCCACATTTTGAAGCAGCAACCATTTAACTTAAAAGTGTGGCACATGGCAATTTAGTTAATATGACACAAAATCAACTACCTCAGCTGTTGCGCCAGTCCCGCCCAGCCTTTCGCACCTTTCTGTACTCATCCTTTGTGTTTGGGGCTTCACATTGTTGTTGGCAAATGTGAAGATGAAGTCTGCTGCGCCAACTGACTACTTGCCATGTGCCACCTGTTTTGCAATTTGTTTCAAGCCATTCAACAAATGTTGTTCAATTACCTTTCACAGCAACAGTTGCCAACAGACGGTGCCGACTACACCCGTTTACGTTGTCCTGGCGAAAGATGCAAGAGGTGTGTACGAGGTAACAGGTAACAAGTAACTGACTAACTGTCTAACAAACTGACAGGCAGTCGCTTTTCCTGCTGATGTTGTTCCTGCACACATGGCGTCTGTATTTGATGGACAAGGCGAAGGCGAAGGTAATAATGTTTGTTTGTTTACTCGTCACTTGCCGTTTGTGGGTGTTGCAGCAATAACAACAATTCCCGGGCCTTCACGAATATTACACGGATTACACGGCAAGTGAAAATGGCTGTTTAATGATTTGTTACATTTTCCAACGTCCATGTCTGCCAGCTGGTAGACACAATAAGCTCCGTACATGTACTACACTTATAGTGCTCTGTGTTTGGCCAAATGCTATGCACATATATATATTTTAATTAGAGTTCAGAGATTTGCATGCGTTCCGTAAGTTCCATGAGTGGCCATGTGTGCACCCGTTTCAATTAAGTTGTTCTTTGTTAGTATAAACTGTCATCTCTGGTATCACACAGGGCGAGCACATTTCTAATCAAGCATAGCATCAGTGCGTCAGTAAGTCAATCATTCAATCAGTCAATCAGTCGACTAGTCAACTAGTCAATCGATTTATCTACTGTGTATTGTGTGTGTGTCGTCCTTGTGTCTCAATAAGAGATGTAGTTCATTGTATATATTGCTTGATATCTTAATATGTGATATTCAACTTGTAAAGACAAACTATTATATAGTTAATAGTTGGCTAGGCAAACTTTGTTTTGCCAAACGAAATCATTTCTAGGAAATATTTTAACAATAAATTTGTATATCATCAAATCCACTTCGGAATATAAGTGCATCCAGTTCCATCTGCTTTAAGATTTTCATTGCCAGCATCTTACTGTTGCTTGGAGACTATTTCAGATATTAATTCCTGCTCAAAGTATGTTAAGCCGTTATTGAGCAGCATGGCATAAGAAACTTTCATAAAGGGTGATTTTTAGGTAACTTTGATTTGGTTCAGTTTGGTTTATAGTTCATCAAAATTTATGGTATGTTTATGTTTCATTAAAAAATGTTATTCAGGATTTGACTGAATGTAAATTACAAAAAATTGACGCCTTTGGATTATTACCAATGGATCCCGAAAAAGTCACTGTTTAGTATGCAAAATTATTGTGAATGGCACACTTTAGTCAAATGGAACTCACGGTAGCAACTTTTTTTACGTTTAGGATAGGTCAATTGGCCTACCAAATAGTGTGATTTACTGCACCTAGACAGCGTCAAGTCGACAACTATAAAAACAGCTAAAGTTAATTGTGAACAATTTATTTATAAAATACCAGAGATATTTTGAAGAGAGTATACCAAAACTAAACCAAGTAGACTTTTTGTAGTGATTTAATGGTTTTAGAAAACCAAGTTAAACATCCTGGAAATAAGGTTAATCGGTCATTTCATACTATAATTTTTATGCCGCTGAATTAATGCGACTTGTTTACTAGATATATAAAAAACAGGTCATCACCGACCTTCCGATTTTTAAGCCGAGTACGCTATCACTCACGTTACTGAAGTCCACTACAAAGGAATTATACCAAGCATTTAATATTTTTTTTATTATATTACATTTGTTTTTTGGGAGATAATAGCCAAAGTATTTTTCAAGAAGGCTACATATTATATAGAAACCCTATTGTTGTTAAAAACAAAACTTCATCATTGCTATTTGGAATATCTTAACCATATGAAAGTAATTTAGATATTTCAAAACAAAACACATTTTAAGAGGCATTTTTGTGCTTTTCACTAGGATTGAAAGATTGTTTTTAGTTGAAATTAAAAAAACTATTTGCTTCAAAATAAAAAACTAAAAACAAGCCACATCTAACATAAAACAAATGCGAAAAGTTAAGTTAATAAAAACTACTCTATCGTTTAAACAGTACCCATTTTGTTTATACGCCAAATGAAATAAAGAACTTAACTGCACCTTGAAAAAGCGACCCTTAACAAGCAAATAATAACATTAATGAGATTTTATGAGTTTTGCCCAACATTTTCACAAAAACAAAGCTGAAAACATAAACATAAACCCTTTTTCAGTTTCCAAAAGCAACCCAGCAATTAATGCTAAAACATTAATTGGTCTACTGTGGCTGCCCAGAGTCCTGTTTTGGTTCTGTCATTTGAGCCTCGAACAAAACAACTTGATTTATATAATAAACACAATCAGAGTAAACCACACAAATAAATTATCATTTCATTAGGCATATTAAATGAACAATTGAGGCAACCGAATTCGACATAAGAAGACATTCCATATCTTCCGGCATATTGAATTTAGTTAACAGTTTCCTATCAACAAAATAATCAGTTGACTTGCAGTTAACTCAAGCATACTAAATAGACACTTTATATACTTATACATATATACTTATACACTATATAGACTATGTAAATATGTGTATGCTTGCCACAGATTTGCGGTTGACTTAACTGCCATGTGGTGGCCTGGCGCAAAATTTCAGTTTTCCAAGTCTTATCTAACAATTTCGACAACGCATAAGCCGCTTCCTAAGCTCTAACGTAGCCAAGTACGATAATGAGCATGTGCACTTCAGAAAGAATCTTAATTTTTTTTTAAATTTTTTTACTTTTTTTTGTGTGTGTGTGGCTGCATTTTGGTTAAAAGTTGCTACCACAAACAAACCACGAAAGTTAATCTTTTTAAGACTTAAAAAGTTGCAGCAAAAAGTTTCTCTCGAAATTTCTTGGGCTGGGAAACGCCATAAAAACTCAAACAAAAAGTTTTTTGCACGTGTACCAGGGAAATAAACAAGCAACTTATTGTAACTGCTGACTATGTGCTTAAATTCAAGAGAAATTCAAAGTAAAACAATTAAAGAAAAGTTTTACATTTTAAATGTGCAAAAAAAAAAACATTTTTAAATAAATATGATTATAATTAATATTCGAAGAATTATTCTCACACACGAAATCTCCAAGCCGGAAAAATTTATTTTCATCTTGTTATGACCAGATGAAGTGCGTGAATGCATAAATTCATCTTTTCAATTCCCAAAACTCTGTGCCATAATGTCTGCTCGTATTCCTGCTGTCATTTTCACAGATTAATGCACACTGTCCACCCTGACCAGAACATATTCACAGCTATTTATTATTGTAAATTGGCGAAACTTTTGGTCTGGCGGCCATTAGGGCAGCAAAAAATTGATTTACAGAGCAAATATTTCATTAGTGTGACCAGCGCAAGCAAAACAACAAAATGGATGAAAATAGTTAAGAGTTTCTTTTCAAGTAAAAATAAAAGTGTCAAAATGTGTAAATCACTTAAGAAAGTGTTTTAACTTTTAGAAAGTTTTGCAGATCTTTGAGCCAAAGTTGGATTGTAAAGTCAAAAAGTATTAGAAGGTGACAGAATTTATAAAAAAAAAACACTGCAAAAGATTGACGGGTGTGCGAAAAGTATGTTTCTAAATGAAATTCATTAAGATGATGAGAAAATACACTATATTTGTATTTGATGCATTCTCTCAAAATTAAGCAAAAAATTCGCATTTGTATGATGATACTTTGAAAAACTATTCGTTCCTGCAGAAGCAAATATATATAGAGCAGCAGAGAGAATTTATTAACAAAAACTTGTTACTGATTTAATATTTTTTGAGTTTCTCGTCATGAAAATTGTTTACCTTTTAACGCAATCCATAAACCGATACAATTTTGGTGTTTTTTGTAAGAACGAAAGCGCAATATGTTCATGCTATCAATCGGAATAAGTAAAAATCAAAAAGACTGATGATAGCACAAGTTTCCATGCATGTTTTTACAACCTTGAAAATCTCTGGTCGAGCGCTCTGATGCAGATGCATTATTTTGTCGAGTCGTTAAGTTTATTTCTGGTATTTTTTCTTTAGTGGTAGTTTAGAATATATTACCTATCTCAGATAGAGCGTTTCTTCAGTCGTGGTTTCGCTAGATTCCAAAAGTTAATGATACACTAAGACGAGTTGATTCCAGCAAGTGCATAACATCAACTTGGAGCCACTTTATTTAGCTAGTTTAAAACTTTTAAAACCACTTCCAATACATTGATTTTCTCATACGACCTTAAGTTTTTCCCGAATGGAATGCTATTCGACACTTTGCCCCATTTTAGCATCCAAAAAAATAAAGCACAGTTAAAATAGATAAGCAAGTTTTTGCAGAGTTATTAACTGATGTCTCAACTGGGTAAGTAATCTATTTACTATTGGAAGACCCATAAACCGCAGTTTTGTCTTTAAAAAAAAATCGAATGCCATCTAAAATAGAAAAATGCAGTTTTTCAGATTAATAACCACACATTCTACCAATTTGGAGCGCTTTCTTGATTTCTACGCAGAAAACTACTTTAATAACGACTTTTTGCCTTTTTTACAAGTAAACCGTACAGACCTGTGTGATTTCCAAATATTCATAGTTGCAGTCAGAGGACTAATTCTTCTTCATACTCATTCTTTTCTTAAAAGATTATACATATTTTATTGATTGAATGACTGCTTGGGAACAAAATAAAATAAACGTTTGCTATTGTATATGCTGAAAAATGTTAGAAAACAATACCAAAATATCGCGATTCCTGTGCTTTTACGTACAAATTCAAAAAAAAAAAAAAAGTATTGAAATATTTCCTTCATTTTATTAAATTTGGCATAACTCTATTTTAAATAAAGGAATATATGTAAGAAATCCTGAGGTAAGAATCTCTTAAAATGTGCAATTTCAAGACAGTATAAAAATATAATATATAATACATATTAGATTAACCAACATTTTGTATATTTTATTCATTTTTAGCAATCTTCCGAAAGCCAGAAACACTACGTGCTCCAAAATGATCCTATGCCGAATTTATTATATTTGTGCTACAGACATCATCATAAATATATATACAGAACTAACTCTATTAAAAGTTTGTATAAGAAATTCTATAGATATTGTCCTTCGTCGTGTGGCGTACGTCAATAATTCAATCGTCGTTGAAATCTCTGCCTGACGTACGAGGCCCCTAAGAGAGGTAGTGTAATACAGACAACCTGATCATCATCTTATATTATCCTGAGGAATAACCTTAATACCTTAGCCTTAATAGTTAGTACATGAAATTGATTGCCCATTCTGGATGTCACCGCCGGCATATGGGAGGGACCATAATATAGTATTTTTGTACAAGCCAAAACTGTCAAATTTTTCAAATGAGATGATTTGTTTTGGAATCGAAATACCTACCAAAAACGCTGTATCTGTTTTCTATTAAAATAAGTAAATTTTTACTTATTCTTTAAAAGAATTGTCTAATGTTAAAATTTAAATGTAGATTTTTTAATAGGAATCGCATGTATAATCTTACCGACTTTGTTTTTTTTTCCCCCTAAGCTCCCGCCCACATTGTAAAGCTGACACTTCGTAAGTGCAAAACATCTATGAATAATGTCAGTTACTGCAGATAACTTAAATTAAAGAAGATAATTAATTAACTCAATTAAGAAAAAATGTATTTACGCGATGTATTCTGGCAAAGAGTAGACATTTTTAGGTACAGTTGGTCACCCTAATCAGCTCTAAATTCTCATGCACATATATACAATATTTATGTATTATCTGGTATATATACCAAATCTGTTAATTAAAGCCCGAAATTATTTGCAATTCTATGTAGCAAATTGCTGTAGTGTGAATATGTAAATAATTTAGTCTACATAGTGGACCTATATACTTGGTACTGAGAAAAGCAAGTAAACGAGCAAACAAACAAAATATGCTCCCTAATTTATATTGTAGCCAAGGGCATTCGTAGGGATTCCAAGTTGAAAGGAATAAGCCGAAACAAAAACAAAAAAAACAGAAACAGAAACAAAAACAAAAACTACAAACGGCAAGAGAAATGCCATTTAGAAAATATTTCATTTTTTTATGGTAGTTTTTGAAGGATTTTAACTTATTTCATCCGAAATTCGTTGTATATATAAATATTTTTATAAAAGTTGAACGCATTTAATAAAATAACTTTAGTACATTTTTTGATATTCAAATTATTAAAATAGTTTCATCCCATAAAATGCAATGTTATTTAACTATAACAAAAAATTAAAGAGCTTCTACTATATATCACCAATCGTCGCCATTATTTTATATTTTTAGGAACATATTGTCATATTACAAAACAAGAAATCAATCATCTCTAAAACAAATATGCTATTTGCCTAAATTAGTCTTTATTATTTAAAAACAATGCTGTTTTGATTCGGCACTGGATCCCTGTATTTCTCGAACAGTTATTAATAGAGAACAGTGATGTCAGCAATGTGAAATCGAAGCATTTTAATTAAAATATATCTCGTCTGGTTACGAAAAAACGATTTGGGACATCGATTTTAACACAAGAGCTTTGAGAAGTTACTCTGTTAGACATAATAACTTTATTCTTTCTATCATAAATAAATTTTAAAAATAAAAGACTTACATTAAGGCGACATCTGGAGGTAGTCAAAATTCAAAATATATGCCCAAGTCGTATTGGACGACCTTCAAAAACAGAGTAAACGATTTGGAAAAAGAAAGAAACTTCGATTCAGACACATGATTTCTGGGGAAAAAATGATTACAATAAACCCTAGACAGAAAATCGCTGAGCCTAAAAACCACTAACTGGTTAATATTATGGATTGAAGCCATTATTAGACCGATTAGACAATGACATTGAAGACCGAAGCGTTAATGTGAATGTTGAACAATTTGGGTATTTTTTTTTTCGTTCCAAATGCAACTTGAATTGACATTAATATTTGGTATCAAAAATGCGCAAAGCAGCGCAAAGTTTTTTAGTGCAAGATATTTCACGTTTTCAGTCAATAGATGATTGCCAAGATTAGGCGATTTATAATCTCATTGGAAGCCAATATTGAAGAGTTTGGAGAGTATGCCAATGCTAGAGACAGATCTTTAAATATAAAATGATCTCAAATAGATTCACTATTTGCTCTGAATTTTATTCCTTTTTTTAAACAAATTATCAAGCTCTTGCCCTCTATAGGTAGTGCGGCTGGGTAGAATCGCACCACCGACCTTTTAAAGGCGACTACGCTACCACAATGCTCTCGAGGGCCACACATACCCATATAACCACTTTTAAGTTTTTAATTTAAAAAATCAAATATTTGTAACTTTTCACAGGTAAACAATTGTATACCAAAGTATCTGAAACCTATCAACTTGATTCAAAATCTAAGCCTGCTTCTGCTTCAATAAACAAATTAACTATAAAGTAAGAACTATAAAGTAAGAACTAATCTAACTAAAAGTTTACTTTGTACTTATCGTATTCGTGCCTCAGCGACTTAGCGTGGGAAATAAGATTCAGTATAATTAGCACATAAAATAATTAAACAATAATTTCAGTCATTTTGTTATATTCAAAGATAAGCAAATAGATGAGGTTTGCGCATTGACAAAGAGAAGAGCCCACAGCGCCGGTGATAAGCTCAGTGTTGCGGTTAATTTTGTCTTAGGAAATATTGTTATCAGCATACCAAATGTCGAAACAAGTATTCCGTACCAAGCTGTGCACATACTGACACAACCCAAGCTTACTTTCCTTGTGGTTGACTGACTAATGGAATGTCTGTGGTTTCAACTCAGATGGTATAAATGTGCTGGACGCCGTACGTTGAGGCACTTCCCAGTGGGACTTTGTCGTGACAAGCAGTGTTGGCACAAGCAATTTCAGTATGACCAATGCAGATGTGAAAGCCTTGGAGCTGCTGTTTCAGCGTCCTTTGGAGCCAGTGTTTACGTCACGTGACCAGGGCAAAGTAGCCTTTGATTTGCCCGATAGTTACTATACGGATCGCTTTCGTGGCGCTAAAGTCGAATTGGAGAGTCGTTTTGGTGATGATATCGAAATAAAAATACCGTTACGGGAATTGCAGAAGAAACCTAATCTGGATTTTGCCAAGAAGCTAGGACGCAAGAATCAATTTTCTCTGTTTAACGATCGTCATAGACAGATTGCCAAGGAGCTGGTACAGCTGTATCTAAACGCCGCCGATGTGCAAAACTTTGCCTCACTAGCAGCATATACCAAGTAAGTGTACGCAGTCCGTAGCTTAAGTTGCAAGTTTTTATGTTTTACGGTTTTTTAGGGATCGTGTGAATCCTGTGCTGTTCCAGTACTGTTATGCCGTGGCCGTTGCGCATCGTCCGGATACGCGCCAGGTGGTTATACCGAACATTTCGCAAGTCTTTCCAGCGAATTTCGTAGAACCATCGGCATTTCAAGATGCACGCCAAGAGGCTTCGCTCATTACCAATCCCGGTGAACGCATACATGTAGACATTCCACGTAACTACACTGCCTCGGATCGTGAAGATGAGCAGCGTTTGGCCTATTTCCGCGAGGACATTGGTGTCAATAGTCATCATTGGCACTGGCATTTGGTCTATCCCGGCGAAGGACCACGCGAGGTAGTAGCCAAGGATCGACGTGGTGAGCTGTTCTACTACATGCATCACCAGATCATTGCACGTTACAATGTGGAACGTTTTTGTAATAATCTAAAGCGAATGCTGCCACTAAATAACTTACGTGCCGAAGTGCCAGAGGGCTATTTTCCCAAGATCCTTTCTAGCGTCAACAGTCGCACCTATCCGGCACGTGTATCTAATCAAAAGCTGCAGGATGTTAATCGTGAGGATGCTAATATTGAAATAGCCGAGGTAGAGCGTTGGCGCGATCGCATATTGGCCGCCATTGATCAGGGCTTTGTGGAGGATGTAAGTCTACTAAGTTGGTAACATTTGGCTCTGTTAATTCAATCGAAAATTCTGTGCTTAGCCTTCCGGTCAACGCATTCCTTTGGATGAGCAACGTGGCATTGATATTTTGGGCGATTTGGTGGAAGCCTCTTCACTTTCCGTTAACCGGCAATTCTATGGTAATTTGCACAACCAGGGCCACACCATCATCTCGTTCGCACATGATCCTGATTCACGACATTTGGAGGAGTTTGGCGTTATGGGCGATGTAACAACGGCCATGCGTGATCCAATTTTCTATAGATGGCACGGCTTCATTGATGGCGTCTTCAACAAGTTCAAGACGCTTTTGGCGCCCTACGATGAATCTCACTTGGGTTTCGACGGCGTCTCTGTAGAATATGTTGAAGCAAAAATTGGCATTGCAAACTCTACTCCAAATACTCTTTTGACCTATTGGCAAAAGTCCAGTGCCGATCTGGCTGCTGGTCTAGATTTCGGACCAAATGGCAATATCTACGCCTCATTCACCCATCTGCAGAATGCTCCGTTCACCTACAAGTTTATCGTCAATAATGCAAGCAACAATAAGCGTAAAGGAACTTGTCGCATATTTATTTGCCCCAAGGTCGACGAGCGTGGCACACCACTCACTCTAGAGGAACAGCGTCTGATGGCCATTGAAATGGACAAATTTACTGTGGATTGTAAGCAGATTAGTCATGTTATGTTTGCCACAATTGTAAATGCGTATTTGCAGTGAATCCTGGACAAAACGACATACGCCGCCAATCTACGGAATCCTCTGTGACCATACCCTTTGAACGCTCCTTCCGTGCCGTGGGAGCTGCCTATCAACCCAAGGCAGAGGATGAGCTAGCGCGTTTCCGTTTTTGTGGTTGTGGATGGCCACAGCATTTGTTGCTACCAAAGGGCAAGGCAGAGGGCATGCTCTTCGATTTGTTCGTCATGTTTTCGGACTACACCAATGATGCAGTGCAGCAGCCCAATGTGTAAGTTGTGCATACGACTTTGTTAGCCAATTTCCTTAACATTTCTGCCTTTAAAACAGTTCTACTGAGAACACTTGCGGCGATGCTTACTCCTTCTGCGGACTCAAGGATAGACTGTATCCGGACAAGCGTACCATGGGCTTTCCCTTTGACAGACGTTTACCTGGTGAAAACTTGACTGCCTTATGCGGCAGCTTTGGAAACATGGCCAAGACCGACTTGAAGATTGTATTCAATGACCGCGTTGTCGACAAGTAGACGATTCAATTGCGTTTCCCACACCAATCTCAACTACTTATCCGTTTATCACTTAATACATATTTACAGCATTAGCAAATAAATGGCAATCTCTAGCTCAAGCTAGCCCGGAATATTTGTCTTACATTATTGCAGATTAGCTATATACTATTCCATGTACAATATAAATAGCTTTGGCAGCCCACTCAGTTATATACTGTGTTCATTTGTTTTGGGCTTACTATGCAAACATGCTGAAGTAGCCACCAAATCTAATCCTATTAGACTTCAAAGCTGTTGGTACAACAAACTTTGGCATTGGCATTTGGTTCGTTCTGTATCCTGGCAACCGAATGTTATGTATTTCAGCACGTGTTTCGATTATTAATTTTGGCCCTGGGCTGCAAATTGTGGCCACAGCCATCCACGGCCGTAATTAAGGACTGCCAATACATAACCAACTATATAGGCATATACTTGAGTAAATATTTATGTTTATTCTTCTTTCTGACTAACTAAATTTTAAAAATGTTTAAAAAACTTTCAATTAATTTTGGCAGCTCAACATGACGCAAGCTTAATTACTTTTGTGTGTAGTATGGGATAAAGATAATAAAAGGTATGAGTTTTTATTCGGGAATTATTGCACAACCATCCACTGGAATTAAAGCGATTTTATCGATTTAAATGGTATTATATAATGAGGCGATTAGAAAGTTTATTAAATTCAGTGATTTTAGTTGAATTCGTAAGGAAGCGGACAAGTCAAATTTATACTTGAATATAATGCCTGGGAGTGGGAGGTACATAACCGCTATACGAAATTGCTACCTGTAACTACTATAAATACATAAGAACAGATAACAAAATCCTAGCATTTTGTTTTTAAGGATAACATTTTAGTAAGCACGTTTAAGTCCAAAGTGTTGAAGAGACTTCAAACTTACCTAAGGTATGACCAGTGATTGACAGCTCTATCGTTAGATTCGGCATCTTCGAGGTTACACGTATTCAGAACGTTTTGACATATGAGCGGTATTTATGTTGTTTACACAAACTTTAAAGATTTATCTCGGCCAAAAAATGGAATAAAATCGTATACATTTTAGTGCAATTTTACAACTTTCGACGTGGATTACCTCAACAACAGTGAATTCGATTATTGAAAGTTTTAAAATATTCTTAAGCAGTTTGCCGGTGTTAATCAATTTCGGTTACCAACTCTTTTTGGGGAAAATTAGTCAAAAAAAAGGTATTTTGTAGAAAATTTTTTTTTCTTTTTGTAAGCTGAAAATCATATTGCCTACTTTTTGGTCAAAAAATACTATTTTTGCACAGAACTCGCGTACCAATTTAGGGCGAGGCGGTTGCCAAGCGTCTAGGAAAGCTAAATCAAGTGCAAATCAAAATATTGAGCAAAGTGACAATGCAAAATTGCTTCAACGAATATCTCTGGCACGTCTTGGAGCATCGAAAAGAATTCCGAGGCCAAGAATTATGGAGAATGGAGCGTGTTGCAATTTCGTATGGCCCTACTTTAGAATATGATTCGCCTGATGCGGTTCCAATTGATTCAAGGGCTGTTGTAATATTGTGATACATTTTAATTTTAAAATGAAGCACCTGGATTGTGTTGCATGAATGGTCAGGTGCAATTGACTGAAGCAACAAAGTGCTTACGGGAGTGCGCTATTTAGAAATAAACAACTTTGTGAACAAAATTTTCACATAAAAATCCGTTTGCTTTACCGATTTACCTTTTGGGAGCTATACTGTAGAGTCATTCTATATTTACCACATTATTTTGAAGCGCTTTTCTACACCGTAGTTAATACAATATATGACAAAATAAAGTGAATTTCGTACAAAAACCCGTTTTCACTGATTTCTCATATATACTTAACCGAATTAGATCATGTTTAATGAACTAAATTTAACTTAGAACATTAAACCAAATACAACAATCTTGGTGAAAAAGTCATGATTTTTGAACGACAACCATAAACAATTTTTTCGCAAAATACATATAGCACGATGTAGCACATGAAATGTGACAACTGTCAAAATTGAAATGCCAATTTTCTGACAGACAGTACTTATGTACAACACATATAAAAAAAGAGTGAAACTCTTAGGTGACGTTAGGTAGTCGCTCTCTTCTCTCACACAACGCTTCGTATGCTTTATGTTTATTGAATTTTGAAAAAAACGATCTTTACTCCAATGCTTATAACTCACGAACCAATTGACATAAAAAAATTAGCTGAAAACCTTCATCTTATTAATACCTTTCATTTAAAAAAAAAATTATCAAAATTCGTGAAGCGGTTTGCGAGAATAAATGTGACTCACAAAAACACTGCTTGCCATTTATATATATATATATGAAATATCCATCCATCCATCTTCCATCTTTTTATATATCAAATGAGTCATCTTTTATCAAAGAAGCGAAACTTTGCAGGACAAACTGGTGTAGTTGTTGGAAAGCTTATTTCCCAAACGTAATGCAAATTAGAATCCCAAAAGGTGGACGAACTCAATAATATGGTTATTATAGGATCTTCTCTCGCTTGCAAACTAAAGCTTTTACTTTAGTTTACACTTTCTATGAAAAAAAACAAAATGGGGTAAGTCTGTCTGCCTATTCTTAGCAATTATAAGAAATTCAATAAATTTAATGGATTTTAAAATATGAATATAAAACATGATTTTGCCGAATTTATTGACAAGTTTTTTTGTTTTTAAGACACAAAATACTTTTAAGTAACTAAAGAATTAAAGAACGACGAACTACAAGGTTTTCAAATCATGCCATACTGTTGTAATAAAAAAATAAGTCTAATCATTTTAATTAAAACAAATAATTATAATATTATCAAGAAATCAACGTTCTTCTATTGAAATCCCTTTTCCTTCAACTTTAACATTGTCTATTTCTCAATTATCCTGGAGCCAATTCGACCAGCACTAAGCAAATGTGCAAAGTTTCAAGCAACATTTCAACGCTCAGCATTTATCTGAAACTTTGCAGAAATCAAATTAAATTATAAACAAAAATTGTTTCTGTACCATTAAATTCTCTTCTCTTTTTTTTAATCATAGCTGCGCCGCCCCCTAGCCAAGTTGGGCCCATTTAAATTTATGTACGTTCTAACTTTCTAAGCTTAAAATTTAAAAATTAAATAAAATGGAGAGAAAAAAGCAAATAGAACAACTTCTAGACAGATGAAAAGTTGCCAAGTCAAATGAAAATACTTTAAGGTATGTATATTTAGCAATATTTTTCTTACCCTCTTTGGGCCTGGGCGTAATTTTTGGGTTTTTCACTTTTCACAAAAGTCTCTGCAGGGAGATGTGTGTGGGTGTGTGTGTCTCTGTGTATCTGTGTATCTGGTTGCCGTTCTATTTTTGTTGTTGCCACTGCGGCAAGGCAGGATTACTATGTGGTCCTTATACTTTATTTCTTATTTTTATTGGGCATTAATGCTGCTTGGGTTACGTGGGTTTTATTTGGCAGCATTTCTTTTTTTTTTTTTTTGACACATTAATATAATATTTGCCAACTTGAGGCGTTTTCTTAAGTGCTGCTAAAGTATCCAATATATATATTAAAATATATGTGTGGGCCGTAGTATATGTAAATGATTCTTAGATCTTAGTTATGAAAGTCAACTAACTTTACATAAATTTGCTAAAGAATGCTTTTGAATAGACGGTAAGTTTTAAGTGAAATTTGCGAAACAAATAAATAAATCTATTTCCCTTGACTATAATGTCATTGCTCCAAAGTCGGTTCATAACTCTATTAAAAGCTGCGCAGAAAAAGCAGTGTTATATAGTTTATCGCTAATTCCTATTCAGTCTTTGAGTCTTTGATAAACAGTAAGCTTCTATTTGCTAGCTATGTCAGTGCTGCTGCAGAGAATCCAACGTCCGGCCTTTAGTTTTAGAGGCCACTTTCGAAATGAAAATTTCTTAATGATTTTTCAAACTCTCTACAAAGCAGCCGAACGACCTTGCCTTTAGAATTGCATCTTTGGGAATTGCAAATTGCATTGAAGCAAGTCGAAATCATGTTTTAAAAGTAAAATCAACCAGCTGCCTTTTGTTTTGTATTTTTCCTAATTTAGAAGCAAATACACTGAGACGAAAAGTTTTGACTTGAAGTTAAATACTATACAGTTTGCAAGTATCTTACTCTCTTAAAACGAACCTTATTTATCCTTAATTCCTCTTTTGTTTTTAATAAACTTTGGCTTACAATTATCATAGTTTAACCTAATTCTAAAAGCAGCATGAATGTTATTGATATTTCAAATTGACGGCACCACAGTGAAATCCAAAGTATTGTCACTAATTGAAAAATTATTTTCAGAAAACCTTTATGGCCATCCCAGATTTATGTTTACCGATACTTAAAATGTCGAATCGAAGAAGCAATAATATAAACTTTGTTTTCTATTTAATATGAATTAGACATGGAAAAATGTGTTGTTGGGCATCATCAAGAATTTCACTTAAAATTGTAATTAATAAGAGGGCGGTCGGAAAATTAATCTCTCATCTTCTCATCTCATGAAAGCACATAATATTCCGAGAAAATATCTTTTTTCAAATCGAGGAAAAGAAGGAAATAATTCAATTTTTGAACGCTGTATCCAATTTTGAACTACTATCTGCAACATATTAGTCGGCATCCCACGAATAAATTCATCACGATTAGCTTTCAGTATGTCTATGTTTGCGAGATTTTTGGTTTAGATACGAGTCCTAGAAAAGCTTCACAAAATCTAGAGTCATTAAATCTGGTCCATTTTGGGCAGCAAAATGACTGTATGCTTGCATGCTAGCGCACAGCATTCACAATAACAATACGGTCTTCGACATACCGTAGCTGCTCACCAAAATAAGATTGGCATAAAAAGTCACCGATTATAAATCTGATCCCTTTTTTGTATTCATTTTTATATTTTTTAAATCATGAATCGAAGATGACCGCATTGAAACTAAAGTTTTAGTTCGAGTACAGAAATAATAAATAATAAATAATAATAAATAACTTATCATGAATTCGATGCTAAAATTTCAAAATTTATACACTTGTGCACTATGATACATATTATAATACTTAATTTTTTTATTTTTAAAATATTCAAAATGACGAATCGCAGGTGGCCGCTTAAAAACAACAAATTTAATCTTTTTTATTTTATTTCAAATCGAGTGCGGACATATGGGTTGCCAAGGTTATCAGGAATATGTCTTCAAAATTTGAAATTATAAACTGGAGGACTCAAAATAAATTTTTTGCAGTTTAAAATGTTCGAGCTTTGATTAAAAACCTACTATTTGTCTTATTCTTTTATTATAATCGTATTAGAAGCCATGAGCAGGATTTTTAGATAATATTGTTTTTTACACATAAAGGCAGGGGTAAGCCTTTCTAATATAAATTTTATTGAATTTGGTTTTAGAAGTTTAATTGAAGTTAACTTTCGGTGCAAAATTCTCATAATCACTTAAAACGAATTATATAGTTTTTGGTAAAAAATGTTAGATATGAAATACATCACGAAGCACAAGATGACTGGTGTTAATCGCAACTTGGTGGTCCCAATACAAGGTTGTCAAAATTAAATGTCATGCTCGTAATATGCATAGTATATTGGGTATATTCGTAGGTAGTGTCCTTTGTCACAAAAGGGATTAGAGAAAAGAAGAAGTCGCTAGCATCAATTGGTGTAAAGTTTACAAAAAATTTGTATAACTCTTTGTATAATTTTTTGATGCTCAGGTGAGTTAACTCCCATATGGCATGCATGCTTAAGCCACAAAACAGCGCCCAATGCAAGCTTGTCAACTTTCTCACACGCATTCGCTTGATTATAACTCTTGCGCTCATTTTCGCCCTTGCAGACAGCGATGCTAACATTATATTACTCTCTTCTGCAAGCTTGGCCAATGAAGCGGTCAAATCGCCCGTCAGTCTTTAGATCAGTGCAAAATAAGCTCAAACATTCGTATCTAAATCATTTACATTTAAATCATTTGCGCTTGTTTCCTGCGTTTTTAATCAACAACTAACTAAATTTATGTTCTCAGTGTAACAGTCTCTTATTTTGTATGCACAAATAATATATATTTAATTTACTAAGTTGAACGCATTTTCGCACGTTTGTTAGTTTTGGCTTAGCGCAAACAAAGTCAAAAAAAAACTTATTGTAAACTAAAACAGAATAAACTTAAAATGAAACATGTGCTTGGATTGTTATTTTATTTATATCTTATATACATACAATATATGTATATACGTGGAGGAAAATATTGTGGCAAGCAGATGAAACACATGAGGAGGCATCAATCAGTGTAAGAACGCACTAACTTTTATTTATTTATACTTTCTTATATCAATCTATTTCTGTCGCCAAATAAACAAATACGGACGACGTGATGACCTTATGATCAAAGACAGACAGACCCCAGTTGGAAATTGGCCATGAAATATGAATCAAGTAAATCGAATCATCTGCTGCTTAATTGATTATAGGCAACATCTTGTGGATGCACTGAGTGAATGAGTCAAATACCTGCTGAACTGACTATTAAGTAGATACAAATATACATCAGTTCTGCTTGTGCTGCGACTCGACTTTTTAATGCCTTGCAATCATGTAAAGGTTGGACGTTGGAATTGAAATTTCACTTAGCTATAATTGCAATGGATTCATTCCAATATATAAAGGTTGTATAACAATTATTCCGGAAAACTAATTGTACATCCGGTCAGCAGTACACTTTTGTTGGTTTTAAATCTTAAGCCAGCATAATATAATGTATTTGGATGATTGGCGTAACTTTTTTCCTTCAATTCGCTACTACGGTTCTGTTTTTGTTTTGTCATATATAGATCTTATGCATTGGCTCTTGTACGATGGTATCCCTGATGTCTGTGCCCAAAATTACATAGTTTTGCTTATAAGCAAATGTACCGCAGTGCCAATATTTTTTTGCGGTTTAGTACGGCATCATGTCCAAATGATCTTGCTTAACATACCCTAACATTTACAAGCAAATGGAGTTGGACCACCTGCTGATGCCAATTTTAAGAAAAGGTACGGAGAAATATTTAACATCTTTATGCACTTGTTCCGCAGGAAGGATATATTTGTTTTGACTTAAACTATAGTTTATTTTAGGAGAACGACAATGTCATATAAAGCTTTATCAAAAATAACATATAAGTTGCAATATAGCACGTTTACCAAGTAGTATTTTTTAATTTTGTTTATGATTTTTGGCCATCGTAACGACTGCTCGGGGCCGTAGTTCAATATCCCGAATTTTAGATAACCCGTTGCCCATTTCTGACTGTTTCACTTTTAGTAAATTTTTGTTATTATGACTTTTAGAATTAATATATGAACTATATGTTTCAGTTTTGACACGGTTACCAACAGTACAATACCCTGTATCTATCATTTCTAAAAAAAACAAGATATCTACCAAAATCTAACAAGAATTATCCAAATGTATTTTTATTGGTAGATATACCCACTGCTACATTTTAGCTTTTGATGAAATCAAAATCAACAAAAAAAACGGCCAGGAAATCACCAACAGCACACGCGGCTGGTTTGAAGTTGATATACCAAGGATTGTGCAAGGAAAGGACCTTAGTTGTACTGCAATGGGATGCAGGTACAACAAAATTTATGTTTAAATGTGTTAATTGGAATCCCACGTGGTTCTATACTTTTATAAAATAAAAGCAATAACTTTAATCGAATTTGTCCGCTTTTTTTTGGCTTGAACTACTGCGTATATCTAGAGTTACATCCTTCTTTTTTGGTATTCGCTGAAAAAAAAAAGGTTTCCAAGTGCTACGTTCTATTCGCATATTTTCGGTTTTCTACATTACTCCGTTTCTTAATATATGGACAGTCGTGTTACTTTGAGAAGCGCTATCAATTTTTGAGTTAACAGTGAAGCTTATAGCTTTATTTGATTAAAACTAATATTTGTAATAATACCAAAAACAAGCTCCGATTTAATAACATTCTAAATCTCTTAGTGATATTGTCCTTCATATTGCCTACGTTTTATTTCGGATATATCCTTTAAGAAGTAACCTTTCCCTCTGTACTATAAGCTTCGCAGTTACAAGCATCTTACAAAAATAATATTTGTAATAATACCAAAAACAAGCTCCGATTTAATAACATTCTAAATCTCTTAGTGATATTGTCCTCCATATTGCCTATGTTTTATTTCGGATATATCCTTTAAGAAGTAACCTTTCCCTCTGTACTATAAGCTTCGCAGTTACAAGCATCTTACATAAGTTTAAAAGAAAATTTATTAAACAAAAAAATAAAGTGCCAAGAACACTGAAAATTAAACCTCTTGAGGCACAAAATTCCATAATTGAGAAAATGGTCTGTCAAAAGAGATGTAGCAAAGAAAACCCTAAATAAGTTATAAATGAAATACATGGTACGATTGTTTATAACTCGATAGCAGCAAATGACAAAAATTCGACAAACAATGAAAGACAATGAATCAAAGCTATGAAAGATATTAATTTAAAACCTCGTCCTTTAAGTTTACTTCCCTGTAGCATATTTGATTTTTTAATTATAATTTGCTTTTAAGTTTTAATTGTAATTATTCAGTACCTTACAGGAGCTACAATTTGTACAAAGCCAGTTTGCATTGAACACCTGTAAAAGTTGATACAAATCGTCCAAATCGCTTATGTGACTATAGAAATTTTCCCGCAAATCGTATTAATTTAGCTGATCATTTGTGCGACTTTAAAAATGTAAATCTCTGCCTAATACAAGGATTATGGAATAAAGTTGCAAATAAAAACAATAGCACGTGGTGTTTTCAGCTCTATTGGCTTTCGAGATCTAGGTCTGTATAAACACCTACAAACGGAAATACTCGAAGTTCGGCGAAATTCGAATTAGCAAGTTTGATTCATGGATACCCTCAAATCATCACTAACACAAAGTTCTTTTTGTTGGAGCTGTTTCTAAATTTTTGCAACATTTGACATGCTTCACTTCTATAAATCTAGAGACTTTGGTATTCCTACAAGCGCAGGAATCAAATGCTGATAAGAGTTGCAAAAAAAAGCAGAAAATTTTCCATGCCACCATCTGTTCAAGACAAAGCATAAATATTTAATATAAGGATATAAGAATGCGAAGCCAAGCTGAATTCTAAGTAGGCAGCATATTGGCAATAAGTGATGTGCACCCAATCCTAGTATCCTGCTGTAACTTGTTTTAATGAAGGCAACTTTTTTCCCATAGCCCGTGTCTGCTTTTTATTATAAGGAAATTGCAATAAAAGTCAAGATCAAGTTCAAGTTCAAGACTCATAAGAGAAGTGCCTCTCTAAGTACGCTAATTGTTTGCAATTATGCTTTCAACTGCTGCAGGATGGATGCCTGTCGACAAATGGAAATATGCGTAAATAGGATAAGAGATTGATTTTGTAGTTTTACCTATATTATTTATAGTTTGAACAAAAAACAAAAAATTTTTGTGTTTGCTCGGTGTATTTAGTTTCAAGGTAATGTTGATGGAAAAAAATCTAATATTGCATTGTTAGTAGTTAAAAATAAATACGATTTTTAATGAGGACAGCAAAAACATTTTACTATAATGCACTTGCAGGATGACAATACCTTGTTGCGAAGGCATAAAGGATTTATTTGCTTAAATTTAAACTGTAGATTAATCTAAAATTCACAAAGGACATTTTATTTTTTTATTCCCTTTCCAATGGAAAAGCATGGCGATACATCTAATAATAGCTGCTCGAAGACCTGTTGTTTACAGTTTATAGCCAAACTTGAAATGGTGACTTTAGAGATTTACTTGAACGAATCGCGTCTTTTTGCTAGCTAGGCCAGTGCACCAGGGCTGCTGCAATAATTTAAGGCAACGATCTTCAATTTTTGACATGGATTATTTCAGAACCAGGACGACGTCAAACCACAATAGAGCACGTCTGTCCATAATTTGGTAAGAATGTCTGCACAAAACAATGGTAAACTTACATACCACAATGCGGTTTGGTGGCTGTATAAATTTAACTTATTTATACAGAAAATAATAATAATATATAAAGGGTGTTTTTTTAGAGGTACGAAACTTTAAATTGCAATAAAACAACGATGGATTATTCGATTGAAATGAATTTTATTTATCCGAAAGATAATCTTGTATACGACTGCCACGGCTGGCGTCCAATCTCGACGTCCAATTTGCGATGACTTTCTCCGACATTTGTGGCCGTATATCAGCAATAACTCGGCAAATGTTGTCTTCTAAAGGATTAAGCGTTTCTGGCTTGTCCGCATAGACCAATTACTTTGCATAGCCCCATAGAGTGTAGTCTAGCGGTGTTAAATCACAAGATCTTGGAGGTCAATTCATGGGTCAAAAACGTAAAATTAGGCGATCGCAAAACGTGTCTTTCAATAAATCGATTGTGGCACGAGCTGTGTGACATGTTCCACCGTCCTGTTGGAACCACTGCTCCTGGACATCATGGTTATTCAAGTCAGGAATGAAAAAGTTGGTTATGATGGCTCTATACCGATCACCGTTGACTGTAACTTTCTGGCCATCAGACCGGACGGACCAATGATTCTACCAAACCATAAATTGCACCAAACAGTCAGTTTTTCGGAATGTAACGGTGTTTCGACATAAACCTGAGGATTAGCTTCACTCCAAAATGCGGCAGTTTTGTTTGTTGACGTAGCCATTCAACCAGAAGTCCGCTTCATCGCTTAACAAAATTAGCTTATCAAAATCGGGATCAATGGCAACCCAAAGACCTTAATGCCCACAATTTTTTTATATCGACAACAAAATATATTTTTAATTTTACAATTAACTAGTTTTTGCTTTTACATTTCCCTAACAATAAATTCTACTGATTAAACTACATAGATCGTCTGTTCATGATATTTATTGTTTAGCGTGTTCTGAAATCCCATTAAAGACAACGCTTTTCGTAAGCAACAACTAATCGTTCGTTCCTACGTAAACTAAATTTAAAGATCGACAGACAAATTTTCAGCTGGTACTTGTGGACTTTAGCACAGACTTTGATATCATTTCTATTAGAAACATAGATCCATCATTGGTATAGCAACTGTAATTCGGAATTCTCAACAATTTACTCCTTGTACTACTGTATCCATTAGCATTGCAATTTGTTTCTCTCGTTTGACTCATAATTAATTAAATATTTAATGTTAATTAAGAGATTTTTCAATAGATAAATGAATCTGGTGGCTCTATACTAGAAGTTACAAAATTTTATTCAGTAGATGTAAGATTGTATAAATAATCACACTGAGTAAGGAAATTGGACATATGCTCTCGCAAAGACGTAAACGAAATCTATATTTGATATTGCAGAGAAGAACAGTCATGAATGAACTTGGGAAAAACATGAAACTAACGATTACGAGCAATTTTACTTTTCCTGTACTACTCGGAGTTTATTCTTATGCAGTTAACAAAACTAGTTCTACTTTATAGTTCAGCTCGCAAGCGCAGTGATGCGAAACACTCATGCAGCCAAATGGTTTTTTGCATGAGAAAACTGTGCAGTCAGCAAAAGCGCAAATGAGCGCAAGAGTGACAAGCAAGCATATGCGTGTGAGAAAATTAACACTTTTGCAATGTGCATGCACTGATTGCGCTATAATTAGTAAAGGTACTGACAGTAACTTACGTGTGCAAGAAAAAGGGAAAGAGAATAAATATTGTAAGTAGTGAGAAAATGTGATACAGCATGAGGGTATGCAAAAACATACGAACATGTATTTATTTTTTGTAAATTCGTTTGCTTATTGTTAAACTCTTAAATAGAACTATTCGATTTTGTAATAATATCTTTAAAATATACTCATATATTCATAGATAATGCTAATACGAGAAAACAACAAGGGAATTTTCATATTCAAGTTTGACCACTACTCTCGCATTTATATTGCTGACGCCATTGCGACTTATTTAATAGGCATGACATCGTTTTTTTTACTGTCGTCACCTTGAATTATTGTGCCATACTGCTATATAAATTGAAAGAGTGCCAAGCACGGCCCTATAGTTTATATCTGGAGAAAACTTATCACGTTATATTTCCTTAATTTCTTAGTAAAATATTGGATGTAAAAATTAGTCCGGTTCCACGAGCAGAATATGGCTGACGCTGCAAGTGATAGCTAATTTCATTAGAGACATTTGACATTTATTGAAAATAATCAGTGTGCATAAGCGTTTGCTTCCGTTTTAATGGGGAAAAGAGTGCAGATGTACGAACGCTTATGGAGAATTATTACAAGGATCGAACTCGTTTCATCATTATCTACACAAACGCAAAAGCTAAACTCGCGCAGTTTCAAGATCATGCTCTGCGTGTGGTCAACTATGAGCTGGTAACGCCAGCCGAACCATTTGGGAGGGATGACGCTATTGAGTACAACTATACGAACAACTGTATTTTACCAGATGACTGCGCTGGACAAAAGTTTTAAGTTTCAAAACGTCTTACCCCATCTGCGAATTCCTCAGACTTCAGTCGTTCCATCCAATCCCTTGTTAACAGATGAAAAATAAATGTTTGAGGTCACCGGTTCGGGTCTCTTGATAAAATCGGTAAAAAGAGACTTAGGCCAAATAGTACTCATGTTTAGGATATAATATATGAAAGTTACCAGAGAGATTAATGCATCCGCTTTAGATGCATAATATGATTTGCATTTTCTACGTTTTAAAATAAAAAAAATTCTTTTTTTACAATTTAGAAAAAAAAAATGTATTTTTACCTTGACTATGGTCTTCGCTTTAAAGACGGAACACAGAGATATTAATTAATTAATCTCTATTAACAGATGTTCAAAAGTCTATAGCCGACTCCGAATTGTGGTTTCTTTTCTAGTTAAAAAGCATCTATATGTCAGTGCTAGATTAATGCACCAATGCTGCAGGGTTGGATCGAACTACAGAACATCTCGATTAGAGAAGTTTTCTTTAAAATATTTTAAATTTTAAACTTACGTTTCATAATAAATTTTATGATTTCGAAAAAACTACTCATTACCCTTTTTTTTAAATCTATATAATTTAAGCATATAATTTAAGATACGTATTTATTTTTATTTATTTCAAAACATTTTTTTTTTAATTTATTTTCACATTAATTAGCAAATTTTATGCTAATTAACTCGCTTAAGTATTTTATAATTGTAATAAATAATGCCGCAAAAATTGTTTGATCAGTTGATTAATAAGTTTCCTTTTTTTGGACGGGTAATTTTTCATGAATCCTTTTTGTCTTGCATTATTATTTTTATTTGCTTTATGGCAATTAAATGTTTCATGGAAATGTACATACATGCATATATATATATATATATAGTATATGCTGAAATCCATATGTTTATGATATAAAAACAATTAAGCGCATTAAAATATGACGCTGATATTATTAGCCATTTCTGTTAAATATTTATTCATGTACATTTTTTATTAGCTACACGTTTCACGGAACTATATAATTTTTTTTTAATACTATTTATCTTAAATATTTTTTTTTTACAATTTTCTTTTTTTTGCGTCGAATGCAAATTAATTGCTCATAAACATTAACCTGTTTATGGCTAAACTGGCAAAAGGTGACGTTGTTCTTTTTTGTTATACAATTTTTCTTGTTTACTCTTGCAAATAATTTAAACAAATGCCATAGAAAATGAAAATAACTTTAATCTTTTGTATATCTGTTGTCAAGTAGAAATAAAAACAAAAATACTGCAAGCATATTACAAAGGATTTTATTTGTTTTAACGCGAAATGATATAGTAGAATTTAAGTATTATTTATATTCTCTATAAATCCAAACAAACTCGAAATGATATAAAATGCAAACAGAATTAAAATCAACAAATACCTTGAGTTCAGTTAAATTCGTTATTTAAATTAAAAAATAATAAATTGTCATTCGTATTGAAATAATTTGATGTTTTTGATTTTTACAGATAAAATTGTGCATTCATTTTAATAGACATCAAGAACTCGAGGAATATCAAAGGAAATGTGTTTTATAATGTGTAAGGAATGTGAACTGATTTTCTAAATTATAAACAATATGTTCTTCGATTAAGTTTTCATAACTTTTCTTAAAAACTATTGACATAACGTTCGACCAATTTAAAACAAAAAATATATAAAATATTCACATACTTAAGAAAAAATCACGAAGTCTTAAATGTTTTTTTGGAAGTTCGACAAAAATTCAATTTACATTTATTTCAAATAGTTTTAGACGCTTTTAGCCGACATATCCGATTTTAAGACAATTTTCTGAAGCCATTAAAAGCTCTTATGGATCGATTTAACCTATGGGAGCCACATGAAGTAAAAAACATATTTTGATCAAAATTTAATGCACTTATTCAGAAAAACTTAAATATAGTATAGAAATTTGGAGATCGATTCAACAGCTGTCAAGTGATTTATTCTCAGTTTGGTTTGGCAATTCATCATGAATAGACCCACGCCTGAACAACGCTTGCGAATAGTGCAATTTTATTTCGAAACGAGATTGCCGTTGTTCCCGATTTTCAAAAGAGAATTTTGTTTAGCGAAAAAGCGAATTTCTGCCGCATTTTGGATTGAAGCTAATCCTCAAGTGAATGTCGAAACGCCGTTACATCCCGAAAAACTGACTGTTCGCTGCCCTTTATGGGCTGGTGAAATCATTCGTCAATGGTGATCGGTATAGAGCCATCATTACCAACTTTTTCATTCCTGAATTGAATTCCAATGATGTCCAGGAGCAGTGGTTCCAACAGGAGGGCGCAACATCTAATTTCACGTTTTGGACCTGTAAATTGGCGTTCAAGATCTTGTGATTTAACACCGCTAGACTACTTTCTGTGGGGCTAAGACACAAACGGTTAACCATTTCATAGGTTTCATAAATTGAGAGCTGATCTCTCGCTTTGAAGATGATTTGCCTTTTCTTCCAGGACAAATAATTCTTTTGAAAATCAAATGATCGACTAACATTTATAAATGTCCATCTTACAATGTTTAACTTTGAGTCAACTTAATTTTTAAAAAATATAATGCATGAACGAGGGTGGGCCTACTTCCTGCGACTCCCATGGGTCTATTGTGCCCACTCTCTTAGTTAAATTTTAATGTTCTCAGAAATTAAGCTAGACCAGTCTGTGGAATATATATTAGGTTCTTCTCCTTGAGAATGTAGTTGCCAAACAGCTTTGCCCCTTCTACGTTGCAGGGCTGGGCAGTTAGTGATTAGGTTCTCCATTGATTCGGCGGCATCCTCCTCATAGAATTTACAAGTCCTGTTGCTGACAAGGCCCATTTCGTAAGTGGTTGTTGCAGGGAATGTGGCCTGCCAACGCTCCACGAAGGGACCTGAGCTGGGTTTTATTGAAGGATAGAGGTTCTTTGGCATACAGGCACACAAATCTTTTTGAGTGTCTGAGACCATCTAGATTGTTCCAGCTCTTTCATGTTTTCTGTCCATTTCTTGATGTCAGTGTTGAGTCTGTTGTTGACAAACAAAACAAAATCGGACTTGGGCCTACAAACGGGACTTCCGCCTGACTTAGCTTTTACGTTTGCCGCCTCATTACCTGAGTGACCTTCATGCCCTGGCACCCATACCAGAGAGACCCTGTTGTTGGTTGCCAGTGCATTAGGTTCATAGTGGCATTCATATAGCCAACAGTTCCGCCTGAAAAACGGTGCATTTAGCATCAAGTGACAGAGAGATATTTGTGAGACGACCCAGGAGCAGGCATCTACCCCTGATGCTGTTTTGGATCCATCTGTAAACCAATTCTGTGCATCGTCATTAAACCAAGATGGATTTGAAGTCCATTGCTCGCTTGTTGAAAAAATTACATTGTAGTTTTTTTTGTGAAACTAAGTGTAATATCCTTTTGGTCTAGGGTTTTGGTTTTGGTTTTGGTTATTCAATATACTTTTATATATATTATTTATATTATAAATTATAATCTATTAAGATATAAAATTGTTTTCAAGTGATGGCCATATTTGGAGCAATGAGCATTTATTCGAAAGATTAGTCATACAAAATTTTACATAATCTTTTACTGATTATGGATTCACAAGCGCTTTAAACTGCCATACAGTGCTTTGGCAGGCTTGATGTTTCTAAGAAATTCGTAGAAATACGTAGTAGATTTGATCAAATCAGTCGTACACACTATTTTGTTATTTAAAGCGTAAATTGTTGATTACTTTAATTTTTTTAGGGCTTAAACTTTGACCAAAATGCTGTCAAACCATTAAGTCCCTTCGTTTTAAACAGACATTTATTTTTTTTTTTAATGCGCTTTGTTAAAAATTACATTTTTTTGCTGGCTTTTCGAGGCATTTAAGCTGAAAATGCAATGACAATGAAAATTTTGCGCCGGGCGCTTTTTAGCTTTATGAATAATACTTTTTTTTTTCTTTTTTTTGACAATAGTGTATAATTCAAGGCAAGAGAAACAAATTTTATTCATGGCAATATACACACTCTCCTACAAACCCTTACCTAAACATTATATGGCATGTATGCGCATGTGTGTGTCTGAGGGGCTTACCTTGCAATAGTTGGAGGGGGAAGAGGAAAAATGTTAAACAAAACAGTTTTCCACGCAAAGGTTTTTATAATAAATGAAATACTTATATATACTTTATATATGCAAAAGTGAAAAATGTGCAGCTGTTACGTTTTTAATATGATGAAAATATTTGCAAAAAAATAAAAAAAGGGGAAGCTGTGGTCCAATAAAAAAAAGAGCGTGTAAAAAAGTTACGTGTACAAAGCTAATATTTGAAATATATTAAAAAAAAGTTTTGCAACACAAATTGTTTTTATACAAGTACAATGTTTTACAACATTTAAGTTAAGCCAGATTAACAGCATTTAAGTTAAGCTCAATATGAATGCAAACAAATTGAATCATAGTTGAAATTTATTGCGCTTTATAGGCAAACTATTTACGGTGACAAATACCTAATTTGTGCAAAAGTAAGGCGTGACGGAATTCCAAATACATTATGCCAAAGTTATTATGATAAACTCGTTGCTTGAGCCATGTGTCTGTATGAACATATACAACATACTTTAAGAGCTATGGATCATAGAATATGCCTATATCTTTTCCACTTCTTCTATTAGAAATATCAATCAATCATCATAATTGTAAAAAATATCGCATCCAATTCTTAACTTAATCAAAAGTGCATATGGGAAGTATGCACTACAACGAAAAATAAATGCAAAATGACCCCTATGCAATATGGAAAAAGACCTCTAGTCCATTATGTACTCTTGACTTTGGTATTGATTTCAATTGTACTACTTGGTAGTTAAAATGATAAGATAAATGCATAGATTTATGCTAGAAAATAGCACGTTGGCAATAGAAAATTACGTTTTAATTATCATGTCTAAGATTCAAATCGATTGCATAAAAATTGATGCGAAAAATGCGGCGAAAAAAAATAAGTTCGGCTTGCCAACCGTCCGTCGAATATAACAGGTCAATTGAAAAGTCCCCGGCCAAACATAGTAAAAAATATTTTTTTGGCACAACATAGTTAATTTCAAGGGTAATTCACTGAGTATAGCGAGCCTCCAACTTTTCGATACCATTTTTGTTGTACGATTTCTCCTTTGCTTCAAAATAGACCTCAGTGTCAGCGATCATCTCTTCATTCGACCAAAATTTTTTCCCAGCGAGCATTCTTTTGAGATCTGAGAACAGCAAATAGTCGCTAGGGGCCAGTTCGGGAGAATACGGTGCATGTGGAAGCAATTCTTTGCCCAATTCATGGAGTTTTGACATCGTTTTAACTGACTTGTGACAGCACTTTCTTTTTTTTCAAATGCGGCTATTTGTTGGCGTTTTCGTCCTTCAAACGGTCTAATAACTGCGTGTAATAGTCACTGTTGATAGTCCTTCCTTCCTTTTTCAAGCTAATCAACGAAAAATATTTCCATGCGCTTCTCAAAATACAGACGCCATAACCTTGCCAGCCGACTGTTGCATTTTGGCTCGCTTTGGAGCGGGTTCATCGTGTGCAGTGAAATTATGGAACCATGCTTCATCCATTGTCACATATCAACGAAAAAACTCGGGCTTATTACGCTAAAACATCTTCAAACACTGCTCCGAATCATCAATTCGTCGTTGTTTTTGGTCAAAAGTGAGTTCGCGCGGCACTTACTTTGCACAAAGCTTTTATGCTGTTGTCTTAGGATTATTTCTGCATTTTTTTCCAAAGTTATTGTAACCATAAATATATAGATGGCGCCACCCAAAATTGTGATTTTGATGTGCAAGCCGAAATTTATCCAAATAATATCGCCCATGTTGTACTTTTCGATTTGCAAAGCATGCATGATTCTAAATAAAATTTAATTGCAAACTGTTGGACAAATATCGCCGAATTTTTTGTTGGGAATGCATACAAAAACAAACATATTCTTCAAGTAAAGAAATAAAATGACAATAGGCTTGGAAAAAAAAACTCCAATTATATTATACACTCCCAAGTCTTTTTCTTGAATATCAAAAGCTTAGTCTTAACAAAGATATTATTGTTTTATTGAAGTTCCTAGATAGATAATGTTATATATTATATATTATCTTTAAAATGCCATAAAATTTTTTTTTTTTTTTTATTAAACTGACAACTAGTTTTGGCATTTGATAAAATTTCTAGTATTCAATTAACTTACAATTTTATTTTCGAAAAACATGGAAGCGACTAAAAGCAATGGAAAAAAGTCAACCACAATGGAAATACAGAATTTGCAACTGGGAATTCAAAAGCTATCGCCACTTATAGACAAGTTGGAATGGTGTAAACGCAATGAGACACTTTTCCGTAGCATGTGGTTATCCTATGCCAATGACTGTAAGGAGCAATTGCGGGACATACGTCATATTATGCATAGAAACAAGGATATAGTGAACAGCGCCAAGCACAAAAAAGCTGTCACAATGCCCCCGGTGGATTTATTCCACAAAAACAGACCAAGTCCGTATCTAAAGAGAACTACGTCAATCAATCTCGAAAAACAAACGAGGAAGTATGTTGACATTGAAGAGTTGAAAGCGCTAGTACGCGAGGAGTACCAAATAGAGCAGCAGCTGAAACAAAGGCTTTCTTTCTGTAAAAGACAGGAGTTGAGCAAAAAACTGAATAACGTAAGGCAACGTTTGCAACTGCCGCTTATTGTGGCGAAGGAAGTAACAACAAAAAAGGACTTTCAACAAAATTCCAATGTTGGTTTAAGGCGAAATATGAAAACATTGCGGCAAAATAATGGAGACTATTCCGCAAAAAAGGAATTGAAAGTCTGCCTAATTAATCCCAATAAAAAAGAACAATATTTTTCAACAGATCAAGATGACAATAAATATCAAATAAATTCCAAAGGTGATTTTACTCGGACAAAGATAAAAGAATTGCTTGAAAGATATAAAACTGAAAACCCGAACTGTCACAAAGATATTCAATGCGATTTCTGGAAAATTGACACAAAAGATAAGACTGAAGGCAAACTTAACAATTTTGACTTTGCTGCGCTCAAGCCAAAGCAGTTGCAAACGCAATCCAAAACTCTTCAAAAGGAACAAAAAGAAACAACTCCAAGAGTTTTGAAGAAGAAGCCGCTGCAACCCTTAAAGAGCACTCATCATCTAAATAACCAAAATACAAAGATGTCTAGACGTAAATCTAGAATAAATGTTATAAAACATATTTCTAAATCACTTCAACCATCGAATCATTCGGAAAAGTTTATAAAAGCGCATAACACAAGTAAACACGAAGAGCACACAGCTTGTCATAAGTTGTCTTCAAATCCGCAAATATCAAAACTTTTAGATGATTTTGCAGGCACTGGTAAATTGGCACAATATCTGCGTAAACTTAATCCCGAATTATTCCCAAGCTCTGAAGAAGAAACATCTTGTCCGGATAGATTTAACACTAAAGACTCATTTGTGGGAAACACAATTGGCCGTTCTCCTATAAAAGAACCAAATTTGCAACTTCAAAGCTACTACGATAATATTCATCATTATGCAGCCAAAACGGAGAAACTAATTCTAAAAAGTAACCAGACTATAAAAGATAATTCTTCCAATACGGCAATTGATCACGATGCGAAGCTACGACGTTGCATAAAAATGCTGGTACGCAGTTGTTATGAGGCTTTGATTATTTGTAGGCACATTAAAAAACAAGATCTTAAGAAACGTGGAGCACACAAAGAAATTTTCGACTATTTATGTCAACTGCAGAGAATTTTAAGATTAACTTGAAGGAAAACTTGAATGCTATGCATTTGATCTAGATGGTCATTTTATAAATCAACAAGTGACGCTCAACAAAACTGTTAGCAGTTCTATTTTCATATTTTTGAAATCTGAAATACAATTAAATTTTTGTAAATATAACTTTCCTTTACTCTGGGTGGCCATTAAAACGCGTTATGGCGCTATTGTTAAGCTCAATCTCGTCGAGGGATACTCTTTTGCGTGCATTCTCTGCAATTGGTTACTTCTCAGCTTATGGTTCATTCGAATGCAATAATCGTGCACAATACGTGTAATTTTTTTTGTAAACAACCAAATTATCAATCCAAAACTTTTGATTTCTTTGAGGTAATACCCGCTATCAAAAAACGGAAATAAAAAGTCACACTAGAAGTTAGTTTCAGAGATCTGGGCGTTCATACAGACGGAGAGAGGGTCTGAGTGAACAGAAGAATTGAGCATACTGAAAGAAACTTTGTGGGTGTAGCCGAATTTTCCTTCTGGATGCGATATAAACATTCTTCGATAAGTACCTGGAAAGAGTCATAACCGCTAAACCGGGGGAAATCTCTGGACCCGATAGTATTGGCCTTTGGTAGATCTTTAAGGTTACGGTTGTGGCTCAGGCACAATAAACTAGTTCTGTAAGGATATCTCCACCCAAACATCTCACAAGTGAAGAAACAAATTATCCGTCGAGCTACATTTTTTCCCGTACCCCATGGGGAAAAAATTTTAAATTTTTATCTTGTATTCTTGATATCTTGCGTCCAGCGAGCTATGGATAGATGTAGAGTGTAGAGAGCTTAGGTGTCATAGCAAAACTACCAAACTTACCACTAGGAAAACCGAAATTAATTTGTGTCGGAAACCAAAAAACCTAAATTAGAATGTCAGGATCTTACTTGTTTCAAAAAAACTCCTTACAGTAGACCGTTTTTTTTTCAGAATTGTTTCCTTTTCCACAATTGTTTTTCAAAGTATATCTTAGTGTGGCGTTATTTAACATTTGTTTCTGTTTATAGTTTAAAGCGAACTAAAACTATAATATTTAGAAAACAATTTCATATACTCATCGATCTTCAATATCAGTTAGTTGGCATTAAATTTAAGTATCAAATAAAACACGATTAGTAATCTTAACTTTGCCCATTATTTCTTTACCATTAGTTACCCCTTACAATTCAATATCCGTATCCGTATCTTCTTGTTAAAGATATCTCCGTTGCTTCTGTTTCTGACTTGACTTTAGTTCTATTTCCGTTGTTAAAACATAAGTGCGAATGTCATTTAGCGCAGACTTTTGTGTCCTTTCAATTATGTTCATTTTATGCCCGGAGTCAATTAAAGAATTAAAATTCAATTAAAAAATAAATGCAAGTTATAGGTTGGTTGCCCGCTGCCATTTTATATCTGCCACAAGGTCCTTCTTAATTTGTGCAGCTCGTTAAATATCAATTACACTCAGTTACGTACAGTTATGCGGCAGGGTCTGTTGCAACAACAACAACAACAATAAGTCCAGCATTTTTCTTAATAAACTCTATATACCCTTTAATATTCAGAAAAACAATTGGTTTATGTACTTTTTTAGGCACTAGAATCTTTATATCTCAAAGATCCGTCTCTTTTTCAAATAGATCTATGCGAGCAACTTATAGGCACGTAATTACGTTATTACGATAATTTGAGTGAACTTTTCAACATTGAAGTACCGCTTGGTTACGAAGTGATTCTGCAGATAACAGGTATTTCCAAATGTAGTTGTCATACTTATCTGAAGTAAATAGACCTCCCAAATGCTGCAAAGATTTTTCAATTTTTAAACAGTTTGAACCAGATAAGTCGTAACAAAAGAACGTAACCCCAAAACAAAGAGGTTGGGTATTAAGAAAAACCATACTGAATGGACTCGTTTAGTCCAATCAACTATCAGCAGTTTTCCTATTTTAATGAATATATTTTTTTATTGTTTACTACAACAAAATTACAATAGCGTTTAGTCATTTCCAGAATTAAATTCCACATTCTCATTTTCCTAATATTATTTTAATACTGGAAGATATTTTGAGAGAGTCACACATACATTTTTATTTAGCGTCATCAAATGGGCCTGGGGATTTGATGACCGAAACGAGCTGGAAGGTAGCATCCGAAATCTTACATTATGACTTAAAAAATGTCCTAAGTTTTTATAAAAAATGTTTTTTTTTTTTTGTTTTTAAGCAAACTCGGTTCCCGAGTGTTAAGCTAAAAATGGTCGCGAACTTAATAGTAATCGTGTTGACTTTATTTTTTGCCTTAGAATTGTGCACAATTGCAGCCCTAGTCGAGTAGCAAATTTTTTCTTTCCCAAATAAATTGGTAAAATCCAACGAGCTAATTCTAATTTTGCGAAGTATGCTTTAATTTAAAAAATTAACACAATGCTTCTGCAATTTTTTTTCCGGAAAACAAATAATAAATTTGCATGTGCTTGGCAATTTAATATAATATAATATTATTATATATTTTTAATACACAATGAAGTTCTCTTTCTTTCAATTTAAAGACACAAAAATTTAAAAGCAATTAATCTGGTCACCCTAATTACGTCACCAACTGGGCACCCTAGCTGAACTAATCGAACTACACTGAACTGAACTAATCGAACTAGCTTGTTGCGTTTTTTTTTCAAATGACACCACACAGAGTATTGCACCGTCGGATACTATATCAACTGCACACCATTTATTTTTATTTTATTCTTTTTGTGCTTTACATAGTATATACAGATATATAAATACATAAGAAAATTTATATATATACATTTGTGTAATATTATACTTGTTGCCTTTGCAGCGTCTTCCATTTAATTAGCTGTAATTGAATTTTGTGCCCAGTGCCAGGCGCAGACGAAAAATAAATCGCCCCAACATTTTCACATTTTTCGCACCTTTTAGAAGAAACGCGCGGTTCACACAGATACGACACACAGAGGCACGAGTCAAGTTTTTCATAGCACATTTTTCCGCGCAAACAACCAGCTCTCACACAGTTACGCACTCATTTCCATACACTGAGTACGCGTGGTATGCATTTTTAATCAAATTTGCAACATTTTGGTCGTTTTTGATAAGCGATTTTTTTTATTATTTGCTTGGAATTTGATAACCAGCTGTGCCCTTCCCCCATAAAAGTGACGTCGTAAAAAACATTACATAAAAAAATTTTGCTAGCGCTGCAAGGTCTTTTGTATTAACAAACTAGATAAATTCAGGTTGCTTGCATTTTATTTAAAATCGAACTTTGTATACAACGTTGTCGTTATTGTAGGTTGACTTGAAAAAAAGTTTAAAAACTTTTCGGTTTTTTTCTAAGAAAGTGTATTCAAATTTTAAGTTTTAGCAAATTTTCAAAAAGAAATGTTTATTATCAGACTAACAACGAATAACTAATGTTAGCAATAAGCAGCTAAGCAGAAGGAACTCAAGCCGACAGCTATAACCTCTGAACATGTAGAAACGAGTTGGTAATGTCTGAAAATTGCGGGTAGCAGGGGTTGGCAGTTGTGTATCGTTGTTCATGAACGAACGAGCATATGGAACTATCTAAACGTGTTATCATTTCTGAATATTTTAATTTGCAATGATTTTATATTGTTTTGTATTTTCGTGCTCCTGTATTCGCATAATTTTTCGATAGTTACCTTTTTAGTTGCGATGAATTTATAACTATCCTTTGAGCTATCGATAAATTGTGATATGCTTTAATCAGCTAACTGAGAAAAATTTGCAATAAAATAACCAATTTTTTAAAATTCTAAGCCAAAATTAAACATAAACATATAATTTTGCAGTGTTTTTGTTTAAACAATGTTAGTGTGTTCTTTTATTTGTTGCTACAGTGGCCGAATGACTCAAAAGAACAAATTGTATTAGTTCACATATATGGTTCTTTTGATGTTTTTTCGTTCATTCTTATACAGTTCTCAGTTCCTATACTATTATTATATTTTTAACTGTATCTTTCTTATACAGTTATAAGTTATTTATTTATTTATTCTTATACAGTTTTGCTTCCTGCCTCTATTTTTCAACAGTTGTTATACCAATTTTTATATATGAAGTTGCTGGTTCTTGAATTATTCAATACTGTGTATTTTTACTCGTCGCCGCTTTAACTCTGTATTGCTTAAAGTCTTTCTTAATATGATTACTCTATTTAATTTATTATTTCGCCGAATTT
The DNA here is from genome assembly GCA_035046065.1 of Chymomyza procnemis. Lineage (NCBI taxonomy): Eukaryota > Metazoa > Arthropoda > Insecta > Diptera > Drosophilidae > Chymomyza > Chymomyza procnemis. The sequence continues at coordinate 2,933,112 of JAWNOJ010000023.1, read as the reverse complement.
TAACATTAGACAACGAAGTTAACTTAATTTCTAAAAACGCAAAAAGTTAATTTTTCGCGCATTGTAAGACAAGGCAATATTGTATTGAATTGAAACAAGACTTAAGACAAGAACTTAAGGAATTTATCATTACCTTTTTGCGTGAGTTAAATTTTCATTTAAGCATTGCATTTAAATTCTTAATTTAATTTGACTTTTATGTTATTTTATTATGTTTACTTTTTGTTATTAAAGGAGAGATATTTTAAAAACATTTTAAACCCTAAAATATAAAAGTTTTTTTCAAGTGTAAATGCAAAAAGTATTTGAAATTAAACTTAAGGAAAAATATATAACTAAGCAAAAATGCAATTTATTGTTTATTAATAAAGAACAACCTTTTTTCAAAAGTCGGATAAAGTTGAGATTGTTTAATTAAATGAACTATTTGGCAGCACTGAATTAAGAAGAGGGAAGAGCAGCAGCCAAGGTGCTAATGTATAGTTGACTTAGGGATAAACCTTATAAAGGGTAATTTTTTAGAAGTACATATAGCCGACGCGATTTAAGTGCCTTCTTCCCATTTCATACAGTGTTTGGTTTATAATTTAATTTGCCATTTTTTGGTACCAAAGGCAAAAAATTAAAAAAAAAAAAAATATAGTTTGTAGTAAATTTTAAGTCGGCGGCATCATTGGGCAATACTTTTTTAAAAACAGCGAAGATTGAAACATTATTGTGAATAGCCAATACCGTACCAATATTTAAGAATTTGTTCATAATATTATTTTTGATTATTATTATTACTTTACTTTTATGCCGGTTTCACTAAGGATCATACTGATCTATGTGAGGCCCCCTACTCTGGGAGCCTACCGGCTTGAACTAATCTTTGCTTTTATTTATTCAATCTTCTCATATAAGAACTAACAATAAGTTTCAAAATCTGAATGATAACTATGTTTTGTTTAGTTTTTTTATTCAAACTGATCTGCGATTAAGCGTCTCTAAAACTGCATTTGCTGGGTTCGTAAGTCCTTTTTGGCGAAGACGGTATCGACTGCTGAGCTGCGTTAGACCTCTCGCTAGGTGGAAAAGATTGCCGAGGTATTTTTGCTTGAGTTCCTAAATTGTATTAATGACTGGTGGAATTTGCATAAGATTATGGCAGATAGGGTTTGTATAAAATAGATTCAGCATATCAATAATTGTCAGCGCAACCGCGGTGAACACTTACATGAAATTATCTTTTAACATTAGAAACATTTTAGAGACTCAATTAAATATTTTACACATGTGTAATTATTTTTAATGTAAATAATCTGTTAGGTGAACTTATGAAAAATATACGAAAATTTATTAGAGCTCATGAAATAATTAAGCTTATGTCATAAAGCTGTTCGTAGGTGCTACCTTCACTTAAATTCTACATAGTTTTCGTGCCAAAATTTAAAGCAAAAACATCATCAAAAAAAAAACAAACTGACGATTCGTATGGCCATAGGGTATAATAAAGTCGGATATAGCTACATAGTTGTCTCCCAAAGCCGACTTTGGCCGCCCACCATATTGTTTTTATTTTGCTCTGTTTGTCTGCATATGCATTATATTTATTTGCTGGCTTGTGAACAGACAAATTTGTGAAAACTCTTTGGGGCAGAAGGCTAAATAGAGGTCAGTTAAAACTGCAACATGGCCTATAATGTTTATATGATAATAAAAAATATTTTTATAACTTGCACCCTTCATAAAATGCAAAAGCCCAGAGTGGGGACAAAGAATGGCAGCCCAGTTGACAGACTTTAAAATGTTTCAAAGTAAAACTTAAAAAAATGCTATGCTTACATATGGATTATGTTCCTTCATGCTTGAAGTTAAGACCCTTTTTGGTTTATTATCTATGAGTTTGCCTAGCAAGAGAGATTTTTACTATCTACACAAAATGTGGTAGCAATCGATTGCCGTAAAACTAGAAATTTTTGCTTATGATTAATATAAAATTCCTTAAATGACAAATGATGGTCGACAAACTTGCAATATTTAAGCCTTTGCCTAAACGATGCCCAATATTTGTGGCAAAGTTCTGTCATCTGTTGACTTAACGCTAAAATATTAATTATCGATTATGCCCACAGACTCAAGCAACACTATCATATTCGCTTGGTGCTTAATATATGTTAGTTGTGAATTTGAAGTAAAATTAAAGCAGTTCTATTTCTCGAAGACTTAAATAGGAACATGAAAAATTATCACAAATTGCATTCTGCTTCTAGATATTGGATTCTCTTTTCAAAATGGACTTCGCTTACACACGACAGTTTGGCAGTTGGTGCGCTGCCAATTGTGCGAATCCAACTGAGGATTACCATCAAACTTCTAAGCGCAATCAGGGTCGCGCGTATTGATTTCATTCTTGTTTAAGCACAAAGTTTATTTTTTTAAAAATAATGAGAACATATTTAAGCTATCGTTAAATATTATTTGGCAAATTATATCCGAATTAAACGAATAACAAGTTGAACGCAAGCTTAATGGAGTATATTTAATTTAAAAAATCTTTGTAAGACTTTCGATTTTTACTGTCGTTGCTTACTCATGTTCCCTTAATGTCTGCACAACCTTACACCATTTTTCTGTTTTTTTTTCGTATGATTAAATAGTGCAGTCAGCAAGAGCGCAAATGAGCGCAAGAGCAACAAACAAGCAAATGCGTGTGAGTGGGTTGAAACATGTGACCCAAGCGCGCAGGCAATGTAAATTGAGACAAAATGTTGCTCCGATTGCGGATAATGGGAGCATTTCTAATAGAAGCTGTTCAAAAATAACAAGGACCTGTAATTTATAGCCGAATCCGAGTGGTGTTGATTTTAAAAGCAACATCTAGCTATGCGAATGGTAGACCAGTATTATTGCTGCGGGTATTCGAACCACCGTCCTTCGGCTTTAGACGCAACTTAAATTATTATTATACTTAAAATAAGAATTCGACAAAATTGGATCACTATTTAATTTTTATTAATTAAAGCAAAATAAAATCTTATTTCGAAAATAAGTTATAAAATTGAGAATATTTTTTATAGTGTTTTTTAAGGATTTTAAGGTTCAATCGTATAATTCGAATTGTCTATAGAAATAATTATATTTTTGTGAAAAGTACAAAATAGAAATATTTAAAAATGCTCGCATTTGGTCTTAATTTTTAAAATTTAAAGTCCCAGTTCGCTGTAAAATGCTTAAATCTTAAGAATATATTTTTCTAGAAACCAATTAAAAAAAATTTAACTGAGCCAAAAAATCTATATAACACCCAGAAAGTAATATCTCCCCAAAGTTACCTAAAGTACGAACAGCGTGAGTAGAGCAGTTCAAATATCATATCTGTCAGAGAGTCCGTTAGTCTTTATGAGGGAGTGCAAAGAGGTACCGGGAATATAACGCATATAACGAATTAAGTTAGCATTTATCGAAATAAAAAAAAATATTTGTAGTAGATATTATGATGATATACCTACTATAAATAATTTTAAATATTCTTACCGAAATGAAAACTTTTTTTTTGGCGATCAATAATTTTTCACTATTTTCGCTTTTCTTTTATTTTTAAATTCATTTCTATTATTATTCAAGAAAAACTTTTATTCAAAAAATCGAAGTCAACCAATCCAACGTAGGCATTTCTTGAGCAATTTTATTAATTAAATTGTAGAAAATAGGTATTTCAAAATAATCTTTTGCAATTTCAAAGACTTGCTTTGGTTTTAAACTAGAAATAATAATTAGAATCTGAATCGAAATATTCATTTTCCATAATAATGATCTGATCTTGGAATAGAGCCTTATAAGTGTTTTTTACTATATGAATTTTTATTTTTCAGATTGGGAAACTCGACAGACTGAGAAATATCGTTTTCAGATCAGAGACAACTTTATCGAAATAAAAAAAAATAAACTTTTGGTCTATATTAAAGAGTTTTTTATTTCAACTCAGAATTCAAAATCTTCAATTGTTAAGTATTGTTGACTTAAAGCAAATTGAAAAATACTGATAAGTAAAAAAAAGTGCTTAAGTTAGGAGAAAAATCTGCTTAAAACAAGAAAAATACTAAGATTGATATTCAACATCCCAGATTTGTTCGCCTTGAGCCAATATTAATTCCATAGTTTTATGTACAAAATACTCAAGACATTGAAAACTAAATTCTTTAAAAATCAATTTGCATTAGAAATGTAATTTCGAATTAAACACAAAAAATTTATATTAGTAACTTTCCGGTAACAAAAGTTGTAATTTTGTTCAGAAATTTCATAAAATTCATAAGAAATTTATAAAAAAAATAGAAATTATAAATGATTTTCTAGCAGAATTCATTCTATTTCATTCTGATATTTTTGAAATCTCGATGGCGCGCCATGAATATAGTTTAAAATATCCAAAAATTTAAAAATTAAGTACTGACATAGCGATAAAATACGTACAGCTGTCTGAATTGTGCTCTATGCCAACCTCTGGACATGCTAAATTGGTCAACTGTTCGAATATGCCCAGGAAGCCAAAAAATAAAAATATTATAAAATCTCGTGGAAAGTTTGCACGAAAATCTTCCCGGACGCATAAAATAGAAGCCGTTTTTAAGAGGCTCCTGCCATCTTCGGATGCAGTTATATCGAGAATATAAAAAATGCGGCCCAAAAAAGCAAACTGCTGGTGTCATTATCTGCTTGTACCCCGATGACTGGTTTTAGTGCACTCATCGGTGAAAGTTGTTTTATAAATAAACAACACCAATTATTGTAATAAAAATTGAATTCTGAAACTTTTTTAATCGATTACTTATATTCTTAAACACTATAAAAATTAGGAAAACTTTTTTTTTGCGAGATGAAATTTGTTAAAATAACCGCCATTTTGTTTTCATTAATTTTGATAACAGATTTGGATTTCTTGACCCAAAACACCCTGAACAAGTGATTTTCGAACATTTTTACTCACGTAAAGATTTTTGGATAGTTTTTTAGGCTCTTGGGACCACTGTGTGGCCTCCCAATCGCCATTTTGTTCTCTCGCTTTAAGATTGGCTTAAGCGAGCAGAGGGCAGACCCCCTATTAGTTCATTGTAAAACTTAATTATTGTAGTTTAGATTATATTTTAAATATATTTCAATAAATGCTTAGAAAATATATAAAGTTTAATTTAAAATAACAGTACATGTGTAAACTTTTTATATTTTTAAACAAAAATTGCATATTTTTCTGGTTATGATAGGGATTAGGCATATATGAAAAAATACTTTTATTTAGTGGATTAAAATAGAATTATTGAGTTAACGTCTTATTATAAAGAAAGAAGGAATATTTCAGCATATTTTATATAAAAAATTGCTAAATATATCAAAACTGTCTTTCTTGCTTATTTTCATCGATTTTGATGGCTTCAGTTTTTCGTTTTCATCTCATTTTGATCGAACCACACAAAGCAGATAAGCCTGCTATAATTTTTTACCCTAATATAACCCAAAAAAGGATACAAATTCGTTTTGTAATATTTTCAACTAAAATCAACTGTGATGGCGTACTTGGAACCTGTAATGCATTCAACGTGCATTACTTATATGTGTTGATGAGCAAGCAAGCACACTGCTCAGCGCACATCAATCATACGCCGTGTATGCCCATGCCCATGCCTCCTAATCCGCATAGACATGATAATCACATGCCAAAGCCAAACAAGCAAACAGTTCAATTTGCACAGGATTCTTTTGAAAACCAAATAAGGCAAATTTCATACGCAGCTTTTCGTTGATTTTTCTTTTATTTTAATGTGCTTCACTTATGGATTTTGGGGCATGCTAGACTATGAGCAATACGTGCCACAGGAGCTGTGTTTCGGATATATTCATTCGTGTTAAATATTAGAGCTCTGTGGCATTGTTCCTGCGTCGGAAGAAACTTATTCAAATGTATTAGAAAGGCGTAGAAATGTGGTTGAAGAATGGTAACAGAATACAATCATAACTCCACTCCAACAACCACTTATCTGTTATCACTTGAGAACTTGCAACATTACGCAAAAATTGCCAACTGCCGTCTGCTTGAAACAAGTCTTTTTTTTAGGGTATTCCATTGTCGTTTAGTAGAGACTTGGGATTTCCCTTCTTTTTTTTTAATTTTCCCAAAATCTAATGATGGCTTACCTTTGTGGGCCTAAGCTCCTTGTTGTATTTGTTGTTGGCGTTGTTGTTGTTGTGCTTGAGGCTGGCGTTATTGTTGGCTGTTGGCTGCTCTGATATGTCTTGTTTTAACTGCTTGTTATCAATATTTGTTTGAAATTTGGAATTTTATTTTTATTATTTATAATTTTGAGCGGGAAGCGATGGATGTCATGAAAAACAAGAAATGTAAAATGAAAAGTGTAAGCGCGTGAATGCAATGAATAGAAATTTGCACAATTTTTTTGCGATGTGTTTTTTTTTTTCAAAGCGCGTGTCGAACTTGGCAATGAACATGGGACAGGGGACACACACAAGCACACGCACACACACCTGCAGCGGCACATGTTGATTTTCCTTCAGATTTTTTGTGGTTCTGTATGGTGTGTGTACGCGTGTGTGTACATATGTCGTATGTGTTTGGCATGCACTACATATGGAAATTTGGAATTTTTACGTTTAGCTTTTGCACGTATTTTATGTTTAGGCCAGATTTTAATTTGATTTAGAGACAATTTGGTATATTCTGCACAATGTTGTTGTTGGTGTTGGTAATGAATATGAATTTATTTCTCAACACTTTGCTCACAAATGACAGATAAACATAAAAAGCAAATTAATTTAAAACTAAACATTTGTGGTTTTATTTTTTTAAATTGACTTTTGCTTTGATTTGATTTATGGCCAATGAATTTCATTTTCTCAACGTTTTTGAGTGCTGCCATTAATCCGCGAATATTTTGTATACAATCAACACAAATTTGTATTTATTTTTTTGGCATATTTTCTTTTTAAATTCTTAGTTTTAGTTTTGCATATATACAATTTTTTTGCACATTTTGGAATTTCAAATTTTTTAATTGCCAACGCATGTTTCGACCAGAGATTGCTTTGGATACTCTTTAAAAAGCGTCAAGCAACATTGTTGCCAGCAACCTTTTGGCACACATTTGCACTTGAACTAGTTTTCAATTACTTAAGTGCTGCTCTCTGCACTGATAACAGTCTGCGTTGGTCATAACAATAATATGATTTTTTTTCTATGGAATTTCTAACACTTCTCTTATCCGCTTGGGGTACCTTGCCACGTCCGCTTTTGGAAATCAACTCAACTGTTGCAGCAGAATCAACAATTGACGGACGACGACGATTCGCGCTAAGGCAGCGCACAACAGTTGGCAACATAGCGAAATGTCCAGGTGGCAACACTGATAACAAAAGACAACAATGTTATTTAACAGTGCTGCCAGCAGCAGAGAAAGCTGCGAGCGTAAGTTGATGAGTAGGGACTAGTGAAACCGGAACTATGAGTCAGTCGTTCAATAACGCTGGAAGTATTAGTTCTTGAGCAAAATGCAACTAGCATAAAGCAATAAATTAAAACGTTGATATGATGTACAAGATGAATGCAATATAGATTTTTTTTTTAATATTTACAGTTGTATACATTTTTTGAATTCTTAGATTCCATGATAGATGTTGGAGAATTTGAGGAATGCTATAGTTTGAGAGGAATTTGAGTACTTATGGTATGGTACTGCATAGGTATGTTAATCTTGGGTTTTAAAATATGGGACATTCTAGGATTATGTGGATGATCGTAAAAGGAATGTTGGGCGGTGTCACTTATTGAATATATGTTTGTGTGTTAGCATAGTATGGCCTAAACGGGGTCTGACAAATTTTATTTGGTTTAGTAGTGGGTTTGTACATATTTTTCACTTAATTTCGAAGCAATTGATTGCTTTAGGGTTAATGGTTTTGTAGTGGAGGGATGTGTTGAGGAATAATTCATTTATTTGATTCATAGAGTTGTGTTTCATGTGGTTTTTAATGTCTGTGGTGCTAACAAATTTTTCAATGATAAGGTATAAGCAGATTTTGCTGTTTAATCAGCCAGTTCGTTTACTTGTATGTTGCAATGCCCGGGTACCCATATCAATATAAACTTGTTGGAATATTTGTAAAGGTTGTTAGTTTTGGCTTGCATACTTACTTCAACATATTATAAACACATCTATAAAAAATGCACCCATCAGGCTAGGAATACGGTTTAGTTTTATTATATTTTTTCCTCGTTATCATTTATTATTTCATAATTTTAGAATGTTTAACTTGGCTAATCTTAAGGTCAACTGGACTTAGTTGTACCCTTACATATTAATAAATAATAACAATAATAATATCTGATGAAGTCACAAGAAAAAAATTCTTCACCAACTTCTTTCAACCGCACGTCTGTCGCTATGAGCCTGATTTTTTGTCCGATTTTTCCAATTTAATGTAACCAGCGAAATTTAATCAAACTCCTTTCACTACTAAAAAAAATTAAAATCCTTTAAAGTAGGGAATTTAGTTATAAAACATATATTAAAATAAATGGAATGGGACCAGTTTTATGATCAAAATCTATCTTTCATGTCACCCAATTTTGATAAAACACCAAGCAGTGATTTGGAAGACAAAAATAATATTAAAAACAATAAAATAAACGAAGTTTAACGATTTAAATTAAAATTTATATGATGTTTGGGATCGGCAGTGTAGTGGTGGAACAGCTATTAACAGATGTGATGACCGCCATAGCCAAAATCAGTAAATTTATTTTTTTTTAATTTTATTTATCATAACAATCATTGATCCAAAACTATTTCGACGCTAATCAAACTTATGGAAGCTATACTATATATTTTCAATATTAAAGAACTGAAATAAACTTGCAATTTCCCTCAGATAACAACATAATTGGTTGCTATTGCTCTTACTATCTCTAAAATCTTGGAGAGAAATGGGTATATTAACTTTTTTAGTTATCCTAATCATCTTAACGTAAATTTTGAGGTCTCCGACTCTTTCTTCAATATATTGCATATATTTCACAAACTGAATATAATTAATATACTCTTTGTAACATAAAATAAGGTGTAATAAAACCAAAACCAAGTCTTTAAAAGATAGAAGAAATCCAGCTGCAATATGTAGTGAATTTTGTCGCGATAAAAACAAAGGATTAAATTCAACCACCGCAAAAATATCTCTAATTTTTGTTCTTATTACTCGATTGCTTAAAAACAAGATAGAATAATTTTTATCAGCTTTAGTCTAATGATGCACGTTAAGCATATTAAGGAAACTAACATTTTTAAAAAAATATATGAATATACAAGTAAATCAAATCTTTTGTACCGAACGCTGTTTTTATTGTGTATATTGAACAAGCTAAGACTGCATAAACAAATAAACTCAATTTTTGTAGTAGTACCTTACAAATTAAAGTGCTGAATTTTTTGACACCCTTTATTCAATGGTGTCTCTTTCATGATGCCTATTTTCGATAAGTTCGACTGTTAGAGTAGCTAGTCGAGTCTGTTTGTAAAACGGAACTGGAACCGGAACTATTTTACCAAACGTTGGAGTCCCTGCAAATAAAGGCAACTGGTGGCTCCAGCAGCATCTTTGCTCTCGCGTCTAACGTCTTATTAAAGCTTTAGAGAGCACATTTTTTTGCTCTGTCAACTCGAGCTTTTCTCTCTTCGTTTCGGATGCTGTTAAAAATTGAATTTTAACATAATCTGATAACAAGCTCTGTTAAAGAACTGAAGAAATAGCCTGCTGAAGTGATAATGAACATTTTCGTAAAAATAAAAATACGCTTGCAATCTATTTAAATTTGTGTATTTTATGACTATATTTCAAAGAAGAAGATAATCATTGTTGGTACATAAGTTTTTATTTCGTCAGCAAAGAGTGCAAATATTAGCAATTTCCATTTCATAATTTATTATTCAGAATTGATTTGATTTTTATGGATCATGAAATAAACGTTTCAATTGCATGATCAATAAATTTTTTTATTTTCGCATCTTAAACTACTGATTAGTAAGAAGACTTATGTATTGATCTGAAACAAGAATGAATTATGCTGTATAGGTATAAATCTTGTGGCACACGAAAAACTTTTTTGCAAACTTTGTTTTTTAATTTTTATTATTTACATGAAATTTACACAAAGTTAGACAAATTAAAATTATTACTATTGCGTTAATTTCAATACTCTTTCATCTATTGTCTGTGTGTGATCACATCGGTTTGTAGACTAAACTAATATGTTAAATTTAAAAACTTTAAAGTGCAGTTTAAATTTAAAATAGCTTTGCTCCCATTTCTGAGTTTTTAATCCGCAATGAATTTAAGCTCCTATTTCCACACACTTTTTCGATAATTTCCTTTTTTTTATGAAATGAATTCGTAAATATCGCATACTATCGATAAATTATCATATGTTATAATCAGAAAAATTTGCAATATAACATATATTTGTTTCATTTCTGAAGAAACTGAGCACGTGTATCTATTCTTCGAGTCTCATCTATGAATGCCTTTGCATATTTTATATAATTTAAAGAAATAAAAATTTTAGTACGTCGTTTTTTTTTATTTCAGCGAGTGGCTGCTGAATAGGCTGTCTATAATACAAATTATTATAAGTTAGTATTAATTCCAAATAAATTCCGTAAAATGATTATTTCAACAATTTCAATATGTTTGGCGCAAAATTTAAACAAAATAGCTGACATGGCTGTCGAAGTTTGCATTACTTTCTTCTTTGTGTGGATTTGTTAATACAGATACATTACTTTAAGTAATTTTTTATTGCTATATTAAACACGACTTTACTTTTACAATTTATTTATTTTTTTTTTTTACTTTGCGCAATCCTATCGCTCAAATTGTATTATACATAATACATTGTGCTGGAATAAAATTAATTTAATATATTTATGATTTAATAAACAACATAGAGTTCACATAAATATAATCGAGAAATATCAAAGACTTTTTTAACAATTAATTTAAAGTAAATTTAGTGAAATTTTATCCATATTCAACAAAACTGCGGAAATTTAACTACAAAACACGCGGATTGGTGAAATTCGAAGCAAAAAACTTTCGCTTTCAAACATAATCCGGTGGATTCTTAAAAGAAACCACTGCTGATGGATTACATAAAATATTTTGTAGCTCTCCGTGACGCTTTCGAAAACAAAAGTGAGCTTATTTAGCGCCTTTGATTCTTTTAATTTGAGACCAATTCACTTCAATTCACTTTTAACCTAAAAAATCCAAAAACAGTAAAACACATATTCAGCAGCTTTTGCAAAATAATTTCATTTTTGCTTCACATAAAAAATAAATAAAATGCAGCCTAGCTATCCTATAAAGCAAATCATATATAGATATCGAAAGAATCTTCAACCATAAAGCATTTAATAAATTATTGTATGCCAGAACTATAGCAACAGTTACTACTGTGACCACACACAAATGCTAAGACAACTGTGGGAGAGAACAAAAGCTTGACGCAAACTAACAGAAACACAACAACCCCATGTCCTTCTTGTGCCACAAACAAACACAGGCCGGTACATAAAAGGCAGCAGTATAGTCATGGTAGAGATTATGCCACACTCCACCACATTAACAGCTTAACTAACTGCAGCTACAGGTGCAATACCTTCAACCTATAAAAAAATATCTACTGCTGATGCTATTCTATCTCTCAAGGTTCAAGCAGAAATCCTGCTATGCGGGTGGGACACACGTCTCTTAAACATATTAAAGCTGAAGGACACTGGCGACTAATTGATATGGTCAGGTGAAACAGTTACTAACGCATGCAAAAATATCTGTTAATTAATCTTAATTTGAGAGTATTGAGACGCAGTATTTGTAACGTAAGCTTGTGTTGGCATTTAAGCATCATTAATGTCCTTCGTCAGCGTAAAAATTAAGTCTACGATCCATACGCATATACGGACACATTGTGTTGACCCTGATGATGAGCATTGCATTTCATTGCATTTGCGTCAACGGCACGTACAGACTTCGGTATCAGACAAGACACGAGCTACATGCAAGCATAAAATGTCATTGAAGCGCATTTAAGTGCTATCAAATGGATGCAAAAAAAAAAACATGGTTTAACATTGAAGGCCCTAATTACCGAGTCTCATGCACTTAAATTTGGCCGCAATTTTTTGGCGCCAAAAAAAACTATCGCTGGCATGTACTTGTACTGTATTTCTAAATTAAGCAATAAATAACAAATTTTTTAAATAAATTCTTATATCGATAGCACGCAACGATGTTATAGCCGATGACTTACAACAAAAAGCTCAAATTTATCGCGCGTCAAATTTTAAATAATAAACAATTTTAACGCTCTTAATTTGTAAGCAATTTATTTTTCAAATTTGGTTAATTACATTTTTCTGCATTTAAATATAAAAGCTGCATTATTCATTTACTGATTAAATAACATATAAATACTTTAATTAAAAACAGCTTGCTATGATAATAGACTCAATTTAAAATTTAGTTGCCAGCGATAGTTGGTGCTGGCGTGAGCACAAACACTTATCGATATACAATAACACACAAACAAAAGTTTATTGAAATGACAAAATGGCCAATTGTAACTATCAGCTATCGACAGCAAATTGAATGTGGCGTGTGTGTTTGTTCTTGTTTCTTTCTTGGTTGCGAAGCGTGTGTTGAAAATATAATTAAACAACTTTAATAAAGTTATTTAAAACCTGAGAAACTAAGGTAAGTATTTGAAAAATTAAAGCGGCTTATTGTGCGCTATGTGCGACAAGTGAAAATGCCTAACAAGCTGTAAAGGCGTTTATGTTAAAAAAAAGCGCGTCGCAAATGTGTGGCAAACGCGTGAAATTCGCTAAACGTACAAGTTAAGCACAACTGCCAACTTAAGCTTAAGCCAAAGAGATATACAAATTTTGGATTAATTTTTATATAAATTTTCTGCAGCCAATAGCACACAGAAGACTTATTGCAGACGTACGCGCGGCAGCGGCGGCGGCAAAAGCAATACCAATACCTAAAAGAAGCAAAAAAAGAAAAATTTGCAAGGTGTTTGTGTGAGTGCTGCGAGTGTGTGTTTGTGTACGACTATAACGACGGCGACGACGTACACTGCGAGTCTCTGCGTGCGCGCTGTGTCGTAGGGACACGAACCACAGAATAAAACATAATTGCAACAGTATTGGTATATCCTTTGGCATTTCTGCGAGCTTGGTTGGAGACAGGCAAGAGCGGCGGGCAGCTAAAAAAGTAATAAAATAACTTTAAAAAAATTACGCTTTTTACCAAAAAAAAATTCGACAAATAAGTGCGGCTAAAGAGGAAAGAACGACGGACAGAGTAGTAGATATTTAAAAACACATAAAACATGGAGAAAAGAATAGAATTGGAGCGACGTGCGCGCAAAGCGAATCAGGTAAGTGAAAGACTTAACTAAAGTAGTGCACAAATTGCACAAAAAATATAAATAATGTAAGGCTTAAAAAGGTGCAAAATGGGGATTTAAAACAATTTACTTTAATGATTACACAAATTTTTCATTACAACAACAACAACGATGTGTTTGTGCACGCTGCTGCTTATGTGTTGCACACACATATATTGATATTTTTCATTTATGTGTGCGCGCGTGTGTGTGTGTGTGTGTGGCATTGCGCGCCCTACAAAAAAAAACAACAACAGAGGCGGCAGCAGCAGCGGCATCATGTAAATCTAGTTGCAATTTTTACTGCAGCGCAAGTCGTTGCCATTAAATTAAAAAATAAAAAATTAAACAAAAAAACAAAAGCGCGCACAAGCGCTGCTGCGGCAGCAACATACAGCGTCAACAACTGCGGCGGCAGCGACGACGACAAATTGATCGCCATAAGCAAATCTCTTACTAATACATATGCAAGCATGTGCGTGTGTCGCGCGCAGTGTTGCCATTTGCGCGCATTTTTTTTTTGTCTTTTTCGATTTCGCAGCCCAAAGCGCGCTGCATCGCAAATTAATTAAAAAACCAAGCAATACTACAATATTTGTAAATATTTTATATATCGGCATGTATTTTGGCATAAAAACGTTTGTTTTTAAAACAATGCAAATATATGTAGATCAAGTGTGCGTCTGCTATTTACAAGCCGGCTGCCAGCTGGCAATGCTGTGCGCTAGCTATTGTTGTTATTTCACAGCCGGCCTTCAAATGTATGCATGTGCGTGCGTACGTGTATGTATGTGTGCGTGCGCGCTTTGCATATTTTATGCTGCCTATGTACATGCTGCTATATGCATATAATATCAGGTTATTTGATACCAAAATGTATCTATAACAATATTAAAATACACACACACGCACACAGCCTGTGTGTATGTATGCACAAATAATCGACACATTCTCGCCGTGATGTTCGCCTGCTTATCGTTTGCCACACAGGCACCCCCCCAAACGGCCAGCCTACTTCGCGTACGTGTGGCGCTTTTCATCATATAAAAGGGGCACAAAAAAAAAATAAACTTATTGCCTGCCTGCATTGTGCGGCTGGCTTGCTCTCGCTTTGTCAACAAAAGTCAAAGCAATCGCAACAAGCCAAGACAAACCAGTAGTACCACCAGCAGCACTCGCTGCCAGCGCCTCCTTTTTTTGCGTCGTTCTTGTTGTTATTGCCGCTGCCATAGGCCCCACTTCTGCTGCTGCTGCTGATTATTAAACATGCGCTCTGGCAAGCGAGGCCTACTCAATCAGCAGCACCCACCCAAAATGGGCAGCCATTGCACATACCAAGTTGAAAAATCTGTACTCTAAATTGGCCAGCGCTACGCTTTACCCACTTGGTTACACCCCAAACGCCTACAGCTGCGAAGAAAAACAAAAAATTTAGGTAAATCTCTTACATTGCCTGCGCTAATCAGCAATCAATTAGCAGTTGCTTTACTTATCTCAACAGAAAACATACACAGCAGCAGCAGTAGCAAAGGCGCAACAACTAGCTTGCCACAGACAACAAAACAAAAGTAAATTTGTTGTTGTCATTGCGCGCAGTGTTGCCGGCTTGTTTTGTTTTTAAATTGTTGGAAAAATGCATTATATTTATTTTGTTCGCACGCGCAGCGAGGTTGCCATTGTTATCAGCAATTTTCCTTTGGCTGCTCATTTGGCATTTTTTTTTTCTTATTCTGCTTTCCCTTGTTATTCCCATATACAAGTACAAATACATGCAGCGAGACACACAGGCACACATGCATACATTGCAGCAAAATTCTATTACATAAACACACACATAAAGCGCACACTTTTTGCTTAATTGCTCATAAATTGGCGCTCATTTTGTTGTTAACGTTTTGCAGCACAAAATGTATTGACTTTCGTATAGCAAGATAACTTATTTTTTTGTGCAAAAACAATATTTGCAAAAAAAATGTTCGTTTGATCGATTATTTTTCGTGCGTCGCTTATGCGCTTGTATGTATTGCTGTTTTATTTTTGTTTCTGCGCTCACACAGCAATGGCGACTGTGCTGTCAGCTGTTCGCGCTCTCTTTGGCCATTTTGGTTTCGTTTTAAGGCCTTCAACAGCGCACACAGTGTGCACACACTCAATTTATATAATTTCTAATACCAGCTGCTGCAGCAGCAGTGTGTACACTCTGTGTGCATGTGCGCGCGCTGACTTGGCCATTATCCTTTTGCCGCGTTTGATACACAAATTCCAATTGTGCTTTTGACGCTTTTAATTGCAAAATCAAAGCATTTTTTTTTTTAATTTTGTTTAAGATAATTAAAAATTTATGATCCAATTAAAACGCAACAAATATTTATTAAATGTTCATATTTAAACGCCTAATTTTGTTTGTAAACAGATCACAGAGCTAAATCTGGATAACTGTCGGAGTACAAGCATTGTTGGCCTTACAGACGAGTACACCGCCTTGGAATCATTAAGCTTGATCAACGTGGGCCTGACCACACTTAAAGGTTTCCCCAAATTGCCCAATTTAAAGAAATTGGAATTATCCGATAATCGAATTTCGAGTGGCATCAATTATTTGACAACCAGCCCCAAGTTACAATATTTGAACCTGTCTGGTAATAAAATCAAAGATCTGGACACATTGAAGCCCTTGGAGGAATTCAAGAATCTGAACGTTTTGGATCTTTTCAATAATGATGCCACCCAAGTGGAAAATTATCGCGAGAAAGTCTTTAAGATGTTGCCATCGTTAAAATTTTTGGATGGGTAAGTTGTCCTGTTTATTTATTAAAGTGTAAAACGAAACTTAATGAATTTTCCAAATTGCAGCTTTGATTGTAACGATGAAGAGGCGCCATCCGAAGGTGATGATGACGATGAGGTCAATGGAAACGATTCCGAAGATGAAGAAGGTATGCCAGGTTAAAGACAGCGTTTAGTGCAATAAGGTTGGCCAAAACAGCAGTGCTTAAAATTCTCTTTGGGTTTATACAACTCTTACATATCCCACTCATAACATATGAAGCCCGCCCATGCATTTAAAATAAATTCTACCTAAACACATCAAGCACATTCAACGCAGATTCTGTCGCATTTCAGATGAGAAAAATGTCTTCTGCTTAAATGGTTTAGAAATCGATTTAAATGAGCTAGAGGCGTTCGAGCAGCGTGTACAAGTCAAAAAACGCTTGCAACAAGCTCACGAAATTGCCGACAACACATGCAACAGCGCTGAAAGTGCTAAAAATCCAACCGATGATTATGTGGAAGATGATTTAGATGAATATTTAAAACAATTAAAGTTAAAAGAAGCAACTGTCGAAACGCAGAATTCTAATTTAAACGTCAGAACAAGCAGCACAGAAGCAGCACTGTCTGAACCCAATAGCAATCAAGCCAGAAGTTTTACACTATTTCTGTATTGGTTATTAGCAATATTAAATCTGGCCAATGCTGCTTATTGTAAGCATTACATTTACTTTTAGTTAACAAAATATCTTAACAAAAATTTGAATTTTCTTCTCTTTTTCCCCCTGCAACTTTCTTGCAGTTTCCGGCGAGGACGATGAAGATGAGAGCGATGACAGCGGTGATGTGTCGCTATCAGAGGTATTATGCACTAAAATCACATAAAATTGCAATAAATAAATAACATATTTTGTTGTAAACTAGGTTTATAACGACGATCTTGAGGAGGACAATTCCGATTGGGAAGAGGGCGATGCTGTCGATGACGATGAGAATGAGGACTCTGATATCGATGAAGCCGATGGTGAGGCAAACGAATCGGCTGCATCCGTCAATGCCAATGATAAGGAAGATGAAAAGACAGGTATGGATTTTCTACAAAATTAGTAACACAATTCTCAATTGCCAAACTCAATTTGTTTTTTTTTTTTCATTTTACAGACGAGTCGCAAGCCAGGGGCAAGAAGAGAAAGCACGACGGTTAAATTCAAAAAGCCGCATTATAACTACACAACCACAAATACACCAGAACAGCAACAACAAGAAACACATCATATTTTGATAAAGCGAAACATAAAAAAACAAGAAACCTAAATTTGTTTTCTTTTAAATTGTAAGAAAAAACATTATTCTAAAAACTAAAACAACCCGAAAAAAACAAAGTAATCAAAAAAAAGAGGAAAACACAACAAGAGAACGCGAGTTAACTATAAGTAAATACTAAAAGAAACAAAAAAAAAAAAAAAACACAACTACGGCAATTTTCCAAATATGTATCACCGAGATTTTCATTTGAAACAGTTGAATTTTCCTTTCATCTTTAAAAAAAAAAACAAAAGAACACCGACATCTTGTGTAACTTCATTGAGTTAAGTTCAAATTGAACAAAAAGACTAAATATATAGTTTTTCTGCAATATCTCTCTTATGCGCCCCACAATATCAGAATTGTACTATTTGCTGCTAATTTTAACTAACTCTTAAGTCATTCCTTTTTTGAATATATAGAAACACATAAACATAAGTAAATAAATAGGTTTCAAGAATAACTTTTGTTTCACATTTAAGCGTAGAAATGCTAAACACTAAATTTCATTGTTATTATTCTGCACTACTACAGATGATTCGTTTTTTTTCAACTAAGTTTAAGTACATTTTTCAATTGAATTGCATACAATTTTTCAAAAGCAGTACCATCTCTTTGATTAAAAATAAAATAATTTTAAATGAAAATATATTTTTTTGAATTCATTATGATTTGGCCCGACATAGCTTCACTGTCTCTGCTTGCAGATGTGTTACTCTGGTATCTGGGATATAACTGAAAGACATTTGATAGCCTGAAGAAGCAATATTCATCCTGAAAATAAAATTATATATTGATGATGACATTTAATGCTCTTGTTCCAGAATGCTGATGCTAATCGTTAAGCTTGACTCACCACACTCCTATGAGAGTGACAGGTCTTTATAATCATAGGCACTCGGTATCTTAGACAATAACTACATCAGCAGTACAGAAATGGTCAGATTCAAAAAGTTTGCAAGTGCGCCTTTGTTTGCTTGCCGGCGTAAGCATTCTTATCAGTTGATATGGTTGTTTTACTTGGCACAATCAATAACACGAACCGAAGAGCGAAACGTAAAAGTGTAAGGCTCAGCCAGAAACCAATTATCATTAACTTTGTTGGTGTGCCAATCGTATCGGTTAACCCATTCGGAATTGAGCTCGGATTGTAACCAGATTGTAAGTCAAGGCCATGGCATTTTTAACACCTAAACTAGGCGATATCATTGTTATTGATTCCATTATAAATGTTAAAATCTAAGAAGCTTGTAATTCCTTCTTTTATTCACAATCTATCTTTCTGGGTGAACTCCGTCACCCTCAACGGAATTACCACCCAACACTCAAATATGTAGGCGGAACCCTCGCCAGGCAACTAACGTGACAAAGCCACATTTTGCAAAAAAGGCGCAAATAAGCCGAAGACATTTTGGGGCAATATCGATATCTGATACAAGACGAGACTCTATGGAATTCAGCGGTGGGGTACTGCAAGCTTCTCAAACCGTCATACAACACCTACAAAAAAAGTCCTTGAGAATGGTCTCGGACGCCCACGCATATCATGACAAAGTAACCAATCACAACGAACTGGATGTACCACGGTTCAAGAAATAGACCTCAAGAATCTGCATAACCAAGGCGGCTCAGAAGACAGCTTGCTTTGGAATTGGCATAAATTTCATGATACGCGATCTTTACAAAAAATACTTCATTTTAATAAATGCTCATTATGAAACAAAAACAAGAAAAAACAATATTCAGTCCACAAATTTCTTTAAATAAATCACAAAATGGTTATTATTTTTCAACATTTATTTTGTCTTCTACAAAATATGCTGACGGCTTTTGGCTGCTGGTTGAGGTGGTCTTTTTTTGCGAATTCTGTTTTATGGCTTCAATTGACTGAAAACGTAAACTTCTAAGGCACGTTACTTCTTATAATTAAACCATTTTCAATTTCTATATACAATTATATTAATCAGTTTTAATATAATAGAGATTAGCTATTTTGCAGCTTTAGAACTAAGATATTATAATCATTTCGTGTATATGTGTATATACCCTAAAAGAAAGAGAAAACAACTTGAAACTAAGATTAAGAAATGGTTAAATAAGATTGTGTATTATTTCTGTTTTTCAATTTAGTAATGTTTAATAGCAAATCTCTTTGTGGTCTACGCTAATTGTATAATTTTCCTTTCATTGACTTTGTCGACAGTCCTGTTAATATGGAAATTATATTTAATATACTTTGCCCTTCGAATTGAGAAAGGAAATTTAAGATTACGGGTAAAATAAATTGCAATTGTCTGCTTAACAATTAATTTAGAATTTCATCTATAAAAATATCCGAAAAGGGATTCTGTAGCTTCTATAAGGTGCCTTTGGATAGGTTAGAGCGGTTGCCAAAGGGAGTATCCCCTTGGCACACTTAGGCCGAGCACGGCCCATTTGCCTTTGGATAACTAATGCCAATTGATTATTTAAAGTTATCACCTTTTAAAAATTGTCATAACGTATGTTTCATTTGTAACCGATATGCCGAGTGCCGGAATCGCTTGCAACTGCAAACAGAAAAACGTTATGCAACATTGAAAAAACAGTTGTTACACAACACTGACATCACTTGACGCATGCGCAAAAGAGCAAAACACAAAGCACTCAACAAAACAGTCAGTGTAAGCGAGAAGGCAATACAACGCTTACGCTGCCGAGTACTGCCATGCTTGTCGAACGCGACAGCGTAACGTTGCTGTTGCTGTCGTCGTCGTCGTCGACTTCGACTTTATTTCTGCGTCAATCGTCGCTGCTTGGTCACGTCTCTGTAACTGCGCTGCGGAAAAATATACATTCTTGGCGAAAAAAAAAAAACAAAAAGCGATTTCACCGTTGGCAGCGACTGAGACTGAGAAAATAAAATTAACGTCGACGTCGCGACACTTTTTCCTTTCCAACATTTCAAAATCAAAACAAACTAAAAAAATTCGCCAAAAAAGCGTGCGCGCGCTCTAATCCAAACCCCAAAACAATTAAGCAGCGTCGTCGTCCGTCGTCTAAGTGAGTTAATTTCACAAAAAAAAAGAAAAATAGAAAAAAATTCCCAAAAACAAAACCAACAACAACCACAATTTCCCCCAGTGCACACACTCACGGCAGCCATCGAAATGGATAAATTGGACGCAAATCTGGAGCAGCAGTTCGATCTCAACCTAATCGAGGCAGTCAAAATGAATCCCGTCATCTATGATCGTTCCCATTACAACTACAAGCACT
Organism: Chymomyza procnemis; assembly: GCA_035046065.1. NCBI lineage: Eukaryota > Metazoa > Arthropoda > Insecta > Diptera > Drosophilidae > Chymomyza > Chymomyza procnemis. Next base: position 2,912,282 of record JAWNOJ010000023.1, on the reverse strand, counting down.
TTGTGCGCAAGGCGCAGACATGGAAACAGATTGCCGAGACGCTCGGGGTACCAGGTGAGTTTCGTCTGTTTGACGATGGTGGCGGCGACGCGACGTCGCGGCAACGGCGGTGGCAGGCAGCGACGCGCGTTGCTGGCAACATTTTATAAGTAAAATTGATTAAATTCTTTTCGTGGGTATTGGTGTTGACGGAGGGGCTGCTTGCTGGTAGGAGGGTAAACGACGCAAAAGTGAACGGCGACGTTGACGACGTTGTAATAAATGTTTTTTTTTTTTTTTGGTACATAACGATGTGTATGTGTGTGTGTGCAGTCAATATTTTGGAACTAGCTGTACTTGGCGTCGACCGAAACCTCGCCGTTCGGTTGCTAAAGTCGTCGTCGTTGCGTTGTCGTGTGCGTCGCTGTTGTCGTCTCGTTCGCACTCACTGCGACAGCGCTATTTTTGTATACTTACAAATGCTGCTACTGCGGGCGTTGCAGCTGCTTGCTCGTGTTTATCGCATATTAGCGATGAGCGTATTTGAGACTTTCACAGTCACGGTGACGGCAACACAAATATGTCACGAGCGCCAAAAATCACTACGCATTAAAATATAATTATAATGGGATGTACAATTAAATGTTTGTAAAATATTAATGAACAATCGTTAAATATCTTGACATTCTAAGTTATAAAAATGTATTTCCCAGAAATACTTTTCTGCAGAATTTCATAATTTTGCATAAAGTCAGCCACTTTCGATATATAGGAGACAAAATATTTCGCTAACGGCGCCCACTTGTACGTATTAATAAAAATCTTTTATTGCTATGAATAATGCAGATAGGAAAGTTGAGCAAGCAACTTAAAATATACGTTCCCAATTAAAATAACTTTCGAGGTAAAAAAAGACAAGAAAATTCAAAGCGAAATCATTTGAAAACGCTAGTCGAAATATACTTATGTATTTTTCTAGCTGCAATTGAACTACGTAGTTGCTTTAAATTACGCATAACAATTCCACTACAAATTTTTAATTTAAATGACATAAAAATTGTTAATAACTGCTGTAACAATTTCGTACCATTCCAAAGTCGAATTTTGAAATCTCTTTTATTATAAATGTTTTTTAAAAATATAGGATGTTATTTTCTTTTTTCAATTGCTTTAGGGTGTTTACTTCCCTATGCATTATAACTTATGAAAATTAAGTGAAAAATTAAAATGCAACCATTATTAAAAAAAATCATTCGAAAATTGTTTACAAAAACAGAGACCTTTAAATCGAGTGATGCTTCAGTATTCTATTAATATGACTCCATACATTTTATATGTGCCTTGGCAGGAAGCAAAAATAAACATATTTTACATATACAGAACCCAACTCAATAAAACTTAGCATTTTTCTACATATTTACTCAAAAAACAAAATATACTCAAACATGTTAAGAGCTGTTGACAAGCCAGCAAATATATGTATCTGATTCCCTAAATTTGTTGCATCAAAATTATTTTATTCAATTATGCAAATCTATAACTTGCTATATTTGTATTTATATATCAGCGTTGGTCACTTAAAAGGCTAGCATACGGCCGGGCATACGAAAAGAGATTTTACTCAAAAAGTTATTTCAGGACACACACATATGTGATAGCTACTTATCAGTGCGCCTTAAACCCGAGAAAGAAGACATATCCCTAAATAAACTTAAGAATCGGATATGAAATAGGCTTTAGATTCAAAATTTTTAACGTTATTTATGATAACTGATGATATTGTAAAAATCATATACATTGCTTTCCGTATTCACTCATTTAAATATCGCTTTGTCACGGTTGTGACTCGTTTTTGTGACGTAAATGTTGCACATCTCTAACACATTTGTTGCTGTTATGTGTGTGTGTGTGTCCCCAAGCAGCTTTCATTTTGTGTATACCAAAAAAAAAAGCGTATATATACGTAGTACCCACATCTCCCACTACACCGCCCTCCACTTTTTACTTAAAGATCTGACATTACATACTCTCCGAATTCTTCAAATGGAATCTTTGTTTTGGCGCCAAAAGAAATTTAAATTGGTCCAGATTTGTTGCCAGTTGCGCTGCGTCGAAGTAAGCATTAAGCGTCTCCGTCTACGTCACTGTCGTCGCCAACGGCTAAAGAATCCGCCAAAAAGAAAAACAGCCAAGCGACAGTGACGGAAACGGAGACGCTGACGTCGTTGGCAGCCATAGAAAATGACAGTTGTGTGTTCGTTGGATTCGGAAGCTGAAGCTTCTGCCGCTGTCGTCGCTGTCACCGTCACAGCAAGAGACGCCACAAATGCGGCTGCTGCTCTGCTAACAGCAGCTAACTGCGTTTATCAAGACTGCGCTTGACTTTCTGTGTATGTGTGTGGTTTGTTTTGGATTGTAATTTGATGGCGGTTGGCGGCAACAGCAGTGCTGATAATACATGCTAGATGCACATACACTTGCACACACACATATTTTCATACATATACATATGTATATGGGACATATGGTTATGCAGCTGTGTGCGTGTGTGCCGAAGTTTAAGAAAATCCTTAAACAGCTGTTTCAGCACTTGGCCTTATCTTTTCACTGATAAGTCTTAGATTTTCTTCTAATTTTTGTTTGTATTTTTTATGGTGTTGGCAACACTGGCATTTAGCAAAAAAAAAAAACGAATTTCTTGCATATTAACGCAATGCTCGTTGCTATAGAACAGAAAATCGCTATATTTTAAAAGTTGAATGTTATAATACTAAAAAAGTTGGAAAAATTAAATTATTTTGCTAATGTTAGTTTGCCAATTGTTCTAGGCCGCAAAATGCATAAAATTTGTCTCAAGCATCCATTTTCTATTGATACAAATTTGAAGTTTTCGAGTTATAACAACTGTTTCGGAACCAAGTATTCAAAAACAAGAGAACAAAACGGTTTAAACACAAACATTACAAACTTCCATTTTTCAATATAGATCCCATAAAATGGTAAATGAAAAATCAAGCTTTCCAAGTTATTGAAACCGATAGACGTTATAAGGCATTAACTTATATTAAATCAGTCATCGTTAGCGTTGATTCGCCTTTAGTTCGTTTAGTTCAGGTTCGAATTTCATAATAATATATATCTGAGTAAGACTTGGGTAGAAAAACCAGGTCATCAGCTTATTCAAAATCACTTAGTTTGTTACGCTGTCCTCAATCTATAGGCTTTTTGATCTATTCAAGAAGTTTTCAGAGCAGCATCCAAGTCTTTGATTAATAAACGTGAGGATTGGGCATAATGTTGTCTTACTCGAGTTGTGGGCACAAAAAATTCTCTGAGAGCGCTAAATTATATGAAATTAGTAAAACTTGAGGTTTAGAACGATTCATATTAATTGTAAATTATTAAATAATCAATCTTTTGTCCTTCAAGCTATCTGAGTATAATCCCAATATACCAAAAACAATAAGAATAGTCAGAGTAGTCAACCTTGTCCACTGAAGAAGTCTTAACACCATCAATCTTCTTTAATTTTGGTAATTTAAATTTGTATAAAATTTTTTCACTCGAAAAGAATATAGTACAACGTAGCGGACCGTAAAAGATATATAGTCAGATGCAGTCTACTTTAACTGGTTCCGTTCCCGTTCTGTAAAATCGAATCAACTTTGTAGGAATTCAGAATTAAGACAGTGTGGCGTACTGGGCTTCCCATATAGGGCTATCGACAAAGTTTATATGTGTCGATTCGATTCTCGACTAGTCTATGGCGGATTAATGAGGCCTGAACACAACTTAATCAATTTGATTAAGTGTTTTTTGATCCGGGGATATACAAGTGGCCTTGTGGATATCGAGGAGTTGAAATCTGGTGCTACAATACTTACTACCATGTTTCGTGCCACAACCTAAGTACTTGAATATATTTTAAAGATCATTGTATGGGATTGCTGGGGTATGAGGCGGCCGATAAAACTAAAGTTCGACGGCCTTCAGGTGCTTATCTAAAGTTTGGGACAATGTATTAGATTGTTGCTCAAAATATGAGTTCCAAAGAATGATTTTGTCAGCTGACTCATCCACGCATATTTATTTATATTGCAGAACAAAAATGTACAAAACGCTGGAAGAGTTTGCGTGACAAGTTTGCAAGGGAAATGAAACTATGCCAGGAATCTCGTTGGCGCTATTTCAAACAAATGCAATTTTTGGTGGACTCTATACGGCAATATCGGGAATCATTGCTTGGCAAGTGCTCCAATGGTAGTCAAAATTCCAATCAAGTGGCTGATCCCACACAACAACAGCAGGCACAACAGCAGGCTGTGGTGGATATATTCGCACAGCCGTTTAATGGAAGCGCAACAACTTCGGCACAGGCATTGACCCATCCGCACGGTAAGTAGTCCAGGACATGGGATATATGTATCCATAATTTGTCTGCATTTTATTTGGTTGTTGCACGAGCTTACACTCAAGTTGATTGTATTTAGAAATTACAGTTACAGGCGATGCTCAGCTGGCCACAGCTGTGGGCAAAGATCAAAAGCCATATTTCTATGAGCCACCGTTGAAGCGTGAACGCTCGGAGGAGGAACACAGCGATAATATGCTCAATACCATCAAGATCTTTCAAAATAATGTGTCGCAGGCCGTCAGCGCTGAGGATCAATCGTTTGGCATGGTGGTCACAGATATGCTCAACACGCTGGGCGTGCGACAAAAGGCCGAGGCCAAGGTGCACATTATTAAGTATCTGACGGATATGCAGCTGCTGGCACAGCACAACAAGTACTAACTGTCGAGCTGTTATTATCATTATCAACAGCAACAGCTACTTCAACTACTGCAATTGGACTGTGTGCTGCTGCCCTAGGATTCAGGATGGGGAGCTAGTGGAAGTTGGGAGAGAGAGAGATAGAGCTGCAGAGTGCGCCGTGGTTGTGCACATGGATGGGAGCCGTGTGCATTTCTTTTTTAGATCTTAAGTCTTAAAAGTCAAACTAAAGTTTAAAATTAGACATAAATCCTTACAGATATGCATATATAAATATATTATATATTACATACATAATACATAAAAAAAACATCCATAGAAAAACATATATTTACATATTTTAAATGAGACAAGCTACTTTTTGCCTCCTCTCAAACTTTTACCCAGCACAGATTTGTACAAAAAAAGGATCTGTTTTAGAATTTTACAAAGTTTTAAAAACAAGCTTCAAAAACTGCAATGTACATTTTGACTACGTTTTAGTTTATCAAGCCATCGGGTGTTTTAGTTTTTTTAATTTTTTAAATGTAATACAAAAATAGAAACGTTATTTTAATTTTTAAGTTTTGTTGTAATATGTATGGTTAACAATGCTTCAAAAATGCTTTAATTAAGTTCTAAATTAATTCATGAAACCATATTCTGCATATTACATACACTTACACAAATAATTATATGTATTATTTTTCAGACATAACTTAACGAACTTATATGTGTATATGTTTTTAAACATTGCCCAGAGAAACACAAAGCAATGTTGCAGACAAACAAAAAGAAATTCTATTTAACTTACAGCTTGATGTTTTGATGTATAAATAAACTTAGTAATTGTGCAATTATTTGCTAAAGAAAAACAAAATATTTGAGAAATATAAGTAAAAAACGATGATAAAGCATTTTTTTAGCTAAAAAATTTACACATTTACAGCAGATTTTCAAATATGGCGCGCAATGTCAAAACTTTCACTAATTGAATCCCCAAAAATCTGGCAGCTCTATCTGGTATAGTACAAACAAAATCACATGTAAATTGAACAGTCTGGCAATTTTGTTATACGCTACGCACAAAAACAGCTGTAGCTTTTGCTGTTAGAGAAGATTCAATAAAATTTTATATAATGGTCAATTCAAACGTAAATGCTGACACAAAAACAGAAACATCAGAAGAGAATTTAAAGGACATCTGGGCGGTAAGTTAGTATCTACCAAAACAAATTAAATTTTGTAGAGGTAACGCATACATTTTGCAGATACGTCCATGTCACTTGTACAAAGAAGAATATGACGATTGCAGCAGCTTTAAGGCACGGTTTCATCAATATTTCGTACATGGCAAGGACACAGACTGCACACAGTGGCTGGCAGATTTCAAAAACTGTGAGAAGTACCAAAACTCCAATGGTAAACATGTAGAGGCTGCTGCAGCAATAATTAAAAGCGAGGAGCAACGGCGGCATGCTCGTATGCGTGCACATTATGCAAACGATACCTGGCAAAAACGTAAGGAACCACCAGCAGATTGGTGCAAGCCGTTGCCCGAATGGCTAGAAAAACGTAATGAAAATTCATACTTGGAGTTGAAACAAAAGGAGCTACTGGGTTTAGCAGAGCCACAGCAAGAAGAGCGTTCCTTTTGCGTAGTTATGTAAATAAATTGTACAATTAGTCATGACACAGATAATAATATTAAAATTTTTGTTACAACTTTGCTACTTAGAATTATTTTGGTAGTGTTCACTTATGATGCTACCTATCAGGCTGCAGCATATCTTTCATTAAGGTTTTAGCAGACTCTGGTGCGCGTCCTACTAAAAATAGGACATTGAAATACCAATTCAAAAGCTGCAGTTTAAAAGCAGCGCTCCAGAGGCAATACTCAAAGTAAACTCTGCGGCATAGCCAGCGTACATATGTCACAGCAGATTGTTCGGATTTTTTATAAAGACAGTACTGAGCATAGCGTGCCATGATGCGAGGCCGATCTATCACATCGCCATGTTGATGACTTATGGCACGGACAGTGTTTAGATTGCGAACTACGAAAAGCATGCTACGTGGCATTTCCTTTAGCGTCGACATAATAGCATCAAAGTTTTGTTTGGCTACCAGCTGCATGTAGTCAATATCCTCTTGAGATAGCTTGCTCCTAATACGACCACCATGTATGCGTATTGGCTGCTGAAAGAGTACTTCAGCAAATTTCATATGATCCACGATGCCAATTTTTTTGGCTGCTTGCGACATTTTTATCTCATCGCGCAATACAGTGGCCTCCCAGAATTCACAAAGCGGTCCACGTACTTTGGCAGGCAACTCCTCATAGAGTCCATGATCAAGTAATATTATGTTTGCTTTGCCGGATTTCTTGTTTTTGGAAATAAAAACTATAAATCAAAATTAGTCGTGAATTTAACAAGTTTCAATTAAACTAATTATTTGGGTTACCCACTGTTGCCGGGATGTGGATCTGCGTGCACAAAACCTGTGCAGAATATTTGCTCGGCAAACACATGAAAGAGTTTTACGTCAATGTCAAGTAAGTTTAATTTTTGCTTTTTAATCGTATCCAGATCGCTAATTTTGCAGCCATCCATCCAGTCTAATGTGAGCACTCGCTAAAGAAGAGAAATAGCTTCTACATAGTTAAATACTTCAGTTGGCCCAAAGACTGCTAGATAGACTCACCGTCTTGGTATATGACCAGTGCACTTTAGGCACTTGCACAAAGTCAAATTTCTGCAAATCCTTTGCGCAGCGCTCCGCATTTTGCCCCTCCTGCATAAAGTTTAACTCGTGTACTAAATTTTTTCGTAAATCATTTAAAATCCAGCCAAAATTGTAATCCTTAAAAAAAAACTCAACAATATCCTGCAAAAATATAATGGTGCCCAAGTCGCTGATGAAACGTTTCTGTAGATCATTGTATTGCACTTTAACAGCCACCGATTCGCCACTTGGCAGCTTCGCTTTAAAAACTTGCGCTAAACTAGCAGCCGCCACTGGTGTGTAATCGAATTCCGTGTAAATTTCTTCAGGTAGTTGCCCAAAATCATTCATAAAAACTTTTCGTACATCAGCTGGGCCCGTGGGTAAGCATTGGTCTTGTAATTGAGACAGCGTGTCTGTGTATTCCTCCGGCAGTATGTGATTGATAGCTGCAAAGCCTTGTCCAACTTTAATGTAGAGACCACCATTAAGCAGGCAAGTTTCCAACAAACGATTTGCGCTCTTTCGATGCAAAACTTTAAGCTTTGATTCATATTGGTCATCATGCTCGCTGAGTTGCATATAGTCTACAACTATTAGGCCTGCGGTTTTTAGAGAGCGCACGAAACGAACTGAAGCGCCGCAATAGGTGAACTCGTTGGCAATGCCATCGAACAAAACAAAACCGGCAAATCCAAACAGACTCCAGCGTAAAAATCTGGAATAAGATCCACTTTGAAGCTGCTGATTTTGCTTTGCACAGCGATGGCTATGAAAGCTACGGCTTAGTGGCAGGCGGCGTTTTAATACATATCGCATGCCCTGCAAAACAAGCGGTATTAGTCTAATGAATAAACGCGCTCTCCACAAAGTCTGCTTACAATCATCATGTGTTGTTTTGGTAGAAAGGAAATTTTTCAAAAAACTAAAATAAATATGTTTTCTTTGGATGTTGCAACTGAGTCAGCTGACTGCAAACGAAATGGCAACGCTGAAGAATTTCGCAACGTGCAACAGCTGAGAGTATTTTTATTTGGGAGCTGCAGGTATCTGCTTAATACACTTTCCATTATATTGAATTTAGTGTTGTAGAAATTGAATTAAATTGTTTAAAAATGATTAAAGGCATCACATTAAAAGCCTTAGATGTCAGAATCCTACAATGCGTCAGTGAAACAAGGTCAGCAGGTAAATAATAATTACATAACCTAGAAAAAATGCAAAATTCTTGGCATTGAAGCTGCGAACTTGAACTAGAGCACAGAATTTGTTGTATTTTTTGTCAAAAGTAAAACTGTTGCTCAAATCATATGCAAACATGTATTTCCAGATGCCTTTACCTTCAACAGTGGAATCGAAATTATTCAAATGGTATACAAAGGTCATACATAACTTTTAACGACATTCGCAATAAAAATCGCTGGTACAGCAAAAAGGAGCTCGTTGGGTAAGATGTAGCTGCTTGAGTTAATGAAGAATATAAATAAATCTTGCTTCACAGTTACTCCATGCAGGAAATGTATCATGTGGTAGCCGATGTAAAAAACTATTACAAATTTGTGCCATATGTCAAGAAATCGCATGTGCATAGCATACATCCCAGCGGCTTTAAGGCGGATCTTATTGTTGGCTTTCCACCACTCAATGAGGTCTACACATCACAAGTATCGCTAGATAAACCAAATCTGGTTAAATCCGAGTGTCATGACGGACGTTTGTTTAACTATTTGCTAAACGAGTGGCGTTTCAGTCCGGGTCTTAAGGATATACCAAATTCTTGTGTGCTGGACTTTAAGGTCTCGTTTGAATTTAAATCGCTTTTGCATAGCAATATAGCTAATCTGTTCTTCGAGATGATTTGCGATCAAATGGAGAAGGCATTCATTGCCGAAGTGGGTAGACGTAATGGACCGCCTTCAATACGTTCGCACATTTTGACTTCACGCCGTTCCTGACAAAGCTGGAATAGAAATAATTATAATAATATTAGTGGTAACAGTTGAAGCAAAAAGTTTTCAAAAATTACGTTTTGGTTTAAGTGCAATGTGTAACTCAGGTAATTAGTTTGATGAACAAAGATTGTAAATAAATATAGATTTGGTTACTAATTTTATGTTTTTTGCTACACAATTAAACTGTGGACGATTTTTAACAAATAATAGCCCATTTATATTATTTATTGTATGAAAAACTGATTTTAATTTTAATTAACTAAGAAAATACTAAGAGCATGTTATTTTATTAAAAATCATTTAGACAACTGTATTAAATCCTAAATGAGCGAGTCACCAAAAATTAGGGCGGAAATAAAAAACATAAATATATTTTATGACGATTTTCTTATCCTGCACTATCCAAGCAATGGATATTTTATTGAATTTTTTTCAAGCATAAAGTAGAATTCCTTTTGAATATCGCATTATTTTTAAGAATTTGGTGTGCTACAGGCATTTCAACTTTAAAATATTTATTTTAACACGGTTTGGGGAACTCTAAGTCTTCGGTTAAGTGAAGATCTTATGTTACGGTATATAAACCCTTAATCTTCTCCTTTTCTTCCCGAACCTTTGTCAAAACCTTTTCGAATTCGTTTGGGCTATTTCTGATGTGTAGGTATGTTATATATTTTCATTTAACCGAATAGGGTCGTTTATAACTATTAAACCCAAAAATAATCCGTAAAAGAACTTTTGGTTGTAATATCGAACTGCTTTATACTCAATACGTTGCGTTTTCCCATGTATCAACTAAAGTTATTTATGAGATTTTATGATAAATTTTACAGAAACACAAAATTCAGTCTAAATTTTAGTTAAAAATAAAACTGTTTCTAATTTAATAACAGATTGTTAGAGTTTAGATTATTTTGGTACATTTTGCAATTATTATATGTACTTATATTTCCGAATTGGTAACTCCACGAAAGTTTTTAAAAATAAATTTTTATTTAAAGAAACTTACGCCGAAAGGAATTTAGTTTTGGTACAAATTGTCATATTTGATCCACAATAGCTAGCTCTCCATCTCTCTATCAAATCTCTATCAAAACAGGTGTACACTAAATTTGTCAGCTGCCACTTTTGCTCTTCCTTATTTTTATTAATATAATAATAATATAATACTTGTGTATTTACAGGATTTGGAGTTCGTCGATGATGTCCTGCTTCTTAGTCGCAGGGCAGCTTATTGGCAACAAATGATGTCACAGTAAAAAGTAAAGTATGAAATATAGTCCAGTTTAAAATTTAACAAAACAAAAAAAAATTCGAGCCAATGAAGAAATTAATAAAAATACATTTATTTCAATTTAATGCCCCTTGACAAAATTTCAAAGAAGCTGTTTCCGGATAGACTGATGCCCATCCTGGAATGAAGATTATTCTTGATCACTAGTTTGGGTTCAGGCAAGAAAAAGGTGTCACCCAACAAGTGCACGGGTAGTCACAGTATTCTAAATTCTTTCGATGACAGGAAGTATGGCGCAGCTGTGTGCGGTAGGCCTTCAAAAGAGTGTGGAATAGAAATTCCTGAAAAATTTGTATTGAACCACAAACATTAAAAAAATTGAAGATGTTTACGATGTCAAGTGGAAATAAGTGAGTATTTTGTTTATAAATTTTATTCTCATTGTGTTTGGTATAATGAGCTATTAAGGCATAAGAAAGGTCAAATAACGCTATATTGATGATTTATTAAATTGTAACGCTTGATCATTTAATTGATTCAGCAATTCATGTGGAAGACTGCAATTTCTTCCAAGGAAAGCAATGTATATATGCCAGTGCTAAGTAAATTCACTGTTCTGCTATGGGAAAAAACTGCGTTTTTTACCAACGATCAGAAAATCTTTCAAGAATTATGCACAACTGTAGACCAGTGTTTATCAACAAATGCCTAAGCAGAATCTTCTTAAAATATTATTGCCTAATAGTATAGAATTTGAATGATAAACCAATAAATCCAGCTTACCAAAAGTCGGCAGCGAAATTTAAAATACAAGAATGTTGAATACCTGGTTTTCCAGTGGATCATGGTAAGGAACTGCAGCGATTCAACCAACTTAACATGATATACGTAGAAAGAGCATAGTGGAAAAAGTATGTGTACTAAAAAAAAAAGAATAATATGCACAAAAAAAAGAAAGGAGACTTAGGGTGCTACTTGGCTGCATTTATGGCGGGTCTATCACATCCTCGTGATGCAGCTGGTAAGGACGCCGCATCAGGCATTGCACAATGGGCAACTAGAAACAGCAATATTCTGAAAAATAACTTGGGCAGTTGAAAAACTAACACCCAAACTGCAACCCCCATACTCAAACGACAAAACTAGGGGTACGACGACTGCTGTACAACTGCCGGTCAACATCAACAACGGGAACCCGAGAAGCATAGTAGCAAAGTGCTGATATAAATTAATGTTACCTCTACATATACTCATACAACATTGAATTGATATTTCTAATTTATTCACCTTTTAAGCAACAAAAAGCTGTTCTTCAATGGATTTTTCCCAGAATTAAAAATGCTTTTATTTAAACTTTTAAATTGAAATATATTTTGTTGAAACACAAAAGCATAAATTAAGTACATAAATTTCGTGTTTTCAAAATAAATCTTGTTAATTTATGAGTTAGTTTACATTTATTTAACAGTCTCGTTGAGGATTTGTGTACATTTTAACGTCTTATCGGAGTAAATGTCTCTTATTTAAATTTAAAACATTTACTTTTACCTAATTGACAGCTGCTCCATTAAGTTAACTTAATATAAAAGAAAATACAAAAATTAAGTTTGGAATGGCATCGATTTTGAGTCAAGAAATCTTGAAATTAAAAAATATTCATTTACATTACATGCTTTCAATACTACCAAATATATAATTGTAATTATTATTGTGCTTTATTATAATTTTTATCTTAAAATATTTAATTTTATTTTGTTGAAAGTCTAGATATGCAAATTGTTACGCGAACTCCATTAACAGCACAGTTTATATCGGAGTTCCCACATTATGCTCTTTCCAGTTGCTAAATAACCAACGAACTATGGCATTGCTATGGAAAGTAGTACATGTGCTTATTATATAAATATTAATTTATAATCTAATACGTATTAGTGCTTAATATTAAAGTGCTAAGCTCTCTACATTGATCTTTATACAGAGTGTGTAACGAACACTACTACTTAGTTTGCGCAGTAAAAACTACATTATAACAAAAAATCGTGATTTTTCTGTAAGTGTCTCACGTAGATATTGTCTGGTAAATTACAAGTGCAACTACGAAATATTATAAGATTTGCACAACTTTTTAAACAAATAGACAATAAATATTCTATACAAATAGACGCTAAGTCAAGTTAGACACGAAGGAAATTTGTAGGTAGGTACAATGTTCTAATACTATAAACAATTTGGGCAAGTAAGGTTTAACTTAAAGTTAAGCACGCAAAATAGCAGCCAACATGGACGAGATGTAAAACAATACAAATAATACACATTTCTGTAAATAGATGTGGTTTCAATTGAAGCACAAACCAATTTAGAAATTGTGAATAAAAATTATAAGGTTAATACAAATTATATCTACAGGCTATGGGAGTAGTCGGAAATCAATTTAAAAAATTCTCTTAGAAGTTTTGATTTCACACATGATCAACAAACTATTATATGATTCCCTCATACGACATAAATGTTAACTTATAATTAAAAAAAATACATAAAAGATTAAAGGCTTCTCTTCGCAATAATTATCAATCGAAGTATCGTAAGTCAGCGCCCATTTAAAACTAAAACGTAGAACTTAATAAAAAATATCACTTTTTGGGTATGTGCGGACGTCCTTGCGCCAGCCTTCTTAGTTCTCAGTTGTGCCTCGCACGTTTTCCAAACATATAACCCTTCCAGCGTTCAGCCGTCTGCGCAATCAACGGGTCACTGTCTATAGTGGCAAGCAGTAGTAGCTGGTTAACATGCGTTGCATGATAGTCCCAACGCGCCAGATTGGGTGCCACACCCAGACTTAAATGGCGCAAATCATAACTAGTGCCTGAACCGGTATCATAGAGCAAAAGCATTTTCTTTAGCGAATAAATGCCTTGAGTAAAAAGTTTGCTGGCATCTCGTGCAATATTACTGGGTGCAGTAGAGTTAAGATCGTAGAGACCCAACAATGAATATATGAAACCATTAAGCACAAATGATGCCGGGTTTGTTGGATACTCTTCATACCTGTCGAAAACAGTAATTAAAACAGTGTTTTATTTTCTCTTAATAGCAGCTCTTACCAGTAGTATTTATCCATAAACTGGGCCAGCACACCTCCATCGCGTGAGAACACATGATATGGCTTAAGACCTAATGCTGCTGCTTTTAAATAGCGCGCATCACCGCCAGAATGCCAATAGGCGCGAGCCAGCACCGATATGGCATGGCCCTGACCCATGGCCGAAATCCAGCCTCCGCGCAGCTCAGCAAATCCATTTAAATTGCGATGCACCGGTATGGGCCAGCCGCCGGTTTTTAAATCTTGATTGTGTACAAACCATTCAGCGGCATCATAGAAATGTGCCAAATGGTCACTGGTCGACAGCGTTATGTTGTCAAAGAAACCTATACCCAGAAAGGCAACGCCTAATACTTCCAGATCACTGCGACGTACCTTTAGTGGCGAGCGTTTGTCGCCAAGTACAATGCCTTTTTGTACATCAAAGTGCAGATCTCTGGTCATATGACGCCATTTGTTAAGTGCAAAGCTGCCCAGACCATAGTAAATATTAGATTCCTGCACGCTAAGCAGTAGATCAGCAGGAATATAGTGCAGGTTGTAAACGTGTTTGGTGTCCCGATTTTGTACAGTGACCATTAAGCTACTGCTGTTGGTTACAAGCAGCAAGTCCACACTTAGCACCAAATCCACAGTCTGATTAACATTAATGCTAATGGCACTCTCAAAAGCTATGGCAGTCTCGTATTGGACGACAGTTGTATTGAACTTATGATGCCAGATGCGTGTCATATTGCTGGACTTTGGTGTCATCCAATCCATTTGATTGCCATCGGCATCTTCAAGCACATGTATGCGTGGCTCCGGCTCGGTCAGATTTTTACTATAATGCGCCAGTGCAAACTGCGCTATTTGTGTGGGATAAAAGTATCCACGTTTTTCCCATTGTGTACTAACAGGTACACCTTCGGCCGCACTGATGCATTTAACGCGATCTCTAACCTCAACGTTGTAGTTTTCAAAGTACATAAATACGCCATGCGTATTGTATTTACCCTTGGGCAAATTCACCTTGGAATTGCTGTGCATCCAATTGAATTTGGGCACTTTATTGTCATCACTACCACTGGTAGTCACTGCACCGCTGACATCGAAATAATTACGCAAAAACGAAAAAGGCACATAGACCTCGTTGGCATTTTCATCACGCTTGCAGTGTATATTGTACTCCTGATTGATAGCGCACTCAATGTCTTGCAATATAACTGCATCTGTCTGATGATCAGATGTGGAAACACTATCACCCAGTCGTCTGTCCAGACGACGCACGAGTTCCGGCGAAAAAGAAAAGTCAGCACAGCGCATATAGACACCAAGTGTAATCACAATGACAGCCACGGTCAAGACCAGTAGCACAGCTTTAAGATTCAGGCGCATTATAAAAAATACCAAAGGTTCACGTTCGCGCTGCAAAAAAAAAATAAAAAACTGCGGTTAATAGGCGTTTAGGTACCAATATATACATAATTAGAAGATAAGAAAGCTGCGCTTATAATATATAGCGCTTATAGTATTTAGTATAGATGCAATTTATTACCTTTAGATTTTGAGGCTTACGTTTTGGTTCGTTGCCAGACTGAGTGATAGATGATGACTCCCTGTTTTTGATTATTGCGTGGGCGGACAAGTCTGGAGCATCGCTTTTGCTGGCGCTTGCATGGGAGTGCAGAGCAAAATATTCAGACATTGGTTAGCACAACTTTGCGTTCAACAACAATTAAGCAAATGCCTAGGGTTATGATATTTTTGGATCTCTTACTAATTTATGCAAATATAGTACGTCATGTTTTAAACATTCGCACACATTTTACTTTTCTCGCTGCACAAGGACTTTCAAATTTATTTTAAATCATTTTAGTTTGTTTACACAATCGGCTCTGCGTATGGATTAATAATAATTATACATGAACAATAATTAAAAATTACACTTGTAATTCTTACACCTGCGCGTACACTTTGCAACTGTTTACATAAATTAAATGTCAAGTGTTTGACCCACTAGCAGTTACGACGCGCACTAATACTGTATAATTTAACTAACTATAAAAGTTTGTTGCATTTTATGAAGCATATTTAAGCTTCCAAGTTAGTTTTGTGCATTTATTTACGATATTTTTCATGACTCGCGCAATGCAAAAACAAATACACTCGAGTCATTTGACAGCTGCATAGAGTTGCCAGACGTTTGGTATAAATTGTTGCCAGATGTAAACAAACGAAAGACTAATCAATAGCAGGGTACCAAGAGCATTCTCTTAGGTGGATACTCTTGTTTACAAAATTATATGTAGTGCAAAATGAAGTAACAAATATATTTAAATAAGTAAATAATGTTAGGATTTAGTGCAATATTTGTTGTGTTATGTGCAACGTTGACCACATGCGGTGCCTCCACGGGCGATCGCACACAGTTCTTTCATAATTGTCGACAAAATTGCGAGAGACAAAATTGCTCTGCGGGTAGGTGCAAATCCATTCTTTTTTAAACAAACAGTTTAAATAATTTATTTTCTAGATGGTTTGGAGATACAGGAACAAGCTGTCAAATTCTATAGGCAATCCGTATTCGATCAAATATTCCTGTGGACCTGCGCTGATGAATGTCAGTATGGTTGCATGTGGAACACTGTTTTTGCATTCCTTGAACGCGGCTGGCCAATACCGCAGTTCTATGGCAAATGGCCATTTCTGCGTTTGCTGGGCATGCAAGAACCTGCATCAGTAATATTTTCGGTCTTAAATTTTCTAAGTCATTTAAGTATGCTGCGCAAATTTCGCCGCGAAGTGCGTCCGGACAGTCCGTGCGTTGCACTGGCGTATATTTTTGGCATAACATGCCTGAATGGCTGGATTTGGTCAGCCATATTTCATACGCGAGATTTTCCTTTGACAGAACTTTTAGACTATGCCTTTGCTTACTCTATAATCTTATGTACTTTATATTGCATGGTAATGCGGTAAGTAATGTTTAATTCCCATCTAATACAGTGCTGATCGTCTACATTATCTTATAGAATGTTGCATCGTTACTCGTTATTTCTACGTGGTGTCATCACATTGGCTTTTGTTTCCTACTATATTAACTATTTTGCCTATTTGAGCGTGGGCAAATTTAATTACAACTTTAATATGAAAATCAACGTTGCAACCGGAACGCTATCAGCCATTGGTTGGTTTATTTGGTGCTACCGCGTACGATACAGACGCCCCTACCACAAGCGCATATTACGTTTCTTCGTTCTCTTTGGTTTGGCCATGAGCTTGGAGCTGCTTGATTTTCCGCCCATACTGTGGATACTTGATGCCCATGCGCTTTGGCATTTGGCCACAGTGCCATTGGTTTCACTTTACTATGATTTTATGATCGAAGATTGTAAGACGTTGCGCAAAGAAAAAGCACTTGCGGAGGGCTATTTCGACAAGAATATCTGATACATAGCCAATATAAACTAGTTGAATTCCAGTCATGACGCTTGAGTTTATATACTCGCATTGTATACAAAAATTTTTAAGTAAATTTATTAAACATACATTTATAATTATTAATCTTACATTTGTCCGCATTGTGAGATTGTCACAGGTAGTTTTGGTTTATTGTTAGGACCAGTTGGTACATTTTCAATTTTACGCATGATTAAGAGGCCATCAAGCACTCTACCGAATACTACGTGTTTGCCATCAAGAAAATTGCATCTTGCGCAGGTTATAAAAAATTGACAGCCGTTGGTATCTTTGCCACTGTTAGCCATTGCCAGCAATCCCGGCGAGTCGTGCTTTAATATAAAGTTTTCATCATTAAATGTGTTGCCGTATATGCTGGTCACACCTGTGCCATCGCCTTGTACAAAGTCGCCACCTTGTATCATAAAATCCTTAATGACTCTATGAAAACTAGCGCCCTTATAACCAATCGGCACGGAGCCATCAGGTCTGTATTCTCCCGTGCAGAATTGACGAAAGTTTTCAGCTGTTTTGGGCACTGTGTCAGCAAATAGCTCAAATATCATGCGTCCAATTTCCTAAAAAATGCAACGCTAATGTACAACATTTTAAATCGCACTTTTTTACTTACCGTGGTACCCACAGCCACGTCAAAAAAGACCACTGGATTATTTGAGCTGCGTAATTGCGATTGTATTTGATTCCAGTTAGGCATTTTTATTTATGGTCAGTGCTTTTTAACAAACTAATAATGCTTGGTTAATATTCTTGCAGCCGGCAGCAACTTTGTTTACGTTTTCTGACGTTTACTGCATGTTGAATCGGTCTATCGATTTGCTCTCAAAGCGATTACTTTAAGCAACATTGTTATCGCTTTGGCTCGCACGTGAACATATGTGTTTTTGATTTGTTGTCAAAATTGCCGTGATTTCCGCGGTTTAAATAAAAACAAGTGAACTCAACGTAAACAAATTGGACGTTTGTTTACATTTGCACAATTGTGTCATCAGTGTACTCCCACACCGGTTGCATAAAATCGAATTATTGAATAATTTGCTGTCGTTCGCTGCTGAAGGTAAGTTTGCTTTGAACTTAAGTTAGTTGTTTAAACTTTCCCAATAAACTTCCATCTAAACTGGTGCCCAAAGTGATTACATCTTAAATACATTTCAAAAGTCAATTGCAACCAATTTCCATATTAACCGGTAGTTGCTGTATGCACACATATTTGTTATTCCGTACCAAAATATTCTCTACTAAACGATTGCATATTTACATACACTCCAAGCCACTTAAATAGGGTAACGTGTTACAACTGCATATCTTTGCATTGTTGAGATAATTTTGAATTGGATTCATTTTATGTTTGACTTTTTATTTTTTTTTATCACGGCAGCTGTTTAGGATCATTTACAAGTAAACAAAGTTGGTCACCATGGCAGGTCAAGTTTATTTATTTGGGTTATTTGAATCTATCTATTGCAAATTTATTTTAACCAAGAAATAGCTTCCAGGCCTGTCCGTGTTAAATGTAGTCAAAATTGGACGAAGAGAAAAAACGTACAAATAGACTTAAAGGGGCGTATATGAACGTAAAAATGTATATAGAAAAAGTATGAAGAATTTTTGTACTTTAAGTATGAAAATATTGCTATTGCATAAGTACAAGTACATTATCTGCCGAAGTTAATATGCTTCTCTACTTTTTGTTTTTTTTTTTAATAAATTTAATTAACAAAGTATATTACCAAAAGTTCAAAACATGTTTTAAAAACAATCAAAAATTCGGAGAAACTAAGAAAATCGTATATTTTTTTAAATACTAATATATTTTTATTTTTATTAAAATATATGTATATGAAAATGTTCAGTATAAATGTTAATAAATAAGTGCTTTAGTTAATGAGTTTTATGTACAGATTATTAAGTACATCATATACATGGATTTCAAACAGTTTCAAATAGTAATAGGAACACATTAAAATAAATAATAATCAGCGGCGAAACTTAAAAGCTACCTAAATTCAATTGAGCAAGCTTAATCAAGTAAGCCAAAATATATTTAATTTAAGGGCCTCTTTAGTCCTGCTTAAAGATTATGTATATATATTTTTATACTACTAAATTGGTTATTTAATTTTTCGTAACCAGAATGAGGTACTTTTTACACGAATTGCTCAATTACTCGCTTCATCTGTGTCCACATCGGTTATGCCCTTTAGTTTTTGATTGGAGTGATTATTATTGTTGTTGCTGGTGTTATTATTGTTGTTCTGATTTTTGGCCGCCGCATCGAGGAAACCCTGCTGCATTGTTTTGGAATCGACGACCAAAATAGGCGTACAACCGTCCATAAGATGTTCGCTTTGACTTTGGTACATTTCGCGTGATATGCTACGGGTAAAGGAGAAACGCAGTGATTTGGTACGTGTAAGCTTCTTCTTGATAGGCGGTTTGCCTGCAACTGTTTGTGGTTCGGAATTGTTGCGTTCCGTATCTGGTGTTGTGGGTGCCGAGCCAATTTCCATTTGACAATCGCGTAGGATATCTTCTGCAAACAATTTGATTTGACTCCAGGCATCAACTATATCGCGTTCTGTGGCATGCTCATAGGTGACACAGAAACGTATGACGTATCTACCGTTGACCTTGGCAGGTGTCATGTGCATTTTGCCCGAGTGATTGATTTGTGCAAGCAAAAGATGATTTGGCTCATCGTCCGTGCTAAACAATTGGAACAATTATTATTTAATGTTTTTTTTTTATTTATAAGTTACAAAATGTTGCTTACCGCATGCGAAAACAGACTAGTCCCAATTGCACATCATTTCTAACCTCGAAGCGATCATCTTTACGCACCAACATTTCGAATTTCTTAGCCAGCGCCATGTGATTTCTGATATACTCCTGCAGACCCTTAATGCCATACGAGCGAAAGACAAACCACAATTTCAATGCACGAAAGCGTCTGCTTAATGGTATGCCATAGTGTCTATAGTCCACACAATTGTTATGTTCATGCTGCAGATACAAAGGATTCACGTTGAGTGCGCTCTTTAGTGTCATAACATCGCGCACCCACAGTGCAGACGCATCAAAGTTGGTAAGCAGCAGTTTATTAGGATTGGTATTGAAGGAATCCGCATACTCCAGACCTTTGGAAAAACTACGCATCTCCGGTAATATAAACGAGTTTCCTGCATAGGCACCATCTACATGCAGCCAAATGCTCTTAACCTCACGACAAACTTTGCCAATCTCAGTTATGTCATCGAAGGCACAACCCGCAGTGGTGCCCACAGTTGCGACCACAAAAAAGGGCGTCAAACCGGCGTTAACATCATTTTGTATGGCTTGACGTAGCAAATCCACGCGCATGCAACCATGTGCATCGGCTTCAATAATACGCAGCTTTACCAGCGCCATCTTTGTAGCCTTTTCCACACAGGAGTGCGCTTCACGGCTGGCATAAGCAATTAAATTGGGCAAAAAGACGCTATCATGCATTGTTGTCTGACACTTAAGCTCACTTATTGCTCTGGCACGCGCCGTAATCAACGAAACAAGCACACATTCCGAGGCAGAACCCTGCAAGGCACCACCACCAGTGCTGCCGGGTGCATCGGAAACAAAGGCTTTGGGCAAACCCAATGCCTTGGCATACCAATTCATGACTATAGTTTCCAATTCAGCTGCTGCAGGACACGAAGCCCAAGAGAAACCAATTGAGCCTATCGCGCTGCTTAACATATCGCCCAATATTGATGGAAATGAATTACCCGATGGAAAGTAGGCAAAAAATTTCGGATGATTCCAATGCACAATGCCCGGCATGACCTTCTGTTCAAAATCCTCCAGTACATCTTTGAACTGCTCAGGTGCTTGTGGAGCATCGGCTATAAATAAACAAAAGTCAAAAATTAGTTTGGTTAATCAGCTTGCCCCATACATCTAACCGTCTACACTTGGGGCCACGTTCTTCTAATTCTTTATTATATCTTTTAGCACCTATAAAGTTTTTGCGCTAAACCAGCGCGCATCAATATTTAGACGGAATTTGTTATTTTTGGCAGCAAAAAAAAAAAAAAATTTGAAAAAACATACGTGTGTGTAATTAATTGATTTGTTTAGTTTAACATGAACATAAATATTTAAGTTAATAAACTGTGCGTAAGACTTAAAAAAAAAAAAATGTGAATTTCAGAAAAAAAAATTGTCAGTCGCTTTTACTACAAACGAAACGTGGACTTTGTTGTATTACTTGTATGAAAATACGTGCACCTCCTACGTACACCCCGACTACGAATAATTTCATGTGAATTTATTTTTATTTATAAAGTGTAGAGGGAGGGCATGCCTGCCACTATTTAAATGCTTTCAATTGCTTTGTAACGTGTACGCCTTGCAAAAACGTGGAAACGCTTTGTAATTTACTAATTTCATGTATTAAAAGTTATTAAGAAGTTAGTTAAGATGAGAAATGGTCTATTTGCTGGGAGTGTGTGTAGTATAATACATTGCAAAAATTTTTAAGTATAGTGTATCCAAGCGTTGGATGTACGTACGCAAGTTTTCACAAGGCAACACAATAAATCAGCACAGACAGTAATTGCTACGAATAATAGTTTTTAAAGACTTTCCAATGAATTTTGTTGCTTAGCATCTTATTTTTTTTTTTAGAATTAATATATATACGCTTAAAATATTGTATCATGTACATCATAAGTAGCAGTACTGTTGGCCTTAAATTATCTTGTGAGAAACGAAATATTTGCCTAGATTGCTAATTTATTTAGGCGTATTTAGCTAATTGTTGTTTAGAATTTATCACTTGCTCTATAATTAAATAGCATGCAAAGTACTGTGTTTTGTATACATGAAATTTTTGAAAAAAAAAAAACAATTGTACAATATTTACGCAATTTGCTTATTTTTGAATGAAATTCAATAAGTAATGGAAACATTTCAAAGTAATTTGCACAAAATAAATGCAAAACTTTCACTGCATGCAAACAAAAAGCACTTTTAAAATTGAAAAACCAACCTGGCAATAGTTTTTTCAAATAACCCGGATCCAATGTAGGCGCCACATCCCGTTCTTCGATATTAGTGGCATATTTGCAAATGTAATCAATCATCTCCTTGCCATGTTTCCGAAATTCTTCCACATTCATTTTGCCTTTTGTTTGGTTTTTAATTTTAGTAAAAATTTAAATTGTAGCACAATGTTCGTGCCTAAAACACAATAGTTTAATATTTTGTAAACTTTGTTTTTTTTGTTTGCTTTTAAACAATTTTAGTTATTTTCTTGCACTTAACACTTTTGCATGCGTCTCACAAAACTATGCAACACTTTGTCGCCGCTCACTGCGTCGGTTCAACTTCCTTTGCGCGAATGACTTAAATTTTGTTGCTGCATTCGTTTTATATAAAAAATAAATAACTCAACGGCTGCGCAAACGCAACTCATTTATTTGTGTTTGTGCTCAATTGAGCGTTCAAAGCGTTTATTTGCTCAATAGCACATTTATAGCTGCTCAAACATTGAGCAGCAGATGTAGTTTTTTTACTCAATGGCTTGTGTGATTCTGAACGCTGATTGGTGGCGCATTTTGAGCGCATTGATTGTTCAATAGCACTCAAGCAGCGCATGTATTAGTATTTGAGCATGCCTATTGCTGGAAAATACGCTGTACAAGTGCGCGGCATCTTCAAATCTAACGCAAAAAAAAATCGAAAAAAGAAATATTAAAAATTATTAAAAATAAAATAACCCGCAGCTAGGGTAACTTTATTATTGTCTGATATAATTACATAGTGTGGATAGTTAGACATACGAATGAATGAGTGGTTCTGCAGTAAAATGAGTTGTATATTTTTGGTTTCTTTCCAAAGTGTTTGTTATTAAAAACTTCATGAAATTACATAATTAAAGTGATATATCATTAAAAAAAAATTGACGAAATTAAAACTAGCTGCTAAAGTTCGTTGAAGTGCGGCAGTTTTTGTGCATTTTTTCATAATCACATCTGTACATAGTTATAATAGATAGTACATGGCTAAGTCTTATAATATATAAGCAATAATTATAAATAATGAATAAGTCACTTATAATGACTTCAAAGCGTGTCTTAATTACTTTTCGAAAGTAAAATCTAAGCTCTTTTGGGGGGAATTTTACAAATTGTAAAATTTCCAACTATTATGGCACGTGCTTATTACAAACTGTATAATATACATATATATATACATATATATATATATATATAAATATATATAAATATATAAATTATATAAGCTTAGATTTATTCAAATCTTAACTAGTTTCTTCTTATTTGACTAACATTTAATAATCACTACTTGCCGGCTGGCCAAAATCATGGGGAATCACATTCAAGTCTGACACAAATTATACCAACTCAATATTAAGTATACGTATGTATTTGTATGCATACATATAATAAATTGTGCAAATATTGTCGAAATTACTTGACGCCAGCTTTGCCGAGCAGCAAGCATTAGCCAACGATATGATACTTCTAAATGAACAATTTGTCAATTTGTTGCCCGACGAATTTTATGCAAATTTCGTACGGATATGATCATTTGCTGAAAATATTGTGACGTTGTTGGAGCAGCAGCGCCCACAACTGTTTGGAATCTCCTGCTGAGTGACAGACTTCAAACGTAAAAAAAACAAATGTTTTTGTTTATATTAAATAGCAGTTTATTGTTAGCCAGCCAGCCTGCCAAATGGGTTAAGGGTGTGTGTGTGTGTGTTGTCTTTTAATTATATTAACTTTAACGCATAAAGTTATCAAACGTTTTTGTGTAATATTGTGAAAATCGTTTTGATCATATTAGCAACTTTAAGTTCGACACTCCTTCCTAAGAAACTTTTTATAAATTATATACGAGTTTGTGTAAAAATAAAAATAAAAATAAATGTCTATGCATATTAATTCATTAACGAGCAGCAAAAGTTGCTAAGCTCGACTGAAGTCAGCCAAAAGTCTGCCTGAAGCCGTTGCTCTATGGACTTAATTTATGACTCATGAGCTTGGTGCGTGGACGCGCACGCGCATGGCACAAAGTGCGCCCCACACTCACTCACGCTCACACACACACACACTTTTGGTTACACATAAAACAAATAATATATAAATATACTATATGGCCAGCATCGCTTTAAGCCAAGTTTAAAGCATTTACAGCATGACTATGCAGAAATGCTAGCAAGCGGCTACTACTCTTTTTATTTAAACAATTTATTGTTGAACTTGTTGCTTCATTGGTCTGCATTTAATGCTCTAGGTTGTAGGGTGTTCTGAGTTTATAGCAAAATATGCAACATTCTTTGCCATGAAAGTTTATCTAGCTGTGACTAATCTTATTTTAGTTTTTAAGCAGAATAAATAATAAAATTAAGTAAAATTAAGAAAATACTTTAAAACATTTGTTTTCGTGAGTATGCAGCAGTCAAATGAGCACGAGAGCGTCAACTAGGCAGTTGCGTGTGAGAGAATTGACAACCACCTCCCTCGTTTATTGCCAGTTATAACAAACTTCTTTTTACAAATGATTTTTTGTTTAACGAACTTTTTGGAGGTATTGTAAGTTAATGGATGCGTGGGGTAATTCTACATTGTATGATCTACATCAATTCTACCTTTTCTAGAAATAGTTCTTATGCAGATAAAGGCTGTATGCAATGCTATCATCTTTATAATTTTTTAATTCAATTTTCTTTTAATTTTTGGCTATGAGAAAAGTAATTTAAAATTGTGAATGTTTTATTATTAGGAAACCTATAGATGGAATATAATTTGTGTGTCCGGCACGCTGGGTAAACTTTTTTCCGATATGCACCAACTCACATCAAAGTTTTGCCAAAGATTAAGCTTTCCAAGATGTTAAGGGGAAAGAAGGACTTAAAATTTAAACCCAATATTAGAAAAATAAACTGTAGGTCCCTGTTCTCTTCGAACAGCTATTAATAGAGATAAATGATGAAAATAGTCAAGGGGAATACACTTTTAGAAAAACATGCAAAAAAGCACTAATAAACCAATAGAGGAGAACAATGTGGAATTGGTCAACGATGTGTATGGGCTCTGGTTAAGATGGCACAGAATTGAAACGGTGGTATAATATTGAGTGAACTCTTCGAAAAAGAGTATATAAAGTATGTTATACTAAGCACATAAGACACGGAAAGAACCCTGCAAAGCATAATTAGATCTAGAGAATGGTAGGGATAATGGATAAAAATTCCCAGTTACTTTAGAAGGTACACTAAAAGTCATTTATTTTAAAATATAAGAAAAAGTCAATTATGTCGATTAATCGTTTATGCAGGAAGAGTACCACTAGGCAGATTGTACGGTTATTGAACGTGGGTAGCTTATGAAGGGTAGGAATGAATTTGGATAGGTGGATTCAAATTTAAACCTTATACTGCGAAAAGGCGAAATTGGTTTTGTACAGACTCCATCCTGTGCTCATAAAGGATGGAGGAACGCATAAGCAGTATTTTCTTCAGCGGACGTTAGAAATATAGATAAATTTCGTTGCACAGAGGTCATTAAACTCGTTTGACTGACGATTAATATCAGCAAGCACCACTTTAGCTTTATTTCCAAAATGATCATGACGGACATGATCGTCAAATTTAAGTTGATGTCTAGTATTTTTTAGTGGCCCTTCCTTAAAAGTTGTAAATCGCTCCGGACACCACATGAATTAGGTTATACCACGAACTAATTTCACAATTGGTTCAAAGCATTCACGTGCCGCGTTTTAAAGGTTTTTATCTCAGGGTTCCGCTTATGTTTTTTTTGTGCTAAAATAAAGCAAAACAATCTGCTAAGCTTTGCTAATTATTCATTAGTTGATATAAAAAATACGAGTTTAAAGTGTTTCCCATTCATGATGAAATTTCAAAGCGAATTGAGCATATTCGATTTTGATAGCACCATTAAACTCACGCGTGACACGTCACATGTAAGTATGATTGAAGAGTCAAAAAACTGACAAACGAACGCTTGGAGCAAAATCTACTGATCCGCAAGAGTATTTAGCTTCTTAACCATTTCAGTAATTTTTTTTACTGGCTTCAGTTGCGCCTCTTGTTGAACTCTCGTGCAAAGCTCAGAGCTTCAGATGACGTCGTGTTGCTAAATATAAACAATTTCATACAAAAATTAAGTTTACGCGGTCACACATCACAAAATGATCAAGGGGGGCATATACTCACTCACACGTCTGTGTCTGGTACCAATATTTTTTTGTCGTTTTTGTTTTGTTGTGGTTTTCTTCTTAACTCTTTTATTTTTATCGATCATGTTTTATGCTCATTAATTATGAGCTTTAGTTTTTGGGTTTTCGTGAATCTTGTCTATCGGCCAAGATTGTTGGCCCAAACGGAACATTAGAAAAACTTTAAGTGCTACCTAAAATTTATGTGTCTACAAATTGCCGTGTCTTCGATTTCGTCATTGTCAACTCATTGTTGCTCTTCTGTCGGTCGACGCTTGGTAACAAAAAAAAAAAAAAATAGAGAAAAAAGCAATTGCCGAACATCTGCCCAAAAAGCCAAAAAGCATGTGACGGAACTTGACTTTTTTTCTATTGCCAATTTTTTTTGTTGAATTCGTATTTATTTTGAACTGTGCCAAATCACACCTTAGGTATTCCATTTATTGTGGTGTTGACTTTGGTAGCATGTTAATGTCCGCGATTATCTATGCGGCTTTTGGCGCAAAAAATGTCATATTTTATTTATGATGTGTTTGCATGAGTATTCGAATTAGAGGGAATACTTGGGATTCACTTAGTTATCATTCTTTTGGGAGCGTTGTTATCACTGTGGTTGCGAAGCAAAGCAAAATTCAATTAAATACTATACATTCTATCTAAAAAATTAGAGTCTCAATAGTTGACTGAATTAGCTGATGCATTTGCATTGAGAGCGAAAGACTTGTTGATTATGAATCCATGAAATTATCTGTTTTGACATACATATGCGTTCATATTTAGAGCTGAGATTTCAAGAGAATTCTCAAAAACAACAATAGATGCACTTAAAGCAAATATTTCTCTTTTTAAATAAAGAGAGGATTTATTTTATTGAAAAGAAGAAAAACAGTAACTATTAAAACTATTGTTACGAGAAAGCGAATCTGCTAAATTTCACCAAGGGTTGAGCATGTCTCTATTAAAAGCTGACGGAATAGAAAAGGGACATACAGTTTATATAGCCGAATCCGAATGGCTGTGTCCCTAATTAATACTTTGGCAAATAGCGTCTATTTATTTGCTAGCTAAGCTAGTTCTAGGCAATCGCAACAGTGCTACAGGTTGGCATCGACCCAACGACCCTTGGGTACAGAAAAATGTACGCCAGAGTCCTCTCAGCCATCGAATCGTTGAG
This sequence comes from Chymomyza procnemis, assembly GCA_035046065.1. Classification (NCBI taxonomy): domain Eukaryota; kingdom Metazoa; phylum Arthropoda; class Insecta; order Diptera; family Drosophilidae; genus Chymomyza; species Chymomyza procnemis. Next base: position 2,884,664 of record JAWNOJ010000023.1, on the reverse strand, counting down.
CCATTACTTTGATTTTATCAACAGACTCAAACTGGTGACCCATAAAATTCTTTTAGGTTCGCCAAAATCTATCTTTGAATTACTACATCTGTACTTCACATAATTCGTTGATCAATATCTTTTCCTCTATTAAGATGCCTTTATAAGCTTTGCTTGTTTTGCTTTTTAATATCTGAGCACAACATTCATTGTACTTCGGTTGTTTTCAAGATATTGTGATCCAATTCGGTGCCTTAAAGTTTTTAAAACTTTTCAAGTATTATAATAAAATCAGTTTACTCTATCATATCATATAGTTTGTAAAAAAGATTTCGGCAAACAAATCCTTTGTTTTTCGTAAAGTTGTTTATTATTTTCAGAAATAATGACCCGATGAAATATTTGTATCACTTAAGCAATACGGATACTGTTTTAATTGCAGAACAGTGATAAAAGGTATTCTCAAAATCGAATGTCTATTACACTCTCCGTGTTGTCTTATTATAATTTGTAATCGTATATTTCAAAGTTTATGTATTAGGTACGAATCTAAAATACCCAAGAATGTTTTTTTTTATAGACAAATGATATAACTGCTGTCAAAAAGAAAATTTTTCAAGTCAGACACTAATAAATATGTGACAAGAAACGTTTTTCATCTATAGAAAGTCGTTGAAGTGACTTCAGTGCCATTGGCGTCATTTATTCTAAAAACAGTCCCATTTGATTTAAGGTATTATAGATGGTAATTTTTTTAAGCTTGCTCATTTGGTTTTGTATGTAATTGTTATTTAAGCCAATTGTAAATATCGGCTGTGTTTTCGAGGCAAATAGTCCCTACGCTGACCCAAATTTGGCATACTCTTTTATCCTATCCGATATCTTGTCTTTAAGAGCCAAAATAATTGTATGATTGTCGCAATAGATAGTAACCTAAATATAGCCAAAAATACTTTTGAGTCGCTAAAACACATGATCTAGGCAGCCAATTAATTGATCCAAAAGCGAAATTAACTGCTCATCGATCGCACCCACAATCTTGTAAGCTCTTTCGGCAAACAGCAGCGGATGCCATTCACAATAACGTCACGGCCTTTGACATCACACGGTGACTTTTTGGGATACATTGGTAATTCACAGCCTGCAAACCTCGTTAAGTGTCAAAAATCGTGCGGTCAAAAATATAGTTGCTAAAAAGTCACCCTTTACAAGGTATCATCAAGGGAATTAGGCTTAAGCCGCAAACTAACTTGATTTAGTGAAACTGCAAACACTGAAAGAATGATTTCAATGCTAATCTGAATTAAACATTGGAAAAATCTGAATACATTTATGTACATCTACAAAAAAAGAACTAGACTTTATCATATAAGAAACAAAAGTCTCTATTACAAAGCCGTCACCCGATTTTTCTTTTTTGTAATTAAGCGCATGTGAGTATAACTTAACTTCCACTCATTTAGATGTGATCCATTATCTCAAAAATAAATAGTTATTTTAATATATAATGTAGCACAAATTATCATGTTAAAATATTTAAACTATTCGTTAATGCGCTGTTTTTAACATTAATCATATATTTTGATTATAAAAGTTACAAAATATAAAGTATAATTGTAGGTGGTCGCACGCCATCTGTCACAGCCGTTGCGATGATCACATCGTTTTTGTATATATCGGAATATGCATGCATCATGATATCGATGACGATTTATCGATAATGTTTATATGTAAGAGTGAAATATATATTTAACTACTTTTCTACGACTGCAAGATGCTGCTATTTCTAAAATATATGAATAGATTTCATGTTGATTTTGAAGCTGTCTATAATAAGGCATTTTCCAATCTTTTGCGAAAACTGTAGAAAATAAATTAAGGTCAGATACCTTAAAAATGGTAAATTACAGAGCAACAATATTGAATGGATGTTGCAGGGACGCAGGACTGATAATGGCAGAAATCTGGCTGATTTCGGAGAGAAAAACTAATATATTGATAAGTTGCTGGAACGTTTGACACAGAAAAAAGGGGAGTCCATGAAATCCGAAATGCAGACAGTTGCTGCAGATGAAAGTAAAGCATTGCATAAATATTCCTTTGCGTCTTCCAAATTCAATCTTCGGATTTTAAAAACCAGCATTTGCATCAAAAACGAAATTACGTCGAGAGTTTCTATAATGAAAAGCAGAAAATGCCTTTTAATGAACTTACGTGATTTTACTACGAAGACAATTGAGTCACCAAAATATTCAAATTGGGATTTGAAAAATAAACTACTTTTGGCATCGCTTTTAGAAAAGGATGCGTATTAGGATCATATAATATGATATGGGCTTTTGCCCAAAAACGTGGGCACGACGATGCTAAATGTAGAACAGATATTTCTGCTTAGTCATTAAATAAATTTTTACTTTATTTCAAGAAACTCGTTCGGTTTGTGTGAACTTTATTTTGCCTGCATTTAGTCTTGTGATTCATTTTTGTCTAAAGACGTCACGGTTATGACTACCAGACGGCGGAGGCATTTTCGGGCTATGTTTACCATATGAAAAATCACAGGATTACAGTGTATTTTGCGTAAACATGCGAAGCGCAAAAACAAAAAAAAAAAGAATTGGCGGCATGTGTGTGCTTACGTTATTTGTTGGGGTTTGTACTAATTTAGAGGATTTATAGATGTTTGGGTAGACGAAAATAGCATATTGGAATCTTTGAAAACAGCTAATATCTGATAGCTTCAAAGAAAACCGAATCACCTGACGCATTGGTGGCGATGAGAGCGGAAGACTAATTAATTATAATGTCCATGTAATTATATGTTTAGATATAGGTATGAGTTTAATATAGCGCTGGGTTTTTAAAGGAACTCTCAAATGCAATAGATGAATTTATAGGAAATTTCGCTGCAAGTTGCACTAATTTTTGTATAACGCGGTGTCTCTATCTATCTGTTTATTTTTGTATATCATCTTTAAAAATTTGCCCTGTCTTTCTTCGAAACAATCATTGAAGCCTGTTCCTATTTCGTTAAAAGACCAGAACTGATGACACCTAAAATCCTTTCCTGTATCGGGAAGTAACTGTGCCGAGTCCTTACAAATACATGTGGCACCACGTTGGCATTTTGTAAAATCATTTTTCTATGTATTTATTTGTTGTAGTCGTTAGCGTTCTCCATCAATTATTTCATCAGATTTTAGCAGCTTTTAGTAGACAACATTCACTTGCTCCCAATATATATATCGCCAGTACGCTCTTTGTCTTCGACGCAGAAATCACTTTTTAAGTGTCCAAACTACTCTCTGCATGACTTATCGGTTGGAGCAGATTCACCATAATATTGCTCTTCATCTTCACTTTTCTAACCATTAAAATTGAAAAGTTTACCAAATGTTGTTAATTTAACACAATTCTGCAAATTTTCGAAGAGACAAAAAGTAATTTTATTTTCAGAAACATACGCTGATGCACACTATTTATTGTCAACAGATGTCAAACCTTTCCATGAGTAAACGTCCAATGTTGGATATTTTTACTTATAGGTGGAGTCATCTTTTATAAACGCACCGGACTATTACTGGCCCACAAAAATAAGAAAATTAATTTGGTAGGGAGGATTGCAGGATTATAGAATTAATTATGCCTTGTTACAGTCTGTAACTGATATTTCCTTTGGTCCTTGACCTTCATTTATTGTTCTAGGTTTTCTTAGATATTTTCTTGTAATAATGCTACCAAATCTCTACGATATTTTATATCCAAATATTTCGAATTTCTCAGCAAAGCAAGTACCTGATTCCGCGCATTAAATAACTTTTAAAAATATATAATTCAGTTCAAAATTGTTAAATTTCTGTTGTTATAGAATTAGCATATAACTAATATATATATATATATATAATGTATATATAAAGTTTACAGACAACAGAGTTTAAGTTCTGAAATTAAAGCTGTTTGATTGCTCAACTACTCCTAAAAACACATACCTTCTTTTGCCACACAGTCTATATAGTCTATAGACCATATCATTTACCATTGCAAAGTTTTTGCACAAAATGCACAATATATTTAGTTTGTTTTTGAAGAAAACTAAACTAATTTTGGCCAAATCTATCAAAATATTAGATTTTTTGCGATGTATTATGTTTGCTTTTCAACCAAATTAAATCTTAAGAGTATTTTAGTTTTTCCATTTTTTTTCAAATAATAATAAATAAATTTATTCACCTTGATTCCAAAGGCGGAGCATGGATCTGCAGTTTATAGCCGAAAACGAACCACGGTTTCTTTATTTAATAAGCATTTACTTAGGCAAATAGCGTCTAATTATTTGCTAGCTATGCCAGTGCTAGGCAAATGCACAAGTGCTGCATGGTGGAATGAAACCATCGAACTTCGGTTTTAGAGGCGGGTACACTACCACTACGCTACCAAAGTCCACTGTTTGTGGTTTTTCCAGGTCTTGCTACCGATTTCTTTATTACATATAAAGTTTTTCAGGTTTTTCGAGCAGAGACAAAATTGGTACAATTGATTATATTGTAACACCAACCAAAGAAAACTATAGGTAAATAGATTATCTTTGTGATATTTTAGTAGTCTTCATAAAAGCCTTTTAGTCTTCTAAATTACTGAGTCGAATTTTGAAAAAAGGGGTTGTCTAAATCACATGAGCGAATTTCCTTCTCTGATATCTTTTAGTGTTTCCAAATACAGTACCAAGTTTTATTTAAATCGGTTGGCAATGTGGTATTGATAAAATCGGATCAATAAGTTTTCGATATGTTGGTTTATAGGCGCTATGATTGTTGTGCAGATAAGTGGTACACGTTATGTCAAAATCGGTAAAAATACTGACTATTTTAAAAATTATATATATAATAATAAGCATCAGCACATGACGAGATGAGTTTAAATATTGAAATCGCACACTTTTAAGAATATAACTTTATGAGTGTAATATAGTACTAGGGGAAAAAAGAAAATTTTGAAATAAAACTTAAATTAGGATTAAAAACACGACATAATAGGCACTACTTTATTTTGTGAAGAAGTGATTTTGGTGATGCTTTATTCCATTACAAATATTTTTATGTTGCAATTCTATACTCTTTTATTAGTATTCCTTTCGGATTCCGATCCTGAAGCATGTCGTGGCGGAGACCGATTTACGTGTTTTTTTGTTTACATCCTACGATGGAACTTCGATGGATATTTCCTTTAGCTAATTGCTAAACGCAGTGATTGCTAAATATTATAATCTTACCTTTTATTAAGCTGAAAACTCCCAAACGAGTTTAATATTTTAGACAACTATTGTATTTGATTTTATTTTTTTTTCATTAAATCAGTCCTTTTGTTAAGTTAAGAACTCTCAAACGAGTTTAATATTTTAGACAACTATTTGATTTTCGTTTTTTTTTTTTTTTTTCATAAAATCAGGCTTAGGGCAGGCCAGTTTTCATTTTTAAATTTAAACGCAACCAAACTCCATTACTTTAAACATATTTATTTTAATTCATAAACACATAGTTAATAATTATTATTAGAATAAGATTTCATTGAGAAAACTGTGCGCAAATCTACAATATAATAATACATAAGATATTTGGTATATCATTTTAATATCATAAATTGGTCTAGAATTCAACTATTTATATATATTGTATATATATGTTTTAAATATGTACTTATATGGTGTTTCTCCTACATTTTTGAGAAGTAAGATCGGTCAATTATTATATACTTTAGTTGTGATTATTTTGCATCGAAGCAGAGCCCTTACGCGAGACCATGGGGGACTTGCGCGGCGAACGTAGCTGTTGTTGTTGCTGTTGCTGTACATTAACATAGCTCATCTCATTCTCTGGAGAAGATGAGGAACCAGCGCCAGAGTTGCGACGCGAGTTTGTGGGACGCACATTTGTGTCCAAATGTCGAAAACTGTCAGGTAGATATATGCAAGATTAATATAAAAGTTTTTATGCAATTGAACAACTTTTACGCACCGCAACGAGACGTTACTGGTTTTATCTTCGTTGTTGCTATTGAAGAGAAATGCCAAAGGCCAGGATATCCAAGAATTATGCTCCACAGAGCTTTGTGTACGTATTATAGGATTACTGCCGCGGCTAACCACTGGTGATGTTATATCCAAGGATAGTTTAGGTGTGCCCGCCTTATTAATGGCTGGATTATAGATCTTTGGATCACTGACCATGCGCACAAAGAACGAACGTTTTTGCGCCAAAGTATCTGCTTTTTTCTTATTAATAATCTCGGTCAGCTCATCATGTTGCTCCTTCTCCAGCAACTCATTGGCAAAATCGACTATAATATCCCAGGCATAGTCTATATCCTCAGCAGTGGCATTCTGTGCTACCGCACAAAATCTTATGATATAACGCTCATTAACGCTGGCCGGTACCATATGAAGTTTTCCCGATTCATTAATAATGCTCAACAATTTCTCATTCAATTTATCGGAGCCTTTGAGGCGAAAACAAACCAATCCCAGCTAATGATGGAGGTGAAATACAATTCAATTAAAAATATGTATATTACGCATACGCCGTGTATATAATTTATATGGCTTGAAATTGATTTGATTTTGGCACGCTTATTGCACAGCATTGTTAACAATTGTTAAGACAAGTTGCTGGAACGTCTAGGCCACAAACAACAAATAACGTACACAACTGTCAATTCGTTGGAGTGGCTCTTTGCAGTGCGTCAAGAAATTGAATCATGAAATAATTTGGCTGCCAATTATAATGCCAAAACACTTCACAGCAGCAATTTGCGCGAGATTTTTAAATTTTAGTTTTGTCTTTGTGGGTGAAAATATATGAAGCGTTTTGAACCCGTTTTGTTTATTCCGTAGCAGAGTTTGCGAAAATGTCTTTAAAATTTTCGAAAAGTTGGTAAATTGGAGTCGATCGTAAAGAAAGAGAATATTTCACAACGCTTTTGTTATAAGTTTGTATCTATTGTCCAGCCAAAACCATTGTCTTTTGGTGCCGACCGTATTGGAAAACCCATTTAACAATTTGTATATTAATCCAGCAATAAATCGATAACAAGTGATCAGACCGATAGCAGTCGAAAGTAGCCCGCTTCATATATTTCTACCCACTTGTATTTTTTTTGGCCTTTTCATTTGGCTTTGGTTTTTTTTTTGGCATTTAGCGTGCCGGCCTGCACGTTTCACCTTTATGTGAGCCATAGCACATAATGTGTTTTAGTTTTTAGACTGGGCATAGCTTTATGTATACAAATCTTAGATAGTTTGTATTAATATTTGCGTCATTGTCAACTATTTGAAAACTATTTGAAGCATTATTTCCGTAAAGCTTTGTACGTTAACTTGGGTGCTTTGAACTGCATATTCCGTTCATATAATAAAATGGTATTACGTACATATAATACTTTCAAATTTTGATTAATTACCAAACCAGATCAATTGTCTTTGTAAATCCCACATTTCGAGAAAAAAATTTAACTCACCTTGACTTGATTACAAATCTCGAAACGATTATCTTTGAGCACCAGCTCCTCAAAGCGTTTGGCCAGTTTAATATGATGACGTATATATTGCTGCAGACCGGATATGCCATAAGAACGCAGCACAAACCTTTGTAAAACATAAATGAAACTTTGTACCTAAACCCGTATTCTTGTACATATGTATCGCAATTAACATAATTTAATATTATTTGGTTTTTCTGTTTACAACTAAATAACAAGCAAATAATAATAAGTGTTGTACACTTCAAAATGTACCTACAAGTGCCATACAAAGTACACTCAAGTGTCCAAATTTTTTGCTCATTTTATTTTGTTTTCTGCTTTGGGCACACTAGAAAATCAAAGAAATTATTTGACAAAAGCAAATAAACTCATTTGCACATTTGAGGCGCGAAAGCGACTTGGGGATTGATGAGTTTTTATACCCTCAACGGAAATAATACTGAAATGGGGTACATCGGCTTTGTGATGCCCATTTGGGTTCGAGAAAATGAAAACTCAATTATTATTGTACTTATCCTTAGCATCGGAATTGTAAGTATTTTAAAATAAAACTGATTGATAGCAATATGTTTCACTTATTTTTTTTATAAACACATAAAAGAATCAGAAGAATTTGGTTGTTTGTAGAAGTAATCATATTTGACATCGAAATTCTTTTTTTTTAAGATCTATCTCAAATTTCATATAATTTGCAAAATAAAGCACCCAAAGAATCGGTTGATCAAACAATTATTTATTGCCTAAAATCCGATACATCCGATATAAATCGTCTAATAAATTTATAGGTGGAAATACACAAAGCAGACAACTTACTTTCGATCTCTTAATTTTTATTTACATATATTGCGAAAACCAAAAATAAAAGTTAATTACTTAGTACGATGTATAAATGATGCTTATTTTAAAAAAGGCAAAGGACCGTTCCTCTAAAAATGAAAAATAATTATAACACTTTGAAAGATGTTAATCTGTTCGTTGTGATATTTTGAGTTAGATTTTGAAACCATTAATAAAAGTCATTATATTTTCTCCAGATAAATTCAGAGGCAAAGCTCACAAAAATATTGTAAAACAAACGATTCACTAAATATAGTATGATGATATAATGACATAATCCACAGTTGTACCCACAAACCTAGCCGTATCTCATATATATATCAATTTATAAACAATAATTTAAACACACAGATTCAGTATCAATACGAAATAATTTTAAACGTTTGGATATATAGGTTCTATATGATATAAACTTTTTTTTTTAAATTAGTGGGACTCCAAAACTTTTATACATCAATTAGGACAAATTTTTCACAGATAACAGGGCGGTACTCATCACGTAAACGCGTCCTGCGAAGTTTAAAATTCCAGATAAAACTAAAATTGCCAATTATTACGTACGCAACTTTTCGGCAACAAAAAAATTAGAATTGCCCTAACTGTGAAGGTAATGCCATTTTCTCAGGATAAGTTGAGAAAACAGAGAAAATATAAGGATATTGCATAGAAGAAAGAAAGAAATATACTTCTTTAAAAAATCTGTCAATTTGCTTGAAAAGACATTTCTGTCACATGCTTGTCATTTTGTGCCGTTTCTTCTCATGGAGTTGTCTAATTTTTGTACCGAAAAACATCTGATTGCAGTCATGACTGTTTACCATTTCAGCAAAATAATTCAGAAATCGAAATTTTCCTGATTAATACTGCTAATTAAAAAAATAATTCGATCACAAATTCTATATTTACTGCATTTGCATACAATGTTTATTAAGAGCGGAACAATAAGCACAAAGTTCCACACGGAGTATTTTCTCATGAAAATACCTGCCATACGAGAAAAAATTAAATTTTCTTGTATAGCTTGTAATTAAATGAGTAAACAGCATAACATATCATACACTGAGAGAAAATGCCTGTCCAAATTAAGAACTTTATTTTCGATTTAGAACCTCAATATGACAATACTTGTAATTTTAAAGAAACTGAAAAATACTGAAAATAAGTAAAACTTATTACTTCAATTGACCTAAAATTTACTTCGAATAAAAAATTTCTTTAAAACAAAAATAAACTAGGATTGACATTCTACCTCATAGGTTTTTGGGGTTTTGCGGATAAATCTGAAATTTCCTAGTATGAAGTACGGAATAGTTGATTGAATTTATCGCTCAGTTCACGAAGATTATAATCTAGTAAAACTAATGGGCTCCGCACTCTGAATGCAGTGATTATTATTTTGGAAATAATGAATTGTACAGAGCATATCATGGTCTGGATGATTCGAATTAAACTGAAAAAACCGAGCTCAGGTGTGAAATTACTAAGCTAATTGAATTGACGGGCCGTAAAGGTTGCATATGAACAAAATAGCGTCTTTATCGTGAATTTGAGAAATATATATATTTGCAGAATAAACGATCCTTAAATCTTTTAAGTGCAGTTTTTTTTAGGAAATATTAAAACCATAAATATTTGCTTTTAGATATCTTAGAAAACGAAAGATTCTTTTTGCTTCATTCCCCATAAAGAGAGTAATAATTTCGCCTATAGGTTGACTTATTACTTTTTAGAGGGCATTGCAAAGTCAGGTTGTCTAGTATTTGTAGTTATTACATGGTTTTTTATTTCGCTAATTGTTTGTCCGTGGCACAAGATACATACCAGAGTTTCAACGAACGAAATCGACGACTGAGTGGAACTCCCCAATGACGATAGTCAATGGCCGCATCCGAGTAGCCATGCTTGAGATACAGCGGATCCACAACAAGTGCTGATGTCAGACGGATGCGATCGCGCACCCACAAAGTGGAACAGTCAAAGTTGGTCAGTAGCCATTTGTTGGGATTTGTGTTGAATGAATCAGCGTATTCGATGCCCTGTATTTTTTTTTTTTTGGTCAATACGTAATGGAAAATTTGCATGTCTAAGTACAAGCCTATTGTATAAGACTTACTTACCTTCAGCAATGGCTTGAGCTCGGGACATATAAAACTATTGCCGGCATAGGCCGCATCGACATGCAGCCAAACGCACGGAAACTTTTGCAATTCATGTCCAATCTCGGGTAGATTATCAAAGGCGCAGGAGCCTGTAGTGCCCAAAGTAGTTGATACAAAGAACGGCACTAGGCCCTGCAGTTCGTCCTCCTCCATGGCCTCACTAATGGTTTGGCCACGCAAGCTGGCATGCTCATCGGGTTCCAAAATGCGTAGCTTGACAAAGCAAATCATAGCAGCCTTCTCCACGCAGCTGTGTGCCTCTTTGGAGCAATATGCCATTAGCTTGGACAGCAAGTGACCCTCTTCAACAAAAGGATGTTGAGCCTTTAGACGCTTTAGGGCTTGTGCACGTGCAGCCAGCATGGTGACCAAAACACATTCTGATGCAGACGTCTAGCAGCACAGAGAGTAAACTATAGCAGAAAGCCATGTTTGTATGTTGCCTTTTGTTACCTGTATGACGCCACCGCCGGTGCTGCCCTCTTTAAGCGCCAAAAAATGATCGGGCAAGCCAATAGCTTTGCCTAGCCAATCTAGAACAATGGTCTCCAGCTCAGTGCAAGCTGGACTGGCAGCCCAGGAAAAGCCAATACAGCCTATGCCATCACCCAGCATATCACCCAGTATAGAGGGAAATGAATTTCCGGCCGGAAAATAGGCATGAAATCTAGGATGCTGCCAGTGTGTCACGCCTGGCATTATTTTATCCTCCACGTCATGCATAATGTGATCCCAATCTTCAGGCTCTTGTGGTGCTTCAGCTTCTCGGTGCATTGTTGAAAAACACATTTTTTTTTCTTAAACAGAATCCCCGCAATGATTCGCTTGTGTTACTTACATGGCAAAAGATGCCTCAGATATCCGGGCTCTACGCTGGGAGTCACGCGCCTCTCATTCAAAGTTTCCAAGTAATTGCAGATGTACTCAACCATTTCCATGCCACGTTTTCGAAATTCGGTGCTATCCATATTTGTTTATTTTCTTTTTCACTTTTCTCTATTATGTGATTTAATTGTTTATTTATAGACGTATAATTGTTTTCCGTTTTGGATTTATCAATGAATCAATTTGTGGGTGTAATACTTGAATTATAGAATAAATTATTTTCAAAATAAACATTGGTTACGAAAAAAAGAATTTTTGTTTCAATACGAATCGGCAGTGAAAGAATGTATTGAAGGAAATCATTTTTATTAATGAAGTTAGAAAAAAAGTAGAAGAATTCCAAAAAACGTGTAAAACTGGTAAAAAATGCAGTCCTGAATGGACTGATAAATAATGAAATGTTTTGACATTAAAATTGTGCAACGCATTGAAAAAAAAATGTTCACATTAGGGAAATTTTTGAAAAATATGACATCTTTTTTGTATTTTTTAGTTTTTTTTTAAATTTGTTCATTTTTTATTTAAATATTCATATTTTTTAAATTATATTTTTATTGCACTATGTGTATGCATTGTATTGTTGTATTATTGGGCGTACACTTTGATTTTGTTTACAAAGATTGCCCCACCTGATATTTGTCGATTATAATCGGAGTGTTTCGGTGTGTTTCTGATGACCTTAAAATTGTTTTTTGTCTTTTCGAAAATGTACGAATTTTTAATTTTTTCTTTTGATGAGAAGAAAAGTTCAGCTGAAAACTATCGAATGCATTGAGAAGTTTGAAAAAGTACAGCTGAACCAAATAAATGCCTAGAAAATTTTCAAGCTAATCTGCTCCGACCGATAAGTCCTACAAAAAGAATCTTTTGAAAAGAAAAGAAAAACAAACCAAACCATGTCCTGGCGTATCTAACAAATTTAAAAAAGAGGAATAGTATGCTTTACTGGATAAAGATTCGGGCAAAACGCTAATTAAACTAAACAGCAAACAATTTTCATTCGTTTAAAACAATAGCTATTTTTTCAAATGCAAAAAACTATTGTAAGTAAAAAATCTATGCCAAGCCTAATTAAACTGCTGGATAACGCGGTCCCATGTTGCTATGATGGTCCAAAATTATGTGGAAATACTGAAACGGGAGGTCCTACCACAAGAGCCAATCTCTTTAGATTTTACTTCTTAGGACCACTGGAGTTTTCAATGGATGCATGTGGAGAGCTCTCAGATTCACTTCTTGAACATAAATAAATCGTAAAAAATTAATATTGTATTTATAAGAAATTTTTTGTAGCTTTTTTATCACCTTTCTTTTTTAAAATAAACATTCAAATTTTATAAATTAATAAAGAATTTATTTTTTCAAATAGTACTGGCATATTAAATACAAAAACTTATAAATTTCTAATTGTACAAAGAGTGAAAATTCAAGAATTGTGTGAAATATAAATTATTGTATATGCGATACTAAGAAATTAAACTAACAATCAATTCAAAAGTAATAATATATGAAAAACGTATCTTGAATTTTTAGAACATGAATCATTAAAATTAATTTTAAACAAACTCTCAAGCCAATGATTGTTGTTATTGAATGAGATATTTTTTCTTAACAGTTTTTCTAAATAGCTGGAAAAAATCGGAGACGCAAAATATTCTCGCTTATTGTTTTGAGGACCCTCCAAAAAGTCTAAAACCAAAATATTAAAACATAATTAACTAAAAAATATACATAAAATCATCTTATATTATCTAACGAAGCTTTCTAGTTACAATACCATGTTTTTTTTCTCTGCTATAAATTTATACATTTATTTACAAATTTATTCTTATTATAAATTGTCAATTTGACTCGGGTTTTATTTATTCAAAAATACTCAAACAATCTTCCCAAAATTTTAGCAAGGTACAGAAATTTGAAGTAGTGAATTAATAAAATTTAAGTATATCAATCTAAAATTGTATCTAGCCAATCATGGCTGAACTGGAATTTGTGCCAATATAGTTTTGCGTATATTATCTGATTCACAAAAAAAAACAATAACTCCCACATTTGAAGTTTAAATTAAATTATGTTCACCTAAAGGATATGCATTCTTTCAAGTCTGAAACATGGCATATTAGAAAGAATGTCTCGATAGTTGTAGGAAGGAGTTGATTTTGATAATTTCTTTAACTTTTTATATGAGATTTTATATTTTCTCCGCAATATCTTTGCGAAGTTTGTTTAACTTGTCCGTTTTATCTAAATTGAAGTCTCTTGATCTATATTGTTATTATCGTTTCTCATAAATTAAGACAGTACAACTTTTTAGCTGTATCTCAAATTCAAAAAAAAAAGTTGTGATTTTTTTTTAATAAATCTTGTCTTTCCCATAGTCACTTTTCGCTGTGAATCCTAAGAATACTTCGATTCAGAAAATCTCATTGTTTTAAATTTTTTTGTGTTAGCATTTCAGCAAAAACAATTATTTGGTTTGTCATAATTTTTAATACAAAAATTGGCATAAATAAATAAGTTTAGTAAAAACAATTTCCTGCAATCAAAAAGTTTCAAATGTATACGTAGTTTTATGTACTTTTGAAAGATATTTTTTGTATATATTTTTGAAAATTCAAGTTTGCTATTGAATATTATTTCCAAGAGCGCAAAGTTCAATATTAACGCAACTAGTTTTATTATTAAATCTTTAAATATATTAAATTTTTTTGTTTTATTTTCGAATTTGTACAAATTTTATACGTTTAATTTAATTTCAAATGTATGTATTTTTTTATACTTTTCTCTTTGCTTAATTTTCACATAAAAGTTTTAAAATTGTTTTCGGCAAGTATTTTTCATTTGTTTTTATTTTTTCAGTAGTAACAAATTTTATTTCTTGTTTATTTGCTGTGGAAGCCACAAGAATTTGGCTGAGCAAGACCGGAATTTGATTACCTGTTGGACAGTAGTATTTGCCCTCAAGTATTTTGTGAATTTTTATACATATTACAATTACATAGTATACTTTTTGCACGCAGTATATTTGAGTTTGTTTTTACGACGCCTTTGTATATATTTAATTTTGTTTTTGGGGGCGCACAAGGCATAAACAATTTTCAATTTTATTTTGTTTGTAATTAAATTGACTTTTTGTGTGGGTTTGATTTTATGTATAGTTTACAATTTATTTAAGCACACAAAACTTGATTAAATTTTAATTTGAATTTTTAACAATTTAAATTGTATGCCTTCAAGGACTTGACTTACGTTTATGAGACGGTTTGAGCTTTTTTTTTGCGCGCGCTCGAGCACCGTCCGCAACGGCTTGTAAAACCCAAATGATCCTGCGTTTGAGGTTTAGCCAAAGAGCTAAGCTCGGTTGCTTTAGCGTTGCGGCCCACTGACTTGGTATGTACAATGCATATATACTTGAACCGCTAGGGATGCAGAAGAATATAAAAAAGGATAAGGTATAAGAACAGGCGGGTGGCAAATAAATGAAATATTTGCAGCGTTTCATTCATAGTCGTGCTATGGCTGACTCTGCGTATACGTAATATTCTGAAATGGTTGGTGTGCGTGTATATATGCGTGAAAATATGCAAAGTCTTGGCGCACACTACGAGTATATATGTTTATGCTTTTCTACATGTGACTTTATGACAGCTATATCGAGCAGTTTCAACACTTCATTCAAGTGATAAGGCTTTCGTATAATAATGGGCAATAAATTAAGCATGCGCCACGTTTAATTTTATTGTGCTTTGCCTAGTTTATCCAATTCTTCAATTTAATGTGGTACGTTCATTCAATTGGAGTCACAAAATTTTGAAATCAAATTATGACTATTGAATGTTTTAAATAAAATAAAATTAAGCAATGTGACGCCTTGTCACAAACATTCGTCATATATATGGCACACGGATACGTACACGGACAGAGGCTGTCCTAGCTATTTGCTCCCCTACTTTATTGGCGCTTTTCTTTTATTAATAACTTCCACACAAAATTGAATTATTGTTCAAATCGTACTTGATAGGAATGACGATGATAATAATGATGCTGACGACAACAAGGACCCACGATGGTGAACAGCGCGTCCTTACGATGACGTTGTCAATGAGGCCATGAGCGCATGCCATAAGGAATTTCTACGCATTCCCTAAAACATTCCACAAAACGCCATTTACCTCCTACCATTTCGACTTTAGCAATTTTTTTTTTCCTTTTTCTTACGTCCCTTTGCTGATTTCTGCTGCATTCAGACACACACACACACACACTCACACACAATTGTCTAGCTCTGATGTGTGCGTGTATATATGGATGTCCTGTATACGTGTGTTGGTACACGGCCTGTACAGGGAAACATCGAACATGTTGTGTTGTCTATGTTAAACTACCACAACAATAAAGTTTTTATAATTTCGTATACCCTGTAATCTATCAAGTTACTTTATGGAGATTCTATTCTGTTTGTGCAAATATGAACAGCAGATAAAACATAATATGGCCACAATTTGTGTGTTAGTGTTATCAACATCACGTGCATCAGATAGAGAATATTTTTTATAGCCAAAGCTCAAAGAGTTGGTCGAAATAATTTTGCGTCTTGACGCCTTGAAGCCAACGATAGGCCTCGCCAAAAAGATAACAATGAAAGGTGTTGTCTCTGTTTCTTTAAATCCATAAATATAATCAATATTACTTTACATTAAATGGTCATTATAATCAGCTTTTGCTGGTGGCTTCTGCTATTCGTACGCCTTCTTCAGTTAGTCAATGCAAGGGAAGATAGATACTCTACTCCTCCACTTGGTTGGCAATCTGAGATTCGATCGTTCGTCTTCCATCGTCAGATTACGCAACGAATAAATTTGCTGGAGTGATATCTGAGCTGCACGAATTCTATTTCGTTGTAGAGCTTATACAGCCCATGGTTCAATACGATGCGATAGTCGCTCGAATTAAAAAATAAAATACATGCTTCTGCGTATGAGCAGTATGCCCCTTTGTTGACCTTAATCAAATTTGCAGGACTCAAAGAAACCATACATTTCACAGGCGAACAGACACAATAACGACAAACTACGCACCTATTGAAGCATATTTTGGACACACATTTTCTGCCCAGTCGTATAGAATTTGCGCTCAATTCAACATCCTTTGCTTATCAGCTTGACATCAAGCAGAAAATCACGTCGCCTTTGGTGCAGAAGTGACTTTAAAAGCACAGCAATTATTAGGATTAAGTCTTATATATAGCATGGGTGACAACATAGCATTTCTTTCTTTCTTTAAAAGCTTCATCAACGCTTAAATGGCCTTTTAGAAGTTAGCCTGATGTACATTTTGCCCCGATGCGCCCTATCTTGCGCGCGTTTTCCCCTCTTAATAATACTAAGACATAACAGGGCTTTAATCACTAATTTGTGACATAGTGAACTGTGTTGTCTGCTTCCATCCAGGTTCCATGAAGGTTCAATCGACTGGCTGCAACTTCTGTACTTCAATTGATATAGGTTAGGTAATAGGCTTCCGTAATAATGACCGAATATTTTTTAAAGAATTTTCCTCTCGCCTACTATAAATTACCGGCATTTTTTGGTTTAGAATTGAAGTATAAGTTTCAGTTTCTATTAAATCTGGGCTTTCTTTTTTTCTTTGTTGTTTAACTTAATCTTTTATCTAAAAAAATATCAAATATTTATATGTTTTTTTGTTTATTATGCTAGGGGGCTTCGCTCATTGCTCGCTTCACACACTAATTCCAAACCCTACATCGAACGCTTTGCAATTTCCGGGGGCACCATTCATGTCAATCAACCTTATATTTAAAATTATCGGACACATTCAAAAATTATTTTATATAATTTTAAGATTTGTAAAAGATTGATTGTTCTACACTCTTTTACATCAAAATAACTTCACATTGAAAAATTTAAGGTGTCCGAATAATTTAAGTACTGACTATACCTTTTGTAAACAAATTGGGGAATTTGTAAAAATGTCCTTAGAATGTTCATTTAATCAAACATTTACATTTCGCTATATATCTAAGATGCCGGCCAACTCATTCTTCAATACACTAGTCGAAGACCGAAGATGGTATCGCCTTCAGTTCACATTGCCCGTTTAAGTTTTCGAACGAGGAACACATCAGATGCAACCAAAGCAGACGACAACAGTGGTTTATTGTTCCTTTAGAAAGACTCTGAGTTTTTACGGTATCTAACTTGCAGCTATGCGTCTTTTACCAAAATATCAATCAAAATTGATGATGACTTAGCAATCCTTGTAATACTCAAGTGACGATTTAAAAATATTAAATTATGGATTTGTTATATTAATTAAGATTTCACGACCCTCTTTAAATGTAGAGATTACAGGATCACTGTAGGTGCTTTTTCATAAAAGAAACGATTACCTGGATTATAAACATTGAAGGATTATACTAGGCCCCATTTAACATTTACAATATATCTCCAAAAAGCAATTCCGTACGCAACTTAAAAATCAAACAAACTCTTTACAAATAATACATACGTAAGGTCATTCCATTGATGAGTAAATTTCAGCTATTTTAGGGTATCTTTCAATGTAGACTATCTGACGACCTTCCTTATTTATTTATATGTCAAAAGTTCGTTAATAAACTTTCGTTGCTGCTGTCGAAATCAGGCGACCCCAATGCGCCCACACAATTTGCTCAACAAGTGGCATGCGGCGCCCCCTTACAGGGTCGTTCCTTAGCTTACACGTTGTTTCATCATCATCATCATCATCCACAACGACATTTACATTCACATCCTTGAGCTGTTGCGGTCTTTCATCCATACGCACAAGTGCCCGACACTAGCAGAACTTTATCTAATGGAAAAATAGTGCTGCAGTCGCGCGTTTATTTAATTGCTCTAGAAATGATTTTTTTATTGACTTGAACTCTTTACCGCAAAAATGTGCACCCTATACAGCGTAGAGCATATACGACTGTTGCGAGCATAAATGGAATAAGAATAAGAGTAAATTGAAGTACACAATGATCACAGATCACTGAAAGTTGATTAAATAATGTATCTAAATTTTTTTATATTTTAATAGGAAAAATATAATATGTGATTGAATCACTTTAAGTTAGTTTATTAACAAATTCAAGGTACCATTTAGTATGCAATTAAATTAGCTGTGTTCGGTAAATCCAAATCGAAACGAAAAATCAAAGACTCTTTTCCAACAAAGCATTCTATTTCAAACCACATCAAAATTTTTTTTGTTGATATGGTAGGCCCAACCATTTGATAGAATAAAGATATTTTTTTTTTTTAAACTGATAGCCTTTCGGTAGCATTTTGAAAAAGAGCGTCAAAGCCAAGGCGTACTAATATCTGATTGAAACATAAGCGAAAAAGTGTATAGAAAACTGTATTTTAACAAAATGAAAGAACAAGTTGTGATACTTGGCTTAAAAATAGTCTTTATGTAAACCTGTATGTAATATAAGTAAGTCACATATCACTAATTTTCGTAGATTACTTTTTAATTCCTAGGAATTGTTGGTGTCCATAGGAACGTTACTTTCATATATCACTCCGAACTCGTTACCCCTTTCATAAATAGAAACTCTAGCTTTCACTTAGAAATCAAAATATATTAACAAAATAACATTTTCCAGCAGGTTTTTATTATAGAACTCCAGTATGAGCTGTCACAAAGTGTTATCTACACTGAATGCAAAATTATCTTCAATCTTCCGTGGTGCTTTTGACCTACAACCTCGTGGTTATTTTGAACATATACACATGAAAGACTAATTCGCATGTTTCATTAGAGATACAAACTCTACATTTTTATAGGTTAGTTAGATTAAAAATAAATAATAAAAAATAATAAATTTCATTGCCCTTTTATTAAGATTTTTTCCTTCGTACAAAAGATTGGGAACTTAAACATCCATGCCTGGATTTAAAGAATCAATTATTGTCATACAAATTCGATGTGATCGGTCTCGAAATTGTTTGTTTTTTTATTTTTATTTTTTTTTTACTTTTTATTCCGCTTGGGAACTTAGGGCCTCTACTATCCATCAAACATAGTTTTGCGCCGTCTGGTTAGCTCTGTCCTGTCTCTGGAGCTTCTCCAGCTCGCCTTATGTCTTTCCATTCGTCTGCTGCCTTGTCCAGTGGCTGCTCGAGTCCAGTGTCATCAATCTTCAGTTCCTTCTGAGAGCATGACCTATGCACGTCCATTTTTTCTTTCTTATTCGGATGTATAGGGGGCTCACCTGTGACACAATACAGCTGTTTGGCCAGAATATCCCGCACATAATCCTCAAGCATTTGTTGCTGAAGACTTGCAGTCTCTGTGCCATATTTTTGGTGGTAAGCCATGCCTCACTACCAGATAGCAGTATGGACTTCACACACGCATCCGTAGCTTTGTTCGTCTGCTTATTTGTTTGTTACTCCAGATGGGGTAGAGGGTACCCAATGCTGATCGGCCTTTAGCAAGTTGGAGATAATGCTACCAAGGTATGGGAAGCTAGTTGGAAGTCAATTGCGTCTTTGTTTATGATTTATTATAAATTTATTTTATTTAAATCAAAATACTTTAATTACAAAAATATATTAATTCCAAAAACCAACCATAACCTAAAAAAAGGCAATAAATACAAGGGGTTGCTCTGTTTATTTTGGAAAGAAGTACTCTTTTGCCTATTACTTTGGGCAGCCAGGCGAACACCTAAGAGATTGAAAAGTTTAAATGAAGTCTAATAGTATTCGAATCTTACTTCTTTTCAAATAGTATTGGCATTGAGCTTTAATGTCCTTTGTACGGTGGTGGAAGAAAACACCGAATTTCTGTTGTGGGGGGTTCCATAATTACGTAGAGTCAAATATTGACTGACTCATGTCTACCAAGTTGTAACTCAAAAAGTTGAACGAAAATCTACTGCGGGGGAGCAGTATCGGTGAGATGGTATAATACCTAGATACCAGACGGACATGGTATCTGCCACTCTTGGTATAAAACTTTTACAGTAAGATTTGAGAAAAGATAAATGTGAAGTTACTTAAAACTATTTAAAATTTTATGTTAAGCCGCTGGGCACCGCCTTAATTCTGAAGGTACTTTAAAGTTTTACTCTCTACTAGAGTACCGCCAAGTACTATAAATCCACGAACAAGTCACCACATACTTGTACAACAATTCGAGTAAGAAAAATATTGTACCTCTTCGTTTTAAACAGTGAATTTTTTTTTGAAAAAAAAAAATAATGTAACTTCAAATCGTGCGTTTAGAAGCACTCACTACTGATTTAAAGAAGAACAACCCCTTAATTGAAGCTTCCACAAATCCAATATGCCCCTGTACCTTCCTGGTACAGCATATAAATAAATTAGCTTTATGTTACATTAAATATGTGTTTGTATTTATAGAGAATTTGTTTATAAGAAATTAGATAAACTAAAGACCGTGAAGGTATGGTAATCTGTAGATCACTGTCATTATCATTTTTCATTGTTTTGCTTTCTTCTTCGTCTTTAAATAATTTATTATAACTAATGTTTAGGATTGTTTTAAGGTGGAGTTCTTTAGTCAATTTTTTATGTTAGCTGTTTGGATACAACAGACTTTGTCTCTGTTCGCTTCTACATACAATTGTATGAGTTCCTCATTTGAAAGAGTCACGACTGTTTCAACCATGAAAGCCAAGATCGCATGCTAAATCCAAAATGTTTTGTCTTATTTTAGAAGAAAATTAAATTCTGCCTTACTTGCCTAGCGATAAAGACGCTGTAGTACCCCTATTCTCTTCAACCAGCTATAAATAGGGATATCTCAATGCCACGCCTTAACTAAAGATTCGCGTACTGAAACGCCTTATAAATGGGTGGGTGTCAAAAAAAAAAACACATTTAAATTTTATATATTTTTGAGAATAAAAATAATACATCAATTTGAAAAGTTAAAAATTACTATTAATCTATTAAGAATTTCTCCACAAATTTTTGTAGCTAAGCTCCGTACATATTCCTAACAGGGCGCAGTACTTGCAAACCGCTAGCAAAATTCATTCCGAAAATTCCATTCGATAATGAGCTGCTAATTAGAAGCTACTTGTTAGATTGCCTACAATCAGTTCTCACTTGTTCAAAGACTCTCGATTCTATATTATCTCTATAAGTACATGTTTACTTCAGCAATTTTGGTTTCATAATACTGTGTTAAATAGATGTAAGACATTAGACCATAGAAATGTTGAGTACTATTGGTAAAATAGTTTTCAAAACAAGTTTATATTCCGTCAGTTTCGTTATGTTTCATAAAAGGGAATAAAAAAATAATGCAAATAATAATAATACTGCTTCCACATTTTTTATGAT
The DNA here is from genome assembly GCA_035046065.1 of Chymomyza procnemis. Lineage (NCBI taxonomy): Eukaryota > Metazoa > Arthropoda > Insecta > Diptera > Drosophilidae > Chymomyza > Chymomyza procnemis. The sequence goes on along the minus strand of JAWNOJ010000023.1, from coordinate 2,862,904 downwards.
ACAAGAGGGTATAAAATTGAAGTTTCAACGCTTATTGAAGAATTCAAAATATAAAAAAAATAAAATGGCTGGATTCCAGGATAAGCTAGCTTTTTACTTCATAAAAGTCTGCTTTATATTTCCTTTTTTTTTTTTAATTTAACGATTCAACATATTTACTATCAAGAAATTCTCTGAGCCGCGCAGGATTATGAAAATGTTTGGCAAGATTATTATTTTTTTTATTATTTTTTTATTATTTTTGATTATTTTAAGGAGCACTTGACCTGTAAAAGCTTTATAATATAGTCAACCGATTTTTATTAAATTTGAGGAACTGTTCGTTATAAAAATGGTAACTGAATTCTTGTGCCCAACAGATAATATGGCACTTTAAGCCATAAGAAAGTGTGGCGATCTTGAGCCTAATGCAATACAAAATTCGAACTTCGATCAATTTTAAAAACAATCTACTTACTTACTAATTCTCAGGCTTGCGCGCGCCTTCTCCAGTTGGTCACTCCCAGTGAAGCTAGGTCCTCCTCCACTTGGGCTTTCCATTTGAGCTTAGGTCGTCCCCTTTGTCTTCCTTCGTTAACTTTCGTATCAAAATCCTTATTTGCTGACGCATCTTCGTTCATGCGGACAACATGGCCGAACCAAAGCATACGTTGTGCCGTAATACGCCGGACAACAACTATGTCCTTGCAGAGCTCATACAGCTCATGGTTCGTTCGGATACGATAGTCGTCGCCAATTCGCAAGGGATCGAAGATTTGGCGAAGAATTTGTCGTTCGAACACTTCACGCGTTTAAAAACAATCTGCATATTTTAAAAATGCGTTTTTCTCAAAATTCATGGTTCGTTCGGATACGATAGTTGTCGCCAATTCGCAAGGGATCGAAGATTTGGCGAAGAATTTGTCGTTCGGACACTTCAAGCTTTTATGTGTTGTTCCCAAAATTCAAGTTTAGATGTATATTTTTGTGGGCAAAAATGTGTAAAAATACGCCCAGAATCCAAATCACACTATGAGCTCCAAAAAGTTGGTAGTACTTTTGCTCGGATCCATAAAAAAGTGGAAAGAATAGAATGGAGGAAAGCGTATTTGAGTTACCTGCTAAGCTTGCACTTAATTCAATTTTTTTGTGCATCCCTGGTGATACTTGCATTACATTTAACTTGTTGAGCTCCGTGTCCCTTGGCTCATAAACCAAGCAGCAATTATTCAATTTGCACAGACTGTTACGGCAATAACTGTGCGGGAGACTTAATAGTGTCTTTGGCCACAGTGATATACAGATATGAAGTGCTTGGAATATTTTTACTTTTATAGAACACGAGTTGTTGGGTCGTTCCAACAACAATAACTGGTTCAAGTCCGCATTTAGCTTGAAGCTAAAAGAAATTGCACAACTAATAGACCATGGTTTATTATTAATTTTTCTCGTTTAATTTTAGCTGCAACCAATGTCAAAATGATGCACTACAGAAAGGGCGAGAATGTGGAGCAAGAGTTGAGTAAAAATGATTTACCCTTTGAGGACTGCCTGCCAAAGGCACAACAAGATTTTCTATGGATGCATGTAAGACATTCCAAACCCAGATAAATCCTTCCCACTTACAACAACTGGTATTCAATATAATTAATTGTAAAGGTTAAAGGCGGCACCAAAGTGAGCAATGTTACTAGCTATGCACAAGATGCACTTAACAAAGGCGAATATCGCACCATTGTGTGGAGCGGTTCCGGAGGCGGTGTTGTCAAGACCATATCCTGCGCCGAAGTGCTTAAACGAAGTCACGCGCTATACCAGGTGACGCGCATGGCATATACCAGGTGAGCATAAGTGGCACAATTCAATACTCTTATATGTTCTAATTATGTTATACAATTATCTGGGCCACAAGCGTGGATGAGCATTGGAAGCCACTAATGGATGGACTCGAGGAAATCATTGTTCAACGACAAATACCCAGTTTGCATATTTTAATGAGCCTGGATGAGTTGCCCGACAGCATTGCAGGGTGAGTAATTAGTATTTTCAATACACTGCAAGTGTAAGGTACAAAGAAGAGGTGGCAGACCCCAAGTTCTTCATACCAAAATGTTTATCATTACTGATTGAGCCATGTCCGTTCTCAGCTATGTCTCGAAGACCATTAGACCTAGATTCATCAAACATTTACAATCTGAAGTGCATTTTGATGCAGATAAAGATTGTTGAATCATCTAGATATTTATCCTCGTACACTCGCAGACTTGTAAATTGGCAGAGCTATGCATGACACCTCCATACATCAGTTAATATTTTGAATTCTTTGAAATCGTTTGCAATACGTCAATCTATTAGGTATATCTATTGGCAAAAAATATTCACTAATAAGAAAATCGCTTTCTTACAGTGTATTCTTGTGTCGTACACCGTCTCGACAGTTTTTTCAGGGCGGAATAGCTACCCTTGCAATTTGAAGCAAATGCTTCGAGCTGTAAAAGCTGATCAAGTTCTATTACAGTTTCAGTATGAATTGGAAATAAATGGATTACCATTTTGCATTAATGAAGATTTATAAAAAAGCTAATTTACCGCTACTTACAATATGTTGTGGGGATAGTAATTGAAATATTTTGCATTTTGAGTTAAAATGTTTTATATCTAATACCCCCGGTATGTTCGCAAAGCCAAGACGCTTAGAATGCCTTGTTAAATTGAGCAATGCTTAAAACTGTTTTTATATTATACTTAAATATTCGGTTTCGAATACAAAGGATATGCTGACTTTGTGAAAGGAAAAACTTTTGAAATTCATATTGAAAAATCACAAAGCTACGTAAATTATGTTCATAGGGTAACCAAGAAAACGATATTTTGCTGCCTGTCTGTTTGTCCGTCGGTAGGAATGGCCAAACTTTGGAAACAATAATATCTTAAGATAACAGATGTCGTATTTTGTTAGGAAACTTGTTTTTTTTTTGCTTTCTAAGCATATTTGTAAGTAACGTACAGTCATGTCGATGAGGGCAACTGCTGCTCTTAAGTGAAATACCAAAAAGTCATCAAGAAGTGCTTAGAGCTTGCAAATCAATTTATTATCTATTACTTACTCATAAATTAATAAAAGCCGATTTCCATCAAAGTAATACCGTGAAATATTAAAAACATATTACTACATTCAAAAACAATTTAAATACAGAATTTTATACAAATCGATTTTTTTAATGATTCGTTTTATGAGAGCTATATATATGATATAGTAAATTGATTTTTATGAAGCGAATTTTGTAACAAAATGTTGAATATTAAGCAAAATTCAATCAATTTAGTACCAAAATATATTTTTCGGTCAATTTGCCCTATCGAAACTTTATGATATATAATAAAAACCGATTTTTATTAAAATGTAACAGACGAATTTGGTTTTAATATTTCTATGAGCAACTAAATAATTCATCCACCACTTTTTGATTTTTTTTTTTAACTAATCCTATGGAGCTAATTCTCGATCTCTAATCATTAAAATAAACTTCCGTAGCATAATTTTTTTTTCAAAAAATTGCTGCTGTTCATTGAGATGAACATGGTTGAATGTTAATTCTCTAGCTACCCTAATTTTTTATGTAATTAACTTAATAAACCCTTCGTATCATACGGTATACGTGCAATTGTACTAAAACTGCAAATTATTATGTATTATATTTAAATGGTACATATATTATTGTAATAGAGCAGCTTAAATGTAAAGTTTAAATAATTTTGCTAAAAAATCAATATTTGTGACAAGAGTTTACAACAACTAGCAGTTTTCCTCTCCTACTTCTTAGTTCAATTAAAAAAATTTTAACCAAAAAAAAATTTGAATTACTTTAACCAAAAATGGATCTAATTCATAAAAAATGGCTACAAAAAAGATGGCGTACGAAAAATGTACCACTGGTTTGCAATCAAATTTGTAATACTGTTTAAGGAATACATATACGTGTTGTAATGGTTAGACTCAGTTATTTATTTAGAAATAAACTATTTTTGAAAGAAGCTATTTGACCTACTTTTCCTATGGGAACTATTAAAAATAATTAAACGATTTTGCCACAGTATTTGGAAGGTCTAAAAAACTTATGGTACTTCGATTGATGATAATTTCATAAAGAAAATTATTCATTTTAGATCCTTGTTTTATCTAAGTCCTCTAAACCAGCTCTATGCCCATAACAAACTCTAAAAAAAAAAATAAAATATCTCTTGATATAATAACCCATCTAATCTAATAACTTTGGAAAGTCTTCAACTTTTCGTTTTGAATCTTCTATATATTTTCGTACAGGGTATTTAATACCAAATATAGGGTACTACCAGCCACGGGTCGACAAAAATAAAATCGAATTTGGTTGCTAAACATTATACCAACATACAATATTGACGTAATCTCTGAAGAAAAATAAATTGCTCAATTATAGTATTATCTTTTTGAATAATTTCTGCCAAGAAGAAAGCGGAAAAGCCAAATAGAATAATTTATTTCGGACTTATATTTTCTGTTCCCAAAACTGAGCTTTTGTGCAGTGACGAATTTCACAAATTGCACTTTATTTTGCGAAAGATTCTAATCAAATCTACTGCTTTCAGATTGCAGAAACCAAACACAACAACTAGTTTTTTTGAGTACAAACAGGCCAAACCATCCCAGCAGCATCCGACTCAGCAGCAGTCACGTAACTCTAACAGACAAAGAAAACGAGCTAGATCTGGACGACATACGGACAATCCTCAACAGCAACAGCGGCAGGGACAAGACGAAACTGCGACACCAGCAGCTGACATTGAAATGACCACTGGACATGGTTAAGATACGGAAATCTGTCGACACCGTCATTATCAGTCATTTAGCAATTAGAAGAGGCGAACCATAAATGTTTTCATAAAATAATCCAAAACCCAAAGCTTTTCTTTTATTTACTTACTGATAAGCGATGTGAATTCTTTACTTAAAATGTTTGTTTAGTTAACATTTTACAAGTACCATCCAGTTACCTTTTGTTTAGCAGCGTAATCAGGCTGCGTGGATCTAATCTAGCGGTGCTCATTGACAGCTATCAGCACGCTTATCGCAGCTGTCCAGAGCAGCGTTGAGTTAGTTTGGAAAATGCTGCGGAGCCTTAATGTTGTCGGTAGCGCGCTCAAGCAGTTAAGACGCGGGCTTAGTGTGCAAAAGGCACCAATTGGTCCAGCCGGCGATCAATTGCCGCAACGCTGCGATGTGCTGATTATTGGAGGCGGCGGCATGGGCGCCTCTGCAGCCTATTGGTTGAAATGCAAGGCCAAGGAGAAGCTCAATGTGGTGGTTGTAGAACGAGATGCCTGTGTAAGTGAGCTGGGATTTACGAAGGCATTTTGCTGAGCTAAACTCTCTTGCAGTATGTGAGTGCCTCTACGCCGCTATCGGTGGGTGGCGTGCGTCAGCAGTTCTCATTGGCGGAGAACATACAAATGTCGCTGTTTGGTGCTGATTTTATAGGCAATTGTCGCAGTCATTTGGGCGATGTAGAGCTTAATTTTATGCCGCACGGGTATCTGATATTGGCCACAACGCAGGGTGCGGATATATTGACACAGAATTCCAAGCTGCAAAATGAGATGGGTGCATGCAACGAGCTACTGACTGCTCAACGTCTGCGCGAACGTTTTCCTTGGCTAAACACAGAGGGCATTGCATTGGGCTGCTATGGTCTGGAGCGTGAGGGCTGGTTCGATCCCTGGGCTTTGCTAATGGGTTACAAGCGACAAGCGCGTGCATACGGTGCTCAATTTTGCAATGGCGAAGTAGTAGGCTTTAAGTGCAACGACTCTGGACAACTTAATGGTGTTGCAGTTGCTTGCAGCGATGGCACAAAGCGCGAGGTGCAGTTTGAAAATTGCGTGCTAGCCGCTGGCGCACAGTCAGGTCAGGTGGCACGTCTTGCAAATATTGGCACAGGCCAGGGCTTGCTAAGTGTACCTGTGCCAGTGGAGCCACGCAAACGTTATGTGTTCGTTATAACAACGCAGGGCGAGAATGCGCCTGGCTTGGCTACACCGCTAACTATTGATCCAGATGGCACTTACTTTAGACGTGATGGTTTGGGTGGCAATTTTCTATGCGGACGCAGTCCCGCCGATAATGCAGAACCAGAATGTGATACCCTGGATGTAGATCATGGCTATTTTGAGTCGGATGTGTGGCCTACGCTGGCTATGCGTGTGCCCGCATTTGAGTCGGCCAAGGTGCAGAGCAGTTGGGCGGGTTACTATGAGCACAATACGTTCGATGCAAATGGTATTATCGGACAACATCCACACTATAAAAATCTTTTTATTTCCACCGGATTCAGTGGTCATGGCATACAACAAACGCCAGCTGTGGGCCGTGCCATATCCGAGTTGATTATGTATGGACAGTACAAAACTATTGATTTAACACGTTTGGGTTTTGAACGCTTGGTCAAGCAGGAGCCCATGCTGGAGGTAAACATTGTGTAGGATTTTTCTGCAGAGGAGCAGTCAAAAACTTTGCTTATGTAATACGTATTTATATAGATTTTATTATTAGTTATACTTCTTGTGTGTGTATGCGTGTCTGTGTATGTTTATAGTATTCAGTTTTGTTTTAGTTTCTTACAGCTTTGTTTGTGAAACATACTAAAGTGTGAAATAAATTCATGGCCTAAGCATGAAAACTTATAGTTTGTTAACGTATAATTTATTATTTAAAATTAAAAGTTACTAATAAACATAATTATAATAACTTTACGGAATATGTAATTGCCGTCTTTAAGAGGTTTGTGTTATATGCATATATATATATATTTTTGTTCCAATTTTTTTTTAGTTAGTGATATATAGCTTTATATATTCGCCGTTTAAACTACTTCACATGGTCACTGCTGCACTGCCTTGCACATATATATTTTATTTTTATGCATAATTAAGTATATAATATGCTGGGGCAGCATACGATTATAGGCTTGCATTCATTTTCTCTAGTGCTTGCTATTAATTAAATATAAATATATTGAATGGGGCGCAACTATGCGTGGGTTTGTTTGTATGTGCAATCATATGAATTTTTTGTTGTTGTTTGTTTGGGTACAATCGTATGAATGAGTTTTTGTCCGTCGATTTGAGCAGCTTGTGCTGCATTATATTAGTATTTTATTAAATGCCTAAGCTTCACTTTCGCCTGGCCCAGCGTTTTCCTCTTCATTAATGGGCACGATTAGATTTTCCTTGGACATGAGATTATACTTGGTGACGAAATGTGTAAAACGATGGCATAGAAATGTTTCAGCCTCGAACTCATCGAATATGCGACGATGATGAAAATACGCATGTGAGAAAATACGATAGACGCGACGGCATACTGAACCCAGCTTGGTTACCGATGACTCCTTTATAGAGACTCTGCATTTAACATCAAATCAGAAAACATTAAAAATTCGAAATACTGCTCTATAGTTGATGCACATTACCTGCTTGGAAAGTATTTATTGCTATTGAGCAGACAAGCAGCACCGTCCAGCGTGTGACGCGTATAATCAATGGCGGGGCATTCTTTGGGCGTTTTGTGAGCCGCACACAAAAAGATCCACTGATCGGTAGCAGTCATTTGCGTGCAAGTTGAGGGTGAGCATTGTTTTTGCAAACGCACAGCCAAACCATTCAATTCCATGCAAAACTGCCTTAGATGCTCATATTTCCAAACACCCTCATCCTGAGCCTCAGGCATTGTCAGTATAAGCTCGACATTGGAAGGATCGCGCTTAATCAATTGTTGTATATACTGCTGCACTGCCAGTGTGCTGTCCATTTCCTCCAGTGGCTCATCGGGCCAGCGACAGAAATCCTAATGCAGCGAAAGTTGTTGTAAATATAAGTGAGACGTGCGTTTGTAGTGTCAAATACATACCTTGGATTTGGTGCCAGGTCTGTTTCTACGCAATATGGTTGAGCCGTCAGCCATCTTCATGTTTTTACAAAGCAAACGAATTGTGGCAATGCAATTTTCGTCTACGTCTCAGAGGCACTATGTAGACGATAAAAACGAATAAAAAAAACACAAGCAAAAAATTTACGCGTAGCAGCAAATAAATTGTAAAAAAAGCTGTAACAAATAATGTACGGAACGTTTCACTTTGAAACACTTTGCTGCCAATTAAAATTGCTATGTTTTATTTATGTTAGCACATTGCCCAAACGTTTGTTAACAATTATTTAAGCATTTTATACACTAATGAACTTTAAAGAACATTGCTTTGCGCGAGAAAAATTTTGACAGCATTTACACACACATACATACCTACAAAAAGAAAAAACTATCGTTATCGATATGATGTAGGTAGAGAGAGCGACAACACTGGACTACTACAATCGTTTTAGTGTTGCACAACAACGTAGCTACCTATCGTTATTGTCTATCGTCAGCCAGTCATCATAAATAGCACTGAAGCACAGATTAAAAATCTGACAAATTGCGTATTAAAGCTTGCATTTTATAATATTTCAAGTGTGATTGTTTAGTAACTAGCCTACTGAAAACATGTCCTATGCCTATTTATTCAAATATATCATAATTGGTGATACTGGTAAGTGGTTTTCAACTCTATTGCGTTTTTCGTATCTACGCCATATGAGTGGAAATTTTGCAAATACAAAAATATGTGCAATCTCTAGTTAAGAGCAAAACAAAGCTTAAACAAACGACGTCATATGTAGTTAAGTGTGGTATTTAAACTAAAGTACATAATATTTTGCAAATAAGTACAATATGCAGGCACCAACAGCTGCCAAAAATAAGTGGAGCCCAGCTATGAAAAATCAATAAAACCATAACAACAGATACGGGCGCGGGCGTTACTCTAGACGTCTGATGCTGTTGTTGGTCATACTTTGGAGCTGACTGCGTTGTGGGTGGTTGGGGGTATGCGTATACAGTTGAGTCAACCAGTATCAGCAACCCCAAAACTCTAAAACGCAACATTTTGCAAGTTATTTATGAAACAAAAAACGTTTCTTTCCCAACAACTATTGTAAATTGTTCCTTTGTCTGCCATTTTTGCTCTTATCAGTCGCGGCAATTTTTATTTATATATTTTTTCCTTTTTGACACCAGACAGCTGTTGCCGTATACGCGCTACGTAGCTACATACATATACATTGTACGCAAAGCCATTATATTTCTGCAATTAGTATCTATACGAAACTTTCTACTTAATCTGTTAAAAACGAAAAGTAATTAGTTTTCTTTTCTCTTTCATACTTTCATAGGGGTTGGCAAATCATGTCTGCTGCTGCAGTTCACGGACAAGCGTTTCCAGCCTGTGCATGATCTAACAATTGGTGTGGAATTTGGTGCACGTATGATTACCATTGATGGCAAACAAATCAAATTGCAAATCTGGGATACAGCCGGCCAGGAGGCTTTCAGGTGCGCTCAAATCACTTAAAATAAAGTAATTTTTTGCTGAATTGCAATTTTACTTACATTGAAGATCAATTACACGCTCTTACTATCGTGGAGCTGCAGGCGCTTTGCTTGTCTATGACATTACAAGACGTGAGACATTTAATCATTTAACCACCTGGCTGGAGGATGCGCGTCAGCACTCAAACTCCAATATGGTTATAATGCTGATTGGCAACAAGAGTGATTTAGATTCGAGGCGAGAGGTAAAAAAAGAGGAAGGTGAGGCTTTTGCACGCGAGCATGGGCTTGTGTTTATGGAGACCTCGGCACGCACAGCTGCCAATGTGGAGGAGGCTTTTATAGGTACAGCTAAAGAGATTTATGAAAAGATACAAGAGGGCGTTTTCGACATAAATAATGAAGTAAGTTGCTTGTCTGCCATACACAAACGTACTTATTTTATAAATGCTTCAATATTTTGCAGGCAAACGGCATCAAAATTGGTCAACAAATTTCGCCAACAAATCCTTCGCTGCCAGGCTCCGGCAGCTCTAGTAGCTCCGCAAATAGTGGTTGTTGCTAGGAATAGTCGCTCTCCCTGCTTGTATGCCCAACTGTAGCCGCTGCTGTATAAGCTAATAGTGACTAACTTTTAAAAGGTAGTGAAATGAAACAGTTAATATACATATATTTTAATTTTCGATAAATTAACTAACTATAAAGGTAGCAGCAAAATAGTAAAACATTCATTTTTGAAACGATTTCAAAACTAAGCGTAAGGTTATAAATCAAAAACATTTCAAGCAAACCTTACCTTATAATATACCTAAAGTTACAATTAAATAATTCACTTAAAAGTGTGCACGATCGATCTAATAAACTACAAAAAAATGTGTATGTAAATGTGTCGTACGTATGATTTTTTTTGTAAATTTAAAGGTTATATACATAACAAACATTTATATATATAAATATATATTTGCATAATTTGCTGTATAACTTATTAGTTTACTGCTATGTTTTGTATGAACGAAAAACAACGTATACATACATTATTTATATATGTGTAATTGTGCATAAAACCGAACCTTAACAAATCAAGTGTAATATATTTACATATACAAGTTTATAGTGTGTATAGTAATTTTTCTATTGTGATTCGTTTTGCAGTCAAATGCAAGCTATTTTTGGTAGTGGTTTCCCCCCTTTAAATCTTTGTATTTTTTATATATAAAAATATATACATCAAACTTTCTTCCCCCCCGATTTCTGCAAATGCTTTGTTTTCATGCAGCCCTTTATATAAAATAAAGACATACATATATTTTATTTTGTTTGTTCTCATACCAAAAATATGCAAACAACTGATGTAATTGTGAGCTGAATATTAAATGATTACATAAGTTTATATACAACAAAACTACATACATACTACACGTAAATGCTGCGATTATATGATCAATTTAGTATTTTACGAAGTTTATATATTTAATGAATAAAGCTAAATAAAAAAAAATAAAAAAATTAAAATTAAAATATTAATTGTGAACTGGAATGAAATTATTTATAAATTTGTATTTGCAAAGGACACAATACAGATACCGCATACTAATAAATATTTGAAAATACTTACAATACCAAAATAACTTGTTTGTTTTGCAGCGAAAGACAACTGCATGTGGAGGGGAGTGCACGATCTTAAGTAATATATATATGTTTTCTTACGTTCACATTTGCATTCAGAATGCTCTATTTCAGAATCTTTTTTATGAAATGTTAATTGTTATTTGTCATTCGGATTTATAAACAGAAAAAATGGTTACATTTTCTTATAAAAATTTCTGATCCCCTTCAGACTGAAGTTTTCTGTCATCTTCGAGATAAGAGGCTACACTCTCTATAAGACATTTTTAAATCTATCTACTTTTTAATTAAGAGCTATTTTAATTTAAGGGGTTCAACTAAGTCCAGTTAACTGAACAATATTAAAATTGGTAAATATTAAATTAATAAATTATACATGTCCTAATTTGACGTATGTAATTTTTATAGATATACACCATGTAACTTATGGGCCCGTCTAGGAAGTTGCGATTACAATGTAGAAGTTGGACACAGAAAGTACTATAACATAACAGTCCTAATCAATAGGGGACCAAAAGATCATAGTTCGTAATCAGGCAAAGATAGTCGAGCATCTTGAATCCAGATAAGTTAAGATAGAGAATGAGTTGGATGGAGTAGAGTAGTAAGAGAACAATTCGTAAAAGTTATTATAGTTAAAACATGAAGATCGTAATCATAATTAAATTTACAAAATGTTCTTCTGCAACCTATTTGTTTCTGAATGTCTCAATTATGAACCAACCATTAGCACGTCGCGCAATATTATTTCTTGTTGTATCCTATGGGCCTCGTTCTCGCCTCTAAGCACGAAGATGGGTAAATCAATCTCACCCTGAAACACTTGTGCATTTGCCCAGCACTGTCATAGCCAAAAAAATAGACGCTACGTTCTAAGAAAATCTCTATTAAGTAAAGACGACACAGTGCGGAGTCGGCTATTAACTTTAGGTTCCTTTTCTCTTCGCATAGCTATTATATCACCATGCTTCTTCACTTTTGATGTGTTGTCCGCGAGTCAATGGCACTAAATATAAAATTTAATTACATTCTTTTGTTTACCTTTGTATTATTATTATTATATAAAACTAGATTATAATAGTAAATATATACCCTAGTTGGAAAAGGATAGCATTGGCTTCTAAGGCCTTTGGCTATGTACCTTTGTAATTTTTGAAGAAGGAACAGAATTCTTTTGATGGAAGTTCAAACCGGTCGCCGTTTACTTTCTCATATGACACCCGTAACTTTAGAAACAGATACCTTCTGCAGGCGCTTATTATGAGTACAGACGCCTCGTTGTGGGTCGCACTACTCCTCACTACACTACCCTCGACGAGCTTACCAACCACAAATTGTGCTTTATTTTATAAATATCGAGTAATGCTGCCGTGTTTCCTTCCCCTTTGCCAAATATGATGCCCAACAAAACATTTTTCTCGTGCCTACCAAATGTGTATAACACTTACCCCGTGAAAGCTCTTCCTTTTAACAATAAGATTAAGATTAGTTCCACCATCCTTATTTCATAAAGTTTGTGATTTTTTTTGTTTGTTATACATTTTAAAATATTTTTTATTAATTGCTATAGCGGTGCTTAATGCTACACAAAAAATTTGTGTTGATTTTTTTAAATTGTTTATTCTTGTATTAACTTGTTTAAAACAACAATGAACTAAGCTACATTTGTTTGTATATGGTATTTATAGGCATAACTTTTATTTTGTTTTAAATAGTAATATCTGTCAATTGGGTGCATTATATATAAATAGCTATGTAACTATTATTTAATCAGTTTTTATGTTTTGTGTGAATTCTACTAAACAATTATGTGTGTAGTATTTTTATTTTTATTTTTTTTTTACTTTAATTTTAAGATAATACTTCGGTAATGATCTCTAAAATGGTTGAAATTTTTCCAAACTGCTCAGCTGCTATGTGCAATGCGGGTGCTACTAAGTGGGTCTAAATTGTTATAATATTTTAAATATTTTATGCAAACTAGTTTGTAAATATTTTTTGTAATAAATGATGGCGACTTGTTTTTTTTCTTTACTTAACACGACGAATACGCTTTTTAATAAATTGGAAATTGTCTTTAGTTATTGCATACGTTGCTTAGATTGGTTTGCTTTGTTTTTTGGGGCTTTACAAATTTATGCAGCTTGTATATAATTTTATAAACTATGATTAATTTAATTTAGTTTATTTTAGCTTGATAAGAAGACAATTTGGGGACCCGTTTGCGCATGGCAGTGATGCACTGCATTGATATTACAATTGGTGTAAAACATTTTTTGTTTTTGTTTAACTATTTGCCTAACAATTTATAGTTTACTTTTGCTATTTGAGTAACATAATAATACATACATACTTATGTATGTATATATGGTTTTCAAGTCGACAAGTATGTGACAAATTTTAATCCTAGCATCATACGATAGTATACAGTACTACATACAAGTAAATTGACGAAAGTACAAATTTTAACTGCTATTGCTGCTGTGCATTTTTTTTTTAGAAGATTTATCTTATATCGTAGACTGTTGTAGTTTCTAACTATATTTTTATATTTTTTTTTAGTTTTTATAAACTAATGTAAAAGTTGAGCTTTTTTAGTCTCTGAGACATCACTATCACTCTCCTTAGTTGGTTTCTTCTCACAGAACTCTATCATATACGAACAGACGCCGGAGAGTGCTATAAATATGCCCGCATAGTAAAAAGAGTCATCCCATCTGCAAAATAAACGTATGTCAGTTGCTTGAATAGAAAATTTAAATTAATTTCACATAGTTTACCTGAGCGTATACTCAAATATAACGCCTGCTATGGGCGGTCCGATTATCATGCCAACGCCCTGTACCAGCAGCACCAACCCATAGGCACAAGTGAAATCATCCAAATCAACAATACTAACCAATATACTGGGCGTAAACGAAAACGAGCTGGCAAACGTGAAGCCAAAGATTACGCACATGGCCATCAGCCCATTGTAGTTGGTCAAAAGCAGCGGCATAAAGAACACCGATACACCGCAGACTGCAAATGGAAGTTAGATTATTAGACAAATAATGCTATGCATAACTCAATGCGGCTTGAAATTGTCGATGCTTACGCAGCATGCATATGGAGTAGCATATATTGATGTTCATCCAGCTAAGATCGCCCAAGTAACCCAGACCAATCATGCCAATTGTCTGTGCAATGCCAATGGCCGATATCAAGACAGCGCTCACGCTCACATCGTAATCGTATTGCTTCATATAGTCGGGCAGATACAGATAGGGTATGATGAACCTGTAAATGAGTGAGTATTACGTTTAGTTCGAATTCTTTTCCATTTATTTCCGTCCATATAGAGACATATATATATATGGGATAGTTTTACTTCCTCGTTTTACTACTTTTGTTTAGATCAACTGCAGAAATTTCAAGAATCATAGTGGACGTTTCTAATGAAAGGTTTATTTTTAATGATTACAATTTGTTGGTATTGTCTGTTAATTTCTTAATAAAACAAAATAATTCGGAATTCAGTCGCACAATATACGTACATGACTTATCTAATTTATTATTATAAGTAGTGTTTCATTGTAAAACTTTAGACAGACTTTTTGAAACTTGTTTTATTAAAACGCTCGATTTTGCACTTGAAATGGTTTTTTCTTTGGAATTCAGGGTGCTATATTATAGTCAACCAAGTTTAGAAAAATAAATAAATCTTTGGTCACGATATTTTCATAAAAAAAAGATTGTAAATTAAAGTCGGGCGCAGACGATGTCCTGTACCACTTTTTTGCAAAAGAATAAGTTACATAAAAACCGGCACACTACCAGGAAACACGAAATCTTCTAAGAGTAAGGAATTTGATCACAATGTATTCAGAAAGAAGTAAAATACAACAAATTTTGTGTTAGAATCATTTTTTTTTTAATAAATCCGCCCTTTGAGAGCTATATAAAATAGTCAATCGAATTTAACAACGACTAAAATACTCTTATTCACCCAATTTGCTAGGCATAAGTTAAAATGTAATGAAATTAGTGCAAAACTCTAATTGATATAGCAATTTTTATGGGATATTTATATAAAGTAAGCCGATTTTTATCAAATTTTACGCAGTAATTAAAAAGTCGGAAATACTTGTATCAATTTGAATTTGTTTTCGTTTTGATCGATTTCACTTATGTTTGAACTCTATGTGATATATGCGTATTTTCCACCTGATTCCTAAATGGAACACAGGCTGATTTGATATAGGTAATCGATTTTAAAAAAATTATAAAGCATTCGAAAGACAAAAATACTTGTCCAAACCAAATTTGGTAGGATTAAGATAGAAAAAAAAACAAAATACATCGAAATTAGTGCAAAAATTGAATTGCTGAAGTGATTAGCTGGGAGCTGTATGATATGTTCAACCGAACTTACCAAATTAGATTTGGAAATGTCAAAATGGCATTTGGTGCCGAATATGGTTATATCTTCAAAAACGACCGAAATGTTCCTGCCAATACTTTTTGAGTTTTTTGAAGTGATGCAAAAAGGAAGCTATTTGTAACCGATTTAAAAAAAAATTAATCTTGTATCCCGCTCAGTAATAACAATTAGTTCGTTGTTGCTCTGGTTCTTGTCATCCCTGGGATGTATGCTTTCACTATGATCAAACTTTAGGTAACTTTACGGGCCTTCGACTTTTCTTCTGAGTGTTACCATGTATGGTACAGTTAAGTCATTAATTTGATTTCACTGAAGTCCTCTAAATACCCGTATGCCAACTATGTCATCTATCCACCATATTACATACCCGAAACTTTAAAATAAACCTAGAACCCCTCACATTATATCAATAATGTATCTAATCTATCTATTTTAGTTGCTCTAGCGCTTAACATCTTTGTGATGTTCATACATATAGACAGAAGTCCATCTTTATATCGACTTCTTTAGTCAAACTGATAAACCCAATGGTTAAATTTCTAGCGCATTTGACCTAGCCATGGCTAGCGAAATGAAGCTATTTGCCTAAGAAATGACAATGTACCAAGAAATGCATCTCTTTCTTTGCTAGCGATTGTGCAATTAAATTTTGGTCCAATTTTAAGTTTGGTTTATTTTGAATACTTCCCTAGTTGTGAAGTTTCCTAAAAGTTTCTGTAAAAACATCGCATAATTTTGATTTGTTTTTTCTTTACTAATTACTACAAGAATTGATTTTTTTGGGTACACATTGAATATGTATGACATTAGAGGCCCCTCGCATTCATAAAGTGTTGAAAATTCTATTCAAAGTTGAACAATTGCCAAAAGTTTGCGACTTTTCGACTATATGTACTTGACAGTTTGCGACTTGTTATGGCACCTTTTTAGAATATATTCAACTTGGGGAAAAAACATGTTTATGTCTCTATTGGGTGTATATTTAAATAATATATATAGTTTTTGCGCACATTAAGACCTTCTAAAAATTATTATATTAATTATTGGTATTTATGTATATAAACTTACCATATGAACAAAAACAATGTTGATAAATTGAAGAGGGCGAATTTCATATCTTTAAACATTGAGAAATCGAAAACTGTGGTCATAGTATCCATCAGGTTGCCGTACCAGGTCTGCGGGTAAGAAAATTAGACAGACGATAAGTTATATATAATAATAATAATAATATATATGTATAATACATATATTTATTTCATAAATTTAAAAATCAATGCATATTTTTAAAATTATTTAATCGCTTGATACATCAATTAATGACCACTTGTTCAATTTGAAAAATAATGTGGGCCGGCCTCCTAAAAGTATCTTCGAATGTTAGCTTGAGTTTTTAATTATCAACACTCTTTATAGATTTAATTGGGCTGTCTGAGTCGTATTTGTCAGTTAGCTATCTCTTCTTACCTAACTCTACATGAACAACGTGTCTCGTAATAAAGGGTGTTTTTTTTTCAGCAACCAATTTTGTTTTTAACAACTGACGTGGTTCGGTCTATAAATTAACGACAAATCGACTTAAAAATGAACAGCGCATACAAACTATTGAGTTTTATTATCATTTCAGATTTCTCGCAAGCCGTATTTGAACTAAAAATTAACCGGAAGCAATGCATGAATGCTATGTAAATGCTATTGTGAATGACGAGCGCTGTCGTGCGCTGCCTTATTAGGATTTTTTCATTCTAAATGGAGGAGCTCTACTTTGTTTACATGTTGGTTTAACAACGAAAACAATGTCCGAATTGAAAGGTGTTATCGATGAATAGTTCATTTCGCGTTTTGGGTTTTTTGCGCTATAGCAAGAAGCACGCAACTACTGAAGTAGTAGAAGCCATTGATGAAGAATATTCAGAAAAAAAGATAAAGAATATGCAGCGAATTGCATAAAATGTACATAAAATAATCTTCAATCATTAAATTCGTTTAAATAGAATTAATAAAAATTATTCGAATTTTTTTTTTGTAATCAAGCCAGCTCATAAAAAATCACCCTTTAAATATTTTATTATTTGCGGATTAACACTCAGTTTCCCCTCAAGGAGAGTCTTTATGACAAGAAAGACGCCAATGTCACTAGAGTCACAATTTATAGACTTTTCACATATAAATAATATTTCTTGTATTATCTTTCATACTTTATCATAAAAGCGAAATATTATTTTTCTTTGAGTATTTGAGATTTCTAGCTGGAACCTAACATTTTAATTACTTTTTCTGCATTAAAATTATGGTCAAATTTTAGTCGTGCCTTCCCACTTACAGTGTATCTACTAGTCGAGTGATATGATTTTCATTCACCATTAATTATTAAGGCAACACGGAAATGTTTTGTATCTCAATAAAACAGACGCTTATCAAGCTGGTACCAAGCTATACACTCTGTAGTACATTGTACTCATGCGAATCGCGAATCGCGAATCACTAATCATGCCCAAAGCCCCAATGTGGAGCAGTGGCAATAAAACGGACTGTTGCCAAGCATCACAAGGCGTGCTGATAAGCGTCATAGGCCGCCTGATTTATTTATTGTGCTAGTTATGCTAGTTGTTGTTGATTGCTATGGGTACTCACATCTTCGTCCTCCTTGGCTATGGTGGTCATAGAGTTGCGATAGATATTCGGGCAGGAGGAGGCACGTAGACGATAGCGATGTGTATTAAGCATAGCGCCACGATAATGTATGGAGTTGCGATGTATGCGCATATCCTTTAGGAAATTGGAATTCCTGATGGAAATGTTGCGTCGCAAATTGGAACGCTGTGCACCAGGTTTCTTGGACTTGGACAAACGTCGCAAGCCCGTTATGCTATCTAGACGTGCACGACGCACCGCCTGTTCACTGTTCAGCGCCTGCTGCTCAGGTATAGTTATAATAGTAGGCTCATGCCTGGGTTTCTCCAGCAGCGCAAAGGCCTCGTCCTTGATGTAGTAGCAGTGCATATCATCGCTTAGTATGTCCACAGAATTGTGTCGCATGCCATTCACGAAAGGTGCATTATGTTTGGCCATGAAGAGATTTTCATTGAGTGAATAACGTGAGCTGGCATAGTTGGGCTCATTATGTTTTTGGGTTAGATAGCCCTCATCGGAGGAGCGCAAGGAACCGTTGGGTGTGCAGGCATTGGTATTGGCTGCCGTGGAACGTTTTTCTGAAGGTGAAAGTGTCTCCACGGAAGCCAAATACGTCTTTCGGGCAACTTCAATGACCTCATCGGCAATGCCACCCATTGTGGAGTCATCGGGCGAACCTACAATCGTTGCTGTTGGCGGATAACCAGCGCCCGACGACATGGATAGTAAATTTTCACGTGACGGCGCCTCGGCACCTTCCTTGGTGCGTAAAGAACGACGACTTAAGCTTTTGGCGCCGCAAATGCTGTCCAGCTCTTGTGTGCTTAAGAAAGTTGGCAGAAATATCTCGCTACGATAGCGTTTAAGACCTGTGTCCAGCGGATCTTCAATTTGTTGATTGGCTTCGGTATTATTTTTCGTTACTAGCGTGTCCAGTACAGCCTCTTTGGGCACGCCTGTGTCCAGCAGCTTTTTGATTTCCTCCAGGCAAACGCTTGAGTTGGAAAATGTTGTGACGCTTTGTGAACGACTTTCTAGACGATTCTCTTCAATTAGCCAGTCCGGATCACGCATTAAGGCACCGCATACACAGGTATTCAACATTGTGCCGCCCAAGATAAGCGTGGCTCCACGCCAGCCATACGAATCTATGAGGTATTGCGTTAGGCGTGCATAAACAAATGTGCCTATGCCAGTGCCGGAGGCGCCTATGCCTGTGGCAAATGTGCGTTTTTTGTCAAACCAAAAAGCAATTGACACTACTGCTGTTACATAGCCAATACCCAGGCCCAATCCTGAGATGATGCCAACGGTAACCATAAGCATTTCAACTGAATTACAAACTGAGGATAAGGCAAAACCAAATGCCGAAACAAGTCCACCAATAATTGTCATTTTGCGGCAGCCATATTTATCCACTAGATTCGACCATATGGGTCCCATCAGTAGCGGAACCGAAAAGAACAACGAACTAATCCAGGCGGTCTTTGAAGGCGACTCGCCAAAGTAGTCCAAAAGTTGTGTATTTATTAAGCCAAATGAGAAGGATAAACCATCGGCTATTAGTGAAACTACCAAAGAGGCAAAAACCACTACCCAACCATAACCACCATCGGGCATTTTGGGCATTTTTTTCTCCGTGCTGCTGGAATCAATCGAATCCCCAGACTCATTCGATATCAAACGTTTGCGTTTCTTCACCTGTGTATTATTGCCATTCATAAGGCATGTCAAATGTCCATCGCCATCAACGGCTATAATGCTATTGCGTACAATACGCTGAGCGCCGTGGCCATCATTCAAATCCTCCACAGATAAATTGCAGAATGTTACCTCGGGAAACAGATCATGTTTGATGGCCTTATTGAGTGGCGTGTTGGCAGGTGCTGGCGTATTATGCACTTCCTGTTCCCTGCTGCTCAATGGCTGAAACACGCTGCCATTTTGTTTGCTGTTGTTGTTATTGTTGTTTGCAGCGGCAACGCTGTTGTTGTTGCTACTTGACTTGGCAGCCATTTTGTATTAATTTATGCGCCTTTTTGACAAATTTATAAGTTACGTCCTTTTCTTTTTGTTTTTGTTTTCTGTTTCTTTTTCTTTATCTTCGAACTTGAGTGCAATTATTGTTTTAGTTTGTGTTAAACTCTCTTAAAGTTTAAAGAAATGAACACAATATTTTAGATTTCAGCAATTTAAGTAGCGGTAGGGTTTATAATGATTTTTAATTTTATATTTTAATTATTTATTTTTTTTTTGTTTTAGTTCCTTTGTTCTAAGTTTTGTTACCAAAGTCCAACTGGTTAAAGATTGAGCAATCAAGCCGCCGCTTTCAATGCTTATTCATATAAAGATTTTTCAATAGCAAAAATTGACTCTTATTGTTTATAAATTGCATTAATTCGTGCGCAGCTGTAAAGAAAATAAATGTAAGGATATTGATTAAATTTTTTTTTTTTTAATAATTTTTATTATAAAATATCATAATAATATTTGAAAATTCCTCACAGACCGTCTTCAATTCACATTTCCCGTTTTGAAATTAAAAAAGAAATCTCAAATGCGATAATTTTAAATTAAAAATAAATTAAAATAGAAATATTTTGTATATACTGCTAAAAAAGTTAATGTCTCTCTCAGACTTCATCCTGGCGAAAAAATCACAAAATCTTACACAAAAAGGCATCGATAGCAGGGCTCCTTATGACCGAAAACAAATTGCCGAAATAGAGTTTAAGATATTTCTTGCAAAACGCTGTATTTCTATAATGATTTCTTGCTGCTTATATTATGATGCAGCATCTCAAATCAAAAATTATATAAAAATATTAATCATAACATTTATCATATAAGTTTCCATTGAAAATCGATTTCTTTTGAAAATGATTTGTTTGGTCATAGTATCAATTTCCAAAAAGATTGTTTATCACCGATAGAAGAAAACTCTTTTTGTTCACGATTATGGATTGTTTAGAGAAAACGAGATACTGCGAAATAAACTTGATCGCAATGTAAATAACCTCATTATTTTAAATATATAATATATAATACAATTTTATATGAAAAATAAAAAGACAAGTCTATTCATATAAATCTACAATATAGCTCGTAGATTGATTAGGACATGTAAAGTGTAGCTCTGCTACAAGGAAGGTAGTAGTTTCCCAGGTCCTTTTTTCTAGAATTTTTTAAAACTTCGTCATAACAATTAAACTACTACAATCTCTAGCTCATCTTCATTTTTTCACTTTCTAAAGAATTCATTATTAGAAACATTCACTCTGACCGCATGTGTTGCGTCAGTGCAGTGCTTGTTCTGATACAGAGCTTGGAGGTGCGTTTAGTTTCAATTTTATTGTAAAGTTGGGACTGTAGAATATCCGTGGTTGGTATTTGTTGTGCAATACTAATGCTATTCTTGTACTACTTCTTTGTGCGTAACATTTTAGTTCACTGGCACTCAGATTAGGCTAATAACAAACTATTCTACCATCTCTTGAAGAGATTTGAGGCAGATACAAATTAGTTTTGAAAGTAATTTAATTACAGATTGGCTAGCTGGCCAAGTATACCATATTTATAACATCTGATTCCAGGCAAGAGAGGAGAGGTTTGTGAAAAAACTGATGCAATTTTAAAATTCATTATGTTTTAAACAACTTCATATAAGTTTTAACTGATTGAAATCATATTTTGAAAACAAAAAATTTGTCATGTAGTTTTCAAATATGGGCAGAAAAGAGTGCATACCGGTTGGTAAATCTGCAACTCGGCCTGGAGAATCGATGTCCCCTGCCAATCTATAATTATGGACACGACAGATGGCTTTGAAAACAAAGTCACGACTTCACATTTGCAGGCTCTTAAAGTTTCGAGTTTAAGCGAGCGGACATATGTATATGTTCCCCGAGGTAATGAAAAACAATTTTGGAACTGACATGCCAACTTCTCGGCGTTACATACATTGCATAAGTTTAGTATACCCTTTGACCTATAGATGAACGGTATAGAAACACATTTCCATTGTACTTATTTGCATAATTTTCCACAATTTTAATATTATAAAGAATTAAGATATTTTAGTTTTATAAATACACACTTTGCCCATGTTATATAAATTACATTTTTGATGTGAAAACTTTTCTGCTTGCTCAGTCAAATTTTCAATATTTGCATTTTGCAATGCATTCGCATTTTTATTTAGAAACATTATATTTTTAAATCACACACAAAAGTCATTAAAGAAATAAAAATTAATTATATTGCCGAATAAAACAAAAATTATTTCGTTCGATTTTGCAGTTTTGTTGACCCCTAACAATGCGTTGAAAATTAACATAATATTTGTTTGCAAACAAATTAAATTGTTCTAAAATGCAACAACAATTGTATCCGCCAGCGAATTCGCACCGAAACTGTTGGATCTGCCAATTCGGTATTTGCATATAGAGCGAATTGCGATCTCTTGGCTGGCGCAAAATATTTGCAATTCGCCTTCAACTTGACCTCATGAAGAAGATGACCAAAAATCACATACTCAGTGTTTAGTTATTTAAAGATACTTTTGAGCAATAAATAAACTTTTTCTCTCACGACAATATATATTTTGTATGTGAAAAATCAAATGTAAATAAACGCTTATCTACGTCAGCGAAACAGCTGTTGGACATGAAGAAAATTCATATTATTATTGTTATTATTACCAAATGCATTTTTGTTGTTTTGGTTTTTTGTCATTTTATTTTAAGTAGTATATTTTTATTGTTTATGGCACTTTGCACGAATCTATTTTAAGATAAATGAGCGAACATAATATTATGCGAAATACTTTCGACGCAATTTCAAACACTCTGAGCCAAACTAATGGCCAATATAAATAATCGGCTAACAAATATTATGGCCAGACAAGAAAATGCGTGATAGATTTGGGGCGCATATTTATATAACATTTTTGAGAGAGCGATCAATGGACTTAATTAAGTCTATTTATTATGACGACCTTAAGGAGGTCAGAGATATTTTATTGCAAACATTAAAAATATATGATAAATTTTACCACAATATTTGCTACCTTCAAAACGAAACAGCAAAATGGCACAAAGGGTCAATAATTAGGAGTGCATTACATTATTCTCACGAAACATGTCTCGCAAGTTTAGTCAATTTTAATTTCAAACCTTCTCGACTGTTTTTTGCAGTCGCTTTCTGAACTTTACATTTGGGATCCTAGCGTTCTTTATAGGCATTCCGAACCGGGATCATATTATCGCCGAGATCCTTTTAAAAAAGGAAATCTTCTTTGCACTTTTATATGCAAAACATTTTTAATTGACATAATAATCTTTACACTCGATAACCAAACGCACACACTGATCTTTAAAAGGTTTTTAGGATCTGAATGTTCTGCCTCAGGCTGAATATAATGGTAAGGTTGCCTGTATTTAAGATGATCTCATTAAGGGGCCTTATACTACAGGCAGACACTGCTGTGGTGCTATATTCTTTTCCTTTATATTTAACATACAATTTTTCGGCACAGAAAAAATACTCATTTTCAGAACGTCTTTAAAATACCATAAAATATGTTTCAAAAAGTCTTCATTTATTGAGATAGGGTCTTAAAAAACGGAAATGAAACACGCAAATCTTGCAAGAATGCTGACAAATAAATTCATAAAAAATCAAAGTATTTTATGGATAGACTGCTTTGGAAAATCACTAGTTCATCCGATTCAAAAATTTTCTGTATTATGCGTAGTAGGATTAAACATAAACCTTCATGTAAGTATTTTGGTTTTCTCTTTGCCAGTTTCTAAAAAAAAATGCAAGGGCTACTGTACGTAATGACCTACCTACCCATTTATAAATAGACTCCCGAAAATGAAAGGTAGAAATAGAAGAAATATATCGATTTGTTTTTGCTGGGAAATGCAAATCTAATGCAAAATCTACAGTCCGTCTATCCAAAATTCTCCAATATAAATGCAAAAAATCAGCGATATAGCCAGTCACTAAAATTGATTTACTTTTGATTCCATCTACAGATATGTCAAAATCATCAATAATAAAAGATAATTTGTACGTAATGTGTGTGTAATGTTTATTTTATTTATTTAAAATATAATATATACTTTTTTTTAACATAATTCTCATTGCCTACGTGAGATTCGTTCATTTTATAAATATACACATATAATATAAATAAGGCCACAAATTATGCGAAAACACGCAAAAACAAGAAAAGGTACTTGGGACCTTGAGTTTTCGGGACAGTAATAATTGACTTGGGGTTAAAACGGATTTTAATACCTTTCTGGATAGGTTGTTTATTTTAGGAGAAAAGTAAAGAAAAAGACAAAGAATTGTCTTTCTGCATCGAGTACTTTGCTCCAACTATTTGGGCATTTTCGAATACAATTTCTAAAAAATTAATTCTCTCTGGCTGGATCTAATTCGTGAACCATTTTTCGATTACTTAAAAATATTCGAAGCAATGGTGCCAAATCCTTACCAACTGCCCAAAGGGGTAAGGTGATGAGAATACGGTGAGTGGGTTAAGACCTGCTAGCAGACAATTTTTGACCTTGCAGTAGCAATCACTTTGTCATGTCTTTTGGCCGTTTCTGGCGGATACAGTTTCCCATTAATGATTTCATTAGTTCAAAGTAGATCACACCCTCATGGTCCCACTATATACAGAGCAAGACACATCAAATGTGGATAATTTGCTTTGACATATTTGACATAGACGATGATAGAGCTGGCATATTGGGATATAGGGTTTATTTTTTTGGGGAATACATGTAAGTATATCCACTTTTTAGCTCTATTAGTAACAAACAAAAGTCCTAGCTTTTCATGTCACGGACGCTTTCGTCCGACCTATTGTATAATATTGCTGCCTGCATTTGGATCAATTTTTAATTACCAACTTTGTAGCTTAAATTGAGGTCTTAAAATATGACTCCAGTCTTATAAAATTATATTTCCTAAATAATCGCAGAATATGTTACGGCGTGTTTTTTCCGCATACACTCCTACATTGCCTCATTAACTTAAACGAACTTCTTCACTTAGTTACTCATTTGGTTAATTTTTGTTTAAATTTTCTGTTAATTTCTGTTATTTATTCTGGTAAGCCAGATGAAACATGGTGCATGTCGGTAGGAAGTTCAGCCATTAGGCTAGCAACGCAATTTAGTTGATAATTCGATCTTTTGCGTATTGCATTCTAATATTACTTAATTTTGTGAACATCAATATATTAGACCAACTCAACTTAGTTGTGGCCCTTAAATAAATTAATAAGTCGTTACGACATCGGTTGGCTTCAAAATGTACGAATATTTTCCAATTTCGTTGAATTTTAAAATATTCTTATGGAAAGGAAATTGTTTCTTCAGTTTGCACCCGTAAAGCCCATTCCTATTCTTCGCAACTTCAAACTTTTTGTATTGGTCAGGACGCTGTTTGTCCTTGTTACTGAAATCATCACATTAGCAGCATCCAAAATCACTCTTATCAAAACCATGATATCAGTCGTAGCACTTCCCAAAAAGTTTCAAAGGCATTCGATAGTTTTTTCTTCCAATGCATATAAATGCACAAAACCGCACATCTTGAAACAGACAAAAGCCAATTTTATTGTCGGAAACAGGCCCCGAAGCACCACGATTATTGTTGAAAGATCATTTCTATCGTATATCTGCCACAACTTGCTGGTAAAGCTTATCTTTCAGAAACGCAACTTTGTACATTTTGCAAATAAATTTATATAACAACTGATTATGGAGCTAAGCACATTTAAGAATTAATTTTATTTATGTGGAAATGTCGTATATCTTGCGTTGCAATAGACAGGTTCGGCTAGTGCTGCAGAGTTTCTTAGTAGCTGTTAAATAAATAAACAATAAACTTATATTTTTTACTTACCATAAATTCTTGTGACTCCAGAGATGTCAACAGCTCCTCTCTTTCCCTCTCTATATCGCTGTGTGTGTATGTGTTTTTATATACCATCAATTCACAAACGTTTATTTTTGCAAAAAAAAAAAACAATAACGTAATACCACAACAATTAACAAACTTTTGATCTAACACTTTTGCAATTTCAATTTCGGTTTCAACAAAATCTCGAACTCGCGTTTAGTCAACTTGACGGAATTGAATCTCAATTGTCTCGATTTCTTATCACTGCCACCAATTAATTCACCATAATTGCTTAGATCTTCAGTTATATTCAATTCGCTTTGGGTGCGATGATCAAAGTGTTTATTTAATATTGCGGTTTTATAGAAAATTCTTAGACGCGGATCACGTGGTATATAATGTAGAAACACCTTATTCGATTTACTGCTGTTGTTGTAAGTACGTGGATTATTGTTGTTGGTGGTGCCTGTGCCGGCGGCAGAGGTTTTCGTAGTTACCAATGTTGTTAGGTTAGCCAATGTGAAGGCGTTTGTTGTAGCTTTGTTGCTGTTGCTTTTCTTGCCCTTGCGAGTGTTGGATGTTTGTGTTGTTGTTGTTGTTGTTGATTTTGGTTTTGTTGTTGTAGTGCTTGTTGTTTTTGTTGTACGAAAAAGTAACTTTAACCGAAAGTCATTCATTAAGATGGATATTGTATTTAACACTGGGCCACAAGAAATGATATTTTCCAGACGCGACAATGATGACGACAACGACGTGAACTCGTTTTTTAATTGATTTAAAAAAAATGCCTTTGGCTTACGCTGCACTCTTTTAAATAAGTTATGGCTGTTTCTTATGTTATTGTAGTTGCTGTTGCCAGTAAAGATTGGCGTTGATTGGGAGACCGGCACCGTTGGCAGCCACATGCGGCAACTTTTTATTGTTTACAACACTCTTGCCAACGAAATGTCTACTTAAATGCAACTTAATTTATAAGCGTGCGGGGGTTTGCTTTTTTTTTTTATTTATTTATTTATTTGTTTTTTGTGCAAACAAAAGCCA
Organism: Chymomyza procnemis; assembly: GCA_035046065.1. Taxonomy (NCBI): domain Eukaryota; kingdom Metazoa; phylum Arthropoda; class Insecta; order Diptera; family Drosophilidae; genus Chymomyza; species Chymomyza procnemis. The sequence continues at coordinate 2,835,818 of JAWNOJ010000023.1, read as the reverse complement.
AAATCGAACGAAAAAAACAATGAAATTAACAAAAAGTCTTAATGCGTTTTTGAGTAAATACAACGGAAAATTTATCTATTTTCCTTTTGCAGTTTTTTATTTTCTATTTTTGCGAGCACGTATTTCAACGCGTGTCAAATGCACACATTGGGAGGCGACTCTGCAAACATATCGACGGCACTTTGGTTAATGTGGCTTACGCGGCGTATGATTAATGCTTGCGGGCGTTTGTAACTCTATAGCTGTGGCCGCGTAGCTCTGGCGTTTATGTGTTTCGCGTTTTGGCAGCGTTTCGCCGTTCGTTTGGTTGATTTATGCCGACCTTCAATGTCAATTAGCAGCCAGGCTGCGCTCTTAATGTATTCCTTTAAACAGGCGTAGCTTTTCTGCAAATATAAAAATAAAAGATATTAGTGATAGTACTAGTGTACGCATCTTAAGTTGTGCTTCACATTAGATTTCGAGCTTGATACACGTGGTTCTACTTGGCTTTGTTGTGAAAAAATTCAATTGAACGCTGCTCTCAGAATATTCTGATAATAAATGTTACTTGGCGTTGAGCATTCGTCGTAAGCTTTATTCAGCTTTGTTCGTTTCTCAACTTATGCACTGAATTGACAAACAATGCAAAATATTTCATTAATTTAGGAATACATGCGGCATGAAATGTCAGGCCATAGTCAAAGCAACCACAAAATGGTGCATACGACAGGGGCAGAGTAAGCGGAGCAGAGACAAACAAAGAGCCAGCCAAGAATCTTCGTATTGAACATAGTTACACCTAGTACGTGTTTGTCTCAGCTCTTGGATAAGTAAAAAATGAATAAAAGCTTGTTTTGTGCGGTTATATGTAAAAAGGTAAAATATCTCTAAGCCATTGCTGTGCTAATGAGTTCAAGGTTTTCGGGAGTTATATTATATACTGGATTTTTTGGGTCAATCTGGCCATCTCAAGAGTAAACAGAAATAAACATTTCCTATAAGTTTAACGAGTGTTTTTTTGCTTTAAACTTAGTAGTCAGACTTTGATTCAGCAACCAAATGCTGTGCGCCAAAACATTTTCTGACTGATACGCAGCTTAATCAGAAATTTTAAGATAGATGGCGCAAAACTGATTCTTTTTTTACAACAAATGAAAACATTTATGTGTTCTATCCCACCATAGGAGTTATGTTGAGTTGCAGTTTTGCATCGATACCCTCATGCATATGAACGAAATCGTTTTTAGCGTACTTCTAGTTCTTCCACTGCAAGATCTTGTTAGCAACCCTACAATTTTAGAATCTTATATGTCTTAAACTCGATTTTTTTTCTGTAATGGTAAGTTTGTGAATGTCGCCCTTTAAATAGTTATCTAAGAAAACTAAGAGAGGATTGTGCGCAAGTGAAAAAATAATGCCGGTGATCGGCTTAAAGATCGTTTCTTTGACTGTGCGATGCACAGCAGCATAAAAAGGTGGCATGAAGTAACATAGATGGATCTAAAAAAAGATTTCCAATTGATATCAATAGTTTCAAAGAATCGAATAAACTTTTTAAAGGAATAATGCATGCTTATAATCATTATAGTCATACGTTGAGATATGGGAAAGAATCTAGCATCCGGGTTATATATGCCTGAGAACTCATGGCACAAACTTAACACTTTAAAGCTCTATCAAACATCAGTGTATGCAATTGGTAACCTAGTCTGGGTATTATCGCTGGTATAGGAGTAAACTAAATAATACGTCGTACTGATACAGATTGCCAAAATCATCAAATGAGGATTACTAAGGACACTACTAGATGCAGCATAAACGAAACCGAAAAGGGGGTAAACAAGGGTGCTGGAAATTAAGTGGTTATCGATAAAAAATCATCGCTACTACAATCAATTAAATTAAATTAAATATTCCAACTAATTCACACTAAGCATTAGTAGAGACCAAGTATAACACAATAATTCGAATTGCGGTTCAACGTTCGATAGACTTTGCGATTAAAACAGAAAGAGTGCTGCGCTTTCTTTTGTTTGTCTTTATAATTAATACTTTTATTTTTATTGCATTTATGTATTTTAGCACAAGCACGAGTTTTTATTTTTATAAGGCATTCATTTAACGCTGACATTGTCTTTGGGAAAACTGCGCGTAACTTATGCTTATCAAAATCGAAATGTGTGTCGACAAGTGTGTAAAAATAGCTAACATTGTGCTGAGGCGCTCTGCTCTTATCATGTGAATATTGACAAAATTTGCGGTTTTTTTTTTATTTCTTTTTTGTCTGATAAGTCTATAGGAAATAATCGTTGCTGGTTAAGCTGTCTGCCAAGTTTAGATTGTTTAATTGCTTTAATTTTTATTTGTAATCTCAAGATAAGAACAATGTTACACTTTTCACAAGTTAGTCGTTTAAATCACTTAAGAATTTCTGGGCACTACAAAGACCGCGTGTACGACACACACGCGGAGTTTGATAATGAAAAATTACAAATGCTTAGCACATTTATTACAATTGTTTTTATGTATCTGTACCAGACCGAGCATACTACCATGGGTTAATCAATTTATGGAACAATGCGCCGGCAACTGCGGCCTTCGAAACTGGTTAAATATATCATAGTTTCCACAATGGCCTACGCTGCTGTGATTAATTATCCACAAGCCACAAGCGCAGCAACAAACATAAATAACAACAACAAAAACTAAGTCGAATTGACAGCATTTTTGTGTCTTTTTGGTTTATATTAATGACTTACTTACTTATGCAATATTTGTAGTATAATTAACTAAATTAGTGAAAAAAAACTATAACACAGCACAACTCGTTTGCGCCTCGAGGTAGGCAACTCTTCTTAAACACTCGCATTTTCTTGCTTATTTTCAAGTAAACTTTATTTTTGCATTCAAGTAGTTTTGAACTAGTGTTGAAAAATGCACTAAACTGCAAGCACTATGTGCACTTTGCATTTTTATGCAAACTTTTCGTCCATTTGGGCTTTAACCGTTAGAACTGTACGTTCGGCCAGTGTTGTAAATGTCAAAAATTTCTAAGATGCGCTGACCAAACAGCACGGCGCGTCGTCCGTTTGCAGACTAATAAATACGCCGAGCATGCGGCACCAGCAGCAGCCGAGACGATGTCTGCCAAGAAACAACAATGAAAGCCACAACGACAACAAACAAACGAAAAGTCACAACGCGAACTAAAACGAAATAAAAGAGCCGACATCTTATAAATATATATACATGTATACAGCGTGTATATATATATATGCATGTAGATGTATACAATATGCCTACGGCTGTAACTGTAGTAATCGCAGCAATCGCTCGCTTTAATCTAATAAACTTCTTATCAAAGAGCGTCAAATACTATTATGTGAGAGAGTATACGCTCTTTTATATGATTAATTCTTATCTCAGTGCCGTCTGTTGTTGCCCCATATGACTGAAATGGTCTGATTATAATATTTTTCTTATAGTCTATACTCTAGCTCGCGTTGTAATAATAAGGGGTGTAGCGCTTTTGTAAAAAAATAAATTAAAGCTTTACAAATTTTTTAAAAATTGCTAGGTTCATCAGATGTATGCACATGATGATTTATGTGCATTTGCAGCTCTGTCCTGCCATTTCCACATACTTTTTCGATTATTTCCTTTTTTAATCGCAATAAATGTGTAAATATCCCTTATTCTATCGATAAATTCAATATATTAGAATGCAAAAATGCAATATAATTTCTTAATTTTAAGCCAAAATAAAGCTTTAAATTAATTATGTAATGAAAGATTAATAAGTATCTTGCAAAGTTTTCGCAAATTTTACATAATTCAGCGAAATACAATTTGTGTAAACAATATTACTGGGTCATTTCATTTTGCTGCTGAGAGTAGGTGCTAAATGCGGCATGAATGACACAATTATATTTCTCTGCTCGATTTTTAAGCTTAATATATTTTTTTTTGCATTAATTATATTCCCAAGAATGAAACACATTACAATGTCAACGAGTTTTTTTTATGTAATCTGCCAATTTTTGTTGGTGATTACAATTTTCAAAATGAGTTCCAACGTCTGACTTGAAATTATTTAATTTCAAATAATACAACTGACGTATAACTGCTGAGTTTGCATTATTTATTATTCATTTATTCATTGCACTATTTACATTTTTTTTTCATAAAAATGATGGCGCTTCCGTATAAAAAATAGCATTCAATTTCTCAATACGGATACATTACATAGTAAATACAAAACCATTCCGGATTAAATTAAATAATTACAAATATTTTTGATTTAAAATACAACATAAAGTTGGGTAAATGCAATCTAGAAACATCAACGAATATTTAAGAAATGATATCAATATAAATGTAGTTCATTTTTATCTGTATTCTGACGATTCAATTGAAAAAAGGAGTCGGAATTATACCGCAAGAAACATGTGGATTATTGGGATTTGCCCAAAAATCTTTTTTTGTAACTAACTAAAAGTATTTGTTAATATTTGCCCATGTACGTTCCATGGCATATTTAAGATTGATTACTGTTTCAACTTCTGCAGAGGGGATTCCCCAGATATGCACTCTCCAATTCGTCTTATTTTCCATTAATTAAAAATCCTTTGAGATGGATTCAAGCGTTTTCCAGCATATAGTTTCATATATATAGTCACTTAATCGAGTGGATAGATTAAAGACCATGTCGTCAAGGTACCACCGTTAAAAAAGATGAGAAGACAATAACCTGAATCTAATAAATTAATATTTTTCGGCACACAATAATAAAAATATACTACTTTGAAAGTTTGGGATTAGGCGCCAAGGTGGTATGTTTAAGGAAATTATGTTAATGTAAAATAAATGGAATTCTATTTCTTGATATTTGGATTCCCAAATGAGCCATAACTTAGGTCCTCTTTTTTTTTAAATTCCAAATACTTTTTTTATGATATTCTCTTTTAGTTGAAATATCCAATATTTTGGAATTACTTTCTTGCATTCTCTTGTTTATACCTTGTTCTTTGATAATCTAGAACCATAAGCCATTTAAGACAAAATAAAAAAATTTTTAACAATTTTGAAATATTTAGTAAAGAAACATACAATGATATTGAAAACAAATTTACAAATTCAAATAATCAGCAAAAGTTAAAATGAACAATTTCAATATTGCTTATAAGCAGTCTGTATAATAAGTGATAATAGGTATTTTTTACGGAAACAGTTTTGGTTTAGCATTTTTTAGCGTATCTACGTAGCTGATAGAAATAATGCTGATTTTATGAATAACTATTTCAGGGTACATAAAATAGTTAGGACTTTAAAGAATGTTCAATTTCAACTGTACTCTAGAAAATAAATTCCAAATCGCCGAATTTTATTCGGATTAGGTCCGTGCCGAAAGTGGAATATTTTTTTTATCTAGATTCTAAGAAATTTAAGTTTTTAATTGAACGTTATTTTTAAAACATAATTTCAAACTTTAATAGTGTATTCGAAGGTCTATCGAATTTATTTTTAACAATTTGTCGGTCACATTTATCTAGTGTAGAATTAGCGCTAATTTTTATATGGATATGCACATAAAAATAGCTGGATAACCTTGTCTGCTGGGTCACACATAAAAGTTAAATATATAAAAATATTAACTATAATAGAGTTATTTAAGTTATAAAGCTATTTGACAGACGGTAATCGTAACTATTGCGTGCAACTTGATAGTATAGTAATTTATTTTCTATATAAATAAAAAACTCGTACTATTATAAAGGGTGACTTTTTAAGAACCTATTTTTGACAATTTTGTTTTTAAAAGCTGACATGGTTTACATGAAACTACTATTGAACAAGTTCTGTTTGGCCTATACAATCTCACCGCGCTAATTTTTCACAAGTCCCTTTCTGGTTGTATGGATAGGTAAATAAACAAAACTGGGGTCTGGTTAAGTTTCTCGCCTATAGCGAAAAAAGAATTATTTTCTAATACTAAAATTGCATTCAGAGAATTTCACGATTTGCAGTGCAGACACAACCAATACTTATATTAAACTTATATAAACTTTCAAGTACATTGACTTAAATAAGGAATTTTATAAATTTTGAAGAATTTTATGATTTATTGAAAACAATATATGCAAGCTGCTCTTAAAATAAACATAAAACTCACATTTTACATTATATGAGATATAATTTGCCTGCTTGAAGATTAGCCTATTTAAATTGTGGTAAAAAACTGACTACGGCTTGCAAAATCTTGATTTTATAAAGTTTAATGACTCTAGCAACTCGTAAGACATATTTCCCTCGTGTATGAATGAAGAAAATCATTTAATCTTCGCGGCTTTACTTATTAGTAGCAAACTAATTGAATTCAATTGTTTTATGAGTCTTGTAAGATAAACCAAACTTGTCATTAAACACAAAACAAAAAAATCTAAAAACTATGATAAGGAATGTCAAGATCATAAATTCTACCTGATAACTGACATACAATTGCCAAAAGTTTTTACAGCCCAAATGGCTATATTCTAGTATGGGTAAATACCAATATAAAGTGGTTTGACGCTGACCTACACCAGTTTTTGGATGCTCCACTTTTAATTTGACGTAGTACAATATTTATGTGGCTGGCATGGCATGCTCCATAAAATTTACAGATAAGTTAATTGTTTTATTAACTCTGAGTTGGCGAAATTAAAAGCATTTGTTTTAGAATTAAGAGTTGAGTGCACTAGGCTTGGTATCAGTTGAGGATTTAAGTGTGGAACCATATATATATATATATGCATTTAATTGTGCAATTAATTTTAATTGGACTGAAAATATTTACGACTGCATTTGACGAATATGGCATAATTATTGAATAATGCAGTGAAATTCCCACTATAAAGCCTATAATATGAATATTCTTAGTCTGCCTATTAGCTTAAATTATGAACCAATTATGAAGAGTGTGATAAAATAATAAATAATCTTTATTGTTGAAGGATACTTGGCTATTTAAAGGGTGTTTATTTTTAACAACTGGCGAAAAAATCAAAAAATCTGTTGGGTGCCGACATTTTTAAAGACGTCAAAGGTGGAAACTTTTTGTGATGCATACTTTTGTCCAAAATGCAATAACAACCAAATGGCGCCCCCGAGATTATGAGACAAAAGAGTCCAAAATTATGCTCCTCAAACTACATCTGCTGTTGATTTTGTAGAGTTTAAGATTTCGAAGCGAAAATGTTGATGTTTATGTTTTCTATAGATGATATACTGGCTGACATGATCAAAAAATACTTGTCCGCTGCAGTTAACGACAGTTAAATATTTGGATTTTAGTAGATACTCCCATATATTAAAGCAAATCTAATCTTCATAAATTATCTTTAGTAATAATAAATGTCAACAAGTTGAAGCAATCAATCATTTTTAAAGCAAACTTAAGATTACTATTATTGGACACCTTTTATAGGGGTATGAGCGATAATCAACTTTGACAAAGAAAAGATCTCGGAGAAAATAAAAGCTAGAGGCAGCAAACTTCATCATATGATGTGAATGTTTGCTCTATAAATGAAGTTTGTTTGTTTTCGATATGCCTAAATATTTCAGTTTATCAAACAAAGCCAAACTCGAACAAATATAATAATTCTAGAGCCTAGTGACCTAGAATCAAATAATTTGGTAACATGATTGATTGAGCTGCAATTGACAAATCTATATTGGAATTTTTAGCAACACTCTGCAGATATGTTTTGAATTTTCTTAAAATCGCTTGGGATTTATTGATTGTACGAGTATGTCTAACAATAATTTTACCAAGAGAACAAAAATCGCCTCGATTCGTGTTGCATGTTCCAACACTTTACAGTGCATAGAACTTTTAACGTCTAATAAAATCCGTACAAAATAGCCTTTAAACTTGTGACGTACTCTTATGGAAATGCCAATTGTCAGAACTCTGTCAACTAATTAAAGAGACCTTTTTCTCATTGCCTGTCTAATAAAAGTCTCTATGGCATATCATTCTCAGATCACGCATGCTTTCAATTGAAATTAAACTGGCACATCATAATCGTTATCATCATGTTCATCATCAACATACATACTGGATGCCGTTGAGCACCATAACAAGTAATGTTTACGTCTGAAACCAAATGACAGTCATGGACGAGAGCGACACTTATAGCATTTGCCCTTGTCCGGCGGTATGGTCTAGTAGTCCCTGACACTCCTTTTAGCTGCATTAAAGCTCCCATGTGACGGCAACAACAGGGATGGATGGCATCATCGTTATATTTGTCCTGTACTTTTCTCTATTTTTGTTTTATTTTTAGCATAACAACTGCAAAGGGTACATGAGCTATAACAAGAAACTTGTTTTCTGTAATAACAACTATTTGCACATTGTTATCATTGGGTCAAGGGTGTTGGAGATTTATGCGTACTTTGTGCGAGGAACAAGGGGTTTCTTTGTGATGCAGCAAGGCCTGTTCGTAAGATGACGACGCGGAGAGAGCTTGGGGAAAACATTTTAATTAAAATGTTTGCCGTATTTTGAGCTTCAGTGCAAGATGAACTATCATATTAGTTTCAACATTTTGTACCTTTTACGCATCTGATTTTTTTTCCCACTCAGTTCCAGATTTTAAACGAAATAATTGCTTCTTCGACGCTGACTGTTATGTTTTTTGTATTGTTTTCAGTAGATACAATTTTGCTTAACTTACAATTTCACAGAAAGTATTATTTTCTTTTATTAAAAACGTTGAGCAAGCAAAATCGCAATTTGCACAAGATAAGTTTTCACTCTTAAACGATTTCATAAGTGCATTTCCGTTTCGGATAGCAGCTATTTTTCGTGGTTTTTCTTTAAGCTTTTCACAGAAAGTAAGCTTATGTCACGTTTATGCAGCAAGTCCATAGCTTTGGCTTTTTCATTTTAATATTTTATACTTTTATGTTTTATTACCGGGTGAACATATATATATATATATATATCTTTGTAGATATGTATATAAGCACTTAACGTGCATGTCCTGCGTTTATTTATTGCAGGTGAAATTTGAATTGACAGCCACTGAAATATTATCCGACCTATGAGATAGTTCACTTTCGTCTTAATTGCCGTAAATGGAAACCTTTCAATATTGTTGCACAATATCATTTTATTGTCAGGTGTTAATTGATTTGCGGTTTTTAGTTTGCTTAAAATTAATTACCCCAACCACATTGTTTATCTTTAAAGTGACACTTTTTATTTGTAATACCTTGTCTGCTGCGAGGGTGCTGCTTGGCATACTATTTCCACACCTTGAAGCCTAAGGAGCTTGGACAGCTTTAATTAAATTTATCAGCGTTTTGGCATCAAAGTAAATGCCATCAAATCTAAAATTTCCTGCAGCAATTTTAAACAAAATTTTATTTTATACACAACAACAATCTAATACAAGCCATTATGTATTATATATAAATTACTTTTGTCAAGCGAAATTACAACGCAAACAAGCAAGGATAAAGAGTGGCAAAATGCGCTTGTCCTGGCGCTTAAAGAATGCTACAAGGACGCACAAAAGATTGTTTTGAACACACTGTTTATTAGCAATTCTGGTGGAGAGTAAACTGTGGGCGAACCTATTACCAGAAATATGTTAGGAGCACGCGCAGAAAAGTTGGATATACCTTTACAAGCTCAGACCAAAGTCCGAAAATATAACTTAGCTTCGCTGAAAATTATATTTGTTTTTTAAGGTAAAAGTCCTACGTATGCGTACTAAAACGCATAGTACTCATGAGAAAACATTTCGTGCGAAATATTAAGCATATTATGCCGCGAGCAATGAATTACAGTTAGTAGTCTCAGTTCATCTATATTCTTCCCGGATTATTTTTGTTGAAATGGTAAATAACATATATAATTGGATAATTTAGAAAAATTAAGTTTTTTTTTTGAATGAAGAGCTACTGTTGTCTCTGTTTTATGAAAGTAATACGAATTTAACTGCCTGCCTCATAATAAAAGTTTTAATTCTAAAAAAAAACTCCAAGAGAAGAAACTGCACAACTGAAACTGACGAAGCATTTTCGTCATTTTTTCGTAGATTTTTAAAATGTTTAATAAATATTGCAACAAAATTGTGCCGATTACCATCTTCAGTTTTATGATGAAATAAGTGCTTTTACATTATCTATTCCAATAAATGGCGACAAAAACCGAACATCTGCTGTAAGTGCTGCCTAAGCATCGCGTTCTAGAGCTGACAACTTACATAGAACATTTCGAGCAACACTTTTTGTTTTGTTGACTGAGGACGCTTGCCGGAAAGTTTCGTGCGAAATATTTCGCGCGTATTTTTATATATAAAGTTTTTCATTTTATATGTCCATTTGGAAAAGTTCATGAATGTAGATCTCTGCAAAAGTATTCATCACGATTCATAAAATCTACTAGAAAGTAATACAAGGTAGAAAAGTAGTTAGCACTGTCTTTGGATTTTTCACTCCTTTTCCATATCTATTATATTACCCCAAAAGCTCTTTTACATAGTTGTTTGGCCATCCCAAACACTGTCAAAAATTTAATCAAATTAGACTATATATATTATGTAAAGTGGAATGTATCCTAAAGGTCGTTCGCACCTGACTTTAACCAGCGCCATCTGCTTATCTACAAATGTGTTTTGACTGTATCTATAGCTTTTACGGTATAAAAATAACCTTCTAACTAAGGTATAGTAGGCCTTGTACTCAAAATAAGGTTCCAGAGTCTTTCTTGCAAAAACAAAACTATATCTATAAGCGCTACAGCTCAAAAATATTACCTTTCCATCCTGTAGAATAGGTTTGGGTCTAAATGCCACATAGTCCTGAAAACATCTATTGTTTTAGTGCGAATGTATCCCCGTCTATCTAGATTGCGAAAGAAAGAGTTTACCAGGAATTAATTTCCTACGTCTTCTGAGAGCTACATCTCAGCTTTTCACAAGTCATAAGCTCGGAGCGCTGACTCTGGACGTCCGTTCGCCTATTGAACCAATATCCAGTAATAGCACCGACAGCTGTAGAACACTGCGAGCAGCGGTAAGTCTGCAGTGCCTTTAGGATTGTTTGGGTTTAATTTGTGGTCATTTTTGTGTGCTTATTTTACAGAAGAAGTATTGATGATCTAGACTTCAATTTGTAACCGCTTAAAAGAAGCCAATAGGCCGCTGGGCATCGTCCAGGGGTATAAAGGGTAGTGCCCGTGACGAGTCTGCCAAATTTTCATGTCTGCCTTTTCTTTCCCTTTGATTCCCTTTGAGGTTTTACAAGACTTACTGGATTTTTATATTTGTTTCAAAAGTCAAGTTTGAGTTTTTAGATTGTAAGATTGTAAGTGATAATAATGGCATTGTTGAAAACAAGCCTTTAGATCGTATACTTAATATTTATAATTTCATTGGTACAAGCAGGATGTGTCAACCACTTAACCATTAGAAGGGTCAGGGTTTCATAGAACGGAACGTTCTCTATACGTTACCTTGACCAGCGAATAAATTTTATATGCTTTGATTTTAAAAAAATTTTTCTCAATGACAAAATTAATAATTGATGCGTTGAAAATTGAGCAAAGTTTGTAAAACTAAATTCACACAGACAAATACGAAAGTGTCAAAAATCAAATCTGCGAGTCCAAATGTAAATGCAGCTTGGTAGCTTAGATTTTAGGGATGCAAATTTCCCCACTTTAACCGCGTAAACTGAAAACCCATGCACATCCATCCGCACAAACATGTAAAGCGCATGTTTGCTAAGGATTATAAATTTTTTTGCTTTTTTTAATGCCTTCTTTTTTTCTGCCTTAAACTTGACAACGTTTGTGGCCACACGAAGCACTCTCGAGCACACAAACACATAGAATTCTGACAGGCATGCAAAACAGTTTTTATCGATTATTTTTTTATGGACTTGTGTGTGTGTGTGTGTGTGTGTGTGCGTGTGTGTGTGTGCAAATGTGACTGTGTGCATTCGTGTGAACTTGTAGTTTGCTATGCATATTAAATGAGATTATCGCAAAAAAAAAAAATTCTTGGAAACCCTTAAGTAAACTTTAATACTATAAATCAACCTGACTTTTATCAGATTACTTTCCAAATGGGCTTGTTCCTAAGACAGTAAGTTTTTCATTTTGTGTAAAACCGGTAACTTGGAAAAGCTACAGAAAACTATCAATTGAGAGAATGTTCTCTATAAAAAAGAGCAATATTTCGGAAATTATAACATAACATTTTATTAAGATATTAATTCGGATTTATATCTTTGTACTCGAGACAAAACAAATAAAGTATTTTAAAAAACATAGGTTTTATCCATTCGTTGTAATGGGTGATTTTTTCGCAACCTATTTTTGCATAACACAGTTTTTAATAGCTAAAAGGTGCCTCATCACACACGTTCTATAATTTAATCGAAAATCGCAAAATTCTAAATTTTATTATCAAAATATATTTAGCATAGATATATTGTACTTCTATAACTAAACATAAATTTTAACATTTGATTCATAAGTACTTAATCATGTACTCCAAATATAATGGGTCATTTTTAGTAATCTTCTTTTTTGGCAAACACATTTTTTAACAGCTGGTACTCACATACTTTCATTTTGGTCTATAATTTAACTACAAATCGTCTTCAACTAGCTATGATTGATCCTTATTAAAATTCATAATTCGTAATTTCTCATTTTTCGCCGGCAGATTAATAGTTGAATAGACACGTGTACAAGCAAAATTGCCGCACTTGGCAGCAACCACCTGCAGTGCAGGAGGCACTACAAATATATACCATAAGAGTCACTTTTTGGTATGCAAAATGATCTCGTGGCATCTTGGGACGGCACAGATGGCCAACGTTATAGTGATTGGCGAGCAGTTACAAACTTTATTTTTGGAAGAGCTTGACTTGCCTAACGTGTTGATCCAACAAAATCGAGCCGGATAACTATAAGCAGCAAGCGTGGAACCGATCGATTGACTGCCTAGATCATGAGATTTAACGCCCTTAAACATTTTAGGTCAGTCAATCTGAAGCTGAAAACCGATATCAAAGAAATTACTCGTGAGGTACTGTTCCACATATAACAGTGAGTAGAACATAATTAAATATATGGTTGTATTCTTTTCTTTCGGCCGATGTTTTATCCTTTTTGAACTCGCTTATAGACCTTCTTAGGTGTATGCGGTGTTTGATCGCCATGTTTTTTGGCAGGCATTATGATCTAGGATTATTTCATCGCTGAGATCCAATTGAAAAAGATGCTCTTGGTCTCTATTTGGAAGATTGGTAAATATGATGACAAGGTTACCTGCATCTTAGCAGTTTTCTTTTAGAAGCCTTTATGCATTTGAAGTAGTCAAATTTGTTTCTAACAAAAAGGCAAACGTAAAGTTTAATTAAATAATCGTCCGACTTTCAGCAAGACCGCAGTATTAAAAATAAAACACAAGAAGTTGTATAGACCGATGTGTACATTATATGTATGCACCTAGTATTTCCATATTGTATGCACTATAATCCAATTTTTATCATAGTAAATTAATTACTGTGAAAATAGAGTTTACAATTTCTACACATGATTAAGAAATTTATATAGGAATTTTATTGTTTTTTTCGAAGCCCACAACAATCATAACACTTTTGAATGCAATGCATATATAATTAGTTGTTTGAGATATTCTGCATAACAAATGCCTTGAACCTAATTAAAACCGGATTAATAGCAAACTTTGACTTTGTAAAATGTGCTTGCAAAAGCGCGTGTATAGTTTTCAAGGGTTTTTGTGTTAAAAATATGTATCCTTGTCATGCGTGTGTGTGTGCACGCGTCTCTCCCAGTTTAATTTCTTATAAAGAGCATTTTTATTTTTTGACGGGCGTAAAATGGCAAAGAACACATTTTCAATGTTTGCGTGTCATAATTTTTCGCTCTGCTGTTTTTGACAGCGGCATGTTTCAAGGTCTTAGCAAATGTTAAGGTTTTAAAATCAGTTTATGAGGCGAGCACATTAAAATAAAAAAAATAAAGGCAAAAAAGAAATGGTTAACTGCAAGATGTAAATAAGCCACATTTGACTAACTTAGCTGACCTTGCCGCCTCAAAAATAAAATTCGAATAAATTTTGTGAAAAACTTGAAATGGCTGCTTGGGGGCTGCTTATCTTAATAAATTACCATAATGGCTTTAATGGCAAATACTCGTTGTATGGATTTAATCTGATTAAATTGCATAAAATGTTTAAGCAAACATTTAAATAAACTAATATAGTATGGATATGATATGAACAGCATTTCGCAATATTACCATATACAATTATAAAGGGTGACACTTTAAGGGCTTTCTAATTTGGTTAAAAAAAAAAAACAAAATATAACTAAACCAATTGTGTGAAATATTTAAATCAATCCAACGATTTAATTTTGTGGATTAAATTTTATTTTGTATAAATATAAGCATTGCAAATAGTTCATACACTGCCAAAAATTTAGTCACACTCTCTCCAACATATCGGCCGATATCTCACAAATAAATTTTTTTAATAATGGTTTTCAGTGCCATTATTCGTTAGGTACTGATAGTAGACAATTTTTTTTTAAGTTATAGACAAACCGGTATAGCTGTTAAAAACAGATTAGCCAAAAAAAACACTCTTTATCCTATTACTTTTATTTAAAATCGACTAACTTGAGCATAGCGAACACAAAAAAAATATTTAAGCTGTAAAAATGTGCGTTAGTTCTTTAGGACAATGGTCTCCGAAATATACGTGACCACCCCACATTATGAAAATCATTTTGGTATGAAGTACTTGGAAGCCGTGTATACTCTTTGTATCTAACGGATATAAGTAAAATCGTTTGCTCCTACAGCTAAGGCATTCCTTTAAATAAAAAGAGATAAAGCCCCACAATTGCGTAATCAGCTTAGAAGAGCGTTCATCCTATACAAAATACAATTGACGACATATGATTGAATAGTCAAGGTCATTCATTATAGTTCCTTTATAGTTTTTGCAAGAATTACATTAATTACATATTGCACATAATAATGTTCGAATCACTTTTATTTAATTATCCACAGCATGTGGCACCTGCTGTTAGCTTTCAAAGCATATTAAATATAATATATAAAAATATATAAAAATAATTTGACAACGAAACGGCATTAAATTTCGACTTCTACGCGCTACGATGATTTATGCGCAACCGCAATCTCAAGCTGAAACCCTCGCTGAGGGTTGCTTGGGATGCTTTTGTCAAAGGAACTGACCGAGCAAGGCCAGACCCTAGACCACCACCAGCAGGCTCGTGATGGGAATATGTACATGTCTTGTTGGCTGTGACAAAATACTCAAAAGCGCCATAAAGTCTGCGACTGAAGGCCAAAGGGTCGACCAATATTAGTGCTTGTTTATGCCAAGTTTCCTTTTGGAAATCCCCTACGTTGTTGTTTACTTAATTGCTCGAATTGCATGGCAAATGGTATCCGCTGAACAGCGATAAATGTTATTATGTTTTCGTAAGTTTCTCAGTTCGCACAGCTGATGTACAACCGAGAAAATCGACCCAAAGTAGCACAAAGCCACACAAACTTAATGCATAAACTACACAGCGGGATGGCTCGATAGAAATGTTTTGCTTGATCCAATGTTAAGTGTTTATTACTAGATTTTTGTTCGATTTCGAAATTATGTGCGCTGCATAATACTAGTCTCGTTGATTTGCACACTTTGAATTTGTCATTTTGAAATTATTGGAATGTAAGTGTTCGAACAATTTCTGGGTTTACTGGTTCCCTATATATAACTGATAAGTAGCACACAAAATGAAAAATTTCTTTCGATGAATTTTTTTATAATTCCCTGTTTTGTGAAGCTAGATAAATAATCAATGAATAATTAAATTTTTTTTTAATTCTGAAATACAAGGAAAGTACCAAGTAGTACGCAATATCAACAAATATTGTTTCCAATTCAACAGATATTTGTAAATCAAAAAAAGTCTTTCGCAACCATATACTATTATTTAATGGTATATTGGTAAAAATATAAATTTGTCGAACATATTAATGGAACAAGTAAAAGTGCATTCTACGTAGTCTCCTTCAATATAATTATCGGTTGCAACTGAATAACAAAGCAGAAAAGTATTTTAACTAAGATCGGATTGTTTATGCAAAAACTAACCTACTCAAAAATCTGCTAAGATATCCTATATAAGACTAAACGTAATATGTTTAGATTCGCCTTTAAATATCACATAAAGTAACTGCAAGCAAATAAAGTGAAACTCTTCCGAACATAACTATATTTCCGCTAATAAAACTTAGCAAAATTCAAATGCCCAACAGTAGTGTCTCGTCTAAAAATTAGCCCTGTTTTGCATATTCCTTACAAGACTTTAAAGAACTTCATATTATATATCGAATATAATACTCTGAATGTTTCATATAAAGTATAATTGGAAGTGTAACATCTAAGAGCTTAGGGAATAAAATTTCTGGGATGGTAAACAAGGCATCAGTGAATGTAATCAGTTAGTATTTTATGCAGAAAAATTGCTTAAAAGCATTACTAAGTTTTTCCAATTAAGATGAATCAATTCGCAGAAGACTACTGCCATAAGGAGTTATTCGTATTTCAAATTTAATTTATTATTACATTTAATTAATTAGTATTTTATTTCATTACATTTATTTAAGTTCTAAACGTACGATAGCAGAATTAAGAATTATGATCGTATTCAGATCGTTAAATTTCATGGAAGAATGTATTATCGTACGCTAGGGCACATCTGGCATTTTTTATAATAGTTATAAAAATAATTATATTATATAATGAAACAAATACAAAAAGCTTATAAACATTGGCAAATATTAAATCTTGAGCATGAATGACTGCTATTAGCACTTTGGAGTGGACGAAACTGAGTCATCTCAATTATAACTTTTTCAGTTCATCAAGCAAGGTAAAAAGTGAAATTAAAAAAAAGGAAAATTTCGAAAGTAGTGCTACCTAATTATTAATACATGCTACTAAAACCGAAGGTAGAAGGTTCGATTCCTGACATGGCTAGCCAATATTAACTATTTGTCTATGTAAATTTCTAATAATTAAAGACATATGCGTTTGGATTCGCCCATAAATTCTAATACAGATAATACTACATGTGAAAGGAAATAAAGCGACAGTTTGTAAGTTTACACTCCATTTAAATCGATTCTATACTGTTGAACTGGAGTGTATTTATTATAGTTCAAAATTGTCTTTGCTATCACATTGCACGTTTGAAGTAAAACTTTAAGATTGCAGCTCTTTTGAAAAAGCGTTCTGCCATCATACATATACATATGCATTTGGTATATATAGCTATGTATAAAGTATATAAAAAATATTTATGTTTATGTATATCTTTGTGTAATACGAGTGCATAGTAAGCAGCGCTTTGTTTTCTTTTTGTTTTTACAATTCTGAATTGAGTATTATGGGCATTATATCAAAGTAGAACTGCCTGCCTGATGCTCAATACTTTGTCGGCTTGGAATTTTGTCATCCAAAGAACTGTGCCTCTCAAGCTCTTTGGACTTTTAGATATTAAATGCATGTCATGCTTGTTGTGCTGCGTATCGTATCGAGTATTTCTTGTTTTTGTTGACGTAGAACGTCATGCTCACCCTTAATGCTCCATTCTACGCTTTAAAAATTGTTCCAATTCTTAAAGTTGCTGACACATTATGTACATAGATATGTATGTATATATAAGGTACTATGTACGTTGCCACCACCACCGCCAACAAATGTTTGTTGTTTCTTCAAGACTTATGTCACAGTGGAAAATTTCCAAATGACTCTTGTGTATTTCATTGTAAGTTATAGGAACAAGAATAGTTTTCTTTAAGAAACATTGATAGAATTCTACACGCATTGCATTTGACAAGATATTTAACAGTGCTTAGCTCTCTTAAGCTATTAGGTTTATTTATCAATATTATTTTTTAAAGAATTTTCTCGACTGTGACTTGGAGTTATTGTAAAGAGATAAGCAACAGTTTGGATCAAACAGTGTTGTGCAATAATGAATACTTCATAGCTAGATGGCGCCAGCCATAAAAGCATACAAATTGCAAATATGTTACAAGTGCAAAAAATTGAAAATTAAGAACTCTAGTTGCGATTGTAGTAAAATGCTGGTTGTATTTTGTATGCCAAAACAGTTGGAATTTGAATTTATATTGCAATTTGATTTGTATATACAGCACTTCTGTGCTGACCATTGTGGGGGAGCAAAGTGGTGGCTGTAGTTTACTACTTAATGGGGGGTTAAGTTACCAAGCTTAGCGTGGAGTTGTGTCCAATCAACCGAGCGTTGTGAGCCTAAGATCTGCAGAGGTATAAGCTAGACCTCGTCGTTCACCAGGGCTGAAGAACACGACTTAGTCAAATTTTTTTATTTTAAGACACTTCAAAGGTTATGAATTTTTGTGTCATCAACAAGGTAACTCCTACATTTAAATTTTAGCGAAATTTTAGTTTTCATTTCCCCTTTTACATTGTAGACCTATGCCCTTTGGTTAAGTTTAAAATTATGAATGTGCGTGCTTAGTAGTTGTGGAAGTTACGAGAAGGTTTCGCAATGAAACTTAATTTATGCAAAAGTTGCATGCTCAACTTAGTTGAATTATTTGCATTCTAAATACGAAAAAAAAAACAGAAAAATGAAATGAAAATATGCGACTAACTGAATACTTTGTTAATATCTTTTTATTGTGTGTTAGGCAAGTCAGTGTCATAAGACATATTAAGTGACATCTGAGTTGGTGTGAGATTTCTGAAATGTGAACAATTGTAGCGAACTTTTAAGGATAACGCTAAATAATAGGGCTATTATTTTGTTAAAATTACTTTTTTTTAAATAAAAACTTTACCAAACCTCTTTTGTTAATTAAAATCCTATTTATGCATTTTTCTATAAATAAGATAAAAACTGTGTCTTTCGACGTCGATGTTTAGGATCATCGTTTATACAATACAATTCAAATTCGATTCCTTATATTAAATAAAAAACCGCATATAGAAAATTATAATGCTCATAACCAACATAAGATCAAGACATATCCAAAAAAAGCTCTGTTGTTCAATTACGTTACGCAACTTCAATGCTATAGGGTATCAGATAAACGAACCTACAAAAATTTTGGAGTGCACAATTTTTAAATCAAAAATTTTAACACGAAGCTTTGCAAGACCAACCATGCATCGTATAAAAGTAACTGTTTGAAGTGGGCTGTGTGTTTTCAAGAGCTCTGAAGGCAGAAAGATTAGGCGACCATTTGGTTTTAATAAAATATTTGCATAAGTCGCACAACACGTAAAGCAATGGCCCCGATGAAGAGGCGAGTTCAGTTAGCATTTTATTTCACGTTTGGAGTTAGCCAATTGGTCAACCAGGTGATGTGAGTCCGTCATAATTGATGCACTTGAAGCGCATATTGCAGAAGTTATTCGGAGGTATAGAGTGAAATATTCAAAATATGACCTAGCGTTCGTTGTTTTCTATGCTTCAGTAAATTTAAATAAATATTGGACAGAATTTTTTAGATTTTTTTTTTTGCTTAGAAAATAAATGAAGCGAGTTCATAAAAACTCACCTCTTATTGAGTTTGCTTCAATTGGCAAACTTCTATTCGGAAATATCTAAACATAAAATCCATGAAAGAAACATTGATCAAGCGTAAAACGCGTTGAAAAGCTCGTAATAAAGTTTCACTAAGAATATCAATGAAGTGATAAATTCATAAAAATGAAAAGCAAAATTAACAGCAACTGTTGCAAAAAGTCGAACATTTTCTTAAAATATTCAACAAAAAACCTTTTCAATATGCGCAAACACACAGTTTTGAATGGTTGGGAAATGTTTTAATTTAAATAATTTGTTCGTTGAATCGTATCACACAATATATAAGTTCAACTCCTTATTAAAATGCAACTTAGTTGCAAATTAGCTTACATTTATTAATAATTTATAGAATACATAAAATTTTACTATTTGCTTGTTATTTCTAAATAAAATACAGCGAATATTCAAAATTAAAATTTGCTCATTGTCATGTGAGCTCAAAGCTTAAGTAAAATTGCAAAAAGATGAGATAAATCGTTAAGCATTCTGTCACGTTTAAAACTTAAACAATTTTAAAGCTATAAATTTTAAACATAAACATTGCAGTCAAAGTGAACTGTTTAAGGAAGAAGCCATAAAATGCAAATTAATATGTTAGCAGCTTTAAAACATTTTAAACTAAGGTAGTAGCCGGTAAGAGATAATCATCTCTGTATCTCTGACGCACAAACTTGAATATTATTACGAAAGCAGCTACTAAGTAGCGATAATATAAGATAACAGACAAAGAGACACATTCAAGTATATAGATACTTTGTAGATATATTTATCTTAGCTTGTATCTACGTTTATTTACGCATGAATTGCGTACAATTTGTCAAAGATATTGAATGCGTTACAAAAATCGAATAATGCGTAAATTACAATTGTAATGTTTGGGTCAATTGAAATAACAAGTATCCTAAAGATACAATCAACTTAATAAGTTAAATGTTCATTGTGCAATAACATGTAATGGTTATGCGTTTGAAGCTTAATATATAAATCACAAACATACAATTTAGTCAATCATTTAGCGAATTTAGCAAAAGAATACATTTATTAATAATGTCCCTAATTACTCAATAGAATAAAATGCAAACTGCTTGCACTGCTTGGTTCAAGTAGTGTTAAAAGCACTTTGACTTTTGGAATGGCGTGCTAGTTATAGTTTATTATTAGAATAGAATACCAAAAGTACAGCTGGCTAGTTCTGTAAATGAAGATTGTGTAGGTAGCTATAAATACACGATAGGATTACTGTCTCACTAAACAGAGCGTCGTTAGGGATTGATAAGTGTAAGTTTTGCAGAAATGTATGATTTGGCGCCAATCGAATTAAATATAAGGATACGGTGTGCAGCCTAAATGTTCGCGTTCAGAAAGAGCTCACTATATAATATTTAACAGAAAATCAGAATTTGCCGCTAAGAGTTTTAGAGAGGCAAAAGATCTTCACTTTCATCAAGAGCCCAATCTACATTATATTAAAGTATCACCTATTCCCAAATTATACAAACACATCAATATTTATCCTAATTTACTAGTAAAAACGCACAATAAGCACCCACAAAAGGTCGCCATCCATCAATAACAATTTGTATGGCGATAAATTATAAGTAATTTGTATATTTTCACATATGTTTCACAATCAAAGTTTCAAGCGCTCATAATAATTAGTAATTTTTTCTCTCAAACGCTTATCGTGTAGTTATTGCTGTAAAAAATTCAAATATAACTCTCAAAATTCTTAGCGCTAAAAGCTGAATGATGAATGCTGAAAAATGCTTTTTACATCAGAAAACGCCAAAATAATTTAATTTGCAATAACTTATTTTGAAAGAACTATGCCTCGAAAATAGCATACACTGTATTTCATTTTAAAAAATTTACTTCGAAATGCATTTATATTCTGTTAAACTGAAAAACTTCCACGATATGTGAATTATTAAATTACAATATCTAGTGAGTTTCTCAGTTCTAAATATTTAATATGAGAAGCATGCAGCTGGCTTTTTCTTAAAAAGTAAGTATGTGTTTTTGCTTAGAGTTCGTCAGCAGGTTGGAAAATCATGTTCGCTAGATAAATAACAAATAAAGTTCGTCAATTTATTGTGACTTGTACAACGGATTGTTAAACTTGCACTTTGCTTGTTGTTGGTGTTAGTAACGCCATCTGCGTGTTGCTAGGGGAAAATTATCCCCTAGATTGGGAAGCGCTCAAATGAATTTCCGATAAATCTATAGCCAGTGAAAGACAGTATTATTTGCTCAGAAAATAAATTATTGCAAAAGTAATAGGATATTTGTGACAAACATACATATACAGTGGAAATTGACGTACCAACCTCTAAAAGCAAAGGTCGCTGGTTCGAATTCTGCTAATATTAAACTAAGAGAAACTAATTTCGAATCTCGTGTCATAAAAAGCTCTTAAAACTTCTAAATAAGTACGTCGAAATAAGCTGGATGTTTTTCCACGTTATTCAGTCACAGACAACTCTTATATGACATATTCTTTAGAATCTTTTTCATCATTTTTGGTTCGAGCAGTTTCACTCGTCTCACGAATTTGTCAGAAACTGGCTAAAAAAAATACAAACAACAGCAATGACACAATGACATCTGCATACGGTTCATCTCTAGAGGCCAAAGAGATTGATCTCTTTGGCCTCGTCGAGTCTGTAGTAGATTCTGACGAAGAGGATCTAGCTGAGAGCATTGATGTAAGTAAACAATTGAGATCATAGTTATTGTTCACTTGTAACGATTTTAGCTCATAATTTTATCATTTCTAAACCCTACCCTTGGGAGTACCAAAATTGCTAGAAAAACACACTATTACCTGTTTTAGGGAATAAAAACATGATACGGCAGTGTTTGTGACCTACAAGAGCAGGCCATTACTGCATAATTCACATGCAGGTGGCGCTACTAACAATACTAACAATAATAAAAAAATAAAACATAAAAAGCAATATTTTATTTGCCCTTTTCGTGATTAAAAGTGAAATATGATATTTTATATAATAGTAGACTGAAAATTAACGCAAAAAGATAGAATTTCCATCGTGTCTATTTACAGATCAGACAAGACTAAGTACACATGTATATTTAATATCAGTGCATAAAAATTCACGGAAAGCAGTAGAAGGCTCAGTAGTTAACAGCGAAGCTATCTCCAATGACCAAGTCTGAGGATGAGGTGACGAAAAGTCTCGTGTTTTTGTGCTACAACGCAATGCCACAGACAAGCTGTATGGAATAGTAATGTCAGAGCCGTACTCTTGTATGCGTTCGAATGTTGAACGATGTACAATATGTAAGAGAGTAAATTATTTAGGACTGAAAAGCAAATGGTTAGGATGACCGTGAGTGTGACAAAGAAATGATAACTTTGAAAAATATAAAAATAAAAAATAAATGCCTTGGTTTTACCATGTTTAAGGATAATCACTAAAAATATATATGTATGTATATATATAAATTTGCAGCAAGCAGACGCATGGCGAACAGATGGAAAAATACTTGTATCATAATTGGTCGTTGTGTGCATCAAATGTGTTTCAGCGCTAAAATGTTCAAGGATCGAAATGCCTGCTAAAGAATGCTTAAGTCCTCAGCAGAAGCAGCAGCCAATACAAAAAGGCGTAAACAAGTAGCACTTGTGCGACAGAAAATAAAAGAGGGTCTTTTATGGAAACTGCATCGAATCGGATTCTGAAGTTAATGCATTTATAATAGACTTTTAGTAGAAATATAGAACATAGGTACAAACAGTAACTTGAACAATTATGCTTCATAACTTTTGGCGCAGACATTGAAGATAATAACAATAATTTTGTGTTTATTATTGAAAATATAAACATTTCTTACTAGATGCGCTAAGTACCCGCAAGAGGGTGTGCGCATATTTTAGGTTCCCAGCCAACAGGGCATTGACGGTGACGAAATTGAGGACAGCTTAACTAAGTAGGGTGCCGAATCAACAGAAACAAGGGCTGGAGACGTAGGGACACCTTTAAGTTCTCTAAACACCAAATCGCAAGCAAGCGCTGCAGTCGCTTCGATGACGACGAACTACAAAACCGCCCGTTTCATGTGTGGTAAAACCGACCCGAAACTAGCCAAGCACATCCTGCAAATTCCTAGGAACGACTGCAGGCTTATGCTGGGCTTACTAACGGACCACTGCATGAACGCAGTCCTTGCAAAAAGGCCACCCCAAAGACTGTTAGCTTACGCGAATCACACGCGCATTTTGGACTACTGACCGTGACTCACGGCCGACAAACTCCTCTACGCTAAGGATCATACTCTATGTGTATCGAAATCTTGATGGGGTCGTCGCCATTGGTCCTGGAAATTTGAACTCGACTTCCTGTTAAAATAGTAGAGCATTTAAGGTTTAATACGGCTTTAAAAGATTGCTTATGTTTGTAGACTTTGTTTTGTGAAACTCGGTGGTCGATTACGCGGCTCTAAACCCAAAGGTCGGTGTTCCGATGCCAGCCTGCAGCACTGGCATAGTTAGCAACTAAGAAAGTCGCTATAATTTGAAGACAACGTCGATTGGATTCGGCTATAATTTGTAGATGTCTCTTTCCTTTGAACAGCTATTAATAGAGTTAGCTCCGTCTATGAAGCGATGATAGCATTGTCCAGCAAAATACCTGTATATATTTTTTGTTTTTAGACTGTTCTTTGAAAACATTTGAATATTGAATAGGGGACATGAGCTGATTAGGCCACTTCTGCACAAAGGATGTTGTATTTTTACTGTTGTCTTACTTATAAATAAATAAAGTTGTAGCAATATAGCATTGTTGTATTCATTGCATTATATTTTTATTGCACTGAATTGAGCATTTATCATAATGAATCGTCAAGTTTGTACAGGTCTCTTTACATGGATGCTCTTTACCAGCACCTACCCAGGGGCTGGTTAGAATTTAGTCAATTTGCTTTCTATAATTTATAATAATAATTATGAATTACATTTTTGCATATAGATTGACAGTATAAAATCGTAAGAAGTTGAAAGATTTTAAGAGTCTACCTAGTTCTACGCTTTTAAATATACTTAACATTTATTTTGTATATATTATATACCTCGCATTTCAAGTGCTAAAATAATAATTGTTTTTTTACACATGACACAGTTTTTTCTGCAAAGCACTTATATACTTAGTACATAAGCGTGTGTCATTTGTAAATATAATAAAATATAATAAAATACACAACAAAAGTTCAGCAAAATCAGCTGTTCAATATGTGAACGTGACACACATTATAAATGCAATAATATTTCGTATAGTCGTGGGCTTCACATTCAGCTGCACTTACAAAAATTTGTAATTATTTAAACTGCATTTTGTTAACGTCAAAGTGGAAACTGGTTTTCAGACAAATGTGGCTTAAAGTGTCAAGTTAATGACGGCAAAAGACTAACAAAAAAAACTCACGAAATACCAAGGCCAAAAGATACATATATACTTGTCGATATATATAAGCAATAGTCATTAAATGATTTTTCAACTGCAAGAAATCAAATTTGAAGATTGGAAACCAATGCTTGCAGCCATAAACGCCATAACTACAGAGTATGTTGGTGGGTACTTCTGTAAATCCGGTATCTAGGGGTCAGTCACAGGGTGTGAGCCAAGTGTTTGTGGGATTAGTGTTGATGATGTAGACAAAAAACAATAAAAATCAAATGGCTTAGAAAGCGAATAACTAAACCCCCACACCCAAAAAAAAAGCCAAAAAAAAAAAATAGAAATGAAAAACAAGAGAAAAAATAAAATACAAATACGCCTGGAACTGTGCTACATTCGGAGAGTTCGTATGTAAGTCAATGCGTTTTTTTTGTGTTTTTTGCGTAAGAACCCGGGCTTATGTAAATATCCTACCAAATGTGTGCAGTCACTGTCGTCTGCGGATTTTCAATGAAGCGGGCCAACAAAACTTGAACGTTTTAACGCGCTCTTTGTTTGGCTTGCTATTGAGGCTCTTGCCATCCATCTATCTAGTATAAAGTTCTTATTCTCTACATATTTTATGGGAATTCAAGTGTCTTTTACTTGACTTTGAAAACACATATATTATACGTATATATATATATATATATATATATGTATATACCATAGATAGTAAATGCTGCATAAAATGTTTGCCAACTAACTAAAGCGTATGGACGCGCGTATATATGTATGTGTGCAATAATGGAATCTGATAAAAACACACACATTTAATCAACATTACGTATGAGTGTGTTTGTAATATCGATTTGTTTCTCATATTTGTTGACATATAGACGGACATAAAACTTTTTTTTTCTGGATTTTATTTTTTATTTCATTTTATCAGTGTTACTGCTGGCCGTTTATTTACTTTGTTATGTGTACACTTAAAAACACAATCAAACGAAATTTTTGTCAAAAAATAATAATAAATTGTTTCTTCCGGTATCTGGTTTTTGACAGCGCATTGTTTGAAAATCTGTCAAGCGTTATTTTTGTTTTTATTTACTAAAACTCTAACCACTACTCTTTTCTAAATAAAAAAAAATAATTAAAATGTACCAAGAGTTTTAATACTCCCAGTTTAAACAGGGTGATGCATCTAGTGTTTGGATTTTAATCTCTCAATTGCGATAGATTTTTCAAAAAGTAAAATGTTTGAAGACACATGAACAGGGTGATGCATTTAGTGTTTGGATTTAAGACTCTCGATTGCGATAGATTTTTCAAAAGTAAAATATTTGAAGACACATGAACAGGGTGATGCATTTAGTGTTTGGATTTAAGACTCTCGATTGCGATAGATTTTTCAAAAGTAAAATATTTGAAGACACATGAACAGGGTGATGCATCGAGTGTTTGGATTTTATGCTCTTGATTTCGATAGATTTTTTAAAAAGTAAAATATTTGAAGACACATGAACAGGGTGATGCATCTAGTGTTTGGATTTTATGCTCTTGATTTCGATAGATTTTTTAAAAAGTAAAATATTTGAAGACACATGAACATGAACAAAAAGTAAAGTATCTGGTAAGCGACACATGATCAGGATGATTTGTCTAGTATATGGATCGATTGTTACTGTCGATTTCAATTTATTTTTAATTGATTTATTTATTTTTAAGTGACACATATTTAGTTTCTACCTAGATAGATACTAATTCCGAATGGTGGTACCGTTCGTGACGTACAGAACCGACTACAGAAAGCTAAGCGTACTTTTGCTGCACTTTTTCGAGTTTGTAGATCCGCCGTCATAAGAAGATCCACCAAGTTGAAAATTTTTAATACTTGCGTAAAGACGGTACTACTGTTTGGTAGCGAAACCTGACATAGCATTGGTCCTATGTCAAACAACAGCTACAATGCTTCGCCAATCGATGCCTTAGGCGCATAGTCGGAATATTCTGGCCTAGACAAATGTCTAATATGCGATTATGGGAATTAACTGGACAAAAAGGTTAACCGTAAATACATATGGCTAGGACACACGCTCCGCAAAGACCAGGAAAATATTACACATTACGCCCTTACCTGGCACCCCATTGGCGCTAGACGCAGAAGACGCCCCAGGACTACGTGGAGGCGTACGCTTATGAACGAAACCAACAAGTCAATAAATGAATTAAGAGATTTTGCTCAGGATAGACAAAATTGGAAAGTGATAGTAGATAGGTTAAGTTCTCAAAATAACGTTATCTTACAATAAAAACATATATATACAATATTAAGTTTCTACTCTGAAATTAACAAAATGCAATGTTGAAGCGAATGCGAAATTGTTAAACGCAAATACTTATATATCAATAAAGGCATCATTTATTTAAAAAAAAACTAATACGAAAGCGAATAATATTGATTCCTTTGAAAGAACCGAAGATAGATTTAATCAATCGCTATCTGTAAGGCAGATGAGATACTATACAAGAAATGATGGCTCAATGAGAATTAAATGGAAATGCAATAACAATTATAAAGATTAGGCCTAGCACAATGGAATACCATTTGTTTGTAGTAATTTTGAGGATTTCGAAATTTCTGTCATCACAGAAAAGCTAATAAGTGAGTGTTTGATGCGGATATTGGTCTGCTCTCAGCAACGGCACTGAAAAAGGAGTTGGAGCTGCCATAGCTTCGTTAATGATAAGCGCTATCGCACGAAAGTCTCTTAGTTTTTATTCGATCAAATTGCCAATAAGTTCTGAAACGATTTTTGGTTGCAACCGTAACCGTCGGTTGAAAACCGCAATATTAAGTGGTTTCTGAGCATCTGCGTTGGGCTATTGTCTTTGAGGAGCGGATGAATATTAACGTTACGCCAAAACTCAGCAACAGATCTCAAATACTATCCCCGAAGCAAAGAAAAATATATGAAGAACTTCATCGATTTTGAGCATCTACTTGCAGTGGATGGAGTTTTTTTTTTGCCATAAAGTAACTTTTCAATCACAGTTTATTAATTTTTAATATATTGAGCCTTTTTTTCTATTTCAGCACAATGAAATTTCAAGTACAAAAAAATGGTGCACCCTTTATTTTTACTTAACTGCCACTTTGTTTGTTCAATGACATGTTTGTCGCAGATAAGAAGAAAAGTAGAAATTATTTATAAAAAAAGATAAGTCATAAAGTTGCGCCATAATTTTACAAATTGACCAAATATAAATTAAGTTTCTTACGCACGTGCAAATTGACGCAAAATGCAAAATAATTTTTAAATAGAACATTTTCAGCTGGCAGACATTTCGACCAGTCTGTCAGCTAAAAATAGTATTAAATTGGATTTAAAAAAATATGCACAGTGTGAGAAAAATGTATGCGTACACTTGGAAAATTTTAAGAATTCGTCTTTTTCTTTGGTTGAAATATTTTTACTGCGAACAGAACTTATTACATAATTAAAA
The DNA here is from genome assembly GCA_035046065.1 of Chymomyza procnemis. Taxonomy (NCBI): domain Eukaryota; kingdom Metazoa; phylum Arthropoda; class Insecta; order Diptera; family Drosophilidae; genus Chymomyza; species Chymomyza procnemis. The sequence continues at coordinate 2,807,223 of JAWNOJ010000023.1, read as the reverse complement.
TGATAAGTTCAAGGGCATAGTTCTGTTTTCTACTGTAGCCCAGACGGATTTCGTTTCAAATTCCGAGTGAAATAAAATCTACTATTCCAGGATAATTCACAAATAAATTAAAATAAATAAACTCTGCAAAGGCAGAAAAATCTCTATTAGTCGCTGTTCGAAGAGAACAGGGACCTATAGTTTATATCCGAATCAGATCGGCAATGTCTTTAATTAATAGAGATTTTCGAAGGCAAATAGCATCTCTTTGCTAGTTATGTGAGTGCTAGGCAAAAGCATTAGGTTCCTAGTTAAAATAATGTATATTCTCGACTAACGAGTCACGATGCATCTGAACTCGATTAACTTTTAGGGTCAATAGCTTCTAAACTCTTAGGACTGATTCTCGTTTATAACAATTTGCCAAAAAAGGTGAATTCAATTTCACAAATTTTTTGGCTTAGAAGATTTGCTTTAAAATTGATGTGTTTTAAACAATATAATTAAAAAAGAAGCTAATTTTCAAATAATTATTGAAATGTGTGATGTTTGTTATAAGTGTCTACTTACTAGATTCTATATCTATAATACAATTAAATATAGTTTGGTCACATGCAAAATTGTTAGAGACGGGGAGTCCCTGGACGGCAAAATTTTTGCACTCACTATATTTCTTATTGGAAATGTTGACAAACATTAAAATGCGTCGTGAGACAAACAAAAATCCATTATTCAAACGTACTTGGTACAAAATAACCTCAAAAATATATTATAAATATATAATTTTCAAAATTTTGCGCAGTTTGAATTAGAGAACTAAAGATATTTTGTTTAGCTTAAAAAAATATTCAGATTTAGATAAAAGATAGTTTTTTTTTAGTCTATGCGGGGTACCTACCGTAGCGGAGTGTAGCAGACAGCGTAGAACTGTGCGACGATTTGCGTGTGGTAATTGTAGCAAAATTTACTTAATTATCGTTGTAATGCTAATTATAATAATTAGCTAAATTATAAACATTTTGTGCTGCATGACAATGTTAAGTTAGACGAGTCGGTCGCTTTAACAGTTTACATTATAAATGGGCGCTTTACGTTATATACTTAAGAGTTTATTTTTTATTTTCTTTTTGCAAGTCTTTATTTTCTATTTTCTAACCTACTTTACGCTTTTTCTTAAAATTTTATTGTTTTGTTTGCTTTTTTATTTGTTGTTTTTGCAGGCGCAAAGTGGTAACAAATGTAGTTTTAAGGCCTTGTCGTTATTAAATTTTAAATCATCCGGTCTGTTTATTTTTAGCTTCACGTACATGCAATCGTACGCCGTACAATGACTTTTGCCAATATATGCCACAGTGTTGGTAAGAAAGTTGAGTTTTTGTTTGCTTTAATTAAATTTAGTTCAATGTCTTTGTCTCTGTGATTGTAAACAATTGCACAACGTTGCGATTGGTAAAAGTTATTGTCTCTTGTTTGGATTTATTGGTAGTAGCAGCAAGATCTATAGACTTTTGTGCGTTCACGTTTCAACTTATATAAATATATGTATGTGTATATATATGTTTCGTCGTTAAATGTATGACAAAATGCTGGGGTCTGATTTGCACGCACGGTACGTTCTAGTTTTAGTATTCTCTCGAATTTTACCACCCTCCAATGCGGGCGCTTCGATTTTTCTGCACAAAAAATGTTTGGTTTGGGGGCGGACGATGACTACAGCAACGCAGTGTCCCCCAATAACAAAGCAAGTTCACGGAAAATATATTCAAAGAGCCGCTTTTAAAATAAAAACAACCAGACGTTGAGAAATCTATTGAATTGCATTTATTTGCTAAATATTGCGTGTTGTTATGGTTTAATTTAACTTGAAATGAGGCACGGTAAAATTGTGGCTAAAAGCTTTACGAGTTAAACGCTTAGATTTTTCAGAGTATCGGCTTTTACAGCTGCGGACATAACACAACACATGCGATTATCGTGAATGGTAAAAATCAACTGAGAGCCCGACAGTCTGACGTACAGCTGATGGCTTAACTAGCGTCAGTGTGTGCACACCAAGTGGCACAAAATGTGCTATAAAAACGCGTTACATTGCCAAAGCTATCGATAAGTGGCGCTTGATATCGATATTTAAAATTAGTATAATGCTTGCCTGAAGCGTTGTGCTGGTAGCTATTTGTATTTGCAATATTGCGCTATATTGAGCATTTTTAAATAAAGTTGCACTAAAACACTAATATGCTCGTTGTTGTAATTATTATTCACTCTTCACGTTTTCTTAGTGTCTCCTCCAGATTCATTCCACTTGCAATGGCATATACAGTAAAGGCAAATTTTGCCACCTTTAAAACAATTCAAAAAATGTTTAAAAATAATCATTAGCAAGTAAGTTAGAAACAAACCTACATTAATATTAGTTGCCAAGTTAATATCGAATATGCCCAGCGCTGTAAAAGTCATGGGTTGTTGCACTTTTTGTATGAAAAAAAGCACACTTTTCTTATAACGCTGCTGCTGATCCGGCCATGTTGAATGAAATACCGCATCACAGAGTTCACTGCAATCATCCATTAGGCAATTGCATAGATAGCATAATGGAAATGATTGTAAAGTCACGGCTATCATGTAGGACACAATGCCCAGCCTTCCAGAATTATCGGCAAATGCAACAAGATTAATAGAAGCAATGCCCAAAATCGAACCACACAAGACGAATTGCATGAAAATTGTGCAGGAAATGAGTGGTCGCAGTATGGCACAGAAGCTATAAGCCAATAGCACAGATTTAGTTGCACTAATCAACAAATTTTTGTTTAAAGGTTCTTCTAACTTACTTCAACATAATCTTATGAGCCTGTATGCACTCCACCAACTGATTGTATTTTTCATTATCGTTGAGCAATTTGTGCTCCTCTGAGACATCGCTGCTCAAATTTTGTACGCGTGCTTTGAGCAATGATATGTGTCCACGCAGCGCATTCACAAAGATGACCGCATAGGAATCAACGACTGTACCCGCACTTATGCCATGACTTATGGTAAAATATTCCATACATGAATGTATTATCAATTGGGTTTTATCCTCACGCCATTTAAGAAACGGTATGTAAATATTAAATGGCGGATGTCCTTGAATCAGTCCATCGATGAAGCTGGATGTCACATAACAGAAATAGACAAAAGCAAATCCCAGATACAGCTTATTGCCACTTGCAACCATTTTACGTATAGCCAGTTTTTCTTGCTTGGTAACACAAAATCGATCAAGTGCATCAAAACATTTATTGGCCTTCTCCAAATCCGGCATATAAATTTTAAAAGTCAATAATTTAAGACTCAGACAACAAGAATTAATCCATAGCTGTAGAGATTGCAGCAGCTCAGCAGGTGATATCACGTGATAGTACATAGCGAAATTCATTAAGAAACTTATCATCATTATGAAAAGCCAAAGTTGCAAAGGTATGCTATTGAGCAAGTTAAAACCAATCAGTTTCAGTGCCTTGAATATGTACAGATTTGACTCGCGCGAGGCCGTCGAATCTGCCAAAAATGCCGGATTAATGCGCTTGAAAATCATTCTGCAAAATGAATATTACATTTTCTTCGATATGCAATCTCTTTTATACCTTCTCGCATTTGTATCCATTATCGCATTATGTGTTATTTACCCTGCATGGATTTGTAATTTGCATGCATAAGCATCTACTTAATTGTTTGTAATTTTCCTGCCCATGGGAACCTGAGCAGTGCTATAGAGCAAATATCTATGATTAATTCGAAGGTCAAGCTTTTTAACGATTTCGAGTGAAACAAAACATTACGTACGAAATAGGTACGAAATCGTATTATTATTTCTTTGATTATATATTAAGAGTAAATGTCTTTGAATTTATCAGGTGGACAAATAGAAGACAACCAGTTCTTTCTCATTATTTGAGGTTTAATATAAAACACTGATACTCATACTTTCAACAAACTAGCTGCGCCCTGTAGAGGGTTTTTTTAATAGTTTTCATTTCAGTTTTGCCTCTTAACTTACACTATATAAACAGTATACGGAACCAGCTTTGAGACGTGACGTTCCTCGACTTCCACGTCATATTCGCTTTTTTAATTTTTTGAAACCAATGCCGACAGGTTTTTCACTAATCCAACTAGCCATTTGAAATGATGGCGTCACCTTTCGGAAAACACCGGACTTGTTATAGTTGGCATGGCAATGGTTTAGAATTAAGAATCCTGTACATCACCGATTGTACATATATTATATTATATATGTTTTCTTGTAGCACAAGATATGTAAGCTGCTGTATCAGCTGTATAAACAGTGTTGCCCAAAAATAGGTAGCCAAAATATTACCCTTTAATTAAAAAATAATTAATAAAAAGACTTACTAACAGCCATAAAGTTTATTCTCAAGCCTAGTAAAACTTTTCAAAAGTACATTCTTCTATCTATGTGAAACTTTTTAACAAAATTACTGCGCATCGATTCGCCTTTTAGAAAAACATTCAACCAAGCATTGCATAACAATGGTTCCTGCAAAAGAGTACTTTCTGAGATATACAATACCGCCATACCAATAATAACATCATTGAAGCCAATGTCAAAATATATTTAAAAATCACCAGAACCAGCGTACTATGGTTTATTTTTCCCTTCATACGCCCAATACGCCCCTACGCCCCTTTCAAGTCCCAAAGGCAGAGACAATTTTTCACCCAATTCAACCAATATTTTCTATGACTGGTAGTTGTAGCGATCTGCCCGATTATTCTAAGATTATTGTTTTTAATACTAATGAAAAAATAAATATACTTTAGCACCTTAAATGAATTAGCAACTGTAATGTAGTAACACATAAAAATAAAATAAAAAAAGCAGGAAAGTGAACTTTAATTAGACAAGTACACCATTTTGAATTTATATCTTTAATTGCAACCCCAATTTTTCCCATTTATTGCTATGGAATTTTATACAATCGAACAATGTATTAAACTTATGCAATTATTATATTTTTTTTGATTATTTTTCGCAATTTGTTTTATTTTGTATAATTGTGGCAATCGGATTATCAGTGTTCTTCGCACTTTTATAAAGAACAGGCATGCTATTCAAAGCTTAGTGGGCTGCTGTGAGCTACAAAAGTGGGAATTACTTTTTAAAAGAAACATACCAAGATTTTCTTGTATATTCTTTTCCCTATAGTTTAAAATTGATTCTGATTTTAAAATTTTCTAAGTTATATAAAATATACAGTCCTAGAATGATAAAACCTGATCAGGCTATTCTTAAGATGAGTCTTTTTTTTGTCTATACTTATAGAATGTCAAAATTTTTAAATGCTTGCAATTTAAGAGATTAACATCCAAACACATGCCACAGTTCCCAATTTTGGGGCAAAGAAAACGAAATTAATTTAATCTTGTAATCTGCTTCGTCCATAAGAACTTCTTAAGAATAGGAAGAGATTTGTTTCATAATCATACATGGCGTTTTTGTTGCATAGGCTGCCTTTATTCTAATTTTGCTTACTCTAATGTCTCTTTAGAGGGTATTACAGTGAACTTTTTGCGCCAGGCACATATTATTGTCCACCAAGTACTGTGTCTCTAGTAACAGGATACGTCATCATCTCCTTCTGCCTCTTCAGCTAAAAATTAACGAAAAAAAAATATTCTCTTAATTAGCTAGTCGGCCAGTTATTGGATTAACGCTCATGGGAATCAGTGAACTCTGCGTAGTTCCAAGCTAAGTCCCTTCAAGATACTTACACAAGATTTGCAGGCCAAACATGAGGGCAAAACCCGCCAGTGCAGCAATATAGGCACGCCAACCTGATTGACTCTCATTCAGTATTTCGAAGAAGACTACATAGAGCAATGTTCCAGTAGCTATTCCTTGTAGTATGCCCGAAGGCACACTGGGTCGGTTAGAATTACCCTGCTGACTTATGGCAATGCCTATGCCAATACCAATTGGCGTGACTATCGAAAAGGTGCACAGATAGATAATGGCCAATATAGTCTTCGTGCGTGCCACTAGCAGCTCCATACCCACACAGAATGCCAGGACAAGTTTGTGTGCAGCAATGGCAGCAAACATAAACCAAACGGTGCCAACCGATTTCTCCAAGCCTATAGCCATGCCTTCGAAAAGTTCGTGCAGTGACAATGCCAATATAATGCCCAAGCCACGCATGGAGGAACCCATGCTATCCGCATCTTTGCTTAAAACAGGTGACACATGCGAATGCCCATGAGCTTCTTGACTCTGCGTCACAGTGGGATTTGACTGATCTATTCGAACATCTACAGTAAGTTGTTCTTGGTTTTCACTGGACGGCAAATTCACAGGACTGTGCCGTGTGCTATGTGCGCGCTCAAATGCAGCACTAGCGAGCGATTCCTTTCGGCTGAGCTTGGACTGATGCCGATGCACAAATTTATGCATACCCTCATCCAGCATGTACATCATAAAGAAGCCACTGCACATAAGCATTTCGGGTAGGGCAAAGGGCGTAGCTGCTAGCATCTGACAATGTTGCAATTGCTCCACCACTTCAATAACATCTGGCAACATATGCAGAAACGTGGTGCATATAAGCACTCCACCTCCAAAGTAGAGCAAACAGCGTATTACCACCGAAGAGCGTGTAGCCTCTGGATCCTTTTTAGTCCATTTTAAACAACGATCCAGCATATAGGGTAGGCTGCCGCAGATAACAGTGATAATGAGCAATACAACCATCGCTACTATTTTGGCAACAAGCGGATTCCCACTACTGCCAATTGGTTCCGTGTGAACATCCATATCTTGGGTGCTTGAACGCAACTCATTAAAACGTTTTAAGTACTGGTCTTCGTACATCTTGGTGCGTTCAAATTCGGACAAAGAGTGCTGTGTAAACGGGACAAGCTCTCTGTTTATATTCAAATTGTACTCCCAACTAAGTAGAATGCTCCATAATCTATGAGAGCATGAGCACTGATTGACACATGCGTGGTAGTAGTAGATAGTGTGTATATGACTACCTTAGCTGATAAGCTCTGATAATATACTCATACAATTTTTAAACTGCATCCATCAATGAACTTTCTGATTAGAGCGTATTCTTATCAAGTACAGTGAACACCAAACCAAAGTTTAAATTGTCTGGGGGCTCTGCTGGCTGAAATTTCAAAGCTACTTTTTGTGTACCTTCCATTTGTCATGGGACCTGTCGCTATTTGGCCAGACTTTTTGTAAATTTCAGCATGATAACTACAGTAGAGTTTTGCCAAGCAAAACGCCTGCATACATTTTCAGCATGATATCATCACCAAAAATATTCGAAAGCTTTGGGTGTCGGAGCATATTTTGCGGTTCGATTTGATTTAAAGCTGATAACTCTTTTTGCTTGGTCTTTCCTAGCCGCTAAAAGGTCTATGAAATGATAGACAATTTAATATATGGCGGTGAAGGGTAACTTTAGGTTATAAGTCGCTTGTGCAACAGTTTACTGTTTCCATATAAATTGGTATTTGGATTTTTAAAAATTTATGCTAGTAATAACAATTGTCAATAATGACAATTGTTGAGAGATTTGGTCAACGTCTTTTCGCCTTGCTGTGCGCTATAATTTAAAAATCATTATTATCGAAGATTAAGTGAATACCGTGTCATGACTATAGTATCAGTGTGCTTTTTTCTTTACTAAAGTATGATTATGCGTTGGTATGGTATCTTTTATAAGATAATATCACGCATGGGACAGGCAAAACTAAAGACGTCTGCCAGCATATCGCTTGGACTTTATTAGTGAGGCTTCAGACCCGGTAAGTCTACCATAGACCAGGTCTTCACAAGAAGAAGACCCATGAGAAACGAATTGACACACACCATCTCTTTGTCGATTATAAATGCGAGCAACTGTATGCAACACTGTTTGAGTTCGGTATTCCTGCGAAATTGATTCGACTTTGCAGAATGACAGTGAGCACTACCATTAGTTCTGTCAAGGTAGGAAATGACGTATCCGAACCCTTTAATAACTTGTGAGGTTTCAGAGAAGACGACCATCTATCGTGCAATTTCTTCAATTTCGTAATTGGGTACGGATGGATATACATCGTACTGACACTATTTTCTACAAAAGTGACTGTAAGCGAGTGAAGAAGCCGTCTGGGGATACACATGTCTGTGAGGCAATACACGCGATTGATAGATCTGCTTACTATAATCTTTAACGGAACCTTCATAACCATATTTTAGCTATTGCAGCTATCAAGGCACTCAATGGGTTATGAAATCGCAGACAAAGTTACCAGAAGAGACTATAGCGGTTTAAGCACTGAAAACATTTCCCTAATATAAAGTAGGGAAGAAGAACAAGAGAGAAAAAAAACTTATGAGATGTTGTCATCTACAGCGTTTTAAACGGCACAAATAAAACTAGCAGATTCTACGAATAGGATGACAAAACTGCGGTCATTAATTGGGAACCTGCCCATGGCTGATGCACGAAGAGATGATTACTATTTACGGATATAATACAGAATAAAAACTTTATTATACTATCATATCTATATATTATATATAAATGGCGAGCGGTGTTTTTGTGAGTCACGGGTGTTCCCACAAACCGCTTGACGGATTTTGGTAATTATTTTTAAAAACCTTTGTATTAGCGAGACGAAGATTATAAGCTAATATTTTTTGCGTTTAGTGGTTGGTGAGTTAAGAGCATTTGAGATCGTTTTTTTTTTCTCGTAAACGAATTTGAGAATTCAATACACATTAAGCATACAAAGCGTTGTGTGAGAGAAGAGAATGACTACATATAACGTCACCTAATAGCTGTACTCTTTTTTTATATGTGTTGTAAATTTAGTATTGTCTGTCAAAAAAATTGCATTTCGACTTTGACAGTTGTCATATTTCATGGTTTTAAGTTCCCGATATGTATTATATATATGTATTTTGCGGTGAAATTGTTTTGAGGTGACAAAATTATCTTCACACGTGATTATAACATTTGCGATTTATTTCAGTGATTTTGCAGTGAAATTATTTAATCTTTAATTCTATTTTATTAAAAATAAATTTGAGTTAAAGTAAATCGATTTGATAAAATTCGGAGTATTGATATTTGCTCAATATATTAATTTGGATTTGCTAATTAGATTTAATCAAAGGAAATTACGTTCGGAGGAATTCTCCGAGGTTCGTACGGAGGTTCGCGAGTATATATATCTATTTTACTTACTTTTACTTTTTTTTGTGTTTACGTTTCAGATATTGAGCCACTTTAAAACAGTCAAATTGTTTGTTTGTCGGTGGATTTAAATGGTTTCCTTGAGAATGAATATTATTTTTATTTTGGCCCATCAGCAAGGTAATTTTTGCGTTTGAGCAGTCTAACTATCAATTCGGTTCTAGATAATTTCCAGCGATCTGAAGTACAAAAAAATAAGGCATGACCGTATGTATGGAAATGTAGTATATTCTATAGCCTATAAAAGTGGAAGTAAAAATATAATATGCATCCTCAGACCAGAATAAACAACAAACTCAATTCAAACTCTTTTAAAATTTGATGATCTAGGCTTAGATAGCGTTTATTCTTCAATACAAAAGAAAAAAAAACTGTTGCTTTATTATTATTATTATCATTCAAGAATTTATTTATTTTGATTTATTTGATTCGTTATTTTTTATATAAAAATCTATTTTCATTTTTAATCATATTTGTATTATGGTATTAAATTTAATTTTAAAGTAATTACTATGACTTGAGTGTTTTTGTTCATTTAGTTATTTAAGTACATATCTTCAATCTAAAAATAATTCAATTTGATTTTAATGCTCTTATGAAGTGAAGTTGAATAATATTGAAAAATATTTGCATTATCAATATTTTTGTTTTTAATTATTAAAATATATTTTCGGTTTACGCTCTAACATGTCTAAAGGAGTTCATTTTAGTCATTTCTGTTTTTCTTATAAGCGTCTAATTTAGACAATTTAATGACAGCATTAATATTGAATGATAATGTATGTGTCTGTGTTTTATGGTTTGGTCCTTAAAAGTCATTTTGTTTGCTCTCTACACGCAGACTCTATCTTCCTTGTAGTACATATTGGATGTTTTACGAGATTTGCTTATTACAAAGTAGTAGAAATAAACCCAGTGCCCAGTTTCAATGGGGCTGATCACGATTGCTTCGGATGCTGCACGGGCGGCGGAGGCGCTGGCTTAAAGCACTGCAGCAAGAAGGCCGTATAGATGACGAATGCAACCGCCAGTGCAATGAGCGCATACATAAAGATGTTTAGTTCCGGCTGACGGAAGCGATTCTTGCGCAACCATTCAAGAACTTCGTCTTCGGACAGTAGATCCCCTGTTAAAAAGTTTGAAATTATAGTTTGTACACTTGAATTGAAGCATATCTTTTTACACTTGCCTCTGTATATGCTGGGAAAACGTCGACGGAAGTAGACCATAGCCGGCAGCTTGGTAACACCCCATTTTTTGGCATAACGTGAATCGGCCATTTTGACAAAGGTAATATCCAGATTATCCGTTTCACTATCAATATTTTCCAGCTTTTCCAGTGCGGCTATACTGTCCTGTTGATTGTGTTCATCTGTGGCAAATTGTAAAAGCATTTAAGTAGGCTTTGTATACTGAAAGTAATAGGTCTGTCAACTTACAGAAGAACACCGATAAAAATTCGTTTTCTTCGAGTAGTTTATCGAGCATTTTACGATTAACTTCCTCAATTTCGTTTTTAATTTCGAAAACATCCTGGGACGTTAACCAGGTAATAACCTTATCATGTTGATGTAAGTCACCATCATATAAAACCGGTACTTGTTTTCTGCAGTAAATATTAATAATTATATTATTTTTGAAAAACAAAAACCTTTTGCAATTATAACTACCTGAAATATACCAACGACGGTATATTTACGATTTCGTATTTCTTTGCTGCCTCAATGCTGGCTATCTTAACAAAATCAATGCCAAACATATCAGCCTCACCATCGATTTCTTCCAATTCTTCAAGTATTTCCTCACATTCTGCACAGTCGTCATCATCTTTAAATATTATTAGTTTTGAATTATACGCCATGGCTGTTTTGCGAATTTTGGTTAACTTACAAAAGAAAACTACTAGAAGCGTAGATTCGGCCATTAGTCGTTCCAACATGCGTTCATTAACCTCTTCAATTTCATCAGCCAGTTCCCGATTGTCATCGTCAATAAGCCATTCCAGCACAGATTGTTCGTTTTGTAGATCACCCTCAAATAGCAAAGGATTTCCATTACTATTATAAGAAAAAAAAGCAATAAATAATAAATATGTTACATACATACATTGTAGGGATCTTTTTTTTTATGTCAATTTGGTTTCTTGAATTTTAATTAAAGTCTATTATTGTCTTTGCCCTCTTAAAAGATTAACAAAAGTTTGAAAATATTACTTGAAATTTTTTAAGCTGTACTGGCAATGATCAAAGAGACTACCGGTCAATTAGTTCTCGGGATATAATGGAGATATATCAACAAGAAATCAAGCACAGTGAGTTCTTTATAAAATGGAACTTCTTCTAAATGCCATATCTGTAAAGGAAATGCGAAATTTCAAAACCAGACCTAAATATTATGTAAATAAATATATATTATATGCCTGGGTTCCAAAGGCAAAGATCAGGATTGCAAAAGGTTCTAGAGGGGCACTGTACTAATACAACAACTCATGTTGGACTAAATTTCGTCGGATATGCACCTTACATTTGGGAAAACCATTTTTTAGTGCCCTTGGAAGAGAGCCCATAGCGGATGTCGCTTTTTTGAAAGTTCAAATAAGTTCACTGATTTTAGTACTTACCGGAAGTAAACCAATGCAGGGAACGTTTTAATGGAATAACGTTTCGCTAGCTGAGGATCTTGAATCTTAACCATATGTATGCCAAAAACATCGCATTCGTCATCAATAAGCTCAAGGCCCTCCAATATTTGATCGCATATATTACAGTTGATTTTATCTAAAGAGCAAAGATGAAGACGCAATATAAGTCAATAGTTTCCGAGTTATTAGGATAGCTCAAAACTTTTAGGCAATAAGCATAAATAATTAAATAGTTTACGGTATTGTTTTAATTTGATTTAGAGATAGAGAGAAAGCGCAAAAGAAAACGCAAACATAAAGGTATTCGCGCCCAAACTAAATTTTTCAAATACTCTTCAAAATTGCTTTAATATCAACGCCTTGTTTTGAATATGAAACTCAATTTAGCTTCCTTTTTTTTATATTTCTAATAGACAGAATTTAGTTTGGTCGTAATACAGTTGAAGCTTGGTTTTAGTAAAAGTTTCAGAGAAAGGATATTGAGTGTAGATTTTGTAAACTCATACAATTGGTGGCTAACTTGTTAGAGCTCAAAACATGCGCGTTATATATTTATTTTTATTTTTCAGTTATTGGGAACTGCGATTTGTGCATCGAATACCTTGTTTTTGGATACGTTTTCTTTTACGTGAAATGTAGTTTTGTACGAATTGGCTGGATGAATGTTTGGTGGTGTTCAGATCGTTGTCTTTTAATGCAGTGGGGGAGCAAAAACTTCGGCAGAAAGCGGGTTGCTTGCCCTTACGCTCAGGCGGTACTGAGTGGCATATTGTTTAAAGGATTGGATTTGTTTGATTTGATTTGATTTGATTTGATTTGATTTGATTTGAGTTGGTTGATTGATTGTTTGATTGTGTTTTTGGTGCATTTTGTGTTGTTGGTGGAGAGGCGTAAAAGGTATTTAAAACATATTGGATGATAAAATGCAAAGTATTTTTGTAAATTGATCAACTTTTAATTACTTACAGAAGTAAACGGCCAAATATTGTGTTTCCTCAACCATAGTTTCGAGCATTTGACGTGTAATGAGCTCTATGCGATCTTCGGTTTTTTGTGTTATAAGCCATTGCAACACCTCCTCCTCTTCGCTCAATTCGCCTAAGAGTTGAAAACCAGCGTACATGTAGGTCAAGTGTATCTCTCAGATATTTTTAGCTTACCTTCAAACACATTCGGTATGCCACCCTCGAAATAAACCAATGCCGGATACTCGTGCACACCATAGCCATCGGCCACGGAAAAGTCCCGCGTCTTGACAAATGTGATGCCATGCTTATCGCAATCGTCATCTATGTTCTCCAATTCCTCAAGTACCTTGGTACATTGCTCACAGCCATCGGCATCTGTTTTTTTATTTCAATTTTTTTCGATTTTGGGAGTATGTGCAATATAGAAATTAATCAACAAGAAGTGCAACATGTGGCAGGGCAAGACAACGTACTACAGCAAGCACTACACATACATAAACTAAGCACATAATATAGTTCGGATTGGAAAATTATAAACAAAAAAATAAAAAAATGTATATATAAATTGACGATAATAGTGGGCGGCACAGCTAAGAGTGACTTAAAACAGGGTTTATAGTACAAGAAGGTGCGGTATGCAGCTTATACAACAACAAATGTTTATGGTGCAGAAGGGTTACGGTGCAAATTGTGTGGAGCTGAAAGAAGAAGAGTTGACTGAACAGTACAGGTAGGATTATTGATTCTGGGAGTTATCTGTGGGAGTTGGTAGTTCGTGGTTTCATTGTAAGTTAGCAGAGAATCGAAACCGGAAGAAAGATTTAACAAATAACTTTTGCGTTTGGCAATAGCTTATGTTGGTTCAAATGATATAATATATAAATAGCACTATTTACTACATTTTTCAACACGTTTATGAAAATTTCGTGTCAATTTTAAAGTTAGTATTAAACTTATTATTGTTTCGCTATTGATTTCCGACAAATTTATGTGCATGCACAGTATTCCCCACAAAGACGCTTAAAACAGAAGAGCTGTTGCCAGAGCGGCTGATATGTCCTAAGTAATACTTAGGAAGGCATTAAGGGCAACACTGTATGTTTTTTTGACTAAGTAAGCTTGCCGAAAAGTTACGTTTGTAATATTACAATTTTATTTTAAGCTTAATAATTCGCAGTTCTCTTTTATGAATTGAATATACAAGACTGCGTTTAAGAATTGCTTAAATTATGACTACTTTATTAAAAAAGAGGGTCTCGAGGTCTACAAATTTGAAATGTAACAACTCTTTAATGCAATTCTTGCAAAAGCGCAAACTTTCAGACTGATTTGTTATTGATTGTACGAAAGTAACTTTCAGAAAAGCTACTACTATAAATAAAAATAAATACCGACTAGTAAGACTACGGAATATTGAAAACACGATTCTTCAACTCTACCATTTTTCGTATATCCGTTCGATTCTCTGATATGAGTTATTAATACAAGTTCTGGGATATGTGGATAAACAATTATGGGACACATTCCGATTTCACGTTCAGTTTTGGATAGATGTATGTAAAAAGTTAGATATATCATGTTGCGCTACCATCATCATGTTTGTTGGCTGTTGCGGCGGATTCCGTTGCTGCCGCCGTTGCACCCTCTGCACCAGGTTCAGCTGCCTCTGTTTCGCTGCCAAAGGCGGCGGCAGCACTGGCAGCACCACCCTCCTGCTGCTGCTGTTCACGTTCCTTTTTCAGACGTGCCTTACGAGCCGCCTTCGAAGTGCAAATATCGCACTTGGTTTTGTTCCCTTTGTTTAATATTTGTGCGTTACATTTTCAAGTCAAGTGTAGTTTTACGTATTGTTTTAGAAATTATTTTTGTTTTGTTTTTAGAAATAGAAATAAATATGTAAAAAAATAAACAACTTGTTTGTTAGATACACATGTACAAAGAGCGCTGATAAACGGCTTAAAGATATAATTCGTTTGTAAACTTGAAACTTTTCTTATAGGTTAACCACATAACATAGTTCTTGTTAAAAGACAATTCCTGAGTTTAAAAAAATAGTATTATACGGCTGCAAACTTTTTGCGCAAAAGTGTGAGCACAAGATATATAGAGTATTTTTGAAATTTAAAACAATAGAGGGAGAGTGAGAATCAATTGATTTATGTACTTCATATACGCTTGCGTCACCAAATCGATTGCAGCACTAAAGCCTTAGAATCTAGCGCTTGATAAATTCAACTTGTTATGGCAGTTATTAAATTTATCAACCCTCTGGTGAATAAAAACTTACAAAAGTAAACAGCTATGGAGCCAGACTCTTCAATTAATTGTATCAGTCTTTCGCCTTCGAGATCTTCAATAACATCTCCACTTGGATCCTTTTGCGTAAGCAACCAAGTGAGGATTTGTTCTTCTTCATAAAGATCCCCTGCATAGTAGAGAACAGCATATTTTAGACAAAAACACATTATTTGTGATAACGACAAACGAACCGGCGTATATGACTGGCTCCTTGGAAGTTGGCTTAAAGAACACAATAGCAGGCAAGGCGAATACGCCGTACTCCTTGGCCATTTGTTTATCATCTATTTTAACAAAGTCAATGCCCGCCTTATCTGCCTCATCGTCTATATGCTCCACTTCGGCCAATACACGTGGACACTGTTTGCATTCTTCGCTGTCTAAAACCAAAATCACGCCGTCAATTTGGCAAAGCTTAAAAGAGTTTGCACACTTACAGAATATAACCGCCACATAGTCTGAGTTTTTGCGTATTTTCTCAAACATTTTACGATTGACTTGCTCTATATGATCGGTCATTTCCATATTGGCAGGACTTGTTAGCCAATCAAGTATTTCCTCCTCATCATCTATATCACCATCGTAGTTAATGTATTTTCCCTTACGGAAATAGGTTAGACCTGGCGGGTTTCTGTAGCCATATTTCTTAGCCATGAGTTTGTCATGCATTTTGACTATATAAATGCCATATTCGGCAGCTTCATCATCAATCAGTTCAATATGACGCAACACACGTGGCGCATCCGGATCGTCTTCCTTATCTGAAAATCAAAATCAATCAGATAACAATAAATATGCTATAACAATATTTTAACTTAATATCTAATGTTTAATTTTATAACCATATGCGGTTGTTTTGCTTATAGTGCAGTTACAGTTTTTAGTGGGCGCGCTTAGACACAAAAATATGGATAGCCTCTTTTACATATTTTTACAACTTAATTTAGAATACCTTAAGGGATTTTGGCAACTTCCGCATATACTTACAAAATACAACCGCCAAAAAGTCTTTGGTGCTTATATATTCGTAGAGTTTTTCACGATCTATTAGCTCAATGCTTTGGTCGGCCTTTTGCTCCAGTATCCAATTGAAAACTTCCTCGTTTTTTTCAATATTTCCTGTCGAGTGCATAAAATAGTTTTAATCGATATTAATCAATAATATTGTTATATTTGTGCAGATAATTCTTTTCTTTTTTTTACAAATTTATAACATACCTGTTAACTGCAGTTTGTCAATCAATCATAAGTTTTAGTTTTAAAAACATTTATACAGTAATATATTCTACTTTTTAATTTTCACCAAAATAAAATATGTTTCATAATATTCGCGCTGGCTGTTTAAAAGTTAGCTATGATTCGATGGCATTAATTTTTGGACATGTGCCAAATTTTGGATGCTGGAAACTTGGCTAATTCATATACACGCATGTTTGCAAAACAAATAGATAAATTTGTATATTTAGAACCATCTTCAAAGACATAAAAAATTAAATAAATTATATATATACCAGTGAAAATTGTTGTATACTTTTTAAATTATTTCATTGTTAATTTTATTATTTCTTTAAGCTGTATTTATTTCAAAACAAAAACAACCAAAATTTATATATTTTTATGACTGAATTAAATTATGCATGTCTACAAACACTTAAATATTAAAATCAATTTTTTTTATATTTATTTGAGAATTTATACGATTTTTAACAATAAGTATGCTTGGCAAAAGTTATTACAGTTTCACTTAAGCTTCAACATATTACAAATCATTTAATTAGTTAGCAAAAATTTAACAATTATATGGATTTTTTTACAGCTGTTGTTCAACAAAATCTACTAATGCTTATACAAATTAATTTAAGTATTTGGCTCTCAGTTTTAACAGTGATAAACGCTTTATAAATTAGCTAACAAAAACAAAAGTATAAAGTACAATTCGATATTTTAAAAATATCGATAACAAAACTGTTACCAAGAGCAGCATTTGGACTAAGGAACAAATGGTAATAAAACAAAATGGCGAGCTTTGCGAGGCCATTGTTTACATAAACAGAGTGTCAAGTTTTTTATATATATATATATTTAAAAAATTAAGTATACGAACTGTATGACGCAAAAAGTTATTCAAGCGAGTATCAATGAGTTTCAACAATTTTAGTTAATAGTTCAAATGTGTTATATCTTTTACAAAAAATGTTATTATCCTTTAATTAAGTGAGCTGCTTTATTTCATTTAATAAGTTAAAATAGTTAACAGTTTGTGGCCTTTGGCTTAGTTACATGTAAAATTGTTTCAAAAAATATTTTATTCGTTCGGTTTGGCTTTTGTTTTTTTTTTTTGTTTTTGTTTTTGTTTTTGTTTAATAAGACTAAATGTAAATTGTATGTGTATAACAAAAAGTAGTAGTATCAAAAAGTCTATGCTCAGTTATTTACGTGTGAAGTTAATAATAATTTTTTTTTTTTTTTCTTTTTGTGGTTTGTTTATATAAGTAGGTATGTATTTACTTTGCAATTTATGTTTTAAATATACAATAGAAATTTTAAAAGTGTGTTAACAAGTTTGTTGTTGCAATAATTGCTTTAAGTTTGAACAAAGTTTTTGTGCAAATGCAACAAATAGTAGTTTCATTTAAGACAAAAAAAAAAAAAAGACAAAGTGATTTGAAAATAGTAGCAGATAAAGACTTTTCTTTGAGTTGCTTCAAGTTGTTTTTTGAATCGTTAAGAAGTTGTTGTATCTTAACCGCTGCATAACGTTTTGGAACAAGTGATGACAATAATTTGCAACAAACTGTTTGCATTTGTTGTTGCTTAAAAATTTTTAATTTAAAAAACTTTCGACTTAGTGAGCTTTGACACAAACATTCAACTGGCTGGCCCAACAGGCGTATGATTAATATATAATAATTAAGTGACATGTGTTATGTGCTTTGTTGTGGTTTTTTTGTCTTTTAGGCGCATGTTTTTACAGACACAATACAATGACATATTACAAAAGGCAGTAGATATATGCTAGTACATACATAAAATGTTTGTTTAAGTTACAATTATAATTAAAATAATTTAACCTGCTGCTATAGGTTTTACTTGTATTCATTCTAAACATTGTTGCACCGTATGAGCGTATGTATTTGGGTGTGTGTGTGTGTGTGTTTGGGTGTGGTGTGTAACATGACAACACTACTACTTTAATTATTGCACATTATATAATCATACACAATCATTCAATTGCTTAAAGTCAGTTAAATTGTTGTTTTACTCCCACAGAGAGATATCCTGAAAAATGAGGTCATATAAATTTTTTAGTCGATTTTGGAAAAAATTAATGCCTGCAAGACACAAAAAGAGAAAAGAGAGAGAAATAAACAAATAAAATTACGACAACATTTTTATGTATGCATGTGCTTGGCGATTTTTTTTTCGTGTTCGGTTTTCTACGAAACATCCATAACAAACACAAAGAAAAAATTAACAACAAAAAATGTTGCACATGTAACATGTAAGAAGATGATTTGTGTCTTAGCCAGGAATTATTAAAGAGATGTGCGCGGAACGTACGAAATTCATACCTATGAAATTGCAGAATCATTGAACTAGGCTTTTATAAGCTTCTGCTCAAAGTCCAAAAAGTTTGAATGCATGGTGTAATATCATCTGTAAAATAATAGCTCTATTGGCATAGCTAAGCGAGTTGCGTACTGATGATAAAGGCTCTAATCCAAATCTCTCCACTAGAGGACGTCGCTCTCACATCACCTTATTATTTCACCATGGTTCAACACAAGCTCTCTCAGCATAGCTACACAACAACGAGCTTTGCACTGATAATAAAAGCTCTAACCGAGCGAGAGAGGAAGACGCTGCGCTTACGATATCACCTAATATCTATACCATGATTGTGATAGTTACATATTTTTTAAGCTTTTATATTTTAAATCTCATTTATAAAAAAACTAAATAAAATTGTAAGCTATTCCCATTGACTCTTCTATCATCACTATAAAGCTAACAGGGACCTTCAGTTTATAGTAGAACTTAAAAATCGTATCTTTAATTAACAGAGAAAATGTAGCTCAGTATTTTTGAAAAGACTAAACCTTTCTATTTGATTTTGGCCGAGTTCTTTGAAACATTTTTAACTCTTATTTTATTTTTTGAAAGACTTTAGATTATATTTATCGATATTTCGCACTAAGTATCCACGCACATCTCTCGATTGTGTCTTTGGTAACTATATATGAACAGAAATGAATCTCTGTGACTAATTATTTTTGTGGATTGTCAACCTACCGGTTTTAACATTCAGCTTATTTGCAGATTTTTTGGACGACTTTTTTGACCTCTCTACCTCGAGGGACTCATCATCCTCCTCCTGCCACTTGGGTGGTGCCTGTTTCTTAGCGGTTTGCTTTCCCGAGCCGCGTTTATTTGCGTACGACACTTTTACCAAAGGTTCATCATCATCATCATCAGCGTCATCATCATCATCATTTTGCGCGCGCTTGGCTTGTTTTTTGCTAACTACAGGTTTTGTTGTCGGTTTGCTGGATGACTTGGCCGAGCTGGAAAATTGGAAATTGCCAGCCTGGTTCTTGCCCGAATCGCTATCACTGTGTCCAATGCGCTGTGCCGTCATTTTAGGAACTTTGGTTGACTTTTCCAATTTGGTTGGACAACATTGGAATGGTCTGTAATCGTTGGGCACATAATTGTTGCCGCGCTTAGCTGAATGGCCGTCGTGACCCAATCCAACATAGAAACATTCGTCATCTGTGTGAGCAAACAAACAAAAACATTTTGTCAGATTGTTTAGTTCTATTTTGTTGGTTGTTTTTTTTTTTTTAATTTAAGAAATTACTAACAAGAAAATTCGTTACGATAATCAAAGGTAAACAAAAGTGCATCAGAGTAGACGAAAAATAAAAATAAAAGTCAATAAATTGCTTTTATTCCATTGAGCACTTTCGCATTTACCACAAAGAGCAGTTAGTATGATTTTCGTTTTATTTTTATCGATTTCAATTTGAAAATTTGGCAAAGTACAAGAGTATAAAAGCGTGCTTTATGAATGCAAAAATAAAACTTTTAAATAGTTTATAATTAAGTTTTTTTTTTTCATATATTTTAAAATTAAGGAAAATAGTTTTCAAACTAATAACTGACAAAATGCTTTTGATGCTGACTGTACAGGTATTGAAACTAGTTTAATTTAAATATTCTAATGTTGAGCAGGGTGCGCTAAAAAGTATGCTATAATTGTTGAAACGTCACATTAACACAATGACGTCACATATTTTTCCGCTTGTATTCACTTGTTTTGGTTGTTTTTGTTTACAAATAAATTTGTTGTGGTTCAATTTCACTGGTAATATTAATTTACAAACAAATCGTTTAACTTAATAATTAACAATTTTTATGTATATTGTTTGTTGCTATTTTTAAACAGTAAATTTAAAATATAAAAATTTCGTTTTTAAACATTGTGTCAGCTATGGAAATTTTGTTTAATTTAAAAATATTAATAAAAATTGCTTCAAAAATATTTACTCTTAGTGCAAAGCAAAATACTGACAAATTTTGAGTTTCAGTTTTTGTGGGCAAAGAAGCTTTGGACAAGGTCAAGCATTAGAAGGTTGAAACATTGACAAGGTCACAATGAAACTACCTTCGATATGTGTAAATATGTGTAAAATTTTTTACAAATTTCAATTCTTATGAATGAGCCATTGCATTACCACAAAAGCTAGTCGCAAAACATTTACATATACAGTATCAACATTTGAATGGGTTACCTTTGGCAAACATTATATTTTCTTTCCTTTTTATACCCAATTCTGTTGATAGACAATGAAATTTTCTGTAGTTGGTATTGTGTGCAATTCACTAATGGGGGGGAAAAGTTTATGTAGGGGTATAACACATAGCAAATTAAATTGGATAATGCAACTAACAATAACGAATTACCTATTTTATCTATAAGACGACCCGAGCATAGTTCAGAAAGCCGATGTATCGTTTTGCCTTTTGTTTTATATTTTTTATTTAACCTCTTGATTTTGTCTTCCTCGTCGTCTTCTTCGTCGTTGTCATTGTCATTGTCTTCGTCTTCGTCGTCATTGTCATTGTCATTGTTGTCATCTTCGTTGTCGTCATCGTTGTTGTCCTCGTCCTCTTCATCATCATCGTCATTTTTATTGTCATCATCATCATCTTCGTCGTCATCATTGTCTTCATTGTTATCATCGTCGTCATTTTCCTCATCATTGTCTTCGTCATCATCATCATCATTATCATTGTCTTCATCATCATCATCATCATTATCATTGTCTTCATCATCATCAGCATCGTTTTCGTTATTGTCCTCATCTTCGTTCTCGTTTTCATCATCGTCATTATCGTCATTATTATTGTCATCATCGTCCTCGTTATGGTCATTGTCATCGTCGTCATCGTCATTGTCTTCGTCATCCTCATTATCGTTGTCTTCATCTTCGTCCTCTTCATTGTCTTTATCGTCATTATCCTCATCATCATCATCTTCTTCGTCATTATCTTCGTCATCATTGTCTTCGTCATCATTATCTTCGTCATCATTATCTTCATCATCATTGTCTTCGTCATCATTGTCTTCGTCATCATTGTCTTCGTCATCATTGTCTTCGTCATCATTGTCTTCGTCATCATTGTCTTCGTCATCATTGTCTTCGTCATTATTGTCCTCGTCTTCATTGTCCTCGTCATCATTTTCATCGTTTTCGTCTTCATCATTATCATTGTCATTGTCATTGTCATTATTGTCATCATCATCTTCATCGTCATCGTCGTCGTCTTTGTTTTTGCGTATCTTTTCGTTGCGGATCTTTTGTTGCAGTCGTTTTATTCTTACTTTTTTATCCTCATCGCTTTCTTTTGGATAGCTCAATTTAACAATTTTCTCCTCACTTTCATCGTCATCATTGCCTATATCGAAAATTTAAATTACGTTTTGCACTTGACAATGAGCAAATAAACAGGATTATGGTTTCGAATGTCCGACTGAGTTTGATTCAATATAAACTTTTTTTGTATGCAAATCTCGTTTGTTTTGTCCAGTTTAACTCAACTGATTTTATACTGAATATTTGACATATGAGCGTGAGTTAGATGGCAGAGAACACATTTTAAACAAGAACGCTTACTCTTTTGATTGATTAACCACTGCAGCACACGGTTTTCGTTTTTGAGATTACCTGTAACGACATAAGAATAATAAAAAATACTATTTATTTTAGAAATCTTGATTTCCAAATGGGGGCATCTTACCATCATACATAATCGGAACGCCTGTCTCATAGTACACCAAAGCTGGAAAAGCGAATATTCCAATTTCGTGCGCCAATTTGACATCATTTGATTTAACAAATTGGATGCCATGTTTATCAGTGTCATCATCAATATTTTCGAGTTCTTCCAAGATGCCGGGGCAAGAGTCACACTCGTCATCATCTATGAAGCGGTTAAATTATGCTTTAAGGTGATTTTATATTTTATTATCGATATAAAGTACATACAGAAGAATACAGCCAAGTGTTCAACGTCATTAATTAACACCTGCAAAGTCTTGCGATCGACAGATTCAATGACGTCAGCTGTTGACTCGTGCAAGTCAATAACCCATTCCAAAATTTCTTCTTCCTTCATCAGATCACCTTTTCGAGATAATCATGCAAAATTCTAAATAATTTTCATCAGGAATTAAAGTCCTTCACTTACCAGTGTAAATTGTTCTAAACTTATGTCTATAAAATGCAAGTGCCGGCAAACCGGGCAAATCATATTCCTTATCAATATCGTCATCGGATGTCTTTACAAAGTCGATGTCTTTTTCCTCGCACTCATCATCAATATTCTCCAGTTCGTTTAGTATTTTCTGAGCTTTCTTATCTCCTTCAGCATCTTTTGGCATAAAAAAGTGTTAAATAAAAAAAAAAATATTTCATTTGCAAATACTTACAGAAGAACACAACAACGTGGTCGTTTTCGGACAAAATCTTGTCCAACATTTTGACATTGACCTCTTCAATTTTACCGGGAATCTCGAGTGTTTCCTCATCGGTAATCCAGGCCAATACTTCATCCTCATCATCCAAATCACCAGTGAAATGCAATGGATCACGGTTTCTGAAGAACACCAGACGTGGATAGCTTTTGACATTGTATTTCTTTGCAATGCCGGTATGCTCAGTGGTTACAAATATTATACCCGTCTCATCCAGCTCATCATCGATACTCTCAAGTGCATTCAAGGTATGATCACACTTCTCACCCGGTTCGCAGGGACCAGTAAAGAAGACTACTACATATTCATGTTCGTTAATAAGATTAACCAAAATCTCATCGGTAACTTCTTCGATGGTGGCAGTTTTCTTTTGTAGTAAGAGCCATTCCAAGACCTCGTCCTCGTTCATGAGATCACCTTCATACAAGGCAGGAATCTTGTTCTCAAAGTATATCAATGCAGGCAAGTGATCTAAACCATATTCCTTAGCCTCAGCGGCATTGTCAATACGCACAATGACAATACCCTCCTTTTCCAGTTCGTCATCAATATTTTCCAATTCGTTTAAAATGCGCATATCTTGTTTATCATCCTTGTCATCTAAAAAACAAATTAGTAATCCATAGCAATAATAATTCATTGGAACTTACAAAAGATAACAGCTAAATGCTCGGTGTTCTCAACCAGCTTGTCCTTCATCTCATCAGTCACTTCAGGTATTTCGGAATAACGTTTTTGATGAACCAGCCAGCCCAGCAATTCATCTTCTTTCATCAGATCACCCTCGTAGATGTGTGGAATACCACGTTCAAAGAGTACAATCGATGGTATCTCATCGATACCCCATTCTTTGGCTTCCTTATCATCATCGATCTTGACAAAAGCAATATCGTTTTGATCGCACTCATCGTCAATGTTTTCCAATTCTGCGAGGATTTTCTGTGATTTCTTTTGGTCTTTATCGTCTGCGAATATGAATTAAATTATGATTATTGTCAAAGGCCATTTGCAACAAAACGATGACGAAAAAAATTCCTAACACTCAAGTACCCTAAATAATTCCTAATAAAAACTCCACTCTGCGTTAATTCGTTGATTAGTTTAAGCGCCCGTTAAATTAAGATGTTTTAGGAATTTTTAAGCACATCAAGCACACTCATATAGTACAACCCATTTAATTGTACGAGACAAACATTCTGTACATTATCTACAAGTATACGAATTCCGCTTTCCGGTAACATTGGCCCCGACATCACTTACAAAACAGCACAGCTACATGCGGCATTTTCTCAATGATCAAATCCAACATTTCATCGGTAATGTCTTCGATTTGATCGGAACTTGTTTGCTCTTCGAGCCATTTCAAAAGTTTCTCCTCATCCTCCAAATTGCCTTCGTAAATAGTTGGAATGCCTTTTTCAAAGTATATCAGTTTAGGAACTTTATTAATGCCATATTCAACGGCCTCCTCGGGATTGTCGATTTTTACGAAAGTTATGCCCAAAGCATCGCATTCATCGTCAATGTTCTCCAGTTCTTCAAGAACTTTTTGTGATTTCTTGTCATTGTTGTCGTCTAGAAAATGCCATATATCAGCAATATATTCTGCGATTGCTATTTGCACACATATTTACAGAATAGAACAGCCATTACGCGCCCTTCTTTGACCATTGTATCAAGCATTTCATCGGTAACATCTTCGATTTCATCTCTTTCCAACTGTCCCAATAGCCAGCGTAGTATTTGTTCCTCATCCATGAGATCTCCATCGTAGACATTTGGAATTTGTTTCTCAAAGTAAACAATTGCTGGAATCTACGAAATGTTGAAGCAGCGATTCTTACAAATGTATCGATTAATTGAACTAATCGCGTACCGAATCGATTCCGTAATCTGCAGCCGCCTTGGCATCGTCTATTTTCACAAACTGTATGCCATGCTTATCGCAGTCGTCGTCTATTTGTTCTAGCTCTTCCAATACGGTCATCGAATCATCATTGCCATGATCATCTAAGGATTGAGTTGATTAAGTTTTTATTTTCTATGCATATTCCGTGCAGATACATACAGAACAGCACAACCAAATTATCGATATTGCTGATTAGTGTTGACAACGTCTTGGAGGTAACATCTTCAATGACGTCATCCTCATCACCGGTCGATTTATTTTGCACCAACCACTCCAAGACATCCTCCTCCCGCTGTAGTTCACCTGCAGCACAGACGACACAGTGTTGAGTATTAACGAGATGATCCAAAAACATTTGCATTGGGCGTTTGTGTGCGTGTGTGTGGGTGTGGGGATGGTGGTGGTGGTTGTGGTTGTGACGGTGTATAATATGAATTTAGAAGCAACAAAATATGTGGTAAATATAAGGTATGGGACTACTATGTCTACTGGTATTTTTAGTACCTTCATAGATGATCGGCGTCTGACGACGATAGTAGACCAACGCCGGCAGATTACCCAAATTGTATTCATCAGCAAGTGCTTCGTCGTGTATTTTCACAAAACCAATGCCAAGTTGATCGGCTTCATCGTCTATATTCTCCAATTCTTGCAGCGCCTTAGCACATTTGCGGCACTGTGGTTTATCTGATTGACAGTTTTTATTAAATACAATAGATATTATACATAAATATGTTTCCGGCAAAAAATCCTTTTAACAAATTGACAATTATGCACTGTACAGTTGGTAAAACAAGGAACGGTTTCTGGGTTAACTTGGCAAATGCTTGGGCATTGGTATTTGGTTTGGCTGGTATTGTAGACAATTCAAAAGATATGTTCAGGGCTTTCGAACCATGTAGGGCTTGGTATTTGGACATATGTTTGTGCTTTATTTTGGAATTCTCGCCAAACATGCTAGGCATATGGTATAAGTTTTAAACACATTTATTTTCTCAAGAAAACATCAAAGTGCTTATAATAAACAAAACAAAATCATGCACAAAAAGCTTAAAAGTTAACTATAAGTGTTCTCAGAACTATATTATGCCGACAATAAACGAAATGAATGAATGACTTTGCATATAACCTGTTGCATTTCATTTATTTTTCGATTGTGTCTGCAGCGGAAATGCTCAAAACCAAGAGAAGCAAAATCTTCATTCCTAAAAGCTCTCTCTTTTGCTCTCTTTGTTGTTTGTCATTTAATTTTATATTTATTGCACTTTTCTTTTTTGCTAGCTATTTATTTTACTTTATTGCAAATAACATACGTAATATTATTAACACTGCTGCAGTCGAGAAGTAAGAGCCTTGCATGCGAATTCATTTGCAACAAACGCTGGCCGAAAATACTAGTAGCTCATATATCGTTTAATCGGATAAATGTGTTAACTTTGATATCCGAAATCAGCCATGTCCCCATTGACATGTAAGATGTATTCGAATTCACTTTGATACTTTAGAATGATTTCAATTTA
Source organism: Chymomyza procnemis (assembly GCA_035046065.1). Classification (NCBI taxonomy): domain Eukaryota; kingdom Metazoa; phylum Arthropoda; class Insecta; order Diptera; family Drosophilidae; genus Chymomyza; species Chymomyza procnemis. The sequence continues at coordinate 2,780,610 of JAWNOJ010000023.1, read as the reverse complement.
AACAAATTTGCAATTTTATGAATCTATCTCTTTAATTTTAAAAATTATAACGAAAATTATTTCGATTAATTGTACAACCTGCCATAAAGAGTATTTTTTGGCAAAACTGTTTTTAACACATTATACGAGCTATAATTTAACCGTTGATCGACTAGCAAATGAGCAGCACATTGAATTCAAGAATTTTATTACCAAAAATCTATGCTGAGTAAGCCATGTGTCTTTATTTCTTGCAAACGCATTTCTAGTTGAACGGACATGTAAATAGGAAAAATTACCGAAACTACTCCGAAGGTACATTGTCATAATTTTAAACAAATTTTATTTCACCCCAAATGGAAGTGCTCGGTTTGACTAACGCTTAACAATAGCCCAACAGAGAGAGGCGAAAATATTCCTGGTAGTATTTCCTGGAATCACCTAACTAAACTAAACCAAAAAATTTAAACTCATTTCTATTGCTAGAATTGGAAGACAGGTAACCAAATTTGATAGCAATGTGATGGTTCATTGTTTTCTAAAGCCATCATTTGGAAGAACGTTATATTGACCTATCTCATAGGGATACTTAAAAAAATGGTAATACCATATAGTTAAGGTTAAAATAAGTTTTTTTGAATACGAATCACGCAATTTTTTTGTTAGTAATGAATCTTGATTCAGCTTAGAAGCTTCTAACCAAATATAATCATTATTTAACATTACGAAAAGTCAAATATTTGTGGTATTTATAAACTATAGTTTTTGAAAACTGACATAATGCGAAACACTGCATCTACGCATCAGATGTTAAAGTTTGATGTCTGCAAATGGTATTGACTCCAAGATAACACGCACAAATGGAAGAATTGGCGGAGAAGCATTTGGTGAACTTGGGGGTCCACCACGTCACGTTTTGGCCGTTCCCTTATATTATTAAAACGTACAATCCATATTATTCCATCATATTTCCCTAACGGACTTTTTGTACAAAATTATTATTTCTTAGAAAGTTCAGTTTTGTTCTTCAGTCAGTTAAGTGTAATCCGCCCAGAAGCAGTTTTACGTCTGATTATAAAGCAAATTGTGAAGAAAAACACACGCTTATGTGTCATAAAGTGTAGATATTCTTACAGAAACGTTAAATACAATTAGTCTTACGCAATGTAGGTTACATCAAAATTGCAGTAGATTTTATGCAATTTCTTTGGACTTGGTTACGTAATTTTTTTCTTTGTAAGTTTGGGATATATTATCAAAGATGCGTATCCTGCCATCAGTTATGACAATAAATATCATAATCTAGATCGTATGAAATGAACTCATATGAACTCAAATGCCTTCAAATGGGCATTTCATATAATACCCATTTTTCTGTTTATTGTTACACGTTTTAAGCTTTTAGACAAACATTTTTCAAAAATATTAAAAAATTACTTTAATAATATTATATTCTAAGTTTTTCTGCTCTGGCTGATACGTCTGTGCTATTCTTTTCGAAATGAAACAAAAGTTATTCTTATAGGTTTCGAAGACTTCGCCGCAGTGCGTTTGGAAAATAAAAGCTAAAATATCATCCTTATGCTTTTTTTTCTACAGTAGAGTAAAATTATTAATAACATAATATAGATTTTAAAGAAGACCTATTAATTTTTAAAAGTTTTTAGCAGCAGATTTGCAACAATAACACTACTGCCAGTTTACGCTTGTTGCCAATTTATGAAGCTTACTTTTTTTTGTGATAAAACTTTTGAATAACACTAAAGACACTCGCAATAGTTATTTACACCTTTTGATAGTTTAAACTTTTATGTTACTTTCTGTTTTCAACTTTTGCATAGCAAATGCAAGATTGTAGCCAGCGCCAGGTGTGAATCGATGCATAACAATTAAAAATTGACCTACCTAGGATAACTGTGGTCTAATTTAATATTTCCTAAATGACAAACAAGGTTTTACGACAACTACTCTTTCGTCTGATGAATTTTAGTCCGTTTCGTAGTTTAGTTTCATGACAACTGTAACGGCTAAATGGAAATGTAACAATCTCGGCCAGTTCCAAACAAAAAAATATCAGGGTACTCCATCTGAATTTTAGTGTTGGGTCTATATGACTTTCAATTATTTTGACATTTAAGGTAGAATGCGTCATTCACTCGAAGAATGTTAAATTTGATTAAAAATCATATTTTCGGACAAATCCCATAGTTGATTACACTTAGAGGCAAAACTTTTGCATCTGGAATACAAAAGCCGAAAGTTGAAAATATGGTAGAGAAGCCAAAGCAATAATAAGGCTATATTATCGTAGACAAGAATTTAAAGACTTTCCGACTCGCATTTTTGAAACCTTGAAAAGAAGGACAATTCTGTCTATAATAATAATAATAATAAGTAATAATAGTTTTACTTTAAATTTAAAAACATAATTTCATTTGGCTCAAACACTATACCAATTATTTTCAATGGAGCTGCTTTCATGGATTCTGTGGGTGTCATCAAGGTGGCAAGGCCATGAACACAGACTCATAGAATCGCAGACAAATGTATGAATATCGAAAGAAGAATATTCATGTATATAAATATCTATTTAATAAACACATTGGACTATACTATATATTGTTTATGCATGTTCGTATATAAAGAACGATGTGCAGCACAGTCTTGTGTTTGAATTACTGCGGTTGTCAAGGGAATATACACATTTGATTTTGCATATAAATAAAAACTTTTAGGCGTTAAAAATATTTTGATGCTTTTGACAGTTTTCTATACTAAACACGCATACATCAACACACACACACACGCATACAAAAAGATAGAGGGAGAGAGAGAGAGAGAAGGGAGCACACTCACGCTGCATAAGACTAAAAATAGTGTGAAACAGTCGACGAACCGAACCACACACACACACGCACACACGCACACTAATGTGCACTTGCATATGTGTATGTGTGTTATGCAAATATGGCGGCAAGAGGAAGAGCTTCAGCCATCTTTGCCACCATTTTGATGTATTGCTGTGTGCAAAAGCAATTAAAACTGCTGTCTGTCTGCAGTTATAAGTGAGAGAAAACAAAAAAAAAACAAAAGAAAATAAAACAAAATAAAGAAAGGGGTGAGAAAGAAGAAGTAGTTGCAAAAATCACAACAACGCCTAGACAGAGGCAGACGTACTATAAAACAAAATTAATGTGAGGTTGTCAATGCACTTAGAAATTTCGTCAAGTGTACAACAATGGCTGTAACCGAACGAATAAACAATTATTTAATTCATTCTATAATTATGCACTTTTGCGCAAAATTTGAGTACTTGCAGCTTGGCAATTGGTTTGTAACCTATCAGCGAATAGCCGAAGTGTTACTGCATTTATTTTAACGTGAAATATATTTCTTTAAAATTGATTTTTTTGCAGACAAAACTGGAATACAGTCCAGCGTCCAAGATTAACGCAATTAAATAATTAATTGCTTATGAATGAAATTTATGCATCATCTTGTTAACTACAATAATTATTTTATGTGCACATTTGAAGAGTATATAAACTACGGCTGCCCCAAGTTAGCCTTCTACAATTTGACTTTAAAATTCATTTGTCTTGGGGCTACAGTCACCTACATGTTGTTCATCTAGAGACCTTTGCGCATTGCCTGTACTTAAAACAAATAAAATTAAATAAAAAAAATCTTGAATGAGCATTTGAGTGTGTCTGTGTGAGACTGTATACATATTTACATATATGCACGCGCTATATAGTTAGTTGTTTAAAAATTGAGCGAAAAAATAAAACAAAAATTTGGGCAACGAGCAAAAGAAAAAAAATGAAAAAAGAACCAACATTTTGTTGGCCGCAGAAACTGTTTGAGATGCTATTTTTAACACAAAATTGTAGGTGGCTGATAACAAAAAAAAATAAAAAAAAAACAACAATCAAATATATATAAATGAAATTTATACAGTTTTCTGTTGTTATTTTCTTTTTAGCGAAAACAGCAAATTTTTCGCATATAACGCCAGATAAATACTGCCTGGTATTAATTTAGGCTATATATTTAATTTTTAGTTTCTACAGAAAATTTCAATTTTCTTAACGCTGCCAGCCACTTTGCGCTCTAAACACACAAACAAAAGTTTTTCCCCATATCTATATAATTTTACTACATTTTTTTAACAATGTACACATTTATAATAATAATTTAATAGCACGCATATACCAAGAAGGCAACTTGTATTCGTTCGCTGTTTATATACACTGCAAAGTCTACACTTGGATTTCTGCAATAGGACTAAAATGATAATACTTAAAAATTCAGCAATAAATGCATTAATTAAAGCTTTGGAAACTGAATTTGTAAATACAAAATGAAAATATAAATCAAAATGTTCATCAATTGGAAATTGTTTCAACATTTACAAATAGACAAAACCTATCATAATTTACTTGTAGTGTATTCCAATGTCGTACAACTGAGCGACTATTTAAGATTTTTGTATATCTATTTTTTTTTTTTAAATGTATTTGTTTAATTTTTTATTTTTGTGCGCCGGCTTTTGCACTGGGCACAAACATAAACTGGCTCTGAGCCCAGACATTCATTTGTAATGTTTGTTGTTGCAGTGTTATTATTATACGTATACGTAATATTTGTCGTTTTCTGCATGTTCTGCTGTGTTATTGGCAAAGTGAAATGTACCAATTTATTTGCTAGTTAAAATTACTTTGGTCTATTGTATGCTGTAATACATGAAGCATATATACCTAAATATGTGTAATCTGTATTTTTTTTGGTTTTCTTTTTATGGGGCAACGACGCGTGTGAACTTGTTTATGCAAATAGAATGCTCACTAATGTAATATTTGAAAAGAATATCATGAATAATTTTCTAAAATTAAATCAAATTTGCTATTATTGTTAATTTTTGTTAAGATCTGTTTGATTTTGAGCTGCAGATATCTAACAAAATAAACAAAAATGACTGTATTCCTATAGTCATGCTCATTAGGTCACATATAGTAACGACGTAAAATTGCTAGCGAAACACTTAGACAATATATAGAATATATAAAGGGTGTTTTTTTTCGAGGTATAGAACTTTATGTTGGCATTACTGTTCAAGATGGAGACCGATTTAACAGCTGTCAAGTGATTTATTCTCAGTTTGGTTGGGCGATTCATCATGAATGGGAATAGTGCAAATAGTACCCAAAACGAGATTGCGAGGAAGCGCACTTCTGGATGAACAAACAAAACTGCAGCATTTGGAATGAAGCTCATCCTCAAGTGTATGTCGAGACACCGTTACATCCAGAAAAACTGACTGTTTGGTGCGCTTCATGAGCTGGTGGTATCATTGGCCCGTTCCTCTTCAGAAATGATGATGGCCAGAACGTTACAGTCAATGGTGATCGGTATAGAGCCATGATTACTAACTTTTTCATTCCTGAATTGAAAAACCATGATGTCCAGGAGCTATGATTCCAACAAGACGGCGCAACATGTCACATAGCTCATGCCGATTTGTTGAAGATGACCAACTAATTTCACGTTTTGGTCCTGTGAATTGGCCTACAAGATATAATAAGTTAACACCGCTCTGTGGTACAATGTAAAGTCATTGGTCTATGCGGATAAGCCACAAACGCTTAAGCATTTGGAAGACAAAATTCGCCCCATTATTGCCAATATACGGCCATAAATGTTGGAAAAAGTCGTCGAATATTGGACGCCCAAATTGGACTACATCCGAGCCCGCCGTGGTAGTCATATGCCAGAAATTATATTTAAAATGTGATGCCACATGATTATGTTTCGTATAAATTCATGACAATCGAATAATCCATCGTTGTTTTATTGCAATTCAAAGTTCTATATCTTTTTAAGAAAAAAAAACCCTATATATGAAACCAGATAAATCTGACGCATAGTTGCGTAGAAAGCTGAAAGTGTTTCAAAATTACTAATGATAATCAATATAGCACAGATCAACAAGGATCACGGACTTAATGAAGGCGAACAAAGTGACTCTGCTTCCACTAAGGATCACATTGATCTATGTGAGGTCGCCTCCCCCGGGGGCCTGCCGGCCTAACCTAAGCGACTCTGCTTATAAAACTCGCTCAAAATATCTTGATAACTTTTGCTTGATTATGCATTGAAAAAACACTTTTTCCAGACCATCCCAAAAATATATGTGGCAATAAATATAAATATATAAAAAAAAAAGAATGAGGCCTTGAATCTGTTAATTCCGTTTTGTTTTTTTCTATTATCTCTAACGACTAGACTACAGTTCGGCGTGGGATAGCTTGTGATACGTATTTTGGCTCTGTTAACTTTGTGACTATAGCTTTGTTTTTGGTAGTGTCACTGCGGAAGAATAGAATCCTGACTCCAGCAATGAGCGCCAGAGCGACAATCAAGCGAATGCTTGTAAGATATCCTACATATTCACACTGCGTGTGCTGACTATGGTGTGGCGGAGCTTTGTGCTCTATCCAAATTGAGATCTTGCATATCACTGATCTAGACACTATGTTAACCGCCTATATTGTACTCTATGTTAATGTGGAAGTCTTCAATGTGTTTGTATGTCCTTTAGCTTAGGAACCAAAAGGATTTTAGGGCTTAATTAGAAAGAGGCTCTATTGGGCATAGCACAATATATTTGCGTTATATGTCTACCAAACCCAACATGTGTCCAAACTCTAATAATCTTAACATGCTTCGCTTTTTAAAATATGTACAAGCTATTTTCTTAATGATTTTAGTAAGACACTCAAAAACTAAACGACTTTTTAGTTCGAATTAGACATTCACACATACATATTTATAATTACATATTTACAGGGCTTTATGGCAAGACGGCATGGAATGTTGGGGGGCTTTAGAGGCAGCTGGCATATAATATGTATGTATTGAAGGTTTTATCAGTATACGGCATTAATTTAAAGGAAAAATTATTTTAAGGAATGTTTAAGAAACATTGATATTGTATTGAGATTTGGTTTAATTGGGAGGCAAGACAAAAGTAAAAACCCATCATTAATAGCACACACTTACCCATAACCCTGGGCGGGCATGTTTCATGATCAGGACCTGTTTTCGTTTGAATATATAGATATAACGCATAATAGATACAGTTGCTTAACTAAATTGTATAATTTTTTGGTATACTTCTATACAAGATGAGTTTGCCGTTGAAACATTTTATAGATAATAAATTAATATGCCGCCATTTTGTTTTAGGTTTCATTGCTTATGTGTTAGTTACAGATAGTACAGTTATAGTTATGCATATAAAGAATATTTTACAGTTTAAATCAGATAGCATACTAACTAGTTTATAATACCTATATAAAATTCGAAACGGTTTTAGTGACAAGAGAACTAAATTGTTTTTAACGTTTAGCACGTTTACGCTAAAAACTGCAACTGCTTTGAAATAAATATTTTATAATCATTAAAAAATGTCTCTAATTGATTGTTAAATAGAGTTTTCGGTTTTTATAGAATAGCAAAATAGAATAGTTTATAGATAAAAAGATGTACTTACAGAAGAGCACAGCAACAAAATCAGTGTCTTCGATGATCTTTTGCAAAATCTTGGCATTGACCTCCTCAATGCGATCAGGCAAGTCCATGGCCTCTAGCGAAGTTAGAAAATCGAGCACGCCCTCCTCATCCATAAGATCGCCATCGTAGATAATTGGTTCCTTTTCCCTGTGGTATGCGTTCGTTTAGTTCTAGCGACTGAAGGGTTTGTTAGCTTAGTGTTTACCTGAAATAGGTGAGTGCAGGGAAATTTTTGATGCCATATTGCTTGGCTAGTCGTTTATCGTTGATTTTAACAAAGTCCACACCAAAGGAATCAGTGTCATCGTCGATTTTTTCGAGTTCCGCCAAAACTTTATCACAGGTCACACAGCTACGCGCATCTATAGAATAGAGATAAAATTGTTGATATTTGTTGCATTGCTATAAAGATACCAACATCAATTGACAGTCAGCAACTGTCGCTGGTGACGCCAAATGCTGCAACGATTATTCATGCAACAGCGAAGGATGCATCATCATCAGCATAATAATCATCTTGGCCCGGCGATACGCCATGGCAAAGAGCAAAAACCGCTAATGGCATTTTGGTGGTGCAAAGCCCAGGCTAGTGAATGAAATGACAGCACCAAATATATACAAACGATACTACCACCTCTACCTAAGAGGCATATGGGCATGCATTTGGTATATACTCGTATATATGATGGCTATTAATGTGCACACAACTGCCAACAAAATTTGGCTAAATTAATTCATAAAAATTTATGCAGCAACTATTAGGGAAAAGAATATACCCCAAAAGACATGGCGTTGTCTTTTAACAAACCATATAGCCTATGACTGTGGCAGCGTGGGTCCAAATGGCAGCTATTTGATAATTTGTACATAAATAAATACGCTATACAAGAGTTACGGATGCTTTCAAAATAAATATTTACATAGTCGAAGTTGTTGATTCTTTATTTTGGACAGCTTAACTTTCGATATTTGGCTAGGAAATAGGAAAACACTTAAGCAGCAGCAGCAAATGCAGGAAATTATTTTTATTAATAGATTTGAAATGCGTATACGCACAGTTGGTAAACTTAAGCTTAAACCATTGTATGCGCTGTTTACCAAATAAACAAATAAACAAACTTAAGCTAATTGCAAATATTGTTAGCTATTTTATTTTTGAAAAACTACGTTAGCCACAAACAAAGGAATAATTGAATTATTTTTATTAGCTGCTTTAGTAGCCACTTAATGTTAATTTCAATGAGCTGCCATTTACGTATTCGTATTATTTTTCCCCTACAGCTCGTTTTTCTCTGCAATTTATTATGTACTACATATATACGTTTTTGACTTTTTGGCGCTTCTTTGTTTGGCCAAATCATTTCGATTTCAGTTTTTCAGTAATTTTTCATATACTAGAATCAAAATTTCATTGTCAAAACTTATTTTTGGAATATGAATGCACATTTTTCAAGAGCACAACGTATTGTTACTAGTCAAAACTGAGACTTTGTTATTGAAAACATACATAAAATCAAATGCAAAGTTTTTATATTCTCTAATGCATTTATTTTTTAAGTTTTCAATTTATATATATATATATATATTTACATATATATATGTCCATAAAACAGCTACCAAGTTCGTATAAAATACAAATTAAAATTTGCTTCGCAGCCGTGAGATTTTGGCATTTTTAAGCCATTTTCGAACGGCTAACATATGATACAAATACAAATATATCACATTGTTTATCTGATTTCTTCGCTTCATTAAGATTCATCTAAACAAAGTTGAATTATATGCTAACAATAATTATAGCATAATTTTTTAAGAAACATATATAAACATTATTGCTTGCCTTTAAAATCAGCTTCTATAGATTTATGGAAAAACTCTGGAGGCCTTTCCCAAGGCCCTGGCAACTAAGTAGCAAATTTACTCTGCCAAATGCTAAAAACTATATGTTCTGTGCCAAGAGATTTTGGTAAATCGAAAACTTAACCAACAACAAAAATATACACAAAGTCCTAAAGACTGCACAAAAAAAAATAGACGCACAACTACAAAGACAAAAGCGTACGCAAAAAAGACAGCATAGAGAACAAATAGAAAAAATAAGAATATAGACTACTATCAAAAAGAAAAAAAAAAAAAAACTAAAAGAAAATCTCAGACATTTCGTACAACGAATTTTTCACATATTTTCACTTGTATGTGAATTTTTAGAATTTTCACTAGCGAAAATTTATATAATATCGCTTCTGTTACTATTTCGAGTCGCATGGCCATGCGTGTTGAAAACTAATTCAATTCGCTTGCTTTTGATGTATCCTACGCAAACTAATCCATTTGGCTAGAGCTACTTACACCAGAATACGGCAACATAATCCTTGTCCGCCAGCAGTTTCTCTAGCTGCTTGGCATTGACCTCCTCGATGACGGCTTCTGGTTCGAGCGGCGCTGCTGGCGCCTGCGATCCTTTTTTGTTATTAGCGCAATTCACATATCCGGGAAAACTGAGTGCCAGTAACGTACACACAAGCAATGTAACAGTTTTTAAACCCGAAAAAGTCATCTTTCGAGTTTTCTTCGAGGGCACTCAACGTTCGAAATTGAAATTTTATTTTTTAAACTGAAACATGCGTGTGGCTTTTATACAAAATTAGAATTTCGTTGAACGTCGTTGGGTTATTAGATTTGAATCGTTATATTTTTAAAATATTAAGGCACTATTTTTGGTTGAAAATCTTATTTCTTTATGTATAACAATATTTCGTACACAAAAATATATTTTAAATGCCCATATATATGTATTAAAGTATATATATAAAGCAAAAATATATATAGGTATATTTGAGGAAATTAGATTATATATATATATATATATATTTATATTAATTGAACGTTTTCCGCGGACTGTACTCTTTTGGTTTTTCAAATTTTGTTCCACTCCGTGCAGAGGTCCGCTCGCAACTGAAAATATTTTGGTGAAAACTTCATGCCAAGCAAGAGACCTGGCCAAGCTTTCTTACGGATCTTGTATCTTGCATGGTACTTCCGATAGCTTTTGATAATAGCTTTCTACGACAAAACATTGAGAAAATGAGCACGAATGCACAGAACAGCATAGGTGTGGTGAAAAACTGGGCAAAGAGCAAGTTGCTGCGGTTATATTCTTAAAATTGCAATTCTCTGTTTATGCATTGCGGCGCTCACAAATACAAAAAAAAATAGTATATGTACAAGTAGCTGCTCAGTGGTCTTACGAAATAAGCGGTAAAAACAAACACGAGAAGTATATGCTAAAAAGAACATTTTAAATTGAGAAGAATACCTAATAGAAGAGTGTGAATATTTTATTTAAGAAATAAAAGAACAAATGCTAATAAATGAATAATGCATGATATAAATGGCATTTCAATAAATTTTGTTTTAATTCGAAAAATCTTTATTTAATATTTTATTTTTTTTTAATCTGAATAGTTCGTTGCACGACATTACTTTAACTTGCAACAATCAAAACTATTAACTGCATCGATAAGCGATAGTCGATAACATGTGCAAAAAACTACATCGAAACGAGCATATCTTTTGTAGCCCATGTGTACACACTGGCATGCGTACAACAAATATATACAAAATGTAAGAAACATCTGATGTGAATTTATTTGAAAATTTCAAAGCTAGCGGACGTGTGCTTGTTGGTGCTCGGTTGGTGATTTTGTGAAGCGGTAAACGATAAAAACCAATACAAATTACGCATTGGATTGGTCGTTTCTGTAAAACAAACGCCTGCAAATTACTGCAGATAACGCGACAAGCAAAACCAATCCAAATGCAAGACGTAATTTAACAACAAACTAAATTGTGCACAGTAAAAATATATAAGAAGCCTTTAAAGCGTACAACTGCGGAGCATCGGCCAAAAAATCGATTTGCAGTGTATTATTATTTGCAGGTAAATATGATTTCTATGAATTAAAAGTTTGTTACTTTAAGCTCACGCCCAATCAATCATTGAGAGAATTTTTCTTCAATTCTATTTATGAAAAAACGCGATGGGTTTTCTACCCTGCCCATAGAGTATAAAGCATTTTCAGCTATTGTGCTCACCTTGAACTCAGCATAGCGGAGACGTAAACGAACCAAGCGAGAAACCTGCTGCACGGCCCATTTGCCGCCCCGCAGCATTTGTTGCCTATGGCATTAAACAGCTGTTTGGTTATTTTGTTTATCTTTTCAAAATATATATATTATTGTAAAATGTATGCTAATATTACAGTGTAATATGTTAAAGTTACAGCAGAATCTAAGAAAAATTTGTTTAAAAACCAAAACAGCTGTCTTATTATGAACAACTGTTGTAATGCAGATTAAACTATATTTATTTATGATTTTACCAAGTTTAGTGAATGCCAGAAAATTCATGATTAAGGTGAAAGTAATTTTCGAATTAATATTGCAGTTGCATTCGACCAGTTTTAGGCCAACAATTCAAACCAAACGAATATATAATAATTTATACAACATTAGTAAGATTTTTTTTCCTATAAACGCATATTATTAACATACAAGTATATTTTGCATATTATTAACATACAAAAAACTGTTTATGCTTATTATCACGCACAAATGGCTTAATTATATAAATAAAAAAAAAAAATTTAAATCAGTTTTGGTGCTATTCGACAGTCAGATACCCTGCAATTACACTCGCTTAGCATCAGTGCCAACTACGTGTTTTTTTTTACACAGAAAATCTATTAAACTTACTCACTCAGTGCTGGATATTAGCTTCAATTGCTTTGTATAATCTCTTTGTTTGCTGCCATTTGTGCCCATGTTCCATATACATGTATACACTCACATTCTATTTGTTGATAAATTTCGCTTAAAACATTATACTTTATTACAGCGCGCGTGATAAATTGACGGCTTTTATGTCATTGTTACTATGAAATTGGATGAAATTGTTGCATGGTAAGTCTAGCCATATCACTTTACCGTCTAGATACATATGTATATTTCTACAAATCGATTTGTTTATCATAATTCTAGGTACCAGAAGAAAATCGGCACCTATGACAAGCAAGAATGGGAGACAACCGTCGAGCAGCGTATACTGGATGGCTTTAATAATGTTAATTTAAAGAACACCAAACTCAAGACGGAACTTATCGATGTGGATCTTGTACGAGGTTCGCGTTACGAATACATTTATATTTGCGAACATTATTAATATAACTATATTGCCTTTAAGGTTCCACTTTTCCGAAAGCAAAACCAAAACAAACTTTATTTACTGTGATACGTTTGGCCATATTAAGATATCTGCTCTTGCCGCTTTATGCACAATGGTGGGTAACGCAAACCTCGCCCAATGCCTTTGGTTTCATCTTGGCCCTCTATATCACACAAATGATCAATTGGGCAGTTTATATTATGAACAGCAATCGTATTGTGCCACAAAGCAATACCGAGAAGCAGCTGGAAGAGCATGCTGACTTGTTAAGCGCCTTACTGATACCCATGTCCTTGAGTTTGTTAATCAGTTTAATACACTCGCAAATTGTGGCCACCAATTCAGTGTCCAGTGGCAGCAAAAACAAATTGCGACGATTCTCAACAACCATTTTCAGTGACAAATCCATTGCGCGTGACCAGCGTTTACGACGTCGTAAGAAATTTGTGCGGTAAGTAGTAAGTTTTAGTTTCTTTTATTTTTAATAAATATCTTACCTTGGTTTTATACTTAGTACACGTGCACCGGAAGCGGAAACTTTACAGAGCAGCGTTAATGGCAACTTGTCGCGTCGCCCAAACAAGTTGAGCGCCACAAAACTGCCGCCTAGCAATAGCATGGATGTACTTTTCAAAACTTCCACTCCAACAAATATGTCGCCAATACCCAATCAAATACCAACTACACCGGGCAGTGCGGAAGTAAATACTATGGCGCTTAAGCGTACCAACAGTGAGGAGAGCTATTTAACGACAGCTCCTTTAGCCAATGTACAACAATGTTCTGAACAGCAGAGCCAAGAAACGGCTGTCGATAGCACAACTGTATTAGAACCGGTTTATGATCTCAAAAGCATAACCCCTACGCAAGTGGAGGACAGCACGACTGATAGTCCAAATAAGAAACGCAATGTGAATTGGCACACACCCATACAAATTTTTGCAGTCTTTGAACAACCCGAAGAGCCAACATCCACGCAGAGCTTAAAAGGCAACGCTGGCAACCCAAGTCCTAGTGAAAGCAGCGTCAATAGGTCAGGGCTGCAGCCAATTTATCAACCACATCTTCCACGTCGCAATATTGGAGAGGACGATGGCTTTGAAAGTCTAAATGGCAAAAGTTCCAGTGGTGAAGACAATAACCATTCGCCTTTACCAAGTACAAGCGCTTCGCCCACGGCCAGCGCTGCCAGTGTGGGCTCTGCAGCACCGCCTAATCAGCTGCGCTTACGTCTTAATGTGGCAGCACCAAGCGGCACATCTGTTGTCGCTGGTGCTGCCGGCATTGATAAAAAGTCGCAGCAGCGCGGCAATGAGTCAACTACTAGCTGCGCTGATTCTGACGAATGCGATGATATTGATATGTTGTCCAGTCCAGCGTCGGGCGGCAATAATGAGTGCACCACATCGGCGACTGACTGGCTTGGTGTTACAACCAATAGCGATGATTGTAGTTACACCTCAGAACTGGATCAATCGGATAGTTTTAAACATCAGCCATGTAGCGATGAGGAGTTCCCTGATCTGGATATAACACCCACAGCCATACTTAATCCGCATAGCACTACAGATCGCAGTATGTTCTTTAAATTGAAATTAATAATATGAAAATTCACAACTGAGTAACTAACTATATTCGCTTTCCACTTTGTAGTTAGCTGCACCATTTGGGATCAGCGCGATGCAAAAAAAGCTCAAATGTCAGTGCTCGAAATAGCCTCCTGCATAATTGAACGCGTGGACTCCATGCCCGAAACAAATGATTACATTTTAATTGGTATTTTCTTTTCGATACTGCTGGCACTTATACCAAGCTTTTGTCGGCTTTGTGAGGTTTGCTAAATGATTCAATTTGAAATTCAGATAGCTTTTAACTGTTTGATAAATGTAATTGCAGATTACCCTCGAGTCGGACAAGACGAGTGAGATAAGCTACTTTAATGTACCAATGCTGCTTTGGGAAAAGTCATCATCATCGATTTTAACGCTATTTAGTTTTGCCTTCGGAGAGTCGCAATGGGAACGTATTGTATTGATGCTGGGATTTATACAGCGTCTATGTCTTACGCTGATACTCTTCATGATCTTTGCTGTGGCGGAGCGCACTTTCAAGCAACGGTAGCAAAAGTAACCAATCTTTTGCGATAAAATACTAATTATTTTGTGATATTTGTAGTTTTCTATATGGCAAATTATTTTCGCATTTGACATCTTCACGACGCGCACGCAAATCAAACCTGCCACATTTTCGCTTGAATAAAGTTCGTAACATAAAGACCTGGCTCAGCGTGCGTTCCTATTTGAAGGTTAGTTTAATATATCCAAAAAGATTCAACATTACAAGTAATTAATGTATTATCTCTATAGAAACGTGGACCTCAGCGTTCGGTTGACATTATTGTTTCCGCCGCATTTATAGTAACCTTGCTACTTTTGGCCTTTCTAAGTGTTGAATGGTTAAAAGACTCGGTACATTTGCATTCACATTTAACGCTGGAAGCATTGATTTGGTCCATAACAATTGGCATATTTCTGTTGCGTTTCATGACACTGGGCAATAAGATACAACACAAGTACCGCAGCGTTTCGGTGTTAATAACCGAACAAATAAATTTGTACCTGCAGATAGAAAGAAAACCCAAGAAAAAGGAGGAACTTATGGTCTCAAACAGCGTACTCAAATTAGCAGCCGATCTATTAAAGGAGCTTGAAACGCCATTTAAGATCTCTGGACTCAGTGCCAATCCATATCTATTTACAACTATTAAGGTAGTCATACTTTCGGCACTTTCAGGCGTATTGAGCGAGGTTTTGGGTTTCAAACTCAAATTACACAAAATTAAAATTAAGTAGTTCCCAATATCGTGCACTTTCAAATTAAGTATAAATTAAATATATATGCATATTTAATTTAATGTTTGCGATTATTTTTGTAGTACAATTTTTCAAAATGATTTAGGAAACCCAAATTTCAGTATCTAAGCTACAATAGAATTAATACAAAAATTTTTACTATATTCAAATAATGTAAGTAAAGCCAATGTTTATGCTTATGATATGCTCGTCAAGCACTGTTAACAATTATCCTATATATATACATACATATATACAACACAAATCATATATTTGATGCGTTGGGCACAATCACGAGCCACCTCTGTCAAACAAAACTTTAAATGTTCGAAGAACTATAAACCTAAATCCGTAATTACTTAGTTGTAGTTTAATTCTATGTTAACAAGTTGAGAGTTCAATTTTCTGTGTAATAATTAATAAAATAAATTTTAAGTCGTTTTACAAAAAGATCATACAGTGATGTGTGTACAATTTTATTTTTCAAACCGCATTTAAGAAGACGCCAATGAAATGCATAACGTATTTGGCGTTAAACTATACAGTTTCCCTTCAGCTAAATCTTATATATAGGTACTAAGTTTTCGAAAGTTATGGCATAGTTGTTAACCGGACAAGTTGTGTATTCCTTAAGGTGCGGAACTATGCATTTCCAGCAATATACATATTCGCATAAAGCACAAGCAATTGGCATTAGAAGCCACAATAAACATATTCGGAAATTGACAGTTTTAGTTATCGCTTTAATTTCCTCCAAAGTGTTCCTTGTCAAAGACTCTGGATTCTGTCAAGTGCCACAAACTTTACGTCTTTGATTATTGAAGTACCACCACTATTAATATATTTTTTGTTTTTTGAATTACTTGTCTTTTATATGATAATTAAGTAGCTCGTTATTTCAAAACACCAGTTGGCGCAGCTCCCTGAATTTTGGATCTTTAAATCTCGATAACGTTTTTACTGATGCACTGGAAAATTGAAGACTACTCTAAGAAAATTAAAGCACATAGAAGCACTTTTTTTTTGGTGACGACAAAATATGAAATTAAAAACAACTTTTTACAATTCTGATTAAAACAAATCTGTAATATTTTATATTAGTATACACATCAGTTGAATAATTGATAAGAGTGAAATCGTGAAATTGATTTATATTTATTTTTTCGCTAAATACTTACATGTCGAATTCATTTGTCGTTATTGAAGACTCTAGAGGCATGAAAAATATTTAAAAATTGGATGGACGAATATAACATAATACACATGATTGTATTAGAAAATAAATTCATAGAACCACCGCTTAATAAATGCAAGAGCCCCTGCTCTAGCTAAATTTACAATGTTGTAAATGTTATTACTAAATTTATGCTTGTGATCAAACAAAACACCTAGATTGGACACACTTTGCATGCGTTCCAATGTCGCGAGTCATTTTCTATTGCAACACAGTTGCAAGTTTTTAGAATCATGTTAAACAAGTAACAATTTATTTGCATGTATTACTTCTTATCTTCTTTTAATTTGTTAAAAATCCAAATAAATCGCAAATTCAACGAAAAACGTTGAATGCTATTCAACCGCTAGATGACGCTTTTGAAACTGTTTTCATAATAAAACAATAGATGGCGCATAACGGCCGCTCCATCAATCAGCTGTTACGTTGTTGTTATCAGAGCCTGACGTAACATTTCGATCGCGTTTTTGCACAGACCTCACCGCATTGCAGTTTTAATTACATTTTTTATTTTATTTTCATCTTTAAATAATTGATTTGCAATGCTTAAGTTACATGCCGTGTTAAGAAAATCAATTGCTGTGCAACTTTTGCGTAGCCAAGTACGCTTGCTGCATGTGGGTGAGGCAAATATTTTGCCAAGCGGCGTTGATAAACAGTCTGCGGAGTACAAGGTCAGCAATAAATAGATTTAGACATTTATCCAATATGTTTTTTAAGCATTCTGTGTGCACCTTAGGAGAATGCAAGCGAGATGGGCAAACTGGTGAATCAGTTACGCAGCATAACCAGCGAGGTGCTAACAGGTGGTGGGGCAAAGGCCAACGAGCGTCATACATCGCGCGGTAAGCTGCTAGCGAGGGAGCGCATCAATCTTCTATTGGATAGGGGCTCTCCATTTTTGGAACTCAGTGCGCTAGCAGGTTACGAACTCTATGGCGACGAAGTGGTCAACTCTGGTGGTATAGTTACGGGCGTGGGACGCGTATGCGGGTGAGTTTTTTGTGGTTTCATTTACCTAAGGCTGCAGAATGTTCAGATGCCTTATATATTCCAGTGCGGAGTGCGTTGTGGTGGCCAACGATGCAACCGTCAAAGGTGGCAGCTACTATCCTATAACCGTTAAGAAACATTTGCGTGCGCAGGAAATTGCGCAAGAGAATCGTTTGCCTTGCATTTATCTGGTTGACTCTGGTGGCGCAAATTTGCCACGTCAGGCAGAAGTTTTTCCCGATAAGCTGCATTTTGGACGCATTTTCTACAATCAAGCCAACATGTCAGCGCAGGGTATACCACAAATTGCTGTGGTTATGGGCAGTTGCACAGCTGGCGGTGCCTATGTGCCCGCCATGGCAGACGAGAGCATTATTGTCAAACGTCAGGGCACCATATTTTTGGCTGGACCACCGCTTGTTAAGGCTGCAACTGGTGAAGAGGTTTCCGCTGAAGACTTGGGAGGTGCTGATTTACATTGCAAAACGTCTGGAGTTACCGATCACTATGCTGTAGATGATGAACATGCTTTGTACTTAGCACGGCAAGTGGTCAGTAATTTAAATTTGCCTGCAACCAATGCCTTCAATGACCAGTTGCTGCACTCTAGTCAGCGAACTTCCAAGGCTGCAAGCAACATTGCAACATCAGAGATAGAACCGCCCTTATATGATGCAAAGGATTTGTACGGCATTGTGGGACCCAATCTGACCAAAAGTTTCGATGTACGTGAGGTCATAGCTCGAGTTGTAGATGGTAGCAGATTTACAGAGTTTAAGAAACTATATGGAGAAACTCTAGTAACCGGATTTGCTAAGATTTATGGCCACACTGTAGGCATTTTGGCTAATAATGGTGTGCTCTTTTCGGAGAGCGCATTGAAGGGCGCTCATTTCATACAACTGTGCTCACAGCGTAAAATTCCCTTGGTCTTTCTACAGAACATTACAGGTACAAACTTAATTGAATTTAACTCAAATGCCGCTTCTAATAATTGTTAATTTCTTGTAGGCTTCATGGTTGGACGTGATGCAGAGGCACACGGCATTGCTAAAAATGGCGCCAAAATGGTCACAGCTGTAGCATGCGCTAATGTTCCAAAGTTCACGGTTATTATTGGTGGTTCTTATGGAGCTGGTAATTATGGCATGTGTGGACGTGCCTATTCACCTCGTTTTCTCTACATGTGGCCTAACTCACGTATTTCCGTCATGGGAGGAACACAAGCTGCCAATGTTCTGGCACAAATAACAGCTGATCAGCGAAAGCGTGCAGGCAAAGAGTTTTCCGAAGCTGAGGCTCAGAAATTAAAAGCACCTATTGTTGATACCTTTGAGAAGGAGGGATCACCCTATTACAGTACGGCACGTTTGTGGGATGATGGTATCATTGATCCCGCTAATACTAGACAAGTGTTGGGTCTCAGCTTAAAGACAGCACTTAATAATGCTGGCCATGATACAAAGTTCGGTGTGTTCCGTATGTAAACATTAGACGCGGTTTTTTTTTGCTGTAAGTTTAACGTATGAACTACTTGGAAAAATTGCATTTATTGTGAAATCATTGAAACTGTTGCATTTATTAGAGTTAAGAGAGAATATTTTGATTGATGTTTTGTTTTGTGAGCTTTTAATTAATGTTTTAATTATTGTGTGGCAATGTAAAATAAAAATAGATTTATTTTAAAAAATTGTTTAAATGGAAACTTAATGTTATAACGAAACATATATATGTTGATAAAGGGCATCCAAAATGTAAATGAAACAAACTTTAAACGTATAGGTAAGTATATGCAATTATTATTACAAACAAAATAGCAATATCGTTGTAATTTCTTAGTTTTTTAAGCATCAATTGATAAGGATTATTGACATTAATACAATCTTTTGCGTAATCCTGGCTTGCCCACATGTCTTCCAATAAATAAATAACAAATTTGATATAAACATACGACTAGAATTTAAACTTTTGACATTTCATACAAAAGTATTTCATTTTAATATTTCCAAACTTAAAAACAATTTTCGTAACCGTCGGCCATATAAATGAATAATAAATTATTTTTTATTTACCGAAAATCACACTTTTCACATTTCATACATAAGTGCTTAATTTGTCTCAACATTTGACATTTTATAAAAATAATAATTGCATAATTTTTCAACACAGCAATGACTGTCGCAATGGTTGAAAATGTATATGGAAAATGTATATAAAAAATAATAAAATTAATATAAATTAAACTCTTGACATTTCATACAAAAGTGTTTAATTTGTCAATTACTCAACTCAGCAAAAACTGTCATTATCGTTATTTACTATTTATCAAAACATCGATATAAAACATCGATAAACGAAAAATTGCAACAATGCTCGCAGCCAATGTTACTTATCGCAAGTCCAAGTATATAGACTTATCGTTATTATTGTAACAACCCTAGCGAAAACTGTTCTTGGAGTTAACATTTCTTTTGTTTATACAAAATTTAATTATTTAAAACAAACGTAAATGTTTTATTAAACATAACGAAAAAAGTGCTAGTTAGTTAATAACCATAAAAACGGTAAGTAGCAATAAATGCTTAACAAAAGAACACACGCCATGCGACGGCATCATAAGCGGGACTACGTGCATATGGATGTGTGCGTGCGTGTGTGTGCGCATTGGTGAATGTTGCGGCTCATTTTTTTTTCCATTTGATTTCTTGCAAAAAAAATGGCAAAATCTAGAAGTAGCGTCAGCTAAAAAAAAGAAAGTTCCACGGCTAAAATGTGGTGAATGTGTGTGATGACTTTAAAATAGCATTGCCGAAAACTTCAAGTGCAGCTGAATATAAAAAAATATCTGTACATCAGCGGCATGCCACATACGTGTATGTATGTACATATATGCACCAGAGGCGTATGTATGCATCAGGCGCTGTGTGGCAGCAATGCCGATGCAGATGCGTGCATGTGTGTACATTTAAATGTCGCTGCTGTCTGTCAGTCGGCGAACTGCAGTGTGTGTATGCGTGTATTCCCAAAAATAAAACTTTTGTGTGCATCCTTGGCTCCAAGTGTTGCTGCTGTAAGCATGCACACAGGAGTCTGAAATAAAATTCCAAAACTGCGGCTGTTGCTGTCTGCTGCATAGTGGTGTTGCCGGTGCTGAAATTTCCACTAATTCATGTGTTGCTGTGCAGCTAATCTGTCGAGGTCGACGTCGTTTGTCTTGTCCAATGGCTTTGTGGTTTTTATGCCGATGCACAGCACGCTTTTGCTGCTTTCCTTCGCATTTCCTTGTCGCATCCAAAATGCCTGCTTTAAAAACCAATATATGCGACATTAACATTTCCAATGCATGACGTCATTGGATGTGTCAACATTTGACGGCTTATCTGTTAGCCAACCCCCGCATTCACCAACTTGCTCATTGACATACCGCGCGCGTGTGTGTGTGTGTGTGTGTGTGTGTGTGTGTGTGTGTGTGTGTGTGTGTGTGTGTGTGTGTAGGTGTCCAGTCCATAACAACTCTTGGCTTGTATTCTTTTAGTCGGTTACTATTTTTATTGGTTTAATTAATGCCTGCTTAGAGTCAGAGTCGCGCCGACACTCAATGCCGGTTCACACTTACTTCATACCCAATCCATGCCTTTGAATGTTTCCAATACTTGTTAACCGGAAGCTTAAGTTGTACGTTATGTTGTTTTGCCGCAAATGGTCAAGCATTCCAGTGGGCTTAAGCAATTGTCAATCAAAGCATCGGTAAGTGGTTTGATTCCAATATGCAGCAATGGTGCATTTGCCTAGCACTGACAAAGCTAGCAAATAGACGCTATTTGCCCAAGTAAATCTTTATTACTTAAAGATACCGCCGTTTCTGTTCTCTGCGAACAGCTTTTAGTAGAGATATTTCCATACCACCACCACAGTCCAGGGGAATACATTTATTTTTCTTAAATCAAAGCAACAGACAAGCTGTAGAGATATTGGGATTATCATTTACATTATGAGAGAAAGTGTGAAATAAAAGTCATTTGTCTCGTTTTGGCTAATTTTGAAAAGTTTTTTAATACAAATTTCTGATACGCTTTATTTGTGCCAACAGTTTGCTGATTGTTACAATTACTAAAATATCTTCATTAGGTGTCCAAACTATAGAGTGTTATGCAGTCGTAACACGAATCTTTGTTTATATATTGTCGCCTTTATCGAAGACGACGCCTCTGCTTATAATTTGCGTAAGGTTTTATTTTTTTGCTTTTAAAGTATTGCCTGTTGAAGCCGGTTGGCTATTTGATATTTGACACACTTCCCCGTTTAAGTCCGTATTTTGGCTCTGATCTTTATTTTCAGCAAATTGTTGCTGTTTTTTTTTTTCAAGTTTAGTTTCGTTTATTTACATATAAAACCAACGTCGAAGTCACAGTTGTGTTCTGCTTAATTACTTCACAATCGACTTGCGCGCGCCTCTACTAGCATTTCCGCTTCGGTTCAGCCAACCATGGGCATGCCATGCAACACTAATCATCATCGACAACTTGTGTGCCACAACAAAAACAAATCCCTTGGTAATGAGTTTTCCAACTTCATGTACACAAACAAAATAATAGGGCACATTTAAACGATGTTTATACGGTCTACAACTGTGAAAAGTTGCGGCAAGTTGGATTATTTTGTTGCAAGCACACATACTTGACAGTTGACTAAGTGAAACCCAGTTTATGGGTTTAGTGCAACCAATCCACAGACAACGTACTTTTGCAGCTGTCGTCAAGCAGCTGCTTGAATAATGTTTAAAGAAAGATATTGGAGAGATTGTATTGACTTAGTTTGCCCGTAGGTGAAACAAGCCATTTTGTTCAAAATCGTAATGGAGATATAATGCTTAAAATCGCGAAAAAAATACGATTTATATTTCCCAGTGCTGCGGGGTTGAGTCGAACCATCGACTTTCGGATTAAGTGGCGAGTACGCTACCGAGACCCACTATATTTTCCGATTACATAAAATTAATATAGACTTTTGTTTATAACTAGTTAATAGATTTTCAAACGCTTCTTTATATTATTGACTTTTGTTGAAAAATTTGTCATTGGACGAAACCCATAGGTCCAACACGTTCACGCGCATATAACGCCTTCCAAATGTGCAATTTTTTAGGCCATCAAATTGAAGTGCTCCATAAAATAGCAGGCGTAAACGTGATTACAAATTGCTAACCCAACCCGCGGTGGCTTTTTGTAACCGCACCAGGCCACCACTGCTGTCCATAGCTGTTCACATGCTTAAATCAATAACCCCCAACAAAAGCTGATGCAGAAACAACAATAGGAACTAGGAACAAGCACAACAAAATCACTCACATTAAAAAAGCTGGAGTTTTGCAACAACTTTAGGCGTACAATGTACACGCGGTAACTTACGCCCTTTGGGGTCATTGCACTTGTCAGCCGCTTAGGTAGCATAGCAAAACTTTACGGAAATACGAATACTCCAAATACACTCGCACACACACACACACACACACAGCGTACATAGACCGAGTTCATGGACTGTTATTTTTAGGCGTATAGCTCGGAGCTCTCGGCAGAGAACGCCGGCAAATACTTTCTTTATCAGCGCATGAATGAATGGTCCACGTTTAGTATTGTGGGCCGGCCAGCTATAAGTGGCTTCTGCTTTTTTGATTAGTGTTGCTTTACACGGCTGATAATGCCATGGGAGAGCAAGTGACGCGCTGACGCAGCAGCGCCAAACATTTTTGGCCCCTTTAGCCCGCTGCCTGTCTACTGCTATGACTAATAGCTAGCTGCTGACTGCGTTTGCGGTGGCAGCGGTGGTAGCGAAGCGTTGACAAGCGGCGTCTTCAGCCAGTCGGAGAACGAAACCGAGTGCCCGAGCGAGTAGACCACCAAGCACACAGTACAAGTTCATTGTTCGCGCGTTCAAGACTTGCAGCCAAGTGTGAGTGCCGTATCGTGCCGTGCCGTTTCTCGTATCATCGTCAGCTCCTCCACAGCCGTTAGTTGCATTTGCTGTGCGTTGTTGTTGTGGTTGCTCGTTTTTTTTTTTTTTTTCATTTTTGTTCTTGTTGCTTCCAATTTTATGCATAATGCCGCCTATATATGATGTGTGTACGATAGTGTTTTGGTGTCGTCTCGCTTTACATGCCGCAAGTCTTGTATATTTGCAAGCTTTGGCATTGCAATATTCCCGCAGAGCTTAAATTCTTGGCTGTTTTTTTTTGTTTGTTCTACTATAACTTACTTAAGTGGAATGTGCTTAACAAGTGCTTACGTTACAAATTATTTGATTTTATGAATAACCGGAATTTCAAATAGAAACTTCATAACGAAAAGTACACCACAATCGATCACAAGTGGCTTGTAAGCCACTTAAGCCCATTGGAATGCTGATATTTTTTATTATTTTATTTATGTTATTAATTACAATCTGTTTAATAAGAAATGAAAATACAAGCTAATTCTGTTAATGTTTTGCGCTTGCGTTTCCAGTCTGCATTTGTTATTGTTCTTAGTATGTTAGATTAAGTTCTTTGAATTAATTGCAAGTTATATGTGCTAGAAGTCCCCCTTATATTAAGTGCATACGTCCGCATATGTCTTTCATTGTTTTATATATTATTTATTTGTTATGTAAATAAGCCAGTAGACTTTTCGCAATTCGTTTTCTATTTCAAATATTATATTTCGATATGATTTCTTTATTTACTTTATGCTGCTTAATTTGGTATTTTGTTTTATTTCTAAAATGAAATGTTATGAGTTATGAGAAAGTAAAAGTTGTTCTAAAACTGTGGTTATCTGTTGCGAGCAACTATGACTACTAATAAATGATATACGCTAATTATTATAGATTATTTAATTGCTGGACTGCAACCACTGCAGTATGCGTGCTTTCAAAAATAATACAATATTTTTCTCTCTTTTTTAACTTGCCTAAATCAATTAGCTGAAAAGCGAAACTCAACTTGCCAAACAACTTTCATGCAACATGACTCTATAAATTCTACCAACTTATAGAAAGCCTTTTTTTCAATATTTTACCAGTCCGAGCGAGTGTGTGTGTGTGTGCGAGTGTGTAATTTACTGCAGTTTTTGCAGATATAATGATTTTGATGATGTCGATTATAATCGTGATCTTGATATTGAACACGCACATGTGTTTGCTGTGTGCCGCTTCAATTCACAGAGCGCAAAACAATAGTAATTATAATTTGGCATAATTGGCAGTTGGCGGAATGAATGTTGACGGACAGCAGCATGTTACGCCCACACCACACCACACCACATAACACACATCACATCAGCTTACCGGCGTCATGCCTTATACGTTACACTCATAAAACATATTTCAAGTAGCTCAGTTCTATTTGAAAACAGTTGTCTAATTGTTTTTCTCATTTTTATTATTTTAATGTTTGTATATTATAGATTGTTAAAAGGAAAAAGGCACCATGGCTGTTAACGTTTACTCCACAAATGTCACATCAGATAATTTGTCGCGACATGATATGCTGGCATGGGTGAATGACTGTCTGCAATCGCAGTTCTCGAAAATTGAGGAACTCTGCACTGGTAAGTTGCTGGAAAGCACTTTTCATTTCCGTTGTGTATATGTATTGATTTTGTACTACTTTTTTAGGCGCCGCTTATTGCCAGTTCATGGACATGCTGTTCCCGAATTCAGTGCCCGTCAAGCGTGTAAAATTCCGCACAAATTTGGAGCATGAATATATACAGAACTTTAAGATCTTGCAGGCGGGCTTTAAAAAAATGTCTGTAGACAAGGTAGGGCGGCAGTCATTGAAACATTAATTTACTTAAACTAATTTGGCTTTCACTTAAGTGATACACGACATGTTTGGTTTTGTTATAAAACAAACAAACACATACACACACATGCGCGTGCACACGTACAACAACATGCTGTGTGTGTTGGTTTAGTTTAGGCAATCTTATTTATTTTTTTTTTTAAATTCTTGCAAATAATGTTTGTGCACATTACCATATATATATATATATATATATATATATCTGTATGATTTACTTTACTGTAACTAACTTCAATCTCCATTACAAAACGCCTATCGCAACTGCCACAGATTATACCAGTTGATAAGCTTATTAAGGGACGTTTTCAAGATAATTTTGAGTTTCTTCAATGGTTTAAGAAGTTCTTTGATGCAAATTATGATGGACGTGAATACGATCCAGTAGCCCAACGTGGCGGCGTCAAGCTGGGCAATGGCATCGGCGGCGGTGGCAGCAATAACGGCAGTGGCGTGGGCAGCAGTCACAATGATTTGCATCTGATGCATCGCCGGCAGTTACAAATGCCACATCCCGGCCGCATGGCTGTTGCTCCACCAAGTGGACTCAGCTCCATGCGCAACCATACGGGTATGCAATTGCAGAGGCAGCGTGTGGAACTTTGAGTTTAAGTTGGTGTTGGTGGCGGCATCTATGTACATATAAGATTCAAAATACGATTTAGAGCAAAATTATGTTGCATTGTCTCAAGAAACGAACGTGAAGCACGCAGACTCAGTGCAGCTGTGATGGCCATTTGCAAAAACATATTTATTTGTTGGTTTAAGCACGAACAACATTGAACACCGCACCAAACTCTTGTTATCCGTAATTCCACGAAACATAAGCACACACGCATACACATACATTTTGCGGCACCTGGTATTGTGATTTGAACACAAAAAATTTCTGGGCCGTTTGCTTAACGATTTGCTTAATTAAGCTGCTTCTCGGTTTAAACAAAACGTTAAGCAAACGCGCATTTAAGGTATTTTTTTGTGCACATTTATTTGTTTGTTTATTTTCTTTTTGTTTTGTATATCTGACTTGTCTTCACACGGTTTGTTTTTCACTTACTATCTGCATATTTTCACACATTTTACTTTTAGATAATACCCATTGACAAATTGATTAAGGGTCGATTCCAAGATAATTTCGAATTTTTACAATGGTTCAAGAAATTTTTCGATGCAAATTACGATGGCAGAGATTATGATGCTAGCGCAGTGCGCGAAGGCGCGCCCATGGGTTTTGGTGCGGGCGCAGCAAAGTCCTTGCCCGGCGGCATTAGTAGCACCTATAGACGTGCACCAGCAACAGGAGTGGCACGTCCAGCAACGACAGCAACCGCTACAAAGCCCAGTATGTTTGGTTTGGTTAAAGTCAACATATTAACTTAATATTCATTTTATTTACTCACAACACTCATTTGTACATTTGTAGAAAGTATGTTTTTTGTTTTTTTTTTATATTTAATTCATACTTTTAATTTAAACTTGGCTTTTTATGCACATTTCCAAAGAAAGAAACGAAACACACCCAAACAACAATATGTTCCCGGGCGTGCTTCACGTTTATTGAATTGGTCTTTTGTATATTAACTAACGCCTACCGCCTACCAATATTTTAACTGCCTTCGAGCGACAGCCAATTAATAATATTAAAATTCAATTACTTACTTAAGCAGCCTCCAAGGTGATGCCACGCACGAATAATGTAACTCCGCCAAATAGAGCTGCAGCAGGCGTGAATAATACAGGCGCAGTAAAGAAGAACGATGCCTCAAATGCTGTAACTAATCAACAAATTGAAGAGTTGTCCAATCAAGTAAGTTAAACGGAACGCAAAGGCTCCATGTGTAAAGCGTAAAAAGCTTCAGTGAACTGCACTGCACATTTTAATGCATTGAATTTGTCCTAGGTCATGGACATGCGCTTGAACTTGGAGGGTTTGGAAAAGGAACGCGATTTCTACTTTTCTAAGCTACGGGATATTGAAATACTGTAAGTATTGTACTAAAAAAAAGTTTATTATTGGCGTTAATGCTTTAAAATGTATTTAAACATAGTTGCCAAGAAGCTGACGATGGTGAGACGCATCCACTCATTCAAAAAATTTTGGATATACTCTATGCGACTGAGGTGAGACTGTTCTTCTTACGTGTTCTTGTTACGATTTTGAAATATATTTAATTTATCTCTTTAGGATGGCTTTGCGCCACCAGATGATGCACCACCAGAGGAGGAAGAATACTAAAAAGCGCATGCATACCACGATTTAAAACCTAACCCACTAAAATGATAACAATTGATGCATACTACATTTTACAAAAAATTAACAAAACCAACTGCAACATCAAAATTCAATTTAAATAAACATGAATTAAACGAAAATATTTAAATAATTTGTAAAATACATTTAACTTATAGAAAATAGCTATGCAAATGAACAATGGCACTGGTATAAATTTATTTTCTATTTGTAAATTATGTTTGGGCTTAAAACAACAAAAACAATATACAAAATCATGCATAAACTCTATAAAGTGTTTATGTGAACTCAACGAATAATAAATGCATTCAAGCCGAACAATCTCTGTATTGTTTATAACAATAATAACATTAATTTATATGCAGTAATTCAATTTGTTGCACGAATTCAATGCGTCTAAGAATGTTTCATTTTGCATTGTTGATTGAAACATAGTCATACAAAAAGGACAATTTTTTAAGTGGTAAAAATTTATTTATATTTATATATAATTAAACAAGATTTGAAGCCCAAAAGTTTGTGTAAAATAAATTTGTGCTAGTAAAAATGGATTTCCTTGCAAAAATTGTTAATAAATAAATGTTTTAATTTTGTGAAAATGTAACAAAGCAAATTCTTGCTAAAATAAACTGCATTAGGCAAGTAAGCGTTTAAACAAAAACATTACTATGTTTTAAATACTTAATTTTGGCATTTCTTATGTTTTAAGATTTATTTATAAAGTATGCTAAAAAAAAGAAGAAATTTAAAATCAAAACAGTGTGGTAAATGGCATAACAAAAAAACAATAATTTGGTATTTTTTCGAATTTCTAAAATTTTTTATTTACGAAAATGTGACATTACATTATGAATTTAGTTTTAAACAACACAACACTTTGCTCTCAATCTTTTAAGTTATATATTTATGTGTAAAAACCGTAAATATTAAAATTTATATAATAAACAAGAGCTTTTTCTAATTTTCAAAATAAATCTTTCCATTTATTATTTTGTTATACTCGAACACTTGAAAATATTTGCAAATTAAGAATAATACAAAGTAAACCAACAACATATAGCATTATTTTCTGCGAAATCGCCGAGTTTATAATGCATACACATGCGTCGTTTCAATGTTTTCTGTATTAAAAGAACATAAATCATAAATGCTGTACATATTTTGTTAACTCACACGCTCATAAATATATACATAAATTAAAATAATTAAATTATACATCAGTGAGTGTGTATGAATATATCAAAGAGTTTGAGCTATGTATGTAATTGAAAAGCCTTTAAAATTGTGTGTGCACACAAAAAATATGAACTAGAATAAAAGAGCATGTGTTGCTTGATTCAAGATTTATGCATTTTTACTTTCATTTCAAAATTTCAATACAACTGTGTTCATATATATTGCGCAAAGACTAGAAACTATTTGACAGCTGTCTGTATGTGCGGCTGCTTGTGTGTGCCATCGCAAAAGGGTCGATGAGTTGTTTGTTTGCAGTTACAAAGCCAATAATCGCCCGTCTTTTCCACCTTGAAGCGTATGGGTCTGTGAAGTAAGGATAATAGAATGAACAGTTTAATTAAATAATATACAGATGGATAGAAATACAAATAACTATACAACATGTTGAAGTTCAACTATCAATACTCTGAGCATTACTAGAATTTTAATCAATAAATTAAGCACTTAATGCATGGTTTATAAGGCGCTTTACAATAAGTTTTATAGAACTTTGTCCGAGGAGCTAATGGTTTCGATCCACTTCAAATTAATTCGAATGTGGTCTGGAGTTCAACTGTCTGGCAGGTTACAATATAAAGTTCGAAATAAATTAATTCACCTTATGTCATCGCTGCAAAGGCGGAGCATGGATATATCTTTATTAATAGCTGTTTTAAGAGTACGTATTTACTAAGGCAAATCGCGTCTTTTTGCTGGCTGTGCCTGTGCTGC
The DNA here is from genome assembly GCA_035046065.1 of Chymomyza procnemis. Lineage (NCBI taxonomy): Eukaryota > Metazoa > Arthropoda > Insecta > Diptera > Drosophilidae > Chymomyza > Chymomyza procnemis. Next base: position 2,750,718 of record JAWNOJ010000023.1, on the reverse strand, counting down.
AGGATGGAATTGATCCACATACCTAATGCTCTAAAGGCAAGTACGCTAGCGAGCTCCACCATTCGAATAAATTTTCCTCGCATTCATGATTCTAAATCTACTAGTGCAGCCCGTAACAATTACCGAATAAGGTATAAGTTGATGGAGGATGGAGGGTAGTGTAGCCTTACCAACAGCCAACCTCACCTACTGAGCTACATCCTGTTTATGCCAACAAGGCTCTGGCGACCACAGGTAATATAACGGGAGCGTTTTGCGCAGATGATATTTTTCGGCTTATATACATCAACAATACCAAAGCAGGCCCGTGGGCTTAGCCAGCAGCTTCACTTAACGAAGCCTATAACCAGCATTGACGTAGCCAGCAAATATACACAATTTGCCTAAGTAAATCTCCGCCGTTCGGTTTCGGCCAAAATCTATAGGTCCCGTTTCTTTTCGAACTGCTGTTAATAGAATTATCTTCGTTCTCTGACTAAAAAATTATATTTAGTATACTACACGAGCCTGACAATAGTGAAAACTTTTATAAATAGACGCCAGCGAGATATCCTGAGACTTTGGTGGCCAAAAATAATATCATAGATAAACCACTTTGGCGTTTTACTAAAACAAGAAAGTGGGAAAGATCCAATACACGTTGCAACGGCATGGAATACATACGGAGGTAGAGAAAAAGTGAAACACAAGTTTTTGAATTAGCGTTGAATAACTGCAATTAACATAGGTCAAGAATAACACTTCTAGTCTTCGAGAGATGATGTCTAAAGTCCAATGCAGGTCTGTTTCTGCAAGTCGCTACTTTGAATATGAGCTTCACGTTGCGGCAAGATACTTGTATTCCATAAAATATTACATTTAATTTACAGCTTACCTTTGCTTGATTTTTAGAAACTCGTTCTTATGTGTGCCATCACATATAGGTTGTGACTTGGACTTGCCGCATAAACACCAGCTGTAGGTCTTATCTGGGGGCACATAGAGAGCATGTGTTGCGGTTATGTAAACAAGTCAACAACAATAATATGACTTACCTGCATCGAGACGTATTTTAAATGGTTTCTTGTCAAAGATGGCACCGTTTTCTTTCTGTAAATGCGTAGTCTGCTTGTCTTCAAGTAAATTCTTCGGTATTGTCTTAGTGGCAGTGGCTGCTGTAGAACTATCACCGGATTTCGAGCTGTAGCAAATGTGCTGTAAGTGTAATAAAGTAAATTAATATGCAATCAAAGGAAGTGTGTTTGTTGCTTACCTTGAGTAACAAAGTTGCACGTAAATTGCGACTCAATAAAGCGGACATGTTTGTATTGCTTTAATTTCAATTTATTTGAATTAATTTACAAAATTGCAATGGCAACAAAAGACATATGTTTGCACAAATAGTTGGCAACGCGAAGCTAAGCGTTGCACTGCCAACTTGTGTAATGGGCACAATGTCTTTGCGACAAGTTGGCAGCACTGGCAGTCAAGGTTGTGAAAAACAAACATGTATTTCGCCATCATCTAGAGACTGATAACAAAGCATCTATCTAACACTCAAAATGCTTGCCGACGACAGATATGATTGCACGTTTTGATAGCCATAACAATCAGAACTTTTAAACCAAATACTATAATGTCACTAAGATAGCCGCCGTTTACCAACAACTGATAAGCTGTCCCCGCAGCCATTTATCAAAGCAAGCAACATGCATTAACTATTCTAAAAAAACTTTTCATGTTTATTATGAATACTTGGAGCTACATTAAAAATCTGCATGGAATGGATAGTACTTATGTCCGGCCATGCCTGTAAAGGGCACAGTGCGTACGCCTGTGTGATACTGTCTCAGTTCTTCCATATCTTCCGCACTCAGCTCAAAGTCAAATACTTGAAAGTTCTCGGCTATGCGCGCCTTATTCGAAGATTTTGGCAGCGGCACAACACCTATTTGTATTAGATATCGCAGGCAGATTTGTGCCGAGGTGCGTCCATACTTTTTGGCCAATTGCTGTGCATGCGCATCGTACAGAAACGGTGGCCACTGACGTGCTGGCTGCGGTCTTGCCAAGGGGCAGTACGCACAAATGACTATATTGTGTTGCTTGGCATGCTCAATGAGTTTTTGCTGCTGGAATGCTGGATGGCATTCCACCTGATTGACCACCGGCTTTATGCGACAATTTTGCAAAACGCGTTCAGTTTGTGCAGCATTAAAGTTGGAAAGTCCAATGCTACGCACCAGTCCAGCATCGACCAGTTTTTCCATTTCACGCCACGTATCCAAGTAGTCCACATCGGTTAGCTCCAGTGTGCCATGCACATTATGATCATTGTGAAACTTTTGACCCACGGGAAAATGCATAAGATACAAATCAATGTACTCCAAACCTAAATTGCTAAGACTTAGTTTAAACGCACGCTCCACCAGCTCGGGATCATGATGTATGCCACCCAGTTTTGTGGTAATAAAAATATCCTCTCTTTTTATAGTGCCCTCGGCGATCTTCTCACGTATGGCCTGGCCCACCTCCTGTTCATTTTCGTACACAAATGCTGTGTCTATGTGACGGTAGCCCACATCAATAGCATCCTTTGTAGATTGATATGCGGCCGATTCATATGATTTCCAAGTGCCCAAGCCCAATATGGGCAACTGCTGACCATTATTCAGTTCGATTTTAGGCGCAAGTTTTGACATTTTGTTGATAATTACTTAATTTAACTATTATAACTTATTGTATTTGTGTAACACGGCGCGATGCGGCAGCTCCAAGGTGTTGCTCTTAACTAATTCTGGCACAGCCGGTTTTTACTTAATTTACGTTTTACTCAAAGCGATATTGTTGATTTGTTGGTAACTTTTGTGCTTGTGCGGCGCGATGCGATGCGGCAATGACGTCATGGTTGACACGTCATCGTTTGTATTTCCCCAGTCATCGGTTGGTGTGCATGCGTTCAAATGCTAATTGCTATGCACGGCGCGAAAGGGAAAGATATAGTTACAGTAAAGCTTTGACTGTAATTAGCGCGAAACTTTAAGTTCAAAAGCTTTGAGCATGCGTTGAAAAGCTGAAAGCTATGCGCATTAAAATGGCGCGAAATTCAAAGTTGACAATGTTCATTTTTTTTTTTAATTTTAGTTATTTCAAGGATATTTTTTTCTTTTACAAAATTTTGGGTAAGATATCTTTTAGTAGAAAGCAGACTTGATGGCTAAATTTTTAAATGGTTACCATGGCTTCGAAGTATGGCAGGTGCTGCGGTAATAGCAATTTATTGCATACTTCATAATAAGGTCAAGGGGTAAATTCTAGCACTGACTTTCCTTATAACTTGTTCATTTTTTTTATTGAAATAATTTTTAGAATTTTAGTTTTTAAAAAGAATTTTTTTTTAGGTTACAAATCTTCGGTTTATTTTTACTCTACAAGATGCTTGATTTGTTTTGATGTGAAAACCAACGATGGAAGACGAACGCAACGCAGCCAAAGCTCAAATGGAAATACCAAGTGGAGCAGTACCTATCTTTCCAACTTGAGCGAGAGCTAGAGAGATCCACTGCAACCTCATAAAGGTTTTAATGCCCACCCAGAGTGAAACAAATCTTTGAACAATAATAACAAATTTTTAAAAAATACTTTGCGGTTGAAATTGAAATGGTTATAATTTATCATTACTTTAGCACAGGGGTTGAGATATTAGATTTTAATGCCATTGCCAAACAAAGATCAAGGGAGTATATTCTTCTAAGTCTCTTTATGGTTTGGCTTTTAAACGGCAAGTTATCTAGTGTTAGGCTTCCGGTTCCCTTCTTGGACTCAGATAGCATCCAGCCAGGGACTAACCTTCTAATAATGGGCGGCTGAGATCATTCTAATGGTTTTATTTTGTAGGAGTGGCACTGCGGTTGGTAAAGTTTGCAATCGAATAATTTATATTTGTTATTTTTACAATCTTAGTATTAGTAATTTTAATGAAGTTTTTGGTTAATAAATGTTTGTTACTTTAATTTAAATTCTGTCTTCTTTCGGCAGTAATAAAACTTTTTTAAAAAAGACTACGCTTCAATTTTAAATGACTTATCATATATCATTACTTCAGGTAAGTGGTTGGGGTATTACGAATTATGTGCCAGGCCATTTATTTATTTACTAGCGGACCCATGTTCGCACTTCGTTGGTCTCATCTGGAAAAGATCTCTACACAATCTTATAAAAAATTAAATAAAATAAATCAATTTTGTATATACCCACTTCTATATGAAAAAGTAGTTTATTTTAGGACTCTATACTACATTTTGTTTTTCGAATTTTCAGTAAAAACATACAAAACCAATGGTTTGCCTACACGTGAAAAGGCAATTGGCCATGTGAAAATACTGGGTATTCCAAATTTACACCACGGACTCCTAACGATTGGCCTTATGCTTTGGAAATTGAAGATGTTTAAATTCAAACGGCATATCAGCTGGTATCATTAAAATACGTGGAATAAAAACATCTTCACCTTTATATTTTACAGTCAATATACTTGCTGCAATTACATTCGGCATCAATTTCTTAACAGCAAGTCCAGTACCATTGCATACACTCATGATTTCTATTCGGGTCTGGAACTCCAAAAATCGCCATATCCCTTCCTTTGTTGACATATTTGCAAACATTCAGATGCGCTTTAAAAACTTTCGATAGCAAAAGTGAATGCGGTACGATCCAACGATTATCTACTTCAACATCCTGATTACGAGCTTTAATTATAACAAATCGAGCATTGTCCTCAGTGAATCTATGCCGATACAATGGATAGCCCTGTAACAATATCCGAAATCAATGCTTTTGAATATTTCTTACTGCATTTGCCCTCAACCCAACATGATGAATTGATATTAAATTTCCCGCATGGACCATGAATCATATTTTGAACAACAAGTTTATGTAATTCTGGATCAATTTTGTCAGCCGGCATTTCAGCAGCAATAACTTTATCCGCTTGATCTGGCATAATTTTCTCCACTAACCAAAACAAAATTTGAGCATGAGGGAGACCACGCTTTTGCAATTCAATAAAATACATGCAGCATTTGATTTCACCAAAAATTATAATTTTGACAATAAAATTCATCAGCGCTTTTAACTTTTGATTGAATATATTTTTAGACATTGTGCCTTGACTTGCTTTGATACGTGAGAAGAAAAAACGGACTCTACTCAAATGCTCACAGCTCACGAACCACAAAAAAAATATAAGCTTAAGACCTTCGTCTCGTTAGTACCTTTGATTAAAAAAAAAATTATCAAACTCCGTCAAGCGATTTGCATGAAAACGGCTGACTCACAAAAACACCGCTCGCTATTTATATTTAATGATTATTAATTTACTGTTCAACTAAGTTCAGTTAATCTTATATATAAATCAAATTTCATAATCATTCAGCTCTACAACCCGAGGTGGGTTTTGGCTTTCTCAACAATTCTTCTCCATTCGTCTCCGTTGTTAGCAAGGCCGCGCCAGTTCCTTACTTCCATCTTGAGCATGTCTTCGTCAATATTGTCAATTAGGCGCTTTCTTGGACGACCCCTGCTTCTTGTTGAGAGTGGTGTGTATGCCAGCACAAGTTTTTGTGCTCTATTCTGGTCCATCCGTAGGACACGTCCTATCCACCTTAGCCTCTGGGATTTAATGAATTCGACTACATCTTCGCCATGGTTTAAGCTCAACAATTCGTCATTGTTCCTTGGAATGTAGTCACCGCGTTCATTTATCTTTGGTCCAAAACGTTTTTTGCAGTATTTTTCTTTCAAAGATTCTTAGCGATTCTTCGTCTGCTGTCGTCTTGGTCCAAACTTCTGCTCCATATGTGATTATTGGCCTTATGATGGAATTATAATTTCTTAGTTTGCATGTCCTCGATAGCAGCTTTGACCTGAATATTTTGTTGTGCGCGTAGTAGGTTTTATTAGCTGCTACAAGGCGATCTTGTATGCAGTCCCTTGCGCTGTTGTCATTGCTTACCAACACACCCAAGTATTTAAAGTTGTCAACTCCTTCGAAGTGATAGTCACCTATGCTGAGTTTCCGTGGTGTTCTTCTCTCGACGAATCTAGACAGTATCATATATTTGGTCTTACATTGGTTGATTGCCAAACCAACTTCCTCTGCCTTTGCAGCTTTATCTATGAGGCTCTCTTTCAAATAACACCCCAGACCTGTTGAAGACATTTCCAGAGATTGTGAGTTCTCTAAAAGCGTAGTGCAGACATAAATTAAACAACACTGTGGACAGACTATCACCTTGCCTTACTCCTGCATTGATGTTAAAAAGTGCGTTGTATTCTCGCTGCAGAGCCACTTTTCCTTTTGTGTTGCTTAGCGTTGCCATTGTCAAGCGGGTCAGTTTCCTGTAAATGCCGAAATGAGCAAAAATCTTCGGGATCAGGGAGCGCCTTATGTTGTCAAAAGCTTGCTTAAAATCGATGAACAGCGTGTGAACGTCTTTGTTAAATTCATAGCTATTCTCTAGATTTTGCTTTAGCAAAAACACCTGATCTATTACGGATCTTCCGCATTGGTATTCTCCAAGTACCCTTTCTGCTATGTTGCTCAGTCTGATTGCGAGCATTGTTGAAAAAATGTTGTAATAAACACTTAGCAATGTTATCCCTCGGTAGTTTTCACAGTCTCTTTTATCACCTTTTTTGTGTATTGTGATTATAATTCCGATAGTCCAGTAATTTGGCAAACATTCATCTCTCCATATCCTTAATAATAGGTCATATATGTGTTGTTTCCTTCCAAGTCAAAATTTTTAAGAAGTGCAGCTGTGACATTATCCTCACCAGGTGATTTATCAAATTTAAATTTAAAAAAAAATCCAATATTTTTGCTTTAAATGGAAAGTTTTAATTACCATAATTAGAATGATGCTATTTAGAACAAATTGATTACTTGATAACTTGTTATTTCAAAGATAGTTTCATTATGTGTCTCTCGTTCGATGTTGTCGTAAGGGATTCACTTTTGATTCCCGGGCATCAACGGCATCAGAAATGAGTTGGTTTTGTTACGATTCAGCAGCGACTCGCAGATGAAAATTCGGTCCAAATGGTTTTTTGCGTTAACTTGCATTTTCGCATCCAGCCTCATTAAAATGATTCCAAACAGTTTTTTGTCAGTCTTTAGCACTTGGGCAATCGGAACAGTACTTATATGTGGTGCATCTTTGACATTGAATTTACCGGAACGCAGTCGACGTAACCAAAATTGCGCCTGATTGGCGGTGCAGTATCAGAACCATTAACTCTAATTACATTTTTAGCCGCCTGCCTGGCTTGCATTTTCGCTCTTATCAAGGAAAAACTATAAAATATAACATATTTTCTCTTAGCTGGTGTCCATTCTTAACGCACAGTCAACCAAAACTGATTCAACCAAAATCACGAAACTGTTAGAAAAGCTTTTTTTGTACGAAATGTCATCTTTTGGAACCCGATCGTACTTATACAACTCGAGATACAGATAAATAAATTTCATAATGGTCAAGACGCGTAAAGGATCGAACGAAGCATAATTGAAGCGACAAAATGATATTGATATAGGTCGAAAATTCCGAGTTACTCTGTATGGAATGACAAAACAAACCTTTTTAGAGTCAAGATAATTAGAGGAAGATAATTTTATTTGTCTTGCTCAGGTATTTTAGTTGGCTCAACGAGGACTCATTGGCTTTTTTCTTGTTCACAGTGATAGGCGGCATTTAAAGTAGTATCATCGGCATAGTTGGCGATACTTGATTGGGAGACTAACTGTGTGGAGGATGTACAGGATGGGAGTAATTATGATACCTTACCGCACTGCAGCATTGAAGCACTTAATGGATGATGTGTTTGTTTCACCACCGTTTCTCACCAGGAATGTTCTGACTACAAGGTAGGATCGCATTAAGGGAATTACAATCTAAAGTAAGACCCAGAGAGAGTGCAGAGCCTTGACTGCAAATGACGCGAAATTCAAAGTTCAAAAACCTTTTTTTTTTTTCTGCTAACACATAAATTTTTATTGAAATATATTATGGAATCATTTAAAGAGAGATACATTTAAGTTGTTGCAACATTTAAAGTATAATATAATAAATATACGATTTTATATTTTTGTAGTTATATATATATGCATATATATGTGTGTATATGCATTTGTTTGCTTTGCATAAATCTTTGCATTTTGGGTTTTAGAGCTTTCTGTGGGGCTTACAAGTGGATATTTCTGCTGCTTATTTATGTTGTGTTTAATATAACTTTGAACATTACAACTATGCTAAATAATTTCTTTATTTTCTTAATTTTTTTTTGTTTTTGGGGCTACTTAGATGCATTGCTGCACTCTTATAGCTATTTACTAGTTATTTGGTGTTGTATTCTTACTGTGAGCTTCTTTCACTGTATCGAAGCATTTAATTACGATTAGTCTATGTTTTCATTGTAATTTCACGTTAAGACTTGGTTTACACGGCGGCTGTACGGCTGTGGAGGCTCTGGCCATAGCGTAAGGGCTGGAAATCAAGTGCTCAACTTATGAAATTGCTTAACTATGAGATATTGTTAAAAACTGTAGAGATTGTTATTAGTTTTAGACAAGCAGACATTTATTTGAACATTTTGTTATATGGTTTGAACATTAAATATTAATTGTATTTTAAACTTTTTGTTTCTTTTTTTTCGGTTTTTTGTAAATTGTTTTAGACGGAGGTATACACGTATAGCCGGGTTCTGATTTTGATTTGCCAAATTTATGCAAAGTGCCAAAAGAAGCCAAACAGTAAACAAAATAACCTTTTTAAGAAAATTTTGCTTTTTAGTTTTGTTTCATACTTTTTGAGATTGTCAAATCTAATCACAATTAAAAATTTTGAATTTTCATAGTTTTATATGGTAATACTAGAGAGTAATTAAAACGTTGCTCTAAATTTGTATAGTTCAGTATTTTTGTTTTTTTTTAAACTCTTAGTTAGCATATAGCATAGAAATGTTCCAAAATATATATTAAACTATGTGTGTGTAAATATACAAATATTTGACACAAACAACTTTTGAAACTTAGACTAAGTATTTACGTTGAGTATGCGCTAAACATTAAGATTTTGTATATATTTTACGTACTATATATCTGCTTACACCACAAATATGCCATTTAAGTTTATTATGCTAAAAAGTATTTATGTTTTACCAAAGTTCTTTTAGTTTAAAGGTTGTCTAAATATTCTTTGTTTTTTTTTTTTTTTTTGCATGGACGACTTTGACAGAAGAAGTTCTCTCAGTTGTGGCCATTATGTAGATAAAGTAATGAAAGGCTTCATTTATCTTATATTCATACATAAAATTGGTGTTTTTGCGTTTTTACCATATAATAATAGTACATTCATACACACACATACATCTATATTAATTAATTAAAAATTGTATTTTTTTGCTGTAGTTTTTGTCAGTTACAAATTTAAGTTCGATTAGAAATTCGTTTGTCATCTGGAAGAAACCACTAAATATTGTATTACGGATTGTTTTTCGACTATTGTTTAAAAATAAAATCGTTTATTGAAACTTTTTATGTGTGTATTGTGATCAAGTTGGCGAAAAAAAAATAGAGAAAAAAAAAACGGACACATATATTGTATTTTATTCGAGTTCATCTATGGTAGGTAACCTACTTTTTACGGTTGGTTAAGTATTTATTACATATGTCGTTGTATGAGAGACCTTTTTTTGGGAGAGGATTTGGTTTATTTGTCTACTACTACTACAGAGCTAAGCATACATTCATCCATATTTAGAGTACATTAATTACCTTATATTAAAAGCATTTGCATGAGAGTTGGTCTAAAAAGCGTAAATCATTTGTAATAGTCTCTTTTTTTGTGTTTAAAAGTTTGCTGGATACGATCAAAATAAAATAACCAAACAAGAATTGCAATGCAATAATATATAAGAAAGTTGAGAATTTCTATGGGTTCTCCATCATTCCATTTATCCCTACGTATTTCTTTGCATTTCGTGTATTTTTCAGTTTTCCAAAAAGGCCGAAACAAATAAGAAACATTTCGCGCGAAACGTTTTACAGAATATTACATGTAATATAATACAGCGTGTGCATATGCAGTCAAAGTGTAATATTTCGGTATTTTTCGATATCGATATTTTTGAAGAATTGATGTTTCTTTGTTGACAACATTTTTTTTTAAAACTATTTTATTTGCAAACTGTTTGTGAGCATAATAAGCAAATTTTTGTGTAATATGTTGAAAATAAGATAGAATTTGGTTTTTTGACAATTGCGATGGAAAGCGAACTTGAAGCTGCAGCATGTTTTAGACGTTTTAGCTAATTGCTAGAGTTTTCAAGGCTTGATTTTAAGATTGCAAGTGGATTTTTAAGAAATATTATTAATGTAAGAAATATAAATAAAGCGATTTGGATTGCCTACTATTACTTGGGTGAAGCAGAAGGTGCTAGATTTTTGAAAGTGTTTTGTGTTTCTGTTTTAAATAAATGTTGCAAGACAAGTGTGTACATTTCGTTATCAATTGGTACTTGATTTCTAATTATTCCGAACGAAGGGATTAAAAACTAGTGTGCGGTATATGTACATGATTCACTTTGATGAGTTGGTTCACTTGCTCATTCTGAAGGTGTTTGAGTAGTCCTGTTGAATTGCTTTTTTGGCTCAGTGGCTCACTGAATGATCAATCTTGCTTAATGGCTCACACAGTTTTGCTCTGTTACTGAGAAGCAGCCCTACTCAGTGTTACCTATTTCCAGATATAAAATTATTGGCATAGTTCAAATTAACGTTAGTTAATTTCGAAACTTATTTAAAAAAAAACTTAAAAATAGTAAAAATGCTGATTATCTTTCTTTAGTGAATTTGCTGCTTTAGATGACTTTTTATAAAAAAAAAGTATAAAATTTAATTATAAACTATTTGGTAATTGGGAGTTTATTTTGTTGTTTATTTGAATTATGTTGTTACCATATCATTTTGTTGATCAAATGCGCAAAAATTCGAATGAATACGAATGCTTAACTTTACGTTAATCAGCAAGTAAGTAGTGAGCAAGTTCATAGGAAGCAAATAAGTGAAGAGCAAATTTGTTAACTTTGCGGGATTTGCTCACTTGCTGTTCACTTTATTGAGTCGCTAGTTGGACTCACCTATTCATGAGCAATTCAACTGAGCAATCTAGTTACTTTGAACAAAAAAGTTTTTAAACGCCGTGAAATGCAATGTTTGTGCTATTGATGACTGCCTACGCTTTCCAAAAGTTTCGGGCGAAATATTGTATGTGAATTTTATGTGAGAATTCCTCTTTAAGTAAAGAATACGCAAAATTTAACAAAAATAATCAAACTCATGAATTTGTTAGCAAATAACTTGTAAGACATTAAATTGAAAATTAATTTCAGACACTTTTTAGTATTTTGAATGTAACATAAAATTTTAGTGATTTTGGCGCTTTTTGGACCTCGTCACGCAGCTCAAACATTATTATTATATGTGGCATTTTTTTTACATTTGAATTAATTCAAATATATTAAAAATTTGCTAAAACTACGGCTAATAAGGTCCCTCTCCAGTGTTTTTATATTTATAGCTTATTTTTCTGAAAACGTTGAATTTTTCTCTAAAGTTAATTTGTTAAGCTATTTTTAATTAATGATTTTAATTTAAAATAAATAAAACAAATTATAAGTAATGAATATAAATATGTAATTTATTTCAAATATGTAAAATGTGAAAACTAAAGAAATATTTAGTGAAACTATATTATCTATGACTAATGTTTATATAGCCTAGAAATATTTAATGTACATTTATATTAAAATAACTATATTTTTGTTTTTTTTTTTACTAGACTTTCTGCTATTACATTAATTTTAGAGCCAATCGATTTTAAAAAAATAGATATTTAATTTTACGTGTTGTATTTTTAAGCTACTTAGTTGGGTTTAGGATATTAGTTCCCATGCCAATGTCAATGACGTAGCAACTAAGCTGCTAAAGATTAACTACGCTACTGAATATTTTGGCATTGTTTATTTAGAACTTTTTGCTTTATACATTTATACAAATTGCCAAATGCTTACATTAAACTTTATATATATTTAAAATTTTTTTTTGATTAAGTTTTTAATATAATATATTTAGTTTAGTTTTGGAAATAGTAGAGTTGCAGTTGCCTACAAGTTTTTTGTTTTTTTGTTTTTAAGATATCACACAAATGCCAGCTACAAATTTTTGTATGAATGCCATGAATTTTAACAAACAATTTCATAATTTCACAATTTTCGATTTGTACTAAAGCAATAATTTCGAATTCACTTTCGATTTGCAACTTAATGTTGCATTTGTGTGTTCAGTTCAGTTGAAAATTGAGATAGATTTGGTATTGACTAAGCTTAATAAGGGGTAACTTGGGCTCGTTTGCAATTACCAGGTTCGCTATATTATAGTGTAGAGAGTTAGCTAATAATAGTTACTACTCGTAATAGTTAAAGGTGTATCTTAATTTTGAATATACTGGTTGTTAGCCTGCAAGAGTGCTAAGAACTCAGCTAAGCTCATTGGTGCCCCTTCTAGGTAATTACAGTTGTTACTCTCGCATCGGTTAGCTTTGCTTTAAACCGCAGCTCATTTTGTTAAACATACAATATAGACACTTATTATACATCTATGTAAAGTATATATATATATAGATATATTGGTATATTTAATTACGATTACAACAAATGATAATGTATCTCTATGTGAATCTCTGTAGCTACTTGGTAAAGTTGAATTCTTAATACTCTCAATAGTTTTTATTGGCTAAGATCTAAACTTTTCTTGTGGGCTCTATCTTTTGAGACATTGCCGTTAAAATACGTTGATTATCAATGACTCGAAAACTGCTTATGTACGAACGTACTTCGCCCTCGCTCTTGGGGGACGGTGGTTCCAGACCTGTGACAAAAAAAAACACCAACAAAAAAATAAAACCAAAAAATCAATGCATTCCAGTCGGACAAGACGTACCTAAACTGCGGGAACGACAAAAGCGTATGGTACGCATTGTCTGTGCCATCATGTGCATCTTCTCAAAATTGACCAGACCATCCAGACTGGTTTTATTGCCCTCATGAGCAAATGTCATGTCCTTTAACAGCAGCGGCATAAAGGGTATCAACGGTGGCTGCAATTTGCCAACAAATACACGATAGGCGCGATGATTGCGACTGGGATCGATGAGCGCCTCAAACTCTTGAAAGATTTTGCGAAATTTCGATGGTATCTTCTCCCACGTCTGATGCAAACGTGACACCGCCATGTTAGACAGTCCCATGACAACGGCAAAGAAAGCATTCAGATTTTGATACTCCTTGCAGCTGTGTGTCCACAAAAAATTAAATAAAATATTGACATTGACATATTGTTGGTTGGTATTGGTACTTGTTACAAGTGAATTTAACTTACTAGGCTGCCAATTTGATGAATTTACGCACCAGACCCACACGCTTACTGAGAGATGGCGTGGATACCAGCTCGGTGACAATCCAATATTGCACTTCGTTAAAGCGTCGCAAAAAGACATCCAAATTGGCTGTTATCTGTGGGTTACATAGTTCGAATAAGTTAGTTTAGGCAGCAAAAAGTTTGCCAAGTAACTTCGTTATCTTAATTTATTGCTTAAATAGTGTCTAAAAAGTTTATTTAAATATGCACACGAACCAGGGCTGCTGCATTAAACTAGTTCACAGTTCATTTGCACTTGAACGCATTTGAAATCATTTTGAGGTTATTGACATTCGAAGTATATTCAATCAAACAAAGCTTCATCCATAAATCATACTTAAGTAATAATTTAATATTATGTACAATTAATTTTTTGTGCAGTTGTTTGGAACCTAAAGATAGCAAGTTTCAAAATAATAATTTTGTTTGCTTTAAAAATTAGTTAGACCTTTATGAATTATAGGTAGATTTTACAGATGCAACAAATTAAATTTGGAGGACTGCAATATGAACCGCATTTTGTAATTTTAATTTTTTTTGTTTAAGTCGAACCTACAAAGGAATTTAGCTTAAGTAGCAGCGAAAGACTGTGGCTTTATGATTTTCATGAAATAAACTCAACTTTTAGAAAAAAAGATAATCTACACTGAGAGAAAATAAAGTATTTCGTACTTGATTCGAGTGCATGAACGAAAATGCAAATATGTAGAGTGTAATAGAGAAAGAACCTTTTTTTTTAAACTAATTTCACTTATCTTTACGCAACATTTTTGTTCAACATATAACAATTCAGAAATTAAAAGTCTTCTCATAAAGACTTATTCAGCAAGCTAAGGAAACACAGTTGCCAATTCACAAGTTGAATACAGTTTGAGTGTTAAATATTTAGCTGGTATAGCTTACCTTGCCGAAATGATGCCGCCCGAATGTGTGATAGAGCAGCTCATATTCATGTACTGCCCAAAACAAATCCCATTCGAACAATGTGATGTGATAGGCAAGCTCTTTGGTGCTTAAAATTTCCAAATCAATATCCACGCCTTCGGTGGGGCATTCCTGTTCCTGCAGCGGGGTCTGAAGTAAAAACACAAAATTAATTACCAACATTTTAATAGTAACTCTTGTGGTGCTGTACCAATGCATCAAGATGGTCCTTAACAGAGACGAACAAGCGTCCGTTAAGTGAAAGACCCGTGGGTATGCTAACATCATTGTCCTTGAACACTGAGCGTTCACCATTCGACTTAACTTCCACAAGGCAGAGGTCATCAGGACCCCGATTCAATTGTAATTTGTCGGCGGCACAGGCCTTGATTAGCTCCGATGTTGTGTGCATGGGAAAACGTAGTGTGCAGTAGGTATGATCGGCACAATAGACGCGGAAAATGACTAAAGGACAGCAAAAGGCAGGTATATAGTATTAAATATAAGTTTATGCATAAGATTTGCACTTACTGTCATCATCAGGGCGTATGACAGTTTTGGAAGGTGTTGCATTGCCACTAAACAAGCAAATGGGCTGTCCATTTGGTGGTAGTTTCCACTTTTGTCCAGCATTTTGATTACGATCCTCCTGGTAACGTGCCATTTGTGTCAGCACATTGTGTATAATGCTGGTTTCCTCATTCAAATCGGGATCTGCTTCAACTTCAGCGGCTAGATCTTCAATAAAATCACAAACACTGGGCTCCTCGAAGGCGGCATGGCGTACGGCCATGACCCATTTTTGCATGAACTGTATGACACGCTTTTTAAAGTTGATTATATACTCCCGGTCCTCGGGTGTTTGAGCCTCATCATGCGCATCACAATGGAAAGTGCAATGGTGGTTAAGGCGTAAACCAATTGAAGATTAATTGAGACAAAAAATAATTATGAAGTGCAATGGGAGGAAGGAGAGATGAACCCATGAAGCGCAAGTCGGTAAGAGTCTACCTGCCGCAAGTAGTAGGGTAACCTGGGTATACTTTATGTACCAATAGAACTACTCTGAACCGAACTAGTCTCATGAACCTAAGTAAGAAGCACATAAATATAAAATTTCAAGTTTTATTTCATAAAAATTGTCTAAGGCTTTATAGAATTAAATCTGGATACGAATTTTTAGAATTCAACAAAAATCTATTTTTCTCATATTGACTAGTTGGTTTTTTTTTTTTACATAAAAACAGTGAAATCTTAAGTTTACAAAATAAATGATTCACCGGCAGCTTTTATAAAGTGTTTAACTTTCGAAACATTTCGAATATATGCCTCTATACTTTTTACTTTGGAAAATCTGCCTACTTAGCACGCACAAATTCACGTAAGTCGTGACACACACGCACACACTCACACACACACACACACACACAGGGAAACACCCACAAAATCGCGTATACCGCACTACCCCTCCGTATGGGACACAATACCTGCCAAATGTTGGAGCAGGCTGTGCGTCTATCTACTTATTAAACACATCACGTTTGGCAGATGCAGATTGTGAGATTAGTTTCAAGCATCATTGAACATGGCCGGCCATACCTTCTACTGTTGCATGAAGCGTATACGTTACGATACAAAATGTGTCCTGTATCTAGTGCTTTCCACTTGCCGCCACACTAAATTACCAAATTGTTGACCCACAGTCTGTTGGGAAAATTGTGCTTGCCGTGGCTTTCGTTTAAGTTTACAGAGTTTAGCAGTTACTTTGCTGTGGACTTTGTGTGAGGGATTGCACTTAAGCTAGACCGTTATTTCATCCGTCTAGCTGGGTGCGGCTCGGAGGCCAGCTGTGTGTGTGGTTTGCGTGCTGCTGACACTTAAACTGTCACCGTGGATATGTTTGTTAGCCCCGAGGATCTGACATTTCATGCACGTGACTTAACCTATTTGCCGTTTGCATTTTTAAAGAGTTTGGCTAGCAAGTTGGCTTGCTTGGAAAATGTAAGAGTGCAATTAAAAATATTGGTTTTTGGTATCACAAAGTTGTATGTTTCAAAAGGATATTAATTGGCCAATTCATCTACCAGCTGCACCACAGGCATAAAAACAATATGCGTCAGCAAAAAGTCATCCAGAAATGGATCCATTCCGCTGACCGTTTGTCCCAAACGCGTCTCCAGCAAGTGTTCCAGCATTTTTCCTGGTGTTCCCGACATGACCGTATATCTGTAAGAGAATGTACGTACATAAGCATATAGAAATCCAGCCACAATTGTGTTTAAGGAAATCACAAAAATTCAACGTCGTATTGTCGAAGTTAATATACTCTGAAGTAAATTAAAAGAAAAAAAAATCGAATACTACTTCTTAGAAAACATCACAACCATTATATCAGAATTATTGGGTTGGCAAATTTATTGATTTGGCAATGTCAGTCTATTAACAATTTCATATTTCAGCGGTCTAATTATTGTTTTTTGTTTTAAGTTGGCATTCAATCTTCTTTGACTCAAAGGTTTTCCCGGCGGGTTCCCGACGCCGATTAGCATTGGAAGTGCAAATTATAATTGTTCGGCTCGTTTTTAAAAGATGGCTCCACCTGCAAATTATGATCGATATTGAAAGCGAATTCCTTTCTTATTACAAAGATTTTAAGTTTCGAGTTGCTGTTTTAATTGGGAAAAAAGTGTAGCTGTAGCCCAGAATGGGCTAGTTGGCCTAAGTGTCTGAGGCGGTGCCTTTGTCGCCTCTGCCACACTCACATCTATCTAAGTTAGCTGTTTCGACCGATAGATTGTGCCTAAAGCATCTTTGTATTCTCTATCTGCTGATTGTAAAATCTATAAGGCACTTAAGCCTCATAAAAAATCGCTGTTATATTTTGAACCCCAGCATAGTATCTGAACACCAACCTATCCGCCTTAAATAATAAAATTTATTATAAATTTTTAATTTTCTACAATAAATTGCATGCCTCATTGAGGACTACAGCACAGAGGCACCCATTCTACTATAATCGACGAGGTTTGAAATTGTTTTCTCCTTCTCGTTTCCAACAACGTCACATTGTGCGCCAACTTGACGAGACGAAAGTGTATTAAAAACGTAAATATCATTAAATTTGTGTTTAACGACTGTTTGCATTCAATTAAATCTGTATACACATCGTAAATCGATTAATTTGTTGCATTTAAATATTCAATTGTATTCGATAATGCACTCACTTAAAAGCCGAATGTTGTCCACGTTGTTTGGCTACACGCTCCAGCACTAAAACGTCCTTTCCATGCTCCTGTAATCTTAAAGTATTTGCTTCGACATCACGTAATATGCGATTGAAATGCTCCTTATCCACGCGCAGAAGATGACAATTGTTTTCCTTTAGTACGATAGTAGCAGCTCTATAAAGAGGCAAAATAAGAAATAATAAATAAAGATTCATCTAACAAGCAATCGCGTTGAAGACTCTCGCGTCCTTACATTTTATTGCTCCATAAATCAGTGAATAAAAGTTACGTTACATTCATATCAAATGCCTAAACTAGTTCCTTAACTCTGACATAAGGGATGAGATCTACTCTAAAATAAAATAAGTAACGTAAAAATGTTGACACATATCAACTGTAACCCTTTAAGACGTATCTATACATCCTAAAATTTGTGACCGTGAAATTTTCTTGACAACTTTTATTTAATTAAATCTTATTTGTGGTACAAAATGTGCTAAAAAGTTTTTTTTACCTTTTACCACAAACTATATTCATAATAAAAGTCAAGTTAATTCCTGATTAACCAAATTTGGAAAGAGGTCAACAACTTAAAAATATATATTTGTTCGATGTTTTATCTCGAATCCACGATAAGTAATTGTTGATGTAAATATTTCGAACTCCAAGTGAAGCTAGAAGAAAAATCCATGCAAATTTGCTTTGTTTATAAATTTATTGTTTGGGAAATGGATTGCATCTTGAAATCGCCGTGTGAAAGAACTTCTATGTTATTGGATTTACATAATTTTATTCTTTAACTGAAAGTTTCACAACAGTTCAAAGTGGCTTTGGGCATGTAGGTGGTTCTTATTTGTTCGTATACCTTGACAGTTCCTACACAAAAAAATGTTTTATAAAACTAAAACAACTTGTTGCTCGCCTTTTTGTCAGAAACAAAACAACAAAAACCTATGGCGCATCCAGCTATTTGTAAATATATTTAGTTTTAAATACCTACACTTTGGAAAGATCTCACTAATTATTGGAAGAAAGTTCAAAATTGTCTTTAAATACTAGCAGTTTTCATCATCTTAATTTAGATTTTTGTATCATCCTCCAAAAATTTTTCAATTTAAAAACTTCAAACTAAAGAATACTGACTGTAAAATATAATAAATTGACATATTTCACTTTAAATAATTTTAATAAAGAAAGCAGAAGAATAATATTCAGTGCTTTACATTTGTCTACAAGACGTATCAACAAATCAAAGGGTAAAAAGTCACAACGGGCTCATGCTTTGTCCAAGGCGGCGTAGTCTGTAACATTACTTTCAATGCCTTTGTGTTCTCAAAATAAATTATCTTAGCTTGGCTTACATGTGGTTTCAATATTTGGTTTGATACATTTCACTTTTAAATATATTCTTGACTATATATTGTTGTTTTTTGAAATACCATAGAATATTTATACTCCTTAGCTGTTTCTTGAAGATATATGGCAATTTAGAAAGTTTTAGAGTATCTTTAGTAGCTTACAACTAATTTTGTATATTCTGGTTGTCTTAAACGATCTAGTCATCTTTTTACACTATTAGTTTAATGTCATTTCGAAAAGTTTCAGTATCACATTAAAATTCTAAGAAACAAGTTGAAAATGTAGAAATTACTTTGGGCTATTTATTTAAAAGTTCGCCGTGTTGAAAATTTGTTTCATTATAAATTCTTTGTTCACGAAATGGAAGACACATCGAAATTATCTGGCGAATAAACTTCTTTTGCGCAACTATATAAAGTTGTTTGTAGCTTGTAAGTAATTCTTAATAGATGCACGTGTTTGCCTTGGTAGGTCTTACGTAGCAGCTTCATAAAATTCTGCAATCTAATGCCTCTCGACTTTTCCGAAGATAACAAAAACAACATAGTCTTGTTTTTTTAAGCCAAAAGTTATATTCTAAAAGTATTAGAAATTCTTTACAAGCAAAAATATTGTTATATTTTTTCGTTTTTTTAAAACGATCTAGTCACCTTTTTTTCGTATTAGTCTAATGTCACTTCGAAAAGTCTCAGTAACACATTGAAATTATTAGAAACAAGTTGAAAAATGTAGAAATTAATTTTGGCTTTTTATGCAAACATTTTTCATCTCGAAAATTTGCATTCTTCATAAATTCTTCGAAATTATCAAGTGAAAGAACTTGTGGATTCCATTATTTAAAAGAAACTTGCGTAAAGTTGCTTTTAAGCATGTAAGTGATTCTTAATAGATGTTCGTATACCGTTACACTTCTTAGGCAAAAGCTGAACAAAATTCTAAAAACTTGTTGCTCTCGACTTTGTCAGACACAACAACAACAACAATAACTATATACAATAATAAAAGCAAGTACAAAGTTTTCTATACATCCTATTGTTAGAAAATAGTGCACAATAACACAAATGTAACAAATAGCTTGTCTCTTAACAAAAGATGAAATCGATATACTATATGACAATGGGACTGAAGAAACTTTAGTTAAAATTGCATTAAAACTTTTAGTTGTAAAAATTTGTTGGACAGCTTAAAATGGAACGCGCTTTAAGCGTAAAGTGCAGCAATTCAATGGAGATAAACTTTTTCTTTCGTTTTATTTTTATGTATTTCACCTTCGAGTAGCCCAAGTTGTCTGTTTATATAACGTTTTTTAAAGAAAGCAGCCGTTGTGGCGTCAGAAGGGGGATGGCAAAAAGAAAGATACACGTAAAAGCAGACTTACCTGGGTGCGTCATTTATCAGAGCAAGTTTGCCGAAATCATCGCCAGTCTTCAGAGTAGCCACTGTGCCCTTGCCATGTATCACAACATCTACGGAGCCCTTGAGTAGAATGTACCAGGAGCGTCCTTCGTCGCCTTGATTGAATACTGTTTTGTGTATATGTTGTTGAGGTTTTTTTTTGTTTTTTTTTTTGGGTTTAGTGGGGTGGCAAAAGAAAAAGAAAGGTTCAGCTTAGTCCTTTGATTTATTTCTCATAATAATAAAGTTAGCTTATTGAGCCATAATTAGTTTAAAGAGCTGCGTATTTAATTAAAAACTCCAGACAAGCATTTTAATAATGCTAAAACAGAATTTTTCTCATTTTTTCTTATTTTTTCCTTTTTTATTTTTTGCATACCTTCGAACCATTTTTAATTTGCTTCCAACTCGATTACTAATTAAGCTTGGTATACAAGCAACTTGTTTTTTGTTTTTATTACATTTACAACTTTTTTGCCAGGATAATACAGAGCTTCTATATGATTAAATTATGTGCAAAAAAAAAAAAAAAAAATTGTGCGCTTCAAATTAGCATTTTATTTAGTGGCAGCAATCACAGCGCAGCAACACTGATACGGCAATTAGAGGGGATTGTGCAACAAGGGCATGTCGGAAAACGTGTCGTACCTATAAAGCAACGTTCATTCGTTGCGGTTCTAGTGGTATTCTAATTAATGGCCTCCAGTTAAAATTCAGCGAGCAAAACCGTGTATACTATGTACTATGTATTTACTACTTACATATGGTGCCCGCCTGGGCATGAGCCTCAAACACAATTATCGATGAGAGCTCCCGCTTGATGCTGGTGGATAAATGTGAAAGCGCTGCAATATGCAATAATTCCTCGAATACCAGTTCCAGTTCCTCGGACGTGCGTTCGTGTGAGCTATGTTACGTTTTCGAACAAAACAAAGGCAAATTCGGTTGATTAAAAACAAACAAGCTAATTAGGTGTTGCCCAAGGCATTGGGGTTTCAAATTACGGCAACAAAGTGTAACTTTTGGCATTCGGAATTTTCTTTGCTAGACGTCCAAATTAAGGAAATGCAGAAAACACATTAGTGACTACACTATTCTGCACGCTCATATTGCAAAAGTACCAACTCTCTCACACGCATTTACTTAATATTCGCTCTCTCGCTCACCTGCACGCTTGCTCGCTTGCATACAAACAATTGCTTACTTTTGTTTTTAAGCTCGAAATAATATTTTTAAATGCCTATAATTTATTTTCAGCCTCCAGAAGGAAAGTTAATACAATTGATTTTTCGTTTAAGTATTCGGCAATAAATTTTTTTATATCCAGCGGGTTGCACAAATCTATTTGACGCATATGTACCTGCATTAGATTACGACGAATGTTTGAAATCCGTAACTATAATATTTTGTGCTGTTAAGGACGTTACAAAGATCTGCTGTAATGGACTCACACTCAATTCGTAGTTTAAAAAGCCCGAAAAATGGGCGCAACATTAAAATGTTTTGGCTAAAATTGAAACTTGAACGACCATAATTGAAATATATTCTTATAGCTCTGCTCTGCTTTAGTATATACGAAATATAATGATTTATACTTAATACTGAATTAAAAGACTTTTTTTTGAATGGCCATTAGCCCGAAATACAGGAACAAAAGGCACTGCCGATTGAATAATCTTCAATCTATCAGTCGTTAATTATTGAATGACAGCACTCATGGGGCAAAATATTCCATGCGGAATGCAGTTTATTTCGCAAGCAATACGCAGTATGTGAACATTATCGATATTTTTTCTGGAGTTTATAGTTCTGCAGAATAGCGATAATAAAGGTCGTGGACCAGAGCTATCAACATACTTGACTAATATTTTGTCACTATTTTATGTGAAGGTTTTTATTTCACAGGGCTATAAAAATCAAAACCTGCTATCCATTCATTCGTTTTCCAAATCACTTTTAGTAACTATTCTTACACTCTACTATATTATTCTTTGATATACCATATATGACCAGAGAGAATTACCAAAATTTAAGGATTTTTGAAAACAAAGACAACTGATTGGGCCACCAAAGTACATATCTTAAATAAAGTTGCCAACTTACGGCTTGCGCAATATCATGCGTAGGGTAGCATCGGGTCCACGCTGAAATAGATTGCTTAAAGCCTCACGTATATGCTCATTTGCCGCATTGAGATCCTCTGTAGCTGGTGTGCCAACTGCTGGTGCGCCACCCTCTTCATCCAAGCGAAATCGATATAAAAAGCATTTATCCTTGAACGGCTGTTCCTTGTTCACTGGGCACATAACGAGCAAATAATGTGTTAAAATTGTTAAATTCGTTGCGAATGGTAAGAGTAATTGCGGCTTATGCTGCTTACCATGTGTCAGTACTCCCTCCTCGACCAGGGCCTGCCACATGCCAGCCGCCTGGGCGCGAGTGTGCACAATGGGTGCAAGATTGACCAGCCAATCGACGAGCTCTGTGCCGGGTGCACACTTGCGTATTAGCTTGCCCGAAACCTTATGGTTGGGGAAGAGCATTTACATAATTAGCATAATAAAAAGATGTTGCGCAACGTGTGGAAGCACTTTTACCTTACGATCCTTCAGACAGCTTGAGTTATCAGCAACGAGTAAAGTGCGTAGTGCCCAACCCATGCGGTTCATAGCAGGACTCGGCGTCTGTTTTCGAGAAAGAACATTAAGGTTATAAATGTAAAGCTGTATTGTAGGAACATGAAAGAATTATGTTTTATAGAAAATATTGCACTGTGCGCTTGCCCGCCCACTGGCCAACAGTTGAACTAATGGCATATAAACTGTATAAAGTTTCTGTCCAGGATTTTTGATATAGATACACTGAGATTTTGATAAATTTGCTAGAAAGCCAAAGCAACACAAATTGCTCAAGCAGCAAATTAACTCATTTGCTATATGAGTTCAGCTCAGTTCAGTGTGAGGTTAGGGTAACTTGGCTTGGTGGCCGGCCATTTTGCTGGTCGCAACGTGAGTAATTGTTGTTATTTATGTGCAAGCTTTTTACGTGTGTGTGTATGGGTGGGTGTGTAAGATTAATAGCTACTTTATATATATATATATAGGAGGAGTACCTCTGTAATGGGTAACGCTGGATTGGGATGATCCGGACTTAGTGGGCGCTTTGTAGGTGATGCTGCTGCTGCTGACTGTACGCCAGGACCAAAACCTATAAAATAATTTACAAGTATTATATTTTATACACTTCAATGCGCAAATTAATTAACGCGCGCGCCTGCTGGTATACAAAATAAATTACAAATGTAAATACACCTTTTTATTTATTTTTTTTTTGTGTAAATTCAATTTTAAATGATTTCACATGGTTTTAATTAAGCGTTGATTTAATGCAAATAAATATTTGTCAGCTATTCACTGAGCCGATAATCGTTTATATGTATGACCTGTACACATACCGTTCTTTATTTTGCAGTTGGTAATAATGTCATTCATCAACTCTTTGTTTTTCTGCAAATAAAATAAAACAAAGAAAAACACGTGTCAAATAAATGTCAATACAATATAAATACAAATTCAACTTTAAACGCGATATTTCATACATTATTCATGGCGCCCTGCTCTAGTTCAGCTGTGGACTGCCGTTTGCAGCGGCGTTGCAACTTGAGCGCTGCGGAAGTGCCACCAGCTGTAGCCATGAATCGTTGCCCATTGCACGACGGTTGCATTGGCTGTGGCAACAATTCTTCGCTATGACGACGATAACGCAACAATACACACAATGCCAGCTCATCGTTGGCCACGACTTGCGACCAACGCTTTTGGCCAACTGCCATGGCCAGCACTAATTTGATTGCTCTAGCTCGGTTTCGCACATTTCTCAAAATTTAATAACCATTTTCGCTTTTACTCGACCCAATGAACGGCGAACAACCAAAAGTTGTTAAATTTTTATGCTATTTTTCACATTCTGTTGCAAGTTATGCATATGGTAGATGGTAGCTTCCAATGACTGCTAACTTTGAGAAAATGTTTTGCACTGCGTGACGTATGGCACTTGGCGTTAAATTGTTGTTCACAGTTTGTTTGCGTTTATACACTTTCCGCAGGCTGGAGAGCAATCATATGTGCTGTTCCCTGGTATATGTAACACCAGAGAGCAACCGTTACAGTTAGCTTAGCACTGCTGGGACTAAGTTCTTGAATTCAGCTGAAGCATCAGTTGTATGAGTTATATTACGACGTCGTCTGCCGCATTAAAACAAAGCATCTACGGTGGCTCTGCCAACAAAGAAGCTTCAATGCGAAAGCTGATGAAGGAAGACAAACGACCAAACAGAAGAAGAACTCATCTTCCTTTGCAGGCGTGCTCCATGAAAGCGGTTGAGATCGGCTGTGATGTGGTAAGGGATTTTGACAGCCAGCTCAAGTACTTTGTTTTATAATAAAATGTTTACCCAGCCCACCTATAAGTACATCGTATATTAACAACCTAAAGAGCATCACAAATTCGTCGGCCACCAACATAGTTTCCCTTTCTTTTTCACTTTGATTTCATTGCTGTAGTTCTTTTAGCAGTCAATTGACAAATGGGTGAAGCAGCTTATCAGTAAATGGTCGCACGCTTTTGCTCAAAAAGGGTTGTCAAAGCTACATTAGAATTTATTGCCTCTCAATTGCTATGTAAGCAGGCATAAAATTCAATAGATACATACGTACTTCATATACCAACAAGTTGCAACTTTTAAGCCATATTGTTAGATGTAAACAATCTAAAGTGCTCAGCTGGACGTTTCACAGTTTGTGGCAGAACTTACTTAGTTGCTATAGGAAACTTTGTGAGTAATGACAACACTTGTATGCGACTGATAAGCGAGCATGGGTATGAGTAAGAGTGTTTGCACCGAAGGTAACTTTGCTTTGGCGTTGGTGTTGGCTAATTAAACGCACTTTTCTTATCACACGGCCGACAGCTGAGCATGAAGTAGTTCAGAACCGGGGCGGCAAAGACCCACCCTTTTTTTTATGGTAAGGTTACTCTCAGGCGTTCGCTGGTTGACACTTCTATGCGAAAAGGTTTTATTAGTAGGAAATATGTAGTGCCGTATGTACTATATCTTCGCTTAATTAGAGGCCACAACAATTTCTCGTTTGACGGATTGCGGGTTACACTTTAAAACAACATATGTATATTTATATGAGTTTGAACCCTTAAGTGTGCTGGTTTTTCACCTATTAAGTTGTATAATTTTATGATTGCCGAGTTTCGGTATAAATTAAAAAATCATTTTTTTTTTAACAACAATCTCAACAATCAATTTTATTAAAAAATTTGTATCATTTATATTTTTCAATGTGATCCAATATTATTCAATTGTGTGAAAAACTCAAAATAATTATTTTTAATAGAAAGTAAAGAATTTAAACCTTACTCAATTAATAATTTTTTAATAATTCGCATAAAATGAAATTATTTTATTTCTAAAAAAATGTATTTAGATTAATTCTAAAACAAGTAACCCGAAATAACAATTTTTAATAGAAAATAATTCGCAAAATCTTCTTTTTTTAATTTAAATTTAAAGATACAAAAAAAGAGCTTTCATATTAACTTGGATCAATTTAATAACAAGAGGCAATCTTTTTACGTATAGACAATAATCCCAATGTATCTCGAAAACACTATAAAATAATTTAAAAGGCAAAAAGCTGTCCTTACTGCTAGCACCATCTAGTATTTGATTCTCTTCTTGTTTTTCCAATGGCAGCCTAGTGATCCAAATTATTTTTTTTTTGGTGTCGTATCATACATATTCTGTGGATTCGTTTAAAATAGATTTTCTTCTTTTTTATTACAACTTTCAATGTATTGTTTATTTATCTATACATCATTGTGGACCTTTGACCTTAATTTTATTGATTTCAGGGAAAAACATTGATACATTGAACATTTAAAAAAAAGTTGGATAAAAGGATGAATTAAATTAATTTTGATTCAGTTTTCAATAATTTTACATTTTATTCAAATTTAGGCTACAGATTGTAGTCAGCCAATGCCTGAGATGCCGCAAGACGAAAAACAAAAGGCCAGATAAAGCTAGTGCATATTATTTGGCTCTTGTTTTGTTTTAAGCAACCCCATTGACAGACAAACAACCAAAGAGAATTGCGAAGCTACTATTAGCCAAGTCACGTATGCACACCTTTTTGATTCTCTTGTATTGCGGCTAGTTTCAGCTTTGGGATGCATTCAAACTGCTGTCAAAATATTTTTGGCACGTGCTTTGTCTCTGGATGCGGCATTTCATATGAAGTCCCATTATTTTGTGGTCTTTATTATGCAACTTGCCGTGGCAACCTTTGTAGAGCTACAGGCGGCACAACGCATTGTTCTCACATTCCTTGCAACATTGAAAGCCATGACTTCTATTGTTTCTGTTTATGGTGGCGCATGGTGTGGAATTGAGATTAGTGCTGCATACTTGCAGGCTTCAGACCATGGAAGAAGCAAAGGATTCGCCCACTAATGAACTTGTGGTCTTTTGTCTAGTCATTGAAATGTAACTTGTATCTGCACAAAGGATTAAAATTGCATTAAAAATTCGGCAGCACGATTTTACTGAAGCCTTTTATGAGCACTAGCATCGACGAACGAGTGTGGAAGGCTTTATTCCTTTGTGGCTTTGCAAAATTTGGATTGGCTTCTGCAGTAGATTCATAAGCGCTTTAAAAGGACACATTTTGAAATACATATGCTTTATACTTTTTCTCGAATGGAGACACACTGATTAAAATAAGGAAAAATCTTATGGTTTTGTTTGGTTGAAGTTTTTTGGTTTGTTCTCTAAATGATGAGCAAGAGCATACTGAACTTTGAACTTAAAACTGAAAAATGCTTATAAGCAGTAAGAATACTTAAATTTAAAACAACTTAAATTGTTTTAAATTAAAGAAAATGTACTTGTAATAAAAAAACCTTAAAAAAAACAAAACTAGGAAATCCTAACTTAATTTGGGTGTAATAAACCTAAAGATAGAAAATGTCGGAACACCTTTTTGTACTTGTGTTTTGAGGACTCCTACATCGATTCTTACCATTCAATTTTATAAAAAAAACTTTAATGAAGTGATTACTGTCTGTCTCATGCTCCTTAGCTTCGCTGTTTTTAAAAGTCTTGTTTTGGCAGTCGTAATAATTTTAACAGCTCTCTTTTTTTATAAGCTATTTTTTTTATCTATTTTTGTTGATAATGCTAACCCGAATTCTTTTTCAAAAAGCTTTTGTTTTCTGCTAGCTTATTTTTTTTAAACGATTTAAGTTTTCTTAGAAAAAACTCAAAAATATGTATCCCCGATTGACTTTAAGAAGTTTTCAATGCGTCTCTATGATCGTCTTGATTTCGAAGACTATAAATACTCGGGATAATCAAGTAAACCAGCTGAATTCGTGTTGTATAGCTATATTGTTTTCATGAAACTTAAGAGCGTATTGCATCATAGTTACATGGAATATTGCTCAAATAGAAATAAAGATTTACAACAGAACGAACATATTTTCTATCCTTTTGCTTTATATTTAATATTTTTGCGACCTCCTCAGATATTATTCATATAAATCAGCAGCACTAAAGATACCTAGTTATGCCTTTAATATGCAATTAATACAAGATATGTAGGAAGAACAAAGTAGTCGTATACACATCCACTGCATTGATGAATCCAAGCGGACATATGCATACGTAAGGATTATATTCACTGCTCCTTCGTTTCAACAGCCGTTGGGAACACTCTTGCCTACCAGACTTGCGATAATTGAGTTGTAAGTCCCGTGCAAAACATGTTCAATTACAATTGGCCACATTTTGTGCTGCCACAGCACCGAGTTTAATTTCCTTTTAGGATTAGAGCACATTCTACCATCTGATGTCATTGGCAGTAGCCAATTGCCAAGCTAGTCATTTTGGGAATTATCAATGCATTTGTGCGTTAAGTGAATTTTGTTGCAACGACGGATGTTCCTAATCAAAAGTTAATTTCGAAAAATTCCAAATTTTTTTTGTAATAATAACATAGACAGGCAGTCGTTGTGTGGGATGTATCTATCTATAATATGTAATTCGATATAATGGTAGGTGTGTCAGAAGATTATAACTTAATTAAGTTAAGAAAATAATACAAATTTGGTTTGTCTCACTTGGACATGAAACAGATTGACTCAATTTAATCACCCTATACTCTAGCTTTGGAGCGAAGACATAATAGTCAAGCAGAGTATATTTTTTTATTTATTTATTAATCAAAGTATCACGTCATTTCCTTAAGCAATCAGATGTTATACAACAACTTCCAGTGCATCTCGGACCGGCGCAGCGTTAGGTCGAAGGACTGAATATTATCGTAAATGAGGATCGAAACTGTACGATGCAAATATACTTTTTTTTATGAAAATGGAGGAGTTCAACAACAACTTTAAACAAATTGCCATCGCACGCCTAAAGGCCAGCGACACCATAACTTAATTGAGAGGTGAGTCCAATAGGTCGCCTTAGGTTATGTTTAATAGTGATCATTTTTAGTAAGGCTTTCAAGCTCGAAACGATTAACGTGCTGAAATCCAATATTTGGAAGCCACCGGCCGATTTTTTTTTATTTCCACTGACAATTACAATCTGTTTTCGATAACAATAAGTAATTGCTATAGAGGGGTCGAAATTACAATGGCCCTTTCTTTTGCAAGGTGACATTATTATTTTAATGAAGTTAATATTATTCAATACAGATTATTGGTTTTACTTAAAAATAGTTTTATATTATTATGTCACCTAAGAAGATTATTATGTCGTGCTGAAGAAGTCGGAATGTGTGGTTAGAGCTTCTTTCGATAAGTGTTTCAAAGAACGTTTTGACGTCAAGGTCATGATGAATATCGTCATTCCATATGTACCAGTCTGCATTTGTTATCGTTCTCAGTATTTTTGATTGGGTTTTTTGAATAAGTTGTAAGTTGGATTTACTACAAGTCCCCCATATTTCTAGTCCATACGTCCATATAGGTCTTATTTTTGATTTATATTTTATTAGATTGTTGTATAGGCTAAGGCTTGAATGATTGCCAATTAGGCAGTAGAGTTGTCTGAATTTGTTTTTTACTTAAATTTTTTTATTTAATATGTGTTTTCTCCATGTTAGTTTCGAGTCTATTGTTATGTCTAAATATTTCGCATTTGAATGTATTTTGATAGTCTCTTCATTTATTTTTATTGGGTGTCTTTCAGTTGCTCGATTAGTGTATATGGCATGTTGTGTTTTATCCTTGTTCACTTCTATGTCCCATTTTTCAAACCAATCAGTTGCAGCTTTTATTGACTTTTTTAAGGTGTTGGTTGCTACTTTTTCACTGTTGTTAGCTGACAATAACACAGTGTCATCATCGATCCAGGAGTAGTTAGCGTTGGTATATCTACTGTGAATATTAGATATAATATGGGGCCCAGTACGCTGACTTGTGGTACTCCTGCTGATGTTGTCATAATTTCCGAGCATTCATTCATTCTTATTTTATGAAGAGATATCTGTCAGTTAAATACCTTTTAAAGATATTAAATATGTTTAGTGACAAGATGTTTTTCAGCTTATATGAAAGCCCCTTGTGCCATACTCTGTCGAATGCTTTCGCGATGTCCAAGTAAACAGCAATGCAATATTTCTCCTTGTCGATGTATATAGTAGAGTGAATATATCAAAATTGCCAGCCAGACTTTTCCGAAAAACTATTGTTTTAACACAAAATATTGTGTTATTCTTTAAAAGCGCATTTTCAATTCGTATATTCATTACGGATTTTAATTTTATGTTTAAGACAATGACATTGGGCAGAGCTTAATTGAACGTATTTCTTTTTCAATTAGATTTTTAGCATACTTTGAGGCGTGCTCCCAATTTGTTACAGTTCAAAACCAAGAGTTTTTAATTTAAGCAAGCCCAACAGTTAATTCAAATCAAAATCACATCATATTTAATTATGAACCATCGTAAATTCATTACCAATTCTGTGAAAATACTCTCACACCAAGCGAATTAAAGCCACAAAGCTTGACATTTTGCTGTTGGTTTAAGCATGGTCAAAAGTTGTGCTACGTGACACATGGAAAACTGCTGGTTGAATAACATAGTGGTGACTCTACTATGTACGACTATCAAATCCCAAGCACATGAAAACTTCAGGACATACAACACAAATAGTAGCAGATTTATGGGTGTGTAGCATTTTGGGTTAACAATAAAGTTAAATTCAGAAGCTCACACTCGATTCGGGCAAAACTTGTCCCTTGGCCAAAACTCGTGCTCTCGGCACACAGACACACACGGAGTACCACATGGTCAGGGACAAAAGATATAAACCACCTAACAGGATCGTACACAAAATGACTGCTTGTATTTACCTTTTTCGTTACAAAACCTCAAATTGGGGCATATACTATTTGCAACATTACGGTAACCCAAGGCGCAACACGCACACATACACATTGCCAGACACACACGTACGCGCTTGGTTTAGAAGAAAAAAAAATAAGAAAAATGGCTCCGATACCTCTAAGCGAAGTGCAGAGTTAGATATATACGCATATATTGCGTATACGCCACGTTCAACAATGAACTGTAGTTTCAGCAACGCACAAATGCGATAAAAGTTGTGAAACTGTTGGAAAGAAGCACGTTTATGTGATACTCTCTCCACGCATAAGTTACTCTAGTCTTAGCTTTTGCACAAAAGCCGGACCAAAATGATCCAGTTTTGTTTTTAAACGTGTCTACAGCATTTGAATTTTCAAATGTCGCAAAAGTTGGTTCAGTCTCACTTAATTGTATAAATAACGACTTTACCGAGGCCTATAGATGAAGAATTAAAGGACAAGTGGGTCCTCATAGTTTTTGTTTTTTTTTGTAAAACTAGACGGTGTGTTTATTCAATTTTATGGCAGAATTGAAAAGGATCTTGCAATAATTTATTTTGGTACGATTAATGTGCTCTTCGTTACAATTGCTTGAAATGGTTCACTTCAGGTAATTCCACAATTGGTAAGCCTTGGTTAAGCGATGTTGGGCAAAGAGAAATCGTTTTTGGAACTCATTCAAAAAAAATGCTCGGAACGTTTGTTGAAAAATTTAGTGACTATTTAGAAAAGTTTATTGTTATCATGACTTGAGTTTTATTTGCTTTTTAAATAATTTTAATCCCGAAATGGCTTAACATGGACGGACACCTTAACTGCTTGTGCGAACCTCTATAAACGAACCTCTCGATAAACCAAACTAATTGCGATAAATGACAAGCAAAATATTTCAATTAATGTGTACAGTTTGTTACAAATTCTCTTTATGACTTAAGCTTTATAGATTTTGCACAAGTTCCTAATACCCTTTTTCCCACGGCAACAGTGTATACACACGCACACACACTAGTTGCTGTTCGTGAGTTTGGGAAATGCGATGAAATCAAACGCAAAATTGAAAACATACAGAAAAGAGTTCATAGAACTTTTTTAATAGAAAATCTGCACCGTTGACTTCCATGATATCCATGGTAAAGTGTTTGTGTCTGCTCCAGCTACACGAGTGGTCTGACTTTTGCGATAATATTTGTCCATTGGCTTAAATTCAACTTGTCAAATAGTCAACTTGTGAGCGAATTGAAAGCTTTAAGTGTGCCACTTGAAGTCGACCCGTCCACTCTGACATTTTCTTATTATGGGTCTCTCTTTGCATCAATTAGATTGCACTCAATATGTGCCTGGCATGTCTAACTGGGGGGCTCTGCCATTTAGTCGATGGCAAGTGTCTGAATGGAATGCAAAAGGTTAACTTTTTTCATTTTTGGAATGAGCTCAAATGCCATGAATTTCAGTTGAACTTACTCAGACTGTACTCATTGCATTCTTTTGAAAATGGCTGTCGCTTTTTGGTGCAATAAAAGACAAAAACAGGGTGAGCTATCTGCTCATTTTTAGTCATTGATGGTTTGGCAATGGAAACAACAGGCATACTTTGCAAATGGTGGTAAAATGGACAATACTGAAATGAAGACAAAAAATGCTGCAAAGAAATTCAAGTTGCAATAAATTTGCTATTTTCGTATATGCATTATGTACAAGTGAAATGCAAGTAATGAACAAACTATTAAATGGCCCATCCTATATTTTCAGGCTTCTTTCTGAACAGTAAATATTTGAAGAATTTTATGAGCTACGTTGTAAATAAATTCAAATTGCAATCATTCAATTGTGAAAAATGTCCAATTGTGTCGTATCAAGCAAAACGTTTCTAATTAAGTTCTTTATTAAATTTTTGTGAATTTCAAAGTAAACCCCAAGTGAGTGGTTATTAAAAATTTGGTTCGTTCTTATTAAAAACGATAAAAACGTTTGTTATATTTTTTTTTAATTTAGACAGATTTTGCAGTTGCAAAGAGTTAGCTATTTGCAATTCAAAGGTAAGGTTTGAGTCTGAGTACAAAAAGTTGCAGAATCATTATTTAACAGAATGCAAGTGAAGACTTAGCTTGGATATTTAATGAGAACAGACAATAAGAAACGCATTTCGTTAAATACAGATATAAAGTTTTAAACAGTACCGCCGTTTTCTTTGCCATCGCTCCAAAAAACATAAGTGAGAGTCAATGAGTCGTACTACTACATACTTTTGGCTTTATTTACTGGAAAGTTTTTATTCATATCTAAGATAGACAATTTATATAAGCACTAGCAAATCATTGTGTCAAGTCACATTCAATGTTTTGATTGTCGCTCTCGCGCTCCTTTGTACTGTTGCTGACTGCGCTGCTTACCGATATAAAGGTATATTTGCTTGTATTTGTGCGCATCGCTATGATGTTGAACTCTTTGTGCAGACGCCTATTGTTTTAAATGGAGCAGCAAACATTATTAACAAAAATTTTAGCATAATCAATCGGTATTGAATCGAGTAAAATCCGAACAAATTAAATAGTCTAGACGCGACATTACTATTTTTATCATTGCATCTCTATTTTCATCATCTGTCACCAAAACCTTCATTGAAACTTGGTAGACAAACAACCAACATCAATTAAGAGCGTACTCCTGCCCTTGGCAGGAGCTTAACGCGTAAGAAGTTCGTATTTACAGACCATTCACAGGCAGTTAAGGCGCCCAAAAGCCCGTACTCATTTGTGTACTTACAGCAGCTTGACGCGCATTAACCTAAGTAGAAAGTTTCAAGGATTTGGCTCAAACGAAATAAACGCTTAATATGTGTTGTTAGCAGGAATCATAGAAATATTAATTGCACTCTTAATTAAGTTTTTCTTTTCAT
The DNA here is from genome assembly GCA_035046065.1 of Chymomyza procnemis. Lineage (NCBI taxonomy): Eukaryota > Metazoa > Arthropoda > Insecta > Diptera > Drosophilidae > Chymomyza > Chymomyza procnemis. The sequence goes on along the minus strand of JAWNOJ010000023.1, from coordinate 2,716,948 downwards.
TTTATGTATTTATTTTTTTTTAAGTGAGAAAATGGTGCAGGAAATTTGCAGACATCTTTATCCTTTATCGTCTACAGAATCAGCTGTATTTATTTACTGCAAACACGCTTAGTCCTAGTCAATGCCAACACGCTCGTTAATTGGGGGCGTTTGAAGGCGTAAACGTGAGTTAATGAGCGTCAAGAAATGTTTTGACGTGCGGAGGGGATAAGCGTTGACAACGCCTTGGCTGACTTAGCTTTAGCTAAAATCACAGAGATGTCCTTGTTGTTGTTGTAATGCTTTTTGCGCTTTTTGTCTAGCATCCTTGAGGACACTTGTATTTGGCAATGTGGCACTTACACAAGCATCTAGAATACAACGATATACGTCTACTTACCTCCCAAATAAGTCGAAAATCTTGTTGCTCCACACGCAACAACTCGCAGGTTGTCTTTGTCACCACGGTGCTGTCACGTGGCAGGTCGTGTAGTATTGATTCCCCAAATGTGGCGCCCACGCCAAGATTACACAAAGTTACGGCAGTCTGTAAAAGGCAACAAAATGGCAAATGAGAGCAAATGCACCAAAGTAATACATAGGGATGTATAGTATGTCCTACAAAAGTGGCTATATGTCGCCCTTGGTAAGGGCTTAAGTGTGAGCAATGTAAGGTTTTAACTTTGCTTGCAGATTCAACTTTTTTTTATGGTACAATCAGTTGACTTACGGCATCCACACACACACACCCAAACACACCCACACACACTCACACACATGCATAAACACAAACAAAAATAACCCAGTCACTAAAACTGGAGCATATGTATTATCATTTATTGGTAACTAAGCAAATTTTCGGGAATTTATGTATCAGAATTCCGTAAAGAAAAATGCAAGTAATTGAGATATCACAGTAATCATTTGCTACGAATGAGTTTTAAGTTTAAGTTTAATTTTAACGAAATTGAATTGGTTTCTTTGATTGAGATTGCATACAATAACTCAGCAACTTACAATCGATTATTGATTTTAATGAAAAATAGTTTTATTATAAATAATTGCATTAATAAAAGTCATACAAATTTTATTAAAGCATTTTTGCTTTTCCCAAAATTTCATGTTTTTTCCAGGTGTGACTTTTTAGCCACCTATTTTTTGGCAACTCTGGTATTCTCCATTCCCATTTCTCGCATGGATTCGTAAGTCAGTTAATTTATCGTTTTTGTACTAAAAAGAAGCCAAAAAACAATGCAGCAACTAGTCGTGCATCCTAAAAAGTCAGCTTTGTTTGGTCTACTTTGGGACTTATGGAACGTTATTGTGAATGGCGAGTGTTATCGTACGCTTGCAATACATTCAAACTTTTAAATATATGGTTTGACCAAGATGGTGATGACCAATTTATTTGACGTTTGGGACCGGCCCTTTAGTCGACTAGATCATGCGATTCAACACCTAAATCCTAAAAGCAGCGATTGATGCAGTCGAGTTGGATCTGCTCCAGAGTATATTTAACTTGGCATGTGACATAGCTGTCTTAAAACCACGATAGTCAAATACACACCAATGAGTCTGGTTCAATGCGCCAACTAACGCCGCTCAGAGCCACCAGCCGAAGCTAATGTTTCTTTGGTATTATTTCGGAATGCATACTGGCGGGTGTCAATCCCTCCTTGGTATGGAGCGAAGGACTTCCACTGCTGTTTTGTGGGCAACAGCACCCGGTTGAAAACCAAACTTCACATCAACAGCCACAGCCACCACGATACTCCCACCAGGTAGTGCTAAACACGTGGTGCCGAAATGCAGGGCTCGGTTACCCTCAATACCACAATGTATTGCGCGTAAAAGTTACCAAAATGATATGGAAAGTACAAAATCTGGGCTCACTTTTGAACCAATAAACGCATTACAGACGTAAATCAGTCTTCGATAAGCGCCCAATGACTGACGCAACTGACGGAAGCTAATATTCGTGAGATACTGACAGATATTTTGGAGACATCATTGGCTGACATTGCCAGGAAAGACTGTGTGCAGCGTAGCCGCGGTCAATATTTAACAAAAAATTTTATCCTTTATCTTATACAATTAAGTTTTTATTCTGTTTCATTTTATACATTCTTTTTTTTTAAATGAAGTCACCAAATTATTAAAAACCATAATTTACAGGTATTGCAATATAAGCAATGAATAATAAGTTTTAATAAACAAAATTCCCTGAAGATTGATTACTATGCATTAAATTCTACTAGGCAAAGTTCTATACCATTGCTCTGTACCAATTGCTACTATCCGAGACAATGATTATATTACGATAAAAATTAAACAGTTTTTGCAAACAACTTTAGATTTACCCAAGTATACTAGATATATATATGTATTTAATATTAATATTGTACCTTGTACAACAAATGTTATCGAAAATTTTATGTGACCCAATTCGCAGATATTATCTTCCATAACTTTTGCACAAACATTTATTTAATCTACGTCATCAAAGCTTTTTACACCAAAATTTCTATTTTCGTACAACATTTTCACACACTTTTGTTGCTCTTTTTGTAACCTAAGCAAAGTTACGTCGTTTGCTTGCGGAAATCGACTTCAACAGCCCGGAAGCTTGTATCTGCTCTAAAAACATGTCAACCCACTGTCATAGAATTTCACTGGACCCATAGTCTTTGGTCTACTTGGCAGACACTAGACAGTTGCTATATAGGTATGTGGACACGTACATATGTAGACATTGGACCATAAACCATGAGCAGACTAACCGCAACATTGAAATGACATTTTCAATTACCATGTAGCTCATTTTCCCCTTACCATTGAGTAAGGAGCAACTTCGTCACAGCTATGCGGTTTAGTTGCTTTCCCACACAAGACAATTTCTTGGGTCTGGCTATGGCCATGGGCCCTAGGGCACTGGTTGTGCCTCATTTCAAGCACTAAGCTGCGTATGTAATTGGCTTAACGAGGCTTACAGAAAACCACAAAACTCTCTTTAGTTTCATCTGGGTTATCTTTACAGTTATAACATACTAGTCTTTAGTGAAACACAAAAGACAGACAACTACGGCAGCAAACATAAATTATAATTTAATTAATGTCTAATGCTGTAATTGTAATTACAAAAGATAATTTCTATTTGATTTTTTTTCCAGTGCGAACTCTATCGAATTTACGCGCACTTTGAAAATCCACTTACTTGCTCTTTCGTCTGTGTCTGTGTGTGTCTTTTCTTTTTTTTTTATTTCGCATTTATCTGTTTTTTTTACTGACCTCTTTGCAACACTGAATAAAATTTAATTGCTTTCTAACACTTTGCGTCTTGTCCATCAACACTTTTATTTCTGCTCAAAAAGTTGCATATCGTTTTATTTACAGCTGGTTTTTATTTTATCTAAATATTTATCTCGAAAAATAAAAATTTTTTTATGTGTTTCTTATGGTGGCTGAGAAATTGTTTACATTGAGCGAATTCAAAATTAGTTCGCAATATCTGAAAGAAAGCAAATTAAATTGAAATTTCAATTATTTTTCAAATAATCGTTTGATCTGAAGAAAAAAACGATGATGAGCTTAATTAAAGACTGCATCAAAATTTTTTATAATTGTTGTAAATGTTGAGAGATCTTATAGCTTAGAATAAGTTTGGTACCTTTCGGTAAGTCGTTTTAATTATCAAGTCGTTTTATTTTATTTTCTCAACCAATGCGACAAGTTACGACGTTGGTTATGTTGACAAGGTGATTGTCTTTTTGTATACTTTATACAGATTGACAATCCAATACCACAGATCAACAAAGTACAGCTCTTGAAAAGGCAAGTGTTATTTCCGAATTATTTTGCCTACTAGAGTACTAATCATCTGAGGTAAAAATTTGAAGAATTGGACTATATATTCAAAATGCTAACCTTTTTTACACCCAGCAACAACATTCTAGTCTAGTAAGATTCTAGTCGCATACGTTATTGATGGTTGAACCCAATTCTTTCAATGAGTACCTGGAGGTTATAGCACTTAAACTATGCACACAAATCAAGTTGTAAAAAACAATCCAAGAGAAAGTTCTCAACATAACGAAAGTTTGAAAATTTGCAGTCAAATTAACAACTTTATTTACAATTTATATTTACTCTGATTGGCATTTAGGCGTTTTACAAATAAACATTATTGGGATACTCTTCCCCAAGCATGTTTTAATTGAAGGTCAACAATGCTTATGGTAAAATTATCGTTTTTTCTTCAGTGTAGTGTAGGTGTTGTGTTAAAATTAATATTGTTCGATTTTTATAGATTCAAGGTATTTCCCCCTAAGTATAGGTTTAGTGTGCGATTGATTCAAAATCAATCGATTAGTTTTGATATCGGCGTCGTAGAGTCAACAGATTCATGGCAGCAATAACATTGCCCAAAGTGGCATCTAAGGCCTGAATATTATCGATACGATTATCGAAACCCATGGAGCTTAGCTGCTCCAATTGTGGCTCATACTGGTGCTGACGACCGTTCAATAAAGTATCCTGAATTTCCTCAGTGTTATAGAATACTTTGTTTAATAAATTCACTACGCACACCCGAATATTCTCCAACTCCTCAGGTGTGAAACTGCTTTCGTCTGTAGTAGTAGACGTATCGTTTTTTAAGATTAAAACTCGCTGCAATGGACGCTGCGGAGTAGCCACCGACTTCGACTCCGAACGTTTTGAGTTAGTCGGCTGAGAGGCATTAGTATTCTTCGAAGCTCGATTCCAGGGGTTTGGTAAGGGAGTACGGTTTTCCAAGCCGCGCTGATAATTCTTTAAATTATCGCCGCCAGTGCCCGATTTCGGTTTTTGTGGTCCATGAAAAAAGGTACGCCATCGCTGTTCTGTTGCCTGATAACTACGGTGCAAAGTTTCAAAACCATGTGGCATGGACTCCAAAGTGAGAACAGCGCGATCATATAAGCGTCTGTACTCATTCAGCATAGAGGGACTACGCATAACTGCGAGAGTGCGACGTAACTCCGAAGGACTGTTTACAACGCGACGAATGCCTGGGCTTTGCTCTATTAATTGTTGAACGTGTGGATTTTGGGCCAATATTTCGCCTAAAGAATTCGGATCATCAAAAAAGTGCTGTATAATACTATTGCGAAATATGTTATTGATAGTGTTGCTTCGTATTGCTGTACCACCCATAGCGCCTGGGCTTAAGCCATTAACTAAATTTTCCACATTAACAGATGAAGTCTCCGTAATTGGTTGCTTCTTCATTACCAAATGAACTGTCAGATTGTTGCTTATATCGCATTTTTTAAGAATCTCATCGTCCTTTAGAATTTTTCCCGCAAATACAAGTATTAGATTTTCAGGCACTGTGTCGTACGCTACTGCTACCAAATTTTTAAGATCCTTGACGGCATCATCTTCGCATATATCAAAAGGTTGTTTTTTTGTAAGTGTTTTTACAAAAACTTTTATCACATTTTGTCCATTTTGCTGCATTTCTAAAAAGTTTTGTTTTTTTTTTTAGCTTGTAATGTTTAGAATGAAAAATATTTACTAAAATAATTTGAGCTCTACTGCTTGCAAAAGCCTAAATTGTTATGACAGTTAAAACATCGGTAACCATGTTCTACTTTTTGTATGTTTGAAATCGTAAAAATCAATTCAAATCCAGACGGAAGGCATGGACTTCAACATACCGATTTTTTAACAATTTGAAGCTGCGACGTTTTGTGTAAAGATTATTTAATATTTACAAGTGGTCGTCAGAAGCAATATGGTTTCCCTCTAAAGCTAAAAGTGCATGGTTTGATGTCACGCTGATTCCAGACGCTGTTCGCCCAAGTAAGTCTCTATTATTTGTAGAAAGCTCGTTTGAATACGGATAACGACTGCGGATCCCTGTTCTTTTTTAATAGCTATTAATAGAGATATGCCTGTGCTGCGCTTTTGGAGCAATGACAGTATAATCAAGGGGAATATGTCAATTTATTTAACGTAACCAAGTCAACGAACTGAATTAAAATAAATATTGGTAAACGGTATTCCACAACTACTAAAGTTTTTTTCAAGAAGCAAATATCTTCGAGCTAATCTCTACAATATTTTGCAAATCTAACTAATTTGTATACAATAAATACTGATCAAAATTATTAAAGAAAGTACAATAATCAGATAATTTGTGGTAATAATAAATTTTTTTTTCGAAGTCTCTTTAAATAAGCTCTTATTTGTAAATCAATTATACGGACGTAATCAAAATGTAATTTAATAAGAAGTTATAATTGATTTCAAAGCTACAAGGTCGCTACACGAATCTATTCCGTTACTAAATATGCTTATTTTTATATGCATTTTATGACGGAATTGCGACGAAATAGAATTCTGTGGCAGCCCAGGTAAATTACTTTAAAATGTGTCAAAAAGTATTCAACGTACTTTATATTATTAAATACTCGAAAGTTGCAATGCAATGTTTACCTTTGCATATTGTCGTGTCGATTGTTCCACGTTGTACGAACAACCTCGTCGAAATAACATTTTCACATATATTAAAAATCAAATATTTTATGTGTATATATATTTTTAGTATTTCACTCATATGAATGGCAAAAGCACATGGCAAAATCTGCATACTATGTTACGTCATAAACAACAATAAAAGCAATAAATAATAATAATAAAAATATATTTTCGTATGTCTCATATATTCGTATTAAAAGCGTCAAAGCAAAACAAGAGTAGTCTGCTACTTTTTTGTGGGCCAACAAAGAAACTTGTTATTAAAAACCCAACTCGAAATAATTTGCTGGAATGCTTTCGAAAAGTTAGGAATTGTTGATAATTCACAACAATAGTGCCAAAGTGTGTATACTCTTTATGCATATTTGAAAATGGTAACTTTGAGCGATACCTTTTTGTTGTGAACTGAACTTGAACTTTAAGTTATCGATAAGTAATCGAATCAAATTGCTTGATGACTTTTATTCGCAAAAGCGAAATGCCACTTCATTACCAGTTTTTTGTTCTTTTTTTTGCTGATATAAAAAGAGTATTCAAATTGTCTGCGTTTGCGTAAAAGTGCACGAGATTTTTGCTTTTATTGTTTTCTTTTCTGACCTATGAACTTTATTGTACAAGTTTTTCTTTTTATAACTAATTACAGTTCTGCATATTTGGGTTTAGAGCGCAAAACACTTTTGATTTGAGGTCATTTATTTTTTTTTTTTGAACTATTTTGAGTTAGACACGAAATGCAATGCCAAACAAGCGCACAAACACGCACGAGAGTCTTGATCCCGCCAAATGGCAAATGGCCAATCTCAACCGCATGATGTAAAGTCGCAAACCAAACTGGCTGTGGCTTAGGCCAGCTTCAGTCTATGTGGCAGCAGCAATTGCAGTCGCTGCTGCAGCCTAAGCCGGCGCAGCGGCATCATGACGTCATAGTGGCTGTGTGTGTGTGTGTTCGCAGCTCTTTGTTTGCAACTCTTTTTCTGTAAAGTTGCCGAAGTGTAGCGAGGCAGCAGCGTAGCTTGCAACGCGACACCCTGCCACTTTTTATGCTTTTTTGATTTGTTTTGGTTTGTTTCTACTTTTACCTACAACTTTGTGGTGGCACGAAATCATGATTTCAAATTGGAGCAAAAGTAGAAGCACGAGCACCATTGCAATGCACACGCCAAGTCGCGACAGCTCGCACCATGGTGACGATCGAACCCAATCGAGCGTGACAACATTATGCCCAATGGTCAATGCGGTCTTTGAAAATAATATCATTTATCTCATACTACCTATGGCAAAGTGAAGCAACAGTAAACAGTTTGTTGCCACAGTTGCAAGCAAGTTAAGGAGACTAGAAACTAGCAACAAGCTGTAAGGCTAATTGGAAACCCTATCGCAGACATTTGAGACCGCAAACAGGCTTTGACTGTGTTTGAAATATAACCGATAACACAGTAAACTAAAAACATTTATTTCCCTTGACTATTTTGTCATCGCTCCCAAGGTAGAGAATGAGAATTTCTCTATTTATAGACGAATACGAACAGCGGTATAGAAACTTACTTCGGCAATTAAAATCTTACATGCTAGCCATGCGAATATGATATAAATTTGATAGAAAAATGTTTAATCTAGATCTTCAATCTAGAATCAGTCATCTAAAATTGCCGAAAATTGACGCTACAAGCAGTTGGAAGTTAACAATCCATATTGCTGGACAGTTGTCAGAGCGTTCAAAGGACTGTGGCCTATTGAGCACATGCGGTCAGAATGCCTGCTTCTTATATTAATTTTGGAGGTGGTGGAGACAGTAGGATGTTGTTTCTGCGAAGTTTTAAGTAGATAAAGTTAAAAACTCCTGGTAAAATACTCTCTTCAAAATCTAGTCGAGTTGGAATTTTTTTTGTTTTAGACAAATTGCAGATATAGATATAACAGCAACAGCATGGAACACCTATTAGTCTTTCTGTTGAGGAGATACATTTGACCTATTTAAGCCTGTCTAAGTATAACTTCGAATGCCGTACTAGTTCGTGGATCTGTACAAATGAATGGAGGTAACAATTTCAAAAGTTATTCAAAACTTTTCAAACAGATTTCTATGTTTGCTTATAACAAAGTGATTATCACACATGATTCTAATCTGAGATTAGCATTATTAGATGATTGTAGACCCTAAACTTTTAACAATGGCAAAAAATTATAGTTGTTATCGAAAGTGTATCGAATCTTCGTATACTCGAACATTCGTTGATAAAATGTTCCGATAGAATTTACAATCTTTGTTATCGATGCTTGTTGGGTAGAGTCAGTCTAGATTTTCAACATTGAAAAAATAAATACAGAAAATGTAGTAAGCGAAAAATCAACGTGACAAATTAAAGTAGTTCCTATAGTCATATTTAAAAACCAAAACGTTGTACATCAACCAATTTTATTTATTACTTTCATTTACCTTGTTTTATGTCCAGCAACTCTATATGTAACTTCTTTGCTTTTATACCAAAAAAAAAACGAAAAAAAGCAAACTACCGAATCAATAATACAATAAAGTTTTTCGTACATTTCCAAACCATTTCTTCGAATGAAAAATTCGATTGTTATGCACCATGTTGTGCATCCTTCTGGTTTCTGTCTTCTCAAATGTTGTTGCCAATCAATCGATGTATGTTACCGCAGACATCTCGCTGGCAGAACCTCTTTTGCCTTTTAGCCCTTGGCTAACCAAATGTTGTTACCTGAAATTGCTGCGCTTGAGATACTTTATACGCATACATGAACAAGCTTCCGTTTCGCAGCATTCAAGGGCATTTTTTTTTATTTTTTGGAATGGGTATTGGATTGCAAGTGCTACCGATGCGATACATTTGAATGTCATAGTGCGGTACAGTTGATGTGTTGAGTGAACCAAATGGATTCTGGCCCGTTGAGTTGGCTCGAATATAATGAACGGGTATGTGTACACTGTATTGAATTATCTGCTTTCGTTTTCATACTTCTTTATGTTTAAGGGGTTTTCAAATTTTATTTTACAAAATTGTAGTGCATAATTGTAGAAAAGCAGAGGTGTATTTTATGCATCTGTTGGATTCTTTAATTTGAACAAAAAATAAACATGTTCATTTTACTTTTGCAAGACGTTCCAGTCCAGCGATTTGGCAAAGATAATAATGTAGTTAGTTGCAGTATGCAAAATAAAAATTACTTATTAAATTTTAAATTATAAAGTAAAGGGTGATTTTTTAAACAATTGATGCGGCTTGTGTTATGTTTGGGTATAATAAAATAAAAATTCTGTGTATAATACTAGACAGCAGCAGAAATACACTTTTTTCAAAAGGTGCAGGGTGAAGCATCGCTTGTGCTGTTTTATCTTAAATTATCATACAAAATGTAACAAAATAAGGATGTTTTAAAAATTATTTTATTGAATCTTTAACCAAAGATATATACTTCATAATTTTAAGTAAGCATTTATAGTTTTTCTAAAGCGTATCTGTCTGAATTGAAAATGCGAATAAAATAGTGGGTATTTAGTTTATATAAATTTAAGTGTTTTGCTTATAAAAAACTGATTATCACACATGATTTGATCTGAGGTTTTAAAAGCCAGCGATAAGAAGATTTGGGGGCCTTATCATTACGACTTGTAGATGATTGTAGACTCAGATGATTGTAGACCTTAAACTTTTAACAATGACAAAATAAGTCTCAGTAAAATTTATTTACATTTTAAAAACCATCGAGCAGCAAAAGACTATGATATAATCAAACAAGAAAGTCTATTTCGAGATTCCAAATTTTAAATTAATCATCTTTTGCTGGGAGTCCCACTGATAATCATGGCCGTGATTATTTCACTTTTTTCGCCACATTTGCAACAGCTACGCCAAAGTGCCAAACGCACTCTCATTTGCTCAAAGATAGTATTTTAGCCAAACTCGTTAGGCATTTATAGAGTGTACGAATTTACGAGTGTACCTATTGTTTGGGGCTGTGGTATCAGTGGTATATTAATTTTCATGTAATGCAAGTTTTTCATTTGCTGTCAGAGTAATGTACACGCTTTTCAGATGGCATTCATATATTGTGAACGTTGGACAATGTATTAATGTTACCTTTCTTCTGACAATGGAGTTGGAATTTCTTTGGAATTAACCTTAATTTGCTGAGATTTAAATATTATTGTCACTGTAGCTACAAAAATGCTATGAGACTGGCGCTATACCAACTGGAAATTCCATATCACTTTTGTGAGTTTATGGTTCTTTCCAAAGTGGCACTTTCTAAAAAACTTTTATTTTATGTAATGTTTTAAATATGCCACAAACATTTTTACACAAGTTTTCTTTTGACGCTAATTTTATAAAACTGACTAATTGGAATGGGCTTATACCAGGTTGAATGACCTTGTCAGCTTGCTATTGTTTTATATTGCATGAAGCTGGAGTGTGCTTTATGAGTAAAACTATTTTTTCTGAAAGTAGCAATTATTATTGTTTTTTTTTATTATATTTTTATTTTGTTCGTATTGTAGTACAGCTGAAGTAAAGCTAATACAACAAAAAATCCGAGTCATTGACTTTGCACATTAGAAATGAATTTGCATGCAAGTTTGTACGATATGACGAGCAATTATGACAATAGTATTTATGGAATTTATGCGAACCTGCTGGTTGATTGTTTAATTAATTTTCATTTGCGCCATTATCTTGTTCACACTAATTAAATGCAAATTTCGAAAATTATGCAAATATTTGATAATAGCATTTGAAAAAAAAAATATTAAAATGCTTATAATATAAAAACATAATTTGTGTGAAAATTGTATTAATATTTTTATTCTAAATGGCACCCAACTTTATCACACCCAATTATGATTATGTGGTATCTATAAGCAGGGGCGCAGCTTGCTTAGGGGTTTTTAAAAACAAGCTCTGCACTCTTGCCGGAATCACGCGGAATCAGATCTATCAAGAGATGATCTTAGATGATCAACATTTATCGGGAGGTCTCGAAAGCTATGCAATAATTGTTTCCTAAGATTCTTCATCTACCCCTGTGTCGCCTATAGAAATAGAAGAACTAGCTGCTTGCTAGTCATTTTTCCATCGACTTGTAGACATACGCACTTATCTGTAAGTAAAAAGCTAACAAATCGACTCAAGGAAATACAAGTTGATAAAAACTAGTAGCACAGTCTTTCCCAATGCTTGATTCTATATTTTATTATGTATAATTTTACATTTTAAGTCATTTCTATTTCACACGCTTAACTTTCTACAAAAGTTTTCGTTATTATTTAATAATCTATATCTTGTGATTTTCTAATCTACAGAAGACTGCTTGCCAACTAAAGGCTTAAAAAAATGCTTGCTAAACATGATCATAACAATATGTTATCTATTGCATTGCGACGCTATCATTATTAGAATTCCGTTTTAAGAGAACTTGAGCTGACTGCGAAAAAAGTTTCAGTACTTGTCTCTGATTTAAGATTATCTTCTGTACGGACATTACAAGGTTAAGAACAAATTCGTTACAACTGTTGCAGCAACCACACGTGATGGGGAACAACAAGCCTAATATGCTTGTTTCATTGCTTAATTGTGTATACGAGGGTTGATTTAAAAGTTTTTGAATTGAAAGCACTTAAAGGCGCGATTGTGACTAAATAAAGGGTGCTATTTTACCAATTTGTATTTTTGACAACTACTTTTTTACAGCTGACTTAGTTTACGTGTCTTGTTCAAATACGTTTAGTATTATTTACAATATTACCATGAGTTGAAATACAAACGTTAAGTGCTTACAATTTATTAATTATATTACAATTAAATTGTAAAAAATTCATGCTTGGTTAGGTATCTTTTCTCATTGCCGCCGCATTTGCTATGAAGAGCTTCAATCAAAAACATGGCAAAAAAGTCACTGTTTGGGATGCTTTACGGAACTGCGCTACTATCGGTTCCATGATTCTATGATGTTTTTGTAGAAATTTGCCAGAATTTTTTTCGTTAATTTATATTCGTTACAAGCCAACAAAACTCTTTAAGGTTAAGAAATAAGCTATTAATTCTTTGTTTAAATTTTATTGAAATCTCGTTTGAAATTTTAAGTTCTGTTTAATTGAGTGAAGAAATTAAGCTGTCAAAGAAGAAGAATTCAGCTTCCTACCAAACTTGAAGTGCAACAAGTGTTAAATTGGTTGAAAAAAAAAATTCAAAACATGACCATAGATGGCGAAATTCATGAGCTCTGATGCATAATATCACTTGCGACTCGAAGATAGCTATTTTTTGCAATTTCAATATAAAAAGTTTTTCGACTTCTTGATTTCTTTTTAAACGATTCCACTAATAACGCATATTAATTCATGACATTTATGTTTACTCTTTGGAATTTCGCAAATTTTAGCAACAGCCCTCAAACTTAGTAGAATCAAAACAAAAATATCGGAGAGTGAATTTTGTGCTTTTCGAAGAAGCTCTCTTTCTCTTAGGAAGCTTTTAAGCTTATCGCTTATATTTCGTTACGCGACTTAAATACCAATGTTTTTATACGACATGAAACAACACCAAAACCAGATATTTGTTGCCTGGTCATGCCGATTTACGAAAAAATGTTATTCGCATAAAAATGGGCCGGTTTGACTTGATTACATTCAGTTTACTTAAAACAGCTGGCAGTAGCTGTTTGTTAAAAAAATGGCGCTCATACTTTATGCGTTGATAGCGCTAGTTACTATCGTGATTTATTTACTACATCGCAATTTGAATTACTGGAAGAATCGTGGCATACCACATGTACCGCCACATCCGATATTTGGCAATATAGTGGGCTTTCGCACAAAGCGCACCATACACGACATACACGAGGAGTTCTATAATAAATTTCGGAAGAGCGGACATCCGTTTGTAGGCTTTTATTTTCTGCAAAAACCAGCGGCTTTCATATTGGATACCAAGCTGATCAAAAACATATTGATTAAAGACTTTTCGAACTTTGTTGAACGTGGTCAGTTCCACAATGAGCGCGATGATCCGCTTACACAGCATTTGTTTGCTTTGGATAGCAAACGTTGGAAGGAATTGCGTCACAATTTGTCACCTACCTTTACGTCTGGCAAAATGAAGTACATGTTCCCGACCATAGTTAAAGTATCCGATGAGCTCATCAATGTGATGGACGAACAAGTGCCCACTAAGCAGGGTGGCGCTATCTTGGAAATTAAGGAACCCATGGCACGTTTTACGACTGATGTCATAGGCACATGTGCCTTTGGCGTCGAATGCAATACATTGCGTGTGCCGGAAACTGAGTTCCGCACTATGGGCAAAAAGTCGTTTACCGAGACGCGACATAGTCCGCCCGTTATGGCGTTTATTATGAGTTTTCCACGTCTTGCGCGTAAACTGCGCATGAAAGCTATACCGGACGATGTGACCAACTTCTTTATGAATCTGGTTAACCAGACAGTTACTTATAGGGAGAAAAATAACATCAAACGTAATGATTTTATGGATATGCTGATTGAGTTGAAACGTAAGGGTGGCATCAGAGATATGGGTGAACTGGCAGCACAAGTGTTTGTATTCTATTTGGCGGGCTTTGAGACATCCTCATCGACCATGAGTTACGCACTGTACGAGTTGGCGCAAAATCAGGATATACAAAACCGACTGCGCGATGATATTGAACAAGTTTTGGCTAAACATAACAACGAAATTACTTATGAGTGCGTAAAGGACTTTCAGTATTTGGATCAGGTTATATCAGGTGGGTAAATACGTTTTTGTAGTCTTTCCCTTTAGCTATAACGTTTAAATGTTTACTTAATAGAAACACTGCGACTATATACCATTGTGCCGCAGCTGGATCGCGTGGCCTTAAATGATTACGTTGTGCCTGATAATCCTAAATATGTCATAGAAAAAGGCACACATATACTAATACCAGCCGCAGCTTTGCATCGCGATCCAGACCTATATCCCGAACCAATGAAATTTGATCCGGATCGTTTTTCGCCCGAAATGAAAACGGCGCGTGAATCCGTCGAATGGTTGCCCTTTGGAGATGGCCCACGTAACTGCATCGGCTTGCGTTTCGGACAAATGCAGGCACGCATCGGTTTGGCGCGTCTTATACAAAAGTTTAAGTTTTCGGTCTGCGAAAGTACGGACATACCGCTGATCTATGATCCCAAATCATTTGTTATGGGCACCATAGGCGGCATAAATCTGCGCGTAGAACGCGTTTAAACCATAATTCGCTGTGACTAGTCTGACGTATGGCTAATTATACGTCAACGTACTGGCCAACTATATACGTTATATTATGCAAAATTAATAACTAAGCGTATTTTTTGTAAATATCATGGTGCGGTTTAAGCCCTATAATTAAGCTTCAAATAGTGTACGATGTGACAAGTATAACTAGTATATACATGGAAACATTTACACGCAAAAACAATTCGTTCAAGCGTAACAGCCGGGTTTTTGTCAATTTATGTTAGCCAAAAATTATGAAAACAACTATTAACTACGTATACTATATAAATAAATGAAAGAGGGAAATTTTATAAATGAAAAACTCTTGATTTAGGCAATAACAGACTGCCACTATTTTCATAAAAAAGAAATTTAATTTCTTGTAGAGCAATCAATTCTTGTTATCTGTCAGACAAATCTTCCTTTGCCATTCGTTTCGGTTTATCTCTTCACTGCGTTTTACGGTTCAACAGTTTTTGTTATTTAAATGCGTGATTGACTGATTTTATGCAAGCTGTCATTTCTGGGCGCTGTTTTTTTTTTGTATTTTTTGGAAGGAGTGAAATACTAAACTATTTTTGGAACTTTGTCATGTACAGCATTTGAAATTCCTTTCAATGTAAGTTCACTCGGCATTTGCCAAGTGCCTGACATTTGCAGCAATCGCTTTGGGCGCTCTAAATTCTTCTGCTCTTGTGTCTTGGAAAACTTTTGAGGAAAATCTTAAGGTTCATTGTGGCGCATGCACGCAAGAAATTCTTCAGGTATCTACATTTTCGTATGTTACCAGACGTCAATTCATGGGAATCTGCATCATGCCAGCGCCATGTCAGCTCCCACGTTCCATGACAAAAAAAAATATATATATAATTGAATTGTTGTGATATTAAAGCATACTTCAGTTAAGTATTTAATGGAAAACAGCCAGGCACTAACGGAACAACTTTAACTATTTTCACAAGCTTAGTTTGTGTAATTACTCACTACTGTGTGCACCTGTGTATTATAAAGTTGTTACCATTTCAATATTATGCCACTGCAACATGCAACGATGGAAGAAGGTCTTTAACACAGGTAACATTGCAGGTAATGCAATTAAAACTTACTTCCTTCACTTGCGGGCGTTGAAATTTTTTAATTTTATGTGAAAAGTTCTTCAACGGTGTTTCACCCCAGTGATGTTTGAAAACAAAATAAATACTGTCTAATGCCTAAGTGAGTGACAAAAAAAAATTTTCCTTAAATATTCTCTAAAAATTTGTTTTTGTAATGGGAAGAAAAAGGAAATACGGTGAAGTTATATTCTCCATGTGCCATGCACAATGTTCCTTCCATTTCGGGTTGCTTTCACAATTTATTAAATTTTTAATGAACTAGCCAAACTCGTTATGTTTTTGTGTTTCTAAAAGTGTGATATAATTTAAAATATGTGGTAATAGATGGAAAATAAATATATAAATAATTTTTTTGTTTTACTCATAGTTTCTAACTTTTCAAAAGACTCGAAAAACTTGGCGCGATTGCGTTAAACATTGACAGCCAGAATCATATTATCGCTAGAACTCACTTCCTTTGCTTCCTTGTACACTGATGGTGTCCTTAAGTTATTGGTGCTTTTTCTTAAATATTACAATGTAAACGTTCAATAATAAGCTCTCTTTACAAATAACTTAAATATTTAACTGTGGACTTTCTTTGCTTAAAAAATTATCTTGAATGCCTTCTAAATTTGAGAGAAACATTTAGGCATCGCTTACGCTCTTTCAGTATGTACAATAAGTTAAAAATATAAAGTATTTCGTATTCGAAACTAGGATGGCCGAAATGGGCTTGAATGCGATCTCTAAAATACTAATATTGATAATAATACTAAATAGAGTACTTCTGTAAGGCTTAGTTTACATTTCAACATTATTTAATTATTTATCCTTTATGGTTTTTGAATTTATTTGAAGTTCCAAATTCTTAATTTAAAATTTATGTTTTAAGATTACAATTTCTGCAACGTGGCAGCAGTTGATTTTCTTCAATGAAACCTAATAACTGCTATGATATGTGGGCCCAGTGGTAGCTTCTTTTCATTGCTTCCCTAAAACCGAAAGTCGGTGGTTCAATTTCCCGCAGCAGCATTTTTGCATTTGCCCCAAACCCGGCATAGCTGGCAAAAGGACGCACCCTTGTTACCTAAGTGAATCTCTATTAATTCGGCTATAAATTACGGGTATCTGTTCTCTTCGAATAAAAACAGAGATAAACCCATGCTTCGTCTTTGGAGCGATCATTGCACAGTCAGTGAGTCAAGTGGAAAATTATTTTTTTTTAATAGTTTTACTAAAAATTCATAAAAGTAAACATTGAAATTGTAGTAGTGCTATTAATCATATCAATCAGAAAGTAGCAAGCAAAAATTGAAGCAGACATTAGTTAGAGCATTTAATTATTTTAATTTAGCTTTAAAAACTGTATTATTTCACTTTTTCTTATTACAAAGAACACAAGGAACAAGGATTTTTTTCTTTCACGCTCACATGCAACATTCCGCATGCTGCTGTCGATACCTTATAATAATTATACCATGGTAGAAATGGCGAACATGATGAGATTTCTCTCTTATATTATCATTCATTCTATGAGTGTTAGGTTTTAAAGTCTGATAGCTCTCTACTAGTTTCGTTTCTTAATGTTTTATTTAATTTATTTAAATTTTATTCACTTCTATTCACTGCTTTTTATTTATTGTTATATAATCTAAGCAGAATAAGTCTAATTTAGGAAGCATTCTGAAAAAGTTGACTGCGAGAAATAAAAAAGTAAGACTAGTAGTTAAATATTGATATGTATCGAACTTATGAAGATGTTCAGATAAATTCCGAATTAAAATGCACATAACTTAAAAACATATATGCACATCAGATAGCATATGACCAAGGCCACTCTCAAAATAATAATAACCATTATTATTTTTATTAAAATGAACAAAGAGTAATTTTTTTGTATGACATGAGTGTGTTATTTTTTTTATACCTTTGTTTACCTATGTAAAAAAGTCATTATTTATTTAAATCAAATAAGCCCAATAAAAAAACAACAGTTTTTACATTTATGATTTTACATTTCTACCAACACTATCAGTTTCTCTATTATAATGTAACTTTCATTGACATGTCATTAATTTACAATTATTTCTTTGTTTATTAATTTATTAGGAAAACAATGAAGTGAACTGTTGTTTCAAACAAAAATGTAATACGGCTTTAAAATCAATTCACATATTCGCTGGACTTAAATATATTTGAATAACATTGTGTTATCCTTGTATGAAAGTTAAATAAGTTACCGAGATTTATAAGTAATGAAAATTCTATTAAATCTACAATTGGACTGTACAGATAATCATCATATCATAGTTTATTTATTTATTATTTATTTATTTATTATTTATTAATATATAAGGGTACAACTAAGTCCAGTTGACCTTAAGATTAAACAAGTTAAACATTCTAAAATTATGGAATAATAAATGATAACGGGAAAAAATAAAATAAAACTAATCCGTATTCTCAGCCTGATGGGTGAATTTGTTATAGAAATGCATCGTCTCACATCTGGGCCAAGCTAGCAACTTGGGTTTACAATGTAAAAGATGTAAACAGAAAGTAGCATATAAATTTAAATCAAGTTGGGTTTTTTATAGTTCATGATTGTTCAAAAAAGCCTGATTTAGGGAATCAAGAAAAGATAAGATAGATAAAGAAATGAATTGGATAGACTGTTCAAAAGAGAGGTAATTATAGAGTTTATTAAAATTTACACATAACACACGAAAAGGATCATGTAACGCATAATTAGTTCTACAAAAAGTTAATGCTAGAGGTCAAAAATTACGAGGTACTCTAGAAGAAATGATGAAAGAAATTTTGTTAAGGAGTGTAGTTGTAGAGTCATTGAGAACCTCTTACTCGGTCAAAGCTCGTGCTTATGCAAAAATCATTTAGAGAAGGGTAATCGTATATGCCTAAAATATTCTTTAATATGAAGTCAATTTTTGGGTTGATTTTGTTGTATTGTGTCTGGCATGCTTCTCTTTAAATAATTGTATATTTTGTTATATTGTATTCATTATTTTATTAAGTAATTATCGGTACCACTTAGCTTAGTACTTGTATCTACTAAAAAGGTTTTTTTTTATATTTTTTCGGCAAATTCCTACCCAAATTTCTAAGGGTAATTTATCAATGTCTTTTTAATAATAGTCATTCGAAAACTCATAAATAGAGGTTCAGAGGGGCAAATTCCTTAAAATCCCCTAAAATTAGCTGCATAAACTACAAAACTGTGAGTTCCAAAAAGCACCGATTTAAAGAAAATGCCGAAAATTATCTTCTGTAGGAAATTATTTAAGATATATTATTATATATATCGACATATTTTACAAACACTTTATGGCTTTCAAAACGAGAAATGATAAAAATAGAAAAATTTATTAGAAAAAAGAATAGAATGGAAAAATAATTCACAGGTCAAAGCCTCAAAAGCTAATATTGCGGCTCTTTAGAAAGTCGCGTTGGACAATTTGGTTAAGATAAAATATGTCTAAGATATTATTACTTTAATCTTTTTTATTAGTTTAGTTTGCAGCATCCATATAGGAACGATTTGCGTTTAAAAAAAGAAAATATTCCTACAATCAATTAGGCGAAACAGTATCCAGCAATGATTTCTTTTCGTTGCCAAACATAATCGAATAGTGAAAATTTTTTAGTAAGAGAATTTAAAGCAATTATAGGATAAGAATTTGTTGGTTCAAGCAACGTTATTGAATTATGTCAATATTAAGTTCTGAATTGTTAGTAAAATCGGGTACTAAATTAGAATCCCATAAAATCTTTCAATGTTATAAATACGCAACTTTGCATTGAAATACGATTTGATAAACACAATTTAATTTTAAAGATATTTATTTTGTATTTGTTTGCATAATTTGATAAATATGTTCCATGTGCCCGCCCCTCTTATTTTAATTAAATATTATTTCTATTTACAATATTACGCATTTAATTGGCGCTTGTTGTGCCCTCATATGCTATAATCAAAAAAAGATGGCACCAAAAACAAATTAAAGTCAAGTAGGCATTTCCCGACTTTTTGTTAATGAATTTTTAATTTGCATTTAATTAGAGCTGATTATGCGGGCATTATGTAGATTCAAAAACAACAACAAAAGCAGCACAAAAAATTACTCATAATAATAAAAGATGCCGCCATTTAGCGAGTTTTGGGTGGAAGCATAAATTAAAATGCCTAGACCAAATTCCATTAGACATATAAACATCTGACAGTCAAACAGCTTGCTTCTGGCCCCCAGGGGACTCCTTGAACGCATGAAGCGATTAATGGCTGCTTCGACGAATGCCAAATAGGATAACGTTTTAATGAATTATGGAATACTACAAGATATTCATTTATGTACAACTGTACAAGACGCACTCGTAATTATGCCGTGTTGCTATATCGAGTCATCACATTTCATAAGTAAATAAAATGATTAATTCTTTAGACAAAGTTAGTCGTCTGTTGGAATGTTTAAGGCTGGGGGATCCTTTAGTGTAATTGCAGAAAATACAAAAAGTGAATGATGATTGGCTAAGAATTGTGTTTTTTAATTAATCACCAAAAATGAACAAAGAGGTAGAACAGATAGTTGGCTAAGTGTTCATTTCAAAATATCATTTCTTTTAACGAAAATTAATTAATTAATATTGATCAAGTACTTTTCTTGATCTACTTACATAAAAATTATTAAGACAATATTTTTCTTTTATTAGTCCCCGTTTTTGGAGATTAGCGACTTTAACTTTTTTAATATATCGTATAAAAAGTTTTAGTTGCAACAAAGAAAGTAACGCTTTTAAAATAATTCACTATTTTTACGTGTAATTTTTTTATTGTTGAAATTGAATTATTTTTATGATTTGATTCTAATGATGATCGAAAAAGTTATGTCACGAGCTGCTTGCATATACGTTTTCGTATTACTTCTCAATAAGTTCTATTGTCCTGAATGCCCTTTTGCATATTTATTAAATATTATTTTTTAACAAACTACGCGACAAAAATGTTAAACGTTTTTATTATTTTTTCTTGTTTTTATACGATTGTGAAAACGCACTATATGTTTTCTACCCGAAATCAGTTGTTTATTTTGTCTTCGAAACTGTCATTTTTATTAATAAACACACTTCGATGACTCTCAGTGCAAATTTAGAATATCTATTACGCAAAAGATTTCCAAAATGTAAAGTTTATGTAATAATCTATTAACTGATCTAAACATAGCTATACCTCTCACACAAAAAACTGATTGCATTTACTGCAACAACTACATGATAGGCCGATCTTTAATAATCGCAAGTTTTAAAAAGCCGCCTATGATTCGTCTCGGGTTTTCCGCATAAAGACCACAAAACTGGTTCGCCCTTAGGCGTTAAGGCTTCTATATCTTTTCTATCTATCTATCTATCTATCTATCTATCTATCTTTTATGAACATTGAATATATATTTTCAACAAATGAACTTGGAATGATAGATAATATAAATACAAATTAATTCTTCAGGACTTTCACCTGCAAAAAATGTATTTTGCAAGTGAAATGGTTTAGATAATCAAAAAATATCTCACAAATATAAAAAAATGAATATATATTATATTATATTAACGTTAAAAAGAAATAAGATATAGTATGCAAACGGAACCACCCATAACATGACAACATGTCTATTTACGTTCCAGGGACCCAAGAAGTTCGCCATCCAATCGTAATGATGTTCAATCTACTTTATAACAGCCAAACCATAAGGAAACTAAAGAGCACAACTCCTTGGCATTGCTGTCGATAGGGCATAAAAATCATAATACTCCAACCCGAACCCTAAAGCAATTATTACTTTCTTTTTGAACATTTTTTGCATTTTTACTAAAGTAAAGATCTTAAAAAAAGGGTTTTAAAAGGACATTCAAAATGCTAATTTTATCTAGATATATTAAAAAGTAACGTATTACAGTATATATTGCCATTAGTTTGACTATTTTGTTAAGCAATCAACATTAATTGCTGCTCAAAAAGAGCAAAGACACATTTCATTTTCAGCCAAATCTGATTCCAATTTTAATTATTGTAATAAAAATATATTTGGCAAATATAACTTTTTTGATAGAGAAATAAAACGAATCAGTGCGTTTTAGTAGAATCAAAACACCGAGAATCGAGCATTGAGGCAATTATGATAGCATTCTGCTACTCATAGTCATGCTTAAATTACTATAAGAATTTATTTGCATTTTTAAATTAGTTGGATCATTTCATATAGAGTATACTATAGTCGATGTCATACAACTGCAACTCTTTCAACAGTATATACCACATGTAACTCCTTTGCAACCAAGCAAGGCATGGACAAGAAATGTCTTGGCCTTTTTTTCAGGTGTAAATCTTTGGTAACTGCACGTCCTTCTACTCATTTGTACTTTTCATATTGTTGTGTTTTTTTCTTCTATTTTTAACAAACTTTCATAATTACATTCCTTGTACAGTTTTTGTTTTTGTTGTTTGTTGTGGGCTTCTACTGCTGGCCGCTTTTAATGGCCAGATAATGACTTTGTAACAAGAATTTTATAGCTACAGAAATTTTACCTTTGCCCTACCAATGGATAGCAAGTTTTTGCCGCATTCTTTCCGGTTTTTGCTGCTCTTCTTAAATTCACCATGGCGGGCTGCGCCATTTCGTTTTTTTGTTCGCACAAAGCAAAAGCTCATCTGCTCTTGAATTATCCATTCGCACCCACAGTCATTGGAATTAATGCTCTTAAGTCGATAAATATACGTTTTTATTTTGCAGTGTGTGTATGGGGGGCGTGTGTGGGGGTGTAATGGCAATTTACTGGCATCACAATTATCCCAAGATTATATACATCAAAAGCTCTCTGCTGATTTAAAAACATCTGCTTATTACAGATTTTCTTCAGTGTCTTCCGAAAGGCATCCATCCTGTGATGTCTGTCTCACTTGATACCGTCAGCACATAAGTGTCGCACATAATTATTGACACTGCATTATCCTTGAGCTACAGCTGAATGACAGACACTTTTGGCATAGTCCTTGCTACTGATGATTATTGGTATTTCTTATTGTCCAGACAGCATCATTCGTTTCCAATCCATTGATATTTATACGCGTTTGTAGCATGTACCTATGCATCAGCCATCGTTTGATTGCTCGCCTTTGAAACACGATATACATACATACAATACGTTGTAAATTCGTCTCTTTGATATTATATATCTGGGAAATCAATAAATTACAGCAATCACTTTCAATTTGTCATGGTAAATGCTATAAGTTTCGTTATTCTGATAGATCTTTTTATAAACATGTTTAACGTTTCTTTTCTAAGCTTTATTTAAGTGTTAAAGTCCTTTCTGTCAACCTTCAGCTGTCTCATTTGTTATGCGCACCCCAAATAATGCGACACCATCTACTCATACATACATATATGTTATGTACAAATGCATAAGAAAAACAAAAAAACACAAAAAAGTTTTGACCCTGTGAGCAAGTCCAATTCGTTCTAGTCATGTGAACCCTTAGAGCAAACATAAAAATGTTGCTTTTGTTGACACAATGTATGCATTTGCATGCATTAAGTATAAAAACATTGTTAAGATGCTCGAGTCTCGACCTTGACATACTCTGCACAGAATTTAATATATTTTTCATCAAGCAGTTGGTTGGAAATGTTGGGATGACATAAATGGGGCTGAGTGAGCCCATTTATTGAAAGTATTGGATATTGTAACAACTTGACTGGAAACATTCGATATCTGTCAAAAAAAAAAAACAGTGTGCAACAGCGTTTGTTTCTGAAATCGGCAGCCATGAGTGGGAAGAAAAGTGCAGCTAAAGTCCAAGGAAATTTCTGGTGAGTCTGATCCGACCAATAAGTCATTATCGATGCATTCCAAACTGTGATTTCCGTGTTGAAGGCAAATAGATTGAAGATGGTGTATTGGAGACTTTTGTGGATTAAAATCTATTCTACTACTGCTTGAAATACAGAAAAGGAAGGCATTTAAAATAAAAAGTTATACGATAGAGCTAGCGAATAATATTATAATACTGTGCTAAGTCTGGTGAATCTGTTCCATCATCGCCTGTCTATATTGAAAATGGTTGCAACAAACAGACGAAACGATTTATAAAAAACTTTCCAGATTAAAACTTATGCGTTAAAATTGACCACAAACGGACCAAAGGCATGGTAAAATGTTTGGGAACACTATGGAATGTGTCTGTTAGGGTATTATATTATATGGAAGCACTGATATGGGAAGTTTTCTTCAACCAAAGGTATTTGAAAATTGGTCCTAGGGATGAGAACATAATGTTGACGAAGTAAGCTGAAGGCAAAAAACGAACCAAAGGAATCTGTAAAACTTGCTCATGATTTGAATCCAAATTGTTGCCTTTCGTCTTAAACTCGACCAACAAGACGTCACAGCGCGACATAACGCATCGAATTATCAACTTACTCGGCGTTCTTATAGTGTATAAGATGACAAGTTGAGAACCCCAGCAGACTGCTCTGACTGCACTTATGCGCTAAATAAAAATGCAAATCTAAATGTAACTTAAGAAAGAATGAGATATTGTGTACGAAACCCAGGTGAGCCAAGTGAACAAAAACAAAACTGCATAAAGAAAAGAACCAACCCCAAGCCAAGTATTCTCTGCATATATAATATCGTGTGTATCCAAGCACATCCATTCTGTTGATGCTGCAGCACATCGTCTAAGTCTTTTTCAGTGAAATCCACTGAAGACCGCTATGTTGACGTTGATTTGGCGCTCTGGCACCTTTTAGTCATTATCATTGTTGGTATCTTCTGCTAACTGTGTTGACTTTCTACACGGTGACAAGAAACAAGCAAACAAACTGAAGACTTTTTGTGCCACTCAAGCTCAGCCTCATGCATAATTATACCAAATCCAATACAGACCAGCAGCAGCTAGGAAACTGTGGAAGCCACATCGGTCTCTTCTTGCTCATTAAGAGCATCCAGAAGATGACGTTGACTTTGTCAACGGATTTCTGTAAACAGTTGTCTAATTGGCGAGCTACCTTATTGCGAGCAGTAGGGTACCTTAACTTAAACGTCTTTCAAATGCAAATACCAAATACGCAGACAAATTTATGTCTATGTCCGGATCTGTGAGGGGACAGCAAAGGGTTATTCCACAAAGTGTGTGTGGTGCGCATACATTAGCTTATTTGTTTGCAGTTCCGACTAGTTCAGCAGCGTTTACAAGAATAACATTTACTTACCTTGCGGCAACACTGGGAGAAAATGTTATGTTTGTGGATTGTAAAGAAAATTGAGAGCTAGAAACTGTTTTGTTTGTTTTCCAAATATATGATGCCATTAAAAGAATGCGTCTTGAATGAAGATTAATGGGTGTGAATGGACTTGTTCTTAAAGTTTTAATTTATGTCTTTCGTTAATGACGCCCACGGAACCAATGTACTAAGATGCACCAAACTTGCTCAAATTGGCGAGATATTAAATATTGTAGAAAGAGGGATCTCCTAGCCTCAATCATACGCTCGCTTAGCTTGCTTTAGTTGTGTAAATCCTGTACCAAGAAACAAAAACCTTTTTTATTTTCCTTTTCCTTTCCTTTTTTTTTTGGTCAATTTTATTTTTTTAATATTTTCGAATTCTCCTGCTAAGATATCTAAGATGCTGTTGTTATCGCTCTTTCATATTGATACTTTTTTCTTCGAACATGTATTTTCACCCTGCTGTAGCAATACCACAACAAGCTGCCTCGTAAATCTTTGCCCTTAAAGATTGAGCATTTTCTACACCCGCCGATGTCTTTAATATTTTCAACTGATAGACCGTCGTATTCTCTAGATCAGCGACTATTTCCTGTTCTCAGGTCTTAAAAGAATGCTCGCTGGGAAAAAATTTCCGTCGAATGAATAGGTCATCGCCATAACTAAGGTCTTTTTTGAAGCCAAGGAGAAATCGTACTACAAAAATGGTATTGGAGGGTCGCTATACTCAGTGTATTACTATTGAAGGGAACTATGTTGAATAAAAAATAAAAAACAATATTCCAAAAAAATATTTTTTACTATGGTGCATACGTTTTATACGTCATAAAATTTATCCTCGTGT
Organism: Chymomyza procnemis; assembly: GCA_035046065.1. Taxonomy (NCBI): domain Eukaryota; kingdom Metazoa; phylum Arthropoda; class Insecta; order Diptera; family Drosophilidae; genus Chymomyza; species Chymomyza procnemis. The sequence goes on along the minus strand of JAWNOJ010000023.1, from coordinate 2,690,955 downwards.
TTTCGATGCATTTTGTTGTTCTAGAAAACAATAGATGTATAATAGTATTCTAAGCAAAAGTTTATTTGCTGAAGCTGCTTTTCTATTTTATACTTCCTAGTCATAGGATCATATTTTAGACACTGGCAGTTGTTTGTTTTTCATCTCTATGCTTCATCGTTTTTTTTTTTTAGAAAATTTGGTGATCGAAAATTTTTAACAAACAAGACATAGTTCATCTATGGAACCAATTTTAGGAGCTACAGCAAATGTACATTTTATAGTTCGAAACTCAACTAACTAACACAGTACAAATCATGTAGTTGCGGTTAATTAAATCGTTTATAGCTCCATAAAATGTTCTCGAAAAATAAAGCCACTAATCATAAAGTTCTACGGTTCTTGACCTTAGAATTTTTCGAGTGGATTAGGTTGTCGCAGTGTATGGAGCTCATTTCCTGCATGTTGTTGACAAAATAAAGCAAACTACATGACACAACAAAATAAATATAATAACACCGACGTATATTTAGATAATAATAAAAAATACAAAAAAAACGAAGCGAATTATGTAAATTTTGAAATGTGAGGAGGCAGAGTTAAAGAAAAATCACAATAAGAAATCCGCAATTGAGTTCAGTCAGGCAGCTGGGTTGATTACCCATTGGTGGCCCAAGACACGCACGTGTTGGACAAAGCCAAGACGTTTTCACAAAGGGACGCACAGAGCATAAAAGCCAAGGGCAACCTAAAACCTTTTATGTCAATACAATGACACTCACGGATACACAAACACAAAAACACATACACTATGTATACACATATATATATATATTCTCAAGACAGACAATTCATATATGTAACAGCTGCATCTGGCAGTCAGATGCTAAAAGTGGGGCGTTAGGCAATTGTACTTATATGAGTACAATGGATACACTAAGCGATTAGATGGTAAGCATGCTACCGTCGCTGGCAGAGCCTGGAATATGCTTTGAACTGCTAAAATTGAAAATGTACGTGCATCTTTGGTTGTCGGAGTTTCAATTAAAGATTTTATCTCAAACAATCGGAAAACAATTTTATTAAGAAAATATCACCGACTACACTCTACCTCTACTGTACTCTACTCTACTCTACGACTAAAACTTACCAAAATCTTCCCTTATCTAAAATAAATAAATTTACTTCAGCCCGTCACTTATGAGAAACAGTTTCGTGTTTCCGGAACTTCTTGTACATTATATTGCACGCCATACACAGTAACATGTAACACGCACTCATAATTGTACTTTTTGTGGATATACGTGTTTTGTTCCACTTCAAGAAATACGCTATTTACTTATTTATTATTGCTAAGCCCGCGACAAATATTAACCTCCTTCAAGATTGTGATAATATCGAATTAACTTGTATGCACATTATTTCAGGCGAAATTTTATTTTTAATATTGAGGAAAGACTGTTTGTTTTGTTCATTAAAAAGTTCCGTGGGTAATATTTTGTAAGAATCTTTTATAAGGCCACAAACATTTCGTGCGAAACTTTGTGCACATTATTTCGCAAAGCAGTGCGTCAAATGTTTCTTAATAAAAAATAAAAAAATATTAATATTCAACAATGCTTTTGTGCATCATGTATAAGGCAGAAGGACGTAGCTCACTTAATTTAATGTTTTGTATTACGCAGTACATATATATTTATCTACAAAATTATTTTTGTGTTTACTTCCGCTTGAATAATGAATTACGTTAAATTTCAAGAAGATTGCACTTGTTGATAATACTGCAAGTTGATATGGTCTATACTTGTAAATTATATGATAGAATGATACTGCTCTCTAATAGAGGTTAAGTAATTTAAAAGCACCAAATAACTTAAATATTAGCTTTCAATAAAATATATTTATTTGAATTTATTTCACAATTTAAAAGAAAGTACCAAAACATTACGCTTCTGAAGGATATTATTCCGAAAATCCGCAACTGTTTTGGAAAATTTGATATTTTTGCTGTGAGCATAGGACAATAATTATATTATTTCTGAGAATTCTCGTCTCTTGCATCACAGTAATATTTACATCTTTCGAAGTCTTCAGTTTTTGTGATTGGGTACCAAGTCTATGAACTACCGCCGATGTAAAATGAAATTGCACACTAATAAAATGTATCTTAGCTTCAACAGGACCCAGAATCGAAATGAATGCTGACAGCTGAGATGGCAAGAGCAGGTGCCAGTTGAATTTAACGAGAGTTTGGGAGCAAATATAATTATTGAGCAGCTCATTTCTAAAATACTCAGGCAACATTACAGTTTCGTGTATCTTTTCATCATGAGATTAATGAAGATGATTATTTCTTAAACTCATCCTTATTTTTTCACAGTGTGTTTCCCTCAGATTGCGCATGTTTGGTTTAAAAACAACAACAACAACTACTACAGTAACAATAAGCAGAATAAGCAGATGAACTTGAGCCTGTACGCCATTTTGTCAATTGCATGCCCAGGCGAAGCAAAATGAAATTGAACAGCCTTCCTTCCGGTTTCCGCTGCAGATGCGGTCCACACATACGAATATACAAACATACACATAGGCATATTCATGCAAACATCCCAATGTCCTTTATAATCGGCATAATGTTGATTATAAAATTATAATAAGCCTCGTGAGGACGCTTATATGCGATTTTATTTTCTATAATTTTTTTTTCGCACGCATTTATTACTCTCATATAAAATTAAATATGTTTATGTTGCGCACATAAATATTTAACGCATAAATTTGTTAAATAATTTCAAAACACGATAAATTTGCTATCGATTAAATGTAAATGGTAAAGCGACTACATTATGTGGTAAATAGAGTATGTTTTTAGTAGGCGCACAAATGTTTGCCTAAATTGAAAAGCAATTGAAATAACATTTGTCAACGAGGCGCAACATAATTCCCGGACAATTGCCAATATGCCACGGAGCTGACAATACTCACTTGTTGCCGCCCGCATTTGATAAATTCATTGGCACCCTGACTTCTGATAAAGACATTGAATTTCATTCTTTTATGTGTGTGACATGTCTAGAGTTGTGATTGCTTGACATACGAACGACACACACACACACACACTGTGATTGACATCTTGTACATATGTCTGTAAAAAATATATATGTACACGGTACGTATATATATATATATGTGACTCCCAAGTCGATTTGTGCTGATTGTGTAAATTTGAGAAGCTGCCTTTGAGAACAATAATAAACAAGCGCTTATACGCGTTTGCATAACGGGCGTATACGTAATATTTATAGACTCTCAGCTTTATTACTCTTCCATTGACTCTTTCACTACAAACACACTCATATGTACATACTTTGTACTTACATGTGTATGTTATAAGCATTAAATAACATTCTTTTATTTTTATTATTGTGTTTTATTGACATTGTGACAGAATGCAAACCAATGAAAATGAATTCATCGCACACAATGTGACGGAATGCATTGTCATATTGTGACACCGCTACAAACCCAATCACCACCCACATGGAAGCTGTGACCAACATTTGACTGAGCGACAGCCAGGCCGTCACGAAATGAGTTCAGGGTCATATTGACCCCTGGGGGTTCACGCCTGTTGTTGCTGCAGCTCTTTGACAAACAATTGACGCACAACATCAGAACGCGAAATTGTTAGCCATGTCAGAGGCGAACTATGCCAATAATAACAGCAGAGCTCATAAAGTCCAGTGTATTCAGGGCTAAGTACATAGTCGACATTTGTTTAACAAATTTCGATTTATATGCAAACTGCAATTTGCCAGAGTAGTGCCAAGACCACTGCAGGTTAGCAGATGTGCTGCACTTGAGCTGAAGTTGAACGGTTCGCATAAGTTAGAAGGTACCTCTAATCGGATACAAAAATTTGGTATGTTACACACATGTTTCCTCACTACGAATATTTTTAAGTGGAAAAGGATTTTGAAATTCCTGCTTATTGAGATTCGTTTCTTTTGTGGTACTTTGGTGGGGAATGCTGAAACGTTTACTGGCATACAGTCTGATGTCTTTTCGATTATTGACGCTACTGTAATATCCAAGCATAACCCCACTCGAAATTGCAGAATGCGCCTATGCAGGCAGTCCTTACATCAAAATTTCCATATTTCAAAATTTTCTTATGATGTTCTATGTGCAACTTAAGTTAGCTCAAAATTTCTAAAATAAGCTGCTTTAATATCTTTTCTACAGTTTTCTGATTTAAATCTTAAATGTAATTGTAAAAACTTAAGGGTGATCCATTTAGTGTTTGAAATTAAAAAAAAATTTGCAAATCCTATTCTGCTATTGATAGTGTGAGCCTAGGCATTTCAACAAAGTTAAGTTTCTGTTTGCTTTCAAACTATCATCAGCCAGAACAATCTATTTCGCAAGTGATTGAAAGTTGGTTTACTGAGTAGGTAAAGAATATACCAATAAAATCCCAAATGGGAAAAAGTAGATAAAGGAAGACGGGAGGAAGGTCTAGTGCTTCGATGAAAAGTGTTGGAGAATCTCTCTTAACGTACGAGAACCAACTGAAGAAGTGAGCAAAACAGGGGTTCTAGGTCAAAGTTGATGAAGCTGTAACTCTATGACGGCCCAAAGTCGTTTTTTTTTAAAAAGTTATAAGTAAAATCATCATCTATTTGAGCGAAACTCATATTTATCTAGATTTTTATAATAAGCATCTGGGAAAACAAGGTCGTAAGTCTGTGTTGAGTGCCTCTTTGGTGCATATTTTGTTGATGTTACTACCATCTCGCAGTGTTATCTGTTTGTTTTCTTCCCACAAATCAAACCAGATGGCTTTCCCGAAGTCTCGTATCTACTTAATGCAGCTACATGCTCTGCAATAATCTATTTTTTTTCGCTTTATCTTCAACAATCGCATAAACTGTCACAACTGTGATTAAAAAACACTCTTTAAAAAGTATAAACTTCAAAATAATCCATTACAAGAAATTCCCTAACCATGTGACACTTCCCAAGGCCCCACTAGGAAATGGTTAAGCAGCGGAATAGATAATATTTGTCTTTTTAGAACCCATTGAATTACCCCAACAGACTACATTGTGCTATGGCACAGCCTGCCAGTTTAACTCTAAATATCGTCATAGCTGTACGCGCCTGCTTCTAAGCCTGGAATTTTACAATGTAAAGCTGCAATAAGTTCTTCAAATGCACTAAACTCAACTTAAAGATTATTTTCAATTAAATCACACGAAATATAAGAACTTTTTTCTACCTTACCAAAATTAAGGGTTTTCAACAATCCAAAAATAAAAAATCATAACAACTGCCACAATCGAAATGTTGGCCCTACAAATGACAAAACCAGTTAAAATGAAATATTCGAGGATGTCATAAAGAGGCAACACATGTGCATATGTATGTAATGTACACACATGTATACCCTATATGTATACAAAATAATATTTATTGCTTAATGCGGCCTGTGAAAATTTGTGCACAGGCAGAATCCCAAAGGGCCAGCATCTGGCCATCCGGCAACCAACATATTTGCACCAAATGATGTCTAGTTCCAAGTTTGGCTTCCTGGCAGACCCAGTTGCTACGTATGTTTATTTTCGTTAACTGAAGTTTTATTAGTGCACCGCAACCTTATACATAAATAAAAAAAAAACATCTGTGTGCAGATCCACATAAATTCGGCTGCAAAGAAGTTGAAAAACTCGTAAATACCCAACATACCGGTAAGAAGATGAAAATCGATTTCATGTGAAATTAAAAGGTTTCTACTTCTACTAAAAATTAATAGCTTGGGTATACCTACTTGGAGTTTTTAGGTTTGCTCAGTTAAAGTTACGTAGCAAGATTCATAAAATATTTTTAGCTTTATTTACTATATTTTATTAATATTATTTCAAGTATAAGTATAGAAATTTTTACGCTATTTAAAACTTAATGATAAATGGCAGATGAATTTTCAGAATTTTATAGTTTTTTTCTTTTTGTTGAGCTATTAAGCATAAAGCAAATATGAATAATAATCTTTTTTTTCAGCATTTCGAACATATAGTGTAACCCTTCATAAATCCTGCTCTAAGCTAGCTCAACAAAATTATCATCAAAGGGTATATTATAGATTAATAGAATTTGACAGCTATCATTTTTATTTCTTTGACCATTTCAAGTTTTTAATCCGATTAAGCCATTATACTGCTTTGAAGGGTATACAAACCATGAAAACCAAATGCCAAAAAAATTGAAATTGAAGAAAAAAATCGATTTCATTCTATTTGCGCTTTTTATGGAAAAATGCATTCTGTGGTTGTATGCATTTTCCATGTGAAAAATATTTACCAAGTGAATTTATTGCAAACAAGCATGACTTAATTATTTCAACGACAAATTGTATTGCATAAAATATTAAAAAAAATAAAAAACAAATAAAGTTTAATAGAATTGTGCACATACAAACAATATGTGCACAATAAACGAAACTACGTGCGTAGCAGCGAGGGCAAAATGAGATATAATCGAATTTATATATAGAGAAAAACCTAACGTCTCTTAGATTGTTTATTTTATTAGTTTCCATCCATTTTGAACTGAATCAAAGTAACGTAAAATTTTGCAATATTTCCCTATCGTTCTCTAATGTTAGACGGCAACATATTTAATCAAGTGATTTTCTGGCCCTTAGAACTGCTTCAGATTAGCTTAAATTGCATCCAATCCCTTTGACAGCCTCCAGACTCAGCCATGGTTTAGAAATGGCTCCAAGTGGAAAAAAACTTTAAGTGCTGGAATTTTTTGTCTCAACACCAGAGTCTCTATTACATGGTCCAGCTTCTACTTTCAAATATATATTCTATAATATATAGGATTTCATCTTTATCGTTTGGGGATGAAAGGCAAAGCTATAGCTGGTAAGCTTGCAAAATCGGGATTTAACTTTCTATGGCATTGGTTGTGTAAAATTTTTAAATATGGTTGCCAATTGAGTTTAGATTAGTTGAAATTTTATATTTTATATGAGCCTTTCCGTAACTCTCTTTGAATAGTTAAATTTAGTAAAAGAAAGTCAAATCAATTTGGTATAAATATTTATATTACAATTGCTATAAGATATAACTGAATTTTTAAACTTAGTTTCGTAATTTTCATAAAACTGCACATTTTTGCATCATTAGATAAAACATAGTTTTGATAGTTTAAAAAATAGTTATTCACTTGGAATTTTTTTTTTAACCCAAGTTTGAAGCACAATGGGTTGACTATTTCATATAGCTGGGTATTGGGTATATGTTATTGCTCTAAAAAAAATTTGGAAGATTTGGTTAAAATGTTTTCAAAATCGAAGAATACACAACGAATTTTTGGCTATAAAACAGACTTACAATACGGGGCTTCGGACCACAAAAATCTTTTAAAAACTAAAAAAAATTGCAGTTTAAACTATTTGTGCTAAATATACAAACTATTTAAGCGATTTCGGAAATTTAAAAATTTCAACGTGTCTATAAATACACTCGAGTTTATAATTACACTTAAATACGATTTATTTTTAATTTAAATCCTCTACACCGATTACCATTAAAACTAATCTCGTTTTATCTATATTAGATTGTATATAATTTAGAAAAAACATTTATTGTCCATTGATTGCTTTACATTTTGGTATTTCTTTCTTTTTTATTTCAATCTCTGAATGCTATTCATTTCCATTTTTAGAAAGACTCGTTTGCGCACAGAGCCAGAAAATATGAAAATAAATTTATAAATACAGGTAGCCAGCCGGCAACCATTAGAAACAATGACAATTGTACCAATGCCATTTACGGGTTTTGACAGCATACAAAAGCCTTTTGAAGTTGTCACAAACTTCGGGAGGTAGACACCCTCTCGGCCCGACATTTGCTACGCTAAATGTAAATTGGCAGTCACGCTGTAGAGCAAAAACTTTGAACAAAAACAAAAACTCAATTCTCTCAGTATTTTTTTTTTTGCGCTTTGCATGGTGAACGCTTGAAAAACTTGAATTTTTGTTGATAAAAATAACAAAAGCCGGGCGTAGTGAGTTGTGGGTGGGCGTTGGGGGGGAGGCTTGCAAAAGTAAACCAAAGTCAAGAAATTCAACAAACAGCACTTGGAGATGTATATTTTTGCCGAAAGCAACACAGATACAGAAATCAAATTTAAATTTACTCATTGTACAAATATTGATTTTATATGCACAGAAAATTTACTTTTATAATTTACTGCGATAAGACGAAAAAGTTTATTTTGCGAATTATTTTTGCAATAAGAGTTACAAGAGTATTTGTGGAGCAGACGAAGCAGTTTCAGAAGCAGAAAAAGATGACCAGAAAATGTCAATGAACTTCATAGAAAAAAATGTTGAATGAGTTAGTTACCTTGACAAGGTTAACCGGCTGGAAGTTTAAAAACGTCTAATTTGAGTCTTCGTTTCGACGCCCCCGAACGACTGTCATGGCGTCTTATTAATGGTAATCGACATCAAATGCTGTCATTAAATCTATTGGCATGGAAGCCAAAAACAGCACAAAAACAATAACAAACATAAAAAGGTTGAGTTCTGTAGGCCGAAAATTTGATGCTCTGAAGAACGTTCGCTAATTTGAAATCATTTGTTCTTCTGGTAAATAACTTAAATAGCTGTTACCAAAGATAAATTTCTACTAATTAAAAACAATGTCATAATAAAATTTCCATAACAAGATGTAAATTTAAATTTTGAGGTATTTCGTAAATTATGTCGAAAAGGAATGTTTGAAATTGACTCGTAGATGGCGCCAGCGGCATTCCGGGTTTCGGCACAAAAAGTCGTGAGAGTGATACATACGGGACACTACGAAAAAACGGTATCGAAGGAATCTGGTTAAGGTTTGCTTTTAGCTTTCCGAAGCAAGATACTTTAATATTTATTTATTTCCTTCTAAGGCAGAAATAGTTATTAATTGATTTATTTTTTTGGGTAACAAATTTTTGATTTTACATTTATTTATTTTTTTCTAAATCTTCTTGTGGTTTCGCTGTTGTCCAGCAGGTTGATCGCCATTACATTTGGGTGATTGCACAGATTTCGGTATATCTAGCCTTTGTTTTTTTATCACCTCGTGCTTCTTAGACCTAGGGAAGACTCTGTTCATTGTGTATAGTGAATGGGTAGAGCCAGCAGCTTGAGTCTGGTTATGAATTCAGAAATAGATATGTGCCATAATTTTGAGAAATGATAGGAGTTTGAATATTTTTGTATTTATTAAAGGCTCTAGTATGCTCCTTAAAAAGTTATCATATTCTAAAAGTGAATACAAAATGAAAACTTGGTTTTTTTTTTAATTTTTAGAACCTCGGCAATATTGAGTAACGGCCACGACTTTTCTGGTTGCTAAACAATATTTTATGTTTGTCTTGTCAAAAGCTGACTTTAAGTTGTATCTTTTCAATATGTAACTCCATTATTAAGAGGTTTTATTTTAGTGATGTATAAAAGCAGTATTTGTCTTGGAATTGTTTTCTTCACACGTTATAAAACACAAAGAAACTATATGAAACTGTATTTCAAAACCTAAAAATCGTTCATTTTTAAATGTGTTTTTGAAGATTTTTCTGTTCTAATTCTCGAAAAAACTAGCACTGGATAGGTTTTTATTATAGCATCGTTCTAAGATTCAAAAGAATTTTACTTTTTTCATTAGAAAAAATACAAAAATTGCCCTTGATCGCTTCAAAGGCGGAATATAGGATAGTTTTCTTTGGTAAATATCACTGCTAGGTAAATGCACCAGTGCTGTTGTGTGGAAGCGAACCAGCGACCTCTCGATTTAAAAGCGAGTACGCTACCACTCACTCTACTGAAGCCATACATATTTTTAAAAATTAAAATATTTTTTTCCAAAAAAATAATAACAATCATTTGTAAATAATTTGAGCTAATAAATGTTAACGGAACAGCTAATCAGCCAAGAACTGGGAGTTAAATTATTTATTTATTTATTATTAATGTAGGGATAAAACTAGGTCCAGATGACCTAAAAATTAAATCCGTATTCCTAGCCTGAGAGGTTATTTTTTTTAGGATATGCACCGTCTCTCATCTGGGGCTGGCGAGGAACTTGTATGAAAACAGGAAGTAACATGAGTTTAAATATTTTATGACAAAAAAGCCAAAACTTCAGCGTTAACCAAGTTGGGTTTTCATTGTCAGTCATTGGTCAAAGATGGTCAAAGAGATGAGTTGAATCCAGGGGTCCAATATTTCAGAATTGAACGGACGAGTTAAACACACAGAAAATGCGAGAACCTCTTTAGCATTATCTACAATATTGTAAATAGGTTTATTAAAGTTAAGTTTGTGATTAAACAAAACAAAACTATGGATCCGTTCCAAGGTAATAGTGTCCAAACTCGAAGAAGTAGTTCATGAAGTACCATTTTAAAGTAAACAGTATAGCAAGCCCAAACAGTTGCAGAGTATTCCGCTGTCGAATGCATTATATTTTTATTAAATGATTTTTATGGAACGTAAAGTTACTTGTAGCCAAAACTCTTACAAATTTGCATGCAACGTTTTTATCATATTATTCTGGTGTTTTTATTTTATGTACAGTATGCTATGTAGCATCATATATATATATATATATATATTTTTTTTATAAAATGTATGTATGTATTTTTATGGAAGTTTTTTGCACGTTCGCTTTTTAATCGTGCGCAAATTTATGAGTGTTACATTTATTTTCCGTTCCTGTGTGTGCTCTTCATTTGTTTATTTTATTTTATTTATATTTTTTGGCTTTTGCCCAGCTCCGAATCGTTTGAATTTGGGCTTAACGGCAATACAAGCAAACATTGTATATATCAAAATATATATACGTATACATAGATAAGTATATATGTAGATAAAGATAAACTTTTTGTGCGTATTTTGGTCTGTATATTTAGCACCTTATCAGCACATTATTTGCATAATTTGAGGCTGTTTGTGGTCATTGAAGGCACTTTTAAATGTGCTTGAAATATTTTTATGGCTGCCTGCCTTTTAGTAGTGAGAGAATTACCAAATTTAACAATTTTAATGGTTTGATCTAATGGGAGATACCTATAAGCAGTCTGACATTAAACAGTTGGCCATAACAAGGCCAGTTTATAATAATACAAAGACTTTATAGATGAACGCTGATGGCGTAGTTATGGTAAACAATAACAACATTGTATACTTAATAATTAGTTTCACGTTTGATAGACGACTACATACAAAGTGAAATAAAACTCATTAAAATCCAAAATTTGTTTAGTTTGTGTATCTTAATATCGTATAGACTGCAGAGTATGTGCTCTTAATTAATGAATTTTAATAGTTAAATGCGATTTTCACTAGAACAGAAATGAAAATAAAAACTAAAACAACTATTTCAGTTATTTATGTACAAAGTTTCCTCACACTCAGGGAAAAAAAAAAACAAAAGCAAAATAAAATTCTATTATAACTCTAACAACCACACATAACAAAATATTTATTATTAGAATTTGAAAAATAGTTCTTAATTAATTTTTGAGCACTAAGCAAACTTTTAGCTGAATATAATCAGTAACTTTTGTTTCAGCAATTAGGAACTTTTAAATTGCAACCAACTTTTGCAAAAATATTTCAACGTCAAAATGTGCGTGTGCCTGAATGTCTGGACCGGAGTCAAATCCCAAATCCCATGCACACAGTGAGCACGAAAATTGATGCACAGGTGTTACTGACAAAAAGGATAAATAATGAAACTTTTTCCCTTTCTTGTGTACTGTTAGTTTCTCTTTGTTATATTCACAGTGCCACAGTGCCACAATGTGTGGCAACTGGGCACCATTTGGCAGCAACTGTTGGCTTACTTTATGTGGGGAGAGGGGGAATGAAAATGTAAACGGAATTGAGACTCGCAACGGGCTGTGGACGGCAATGTGTGTACGGTTGATGGCTAATGACAGCCAACACACTGTACTACGTAAATAAAAACTGTACAACAACAACAACAGCAATAATAATAATAATATCTACGAAGTATGAATGCATATTTTCCGGAAATCAAAATGACATTGAAGAATATTTCTCAGTAAAGCAGGAAATACGTACTTGTGACGACCTTGATATACACGAAAAATTGAAGTTTTATTTTGGAATATTTTAAATATAAACATATTTAATAGCTGACAATATTAAATTTATTTATCAAATAAAATAACAAATCCTTAATTTTTTACTATGATAAACTAACAAACAGAAAAATTGCTAGAGCAGAGATATGTTGATTTGAAAGTTTCGTAAAATGCTATTTTGAGAGTATTAGTATTTGAGATAAATGAGCAGGCAAAAACAATATAAATGATAACTTTAGGTAGGGTAGAACACCTTTTTAAATTTCTACTTTTCGGATAGGTCGCTAACGTGTCGAAACTTCTCCAGGTTAAGCTCTTCTTTCTTTTTTTCATATTTTTGCTATACTTTTAGTAAAAAATATATCGGTTCAATGTTAAATAAAATAAATTATCATAACCACATGTGTGGGAGTTGTTAATAAATCTTATCAACGATTATCGATAAATAGCAAGTTACTTATTGATAGAGAGAGTTACAATATGCGAGTAGTTCGTAAGTGATTTACGCGAGACACTATTACAGAGATAAGCAGTCTCTCAGCCGCACGTGATAAGGGCACAAAATTTTTTGACACAGCAGTCAGCACAATGCAAATACTTCCACTCTCATATACGCATTTGCTTGTTTGTCGATCTCGATCTGTAGCCAAATATATCAAATTCAGATTTTTTTATAAAAGTTTCACAAATACTCAGTGTAATACTAGAATACTATAATTATCTTCAAAACTAACTCTAACCGTATCGATTTGCTGGATTGCCGTAAATTGCTTGGCCTATGACTACGATTGATATTACAGGAAAATAACTAAAACTAGAAAAATAATATATTATAGAAGCCCACTGTTGAAGATTCGAAACGATTGGTATTGTGGCATAGACAATACACACGTTAAGGTGTAAGCCAAGGCTGCCTGCTATAGCCGATAATATTTCGAATGTTATAAAACATCATCATGCAGATAAACCCCTTGTAGGCTAAGAACCATTTCCCTGACTTTAAGAAAAAAAGACGTACCACAGAGATAGAAGTACTGGGCAGTCGACCCGGGCTTATACACTAAAATCTAAGCTTCAAAGCACTTTAAGACTTGTTACAGGAACTCTAGCAATGATCAATGGGAATATTCTCAAACGAAACTTATAGATTCTGCAAAGCATGACAAAGCCCTCCCACGAATCCTAAGAATTGTTACAGCAACTCTAACAATGGGCAATGGAAATATTTTCAAATAAAACTTAAAGATTCTGCAAAGGATGACAAAGCCTTCCCACGAAAGAAGAATCATAAACTTTCATATAATAAAGGATAGTGAGATACACCATTAAAAATAATGCCCAATAAAAAACTTTATAGATAGATTTGTACTCAGAGATATGTTCGAAGATTGAAGATGGGGACACAATGGATCTACAGGTCATGGTGCAACCCTTCGTAGTGAATGAACATATCGCTAGTGGTTCTACGCTTCAAAAATTATGATTTTGACGTCCACGATCTGCATGGTGGTGAAAGGGAAAAGGTTTATGAAATTGCAAAGTTGGAACATTTGTTGACCAAGACACGTTCCAAACACAAGAGTTATTAGCAGTGTTATTGCAAGTGACTCAGCACGCCGTGTCAAAACGCGTCAAAGCCATGGGAATGATGAATCAGATCAAGGACACTGAGTGCTGCATGACTTGCAACCGAGAGATGTCGAACGAAGTTTTTTTCCAAAGCTAAAATAGTAAAGGATTTCCTCTTTGCCTCACAACACGCAATGAAACAAACCGGCGGAAGCAAATTTATACACTTAATATTAAAATATTATTAGCAGGCAGTACTAAGATATTGATGAGTTCAAAAGGAAATTCATTAAGTTCTGTAACGATGCACTAATTTAAGATAAACAATGTGCATGTAGTCGGTTACGGATGACTCTACATATGCATGGTATTTATGATAACTTTATAAAATGAAATTTGAACATGCCCACGTTCCAGCAAGTTTGCCAACAAGTTACCTTCCTGCAGTCAGTTGGTTGGAGCAAACAAATACACGCACACAAGGATACCCATGCAGATGCTTATGTATTTGTTTGCTATTAAAGATTATTAAAAGTGCGTTGATCTCCGGGCACACTACACCGTGTGTTCCGCCCACGCACATAAAACTTATTGATCCATAAAAAATATAAAACATGAATATTATTAGTATATAAACACTACCATATGGGCGGATGAGTGTGTGTGACAGACTGCGAGTGTGTGTGTGTGTGTGTGTGTGTGTGTGTGTGTGTGTGTGTGTGTGTGTGTGTGTGTGTGTGTGTGTGTGTGTGTGTGTGTGTGTGTGTGTGTGTGTGCTTTTAAGCGTAAAGTTTTCGATGCCGTTGATGGAAAGCAAGTTCTATATGAAGCTCTCCCTCTCTCGCGCTCTCTGCACCGCTTGCCGTCTATATGCTTGCTTGTTTACCCTGCGGATTCTGTGACCTTTAGCAAGGTTGTCATCGTCACACACTCACACACGCACACACGCACACACACTGACACTGACACCGTAATTGCTGCGCTTGCTGCATAAGCTCCACAAATTGTTTCAATAAAATCCAATGTTTAGCATTATTGCACAAGCAAGCTAGCGCTAGCAAGTAACAGTTGAAGATTGGAGCTCAGGGATGGTGGGGGGAAGAGGAATCAACTTTATTAATTTGTTGCATGGATGCCATTAATAATAATTAAGTCGCGTCAAGGGAACTAAAAGTATCTTTGCGGTATTCACGCATTGCCATAACTCTCGTCGCTATCTCTTCAGCCCATCGACTCTGATGCTCCACCCACCCATAAAGACCCATCAATTTGAATTTTTGATTTCTAACGATGGGCAAATTATTATAAGCTGATTAGTCAAAATGCCGCCCCATGCATGTTTCAAAAATTGTTTTAAATATTTGGCATTTATTTTTGTTGTGTTAAATATTTCTCTTTTTTTTTTGCATTTGTTTGTGCTCATTTGCATTTTATTTTGAATGCCTTCACAACAACAAGCGTATTCATTCACTCAATAAAATATTTTTGGAAAATCATCAATCATTTTGTATTAAAACTCTTTCAATCGAATGCATGCATTTATCATATTTACTCAGCGATTTAAGTAAATCCAATTTGGCAGCATTTGAATGTGTTTTGCTTTTTAAAATAGTTCAACTATTGACTGTTGATGGCTTTGAAAGATTATCTTTGGCATAAATATAAAACAAATATGCACACATTTAACGATTGATACATTTTTATAACTTTATTTAAGCTTCATATTAAAATGGATTAATAAACGATTAGAAAATGTCTGCAAAATCAAATTTTCAAAAGTAAAACATAAGCATCGTTTGCATAAACAAAATGTAAGAATTGATTAATATTTCACAGTGAATACATTTTTTAATTTAAAAATAAAAGTTGTACAAATGAAAAAATTGCACGTCAGTGCAAACTGTTCAAAGTGTGCAGAGAGGTAATCGAGCTTAGTCGAACATAGAGCTGAAAACGCATCCATGCATTGGGTTTAAAATTTCTGAGTATTAAAAAAAAGTAAAAATATGACATTTGGTTATAATTTAATGTCATTTCTTAATTTTTGCTCAAAAATAACACTCATTATAAAGCAAGTCCAAAATAGATGAAAACAAATTTGCTTTAAAATGATGGATTTTTTGGATTTAATCCGGCTTAAAAGCAGTCTAAAATAATTCTTGTATATAAAAGAAAAGCTACGAAACTGTTTGATTTTTATAACTTTAACACTTTATCAGAATCTCCTCTACATGCATTTTATAAATTTTTTAACAACTAAACTAGTATAGTTTGAAGATCAAGAACGTTGTTTAAAATTCGGAAAGGAAGGATCACCAGGTTCCAATTGTTCATAAATAGGTGAACACGATGAATGCAATGCAACTGAGGTTGGAACGAAAAATAACTGAAAGAACTGAATATGCATCTTATAATTTCCTTAAAGTCGGGATTTCTATGTATAAAATGTAGACATGATTTAAAGATTATTAGAAAACCATAAAATTCTTGACTTTGATAAAATATTGAAAACTTCCGAAGTGTATAGATGGCACGGCCCAGTAATACAATTCAACAAGTTTCTGCTGTCTTATTTTTTAAAATATGAAAAAGAGGTTAATCTAACGACATTAATATGTTGTGTGTTCAAATCATTTCGCTACGTTCTTTTAAGTTGGGGACGATATTGAAAGTAATAACTTATTTCATTAGAAGAAATACTAATATTTGCTTGTTCGACAGGGAATTTTAGTTTGCTATCTTAATGGGAAGAAAGTTGAGCTTAAGTTCATCGAATGGTAGTGGAAGTTCATAGTAAATCAGCTGCGACCGTCAAGCTGTGAAAAAGTGGTTTTGGCGCTTCCCACCTTCAAAAAATATTTAAATATAATATATTTTAGACTTTACCGGATCAAGATGATCAAGGAAATCAAGCCGAAAGTTAACGTTAGGCTCTTCACTTTCTTATGTACTTTTAAAAAAAAAAGAACTACTACTTACTCCAGCTAACCTTTATATTGTTGAAATATAAAAATTCGGAAATATGCTAAAAGAACAATTAAAAGTTCTAATATAATATTAATCCTCGTGATGGGTGACCTTTTTGTAAAATGACCTTTTTGTTTACAATACAAAAGTTGCAAACGAGAAGTAACACCAAAATATAAACAATATATTATAAATGGAGCGAAAAGTTCGCCGTTCACTAGGTGGAGAATTTGTAATATATGATTGGACAAGGATAGTCGATGTGGTAGGTAACGATTTATAATTACCTGGCTTGTTCCTAAGAAGCACATGAACGGCTTGGATATGTTTAGGAAATCGAAAAATGGTTCAATGATTATAGTATATGAGAGCTGCTATTCGAAAATGACCAGTGAAAGGAATACATAGTAGGCGCTTCTATAGGACAATACTTTGAATGTTGTATGTTTTTATTTTTTACTTTCAATATTATTGTGTAAATGTACACACACAACTTTTTAAGAATATTTGCATTATCTTAAAGGATTTAAATAAGGTAATTTGTGGTAATAATCAGTTATGATTGCAAATTTGGCCACAAGCTGAATAAAAGACAAAAGTGGAATAATCTATGAGGGATCAAGTTGTCATTTGCCAACTATAGATAGCTAAAAGTACGACGACTTAACTTATTTATTACAAAAAAAGTATATAAATAATTATTATGATATGCATTTAATATATATTTACCTATAAATGATTAAGTAGGTCAGACTTTGTTTTGGTTAATCCACAAAATAATCCAGATTGCTATTCATAAACAATTCAGACACATGTTTACATTTAATTTATATTAATTTCATTTTCAGCATAAACTTTAAATTTTTATTATGGCCTTCGCATGCATTTCATTTTGCACATTAATGAATGGGAAATATTATTACACTGCAATTCTTAGAATTTTCGGTTATGCATTGTATTTGCTGGTACGAAGAAGTTGTAGTATTTACAAACACTGCTGAGTCATCAGACCCAAATAACAAATGATTTTAAATAATTTCGCATACGTTTAGCAGGTAATAAATCTTCGTAATGCCATTGCGATTTCTCAACAATTGCAGCGGCTGGAGATGACTTTGTTTACAGCTGCCCGACTATAAAGCCAAAAGATTTAGCTGTTTTATGCCGAATTTGCATTTCAAGACGCCACCATAATGATTTCACACAGTATGCGAGAAGTATCTGTTAAGCGCCCACGCGTTGTAATTTCTAGACAACTTAAACTCCCACACGTGCATTTTGCAAAACGAGTCGAAGCGAAACGGGGCTTAGGTGGTTTTTAATACGCGTTGGCGCTCAATCCGGAACACTTGCGGAGATCGTAAAACTTCAATTGCTGAAAGCGACGCGAAGGCAATGTACTTTTGAGAAACACGTTAGGCCCGCACTGCGAGACCGTATCGTAAGCGCACCAAATTGTCTGCTGAGCGGAGCGTAAACGAACTGATCACAGCTCCGAACTTGGCGATCCGATCTTCGGCCGTATGGAGCTACGCGAAAGACAACTGACTCAGATGACGACGGCAACGACGACGATGGCGACGACCAAGTATGCGTTGTGCGCTGCTGGAGTGTTCAGCACGTATTAATTTCTGTGGCGGCAGCAAAAGTATCCAAAAGACACAACACAACACAACACAACATTCATTCATTCACATCGCATATGGATGGATGTGTGTAAGCTGCCACAGTCAGCTGAGGAGGCATGCTGCGTGCCAGCAGATACGCCAGATTAGCGTGGCGACCCAACTTGTTTGGACAGACAAAAAGTAAAAATAAAAGATGAAAATGTATCTGTAGCTGCTAGCTGCGAGCTGGTAGCTGCGAGCTAGTAGCTGTTGTTTACATTTTCTAAACTGCGGGTTGCAGCTGACGGCTGTTGCACTTTCGTTTAATAAAAGAAAACAAATTGTTTTTGCTGCTTGCTCATTGTCTCAAGCACTGATTTACAAATGTCAGCACAGTTGTCATCATCTTTATCATCATCATCATCTTCATCAGCATTATCTACAACGGCTCTTCAAACATGACAATCTTCAGCTTGTGCCTTGCGTTTGATTTTCACAATGTATCTAATTGTAGCCAAACTAAAGGAAATGGCTTGATTGATGGCTAATCTAACTCATAGTTCGATGCGTTTGTCGGTATGTCTTGAGAAACAACGCCAACCACAACAACAACAACGCCAACCACAAACCTGGCTGGCTACCCAGCTCTAGTCTGGTTTTTCTAGACCAAATCCAGCAAGTGGTTTGTCCAACTTGTTGTTAGCTTCGATTGCTCCGTTCAGTGCTGACCAAATAAGTATATTACTATGTACGACTTGTATATGCAAATTGTTGTCGTAAAACTGCTCGATTCTCACAAAGCAATCTTATTTATAATATAATTAAGTAGATGATCTCCAAATTGGGGCCACAAAAATGCTGTTGTTGCTGCTGCTTTGTCAAGTTTTCAGCCGGGAGGCGCCCAAAGAGGCCACTAAACGATTTGATTTGATTTAGAAGCTGCCTGTTGTTGGCTTCAATTTATGGCCAAAAGCGATTTGGGCTCTGTTTCCGCTTGTAATTGGAAAAGCAAATGCGGATATTCGTTTAAAGCAAATGTCTCAGTTTGCAAAACTTGCAGCCAGTCAACGTTTCAATGGGCGGCGACTAAAGGAAAATCAAGTAAAAGTATCTGCATATGAACTCAATATTATTTGTTTTCTTTATTTTCCCCTCTTATACTGTATGTGTGCTTTGCTTTTGACTTTATCTTTGGGAAGAGTATTTCTCTGGTAATACGAAAGAGTAGAATGTTATGGCAAGTCGGCAAGCTAAATTTTATGCAAAACAAACGTTATACATTTTTTTGTTGATTTTTGCGCTTGCAGAAGAATTTGTAACTTGAAAGAAAACAAATAAATAAACAGCAGAAAAAAGCCGGTTTCAATTCAAAAAATTTTCAGCTTTAGCAGAGAATTCGCAAAGCTAAAGCGGATTATTACTTTAAGAATCTTAAATGTAAAATATATTGAAAATGCTGGTATGTAATGAAAATCAACTTAAATTAACTGAAAAAGTATTTAAACAATGACAAATAAACAGTTAAAATAAAATATTTTTAAGAGTCCAAATTAATCTTCTTTTCCGTCTTAGTAAAGATAATTCTCTTTGAAGAAATATAAAATGAAGAAAAAATTTACATTGGATTTTTTAAGTGGTTTAGAAATGATAAGATGTTTCGGTTACCTTGGCCTTTTATTAATCTAAAAGATTGTATGCTAATTATTATTTAGGATCTAATGATCATACGGCTGATGCTCACCCATCATTCAAGTAGTGGCGATGTAACTCCAAAACAATATTTTAAAAGAACATAAATTTGCCGGTTATTTTATAAGATCAATATATAACCCTCATAACCACACAGCAGCAGAGGAAGTCCATATGGACACCATTGCTCAAAGTATCGAATATTCCTGTATGTACAATTTTACTAAACTTTGACTGGTTTTAACTAACTGCTTAGGAATATGAATTGAACAGGCTTAACTTGAAAGTTATTTTCCTGTTGGGCGAGTATTCCTTTCATTGTAAGTACTGTAGGCTCATGATAAATACATACCTGCACAGGATGCGCATTAATTACTATAATGATTATAGGTTCTGCGAACTGAGGTTGAAGTGCACACATAATTCTACATACTCACGAGAAGTAGGTATTTACTCAAATACCTAATCTAAAATATTGGGGCCCTACAATCAAAATCTGCAGAAAATATCGCCAGTGTATCTAAGATGCGACATAGCGCAGCTTTGCCTTTTCCAATTTCTTATGAAAAGTTTTTGCAACTTTCTCGAAACCACAAAAAAACATTGAACTAATAAACACGCCCACAATAATTTCTAGTGTCATTTTAAAGATCTTAAGACTTAAGTCATTAAGAGCAAGCACAAGATGTGGCCATAAAGTGAGCATAAAATATTATGCTGCTACATTTTATTTTTTATATATTAAACATAAATATATATAACCCAAATGTATTTATGTTTTAATATGAGCACGTTGAATGGAACCACAGCTGTAGGTGTTAAGAACTCTTTGGGAGGTCCGCACACCAAACAAGTGAAACGGAAAAATGTTCTACAGGTCTGTCTGTTTGTTTCCGACGGTGTTGAGGAAGTAACTTGAATTTTAATAGCACATAATTATATGTGGGTTAAGTTTTTTGAAAATATTTTCATTAGTTTTTATGACCTGAGGAAGGCTAACATAATAGGCGTGCAGGCGTATATCTACCATGCTATATATGTAATTATATAATCATTTTAATTAGAGACACTCATTGTCGGCACGATGGCGACGTGGCTGGGTACATTACTAAGATTAATCGTGTAACTACAACAACCAGCCACTACAACAACTGACACAGATAACTAACTGCTCGTCCCTTGTCTGTTTATGGGTCGGGACAAGTACAAATAACTAGAAGATACAAAAACAGAAATAAAAGAACATTCTAATAGAATGAAGCTAGACGCCAGATAAGCCGGAAGCCGATGAACTTCGACTACACCAAACAAACTTATGATGTAGTTGATGACGATGGTGATGATGATGATGGTGCTGATGATGGTAAGTCTACTAAAGGGCCAAGAAAGACTAAAGGTGTACAGCAAGATGTCTTTTCCGCCGCACCTTTCCGCTGGAATTTTTTTTTTTTTTTTTAAGAAAAGCAGTTACAAGATACAGACATTTGTAACTTTCAAGTGCGTTAGAACGCGTGAAGTTTGCGATTATCTTTAAAGTTGCCTTTCACTTCAACTCAAAGCAGAGAGCGAAACTAACGTTGGAAAAATGAAATTTATAAACTTCGTAAGTTAATAGAATAAAGAAATCGAGAAAACTAAAAGAATATGAAGCTATTTATGGGTCTAACAATGTTAGACTCAATAAAGCTTCTTCTATCAGAAATTAAATATGTAATTATGTCAAATGAAATAAGATTTTATAAATTTGTATTTATTTTGATTAAAGTTTTGACATATTCAGTGTCTTCTTGTTAGCGTTGTGGTGAGATACAGGTACTAGGAAAAATTCCAAATGAAGTAGCTGGAAACGTTACGTGAACCTTTGACTGTCGTATTCAAGTTCCCTTGTCCACGCACTGGTTGGTCATTGACTTAGAAACGCGTCTGAGTTACACAGAAAACATTCCTTTTATAATTATCACTTATTTTAATTACAATTATGTAAAGACAACTAACCGTTTCACATATATTCGTATGCAGCAATCATAACTTTAATCATAATTGGTTTATAATCTGAGTATCTGGTTGATTTCGTAACGGAAATCATTTTTATTGGGAACCTACGGGTTTTTAAGTTCAAAGTTCTTTTTGAAAAAGGGTCGTAATTTATAGTCGCGAAGACATGACTTCAATGTATCCCGTAATATTTCTAAAAATAGAGTAAAATATAGTGTTTGGATTGAAACCTCATAGTTCCCAGCAGAGTAAATAATCGCCATGTCTCTTCAGAGTGAGATTTCAAAACTGAAATATAATATTAATTTTTTATCATACATTTATAACAATTTAAGATTGTAAGTATTATTTCATGTATCTGAGATAACAAGAGTTTTATCATAATTTGTCAAAATTTACATACCTTAACTATTTAATTTAAGGTATATTTTAATTAAACGTATGTTCGAAATTCTAGGTGAGAGGTGAACAGTCTTTAAATGTGCATAGCACACGTAAATTCACCACAAAGTTCTTCCGCAGCAAAGTCAGTACTTGCACATGTGTCAATGTGTTAACTCTCTCACACGCATTTGCTTAATTGTCGCTCTCGCACTCATTTACGCTATTGCTGACTACACTGCTTGCTTATACATTTGCTCGCCCATCACTGTGCTAAGTTGTGCCATCAAAAATAAAACTAAGCCAACTGTTAATCCCAGTGGCGACAACTATATCTACGTCAATGGGGCTATCAAATGGCTTGAAGTACCAACAAACGGTCAGTTACTTTCTCAGTCTGTCTTAGTAACATTTTATCTGAGACTTGGGCCCTGAGCAACATCTTGACTCCAACCACTTGGAGTTGTCGCTCAACGATGTTTACAAATGAATTGCAATTTGTATCTGTTGCTGCTGGTTTCCAATTGCTGCTGGCCATAATGGCTCCAATGCTCTTGAATTTCATTAGTTGAAAAGTTATCTAAAAAAATACAAAAAATTGGCTCGTACAACAACTACTACAGCAAAAGCAACAAAATTAGCTGACGCGTGAGTCAAATCATCAAGTCTGTTGCCGTGGGGCATATGAGATAGGTAGACGCTATCAGTGGCATGGTGCATGGGGCAGGGGCAAGAAATCCGGCGGAACTCGCACCAAATGTTGACTGACTGAATAGCTGACAAACTCAAACATGCAAGTCGCACATAAATTTGAAATTTTATATGTTTTTTTTTATTTAACTTTTTTTTTTTGAAGCTTGCGCGAACTACTTTAAATTAATTGCCTTGATATTGATAGCGCGTTTGTCTGTGTGTGTTTGTGTGTGTGTGTGTGTGTATCTATGTGAGCGCCTAATTTTATGTTTTTGTATAGACAAGTACATAGGTCGTCGTCACAAGCAGCGTCTAGCTGCCAGACTTTGCTTTGGGTTTTCCCTTGCATTTATTTTTAGCGTCTTGCGTTGCCTAATTTTCAACCTAATGAAAATTGGGTTTTGCGTGTGGCACGCCACGCTTCAACGCGCTTACAACACAATGACAACAAACAATGGGGCCAGACAGGCGCAACAAGATCCATGACTTAGCGATTCATTCAATCCATTCCATTCCATTCAATTCATTGAAGATTTTCCTTCATGTTTTATTTTTTATTAAGTGTCAAAAACGGTTTATTATTTTTTTTGTGAGTTTTTGTTGGTTTGGCACTTTAACGTTTTAATGCAGGGGTGCGCAGCCTCATAGCTCTTAGAGCCATGTAATTGCCCTTAGGTGCAATTGTAGCCTTTTCGACACTAAGTCGCTACTAAAGCTACTTTGCCAAAGTTTGGTTTCTTTCCAAAAACATCCGACTACGCAGTCCGGCACTTTAATTGCTACTAATGTTAATACATATTTCAAATTTTAAGAAGGGAATAATTTTTTAAAAAAGACGTTAAAAAATAACCACCGCCTGTGACACCTTGTGTAAAATGGAAATTAGATATGGAGTAAACTGCACCTTATGCAATAGTAAATTAGCAGTAATTCGATATCTACCACGAACTGATAAGTAAGCATTGGTAATTGCACTTCCAAAAGAAACCAGTGCGCATCACTGCCATAACGCATTGTGAGAACATAGAGGCGCTGCAATATTATAATAAATATACATAATTCATTTAGCAAATAATGTTTTTGCCTAAATAAATCAAGTGGAAAATTATGTACATATTAAGTA
Source organism: Chymomyza procnemis (assembly GCA_035046065.1). Lineage (NCBI taxonomy): Eukaryota > Metazoa > Arthropoda > Insecta > Diptera > Drosophilidae > Chymomyza > Chymomyza procnemis. Next base: position 2,666,784 of record JAWNOJ010000023.1, on the reverse strand, counting down.
GCGGAAATTAGGTCGTAAAATGTGGCAGGCGAAAATGTTGCCAGCACTATATACTATATATATGGAACACTTGGTATGACTCAGGTGACGACACGCGGTCTCTGGATCCACAATGCTTGCAACAGCAGGTGAGCAGCAACTAACATGAAAACCGTAAGTATGTAGCCAGTAAATATTTTTTATGAACACTTCTTGTGCATGTTCTATGAAATTTATTAGCTTGTTTTTTTTACGCTTCAATGTGTAATGCCTTCATAACGGATGCAGGCCATTAGGTCATATTAGTAATAGGCCAGGTTAAGGCTACCAAGCGTCCATGCTCGAACTTCTATCCGCCCATACATATATATATATATGTATAAATATGTATGGTCATGCCGCTTTATCTAGGCGCTTAAAGCTTGCAGCATTTCAATTAGAGAGCTCTACACAATCAGGCTCAAACACGAAGCTAGCCAAGAAATTGAATTGGCATCACAAGCAAAAGGTGTGCAAAAGTACGTATAGCATGAAGTTGGCAGTAACTTTCAGCAGTATTGCCTAGTCGACTTAAATATACCCTCACATGTAATTCAAACTTTTGTAAGCAATTCATAATTTGATTAAAAACACTGAAATCATATGTGAATAAGAAGTGAAGAATGAGGATGAAGTGATATTTTAAAATTTTTCACGAGCAAATATCAAGCAAATGCGTGTGAGAAAAGTTTGTGCCAGCAGCATAGGTGCTATGTAAACTCAGAGTCTGCCAAACTCGGGATTAGACCCACCAAATGAAATGTTCTAAATCTTTACTCTGAGCTGCTACAACCCAGTCTGAGATAACCTTTTTAAAACTAAACAACTCTTTTACTTCAACACTTTTTGGAAAAATATATTTAAAAATAAATAAAGAAACTGCTAAACTATTTCTTTGCGACCAAACTGTATTACAGAAAGTCACATAATCCAAAAATAGGTTTTAAAAAATATTGCGTGTGGTTTTCGAGACCTGCACAACTTTGGAAGTCATGATTGCAGTACAATTGTTTCACTTTCAGACTTATTATTTACTAGAAACTATGTCTACTGACAGATGAAACTTTTCCAAAATGCATGAATATTTGCATTCAATAGTTGCCTACCATGCGGTATTCCACTTCTGAAGTTTCTCAAAAGGATTTCTGACTTTGCCAGCTTTTTGAGAAGCATTTGTTTGTTATATTTCGCTTAATTTTCCTTACATAAAAAGAATATATATATTTTACTAGTGTAGTGAAAAAATTGTAACAATTTAATTCGTGCGGAATCTGTCAAAAATTTATTACCGATTTCGTCAGCAACTTGCAAATGTTTATAATTGCCTAAAAAGAATTTAACTGTCAAACACTGTCGCGTGACTGTGAGTTTTATAAATATCTCAAAATCAAGTCTTTTTCATAAAAAACGATTACATCAAGTGCTTTTCAATCTTTTCTTATAAAAAATACTGCATATACCACAACATATGCTCCTTATAAAAACTTTTTCGTCCTGCTACTACAACGAATCTAATAGAATGAGGCATCACTGACTGTCGATTGCAGCCTCATAAGTGCACTGAAACATCTGGGGTCCTCTCGTTTATTCAATGCATCATTTGTAAACTTTCTTTTAGTCGTTTATATGGCAAATTTCAGTCTTAAAATGCATCGTACTCTCTGCAAGTGTACACAAAAACTGGCCGTCCAATATCCGTACGGAAATTAATGTACCATTTTCTCCGTGCAATGCACAAAAGCAAACAAAACAGCAGCAGCAGCAACAACAACAACAACAAAATGGAGTGGGCTGTCAGAGACCACAGTCATGGCCTCTGCCGCCACTGATGCTGCTTTTGTTGCATTTGCTGCCATGGCTGCCTTTGTGTTTGGGCGCCATTTTGAATGAGGCTAGTGCATGACTGCCAGCAGGCAGTATCGAGTACATCCGTTTGATGGCAATGACGTTTTTTTCAAAATACACTACATGCAGTGCATGAAAGTGTACATTCAATTGGCCAAACACAAAAAAAAGAAGAAAAGTTATGGAGCTGCACTTACTGCAACGATTAAGCATTGCACTTTTTTTTTTCTAGAGGCTTTTCTGTTAATTGCCATTTGCATATGAAGGAAAAGAAATTGGTGTAAAATGGAATGTTCAACACATTGTAAGCTTTATCAAAAAGTTATCATATGTATTGAATTAATTGTTAGTGTGCTTAAATTTCACAAGTCTTGCAAATGCAAATTGTGCTACTTTCATTCATATGCCCCAACTTAAATCTTTGTCTTTAAGTATAGCAAAAGAGTTTTTGGTTAGTTTCGGTGTTTGAAAATCTCTTGGAGATGGTTGAGGACCAAAGAGAACTTCGACACGCTTGCGGATATCCATATTATTAAATATAATATTGGATAGCAAAATTAGGACATAAAGACCGATATGCAGAGAGACAATCAATTTTGTGCGAAATTGTTTATAAATAACGGCAGTCAGAAACATAAGCAAAGTAAATACAAGGATGATCTGGTTGTTCAAATTCAACACTTACGTGAAGTATTTGAAAGTACATGTAAGTAAACAAATAAAAACAAATAAATAAATTTACTTTTCATCTGCTATGAGAATAAGCTGCACCACATAAATGCTTTGTTTTTAGAACGTAGGAAAGTATGTACATGCACATTTTAAGAAAAGATTTTTATTTAAACTGAGTAGGTACTAGATGACCAGAACTTTGAATCTGTTTTATTCATGAAGTTTTGTTTCATTGTAACGCCAGCAACTGGACAGAAATCAAAGTGGTAGCGAACAAGAGTAAGAGTTAAACAATCAAAAATCGCTTTACTTCAATTATTAACCTATTAATTATACTAAGTAATTTATTCATAATAGAAAGTAGAGTTTTGTGCTAATATATTCTAGCAATATGAACCATGGTATAATAATAAGATTGTTGCTTATTAAGTAGAATACTTTTCCATTGCGACAACTCTCTAGGCGATTTTTACGTAACTGCGAGCTTTGCACAGACAACTATGTTTTCTAAACAAAAGCAAAAGGACTACTCTAAGACATTACCTTATGAGTACACCAAAATCTGTTTATGTATAAATTTAAGTATAAATAATGTGTTTACTACGAATACATAAAGTTCAGGACTGCTAACTGTGCTGTTAGCTTGTATTAAAAAACCATGTTTCACAAATACAATCGAAAATAACTCTAATAGGTATTGATATTAAAATACTATAGATTATTACAGAGTATCTTATAGTGTTGTCATTTCAAAACTTTCCAGTTCACATTTATTTATTTTTTTTTTTTTTTTGACTTTGCTTTCATTTTTCACTTAGTCTGTGAGCAAAATGCATGGTTCAATGCATATTTCATTTTAGGGCCAGCTATTTCTATTTTTCTGCTCACTTTTTCAAACATTGCAATATAATCCCTGTCACTTATATTGTTTTCAGTTTTTAGTTTTCTGGGTTCTCACTAAGCTGGCAGCATTTGGGTGCAGCAGTTTGTCAAACTTGTGGCACGTGAGTTGCATGCCACTTGACAGATACTAACTCTATATTATGGTTGCACGTTCCACGAATGAAAACGCAGTGTTCACCCAGAGCTGCAGCAATATTGCGCTTAATACCAGGTGAATGCCATGACAAACAAAGGCAACTGCATTGGGGTGTTTAAGATAAACGCAGCAGTGACGTGTCGAAAACACTTCATTTTTACTAACTACAAGAAAATTGAGCAAAATAATGTTTTTGATTTTTAAATGAAATTTTGCCGGAATTAAAAATTTGATGCATACGTTTAATTAAATAGTCTTTGTAGTGTCTATAATACTCTTTGGATAAAAACTATCGAATAAATCTTATGTTTTTTCTATCTACAGAATTTTTTATTTCTTTTCCACGAGTTTAATCAAGACAGTTGTATTGCTTAAAATAACTTAACTTAGAGATGGGAGCAAGTTGTAGCTTTCACAACTATCACGGTCTTTAAAACGGTCTTTCCCGATAAAATAAGACTTGTCGGGAAATAATAAATTCTATTTTTAACTTTAGACATAGATAACATCGAAATACATAACATTACACGAATGATTCTTCCGTTGATTTTAAACTAAAAAATTACTATATTATATACTTTCATTTCTGATAATGGACTCCATTTTATAGTTTTTTTTTTTGCCTAACGAGAAATACGGTAAAAGAATAAAATTAAATATTTACGAATTGGTCAAGCTGGAATATGCTTTCACAATTCCCAAGATCCACACTTTAAGGCAGACCATATCTAACTTGATTTCTTTAAATTAAACTATTGTAATTTTGGCCGAGTCAAATTTTTTTGCAGCATATTTAAAGATAATGTTTCACTTTCGTGTCACGATGAGACTCAAAAATTGCACACGTATCCATCTCTAGTTTTGTGATGAACTATTTTCGGTGTAACAACATATTTGACATATTAAACGTGTAGCAAGAAATGATCACGTTCGGGTCGAAAAGCTTTAACTTTGAGAAACTGCACGTGACAAAATGGAATTTTGTATTTGTGTTACTCTCGTTTCATGATATCGGTGCATTATATTCACCGAAAAATACATCACTAAAACTCTTAAACAAAGTCAAATGTATTATGATGTTTAAAGGTGGCAGCTGAAGAACCCCATCTAGCAAGCGGCCAAAGGGCAGGCAGAGCAAAAAAGTACGGGGTTCGGTCAGTTGAAAAAGTATCACCATCAAATGAGCCTCAGAGATAATACTATACGGCAAAGCATCGGTATGCCATCCGATCGATCGATAGATAACTCTAAAAGCAATATTATCTCGTTAGAATATACGGTCGATAAACAAACTAGTCAGAAAAAATAAAATAATATTTTCTAACTGCACCAAAGACCCTATTGCCATTTTTGGATCGTGCCGTTTAAGTTCCTAAAGGAAAACCGCAAAGTATCACGAAATACATTTGTATTCCGATTGACTTGGAAGGCCCATTTCAAGGAAACAACAAGCAAGTGGCCTCTGGGGCACAAAAAAAGTGCGGCTTGACAAAGTAGTACTTGGGGCAGATTAGACCAATGTCATGCAGTTCTGCGGGATGACAAGCTACTTGAACAATAAAGAGCCGCAAAGAACCAATCTGTAACTCTGAAAATATTACAGACTCTCTTTTAATACATAAAGAGTTGAACTCGCAGTTGTAAATCGATTGAACCAAATGGAGCACAATGAATCCTACTATTTTTGCTTTTCCTTATTAATCTTAGATTTAAATTAAAATAGACCAAAAAATATAATAAAAACGTAGGTTGGAGTTGTTAATTTACAGAGCAGAACAAAAATTCTTAATTTCAATTACAACGTCGAGGCACTGGCTCACTAAAAACTGTTGGTATGAAAATAAAGTTTCTGGTAAATTTGTCTTGGGCAATTTACGACAGTTCCTGCCCCCGTCAGGTAATATTTTGGCTGGAAAATCTTAGCATATGTGTTCCAGAAAATTACAACCATAAAGTTGAACTTTGTTGACTTTGCGAACATTTTTTTTAAAGTTTTCGAGTTGTTTATCAAACAACTTAAACTTTAAATTTTTTGAGACTTTTACATATTTTTTATTGTTGAATTATAGTTCACTTACCTTTCCATCGGAGTCGGCATGCGCATGATAGCGTACCTCCAAGGAGCCACCTAAGACAGCATACCAAAATCGACCTTGTTCTCCAGCACGAAAAACTGCAAACGGACATTTAAATAAACAAGTTAATATACAACATATTAAATTAATAAATATCAACGGGATAAATAAATAAACTGCAAAAAAAATGAAATACACTATTCACTATTCACACATGTTATTAATAATGTATAAACTTGACTTACGAGTTACTCCCTTCTCTAAGTCCTCGTAGAATCCACACATGGCCAATTGCTGCAAGGCTGACCCTGGGAGGCGACATAAAGGCTCCACACGACGCAAACGACAGGATATTAGTTCCACATCACGCAAGTTGCGATCACAAGGACTAAGTAAAGTGACAAGCAAGACAAACAAACAAATAAATATATGTTTTTGCATTATTAATATTTTTTTATTACAATAACTTCGAATCAAATGCAAGGACATAGCTGTTTTGGAATGCAACCAAAATTTGATAGTTGGCATGCCACCAGAACAGTACACAAGAGCAGCTCAGGAAGGAATTCCCACAACATGGTTGCCGTTTACTGCTTTTGGAGCTCGAAATTAATTTGTTAGCAAATCAACTATACGCCACATGCTGCGGCAGCCCCAAAAAGTTGACCCTAATAAAGTAGGTAAGGATATGCCAGAGAAGAAGAGTTTATTTTCCCGAACTGTGTTCAAGTTTTCTTCTTTTTTTGTGTTTTTTTTTTTTATTTAAGTTAGTATCCGGACAGGGCCAAGGTCATAAAAATAGCGTACCAAAAAGACGAAGGAAAAACAAAGCAAAACCCAAATAAAACAAAACAAAAAAGGCAAGTGAAACACAATAATGCTTAAATTAAAAATTCCAATGCCATTTTAAACGGGTTTTGTGTACAAATTAAATATGCAAATGTCTGTATTCCTTATTTCGCTTCGTTTTTAATAATAAATGCATAAATACTTGCATGTATAAGGCCTCTATTTACTTATTGTATTCGCTTGTATATATAAGCAGCCGGAAAGAGCGCCGAAATGAAGGCAAAAGTAATACACGAGAGAAATTTGCATAGCCAACACTAATTGCCAGTGTTGAGCAACCCGCAAAAGTTTTACGTAATTTTTCATTTTCATACTTTTTTATACATATACTCTTTCCGCAAAGTAAAAAGCACTATTAACTTGTAAAGAAGCATTTATTGTTTGTGGATTTCCATCCTGCATGTCCTACTGTCCTCAGGTTACAATGTAACTGCCCAACTACTACTATGGGGCCTTTGTTTTTTTTTTTTTAAAGCTTCAATGTACTTAAGAATTCAAGAAAATTGTCCTCATCGAAAATGAATTTAATGACCAGATAGCTGTCATTTAAAATTAAATGCTTAAATTAAAACCTGGAATCAATTTTAAAGCAGTGAATGAACTCATGATGCCAGAGTTGTTGACAGTTTAATTTAAGAAATTAACTTCTTTTGTTTGGGTCTCTTGACTTTTTATAGTATTATTATGGTACTTATTTGGATACCGATTTAAATCGGACGGTCCTATGAAACTAATCATCGAATAGCCAATGCATATAAATCGCGCTATTTGCGCTCTTTCGTTCATGCAGAATGAAAAATTCGCATAAACCGCTTCTCAGCGATAAAACTATTCTTCTAATTATTCATTGAAGCAGATGATGCTCTAACAAACGTGGTAAACTGGATACTTTATTTAATATTTAGCACAATTTTGTAGTTAATAGTTTTTTTAAATATTTTGTTTGTTTGTAGAAATGACTTCCGGAACTAATATGTACTGCTGAAAGCACCCAAAATGCATCCATGTATTAGAATATATAAAATATGTAATACGGTCGAGGCGTTTTCCTGGAAGTCTAATATCCTGTAACTGTTTTCTTATATGAATGAACCCTTATATTTTTATTTACTAAACAGTATACCTGTATATAATATTGTATCATTTCCTTCCTTGAAAATTTTCAGTCAGTCGTTGCGCGAAGATAATCATACAGCTTACAACTAAATCCTAAGGGTGGTGATTTTTTTAAAGAGATTTTCATAAGCTCTTAGAGTCTAATAGAGTCTCCTATAAGATCTACATACTTTAAGCGATTTGGATGATAGACGCACAAGACTCAATTGCTTCCACGAGCATATGATGAGAATTTTGGAGTGAAGGAAGCATCTCTGTCTCCGCGCATTACATATATTGTACCAAATCTAGTATACCCTTGGTACTTTATAGGCATATTTGTATCGGAGAACCAAAAAAGCTGTCATGTCTGTTTAGATATTTGAATCGTTTTTATAATTAATAAGAAAAAAAAACAAAAATTAAATAACAAAATTAGGGAGCTCTGCCAACTGTGGGTTTTGCGAGCGTACACCCATGAGGTCTTCATTGTTAACATCTTACTGACTTTAATTTTTTAGTAACTTTTGAACTTTTGTAATACATAAAATACGTAAAAATACGTAAAACATAAAAATAATTCGTTTAACCAAATACCCGTTCCACATCCAATTCTTTTTCTAAATGAACGTCTAATTCAACTTTAAAATTAAAACGGGACTTTACTGAACCTTTCCATCCATTATAATAAAGACTTGATCAACTCGACGGATTGAACGAAAGTTTTTTGTGACAGCCAAAATACGTATTCCCAAGACTTTGAGTCAAGAAATCAATACGCTTGTTTTAAAATTTGAAAGTCGTGTATTTTTGTATACACGATTTTTGTCCTTCGTTGATACAACACAAAATATTCTTACATCAATCAACAAAAATTAAAGGAACTTTAAAAAGACCCTTTTTCAACTTCTAAGTAATATTATAACACAATTTTTTATATAATTTTTTCAAAAAAACCTTTTTTTAAGAAGTAATTTATTCACCCAATATTATTCAATGATTATCAACTAAATTCCAGAGCTAAGACACTAAATATATAAAAGTTGGCTTCCAAAAGTATATAGTAATTAAATAATTATGACGATTTAACATTTCATATAGTGGTGTAGTTTAAGGTGCCTTCATGCCTCCATGACCCACTAGGACACTAAGATGAGATAGTCAGCTGTCTCGTGAAAATTGCGTTTTCGATTTGGTTGCAGTTCCCCTGACTTGAATACAGTAACCTGAAGTTGGTGTTAATTAGCTTTTATACAATTTATTGATTTTTCAGTAAAAGCATGCTTCTTCTGCTTAGTAATCATTTGATTTTGCCAATTTGCTCTTGCATCGCGCAGTTATAAATATAATATGCTTTTTCCAGAAAAGTTTAACGACCAGATGGACCATCTCAACATATAAGCACTGGACTAAAATATTTTTTATTCACTAAAAATTCGAGCATTTCTTCCAAGTATAGATAATACGTTTCTTACTTTTTTCGGGAGGCACAGTATTCAAGAAAACAAATTTGACTTTTTACGATAATTCTAATCAAGTTGAGAATTTGACTATTCCTAGTCGACAATCTTAAAAATGTACAACAAATCAGTGTTGTACACCATCATCACATTTAGCACAGAAAATATTAATTGGAACGAAAAAAAAGAGCTTAAAAATAAAATTTTTTATACCAGGTACAGTCAGAATATATATATTTATATATGCAATGTATATACCCGCAAATAAGTGGCGCGGTAGATCTCAAGTTCTTTAACCTAAAATGCTTATTATAATCTGGGGTAGGGATTGATGTCATGCATCAGCGTGTCAAAAATTAACAAAATCAGGTAAGTACCACGGAAGTTATACTCAAATAAGCTAAAATTTCACCAATCGGTAAGATAATTTGTTGGGCTTCCATATATTATCAATATCTGCAGAAATAAACTTTGTGTGAAAAAGTATTTCCTTATGGGAACTATATAGTTAATCAGTAAGTGGTGTCGATCAAATTCTACTCTAAATCATAAAATCATCATCAAAATATTTGTATGATGTTTGATCACGATTATTGCGGACGTTGCTTCCAAAACCGAACTTCGGTGGTTCGTTCCCATCCTGCAGCACTGGTGTGTTTGCCCTAGCACTGCCATCGCTAGCAAAAAGACGATGTTTGCCTAAGAAAATTTCTTTTAATTATATTCCGATTATTCATAGACATATCTCCATTCTTCGCCTTTGAGGCGATGAGAGCATAGTCAAGAGAAAATGAAAAGAAATTTTTAAGTATAATAAAATTTTTGACCGATTTGCACTATAAACGCAATGAATTTAATATAGTAGTATCTTTCGAGCAATAATATCTTCTGCATTTACGAAACAAAATGAATATTTTGCCCGCTTTTCCTATAGCAGCAATATGAAATAGTCAACCGATTTTGATATATTTACTACACAATACTTTTTGCCATATTAGTTACTATACTACTATAAAAATAAATTTTGTATCCGAAACTTGTTGATTTTTCCGGGTGGCAGAAAACATTGCTATAGAAGCTCAATCATACATATTGAATTAAAAAAACGAATGTAAACTTGCATTTTCGTCACCTTAAAAAACTTTTTACAAAATTTGTTGCTCTAAGTCTTACCATTTCTGAGATCTAGACGTTAATGCAGGCGGACTAACGGCCAAACGGAAAGATTGACTTTGAGAGGTCTCCGTCTTCTCCTGAGTATTATAAACTTTTTCGTCTGGTCCACTCTTAACATATCGCACAGCAATAACACGGTTATCATTCTTGAAATAAATATCTCTAATCTTGGAATATAGACGTGATTCTCATTGTAATAAATAAAATTCAAACTCAAATTAAAATGTCTTTTGATTGATGGTGGAAGTTAGAATAACTTTGAGAGAAATAAAACCAATACATATTTTTGTTTTGAACAGAAACAAATATTACCATAGACATATTTTTTTCAGTGTGTGTATAAATGCTATAACGAGTTTATAAAATATATATATATATATATATATTTTTTGGGGGGGGGGTCTACGGTAAACGCGCTTGCATGCTCCACACTTCATAATTTCTTCTATTGCCTGCACCACAAATTAAATAAACTTTTTCGCTCGAAAAAAGTTGAACTTTCCGCTGAAAAGCAGGCAATACGAAACTTTTATTAGAATGCTTCTTGCTGGAGAATGGGGAGCATGGTTGTGTTGTTGGTGGATTGTGTCGGTTGGGGGGCTTGTGTATTGTGGCAGTGTGTTGACTCCTGCAGGTTGACTGCTGACTGCGGGTTTTAAGCTGGTGGTTTTTAGCTGTTAGCTGCTTTTGGTTAGCATTTGGCATTATGTTATTAGCCAACAAAACAGCCAAGCAATTGTGTATATAGTTGTATACGAAGTTTGCTCTCCAATCAAATACATGCAACAAGAACAGCAACAAAATACCACTTGGTTTTAGCCAAATTCATTCAAGTTGAAATTTTGCTTATGTTTGCCTAATTAAAAATTCCAGGGAACAGGCCGCGAAGCTGACGTTGCGGCTGTAACTGCGTCGATTGTTGTTGTTTTTGCGCTTGCCATAAATGCCAAAACACGCGAAACCTCTCTACCACATAAACCATATATATATAATACATACCTACCCATCAAGTTAAGTTGGGTTATTCGAGCAACTTTTAGCTACTTTTTGAAAATTGTGTAAGATCTACTTCAGGGCGCTGGTGTTGTGTTATTGCCGCTAAGCGGCGGCTGACTTGCCAGCGGTAGTCATACATAATTCATGCGCCTAGTAGGCCAAGGATATTATTATTACTCGTATTTTGTGTATTGCCCAAGCCAGGCACGCTGGACGGAGTCCTATGTAAATGTCGATGTAGCTTAAGTGCAGGGGCGTTGTACATTTTTGTCGCTTCCAAACACAAATAAAGCAAATAGCTATGCTCAAGTACTTGTCTATAGGGCTGTGTGCGCGCTTGTATACCTTCATAAAGGGTGACTTTTTTTACACATCTGTTTTCATGTGTCAAAATTCAGCAATTTTTTACTTTAAAGTTAATTAAGTTTTTTCTTAATTCTGAAATATATAAATAAAATTTTACGTTTTTTAATGTCACGATTTGATGATAATTCCATTAAATTCCAGATTATTTTAGAAGATACATTTATAAAAAGAAAACGACTACCACAAAGCAAAGTATCCAAATCAAAAAAAAAACGATGTCATATCAAGAAAAAATTAAAAGAGAAGAATATTTTGATGAAAGTCGGTATAATAATCTACGAAAAAGTTTGCATGACATTGAGACATATGAAGCATTATAGAAAGAAAACCCCAGACAAATGACCATTACCTGCCCATTACAGGTATTTTCAAATAGATTACTATTTATTTCTCTAATTGTTGAGTTTTTCCATAACTACGCAGAGTCTAAAGGTTTAAACTATACATTAACCGAAAATCAGCCGCGAAAGCTTGGTGACAGCTATTAACTTGATTTAACAACTTTTTTTGTTTAGAGCAAAGTGCGCATTGCCAAAACATTGCTTATATTTCTTGAGTAAACTTGTTATAATAGGCAATTTGGCATAAATAATTTGGAATATGCTATGTCCACTTTTAAGCGTTATATACATTGCGCAAATCTAGTATACCCTTTATTGCAGAAGTTCAAAGAGATCACTGCATCTTAAGGTTCTTAACAACTGTGCAGAATAAAACCCTAAGTGGGATCAGGAGCTTTCATAATGTTGTTTATCCCAAAACGCATAAGCCAAAATGGAAAGTTATGAAGTCCTACTTATTAAAAAAAACATCCAAAGTTCAAAAAGTTCAAAGAATTGAAGTTCAGCTTTTCATTTTGCTGATCAATTTTATATGATTTTAAATTGCTCACTTGGAAACTCTTGGTTTAAAGACAACTATTAAAAATAAAAAACTGAATTAATGCGATTTCAAAATAAGTCATCGTGAATATTTATTAAATTAAGTCGTTGGACGATTTTGTTATCAGGCCTAATTGGCCATAAGCATTTACAAGATTTCGATCTCAAAAATGAAAACATTTTACAATAATTGCGATATAGAAAATCAAATCCATTTCAATTGAAATTACTTAGGTTTGTTCCAGCTCCTAGTTCTCAGCCTTAGTACGCCATAAGCCAAAAGGAAACATTTTGTGCAAAAACAGCCTTATGGAAGCAATATATTGTAACTATCCAATTTTAAACAAATTTTATTTAACAGTATTATTGAACACCAAAAAAGCTATGAAGTACGGAAACTGCAAAGGATACCTTTATAAAGATATGTTTGTTGAGCCCTTAAACATGTGTATATTGATTTCTTATGGCAACGTAAACGAAAAACGTAAGCTTTGTTTAAATAAAAAATTTTTTTTTTAAATGAAACGCATAAAAAGTCACCCTTTAAATAGTCTATATACATTCATGAGTGTATGTGTTGTTCGCACATTTATTCCACAAAAGCGGAAGCTTGTTGAGGCTTGGAATAAAATGGCAACCAGCACCAACACATTGTTATTTACCATAATGGCATTTCATGGTTTTAAACACACTCTCCACACACACACACACAAACACACACACACACACAGACACACCCTCACGCCTGCACACGCACAGTGACAGTTAATAGAAGGACAAAAGCGGCTTTGTATAATTGGCATGTAAGCAAGCTACATATTTTTAAGAACAGCGCTATTTTAAATTTTATTTCTGCACATTTTCAAGCACTTAAACAGAGTCCTTGAAAGGTTCTAGTACCGTCTATTACACTGTCTGACAGTTATATAGTCATGGACGCAGTTACTTTGCTGCAGGTGCGCAACACACGGCGTATGATTAATGTTTATGCAATTGCTGCTGCAGCAGATTGCGGTCCTTGCTTGGCCCGTCAAAGCCAAACTCCTTAGCAGCATCATCAATATCAATTCGTTTAGCCCAGATCTTACCACCTTTAGACGATTTATTATGCATTTGACTCGTAAGAATTCCAACGTTGCTACCAAATTTATCGAGCTTAATCAACTGAATTACGAACCAAAGTGCTTTAAGCCATTTCGTTTATACTCTTGCCTGATTTTATGTAAATTCCTTACTTTGGCTATTTGTCAGTGTGCGGTTTCATGCCATGTTTACATCATTAATTCCATCCAAAATTGATCATTTGTGTTGCGGTTAACTTGGTTAACATTTCTTTGGACCACAATGGAACTTGCTTTTCTGGTCCTTAATGAGGAGTAATATATGCATTGGCTGTATCATGGCTTACATTATTGAGCATGGCCGTGAGCACAACAGTTGCAAATAGTTTCCTGTGGACTTTATTGTTAAATTAAGCTAATGCCAATAATATTTATTTGAAATACATTAAATTACACAAACAATTTGATTATTTGCCAGCAAACGGCAATGCTGCTTGACGCACTCAATCTTATTTGGGATATTCCCAAAGAAATTGAAATTAAAAAAATGCCAAAAAAATACATAACGCAGAAGAAATCATGTAAATAAATATACTGTGCAAATTTTAACTATATAATTTTGGCTATGTTTAAGAAGAAAATGCTCTCAACCGTACTTATATTATTTTAATTCAATTTTTTTTTTCAATTTGTAGTTATAGTGAATTATTTGCTGTGATTTTCAATTTAGTTTAGGTTTAGTTATTAACTTAATCGAAACATTAGAATTGTTTTTTATAATTTTTTTATAATTACAAATTTCAAAACGACCCAAGTAGGTTTTTAACATTTTAAAGATTGGCTCCGAAATTTTATTCATCCATTGATTATGAAGATTATTTCTGACATTTACATAGCTGCTTTACTTAAATTTTCATTTGAAGGCTGATTTGGAGAATCAGTGTATCGCAGTTATATAAGCTATAAAATTTGGAAAAATAGAAACGCAAAAGCAGCATTTGAGCAGAGGAATACCCAGTCTAGCTCGGCTTATGTATGGCTTCAAGAGGATAGTGCAACAAGCCAGACGGTTTGCGAAACTATAGCCCAATTGAGAGGCTTCTTTGGCGAGCCATTTATATTTAGATTGGGCCTATTGCATTGGACTAAATCATGTGACCTAATGCCACTAGACAATTGTGTGTGGGACTATATTAAGATATATTGGGATGAGTAAGGCGAAATTGGACCAAGCGTTTAAAAAAAAATATCTTTATCTTTAAACACAAAATTATATTAATCTTTCTATCAGCTTAAAGGGAATCTTTACGATTTTTTGTATTTTATATGTTTTTTTTATGAAATAAGAAAGCGCATAATTTTATTGCTTAAATAGAAATTTCCAACTATCACGCGTTAGTTAGAGCCATTTAGGCTTCAGCAGTGTTATTTGTCAGTGTACTTATAGGTGTGAGAGACCTGGCAGCCTTCTTAATTTACATTCGAAACCGTTTTCGAATAAACAAACTATAGGCATGCCCGTAGCTGGAACAGAAAAAGCGGAACTCCTAAGACTATTCAATTGCCTTATGTTACATAACAAAGCTGAGAATAAGCTCGTTCTGGAAATAAGTTAAAGCGATTACCAACAAGCCGAAGAGGATTCCGATTTTTTACAAGTGACACAAGTCTCTCAACCAGCTAAATAAACTGCCTATGGGCACAAAACTAGAGTTCGCCATAGTCATCAGCTAACAAGACGAGTAGATAGCACATTTTGCTTAAAAATATGAAATAGAGTAAGTAAAATTGGAGTAAACTTTACCAAGATATTCGAATATTTTCTTTTCATTAACAAAAAATACCCGCCCCCACACTGAGACAAGTTCATTTAAAATCCTCTGATTAATTAGAGGAAAATGATTAATATGTGGGCTTCCTTTTTATCATAAAAAACGTCGAGTTTTTAATAAAGAAATCAAATTCATCATAGAAAACAAAAGCAACAATTAAAAAAATATTTGCCTAAATCATACACACGCACACACACTCAAACACACACATCCTTTAACAAAAGCAAACAAATGTGGCATGCTTCAAGCCCTCAGCACTTGACCTTTTTAGCGGCGCCAGCTGACTTGGCCATTTCCAAGTGCGGGTATGCTTGTGTACGTTTGCCTGTGTGTCTGTTTTGGGTCAACACATTTGGAGGATATTTTTGGTCCGCTTAACTTTCAAGCATAGGCTGGCCATGAAAAGAGAAGTTGTTTATTTAAGCTCTTTGCCATACGTCGATTGATTGTGCAGATTCGGTCAAGGGCTGCAACATATGATGGGATTTATTTTCCTATATATAAATGTATTTATATAATAGCACAATAATGGCATATATTTCAAAAGTTAATATCATTTATTTATAAATCATGAATTTCAACTCAAATCTAAACATTTGTGTGGAAAAAATTTTAATGAACTAGCGTTTTACCAAATGATTTATATTTGGAAATAAATCAATTTTTGTTTAAAGTTTATACGGAAAATGCCCCCAGTGATTTTTAATAAGTAATGGCGGAGTTTGTTGGAGAATACCAAATGAAAAATTTCAGTGTATCCACTTCCTGGCATATGCCGATGATCTTGATATCATTGTACGTCGCTAGAAAGCGAACATGAGTCTGCAAAAAAGGGGTATTTCAGTTTCAAGGATAAAACAAACTATATGCTGGGATGCGCAGCGTCAAGGCCATGTTATGGCTGAAGGCTATTCTTTTAAAGTTGCCAAAAATGCACGTACCCTGGCACCACCAAATTGATGCCAATACGTGTTATTATGGTTTTTGTAAGCCATCTCTCAACCGTCAAAACCAAAGCTCTCTGAGACGCTCTTATTGTGTATCCTTTTAAAATGCGCAATTTGTATCTTGTGTTTGTAGTGTTTATCAGAGATAAAATCTTTTGTTTCTTTAGCGTATTACAAAGTAACGTCTGTTCTAGCTCGTCTATGTCGTGTGAAAAGATGAAGAAACTCCGACAAAAAGGTGTTGGTTGCAAAAGCCATTAAAGGAAGACGAAGGGGATGATTAACATTGCCATCGAACGATCAAGCTGACGACCTGACCTTAAAGTTATTCACTGGAAATTATTTGCGATAAGCAAATCTTCTGTGAGCTATTTTAGTTATCTGAAAATAATAATATATTGGGCTGGTTGCGGATTTTTCATATAGTCGGCGTTGACAAATTTTTTCAACGGCTTGTGACTCTGTAATTGCATTCTTTCTTCTGTCAGTTATCAGATGTTACTTTTAGCTTGCTTTAGAAAAAAAGTGCGCGAAATTTGGTTAACATTTGTTTGTTTGGCGTCAATTTTAATATGGAGCCCACAAAGGAGCATTTTCGGCATATTTTACTTTAATATTTCCGTAAAGGAAAAAACGCGGAGCAGATTGCTAAAAAGTTACGAGATGTGTATGGTGAGAGTGTCAAAATTGGTTTCGCAAATTCCGTTCTGGAGATTTTTCACTTAAAGATGAGCCACATTCAGGTCGGCCAAATGAAGTTGGATCGTCATGTAACTGAGCGTGAGATAGGATAGAAGTTAAATATACCAAAATCAACCGTTCATTATCACATAAAATGTCTTGGACTGGTGAAGAAGCTTGATATTTGGGTACCACATGTATTGAATGAAATTCATTTAACAAACCGAATCAACGCTTGTGATATGCACCATAAACGCAATGAATTCGATCCGTTTTAAAACAAATCATAACTGGAGATGAAAAATGGATTGTTTATAACAACGTTAGTCGAAAACGATCATGGTCCAAGCATGGTGAACCAGCTCAAACCACTTCAAAGGCTGATATTCACCAAAAGAAGGATATGCTGTCTGTTTGGTGGGATTGGAAGGGTGTGGTATATTTTGAGCTGCTTCCAAGGAACCAAAAGATTAATTCGGATGTTTACTGTCAACAATTGGACAAATTGAATACAGCCATCAAGGAGAAGCGAACAGAATTGGTCAATCGTAAGGGTGTCATATTCCACCAGGCCAACGCTAAACCGCACACATCTTTGGTCGTCAAAAACTGAATGAGCTTGCCTGGGAACTTTTGATGCATCCACCATATACCCCTGACATTGCACCATCAGACTACCACATATTTCGATCTTTGCAGAACTCCTTAAATGGTAAAACTTTCGGCAATGATGCGGCTATAAAATCGCACTTGATTCGGTTTTTGGCAGATAAAGGCCAGAAGTTCTATGAGCGTGGAATACTAAATTTGCCAGGAAGATGGCAAAAGGTTTTCGAACAAAATGGCAATTATATATTTGATCAAAGTTCATTCTAAGTTTTATTAAAAATGCATTTACTTTCTTTTAAAAAATCCGCAATTACATTTTAGGCAACCCAATAATAATAATGGCCAAATAAACTAAAGTAATTTAATTTTTTTTAACTGAATGTGTTTCAACTAAAATTAAAAAAAAAAAACATTAGGTTTATCTAAATATATCAAAAACTTAAAAAAAAACCTTGGAATAAAAGAAAGGTATACATACTGTTTCACTTGACACGCTTAGTGTGTCAAAATTAATAAAAATATGTAAAATACAATGGAAGTTACTTTCACAAACTTACAAGAGTCGTAGACCCAAACAATTATAATACCTTTACTATAATTCTGATGACCAGTATAAAAAAACTACTAACTTTTCAGAAAATCTTATTATCAGATGGTTCGTGGGCTTATTTTAGACTTTGCAATGTCGAGGATTCCTCCAAAAAAAAAAAAAAGATTTTGTAAATAATTCATCGTTTAATTTTCAAGATATCGTCACCAAAAAAGAATTTTTTTATTTCCAAGCACCTTTGAACAACCTACAATATATCTAATATTCCTGTACGTACAGAAAATTTTATTTTAATTCAATTAACTTTATTTGTGTTTGAACATATTGTGTACTCATTTGGTACATAACAGATTTAATGGGTCTCCAAGTATTCTGTCACAATTGGTTAACTATATAATATAGTTCCCATAGGGGCCAAAAGAACTTATTTCTGACAAAGTTAACTTTTTCATTTCATTTTCTATTTTTAAGCCCTAGCTATATTAAGGAGTTTTCACCGATCAAAAAAATGTGTTTAATGCAAAATTCATTGTATTCTATTTTATAAGTTTAGCTTAAGAATTCAATTGCGAAACATTTTTTAAAATTCCAAGGTATTCAAACACCTACTTTTTAAAATTTTATTTGAAATAAGATAATAAAAAATACATGTTAAATGTAATATGGGTTTCTTTAAGATAGATCAAAATAATAAATTTAGACGAGTTTTTTGCCAGTGTATTGATTAATACTGATATGATTGATTAGAAAATACTGATACTATGCTTAGCTTCGTTTGCAGAGAAATAAAAACTTAGAAATACCTAGAAGGCCGTTCCATGTATTTATTGATATCAAAGAGGGCCATCGCTCTTGGTCATTTGAAATGATGCAGTCTGCACATTGCATGAAACGTTCCAAAACGTTAATGATGCCATTTAAGTGAGTTCCCTTGGGCCACTTTCAATAAAAGCCCATCAACGACTATAATAAACCCAAAATAATATGTTACTAATTTGTGCTTAAAGGTCTTGCCGAACATATTTCAAGTTCGACTAAACGAATTAAATTTGCTTTGGTTTGTTACTGACTTCTCTCGGTTCAACTCCCTTGAAGCACCTAATCAAGTGGAACAGCTTTCAAAGTGGACAAAATAATTGCATTTCAAATCATGGAACAAAAATAGAAAACATGAAAATTCAAGAAACTCTCTTTATGGAAACGTCTAAGTGTAAAACAACAATAACTTTGTGATTTAATAAACCGTATAATTTTCAGCAAAAAGTGTGCCTTGTGCGGGTGTGTGTGTATGTGTGTGTGTGGGCGGGGAGGTGGATTGTAGGGCTTGACGGATATGCCTTAAAGGACCCTCCATTACTGAATGGAGAACGCAGCTGTTGCTTCTTGACAAATGAATGTCGAGCATGACATGAACATTTTTAAATGCTGCAATCTTGAATTTTATTTTATGTTCAACCAGAATGTTGTTATCTTTGAATCTTTGGCAGTGGATTTTCTCTGAGCTGTTTTGGAAACAACGAGAGACAAGGCAAGAGCACATGCAGAGATACATAGCACGAAAGCCGAAAGACAAACAATTGGTTTTTAAAAATAAACGAAAAAAAGTCAAATAGCACAAATAGCAAACTTTTCCATAACGAATTTACATAAAAAATTAAGCTATTTTTACGCAATAGAAAATTTAAAAAAAAGTATAATTTTTTAATTAGGGGCTCGCCAAATTTTTACTTCATATTGAAACTTTGTCAAATTCATAAATCTTACTTTTTTAATGTTTCTTATTCAACAATAATGAATTTCTGGTCAAAGAAGAATTCGGCTGATTTTGTAGCGTCTTTGGTAATTTTATAGCTCTAAAAATTTTAAAAGTAAGGGGTTCGGACCAAAATGTATCGAATGGGATGAGTACAAAGTAGGTTATGTGTGCGAGAACATTGATGGATAGCTCTCGTATTTGGAATGAGAAATATAATTCTTGAATACAATCTGGTTAAGAACAGAATAAGCGGTCTTAAAGTAACTACAAAACGTGACTACAAAACAATCGGCATGTGAAACTGGAAAGACTTGGCACATGCTCATGACACATGGATGGCAATTGTGGAGAGAGCCAAAACTCATGTCGAACGATGATTATGATCAGAAAGGATTCCTATGAGATCGTGGAGGATATCGTTTTTGAGAGTTAAAATATAACATCGATTTTAACTGAGAACTCAAATATAAATGACTGCAAACAAACTATTTTTTTCTAGCAATCAATTTGAAGATATGATGATCTACGTATGTTTTAAACTTAAAAAAATAGTATATCCTATTTAAAGAGTATGAATAATCATAGGCATATGGAAAATAATAAAAATAATTAAAATCGCAAAAAACAATTTGGTCTGCCTTTAACTATACTTTTGCGCGCAGTCTAGATTTATCCACAAGTTTTTCATTGCGGTCGCACAAGCAATGCTCGATATTGTTCTTTGAAAGCCTGGATAGAAGAATTTTCTGATGATGTCAGAGTTCAAAATAACAAATAAAAGCATAATTCTTCTAGTAATGTCAATCTTTAAAAGTTAAAATTACGTTTCGATCAGATAATTACAATTTGTTGCAGTATATTTCTTCTTTAAAAATATCTAAATCTAGCAACCGGAACTGGTGTTGATAGGTTCAAAATAAAAAATTTAAAATAGATTTTCTTTTAAAACTTTTTAAGTATCTAACGTTTATTTCTTTTTTAAATATCTATCGATATTTAAATTGGAACATCTGTTTGTACACAAAAAATACTAAAGAAGCAGAAAACTAAGAGCAGAAAGAACAAAGGCAAAGGTAACGTGATGAAGGTAACTTATTCATGCTGAAACTTTCAGACATCAATTAGCCAACTCAAGAAACTGCCTACGATTGCATATCTGATTGATAAACTGTACTGCAATTGAAAAAAATCGATTTTTAACTAGAATGGCTATCGATTATAATAATAATTCTTTTTTCTTTATTAGTTCATTAACAATCTAACATTCGCAATTGTGATAAAGAAAAAAGTTGCGTAAAATCAGGCTGAGGTTTTTGAAATTTGAGGGAGCTAGAATAATCAACTTTGTTAAGAAACTTTCAGCTTGCTGCACATACTGCTCAAGAAAAGAACAGGTTAAGATTTTACAATAAAAAAAAGGACTTCAAAATAAATTCGCTTCTTATTCATATATTCCTGTAACAACAAACTCAAGTTTCATTATTATTTTTTTATACCTACCGTTTGTCCATAGCAGTTATCCATTCCATTGCCATCTTTAACTTGTATTTTATATTAAATTCTACCACACGAATAAATCTTATTAGTAATATTAATATATGTATTTAACGAGTTATAATTTATATCAATTTTTTGTTTATTTGATTATTTGATTATTTGTTATAATTATTTTTTTTATTTTGTTGTAATTTAATTTAATCAACGATAAAGTATACGAAACAGAACTTTGTTTTAACGCCTCAGATTTTGACTTTTCCAAACATTTTTTTTCCACGTAATCTAACTAAATCCAAATGTTTACCTAAGGCCACACCACAACTTTTGCTTTAGAAATACAAAAATTTAATGTTCCAACGTTTGAATTTTTGTAATAAGCGCGTTAAGTTCTCAACTTAGGATTCCGCACACACACATACGACACGTAAGTATAATAAAAGGCAAACGAAAAACGACATCCTCAAAGTTGTGGCTATGTCTTACACTGCAAATAAATTCTTTTCTTTTGTTGGTAATATGTTATTTGTTGAAATTTTTCAATCGAAAATTCATATTGAGTTGTAAGACACTCAGTTGGCCTTGGTTGGTGGCCTTCGGTTTGAAAATTTAATTTAGAAAAACATTGTTAAAAATCGCCTCCTCGTACTTTCTCACTTAAATAAAATTATATTCGATTTATATGGTATAACGTCGATGTCATTCGTTGAGCATTTCATCATCGATTTGCTCGGGATATTGGTTGTCATTCAAATAGATAAGACATGGCCGCAATATACCGCGATGATTATCCTGCAGCTCGCGTAGCGGACCTGTAATGATTAATAAAAATGTTATTAGTAAGAGTCCTGTAGTAGAACCTATAGATTGTGATAAGACGTATGCGATATTATTAAGCTACGATTACTAAAAGAGTTCTAAAAATGAAATAAGCTAAATTACAGCAGAGATTATATTTTGACTACTTTAGAAGTTAGATATGGTGACACTGGTGACACTGTCTTGTTTCTTTCTTTAAACATGGACCCGAAAGGCCCGGATACGCTCACAAGGATAGCTAAAGTAAAAGTGCCGCAGGCTTAAGACCTATGAGGTCGAAACTCATACAAGAAAACATTTCTATGTATGACAAAACAGTGCAGTCAGTAAGAGCGAAAATGAGCGCAAGAGCGACAATCTCTTGCAAAGTGCATGTGCTAGCTGCGCTGGAGCAGAATTGTGTATCCGTTTCATGCGCGCAATGAAACTTGAGAGTCTGCCCACATCTCGAAAGACCTACAGAAACAAGTACTTAAGAGTTTTTGATCTTTAGGTAGCCGATAGTTGTGTATTATAAGAAATATCTAAACTACAAATAATACTAAAATTGCATCATATAATAGTACAACTTTGTATTGCAAAAACTGTTCTTGTTATATTATTATAAAAATATATTATAATAATAATATATTTAAATTTTTATTCATTTATTTTTCTTGAACATAAACTATTGTTTATAAAGAAGAGAAGTTCGCACCATGTAAAGTCAATTTAAGCAAATAATCACTTCAAGAGATAAAAGAAGATATCAGTTTTAAAATATGACTGACAACCTCGATGACAAGTAACAAATAGATTTTTATGATTACAATTTTCGGAGTTAATAAATATATATTTTTCTTCGCATTACGTGAAACTAAATAAAAGTTCAAATTCATGTTCTTTTTTGTACTATATGAATAACAATATCTTAATTTGAATTTTAATTGGGACTCCACTTCGTACTGGGAGCTCCTAAGCAAACAACCAAAAAAGAAATTTACGAAGGTAGCGAACTAAAGAAGTTCACCCACACAGCTCATTTTCTTAATTCCGTTCTTATTGAGTCAATCTACGACTATTCTTATATAATTTTTTGTGCTTGCAGCATTCCCGGAAATCTTAGGTCTCAGTATACGCAAGCAAAAATATGTTCTTTCGAACAACTATATTATATCGAGCAAGTGAACAACTGAAGTATTGACGTCGTTCATTTATCGATAAAAAACGCAATGTAGTTATGTTAAATGAACTAATTTAACTCACTTTAATAATGATGACATTATTCTTTAAATTTTAAGTGTATTGATCAATTTAAAAAAATATATACGCAGTTAAGTTTTTATTTTCGTCGAACCCTTTTTATATTAGAGAACCACTTTGGCATCACGCTGAATTATAATGAACTATACAATACTGCATAATGTAGGATAAATCAAGACAGTGTCACCTTTGGTATAAGCAAGAAGCGTGCTATACTATAAGAAAAGGTTGTGAGTGAAAGATCTCAAAAAAAAAAAATATATGTGATTTAACTGTATAGTCTATAAATATTATAGAGTATTTATGTACGGAGACAATTTCGTAGCTTTGTTTGCTGTTGGTAAAGCTACAACTGAAAACCGAGCTAATGTTAGTTATTATTGTTCACATACCTATTTTAGAGTCAAAGCTACTAAAATGGACTTCTTTGCAAATGCACAAATGTGTGTGCTTTTTGTAGGTATTAGTTTGTATGTGTTTGCTCATATGTCTCTCTTTGTAAGGGTATTAGTGTGTGTCTGTGGGGGTGTGTGTGTGTCCATCTGTCATTCTATATATGGCTAAAAGCAGCCCAAAGGCTTAATGCATATTATTGTTTGCCAAAAACAAAGGCATGCAATACTGTTCCGAATATCACTTTCGCTAAAATTAAAGTGTATATGAAGTTCGCTTATTTCAACTAAAGCATGTTTTAAAATTAATTTTGTTAAAGTTAATTTAAATTACAGCTCTTTTTACTAATATATTAACCCACAAAATTCTATTAGTTTTGCATAAATTCGGTTTTTATTCAAAAGCGAAAATCGGAACAGTTCCGATATGAGTCTTTTTTCAGGCAAGTTAGTGTGCGTGCAAGCATGTCAACTGCACATGTTTGTATTCGTAAACATGCGTGTGTGTGTGTGTAAATAAAAAATTCCTAAAATTCACAACTGTCATAAGCCAAAGTGCTCTTTACCAAGCAAATAGAGAATTTTTACGTGTGTCGGATAAAAGTTTGACGCACTTCTTTTGCACAGTTCCTAAAAAAAGAAAAACCAAAAAGATAAAATAAACAAAAAAATACATCCTTGCACTTTGTGTTGGCTACTTCTGGCATATTATTAAATTTTTATACTTTTTTTCAATCTAGTTTCAAGGCACAATGGAGAAGAGTAGATAGACAGACATAAATCAACTTACAACTCATTTGCCTAAAATTTTTTGTTTCATTTTGTGGTTATCGATTATATCAAAATAAACCTAAATTTATTTATTTATTATCATTAGTGAACATTGTAATCTACGTATTTACATAGCTGAATTTTTGTATAACTAAATATATATAGTCTACTATATTTACGCAAATACTGCATTATCTACAAAAGTTCACATTAGATGCTATATATGTATATATCTTCATTTTTGCGCATTTCATTTGGCGTCATTGGAAAACAACGGTATTACGTTTTTGCACATATCTATAAAACATTATTTTTAACTATTCTGAACAAAATATGCCCATAAATAGAAATGCATGAGTTCCCTTGGAATCCCAATAAAAGCCAATTTTAACTTCTAATAGCAAGAAAATCGATAGTTTACAATTAATAATTAGGCAGTAATTGCCTAATATTTATGCTATCTCAGTATGGAAATTATCTCATTTAATGAATCGAATTAAGCATTTAAAGTTTGGAATGTAAATATATGTGTGAATTTCGACAGAATTTACAAAAGTGTAATTGTTTTAAAAACTTTTTGTATATATATTTCCTCTCGTTGTTGCCTTCTTTGAAGTGGTTTTTGGTACCACAAAATACTAAAGATTTCACTTTTTATACACGGAAATATTCACATTGACTTTCTAGTGAAATAGATGAAGTTATTTTTAATTTTTTAAAAGAAAGAAAATGAGAAAATATAGTTTTTCGAAGTTCGAACTTGATTTGGGTGCTAGATCGAAAATCCTAATATAAAGTAATCCTTTTTAAGTGCAAAACTGCTTCCTTTTGTCTGGTTTTGAGAACGTTTGTTGCTTATTTCAATATTTTGTTACTTAGCAGTATTAACCAAATTATTATAATGCCTTATTATGTAGAGCTTATGTCATTTAAAAAAAATATAATAAGTATATTTTAAATAAGATAAAGTATTAAAAAATGCTACAATATTAGATATTAGTTAGATTAAGTATTTTTGATAAATTCTTATTTTATCGATTATTTTTAGATTTAAATCGCAAATTTTTGCCGACTTATCGAAACTAGATCTTACCTTTTGCACCAAGAGCTACAAAAAGTGAAAGTTGGGAGTTATTTCAAAGTATAATATGGAATACTTTGTTTATTGAAAAAGTTGTTATTAATAGTAAAATCCAATAAACGACAGAAATTTTACAAAATTTTGGGTTTTAAAAATTTGGGTTTTCTTTTATAACTTTTTCAACTTTTGAGGCATACATGATTGTCAAAAAGATCATATATAGTTTTTTTGTTTATTTAATTAAATGGTTTTCGAAAATCAATTTAGCTTTGATATTTTATTATATTAATATATTTGTTTTTCGAAACAAATACAATTTAAGAGGCTTCAAATAGTTAGGACTAGTCATAATGAGCGGACTTGATGTGCTATAAAAATATTCGCCTAATATTTCCGATTTCAAGTTTTCGTACTACCTTTCTTTTATCTATTTAGCTATTTATTTTCTTTTTTTCATACAAAATGCAATTTGTTTTTTTAGTTTGCAAAGACACAATAATATTTATGAAATGCACCGTTTGAGTTTATATGTTTGTCAGTCCGAAAAAATATATGCTAAAATTTTCATACATTATTATTAGCCAACTCAAGAAACTACCTACGATTGCATATCGGATTGATAAACTGTACTGCAATTGAAAAAAATCGATTTTTAACTAGAATAGCTATTGAATATATGTCTGATGACTAATACAATAAAATAACGATAATTCTGAGATCTGAGATCTTTGCGAAAGAGTGTGCCAGCACTTTATATACTTCATATTTATACATAATACATTTACTATATATAGCCTATGTGAGTATTGTTCCTATGCAGCGCCTCAACACATATGCTTATCGATAGTGATAAGCCCGATAAACTTTACCAACTAAATTGTACGTTTCATTTTCTCATACTCAATAACACTTTCAGGATAGATTATCTTTTATACAGATACGTATATATGTGTGTATATGTGTGTGTCCGTGCGTGTGTTTTTTTTAATAAAATGGTCGTATTGCAGTTTTGTGGCTTTGGACTCTGTCTTTCCGTCATTTAATTTATACTTAATGGAATTTCGTACAAATTGTTGGCAAGTTTTTCTGCTCAAGTTGCATTTCAATTATACAAAAGTTTCGGGCTAAAAACGTAATCTAACTTTGCAGCTACTTCAAGTTGCACAAAAGTTACACATAACATGGGGCTGCAAACTTTGAAGTATTCGGTAATTCTGAGCCACATCTAATAAAACTTGGCCACTTCGGAGGCTAAAAATTTGTAGCTGTTTGCTTTGGCATGCGCTATGCTCTGAGTTAGTGAGATGCCAATTTAATGAGTTTAATGAGTTGAGACGACTGGGGGCACTTACCTGGCTCTAGCTCGATCCTGATATTAGTGCGCCTGGGGCAGAGGCGCCAGGTGTAATATATGGTAAAAAATAGAACTAAAAACGTAAAGCAAACAAGGCGAAAATTCAAATCGTAAATAAAATCGCAGTACTGATCTTCCAACATTCGGTCAAACTAGGTGTAGGTATATGCAGCTAAAAGTGGCAAGTAAATGAGGCGCAAAAAATAAAACTAGTGAATATTTATAGTATAATTAGATAAATAGCGTACTATTAGTTGCAATTTCTAAGTGTTTATTATTTGGATTAGTTAATAATTAGAAAAGTGTTTGATATTTGATATATTAATATATGTAAGTATATATATTTGGGTTGGGATGCATTTTATAAAGAGTTATTACAAAATATATTTTATAGTATTAGCAAAATTGTTGGGTTAGTTGATTTTTTAATAAAGAAATGTAAGCTATTTTACAATTGGCCATATTATGCAGTTATTGTTTACCGATTTCTTATATAAATATATGTATTTTTTTTTTTTTTTTAATATATTAATATTATTTTTTTGTTAAAAAAAACTTTAGCTTAACACTTTAGGCTGGCTATAAACAACTGCACTTGTTCGTTGCGTCGCGAATTTTATCGCGAGATCTGTTCCCAAATCCTGTAACTGTATTAAACACAACACAAATATTATTTTATTTTTTTCACAAGAAATTTCAAAAATTTTTGCAACTAAAAATTTTCAAATTTACTATTTGAATTACACATACAAGTGATTTGATTAAGAACCAATTTTCCAACTCTGGCTTTTTTTCCTGGTATTGCTTTCGAGCGCTTTCACGTCCGTTTCGTTCCTTAGTCGCGACGCAACTGTTTCAATGAGTACCGAATGCGGAGCGCTCTTCACCACACACATAGCCGAAAAATTGGATAGGCACCCTGCCTGCCTGGCCTGGTCTGGTCGGGCAGGTGAGTTTCTTTCTTTTGTGGGTGATGGGCTGGGTGGTTCGGTACATTTCGGTTTGGTTCGCAATTGGAATGTGATATTGTGTTGAGTGGAGTGTTGACTGCTTGCGGTCTTATTTTTTTTTTTTTTTTGCTCCTAGTATTTTGGCGCGTCTTTTTCTTTTAGCAACAAGTTTTATGCTGCACAGTGGGTCGAAAATATTTATAAGCGGATTTGATTGCCAACAGTAAGTAAAGGTTTCAATAAATAATCATAATTAAACGTAATGATAGTGTTATAATAATATTAGCTGAAGGTTTATAGTTTCATACTCACAACATGCATACCTTATAAAGAAGAAGTGAATTTTATCTTGAAAATTTAACTTCAAAAGTATTTGATTAATTGCTGTATTTTGATTGAAGAAGCCGAGATGCATTTGCTTGGCGATCTTATATGTAAAAATATTGTACTAAAATGTATAAAATTCTAAAGCTACAATTTGAAAAAATATCAAACGACTTTTGTATCAAAATGATTTCTATTCATATTGTATTAAAATTAGTAATTTATTTATTTTATTTAATTTAATAATTATATATACAAATAGTTTTTTTGTATTCAAGTGTTTCGGTAAGTGTTTGTCCATAAGAGAGAATAAAGGTAAAACTGCAGAAAGAGGTTTTTATTTTTCATATTTTTCAAACTGTAGCGGGTACAAATAAAATAAATCTATAGATATATGAATAACGTATAATAGTTAATAGGGAAGTATTGCCGCGCGCTTTATAGTTTTCAGGTCCAAAATTATTCGAAGCTTAATTTAGTAAACAAAAAAGATTGAATTATATTATGACTTTTTACCTGTTGAAGAAAAATAATCAAGAAAAATATTAATATATACCACTGTTCATTGCATTTCGGCCGAAACGTTCTACCACGATTTAGGCTTTATTCATTCTTCAAAACTATTACTATTGTTTTACCTTATAACATTTGGCACACTGTTTATATTTATTGATTACATTCAATGTCTTTGCCGTTAACGACAATTTAAGAAATGGCTATAAAATTGAATAACAAAAACATACTTTAAAATAATTGTGAATAAATAAAGCGTAAATTTTTAAAGCTTTTTGTGATCCCACAGCAGAAATAAAAAATAATATTTTTTACATTTTTAAATCTTTAAAATGCTTCTGTACTATTTGAGCCCATGCTGGGCAATCTTTTTTATTGGGAATTAACATTATATGAACAATATTAATATTTTTAATATTATTCTTTGTATCGAATTTAGTTGTGCTTACAGCAAAGTGTTGCAACATTGTATTTATATTTCCACCCACACCCCGCTCTCTATGCATCGACAGGTTGCTGCCTTTCAAAAATCTTGGCAAAATGTGGCAGCAACATTTTTATTAATTTCTCTCCTAAAATGCCTCTCCGATTCTCGCAGTCAGTGAACAGCATTTGTTGCTGTGCAACAAACTGTTGAGCTGTTTGGTGAGTCTGCGCAAAGGCGCAACTTTTCAACAGTTGCAGGGTAGACCTACCCCACTACCCCCGCTGACACTACTAGAGGCCGTCATTGCCCATAGACAACCAAACTTTTGGGGCAGTCAAAATGCAGCGCTCTGCAACATTAATATGAGTCGTGTTTGGGGGTAAGGCTCGACTGGGGGATACTCTGATTTAGTTCAATGGCTCGCACAAGACTACATACCGAAAATATAGATCTTAAATTAGTTTTACTTTAGATGCTCAAAACAATCCATAATCGGGATACCGTCCTCCATGATAGATAATTTATAAATTTTAACAAATTTATTCCTCTTGACTATGTTGTCTTCGCTTCAAAGTTGGAGTACGAAGATTTAAGAAGAGATAAGAGAACAATTTATAGCCAATTAATAATTAATAGAGACTTGCTTAGGCCAATATAGTCTTTTTGCAAACTGCTCGGTGGAAGTTTCGGTTTTAGAGGCAAGTACACTATCGATGGACACTTTGATGGATCTTTGCAATTGATGTGTTGTGTGACTTGGATGTTATCCGAATTCATGTTAATGACTTAATAATTTTTATTATTATTTTACCCTAATTCAAACTTTGCAAGCCAAGTCTGCAGGTGGCAAAGCCCCAGAATTTAAAAATTTTAAAATAACATCCTTTTTTAGAATTTACCACTTATATTTTTTAAAACCTGGCAAAATGAACCGCAAGATTGGCTCAAATAAGCCAATCAGATACATACTGTTGTACCAATAACGCTTTTTTTGTAGGCTTTAAATTAAACGAATGGTTTCATTTTTTATAATTAATAGTATTTTTTGATTTACTTGAGGCAGCATAAATTTAAGTATGAAAGTGAGAACTAGTATGCGTTGACTCGACTGAACGCTCCGAATTGGCAGTGAGAACTAATTCTAGCTGAAATTACAATAAGCGCCGATAGTGGCACAGCCTGCCTGTAGACGGACAACCTATAAGGCTGACAATTAATTTCGAGTTGTTTAACTTGTTAGTTTCCAAATAACTGAAATGATTTTTTCTATAATGTCTGACGTGTTTTGAAAATATATAGCATCCTTTATGCTTTGCATCTGTGAAGGGTATATATGATGACAACGTGAAACAATCAAAGTGTCAATTAAAATATGCATAACAACAACAATAACAACAACTGCAATAACAACTGGCTTCGTATTGCCATTAACCGACAAAGGGGCGTGAGTCATGATAAGGCGTGGTCAAGCAATGTGACAGCAACAAAAGCAGGAAAATGGCGTGTCGCGGTTTAAAGCATGCACAATCATGTTTGAATTTGTTTGTTCTTATCTCTCTGTGTGTGTGTGTGGTGGGGTGTGTGTGTGTACGTACGCGGGACAACTGTGGGTGAGTGTATCTAAAGGTGCGAAAATGCAAAAACGATTTCAATTGTTTCTCTCTCCACAGCTCCGCTTTTTTTTGCAGTTTCTTACTGCTGCTGTGGTTACAACCTTTACAATATTTACGATACTCCCGAGTGCCTTTATTTCCGCATGAATCATTCTCCATCGTTTGCTTGCTGTCCATTTAATAAATAAATTCTTTTCTGTCTACGCTGCGTATACGCTATGTCGGTGACTGCGCGTGTGTGTGTGTGTTTCTGTGTGTTTGCTTGTGCATCTGCGTGTGTGTGTGTGACTTGTTGTTGGTTCTGTCAGTCTTGTGCCTGCCTATCATAACCTTTTGCATGGACAACATGGCTTGGCATTTTAGCCGCTTTAACACTATGAAAAATTCTTGAGATTTTTATTTTCACCAATGCTGCAGCCTTTGGCTCTTGAATTTGTCATTGGTGGCTGCTCCCCACAATGAAAAGAAGTCGAATATATATTATATGTATGCATAAATGTGTATGTATTATATATGTATGTAGAAGCGTTGGAGCACATTTTACGCAGCCTTTAAGAGTTATGAGCTGTTATGTGATAACACTCCGTAATTATGATAAATGTTTGCTTAATAAAGTTTGTGATGTTTATGAAGTGAATCTGTCAAGCCATAATTTTATTCACTTCACTTGGTAATAAGCATTAAAAAAGAGACAAAATGGCGTACACAAAGGAGTGATTCTTTATGAATTCGAAGCATTTTTGGAAAATAAAATTGTTTTCACAATTTTGATATTATATTATTTTAGCTTAAAATTTTAACAGTTTTTTCAAAATTTCTTGATCACAAGTATACAATCAATTTCTTGCGTCAATTTCTTGCGCAAATGTATGTTCTACTAAATACATAAATGTGAATATATAACACAACAAACGGCCGTAGAACTGAATGCGTAGATCGCCAATTGAAACGGTAGCAATGTGAAAATGATCTCAACGACGAGATGATAAAGGGTCGAAATGCCGAGATAGCATACCTACTCATTAAGACGAGCATATGCCAAGCGAAAAAAGGGAAAAAAGGAGCAAGGAATTGGAAAAATAACACGTCATTTCTTTATGGACTTTGTATATATTTAATAAAAATTATTTCCTAAATCTTATATATAAGTAATATATGTTAACTAGGGGACCTCTGTATGCACTTCTTTGCGATTACTTAAAATTTTCAAAATGGTTCCTTCATAATTGCGTTCCAAAATAGCGTTCAGAAATTGGACTGCAAATAAAAATTAAAGATAATTAACATTTTTTTTTTCATTCAATGTCATGTGCATCCCCACTACACGTGAATAATTTTAAATGACTTGGAAAGAAAATGAATGCTATAATTTTTCTTCTTCAATCAAGTTTTTCATTACGTGTTTAGGCCAAACCTACCGAGTGCTCGTCAAATGATTGATCATCATTTTCGAGGTCCCACGTAATATTTGATGGCAAAATACATACAGCAAGATGTCGCACGTGAAATATTAAAACTTTCAAAATTGAAATGCGCACAGGCAGTACAAAATGTACAATACACATAAAAAAAGAGTACAGCTTTTAGGCGACGTTATATATAGTCGCTTCCTTCTATCACACAACGCTTTGTATGCTATATGCGTATTGCATACAGAAGAGAAACATATCTCTACTCAAATGCTCATAATTCACGAACCACTTGACAAAAAAAAGCTCAAAACCTTCGTTTCGTCAATACGAAAAAAATTTTCAAAATCCGCCAGCGGTTTCTGAGAACACCTGTGACTCACAAAAACACTGCTCGCCAGTTAAAAATAAAATTTATATGTATATAATAATAATGTTTGGAAATATCACATTAAGCTGTTTTTAATCTAAATAAACTTGGTTCCCTTCTTTTAAAATCCACAGTAAAGTGGCGTAGAAATTATGTAAAGTTAAAAATAGTGTAGGTGTAGTGAAAATAAATCCATTATTTCTGCAAAATATTGAGGGCTTTAATTACCATAATTAGAATGATCCGAAAATTGATTGATTGATAACTTTTTTTTTTTTTAAATGTAGTTCATTATGCATCACCAACTGCTTCGGAAATGAGACGATTTTGTTACGATTTAGCAGCGACTTACAGATGAAAATTCGCTCCATGAGGTTTTTTTGCGTTCACTCGTGTGGCACCCATGCATCGAGCTTCTTTTCGTATCCAGCCTTATTAAAAGGATTCCCAACAATTTTTTGTGTAATCTTTAACTCTTGGGCAATCGAAACAGTGCTTACACGACGGACTGACCGGACAATGTCCATGATTTTACCGACATTTTCGACAATTCACTTTCAAGTACGTGCATCGAAATTACCGGAACGGAATCGGTAAAAACAAAAATGCGCGTGATTTGTTTGCTTTTTCGTCCTTATCGAAGAAAAACGCTAAATATAGCGCATTTTCTCTTTCTTTGACGCACGTAATCAACCAATCACATAA
This sequence comes from Chymomyza procnemis, assembly GCA_035046065.1. Classification (NCBI taxonomy): domain Eukaryota; kingdom Metazoa; phylum Arthropoda; class Insecta; order Diptera; family Drosophilidae; genus Chymomyza; species Chymomyza procnemis. The sequence continues at coordinate 2,633,412 of JAWNOJ010000023.1, read as the reverse complement.
CACACAAAGCTCTTTTTAAGTATAAAATCTTTCCAACGATATCTTGAAATAGAAACCGGAACGGACTTGTACAACACGAGATATTGATAAATAACGCCATCAATTTTAAAAATAATGGATATCATTTGACTACTGCCAATATGTAACTGCAAATAAAATGCTCGACTCTTTTTGGTATTGGATATAAAATTGATTAAACTAATATGTATAGGGGTTTCAACGACGACAGGTGATTTTTAAAGTGCTTGCTTTTGTATTTCAATACAATTTTAATTCAACTTAAACGCGGCTGCAATGCATTTATGTGGTATCCCACAAACAAATTATTTATTATTGGCTTTCAATAGTTGAGAGCTTGGCGCTAAAGATAACTAATATACTTAACATAGATCCATTCTTGCCGTCTTCGATACCTTTGATAAATTACGGAGCATTGATGCCGTCGACCATAAAACAAATGGTGACTTTTTTAGGATACAATGTAATTCTTGTGCCAATTATTTCTTCTTCAATACTTAACGATTAAATAATTATCTATTTTATTCTTAAGATCTCGAATTTGTTTCAAATAAACGTGCGCTTTTGCAAAGTTACAAGACTATATGGCCTACCATGCACTAATCGGTACATAAAACTCTACTAAGAAAAACAAAAAATAAAAAAAATCGGTTAAGTAAATTAAGTTGCTAGAACATTTGACATAGTTATATAGTGCCCAGTTCACATTATGGACGAAGTTAAAAAAGCATTCAAACTAATTAATCTCCCTTCTATCGCCAATATTTTCGACAGTGTATTGAATGGTTTGATTTTATGTACTATAATTCGTTGACTTAGAATCTTTTTTCCAGGACCGCTTAACTGCGGTCGGATTACAGCACTCTGAGTCCCCTATACCTCCTCGGGGGAGGCTGTAACCCCTAGAGGACGCGTCGCAGGTAGCGGAAAGCGAACGCCTCCCAGATATGGTTGGTAGGAGGGAAATCAAATACCTCCCGCGGACCAAACAGCCAACCCCTCTTCAGGGTCTAAACGGAGTTATGCGATGGGCTGACGACCCGTCCTTGTAAAACAATACTTGTCACGAGATTTGAACTTTCGCCTCGGATACCAATACCTCCTGCTAAAGTTAGCATATTATTTCTTCTATAAAGGGTATTTAAAATTCTGTTACCTTAAAGCAAAATATTTCGACAGTTTCCGGTTGTTGTCGTTAACTTCGTTGTCAATTTTGTTGTTGTTCCTGTTGCTGTACTGATGGTGCATTAGCGCACATTGATGGAATGACATTGTTATCCAAAGGTGATTCAGACGTGTTTAAACATGGTCTGACGAGTCTGTCACAAACTGAAGTTAGTCTGTCTAAAACCGCACCAGACCAGACCAGTTAGTTGTGCATACACATGTACATTGTCTGGTCTCTGGTAGGTGCATGCAGCATGTATCCATTACATGCTTGCCAAAATAAAATTGGAATAGCACATAGCATGCCCTGTTGATGATTTTAGCATCATTATATACACCATAAGAGTGTGTTGGTTGACTGGATATTGTAGTTTAAGTCTTGGTTACATTAACGTCATTTTATATATAAGTATGTATGTACGTATGTATATATTTGTTATCCTCGTCTGGCAGAGGAAGCCAACAAATGATTTGTACAAATTGCCTATTAAAGTACGCTAATCCATTATGCCACAAATACTTGTTATATAAAAGTTTATGTATATAAATGTGGTGTGATGTGGTGTATGTATGTATTTGAATATTATTAAAATATGCCGTATAACTGGCATTTTATTGGCTTATGGGCTTATCGATGTACGCACACACAGAAACAATTACTACACAGATGCGACATCTTTCGAGCCAATTACATGACAACAAAAACAATGTCGACAACAACAATAAAAAAACCACAAATCAACAAGTTGGACATGTAATAAAATAATGAAATATTTTCGACAACGTCGCGACTGGAGGACTTGAAATATTGTTATTTTCTATAGCATACTTATATGCGTTTATACAATTTAAATTGGGAAATTTCCGAGTAAAACATTGTTACTATCTTTCTATCCTTTCATCATTCTATGTTTATATATTTCTACATTTTTCACTATCTTCCCATATTTGAATCTTTCGAACAGTATATCTTCTATCTTTAAATCGACTTTTCTATCTTTCTATCTTTCTATCTTTCTATCTTTCTATTTTTCTATCTTTCTATATTTCTATCTTTCTATCTTTCTATCTTTCTATCTTTCTATCTTTCTATCTTTCTATCTTTCTATCTTTCTATCTTTCTATCTTTCTATCTTTCTATCTTTCTATCTTTCTATCTTTCTATCTTTCTATCTTTCTATCTTTCTATCCTTCTATCCTTCTATCCTTCTATCTTTCTATCTTTCTATCTTTCTATCGTTTTATCTTTTTATCTTTCTATCTTTCTATCTTTCTATCTTTCTATCTTTCTATCTTTCTATCTTTCTATCTTTCTATCTTTCTATTTTTCTATCTTTCTATCTTTCTATCTTTCTATCTTTCTATCTTTCTATCTTTCTATCTTTCTATCTTTCTATCTTCTATCTTTCTATCTTTCTATCTTTCTATCTTTCTATCTTTCTATCTTTCTATCTTTCTATCTTTCTATCTTTCTATCTTTCTATCTTTCTATCTTTCTATCTTTCTATCTTTCTATCTTTCTATCTTTCTATCTTTCTATCTTTCTATCTTTCTATCTTTCTATCTTTCTATCTTTCTATCTTTCTATCTTTCTATCTTTCTATCTTTCTATCTTCCTATCTTTCTATCTTTCTATCTTTCTATCGTTCTATCTTTTTATCTTTCTATCTTTCTATCTTTCTATCTTTCTATCTTTCTATCGTTCTATCTTTTTATCTTTCTATCTTTCTATCTTTCTATCTTTCTATCTTTCTATCTTTCTATCCTTCTATCCTTCTATCCTTCTATCCTTCTATCTTTCTATCTTTCTATCTTTCTATCGTTTTATCTTTTTATCTTTCTATCTTTCTATCTTTCTATCTTTCTATCTTTCTATCTTTCTATCTTTCTATCTTTCTATCTTTCTATCTTTCTATCTTTCTATCTTTCTATCTTTCTATCTTTCTATCTTTCTATCTTTCTATCTTTCTATCTTTCTATCTTTCTATCTTTCTATCTTTCTATCTTTCTATCTTTCTATCTTTCTATCTTTCTATCTTTCTATCTTTCTATCTTTCTATCTTTCTATCTTTCTATCTTTCTATCTTTCTATCTTTCTATCTTTCTATCTTTCTATCTTTCTATCTTTCTATCTTTCTATCTTTCTATCTTTCTATCTTTCTATCTTTCTATCTTTCTATCTTTCTATCTTTCTATCTTTCTATCTTTCTATCTTTCTATCTTTCTATCTTTCTATCTTTCTATTTTTCTATCTTTCTATCTTTCTATCTTTCTATCTTTCTATCTTTCTATCTTTCTATCTTTCTATCTTTCTATCTTTCTATCTTTCTATCTTTCTATCTTTCTATCTTTCTATCTTTCTATCTTTCTATCTTTCTATCTTTCTATCTTTCTATCTTTCTATCTTTCTATCTTTCTATCTTTCTATCTTTCTATCTTTCTATCTTTCTATCTTTCTATCTTTCTATCTTTCTATCTTTCTATCTTCTATCTTTCTATCTTTCTATCTTTCTATCTTTCTATCTTTCTATCTTTCTATCTTTCTATTTTTCTATCTTTCTATCTTTCTATCTTTCTATCTTTCTATCTTTCTATCCTTCTATCCTTCTATCCTTCTATCCTTCTATCTTTCTATCTTTCTATCTTTCTATCGTTCTATCTTTTTATCTTTCTAAGCTATCTATCATACCACCTTTCTATTTTACTATCTTTCTATCAGTATACCTTCTATCTTTTATCATATAATATTTCTATTTGTCTATTTTTCTATTCGTCTATATGTATTTCTAACTTTATACGTATTTTTATTCTAATGTTAAATCTTTCTTTCTTGAAAATCTTTCATCTAAAAAATTTTAAATTTCATTTAAAAAATAGTCCTTATAGTCTGTACTTCAATTTATATTTCGAAAACTTCTCTCATAATAGATTTATAGCACAAGAAAAATTTCATCTCACATAGCACTGGTTCTTCGTCAATATTACACCAAAAATACTCATTTTTACTTATTCCTTCGATTTGGCTGCCTGTAGTCCCATACTTTTCAAATAACTTAAAACTCAATAACTTAAAATCTTTTGGAATTGCTGATTCACTTTATCAATGGTACACATTGTACCGAATGCAGAAGAACTAAAATTGAAACAGATTGTTAATAGAATTTTTGTTTAAAAAGAAACTCTATGTAGTTTTCAAAAGAAGATAAAACTTTCATTTTATTTAACTCAAAAATTATCATATATGCACACTTCAGTATGGAAATGACAATTAGTATGCTCAACTATACCGAGAATTCTTTATTGGAATTTATTGAATTTCTCGAGCTTATGGAGTGCCTGCAGCTCCAACAATATTATTTTGTGCATCTCAAAGTAAAAATGTTTTCTCGAATTCCGTATTGCCAATTAGCCATGTGGATAGAAAAAAGGAATACAAATGACACAAGAACGAAAAAAAAAATGTCATCAATATAAAAGGAAGCATTGCACCCACGCAAGTCAAGTTAATTAAATGAATCTACGTCAGTTAATTAAAGTGTAGACAAACTGCTGTTGCAATATTGTGTGGCACATTTGGTCGCAATCGAGATGAACTGCGGCAACAAAAGCCGTGCGTCACATTTAAATCTATTAAAACTGAAAGATAACAACTAAAACGAATTACAAATATGCTAAGAAAATTAGGGAAAGGTAAAAAAAATTTTTAATTGGCATCATGAGGAGTTGAAAGCAACTAGATCATTCTTCATCTACGAAGATATTGTATATATTAATAAGGCTCTGATAGCAGTTTGGCTTTATAAATAAAGTCAGATGATGTCACTATCTTCTCTTTTGATTTAAAGCCGTTTCCGTCCCAACTGAAGAAAGACTATAAAAATTCTTACCTATCTTAAAAACATTAATGATAAATCTATAGTGTGCCTAAAGAAAAATATCATTTTAGAAAACATTACCTTGGCCACTGGGGTGTCCTTTTCGAACAATAATATAATAATAATATAATAACAATTATAATAATAATAATCGCATTGAGAATGCCTTGAAATAAAATCAAAATTATAAACACATGTTTCTTCCAAGAAAAACTAAATTAGCAATGTTAATAAGCCAAGCTGTTGATTATCTCTGCAATTTCTAAAAGCAATTGAAATATTTTCTTAATGAGTTCCACAGAATGTGCTCTTCAAATAAACTACTAAGTAAATCTGGTACAAGCTGCGACAAGTGGCAACAAGTTGCTTGCAAACACACAAACACACACCCACAGATACATTCACAGATACTTACGAAAGCTTTGTTGTTGTTGCTGCAAATATACTTAATGGGCCATACTTTATTAGCTGAGCTTTACCTCTATTCCCCATTTGCCCTTGAAAGCCAGACAATCTCATAATTATTTATGCATATTGTAATTTTGTAAAGCAGCTTATGAGAGATTTCGAGCGAAGCAAATGCTTTCAAAAATTTTTAATGCCTCAAATATAATATTAATAAGCTTATATTTAGGGCTTTGTATGTGAATGGATATGATTTCTTACCATAACCAAATTTAGCATTTGCTTTAACAATGCTTCGAGACAAATTGCAAGATACGTAAAGGACTCTTCTATGCAATTTAATGGGTCTACCACACAGCAACAACGTAAGAGTCAATGACTCCATGTATAGCTAAAGCGGCAGAGCTTCTACATAGTAGTCTATATCCTTATACACTTGGAGAAAAATTCCATATACTAGATATAGAAAATGTAAAGGTAAAAAAAATGTATAAATATCATGCACAATATAATTTAGAAGAGAGTTAATATGCTTAACACAAAGTTTCAGGCCTTTGGTATATCTGTGGAGTATGAAAAACCCTAAAACTCCAATTAACACAGTGGTTCGATTTATATACATACTACTGGTTTTCTAAGAACATTTATGAATAATTCTAATGATAAAACATTCTTCACTTTTCATCTGTAGAATTTAAGCTTTACTGAAAAATAAAAAAACATTATTCCTCTCAATTCAAAACTGTTTAGCGTTTCTCATAAATAATTGCTGAAAATGGTATTAGTTTTTTGTAAAAAAGAATAAAGTGCTTATTTAACAGCATAACACTTAGCTCGCTTATCATCACCAATATTTCGTCCTTTGAGGACTACGTACGCATTATTCTTCCATATTTCATAAGCATACGCCATGTTTCTACAGTCAGTACTTCATTAAAAGCACAGCAAAATGCGGTATCTCAATAAAATTTGAAATATCCATGAGAAAATAATAATTAATGCTTACTGTTTCTTATTTTTTCGTCTTATAAGGTAAATATTAAATTAATAATTGTTTATAATAAGTTTTAAATAAAAAGAACTTGCTATGGAAACACATTAGTTTCTTTCAGTGTATAAATAAATATGTGAAACAGACTTTCCGCCTGTACTTGGCGTGATGTTGTCCTTGCCGGAGACTATGCATGTGCATTTGACTGTGTGTATCTGTGAGTGAGTGAGTGTGTCTGTGTGTGTGCGTGATTGCGCCCTTGGCATTCTGGGACAGTCTCTTCTAGCTCAAATGTTGCCACTAAAAAACTAATTTCTCGCTTTGTTGAGCATAATTTTATGCAATTGTCTTTAGATTGCATTGCAAACTGAAAAAGTCCGTGTATTTGTGTGCGGGTGTAAATGGGGGTGTGGTAAGTGTGTGAATATTTCTTAATTATATTTAAAGTTTTGCGTCAATTGCTTGAGAGCTATATTATATGGTTTAAAATAAAGTTGTTTCTTACAGTTGACGCTACTGTTTGTTTTTTGCTTCCTTAATGAATGCTTTTAAAATGCGCAGAAGAGCAATCTGGCAGGCATATAAAAAGAATAATTAATTACCATTTCGCATGGATATTTTAACTTTTATTCAGTTACAGCACTCTGCTGTGCATTTAATTAACTGTGGACATCACATGGTGTATGAGTAATATGGTCAATGTCAGCCCAGCTCGGTATATTGCAGCAAATTGTTGCAATCAAAGCAAAAGTGCAACTCAGCAAATATGAAAATATGATAATCCAATTTATTGTTTTTTGCTTTTTATACACTGCGTACCCTCGCAAAGCTGAATTATTTCAGATGGTAACCTAGTTTATTTTTTTTTGCTGCTTATTAAGCATACGCAGCGTAGGCAAAAATAATATAATTTTTTATGCGTTATAATTACAAAAAACTTACACAGCGTTCGGTGATTTTCTTGCAAAAAAGTGCTGTGAGTTTTTACTTGCTGGAAAATTCTGCATATGGAAGGAATGGTGATAAAAATGTTTTTAAAGGCAGCATAGGTTTGGCAAACATTTAAATTTGAAAGAAATTAAATATTAAAATATATTTTAATTTTCTTAACATTTTTTTACACTTTATAGGGTAGTGGTCTATAAATTTGATTTTTAATGAAACATATGAAATGGAAATAAATTTATGAAAACGTTGAGTAGATCGTTGAAACCTTATGCTGCATTTTGGCCAATACAAATTTTTTAAGCACGCTCCTCATTTAACAATAACGTTCCGGACTTCGGAATGTATTGTATTAATTGCAATACCTTCTAGCTGCTCTTCAACCCAAATGAGATCATTTTTACCTTTTTGCGTATCCAACCATTTTCGATAGACAAATGCATAAATAAATCTCCATAGTGCAATTTAATAATTTGTTATCGCTGCTCATTTTTAAATCACTTTATTTTATATATTATACAGCAAACCCATCATACTTTATATGGCATATATTTTTACATTTACAAAACTTTATTCCGCTTATTTCTACTCCAATCGCTTCAAAAGTGGATCATACGCTATGATTAGCCGTTTAAAGAGAACAGTAAACTCCGCTTTATAGTCGCCTAATATCGGCTTTTTGCTGGCTATGCCAGTGCTAGTGCGCCAATTGAAACACCGAGGCGGATAAGCCATCACTACACTTTTCACAGCCAATTAGACGAAAATAAATATCATAATTATTTCAGCAACTTTAAGTATGCTTTTGAACTTTCTTACCAATACAACGGCCATTAAACGTTTAAAATAATTACGGGTTCATGAGCGTGCGCCAATAATAGGTTCTTTGACAGCACATGGAAAAATATAAACACGGGTATAAATAGTTATTGGGTGCATTGTACGACTTCAATGTTAGTATTATCAGCTGTGGAAAACTCACACAAAAGAAAAGGGGAAAACCCGAGCGTTAAAGTTATTTACATGCTGTTGGTGTTTCTGTTGCTCTTATGGCGTTTACACCTTTGCCTTACTTGCATCCATCCAAAAGCCCCACGCGCATTTTAATTTATTGGAAAAGTGTACGGCAGCAAACAAACCGGGTACCAACAACAACAGCGATAACAATAAACAAATATATATATATTTGTAAGGTATAAGTTTTAATTTTATTTTTTTCACTTCATTTTGCCAGACAAATTGATTCGCCATGGCTTTCGCTTCGGGATCATTGTCAGCAAGGGTAAGCACAGTGACGTGCCAAGCATTTCATCACCTTAACGCTGCTTACATTTGCATAAAGCAAAAGAAACCGGAACAAAAAAAAAGGCAACAAAAAAGCTGAAAAACAACAAAAAAAAAAGTTACAAACATCAATATTAAAGCCATGACGGCCCAAAAAGAAAAAGAAGAAAAATGTAGCATACTTTTTTGCGCACGAATTTAATGTTGCGCGCGGCTATGCTAAGTGGCCAGCAAAGCATAAAGATTTAGGCCAAAAGGCACGAAAACACGCACGCACACACTCAGACACACACACACACACGCATACACACAGATACACAAAGAAACACACACATAGGCACAGTGAGTGTTTATAGCACACTTGGGTGAAGCGCATTAAATTCAAGACTAAAACATTAAGTTAAGCCTCATGGCATTTAGGTTAGACACCTGTATATATAGTATTTACTCCATTTGCGTATGTGTGTGTGTGTGTGTGTATGTGTGTATCTATGTATGCCGGTATCTATGTGTGTGCGATTCTTCATGTTGCTGATTATATCGAGCTTATACGCCGTTATGCGATGCTTATCACACAAAAATCGCATTAAAGTCATTCCAGGCTCATAAAAAAGCTGTCCCTGTCATAAAGCTGATGCTGCTTCTGCTACTTCTGCTGCTCCTGTTAACTTGCCAAATGAGGGTCGACTGAAAAGTATGCGGCACAGCAGAAAAGGGTAAGTGAATTAACAATTCGCTTTGGCTTTTTTAGGAAACCTTTAAAAAATATAGTCTAAGTAAGAACTTGATATCCGCTTTGCAGTGAAGCTTATCGATTTGAAGACTATATTGATTATAAAATAAAAAAGCTATGTCCATCTCTATCTGTGTAATGACTTTTCCAAATTATTCGCATGAGTTTGATGTTCTTGATAAGCTGTCACTGCCCATTTAAAAAACCTTCTTGTGGCCTGCTCTCAGCACTGGCGGAAACCTGTCTTAGGTTTTAGGTCTTTTGTGATCTTTTAAGATTTCTTCATTAATAGCATTCTGACTACACCTGAGACTTTAGCCCTCTCGTCCGACAACTTCGTCAGTGATTGAAACTTATGAGGAAACACAACATTTTTCATTACGACTTGGTTCCTTACTTTTATGTCTACCTCTTAAGGCCCTCTTTTTTATATATACTTCTTTACAGTTTCGGGTTTTTAACGCCCTTTCTGTTGAATTTGATTTTTGAGTACTTCGAATCTTGTCTCGATTCATTCTATTGAACAACAATTTTAGTGCTGTCGCATTAGTACCATTAGGCATATCGTTGCGTATTGGAATAAAAACTTATATAACGTTCTCAAAGTACTTCTTTTCAAATAAAAGGTTTAATAAGAGAATTCTATTCAAATAAATTTCAGGCTTCCTTGTTTTAAGCAAATAAATTCTATGCTTTTTATGTCAGTGCAGGCGCGGTGTCTCGGCCGATTCAAAAAACTTGGAAAGAGTGTATGAGTCTTGGAGATATGTTCTGCGTTTCACAATCGTAGAGCAAATTAATTTGACCATCGCATTAACAATTCTGACTTTTATTTAGTGGAATTGTAATGACATAAACATAAGCTACTTGTTATAAATAATACTACCCTATTCTTCCCTTGTTTCAGCCGGGAACGACTTGACAAAATAGTCAAAAAATCTAGTCTTTCGAGCAACCCTCGTATATGAACAGAATCTTTTTTTCTTATTATTTATTTGTTTGGTAAAATCAGCTAAATATAAATTAATGTTGGGTCAGCCTTGTTGCTATGCTTGTGCTATTAATCCTGCAAATATTCACTAATTTTATTTGCATTACATAAATGGCAGCTAGATAAATACGCACACAAACAAGCAGTACTGCCTGCACATAAGATTTATTTATTTTCTAGCCATGAAAGCTTTGTTTAGTTATTTAATCAAGGGTGTCCCTGGTCATTAAATGTGCAAATGTACGTGGGCGAAAATAAACAAAGTGAGTAACATTTCTAGCCGCACTGCTCGATTTTTTTGTGTTTGTGTAGCTATGCAAAATCTTTTTGTGGCCCCTTGCTTGCTCATAAGACCCACAGGAGCTAAGAGCTAACAATACAATCGAACTGAAAATTTCAGTTTTTTTACACATTGCATACTTATGAATACAATTTAATTTCAATTTATATCAACGTATTGTGAGTATATCTTTTGATCTCTTTTGGATAGCAAACACTGCCAGAGGCAAATTTTTACAATATATTTCAAAAATATTGCGTAAAGTCGGGCGCGAATGCAATCGATTATAATTAAACTTGGTAGTTTTCCATACTACGCATTCGACAATTAAATTGTATTAAGAAACCAACGCCATTTGCCAGCCTATGTGAGCCACTACTATGAAGAAAGTAGTGGCAGGCAAGTGTATTCGTTCCGCCTTACGCCTTCCATCTCACTTCTAATGCATCAATAATTTGGTTTTTGTAAAGCTCAATTTCTATGTTGGCCTGAGTGAACTTAGAAGTGTCGAGAAACGAGCCTACATTGCGTATTTCATATCCCGGCAGTGTTTGCGTTTCTTGAATGCATATTTTTACCATCCGATTGCAGGCCCAATGCAATCTACTTACTATGCGGCAACAGTAACTAAACTACCTCTAAATATTGCTTTAAGAAAACTATACACTGATAAATTGAATTAAAACTGATTTTAAGTAATTTTGAGCCATTTGTTGTTAACCCTAATCTTCATCGAAAAGATTAAGTGTTATCTAAAAGTAATGATAAAAAAAATAAATATATCGATTTTATTAAAATTTAATTTTATACATACACTCAAAGCATTGCAGCAGATAACATCTTTAGAATAATTACAATTTATTAAGTCGACTGACATTTGGATTGATTTAAGAATATTTTCCATCTGGTATTCGCGCTCATAATCCTGTGTGTGCATTCATCTATTCCATTGACTGTTTCATACTCACATATAACAATAGAATTGAACAAATGCTCAATGTAATATAAGTAGTGCAAAATGAAATGCTAGTAAATATGTCAACTTCTGTTTGACAGTTTCTTAAGATTGAAGATTTGTCTTTTACAGTTTCTTGTACCTGACAAAATGTGACACTTTTTGCAAACAATGAAAATGTAGCGTCATAAAAGGGAGACCAAATCAGATAAAAGGAGACTTAAAGTTGCAACTCGGTGACTAGAATACAATGTCTGCATACACTAACAACGGCTAACGGGCGTCTACAGAAGTAGTTACTCAAATTATATTTAATTTTTTAAAAATAAATGCACTAAAGGTAAATTAATGTCAAATGGGTATATCCCTATAGGAGCTCACGGCTGACTATTTACTTCTTTGCCCTCATTTTCTGGCGGAATTTTGTACATGCCTACTATTACATAAGGAGTGTAGGGTAAGTGTAGGGATTTGTATTTTGTTAACTTAGTTACGCATTATGAAAAAGTTTCGTGTGTAAAATTTTGCGAATATTTTTTATATCAGGTTTTTCGTTTCGCAAGTCTGATTGCCTGCTCTGTAGGTTTCTTTAGATAAAAATTGCACGAAACCCAACCAAGCTCAGAAGGTATATGTTTAATAGTTCCAAAACCCAAATATTGTATTTAAGGCAAATATGCAGACTCCAGACAACTTGGAGCCAAAAGTCTTATTTATCGTTTAGATTTGCAAACATTAACAAAATCCTGTTCATTGCCATACGGTCCCTAACGGCCTTTACGAAAATCGACAATTGTCACTTTGACCTTGTTAAACTAATTGGAAACTTTATATTTAATTCTCTTCTAGATTTCGATACCTTCTTCGCCCTCTAAACCCAAAAGTCTACCTGTGACAGCTATCACTTCTTCTAAGGTTTCTCTTAAGTTGTTGTACATACTTTCACGGTATGCTCCAAACGCAAAAGAAAAGTTAATATGCTTCAAACAGCAAGTAACATCATGTCCTGATTCGATTAGTAGGTACTAGCTGCCAATGCATAACTGCACAAGGCAACCAAATAGAAGAACCTGGACCGCCGTTTCCACCTGGTAGCAATTGCCAGCAGGTGTTGCATGTCGTTTAGCGTTTCGCTTGATGCCTTTTTGATAAGTTGCTGTTGGAGCTGTGACATCTTTGTCGCAGGGCGACGACAAGTTGCCGTTGCCAACGCTTTTGAAGAAGACTTCAAGCTGATTTTGCTGCTTGACGGTTGAATTTTACAGGATTTAGCATATAAGCTGATTTAAATTAAGAAGCAGAGCACTTTTATGGGGTCTCCGTAAATGCAACAACAAGAAGTGTGCTCAGTGTGCGACCAGATGATATCAATATCAGAACATTTCAAAGGTTTTGTGGTATCCATTCAAACTGATTTGAATTCACTGAGACTGCACGAAAGTCGAGAAAGAGAAAGAAAATTATGCTGCACGAAAATTGCACAAAAACAACAACACAGACATGCACAGCTGTTTTGTATTGCTTTTCTCACACACTCCTCTCTCTACTTCTGCTGCTTTAACATTTTCTTTTTAAAGCGCATTAAGGTAAGGAATTCTCTCTGTGCTCTCCTGTCATTCGTCCTTTTGTATGGAACATAAATTTTTATATACTTAAATAATGTAAATGCTGACGCAGCATGTGAACAACGTGAACATCGTGAACAGCGACAGCTTCGAGACTTCAAAAGCAACAACATCAACAGAATTTAACAAGACATAAATAAAATGCGAAATATTTTCACGTCTCAGGATAAAATAATAAAATAAAATAAAAAAAAAATAAAACATAATACTAAGAGAATATTAAAAAAAAAAAAACAATTGTTTAATTAGCTAAAAAGTCTTTCTTTCTTTCTTTCGATATTTAGTGAATAAGTATTATTTATTTGTCGTACTTACTGTAATGAAACAATCTTAAACTTAGGAATTATTAAGTAATATTATGGAAAAATAAATAACGAATCCGCTTTTCTAGCCTGATGGCTGAAATTTTAATGCTTGTGCACGGTCTCGCATCTGGGGCTGGCTACGAACTAGGGTATGCAATATAAAAGTTTGGAAAAGTTTGAATATTTCACAACATAAGATGCCGAAATATCAGCGTTAATCAAGTGGGGGATTTATAGTTTATGATTGATCAAAGATGCTCGATTTGCCAAGTCAAGATGAGTTGCGACAAAAGTTGTATGGACCGTTCATAAGAGAGGTAATCATAAAGGTTATTATAGTTTAAGCATAAGACGAAAAGAGGAACGTGTTTAAGAACAGCATTTCCAGAGTCAATGATTCCGAGTAACAGCTACTGCAGAAATAACATACCGTGGAATGTACTATCTCACAGGATATGCAATTTTATAAGGCAAAGTCTACAAGAATTGGATGACAGTCAGATAATAGGATCCCAATTTAAGCCACAAAGAGCTAAAATAAAATTTTTTTGCAGACTCAATCAATTGCTGATAGTGGTGCTGATAGTAAAAAAAAAAACTAGTGATATAAACTCGGTTATTTAAAAACCAGCAGAAAAACTACAAAATACGAATACTGGGATTAAGATCAACAAAGTAGATTAGCTGAATTTCAAAGGCCTAGAAAAACGTTGTTAATGTTCCGGGTTGTGTTCAAATTTTGTATTTAAAGAAAAGTAGGCACACAGCAGACTTAATAGATTTCACACTATTTAGTGATAATTCCAATCATGTGGACAAATTATTCTTTGTCGAAAAGTTTCTAGTTACATTCATTCAACATTTGCCTGCAGTTGAACCACATCACTTTATTTATTCCAGAATAACGAGAAAAAAACAAAAATTATAACTTGCCATTAACATTAACTTTTTTTACCACTGAAGTCTCTTCTCAACTTTCTCCGAGAGACAAGAAGGTTCGTGTAGTGGGTCTCTCTACTTTTTACTTTATCTCTTTCTCCCCTCCCCAACCACTATCTAACCTTTTCCTGAGGCGGTGCTTTTGTCGCCTCTGCCACTTTCACATCTAATCTAATCTAATATAATCTAATCTAAATACTAAAGGAAAAAAGTTCGATACAACGATCGATGTAAATTATAACTTAAAGATAATTTCATATTTAATTAAATGCTGTGTTCCTGTAATTGGTCTATACTCCATACGCTCGATTCAATTTTGGCATGCTCCCTTTAACATGTCGGCCGATAAGAATTCTTCAATGTTGGCTTAAAGTGCGACCAACCTTGCAGTCTTATTGGTATAAAGTTATTTGCAACTATTGAGTACTATAGTAATTAAACGACCAATTCATCAACGCTCTTATTAAATTTCAATAAACAAAAATGTACAAACTTTTTTAATGGTAAACTTAACAATTTTAAAAATGTTCGCATAATAATTGCCAAATCACAACAATAGGTGCAGTACTCATTGAGAACTGCTTGCGCACTGCTTGTAAGAACTGCTTAAGTTTGTTTTGGCATTCCAAAAATGTACGCTCAAAATACGCCTACCATTTTTTAAGTTAAGACTACATTACAAGTACTGCAAGATTTTATCTGAAGTGTATTAATTATGTATAAATTATCGTAACAATATGTTTCAATTTCAATTCGATGTTGCTTTAGGAATATTTAGAACAAATGCTTAAGGCCATGCCAAATAGCTGTGCATACATTCAAATTAAGAGTCAACAAACTTACAAAGACATCAAATTAACACAAATTTAAATTAATAACTCCATATTGCTGTTTACTGGAATGGCATAGCGTACGTATGCGTAATATTTCAAATGCTCATACGCCCTGCATGCATTCGAAGTAATCACTCAAAGGCAAAGGGAACAAATTGGCTGGGCAAACAAATTGTGCTCAATTTGTGGCAATTGGCAATCATTTGTGTGTGTGCATGTGTGTGTGTGTGTGTGCATATGTGTGCTTTTATGTTAGATACTTTTAATGACATATTAAATGTCAAGCACATAACGAGCCACAGACTCAGACTCAGACTCAGAGTTTTTACTTTATGTATGTTTTTGAATGCAACAAGGCTAGACTTCCTGCCATCCTTCGTATCGACTAAGCATAAATAATTCATTTAGTGCGTAAAGTGCCTGACTCACTCATACACTTACAGGCAAACTACATGTCTTTACGAGTATATTGAATTACATAGCGTTTATGTGCTTGTCAGCAGTTACTTGCTGGCCCATTTCTGTTGATATTCTCTGTATCTTTCTAACTCAACTGTCTCAATGTTAGACGAGTAGTATAAGCTCATACGCATATCAATATACATGTGGAAACTCAAGTGCTTGTGTGTATGTATATTTTTATGGCACCCTAGGGAAACGACGCCATATGAAAGCCGCTTTAATATACAAACTTTGACAATATTGTCGCACACTCACACACACACACACACACATACCCATACAATGACAAAGTGTTCAAATCTAAATGCCATATTGGTGTCACTTGTATCTATTGATAGCATACTTCAAAAGTTATTCAAGCTGTTTCATACAAATCTATAAATGTGTTTGTATGTTTATGAATAAACCGCAAAATAGTTGACCCACACAAGGCGTGTGTATGCATGTCGTGTGTGTATGTGTCTTTATGGACATTTGTGTGTGTGTGTTTTGGACATTTAACATTTCCAACAGCAACAGGCGGAAATGAATTTCTAATAAACAGACAACGTTTAGCAACTGGTGGCCACAGTGGCTAGTACGACTTTTTTGAGATAAGCCTTAATATTGATTTTGTGGCTATTTTGCATATTTAAAAAAATACATAGCGTTACAATTTTTTAGTCGACTGATTCTGCATTCGATAAACAATAAAATACGATTCTACATTAAAAGCGATATACTACAGCCGATAAAACAGCTTTATTGTAATCGATCATGCAGTGCAATATTTCAAACAGTTTTCCGATCGCAAATTATTGGTATTGTGACCACATCGACAATCAGTTAAAAATTTAAAAATTTAAAAATTTATAGAAATTATTATTAATTAATTATTTATTTAAAGATTTATAGAAAAAAATAGTGTATTTATTTACAAACAAACCACAATTAAAAGATGGCATGCGTTAAAATTGCACCTGGACGACTTGCGTATACCGTGTTCTTCTAAAGAACGAATCTTAAATTAAATTAAATATTAAAATTTTTAAAATAATAAAATATTTAATAGCTTTGCAAAAAGCACATAAACTTACAGTTAATAGATGCATCCCAACGGTGTTGTCTTTAATCAATATAGATTTATGGAGAATGCACCCGTGCTACAGGGTGTAACCGAACCACCGACCTACGACTTTGTAGGCGAGTACGCTTTTACAACGCTGCCTAGGTTCACATAATGAATATTCATTTGATACATTTTAAACAAAATATACTCATAAATATACATAATTAAATAAACTTTATTGGCACTATTTTGAACTCACTATTACTCTTCGTCACGCTCTGCACTAAGGAGAATGTCGTCAGAATTTTTTATTGTATGGACTAGGAATAATTGGGCTGTTCTTCATAGTTTAGCATCAGTTCAGTTACTTTCATTATTTCTGTCTGATCATTTCATGTTGTAGGGCAACAATGAACCCTTCAGTCTCTGCATAAAGGCTCCCAGACAGCAGCCATCTGCATGACGCGTTTTTATCAACATGCTCCTCAGAAATTTTATTTGCATGATGGCCATGTGGGCTTTGTTTGATTTGCTCATCGATGTTGCTTGATGTAATTAAAATTTGGCGTTATGCCAAATGGTTGATGTCCGTCTTGACTCCAGCACGGTGAAGCTCGTAAGACTACTATATCTATGGTAAATATCTGTATCTGCTGAAATATATACGCGATTGGGCACTTTTTTTCGCCCTTCTTCTAATCTCAACAGAGTCAAGCCTCCCACTTTTGCTTTGGATGGAGTAAGAGATTTCATGGCATAATTGTGTTTACCATACACTGAATATATGAAGGCAATCTAATTAGCTTCATCGAACCATTACTATAATACAATAACAATTATTAGTATTTTTTTTACCATCATCATTATGATAATTATTATCAGAGTTGGTAAGAGCTAAAGTATCAGCGGTTATATTGCGTATACATGATAAAGCTCTTATACGTGAGTCTTGCACCAGCTTACAACGATAAATAAGTTTTGGGTAAATAATTTCTGTTACCTATAAAAAATCAAATCAAACTTTTGCTATTAAAATAAGTTAAAATTTCACATACAAGACTTACTTGAATCCAAAGCACTAAAATAAACTAATTATGCAAATTGACTGATTGTACTTGTCGCTATTCAACATGTCATAGCTGAGCACTCCCTGTAACGAACATTGATCGAGATATTTAAAAGCTGGATGGAAATAACGTACACCGGAAATCCAAAGTGGAGTTGTCAGTCGAGTGAGGCAGTCGGGTGCTTTATCAGTTGCATCTGCCAGCAAGCATTATGACTTCAACGTAAGGGTCCACCCACACTTGAAACCATGGATTTAGCTTTTTGCCTCAAGTAGTACCTCAAGGGGCCAGTACGGAGGGTAGCATCACTTCAAGCAGCACTTCAGTATGGTGTCGCTCCAGAACGAAGCAAACGTATTGCAGTTTACCAAAGATACAGTTTTCATCTGTGCAACAGAATAACCTCAAGGAGAACACACAGTTCCTTAATACCTGGCCTATGGATCTGACCAAACATGAAATTGATAGCGCTGACAAATATCCGTAATACGATAGCATCGATAAGGCAAGCACCTCCCATTTTTGCATCTATAATTACGTTTTATTGCTGTGGATTCCTTCAGATGGTGACTGAGTTTTAAAATGTATCCATTATGTCGCTAAAAAATTTGTTGGAGTTTGATCAAAATCTTTTTTTGGGAAAGTTAAAATATCGGATTGTATCTGCCAATTTAAAACAACCAAGAAGAGCGATAAGATCTAATAGTACATAGGCTCCCAGCAAAGCAGAAATAGCTCAAGCTGCAAGTGCCTTGAATAGTAAAAGTCCTGGCGTTGATAACATTCCGAATGTTTTAAAGCTGATGTAGATGAATTTACTGAGCTACTATATCCTCTGTTCAAGAAAATTTGGGATACCGAGCACATTTTAACCGAATGGAAGCAATCAGTCATTGTGACTGTGCCAAAAAAAAGGAGGCCTCACAAACTGTAATAATTGGCGTGGCATCTCTCTCATGTCTATAGCGTGCTGAGGCGCTAAATGAGCACCTCTGGAAGCAAAAATCCGGCTTCAGAGCAAACCTCTCGTGTGGATAATATTAATGCTATGCGAGTTATTATTGAGCAGTGTGTAAGAACACAACACTGAGCTCTTTGCTGTATTTATTGACTATGAGAAGACTTTTGACTTGGTTAAAAGAGAGTGCGCCGGGAAGAGTTTAGAGAGACAAGGTGTTCCGATGAAGATTGTCAATATTATGCAGAACAGCTACAAAGGCAGTACTTGTAAAGTTTTGCGCAATGGAAAACTAAGCGACTCCCTTGAGACCAAATCTTGCACCAAGTGGCGCAGCGTGCTCTCTCCACTTCTGTTCATAGTTGTGCTGGATTTGGTATCGGAGATTCTTGATTATAGGTATCGTGCCATTACATGTTCACAAATTCGAGTATCTTGAGTTTGCTGACGACATAGTCTTTCTTTCGCACTCCAAGCAACAAATGCAGTCAAAATTGGATTACCTCACTATAGAATCTTCAGAAGCTGGCATAAAGATCAATATGCGTAAGACCGAGCCATGACGTTTCAAATCTGCAAACAGTATAACTTTTCGAGTCAGAGGCCAAGAAATTGTTGATGTCAGCAAATTCACCTATGCAGGTAGTGTCTTATCTACGGACGTTGGAGCCAAAAGAGACGTGATTAGCTGTATGCAAAAAGCGAGATGCTCCTTAATGCCTAATGTATGTTAAGCAGGGAACATAAGTACCAACACGAAGATGAATATATTAAGTAAAGTCTGTGTTGCTTTATGGCTAGAAAACTTGGCTGACAACAGAATCAGCAAAAGGTAAGTTGCAAGCCTTTGTGAACAGATATTTACGCAATATACTGCAGATATGGTGGCCTAACATCACAAGCAATGAAGATGTATGGAGAAGAACCAACCGAAATACTTAAATGAAAATATGGCTGGCTAGGACATACATTGTAAAAAAAAGCCTATGATGAGATCCCGCACGACGCGCTGGAATGGAACCCGCAGGGCACGGCTAATGCACTGGCAAATCGTTCAACAAGCTTCGAGCAATGGCTGGGATTTGAGAGTTAGTTGTGATTCTTTATGTAATACGCCCAAACTATGAATGTATAGCAGTTGCCAACAAACTAGAAATAAGAACGGATAATGGATTAAAGAAAGATATTTTCCACAAAGCCCGATTAATTTCTTGTTAAGATGGTTTCAAAATAAATACAAACATAAACACTGCATATCTTCGGTTCCAAGCCATTTACAAGTTTGTCAAAACTTTACCTTTACGCTAAACCAACAAACTTTTTTGCCAAATCAATAAACAGAGCTTGCAAATCAATGACGTCATCACACGACGCCAAATGGAAATTAGCTGCAAACAGCAATCCAAATAAGTTTAAGCCGTTGCACGTTATACTTTTCCTGCTGTTGTCCGTGATTATAACAAAGTCCGTGCGCACCTTAATGACTCACTCTGTGAAAGTAACACCTTCTTCCACTTTCGGACAAAAAAAACTTAACAAATGGCCTTTGCTTCTTTCAGATGACGAACACTCGCCCATTGTTTTTATTTGCTATTAACGCGACCCCTGAGCTTCCAGTTGTAGTTCAAGTTTTTTGCTATTGTGTTGAGGGCTGTGATGCCTCCCAAGTGACGCCTCAGTGGTAACTTTTCAGGCTGTGAAGCAAGCAAGTATTTGCTTTAGCATTGGAAAAGTTTTACTTGCACAGATCATAAAGCGAAAAAGAACCACTTTGCAAAAACTTTACTCGTCGACTTTAATGCATTGACCAGATGAATATTAGCAGAAAAATTGCCATAATTTTCGCATAAATTCTTACAATTTATTTAACTAGGGTCAACGAAAGTTTGATTAACTGTCGCATGTTGTTGTACTCGAGCAAAGCGAAGAATTGAGCAAATAAAGAGTCAAAACTTTGCAATTAGAAAATTATTGCTATTATACATAGATATGAAAAAACTTTTCCATTAATTACATTATCTTGCTTAATTTATCAGTAATTTTGTGACATAAAGTTTATTCAACTAGTTTAATCACATTTGGCAACGATATCTTCTATAGATGTGTTAAAAAAATATAGCTTGGCAGCGAATTAAGACAGCAGTTGCAAAGAAAGTGCTGCATGGTTTAAAGAAAATATTGCCTTAAATTTATTATTTTACCTCAAAAACAATTATTTTCAAAAGTAGTTTAACATTTATGAACATTTGAATTCTTTCCGAGAAATTAGCATTGTTTTAAACATTAAAATTTAAAAATTTAACCTACATCATTTGCGCCATCAAAATCAAAAATGCTACAACTATCAATGTTAAGCAAAATCAAGTTAAAAGACTGTATTAATTGTTACTATTCATATTTGAATATGATTCTTCCTTATTACTTTTAACTTATTATTTTAGCATTAATTTTTAAGTGCTCAAAAGCAGTTACAACAAAAATAGGCATTTTTTTCAAATGTTTTCAAACCTGTAACCGACATGGTATGCGCCACCTAGTGCTCATTTTAAAAATAGATAAGTCAATTCAGCTGCAGTTATCGATGTTTAGCACTACCCATATATTAATTATCTATTGGTACTGTTCTTGCTACTATTTGTGAACTGCAACAATTCAGTTGTATTTATTGTAGTTATTTATTTGATTATGTTTTGCCGTTAGTAAATCTTATATACTTGCCGGTGCAGTGCAATAATTTCTTAAAAACAACTGCTGTTCATAACAATAACAAAAAAAGCTGCCAACTTATTTACAGCTAAACCAGGTTGGCAGCGCGCCCAACAAAATCTATCAATTGCAAACGCAGTGCCGTTTCAATTAATTTAGTCCAAGAAAATACTTGATTTAATTTGTATTTATTGCCCGTAAATATTCATAATGTTGGTTAACGAGGCCAGGCATGTACTTAGTCGCGCCAGCTCCTTGGCTGCCCGCCATCAGGTATGGTTATTATATTCTAACAACATTGGTAAATTTACTGTGCGGCTTTGGTAGTTTTCAAGTTATATAATTTGCCAGCAACAGCTAACAAAATTTGATAAAAATTACAAATAATGCATTTTGCCTGCACTTATATGATTTCGCAAGTGTTATGTAAACGATTTTGCATTTGCCAAATGTGAAATTGCAATGGCGTGACACAACTTAAATGCCCAACCCCACTGCGCTGACACGCATACATACAATCAAATAACACATCCTACATATCTGCTATTTTATAGATACGCGCTATAAGCAATGGCACAGCTCAGTTGGATCAACAGGCACAGCCCAAGGAGGCAAAGGAGCCGCAAATTAAGAAGTTCGACATCTATCGCTGGAATCCTGATAACAGCGGCGAGAAACCCTACATGCAAACTTATGAAATAAATTTGCGTGATTGTGGTCCAATGGTGTTGGATGCGCTCATTAAGATCAAGAACGAAATGGATCCTACGCTGACGTTCCGTCGTTCATGCCGTGAGGGTATTTGTGGTTCTTGTGCCATGAACATTGGCGGTACCAACACTTTGGCTTGTATCAGGTACAATATAATATGATGCGGGTTTCTTTTCTTTTCTAAGCCAGTTTCATATTGAACAGCAAAATCGATACCAACACATCCAAGGCGTTGAAAGTTTACCCATTGCCGCATATGTATGTTGTGCGTGATTTGGTGCCGGACATGAATAACTTCTACGAGCAGTACAGAAATATTCAGCCCTGGCTACAACGCAAGTAAGTAATTATATAATTGCTTAGCTGTCATGTTTTGCTAAATCCTCGTGTCTTTGATAGAAACGAAGCTAGTGAGCAAAAGGGTAAGGCACAGTATTTGCAGTCAGTCGAGGATCGTTTGAAGCTGGATGGCCTATATGAGTGCATTTTGTGTGCTTGCTGCTCAACATCTTGCCCTTCTTACTGGTGGAATGCCGAAAAATACTTAGGTCCAGCCGTACTTATGCAGGCGTACCGTTGGATCATTGATTCACGCGATGAAAACACTGTGGAGCGTCTGAACAAACTTAAGGATCCCTTCAGCGTGTATCGTTGTCACACTATCATGAATTGCACACGCACATGCCCGAAAGGCTTAAATCCTGGACGCGCAATTGCCGAGATCAAGAAGTTGTTGTCGGGTCTAGCTTCCAAGCCAGAGCCCAAATTGGAGACAGCAGCGCTGCACAAGTAAGACGTGCTGCGATTTATCGTATTCTTTTGTTTGTGCTATCCCGAACCAATAGGTTTCTACAGCACGTTGTAGAAACAAATTGAAGTAAACAATCCACGCTCTTTGCATATTTTGTTTTAATTTATTTAAGCATAAAATACAATACACTTGTTAGTACGGTTTGTAAAGGAAACTTAGTATGCAAAAATAAATAACCAATTGTATATCTAACAAAAGAACGCATATTATTGCCTTAAACGGCTGTGAAAGTTGCTTCAAAACATTTCGTTTGGAGCTACAAAACAAGTATAAATAAGTTCTGCAAAATAAAGTTTGTAACGTTACAACATGTTATGCGAATAGGATTTTATATCAAATTTTGAAACAATTCCTAAGTATGTAAAGGATTTAATTGTTAACATATGAATATAAATGTAAAAGATGTACTCTATAAAATAACACATTATTTAGCCAATTATTGCATATTTCTGTGATGTATTAAATCAAAAATTTCTTCATATTTTGCGCCTGTTTAAAATAACTAAAATTTTATTTGTACAAATTGTGACTATCGCTATTCCGATAGCAAAATCTTACATGTATATCGATTTTCTGCCTATATAGAGTTATCGACTGCAACATCGCTAAGCAACGCTGAACGTGAAAATTTGGTCTCAGCTCTTCTAACGCACTTGTATTTCCATAAGTTATGCTTCTAACTCCTCTAACCTATTGCGTTGAATTACTTCGCAATCTGATTCTTTGGTTGTTGGTTGCGTGCGGCGGAATACGGGTACAAAAGTGTAAATAATTCCGAAATTTTAAAGCTAACAAAACGAACGGATTGTACGACGAAGTTAACAAAAAATGCAAAATCAAATATGTTGTGAGTTTTGGCCCAACGAAAACGACACCGACAACCTAAAAAAAAAACCAATCAGCCTGCCTATCTTCCAATTCGTAGGACATTTTTACCCGACACATCAAAAACGACATTAAGTTGCGTTTGATTGTTGCGTGTACAGTGTGAACAGACAGTGTGTGTGTATATAAAGTGTATTAGTGACAATTATTAAAGAATTCGCATGCAAGATTGATAATTTTCAACTTCTTTTTTTACCAAATTTTTTCATATTCGTTTTTTTGGCCTCGCCCGTCGTCGCTCTTGTGTGTATTCGTTTCGTCGATAGAGCAGTTGCCCACACGCAGTAGCCAGCAGTAGTGCGAGCAAGACAGCTATAGGCGGTGACACCACTGTATTGCACTGCTTGTTCGCTTTGGCATATTTTAGAGCATTTTGCATAAGAAGGTAGCAACTTTTACTGATTATTTTACGTAAAATGCTTTAAAATCTAAAATCCTATTTACTCTACAATATTTTAAACTCAATTTCTAACAAAACAATAATACGGCTTTGCCATTAAAATTGGCTGCGATTGGAGGGCACACAGGCGCTGCATAAAGTGCTGCTTGTCTATCGTGTGACTGCTTGTTGTGAGGGTGTTGACAAGGCGGGAGGTGGTGCGCTGGTGGTTCTACCTATTAAAAAAAAATGGGTAGCGCGGGCGCCAGAAAGCCAGTGTTTACTTTGCTCGTTAAACTTCAGATGATATGAGTAGACTATTGCCCCGAATAGCTATTATAGTTATAAGTATCTTGCTTTTATTTTCAGTTCCAATGCATATAGAAAAATAAATAAATACAAAAAACACAAACTATGCAGAAAATTAAATACAAAAGCTTTTAAGTGTCTCTTGTGAAAGAAATAAGTGTCGTTCTCGTCGTCGTCATCATCGTCGTCGTCAACAATAATTTTGTTTAAATTAATATACAATGCAAAAGTGTTGATCCTTCGTTGCATTTAAATAAATAGAAGAATTAAAACTTGTTATAAAGCGAAAACTGCAACTCTAAAAAGAGTACATACGTATATATATATATATAAAGAAACAGTTTGAACGCGCCTAAAACGTAGCAAATTTATATATTAGTAGAGTGAATTAATTGTATTTATAATCTTAAAATAATAAGAATCGCACCAGTTAATAAATTATTAACCAACAACACGTTCCTTAAAAACTAATGTTTTCCAATCGCAACTAAAACAACCAACTTAACGAAATGCTTTTCGAGTAGCTTAAGCAAAAACCATAAAACCAAGTAAGTTATCTAATTAAATAAACAACAAATATAAATTAAATTACGTGCGCAAATTGTGAAACCGAAACAGAGCACTTTCAAGCGGTAGGCTCGACATAAGCGCAATAGGATAAGGGGGGAATAATCTCTCTTAAACATAAATGTAAATCACAATTTTTAAGCTAAAGTTTCAGAATGTCTAATTATAAGGCTATTCCAGAAGCTTTTATAAGCAATCTTGTTTCTATTATCGTTTAAAATTAAGATTAATTTTCAAAAAAAAATAAAAGTAAAGTGTAATTCAGCGTTTTTAAGCATATCATAATGCCTAGCTACAGGTTTAACTTTAAGTTATGGGAAAATGTAAGATCAACTAAAAACTGTGCCATGGCCAATAAGAAATTAAAGTTTTGTATATTTGATTCATTATTTTGAACCAACGATTGTTTTTTTGCCAATAATTTTAAGCAGCGAACTTTGCACGCAAATTGCGAAACGTTGAACTTCATATAGACGCGAAATATTACGCACGAAACTTTTCGTGCAGCGTACTCAGTTAACAAACAAAACAGTATTTTCCTATATATCTCACGTAAGTTGGCAGCCCCAGTTGACGGCATTTTGGCAGCACTTAACAATTGTACAGTTTTTAAACTGTTAGAAGTCGATGTCAAAGTAGGAAGAAAATAGAAAAAAGTTTAAAAATTAACACAAATTGTGCACAATTTGGCTGCATATTTATTACAAACAAACCAAATAAAAGCTTTTTTATAAACAGAACGATCTGATTATACTGACTTGACGATTAAGCACTTCAGCAAATATAAACAGAAAAATTATCGATAAATTCCGCATTGGCTGTATTTGAATAGACTGTTAATTGCATGCGGAATAATGTGCAAAACGTTTCTCATGAGTACTGGCATTTAAACTATAATTTGTTTCATAACCCGAATGTTAGTCTTTTAAGATTTTACATTAATAGAACTACTTCAAAAAAAAAATTTATTATACTTTGATTAGACTTAGAGGCTTAGTCAAGACGTGATCTTATCAGTAGGCAGTATCAAAAATAAAGCATTTTTTTTATGCTAGGCCACAAACTTCTGATATTGCAGCAATTAAAAGAGCTACATTTGATAAGAATTATGACTAACTGGATCACTATGTTTGCAATTGCAACAATTGCTTTTTATGCAAAATGAAATGAATAATATTATGCCCCAATACTAGAGAATTTATGCAATTAATTTTTAGCTTTTATCAGATGATTATGAATGAGAATGGTATTTTTGTCGCATTCTCAAGAGTTCCAGTCAAAGGTCATGCCAACTTCAAAGTGTCTAAGCTAATTTTGTTACTTGTTCGTTTTGTGTCTCACTGTAAGCATTAAGTCGCTCAAGATAAGTAACTATCTAGAAAATTGTTAACCGTTTTGCATCACTCAAAGCATCTGCCATCAACAAATATTTATATACCTGCTAAACGAAACCCTAAAATATAAGCTGCACTTATCTTGAATTTCTTATCTGCTTGCTGCTACTGTTGGTATGCCATATGCGTAGCAATAGGGAATCAAATAATTTATAGATTTGTATTTTACTTGATATAAAAACCACAAACTTTAAACAATATGCCACAAGAATTGTATGTATAGTAACGTTCCTGAATGTTTCCAGAAACTGTCCCAAATTTTTAAACTTAAAGAACGACTACTTGTTGAAAATATTTGAGAATCATTAACAAAAGCTGAGTACCAATGACGGTACTTCGATCATCTCGATAAGCATTTGATTAAGATCAGTCGAATTTAAGACGTAACTATATATATTTAACTAAACAAGAAATTGAATGCATTATTGTGAAAGCATAACGTGTTCCACAACAAAATACTTATCTGCAATAGTGAATAATTTTAAGAATTTTCACTGGCGCCATCTACCTCTATTTCTTATCGTTTGATTTAATGTTCAATACTTTTGCACATTATATTTCCCATGGTTGTAATTCTACCTAAATGTAAATTAAATGTATTACTTTATAATACTTTTTATTTTAATAAATTAAACCTAGTACTTAATAGTTAACTTAATATTGGTTCAATTAGCACTAGCTGCTAGGATTCTCAAGTCGCAAAATTGAGTTATTAAATTTAGAAATTTGTAAACCTAAGAAAATTATTTTTAAAATGTTGGACAATATTGTTTAGTTCACTAACTATTCTCTCTTCTTTTTCGCCCAAAAGCCTAAATTCGTTTTGGTAAAAAAAAGGCGCCAAAAACATTCGTATTCAAAACCAAACTAAATGGAACGAAATCGTTCTGCAGTTTGAGCAGGGCAAACTACTTTTGGTCTTATTTACAGTATATATTTTATTTATTTATATTTAATATATTTTTTTAACCATTTTACAAAGACTTCAAATTATGTTATCCAGTCTAATCCTAAGTGTTGAGGTTGCTTATGATTTTCAATGATGTTCTATAGAACAGAACATATGTCAGTATTTTCATACTTAAATTCTTCTTTGAAAGCTTTTCGTTTTAATTTCCTCTTTCTTCTTTACAAAACTTATCTGTGGTGTAACCCGTAAATGAAAACCAGTTATGTCTGCAAGACCATCAACCAAAAATCCTACTGAACTATGCACTATTTCCATAAATATCAGGCGCTGAAAGTTAACGCCATTTTCGCCTATTTGAAAATACGAACTAGCAACGAAAAATCACACTTCAATGTCAAAAAAATTGTTTTGCGCCAATTTTATGTGCCGATAATGCTCAGTAGTCCAGTAGTGACCTAAACCTGACCAAATGCCGACCCATTGCTAATTAGATTTTGTCTCTTTATTGAAATGGAAACGTTTTTCTTTAGGTCTGGCTGGATCTATTTCTACTAGCTACTTCCGCCGTTTGTGCGGGCAAGCGTGCCGAGTGTCATCCAATTGTCATGGTATTTGCCAGTAACCAACTATATATATTTACACTATTATGTATCCCCAAGTGCAACAGTTGTTTGAATTGATCTACTCGGGAATATACCAAAATAATAGATAATAAATCTTTAAAAAGAAATCAAGTCGGAATTAAAGCATAACTTGTGTATTTGCGCCATACTATGGATGTGCCTTGTATGTAGATGCATCCATTTTGGTCTGTTGCCATCTATTGATATATTGTAAATATACATATATTTATCAAAACACATGGTGGCCAACCTTGCCATTGGGTATTGGGTCGTCGTGGGTCTTATGTATTTGCGTACAATTGGATTAGCAAACACTAGATATTGGTAGACGACGGACGGTATTGCTGGCAGCTTGAAAGCAGCTACGGTGCACACTTGTTCTAAATGAACGCATTCTATGACGCATTACAGTGAAGCAAAGTTAGTTGTGAAACGAGGAGCATAAGCTTAGTAACGACAACTTCATTCTGGCCAGTTGCAATCAGGATATTAAGACTGTAATTTCATAGCTTATTTGTGGGTAATATTCAAAGCTTTGTTGGTTGGTGTGCATCAGCTAGACGAGATGAAGGTTTTGTTAATTTTTGTCCCAAGTTTGCAAATGAGATTATTAAGAGTTGCATCCTTTGATGGTGAAGGTCATTGTCAAGTATGTATGTACATACAATGCCAAAATAAGCAAAGGCATGCCAGAAAATGACAACGTTTTGAATTTTCTTGTCTTCATACAATTAGTAGCCAACAATTTTTTAATTAAATCAATGCTTTGCAGATGGTAAATTGAAGAATTCGAATGGCAATAAGCGCATCTTATATGAAGTAAGTGAAGGCTAGGAAAGAACCAATCCTTACATACTGGTATTCCTTCCGGTTTAGTTCGTTGGGCATTTGTTTAAAAATTTTGAAATTACTGTCCATTTCCCG
The DNA here is from genome assembly GCA_035046065.1 of Chymomyza procnemis. Lineage (NCBI taxonomy): Eukaryota > Metazoa > Arthropoda > Insecta > Diptera > Drosophilidae > Chymomyza > Chymomyza procnemis. Next base: position 2,604,312 of record JAWNOJ010000023.1, on the reverse strand, counting down.
CATCAGCACTGTTGCGTTTGGCAAACACTGGCGTATCCAGGAAAAAGACCCTAACTATTATCCTTGCAAAAAATAGCAACCGATTTATTGATTCCTAATATCCCTGATAATTAAAGACACATCTGTTCGTATTCGGCAATAAACTGAAGGTCTTTGTTCCTTTTGAACCGCCATCAAAGGAGATACATCCGTATCTTAGCCTTTGGAGTGAAGACAGTATGGTCAAGGCGAATACATAAAATTAATATTTTATTTTATAAACTTTGGAAGAACGAACTATCTAGTAGCTATGAGATTTGATAATTCTACGGGTATTTCGATAAAATTATATCTATCCAAGGTTGATGCTCGAAATTGATTGTTTTTAATTTGTTACATTGCCAAATAATCGTGAAAATTTTTTTTCTAAAACAAATCTGGTTCAATTGTACTAAGAACCTTTGTGGAAACGACCTGAATACGAGTTACGAATCGTGAACCCGGCGTGCAATGCGGTAGCTACATACGGCAATACATAGAGTAGTATATAGTGGGATTGTAGACCATGCGGAGAAGCCATATATTTTCCAAAATCAGCTTTCTTGCATTGAACTTAGCCATGGGCAATATTTTGCGACATACTCAGCGCCAGTACAATGTTTCCTGAATCTGTTGCTACCTGCTACACTTGACACTGTTCCCTGAACATCATGCTGGTCAAAAGAGGGTGGCCTATTAAAATGCCCTTGCCACTTGGCCAAAGCGCGCCAGCACTCGCAGGTGTTGTATATATATTATAAAATGCAGGTGCATGCGCGTGAAATACTAGCACAGCCTATGCAGCAGGCGGGGTGGGGTGCGTTTGTATAGGTGCCGCCTCCATTGACAAAGACAGGGCCATGGTCAGGGTAGTGCACACGGTAGAGAGTCTCGTCTGCAGCCAAAGACTGCTGGGGCAGGCAAATATGAAACGTTGATTTCTGATACTGGACATTACGTTGCGAACTTTCGTTGAGTAAACAACTTTGGGTCGGTATCTTTTGAATATTTTAATGTTTTATATTTTCTCGCTTTTAATTGTATGAACCAAAAAAAAACAACAGATTGTATATATGCTTAAATGTTGAATTTCTATAACAAAAATATTTAAATAAGTAAATTCTTTTCTTGTTTGCTTGCAGATGTTTATGGATTTTTTAAGTAAGTTATTTCAACAACAACTACAACAGCAACATCAACTACAAGCAGCAGAGCATAATAAAACGTTAGCAACAACGCAGCGTTTGAACTTAATTTCAAATTCCTGATCACCAAGATCCTTAAACACAACAACATAATTCTGGTCAACAAGTAGTACTAAACTAGCTAACTAGACCTAGTAGACCAACTGGATCGTTCACAATCTACTGGCTATATAACGCGAAACGTAGCAGAAAACATAACGCCTTGGAAGCAAAGTAAGCAATAGCCAAAGAGAGCCTGAGTGAGTGAGCGAGTGTGTCAACAGTGTCCGTAGGAAACAGCGAGCAACGCCAAAGTACAAATGCTCCCGAGCAACTAAAAAAAAAGTTTAAACATAAACAAGATTTAGGCAAAAGAGGGAATTCACATTTTGGATCACTCAAAATATATTAGATATATTCTAGCAAAATATCAAAGTTTTGACCAAAACACACACACAAACAAGAATTAAGTGGATAAAAGAACAAAAGCAAAAAAACACACACGAAATTGAAGTAGTACAGAGAGACCTAGTGCCACACGGATTTTATATTATTTGCACGTCACGGAGCGTAGAGCAGCGGCCGTAGCACGCGTAAGCGTCTATAAATCTAGTTAGCATGGAGTGCTGTTTATCGGAAGAGGCCAAGGAACAAAAGCGCATCAATCAGGAAATAGAGAAGCAGCTACGTCGTGACAAACGAGATGCACGCCGAGAGTTGAAACTGCTCTTACTGGGTAAGTACATATATACATACATACATACCTAGCTAGATGTGCGTACATGCCGTTGGTATTTTACTTTAGCATATTAGCTGCATCATGTTAGCCAGAGAGCTTTTCCTAATGCATTGATAAAAGCCATTTAACCTTGACCATCAGTGAGTGCATCAGGGTTTTTCGCATTCATTAACTAATATTGACATTGCTACATGCTGCCGGCCGGTGTAGCTACCAACGATGCCGCCATGCACACGACGATGGCCGTGCATCAGTGGCATCAGTCATTTACTGTCTGAGCCAATTAATAAGCCAAATTTTATTACTGTGTGTGGCGAGAGTGTATGTGTGCATGTGTGCATGTGTACGGGCATCTGCTGGTGGCTCGTTATTATAGTGCATGTCATATATGCGCATACGAGTGTATACGATATGATTACATTTAAACAGGTTTAATGCAATTTTATTTTATGGCAAAAGCCAGAAGATCCTTTCGCTGATGCATTTCCAGTGCTGTCAACGCAAATGACGCGACATTTTTGCTAATTAGTAGAGTGCTCTCTCTTGCAATAACATAGAAAACCGCACAAATATGCAAGTATATAATGCAGCTAAAGATAGCAAGTGCACTGCTGGCAGGTACAGTGACAATTCGTTAATGTTGTCAACGTTCTTGGAATAAATCCATAACAATTGGGCATTGCTTAAAGCTATCTATGCAACGTGCTATTAGGCAATGTTTTATAAAAATGTTTATTATATATATTTGAAATACAGCAAGTACAGTGAAAATTCGTTAACATTACCTTTAAGCGATACAATAAGTAGTTCTCAAAATAAATCTAGAACAATTAGGACTAGCTTAGAGCTTGGAAACGTGCTATCATGCTATGTATTGTATTGTATTTTAAATATGCATATTATCGTGATTGTTTCAACAACTTTTTGTGCAATTCGTCATACTACACATTTGTTTTGAACAAACATTTTTAGTTACCAATTTCTAGTAATGGTTTGGGTTTTCCATAGAGCCAATTGCACTAGACATTTAAAAAAAAATTAATTAAAATTTAGCACATTCAAACAAAACTCCACTTAACTAGAAAAGTAAATTTGGTGTTCAGCCATCAAATCGAACTTCCACTGTATTAACTTACCAACTTAAAGATAAGTGAAGCCTTAGAAATACAACAAGTTGCACAAAACAAAGAAATGTTCAAGCGTCCTTTTATTGTTGCAAATTTTAATAATTATGCTTCTTTTTACATATATTTACAGGGACTGGTGAGTCCGGCAAGTCTACATTTATCAAACAGATGCGTATTATTCACGGCAGCGGTTATTCGGATGAAGACAAGCGTGGCTATATTAAATTGGTTTTTCAAAACATATTCATGGCCATGCAGTCGATGATCAAGGCAATGGATATGTTGAAAATCTCCTATGGAGTTGGAGAGCATAGCGTTAGTAGTCACAATAAAAACAAGAAAAGCATGTACAAAAAGTAATAATCGTATTTGTTTTTTACAGGAACTTGCAGATTTGGTAATGAGCATTGATTATGAAACAGTTACAACATTCGAGGATCCATATTTAAATGCCATTAAAACGCTTTGGGCCGACGCTGGCATCAGGGAATGCTATGATCGCCGAAGAGAATATCAATTAACAGATTCAGCTAAATAGTGAGTTGAGAAACAAAAACGAAAGCATAACGAAACGTATCTCTTGACACTACTTATAATGACAAATGACGTATAAACATCATCATCGCATTTTCATTTGTATTAAATAATTATCTTATTTACCTAGTTATCTGATGGATCTCGACCGAGTGGCACAACCTGATTATTTACCCACTGAGCAAGACATTTTAAGAGTACGTGTGCCGACAACGGGGATCATTGAATACCCCTTTGACTTAGAAGAAATTCGATTTAGGTAGTGTAAATGAGTCCATTTTTATGCATGTTCGTTTTACTTGTTTTTTTTTTTTTTTTTTTTAATCTTGAATATAAGTTTCTAATAATAATGTTTAATTTTTCATTTGGCAAGCTCAATAACTAATGTCGAGTAAAGTTTAAATTACTACAATTTAGAATAAAGAGCCATAAAGGGATTTTACCTTACCTTAGGTGCCTTACCTGTGATATACTGAGAAGAGATGCTTTCAATTCTAAAAATGTATAGTATAGGGTTCATATCAAGACGGACTTACTGACTGAATGAAAGATTTCAAAGAAAACAAGGCTTATAACATAAATAAATGATTAATCTCTATCTAGCTATTTGGATGATATAGCGCGTATTGAGGATGCTAGTTATCTGCCGACTGAGCAGGACATTTTACGTGCTCGTGTACCAACAACTGGCATTCTTGAGTATCCATTCGATTTGGATGGCATTGTGTTTAGGTATACTTTTATATCAAGAAGACTATTGTGGTAAATTTTGGCAATATCTATGGCTAGTTAACGCGCTATTATTGCTATTTGTAATTTTGTAATTGAGAATTTATTTGGCTTGCTATTTTTAATAATAAAATGAAGTTATAAAATGCTTTTTTATTTAATGAATTTAATTTATGAACTTTTGTCAATTGTTAAATGAATTATTATTGATATTAAACATTTCAACAGAATGGTCGATGTCGGAGGTCAGCGTTCAGAAAGAAGAAAGTGGATTCATTGTTTTGAGAATGTAACCTCAATTATATTTTTGGTAGCTCTATCGGAATATGATCAAATCTTATTCGAATCTGATAATGAGGTATGTGTTTATGCAAAATAAAACAAAAAAAATGTTACAAATATGTTTGTTTATTTGCAGAATCGTATGGAGGAATCAAAAGCTTTATTTAGAACTATTATTACATACCCGTGGTTCCAAAATTCGTCAGTTATTCTTTTTCTAAACAAGAAAGACTTGTTAGAGGAGAAAATTATGTATTCGCATTTGGTGGATTACTTTCCCGAATACGATGGTAAGGCTTTTGTGCAGTATTAAATTATTTGTATAGCACTTATTTTAATTTTTATTTTAAACGAAAATTACTATACCAACATAATAACACTTGACCTTAAACAGGTCCAAAATGTGATCATGCTGCAGCCAAACAATTTGTTTTGAAAAAATACTTGGCCAGCAATCCAGATCCTGAACGTCAATGTTATTCACATTTTACTACAGCCACAGGTTGATTATAACAAAAATCTTTATAAATATATAAGCGCAGCTTGTTGGCCAATTAAAGTGCTAGTTAACAAATGTAAAAGATATGTTTTTAGTCAAAGTATCTACTGCTAGTTTATTGTAGCTTTGTGCTAGTTATTATAATATGCGATATTCCAACTTACTTTCAAACAGGTCCACAGCGCGATGCAATATCTGCCCGTGAATTCATACTGCGCATGTTTGTAGACTTAAATCCAGATTCCGAAAAAATTATCTATTCTCATTTCACCTGTGCTACGGGTAAGTATTATACAATAATCTATGAATGCTATACCACCAAACTAGCTGTTGGTGGCTGAGAGTGTGTTGTGTTTCTTGTGTGTCTGGGAAGAGTTTATCAAGAGGCAGGGTATAAGGTAATTTTTCCAATTATTAATGCTTTTGCCAAAATGCTTAATTAGTTGCGCTAGTTTCAATGCACCATTGCAAAATGTTAATAAGCGAGGTCTAATATTTTTAAAATTTAAACTTTTAATGGCTGCCTTCTCTGGATAAACAAAACAGATACAGAAAACATCAAGCTTGTGTTCTGCGCTGTCAAAGATACAATTATGCAAAATGCGCTTAAGGAATTTAATTTGGGTTGAATATCTGCGAAAATACATGAAGCCAGCCATTTATCACATCAACAATGCGAGCTCGAATCGTATGCCTTAAGAACACTCTATTCAAGTTATTTCTATATTATTTAACGTAGTCCTAAAATAATTGATTTACATGAATTGATTGTTAATATTAAATGAAAAACGTTGGAGAAACTGGCTTCGGCAATGTTCTTACAAAGCAAAGTTTTGAAATAAAAATTAATTATTTATTCTTTATTTGTTACACATTATGAAAGTAACTATTATTTTTAATTTTTATTTTTTTTTATTTTTTATTTGTGCAATTTCATTTTAGATAAACAATGTAAATATTGCTGGTTGCGACCGTTTTGGGTTGAAATTGAATATGGATAATGTGATGTATTTTAATATTTGTTTAGTTTTAAAATCAAATGAATCTCATTGCTTTAAGCTCTCACTATGCCAAAATATTTATACGATCTTATAATCGTAGCATTCAAAAATGAAGGTAGTATATAAGCTTTTTAATTCCTAGAACGATCTGTGTTTTGATACCGAAAATTATGCCTCAGTGTAGTAAAGTAACAAGACAATCAAAAAAAAAAATCCAAGTCTACACAGCAATTATACATTTCCACTTAAGAGTTATTTCCAACTATAGCGATTTGTTTTTAAAATCAAAATTTAGTACGAACAGAAATCACTTGAAATTTGCACAACTTTTGTATATGAGTTTAGACATAATATGATTTTATTAACTCCCTTTCGAAAAAAATGAAACGCAATTGTAAACAAATTATTTCAATAAGAGTAAAAACAAACCAATAGAGACGATGGAAATTACTATATCAAACGTGACCTGACTGGTTTTCCAAATAAGTTTGCAAATATTTTGCAAGCATCTATGATATTTGGTATTTTAGTAATGATCTTAAATGAACTTGAGAAAAATAGATATATTATCGAAAGTAAAGTAAAAATATGCCGATAGAATTAACGTCATTTGCGGGGTGTAAATTTCTACAATGTGCAAAGTCAGTTTAAACCTTTTTTTTATTTTAGATAATGCGTATTCGATTATTATTTTTTATTTATTCATTTATTGCAACAGCAATATGCAGTTGACCTTTAGTTACATTTAAATTGTTCAAAGCTAAGGACGAATTTATAAAAATATTTATATAAATTAATGTGCGTCTTCGGGCCGCTGAGTATGCATCAGGAGAAACGGGTTCCAATTCAAACTCCATCCTGTCCTTATAAAGCTGTAATTGAAGGCTCTAAACGCATAGACAATATTCTAAGGCATTTCGTGATGTAAGGGTCATTGAACTATTTTATTAATGAGCAACAGAACGATAAGATGTCATGATTTTATATTGTTATATTATATTTATACATTATAAGCATAAATTTATGTTTTCAAATATGGATTTGGCACAGTGGATTTATATAGTTCAAATGTTAAAGATAAATGAGTTATAAGTTTTATTGAAGGTTGTTAATTTTACTTAGTTTTTATTAAAAAAGAACAAAAAAGCTACTTCTAATACCACCACGAAATCAAAGTTTGTACAGATATTACAATAATTTGAGTTTAAAAATAATGGGCATTAGATTTTATATTAAATAAGCATTACCTTTTGTTCTATATAATGCCTAATGCTGAAGAACAAGTACAGAAAAACTTTCCAAGTCCCTTAATCAAGTCAATCGATAATACTCTTGATTATAAGCTGTTCGTCGCGGCCCCGGTTTAAATGAATAGGATAATCATTCGCGCAGAGATAAACGTCAGTTACTAAAAATTGGATGTGAATCTTGTATACAGCTATGGTATATATTATATGTAAAACTTCTCTAAATGATTTTAAGATTATTAAAAATTGATAGTCAAAGATTTTAAGTAATTTATAAAGCAGAATGCATAGTGGTTGGCATTTGAATATCGATAGTTTTCCAGCACAGGGAACCCATTATCGTAACTTTATACATTTATCAATTTATTTATTTATTAATTTTTTAGAATTAAAAAATATTAAATTGAAGCGAGGAAAATATGATATACAACTAATTCGTGTGCCTAGCCTGATGGATAATTTTTATATGGATATGAACCATCTCGCATCTGTGGTTGGCTAGGAACTAGGATTTACAATGTAAAAGTTGAAAACAGGATAAACATAAAACTTTAAACATTTCCTAAAAATAAGGTGTATAAAGTATCGTTGACCAAGTTGAGGGAACATAGTTCGTGGTTGGTCAAACATGCTCGATTAGGCAAAGCAGGATGAGTTAAGATAGAGAAAAAGATTGTTAAAAGTCGAAAGTTAAGAGTTACTCTGGATGGAATGACAAAGGAAGGCAACTTTATACGGCGAAGTCTACAAGAATAGGGCGGTAGTAAAAATGTTAGGATTCCAATTAATACCCTCGAAGAGTAAAAGCTAAAAATGTTTTTGAGCAGACTCAATGTACTTGAAGTGTGAGAAAAAATAGAAAAATAGGCTTAAGAAACTTACAAAAATGGTGGAAAAGTAAAAACATTTGGCTGTGCAGACTCGGTTACTTTTTTTAAGCCCAATATTTAGGTTCAAATGTAGGTAATTATCGTGTGTATACGCGAATTGTCTGTGTGGGGGGAAGCATAATATATTTAACTATCTATTGCTAACTTTAATCAATTATTTAATATAATACTTTTATTTCTTTTCACATTCAGATACTGAAAATATAAGGTTTGTGTTTGCTGCGGTTAAGGATACAATTCTCCAATTCAACCTTAAGGAATACAATTTAGTCTGAGCTGGATTTGGATCAGAAACCTATTTTTGTGATTTTTATTATATATATATACAAATATATATATATATACATATATATAAAACAATATATATATATATATATATTCATAATTCCTTTTCGCATATGATAAAAAATAAAAAAATAATAAAAACTGTTGGGCAAAAAATACAAAACAAATGCAAGTTGTAACATCTCAAACTGAAGTTGTATCAAAACATAGAACTACTAAATAAATAAAAGGATTTAGTTTGAGCGAAGGAAATATGAGTGTAAGGCATAGAAGGCCCAAAAGGAAAAAGAAAAAAAAACTTTTGTAATGCATAAAAATAAATAAAGGAAAAAATTTGAACAAAGTTAAGCAAAAAACAATTTACCGAAAAATAATTAACAGGAATACATATTATATAAAATAAGCAGGCAAAATATTTCCACTTTTTGCGAAAAAAAAACACTTTGATAAACCTTTCTCATACAAATCTAAGCCATTCACGCATTAAACAAAAAAAAGTGAAATGCTGTAAACAAAAAATACGAAAACCAATCAGTTTTTGTGTTCAACTGTTGTGTTTACACAAAACTATAATCATGTATACATATGCATATGTACATGTAAACATACTCACAAATGCATATACATACAAACGTATATATATATATACAAACACACTTATATAGTAATAAAAAAAGAGGAATATATATATATATAACGATATACATAAACCAATCTAAAGCATACAATTTGTATATGTATTTCAAAGAACCATTCAATGTAAATTAAAAATCGTACTAAAACAACAATTTAGATTACAATTTACATAATATACGATGAATACATATGTAAAGGGCGCAGCAGTGTTGGGCGATTTTGTTTTTGTTTTTTTTTTTTTTTTCTTTAGTCTTTGGCATGCCTCAAACATAATTATTGATATTTAATCAAACTAAAAAGTGTATACAACAGCAACAAGCAAAATTATGCATAAAGAGCATAAAAAGCATTAAAAACTATTTTCTTTCATACCAATCATAAATGGAATAACAACAAGCAGCAAATATGAAACATATAAACTAATAATATTGTTAATTAATAAAAAAAAAGCAAATGATTTGTAGCATGATTTGTATAATTTTAAACATAAATAATTTTGTTAGTGTGTTTAATTTTTTATATATATATATATAATAGATACATACAACAATGTTTTGTTTTTGTTTTTATAATTTTAGTTTAATTTAATATACGATATATATATATATACATACGTATAAACATACATAAATAATTAATAACAACTAGAAGCACACACATTGAAAGAAAAACACTATTTATGTAAAAAAAAAACTACAAAAAAACTAAATAAACACTTTGAAATATATGCAGCAAAAGAATGCATATATGTGAAAAAAAACGAAAAAAAATAAATGTAAAACAACATGTTTTCATAGTTTCATATTTTTACACAAACTTATTGCCACTTTGTTTAACAATTAATAACTATAATGTTTTAATTTGAAGCAAACAAAAACAAAAAAAGTGGGTTAGTTGAAACTGACATTGTTTACTGGGGCCAAAAGAATTTTTTGAAATATAGCTCGTTGTCGCAAATTTCTCACACAATAAACAAAAGCTAAGCCTGCTTAGAGAAAGGTAAGCATGATTATTGAAAAACTCGAAAAATCAAATAATAGTAAAACAAATTGTAACTGGCAGCACGCAGCTGTAGCAAATAATTTGTAAATGTAAAACATTTCAAAAAAAAAAAAAGAAAAATGGGCATGACCGAAGTTTTTATGCTCTTCACGTAGCAGAATGTACATTTAATTTAAAAGCAGAAGTCTGCTATACTGATTAATGTCAAAAACAAGTTAATGAAGATTTTGGTTAATTTCAGAATATGATATTATTGAAATTTGTTTTCAATAGCTACCACAGCTAAGGCATTGAAAGAAACAACAATTGAACAAAACTGGTTTATAAAAACTAAATCAAGCATATTGCTCAAGGACTCTAAATTTGGTGACATTATATTCAGAATCAAGACTTTTGTAAAAAAGAAATAAATGCTATTGTTTGGTTTGGCAGCATTATCTTGAAGAACAAACTAATTTCGTGCGAAAAAAGCTATTTTTGACCGATTTGCGCCATGTAAGCTATTTTAACGATTTTGTAAAGATAAAGAAGTCTTTTTTAATACAAACTCTTATTAGTGTTTAAACTAACTTATGCAGAGCAAAAATGTTGTAACATTTAATGAAAAATAGCTCATTGATATTAATCAAAAAAAATGTAACCAATTGTTTTTCTAAATGTACGGCTTAAAGTGACATAACATTTTGAAACTACCGATGGTGCTGCTGGAAAAAGCTCAGTTTGAAGAAAAAAAAAGAACAAGCAAATTAGTGTCCATTACGTGAAGAACATAAAATATTTAGTAAAAATGCAAAATACCAATAAATCAAATTTTTAAAACGAAATAGTAACGATTTTGCGCAAGTATTTTTCTTTCATCAGACAAACCAACTAAATGAAGATAAAACAAATGTTTATATATAAACACATATATATATATATATATAGATAAGTCAGAGCCCGGCCTCCCTCTATCAGATGCTTCAGTACTATTCTACACTCCACTTGTAACTGATATCGGCAAGAAGAAGCCGTATTCTAAAATACAACAAAAACTCCTTTGTACCAGTTGTACATGCGATCTAGTATATACTATCCTATTGTACTTATACATATATAACTCCGGCACTACGATAACCCAAATGCGTCTTAGCTTAAGATTCAAGATTCAACAGTGTGTTGTATAAAGCTTTAATCCACGTAAACACGTATAGTAAAAAAATTAGATGATTAAACAATTTTTATGATTAACGTATAAATTAATTGATTACATTTTAATTGATTAGCTTTTAAAAAGCTTAAATAAGTCGTAATAATATATGTACATACAGAAAGTATGCATATATATATATATAGTATATTATATACAATACCAAAAATGGAGCATATATAACTTGGCATTAAAAAATTGTCGTCAGCAAATATAAAAAAAAAAACAATAAAATACAAATTAATTTTTGGTTCTCAAGGCGAGACTAACTGACATTTTACAATCAAAAAAAAAAAAGAAACACAAATTGAACGTCATTTCTCAAGAATATAGTTGGGAGACGCTTATACAAGGCTATAACTTCTGATAGTAGAGTCTATACGCTATATAGCAGCGTTTGCGCGTAGCACATTTTTATATGCATTATTATATATGGTTTTCCGTCCAACGAACTGCATTAAGAGTGCAGTTGATGCATCCAAAAGATTTTTGTTTTGAACAAATTTCAACCGAGTTGTACGAAATATTTCAAATTTGTGTTTTTTTTCGCAAATTCAAAATCTTTAACATTATAATGCTTACTAAAATTTAAAAAAATTGTCTGACATTAAGCTTGGTAAAAATTAAATTTGAACAATTGTGTTTTTTTTTTTGAAAATTCTTTGAAAACGCCCAAAAGAATTCGTTAAAAATTGTATTTACGCAAAACGCACCAAAAAAATGGGGTATGTCTGAGTAGTATTGAGGGGCTTTATGAATTTTGCGTGCTTCGGAAATCGATTGCCATACAAAATATATGTATTTTGTGACGGAATTTGGCGCGGAATAGATTTCTGTGGTACTCCGTAAAAGCAACCATGTTTGCCGACACACATATGTATGTACGGTAGAAATACATACATATATACATATATATATAAATATTAGTTATTAAAGCTATTTGTACTATAATATAAGCACGCTCTGTTAAAAATAATAATAAAATAAATATAATTTTTTTTCTACTACATCTACATGTATAAATATAATAATATTTAATTTAAAAATTTTGCAAATTAAATATGTATTTGGCGGTTTCACATAACATTTTTAAGTTCGTAAGTTAAAAATCTGAAAACGAATTTCAGTTGGTAAAAGTTAAAATATTATTTAAAAAAAAAATGCGTTTATTCAACTATTTGTTTAGTTCGCGTTTTGTGCCTTTCTAGTGCTCATTAAATTCAAATACATAAATTAAAATTGCATAAAATTACAAATACATGAGCAAGACGAAAACTAAATTCTGTGTTGACATTTTTTTTAATAATTTATTTTTATTTAGCAGCTTATTTGTGCTGTCTTTAAATATATTTAAAATTAAAGCACTCAATGCATTTGTATTAAGTCAACGCATTTTAAAGCCTAGTTAAACATTAAATTGGTTTTCTTTTTTTTACTATTTTTATTGTAAATATACTTGTGTCAAAAATTTACATATATATATATAAATATATTATAAACTCAATAAGCAGCTATAATAAATTATATTTAAATGGTATAATATATATATATATATATATATACATATAATAATGAATGTATGAATTTTGTATTTTTATATACAATTTATAATTTTGGTATGTTAAATCTAAAAGGAAAAAATTAAAAACTACTAGTTATGTAATTTCGATATACAAACCACCATAAAACAATATTGAATAAAACATATATTATTAAAAAAAAAAAACAAATGAAAACCCAAAAAAATTTATGTCTAAAGGAATTTTCAAAGTACTATTTCTGAAACAAAGCAAGAAAGGTCAAAGTTTAAAGTACTACATACAAAATTCAAATGATAATAACAAATATAAATTTAAGTACGATCGCATTTGAAACGCATTGTATGATTCATTTGAATATAAACAAATAAATAAAAAAAAATACTATTACACCAAGTTTCTTGGCAAATGAAATCAATTTTAATGTTTTAGCTTGAGCATGTCAAACATTAAAGTAAAATCAAGTTAGGCCATACATACATATATATAAAATAAACAACAACATTATATAGGCTAAGCAGAGGTTTGAATGTGGTTTGAAAAATAAAATAATTACCATTATATATATATAAATATATATATATATGTAAGCATTGAGGCCACAATTCTTACACGGTTTGGGTATCTTATAATGCATACTAGAAACAAAAAATATATATATAAAAACCAAAATAAAAAAAACTCTCTCTTAACGTTAAACCAACTTAAACTAAGTTATTGTGTTAAACAAAACCAAAAAAAAAAAAAAAATAAGTATGATATATTTCTCAAGTTTAGGCTACTTTATAAAAATATAATATACTAAAAAAAAAAGAAAAACAAACAAAAAAAAACGCAGTTTGTTGTGGCATGATATTGAATGAGAACTTATTGTAATGTGTGTATTTCTATTTTAAAAGAAAAAAATCAACAAAAATTAAAAAAAAAATAAAGTAAAATTTAAAGAGCTAAAAAATAATTTCCACATAAGCTGCATGCTTAGCTTAACTTTAAGATAAACGCACGTGCTTTCATATGCAATTGTTCAACCCACCCAATAAGTGTAATATTTTCAAATTGTAGCATTTGAATTGATTGACTTTTTTACGAAAATTTACATAACAAATTGAAATCTTACACTTGTTGGCGTTGGATTGCCGCATATGTTTGAGTGTCTAGACATTTGTCATTAAAATATTATTTAAAAAATGATGATAGAAAATGAGTATGTATGAGATGGCAAACCATATTGATAAAGGTAACTAAGAAATTTTTTAGATAATTTAAAAAAAAAAAAGATCTATGTACACCTAAAAATAAAAACCAAAAAAAAAAACAACAAATGAGATATTATAATTAAAAGTATATTAAAAATGAAAGCGCCTTGAGTTTTTTTTTCTTGTCAGCGATTTTGTCATTCTAGGCCAATTTTAGCTAAATTTCTTTTAAATGTTAAATGTACTTTCATTGAATATTGGTAAGCGTTCTCTTAGATTTGGACTAATCCTACAAAGTTGTCAACTACTCACCTCTTTCCTAATTGAGCATTGGTTTTGTTTTTGCATCGAAGTCAAGAATCAGTAATAATTTTCACAGTTCAAAATAGTGATCACAGATATTGATTTTTGGCTCTAAGTCGTTTTAAAATTTATTGCCATGTTGCTTCATTTTGGATTTTTGCATCGAAATCAGATTACGTCGTTACTAACAAGAATCGGTAATCATTTTCACTGGAGACCTACGGCATAAGAAACTGTTATCTTTGAAAATTTAAATATGCTTAAAAATACTTGCTTCAGGTAAACTTTGGGGATTGTGTCTTTTGTGAATTCAATTCTTTGGAAAACAGTCAAATATTTAAAACGATCTGTAAATAGGTTTACTATTCGAAATCAAAACGTAGAATGGCAGTTTAGTGTTAGAAAAAGTGATGCAAAACCAAAGCGATATGCATACGATTTTAAGCAAATCAATTTCAGCGCCAGACCTCAACGCCGGGATTAAGTCCGCGTAAAGTCGCCCCTTAGCTTTAGGTTAACCTTTTTTACAAAGAATTCAAGGGAAATCGATTGTACTTCTTTCCAGCTAAAATGTGCGAATTTCCTTTTTTACTGTGCAAAATACAGAGAATAAGGGGCTTTTGCGTATAATCTGATGAAAAATAAATCTGTTGCTCCTATCAGTGCTTGCGAAAACCACTGTTCAAACTGTTTAAAAAACAGGGCTTGTTATGGGCATTCAAGCTGCCCTTTTTCTTTCTTTCTGGCTGGATTCGTATGCGTATTGGACATTAGTGTGTCTAATTGGTAGTTTACTCTTTGAATCTCTGGCTACTCCGTTTCCTTATATTTATTTAGCACGTTTGCTTGCAGATGCATCTGCAATACCACTTAATTACTTAACTTAAGGTCGCCATCACAAACCGATATCGGTTATCAGCCGACAACAACAGCTGTCGCCCTGCTTTACGCAGTTGCTCTAGTTGCTCACTTCAAGGGAAGATAGGTCCACTTCCGCTAGTTCTTTCCAAATGCCCTCCTTTCAAAGAAACATAATCCCTCCGCAGAGTATTCTTATGGACCATATACATAAATTGACTATTATACGGATTGAATTGAATTGTTGGTCATCAAAAATTATATTTAAAATAAAAATTAAAGTTATAGACAAGGGATGCTACATCTCACACAAAGATACGCTTTCATAAATAATAATTTCAAGTTAAATGGCTTATTAAATATTTATGCAATTTCTTTAATATATTGTGTTAATGTGTATGAAGTTATTAAGGAAAAAAGACTAATAAAAAAAACCCTAAAACAAAAAAAAAATCTACTGAAAAGTGTATTGTTTATGCTATTAATGTTACACTTAATGGTAGCCCCACTAATTTCTTCATGCAAATGTCGGTCATTTCGTGGAGATGAATGGTTGAAAAATAAAAGGGTCGAATTGGTTCATAGCCTATCAAAAAGTCTGTGTTTGGAAGATGACAAGGCTCTCGTTTACATTTATAATAAATTGCACTTGTTTTATTGATATTCAATTTAATTTTCCACATAAAATATCTAAGAAAGGGTTTCTGTTGCTTCTTCGAGGTTCTTTTCGATAGTGCTAAACTCATTTCCACAGCAGTATAAGGCAATATCAACAGCAAAGATTAGCGTCTTACATAATCTATGTATTGTTATGACATAAGTAAAAGTGTTATAAAGAATTGTTCCTAAAATAGAACCTTGGGGTACGCCTGCGGGTAAGTTTAAGACCTGACTTGGCACCATACATATATATCCAAAAATAACTTTTCGCTAAAAAAACGTTTAATGATTCGTAACAAATAGGAGGGCGTACCAATATTTTGTATGCACAAAACCTTTACGCCAAACGCCGATTGTATATTCAAAGTTATTATACCTACAGAATTTTTGTATTGAAGATCATGCTAATTGTCATCCTTCAGCTTTTTAAGCGGATGGATACAGCTGCGAAGAGACCTAAGTTCCTATTATGCGGAAGAAAAAACATGGTTATCCTCAATATGGACGTCAAGTCTTGGTTATTAAATTCAACAATTTTTTAAAATCCACACAAAAAACTCTTTTTGGAGAGTCGACTGGTTTATGAATTGCAACAATTTTAGCCAACTTTTATTTACATGGAAAATATCCAGAAAAAATTATTGAAAAAAAGTGGGTTAGCATAAAGACTACGTTTTTTGTCAAGCGTTTTACGCAAATGTTAGATACACAATCGAGCCCTGGTGACTTATTGGATTTAAGAACGCGAATCACATTTGCTACATTTCTAAATGAGCTACAGAAAACTCGTCAATGTTTAAACTATTTACGAACTCAATAGTAGTTGGATCAAACAAAGAATCCGTTAACTTATGTTTTTGTTCGAATATTTCGCTAATTATTTGCGCTTCTTGCTCTCTTGTAGAATAAACGTTATTATTGTAGGAATACTGGGAATAAATTGATTTTTATTCTTAATTATTTTTAGCTATTTCCAAAAAAAACTTTAAGAAAAAAAAAATAGTTCACAGAAATTACAAAAATTTTTTATTATATTTATACATTCAAAAAATGTTTCCTAATCTTAGACAATTTGATTTTTGTTGTATACAAATATTTATCACAATGAAATTATAATGGTAAACAGATAATCAAATACAGCAGCTGTTAGCTTATTCAGCTTAACTGATTTAATTGACTCTGATTTACATACACAAAAACTCATATAATCAACAATGGCTCAAATGTAACATTAGCATTTAAAATAAATCACATACCATCGAAAAAACTAAACTCTTAACAATAGCTAAACATTTGATTTGGCACAAGCGTAATGTTCTTACAAGACTACAAAATCACTCAAATTTCGTTCTGGCTGCACCATACTTGGTGGCATCAATTGTACCAGTTTATTGAACAGAAATGCACGTCGATTCTTAAGCTCGTGACTGCGATGTTGGATTGTACTGGACATTATTTCATCTATGCTAGAAGTTGTAGTACTTTCATTTGAATCAACGGAATTATCTGTATTTGCTTCAAAGGTCACTGCTAAAAGGTAAAAGTTCTGAAATAACTTTACAGTTGAATGTTATAATAAAAACGCACCGTTGAAATGTACAGCATTTTCAAATTCCACATCGACTACTTCGGTTTTGTGACATAAAGTAGGTGTGGCCAGCGGTCTTTGCTCGTTTTCAACATCGTGGTTCTTAAAAAGCAGTGATGCTAACTTATGAAACTGAGAAGACAGGAAAAACATATATATATTTAGTTATATAAAATATAGCATATTTGCATTTCGCGAAGTGACATTTACGTTTCTCAACTGTTCCGTGTCGCTGTGATCAATTACTGCTGATATATTATAACGCAGATATTCCATGGCTTTTAAGGGATTAAGACGAGTCATTTCTTCATAACGTAACTTTCGCACTAAATAACGGCAATGGCGTAGTATTTCATCTCGCTTCGGCCTACAAGGCATTATTTAAAAGTCAACAAATTAACAAATTCGGCACAAACCAGAAGCTTACTTTTCCAAACAAAGCAGCCAAAAATCATCTAAACGCAGCTGTTGTTGCTGACATATGCCTGGATTTCCGCCAAAAAGGTAGTGCGACTGCAAAAAAAGTTTTCTTCTGTTTTTCAAAATCTCCTTTATAATATTGAGAGAATTTCAATAGCTTCAAATTATACTCATACCTTAGCCAAATCATCGTAGACCAATTGGTGGGCATAACGTGGGCATGGTTCGGAAGCAACAGTTTGCTTGTTGTAGCTTAAAGTCTGCTTGCCAACTGATTTAGCATCTTGAGCATTATGGCGGAAATGATAGATGCGAGACCATTTGTGAGATCTCAATGAGTAAACATAAAAGGCGTTGGAAGCGTCCACATGTTGAATGTCCCGACGATCTTTGACTTTGTTTAAGCTCTAACAGAAAATAAAATAATGAGTAGCTTATATTTTTAAGAAATTGATTAATTACCGAAAATATGTATATCTCATCACGATCACAATCAATGGTGGCACGCAAAGTATAGCCCGGAGAGGGTTCAAACTTGGGTTCAGTGTTTGCTGTATTAGCAAGATGTGAATGTTCCTTGTTAAGTACTGATATAGCTTGCGTGTCTACATCATAACTGAGAAATTCATGAAGATCTTCCTTTCCACGTTGACCCCCGTAAATATAGAGTTTGCGTTGTTTCTGTAAAGGCATTTGAAATAAACATACATGCACGTACGCCATCGGCATCTGCACTGACTGCTACATACATTGTGAAAAACCATACAGTGAGTAATGCGGGATTTTATAGACATAACATCAGCCTGCGAAGAGCTGGCATGATGACAATCTACCAAAATTTGCGTCCATGTATTAGTGGCTATGTGGTAGGAAAATAAGCCAGAGTATTCCGGCTCAACCGACGACGTGGCATTAACACTGCGAGGCGTCAATATTTTCCCACCAAAAACATATATTGTGCGTTTATCAGCATCAATGCTCATCTGATGATCGTATACAAGATGCGGGCCGCCAACTTGACTGGTATCATCGCATATTTGCATCCAAGTGCGCGCACGTGTATCGTATAAATAAAAATCGCTTTTTATGTAGTCCGTAGTACGAATCGAATTGTCTAGGTAACGACCTAGCATAAAAATATTTTCGCTTATTGGATCAAATACCATTTTGTGACACGAACGTGGAGTAGGTCCGTTGGATAGCTCCGATCTTTCACAAAGCAACGCCCATTCATCTAACTCAATCTTATAGACCCATAAATCGCTGAGATCTTGATAGCCATCCCAGCCGCCATACAAATAAATGAGTCTCTTTTTACTATCAACCACTAGTTGATGGCCGCCACGGTTTCCTATCAAGCAATTATAATGTAATACGATTGATTGTAAGAGAAGCGTTAAAAAGTATCATGCAACACTTATTTATAATAATAATTTATTTTTGTAAAAAGCAATCACCCTGCTTACCCGGCTTAATTTCACTTTCTGTGTGCTTCATGTGCCATACATGCTTGTAGTCCTGCTTATTAAGGTACTCATCCATCAAGCCTTCATCAATGCATTTTGCTATAAATCGCTCAGCTTTTTCAAAATCACCTTGAGCCACCAGGTATTTATGAAGTTCACTGATAAGCGGGTGTTCCAGACGTATATTGGTTTGCTCCTGGAGAGCCTCAAAAGCGCCCATATAGCCTTGCTGTCGAAAATGTTTGAGGCATAATTTTATAATCTCAATTTCACGCAGCTTATTGTAGTTCTTCATGCGAGTAGAGGTATACATGGGATCGTCCTGACCGTGAAGTTCTATGTACCAAATACTAAAGTTGAAGGACGGTCCCCATGATAGCAACGGAACAATTTTTAAAAATAGTACAGGAAAATTTTCAGTGCCGTCCTCCGTAAGACAACGTAGATTAAAGACTTCTGGTATGTTGTCGTTTTTAAGTCCACTGCAAGTATTAAAATTGCAAGTTGCAAGTGTAAAAATATAACTTAAGAACTTGAGCTTACCTCTCCAGGAGTAACACCATATGATCCTCTTCTAGCCCACCAAATATGCGAAATTTCTTGATATTACAAACATGAGATTTTTCAAATTTGCCAAATTTTATTGATTTCACTATGGCGGGTCTTTTTAACTTTAAAGTCAAATACTGCGGTGGGCTATTGGTATAGGCAGACCAACGAGAAGTTTGATCGTTGGGACAGTCTATGAGGACATTTCTAAATCATTTAATAGAAAGAAAATAAAATATTTAAAACGGTTAAAATACCGTTGATGCACCGATAGAACGAGTATAATGCGTTAATACAAAACGATACATTCTATTTGAGTCCGTAAAATGATTTTTTAACAATTTTACATTCTTAAGAATCACGCTGCATTCAATCCGCTTATAAAAAAAAATCAACACTTGCGATGTTCTTTACCAACAATAACAAAATATGAAACCCAGTTGACGCGCTCTTTACTTAATACCATATGCACATGCGTTGCTTGCAATTAATTGTAATTAATACTCACTCTGGTAAATAATTCGGGGAGTAGCTAGAATAACTATAGATCTCAAAAGAAAGTCGTTCTACTTCACCGAGTGTAAATGATTTTCGGCACGCATTATCCTCGCTAGATTCGAGCGCGGTAAGAATAGCCAATGAACCGTTGGAGCTGTTCGTAGGGCTGCTGGAGCTTGTGGATGATGACATTATTAATAGTGTCGTGTGTGATTAACTGCACACTGCCTTTAATGACCAACTAATTAAGTGCAAAGCAATAATAACCAATTATATTTGTAATAAATGTATTCTTTTCGATTGTGCGTGAATTCCTCCTGCACAGCTGCTTGTAAGTTTATAAACAAGCTGCCAACTTGCGTTAATACAAATGCAACAAGTTGGCAGCTTTTAATTAAAACGCCGAGCATTGATAGTAGGTTAAGAGTAATTATCGAGAAATCGGCCGCGTCTCTTACTTATTTTAGCCTAATAAAATTTTGTACAATTAATACATATGATGCGCAGTAAAAAATAGAAATAACATCAAAGCATCTTAAAGTATAAGTTAATTGTTATTAAACAAAGCAAATCGTCATAGTACACATTAACATATACAACTAGCGCATCCATAGTAAAACTGGCGACAGAGGCTTAAGTATCTTTATCAACTCGGTAAAAAGCAATTTAAATAGTTTGTATACATTTTGGTATCGTTTGACTTTTCGGGGTATATAAGATGTCTTTTGACACTATACCTAAAGACTTACGTGGCCTGCGCGCTTGTTTGGTCTGTTCTTTAGTAAAGGCAAGTGAAAATTAGATTCCAAAATGAAGGCACAGACTTTTAAACAAACTTCTACATCTTTTAGAGTTTTGATCAATTCGAGAGCGATGGTTGTGAAAACTGCGAAGAGTTCCTGCGTATGAAGGGCAACAAAGAGAATGTTTATGACCATACGAGCAACAATTTTGATGGTATTATTGCATTGACTACACCCACCGACTCTTGGGTAGCCAAATGGCAACGACTCTGTAAAACAAATCGAAGCATAATTATTGAACTTTGTAACTGATTAAATTCCTTTACAGCTCGCTTTACACGCGGAATCTATGCTATCTCTGTATCGGGAACACTGCCACAGTCAACATTACGTGAGATGAAAAATCGCGGTATTCTTTACAAGTCCCGGGATAGAAGTCAACGCTAAACAGACTTCTAATTGTGCGTAGAAAATGTTAAAATTTATTGATAAGCATAATAAGCAAATCACGAATACATACATACAATAGTAATAAAATACAAATTAAGTGATTAATTGCTGATTGAATCATCCAACGAAGTAATGCGTAAACCAACGCCGCCCGCTGTCGTCGCATGCACACCAAAGCCGGCGCCTTCTAGCTCCTCTTTCAGCTTCCAGTACACCTCGTTACACTCGTAGTTCTCTGGCAATAATATAATGGCATAGCCACCAGCGCCAGCGCCTGTCAACTTCGAAAAGAAACCACGCTTAAAGGCAATCGTAAATATTTGTTCCAGCTTGGGGTGCGTCACCCCAATAGCCTTCAGCAAATCATTGTTAATTTGAAACAATCGCTCCAGCTTTTCAAACTTTTCACTGTCATCTTGTGCATTCCCAAAACTTTCGTAAAGTGGAATAGCAGTAGCTACCAGCTCCTCGCATGCCTGCCAAATTGCTTCAATCAACTGTGGAAAAGTTTCGGACAAGTGACGCACTTTAGCCACAATATCCGCTGTGCTGCGACTAACGCGGCTGTCCACAAGCATAATGTTTAAAGGTTTTTGTATGCTTAGCGGCTGGAAGCCTTGACCTTTGACAAAGCGTAACATGCCGCCATAAGTACATACTGTGTTATCCACACCAGAGGGTGTACCATGATTAACACGCTCTGATTCAAAAGCCCACTGTGAAATTAACGACTGGTTTTCCTCGCGTGTGTAGCTTTCTTTGTCGAAATGCCCAGCTAACATTAAAAACGCCGCAGCCAATGCAGCGCCAAACGAAGCAGAGCTGCCAAGTCCAGCGCCCACGTTCAGCTCTGTGTCGATTTTTACCTGGAAACCAGCCTGCAATGTTAGTTTAGAATTACCAGGCGCAGAGAGTACAGCGCCTGCTAGCAAATAATATATGGAGACAAAAGCTTTTTGCGTTGATTGTTGTTTGGGAGAGCTGCCACTACAGGTATCTAGCTGCTTGTTTACCTCTGCACGCACCTCCTCCAAGAGTTTTGCAGTGGAATCAAATTTTTCACCGGGATATTTACTACGAAACTTGGCCAGAAACGCATTAAACTCTGGCAGTTGAATCTCGAGCGTGCAGTTTAATGCGTCCAGGTGAAAAGTCGCCACTTGGAGCTCCGGTTGAGTGTAGAATGCAAGCTTTGTTCCCAAGCCCACAACAGCAGCCAAAGCGGGCTTATTATAAACGACAGCGTGTTCCCCATGTAATATGACTTTGCCTGGAGCGTGTATTTTGAAGTTCATTGTATAATTTTGCTGTGTAGGTTTTTAGCTAAGCGGCTCAAGTAATACAAAACACACTTATCTTGCAATCGGTTTAAAATTTAAATTTGTAATGTATAAGCAGCTATGCTTCAAATATGAACGACAGCACTTGGGGTTAAGTTCTTGGTTTATTATATGAATATTTATGATATATTATGTATTTTTTTCTAGCGCTTACAGCGCTCGTACTGCTACCCTTTCACTTTCTTTGTTTCAACTATTTGTTGGTTTCAGCGGCTTATGATTTTTTCAGTGCGCTTACTGGTTTGTTACTGGTTTTTATTTCAGGCATCAAGCTGTACGCGCAACAGGTATTACTACTAAATGCTATTGTTGTTGCACTTTCTCCCACTCTTCGGGCGTGTATGTTTTTTGCGAGAAAGCGTGGATATCTTTCAGTTCTTCGGCAAGCACTGTGTTGACCAAGCGATGTTTTTGTAACAGAGTTTTGCCTTTGAATGCTTCAGCAACAATAACAACACTGAATTTTCCGCCACAACCGTCGGATTCATCAACAGCGTTTACATATTGAGCCTGCAATTGCTCTTTAAGCTTTTCTTCTAGGTATTTTGTGTTGTATTTCGTCATCTTTAATATGATATTTCGAAGCGGCTAATCAAACATATGTATATATGTAAACCATTGACGAGTGTTGGAAAATGCTCAAAATTACAGCAACTTTAAAAACAATATTTATCGGTAGGTCTCTATGCACACATTTATAATCAAAAAATTTTAATGTCGAAATTTATAAATTTAAATGATCCGAGCTGGGCCAAATTCATATCATACTTTAAATACAATTTTTCAATTATTCAGTAGTTTGTCACATTATTCCAAGTGTTGTAAAACGAGAGCAACTCATACACACTGGTTTTAACAACACTGCGACACACTCTCATTTCCTAGCAGGAAGACGCCAAATTATTTTGTGTGATTTTTAAACATGCTTAAATTCATTTTATAAAAGCAACAAACAACGTCTAAATTAGTGTTTAAACACAGTGTTTATATTGCTAAGAGTTTATTGAATAGAATTAGCTAATAATGTCATTCTTTGGTGCAAACGCGTCGTTAGGCGCAACAAGCACGCCGGCCAAACG
Organism: Chymomyza procnemis; assembly: GCA_035046065.1. Taxonomy (NCBI): domain Eukaryota; kingdom Metazoa; phylum Arthropoda; class Insecta; order Diptera; family Drosophilidae; genus Chymomyza; species Chymomyza procnemis. Next base: position 2,580,262 of record JAWNOJ010000023.1, on the reverse strand, counting down.
TAAGTTCTTGCAAAATTGTTTACGTTTAGTCACGCAACCTTTTGCAAATATTTAAGTGGCCTATCATTAATTGCTGGCTCAAGTAACTTTTTGACATCCTTCAAGCTGTGCATACGTATTTCCTTGGGCTTAAGCCTATAATATAATAATAACATAATATATTTTGTAGCAACAAGCATATCGTGTAGCTGTTTTTTCTTACCCTTTCTTATGTATTATAAAAATGACATAGGCCATTAAACATAATACTATTACCGCAATAATTACAAATATTGACATAATGCAAACAGCTACTTCAAACGTTCAACAAGCACTGATTTTAAACTTACTATAGAAAGGCTGATAAGCGAGGAAGTACTTTTAAAAAAAGTCGGAAACCGAAATTTATTTAATAGTTGACCTTTTAATTCTGTGTTATCTCTTCGTAGCTGGAGGAATGTTTGGCTCATCATTTGGTAGTGCAGCGGCAACTAGTGCTCCTGCTTTTGGTACTCAAAATCCAGCAGCTAGCTTTGGAGCTCCAAACTCAGCACCTGCTTTTGGCTCATCAGTTGCGGCGCCAGTCTTTGGTGCTGCTGCACCAGCACCTGCTTTTGGTGCAGCACCTAATGCGTTTGGAGCGAATACAACAGCCGGTGCAGGCACCCTGGGTGGTGGTTTTAGCGGCTTTGGAGCGACGTCGGCCACAACTCAACAACCAACTTTGTTTGCAACACCCGCAGTTAGTTCGGTACAGCCCACATTCACAGGTTTTGGGCAACCTACCGCCACCAGCAATACATCAGTTACAGGATTTTCAAATTTTGGTGCAACAACAACGTCGGCACCTACTTTTGGTGGTTTTGGCACCAGCCAGTCAAATGCTTTTGGTGGTGGCAACTTCGGCTCTGGTAATTAGTGACTTTTCATCCTATTTAAATAAAAATATAGTTTTATAATATCTCTTTGATAGCTTTTGGCAAACCGCCCACAACAACTGTTACGCCTGGTTTTGGTGGCTTTGGCAATACGAATTTCATGCTGGGGCAGCCACAGCAACAGCCGCCGCCGATTTCTGCTGATGAAGCATTTGCTCAATCCATCTTGAACGTCTCAATTTTCGGTGATGAACGTGATAACATAATTGCTAAGTGGAACTACTTGCAAGCAATGTGGGGCACTGGCAAGCTATTTTACTCTCAAAGCGCAGCACCGGTTGATATAACGCAGGAAAATGATCTGTGTCGCTTTAAGGCTATAGGTTATAGTCGCATGCCCGGCAAGGACAACAAGTTAGGTCTAGTTGCCTTAAATTTCAACACGGAGTATACTACAGTCAAGTATGGTTATATTATTATAGTACAAAAGTTTTGGATAAACATATTTTATTTACAGACCCCAACAGCAGCAGATAGTGCAAACCTTGCATAGTTTGCTTGGCAGTAAACCGAATGTATTGGTGCATGTTGACAACCTTAAGGAATTAGAAAATAAAAAGTGTCAAATGGTTATTTATGTGGAGGAAAAACTTCAACATGCACCCAATCAAAGCAAGCGTATTTTAGCCACTGATTTAGCCAACTTTTTGAGTCAGGCTAATGTTAAACCACAACTAACCAATTTAGGCATAGCAGAAGCTTTGGCCTTGGTGCTACCCGACGAAGATCATCTGAAGGAGTATATAGAGAATCCACCTAAAGGCGTTGACCCACGTATGTGGCGTCAAGCAAATCTGGATAATCCCGATGCTACAAAATTTATACCCGTACCCTTGATAGGATTTAATGATGTGAAATGGCGTGTAAAATGTCAGGAACAAGAGACGGATACACATGCGTTATATATCAAAAAAGTAGAAAAAGATTTGACAGACCTGCAGCAAAGGCATGCGGCAGCCACAGCCAAAATTTTGGAGCAGAAACGCAAACATGCTGAGTTAAGCCATCGTATATTACGGGTAAGATTGATAATATGCTTTAATTTCTTCATACATATTTGTTGCTTTTAGATTGTGGTCAAACAGGAATGTACACGCAAGTTTGGTACCACACTAACGCCTGAGGAGGAGGCACTACGTACCAAATTGCAAAACATGCAGGCAGTTGTTTCAGCACCCACACAGTTTAAGGGACGCTTAAGTGAACTACTATCCCAGATGCGAATGCAACGTAATCAATTCGCTGGCGTTGGCAGCGCTGAATATTCAATTGACAAGAATGCGGAGAACCAGATGAAGACCTATCTAAGCTCACAGCAGCTAGCCATGGAGATATTAAGCGAAACCATTAATAAGGACACAAAAGCACTTGACCTTATCTTACAAGGATTGCCGGAGTTGTTGCAGCCTTAACAGCGTTATGTTTTTGATTAAATATTAAATGTTTTTGACTGCTCGCTATTGTGTTCCCTTAACTTCCTGTTACTTTGAACTTGCACTATTATGGCTTATAAAAGAAAATTAAATAAAAAAGTTTAAACAATCAAAACGGGTTCACACAACAAGCTGCGGAAATCGTGAGAAATGGCAAAGATTTTGTCATAACTGCGCTAGCCAGTGTCAATGCACCCGTTTTTGTAAACGGCCGACTTTTCTTAAACGCGCCACATGTTGCGGGCATCTACGTACATACATACATACATACATATACTGAAAGTTTGATTCAATTGAACTCGTTGCAATCAAATCAGACTCATTAACCGGCAACGGTGTTGAAAAAAAATTCATCTCGTTTTTCTCCCATATCCAGTTTGTTCAACTCCCGGACAAATCGAGTTCGGCTGTTACATTAACATTATTTTATGTGGTATATGTGTGTGGCGACTCTTGTGTATATGTTGTGCCTCATTATATATTTATATACATATACGTGTATATTTTGCGAGCACTCTACTTCGGACAAACTCGTTTTGAATATGTTTTCCCACCTAACTGCTACATGCGCTTTTCCATTACATTTCCGAGCTTCCGTTTTATGTTGGGAAAATAGTTGCATTGGGTATAAATGGATTGACTGCCCAAAAGCCGCTTTATTCATTCGAAAGATACACTGACGATTACAGCAACAAACCAGTGCGTGCATTGAAAACGAACGTAAATCCAGCATAGTAACTACTGTTGACAATATGGCGAGACAATCCATGATAGTGAGTGCTAAATATAGGAAAAAAAACGTGCCCTTAAAATTGTTAAAGACACTACGAATGTGTAACTTAGTAATGATTTTGTTCGATTAACTGTAATAACTAGAAGTTTAATTCCCCTTGACTATGCGATCACCACCAAAGGCGGCGCATGGAAATACCTTTATTAATAGCTGTTCGAGGAGAACAGGGAATTAATAGAGATTTACTTAGGTAATTGCTAGCTGTACAAGTGCTAGGCAAATGCACCAGTGCTGCAGGGTGGAATTCATCCACAGACCTTTTAGTGGCGAGTACGCTACCGAGGCCTACAATATATAATCGGTATAGTCGAAAATATTTAAAAATTGGGCTCTGAAATCGCTAATAATTTTAAATAGCTATGTTTTTTATAATTTTTAATAATCGTATTAATTATATTTTAGTTATTTTTATGCATTTTTGGCACTGTGAGTACGACAAAGCTGCCAAACATTGCTCCACTGCGAAATCAACAAAGTGCTGATGTACAATTACTACATCCACATATAATAACCATTGAACGTTTGGAAAACTTACTAAGACGAGCTGGAGAAATCTTCGGTGCAACAGTAGAGGATACCACAACAGCTGAAAGCCAAGAGCAACAGCCCCAGCAGTATATGCTGCCACCCACAGATCAGCCTTATAACTTTTATTTGCCATTATATGATTATGTCGATCCCAAATTGGATAGCAAAAGTCGGCGTATGGAGAAAATAGCACCACCACCGCAACTCCTGCAACAAGAGCAAAACTATTATGCTGCCAAGCCCAAAAAGACGCCAAAAAAGTTTAATGCGGCTAACAAACATGTCAATCTGAAATGGCTCAATACGTACGAAAAAGCGCTTGGTGGTGCTACACCCAAAGCGCTGTATTTGGAACAGGATGAGCGTAATCGTATTAACTTTGACGATTCGTTTTTTGCTGTTGACATGGAAGTCAAAATACCGGATAACCAACCGCATAGGGAGCAGGTGGTGCCTGTTGAACTACTGCAGCATGGGGAAGAGATGGCTGAGGAAGATTTGATGGCTGCCCCTGCACAATTAACTTATAGTTTTAAGTCGGCGCAGCGGGTGTAGTTTTAGTTGGGGGAACACTGTTATTTAATTTTAGTCAGTTACACAAAAGCATGGTTTTCTAATTATGTATAAATGCAAGGCACGAGTATTTAAATGCATATAAAAGAACGCTACTTAGTTTGCCGTTTGTTGTTTTTGGCGTAGCTCCTTGCAAGCGGATGACTCAGCAGGTGTTTCGTCAATGCTTTCTTCAGTTTGACTTTTATTAGCATTTGCATCTTGAATAGCCAGTTTAGCAACGCCCTCGCGCACCACGCGCTCTATATCATCGAGTAATCCTGACGCACCGAAACGAAACCGTTCTGGTCTAAGCCATTCCATACCTAGGGTTTCGCTGACCAGCGTCATCCAGGCAATTGCATCGCGCACTGAACGCACGCCACCAGCTGGCTTCAGACCAACAGTTTGACATGTGTGCCGTCTGAACTCTTGTATGGCAAATATCATTACCAGACCTACTGGTAACGTCGCATTTACAGCCTCTTTACCGGTAGATGTCTTGATAAAGTCGGCACCAGCCATCATGCAGACCATAGCGGCTTTGTAGACCTAGTCATAAAATTTAATGCATTACAATAATTTGTAAAGGTGAGACAAAATTTACATTTTCCATAGTGCCCAGCTCTCCAATGGCTAAAATAGTCTTTAAATGAGCACGAGTACCACACGCGCTGCGCATGAGTTGCACCTCATTGTATAGCGCCTCCCAGTCTCCAACAAGAGCTAATTGACGATTGATAACTATATCGATTTCGGTGGCCCCAGACAGAATAGCATGGCTAATTTCTTGTAGACGTGTCTGTAGGCCATACTGACCAGTAGGAAAACCTGTGGCCACCGCTGCAATGGCCACCTCCTCTAATTTATTAAACTGTTGCAAGGCCTCAAAAGCGTCCTTAACACGTGCTGGATAAACACAAACGGCTGCTGTATGAATCTCTGGAATGAGTGCTCGTTCAAAATATTTGTCAAAGAACTGCGGCTCGAAGGGGTAAGCAGCACGCAGGCAAAGGCGTCGCACATTTGCAGCTGTATCATCACCGGCTAAGGTTGTTAAATCAGTAAGCATAAGAGCACGTAGAGCCCAAGCTATCTCGTTGGTTCCAGTCACAATACAGCGCTGCGATACGCTAAAAGCAATCTCTTCAATTTGACGCAAAGAAAAGTTTACCGTCAACATTGTGGAATCTGCAGAAATTTACTTTAAATAATATGACGCAAAGTTTAAGTATTCATTTGCTTACCGAAGGGAAGTGACTTATTAACCTCAAAGGTTTTTGGCTGCATCTTGTGAGTTGTGACTACGTAGCGTTTATCAGTGAACTTGAACTGCTGAGCCAAAAACACGCTCAACACACTACAGTAAAAAATAAAGATTGGCCCGCACTGTGACAACAGGTTCTTATCAGTATGCAAACAGCTGTTGGTAGTGTTACCAGACTAAACCAATAAGTAACAAATAATTTAAAGTATCGATTATGTTTGAAAGTACTTTTACAAAAATAATTTAAAAGTCAAAGCAATTGCTTTTTAGTTTTTAAATTACGAATTGTATTTACACAGTTTTAGCTACACTGAAATTTATTTATATAACAATTTAGGTAAACTCATAGTCATAATTTAAATAAAATGACCTTTGCATTTTTCTTTAACGATGTTTTGCCCATTGTTCCCAATATTCCGTTTTCTGCATTTCATAGAGGCGTGATATTGTGCGCTCAAATGCAAAAAGCTCTTCTTCGCCAGTAAAAACGCTAGATACTGCTGCTTGCTAAAATTGTAAAATAAATTATTTAAAGAGAATGAAAATAGAAAAAAAAAATTAAACAAACCGAGCCATGCGAAATTTTTAGGTCATCCATAAGCACACGATCTGAGTCAGAAATACCTTTCGGTGCATCTGTTAGGCGGAATAGATTATCCAACGTTACATCAGAAGATATGACAACTCGTATACGATTATCGTACAGTGTGTCAATAAGCGTTATAAAGCGACGCATTTGTGACTTAACATCCAAAGTTAGTTGTGGCAGATCACGTATTAGCACCGTGTGGAAAAACTGTGCAATTTGCAGATAATCGCTGCCCGCCAAAGGCTAATAATAAAAATCTTAAGTAAAACTACTTAGCCCATAAGTAACATAAAAATACTTACGCGATTGCAAAGTTCTTCAAAATTGCTATCCAAAACTTGACCGCAAGTACGTTGAAATGACAGATCCCGTCCGAAATGTGTTATGGTACGCGGCCTTATAATATCATTCTCATCCGCACATAGTATTTTAAACATACGATCCATTGCTGCATTGGCATCTGTTTTACCTTTGACGAAATAGTTTGTGTCACCTGATTGCGCAATGCGTCTATAATCTATAGAGTCTAGCATGGATAACTGACAGCGGCGTTGTAACAGAGCAATGAAAGGTAAAAAATTTGTGCGCTGTAGTCCATTTTTATACAAATCCTCTGGGTGGCGATTGCTCGTTGCAACAATAACTATGCCCAAGTTGAACAGATGCGTAAACAAGCGTTTTAGTATCATGGCATCGGCTATATCCGTCACTTGGAACTCATCAAAGCAAATGAGCCAAGATTCTTCAGCAATTTGCTTCGCTACGGGCCGTGTGGGATCGAAAGGGGCAGGCTTCTCCGAATTAAAAGCACGATCAATAGGCCCTTGTAGTTCCTTTGCCTCGTGAATGCGTGTGTGCACATTTGTCATAAACGCCGTGAAGTGAACACGCTGTTTAAGTTGAATCTGTAAATATTATAGTAACAGTTACGTGTTGAGATTTGTATTTAAATTAATTCACAAGTTACCTCCTCGCAGCAATCGTAGAACAAATCCATTAAAGTTGTTTTTCCCACGCCTACGCTACCATAAATATAGAGCCCCATAGGTGCGTGGCTACCAGCATCTAAATCATCAGCAGCATCATCGTTATCATTGCTCTTACCCTGAAAAAGTGATGATAAAAATCCACTACTTGTTTCTGGTAAACGCGACGTCGGCTGATAATTCTGTAATCTATGATAGAGTGCATCCAGCTGACCCATGGTTGCCCTTTGTCTCTCATCGACCATCAACTTTCCTGCCTGTACACGATTCTGATATTCTTCCAATGGACTGTTGTGACTATGCCGTAGATATTGACAGTTAATGTTGGCCAGTTGTCCATTGGCCAGGTTGTTACCTTGCAGTGAACATTGTAAGACAACGCGAAATTGAAAGCGTAACATTTTTGTGATTATAAGTAGCGCGCGTGGGAGTTTCCTTTTAATAATTTATGGCATTTATCTACAAGAATAATACTTTTTGTCAGCTTAACATGTTACATAAAGCGAAATACGCTTCCGCGCAACGTTGACCGCGAAATTTTGCACGTTGGCCGTGAATTTTGTTACTACCAAAATATGACCAGATTTTGTCATTCACACAAAACTTAAGCAGCTGATCATCTGATTAATGCCATTCTCATTTTTTTCAACGTTTATATTGCTGCGTTTTCTTTAAAACAGGAATTTTAAGTTATGCTAGTTTTACATCAAATATTAGCTATTAAGAAAGTTACACGGAATATTAAAGAAACTTTTAACTAGATTTCAAAGCACTTGTTTTGAAGATTTGCGTATTTTTCGCCTCTCGCATTTAAATACAAATTTGAATAATAAATGTTCGAACAAAACTTGGCGCCAAAAAAGTGGATAAAAAAAATTAACAAGGGCCTTTATAATACAGATATTTGTTTTTCCAAATATGAATATGATGCATATAGTTATTCTTTGCATATCCTTCGTTGTATCAAGGTACCATCTCCGTACCCTCAACTACAGCTGAACAAGGCTCGCCCCAATATGTTTTGAATTTATCAGGACTAACTAAATTAACTTTTTTTTATCATTGAAGACGATTTTGTGTCACTTTTTAACACAGAATGGTTATTTAGAAACAAACCGTTGAATGTTGGTCTAATTAATTTTTCCGCATTATATATGTATTTACATTTTGCCACTACATTATCAGATTAAAAAAATCGGTTAAAACGATTTTGCCATACAAATAATTCCTACCGGACCATATTTTTAGCAAGAAAAATTATTATTATTATTATTATTAATTATTCAGTTTCTTTAATATATACTTTTTATATTTATTTATATTGTTATATATATTGTGTTTGGTGTATACAATTTATAAAGATTAGCCTTTTTTGCAGCTTTACAACTAAAATATTTAAAATAATGCAACACTTACACGTTTATGTGTATGAAGTTATTGGTTAAGGCAAAAAAATTTATGAAAAAAGACCCTAAAACAAAAAAAAAAAATAAAACTACTTACAACTAAGATAGTGTATTGTTTATGTTGTGAATGAAAAATTAATTGGTAGCCTAACTAATTTTCGCACTAATCATGCAAATATCGGCCATTTCGCGGAGATGAATTTTTGAGAAATAAAAGGTTAGATTAAAAATAATTTGTAATATTTTATTTTGCGCTCTTTGTAATTTATTCCTATGACATGCAGCACAATCAATCCAAACTTCCGACCCAAACTATGGTAAAAATATTGTTTTAAATATTATTAATTTAGTAAGAAAAATAAACAAACACATATACAAATAATTATTTAAAAAATAAATAAAATACCTGATTCAACTAAAATTTAAAACTTCCTAAAGATATTCTGTCAGATTTAAACATTTTGGCGCTATAAAGAACCAAATTAAAAGCAAGCATCATTTCGGATTAGATTTAATGTGGGTTTTTACTGAATAATATTTAGAAAATAATTGTGATAAAAATAATTATAATCATTATAAATCACCAAGGAATGCTTATAGCACTCCATTGGAGATCGAACCTATTGCCTTTGTTATCTTATATTTAAAAGTATTATAAGTTCAAAGTCAATATCATTGAAAACAATTGCCGGAATTACATTGTACAATTCACGTAGTTAATTTAGACTTGCCTTTTTACAGATAATAAAAGCACTCTTTTAGACATTGGTTTTTCTCAACAACGCACACTTTCCGTTAAATTGAAGCCGTATCGATTTTGTTAGACATTATGCAGCCTTAACTTAATACGTACAAAAAATTGATTACAAGAATATGTTGATCAAGGGTAAAAAATAATATATTTTATAAAAACAATAAAACCAAATATTTTTGTTTTAGAATTTAGGATTTAATGTAAAACGAAAATAAATAAATTGATTACTCTCTAATTTACACCTATTTTAGCAAGAAGTGATAGTATTTGTGGGCCTCTGCAGCATAGCTTTCGATGCCACGCTGCAGCACTACATTTTTTTTTAATTATTAATGCTTATAAATTTTTATCCCGAAGTATATTCCTGTTCAATAAAGATTCCGTCCACAAATTGTAAGTCGCTGTTCTTTTCGAATAGAGTTACCTCATGCTCCGAATTAAATTTATTTATTAATAGTAATAGTAGGTTAGTTAAAAACTCAATTGTGTTTTTTTATCACTATTTTTGTGTTGTTTACATCGTATACAACATTGAATAGGGAGTGCCCACTATAGTCAAAAGGAAAATATAAAAAAAAACAATTGTTTCTTTTGAATCATCTTTTTTTCGTAAACAATAGATTTACCTATATTAGAGCCTTCAACAAAACAATTTGATAATTAAATCAAAATATTTAGGTGGGCTTTTTCGATAATCCACTTTGATTTTTACTTTACTTTCTTTGACGCCGGAATTAGGATGTCATTGGGTGTAAGCGATTAGAAGGCTGTCTGAGATATAAATTTGGGGCCAACAACTCTGCATTGGGAAAACCGGCTTTAATGATGTGGTCGTAAAAAATGTCGTTGTTCCATCTCAAAACCCTATATAGAGAGATTTGGAAATTACCTACAAAAAAAGGCACACAAAAAATCACCTTCCCACCATCCAACAAAACTATGCGACAGATCTCGTCTGTGTCGCATGGATGCTCCACTCCAACGACAAACATTGCCGGATTCAATTTATTTTATTAAGATAGGTCAACATATTATTAGTTGTTATATCGATCGCTAACGATTGAATCAGGATCATAGAATAAGAAAGTTCCTACTTTTACTGAAGAGAAAATTTATTGCAACTAGAAAATTGGCAATTCAGTATGAGCAATCCTGAAAATGACTCATTCCTACACTTTTCCAAGTGCCAAGTTATACCAAAAACCTTGAATTTGAAACTGTACCATAGCATTCTAATTTCTTTCTCTCTCATCTAATATAATTGCATATATTTTTTGTAATATTTTTTTTTAAACAAATTAACCTTTGGTTTGAATCGGAGTTGAATTAGTTGTAACTCAATAAAGGTATCATAATAAACAGGAAGCTCAGGATATCTTTTTAACAAAAGGTCGTGTGTAATTTAAATGTAGAATATGAAGTTTTTAGGCACATTTTTAAAATATTAAAATGCAAGCTGGCCGATTATATTATATATATTACATATATATATGGATTGTCCCATATTACAATTACAAATACCTGCTTAGTTTTCAAGGATATTATCGGTTAATCTACTCAGCTTTTTTTTATTGAGATCTTACCAAAGTGTTCGTGTTTCTTATAACATTTTAAAAACTATGATATATTGTCTTAATTCAAATTTACTGATAAATTCTGTAAAAGTGCATTACATATGAAACTATAACTTTCGATTTTCGCTCTTTAGCAGCACCAAACCTTTTCTAGTAACCAATGTATGCTCAAAATCATTCCAAACTGTGAGGGGGGAACAGTGTATATTAAAGTCCGGATGTAAAGCCTATAGACTTGCCACTTGAAATATTTATTAAAAAAAACGCTATCAGTTTAAGGACATATAATATGAACCTTGTTGGATTAGAACCCACTAATATCATGAGACATTTTTTTTTTATGTTTACATTAGTTTTAAAATGAATGGGAATGCATTGCAAAAAATTGCAAACCTTTTTAACAATTGGCGTATAGATAAGAAATGTATTTACTTCAAGTGGATCAATTCGAGGCGTCAATAGTTTGGATTATCAGAACTTGCTTAGAACGAACAACTTGTCAAAGATATTGTTGCTTCCAGTCGTTATAATAAATAGCAGTGCCATAGTATAGCACCATCGAGTTACACTTAAACCTTCCGCGTAATCGAACCGCATTTGTTATAATAAATTAATTCATTAAAATAAAATGGCAGCTGTTCCAATATCTTATAGTGAAAATGATCGCATTTGGAGCGGGGCAAAAAAAAATTCAATGTATAGCTATGACGCGAATGTGGGCTTAATTATATTTAACAATATGAAAAATTGGCCCAAGAAAGTGTGCCAGGTATGTCACAATGGCTCAGAGAAGCGTAATGCAACTGAATGAATCTTCACTAGATCTCTGCTGGAGACGGAGTTAGCGTAACCAACGAACAATGTATTACCTGGGCAATACGAATTGCACAACATCTAAAAAAACGTGGTTTCAATCATAGGGATGTGATTGGCATCGTTGCGCGCAATTCCACATATCTAATGCCTTTGGGTGTAGCCTGTCTACTGAATGCCACGCCATTTCATGCTGTCAATCCGGGTCTAGATAAAGGTATCATGGTTTATAAAAGCGTTAACTGACTGCAGTATTGATTGTATTTTTGTTTTTTTTTTTTTTAACAGATACGATAAAGTATGTTTTTAATATAACCCAGCCTACACTTATTTTCTGCGACGGTCAAGATTATGAAAAGATACATGCTGCAACTATGGATTGGAATCCCGAGCTCTATACATTAACCGATGCGGTTGAGGGTGTGCCCAAAATTGAGAATCTCTTGGAACCCACGAAGACTGAAATGTTTTACAAGTATGTTTTTTTTTTTTAAATATACTTAAGCGTAGTGTGGCTGACAAAAACAAAAAAAATGTTATTATCTACCGTAGGCCGGAAACTCTTAAGAACGGAGGCGACCAAACTGTAGCCATTCTCTGCTCATCTGGTACTACGGGTTTACCTAAAGCAGTTTGCATATCAAATAGTTCGATTATACCGGACGGAGTGTAAATTAAAAACACAATTCACAACTTTTCTGGGAAATTATTTAGCATTTTTTTTTGCAGGATGATAAACAGCGAAATGGTTATCTTTATATCGAGCGGATTGGACTGGATTACAGGCCTATGGGCTTTTAGTGTTACCACAGTATTAAGCTGTACACGCATTTTAACCAACAAGCCATTTACACCCGAGCATTTTGTAGAATTGGTTAAAAAGTTTAAGATTAATTATGCAGCCTTGCCGCCCCGGTATATGTCTGCTTTAATTATCTGCCCAGAGGCTACAGTAGAGGCATTGGCATCTCTACGTTGTTTAAACTATGGCGGCGGGCTAGTGTCGATCAGCACACTACAGCGTGCGCAGGCCTTGTGCAAGAATGCAATGATTAACTCTGGTTATGGCATGACTGAAGTCGGGTTAATAACAATAAATTTAGGTTTGGGCAACGTGAATTCTGCGGGCAGACCAGTACCGGGCACAAAAATACGCATTGTTAACGAAGATGGCAAGAACTTACCGCACAATGAGGTGGGTGAAATCTACGTGCACACTGGTCAGGCTTGGAACGGTTACTATGGCAATCCTGTAGAGACGCGTCGCATTCAGGATTTTGAGGGTTGGTTTCACACCGGCGACTTGGGTTACTTTGATGATCATAACTTTCTGTATATTGTGGACCGTAAAAAGGAAATTCTTAAGTATCAAGGTTTTCACTATTGGCCAACTGAAATCGAGCAAGTCATTACCGAGTTGCCTCAGGTGCAGGATGTTTGTGTGGTGAGCATATATGACGAGCGGTTTGGTGATGCGGCTGGCGCTTTGGTGGTTAAGCAAAAAGGCGCCCAATTGAGTGAGACCGAGATTAAGGCTCATGTTGCAAAACAGTTAAATGGTGTGCAAAAGCAATTGCACTCTGGTGTTAAGTTCACTGATAAATTACCCGCCAATTTGAATGGTAAAACTTTGAGGAAGGCTGCTCGAGAAATGTTTATTAGTCTTTAATAGTACTGTAGAAGACGACCGCTGCTGTAGTTGTACAAAATAGTTACATTTCTGAACAACAATGAAATTAATTGGAAATATACTAAAGCTCCATTTAAAAATATAAAAATTTGTTCCAATGGTAACCAAGAATTTGTGCAGTCCCCGAATAGTATTAAAACAATAAAATTATGAATATAAGTAATTTAAGAAAAAGCGCGTTGTGTTACCAAAGAGAATTTAAAATTTATGGATAGAGTAGATGTTTCTCTCTGCAATATTACTCTATGCGTTGATAAATTCTTTTTGGTCTAAAACTTGACTATAAATTTACTTACAAACGAACAGAATTCGATCAGGCAATAAGCATGCAATAGATCATTTTATTAATTTAGACTATTTTTCTTAAGAGTTAAGGCTTAAACAAACCCTTAACTAAAGATGTACTAGAGGCCAATATTGAATTTATTGGTAATTATTCCAAAATTGACATAATTTGCAAATATGGCAAGTTTTTTAAACAATTTAAACAGAATTACAAAAACCACAATTAAGAGAGCAAATAAAAATCAAATCACGTAAAAATCGCACATATAGCAGAACAGCATTAAGTTTTATTGGGTTTACAGATTAAACTTTCCACACTCACCACACGACTATGCCATTGGTGCCTTCCTACAACATATTAAGTGCTATCAAAAAGATGCGATCCAAGACAATAATGAATGCACTCGAAATAAATAACAAACTGGTGACATTTAACATGTGAGCCAGCTGCTATAGCACAATTGTTACAAAGTAGTGTTAGTTGGTTGGTATCTGTCGCCTCTTTAATGAAACATAGTCAATAAGCTACTATAAGCTGGAAGGCGGCTGCTGCAAGACTATTGTCTACGTGGATGATGTACTGGTACTGGCAATTGGCAAATTTGTGCGCACAATTGTAAAACCTAAGAAGAAGGCCCTGTAACGTAGGCTAAGTGCCAATCCAGACAAAACAATAACTATATTAACGCCTCTAAAGCTAAATGGTTTCAAATTTTAGACTTGCGCTGGACAAGAAACTAAACCTCAATTCTAAGTATCGCAAAATGAGCCAATACGGCTCACTTCGCCTGTAAAAAAGTACTTAGATGATTTTATATCTCCATCATAAGACCCGCGTACTTTTGTACGCAGTATCTACACTACAGTCGAGTACAATTGCAGATTATTAAATTGCCGCGAACCATGAATTCTATATGAATAGCTGTATTAGTATGGTGGGCCTGGCTTCCATTCGAGTAGAGCTAAGCTTCTGATTGCTCAAATGATTTGATTTGATGATTTGATGATACTTGAAAGGCATAATAGAATTTACTGACTGTCGGCCAGTTCAGCAGGCTAATCGATACCGCCACGGCACGAACGCGGTAGTTAGTAGGACCAGTTTTCAATACCCTAATGACTACTTGGTTGTTCCCTTAATTCAAAAGCATGTAACCAAAAATTGATCACGTTTGGATCGACGGAATAAATGCAACCAGTGCTGATGAGTCCACCAGCACAAGGAAGCATTGGAATAATCAATGTCCTTTGTCCTGTATTAAAAAAGTATTTTATCAGTTTCAGACCCTATGTCGTCAACTTCCCTCCATGTTGCAGTTGCACTTGGGGTATTCGAGAGAAAACATGCATGTCGTCCAGCATTTTACAGTACAACGTCTGCATTGGCTCGGCCATGTCTTTTGTATGACTCAAATGGAAAGAGCAAGTGCAGGAGATTCTATTTTCCCTTGGATTAACACACGAGAGAAGGCTCGCGCAAAGCAGGGACGCCATGTGAAAGCTCTTGAGGATTGATGTAACCCCATAACAGTTTGTAATGGCCCCCTAAAGAAAAAAAATTTAATGTTTCTTTGCGTATGGCTTCAAGCGCAACAACCAGCTTTTTTAAAGCAACTAGATGTACGGCATTCATTTCAACTACCGGGCCACCAAAGCGTTCTCAAGCAGAAATCCTTGCCATAAACGAGGCTCTTATACGTACTCACGCAGCCAGGTTGCCTTTTACCTTAAGCGTTGTCATCCAATTTGAAGACAGTCAAAAACTGTCAGAAATCCCTTCAATATATTGCACAGCAGTTTGATATATGCCTTATTGAGGTACTTCGGCTACAAAATATTGAAGCCAATAAAACTGCCGATGAATTGGCTGCAGATGAACCGACTATTCCCCTAATGGCATAAGCTTCAATATTTTAAAGAATACGCGTATAAAGAGATGCGAAAAGTTTCAGCCCTAAAAGTAATGGTTTTTCAATTTAACTAAGATTGTGATAATACAAGAATGGCAGCTTTAACCTGATGACTGCTTTCAGCTCTTACTAAACATTCTAATATGCCATGTTCCCAGCGATTTTATAATATATTAAAAAGTAAATACAAAGATTTGTTAATACATTTTTCAGTTACTAGTTGGTGTTTATTACAATGCGAATAGCATTGTTGAATTTTTTTTTTCTTAATGGTAACGACAAAAGCTAGAAAAACTAACTGTATAACTATTATTGTTTAAATTAAAGAAAATTTTAACTTGCTTTTGTATTTTTCACTTTCGGTGTCCATAAAGTATGTTGTATGTTAAGGAAAGGAGATGTTTTTTTTATGTAAATGGTTTAAACGCTAAACTTTGTTTTAAACTCTATATCCGATCCGAATCATTCATTTAAGGTGAATCAAAAAGCTCAATAACTGAAGTATTGGCTTTCATTGTTATAGTTTCCTCCTCATCTGAAAAAAGAAAAGTTTGTCATGTAATTTTTGCAAATTAAAAAAAAAATGCGAAATAAAAACAAAATCAATATGAAAATCATAAAACAATTAAAATTTGATGTTAATACTCTAACTGAGCATCACCGATTAAGTAAAACAACATTTCACTTATGATTAGATCATAATATAATATAATTTTTTTATATGTATTTTCATTATATTCCATATAGTAGTGATCTTACATAAGCCATTTTAAATCTGTTTTTATTTACACAAATCAATTATATATTATACAGCATTGTACTTATATAGATAATGCTCACGTATTTTTATCTGTTTGCAAATGTTTTTGTCAGGGTATGTGCGTTCGGTTTTGTTTAGTTTTGATTTGGAATAGTGTGTCCAGTCCACATTACGGCTTTCTAGAGTCTTGTCCGGATCCTAGTTACCTCGTGGGAAAATTTGAAAATATCTTTCCAGTGTATTTATTTTTCCTAAATTAAACAATTTCAGTTATCAAATACAAACGAATAGCAATATATTAATTTCAGTTTTATTTGTATTTTTTTTGTTTTTTTTTTTTGTCATTGTCATTCGAACTATCATTTACATCTCAAATAAATGAAATAATTTAATTATTAAGTTTTGCTTGCTTATACAGTAGTGCTTAAATATTTTTATTCAAACTAAAAATGAATTTAATATATGATTTTATAAACTAAAATAGTTGTATTCATATTTAGCTGAAAACCGCCTTGAGACTTTGTTACCCACACTTCCTTTTATAGGAATTATAGTTAAGGCTTAAAGTTTAACATTTGATTTATTATTTTTATTTTATATTACTTATCATATTGTATTTTAAATAATTAAATTTTAATGCATAAGATTTACTTGCTTGTTTTATAGTATTTGTATTAGAACTTGAAGAAAAAAAGCAAGTCAACACAATTCAAATACTTGACTTTTCTTGAAATTTGGTAATATAGTAAATTGTTGCTAAAGACCGATAAAAAAATTAAAACCTATGCGTAATGAGAAAATAAATAGGCTAAATGTAATAAATACGTATGTATACAAATTCTTGTACAAGTTGCTTGCCAATCATTAAGCAGACAGCAAACGGGCAGCGCTAAGTTCTTGAGAGGTTCCTGAAAATTATTATTTCTAACCAAAAACGACTGATCGAAACCTTTTTTCAGCGCCCTGCAACACACAAGAATAAATTACATTTTTTACACACTTTATAAACGAGCGAATAATGTATAAAATGAATGAAATTAAGGTAATTATGCTATTTAGTTAATAGCCTCGTATAGCATATTGAGGCTGCATTTAATGTGCATTACAATAAAAGCAAATGCAGACGAATGATTATGAGAAATGAATTGGTCCTTATCACGATATACACATGTTTGTTTTGCACAAAACTAACTCTTTTAATTTTTTTTTTAAAAGAAATAAAAGTAAATGAAGAACAGAAAACAGCCAAACAAATAAGGATAAGTAAGAGTAAGCAGTGAATGTGCACTTGAAACTATTTCTTGAAAAGTTTACAAATCTAATTAAAAAACGTTTGCTATTAATATCACTATTGGGCATTTGGATTTTGTGCTGAGGCAGTGGCAGCTGCAGCTGCCGCCACTGCAGCTAGATCCAACAGTTGAAAATGCTTCTGATCCGCGACCGCAGCCGCCAGGGACTCCAGTAGACTGGCATGAACTGCTGGTTGCTCACTTAGCAATTGTTGTTGGTGCTGCTGCTGCTGTTGTTGCAATTCTAATGCTGGCTGGGATTGTGGCGATTGCTGTTCGAGGGGTTCTTTAGTAAGTAAGGTAAGTCGTTGGCAGCAATAAGATATAGCAAATAGAGAACAAAGAGAGATGGACAAGTTACTACAATTTGTTATGTACATATTTATAGTCATAGTCGTATTATACAATCATATAATAATACAACACAACATTGCATAAGTTAAACATAGCAAACAAATCTAAAATGAACAATAATAAATATGTAAAAACACATGGAAAGCTTAAAAGAAAGGCAACCGCATTTTTAATTTCAAAAATGAAACGGATATTCTGAACTCTACTCAATAAATTGCTACATTTTTCTCTCGAGAGCATCGAAAGACTAAAAAAAAATAATTAAAATTGTGAAATCCATAAATACAAAAACTAATAGTTAACAAAACAAACACGTTTTAGCTCCATTGCTAAACTTATATTGAGCAAAAAAACCAAAACTCTTTGTAATAAAACTATGTTAAAATTGATTTACATTTTGTTTGATTTGTTACAGTTACCCTGGACTACGCAAGATAAAAATTTTTTAATATTTTTGTTAAAAACTATTGCACAATATTAAATGAGTCTTTAGTGATTCATGACCGGGTTTTTCTTCTAAACACTTTTTATTTTGTTCAGAATATTGTCTGAGCAGCTACCCTATTGTGGATTATATAGTTGTTGTTGGCCGTCAATGTGTAGAACGTAATGGAGTCGCAAAATGAACCCACACCAACAAAGCCTTAGCTCCAGCAATTAAAGAACTATAAGAATTTCAAGCAAAAGAATTGCAAAGCGTTTTGAGGGACTAGCGATTGTTAGCCTATTCCGGTTAGGCAGAAAATGAGCCAGTATTATGAGCAGGGCCAGAACGATAAGCAAAGATGCAAAATTTGGTATTAGAACTGTGACAATCATGTTAAGCATCGGAGGTACACTAAATGCACTAATTTCAATTATGCAAAAAGTTTAAAATTTTGTAGCGTAACATTTTTTCGTTTATATAAAAATCTGATTCTATTTCTACGAATTAATTTTAGTTTTCAAATTAAATTTCTAAGTCTGTGTCGATAGTTCAAAAAAAGAAAAATGTATACATATATATATAGTATATATATCATCTAAACAAATTGCGCTAAATATTTTTATATAAAAAAAGTGCTTTGATCAGCAATTCGTTTCAAGTAGTTCAGGAAAATATGGTTATAGATGTAAACGAATTTGTTACATTTGTAATTGCATCAGCAATTTGACCAAGCTAAAACGCGTATAAACTCTTACAAATTATTGAACAATTCAAGTTCTATATATAAAATTATGTAATTTCTTAAAGCACGCCATACAATGCATATTGGCTCATGTAAAGAGCAAGCTAGTGTTTGCCTCTGAGCATTATGTAATGAAAACAGAAATTTTAATTAACCAATTAATAGTAGCTCCTCTTTGGTTTTATTGAAAAAAAACCAGAATTGTTTGAATCAATGAATATGGTTTGTGTTTACGTATAGAGCCTTAAACGCTAATCGGCGCATTTTATGTTTTATGTCTATGGAATGTCTACTGAAAAACGCTTGCTTAATATAAAAATTGTTCCAACGTACCAGATTTTTGTGGCTGCTGCGCCACAGGATAGGCATTGCGTTGAGTGCTGCTATTACCATTCGATGTTGAAGTTGCAGCAGCTAATTTGGCAGGTGGACGACGTTTGGCCAAAGGCATATCGTCATCGGAATCACTTAGCGTTAGATCAACCTGGAAAAGTGTATTCTTGTAAGAAGCTATTTATTTATGTAAAAATAAATTGCGGTCTTACAGTTTCATTATTAGAAGTTGATGTAGGTTGTTCCTGTGCAGGTGATGGTATTAACTCGGCCTTATTAGGTTTTGTGTCATCGGTCGTGATGACTTCTGTGAAATGCAATTGGTTAATTGTTTGAAGCTGAATAAGTCTTTGGTTTTTGAGCATACCAACATCATCCGAAATTACTTCAACCTTTTGAATAGTTTTTGCTTGGGTATCCAGCAGCTGCGCTTCGCTACGTAAACTTGGTGTACTCCATGAACCATCTTGATGCAACTGAATTTCAGTGTCATCACTTTTCAGCAAATTTGACCCAAGAACTTCTTGAAAATAGCTTCACAAATAAAAGTAAAGTAAGTTTACAAATGAAGATTGTTTAATATGTGTAGGCTCTAACCCATCAATCACTAAGTTATCGTATATGGCAGGTTTGTCGCACACTGGGCAGTTCCACGTTGGCTTACGCTCATTCATTTGTAAATAAAGGCTGGCATCAAAGCATTGCAAATGTGAACATGTAGAAGCGCGACACGGTAAAGACATTTTCATTTTTCCAAGTGGGCAATTAAGTGATACTTTAAGCATGGTGGTTGCAATTTCACAATCTACTTCTTCCGTCAATTTCTCTTTAACTAAAATAAAAGACAAAACGAAACTGTTTAGCTGTAGCACAGATAAATTGAACTAGAGGCTAGACTTACTTAACCCACGTGTGTAGTCCGCAGGCTTAACACCCTTCGTTTTCATGCGATGCAAAAGTTGAGCCGATGTGAGCTTTTTAACCAAGTAAACAGCTAGGCAATAGCTTCGAGTATAATCCGGGCACCACTGCACCATTATAGTATTAGTTACGGTCGGCGACAATTTGACATTTGATGTAACGTTAACTGGGCGTGGTGGACGTTTGGGCTCTACGTTTGGACGATTGGTCGGAATGACATTCTGTAATAGTATTCGTAAATTTTTATGTTTTTTGAACTTTCATTGTTTACATACGGGAAGCTGACACAACTTGTTGTTAACCTTTACATTTACGTTGGGCGGAAAACAATCTTCCTGGTCGCAGGAGGTCTCTACCAGACAGAACCGTAATTGAACTTGAATTGCATGTTCCATTTTTGAACTATTCCGTATATCACGGTTAGATGCTATTTCGGTAGCCTGCTGTGGCGTTAAAGTAAAATAGAACGGCACTTCTTGAACGCGCTGTGTATTACGAGGCACTAGAGTCGATGGCTTTATTAGGGTACCAAGCACATCGTAAAAGGCCAATTTTTTTAAGCGTACATCCGGGTGAATTGGCATTTGACTGTTTATGGTGTGAGTATGTAAAAAAGGCATTACATTCCCTGGTGCCGTCGCTTGAACAGTGCCTTGAACAGGCACACCAGCAACTTGTGTAGGTGGACCACCCACTAAGCCGGCAGGATTTGTCTGCACAGGTGGCAGTTGCATGTGTGGGAACATCCTGTTTGGGTCAATGTATTGCAGGGCTACGTTTTGCTCTTGCACAGATAGAGCGTAGATTTCCTGAATTTTGGGAGCCAAATGTTCAAGATTTGTTCTCAGTAGTGTTAAAATTCGACTTTGTAAATCCGTTTTTCGTCCAGCGAATGAAATGTTGACGTAAGAAAGAATTTTTTGAAGCTCTACTACCCTTAACATTTGCACCATCTGCTCACACTCCTTAAAAACAAATAAATACGTTAAATTAAAAACAAGATACAAGTAAATGGTTAAAAAAGCGGGACACACGCCAGTCGAATACATGCAGGCATTTGTATATACACATGTGCAGATACATACATATGTATATTAATATGCTTCTGCAAAAAATAGGAAACATTGATTCTTATTTCAAGAATCGCTGTTTTTATTTACCAAGGTGGTAAAAGTTAAAAGAGTTTAAAAAAAAATTAATGCCGGCTGGGACTTTTAATAATGTATTATATGGCTAGCCGCATAAAAACAAGTGAATCCAGCTTTAAACGCATGTCCGAATACATTACCTGGTCTTGCAAAAAATGGCGTTCTCTCTTTACTTCATTTTATATAACTATTTTTGTAAATATTTGTATGCTTTGACAAATTTACTTATTAACTAAAAACAAATATGTTAATACTTTACTGGCACAGAACATTTCACTTAAAGCACTTTTTGACAATATAAATGTTTTGTCCCAGCCAGGCCGAGGAAATATGGCGGATAAGAGTGTTGTAAAACATTAATAGTTTGTTCGATAGACAATGTGCTATCGACCATACTGCATACATACATATCCTATATAAAGTTATGCTTATCACTCATAAAATAATGTATTATATATTTATGAATTAAAGAAGTAAAAACCTTATATTTGACTGCATCAAATGGAATTACTGGTGGGGGTGGCACCGAAGACGTTTGTTGTGAGCCTGCTGTTGAAGATGTAGCGGCATTCTCGGCCTGAGTTTGCGAGCGGGTTTTTCGCATTACAATTAATTCTTGCTTTTAATTAAATGCACAAAACTTGACAACACGCTGAATATTGCAGTCACCACAAATTTATGAACAGTTGTATTTGTTAAACATAGTAAAATAGCACCGAAAACCATAAAATCACCACTGTAGCGGCGTTCACGTAGCGTCTGCTAGCCGACCAATTACTTGTATGTCGATAAATTTATACCATCATCGATTGTCATGTTTATTTTGCTTAACATCGATAGTTGCGATTTAGGCGGGAAAGGGTGCATTGATTAATTAATTCGATCACAATCAAAGCACATTTTGGTAATTAAAAATAAATCGTTTTGAAGGGGAAACTTACAGTCCTTTCAGCAAAAATGCGCCATCTTGAATAGTTCTTTAGTGGAATTGATAGCTCATTGCATAAAATATTTTAATTTGTGCAATATTACACATTAAGCTATAAAACACCTATTTATACATGTACATATGTATGAATGCCATATATTCAAAATTTGAACACTGCTAAAAAAGCTTAACCACTAAGTATTTGTTTAAATATACAAACATGAGTCTACCTACAGATGTAAAAATTTCGGCATTAATATAGCTGCGTTATAGGCCGACTGTATAAAATCGCTTTGAGCATGCTCAGAAGTCCATTTTTCCGCAGTTTATATCTAAAAAGTCATCATCATAAGTGACCAATTCCTTAAGGCCCAATGCTGATGCTGCTTTTGAAGTAGATGGTACATCACCACTATCTGCGTGCGTAATGTTAATTTCATGAGTCTTATATTCCGGGCTTCCCTGCTCCTGACCCACAGGCGAAGGCGGAGGATTTGACACTATTTGAAAAGTAAACCACAATTATTTTATGACTCAACAGAGTTGCTACCTAAACGCTTACAATTGCCAGGTTGGCTTTCGGCACTAGACTCTGCTCCTTCGCCTTGCATGTAAATGTCTTTTCTTTGATTTAATGTCGGCAGCTCGGTACCTTGCTGACTAAGACATTTTTTTAGCTCCTCAACTTTGCGATCGCGCATTAGCGATTCAATATGTTTACAAGATTTGTTTACATTCTGCTTATCCTCAGCAAATATAGACTTTTGTTGGTCCGGTGTTATTTTGTCATGGTGCTTCAGCAGGAAAAAAAATACACCTCCTGGCGTACGTCTCCTTCTTCCGTTCTGAAATTGTAAGCTCCTAAAATCACGCAAAATTCGCTTCGTATATAATTTACCGACCTTGATCATCATACCGCCATCCGCTTCAATACGCTGCGTTTCCTTATAAAGCTCTATAGGCAATTCTACACCAAGAACTTGAATCACACGCACTAAAACGCAAATTTCATAATTAACATAATGATAAAGAACTAATTTATTTAAAAACGTACCCAGCAGTTCGTCCTTTTGTTCGAATAGTTTATCAGCCATTTCCCTGGCCACATCTAATGGCTCTCGACCGTTTACATCCTGCAGATCGACAATTTGCCTATGATCGCTTAAATTATCGGACGATGCACTAGCAGAAGATGTACCTCTACGACGGGAACGATAGCCTGTTCGACGACGCACACCACCACGCAGAGAACATTCCGTTGATGTACGACTTGACGTACGTCCTCTTTTATGGACTGGATGTGAAGTTTCTTCATCAGAGGAATTTGACAGACGGCGTTTTAACATATTTTCCCCATTAAGTCGATATTTTAAAGAAAAATCATAGTTTTCAACATTGCGGTCGCTGCCACTGCGTGTGACATCACATCCCCGCATATTTTCACTTAATGCATCCTCTTGCAGAGCTGCTGTCCACACATTGTACTTTTTAAAACGCGCACGATTTGATTGTAAGTCTGGTCCAGTCGGCGCCACACGAACCATAACTGTGCGCTTTACGCGATGTTTTTTCTTTCTTTGACTGCCAGCTGTATCATCCACATCTGTTCGCAGCTTCTTGATGCAACCTTCCTCAGAAGAGTCGCCTGATGAGGTGTCACTGTTGGTTTGCGATTCGTCATCTAGTGGATTCTCTATTTGATGGCTTGTTGCAATTGAATTTGCAACTGATTCAATACCTTTGGCTGGTAGTACTGTAGGTGCGGGGCGTTGCAACGGCGTATAGATTCCATCATCACAGCACTCTTCCTCTGACAACTGAAAAATTGACTTATTAGCTCCCCATTATAACGTTTCCCCCACCAATTTTCTGTATACTTCTCCGTCTTCCAATTCGACGTCATTTGACTGCAAGTGCAAGTCCATTATTGCGTTCGCGAAAATTAAAATTGGGTCTCATGCAGGTGTGTGTGCATTTTGTACAAAAATCGAGATGCCGATGTACCAGCTGGTTTTTCCACTCGTGGCAACGCCTCAAATAGAAAGAAGAAGAGAACGTTAAAATCAATCTATTTCCAAACACTTTTGTATTCTCACGTCGGACAGAATTGGCGCGCTTGCCCCATTTTCATATTTTTTGTTGACTTAACTATTTCAAAGTAGTAGTTAATTTAATAAAAAATTTTAGGCATATACATTCAATGTAATTATTATATCGATTATTTTGTTATTTCTGCTACTTGTTGCAAGTCATATTGATAGCTGAACAAAATTTTTAAATATTTATTAGTATTTGCCAGAAATTTGGTTTTAGGGGCTAATAACGGCTTTTTCTTTACGTTATAAAAAAACAAAGACTGTGTGAATAAGGGAAAAAGCAAAAGTTGACAACAAATCAGGCATTAGTGTAATAATTGACAATCTTATATATTTGCAAAAAAAAAAAAAAAAAGAAAAAAAATGCAAAACGACATATCTTATAAGCCTCGCTTTTTCATGTGTCTCGGATATCTAATATCTATCTTAGAAAACATATTTCAGCATAACAACGATCGTTGGAATAAGAAACTTGCTCTACCAGATCTCGTTAATACCAGCACTATCAATTTTAATATACGCTCATCAAGGATTAAACTGGGATCCCAACATTCGTTTGCCGTCCTATTTATGCAGACTTCGCCTTATAATATTACCTTCTCTAAGTGATCGTAGAACATGCCACGGCGTGCTATTTTTCCATAGATTCTTACTCGGTCTCATTGACTCTAATACACTCCTTGAGAAATGTTCTTCCATCATTGCATCTAGAGTAACTGGTAGTTTTCGACCTCTTGCATTAACTTTTAGTAGATCTAATTATGCTTACACGATCGTTTTCGTATAAAATTTTTAACATGTTCAATCTTAAGGTCAACTGGACTTAGTTGTACCCATATGTTAATAATAATAATAAATCTAGAAATCGACAAAAACTCCAAATAATTTATTCACAGGTTT
This sequence comes from Chymomyza procnemis, assembly GCA_035046065.1. Lineage (NCBI taxonomy): Eukaryota > Metazoa > Arthropoda > Insecta > Diptera > Drosophilidae > Chymomyza > Chymomyza procnemis. The sequence goes on along the minus strand of JAWNOJ010000023.1, from coordinate 2,554,864 downwards.
TCTACAATTACCGGATTTATTATGGTGGAAAGCGAGCCTTCAGTTGATCATTTAGATCATGTATAGAATGTAATTCGCAGTCTAAAAACCAATAAGTTCTCAACATCCAATTCAATAATCAATATCTGTTCAAATCTCTTCCCAGGAACTGCACTACTTTTACTAACCCAGCATTTTTTTATAATGCTATGTGGCTATTTTCCACGATAATGGTACTTTTTTTTATGTGGTGAACTCATTCCGCTAGGCTAAACTATTATCAAGCAATATAATACACACAGTTATAAGTTATAGAAAAATAACTTAATTTTGCATTAAAATAAGGCACACTGCATTGGATATATGTAAGCATTTCACCAGAAATTCAACAATAAGATATCGAAAACCTGCATACTTGCAACATTTTGCCCCGAATGGCTTCCTGCTATTTATCTAGACAATGCAGCAGACCTCTTCAGGAAGTGGGTTTTTAGAAGATCGATATTGTAAAAAAAGTATCCACTGACGGCTCCGAAAAAAATACGTTGATAAGAGTTTCAATATTTGAAAAATTCGTTAGTTGACTACAAGATTATATTACAGTTGAGTGAGCAGCAAACGTATATACGTGAACTATAATCTTCTATTTTTTTAAGATATTGCACAAATGATTAATTTCTTTATATTGAACGTCCCGTTAAGGCTGATATTCCCGGTGGCACAGGGCAAAGGAATTGTTAGCATAAGATATAGTGCTATTTATTGTTTCTTGAGTCACATTTGAATTATCAAGTGATGAACCTAGATAGTTTTATAAAACATCGATATTTATGTTTTCTTTAAATATGGAAAGAAGTAAAAGGTTATCGAAGACAAGTGCTGCATTATGGCTACACATTAGTTGATACATTTGTTAAATTAAACAACACTGTTTTTGAGCAACACGTTTTTATAATTTGTAGGTGGATTGTTGGTTACTCCTAGGACGAATATTCGAAATTTAAGGTTTTCGCAATGGTGCGGCCCAACAATCAATTGCCGGAAAACCTTCCGCAGTTGCAAAACTTAATAAAACGCGATCCCGAATCATATAGAGATGAGTTTCGTATACAATATGAGCATTTTCTTAGCCTTTTGGAAGTGTTTGCACTAAACCCGAGCGAGGAAAACAAATCACTAGATGAGATTGTTATGTTCGTTGCCCAAGTAGCGCAGTGTTATTCTGATATTTGTGAACAATTTCCAAAGCATCTGTCAGATTTGTTAAAGAACTATTCGACTGTATTGGATCCAGCAATGCGAAATTGTTTTGTCAAAGCTTTAATATTGCTGCGCAATAAAAACCTTGTACCAGCGCTCGATATCTTGGAGTTGTTCTTTCAGCTGTTGCGGTGCCCAGATAAGAACTTGCGCACATTTTTGCAGACTCACATTGTAACCGACATTAAGAATATGAATGCCAAACACAAGGATATGAAACTAAACTCGGTAAGTACTTTCACTCCACTTTTATAGTTATCCAAATAAATGCCTATTTTATAGAGCTTACAAAACTTTATGTACTCCATGCTGAAAGATGCCAATCCAAAGGCAGCCAAAATGTCGGCAGATATAATGATTGAGTTGTATAAAAAAAATATTTGGAATGACGCCAAAACAGTTAATGTGATAGCAACAGTTGGATGCTTTTCAAAAATAACCAAGGTAAGAACCATCATTATTATATTAAAAATTAAAAAAAAACGCAGTTATTCGCAGGTGTTGGTTACTTCGCTGAAGTTCTTCCTCGGACATGACGATGAAGACCAAGCATCAGAGTCGGAAAGCGAAAATGAAGTAGACCTAAAGGGTGCATTAATGGCCAATCGTGTTAACAAGAAAACCAAAAAACGTCAAAAACAATTGCAACAAATTAAAAAGCAGGCCATTAAGGCGCAGAAGAAAAAAAAGAACGCGCCTGCTTTTAATTTTTCAGGTATCCATTTGGTGCATAATCCGCAAGGTATGGCCGAAGGATTATTTAAGCAACTACAAGCAACAAACGAACGATTTGAAGTTAAATTAATGCACTTGGATGTTATATCCCGTCTCATTGGAATACACGAACTGTTCTTATTTGGCTATTATCCATATATTACTCGTTTTCTTCAGCCCCATCAACGGCAAGTTACACGTGTGCTTCAATTTGCTGCACAGGCGTCCCACGAACTAGTGCCCGGCGATATAATTGAGCCGATACTAAAATCAATCGCGAACAATTTTATTACAGAACGTAATTCTAGTGATGTTATGGCCATTGGGCTTAACGCAACGCGTGAAATATGTATGAGGTGTCCTTTGGCTATGGGTGAAGACTTACTTCAGGATTTAGCAATGTATAAAACTTATAAAGAGAAGTCTGTAATGATGGCAGCGAGATCATTGATAATGCTCTACCGGGAACAGCTACCTGCATTACTCCATAAAAAGGATCGTGGACGCCAGACCGAGGCACAGGCAGAACGGAAAATACGTGCCTACGGAGAGAAGGACGTTCATGATACTGTACTTGGAGCTGAGGTGTTACTAAAGGATTCCAAAACCATTGATCTTGGCAGCGAAAACGACTCTGATACAGACTCAAATGATGGAGAGTGGGTCAATGTAGCACATAGCGATGGGGAAGCAGATGCAGGCGAGCAAACAGATGATAGTGACAATGAGGACGTTGATGTGGAATCTGACAGTGAACACGTTGAAAGCGGATCTGATGATGAAAGAAGTGAAAACGTAAAAACTCTAAATCAAAAAGAAGCAGCTCAAGAGTTGGCCCTGACACGTATATTTACCGATGAAGACTTTAAGCGAATTAATGCAGCCAATCTCAAAAAGACAGTAACGAGCGCAAGAAAACGTCCTTTAGAACAAGAACGTGCTGAATTTGTTAAACTGAACAGCATCGAAATGATTTACAAGAAGCGTAAACACGATAAAGAGTCGCGCCTTGAGACAGTTCAAGCTGGACGTCAAGATCGGGAGCGATTTGGATGGAAGGATGGTCGTGCAAATGAATTTTGTTCCAAGACCAACAGCGAAAAACGCAAAACTAAAAACTTTGGAATGCTAAGACACAAGGCGCGATCAAAGGTAAAGAAAAGTTTTCGCGACAAGCAGAAAGCGCTGCGGAATCATTTGTTGCATCAAAAGAAAATGAAATAACTTTTTATATGAAAATTATAATAAATTTATTACAACTTGTATGTATATACATACGGGATTATTTCTTTTTTTCTGCGTTTGTTAAATAAATATATGCTTGTATAGTGTACAACATTTTCGAACTTCACCTGCGACGTTTTTCAGTTTTTTTAACACGTTTCGGTCCCTTCACAAAGCACCAATCTACTAATATAGTCTGGCCCATTATCTCGGCACCATTAAGTGCTTCCTTAGCGGCCAATGCTTGCTTGTGTGTTTCATATTCGACCAATGCATAACCTTTTGAGAATCCAGTACGTCTATCCAAATTTAAATGGATGTTTTTTATTTCACCATAGTCACAGAACTTTTCCTGGATTTCGTCTTCCTGCGCTTCTTCGTGTATGGAGGTGACAAACAGTATCCATCCTTCAACAGAGCGTTGCGGGCCAGGCTCTGGTTCGTCATCGTCTTCATTACGCACACGCTCATAACTGTGTATGGCTTCACGTGTATTACTGTCGCTTCCAAAACCACGACCTTTTCGATGTTTTGCCTTCTCCTTCAAGCGTACTATGCCCTCTGTGTAGGGTATTGAAGCGCGTGCGAAATACATTGGGAAAATAAGACACTGTACGAAAAGTATATATATAATAACTTACGGTCTCCATCTTCATCGACTTCAAAATCTTCAGCGTTGTCGATATCTAAAACATCAGCCATTTAAACTATTACTTTTTGTTTTTTCGCTAAACTAATATGTAGATGCCGGAAAAAATTAACGCGTCCCGTGCAGTGTGACCAGATGAGAAAAAGCAAAATAATACACCTAATATATTCGATAAAAATAAACTCCGATAAATGTTACTTCAACATAACACACAGACATAAACTTAACTTTTTTTAATTATATACAAATCAGACTATATACAGAATCAAAAGGATTTAAATAATACTCTTTCATGCATAAGATATATAATAATTCTGTGATTATTACTGAGAAAAGTGTTGCAAAGTTTTTATACATTTACTTCACAACACTGTTTAACTATAGTCAACATAAGAATTGGCATTGCTGATTCAATAATATAAATTTGTCGGCTTGCTTAGCAGATGTGTGTTTCGGAAGAAATCAAAGTAGTCGGATTAGGTTAATCTATGAGTAGTGTCAAGTGTACAATGAATATTATTTAATCAGTATAGGTTATCAGCTTATTGTTATTAGTGTTTCCAAAGCAAAGGGTTTGTTTTTTTTTAAGTCTTTATTACCCAATGTCCAAACAACATTAATCTTTACAACTTAGCACGTCGAAAACTATACAATTATTGATTGCTTGCTATCTCATTTTACACATGTTTTTATATGTCAAAATTAAGGAGCATAAAATCATACTAAGGGATATAGAAAAATAAAATCGTATACACACCGATACAAGCTCATCGGTCATCATGTGTTCACCTGACAGCAAATTAATATGTGAGATACGAAATATGAAACTCTCTGGCGATCCAGAATTGGATGAGCAAATAAGGAATTGGATTAAATGGGACCGAAATCAATGCACCACGAATCAAATTATGACGGCAGTAAAAGAAGAAGATTGGGAAACGTAAGTAAAAAAAATAATCCATATGCGTCTTAAATGGCTAAAAAAATAAACAATTAGAAACAGTCTGAAATTCGATCATATTTGTAGTTAGAACGAACTGTCGCTAAGCGGAAGGTTGGTTCTATTTTTAGAACGTGCCACTCCGTTCATGGCTTGAATTAAATACAAGTTGGAATTAGTTAAGAGTTTTTAGTCTTGTATACATTGAATTGAAGTTTTATTTTACACAATTTAGTGAATTAATTAATTAAAATATAAGCGCGTACTATCTTTTAAAAGATAAGTTAATTTTATTATGTGGGATGTTGTGTTAAATGTTATTCGCTTATGAAATCAAAGGCAGCATAAAAATTTAAAAATATTCTTCTCATTTAGCTTGCGTGCACGTTTATTGAATCGCATCACATTTGGCACAGCCGGCCTACGTGCCTGCATGCGTGCCGGCTTTGATTCTATGAATGATCTGGTCGTGATACAGGTAAATAAAATGCTACATGCCTCGCTTATTTTTATTAATGTAATGTTTTATTTAGGCTGCGCAAGGTCTATGCGCTTATGTCCAAGAACAATATCCAAACGAATCGGATTGGACTGAACGAGGAGTTGTTTTCGGCTACGATGGCAGATATAATAGCAAACGTTTTGCGGAATTGTCAGCAATTGTGTTCTTGAACAATAATTTTCGGGTTTATCTTTTTAATCGCTACGTGGCTACGCCATTTGTGCCATATACCATAATACGACTTAATTGTCTTGCTGGTGCAATGGTCACAGCTTCGCATAATCCCAAAGAAGACAATGGTTATAAAGTTTATTGGAGTAATGGTGCACAAATAATACCTCCACATGATGTTGGCATACATCAGTCTATTTTGGCCAACTTAAAGCCAAAAGCAGAATCATGGGATGAGTTGGTACTCTGTTCCAGTGACATGTTGGAGGATCCATATGATGCCGTCGTGCCAGCATATTATGACGCTTTAAAAAGAATGATACCGTGCCCGCTATTGGAAGCCAATGGAAAGACTTCCTTAGGTTTTACGTATACTGCTATGCACGGTGTCGGTCATCCATTTGTGAAGCAGGCGTTCAAGACAATCAATATGAAACCTTATGTTGCAGTAAGTCAACAAATCGATGTTGATCCGGAATTCAGTACGGTAAAGTTTCCCAATCCTGAAGAAGGCAAAGCAGCTCTGAATTTAGCAATAAAAACGGCAAATGAGTCCAGCACACCCATTATATTAGCTAACGATCCTGATGCCGATCGTTTGGCTGTTGCAGAAATTGATCAGGATAAAAAATGGAAAATTTTTAACGGCAATGAATTGGGTGCCCTTTTAGGCTGGTGGGCTCTCGAGCTGTTTAAGACTTACGAGCCCAATGGAGATATTTCGAATTGCGTTATGATTGCGAGTACAGTAAGCTCAAAAATCTTACGCTCCATAGCTGCGAAAGAGGGCTTCATCTTCTACGAAACGCTTACCGGTTTCAAGTGGATGGGAAACAAAGCAATAGAAGCTCAAATGCAAGGAAAAAATGTTTTATTTGCCTTTGAAGAAGCAATCGGATTTATGGTTTCCACCACTGTTTTAGATAAAGATGGTGTCAGTGCTGCAGCGCACGTAGCAACAATGGCCACCTATCTGCGTGCCAACAAATGCATGACGCTTCAAGAGAAGTTGCGTGACATATATGAAAACTATGGCTATCACACTAGCATTTGTTCCTACGTTATTTGTCGCGATTCCGAGTTAATAAAGCAAATATTTCAACGTTTGCGTACCTTCAATGATGGTGAAGAGAATACTTATCCAAAAAGCATTTTAAAGGGCGAATACGAAATACAACATATACGCGACTTGACCACAGGTTACGACAGTAGCACACCCGATAAAAGAGCCACACTTCCCGTCAGTCCAAGTTCGCAAATGATTACATTCACTTTTACAAACGGCTTGGTGGTCACTTTGCGCACCAGCGGCACGGAGCCAAAAATGAAGTACTACGCCGAAATGTGTGGTCAACCCGAGGAAAAAAATTGGGCAAAGCTAACAAAGACTTTAGAAATCATGACCGAGGCCATAGTACAGGAATTCTATGAACCCGAAAAAAATGGACTTCAACGCAAAACCGACTAATCTCGCGTACGAATTTTGACGATGGCATATCGAAATGTGTAAGCGTGCCCTCCAATATAGCTGAAATACAAAAATCATAAAGGTCTTGCACAAACCAAATACGAAACAAGTTCACAAGTTTTAAAAATAGCCTAAAAACCTCATATTTAATTTATGTTGTAGCACAAAATTTATGCAAGTAAATAAACATTTCCACAAAAAAATAAAACAAATCGAATTACTCTTCCGGATTAGAAAGAAGATTGCTGTAGGCATAGAAGGGCTTACTTTATCTTGTTTTTCTTCCAAACTATTTACATTGAGGTTTTGCGTAAAGTGCTTGCTGATATAAAAAGAATAGCATATAGTTAAAGGTAAAGTGTGGTAATAAATGCTTTGTAGGTGATAAAGCAATGGGATGGCTTAGTTGTCTAGCATTGAAGTGAAATAAATAACACGTCTTTAGGCGGCTTTTACGACCCGTTATCGGATAACAGCCGCCCTAACGAGATCTCGCCAGGCTACGTTGCTTTTCGCACTCCCTTTAAAGAGAGGTTCTCCTACACTTTTTCTTTTTTAGCTAAATCTAGACCGCCCCTTCCTCTTCTTCAAAATTTACATGGCATTCGAAGAGTTAATGCTTTTAGTGCCAAATGGAACTTATTCATATCACGAGATTATAGTGTCATGACAAATTGCGCTTAAAGTACATACAGTTTATTTACATTTTAAGGTTTGGTTTTAATTAAACAATAATTATAAAAGCTGATAAAATATCGCATTTATTTTAAGAATAAACATACGCCTTTATTGTTGTTACAAAGAAATCTTACGCTAGGTCCACATAGACTTTGCAAGTCAAAATTATAATAAAAAGCATTAAGCTAGAAAATCAATTAAAATACTTAACAGAGTATCAAATGTTTTCTTTTAAATTGTAAACAAGCATACATATAAAAACTCGTTACATTCATATTTATATATTTATTAAAATAAATTAATTTAATTGGAATATCTCTATTTATACTTAATTTACAAATACTTGCGCTAAAAGTACATATGAATGTATATTATGTGTACTATTTATTGTGAAAATTCACAATTTAGTGTGTATATCTTTTGAGTTATCTATAAAAATGCGATATAGCAGTCTCTTGCTTTGTTTATTTGTCACAAGTTTCATTCGAGTTAAAAGTTTTGGTCTGTGGTTTGCGAAACTTTTAAAACTATTGATTTTTTTCTATGGATGGTTGCTTTAGATATTTTCTAACTTGATAGTATTTTAGGAATTGACAATTTCTTCAACTCTTTGAGATGCAACAACAGTGTCTCATATATGCAAGTTTTGAAAATGCCGTTTATTTTTATGCAACTCCATGGTTTATCAAAAACTATATATAGATTTAAAAAAAAGAGCAATGCGATGAAATGTGATGATTTTAAGTTAAATAAGTTTACTTATGATTAATACTTTGGGAACTTGTTATCAAGGGGCAAGTGATATGTGTCTGTTTTTAGGATACACTGGATTTGAGCAATGCAGCATATAGCATATGTTTAGTGAAAATATGTATAAGTACGTTGACTTAAACCCCTATTTAAGAACTAAATACTTTAAATGTTTTAAATGATAAAGATAATGGGTTTTAGACAAAAACATGCAAGTAGGATGTCTGTGTTTGATTGCTGTGCGTTGGTGTTGCCGTGGATGACGGCTGATGGTTATGGTGTCATACAGAAGTCTCAGAGTTAAGTTTAAGTACAAACTTATTGCTTTTTGGGTCCACAACTTCCTCGGCAATATTGAAATGCGGCAATTTATGCACGGTGACCATAAGAGAAACATCATTTTGTATTAATTGAAAAGTAAACTCGTTGCTTATGGGACGAGATACGATTTCATCGCATATCAGTGACCAGGACTGTACCCAGCGGCGTTCTTTTTCGCTTTGCATAACTGGTGACTCTGTAAGATATGGTTCGAGAAAGGCTCGTGGTGACAAATCGTGTTTAAGGCAATGGGCCAAGTGTTTAAGTATGCTTTCAAACGTATGCCGTGGCTGCTGACGTGTCACTCTTAGATACTTTTGAAGTGCTCGTGCCATGGATGGAAAAACAGCTTGTGCGGCTTCTTGCGGATCCAGCGGCAAAGCAGGTGCCGGTTCATTGTGTATACGTTTGATATGCGTAAAGGCTTCTTCGGCGGCAGTAATCAGACGTGCACGACGCTTTTTAACACGTCGTTCATATTCGTGTTCCTCATAGAATCGTTCATTATGCGAGGAATCGCGACGCCTAGCATTGGCGGCTAAAACAGCGCGACTCTGGCTTTGCTGCTGAGCGTTGCTTACGCCGTCAACTTCGTAGTACTTAAAACTTGTCGAAATTTTGTTGCGTTGGGATTTTGAGATTGGTATACGTTCCAAATAAGGATTAAATATTGGAAAATCTACGTAATAGTGCTGAAGCACCCAGACAGCTGCGCGTTGTATGCTTAATTGTCCCAGCATATAGGAACGTGATACTCCATCAGGGGAGCGTATAACTTTGATATAATATCGCGGTTGTTGATGGCGTAGCTCCAGCAATATTACAGCCACATAGTGTATGAACAGCAAAGTATCCACAAAATTAGTTGCGTAGGCCACCAAAGACTTGTAGTCGACTGCGTCGCCACCTGTCTCCACTACAATTTTAGCACCGTTCGTGACCTGCACGATGTAAAAAAGCCAATAGGCAAAGGTGCAGATAGTGACCAGCAGCAGCACAATCGCTCGATAAAGAAAAATGCGTGGCATTGTTGCACAGGTTCGTCGCATAAACACTGCCCACAGTCCAATGGCTAGCAAAAGTAAGCGCGCTGCCAAAGAAACAAGCTGCCCCTTACACTGCTCACTGCAAGCGAGCAACTGAGTGCGTACAGTCTGTGTAAGCTCGGGATGATCAAAGGCTGATGGGAAAAAGCCAATACGAGGCATTACTACCATTGCCACTGGAGAGAAGAACGCAGCACTGCCCAGCAGAAAATAAAATGTTGACTCGATGTGACGACGGCAAGCAAAGCCAAAACCTTTGTCATTTTCACGATGCCACATATTGTTAATATCTTCCATTGATATGCTTTGTTCCGAAGTGTTGCCAGTAACGGCCGTAGTATTTTCACCCCAATTCTCATCCTGTGGTAGAATTTGCACTTCGATAACTTCCTGGCCGTCACGACTTTCATCACCTTAGAAATTAAAAACAGTTTTTTTTTTATTGTGAACATTTACTTATTAATGGTTAACATTGGCTTACCCGTCATGTTAACACTGGTTTGATACGGTGCCATTTCGTTTCGTTGTAAACCTTTTAAGGATTTATTCGAATGTGTGCTGCGATGAGAGTGACGTGTGCGATCCCTGTGGTAGCCGTTGTTCACAGTACCACTACCAGCACCAGCTGCACTGTTACTAGCGTTGTTGCGAGAGCGTCTAGAACGTCCACTGTGCTCCGATTTAACGGACTCGTTTTCCATTGCAAGCGATTCACAGCGCTATGTAGGCGTAATTGCACTTTCGCACGCAGTAACACTTTTTAATGCACTTGTGACATAAATCACACTTGTCCTTTAATTATGCGCAGTATAGCAATTTTTATGTCGTCGATGTAATTAGATGGTAGACGGAATGCAACAGTAGGTTTTTCATAGGTATTTGGAGCAAGCGGCATGCAGGAGGGTGGAGTTAAAGGCAGACGCCATTCTAATTTATCAATTTTATATTGGAACAAAATGCAAACATTGCAATAAATTAAAATTTGTTTATCTGTTAAAGGCAATCAATCACTCGTACACAATTTGTTGCATTTTTATTAATATTTTCATTTATTTAAAGCACATTTTATTAATTTCTTTTTCGTTTTCCTGCATCTGCTTCATCCCTAAATTCTTTATCGGTTTACATAAAATTGCAGTGCTGTAATTGATAACATATCGATATTCATAAAGTTATCGACATTTTTTAAAACAATTTTATTGATTTATATTTGCATTGCTTTGTTGGCTTTTTTATTTAAAAAAAAAAATTACGTTAAAAATTGAAAAATGCTTGTAAAAAAATTAACAAAAATAAACTCCTTCGAGCCGGATTTGAACCAGCGACCTATGGATTTCTATTCGTAATTACCATCTACAGTCCACCGCTCTACCAACTGAGCTATCGAAGGCTGTGGGAGCTGCGTGCCAAATTTCGTTTATTTGGAAAATAAAATTTATTTAATTAAATCCACTTTTCCTCGTTCCGGATATTTTTTAAAAATACATAACCATGTTAATTGTTCTCTTACAGCACTTCTACTATGTGCTACTGCTTCATTTAAAACTGGAAAATCCAACGTTGTCTTCTATGTACACTTTGGCCATAAACTCCCAACACCTTCGATAGCTCAGTTGGTAGAGCGGTGGACTGTAGATGGCAAGTGCAATTAGAAATCCATAGGTCGCTGGTTCAAATCCGGCTCGAAGGAATTCATTTTTTGTAAATTTTTTTTTTATTTCAAGTATTTTTCAATTTATGAATTCATTTTTTTTTTTAATAAAAAAGCCAACAAAGTAATGCAAATATAAATCAACAAAATTGTTAAAAAAAAAAATGTAGATAACTTTATGACTGTCGATATATTATCAATTACAGCACTGCAATTTTTTGATTTAAGACATTTTTTAAACCATATTTGATTTTTTTTCCCCCAATCTTAATTAAATGCGACACAACTTAAAAACGCTTTCAGTTTGAATGTGGATCTAGGTTCATCAGGTTGGCTTTACTTAAATTAATTCGTTAAATCGTACCACAACATTACCATTTTGTTAAGTAACAATACAAATTCTATTTTTTTTCCTCTTGTAATATTATGTTACATGACCAAATATTGGTTGAGGACTTACAACTTTAAATTTAAATTATTAATGGTGTGTTTAATCGGGTATCTAGATCCTGTAGATTCAGGGTACAGACCTATTCTTGTACACGCTTTGCTTGTACCCTTTATTTTGAAAATTTCAATTTTAAAATTAATTTATTCTGTTTTATTAAATCGAAGCATATGGTTATTTTACATATATGTAAAATATAGGGATGTATAATTATTTGGATGCATTTTTTTGTTACGAAATTTAAAAATTGTGGAATGGTCATCCCTACTAAATAAATCTAATAATAGTGGATCGATTAGCGCAGAAGGGGAAACTCTGCATGCATAATAATAAGGTAATAAGGTGCACCTAAGACGTGTAGCTGTCACATTGCATACGAAACCATTCGGTACAAAACACAATATTTTTTTAATAATGTTTTTATATATAAAGAACTTTGCTGATTAAATTTTCTTTAAAGCCACATTCTGGACATTTCTGTTTCTATGATAACGAACAAAAAGTGCCAAAACTTATATGATTAAAATTGGTTTTCTGATAAAATACATCTGCTTTTCTCATGTTTACGTCATTTATAATGAACATAAAAGAAAATGTACTAACATGCTCCAATGGTCCGAAGCAACTCTCTTGCTTGCGAGTTTGTAGGATCTAAGCGTATCACACGCTCTACTAATTTCAATGAGTGCTCCTTGTTAATTGGTTTCACGGCGAGGCTTGCAAGCAATATTGACTCCGCTTCTTCTTTTGAAGATATTCTACAATAATTAAAATGTAAATTTAACCGTGTTGCTGGTGACAAAGCGTTTTTCAATAATATACCTTCTTAGGACATTACGATGCCCTAAAGCGAGTGTTATTAATGCCATCTGAGAGCTTTGCGTTTGATACTTCTTTTCATCACCAAAGTAATCAAGCAGAAATTCGGTAAAAACTTTACGCAAGCAGGCATTGTTTGGAAATAAGCGTACTCTCCTTTGTAAATAAGCAAGAGCATCACGGGGGCTTCTCTAAAAAAAATATGTATCCTTCCATATTGTAAAAAATACATAAAAAACAATACAAATATACTCACATAAGCTAAATAGTATTGTGCCATTAAATACGACACGTCCGCACAGTAATCTTCTTTTAATTCATATGCATTTAATTCGGATATAACAGCTTTGGCAAATTGTTCATCCGTATGCAGTACAACCAATGCACATGCAGAAAACAAACATTGAACTGGAATACCTTTAAGTGATATGCTGAATAAAAAAAAATAATTTTCTCACTTTCAATATGTAGGTGCAAATGAATATTTCTTACCATTGATTTAGAAGCGTCTTGGTATCATTTTCACCTTGGAAAGCGTACACCATTGAGGCCATAGCAACAAGCACAGCTGCAGCTTTCACATCGTCCTCATTCACCATGCTCCCGAGCACTGATGTATAAATTGAATACGATTCTTGCAATTGGCCACAACGATAATAAGCCAGTGCTAAGGCAATAATAGGTTTAAACGTAGCTTCAGCAACAGTATTCAAGGCGTTAACCGCCTGTTCTGGTTGACCCATTTTTAAATACAAATATCCCAAGTTTGTATATATCTTATCTCGATCAATACCCGGTTCAGTCAGCTCACAAGCTCGACTAAATGCATTGACCGCTTGTGTGTACAACTTTTGTCTGGCACATAAGAATCCTTGAAGAGTAAGGGCTGATATGTTTGTGTCTGCCTCCTCATTTTGCACATACCTGTTTATAAGTTTGGTTAATAAAAATTTGTCTGTATACTTTCGTTTCTAACAAACCAATTGATGGCGTCCAATGCATATATATCAGCGTACATATGCTCTATTGCATGCATGTTTTGTGGCTTCTTACGGAGTACATCATCTGAAAGTATTTGACAAACCCAATGTGCGTAACCAATAGCTGCTTCCGGATGATAATCAAACTGCTGGCAGTGTCGAAACAAATCGAAGGCCTCCTCATTTTCTCCAAGCAGCTCTGCAACCAAAGCTTGACCAATCCATGCATTTCCGTATGTGGGACAAGATTGTTGTGCTCGTTTAAAGGCTTCATTAGCCAAGAGTATGTCACGTAGTTTTAAATACAAAACGCCTAAATTCGTCCACGCTATATACGACTTACGCTCTATTGAAAGAGCCTGTATGAAACAATGTTGGGCCAGTTGATAATTTTCATTTGCATTATGCATATATATTACGCCCAAAAGGTTCCAATTCTGCCAGCGATTATTTTGTGCTTTAATTGCCATTTTACACACCTTGGAAGCTCGCTCCAGATGAGCTTTTGCCTCCTCCGGCAAATAGACGGCCATGTAGTAACTACACAATGACAATTCATACCATAAAAATGTATTTTGCTTTATCTTTAAAGCGCGTAGGTAAAATTGTTGTGCCAATTGCAATAAATCGCTGCGATTTAGTAAAACGACAGAGTCATTTTTTTTTGCTAAGCTACCGGATACTTTCAAATTGGCCATGGAAGTGGGTAGTCGAGATGTTTGTACAAATACATTAGCTGCCAGGCGCCATAGCCAAATCATATCCTGTGCGCCTTCCTGTACAAATGCACTGTAATATAGATAGAGTAACATCGAAAGAGTTAAATCCAAACAAAAGTCAAATCATCAGATGAAATGTACCTTTGCAAAATGTCAATTGCTTTCTGTAAATGATCTTTAGATCGTCCGTAAATATTTTGAGTCTTATAATTCATAGCCAAACCAATATGTGCTTCAGCGGCGCCCTTTAAGCCTGGTAAGTAATTGGGATTTACCTGAAGTAGCACATCGAAATCAGCAGCCGCCTCGGTATACATGCGTATTCTCTGAAAAATTTAACAAATATGTTTAAAGTGTTACTAGCTATTTAACTAAATGAATTTGCACCGTTTTTATGACAGCTATTTGTAACAGTGCATATAAATTCCCAGGGGACAGGTCGAGAATTTTCTGAAACACCCGTATTGCTGAGTTGTAAGAGCCACGTTCTGCATAGGCATCACCCAAGGATTCCCAATAAACCATGCAACGACAGTCATGTTTAATTGCATATCGAAAACATTGAATAGCCTGCAATTAAAAATGTTCAAATTGTGGTTCCTTTTGCACAAGCGAGTTAGTTATAAAAAACTTACGTTATTCCATTTATTCACTTTGAGGTAATGCAAACCAAGCTTGTACTGTAAACGTATAGCATCATCATTTTTAATTGACTGTAGTGTGTTCAACAGTAGCGTTTCGTTAAGTTCTTCCTCTCCCATCTGCTGGTATATGCTGCTCAATGCATCCACAGCTTCGGTAGCCAGAGCATTCAAGCTAATACATTTTTCAAAACATTTGCGCCCGCGTTCAATATCTCCAGTATCTTTATATATACGTCCTAAGTAATCAAAGCATTCTGCAAAGTAAGGACGTAAACGTGTAGCTTTCAGCATACATCCCAAAGCCTCTGAATGGTTTTTTAATTGTAAATGCAGCTTTCCGCACAAAAGCAATGATTCAAATGCCTCCTCAGTGGCTATAAGTCGCACAGCCTCCTCAGCTGACCTTTAGATAAAACAAATTTAAATAAAAATAATTATTCACGTTGTAAAGTATAATTAGCTTACATTAAAAATTCAGCGGTTTGAAGTTTATCCAGTGGCAATGCTTGGAGCAGCTGGCTTTCTCCAATTTTAAAGTAGCATCTGCAATAAACAATTTTTCTTATAATGTGCTTAACGTGACAAAACTCGTTGTTAATACAAATATGACAAGAAGCGATTATAACACAGAATATCAATCAATTTCCATATGGATATAATTTTTTCGAACACTGTAAGTTCGTGTACCAACATCTACTCCTTTGATCAAGATTAAAGTTGACTCGATTTAATGCTTTAAAAAGAGTATTAAAAATTATAATAACACTTTACATGTACTCACCGCGCCAAAGACTGTATATTTTGTTTAGTTTTGTTCAAAGGCTTCAAAACTTCGATGGCCAATTTTAGGCTTTCAGCATCATTTTCATAGGACAGACATTCCGCATACATCTCGTTAAATTGTCCCAGCTGTCTCCATATCAACAGAGCCATTTTAAAAGCACCCAATTGCATATGAATGCGACCAAGTAACACCAGTGTAGCAGTATAGCCAGGCTCAACGTGCTGTGCTTTCAAAGCAAGTTCTCGCGCTGCTACAAACTGCTCATGTTTAAATAGAACTAAAGCCTCTATAAGCATTGCTAGGCTAGAATTCTCATTGAGGGCCAACAGCTGTTGGGCATAAACTTCTATAGGCTTCTTTAACTCTTTCATCCAAGCAACATGATTCGGTTCATTATGATGTTCACAGTATGTTTTACATATCCATTCATAAGCGTAAATATCTTTGGGATGCATTGTGACCATTTCACAAGCATTATGTATGCATAAAACATAATGCCCGTGATTATACAGCCATTTCAAATAACGCCTATAAATAATCTTTTTATGATCGGGCTCCAAAATGTTTAAAAGTGATTGCGTTGCGTTTATATACTGCAAAATGCCAAAAAAAATGTAACATTTCAATTGTAGTTAAAGTACACACTTACAAGTTCTTCGTCTTGAGCTGAAATTTCCAAATCATTGGATGCCCATAGCTTGCCTAGGTATTGCAAGACTTGTGTACTGTTCTCGTTGTGCAACTTACTCTTCAAGACCGCTAAACATGCGGGCGCTATGTCCGGATCAGCGCTCAACGTCAGCAGTTTTTCGTAGTAGTCTACGCATTTTTCCCTGCGATATAAAGCAAAATACAGACTTTAGCATTGTACGTATAGCGCTGTACGCTTTACTTACGGAAAAAAATCTAAAAGTTGTTCATAAATGTTAGGCAGCTCAACAGGAGGCGCGCAATTTGCAAGACCCTGCCAAGCAACGGGTGCGGGTCCCTTTGTATATTCAATACACTGACGCAAGTGTTTCGCAGCGGCTTGCTTGTCGATATTTTGGTAAGCTGCTCCAAGCAAAAGGTAACCAAGTGGATTTTGGGAATCGAGTTTTAGTAATTGCTGAAAAAAATAAAGCGAAAATCACGGTATACAGATATAGACATATAGTAAGCTCTCGTGTACTAACCTGGCACTTATATATAGCATCGTCATATTTGTTTTCTTTAATGGCTTCACGTATTTCCTTTACCAAAGATTTTGATTCTTTCGTAGTCATTATTAATTCCCTTCTAAAACTAGCAGCCGGTGCGCAATGTCTACGAATTCATTAACAAAACAAAGTGTTGCCCTAAATTATTTTTTTTTGTTACGTTGTGGTAACACTGGTACACCGATTGTTAATTTAAGTAAATAAAAACAAAACGCAACATGCGTAAATATCAGCAATTGTTTTTACTACTTATATCGTGCATCAGTATTGCCGTACTTTATATGTATAAAAGCGAAAATTCGCGTCTTAAGTATGTGCTGAATACGGTGAACTTTTTTGGACGTAGCGATGTTGCTGTTTTGCGGCGCCTAGATAATGGTACCAAGGATGCGGCGGCATTTGTGACTTTAGCAAAACCATTGCCTGTTTGGCAATTAATTGGAGACTCGTTTCATGCTTATTCGTCCTTTTGGCAACGCAACGAACTAGTTGCCGGCGGAGAAGCGCATACCATTGTTGTGGGTAAAAGAGGGGCAGTCGTCGATTTTCGCTGCAAGCTGCACTATGATACCGGCGCACGCAGTGTGCAAGGAAAGTTTCGTTTTCAACGTGATGCCAGCAAAAACGCCGTTTATGATAAGGCAACTTCATTTACCAGTTACACTTTTTTTTGTCAAGTAAGCCGAGATTTTGGCCAACCGGAATATGTGACTTTTACAGACACCACCGCAAGTTTACCCAAAAGTCAGAAACGACTGCGTTTACGTTACCTAAAAAACCCCAATAAGGCAGGTGCCGGAGCGCTGCAAGCTACAGTAAGATTGGCGGCAACTATATGTGTTGATTTGGTAAACTTTAACATAAGCTCTGAGTTTGCACGTAACGAAGACCGTTTGCTGCAATTCTTTTTGTTTCATCAGGCACTTGGCGTAGAAAACTTTTTAGTCTACGATTATGATCAGCTGCCGGAGAGAATCATCCATGTGCTACAACGTACGCATATAAATATTTACGCATTACCCTTTAATTTTCCCTTTTCGCAAACTAATGCTACCTTAAACATACGCCAATTAATTGAGACTGACTGTGTCTTGCGAAACATAAATCAAGCAAGCATGACAATGCTCTTAGCACCAAATGAACTATTCTATCCAAGCACGCGCTTTGTTCCGGCGGATCACTCCAAAGCCTCCATGTATCAGCAATTACGGCATTTCTCAAGTGAAACACAGCGTTTTGAGCTAGCAACTTATGCTGTATGTTTTGATGAAACGAAAAAGCTGCTGATTGACAACTTTTATTATGATCCCGAAACAAAAGCTGCTCATAAAATGATCTTGTATCGTTTAGATGGGCAACCTGCGCAACTACTGTTCAGTGATCAAGGTGTGGAACTACCCATTTCAAATGGATTTGTACATCGCTACCTGGTTTGCCCGAAGCTGGGCACTGATGGTCTACACGACTGGCGCAACTCCGTGCGTCAAGATTTTATGGAACATATAAGCAGTATCCGCAACGAAGTGGACTTTCTTATTTAGTAAACGATAGCCTTAGATTTTTAGTATGTAATTCTAGTCGCTTACATATGAAACTTACTTGCTTAGTTCTGTAGTTAAATATTGATTTTAATATGCTTGACTGCCAATATATTTTAAATTAAATACTGTTTCAATAACAATGTCAGCCAGCGCCTTTAAATTGTTCCAACTAAAATAAGGCCATGTTTTGGAGATTTAGCGAAGAATCACACTTAACAATACGTGTTACTATGGCCTTGGTAAACAAATATGGTGGAAAGGTGAAAGTAACCTATACAAGATGCGCATCCTGCGCGTGCTTCTCTATGAAGCATAGGTTGTCGCAGGCGGATGCAGTTGTGCTTGGGGTGTTCGAGAGATAAATTCTTTGTATGATGTTCGGTCCTTTTCGGATACTCTACAGCTGTCAGTGTGATAACTAAAATTGGGTAAAAGAACATGTATGCGCCGAGCAATGACTTTTGAAGTTTAGAGGTATAGGTTCAGGCCCAAATAGCATTTGCGGTGATACAAGAACGGCTCGCCTAGATGGCTTAAGCCAGATCACTACCATGGTACTAAACATTCTGGCCAAGTAAGTTTTGCAATTCCATTTATTAAGTTATAACGAAGCACGTACGATTTGACTGCGTATTTCCAATCTATTTTAACTATGTGAGCAATATACGTGACATTTAAATTAAATTACGTCCCAGGCGATGCAACCAATCTCTTTGTATTTTGACATTTATTATTTTTGGAATTTCATTCACACACCACCAGTGAGCTTAGTTTATTTTAAGCGCTGCATTAGTGCGGCATTTTTAAGTCCAGCCTTTTCAATAGTTGAAGTTTCGTCGCTTAACTCACGAGTTGGAAAAGAGGAGACCAAAACAAAATTACCATTGGTGTACTGTGGACGCGCGCTACAATAAATTAAATAAAAATATACGCATGAATTAGGTTAATTGAGCACTTCAAGCTGTGTACGACTTACTTTTGTATAAAGCGACGTATATCTGAGACTGTGTGAGTCAAATTGAATTGAGCGGCCAAGCGTGAGCCGTCAGCGAGACGTATTTGCAATGTTGTCATTGGAGCCTCGGAGTTTAAATTAATGGCATCACGAGCACTAGCCTCTTGATTGGCTACATCTTCTGCTTTAGCAGCTGCAGCTGGGGGACCCTCATTGCTCACAATATTAGCAACGGGACTGTATAAACATAAACAAAGAAAATAAACAAAATGTTGCTTTGTCAGCGCGAAAAATGTAGCGCGTATACCTGCCAAGCTTTTGACCAGAACCCTTGAATGTTGGTGCAGCTGCCTGTCGTTTAAACTCTTCAAGTCTATGGTCTTCAACGTCCACATTAACCATGCGCCCCATCTCAAGCAACTCTTGTGGAATTTCACTAAAGCGGATGTATACAAAATATGAGTCCAAAAAATGTGACTCCATTGCCTTGCTTACCCGCGCATAACAGTCTCCAAGAATTCTTTGTTTTGTGGATCATCGTAGT
The DNA here is from genome assembly GCA_035046065.1 of Chymomyza procnemis. Taxonomy (NCBI): domain Eukaryota; kingdom Metazoa; phylum Arthropoda; class Insecta; order Diptera; family Drosophilidae; genus Chymomyza; species Chymomyza procnemis. The sequence continues at coordinate 2,534,878 of JAWNOJ010000023.1, read as the reverse complement.
GGCGTAATTCGCCGCCATCAATTGAAAACCCTTGGCTCCATAGTTTAAGTACCACGACCGGTTTATTTTCCGCAGTTTGTGCACTACGATTTGCAGCCCCCACGGCAGTATGATCGTGCTCTGTCATGCCAAGTCGCATACCTTGACCCCACACGTTACCACCACTGTTACTAGGCACTGATGCACTGGCCGATGTTGATGGACCCATAACTTCTGCAATGTTTTGTTCTTGTGCACTACGCATCATATCAGTAAGCTGTTCGCGAAAATTTTTACGCTTTGGTGGACCTAAAACCTGTTGACCTGAGCGGTCAGATCCACCGGCATAAAACACCTGATGATCATCATCGTTAGTTGTTGGTTGCTTCGACATATCGCTCAACGTGGCAAATCTACACATGTTTTTATTATTTTTTTTTTATGAGCATTTTAATTGCATAAACGTCATCCAGAAATTTTTACTTACTTTGGCTTGGAGGTGGGACTAAAACTTTTTGCCTCAGCGCCAGCGCTTTTTTTACCACTACTCGATGTAGGCGCCGGATTGTTGGCTTGGCCCACATTTGTCGGCGTTGGTGGCGCATCGGCCTGGGTGCTCCAGTAATTACCTAGTGCGTGCTTTAATAACAAAAAATTAAGGTAAACGTTTGTTATTTCTATTTATTGTAGTTGCAGCTTAATACCTCAAGATCCCAATCACAGCTGGACAAATAAAAGCGGGCAACATTTTCATCAGAGCCAGTTATTTCAATAAATTGTGCAATAAGATCGCCGCGTGCGGCCATTATGTATTTTTTTTTCTGTCTTTATTTAAATTTGTCCGAGAAGAAAATCAAAGTCTGCTTAATGAATAGACAAAAACCTAACAAAAAAGATGTGTGCGAGTGTGTACCTACTGTGAAAATAAGAAATGCCCTAAAAAATACCTACTCAGGGCTACAATGCTTTACAACTTAGTGTTGGTTAACGCCACGATGGTTGAGCAAATAAAACACACCGATACATTTTTTTAACGTTTTTTATTATTAAACTAGTAAATAACAATAGAATATTTATAACTATAAGATCCACGTAGATTTACACACACACCCGATATGCGCATTAAAAGTACAAAAGTTTAAGGCTTTATTCAGTTTGATTCATTCTGAAATTACAAAAGACGCATAATTAATGCATAAAGTAAATAATAATGTACAATTCATGATGTAAAAATATTTTTATTAGTATAAAGTTTTATGTAATGCAAATTTTAGCCCAAATCACATATAGTTAGCGTGTTTGTGAATTTTATTTGCTATTAATTAGAATTAGATTAATTTTTAGCTCAAAAAACGATAATTAAAGCTTAACTTTAATAATTTGTAACGATTGCAAATCATTCCAAACAGATGTATGTCTTTGGAGACCACTGGCACCATGCTAACGCGACATCAATTTGCCCTAAAACGTTTAACGATAGCAATGAATTGCAGTATGCAGTTGTATGCAAGTGTAATAATGTGTAATGTTGCCCACGTAAAGTTGAAAAAGTCATATGAGAAACGTAAAAATAATCAAACAATTTAGTTGATTTTGTCTTTGAGCAGACAATATTTGTTACTAATATACCTTTCTTACCTGTAGATAAAAGTTTGCCAACACGGTTAGACCAACGCCCAGACCGACAGCTAAAACGTGTGACAAATACAAGTTGGGAAACGGACGACGCTTGCGTAAAAGGAATGATAGCAATGAAGCCTTTTGGTCCGAATAAGGAGGATAGCGTCCACTGTTAATAGATTAGTATGAAGATTTGTAGACTTTACGCTTAAGCGCTAAATACACTTTACTTACGATGCCAACTTTTCGCCCAGCGCCGAGAGATCCTTGTCCAAACAGGATTTCTTATGCGTGAAAGTATCAAATCCATATTTGCCATGGTAATGGCCCATGCCACTCATGCCAACTCCACCGAATGGCAGCGTATCAACTGTAAATGGTTATAAGAAAAATGTACAATATTTGACAAGCAGACTTAAGTGTACATTTTTGAAAGCAGTAAGCAATATATACATTCTCTTAGACTCAACTGAAGCTGTGACATTTATAAGCCGTTTTCAGTCAATTTTTTATATTCTATTCACCCACAGAAAGCTGGAGAAGTAAGCAATATATACATTCTTTTCTGTTTAGCCGAAGCTGTTGCTTAATAATGACTTAGTTTTAAAGATGTTAGTTAGTTCATTAATGTAATATACAAGCTTAGGCAGAAGCAAGCAAAATTGGTTACGAAATTAAAATAAATACATTGCACAAGCATGTTCCATGTTTCATCAATAACTGCCGCTGTGTCATTGTTTCTTCGAGCAACAAATAAACTTAAAAAATAACGTATCTGTTTATATAAGTTAGTACATTCAGATAGCAACAAATATCTAAGTTTAACTACAAACAACTTAAGCAAACACTTAGCTGTGACAAACATTAAAAAGATATTTGCATTTTAACATCTAATAAATATTGCTAACAAAACTTTTAACTGGATATGCAGGTTTCATCACAATTTGCGCCAAGCTTATAACTTAGCTTCTTGATTGTTTTACTTTTTAAACTTTATAAGGATACAATACACTTGAATTTTTTTTTATAATAGCATTTATAAGAGCATTTCGTGGTGCTAGTCTAATATAATGCATGTTGTGAGTATCTTTGTTTTAACTAAACTACAAGACACATATTTCTATTTATATATATATATATATACCTCCACAGTGCATAATTGTTTCATTGCTGGTAAATCCGCCGCTTGTGGTGTTGTTCTTGAATTCGTTAACTAATTTTTTCGAGTGTGTAAACACGTAGATAACCAGTGGTTTTTCTCTATTTTAGGAAAAATGTTTAACAAATAAAATAAATAAACAGAAAAACACAAAGTAATAACGCTAATGTAAGTAAAATCAATGAAAATAATTTATGCTATTTAACAAATTATGTTTGTTGTATTGTTTTATTGTATGTGAGTGATTAAAATTGTTATGATGCTAAAGGTCTTAGGGGCACTGGCAAATCAGGAAAACAAAATTTGTACTCGTCTCATACAGCGACTGGATCGATCTAACAATAAGACTAAAAATAAAATTAAAAATAACCAACACCAAGAGGCTCTTACAGCAGAGTAAACAGAGTTGCTTAGCAGGCAAAGTAAGCAGATTTGCAGAGTATTGTAAATACAACGGGAAAGGCACCGTAACCGACATAGGATAGTAGGTAGGCTGGTCTTGCAGCACTATTTACATTGTATTTATCGTTAGCCATCCACTAATTACATAGTAGTTGTTTAATGCATATTGTCTTACCAGCATAATGCATTATTGTATCATTCAGGCACATGCCGCCCGATTTTGTGCCATTGATGAAAAGATTCTGAACTTCAGTTTCCGATGTGAAAATATACAAGACGAGCGGAGTTTCTCTATACGAATACGATGATTTGAGTTTGTGTATGTGTATTTCGAAATAATTGTTGGTTTGTATGCATAAAAAACGACGACAATTGTTAAATAAAACATACGCAGACAAGTGACTATTAACCTCATGGCGGCACACGAAATAACCTACCTGGCATTTATGAACTTGATTGCATCATAGGCATTTTCTACAGTGTAAATTGGCAAGATTGGTCCAAAAATTTCCTCCTCCATGACAGGATCATTTGGTTTAACGTCAATTAAAATTGTGGGCTCTATATAACGCTCGGCAGCATTGTATTTGCCACCCAATGCAATAGTACCCGATTTCATGAGACCGACTAGGCGTCTGCAAGTTAACAAAGGAAAAAAAAAAAATCAAAAAGTTATTGCCAATTATCTTATACACCAAACATTATTTCGATTTACTGAAAGTTGTTTTGATTGATAATGCGACTTAGATCCGGACTGCTCTCAATGTTATCACCATACCACTCCTTAAGCACATCTCTTGCTTCGACTATAAACTTATCTTGCATTTCTTTGGAGCAGAGTATATAGTCTGGCGCAATGCAAGTTTGGCCACAATTGATTAATTTACCCCAGAGTATGCGTTTTACTGCGGTACGTAGATCTACGGACTTGTCAATATAACAGGGGCTGCAAGTATTTAAATGTGCCATCAATTGAACTTCAACATATGTAAAGCTATTCCTCACCTTTTGCCACCCAACTCAAGTGTCGTTGGTGTTAAATATTTATTCGCTGCAGCGTGTATGATTTTACCAACCCGTGTAGAGCCTGTATAGAATATATTATCAAAACGTTGATTAAGTAATTCCGCAGTTTCGCTGGGTCCGCCACAGATCACTGGATAGCACTCCTGTTGGCGCAAAATAAGCGTGTGTACAGAGAAACTAAATATAATTTTCTTAATTGCGCTTACATTATCTAAATATTTTGGAATTGTTTCAGCAATAAATTTGGCACAGCTCACTGCTATCTCGCTGGGTTTTATGACCACACAATTGCCAGCTGCTATAGCCGCAGCAACCGGTACCATTAACAACTGCAATGGATAATTCCAAGCGCCAATAACGAGCACAACGCCATAAGGATCTTGATGAATCTCGACATTATCCAGCATATTGACAAACGACTTCTCGGGCTGCAAATAATTTGTATTATTACATATATATATAAATATTTTATTGTAATATTTCTGATATTATTTACCTTTTCGGGTTTTACCCAATCGTCCAAGTGGTACAAAATGTGCTTGATGTCATTTTTCAAAAATTCCGTTTCCACAATTAAGCTCTCTTGTTTGGGACGACGCAAGTCCGACTCCAGCGCGTTGATAATATCATTTTCATGCTCCTCATAGCAGCGCAGCAAGTTTTCCAGCTGCTTGCGTCTATAGGATATAAATAAATTAATATAGAACACACTTTCGCTATGACAGCCCACTGAAAACACATTCAAAACTACCCAAAAGAAACCATCTGATAAGTCAATAATAATCATATCCATGTGTTATTGGTAACTGCTGAATATTATGCCTCAAGTTGAGGAAGGTCAATGCTAATTTGCTAGTTTTGCCTACACGCAGCAGCGGCAGCGGCATTCTGATAAATTATGATAACTATATGCACTGTCATATGTTTATGTATATATAATCCAAGACTTTTCGGTAGCGTAATGACGCATAGAGAAACATTTGTTTAATACAAGAATTTTACAATTTTAAGGCGCATTTTCTAATCTACTTAAAGTAAGTCGAACAAGTATACATAATAATAAGAACTTTATTACTAAAACAAGTTTATCTACTAATTAATATTCAGTAAGTAAACTACTACTGTTCAACAATTAAACAATTATTACTTGGGTTGATATTGACAAAAACTTGTTTTGTGCATTCATTATGAAGATATATTCCAACAGCTAATAATAATTAAATGTAGAATTTTGCACCAACTTTGATTGATGCTTAAATAAATAACCATTTAAAAGGTAACCGTCAAAAATTATTTAATATAATCAAAGCTCAAGTTTAATCTTTTTCCATATACCACCATGTATATTATTCAGAAAACGAAGAAATAGACTGAAGCAAACAGAAAAATAAAAAAAAAACAAAACGCGTTGATTTGCTTAGATTTTCAACACAATAAATAAAGATCATGAAATTAAGTGTCCATCAACCTTGGTCAAAGATTCTTCCGCACTTCCGTTTCACACTTGGAGCTCAAACTATATTTGTGGTTTTTTAACATACTACGTATACGTCGTGTGTGCATATGCTGGTTATACATATACATAAATGTTAGTACAAAAGTTTTATGTGTAAAATAAAGTTTTCTTTTGTACTTTAAACACTGTAATTATTGTACTTTTTGTTCTAAATGATATTCTATTTGAAATGGCTGTGTGTACAAAGTGCACAAAGTGTTTTACTTAACACGACGAGTGGCAAAGTTCAAGGGTTGATCTAATTTAGTTGCAATATTTCTCAACTGGTCAGTCACTACAACATTTGTTGCTAGGCTCTACATTTTCAAAACAAATCTTTTGTATAAAGTACAAATGACAAATTATCAGCAATTCTTATCAACGCATTTTTGGAACTATTCATAGCGTCTGTGGCACTTATGGAATGCATTGTTTTGTACTTTGCCTTGACGTTCTTTACACTTTTGAAATCCAATAATGCCCCCAGAAGCTCAACTATTACTGCATAATTAAGTAGACTTTGTGTTGACAAAATTCCACATTAACTTTAAAACCACATAAACATTATTAAAAATAATATAACTGTATTACTACTCATAAACATTAATAAATTGCTGAGCTAAGACGAGGTCAGGCTGGAGTATAGCAAAAAAAATGATCAAATGGTGATAATTTCGTATCTAATTTCTGCATTCAATGTCTCAAGGACATTGATAACTTATCAACCTGCCCTCGTTTTATTGTTACCAATCCACTTACCGAAAGTTTACATTCCTGGTTTTGCCACTTGCGAACGCAAGTCGAGCGCGTTGCAATATCTGTTCGTTGTTGTTCATCGTAGTTATTATTTTTTTATGATTTTGTTTTTATACGAATTTTTTTCCACATATTCGCAATTAACGAGTTACATGCAACACGCAAAATATTTTATATAAAAGAAAGATAACGAAAAAAGCAACAAAAATTAAAATCAATTTGAACGAGAAATAAGGCTTAATGTTTGTTACGTGCACAAATGTTTCCTTGTTTAAACAATATATACACATATGTATGTATCTCTTGACTGCATTGTATCATTTAACATTTATTTTATTTTGTAAATTGTGATATTTATGATTTTGTTTCTTTTACTCATTTTGCACATTTGCGTAAGCTTTATTTTGCCATGGTTAGTAATACACTCACATCATCAAAATTTGCCATTATCTCTGTATGCAGTGCGTTGTTTTCGCTTTCAGCTTCTGTCGAATAATAAAGAAACACACAAGAATTGATATTAAAACAAAAAAAATATTTCAAACTGTTTACACTAGCTTAAAGGCTGACTTGCACATTTCACTTTCAACCAAAAATAATTCTATAATATATTTCTGTGTACTATATACTTATTTATTATTCGTTTGAGCTAACATTAAACCCCGAAATGCGCGAGATCAACTTAAATTTTGTGTATATACTACGGACCGGCACAACCGTTCACCACGAAGAAAGAATTAAAATTAAAACATGCATTTACTACAAGTAAATAAGTTATGTCTCAGATACCGATGAAAACAACATGCAGCATTGCCAACTTAAAAAACTGCTCTCGTGCAGTGCATATAAGCAACACAAAATATGATATGAAACGATAACGACAGCGATGAGTTGGCGCTATATACACATCGATAGACACGCCTATCGACCGTTTGAATTGCTTAATTTTCAATTTGCCGCATGAGCGGGTTTTGTGTTTGGACTTTAAACCTACTTTCAAAGATAAACTATGTTACTGCTGAAAGTTAGCAACTTTATGTAAGATTATTAAAAGTACTTTAACAAAAAATATAACAATACAGAGTCACGAACGTAAAATTTGTAATTATTCTATGTGTTGACAAAGCCTTCTTGTTTGGAATTTTAAATTTAATTTTTGCTTTAACTTATTATCTTTACAGTTACAAGCATAACTTCACAGCACATAAAACTCAAAGCTTAAAACCAATATATATTGCTTCTCAGTGAAATCGTTTAAATTGAAACTTTTAATATTTCTTCATCATAAATCAAAAGAAAAATAACATAAAACTAAAATAAATTTGTACAATCTACCTTCAATCAAGGTATACAACTTAATGAAACCAAAAGTCGCGCAAAACTGAATGAAATATTTAACAGAAATATATTTTATACTATCAACAATCGACATGTATACACATATATATACTATATGTAATCATTTTGATACCAGTATGCAGCAAAGTGAACTTTGTTAAACTGATAAGGTGGTAAAGAAAAAATAAATATAGTGTGAAAGTACATAATATACGAAAGTAGGCAACTCAAGCTTCAAGTCAAACTGTTACTGCCCAGTAATGGTGACTGTGCAGTGCAAACCAATAACTTACTAAGCTTCTTGAAGTAAATATACAAAATATAGAAATTAATATACTATACATTTTTCTGTGTGTTTAAATTAATATGTACTTACCAATATCAATAACTGTCACAGCTTCATTGCTGGCGTCTAAAATATTAAATGGAAATTTTTAGTCTGTAACACAAAGTTTATGTCAAAGTTTAAAAATAGAAATAAACATAAAAAAGGAAAATTATAAGTGGATATTTTTAAGTTTGAGCTAGCAGTAGATAAAACTCAAATTTATTTTAATATATCGATAACATCAGACAATACCCAACATTAATGGCCAAATGTTGTTAAAAAAAAGTGTCGAAAGCTACATTTTCTGCTCAGCGACGAATCTTAATTTCTTGTTGGAGTGATATATGAAAAATTGCTGCATTGGGAAAATAGCGGCATCATTGGATAGAATTTTTTTTAAGATGTCTAAGGCTGAAACGTTATTACAAATTACGAGCGCTGCTAAAATACAAAACCCAACATGTGGTTTCAAGATGTCACATGCCACACACACATATGGTTTGAGCAAATAAAATAAGGATGCTTTAAAAAACGAACCCTTTAGTAACATATAACCAAAATATTTGTCCATAACACAGTATGCCTGATAAAAAAATGTTCTTTCAGATCAACTCAAAACTAAAGAAACTTAATAGATTGAGGCTATTTTCAAATCTGGCGTGTTTGTCTAAATTTTTGCTTATATATTTATAAGTTTCGGAAATTGTTTGAGATGTTAAGAAAATTTCTAAAGATCTTATTTGGTAAAGGTATGGAAAATGCAAAGCCACCTAGTTTTAATATTTGTGGGCATTTTAATTAGGAAACCTTTCCAATTGCATTGAAATTACTATTAAATTTGGCTATTATATTTAAACTAAAAATAAGCGTTAAAAAAATACTACCAAGTATTTTATAAACTTATAAAGCCATTCTGATTTTGTGGAAATAATCATTAAAAGTATTTAAACTAAATAATTATAAAGATTGATATATATATCAAAAAATATAAATAATTAATAAAAATATTTTCGACAAAATCATACGTGTAGCAAATAAAAACAAAACTTGGTTGGAGCGTTCTATATCTACACAATTCCGTCAGAAAATATACATAAAGATTGCTGTAGCTGTTGATGTCTTTTGTGTAATAGAATCCCAAAAAAAAACATTTAAATAACTTGAACTTTATTATCTTCGGTTGTTATATCAATTTTAAATTTTGATGGTTTGTCTCTTGCAGTATATTTTGTTGTTTCTCGAGAGCTTCGTGTTTTGGATCCACAATATATTTAAAAATAAATGGGTTAACTTCAGAATGTTGTCAAAATGCCGTGTAGTAGAAAAATCTTAGTTTGCGTAGCAATTTTTTTAAACATTTTCAACTAGTCTAATTATGGAAAAAAAAAACTTACCATTGCTTCTCCCATTGACAATAACAACTGGTATAAGTTGCTTATCTTGTGTTTTCGAATCAGTATTGAACGCACTCATGTTGGTAGAATTTTTAATTTATTGCAGCACAATATATCAATGCAAAGTGTAATCAGTCACAAAACAGATTTCTAAATATTTTTATATTACAAATACTTTACAGCATTTTTACAACAAGGTAAGACTGTTAATTAAAATTTTTTATTAGAAAGCAAACTTCTAATTAAAGCTCAACGTTTTTCTACACTTAGCGTATGTTTGATAAAATGTTTGATGAATTAATTTAATCATATATCAATTATTCACAATTACCGTATTAGATTAGTTTTACACTATACTTGATTATAGAATTACAAAGTATATATTTAGGAGTGCTTTATTTCTAAAAACAGCGATTACACAAATTGCTCCGTACAAGTACAAATGTTTGTTTATGGTCGCCACAAAATGCAACATTCAATCCTAAATCATATCGCTACTGTAACAAATCCAGCGCGGTCGATTATGCCAATGGCCAGTTGAACGTATACTGAACTAATAGTAAAAGCCAATTTTGTTTCAGGCCCAGAGAGTTGGCTGGCGGACCAGGCTATTTCTATACTCTATACTCTTCTCTGAACCTCGGACTGTTGCACTCAGAAAATGTTTGTTTAGTTTTTACGACGCGTTCACTGGTTTTAATTACATTGCGAACGCGACAGGTCCCAAACCCCAATCGCCTCGCTCATCCAATTTGTATTCACAACTTGTACTTTATAAGCCGTTGGCGTCTCAACTTGATTCGGTTAGTATTCAAAGTGGTAACGATTGAGATTTTGCGTGTCTTAAAAATGTTGAAGCTCGCGTTGATACTAAAATTACCGCACAAACCATAATCAAACCGGGTCCGTCACCAAACGCGGCTGTTTGCTATGATTGGTCACATTCACTTGCCGCGTAAGTCTATAGACAACGATCGAAACACGTCTGAGTCGCCGACTGAAATTTCCAGATATGTATAGCCAGGCACCACCTAAGGTCGGTTGCACTTTTTGTAAAAATGTAGTTTACAATTATTTTATTTGGTATTTTTTTTTGCACCGTCTTGCAAATTGACTCTGTTGCAATTGTTAATTACTCTTGTTAATAAAATAAAGTGTTTTTAAACTCGTAAACTCGCTCAGTGTCCTGCCTTACAATCTGTTTAATTTAGGGTTTCGTTAGATTGAAAGTTGTGCTACTATTGTGATCTAATCGATACGAGTTTAGATACGATAAGGTGTTTCAATTATATTCCGTATATACCGACTATATTATACTCTGTTAGCTTGTGATATATGTTTTTGGCACCGAAATCAATCTTTTGTTTAAAGCGCAATTCAAAACTCATAATTAATTTATTCGAGATGGTTAAGAAAACAAATGTTTTGTGCTTTCATTTTCGACTAGAAATGCTCAATACGAAGAATGTTTACTTATTTAAAGAATTGATTCTCAACGATACTAATTCGATTCGATCCTTCCTTTAAAAATCGTTATCGACGATATCCGTTTCGTACTTTTAACGTATATTTCAAAATTAGATTGCCTAATACCGACCAAAATTCGGTATTTGCCTAAAAACTTTTTATTATTCATAGACATTCATAGAGAAGAGATATGCGCATTGTATGCGTTGGAGAGATGAAAGAACAGTCTCAAGCGGAATAAAACAAAGCAATTTCCATAAGGGAATCCAAATCTAAGCTTTTCGGTAACTAATCGACAATTCAACGAGAACCAAAATAACGTTTCAGGAACAACTGCTATGTTCTGCATATTGAAAACATCGGAACGGTAACGCGCGCCATATATTTTAAACAAACCAACTTTTTCATATTTTACGAAAACAATGTTTTGTTGCAAAAGAAATTGAAATGAATTACTTAAAAATGCTGGATTTTTATACTTAATAATACTTTTGTATTCGTAGAATGTATTTGTACAAACTTTAAGTTGAATATTTTGATTTTGAATTATTAATTTTTTAACATTGCCTAAATCGTTTGTGTATTTTCTAAAAAGTTTTGAAGTTTTTCCTTAAAATATGCTAAGCGCTGCTAACAATGTGAAAAAAGAAGAGTAAATGTGAAAATTCGATTTTTCTAAATTTAAACTATGAGATTCAGATGTTAAGGAGCTTTACCAGAATTTGTTGTATTTATGATTATTTAACCGACTCCTTATCGGTTTAGGTAAAGGGTATAAAAACACAAAGTCGCTAATTTTTGTATGCTTAAAGCGGCAAAAAACGACAGAGACGAATATCAGATCTTAGCATATTTATATATAGGCGGCAAAAGCGAAGCAATAACTTGAAATTTTTACAATAACTAATAATATAAAAATACATATAACTAGCTGAAGATCGTTTTGTTTACCTTTTTATATCAGCTGTTGATGAGATAAACAAAAATTAAAAGACTCTCAAAACCAAACCGGTTATGGAGAAACAGCATCATAGCGAACCCTGACCATGAAAGTTATTACTCAATTGCCGGTGTCAACAAAACAAAAAACATGTAAAAAAATGCTATGAGCGAACTTCTAATAAAGTTTTTCGCCACAAGTGTTACTCTATTACGCCATTACACATGGTAAATGAATGAACAATACATTAAACAATTAAATATAAATGTAGCAGTCGAATAATATTTAATTCTTTTTCGAATAAGTTATTTATTTCCGCTTCTGTGCTAAAAAAAACTTAGGCTTTATGTTTAAACTTGAAATATTATTTAATATTTATTTTGCCATAGAAATAACTAGTAATTATATTGAATTTGCCTTAAAATACGTAATAATTTCAAGGACTATCATTTTATTAGATAAGAAAAAATTTCCGTCGATTGGTTTAATTTTTAAGACGAATTCAAAATTTTTAATACTACATTAGTAGTAACGAGGGCAATACAAAGCATATGCTCTCTACAAATGGGGATGCACCGCAACAGGCTCCCATGTGAAGGAATTATCGCACCGACAAAAATATCTGCTTGAAGTTTAAGCGAAGGATCACACTTGCCAATGATGTTACTATGGTCTTAGTAAGCAAATGTGTAGCAGAGTCCTTTCTCGATTGGTGTGCCCATGCTTTTATATGGCTCAGAAATATACTCCAGTAAAATATTCATCGCAAAATCTACGGGCGACCGAAACTTAGATGGAAAGGCCAAGTGGAAGACGTTCTATTTCCCTTGTTTCCAAATTTAACTTATACTTTTATTTATTTTTCTAGGTTAGGCCGGCAGACTCCCAAGAGAGGTGACCTCACATAGAACAGAGTGTTTCTTTGTGGAACTGGAGTTTGTCAGCTGTGGGTCGTGGTCATGGATCAGTTAGTCGTCCACTTTGCGCGTGTGTTTCGCGTAAGCTGCGAGCGAGTCAAGCATTGGTCTCCCTAGAAAGTTTGTTCTCGAGGTGCATAGGGTTTCTTTAACTCCTGGTTCCCTGCACTTACTGCATTCGTCCTTGTCAGTGATGCCCAGCCTTTTGGCTCGTTAGTAAGTCCAGCATAAGCCTGCAGTTTATTATTCTAATGCAAATAACAATTCTGAAAATTATATTTTATTAATGTATTAGCATTTCTTGAAAAGAGAAGATGACGTAGAATTACCAACAGCAGTTATATATATCGATTTACAGAGAATAAAGAAATTAAAGGTTCGTAGAATGAATTCATTTATTCGTAAAGCAATGGATGCATATTTGTTTTCCACAAAATTGTCAACTGTCAAATTTTCTTATGGTCCAACCGTCCTTTTGTTTCCATTTGTTTTATTCATCTTAAAAAACTTTTCTTACGTGTATACCTATATAAACGGAAATTTTCATCGTGATCGTAAGTCTTTCCTTACTGTATGGTATTCGTTAATATATTTTATAATTAAAAGAATATGAAAAATAATTATGAAGTCTAGATGTATGTTTTCTCGTTAAAAACATATTACGCGTTGCATATTTTAGCCAGCACATTTTAAAGAACTGCATAAGGAAGAAAAATACAAATAAAAAACCAATACTCTCTGTTTGACAACATTAATATTATAATATTATATTATTAATTATTATATTATATTAATCATAAATTAAGTATACTTGCAAATTATAAAGCATAAATTAAAATCAATTTGCTACAATTGATTAAATTTTGTATGTGAACGTTTTATATGATCAATCTGGGATAATTTAAATAAGATTGTACTAAGTTCTTGAATTAATCAATGTTATAAAAAATAATTATGATTAAATAAACTGTACTGTTTTTTTGATAGCTTCTTAAAAAAACTAAATTCTATAAGTCTACATATCAGTCGAACCGTTTCAAAGAATTGCGTGTACGCGTTTAATATAATTTGTGCAATCAAAAAATGTAAAAATTTCAAAAAAGTTTAAAAAGAAACAAGTTTACTTATGGTGCACATCTAGCTTTTCAAGTTATACTTACATAGACGCGAATTTAAAGCATTTGGCTAAGATTTATTTGAAGCTGTTTATTTTGGCAAAGATTAATTTGTTTAAATCATTACGCAAGACAATATTAAACACCCAAAGTCGGTTGTAGCAGGCTATGGGATGCAGTTCAACAAAAAGATAGATTTTACCATAAATTTTAAGTTCATGTTCTGCTGCTGTTAGTCCTTTGCTCATCCAATAGCGTCTCGATAGATATAAGCAGCGAGATACAAAATTAAAAATAATTTCAGGTGGCGCAAAACCACTTTCCTTTTTATACAACATATTGGATTATGAGCATTATTTTTGAATTTGAAAGCATAAATTAAAATCCACCCGAATAACAAGCATTGTCCTAAACGTCAACAGATATAGTCAAGTCGCTGTGGTCTTGATTCTGTAATGCAAAGCAATATGAAGGAAATTATATACTACCAGTAATTGGACTTTGAATTTTAATTTCACTTTATTATTGCTAACACATTTGTTTATCTGTTTGCGAACGATTAAATGATACTCCGATTTTTCTTAAAGTCTACTGATATAAATAGGCTAGATGACCTACTTCGATACATCATACGGCCAATATTTCTGCCTCTTCTGGAAAAAATACTATTTGTGACCATTTTTCTCTTCAAACAAACAAAGATTCAGATAAAGCTCAAAGCGTTAGTCGCGACACTTTAAGTTAGGAAATAATTTAAGTCTTGAGAGTTAACACAAATTAAAATCATCTCGTTGTGAACGCTCCAAAACTTGATTGTGACAAACTACAGATGGCGTGATTAACTAACGCTAGGATTAGCGCCATCTAGTCAGCAACTCAAGTCAAATTAAAAACCTGTTCTGTTTGCATTAAATGTTTTTTTTAAGTGCCTGCAATATAAAAAGTGAATGATAAATAATTAAATATGTTATATTAATAATAAATTACTGTTTTAATTTTTGTGCGCGTAATATACAGCCGATGGTTAGCAACACTTACTCAACTCTGTTCATATGGAATTCTGCCGCTGTTTTTAACATAAAGAACAACGAAATTCCATAATTTCTTAAAAGAATCCTAACGACTAAAATTGCATTTTATCAAAACTATGCTCGAATCAAATCTATAATCGCAATTTCTTTTTATAAAAATTGCCAAAAAAAAAAATAAAAATAACGACTCTAGTTCATATAATTTCTGTGATGCAGATTTTCATACGAACAATTGAATTTTTATTTTAATATCGATAAATTTACACACCCTGAGCATATTTAAGCTTACTTTTGGCGGATGCCTACTTCTCTGCATAATAAGTAAAAACGGATTTAAATTAATTTATTAGTTTTTCAAATTAACTTACTTAAAATTATGTGTTTGAATTTACAGCCAAAGTATACAACTCATATAATTTATATATTTATTCATAAATCTAGGCCTCGGCACCATGGTTGGTTCTACACCCGAAGATCGGTGGTTTGATTCCACCCTGCAGCACTGGTGCATTGCCTAACTATGCTATGCCGAATAGCAAATATAATACTTATTTATTTTAATTTATAAAGAATTCACTGTGCTAATGGGAGTGTACCAGGGCAATATTTTGTGTCCTTTGCTTTTTAATACTACTTACTAAAATCGGTCGATGACAAAACTTAAATATACCTTCTGTTCGTGAATAATGGTTCTAGGTAGCACAGATATTCTAGGCTTGAAAAGTGATTTCTCAAAGTGGGATTGAAAAATCGTGCAATAAAATAAGCGTAAAATAATTTCATCCTTTTCATTTTTGAATATATATTTTTTAAAAAGTACAAGTGTCGGCTGAATGAAGAGGCAATAAAACTATAGTGTCTTCGGCCACGTTGAACGATATTAAATACGTACAAGAGTAAGTTAGCTGCGAAAGAGGTGAAAATGCTAAAGATGACGGCGGGATAAGAATGATTGATGAGTTTATGATCAAACATATCCCAGGCAGCTTATTTGTTCAAAATATTAAATGGATTCGCTTAAACAAAGTACCATGCGAAGGATTGTCACGTTTAAAGGCGACCGCTGTGAGCCCCTATAATAGGGAGGTATTCATGCGATGACGCCGCGATCCGAATACCAGCCGATGAATTTAGGAATTACATACCCACCCCTTAGTAAGAGCATAAGCAAATACGAATAGGGATAAACAAGGGCTTGGAAAAAGAGTGATCCGTTTTTGATTAAACATTAACAACTATTCAATGAAGAATTTGCATAATACAATCTTTACAATCAAGCGATTATCTTATAATCTCGATGTCATCTTGCATCCCTAGATATAACATAAATTTTTAAAAATTTGGTTTCTATAGCTACCGTAATTCCTGAGATAGACAGACATATGCGTTTCAACTTTTCTACTCCCATTGATCTATACTTTAGATAAGTTTTCACAGTCCCAAACTTGTCCTTTTAAGTGTTAGATATTTTTCCGGTTTGCACAAACTTAATGTGCCATTTGGACCAATCGGAAAAGGGTATAACATATCTGTTGTTTTTGACCTTATATAATGCCATCAATCGATTCTTCGTAAATATTTTATTGCATTTCAACTGTCATCCTTACCTTCCCGCATGGTGGTGGAGAGAGAATACCGCGAACGCCACCCGCTTGTCAAAAAAGGTGACATATCGAGGACATGGCCTCACTTAGAATTACAAGTGTCTTTTCACTAGCATTGGAATAGACAGGCATGGGAAACTTAAACTGGTTCCCACGAGATATTAGCGAATATATTTGGGTTACCAAGCTTGGGTTTTAAATTTGAAGTGACTTTGGCACAATATCTTAACTGAAGGTAATCGCTACTACGGGTGGTCATATAGCCCACAGAGTTTATTAATAATCGTGGTTACAAATAAACCGTTAGCTGTCCCCTCAGATCGGAGGAGGTTATAAAAAGCCTCGACTCTAAGGGCGAAGAACTCTTTATACAAATAAATATGTACTTTTTTATTGATAATTTCGACAAGCTGCATATTCTGCGGAAAGATCAGATGGTATAGTCTTAGGATTCTAGGTCACATGGTCTCCGTGATATAGATTATCATATGGACGGACGTACAGATGGACTTGGCTTAAAAGATACAAAATCAAAATAACGAATAGCAAAAACGAAACGTACTCACATCCATGCTAGTTGCAGAAGACAAGGCTTCATTCTTGAGTTTTTCTAATCAACTAATGCGCCATTGTTGGCTAGTGCTGTTGCACTTTGTTCTTTGTTTGTCCATCGCAACCCGTTATCGGGTTAAAGCCGACTTTACTAATGCTCGCCAGGCGCCCCTGCTTTGCACTTGGTCTTTCCATCTGAGTTTAGGTCGTCCCCTTCGTCTTCCTTCGTTAACTTTCGTATCGAAAACCTTCGTTGCTGAAGCATCTTCACTGAAATTCAGATCACTTACCTGTAATGACTGTTCTGCAAGCTGTATTGTGAATATTATTGAATATTATTGTTGTCATGAAAAACGCAAACTGATTTGACGAATTTAAATTGATAACCAACCAAAACGTTCCTTATTGAATTTTAAATGTATGAAAATCATAGAAAAGATTTACCTTTTTGTTACAAAGTTTCAAACCATTTTTTTTTAATCTATTTTTACTTTTATCGAATTTAATATTCAGCTATCTAGCTAATAGCTACTTTGTCAACAATTTTGAAATAGCTTCAAAACTTATAAGTTGAAAGTCAAATAAGTCTCCTAGTCTGGACTATTTTCACAACATTTGTGTTAACGTATCTTCTCGAAGAAGCACCAATTTTCAAAATTGACACCTAAATGACTCTTATTTATAAAGAAAGTCAACAGAAAACCTGTTCAAACTGTCCAATTAACTTGCTCTCTTTAGTCAGCAATATATTGTACTGAATACATGCTCTCAAATTTCGTTTACAACTCAGAAAAATCATTTCAAAATTCTTGAACAATTCGAAATTTTCCTTTAACAATGTTCAGATGATCATATATTGATTGTATATATTTCAAAAAATTCATATATATATACAAGAAATTTGTTATACTTTTTTATTAATTCTTTTAACGTAATTTTAATTTTTTCTATGTTCATTAAATTAAAACATTTTTTGAACTTGCATTTAAATGAACCTTTTATATTTAAAGTATGCAAATTTTGTATAATTACTTTTAGTGTACAATAATAAATAATAACAATAATATGAAACATAATAATAAAAGAGCAAACGAATAAATAAAAATTGGATAAGAACAATTTTTCGTTTATGAATAGTAGGTGAAGAAACAACTGTTAATTATGGAACGACTGAATAAGATAGATCGAAGTTACTTTCGGTGAGTTGTTTAAATTTTTTCGTTCGTTCATTACAAACAAACATTAGCTCTCGCATGTCATATTTCTCCCCAAATTTCGTTCAATATATACACTTTGATCAACATTTTACGAATACACCTCATAAATTTTATACTAAAATATACTATTTTCTGGCATTTTAAAATCCGAACTTCAGAAAGCGTTTGCTCCATTGCATCCTATTTTGCTTTTAAATAAAAACTCCAGCCTTAACTAAGCAAACGAAATGTACCCATTTAGCTAAATTTTTCGAGCAGTGAGCAAACATCGCTAAATGTCGCACACAAAATAAAAGTCATATAAAATGAATTATTAAAAATTATCTCTTAATCTTCCACTAAGGGTCACACTGATCTATGTGATCTACCTGCTTAACCTTACCTATCTCTACATCTTTACGGAATGATAGTTGGCAATAGCCATACGAATATTATTAGAACGACCAACTAATTAACAACTAACAACTGTATAATAATAATAGAGTATGAGAACAACAACATACTCTATAAACTATATAAAGGAAAATTGCTTTATGAGGACGAACGACTGGCAGAGAGGAAGAGTCTAAAAACGTTGAATGGTTTAAGAATAGTATTAAAACACACAACTCAATAAAACAAAGAACAAAGGTACGATTAAGTTGATGGTTCAGATTCGTATGATTTAGTTTCAGCTTTTCAGTTAATTGTTCAATCCAACACTGTTCGTTCAAGAGCGAACAAACAAAAATGAACCAATCACTGAAAACAACGTACTAAATCAGTTCACCTCCAATGGTTCATTTGTTTTTATATTGTTCTTATTCA
The DNA here is from genome assembly GCA_035046065.1 of Chymomyza procnemis. NCBI lineage: Eukaryota > Metazoa > Arthropoda > Insecta > Diptera > Drosophilidae > Chymomyza > Chymomyza procnemis. Next base: position 2,515,731 of record JAWNOJ010000023.1, on the reverse strand, counting down.
TCCGATTTGTCTATAACTGTAAAGTCATTTGTTCTTCTGCAATTGAGCGATCTTATATTAGTTGATACTACAAACTTCCTAGTGCCATGCATGTTACTCTTCCATGAAGCTAGAAATAAATAATAGATACATAGGAACGACAAAGTGAACAACTAAACGGAATGAATTACTTTTGCTCATGAACAATTTAACTCGTTCAGCAAAATTAACAAGATTTTACACTGCGCATAAAACGTGTTTCAAGTGTCACTGCGTAACTTAGTTACCTCTGATTTGCACTCCAAAAAGTAGGCAAACGTTTTTCAAAAATAAAAAGATACCATTGTTGTGTTTTTCTTTTTTGCATTATTGGTGTATAATTTATTTTTAAATATGTTATAAAATTTGTTTATCGTATAAAATATACTCTTGTCCTTATCCCACATCTATGAATGTATATATATATTTATATATATATTTAAATAAATAAGTATGTATGCACGTTTATAGAAAAATTACAATCCATGTGTTTGTAGTACATACAATTATATTGTTGTTTTTGTTTATTAATTTGTTTATTCTTTACTATTAGATTGCAATTTTGAATCTCAACTGCAACTACTTGTGATTACATTATTGTTGTCAGTTTTCGTTTGATTTTTAACTATATAATTAATGTTACACTAAACAAAAAAAAAATAAATTAATTATTTATGTTTTTTGTTTTAAAAGCTGCATTAGCTACTTAAGTATTGATGAATGTTTATGTGTATGCGTTATATAATTAAGAATTGTTATCAAAAAAAAAAAAACGAGTTAAGTTGCACATGAATCATTTGAGATTTGAATTTCGAATAGTATTTAGTTATTATTTATTTAGTTGTCGTAGTAGTAGTAGTAGTAGTAGATATAAACTATTTATTTTAGTATGCTTATATGCGTATAGTAAGTATGTATGCATGTATGTATATGTATACTATATGTTGGTATGTAGTATGTAGTATATAACGTATTTTTATTTACTTGTATGTATGAATGTATGTATGTAAGCAGTACTTGTATATAAAACATGCATTGTCAACAGACACACACAGTGGCCGCCAGTGGGGGTTTATATAGGGTATGTGGTATGTATGTATGAGTAATTATGTATAAATTTTGAAATTTTTTTTTCTTTTTTTTATATATATATATATTTTTTTTTTGAGATATACAAATTGCGTATACGACCGCTGTCAATATGTTTGTGTCTGCAAATACATATGTAAATGTCTACGTACATACATAAATACGATATATATGGTTCTATATGTAGTATTCGTTATAGCTATGCGAAACCAGTAGCTGGCCAACTATTTTTCTTGAATTTTAACTTAAATAGAGTGATTTTTTTTTTGCATTTTTCTTTGTTTTTTTTATCATTTCTTTTAAGTTTTGAATGCTTATTAATTAAATTTGTACTTGTTTTGTACTCAATTGCTCCATAATTATTACATATGTTAGTATGTAGTATGTATGCATGCGTTTATTTATAAATGTCCGAATGTTAATAATTAATTTTGTTCGCCGAAAGACTTGGTATTTAAAAAAAATGTTTTTTTTTTTGGAGTTTGTTTCAAACTTAATTGCTAAGGTTAGTCGATTTTTTTTTTTTTGGAAAATATTTTATTTAACGCGCTCGCTCGTTGCTGTTGACAACTTTTCTATATCAAAAATTTTTTATATTTTATTCAAAATTTTATTTTGATATACATTTATGTATAAGAATTCCATTTTATCGATCTCAAACTGTTTAATTATCAAAAATTTTGAATTATTTTCTTGCTTTTTTTGTTTTTGTTTTTTTTTTTTGGTTTCATAGTTTTTAGAAAATGTTTCTTTTTTTTGTTTTGCGTTTGCTGCGTATATAAAATATTTTTCATATTATGCTTATTTTTATGTCTATTATTAACTAGGCCTAAATATGTATGCGTAATTATTATTTTGAAAAAATTTGAATACCTGATTTAGTTTTGGATTCGTTTTAAATCGAAACTAAGCTACTTTTGTATATGAGCATTTTATGTTTAAGCTTTTATGGGAACAATATATATAATAGAAACAAATAAATAAAATTGTTTAAACAAAAAATACAAAAATTCTATGTATTTTATAAGCATATAAATTTCTCTGCAATTGTTTTATTTGGTATGTAAGTGGCTGTTGTATGTAATGTAAAAGCTATGCACGATGAACTTTAGTATGATGATGTAAGTATCTTAAGTGGAATTTTAAGTTTAAAAGTTGTTTTTTTTTTTCTTTTTTGATTCTTTAGCCTTTGGCAAATTGTTCAGTATTCTTGACTTTGAGTTTCTCTGTTTAACATACTTTAGTATATTCTCTTTAGATATATGTATATATATATATTTTACGTTTAAATGCTTTTCATTTTAAATTATGGCATTTTCAGTAGTACTTAAATCTCAATAATTATTTTTACACAATTTCAAAACTGTGTGGCTTTTAAAAAACGGCGCTCATTTGTAATGATTTTAGTGTTTTCTTTTTTTTTGTATTTTTTTTAAGTTTTTCTTTCTTAGTAAATCTCATACATGTAAAAATATAAAATATGGCATTTCTTATAAGTTTTACATAATAGTATGCACTATATACAATACTAGTAGTTTTGTCTGTGAAGAAATGAATTTGATCTGGTTGTTACCAGCGATCACAAAAATGAACGACGCCTTAAGGTAAGGTAATGTTTACAATTACAATTACAATTAAAAATAATAAAAATAAATGAGTTATGGCAATTAAATGAGGCAAAAAATAAAACAAATAAAAAATGATATAATAAAATTAATAAAATATATAAGTGTATGAATAAATGTAAAAGTTAATATTGTGTGTGTATGATTTTACAAGTTAAGTTACTTTTTGCATTAATGCTAAATATATAGTTGTGTTTGTATAATAATATAATTATTTATGTGTATATAAATATAATATATAGATATATATATATATTATTTTGTCGTACATTTGCTCTCGCAGAGCAAATGACAGTTTGTGTTAGATTTGCGCATTTTATGCATGTTGCTTTATACGTGGAAGGAGTTTTAGCTTGCTCTTTCTTAAAAATTCTTTCACAATCAGTTAATTTTTAGTTTTAAATTAAAGACAAAACACGACGACATAAAGTATAAAACTATTTCGATTTTCAAAAAGAAAAAAAAGGTAAAAACAAAATACATATACATTTAGAAAAGCTAGCGCATTGCAGTTTTTTAGCATTTGAATTTTTTCAGGGACTGTCACTAGCTGTACATAGTACATAGAGAGACCATAATCTTTTTGGCGAAAATTGCCTTTATTTGTTATTTAAATAAATTATTAATTAGTCTGCATGTATTGTTGTATTATGTGCTGCTACTTTTGGTAATTTTTGCTAAAAATATGTTTTAATTTTCTCTTATTAAGTTTTTGCGAGGAACATGTCACCTAAATATGTATTCAATACGCTCATAATCATATTGCTCTGGATTCTTGTATGTTTCACTATGCCACGCCCGTTTGTTTTATTTTAACTTTTGTTTTTTTTTTTTTTTTTTGTTTTACTTATTATTTTTTTTTTACTCTACTAAATGCTAATGAACACATTTAAGTCAAAAATTATGATAAATTTTAAACTAACTCCTCATATTCATCATCTTTTTAGAGATACGTCGTAATTACACAATAATAATGACATTTAAACAACCAAAAAATAAAAAAATAAAATGATTGTTAGAAACCAACTATCTGTTTACTTGCTTGCTGCCCCATCATTTGTCCCTAGCTAGAGAATCCTCTCCAGGTGTGATGTGCTCTTTTGTGGTACTCAGAATCAATGTATATATATACTATATATATATATATGTATGTTATATGTGTAACTATGTGTGTTAAACTCAATTTAAGCTATGCCCATGAATTGATGCTGAAGGTGACTGAATGTTACTTTACTTTACTTTACGTTAAGTTATGCTAATATGTTTATGCTATGTTAAGTTACGTTGCGTTACGTTACGTTACATTATGTTACGTTATGTCAGTGCAATTTTTGGCCTCACCATATATGGCTTTGAGTTGGCTCAAATTGCCTTTTAGTTAATCAGTCTTCGTTAAAAGTTCAACCAAAAGTCAGCGGGTTTCTTTAATAATTAATTACCATTTGTAATTTGTTTAGTTTTGTTTTTTTTTTCAAAGTTTCGTACTCACTTTCTCAGTCTCAATTATAATAAAATTAATAAGGTAAAATTGTAAACAATTTGAAATTAAACAAAATAATACATAAAACATTATAACACCACTAAGAAATTATTCAGTAATTATTTAAAAACAAACAAAAACTGTTGTAGCTCTTTCGTTCTCCCTACTGGCAACTTGCAAAACTAACGTACTAGTTTTTTTATTTAGTGTTTCTTTTTTGTTTTTTGTTCATTTTCTTCTTAGTTCGTTCAGCCCTGGTTTGCTACACATTAAAACGCAACGTCCTGGCTCTTCACTGCCTTCAGTCTAACTAACAATTATGCACGTTCACAATATAATATATTCCATCTAGAACTTATTGTATTAAATAAGTATATTTTATTGTATATAAAATGTTTTGTTTGTCTAGCTGCTCTAACCTAACACTCTATGAACGCATTCTTGCTGCTGGTAGTAAGAATATTTTTTTTTTTTTTACTTTACTTTACTTTAGTTTAAGATTTTAGTTCAATTTGTATTTTCGCTAAATGTATATATATAAGTATTATGTATATGTATTGTATTGTATGTAAATTACCAAATCGTAACCGTGTTTTTAATAACTCTTAAGCGTTATCGAGGTAATCGTTGTAGCACTTATGCTAAAAATTTTTACTAATTTCAATGCTCTCTTCGCTTGGTTATTGTTATATATATATATATATGTATATATATGCTAACATTTAGGGGGCTTGTAAATGGTCTAAAAAACGTTTTTTCTCATAACTTTCACTTTGTAGATTGATCTTCCACAATTTCTTCTGCCTTCCGTACACATTTTTTATGTATAAAATAATTTAGAATACATGCACAAACCGTTTATAAGGGTTAGACCCTTCTTTGGAATCTGGCGAAAGTTCTATAAGGAATACGATTCGCCCATCAGGCATTAGCGCAACATCGCAAGTACGATCCTTTTCATCAAGTGTTGGTGGCATTAACGGGTTAATAGAAGGACGTACTTCGATCTAAACATAAAGGTTTTGCAATTTATATTTTATTTTATATTAAAGCAATTGTAGCAATACTTACATCCCACATAAAATCCAAGTTCTGATTAAATACCAATATACGTTGATTCTTTGAATCAGCCACTATAATTCGTCCTTCATCATCGCAGCATATACCAGAAGGACGATTAAATTCATGAAACCCAGATCCTTCATGTCCCTTGACAGACAATATCTATATTATTGAAGACAACAAAGTGATTAATACAAGCTTAGCAATAATAACCAAAATGTAATCATCCCACACTTACATCATTTATGTCCGGATCAATTAGATACAAACAATGGTTGTCAAAGTCCGATACAATAATATTGCCTGTAGGGGTATAGCACACGCCACGCGGTGAGGCAATTCCTTTGGTCTGGCCATGATTGTCAAAAACTATCTGTCTTATGAAACGTCCCTCTGAATCAAATTGCTGTATGCGATGATTTCGGGAATCGGTTACTACAATTTGTCGCCGCGAGTTGACTGCCACATCCCAGGGATACTGAAACTGTCCATACTCTTTGCCATAGCTGCCAAATTTAAGGAGAAATACACCGCTGGCAGTGAATATCTGTACACGATGGTTATCCTTGTCCACAACAATTATGCGATTATCCATGTCCACACATATACCCGCAGGCAAATCAAATTCCCCATTTAGAACACCTTTTCGTCCGAATTTGAATTTAAGTGAGCCATCCGGATTGAAGACTTGTACTCGATTATTTCGTCGATCTGATACCAATATATGTCCCATTTTGTCAACGCACAAACCCCAAGGTCGGCTAACTTGTCCATCCTCATGTCCCTCGGTGGCAAATGAAAGTGACAAGACATTAGAGTTTCGTACCTTAACTAGATCCATGCAGCCCGGTATAGCTTGGGTAGTCCGTGGAGCACTAAAATGTAGTCCAGGTGAGCTACGCAAACCATTCAGCTCCCAATCAAGCGCTGCACTTGTCATGCCGCAGGCGCTGCCGCCGCGTGGTTGCATAATGGGCGACGGTATGCGAAACGAATTATCACGCAACAATGGGCGACGGACTGTGGTCGAAGCGACGCTTAGTGGATTATTGCTCATTGAAAGCATTGAGCCAAATCCAACGTCTATACCAGTAACGCCACCAACAACACCGCTACCAACTACTGGTCCGCTGCCGCCACCAGTTGTGACAATTCCATTCGTGCTTGTTACAATGGGCATGTTTTTATCGTCAACCAATAAAACACCGCCTTGATTTCGTATATCCTGCAGCAGACTGTAATCCGGTGGTGAGAAGGCAAAAACTTCCTGCTTGGGCTGTAAGTCTTTGTAAATGCCTGCAAACTGTTCCATTTGACGTTGACCACTGGTTAACTTCATAGCGATCTCTATTTGATCCATACTACAGGAATTGTCAGCAACCTTACTCAGCATGTCCGAAGTTTCCGAGAGGCCAGCCAAGGCTGATTTAAGCCCCGCCATTTGATCATGCAAAATGGCAAGACGACGCTGTCGCAATTTCTCAACAAAATCTAACAGAAAGCGTTCACGATCTTCAATAGCAATGATGAATTGGCGAAAGGCCTTACGTATGTTGTCACTAAGCTCGCTGCAATTCCGTTCGATTAACCGTATAAAGGCCAAAGCCTTGTCTATGCTACTTTTGATGCATCTGGTGCCCACCTGGCTGCTTTCAATGGCATTCTCCAGCTTCTCCTTGGACCCCACCATAAAGCTTTGTATGGACGCATAGTTATGCTCCTTGTGCTCGTGCAATGTGCAGCACTGGCATACAAGTTTCCGGCAATAATCGCAAACGTAGCGCAACATTTCATTATGAATGTCGCATATAAAATTGGATGTTGGCGGTGTCTGGACATTGGCGGAGGTGCCGCCAGTAGGCGAGGCACCAATCGGTGTCGGCAGTGAAACTATTGAGTGATTGGAGGACAATGGACTATTGCGATGCTCGCGCAGGCAATCATTGCACATGAACTCATTGCATTCCAGGCAGCGTATGGAGGCGCTTACCTCGCACCAGCCGCAGCTAATGCTTGAGTTGTTCGACGATTCGGGCGACATTTTTGGATTGCGTGGTCCGCTACCAATGGGTGCAATGCTAAAATCACCATGTGAGTCCAGGCCCCCCAGGAAATTGTTGATAAAGAAGTCAGTACGTGGAGGGGAGCTGAAATTGTAAACACACGTACAAAGATTAATTTTTGTAGCCGAAATATAGAGTAGTGTGACTACTTACCTATTGCTTTGGCTTTGCACCACGTTGGGCAGTAGTCCTGCATTGAGATCCCACGATGGAAATGATTCTAGTATTCCCGCCAAAAGACGTTCAGATGAGTTACTGGCATTGCTGCTTACGCTTCCGCCGCCATTGCTATTGTTGCCGGCAGCATTACCGGCTACATTGTTGGCCGTATTACTACTGGCCATTTGTTGCGGAACCGAATTGTTAGACAAAAGTTCCATCATAAGAAAATACGAGACGCTTTTGAGATCACGATTGTTGTTGTTGCAGTGGCGACTGTTTGCGTAGCGTGGCCAGCGACAGTCGATGAGACACTTTTAAGCTGCAAATATTGTAGCTATACGTTAATTATTGTATTATCCTTTAACGAAAGGCACCAAACAACACGCACACGCACACACACTAAAAAATCACAATTTAACACAAGCGTGGGACAAACAGTTCTTAAGGATTTGCTTATTTTTTGTTTTTTGAAAAAAATTTGTAGTAGTAACGTTAGTGCGTTCGTAACGCGCTAGACTGAAAACGAGCACGGCTGCAACGACGTTGACAAATGCTCAAGATGTAGGCAACTAAATGAACTAGACGCACTGCTGCGTATTAAGTACCCAGCTATGTTTGATGGCGGCGGCGGCGTCGTACCGTCCCAAGTGCAGCACGGACTTGTGTGTATCTATGAGCAGCTGCATCTAGCTGTTCGCCTATGTGTGAGTGTATCTTATGCAGAAAGTAGGTAGACGAAGGCTAAGCCGGGGAAATTTTGGGCATAATTGATGATCCCTTAAGAAAGGACTTAAGCAGATGTGTACACACATGCACATGTACACATACATACTTATGTGCAATGCACTACAGGTCAGATTTTATGCACCAAGGTCTGTGTTCCCTGGCGAGCAAGGCGTGCAAGATGCCAATATCTTTGAATTAAATAGCTACACTTTTACGACACTTCTTTCATTGTGTTGTTTATTTCTAGCGAAGATGTTTGGTTTTTTTTTTTTGAAATAGTTTTACAAAATGGACGATTTTCGCGCCCAATCATTGTGCATAGAATGGCTGTACTTACTGGGTACGCACTATTGTGCGCATTTTTAGATTGCATTCCGTAAAAATTGGTAAGCCTAGTAACCCATTTGTAACAGCCAATAAACTTGATGCATACGTTCTAGTAGATATGTATCAGGTAGGTTATGTTGTGAACAACCCCCATGCTCCACATAAAGTAATAACAGGATAAACTGGTTGCTTTGATGGTTGCTATCTTAAAGAAGGAGCACAGCTTTTATAGCGTACGCCCAAATGAAAATTGAAAGGCGCGCTTCAACCCCTCTGCCAAAAAAAAAATGTGAAATTTGGGCAAGATTGTGTGGAACCTTGAAAATAGAACGACAAATGCATTGTCAAATTTGCTTAAAGTTAATTATTTAAATGTATCTAGATACATGTGTTCTAACAGATACATAAGCTATAATTTGCAATTTTGTGCATTTTCTGTATATACACGAGTTATAATACAATTTGGCAACATTTTAAAAGTTAGCCAACAATATTGATCAACAAATATCACATATTATGTATATAACTTATTGCACACATTTTGGCAGCAGTTTAATTGTTAATAAAATAAAGTCTACTGACCAACAGAGTAGTAAATGCGTACCGATCGATAGCAGTTTTTGATAAAACAAAAAAAAATAAGGTACTTTTACGCCGGATAAGCGACATACATAGCTTAGAAACTACCCTTGTCACCCTTGAAAGAGTCTCTTTTAAAGCGTGGAAATAACGCGAACAAAAACAACGACCAAGATGTTCAAGTCCTTTTTGCTGTTTGTATTTATAAAACCCACACATATACGTGCACGCTGCATGTGTGTGTGTGTGTGTGTATCTATAGGCTATGTGCAACTAAGACGCAAAAACAACAAGGGATGAGGGTTGTAGTTTCATCTATATGTCTATATGTATGTATACATGTATGTTTGTTATGGTGTGTGTGTGTGTGTGTGTGTGTGTGTGTGGTTATGTGTGTGTGTATGCAGCACATACATACAAATATTGTATTTAGCAGCGCTGCTTTTGGGCGGCCAGCAAGCAGCTACACTTATAAAAATCACAAAAATTATTAAAGTTTTAATAAATTAATTCAACTATTGCCTATATGCATTACACTACACACCTTTTTTGGCAGCTTCATGCAAGCTTAGAACTGCAAACACTCTAACACATACACACATACACACACGCACGAAATGGTGGCGGCGACGGCAGCACAGCTCCAAGCCAATTCTTGAATAAAAGTTTTGTTTCTTTTTTAACTTTGGTTTTGTTTTTAAATTTATGAATGGCTATTTTATTTGAATTAAAAATATGTACGATATTTTTGTGCGTTTTGTTCAATTCAAAAAAAATGCATTTGAAAATTTGCGACACATTTTCGTTTGCCGTTTTTTTAAGATGATTTTTCTTATACCGAAAGTTCTTATGCGTAATTCGTTTTTCCGTCAAATCGCTCTTACATTCGTGTATTCCTTTTTCCAACTAAACTAAGATACATTCGACCAAAAAACAAAAAACACAACATAATAATATCATCATGTTTTCGCCCTGCGCATGTGTGTGTCTTCGTGTATATGCATACATATGCCGCATCTAGTATGTGTGTGCGTGTGTATCTTTGGTGTTGTTGTGGTTGTTGCTGCCGCCGCTGCTCATCATCTAAAGTAAAATAAACCCAAATGTATCTCACAATTTTGTTGGCGTGCGCACGCGCGCTCCAAGAGCCAGCCACAGCCACAGACACACACACAGCTCCTCCTCAGCAAAATGTCAAATTTCAGCCTTTGGCACGGGGTACTCTTCTAGGCAAGCGGCTCTCATTCGTATGTATGTACGTACGGTACGTATGTACTTATGTATATGTATGATGTATGTACAGAGTGCGTTATTACTGCAGAGACATCGTGGAAAATTATATGTATTTTATTTTATTTCATTTTTTTTTTTTATTAATTTTTGCTTATCAAATTTTATTTATTTCATTTATTATTTCTGCTTTTTGTTTGATTTATTATTTTATATTTCCATTCCCGCTACTCAATACGAATTTTAAATTTAACTATTTCAATTTGATTTTTATTTTTTATGTCCAACGCGCATGCATTTAAGCATGGAACTGGAAACTAACCGGCCGATGCACGTTTTCTTTTGCCGTTGCTGCGCTGCCCTTATGCTATTGTTGTTGTTTTTGTGGCTCACATTTACGCTCAGTGCGCAGCGCTTGTATGCGTGTACAGTCTGACGTCGCAAGTTGCGCCAATCGTATAAGACAATGATCAAGTTGATAAATGAAAAAATCTGTAAGCTTACCACATTTTGATTCGCCGAATCGCGCATCTTTAATCAATTACGAACTACGAACACCCCACTTGGTCAACAGCGAATATTTAGACATATTTTATTACGAACTGTTTAAACTTTTATGCTACTTCCAGTTTCCAACTCTTACATTGGAAATCAACAATTCTAGCCAGCCCCAGATGTAAAATATTGTATATCTATAAAATTTTCACTCATAAGTCTAGGGACATGGATATGATTTAATTTAATATTTACTGATTTGCATATTGTTTATTTATAAGGTCAACTGTACTTTGTTGTACTCCCAAGTTAGTACTAAATAAATGTATTAATTAATTAATTAATTAATAACTTTATAAATACAAACATATACACGACATAATTATTTAATTAGAGTTGCCAATATGCATAAGAGCTACACTTCACAATATTTTGTATACCAAACGCAATAACAAAATTATTTATAATTAAGAATTAAATTACATTTTATTGAATTCAACAAGATGATCACCCTACTTATTTGTACTTTAATACAACACATTCATTTTATGACATTATATGATTTTATAAGCGTACATATTAAATAAAATTCAAATTCTTTTAGACACATTTGATTTCATTTGTGCCTTTTTAATCCTTTAATTAAGGTGGATCCAAGACTATCTCTCTAGTAATTTCAATAAATCAATACCTTTATTTCTTTTCCAAATTACATTATTTTATAATATATGCTTGTGAAGAGAACTTTATAATGTTTTTAATATAAACAAACTGTTTTTCCAACCCAGGTATGGGTAATTTGTGCGAAGGTGTTGTGTTCGCGGAAAAGCAGTTTTATTGATACTTGGCTACACAGTACGTTGTAAAAGTACTATCTCATATAAGTATAAAGCGAATTATTTACCATTTTGTCTTTTCTTGTTAAGCGAAACTATATATGCACTAATTTGTTCTGTTCTACAAGTGTTTGTCCGCCTTTGCAAAGTACTTTACCTACAATATTAATCATTTATTTATACTCACTTGCAAAACAACCTCTAAAACTTCGATAGCAAGATCCGGTGAAAAATACCATCATCAAAAAGGCAATAGTGCTTAAATAGCGCAAGCGAAACAATAATAGAAAGATTTTCTATAGACATTTTTTTAAAGTTACATTTCAAAATATATCTTGCATTTCGTTCAATGGGTTTTTTTAAATTAGCAATTAATGCCTCTTTCTTCATTAAGAATTTTAAAAAATTGGTTTTTTTAGTTTTTTGGACGATTGCTTTCCGACTTGTCTCGACCTTTCGCGCATGTGTAAAATCACAAGAGCTATATTTGTGTACATGAAAGCACAAAAGCTATTTTCCTTCGCGAGTACTTTCAATAACTCAATTAAAGTAACTTTAAAAAAATACAATTCTTTATTATACACTATTAAAAACTAACACTAAAGATATTTTATTGTTTTTGGAATTACGCTTAATACTAGTTTTGGATACACAAAGCTTTTTTTACATACAAATAAGAGATCAGTCTTAGCGGTACGATAAGGTTAAATTAAAAAATCGCCGACAAAAAGAAATACACTTTCTATGCACAACTAATTTTAATGAACTTAACTTATAACTAGGTGGGTTAACATTAGGCGCTTTGCTTTATGCGAATTAAAATTTTTGAATAAATCGTAAGTAATGAATAAGGGCATTTAAGTTGAACTAAGCAAGTAGCCTGACTGATTTGTTCATTATTCATTTAATAGCTGTTTCTTCGTGGAAATGAAAAGTAGGAAAATGAAAACGTAAAATAAAAATAATTTTTAACACTCATACATTAAAAGAGCAAAAACAAAACAATATCTTTTATATTATTATTATTATCATGTTTAATTAAAAAATAATAAATGTTGCGCAAGGTACGGGACGAGTTTTGTGCTTTTAAAAGCTCTTATCGTGCACGCATTTCTACTAAGCGCTAAAAGCTAGTTTATTTAGAAAAAAAACCAATCTGTTGGAACTTTGTAACGAAGCTCTACTGTCTGGATGGCGCGTAAATAGCCAGAGTGTTGGCGTCGTTATCGTTATCGGTTTGATTCTGTTGTTGCGCCTTCCATAGTCAACCCTTATGGAACTTGTTTTACTTGTACTGAGAGAATTCCATGCACTGACAGAAAATTGTGCACTATGTAGGATATTGGGTAGATAATTAAATTTTGAACGCCATAACTGGCTTATCCATGGCCAATTCTATGTTTCGTAGAAACGCTTAGGTTAGCGCTAGCTAACAAGCTGAACGCGCAGGTAGACGCAGGTGGTGCGGTATTCTTAGAGTTAACAGGTAAATTTTTACAAATGTATTTCAAAAATGTATAACGTTTGCGTATTTTTATTTTTTTGCATTTTCTGACGATAAAAAGGTGTTTCCACCTTTAAGTAGTAATATATATATATTTACAAATGTATCGTATGTATTACTTAATTGATAAAAAATTTATATTACAGAAATTATGATTTATAAATATTTATGGTAAAAATCTAAAGCGCTAGTGGCAAACATTCTGTCTACAAAACAAACAAATAAATGTTGCCAAATTTTAAGACTTACTGGCTCAATTATATTGTGGATAGGGCTAAGTTTATGCGTATGAACATCATCAGTCATATTTTTTTAATACTGTAAGCTTAGCTTATAAAAAGAATCTATATGCTATTTAAATGCGAAAACGCCAAATTCAATATGCTGCACTTGCGTCTTAGCCAAATTCCAGCTCCTCAACTAACACATTTTGCAACTTTTGGCGCACACGCAGTTTACGCTTTTCATCGACTTTCTGCATAAATGGCATAAGACTAAGCAGGAACATTCTGTCAGCATCATCTTCTTGACTTTCGATAGAACTTGTTTCTGTATTTGTCGAAGCATCCATACTTATATATTTAAAAGGCAGGTCTGTAGTTGAACCATGATCACTTTTGGTACTTATGCTGTGCACATCAATCGATTTGGGTTTTTTTGGCGCCGGGGCTATAACATCATCGTCGTCGTCATCAAGCACTTCGATGGTAAAAACACCTGCATCTGGCATTGTAACCGTTTGAGTGCGTTTTACGCGTTCATCTTCATTTTCGGAAGCCGCATCTTCATCAAAATCATCATCATTCAACTCTTCTTCTGTCTCCACGGGATGAATACTGTCATAATCGCAGTTACTTTGCGGTTCTAGTTTGATGCGCTTGGAGTGTGACAATTGTTGGCTGCTATCGTCAAAAAATGAGCTAATATCCGAAAAACTAGGACGATGTAGTTCCGAATCAAAGCTATCGCTTAATTCGCAAATAGGTTCGGTGGCGTCATGTGCATATTTGCCGGAACAGACATTATTATTATCTGACCAGTAGCCCGAAGCTTGAGCGTGCTTCTTCTTGCTATTGCTACGTGTTTGACGCAAAATATTTTCAGAAACAGCGCGCTCCATAAAGCGCATATCGTTGTAGAAGCGCCATGATGAAGGTGTTTCATTCGATAGATTGTTACGTATGAACACTTTGCGAAAATTGTCTCGCAAATGACCCCATTTAATGCGGCAAATATCAGCTGCAAAAAAAATAAATAAATAAACATTTAAATATTAAATAAATATTAAGTCTACGGATTTTTCATGGCGCAGCTCCAAAACAACTGGGAAATTTGATCATGCATAGCCGCTTGACTCTTTGTGTTATTGCAGATGTAAGCACAACGATAACATGCCTCCACATACATATGTATATACATATGTACTTATTTATGTACATACAAACGCATGCATGCTTATGTATATCGCTTTACATACCAGGCAAGTTTACATCCTGAGCAACTTCAATCCAAATGGGAGTTATATCGCTGCGTTTTTGGCCACTTGTATTGTTATTACGCAACCAAAGCGCTGGTCTACGTGAAACTGCGGCTATAAGGAGCTTTACAGTCTCAATTGGAAGCTTTGCTGTATTCGTATAGGAAACATGTGGAGGCGGGAGCTGCGGCGACACCAAAGTAGCAGCGTTGTAGCGCAATTCCATGTTGCGTCTGTTGCGGCTAGACATTTATATAAAGGTATATGTATGTAGAGGCTATTTCCAAGCGACTCGCGCAGGCGCTCAGCTCAAACGTTAAACCAAGACTAAAGTACGGGTAAACAACAACCAGTTTACGTGCCTTTTGGCAGCACACGCAAAAGAGCAAGAGGGTACAGCAAGTAAAACAAAAAGAGAGGCGGAGACACAAACGCAAACGCAAAAGGCAACAGCGAAGAACACACCGGCACACCACTGGCTGGATGACTGGATGGATGGCTGGCTGGCTGGCTGGCTGGCCGAATGGCTAGCTATGTAGCTTGCTTGTATAAAATCCGGATGTAATGCTTCCGCTGCCGTCGTGCTTCGTACGTTCGATATACCTTTACGGTTGTTAACTTTGCTGTATATGTGTGTATGTTGTTGTTGCGCACTTGTGTTACGGACCGTTTCGAATCGCATATGCCCTGCTACACTTTGTTCCATTTAATTGTGAAACTAATAGCACTCCAAATGGACGTATTCTCAGTGAAAATGTTTAATTTCTATATTCTTTAAAACTTGCACTTTTTTCACATTTCTCGTAAGTGTAGGCAAACTATTCCCGATAAAGCCGCACAATTAAAGAATCCGATTTTAAAAACGCAAACACACGCACGCACACACACATGCGCACACTGTTGCACGTCTGAAGCTTTGCAGTAAAGTGTGGTGCTTGTTGCGCTTTTTTTTGTTTATTTTTATCAAAACTGGATTTCACTACGGTCGGCTGAGCTGCATGGAGTGAACGTGAAATATTCACGTCAGAGAAGCAACAACGTACACGCACACATCGACACAAAACAGTAGCTTTACTCACACACGCACGCACACACACACACACACACACATACAACGACACGAGCAAGCTGAAAACTGAAAACTTCGTTTTGCACGATCCATCCGTTCATTTAATGCTCTGTGGAGTCCCCTGCCTGCTATCTCTTCCAGCATTTTTCTCTACGTTATTTGTTGTTGTCGTCTGAGGGGGTTTGTCTTCTCTTTTGTTATAAGCGAAACTGCAGGCCAAAGCAAATATGAGAGTTGGCGATATGTATTTGGGGGGGACTAGCTCCAGTAGCTGCTTATCGTTATCCCAGAAATATAAGCTTCCAGGCAGTACATCAATGCATGCGTATGTGTGTGTGTGTGTATGTGTAGGGAGGTGTATACGTAAATATGTATATACATTTTGCAATAAAGTTATCCTCTATTTAATTTTTTATTGCTTTTCTTCTGGATAACACGTAAGGTTTGGTAGCTACGTAAGCTAATCCGGCACTCAAAGTGTAGTCATTTAGATGGGCATTAAATTCTGGTTGGAAAATTATTTTTTCCCAATTTAAAGTGTAAAAATAATACAAAATTTGGATTCAATTTAGCTCGATATGAGCTTAAATCAGTCCAAAGACTAAAAGCAGGTCGTCCGAATGTAACCTGCAAGTGCTTTGACACGCTTAAGGACAACGGCTTTTTTCAGTGCCTCGAAAATTGTGTATCATGTAGTTTGGACTTTGCTTAAGATAACCAATGGAATTAGCCACTAGTGAACTCGAGAGCCATTGTGTAGACGATGTGAATTTCAAAACATTGCTTTTCAGCCATTCTTGACTCATGCGAGCTTTATGAGATATTGACGAATTCTTTTACAACGAGGTCTGCCACCGAAATGTTTGACTGCCTAGGGCAGGAAAACAACCTGGTGAACTCGACAGCCATTGTGTGGACATCATTGTGATACATCATGGAGTTCAAATCGCTTTTCATCTATTATTGATTCACTACTACTTTATGAGAAATTAACGAGTTCTATAAAAAAGTCCATGTTCTGCCAGCGAAATGTTTTTAAATAACTTCATCAAAGCAACCTACAGAATACGTCCCGATAATAAAATGGTCACTCTTACCATTATCTCCAGTGCTTGCAGCCTACTTGTGTTCACTCGATAGCTTAAATTCACGTATAAACGGTGTAAGCCGGGGTAAGTAAGCCCTTGAGTTTTGGGAGTTCATTGCCATAGTGTAGAAAATTGATAGTCAGAAAACATAATGTTGAGATATTGATCATATTCGGCCAAGCCAAGTGGTGCGATGTGAAATGCGAGTTTTTGTTCTTGTAAGGCTTGACATTTTTTAGAACGTGACAGATGCTACGGTCAAAAATTTTCAGCTCATTTGCCATTTGATTGACATCTCGTCAGGGATTTCGCTCAAGTTGCTTTTTCACTTTATGAACCATATCACGTAACGTTGAAATCTCTTGCTGACCAACTCCTTACAATGCTACCACTATTATTGTAACGAGTTATGGTACGATAAACGAAAACTATATTCACTTGTTTGATTACCAGCCAAATATAATACAATGACACTATTACGCATAATATCCAATACTGATTTCTTTTTCCGCGCGCTTGTAAACAGAACTCTCAACTGACATTTAGCTAACTTACGGACAGCTGATGCCCGTGTATATTTCTTGGACTTTTTTGTGTTGTAACTTTAACTTTCAAAAAAAATATATTTTATTATTTCTTTTTATTAATTATTTATTGTTAATTTAGCGGCACAACTAAGTCCAGTTAACCTAATAATTTAACAAAATCACAATAAGGAAATATTTAAATAAAGCGAAGAAAATTTTAATAAAACTAATCCGTGTCCCTAGCCTGATGGATAATATTTTTATAAATATATACCGTCTCATATTAGCAGCTTACATACATACATTTATTAATAAAATAAGCTTAAAGATCACCGTTCGTAAGAGTGGAAACCGAAAAGATTATTCTAGTTCTAATATAGGATCGTGCAAAGCATAATTCGATCTACTAAATGGTAGTGCAAGATTTTAAAATTTTAGAAATACTCAGGATGGAATGACAAAAGAAACTTTGTAAGGAAGTGTGTTAGGGTCAATAAATGCAGAAATAACACACCGAGGCGACTTCTACGATCATACACGGAAGCAATTTTAAAAGGCGAATTATACAACAAGAATATTACGGAAGTCGGATGCTATGATCCCACGAAGAGCAAATATTAAAAAATGATTTTGTAACCTATATCAGGTTTGATTGTATAACGGTAATTAAATTGTTTGGATCACTTTTGAACCCCTTTCAGTCTGCCTCTAGGCAGGCTTAAATAAAAATTACACTAATTTCTTTTTTAGCCAACTGCAGATCAACCGTTAAGCATCCTGCTTACGCATTTTGGAAGAATGATACTTCAATTCTATTAAAATAGGTCACCCTGAGTTCCTGATTAGAACTATCTGGTAATTGCCGCTCTAAGTTCGCCAAAATGATTTATTACAATCAATTATTTATTACAACTTTGTGCCCACATGGAGTTCCAGTTTAGGAAAGGGCTCCAATAAAAATTTGGGAGAAAATCTAAACTATACAAAACAAATATTTTGGTATGTCAGACACACAATTCCTTATAAGGATCTGAATTTCAATTTCATAACAGATAATAATACAACATTCTACTTTACGCTTTACTATAATTTAAAATTGAGACGATTATTCATCTTCCTCCAAAGCATTGTTTACTTCCTTTCGGATGTACTAATGCTCTTTCTGTGGTGTGCATATGAGATTTGAGTCCTCTTCGGCAGGCATTCAAATTCTTGATCATGTTATCATGTCGACTCAGTATTTTATTGTTATTGTTATTATTATCTTTTCCATTTTTTTAGGACGAACCACTACATTCATAACACACAACTTAAAATGCTACTAACCATTTATTGTTGCTTAAACTGGTGGGCTTGGGGATTATATTTATGAAAAAATATTCTTTCTTGTTACAACAATATATTATATGAACTATAGTTAAAGATTGTTGTTCTATACAACAAGTACATAATTGCCTTAACATTTATAGAAATGTGCTATTTAGTAATAAGAGATATATGAATGTTTACTATTTGGAATTCTGGAATAATTATGTATACACAACTATAGCTTTATTATTTATAATATATGTTACTTATATTTTATATTATAATAATTAATATTGTATTCTAATATTAAAGATAAGTAGGTATATATGTTCATGCTTAACAAATGTTTTTCTTCAACCTAATACTATTGGCTGCTGTCTGAGTAGCCTTAATTGAGTCAAAAGCGCCTGCGCAATAGGCTCAATCTTAAGTGCATGCCTAAAATTTAAATATATATATGTAATTATCGCAACCGTTCCGTACCGTTTGATTTTAGACAATTTAAAGTCGCATTGTTTGGATAAGCAAACAAATTTCCCCAAAAAAAAAATATATCCTTCGAATAATTTTATATTATTGGCATTACGGCATTTATATGGAACACAAGATTGCGTCTAATTCGCTATACTTACCTTATTTATGATACAGAAAGAAAAAGTAAATAAACTAATTCGATCCCACGGTAATTATTTCGTCATCATTATCGGCGACTTCAAGCGATGCCGATGACACGCGTTTACGGCTTGGACCTGGTGATGATGTCGAATTATTGTTGTTTCCTGTCATAATGGAAAAGCTTTTTGCAGCAGATTTTCGTGGAGACATGGTGTCGTGTATGTGGGCGCCATTGCTGCTTGAACTGCCATTTTCATTTCCAGAACGCTCACCAGTCTCATTTATGAAGACGTCCATGTGGTCGATGGTATCGTTAAGCGCAAAACTTTGGTCGCGTCGCTCACTTTTCTTCCACAGATAATAAAATTGTACAAGCTCACGCATAGTTCTCGTGCGCACCTACAAATACCATTCTTTGGCATTAGTCGCTGCGTGAGTTAATTTTTGAAGGCGGTTTTACCTGATTTTGCCGTATTTGATAGAAATCCTTGCCGAATTTCTGTATGCCTTCTTCAAATTTTAGACACTCCTCCTCTGACCAGCTACTCATCGTATCACTAAGGGGTAGAACATTTAACCGTTTGCGTCGTAACGCCTCTTTAAAATCATAGCCACATTGCACCAACAAATGTAGATCCTGTTCGGTGTCTTTGACTACTGATTCCGCTTCTGCAACAGGATGTGATTTGGAAGCGTCTGTTTCTGTAGCTTCTACTGCGTCGTCTGGCGATTCTGTTGGTCGCGCAATAATGGCATCACCAATTTCTGTTACAAGATGATTAGCAACATCTTCACTTGCTAAAATAGATTGCGTTTCCTGCAACTTTGTTAAGTAGTTTTCAACGTCGCGTTCACTAACTTGACTTGGTTCCCAAATAAGCTGGTCCTCATTTTCATAAGGAAGTATGTCGCCGTATTGAGACAAACCCTCGGGAATCTCAGCTTGATAGTCTGAGCCAACCATTATAATTTTTCTTGCGTTATCCGAATCCGTGTCGCTGTCATCGTCTTCTTCAACTTCCCCAAACAGCGTTTCGAGCGGTGTAACTAAGAAATAAAATATATGTTAGGAGAAAACAGAATTTGTTTTGTCCTGAAATATATATTGAAACATACAACTTTCTAGTTCATCCAGACCGCCCATTACGTTAGTTCCAGGGCTCTGGGTAAACGATTCTTCCGGATATAGGTCTAACAAATGCGATCGTTGCTGACTTTTAAGTGTCTCTGGTGGGATAATGGCCGATATTTCTTCACTATCTTTAGGACTTTCATTAAATTGGCCTATTGTTGACGAATTATTATCAAGAACACTATCCGCTCCCAGGTACTGCGGATGTCCTACGAATGCATTTGTTGCTGTATCACCAGAGCCGTCGCTAATTAGATCGCTATCGGCTTGTTGTACTTCAGCATAGGCAGATTTTGTCGCAGGTTCCAAATATGGTTGGTGCCGTTGCTGTTCCCGTCTGTGCCTTGAGCTTCCAGAACGGCGTGAACTGCTCGCTGTTGATTGCGAGACTTCTGGATATTTAAGGCCACTGTATTTTGCAAGCAGTTCCTCAAGTGGCATTTCGCTCTCTTCTCGTAGTGTGGCAATTTCATCTTCAGGATTGTGGGCTTCTTGGTCAGCAAGAGCTTCCTCTTCATTTAATGTGGCTTCATCATCAAAATCATTTACCATCATATCAATGGTTGGCTCGAATGTTACATCAGCCAACGATGAAGTAGGTGACATCGGGGCTTGGACACTAGTGCTAGTGTTGTCCGATCCAAAACTAGTTGCTGGAGATTTACGTCGTTCCCGCTTTGTGGGATTATGCTCACGTACTGACATTGTAAGTTCGCTGTTTACTAGACTGTTACAATCCGCCGATGTCTCGGAGGCACTTTGATTCGATTGCTCAGACAATTTTTCATACTCCATATTTCCGCTGCTTTTCTCTGGATCTAATGGCATTTTATTTGTATATTTTATGGCGGTGCAATTTTCCCCTCACCAAGCGATAAGCGATACTGAGCTGCCACCATATTAAAATTTTCGATTAATTTACCTATCGCAATAATTGATTTTAAGTACCGATAACACTTCATTTCATTGTACTTTATTGTTTTAAAAAAGGTATATAAATGGTAAATAAATGAATGAATTTGATGTAATTACTAATTTTAACAAATACGTATAGTGTTTTTGCCCATAACAACGATGGCGCCTTCATCTTGCACTTCTTTCAGAGCGTCTTCAAATTGTTCTCGTGTAATAAGCTAGAAAATTTAAAATAGAAATTAAGCCAAAACTAAAAACATAATGTTAAAAACTTGACATACAATTTGTGAACTCTCTTTTATCTCCTTAAACAGTTTTTGATAGGGTACAGTCGGTACCTTTCCTTTCTTTTTCAGATTTTCCTTAATGGCTGCTACTAAGTCTGCTCGCTTCTTTCTTGCTGCTGTTGAAAGACCGGTAGTCAAAATTCCAACATCGATCTTACCAGATAGTGGATCTGTAGCTGATTGCTTTAGAGCTTCGCGATGTAGGCGCCAAGCTTCTTCGACATCCTGCAATTCAACTGAGCTACTTAGCCGCACCTTAGCGTGTGCCTCCGAAAGACGTATAAGGCTTTCCAGTTGCCTCGGATATGCTGAAATTTGTCCTCGACCAGCGCCTACTTTACGCATATCAACATAAGCTTGGATCAAACGCTGCTGAGCCTCGTCCGAAAGTGTTGGGGCGACATGCTCACGAGCATAAGCAATATAGTCACGAAGAACACTCATGTCCTATGTTAAAAAATTTCAAAAATATTCCTTGTCATGATTATATTTAGGTATAATGTTATTAAACTCACAAACAATGTGTCTTCCTCCTCGTGGCGCGTAACATAATATAAGGATACCAAATGACAAGCAAGACGCTTGTCAAAAAGTTCATCTTGCGGATCCAACACAAGGAAAATTAAATCAAAACGAGAAAGCAAAGTGTGTGGCAATTGAACATTATCAATAATGTTTTTTCGCTTGTTCCATTGCGACTCGGCAGGATTTGCAGCCGCAAGGATTGACGTGCGTGCATTCAGTTGACAGATGATTCCAGCCTTGGCAATACTCAATGTCTGCTGCTCCATTACCTCATGAAGAACACTGCGCGTCGAGTCATTCATTTTATCAAACTCATCAATGCAGCAAACACCATTATCAGCCAATACAAGGGCACCGCTACAAACAAAAGAAACAATATTAAATAATGATTTGGACATATGTCCATAACTTCCTATATTTCTCACTTACGTTTGTAAAACCAATTGCCGTGTTTCTGGATCTTTAGTTACATAGGCGGTTAAACCAACAGCGGAAGAGCCACGACCTGAGGTATACTGTGAGCGTGGTACCAAATTATAGACATATTGCAGCATTTGTGACTTTGATGTACCCGGATCACCGCAAAGCAATAAATGTATTTCAGATCTGAAATTTTGACGCCCCAATGTCGCATGTTTTTTTTTGGTGCCACCAAAGAGTTGAAGTAATATGCCCTTTTTAATGTCATCGTTTTCGTATATAGACGGTGCAATAGCACGAGCCAATCTATCGTAGATATCGGGCTTCTTCGAGAGTAGTTGAAGGAGCTCGATGCGTTCAGGCGGAAATATGTGATCTTTTCTACAATTTAAACGATCAGTGAACCGTTACTTTTAATTGAATCATTAAAATACTTACCCTTCTTCCTCTTCGTACAACCTCTTGTTATCTACCTTGCGGAAATGCACAACATCTACGTGAGTTTTATAGACACTCTTAACATTTAATCCTTTTTCTTTCAATGGGGTTGCGCGATATATGCCGGTTACAGTAACGCGGTCACCTGGCTGAACTTTGTCCACAAGATCATTATGTGCGTATAAAAGCACATTGTGGGGTGTTTGGCCTGCAGCCATGTCATCGGGCGATTCTTGTAATTTAACAAGCTGCTTGTCTGTAAACTCAGAACGATTATGAATAATACGAAAGCAGTGATTTGTATTGCAGTTGGTGCATAGCGTGGGCTGGGCAATGCGGCCGCGATCCACTTCCACTGTCGTACAAAATGCGCAAATGTTACAAGTAAAGAATGCTTCACGCATCTCTGGAATTACATTAGAAGAACGTATAACCATGCCGCTAATGCTGATTAATTGATCCATGTCTTCAGGGTTGAGTGAACGCATATTTCGTGTCTTATCTGCGTTAAATGGTCGCACTTGAATTTGGTGTTCCAACAATGCAGCTGGATACCGCTCAAAGAACATTTCATTGATGGCCATATCGAATCCAGGAATAACTTCTTGTGGGTAGCAAATTAACTGACGGTATAGATCCTGATCGAAGGTTTTCAAGTGTGCACAGTTTAGATTAAGATATGGTTCTTCCAAAGTATGAATCTCTTCTAGTTTTTGCAAATACAGTGGTTGATTTACATCAATATTTTCTGAAATTTCATCCTGTTCCGCGCTTGGGTCTATGAAGCGCATAATAAAAGACTTGAACTTTGACTTGCATTGACTGACGACAACATTTGTGCCCCAGACCACTAGCTGAGGTGCTGCCGAGGACTCAGACCCTGGATCTGTGGCCTCCGACCCTTTTTCCGCTATAGGTTCCAACTATATTAAAATCAGAAGGTAAAAATCTACTACGTACTGTTTAGGCTGATTTACTTACACTAGCACCACCACCAATGGCCACTTGACGCATACGCTTGTCTGTGCGAATATCAGGACGAGCACGCAAAGGTGTTCCTTGAATACCCGAACGAGGTGTGCGTATGGAGCCCATAGAACTAGGCGTTCCATAGTTCAATGGAGAACTTATATCAATTTCACTCATATTAACGTTAAGACCACGCGCAGGGCTTGTTGCCGGCAGACTAATGTTGCCAGGTGATGTTGGTGGCAAACTAATATTGTCGGCAGGTGCAGCTCCAACACGACCAGGACCCATGCGCATTGGCGTATCCACATCTTGTGCGACAATACCTGCGTGCATATGTAAATGTTTATAATATTTGTTTGCGTTGAAATATATTTATAATTGCATACCCCGAGTTGGTGTGCGAACTCCCTGCTTAGGGGTTCCTGCACCAGTAGCTAGCGAACGAGCAGGACTTGACATTTTAAACAATCACTTATGATTATAAACAAATATTGTAGTTGGGATATTTTTAAATATAGTGCGTATTTGGTTTGTTCACTGTGCGTGTGTGCGGAAAGTGTGTTTTATCAAGCTGACAAAAGCGCGGGAAAATGTGCAGTGTTGGCAAGTGGCTAAAGGCAAGTGTTGGCAAACGACAAATAGTCGAAAACTGTGCGCAACTCGCGGCAAACAAACACAGCCGTGTAAGCAAATTGCGCCAATCAGTGCCCTAAAACAGGGTGCATTATCATCGCCGCGCAATGCTGTTACCACGGCTAACAAAGAATGCTTTGTGGCAACCCTGCTCATACTGTCAACGTCAGAATAGAGTAAAATAAGTTTTTGTTAGTATCTTTTCGTTGCTGCCTTAGTTAAATTAGCATTGCTGATGTGAATTTTTTTTTTTTTAATTTCGGAATAAGTTTAATGCTTATATTCGTTAAATTCAAAAAGAGCACAATAAAATGGCTCCAATATAAATTTAAAAGTTATAAACAACCAAATACACAACATATATTAGTTTAAAAAACAAAATAATTGTTAACATAACAAATAACGGGCCCCAGCTTATGCGTGCAATCAGTTACGGTGCGGTTGGGGAGTAATCGCAGTCGTCAGTAGAAGTGGAAGTGGAACATTTGCTATCATGTCAACCGAAGAGATGCTATACGAGAAGGTACACCTACTACTATTTACATTGGACATATACTTATTATATTGATGCCATACAAGTGCCAAGTGCATTGCTGGCAATTGTGCAGTGTTGTTGCCAATAGTGTTAGGTTTTAGTGAGTCGAATTAAAATGTATGCCATATCACATACACTCATACATACTATTCTATACATTTGCCTACATAAAAGTATTGCCATGCGTGTTTATCCATGAAAACGACTGTCCTATGCTTATTCTCGTCTAGAAAAATGGTTTTATGTTTGGGTTAGCAGTAGTTTTTCTCTGTTGCGGGTCTTGTTGTTGTAGGTCAGGTATAATACGATGGAGAATAGCATCCATCCATTCTGTTTTGAATAAAAGTTGTAAATCAATTAAATACAAAATTTAAATTAATTTAAAAAAGAAAAACAGTTTACGAATTGTTATAGCCTACCATGTGAGCATGCATGCATTTTCATACCTCTATTAGTCACAAGTTTAAATTTGGCAAAATAAAAAAGCAACTTCTGTTTTTGTGCACAAAAATCGTTAATAGTTGTTGTTCGAAATGAATCAGAGTCTTATCAGAACTGCATGTTCTGATAAGCCTTTCTGAGCATGCCTGATGATGGAATTGTTTCCAACTTTGAAATACTGTGTCTATACATCTAATTGTTGTTCCACTTTAAAGCTAGCTACCCACAACATGCAAAATTCACATCAATCCATTGCAAAACATAATCGAAATAGCAGATGCTCAAAAAAAAACAACAACATAAATCATCATATAAACTCTTACAGGGTGCCAAAATTTGGATACCCCATCCCGAAGATGTCTGGGAGAGTGCCACACTCGAAGAGAGTTATAGAAAAGGTGCAGGCTTTTTGAAAATTCTATCCGAATCTGGCAGCCTTAAGGAGATTAAACTCAAAGCGGATGGCAGTGATTTACCTCCGCTGCGGAACCCGACGGTTTTAGTGGGCCTACGGGATCTGACGGCGCTATCATATCTACATGAGCCAGGTGTACTGTATAACTTACGCGTGCGTTTTTGCGAACGACAATCCATCTATACATATTGTGGCATCATACTTGTTGCCATAAATCCGTACACCGATGTGCACTTGTATGGCCGCGACATAATCAGTGCCTACCGTGGCCGTGCTATGGATGAAATGGAACCACATATATTTGCTTTAGCGGAAGAGGCTTACACAAAACTGGAGCGGGAAAATTGCAATCTAAGCATCATTGTCAGTGGCGAGTCTGGTGCTGGTAAAACTGTGTCTGCCAAATATGTCATGCGTTATTTTGCTGCCGTTGGTGGATCAGAGTCAGAGACTCAAGTAGAACGCAAGGTGCTTTCATCTTCACCAATTATGGAAGCATTTGGCAATGCCAAAACAACTCGTAACGATAATAGCTCACGTTTTGGTAAATTTACGAAACTCTTATTCAAGAATAATATGGGTGTTATGAATCTGCAGGGTGCCACCATGCATACATACTTGCTGGAAAAATCACGTGTAGTGTATCAGGCGCAAGGTGAGCGCAACTACCATATATTCTACCAATTATGCGCAGCGCGAGCGAAATATCCGGAATTGCAGCTAGGTAAGTTGAAGCCTGCAGCACGAATTTGCTAGTTAGCGTATGACAAATTTATTTATGTGCAGATACTAAGGATAAATATGAGTTTTTGAATATGGGTGGAGCGCCAGATATTGAAAGAGTTTCGGATGCAGATCAGTTTAATGAAACAGCACAGGCAATGACTGTTCTAGGATTCTCCGTACAGCAGGTATACGTATTTATTATAGTTATTCTGAAACAGCTGCTGTGACTTTTATTGACGTTTTTTATAGATTGATGACATTGTAAAAATCCTCGCTGGCATACTTCATTTGGGCAATATTAACATCTCTAAAAAGTACAAGGACGGTACTAATGAGGAGGACAACGAATCATGTGAAATTTTAGTAAGCTTAAAGTGGTGAAGACGAGATAAATAATTTATTTAACATAATCCGTTTTAGCATAACGATAGACATTTGAACATAATTGGCGATTTGCTCAAAATCAACTCGAAAGATTTGCGACACTGGCTTTTGATGCGTAAGATAGAGTCGGTCAATGAACATGTGCTGATACCCAATAACATTGAGACGGCCCAAGCGGCACGTGATGCCTTGGCCAAGATTATTTATGCAAAACTCTTTCAGTATATTGTTGGCATACTGAATAAGAGTCTTAACAATGGTAGCAAACAGTGCAGCTTCATTGGCGTCCTCGATATCTACGGTTTCGAAACATTCGAGGTGAATTCGTTTGAGCAGTTTTGCATTAACTACGCAAATGAGAAACTACAGCAACAGTTTAATCAGCATGTCTTCAAGCTTGAACAAGAAGTGTACCTTAAGGAAGGTATTACTTGGAGAATGATTGATTACTATGATAATCAACCATGCATTGATTTAATTGAATCAAAGTTAGGTGTGCTAGATCTGCTAGACGAGGAGTGTCGTGTAAGTTACAAATAAATTTAAAGCGTAATAGCTTTTAAGACATTTGCGCATTTTGTTGAACAGATGCCAAAGGGTTCTGACGAAAGCTGGGCAGGTAAATTAATTGAAAAGTGCAATAAATTTCCGCATTTCGAAAAACCACGTTTCGGTACTACAAGTAAGTCAAAATCCGATTAATGCAAAGTCAAACTCTAAACTAATTTTCAACATAACTGCTATAGGTTTTATGATTAAACACTTTTCTGATACTGTTGAGTATGATGTAAATGGTTTCCTGGAGAAAAATCGTGATACCGTATCAAAAGAGCTTGTCAATGTTTTGACCACATCACACATGGGTCTATGTAGCCAAGTTATAACCCTGGAAGAAGTGGATACTCTCAGTACAGATGCGAATAAAACAACGACATTAGGTGGCCGCGTAGTAATTAGTGCTGGCAGAAAGCAGGTTTGATGATTTACTGCATATTTATTTGTTGTTTTTTTTTTTCCTGTACATGCGTTAACTTTTCTGTAACTTTGTAAATTTGTATTTGCATACGCACAACTATCGCTTGATTCCTCGACCACTTCGTACTCCATGTTGTCAACTGTAATCTCGCTCGATATTTGTACAAAACTATACCAATTGAAGCAGCAACTGAATGAGACACGTCGAAGAGTTAGTCATTTATTGATTTTATAATCGAAATACTAACCGACAATTTTATTATTTTATTCAATGCTCTTAACCCTTTAATGTATGCTTTTCTAAATTAAGTTCATGGTTATCTTTATGTATTTTGTTATAATTTGTTTTCTAAATGCGTATAAATTCGTGTACAGGTGGTTCCATCGAAGCAACACAAGAAATCCGTTGGGTCTCAGTTTCAGGAGAGTTTGGCATCTCTTATTTCAACATTGCATGCGACAACGCCTCATTATGTTCGCTGCATTAAGGTAAATAATTTTAAATAAATATTCTACTTATATTTGTATATAAAGATAAACACATTAATTTGGGTATCTGCAAGTAACTACTCCTCAAGCATTTTGGCAATAGATAAAGTGGAGTATAAAGTATTTTATTTTGTTAAGAAATGAAACAAAATGTAAATAAGTATATAATAAATTTATATATATAATATTATAATTTTACTTAATAGTAGAATTTTGTTAAGAAATTAAGTACTTCCAACAAGTTTTCAAAATTATTTTCAAATTAAGACATTTAATTTTGTCTAAGTCTTTCTAAAATGTATTCCCCAATAGCGAATTAATTTATACATTCCAAAAAGTTTAATTCGAAATTTAAACTTAAAACTTAATATAACTTATTGACAATGAAAACTGATTTTAATACAAAGTTATATTTTATTTATAATCCCTAGCCCAACGATGATAAAATACGTTTTAAATGGGAACCAGCAAAAATTGTACAGCAATTACGGGCTTGTGGCGTGCTAGAGACTGTTCGCATATCCGCCGCAGGATTTCCTTCTCGTTGGAACTATGCAGATTTCTTTGTGCGCTACCAATTTTTGATTCACCGTTCAAAGATCGACAAAAATGACCTTAAACAATCATGTTACAATATTGTGCAAGCTTGGATACAAGATCCGGAAAAGTATCGTTTTGGCAACACTCAAATATTCTTTAGAGCCGGACAGGTCGCCTATCTAGAGCAATTGCGTAGCAATTTACGCAAAAAGTACATAACCATTGTACAATCAGTTGCCCGCCGTTTCATTCATCGCAGACGTTATTTAAGTCTACAACGTACCGTTCTTGGCCTTCAATGCCATTCACGTGGTTGGTTGGCACGTTGTCGCGTTCAAAAAATGCGCGAGGCCCGTGCTGCGCTTATACTATCCAAATTTGCGCGCGGCTGGCTGTGCCGGCGTCGCTATTTGCGTTTAAGACATGCGGTGTCTGGCCTGCAACAATATGCACGCGGAATGCTGGCGCGCAAGCGATTTTATGCCATGCGTGATCACTATCGAGCCGTACAAATACAGCGATTTGTGCGTGGTGTGCTGGCTAGACGCGCCTATCAAAAACGTAGAAGGGACATTATTATTTGCCAAGCAGCAGTACGCCGCTTTTTGGCACGTCGTAAGTTTAAACGTATGAAGGCTGAGGCCAAGACTATAAAGCATATGGAAAAGAAGTACGTGGGTCTTGAAAACAAAATCATTTCCATGCAGCAACGTATTGACGAGCTAAATCGGGATAACGCCAATCTCAAGCATAAGATTAGCGAAATTTCGGTTTTGAAGTAAGTGAAACATACATCAGAAACTTATTGTTACTCATAAAAATGTTTTATTTTAGAATGAAGTTGGAAATGAAAAAGAATCTTGAAGTAGAGTTTAAAAATATCAAAGCTGCTTGCTTGGATAAAGACAAACTGATTTGTGCATTAAACAAGCAATTAGAATCGGAACGTGATGAGAAGATGCAACTACTCGAAGAAACTGGCCATAGTCAAGAGGAATATGGCAATCAAAAGCAAGCCTGGCGTTTGGAGAAAGAGGAGTTGGAGAGACAAATCGATGAAATGATAGAAACGGCGAAAAACGTAGAGAACAGTAAGAGGGCAGAAGACGAACGTATGCTAACCGAAATTGATAATCAAGAGCTCAACGAGGCCTATCAACGTGCAATTAAGGACAAGGATGAAATTGAAAATGAGAACTATATGCTGAAAGAAGAGTTGAGCAGATTGCAGCAACATCTTGGTGTTAGCGATTATAGCCACCATCATCACAGCCGATCCGTTAGCAACGCTTCTAGTCAGAACGAAGATGATATTGGATATGCTTCAGCAAAAAATACACTGGATGTTAATCGTCAACCTGATCTGTTTAGCAAAAATGGTAAGTGGGAAACTTTAAGTTGTGAAAGTTGTTCTAATATTGAATTTCTTAAACAGGTTCATATGACGACGGCACAAGTCTTGTCGTAAAACTGCGTTCAATACTGGAAGAACAAAAACATAAACATAATGATTTGCAGGAGAAATATTATAAGCTGGTGGGCCGTTACAACCCAACAGAGGATACTTTCCGGTAAGTAAACAAGAACATTTCTTGTACTTGCACCTTACAAATGCTACATGCACTCACAAAATTGACGAGATGCTTATGCTACAACTTTATATTATTGACATACACTTAACATAGCGTCTCCGAGCTTGAGGTAGAGAACGAGAAACTACGCAGTGACTACGATCAGCTGCGCACGAGCATTAA
Organism: Chymomyza procnemis; assembly: GCA_035046065.1. Classification (NCBI taxonomy): domain Eukaryota; kingdom Metazoa; phylum Arthropoda; class Insecta; order Diptera; family Drosophilidae; genus Chymomyza; species Chymomyza procnemis. Next base: position 2,484,870 of record JAWNOJ010000023.1, on the reverse strand, counting down.
GCATGGTGTTGAGATCAACGAGCTCAATGGTAACAACTGCCATGGCCACAGTTAATCGCAGTTGTTACACTTATGTCTGGTCTTGTGTTCCATTTGTTTAATTACAGCTCAACATATCGCTTTACAAGAGGAAGTGCGTCGCAGAAGGGATGAATGCATACAGCTGAAAGCTCTGTTGCAGCAACAAAATCAAACATTGCGCTCCTTTGAGTCCGACAGCATGCAGCTGCATGGCAACAGTAGCAATAATATGCATGAGTTGCTGGAAGCATTCCAAGCCCAGAAGCTAGTTAACAGGTAAGTAAATAAAAGCAATTAAATGGATTTAAATAGTATTGTTTTGACCACCAACGCTTCGCAGGCAATTGGAATCGGAGTTAAAAGCCATAACGGAAGAGCATAACAGCAAACTCATAGAAATGACACAAGAGATTGAGCGTCTATACAATGAAAAAGATAGCCTGCAGCAGGTTCTTCTCAAGGGTCTCGATGATTATGATAATGCCAGCATGGACACACTCAAACAAAATGATCGATACTTACGGATGGAACTGAAAAAAGCTGTTTCCCAATATCTGCTAGTACAGGATGAGCTCAAATTGGCTAATAAAAAATTGAAAGCTTACATCCAAGACGGTGGCAAGCCCGTTAAACTTGAGGAGGAGTTGAGTCGCAATAAAGCCAAATCAAACGAAGAACGTCAACGTAACGATGTGATGGCCAATGTAACAAAACAAAAGTCTCAAAATCCACAAGGATTGATGAAATTCCATAGTGGAGATCTTGATAAAATTTTACAACGATTACTCAGTAATCTCACACCACGTACAGTAGTTGGTCTTCTACCAGGTTTTCCTGCATATTTGATTTTTATGTGCATTCGGTATGTGTCATTCATTTAGCGTAGTAGTTTAGAATTCTATAATGTCGTTTTATAATATTTCAGCTATACTGATCTAACAAATGCCGATGATGATGTGCGTGAGCTATTAAGCAAGTTCGTAATGCAAATTAAGAAAATGCATCGCACTCCCAATCCGACCGAGAACCGTGTGATTTGGCTGGTTAATTCAATAACGTAAGTGTTTTGTGTGCTTATTAGATTCTGTTTCAATTTAAATCTCTTTGATTATTTTAGTCTGCTGAATCTTTTGAAGCAATATGGTGACGTTGATGAGTACGTAAAGTTTAACACCGAAAAGCAAAATCAACAGCAGCTAAAGAACTTTAATCTTTTTGAATACCGACGCGTAATACTCGATTTAATTGTAAACCTTTACCAAGCTTTGGTAATTCAAATACAAGGTTTGCTTGATCCAAAAATTGTACCAGCTATTCTCAATAATGATGAGATACAACGCGGCCGCCAAGCGCATGGTATTCGTAATCGCACCACATCGCTAGACTCCAATTCTTCACCGGAACATAGCAATGTGCCGGCCTGGAAACAACTCATCGGTCAATTGGAGCATTTTTATAAGCAGTTCCAACACTTTGGGCTGGATAATTGTTATGCAGAACAAATTTTTAGTCAGCTCTTGTATTTCATCTGTGCTGTAGCCTTGAATTGTTTAATGCTTCGAGGTGATATTTGTATGTGGGAAACGGGCATGATCATACGTTATAATCTAGGCTGTATTGAGGACTGGGTGCGCAGCAAAAAAATGGTACGTAAATTACATTAATATTTATTTATAGCATTTTGTGTTAAACCATAAATTTCAATTGCAGTCTAACGATGTGCTTATGCCATTGGCTCCTTTAAATCAAGTTTCGCAATTATTGCAGTCTCGTAAAAGCGAACAAGATGTGCAGACCATTTGCGATCTGTGCACATCCCTGAACACTGCACAAGTTTTGAAAGTTATGAAATCATATACACTAGATGACTACGAATCGGAAATAACAAATGTGTTCCTGGAGAAATTGGCGCAGAAATTAAATGCACGCAAAATGGTTTGTATCCGTACTATTTGTACAAACAAGTTGCTTACGAATTTATTATTTCAGCATAAAAATAATGAATTTACAATGGATCAAAAATTCATACAGCCATTCAAAGTCGTGTTTAAGTACAGTGAGATTAAACTGGAAGATATTGAATTGCCATCGCATTTAAATCTCGACGAATTCCTAACAAAAATATAATCTGTAATATAAGTTGCCATTTGACATGACTACATTTTGATTGTATTATAAAAATCTTTTGTTAAAAAAATAACTAGAATTGTTATCCCTTAGCAAATTGTTTACAACTTAGTTCCTGTAGATCAGTCTTTGCAGACAATATGTATTAAGAGCAGCTAAATGCAAAGTAATGTATTCCGAGAGTTAAACTCTCTACCTTGTCGTATAATATTTTCTATATAAAGATAGAAAAATGAAGTTCAATAAAAAATTGAGTTGCATAGCATTTTTTTGTAAAATTGAGAGAATAGAATTGTTAAGATGCAATCTTTTGTAAGAACAGATGTATTTATTTAGTAGACTCCATTCCATATAAAAATTTAATTTATTGTATATTTTTGATTTTTTTTTTCATTATATATTAAAGTACTAGCTGTTTTTTAGCTAATACGTATTGACTTTAAAATAAAATCGTAGTAAGCCGCATAAGCCTTATTAGCAAACTGCATACCTGAGTAAAAAAAGCGAAAATTAAGTATACATTTATAAAAGAAAATTGTTTTTGTATGCTACATACATATGTAAAACATATTTATATATATTTACGCATGTTTACTTAATGTATAATTATTATATATACAATAAATTTATACTACAAATAAAATTGTTAGCAGTTGATGTTGGCTTTTGATAATTTATTTTTAGGCAAATCCAATGAAGGCAAACGTTTGGTGACGATGCCTGTTGCAACAGTTGCACCATTTTCGCGTATAGTAAATGGTTGACTTGGAGTCATTACCATTTTTCGCAGCAAAGTTAGACGTATCTGAGCATGATCGCCGGGCATGAGCATGCTATCACTAGGAACTTTGGCAAACATTGATTTTATATCGTTTAATATAACACAAAAATGCCTTATTACTTACTGAGATCAATGCGTGCAGGTACATTCCATGTCATGCTAAAGAGCTGTTGAATGTATTTTGAAAGCAACGGTTTTGTTCGGCCTCCCTCCGCTCGAGAGAGCAAATACATGGAGCCTTCAAAATGGTTCGATATATCTTCTGTACCCGTGGAACATAGTAGCATCCCACGTTCAACGGATGAAATTTTAACACCACGTAGTAAGGCGCCAACATTTTCCCCAGCGAGTGCCTTCACAAAAATTAAACTAATTACAAATCGAGTACTTATGCTTCATATAAAATTATGTGCATGGCTTGATAATTGCAATTTACTATAAAGCAATTTAACAAACGTATACCTGATCTTACCTGAGGAACACTCTTGCGAAATATCTGTACATCGCTTACAGTTGTTCTAATGTTTTGGTTAAATCCCAAAAGATCTGCATCGCTGTTGCGCAGTATTGTGCCGCGTTTTATTGTGCCAACCACCACAGTGCCACGTCCAGGTACCGTAAATGCATTGTCAATGGGAAGAACAAATGGTCCAGTTATATCACGGGTCGGTGTTGGAATATAAGAGTCGCACTGTTCCAGTAAAGTTTCAATAGCAGGCACGCCAAATTTAGATTTGTCATCGCGCAGAGCCAACAAGGCGGAACCGCAGATTACTGGACTGCCGACACCGTCAAAGCCAAAGTCTGTTAACATTTCACGCATTTCTATCTCCACCAGCTCCAGAACTTCCTGGTCCACAAGATCTGCTTTATTAATAAAAACTATAATACGTTGAATGCCCACTTGTTTGGCAAGCAGCAAATGTTCTCGTGTTTGTGGCATTTGGCCATCTGTAGCAGCTACAACCAAAATGGCACCGTCCATTTGAGAAGCGCCAGATATCATATTCTATAAGTTTTATAAAGTTGTAGTAATTAAAAAATTACTGGAAGCTATTTAGATTTCATATACCTTAATATAATCAGCATGCCCAGGACAATCTGTATGCGCGTATGTGCGGCTTGGTGTTGCATACCCAATATGGCAAGCATTTATTGTTATGCCACGAGCCTTCTCCTCTGGTGCTCGGTCTATTTGATCATAGGCAATGTATTCAGCTAAGCCTTTTGTGGATTGAATCTTTGTAATAGCAGCTGTCAAAGTTGTTTTTCCATGATCCACATGTCCAATTGTGCCGACATTACAGTGTTCACGGTCACGTAACTTTTGAGCAATATTTTGACTGAAATTACGATTGCCATTCCATTTTAACGCTTGATGATAGTTTAGCAGCAAGCTGCCGACTTTTCGTCTATAGTTTAGTCCATACTGTATCCAAAACCCGCTCATTACGAAAACAAAATCAAATGCAGCAATTTGATATTTTCTACCTTTTACATACAAAACATAATCAGCTGTTTTTTTACCAACACATAATTGCAGTATTGGAAAATATCGAAATTTCTTTAAATTTATATATTTAAACTGAAATTCATTAAATTTTAAAAGTTACTTTTAGAATTTAGACGCATTATATTGAGGGCTTTTCCGATATTTCTGACATTTTTGAGGAATTCCGAATTATTTTATGTGTGCGTTTCATGTGGACACCAAGACTAACTCGTTCAGCGAACTTGGTACTGCACAATGTGCACTGTAATGTCTTCTCTTTATGAATGTGTCGATGTTTAACCAACGCATTTGCATTTGTAAAAGCCTTGTCACATATTTCACATACTTTATCACGTATATTTAAATGGGCTTTTATGTGATCCTTTAAGTCACGTTTTGTCAAAAAGTCCTTCGGACATCTGTCACACTTAAATGCACGAATTTTTGTATGTACGGCAGTTACATGATTACTCATTTGAATTTTTTGCTTAAACGATTTGCCACAAAATTCGCAAACAAACGGCTTGGCTATGTATTTCTCATCGTGTGTTCGCATATGCGCGTTTAAGTGACTTAAAAATGCAAAACTTCGTTCACAGATTTTGCATTGAAATAGCTTGCCAACATGCACTCGTTGATTGTGTTGCTGTAGATGACAACGTCGTTCAAAGCCGCTATCACACAAATCACATTGAAATGGCCATTCCCCCATCTTATGCTCCCGATATAGATGAGCCTGAAGTGCATGATCCGTACTGAAACATTTTTTACAAATTTCGCAAAGAAGTTTCTGACGAAACGTTATTGATGTCATGAAATCTTTGCATTTTTCTATATAAATCTTTTCAGATTTTAACAAGCCATCTGTTTGTATTTCCGTTAGTCCTTTCATTTTTCTGCAATACCATTGTCTCAGCCTTTGAACACTATCGTAAACATCACTGTGCGTTATATTACATTTTGCTATGCCGGCGCCCAATTGCTTAGCCATTTCTGAATAAGCTGCCTTGCGGCTATCCACATTTGAAAAGCTGTCGTGTGTTGCATCGTACAGTTGAGGATATTTGGAGTACAGATTTATAAATTGTGAAGTTAACTGATTTGTTTTCGTAAAAACCAGCTGCAAAATAGATACTTATGCACTGAATTTAAGATTTGCATCAATTTGATTACCTTAATTTTATCCTCCTCGCTGTCCTCTTCGCTATCACTGCCAGCATATTCGAGCTGACCCAAAAAACTGTAGAGCTCATGATAATATAGTGGTACTCTACTTAACTTCTGTGTACGTTTTTGTCGAGTGATAGCTGCATATTGAATATGCAAATTTGCTATGCATTTTTTTAGCTTAAAGTGAGTAATATGAACATTAATAGACGTTCTGAGTTGTTCAATTAGTAAATCGTAAGCCAAAGCGCGTTTTTCTTTGTTTTTAAATGACTCGCACTTTGGATCCCACAGACATGGTTGTGATTTATAAAGCTCTACAAAAGTAGTAATACGTGGACTGCGTCTATAAAATGTAGGGTTAAACTGAAAGCCACAGAAAACGATCGTTATTGAAATATTTTCGTATGCGTGGATTATTTTAACGTACCTTAGTAGTTGGCGCATATGTTGATTTCTTTGTATTAGATTCAATATCAATACTCGTGCCTGAGTGGTTTGATACAGACACAATCTAAAAAATAAAATTATATTATGTTTTAAAAAGTATAATTAAAGTTATCATTTGGCTTGCCTCTTCTTCGTCTGTATTAGCACCAATAGACTCTTCATTGTCAGATATTGGCAGCCCAACAAAGGTGGTTTCTGCTAAACAATCCTCATTTGCTTCCAACTCATGGGGAATATTATCTGTTATATCCTCATCATTTTTACTTTTACAAACTAACACTGGATCATCCGTGGCATAGGTTTCAACAATTTCCAATGGTTTTTTATGGTAATTTCTTATATGAGTTATAAATTCTTGCCACCTTTCAATGCTTATTTCCACCCCACAATCCAAACATGCCAGAATAAAACATTCAAAATTGTTTCGAATTAAGATGTTTCCACAAATAACCATTGTTTTGCCAGTTTGTTCACCAGGATTTGTTTATTATGCACAAGACGCTTTGTAAACAAAACATTTTTTTTAGAGATGGTAAACTATATATCGGCATCAGTCAGCTTTTTGGAAACAGTAGTGTTGTACAACGCATTTAATCAATGATAAAATCGACCGATAATCAGCATAAAAATTCAAATTTTTTGGGTTAAGTATCTTTTATTGTTGGCAAATTTACAGATGAAAACACAAAGTTGATGGATTTAGCTGCTTTTTGACAGAAACACTGGCTAAAATTATACTGTTTGTGCTTTTAATGAAGTTTTCGATGCCTTGATAGGGAGGAATAACTGGTGTAACACTTATCACATATATTGCATTTCTTATCCCGAATATTCAAATGTCCTTTCATATGAACGTTTAATTCGGATCTCTTTCTAAAATCCTTAGTGCAAATATTGCATACAAAGGGACGTATATTTAGGTGCACACCTTTTATATGATAGTCCAATAATAGCTTCAACCGAAATGCTTTTCCACACATTTCACAAATAAAAGGTTTTTCTCCGGTGTGTACACGAGTGTGTGCCGTGAGGTCATGAGCTTTTGTAAATGTGCTTGCACAATATTGACACTTTAATAACTTCTCGCACTGGGATCGCATTTTATGTTTATCTAACGAACATAATGTTCCAAAGCAACGATTACAACTGGAGCACTGAAATGGCATTTCTCCCAAGTTATGCAATTTGTATATATGCGTGCGTAAGCCATAATCCGTACAACAATTTTTATCGCAATATTCACAATTAAAGCTCAGTTTTTCCACTTTGGGCGTTAAGAAATTACATAATTGTAAATACTCCAGTTCTGATTTTTTACATCTTTTTATAATACTTGATCTGACTTTAACAATTTTAAGCGCTGAGTAAAACCATTTACGCAATTGCGCTATTGCAAGATATATATCCGTTTCATTTATCGGCATAGATAACGCTGAAGACATTGTTTCCGCCATTTTAATGTATGCTTCTTTTCGCGATTGAATGCATTTAGATTCTTTGTGTTCCGCAGAGTATATTACGGGATAATTAGAGTATAAGCTTATGAAGAAAGTTGTTAAGTCATTTTTTTCTTTAAATTTAAGCTAATCAAAATAAAACATATGTTTAAAAATTTAAATTAAGAGGCTGAGATAAAGTCATACCTTAATTACGTTATCAATGTCACTTTCTTCCTTTTCGCTTTCCATGTCCACGCAAGTGTTTTCCAAAAATTTGCAAAGTTCAAGATACCTTTGACAAATTGTATTGGAGCTGTTTTGACTTTCCATTTTTTTACACGCTGTATATTGTTTATGAAGCTGCATAATAGTATTTTTGAGTTCAATTTCGGTGAAATGGACGTTCACATTTTTTGCCATATCCTCAATCATAGTTTGATAGGCTTCGCCACGTGCAGTATCTTTAAGATAATTTTCATCTTTTGTGTCCCATAAGCATTTTTGACTTTGGTAAATTTTTATAAAATGTACTATGCGAGGATTCCGTCTATTGAAGACAATGTTCAACTAACGGCAAAACCAATAAAGGCTAATACAAAAATCGGTCTTTTTTTGAAAATAGCAACTTACTTTGGATTTTGGTGGATATTTACATTCCGGCGAAGGGCTAATTGTCAAATGATTCGCCGTGGTACCGATGTCTTCCACTATATAATCTTTTAAGTAATTATGTGCCGATTTATCCAGCTATAAATTCACAATCAAACATTTTATATTTAAAAAATTGGCAACATTTTTACTATACCAACATTAGTATAAATGAAGTCTTCAGCAGTACAGTAGTTATCAAGGCGAAGCTCGTTATTAAAATATTCATTTTTATAGTCGGAGTTTATAACACAATGTGGTTGAGTTTGCAATATTAACAATTCCGAAGTTTTCATAACTTTTTTGTTCTCATTAGCAATATGAACACTTTGAATATGATAAGTGAATTCATTCCACTTGCTTAGTTCAATCTCAAGCTCACAATATAAGCATCTTAAGTAATACACTGAGCAATCGGAATTTCTGATAATGCTGCCACATATATCCATAATGATTTGGTGGAGTACATTCGCGTAAAGTTTTTAATATTATTTACATTTCTTTCTTTAAAATGAAATCAGCTGTTTGGGTTGCAGTATTAAAAAGTGTTCAATTGACATAAGTTGGCACTTCCGTTTTTATAACTGTCCGTTTTTCGAGGCGGCAGTTTGCCCAATTTAAAAATAAAATAATAAGGTTTGTGGTAAATACATGCACAAGTTTGTTAAATGTTTGTGCGTGTCCGAAGTTTAGCGTTTGGGACATCCCTACCCTGCGGGCTTATGAACTAAATTCTGCTCATTAGCATTATTCATTTTTGGCCGAAACAGCTGTAGTTTATTCTCCAGCCCAGTATTAATGTTATTTAATGATGTCCACCAACAATTTCATACCTGCAGACGTGACATAATGATAGGCAGCGCGCAAATATAATGCTTGAGTTATGAGTTGTGTTTCACGATTGTTCTGATGAGGGTCACAGGATAGTCAACTTATTTTTGTATAATTTGGAATAGTTGTCAATGGAGTTTTGCGGATTACAAAAACTGGATTTCAAAGCGCAAAAAAACTACATTTACGGAATAAAATACTGTCTTTTTATTTTTTGTTCACAACTTATCTGTTTCATACATACAATTTTAATGGTCAATAAACATAAATTATATGCTAAATTATATTTAATCCAAGACGCATTGTAAATGTTTTTGTTTTATTTGCGTAAAGTAAGCCTTTACATAATACATAATGAATATTGTTATAGAACATAATAAGCAGATGATCCATTTGCCTTTGGTTCAATGTTCAGGTTTCATTAACATGTATTTAAGAAGAACTTCGTAGATTTATCAATGCACCACCTAACGCAAGAACACAGTTGACTTTATTACATCAATTGGATACATATTCTGTGACTTGCGTATTTTTTTTAACAACACTATGGGTACGTTTCATATGGGAATTAAGTCCAACGAATTGAGAAAATCGTGCGTCACAGAGTTTGCAAACAAACTTTTTGACCGCTGCGTGTATTTGACGATGCCTTATAAGCGAATGGCAGTTTGTAAATCCTTTTCCACAAGTATCACAAATTTTATCGCGAATTCCCATGTGACTTTTCATATGATCCCTAAGATGCACGTTTTTGAGAAAGTCTTTAGGACACATGGTGCATTTAAATGCTCTAACTTTTGTATGAATGGCTCTGACATGAAGTGTTAGTTGAGATCTTACTCGAAAGGCTTTACCACATTGATCACAGACAAAGGGCTTAATACCAGTGTGAGTACGGAGATGTGGCCGAAGATCAGAAATTACAGCAAAAGTTCTATCGCAGTAGTTACATTTATGCGTTTTCCCTATATGCACACGTTGTAGATGTGCGGTCATATCACTACGGCTCTTGAAACAACGATCACATTGTGGACATTTGAATGGTAATTCTCCAATGTTATGCACCTCGTACAGGTGAAGACGAAGCACGTGATCTGAAAATATTTCCTTATAACAAATTTCGCACGTCAGCTTTTGCTTAAACATTTTTGGAGGCAAAAAGCTGCAATTTTTAAAACAAATTTTTTCAAAATCGGAAGTTGCATTTTTGGAGTTCTTGTAATACCATTGTCTTAGGTGTTGAATAGCAAGAAAAATATCGTCGCTATTTATATCTGTATGGGGTATTGAAATTTCTGCAGCCATTTTCTCGTAGGCTTGCTTTCGAGATTCGGCACTTGAGAATTCTTTGTGCGTATTGTCATACAGTTGTGGAAATTTTGAATAATGCTTTATAAATTCTGCAGTCAACTTATTTTTTGTTGAGAAATCCAACTGAAATAAAAGAAAGCCAACATGTAATTCTAGAAGATAGTTGGTTAAAGCATTGCATACCTGTATCTTCTCGTTTTTGGAATTACAATCACGACCTAAGCATACTCTTAAAAATTCGCAGCTAGAATAATATGAAAAAGCCACGGATTTACTTTTCTGAGTCCCATTTAATACACGCGTATGAACTGTCTCATACTGCGCGTGCAACTTTTTAATCGCTGCCTTAAGTGACTTGTCTGTATATGTGACACCAATGGTAACTTTTAGATCGCATACAAGCTTCTGATATGCTAATGAACATGCTTCTGTTTGTTTATACTCTGAATGTTCCGGATTCCACAGACAAGGGTAACTTTTGTACATTTCAATAAATTTGTTCATGTGTGCATTTCGAACGAAAAACGAGGGTTTAAACTGCATGGGGAAAATTAAAAGTTTTATATACTCTTTTTTACCAAATCTGACTAAATGAAAATACCTCTGGGACGGCCTCGACTGTGATATCATTATAACTGTCAGTTTGGGCTTCAGGGTTGAGTTCTACTGCATCATGACCATCGCTCTGCGTTTCAGCATCGTTGGACAAAGCGATGGCGTCAATGAAGCCATTTTCTACATCAAACGGACTTGTGAAAATTGATGATTTAGGTTGGACACTATACTCGTTCCCATCGCTGCTACATAAGTCCGATGGGCCCTGGTTTAAGCACAAATCAGCCTTGTCAGTTTCCGTTTCGAGCTGTTTTTTTTCAATTACTTGGATTTCCACACTTCCTTCATGTAGTAATTCTTTTCCTGTCGAGCTATTCTCTACCTCTTGTGCTTTTTTATTTACATTTTCATCTATTTGGTCGCCGATATCCTTCACATCAAACTGGTGCGAAGTACGACAATGTACTACAAATTTCTTCCACTGCGTAATTTTTACATCAATTGGACAGTATGAGCAGCGCATAAAAAACTGCGTTCGGCCTTTATCAACGCAAATATATCCGCACGTTTCCATTTATAATTTAAATCTCATGCTGCACAAATTAATATTTTGCTTCTGATGCAATGTATGTATATGTACATGATATTGTGTGGGAGAGTATATCCAAAACATATGTTTGAATGAAGCGTATTGCACTGATAGTCAGCTGTTGCTCAGGGTTGCCACACATAAACAAACATACAAGGTAAATAAAATTAGGGTGGTCTAAGAAACTAAAGCTTTCTCATTTTTAAAGCCTTAATAATTCAGTTTCGATTTCAAAAATATATTTTCAATGACTAAAAACGTACATCCATTTAAATTTGAAAATAAATGATTTATAATAATAATAATAACAAAGAAATAATATTTACAAAAAAAACAGAGTCCACAAAATTATATTTTTCCCGTAAGCATTTACTTTTATAATGTACATAAAAACTCTTTTAGTCTCAAAAAATTAACATTTTTCGATTTTGATAAAAACTCAAATGTAGTAGAGAGATTTTGAAGCTTAAAACGTTTAAATTTAGTCGCAATTTCTTGTATGACTAATATTGGCAAATTGTTATTAACTTTGGTAAATTAATTTTGACATTCTTTGTGAAGACATATATTTATATACGACGTATAAAATGTTATCGCTAATTCGAATTTGTTTAATTGTTTATTCTTTTATATGCCATTGAGTTTTGAAAAGGCACACTTTTAAGTTAGTACTTTTGGCTTTGCTTAATATCTACTCTTAAGTTGTATAAGAGACAAATTGTATTTTATTTCTACTATTTTATTGTAATTATATTTAGAGCCTTCTGATATATAAATGCTATATAAGCTTAAGCATCTAATCAATTAAACTAACAAAGAAGTCAATTACTACTCAGATCCGCAGATGGAGCTTCTGCGGTTTGTGTACTATTTTTAATTATATTATGGGTACGCTTCATATGAGAATTTAGCCCAACAAATTGAGAAAATCGAGAATCACATAGCTTACATGCAAATTTCTTAACCTCTGCGTGTATCTGACGGTGTCTTATAAGTGAGTGGCAATTGGTGAATCCTTTGCCGCAAGTACCACATATTTTATCGCGAATTCCCAAATGACTTTTTATGTGATCTGTAAGGTCTCGTTTCTTAATAAAATCCTTTGGACACATTGTACATTTAAATGCTCTGATTTTTGTATGAATTGCCGTAACATGTAGCTTAAGCTGAGACCTAAGTCGAAAAGCTTTGCCGCACTGCTCGCAAACAAACGGCTTGCTACCAGTATGAGTTCGTATATGTAAGCGCAGATCAGAGATGACTGCAAAAGTACTATCACAATAGGTGCATTTGTGGGTTTTTCCAATGTGAACACGCTGCATGTGGGTGCTCATTTCACCACGACCTATAAAACTGCGGTCACACAGTAAACATCTGAAAGGTAGTTCTCCAATATTATGAACTTTATGCAGGTGAACCTGGAGTACGTGATCTGAAAAGGTTGCCTTGTGGCATATTTCGCACGTAAGCTTCTGCTTAAACATTTTGGGCGGTAAAAACCGACAACTTTTTAAATAACTTTTCTCCGCTTCAGAGATCGCATGTTTGGAGCCCTTGTAATACCACTGGCGTAGGTGTTGAATGGCAAGAAATACATCATCGCTATTTATATCTGTATGAGGTATATCAATTTCAGCTGCCATTGTCTCATAAGCTTGTTTTCGGGAATTAACATTTGAAAATTCTTTGTGATTGTGATCATACAGTTGAGGAAAGTTTGAATATTGTTTAATAATCTCTGTTGTAAGCCAATTTGTTGATGTAAAGTCCAACTGAAATACCATATAAAAAGAATAGTTATAGTGAGTAATTTATTTGACATGGCTTACTTGAATTTTTTCCTTTTTGGATTCAACACCTTCACTTGTACATGTCCTCAAAAATTGGCAACTAGTATAATATGAAAACGCCACGGAATTGGTTTTTTGGCTGCCATTCATTACACGGGTTTGAATTATATTATACTGCGTGTGCAACTTTCTTATGGCTGCTTTTAATGTTTGTTTATTGAACGATACACCAGTTTCAGCAGCAAAATCGGTTATAAAGTTTTGATACGCCATCGTACAGGCAGCTGTCTCTTTATAGTTAATATGTTCAGGACTCCATAGGCAGCTATGGGCTTTGTATAATTCAATAAATTTTGTCATATGTTTATTCCGGCGAAAGAATGAGGGATTGAACTACAAGAAGTTTAAACATTTACAAAGCTTCTTTAATATAAGATTGTTAATGTATCTTCTTTACGAATTTACCTTGTATGCAGGTGATTCCCAACTGCTATTTTCAACATCTTCTGCGTCGTGTTGTTGAGTTTCAGATTCGGGTTCTGTTTCAAGCCCGCTTGAATCTGATGCAGTTCGTTCATGGAAAGAGTCAAATATGTCAGACTCTGAATGTAGCTGTTGCATATTTTGCATATCATCGGCACTGTTTTCATATGGCTCACTTTCTACTTGTATATTAACCTCATTGCAATCAACAAGCACTTCCTCTTGAATGGAATCCTCGTCATGACTGCTGTTTAAACTAGGTTCTAGTTGTTTACTATTTTCATCTAAATCCAAAGAGTTATGTATCGCATGGAAGTGTAGCACGAATTGCTCCCATTCTGCAATATCTATATCGGTGAGACAGTATGAACATCGCATAAAAAACTTTTCGCTTTCTTTATTAATGAAAATATAACCACAAGTTTCCATTTTAATTGACAAATGTTCCAGTAAATTGGAATTGTCGATTGCCGTTTGAGCAGCATATGTTGTATAGAGTTGCCACATTGATTCAATTTGCTATACAAGTTAAGTAAGTCAATATAAAAGTTCTACAATTAAAACAGTTAGACAATTAAATATAATTATTTTGCAATATTGTTTTTTTTCTGTTTTATGCTAAAAATTAGTTACATTGTTTCAAAAAGCAAAGCCAATAAATTTGATTAACATATGGCAACTCTCTGATTCAATGTTTACACTTTCTTGTTATTTTTATATCACAGCTGACAAGCAACAAATTGGCAATCAATTTTTTAATAATTCAGGTCCTATCATTCCAATGTTAAATCGATTGCCATGGACGAGCAAAGAAGCCGTCTTCCTTATACTTTTTATATGCTAACATTTTTCGTGTGTGGAACAGTTCTGTTTTTAATTGGCTTCTTTCCGGCTTCATACACAGCCGCAGAAAAAGATGATAGCGTGCCCGTTGTTCAGCCTACAACTCTGCATGGTGTCAAGTAAATTGTTTAAATTTCTTGTGTTCCTTGTTCTTTTACATATACCTCTTTTAACAGATTAGATCCACCACCTGCAAAATACGCTTCGTTCATTCTTTTCCTAATAGATGCTTTGCGAAAAGACTTCATCGATTCAAGCACAATGCCCGTGGCATATACGAACGCATGCGAAAAGATAACATTGCACGTGGATATACCGACTGTGACAATGCCACGTTTAAAAAGTATAACCACCGGCACACTTTCCAACTTTATCGACATTGCTCTTAATATTGGACATATAGAGAAGGTGGATGACTCTATTTTACATCGGCTTAAAGCACGTAACGTTTCGGTTTCATTTGCCGGCGATCATACGTGGGTCCGCCTATTTCCCAGTGAATTTTCTCGGAGTGCCGAGAATGTGGACTCGTTTTTTGTAAACGATTTTTACAAGGTACATTTATAAAATCATCTTAAACAATTCGTATGACTAATTTTGCATCTTAGGGAGACGAAAATGTAACAAAAACATTGGAAGCTGAGTTGGAAAAAAATGACTGGGCTTTGTTAATATTACACTACCTTGGACTAGATCATATTGGCCATGTTGAAGGAAATACGAGCCCAAAAGTGAAACAGAAGCTTAAGGAAATGGATGAAGCAATCGCAAAGATATTAAATCATAAGGTAAGTGCAATTGGAGAAGAGGTGTACGATCGTTACAAGAGCAAATAGCAGAGCGATCAAAGTTGATAATAGTAAATGCCTAACGTTTATGGCCATTTTTAGAATTTAACAAATTATTTTGTTATGCTGACCGGTGATCACGGTATGGCCAATGGCGGTGGACATGGTGGCAATACCCCCGAAGAAACTGCTATTCCACTGTACATATATTCAACAAATTGCAGTAAATCGGCGTAAGATTCCCAAATATATACATATCACCTAATGTTCTTACATTGAATTATTATTTTAGAGACGTCAGTAAAACCTACAACCAAATTGATTTGGCTCCAACGTTATCTATACTATTTTCTGTTGAAATACCAAAAATGTCCATAGGTTGCCTGATACCAGAGATGTTGCAGACATTAACTTTGGAGCAACAAATATATGCTTATTTTTATAATGCACATCATCTACTAAACCGGGCTCGAGTTAAGTTTGGACATGAAAAAGTGAAAAATAGTCGTATGTCTATATAATTTAACTAAAAAAAAGTATTGCTATATTAATGGAATTTTTTACAGAATATTACTTTTGGTATCAAAATGCAACTCTATTACACAAAACGTTCCTTTTATCTTTGCGTGAAAATGGCAGCGTTAGTAATGTACACTATCAAAATGCTAAGCTTAATTATATAAGAACGGCTCGTGAAATTTCCGAATTGCTGTCGGAATCTTTGGTAAATTTTGACTACGGATTTATAGCAGTTGGATTGGCACTTACTACTGCGGTATGTTGAACAACAAATTGATTGCAATTTTATATTAATAAAAACTTTTATTTTTATTATACTTGCTATAGAGCACATTCCACGTACTGATCACCGTTTTGTATTTGGACTCAACCAAGCAATTACACTTAAGTGTATTTAAATTTAGACAACTAATAATCTGCTTAATGCTTGGAATCTTCTCAAATATTATCTGCCACTACTTTGATGCAATACTGACTGATTCGACGCTGGGAACTGTGTTTATGGTACTACCCATTGCCGTCTCCATTTATTTAATTGTGGATGTGGTTTACGCCCTTTTGAAATTAGCATTACCTCCCATGTATTCAAGGCGCTTAAAACTATCTATACCGATTCCTTTACCTTTAGTGATATGCTTTGGCATTCGTATTTTATCGCTAGGATCTTCATCATTCATTGAGTTTGAATACAAAATCTGGTACTATTTAGGTAACTCGCTGCTGTTGGGTACAGTGTGCAAAACTTTAAGGCGCCGCATAGCCAAAACAAATGTGGAGTTGAACGGACGTCATTTGTTTAAGATTGCCTCAGTGTGCTTCTGGCAACAACGCAAGATCTTTGTAGTAATGATCTTACTAATCACCATGCGCCATTTATTTTGGCTTAATCAAATTAATACGACAATTATGATTTTTTCATTGCTGTTATTATGGGCTCGCCTTCGTAAATTTAATAACCAATCGCAGAATATTTTTACTGGTATGGCGTTTATATTCATCTACATCTTTCGCGGACTTAGCGGCCAAGTGATATTCCCTGAGCTAAATTCCCAGCTGTTGTAAGTTGGTATTTGTACTCAAAAACATGTTTCCAAAACTAATTAAAATATTATTTGCAGAGCGCGATTGACTGTCCCCGTGCTGGTACTCTTTTGGTGCTGTTCCGTGTTGGTTTTACTTGAGGGCTATCGCTCAGCGCTACCGCAAAAAATCAGATTAGCAGAATGTAAACCCAGAGGCATATTACTTCAACTACTACAATCCAACCTGTCCAGTTCCCTATTGGTAGCAGCTTTATTACACAAAACTCATAATGTAGTGCTACTACCCGTAATGCTGATTACTTTAGATGAGACATATAAACTCATTGATGCGTATTGCACAAGTGCTCGCAAATTTTCAATACGCCTTGTGCACGTTTACAAAATTGTTATGACTATATTCGTTGGCAGAATGTTTTACTTTTACCAGGGAAATTCAAACAATTTGTCTACCATTGATCTAACTCCGGGCTATATAGGCCAAACAAGTTATAATCCAATTCTGGTTGGCATTTTTATTACGCTTAATACGTATTGTGCTGATATTCATTCCTTTATGTACCTAATCGTACACACATTGCGATCAGATCTACGACGCGTAGGCATAATGCAAATGCAGCCACCATACTCCGTTGCAGCTCATACACTGGTTGGACCATTGTATGCCGTTTTAGTTATGCTGCCGGCGGCTTTCTACCTTTTCCTGATGGTTGGTTTCCGATATCATCTATTTATATATTCCGTCTTTTCACCCAAGGTTTTATATGACTGTTACACTGTTTTAGTATTCTATATTCTATTTGTAACAACAAGTTTGTACTTTAAATTGTTTAAAAGTGACGCTTAAATATAAATGTATTTAAAAAGAATCAAGTTAATTAATTAAAACTGTTCGAATGATGCGTGTCGTTTTAATGACTGGCTTCCATTCGCAGAGCGTAGTGTATATCATCGGCGCTGACATTTAACAAGATTTTTTGAAATATGTCATTGCGCGAGTGTTCGCATATAATTAATCTTTCAGCGCCCAGCTTGGAACAAAGGCGTAGTGCTCGTCCGGGTGCTGGCACTACAACGCCCATGAAGGCTGCAATGGTCTCTACTTGATGATACACTCCCATAAAATTAGTCTCCTCAACACCTGTGCGAGTTACTTCGGCGGCAACGGCCTGCAAAAAAATTTGTTCCATTCGAGAACAATTCTTAATAGCCTGAACCTTTGCACTGGCAATCATTTCGGCCAGTGCTTGTTGTACGTGCAGCATGTTCACGCATTTTGGTACCATTGGGTTGCTAGAGATATCTGCTAATTCGGTGGCACGCCGGCAAATGTCCAAAGCACGTCGTGCATCGCCGGATACAGCTGCAACTTTTCGCGCGACCAATTGTACAGCTTCGCTTTTAAATGACTGTGAGCCACCCAAACGTGATGTGACAATTTCTTGAAGCTGTTTATGTGTATATGGTTGGAAAGTTAATCTCGTTAGGCCCAGTCGTGAAGTAACCTTTCCTAAAATATGATTGCAAATGTTTTAATATAAAAGTTAGGGGAGCAGTGTTATGAAATACGAACCCATTAGCAATCGTTCCGGCAGATCCATAGTATTGGCTATAGTGACTACTACAAGCCTAGCCGCTGATTTTGTTGGCCAATCCAGAAGATTATATACTACATCCTGACGTCTATTGCATAATATGTCCAACTCGTCGACCAATAAAACAGTTGTTACTCTGCGAGGCGCTGGTGTCGTAAAACGCTTTTCCAACAATGAATGTGCGTGTTCCCATGATAATGTTTTACCCGTAAGCTGTTTATAAATTTGTACGTAGACCTGTCGAGGCTCTGTTAGACGCATACCATTCACTTCAATAAAGTCAAAGGACGGTAGTTTATCTTTCGCAACTTCCTTTTGCAACGCGCGTATAACGCCAGTAACTGTAGCTGTCTTGCCTGTGCCGGGTACGCCGGAAACATACATACAGCCACCACATTGATCCTGAATTTTTCCCTCCAAAAAATTATATATGTTATCAAATTCTTTTTCGCGACATGGTAGGCTCTGAGGTACAACTGAAACATGTAGCTGCTCGCGTGCTTGTTGTAGGTTTGAACTTTCCGCATAGTTTACCGGCTGCCGACGTTGTTCTATTGTAGGACTTATTTCACCAGAACGTATTTTTTTAAGCTTTTGTGATGGAGTCAAAACAGATTCTTCTTTTACATTAGTACTTAATCGTCTACTTCGTGTAGGTGTTTTTTGAACTGATTTTTTTAGACCATTTGTGTCCAAGTCTTTGTCATTTGAGATTTTACTGTTGCCTCGCTTTGGTGTTAAAATTAAATCATCGTTCTTAAATATACGCTGCTCGACAATGTCAGATAATTGAATACTGCGCCGTGGTGTACCTTCAGCTGCAATGAATAAAAATGTTACTTAGGGGCAGGTGTTGCAAGTACTAAATGAAAAATTACCCAAACGTGTAGTAGCCGATTTTAAAATACTTTTACGACGGTTGGAAGGTGTATGTTCAGCTACAGCTTCGCTGAGATCCTTTGATTTCTTAGAAGGTGTATGATAAATGTCGCCATTCGTTATTCCAAGACGTTTTCGCCTTTGGGATGTCGGTGTGTCCACTACTTTGTCTGCAGCCAACGGATCCCATTCTTCGTCCAGAGAAGACTGACGCACAGATTTTCTTCTTTCCGAAATACGTAATTTTATTTTCATATCATTCGAGGGAGTTTTCGGGTCAGGTGTTTGCTTAACAATCGAGTAGTTCAAACAGTCAGAATCAGCAGTGGTGTCTGCACCATTGTCCAAACTTAGATTTAAATTTCTACGCGCTGCCGAGGCACGCGATCGAGGAGTTTGCATTTTATTGCCTTTCTCAGTTAAAGGTGAAGAAACTAAGTAATTTGCATTAATCTCAACTCCATTATCTACACCTGTGCGCCTCTTTTTCTCAGATAAACGCACAACACTACGGCCGCCAACAATTTTGATGGGTGACACTTTATTTTCACTATCAAAGTAATTGACATCAATGAATTCCATTGCACTGGCTGCAGCCACCGAGGCGCGTCTACGTTTGCTGTCAACTTCTTTTAGCCGCACGGACGATTTTCGAGCGGAGACGGAACCACTTTTAGGAACATCTAGACAATCTGCTGAAACCGATGTCTCCGTTTCGTTTAACTGAAACTCCAATGGTATAAGGCGGTAAGTCTTCTTCTTTACCTTTACAAATCTATAGCGGCACACAAACATGGGAGTAACTATGCTTTTTTTCGATTGATACTCCTCCACAATTTTGCAAGCGCTGAGCTCGGACGTGCCTTGCAGCACAATGCACTTACGATAAATTGCAGCCAATGCTACGTCGTTATCGTATGGTCTATGTTCCTCAATGATTTCAATAGAAAAGTCAATCGCAATGTGGTCTTGATCAAATTCCTTGTGCGGTATAGCTTGTGGACGTGAATACCATTGAACAATTGCCCTACTGGACTCTCTATCTGTCATTTCCCGAAGCTCATAAAGATACAATATCTTGGCAACATCACAACCATCCACTGTATCAGGTTCCGCAGCATCGGCGTTGGAAACCAAAATATAATCACCAACAGAAAGCGTCAATGGACCATAAATACACTTTTTATAAAAACAAACGTTCCTATGCTGAAGACTTTTAACGACTGTGTTTGTTTCGTGAATGCCTATCCACTTCACCTGCTGTTGCTGTTCAGCTAGAACTGAATTTTCTTTATTAACCATTTTTATTGGCATAACTAAATCACTAAGTCAGCAAATAGTAAGCAATGGTTAAAAAAATGAGGACGTTCCACTTTTTGTACAAAACACAATGCTGTTTGCCGCGCTGCAGAGACTTTTTGGCGGCAAAATAAGTGCTGCAATTTTCGAAGTAATCGTTATCGTTGATAGTTATTTATATAAATTTTTGATAACGGATTTATGTTTGAATTATTTTTGATTTTATTTCTAATAATTACCCAATCCTCATAAATGTAGGCTGAATTTTTTTTTTTTTTTATGCACGGTCTACACAGTCAGAGTTTGATATTCCGTCTACCGTGACATACAGATTTAATTGGATCGTTTAATATTTAATCTACGACTTCTATCGTGAAAACTAATAACAAAATTATAACAACCTATTCCTTATTATATTATTGCATTGGCTAAGGAAATCTATGAAGCAACGACCGTTTAGCGGCTGACTTGGTTGGTTATCTTTGAAGCGTTCATAGTACCAACAAAATTTGTTAAAAAAAATGTATCACTCATACAAAGCACTATGGCAGCTACACATTTGGTTGCGTTAGCTTTGGAAGTAAAATAAGTTCAATAGATTTTATGAAAATGTTTTGAATTTTATTCAACTCAAAGGGAACTCTACAAAACAACGGTTTATTAAACAAACTAATAGTTTACCTAAAACTTTTTATATAATCCTATAAATCGTTGAGGACTATACGTTCATGAATAAAGACCTAACCCCCTGTTTTTGACTTGTGCAAATACTTAAAAATTTAAGTTGAACAAGAAAATACCTTATAATGAATATAACTATGGGGCAGTCGAATCAAAGTCGTGTCAAAGTCAATAGATGAAGCACACTTTAAACTTCATAAACAACATAGTTTTGTACCAAGAAAATGTAATAATTCCTTTTTGTTTACGAAACAATATTGAAAGTCATTGTAAACCACCAAAGTTTTATTTTATTGCTTGCTTGCAAAAACAAATTTACGTTATCGATTTTTTTGTGTTTTATTAATGAATAGTAGAGTATAATGTAAATATTGGGTATGTACTTGGATACGTAATGAGTAATACAAACATCAAGCATATTGAAACAAACGCCTTGCATCGCATGCACTGGTTTTGTTATAAAATGTTTTTGTCTTAAATACTTATGTGTATAACATTTGTTTTTAATTTTTTGATTCTGTGAAAAAGCAATAATAAACCAACAAAAAAAAAGCTTATTTAAAGGACAGAATCAAGTATTTAGGATACTGATTTGTGTTGTATTTCGTTCTATGCCAATCATTTCGATTAAATTAAATCTTCAAAGGAAATTTTCTTGCAGTGTTTGCTTAAAATAAAATCAATCACAATATTTTTGCATAATACTAGCATTTCTTAATAACAATATTAATTGAAAAAAATAAAAATAAACAAATAATTACTTATAGTTTTGTTAAGTAACAGTCCAAATCAAAAAGTTTAAAATAAACAATAGATGATCTAACGCGTACTACAAATAAACACATCGAGTTTTTAACAGATACCGATCTACAGATTTTAGCATTTGTGTTAGTTGCTAATTTATTTCGAGATTTTCCACAGGATTTTGTGTCTCTTGAATATGGTTATTATTAAACGCGACTGGTATGTAAAATGAGTTACGTGTTGACAAAACTAGATAATAGCTACTCTACTCCACATCGTGAAAACGTAAAATAGCGCGTCCAGGAATTTCAGAGTTGCACAGTTTCTGAATAACTTCGGCAGCCTGTTCGCATGGGAATACCGAGTGTGGTGGAGGATCAATTTTCTTGTTCGCAACCAACTGCACAAGTTCTTCAAGCTGTTCTACAGTGCCGTTGGAAATTGGCGTGATCTCTTGCTGGTACTCATTTGAAAGTCTGGAGAATTTGGGCAATAATTTCTCTGCCACCTCATCACTAATCAATACAACGCCTCCTTTTGAAAGACAATGCATAGAGCGATGCAAACTTCTAGAAGTTGTACCGAAATCAATAACGACATCCACAGGGCCGCCACAAACATCCTTTGTGCGTTCTATCAACTGCGGCTCGTACAGGCACTCATTCCACTGCACAACGCTGACACTAAAAATAATAACGGGGTAAATAAATTGCATACAATAGATGAATGGCTTAATGTATAACTTACTTTTTGATCTCTGTAGCCAAACGGAATCCTTCGTCCCTTAGACTAGCAACGGTAATATCCACGTTATCCGCACCGGCAAGTGCGAAATGGTAGGAAGCAATACGAACGGCCCATAATGCCAAACCGCCTGTTCCAACTATTAATATCTTACATTTCTTTTTGGGCTCAGTGCTGGCACGCTGTTTTAAGATTTCAGTTACCACGGCCTGGGCTTTAAAAACTGCATTCATGGCCAAAAGAGCACCAGTAGGTAACATAGCAGCCACGCTGATGGGTAGACTATCAGGTATTGGAACAATATGCTTCAGATCCGGTACCACTAGTAATTCGGCATAACCTGCAG
Organism: Chymomyza procnemis; assembly: GCA_035046065.1. NCBI lineage: Eukaryota > Metazoa > Arthropoda > Insecta > Diptera > Drosophilidae > Chymomyza > Chymomyza procnemis. The sequence goes on along the minus strand of JAWNOJ010000023.1, from coordinate 2,461,708 downwards.
GAGTCTCGTCAAACGGATATACAATAACGCGCTGGCCAATTTTAAGACCACGGTTGTTGGCGTCTGTAATCTCTGAGCCCAGCGATTCAATAACACCGGCTACTTCAAAGCCGGGAAAGAATGAGCCTTCCCGTATACCTTGGTGTGCCGGAGATGACATTGATGTGATCGATGGACAATAGTCGCTTAATTCTGATGAAACTGACGACATGCTGGTAATAGAATTAGACCGATCGCGCCGGCGATAACAAGCCCCAGCGCAAACAATCTTAATTCGTGCACCTTGTGGCGGCGTATCCTCAATGGGCACGAAAAAATTAAATACGCAATTTCTTGCACCCGGTCCGGGCGATTCAATTGACACTTGACGGCAGAGTTTGTTCATCTTAAGATGCGTGTGATGGCTATCGACCGGAGGTAAGCCTGATGCTGTTGTTGATGCTAGAGTGTTCTCTGACAAAGAGGTATCTGTTGTTGAGTCTGGTTTACAGAGCTGGTTTACAGAGCTGAAACAAAATAGCAAGGAAGGATAAAATTAGTCAATTATAATATAAAAACTTTTGCTGTTATAACATTATTTAATTGTTAAATTAATTTGATTAATAAAAAAAATTTATCTGGAATAGCATGACAAATTGTTTGCCACATATTACTTAATCAATTGATACTCTTAGTCAAGTAGTCCTTTTTATAATCCAATTATATAAAGAGTGTTGCTATTGACGTGCGTTGTGTTACTTTCAGTTGAAGAACTTATTCTTTAGATACCGGCCAAAATGGCTAATAGTTAAACGAAATTATCTTTAACCATTGATATTGATGGTTTTATTAACCTAAAGATAAGTTAATTTTTTTCTGAATTTTGTATTTTTCTAAGCAATTAAGCAAGATCCTAAAAATTCATTCTTTACAAACAGTTTTATCTCGTTATTTGAAGTCAATCATCTGTATGTAAATAGTTTGATGAATCATTTACGACAAATAATTTGGAACAAGGCCATTCGTTTGATTCTATATGTTTACATATAAACTATTTATGCATACATACATATGTATACATTTTATTTGATGTTTACAACACTCTAGTTCAAGGTTTTGTCGACTTTATAAAATATTAATTTATAAATTAAAAATACATGTTTGTTCCTCCGTAATTTAAAAATGTGAATTTTTTTCAAAAAAAATGTAAATAGTATATAATATAAATATATATATATAATTTGAATTGCAAATAAAATTTTTAAGGATATAAGTCTAAAAATATGAACATTCAGACAGGCAGAAATGTTCTATATATTCTATACGACAAAAACTCTCGTAACTTTAATGTTTAATTTCTTCTAATAATTTGTAACGCAGCATATAAAATATATATCACTTTAATATTTATTTGAAAATATATGTATGTTAGGATGTAAGTTTGTTATAATAAATATTAATCAATATTTTTTTTATCAATTTTTTTATTGTTATTTTAACTCTTTTTGTCATAAACATAATGAAGATGTACTAAGTTTCAAGGCCTAATGATTGCATGTTCACAAAGTAATAGTAGTACCACAAATTAATAATAAAATTAAAATTAAATTAAAATTAAAATGCACATTTCGTATTATTGTTGTATAAAAAAATTCATTGTTTATTAAATTGTTATTAATTAGTACGCGATAAATAAATATAGGTTTTCCGAGGAAGACTTTAAAAGCCCAAGCAAAACGCTAAGATTCTAGCTGCGATAATTAATTTTTACTTAATGCATAAATAATTTTTTGCAAATATTTGTATAGAATTTATTTTCGCATTTTGTATTAGTGCCTTTTGCTTTTTTTTACCTCATTGAGCCAAGCAAATTGTGATGTTGACTGCAAATATCGACAGGCATTGTATTTAATTTTAAGGTATTGGTTTTTTTTTTTTAATTTTTGTTCAGTGCACTTTCACATCCAAGTATGTATGTATATGTCTATATAGTTTCTCTTGCTAGATTTTAAGAGGATTTGCTATAATTTTTCACAATTTGTTATTAAATTTTCGTTTTATCTGATGTTGACGGGTGAACTTCCAAAGAACAACTGAAACTGTTGGAAAGCAATGCGCCTACTAAAAGGCGAAATGAGCAGCTGATGGAGAATAACACGCATATAGTAAGTGAAATAACCAAGTTTCAACAACGCCGACTGTTAAACACTCTTACCTACATACGTGTAATATTTTAAAAATAAATATAGTAATATTTTCGAACTAATTGTAAAGTTGTCAGTATTAGCTTTAAATGATTAAATAGGATGCTGTATTTCTTCTCACAAAATGTCTCAGGATAAGCACTTCCTTACACAGAAGTCAGCAGAACGATTATACAAATACACAAATATTATAAGCATTGACACAATTTTTATTTAATTTCTCACAAAATTGTTGCATTTTTGTGTAGAAATTGAGGATTGCAAATTTACTTAGCACAGACAGTGGCATTTTAGTTGTTCAAACGGACTCATAAACGACATGTACTCATTTTATGTTGCGAAAATATGTTTAAAGTTTAAAAATATACACAATATAGTACGCAGTAGCAAAACAAAACAATAACGAAGTAAACAAAGCAGGAAAATCCATGGATACATATGTATGTACTATGTATATATCAATAAATCGTATGAAATTATACTATGAATGCATACATGTACACAAAATATACCTACTAGTATTAAGGATAACGCTTATCCTTATGAACATACATACATACATACATACATATGTATACTTAGGCTAAGAAATACAGCTTGTTCATAAAATGTGCTTTATTTTTTCATATGTTCAAATGTATGTCTGTATATAACAAATTGTTTTGAAAATTTTGCCGGCTATGAAGTATTTAAAAAAATATAAACAAATTTTCATATACATATATACATAAATTGTATATACATACATACATATGTAGGCAGAGTAACCACATAGTGATAAAATAAAATAGTGTACATAAGCGCATACATACATATACATACATAGATGTATGTACATAACCAATGACATTCTAAAATGTGTCAACAAAATGACTTGGCCAATATCAAGTTGGTAGCGCATTTGTTTTTGCCATATTTCAAAATAAACAAATCTACATTCATACATATTTAGTATACATTTGTATGTTTTTAATAATTTTTTAAGAATTGTTTACAACAAATAAAACGTAAACAAACAACTACACATGCAAAAACGAACGCGCGCCTAGAATATAAAGAGCATTTGTATGCGTGTGTGTGTTGTTTTGTTTTTATAATGAAGCCACAGACAACTTGAAATGTTTGAAGTCAACACATGTGTGTGTGTGTGTATGTATGTGCGTATGCATGTACATATTTATCCAATGTAGCCAATAGCTTGCTTTAACGCATGAGGGGTGCAGCGACAAACACAACACACCAACAAGAAGAACAACCAACAACAACAACAGAATCATGTGCGCGTTCTCTCTGCGTGATTATCACGCACTCGCCGCCTGATCAACAAGCAACAGCTGGTAAGCCACACGCCCGCAGCGGCAGAGGCAGCAGCCAAGCGGCGCGTTGGCTGCCCCGCCACATTGAGGGCAACGCTTTGTGTTTCAAGGCAATATGTACCCCTGCCCCTAGCCCTACCCCTAACCTTTCCAACTAACCATACCTTTGCCGGTACAAATCGATTCGGTTTGTTAGGGATACAAATGAATAGAGAGAGCGAGAGAGAGAGTTGAGTTTAGCTAACTACCATTTACTCTCTCCTCCTCTCGCTCTCTTTTTACAGTGAGAAACATACTACATACATATGTATGTATGCATGTATGTGCATATGTATGTTTCATACACTAGTATGTACATATATCTTAATTTGCATATTTTGCGTGTTTCTAAACTTAAACTAAAATATTATTTACAAAATTGAAAAAGACCAAAACAAACTACTCTGTACACAAGTTGACGCTACTTTTGTAAAAATTTGAATTAAAGGATGATGTTCAAGTTCTTGTTAAAACACAATTTTAACTTAAATATTCATTCCACTGCTGTAAATTTGGGCTAAATGCGACAGCATTTTTTACAAAGTACGGTAATGGTCAGATAAACTTGGTTAATTTTACCAAAGTTTTAAGTTACTGAATTAAAGTCTTTATGATATACGGATTATCATTTATTTAGAAAAGCTTATATGATAACGATAAATATCGAGTTTTCAGAAAGTAACGAATTTAGATTCAATCAGATACATATGATATTATATATATCATATATGTATGCATATATGTACATATATTCCTCTGAAGATGCGTCCTGTAACATAGAATTTCTTCCAAGCATTTTTTAAAAACACGTTTACGGCTTAAATGGCCTTATTTTAAATAAAGAAGTAGAAGATACCAAGCTCGTGATTTAGAAGAGTAAGGTCAGTCCACTGGCAGCTCTTACATTTATTAATCAACTTTTTTCGGTCTCTAAATTGCACCAATAGTTTAAGTAAGGTATGTAATTCAAAACTAAAAACTAAACAAACAATGGCTTGAACAGTTGTTGCTTGTTTAGGAAAATGTTTTTAATATTCTATGCATGTTAAATTTAAATGTATAATCTCAAAATATGGACTTAATGTAAGCTTAACAGCTGTCGCAAAATCTATATGTAAAAAAAATTCTATTAATCAAGTACTCCTTATTGCTCCTTACTGCATATGTGCAAATAAATATTTGTAGATTACTCATTATTGTTGCTTATTTGTTTTCCTTTTATTGTAAAGATTTTCTTTGTTTCTTTGTTTGGGATTTTACGTGTTAGTGCAAACATTAAGATGCAGATTTACGTATGTATATACATTCATTAAGTATATAATATGTAAACGCTGCAAATTGTATTTATGTCCGCACTGAGAAAGGCGTCAGAGACCTTAAAAAATTCTTATAAGTATGATCACGATGACTAGGGAAACCCATATACTCAAGTATTTTTCCCAAGCAAACAACATCTGTACAAACACTATTATCGCATAATGGATTCTGTAAAGTTAATGATAACTTCCGATTTCGTTTAGTGTACATTTATGGCTGGAAAAATTAAGTTCAGAGTTTCAGTGTTTGTAAATTTAAAGATCTATAGCCAGCCCTATAAGTTAATGGGGGAAATTTGATGTAAGTTGTAAATGGTACATAACTAATAATGTCAACTTATGCCAACTTATGGTACCTCAGCACTATATGTTTAAAAACATCAACATTTTGATTATCCTCCTATTCATTTATTAGGGCTCACGCTCATCACAGTTTTGGATTTAATAAGAATGACAAAGTTTTTAACGAAATTTGCATATTCGTAAGATAAAGATACAAATTACTAATACATCTTGTCTTAATACACTTCAGGTTTAAACAATTGGGCATAGTGCTTTTCGTGTATCTGAATATATTTTACAAATAACACACTTTAAGAGTCAGAACTTACTAATTGTTTTTATTTATATGTTTGTACCGTGTATGTACGAATAATAAATAAAGAATGAATGTTCTTTATTTATTAACTTAACTTATGAAAGTTGTCTTGAAAGTCTGCAATTTGAAATAGTGGAAAATTTTTCATCAATTGAATATAATATGGACGAATGTATAAAAATTATTAAAGTGAGCATTGTCTTAATTCCAAACATTTCCAAAACAAAACGAAATGTCTTTATAGATTTATGTTTATGAGTGAATATCACGATATTATATCATGACAAATCGGAAATAATAAGTATATTATTTGATATACAGCAGAGAAAAAGACAAAAATTCTTAAAAAAGAATTTTACAAAGCAACTGAAGTTGAAGTCTCAGAAATAAATAACAAAGCTGCGCTTCTAAATAAGAATACATAAACTTATTTTTCATACAAAATTAGCTGATAGTCCTAAAACACAATGTAAACTCCAAACTCATTTGCATCATTTTTCTTCTTTAAATGATCAGGGTAAATTAAACTAATATTTCCCACTTATGATAACCAACTAAAAAGACATTTTCTGAAAAGAAACATGAGTCAAAATAAATTTATTCCTTAAAACGATTAGATTAAAGATCGAAACTTTACGAAATGTACAAAAGAGCTTATTATTTTGATAATAAAACAACTTCAATGCCATATTTTAGGATTCTCGATGTTTAAAATGGTTATTAAAAGGCTTTTATGAAAAAATACTTGAATTTAATTTGAACTGATTGTGCTGTTAACAATAAAAACTTGAGATTTTAAGCCAAGAATCCTGTTGATCATGATGGTTATTTTGATTGGGTTTTTGGCTACGTCAGTTCTTATCATAATAATCGGCACTTGTAAACGCAGTAACAAATGACGATCAAAATATCAATTGATTCTGTCATGAGATCATCGCATGGACTGTGAACCATGCTCTACAAATGGTTTATTTATTTACTTAGTTTTGTGCGATACACTTTAATTAGAAAAGGCTGTCATTCAATACAATTCAATTGTAAATTTATTTGCAAATCAATCAAAGATAATTATTGGCAATGCTTTGTGTTGACGCTGAACACCAACTAACTAAAAATGTGGGCCACTTATATTTTAAGTAACTTGTTTTGCCAGTTTTCTTCTGCCTTTAAGGTATTACAAAGTTATAAAAATAAATAATTATGCAGCAATGGGACATAAAATTTTATTGTAATCATTATTTGCATTAAACCGGAATGAAATTTACGCTGATCTATATTTAGTTTCTTTGTGTGCCGCGATCACTGCGTGGGTAACTGATCAAGTGTTTTTCTTGTCCGTCCGTATAACACGCGTTCATTCTTATTTTTTGAGATAATAATGTTTTGTTTTTCTTGTTTTTTTTTTTCTGAAATAATTTACAACTTTCGATTAAAGTAAACAAAAGAAAAAAGAACAACATGGCTAATGGCAACAAAACGCTTTTGGTATGAAGTGGAGTCTCCATAAATGCTGATAGAACAAATCACTTGCTAGCAAAGTATGTTTATTTACAATCTACTTGATAATTTTTAAATAAATGTGCAAAGAAATAATGCAACTTAAATACTATTATATGAAATGTATAAAATGGCTTAAATAAGTTAATGCCGCCGAAAGAAGAGTATATGAAATACAATAAGCACATGATAAACGGGGAAGTTGCATATGTATCTACATAAATTCGTTTACCTATCTGCATTTAGCAAACGCCCAATTTCGGTCTTGTGTCGTAGAGTTCAATTGCGTAGTAGAAACTTTGCAAAAACTAACTATTAGAAATTATTTTTTTCGAAAAGCTAAATGAATACAGCGAGAAAGTGCATTAAAAACCGAAGACCTTTTAAAGTAAATGAAAATTGCGTAATACAAATTAAATTGTAGCTTACCCTTTCAAATTAGTTGTTGCAAATTCAGTATTAGATTAATTTACTGAACAAATAAATATATTTATGTTCCTTTAAAGTAGTTTTATTTCAATAATTTGCAATGCACTTTATTTAAAAACTTTCCCAAGCGCCTTCAAAGCGCAATAAAAATGGTGACTGTATGCAATAAGTTATTGTGTTGCTTGTTTTCCTTCCAAATCCTTACAAAGGATACATTTGACTTTGAAATCTCCTTTGGTTGCAAATGAGGTAAATATATGAAACGAGCATGCGCAAAGAAAATAAAATTGCGTTTTAAACTTTACTTCAAACGTAACAGTTCATGAACCGGAACCATCATTATAAATATATATCTTTTTGGGTGTGCACACATTGAGTTTCAGTGTGCGAAAATGTCGGCAGATATTTGAAATTGCGGGAATTCAAAAATCAGAGTTAGAAGCACAAAAAAGCCAAGTGTTAAAATAAAGACCAATTGTCGTTTATTTATTATCTTGAGAAGAGCATAGTTTATCAATATTTAGCTTATTAATTTTAATAAAATTGTCATATTTTGCTGAAATTTAAGCTAAGTAAATCTGTATTAAATAACGACATCGCAGTTTGGATTCGGCTCGAAATTGAAGGTTTCTGTTTTCTTCGAACATATATTAATAATCTTCATGCTCTGCCTTTGGAGCTATGTCAGCATAGGCAAGGACTATATCATAGACATTTATTTTCATTTCATTCATTTCATTTATATTACGATCTTGTTGATTGTTCTCATTCCGTACGTACCTTAATGCTTCAGTGATAAATGCTGGAATTGTCCTCAGCTGAAAGCCGCAAGTCTGAACTAATTGCTGGCAAAATCTTAAGGTCCATACTCAAAGGCGATTTAGCGTTAATAAGCTAATGCAGGAAACCGGTCTTTAACTTTAGCTAGGTTTTTTTGGCTTTATTGTGTCTGCAGAATGTGAGACGTCGAGATTCATGCTTCATTTTAGCCAAAAGTTCGGAATTATTTACATTTTTTTTGCAATAAATCGTTAAAATTACGTATTAACATTTCAGTTTACTTAAATTCGCCAAAACTAATTAGACAATTAGAGCGCCATTTTCGGCGACACATCATCGTGAAAAGCTTCTTGTTGTATATAACTTATACAATGAGCGGGGTACCATCATATTTGTACGGAAATATTAAAAAACTAAAATAAACTTGCATCTCGTAGAAAAAAACCAACATAAACTAGAACTAAAAATTCCATCAAATCGTCAGGTAAGTTATCATGAGTAAATTAGTTTACCAAGAAAACGGGCGTTTTTAATAGATTTAAAATATTGCACTGATTTACAATTTGAAAAATATAAATTATCGTCCAATAAGCCGTTTATGTGAATTTTCCTATTGAGGAGTTTTTTTACCATGTTCTTGCATAAGTTATGTAATATTGGTACAACCTCGTACCTTTCACGAACCATTAAAAGCTTTTAAACAAAAAGATATTTATGGGTAAGTTTAAGTTTAAGTTTTAATCTTACAATCTGTATAACATTATTACTCGTGGTGTTCCATATTCATAATGGTTCCAATGCATAGTCTATGTAGAAACTCTAAACTTTGCTGATGACTCTGGAGCTGTAGAAACGCTTCTCAAATATTTTTAGAGGTAGAAAATTAAATTTACTATTTGTGACCCGTAAACTTACATATCTGCCAAGCGCAAACTTCCAACGCAAACCAACGCTTCAATTCAATGCGCACGGAATACCAAAGATCTGGGTATTCATTTGGAAAGAAATATATTATTTAAATTTTACATTGACAGAACTATCGGTAAAGTCGATGAAAGTATAGTTTTTTTTAACAGAAAGTCAATTTTTCCCATTGAAAAAAATTAGTAATATTTAAAACATTTTTTTGGCCAGTTTTGTTATATAGGTCGGAAGTTTGGTGTGATTGTGCTATATGTAATAGGTAAAAATTGTATAGAGCGCTGAACAAAGTGCTAAAAATGAGTTGAATATTTATACTTTCAATTTCTCGAAAAGACAGATACTTGCAGGCAAAATGAAAAATCAGCCATGCTACTTAATAAATTTAATTCAAAAAACGGAAATAATATACTATAATAGTTTATAGTAATTATTTGTTTATTTTATTATTACTATTTTTTATTAATTTTTATCCTTCATTAAAAGACTATAAATACAAACATTGTAAAGTTTCAACAATATTTTGTACACCCAACTCAATAAAAAAGTTTGTATGTAATTAAGAAGTATAAAATAAAACAAATTTTATTTATCTTTTTTTGAAATTGTATATTTTGTTATTAACCTCAGTTGGCGTTAACAATTAAAAAAATGAACAAATTTATCCGAAATGAACATTTAAATACATCGATATATACAATGCATCATTACTGAAAGTCATGTTAGAATAATCGATAAATTACAAAATATCGGTGAATATACGAACTCAACCCTAACGCACTTCATAGTTTTTATATTTGTCACAGACAAAGATTCAACAAGTAACTAAAATGTCGACCGAAGGTGCAACAAAAACTTATACGCGTGCTGAAGTCGCTGAACACAATGCCTCTAATGATACGTGGCTGCTTATTCATAATAATGTTTACGATGTAACAGCGTTTTTAAATGAGGTAAGCCGAAAGACGATGGTGCAAAGCCGGAATACCAGCACACTATTACACGTAAAAAATCAGGGCGCTGGCGCTAACTTAGGTTCGCACATTCCAACAACTGACCAATAAAAATTGTCTTATCATCGTAACACAGCAATTTGAGGTGGCCATTTTTACAGTAAATAAACGAATGATGCGTAGATACGCTTTTATTTATTTTATTTTAATAAAATATTACTTTGTCGTATAGGCAATCAAAGCCATATGGTGACTTATGTACTTTAACCTGACCCAAACATTTTACTGTTAATTACGCATGTAGCTGAACATGGAAATTTCTCGATTTCTAACATCGTTTTGTGTTGCATTAGTTTGCATCGATGGAGCTATTAAAATAGCAAATTGAATGTTAGAGAGAATCCGCCTTGTTGGTGTTTTTTTTTTTTTTTTGTGTAGTCAAAAGTGTTTCAAAACAGCAACGGTTTCAAAACGTCCCTCTCAATTATTAGCTACGGGCAAAAGTTGAGCAAAAACGCTTTACAATATGTGTATATATTAAATACGTCTTAAAGTTATGCGCATTATAATTTCTTTTTTGTGTTATATGCAAAATTTCGTTTTTGTTACGAGTAATTTTTAGCATTTAAAGTGATTTCCAGCTTCAGTCTCAAAAGCACAAACTGATGCGCATTATCTTTGATGGGTACAAGAAATAGGGGGAAAAACATTAGACACGTATAAACAAAGTCATTTATGCACAATAGACATTTCGAAAACAAAAATTCTACAATTAAATGTATTATGTGCATAAGGCTTAAAAGTTTTAACTTTAAAACTTAGTTAATATCTGAACATCTAAACTATTTAAGAGGTTGAACTATTGGTTTGGGTATTAATTGTCAGCAATTCGTTTAATTTTGCCATCCATATATTATCATATTGAAATTCATAATAAATGCAAAATATAAGAACGTGCGTTGAGTTTGCTAAGAGATCAATATGTTTACTTCAAAAACAAACCATTCTCGGCATACTCCAGCGGCATTTAAGAAAATTTCATAAATATAAAATAAATATTGTCATGTTTTTAATGAGTTTCATAAGTGCGCAAATATTCCACTTAAAAATTGTGAAAGTTTAAATGATATTATGACCACTGTACTTAATTATAGACACACATTTAAAACCATATTGATAAGCGCATGTAGCTGGTATAGTTGCATGTTGCTCAGCTTTTGATAAGATTTTTAAGTTGACTTAGCCTTAAAGTTGGGTGTTGCTAGAAAACTAAAAATAACGATTACAATGCATATTTAAAAAAAACTAGATTTCGACAAAAGTGCAAATGTTGCGCTAGAATATCAATGTCCATAACTATTGAATAAGTAATAGAGCCAATACCAATCTATTTCATTAAACAATTTAGACATCATTATGACTGTCAATATTTCTAGAGCAAGAAACGTTTCGCGGCTATTTAATATATTCCTAATCATTATTATTATTACCGCACCTATGATAATTCTTCAGTATGACACAATTAAATGACTATGCTTATCATTTATATTTAGCATCCCGGAGGCGAAGAGGTGCTCATCGAACAGGCCGGCAAAGATGCCACAGAGAATTTCGAGGATGTTGGCCATAGCAATGATGCCCGCGAAATGATGAAAAAGTATAAAATTGGTGAACTGGTTGCCAGTGAACGTACCAGTGTTGCACAGAAATCGGAACCCACCTGGAGCACAGAAACTCAAAATGATGAGAAATCTATGAAATCGTGGATATTGCCTTTAGTGCTCTGTTTAGTGGCTACAATGTTTTACAAGTACTTCTTCGGTACTACCAATAAACAGCAGTAACTAGGAAGAAGATTATCCGCATCACGCTACAATTCAACAGCCAGAATAATTGAAATGGAACCGCTGGTGCCTCAAGTTCTCAAAACACACATGTGCTCCAAACCTTACCCATTCCAATACTTGCACTGCTCTTTTGCATATGGTGATGAGTAATGATTACACAAAACAAGAAAATCCATTTAGGCGTACATTGTATTTAGATGTAGTTTGCAAAATTAATCTGGTTGCTGTATTAGGATTGCGCGATTTTTTAGTGAATTTTGTGCTAACTTTTGAAGCTATATTGTTTATATGCATTTGGTTGCATTTTATATTGTAATTTGTTTAATAGTGGGGCTTGTATTTTATAATGATTTTGTAATTTTTGCGATGATATTCAACAACAAATGAATATAATAAAATAACATTTGGATATACAAATATGAATTCATTAATTTTTCAGTAATAAGTTTTCTAAGTTTTGCAATGTTTTTTTAAATCAAATATGTCAAAATTTTACCAGCTAGCCATGCTAGGGAGCACAACCATGCTGACATGTACTTGCTATGCTTGTCAAGCTGATGCTCCTTCATTATCATTCAGTCCCCCACAAATGAAGCGACGGCAGCCTACACGTAAAATGTGCATTGAAGCAATTCAAAAGGCAGACATGTACGATATTCTGATTATAGGGGGAGGTGCGATTGGCGCTAGTTGTGCTTTAGAAGCATCAACTCGTGGTCTAAAAACCGTTCTAGTTGAAGCGGATGATTTTTGCAGTGGCACTTCATCAAAATCGAGTAAATTACTCCATGGTGGCATACGTGACTTTAACCAGGCTATCAACAAATTGGATATGTTTGCCTTTCAGCGCGTGCGTACTTCTCTCATGGAATGTCTAAACCTAGCTAAAATGTGCCCTCACTTAATTCACACGGTTCCAATAATGATACCCATCCACCATTGGTGGCATGTGCCTATTTACTGGCTGAAATTGAAATTATACAAACTGTTTACATCGCATGAATCAAATGGATTTACCTACATCAATGCGGAGAAGGTGCTTGAAATTTTTCCAATGCTGCATTTGCAGCAACACTTTGGAGCATTTCTTATCCACGAAGGCCAACATGATGATGCACGTATGTGCTTGTCCTTTGCCCTGACAGCTTCGCGTTACGGAGCCGATATTTGCAACCACGTGAAGGTTGTGGATGTAATAAAGAATAAGGAAAACCTTGTAGTGGGAGCTCAAGTCGTAGATCAACTATCTGACAAAACCTATATGATACGTGCCAAAATTGTCGTTAATGCCACTGGTTCTCATTGTGACATTGTAAGGCTTATGGAGAATCCCAATACGGCACCCTTGTGCTCGCCCTGTTGGTCGTATCAAATTGTTTTGCCACAATTTTACTGCCCTAAAAATGTAGGTATTTTTGATCCGCATGCAAAAGATGGTCGTTGCCTTTTCTTTTTGCCATGGCAAAGACACACCTTAATGGGTACCACCGAAGCGGTTCTCAATGTTGACACTTCAACAAGCACCGAATATAAAATTCATCTCCTGGAAATTATCAAACGGTACGTTAATCCCAATTTTGATGTTCGCCGTTGTGATGTACTAGCTACTTGGGGAGGCGTTTATCCATTAAAGGTGCAATGGACCAATGAAAGAAGTTCGCACAGAATTTCGGTAAGTGCCGGAAATATGATAACCATTGTGGGTGGCACATGGACCACGATTAGGCTTATCGCTGAGCATGCAGTGAATGCTGCTATTGAGCATGGAAGTCTTGAACCACTATACAAGCATTCTGTTACAAAATACTGTAAATTGGATGGAGCAGCTGGTTGGCATCCAAATATGTACATACGACTGGTTCAGGATTTTGGACTGGCGCTGGATGTTGCTAAGCATCTTTCCCATACGTATGGTTCAAATGCTTTCAAGGTAGCAACTTGTGCATGCTGTAGCGAACAAAACTGGGCAACTGCTGGAAAACGCATACATGCAGACTTTCCATACATTGAGGCTGAAGTGAAGCAAGGCGTACAGGATTATGCTTGTACTTTAGTAGATATGTTGGCACGACGCCTACGAATTGCATTTCTCAATGTACATGCTGCTGAAGAAATATTGCACAATGTTGCACATCTAATGGCTGCTGAACTTCAATGGCCAGAGGAATACATAACCAAACAAATTAACGATGCTGAAACTTTTCTTAGAGCACATTTGGGGCAGGCAACCGGCGTTAATGATGGTTTGAGGGTACCCATAAAGATGTCGGTGAAGCAGGTGCATAAGTATACGGAACATTTCAAGAATTTGGACATAGCCAATACTGGATATGTGTCTATAACTCAATGTTACAGTGAATTAAAGTCTCTTGGAATCAATCAATTGTCTGTTGATCTTATGCACGATGTTTTATGTGACATTGACATACACTGCCAGGGTAAGGTAAATCTGTATGAATTTCTTCTGTTAATGTCGGCTATCGCAGAGGGTGACACTGCCTACTTACACTATGCAAAAATGTATTCTGATAAAAAATTGGCATCAGTTGACAAAAAACAAACTCAGTTTATTCTTCTAAACCAAGCCGGCGGTGGTGTCTAGATGATAATTTTTCTTTCATATGATTTATAAGCCGAAATTGGTAAGCAGCTGTTGTTGTTGTTTGGCGGGGCTGCCATCGCGTTGGATTAAAAATCATGCCAACTTATTTAATTAAGTCTACGTTCGTCACAGCTGATTGGCCACTTGTGTGTTTGAATGAATGAATAATAAATCAAATTGAAACCGAACTTTAAAAATCACACACATTTTATGCGTAAATTAAGTTAAAAAGGAAATTTTCCAGCAAAGTACAATAGAAATGCATGCTACATGCATTTCATTGTCGTCAAGTATCTTAAAAGTTATCTGATTCATAAAAATATTTAAAATTTACTTACAACACTAAGAGTAAAATTTGTTTATTATGCTGGAAAACGTGGCTAATATATCTGCAAAATTAACCGATTGCTTGAAAGTGGTAAAAAACTATGAATGGCTATTAAACTCATACGTACTAGTAAGTTTAATTTATTGCTTATTTGACGCATAAATAACCACGCATACACGACTTTACAGGATTTCTATGTGGATGATCATTGGCAAAAGCTGCCACTAAGCTGGCAAAGGCATTTGGAAAATATTCCCATAGACGTATTAGGAGAGCTGCTACAGACTGAAGTCTCGTGCCATTATGCCTGGCCAATGGAGCTTTTGGCACTACGTCAAGTTCTTCGAAAACTATGCATAAGCCGTGAACAGCAGCATAAAGTTGGTAAACAAATTTCTTTGAAACGTGAAATGACCAAAAGCAGCAACTAAACTAACATGTTCAAAAGAACTTCCAATATGTCCTTTACTACAGCACGCCAAACTTAAGGGCGTCTTCATGCGTGGTGTCAAGTTAAAGAAACAACATGAAATCACGCAAATGGCTGCTGTCTGTGCCCACAGCTGCCGCAACACAAATGTTGATTTTGTTGTGGATTTTGGAGCTGGATTAGGACATTTGGCTCGGATTCTGGCTTATGGATACGGTATAAGAGTGTGCTGTTTAGAAAAGCAAACAAACTTAAACGAGCAGGCAGTGTTAATAGATAAACGTTTGGAGGCTATAGCTGCTAAACATCTAACTGCAATGGAGATATCCGAATTCAAAACTCCGAAGCACCTAACAAGATGTTTGGAATTAAATACTGAGCCTTTAGCTCTTGTTCACATGCTTATGGAAACTATGAGCATAAAAGATGACCAATTTAGTTTTGGCATTATTGGACTTCATCCGTGTGGTGATTTGGGTGTGCTACTTATGCATATGTTTTTAAACTGTCGCCAAGCTAAATTTCTTAATTTCGTTGGATGCTGTTACCAAAAACTAAGCACACCACAGACTCACGGTGTACGTAAACTTTATGGATATCCCTTAAGTAAAATGCTTAAGCAATTGAGTAATTCTAGCCTAAATGCACAATTAAGCTATGAATCACGTGATATATCTTGCCATGCCACGGAAATGTACTATGATCGTTTGCTCAATGGAGAACATGATTATTTAAAAATACATTCATTTCGAGCAGCTGCTGAGCGCATAATTGTGCAGAACTTTCCAGTGCTGAAGCATTGTGGTTTGCGAAGCGTAAAGCATACTCATGGCCTAAAATTTGCTGAGTAAGTAAACAACGTAAACAATAAAGAAATCACATAAACATCCGCATTTTTATTTTAGCTACTTTTACAAAGCCATCGAGGGTACCGATGTTCCCCATGTGGGTGCATCGCTGCTAGACAATGAAGTGACTGCATCAGATCTCACAAATTGGCGACGCGCAGTTATATTCTATACACTTCGTCTTATGCTTGCTCCGCTTGTTGAAAGCATTATACTGTATGACCGTATGCTATTTTTGCTTGAAAATGGTAAGTGTCCACATATTTAACATATAATAATAAAAACTTAAGGAATTATTGTTATTTCAGGTTGCGAGGTACAAATTGATGCGATTTTTGATCCCAGACTTTCGCCAAGAAACCATATTACTAGTGCAGTAAAAGTGAATACTGCAAAAGATTTCAAATAAACTAGAATAACCATGCCTTTTTGTAATTATTATTTTTTTTTATTTAAAGAAAATAAACTGTGTACACAATATTTGTATATATTTTGTAAGATTGTGTCCATGTGTGTCCTATCACTTATTATTTAAAGTAACCCTTCGCAGCGGCAGCTTCTACAATAGTGCGTATGGCTGTAAAGGCTTCGCTAGCCGTTGGTTGTATTTCCGCTGCAGGCAGTATGAAGAGGTCACGACTATCAGGTGGACCACGCAGTTCAAAAGTATAGGTTATAGGCACCTTCGCCTCGGAGTAAGCCCAATCCATGCTACCACCACTTGAGGGATATATTGTCTCAAACAAGCTACCGCTGGCGTAAATGCGTCCAGTTTCCGCCTTTATAGCATCAGCAGCTTTTTTACCAAACTCTTGCAGATCTGCATAATTGGATATATGCTCTTTGGTGTAACCAAACGGAAACATAATCATTTGCGAATACGAATGTAGTGCTATATATACTTTGATTTGCTCCTGTTCGACATTATTTTTGATGTACTGCATAAGTCGCTGCGTTTCCAACTCACTGCCTGCACTAGGGCCAGCGTAATCATAACGTGTTGGATCACTGCTTGAGCCAGTAGAGTTCCAATGATCGGGAAAGTTACGATTTAAATCAACGCCACGACTTGTACCAAACAGTTGTCGATTCTTACGCCACATACGGTCGTGCTCAAATGTATAGATGTAACCATCTGGATTGACGCATGGAAACACAATCCAGTTATAATCGTTGGCCAATTTTTTAATATTTTCATTCGTTGACGTAAGCAGCTCGTTGATGATATATGTTGCCGCAGCAGGAGCGATCCATTCACGTGCATGAATGCCACCTTCAATGAAAATGGTTTTTTTGTTTGAAGAAAGACCCAGTTTAAGCCCCTTAATACGATTGCCTTGTGTGCTGCTGCCAATGTCAAGTTTGGTTACTTTATTAGCATGCTTTTCGGCAATGTAATCCATCCAATCATAAACGGTTTTCAAATGGAAAAAATGCTGCCAATCGTAATCAGTGGCAACAGTATCTTTGGGCAGCACTTCGCGCATATTGCGATCAATTTTTTCTTGAAAATTATAAGTCTAGAAAGCAAAAGAAGTTGACACAATTAATGTATTAATGTTATGTTATTACATGCGTATAATTACCAAAACTTGATGCACCACTTTGTAAGTCTGCAAGAGATCAACAAAATCCGCTACACGATGTGCTGCAATCAATATTGATAACTTTTGGCCAATCTCACGTGCGTGTCCGATAAAGGTCATGCTGTCGCTTTCAGCTTCAAGCTTTTGAAATAACTTAATCTGCTCCTCGTTATCAAATTTCACATTGTAAATGCGATAGTGATCATAGCGAGACTGATCTGTGCGCTGCAGCGCATTTGGATGGCAAAAACCATCGGAGTCACTTTGAACAGAACTTCCACACGCTGCCATAGTCAAGAGCACAATGGTCAGCAAATGTTCCGTCACTTACCATGTTACCCCGTACACACACAATTCATAACTTGGAAATTTTGAGATGATTAGCTCTTTGACGGAGAGACTTCTGTTTACTTTGCGTTTCTTTATCTTAGCACTTATCAGTGAGAGAGCAACAAAGAGAGCGAGCACAGATACACAGCTATCTTTATCTACCTACGCATACATATACGCCTGCCTAGAACAGGGCAGTTAGATAAATTTAAAACCAAAAAGCGATTACAGTGCGGAATTTCATGTATTTTTTATTGTTGTAAATATAAAAGAAAAACACAATAATGCATTATTGTTAAGACAAATTTATTTCTTATTGCGTCTGCCTAGAGTTAGCAGCGATTGGCTTCCATTGGAAAACTGTTGCCTGCGACGCTGCAACTCTTTGCAGTCCTCTTCCAGTGCTTTCCGTAATTCATCCAATTTACTTTTCTCCTCCAAATACTCGCGTTTAAGTACATCGAATTTAGCATAAAGTTCCTTTTCGCTTTCCTTTAGCTCATTTTCTTTAACTTTTACGCGTTGTACAAATATTTGACGCACTTCCTCCTCTTTGGCTTGCAACGCAGCCAAGTGATTGTTACGCTTTGATTCGCAAGTCTGCTGAAAAGAGATTGGCTTATTGTTGCCGTCCACATCCACAAAGCCCATTTGCAATAGTCTTCTTTGTCGGTAAAGCTCATAATGACGTGTATGCGTTAACTCACGCAAGTCCTCCATATTCGTGCGTATAAGCATTTCACGTAATTTAACAAAATCACAATGTGTTTCGTTCTCCACTTGTACCGTACCCCAAGGATATTGGCGTGCACGCACAAGCTTAGCTCCAATCCGTACAAAGTCTGTGCTACCCACAACAGCAAAAGGCATATGTGTATTCATTATGGAGTTTAATTGCACAGTTTCGTCGTCCGTTGGAAAGTGGTATATGCTTACAGCATTATCTCGCAGCTCTTTGACTATTGTCTCTTTAAAGCTTTGTAATACATCCTTCGAAATAGTATCCGCCTTAGCAATTACGGGTATAATGTTTACCTTCGCGTCCAGTTGCTTCATGCATGCGATATCTAAGGATTTCAAGCCATGACCGGTTGGCACTATAAAGTAAAGGCACGCATGTATGCGGCTGTCTAGATTTTTCGTCATAGCTCGTTTGGTTTTTAGCTCATCCTGCAGATAACTCTCGAATTGTGCATCTATATATTCGATTAGCGCTTGGTAGGAATTTTCTTTATTAATCTGATCCCCATAACCAATTGTATCGCAAATTGTAAGTTTTAACTTAACATTGGTCTCCTGCAGCTCATATGTGTGCGCCTTTAGTTTTACCTTTGGCAAGTTGTGTGGCATTGGAGTTGCATCAAAGTTTGTATTGAATAGAGTGTCCATTAAGGTAGATTTGCCCAATCCTGTTTCGCCAATGCATAATATATTAAATACGAAACCATTTGCAATGCTTTTGTTGACAAGCTGATCAGGCAGACTATCAAATCCAACATGACCATCTAATTTTAGAATCCTTGGTACTGAAGCCAATAAATTTTGCGTTAAATTATTTGTTGCCATTTTCAGATTCATTACTTAATTGCGCGTCGTTCATTGAAAACTAAGGTGCTGCGTCTTAGGCATAGATCTTTTATACCACCCACTCAGGTAGCAGACGTACTTTCTTCACTTGGAGTTACCAACATCTGCAACCTAATGAGATTTTAATACCAGCCTTGAAAACCTTACATCCTAGCGTTTACCTGCCTTCTTGGGAAAATTTTATTTTATTTATGCAAAGCACCATTTTTCCTCCTTTACATGGAATTTAATGGAAATTTGAAAGATCGAGTATGCGACATTAGTACGGCTTTAAGGTGAAATAGGGAAGGTTAAGGAAAAATGAAAGAAAATCCATGTCTCTGTTGTCTGTCTACAATTGAAACGAAATTTTTCCGCTTTGTTTTTCATCATGTTTTGGACTGAATATATTTACTTTGGACGTGTATATTTCAATATTTTTTTAGAAGCTTTATTTTTGGCAACATAATTTTTCATAGCGGCAAACATAGTTTTGGAATAGTGCAAAAAAAAGTTAAGCCTGGTCCAGAACTAAGCCATGAATTTCGCCGCTGTTCGAAAAGAACACGCTCCTACGCTTTATAGTCGAATCCAAACTGTCTATAAATAATAAAGATGTACTTAGGTAAATGCCGCCTTTCTTCTCGTATACATTCAACTACAAACAAGTTTGCGAGCATACATTTTGATAATAAAGTGTTTTAAAGTTTCTATTGTCATTCCGACCAGAGTTACTTGCAACTTTCCGCCCTCTAGCATTACCATTTTGCATTCTCAGTTATGCTATGCACGATCCTTTTCGAGCTTTGTGCTTTAAGTGTAATAACGTTTATGATACCCTCCCTATATTCCATCCAACCTTTTCACTATCCTAATTTATATATATTTGCCAAACGATCAACTATCTACAGATATTATAAACTACAAATTCCCTGCTTGTTTAATTTGACACCTTTTGTAAAGATATTTTGAAACTTTTTCCAACTTTTGTATTGTAAATCCATCCATGTTTTATGTAGCCAGGGATATGTATAAATAGTATATTAGATTTTCCTCGCTGTAATTAAATATTTTCTTATTTTATTAATTTATAATTAAAGGGTCAACTGGAGTTAGTTAATCAAAATAATAATAAATAATATTATAAATAAATAAATATTAATCGAAAGTAAATGAGCAACCAGAAGAAATAAAATACAAAAATTTGTCCCCTTTAACTATGTTGCCATTGCTCCAATGGCCGAGCATGGGCATGTACTTAAGATGTTGCTAGCTACGCCAGTGCTAGGCAAATGCATCAGTGCTGAAGGGTGACATCAACCTCCCGCACTTCGGGTTTAGGAGTGAGAATGTAACCACTACGCTACCGAGGTCATTAAATATTTCAATTGAATGTAGAGAAACTTACCGTTTGGTATGAATTATGGGTCGAGATTTCTCATCTCGCCATATCAATCGTTTGGTCAATTTAAAACATTTTTTTGCTTATAGCGAAAAATATATTTTTCAAGAGTTTCTCTTAAAGTTTGTAAAATATTCAATAGAAAACTATCTATTTCGGTAATCGGATGAAAACCGATGTGTTCAGCGTGGTATGGGATATATGCAAGACCATCAAAAAGAAAAGGCATAATATTCCATGCTTACTTGATAATGACCAAGTTTACACAATCTGTGCCGACAAAGCAAATCTCCTGGGGAACATATTTGAACAAAAACACCTTCTAACATCATCATTCTCTAACCCTGAGACCATTGGGTTAGTCAATAGCTCTTTGCTAGATTTAGCTGCCAATGCTATCCAATTTAATGATGAAAATAAAATAACAAGTGCAGAAGTAGCTTACATCCTAAATGACTTAAACGCAAAAAAGTCTATTGGGCCTGATGGATTACCAAATATATGCCTTAAAAACTTACCCCTGAATGCTGTTAAGTTTCTCACTTCATTTTTCAACGACTGCCTATCAATTGGTTTTTTCCCTCAAATTGGAAAACAGCAAAAATAATACCGATTCTAAAACCCGAAAAACCATGTGATCGTCCCGAGAGCTATAGACCTATTAGCCTACTTCCATGCCTATCCAAAGTTTTTGAGAAACTCATTAAGTTGCGTCTTACGAATCATATTGAGGCCCACAACACATTGCCCATCCAACAACATGGTTTTCGAACTGGTGTCAGCAGCATAGATGCACTAATAAAACTTAAAACTACATAAACGATCGCTTAAAAAATAAATATTCTGTTGGTATGGTTACTCTCGATATTGAGGCAGCCTTCGATACAGTCTGGCATGATGGTTTAATTCATAAGCTAAAAGTGATTGAGACGCCCATATACTTAATAAGAATTATTAAAAGTTTTATTAGTCAGAGATCTTTCTATGTTGAAATAGATAGCGTTATATCCAGAAAACGAAATATCTGCGCAGGTGTCCCCCAAGGATCCGTGTTAGGCCCCATTCTGTACAAAGTATACACTCACGATTTACCCAATCGGGCTAATACCACTCTCTCCATGTATGCTGACGACACGGCAATATATTGTTCAGATCCATTTTTAAAACCAATTGAAAATCGTCTGCAAGACGCATTAATGGATCTAGAACAATATTACCATAAGTGGAAAATTAAAGTAAACCCAGCAAAAACAAACGCCATATACTTTTCTAAAAGAAGAAAGCCTTGTTATTTGCCTTCTACTCCCCTAACCATTAATAATCTTCCTATAAAATGGGTTGACAACATTAAATACATAGGAATCATTTTCGATAAAAAACTAACTTTTGGTCAACATACATCATCAATAATCAATAAAATAAAACAATCCGTATACTATATCCACTTATTAACACAAAATTATTCTAATGAAAACAATTTTTATACCAATTATGGCATATGGGTCCACAGTTTGGAAACAATGTGCCCTAACCCATTTAAATAAACTTCAAATATGCCAAAATAAACTGTTAAAGCTTCTATTAAATCTACCTTGGTACACCAACACAAAATATCTCCATAAACAGGCAGGCATACCCATATTACTCAATAAATTAGTTTAAAATAATTTCCCGTAGAGCTTTCCTAGTATAAGTACAAGTAGTTATAGTTATTAAGGTTTTTTTTCCTATTTTCCTTGTTTATATATTATTAACTTGAATGTAAATATTTATACTTAACGCAATTTAAATTTTTCAGTTGTAAAGTTGTAAATAAGTAAACTAAAATTACTTATTGTTCACTAACTTAAGAAATTGTAATAGTCTTGGAAAAAGCAAATATAAATACAATAATACAACTATCTATTTAACAAGGCAATTAATTTAGTCTACTACAATTTAATTCATCCTTTTACTCTTCTGCTTGAAGAACGTATTGCTAAAATGAAATGTATAACACTATAGTCCCTGTTAATGTCTTAAAAGTTCTAATTAATCATGTTCTATATTTGGATTTAAATCAAAAGTTTCGAAATAGTTGTAGATTCGGTTTTGAAAAATCTAAACTAGTCAATAACGTTTTGGACATATTTTTTTAAGAAATATAGACGCTCTAGAATTAGATTCAAATAGAACTCGGTAGCGTACTCGCCTCCAATCCTGGTGGATAGATAGCATCCGACAGCACTATCATAGCTAACAAATAAATAGACGGAGTGAATTATAGAGCCAGCTAAAAGCAGTTATTTTGGGCGATGACAGCGTAGTTAAGGGGAATACATTTAATTGTTGTAGATTTTATAAGAAATCATTTTCCCTTAAATTTTATTGTTTTGAAAATTAAAGCCTAAATTATCTTGAAATTGTGTGTAAACGTATTTTTTCAAAACCAAAAAAGCAAATGGCGCACCCTGTAGAACTACAACAGGCTGATTCATGTCCAGTGCTTGTCACTCAAAAACATCGATAACAATAATGCATTATTCTGGACACTCATTGCACTGAATTTGCATGTGCTTCCAATTGAGTTGGCAGTACCGTCACTGTATCGACGCATACAGATTTTCCGAGGCGCATCAAAAATATCTATAAAACTTGGTTGTAAATTACTCAATCAATTTAGAAAGTGTTATACATTAAAATCCGTATATTTCATTAAGTGGTAAGCATAAATTGTTTTATTTAACTAAACTAAGCGCGCCACATTCGGAAAAAATTAGTAGACTATCTACTTTACGTAGCGGCCATCCGCCATCTTTTTTTTCGATTTGCCACTAGAAAATCTTTAATTTTAAAGCGCAGTAGTGTCGTGCCAATTGTGATTAGTTAAATACTTTAATTTTTTCAATACTATTATGTCTTCTATGTAATTTGTAGACCCAGTCACGAAAAAAGTTCTTAGGCAGTCAGACAAAAAGCTCTACTACTATAAGCCGCTCATGAGTATTCATAGAGACGGAGCTGAACTCGATCGTATTACAGTCAAAATTCACAACATGAAACGTAGCGCTTCGCGCTCACCAGGCAGAGGAAATTTAGCAAGAAATTCACGCAGTATGGGTCGTGGCTACGATAATGGCAGCGGAGTACCTGGTGACTCACCTGAGCGTTTGTCGCCAGAGCGTATGAGACGCCGTATGGACCGTTCACCAAGTCCACGTGGGCGTTACGGTTCACCGCATCGAGAAGGGTACATGCGAGGCCCGCCAGCTGGAGAGCGACCCTCGGTGTACAAGGTTCTATGCGTTAGTGCGTTGCCACCAAAGGCTCCTGATGAGTTTATTGAAGAGACGCTTTATCGTGAATATAAAAAGTTTGGAGATTTTAGTGTGAGACTAGCACATGATTTGGATGAGAGAGTGGCTTACGTCTGTTTCCGGACACCAGAGGACGCACGTGAAGCCAAGCATCATAAGCCGCGCCTAATAATATATGATAAAATGGCTATTGTGGAGCCTGTTTACAAGACGGCTACTAGACCCGAGTACAGGTAAATTGAAGTTAATTTATAATAACTTAACATTTAGCATGTCTTTTTCATAGGCCGCGAGGTCATTCAATGACTCCACCTGACTACGAACGGTATCATTACTCACGTTCACCCATGGGTCCTGGGGTACCCTTGGATCATCGCCGGCCGCCTATTGACCCGTATGACCGCTACGGTCCGCCGCATATGCATCCTCATGCCGTACACCCACGTGACTATCGACCAATGCACCATGAATATCCGTTGCCACCACGTGGTCCGCCAATGCATCGTGGCCCTCCACATCATATACATGGACATCCTCCGCCACACCAATACGCACCTATGCGAGCAATGGCCCCTCGGCCTCATGTGCCATACGAGAAGCCAGAGAGTAAAAAAGATAAGTTCCCAAACTATTTGCATCATGTGCAACCTGAGGATGATCCATTATCGACACGGACACTGTTTGCTGGCAATTTAGAGGTAACGATTGCAGATGACGAGCTGCGCCGTATTTTTGGTAAATATGGTGTTGTTGATGACATTGATATAAAGCGTCCACCGCCTGGAACAGGCAATGCTTTTGCGTTTGTGCGATATCAGAATCTTGACATGGCTCATCGTGCGAAAATTGAACTTTCAGGACAATATATTGGCAAATTTCAATGTAAAATTGGTTATGGTAAAGTTACACCGGCAACGCGTATATGGATTGGAGGCCTTGGTGCCTGGACATCAGTAACACAGCTAGAACGAGAATTCGATCGTTTTGGCGCTATCAAAAAAATTGAATATCAAAAGGGTGAACCTTACGCTTATATTCAGTATGAAACAGTTGAAGCTGCAACCGCAGCAGTCAAAGAGATGCGCGGATTCCCACTTGGTGGGCCCGAACGTAGACTTCGCACAGATTTTGCCGAATTACCGGGTGCCACACCTGTAACGCCATTCAAAACATCGAAGCCACCATATGATGAGGCTGCTTTAGAATACAGACGTCCAGAGTACGATCCATATTACGAAGAAGCACCAGTGTATGCTCCACGAGGTGCATACTCTCCCTACCCACCACGTGGTGGTTATCGTGGTCGTGGTGGTTACAGAGGTCGTGGGCGTGGTATGTATCATTATCACAACGACTCGCACCGACCACCACATCCAGGGGCTATGGCCGGTATGTCTTCTGTCGTTCCACCACCCGGTGGTGCCGAAGATGAATGGCGTCGTCCTCCTGGCGAGTCATATGATCGCGCTAGATCTACCTCCCGGGAGCCTGGTGTTGAACGATCACGATCTCGTTCTCCTTTGAAACGCGCACGTTCGCCAGGCTCCGACTCTGATAGTTCAACGCGTCGTAATGATGCACTCAGCACTGCTACAACAGTGGCCGAAGTAGCGCGCATGTGCAGCAAACTGTGGACGGGCGCTCTAATTCTTAAAAGTTCCCTGTTTCCGGCAAAGTTTCATTTAACTAATGGCGACAGCGATATTGTTGAATCCCTTATGCGCGACGAGGAAGGCAAGCACAATTTGCGAATTACACAGCGCTTGCGCTTGGATCCACCCAAATTGGATGACGTGCAAAAGCGCATCGCATCATCATCATCGCATGCCATTTTTATGGGCCTAGCTGGTTCTACAGTAGAGACGGATTGTGACGATACAAGCGTGCAGACGCGTCCCTTGCGTAATCTTGTCTCATATTTAAAACAAAAAGAAGCCGCTGGTGTTATATCTCTACTTAATAAAGAGACCGAAGCCACCGGTGTACTATATGCTTTTCCACCTTGCGATTTTTCTACAGAGTTGCTGAAGCGCACCTGCCACAGCCTCACTGAGGAGGGACTTAAGGAAGATCATTTGGTAATTGTTGTAGTGCGCGGCGGTACGGCTTAAAATTGTGTTTGTTAAAAAATGGTAAAGACTGCTGCAGCAAGAATAATGCATCCGTTACCATAATGGCATGCTTTAATTAACTAAAAGTAGTTACTATAAGAAGCATTCACATTAATTAATTGGTTCAGAAGGAATATCATAGCCGTGTGTGAGAATATGATAAGTGGACGAACACAAATGCATGTGTATTTAAATATATATAAAATAGTATTTATAGGAGTTAAAATGAAACGCATATTTATACATACCATACATACCTAGCTACCTTCATTTATAGAACTTGATATTTTTCGCTCAAATTTATATACACATACATACACATACCTATAGACGCGCTTTAATGTGCAAAAATATGTAGATAACCTTTAATGTTATTATTTTTGTTTTTTTTTTATTGCAGAAAAGTGGGCTATCCGTTATTAAGATTTAAAGAGTATTTTAGTTAAAACAAAAAAGTAATAACATAAACTTATGCAATTTGTGCAGTGAGTGAATAATGAAATTTGTATGATTGTGCCAAAAAAAAGTAAAAGAGTTTTTGATTGTCAATTTTTTCGTTTTTTTTACATAATGGCAAGTGATAAATTATTTTTCCAATTATACAAAAAAGTCAAGCCCTATATATGCCTTTAAAATAAAAGTAAACAAAAAAATTTAACTAGTGCAGTCTGTGTCTCAAGTTCAGTTTATTAAAAAAGAACGAAAAATTGTGTACCTAATAAGAACAATCTTGTGTTTTTTTGTAGCTTATTTTGTGTTTTTTATTTTTATCCAAATTATTTAAATGATTATTTATTGCAAACGATTCGAAAAATTGTTTAATTTTTTTTAATTTAGTTTGTGAAAATAGTGCCCAAATTAAAAAAAAAGTGCAAGACTTTTGATTTGCTTAATTGCATTACTTAACCATTGTCTGTGTCCTGTTGCTATCAATCAATGAATCCCAAAGAAGTTTCAAGTGAATACCCAGAGTGTTGCCTTTCGACTGTTGTTTGTGCAGTGCAGTTTGTTCCCTCTTTATATTCATTTGCCAGTGGTCCATCATTTTCAGTGCACATGTGCGAAAGTGTTAAAAGTACAAAAAAATTTTAGCTGTTTGCGTTTCAAGTTGATTTCACACAAAACACAAAATTCTTTAACGAATTTACAAAACTTTGTGGGTGCGTGAAAGTGAGTCCAATGCTTCATAATGTGTCGTGAGCCAGATTTTTATCATTATGTATATATTAAATATATATATATATATATTTTTTCCATCAATCCATGGCAGGCATATTTACCTTAAAAGAGAACGTCATGTAGCATTTGTTTCAAAATATTCACTTTTAAAATGGGTTTTGCGAATGTTACATTGGTTTTCTTGTGGTTTCTATCAACAGATGCAATTGTGTATTTTTTAAAATATTATTTTTTCTTGTGCGTCAGTGTGGAGTGACACCCAAATAAATGAAAATGAATTTAGTACATACTCTATATATTACCGTGTGTATGAAATTTTTTAAAATTATATTCTGAAAAACTCTGTCAAAGTGCAGAACTCTCGACAAGCAGCAGTAAAAGTAAAGTGTCTGTGAGTGAGTGCGTGCGTGTGTATGAGAGTGTAGCCCATATAACTTTTTCATATTCGAATAACAAAAAAAAAATTTGACAAAATTCAAAATGAGATTTATAAATCACTTGAAGATTTTGATTTAAAAATTAAAAATTTACCACAAAATATATACATATAAATGTATACCAAAAAAAGGAAACAATTTAAGAACATATTTAAATACTATGCCTAAAACTAAGCTTGTAATTGTGTGTTGATTTAATAATATGAAGAAAGTATTTAATATACTACAACAATTTAATAGATCCTTTAATAAACATAATTTACCCAAAATAAATACTGTAGAAATTTATTAAGACAAAGGGGTATATCGGGGACCACTTAAAATATGAGATAAAGTTAACTGACACCAGGTAGGTAAACGACAATACAGCCAAATTTCTGTTATAAAAGATTGACCAGATATCTTAATACAATAATCTTAATTGTATTCAAAATTGTCGCAGCCTTTAGTATGATCTTTAGCGTAGTCTCATACAAAACAAGTTCAAAGTGCTTGAATCACATGATCTCGATTATGTTTCCTTCAAATTTAGTACGCAATATAGCCATATTCTGTCGGGTTGTGTGGCATGTGGCTCCGTCCTGTTGAACCCACATGTCATCGGTACCCATATCTTCAAATCCAGTCCAAAAAAATCGGATAACATGCGGCCATCGTGTGCTCACAGTCACCGTTGGCCGTCCTCGTTTGCAAAAAAGTACTGCCCAATGATATCGACATCTCCCAGCTTCTATATGTAGGGCACACAATATGCTTGCTCGCATTTAATAAATCTTAATTGTATATTGATGATGATTTAGCGAGTTCAATTTACATTTGAACCTTGATTCAATAAAGCCTCCTGTTTAGTGATGAAATAAAACCCCTCGCAAGAAGTTTCGACGCCGCCCATGTGCAAGCAAAGCTTGCATATCATCATAATTTAAATTAAATTTAAATCGTTCGTTTTATTTAAGGCCAACGAAAAAGTTCGATGGCTACTCATTACTCATTTTTACACCAAAACCATTCTCGCGTTGTAAAGGTCAGATCGAGTTTCGAGAGATGGCGTTTGAAAGATGACATTTTGTACTTAAAAAGCTTTTGTGGCAGTTTTGCGATTAGTTGGTTCTGTTTTGTTCGAGCATGCGTCAAAGATGGGCAACAGGCATTGATAGAGAAAATACGCTAATGCAAGGCGGCTGAAAATTTTAAAGGAGTTTATAGTCCTGAAACTATTATAGCCAATCATGCGCAATTTTGATTTCGTCGATTCCGTTCCGGTAATTTCGATGTCAAAGATGCAGCACGCACTGGAAAACCAATAGTCGAAATTGTTGATAAATCCATGGACATTGTCGAGTCCGTTCGATAGGCACACTTTCGATTGCCCAAGAGCTAAAGATTGCACAAAATAAAACTATTTGGAACCATGTGAATAAGGCTTTATACGAAAAGAATCTCGATGCAGGGGGCCACGCGAGTTAACGCAAAAAACTTCATAGCCTGAATTTGCATCTACGAATCGCTGCTGATTCGGAACAGAATCAACCAATTTTTGATGCCTTGCAATGGAAAGTGGGTCACTTACGACGTCAAGCGAAAACAGTCGTGGTCGAATCGCGGTGAATCGGCGGAAACGGTGGCCTAGCAGGATTGACGGGCAGGAAGAAGGAAGCAATCGTCCAGAAGCGGAGAGGAATTGTGTTCCGGCAGGACAACGCCAGACCACACACATCGTTAGTAAATCGCCGCGAGCTTGGTTGGGAGGTTCTTTTGCATCCACCTTATAGTCGCGAGCAGCAACAAAGTGATTAGCATGTGTTCCTGTTGTTGAAATATTTGATTCGGGAGATTTTTTTGCCAATAGGAACGAGAGCTTCTATTCAAGAGGCATAATAAAATTACCTTTAAAAAGGCAATAAGTTATCGAACAAATCGGTGGATATTTGACCTAAATCGGATCGTTCCGATAATAATGGATTTCTTTTTACTATTTTCTATATTTACCATAAACTTAGCCAAGCCTTCAATTTGCACTTTTTTTTCAAATAAAATTTTTTTGCAAACGACGTTTAGTTTGCATTAATACCGAGATTTTCGAAAAGACAAAAATCAATGTTATTGTCAAAAACATTTGATGACATCAACCTTTCTAATGGAATACGTAATTACTTCCTATATGAGGTACATTTTGTAAATTAAATTAAAATCCATAAAATTGATGATCGATGATGATAGATCCTTTTAGTATTGTAAATTGACTGCAGATCTTGGCGAATACACTGAGTTAACCTTTCTGTATTGAAACGGACCTCCAGTCTTTGTGTTAACTGAGTGGCAGAGTAGGCCGAACAAGGGTTGTTGTTTCATGCGATAACCTCAGCAAAAAATCATTACCATTATTTGATACATACAATTCTTTAAAGAATCTCGGAAACTTTTGGTTTTACGAATAATTTATCAACATTTGTAGTGTAAGATCTAAGGAGCAGAAAGGACTGACTAAATAAGGATGAGTTAGTTTACATTTTTGCATTTTTTATATAATAACATCAAAATAGTATAATTTAAGTTGAATGTATATACATATATGACAAATATTACTACGAAAGTATATTTTTATTGCTTTATTCGTATTCGTCATTCAGTCATAATATATGTAGAATACGGAGCAGACAGCAAAATATGAGGGAGTTTCGACTGTATAGGTAACGAAGCCATCTCTTGTAGCATCCCACAGAAAGTTAATCATTGAATAATAACCTTGCATTAATTGCTCACCGACTGATAAAACCACTATATAACGATATCTGTAAGTTATAACGTTACAATGTTATACAAAATTCTGAGCATAAATGATATTTTACCTACCTATCGAAATTTAAAGTTTTAATTGTATTTTTTATTTCTTCGCTAACTTGTGCAGCCAAATGCAAAGATTGCCTCGGATGAAATGTATAGTTGTCATTAAACGTTTTGTTCATTACATGTTTCATGATTATTTCGATGCGTTCTTTGTTCAAAGGATTTTTAGGTTCCAAGCGATATGTAGGCAAAAATCGCAGTACCGGCTATAAATATGTATATATGGAAACAAGAGTTATTTCTTAAATTTGAATGGTCATCAACAATAGCTTACCTTTGGCTGTTGACCCATGGGTACTGGAACATAGCCATGTGGTTTGGTCAGGGATCCACGTTGGCTGCCGCTTTGTTTCTGCATGTTGCATTAAAAATATAAAGATTAGTAGCAGTAGACATTCTCAATAATGCTTTGTAAGCTTATTTGAAATTGTTTTTGCCATAACTAACTTCCTATACGTTTGCTCACTATTTGTGACACATGCGTGACTTGGGTATGTTTCGGAATCCACCCAAAATACTTGTTGTTAGCATGCATTTCGTTACAAGCCTCAATTCATTAAAACCCCATAAAATTACTATGTCAACTTCGAAAATATTTTGGAAATCAATGATTTACCTTCTCACGCTCGTTTCCCAAGCATAGCGTAACTAGTCCCGACCAGTTCGTAGCAGCAGAAGCCATTATATGGCTTGTTAGAAATGTATATTTTCTACGACTAGTTGAAGTAAAAGTAATATAATAAAAGCTATTCATAAAACCACAAATTATGTTATTATAGGAATGGAGTATCACTAATTTGTTTCCCTGTCGTCTTAGCAGCAATACGCTTGTTGAATCGATAATTCATTCGATTCTAGAGCACGGTTATAGTTGTTGGTCTCTTTGTTATTGCTTCGTAATTAATATTTATAACGATAATTATATAATTGGCTGATTTAACAAATCAAATTAAGCAGTTGGAAAAAATATAATTAATTTTTAATATAGTGAATCATAACGAGCTTCCCCTCGACCCAAAGGGAACATTATTTTATTTCCCCTTCGAGTGTGCCCAGAAAACTAATGATGAAAGCAAAAAAACTGCAAACTACAAACGAATCTTCTAAAGATTTTTTAGAAAAATTCTAAAGAATTCAAAAGCAGCAGAACACATCTCTTAAAATGCTGATTTAACAAGAAAAGTAAACAAATCTGTTGAAACAGATACAGAAAGATGATGTTTATGTGCACAATTGTGATGGTAGGCATTCAGTTGAAACGGTTAACACTCCCCAAGTGGAGGCGTTTATTGAATCATTACTGGAAAGCAGCACCAAAACAGCTAAACAAATAATTAGAGTATATTCTTCTTAGTTTTAAAAGATGTATCAATATTAACATAGATCAATACATAAGATACACAGTCACCGAGTTGAAGTTGTATGATGTAAAGATGGTTGTGAATTTTCTCAAAGTGATCTTTGGCAGGAAACAAAAAAAAAAATGGGCTGATAATATATACATTGCCAAGAAAAGCTGACCTAGCTCTTTGACACGCAAAACTGAGCTTCTGTTCCAACTGATATTGCACCGTTTGGGTGAAACTTAAAAAACTGCAAACGTAACTTTGGTATAGACTAAAGTTTGTCGTTCCTTCCAATAAAAAGGGCATTAAAATTCGGAACAGAATCAAGCTAAAGAACTTCGTTTGTGAACGGGAATAATATTGATATAAAATATTCAGATGCAGATATCGAAGGACATATTCGTAGGTAAGTCTTTAATGGTAATATGCATCGAATTTAGCAATGCCATTAAAACTAGAATACACACCATTATTATATGACAAAGCAATTAAGACTTACATCTTGGAGTTTTCCTTTATCTTTTGATAGGATGTCTTTATTCTTGCTTAGCCTATTTTGTGGTAATTTTTCTTTTAATTTCTCTTGGGTTTCCTCTTTAGATTTATCTTGTGATTCCGTTTTGTCACAAGATTTGCCTCTTTCTCCCACTTTACACTCTTTGGGAGCAGTAGATCTACTCAGCTGTCCTTCTGGAGGTTCGTCCGCCATAATTGTTCAATAGTATAAATTTTAATAAAAATTTTAACAATAGTTTTTCTATTTCTATTATTTTAATTTCTGAAAGTAATGATGGATTTTCAAAAGTTAACTGTGTTTAATGATATTTCAATAAATTACATTTGCCATTTTGACTGTTAAGGCAAAGTAATAATGAATCAAGTTCTAACATATTTCAAATATATATATGGGATATAGAAAAGCGTAGAGCCAGATCGAATGATGCATCGAATTGTTTTCGAAAGTTCACATTCTATTAATGCAAAATAACAATTCTGGGAAAAATCGGAAATATTAACAAAAAATCAACTTATTTTGGCTACATTGTATATATGTTCATAATCTTATATTTAAAATGCCCTACTCGAGTCATTTTTAGAAAGTTTAGCCCGGATTCTGGTCTGAAGAGGTGCGAAAATTCGGTTGTCTCTAGTTGTATCTTGTGTTCAGCTACTTGGGGAATGCCTTTGAAAGTGATTGGCCTTGAGAGCGCATTTAATTCGGTAAAAAAAAAAACTATATTTGAGTTGTTTTTTGCGGTTGACTTGCCTCTGGGTAGCACTAATATTGTTGTTTTAAAAAAAACGGTGGCTGAGTGGGATATCAATTTTAGGTATCAAAGACTAAAAATTAGTGTTAAAGAAACGGAATTTCTTAATTTTCACATCAAAAAGATTAAGATACCAAATATAAATATAAAATAATCATTTACATTTCATTTTTATGCTAGTTTAGTGAAGATACAAGTTTTGTACAGTTTAAAACAAAACTTAAGTTCAAAATCAATGGCTGATGCGAATGCACAAATAAAATCCCGGCTGAGTTAAATTACATTACTGGTTAAGAGCGATATTCTTTCAATTGTGACTTCATGAGTAAATTTTTGTTTTTAGATATTTGAAGCTATATATTGGATCCTCTCTTTTGATTAAGAGACTAATAATAATTTTTCAAATCTTAACTGAATTCTCATGAATGACCTAAAAGATTTAACCCAGGGCTAGTTGGTCGTTGCGGTGCAGACGAATTTGGTTGCATTCTCTGACTACTTTTCTTGCAAACGGATTCAGATGTAAGGCTAGCTTTTCCAGCTATTTGGCTTTTTCCTCCGCTATTATTTTCATTACGTACTTAAGGTCTGTGTGTGGATGATATCGTTCCTTAGGTAACACAGTGTAAGAGCTTACCTTAAAACTTTAGAATCTAAAGAGAAGGACTAAAGTTTCAACAAGCTATCGTAGTCGTATCTAAAAAAAAACACTTGAGTTACAACAACAAATACATAAGACTTTATTTAAATTATTATATGTTAATATGTTTTTTGCATTTGGTTTCAGTGTCACTTGCACCTATTTGTTATTATGCTAACATTTACACAGTCAGTTGAAAGATAAATAAAGTGGACATTATAATGTGCATACATTAAACTACTGCATATTTATATATAGTATTCAGTATCTGCATGCATACTCTCATATGAGATATATTTTGGATTTACGAATAGTACATAGTATATTTGTAACAAAATTGATTTTTATAAAAACTACAATACATGGAATACGAGTCCAAAATATATCAAGTACATTTACTATCTTTCGATATTTAATATATATAATTACGCACATGTTTTGTAAATTGATAAAAACAAAAATATTATTTAAGGGGATACGACGCTAACTGTCCTTTGTCCTTGCAATATTCTTTCTGTGTTTACATATATTGTTCGATGTGCGTGTGCGCGCACTAAAGCAAAAGCATACGAATTTTTGCCGAGTTGTAGTTCTAACATCAAATACAAACACACACATATTGATTATAAAAAGAATGGATCAGGTAGTTGTGATGCTGGTGCACTTGGAGGAGGCACACCTCTTTTCTTATCTATTCAAGTTAAATAAGTTGAAAATGTAGCTAGTCCGCGTCGCAGACTTAAAGTTAAATTTTGAAGGTTTTTAATTTTGTTTGAAAATAGTAGAGTATCCCTAAGAGATTCCAAAGTTATTTTTGTTTTTCAGTCGTGTGGTGGTCATGTTCTTGTGCACAGACACATAAAGCTTTAGTAGCGAATTACAATTCGTATATGTGTGTTTTTTTTTTTTTTTTTTGTAAATTGTATAATATTTATTGAGGACACATGTAATGATTATTTTATATATGGTACTCCTATTCAGTGGGATTTATTTGTAACAACATCAATAGTGTATTATGCTGGATTGTTTGGATATAACATATACCAAGTATTAGATTTGCTTTGTGAATGACATAAATTATCTTTAAATGTATCTTTTTTTTGCTGTTTAATTTGTTAATTTTTTTTTCCTTTTTTTTTTGAATGGCAACGTTATTTCATAACGCCAAATTTGGTCCAAATATGAGATAATAATTTGTTTCTTTTTGACTGCCTAATCATTAGAGCGCACTTTACGCAATGAGCCACGATTGAATTTGCATATAGATTCAAGCAATGCCGAACGTGTTGGCTCATCGGCATCTTCTGATGACATATTCGGAGTAGACGACTGCCTCTCAACTGATGTGTTTGCCATGTTGCTGCTAGCAATGACAGCGTTAGAAGCGTCATCATGTGTGTCCAAAGCCGGTCCCGGTGTGAGTGGTGGAGCTGTTGGTTTAAACGAACGATATGCGTTATTACAATTTCGTAACATAAGAACTATGCTAAATAAAGTTAAATATTATTGGTGAAAGATAACTACATTTGATGCCCGCCAATGAGGGTTCTTCAGGTGTTAGTGCGCTGTCTGAACGTTTAAAGGAGTCTGCCGTGCTTAGCCCACTGACAGCAGCTGTGCTGGATGAAGCAGCGCCTGCAGCCGAAAGTGACAAGCGTCCATTGTTTGTTTGAAGTGAACCTTGCTGTCTAAGCTTCGATTGCTTGTGCTCTAATTTCTAAAAAAAAAAAAAAAAAAAAAACAAATTATAAATTTAAAATATTAAAATAAGAAATTAAAACTTTGTGTTAAGCGTGCATTGGATTTCAACTAAGTTGCAAAATATAGATAGTTTTAACTAACTGCTTTTTGTTTTGATTTGCGCTTTTCCTCCTCCGAACTCATTAACTCCTGTACGCGTACGATGCGCTTTTGATTTTTAACCGACTTCTGTTCGTCACGCAAACGATTCTCGGCTTTAATTGATGCCTGCTTGAGCAGTTCCTTTGCATTTAACGACAATTTAAAATGTGGCTTTTCAGCGCTATCTGAGGACACGGTTGATGCGTGTTGAGCAAAAAAGCTATGTCCAATAAGTTGCTCCAAGCTCGGCAGGCCCACTTTACATGCTTCCTTCGAAAGAATGTTCTCCAAAAGACATTCTATTAATGGGTACATAATTATTTAATAATAATAGTAATATTCTGCAGTTTTTAGCATACTTAACGCTTCGGGGCAGTCGGTAAACTGACGTGCGGACATGCACGACTCTTGCAATGGATAGCCCATGGCCATTTCAAATAGTATGTGGCCAAAGCAGTAAACATCAATTGTTTCAATCGTATGAATTTTACTGTGCTGCACGAAAAATGGGCGGTAGAACGCCGGTACGCCTAGCAAGTGATTCTCGATGTCCAGGAGTTTGACGCAATCGTCCACAATGACAATGTTTCCGGAATGTAAGTGGCCTATAAGTAATATCATTAAATAAACAAATATTGGCATTGGTAGCATTTAAAATTGAATTATTCTACACATTCTCAGTAGTTACAATTATTTCCAGCCGAATCACATAATCTTTGATCTAAGTTAATTTGATTTTCTAAAATGCATTTCCAAATTACCGTAGGCATATCCCTTTGAATGCAAAAATATCAAAGCCTCTAAAATCTGTTTTCCATACATGGCAACTTGTTTTAGTGACAATGCAGTGCGGCCTTTTGGATTTCCGTATTTACTCAGAAATGGATTTTTTGGCGTTGCCATGCATAGCACGTCTTTTAGTGTGCCATGCTTGTGAAATCTGCAAGATATAACATCGAATTGCTACACGTCCACTGTAATCGATCAAAACTTACTTTCTTATAAATAGGCAGCCACTTTCTGTGTGCGCTGCATGCACAATCTGTTCAATGTGTGGATGTTGTAGACCTTTTAAGCTTTTTAAAATGCCAGTCATTTCCTTTTCATCGATGTATTTATCCGGTCCGTATTCCAACCATTCGGCGACCATCTCAGCATTAGGATCTATAGAACCAGCATCAATTGAGCCGCCACTACTGCCATTACTACCTGTTGCGAAGTGTTTGCTTTGGTGTGTCTGTGAACCGCTTTTCACCAGCAACTTGTTGCTACTCTTCTCTGGCGGTTTGGGCGTAACTTTGAAATAGTGTTTGCGTAGACGCCAACCTATGGCTCCCATTGTAGCTCCTAATGCCCAAACAGTATCTGTACGTAGGCAAAGCAGAGCATTTTGAACAGCATGATCTAAAAGAAACAATAATGATTGTTGATTGTTTTCGTAAATATTGCATTGTTATGTTATATTATGTACCATGAAATGATTGCGAGTAGCTTTCGGGATCTACAAAGCGCTTGGCTGGCAGCGATGATGCCAATATGGGATTCATTAGTACGGTGTTTATGTAAACTTGTAATGCTTCTTTTCGTGCAGCTATAAAGTCCGGGCGCATATTTCCAAAGAATCGTTTGCCTGGCAATGGCAAATTAATGCCCGATATTTGAAGACATTTATGCAGCTTGTCGAAGTCATTATAACGGCGAAGAACGTTCCAGGAATTCTCTTTATCTGGACCTCTTTGCACACGCAGCAAATATTCCTAAAAATCATTCAATGTAAACAAATACATATGGAAACGGTGGTAAACACTTGTAAAAGTTTGCTTTAAGTCGCGATTTTTGCTTAGCATATGTACCTACTTTGCAAATGCTATCTACATACAGACACAGTTGTATGTATGAAATCATCAACGAATCAGCGGCGTCGCAGGTTATTGATTTTTTCTCAAACACTGTGCACTTAGATCAAATATGTTTAATACGTACCGTATGCCCGTTGACTTCTTCAACTGTTGCAATTTCACAGCTTAGAACTTCGGTGTCATCAATTGGGTATTTTCTTTCATATCGACTTGCAAATATTGCCATTTGTTGGATGCATTTTCAATTTCAAAGCAGGTGCAGGTATCTGCAAGTTTTTTGTGTACGCGCCTGTCTCCACCCTTATTGGAAAAGCTGGATTGCTATTGCTGTAAATAAAAATCTTGTATTACACATTTACTTAACATTCATTAAGTATGTTTTGGTTTTCTTTTATTTTTAGTTATTTACAATTTAGCTTTATCTATTTTGTGGCCTAAAGAATTTACAAACGAATATTGTTATTATTTTATCCGAACAATAGTGTTGCTAACATCTTGCTGCTGTGCTACCTGTTATCTGCAAGTACCCGACTTTTAATAAGTGTTGTAAAGCTGTGCAATGCTTGGCTGCTCGTTTTGCAACATTGTACGATGACATCGATAACTTTGATAACTCACATCACTGACTAGTATTTCTGCTGCGAAGTAGCGACAACTTGTGTTTTTTGCTTTAAAATTAAAATTATATACGTAAGTAAATCGAATTATTGTTTCATCAAACTACAGCAATGGGCATCACCACAACGGTCTTGCGCACCCAGCTTATGGGCTTGATTAACTTTACCGGTACACATAAAGATCAAGCGGACAAGTACCGCCACCTACTGAAGAGTGTGCTATCAAACACCGGTCCGGAATTGATTGATACACTTAAGCTCTTTGTTGAGGCTATTGTCAATGAGCACGTTAGCCTAGTTATATCACGTCAAATTCTTAACGATGTGGGCGTGGAGCTCAGTAAGCTGCCGGATGATATGTCCAAGCAATTGTCGC
The DNA here is from genome assembly GCA_035046065.1 of Chymomyza procnemis. Lineage (NCBI taxonomy): Eukaryota > Metazoa > Arthropoda > Insecta > Diptera > Drosophilidae > Chymomyza > Chymomyza procnemis. The sequence continues at coordinate 2,422,919 of JAWNOJ010000023.1, read as the reverse complement.
ATTTTACACTTGAAAAAGTGCATCCTCGCGTCATTTCATTTGAGGAACAAGTAGCTGGCATACGATTTCATTTGGCCAATATATACGAGCGTAATCAGCTATGGCGCGAAGCGGCTACTGTTTTGGTTGGAATACCTTTGGAAACGGGTCAAAAACAATACTCCGTTGAGTGTAAATTGGGTACATACTTGAAGATAGCGCGACTTTATTTGGAGGACAACGATTCCGTTCAAGCTGAAATGTTTATTAATCGTGCATCGTTGCTGCAAGCTGAAACTACCTCCGAGGAGTTACAGGTGCGTTACCAAAGTACAAAAGTAACACCAAATACCTACTAAACGCAATTTTTAGGTACTCTATAAGGTTTGCTATGCTCGTGTGCTTGACTACCGCTGCAAATTCATTGAGGCTGCACAACGTTACAACGAATTGTCATACCGAAAAATTGTCGATCAAACTGAGAGAATGACAGCGTTAAAAAAGGCTTTAATCTGCACAGTGTTGGCCTCGGCTGGACAGCAACGTTCGCGTATGCTAGCTACACTCTTTAAAGATGAGCGCTGCCAGCACTTGCCGGCTTATGGTATTCTTGAGAATATGTACTTGGAGCGCATTATACGACGTTCAGAGCTGCAAGAATTCGAGGCACTTCTACAAGATCATCAAAAAGCCGCTACACCTGATGGCTCTTCCATACTGGACCGGGCTGTTTTCGAACACAACCTATTGTCGGCTAGCAAATTGTACAATAACATAACATTTGAAGAACTAGGTGCCTTGCTTGACATACCTGCAGCAAAAGCAGAAAAGATTGCATCACAAATGATAACAGAAGGGCGCATGAATGGCCACATAGATCAAATATCGGGAATTGTACACTTTGAAAATCGGGAACTACTGCCACAATGGGATCGCCAAATACAATCACTTTGCTATCAAGTGAATTCCATTATTGAAAAGATAAGCGTCGCCGAACCAGACTGGATGACTCATACCCTTGATCATATTAATTAGTTTTTTGAAATGGTAACGACTCTTTGATTAAATTATTAGAATAACCATTTTAAAAGTTATTTGCGACATAATCTGTCTGAACTGCACTTTGTCATGATGTTACGTTATTATCTCACTCTGCGATGATCCATATTGGTTTTAAGAAATAAATAAAATAATGTAATTAGTCTTTTGAATTTTTTATGCCAATTTGCTTGTTAAGTGTTGCAAAGACAACCCATTTAATTTTACGGAAATGTTAGACTTTAAAAATTGATTTTAATTCAATGCATATCGAACAATATAAAGCTTAGTAGATTTTTTAAGGATTATTTTTATTTAAATAGTGCCGTGACTGCCTCAAAATATGTCTTTATTTGCATTTTTAAGATACATAAATTTCACAAAAATTTTCCTTTAACATCCTTATCTTATTCTTAACTTAAACTAATGGAAAGTAAAAAAGATATTGTACATTTTTTAACATTATATAACAAATGTCAATGTAAATTTTACACTTAAATCTAAATATTTTTCATTAGGTACGCCGTGCCTAAAAATTTCAATAGTGTTGAAACTTTCCTCATTTATACCACATAACTTATAATACATAACTATTATAATTAAAAATGTATATTTGTTGTGAAAATTCAACTAAAAAAAATGTAAAATATCCTAGGTAATTTACAACAATTTTACATTACAATTTAGCAACGTAGAGACCCAACAATAACAAAAATTTCTCTTTATGGTGTTTGTACTCAGAAAAATATTTGTTTCGTGCCGAGTACTGAGAATGACCTGAGTTCTAACTCAATAGCTAGTATATAATCATCCTTGAATATTCGAAGAAGACTCCTCATTTAGCTGCATTTGCGCCAATGTGCGAACAACGACGCCGCGATTGACTGGCGTTAGCCCTTGACAAAGACCGACAACAGCGTCCAGCGCTACATCGGGGCAGTCCTATTAGATTGTAAGGACACATAAGCAAAAAAAAAAACAATTTTGTAGTCACTTTAATGAGCTCACCTCAAGCATTTTTGAGATTGTTGAAATTATAGCATCCCGTTTTACCGAGTTAATATTTTTCGAGACTATAGATTCAGCATTGGTTTGCTCTTGATACCAATTTACCATTTCTTCATTTTTATCCCAGATGTAAGCCTGTAAATGCATTCAAGTTAATAATAAACAATATTATTGAATTAATTTTTAAAATTTTACCTCAGTCGCTCCCTTATCCTCAACTAGCCAACGTCGAAGCATTTGTTTTGCTTGGCCCACGGACAAATTATCCTGCGCCTTTAATATCTTCTTAATGTAAGCGTCTTCAAGTAAAAGTCTTCGAAGACGCCAGTAGAGCAATCGACGAGACTCGCGCCATGGAATAATCTCACTTATGCATTCTTTTTCCAACATGCGTTCAGGTGTATCGTGCAAATCGGCAAAATGTACGGCCACAGTGTGATAAACATGCATCAATACTGCCATTCGCGCCTTTAGTTTTTCCTCTACTTGTGCGGCTTTGGTCTTGTCACCAGCTGCAATAAGCCCATCGTGTTCGGCTTTGAGCTGATCGTATAAATATGGGTCATAATTTTTAATCTTCTATTGACTGCGATTATAAATAAAACTTACCGCAATAGTTGTTGCGTCCAAACGATGTATGGTTTTTATAAGATCTTTTTCCTTATACTTAATTTCAACTATGCCTTCCGGCTCCAACACACCACCGCGTGCTTCGGGATCTGCATACGTTTCCATGTACCTAGGATTTATAAGTGAATCAAGTACAGCCCAAGCGCCACCACGTAATTCTGCGTTTGGTGGTAGATAAATGATCACTGGTTTTTTGTACTCTCGCAGCCCATCGACAATGTAGGCACCGAACTTTACAATTTGTTCGTACATATCTTTCATGCCGCCAGAAAATCCACGCCAATTGGCAAACACTATTAGTGGAAGTTCTTCACGACCAAAGTCCTTGATAGCCTGTGCCGTCTTATACGATGAGTCAGGGTACCAAACTTGACCAGCTTGTTGCAGGGTCTTTGCTTCAGAATCTAAATTGGCAGGGTCTGCTGGCATTTCCACTTCAACCGTACGTGTTTCCACTGCTATAACTCCCACAGGAACGCCACCCAAACGTGCACGACCTGTGACTACGGTCTTCGCCCACGGCGCCATAATTTCAGTCCACGAGTCACGATCAAAGAAGCCATTTTCCCAGTCATTCGCGTTAACGGGATTGACGCGGCCACCCAGCATCCAGCGTGGATCATATGGAGATTTAGTAGGCATAAAATCAATTGGCCGATCAATGCGATCATTTGGTAGAATAATGGGCAAGTCGCAGCCGATATATGCGGGAATGTATGAAAGCCACTGAAGAATGGTGTACACACCATCAAGGTCGATAGCTAACATAGAAAACATCAAATTTTAATCAAATTCAGCCAATAAGACTACAAACAGCTTACCTTCAGTCTTATGAGTAACACCATTGTTAAACATGATTTGTACCCCGCCAAGTTGGTTATTCGATGCGTACACTTTTCGACCAAGAAGCTTGTTTAAAGCGGCATAGCCAGTGAGTATAATATGTGAATTGTCAATCTGTATCACACGTTGACCCAAACGTACAACATACGAGCCAATGCCAATAGTACGGCATGTTACCATTGCAATAGTGACAATCTCTTCGTACGCTTGAGATGTTTCGCCGGCTATGAGACCTGCATACCTAAGGTTTTCAACGCCCAAGCCGTCGTCTTTCCCAATGATATCGGTTATTTTATAGCGCTGCTCACCCTCATCTTCTATTAGTATGGCACGCACGGAATTTAGATTAGCCACCTTTGCATAGTCCTCAGTAGACAGATAAAGATATTTAAAGCCTTTGTCGGGCTCTTCCGGATCCTCCCATGCTATTTTAAACATGGACTTAACTTCCTCCGCCAGCCCAATACGTGCTCCACTGTTTACGGAAATATAAATCTGTTCAAAGGTATCGAAATTTAATTATGGAAACGTACACTAAGTAGGATAATACTTACTCTAGGAACTTTGCGTTGGCGTGCTAGCTGAGAAGCTTTAGCAAATAAGACATCCTCTTTTATGCCAAAAGAGCCAATTAGGTAAGTCAAATCATTGGCAATAACAATAATTTCGCGACCAGTAGGATATTCAGGCGTTGCAAGCACTATCCGCCATGCCACCATTCCGCACTGCAATTTCGAAAGGTTAAACATAATTTACAATAAAGCTACAAAAATCTATGGCCTACATTATTTTCGCCCGGTAATCGTTGCATCTCAACTAGATTATCACCATCCAGCACAAGTTCTACACATTCGAGAAGGATTTTGTCTGGAATTCGTATGTCAACTGTAGGTCTGGCCTTAGAGAATTCTTTCCAGTGTCGTTCAGTCATTTGACGAAACATATCTGGTACATCGTACACATAAGTTGTGCCATTAGATTGGGCCTGGAATCGTTTTTGTTGCAAAAAGTCCTTCGTCATATAGGGTGTCGATATTGGGTGTCCATGAAGCGAGCCTTGTTTTTCACCGTAGGCTTTAAACTTGATCTAAAAAATTAATTATATTAGGGAGTGAGTCAATAATTCTTTTGATTTGCTACTTACAATTCCAGTTTCTGCATCGGTTTGCTCAGTGTACATGGAAATATCTAGGAAGTATCCTGAATCGTTGGCAATGCAAAGACGCACGGCTTGGGTTGGCGACTGCGGTGATTGCCGAATGACCATCTTTAATTCCGCCTGTAGCACACGAAGCTTCCATAATCTAGGCCCATAACGCATTATCATTTTAGTAACAGATTCTTCTATCTTAGCCGGATCCATAATGACGGTTGGTACAAAGTTTAGGAATATATGATTACAATCCGTGCGCTTGGCGTGTGGATGAGAGAAGGCTACCTCAAGTTCATCCATTGCCTCTAGCAAAACGCGTTCACCCTCGTTTTGCAAATACTCGAACGAAGCCTCCTTTGTAATCAAATCGGAGTGACGAATGATAGAGCGAATAAAGAACCGATAATCTGTCACTTCTTGGCCCTTTGATACCTTTGCTTTGCCCAAATATAAATGCATTTTTTGATTTGCTGTGGGCAAGGCCTCCAAATCATAAGTTTTCATACGGTTAAGCTCTAAATGAAATGCAGATGCAGGTTCTAAATGGCGATATATTCTATCTTCTTCGAATTTGTCGCGGGCCCGGTAGGTGAAGAATTTCGGAAATTGCCGCTTCTTTAGAGCGGCAAATGTAATTCTACGTATGCGGCGCTGAAACAGTTCTTCGTTATGTTCCTTGCAGTAGTTGCCAAAGATTTGTGCCATTTGTAAGTCATCCATTTCACCAGTTTCTCTTACCGCAACACTTACAATATGTATAGGCTCGGTGGACTTGGCCTCTTCAGCGGCATTCGCGCGAGAAACCGGGTCAGATAGAGATACATTAATCGATGTGCTGTGACGACTGTCCGAAATGGAATCAACTGCCTCCACTGCTTCTAAAACCTTAGCGCTGACCAAGGCCGGGGAGACAAAGTCTTCAAGCAGATCTAAAATCTCATCGGAGTACATTTCAAAATGTTCAAATGAGTCGAATGCGGCAATGGCACCGGTACGCACAAACGATGAACCTAAATTCTCGGTTGCCACTTGGTCGAGACCTTCAGGTGAGGACATACGTGAGAATAATCTATTGGGATGGGCGGTAGGTAGTAAAAATTGAAAATGCACTAGTGGCAAGCCTCCTGAGAGTTCCAAATGCTGCAAACAGGTAAGCTCATAGGATGTATATGCACGTCTTACGTACACTTCCAGAGCTGCATTACATACAGCTCGATTCGAATGATAGAAGAAATCGTGTAATATATCAAATATAGATGTTTCCGACAAAATGAGACGTTGCAGATTTTCCGGATGGAAATCATGGCCGTACATGTCCACTGCCGATAAAAAGATCGATTCCATTTGGTTGTGGCGCAGTTCATATGCTGGTTGATGAGCAGCAATTAGCACTTGCCTTGATCTAAGAGCAACACGAGAGTGTTCAGCTCGGTTGAGCGAGGTTAACTCGCTTAGAGTATTAGCTAGTTCATCGGTTAAACCAGGTTCATTAGCCCAAAGATGATCAATTAGCAGTGTAACCAACAAGTTCTTCTTCGCTACTTGGGAATGCGAGAAGATGGTGTTGACCACCGTTTGCATATCATCTTTATTGCGTTCGCGCACTAAGCCAACACACTTGTCGTAGTGACCATGTTGGAATTGAGACTCAACATCATAGTACTGACGCAGCAGTTCGTGTACGGCGGTCTTCATGCGTCCACGTATTCCATTACGATAACGTTGCACTAATTGCACTATACTCTGGGTGGTAAGAAAGAAGACATCACGGTCGGCACGCTTTTGCAATGTGGCAGCATGGCTGTCTATCACACTGGCAATTTGCTGAGAAGGAAACTGCGCAAGAACACTGGTAATATTACGCTCATATAGAGTCATAAGTTTTCGTATCTTTTTTTCCACCGAAATAGGAATGCGTCCGGAAATCGAAGCAATTACCTCCTGAAGTTCCAGCAGTGGCAACGAGGGATCACGTAGGCTTTGCATAAACTTTTCAATGATATCACGAAGACGTTGAGCATTAAAAGGCTCGGGCAAGCAGTAACCAGCTAAAGTATTCTCAAGAATTAATTTGTAAGTATTATGAACTCGATTTAGTTTTTCGGGCACAGGCGAATTCTCCGATTGTGGGAACTGTGCCTTGCATGGTTGCGCCTTTGTTACCAGCGAAGGATCGTCTAATTCAAGGTGTCCTAAAAGTGAACCAGCGTCAAGTACAGCGCCTGGGCGTCGGACAAAAGTAACGGTGCCAGCTTCTTGCGATGTCAGAGTCATGACCATTTTCATAACTTCGATTTCAGCGTACGCCTGACCTTTTGTTACATGCGCACCGTCTTCAACTACCATGTTAATAAGTTTTCCCGCAGATGGACTACGTAAAAGCGACGGGTCGTTTTCTTTTTCAAAAACACACGTTTGATTTCCGATAACTATGCGATAACGATCGACCTCCTCCTTCATGTAAGTCGTGTAAGACGCGCCCTCAAAAGAAATCAATAGGCCGCCATCGGACAAGCGGTGTACTTCAATCTCTTTGAATGAGTTGTTCATTAACAAAAAGTACGAGTTTGGACCGCTTTTAGCTGCTTGTACTTTGTATCGTATACCATCGTTAATAAGTTCTACATCCAGCACGTTTGTTAACGTATTTGCGGCTTGTATTTGACCCTTTTCCAATGAGGTTTGGAAGCTTGAGAACGACTCAGTTATATGCCTATCGGCTATGTGCAATGAGCCACACATGACGCCCAGAAGTATATCAGGTTTCTCCGATTGCATGCGCTCTGCAATCAATGCATCAAGCCAAGCGGTATCAATGCTGTTATCCAGAAATCGATTTGTTTCGAGCAGCGTAATCAAGTACTCTACAGTTGTACGAAAATCACCTCGAATGGACAATTCCTTTAAGGCAATAACAAGATTCTCACGCGCCTGCTGACGATTTTCACCCCATGAAAAGCAATGGCCAAACTGTGAGTCGGCGAACTCGTGCAAGCCACCAGAGGCAGCAACACTAAAGTAGCCCCATACGTTTTTACTTGAACGGAAGTTAAGCTCTTGTACAGTTCCTGAGCTGGGTTTAAAGCCTTCGTCCGGGTTTTCTGACGTAATACGGGCCGCAATTACGTGACCTGATGGACGCGGTTTGTTGACAGGATTCTCAAAGTCAATAACCGAAGATCCCCAAGGCGATTCGCCATATAATAAGCGTATATCCTTTAAGCGGTAAAGTGGAATGCCCATGCCTATTTGTAGTTGGCAGGCTGGTAAGTTTACATCGGCTACCATCTCCGTGCATGGATGCTCCACTTGCAAACGCGGATTTAACTCGAGAAAGAAATATTTTCCCTCTGGATCGTAAAGATATTCAACTGTACCAGCGCTAACATAACCGACCATTTTTGCCAAGCGCACAGCGGCCTTTTCCATGTCTTCAAACACCTCAGGTTGAGCCACAATAGCCGGTGCTTCCTCAATAATTTTTTGATGGCGACGTTGTATGGAGCAATCGCGTCCAAATAAGCTTATGGCATTGCCGTACTGATCAGCCAATAGTTGAACCTCTAAATGACGCGCTCCCCTTGCCAGCTTCATAACAAAAATGGGCGATCCAGGCACTTCGGCTTGCACTTGACGAAATAGAGCCGGAAATTCTTCAGCAGTATCGACGCGACGAATTCCCTTACCACCGCCACCTTCGGAAGCTTTGATCATTACCGGGAAGCCTAAAAATAGTAATACCCATAATTAATACACATAAACATGTCTCAAGTTTTACGTTATTAAATATAATTGAATATAAAATTGTTAATATTAATTACTATTCAAAGTTTTTAGTTGTTTTCTTGCCTAGATTAAGCCTTTTCCCTGAGTGCAAGAAAGGAGAAATAACGGACGAATTGGATTACCCTTTTAGTAAAGTAAGGTTTTGTTGAAAACAGTTTGTTTTTGCTAATCTTAGGTTTTGATTCTGCAAAAAGCATAGAAGCCCAAAAAGAAATTTTGGTGGAGTTGAATCAACTTTTTATTTGCGTTATATTATGTTTAAAAAAAATAGATTTTGTTTGTATTACAATCGTAATTTGCTTCATTCGTAAACACAGAAAGAGCGTATTTTTAACCTTTAAAAATATACGTTTTTAGGTTTCTTTGGACTGCAATATTTGAGCAACTTATGCAAATATTTAGTTTCATTAAAGATTTTATTATCGGCTAACATTGTCGAGATTTTTTATAACTATCAATAATTTGCTTCTACTTACCAATTTTATTGACTGCAGCTAATCCTTGCTCAACATTTGTAACACAACCTCGTGCAAAAAGCTCACTTGATATTTTGATTTTCTTTCCACTATACTGCGCTTTTAGTTCAGAGCCGGACCACGGCAAAGTGGGTATGTCAGCAGTTTGGGCTACTATTGAGGAAGCTACCTTATCGCCAAGTGCCCACATAGCACGCTCTGGTGGTCCAAGAAAAACTAGGCCTTCTTTATGTAATAACTCCGGCAATTTAGGATTTTCCGATGCATGACCCCAACCAGCCCAAACAGCCTAAAGCGTGTAAAAGAAAAATTTTTGCTTATAATACAATCCAATGTAATAAACATGCAATGACATCATTAACATTATTTTCTATTAACGAGATACAATGTGTTCTCATATTTTAGTAGCACATTGTCAATAAACAATAATAGTTACTTAAGATATGACACTTTGAACCTCACGTCTGTCAATTTAAGTGCTATTACACCTATGGGAGTATGCTAAAAATACCTCGCACCAAGATATTATAAATTATTGTGCGATGCAACCAGTTACGGCATACATATGTAAACAAAAATCGTATGACTTGGAGAGCTAAGCGAAATGTATACGGGTTGAGTTACAATCCCAGTTAAAAAAAAAAATTTTGTTTACCTGCACTTGAGTACGAAGTGCAATATCTACAATTAGTTCGACATTGGCATAGTTGTTATTGTTGGAACCACCAGGCACAGGAACGTAGTGGTCAGCCATCTTAATATACTCCGCATTGGCTTTTAAGTCCTCAGGCGTAACCATGACCACAAAGCGTACGGCACGTTCGTTTTTAAACATTTCATAGGACCAGCGGCGTATTGAGCGCATACATTTGACCGCTGCAATGCCATTGTTAGCGATCAGAACGCGATTTATAACGCGAGTGCCACCAAAACGTTTAACAAATTCTTCAGTTGTGGCTATATGAAAATCGCGATCCTGATAACGATCTTGGCCCAGTCCAGTACCTCGCGACATACTCGGCCTTAAAATATAAATAAAAACAGTTTAATTGCGTATTCCAAACGTTAATCTCTTGTGGAAGATTAAAAAAAAAACTAGGTATTCCGTCTGCTAACTCTATGCTACACACAACTAGTAGTCATAAAAACTCAACAAACTTAAAAGTTAGTATCATGCTCATGTTGCACAGTGTTAAATGTCTTATATGTTTTGCTCTGTTATTGTATAAGAGTGTATTTGTGGGTCAATGTTAGAGCTTGTGAAGATCAAGAGATCAGCCGATCATTTATCGCGCAGCAAATTTGTATACAACAACTTTTTGCCAAACAGGTTTGCTCAATTATAGGTGTTAGCTGAATTCTTTTGCTATGTTTACGTTTCTCAAAAATGGATGAATGTTAGATAGTACAAAGTCAAAAACCAAAACTCATTGCAAATCAAAGCGCGTTTTGAATAACTAATTTTGGATATTTGCATATCTCAGTTGTATATACATTAATTTGTCTATTTGTTCAATTTACTTTAGTGTACCGCTGCTGACTGGGACTGTGAGCAGCGATATTGTGGATTCGTTGATATTGCAGCTGCTGGTGCTATGCTCATGAGCCTGGTTTAAATGTTCAACGTCTACAAAATGTGGTAAAGATGAGCTAGCATTCTCTTTATTATTATTTGCTGGTAATGCTGATGGTGCTGCTGCTGATGATGGTGAGGGAGTAGCTGCAGCTGATTGATGCACTTCATCGGTAGATTCAACAAGTACAAAACGTTTGCTGGCGCGACGTTTCAACATATTGGTAAGCGCAATTAAAGCCAAAAGCATTCACAGTCAAACCAATACACTTGACTTAAATTCGTTGTTAACCAAATATTCAATTAAATAAAACAATCTATGCACTAATTTTTTTCACACTTTCACCGATAATCATAACATTTAAATTAAAACTCAACAATATTTAAAACAAAACCAAAATCAATGCCAACGTTGCATGAATAATCAAGCAAAAAATGCGAGAAACTATTTAAGGCCAAAAAGACAACGCAAAGTGGCAGCTACCGCCAGATACGACCACTGCTCGAAAACTGAAAATGAGTGTCAGTAGTAGTTAGCGTTTTGTCGTAGTCAGTGCTTTGAGCGTTAAGGCGTTGCTCATTGCCGTTTAAAGTTACGTTAAGTTAGCAGCACATCCCAAGTGTCCGCTTAATATAAGTCGTAGTTACTCTCATTATGACAAATAGCCTAGAGCTGGGCAGTGTATTGAGGCTATTTATGAATGGAATGGACATATGAGTGCGTAGTGCTGCAATTTACTGATTGTATCGAATATAAGAGTCTTTGAAAAGCGTGCGCGTGCTCTCTGTCTCTGGTGTACTCTCTTTGCTGTTGAAATACCGGTTCTCTTTGTAATAATTATATTTTTTCATAAACATTTTAATCTAACTATCATGCTATCTCTCTCTGTGAAACTCATGCGATGGCGGCTTTTTCATTGTTTTGGCGGAATCGTCTGTTTTTTTTTTGTGTGAGATTTGTATAAGAGTAAGAACTGCACCTACCTTAAACGTTTGCGGCGCTCTGATATATCATTACTCTGGCGCATGTCGCTTTGCATCTTTTGCGGAAACTCATCATTCGCTTCACCAGCCTCAAGGGCAGCTTTATCCTCAATTTCGTCGCCAACCTGCATATAAATGCAAATTTGTTAATTTTGTGCGTAAATATAACATAATATTTTAAATATACCAAAAAACTGGGACGATCATTCGATTCCGCCTGCGTAGACATTGTATCCGCCACATCTATAGATGTTGTCGCTGTGCTCATGTTGTTATTGTTTTTATTGCTGGCTATATGGTTGTTGTTGTGATTAATATTAATGTTATCGTTATTAAAATCGGGCAGGGGAAAATCCTTCAGCTTTTCACAGGTGTCCTCAATCTCAGCTGCTAGACATTCGTTAGAGAACTTTACTTTTTTAATGCAACCTTTGGACAATTGCTTCTCACTGGTTGCTTTTGTTTTTGGTACTATTGTTGCTGTCGCTGCTGTTGTTGGTGGCACCGCTGCAATAACTCTGGAGTTGCCTAAAGTAGCAGAGACAATAAATTTTCTTATGTTTATACAAGTAAGTTGTTTGTATTGTTTGAGTATACATAATTAAAAAATACAGCAAATGCAGCATTTTGTAGCTTATATGATTGCTTACTATAAAGATTGTTGTTTTTTTTATCAACGTTGGATTGGGATTCGTTTGCAGCGTTACTGTTTACTTGAATTGGGGCAGTGGATTTGCTTGTTGCACCTCGCCCGAAGAGCAAAGACAATAAAAACGCGATTAAAGCCAGAGTGCCTAATAGTGCAATGTACATTGGCCAAAAGTTGTAATGTCTAAATAAAATACATATGCTAAAAATCAATTGATGCAATTTAGTTTGTCGCAGTATTTGTTTTGCCAATGCGCAAACAATGAAATTTTTTAGTGCTTTTAAATTGTACAAAAGAAATTAATTTTAGGGGTCTGCATAATCTCCATTATTAAATTAGTGTCAAAAAAAACTAAACATAATTAATATGCGAATTATGCAAAACGAGTTTGTAAGCACTACAAACGTGTAAAAAAAAATCATTAAAAATTTAAATGAAAAAAGCAAAACCGAGAGCTGACAGCTACTTTAATATACATATGTATTTTGCTTATATATGTAGGAAAATTTAAATTAAGAGGTCAATGTATTTCGAATTACAATATACAATAATACAAAACTGCTTGTGAAACAATTCAAATAGAATTTGAACGATAATTGAAAACTATCAGTTGCTACGCATATTATGTATACGCAGTGTATGCGCTGCACTCTGAATTTTTTTTTCTTAATTTTGCATTATATTTTAACAATGCTTCAACAAGATATATATGCTTTATAATGCGAAAAACTTTTATTTTTTTTTTTTTACCACTTATGATTAACTATCGCGCCAAGTAAGCTATGTAAGCAACAAGTTCCGCACGAGTGCTACTGTATTGACCAACGTTTTGAATGTGACTGAAAGTGGGGCTACCTTCGATTCCTCTAAACACTGCCGCCGATAAGTGCTGTGCTGCTGCTCTTCACCCAACTGGACAACGACGACGACGGCAATTCGTCAGCGTCGCAGCCGGCGTCACTATCAACTAGCACTTATGCTCGCTCACCTAAATATACGTATCGTGTGCGTGCTCAGGTTGTTGTGCTTGTATGGTAATCACTCAGAGGTTTCATAGGTCGAGGCACACACACGCACACACACGCATACACAACAGCATGCTGCTGACAAAACACAAAAGTGTATTATTTATTTACATTTATTTTTGTGTTCGTATGCTGAAGAGGAGCATGCTTGAAATTTAACTGAGTTAAAGTTGCCGGCAAGACTGTTATCGATAACACAGACAACTCGCATCGATCAGCTGTTGCCCACAAGTTAGCTTTGTTTTCATTATTTTTATTTTTGTGCCCGCTTTCAATGTCAAGGATTTTGCGCACATATTTAGGTTTAATCTTTTAAAGGTAGTTTTTGTTTTTTTTTTTAAATTTTATTTTTACTTGACACTAAATATGTGCTGTACAAGGTCGTGCTAGTATTAACGTAAGCAAGGCACTAGGCTAGATGATGCAAAAACCCAGCAGATGCACACATATAACTGCGTTTAAGTTAAACGTCAGCTTAGATTACAACTAATTTAAGAAAAATTGATTAAACTTTCGTAGACTCGATTGTGCTCACAATTAAATTAATGTATGTACTTGCTGCTAGCCATAGGCAGAACACGCGACGACGTCGCGTCGCGTCTCATCCGCTTTGTTGTCAACGGCGAGACGTCGAACACTTTAAGTCAGCAGAGGTTTTTTAAAAGTCATAAAAGAAACAATCTGATAAGAACATCGTCCGATTTTCAAATATAATTAGTTGGACATACGCGCTAAGCGCGACAACAACAAGCTATGAATAATACTTTTGAGTAATGGAATATACCTAATAGGTGTTACCTACAATTGGTGGCAGTCCGCAGTTATGCGCGTGCCTAGACAGTCTAGTAAACAGCCATTGAGTTTTAGGGTGATAAGGGCATGTTATATTGGGTGCAAAAATATAAGAGAGAGCGTTGTGTTTGGGGATTAATACCAAGAAGCAATCAGCAAAGATTCAAGCATTAAAAATAAACAATTTTATTCCTCTTGACTCTGCTGTCATGGCTGCAAAGGCAGAGTATGGAGATGTCTTATAGCGTCTTTTTTTAATAGCTTCAGGGAGTGTCCTGTACCTACTGTCTCCAATAAGTGCATTGAGTATTCTACAGAAGTTATTGCCCAATTGGTAAATTTTCTACATCCTATTAACACAAAACCTAAAGGACTTAGAGTGCCCTAAGTCTAGTGTTACGCGAGTAGTGCACCGAGAATAGTAACTGGGATATTCTCTTGAACCTATTGACACAAAAAATAGTCTTTATGGTGGTGTCCTAAGCTTGCAGTGTTACGCGTGAAGCCCACTAGGTATCGTCAGGAATTTGTTGCCCAATTGGTAAATTTTCTACATCCTATTAACACAAAACCTAAAGGCCTTAGAGTGTCCTAAATCTACAGTGTTACGCGATTAGGGCACCGAGAATCGTAACTGGGATATTCTCTTGAACCTATTGACACAAAAAATAGTCTTTATGGTGGTGTCCTAAGCTTGCAGTGTCACGCGTGAAGCCTACTGAGTATCGTCAGGACTTTGTTGCCCAATTGGGAAATTTTCTTTGACACAAATCAGCCCAGCTGGTTCATTACGATATTCGTCTGGTTCTATTCTCCTTGCTTATGTGAATGTGTGCTGTGAGGACGTTTGCCGCATAACCTACATGAATTAAAATCGGTAGTAACTAGGCAATTCTGTAAAACCTATTGACACAGATCAATCCAGCTGGTATAGTAGGATGTTCTTCTGGATCTCTCCTCTCCTTTACAAACTTACATACATACATGTTCATTGTTTTTTATCCACATGTAATGTAGCGATTTTGCAAATTTAATGACGTCGACCGAGAATTATGATGATGATGATGATGATGATAATGGTGATGGGCATATACACCCATACACACACACACACGCATACACATACTTCAGTAACGTTACACACCTACACATGGCGCGATATGTGGAGCCCAATAGAAATCAAGGTCAGTAACAGTACTGAGAGAGAACAAGAGCGCAAAACAGAGAGCGCCTGAGACAAAGCATATTGAAAAATATGCTGATGTTTTGATAATAGCAAAACTTATGCAAACAGTTTAAAAATATAAATAAACATACATGGAATATTACTTTATTTGAGCTTGTATGAAGCTTGTGTTCTACCCTTTAAACTGAAAGGGTTAATAAACCACGCTTGGTGCTTTTAATTTAATACATATGCATGTATGCGCATAGAAAAAAAAGAAACATGCATACATATGTAACTAATTGAAAATTTATTTTTGTTCTCTAATTAACAAACGGTCATTGACTTACTAGTCTCCATTTTATTGCGTTTTGCACGTTTCTTATTGTTTGCAATTGTCACAATTAACAGTTTTTTCCGGTTACAATAACTTCTGCAACCGAAATTATATGTAAAACCAAGCGCCGGATTAGTTGTAGTTTGAGGAAGTATTTTAAAAAAAAGCCTTAGCTGATCCACTTTTAGTTTACGATTTTGTTCATGACACTGTGGTATCTAATATGTTTCAGCTTAGTGCACTCTTTATTAATTGATAATACTTGGTTTAAATTAGATTTACTTTATTTTCAATTCAATAGCAGAAATTGCAGCAAACAGAGGTGCCAGATATTTTTTTCTATTGTAATGGCAGTGCTACCGGACTTGTAAAACTATGGCGCTGCTAGCGCTGGTTAACTGAAAAACGCGTTGGCAGCCCCACTAGCAGAATTTTTGCAAAGGGGAAATGTTAGCAGTAGCGTTGGTGCAACACACAAGTCGCATGTTTGTTTTGTTTATTAAGGATTAATATAATTTGCAAAAGAAACCTTAACAACATGTTTGACGTAGAACCCATAATTGCTGAGCATAAAGATGTTATACACGATGTTGTTTTTGATTATTACGGACGCCGCATGGCAACATGCTCCAGTGATCAAACAGTAAAAGTAAATATAAAACGCCAGACATGCATTTAAATGTTATAATTAGTTTGGACTTAATATTGTTATTAACAGATTTGGGATGAGGATGAACACGGTAAGTGGAGCGTCACAAGCACCTGGAAAGGGCACTCGGGTTCAATTTGGCGAGTATCGTGGGCACATCCAGAGTTCGGACAAGTAGTGGCTACATGCTCATTCGATCGTACTACTTCTGTTTGGGAAGAAGTAATTGGTGAAAAAGTGAACGCCTCCAATGCACCGCCCACTCGTAGGTGGGTACGTCGTACCACGCTTGTAGATTCGCGTACAAGCGTGACTGATGTTGAATTTGCGCCAAAATATCTTGGTCTGCTTATTGCAACTGCATCCGCCGATGGTATTATACGCATATATGAAGCACCCGACATAATGAATTTATCACAATGGCCAGTGCAGCACGAAATTGCAAATAAGCTTTCACTTAGCTGTATTTCGTGGAATACATCCACCTATATGGTGCCACAGTTGCTTGCGGTTTGTTTCATAGCTTTATGTCTTAAGCATCATTTATAATAGAAATCTTTCATTATACAGGCTGGCAGCGATGAATCAGCTACACCAACAGGAAAAGTTTTTATATTTGCTTACAGCGAAAATGCGCGCAAATGTGTTAAAATTGAGACTGTAAATGATATAACAGATCCAGTGACAGATGTGGCATTTGCTCCCAATGCAGGACGCACTTTTCATATGTTAGCTGTGGCAAGCAAAGATTTATATATAGTCAACATACGCGGTGGCACGTAAGATTCGGTGATAACCTTAGCCAAAGCAAGTCTTATCTTTTCTTTATTATGTAGAGATTCAACAGGAAATACAAAGCTTGATCTGCAAACTATAAAATTCAGCGAACATAATTGTCCTGTTTGGCGCGTTTGTTGGAACATGCTTGCCACAATGCTTATTTCTACTGGCGACGATGGGTGCGTACGCATTTGGCGCATGAATTATGGTAAACAATGGAAATGTGCTGCTGTACTCAAGGCCGAAGGTGGTGGCCCAACATACGAGCCTGCCCCACCTACCTTGGCCACGACTGCGTCAGCTACGGCTAAATACTACAAAAAAGGCACAATAAGCAACCAAGTGCCCTGGCATTGATACTACAGAGTCTAAGTGACTGACGTTTTTGTTTTTTGATTTTGTCATTTAGAAAAACTAGCACCATGTTAAAAAATAAAAACATGTTAGGAACAATAGATTTGTGTACTTTCGATTTGGATATCTATTGCATAAATGTGGACCTTTGTAATACTTTCCACTTCAAATAAATCTTTAAGCAAAACGCCTAAATTAATCATTTTGCGTACTTACTTTCCCATCTTACAAATATTTGAAGGCGTTCAGCATTATGGCATGTCCGCCAACGGGAAATAAGTATTTGCATTGCAATTTTCGGTCTCCACATTTGCGGCGTTTTTTGTGCCTATTGCATTAATATTATTATTTTGTTTAAATGTCACGTGTTACATCACAATTATAAATGTTTTCTTTTTTTTTAAGTGAGATTAATTTATGTATTCCACAAAATTTAATTCAATATTTTCATTGTATTTAACATTAAGATTAACATTTATAACTAATATAATGGCTCATGTTAGATATGCAACAGTTTGGGAAAATTACTCAAATTTGTTTTTTAGACAGCAACAAGAAAATGTGTTGGCACAGCATGTTCATGTGTGAGTTCGTACATATATACTGCATGTACGTTTGTTTATATATAATCTTCTATCTCTGTAAGAGCACATAGCTCTTTCATCAGCTGATAGCTATATACATACATATACATATATTAAGTCTAAAATGAATGAAACTTTTGCTCAGCATAACAAATCAGCCAGTTAAGTTCGACAATGTAATAAGTACACGACTTTAGCGTATTGATATTTTTTTTATTAAAATGCTATCATTTGGTCAATGGCAGCCAATATTTAATTATACCCTAAACAATATGGTACAATATTATAATGCACTATATTACATTTGTGCAAGCCGAAAATATTTGTAATACGCAGAAGAAAAACTCAGAGAGCCCTCTAAAGAATGATCAGGGTGATAAGAGATTTATACACTCATGTCTGTTCGTCTGTATGACAGTTTGTATGTAATCGATCTCATGCTTCAATCTCAAAAACGATAAGAATTAACTTTAGTTTATTTTAGTTTGATATCGGCAATATATGACACAGGGATATTTTGCACCAACTCAGTAAAATCAATATCCAAATTCAGCGCTTAGAAGTTATGGAATATTATCATGCACTATGTCAAATTGGTTTCAAATCGATTGATTACATCATATATCCCCCATTCTTGTGCAAAATGCATTTTATTGTGTTTGTTTATAATAAAATCCAAACCAACGTCGGCGTTTAAAAGTGTTGACTAAAACTTCAGTCAGACATGTGATTGTTAATTTTTTTGTACACATGTACGCGTCAGGGGTGACTCTTTCAAGCCAAAATATTAAACAGCTCAGTTGTAATACGCAAAACTCCACTGGTTTTATTATACTTATTATTTTCGAAGATTTTCGCATCATATTTTACAGTTCGGTGACCTTAGGTCTATTGTATCTAAGATCTATGGATGGAAATAAACCAGTCGCTATCCGATGTTATGATTAGCATTTTGATATAAATATCTTGGGGTCTTTCACACCTTTTTGCCGTTACATAAATAGCAAAGATTTTGTATGCCCTTGGTACCTTACATGTACTTTACTTTAGGTGGCCATTAGAAACCGTTGTTACAGCCGACATCACTATCTCTCGCCAGGCTTTGCGCGTGCCTTCCCCAATTACTCACTTCAAGGAAATATAGTTTCTCATCCGCTTTGTTCTTTTATCTAACTCTATATCGCCCCTTGGTCTTACTTCGTCGGTTTTCGCAATGATCGCTTTTTTTGCTGGAGCGTCTTTAGCCATACGAACAACATAGCTGAGCCAACGCCAAAATACGCAATAATTTGGCGTAATACGTCGTTGTGGAGCTCACACCGACGTTTTGGGAGTAATTTTTCTCTCGAATACCCAAAGCGCAGTAGCAAGCGTGTGGGACTGTGTCACGGATGGATGCAACCTTACAGGTATGGGGTATACAAAATTGAGTCTTTTTAGCGACATTAGCCTAGAATGTTCAGTTTGTTGGATAAAGTAGATCTGAATTTTCATTACGTGTGCATTCTCACAGAACTGAAATGAAATGAAGCAAAAAAGATGACGATAGAGTCGGGTGCCAACGTTGCACTTTTCTGCAATTAAATTATCTTGCTTAAGTACTTAGTTATGATTTATTTAAAAGTAAACAACTTTGCAATAAGCACAAAAAAATTATATTTGTTACCGAAATATTTTTGATCCCGACCCCAATAATATGTCAGCTTAAAAAGTTTAGTCTTTTGTTAGTAACTATATAATCTTTTGGAGTTCAAAATAAACTTATTCCTTATGACTAAGCTGTCATTGCTACAAAGAAACAAGGAGATATTATTTTTAAATCCTGTTCGAAAGGAACAGTGGCCTACAGTTTATACGGTTTTAAATTAGTAGTCATTTACTTAGAAGTTTGAACAAGCGAAATGTATTTTTTTCGTACCCTAATATACTGCGTATAAAGTTATTTTCGTCAATATTAATAATTTTTAAAATCATTCGAAACTATCGGATTTTATACCAAGGACAGACTGATTACTACAGGGACTTCAATGACATTTTTACAGATGAATCCAAGCTGACTTGCGTCAGGTTAAGTAAAAGGGTCTTTTAGGAGCAACTCAACATTCAGAAGTCTTTCCGATTGCGTGGGCTCGGTAGCGTTATTCAAGCTTAGATCCTTGCACTAAATGAGGCTCTGATCTATCATCACACCTCATTCCTGGACCACTTTCTTTTTTCTGGATAAGAAGAATGATTATGTCGATGGCCTAACAAGACATAAATTCAGGTGTATAGTACAATGTTAACACAACCCATTGTTCCGCCGACTTTATCGCTTCTAAAGTCGGAAGTCGATTATAGGATACTGGTGATCTCACAGCAACTGGCTGAGTCGCTTTTTAGGTATACCTCTGAATTGGGTATATTATAAAAAAAAAACATTGATATTTCGCAACAGACCATGTGCTAGTCCTTAGTTAGCAGCCACTATAACCTACTCTAAACCTATATCATCGGTGAGAGTTTCGAACGTTTTCATTATTTTACGTAGCCGTATATGGTCATAAATTATGATTAGTAACAACGGCCAAAACTCAACGAAGCGTTCATTTATGTGCCATATATTCGGTGAATTGCCACA
This sequence comes from Chymomyza procnemis, assembly GCA_035046065.1. Taxonomy (NCBI): domain Eukaryota; kingdom Metazoa; phylum Arthropoda; class Insecta; order Diptera; family Drosophilidae; genus Chymomyza; species Chymomyza procnemis. Next base: position 2,402,494 of record JAWNOJ010000023.1, on the reverse strand, counting down.
AAAGTCGGTAAAAGTCCTTTAAATAAGTACACATTTGTAATTCACATATGCATATGATATTCGGAATAATGGCCACCTGTGCATAAATTAAACACATGCAAATATAAACCAGATGGAAACCTGTTAAATTGCCGGATTAGTTGGGTTTTCTAGTTTTGACATCAATATTTAACGTGTTTAGGCACTTTACTGAAATTGCTTTCAAGAAAAAAACACAGAAATCCATTTGAATGTCGCGCAATATTTCACATATTTGACTTGAACCGCAATAAAAATATAACAACTATTAAATATCGCAGACATTTCAGTAATGTACGTATTCGGCTCAATAAAATCACCCTATTGCGCTGCTGTTTTGGTGTTCGTAGCTCTGGCGTATTCCGAAGATTGAACACCAGCTACGAATGAGCGCTTGTTTTGTAGTGAAATGCTAGCCGACCAAGTGTAAAACCTTGAAATGGTATCCTGTAGCCGAACGATTGTCTCTAATTGGAAGTTTTGACGTGTATATTATGTTGATGGTGTTGGCGTTGATCTTCGGCCGGTGGCCCACCCTCAGCGGGTTGTGGCTTATAACCAAATGGGGTGGATTTTGAGATATGCATATAGCGTGGGAAGTCAAAGCGCAAAGGTCTCTCACACGTGGCAATCGCCAGCCGTGAATATACGTAAAGTATTGAAAACATTTATATTTAACTGGTATAGTTAAATTAATGCGCAAAAGATTGTTTTATTTCAATAGCGAAAAAAAATGCTTCAAGAAATTATAAGCGGGTTGAAGAGTGTACGATTTCAGCTTTTTAAGGGTGGCTTCGGTTACTTGGGTACGGCAATACTGTGTTCTCCTGCTAAGTGGACATATTTTGACCCATAAGAATAAAATAATTCTTAGTAAGCTAGTGCCTATCAAATCAATATGCAATATTTTTCCAAAATTCTATTTTTGTTTCATTTGCGGCATATTTAGATTTTTTCTAGGAAAATGACTAATTTTTCAAGTTTTTCGGTCATTCCATTACTTTGGAGTGCTGTAATTTATGCTATTTTAGCTTGTTTTCTTAAAACTAATTTAATTTTTTAAATCCTTAAAGAACTAACTGCACTTTGTGGATTTTTACTATCACATCTCTTGTTATAAACAGATAAATAGGTCAGAAATTTCCAGCTCCTCTTTGGAAAGAATAAATTTGGTGTAAGTATTTGAAGATTTGTGCATAGGAGAAAACTTAGTAGGCAAACAAAAAATCTTGTTTACTTAACTAAGGCTAATTAGGGTTGATTTTCACCTTAAAGCCTGTCCCTAATTATCAGTCCTTCGGATTAACTATCGCTGCGTTTCAACATGCAATATAGAACTTGGTGCTTAGTTAACGAGTTTTCTTTAATTTATTCCGTAATTTTCAAAAATCATAAAAATACTTGTTAAAGACATATTTACATAAATTTTGAAACGAAAACATACACCCGAGTGCCTGACCCCCAACACTGAGCAGCCGCGTGACCAATGGTCAGCGGTTCAACAACGGTGGCTGCTGCTTATTAGTGCGATTATGGCTTCCAGTTCAATGGCTCTTTGGTGTTTTCAGTTTTTTTTTTTTTTTTTTTTTTTTTGGCACAATGACCATTTAACGATCTGTCTTTTCGGATTTCTCTGGTGGTAAATAGCCTAGTCGTAAGCGCGCCTGTTCGTACAACATGAATGTTATAATCGTATTGGGGCTGACACGCATAAGGGCAGGTAAAAATCCCTTGTAGAAAGCTAAAGGACTTTGTTTGGCTGTTTGCAGAACGACGTCTCCTAAACCAGAGTATTGGCCCGGTGGTGCGTTCATATATTTCGTCTTTATAACATCGATTGGTTGCGTCATGAGTGTACCAATGCAACCGGCAATTGTTGAAGTTGTAAAATGCAGCGGTATTCCATCTTGGGCATCTAACGCAGACTTAAGCATCTGTTTTACCTGATCGTATGCAGCATTGGTGCCAATGGTTAGAACTACAGCGCGTGTGACTGCGGGAAAAGCACCACGAAATAAGCTACGTACACCCTCCTCCTTTTGTATGCGGTATAGACCATCAAAAACGTGCTTATAACTAAAACGATTGCCTAGCAGAAATGTTTTTAATTAGAAAATCGGAAACTTACTTTCGACGCTGTTCTGGCGGTAATCTTATGTCGTTTTGTAAACGCACAGTTACCACATCGCCCGGGACTCCGACAATGCCACCGAGAATGCCTGCAAACACAGCCAGCTGTATCTTGGCGGATATATTATTTGAATCTACAAATTGCTTTCCCCACTCATAAAGCGCAAACCGTGCGGTTGTGTAGGTCAATTGACGAAACCATGAGGCAGATATGCCACTGTAAAAACCAAGTACTCCTGAAACAAAGTAAAGCGAAATGATGAATTTTGGACTACTTTCTGGCTGCTTAGTGTGCGATACTCACCAGCATTTCTGTAGATATTTCGAACAATCTCGCCTACAGTTCGTTTTTTATCTTGTGTTTGCAGTTGCACTTTGACCAAATCAAGCGGATGCGTTGTTGTCACTGCTATAGCTGAGCAAACACCTCCAGACCACCATCTTGGAAGCTTTCTTATATCCTTTTCCAACATTATGGGCAAATAGCAGGCGTTAATTTCTTAAACTTGCATATAATTTAACAATAAAAAATTTCGAGAAATTGAACAAAAGCATCCTAGATATACAATAATGAATTTTGGAATGATTGGAACTTGACAGTTAACCAAAAGCTTTTAAATTTTTTGATTTTTTGATTTTTTTTTTCAAGATAGGGTCATAACAAATTCACTCTGACTGCCATTTGAAAAATGATCTGCATTTTTCCTAGTTGTCCTCCTTTGCGAGTTATGGACTCGAATCGACCTTTTTCTAGTGATGTCTCAGCGTTCCAATTGTGTCGCAATAACATTTGGATGCATGTCGTCCTTAACTGCTCGTTGGTAATTCTCTTAATTCACCTATTATTAGCAGACGTGAGGGACGTCGTACATATGTCATGTTTTGCAAGAGTAGCGGGCCGGTACAACCGGATTCCTTATCATTTTCACTGTGCCGAACGCCTGAGAACGGCAACAAATGTCAGACTCAAGACGTTGTTATATAGCTTCCTAGATAACAGATAGTCAGAGTTTTGATTTTTGGATAGCAAGCATTTTATTTTTGAAAGCAGTTTTGTTGGCAGATCTCCGTTTTTGTGTGAGAAGAGAGATAGCGGTCATACACCCCATTGGTCGCTTGGTCATGATGATACGGTTATGTAGTCGCAGGACGAGGAAAGTGAGAGAAGGTGAACGGATGCAATAAATTTTTCATCTCCATTTCTTAATAGTTGTCTGGAGCGGTTGCCAAGAATCTTAGTAGTTTTTTTTTGAGCATTTGTTGTGGTGCGTTGTATGTTATTGGCAATGTTGTCGATCCGTATACGTATAAATTGTGCACATTACGCGCATTCTGCTCCAGTTACTGCAATATGAAAGATTTATTTATGATATTTTTAGATCTGTTCTTAGCATTGTTTACATGTGAGACTTGTAGCTTTGGTGCGGATACTTGGTGGCCCAGTCGGTTTACCGGAGTATGTAAGGATGTATTTATCTAACACAGTACGGCCTTCTTGTTTCAGATAGTCCTTAGATATGGACGAACTTTTGAATGGCTTAGTATAAGATTGAAACTCAAAGAACGCTACACTGCTTACTGCGCCGACCTTCTGCCAGATGAGCCGGTTTCACTCGCTGCTAATAACATTGGCGCACTCCGTGCAATCTTTTGTTTTATAAAATACAATTGTGTTTTTTTTTCATTATAATTTTTTTATTTAAAAATAGTTAATACTAGCCTAAGCACTTGGTAATTAGACGCAAATACAATTTGAGAGTTGAAATTATACGATTTCCGAATTTGAATTTCTTAAAACTATCACACATGGTGGGCGTTGCCTAAGGACAATCCCTGATGTAGCTCATCTGACTAGAATTAATTTCCCGACTTATTTCAAGACTAACATTTTTTAATAAGCCATTTCCGCGCCCCAGGGTCTATACGGTTTAGCACCATTTGCCATTGCATATTGTAAACTGCTCGTATTGTTATAATCTGCCTGACCACCACTTACGGCATATTGTGGTGCTCCAGTGTATGTCAAACTATCGCCCGAAATGGTGGCTGCCTCATTGCGATGGCTGTTAGTTAGATCCGTGTAGGTTGGCACTTGTTGCTCTGCATGACTATTGTGCTCTTGAGTATAATGCTGCTGAGGTTGCGACTGTTGTTGTTGCTGTGGCTGCGGTTGAGCTGGTGCAGCCTGGGACTGGGGCGTTTGTTGGTGATGGTGCTGGCTTGTTGTGTCACTGCGAGATTCATGGGACACCATCACTGGCGCCAGTGCCTCGCTGTTGGGTGCACCACTTGCTCTGGAAATGCTCGAACGGCTTACATGATGGCCAACTCCAGTTTGTGGCGAAGCACTAAGCGTTGGATAAGTGTGCAGCGTAGTCGTCGGTAAATTCGGCACATATGCCGTTGTATTGCCGGCCGTTGGATAGGTTTGGTAGGGTGTTGCTGCACAGTTTGGCTGATAGCTGCTAGTTGCGGAGGCAGACCAGCCGCTGGGACTGGCACAGTTTTTCGCCGAAAGTTCCTGTTGCTGAGCCAGATATTGCAGGTGTGACATAAGACGCAAGCGTAAAGGGTCTTGTATATCCATGCCCTCAATGGTGACCAAATAGCGTGCAACTTCAGCGGCACACTCGCGAAAACCAATAATATGGTAGTCCATGGCAAAGCGCTGAGGATCATAGCTGAGCGAATCCATGGCTGCAATTATAAACAAAAGTTCAGGCTTAATTGATTTGCTGGCTAATGCGAAGTTAATAAAAAAAAAAACAACAAAGTTACAATAAAAATAGTTGTTCCCACGCAGCGAATACCCTAAAAAGCGAACCACCCTTTTGATTGATTACAATGGCAGGGGGTGGTGGCTTCACCACTATCAATACAATGTGCAAAGAGTGGTGGGAATTTGCTGTAATCACTGAGATCAGAAATGTGGGAACCACTGGGACTTCAAAGTTCACTTGGTTAGCTGTGTTTGTTGTGGTTATAATTGTTTTCCCAGGATATTTAACAGGTTGTAATTGCTTCATACTGGTTTATTTAAAAAATTATCGTCTCTATGTGGGTTGCTCATTTAAGCGAATCTTATCATTTAGATAGACAAGGATCGATATGAATTTTTTACGGGATTCGGTAAATCCTCATATGTGTTTGTTGATTAAATGCATTTGTATGATTTGTTCTTAGCTTATAAAAATGTGTTAAGAGTGAATTTTCAGTGAATTTTTCGTGGAAAAAATATGATTCCCACATACGTCGCTGCCATTGGTCAATGATGTAAATATTAACAACTTGCGGAGCCATAAGGTCTATTTAGTTATTGAAATTCAACAGAAAACGTAAGTGACGTAATTCAGCGACATTTACAATTTCTATTATACAAAATAATAATTTCAATTAGTTGTATAATTCGAAGCCTTTATTTAAAAGGCTGCACATAAAAAAAAAGAAAATGCAATATTTTCACTGAGAAATCAAATATAATTAAAATCGAAAATCTTAAAAATCGTATTTAAAGTACTTGTATTTTAGGGATTGTTCTAGTTTGAGGTACATTTTCCCTTATTTAAGTATATTTTACTTATTATCAGTACTTTTTAACTTATTTTTAGCAAAAAATATTTATTTTTGAAGTGAAAAATATTTAGCATTTTTCTTTACAGCCGAAAAATCGGTCAGTCGAAATTCGGGTACCTTTTTAAAAGGATTGTTCTTCTTTTAATTATAACATATTTTGCTTTATTTCAGTATTTTACTATTTTTAATATTTATCAATTTGTTTTAAGCAAAAAATTGAGGATGCCTCAATACTTATAGACTGATGCTTTTCTCATGGATTCTTAGGTTTGTCACTGAAAGAGAACTTTTGATAAATCTCATACGCCTACATCAGCATAAAATGCAAAGTTTGGTTAACATTCACACTCGATAGAGCTTGGGAATCGATACAAAATGGCTCAAACTAACAAGGACTCACTAGACGTGTACAAAATACGTATAAATCGATGGAGTTTTACAGATAAAAACGCTTTTTGGAATTCTTTGCCAAATAATTTGTTAAGTATTTTAAAGAGAACACAAGAATAATGGCACTTAAGTTAACTAAAAATTCGAAAGAAACCCGTAAAAATATAGTCAAAATCGGAACTTTTGCGCCAAATAATATAAAAAATGTTGCAATTTTTCACAGGCACAATGGGCAAGGTCGAGATAAGTTATCCAATACACATAGCTTAGATAATCTTTGATATACAATAAATTGGTAATTTGAACTTACTTTTCGATTGTAAATTTTTCAAATGTTCCACAGTTAATTGTAATATTTCAGCTTTTTCCAATTTAGCTGATCCTTGTTTTTCATACGCTGAAGGCACCAATCGCTTAAGCTCCGTAAGCGAAGAGTTAATACGATCACGTCGTTTTTTTTCAATAACTCCTCGTCTTTTCTTCCGGCTCATTAATTGACAACTTCCCGGTGCACTTGGAGAAATTCTAAGTATTAAGAAAAATAATTTAAATTAAGTACTTAGAATTTCTAATTTTATAGTTTTCTAAATACACACTGTTCCTTGGACGATTCCTCCGAGTAGAGTTCATCACAATCGCTCTCAGAGAGCGCACGCTTTGCGCTGTGACTACTGTGGTGACTCTGCGGGGGCTGCACCCAATGGCTTTGCGGTGTAGACGGCATGGCTGCGGCGGCGCCGTAGCCCCAATGCATTGGCGCATTAACTTGCATATTGTGCTCCATTTTTACGTAAATGCGAAATCTTTTAGAATAATAACACTTGAGCTCCGAGCACTTGACAATTATTTGTCCACAACACTTTATCTCAAAGTAAATATCTTTTGACCAAAAAATGAACACAGTGCAGTTGTTGCAGCCAGTGCTGTTGGCAAGGTTGAACTTGTAGAGGAGCTAGTTTGAAGCACGTGACTTATCGTGTGCGCGAGCGGCGTTCGACTGATTTTGTAACACACGACCAAGGAACGACCTGCCGCCTGCCTGCTGGCCGTTTTTGTCCCGTCTCAACCCCTTTTTTCAAGGGAGCGGAGCCGGCGGCGTTGACGCTCTTAACTTCACCAATAAGACTGACACTGGCTGTGGCCAATATGCAATGCAGCCGCAGCAGCAGCGTCAACAACCCTTAGCAACGCGTGCCAGGACGGCGTTCATGCCTTGCTTGGGGGGTGGCAATCGTCTAGTGATCAACAAATGAACAAATACTGTGCGAGCAAGAGTGCCGAGTGTGCAATAGAGACGGAAGTTCACCAGGATGCTGTAGCATATTGCTGTACCAATTGTTTATGGTTCCTTATTGGCAAAAAAACCTATTTATTTGTTGCCAACCTGACAACCCAAACTGCTCTCGATATGCATATAGTAGACGCTGCAGCGCCTTTTTAATAATCATCGATGACATCAGCGTAAGTGCATCAAGATCATTGCTTACGGCGCGTGAAACAGTCGTGCCAACATTGTCTGTCTTTTTTTTTTTTTTTTGAATAGCTTGCCACTTGATGCTGACGTCGGCTGACAGACGCAAGCCGCCGGCGGCCAAGCACCCGCCCGCTGACTTTGTGTCACATGTTTTCTAGGAACTGGAGCACGCGACCCGAACTGTTGCTGGTCGTGTGCGGCATTTGGCTCCAACAAGTGCAACAGCTGCCGTTGACCTTTATTGGCCTATATATTTTTGGTAGGTCAGTGATTGACATCAACAAAGCTGTGATAATGTTCAAGGTTATGGAGCAGTCAAGAAAAACAATTGCATTTTTCTCATAAAGAAAGAGTCTATAATTTAAAGGAAATACAGAATTAATTTATGCAATTTTTAATGTTTTCTTCAAAAATCCAAGCATTATTAAGCTATTTCAAATTCTAAATGTATTTCTCCTTTCTTGTTTTTTCTATTTAGCTACTCTAACACTTTCTTTTCTACTTAACGTAATCTTATACTTTGCACCACTTTTAGAGTAGTGCGTGAATAAAAAGAATAAAAGACCTGATAATTCATTAAGCTAGAGGGTTACCCTTAGTCTGCTCTATATAATATGAAAAAAAAATTTTTACACCTTTAATAAATTGGCTATCAAACTGCTCCTGGCCTTTCTCCTAAACTTAGGACACTCTTCAGTAATAGCATATACTTCAACTCTGACATTAATTCGTTATCTCAAATGTGGCTTAAGGAGATTTTTACTGACTCTGTTGTAATTTATAGGCTTGACTTGTTGGTGTAAAAGTCTTTTTAGAATCTCATTTACCCTTTCTTGATTTTACTACAGACATTGACTTCATTATTGTTGTAAACATCCAATTAAAAAATTCCATAATATATTTATTGTAAATTGTTCGTATATACCACCCTGCTCCGACTGGGGTACATATATAAAGCCTTAGGTAACTTTAACTTACCGACACTTTATTGGCAAAGTTTTTTGAACCCTAACTTTCTTTTATCATGAGTTTAATTATTCGTGTTTTCAACTTTTCATTGTAAATCTATCTATATATAATTAATCTATAAAAAATGTACCTATCAGGCTAGGTGCACGGAACAGTACGGCCGACCGAATGAGGGGTTCATAGTTCGTGATTGATTAAAGAAGCTTTTTTTGGCACATTAAGATGAGTTAAGATAGCAAAAGAGATGGATTAAGCATACCGTTTGTAGTAGAGGAGACTATTTAGCGCAAAAGAAGCGAGAAGGATAATGCAAAGCATAACTAAGGGCAAAATAAAGTAATAAAAGATATTATTTTTTGAAGAAGAAAGTAATAAAAGATATTATTTTTTTTATAATAATTGAAAATGACTGAAATAATTTTTTTATGTTTTTGCTTAACCAAACTGATGTCTTGGGTCTATCATTACTAAGGGTTTCATACCGGGCGACTGGGTTGTGATGAGTATTGTGACTTCGTCAATAATTGAATAAAATTTGACAGTTTTCGGCGCTCCAAAGGCGAAGCATCTATTAATAACTGTTCGAAGAGCACAGATTTACGGAGGCGTATTTTTGCTAGCTCAGCTTTGGTATCGAATCACCGACCTTCGGTTTAAAAGGAGAGATTACCACAATTTCTGATTAACAAATTCAAAAAAAATAAAATATGTTACACATATTATAATGCCCTCATATAGATGGGATGTTTGCAGGTGAATCCACTCCGTGCTGAAATTCCAAATAGCCTGAAAACTATGTATTGTATTTTATTCGCGTGAAAACTAAATAAGAAGCCCGACTTTAAAGACAAGCGGTACATATATAGATCCTGTTGTACCATCACACGATTTGTACAATAAAATATAATTATTTTTTTTTATGTATTTCGTCCGTGTCTATGATATTGATAGCCAAAAATATTTTGACAACAAAAAGAGTTAAAGTTAATTGTATTGACTTCTGTAAAATTCTATCACTATTTATGGATATACTCATAAAACAATAAGTTCAAATACTCGAGCAGCATCCTTGGTTATCCCGATTGTACTTAAATATAATTTTAAGAGGTTATCGACCTTTTTGGCGTGCATAAAATAATAATTAATTATTATTATTGACATGTTTTTATTATAACATAACGTTATTTTGAGAACTTAGCCTATCGACAAACATTTTCCAATTTTGTGTATCGTGTGCTAATTATATTAATTCTTTTATCGACTTCTTGGTTTTGTTAATAAGCGTGCGTCTACACGTGGTCCTATGGCGCTTTCTGCATCTAGTACCAATGGGCTTCCAGTTAAGGGCATGATTTTCTTGGTCTTTCGCGGAGCGTGTGTCCTAGTCATCTGCATTTTCGTCTATTGATGTCACTTAGTAAATCTACTTGTCCAGTCAACATGAGAGATTCGCCTAGGCCAGAATATACCGACTATGCGCGTAGGCCATCGGTTGACAAATGTGCAGTGCGGTTATTATAATATTATTAAAAATTTAAGTTATGGCGATACTTTCTGCCATGTCATTTGGAACATTTCCGTTTGATGCCTTTCTTAGGTATTCTAATAATAATAGATAATAATGGATTCTTTCTTTTCATTTTGCTGGTGTATTTTCTTCTTCCTTGAGTAACAGTTGAATAGTTGCCAGTTCTTCTGGCACCACTCTTAGCAGATTAGCGGGGATTCCTTCTATGAGTAAAGATAATGCTTCCATTAACTACCAGGTGGGGCTGTAGTGATAAATCTGTGAACAAGACTGTGTCTGCGAATCACGGGTAGTTGAAGACTACATTGAGTGTTCATCCTTCCTGTCTTCCATTTGACCACTGACATCCTTAATGGGCGTGCTTAAATTACAAAATTGCGCACCCTACTTTCGAACCATTTGAAAGACCTCACCCAAATTATTAGTGGAAGCAGAATTTTCAGCTCTATCACCTAGCTCGTCTTAATATTCTATTCTATTCTTCCTTAGCTTTTTAATAAGTTTGGATAAATCTCTTTGCTTTAAGCACTTCCATTAGGCGTGTATTATGTGGGCCACAAATTAATTGCCAAGAGTCTTATGAGATCCATTCTTTCGTTTCTTCGTTCGCGTAACCTAAAGTTTCCACACATATGTCTAGTTATTGGGTTTTAATGTTAAACTAGAAATCATTGATATTGGAGTTAGCGTAGGTAATAGTACGAATTGTGCTTATCTTCTGTGTAATAATAAGCAACCATTTGCAGTAGGCCAATGAGATCAATTTTTAATCGATCACATTCCTTTGCTTATTGGGCTAGCTTGCTAGATTAATACATATTTCAAACATTCCAACATACAAATCGAGTCCGGGTACAATTGCGTGAAGGTTTCGTTACTGTCGAGCCGTTATACGATCCAGCTATTGAGTTATTTAAATTGTTTCTTCTAGTAGATACTCGAATCAGTGGGAATTCAGCAGATTGGTCCGAGCTGCCTAGATCGGTGATATTGGCTATCTTGCTTGGAATTAGATTGGTCAAGAGGGCATCCGCTCCTACCTGAGATCTTGCTGAATGATGCGGACATTTCGCCATTGCCTCTTTTGTGTAAAACAGAGATCGCCGCGGAAAGGGCAGAGGACATTTAACCAAGGCAGGGTATAAATGACGCGTCAAGAGCCCTTACCTTAATTAGTAATTAGTTTTATATCATATTAGAGTCCCTACACTTTGCGATCAAAGCTCCTTTAACATATTACCCGTTTTTCGCCGTCATATCCTGATCTTTATGATGTCATGATTAAGAATATATATAGTATAGCTACAGTGCTTTTAGTGCAATTCTATAACGTCAATCGAGTGGGCGTAGTCCATTGTTGATATTCTATCAAAATTCAGTCTCATCGAGTTATGCATCTTTCCCGTGTGACAAACCCAACTACAACTACAATTATAATTCCCAACTCACCCTTAAAAGAAGTACAAACAACAACAACGACAAATCGTTGCACCACCACAGCCCGTTGACTGGGAGATGTTCCGTGAAAATTCGATACTATGCCGCGTGGGAAAGTCAAAGGACCTCGGCTTCTCACGCACGTTCAGCACGTGCGGGCCGAGTGCCGTCGGCCAAAGCATTAACAAAAACCCGGGGAAAAAAAGTGCAGAGCAAATCGTTTGAAGTGCATTTATGGAAGTACACTGGCCCAGCCACTAACACTCACGTGTTTCAAAACTGCTTTTTTTAATGGATTTTTTAAATTGTAACCAATTTTTAATTTCGAAATTACTTTTGCATTAAATGGTATAGTGGTCAAAACAAGCGTATCCAAATAATGGATAATAGCATTCAGAGTAAGAATTTACAACGGTTTGCTGTTATAGACTTAATAATGATCTTTAAAAATCGAGTTCTCACAACTATCGTTCAAAGCTTTACTTCTTGAAGTATGCTAAATTAATACTAATAAATTGCACATATTCTTCCGGTTAGCGACGTTTCTTAAAAACTTTTAAGGCAAAGGTTACAGTTACTGTTGTTGTTTTGGAGGCTATCGAATCGTCCGCTTAGCGTCTCGGTATCATCAATCCATGTCTCAAGTGTGCAGGAACTGGACTGATGACTAGATCGTTGCGAATAGGATTCGGTTTTTTGCTGTTTATTCTGCAATTGCAGCTGATACCAGCGGCTGTCAAAATCACTCCATTTTAGTTTGGGTTCATCGTCCAGCGAATTGCCGTTAATATCCCACTTGACTATGGGGTATTCGTCATGTGGTGGCTCCGTTATAACTACATTTTGATAGTGACCATCGAACTTGGAGCCCACTCTAAAACTGCAGGGACGTGATAGTACTACAAAAGACTGTTGTTCCGGTTCACTGCCTGGCAACTTTCGTACTGACTGCTGATGTAAATCCAAGCTGGAGTTCGAAGGGGTATGCCGCAAATAACGTACATTTTCCTTGTAAGGCACACGTTCAAACTGCACATGGAGCGTATCGCTTTGCACGGAAGCAGCGTCTGGATCTGACTCCCATTCGACATTGCTGAACTGATGCAATCGTTGAAACTCATAGCCATCAGCTCCCAGAAAGAATCTTGCAGTTAAACTTATATTATTGTTCTCATGATCACTCCCATTAGCGCAGTCTTGCTCTTTTTCTAATTTTGCTGTATCATTATTTAAGGTATCGGCCCCTTGGACGGCTTCAATTGTGTGGGATTGGTTATTAGTTTTTTGGTTGTCATAATCAAATGGCTTAGCATCTATATTATCGGTTATGGCATCAAAGCAATAGGAATCGAGTGTTGGCGTCATGTTGTAGTTGCTGGAAACATCATCTTCCTCTAGTCTTTGGACAAACAACTGCTTTGATGTCGATATTTTACGCAGTAACTGAAAAATAAAATAGAAATAAAGTAAGATTTCATACTTCGTACAATTTGGAGAATTTTAGAATATAACTCTAAGGCAATGTGGGCATTAATCTTATTCTTTATCACATTCCAGTTCTTCTCACATTAAAAGAAAGGAATTGTACAACTATATAAAGGGTGATTTTTAAGTGCATTATTTTTCAACAATACTTTTAATGTGTATTATGTTCCCGTCAAATACGTTTAGTTTCGTCCACTTTCTGAGACAGCTATTCGGAATAGTATTGTTTTCGTGTAGCAAAAATTGGTGCTCTACTACACTACGTGAGTGCGAAATATTGGTGAAAATGCGTTGACAACGTTAAATGAAGATCCACAAAATTGTTTTTAGCAACAAAACCATCAAAAACATTACAAGAACTATCAATAGTCGTGTGCCTTAAGACGTACATTATTAAAGACGGTGAATGTTGCAAAGTTATTGTCAGCGGCGATACGGAGCTACTGTACGGTGTATGGAAATGCTCGATGTGGTAAACAAAATTACGGTTTTAATCAGATTGTACCACATGCCACACAACACGTGAAACAATGGCGCAATTAAAAGGCGAGTTTGGTGAGTGGTTTATTTAACTCTTGGGACTGGTCAATTGACCGCCTTGTTTATGTGATGAACGCCGCTTTGTTTATAGCTGGATGCCGGCAACGATTGACGCACTAGAAGCCAATATTGTGGAATTTCTTCGTGAGATACCGGAGAGAGTATTTCAACTTTGAGCTTAAAGCATGCACTATTTGTAGCATAGCCACAGCCAACATTTATATAAAATAATTTTTTAATATTAATCTTACTGGCTCTATTGAGTCAAATAAAGGTTTCAATGTTTTATTTTTATTTTTTGGGAATGCTAATTTTTTGTAGCACAAATGATTGTAGCAAAAAATCACCCTTTATATATTGTAAAAAAGGGGCCTGTCTGTAAAAATCGATTTAATTTTTAGTCGTGATTATTCAAGTCTTTTCTCGATTTGTGCAAATTTAAAAATCCTTAGCTAGTATATTTTTGTACTCGGTGCTTCGTATAAATTGTACAAACGTGTCAAGTTTTGTAAGGACACGTTTAGAAACCGTGTTGTCCGGCACTCGCTTAATATAAAACATGCTATTAATATAAACTTCCATAGGGCACAGAGAGTAATTTACGAAGAACTTATGCATACTAGCGCTCTGACGGCTTTACTTGAGTGAATGTACAATCGATTTTTATTGATTTCCCGCGCCTTTCAACGAGCCACAGTTGATTAGATTCGCTTTATTAATGGCACTCACCTTGAGACAGGATTTCTTTGTGCGTTTTAGCAAATGTGACATGTTGCTGTTCCTCTGCTAGTTAGTTATTGCCAGTTGTTGTGGTGGACTGTGTCTATGGCATGGATAACGATAATGTATCCTGCTAGCCTCTGGCTCCGATTTTAATTTGTGGTATTGTTATGGTTGTCCGTCCGGCTGTTAAAAAAAAACATGTACAGTGCGTGCGTGCCTTAATGATGTTGATGATGATGATGTTGTTAAAGAGAGTGTGTGTACGTGTATGTGTGTTTGTTCAAGGAACAATGTTAAGTTTAGGCAACAATTTTTAATGAACGCATTGCGGGTTGCCGCAATGATGCAGCTCTACGGATTGACAAAGCAAAACTGAACGTAAAAATGTATACAACCCCAAACATGCGAGAGGCGCATTTTGGCAAGCTGCTCGCCTGCCAACCAACATATGTGTGGGTGCAGGTAGGGCAAGGACGTTAGCTGGGCGGAACTGTGGCTGGTCGTGTGCCGCATGACTCATGGTTGACGGAATTGCAAGCGCCAAAAGGTCGCGCGCACACACACACACACACACTAGTCCGAGAGGATAATTCTCATTCATATTTGAACTAAGAGAAAATGCCGGCACAGGCGCAGTAACCAAAGTTTGCAGGCCTTTAATCCTAAATCTATACACTTGAGAAGTGCATACATAGGTGGTCACACGCTTTCCATTAGAAAGCTCTCATCTACTATGGTCTCATATGCTATTTATTTTTGGAATTTTCAATTAAATTTTGGCGAAGAACGGATCTTATTAATTCAAAAATGGCATGCCAAAAATTCAAAATCTTAATCATAACTTTTGGTTCTATTCATAGGATTCACATTTTTCGCTTTGTACGAACTCCAAATTATTACTCTCAGTTCGAAGAACAATTATATTTCAAAGTTGTATGCGTAGTATGAGAATATGCATAAAAAAAAACACGAAAATATGAAGTACATTAAAGACTCGATTGGGTGACTTTTGGATACCCTGTAGTACTTTTAGTTGCTTTAAAACTCTTAAATTCAACATTGAATTTGGATACAATTTATTGGAAACACACAAAACAAAACAATAATAAACTCCTATGGGCGTAAAATGTTATATTCTCGTCATCGAAATCCATTTTTGTTTTTTTTAACACAAAAGAGTTAACAAATTGTAGGATTCCAATACTGACTTTTTGTTCCGAATTCCGAATTCAATTTAATCGTGCTAGAACCACTACAGAACCAAATCTCTATTCTTTTAGTCGCCATAACAAAGGATGTGCAGAGGATAAATAAAATAATTTATTAATAACTATATAAGAATGTATTTTGTATTGTTATTGATATTCCCAAAAACTTTATAAAGCTTTATAAAGATGGCAACTTCTATCCCAACTTGCATGATTTTGGGGATATAATTTTAAGATAGTCGAATAATACTAAATTAAGACGACAAATATAAAAATTGCAGTTATTATTGAAAGTTAAATTTTTGAATTATTTTGTGTATATGGTTTTGAGATTCATTCTGGGGCACATGTGGTTTCTCTAGAATAAGTATATATCTTAAAATTAAAACCTTTTGAACTAGGACTGGTTTAAATGTATATATCTCTGTATCAAAAGATTTTTTATTAATTTTTTAATTAAATGCATTAAACCTTTGGTAAAAATCTTGTCTAAGATTTGGAATCTAATCTTCTTATCATACACAGAAAAGGATATAAAAAATCAAACAACTTTCTATATAATATGCATCATAAGAGAAGCCTGCAAAAAGAATTCAGGATTTTGTTTTAAAAATCAAAAATAAAAACACATGTGTTAACTGGCATTAATAAGACTAATTTACAAATTTGAAAGATTTTTGGTTTGGCTACATTTTTTAATTTTCCAAAGTAAATCCGGAAATATGGGGAACAAATTTGTTAGACATTTATTTTCTTTTAAGATTTTTAAAAGGCTTTAGGGATATTTTGTCGGCAGCAGCATGGTTTGCAACAGCTGATGCGCCTTACGTGTCCAACAAGAGCAATTTCGTTTATTCATCAATTATTAATAAACTCTTTAAATTTCTTGTCGAATATGTGATACGTATTTCCGCGTTTTAAGTATTTTTTGCAACGATTGACGCAGTGAAAACCAATAATGATGAATTCATTGGAATGCTTGTGCTCGATGACCTATATTCCCATGGTCCGCCTTTGGACTGCGATGACAGCATTGTCAAGAGGAATAAATTTTCTATTTACATTTTTTTGAACTTTTTTCTTTTTTGACAATGAAATTAATAAACTCTTAAAAAGTCACCCATTACGATTCTGCATGCACACGCACGATAAAGCTTATAAGAAAACTTCATTCTATTTTTCCAACTCTGGCTGTTGGTGGTATTTTCGCTTAAAGCACTCAGATCCGCCAAAATACCTATAATTAATGATTATTTCTTTAAAATATACTCCCGAAAATTAGGCTGAGTGCATTTTAAATAATTCTTTTTGTTTTCTCTGCCCATACACGCATTTGCCACATCACTCAAAGTGATGGGCGCGAAACTGTGAAGGAATATTAGTTTCTGCACTAATTGTGTTATCCTTGCTGGCTGTAAAATGATTGAAGGATGGCACTTGAAATAAATTTAATTGATTTTTGGTAAATGCAATGAGTGTGCGGATTTGGGAATCTGGCTGGCTGTATGACAAGTGAAAAGTGCAAAAGTGACAATTTTTGGAAAATGTTTGAAACAATCATTCAATATTTTTGACAGTTATATTTTTTTAAGCACTTTTGGTCATGTGGTCAAAGGGTGAAGCAAATATCTATCGATTGTGTGAATGATGCGCATTTCAATCTAGCCAATTACCATGTGATTGATGTATATACGATCTACTCAGTATTGATTTGAAAAAGTTCGATTTTAATTTTTAATTGCCGCGTTGAGGAAATTGTACGCGTGCGTGACACTACAATAGTGCTGGGTGGGGTGCAGATTACTTTCAAATGGTTGTGGTTGCGGTCGAGTGCAAGTGCTGGATCATTGCTTAGCCAAGTGGGTATCATCATAACCCATGGTAAGCAACCCTCGGCGTTTCTGAAATACATATGTAATTGTTGCTGCCCGCAATGGCACACTTTATTTTGAAGGGGGCAGCGAGGTGTGTTAAAGTTCGATCCTTATGCATATCGTCGCACCAAGTGCCCTCTGCAGTGCATCAATTATGCACGATTTTATGACTGCTCTTAAGTCTTTGGTGAAAATTTACATTTTATTAGTTTTAGATGCTTGACGTGCTGCGCCTAGCATTAAAATTATTTACGATGCCAAATATTGAAGGTTGTAAATAATTTCTTTGTCAAATATCACGCCTCAGTGTGTTTATGGGTTTTTGGCCATTGGGTACAGAATTGTAATCACCGCTTGACCTTTGTCCCTAATTAACTGCTCATTGTTTCCACGAGCCGGAGTTTAATGTTTTGCAAGCGTGTTACAATTTCGTTTGAAAAATTTTAACTCAGAAATGACCAGCAGTGCTCTAGTTACTTTTTATTTATTTCCTAATTTCCGCAAGAGTTTGTAGCTGATAACACAATGAACTCGGGAACGACTTACGTAGCCACGCAAGCAGAAAATATATACACAGCCGGCATGCGGTTTCGTATAGTCTAAATTCAGCATCGCAACGAAGAGATATTCATGAAAAGTTGAAAAATGTGCGGAAATACTGAAATCAATTACTATGAAGGGGAGCTGGACATAGCTAAAGCTATAAAAAAGGCAAATCTACAAGGACATGACGAGGCACTGAACATATGTGATCTTACTGTAACGGAAAAAAAGTTTAAGCTCTGGCAAAAACTTTTGCCACGCATTAAGCCTTACTATGGTAATACTATCCATCGTATTGTTGAATATTAATATTTTCAAACACAAATCCAAGCGTTTCAAGATGAGCTTAGATTTATTTTTCTCATCATTAATTTTGATTTAGGCAAAAAGTGTGTTGTGCAAAGTTCGCAAAATTATGTGGCGAAATTGATTGTGTAAATTAAAAAAAAAAAAATGTTTTCAGAACTGTTCAAAGTACTGAAAATTTATAAAAAAAATTATGTAGCAATATATAACTCAGACTGCAATTCTTTTAAATTTCGAACTACATGAAGATACAACATATCCTTTGGAATTATTTGAAAAACTTTTATGATATTGTTTTTGGAAATACTATAAAATTTAGATTGATGTGATTGCAGTGTCCACTCTTCAGACAGGGCTATTAACAATTTATTTTGGGGATTAATATATCCGTAAATGTTAAACAACGTAACGCAAGAGCTAATAATTTTTTTACAAGTTCATTTTTTTTTTATTTTAAATTTTTGATGGAGAGTTTATATGTTCCAATAACGTACTTCCGTACTTTAACTTACCTCTGCTTAAATCACTATCATATACTGTGCCAATTCTTTAAGTCAATTCTACGTTTACTAACTACGTTCAGGATTTACTGGGCAAGTAATAGAAATAATAGAAATAACATAATAAATATATGATGTGTACAAAAAAGTCATTAAGAAGGAAGAAATACAATATAAATATAACAAAAATCATCAAAATGTCCGGAATCCATTCTGATACCATTAGTCGTGCAAGATTCGAGCTTTGCTTTAACTTTTTCGATAACATTATCCTTATTGTATATTGCATAGATAATAGAAAGAGGGTGGCTAGAACTCTGTCACAGGCTCAAGCAATTATAATTTTTTTTAATAAAGTTGCCTCAGCACTGATTTGTTAACTTTAACAAAATTTAAATGCTACTAAATTATTGTTAATCGTAGTTTATTGAATTTAACTTTTTAAAGCTGTAAAGTGCAATGATGACCCTTTGATTATTAAAACTTTGGCCGCATTGGGAACAGGTTTTGACTGTGCCTCCAAGAATGAAATAAAATTGGTGGGTTGATGATAATCATAATCTCTGTTCATAAACTAAAATACTAATAAAAGTTTTTGTTCAGGTTCTTGACGCAGATGTGGCACCAGAGCGTATTATATTCGCTAATCCCTGCAAGCCAGTCAGCCACTTGGAGTACGCAAAAGAGCATCAAATTAAGACCAGCACGGTGGATAATGAATTTGAAATTTACAAGCTTTTCAAATACTTTGCTAACTCCAGGTACGTCATCGGCACATTAACCTTCTGTGCGGCTCGTCGAATGGGCACACATCTTATCAAGCTGTTTACTTAATTCGCTGCGTTTACAGCTTGGTGATACGTTTTCGCAGCGAAGCAATGGCGGCACAGTGTCCACTTGGTGATAAGTTTGGTTGCGATAAGAGCGCTGATGCTGCGGCGTTTTTACTACTAGCCCAGAGCCTAGACTTGTCGGTGAGTCACCAAACCACGTTTAATATGAAAAAAAAGAAAACTAATTCTTTTCGTCTCAGGTGATTGGCACAAGTTTTCATGTCGGTTCTGGCTGCAGGGAATTTTTGGCCTACAATCGAGCGATAAAGAGCGCCCAGAGTATATTTAAATTTGGCCAATTATTGGGTTACGATATGAATTTATTGGACATTGGGGGCGGTTTTCCTGGCAGTGAAGATGAACAATTTGAAACGGTTTGGGCTTTTCTTGCGTATTCGCCTTGAGTTTGTTAATAACTTTCGCTAATTTTAGATAACAAAAGCTATAAACCAAGCTGTGGCAAAGCATTTTGCAGACGAAAAAATTCAGATTATAGCCGAACCTGGTAGATTTTTTGTAGCCGCCGCATATACACTAATATGTAAGATCCATGCAAGACGTGAGCTGCGCACTGCAGATGGTAAACTCGATACGATTATGTACTATTTAAATGATGGAGTGTATGGTTCCTTTAATTGCCTGATCTATGATCATCAACTAGTGACAGCGCAGCATTTTTTGGTAAGTAAAGAAAACTGGGTTTCCAAGTATAAGTATGTATATTTATGCAACATTTTCTAACCTTTCCGCTTAGAATGATGATGAGAACTTACCGAAATTTAAATCTCTTATATGGGGACCTACTTGTGATGCATTCGACAAGGTGAGTTAGCTGGCGGTTAAAGCTGACTTTTTTAGAGCTTGCTAATTTGAATATTGAAAGCCGAAAAGTAAAATGCAGTAAAATGTTATTTCATGTTAATAGTTTATTTCATTGAATTTTTTCGATGTTTACGCTACATACGCTGGTTCCAATTTTAGGTCTATTTCTTAAACTTATTGGCGACCGGTATCTCAGGTGTAAATTCTTTAATATTTAAAAAACACAACAAATGTCCAGAATCAATGATCTAGAATCATTTAGTCACATTATCAAGCCGGCTCAGTGACTAGCTGAAACTTGAAATAAACTCGCCTCTTAATTGGGCAATTGTTGTACGTGGCAACATGGTGTTAAAGTCAAGATCTTCCATTTTGTGAAAAAAATTTTATGCTTATTTATTTATCGCTGTAACCAGAAATGAGTGTTCAAATATTGATTAATTTTAAGCACTGTTCGTCAATTCATGGTAAATAGACGAAGCTAACTGTACGCCGCGTCAACTATTAAAAACAGTGTTGACCAAAATCAAGTTCCAAAAAAATCACCTTTTATTCATTATTTATTTAGCTTCTCAATAATACTTATATGCGTCTTACAGATTTCCGAAGATTTATATTTGCCCAATTTGTATAGAGGTGACTTGCTTGGTTTTCCAAATATGGGCGCTTATACAGTGCCCATTGCCAGCCCCTTTAATGGATTTCTACCGCCCAGAATTGCTTATTTTCAACGCAAATCCATATGACTAAGCATGCAGTATATCGAATTGGAAAAAATACAAGTGAAATTGTTTGTAACCAATATGTTATTTTTTATTATCTCTGAAGTTCTTCGATTGAAAAAACAAATAAACCAAAACAATATGTTTACAAAAGTTGTATATCATTTTGCGTGTGTACATTAGTGATTGACAAGGATATATAGTAGCGCTCTAGTTGCTCCTTTATATGCAATCACTGACGTAGAGCTTGTTTAGGGCTTCTCACTCAAAACACTTAGTACATAGTACATTTATAAATTTTTGGCTTAATTCGTGTATGTTTGTTTCTTTGTGTTTGGACAATATTTTGAAAAGAAACGCATTTGCCTAGCTAACTGACCCGATTTAGCAAATAGCTGATTCTCTTGTAAATATTGCTGTATTATTGCTTAAATTACTTGCTTTTTTTAATAGAGTTTCAAAAAGTTATTAAAATTTGGCGCATTCTATATGTTTCTCCAGTGGGTAACTGACCTGAACCAACTGTGAGAAATGTATAGAGAGAGCACAGTATATATAAAAATGCACAACAGACAATATAAAATATTGTAACAAATTTATAAACGACATATGAACATTATAAAAAAAGAATACTTTTGCTAGATTTACTTTTCCTTTTTCTTTTTTTTTTGGGATTAAACTAGACTTTTCGTTAGGCTAATATTCACATGATCAAAAATATATATATGTATTGTAATATATTCATAAAAAATTGCAAATAAGTCCATTAGTTGGATCTCTTGATATGTTGCGATAATTTAGTTAATTGATATGTTTGGGTGTGTGTGTGTGCGTGTGTGTATCTGAATACTTTACACTTAACACATTTTGTTTTTGTATTATTAAAGTTGCAAATAAAGTGTATAAACTACTTATTCCATAATCAGTTCTTGGTGATTGATGCAAATATTCTCATTTCAACGCACAAAAACTTGTCAAAGTTTCAAGCTCTCCATAGTTGAACTTGTGTAAATATACAAATATATATATATATATATAGGTGTGTATATGTAATATAAAATGTATATAAATTTTTTTGAAAAATTTTTAGTTAGGGCTATAATGCTACGGAATAAAACTTAAATGTTTTAACAAAATGTACACATAGTGATTGTATCTCACAACAGCGATGACGAAACAACGACATACACAAAAAACACGATAAGTTCTAAAATTCTTACAACACTAAAAACATGTAAATATATTTAGTTAATAGTATTATGGATTTTCTTTCCGTTTAACATTTGCTTGTTTGTTTTTCCGTTTTTCCACTTAAGGCTAATTGCAATATTCTGACGATATGTAATAATATGACATATTGTTACTAGTTTTGTACTAGTTGTGTGTGTTTTTTTATAACGAACGTATTCGTAGTAGTCGGGCTACTGTGTGTGGTGGGTGTATCATATCATATGCTTGGATTTATCAACTGGGCACTTGCGGGTGATATTGATGGTTGTTGCATTTATTGTTGCTGTTCTTGTTCTTGTTGTTGTGGCTGGATGCTGGATGCATTTTGAGTCTAACAACAATTGGTAGAGTTGCATAATTCACGGATTCACTATAATCTATAATAATAGAAAACACAATACAACAACACTGAAATATTTTCTTTGTGGGCGTACAAAAGTTCTTTGGTATTTACTAGGAGATTCAGAATAATAAACCGCACTGGCTAGCTATCACCTATCACTAAATTATATACATACGTATATATATATATATATATATATATATATATAGTATATACATGTATATATATATGTATATAAAATATGTATACAATATGTCAATATGTAGCCCGAGGGCGCCTCATGCAGTTGGCCATCACAGCACTACAACAATGCGTATGCGTTTGCGATTTTGCAAAAACGAACATGAATATACGATTACGGATACGGATACGTTTACGTGTTGGGGAATGCTTTAGGAGCTTGTTAAACGCTACTCAGAAAGGCCATGCTACACATGGCTATATGGGCCAAAATGTTCACTTGCAGTATCCGCATGAGACCTCCGCTCGTGGGTGAGGGACTCACATTGAGGCCGGCGCAGTGCATCTTTTCAATTGGCATCGCTTGTACAAAGTACTCGCGATTGTCGAGCGACATATGGCACAAGGGTTTCTTCTTTTGTGACATTTCATCATCTTTGTTCTTCAGATCTTCGAGCAGTTTCGGGAACCAAATCAACTCGCATGAACAATTCAATGGATTATCTGCACAAAAAAAAGCATAAATAAATATATTATTCTGAAACTTAGCCCAAAACTAAATGCAATGCTGCATAACTTGCCAGTGATATCGATTATACGCAAAGTATCAATGACCGGTTCCATTATATCTTGGGGTATTCGTTGCAGCTTGTTATTCTGTATATTGAGAGTCTCCAAGGAGTTGAGGTTCTCAAAGAGCATGCTGGGCAATACTTTAATGCTGAAATGAGAAGAAATGTATATGTATCCCTATGTATTTCTCAAAAGTTGTGCGTCGTTGATTTACTCATTCTTTTGCAGATTAAGGAATGTTAGCGAATCTCCGTAACCAGTAAAAGCGTCATCAGCCAACACATTTATGTTATTGTTGCGCAAGTCCAAATGTCGCAGCCTATGCAGCGGACGTAACGCCTCGCTTGGTATGGCATGTATATTGTTGTCTCCCAATCGTAAATACTGCAAGTTCTCTATAAAATTAAAAAATGTATAATTGTCGTATAGAATTAAAGTGTTCTCCCTATAGGTAAGGAGTATAGGTAACCCAACTTGAGTGTCTACTTGAATTTACCTTCCAAACCCTTAAAGGCGTCCTTATCAATGCTGTAAATCTTGTTGCCCTCCAGCTCCAACGAGTTGAGTAAGTTCAAATGGGAAAACACATTTGCAGGCACTGTTGTTATCATATTATGCGCTAATATTAAGGAATCCAAGTTTTCCAAACCTATGACACAACAAATACAAGTTAAGAGTTCATTATTTCAGGCGCAGAAGGCATTGATTTTGAACTTTACCTGCAAAATCACCCTCACTAATCGTACGTATCTTATTCTCCTGTATTTCCAATTTCTTCAATGTATCCAATATAGAGAGAGCTTTTTGTGGAACAACTGTTAAATCATTTCCGCCAAGATTCAAACGCTTGAGTTTGCTGTAAAAATAAACAAAATTTATTCATTAGAAATATTATATTTGAAATTTAAGCGCAGAGCAGCTTACTTTTCAAGACCGCGAAAAGCCTCAGGATCAACTTGGGTTATTTTGTTTTCATACAACGTTAGTATTTCCAAAGTGTCGAGTCCTTCGAAAGCATTATTATGTATTACTGTGATTTTGTTGTGATTTAAATTCAAAATTAACAGATGATACAAATGCTTCAGCGCCTGCGACGGCACAGTTTTCATCTGGTTCAGTGAAACATCCAACTGTGTAAGACCCTTTCCTGAAACATACAACAATGTTATGAAATTCGATTTCTCAAAATTTAGCTCACAAGCAAAAGCGTACCCAAAGAGCTGAGCGCATTCTCCTCAATGGCTGCCAAGCTACTATTGTGTATTGTTAGATGACGTATATCCAAAGCAAGAAAAACAAATCCTTGCAGCTTGGGCAGATTATTATGGCGCAGCTTGAGATAAAATATTATGGGACTTTTGCCTTTCAGTGTGCCCATCGATTTGGTAATATGCGCTAGATCCGTAGTCTCACAAAGAATGTCCAATCCGTTTTTCTTCACTGTGCAAATGCATGGCGAAATGTCACTTTGCTCAGGACACACCTGTTGCTGCGGTGTGCCCTGTGCCAGCGTTTGGGCCACCAACATCAGTAACAGGCACCAAGTGATTCCACAAAGCGCTGTATACTTGACTAGACATTGCCCTGCCATCTTGGAATGTCCACTGCTCAAGCACGCACACAATAATGCGCGTTAATCAAAGTCAATCTTTCGTTGCGCTAAGCTGAACCGTTGCCGTCGTCGTTTTCCCGGGCGCTGTTCTGATATTATTGTTGCTTCTTCTGATGCTATTTACAATTGTCTCCCTGTTGGAGCACGCGAGAACGAGAAGAGTGACATAGAGAGAAGAATGCATATATGAATCAAGCTCGACGTGAAAATTACATATAACAAAAAGCAAATTACGCGTACAATAAGCACAACATACGCGATTTTATTCGTAGTATTAATTTGATTTTACTTTTGTGATACCCTTTAAAAGCAATTTGCCTTAGAGGTTTATCCAAAAAATCAACAAAAGCCCAAAATTGACTTGATACTGATCAATTAAGCGCCGATATAGACGTGTGTCTTAAGTTTCAACTTTTCTTTGAAGCACCCAACTAAAATTAGCCATCTTTTTATATACTCTTAACATCGTAGAGTGTACAATATTCGGCGTCTTTTAATGAGACTTGCCGCTATACTCTATTAAATTTTTTTCCATATATGTGCTTTAACGTTGTGTTCGGATTTAAAATAAATTGAGCTAATTTAGCGTTGGGTATGTATTATCAGTGTTGAGTATTTTGCGAGGGCAGCTTAATTGATCTATGACTCTATGAAATTTAGAAGTAGGTCTATCAATATTAATTGAAAAATTTGCACATTTATTTGCCCGAATACTAAAACAAATGAAAAACTATTGTGGACGATGAATCTGAATCCATTTTACGTACGCATTGCGTGGAGGAACTGTTAGCAGAGTTAAAGTCACAAGGAATGAGCGGGTCACAATTGAAAGTATGAAGTCAAAAAAGAATATGACATCGTTGTTGGATTGAAACCTTATGATTTTAAGCTTCTAAATAGAAGGATTAAGCGAAAGTAGCTATGTTGCATCTGCTATATAAATTGTATAAAAATGAAATTTGAATAGTTTATTTCTATTAAATAAAACGATGCTAAGAATATCAATTCCACTTTTCAGTACAACGATATCTTCACCATTTTTAAAAGAATTAGGTTGTGGCCTTAGACGATTTAAAAAGCAATTTTACGTAAGCTTAGACAGAGCTACTGTACTGATGGACTATCGGGTGCATCTTTCGCCTTAACAAAACCATAAAACCCAAGACTAAATTGTCTGCCCGTAACAGTTTGGTGTACTGACAACCAATGATCATGACCATGTACCTGTTATTTGTTTCCAGGTTGGCAAACAGTTAAAAAAGCAGTGGAAAAGCCCAACAGAAATTTTGAATATCGAGGTGATCAAGGAAGACACCACCACCCTCTACTTGGTTTTTGATTTTGCAGGCACCACTCGAAAAACTTTTTCAGTGTGTTTGAACTGGTTGGGAGCGATAAGGAAATGTTCTAGTTGATATGCAACGAGGAATTCTCTAGAGTATTTTTTTTAGAATGTGAAAACATTTCATCTGAAAGTATTTGTCCACCAATAATAAACAGATAAACTACTTCCTTAGAAAGGCGCAGTATTATGAACTACGCACGTTAGGAAAACACTGTTTTGCTGGCCGTAATAATTCGCAACTATTTTTGTAATATTTGAATTTTGATTGGTTTAGGATCCAAGACTCTTCAGCCATTTGAAGTATAGGCGATATGTGACAGAGTTAAGGCGCTTACTTGCCATTGGTGATCTTTGGGCTACTGTAATGCAGAATTGAGCTGTTTTGCTGACTTATTAAACTACATAAAGAATAATCATTTAATTTTATTCCTGAATAGCAGTAAGTTAAGAAGCGTGTGTTACTAAACGGTAAGTAGTTATTTTTCTAAAGAAGAACAACTTACCTAAAGTTTGGGTCCGTCCGTGCTTGATGACTGCCAAATGAAACGTGCTTCTAGTGCTTTATCAAAGCCCCGTAAGTTGATGACCATTAGATGTAGCCTCCCTCACATTGGAATAATGACAAATAACGCAAGTCTTTAATTTTTTAAACTTAATGCATCTGATTTCGTTTAACCGGCGGCAATATGTTAATCACAATACGGTTGATGCAGTGAAGAATTTCAAATTATTGTAGTTCACTTTTCCGAAACATAAAACCCAAAAGCTTATAGTAACAAAAGGGGCGTGATTGTAATACAGACACATATGTACATATCTGAATCATTTTATATATACATTTAATTTGGTCAAAGTGGGTCTGTCTGTGTGCGTGCGTGTGCGTGTGTGTGTGTATAGCGATGTAACGGAAAATCGATAAAATGTTCAACAAAAAGTATGTCTGATGGCTCCTTGATTTCGCTTTTATTGTATATCCTTTCAATTTGTATTTAGCCAAAACTTTACAAAGTCAATGCACAATAGTTCACTTGAAAGTAACAAATATTTCTCTTGAAAATCTTTAAAATATTGTTGCCACTGCCAAGTCGATAAAGCAGGGCGCGCGCGCGTTCCAACTGTATCAGTGGGCAGGGTAATGCGGGCGCTGCTGACACTTGCTGGTTGCAAATTTTTCAATTCCGTTGCAGAAAATTTAATTCAAACATGTTTGTCCCATTTCCCTGCACCAACTTGATTGTGATGATTGCACATTATTGCTGCAGTTGTTGCTGCACGCCGACACACCATTTGGAATGAATGTAAAAGTGTAAAAATAAAACGGATAGCGAAACGTTCAAAGAGCGTGAACGCAAGCAATGAGAAGCACGTTTAGATGGCGAAACCGACGATTGCGGACTAAACTTGAACAGCTCAAACTGACATCCAATTTGGTTTGACATGCACAAAACCAACCCCTCGGTTTTCTTGTGCCACTCGTTAGCAATATTAGAGAGCATTGAGACGGAACTCGTTACTTCGACATTTAGAACATCCATTTGGCATTTTAGTTCATAACTGCAGACAAATTAAGGAATGACTGCGCTCACAGTCTATTATTTCGCATCCTTCCCATCTAAATAACACACAATGCCTTGTTACTTTGTGTTTGGCCAGTGTAGCAAATCTGTTCAGTAAAATGCCACCACTTCTGCTCCAGCATGTCATAAAAGGCGACTAACAGGGAAATTTTTGATTTAGCATATTTAGATCTTTTTGCACGAATTATATCTCAGAAATTATACCAAGTTAATAATATTTTCTGCTTGGAATTGAGCCACATAAACTATTCCTTTTACTTTAAGTTACTATTTTGTTTTCAGTGATTATTTATTTAAAATTTAAATTATTAAACAGAATATTGTAAGTTGTACGAGAATTTTTCAAGTTTTAGCGCCTTTGAACTGCTTGCACTGCTGCTTATATCACATAACAATTACCAATAGATGGCGCAACGTGTCCAGTTAAGTGGCAACACCAAGGCAGAGATGCAACAACGAAGCAGTAAGCCGATGCATACGATATGCGATGACAACTGGCAGTGCTGTCATCGGCAGAAACTAACATCGATATTTTAGTTTTTTTTTTATCGATGCGCGCTTCGATTTTATATATTTTAAGTTAATAAAGTTTAGATTAATGTTAAAGTAAGTTATTGTGCTTAGATTTCTTTTAAAATAAATTGCATGTATTAGGATGTAATTATTTGATTTTAGTAAACAATTATTTGATATGGATTACGAGGGTTTCAAGCCAAGCTTTCGTCTATATGACGTGCGTTTCTTATGGTATTAAATAATGCTTAAATGGTATTTAATAATACTCAAATGACAAGCGATATACTCAATTAATAGACTTTGCCATCACCACGTTTAAATTCATTCATAAAAAGACATGGATTACAATAGTAATTTTTTATAATTTGTTTATATATTTATATTAGAAGTACGTACATATATTGTTTTTTGTTTACAATTATCGAATCGATTAACAAACTTTTCATAGAGATTTTAGTTGAATCATTCTAGCCGACTAAACCTTACATATGTATGTTTATCTGGCCAATTGCAGCAAATTATTTGTTTTTCAAATATAGCTTGCTTTTTGGTATTTGTTCCGTTCTTGTTCCTGACAACAGTATAAAAACAAAACCTATTAAAATTATTTTCATTTCCAATCGTTTGTATTTTGCGCGTAAATATTTGAATTTAAATTTTCAACTGCTTGCACTGTTTCTTGCGCAAGCTTAGCAAATCCTTCATAGATGGCGTGATGTACACATTCGCATGCTTTTGCATAAATTCATCATTAAAGTTATATTGTGTGTAATGGTTTAAATTATGTTATTGTCTTAAATTGTTTCTATTCTAGTATTTTTAATAATCAATTGCATTGTAATTATCGCAATAAACCCATTTTTACTTTGTCACAATTGTTTGTTTCATCTTGTAAAAACTGCTTGCACTGCTTATTATTCAAGCTATAAAAATGTCAATAGGTGGCGGGATATGCCCACATTGAGGCTTCTTCAAGGATGCAAACGTATAAAATTCATTTTAATATTTATTATTTATGTATAAAACTTATCTTTATTTACATCTAATGCTTATTTTAGTCAACAATTGTTGTTTCATAAACGCCTCAAAAAGAATTAACATTTATGTTGATTTGAAGTGATGGCGGAAGGTGGGAGTTGGAGAAGACACATGAGCTAATGTATGTCTAGGGGAAGGATCCCCTAAGAGAATGGCAAAGTCGAGTGGGTGCAACCGATTAAGCCGTCGGCATTTTTGACTGTTGTACAGGAGATTGATGATCAGCAGTGAGTGCATATTATGTCCAGCTGCCTGTTTTGAGCTATTTTCTTACAACTCTAGGTACATTGAGATCGCACTTTAGATTTGCCGCAACAATTGAGGTCCCTTTATGTTGGTTGATGAGTCTGTGCCTCAAGTTTCAATGTCAAATGTACATGCTCTCTTGATGAAGCACTCGAAAAAACTTACTTTTAGTGGACAGTGTGCTGCTTCTTTACAGAAGCCAAAACATTTGGAGAGATCCACAGTCAACCCCAAGTACAATATTTATCAGATTTATCTTCTGTGGAATAACTGTGCTATTCTTTGAGACGGGCGAAGAGAAGTCATAGCTGAGCGTGAAGGTGGTGAATTTCTCTCCTACTATATCTCACTTATCCAGCCATGAGTGCACGCTGTTGAGCGCATGTTTAAGCCCTTGCCATATCAAGGGAGTCGGTTGACATCGTGATGCGTATGTACGGTGGAATTATTTAGTACCCTTAGCAGCGGAATTTTTACAGTGTATGTATACAGTCTGTCAAGAAAGTGTTTACACATTGAAAAAAATTTGTATTTTTTGACTTTCAATGTAAATATTAAAGCCTTTTGTTTAAATTCATGAAATTTTTTTGATGCACATCTATTTGTTTATATGTTTTTTATTAATATGTAAAAAAATAATTACAAAATTATTTACACTTATCGAGAAAATCAACAAAATCTAATTTATTATAGATGCGCTGCTGTCAAGAAAGTGTTTACACAAAATACTTAAGCTATCTTAAAATTAATCTTTATAACAAATATTGATTAATTTATGTAAATTTAATATATTGCATGCCCTCCCTTAGGTTTAACAACACATTGTGGGCGTTTTTCTATTAAAAAAATTGCTTTTTAAGGTCATATTCCTCTGGGGCTTTGCGGCACTCTTTTAGAACAGCAGCTTTCGGTGCGGTTCGGTTATTAAGCGATCTTTTTGCCACTTTTTTCTTTGCGGGCCTACAAATTTTCAATTGGGTTCAAGTCAGGGCTCTGAGGTGGTGTATTGATGACCTTGCTGCACTTGTAAAGGAACCAGTTCCTCCAATTAAACGCCATATGCGTAGGGTCATTGTCTTGATAAAATTTGTAATCAAGCTTATTGTTGCTATAAAATTCAAATTTTTGGGGCCTCGATCTTAAATTCAATTTAAAAAACACTAAATATTGTTCTACTTTTATAGTATTTTCTAAAAATTCCAAATCTCCAACTCCTTCGGCTCTATTTGCACCTCCAAATAATAACTAACATTTTGGCAGATTTTACTGTCGGTATGATGCTGCGGTATTCCAGTGAATTTATCGCCTTTCGCCACACCCTGTTGGGTCCATCTTTGTAATACAACATTATTTTGGTTTCATAGCATAAAATAACGGGATTACAGTAATCTCCTGGCTCATTTTGCATCCTAGTAGCGAAAGTAAACCGCTTTTCAATATTGATTGCCAAACGCATCGGTTTGCTTCCTGCTACTAGTGAGTGGGACTTATGCCGGAGTATGGCCTGGCGCATTGTTTCGAGTGGCACATACAGATCACACTCTTCATTAACTTCCTTAGCAACTGTTCTTAACAAAATTTGGGGATTTCAATCAATTTTTCCCAGGCTAAATCGGTTTGTAAGGTTGCAAATTTAGCTTGTACATGATGTTATACTTATTAACTCCAATCAGCTCTCGTTTTCTCCGCGATTTTTGATATTATAAATAGTCTTACGCGATGCGGAACACATTTCTGATAGTTCCGCAACAGATTTGCCCAAATAGTTATTATAATACTTCAACTGGACGACTTTAAAACTTAATCTCTTGCCAAGCATTTTTCAATATCTTTAAACTTGCATAAACATGCTCACTTTAACTAATTTCGCAACAAAACGAAATCAAATGCGCAAAAATCAGGTACACAAACAACGCATAGGGCATACATGCTGACAATGTACCGTTAGTTTGTCGATATTTGTTGATATACCAACAAAAGAGATCAGACAAAGCAAAAGTGTAAACACTTTCCTGACAGTAGCGCATTTATGATAAATTAGATTTAGTTGATTTTCTCCTTAAGTATATATAATTTTGTTATTATTTTTTTACATATTAATAAAAAACATATAAACAAATAGATGTGCATCAAAAAAATTGCATGAATTTAAACAAAAGGCTTTTATATTTACATTGAAAGTCAAAAAATACAAATTTTTTTCAATGTGTAAACACTTTCTTGACAAACTGTATGTTTTAGGTGTATTGAGGCCACTGCACATCCAGGAACATAGCTGCGCAGCAGTTTCTGTTCCCGAAAGAGTCTAGAATGCTGTTGACTACTTCTGGTGATCTAGAATTATAGTTTTTTCTTCTTCTAATTACAGCGCACTTCTGAAATTGAAAATAAACAAACCTTAAATGAATTCTTTTACTTTATTGTCTTTAAAATATCGATAAAATTCGATGGAAGACGATGAGAGGGTGGGCTACATCAAAGAACTGTGTCGTCTCCTGCAGTTTCGTTGTGTTGCACAGATAAAAAAGTTGGATGCCGCATTTTTGCAAAGGTATTTGTTTTTTCCCCTATGTGTATTTGTATGATATGTTCCATGCCATTTTATATCTTTCACTTCTTATTACCTGGCACTTTCCTAGAATTCATCCCTCAGTCACCATTAAAGCTAACTCCATGATTTCTCCTCTGGTTGGACACTTTCGTTTTGCTTGCAAAAGAGACACATTCTTGATAAAACTCTCACTGCCTCATAAATGTCAATTTTGTTGACCTTTTTTTCAAGATATTATTATGTAATTGAAAACTTTAAAGTATTTGTGTGTCAAATCAGAATCGGTTATATGACATACAGCTCTAAGGAACATCAGTTTTAGAAATCGACATACATGTAAAATATCTGGGATAGGTAGCTATTATAGGGCAAACAGGTCCAACGTTCGTTTTTTGTAAAAAGTTTGTTGCATTTTCTTTGTTTTTTTCGATATTGTTATCCAATTATATGAAAGTTATTTAAACATTGGTTTGCTCCTTCATAACTTGCAAAAAAAGGGCTTTTTTCTTTATTATTTTCATTAGATTAACGAAAAAGGCAAATACATTTAAGAAAATAAAATTAACGTAAATAAAAGAAATTATTTTAATCAACGTACGGTATTTTGGTCTACTTGAAAACAGATAGAAAATTATTTTAAGTAATCCTTGAACATACTTTGTTTTTCAATTTTCTACCATTTAGTGCAAACAAAATTTTTTTTAATATAATTATATACGACGTTTGTAAATCTTATATATTATGGCTGATTTAAAATTAGATGCGGACACAACCAGTTGCTTTTGTTTCTTGGTTAATGAGCAAACAGAAGGACTTGTTTACTTACATATTTTCGAACTTGTGCGGCGCTCATATAAACCCGTCTATCCTTAAGCGCTTGTGCCGCTATCGTTGAATACATGATGATGACTTATGGAAACTTATATAGTTACACAATTTCCGGGCGTATTTTTTGGTTATGGCTTATATGTGGCCGTGTGGCCATCTGCTTTAGATGTTGTACACTTTACCTATACATGGGGAAAAATAAAACTACTGTGCCTGCTTGGGAAAGGCAATGGATATGCTTATGATTCATTGTCTTTGCGCTTAGGAATGTTCTATATAGGATTATCTTGTTGTGGCGTAAGACGATAATAATTGTAGAAATGCTTTGGTAATGCACATTTATATATTGTGCGAACATTTGTTTCATTTTTCCGCAATGAATATTTTAATGACTTGTGAATATATTATATATTTTGCAGCCCAACTATTGGTCACTTTTATAGCTGCATTGCTCTGGTTCTTTGTGCTATCGGACAAATCTCAGGGGTCACAAACTGAATAACCTTAAGAAAAAATAGGAATGAAAAAATGATTTCAAATAGCGTGGTAATCAACCAATCTAAAGCTCATTGATGCGAAAGTTAGTAGCGTTGCCACATCTTCAATTGCAGAATGCTTGTTGATAAGAGACTTTTGTATCCACAAAATTAATCGTTATTTTCAAAAAAAATTGTGAAGATATAAATGCGCAAAATAAGAAATTTATATTTGAAACCCGAATTGTGAAGGTTTACCTATAATTGGTCATTATAATATTTTTACACAGCGCAATTTATGCATTTTTATACCCCATACCTCTAAGCAACAAAGGGTATACTAGATCTGTGCACTATGCAAGAGAATGTTCATGTTTTTTATATTAAAAATCGTTTCATACCATTGAGAAGCGATTAAACCATGACAGTCTGTCCGTATAAAAGATTTTTGTCTAATCATAACAATAATACTTTCCCAGCAGAAGAGTTTTGTATACATTTGAAACTTAAAAAGCGATGTGTCATTTAGCAGTAGTATGGCTAGCATATAAATAACGCTATTTACCTAGAAAACATTTATTAATTAAAGAAACAGCCATTCGGATTCGACTATAAACTGTAGGTCCCGTTCTATTCGATTTGCCTTTGTTTTCAGCTCAGTCTTATCTCTTAATGTCTTTTGTTCACAATTACATAAAAGAAGCTTGTTTTTAGTGGTCAGTTTGTGCTATTCCTTTGCAGAGGTCACAACTCTTCCATAGCTTGGAGCGTAATGAGCCTTAAGTATTTAGCCTTTGTGGGATATGTATCCCGCGCAAGTGCGCCATTGATCGTGATGGCCGGAGAGGTGTCCCAGAAAAACCCAGGAGGGTTTAACCAAATGATCTCCCTACCAAACCTAAACGCAAAAAAAAAACTGCTCACCAAACTTGACTCTTAATTGCGTCATTGTTTTGCATGCTATGTGGAATGTGGAGCCGTCTTGTTGAAGGCACATGTTGGCTGAGACGAGCTCTTTCATTAAGGGGAGAAAAGTTTGTCAGTATCGTACGGTAGCGTCTTTATTCACAAATGCGGTACAGTGGGGACGCCTGCTTCTAATGCACACCAAACAGTGACTTTTTCGGGACGCATTTGGAGTTGTTATGCGACAATTTTGGCTAGAACTGACAAATAACTGAGCATTATTTTTGATAAAAAAATTCAATATTTCCTAGAGCTGTATACCTGTAACGACTAAATTATAGACCAAACAAAACGTGTTTGCCAATAGACGGTAAGGAAACCTCGCCAGCAGTCTTAATGGTAGCGTAGTTGCCTCTACACCCGAATATCGGTGGTTCGATACCCCAGTTATGTTTATTGACAGACACAAAGACAAACAAGCTACTGTCCAAAGCACTTTTAATGTATACAATTTTCAATTAAATACTATAAATAATTTCAATTAGATACTTCTTCTAAATGCATTAAATCGCTACCTTTAGAAACAAATTTTATCTATCCCAGTTTTACACTAACAGAAGATTAATTTTTTGACTATTTTAACTTAGACGTATGTTTTATAGTTGCAGCAGAGTACAACCTCAAATACACATAATGCCATTGTAAAATAATAACTATGTGAATCACATTCATGAAATAACTAACTTAAACCACTTAAAAGTATTTAATTTTCTGTGATATCTACAACTTTAAAAGCATTTGAATTTGGAAACTGCCACAGACTGACAATGAGGAGTTGTAACGTGCGTGCTCCAGCTTCATAAGTTGCGTTTTTTTCGAGTCCCGTGTTGCAGCATGTAATGTTGGGCATATGTCGTATTTAGTGTGTGTGTGTGTGTGTGATGTTTTCGTTTTTCAATGTAAGCATTTTTATAAGATATTCTATATTCGTATCTCTTCATCTATTTGATAATATCCTGGATAACGACCGTATATGCTTATTTCGAACATCAGAACTAAACATTTACAATCGTTATTTCAAGTATTATATATGGATAATATGTATGCGCCGTGTGTGTTTGCTTTTACAATTCATACTTGTAATTCAAGAAGTGCCCATTTTGCTTTATAGCATCTTTATGCACTAGGTACTGAATTTTTAGATTATCGATTTTAAGGATTTCTTTCAAAGTTTTACCGATACTAAGAACGGACTGTTCATTACTTGCGTTTTTTGTCCAGAGAGCTAAGGAACAAATTAATTTGTAAGATAACGATTTTGAAAAAATATGTTACTAGAACTTACAAATTTTGTTATATTTTATACGCACACCCATGACCACGCCGCATATATCATCTGCATCCTCATAAGCTTCTCCGATTATACTAAGTAACTGTGGGTTAAAATTTAGCCATTTTTTTGTGTTCTTTTTAAATGCCACTTTTCAATAATTACCAATTCTTGCCACAACACGTCTGTTTCTTTAGATATTGTTTTCAAGGAAATAATCCAGCGACCACCATCTTTATTAATTTCATCTTCCCACATGGGGCTTAAACAAAGAAATAAGCACATTTGAACAAATTGGCGTAAACGACTAAGAAATATTTGCAACTTACCGTATTCCCTTCTTGAATACCATATAATCATTCGTTGGAGTTAATTTGGATGGTGGCTTGATGCAAAAGTATAAACTAAAAGATATTTTCAAACGTTTACAACATGTGGCACATACATACGTATATGCACACTTGTACATATAAACATGCAATAATTTTGCTACGCACCTGAAGAAATCTTCCACAGTACTAAATTCAGCTATTTCGTTCTGATTATCTCCCCAAGGCTTGCCGGGATCGTACTCTGAGTGCCACAATGTCCAAATGTTGTGTAAACGATGCTTAAAGACAAGCTCGTAATCAATAACTTGCACAACGCTATTGGAGTTAGGCATTTCGTCGCCGCTACACTCTGTGAAGCCCAACTCATTGTTGTCATTGCTATGCGATGCCATATTAATTTTTTTCTATTATACCAAATCAAAGAACGTGAGTTAAACTCAGTAATGCTACAAAAAAAAACACAAAACAAAAAAAAGGAACTTGATTGTCTCACACGCACGAACTAAATGAAAATGACAGCTTTGAATTTACAGCGCTGCAAATTATCGATAACTAATAATACTAGATTTATGGTATATTAATATGACCGAACTACCACAAAACTTTATATATTCATAGAGCCAGAGCAAAAGTATTCGTTTATTTAATATTGACATTGATGCCTTAAAAAAAATTGAAAGTTTCTATATTATTTTTTATCAGAGCCTAAACGAATTAACCTTTTCACGTGATTTCAAGTAAGAAACAATTTTTTTATTGTTTTATTGACTGCGTTTTGTTACCAATACAATAGCGCTTATCTATTACCAAAATGAGCAATTTTTACACAGCGAAGAATAATGAAATTAAATTAAATATACTGAGTGTCGTCGTAGTGTAGTGCAAGATGTTGCAATGTTGCTGACATTTTCAAAACATAAATTTTCGTAACATATCCATTAAAAATGATTATTGATGAAACTTTATTGTCAGTAAATTTTTTTGGTGTATCATTGTTACAAGCGGACGTGTTCCTCGAAGCTCCATAAAATTAAAGTTAATTTAATTCACATTAATGCTCATCAATTTATACCCAGTGCAATAGCAATGAAGCAATAGGGTGCAAATATTTTTTATAATTAAAAGAATCAAACTAAAGAAAACGGGGGAAAAAAAAACAAATTAAAATCGCTCAGACGCTGAGACGAGAGTCTCAACCAAAATGCATTGTTTTACGCATTGATATATGTATGTATACATATGTACTAAGCGAAATTCGGAGACACTTGAACAAAATAAATGTCGAAATTTAAAATACCATCAAAAATAGCTTATCAAATTATTTTTAAGTATTTATTTATTGTTAAACTAAACATATAAACGTATAAGAAATATTAAATAATATCGATGAAAATATAATATTAATCTAATCCGTATCCCTAGCCTAATAGGTGTTTTTTTTTATATATTTGCATCGTCTCACATCTGGGACTAGCTAGAAACTTGGATTTACAATGTAAAAATTATGAAAACAGGAAGTAACATAAAAGTTTAGATATTTCTTAACAAAGAAACCAAAAGAGCAGCGTTGACCAAGTTGGGGTTTCATAGTTCGTGATGCTCGATTTGGCGAATGAAGATGAGTTAAGATAGACAAAGAGATAATTTTGAAAATCAAAAAGATCATAGAATTTGCACATAAGATGCGAATCGTGTAATGCATAGATAGGTAGATCAAAATGGAAATGCTAAAAAATATATATTTTTTGCAATCTGGGCACATTGTGAAAATGGGATTCTATAATATGAGTGTATTACTATAAATAGTTACTTCAAAAAGCACTATTTTCAGTGCGTCTATATTTGAATTGTCGCAAGTAAGACGGAGAACTGCATAATCCAGCGCCTTCTGCTTTGTACTTTATCAGCCTATTTTGGCAAATTTATTTCAAGTTGTTCTAAAATAATTTAAGATTATCTAGTTCTTTTAGTTGTTTTATTTTGTCAAAATCTATTGAGTATACTATTATATAGTTCCTTTAGGAAAATCCGACAAAAAATATTCTCTAAACGAATTAAGTGTATACAAGTACTTTACCAAGGTCGATTAAAATCAGTTGAGACTATGTCAAACTTAAGCGAAATAACCGATTGTGTCGCAAAAATGTGGTATATATTTTGTGCTAGCATTGATTTCAAGCCGTATTAAAACAATAAATAAAGTAATAAACATTTATATAATTTATATACAGATTGATTGAAGAGGTTATGAAGTAACATAAGATATTTATATGCATATAGAATAAAGTAGAGAGAACGGCAATCATTGCAATCCGCTTGGCAGGATGATAACATATGTTACGAGATTAGCTTAATTAATGCACCATTTTGTCGCTCAGGGCACGTTTTATTGCAAATGAGTCAAAATGAAACTTCTATATAAATTGAAATTCAGATATAAATTGAAAATCGTGTTTATTGTTTTTTAATATGTTGCAAATATCTAAAATCGGTTAATTTTTGCTAATTTAATGATAATGTTATATATGTTAAATGCGGATATTTGTACACAAAAGCATAAATGTATAAGTACGATACGAATACAAAAAAAAAAAATCAAATAACTTTTTAAATTTTATTTTCAACGAAGTAGCCCTTGTCAAATTCTTCAATTTTCGTTTCAACATCAATAAGCTCGTACAAACGAAATAAATAGGTTTAATTTAAATTCTTTTTTAGAAAATTACAAAAGTTGGTCAATTTTTTTGGAACTATGACTATAATAAAATTCGATTCGCATCTTCTGTCTAAGCTTCTTAGTGAGCTTACTGGCACCGCAATGCTACTGTTTCTCGGCTGCATGGTCAATACCTTCACTGAAGAAGTTGAAAATTGCATCGGCTGGGGCTTAATCTATACCGCAATCACTCACATATTTGCGTTTCTGAGCGGCTCTCACATAAATCCGTCTGTGAGTCTTAGCGCTGCTATCCTTGGATACATGGACTGGAAGCTTTTGCTTCTGTATATATTGATGCAAATTCTCGGAGGATTTTTGGGTTACGGCCTATATTTCTTAGCGATTGATAAAATTATGAAAAATCACCACGTACACTTCATTCGAGGCGGACATACTATTCAGGCACTAGTTGTAGAATTGCTTCTAACAATTATCTGGTTGCTGACCTATTGCGCTTGTTGGGATAGGGGTCAAGGATACGGCTATGATTCACTGTCGGTACGCTTGGGAATGGTGTTTACTGGCTTATCTCACTGTGGCGTAAGTAAAACTTTGACCACAAATTCATTAAATCTAATATTTATTTTCCTCACTTAGAGATATTTTGGTAATACGCATTGTAATATTGTGCGATCACTTGTTACAATACTTTGCAACGGAGTTTTTGATGATCTATGGGTATATTTGGTCGCCCAGATAATAGGTACGATTATTGCTCCGTTACTTTGGCGCTTTGTGCTATCTGGTAAGGGTAGAGGATCTAATGCTTGGGAATTGCGAAAAAAACAACGCCAAAATGAGGAGGAATAAAGATGAGATAAAACGAAATCGAGCTTATATAAAAGTGTTGCAGTATCTTTGGGTCGTTAAAATGATAGCTGCGTTGCACAGCAATTGGAAAATTTTTTGTTAATACAAAATTTACTTATCTAAAAAAAAAAATAAAATTGAATAAGCAGTTTAAGCTTATATATATTAATTAAAAGCGCTACTTTATGCTGATCAGGCTTTGGCAAATTGGTTTGAGACGTCATCATCCACGCAGCCCTTGTTGGTGATGATGCTGCCAAGGTATGGAAAACTAGTGATAAACACTATTCCCTTAGATACCGATGTATCTTGGCTGAAGTGGTTGAGATGCATTACTTGACCAAATAATGATTCTATAAATGGGAAAAGCTAAAAAAGAATTCGTGTTTGATTGAAGTAAGGATTACTATTTAAGGAATAAATGTAATGAAATTAATAACCAGTAACTCGGCTTAAGTGGTTCATATTTCGATTAATTTTAATTTAAAAAAAAACCGCGTAAATTTGAATCAATGCATTTTATATATATATATATATATATATATATATATATATAGAATAGAATATATATATATATATATATATATATATATATATATGAATTTAATGGAAAACTTCAATTTAAAAAATTGTTTTATAACATTTAAGTTTTATTTCAATTGAGATCTTTCGTCAATAGTTTACTCCACTTTAAACTGCGAATGTTTTATATCTTCTTTTTACAATGGAGTTTTACTTTAGTATTAAATTCATGAAGAACATATTTCAGAATAATTATCGATACAAAGTGTATTTGCATTGAGATATTATATTTCCAATAAACCAAATTTCGGCATAACATGTTTATTCGCTCTCTCTCTGAATCCACTTCCAAACCAACTTTTGAGCTTATAATGAGAGATGTTTGACGCGGTGAATAAGACAATACTCTCCGATTATGCCGATTGTAGCGTTGTTTGGCATCTATACTAACTATATACTGTATTTATCATAAGTACGACTTTGCTTTCTAGCCTGCCGAGGTAAGCAGTTTGGTCTGGACATCACAGAATCTGTGAGAGGACAGATATATGTCGTCTACGTAATCCAAGTTCTCCAGGTGTTTGGCAGGCACCACGTGATTCCACGCTGGGGTTGCAAACTTCTTTCATAAGCTTGTCAATCACGATGTTGAAGAGTAGAGGCGACAATAGGAGTCGTTGCCGAATTTCCATTCCACAGCTTGTTCGATGATTATGCGTAGTATGTTTGGCAGTGATACTACTAGCTCCAAATTGAATTGCGGTGTCGGCACAGTGGTGGATCTATGAGATCTCTTCACACTAGGAAATCCGCTGTTGAATAAAATTTGGAATCTGGCAGAAATAACCAATTATGACCTACAAAAAATTCCTTTAGCGTATTTTCAGAATCATACCGAGCTGCTCTTTATGTATGAAAGTTGAAATTAAATTCTCCATAAACATAACGCCGACGTTTATTAAAGACTGTCGATGGACCACTGCATGACTATTAAATGGTTAAATATAGATGTGCTGAGAAAATTTAGAAATTCAAAATGATGTTGCCATCTCTTTTCATTTGCGGTACCCATTATTATGACTGTAGGATTACACTGAGCGAACCAGGCAGCTCTATCACGTTATACTAAGTCCCGCATTTACCTAAGACAACAAATTATAAAAAGTCGGA
Source organism: Chymomyza procnemis (assembly GCA_035046065.1). Lineage (NCBI taxonomy): Eukaryota > Metazoa > Arthropoda > Insecta > Diptera > Drosophilidae > Chymomyza > Chymomyza procnemis. The sequence continues at coordinate 2,361,115 of JAWNOJ010000023.1, read as the reverse complement.
TTCCAATAATAAAAATCCGGAACCACGAATTAGTCTGAAGTCTGTTTTTTTATTAATTTAGACGAAATACATTTTTAATTTCAAAATCGTACTAATTTCATTGATGTGCATACTACACTCCAATCTTCGATTTTTTTTTTTCAAAACGAGATACGGCAACACTTCAAAATTTTTTAACAACGAGCTCTTGTTTCATTGCTTCCATATCTGCCCATTTCAAATTCACTTTATCAGGTTACTTTGTTTCCTCATTTTCATTGGCTCCTTTTTTTTCGCCCAAATGCCAAATGCTAGATTCTCTTGCCTTTGAAGCTAGCACGAATCGCCAAAGCACAGGAGCAATAATGGTGGCTATTATTTGCGCAATCAAATATACCCAAAAATCTTTCAAATGTGAATTAAACACAAATGGAACAATTGTTCGCACAAAATTTAGATGTGCATCACCGTAGTTTACCTAGATGAAGAAAATAAATATTTTTAAGATTTTCCAAATTAGTTGGGGAATTAACTTTTTCTTACGCCACCAAGGGATAATCCAGCAAACACCATTCCTAAGCGTATAGAGAGTGAATCATAATCATATCCACTGGTCTTATCCCAATGGGAACACCAAGCCAAGAGCCATGTTGTTGTTAGAAGGAACTCAACCACAAGCACCTTGCCGACTGCCCCTCCCGTAATGTACTTTACGTTTGACATATATTTAAGAGATTTTTCAATGGTTACTTCATATAGTCCATAGCCAAATATTCCTCCAAGAAAATGCATTAATATATACAACAGCATCAGCTTCAAGTCCATATATCCAACTATAAAAGCGCTAACACTCACAGAAGGATTTATATGAGATCCGCTTAGGAATGCGAATATGTGAGTGATTGCCGTATAGACTAAACCCCAGGAGATGCACAAATATACACCTTCAGTTAATGAACAGACCAAGCAGCCAAGAAACAGGAGCATTGCTGTTCCAGTAAACTCGCTCAGCAGCTTGACGAAGAGATCGGCACCACATTTTAGATTAGTCATAATTTTATATATCTAAATAAATGTGCTGGAATATTTGTTTGTACTAATAGGAACACGTTTTAAAGTTGCTTAAAACAAAAATCAAAGGTTACTTTTCTCTTTAGTTTAAGATATGCATAAGGCATACAAAAGTTTTCCTAATATGCCTTTTTCATGATTTGAAAAGAGTACTTTAAAATCTGTACAACATAATTGCCAACGTAGAAGACACTAAACATAGTTACAAATAATTAATGGCTGAGAGATACGAAACCAGCGCCAAGACTATCATGTAGTCATTGATCAAAGCTTTTAAAAGTATAAAAAATTACGAATCCATGGGAACAGACAGTAGTACTTCAGATGGTGATTCTCATTTCAACAGAGGAAGGTTTCTGATTGCTGTCAACCAAGCGGCAGCCAAGGCGATCTCTGTTTCAAATGATTACACAGCCTTTATGCAGCGTCGCCTGGTGTCATCCGCTAAATAGCAAGCTAATGTCAAAGAGTTGTCCGGACTATAAGCGATTGAGAGCAGGGATTGGTTCCCCGCCTTATAAAAAAATACTATTCAAACAGTACCAAAACCAAAACAAAAAGATCGCCCTCATTGTTGACGACCACCGCATACGGAAAAAGGACTACTATTTGAAGAAATGTACATGCAATGCATGCATCAGCCCCTCGGCAAAATTTGGCTAACTAATCTAAGTCTTCTTTGTTCTGTACTGAAGAAGGGGCCCGACGGTATACGCAATTTACCTAGGAATCAGTCTTATTGCCATCTCATATAAGGTCTCATCGCGTATTCGGCGTCAGTTCTGGTAAATCCACCATAATCCAGGTCTTCACATTGCGTCAAATCCTGGAGACACACCACCTTTTCGTTCAGCTCCTGTATGCAATACTGTCTGAGTTCGGTATTCCTGCGAAGTTGATTCGACCGTGCAGAAGGACAATGAGGCCCACCATTAGCTCTGTCAAGGTAGGAAATGGGGTCTCCGAACCCTTTAGTACCGTGCGAGGTTTCACCCTCTATCGTGTAACCTCATCTTTTTGTGTCCCGTGATGCGCCCCTCCAATGCTTTCAGATGCTTTCTTCGGATATGGAAAAGTAAGTTTGCCGCTTTAGGTGAGGGTTTTTTCACGAAGTAACTAGTAACTCGGCAACCAGCTGTAAACTTACAGTGTTCCTTTCAACTCATGGTCGTTTGTTCGATTTGCCTTCTTGGCTTCCCTTCGCACCAGCAAATGTAGTGGAGGGAGATTGAGAAGTGTATTTAGAGCACCAGAGGGCACCACTGGCTCCTGTAATGCCCAAACAAATATGTTTTTGAAGTCTAGTGAGCAGCTTAGGTGATAGGCCCCATGTCTTTCAAAAGGTCCTTCTGCACTGCCAGAAAGCTCTGAGAACGCGTTCAGAATTTTGCTGGACATGCACTTTCCAAGTAAGCTACTATCTAGAGCCTATCCCAGATACTTAATTTCCTTGGTTAGGTTAAGAGTTGTCCCTTTTAGCGTTGGGAGGCCGAGACCTTCCAGCTTCCTTTTTCTAGTGATTAACGGAGAGGCACTTGTTGTTGCACCAGGAATCAATCTGGTCTAAAACTAGTTGCATTGAGTTGCTTATAGTGTCTGGAGATCACCTAGTTAGTAACACTTATACGTCATCGGCATATGCCTGTATATGTATGCGTGTTCCAGTTTCACTTATCTTATGCAGTAGTGAGTCTACTACAAGGGACCAAAGCAGAGGTGAAAGGACACCCCCTTCCTTGGTTTGGGAATGAAGACACTTTGACGTGTTGCCAAAGAGAAACTTATTGAGACTATTTCCGCCTCTCTTTAGCATGATTGGATATACACCGCCTGGTCCAGGTGACTTCTAGTCTACAAAGGATGAAAAGGCAAACATCATAGATTTCTATGTGACTATTTGTGCCGCTGTATACCATTCATATCTTGACGGCATCCTTCAATTTCCGTTGACCATTGAGCAACAAGACAAGCCAGTAAGAAAGAACGTTCTTCCACTTGGTTAACAATATTATGTACTCAGCCTTTCGTTGGGTTCATGATAAGTTCGGTCTTAAAATTACTAAATAGTTCTTTCAAGTATTGTTTGTTTCAAACCACCAAACATGTAATTTTTAATTGGCTAGTGAAAAAAAAAACAGTTTAACAAACTGCCACCTTGCCTAGTCTTTCCAAAACTCTAAATTTGACCATATAAATGCGATCAAAAAAAAACTCCTCGAAGTATATAAAGTGAATAACTTATATTTGTAACATTTCTATAAGTTGTTTAAGGGCACACACTTGGTCCACCAACGATCTTCCCGATCCAAAATACACTCATACTCCTTGAATAACGTAATTTTCTGAGTGTTCCAGCCACTGAGTAGTAATTTATTCGTTCATGCCTTTGCAATTAGTTTGAGAAAATCTGAAGTACTACTGTCTGTTCCCAGGGATTCGTAATTTTTTATACGTTTAAAAGCTTTGATCAATGACTACATGATAGTCTTGGCGCTGGTTTCGTATCTCTCAGCCATTAATTTTTTGTAACTATGTATAGTGTCTTCTACGTTGGCAATTATGTTGTACAGATTTTAAAGTACTCTTTTCAAATCATGAAAAAGGCATATTAGGAAAACTTTTGTATGCCTTATGCATATCTTAAACTAAAGAGAAAAGTAACCTTTGATTTTTGTTTTAAGCAACTTTAAAACGTGTTCCTATTAGTACAAACAAATATTCCAGCACATTTATTTAGATATATAAAATTATGACTAATCTAAAATGTGGTGCCGATCTCTTCGTCAAGCTGCTGAGCGAGTTTACTGGAACAGCAATGCTCCTGTTTCTTGGCTGCTTGGTCTGTTCATTAACTGAAGGTGTATATTTGTGCATCTCCTGGGGTTTAGTCTATACGGCAATCACTCACATATTCGCATTCCTAAGCGGATCTCATATAAATCCTTCTGTGAGTGTTAGCGCTTTTATAGTTGGATATATGGACTTGAAGCTGATGCTGTTGTATATATTAATGCATTTTCTTGGAGGAATATTTGGCTATGGACTATATGAAGTAACCATTGAAAAATCTCTTAAATATATGTCAAACGTAAAGTACATTACGGGAGGGGCAGTCGGCAAGGTGCTTGTGGTTGAGTTCCTTCTAACAACAACATGGCTCTTGGCTTGGTGTTCCCATTGGGATAAGACCAGTGGATATGATTATGATTCACTCTCTATACGCTTAGGAATGGTGTTTGCTGGATTATCCCTTGGTGGCGTAAGAAAAAGTTAATTCCCCAACTAATTTGGAAAATCTTAAAAATATTTATTTTCTTCATCTAGGTAAACTACGGTGATGCACATCTAAATTTTGTGCGAACAATTGTTCCATTTGTGTTTAATTCACATTTGAAAGATTTTTGGGTATATTTGATTGCGCAAATAATAGCCACCATTATTGCTCCTGTGCTTTGGCGATTCGTGCTAGCTTCAAAGGCAAGAGAATCTAGCATTTGGCATTTGGGCGAAAAAAAAGGAGCCAATGAAAATGAGGAAACAAAGTAACCTGATAAAGTGAATTTGAAATGGGCAGATATGGAAGCAATGAAACAAGAGCTCGTTGTTAAAAAATTTTGAAGTGTTGCCGTATCTCGTTTTGAAAAAAAAAAATCGAAGATTGGAGTGTAGTATGCACATCAATGAAATTAGTACGATTTTGAAATTAAAAATGTATTTCGTCCAAATTAATAAAAAAACAGACTTCAGGAGCCAATGAAAATGAGGAAACAAAGTAACCTGATGAAATGGGCAGATATGGAAGCAATGAAACAAGAGCTCGTTGTTAAAAAATTTTGAAGTGTTGCCGTATCTCGATTTAGAAATCAACTATGTGTTTTGGAAAGCAACAACTTTTTTGGTCCACAAAAAAAAAGAATGTTTTAATCAAAACACACGTGCTTAAATTAGCTTACTATTTTGATAAATATTTAAATGAACTTGATTAATTAAATTTAAGTAGTTACGATTAAATGCCAAAAAACATTTTTTTTGTTTATAAAGCTTCGTTAACGCAACGCTTTGCATTGTGGTGGGGATTCGTACTGTTATGGATGGATGAAGTTTAATACCCAAACTGTCCGTTTTGGCTGGATACTACTTTGGTGTTTCATTGTAAAAGATAATAATCCATGTGGTTAATAGAGCAGCAAGACAAAAGCTCATTAATGAGAAACTACAAAGCGTTGCCGTACCTTAAATAAAGGAAGCAATCTACCAATACCTGCTTTATGAGTTTATTTTAAAAAAAAAGAAATCTAATTGATGAACGTTCGTGGAAACGCGAACATAACGATAAAGAAAAGGGTTTTTAAGTGTAAATAGCTTTGGCGGGCATTTTAAATAAGCAGTATTTAAAACGGGATTATTCGCTTCGAAATGAATCTTTAATCTGATCAGATATATGTATAATATGTTTTCAAATAAATACTTATGATTGCAAATAATGACGGACAAAACTTAAACAAACAGTTCTTTGTACAATTAAGGAGTACATGTAAGCAAATGTATATAATTAATTAGACACATTTATAAGATGATTGTGCATTTTGCATGTGCTGACTATTTGACATTTGCTATAATCCTGACTTGTCTATCTTATTTATTATGTGTTATACAAATCAAAGGTTCCATATTTTTTACCTGGCAGAAAGTCTACAATTATAAAAAAGTGTGCGATTAACTTATATTGGACTGCTAGTTTGTTTATCAGACCGTCTATCTGTCTGCCTCGGAAACCATGAGAGCCGCAGAGAATACATTTTTTACAATTTATATAATATATTATTGATAATAAATACGGAACTTTTATTAGCAACATCTCGCCATCTGTATGATAAAAAAAAATGCTAATGCAGCATAGTACGCGTTCGAAAATTATAATATATTTTTATATATATGCCTTCTATTTATAACCTATTCCTTATGATGCACAAGTATGTTTTAAGTTTGTACAAGCCGAAATCATATGTATCAAAAAAGCTTTCGACGAACATTTTCGTTGCTTGTAAAGAGACTAATACCAAATCTGTCACCCATAAATTGTTTTCTTCGCTTATGCGAAAAAACTCAATTTTTATAGTACTCCAATGCACTACTTCGAATTCGTTTAAAATCGGCTGACATTATTTTAAGGCAACACAAGGACAAACCGCTCAAATAAGACTTTTTGTTTATAAAAAATGTTATTTGAAGATAAAGTCAAGTCCACAAATCAAAGATGCTTAGGAATACTTAAGCAATATTTTTAGAAGGAACTGTTATAGTGTTACAAGGTTACTTTTGTGACCCACTTGGTTATAAATAAAGTTTCAGTAGGTATTATAATCTGGTTGATCTGCATTAAATAAGCAAGTTGACATATTGACATGCTTAGGTTTTAAGATGTAAATTCATTCATTGTTTTATAGCTTCCTCTGTTGCTTTCGATTGTCAATGGCCTCACTTCTGGAGGCTACTAACAGTTTGTTCCAATAGTTACAATATATTAACGACTTTAGTTTGCTTATATTTTTTTTCTTTTTCAATTATCAATAATGTTAAGTGAAGTTTACTAGACAACACATATGTCTACGATTAAGACTTTTAACACCATGGCCTAACTATGTGCCATCGGGAACTGGAATTCTCACTTTGAAAAATGATTGGTCTTTGTCTCAATGCCATTGCTATTGCTGCTGATCAAGTTACATGAACACGTGGGCGTAATTTTCTCTCAATTAGGATACGATTACGATAATGTGATTCTTTCAGCAAAAAGACGAAAGGGTAATTCAAAGGCTGCTGCTGCTGGTGTTAAAGTTGTTTTTTTTTGTGTGTGTTGGAGTTGGCCACGTGTCATCAGAGACGCGTTCCCTTGGTCAGGTCAATAAGCGGCACAGCAGACGACCAGGATAAAACTTTCAATTTGATATTCCTTTACAAGTTTTCTTATATTAACGTCTTGAGGGTTGTTGTTTCAACTTTTAGTCGGCAACATGCCACCGGATTACATTTTCAAGGCAGGCAGCGGGAGCGGGCACGTCCCTGCTGTTATATGCGGTTTATACAACGGGGTAGCGCCGGATTTGTATGGAATTTGAATGTGACAAAGTGCAAAATCCTTTACACTTTGAAGACTGATTGACTTCTTATCCTTGAATGAATTTGAATAGAAATTTTATTTTATTTCACTTACAAGCAGTCCTCGTTGTGTCGCTGGTGGCGTTGGTGGCGGTGGTGGTGGTGTTGGTGTGTGTGTGTGCACAGTGTAAACAAACGGAAGATAATCAAGATGTAACACACAATCCGACAAGCGAGTGGCGCCCGGCGTGTGTACCGAGCAGCGGCTGAAATTCAAACCCAAACAGAATTCTTACGTATGGAATCAAAAGGCAAGCGTTGGAAAATTACAGAACCGTATGTTTCTATTGCCGTAGGATAGTCGGGGGATTTGGCTGCTAAAAAAAAAGTTGAATTTGGCCATTTCACTTTGTTCTCGGAAAACTGTTATTAATTTAATGAAGGTGTATTGCATGGCACACACGTTAACCTGAAACGTGATTCTACTTGACGAATATGCGTGTTTCGCGAAGGATTTAAATGCAAAAAATACATAAATAAATAAAATATATACTATGTGTGCACAAATTTACTGTTTTGAAATTAACACCTATTCTTCCACAATTAGCTAATATTCTTTTATCAAAATCATTCGTTTTATGTGCTATAAAATATGGCATCCGTTAAAATTTCTTTCTTTTACTTTCTCTGAATTCTTTGGATTTTCATCCGATTTTCACTACGGGGAACTCTACAATTAAGCCAACCGATTTTAACGAAATTTATTTATTTATTTATTATTAATTCAAGAGCACAACTAATTCTAGTTGACCTTATAATTAAGAAATATTAAAATTAGAAAATATTTTTAAACTAATAATAAAATTAAATTAACTAATCCGTGTCCATAGCCTGATGTGTGAACTTTTTATAAATATGCAATGCATGGAAACCATAAAAAACCCCAAAGTACATCACAATATCTGGATAACCTAACCAAAGAATCAACATTAATTATTCATCCAAATTTTCAACTTTTCTTCTGTGTGTTACAAACATTTTCGGCATGCACAAACTTGGCATACCCTTTTGCGGCATAGAGTATTATGAGTATTTAAATGAAAAATGGAATATATATCTGCAAATAAGAAAACAGAATCAAGTTCTATTCCGTTTGGTCCATAATTTAACCGCGAAGAGCTCGCAAAGAAGAGTTGAACTATTAAAATTCATTCTAAACTTCCGCATTTGAATTGAAAAGCACCGAGAAGAATTGGAGAACTACAATTGTATCCCGAAAAAGCGATACCGTGTGCCTACACTTTATCAATGACGTCAAAGCAATGTTATTGTGAATAGCATACAATGGCCCAATAGGCAAGTTTCAAATGCTGTTTATTTTACGTTTGGGGCTTTTCGAATAGACGTTTGACACACTAGAGCCATTAGAATTCATTTGTGAATATCGTAGAGAGTATGCCAGAATTGAATCCAGCATATGGAGTACAGGCAGTGCAATGATTCTAGCGAATCAAGTAAGAACTTCATTTTTCTGTATTTTATTTTAACCAATTTAGCAAGCTCTTAAATAATCACCCTTTATTTTGAAAAAAGTTTTATTTTTTAAATCGATATGTTTAATCGCGGTACCTAAGCATGTACTTGTTGGCATCACAGAGAATAACTCCTACCTTCGATGGTATAATCGATTGTGATATTTAATCCTATACGGGTTAGAGGTTACCAAACTTATATGTGTTCAAAATCAACCAAATTCACCAAACACTACAGAAGTTATAGTCCAACTTGTAAAACATTCACTTTCTCCTATCAATGAAGTGACTTACCAAAATAATCTTGAATTCAATGAATTCCTAAAACGTTTGGTAACTGAGTATGATACCGTTGAGTATACCAAACATTAAAAAAAAAACAATTTAATTTATTCTTAGGTAGGACGGGATTTGACTTTCCTTTGACCTTTAATGTGCGGTTTTTTTCCGCCATAACTCAGCAACCACATGATCCTTATGTAAAATATAAAGGTAATGAAGGAATTCACAAATGTAAGGGCTTGGTACGCAATTCAAAATTGTGAATTCAACATCTAGAAGTCAGGAGTTCACGTGAAAATGTTATCCACGATGTGGGCATACTACATGACGACTTTTAAATGGAAATGTATTTTTCTCAGAAAATAACATACAAAATTGTATGTTTTTTGTGTGTACTGTGAAATTTCCGCTCTTGAGCAAATACATTTATTTGTGAATATTTTTATTTCTTTCATAAAATTAATCATATTGCTCACCCATCAATATTGAACGATGCACGATTAGCTGCGTAAGTGTAGCATCGGCAGCAATTCCATCAATTTCGAAATCATAAAAATATCATCCAAATTCGTTTTTATACATTCCGAAAATCGAACCTCATTCACTAAATAATTTATTTACTTCAGCTTTAAGACATAAAGTGTATTTTCCCCAAATGGTTATTTAAAAAGTGTTTGCGGCATTTTCTGCAAATCTAAAGAATTAGTATTACAGCTTCACTTGGTTAGAATCGGAATTCCAGCGGATTGCCAACAATTGTAACAACACTCTTGAAATTGAGTCATTTAAGAATTAAGTCCACTTTTATGATTGATTGTGTTACAATGAATGCTTATTCACTTATTTACCAATTAACCAAACTCATACTCTCACAAACTCTGTTTAAAAAAAATTCACTCGTCTATTGTTTAATTGTAAGTATAATTTCTTTGCTTCTTGAAAAATAAAAAAATTCTAAAACTCTATGTCATCGTTGCTCAATTTTTTTGAATACAAAAATGTTTTGAAAAATACTTTGCCTAACAAAAAATTGCGAGTTTATCGGAAATCTTTAAAGTGAATTCCTGTTTCCGGGAATGTACAGTTTGAATAAAATTTAATTCTGCATTTTAAGTAAAGTTTCGATCTATTCTATATATAAAGATATAAACAAAACTTTCAAAGAACAATTAATATATATTTATTTATAATAATTGGGGAAAAGGCTTTATTAAGCTAAAGTGCCTTTGAATTCCAAAGAACCTTGCAGAGGTGCCATAAGGATCTGCCAAGTTACTTCCATCAAATTATTTAAAAAATAAAATTTTTTTGTAAACAAATAATACCAAACAATTTTGTGCAAACAGTGAACAAAATCTAAATATTCTGAACGTTTTATCTCAAACTTTGTTTAAATTCTAAGTTTGAGTAACTTTCTAAATACCGAAACTAACGTCAAGGATTTTATTACCATATTTCAAAAATTCTTAGAAAAGAAATGGGGAAACTTCAACATGATTTAAGTACCTTCATTTTGCTATCAATTGATGGATGCAATAAAGAAAATATAAGTTTTGACCAGGAAAAAATTGGTCACAGCATCTTACCTCATGTTTAGGTAAGTTTCCCTTTCTTGTTTGGAAAATTGTTCTGAAGCCAAAACGTTCGAAATTGTATTTCAAAATTAGTTTGAAAAATGAGAATGTCATGTGTTTGGCGCAAAAGTTACTATATCATAGATCTTAGTAATTTTTAAATAAAAAAAATATTGTTATATATTATTAATATTATATATATTATATATTCTGCTATTACTCCTAACACCTTTTCAGAAAAAAAATATTTTAAATAACAAAGTATGCAGTTTCAGTTTATTTATTTTTTATTAACTTTTGTATAAATTGTAACATCTTTAAAGAAATTGTTAAAAATATAAATTTACTTTCATATGGTTTTTTAACATTAAAATTGTGTCATAAAATAACAAATGAAAAATCATATAAAATACACATGTTTAAGAAAAAAATTGTATCACCAAAACTCATTATATATCTACAAAATTTATAGGGACCTGTCTGGAAACCTTATTTCTCTATCTAATCTAATTTAGAAGTATATTTTATTAAAACACAAAATCGAAGTATACCTGGAATGAAACGCATATACATGCGTGTTAAGAAACTTACTAATAATGACTTATTGAAAAATATCACTTGACTAAAACTAAAAAAAAAGTCTTAGAGATGTTATATTGTTAATTTTTAATAAAAATAATTTTGCTTTGAAATATTACTTCAACAAAAATCGTAAAAAAATTCTTTGTAATATCAATTTCATTTTGAATACGCATTATGATTAAATTACTCTGATTTTTATGTTTATAATTACAAAAAAAAAAGTGTTTAAAGCAATTCAATGACATACTTTAGATATATTCAAAAAATAAATTGGTTTTAAAGTAGTAAAGAATATGCAGTGTTGACAACTTTGAGAGTGTAAAATCTTATATCATTTACATAAAAGCAAAAGTACTGGCTGAAAAACAATATCTTTTTTTATAATATACCTAAAAATAAATCGTTTATACGAAAAAAATATATATATTAGAATAAAATAAATTAAAATTTTTTTTTTTTAATTTCGAATTTAAAATTTTGTACTTATCCGTTTCAACAATTTCTCCATATCAATCCCTCAAACTCATGTTATGACTTTGAATACCTAAAATTAAATTTTGTTTAATTCTCAAAAGTGAAATAATTTTTTGGAAGTAAGCAAGCTATTTTCTGGAGCATAGAATTAGGTGCTATCCGTAACACGAATAGCTGATTCAAACCATATATTGCTACAATATACTTGACCAACGTTCAACTACGGTTGATAACAATAATTATTTTGTATTTTCATCCGACGGTTTATTGAATTATCCATTATGCATATCTATTTCGTAATAAAATACGGTATACATGTATGCTATGTATGCACAACGTATAGTTTCATCGTGACTGCAAACTCGTATGTACTTACTTATGTACAATATGCCATATATGCCAGCTACACGGATAAAACTCATCTCGTAAAGTGGCAAGTTAAGAAAACAGTTTCATTGTAGGAATTCAATTAAAATTATTCAAAACGTCAGCGACAGTCACAGCTACTCCAAAGTTGCATCTGCTGCAGCAGTAACGAGTTGGCAGAGCAGAAACAACCACCGAGACAGACCTTAATCGGAATGACAAGTTAACTGTAACAACTAGTAACTTCGGATACATTCATATTTTATATTGCCGTACGGGAAGTGTACGGGTTATGTACTGCACAAATTCATGTTCAAATGTAAAGCTGCCATTCGCAATGGGGCGTGCCTTTGCTATGGCACGCCTCCCACGCAACCCGCGATTGCTGCAACACGCGTACGTACGCGGAAAAGGGACAACTATAGATACCTTAGATGGTAGATGAAAAAAGTATCTCCGTGCTGTAAGTAGTGTAAATAGCATTCATTTTTTACTGAGCGCCACCGTCTAGCGTGCCACATACGGTAGCAATGACAGGGAAATAAAGGTTACAACAACAACAACAGCAGCGGGAGCATTTACTTGCGCATTTCTGTCATATCATCGTCAGTGTCAGCGTTATCATTATTATCATCATCGCCATCATCCTCATTCACATCCATCCACCATCATCATTATTATCGTTATCATCGACCATTTTCGAAAAGTGTCTTTTTTTCTTTTGGTATTATAACATTGTATGAAAACATATACCTTCGCAATGTGTTATTTTCAGCTTCCGGTGGCGCAGCAACAGCAGCGTACACGCCATTGTTGACGCCCGTCATCATCTTTTCAGTCACATTCGCAGTCCCAGCTGAAAGAACTTGATACCAGTGCTGGGACTGCTATGCAGAATTTTTCAATTATGGTACAAGTTTTTAACTAATTTTTTAATTCAGAGACGATATTGAACTATGTTGGAAAAGGGGAAAAAACTAAGAGGGCAAAATTAAACCAGCACTAAAAACAGTACTTGCACGGAAAACCCCATCAACGGCAGTCGAAAGAGGCTACCACTACACCACCAAAAACCACCTATTATATATTATTTATTTAGAATAAGTTAAGATTAGACATGGTCCCTACATAAAAAAAAAAAATATTTTCAATTTTTTATTACTTAACTCCCCAATTTGGCGTATTGTATATATTTAGCAAGATTTCGATTCTTCTTGTTTACCTCATTTCAGATTTGCTTATGCATCTCCAGAAGTGCAGTACGGCCTTAGCATTCTTTGCCAGGTTTTTAGCACTTGTGATGTATATGACTCACTATGGACTTTTCTTTTATAACGGTAGTCTCCAGACCCGGTAACTAATCGCGTACACTTATCTCTAGAAGTTCTTTAAATTATTAAAATTGTGCCACAGGCTCAATATGATGGTAAAATTTACTACATCTGACAAGTTCTCTAAAATTTATTCCCGCACACCACATGTGATAACGTAATATGTTCCATATGTACGTACGTATCCATATTAAAATAATTGGCATACTGTTTGACCATAAACTTCAATTTAATAGTTATGTATATAATACAAATTTTGGTTTCTTGCTTTTATAAGACGTTTGATCCGAAGAGCTGAATGATTTTTACGCATCCAAAATTGATTCTATTTCACTTGTTTGCCAAACTTTAGAATTCAGCTCATGCTTTGGGCATCCATAATGCCACCTTAATTAGGCAGAACATGATCAGCTCGGTTCAAATGCAATTCCTTGTGCCTAAATTTTGATCGACTTCGAATGGATGCAGTACTTCTCAAGTAAAAGTAGAACACGGCATGTACTTGCCTTGTATATGATGTTACTTGGAATTACTTAAAGTTGCTCTTTTCGTTCCACCTAGAGTAGATAAAATGTCAATAAGGCCTGATTTATAACAATGGTCAATTTTCAAGTATTCAATGGTCTCTTTAAAGAAAGAGTGGTATCTTCCATAACATGTTTACGACTCAGTATTTTTAACATCTTTTGGGTGTCTGACATTTTCAATAAACAATGAATGTTCAAATACAATAATGTAATATAGTTTTCAATCGTTTCAATATTGATTAGCCTTTAGTCCTTGAGACGGCATTTGGAAAGCAAAATCAAAGTTGTACATCTAATATATATAAATAAGGATAGTGGCAGTAGCAGTTACTATATAATACAATCTACAATAATATTACATTAGAACGACGCCTCAACTTAGCTAACACTTGCAGCTATCTCCCGCTTCAACTGAATAAAATATGTATGTACATTCAACAGAGAACAAACAGTAGACCAGCCGTATTTAATTCGCCAAAAAAGTGAACGATGCCCAAATATATATTAAATAATATATTATTTATGTATTATGTGGGCCTTGGTAGAGTAGTGGTAGCCTCACGCTTCAAAACCCAAAGGTCGGTGGTTCGACTCCGCCGTGCAGCACTGGTGCATTTGCCTAGCACTGGTAAATCAAGCAAATAGACGCTATTTGCCTAAGTAAATTGCTATTAATAAAAAGCCACCGCCGTTCGGATTTGACTATAAACTCTACGTCCCTGCTCTCTTTGAAAAGCTATTAATAGAGATATCTCCATGCTCCGTCTTTGGAACGATGACTACGTAGTCAAGTGGAATAAATATATGTTATTATTAAAAAAAAAACAAACGCTTTCGCCTTAAGGTCGCGATTAGGGGTTACAGTCGCATTCTTTCCGCTGGATTAAGATAAGAAATTTTCTCCTCCACTTGATCATAGTCTTACGTTCTTGAAGCTTCTTTATCCATACGCACGGCATTCAGGGTTCATCCAAGTGCGATTGTCGTCCTCAATTCAGCACGACTGTACCCATGTGCAACAAAACTCATGATTCTGCAAAATATATGCAATATATAATCTCGGACAGGAAAAGCGTCTTTTTAAAGAGTATCCGCTTTGTAGATCAAGAGAAGTTTCTGCCTGCAACACAACTGCTAACCGAGACTATAGTAACAACTATTGGTTGGTCCGTTTTTTTGGGTGTTCAAGTTGTAAACCAAAATAAGCAAACTCCTTTTTGATTGCGGAAAATGCAGCAGTAATATTATAATTTCAACAGCATTGGATTATGCCAGGAACTGGATATAAAATAACCTTCTGGTCCTATAAAATAACCTTCCCCACTGATCGTGAAATATGCTACGGTGTGTTATTTCTGCATAAGTTTTTACTCGGGCGCATTGACTTTGACGCTTTTTTATTAAAGTTCAGAATAACTTATAATTTTACATTTTTTTTAGATCTAATTTTACTCTGTGCCAACAACAATAACTTCGACTTCTTCTCTAACTTATCTCGATTCGCTAAAACGAGCAGTTTTGAAGAATTACGAACTATGAGTCCCCAACTTGGTCAACAGTAATCTTTTAATCTGTTTAATCTTTTATATTCATTCCTGTTTCCAACATTTATATATTATAACATATATATTTATATTATTAAATATTCGCCCAACAGGCCAGGGACACGGATTAATTTCATATTATACATTCCCTGCTCTAATTTGAATATTGTTTAATTATAAGGTCAACAGGTCTTAGTTGTAGCCCTTAATTAATATTAAATAATAATAATAAATGAAAAAATGCGAATATCTGTTCTGAGGAAGATTTCTGTTCAGAAGAACACCTTAAATTACATTTAGGATTTGAAGCATCACTAAACTGTGATGACGATAGTCATTGCGCCATACGACAGTATCTTATGGAACAATATTTCTCGCTAACGAGATCAATTTGTTGAAATTTTTTATTGAACGTGCTATGACTGTACAAATGTATGTACATCTGCTTGATTTTCATTAATAAAAGCCATGCAGCCACTGAGATTCGCAAAGACATGAGTTGACCTTACAGCGAATCTGGGGGGATATATGAATCCCATTGTATGTACTTATGCATGTACGTTGTGCAAATTATGCCAATGGCAATGGCGGCCAACGCACACAGTAATGCGAACAAATATAAATATACATACATATGTATAGAAAGCATGTATATACATACATACATACATTGTATCTCTAATGCCGATATTGTTAAATGTATTATTATTTCTGGGCAAGCGAGTTACCATTGTCGAGAGGCTGAAGAGGCTGGATACGCACAACAATTGTTGTTGCTGTTGTCGCTTTATTATTAAATGACATATTATGTGATTTTCAACATGTTTCTACAAGCACACATACATACACTCGCACACACACACACGCCACTTGAATTGAATTCGAAACCAAACGAAACGGGCGTAAACATCCCCCTCTTTTCCCTTGTAATGGCCTACATTTGGGCCAGTTACATAAACATATGACTGCCATGGTAAAGTCATATTGTAACAAATTGAGTGCTCTGAAAGGTTACGACAACAAGAACAAGTTTTGGTAACTCTGGCATTGACGAGTTGGAATACAATTACATGCCTTGCTCGTAATATTACTCACCATGGCTTGAGCTCCGATTCAATGAATCTAATCAGCCTTTACCAGCACAACATTTATGAAACTTTCAATATTCCATCAAACTGCGCCACTGGTCGCCGCCGCCGCTCGAGCTAGTAGATTTCGCATATGGTACTCCACATGCAAGCTTTGGCAGCTGGGTGGTTATATCGTAGGCATAACCACTCCTTTGCGCTGGAGCAACACCGCCTTTGCTACAACACGTCCTTAAACTAACCAACACTACTATGGAAACGTGCAGAAAATAAAAGAGTGAGCAAACAACCCCGAGAAAAAGGACACAATAGCCCGTAACGTTTACATTTGAGACTGGCATCCAGGCTGCTGCTTTTACTGTTTAAACTTCCAAATACAAATAAATTGAAATTGTACACACACACACGCACGCACACTGCGAGAGAGTGACAGACAGACAGAGAGAGCGAGAGAGAGAGAGTGAGAGGGGCGTGCGAATAGTATATAGCACACTACCTATTATAATACATAAGTTATATATACACAAACACACACATAGGTACATCAGGCTTAAGGATGAGGAGTATGCCTTTGTGACGGCATAATGAAATTAAAAAATCAGTTACTGTTGCCCATGGTGCAATTCATGAAACGGAAGGCGCATTATACCATTAGGAAGGGAGGGTACAACAATACAAATTCACATTCCTTGCAAGTATTGCCACCACTCATTTGAATGGCATTGAATTCCATTATGAGTTTAAATTACAGTATTGACAAATGTTGCGCACAACGCAGGAATTCAGTTGAACGTTGTAGAAAATCGATATCATTGTAGAGTTCTGCTAGCATGTTTCTTTCTTATATTGCTTATCTTAATCATATTAGTCTTAATTTTTCAGAGAATTTTCACATTCTGTATTACCAATAGGAATTGTATCGTATTCGTATGGACATTATATCGTGTTCTTCAATTTTCGGTTAAGAAGAAACATAAAACCGAAAACTTGCCTGGTTTCATATGAGAAATTTGTTACAATCAAAGTTAATATTAATTTCGTTGGCATGCAGAATAGCTGGGGGTATTGATCTATACAAAACTTCTTGTTATTATGACTTTGTTTGAAATCGTTTAATTAGACAGTTTTGGTGTGATTATTTGATATCCTTGCCAAGAGACTAAAGCCCATCTCTGCCCATCAGCTTGCCTTATTTGCAAGATCAATTTCTAAGATCGCTATTTACGGAATTATATTTGCCGGACTGTAATTATATGCCTGTATTGATCTTAGAGAGACTTTCATCGTTCACTTGTTCAATCATAAAAATGTCTTCACATCGGCCTTAGCTGAGAAAATTTTCTCTGTCTTTTAACTTTTGAGTAGTTTAATTTTGACGACTTTGATGGACACGCTTCATCTTGTCTAGTTTACAATGTATATATATTGTATTTATATTGATTGTATGTATGTCCGTTTTTGGAGACTTGCATCATTCTGGTACACAAAACTCTGTCAATATATTGTGTTTTCAATCCTTGCAAATGCCTTCACATCTTTTTTAAATATCTCAATTATCTTTGTGGGTAAATAAGGTATTACCCTTTTTTCAAATTAATGTATTGTGATCATATACTATATATGTATTAAAGAATTGAGGCGGCCGCCTTTTTCCCAGTTCTTCAAACATCTCAACAAACTTATCATGTGGCCTTGTCAAATATCGCACAGTGTCAATAAAGCACAAAGTGAATATGTTTACCAATTCTCTATAAAAAAATTATTTAAAAAATGGAACTAATCGCTGCTACGAGGTCTGCGGACTTTACTCCATTGCTTGGCGACTCACAAGAAGCAACGATTTTTTCAAAGCTTCTAAAGAAAAAAAAGTTTTAGAATCGGAAAAATATATATTATTTTGCCTTGTAGTTTGTATTCAGATGAAGATACAAAATCACTTCCTTCAGACTATACATAATAGTAAAAGCCAACTATGAAGACGCCTTTTGATAGTAAAGAAAAATCAAAAAATTAATGTGCGGCTTTTCAACCGACAGGAATAGCATAAACAAAGCTTTTCGTGCCAAACGCAAACTTACTTCACCTATGTTTCACACATTTGCTATTAATTGCTGCCATTTTCAGGACTTTCCAAATTGACGTAGGACAGGGCTTTTTAACACACACGCCTCATCTTTGCATCATCTAAAAATAGAGACGGTAGTATCCCTAAGCTCCCAAATTAAATGTTTCGAACATGAACAAGGGTCTAATGAACATTAAATATATTAATTCTTCTATAATTTATCATGTAGAATTGGATAAAACTCAATCGTTGATTTTATATTCTCGCAAAATATATATCGAATTGTAAAAATAGGATTTGTTTCTTTTTTCTTGGTTGTTTTAATATCTTTTCAGATATTTTATTTGCACTTGGATAAGTATTTGGAATCGTATTTATTAAATACTAATTAATGACTTTAAAAGTGTGCGTGTGATGAAAAAAATAAATTATATGAAATAAATTTTAAAAAAATGAACTTAAGTTTTCATTTTCAAGTTTATTAAGAATCCTTTAGAAAACTAAAAATTTATTGACTCAGTAAATGACTTATATAATGTCATAATATAATATAATCTGCTGTAATATTTCATATTATCAAGGTATTTTAGGTGTAACGTAAAATCGAGCCAAATAAAATTGTAATAGAGTTACCGAAGAAAAACTTGGACCAATATGAAATTAAAATAACGAAAATTTTTTAGAGTATAAAATGTGCAGAACAACAATTGTTTAAAAATGACAACTGAGCGCACGATGGTGAACTGATTTAGTTGGTTCTTTTCAGTGTATAGTTCATTTTTGTATTCGTTCATGAACAACACAACTCTAAAATGAATTTGGGACAATGATCTTTTATTTGATTATTATTTATTTATTTTTGATGCACTGCCTCTTTGTAAGCGATTCAAATCTGAAGTATCCGCTATAACATAAGAGATATACTCTGGTTCTTATTCGTTCGATAACACTCATTCGGTTGCAATCATTACATAAGTGTTCTGGAAGAATAAATGGTGGTAATAAATAAAAGAATAAAAGTATTTTTAGTAAAATGTTTAGTATTGACTTTTTACTCTCTAAAACTTACCAGTCATTTTATATTCCAAACTGGCTACCTGTTGAGGTTCATGTGGAAAATAAACTGTTTTAATTAAAACGCTGAATATAGCTGAACTAAATATATTTCTACATGTTACAATTTATGTTTTTCCAAGTGCGAATAATAGACATCTAATAGCAATTTAAGCTTAAGTGAATTTGAAGCCATTTCAAATTTGACTTTATACGGATGCTTTCAAGGATTCAAGCTGATTTTACTTTACTGTGAAATTGTAGCAAAAGATGATTCGATTTCTGTAAAATGTTTATCGTTTCCTCTTTTTTTCAAGCTTTCGTTTCGTTTTTCTGAATATTGTGTCATACTCTTTATTTCCTTAAATGTGATTAGTTTTGCGCATCGCTTTGGCAAGGCAATGTATAAAAACGCTAGGCTGAGGCCTAACAGCCTGTACCTCATTTCCGTTTTTGATTTGTCCAGCAGCCAGAAGAACGGAAAACCAATGCGGTCGATTAGACAGCCTGTCTCAATCAAATAGGATACATGCGCCAATACATCTCAAAAGTATCACTGAATGTAGCTCACTAGCGTGCTTGCTGCAATCCATGCACTTCATTTCATTGCAGCTTAATGTTAATTACAATATTATGACAGTTTGGCTGGGCAAGCAGCAGCAGGCGGGTCCCCTGACTGGCACTATGAATAATTATCACCTCATAAATTGTGACAAACCGCAAGGCGATGTCGGCATTTAGACGTTTACGTTGATGTTGGTAGCCGCTGCCATCGGTTTGATTAATTGCTTAAATTATTTGAACTGCAACCGCCAAAATAAAAAAATATAAAAAAACGAATCAAGGAGTCAACGAAAAAATGACTGGCACCGACATAAAACCGGCCTAATACAGCCTAGACGTGCTTAACCTCAAAAAAAAAAAAAAAACAAAAAAAAAGAAACTACAACAATAACGATAATGTTGTGAAAAGCAAATCTAATTACGCGAATGCTTACCTTCCATTTGAAAATGGGCAATTTTTCAAGATACTTATCTAATTAATAGCCACTACGGTAAACGTGCGCTCCCCGGGCGCAGGCATTCACTTCTTAGCCAACGTCGACACCCATTCCAGTATTAATGAGTTATGGGAAAATCAACAGAGTCACCAGATCATCAGCTGCTTGCTGCTTGCTGCTCTTGCTGCTGATGATAATTATCAAATTGACTAGCCAAAACATTTTCGGGGCGTTACAACAATTTATATTACTTCGTAGGGCCCCCCCAAAAAAAAAAAAAATAACAAATGCTTTGCGCAATGTCAACAAAATGGAATAATATGGTCGAATGTCCCGACGGGACTGCATCCAATTGGAGTGAGTGCAACAAATTAAGATCATTGCGCATTTGACGCGCAGCTTGTTGTGTTGCCTCGAACGGGTTCAAATGAGCAGTGGTCGGTCGGTGTACCAATGTATTAGATAGTCCGTCAGTCAGTCAGGCTGACTGCCGGACAAACAGACAGACGGATCGCCATATCAAGACTCTGGTATGTGCATACATGCTTCCACCGATCATTAATTGACACTCAGCTTGGTTTTTGCGTCCAGTTGTGTTGTCCGTCTTGCAGTCATGCCGCCAGTTAGTTCATAATTGTTCTCTTTTGTTTATAATGATCGGCAAAGCCGGTTGCGACACGGGATGGCTGAAACCATCGCCGTACCAGTTCAAACAGTTCACTCAGTGTGGCACATTGTGAGGCTCTTGTGACGTGGTGTAGCGTGGTTTGACGTGGTTAACTTGCAACGGGCTTATTTTTATGATACTATTTTTTTGTTTTTATTGCGGGTCGCTTGTTAGCTTTGCATGCTTGGTGTAATCGTTTGAAATACTCATCAAGTAATTAAGCTTTTTAGCACTGATTAAGACAATTTTCCCCACAGATATAGAGAGATGATGTACATGCGGTAGCATAATGCTGATACTAAGTTAGCAAATAAGTCTATCTAATGTATTGGGTGTAACGATTTCAAATTATTGTAACTCTCAACCAAAGAGTTTAGTTATATTTGCTTGGAGGTCTCAGGGCATTTGGATTTTCTCAAAAACTATTAACTTCCGAGTTTGGATATGTTAACTTTATAATCAAAATTTTACAACTTTTAGAATTTTTCAGAATACCTCTGCAAAAAAATTGGTTTCCTCTTACCAAAAAAGCGGCCGTACGGTTTTTAATTCAACTAAAGCCATGAAGATATAATTTTTCCATCATCGTTAAATTAACCACGCACACATTCGGTCATCTTGAGTAAGTTGTTCCAATGAAGAATAATATTAAAAAAATAAGAGGAAATTACCTTTACCGTTTGCAAAATATTATTTTCTATTAGATTCGTTTTTACCAATGATGTCATTTGAAAAACTCTTAATTTTTGGAATTCAATTCAAAAAATGTCCGAATTAACATTAAATTATTGCAAAATAGCTTTCGTTTTCACACAAAACTTTAAGGAGGTGTGATTTTTCATTCAAAATTAATTTATTATTTTGGTATCTTAAAAAAGACTTGTTTCTTTGTTTATTTATTTCTTTCTTCGTACGTATTAAAAATTTTTCAACCAAATTAGCTAATGCAAAAAATTGTATTTTTTTCTACTCAAATGTTGTACATTTGATTTAACTTGAGACGCCAGAAGTCGCCTTATTTGTCTGTGAAAATTGTACATTTTTTAAGTTTTGTTTATGGCAGCAGAGAGTGCTTTAATTTAAAAGTGGTTTGGATAAAATCGATAGATATCAATATATTCAAACAAATATTTTAAGGGTTACTCTTTAAAGTTTATTTTATATCTGAAATTGTTATCTGTTACAATGTTTTGCATGGTCAGTCAATAAACATTTAAAAGTAGAAATTTGACTCGTTATCGAATTTTTGCTACAAGTAATAATTTCAATCATAAGAAATAATCGTTTGGTGAGGTGGATCAAATTATTGACTTACGAATTCCTCAGAATAGCAAAATCAGATACTTATGATTGTACATAGATTTTTTTCGTGTTTTGCTTCTCTGTTTACCTTCATAATATTTATTTTAACGATTGATTTCGGGTTCATCACATCTCAAGATAAACAACTTTTTTTGTCTTCCTGTTAAAACTTAAGTAATATTTTTAAGTTTATATATATTTTTGAAATTTATTTATTTTTAAATTGGTGCCAAATATATGTATAGTTAGCAGATTTTCATCAATTCTGTCATAGTGCATAGTAACATATAAAAAAAAAACGGGTGCCGAATTTGGTATCTGAAATATTCAATGGGACCTATAACATATGTCCACCAATATATAAAAATTAGCATCTTTCGAAGAAGAGCCAGCCAGGTTGGTCAGCCATGTTGACGTTTGGTGTTAATGACTTAATTAAAGCAGCAACAGCAGAGCAGGACAAGGCAACGGCCACAGATATATAAGTATGCACCCTTCCAGTAGCCGGCAATTTCACACTTTTTGCGTGGCAATAACAGAACTGGCACGGCAGCCGGAGTGTCGCTGCAAAAAGCCACCAAACGAGTGAGGAACGAGCTCCACGCATGCAATAGTTAATCTGCGGAGGACTCGAAGCAAGTCAAAACCTTGCTGCTCGAAGATTTCACGCATACTCCGAGACGCGTATCATTTGTCGCGCAATCATATTCAGTGGACCCAATGTGATTAGTATGCGCATTGACGACGATAGCTAAGACAGGCTGTACAAGCTCCAACAGTAGCCGTGAAGACACCGTTGAAGGCGTTGGCTGCGAATTTGGCAGTGCTGCTGCAGGGCGTATTGAGCTGCGTGCGCACCTGACACTGAGCTCCTGACATGTCCATTAAAACAGTCGAATAAAATCAAAAGAGAACATTAAAAGGTTGAGTTGGTTTGTTCGCATTCGCGTACGCCAGTTTCTTCGTTTCTGGCCCATGAGACAGAGACGTAGTAAATGTGGAGGGGGGAATAGCATTTGAGGAGTTAAGCATATTTTTAATTCTGATTGTATATTCTTTATAATGTTTACTCGTTTGACTAACTCTGTATGTCCCAAGTTCTTACGATTCCGAAACGTTAGTAATGGGCAAGTAAAGTTCAAAAATTTGCGATATTCTTGCTCAGATCGGGGAACAGTATTGCTAATTAGTTAGTTAGGATTAGTTTTATTACATTTTTTCCTCGTTATCATTTATTATTTCATAATTTTCAGAATGTTTAACTTGTCTAATCTCAAGGTAAACAAATAAATAAATAAATAATGCTATGCAGTATATTGTATAGTGTACGCTTTAGAATAAATAGAATTTGCTTCTTTTCCAAAATGTTAAAAACCATTAAGTAATCATAAGTAACGAACAGGTATTTATCTTGAATATTTGAAATATTTCATATGACCGATTCTACAAAACCGAATAGAAAATCCAGCAGTCGATTAAGACTGCAAGGTACCAAAGTACTTTATTACACATTTTTGTGATCTCTGTGTTATACTGATTTTGTTCTTTAAAATTATTATTTGTTTGCTCATCGTATCTGAATTGACGAAGCGAGGTTGTTGTAAAGCAAAATTGACGCCATTATTTCTATATAATTTCAAATTGCAAACGTATTAATTAATAGAGCGATAGATACAAACGTCACAGGCTCATTCGGTCCCTATGCCGACGTCCCTGGCTCAATGTTCACCAATGGTCATCATAATTATTAAATGCAGCTCAATATATATGCGTTGCATTGCTGAAATATTTTTGCAGCTGATGTGAAGCCAAATTCTGTGGTAATATACATTTTAGTTGGCTTTCTGCCTTATGACTATGGAATGCTACCCAATCGCACCAGAGCACAAATATGCGCTTGGAATCTACATAAAACAATGTACGCCGCTGCTTCAATAGAGTCTGGATGGATGCGTGGATGTGTAGGCATCATGGGTCTGGTCTCTAAACGCCGGCGCGTCTTTGGCTACAAACGATGTAAATTAAACAAATACCTTCATCAGCGCCGGCGAGGCACTGGCACTGCTTGAATGTTCACGTTTGGATCCTGCTTTTTATTTTCCAGATACCTTATAAAGTTGTTTTTCTTATGGCCATTATGAGCATCTTTATTTTCAAGCACATTTCTCTGTTTCTTCTGATTGTGGTTATTGATTTTTTTTCGATTCATCGATTTATTGAAATTTCGTATAAATTATAATATTAAAAATTTTAGCCAAAAAGTTTTAATTACCAACGGCTGCGGATTCTTGGCTTCTTTACTCTTTTCCTCCTCCTGTTCTCGAAGTCACAAATTGTTGGAGTATGCAATAGATATACCTTTAAATTTTATTTGTTGGTTGTATTAAATTAAATCTGAAATATGCGATAATCTTACTTAGAAGCAAGTGGTAGCCTTGGCTATCTTATTATAAAGTACTAGACATATCGGACTAGCAATCATTGGTAATCGCGACAATTCACTTCATTTCCAGGCTAATATAATTTCGAGTCATGATCACCTACATGCAACTTAGAAAATGATTTACCCAAATTCTTAGTTTTGTCGCGATAATTGAAAGCTCTGTGCTTGAAAGCTTGAGTCAGACCGTATCTTCAATTTTTCGGATTGAAGAGAAGAGCCTTTTTCTTAAATATCCGATGGCTATGAACTTATGCGAACTTAATGCATTCAAATACCCTGTTCCTTTCAGTTAAAAAAAAGTAAGTATCTGCGATTGCTGATCTTGTAAGAACTAAAATTAAATTTGATTTTATATATGTATTTATATATGTATTTTTATATATGTATTTTTTATATATGTAAAAGATCGAAAAATTTCAACCGATTTTGATGCAATTCTAAATTCACGTCAATCTAGTTTAAAAAAATGTTCGAGAAAGGATCTATCACAATGGTTAACACTGCCTGCAGTAGGAGGCGACTAATATAGAATTAACCAGATGAAGGCAACGATACTTTCAAATAGAAAATCAAATAAATGTATTGTCAAGGATAATGGTTACTTTATAGTTGGATCCGAACGGCGTCGTCATTAATTAATAGAGATTGTCCTAGGTAAATGGCGCCCATTTATTTTCCAGCTATGGAAGTACTAGGCAAATGTACCAGTGCTGCAGGATAGAATCGAAACACCGCCCTTCCGATTTAGAGACTAGAACGTTACCACTACGCTACCGAGGCCGACATCAGCATCACACATCACCATAGAGTCGCAATCTTAATACCGTAAAGATTTTCCGAAATGCCTGCGATTGGTAACCAGGTCTGGAGACTACAACCGGTGTAAAAAACAATCTACAATAGACAAATGAAACATCCCACTTAATCCCACACGTTCTTTAAATGGGTTTTAGCGATATATAATATTAATAGGAATGCCTACAAAAAGTAGCTGCTTTCATATAAATGTGGATATTCGAGATTTTTCTCAAATATGCATATGTAATGTTTCGTTTCAAGAACATATCGAGTATATACTGTCAATATTTATAGACCCTATGTCTTGCTTTCTTCACGGTTCAGCGAATTTATACAAAATTGTATTTCCAGATTGGAAAACTGAGCAAGCGATATAATTTAACCAGTTTTCTGTGAGTTGAAACTATGCGCTTCTTGTCGCTTGATTTTGTAATTGTGTCTTTCTCAGGGACTCAGATCTATGCATGAAGATAATTACGCGGTAGTACTGGCGCAATGAATATATCCTGCAAGCTTTCCAATTTGCTACATGAAACGTGCGTCTACATAATGCACGTCAATTTGTTGAACATGGACCAAAGTAAATATAATTCAAATTGTATATAAAATTATTATTGCAGATATATATATATGCCTTTTCGCATACAAATGCCTTTTATGTCGGTTTTAACTTGAAACCGCAAACAGCAACAAATAAAAATAATAAAGGGGGATATTTTAAGAGCTTGCAAATTTTATTTTATAAAAAAAACAACATAAAATTATTTAAGATTTTTTAATTAATGACGGAAGTTTATTTAATGTAAATGTTGACCACAGCTACGCTGCAATCGTGCCCACACTGGATCCAATTTTTGCATACTTTCTGCAAGACATAGGACAATATTTAACGACAAATTGGCTTCTAGTGCGTCGAATCACAATATTTAGACGCCCTATAAACATGCCCAGCCCCAAAAGTAAGATAACCTCTCTACCAAAGTCGCCTCTCAATTCGTTAGAGCCTGGCATTCACAATAATATATCGACATTCGTCGAACTAAAATAAATAAGGCCACATGATGCAAACCAAACAGTCACTTTAACGGAGTGCATTGGTGGGTCTTATAATGCTTGTGTTTGCTCTTAGGTATTTGCATATGCATTGAACCAAAAGTAAGAGAAATGACACTTGACTTACCGAACATGCATTTTTTTCATACTAAAATTCAAAAATTCGTAAGCGCGGCTTATTTGCAAATCGATTAATGACTTGATTATAATATGAAACAAACTCACCGCATTACCTGTTTAAAAATTGTTACTAGAAAATTACCCTGTATAAAAGAACTTAATAGAGTTTTTGTAATGGCCAACATTATTTGATAAATTTTCTGGTGTACAATAAAAATATTTCACACAAGTACACTTGCTTGTTACAGAATGAAGGCATATCCTTAAGTGCTTGTTTGGTTCATAATACTATTCTGTGGCTGTCAAAACCAATAGGTCAGCCAAGCCATAAATTGTAAGTAATGGGAGTGAGTACAATTGAGGTAAATTTAACAAAAATACTTTTGACTAAAGCAAGTGATGAAATTGATAGAAAATTGAAATTGATTTTCGAGTCTCCAACATGGCAGCGAGCAATGAATATGATTGCCACAAAGAAATATATACCATATACCATATACACCGGTCTCCCTTGGAAGTATTTGCCTGTCTGTCCCTTGCCAACATGAATATTCAGGTATACAAAATCAGATTAAATTATCTTAAACAAATTGAGTCGCAATAAAAAGCCACAAAGTAATTTCTGACTAGAGGGGCGTCTGTCATACTAATGTCGACGGCGACTGCTGTGTTTGTTATGTTGACTGAACAAAGTCAACGCCTGAGTCCAATTTGTCATCTGCTTTTCGGGGGGTGCAACGCAATTTGTATATAAACCGAAAAAGAAATGAAAACATATATATATGTGCATATATTTTTACTAGATTTTATATACATATAGTAGGATAGTAACTATTTATGGCTCAGAGATATGCATATTTTGTTGGCCAAAAGCGGGCGCTCAAAGTCAGCATATGTGTGTGCCATGTTGAGATACTCGTACAAAATGTACTTTCTGCCCCCGAGCACTCTTTTTTTTGGAGGGGGAAAACATGCTTTTGGTTTATTAAAACGGTTCGTTTGGCTCTTTGTTGTTGCTAACATTGTCGTTTATTGTTGGCTTTTTAGTCAATTTATGGCTAAATGCTGCAAGCGTTTGTCGCACAATTCTCAAGTCCAGAGCCAGCCGATCCCTTTTAAACGCTTAGACTGTGTTGCTTCAAAACGCTTTTAATTGGCTTTTAATTGTTTTTTTTGCCAAATGAATTTTAATGGAGCGCACATTAGGAGAGAGAGTAGGCAACATTTTGGGCTAATCACATTTTGGCTGGCTTCGCTGGCAGCTGTCAAGGGGTGTCTTTGTGCTAAAGCTGAAGCTGCTTATTTAGTGGATCACTGGGCGTATGATTTGATTGAGCCAGTGACACAGGTTTGAGAGCTTAGCCAAGTTATGAGTTGAGTATTTTGATTAGCACCGCAAGCGAATTGTCAACAATATGACATAATATTATTAAATCAATGCTTCGTTAAGCAATTTTACTTTGCAGTTGTTTATTGCTTTTTAAATTGCTTTTTCAAATAAGAATTCGGAGAAGAATTATGATATAAATTCGCGGCTAAATATGCATCTACCTTGTACATATTATGTACATAGAAATATTATTTAGAGTTGCCACCCAAACTGCAAGTTATTGACTGATTCTGGTTTTGGTGCTGCAATCGCACACAATCAGCAGCCGCACGAAACCTCACGTAATGCAATTATCCTAAATGCTCAACCAACTACTCAAAAAGTCATCGTTCAGATTTAACAAGAGGCAACCAACAGCGGCTGCTAGGCAACATTACACCGGTTGCAACGAGCCCTGCCGTACTGAGCCAACCAAGCCAGAGCGAGATACGGATACAATGATGACGACGATGACGATGACGCTGGCGAAGGCAATGGCAGCGTACGCACACAAACACACATAACTATATATATTACGTACAATAAATACATTGCGATTGTGTGAAAATGAAGTATACGTTTTGAGTGAATGCGACTACTACCAGCCACCAGTAAGGGATGCGCTGGAGTGGGGGCGATCAGCCCCGCACCCGAGGCACGCCTCTCATGCGAGCTCGTTGCACGCTTTGGTGCAGCAGTTTGAAAACTCATTTACTTATGGCATGTAAACAACTAATCTGTTAACACTTGGACACAACGCAAGCGGCGCTACATTAGTCTTGTCATGCAATGCTATCGTTTCACCCCTTCCCCTTACCACAGCAACAGCATGGTGTTTGTGTGTATGAGTGTGACAAAGACCGAACGGTTTCTCAACCGATTCGAGGAAATCTGTCATATCTATCTAAACATCGCTTATAAATATTAGTTTCTCCCTATTCAAATGTTTTTGTTTTTATAATTATTTTTTTTTTTTGCCAAATACAAAAAGCAACGAATTTTGTATTACGCATCCTTGGCTATGTCGGAAAGTGGCAACGGTGTAGATTGAAACTGTTGTGATAACAGATGAGGCATGTTGGAATAAACCTCAGCGCTAAACATTTTGTTTCGTTTATACAACAGCTACGTCTATGCACAGTGGGACAAATAAGTAAAACAAAAACAGGTTCAAATCAGTGGGGTTGTGCCAGGCGGGTACAGCGCAATCTTGAAAATTTCAATTTAACCATAAATTTTGAGCTTAAAAAAAGTATATTCCTGAAAAAAAATGAAAACAGTAATAAAAGTCAGCAGTGCGTTCTTGGCAAAACGTATTATCTCTGGCTCCTTCTATTGGTGTTTTTTGGTTTTTTTGTTATTTTTGCAGCACGGTTACCATTTGTTTATCAACCTGCGATTATTCTTTTACATTAGAATGGATATATATTAAGCGTACAAATGGCAAATCGCCTATTTTTTCCGTCTTTCGTTCAATGAAACCATTTGTTGGTACTTTGTAAAAACGAAAGTTTTCATGAAACATATGCATTTTGAATGGAAATTAGTACAAATCAGAGGGGGTTTGTTTTCACTTCAAAGAATCGAGTTGTGTTTTGAAAAGCTTCTTATTGTTATTATTATTATTATTATTATTATTATTATTATTATTATTATTATTATTATTATTATTATTATTATTATTATTATTATTATTATTATTATTATTATTATTATTATTATTATTTATTATTATTATTATTATTATTATTATTATTATTATTATTATTATTATTATTATTATTATTATTATTACTATTATTAGTATTATTTTATTATTATTATTATTATTATTATTATTATTATTATTATTATTATTATGATGATTAGTATTAAACGTCGGATCACCGAAAATTTTACAATTAGATTTCGACTTTTCGTTTAAACCCAAATTTTTTCAAAAAATTAATTTTGTGTTTCGCGTCTGTTTGGTGACCCAATGTTTCACAGTAATGAAAATAATTGTAAATTTGATTTCTTGTTGTCCCTGCATTGGTACTAGAAAGTTTTTCCCAAACGAATCCTGCATCATTTACAAGTTCATCGACACAAAACGTTATGTGTTCAAAACAAAATGGCGTAATTTTCTAATAAGAAGATAAACATTGATTACTTAAGCCTAACTTTGTGACATTATTATCTCATGTTGTGCCACTGTATTTGATTATATGATTTTTTTATATGATATCAAAGCTAGCACCACTGTTGCCACTTCCCTATAATTGCAACTATAGCTCTATTACATACATACACACACGTACATTATGTTTCAATGTATGTGTTTCTTTCAACTTATATACATTGCATTTAAACGTGACCGGCCGACTGGGTTGCCACCGCAGCCGCGGACCACAACGTACAAAATGTAGATACAGATACAATATTCGCATACACACGCACATAGACATGTGCCAGAGCGAGCTAGCTAGCCTGCTCAGATACAAGTAACGAGTGGAGTAGGCTGCAATGCAATGAAATGAGATGGCAACATTATGTGGCAGCCACTCAGAGCGGCTTGTTAACCCAGCAACGCCTACCCGAGTGTCTGGTATGGTGGTGGGCTCTCTGTTTCTGTTTGGTACATGGCCACATCCGTGCCTCAGAAGCAAAATGCTACTGGCGCTGTGTGTGTGTGCGTGTTCAAGTGTGTGTGCGCGTGTGTGTGTGTGTGTGTGTGTGTGTTACTCAATTTGTGCGGCTGACTGTATAGTTGTTGCTACATCTGTAAATGTATCTGTGTTTGTAGCTGTGGCAGCAGTAGCAGCTTGATGGCCGGCTGTGCAGAGTATCTGTATCTGTGACGGCGTCATTGTTGTGTGCCGTTGCCATCGTCACCGATCACCGTCACCATCGTCGTCGTCGTTGTCGCCGCTTGTGCTGTTGCTGTTACCGTCGCGCATAGTAGGCAGCTCAGTTACAAGACCATTATTTCACGTATTTTTTCCGTGCTCGGTTGTTCGTTTGGTTGGCTAGTTGCGCTACCGTTGCGATTGCCTTTGCCGTCGCCTTACCCGCCGCTCTACGATTTAGTTTGGTTTGATTTTAGCTTGCATTGGCTTGGTTATTATAGCACGACGCCCAGTGTACCAGCGTACCAACGGATTGGAATAGCGTATACAAAGCGGATTTGTAGCATCAGCATCATGCATTGCAGTTGGGTATCGCATTCATGAGCTGGCTCGTTGGCATTCATTCGCTAGCCGCAAGTCTGTCATTAAACCCGTCAATAAACTCAACTTTCGAATTTCCGTGTTAATGCCGCGGTTCCTTGTTGGACATTCGCAGTGTCTCTGAGAACAAAAAAACAATAACATAAAAACAAAAAAAAAAACAAAAACCCGGAGTGATTAAATCAAGCACTACTTTAAAACTAAAACGAGATGCTGGAATTTTTGATTTGATTCATGTGCTTTATTATGTGTGTGATGCAAGTGTGGGTGTCAGTACGTATATTATCATTATTCTCCTTTTGGGAAACTCAAGTGTAACGCTAGACATAACCATAATAAAAACAAAATTGCTTCGTTCGGAATAGTATGCAAATTTGTTTACAGTGGATTCAACGAATAAAATGGCCGTTGGACCGACGGAGGGCAAACAGCCTCCCTCAGAGACATTCTCGCCAACACATCATCAGATTATAGCACCTAGTCCGATACTAGCCGTGCCGACGCTTGCCTTCTCCGCCGCCCAAGTGGAAATCGTTTGCAAGACACTGGAGGATTCGGGGGATATTGAGCGTTTGGCGCGCTTCCTATGGAGTCTGCCGGTGGCCTTGCCAAACATGCATGAAATACTTAACTGTGAGGCTGTGCTCAGGGCGCGTGCAGTTGTCGCTTATCATGTTGGAAATTTCAGGTAGGCCTAGCAAGCAATTTAAGCAAACCAATAAACAAAAAAAAAAATAAAATAAAAATGCAAACAAATGTCAAAGTTAGCTAAATTAAAATATTTTTCTTTAAGTTTGGCATGGGTTATTTTTTTTTGTTTTTTTTTTGCACGGACAAAGCGCTCAGCTCAAATAACAAGCAAAGATCTGATTAACCAAGCCCTGCAGAACAAACAAATGTAGTGAATTCCTGCGTCTTGGTTATTTGATAGTTTAATATACTCCAATAAACTGTTGTGTTGCCTTTATGCGGACAAGTAATGAGAATACAATGCATTTCTAAATTAATAAACAATGGCATTAATTTACTAATTAAAGAACTCTGTTCCCAATGCGAATTGGCTTGAGCGGCAGAGACAATTTAATGGAGCAGTCTTGATTAATAAAACACCGACGAACAATGGTCTGATCTCGGGTTGGGTCTGTTTTTGGGATCTTGGGTTAGCTTTGGGGTCTGTGCTGTCTGACATTTCAGCTTCCGTACCGTCTCGCAGCAAAATTCTCACATTTCAAAGACAACAAGCAGGACTGAAGAGACCAGAAATGACGGAAATTTCAATCTACAGCTGCAATATGGAATTTGACAAAATACATATAAAAAACAAATATGTGTTTCTTTATAATACAAAACTATTATACCTTGTATCTAATTGCTTATAAATCACTTGCATGTGTTCAGCTACTTTTGGTTCCCATAAACATGGCGTACATAGTCATAGTCGTAAATCAATATAACTTATTTATGTACTTATACAAAACATATATGGACATTTGTGTACACGATTATGTACTGCAGCAATGTGATTTGATTGCTTTGCTTCAATAAATAAATGACTTCCAATTAAAATCATTTGACATACTCAGCTGAGCTGTCAGCACCAGTGACGACAATCAGAGCTTATGAAATTGTTTCAAATTTCAGGCCTGGTCCAACTGGGCGTATCAATTGAGTCGGCTGCCTGTGGTGCACGCAACAGCAGGCAGCGTGAAGGGGTGCAACACCTTAGGGTGGATTTTGAGCACAATAAGAGTTTACTCCTTGCTGCCACACACTAACTTGTAATAATGATCATTAGACTCACTCTTACTTACTCACTCACTCTCTCTCTCTCTATCTATCTCTCATGGCAGGGAACTTTATGCAATAATAGAAAATCATAAATTTACAAAGGCATCTTATGGCAAACTGCAGGCAATGTGGCTAGAAGCCCACTATATTGAAGCAGAGAAGCTGCGTGGACGATCGTTAGGTAAGTTATTTAAGCAAAATATTCCCCACCAATCGATACTAGTTAGCTATATGTATGCAAGTGTTGTTGTAATTTCAGGACCTGTTGATAAATATCGTGTGCGCAAGAAATTTCCACTGCCGCCAACGATTTGGGATGGCGAACAAAAGACGCACTGCTTCAAAGAGCGCACGAGAAGTTTGCTGCGCGAATGGTACCTACAGGATCCCTATCCGAATCCAACGAAAAAACGTGAATTGGCCAAAGCTACGGGCCTCAATCCGACGCAAGTTGGTAATTGGTTTAAAAACCGTAGACAACGTGATCGTGCAGCCGCTGCTAAAAATCGGTAAGATTTTCCACTTCCTTATCCCAACGCTTGCTGTTAGTTGTATGTCCATAATGCTTGACTGCACAGCAGCAAGCAATTAGTTACTTGGCTATTAGATGTAGAATATATGAACCATTGCTGCATGAAATCCGAGCTGTAGCGAAAGCTTTGCTGCTCTTGATTTGCGTTTAATCGAAAGCGCCGACAAATAAGGCTGAAAATTGATATCATCCATGATGATGATGATGATGATGATGACGATGATTAGAGCTCGAGAGGCGCTGCTTAGCCTTGGCGTTTGCCATTCGTCATTCTGCATTTTGCATTGAATGGTATTTCCATTTCATTGATCCGTGCCGAACACACTTAGTTGCTACATCTCCAGTGTGGTAACAACATCCACAGCAGCGGCACAACTGAAACATTCTCGATTTCTGCCGCCCGTTGTGGTCGCCATAGCCACATTAAACTGACCGCCGACGCCGTCAAGTAAGCTCCACCAACCGCATTGGCAGCTGTATACCAAGTATACCAAGTTACAGCTGCACGCACCTTCAAAGCTGCAACAATCTGCAGTGACGATGAAGAAGGAGTGCATGTACTATATACTCAATATAAATATACTCCAAAAACAAAAAAACAAAAAAAAACTCGACCAATTCGCGTGAAGTTGAAGTTGAAATTAAGACCGAGTCACCGAACAGCAACAGCAAGTGAAAGAAGCGCATCAAGGCACCAAGTTAAGTGGCAATGACACGGCAGAAATCAAATCTCCGTTGCTGTCGCTGATGAAGTGGGCGCAGGCACAGATGATCGTTTGCTGCTGCTGCTTCTGGTGCAGATGTGCAAATATTTCAAGTTTGTTCTACCTGCTGCGACATTGAGCATTCTTTGAAAATGTGTTGCCTGCAGAAGCCGTGTTTATTAAGTTAGGAGTAGACCAGAACTTTTTCGGCTCTAAATTGAATGAATTTGCACAAAGTGCGCACACTGGCAGGGATCATTAGTTAAAATGATGACGATTATTTCTGCTTACAAAGCTAAAGTCAAAAAACAAGCATGCATACTACAAGCATTTAAAACTAAGAGTAGGGAATACTGAATACCCCGCCGAAACAACTTACTTATAAAGCGGAGCATACTCTGCTTAGTGGGTTAGGTTAAACCATGCACCTCAGCCAGCCAGCTACAAGCAGTTCTGTGCAGTCATCGTGCTATTAAGCTCAAAACAAGCCAAGATACAAGACACCAGGCTACCAAAGATACAAAACGCATAGCAGAAAAAATATGAAAATAAATGCCGATCCAGCGACGGCAAACCAGCGGCGAGAAGCAGCACACATTGATGACTTGCCACTGGACACCATGCCACACTACACCACAAAATATGCCCAGTTTTAAAGCCAGGCTAAAATAAGAGGCGCTGACTTTTTGAGCATTGTCTGCTGAAAAAAAATGGTTAACAATTTTTGCTACTGCACTTATGTGCCGACATTCCCTCTTCTCTACTTTACCTTGTCCAGTCGCTCTATCTCTATCGCTCTCTCAAACTGTGCAGCAGTGCCACTCTATAGAGTTGTTTTCAAAGGAGAAACAAGTGCGTCCAGTCGGTACTTGACTTATGTCATACGAACTTGTTCTTTGACGAGCTTGAACGCACGTTAAATGCTACACAAGTTAGTAAATCAATCAAAAAAGCATCCCGAAGTTTTTAATAGAATATGGAATGATGCAATGACAGCCGCTATTGAAAACTAGAAACTGTGGTGGCAATAAAATTAAATGGGATTAATTGGCATGGGATTAAAGGACGACCACCTGATTTTCTAAGAGTTTTTGAATAATATTGCACAAGCTGACCATTGACACTTTTCAGAAAAAGAGTTTAGTTTATATCACAATTTGCTGACAAATCTACAGTGCTGATAATGCTCGACTATCATTTTTAAGCCAGTCGTGGAAAAAACCCTATGGATAGTTCTTGCACATTTAAATATTTATTGAAATTGCAAAGTAATTTTTTGTGTTTAGAAAATAATTTTTCATTCATTGAAAATATTGCCTGCCGGAAGTGACTACTTTTCCTCACTTCTCTGGTAAATTTCGAAAACCATCTTTAAAAAACTTTTCTGTAGCGTCGATTTCCATTTCTCGATTAGCAATTTCACGATTTCTTCAAATTACCGAACCAGTAGGAAGTCCCAAATTCCTTTTAGCATATCTAGAAAAAACCGGTAGTGACTGCGGGTAGGGTAAGACCAAGACTAAGACTGTCTTCACTCAAATTTTAGACCTTCACAAACAAGAGTTATCATATTCACAAATCAACTCGTTATACTTTACGGCCGTTTCAGCCTTTCATCTCCAGTCACGATCCAGTATCCTCCTCTTTCAAGAAGTAGTTCGGTAGTATATCACGCCATTCGACAACTTCTTTACTTTTTAATAAACCCTAATAGTTGTAACCGAACCTAAATTGTTTGCTGAGTCAGACGCAACAATTCTGCGTGTTTAGTTTGCGTTAACGCAGATGATACAATACCTAAATTTCAACATTAGGTAATCCTGAAAAACTTACTCACCAATGGTATTTGAGAATTTGCATTTGCAATAATCCGCATAGACCTCTATATCTTTACAAACATTTAACCTTACCATTATGTTTTGTGAGCAACTCTAGTTTGTATGCAGCTCATGAAATTTCAAACTTATGTAGAGCCTTCGAATCTATAAAACTGTTACATACTTCAAACGTCTAGTCAATACCATTCGAGATTTCAACAATAGCAGTTGGATCCGAAATCCTTGACAGAGATTATATAACTTCGGTTAAAAAACAATAAGGCTGAACAGATAGACATACCCGGCTCAATCAGTTTCGTTTAGTCTCCTAATTATCGGCCTCAACTGGTGTGGGTAGTGGGAAACTTACCATTTCTGTTCATTAAATTTATGTACAATAAGCTTTATTCGTAAAGTTAAGCATTTAATATAAGACAGTATTAGATTATTAGATTCGTCAATTTTACCCGATTTATAATAAATGGGCAAGTTGAAAGATTATAAATTAAAGTTAAGCAATTTCTTTTTCGGTATTATTTGAGGAGAAGACAAATGCGTTTCGATTAAATTCACATCGCTCACTCGCAAGAATAATCCGACAATTTGTAAATCAAGTTTTACATAAAAAAGCCAGTGCAATTTAAAGCGTTTTTCATTTGAATAGAGAATTCGCAGTCTTAAGAGAGCATTTTTAAATATGAATT
Organism: Chymomyza procnemis; assembly: GCA_035046065.1. Classification (NCBI taxonomy): domain Eukaryota; kingdom Metazoa; phylum Arthropoda; class Insecta; order Diptera; family Drosophilidae; genus Chymomyza; species Chymomyza procnemis. Next base: position 2,324,041 of record JAWNOJ010000023.1, on the reverse strand, counting down.
ATCTTAAATTCAAAAATACTCATAAGTGAACAAATACTTGAATTAACAAAGAAAAAACAATTTAAAACAGAAGTGATCCTTTGAACATAAGTTACTTAATGATAGATATACCTATCTTAGTATTTTAAAGGACGAAATACTTGATCTAAGACACAGACTTAACAAAATTAGTATAGACTTTTTCGAAGAACTTGAAAATTTTTCGTCATTAACTCGAGAAATGAAATTTTTGCAATCTTGATCACTATTGTTGCTTGCGATATCATATGCAAAAAAAGGGGGATAATGTTAGATTTTGCAAAACATTTTAAAGATTTGAGTCAACCAAATAGCTTTAAAGTTTAGGAGCTTGTATTAAATATTCTAACACGCTTCTACGTACCAAATTTATAAAACATAAATTATGGTCCAAGTTGGGATATAAAATAAATTTATTCCCCTGGCACAGGCGGTCATCGCACCAAAGGCGGAACATGGAGAAATCTCTACCAACGGTTTATAGCCAAATCCGAATGGCTAATAAATAATAATAACTAATAGAGAATTAGGCCAATAAATGCTATTTACTAGCAAAGTCAGTGCTAGTAATGCTCTGCCGCACTTCACGGTGGAATCGAACCCCCGACTTTCGGTTATAGAGGCGAGTACACTATCACTACGTTCACAAGCTGGGATTTATTGTAGATGCAAAAACAACTAGAATATTTATGAGATATTTTGTAAACGAACTCTTTTTGGAAAAGTTTCAATTTTAAAATTACTTGGTAATTTATTTATTATTATTAACTACTTGAAAAACAATTGCATAGAAGGCGCATTCGACGCCAAGTGCAAAACCAGTCGAAATCGCAAATTGGTTTATTGCGTGAATTAAATGAAATGCGTGCCGCTGATGATCCAACTTAAGCGGACGATAGCCACTGAAAAAGCCCACACACGGATATCGTTAAGCCAAATTAGGAGTTCAGCAGTATCTGTGCCAGTCCAGCTGCCCAGCTGTCCAGTCAATGAGCGTGTCAAAGACAGTGGGCGGGTGTCAGTAAACGAAACACGGATTGTGCTGGCTACACAGAATGTACTTAACAATAAGGGGAGCCACTTGAAACGCTTAAAAACTGAAATGCCAAACAAGAAATAAGACAGCAGAAATTATACAAATACTAAAAATCGCTTTTGTATGGTAGTTAAAATATCTTACGACTATTGGTGTATATCTTTGCTGTCAATGATTTATCAAAATCATAAATAGTTAAATGCAAATGAATATTCATATTAATATGGCCGGACGGACTTCAGCAGATAAATGAAGCAAAGAAAAAAAATGTTTATATTCGATGCGCTTACAGGCGTACTGAGATGATGTTTATCGATTTTTCATCATCTCGAATTCTAATGAAGAAGACTCAAGAAACTGGTCAGTCAGGCAATTCGCAGAAGCTGCAGCAGCCATTGTCAATATCCGAGTGCCCACTTGGGTGCGCATACGGACAGCACACTTGAGCTTCATAAGTACCCATACACGTAGCGTGGCTGCCGGCGGTCATACAATTTGATTGGGATGGCAATGGAGCAATCGAGCAATGGAGCAATGGGAAACCACTCGATGTTGTTTGAACTAAACAAGCAACTACCGTTTCGGCAGTCACAAAGCTGTGAGAAAAAAGTAAAAATAAACTCGGTTACCACGTATACGGCGCAACGTGAAATTTACACATTCAGGTGCAATAACATCTGGATACATTCAGTTGATATACATTTGGGATAGCACCCCTCCCACCCAACTAACAATACGATACAGTCGTACGTACATATATTGAAATTGTGTTCAAGAAATTAATAAGAGTCATTGAAGACACCGGATGCTACCGTCTTTATTGACAGTTTGACCTTTTACAAGAGTGCTTTACGCCGTATTTTCTATACTTCAACCGTACGGAAAGAAAGCAAGCTAAACGTCGAAAATACTCAAATTGTTTGCATTGCCTCCTCCCCTCCACCATTTGGGTTGCTTAGTCGAGAACTAAGAACTGAGCAAAAGACAATATTCAAATTGTACAAATTTAAATCCTGTTTGTCAACAGATCGCTACATCGGCTTCAGTGCGCGCCATTTTACGGCAATGACAAAATAAATGTTGATTGCATTTAACACAGTTCAACCCCTAGAAACCATCTATGGCCCACTTAACGCACATCAGCCTCAGCATCGGCATCGGCATTGGCATCGGTAAGACCAGACCCCTGGGACTGAGATTGTCGCCGCTGTTGCTGCTGTCCAAATATTTACACAATTTATAACTTTCAATTTGAATGACACAATTATCGAAACGCGTTACTACATTTGAACTTTTGAACATTTGAACGAAGTTTCCGGTTCATTTTGTATTGTTCATAAGTTCACTAGCAAGGGGGGAGCTCAATGAGCTTTTCCAATGCCTTGAGTACTTTGTAACTGTTGACAGCGCATTTAAATATGATGAACAAATCTTTGACAAATTGGCTGTAGGTCCAATCAATGTACCAACCAATTCCAACAGCAAGAAGGTGTTGAAAATGATTATACATCACTCAGAAACACTAGATCGTTTATCGGACTCTTATTGCATTGGCTTAACGAAATTGCTAATGAACTCCCCGAGCCGTAAGATTGTTTTGAAACATAATAGTACGGTATCCTTAGCTTAAAATCAAATGAATCTTTAAAAAAACCTACAAGTTTGGAATGTGGGCGGCTTAATAGCAAAAACTCGCTGACGGGCATAGTTCTAACTTTAAAGAGTCCTTACTGAAAAGCTTCCCAACATAACCACATAATCTAAAATGTTTCTTTAATTATCTTTAAAATATCTTCATTTCACTACAAATCACAACTATGTAACCTTCAGGAGCATAGTGGTCTCTAAAACCAAAGGGCGGTGGTTCGATGCCCTGCAGCAGCAATGATGCACCTTTAGAATGCTGACAGAATATTCAAAGAGAATAAATTAACTTAAACTGAATTTAAAAATAATTTTTGCTTTAATGTTTTTCTTTATGAGTCTGCTAGAATAATATAATATTTTTATAATAGGCAATGATCCACTTGTTGGTTTTAGACTTTTATTCTTATACTCAATATTTTTCTTGTTCGACATTTCTTTAAAGTTGAAGACTTATATCAAATTTAAGTATTATTATAATTTTTACAAATTACACTTTTAAATAAGGTTATACAAATGGGTTTCTTTTAATATTTTATATTGTTCGAATCACTAGAGTGTAATACATTGTGAAGGACTTTATTTTTGGTATTATTTATGTGAATGGTTTCCGTAAGGATCGACTGTACCTATATAATTAAACTATGTTACCCAACACTCGGAAAAGACATAAATTGGAAAAACCTAGTTTCAAAAATATTTCCAAATAAAACAAATCAAAAATGACTATAAAAAATAAGTAGAATATTTAAGAATTAAATTAGCTGCTGCTGCTGAATGAAACTGTTCATTATAAGCTGGAAGCGTGGTTTTGTTGCTCAACAAGCCTTTGGCCTGTAAAGATTTAAACTTAATATTTTATAGCATAGGGTGACATTTGGGTATAGCGGTGCTGATGTTTTACTAAAAATAAGTTCATGCGTTAGATGCCAGTCTCCAAATTGGAGACAGAAATTTTGTTGTCTTTATGCTTAAGCACCTTGATGAAGATTTCCAATTTCCGATTAGATCGAGTAGGTTGTTTCGATAACATGAATGTCAGTTTGCTTAGTGTCCGAGCAGTTGTCTTTGATATATGTAATCAGAGCAATTCGCTGTATTATATGCCAGCTCATTTCACTATTTAATTGAAAGGCCCGGTATTCAGAGCAGTAATGTTCTCGGAATGTGTTTGAGGGGTAATATTGGTATTTAGAATGGCTTCAAGAGCTGCGAGGCAAAACAAATACTGTATTTCATAAATGTAATCGCATTTTAAATGGTTTTTATTTCTGCTAAAAATATTGAAGAATTGTGTGACAGAATTGTATGACAATTAAATTGGAATTTATACATCTAGCGTGACGGTGAATAGAAATTTTGGAATTAAAAATTGGGAAAGGTGTGCATATCCTTGCAAAATATCAGAGCTGTTGTTGTCGATTAATATTTAAACAAACATATGAAAAAAACATTTATTTACTAAAGCTCTCGTCTTAAATAGATGGTCCATGATTGTATTGTCTTCTCCATACTACTCTACATATAGGACCTAATTCCATAATTTGGTTTAAACGAAAGGATTTGCATTTGACATAAAAATCAGCCAAAACTGGCACTCTAAACAAGCTCTCTAAAAATATAAAATTAATTTGTTGTATTTGTTGTATGTATTTCAATTAAGAAAGTTTTTTTCATTGCAAGATACTAACATAAGCATATGAACATAAAGGGTAGTTGTTTGGAAACTTGCTATATTTGCAAATAGTTTTATACGCTGGGTCTAATTTTGAAAAACTAACTAACAAATTCCTTAACATTGTCTTTCTGTATATCTATTGTTGAGGACTTATCGCTAAAGACATGAGGTCTGACGGACGCCAAATAAAAAGTCTAGAATCGTTAAATCATAATATCTAGGTGGCCTGCTCTCCGTACACGATTCTCAATGGTGATAAATCCGTTTTTTAAAACTATATCTTAGCTAAGTCAAGCTGGTATGTCAGCAACGTTTAATCGACGAAAATATTGCAATATATTTTTAGGATGCATTGATATACCTCGCAATACTTCTGGTTGATCTTCAGTCTATATAAGGAAATTTTGCTTAGAAATGAGAAATACCACTTGCCGTACCGACTGCGCATTTTTATAATAAATTCAAAAAAGTAAAAACAGCGTCCGTTGGTATGTCGATGGACAACACAATAGATCTACAAATCAATCTAACCAAAATGCGATTGTGTCGTCAGATACCCAAACTTTAATACAAAAATGCTTATCATTACATCAAGTAACAATTGAAACATTTATATCTTTTTGATTGGTCTTGTGAAGTAGCATACAGATTTCGGAAAGTATTATAGCCTGCAGAAATAAGAGATATGCACCATATTAAGCCGGTATTCATTATCTGAATACAAATATACCAAACTATATTACAAATATAAATACTAATGTATCATAACATATGTGTGATATTGTGATAATCCCTGAAGTCTTAAATTCTACCTAATGCGTGAGTTAAAATGGCTTTGTGTATATAATGTATGAATAAAAGAAGTATATTTTCAACGTAAATCTACTCTATCGCATTCTATTCTTCAGTTTTATATTTACCTATCAAAATTCCACGTTCTATATATAGTGAGACTGAAGCAAATATGACTTTTGATAGTATATCTCTTTTGGCTAATCACTCAAAAGTTGTTTGATATTTTGGATATTCTTTAGGATGGCGCACTTTGATATGATTTTCTGAAATATTCAAGGCTTTTGAATAAATGTGCATGCAATATAACCAATTCCTATAAGAATTGAAAAGTATATACTGAAAAGAGAGAATATGATGGGATAATGACTTATGTTGACGTTGTTGCATTATTTTGAGACCTAACCACGATTCTACATTTTGACAAATTAATATTTCTATATTAAATTCTTCGCCACTTTTATAGCTACAAATACCACAAAAGTTGTGCCTATTATAGAATTTTAAAATTATCATTGATTTCCATTCATTTTGTATAGGAAAAAGGTAGACACAGCTTTATTTAATTCAAAAAACAAAACACAAAATATTCGTAAATCTCTAAATTTTTTGTTTCTTTTTTGTGATTTGTTACAAGATTATTATATTTTTGCTCATTCTCATATGTTTTGTAGCCTACAAATTAACTAATTTACATTACTTTGTTTCACAAAACTCTTAAAAATTTACTTTGGCACAGAAATAAGAATATTATAAGGAATAACAGAATTAAAAAGAAAACTAAGTTGCTGAAGCTGATAAAATACAAAAATCTCGCAAATATGGTATGGAAAGGTGCAGGTCTGAATTTAAGAGTTATTGTGAAATATCTAATAGATAGAGAGTAACTTTATGGAGAAATTTATTAACAACACACTAGAGACGAAGAATCTAGCGTTATTAAATTCGCCAAAAAATTACGTTTATGCGAAATCACTAAGATTGCGGATGCTTGAAAGCGAGAGAGCGTGGAGTAACGGAAAAATCAACTATAGGCCCAACAAAAAGAACAAAACTTAGTTTTAGACCTAAAATAGATTTTATATATATTATACACATATATACTATAAATCAGTATTGGGCAAATCTTATACAATTTATTAAACGATTTCTTTGAGTAAGCAATGCAGTCGGCAGCAATAAAATCGCAAGATACTTCTAAAGTTGTTTCCAATCGTAAGACTTGAATGATATAAATATTGTTCAATGACTAACATGACGAATTGCAATATGTAATCTTAAATTTTTATTTGTATTAATTGTTAGGGTTAGCCGAGCAGATGCTTTATAAATGGCTTAAGAACGTTGCTGCTGTTGTGTTGCAACAGAGGGGAGGATTTACGCATGCGAAAAGAGTTGTTTATTTATATTATATTAATATTTTGTAGAGGTCGTCGGGCTGCTACACGAAACAAAGTTTAGTGCAATTTGTTAATGTGTAGATAGGGACGAAATCAGATTACCAACGTTCTCTCACTTGAATGAATATCCAAAGAATATGCGTAATATCAAGATACTACAACCAATCTTTAATAGCGGCCTGAGTATGTGCGAGGGTATAATGCACACGAATCTTTTGACATGAGCCGATTAAAACATTTCAAAGTTTCAAGTTTCAACAATCGAACAGAAACAACAACAACAGCATCAGAACAAAACGTGTGTAGAAGCAAGCTAGTAGTGGATGTCACTCCACTGAATGTCCGACCGAGTAATTACGTGTCATTTCGGTAAGGTGCCACTATATCGGATTTCAGCGCTTATAATCGAACCCTTGCCCTCAGCTTGGGTTTTGGCTTTGGCTTTGGCATTGGCTTTTTGTGTTGCCCTGGCCCTTTTGCTCAAACGTTGCCTGATGTGTGTTTAGTCAATTGTGTGGAAAATATATATCATATTCATGTATCCAACTAAATGAATATACGATCGTTTCGCATTAATTAAGCGTAAAATGACCTTGAGCAGCAAGTTCGGCCAGCGCCCGTGCCAAATTTTCGTTCAACAGAGGCAATATGGCTACTAGTCGTCGTGCTCTTACCAAAAATCGTAAAGTCTTGGGTTACAGTAGGTTTTGTGGCAGCACTGAAGCATAGTCTGGGGCGTTGACAAGTGGCTACCGCTTAAGGTATTCGAAATTAAAAGTTTAAATTTCAATACTGAGGCCATTTTGAAAAGACCCCCATGTTAGCCAACGCATGCAACAATTCCCATAGTTAAAAGCCAATTATAAGCGGGCTTTTTCACACTCAGTATAGGCCTTACCTTTCCAATTTGGCATGTTCACATACTCGCTGTGCGCCCGTCTCTAGCAGCGGGTTGTCTCCTTTGCTACTTTCACGCGAACAATTCATAATGATCCCAAATTGTAATCTATCAATTTGCCACATTAGAAACTAAACGGTTCCGTGCTCAACTGAAGTGCAGGAGATATGAGATGCTCTTATGGGAAAACAAAAAAAAAGGTAGCTGTGACTTTGCGTCGGCATCCACAGATATATTTCGCTGTCAGCTCAGTGAGTGAGCTATGGGTGCCGCCTGTTCGTCACTCGCTGGAGCCTGCCTTTCATGGTCCACAGTGTCGGCTTGTCTCTGCTCTGCTTTTCATTAATCACACAACACGAGCCGCAAAGGACGAACTCGCTTTTTGGGGGCCCTGCCGCAGTGCATTATTAATGGTGATGGGTCAACAAATTGCTGCAAGTTGAGAGAATTCTAACCGATAATTATGACAGCGCAGGAGTCAGCATGGTGCATTCGTCAGTGATGGCTCTATAAACACTTTAGTGAGCTGCCGCTGTCGCTACCACTTGGTGGCAAGCACTAATCAAGTCATCCATAATCCAAGCCCTAGAAGCAGCAAAGGCGCGCCTTTGTTTTGGCCACAGACAATTTATCTTAACAATGTGTGAAAGTTACGAAAGACTTGCCTATAAACAGCCTGCCACCGAGCTGTAGCTGCCGGGGCAATTAACCATATAATGATAATTGTTGTGCTCAACATTAATAATAAATATATTTAAAAGTCCGAAGTTTTCAAAATTAAAAGGGGATAATGATACAAACGTAATATCAATGTGGATATACCTATCAATATTTGTCTGCTTAGCAGTAATGATGAGCAATTGTTAGTAACCGATTTTCGTACAACTTTTTGGTCTCTTTGCAGCATACAACATAATCAGAACAACTCCAGCATGGCTTGTCGCAGCCGTAGACCCGAAGGCGCTGCATCGCCTACACCATCTGACACCTCTGACTCGGATATTTCCCTTGGCACACATTCGCCTGTACCGAACAGTCTGCAGCTGCAGCACAGTCCTGGCTCCACTTCAAATGGTGGCAATGATCGTGATGAAAGTCTCAGCGTAGACGATGACAAACCGCGTGATTTAACCAGCTCTCTGCCTTCACCACAGCTACCGTCGGCTTATGCCGCCTCGGCCGGCGTCGGTTCATTATCCGCTTGCTTGCCGCCTTTTAAACTGGACACTGCAACGAGCCTTTTCAATGCCGGCTGCTACCTGCAAAGTTTTAGCAATCTAAAGGAGATGTCTCAGCAATTTCCCATACAGCCGATTGTCATACGACCTCATCCACAGCTGCCACAACCGTTGGCGCTGAATGGCAGTGGTGGACCGCATTTGCATCATCCGAGCTATGCGGCGGCCTACAGCGTGGAGTGTGTAGCACCGCCACCACCGCCGCCAAAGCTGCGCATTAATTCACCCGAGCAGCTCAACCTAAGTGCTGTAGCATCTGCTGCTGCACCACCCACATCACTGCAGGCACCTTTGGAGACAACCACTACAACGTATCATCATACCGCTCAGCTACTGCACAGACCCTTCTCCACATCGCCGGACTTAAAACAAAACAGTGCCGAGATCACATGATATCAAAACAACTGAGCAAACGCTAGGCGCGTCAAAGTGACAAGAAAATGGGAGAAAATACTCAAATCCCAAGCATTTGGAATTGTACTCAATACACTACGACCCAGAGATTCAAATTGTTTCAATTGTAATTTTAAGTGATTTGTAGTTAAGCATTTTTGCATGCACGCCACAACGCAGCCTCCTAATCCTAAGAGGTTACCGCGGAGGCTGACTTTACTATGTACCGCAGCGAGCCAAGCAATAGCAGCTGATTAACTTTACGATTACCGCCTCCTGACAACTCTGTCAATGAACTGCATCGATTTTGATATGTATAATGTCCCCAGGAATTTTTATTTCAATGCGACGAGCCTGCGGACAATGTTTCCTACAAAAGTTATATGTAAAAAGAACAAACAACAAGAACAACAACAAAAAACTAAACAATTAAAATAAATTATATATTAAAATTCAAATGATATTTCAGCGCACAGTTTTTCAAAGATAGTTATTTAAGAGCGATACGCATATGAATTTCATTGAATTGAATTGAATTTAAAACTGAAATTCGAATTTTGAGCAATTTGAGCGAATACATTTTATTCTAATTTATGTATGTGTATGTATTTGTAAATAGGATTTAAGTATGCAAATCATAGAGCTTACGTATAAATTTAGAATGCAATAAACAAAATAAAAGAGAAGAAAACAGTTAAGATTTAAATCATTATAATATTTGTTTGTTTTAATTTTTTCGTGAATTAATAGAAGAAGCTCAAGGAAATACGAAGGAACAAATTATTTGTTAAAGTTATAAGTAAGCGTAATAAGAAGAAGAATGGTGAGATAATTGATTTATTTTTTATAATATCCATTTGTCACTCTGTATGAATGCGTACAACTCGAAAGCCACTATTAGAATGCGATTGTTATTATTTTAGTTTCTAATATCGGAAAGATATCTGCTCTACTAAGCCTAACTGCCTAGTCGATTTCGTTTCCCACCTCAGCATTTAGGACTTTGTATCATTTTATAGAGTTCTGAATAGCAACATAATACGTTTTAGCACGTCAGCAATAGTAGAGGCTCACTCATTTCCCGGGTAAAATCGGGCCCATCCAGCTTCTGCGAATTAACCGCGGTTATTGCAGACGTCGATAATATACCTGCTTGTTGCTATGATACTTAAAGGGGAGCAAGAAACTTTTCCCGACGCAAAATGCCTAAGATTCTACGTGGTAGAATTCTCGAGTACTGACGCTCCCAGCTTATGCGAAACAATAGGGATTATTGTAGATGTCGCTGGTTAACCCACGAAACTTTCACTTGCTGAAATACTTACAACCATCACCGAAGCTGTGCAAAATCCTGAAGACTCCACGTTTTAAAATTTGGGATAACGGAACATGTACTAACCTCACTCACATCCCAGGAAAGATCTGACACTCCCAGCTTATACGAAACAACTGATGTTACTGCAGATCTCAAAGGTATACCTTTGCCTCAGTGCTTGCAAAATGTTTTACTCTTTAGCCTGCGTGATGACATCCCACCGTGAGTTGAACGATAAATTTTCAAAGTGGTCGATTGATACTAGCATATCGGTTACAGGTGTGCTGAATTAGATGACAAAATCCAATGTTAGTCAAGTGTGTTCCATAAGGAGTAAGGCGACACATGTATATGATATTGCTTTTAAGCGGTATTTCAGAGGAATACCCTAGAGAGTTTGATAAATATCGTTCGACTACATCACAAATGGCTAAATACGATGTGTCCTTTGGATGATTTGACTGTCATGAAACGAAGTTCTTCATCTTATTTTTCACCATATCTTCTATTTTTTTTTTAGTGCGCTAAATTCGTACTTTTCTAACCGAGACTACACGTAGGTTCTGGGAACCACGAAAAGAAGGCGTACGCAAGGCATTTGGCCACAGTAGTAGTTCCCATTGTCCGGAACACTTCAAGCTGTTGTTGTTATTTTATTTTGAAATAAAATATCAATTTCTATGTAAACATCAACAAAACGAAAGTAAGGTTGTATGACAAAAGCGGTATGTACGCCTGGCCAAAAGTCATCCGACATAAGAAAAACACGCACGAGGGAAACAATAATATCATATGGTAAATACTTTTACAATTTAACGTCGGTAGTTTGACTGCCGCTGGCGCCAACGATGACATGTCCGGCCTTGCCGACGATAATACCCATATAGAAAGAACAAAAAAAAAAAAAATGGGAAAAAAATTAATAACTATAGCCGCCGACGCCTCGGCACTTTGCGTCCACACCAACAGCCAGACCAGAACAGAGCCGACATCAATTTTAATGTCCTACTTGAGTGGTTTACTTAGCTGCCTTATGAAAATATCCATGGAGTAAGCAAATACAAGAACATGTATTTATGTACATATAGTCGATGCGATCGGTGATCAACGAATTCCCAAATCCCAAATGCAAGGCACCAAAAGTGACGCGTCACTGTCACTCACACAAATGCAGCGAGCAGCGCGCACAAAGAGCACTGTGCTCCTAAGTAACCAAGTCATCGTCATTATATAGCAGCTATCTGTGTAAGGGGCTGCTGGTATTGCACTTCAGCATCGGGAGCTGGCCTGGGAACATTATGTGTTGCATCCACGTAATAGTGCCTAACAGTATAGGGCGCATATGCATGGCAACCAAGTAAATATGTAGATGGTCGGTCGGTCGGTCGGTCGATCATGTGATATAATCTGTGCTGCCATTATATGCAAACGCCAGTTCAGTGGCATGGTCGTTGCAGTCGCCGGCAAGGCATGATGGCTGCTCGAACGGCTGCACGTCTGACTGTTGGCTAGATGACTAACTGACTAGTTGGATAAGTGCTTCCTTCTTAAAATTTCGTCTGAATATAGATTTGTGCTCAAATTACAAGGTGAGCGAGTCTGCTCAATCACCACAAGCATACCAACCATGTGCAAGTTGTCAGTCACCAGTCAAACATTCAGTCAACCAAGCGCATCATGCATAGCCCTCAAGAACGCAATTATCCGTGTGCGCTCGGTAGCTTAATTCCACATTGCGTATACGCCATGCTGGCGGTAATTTTTTATATGCAACCATTTCAAGATTTGGGTTTCATTTTGGGCCGCCAGTCGCGACAACGCGGCAACGCGGCAACGTCATCGTCATCATTACGCATGATGTGACACTTTTGACCTCGTTTCCCACTCCATCATATTTGGCGCGTCATTTGGAGCGTCGCCGACGTGACAACAAATGGTACGTTTCATTGCACCGTTGTGGATGGTAGATTGCTTGCTAGTTGCTGGAATCAATTGCCATAGTTTGTTGTTTCAACGATGAATACCATATGCTTCAATTAGCTGTTATGTGCTGTTCCACAACAAAATGATGTTGCACCTGCCCACGTTGTTCACCGTTCCTGCATACGCCGTTATGCAAGGACAATGGCGACATAATTGATTTTGCACTTGAGCATTTAATGTGCGCTTCGCACAACAAAAAAGTGCTGGAAGGTAGCCAATGCTGCGCCATAAAGGGTGGCATGCCGTTGAACGTCGATGTTGGAGTTGGCCTTGTGCCGTGTGTAAATTAATGTGGTGTTAAATTCATGTCGAGGGTTCAAATGAAAAGCGTTAACGCTTGTTACAATACACAGGACATACGCACAGGCTGTACTGTGTGGGCGACATCGCATTTACATATTTACAAGACGACTCAATTAGTTTAACCACAGAATAAAAAGCTTGAACGCAAGGGTTTACATATTTAAAATTGAATTTATGCACCCTCCGGGCAGGTTGGATTTAGTCTCAACTTTTTGACAACTGTCTCTGCTTCAGTACTGCGTGAAAACTTACCGCAAAAAAAAACGCAACCGAAGGTAGATACAAAACAATGGAAATAAATGTAATTGTCCATCCCAAGTAACAATGTAAAAAAATTATTTAGGTTAGGTTAGGTTATTCCGGCTGGCCCCCGAAGAGGCCTTACATAGATCAGAATGATCCTTAGCGTTACCGGGTGGGGCTCCGCTGGTGCCCTAGGCACTTTGGTCGTCCGTTAAGCGAGTGTGCTTGGCGAATGCAAGCAGCCTATGAGGTGCCCTATCAGCTGCATCTTGCAGAGAGGCAATCCAGGGCTTTTCCAGGTATTTGGTTCTGAGGGAGAAGAGTGCAGGAAAAAAATTATTTATTTTGAAATGTATTTTTAAGCAGTAAAAATTATGGATAGATAGATCTTAGAATTATAAACAATACACTTGGTTTTATTATAAGTTAGTTAAGTTTCATGTTTTCAGTGCCCAACAATTGGTTAAGTTCTTATTAAACGCCTTCGCCATTCTTACCTTATAAACATTTGCTCAGACATTAAGTCACTTCCTTCCACTTCGGTATAACCGTATACCGATGAACACTTGTAAGCTCCAAACAAAAGATAAATTACAGTCCGTAGCTCTAAGAATATGGAATATCACAACATATTGCTGCAATGGGCCGGCCACCAAATATGGCTAAAACAAAACTTTGTGGACTTAGGCACCATTTGTCTATTTGTCTAGAATTTATGTGATTCGTACGAATATGGCAAGTAATGTAAAGGCTGCAAAGTTATGAAACAGCTCGTATAGCATTTCTTCTGATCCTATGACACTCTTTGTAGGTACACGCAAAATCAACTGGAATATGATTTTTTTCATAGTGTAGGGGTGCAGTAACTAAAATTATATTTAAGGCTGCCAATATTGTATAATGGAGGACCCATTTTAATTCTACCATTTTGGCCAGTGTTTTTAAAATATATTTTCAACTTGTCAATATTTTGACCTTGCTCCTAACGTAACCTATATCTTTTATCGATAAAAAAAACTCTCACTTGTATTTGCAAAATTACTTCTTATTATTGCTTTATACCTTCAAGCCTAGAAGCAAAATACAACGAGAATAAAATTCTCGCAAACCTAAGATTCTAACGTGATCTACTACTTTTTTGTTTTTTTTTTGTTTTTGCTCTATGGGAAACTTATGTCCAAAAACCTTCCACCATGATGTTCAAACTGTCGACATAGCTTATAAAATAGGTTTTAATGCTTTTACTTCTCTCCTGTCGCGGTCCGTTGTTCCTGTTATATCCATGTACTATCTACTAAAGTTTAAAAAACACACAGTCTCTTGCTATGACATGAGTGTCCAGTTATTATAAGAAAATCATTTCAAGAAATACTTGGCTCTTTGGTCTCTCAAAATAATTAAGTTAGATCTAGGCTATAAATGCCCAATATTAATAAATCTTTAATACCTTTCTTTAAATTTCTGATATATATATTTTATAATATTTTCTATACATAGAATATGTGAGAGAGTTACTTACGATAATGGGTTATATTTTTCGTGTTAGAACTTTATATCTATGTTTCAATGTCATACAGTTTGTCAATCAAAACTGTCAAAGGATCGGCATCTGCTTAGTTGAAGAATTGTTATTGTTGAAACTACCTAAAATAATTATATGTATGTATGTATTATAAATATGTAAACTATTTATATGATGTAGCATTTTTTGTGGTAGAGTGAGGCCCATATTTTTTTGCAAATGAAAAAGATTAAACTTTCATCTAAAATTACTTTATACGTAAATAAATAATATATTGACTAAATATGTTGACTAAGCCCAATATTATACAAATTATAATTAAAAATAAATACGAAACCAAAAAATGGATATAATTCTGGATCTTTTCCAATTTCACAGACTTTCTGCAATTGTCAAGAATAAAATATATTTCACTAATATATGAATATGTTTGTTTCACTGTTCGAGTTTATTAGCTTTGTACACATTGACAAAGCCAATGCACAAACACACACACACACACACATCATAAATACATAAGTAAGTACATATATGTACAGGGAAAGGCATACACATATAAATACTATATATAAACAGTTGCCATTACCATTTGTTGTTGTTGGGCTTACCACAATAAAACATTTAACGTGCACATCTTTAAATCTTTTGACTGACATTTGCTCACTTTTTTTCATTATTTTATACCCTTTACGAATGGGGTATGCTTGGCTATTGTACTATTTTGTTAGAGGCAGAAATGGGTGCGATAGTAGCAATTTGTAAAATCAACTAAAAATGAATTCAAAATTTTGGCCAGTTTTAAGAAATTAATAATAATTCTTAATATAATAATTATTAATTATAATTTGTTTATAATTTTCTTCATAAATCGACTTTTCGCCAAACTTGGAGTTTTCTCTTTACTTTTTTTCTTTAGAAAACTAAAGCAGATATCAAAATATATTAAAGTTTTTAGATATAAATTTATAATAATTATTATAATTTATTTTAAACAATGACAAAAAAGCACTGATCGCTAAAATTAAATTTTTTCTTGATAGATCCTATTCTTTCAGATAACCTATATTCTATGTTTATGTTATTTTTAATAGTTTAGCTACTGTTTCTGCGGTCTTAAAAACGTAAAGATAACATAGATTTTCTTGATTTTATTTCACAAACATTGCCGATATTGCCCAAAGCTTTCTGACGATTTTAATAATTATTTAAAAGAAAAAAATGTTACACTTTTTAACACAATAGCATACTTTCCTCATTTTTTAAGAAGTTCGCTAGTTTGATTATTAAAAAAAAACACAAAAATTTTGGAAAAAAAAGTATAACATCTTCATAATTTAAAAAAAAACACTTTTTCGAAAAAAAATCCAAATTCCTACAAAAACTAAAACTCTCCAATCAAATTGTTGAACTACTTTTCATAGGTGACTATTTTATATATATTTTTATTTTTCCCTCAACATTTTTTACCATTAGCAGGTATACCTCGTCGATATTCAGATTATCCAGTTACTTATAATTCATGAAATATTATTTCAACAATTGGTTCATCTATTTTTCTGCTTTTCTAAAACACTCTTCTACCAAACATAACAAATATATGTTCCATCTTGAAGAGAACTTTTACTTGTCGTCTAACAAAAATACCGTGTGGCGTGCGTCTTATGTCCTATGTCTACTTACTCAAAAGAGCTTATAGTTATTTCTACAAAAACAAAGGTACAGGATTGTCGAATGCTGGGAAGTGTATAAAATTTATTTTTTGTCTTATTACTGCTCAGTTGTCAGACGTCGATTTGGTACAATGAGACACAATGGCTATGGGGGAGTCCAAAGGCAAATGAACCCCATCATTAAGTGCGCAAATGTACTGTAAATAGACAAACGCGGTTTGAATAAAATTTACTAAACGGAAAAGAGTTGCTACAGAGTTGCGGGAGTTGAGGAGCTATCACACCGAGGCACAATGCAAATTTCCTAAGCAAACAAACACAGCCGTTGGTTGCTGCATTAAAGAAGCTAACCAACCAACCCTCGATTTTCCAGTTGTCGCATCTGTCGTTTGATGATTTGGAGTCGTAGAGTCGAAAAAGCGAATCAATAAAATATATATATATAAAGGGTGATTTTTATTATCAACTTGTTTTTGGGCAAGACTGTTGCGGTTAACATGCCTTGCGTTATGGTCAAACAAGATACATATGTATGGTCTACAGTTTTAGCATCAATCAACTTATAACAAACAGTGTAAGCTCGGTATGGCAAATATCTGAATTCTTGAATTCTTGAATTCTTGAATTAGCAGAATTGTCGCACATATACTGAAGAACACCCAAAAACATTACCAAAACTATCAATGCATGCCTAAAAAGTTACTGTTTGGTGCACATTAGTAGCGATCATCATTCGGTTGTTCTTTTGCAAAGACAGCGAAAGCCGGAAGGTAATTGTGAATGACGAGCACTGCCTTACGATGCTAAAAACTTTTATTTGTTCGAAATGGAAGAGCTCGACTTGCCTCATATTGCACTTCAACGAGATAGATCGACATGCTACACAGCACATGAAACAACGGTCAAATTGAGGGACGATTTAGGCATGCAGATTGTTTACCTTTGGGCCAAGCAACTAGTTAGACTGGATATTCTTCATTGCCGACATATATGTCGTTGTAGAGCTCATAGAGCTCATGGTTCAATCGGATGCGATAGACGTTCCCAATACGAAGATGACCGAAGTTTTTCCGCCCATGACACAACCATATATTTTAGGTGATGTTCACGGAGTTGCCAAGATACGTCAGTCAATTGGCCACAGTCAAAGCTTATGCATGCAAGTAATATATTGACGAAATTATAGGGAATATTAAGAGGAAGCTCCATATTTTGGAACGAATAGGCCAAAATTGGATCAAACAGTCGTTCACAGATTTCACAAAATTTTCTTAATTTTATGTTATTTTTTTTGCTAAAAACCAAATACGCGAGCTTTAAAAAAAAACACCCTTTATGCATATACTACACAGGTTCACAATAATTTGGCGTGATAAATTGTATCACGATTGAGGACACTTTAATACCTTGTACGGTCGCAGTAGTGGCATTATATAAACAAGAAAATAAAGTATGATAATATTTGCAGCATTAAATGCGCAAGGTAAACACTTCACACATGCCAAATGAATTAATGTCAACACTAGCACCAACCAGATGAGCAACCCTAAATACTCGTGTGCTCTGCAAGCCTCACCCTAACCCTTTTAAGACTTATGCAAATACAATGCACACATATACGATATGCAAAAGGGACCTTGACAAATGCTCACTAAAAGCACAAAATATCCTTTGTCTAAAGCCTTGGAGGCAGTGGTAGCAGCCAAAGCAGCTTCTGATGCTGGAGCTGAAGATGAAATTGACGCTGCTGCTATACGGACGCACTGGACGTACGTTCCGTGCGTAGGCGTTACCTAAAGTAACTAAATATCAACGCTCATTAGGGGCGCGTACTTTGGTTACAAATAATTTGACGCCTGCATTAATTGTCATTGAAAGATGAACAAGAAGAGCCAAGGTTGGCACTAATGAGATTTACTTTCGCCAGAGCATAAAAAGATAGAAAATTGCTGCAAGGAGTCAGATTCAAACGAAAGGTGCAATGCATAAAAGACAAACCCACGCTGGAGGCGTCAATGCGGCAGAAGATCGAGCCAGCGCAGACGTTGTTAGGACTATCTAGATTTTGTCATGCCTGTGTCCTTTACCAAGGAATTATGAGCAGCACAAGGCTGTGCATAGGCACTATTTTTGCACAGGGCGTTTCAATTGCGGTTGCGGTTGTTGTGGAATCACTGCCTGACGTGCTAAAGAGGCAGCATGAAACGGGCTGTGCGTGTGAGTGTGCTCCTTGTCTGACAGATTAACAATAGCACTCAGCATCTGATTGAAACATTTCCGCTGCTATTATTGTAGTCCAGCTTTGTATTATTGTTGCTTTTCCCTCAGTATACTCGTCGTCATCACTCAGCGCGTCTCTGTTTATCCGTCTTACTTTTTGTGAACTAGGATTTCCAGATTTCAGAAGGGATTAGAAATTGGACATGCATTTATTCATGAGTTTAGAGCCATGACGCAGATTTAAAACGAATGATAACAAAAACTGCGTGTAAATGATTTTTAGCTTTTGATAGCATCTGGCTTTTTAAGATTATATTGACGCTTTGGTTTTGTTTATGCAGCTGTTTTGGGATCGGTATGGGCAACGCCAACGGAGAATCAAATCAGGCATAGTGCATGGATGTATGGCATGATGTGATGTGGTGGCTTATGTGCACAAGTTAATCAAATGCCTGCCAGCCAATTGTGCTTTATTAAACTAATTAAACTAAATTGCAATTTAACAATGCGCAATTTTCAAATTGTGAGACAATTTTCCGAACAAACCAAAGACGTAGAACTACTAAACAAATTGAACTGATGCTCCAATGAGCTTTCCATTATAATCGCTCTATGTTTGTGCTGTTTCAGTGCTATTGTCTGTTCCCAACGTTCGAAAATTGAAAAATCGTATTAAATTACAAGAAAATGAAACAACAAATGGGCACGCTGGGACGGACTATGATGGGAAGCATGAAAATTGAAGTTAAATCAAAATAATAATGTGGCCAGTGCTGGAGAGAGAGAGGGAGAGAGAGAGAGAGAGCGCGCTTACTAGGTAGGGCTGTTGTGATGTGAGCTGAGGATGAGTCTGGTTACAATATACAAACGCCCCGATTGAGTTATGAATTAATAAAGATGTTTACCCGCAGGCGAGATTTGGGTTACGTAAAAGCAAACCAAAGCAAAAGGCAAATCTTTGGTCTTTTCTGGTTTGCGCGCCAGCTACCCCCTGCTTGAGACTATTGCTGTTTTGGCTTTTAGGATTTGGCAAACATAAATCCGTTACAAAAACAAGCGCACATCTAACTTATACTATTTGCTCCCATGTGTGTGTGTGTGTGTGAAATTTGAGGATGCACTTTTTATGGCCCTTTTATTGAAAGATAATTGGGTTCGCAATTCGTCCGGGTACTGTATTCACTCAAACTCGCAATTCAATTGTGATTCAAATTCACTTATGTCGGAGTTGAAATACACAAAACCCTCCCCCATCGTGTACGCCCTCACCTAATACTACTCATCAAATTATTGTATTTCACTTGGCCATCTACAGCCCCATCCCCAAAAACACCATCACCAACATCACCAACATCACCACCATCAACATCAACAGCAACATCATCATCGTTGTAACGCTTCCCCGCACTCGGATAAAGCATTAACGCTTTGACGTGTAAATGTTATCTCCTTTACAAATTAAGCCCGAAACATGCGTGCTTGATTTGGCTGGGTTTGGTTGTTTTGTGGTGCATAAATCTCTAGTGCCAGAGCAGACGCAATGAGCAACCAACTCGCACCCTCGTCTGGCCGTTAATCAAAAGCAAAATGTTTAACAATTATGTGAAATTTGAACTTGCTGCATGACGTGTACGCTTAAGATTGTAAGATCCGTAAATGTAGCTATCTAGCTAGCGTCCATTGCGTATCCACAGACTGCTGCGGTTGACAATTACGCGCTTGTCAGTGTCTAATCGGTTTAGGTTTGGGAATATGAAATGATCGAATTAGAAAGGTTATGAAGGCATCCAAAAAAAAAAAATATGAGCTGACTGAAAGGCTTAGTTGCGTCATGCTCATACGGCTTTATTTTGCATGTCTGCACAAGAAGTTCCAAAACTATGTGTGAAGTAGCATGCGCAGCATGCTCAAACCCCGACACATTATATTTTCATATACATATAGTATACAAAATCGGCTTAGGGCCAAGTTATCGCCATTTGGAAATAAAAACAAGAGCATTAGCGACACCAGCGTTGCGGCCATTGGACATAATCCATGCATATACAATACCACAGCACTAGTGTCCATGATACCCAAAGAGCAACAACTGCAATTGCCCTTCCTACCCGAGCAATTGTGATGGAATGCTGCTTTATTTGTCAACTAATGACATATTTAGGTGTTAATCGCCTCATTGGATCGTCCGTCGGCAATAGATTTCTGGCTATTGTTCTCTGCGGCACATGTGTATGCATGCATGTGTGTGCGATCATATGCTTTTGTTTAGAGTAAATATTGATGTAGCGATTATGGGTATTGATGCTGCGACAATGGTATTTCCAGGCATTATCCCAACTCACGGGCTAGACATCAGTATATTCAAAAAACAGCTCAGTCAATCGTGTTTGGCTTTATGTCGCTTTATCCCCTAAATCGCAATCATAAAACTGCAAACAAATTGCCAAAAACCAAACGAAAGTAACACCAAATCGCAAAACCTCAGCCACCTACCCAGCTTAGGCCTGAGCATATGTTCGGTATTTAGCCGGAGCATTAGGAAAATTGGAAAATGGCCTGCCTCAGTTGGACTATCAATCCCAATCTGTATGTGACGATAACTTTGTAGCTACGGCAATTTTCACGGAAATGAACTGCTATTGGTACGAGCATAGCAATTCGACCTCAACATTGCTTCCGGCGGCTGGCTTTGCCGGCTGTGTGTGACATCGATATACACACAAGTCTTTTGCACTAACATAGCCATGTGTGTGTGCGTGTGTGTATCCATGTGTGGCTCTATATGATTGTAACCAACACAATCACACACTGAGCGGATTAAGGCGGCAATCTTTAATCTTGGTCAAAACATTGTCTTTGCTTAGTTGAGGTTTGTTTATTTCCGTATTACTTTTCTACCACATCTCTCGACAAATTATGATGCATTTCATTATGGTTTTGATGGAAGAATTTGTGTATAATTTAACGCGCCTGCGTCATGTCACTGCGCATACATAGGAATATGTACATTGTGTTGATATATGGCTGCATGTAATCGTCCAAGAGTTAAGAGCAATTAGCTTCAAATGTTAATCAAATTTGTACTATACTCAATGATAGCCCAAGTTATATTCTTTTGCGATTTCATTGGGTCTACAAATTCCGTGCGGTCTTTTGTAATGCAAAAAAAAGTGAAAAATCCTCCAAAGATTTGTCCCTCGGACACGATTTTTCATCTTTCACATACATTTTTTTAAACATTTTTCGGTTTCTTTAAAAAAAACTCGAATAGTTGACCCACCCAAAAGATTTTTGCTTCCGTGAAAAAAATCAGTAGTACCAAAATCTGGAGAATACGGAGCAAGAACTCCATTTCTGTGTCTACATGTAATTTTTGAACCTTAAAGACATTTGATGCCGAGCATTATAATTTTGTTTTAAACGCATTAATTGCAGTCGATAATGTTAAAAATGTCGCCTGCTTGTAGTTTAGTCCTTTTAGTTTAGTCACATCCTACTGATACCACCAAATACAAAGCATGAACTCTGAACACCCTGATTGTTTTAAGTTGGCGTCAATGTAAATGATAATGAACGAGATTATATTTGCCCATTTTTGTGGGCTTGATGCCCCATGCATAGGGCCCTTTCTTTCGCCTCTTTCAAGAAGAAATTCCGAAGTGAAAGATCTCCTGGTAACATTTCTTAGCGCAACCTCTCTCTGCATAGAATAATCGATGGGAACAGATTCATCATAAACTTCCACAAGCATTTGATGCGCTTCAGCTGAACTTTTTTCTCAATAAAACAAAATCAACATAAATCTAGATATTTCGAAGAGGCAAAAATCAATGTTTTGTCAATGTTAAAGGCTAAGAATAGTATAATCCCAAGAATTTCCTTAAACTGCTGGAAAGTATCTAGACATAAGTGCATTCGAACTCAGAGGGAAAACATGGATCAACAGTAAGTTATACAATCTATACAAGAAATTTCTTACAATTTCTATGCGATTTTTTGGATATAATGCTGGTACCTGCTACATCTTTCAAGTTGATACACGTACGTCGGGATTTGTAAATGTGAAGAACAAGCGAACGATACAGCCAACAGTATCATCTTTATAAACTCTAAATTAGTCGATAACCCTAAGCTAATTCCTAATCGGAATAAATACAAATTTTGTAATCAATTGTAGTTGCAGAAAGTAGGAATAAACATAAGATAACAAATTTGAAAACGATTGCATACTTTAAAGAGTAACGTGGATGATTTTGAGGTACCCTGTATTACGATACGACAACTTTAGAAACAAGCAAATTTGTAAAAAAAAAAAGAGTTTTTACCAATTTTTTATGAGAAATGTGTGGTATAATATAGTTAACCAATTTTTTTCAATTTGTTACAGGAAAGCCAATAAAAATTAAGAGAATTAAACTTAGTTACATATTCAAATCCAACGAAAATTATGCAAAAATAGAATTTGTGTAGAGATTTGCCCTCTAGAGCTATATGATATAGTGATATTTTGCAGAAACAACATTATGGACCAGATATCAATTTTGAAACAATTCAACGCAGAACACATAAAAAGTTCGTTGCAATATTTTTGGAACCCACAAAATATATAGACATTTAAAATAAAAATATATTTTTATTCTTTCTTTTATTAAAACGCATGTGCAAGTTTTGGGGAGAAAATTAGCATATTTATTCATTCATTTATTGATATACTGTGGACCTCGGAGCGTAAATGGTACCAAAGCCGACTTTGGAACCGAAAACAGTGTTTCGCTTTTTAAGGATTTGTCCCTAGCACTGACATAGCTAGCAAAAATGAGGCTAAATAAATATCCATTAATTAAAAATACCGCAGTTCGGATTCAGCTATAAACTGTAGGTGCATGTTATCTTTGAAAAGCTATTAATAAAGATTTCTCCCTGTTCCGCCTTGGAGCGACGGCATCTTCGTCAGGGGAAATACATTTTTTTTTTCATTTAATTATAAATTATTTATAATGGTATACAATTAAGTCCAGTTGAGCTTATATTTGATGAACATAAAAATGATAAAATATTGTGTAAGAGCGAGAAAAGGATATAATTTCACATCATCGGGATAGGAGTTTATGAACTTTTAATAGTTATAATAGTTATGCACCGTCTTACAACTGCGGCTGGAAACGGGAAGTAACATTAAAAATTTAACCTTATTTAACAAAACTGGTCAAAAGATCACAGCTTACCAAGTGAGGGATTTAGGATGAGTTAGAATAGAGATCGTAATAAATTGAATGGACCGTACGTAAGAGACGAAATTGTAATGATTATACTAGTTAGAGCATAAGACGTAAGGGGTCGTGAGAAGCTGGATTACATATACAATCATAATATAACTTCTTTGCATAGTTAACTTTTAAAATTCCTTAATCTGGTTTTTAAATACATATTTTATATACATTCTCAGCTTTAAAAATTCGGTGGACCCAAAATAAGAAATATTTTCTCTTTAATTATTAAAAATTAAAATTTTTCATTATGTTTGACCGTCGGTGGCGCACCGAACCGCGTCTAAAACCGAAGATCAATTCCTCGCAGCAAAGCTAAAAAAGACGCAATTTGCCTAAGTAAATCTCTATTAATAGAGAGAGATACGTACCACCGTTCGGATTCGGTTATAAACTAAAGGTTCCCGTTGTTTTGGAACAGCTATTAATCCACCTTTGAAGCGATGATAACATTGTTAAGAGCAATACTTTTTTATAATGTCTCACTATATTTCAATGCTCTTATCATAATTTACGATGCTTTCATACCGTGTCGATATTTAGATTTAATTTTATGTTTTTTAGAAATTCGTATAGTTTTTTTAAATATTATTGGAAATACCCCAATACACTTAAATTATATTCCTATAGAAAAAATTCTTTATTTATATTTACAATAAAAACAAATTAAAATTAAAAAATGTGCTGCATTTCATTATATTATTTATAAAATAATATATAAAGAGTTCTTAATTCAAGAATCTTCTAAGTTCTTGAGAAGTCTGAGTGCAAGAAGAAGAGTTTGGATGTGAGTCGTAAAATATTAACGAAAGAGTAGAACGCTGGGGTTTTCGGGGCAAAAATTCTTCGCAAAATCTTCAGTGCTTTGGGATTTCGGACTACAGCAAAGAAGGTGTTCAATGCAAAAACGGACGAAAGAAGCAGCAAGGGACGATCTAGACTCACATAGAAAGACCAAGTGGAGCAGTACCTATCTTGGAGTGACCAACTGGGAAAGCAGAGACGACCAACCGATAACGGTTTGTTACGGAAACCTAAACTAAGTAAAGTAAAGAGAGAACAATTAATACGGTAATTGAAAACTGTTCATATTTGTTTTTAAACCACAGACCTCCTCAACGAAATACAAACAAAATGAGACGATTTCAGTATTGAATAAAAAAAACTATTGAAGAGTAAACTATCAAAGCTTTTTTAGGAGTCTTAAGGGAATGAAATCTACAGATTTCGTGCGATCCTTCTGGTGTTCGTTCTAAGCCAATTTTGCTGAAGGTCGAGAGAAAAAGGAATATCTACTAAATTCTGTACGAGGTCGACATAGCTTGTTTGGTTAGTTCACCATTTGGATCATAACATGCCCCAGTTACCAATAAAAAAAAATGTATTTTACCAACTTCAAATTAAAGAGGTATTTTCGTAGTTTTTAAAATATTTTCGGCATACGTCAACACCTCATTCAAATCATGTACAATAACATATGGGATTTTTTTTATATTTCGGTTAATGCGCAATTATTTCATTTTGTGATTTCAGAAATTTGTTCACTTTTGTTGTACTCGTCTGAAATATCTGCGGTATTTCGTAGTAAATATTTATATACTATATGTGAAAAATCAGTTTAGCCGATCTTTCAAGTTCATAATGTCGCGGCAAATTCTGATTGCCTGCAAATTTGTGTTCAATATTACCGTTTATTTATTTTCTTATAAACCTTTTCTAAATAATGTTTGCGTAAGATTTTGGCCTAAAATGGGTCATGGTACTATATTATACGTCCATGAGTTGGCATAATAATTCTGTCAAATTTACGATTTTCTGTCTTCTTTCGGTCTATTAAATCCTTATATCTCTCTATCCTTGGTCCAACGCAGATATGGGACGGAGCATATTTTTACATAATTCGCCCATCAAGCTAGAGACGCGGCTTATATACATTTACATTATATTTTTCTTATTCAATATTTCCAACTTTTAATATTGTTTAAATATAAGGTCAACTGGACTAACTTCTACCGTTTCAATTAAAAAATAATTATATGAAAAATAACTTATACTTATAAATTCTAAATCAATCAATTAATACAAAACATAGCGAACTTTGAACAATCATTGATAATAGTAAGCAGTAGAGGGTTTAATGAGCAGGTGTTTCAATTGTAGCTTATTTTCGACTTTATAAATATTATATGAAAATTAATTTCCTAAATCAACCCCAATGGTAGCAAGTCCAACTATCAATGCAACATATTACGGCTGCATTCACATTTTTAAATAAAGAATAACTTTAAACTATATTGCGACAATTCGAGCCTACAGACCAGTTCTACTATTGGAGAGGCTTCAGAGGTGATACCTTGAAGGTTGGGGCAGTATGCTGCTATAAAAATGCCCTATATACGGCATAACCACTTGATTGAATGCTAGTAGGTAAGTTATCCTTTTGAACAGTGAGCTTATAGTATTTGCTGGCCATATTTAAGTTGCTTCATAGAACTATCTAAAGGATAACGCTTGAATAAAAATATCACAGGTCACAAAGGTCCTTAAATTAACAGAAAAGAAGATGTACTAAAATGTCCAGCATAGAGTTCAGTTCTTAATCCATTATTGATCGGATTGATAGGATAGGGAAACATATCTACTCAAGATTTAAAAAACGCCAGATAATTTATAGATAGATCATCTGCTTCAATCTTCCATGAATCGACAAATAGGCAAGGCAGTATTATCTATTAAAATTAAGATACCCTAACTTAAATTAAAATCTTTATTATTTCTGATATTTACGATCTTTTCTTTTTGGACAATAATTTATTTTGTTGAAATTTAAATGGTAATCATTGCTGTAGGGTGGGTATTGAGGTAGTAGGCATTTTAAGCTTATTCGTTAATCAGGTCAAGATAGAACGTTTTTTGGAGTCTCCTTGTCTGGCTGGCTTTTGTCCAGCAGGCTGATCGCCAGTACATTTGGATGGTAGTGCACATTCTCGGTATATGCAGCGCTGGTAAGCCTTGTTACTTCTTGGATCCATGGTATGGATATAACCCCATTTCTGGATTATGAAATTAGCAAATTGATTCTGGTTTTGAGATATGAGCGCCTGCCTATCAGCCATAGGCGTTGCCTTAATCTTTTTCCGACTTGTTTGCTTTTGAGCAAGAAATGTCGCCTGTCGAGCGTCAGATACTTGGGTGTTGGTTTAAGGAAGATGGTGATTTCGTTAAGGGTTAGGAACTTACAGTGTGGATTGATCCTCGTTTATAATAATGTTCTAGCTTCACTGAGGAATTTCCTACCTGCACAAAAAAGTGTTGTGCGTGTGGGGAATGCTATTATCGAGCTGGTACACCATCCAAGAGTTCCAGACTCTGTCGAAAGCTTGTTTTATGTCTGGCAGAACGAAGAAGCGCAATATTTTGTCTTTTCGAAGGTGTTGATGACATTGCTTTCTAAGCGGTGCCATTGTTCGGGCGTGGAGTGTAAGCGCCTAAAAGCCAAATGGGAGATGCCAATAATAAGCCAAATAGTAAATTCCTGACTCTTCGGTTAACAAAAAATTGCTTTACGGATCGCTAGGTACTTTTGTACTTCATTAATTATTAATTAATTTATTTCTCGTTTTATTTTATATAAATTTTTTCGTAACTAGAAACTGTTTCCTAAGTGTCCCTTTTTGAACAATAAGTGAACATTTCTAAAAAGAATTTGTGGTTGAAATTTAAATGGTTTCCATTCTCAGAGTACGGATTGGGTTATAATAAATTTTATGTTGACAAATAGAGCATGGTCAAGAGGATGTATTCCTCGGTCTGGTTGTCCAGCAGGCTGTACAAGGTACATAGTGAAAGGGGTAGTTTTCGTTTATTTTTAATTTTCTGTAAACCTTAAAAAAAATCCGATATTATAAACGATTTTACAATTTCATGGAAATCATCGAAATAATATTAAATTATAAGATTATATTAATCTTTAACTAATGAGCGATATTGTAGTGTTCTTGTACGTACAGTAATTGATGGAAAATTTAAATATTTACTTTTCATGGGTGACCTTTAAGGAGTTAAGCTATATATCAATCAAAAAGTGACTAAAAGTTGAATATCCCGACTTTTCACAATTATAATTATTGAAAATAAATTTAAGAAAAGCTGTTATTGACTTTAAAAAATTCCAAAATCATATTTTTTCGCAACATTTTACTATTGTTGTTCTGGTAGACAATTTTGCAGAACTGCCGTTTTTCATCGTGTATTTGAATTTACTAAAATTCATAAATTTGTATGTATTGGGAATTTCAAATTTAAATAGTATTAGGTTTCCGATAGGGGACAAATCCTTTTATTTTTAGGTTGGCAGAACAGTCTTTGACATCCAAGTAAAAATTCATATCAATATCTCAATTCAATTAGTTAGTGGAATATTGGATAGGGGATCTATTCGAAAAGCGTGTATTTGAATGGTATAGAATTTGCAAAAAGCGCCGAGAAAATGTTGAGATGTATTCACGTCAACTGATGAGCAACATGTCAACGAAATTAAGGAATTAGTACTCGAAAATTGTCGATCAGAAGGATCAGTTAAAACCATTTTAAAATACAAATTTGGACTCCGAAAAGACACTCAATTTCTTGGTGAATCGCCAACTTACCAACACATTACCAACACATAAAAACCTAAAAAAAAACCCAAAAAAAAATTCAACTTTTTCACCAAATTCTTGTTTTAATAAATATTAAATAGAGCATATATTTTATTACATAAAGTATTACAACTAGCATGATTCTACACTTTTTATAAATTAATAGCATTAAAATATTTTTTTTAAGTATTTCACAGATTTTGGAATCTATTTCAATTGACTTCACCATAAATCAGGTTTTTGTAAATCTATTATTTTATGCCAAAACTATGAAATCGTCAAATATGCCTAAAAAAGTATATAATTTGTGCATTTCTTTCAACTGTTTTGGAACTTTTCAGTTTGCAAATAACTCGCAAATAATCTTCAAAACTCAGAAGAGCTAGCGCATTTTTTATTAAAACCTCACACCTGCTGCAATGGTCACAGTTATTTTTTTAAATAAAATTATTTAATTTAAAACAAAAATATAATTATTTCTATACAATAAACATTGCTGCTCGCATCAAAATGAATTTGTTTTTTGAATTTAATTTTAATTCAATTCGCTTTCTCTCCAAATGCTTCAGAGTCCAATCAGAGAGTACGAAATGCTCTCTGAGAATTGAAAACGATGGCATTGCCAACATTAAATTGAAGAAAAGGACGGCAGTATGTGCTTTCAAATAGAGAGATTTACTTTTCGTTTGACCAATCAAAATCAAAGCTGCTACACTGCTTTGTGTGCGGCATAAACTGCTTGCACTGCTGATGTTAATTTAAAAAGCAAACTGCTTGTTCCAGTTTCAATTTGAATTTATTTTACGTTTTATTTGCAAAACTCCATTGTGTGATTATAATTTAAACAAATGAATGCATTGCGTAAAGTTGTGAGATACAAACTTAGTCGAATTTAAATTTATCTGGAAAATACAATGTGTTTATTTGAAGCTATAGAATTTTAAATTAGCATTACAGTTCAAGATGGCGACCGATTTAACAGCTGTCAAGAGATTTATTCCCAGTTTGGTTCGGCAATTCAAGAATTGATGCGAAACGATCAAGCAAGGCGTAGATTCAGCGAATGCACCCAAAACGAGATTGCCGTTGTTCCCACTTTTCATCAACAAATTTTGTTTACCGATGAAGAGCGCTTCTGGTTGAATGGCCACGTCAACAAACAAAACTGCCGCATTTGGAGTGAAACTAGTCCTCAAGTGTATGTCGAGAAACATTACTATCATTACATCCAGAAAAATTGACGGTTTGGTGCACTTTATAGGCTGGTGGCATCATTGGTGCGTACTTCTGCAAAAACGTTGATGGACAACATATCACACAGCTCTTGCCACAATCAATTTATTGAACGACACTTTTGGTGACTGCCTAATTTCACGTTCTGTTCCTGCGCATTGGTGTCCAAGAACCAGCCACCGTCTCCGGCAACAAAAGAGCTATTCGACTCTCGAAAAATGTGAATTTGTGTTTATTTTCTGTTTTAATAGGAAGCAAAGTGCAACTGAAGCATATGAAATGCCTGTGGAAGTTAATGGTTTATATGCTGCGACCTAGAAGTCCATGCTAAGCGTGTTTCATACGCTCCAAAAGCGAAGAATTCAACATTGAAGAATTTTGGCCAACTCAAAAAGT
This sequence comes from Chymomyza procnemis, assembly GCA_035046065.1. Lineage (NCBI taxonomy): Eukaryota > Metazoa > Arthropoda > Insecta > Diptera > Drosophilidae > Chymomyza > Chymomyza procnemis. The sequence goes on along the minus strand of JAWNOJ010000023.1, from coordinate 2,294,152 downwards.
TTGAAGATACGGAATTTGAGGGTTTACTAGATCCATGATCCGTGCTAATCGCTAACCGTTGAGTCTGATTAAATAATCAACTTAGGTTCGATTAAAATAATGGGGATTTTTTAAAAGCCGGAATATTGACTGCCGTATATGTATGTTGATGCCGAAAGATATTGTCAGGTTAACTTGACGTCGGAAATGTTTTGAAATACTTTTGTGCAATTACAGGCCATAAAATTTAATTTGGAAAAATACGCTTAATCAATTCAAAGTGCAAAATGTGTAAAAATAATATGAAATTAAAAAAAAAAATGTGAATTGCAACTTCGTCTGCAGCGCTTTAGGCGTTTGCAGTGCCAAAAGGCTATCATTTTGCCGCAACGAACCAGGGTTCTGTTAGTTACTTCACTTCGTAGTACTGCTCTACTGTTCATTTATTTCTGAGCCTTTATTGCAAGCCTGTAAAACGCTATGCAGATGCAGTTGATGGTATTGAGGATAGTGCTCCAACAGCATGCACAGCATAAAAACAGCTGCACGCTGTGCTCTAGACTCCTTCAACGGCAATGGGGGCATAATTCTGGGAGCTACTACAAGTGCGACTGACCGGAATGGGCAGTAAGAGACTTACGGCACGTGACGCAGTCTCATAACGTTGCAGGTGTGTGCTACGCTTGTCTATGCGCTCATCTTGCAGATTTTCGACAGAGTCTCTGCTTTATGCAACTAGACCCAAAGTAATTTCACTCTCCAATAGATACGTCGACTCACTACAATCCATCATAAGAAAATCATAATTTTTGATGCTCATCATACTCCATTTATTCGAAAAGAAGATGACTAATTGGTGACTTTTCACCCTTAGATACTTATCACGGAATCCCTGCTGCCTCATGATGACCAATCGATGACTAAAATTTTCGTAAGATCGGTACGTCAAATAATCTTTAATGTTTTGCGAGTTTACGAATTTATTTATTACTAATTGTATAAATGTTCTCGTCAGAAAACATTACGTTCGGAAATTTAGAACTTTTGGCCAAGCAAAGCAACTCTTTTACTCTCTTGAGTGTGACTTGCGCGGCTTGGATCTTGTAAGGGATGACCTAGATACCATTTTTTAAGTCTGAGCCAAATGCAACGGGTAGATTTCCACATTTCATTGTGGAAGTTTCTTAAGACGCGTAAACACTTTTTGATCCATCTCACGGGATATTGTGGTGAAGTCTTTTGATGATCACCTGCATAACGATTTGCACTGCTAGCAGTAACATCGTAAAGAGTTATGTTTGTGCTCTTGAAAAATTACTGCTGATTTTTCAGGTAACTATAATGCGATCACATTGTTACATTTGAAATTAATGTCTAGTTTAATTTGTTCGCGTTCATTCGCTGCAAAATATTTTCGCGCGCTTGTAAACACAATACTCTGTACTATCGTTTAGCTAAATTAGAGGTAGTCCGTAGGTCAGCTACGCGAGGAGTATAAAATTGGATACACTGTCGGACCCTGTATGATAATCTTGTCCACTATCAGCTACATTGACGCTAAAGTAAAAAGACTTACAAATTACCTGTAAACACTGAAATGAGAGGTCTTATCATAACCATCGTATTGTCCAGAACTTGCTGCCTGCGACTACAGGCCTTTTCGATAGTTAGAAAAGAATTATTGGGCTCGCCGGTTCGAGTCGATCGAGCATCCGAATGGCCTAACTTTTACTGACAAAAGAAGAATATCAATTTATTTGCCTAGATAAAGCAGTCATCGTTTCAAAGGCGAAGCATGCGGATATCTCCTTAAATAGCTGTGCGAAGAGAACGGAGAACAACAGATTAATAATCGAATCCGAACATCTTTGTCTTAAACTAACAGAAATTTAGAAATAAAATATAAATTTATTGCCCTTGACAATGGACATTGCTCCAAATGCGGAGCATGGAACTATCTCTATTAATAGCGAAGAGAATAAGTTGTAGACGAATCCGAATGTCGGCAGCTTGAATCAATATGGATTTACTTAGGCATCTATTTGCTGCAGAGTGGAATCAAACTACCAAACCTTTCGGTTAGAGTTGGTGTTCATAAATTGCTTTGTATACTTTTTCCCCAATAAAAAACAAAGCTTTTTTAAACATAAAAATCAATTCAAATAAATTTGCACTCCCAATATATTCAATGCAAAGAAAAATAAATTAAATAAATGTTTTATGTGTTTTTTTTAAATTAGAGTTGCAGAAAAACAGCAATTATAAATATTAGTTCAAGTAGATAAACTTTCAACCATTTTGTTCATGATTATTAGCTTTCTTTTGTTCTTTTATTAATTGTATTTATTATAAATCAACAGTATAGCATTAAGTTTTTAAAACAAATTGATATTTATTGCTGCTCTTGTTTATTTAATTAATACGAATGTTATGTTAATGTATTGTAAATGTAAACATCATTTCACTCCACTCAACATCTCATATGTTTTCCAGCAATGGACACGGATGCACTACAATTTTTTTTCTCTTAAAATGTTTAGCTAAAACTTGCTCAATATTTTGTGATTGTTTTGTTTTAAGTTTTTGTTTTTTTTTTTTTTTTTGTTTTTACAACGTTAAACGTTTGATTTAGAAATAGAATTTCCATAACAATTTTTAATTTATAACTGATGTATTAATTATAAAAAAATAAATGAAAAACAAAAAACTATTAGTTAAATGTATTTACTTAAATGAACACAACAAACCATTTACATTTATGTAAAAGCGAATTGGCTAGAATAGTAGTAGGCTAAGTGGAAATAAAACTATAAAAATATATTGTACATTATATGCAATATTGTTGTCTAGTGCCAAATGAAGTAAAATTCAAAACAAAAATTAAAAATATATGTATTCTACAACAACAATGACGTTGCACAAACGACCAACAAAATTTTAACAAGAATTTTTGTGTTTTTTTTTTGTTTTTTTGTTATAATAAACTACAATGTATATAAAATTGCCTAGCTTAATGTATATAACATATGTATTGTATTGTATTGAACTGAAAACCAAATTGACAAATAATTAACGTTAAACTGTACAAATATTGCCATAAACAATACAAGTAATAATAAAAATAATAATAGATTTTTATTAATAACTAGCTCACTAGCTCTTTTTTTTCTCAAATGAAACTTGACAATTTGTGAACCTCATGGACGGATGCTAATCTGAAGTAAAAGTGGCGCACAATGTTGTTGTTGTGGTGCATAGAAGCCGCATGACGTCAGCTCGCTGCAACAATAGGTTGCAAGTGTGAATTTAGTTGTTGCAGTTGCTGTTGAAGTTGCAGTATTTGGTAGGCTGCTGCCACATTAACGTTATATCGTTTCGACTACAAGTAGCTACACTATTCAACAGTATCATCAGTTTTGTACAGTATGTATCAGTATATATATATATATATAGATATTTATGTATATATAGTTGTATACATATGTATATACTTTATGTAGATAGATAAACTATATATAATGCTATTATCATAGGCATCTAAGGCATAGTGTGTTGTTTAACATAAACCATAAAGTTTATGTACATATTTTTTTCTCAACATTTTTTCGTTTGTTACCAATTATTTACAACAATTTTGTATCACAATTTTTATGTTTTTTTATATATATATAATTATAAGTTTAATTTCATTAAAGATTTCTGTGTATGTGTGTGTGTGGGTGCGTGTTGACTGACGTCAGTTGTTTGCAAACTTTTGAGCGGCACTGTGCAGAACTTGAAATGTTACATTTTTGAAATGCCATTTTCTATTTACTTTTCAAGTATTTGTGTATACAAATACATAACTACATTTTGTTTATATATATTTTATGTATTATATATATATACGTATATATATGCTTTAAGTAGTAATTATATCAACTAAAACTAGTTAAAAGGTACGAGTATAATAATTGAATTCTTAAATTCATTATCTTTTGCTTATTTTTTTTTACTAAAAATTAGCAAATTACTACAACTGTGTTAATTGTGTGTTTTACAATTAAGTATTTCATAAACAGGCAATATATATATATAACAATTTTTATGTTTAAATGTTATGTTTCAGATAACGCGCACTCTTGCTATGTGTATGTTTGTAAATAAATGTTGTTTCAAGTAACTTTAACTAAGCTTGCATATTTGTTTTTTTGTTTTTTTTTTTCTTTTTCTTCTTGATTAAACTCTGAAAACATAACAAATTTAAAGCCTTTAATACACATTGTATGTGTAACGTATGTACTTTGCATATACATTTTATGTTACAACAAATAAAAACTTGACCTTTAAGGCTTTGTCTTTATTGCGCAAAGTATTTTTAACAAAGCTTAACTGGCAAATTTTTAACGTACAACAATTCATCCCGTACAGCCAGTTCAACTGGCTTATGCTCAAAACTATTTAAGAAATTATTGCCAAGTATTTTGCGTTTATATAATTGCTCTTTGTTGTATATGCCTCTTAGACATTATCGAAATATATTAAACTACGTTAGAAACTAAATTTTATACTAAATAACAGGATAGGGAAGGTTTTTGTTTCATATTTGCGTCATATATTCGTTCCAGTTAGGGATTAGGTAACTACGTAGCTTTTTCACTGTCTTCCATAATTATACCTTAGCAGTGTCTATCGTTAGATGCAAGATTTCTGCCTCTTAATCAATATTAAGCTAATTTCTTAAGCATCAGCCTGCTGCTAAGGTACCTAAGCTTCGGCAAACCGAAGTTTGCGCTTCATATTGGGTTCCTCATTTGTTAGATTTTAAATACAGACATAAAAATATTAAATTTATTGAACTATTATAAAATCATTTATATTATCCTTTTGTTTTTGTTTTTGTTTTTTTGTCTATGCTTGCTCTGAGCGCTTAACTGTGCATTATTTACGCATTTTGTTTTTAACGCTAATTTTATGCTTATTTCAAAACTTTTTGTTTTATTTTCGGTTTGTTTTTCTTTTTTCTTTTTTTGGAATTGTCAACTATTTTCTAAAATCATCTGCGCAATCATCGTTTACTTTAAGGTATTTGCATTTTTGATTCTAAGTTTCCGTTCCGTTTGCCCCACACACTTTTTACGGTTTTGTTCATTAACAACTGTTTGCCGTTGAGCAGCACGACTGCTGCCACACGGCTTACTTTGGCTGCTATTGGTGACTTTTGCTTAGTAGATGCGAATTGAACTCGTAGACATTGTTGCATTGCTCGCCGCATATGTTGCATTTCCATGGATTGCTCTCGCAGTGGCAACCCTTGTGCAGAAAGTAAAGTGTCTCGTCGGGAAACTCAATGCCGCAAAAATGGCAAGTGAGTATCTGCTTGCGATTAAGTAACAGATCGCCCTCTTGGCCAGTGGATGTAATGGTGCCATTGCATATGGGTGTGGCATTTGCGCCGCTTGCGGCATTGTGAGCCGCACTATTACTACCGGCTGTGCTTATATTATTGGCCAGCACATTATTGTTCTCTAGAGGCGCTGTACTGCGTGTTATACGATTATTAGCCTTGGCACAAATGCGTCGCTTAAGATCCTCACGTAACAATGATTTAAGCGGAGAGACCTATGATGCAGGGAATAAACATTTCTTAGCGCTTAATATGACCAAATGTTATCTTCAAAAGTTACCTTAATAAGTGAGGTGATTCTGTTATTGCTATTATTACAGCCATTGCCATTGATGTTAATATTGTTGTTGTTATTTGACGTATTGGAGGATGAGTACTCTGTATCGCTACCAGCATCGATTGCAGTCAGACCACCATTGCTTTGCTCCTTTAGCACATTCTTGTCCGCATCATCGGCATTGAGCGGCTCCTGCTGAAATGCAATTAACTTGCGTATTGTCAAACATGTTAAAATTCACAACTTGAAAGAAAAAAAATTAAGGGTATTCAACTTGCCTGCTTAATTGGTATTAGGCTGATAGAAGGCGTTATGTGATTTTCATGATGATGATGACTTTTGTGGCTGCTTAGATTTGTTGTGCTTGATGAGATGGGCGCGCTCTTCGCATTGCAGTCCATGGGCAGTTCCTGTGCTGCCAGTTGCACCGGTGATTGCATTATTAATGCACGATCCTTGCTGTCCACAACTCCATTCGTATCCATGCTGTTATTGTTTGTGCTGCTGCTGCTGTTGTTGTTGTTTCCCTGTAATGCAGATTCACGCAAAACGCAAATCAACTGTGAGCTCGTAAGCAAAGGGTTTGTGTTTGTGTTTGCTTCAGTTACATTAAATAGTTCCGTGGCTCCATTCTCGTTGAGCGTCGAAATCTCCACATGTGGCGTAAGAAAGTGCATGGGTGGTGTTGTATTCTCCAGCGAGCGCAGCGATTCACCACTGTCGCTTGTATGACTGGGCGGCACATTGTTTACACTATTTGCAGCTGCAGCGGCGGCAGCAGCCGCTGCTGCCACTGAACTTAGACCGGGCACGTAGCTGGCAGCGGCCGCAGCCGCAGCAGCGGAGGCCTGAGACTCTAATGCCAATAACAAAGATGATGTGCCACCAGGGCCAGGATTATCCAGATCTATGCCGTGTCTATAATAAAGAGAAAATATATTATAAATAAGCGTGCTAGTTGAAAATCCGAAAATAAATTTAGCGTGTATAAAAGGATTTGAGGAAGAACACTTCGTTACAGACAATCTTTATTGGCGGGTGAAGGTACAGTTGGTTAAGTGAGTTTTGAGCCGAGATATGTGCAATCAAGAAATCATTAGGAGTTATTGAAACCATAGTCGAAAGTCCAAGAGTTATAGTTCTTGCCGCTGGCCAAACTGGAATCATGGCTTTGACAGCAGGCCATAAGGAAGACATGATAAGTCTTCCTGAAACGGGTAAACGCGCCAACTAGTCAAGCTTTTGTTGTTTCAAAAAGCTAGGCGATAGCTGAGCTCTTTCTATCCAATAAAGATCATTCTGCCCACGGATTCTTTAAAGAGAAATTCCAAAATCTTACGCTTTCACAGCTGTACCATAATGCGGGGATAACAATTTCCCGTACAACATATCGCAACTGCGAAATCGAGGCGAATATACAAATTTTTCAACTTTCAATGTATGACGCCTGAACTGTTCTTAGGGTACCAAACCAATTTCTAGCAAACCATTCTTTAAAGACAGAGCGATTCTGAAACAAGCGTCCATTAAAGACGTGACCTAATTTATCAAATCCTCTAAACGGTTCAAACAGCATCTAGACACTTCACTTAATCACTTAAAATAACCTATTCGTTTCCTTCCCCTATGCCGCCATCACCTCACCGTTTATCTTATTTTGTTCCTGATGGTTTCCGAGTGACCTCAACTTTGAATTAAAATGCCTAACTTAACCTAACTAGCGTAGATGTCGGGCACAATTGCGACTAGAGAAAATTAAGATAACTTTTTCTTCGTTCCATAAACTCAGGTATAGATTTATATGCTAGGGAACAAATTTTAAAATATATTTTAAAATAAATGCCAGATTAAAGTCCGATTAAAGTACAAATGCAATTAATGTAAATGCGCTTTCTTACCGATTAAAAAAGTGAATTCGCAGGGATTTCATGGATCCGGCGCGATAGCTGCACAATGGACACGTCTTGACCAAATCATGCTGACCGACATGTTCGTTTTGGAAGTGTGCGCGCATTGCAATCTGACGCTGAAAGCCACGATTACAGATTGGGCAGTGGTAGGGTAATGTTTTGGTGTGTGTGGTGAAATGCTCCGCCAAATGATCTTTACGAAAGAAACGCTTCTGACAAACGCGACATTCGTAGGGCTTCACGCCCGTATGCCGCATCTTATGCCTTCGCATATTGGCGCCATTTGAGAATTTCATATTGCACACATCGCACTCGAACACTTTACGCGAGGCAGCGTTGTTGGCACTGCCATTACCCGCTGGCGATGAGGATGCTGATGAGCTAGAGCCTCCGTTGCCATTTCCCAATGCGCCGCTACCACTGCCATTGCTGACTACCAGTGCGGCAGCATCAGTGCTGGCTGTCTTCGTTCCGCTCGTGTCCATATGACTTACGCTCATATTCTCAGGCTCATTATTCTGATGCTCCTCTGTCTTCAGGCGCACTGCCACAGCCTGTCCAGCCAAACACTGTACCACATGCAGTAGTAATGATGCTCTTGAGCTAGTCTCAAAATTATCACAACGTTCACAACGAAACGACATGGGTGACGGCGATGGCGCTGTGGTCAAATTTGTGGGTGTTGGTGTCGTTGTACGTTGTTCCTCTGCCTGATCGGTTTCTTCACTGTGACTGCAGTTTGCTGAAGTTGCTTCTTTGAGACTGCGCAATGCATGCGCATGTGTGGCTACCAGTGCAGCATTATGATGCATTAAGGCTGCTGGCGTCATATCCACTATTAGGCCATTATCCTTGAGTGCCAACTCCATGCTGTTGGCTGCTGTGCTGATCGTTTCGGCCATCTGTAAATACATGTACATGTTGACTGTTTAGGTACTATTTTAGCCACGCCCAAAATCAAAATGCAATATAATTGCGCCAACAACAAATGTGGTTTTGGCATTTCAAGTGCTTCCCCCGCTGCAATTGGACGCCTGATGCGGGCACTCTAAGCAAAAAACAAAATTGGTGTCAGCAGCGCTGCTGTAGCGCCGCAGCCACGCCAAAAACACAAGCTGGACCCAAGAGTTCGTCAAGAACGACAGAAAAATCAGTGATTTTATCAGGGGTTGCGGAGGTTGGAGACGGGATTGGTTGTGGCTGTTGGCTGTTGGCTGCAGTGCTGGCAGCTGCCAACTTGTTCGTGTGCCCACTCTGTGATTGTGTGTGTGGATTTGAAAATACCAAAGTTATTGGGGCCAATTACTGGTCGTTCTTGCAGGTGCGCGCAACCAGCATTGAGACATACCACGCCAGACGTCGCATAGACACTACCAACTAAATGCTGCTTAAGATCAGTACAAGGGATAAGTTAGACACAAAAAAAATGTTAATTTAGTTCATCCAACGGCTTATCGAATACAATACAACACAGCGATCGCTGCGCGCGACCTTGAAATTTATGGAACAGCCAGTTTAAGCTCGTCAGATCGACCTTAGTTTTTCATCGCTCATGCATATGCATTATAATAGTGTGTCAGGTCAGGCCAATCAGGGCGAGCTTTTAGCTTTTCATCTCCATTGAAATTTGTATCTCTGCATATAAACACATGCACGTAATTACAAATTCACTTTAGGCCCAAAACAAAAATAACAGGTTTCAGCCAGCGGCAGCTTCTTTTGCTTAGTCAATGCTATTGAAGATGACCCAAAAAATAAAAGACCAGACCACTTTATTTTTTTGTAAAGTTGTAAACCATAAAAATGTAGATTACATTTTTGTACACCAAAGCTTTGGTGTTTATGATGTTGCTGTTTAGCGTTCGTGCCCCCTCCATAAGCCATCATTATGAGGTATTTTGCATTATGAATAGATTTCTATATGTTTCGTCTAAAAAAAAAAAAAACGCAACGCAACGCAATGGAGTCATTGGGTCAAGTTTTAAAGTGCAACTGGGTCACTCTTCATCATAATCATCAGCAGCAGCAAAAGCAGCGTAAGTCAACAAAAGGTAAAGCCAAAGCAGCCTCAATCTCGCCTCTGCCGCCGCACAGCCCGGCTACTCTACACTTGCAGACAGTTGGGTATCAGCACCCGCTTTAGCTCTGGGTTGTCCCGCATTTTCACTTGCTGGCATTTAAGGTGTTCCCAATTCCAAATACCAAAAAGCAAAAGAAAATTTACTAAAGCGCCTTGTTGTTGTTGTTGTTGTTGTTGTTGTTGTTGTTGTTGCTGCTGCTGCTGTTGGCTTTGCTCTAAAAACACACACACATATACCAACACTCGAGCGACATAATTGGAACACTTTGAGAGCCCTTAATGACGTCGACGACGACGAAGACGACGTCGACAACAGCAACAACTACAACTATTGGCCATCCATTGTAGGCCAAATTATTGTTTGCTTAGTTTAAAGCCGAAACGTATTCGAATCAAAATGTTTGTGGCTTAAATCAATTTATGCGCTGCGAACTGCAGCTCCATCTATGAATTTGACCTTAAGAGCCAGCCACTCATCTACCGGTTTTCTAGTGGCTTTTGAGATGAGCGCGTTAGGAGGTGTCCCTCACTTGCTCCAATTGGCACAAAGCGGCACGCAAAGAAATGAGTCAGTTGTTAAGTTACGGTTGTTGTTGTTGTTGCTGCTCTGGCTATTGACTAGTTAAAGCTACATACAAACACACACGGAGAGAGAGAAGAGGTACACACATAAGAAACCACTTTCCACGGTGACACACTTTTGCGTATACGTGCTCTCTTGCTATTTTTGCTGCCGCTGCTGCTTTTATTACACGCTACTGTCGTCCCACATTGCCCCATTGCTAAGACTCCCCATAATAGAAAGTGGAACAGGAATTTCCCTCCCATCCATCCAATGCCAAAACATGGGCCAAGAAACGGCAGCGGCAGCGATGATTTCATTTAGGCTTGCAGCAAGCAGCACCCAACAGCGCGCTGCTGTGCTCATTGCGAAACACTTGCCACGGCCAACAACCAATAGCTGCAACAACAACACCGAGTCGAGAAAAGCAGGCAAACGTCAAAAAAAATTGGTTCAACGCTGAGAGCGCAACAACAACAACAACAGTAGTGAGAGAATGAGGTAGAGAGAGAGAGCGACACACAACCACATACTCACGGGAGAGCGCAAAAATGTGGAGCCACTGACACCGCGCGCACGTTTTGTTTATACTTTTTTATGGCCACTAAAAAGGAGTGCAGCTGATGCAGCCGCATTTGTTGTTACTGTGCAATTGACTGCACCCCACCATATACTCTCTGTATACTGAGTTGCATTACTTAATTTCTCTTAAATGCGACAAGTGCAATGCATTGAAGCTAACAACTATTTGCACAAGCAGGGCAGCCGCCAACAACTGTCTGTTCTAATACTGCGCTCTGCTGCGCTCTTTTTCCATAATTTTTTTTTTTTTGCTTTTGACCCAATTATACGCTCATTTCAATTCACTTGATTTTCTCTCTACACACACACACGCACAGGGAAATACACACTGACAACACACGCACATTTCGTCACTGGCGACAAGTGGAGCAGTGCTAGCGACCGCAATTTCTGCGCTCGCCCCTCCCCCCATACAAACCCGCACCAACCGCACACAGCGAACTTATGTTAATTGCAATTTTAATGTTGTTGCTCTCATTTAAAGTTGCACTTAACACACGTACTCTCGCACATACACGCACACACAAATTACTTGATTTTATACTCTGCTGCTTACGCACTTTATGTGTGTGTGTTCTTTCTATTGATTTGTCAATCAAAATTCATTTGATTGAGTTAGCTTCGACTGCACTTATGACACGCACATTATGCATAATTTTGATTTTATTTCGTTTCAAGTATTTTATTTATGTATGTCGCTCTTCACACACCTGCAAAATGTTCCGAATTTGACTTGGCGCCGTTCTTGCTACAAAATTCGCACGTTTTGCTTTTTCAAAACAGAACAACGAGAGCAACACAACACACACACATATGCGCACACACTAATGCATGCATATAAGAACAAGAGGGCGCTAAGAAGCCGCAAGGCACGAGGAACACGGGCAACGCGCGTTTGTGTGTGTGTGTGTACGAACGTAGCTGAGCGTCGTCGCGCGTTTGGATGCCGTTGTTTATTTCTGACGACGGCGACGCGCACAAACGAACTGAAACCGAAGCAAACTGCAATATCTGGTGGAAGTACAATATTGTCAAGACTGTGTGTGCGTGTGTGTGTCGCGTGTACCTCTGTGTATGAGAGCGGCAGACTGGTTGTTTGTTTGGTACGGAAATGACAGTAGCGCGTCGTAAAGGAGACATAAAGTGGGGATTTTTATATTTGTTGTAAAGAATTCTCATAAGTTTTTTTTTTGAGTTATTCTAAGTCAGGTATGGGTAATGTCAATGTATGCAATTCGTGCAATTGTGTTGAATACGGATAAAAGCTGTTTTATTGATACGCATAAATTCCATACATTGACTTTAATTATTTTCGTTCGCGAGCTCTTGAGCTGGCCATACCTGTTCTAAGTTGTTCGTCAGAGGCATACCCTGTATCTTTATCTCAGAAAAACATTTTAAAACAATTTTTTTTTGTTACCCTTTGGAATTGCTTGTTTGGTGCATAACGATAGATAAATCTAAAAAATCCATAGATTTTTAATGATTTTGATAAAATTTGAAATATACTTCAGGCAAAATTGAACTTCTGTACTACTTTTATTGATTTTATTCATTTATTAACTTTTAAAAATAACGGCGAAAGCAGAACTGTACTAACAATGACCTTCGATAGTTTTTTTTTTTTTTCAATTAAAAAAAAGAACTAAAAAATTATTCTCAATAAATGAATTATCGAATTCACTTCTCGAGCCTTCTGTAATTTCGGATATGGAAAATAGCTTTATGTAAACACCTACTAAATTTTTAATCTTTAAGCTTTTTTTCGAACATTATACAGTCTTATTGCATTTATACCTTAAAGATTGAATATGAAAGGCCTAATCAAATATATACTCTTTGCAATTAGATAATATATTGCCTTTCTAAAGAGAAGATAAAGAATGTGGTATTTCACATGCATCAATGATGAATAAATTCATATTATTGATCGAATCCAATTAAAAAAACAATAAATAATTATTTCCAATAACAATGTCACTTGATGTCAACAAACATAACCTTCGGCTGCTTCTGTAATTTATTTCTTCCCAACATATGTCAATCCAATGTATGAATTAACATATATTTATTTGAAATAAGACAATTTATAATAACAAATTCAGTTGACGTATTTTTCTCGTGAAAAGTTGTAAGTATATATATTTATATTACAGTATACTGAGGGTCTCCACTAAGGATCACATTGATCTATGTGAGGTCCCCTCCCCCGGGGGCCTGCCGGCCTAACCTATACTGAGGGTCTCTAAATTGTATGTTAAAAAAGTTTGTAGCTTCCATTTCCAGCTGTTTTGTAGGTATTTCTTATGTGTCCCTCTTATTTATTTACTTTATTTTAGGAATTGCGCTCTTAGAATTGCAATCGCTTTTTAGAAAAAGCGTTATTGACAAAAATTACTAAAAAAGAAAAAATTTCCTAACATAAGCTATTTGTTGACTAGTATTATTACAATATATGCGTTTAGGTGTACAAAAAGGGTTTATTCAAATGTCGTGTGAAACAAGCTATTAAGTTTAGTTATTTCTTTTGAAAACAACTAAAGGCCAATAAAACAATTTTATATTTTTTAACAGTTGCTTTATACTTTTTTGGACCATTTCCAACACAAGTTTAAAAATTAAACATTTCAAATCAGATAAAAATCGGATCAATTTAGTGGGAAAAGAATATGAAATATATATCTAGCGAAAAGTTTTTTAATTTTGTCATTAACAAAACCATCGACAAAGTCAATAAACGTATACGTGCCTTGTACCCTTAACAACAAATCAAATTTGTCAATTGAAAACAAATTAATAATATTTATAACAATATTTTTGCCAGGTTAGTTGTATGGGTGGGAAGTTTGGTGTGGTTGTGCCCAATGTCGTACGCAAAGCTAACAAAAAGCGCAGAACAAAGTTTTAAGTTATTTTAAATTGACTCTTTAATGATTATACTTTTCATCGTCAAGAAAGGGTAAAAATTAAACAGGCTACCACTAAATATAATACTATAAACAGAAATAATGTACTGTTTTAGTAAAAAAAATTTTAGTCTTAGTTTTAGGTAGCTATTTTTTGTTTTCTTTAGTTTTTTGTTTATTATTTTGCTTCATTAATAACTTTATAATTGCAAACATATGCATGACATACTATATTTATAATATCTTAATTGTAAAGCTGCATAATCTCTTATTTCTATAATATTGTGTTCACCCAACTCAATAATTGTGGGCGTCAGTAGCGTAGTGTTAGCGTACTGACCTCTACCAGCCTGCAGCACTGGTGCATTTGTCTACCACTGTCATAGCTATCAGTAAATATAGGCTTTTTGACTGAGTATATCTCTATAAATCTGCCGTTTGTATTCGGCTATAATCCGTTTGCTCTTTTCGAACAGCTATTAATAGACATATCTCCACGAGACGCCTTTGGGTGGATAAGAGAATAATAAGATTGTACGTAAGGATTAGAAAAAATCAAAAATTTAATTGATCAAATAAATTAAATAATTTGCGAATTATTATTATATCTATACTTATTGTCTCGTAACTTTTTTATCTTCGATATTTTTTCGTCCTGATTGAAGATAAGTACAAAGATCTAATTAAAGATTTCTGCGTGTGATTTACCGTTTCAGTTTTTATCAGTTCAGCTTTTTGAGGAAAAAAGATTATTATTGTGCCTGCCAAACCTCTCCCTTGCTCGTTGCTTATTATGCAACTCCAATGCCCTACTTATTATAATATAAAGGGCATAGAATAGTTCACACAGCCCCTGCTGCGACGCCACTGTCTATGATTTGCCAATCGTTGGCTCGCTTGAAGTATGCACACATACAGACAAACACTAACACAGTCGGTTGGCGCAAGCAGCAGAATTTGAAATTAGGTCAACAGGTTTAGAGTGGTAGTGGGCCGCTGCCGTTGCTGCTGCTGCTGCTGCTATGACTGACTAACTGACTGACTGAGACGGCCTACGCTAGTTATTCGAGCATAGTAAATGTTGTAGTTGTTGGTGCTGCTGCTGCTGGTGCTGTTTCTACAACCTCCCATTATAGTCTTTGCCTACGACCTCGGCCAACATCATCATCATCAGCGTCAGCGTCATCAACATCAACATCAGCTACAGCAGCAGTGCCATCAGCAGCAGCAACATCCAAGCCAGCGCCAACGCCGACGCAATATGCGTTTATTTATTGCACCTCAGCTTTGCTGCTGTTGCAGTTCGCTTGTAGTCCGTGGGGCAAATAGAGATGCACAATCTATGCTCTTTACTCACTCACACGTAAAAATTGAGCACGCAGCTTGTGGATGGGCAGAAAAAAAAATAATAAAAAAATGCGCCTGTTTCCATACGAGTGATAGATATCTTGCGAACTTTAGCGTTGCACAGTGGGCAGAGAATCGAATTATGGCAAAAATATTTTTTGTTCTATTCGATCGCTTTTAATTTGGGGAGCTCTACAACGATAATTATATATTGTGATCGATGCGAAAGTCCATGAAGGTGGAAAGACCATGTGGAGGAGTGCCTAATTGGAGAAGACGAGGTCCGCTGTAACCCGATAACGGATTGTAATGGGTCACTTAAAGTAATCTTATATTTAATAAAAATAAATTTATTCTTCTTGACCTAACCGGTCCAATGACCAGGGCATGGAGATATATCTATTAATAGCTGGACCTACAGTTTTTAGCCGAATCCGAACGGCCATGTCTTTAATTAATAGATTTTTACTTAAGCAATTAGAGTAAAATTATTAACTTGATATGCCACTGCTAGACAAATGCGCTAGTGCTGCAGCGTGGATCACACCACCGACCCTCGGTTTTAGAGGCGCGAAAACTACCACTACGCTACCGATGCCCACAACAATTCTAAAATATAAATCGTGAGTAATTATTAAATTTTGGTATTTTTCCTCTCATTTAAAAACCTAGTCTTTTTTCTTGACTAAATAATAAAAATCATATAATAGTTACATATTACTATTTATTAAACAAATCGAAAAAAAAACGCCTATTTTTCAATATTTATAATGAAAATCAAAACAAAAATTAAAAATTCGAATTTTGTTAAAAAAATTGTGGAGTGATATTTACTTTTTTTTCTTAACTAACCATCAAACAAACCAACTCAAAATGAAACATATTTAATGCACAAATTGAGTTGATTTTGTTTTATAGATAAAAGTATAACCCAAAATGAAGCAATAATACACAATAATTGTTAAAATCTCAGTTTTTGGGGTTTTTTCCCAACAAAAATCTTTAGGTTTTTTCTATTTCGATTGCTGATAGACTGCCTGAATCAAAACAAAAAATAAACCACAAGGAGTACGAAGACGATTCGCTTCATCAATGACCAGTGCAGAGTTTTTTGGAAAGAAATGAAGTGCTTAACACAAAATAAGGAAGACTGCAAGGAATATGCTAGTGCTCTAAACACTGTTAGCAGCCAGCATTGAAATCAATTTTTCATCGAATTTTCATTTATTTTGAATATATATTTTAGTTTCGAACAAACACTTTAAAGTTCTTTTTAAAGTAAGCAAACTGTTTATCTAGACTGCAATAGAGCTGAATTGTGAAATCGACTGATTTTGCAATTCGAATCCAATTGTTTTATTTGTGACCAAACAATTTTCTTATGAAGAGCAGCATTGCTGAAATACTTGTAAACATATGGTTTCATCTTTTTTTTTTTTTGTTTTGTCAAACGCAAATTAAGCCCACTGTACAACGTGTACGTATGCGTAAGCGCCTGTATAAACATGCAGTGTCTGTATGCTTGTATTGAGTTTCGCTTTTGGGGGAAAATTGTGTGCGTTATTGCAAAATTTTGTTGCAAAAATGCCCGAAACATACGACCATACATGCATACGTTCATATGTACGTGCATATGTTCTAATGCGCTGCCGCAGCGACGTCGACATCGACGTTGCATATATGTATGTATGTATATGTATGCAAGTATGTCCGCTCGTATGTAGGCCTCCATTACTGAAATGGAAACTCACCGGCGCAAACTCACGCACACACACACGAACCGAGCACAACTTGGATTTGTTTTCATTTTGTCAAGTTGACTTGGTTCTTGCCATAAGTTAAAGTTTTTAGCCATTTGCCAGTTGTTGCCACATACTTCTTAGTTGGTTTCTGTGTCACAATCACATATTCATCGATGCGAAAAGCAACTTGGCAGCGTTAGTTAGTTAGTTGGTAAGTCAGATCAGCCAGCGTATACTACATATAATGAGCTTCTCTGCAGCAGCAGCAGCCGTAGTCACAGCCGCAGTGGTAGAAACAGAAACAGAGATACACATGTATATGCCATAGTTGGCAGTAAACGCCACCTGCAAACGGCCAACAAGCAACCAACTACCAACAGCAGATAATCCCAATAGAAATTGAAACTGGCAGCGGCAAGTTTAGAAACTGGTATAGAAATACACATAGTCAATCGACCTTGTAGGAGTATTTTGTCTTGGAGCGCGCACACCCGTAACTGGGCCAACGCGATTGCACTGAAATCAGGTAGGCGTGACGATGTACATATGTATGTATGTATGCATGTTTGTTTGTAGGAAAATGTTGGCCATCGCATCTGTGCCCGTGTGTACGTATAGTCTTGGGAACTGCTTGGGAAGAAAAACTGATTGCCCTTGAGCCATGTATAAAAATATTTGGACACGAAAAGATAACAATTTCTAAATAGGTACATATGTGTATATGTATATTAAAACTAATCCAAACTGCTTGGAAATGTATTGAAAATCTCGCAATTGGTACATCTAAAATAGCCATTTCAAAATTTCGTAATCTTATGTCTGCCTATATTTATTATACTTAAAACCCAACAACAACAGAAAAATCATCTTTTTCCAACAAAAACAAGAAACGCGCGTTTAACCGCAGTTGATTTTACCTTCAGCACAGCTGGAATATTTCGCAACGTTTTTAACAAAAAAAAAAACAAAAAGACGTTGAATTTGGCAATTTTCTGATTTTGAAATACCACAAGGTGCATTCTAATAAGAAATCAACACAAACACAGCACACACATACAGAGAGAGCATACGGCGGAGAGCGAGCGTCGCTGCTCACAACTCGTTGCAATTCTTGTCTAGTGGGTTGGTTGGTACGGTGTTGCAAGGTGCAGGTCGGCAATGGTAACGACAGCAGCAACACCAACACTAACAACAACAAAAGGCTACAAGAATGAACCACGGCACTTGCAACTTTTACGTTATATATGTATGTTGTCTACAATTTGCGTATAGTCGGAGTCGGGAGTTATTATCCAACTAACCTCCTTCTTAACTTTACCACACTACAGCACACCCCACACTTCACTTCACTGCACAACACTGTAACCGAACGATACACAATAGACGGAAGAGTATCGTACGTCCGTTCGACCGTCTTTGCGTCTTAACTGGCACAATATGTGTAATACTCTAACAACGGCAAGCAAAGTCAACGCGAAATGAAAGGGCAAGCACAATGAGCAAAAGTTAAAGCTTAAAATAATAATAATAACAATAAGAAAAAACGCACGCGCACAACGCGTTGGCCACATCCGAATGGGCCGAAAGACGAAAAATCACTAAACCGACTGACTGACACTCACTTCACTTGCGGCGGCTCTAGCTTCGTTCGTGTAGATTTTATTTTTTCTTATTGTTTTTGTTTTTGGTTTTGGCTGTGGTGCAGCAGCAGCAGCAGTGGCAGCAGCGACGCCGCTCAGCAACAACTCAAGCGATTCCGAATCCGATTCCTCAAGGCCTACCGATTTAGGCCAAAAAATAAAGTACAGCAACAACAGCAACTACACCAACTGCTTATTCTACATGAAGCAGCAAGCAGTAAGCCGCAGCAGCCTCAATCACTGTGACTGAAATTTGACGTCGAAACGAACACAGTTGTTGGTTAATAAGTGCAACCAATATAGATGGCATGCGTTCTTACCTAGAAATCCAGCAAATGTTTAGACAGAACTCGCATCTAAGTAAAGTAAAATTGTTTTTTTGCGAACGAAGTTTGAATACACTATAAACGCCTCATTTTTAGTAGTAAATTTTTATTCATTTTATAATTGTATTTTGTTGACTGAAGACGGATCATATCACTATTAATAGCTGTTTGACAAGAATAGGGATATACAGTTTATTGCCAAAACCGAGCGGCTGTGTCTTTGTTTAATTGGGATTTACAAAGATATTTAACGTATTTTTGCTAGCTTTGCCAGTGCTGGGCAAATTTGTTAAAACTTTTTTGGTGTTTAGTTTTCATTACGGTGATGACAGTTCTACAGAGAAAGTCGTATGGCACAATATTACGATTCTCATTAGCAGCTGATTAAAATCAGCAAACTTAATTAAAATATTCTCTAAAAATTGTTTCTTAATGAAACACGGACTTAAAGGCACTATTCAGAACAAAATACGCTCCCTTAAGATCTATACTAAGATAGCTTATTTAAATAACGTATTTTTGGTAGCTTTGCCAGTTCTATGCAAATCGTTAGAGTTGGAAAATATAAAAGATTTTGTAACTTTTCCGTTTTAGTAAAATATTTAGAACTTCTTTTCAGGTTTTCAATGGTCAATAAGCGTCAAATCTGGATAGTAAGCCGGGTGGCACAGAGCTGTGTTGACACTTTTCATGAGTGGCTTTAAAAAAAAGTTTAATTGAAAATAGATTTTTAAATAGCCCCAAATAAAAACGCACTAGTGAAATCAAAGTAAGCCTTTTTTGATGATGTGATTATTAAAATATGCTAGTCAATAATATTACAAATAAAATTGTTCAATTGGACCCAAGGCAATCACTCTAGTACTTTCGTTAACTCAATTATTTGACTATTTTCCGAATTTAATTATAATAATAAAAAAAGAATAGTTATTTAAGTTTTAAAAATGCAAATCGGTTTAGTTGTAATAACAACTTTTTAATATATAAAGTGCAAAATCACACTATAAAGCTTGTTTCTTATTTTCAAAAACTTTGGTACCAAAACGCCTCAAAAGTAAAAAAAAACAACCTATTTATTTTAGCGTATTATAATTTATTAAAATCACGCTTTTGTTTGTGCCAAAAAAAAATGCATTGTAATCTTTAATTTTAAAATCAAAAGCAATTGTCGTTATCGGTTTTCGTATATTGAGCATTCGATTGCATATTAATCGATTTTTATTGAAGTGCGTTTCTCGGCGCATTTGCAGGTACTGTGTGTTGCTCCGTATTGAAAATTTTATTGTACCAAAATAAAACGCGTAAAAATTTGTGAAATAGTTTGAAAGTGAAAATAATATTACAGTTTATGTTTGTAAAGTGTGTTTTCATTGTTGGGCTGCTGTTTTATAACGCAAAAATTACTTTGAAAATTTACAATTAGCCGCTGTCTGGAGCGGCAGTCTCACTTTTCATAATTACTTTTTCTAATAGTTTACATAAGAGTGAAAGAGGCAACTAGCTTGATTTTGGCATAAATGGCGTCGAAGTATGTGCACATGGCCAAGTTGTTGGAGCAATGGCTTAGTGTTCATATTAATATATAAATGAAATGCTTGCGTTTAATATAACAAATGCATATATTTTATTGTGTTTCAAATATGTTTTACAAAACGCATAGTTGCTTACTGCCAAATAGTTACTAGCATTGTGTACACCATTTTGTCCGGTTTTCTTATTCTGCTTTGTACACTTCGTACTGTTTCATTGCCCTCGCAAACAGTGTTGACAAACGTTTGTGTAAATAATTGGTGTTGTGTAGTCACTTGTCTTGACACACAGCATTTGAAGGTTTATTCAATTGAAATATATTAATTTATTTCTAAATAATATTTAACGCATTTAAACACAGTATATTGTGCATTTAAACGTTTTACGGCTTTTATATATTTAATAATTTTGTTGTATAAAAGATATACTGCTGTTTACAGCTGTGCGAGCGTGACGGCCGTATTACTGTACGAAGTACGAGCACAAAACGCACAGTAGAAAACCGAAGCGCAGAGACCCAAGAGTTTATAAATCAATTTTTTGTGTATGCAAGAGGTGTTATTCTTACAACAAAATAAGGTATTTTATGAAGTTGGGCAAGTGCAACAATTTAACTTTATGTTTAATTCGTTTAAAAGATTTCCGTATATGTGTGACGTTCATTAGTGTTTTGTTGTAAACCTTTTTGTACAGCAAAAAAATTTATTTAACTTTTGCCGTTCCGTTTGTACGCTCGTTTGCTTGTGGCTCATGAATATGTAGTTTTGTACAAAAAGCGGCGGCGGCGGTGGCGACGACGGCGGCATCAGCGACTCCGGTGATATGTGTGTGACAAAGCCGATGAGAAAGCAATGTCTTGATGCTTGATGGTTAATACATGTGTATATTCATGCAAAGGTTTTAACTAAAATTAAACAAAATGTTCCAAATCGGGTTTTGGAAACATGCGTCAAGACGCCTTCAGTAGCTAATTTTTTGAATTATCTGGCATAATTCGGTCAGCCGTTGTGTCTGTCGTTCACATATACCCCTCTGTTGCCTGTTTGTTGCCAATATGCACACGTTAAATCTAGTATTAGTTGCTCCTCTGCCGTCTGTTTGTATTCCAATTTTGTTATTCTCAGCATTTCCGTCATGCGTGCGTTTCTGCTTTCCTTTCTACTACTCGTACTTGCTTTACTGTCCGTTTGCTTTGTCCATGTTCATTCGTGCTCTCTTTGATTAAGTGTACGTTGAACTCAGCTGGTGGGTTTTTAAAAATTTGTGTTGTTTTGCGTAGGGTTTTAGCGTTATTTGCATTTATTTGTCCAAAACAAGCAAATCTATTGATAGTAAAATACTACGAAATCAGCAATGCTTTTATTCCTGTGTATTTGTGTAGTAATTTTTACTAAAATGTCTTGACTGTTTTTTTTTTATATTTTGCTTTAATTTGCTAAAATTTGCAGCTAATTTGTATATACAGTGTACATAGAGATGAGCACACAACAAACTCGTTCGAGCGGCGGTGGCAGTGGCCGCAATCAGAAGAAATCAAATGCCGTCAGTATTGCAGGCGGTGGAGGCTCCGGCGACACAGCTACACATGCAGCATTGGTGAATAAAAAAAGCGAAGCCATCAAGACAGAGAAACCAGAAAAGGCTCAGCCTAAGGCCACAACGGAACAGTTGCGCATTGCCCAGATCACCAATAACACAACAGAAGATCCGCAAATAAATGAAAAGGTGACACTCTTGCTGACAATGACGCAACGCTCTGAAGAGGAGGTATGCTGTGCCTTGAATGAGTGCGATTACGATTTGGAAGCTGCAGCCAATTTCTTAATAGAGATACTGCCCCAGGTGAGTCAAGTTAAGGCGCGCAACACTTCCCCATTTAAAGCATATACAAATTTTAAAATTTTTTCAAAGGGCGCCTTCGCAAAGTATGAAAAGAAACGCAAAAATAAGGTAGCAAATGCTTCGAATGATGGCGCTGCCGGTGATGGAGATTGGGCAGATGGCAATGCAAATGCAGACAAGCGCGAGAAATCGCGCAATCGCAGTGCCAATCGCGGCGGACGAGGCGGCACCGATAGCCGTGGCTGTAAGTCAAGATGAAATTAAACTACTATGATTATGGCCTAATGTATTTGTTGCAGGGCGCGGTAGAGAGACACGCGAAAATGAGCGCAACTCGCGCGAATCACGTGGAGGTGATCGTGGTGATGATCGCGTCAACGACAACTACCGTGGTCAACGCAATGGTGGCCGTACCGGTGGTCCGGGTGGAGGGCGCGGTGGAGGCTTTGTTGCACGTTCAGGCCGTGGAGGTGGTCGTATGGGTGGTCGCGGTGGTAGCGGTCGCGGAGACCGCGGTTATGGCGGAACACGCAATAACGCGAACGACGATCATCATGAGGTTGAGCTTTGGGATAATACCATTGCACAGAATGCTGAGAAACAGCAGCAGACGCATGACGACACATGGGGTGATTGGAACAATGAAGAATATGAGGGTTCCTTGAAGGACAGCAAAGTGTTCACAACGAGTAATCTTTCCACTCAGACTGCGGCCAGTGTTGTTGGCGCTGGTGTGACTACCGAACTGTCAGCGCCGCCCGGCTTAGATCATCATTTAGGGACATCTGTGCTTGGTGGTACTTCGCATCAACAGGGATCTCATTTGAATGCATTGGTTGGGAATGCCGTTGCTGCGGGCAATGTTTCTGATGATATTTCGACTGTGGCTTCAAGCGGACTATCGGCTTCAACAACAACGCCGCTGATGCAATACAGCGCAGCCGTGAGCAATCCGCCGCCCCAGCTACAGTCGGTGGGCACGCAGAGTTCTAGCGCTGTGCTAAGCTCATCACCATTTGGTGGAGCTGCAGATTCGTTCTCAAGCGCAGCCTCGGCAACAGCCACATTAGTTCAACAGGCGCCTATTAAACCATCTGCCACATTGTCGGTGGAACAATCTCAGTATTTCAACTCACTGTCGTCGCAGGCTGCAGCTGCAGGCACGCCACAACAACAAACTGCTGTGTCTGGGTACGCACAAAATGCAGGTTACGGTCAAAATTCGTCGGCCGTGCAGTATCCTGCTTCATATGCTAATGTATTTGCGTCGGCGACTGGTTCAAATGTGGCGCCTGGCAGCGGTGGAGATCAGTCTCAATTGGTGGTGGGAGGCAATCAGCAGCCACAAGTGCGGCGAGCACGTGTTAAGTTGCCACCACCATCGAAAATACCTTCAAGTGCTGTAGAAATGCCCGGAGACAACGCCATGAATAATATTGGCTACTTAGATGTGCAATTTGGTGCACTCGACTTTGGCCCTGAGGACAGTTTTGATGCTACGTCTGAAAAATTCAACTCGGGAGTAAGTATTGATGGTCAACAGCAGCAGGACGATTATCAGAGCAAGGCAGCGCAGCAACAATCTGCCCTAACAGCAGGCCTTCAAAATTCGCAAATTGTATGTAATATTGCTTAGAATTAATAGTGTCTTTAATTGAAAAATGCATATTTAGTTACAGGGGGATACTTTGACAGCCGGAAGCTATGTCGCTCGCACAGGCGCTGTCCAACAGCAAGGTGGCTCTGGCGTTAGCACCGGCTCCAGTGCATTGGACCAACTAACCAAGAACGATCCATATAGCCAGGCCGGTACTGGCAACAGCGCAGCAGCATACCAGAACGCGTATCAGACTGGCAGTACAAGCAAGGCGAACAGTGCCTATCAATCAACTGGGCAAGGCTATAGCAACTCCAGCTACGGTAACGTGCAGTCCTCGGTAGCAAACAGCTATCAGCCGCAGAGTTATGGCTCGTATCAACCAAATGCTGTTAACTCTTATCAACAACAACAACAGACTGGCGCTGGTGCACAGAATGTTTCCGGAAACGTGACTGGCAGCAGTGCGACAACGCAAAACATTCCAGTCGGTAGTAGTGGCAACCAAAACAGCACAAGGTAAGTAAAATACAATTTCTATACACTTTAATGTGTTAAAAGTTATGTTTTTTGTTTTGTTTATGCTATGTTCGTTTAAAATAACATTATAAATGTTTTTTATTAGTTCGTTTAATCCAGTGACTTACTAGTTTTTGTGTGCAAATCGGAATGTGTTTAAATACTAAAATATTTAGCGCATACATTCAAGTCAAGAAATCGAAATCGAAGCAAAAAATACCAAGAAAAAAAATTATTTAAACATGTCCGTCCGAAAGATAGATTCAATTTAGCTAAAGTCACATTTGGCGTTTTCCGATATTGTTTAATTTTAAGCAACGCCACAAAGATTGGCGGTAGTCATAGTACTTGCTTGCACCACACACACCCACACACAAAAACTTATTCGCACATTTATAACTCAAAATCAATTCAAAAACTACTACTACTCCCACTTATTCTCGAATTTTTTGTAACCTTTTCTTCTCTTTAAATCGCCGGACTTGAACACAAATTTACATGAAACTCATGTTTTTCACAAACGCACACACACACACAACACACTCACTCACTTACACACACGCCTATAAAAAACAGCGCAAATGCGACCTCTGCCTATCTAACATCAGGATATTCAACACCACAAAGTGCTTACCAGTCAAGTCAGAGCGTTTATGGCAATACTGGTCTATCGAGTAACACCGGGTACGTATGCTTACAGCCACGTAGTTGCAAGTCATATTCACATCCAAAATCAATAGCAATCAAAAATTGTTGCAAGAAGTTTGTTGATTTATTGCAATTGCAATCGATTTTAGTCAAATGCAAGTTGCTGTCGAATACGATGTAGGAAAGGATAAACAAGAATGTTATATTATTTAAGCAAAGAATTAGAATCAACTAGAATTATGTCGAGAAATAGATTTGATTGTATGTGGACAAGGTCAGTTTTAAAACATTCAAATTTTTCAACTCGAACCAATGACGAGACTTTGCTTATGATTTTGTTATGTGAAATGCGAATTGTGAGCTTCCTTTGCTGGAATCCTATCTGACACTGTTCTTCCCTTATGTCGATTGCTTTGTTTTTTGATCCTGCTTAACGAACGACTAGGTTTTCTGGTAGCGCAAGCAATTCAACATCGCAGTACAGTAATTTTAGCGCTAATGCCAAACTAAAGGATGCAGCCGCAGGTGCAGCGCATTTTGACAGGTACAGTATAAACAGATATGTAACCAAAAAGCTTACTAATATGCTATTTTAAGTAGCGTAAAATAACCACTAATTTTGGGCAATACCTTTGCGTGCAACATTTAAATAATAAAATACTTTTTCCGTATTTCTAGTGTTTCGACTAGCAGTGGCAGTGCGGGCAATGGTGCAACAGGTTCAGTAGCCGGAGTAACAGGTGCTAATTCGTCCGCTATTCCAAGCAGTAAGCTGCATACATTGTTTTTCAAAATGCAAAAATTACCAATTATTAATCAATGTAAATTCTATGCCTTTTCAGCTAATAACAATAGTAATGCCAGCAATGCGGTAAGCAGCGCAGCTGTAGGCAACAATAGCAGTGTTGCAGGTAATCAGAGTTCCAGCTCCATTACAGGCGTAAGTAGCGCTGTGGGTGGAGTTGCAGGAAATGCAACCAGCGGCGTTGCAAACAATGGCAGCGCTGTGGCCACATCTGCACAAACGGCAGGTGGCACCGCATCTGTACTGGCTTCGCTTACCAACAAGAACAGCAGTAGCAGTAATAGCAGCGGTAGTGGTGTTACTACAGGCAGTGCTGGAGCGGGCAGCGGTACTGGTGCTGGTAGTGGTGGTGGGAGCGGCGGCAGTAGCGGAATGGTGCCCACCAACATCCAAATGGTTAGTCAATATATTCAGACTGGATTGCCATACTATCAGCAACCAGTTTATTCCTACGAGGAATTACAATTGATGCAACAGAGAGTGCCACATGTGGTGAGTTCATGGAGAAAAGCAAAAACAAATCAACAAAATGCAACCAACAACCAAAACAAAATCATTGTATCCATTATATGCAAAGCAAATTGAAAATAATCTGCAAAATCCAAAATTATACTTTAACTCATCATAATTGATCAGTAACACCAGTTGGAAGCGATTTGGTTTCTAGGCGTTGCAGCTCTTAAATGTTCCATTGTGCATAACTATATATATTTGTCTGTGTGTAAATAATATTTACAAAATTTGAACTTGACTTCTTTTTAAATATTCCCTGCATTTATGTTTTGTGTTCTCTTAACAATTAATTTCGTACGAAATGCTAATCATAATTGCGATTTCATTTTCCAAGCAATTGATTATGCATTTGATGGAAAACCTTTTCGAAAAGGAATCACACATATACTACAGCACTAAATCAATCCATGCTCCCTCCATAACTAAACATACAACCAAAAGAATCACATTTCCTAAAAATTGGCATAAATCTTTCGCTCGTATCTACAAATAATTACATATTTCTATACACTCATGGTGTTTCTAACAACTTAACCTATATATTCATAATTATTTCCATGTATAAATTGGTCTAACATTATAAATTTAACAAAAATTTCAGTACTACTAATCAATTAACTCATCATTTGTATTATATTATTATTGTAACCCTTTAAATCAAATCCTTATTTTGCCTGTTCCATAAAATGTATGTACATTATTTTGCTAAAACGTTGCCAGTCCAAAGTTTGTTTAAATTCCAAGCCATTAAAAAGGCCTTATCTCGAAATTTTTATTTGTTTATAACTCTTAAATCGACAATGAAAAATTGAGAGACTAGGCCAGCTTAGCTTTTAGTTTTCCGTTTAGTTCGTTTTACATTGGCGTCAACGTTTTTAAAATCATATTTAATTTCTCTGGCTTAATCAATTGTATGCCTTTTTTGGCCTTGCAGCAAGGATACTACGATCTGAACTACACACCAACCAGCTTGGGCGCCGGTCGCGACAATTTGGGTTCAGTTGCATACTCAACCATGACTGATGGACGTTTTGCCCGCACCGACAATAACTCCAGTCCAGTTGGCAATGTACGTAATTTGCTCCGATATTCTCCGACTTAATTAATGATTTTTAATGTTTATTAACAGGTATCGAGTACAATGTCACAGCAAGCCGGTTCAAGCGCCCCTCTGGTGAATGTTCCTTATGCTTACTTCTACGGTGGTAATGTTATGCCTGGCGGTTTTCAATATGGCACTCCTGCTATCTATCCGGTAAGTTTAGGCTTTGTTGTAACATTTGATAATAGTCTATACGGATTATGCGGCTATTTAGTTGTTTCTAATTTAATTGTATTTAATCTGTTAACAGCAACAAATACCGCCTGCTAATACCGCATCTGGTGGCCAGTTCCCCAAACCTTCATATAGTGCTGGCTATGGTTCAACTAGCTATGATACACTCTCGCAGAGTACACAGGATTATACCAAAAGCGGTTATTCATCGAGCGTAAATCAACAAAGTAAAACTCAGGCGGTGTCGAATCAACCACAAGTGGGCAACGCCTCAGACTTGTCATCATCTATGTACAGCAAGGGTCATGTAACGCTGAACAAGGTCAATGTAAGTTTTTGTGATATACTTAAGCATTGTCTTTGATTAAATATTATTTTGTGCTTAAATGCAGTCGTATGAAAAGCAAAGTTTTCATTCTGGAACACCGCCACCGTTTAATATGGCCAATACGCAGACAGCTGGAGGTACCTCGGCGCAGCCCTATGGCATGTATTTGTCCATGCCCGCGGCTGGACATCACAATATGATACATCCGCCTATACATCAGGTAGAGTTTATTAATTGATTAATATTTGACACAAATTGACTAGGGACCAAAAAAATTATGAAAAATTCCAAATGTTCATGCTTTGCAAGATTAAAAAAAAAAAAAAACTAATAAATGTATCTTACATGCACATGCGCCTATCTATAGATCATGCACGTTGGCAAGCCACACTTGGCAAACGCTTGACAAGTAAACAATCATAGTAAACGTATCTTGAAACTATTCTTTCTTGATTTTAACACATTTCCACAAACCACTATCACTTAATCACATTATTTAAATGCATAGCTTTTAGTTTGTCTCTGTTATCATTTAACTTATTTGTAACATTTGTAAAAAACTTGGGGTTAGAAACCTTAGAAAGTAGTTATTAATCATATAACCTATAAAATGATTTTGTAACATTTTTCTGTACAATTAATTATGTTTGTAGTTCGTAAGATCCTATTCGTGTCTATAGTGTTCTTTGCATTACTGGCCACCTACAACTAAAATAAACACAGTTCATGCATTTTTCTAAAACTACTTAAATTATATGTGACATTGCGCTTAACTTTAAAAACTACATGATATCTTAAACATAATATTGCGTTATGAAACATTAAACAAGAACAAACGTAAGAACTGAGCATGCACAATATATTCTTCGACTCATCATCGGAGCTGGTTTACGTGCATAAGTTTAATGAAAATAATGATTAATTGTAAAATGCATGAAATTGTTCTCTTGTTTGATTTTTTTCTTTATAATTTCTTTTAATTTTTTTATGGGACAACATTAGATGGACGGCAGGATTCATAGCTCATCCCGCCGGGTAAGTTTTCTTTGTTGCTGACTCAAGTATACCTACTATTTGGTAAAAATTTCGAAAAAAAAATAATAATTTGTATTGCTTTATAACTATTACACGCACGCATACTTTAAAAATCAAAATGGCTTTAAGGCTAGCTTTTAATACTCTTTTAATAATGTAGTTTAAAAAAAGAAAAAACCTACCGTATACTCTAAACTAAAGCTTACATTTGTTGGTTAGTAATTTAAGTTTGTAACCAAATTGAAAAATATGTAATAATTGTATCGCATGAGCGCTCAATTAGATAAAATGTTTAAAAACGCAATTTTTTTTGTATACCTATGATGAATGCATTACAATCGTGCATTCCAATAAAACATCATAACAACTCACTAGTTAAATAGTTAGAAGTGTTACGACTTTGCTGATCCTATACTATAGAGTATACGAATAGCAGCTAAATGAAACGCAGGCCATTAAAGCGATAAATGAAATTAAAATAATAATTTTGAAATTATTTGCATTGCAGGACTCGAACAGCGCAGGCCAACGCCAACAGTCGAGTAGCCAATCAAAATCGGCTGGTAAACAAGGGTATTCGCCATCGTACTGGGCCGGACAAAACTAGCTCTCGGAGAACAACACCATTTTGAGGCCGCTACAAATAACTTTGCAGCAATGCGGCGGCCGTTCGAGCGATTTTTATAACCTACGCAACACGCCCATTCACATATGTAATAACAACTACAACACAACGTTGCCTACACCAACAAATACAACAACAACATCAACAACAATAATGACAACAGCAAGCACAGCAACTTTAACAAAAGCAGCTACATCAAATCCCAATCAGTTATTAATGCTTGTAAAGGATCAACAATCAGTTTCAAGCAGCAAATCACATTACGCCGATGAATATCTAAGTGAGGATGACTTTCGATCGGACAATGATGATGCTGATAATTTAATGTATGAAGACGATCGAGCATATTTTACTTAGTAAGATATTTTTATTGCCAACGCACTGTAATGCTCCATTCTGCGTAAATTTCACGCCTTCTTTCAAGTCCTTGAATGACAAAAATCCAAGATGTAGTAGAGCGTATCGAAATATCGTATGCCGACACAGTAAACACATACACACGCATGCAAACATACACACACACACACAAACCACACAAACACAAAATATTGTCGAAAGTCACACCAAACCATCAAAACACACACGCACACAACCACACACAACATACAGCAGCATCCACATGAAAAATATACCAAGTACCATTTTCACATTGCATACAAATAATTTTACAAAGATAAAAGGTAACAATTATTAATTATAAAAGGCGTAAAACGATTTAACAGATTTATAGGCGTAAGTGAAGCGGAAGTACATTTAAAATATATATATATTAAAAGAAACACAAACGTAACGTGAATGAGAAACAACAAATATTGTAATCGTAATCGGTTTAAACTTATATGTATAATTATAACCTTAATATTTAAACTAAATAAAAGAAAAGAAGATACGATTAAATCCAAATGCAAAAAAGAAACATGTAATATTGTCTTTTTAATTTTTGTGTCTATCTTGTAAGAATCTATCCATGCACGCGTATTGCTACCCAAGAATATCTAGTAGTTAAATACATTCCCGTTTGGATGCGGTTATAAACTAAAACTCGCTGTTCTATTCAAACAGCTAATTATAGTGATAACCACATAGTCAAGTGGAATAAAGTTATATTTAAAATTTATTCTACCTTTGTGGAAGTTACAAACATGATTCAACACAATTTCTTATTAACAGACACAGCGATGTCAGCTGCTGGTTGAAAGACCATATATTATTTTATATATCCTCGGTGGCACTGGAGTTCTTGTTAAAAATCGAATCAACCGTTCGCTTATTAAAAAATTTTACACAAATTATTTACCAGCCAATGCCATAAAATAAACAAAGAGTAAGAAACACAACATTATGGTAAATAACAGCCAAGTTCATAATTAGACGCAAAAACATTATCTCTTAACTGAACCGGTAATAGCCGTTTCCCTTTCTTTAGTTTAGTAGTCTAGTGAAGATACCGTCGTTCGGATTCGGTTATAAGCCGAAGCGCCCTGTTCGCTTCGAACAGCTAATGATAGACATATTAATTTATTGATCGAACAAAAGATTCTTAGTACTTTATTATGGAATAGATAAAAACTTATTGAATATAATACGTAATTACACAATGAAAGATTTACTGACTATGCAGCAGTTTATTAAAATCGGCATAGGCCGACTCTAAATCAAACAAAATTTGTCGAACTTGTGCCTCACTGAGCTCATCAGATGCTTGCATTTCGTTTAAAGTGCTCAACCACTTGTCTACCTTCAGCTTGGCATCGAAATCTTCGGGTATCAACGATAAGCGATTCATGTTATCAGCCAAATCCTTGACATCCGGTTGTAATGCGTCCATTGTGTTAATTTGCAAACGCAATTTATCCATAATGGTTATAAACAAAGAAACAATTTCAGCAATGCATTTTGAGGTATTGCCTTTATCATCGCGTATGGTTATGGGTCGGTCTTCGCGTATGCGTTCCAAGGCGGCGGGACAGTCCAGGCGAAATTTCTTAACAAATGAATCCACATTCGGAAATTCGCCACACTGCACTTGCTTGAAGGCTATTTTGTATTGGACTAAATGCTTAGAGCAGGCGGCCGTGTACTCTTGGGGTGTAATGCAATCCCTTATGTACGCCTTCTCCAGTTGCTGTATCGTATTGATAATGGCGTACAAATCAGCCATATTATCATACTTTTCACGTTCACGTGCATTGCGGAAAAGCTTGACTTCTTCGTACAGTTCTGGGTTATGCTCCTGCATTATTTGAAATTAAACTTTTGGATTTTACACAATAATTTCCAAAAAAATAAAACAGATGACAGTATTGTATGACGAATTTGAAATAGAGATGAGACAAAATCGATTACATCGCTTGAAAACAGTGCTGGTAAACAGTATAATGTTGGCTTAGTATGCAAAATAGTAGTAAGTTTTGCTATTACATTAATATAATAATATGATATTTAAACTACATTATGTAAGTAATCTTGATACACTAAATTGCATTTGTAAAGTTGAAAAAATGAACGCTAAAATATATTTTATATATATATATATATCGATAGAGCAGGTACTATCGATAAGTTTGCAGCAATAGTTTAAAATAAATTGGTGGGACTGCTGTCATTTGAATTTGGTTAAGTTACTTGAGAGTTTTAAAAATGCATGTACTATATAAGTAACAATTTATTAAATTTCTACTCTGTTTGAAGGGCAAGCATATACCCGTCTTGTTTATTATTCCGAATATAAGCCTAAAAACGACTTGGTTGAGAATATTAATTACAAGGAAGGTTTGCTGCTGAAGACCCTAAATTAAATTGAGTAACCCAATTTGTTGCGAGTACATGCACCCAAAGCAGTTCAATAAATCAATAAGTTTTTGCAATTTTTAGTCTTTAAAGCTTTTCAATAAACATCAGCACAATTTCTTAATAAATAATCTATTTCCAAACAATTCTATATGAAAATAGTTCAATAAACATCCTAAATATATTATTTATTTTCTTTACTTGTATACATAGTATACCAATGTACGTTGAACTTCAAAAAACTGTAAACATACATGTATAAGCAATAGGCCACAATAAATTAATGCAAATTCATACGTATTGCATATATAAACCACTGTTTCGAGTATTTATGAAATTTATAGTTCATAATTTACATGAGAATTAATTACACTTATGCATATAGACTTAATTAAGCTTGGCATAAAATTTTAATGTCTTGACGTTGTAAAATTCAATTACACGCCATAAATTACCTGCATGAGACACATGTATACATAAATAATAGATAAATTACTAATTTAGGATATAAGTACATACTAGGACAATGTTGTATATTTTTAGTTTAAAACGCAACAGCCT
The DNA here is from genome assembly GCA_035046065.1 of Chymomyza procnemis. Lineage (NCBI taxonomy): Eukaryota > Metazoa > Arthropoda > Insecta > Diptera > Drosophilidae > Chymomyza > Chymomyza procnemis. Next base: position 2,261,346 of record JAWNOJ010000023.1, on the reverse strand, counting down.
GATCAACTAACTTGTAGCCTTGACCAGAGAAACTACGTGGTGGGTATACTACAAACAGGCCAAGTTGTAACATGGAAAGTAGACAGCCCAAAAAATTTGGAATCTATTAAATGAATTTAACAAAGTTAATTATGGCTTCTGTTGAAATTGTGTTCAAATTTTACCTGTATAAAAGAATCCGATATAAGAATACCGTATATAAGCCATTGCAAGGATACAATAAATGATGTGGCTATCAAAGGCAAAGGCAAGCTTTCTGAGTTTTTCACACGGATGACATGCACCAACATGGTAAACGGTGCAGCAAAGAAGCAAACAGTTACAATACAACAAATAATACCTGCAAGTAATACATAAGTTAAATGCACATACAATTTACAACGACTATTTCACCTGTTACGTGTATCATTTTTTCGCGCTCATTTTCCAATTGATTTGTGTATAATATGACACTTATTAGTATAGCAAGAACAATTGCAAACTGTTTGACGTACGCACGTTTGTTGACAGTGAAAACATAATAGACCAATGTGTAGATGAGAAATAACGTTGAACCAATAATATTGACCAAAATGACACTCTGCTCATTGGTAAGAATGCCATAACGTAGCCAAAAACTGCAGCTGTAACAAGAATGGAAACGGTATATACGCATACATACGCATTTAAAATTTTATCTTAGCACCTATGTGTGCGTATTGTTGACGTTGACAATATGCTTTTAAACTTACGATAAGAAGCCACATATAAATGGAAAGCCAGAAGAGTCACCAGTACTTTTCTTCTCAAAGTATTTGCGGCATATAACACTGTACGGTACGTGGGGGAGTAGGAAAGCACTGTAGTTTTATTTTGATTGTTTAATTATAAATGGTTTTGCAACTTACGAGCCCGATAAAAACTGAAAAACGGTACTAATCACAGCAGTAGTGGATAACAATGAATCGTATGGTGGCAGCGTCATTGTTGTCATTTATTATTAATTGTATTAACAAATGTACACAAAATGGTAATGCTTAGGCACAACGTCAACAAAAAATCTGAAATTGACAACAGACAGCTGATGTTGGTTGGTGATGTGCCAAATGTTATGTTGTTGTAAAAAGTAATCGAGCTGCGTTAATCGATTTTTGCTTACGCGCCAACTTGACGCTCCGCTCTAGCATGCTGTTTGTTGCGTATTGCTGTTGCCAAAACGTGTTACAACTCTGCGGGCTACGCAAGTGTTTACTAACAAAGCGCTTACGCGAAACAAATTGCGTGTTTTAATTAAGTTTTATTTTTTTTTTTTGCATTTATTATAAATATAAATGTGTAAAATTCTTCCTCTTTACATGATTATACAATACACTAAGCATAAATAACTAACCAAAACCAACTGCAGACACCGGTAGTATAATAGCTTATGGTAATATAGTAGTTCTATGCCTCAAAGTTATTCTATCGCGTATAGTTAATGCAAACTGTTAGCATAAAGTAAAAAAATATATATTATTTTATTATGTCCACAAATGCTACGGCAGCAGCAAATCATGCTGAGGCACAACGACTATACCCACAATATGCCAAGGTTGAAATAGCGCCACTGCAAACGGAAACAAACGAGGTAAGACAAGCAAGCAGCGGCATACTAAACTGCAGCAATTATAATCGTGAATTTTAACTATATGTATATTCCCTATGTGATAAAACCTTTCACCTTTGTACTAGCTGTAGTACACTATGCTGCACTGCGGCTATGTTCAAAGTATTTAGCCAAATAAATGGCTATTATACACACATTGTATTTTAACAGTGAACAAAGGCTGCCTTTAGATATGTAAAAGAGATAATGCATACGTATACATGTACATAGTATATATTATATATATGTATATATCATGTGCCGAATATAGATTTATTTATTAAACAATGCATTACGCATTTATTTATACCGCAGCATAACTTAAATGTAGCGAAAATATTTACATATTCTTCTGTTAAAACGCATTTCCAAATTGTTACAAACGTTAGTGCTGTTGGTGGGAATATTAAAGTTAAAAATAAATGCAGCCTGATTTGGTTATCACCAAGTACCATATATTAAAAGGCAATTAATAGTTGTTTCAATTATAAGTACTTATACAATTTTGGCATTTTTATAATAAATGAATTTTTAGATTATTAGTGAACTGAACGACCCCAAATGACGCAAAACATTTGATATCAGTTTTTTTTAAATAATTTTTTTCTTTTTAATGACTACAAATATTTCTATAGTTAAAATTAAATAAATAATAATATAAAATTATTGAAAATTTTATTACAGCAACCGAAATGGGGCAAACTTTTGTTGCTTTTGGCATTTGCCACAACATTTGGAGCCGCAGTACCCACGGGATACTGTATAGGAGTTATAAATGCTCCTGCAGCGGTAGGATCATAATTTTTATATGAAACCCGAAACTAAATACACTTTTTTCTTGCAGCTTATGAAAAGTTGGTGCAATGAAACATTACAAACAAAATATGGCACTGATTTGAGTAAAAACAGCTTGGAATTGCTTTGGGCCTCTATTGTTTCAATATTTTTGATAGGCGGCGCAGTTGGCTCACTTGGTGGCGCATGGGCAGCCAATAAGTTTGGCAGGTTTGTAGTTTTGCTTTACTAGATGAAAACTGCTTATCATTGTTATTAATTGGTTTCAAAGTACTTTTATGAGCCGATAAGTAGGAAAAAAAAACAATAAAACTGTTGGCTTAAACAATCAACAAGCTCTTTTACATGATAAGTGTAGTACGAGCCAGCTGAAAAACGTTTCAACCTTACTAAAGTTTTATTGGTATTATCATATATAGTGCCATGTTAATACGAGTTTAATATTAATTAATACTCTCACTCTTTACAGAAAGTCATGTTTCTCTATATGTGGTGTTCTATTTACAATAGGATCAATACTGTTTTATTTCTGCCGTGCAGCCGGTTCAGTGGAAATGCTACTTATTGGTCGTTTAATTGTGGGCCTGGCGTCGGGTCTTGTTACTGCTACATTACCAATGTATCTAAGCGAAGTGGCGCCGCTCGCGCTGCGTGGCACATTGGGTGTATTCTGTGCGGTGGGAGTCACTGGTGGTGTTGTCGTTGGTCAAGTCTGCAGCCTGGCAAATCTATTTGGAAACAGTGAAATGTGGCACTATGCATTAACCGCCTATATGGCGTTAATCATAGTGTGCTATTTGCCGTCCTATTTGTTTCCGGAAAGTCCCAAGTATCTGTACATTATTAAAGGCAATCATGTTGCTGCACGTAGAGAGCTTACACGTTTGCGTGGTGAGCACGCACAGCATTTAGTAAATCATGAACTTGCTGAAATGGAAGCGGAGGCAAATGCAAAGGTGCAGACCAGCAGTTTCTGTGATGTCTTGAGGGATCCAAAAATGCTGCTACCTTTGATAATAGTTTGCAGTTTTCACGGTGGACAGCAGCTTTCCGGCATAAATGCAATCTTCTACTATTCAGTTTCCATTTTTGAGAAAGCTGGTTTGTCTACAGTTAATGCGCAATGGGCCAATTTAGGCGCTGGTTGCCTTAATTTGCTCATATCGCTGCTTGGTCCAGTATTAATGGCCTACTGCAATCGCCGTGTCCTAATGATGTTCTCCAGTGCGCTGTGCTCCGTTTTTCTATTTACTATAGCCTTCATTTTATACTATATTGTAAGTGCAAGCATCTATTTACGCTTGATTTAATTTTAATAGAATGTCTTTTGTTTTACAGGAATCCGTGCAGTGGTTTGCCTGGGCATGCATATTTTGCATAATGGGCTATATATTTTTCTATCAGTTTGGGCTGGGTCCCATACCATATTTTATTGGATCAGGTAAAGACATATTGCCCAAAGTGTTAATAAAATTAATGCGCAACTCATCAGTTCAATTGGCATTTTAATTTTATTGGTTCTATTTTTTCCCCCCAGAATTGTTTGAGGTAGCGCCACGTCCGGTTGCCATGTCGATGGGCAGCTTAGCTTCATGGTCATGCAACTTTATTATTGGCATGGCGTTTCCTAGCCTGCAAAATGCCTGGGGTGCCTTTGTCTTTTTGCCGTTTTCTATTACCTGTGTGTTGCTATTTTTACTAACGAAATTCTATCTGCCAGAAACGCGAGGTCGCGATCCATCAGAAATCGCACCCTTAGTATCGAAAGGCTTCCGGTCAAAAGTTAAATGATAGCAACACCATAAACTCTACACTTAGTATAATATAAAATTTATTTTATTTACTTTTTATTTAAAATTAATTCGCAAATTGCTTGCAAAAGAAAAGACGCATTGCTATGCTGCGCATGGTTTGTTTGGTCTTTAATATACATTTTGTAAAACTAAAATGCTCAACATTTAAATATTTTTGTTAGCATAAGATAAAATTATAGCTGAAATTGCACCAGGATAAAGAAATATGTATATTGTGACCTGCCACACCTTGGAAAATGAAAGTTTAATTTAAATGGTCTTTAGTTAGCAATTAATAAATCGACAATAAATAGCACAAAAATATTAAATTACGTTAAGCAATCCATATTTTTCTGTTGCAAGAGTCAGCTTTCAGCGTTTAATGCAGCTTAAGCCTCTTGTTTTCTGTTTTCAGTTAAACAAATATGAACAATTAAATGAATATGACAAAGAAATATGTAAGCTTGGAAATCTAATATAATACTATCGATTACCCAGGCACAGGCTTCATTCATAGTTTATGAATTTCAAATAAATTTATTTCCACTGACTATGGTCATCCCTTCAAAGGCGGGGCACGGCGATATACATATCTATTAATAGCTGCTCGAAGAGAACAGATACCTACCTAGTTAATAGTCTGATCCCATGCACCAGTGCTGAACTGTGCAATCTAATCACAGACATTTGGTTTTGGCGGCAAGTAACCTGCATACATAGTTAAATATAATAACAAATTGGTTTCAAAATATTTTTTAGTTGTCCAAATTAAGTAAAAATCAAAAGCATGAAGCTATTTCACATAACTGTGCATATACGGCATCCATTTATTCAGCCGCATTAGTTAGATGGCACTACGGTGGCTAAAGACGTAAGCTATCAGCAGTCTTGGATCTGCTCTGACAAGATCTTTGCCATGATACATGTGTGATGCAGAATCGGACTTAAGGTTATTAACGCATTCTTTGGACCATTTTGGAAGAGAATTTACAGGACATCCTATCATTCTTGGCCATCTGTGAAAAGGCAAGTTTTTCCATCTTTTGTTTCTACTGGACAAGTGTACATTGTAATAGAGAAGCTCGTGTGGGTGTGGGTAGATTACAACTACTACATCCCGTATAGTTTTGGAATCATTCATAAGCCATTGTTGATAACAGATGTTTCCCTCTAGGTGGAAATTGAGATTATAATATTTGGGAACAGGGGTGAGAAGAGGGAGGTGTATTCAGTGATACTTACAATATGTCCAGATGAGGTTGTTTTATAGTTGTGTCATTAGTCCTTGTGGACAACTGCCTACTACTATCAGCATGTATACGTTCTATGCTACACCAGGTGTTTTTGGAGCTCCAATGGAGAAATTCGATCATATGAATTTGGGAGTCGGGGCATCTCCGTTGCAAATTGACAAGCCTGTGAATTGAGTTTGGCGTAAGAGTTTCAATTGAAGCATCCATCACTCCAGGTCAACAGACTAAAACCATTTGAGGGTTCTTTGTACGACTTTGCACATTATTGCAGAAATTCGGCGGAATTTGCTGTTTCATTGTTGTTATCAGTGGGAGTAGCCTTACACTTCATTGGACACACTCCTGATATTATGCCTTTTAGCCAGGGAAGCTTAGATTTCGGTAAGTCAGCTTAGCTGTATTATTTGTAAAAACTTCTAGCACACCAATGAAAACCGACTTGGTGCTGTACCGGAACACACTAAAAACCTTATGAATAGGGAATTGGTCCATAAAATATTCAAAAATAAAAACAAATTTTCTGTAAATCCCGAATTTTTAACGATTTTCTCTTTGGAAGCTATATGTTATAGTCAACCAAAATCGAACAAATTCGATGCATACAAGTCGAATTGGGATAATAAACGAAATACCATGAATTTTGTGAAATAATCGAATTTTTTTTGGCATATTTTTCCTCAACACATTTATTGCCTCTTAAGAGAGCTATATGACATAGATATCCTATTAAATATAACACAGTGATTGGGGAGACTAAAGAGCTCGAGTTCTGAATTTTCTTATAATATATTAATAATCAAAGGAAAGGACCACAAATCCTCCCTAAATTTAATTTGCATTTCGAGGCCAATAAGTTTTTTTCGAAAAGCTGGTTGCTCCAGCTCTTACCAGCTCTGACATTTAGGTTAATTCACACGGATATTGGTATATCTTCTCTGTCACCCTCATCGTACTTTATTCCTATTCTGAAACAGTCTTTTTGAGCAAACAGAAGTAATTTCAGTTAAAGTTATTAATTCTAACTTGCAGTACTTTATAGATGATACTTCAAGTTGAAGGATCATGGTGAAAAAAGATGTGAACGCTTCCCCTTGAAAATCTACTTTTCTACAAATAGATGATTGGACTTCAGCACAATTTGGGCATTTGTCATTAAAATATCGATAGAGTGGTGGTCGGCTGTTCTCAAATGATTTAAACAACACATTTGTATGTACAATTTGACACAGTAGTACTGATGAATACTCTTTTGTGGAGTAGCCGGATGTCGAGTTTTAATTTTGGGTACGGAATACTTTTCATTGTTTAGATACCAGAAGCTTTTCATACCAACGCTTGAGGTTTTCTTCATGGAAGCTCTATTTTATTGGATATATTGTATGGTTAATGACAGCATGTGTTTTTAAACGATTTTTATGTTAATAAAATTAATTAATTTTTATGTTAATATTCTTCAATTATCGCTTTCAATATGCATTGGAATTTGTGGCTTCGACTCAAAGTTGCCAGTGTTAATAATAATCCCCTTTAATATGAAATCTACAAATGCGATAAACTACGTTGTTGACAGGTTCCAATGCAATGTTGAATTCCTTATCACTAGTACAAATTCAATTAACTACCCATCATTGGAACAAACAAAAACATCAAAATCACTAATTAACTTTTTTTCAGTTGCAAATTGAACGATTTTCAGTAATAGTAGTAACAATACTAACTCGGTAGTAAATATAACTTTATCAATAAATAAGAAGAAAAAAGAAACTTATAACTACAAAAACATTTATAGAGAATAACAACCAGGATCACTACGTTATTGATTTACTTTCTGTTATTAAATAAAAAGTTAGATACATCCTCCTCTTTTGTAGAAACAGATTTTAACTACCCTCATTGCAACTAGATGTTGTATAACAAAAAGATCCGCCTATTTCGCGTTGGAACAGTAGGAAAAGTTTTTGGTTCAACTACGCAGATTTAATAATATTACTAATATTATTGATTATAAATAATATGCCTTTGATATATTTAAATTTAATTGTAAATACATAAATTATAGAATTGCATTTAATGCGTTATGAGGGCATGTTGAGGAATTGGATGCACATCAGTTCTGGTTACTTTCATTCGTTCCGCCGGTTACTATAGTCCGATACCAGTACAACTTTACTTCGCTATTTGCAAGAATCGGCGATGTTCTAAACTGCCAATTATCAGGTGTCGTTTTCGGAATTAACTAAAACGGTAATGCCAAAGCGTGGTAGTCGATACTAAGTGCGATCATCCAGAAAGAATCTGAGTAATGGTTTCGCTTGATGAACTTCCTTTCTCCCATTATATATTTTCTATATAATCCTTCGTGAGGATCACTTGGTCCTGTATGGAAGCAACGAACCATTCAGTCTCTGCAATAAGGTTGACCGTCGGTGGTGGTTGATATTATTTCCTTTACTCATTGTGGCAGATTCAGTGGTGAACGGTTGATATCCATCTTGACGGCAGCTAGGTGAAGCTCGGAAAACTGCTCTCTGTTATAAAAATATTTACGCAATTGGACAATTTGCATGCTGTCTTGGAATATAATGTATAATAATTGTTGTATTAGGAAGGCGCAAGAGATATCGTGAGAAATTTCATTTCACCATTCGTTGCAGCGCCTTCAAATATATTTGGATCCATCGAACAACTCCGAATAAATAGGTCATCACGGAAATGCAGAATATGATAATTGTACGGTAGATATTACACTCATTTAAGAAATATGGTAGTGTGCCATACGTGTTCACCTGCGAGACTCTGTCTTGAGGATTTCTTTAATTTTGCTATGCTGCATATCGCTGCTCTCCAAGATATTTGTAGTTTTCATGATAACGAGTGGTGATGTCTCAACAACAGTTTGACCTTTAAAAATATTTCGTCTTCTGCATTTATTGATGCCAAACTTCATCTTTATGCTCCTGGAGAGATCCCCGTAACGCAGTACAGGGCCTGTTCAGCATAGAGGATTAGATCATTATTAATATTATTATTATTTTAGCACGACCTTTGTATTTTCATTGTGTAAATTTATATTGTTTAAGACTCTTTTAAATTAGCACATTTAATAATTGTTTATCGACTTTACGCTTTAAATAAGTATAAGGATACCTGGACGATTTCGGTATGTAGTGATTTTAGGGGGCCTTTTGATCGAATTGGGCAATAATAGCTTTATGGTATAGTCAGTTTTGGCGACTTTTACAACATTCGGAACTTTTGGATAGTTTTAAAATAAATAATAATAATAACGAAAAGAATAGTCTCTATCAGCTTCCATGATCAAAATGTTGCTTAAAGTTTGATCATAATAAAATAACATAAAATAAATGACAATATGACAATTTTTCGACACATGGTTGTTTCTGTTTTCTATGCATATTTGCAAATATTTAGTTTTTGAAATATCAGTTTAGCATCATATTGGCTCACACAATAGTTACTTGTAATTAGTTGTTCGTTTTAGTTACTAGGAATCGGTGAATAAGTAGAACCAATAATATTGTTGCACATTTTCCAAATGACTTTTGCACATAAAAATCTGTTCCAATTTGGCGCCTAATATAAAACTCTATATTCTTTGGTATTTTCCTTAAGAAACTGATTCAGTTTGAAAAATGATTCATTTACTCACTTAAATAATATCTTTGTCATGTTATAGATAAATACAATAGATACAAAAGAACACTGTTTGTCAACTTGAGAAACTCGAAGGTTGTTACAATAAGATATTGCTTCATTTCAGTACGCAGGCACACGGCAAGTATTACGGCCGTACGGCACTGTAAAACGAAACCTACATATTGTAATGTTCCAATTTAGTCTAAAATGGTGATAAAATATTTGTAATATTGTATGTTATTTGCTTTATATTGTGCAGCTTGTGTCCTCAATCCTTTGTTGGTTGTGACAAACATATAAAAAGTGTTTTTTTTTTCTCAGAGCGAAAAAGCAGCGACTTCCACAAATCAAACTAATAGCTGGACCACTTTGCTGCTTGCAATATGCCTGACGTCCACGCTGGGTACCACATTACCTGTGGGATACTTTTTGGGAGTTCTAAATGCACCCGCAGCGCATATAATGAATTGGTGTATGGATATTTTACCTAACGAATATGACTCGCCCCCAAGCGATGCGGATATGCAAGTGCTATGGGCAAGCATTGTATCTATATACTTTGTAGGTGGCATATTTGGTTCCTGTTTTAGTGCCTGGTGCTGCGAAAGATATGGCAGGTAAGCCATTAGCTCTTGTCTATTGCTATTGCAGTTTTTGTAAAAAATATAATTTTTTCTACAGAAAACTGACTCTGTTTATCAGCTGTGTGCTGTTTCTTGTGGCCGGTATTTGTTTTGGTTGTTGCCGTGAGGCAAGATCCTTGGAAATGCTTCTGACTGCACGTTTTTTGGGTGGCATAGCTGCGGCACTTGCTTTAACCGCTCAGCCCACGTATCTTTACGAATTGGCACCAAATAATCTGGAATACTGCGTTGGCGCGTTTACCGGCATCGGTCTTGCTTGCGGCATCTTTATGGCACAGATTGTCAGTTTACCACAGCTGCTTGGTACCAAGGATCTATGGCCATTTGCTCTTGGTTCTTATTGTATTCCCGTTGCGCTTTGTATGTTGCCATTATACTGGTTTCCGGAGAGTCCTCGATTTTTGTACATTAATAAAGGAAATGCGGTAGGCAGTGCGTTGGCGCTTCGTCGCTTACGCGGCACGAAAGGATTTGAAAGTGTACTAATCAGTCTAGATGAAATGGAAGCGAGTCTTGAATCCGCAAGCACACCAAAATCATTATGCAAAGTGATACGAATGCGGCAGCTACTATTGCCGATTCTATTGGTGTGCTTATTGCAGATCACACAGCAGCTAAGCATTGGAGTGGTAGCAAAGACGCATTCCACCGAGCAATTCGAGTATCATTAATCCGGGTTTATTATTTTTTTTTCAGATTTTCTACAACTCCGTATCTATATACACCTATGCGGGCTATAGCACTGACATGGCAGTGTGGCTAAATTTTGGTGTTGGATTCTGTAATATGTGCCTATCCTTGGTAATGGCTCTGCAGCTGCATGTATTTCGCCGCCGTCCGCTTATAATTATGTCCTGCGGCAGCTGCTCGCTCGTACTTTTATTTATATGCTTAGGATTTTACTATATTGTGAGTTAATATTTTATTGTTACTTAAATTAATTTTAATTTTATTTTATTTTCCAACACGATCTTTATAGAGTGCATTCCAATGGCTGTTTGTTGGCTGTGCTGTTTTAATTTTAAGCCTTGTTTTTTGCTTTCAAATTGGCCTAGGTCCTTTGCCATTTTTTATTGCCTCAGGTTTGTATTGCAATTAAAAATATTCTTCTATTCCAACGCCCGGTACCCATTGGTGATACCCGTAATGTGTATGTGGAATTGAATTGTTTTAAATTTCAAAGAAAATATAATTTTTTCATACAGGCTCTCCAAAAGCTATTAAACCGATCAATTTTCTTCCTTGTTAACAGAGCTGCTCAAAGATGCGCCTCGACCTGTGACAATGTCACTGATTAGTTTGTTTTCCTGGCTTGGCAATCTTCTAATTGGCGTTTACTTTCCATTTCTTCAAGCGGCATTCGGCTCATTCGCCTTCTTGCCCAGCATGCTTATCTGCATTTTTTCGCTTTTGGTAGCTTGGCTGTATTTACCAGAAACCCAAACGCGCGGTCTGAAGAATGGCATTTAATTTATTAAACAAATATTAAATAAGCTTTACTTATGCTTACTCTATTTTTAAATTATTGCTAAAAAGTAATTGTTTTGTTTAATCGTTTTTATCAGTTCTATTGAATAATATTCGAAATACATATATTACAAAATCAACTAGAAATATATTTTTCAATTCTTAGCAATTTGATTTTAGGAAAAGAAAAACCATAGCAAAAATGTTTGATATTTTTGAGTTTATACAACGGTTGATATAATTTAATATAAAAAATAATTATTCTAATCGAAATATTTTGTGGTACAAAAATATCTAAATAACAACTGTATTTTTTATCTAATAATAATTGTAGTTTTTTTTAAGCCGCAGCAAAACACCCCAATTAGAGTTAAATTATATATAAAGTCAAAAAACTAAAACATATTCTGCTTGAACACGATATAAATAGTCGAGATGCTTTCAATCACTTGAATTAGGCATTACGTGAAATATAGTCACCTGACTTACCGTGTGGCATGTGACACCATCTTCTTGAAACAACATATGTTCCTTAAATCGAGCTCTTACATTTTAAAAGAGGTAAAAGAGGTTTATTTTATACGGTAACACTCGCAATTTACTATAAAGTATTTCGGTATTTGCCGTCTTTTAAAACCAATGGCCGACAACCCGTAATCCACACCAAACAGTTTCTATTTCGGAATGCATTGATAGTCCTTGAAATGCGTCTGGTAATTCTTCAGTCTCACTACGACAATTTTGTCTATTCTGTGAGCTTGTGTGAAATGAGAAAAACCACTCTACCTTCTCGTGTAGAGACGTAAAAAATTATTCAATTTATCACTGCGATAGGTATGGAGATCGTTAAGGGGTTGACCCACATCATAACTATAATAAAAATTTATGCGATATTTATTTTTGAAAGAAAATATAGAAAAAGTTTAAAAACACAATTTTGTGGAAAAAGCTTAACTTCAACATATTCTATTGGTTTTAAGAAACTAGCTTTTAAAGAAACTACTGTCATTATTATCTTCTTGCTAAAAATTCAAAATTTCCACGACTGTCTGCATCGTGTGTGAATATAATTTGAAGTAAAACTAATTATAGCTTGGCCGTAATGAACGTCTGAAAATCTTATTGAAGTAGGCTTATCTATGGCACAGAGTTTTATCAAAGACGTTACTACTTCAAAGACTAAAAAATAAAAAAGAACTAATAAACGCTTCTTTCTTTTACCATTAGGAAATGTGACTGAACTTGGTAGCCTGATTTTTCACAAATTAATTTTATTTTCACGATTAAGGCAAGGAGGCACCCACATAGTCAAATAAGAGTTGTAATGGCATTGATCTGTTATATTGTGATACTTGCTGGTTGTCCAACTTTTCATTAAAAATAAGATTTTTGTTGATATGCCAATGCGTTTTCAGCACGATATTACAATTCGCACAGTCCTCTTGTTGTGATCGCTATTCTCAATCGATATCAATATAAAAAAGTGTAGAGATGGGTATTTCGCAAAAATTATGATTCTAACAACCAATGTACCAATGAAAGTAAAACTTATTGCAAACATCAAATGACGTAAATTATATTTAAAATTTCTATATATCCTTAAAGTGAAAAGCTAAAGAAAATAAATTTATATCATTTGAAAGGCTTCAACCCTACAAAAGTAAAAGTAAGCTGGATTAATATCTCATATTAACAAAGATTATCTCTGTATTGTATTTAAAGCAAATTTATTTTTAAAGCGGGTAGGCTGTTTCTAACATTTTCAAAAACCGATTTAGGAGTTATTTAGAAAGCAGTTCCTTTAAAACTGCACTTATCTACAAAGAATTTTAACTCTCTTGGGGAGCATTTTTTAAAAGAAGTTTCAGATTATAGATGCAATGTAGCTTGCAGTAATTCTAGCTCAGCTAGGTTGTAGTGGAAGAAGCTTCCTAGTGGCACAACAAGTTCTCAACCGTTTCATCTTTGCAACTTCTGTATAATGGGGCGGTCATTCTGATCACGCACTCCTACTAGTCCGTGTCGGTTGGTATCTCTGACAACTGCCGAACACTCCTAACAGAATTAATTGGTAACCTCAAAAATTGTTTAAAATGTATGTTTTACGTTTTGGCAATAAAGGTGTATTTCGTAAGGAAATTAAAGAAAACTGATTTGTAAATAATATTCCCTCTGGCCATTTTGAATCGCTTCAATGAGGATTATGGACATATGTCCATATAATACCAGTTCAAAAAGAACAGGGACATACAGTTTATAGCCTAATGCGAACGGAGGTGTCTTGAATTCATAGAGATACTTATAGGAAAAATCATCATTCTACGGGCAACAGAATCATGGAACAGAATATATGAACATTGTTCATTTTTAATATAATAAAATTTAAAGTGTAATGAGACAAAGCCTTAGAGATGTTACAATTTTTGGCGAACATCCTAGAGGGTATTCCTATGTCGGCCGACAACCTCCCGGAAAATTATCAATGTATTTGGCTATTTTTCCATTCTTTAATTAGCTTTGTACATGCAGCTTTCGACGTCATTGGTATAGCATCAATACTTTTTTCACCATATTGTCTATAAATATGTACTCTGCTCTGGCCAAAAGCGATGTTCTCGGAGCATGTTAGTCGCTGTTGTTTAGGAAAACGAACAACATCAAAACGCGCTTCAGTTTAAAAATAAAATAAGATATTTTAAATAAAGTATTGAAATAAAAAAAAATCTTGATGTTCTATGTGAGTGAGTGTGCGTCTCGTCTCTTCGTGTGTATAGTTAAAAGTGCGGGAAATTAGTTAGTAAAAGTTTCCCCCCAAAAAGTGCCAAATAAAATCTATGTATATAGAACATAATATATACATGCGTTACGTTTCGTAAATATATCAGCTGCTTCAATAAATTCAATTATTTATTCACACAAAAACAAGTCCAATGTTGCTCATATATGACGTCACAAGTAAAAATCATCTCTCGGCATCTGGCAGGGCAACACTTGGCGCTTGTGTCAATTTTGCATAGAATAAAAATCGAAAATAATGTGTATTCATGTCATAACATAACTTTTGTAAATAAACTTACAATTAGTAAGTAATAATATATATAAAAATCACAAAAAAAATTAGTTAAAATATTACGAGAACTCAAAAGAAATTTAAATAATATTAGACAATACCTTTAGTCTTAACGTCCTGACTCTGACATACCTCGCAGCCTTTATAAGTTTTAATTTTCCTTCGATTTGATACATTACTGAAATTACTAAAATCTACTTATGTTGAAAACAAAAAATTTATTGTTTGTCAGTAATTTTCACAATCGTTAGCCTTTTTGATTCAACTAATGGTTCCATATTAACTTTTCTAAACGTTCAACTTCGTATACTAATTTTCTTTAGATTTTGAAATAAAAAAATTGATTTAATTAATTTAAAAAAATAAGTTGAATTTTGAATGAATATTGAAGGTAGTTTTTGTATTTTTATAGACAAATTAGCAGCCAAGCGAGTTGATGTCATAGATTTTCTACATCAATCCCTCCACATATTTCTTAAGCAATCAAAGACAAACTCCATACCTGTGGATCTTGTAGCTGTGCTTCTCCAAGACAAAAGAAGTTTGGAAATTCGTAGAATGAATTAAGTATACTAGCAGAAAATATAACTAGATTGCAAGGCATTGTTCAGGCCCTCTCAAACGACTGCAGTTGTTAAAACGACATATTTGGTCGAAATTAATCCATAACTAAAATGAACCGATGAGAAGGCACATTGTGGTATTGTACAACAGGCGTCAAATTCCTTTATTTTGGCATCTATCACTCGAAGACTCAATGCTCAATTTAAATTGTATCTTTGGAAAAATTCTATTTCAGCTCATTTTTATAAATTTAAGAATTTTTCCAATGTTTTGTTCGATCAACATTGATTTGGGAAGGTTCAACTGTACTACGTCATAAAGATCTTAACGAGTTTCTTGAAAACGGCCTAAAAACCCGCTATTATTTCGACATTGATCGCCATGAATGTTATTTTTTTTCTTTAAATTCGAACGAAAATGTTACATATTTTTCTCATTTTTATAAATTTAAACGCTTTATTAATATCCTTGTCGAATTTTTAGGTCGGAATTTGGCAGGTCGGACTTTTCATTGTCGAGAGTTCATTCATTTAGATAACTTCTGAAAACGGTTCAAAGTATTCTTATTACCACAAAAATGTTTTAAAATTTATTACCTGTTGTTAAAGTTTGTATAGGTTTTTATATTTCTATATTTATATTTTGAAACACTTAATGTTTTTGCTCTTTGTTGTCTCTGCTAACAATTGCTACTGATTACATGAATATACTGTCTGTTTGGGACACAGCCAATAAACTATTTATGGTTTGCACATTTTACGAAAACTTGATTTTTAGCCAAACCAACATAAAGTGCACATTGTAGTCCAGCTGTCTTTTAAAAGCCAATTAATAAAAAAGAAAGAAAATTGTATCAAAGTATTTCACGTGAGAAGATATTGTCATCATCATGTCAGAATATATTTAATTTTTTTTTTCTATTCTCTTTTTTGTGTACTTTTTTTTACTGTCAAATTTTGTTGTAAGCAAAAGTACCCAAAGTGTTGTTGTCTTCATATGCTCGCCTCTGTGCACACTTATGTACACTTGGCTGTGTCAGTGTATATATATATATATGATTTTTTATGTGTTATTTTCTTAAAGAATAATTAAATTTGAAAATCTCTTCTCGTGTAGCTGTTGACATTTAACATTTTGTGTCTGTCTGTCATATTCAAATTTATTATACCCTGAACTCTATTGGCAAGTGAACAAAAGCAAGCAACAATTATGGTAAAAGCAAGTAAATTCTACATATTGACCAAAAACATAGATAATCCCAAATCATAGATAATTAGGTTTCAAAATAGTATAGTACCGCTTGCCCTAAAAATCAGTTGGAAGCAAGATTTTCTAAAAACGAATGTTGAGATTTTTTAAGATATCAACTATGCCACAATCAGTTTCCGTTAATGTCTAAAAGACAACATAAAAAGTCATTAATTCAGCGCCACAAAAGTCATGGTACACTTAATTAAAATGACGCATTTACGTTGCTTCAAGTTTGTTTATTTTGATTTTTGTAACGAGTCTATTTTTGTTTATGTTTTACCTTATTTACGTTTGTGTGTACAAACTGTTCCGCTGATAAAATTTGCCATATTAACAAACATTTTTTTTAAATTAAAAAAATGGGTAAAATTGTAAAATATTAATAGTTACAATTGGTTTCGAAATCAATGTATATGTTATTTTCATTCTCTCGTTTTTTGGCAAAATTCGTCATCAAAACCATTTTCCATTGGATTCCATTTTGGAATAAGTCACTCAATTCGTTTAGCCTAAACCAAGGGACTGACGGATTGGCACAATGGGCTATTTAGCCTGAGTGTTTGAGGCGGTGCTTTTGTCGCCTCTGTCACCCTCATATCACATCTAAGGGACTGAGTTCATTTTCGCTTACCGAGTGTGTACGTGGTCTGCCAACTCTTTCACCGCCCTGCTGGCTTAATTATGTTGTTAGTTCACCTTAACGGATCGAACTCCTTATTCTTATTTAAAAATCGATAGTTTCCGTCCCAAGACACCAAATTATAGGATAAAGTGCAGCGTTATGTAGTTTATAGATAAAGATCCTTTCAAACATATTGCAAAAAAACTACAAAACAACTGTACTCCCAAAAACAAAAAATCGAAGAACTATTAAAGAGTTTGGAATATGCGTGCATACACAGTTATAGAGCACCGCTGGTTTGTCCAGATCTAAGGCTGAGATAACTCAGCGTTGTACAGAATTAGGCCCTGTAGCAAATAATAAAAGTTTTGCCATGTTGATTTACATTATATAGTATTATATATTATAATTTCCACTAAGGATCATACTGATCTAATGTGATTGAATAGGCCTTATTAGGGCCATCGGAAACTTGGATTTTATAGACGAATCATAAAACTAACTTTGATTTACATTTAGATAATCTACAAAATAATGCCGATATCTCTGATATCGGTTACAATTTGCGCTTCTAACAGACAATGTTCCAAAAATGTTTAAAACGACATTGCATTAAACAGTTGTGGGTGGCCATTTCTGTGGATATTTTGTACTCAATCTTATATTTTATTAAAAGCATCGTGGCCAACGTTTTCAAATGATACTTCCACATTGTTTGTTATAGTTTCGACTGTATTTGCCCGATTTTTTTATCAAACAAAGACATTGACTTAATTATTGTTACTTATCTACAAACTTTTTCAACTCAGTGCACTTCATGCCTGTCGAATAGTTAAGTTTGGTGTCCTTAGCTTCTATAGTGAAAGATGTTTTGTATAAATGAGAATATATAAAATCTATTTGAGATACTAAATATGTAAAATCTATGCAGTTATTTGTATGCGTATCCTTTAAATTTGGGATCTCGTTTAAAGTGTATAAAAATAAAAAGTTTATTCTTTTTAACGACAATCTATTTTATGCAAATCAAGGTTTTTTATTGCAAATTTAGGTAACTGACGATATTCATTTATAAATACCAACTGATAAAGCCTTTTTACTTCTTTATGACTGTTGATCAAGAATAAGCAGGAAGCGCGGAAGACCATGCATGATTGTTCAAAAAGGTTGATTCAAAATATAAATGCGAGCAGTTTTTTTTTAATATATTTAGACAAAAATAATATTTATTGTATGGGCATGTGATCAGTTTATTTATTATTTCTGTTGTTAGTTAAAGCTTTTGATCTTTTCTTTGACGCTGTGGTATTAGCAAAGTTCAAACACTTTAATCAGTGGAATTAAATATAGACACCACTCAACGAGTCTTTAAAACTTGTTTTTTTTTTCTTTGTATTTATTAGCCTCATATTTTCAACATGCGAAAATAAACACAACCTTAGCATAGACTAGACCATGTTGAAATATGGTGATTTCTACATCTACATCCTATGACCTTCAATGATAGCCACAAGCAGTATGTGGGTAGTGTAATGTAGTGTTCATTGTCTTGTACTGGACTCATATTTTTGTTAATGTTTTTACGGCTCTTTCCATGTGTGGTTCTAAAAAACTTTCGATTCTCTAACGATGCGAAGAAAATCTGTAGATGCCTGTTCTCCTTATTACAGCCAATGACATTTAAGGGAATTATTACTACATCGATCTTGCATTTTTCATTATGCTTCAGTTTTAAGGGCTTACATAGATTTTGTTTGTTGAGAGAAGTTTTTAGAATTAGGATACATTTTGTTGAAGTTGTTGAATTAACTGTTGCAAATTTGTTGTGCATGCATTAGCTCTTAATTCTCTTCCCCTATGTGGAACACTTATAAACAAAAAATTTAATTACCTTAGTTCCAAAAAACATTCGAAAATGTGTATTTTTGGTAAGATCGAAACCATTGCGCAGTTAAGTTGGATAAATCTAATTCACTAAACAAAGCAAGTTAGCTTGTAAAGTTAACTACCTGTATGTATATAACTATTATTATTTATTAATATGTAAGGGTACAACTAAGTCCAGTTGAACTTAAAATTAGACAAGTTAAACATTCTAAAATTATGAAATAATAAACGATAACGAGGAAAAAATATAATAAAACTAATCCGCATTCCTAGCCTGATGAGTGCACCGTCTCACATCTGGGACTAGCCAGTAACTTGGATTTACAATGTAAAAGATGAAAACAGAAAGTAGCATATAAATTTAAGCATTTTTTTCAAATAGAAGCCAAAGAACAGCGTTGAACAAGATGCGTTTTTATAGTTCATGATTGGTCAAAGAAGCTCGATTTGGGGAATCAAGATAAGATAGGATAGATAAAGAAATGAATTGGATAGACCGTTCAAAGGAGACGAAATCATAGAGGTTATTATAATTTACGCATAGTTATACAAAATGCTAATGCTAGAGGTCGAAAATTACGAGTTACTCTGGAAGAAATAATGAAAGAAATTTTATTAAGGAGTGTGTTACAGTCAATGAGACCGACTAAATAATATAAGAATTACGAACTGTACAAATATAGTCAAAGCACAACTTTTTACGATTAGTATTTTTAAGAACGGCCAACTGAACACAAATGATTAACTGTACAAGAAAAGTATAAATAAAACAAGGAACTGTAGAGGAGACAGTTACTGACTAAGAACAAACAAATAAGTGAACGATATATATTAACTAGTTTAATTCGTTCTTTTCAGTGAATATTTATTTTCTTTCATTTTTCTACATTCCAAAATATAAACCAAGAATACACAAAAAGTTTTTGGAAAACTCATTTGACAAAAATTAGGTAAGCCAGCAAAGGATTGATATATAATATTAAATAGTAATTCATGAGGTATTAATTTTGCATTCAATTGCAATTTGTTTCACGATTTTGATTTATTCTCTTCTAGTAAGTTAAAGTATTCAGCTTTGATTTTCAATTTTGATTTTTGCTGTAGTCGTTGTTATTGGTATTGTTTTTGTTGCTTTAAAAAATATTTGGCAAGTGTTTTTTCTTTTTTAATTTGTCTGAAAAAAAGTCGGGAGACTGGAAAGAACTCACTCACCTTTTCCGCTCAAAACAAAATCAAAATTTATCATTAAAGTTTGTAAGAGTTTTTTTTTTTTAATAAATTAAGCGAAAAACAGCTCAAATCGTATACTCATCTCCTTTCGCAACTTATTTAATGACATTTTTCTGATTAGAAACACAAATGGTAATAATTTAGAAAAACTGAAAACAAATTTGGAAGCATTATGTGTTCGACTTTACGTTTACCCGTTTCTTTTTGTATTTTAGATCATAAATCTTTAATTTAACATGTGGATTATGGTACAGATATTTTTTTGTTCAAATAACATTCAGAAGCAAAAGTCGGATGAGACTCCCATATATGTCGCATGTGATTAAATTGGTTGATTTATTATATAGTAGATCTAAACTGTAAATGGGTTATTTCGTTGTGTTTAGATTGTTTTTCAATTTATCTTAAAAAAATTCGGATTACAGAGGCATTTCAGTGATTTCAAACAGTGCGTCAAGTTGAATCGAAATCGGTTGACTTTATCATATAGCTCACATGGGGAAAATCGGTAAAATATTCTCTTTTTCACAAATTATTTAATTGTGCATTTCGTATATTTTTTGAGTGTACAGTGTGAAATCGAACTGACCCGTACTATATATATTACGACCAAACTATTCACTCTGTAGCTACAGTAAAAGTCTTCCTTGCCCTACTTTAATTCACGACATATATAGAAAAAAACAAAAACGTTAACCGATGAGTTATAGTTTATGATTTCTACGAATTATAGGATGTGAGCAACAATCCATCGAACACTGAATTTTAAACCTATCAAGTTTAAAAATGACGAAATAAGCCCAGTTTCTCGTCGTTCTTTTTAATGAGAAAAGGCAATGTTGGGTTTTCGATCTAGTTTTACAAACCCTAGTTTTACGGTTCGTTCGTGTGCCGACCGTATTGAATAATCCATTTAATGGCTTAATACGCTTTCGAAAATTGTAGAGAAAATTATAGTCGAAATAATGTCTGAACTTAATAATTTTACATTGCTTTGTAGCATAAAAGTTTATATTTGCTGTATTTAAGTGTTTGTTTTTAATTGCGTATAAATATATGAATATATGCAAGTATTGGAATATCTATGCACAATATATTTCATCGTAATTGTTTATTTTACAAATAAGGTAGGCATAAAATGATAATTGATTTTTATTTATGGCGCTATGTTGTTGCTATGGTCTTGAATTCGATTTTCTTCTGTTGCTATTGTTGAATATTTTTGTGATTGTGTACCTGTTGTGTATAAATATATTAACTAAGACCCGGGAAAGTTAAGGCCAAAAGAATAATTTGTTCTTGACTAAGACTTTAATGCGTTTGTTGATGGTATACTCTTCATTTAACTGAACAAGTTCAATTATTCCATTTGTTTTTGACAGTGAATATCGAACGAACAGTTCGCTCAGTTGTTCACTTATATGGCTGTTAATTAAATAAATTCTAAAGAAATTGTCTTTATCGTTGCATGTAGGTTACATTGTGTGATTTTACATTGATGCTGGTTAAATTAAAACATCTTTTGCATTGGCATTATGGACACTGATAATCAAAAGACAAAAAATTGTAAAATTAAAATACTTTATTTTTTTTTAATAATAGATGTCGCTAGCCATATATAATATATACATTTCTTTGAGTTGATATGTGTCATTCCGTACTGTTCACCATAACCTCTAAAAGCACAACGCCACATTTCGTCAAAATAATGACGTCTTTGTTGTTTACTACAGAAAACATGTCGAATTTTGTTCCAAGTAAATTGCATTTGCGAAATTCGTTGCTTTTCTTGTTTCATCAACAAACAACGGTTTGAGAGAAAATCTTTCCTGCTTCAAATTGTCACGGGGCACTAAAAATTAAAATATATAGTATTTCGATAATCCGAAACGAAAAAAAGCATGGTTTTCGGCCTGGTGAGGCTGGCCCATCGACTGCAAAGCCAAATCGCTTTGGTCGTGAGACAATGCTTTGTGTTTGCAGGCACCCGTCAGGTGTGTTTTTTACTAAGAGTTATTAAAATCTGGTGAAACGCCTAATAAGGATCTCTACAATAACAATTTAAATTAAAATGTGACAGAAAAAATATATTGCACAAAGACATGACAGAGTTATCTTGTAACATGATAACCCGCCAGCTTATACAGCTAAATTGGTGAAAGATACGTTGAAAAGAATTATTGGGGAAATATTACTTCACAGACCTCGCCCCATCCGCTTATGATCTTTTTGTAGTAATGGGACTCTCACTTGCAGAGCAGCGCTTCACCAACTTTGAAGAAGTCGTAAAATGGCTTGTCGGGTTCTTCGCCTCAAAAGAAAAAAAGTTGTGATTGTTTGGCATTCATAATTTGCCGAAACGATGTGCTTAATGTGTAGAATCGAATGGTTAATACTTCGAATAAATGATCCCCTGAAAATTCAGTGATGTATTTATCAAAAAACCGGAAAAGTTCAACTTACACCCCTGGCAACTAATCAAGTATTAACATCGACAACAAATGAATTAAAAAATTTCTTAAAATTTGAATTCTCTTTCCCTTGCAAAAAATTTTAAAAAGCTCCGAATAAAAAACATTCGTTAACTTAGAATTAAGACAAATAAAAAACTCTTTTTTTTTTAATTAAGTTAGTTATGTTGGGTGCGTTGTAAGCACAAGAAATATTAATATGTTGAGTTATCATAATAGAATATATGTAAATTGTATTAGAATGGTCAACGATATAAACAAAAAATAACAAATTTAGGAACGAACAACAACAGGTCAATTGATAAGTCCCCGGCCTGATAGACAGATGTCAGATTTTTAGTTAGTCCTAAACTTTAACTTTTTAAAAAAGAATGAATAAAAAAGAATCTACGTGTTAATCAAATACTGCTTTTTGAAGGGGAAAAAATATAGTTAATGCAAAAACTTGGCTTGATCATGAGTTTCCGGACCCCATCAAGGATTGGTGTGCTAAGTTTAGATGCGGTGAAATGAGCACCGAAGACGGTGAACGTAGTGGGCGTCCAAAAGATATTGTTACCGACGAAAACATAAAAAAAATCCACAAAATTATATTGAATGACCGTAAACTGAATTTGAATGAAATAGCTGGGACTCTAAAGATATCGATTGACCGTAGGCATCTATGATTGACGAATTTTTGGGTATAAGAAAGTTCGGTGCAAAGTGGGTGCCGCACGAGCCCATTTTTGACATAAAAAACAACGATGCTTCGTAGCATTGTTTAAACATCTTAAGCGTAATAAACCCGAGTTTTTTCGTCAAAATGTGACAATGAATTATACATGGCTCCATCATTTCACTCCGAAGTTCAATCAGCAGTCATCCGAGTGGACTGCACACGATGAACCCACTCCAAAGCGAACAAAAAAGCAACCGTCGGCTGGCAAGGTTATGGCGTCTGTATTTTGGGATGCGCGAGGAATAATTTTTATTAATTACCTTGAAAATGGAAGGGCCATCAACAGTGACTATTACATAGGGTTATTAGACCGTTTTGAGGGACGAAATCGCCAAGTATTTGAAAAAAAGAAAGTGCTGTTTCACCGTGACACAAGTCAGTGAAAAATATGGCAAAAATCCATGAATTTGGCGTCGAATTGCTTCCGCATCCATCGTATTCTACAGATCTGGCCCCTAGCCACAATTTCCTGTTCTCAAACGAATACTCACTGAAAAAAATTTTCGTCGAATGAATAGGTGATCGCCGAAACTGAGCTCTATTTTAAAGCAAAGGAAAAATCACACTACAATAATGGTATCAAAAAGTTTGACCGTCAAATTATTCAGTGTATTACCCCTGAAGGGGGAACTATCATCATCATTCAGCTCTACAACCCGGGGTGGGTTTTGGCTTTCTCAACAATTCTCCTCCATTCGTCTCTGTTGTTAGCAAGGCCGCGCCAGTTCCTTACTTATTGTCAATTAGGCGTTCTTGGTCGACCCCTGCTTCTTGTGGAGAGTGGTGTGTATGCCAGCACAAGCTTTTGTGCTCTATTCTGGTCCATCCGTAGGACATGTCCTATCCACCTTAACCTCTGCATTTAAGAATAACAATTCGACATTGTTTCTTGGGATGTAGTCATCGCGTTCATTTATCTTTGGTCCAAACGTTTTTAGCAGTACTTTTCTTTCAAAGATTCTTAGCGATTCTTCGTCTGCTGTCGTCATGGTACAAACTTCTGGAGGGGGAACTACGTTGAATAAAAAAAACCAATTTTGCCAAAAGCAATATTTTTTACTATGGTAGGCCGAGGACTTTTCAATTGACCTGTTTTAGTAAGAGGGAACGAGTTACAAGTGAACGGAGTAGGCGAATTTCTTAGTTCTTTTCAATAAATCTGTAGTTAATTTTTGTTCGGTAGCATAAAATGATAGTCATTGGATCAATAAGCTGACTGATGATTGATAAAAATTCAAAATGGCATTCCT
Organism: Chymomyza procnemis; assembly: GCA_035046065.1. NCBI lineage: Eukaryota > Metazoa > Arthropoda > Insecta > Diptera > Drosophilidae > Chymomyza > Chymomyza procnemis. The sequence continues at coordinate 2,237,047 of JAWNOJ010000023.1, read as the reverse complement.
GTGAAATTTTTATTTTATGCGTTATAATTTTAAAACTTTAAACACTTAAAATAAAACAAAAAAACAACAAATGTATTAAAGGAGACGTAGCTACCAATATTCATTGTTTTATTAATTTAACACGGCAACTCAGCCAATTCTATCTTTTGTAGTTCAATTATTACAATAATTTTGTAGTTTTTTGTTGTTTGATATAACAAAACGTAGTAAAAAGCATCAGAACTGTTGCATTTTCGGTAGGTAGGTAAAACTTATTGAACTTATTAAAACTTTTCATCACTATTACTATAATACTAATAGTTTGTTAAATTGGATAAAAATTTCAACAAATCCACGTAATATGAAAAATAGTTTAATTTTTTAGCTTGTCATTAAATCTTCTAAGAAAGTACTGCATTGGTTACACACCCAATGATTCGCAAAGTTTTTTTTTTTGAACATCAACATCTGGAGTAAACGTGTAGCGTCCATAATGCTTTGTTAGCAACAGTTGGCCAAACACTCAAGTATTTGTTATGAAACCATAAATTTTATCAACTCAGACAAATGAGTGCTCTCTGTCCGATAAAGATATGGTTTATTTTTAGCCAAGTAAATTAAAATTTATAGCCACATGTATTCTGTTTTTATATGCAGACTTCAAAAGTTTACCAAACATATAGATAATCAACATGAACCAGAAATGTCTCACTGTGACTATCTGACATGTATAGTCCAGTGCCTGACCAAGAGATCTTCAATTTGACGCCACAATACTACCATTAAAAAAGCCCAGTGCGTGAGTGATGCTTGGCGGCTTTTTTGTATTTCTGGTCATTGTCGTAGACAAAGCCGCAGCTATAACTAACAAGAAAATGGCACGCGAGGAAATCAAAATCTTATGCCACCCGCGCACCAAAAGCTATCATTGATAAACATACATACATATGTACGCATGCTTGTACATACATATGTATATTGGTATATAGTGGATGAAAATCTGTGTCTATACATACTATATACTTATATATAAATATATGTAAATAGTCAAAGAAATATCGTTCTTGTCTGTTTTGTGGTCGTCAAAATAGCTAAGCGACCAGCTGCCAAATGTAGTCACAAAATGCTTGGCTAGGTCTCGATTTATTCGAATTCTAGTGGTTTTTATTTTTTTAGAAGAACGAAAATTTATATTATTTTTTTACAAGTTATTCGAATTCTAGCGTGTATTATTTGTTTAAGCAAACAAATTATATACTTTATACCGACATAGCAATAAAATATATTGCACACTGTACTAGTCTACATAGATTATAATCTTAAAAAGAAATTCAAAGCAAAGTTGTTTTATCTAAAATGCAACCACTGAGACTGATCTGTTGGGAAAATATTTTCAGTAATAAGGCAGTTATTGTAAAATTATTCAGTCATTTTTAAGGTACTAATTATAAAAATATAAGTACATATATGCATTATAACGAATTTCTGAAATTAAAAAAAAAATAAGCATAAATATCGTTCCGATATTTTTTAAAAGAAAGCAACTAATCAGACAAATTCTTTGTTTCTTACTCCTTTAAAGTTTTATGAAATATAAGTAAAAAAATAGTATTTCCAGGATTCCTTAACGCCTTAAAACTTCAAGAAAATAAAGAAAGAAGTAATTCGATTTTATATAAGAAATTTGTATTGGCATAAATCTGATTAGGTACATGAAATTCGTTACGCGACATATCTTTTTACCTCATCTTACATTTTTTTTTATTTTAATATTAATGTATAGGCTGAGAACACTTGGGTTTCTGTAAAAAGCAAATGAGAGAAATAAATTAGGTTAAAAATTATTCTTTAACGAATACAAAAAACGACTAAATATTAAGTTTTCGCAACAAATCAATAAAAGTAAACAAAAATAAAAAAAACTTTAACACTGGTAGATTATTCCATTTAAATAATATTTTGTTTATTGAAATTTTTACACAAAGTTTTTGTTAACATTTTATCCATTTATTTTTATTTATTTAATTGTACTTCGGTTAACTGTGATTTTACATTTTTATTTGTTATTTATTTATAGTTATAATATTTATAGATTTATTATGAATAAACTAAAAGAAGGAAATATATAATGCGCTTATTTTATAACAGTTAAGAAAATTCTATTATTAAATAATTGTGAACAATTCGAAATTTTGCCTAGCACTGGTATCGCTAGCAAAAAGAAGCGAAGTGACCAAAATCAGAGATTAACTAAATAATAAAAGTTATGGTTTATAAAGGGATGTAAAACTCGGACAGTCTTATTCTTTTATTCTAATATCTTACTGTAACGATTTATTTAATAATTTTTTATTTCCTATGCAATTTGCTATTTTGCATTGCCTTTATTTAAGTGTAATTAAGTTTAACTGGAACTGTAGAGCGCTGTTCAATTTTCAAGAATTATTGTTGTTTTCCACCTCTTCTATCGTGGAATATCATATTTGCAAATGTTGTAATGGGATTTATGAGAATATATTGTGGAATACTAGCACAGATAAAAGTTTTGGGTATATATCAACTAACCTTCAAAAGAAACATAAAATTGCCTTTGAATCAAAACCCTTGCATAAAATAGGAAAAATTTTTAAGATCTTGATAATGTGATATTCAAAAATATGAAATACGTATGAAATCTTTGCGGCATGTGGCATTACCTTGTTGACATCACATTTTAGCCAAGTTGACTTCTTTCATTTTGGTCAAAAAATATGTTCGTGTGAGTCCGAATGATGACGCCCGGCGAAACAGCAAATAGTAACTTTTTCGAGATCTACTGATAGTTCCTGAGATACTTCTGGTAGTTTGTCAATCAAATCGCGGCAACTATCCTTAGCTTCGTCACTGGAGACAATATTTCTATTATAAAAGTTCATCTAAATTAAGTTTTGCGCGTGGTTTTTTAATTCTAATACTGGTCTATACTTTTAAAGGTGTCACATCGAAATCCGTTCCTAAGTGGAATAGCAACAGAGCCTCCTTTGCTGCGTGTGACACCGAATCAATAATTCTACAACTTTAGTAATATTTGTAATATTGGTTCCTAAAGTATTGTCCACACTATACGTTTTAGTGCGAAATAGCCATTTCAAAAGGTCGACCGAACTATGTACAAAATGGAAAAGTGCAGGATACACTAGCCGAAACAAGCATAACTTTGACAGACGTAGGCCTCGTCAGCTGCTTAAAATTCTGTTGCCAAAAAATAAATTGATAAAAAATTTCCCTACATATACAAAAAAAAAATACAAAAATACACATAACTCGCAATCTAATCAATTGTTTTATTTTCCAGTATTGACTGATATTTGTAGATAAAACTATTTAAAAAAAAATAAAAATAAATAGCAAGTAAGATCTACGTATATGATGATCCATTATTAAAGAAATCAGCAAATGAAATCTGATGTGCCAAAAGTCAAAATCAAAGCATGTCCAAAGCAAAGCACAAGAAAGAAATCAAACTGAAACGCAGCAAAAACCGAGATAGCAGCCGCAGCTGCTTCCCAGGACCGCTCCTTAAGCAGTTTACCAAACATCGATGCAAAGATGTCCTCACGCCGTAGTTCCTTTAGGCGCAAAGACAAGCCGCCATTTGAACAATTCAAAGATCACTGCCGCCAATTTACAGCATTCATGTTCAGTAATGTTGGCATTATATTACTAGTTACATTCTACACCATTGGCGGTAAATACTTCTTGCTTTATAGGATCCTTGGAACTCACAATATTGTTACATTAATAAGTTTCATTTAGGCGCTTTTATATTTCAAGCAATCGAACTCTACGAAAACGAAAGACTTAAATTGGAAAAGCCGCATCGGTTTATTAAGCAGAATGTAACCCGTGATTGCCTTACACGTATCTGGCATTTAACATCGGAAAATATAAGTTTCATTGATCGCAATGCCTATAGAAGACGGTAAGGCTTGGACATGCGCATTTACATTTTTCAACCATAAAGTTAACTTTTAATAATAACATTTACAGAGTTAATGAGGTCTTGCTCGTTTATCAGCGTGGAATTGTACGTAAGCAGTTGGAGGATCCCGATGTCGATCAGCAATGGAGCTTTTCAGGTGCATTTCTTTACTCTCTGACAGTAATAACCACCATTGGTTATGGCAATATCGCACCACGTTCTGTCTGGGGAAAACTAATGACCATATTGTACGCGATAATCGGCATGCCACTATTTTTGCTCTATCTGTCGAATATTGGTGATGTTCTAGCAAAGTCTTTCAAGTGGATCTATAGTAAAGTTTGCCTCTGCCGCATATGTCCGGGCGTTGCTAAACGTCGCATTATACGGGAACGTCGCAAAATGCGCCGGCTAGCTAGAGCGGTAAGCAGAGTAAACCAGATGATGTTGCTTGTTTACTTTTTTTTAAATGCTTGCCCTTATTTGGATAACAGCTGCACGATATGGAGAATGCTCGGAGCAGTAGCAATAGTAGTTATTCAAGCAGTATGACTATTAGCAGTTATAGTAGCAGTGACTTTTCCAAAAGCTCCTGGCAGACATCCAGCATCGGCAATGATCCATCCTATAGTGATGACTCGGACATAGATGGAGAAATACTCGGCAACACTGATGAAATAACTGTTCCACTTACCGTCTGCGTGTTCGTCATGGTCAGGTTTGTATGTCAATATTTATAAAGAGATCTTTCCATATCTTTAACATTTTATTTCAGTTATATCTTGTCGGGCGCATTACTTTTCGGGCGTTGGGAGGATTGGGACTACTTAAATGGAAGCTACTTCAGTTTTATATCATTGAGCAGCATCGGATTTGGTGATTTGGTTCCGGGTGATCGTGTGGTATGGATACATGGTTTTATGGTATTGTAATACTATTCTTGTCCAATATAGCAAAATAATATGGGGAAGTCAAGAAAAAAAATACAAAATATCTATAGCAATTTGGTTGGTGCTATAAATGTCTTACTTACAAACGAAAGGATGCATTATTCTTCGTTTCGATTCTGCTATAGCTAAGTGCAAAAACAAAAATTACTGAAAATATGAGTCTATTTAATTTTATTTGAGAAAATTAAATCGACTTAACCTGGATAAACTATATAAAAAGCGATTTCTAAGATACAAAAAAGAGAGGTCATAAAAATGCAATACTTTGAAGTACAAAGTAGCTATTACGGAAAAATACAGTCCAAAATCTTTACCATATTTTTTTTATGTGTTTGGTAAAAAAATCCATTAATTTTGTAAAAAATATCATCAGCGCAATTTGTTTACATAAAATGTTCTTTAGAATCCTATTTTTACCAACATTTTTTCGGCATAAGTAGGAACAATACATATGTAGTTAATGCAACCGAACTTCCCTAGCTTTTGACGATTAACTATCAAAGGGCGTTGGGCTGACGAATGACAAAGCTTCTTCTATTGGCCAAAGCCTGAAGCTTCATAACATAGGTCAACATTTTCCTGGTATAGGCTGAAGCCACAAACGTTTTTATTGGAGGATGTTTCATTGTTTCTGATCACGAGTTAACACCCAGTTCAAAAATGGATGGATATTGATGCGATTAAGAGGCAAATAACAGATAGAAATAACAGATACATTCATCTATCCTCAAAATTGTCGAAACGAAATCGACGCAACCAACAGACTGGTTAAAGGTAAAAACGCAGATGTTACACCAAAAATGGACAAGTTCGATGAAAAAACTGAAAAATACCGAAAAATGCGATCTGAGAGTATATATAAAATTCAGAAAATTTTGGTCAACGGATTGGTGATCATTACACATTTGATTGATCTCGTATGCCTCTAGAAAACTTAAGAAACAAAATGTATATTCCAGGAAAAATATTCAATTTTATTAAAAATATTCTTTATTACGTTAATCTTTGAAAGTATCATCAATCAATTGGTCATAATTAGCACCTAAACAGAAATCCCTATGAACTGATGTAAGTTGACGAAATAGCATTGTTAGTTTCGTCATGCCACAAAATATATATATTACAGAGAAAAGTAGCTGAGACTGGTAAAAAAAAATAGGATTAATAATTCATATAAATAAATCGAGTTAAAGTGTATATATTCAAACTTTCTCACAAAGAAGAAACAACTATTAAAATATGTAAAGATGTATGACTACCTTGACAACATGTTAACGAATGACGGACGTATTTCGGCCTAGATTTTAAAGACCCGATTTGCTTTTAGCAAACTAAGTCTATTTATTGATTACAACGACGTCATTGTCTAAATTAAAAAAACTCACTTCGGCCCATGCTACTTTTTGGTTATGAAATTTGGTACGTTTTGGTCGATCCTACACGCAAAATATGCAGCCTTTTGTAAAAAAAAAATAATTGAAGCATCCAGCACCAATTGCCACACTATGGATTCCTGAAGGAAGCAGATACATAGTTGTTGATGCATATTTTAAGAATTTATATAAGTTAAAGTATTAGCACTTGCTGAGGCCTTGCCAGAACTCTTTTAATACAATATTGGCTGAACCTTAAATCGATTAAATTTAATAATAATGAGTTTAAATTAAAATTGTAGATAACTGCCGATAAAGACAAAGTTGAAGTAAGCTTCATTCTCTGCGCGGTTTATTTGCTATTGGGCATGGCACTCATTGCTATGTGTTTCAATTTAATGCAGGTCAGTGGTACATATTATCCGTAACCTACAAAGCTCAATACTTTTATTTCCAGGAACAAGTTGTCCACAACATGCGTGCTATGAAGAGGGGCTTTAAAGCATGTTTCCGCTGCCACAGATCATAAATAATTATATTTTCATCATTTTACATGTATATATATGTAATTTTCTTCCATACAAATATCGAGACAAATTTTTTAGATTTACATTATATACGTATTTTATTATATAAACGTTATTTTTTTCTAATACAATTTGGAATGATTTAATTTCGATGAAATAATTTGTTATCGAATTAGCGTATAGTAAAACATTAAAAATATACAATTTGTACACCCAAAAGTATTTAAATAAACAAATTATCGAAAGATCGTTTTTTATTATGGATTCCAAACAGGTTTCGGGATAGGTGTGCTTTTTGACCCTTGCTTTTCTATCCGCTTCTGCTTGGCTAAAAGAAATTTTACTTCTCGGTCTATTTCCAGCGGCTTTACTTTGGCAATTTCAGCATAATTTGGCAATGTTGTAGCCTTTTTATCCAAGCACGCAAGCAAAAACTGTCCTTCCAAATCACTTGAAACTTTCGTATGTGGCTTGGTTATTAAATCATAGGCCGTGCATTGAAGAGCCTCAAATTGCGAGCGTGTCTTGCCTGTGACCTGTACTTTGGAAATTTTCTTTTTTGTTATGGGTAAATTAACAATTTTTTTTGGACTCATCGAACTCTTCGTGTCCACAATAAGTTTACGATGACGTATTTCCAATTTCATAGTCGGATTTGGCGGCTTTGTTGAAATTTTCTTTTTCTTCTGAATAGTCGCCCAAGAAAACCCAGCTTTTCTCTTACTACCAACTGTTTGGGAGCTTTCCTGGGAGTTACGGCGCGAATATGTTCGCACAGGTACCTTTTTCCTTAAAAATTCGGAAATATTGCTGTCTTGCCAGCTATCGGACAACAGTGCGTCACCAGGCAAGATTTGTTCATTGTGCAATGTAGGTGACGTTGAAGGGCATTCCTCCGGTGACAGCGGTGTGGAAACTTCCATTGGCAATGAAAAATAAGCCTGAACAGAGCCAGTTGGACTTGGCAACTCCGGTGCGCAGGAACGTACTTGCCCTGGTGTAAGTAATGGAGATATATTTTCCTTTCCTGCCCGCTGTCTTAGCGATGATGTGCTGGTGGGTTTACTTTTGCATAGAGGTGTTGATGCGCTTAGTTCATATTTATTTCCAGATTTTAATATATTTTCATTTTTACGTAGGGGTGTGATGCTGATATTACTTTTTGTGCCGTGTTGTATTATAAGAGGGCCAGTGCTTAAAAGATTGCCGGCATCGCAGCAACGACGAGTTAGAATTATATTTTGAAATGTTATACGGCCTTTTACAATCTGTGGCAAAAACAACTCGCTCTCATATCCTGGACACTGTACCAAAACAACATTGTTGCCGGACAACAATTGAATTTTAAAGTCTACACTTTTACTCTGGCTTGTTGTACCTGACATTGTCGACGATGTTGATTCTTATTCGTATTTCCTAAGGTACGCGCAAAATTTTTTTGATGTGCTGCTCCAATAAAAAAAAAAGCAAAAAGTACACAACTTAGTTTTAAAAGAAATAAACAAATAACTCACAAAATTTGACAAGCCAGCTTGTTATCTATTCCGATACCGATAAATTTATTATTGTCAAACCTAGTACTTTTGGTGCGACTAACATCGATAACGCTTAAGTATCGTAAAAAATATACTTATTGACGGCTAAAGTCTCGAATGTGAAGTGCAAAAACATATTTTAATGTGCAATTAATAACTAAGGTAAAAAGGATTTTTAAATAAAGTTAAGGAATATATAGCTAAGTGTGCACGTCAGAGGCTTTAAGTTTAATATTTGAGTTTTCAATGTAGCGTAGTCAAACGAAGCCTTATAAATCTTTTACACAGTGCCAACGAAACACATAAGTAGTATTTGTTAATCATTGTTAATTTATTGTTTATAAAGTAACATAAACATCGCAGCATAATGTTTTAGACATACTGCAATCACGTTTATAAGCTATTATTGCTGTGATTTAAAAGTAAAATAATGAACTAAACTTTTGCGATGATTCATAGCTAGCAGAGGACAAAAATAATGGTAGGTGGCACCCGTATTGTGACGCCATTCGTCTAGTCACGAAAGCCCCTTTACCAGCAAATCGCAACAACAAACAAAAACAAGCTTTATATCGCAAAACTGATTTTGTTAGGTTGCAAAAGTTTTTTGGGTTATTATCATCAGTAACGATAAGGGTCTTGTATTTATTGTATAAATTACCTATAAAGACCCGAGAAACAGTTTAAACTGCTTCCAATATTTTGCATACGCCAGTTGAATGACCAACCGACCTATTAAAATGTCTTTGTGATAGACAATAGTTTTGCAGCAGCCAGTTAACTTTAAGTGTTTGTGTGAACATTGATTGCACTTGCTACTGAACCGCATCAAATATAATATAAATCTAGAAAAGAACAAAAAGGTTAGTTGAGATAATAGTGCTTGATATGTGTAACTACATTTCTGACTTTTCCGCTTCTTGCTATGCCTTTAGTTTTTGCATGAAAATAAGCTAATCTTAATCGTAGCTTATAAATAATAATATCTGATTAATATTACAGAAATACCCTTAAAGGATTGCATGAAAACGCAAAGTCTTGATAACCGAACATGAACGAAATGTCTAATGTATTGGAATATGGCAATGATACTAACTCATACTGCTTGGAAGTGAAAAATCGTACATCCATCTTCACCAGCGCCTACAATGGAATACCCGAAACACTGATATTGAATACAATATTTTGGGTATTGTTTATTTTGCTTTTCACTACGTTGAGGCATCAAGCAGGCGACTTTGGACGCTTAGCTTTGGTAAACAGCAATGGCAATAAAAAACGCTGGACAGAGGTATTCTATTCTCGTGCTGCAAGCGTTGTAGATCCCCAACCGGGTACATCAAGTGGGCAAGAACCAACTCCACGACCAAGTGTTAATTCACAAAACTCCGAGTCAACACCACTTTCGCCCATTCCTGCTGATCAAGGAATATTTGGTTGGATCAAAGTGACTTTTAAGTTACGCAAGGAAACTATATTATTGCATACTGGACCTGATGCTGTGCACTACTTGTCCTTTCAACAACATCTAATGGTTGTTATGGGCATTGTCACTATAATATCGTTGGCCGTTATTTTGCCTGTGAACTTTTTGAATGGGCCTAAAGATACACCGTATGATGTTAATGCCTTTGGGCGCACAACTATGGCAAACTTGTCACCTGACTCTGCTTGGCTCTGGGTACATACAATTGTAACCATTCTTTATATTCCTTTGGTTGTATTGATTATGCGTCGTTCTTCGGGTCGAAATGCTTTCAAGAAAGCTGCTACCCGCACCATCATGATAACGAACATATCATCAAGTGATCGAAACAAGACTGTAGTGCGAAATTATATACAAGAATTGTTTCCAGACGTGACAATCGAAAGTGTGAGCATAGCATATAACATTTCGCGTTTGTACGTGCGAAATGCCGAGTTCGAGCGGGTACATGAAGCTCGTCTATATTGTGAACAGCATCGCGATCGGGACACTTTAATGGCAAGTTATTTTTGATGTTATTAAACATCATGTTATTTTGATTATAAAAGAATAATACAAGATTTTAAAATTATTCCTTTGCAGGCTAAACCGGATCTGTGCGCGTGCAAAAAAGAAAATGCATTCGAATATTATCAACGCGAGGAGCGCAAGCTGTCGGGTGATGTGGCGCGCTTGCGAGCCTCAACTATGAATGAGCCGTTGCCAATAGCATTTCTTACAGTTTCAACCGTACAAGAAGCTCAAAATATTGTCAGTCATTTTACTCCTGGAACGTATAGGCAGTGGGATTTAACATTTGCACCTTCACCAAATGATCTTTTTTGGGAAAATTTAAATGTCAGCAAGAGCCACTGGTATTTGAAATTCATATGTGTCAATTTTTTTTTATTCATTGTGCTCTTTTTCCTAACAACGCCGGTTATGGTAGTTAATTTATTGGATAGCATTGCTTGGGTAAAGGGAACAGAGAGTAAAATTTCACCTTTGGTTTCTGAATTCCTGCCAACACTTATGCTCTGGACGTTATCGGCTTTAATGCCAGTAATTGTAGCAATATCAGACAAATGGATGGCGCACTATACGCGATCCCAACAAAATTACTCCATTATGACAAAATGTTTTAGCTATTTGCTTTTGATGATTCTTATATTGCCGTCCTTGGGGCTTACATCAGCTCAAGCGTTACTAGAATGGGGTTTTACTAACGAAACTGGCCGATGGCAATGCATATTTTTGCCCGATCGTGGTTCGTTTTATGTGAATTATATAATAACAGCTGGATTTATTGGAACGTCATTGGAGCTTCTTCGCTTTCCAGAGTTAATTGTTTATATTTGGGCGTTGTTAACGGCTCACTCTAAAGCAGAAACGCCGTATATACGTAAATCTATCATGATTGAATTTCCATTTGGCTCTCATTACGCCTGGACTACACTTGTCTTTACTATATCAATTGTTTACAGTATTTTTTGTCCACTTATAATGCCATTTGCTATGATATACATTTGTTTAAAACATTTCGTTGATCGTCATAATTTATACTTCGCATATGGCCCCTCCAACATGATCTCTCGCAATGGAGGAAAAATTCATTCCACAGCAGTTACCATGACTAAATTTTCAGTAGTAATTTTAGTACTTGTCATGGGAATGATTTGCTTCTTCCGCGGTGACGGCATGGCACGCTCTATATTGCTCATTATTAGTCTGGCCATAACTCTCACCCTGTTCACATTTATGTCGCCTATTAAACGTTGCGCATCCACACGGCGTCCAAGCATCGTTGAAATTGCTGGACCTGCACCCGCATATGTTCCTGATGTGCTAAAGGATCATAGCATACGCGTAGGTAGCGGGCGTCCCTCAGCAACTGGCTTCAGTGGCTATGGCACAGATAGTGTCTCTGACTACGATAACAGCTCTCAATACAGTGCCAACAGCGTAGAGGCGTAAACGGGCATTATATCAAGGCTGATACACAAAGTATTTAGCGGACAAGTTCATGTATTTTTAAGATTTTTAAAAGTGTTTGAAAAACCCAAATTGCTGTAATTAAAAGTACTGCGCTTTATTTACATTAGAAAAACTAAACAAAACATGTATTGCGACACCAGCCAGCCTCGTTTAATAAGCGTAACGTTCTGTATCCATTTTTTTGTTTTTAAATTTACCGACCTATTTTAATATTAAGTTTTAACTCGATTTGTATATAGCTATATTTCTAATTGTAAATAATCAATGTTCTAATTTTATAATAAGTGATCTAAATTTATCATATATTTATGTGCAAAGTTTATTCCGTATGCTCTTGCGCTTAATATTAGGAGAAAGAAAATTAAACACATAGTGTAATATGTATACTCGTATTTTTATTTATCGGAAATAAAATTGATTAAATAATTGCATATCCGTTTTACATACACATTATTATAAGTTCTTTAAAAATGCTAGTATTAAAAATTAGCCTTTAAATCGATTTCCTTGCCTCCACAATTGTTATTCTCTTATTCGAAGGGAGATAAAAGACAAAATTAAAAACGTGACTATTCGGTAAATCCTTGCCTTAAAGATGGGCAACTGTAATATTGCTTTGGATTATAGTTTTACACAAAAGAACAGCTTGGAAGTGATTTATAAAAAAATAAAATTGACTGCTTAATTCCGACATTTAAATTAAACGATTAATTTATTATATTATGTGATAAGGTAACTTAAAAAAGGAATTGCAGCAACTAGACTACATTTATTTGTGGGTAAATACAACTAATTTTTATTGCCTGCAAATCTGGACAGCAATTAATCAATTTTTAATGATTTCGTTGGAGTTTTACAATGTTAAACTTCATGGAGTATAATATTCGTAGTGGCAGCAAACACATGTTGATTCACTTAAGCTACGTAATTATATTGGTTTTGATTATCCTTATCCCGCTCCATGTAATCTCGATCGATAAGCGATTCTATTCGCTTTTTCAAATCAGCAGGCTGTAAAAAGATATATGTGTAATATAATGCTTATTCGTAAAACAATAAATAATGGAATACATAGTTTATAATAGAGCCTTGCTTCCGCCGTTTTGCAGCTGCAATAAGTAATCGATTCTAACGAGAGCACATAAATCAAGTAATTTCAACAGTTTAAAATTGAAAATGCAAAAAAAAAACGTATTAAGCGTTACTTTTTAGTTTGTGCTTCTTAGACAGTAATGTCCTCTAGGCATGTCTTCTGGCTTAAGGCCAGACAGAATATTTACATCGTTGGAACCTCCACATGATTCGCATTCAGAGTAACAAAGTATAATGCAACAAGTTACATAAGTGTTTACACTTTTCAGAAAGTAAAACAAAATAAAGCAACTGCTTGAATGATAGAATCTGTCATTTTCTAAGATGATGTCCGGCAACTGCCCAAAAGATTGCCAGTAATTTTAACAACACATTTATCCCGTTGCTCAAACAGGCTGTTAAACAAAGGCACAATGGTTATTTACTTATACGCACCTTAACGGGAAACGTTAGTTGGTTGAAAAGCTCAGTAATGAGCAAATTGTGGCTCAGCGTCTTTCGCATTTTCATAATGCGAACTATTGCTGCATCGATTTGATATTGACGATCTTGGAAAACTCGCTCCTCGGTCGCCTTTTGTTCCTCATTCTGCAAAATATAAATTTATTAAATAAAAAGCAGAATAAATTGAAAAAGTGTTATGAAACTTTACCGTCTCCTTCATTTGTATCTGGTTTATTTTAATACGAAACAATTTGTTGGTGAATTCATTGTTAAAATCGAATTGATCGCCGTCCTTAATGTCACGTCCTTTGGGTGTTTTTGTTATAACACGAGCACGTCCACATGCCAACGACTGTATTGTACGACGCAATTCACCATCCTATTATTAAATATGTGTAATTTCATAGCCATTAAATAAGTTAATATTTTTCATAAGTTTCTTACTTGAATGTTGGTGGCAGCCAGTATCTCTTCATAGCTAAGAACCGGATTGTCATTGAACAACAACAGCACTAAAGCTTGAAACAACGAAACCATCAACTCTTTGGAACCCTTTAAAAAATATATATATATGCTTAATGACGATCACATTGTAAATTTAAATAAATTACCGCATCAAATTGAGCACGCAGCACACAATTGCCTAAGGTTGGTTGCCATTGCAGTTTACGTCCACTGTGTTTTTCCAAATAAAACTTGTTAAATATTTGCTGAGGATTCACAAATTGTGGAGGCATTGTAACTTCTGTGAGGGCATATGTTGGCCAGTATCCCATAGTTAATATATTGACAGTTAAATCCAGGTTGGTTACATCGCTATCATTACTAAGCGCGTGGCCTCTGAAAGCCAAATTTATGTCGCGACTTAGTTCCATATCTTTAAACATGCCCTCCAGTTTGGAGGTAAATCCGCCACCACATTCTTGCTTTAATTTGGACAGCATGCTTTTTTCCGAATCAACTGAAGCTGATTTACCAACGAGCAAACGTTTGGCCAAGTCCTAAAAAACCTCCAATTAATTAACGGCGACCATTTTTCACACTTGCAATTTTGACAAACCTTTTTGTAGAAAGCCTCAAAAACATCCTTGCCATGAATAAAACGAAACAGTACCATTATTTTATCCAGCGTTTTTTCCAGCTCCTCATCGGTAGTTCCTTTGTTACCAGAACGCAATTTCATGTCAACGTATTTTGCTAGTGAATAATAAAAACATTTTCAACAGCACGTCGATTTAATTAAATTTCAAACAGATCTCTTACCAATGAGCTCAGCTGGTTTGTTGGCACGTTGATTAATGAAAAATTCAAAAGCTTCACGCAAAGAATTTGTGAATTTCTCATTATGCTCAAAACAGTTTCTAACAATAACGTCCATTTTGTCTTTAAAGTCCAACAGATCTTGTACCATGCTCTTATCTTTCTCAGGATCAATGACAATTGTGCGTCCTTTTTTCTGTGATAAAAATACAATAAACAATTTGCAACAAAACTTTTGCATTAATAATTACTTTTATGTAGCCATTGAAGTTGCCGCACAATTCTGATGTACCATTTTTGACGCGACTTAAAAGGCCGTACAACAGTGTAAGATCGTTCAGTCTGTTGTCCTCTAGTAAAGAATCAAGGCCTTTTTGTAATATTGTCGTTAAGTGTTCGGCAAGCAGTTCCTTTTCAACATTGTATATAAGCGGATGTCTGAAAGCGTAACTGGTAATTAAGGACATATTCAATGGTTACACTCTTTAACTTACTTTGTGCTTGAATCTAAATAATGCAACAAACGTTCATTTTCCTCAGCCAAGCGTTTGTTAACATGTTGTAAATATTCTGGCACCTCCAGTTCCTGCATTTTGCGTTGACTTTCCGCTTTATACAATTGATTTGTAGCATCGAGGAACTTCTCTTCAAATGCATTGGTATATATTTGCAAATCACACAACATGCGCACAAGACTTTTTAGTAAGCCGCGATCTACAGTCGAGCCCTGGCGTTCTTTTTCGATTAATGTCAGCAATCCCTCGACGGTACGCTTCTGCACCATACTATTCTGGGCGAAATGAATGCGGAAGAGGTCCAGCCCCATGTCCCATATAGAGTGAATCGCTGAGTTTTGCAGTACATATGTACGATCCATGTACAAGAATATACTACGTATCATAATCATCTGCTGGCAGAACGACAGCCACCAACCATTGATTTTCTCCAATAACACCTTATTGTAGTACAAAAAGTTAATAATAATAAAATCAAAAGGCAGCCTAGGTACGTACCAATTTATCCATACTGCCTCCAGTAAGTTCTTTAAGCTTAATATTTCGTTTAACATGCTGCTCAGTCAGCTCTTTTAGTTTAGTGTAGAGCTGTGCATCCATTTTATGGCTACACATATTTACAACAGCTTGGTAGAGCTCCTCTAGTGAATATTTAATGGGTTTAGACAATTGTATGGCGATAACAGCCTCCTCGAGTTTAACATAAGTATCCTCAGAATAGTTATCGGGCAGTGTAGGTTTAGCTAGATTAAATATTTTTTATAGGTTATTTACCAATTTAACACATTAGCAGCACTTACCCTTAAAGTTCTTAATCACAATTTTCTTAACGTCACCCGGTTTGGTGTTTGGGTTAGCGCCCATGCGATTAAGAAGATTTGAGGTAGTTGAACGAATATCGTTGCCATGGTGCGCACCCAGCTTTGAAAAATTTGGCAGACGTTCACCGTTTGTGGACGCAGAATTCATATTTTGGGCGGAAAAGGCGCTCCTTCCCAAAGTTGATAAAGTATTTTCTCCCTTCTTAAGGCAAGCCGCAATATTTTCGGTATCATGCATTTCAGTAGCGTCCATTGGCTTATATTTCTTGGCAGCACTCATAATTTGCAAAGTAGCAGCAGACCCGGTTATTTGGCAGCGGCGCTACAAGGACGATTGCTGCCGGCTGCGGCTGGGACTACCCGAGTTTGCAAGTACTGTCAGCTACAATAACCGCGCCTCAAATAACTGACTGCCTGTAACCTATATCAATTGCTGGTGTTTTAGTTGGTCCAAAAAATTAAACAATATTTATGGTTTTAAAATGAGTACTCAATAAATTTCTATGCTCGCAATCAATTTGTTACTTCGCACTTATTTTTGTCGCCAAGTGGCTCGCAGCAAAAATGCTTCTGCGGAAGGCACCCTTTAAAATTTATATTTTTCACAACAATTCCAGACCAATAGAATGGATTTACTGTCTGTTAATTTTGATCGCAAATAAATAGAGAACTTTATAACACATTTGTAATTAGTTAATAATTATATTCTGCCCTGCACAAGCTGTAGAAATATGCTTTTGTTGCTCAAAGCAGTGTGACCACACCACGTAAAGTAAAAAAACAATTTGCCGTTCAATGTGCTATGACAAAATGACCATTCCAATTGAATTATTTCGATATTTTTATATCGATAACCGAATAAAAACAATCAAACTTTAAATAATATTATTGAAAAACACAGCAAGTCATGGTTTTGAAAAAACACAACCTTATGATTATTTATTTAATACATATAAGCGTTGAGTTTTTTTTTTTATTTATTTACATAATACAAGTTTTCTCGTTCATTCTTTTTCCTTTTAAATAAGCAACGTAAAGTATTTACTCAATATGCGTAAAAACAATGGTTATGAAATATAATGTTGTAAATTATAATGTACCTATATACAGATTTTTAACAAAAGGTGATGTGCTTGGTACACAATAAAATTATACAACTACTGTCTAATGCTTCTTCAATGTCATTTTTTGATTTCCAGTTTAACGCAATTGCCATTAATAAAAAAAAACATTGTTAAAATTTTGAATTGAACTCAAACTTGTGTCTAATAAGGTAGCAACTTTCAGATCTACAAAGGTACAAAGGATTATATAAGCACGTTTTATTTCAATATTACTGTACTCATATTGATTGTAATTTCTTTTTTGTATTGTGTATTTGCATTCATTTCAGTAAACTTTATATAACGTTGTTTATAAACTTTTCATTTAAATCCAACAGTTTTATGAAATAATATTTTTTTTTATTAACAAGCAGACCAGGTCAGCTATTTTTATTTATTAGTATATGGCAGCGTATAGTCAAGCATAATACATATCAATACTTAATTTGTTCGCTTTTATTAACATTAAAAATTTTTTACAGCAGGAATAACTTTTGCACACAGCGTAATGTTGCTTACCGAGTTATATAGTAAATAAGTTAGAAACTAGTTACAGCTTCTGTGTGTCACATTACAGGACATTTTAAGGTTTAAAAGCAGTCCACAAAACAATATTTGTGTCAATAAAAATGTATATTTCATGATGTATATACGTATGTGCATATGTTTATAGTAATAAATATAATTGTTTTGGTTGCCATTGATATATATAATATACTAAGTTTCACAATTTCATATAATACGCACACTTGACACCAATTTGTTTTGTGTCTCAATTAGTTCATGATTATAGTTACAATTTACAACTTAAAAGTAATAAATACGTACATATACATGTATCATTATGATTAAATTTGTGATATCGAGTGATAATAAATAAAATATATTTAAAAATTAAAAAAAAACCATTGCTCGAATTTGTTTTTATTTGATTAATCTGGCAGCATGTGTACGAAGCTAACTGGAAACATTCCACGACGCGTTGGTTGACCCTCTATAATACCTTCCATCCAGTTTTCATCATCAGTGCGCTCATTTAATACGATTAAGATTTCACCCTCTTTGAATTCCAGCTCGTCATCGTTATCTGCTACACAATCATACAATGCGCGACAGCGTCGTTGGCCATTCTAAAAGTACATAAATCAAATTAAATATAATTTTCAATCCATAATGTTTAATATGTTGGCGGTTAAGAAATAAATTTTACCACAACTTTATAGAGAGGATCTATAATTTGTTTTATCTATTAAGTTTTTTTTTTTATTACTTTTATTACTATATACCAATATACATGACAGATGTGTGTGTATAAGCACCAATTCTTGTCGCCAACATATGGGAAAATTGATTCGCAAATTTATTGGAAAATTTCATCTTTTGTTTAAAGAAAATAGTTTGGTATTTTTTAATAGCTTTTATTTCATAACTCGCGTTTTTATTAAATATTATTTTTGTCGCTGACTTACATAGCAAAATTTTCCAACAACTCCGCTCTTGACCACTTGATTGTCGGGTGACGAATTGAGACGATCATTATCGCTTGAAGAAATATTTGAATCCGCTGAATGATCAAGGCAACCGCCAGATGAATCCATGTCCGTTTGCCATGATTCGTAATCAGCAAAATTAGCCGATTGGTTTATAAGCTGTATGAAGACATTTTATTTAAATTTTGTTGCTTTTGCTTCAAATTAATTTTAATTTGTTAATTTAAATTATTTTATTCAAACAAAAACACAAACTGCAGTGGTTAAGGAAGCTGCAATCATATAGACGGCACATAACAAATAATCTTGTTTAGTTTTAACAATGCAGCATATAGAATGTTAGGTCAGCATAGTTTCCGAATTGTGCAATGATTTTGTTTGTTTTCTAGTTCACCCCATACGTATTGTTTACTAATTCTAACCTGAAGTTTTGGGTTACCGATTAATTGATATTTATCCCTTTTATTGGTCAGTCTTGAAATGAATACATAATGTTTAATGATTCACTAGTCTCGCGCCTACTTCTTGCATAGTGATTGTATCCTACTTTTCGGTGTTGTGACAGTTAGTTCGGTCATGTAAGTTATTACTCTCGGAAACTTTGCGTAGCGTTAGCGCTGATGAAATACACACGTCACATTTGTGGCAACAAAAAGGTGATGCAATCATTTCGAAAGTATTTAATGGAAATTTATAAATAAATGAAATGTTGTTTGGGCCAATTACCGTTTCTTCACTGGACTGCGCTAACCTTAATATGTTTTTATATTTACGCTGAAATTTTCACATACTTTTTAATAAGTTCTATTCAATAATTATTGTGAATGTGTTTAAAGTTCTGCCTTTCTACAAATGCCAAAAATGGCAACTTACTTTTCGTGGCGGCGCTATGGGGCCCTCATCCATTGAGCTGATACTCTCATTTGATTGTCCGTTCGAAATTTCACGTTCTATTTAAATTATAACATTAATTTTTAAAGGGAAACAATTTTTAATATAATTTACCAGGCGGTGGTCCGGGTGGCGGTATTTTTGGTCGCGTTAACGCCGACTTGTCCACATGTTTAAGTGTAGGCAATTCGCCGGTTGGTGGCAATACCAATTTTGCGCCCGCTAAATTTATATTGCGATTAAGCGACTCACCACTTGGAGAACGTTTATGACCAAATGTGGTCATTGATGTTAACAAATTGCTATTACTGCCACTTCCGGCGCCACTTGTGTCCTGAGGCAGTGCTGTTTTATCGTAACGATCATAACCAAATCCTGCTGAGCCGCCAGCTATACGTGGACTATTATCAACTGAACGCAAGTGCGGTAGTGTACCATACGCAACATCAAGTGATTGATTTTTGTGATTAGTTGCGCGTATGTCATTAGTTTCGAAATTTTGCGAATGCCTTGGCGGATGGGGTAATGTACCATAAAATGAACCCGTTGCTGCATTCAAAATAGTACCAGGTGGCGGCGCAGGTGCTGTTCGTTTTTTCAACGAGTTAATGTTCGCTGTTGATGTGGACTTACGCGCTCCCGTCACATGTGCTAGTTCGTTTTGTACATTCATGTTCATGCTGTTGCGCGCAGCGCGCATACTCTGACTGGATGCCGAACTAGGACTGGATGCACCGCCACTAGTGCCACTGCTAACAACACCTATGTTGTTCCCACTGCCGCTGCCTAAATACTGCCCAATTGTAATGTGCTGTTTTGGTGATGTTCCTGCAGACTGTGTGTAGGATGGTAGGCCGGACGGCAGTGTAAATTGACGACTTGGACAATTGGCAATCGGACTAGAACTGGACTGTATGGAATCACAAGTGGACGAACGAGAACGCAGCACAGGTGAATCTCCTCCAGCAAAACTGGGTGGCCGTGAACGAGATTTCTAAATAAGAAAAAACCATGTTATAATCAATTAACAATCAAGCATTTGATGATTTTACATACACGCTCCTCAATAACTGTTTCATCGTCAGAGAAATCTGTAGAGCCATCTTCGTTGGGGAGATTCCAGTCGGTGTTTATATGATCAAAAGCGCTCTTTTCGCGTTTTATGGCACATTCAATCTAAGAAAAAAAATACATTTATGCAATAATTTTCTGATTGTTTTTCTGTAGGAATACGTCACAACCAGTTATATTCAGTTAAAACATTAAAACAAAAATTGTATTACTTACCAGCTCTTTGCATGCATTGTGTCCCATTTCTTTGGCTATATCTAAAGCTGTTTTGTTCTGGGAGTTTCTTAGCTCATAGTCAGCACCAGAGCGCAGCAGCAATTTTATGCACTCGCGCCTATCGTGCAAAGCGCACAAATGTAGCGCCGTGTTCTTTCCAGTCACATCAAGCAATCCAGGCGGATTTGTGGCCTTGTTAAGACCCTTTGGAGGCATGTTCTGTATAAGAAAATCAACAATGTGCAGCGTTGAGCCCATTTCGCGCAATACAGCCAAATGCAATGCCGTTTCACCAGCGTCTGACGAGGGCAAACAGCATGTGAGATCAGCGCCTTCAGCCCACACCTGCAATAACTGGCTCATGTCTGCATTGACTATGGCCTGCTCTAAATCACAGCGCAAATCGTTATCATCGGAGCATGTGCGCATCACATAACGTTTAGCAACGTATTTGGCACGAATAAAGTCATAGCGTTCTTCCCTGCATTTAATATTTTTAAGTTGAAAACTTGACTCATTAACAACAGTCGAATGTTAGATAACTTACATGGTACTTTCATGTGTCAGCTTGCCCTTACCAAGCGTAGCTTCCATAATATCATTAAGTGTACTGTTTCCCATAGCGCGCGCTATTAACAGGTTTGCTGTGGTCAAATTGTCCAGCGTAAGGCTTTGAATGCGTGAATGATGTACGCCTAAATCACGGTGAACGCCTGAACACTGTATACACACCAGAATTCCAAAATTTAAACTTATCCATGTGACATCGTTGCGTGAGCCGCAGTCGCAGCATTTGTCGTTGCCCGGCAGTAGTTGGACGTATCTGATAGAAAAGTAAATGCAAATATTTATTTTAGTATGGTTTAAATTAAACCACATCGGCTGCTGGCGATTGTTGTTTATAGCCCAAAGGGACAACGCCAATGACAACAGTTGACGAGTATTTAGTAAACAATATAAAAATATGTATACCTGATCACAGTCTTTTGGAGTTCTACCAAACTTGGACTCATCTGAGGATTTGCATGTTGGAATGCTTTTGTAAGCGCCTTTTCTTTGCAATTAACCAGCACAGCCATCCAGGCTTTTTGATCCGACTCATCTTCGGCTTGAAAGTGATATGGTCGATTATCTGTTGCAAGTAAAAAGATTATTATTTTTTCCGCAGCATTTGATTTTATTAACAAGCACATACAACTTATCAAGTCAAAGCCTCTCTTATCATCCGGTACCGGTTTAATTTGGCAGGTCAATAGGTTGACACGCGTTGGCGGTTTTGATTCATCCGCATGAAAAATATCCAGAAATCCATCACTAGTTACACGACAACGTCGCTTTTGCCAAACACGCCGCACTTTACCTTCGCTTTTCTTCAGCAAATGGCCCTGACGTGTTACCCCATGATGTTTATCGCCCTGCAACTGGTGCAGCGAATAACCTGTATTGCTGCCACCACGATTTTCCGAAGACGGCACATTATCTACACGTTCAAAGTCCGGAGTGCTGCGCAGCAGCGTTCGCAGATCCAGTAAATTGCGCCGATCTTCATCTTGTTTCTGTTTAATGACGTGCAACTTCTCACTCAAGTCTCCAATATATGTACCAAAGTGTTCAATGGTTTGTAGGCCATCCTTAAAGTAGCTGAGAGGTATAAAATATATATATATTACAATTTTTAAATATAACATTCGCGTAAGGCATCGACTTACTTATTAAGCGCATGATAATACTCGATAAAGTGCTGCAGCAGCTCAATTCCAGTTTTTGTTTTGATCTCCTTGTATTTCAATAGATACTGAAATAATCATGAATGTTCGTGTATTATATTTTTTATCTTAATATGGCATAACCTACCTCACAAGTCTGAAGCTGATAAAGTCGACGCTCCTTTTCCATTTCATCTGCCACTACGGCAGCATCAATTTCAGTGCGTACCATACCTGCTTCTTTGGCTTGGGCTTTCTTTTCTTTTTCGATTTTAATAAACTTGGCCTCGTAGTCCTTTGCCGCCTTATCAAAGGGTCTTTTCATGTCTCCCTTAACGCCGCGTAATTCGCTTTTAAGCATAGAGTCCACAGGAAACATTACAATATTATTAATATTTTTCATCTAAAAAAAAAAAATAGATTAAAACCAATACAAAGTAAAAATAATAGCAAAACATCTACCAGGGTTTTCATAAGCGCACTGAGTTCTTTGGTAACCACTGAGAACTTGAGGAAAGCGGCGCCTATGTCGGGCTCGTCCTGATCGATAACCTTGCCTCCCAAACGTTCCAAAGCTCTAACCAAAAACATTTCATTATCAACATGAGCTGTGAAAGAAAAATAAATTTCACTTTCATTATCTAAATCACTATCTACATGTTGTACAATTGTTTTCAGAACTTACTGTTTCCGGAATTGTGTATGGCTTTAACAGCTTTCTTAAGCTTCGTAAGACCCTCTCGGTCAAACTCCAAACGCTGAAATAATAGAATTAAAATTTTAGACAGAATATTTATATAAAATTTATAAATGAGGGTCTGTCTCTATTGATGTGAAAAACAATAGTTTTTTTTCTACAAAAGAACACTTAAAAACTATTCTACAAAATGTGGCTTACAGCTTGGATTTTGTTACAATTACATTAGGGTTTTTATGCTTAAAAATGTAGCTAATTCAAAGGAAAACTGAAAACATAACAGGTATTGGCTTATTTGTAGTCAATTTAACTGGTACCTGCTTATAATGAGTGCAACGGAATTTCAAAATGACTAAGAGCGAATCTTTATCAACTTTTTATTGGCGAAACATTTGTGATTTTGTAACGCGAATGTCTATTTAATCATAGTTCGCTAAATAGATTCGTTCGTTTTATTTTTTTGTAATTAATGTAAAGGCTCATGGTAATATTAAATAATTTATACCGGCTAATATGTTGGATTAAGTATGCAAAAATTGGATACAGCGTATGCAATACGTGTGCGCATTCGCGCCAACATTACCATGAAATTATCTTTATTTTATTTGTAAGTCAAAATAAACAAACAAGCATCTAAAAAATCACCCATTACATGAACAAATTGGTGTCCAATTTCTTTTGCCTGCATAAAACTCTTGCTGCGGAAACTGAGCACAAACACATTTTTTGTGAAATAAAGCTGTTAAAAGATAATATAATTAATTTCTGTATTTGCCTTGGAACATAGTTAAAGCTATTTATACCATTCATTACCAATCATATTAGCACGATAAGATTACAAAAAGTAATAGTAAAATTTATTTCCAATAAAATACATGTTAAAACGAAATGTTGAAAATTTCAAGTCGCTAAATTTTTATTAAACTCAAAGTAATGTTTTTACTTCTTTTTTTCACACTTTGCGATTCTACTGAAATTGTGGATTGTGTAGATTATAGCTTATATTGCCTTGCTCTCGTAACCGCTAGACCCACTCTTGCAGCAGTAAAATCCCTCTTACAAGTAACAAAGAGCTGGACACTTATGCTAAAAATTGATTTGCAGATGTCGCACGAGGTTCATCTTGCCTGCAACCTCGAACGGTATTGTCTGATCTGCTTATCTTACTGGGTCACATGCAAATAGATACCTATTATTATTAATACTAAAGTTAACATAAGCTAACTTACGCAGTAAACATTGACATTCGAAAGGCTACAATTTTCAATTCGCAGAACTAGATTTTATGAAACACTGTTTAGACTACAGGTCGCTCACCCTTCGATTTCAGTTTTTACCGATTTAGACTATATTTTCGTTTATTTATAAAAACTGAAATATTATAAAGATACGTTATATGGATTACGTCACGTTTCGCATAAAAATAAGAGTGAAATAACGATTTTCATATATTTTTAAGTGCTCTTGCCGGTACACACAAGTTTGTCTGTCAATTGGACTTCACCTTTCTATCACCTTAAATGAAATGTTTTGTTTGGAGCGCATAATCATTCCCATTCCGTGACTTGCTTATCCTGAAACTAACTTGAGCAAATGTCTAATGTAACTTGCTCTTCCCCTCGGTAATAGTTTATTTTCTATTTTGTAGCTGTTGTCAATTCTGAACCTGGATAAAAATTCGCAAATTAACATTCTATTAACCAAAAGATATTTTTAACTTTTGTGGACATATGACATATCCTACAGTCTGCTTTGATAACATTATTACAAACTGTAGCATAATTAGTTAGCTTTGTTGAATATTGGTTTTTAGTTCAAGCAAATTGAGGAAGCATCAACTATTTTAAAGAAAAATTACATATCTACTTTTAAAATGTTTAAATGTATTAATTGTCGCAAGATTAATTTCCATGAATTCAAGGCATCAGTAGCATATTTGTCATGGATATAAAGGGTGCTTTTTAATCAAGCTACATTTTTTAGTAAATGCGTAGTGGTTTATGTGCAGTATGATACTGTCAAACACTTTCAGTTTGATCTACAATTTAAACATAAATCAAAGCTTACAAATTATTCAATTATATGATCAAAATTAATGCTCAGTATTAATGCTCTTTTATTTTATGGTCACTTGTTTAACCTTCTGAGATGACTACTCACAATGTAGTGACTGGATTTCACCCACAAAAGTGAATAAGCAAAACTGCCGCATTTGGAGTTGAAATGCAATCAGAAGCATTGTAAGAACAAACAATGCATCCCGAAGAATGCGCTGTTTGGTATGCATTATGGAACGTTGGCATCATTTTCTAAAGACGGAGATCGCCGAAACTATAATATGAATGAGAGGCGGGTACAATAAACAGTTTATTGGCGGACTAGTTCAGCCTAAATCATTTAATATAATGTCGGTCGAAACTATTTTTTGTGGGTCAATGTTAGGGCTCATGCAGGCCTAGGTTGCGTACTATCCGCAAAACCAGAATATTATTTATTTGGGTATTTTATTTGGATTTATCTAGCAGTGGCATAGCTAGCAAATAATGTTTGGCTAAAGAATCGCTGTTAATTAATGACACCGCAGATATTGATAGGAGATATCTCCATGCTCAGGGGATTATATCTATCGTGTCACTAAAATAAAAATTGCATACATTTCTTTGAATTTTGTGTTTATTTAAACCTTAATAGCAAGCTTTTAAAAAGTAACCTTTTATAAATAGCGTGCAATTCGAATTGCTCAGCAAGAAGCTATTATTTAATTCTATTAGCTCTGTTTTCAGTCAGTAGTGTGCGGAGACCAATTTTTTTGTATTACGTACAAATAAAAAAAGACTAAAACTCATGTTGAAATAAAGAGTGACTTAATAACATATTCGGCATAAATACTTTACGGCTTTATCGTACGTATTTCCGCCTGCATTGCTTTATCTTCATGCAGTGAGGAAACAGTTGAATCAAAATCAACTGTGTATGGAATGCTTTCTGAGAACCGTAAAACAGTTTGTGTAAAAAACAAAATCACATTAATTTTTTTAATTCTAAAGTGTCATGCATCTTCTGTGTTTTAAATTTAGCCAGTTTAAGCAAATGGGCAAAATTAACTGGGCCAGACTTTATGGCCATTTGATGACAATGGTTCTCTGGCATTCTAGTCTTCACAATCTTATCTTGTACTCAATCATTTTCCGAGCATTAGTATTAAGAATGTGAATATAGGCAATGCCACTGCACCTGTTAGAACAAATTTTTTAGTATATATTTTACATTTTGCATTGGAAAGAGTTACGTAAGGCAGATGGATATGTTGTTATTAAGATTTTTTTAGATAACCAATACTATCTTTAAATTAATGACTGCAATAAACTTAAAGAATAGAAATCCAAACTGAGTCTGCAATATTAAAGTAGAATCTACCTAAGTCTTACCAAAAGCTAAGAATAATTAATAAAATGATTTGGCTTAAAAAATAATATCACCTTTTTTAATTAATTTTAACTTACCTCTTCCAGTATACCAATCGTCTGACGGCAATCCGGCATGCGCGAGGCAAATGTCGATGTTGTTGGTGAATTGTAATCATCGCGAGTCTCCTCCACGAATTCTGAGATACCAATCAATGCTGGTGGCATTTTGGTCTTAGTGTCACCTTCTCACGAAATACTAGGAGCAACAACTATAACAACAACAACTCACGCCCAAGGACGCGCACACAATCAAAGGCAAGCGGCTGCACAGGCAGCAAAACACAAAAAAGAATTAGGGACCGATGGCTCAAACGAAAACGAACACGATAGAACGAAACGCAATAGAGGCGTATAATGTATGAGGCAAAATAACTCTACGACTTTGACACGAATGTATGCTGTTGAGCCAGATGCAACGAAGGATCACACGAACTAACAATTGTAGAACCACAGGCAGCACAGAAGGGATATATCAAACAAATTTTCGTGTGAATTTCTTTGCGTTTGTATGCGAGGTATTTTACTTTATTGTTGATGTCACAGATAGTATTAATGTTGGTGGAGCACAGGCCACAATATCTTAGCAATTGTGCACCCACCGCATTTAATTTTAAAGAATATTGTTAAATATTTTACAACTTTTGTTGTTTTGCTCTTTTCTTTGATTGGCATTCACTGCTATCGTGTTTACACTGTAACATCTTGTTAATGATTTATATAAATTTTTCAACTGAAACTAACACGACTCGCCCACTTGCTCGCCTCATCTTGTCATTTAGCAGAAGCAGCAAATTCATTCGAAGCGCAATTAACGTTGGAAAAGAGAGAAACGCGTTGCTGCATAGGCAATATCATTATTTTAGAGATTAACGTTTTAAGCACAAACATTTTTCTATAATGTGCACATAGCTATTTTATTCTTTTCTTATTACTTATACGCTGAATTGTTAATAACAATTTGCAATTTTGTGCTGCTGGCGTCGTTTCTGTAATGAATGGTATATGGTCATCGTAATATCGAATCGATTATGTCCGTAATCGATATGTTTTACCGAAGCTACTTATCGTTAAAATATTCAACCAATTATTGCCATATTAATTAACATAATTTTGTACTCATCTACATAATGGAAATTACAATTAATTATTTTTGGTGCAGAAACGAATTAAATAAATTGTGTTAATACACGATTTATACGTATCAATGCAACAAATATCGCTCAAATAGATACATTATTTATCGTCGAAATATCGATGATTTTAATTTTCGATACAATTATATATTACTTATATGCGGTCCATGCGCTCCGATAAAGTGAGTGCTTGCAAAAAGTCTGCATTATTGTGCTAAAAAGTATTTGAAATGGCTGGAAAGCGCCAAGCTACGTCTGACCTAAACCATCAAAATTGGGACGATGAAGTCGAGCCGGAAGATCGTGGTACTTTTAAAACGGCGCCCGCAGAAGAGCTTAAGACGCGCACTATTAGAAAGGCGACACGACGCAGCGTTGCCGGCGCTGGTGGAGTTGTGGCAGCTGGTGGCATTGAGGACGAACCCGAGAAAAAAAGCGTATTTAGTGGATTTGCAGGCAAGAATTACAATAACAAGCGCTCGACTGAACATTTTTAAAATGCATTAAATTTTTTAAGGTTTTGGAAAGCCGTCAAGTGTCACGCAAAGTGGTTCCCAGTTTGCGTTTTTGGCTAAATTGCCTATAGTATCATCTTCTGATGCACCCAAGGCTTCTTTTAACTTCACACCTACTTCGAACACTTCTGCGAATACTGTTACTACTACCAAACCAACACAATTTTCATTGGGAGACAACAAATCTAACTCAACAAGTACTTCAATTTTTGGAAATACAACAGTACTTAACGATGCAACTAAGACGACCATTAGCGCGTCTACGTCGACTTTTGGTACAACTGCAGCCGTAAATAACAGCTGTGATGAAACAACTAAGCCTAGTTCAAGTCCGTTTCCAAAACCATCTTTTGTAAAGCCAATAGTGAAGCAATCAGTCCAAGGTAATGGTCCAGAGTGTGTTAATGAAGCTATTAGTGAAGAGGAGTATTTCCAAAAGGTGGTAGAATTGAATATTGACGTTTTAGATTTTATTAAGCAGTGTTTAGATAAAAACCAATGTTGCATTTTAACTCCCATTTTCGATGATTACCAGAAACACTTAACCCGTCTTCAAGAAAAGAATAAAAAGGGAAACGAGTCGAATACTATAGTTCAAAATCCACCATCTGCTGATTCATTTACAATCAGTAGTAGTAGCACGCCCGCCAGCAGTACCAACATCTCTTCAAGTACACTATCTCCTACAAAAAAGCCAAACTGTACAATCACCAGTGGCACAGCCACAATGACGGCCACCGCTCCCTTATTTTCGTTTGGAAACACGCAGGCTTCATCCAGCACTTCGGATTTATCATCTTCGAGCAATAATATATTCAGTATGAATGCTGCCAAGTCTCCCGTTGAAGGTAAAAGCACAGAGTCACCGAAGGCTGGACTCTTTAGTTTTAGCACTAAAGACGATGCTACCAAAAGTGAGAACAAAAAATCGCCACCTAAAACAAACGGTTTTAGTTTTGGCTTAAAAGCAGCTGATGGACGCAGCACATCGGGGTTAACGTTTTTAAAACCGTCTACTGACACAAAAGAACCCGTGTCTAGTGGGTTTTCTTTTAATCCGGTGCCAAGCTTCTCGTTTGGTAATGTGAAACCCAATCCAGTCACTGACGTCGAATCATCTAAGGCTAATGAGGACGAGGAAGACGATGCACCACCAAAAGTTGAGTTTAAGCAGGTAAAACTTAAAAAAAAAAACGATAAATGACAAAAGTTATAAAGCGAATTTCATTTATTATCATAGGTTGTTGAAGATGATGCCGTCTACTCAAAGCGCTGCAAGGTGTATGTAAAGAAGGAAAAAGACTATGTTGAAAAGGGCGTTGGAACATTATTCTTAAAGCCGGTTAAGGACTCCGAAAAGACTCAATTGCTGGTACGCGCTGACACCAATCTTGGGAATATTCTTGTTAATATTATACTTAATGAGGCTATTCCATGCCAGCGCTTGGGTAAGAACAATGTTATGATGGTCTGTCTACCCACACCCGACGCAACGAAAACCACCATGTTGCTGCGTGTAAGGTCTAGTGACGAAGCCGATGAGTTGTTGGAAGAAATCAACAAACGCAAATAAAGAAGCTTCGTCAGTAGTAATTATTTACACATTTATGTTATATTTCATAGTTTGAACATTACACATATGAGAATAAATTGAAAAAAAAAACACTGTCATTATCAATTAATATTCATTATTATCGATACTTTACATAAATCATAAAATTAAATTCTCAATGGAAATTAGATAATTTCAAAAGCTTTGGTAGGTACTTTAGCACTTCGCCGGCCATTTTCTGTTTTTCGTTGGCATCTATGAATATATATACAATATATATTTTTTATAAAATTGATTGATATTTTTCTGTTACTTACAAACGACTTAAGTCAAATTGATCATCTGAAGCAGCAGCTGTTTCATCCGCTTTGGTATCATCCAACAACATAACACTATCATCAGATGCCGAATCCAATATTTCTTCAACTTCTTTATTTCTAATAGAATCAATTAACTTTGTTGATAGTTTTTCCTCGCAATCTAAATCCAATATTTCGAGATTTTCTTTATTTGGAGCAGATGGTTCTGGTTTATGCATTTCATCATCAGATTTTGTAGCTTTTATAGTTATTTTAATGTCAGGAGCTATCGATTTTGTATTTTTGTGAACCGTTTCTGTAGATGTCGCACTGTCGCCAACTGAATGTGAACCCTCTGCAGTTGAAGCAGCTACTAAACTTTGGGGTGCTCTTATTAAAACGTTCTCTATTATTTTACATTTTTCTAATTTTTTAGGAATCAAAAATATGCGGGGCTTAATACCATCTAAGTTTATGAGTTTGCAACGAAACTGTTTGCTTTGCACTGGATTTTCACTTTTGGTCAAGGCAGTAACAGACCTTGAATCTGCCTCTTGATCTGACACGTCTCCATTAAAGATAATGTGTTGTTTTGTCGAGCCGCGCTTTATGTTTTCTTTAAAAGTTGGCCTACTTGGAGAAGGTATTTTCTTTGTGGAATCCACGTTTTCAGCGCTGTTAAAATCTGCTATAATTTCCTTATTTGATTGTGACATTTTGCTGCTGCATTCCTTTCTCTTGCGCATTTTCTTTCCTTTATTTTGCAAGTCAGCCAGTTCTTGCTGCGATACGTTAACAAAGTCCATCGATTCAAGAGAGGTATTAATTGTGGCATCCGCAGAGCGTTTACGTTTTCCTTTTAAAGTTTTCGTACGCACTTCGTCGGCGTTTTTCAATTGAAAGACCCTAAAAAAATATAGACAGACTTAGTTAAAAAATTGTATGGGATTTTTTAAATTTGTTCTTACTTCAGTGTCATAGTTGGTTTCAATATTTGTATTGACTCCTTCGGTGGTAGAAAACAACCATCGTTGGTTAGCAAACTTATATTTTCCTTTAAATACTAAATTAATTTAATATAAATATCAAACATAAATTAAATAAACTTTTACCAATCTAAAAAGTTTTTGTATATGATCCTGCAGATCCATGATTCTATTCCATGACGCATCAATTAACAATAAAGAGCACTTCCGTTCGTCATTAAAAAATATTGAAAGATCTACTTTTATTGTAATGCTTTGCATTTTTAATGTGTTTAAGTTGCACAAATAAATTATTTAGCTTTGTGCCGGCAACAAAAATTATCATATACTTGTTTCGATTTATCGACAATTGACAATCAACTTTGTGAACTTCATCGATAGTTATCGATAGCTTAGAAGCACTTCTTGTGTATTCCAACGAAAACAAATAAGTCTTATCTCATTAAATTTAAGCAGCATTAACCATGGTTCCGATTTAGCGATATGACGTTATTGATATTGTGGCATAGCGATTCCATATAATAGAAATCGCACGTTCTTAAAAATGAGCAATGAGATTGACGAAGGAGCTGCAGGCAGTGCCGTCGCCACACCTTCGACAACGACTAGTCCAACTGGGCCACCAGTAAAGCGCAGCTGGTTTCACTCTTTAACAAGGCGTAGGAAGTCTGACTCAAAGCAACCAGCTAGTGTCAATTGCGCAGCCACACATGCTCAACTGCAAAATAATAACAATGAATTGTGCCCTGTTGAAGTGTCGATTGGACCAAGATCTAGCACTACAACATGTCAAAACAGTTTTGATTCTGCAGCAACTAGTAGTGACTGCGGCTCGCGTAAGCGAAGGGACAAGAAAAATATGTTTCAGCGCATACGTAAAAAAATGAGTCAAGGCCTAAGACTAAATTCACTTCGAAACTGGCATTCTGATGACTGTGATACTGATGGCGGCACCACTGATGCAACCTATGAATTCTTATCACATCCTCGTATTGAACCTTCTTTGCCATTTACTCACGATTACTTGCGTTTTATACAGAAAAAATGGCTGGATCGCACAGATACACCAAATCAAGTAATGTTTAAGGCCTGCTCTGAGATGCTTAGGTAAGTTATACATGGTTATATGTTTGATTTTGGTGCAAATTTTGATTTTTATAGTCAAGTCTGGTATTGGGGCGAAATTTCTCGAAGAACTTCGCAACGTGAGCTAAGTGACAAGCCGACAGGTTCCTTTCTGGTTCGTGACTCGGAAACTATTGGCTCCCAGTTTACATTGAGCTTCCGAATAGCCAACGTTACCCTACATTATCGCTTAGAGTACCGAGACAACTACTGGCACTTTGAGGAATTAAAATACGATTCTATTGTCGAAATGATTGAGGACATATTGCATCGCTGCACAAATAACAATTTCGTATGCTTTGTTAAAGTGCCCAATGAGATGCAACCACCATTTCCAGTGATTTTAAAGTATCCACTAAGCAGATACCTAAACATGCCCAAGCTTCAAGATCTGTGTCGTCGCGTCTTACAGCGTCACATGTCTATGGATGAATTAACCAAATTGCCAGTGCCAGCACAAATGGTAGAGTATTTATCCATTGAGCGTGAATTGGTATTTCAAAGTTGAGCTGCTGTGCAATGCGGCAACTGCTGGTATAAGCTTTAAAAGGGAGGGAAATAAACGCACAAACAAACCAAAGATATGGATGGATTAATGCGAGTGGACCTCTTAAAGTGAAATCAAACAATTTTCCCACTAAACAAGCACAAAATCACTCTTTCGTGTCTCCATACGATAATACAAAGCAACTTAGCGCGCACTACTATGACAAGCATATATATTGTATTTTATTCTTTATCAAATGGATATGCTTTTACTCTAGGTATTAATAAGTCCACTAGTATTGTAAACTTACAATATACTCCGTATGTGTAATATGCTATAAGTATACTGATTTGGTATTTTATAAAATTAAAACTCCTTAGATAGTCTGTATGTAGTATTTATAGTAAATGATATATATTACAAACTGGATTTTTGTTACTTGACTATAATTATGATTCCTAATGTCTTACTCTCTCTGAATTTGATATTAACATATGTATGTGTTTAGGGTTATGATGGCGTAAAATGTTAAACTGAATCGTTAAATACATTGTTACATTATTTAATTTAACAGTATAAACAAAATAAATTCATTTATAATATATTTTACAATAATAAAATACACATTATTTAAGCCAACCGATTTTTTAGATTTTGCAAATTAATCTAAGCCATCAATGAAGGCCTCGATCTCCTTATCGTGTTGCTGCTCATTTTGTTCATCGACGTGCTCAGTATTATCATAAATACGGAAAGCATTAAATTGCCCAATCTTCTCACCATTAACGTAATGATAGCTATAGAAACAATTTCGACATAGGTAAGCCGGATCATGCAGCTGTCTATTCGAATGCTCGACGATAAAGCAATAGCTGCGTACGCCGCACAAATAGCAAGCTCGTCTATTAAAGTTATTGAAGGATTTTAAATAGGGATATAAGCTGTGATGTGGGTGTTCAATACCAGGCATCAATACTTCAATTTGTGAAATGACAAACAAGTGCTCACAGTTGCCATGATGTAGATAATGCAGCGGCATTCCAGGACTTACAGTGAGATCTATAAAACGAGTAGTTTCCATTTTGGCAACTTGAAATTTTGTATCTTGAGTTCGAACTGCAGTCTCAGCCCACTTAATGATACTTGCTGAATAATCGCAGTTGTTTGGATTTCTGGTGTCATTGTAAAATGTGTCATTTATAAAAAAATATGCGGGATTTGTATCGAGTACTGGCAAAGGAGCTTCTGGATCATTGCTAATGTCAACAAAACGTTTGCCTTTGCATACACAGGATATCTTATCGCGCAGCTCAGTGAGCAAATTAGTGCCAAGACATAAGAACTCCTCGAAAAATACGGGGTTTTCTACTTTGAATCCACGATAGGAAGCTCGTGGTGGTCTGTAACAACGTACGCTTATTCTCAGATTATAATCTTTGGTTATTTCTGCTGCGGTTGCCGGTGCAGCAATATTCTTGTAACTGTACGGTGTGCGTTTAAATGGGTTTTGTACAGACGACCCCTTACGTACGCTTAATTGCTTAAATATGTTTGGCATATTGTTGTCATATGAAAGATTTGTAGCATTTTTACGTGTAGTCTCTAGGCCAAGTTGAAATTCTACTGTAGCACTATCTTCTGGCGAAGCAAGTAAATCAAGCGAGCAGCTGTGCAAATATGGAGAGCTTTTTTCATTTGTTTTGGGTAAATATTTGGTAAATTGCGCAAGAAAATCACCAAGTGCAATTTTGTTGTCCATTGTGCTAAAATAAAATTGAGCAAAAACATTAATAGTTACCTTTCATTTGTGCGCTTACAAATAATTCAATGCTCACCTTTGCAATTAATTTTCGTCAATAAACTTTCTTATTGCGTCCTTATAATTAATGTTTAGCTTTAAAGTTTGTTGATTGCTTGTATCAATTGCAGTTTCGTTTGATTTTTCTAAATTTTGCGCATCTTTTGGTAATTTTTCGACGTAGACTCGTTTAAAGTTGATTACTTTATTCGATATATTCATAATATTGTATCGCTGCTGACATGTAGGCTCAAAGAGTGCATCGCTGGGTATGCTGCTGTGATCTTGCTCAAAAAATACATTTGTTCCCATTGCCAGATCATAAGTGCCTAAATTTATAGTAAATAATTAATAATAAAATTATAATTTAATTTTTACAGCACCTTTGAATATATTGCCATTGATTTCAGCCATGGGCGTGCTGCTCTCTATGCCAATGATTTTGATGGCAGCATCTTCATGTTTCAACTGATAGGGTGCAAGCTGATTTTTAAAATCCGCAAAAACCAGATATTCAGTTTCCTCAAATTCTGAATCCGAACTGCTCATTACAAATCGCAATAATGTCAAGCTAATGGCTTTAAAGTAATAAATACAATTATGTGCAGTACAAAAGACATGCGATAGTCCAGTGTAGTATAACGTTTCAAAACTATCGAATTACAATACGGCAATGTGTCATCTTTAGGGCGAATTATATTCGCTTCATTGACAAGTTTGTTTCGGTGGCAAAATTTGTACAGCGTGTTCTGACATAAGTAGGCATTTAATAAATAATAATTTAACTGGTAGAATTTCCAATTGCCTTTGTGTTTGATAAGTGCAGCGAACGCACGTTAATCAAATCAATTTCAACGCCGACGCTGTGCGCCAGCCCGCACTGTTTGTGGAAAAAAATCTGCAGGCAGCAGCCATTTTGAGCGAACTTGCGAACGTCAGAGCGATTCGCCGCCTTTATAGTATATTTGACGTATGTATGTAGGTGCTGCAAAACGTATAAAAAACAATTTATATTTTACATATTAAAGCAATAAATTTATTTATTGCCATTGTATATATAATTTGCAGTAATTTCGATTTTATTTTTAACAATTTCTACGTCTTTGGTTCTTTTTCAAAAACGCGGCGCTTCGTGTGTAGTGAACAACCCCTTACTGTTTTGAGCTTTAAGCACGCAATACCAAACTTTATATCAGACAATTAATTTTAAAATAAAATCAAATACAATGGCCGATGAAGATATTACATTAAACGAAGACCAGCTATTGGAGTCGTTGGACGAAACCAATGGCGAGCAGGAGACTGAATTAGTGACTGAAGCCGAGGTAAGTGAAAACTTTTAAAGTGAGCGCCAAATAAACAAGTTTATTGCATGCAACTCAAAAGCACAAAATACACAGAGCTTTTAAGCTCGCGCAACAAAAGCCGACGCCACATGCAGACGCCATTTTCGAAGCGTCGCCGACAAATACTTGTGTTAGTTGCTTTGAGTGTCTTACTTGAATGCTTTTTAAATTTAAATAAAACTATAGCATTTTTTTTTTGTTTTTCCTTCACCAAATAACGTTACGATGAATTAAACAGGAGGAAGGCAATATGCAGATTGATCCAGAGCTAGAGGCCATTAAGGCAAGGGTAAAGGAGATGGAAGAAGAGGCGGAAAAAATCAAACAAATGCAGACAGAAGTGGATAAACAAATGGCTGGTGGCTCTACAACCGGCTTAGCTACTGTGCCGCTATCTCTTGAAGAGAAGCAAGAGATTGATACGAGATCGGTGTATGTTGGTAATGTAGACTATGGTGCATCAGCTGAAGAATTGGAAGCACATTTTCATGGTTGTGGCACTATCAATCGGGTTACAATACTTTGTAATAAAGCCGATGGCCATCCAAAGGGATTTGCTTACATTGAGTTTGGCTCTAAGGAATTCGTAGAGACAGCATTGGCCATGAATGAGACGCTTTTTAGAGGGCGACAGATAAAGGTATGAGGCTGAAAGTTTGGGTGCTTCTCTATATTACAACGTTTAAATTTTTAGGTGATGTCCAAGCGCACCAATCGGCCAGGCCTGTCCACAACAAATCGATTTGCCCGTGGTAGTTTTCGTGGTCGGGGTGCACGCGTTTCCAGAGCCTGTTGTCACTCCACCTTTCGAGGCGCACGACGCGCAATGTAAGTTAAAGTGGCGCAGTACACTAATTTGTCTGGTATGCGCTAATTCCGGTCTGTTTTTCGTTTTAGAAGAGGTTACCGTGGCCGCGCCAATTACTATGCACCCTATTGATTATTGTTTTATAACTTTTAGTAAGGTAAGTGTTTTTTTTTTTTTAATATTAACATTTCATTGCAATGGTACGACTGAACTTACATCAGGTTTATCAAAATAGTCTGAGAATTTACGATATAGTTTTTGTAGAATGAATATACAGGGACTGAGGATTTAATGCATACCGATAATTATTTTTAAGTCAATTTAGTTAGAGTGCAAGTGATTATTGGCTAACTGAAACAAACTATTTTAAACAAACATCTACCAACTAAAATTTGTACATAACAAGATCGTGCAGCCGATAACTTTTAAAATATTAATTTAATTTTAGGCCATTAAACTTTGCATTTTAAATTTAAATTAGTTTAACTTGAAAAAAATATTGTCTTCTGTTTGATCAGTTGAAAACTTCGCAAATAGTTATATCTGTTCAATATGTTGGGAGATTTTCAAAATTAATAAGGCGGGACAACATAAATGTTGATATGCGGGGTGCCACCACAGACTCGCGTCAAACTGTTTAGTTTTCTTTGTAACATTTATTTTTAATAAAACTACTACATATTTGATTTCAGATTTTTTTACTATATAATTTCAAAAAACATTATTTTATTGCCAAAACTTCTTTGTAAAATAAAAAAAAAAAAAAACTTGGAAAAGAAAATAATAAAAATGCCAACATTACAAAAAAAAATTTGTAAAAAAAAACAACTGCAGCAACGAAGCAAATTCATTAAAACAGGCGCAAAAAAGGTGAATCCCCAAAAAATAAAAAATAAAATAAATACAACATGGGATAAAAATAAAAAACATGACTTGGCTATAATGTTTTTTGAAGCACCAGACACCAACACCCCTTTAACAAATTTTATTTTTTTCAAAAATCAGCAAACGATAGAGAAAAAAAAAATACCAAAATACAAAATATTAAAAATAACAAAAAAGTTGGAACAAATGAGACCCACGTAAAAAATGAAACGAAGAAGAAAAATGGCAAAATATAAAATATGTATTGAAGGATGAAAATAAAAAAAGAAAAGAAAAAAGAAAAGAAAATAAATTCTGACACGTGGAAAAGATGAAAACATAAACTAAAAAAAATAATATATTAAAAAAAACAACTAAATAATTAAATCTATTCGAAAAAAAGTATAAAGAACCCAAGAAATTTAATTTTACTGAAATGATGAAATATAATCAAATTAAAAAACTTATCTATGCCTTTCCTTTGGGTGGGATAAGGAATTGGGTTGATGGCTGAAAATCTTGCAGAAAACTTATTGTATTGACTACAATAGCAACAACAAAAATATGTATGTAATAATAATTTAAATAAAACAACAAATTTTCAAGCTCACTATAATGTGTTTTTTTTTGTTTATTGTGCAGAACCAAAAATATCTTTGTTATTCATATTGACATTGAAGTGGATAATGCGATGGTGGCTTGTTTTGCTCGATTTAGCAGCTTTTTCAACTGCGGCGGCGTCCATGAGTTACATCTGTTGATAGTTTGTGGGACGCTTTAGTTCTTCTTTTGGACAGCTGCCTGTACCAAAGGCAAGTTCTTGCTGAGGAAGCACTTGAAGCCGCGGAAAGCCCAGACATCAGCTGTGCTCTTCTGCTCGTTTTTGTCAGCGCACTTCTCAATGTCGGCCTTCAAGACAGTCTTATCATCTTTGCCCTGTCCAAGTTGCTTAACTAGGTTCTCAACATTGAAGCCCTTGGTGTCATCAAAAAGTTCGAATTTCTTGAAAATGCACTTGATGTAGTTGCGTGTGATCTCATCATCGGGATAGTCAAAGGTCTTGTACTTGGCAATCAATGCCTCCGTCACTTTCTTGGCCTCAGCGCACTCCTTACGTGCCAATTGCAGATCTTCGGCTGTACGCAATTTGTACTCAGCGGCGGTAGCCTGTCCAAAAATATAAGTTTAGTTTATGTCAAAGGCTGCTCAATACTGCTTCTTACCAAGCCAATCAAGGCGCACAGCATAATAGCAACAAAGGTTTTCATTTTGAAGGATATTTTTTTTATAAACAGCTTATAGCACACGAGTCTAGCTTGTAGGTCTCCAAAAGAAAACTGCTGCTGGCTTAGTGCATTGCACAGCTTTTTATACTTTCCGAGGCGCTGGACAGCGTTCACCCGAGCCTCTCTCAATGTTCAGTTTGGTGGCGAGGCAAGTGTACTTGACGCCCACAACAGCGGGTGGCGAGGCGACATTAGTTTGAGTGGGGCGCAATTGAGTCGCGCTCTACCCCATATTGAATATTCAATTTAAATCTCTTAAGCAAGGTTTTTGACTCGGCCTATGGAATAATAATACATAAAACATTTGAAAAAAGTATTTGCTGTAATTAACTTAATTTGTCTAGCATTTTGGTGCTGATATTAAAAAGATCAACTGCATATTATGTCACTGGGAACTGGGTCACTCACCACCCCAACCGAGTCAGTATGTGCATAGGACACATCTTGCTTGCATAAGATTTACGAGACTTAACTGCATCGCGAGCGCATTGTCCAACGCATATACTGAAGCATATTAAAAATTTTGTATTTTACAAAATTAGCATAGATTATTGCATTTGAATAACGTATTCATTTAGGCGAAAATCAGGTGACTTGACACAAAACAGATCATTATGAGATGCAACAACAACAGCAGCATCATTATCTTAATTGAAGTCGACCCGACTCCTGTGGGAATATCAAATTAACAAAAGCGCGCAGTAGCTCAAAAGATAAAAAAATAAAAATCTGCTTAAATGCAATTATATCGCCAATCGGGGGGTCTTCTAATGGAAAACTACTGCTGAAAAATGGTATGCTGCACATTACACTTTGGAAATCAAAATTCTTGGTTATTGTGAGTGAATGCAAGCCTTAGATTAGTAGCGTTTTTACAAACATTTTTTATTTTAAATTATTAAATGATAAACCCCCTTTCAAAACGTGTTGAACTACGCTTTGAGATCTATTTTATTAGTATCTGTCGCATCATACAAATGTTTCTGTATATCTGCCCGCTTGTTTATGCGCTTTTGTGTACCAATATGTTTTCCACTCTGGATTCAGCCCACGGCATATTTAATAAGCATTAATTGAATTGGCAAAATTACGCTCACAAATATGTTTTTTACCCTGTACTAGCACTAACAATGGCATAGTATTTTTTTCCAGACACTTCTGGATCTCTTCAACGATAAACAAATTGGCACCAACAATGACAAGCTATAACTCCATTTCTTTTTTGTATGCA
This sequence comes from Chymomyza procnemis, assembly GCA_035046065.1. NCBI lineage: Eukaryota > Metazoa > Arthropoda > Insecta > Diptera > Drosophilidae > Chymomyza > Chymomyza procnemis. The sequence goes on along the minus strand of JAWNOJ010000023.1, from coordinate 2,197,059 downwards.
ATCCAAATGATTTTATTATCCTAAATACTGATGTCGAAGGCCATATACCCTTCAAGTTGTTTAGTTTACTCTGCGGCAGAATCTACATATTTCTGAAGTATACATAATTTCTGTGTTGAGTAAAAATGTCAAAGTTAGAAATAATAGATTTCTGTTGTAATGCGGATTAATTCAGGGATCAGTATCGATTCTGTCACGTATATTTCGTGTGTTGATAAGATACAGATTCTGATTATCAAGAATCAGATTATCAATTAATGCAGTGAAACATCCTCAAGATGTAGAAGGAATAAGTGTAAAATCAATATAATTCCAACAAGAGCATCTCCAACTTGTCATCCAAAAAATAAGTTGTTGATAGTTGGCGTCTTTTGCAAACAAAGTACATATTCGTTTTGATTAAAATTTGTCCCTCAAATGTTGATTAACTGAGTATAAAGTGAGAGTGTCAGCAATAAATCAATTTGAAGGAAATTCTGTTTTTGGGTTTTTTTTGTTCCTAACAATAATGTAAAATTTTGAAATTAATTATTACAAAGTGAAACAGGTAAAACATTAAAGGATAATGCTATGGAAATAGTCACTAATGCTCAAAGGCTGATTACAAGATGCAGTCGTATATTCCGATTGCTCTTTTATTTCATCGAACATGGCTAAAGGCTAAAGTGCCCTTTTTTGAATGATAGAACTTGTTTCTGATAGTCGAGAATTCTATTGACATATCTATTAATGGTTATGCAGCATATCTTGTAGCTGAGCGTTAAATATATCGTAGGCACTGACTTTTTAAACTGCCGTCGTACAAACAGTTGCACCTAAATTTCATACTAATTTAATGTGTCATAATCTTCTTGTTACGTTGTACTACTACATGACCAGTAAAGAGTATACAGACACGCACTTGTTTGCCTCTAAATGAACCCATGCTAGTAATTTTATATTGAAAATTTTCCACTGTAATTGAATTCTATATAGAAATGTGTTCTCGTCACCATGTTGTCGTCGGCGGCAGTAGTATGCGAGGCCTGATTGAGTTTGGAAGGCTCCGCTGACATTACTACTAATATATCCTAAACAATGGAAATGATTCTTGAAAACTGACCACATGCCAGTAAATTCGGTGAAAAAAAAATATTGTGTGTGCTGCAATTGAAATCTTAATGTAAATAAAGTGTCGTCTAGAAGTCGACATTAGTAGTGAGCAATGTCTGGTTGATTCTAGAAGTCTCAAATAAATATAAACACACTCGTATAAAGCCTAAGTGACGGGGTTATTTTCCATGGAAAGTCTGGGCACTAGACAATGGCAGCAACTTTCTTAAACCTTGGAAACGCAGCTGCAGTTGTTAAATTATCCAACAACAGCTTCATATTTCAAATGTAATCGATAGATGCATTTGTACTTGCTGACAATCGATTCCCAGAAATCATCTACAACGGATTGTGATTAATAACACTTTCTTGGATTTGTTCGATTCACTTGCAAGCTATTTTCAGACAATTACGCAAATTCGAATAAAATAACTAATTAATACATAATACCTTCATTCTGTTGAGCTGTATAAAGTTTTTCCTTCACCTGCAAACCAAACAGAGTCATTTGTCGGTATTCATAGTAACTCTCAGAATCGATATCTAAGGTGCTCTGCGAATTTTATCAATTTAATATAATATATTCCTGTATATCGTACATCTGTGTTTTGGTCATGAAAGATTGCACGCATAAGCCATATTTTACATTTTCAGTATTCTTCAACAGGAATTTTTCTTTGTTCAATATTTATAAAAACGTAGAATAATTTTGAGATCAATTCTGTGAATCGACATATGGCGGTCAGTTCACACTCTTCTTGCCAGCATCATAAAAAAACAAAAATAAATTTTAAAAGGTTATTTTTTGCAAATATATTCTGAGTACTTGTTTTTACTGAATTTACATTTACATATTATTTCATTTATTTTAGTGTTTATCTATAGGAGATACGAAATATATGAAAAGATTTAGAAATACCGGTAATGTTATCAAATAGATTTCAAGGCAAATCGTTGATTTAATTTTTTAGTTGTATTTTGAGATCTAGTAAGTCTTTATTAATAAAAGACACCACCGTTCGGATTCTGCTATAGTTAACTTCGAACAGCTATTATTTGTGATATCTCTATACTCTCCATAAGGGGAATAAATTAATTTAAGTTTATTTATTTTGAGGTCTTATCTGTGTATTTACAAATGTTGAGTTAGTTTCATAGGGACCCGACCGTCTATGCAATATGTTCAAGGACTGATGCATATATTTGCACTTTAAAAAAGTCATATTTATTAATACAATATAATAATTGTTGTATTCATTAAATAGGTACACCAAAGCGCTGTTGTCCTTAGGTTAGGTTAGGTTAGGCCGGCAGGCCCCCGGGGGAGGGTTACCTCACGTAGATCAATGTGATCCTTAGTGGAACCGGAGTGTTTCGGCTGTGAGTCGTAGTCGTGGACAGATTAGCCATCCACTATGCGCGTATGTTTTGCGAAGGCTAACAGTTTCTGGGGTGGCCTCTGCGCCGTGTCCCTAGGAAGTTAGTTCTCGAGGTGAAGAGGGTAGGACAGTTGCATATAAGGTGTTCCAGGGTTTATCTCACCCCTGGTTCCCTGCATTTCCTGCATTCATCGTTGTTGGTGATGCCCAGCTTTTTGGCATGGACAGCGGTCAGGCAATGACCCGTTAGTAGGCCAAGCATGAGTCTGTAGTCCTTCCGGGTAAACTGCAAGATGTGCTCGACTAATTTCGCACATAATGCGAGCGGTTTTACAGTTTGTCGTGTTGTACCACCTTCTGTCGGTAGCGACTGCAGCCGATTCTTCTTCCAATTTGTGGTTTAGAGCCCTCAGAGGTATCCCTAGGTCCTCAACTCTCGCTCACCCTTCTTTGCTAACCTGTCTGCCATTTCGTTACCTTCAATGCCCTGGTGGCCGGGAACCCAAAAGATGCGCACCCTCTTGCGGGTGCTTAGCGCATCTAGTGAGGCCCTGCTTGCCAGTATACATTTGGAGTTGATGGCATTGATTGCCGCCTGAATGTCGACGAAGATGTTGACTTGGGGTTGGTGCAGAGTGAGCGCAAGTTCTGCAGCTTTCTTTATAGCGAACTTCCGGCTGAAATATACTGCAGTGGTCCGGTAACTTATATGACGCCTCCGTGGGTCTATGCAGTATACCGAAGCTCCCACTCCTGTGTCCATTTTGGATCCGTCCGTGAAGATTTTAGCCGCATTTTGGCCCATACCGATTTTCCAATCATCTGGTCCCATTAGCGTAGGTGTTCTTGAGAAATTTTTACCGGCGTTATGTAGTCCGTTCTACACTTGGTAACGCCTCCAATTTTACTATGCCCATAGTTATTTAGTGTATTGGTCGCACAACCGCTGTGAAAGTCCAGTGCCTCAGTCTTGGTGACAGGCCCCAGGTGTTGCTTAGCATCTTCTGGGATGCATATAGCGCGACCGTGGCCTTTTTCACCCTTTCCTCAACATTGGGTTTCCAGCTAAGTTTGCTGTCCAATACGATACCCGGTATGTCACCATTTCGCTCGGTCTGAGCCTAGTGCCATTAACAGATGGCGGAGTCCATTGCGGTACCTTGTATCTCTTGGTGAAGAGAATTAGATCCGTCTTGTCCGCGTTTATGTGTAGATCGGCTTCCGTGGCCCACTCCACAATTTCTTCCATCGTACTGTCCATGACCGAGCTGATTGCGAGCTGAGGACATTTGCCCACGATAATAATGGCTATGTCATCGGGCATAGGCAGTTATCTTTGGGGCTTTCCGTTTTAGCTTTTGTAGAATGCCATTAACTACCAAGTTCCACAACAAGGGCGACAGTACACCTCCTTGCGGTGTGCCTCCGTTCACTTCCTTTTTTATGGTCGAGGTTCCCCACTCAGCACTTACTCTTCTACAGCTCAAGAGGTTTCTTATCCAAGAGTTTGCTGCCTCGTGGGGTGCTTCGGCTTCGAGGCCTCGCATGATGGCTTCCGTAGATACGTTATTGAATACACCAGAGATGGCAAGGAAGACACTCATGGCATATTTCTTTTGATGCAGGGCTTTCTCAATGGTAGCGACTACCGAGTGTAGTGCTGTGTCCACTGATTTCCCTTTCCTGTAGGCGTGCTGGTTGGTTTCCAACAGGTGATTCATGTTCTTCCTTATGTGTAGGTCCAACAGCTTTTCGAGCGTCTTGAGCAGAAATGAGGTGAGGCTAATTGGCCTGTAGTCGTTTGGCTGCATTTCCCTGCTTTTGGCAGGAATACAACCCGTGCAGGCAACAGGGACATAACCAAACTCAAGGCATGCTCTGAATATTGAGTTCAGCCATGGCGTTACCTTCTCTTTGGTCAGCTGCAGCATGGCTGGTATAGTTCCGTCAAGACCCGGGGAATTGTAGCTCGCAAAGGAGTCTACGGCCCAGTTGATCTTATGCTGAGTAATTAGAAGTTCGGGTATGGTGACCCGTGGGTGTATGCAGTTTGCCACTAGCCTGGGGCTATGGAGGTCCGTGCAGCCTGGGAAGTGCTCGTTTAGCAGGGCGGTGGCCGCTTCCCGGCTACTTTCAGTCCTCCGTCCATCGCTCGTTTTTAGTTGGCTCTGCATCGCAGATTGCCTTGAGAGGAGTTTCCTGTCTCTCGCTGTCTCTGTAACCTTCTCCAGGCCGGAGCAGAATCTCCATGAATCTCTTTTGGCTTGCCGGACTAGTTTCTTGAATTCACGGAGCCGTATCTTGTATTCGTCCCATACAATATCATCCTCCGCTTTTTTGGGGAGTTTGAATAATTCTTGCAGGTCCGTCCGTTGATTTTTTAGGTCGGGGTTCCACCAGGGCGGCCTGTGTCTCCTTCTCGTGACTGTTGTTTTGCATTCCTCGTTGAAGGCTTTCGTTAGGTGGTGGCAGAGAGTCTTCAGAGACTTCTCGATACCATCCGTTGATTCTATGGAGTGCGGTGACGAGAGCTTCCTTGCCACCTTTGCTTCAAATATCTCCCAATTTGTGTTCCGGGGATTTTTATACGCACTTTTTTCTATGGTACACTCGAACTTTGTTTTGAACTCGATATACCAGTGGTCGGAGAAGGACCTACCTCCTGGATCAGCCTCCGCCGACGCCAACTTGCTCTTATGGAGGTTGAGCTGGATCACCCTTAGCTCCATGGCTAGTACTGGGCTCTTGCTCAGATGGGCTGACTACTAAGGTCATGACTTTGAGCGGCTTCGGTGATACCTTCTAGGTCTTTCTCTACCTCGCCGGCCTCTAGCGTGTTTACGTTCTTATCATTTGGGTGACGTTTTTTGAGACGCAGGTACACGTTGCCCATGCCGCACACCATCTTCCCAAATCTTGGATAGAGCAGGTCCTCGGCCTCCTTATTGATTTGGAGTACCATTTGCTGACCGTTGCCGTCTGGCTTAGCAGCATGCAGTATCCTCCAATCTTCGGTAGGCACGTCCCGGTTCTGCCATTGTAGCAGCTGTAGCACCCGTTTCTTCGTCTCTGTGTTCGGCGGGAATAGTACCTTCGCCTTCGGTACCTCCGGAATCAGGAGCTTCGAGCTTGGAAACGGTGTCCCTGACCCACTTCAGGGTGAGGTCATCTCTACAGCTCAGTATTTTGACCGCCGCTGAGCCACCCCGCTCCGTCGAAAGAGGTGGGCTTGGCTTCTGGGTCCTCCATTCTGGCGAATAAGGCTTCCAGAAGCTTTTGCTCCACCACTTTCCATCGATCGGGTGTCATTTTACCGTTCGGGTCACTGCGGTCGATGAGGGCAACGATCAAGTGTCGTCGCGCCACATCGCTCACAGTTTCCCTCTTCGGCAGTGTCTTCTTAGCGGGCTTGTCCTTTTCTTTCTGGCGTGGCCGCTTGCTCGCTGGCACCTCTGCCTTCTCTTGGTCATCCGAGCGCTGCCTCTTGGTCAGCAGCAACTCCTCGACCTTGTTGGCGAACTGGCTACTGCTAGCCTTCATCGCCGGCTTCTCCTCGAAGTGTTTTCGGCCCTCTCTGATCTTCTGATCGGCCCACTCCAGATTTCTTCTCTCCTCAAAGGTGAGTTTCTTGCCGTCGCCGAGCCGAGCTCTGATCTTGAGAGCGGCCTTATACTGGGCTTTGGCTCTCATGCCTTCCCTGGTCTTTTTGGGCCCTTCCCTACGAGGGGAGCTGGAACCCTTGACCGGGGAGCGCAGGAGGTTAGCCTCAGTATCCGCACTGATCGAGGTGCCGTGAGGGTCGCTGTCCGCGTCTTCATGGACCGCGGTACCGCGCCACATCTTGGCGTTGTTCGAGGTTGTGGCAGTAGCTATACAACTGTCCTGGCCTGCTCCCACCAGTTCAGAGGGTTGGTTGTGACCGCTGGCGACACGTAAAGGGGTATTAACCGCTCCGTGCCCGCCGGTGGTAGCAGTCACGCCTTCCACCGACGTTTGGGCTGTAGTCCCAGCCCGCTCTACTTCTTTGAAGGACTCCAGCGGAGAGAGGGTTGGTTTCATTTTATTCTTGGGCACCACCCCATAGCATTTTATGCCTAACTGCCAGGCACCTCTGACCATGGCTCCGACACTCCAGCACCAGACTTTGGAGGGTCCGAATGTTGAAATGTCATTGCCTCAGCTGGTATTGGCCAAAACACCGAGCAACTAGGCAGTGCCTGACTCTGTCGCTTGAGTCAATACACGGCCCATTGCCCAGCAGGCACCCTCGTGGAGGGTTCAGTCAGAGGATTTGCGCCAGCCTGCTGTTGTTTAGTTATTCTTATCTTAGAAAATTAATTGTTTTAATTATTTGGTACAACTTTGAAAAGTTAAAATAAGTTAATAATAGTAAATATTATTTTATTTTATTATCCCACTCATGGCAAGAGGCATGTCCACTCCAACGTCCCTCTTAAAAATTGCTTCTCTACTTAATAGAAAGCTTTTCTCCATTTGCACAATGCCTTTGAACAATTTCTGGCAACCCCCCTTGCCCCACTCTTCACCCCCCACGCTAAATGGAGGGTACACCATAGAACCAAGTGCCATTCATAGCTTTTCGGCGTACAGCAACAACACCAGCTAGAATGATGCCAACAATTAAAAAGACTGTATCGCCCAGCATTTCCGTGCAGTCAAGCGCAGACGCCACTCCCAGAAGGCGTCAGGTGGCAGCCCTACCACTGGGATAAGTCGCATCTGGCCAATCACCAGTTCGATCGAAAAACTCAGATTACAGAAACCACCACAAGAGAATTAAAACATAAAAAACGGCTCCCCAAATTCGATGACGCCCAAAGGCATTTTCAAAAAAACGAACACGAATAGGACAATGGACCGTTAGAACCCTAAAGGAACCATCAACATTAGCACAGTTCGAGGAAGAAATGGAGAAACTGCAGATAGCGATAGCTGGCATCAATCCACGACGGATCGGCAGACCCAAAGGCGACCTGGAGAAGATCCATCCTCCAAGAACTGACCCAGGCGAACACAACATGGGACAGAGCTAAACAGACGGCACAAATTAGGGTTCGATGGATGGCTCTTGTAGAGGCCCTAAGTTCCCAAGCGGAATAATAAGAAAAAAAAAATAATAATAGTAAAAGCTTCATTAAAGTCGAAAAGTTACGTCCAATGCAGGAACTCTTCTTGATTTCGCCTCTAGAAATGAAAACCCAAAGCGCACTATAAACGAGGCAGGAAACCGATGTGATCAGGCAGCCAGGCCACTTCAGGAATTATTTTCATACTCGCTGACCGAAAACAACTGTCTCACATGTATACAAGAGAAAATGCAAATTTCTCAAAAACAGGCTTTTATTGAGCAGAAAGTTTAACCCTGTGATCCTTGCTGTTTTACAACGGAACTCTCTAGGCCTAAGTGGACTGCCGCCCTAACGACTATTACCTATTATTATTACCGGATGCCAGTTATAATGAATAAGTGATATCACCTGAAAGCCATTTTGAAATGAATTGTTCAACAATTATTAGTTGTTGACAATTGTCATCATGACAGCTTGATTTAGTTATTCTAATCTTAGGATAATCTCCCAGCACAAGGGTGAAGACATTACAACAATCCCCAATTTTATTCATTTCTTTCTTCCAATGCTTGTGTTAAATAATAATGAATTATTGTAAGTATATAAAGCATATCATTTATTAAACTTTAAATTTGCTGCTAATATAGATTTATTTATATTTGTATGCGAAGAGAGCGTAAATGATTGAAAATAAACTAAATAATAATAATTACATTTTTCCATTGATATATAACTAAAATCACATATTTAAAACGTAATGAATTTCTTTTTTTATAAATTTTTAATTTTAGAATGTTTCAGGAACTCTTGTGATATTTAAATTAAAAACTAAAAACAGCCAGTAACTTAATAAATTACAAGAAAAAATTGTTTTGCTAGCTTTTACGCACAAAATAAAAACCTAACCAAATTCTTTTCAAAGATAAGATTAAGATTTGTAGTCTACAGCTTCAGCGTTAATTTTGATTAACAAATTTGCGATGCTAGCATTATAATGACCTCTATCATTCTATACATTGGTCTATATAAATAATAATAATTTTTTCAATCATGAACTATTTAGTGAATTTTGTGTTGGAATTTGTTTTAAACAAAAATTGTAAAATATACGAAATTTTAAATGAAAAACAAAATGTGCTTAGCATGTAATAATATGCGTTTCTTGAAGAATATTTATAAATATTTAATAGTTATAAATTCATTTTCCAAAGATTACTTTTCTGGAATAGTTTGCAGTGTAGCCGCATCTAACGAATTACTAGCCGGCACCAATGCCGCATCAAATAGTATATCCAAATCGGGTATAGGATCACGCCAATAGTTGAAATTCGAAAATTCCACAGCAGCCTCGTCGTGTTTGACCGGTGGAAATAGTTGATCAACAATATAGGTCATGCTGCAGTACCTGTAATATGTGGGAAGACAAACAAATGGATTATATCATAAAGGCGCCTTTCGGTATGCTATGGTTTTTAGTCCACTCAAAACTACGCCAAAATTGTGATAATTCATAAAAACACATGCAAAAATCGTATAACGCAAAACACAATAAAACAGCTGAAAAGCAATAAAATATATATTTAATTTATTATTATAATATACTGCACTTGACTTAAATATTCTTGCTTATACTAAATAAATATCAGTTCTACAATGAGTAATCCATTGGATTTAAAAGGTACACTTCGATAACAAACTAATAATAATAAATTAACGTTTAGCTTAAGCCTAGAGAGCCATCACAAAGTTACATTAAAATACTTTAGAAGTGATTATAACTTTTCTTGGCACAACAAGATGACGCAAGCGCCGCTTTGAAACTATCACAATTTAGGTCCAATCCTATTCAACTTAGTTGCTTAAATTAAAATAAACTAGACGATGTAGTGTATCTTTTCGAGGCAGAATGTGAGTAGTAGCTGCCGTGTATGATTTATAAGCCCAACTTTTTAAGGCTGCTGCCTAACATCATGGTAATAGGCGCCGCTTCATACTCCCCTGTATCATATTCATTCTCCTCAATATCCGCATCAGCGTAGCCATAGTCAATGTCATAATCATCGCTAAACTGCAGCTCGTCCTCCTCCTCATCATCATCGAAAATATCCGTGCGATATTCGTATTCATCGCTTTGTGTCAGTAGAGGAAAATATTCATCAACTTCTTGCGACTGATTGATGTAGCCACTATAAATTTGACAACCAAAAATGCTTGAGAATCTCTTGACTTTGAACATATCGGTTGATTGGGCGATTGATTGATTTGGGTGCAGTTCTTATTTATTAGTTTGTGTGGGGATAACACACGCACACACACATACACGCATAATGATAATTTGGTTTGGAATTTTTAAATGTTAATTTAATTTGCACACCTACTATACCTAAGAATTTTTTAGCTGTTACGAGCGCGTATACGATCCAATATAGAATAAGAGTTAGCGTCTCCAATCAGTTCTTTAATTCGTACATATATGGGACATTATTTTACGGGCAAAATGAAGTTAATACGATTCTAGCTGTTGTGTTTTGCGTTAACAATATGCATGAGTTTTTATTATGGAACGAATACCTTAACCAGCAGCATGCAAAATATATTTATATATATATATTACTTACGAGGATTGGAATGTTTGCGTTAGTTCGTGCTTAAGTTCGCCCTTGGTATTGATTGTAAATATGCGCATTATAGGTATACCCACAGCGCGATACGCCCAGACGTCCTACAATTGAAGAAAATTCCTTAAGCATTACAAAGTTATATGTACAATTGCGCAACTTACATTTATGCGATTTCCGTAGCCAGCATAGAAGGGTGCTTTGTCCGGAAAAAGATCGCGTATATCTGAAAGGCAAGCAATTTTAAATTGCTCAGGCTTTTTCTCAATGACTTCGCGATGAAATGCCGATATTAATGAAGTAGGATTCAAGAGCAAGGGGCCATCGGGTAGCATTACATTGCCTTGGCGTATCGAACGTAAATACTCGCGTGTCACGCGTGACTGTCCAATAGCACGCGCCGACAAATACAATAACTTATAACCGTTTTGCTCAATTTTCGAGAACAATTGTGCCACACCATGCTGCGCCCAATCCTTTCCAACCATAGGCAATATATGACCCAGCACATCTGATTTGGTTATAGTACCATCAATGTCAGATATGACAACCTTATCATTATACTTCCAGCGAAAAAGATAGCACTTGCAACGTGTGGTACCTTGATACGCGGTCGTCACACTGAACTCAACTTCGTTCATACCTTCTTTCAGGTTTAATTTTTTCTGTAATTCAAAAAATTCTTAATTAAGCTTAATAACATAGATATTACATTGTTGTATACTGACAATGGCCGCTGAGCTTAAGCGCAACGTTTTTTTATATATTTGTCCCAAGTTTTCATCACTCTTATTGGAGCCCATGGTGAGCTCTTCAAGATTGTCAACCATAGCTGAAGTGTTTTCGGCATTTACCACCTGATCGCTTTTACTAGGCGTTAAATCACTTATGTCTGGTGAATTTGGCCGTGATGTTTGTGTGCCAACAGCAGCTTGATCCTCCATTGAAAGTGTATCTAGAGTTTTTTTAGTGGGTGTCGTTTGTATATTGCTTGGCTGAGCATCCTGCGAACGACGCCAATTCCACCAAGAACGCTTTGTCTGACCCGCATTATCCGCCAAGCCATCAGCTGCTATTATTGGCTTTTCATTGCCAGAGCACTTGGCCGCATCTTCGGTGTGCAACATAAGTTGCTCTATGGCATTCTTAAAATATAATGAAAAAACCAAAGACAATGTTAGACAAGCATCCAATCGCGTCCAATTGCATTAACAGAGAAACAGAAAGCCATGCTCATCAATAAAAACTTACATTGGTTAGTGGCTTCTGGAATGTTATCATTGTCATGACTATGGGACATGCAGCCGTCCACGGATAGTATTTGCCATTAAGACGTACAACTAGATTTGGCGATGAAAACAGATTGGGATTTTTGCACACCTATATGTAGACATGTGACAACAAACAGGCATGAGTATTATTTAAGCGCGAGCAGTGTAAATGATTAGGGATTTGCATTGGTGCAAAGGTGCAATAAAAACCATTTTGTATGTTGGGGTAACACAGATGCAACAAGCACTTTTCCATTTTTAATACTCACATCGGAATATGACACTAGTCCCCGGTCGAACTCGTCATCTGAAGGTAAACCACCGTGCTCCGGCATGCCACATATTGACATAGATACAAAATCCAAGTATCTGCAGGGGGGAATTAATGGCATTATTATTTTCAAATAAACAAAGTAAGTCGAGCCGAACTTACTTGGTATCCTGCTGTTGTTTTGCTTCATCAAAATCAGAATCTAGGCTTTTTTGACCTCCCTCTAAGGAACTTGGTGAATGTGGCAGGCTAGTGCCATTTCCGCTCTCACGATCGTTATCAGCGCTTTGCGCTGTAACCGGTATAGCCTCCGCTGGCTTAGGACTAGGAAAATAAAGAGCAGCTCTTTCTGGATTTTCACAAGAAGCCAAGTCGGATAAATAAATGTCACCGGCTTCATGTCGCAGCCGATTAGTTCTTTTCATAAAACTAAACATGTGGCTCAACATTGATTGGCGCTCGCTCAGTTGGTCTTCAGCATTTTTTGCTTGCTCTGGCGTCGGCAACTCGCCCCATTTCCACGACGCAGTATTCCAATCCGAATCGTTGCAATGACGTTTATCTCGCATAGTTGTCTCTAGCTCACTATCACTTTGAATTGGTGTAGAGGGGCGTCCAGCACCCCGACTTGATCCAGCACCACCGCTGTTCGATGCTGCTGTTACTTCTGTATCGCTAAAGAAGTGCAAATCCAGATCGAGTCTCAGAGCATTGGGTGTACGAAGCAGTGTATGATCATGATCACTTATCGGACTATCATCACCTGCATTGGCTGTAACCAATTGACCCGATGTTTGCTCCGTTGACTTTGGTGTGTATTCATCGTTAGACGATGACGTTGTTGCATTAGAGATCAAAGCTGTAGGTACATCACCCTCATCAATGTCGGCCACAGTATTTGAAGTAATTGATATGGCATCAGCGTTGCTGCCATTATCTCCACTTAAAGTGCTGCAAATTGAGCCGGTTGAAGAGGTCTTACGTTGCGAGTTTTTCTTCTTCATTTGCGACTTCTTGCGTCTTTTCTTGGTCTTATTTTTTAAGTCTTCCTTAGCATTGGTGGCATTTATCGGGATGATGTTAGAATTCTCATTGGCTTGTTCTTTTGGAATTGTCTGTTCCGAGGTAGCTTCCACTTCTTGCTTTGGGCTAGATATAATATCTTCAGATTTTGATGATATAATGTCCACTTCTTTTGGTTGCTTATTCTTATCACTGGCATCATACTGAAAGAGTTCCTCATGTACTGCCCACTCCTGGCGTATCTTTTGTGTGGTAAATTCCTTTAATTTATCATTTAAATTTCGGCGCTCTAGTGTGTTATCAGTATGTCTGTAAGAGTAAATAATTAAAATCCGATTAGCTAAGTTTTGAAACGATTTTAAAGATATTTCGATGAGATCGTATAACTCTACATACTGGGCTAATCATGCATTGATTTACACACACCTGCGTTTGGTATAGTCAGAAACTTGGTTCTCAAATTTGTTGCCCTCAATGGCGTCCTCTTTCGGCTCTTCCTTAGAGAAGTCAATAGAATTACGACGCGGTAATGGTAAGGGTATTTGCAAATCTTCGCTAGCGTTTCTAAAATAATGATGTGAAGCAAAATGAAAATATTACAGCCTAAGGTCTAAAGTCATAGACAAATTTATTTACTTGTCAGCCACCATGCCGCTTATATCTTCCATTGTATCATTTGCCTTATCCAAGGAGAGTAGACCCTTTGGTATGGGCGATGTTGCAAGATTATCTGGTAACCCCTCATCATCGACAAATGGACACTCTTCAACAAAAAAGGCCTCACCAGAGTCACCCAATTTCATTTGTATATCAACGGGTGCGCCATTTATTTCAATATCCACCTAAAATCGTTTTAGTTCGAAATTTTAAAAAATGTTTAAATATTTTGAAATGAATGTTGTACTTACCACCTTCTCACGAGATCGCAAAACACCCAACTTGCCAAAGCGCACATGAAATGGTGAGCACTGAAACTCACCATCCTTTTGCTCAACCACAATCACATCGATGGCTCCAGTTAGCGTAGCTGCATTGATGTCGTTATAGAACTCGCGAAAGTTGCTAAATACCCGTGCTAACTTATGCATATTGGAACAATTTGGATTTCTTAAAGAAATGACCGTTGGTTTCTAAACTTTACGATTTCTTATCACTTGTTTTATGGATTTAATTGCTTTTTTGCTATATTTCTGTATATGTGGCTGCGCGACTTTATACAGTATTTATATGGCATCCATTTTCCTTTAGCTTACACTTGGTTGCTGGCCCAAAATTTTTAAGAATCTAGAATTTTTAAGATTAGACCTCTTGCACTAGGCGGCACAACAATCAATATTTCAGGTAACTGTAAGAAAATTAAATAAGTATTAATAACTTTTTAGATTGCAGATAATAATATGCTATAAAATTTGTAATTCGGCTTAATGCTTAATGCACCCTGAACATGGATTGTGGTGCTGCTCATTTGGGTTTGTTTACATGTATAAGAGTGCCCCACGCTTGAGGTCAGAGGTTGGAAGAGTCTAGAATTGCATAACACAAAATTCTACCGCAATCAGCACGCGAAGTCTGTTTCGTAATCCTCTAGTAATACACTCGGTAGATGCGTTTACAATGCTGTAAGGAATACAGGTATTCGCCAAACTATTAGTCGCGTTCCACTATCCTAGTTACAAATCACAATTTGAATTTCATAATAAAATATAAAGTCATTTACAAAAAAATATTCCTAAGCTCAGTTCCCACGGGATTTAAATGTTAAATAAGTTGCTTTGACAGTTAGCTGAGCAAACTGCATGCTCTGTTTAAAATAAAAAATTAACTAACATTTAAATTTAAATATGTGTGCGTATTGGTATTTTTAAAAGTGCAAATAATATAGAAATTTGGTAATATTGCGATTTATTTTTAGTATACGAAATTCATAAGTTCACGGTCGTGCGTTTGGTCAAAGTTGTTAGTATTATCGTAACACTGCGGAAGCTCTTGTTAAATATGTCAGCCGTTCAGGTACATATTAGACCATAGTTATTTATTGCTCTATTTATGGTATTTTAGATAAACAAAATTATGATAACTTTTTGTGTTGTCATTGAGCAAGGTGTTGGAATTTTATGTCTTTTGGAATTTTCGAATATAACGAATTACAATTTTCTTCGCTTTTACATGTTTTAGTCAAGCGGCGCAACTGTTCAAAACGGTGCAGCCAAAAATTAAGTGGCTAAAAAATTACCCATTATATGCAACAAAGATTTGATAGCCTAACACTTCTTAGCAGCTTTAATGTTGCTCTTTAATTTAATTTAATTATTTACAAATCCCTTGACATCATTGATACGTACTATATTTATTGTTACTTTTATAAGCAATAACTTGTAGTATATAAAAATAGTAGCATTAATCATGCCATAGAAAATATCATGCGATAAGCTGAGCAATAAACACACCACGCAATACCGTATACACACAGATTAGGGGCGCTGAGGTGCATGGCCAGCCTTGCGTTAAGTTCAATGTACAAAAAAGCATACTCTAGTATGTAGACAGTTAAAAGTTGAAAATTTTGGTGTGTGTTGTACGCAGTTTGTTTATATACAAGTTGCTTGCGGGGTAGACTTGAAACTAATTATATCGTTACTTTTTAAGCGATTCTCGTTATCGTTTCTTCTTGTTATCGTTTCTTTGTGGCTTTCCACGATCACGCCATCATCGAGTTGAGCCAAACATATGTTTGTTGGTTTGTTTGTGTGTATGAGCGAGCTGGCATTACTTTCACCTGCGAAAACAAAGCGCAGCATGTGATAAATACGAAGAAAACAAAAATCGCGAAGCTTATGAAATCGAACATACAGTTACAAAGCTTGCAATATTCAAATTGTAACAAACAAACGGAAATCGCTGTTTGCACTTGTATGCAAAGTAAGTCGTTTTAACTTGGCAAAAATGCAAGATCAAGCCGTCGTAAGCTGTTGGTTAAATTTTTACACTGACTGTACACACGTTAGCAACACTCAATAGCAGCAAGCTTGCTGCGCTGTTGCCAAGGCAACGCAACATAAATATGTTTATTTGCGCCAATTGCCAATTTGATTATAAAAAGCACATAAATTTTCCCTTTACAAGTACATATGTATGCATGCTAATACCAAAAAACTGACATACATATATTAATTGCATTAATGAGCTGTTTAATTTTGTGCATTTTTGTTTGCTGCATCTCTAAGAATACATTGGATGGATACGATTGTACACATGGTTTAGTCATGCTTGTGGCAGCAGTCTCAAAGTCCAACACAATTTAGAGAAGGAAAGAAAAATATACACAACGACAAACAACGTCAAATCTGTCGACCGAGTCACAAAGTCTATATAACACAAGTACATACTATACGATAAACAGCAAGAAATTCTAGGCAATTTTGTGGGTGCTATTTGCACAAAATATACAGCAACAAAAAATTAATATATGCACATTATTTTCGAACTTTACAGGCCAGCAATGATTTTCTAAATATATTTTTCAAAAATGTTGTTTTCATTCAATGAAAAAAATTCATTATTTTTTCGACTCAGTACCTGCTTTAGTGCTTTGCTTTTTTGGTTTTTGGCGAAAAACTAGTGTGTCTGTAAATTCACTCTATTTCTTAGCAACGCACGCGCACGCTTGAGACTTTGGTAGTTTTTAATTATTGTTTTTTTTTTTCTTTTTGGCGCACAATATTTCACAATTTTAGTCTTTTGTTTTTAATGGTCGCAGCTTTCCGGGCCTTCCGACACTTAGTTGTTACTCCGGCAAGTGCCTTTGCACATATGAGCGTCGAGCGGCTGACGGCTTTGTTAGTTATACAACAAGCAAAACGCGAAATCTAATCGAATTAAGCATACTACGTGAGCAAGTTTGTAACAAACAAAGAGACACGAGCTTAAGAGAGCTTCAAAGAGAATGCGCATTAAGCTTAAGAGTTGTATGAATAAAAAATAAATGCTTGAAGTCTTTAAATACCCTTGCCAAAGCAGATATACCGAATTCTCCACTGAATTGTTCAAATTATTGGTATAAAATTTATCTTTTTTTAACTAATTTTGCAATTTTCCCAAGTAAATGTAGCCTGACTTTTGTGATTTTTAGATTTTGCTCTTTTTAAGTTTTTACAAGATATTTAGCAAGGTAAAGAGATATATAATTATAATTAGTGATAGTTTAATTCTTTTTGGTAAATATTAATTTGTTATTTGTAATAAAATGTATACACATCTATATTTTAGAAAATCTAATTCAGTACTTTGACATTTGTTCAAATTATCGATTTAAAATACAATTTTCCTGGGATTTCATAAATTTTAATGTTTTTACGATATATTATTATTAGTTATTGAAAATTTTCAAAATAATTAATTAATAATTGCTTGCAAAGTACATGGTAAAAACTAACTAAATCGTGTGCTCTACTATGACTTCTGTTGCGCACTTTTTGCACATATATAAATGCATGCTAATTGTAAAGTTAGTTAAAATAATCGCAATAAAATCTGTTTTTGTCGACTGCAATTTAGCGATTAGGGCTAAAAATAAAAAGTCTGGGTTTAACTTAAGAAATTTCTTAACTTCTTAACAATTTAATAATGGGTTTATATTCGGAAATAACTAAAAAGTGTGATTAGCAGTCTATACCGTACATATGCCTTAAAATTATCAAAATATGTGTTATTCGATTTATTTTAACTTTATAAAAATGCTTTGTTTTTCCGCGCATCATTTACATAGCCACTGTGTGAACAAAGACAAAACTCATTGGATAAAAAGGCGATAACAAAGCTTGTTCATCTATCGATTAAGCTGGGACTCTGAATGCGAAAAAATGCAAAATGTGTATGAAAATGTTTTGTTTTTCCGCTCATCATTTACATCACCACCATTTGATCAACGTCAAATCTTAATCTGACGATTGAAAGCTTATAATAAAGCCTGTGTGCATCTATCAATTAAGCTGAGACTCTGAATACGGATTAATGCAAGCCAAGTGTGTATAAAAATGTTAACGCCAAAAATAATTATTATACGATTATATTATAATAATTATATTAGCCGAAAATGCAAAATATTTTAAAAAGTTAACATTATTTATTTTCATTTTTGCTAACGCCATTTACACTTATTAATCCTTTTTATTTTTACACTCTAGGAGGTAAATTTTGTACGTATATGATAACATTTCTATTGTGCATAAGAAATTTTGCTTTACCGCGCTTAATTTACATTGTCATCTGGCGCTCAACGTCAAATCTTAAAGTCAAAAAATTGCCCAATTATGTAAATTGGATTAAAAGGCCTAAACAAAGCCTGGTACTTAGGATGCGAATAAATGTGTGCAAAACATGTGCTGCCTATAAAAGAGATGCAATTTTACTACTACTAAGTATTACTTGGGATAGTTAAAACGAATTAGATATTAAATATGTCTTGTAGAGAACGCAATTTACTTATCGTCTCGCAAATACGTTGACGATCAATAAATCATATTGCTAAAGTTACGATAATGTCAAACTATTTGTAAATTTCGTGCAGCCTATTTTCATGAGTATTCATAAGTGGTTATCCTGTGTTTCAGCAGGAACACAAAAACCGAGTGGAAGTCGTTGAAACCGAAACTTTTGTTTGTTCTTCATTAATTTGTTTTAAAAGACAAGTAGAAGCGTAAAGAGTCACTTGCTTTATAAAAAATTGAATATTTATTTATGTGTTTACGCAGAATACACAACATTTTCGAAATATTAAACAAACGGAGAGTAAAAATAATTTAAATAAACTTTTATTATAAAAGTCTTTGTTTTCTTTAATTACAGTACATATTCGAAGCGCAGCTGAATAATTTTGTACATCAAAAATATAACTGCAAATCGATGGTTTACACAGCTTGTTACAAAGTCCATATACCTTTTCAGTTAGTGTATAAAACACTCTCAACGAATGAACCTGAAAAACCGGAAAGTCATGTAACTAGTTGGTATCAAAACAACTAGTACGTATGCACGTGTGTGTGTATATGTATATGCGAATGCACAGATGTTTGTAGATATCTCTGGGCTTTCGTTGCAGGCCTAATGTTTTGTATTTGTTGATATATATATATATGTGTGTTTATGTGTGTGTGTGTGCATTAAATACGTAAATAAAATATAAATAAAAACAATATAGGTATATACATATGCTTATCTGTTGGCTCTCTTTCGCTTGACTTTGTCACAACAGCAGCTGTTTATTTCTACAATAATTGTTATTGTTTGTTGCTGTTAGTCTATGTCTGTGTGTGTGTGTGTGTGTGTGTGTGTGTGTGTGTTTGCCTGCATAATCATACACACGTGTGGGTACAGCATTTGTGTGCATGTAGTTGTAAAAGCTTGCAGTTGCACTTCATAGTGCACAATTGAATGACGCGTGTTGTTTTGCTGATGGCGCCGCGTTTGCGTGCGACTTATTTTAGTAAATACTCTATAAACGGCCACCGCGGCAAGCACACCATATTTGTCGGTATAATGGTGCCTTGTGGTGGTTCAGTGTGATATGCCCTGGTCGCAAGACGAGGCAGCGCATCTTATTCAGCAAATGGTTCGTCCTACGTGATTGTGTATCTGTATATAGACGCTGGAGCTCGAAAATTTGACTTGGTTGGGTAAAACAGTAAAGCCACCAAGCACTTAAATTTTGATACCAAGGGTTAAGTATGATACCAGCATGCTCATTGAGGTCGGTCGCCCCCCTAGTGAGGATATCATGGTAGTTGACATCCAAATCGCGAGTAGAGTCATGTTGCTCGTTGGGTGTTGTTACCCATAGGACAAAAGAGGTGATCCGTATGGATCATAGTGTATACTAATTCACTTCCAAGACAAATCAGCTTTGGCTGAAGGCTCTGACGAGCATTAATTGGTGCACTGCACCAGACTCAACGTGTCATATGCATATTTGACAGTAATATCACATAGTAGGTTAAATAAACTCCTAAATAAACTCCTTTATATATCATTTGGATGCTTGCTTCGTTGTTACCAAATACATATGTTTGTATCTCTAAGAAATAAAGTATAATAATAATATGACCATAACACGATCGTTTTCGTATCTTATGCGCAAAATAAAATAACCTCTATGATTTTTTCTCTTATGAATGGTCTAACCAGTTCATCTCTTTATCCATCTAATCTCGTCTTGATTCCCCAATCACGAACTATAAAAACCCAACTTGGTCAACGTTATTCTTGGCTTATCTCTTTGTTAAGAAATGATTGATTTTTTATATTACTTTCTGTTTCATCTTTTACATTGTAATTCCAAGTTTCTAGCTGGACCCAGATGAGAAACGATGCATATCTAAAAAAACTCACCCATCAGGCTAGCGATATGGATTAGTTTTATATTATATTTTTCTCGTTATCATTTAATATTTCTTAAATTTAAATTTTTCAAATTGTTTAATCTTAAGGTCAACTGGACTTAGTTGTACTCCTTAATTATATAAATAAATAAAAGTAAAAAAAAAAAAAAAAGATCTACTTAAATATTTTTAAGCACTGAATTTTATGGCGACCTTGGTTTTGAGTTCAGTTTCGGATTTATTTTTGTATCATTAGAAATACGTATAAGTGATATTCAGTCGTATTTAGACTGAAGAGTTATCAGAAGCATTCCAAGCTCTATTATTGCATCCCGAAATATCACTGTTCGTGCGCATTATAGACCATAGATTTTTTAGGATCATGAGCACATAAGATAAACGAAGGGGGGCACAATAGACATACAGGTCGCGGCGCAAATCTCCCCCATCAAATCTAATAATAGGTATATATTTAAATTGTAGTCATTAATGTTAGAATACTTTTCAAAGAGTCAAATAGAGCAGAATGGCTCTTATATACTCTGGGTAAGAAAGCCATTTTGTTTAAGACTAAACTTCTAAACACAGACTCGTAAGATAGGAAATCATCCTAGAAAAAAGAACTTACAAACGATGATCAGAAGATAATTATAAACGGTGTTGCATGATTTTTTCAAAA
Organism: Chymomyza procnemis; assembly: GCA_035046065.1. Taxonomy (NCBI): domain Eukaryota; kingdom Metazoa; phylum Arthropoda; class Insecta; order Diptera; family Drosophilidae; genus Chymomyza; species Chymomyza procnemis. The sequence continues at coordinate 2,176,263 of JAWNOJ010000023.1, read as the reverse complement.
CTGATTTGCGGCCACATGGATTGGGATAAACATGGGATGCTTGACGATTCTAAAGTCTAAAAAGAGTATTTCATTAATTAATGTTCTTTAACGCGTCATACGCTCATATGTCAGTCTGCTGTTTGTTGACTTAGCGCAACTGCTTTAACTTTATCTGTCAATGTCCTTTCCTTACCTTATTTAATCATTTTTTAAATTTACATAACTATGCAATCTATAAATATGGCATTGCTTTGTATAATAGTATTTATGCCTTATATTTGTTAATTTACGGAAATCTAGACATTTACTGTTCATAAAAAAATATCACTTGATATCAAAATCAATTGCGTAAACACATTTTGTTTAGAGTTACACTAATTTATTTGAATCAAGTTCATTAGACTTAATTGTTTGTATAAACCAAAGTTTTGAGTTTTAAATCCGGAAAAACTGCAATGTTTCGTAATGGCAATAATTATTAAAATTAATTCATGCGCTGTTTTATGTTCTAATGTAGGGATCACCTTAAAACATTTAAAAATATATTCAATATGCTGATAATTATATTCCGAGTGGAAAATTTAAGTATTTAATTTCACTTAAAACTAACAAGCCTGCAATTGATTTGGGTGTGCGTGATGAAAAATCCGTAGATGCAAAATGTCAATTCTAATTGAAGCACTTTTGTTTTAAGGATTTCTCAAATTTTTAGGTATATTTTTGTTAATATTAATTAGTATTTTTCAATTTCTTTGGAGTTAAAAATTTTTACTTTTGAAGGCCCTTTTAATCTTAACTGCGAATTCTCGCTTTATGTGCTTTACTTTTGTTCAACTTTTTATCTTTTCATTATTCATCAAAAAAAATCTGCACATACCAAAAAGCTGTTACATGTGGGGTATTGGTTAAAATGCCATAAATGGCAGACTTTTCAAATTAAAAAAACCAAGCACATGTAGGGTATGCCACAGTCGAACACCAAGGCTAATGATTTCAGATTTTGATTATTTCTAAAGAATTAGCTTAAGCACACTTTTAAGAGTTTCTTGTCTATATACAATGTATATGCATATAGTTATATATATATGTATGTAGTTTGAACGTATAAACGTTTGTTTGTTTGTGTTACGAGAGAATGATTTTTAATGAGTGTGTACAATTGATGTACGATGTACTGTCATAGGCAGACACCCCAAGAACGTTGTACGAGGGTCGGCTGCAAGGTAACTGCATTTGCCATTGGAAGTTAATGTGTCCACGTAGCTTCTATTTCTTTACTACCACGAATCCAATAATTTGAGCTTTCCTAAACATTACCGCTGACAAAGTATTAGTAACAACGAATGTAGAGCTAGTTCTAATATGACAGAATATGGAACTAGTTACAGTATCAAAGATTGTAGAACTAGTCTAACCTAAAACTATAAAACTAGTTCTATTCTAGATTCTTTGATACTACTCAAGTGCTCATACCAAGTTTCGAATACCTTTCAGCATATGAACACATAAATTTTGTCTTCACAGTAAAAAAATAATCTATTGTACTATATTCTTAAGTTCAGCTGAATTTAAGGATTATCAAACGCTTTCGAACGCCTCCTTATAGCTGCCCTGCAAGTCTGCATAGAAAACATGTTCATGGTCAACGGTTACACTCGACACTCGAAAACGTGGCCAATTTTCAAAAAAAAATACATATATTGTACAATATAAAGAAGAATGCGAACACTAAGCTGATGATTCACTGTATAGGAAAAGTTAAGAATTTTCAAAAAATGAGCATGTGTGTACATATATGCACATAGATATAGATTAATTGTTATGGAATTTTTTTCGCTGTCTACAAATTGTTGATGAGTGTCAAAAGACAAACACAAAAAAAAAGAAATGTTTAAAAACACGTCATTTAATTTTATGAATCGAAAAAAAGTTTAGAAAAAAAACAAATAATTTGCATGAATGATTTTAGATTTCCGGTGCTAGTTTCGAGATCAAAACAAAATAAAAAATATGTATATATATATGCTTACCCAAAAGAACGAAATATATGCAAAAAATTTACAAGACAAATTGATTATAATTTATATAAAATAAATTTATTCATATATGTTATTTTTACTCGCTTTTTAAAACAATACAAAGTATGTACATTAAAAGGTTGTACATTTAGCAAAAATCAAATAATCATAATACTTATTAATAAAAAAAACAAAGGATTTCAAGTTTTAGATTAAATAATATTGGCCAAGTGGATATGCATAAATAAAACTAAAATCTATTTAATAAAATAAAAGTTACTCTAAATAAACTAATTAACTCATTTTATTGTTTATTTTTCAATTAGTTTAAATCGTAATTTATTATTATATTATTTCCAAACTTTTACTTTCGCTTACAAGATGTATAACAATTTTAATTTTCTAACAAAAATGCAAACATTGAAAATGCAAGGAAAACTACTTTGGGAAGCTGACACTTGGAAAACTGTTTAGCCATATGACACAGTCATGGGAAATTTATTTAGTTTTCCTTTGATATTTTGCGGCGTGCATCGGTTATAGCACCCCAAAGTTCAATAATGAAATCATCAGTAAATCCAAAAGATTCCAAATCGGAATTATCTATAGCCTCGGCAAAATCCATTGAATTTGTTTTATTTTCACCCTGATCCCAGATCTGCGATGCGAGTTCAGTGTCATTGATACCCATAAATGATTCCAGCAGATTGTTAATAGCATCTATGCCAGCCACTGCGGCTTCGTCGAATTTTGGCACAATCTGTGCATTACCATTGGCCTTAAAACGTAAAGTCTCCTTGCCGCTGCCATAGCTGTTGGCCGTCGACGAACGTGACTGACTACGTGGCCCAATGCCCTGAAAGCCGCTTCTTACCGGCTCAACTAAACGCAACGTAAATGTCTGTCCCGTAGGTATCTCTTTAAGCAAACGCGCCACTTCGTAATGCCGTTTGCCGACCATATTCAGTCCATTAAGCCTCTCAATATGATCCCCCACAGAAATGTGTTCAATACGATCAATAATCGAGGATTCCTTAATACGCTTGATAAAAGCATAACCGGCCCCATTGTCTGTGATTGTCAAACCCAAGGCATCTTCAGCCTTTACAATCTCAATTTCCTTTGGACGTCCCTTGCGATGCGCGAAGATAAAATCGTCTAGACCGATCTGGCCACCCAAAAGACGAGTCATATCCACCTTATGCGAGTTAAGTGTACAAAACAAAATGTCATCGGGCGACATATCAAAGCATTCGGCAATCTTCTTATAAAGTTCGCGCACACTGGCGAAACCCGTAATTAGGCCAGTTGGACTACCGTGGGCTAGTTGACAATGAAAGATTAATTGTGGCTTGTTGGTTTCGTCAACGTTATTATTGTTATGCAGAGCCGGCTGTACCGGGCCCTTACTATTGTTGTTCTCATGATGCACGGCCGGGGCTGCATCATGCTTTGTCGATTTGCGTGCAAATAGCGGCATTATTTTGGCCAAACTATTAAGCTATGTTGGGTTACGGCTAAGGCTGGTTAGCTGCTTGCAGTCTTGATGTCTTGGCAGGATTCACAGGCTTGGCATGCGTGCGCTCTCTAATCTGTGCGAGGAAGAAATTTTGGGTAAGCTTCGTAATATGCGTTTGTTTTGGCTTTCGTATGGTTACTATGAATGAATTGTTAACTTTATTTGTTAGACTCAAATGTATTATGTTAATTTGTGTTCTATATGGATAGCTGCTCCATTGCCAGTATGTACAAAAAAAATAGTGAAAAGCCACTTATCGAAATACAAAAAAAAAGTTCTTATCTTATTTCTTTCATAAAATACACGTTTATGGCTAGTTGATAGCTGCTTGGATGAGTCAATTGTTATGTACACTACATAAGTTGTTATTTATGAGAGTTTTATAACTTTTATCGTTCATTTTGAATTGATAATATAATACGTTTCCGTCTTTAAGTACAACTGCTTACTAATTTACTTCATCATTTTTGACGTTCAATATAACTATATTAGCTTCAGTCAACTTTATGTCAATTTATTTGTTTTTATTTTTAAGCCAACACCAATTTCTTTGCCATTTTAAATTTAATTATTTAATTTGTATACGATTTTAAGTTATTAATTTTCAAAATAAATGTAAGAAATGCTTTAACGTTTAAAAGTGTTTTCAACTGAAGGAAAAAACCATCAAAAAGAACGGTCTCTATCAAACTGATAAGATTTGCTGTTTTTGATAAAAAAAAAAATAAGTAAAATAAGCGATAAGTGCGACACGAGCTGATAACAACAAAAGATATTAGTTTTTTAACCGTTTGTTAGTCCGAACATTTCCGAGATACGTTTGCCGTTGGCACTTAAAAAGAACTGAACTGTTGAAACGACACCAAGCACCCGGTGCAAAAACTCAACTATCTTGGGAATACCCGTAGAGTAGTACGATTTGTCTGTGAGCCTATAAGTTCCAATTTACTCTTAGCAACTATATAAAACATAATGCAATTAGATTTATTATTTACATACGCAACTTTTTGGAACGTCCACTTAAAAATTTTGAATTGGTGCAATACCTCTAAAATACAATATTTTTTACACAATTTATTTAAAAAGATGATACGTTTCACTATTAATTTTTTTATTTATAATTTAGAGTTAAATTTACAGGCGTTCTAAGTTTTTAGTTAAAAATAAAGTAAAAATATCAATATTGAGTGCGTTCACGCTAACATAAATGTGCAAAATTGCACTCCACAACACACGCTTGGCTGCCAAAAAAAGAGTCTTGTTCAAATCGCGAATACCTACAAGAACTATTTGAACTTTTTATGTAATTGAATAAAAGTGAAATACTTGTTTGACATGAGCAAAGCATGCCAAAAAACAGAACAGCTGATAGGTAGCTCTTTTTAACTTTGTTTCTTATCTCATATTTTTTTAGCAGTATGCCCACGTTTTTAGGGCCACTCAATTAGTAATTCAGTTATTCAACCCCACGAAGTGTACCATTAACGGAATATATGTAAACTGTTCCCAGTGAGGTACAATGTCTTAAATAAATATTTAAAGTTGAACTTAGAATCATCAAAGGCAACCTGTGCTTTGTTTAGGAAATTCTTTGGCTGCATGTAGGGTTTCAATTCCCATGGGATGGAAAACATACGAATAGTTAAAAAGTGAAGTAAACTGCACAGACTGGCATGTCGGGGAAGTGTATACCTGTCCTACAGCTCTTAAGGAAGCAGTTATAGGACTGATCCCACTGCACATACACATTAAGTAATCAACATTGCACTGTTCTCTCTGCGTATCCGGTGTACGTCCGAACTCGCAGACTCATAAACTAAATTTCTGATTCCCACAATTCCAACAGATCATATGCCCACAGAGCCCTTCCTAAAAGAAAGTCAAGATCTGTGCAACCCAACACCCGGCCCAGCATCTTTTAAGCAGAGATTTATGCCTTAGAGGTCTGTACCCACACTCTATTACTAAAAGGAACTAGGTGGAACACCTAAACACATATCCAGGCGGCTATCAAAAATTGGGTTATTTCACAGAAGCAAAAAAGTCGGACATATATATTATATACATATAAACAGAACAAGAACAGAAAAAAAGTTTCGGTAACCACCTAATCTGAGCTCCAAACTGTAAATTATGGATTACATAAAACTATCAGACGTCTCAAAATGCTGGCTATGTTACGGTGACGATGAGACTTCGCAACACATATTGCACTGCCCAGAAATAGTGCGCGGAATAGGCTCACTCAAGCGACAAAAACTTCGTTGAACTAAATCGGGTATTGAACAATTGACCTTCATATCGTAGTGCCCTCTTATTTATAAGAAACCCATCCAAAAAAAGGGTATTCACGACTGCCAGTAAGCAAAATTCTTTTGTAACATATCAAACACCCCAGCAGAAAATTTCTTATTCAACCCGTGCGAACGTGCCCCTTTAATACAGAAACTCTTGCCATATGTAAATCAAATGATAAACAACAATTTAATTTATACACACGCGATGTATACATACTTAATATATAGAAATATATATTATACAGATACATATATAAGCATAAGTTATTCTAAATAACCGGCAAAAGCAAAAAGACAAAATACTTTTCAAGGCCGAAATAGTTTAGAGATAAATGCGCGTTTTGGTTTACCTCTTAAAACTTAAAAGCTGTTAATAAATACACATTTGTTGATAATGTTATCAATTGTAATCGCTGGCAAGTCGACTATATGAGACCCTATTCAACTCGAACAACTTAACTTAATATTTTTGGAAAGTGCAAGACTTTTACATTCAATTCTATCAGCTTTGAAATCTAAAATACATACTTTGCCTATTTAGACTATTGACATTGATGCTGAATATTTGATACTACTATTTTTTGCATAGTAGTCGTCCATTTTAGAATAATTTTCCGTCATAACGATTGTGGCTTTACTTTATAAAAGTAAGCTATTCGTGACATTTTTTTTGATTGTTGTGATCCTATTAGATTCCATCAGCAAAAAAAAAGCCGACTCGATAACGATACTATTGAAATAGATCTTTTTCAGACCGTTTCGCTTCGAAGAGGTATCGAGATGTTTACTATTTTTTAATCGATTATTTTTTTGGTATTGATACGCTCTGTATTTTCAATTCGTTTTAAAAATATAAGTCTCATTTCTACCGCATGGCATTTTTCATATGGATTTTCGAAGCACGCAAAGCACAGCTGAAAATAGCTAAATAAGTCTTGAAAATGTTATGCTCCGCGATAATGTAGAGTATAAAAGCGGCCTGTGTGACGAAAAAAATTCAGATGTGTTTGTACTCGCGGAAGCTCTGGGTATATGTCTAGTTCTAAACAAGTGCAAAAAGAAAAAAAATACAACACAAACAGCATAACAAAATATGGCCAATGCGATTGGCCAAATTTTGGGCTCGCCAAGGTCAATAGTTTCCATTCAATTTATATGTTTCACTGTTTATGGGACACACTCAATCCCGCTGTGGTGCTTAAATTATGTCAAATAATATTAATATAAAAAATATGTTTAAAGACGATATGTATATGCATAGTTAAGTGCAATAATTTTACTAATTTGTTTACAACTAAATAGTACTATATTATACTCAGCTCTTATCAAATTGAAAATTCTGTTTACATATATTATACTAATCATACGATTATTGAACGCATTATTTGCAAAACTTGTTTATCGTTGTTTATTTTGATAGTTTAACTCGGAATAGCGTCGTACGTAACATACATATCCATTATACATTTGTTTACAACCATGCAGTACTACGCTGCATTCGTTGTATTCCTTGATCTTTCATGAATTACTATTTCCGCATACGTCATTATGCCAGATTTATACTTGTTTTTGTTGTTCTCAATCGTCTGGTCTCTGGCGATTGGCTGTAAATTGTGGGGGCTCGTTCGATAGCCGCGGCAAAGCGGCTATGTGGGAGCGTCGTCAACACAGCCATGTGGCGACGGTTGGATAAATTCGGCTCTTTTTGTAATTCAAATTGAAAAATAAATACGACACAGGCGTGCATAACAATAATAACAAAGTGCTTACATTCCGAGAGAGAAATACAGTGCGTGTAACATTAATAGGGTCACACTGAAAACACTTTGATAACGATGTTTTTGAATGCGACTTTTTCTAGATTGAGAGCTCGCTTCCTGTCTTCTCTTAAAGTGAATTTCAAGAACTTGATTGATTGATTATGTTTGATTGTGAATACAAAGATTATGGTGTATGCATATTATACACAAAGGCGCCACAAACAAAACAGCTGTTTCCAGTGTTGCCTTAACGTCGTAATCTAGTGCTGCTAATATTAATTAAACAATTGAGGCAACACTGTGTGTTTTGCTGACTGTAAAAATACTGGCCAAAAAATTCGTTTTATATTTCACGACTTAAAAGTTCTGCATTTTGTAAGTCTATTTTGAGTGTTGAGTACGTGCCTCAAAAAAAATTTCTTAAGCTTTCACCTGATTATAAAAAGGACGATTCATTAAATTGCCGCAGCCTCTTTGGCAGAAATTGTGAAAAAAAAACTCCAAACACAAAAAAGCAACTTGGCGCAACGAATTTTTCATTTATTTACTGAAGTGCTACATGCTGTTTATTAAAACTTTATTGGACGAGTAAATTTATTATTTATTTATTTGCAACCAATTTAGAGAAGCATTTCACTTCATTTTTTTTTTTTAAGAAATAACCAAATTTGGCAACTTAAATTTTTTTTGTTTAATAATATTTGGAGTTGTTCGCTATAGCAATATTTTTAAATTCAAATTTTTATTTATTGTTATCTTTAAAAAAGTTTCTTATAAGAAAAACTTCCAACAAACATCAAAACCAAAGCCGTGGATAAGATCACCCACATTTTTGACGACCACCGCATACGCATAAAAAAAGGACTACGATTTGAGGATATGCCATTACATCTCCAGATTGCACACCCCAACGGTAGAAAAGCACGATGCTGTAAAAAGATGAGTTCTATGCGAGACTCGAGGAAACCCATGACCACTGCCAAACCCATAGCGTGAAGATCATTCTTAGGGACTTCAATACCAAGGTTGGTCAAGAATAAATTATAATTCTACCATCGGTCAGTTAAGTATCCATGAGAGCACCTCCACACATATCATTATATAGCATTTTCAGTTTCTAAGCAACTATAGAAACACTGGTTAAAACTAGTAGATTATTTTATTTTCTATACGTAATAAAGTTTAAATCGCAATTATTAACAAGCGCAGCGCACTGTAAACGATGTTCACTTCTTTAAACAATCGAATTGACTTCCATCTGGAGATTAGCTTTAAAATTACTCAATATAATAATTTTAAAACACATGCAGTTGTTGTCGCAAAATAATGGTGTAAATAAAATACTTCTAAAAAAAGTAGTTATATGTATGTTCCTATATAAGTAAAAACTTTACATTTCTTTTAAAAACTAAAATTATTTTAATACGATCGTCAGCAGTAAAGAAGCAAACATTTATTTGTATGAGTAAGCAGCGCCGTCTGCACGTGCGTAAATGAGCACGAGAGCGAAAATCAAGCAAATGCGTGGAAAGAATTGATATATTGTCCTAAGTGCGGGGGCTGACTGCCTCGCGCCACAATTATGTGCCCGAATAAAACGCGTAATATTCTCGATTTATTATAAATTTTCGAAATGAATATTATAACAGTAAATCTTAAAGTCGCAGTATTCTCAATTCATAGAGGTTGTCGAGAGAGCGGTCAACTAACGAAAAGCGCAGAAGTAGACGCAGCAAGTAGTTGCAATAACAATAACAAAATATTGTTTGTTAATTACATGCACTTAATAATAGTTTCGTTGAGCCATGATATTGTTGTTTACGTTTTTGTTTTTGCGTGGGGATTGAGCTGTTTTGTTTTTAGTTTAAAAATATAAACAAATAGAAATGAAAAAAAAAACACGAGCAAGTAGTAAGAATAACAAACCCAAGGCTATGGCTATTATTTATTATTTAAAGATATGTGTACATTTGTATGAATGTGGCTTCTTTCTATTGATAATTCTAAGGAATTTATTTGTTATCTCCAATTGATAGGAGAATTGGGTGGGATTTTAATTTATTTGTGCATGCAAAAATGTAATTATTAAAGGTTAAGTGCAATATTTTGTTTATCTTAAGTAAATGCCTTTTCGAAATCAGCCAAGATTTGAAACAGAAAATATTCTAATACTTTGACACATTTTAAAAACAGCGATCGACAAGATTTAATCTCTTTGATATGCTCAATATTAAAAGAGTACAAGTTTCAAGAGAAAATACTCTTTTATGTTTTGAAGAGATACAAAAGCTTTGACAAAGAGAATTTTAAAAATATTATAATTTAATTCTCTTTGATAAAAAGCTTTATACTCTTAATTGTAAAACAAAAATAAACTCCAAAAAAAATAAGAGAAGAAAGATGAAGCGCTTAAAGCATTTGTAACAATAACAATTGGTAATATTTACAATTCCTAATAAACCCGATACATAAACGTTTTTATGGGTCATGGGTTAAGCGTGTATTTTTACGTACAGTATTCCCTATAAAACCGAAAATGTCAGCAAGGGCGTACATCAGGATTTTACTTGAATCGAAAAGTAACTTTTGTCATAATAAGTATGTAATGGGTGATTTTTATTGCAACTTTTATTTGCCAACTTCACCGCGAAACACGCTCAGTTTGGTTTATAATTTTGCCATAAACTGATTTATAGACGAACAGCGTTTAAAATTAATGCATTTTGTTTATAAAAAAATCATGATCGGCAAGGTTTTTGGACTGAAGAGTAACCGGAAGAATTGCAAGAACTACCAATGCATCTCGTTTGATCGGCAAGGTTTTTGGACTGAAGAGTAACCGGAAGAATAGCATAAACTACCAATGCATCCCGTACAATTCGCTGTTTGCTGTACATTGTGAAGCAGCGGTACCAAATAGATTTATTTTGTCCAAAATGGAGGAATTAGGTAGACTTGGCTAGCTGTTCGGTAAGCAGTTTTCTTGAAGATTGGGGTCAGTCAATTGCCCGTACACCATTTTTAATTGTGCGCAACAATTGACGAACTGATAAAAATCATGAATGAGATATCGCCTGATATTTCCAAGAGTATGCCAAAATTACAACCAGCTTAATATTTACATGAACTTATGCTTAAACATTAAATTATAACGTTCGCTGTTCGCGTCAAGTCCAGATACTATATATTTTTTTAAATTTTATTTTTAAATAAGTGATTTATCGAAAATTTGCCGAATTTGGACTAAAGAGCAACCAGAATCATTGCTAAAATTATATTAAAAAAATTGTTCGTGAGTTTCATGAGATTATCTTTAAAGCATGTAAAGCACCTGTTTTGATCCCTATTTCAGATCAACACCCTGTAGACCCACACCAAAGTAGACCATACTGAACCAAACCCAAAACCATAAAAACACGGATACACTACAAGTATACGTGCAATTTCGAAAACATTTAACCGTTTCACCTCGCTGAACTTTGCGCTTAGCAACCGAATTAAAAACAAACGAATTGAAGCGCCACCAACAAACTCTGCTATGCTAATGCCAATGTTTATGGTTATGCTTAGGTTTTTTTTTTGGCCAGAGCTAATAGAGAAGGGGTGGTAACTGGAGTGAGTTACCAGCATACTACCGATACCTTGCAGCGTTATAACTACTCCATCGTGTCAGAGCCAGGAACAACCGCCGGGTAAGCAGTACGTGTACAAGAGCTCAAATGAATGAAGCTGGTTCTGCGTCTGTTCGGTTGTCTGCCTTTGGTAATATCTGCGCTATATTGAAATGTCACGCAAGCAATTTACATAAATGGTGGCTCCGTTTCCGCTTCGGACGCAGGCGTGCAACCAGACAGAAAGGCGCAACCAGCAAATGCTACAATGGCAAGTGAATTGGCGTCCATAGTGTAGATACATAAAGCACAGTTTGAAAACTGCTACGTAGAGAAAAAGAGGGCAAGTTAAAGTTAGGCGTGCACGACTATGGGCTACCCTATACCACGTGATTAAGCACTAATTAATCAACATAAAAAAGTTAATCAAAGTGTATTGAGTACCAGGAAGCTCGAAAGTCCTTTAGTGTAGTAAATAAATTTTGGATTTTTTACCAATTTGCCTTATGGGAGCTATATGATGTAGTCAACCAATTTAGATTAAATTCAAATTATAAATCGAATTTTGTACGGGTAAGTTGAATAAAAATGAAAAAAAAAACGAATTAGTTCTAAAATCAAAATAATCGATTGATTTTCCCTACGGCAGCTATGTTATATAGTTAACCGATTTCGAATGAATTTATCATTTTGCTCAAAAATTATAACAATTATATCATATATCGACGACATTAAGAAAGTAAAAAAAACTTTTATTCCGTTGGACAAAAAGTTTGCTTCCGAAAAATTGATAGCTCTTATAATCTGTGAGATTATTGGGTTTATATAGACGGATATGGGTATATTAATTTATCTAGTCACACTGAATCTTTCTTCTGGTTTGCACCAACTTAATATATCCTATATATTTAATAAAAGGTATATAAAAAAGTACAACTCGTCAGCAAATTACAAGTTACATTATTTTAATACACTTCTCTAGTGCTAAGGTGTCATCTAGAGATTACGCATTGACTGTCTTAAAAAGGGTGATTTTTTTGTCACTTATTTTTTATTAACTCTATTTTTAAAAGCTGACGAGGTTAACGTGTCTTGTTTTACTCTCAAACACGTCCAGTTTACGCCATAAATTAACCAAAAATCAACTTGGAAACGAACAGCGCTTACGATTGTTGCATTTGTTTGGAGGAGCAATCAGTATCCTTTCAATAACTACCAATGTTTTCCGAAATATTCACTTTTTAGTGAGCATTATGGGTCGTCGGCATTATCGTACCATTATTTTTCAAAATGTACATAGGCCGGAACGTTATTTTGAATGACGAACGCTACCGTAAGATGCTTTAAATGAAAAAAAAAAAAATGGGATAGACTTGACTCGCATGTGGTATAAATATGACAGGCACTTCTACTTTGTTTTTCCGGGTTGGCTGCCCTGTTTCCAATATTCACTAGGCACCAATTTTATTCTACTTTGCTTTGAAATTATTCAATACAATAAAAAAATTGCTTTGAATATAAATCGGAACAATGATATGTCTTAGGTAGCGGAACTATATGTATTTTTAAACATTTGCATTACCAATCGTGAATAGAATTGTCAAACTAAAATTGTGAACAAGAATTAAAGTAAATTAAACATCCTAGTCACTAAACCTTATCATAGCCTCTTATCCTTATTTTAATCACTGCATCGGATCCCCATATTCAAAAAAAAAGCCTGTATTAAAATTCATTTCTTATCGTTACAAACAAAATCTTCACAAATACTTAAAAAATACAAGCTTCGGTGCTTCCAAAAATTCGCATGCAGTGGCTGGCTGGGTAACCAGACAAACTTCATGGTTTGTTGGCACATTAATTTACCTACAAATTGTTACTTACGGGGTTTGTGCATATCTTGCTAAGTCTTTAGCTCACGGTCGGCTCGTATGAATGTGACCCAAATATTCAGAAATGTGAGAATTATTTAATGAAGAACAAAAAAAAAACTATGCTATAAAAGAAATGTTGAGACGCGTGCGCAAGCACTATTATCGCATTTTGTGCTTTTGGATGCACAATTAAATACATAAATTTTTAAAGACATTTTTGTACCCACCCGCCCGAATTAGCCTTCAGAATTAATGAACTTGTGGTTGGGCTAAAAACCGAGAGATACGCTAATTGAAAAACAAATTTGCAGCTTAAGAAGTTTGTAACAGATTTAAAATCAAGATAAATATCGCTTGCAGACACTGTATACGTTTTTGTTCACTTTCTTATTTTTTGATGCGTCACACAAGAAGTTTATTCGTAAACGAATATTCTCTACCAGAGTAGAGAAAACTGCAAACTTAGCACGCAAAACAAACCTGCAAAAATATATATGTAGCTTATATTTAAAAAAATATTATGCGCGAAACTTATCGGCAGCGTACTTACTGAGTCAATAAACTCAGTCAACAAAACAGTCTCAAATAAGTTGGCAACTCCAGTCCACAACAGCTGTTCTGTGTGTTTATCGAAAAATAGGAAAGATAAAAAAAAAATTAAATAGCGAAATGCGCATAAATTTGTTGTAATGCTTTTTAAAAACAAACAAAAATAAAATAAACTTTGATAATGTTTGACCCTGCCCGGCTTCTATTTTTTCGACGTTCCTAGTGTTGCCTGTATTTTTCTGTAGCCAATCCTTTAATAATTATCTTTTTATAGTGGTTGCTTCGAAAGCTGAACAAAAGTAATCGAAAAAATGTCGGGGCTGTGAACGATAGTAGAAATCGGTATCTTTTTGAAAAAGTGAAATTGAGTTTTCTTCTGTAGCATAACAATAGATATTTTAATGAAATATGTCAAATATTATTTAAAACCTTCGCTATACTTTTTGGAATGCATACCACTTATCCTTTTTCTGGAAATGTCACTCATAAAAATTATGAAATTTTTGTGCAAAACGTCTATCGTTAATTGAAATTTGCAACTATTTGACAAAAACTTTAGAAGTACTTGTATTGCATATTCTTACATCGTAAGTCTGAAAAGCTTAAATCCGCGAAATTTAATTTCGGGTAAACGGGAAAGATTTAGACGTTACTTGAATATAGATGAATGCACATCAGTTGCTAAAATTCTGTGTCTCTAGCTCCTATTGTCTTTTAGATTTAGATTTGTATACGAACGGGCAGCCAAATGTCGCTTAGTTGCCACCTAAGGTTATGATAAGCATTCTGGTATGTAGTAATTGTACAAATCCAATATAACCTTTGCAGATAGAGTATAAGCATATCGTAAAATATCACTGTGACTGCATGGGAACAAAATGTGCTTTGCTTAAGGTCGACTGTAGCTTGATAACGGGTTGTATTGGACTCCAAAAGTAAAGCAATGCAAAGTAAGTTGATAGCTAGCGAAATAATCTGTTTGGCACGAAATGTTTTCTCAAGATACTAAAAAAAAGGAAAAAAAACGTTCTGTGCGTACAAACACACCCTAAAATCGGCACGCCTCCAAATTGCTGTTACAAACATTGCACAAATACAGTATACTCTTTGTAGATACAGAGTATTAGAATAAGTTAAATGCCTGGTACACAGTGTCCATTGCTGGAGATCACGATAAGCTACAGCAAAGTAAAACAAAGTGAGTTCATTGCTAGCGAAATAATCTGTTTTTGCACGGAATTTTTTCTCATGCTTTCAAAGGAAAATGGAAAAAACGTGCTGCGTCCTGTGTGCACACCCTAAAAACCGCGTTGTTGCCGGCAACAACAGACATGCTTAACCTCAAAAAATAAGGCGCCGAATGCGCATGCTTTTCACTTTGGCATTGCAAGTGGTCTATCTTGAGGAAGGGAATGGTTGTTTGGCGCAATTGTGGGTGGAATGACGTGTGTGCCGCCTAAACGCTATGCTATGCAACATTTTTGGGGTAGCTTGGTAATATACATAGTTTTCACGAGCTATGAAATCATTTCCGCTCAAAAACAACTGGCTGTGGGCATGGTTTTCAACATAAGTTCACTGAGATTCATGACATAAGAGGGGTGTGGCAGTCCATAAAGTGCGTTGGATAGTAGAAAGAAACAACAATTACAAAGACTTGCAGAAAATCAATAAAATTGTCGGATTGTCTGCTTAATTGAATGTCACAGTTTCCTCGGTTGCCATGGCCAGGCACTGATGACGATGATGTTTAAAGCTAAGGAGGTTAGGTGCATAATGAACAGATATTTTTTGGAGTGAGAAGAATGTGCAAAGTTTAGTATTTTATTATATTATATACAAAAGTTATGCAGATATGCTTGGGTTGCACCCTGTTTATTTGTTAAACACAAATGATACCTTTCACTTTATTTATGCGAAATTTCTTAGTTAAATGAATGAACAAATCACGCCAAAGCCGTGTGAGTAAAATGTATCTATCTGTAAACAATAAAACAAGCACCTCATACCGCTCACCGCACACCGCCCAAAGTTACCACCAACAAGGTTTGTTACCCAAAATCAAAAGGCGTTATTAACGAAAGTTGAAAATTTTACGCACCTGCCAATGGCGCTCTTAACTCGAACTGCACTTGGCCATAAATCAATTTGTCAATATCTGTATGTATGCCCGCTTGTAGGTTCACAGCCGTTGGTTGCAGTTTCCAAACAAGTGCGGCGGGTTGAGGTCTTTGTCAATGAGCAAGGAGGAAAGCGGTTGCAGCAAGACCTGGTTGCTGCTGTTTGCTATTTTCTTCTTTATTAATTTTACTGCCTTTAATGTGCGCACACACACACTTACACACACGCGCGCACACACACGAAAAGCAATTTGTTCTTTTTTTCACGTTGTTGTGTTTGTTTCACTGTACCAACTGGTTTTTTTTTACAGTTTCTCTGCAAACACTCAGCACGTACGTGAGTACACACACACATACATACACGTACTACGTATATTTACTAATTTTTCAACTAATTATTTTTTCTTTACTTTAATATTTTTACTGCAAAACACTAGAATTTCAAATAAGCTTTGCAAATTATTCTAAATGCGTTTCTTTAATTAATACTGCATTAGGGTTTTGTTTTAAATTTTCGATACGGCAAGCTTAAACTGTTGGCTGCAACACGCAAAAGATGAATGAAGAAGAAGCAGCGAAAACTCGATAACCAAGAGAAAAGAAAGAAAGCTGCAAAGCAAGTGAAAATAGTAACATTCAAAACAGCTGTTTTCTAACAGCACAGTTGATGGTTAACAGTGTGTGCGAAAGAGCAAACTACTCGTTTTGCTGACATAGTGATTCTTGTAAGTGTGAAAGTGCCGAAATATTTAAACTTTATTTTTGCTGCTAAGCAGCTGTAATCTGACGTCAACAGCTGTTAGCTTGCAGCTACAATTTGCATTCCGAATTGCGCGCCTTAAATAGAGCATTTAAATATCTGCAAAAAAATAATTTATTGTTTAATGCTCTTAGCCTTCATACAAATTATGTTTTAGCATTAAAATGGTAATTTAACTTATATTTATATATTATATATTATATTTTTTTACTATTCAATTAGGGGTACAAATAAGTCCAGTTGACTGGTGCACAGTGACAGGAGAATTCTTCAAGTACTTACAATTAAAGTACAGTGGCGTGCCCCTGCTCCGTGTGGCTTTAGTCACTGTATATGCGCGTAATAACCATTCAGGAAGGCATGCGCTTACCATTGCCACCGGCAATCTGGGTCTTTCAATAGTCAATACGTAGGGACACGCATTCGGCAAAGCCAGACGTGCAGCATTGCTCTTTCTACGCAGCAGCAGCTTCTATACCGTAGACATTGTATTTGTCCACATACCTTATCTTCGTCTACAAAGCGCACCAGCTCAGCTAGTCCTATTTTCACGGAGGTGCCATTGAGAACAATATCGTTATCTTATTGGCTGTGCTCGGAAAACTTATGTGTCAGCATAAAGGATTTATTTTCCTTCTGTAAGATCAACTCATATGCATACTTACAACATACTTCATTCACAACGCTACAGTTGCAGGTACGGGTCATGGTAAACATTATTAAAATGAGAAACTATTAAATAAGGTGGAGGAACATATTTTTTCTAAAAAGATGCACCGTCTTACATCTGGGGCTGGATATCTAACCAATTGGATTAACAATATAAAAGTTGGAAACGGGAGGTAACATAAAATCTCTAATCAAATCACTGTTTACCTAGTGTTGGGTTTATAGTTCATGATTGCTCAAAGATTCTCGATTTGGCTAATTTGGATGAGATTTGATAGAGAAAGCGGTGGATTCAATAGACCATTAGTATAAGAGGATCTTGTAATCGTTATTATAGTTGGAGCATAAGACATGAAAAGCATTGTGAGAAACATAATTGGATATAGAAAATGGTAGTGCTTGAATTCGAAAATTACGAGTTACTCTTGATGGAAACTTTTTAAACTTACAAGAGTAGGACTGCTGTCGAAAGTTAAAATGCCAACTTAAGCCACGAAGAGCAATAATAAAAATTGTTTTTGTAGGGACTCAATTACTTACTGGTTCTTAAGAGTTAATTCGGTTCTAAGAATGGCTGGGAAAATATGGCGATCTTATCTTGCGCACTTTAAGTAACATCAAGGCGTTTGGTTGGGGTCGTCCCCTCCTTCGTTGGCGCCCTTCTCATGCATTAAACACCTTGCGGGCTGTGGGGTATTTTAGCATCTGTACGATGTGATCCAGTCGATAATTGTCAGAAGAACTTTTTATCAAACTGCTCTTGTGGTGGTGCTGCATCCAATTGTGTGACGGATTTTCCAGCACATAAAAACACCGACACATTGTTTAGAAAGTAGTTTTTGATTGCTGAGCGCCTATTGGCAATTATTATTCTTCCTTTAACTTCAAGACTCACAATATGGTTGCGGGCACAACCAAGGTAAGGCTGGCCAACTGGCACGATTTTTGCCATGGCTTTCAGTGTATTCCGTAATTATATTCTTACGCTTGTTGCGTTCGATATCCTTATTTTATGTTGCGCATTTCGCAGTTGTCTTACAGACTACGGGCCAACTTCTTTGCAAAGTGTAACAAAGTCTACGCCATTTAGGTTATTTTTAAATGAATAACTTGATTTTAAAATATATACATACATACATTTTTATTAAAATAACCGCTGGGCAAATACAACTTTACAAATCATTAATAAGAGACTTTTGATTGTTTTTATGGCAAAGAATAACATAAGATTGAAAATATTTAATAAGACATTAATTATGAGGCTAATATATTTTTCTTTTAATACTTAAGTATAAACGAAAGTGGAAAAGTAGTTAAAAGTGCGGCCTGAGCTTAGGTCATTTGTGGCCTAGAGTAGTCAAGCCCATCATCGGCAAGCTCATCGTCATCGTCGTGTTCATTGTGTTCCTGCAGTGTGGCTAGTTTCTGACGTTTTAAACGCAACTCAAAGACCTCACTGATCGCATCCCGAAAGCATATAAAGTTATAATCAATAACTCCCTGGCGATTGAAATTTTCTTCGCGTAGAATGCACACCAGGGCTAAAAACTTGTTCACCTCACGTAGATAGAGTATAGTGTTGTTGTTTAACTTAATAAGACTAGAGCTGCCGCTGTCGAAAGCAGTCTCCTCTGAGCTATATATGCTTGATAAATCGATGACGACATCAATCATGTCGCAACACAGCTCATAGGCTTGCATATCAACTGGAGAAGAATCGGTGGCGATGTAAATTTTCGAAACAACATCAAATAGAAATGCCTTTTCAATGCCCGAATTCTAAATAGTGTAACAAAATTAGTTAAATTTTTACAAAACAAAGGAATGTTAACTTGCCGGTATGAATATATTCAAGAGGTTTTCAAGCGTGGGCAACTGTGGGATTAGTTTCTGTACAACTTTTGAAAATGCTTCGAATATGGAGTGATCATAGATCGAGGTTAAATGAAAACTTAAATGAATTTGATTGAGTCCTGCCTCGCTCAGATCGTCCGAAGAGCGTTGATGTATATCTCGTTGTGATTCCATTTTGGAATCATCGCTTATGCCATCAACCTTAACAAAATAAGAAAGCAAAGTTGTGTAATTTGTAAAATTTAAACAAAGCTGCAGTTACCTTGTGTATAAAGACTTCAAATTTAATGTGAGGATTAACTTTATAAGCCTTAATCACAGTGTTTTTAAACTTGGTTAATGCCTCGTTGTAATCATCCTTTGCATCGATAACAAATACAAGCGCACCACAGCCGCCAAAGATCATGTCTGAGTCGAATGTGGGCTCAATGAAATCAATCTGCCCAGGGAAATCCCAAATTTGGAACTGCACAAAACTGGAATTGTTTATATCATCCTTGACGATTTTACTTGTTGATTCTAGAAAAAGTGTTTCATTTGGTGACATTTTATGAAAAACCACTTTTTGTATGGAACTTTTGCCCGAACGACGCAGACCCATCAGCAATATACGCGGCTTGGTATCGCTATTGCCTGGCAGTGAGTTTGGCTCCAAGCCATCCGGATCATATGCTTGATAGTCGTATTCTTTGGGAAACGAATCTTCATTGCCATGGTAATCATCGTTATCAAAGCTCTGCAGAAAAATAAATATTGTTATTGCCTTTATTTTTTCTTAAGTTTGTGCTAAAGGGCAAAGGCTGCAAAAGTATTGCGCACTGATAGGAATGCTCAGTTTGTTTACCATTGCGGCGTTTGGTTGACACTGCAGAGGTGCAACTTATTGTGTTTACTATTGAGTTGCAGTAATATTTGTGGCTAATGCACAAATTTTTAACTTTGTTGTTTTTTTTTGCTCTTCTAAAACAAAAAACAATGTAAATTTTCTTATCGGACTCTTAAGTGTGTACTCATCAACTTTTAAACAGCTGTTGAAGGTTGAACCCAATTGAGTGTAACAACAGGTAGCTCTTGTTCGTTTGAAAACAGCTGACTAGCTGACTATGGCTAGTGTTGCCATACCATGCTGAAAATACTTTCGGTCGGCACGTTTAAAGTTTTGCAAATTGGTTTTTTATAAATAATTAAGTTGAATTAAAATAAAATGGCAACGCGTGGACTTTTGCTTATGGGCCAATGCATGCCTTGCATTAAACAGAATGCATCCAAAATACGCATACGGCGCATGGAGCTAGACAAAAACTTGAACATGGTAAACACGGCGTACTGCAACAAATCTTAATTGTTTATTAAATATAATCCTTTCATTGTTCACAGTATTTTAAAAAGGATGAATTTTACTTTGCACATGATCCACAAAAAGTGTGTAAAACAGGCGACATAGTACTCATACGTGAGCTGCCTGAACGCTTAACGCGCCTGATTACGCATGCCGTGGAAAAAGTTGTCTTTCCGCTGGGTGACATAACGGATCCCATTACTGGCAAAAAGGTTGTCGTTGGTCAATATCGCGAAGACATTGAAATGGCCAATAAACTCTTTGGTAAATCGGATAAGGCATTTGACTACGACAAAACGTTACCACGTGGACGCCTAGAGGGCACCAAGGACTTTACTCATGCCGAAACTTATATCAAGTATCACGAGGATGGCAAGGAGCAACCATTTGGCGTGTAACGCCCTAAGACAGCTCCTCAAATTAACTTTTAGTCCCACAATAAAACACCAACAGTTTTGTTCGTTTTTAAGTCAATAATATTTGCATTTCATACTTATTTGTTCTTGTAAGTGGTAAGTGGGAAAGCGATATGGTCAACTCACGGTATCCAAATGGCCAAAACATTTTATTTAAAACATTTGCATTTTCAAACCGTGTTCATAAATTTCGTTTTGTATTTTAATTTGAATTTTTATCTCAATTAAATTAAACTAATTACAATAGTTTTGTGGAAATATTATTTAGTGTCAATTCGCCAATTCCATAACAGAGACCCAAAGTGCGTTTGCATCGTTGATCCTGGCCAAAAATCAAATCGAAAATTAATCACAATTTCTTAAGACACTAAAGTTGTACTGGATTATGGTGTTCGCCATATGAGCGTTATCGTCGCAGAGTTTTTGCTACAAAAACAATTATAGATACGGTTAATGCTAATCTTCAAAACTATAGCTGCCCGATTACCTGCTCCAAATCATTGCTTGCACGCAACATGAAATAATGCACAAAATGTCCATGTTGTGGTAGGTCCAGGGCAAGAATAAGTTTATTGCCGTGTTGTTTTAAAATCTTGACGGTATTTTTTGGCAGCGCCTCATCGTCTTGGTCAGACTGTGCGCCTGCCTTGGCTTGATCTGCATTTCCAACATCATCGCCGCATATAGACCATTGTAAGGGCTTGTTGGAACTATTGGAAATGGACAACATTTATGTAAATAAAGACGCTGGCAAGGACTAATAGCTATAAGACTTGCCTAAAGTGTAGTTCAAGGCTGCTGGCTTGCAGATAGCGCGATACAGGCACAGTATAGCTGACATTCAAGGAGGTGCCAGCATTGGGACAATAGTGTTCTACGTCAATTGTGCGATTATGCTGTGCTGCTAGCACGCAGCTGGAAATTGCCCAGCAGTCTAGTTGAGGCATGGGTTCGTTCTGTCTAGGCGTATCTGGCAAGTGTTCTAGTGAGTGTGCAACTTCGATCTCGCCACCATCTTCGCTGATCGATACATCTGCATCAAAGGACAATGGTTTTGTCTGTACAACACTACTGGCGGAACTCTTTTCATTTCGCCCAAGCGTATCATTAGTCAATAGTGTGGGTATATCCAAGCCTACTGGGTCGGCATCATGCTGTTCGTGCAGTATTTCCGCAGATTGGAGCTCGTCTTCAATGTGGTGCTGCAGCGGCAACGGCTGTTTGGCATTAGCATCAACAGTGTCTTCATGATCTTGTTGCACCTCTTCATCACAGCTGGACTAAAAGAAAACATAAGAAATGAGCAACATTTTTCTTCCAAAATTAAATTATAAATCCTGTTTTGCTGAACCAACCTACCTGACAATTGTCACTTACGGCTTCATCACCATTGCATTCTGCCATTTGTCCAAACACTTCCATGTTATAGTTCTTTTGCCTGACCCAGTCCACACTGCGCTGATTGGCCGAGCGTCTACCCAAACTCGAATCACGTAATCCAGGATTGTACTCAAAGCCGAAAAGCGCCGTAATGGGATTGTCTACAGACTCATTTGTATTGCTAAGATTTTGTAGATCAAGTGCGTCGGCGTTATCATGACTTGAACCATTGCGTGCTGTAGTTGGTGGCACATCAAGCACCACATGACCCAGACCGGGTAAAATTTGCTCTGTGTTGACCTTGTTCGTGGTTAAGGCCAGATTAGCTGTAGGTGGCGACACTGTCTTATAGACATTGTATATAACCGCATCACCAGCATTGATTTTACGTATGGCCTGACCTGCACTGGCTGTGGTGTCTGGCACATTTAGGCTATTGCTGCTCGAAGTACTGGCAATAGTGCCCACAACCACTATGTGCTCATCCAGCTTGAGTGTAATATCATCGGCCTGTTGCAGAGCTCCGCTATTCTGCTCATCAGTTTCATCACTTACTATAATAGCACTAGCACGAGCACTGGCAGCTTTGGCTGCATTTAGTGATTGGCGACCGAAATGCTGCGCATCAATATCAATGGAGTTGTTCTCAAAATCCTGCGGGGGCGGAATTCCTTCAGGCTTCTCTGACGATGTTTGATTGTTTTGCGTTTGAGGTAAAAGTTCCTCATCGTTTGTTTGTTGAGTGATGCTTGTAGCTGGCTGCATTAGCTTTTGGGCGCTCTGGCTGGCCCGCAGCACTTCCTGCGGCAGCGGCCACTTTGCCTTGTTTTTGCTACTTATGGTCTTGTTGGTACGTGGCGCCGTTGTGGTAACAGGCTGATGCTTGGCGTTTATAAGCGCAATTAGCCCAACTTGAGGCTTGGACATGACAACTGCCAGTTCGTTCGGTTCATCGCTTTTACGCGCAGCCGGTGGGCGGGAAGTGCTTGCCGAATACATTAAGCTTGGCCAGTCCATGTGGGTCTTGTTTTTGAAAAGTGTATGCAAATAGTGGCGATCCTCTTCGCTCATGTGGGGTGGCGTATCGGAACGAAAAATGTGACCATTGCTGAATAGGGGATAGTCCATTTGTTGTTGCTGCTTGTTGTGCTCCACAAAGTAAAGTGTCGAAACGGCAGCTAGGCTGCAGGAGCAGAGTAGAATATAATTCCGGTGCATAAATCGGCAGTCACAGTACTTACCAAGCGGCCATGACAATGATGAGTAGGAACACAACAATCTGCAAAGTACGACTGGAACAGATTTCGTAGCCTTCGTGACGACTACTGCACTTGCCAATGCGTGCTGCGAAGAGATTGTGTGGATGATCTAGCTCCTTGGCACGAGGATTTTGGTTGTTATTGACTCGCTCCAAATTTACAATGCGAGTTTCTAACGAGCCTGTCACCTTACACAGCTCTTTAACAGCACCAATGTTCTCCATTAGTATGCGATCCTGAATAGGTATTAAAAAGGTTATTGTTAAACTTGCGTTAATGATAAACTTTAGACTACTCGGCATTGGCAATCCAGATTAAGATTAATACCATAAGTAGTAATAGTCACCTTGTTAACCAAGAGAAAGTTCTCAATAACGTTTCCGTTGGGCAGCACAACGCTGCCAGCCTCTTGTACTGCATCTGGTATAACCTCTCGGACTTCTTGTGCTATGACTCCAGTGTCAACGATTTCATCGCTATCGGTGTCACTGGCTCGCCTCAGACCCGAATGTACAGCAAACTCCGGCTCATAACGATAGCGCACAATGCGTATCTTTTGAAGGTTTCGCAGTTGCACTGATGTATCCAGCTCACCAATTTCTCGTTTGGCTCTGCTATCGCTGGGCTGCACAATGTGACCCGATACTTTTAGATTGCCGTGCACCACAAGACTTTCGTCGGGTCTGTCTGTGTTAATGCCTACGCGTCCTGCGTGAAACACTGAATCTTGAGTAAGACCACGTTGCCAGCATAAATCTACATCCGATTCAAATTGACCTGGATTGGATGCACGCACAATGATGCGCTCGCTGCCATGACTGACCACTGGAAAGTTGCCAGAGGTGGTATGTACATGTAGACCCACCACAAGTTGAAAGTAACGCTGCTCGGGATTGGGGCGACCTTTTTTGCGCATATTATTATGCGTTGTCTCGGAGAAATGTAGCCGCCCGACTGTAATCTTACTCACTATGTGGCTCTGGAGATCGATACTGCAAGAAAAATGTCGATGCTGCATCATTATAGCGTGTATGGGCTTGGGTAATTTGCGTAGTTACTTACGGTACAGGATAAAATGGCTTTTTGGAGCGATCCGACTGGCTCTGTTCAACGCGTATCGTTTGATTTGGTGCCTCAAATTTGACGCCATAGAAATGCAAGTGGAAGGATTTTATTTTTTCAAGGCCGGACGGTGTTTTTACAAATTTGGCATCGCCCTGCAGGCGCGCATGGCAAGTAACCTGAAAGTGGTTTTTCTTCTGGCACACATAAGCATCGTCCGAAACGGAAAAGTTAAAACCTTTATCCGCATCCACGCGATAATAGACTACCGAAAGCTCCTGCAAGCTCTGATCGCACAACTTGTGCCAGCTTTCCGGCTGAAAAGCGCTGAAACGTATGCACTGGGTCAGCGTACCATCTCCGCCATCTAGACTATTATCCGCCTGCGAATTAACCGTGGATAGTGCAGGCGACACTGATGCGGATGAATGTGAATGAGCTGGTGTTTTGCTTAGATCGCTGTGGCTACTGCTACTATTTAAGGCCGGTAGGCTGATCTTAAGCGGAGCATTGGCACTGAACTGCGAACTATCATACTGAGCCAGTGAATGGTGGGATGCGCGCATTGGGCTCATTACCAAACCGGAATCGTGTTTTACGCTGCTGCCAAAATCTGTGCAGTCCAATTGAGTGGACATTTTGCGTTTACGCGACGACGAGTGCACTGGTGTGGATGGGGCCGAGACACGATTTAGCGACACTTGGCTAGTACCAATTACTTGAACGCGTTCACCCAGCGAAGAGGTCAGCATGCAGGTAGCTGTCTGATCAGCTACTGGCTGCATACTGGACAGATTCTGATAACTTGTAGCTGCAAATAGTCCGTTGGCGCCAGCATGCAAATTATCGTAATGTGGCGGATACAGCAGCTGCGCCTCGACATGTTGCTGATTTTCATGCTGCTGCAGTGGATGTTGTTCGTTGTGCTGCAAATTTGATTCACTCAACTGCTGTTGCTGTTGTGGCTGATGATGCTGCTGCTGCTGCTGGTGCTGCTGCTGTTGCTGTGCTACCAAAGTGTTAGGATTCATAATCAAGCCAGCCTCATGTTTGATCCTCACATCATGCGTTGGTACTACATGCATGTGTGTGGTGCCAAAATTATGTCCGTGTACGGATTGTGACTGATGGTATTCATCAGTTAACTGCTGATGTGTTGGATGCAATTGTTGCTGCAGCTGGTATATATTGCGTCCGGATATACTAAGACTTAGGCCATGTACATCACCCAATGGACTGTACGCTGGCTCCGAACCCGAATCCGGCGGACTCTCCGGCAAATGTGCATGTGCATGTGTCAATGGTGTTGCTATCGGTGTGCTCGGTAGACTAACTCTACCAGATACTGTAGCCAATTGTTCGTCCAGACAGTTCATAGGTGGCGTATGTGGCGTTTCGATTTTTGTGGCGCCACCTAACAGACCTACGCCATTAGCAGTATGATTGGTATTATCCAGGCAAAGCACATCATTGCTTGTGCTGCCGCCATGTTGCCCCCCATTGGTATCGTTGTGCAATGTGCTCACATCGACACCAGTGGCTGCCTGCATGAATTGCTCCAAGTTATTAAAGTCCAGTGCATCATTATCAATGCCGCCAATGAAATCATTGCGAGCTGCAAACATAGATATATGCATATGTATAAATATTAATAAAGAATTATTGTGGACGGTTGTATGTAGTGCCCGGCTACAGACACATGGATAAAAATTAGGGGCGTTTAACTAACAACAGCAACAACAACAACTACGACATAAAAAGAACGAGTCCAAGTGCCCTCCTGATAAGAAATTAAAGTCGCTTTTAAGTTGTTTGATCGATAAAGCAAATATAAAATGGCGCAGTAACTTATAGAGCGCGTTTATAGAGAGTAAATAATAAATTTTTGCATATTATGTTATATTATATTTCTTTTTGGGTTATGTTTATTCAAATTACCATTCAAAGTCTTCGGATAATCCATAGTATTTCGTAAATAACTTTAAATATATATATTGTCCTCGTGCTGCGCTGTTTGGGTGCCTTTTTTATTTGAACAAACAAAACTTACTGACAGCCAAGTTAAGTCTATGAGCCGCCTAAAGTCGTCTGACATTAAGTAACTACGAACTACTATTAGCTCCGCTAACTAACATGAACACCCAACATTAAACACAGTGAGAGCAGCATCCATAGAAACAGAAAATAGTTTTTTATTTTTTGTTAAATTAGTTTTTTTTTCTTTTAGTTTTTAGTTTTAGCTAATAGATTATTATTGTTATTGCATTCATTAGATACAGAAAATAATTATCTAACGTACGTCTGAACGAGCATACGGTTGATGCACTCTTCACAATTCGCTGAGCAGCGAAAATGCATTGATAGAAATATATAAAACTCCGAAGCTTGCGTACAACAGCCCCCTTGTTGAGAAACAGAGAGAGTGTGAGAGAAAGAGATAGAAAGAGAGAGAGAGTGTGTGTGTGTGTGTGTGTGTGTGTGTGAGACAGAGAGGCTGTAATCTCCCTTTTTCGCAATCGGTCATGGTTCCAAAGAAGAATGAATTTGAATATAATGGATTCTTACGCGGTATCTTTGGGTACACTTTCTATTCTTCGTTTGGAACTTTTATTTCAGAATGATTGTCTAGAGGATAATTGTAAAATGTGACAATAGATTAGTTATTTTCCTGACAATAAACAGATCGTCGACTTGTCACCCGGAGTGCTACAGAAATCAACAACTTCTCAATTTTGTCACAAAATTCTTAAACAATTCACATGTTGTGTCATGCAATTGAGCACAAACAGATTTCCGTAATATGCAGATCAATAATTATTAAAAACTCGTGAAAAATTGTGTTAAAGCCGAATGGAAATGTATGTTTTCTTGTATTTTTTAAGGACTTTTGGTGAAAAGTTTGCGTTTATTTCAGAATCACTGTGATGAACTGATGGGATGAACGTAAAGTGCGGTACTAAACTAGTTTTTTACTTTAAGGTTCCCTATAATACACAGTTCTTTAACTAGTCATCCGAAATGCAACAAAAATATATATGTTTTCAATTACGTTACACAATACGTAAACAATAGAAAAATTTTGTGACGAAAATAAGAAGACATAGATTTCCTTAGTGTCTCAGATCAACGGTTATAAAAAAAAATCATAGAAAACGTGTGTGACGGCAGAATGGGAATATAACGAAATTTTACACGTCTTCTGACCGGATTTTCTTTGCTTTCAAATGTTGGAAAATTAAATTTATTCAGTTTTTAGTAAGAGGACTTCAGACGATAGATCCGAGAGAGTACCCGTTTTTATTATAAGGTCTCCTATGATTACGAATTTGTTAACTAGTCATTCTGGGATTATGTATAGAAATCTATGGCAGTTTTCGAAAAATATCAAAAGTTAAAATGATAAATCCTATCACTACTCAGTATATCGCATTTTCGCTACAAAACAAATGTGTAGAAATAGTGAGAAAAATTTGAAGGCGAGCCATTCCTCAAGTTACAACGAAACCGACGAAATTTCAATTTCAAGAAAGACGCATAAAAAGTTTTAAGAAAAATTTGCATTTTCCCTTAAAGCTATTAAAAGCTATAAACTCAATAAGTATATTTCTAAACGGCTTTAACTGAGCTACTAAGTCAAAGATTTAAAATATCTTTGAAAATGGAAGAATGCATGACAAAACAAACATGAAGATATTTGACAGGTCAGCAATAATGTTTATAAAAGTTTGTTTCAAATCTGAGTTGAAGTAATTGTTAACGGAGCTGTTTCAAATATTCAGTTTTTGTGTTAATGTTGAACCATTAAAAGATTATTCGGGAAGTTAAAAACTGTCCTTTTAGGACATCTAACTAAGGAAAAATTGAGTTTAAAATAAGACTATGCAAAGGTTGTGCTGTGTTTATTTTCTGATGCCAGATGTTGCACACTGACACATTTTCTATTCGGAGATAAAATAAAGGAATTAACTTAAGTCCGGGCTCTTTTTCTCGAACCTATACTATAAAATCGTATTCTTTGCATGCTCACACTTTTTAAAAAGTACATTTTAAATTTATAGCGTAGGTAATTTTGGATAGGTATATTAATAAAAAAATGGAAGAGAACCCCATGTTGCATAGAATGAACACTATTGTTGTTTATTCGAAAATTCTCCGCTCATTATCAAATTACTACAAGTCACTAGCTATTTGTAAATACTTAAATTGAAGAATAATATCGAAAATTTCTCTTCATCTAGCCAGAAATGAACAGTAAGTACGCTACTGTCCTATTTGTAATGCTTATTTTTTTTAGGGTAAACAATTGCATTCATTTTGCAAATTTTCGAAATAATTTATACAAGTTTTATTAGGTACATCAAGAACCGTATAGGGTTGATTTTTCGATATATTAAAAAAAAAACCACAGGAATTTCTATGATTTTCTTGAAATTCGTATCATTGTAATTGGTTGCGCACTTCTGTTTATATTTCCCTGCAATAAGAAACCATTTGTGATACAAGCTTGTGGCTGTTTCTTTAGTTTTAACAATTGTTTTCACACGTCAATATTTATATTTATACAAATGAGTATTATTATTATTTTTATTTTATATAAAACACGCGTCTTTCGGTTTTTCTTCGCTTGCTTATTTATTTCAACTGTTTGAGCAAAATTCCAATCACAACGCAAAATATTTCAAGTCCGCTTTTTGTATTTGTTGTATTTTCTCCTTAATTTTTTATATAGAAATTATTGATCAAACAACCCTGTTGTCGTGTCGTGTTCGAGCTATATGCAACATATATGCAAAATCACATGCAAATATCCGTAAATGACTTCAAATTATATAGAATTGTAACAATATAACCCAAGGGAAGCTACCTTTGTCAAATTAATTTATTTGTCATCTATTTTTGGTAAGTTCATTTTATGTCAATGTTGCGCATTTTACAGGTCATTCCTTATTATGCGGGGTATAATATGTTTGTGGCCTTCTACATTTCTATTTAATTAGCGTATCTGTAAAATAAACAATAAATTTGGGCCAGAGAGGTAACACAATTTTATGTTGACTGTTTAAGATAATCATTTGTGGGCTTACTTAAATAAAGGACTTTTTACTTTATTCTTTAATTTGAAGGAAAATCTTTAAAAAGCTCACTAGTTTGATTAAAAATCACATTATTTTCAGAAGAATGTATGAATGTATAAACGTATTTATTTATACTATTGGAACGATAATAAAATGTAAACTTATGCCACATCTGCGAGGCTAATAGTTCTTATACTGGCTTCAACTTAAGCATACTCATAGGCCAATTTCAAAGTTTTTAATAATAAAAAACATATGTAAGCCGTTTAAGCGGTTGCAAAAAGTGTTGCCAAAAAATAAGAAAAAAAACGGTTGCTAAAAAAGGACCCTTTAGTTTTTTAAATGCAAATGAAAATCTAAAACAAATGTTTAAAATTTCAAAATTCAAGCTGATAGGACTGACAAATTGATGTGTAAAGGTCGGGTAGCCCTTATATATTTAAATAGAACCAAAGTTAAAATTCCCAAATATGCATATCAATGCTATTAATCAGTCACAATCACTTTTCTTGATTACATACATCTGTCACACATCTATAGATTTTATTTTTTTGAGATACAAAGATGAAAAGTCCATATTTTAAAATTACTTACAAAATTCGGAAAAATCAAAGTCCATATCCATATCCAATGTTTCTGTTTAATAATCGCTTCCACTGCAGCTGCATTCTCTCAACTAAGTTAAACCATTTTGTTCATCTTAATGTGATAAAAAGAAACAAAATAAATCAATTTAAATAAATGTAAAATAAGATTATTACCAATAGTTCAAAGTTTTTTCTATTATTATTTTGATGTCTATTAGCGTTGTCAGAAAAAAAGAAATAAATCAGGCATCTAATATTGCTTCTCATTTTGTTTATTGTCACTGGCAAAATTAAGACATAAGATATAAGCTTTTAAAACATTCCAAAGGTTTCCAATAACTGATTTAACTGTCGCATTTTTAGAGTTGACTTTGAGGTTCATTTTTAATGAGGCAGATCATGGCATAATAACAATGTACACAACTCATAAGGAATACGACAATAACTTAACTAGATATTAATTTTTCTTCTTTCTAGCTTAAATTGGGATCCTAAGATCCGACTGCCGTCCTATTGTTGCAGAATTCACCATATGATAGTATATCATTCTACGGCGTATTATTTCTGCATAAGCTCCAAGTCGGGCTCATTAGCATCACGACTTTGTAGATATATTTATATATTTTTCCATATTTTTATGGTGTAATTCCACTGTTTCTAGCCAGCCTCATCTATTAGGCTCGAAACACGAATATGTTTTATATAATATTTTCCGATTTTTTTTATTTTGATAATGCAAGTTCGTTGCAAGTCGATTCATGTTTAAATTTTTGTGTCAAAAATGAGTAGTTAAAAAATACCCCCTACAGTGCGTCTGTTTGCATATAAAATGCTTTAAAATGGTACAAACTTGGATCGTACATTAAAGCTTTTTCGAACTCGATTTGAAATTGTAGAAATGTTCGTTTCAAATAATATTTGGCAGTGCCCTAATCAAGTTACTCATCATTTAATCTACGAAGAGTTAAGTGGCGCAGTGAAGTATGCAGCGAATTGAGCACACCAAACGGCAAAATCTGTATATTTTTTAATAAAAGTTATATCTGCACGCAAAGTGTGTAATTTTAAACGTTTTTATTATATATTTATAAACTTATGTGCTCACATTCTATGCAGATTACCAACCCGGCAATGTTATTTCTGCTGTTGTTATGGCGATGTTAGAATATTTTGCAACAGCCATCATGGAAGTTTGATTTTGCTTTTTATTATATTTATTTTATTGTCTCTTTATCAGAATATTGTCTGAATATTATTGTACTTGTGTGCAAAAGTGACTCTTAGTACGCAGAAAATAAAAGCAAGCTTAGGATTTGAACAATTAAGAAAAATAAATGATTAAATATATTTCCAGTAATATTACAATATACTGGGGTTCTCCTCTCGCTAAACTAGGTAATATTAAACTTAAAAGCAGTAGCTTTAGCGATAATCAGCCACATATAGATATATATAAACTTGGACACATTATGTAAATGTGTATACTATATACATGAGCAGTATATACATATATTTATTTATATATATATTATATGTTTCATATAATATATATATATGTATATACTGCTCATGTATATAGTATACACATTTACATACATGCAAAGTACACAAAGCATCAATATAGCTTAATGTATTAAATAAATCTTTGATGTCGCTCTCTTGTCGCAACTTCTTCCCGACCGACTTTGTCATAATATTATTATTGTCGTAGCTGTTTTTGTAGTTGTCGCAATGGTTTTGATTAAATTAACGCGTTAGCTTATAAATCGCTTTATATAAAGCAACATCATCCACATCAACATCATCATCATCATCATCATCATCATCTCGTCATCATCATCATCTTCTACTTGATAAAGACAAATTGTAAACGTAGACCAGCAAATGTTTAAAAAAAAAAAACAAATGTAAGTATCTATAAAATACACACATGCTCAAGTGATTTGATTATTTTCAAGCGACTACAATAGCAAATCTCATTTATCCTAAAAATAACTTAAATGAACCCACGACTAGCTACAGTTGATGTTGGTGTTCAAACTAAAAAAACTAACTTCGAGCAGTAGAATAACAACAAGAAGCATTATAGATGATGCTCTTCAAATCAATGGCGCATCACCTTAGAAAACCTGTCTGCCATTGTTGTGGCTATTGATGTCCGAACCGGAAGACAAGTTACTGCTACTTCTTGAAATAGGGGGCGCCGCGCTGTTACTGACAGCGCTCACATCCTTGACTTGAAATATTCATCTATTCTATACTCATTCGCATGTATTGCTTTAAAACAATATAGAAACCATTAATATTTATTTATATTTTTTTTGATATTTATTTTTACGTTTTGTCTTGAATTTAATATATTTCTGTTTTTTTTTTTCGCGTCTCTTAAAACTTATTGGTTGATACACGACGAGGGCTGATTTTAATATGTCCATAATATACATTTAATACAATTCAATTAATTCGTTAAAGGTGTACAAAATGTTGTAGATATAAGCTCTATTGCATTACATTTACAAGTAAGATTTTAAATTAATGTCGTGTAAAATTGTGTATATACAAAACTATTAATGAAGGAAATGAGGAAAAACGAAACCCTAAAAGAAAATAAACTTATTTAGAAGACGTTTAAAATTCGAGTTAAACGAGAAAAATGCAAATAAAGGAAAACCGCTGCGGAGATTTTTTAAAAGATTCTCTAAACGAAAAACACGAATATGTTGAGTATTCAATGTCGTCCAGGTCAAAACTTTGTTTTAATTACTGTCTTGTGAAGAAAATTTTGAAAGTAATTTTCAACAGACTGAAAGACAAATGTAAGTGGTGTTCTAAAATATTATTATGGATGCCTAGAACTGCCGTAATAAAGGCTGTGCTTGTATGTTATTCGTAATTTTCTGCTCTGCTCATTAGAAGTATAATAGCAGCCCTCGTAATATTAACTGTAGCCGCTACTATCCAACTTGGTATTATAATTTCTTTTGAAAGCAATGTAAATTACAGATCAAAAATACTCCAATTCTTCACTGGGCATATCTTTCGAACACCGACACCACAGCAGCAACTTTCCGATATAGATTTTTGCAGTAACCAGCGCTGGAGAAGAGTGAGATTACTTAAAGAGAGAGACAGATAGCCCTGAAGTCACACTGAACAAGCACAAGATTGCATTCGAGAAAGCAGGAACAAACTCTACTACCTCACACTTCAGTCTATAACGTGTCACCCAGGCTAGTAAATGACAGCAGGGAGCCCAAGATCTGGACATTTGACCAGAGCAAGAGGCATACACGGGCAAGGTTAAGAAAAAAGTCGATACACAAATGACAAATGGTACAATACACCGATTCACTTACAAGAACACATAAGTATAACCACCGATGACGAAAGAGCAATACTGGAGCACACTCTTACGGCTAAACTAAGGACAAGACCTGATCTATGTGTGACTGACTCCCTAACCTACAATAATGTCATTGATTCTTCGCGTGGGACATGTGGTAAGCAGAGTTAATGAAAACAGATAATGAAAAATAATGTTTTCTGATAATTTGGTATAACGACATAGTAAGCTTACGCACAGTGCAAATGTATCAACTCTCTCACACACATTTGATTCGTTGACATCCTTGCGCTCATTTAATCTTCTGCTCGCTACGCTGCTTACCTATACAAAGATGTGTTTGCTTGTATGAGTTTTGCTCATCATTGCTTCACACTTATAGAGTACATCGAAATTCAGAAAATATTAAAATTAAATTTTTGTGTTAAGATAAGTTTTTTTTTTTGCATGGCATTTGTGCTAATTGCTGCTGGCATGTGATCCGCTAAAGCTGTTAACATCTCAATTAAAGTTGTATAAATTTAAGATATACGTTTCTCCTTTCCCCCCTAAATGACTATTTTATTAATTTTATAAATTATTTATTCGCTTCGCGAAGATGTATTAAATTCATGCAAGACTATGTTAAGATCTGGGAGATTAAATTATTAAAATTAATTAATATATTTATTTTCACTATAGCTAATAAAGAACACTTTTTATATGCAGCAAAAATAGTTGAAATAATAATAATAATTTTTTAAACGAGTCAATAAAAGTAAAAGGCGTTGCCATATTTCGTATTTGTTTTTACTCAAAGAATTTAAATATAATTTTAGATTTACATTTCTAGTTTTTTTCTGTTTTTAAGCGCGTAACTTACGCATGTTTTCAATTAAAGTCGAATTAGGCTCAGAGACAAACGACCGAAAACTTGTTCATTTTTAAAAAGTGTTAGAAGGCGTCGTCCGCAGTGGCAATAATACTAAATCTAATTAGCAAAGGTGCACTAAACATTTAACAAAGAAACATGATGTTACTCACTAAGAAAACACAGCAAGACAGACAGATATATATATATATATATATATATATATTTATATTTATATATATATATATATATATTTATGTACATGTTTATGGATATTATACAGGTAGGCTTACTTTATTTTTTTACTAAATTTCAATTCACATAAGGCATAAAAATAATTTTTTATCTAGAAACCATTTATATAACTTCACATTTATTACAATGTGGTAACTGTTTGGGCAGATCGTTTAAATTAAGTTAATGTAAACAAACTTATTGTATATACTGTTAACTGTTTGAATGATTCCTTTTTATTCCTTATTCTTCCCTTAAAATCCATCCTGAAGTGGTAAACCAATATTGTCCTCTTAAATTTATATTAAGATAACATAAGTCGCAAATAAACTGTCGAAACATGAAGTCGGCTGCTTTTGGAATTCGACCTCCAATAGTTTTATTTGTGGCCAAAAAGTAACCTATTCAATCTTAGTACTTAAGGTTTTAACTTATGGTCCTCCAAGATTAGGGTGCTTTCTTTTGATTAATGAAAAATTTCTTACACTCGTAGTTTACAATAAATAAGTGGACGGATTATTATAAGAATACCATTTTTAAAATAATACAATTGTATAAAATCATTAATTTTCATATTTTGTTCAGACAAATTTAATTATGATCCCGAAGATTCGTCTTCAGTATTCGTGAAATGACTTATTTCAATTTTATGGAATATAAAGAAAAAATCATTTCTATAGCACCCTCCATTACTATGTATCAGACTTTCTTGAATTCATATCTGTATAGAGACATTTGATACGAGGCTTTGATTGCATATGAAATAAGAATAAATCTATAGTATATATCTTCATGGCAGCCATTTCTTTGAAGAGTACTTACAATTAAATTACATGATTAATAGTTGTTGCTTTAAGCAACAGTGTTATTTCGCAAATAGAATGTATTAAAATCATGTAATTATAAATGTATTGAACTATAATTAATCGATGGAATTGTCAATGATGTTTTTTCGGTTACAATTTAATTATTGAATTTTTGGAAATTTCACTGAATTCAATTTCATTTCAAATACTTGTGGAATCTATGGAATTTTTATTGAAATTCATTTATTAAAACAATTTTAATGCATAATCATTAACTAAGACTATTCGTTGGCTGGAAGACTGGCTGCAGTGCTATAAACATAAAATTGCTGAAGAAATCGAATTCTTCTCAATTCCATCACTAATAATTATTGTGCTGTCGTAGTAGAAGATTGTTTATCTCTCAGTTTTAATTCTCATTTTACAATTAATATTTAAACATATTCTTAATACTAAAACCTGATTTTCATGACTGAACACCATTTGTTTGAACAAAAAATTTTTAAATTAAATAACAATTTAAATGGAAAAGACAAGAGCTTCAATTGCCGGCACAAGAATTGTTAATTTGGTTGATTGAGAAAATATCTTCAGTATGGATAGTTGCAGTTAATTTCAAAATTCAATAAAAACGTGACACCAAGCAGTGTTTTAACTGAAAAGGGCATTTAGTTCCTTAAACCAAAATCTTAACCAAAACGAGCTTGTCGCTAACTGTCCAGAAGCAAACAAGCTGGAGATAGTTAATCCAGATGGGGAGCTAGTTATAAAATTTACGATCAAGCTTACGCCGATGAAGTTACGTTCCTTGCAAGAAGATTCCCCAAAATGCAAGCAGCGTTAACCGAATCCGCAAACATTAGGATGCAAATTAATATTACCTAGATAAAATCTATGAGAATAAATGCCAGGAGCTACTTAGTTTCACTTACGTGCAAAATATTTAAATATATTGAAAGCATAGTTCTGTAGATGCCAGTGCTAGATATGTAAAGGCTGTTAAAAGGCTATTTCAGAATTTCTGATTGAAATTCTACTATAAACAAAGCTGCAAATTTTTAATTCCTGTGAACTATCTGAGTATGCAGCACTTCTTTAATAAAGTAAAAGGTATTCCCCTTAACTATGCTGCTGTCATTGCTTCAAGATCGTAATTTTTACTACTTTTTTGAACATATGAGATGTAACTAATAATAATAATAACACTCCAAAGAACAAAATACAAATAAATTTTTAAATTATAATAAATATTCTAATCATATAGTGGTAATAATATATTAAAATTAGAAAAGAAATAATCTAACTATCGAAAGTGCTCGCTTTGTAAACTTTTAATTGTTTATTATAGCAAATATTGTAAATGTAGTTAATTTTTAAGTAAACACAGTAAAATAAAATTCAACGTTTTAAATGATTAGTTTGAAAATTGGAAATGTAAAAAAATTTTTCCATCTTCTTTTTTAATTTTAATTTTTTTCAATTTTAATGCTGATAAGATGCTGATATTTTTATGAGCATCTGTGCTGTGTACAAAATATAAGCATCGCTTCCGTAGTTTTAGATTGAAAAACGATTATTATTTTATTCTCAATTGTACACATTTCATTTGACTGTTCCTGTAACTAGTTCCAAATATCTTTGGCTTGTTATATTCAATTATGTTACTTCGTATACGATGTGCCAGCAATGCCCCATGATTTTCATCTAAAGAATTGCGGCGAATTGATGATATTGCCTTGCAAATATGAAATACTTCATTAATTTGTTTTATTTGAGTCTATATCGAAAGGTATAGGTGATGTAGGATTTCGGACTTCGAATGTAGCAATACCTATAGTAAGTGTGATCCAGCCTTTTTCAAATATTTCTGTTTGTATAGAATTTATAAACGCGTTCTTTTTTAACGGATCGCTTTTGTGAATTCAAAAAACTAAAACTAGTTAAATATAATTATATAGTTAAATATATTATGCGTTAAACGATCCTTTTCGTGTCCTATGCGCAAATTATAATAACCTCTATGATTTCGTCTCCTTTGAACAGTTTATCCAATCCCCAAATCGATCTTCTTTGACCAATCATGAACTATAAAAACCTATATTGGTCTACGCAGTTCTTTGGCTTCTATTTGGAATAAATGTTTAAATTTATATGCTACTTTCTGTTTTCATCTTCTTTTAAAAGTTTTTTTAAAAAATTCACCCATCAGGCTAGGAATACGGATTAGTTTTATTATACTTTTTCCTCGTTATCATTTATTATTTCATAATTTTTAGAATGTGTAACTTGTCTAATCTTAAGGTCAACTGGACTTAGTTGTACCCCTTACATATTAATAAATAAATAAATAAAATAATGTTCTAACAAAGTGAAATGCAATATTATTTTGTTTGAGTTGGTAGTGCAATCTGTAAAAGCAAATGCGTGCATTAAGATCATAAAATGCAAATTTTCTGTGAAAACCTTATTATAAGTGTCATGTGGCTATTGTTGCTATATTATATACTATAAGTATATAAATATTGTTACAATTTAAATTGAATTGTTTTTATTCTGACGTAGAGTGTGTAATGTAATACCTATGCTATAACATTGTTTTTTTTTTTTTTTACTCTTTCCAATGAACAAATACAGTCAATAGTTGAGTTTTTACCTAAAAGTTTATGGTATAAACGAGTATTTGCATAAAGCAAGTTCTGGGCCCATATCCGCCTAAAAGAAAGTATTTCGAATGGAATATTTTGAATGTTCAGAGTAGCAAGCAAATCAAAGCTTTATGGATACGCTAAGCGAACTATTAGCTGCTTTAGATTGCGACGTCAAAAAGACCGCCTTTTCAGAGACTTTTGCTAAATAGTTAAGCAGATTTCTGAATCTGGCTAGACTCTCCCAACGCGCTCAT
Organism: Chymomyza procnemis; assembly: GCA_035046065.1. Taxonomy (NCBI): domain Eukaryota; kingdom Metazoa; phylum Arthropoda; class Insecta; order Diptera; family Drosophilidae; genus Chymomyza; species Chymomyza procnemis. The sequence goes on along the minus strand of JAWNOJ010000023.1, from coordinate 2,137,997 downwards.
TAACTTACGTAGACAGACACTTCTATAGAGACAGACATACATTGATCGCTGTAGTATTGTAGTTGTATTTATTATTATTTTTTTTTTTTACATATCATCGTAGCCGTTGCGCGCCTTGAGACTGAAGTGAACCAAACGAACCGGTTGATGTTAATGTCTGATGATTTTCATCTTTTTTTGGTTTATTTGTGTATTTTTTTTTTTTCGTTTTTTTTTGTACCAACTCTTTCGGCTTTGGGACATGTTTTGCTGTCGTCGTTGTTGTTGGCTGGCTGGTTGGTGGTTTTGCGCATGGCACAGGTTGAAACGAGCCAAGCGATGAAGCGTTAAAAAAGCTTATTGACGGCAGCGCCAGTAAACAAGCAGCAAAAGAAACGGCAGATAAAACCAAATCACAAATTAAAAAAAGAGCAAAACGGGCCAAATTATGGTTAGCATGTAGCTCTCTAGCCCAACGGCTAACTCTCTAGCAAATGCCGGCGGCATTGGTAACATATTGCTTAGTGGCCAAGTTGCTGAATGGGCTAACTGGCCGAGTGACTGCTGGCTAGCCGACTTGGATAACTGGTCAAATCACTAAGTGACTCGACAAGACTGGCTGAGCAGCATTTATGTAGCTTGTCGTTGTTGGAGAGGCTGCAAGTTGGTACGCTACAACGTTGGGCGGTACTTTTGGCTTAAATTTTTGACTTATTGAAAGTTTTGTGATCTTTGAAAAACAAACAAAACTATTTCAAAATGTTGCAAAGACCCTACAATTAAATCATTGTACAATGCAGCTGCTGCTTGTTTATTTGTATATGAATTTTATTTATTTACTAACTAATTTGGCTTTTTACATATATATGATATATACGCATATATATGCATAAATATGTCTCAATCTAAGGCACTTGCACTCCTTGCTTGACAAAAAAAAAACGTCTAAAAATTTAAAGCTTTATCACAGCTAACTTACGCCCACACAATGAAACTGCTTTATATATAATATAGTTTTTTTTTTTAATATATTTTAGTTAATAGTTTTACATATTTATTTTTAACTGCTGACGCTTAACGTGTATTTGAATTTTTTATAACAATTGTAAAGCTTCACACTAATGCATTTCACTTGAATTTTCATTATAGAAAACTGCTGGGAAATTTTAGACTCAAAAAAATAACACAAACTTTGTAACTTAGTTTCGATTGATGTTCACACACACACCCACACTTACACAAATTTTCGTTATTTTGGCAAATTTTTCCTTAGTTTACTATCGCTAATTGTTAACGAATTGTTTTCACTATTTTATTTGTTTTTGTGCCGCGTTTACGCTTCGTATACTCGATAAATTCAACTATATTCACTTTTGTTACTTTTTATTATTGTTATTTCTTTTTTTAATCTCGTTTCGCGGTATTGCTCTGCGCCTCAGCCATATAAAAATGGCATGTGTGTTACGAGTATATCCAAATACGTTGGAGTGTGGACAGCAACTGGCCGATCGCGCTCCGAATCAGTGCACTGTGTATCTCTATCTCTGCGCTCAATGAAGCTTGGCTTATACACTCCGTGACAGTTCAATATAACCACTTGATTGATCAGCTGATTGCATAAATGAATTCGTTTAAAGCTTAATCTTTTGTTTTTTTTATTTCAATTAAGTTCACTTAAATTTAATTCAATTTCCAATTACTATCCCAGCAGTTATCGTTATCGATTCAAACCAACCGACTCAAACTCTGTCAAACGTCTCGTCGGCTTTAAAAATATCTATTAAATTTTTAGTTGACGCCGCGATCTTCCCTAAGTTCAATTGAATGTGCTACATGATTCTCCTAGAGATGTGTCTTTTCCAAACATTGCCTAGAGTGAGAAGGAGATTGATTGAATGATATGATCCTAAATTAAGAAAATTAAAGTGCGCCTCTATTCGCCAAGCTTGCCAGGAGAAAAAATTCTAAAAGTCACAAGAAGCTAGGCCCTTTTGAACTTATCTTGTCGAATGGAACGCATAGGCAGGCCACTTTACTTTGAGTGGTGTTTTAATGGTGTTGAGAATATCACTAACATTTTCATGCGTGGCTATTCGAAGATATTGTTGCCTGATATATATTACATTCAATATAAAACTTAGAATTCGGTGCCTAATTTTTTTCGCATATGAAAAATTAAAATTGGATGTTATTTAAAACTAAAGTAATTTTTAAACATGCCACGGCGTGTTATATCTAACTCATCTTTTAACAAAGTGTTTTTTCTCATTCAACTCGTTTTTTTTCGATCTCTAGCACTACCATTTTGTAGAGCTATTTATGCTTTGCACTATCCATTTTACGTCTTATGCGATAACTATAATAACCTTTATGATTTCCTTTCTTATGAAATATCTATTCAATGCATTTCTTTCCCTGTCCTGATTTGCCAAATCGAGCATCTTTAACTAAACACGAACTATGAACGCCCACTTGGTCAACGGTAAAGGTTTAGGCACTTTTTGTTAAGAAATGTTTAAACATTTATGTAACTTTCTATTTTCAACTTTTACTTTGTGAATCCAAGTTTTTAGCAAGCCCCAGATATGAGATATATATATATCTTTTTTAATATATACATAAGTAAATATAGACACGGATTAAACAAAATAAGTTAATTTTCCTTGACTATCGCTCCGAAAGCTTAGCGTAAGAATATCTCTTCTTCGAAGAGTACAAGAACCTACAGATTATGGCCGAATCTGAAAGGCGGTGTCTTAAATAAATAGAGATTTACTTAGGCTAGTAGCGGCTAGCGAACACGCTACCACAATGTTACGGAGAACAGGGACACGGATTAGTTGTACATTTTCTTTTTATTATTTCCTAATTTTAATATGGTTTATTTTTGAGGGCCTCTAACTTGAGTGAAAATTTACTATTTTTTAATCCGTATTTATGCAAATGTCCAGAGGTATACCATGGAGTTGCCATCTACGTTCGAATATTGTCAAGCGCCAGCGGCCAAGCATAATCCCTCATAGCTGGCAACTCTAAGCTCTCGCAGATCTGAGAATGCAGTCTCTCTTGGTATTTGCACACACAGATACTATATCCATAACACACACACACACACACACGTGTAGGCTGTGTGAGAAATTGATAAATCCAAGTGAATGTTTGTTAAGAAAATGAATAAAATGAAAATTAAATTAAGTGTAGTAAACAACAATAGGCTCAAGTCAAATCCACGGATTGCACTGACACCCCTGTGTCTGTGGGCTACGAACTCTCACGCAATTTGTTGAACTGCGCGCCAGCAAAGATGCCCGCCGTTTCCAATCTAGTTGTGCCGCTTTAGCTGACACAAATCCGGTTTGTGAGTTTATGATTTAGCATGTGCGTCAGCTGGTGCACGCTCATGTTCTTTATGATGCTCCCAACGCCCTTTATCCATAGTCTTTGGCGCGATTTAGTTGTTTCTTTTTTTATTTGATATATTTTTATGCTGGTGTGTTCGTTGTTAAACTATCCACCACCAACAACAAACAGTTTCCAACTTTAAATCACTTAATCAGGATGGAGTTGTTGTTGCCAGATGTCACCGGCTCGCGTATGATGTGTGGCTGTGTGTGTGTGTTGAATTACATTTGAACTGTTTGCAGCGCTGATTAAATTAATAGACAGATTTGTGTAAATTACACTAATTTATGTTATCCAATCTGATGTATTGTATGCCCCCAATCATGTCTTGCACTATACATAGTATGCATATGGCAAGCCGAGCTCTCTACACGGGCTATGTCACTTGCAATGGATCCTAGTTATGCATAATATGAGCCACATTTGCTTGCATGTATCAATTATTTGCAAAACTTTACAAGTGTTTTTTTTTTATAGCTTATCGTCAAAGATTTAAGTTGCTCATTGCAATTGCTTTAGTTCATTGTACATATTTATTTGTTTTTAAAACAAGTTTAATTGAGCGTATATTACTTAAATGAAAGAACAGCAAACACTTTAAGTACATTTGAACTTGGGCTAATATTTTAAGCATTTAAACTATGTTGTAAGCTTGCGAAAGTGTTGTTAGCAAGAGAAAATCGCAACTGTCTTTTAAAGATTCCAAAATTTTCTTTATCACTGCAAATAGATAAAAATGTAATAATTATATTTAAATGAAATAAAGTAAATTGAAAATATATTACTCTTCTTTTCCTCTGGTGACATGAGCATTGCTAATATAAAGAACTGTTCATTTTTGCTTATTTCCAGTAAAGTTTGAGCTACCGCAGGCTCCTTATTGGGCAAATAAAAGTCGTGCACTGTGCGTATTATATCCGTGAGGGTATCAGAATCAAATCCAGCGCCGAGTATTTTGCTCAGTTTACGTATTTCAATAGACTTAAGGTATTGGTATTTATTAAAAGCAGTAAGTTCTTTCCAGTTAACATAGAACTGTGCAGTTCCGGTAGGTGCTGGCGGCAAGTTTCGTTGCTGATATAATAACATATAGAAATATGAATTAATGTAATAGAAAAGGATTCTTTACATTTTAATTATTTAGATTTACTTGAAAAAATAGGGTATTCTTGCTTGCGGGCAATTGCACGCTACTGCTTACCTTTAAATTAGCTTCAGTTGCACCTGCGACGGATTCCGGTGCTTTCGTCATAGTGACCGGAAGTTGCTTTTTCTTTGGACTGTGTTGGTCTGCATTGGGCTTTTTATCTTCTGCAATCTGTGGCTCATCATATAGTTTTTTATTTGCTAAAGCTGTAGCGGTATCCTGTTTTGTTGAACATTTTTTGCCCTTTTTCTTTTTAAGTTCTTCGAATTGCCCGGAATAGCTTGTAAATATTTTATCAATATCTTCATCTGATATATGCAATTCGCTTGACTGCTCATTTGTATCTTTGGGTGATACTATGTCGGCAATGGGTATACGATGCAATGGCTTTGTGGAACGTTTGTAGACTGGTTTATCGATTGGCAAGATGTTTACCAAGTCTTTACGTTGGCTAAAATTGGGGCCAGTTTTGGAAGCAGCTATTGTACGTAAACGATTGTTGATGCGTTGTAGGCTTCGCATGGCTTCAACGTTCTTGGGCTCCATAGTCAATACAGTAGTGCAATCCTTTAGTGCTTCCATGTTATTTCCCAAAGATTCATTGGCTTGCATTCGGCGATAATAGGCTTTAATGCAAAGCTTATCCAAAGCAATGGCTGCTTCACAGTCTTCAATACATTGGTCATAACTGCAACAAGAATTTGCATAGAAGTTGTGGCTTGTACGCATATTGAATTTGTATTTACTTACTGTTCTTGTTTGAGGTAGCATAAAGCACGATTTGTATAGTATATAGGATCATCGGCATAGATAGCAATGGCTTCGGTGTATGCCTCGATGCCACCAGTATAATCAGCGAGTTTAACACAATTGTTGCCACGATCTTTAATATCGTTTGCTTTCTTATGTTGTTGTCCCACTAGATCTGCGTGCAAGTCCTTCTTTTCACTGGGTGTGCTTGCTGCAAATAAATTGTTTGCATACAGATATACACTGCCTCTTGGGCAATTGTTAGCCCTCACCTGCTGAGCTGACTGGTGTAATTTGGATGGGCTTTTTGTTGGTCTCTGCGCTGTTGCTTGAAGTCTGCTGTTTAATATGGCTGCGCACAGGCAACTCCTGTGCAATTGATATAAAACTTTATTTGCAATTTGCTAGTTTATAATTAATGTGAACTTACCTCAATGTGTGTTCTTGGTGCAGCAGCAGCACTTTGTAATTCCTTTTCTTTCAGCTTAATATCTTTCTCCCAGTTATAGAGGTCATTTATCTGTTGATGAAGTTCGGAAGCATTTTGTTTGACCTGCATTTGCAGCTCGACTGATTTTTGTGCTGAACTCATTTTAAGCAATTTCTGATGGAATTATAAATTTAGCTCAAATTTCGACAAAAATCAAGCGCACTTTTTTTTCAGTTGTCATGACAGCTGATATAGAACTAGTTTCGATAGCAAAATTTTATGTACAAATGAACTAGTACACTTGTTATATGAATCGATATAAATCGATAACACAAATGTTACTTTTTATATTTCGTTGCATGCATAACTAAATTGTAATAATAAAGACGTTTCTAACATAAAGCGCAAGCACAAAGAGATATATTATATTATATATCACAATAATCAACATCATGATGTATACCATCATACCAATTTATCAAATTGTACAAAAAGCGAATCGTACGGTATAGAGACTGCCTAAGCATGTGTTTGCTAAGCTAACAACAGCTGTTAAAGTTTATATTATTTTTTTCGGTTGCCAAAAATATGAAAAAATTTTGAACGGAATAGTTCCTTTATTAAAGGACGCGGAAATTAATATGAATCGTTTGCTGGTGTGTCTGCCGCCGCACATTGAGGTAGCATTCAGACGTAAGTAGGTAACCAGCAAACGCCAAAACTTGTTACATAAAATTTAGAGAATTACAAATATTTCTATTGCGCAGTTTGGCCAACGATGCGAAATCCACAAATCCAGAGACTTACTACGATGTGCTTAAAGTAAGCCGCGATTGCAGCACACGGGATATACGCAACGCTTTCGTCCGACTATCTAAGCAGGCAAGTTGAACTAAAGTAGCAGAAATTTCTCAATTTATGTGTTTGTAGTATCACCCAGATTCTAAGAACGGCTCCGCCAATGCTGCAGATTTTGTCAAAATATCTGAAGCCTATCAAACGCTGGTGAAACAACAGACACGTAAAGCTTACGACCGTAGTCTGCAGTGGCTTGACACAGTTGGTCCCAATCTCAATGAAGTGCATAATAGCGAGGACATCTTTAGACCATGGGAAGTGAAACCCGATTATAATCCAAATCCCGGTCCTTACTATGGCATAAAGGGACTTAATCGTGTTTCGAATTGGCAGGTGGCGCTCTTCCTGGTTACGGTTGGCATAATTGGAGCTATATTTGGGTTTTCATCTGTCAAGTAAGTAAATCAATAAATAATGTATGCAAAATATGCATCCTAATGGTCTTTTTTTAGACATTCGTTTGAATTAAGTCGCAAAATTCAAGATGAAATTTCGGCCGATGCAACTTTACATCATGCTGCAGTTGTGGCAAATGCAAAGAAATTTGGCAACGAAGAGCAAATACGTCGCATGGTGGAACGTATGGCTAAGGACCCTTGGCATAATGAAGGAACATCCAAATAAAATTCAGTATTTGTAAATTTGCTAATAAATATATTCTGTCTACTTAAAAAAGTTTCTTTATGTATATATATGTAGGTGACGGACTCGTCTCTAAGCACTCCACCCTGTATTCGCAAGAAGGAAACCCGCTGGGGGAACGTATATATTAATATAAATCTAGGGCTACAACTAAGTCCAGTTGAATCGTGGCGATGCTGCAGAGTGACGCCTTGATTTTGCAACACGATTTTTTTTATTTAATGAATTTCAAGTACTTGCGATTAAAGTGTATCCATGGCTTCCCACATTTTCGCTGAAGTTCCAAGCCCCGCAAGGCAACATGCTCCCAGTCGCTTTGGTCATTAATACATTTAGGCAAAATGTGATGCTGAGGCAACGTCTATTGCTTGCTTCTGTATGCGCGTAGTAATATTGCAGGAAGACTCGCTCTTTCCTATAGGTAGGAGCACACGCGGCGGTGCCGGATATGCAGCTTTGCTGTTTCTAGGCCACTTTACGGCCATCACATTCGCACGATAATGCTAAAGCGTAGACATTGATTCGTTAATGAATAATTGAAGTAGCAAATTTATTGCACTTTTGTGTAACCTTCTCCTCGCCCACAAACATAGGTTTTATTCATTAGAATATCGTTATCCTATTTGCTAGGGATGGGAAACTTATGGGTCAGTGATAAGGATTCATTATTCGGCTGCTATAAGATCACCTCATAAACATAGTTATACTTCACAGTGGATCGCTTGGAGGTACAGGATATGGTAAAGGGTACAAGTTGCTAGACTTAAACAATATCAAAATTAAGAAATATTGAGGAATATTAAATAAGAGCGAAGAAAATATAATATAAAAATAATCCGTGTCCCCAGCGTAATGTATGCATTTTTTATAGATATGCAACGCCTCACATCTGAGGCTGGCTAAAAACTTGGAGTTACAATGTTAAAGTTGGAAATAATAATTAACATCAAATTAAAAGATTTCAAATGATCACCGTTGACCAAATTGGAGATTCATAATTTATGATTGTTCGCTAATAGATGCTCGATTTGGCGGATCAGGATTAGTTTGGATAGAGAGAGAAAGAGAGAGAGAGAGTAAATCAAAGAGATTATTATAGTTAACCCATAAACGTACGAAAAGAATAATTTGATCTACAAAATGGATGTGTTTCAAGGTATAAGTCCGTTACGAGAAGGTCGCATTTTAAAATGTTATGAGACAATTGGTTTCTATTGCACCATAATTGCATGCTTCCAAAATCTAGAGTTTTTATTAGAAGCGTCGAAAAACTCAAACTTAACAGTTTAAGTAGGCTTTATTAAAGTTAGTATATATTTAAATTAGTTTGATTTTGTTGCGTAAAACCATTATTAGTAAGAGAAGAAATTTCTTAGTGGTTGTTTTCGAGTTGATGTTTAACAAACTCATGTTGAGTGAACGATATCAAAGAACGGCAGAAGCGTTTTAATTGTTACGTAACAATCTTCTAAAAGATTTTAGGATTCGAAGAGAGCTTAGCAATAAACCGAAAAGAGTTTTGCAATTTTTGTTGAGTATTCCAATTTTGAGTAATTGTTTACGAAGCATGCAATCTACACTCAGGATCGGACATTTTTGGACTGTCGGGTTCGTGGTATCAGTTAGTGCCAAGTATGTTCCTTTGTTCTCATTGGTTCTCAAACCTTTTATTTGCCTAAGCCACAATATGATTTTGGTTCAATCCTGCCCCTATGCTATTGTGTTTAACTTTTATTTTGCTTAGTTTTTAACCAAACATTGTTTAAACCAACCTTCTGAGCAACTATTCACCCCGCCCAATCATTTGAGGCAACAATTTTATGCGCAAACTGTGCAAATAAACTTCAGCAACCGTAGCTTTCTCCCGGGCCTATATAAGTGTTGCCTATGAAGTATTTCAACCAAAACAAATAATTATAATCATGAAGCTAGCCGTAGTGTATCTTACCGCTTGTCTAATGGCATATTACTGTGTGGATCGTAGCTGCGCTCAATCCACAACGTCGCCAAGCTCTTTAAGTCTTTCGAGTCCTGGCGTCAAAACTGTACGCGTATCTAATCTTCAATATACGGCAGTAAGAAGGATTCGTCGTGGTAGTAGCAGCAGCAGCAGTAGTAGTTCAAGCAGCAGCACATCCAGCAGTCTCAATAGATCCCGCAGAGGCAATTTGAGCCGTAACAGAAGAATGAGTTCGCGACATGGCGCCACCAGAGGCAGAGCTGTAAAGCTAAACAGGAAAAATAGAGGTTGAAATAGACTGTTTTCCCGTAATAAAATACATTCTTGTTTTATTTTTTTTTAACAATTTATTGCATTTAATAATCGGTTCTGGTATAACTTCAAGAACTAAATCCATTTATTTGCTTTTTGTTGTAAAGTGAAAAAAAATTATAAATAATAAACGTAGCCTTTTGGTTGTGAATTATTGTATATTTTAGAATCATTTGAAATAATGAACATTACAAAATAATTACAAAACTATTCCTAATCATGCTTACATACATACATACATACATAGATACACACAAACACACACGCGCGCACACACACACATCACCTCATATGCGTTGTGCGGTGTGTGTTCTATTAACAAGAATCCGACACCAAACTATTTACTACTAACTAAAAAATCACATAGTACCAAATGCCTAATTGCAGTGTAAACGATTAAAAGGACTAAGTCGTCCAGCCTGTACAGCATACATTGGATCTAGAAATCATAGGTATTTATAATGTGGATTTCTGGCTTAGCTCCTTGACAAGTATGCGTACTCCAACATGCGGTTGGGCAGGCTTGAAGACTGCCTGATTGTTGATCTGATAGTCGGCATAATTCATATTGAAAACTTCGTGGAAGCCCAGCTTTTCCATGACGCGTGCCGAATAATGGCTGGAGCAGAGCACATGGTAGACGGATATATTGTGCTCGCGCATATAATCATAGGCACGCTCTGTCAGACGACCTGCAATGCCAAGTCCACGATAATTGCTATCCACAGAAATTATTTTACCATCGAGTATAACATCATCTTTGGGATATAAATCGAAAATATTAAATTTCTCCTCAACATGATCCATAAGTCCAAGTATCTTTTTAAATTTTGGATGTTTGCACGAATCGGCCGCCTTGGCTGGTGCTGCATTTGTACTCTGTTGAAAAAGAAATTTGTTAAAATCAAAAGCTTAGCGGCTGTATATGTGTATGTGTCAACTTTCTCACGCGCATTTGCTTAATTGTCGCTCTCGAGCTCATTAGCTCTGTTATTGACTGCGCTGTTTACTCATATAAACAAATGATTGCGTTTGTGAGTTATTTTTAACATTTCTTTAAAGTTAATATCAAAACACTGTGATACGTTAGATTTGTGCAAATGCTATAAAATATACATTGTTTCATTGAAAATAATGTATAAAAGTCAAATGAAATATAGAGATTTCAATTTGCCACAAACCATTCGTGTCATTGCTGTTCAGATATAACTTAGTTGATCTAAAAATTTTCAACTTACAGGTCTTCGCATTAGTCCATTAATGTAGACTCCGATTATGTCACCATTTTTGTTAACAGCTTTGTATGAGCAATTATCTCCTATTGACTTAAGCGAGTATTCTTCTAATTCCTTGCATTCGCCGAGATCTAAAAATGTATTGAGTGGTTCATCCTAGAATTAAAACATAAACAAATTTAGTACGATTAAGATAAAAAAATTCAGTTTAATATATAAATCAGCCATAAATCGCGTTTAAAAGTTGTCATGCCAAAAATGCAATTCATCATTTCTGATATCCAGTTGAATGCATGCGTACATCATTGGGACTTATGAGCAAATAGAAGCGTTGCCAGAACTATAAATGAAGAGCTCGACTTGACTAACATGTCTTTTCAACAAGAAGTTTTCATATACCACACAGCATACGAAACAATGGCCCAGTTAAGGGACTATTTCGGTTAGCAGTTCTATTTTTAGGTTTGGGGTCGGTCCATGTTTATGTACTATTTTCAACCCGCGGTCAGCTGTTACAAATAATTTAAAGCACCAAACTATTTCAATTGTTTTATCGATTCAAAGATTTTTTTCTGAATGAGATTATGTACTTTTTTTTTGCATCCAAATAAACAGCTCATTAAAAATTGCCTTTTATATACCTAAGGAGCAATGGGTATCAATTTGTTTTTCTAAGAAAAATTTGTTGACGATTTACCAAAAAACAACAGAAAAATGTGTAAAAATGCAACCCGTTGTTCTCTGTCCCAAGTGATAGATAGATTGATTTTGAATGTACAGGCACTATTAAAGCCACCCGACATAATTGTATTGACACTAATGGAAACTTGTTTCTAACAAATGCGTTCAGTTAAAACTTTAAATGAATCTCTATTAGATTAACCAAAAATGGTTTGAGACAGATTAATTACAGTTAATACATAGTAAATATTTGCTAATTAATAAGTTTTAAACAATGGTAGTGATTTAAGTTGTTGTTTTTAGTAGTCCGGAAACAACAATGATAAATGATGCATTTTTAATTAGTATAACCAATTTAAATTTATTGATTACTAAATTCGTGTAATCGAGTTAATTATTACATGAAAGGCATTGCATTATAAAATAAATAATAAATAAAATATATTTTGCAGTTACAAAAACTGAGATAATGCAGTTAATTATAGTTGCAGCCTTTAATAGGCTTTTGACGGCAAATAAGTATATTTCGTGTGGCGCCATCTATTGGTAGTGGCTGAACTTGAAAGGCAAATTTTTAACAGAGTGGTAAAAATTTTAAAGCAATCGTTGTACTACATTCACAATTATCGTGCTTCAACATTGTTTGAAGAGTAAATTTAAAATGAAGATAAAATATTTACGTACATTTCCCAGTAATGCATTAGGGTATTTTGAAACGATTTTTAATAAGGTCGTAAAGGTATCTGTAATGCTTAAAAAGCGTTCCATTCAAAATCAGTAGTGATCAAAGTTGGGACGCGAATATTGCTAATTTTGGTGGTGAAAATGGATCTGGAAATGGAATTGCAAAGTGTTTGGTCACAGATGAGTCGGCTAGCAGATTTTAACTGTTTGTAATGTTCCAGTCAACTTTTTGCTTTATATTGTAGTTGCGGTAAGAAGATGCAAAGTTAAAAATCTACTTTAAGTCTGCTTAAGTTTTTTTTGTCGTCTGCTGATTTTTCGCAATCCGAAGCCTGACATGCGCTGCAATATCTTCTTCCCATTCAGCATATTAATAATAAAACAGAAATATGGAACATTAAAAAAAACTCGAGTTCTACTCTTTTTGATCCTGACTGTCGAATTTTTTCAACACTTTTGTTGATAGAATTGAATTTAAAGGAGATTATTTCACGATAAAAATATATTATTTGTCACCACATACAGATAAAGTTGTGGTGACGGACAAAATAGTGGCCACTATAAAATTAAATCTGCACTTTTTGTACTGCTTATAGGTTTCTAGTAAATAGGTGGTAAAACTATCTATAATAAAGAAAATTCCCCATTTTATTCATTAAAAATTAGGCACAGCCTATTTTTTATAATCTCAAATAAAATTAAAATAAGGAATTATAAATGTATGGAATGGGATATGGGAGTACGAAAAGAGTTTAGAGCGTGATCATTTAAACATTAATTTTTGTGCTTAGCATATGTTCTTAATTGTTATTATTATTAATAACATAATAGAATAACGCATAGTAGTCGTTAAAAAATACATATCTAACCGTCAAGCGTCTACCTGTATTAGATGTCTCTGATTAAGCTCCAATTGTTATTAAATAAAAGTTAGCTCGATAGAGTTTTGATGGATATATGACTTTAAGACTGTCTAAAATATATTTACATCCTGGAGTTACAAATATTTATCATAAAGGAAGATTAAGTTTACTTAATCACTTATAATTTACGACAATTGGGTTCAGCAGACAAGTTCTGGCTGTAATCGTCACACAGATTGGGCTTTATTCAACCAGTTATTACCAGCCACACCGCAGATGAGTCAATTTAATAATTTTGAACTGGTTTGCATGGATTGAAATTTATGCAATATGTAAGAGTTAAAACTAGACTAGAAATGATGCATTTGGGGCTTCCCGAAGAATTTGTGATGATTCACAACTGGTAAGGATAACACTGCACGCACTTTCCTAAGCTATGGGCTATTCCGCGTAAATGCTGCTTCATTTAGCGAATTCAATGAGTCGTCCAACTCATAAGTTATGCACATTTTAAAGCAGCTAAGAACCAGTTTGAATATTTAATATGTACTTAGTTTGCATATATTTAAACCGTTTGGAATTCATTGAAAACAATAATTCAAATGATTGGTTCCCAACTACTATGTGTGTTGTTGGTCAAATCCCAGTAGCTGCAATTAACATTATAATCTTTTTTGTTTATATTGCATGTGTTTCTCCCTGTGGGATTAGCTTTGCTATACCCACTCATGATAAGTAATTCACAACGAAATATATTTAAAATTAAAATTATTCAATAAGCTGTAGTTTATTTAAAAAAAAAAAAAGTCACATGGCATAGCCAACAATAGAAACTGACGATGGCTGTGAATATTGAAAAGGAATTTTTTGGAGCATAGTCAACACTGTCGGTTTGCGAACTTACTTTGAAAAAGAACTTTTTGAGCATAGTCAAAACTGCCTCTGCATCTTCGGGCGTTACCAGCTCAATGGTGTAGGGACAATCATGCTGCTGGGACGTTGAACTATTCACCGCTGCTTTGCTGGAAACATTTAATGAGTTCTCCATTTTTTGTGTTAAACGCGCTATGGGATATAGTTCGTTAAGCTGCAAGAAGAAAGTTAGAAAACGAAACATTTTATGAAATTTCTTAAAAACATTTAATTATAGTATAAACATACTACTACTACTACTACCATTACGATGTGCTAACTGGCAATACACATAGCAGGCAGCGCCGTGCATAAAAACATGATAATTTATTGCCTCAAAATGAAAGGAATTTTAATTTATAGTAAATAGTATTCGAACACAATGTGAAAATTATTTTCATGTGTTCTTTGACAGTTTGCCATAAATTAAGTCACAATGTATTGCAAACGGCATAATATAGTTTGAAAATTTTCGAAAAACACTTTTGATACGTGACCGTAAGCACTAAATGAACAAAATATTAATGTTATGAGAATAAAATGTTGCAGATTATATTAGATTAATAAAAAGGCGGCACATTTTTCAAATGTCTGCTAATTTGTTTACGTTTCTAAATGCAGCATGTTTACAATCTAATATTATACACAATATCTATTGTGTCTTGTTCAAATGTATTTATAGATGGGAAAATTTTAAATACGCGTGTTTGGCATTTTAAATAGAACCACCGCACAAGCCAAAAGTTACAGTTCTATAAATGCGATATATTTTTTGTATTTCGTACCAAAGGCTAGTATGCCATACTTACCGCACATCGGGATTCAAGGATATGTGGCTCGCTTTTGGCAAAAGCGTGCTTGCTCTGCCGCAGCGGCTGTTCCGGCATATTTTGTATCTCCATTTTGTACTTTTCAACAAAAATTCAATTTCTTTTGCGTCACAAAACGCTTTATATGCGTTTTTTTTTATTTTGATTTTTATTTTTTTGCAAACTAATAAATAAAGTTTTAATTTTATACACAATATTAACACATGCGCGTACACACAGTAGACTTTGGCGTTGCAAAAACGAAACAAAAAAATCCAAAATAAACAATTTAAGAGAGAGAGAAAAAAACACAATATAGGAAAATTATAGCAGTTTTCTGAAAGTTATGACACGCGCGTTTCTACTAAAGTGTTAATGTGTGTTATTTTATGCCAATAATTTATAATTACTTTTTATTGCATTGCCATTATACGTATACGCAATTTGAAAGTTTTTTTATTATTTTTTTTTTGTAAATCTAATTTTACACTTGAAAGAGGTATGCAAAAAAGGGGGAATTGACAGTTTAAGTCCTGCTCAAGTCCTTTGATATTGTTAATTTGTGTCCACAGTTTTGACTCTTAGTCTTGGCTATCTTTGCACCTTAGACGCACAGCGTCGTAACCCTTGCACAAACAATGAATGACAAACATTGCCTCTGTTTGCACTTTATATACGAGATGTTTGTGCTGAACCCGAACGAGACGAAATTTCAATCACAATCGCAACCACAACCACCATCAACAATCACGGTCGCATTTAAACATGGGCGGGCGTCCGATTTGCCTGCACACAGTCGTCAGAGACAGTCAATTCGCGCGACTTAATACGACTGAGAACGAGAATTCGACAGCGGCAGCGCTGCTGGACAACAATAGCTATCCCACAACAGGCGCACACAGTGGGCCATAACAATAAAATTGCGGAGAAAAATTTCGAATGTGAAGAAAAAGAAAGTGCAATGAGAAACGTTTTACACGCAAAGAGCAGTGCGTACATATGCTTTTAATTGATATATTTTCTAATTGAAATTGTTGCACCGGAAACAGTTCCACATGTTTTTTGTTTATAAAAAAAAACGCGAAATAAAAGTAGGATTTTATTAAAAATAGTTATTGCTCAAAAAGTGGCTTAGTTCTTAAACATGTGTGTATGCTTTTAGTAACAATTGCAATACATTTTAAATTGCAAATAATAGCTCAATGCAACCTGTGATTCCTTCCTGCTCTCGATGGTCTAATTTGTGATTATTTCGCAATAATCCTTGTCCTATAATATGAGACTATATATGCGATTGCACATTCGTTGAATGCCATCAGATCAAGTTTTTAACCACTTTATTTTAAATTTTAATAGATCTCGAAGAAGTTTAGGGACTAGTTGAATTTAAAGAAGAAAACTGCCAAATTTGTTAGACATTACAGATTTATTTTATTATTAATAAAGATACTAAAATTTCATATAATTTAGGTTTCCTTCAAAAATAAAGAAGAAGTTTTGTCAAATAAAAGTAGAGATTATTAAATAAAAATTACGACTAAGACTATAAAAGCTGGTTAATTCTCTTTTGACTTGATGCATAAATAATTAACATTTGAGTGTGAAAAAAGTAATAAAATATTAAATATTTTTCATTCTATTTTAATTTTATTTTCTATTTTAATATGCTTTGTATTAAGTAAAGTGCAATAATGGTTCACTTTGTTTATATCTGGCTTATATCTGAATTAGTATAAGATATTTAGTATTTTAAATTCCTTTAAGAAATTAAAAATGAAAACAACAAATAATTTAATAGTGTAAAAACATCGAATGAGACTTTTAAATGCTGAACTGGAGAGCAGTAGAAACAATCTAAACAATCAAAATCTAAACGTATTATGCAAGTAAATTATAAGCTAAAATATTAATAACTCATTCATTTAACGATTAAATAGATTGTAAATAGAGCATTTAGATAAGATAAGTTTATTTTGGCCTATTGTCCCAACAGATAAGAAGACAGTTGTTAGACTTGAATAGTAGTAATGAAACCTTCATGATTAATACATTTAATATTTTGTTAAGTAAGAAACTGGAAAGATAATAATCATCATACAATGTTGCCATATTTCACCAACTTTGTTCAAGAAAGCCCACTGTACGTATCAGCTGTTTGTTCAAAAGAAACAATTTGAGAAGTTACGCTCTGTCCCCATCGATTTTTAGTCTGTATTATTTGCATGAACTAGAAAAGAGGGTCACTTCAAATGAGAGTTTTACAAAGGAAGCATTGCAAGCAGTGAGAGAGTGGAGCTTGGGAACCAATCGTGACTAGCTGTTATTTTTCGCGCCATTTCCCGCATTTTCGATTGCGGCGACATTTCTAAGGCTATGTACATATTTTAATACTCTTTTCCGCAACTTGACCAAGTAAAAACTTAACGTAAAGGCGTTGATTGTTAAGCAACAAAAAATTGATCGATGCAGTGCATCAAACAGCACTCACCTGGCTGCCATAGCAGCCTTAGCAGCCGCATTTCAATAATAGCCAATTATCGAAAATATTTATACAGTGCGCATGCCGCCGCATGCCTTAATTAATATGCGACCGTAATAGAAATATATGAAAAACACATTCATCACGGTGCAGATCCATTTGCATGAAGAGCGTGCGTCCTCAGCCCATATGGAACCCTCTGCTACTCATCTGTTTATTGTTTTTTGCTCTTGTTTACATTGCCGCGCACTGCGCCCAACTACATACGTACATACATTTGTACTGAATCTGTTTATATGGATGAATGGATGGATGTCTATATATATATATGTACATATGTGCGCATCCGATATATAGAAATATAAAATAAACAAATAAATAAATATGGCAATATTCGTTGGCGGCTTCTGCTGCTGCTGCTGGTGGGACTGGTCTATTGGCTTTATTTGTTTGTTTACATTTAAAGCTTTTGTACAGATTTGAACTGTCAACGAGGTAGCCACAACCCCAGCTGGTCACTTTGGCATCAGCTAGGCACGTTGCCTGTGTTAAGACAGACAATTTGTTTAATTGGAAAAATTTGTGAATGATTTTGTTGATGATTCAGCTGAAGTGCCCCTTTAACCAGTTTCATTTGTATTTTGTTGCTGTTGTTATTGTTGTTGTGATTTCTTTCTTTTAATTAATACAATAAATAATTATGAATGTGCGCAAGTTTAATACAAATTATAATAATACAAAATTCGAACATTTAATCAGTGTGAATAACCTAAATCGAGTATGATGACCATGTGATCTTGATAATGAATTTAATATTAAATACAACAAAAAAATAAAAAAAACAATACTACAATTAACCGCAAACCATATGCAGAATATATGAAATTGTATATATTTTGTATGGAATTAGTTGTCGCCTGATTTTGTGGTTTATTTTTAACTTTATGTATTTTTGTTGCGGTCTGACATAAAAGTCAATGTCCAGGCCAAGCCCTTTTCTGCATTTTAAATTCGTTTGATATTCTTTGGGGGCTCGTATGCTTATACTTAATATTTGGGCCAACGTTGCGTATACGTGCTGTGCACCAGTAAATTATCTCAATTTTATATAAAAAGTTTTGGGCAATTTATGATACAATTATTTTGTAACTTTTATATATATATATATATATGTAAAAACTGTCACCTGCATGCATCTAACCTTATTAAAGTTACAAACCGTGTAACTTTAACTGAATAATAATTTATAATTATATTATTAAAATAATGAAGTTTATGACGCTCTACAATTTCTAAATTAATAAGTTAAATTAAAATAACCTTAATTAATAATCATAAACACGTTTCCTAATTTAGAATTACTTCGGAGAAATAAAAACAATATTACATGGATAATGCCGTCTCACTGCCGTCCATCAACCCGACCAATTTAAAATATTTCATTTTATTTTGTTCTCTTATTTCGATACAAAATGTCAACATGCACGCCTATATAATTATCCATAAGATTAACACTTTTAGAGGTGCCGCCGCTATATCTGTAATTCGTCTGCTTTTCTCAGATGCAATAATATTTCACAAGTTATTGACACATTAAGTTCGCTGAAGCGTATGTGGTTTTGAATATGCATAAGAGACAGATTAAAAGTTTACTTAGTACTTTAAACTTGGTTTTTTCCACGTCATTTACTCCAAAGACAGATGTTGAGATGAAACGTGGAACTAATACCGACTCATAGCTAACTCCTTGTGGCAAAAATGATTTTTTTTATTTTTGAAAGCTTATAATTTTATAATTACTTTCGAAGATACAAGCTAATGGAGACATTTCGCTAAGCAAATAATACACCTTTTTTTTATGATTCAAGAAAATACAACGTAACAAATTTTTAATGTTCGCTATAAACTGCATTTTATTATTTTATAAGTTCGGCTCTAGATAGTTACAAGTGGTGATAAGACGTCGAAATGAATGAAATGATAGATAAATAAAATGCTTTATGTCTTCATACATTTTATACAAGCGTTGTAAGAAGTATTTCAAAATTTGTGTTTGAACAATGAACTGAAAGTTTATAACGTTATTAAATGTGACAAGTGGAGATATGGCTTCCTGTGGGTATTGCATTTTTTTGAACTAAGCAGCTCGAGTCTTATATAGGCAGCCTAGACAAATGTGAAAAACAGAATAGTCTCCTTTATGAGCTTTTGTAATCGATATCGATAGAGGGAATCGAGAAATCTTTTGATCTCGATATAAGAAAGCAATTTTGAGCTTATCGACCTCAAGTATATTTCTTAGTTTATGTTCTAAGGATGAATGCTTTGTTTGGAGAGAAAAATGTAAACTTCCATTATTATAAGTAATAAGTATTTTGGTGTATATATAGATAATGATTTGCAAGTTCTCTATCTGCCTTTAAAGGTGATTTATTTTTTTGGTAACATTTGGTAACATCAATTAATTCTAATTCATTTTTGAATTTGATATGATTCGCCATAAATACTATTCGATCCCAATACAAAATTTTGAAATCCATGTTTTTTTTGCAAAAATTTTAATTTGCCTACAACTTTAAAAAATATGTCTCTTAAGTTATTTTGTGCTTTTCGATCTTTCATGCTAGTTTAAGAAGAAGAAATGTAATACCCCCAACGTTAGATGAGCTGCAAACAGAGTGCATTGGTAATTAGCGTTCTGTATCTGATTGCTTTAAAAAGGGTAATTTTTTCGGCAATTATTTTACTTATTTCATTTTATATTTACTTATTAAATGCCTCTGAAACATTTTTTGTAACGCTCCATTAAGGTTAATTTATAACTTTATAATTAATCGCTTAACTACGACGCACTGAAAGCCAAGAAGTCCACAATAGTCTACAATATGTTGTGTAGAGCAGTGGAGTATTGACCAACATTTAAATAAATTTATCTTTCAAAACTACGTTACATCGAAAATTCTATTGACTCAAATTTAGATTTAATAATTTTTAAAAGGTTTTTTATATATTTTTATAAAATATATTTTCTACGATTACTCAAAGTATGTATTTCATCCGACTTGATTTGCGGGGAAAAATCTTAAAACAGCTTTTAATAAACAATATTCAGTTGCAAAAATTGATTTAAAAAAGAAAATCCATTTAATTGTACATTCCTTGCAACATAGAGTACAAGACAATCTTTCATTTGAGACAATTACGATTACACAGTTCTACATTCTACGCTAACAATGATTACTCCAAGTACAGGAGCATAGGGGTGGTAAATTGTAAAAATAAATATATTAAATTAAAAAGAATTTATTTATTTATAATTTTGTGATTTGGTATATTTAAGTACTACTTCATTCTGGACGGCGGCGGAAAACTGCCTAGGTTGCTCTAATAAAAACTAATGGACAAATTATGCGCTGTTAAGCTGTATGCATTTTTTGTGCAAATTAATCGCCTAATTGAATGGTTATTAAAATCGATTTAAGAACGTCACCGTACGTACCTCTGTAATCAAAAAATGCCGATGTCTGTGCCCAGGTTCACTGCCGGTAATTATGTTGTAGTTGTATTACAACTCGCTGACAGCTACACATGTTCCATGTCACCCAAGTTGTCGTCTAATTACACACACTAATCGTATATATGCAAGTGCATATACTCATACGCGAGTATCTACGGTATTTATTAAAATACAAATTTGCATTAACGCGGGCCCACAAAAAAAAACATATACATATACATATGTACATGTAAATTTCACATATGCATGTATATATATGTATCATGTAAGTAAATATACCTATATATGTTGATGGATATGTGTGTGCATTAGGGTGGACCAAATTGTTCTCGGCATAAAAACGCTGTTTTAGTAATTTAGATACTAGCGCTAATTTTAAGCAAGAGGCTATATAATATAAGATTTATTTTGAAGCAAGCCTTTTTTGAACAGATATTGATTGAAAAAAAAAACGCTAATTCGAACTTTGTTTTGCATAAAATTAATCAGAACATTATTTTTTCATCACCAAATTGTGCACTCAGGAGTCTGTGAATTTTTACCCACACTAGATATTTCTTTGGAGTATTTTTAATTTTGTTATTTTTGTATTGGTCATTTACGAAATAACGCATAAGTTTTTTTGAAAAAATTAGTTTGTTTATTAAGATCTTACCGTTACCTTTGACAAAGGTTAATTTTTGGTATTCAAATTTATAGAAATGGGTTATCTGCAACCATAGTTATGAAAAAACAAACTTCTTCTCTCTTGTAGACCTTTTGCTTACGCAAATATACTAAAAATGACCACTAGAATCAAAATCGCTACGATATTTTTTCGGCTCCACACAAATTGACCCACCCTAGTGGTAGTGACATATATATATATATATATATATATATATATAGTCATATCCACGCATAAGCGTTAAAGTGCGCCAATAATTGAGTTAAGTGAACCAACACGCTGTCATTTTTATTTGCCTATCCGTAATTATAAATGTATTAACGCCATTTATTATGTTAATTGTGATTATTAGCAATTTGTTAAATGCATTTCGTACTGTAGATGTTGATTAAGATAAATATTTGATGGATTGACAATAAACTCAAAAGCGTTGCATGCAATAACTTGATATGCAACGTTAGCATTAAAATTTATGACTTATTTTTATATTTTATTTAATATTAAAATTATTTTTGCAAAACCATAGGTTGTCTTGTTGCTTTTTTTTTGTAAAAGATTTGAGTGAATTGTTGAAAGGGTTTGTTGTGATATTGTGCTTTTACTCGGTGTCTGAATAAGTCATATTAAGTATGGAATCTAAACATATAGAATGCAATCTGAGTAACAAAATAAGTCAATTTATTTACGAAAGTTTCTCCGTCAGACCGTTGTTTCATATATCTTTCTCTATGAGCGTCATATACCATTTTCTTTCAGCTACTTAACTTTACACAGATTGCTTTAGGTGTTTACCTAACACTTTATTACCTAAGTACTTTGTCCTCTTGAGTTGTAAACCAACTAGGAACTGTATTTAAAATGATATGGCTTTCGATTTGAAAAACAAAATATTTTTGGGACATCATATTGGGTACCCATATGATGTATATAATAAAAAGCAAATGAGAAACTTATTAAATATATTTGCCAAATTAAATACATTCGACATTTTTTCTTATTATAAAAATAGTTCTTTTTTAAACCATTTACTATAAATTAAAATAAAAAGTCTAGAATTAATTTTGCAATTAAATTTTGATGTGTTTACTTAATTACGAAATACCGACCACCTGTTCCCATTTGTTAAAAAGACTTTGGTCACAATTATGGGCGTAGTCGACAGATGGATTTGGTAGGGTGCTAATAATATGAAAATATATATAATATTAAATATAGAAAAAACATACAAATTAATTTAAAAAAATGCTTAAGTTTGAAATAATTTTTTCATATTATTATAGTTATTGAAATGTACAATGTAGAATCATTAAACGTTTTCAAAAAGTTTAATTTTTATTACGCTGACTACAGCCATGGAAATATTTGCAGCTTTTAAAAAAAAGGAAAGTCGAAATCAAAGTTATTCCATTGAAATAAGAAGGTAAGAAAAAATAGCACCATTAAAGGTCCAATCACCTTTTACTTACATTGCATTTATGTCTTTTAAGTGGAACTTGATTTATTATTGGTTTAATTGAATTAAGTGTAAGAATTAGCAATTAAGAGTTTATGGTTGTTAAAGATTTCTGTTTTAAATGTAAGAAGGTAAAATTGCTAAGAGATATACATTTTCCGAATACTGTGTGACTGGGATTGATACATATTTTAAACAGTTTATAGATTAAGTTTTAAAATTAAGATCTCTATGCATAGCTCTAGGTAAAATTGTTAGACAAGTTCTATATATATATGCATAATGTGTGTATTATATTCAACGGCTTGGAGCTCTAATTATTTGTATTTTGATAAATATTACTGCTGACAACGCCAAATGATTTTTAATTGAAAGCTTTTACGTTTTAAGGCCACCCAATCGAGATCGATACTAATAATTTTTTTTCAATTGTCATGTTCAATAGCAACATGTGGCAAGACTATTAAGTTGGCAAGACAAGTGTACACTGCACCCAGTAAATACTTGTTACAAAAATATTATTAATGATTGTCTTAATTGCAATTTATATGCAAATTTCGTATAAATGGAGTGCATCTATTTGCATATAAACGGTCTATGCAGCTTTAAAACTCAGATTCCAATGTAGTTATACTATGACTGCATGAATTGAAAATGTCATTCCATTGACCTTAAGACAGCAACAGCAGACTGTTTTTTTTAGAGAAGTATTTTGTTTTTTAGTCCTGCGTCAACATTGACAAATAAACTTTATGTCAAGAATATTACATTTTACTTAGGAAAATAATTGCTGTATATTTAATATCGATTTGATTGAAAGCCGCCTGGAAGCGGCCAACGTAATGCTTAGCAAGCTCTTTCCAGTCATTTTATCACTCCGCGCAAGATCTACTGTGCTCTAGAGTAGCCGAAGAGAAGGTAACGCCATGGCTGGACTCAATATTTAGAGCCTGTTTGGAATTTTGCTACGTTCCTGTTGCCTGGAGGACAGTAAGGGTTATGTTTGTGCCAAAAGCAGGGAAATGCAGCCACGTGCTGCCTAAAGACTACAGGCCAATTAGCCTCGCCTCATTCCTGCTCAAGACGCTCGAAAAATTGCTGGAACTCAACATAATGAAGAGTATGAATCACCCGTTGAAATCCAACCAACACGCCTATATGAAAGGGGAATCAGTGGATACGGCACTACACTCGGTAGTTGTTCCATTGAAAAAGCCCTACATCACTAGGAGTATGCCATGGGTGTTTTCCTATGCATCTCTGTTGCGTTCAACAACGTGTCCACGGAAGCCATCATGCGATGCTTAGAAGCCGCAGCATACTCTTGGATAAAGAACTTATTGAGCTGCAGAAGAGTAAGTGTCGAATGGGGACCATTAACCATAACTAGGGAGGTGCAAGGAGGCACACCACAATTAGGAACCTGGTGGTAACTTCCAAGGAAGGAAGGACTTATGCAGGGCTTACTAACTGCTTGACCGCAGTCCATGCCAGAAGGCTGGGCATCACTGACGACGATTCATGCAGGAAGTGTAGGGAACCAGGAGTCAAAGAAACTCTGCAACATCTTCTATGCAACTGCCCTGCCCCCTGTACCTCGAGCGACTGTTAGCTTTCCGAAACACATATTGGACTTCTAACGTACCCATAACCATCACTCACGGCCGACAAATACTGATCTATGTGAATATAAGCAGGCTACAAAAATATTCGCCATAAATAACTAATTTTTTATATAGTTTATCAATTTCGATGTGTCCATAATATTGTTAAAAATTCTGTCGTTTAATGCGCTACAAAAACAAAGCAGTTTAAAAAAAAAACTAAATCTTATATGAGTAGATTCATTACAACATATATTTTTCCAACTGTTTTTGTAAAATTTCTTTAAGAAATTTTTAAAGTTATTGTACTACCATTTGCAGTATAAATAAGTATATTTTAATATTTTTATGCACAAAAATTAAAAAGTTTAAAATTGTGTGAACCAAAAGGTTAAAATCTGACAGCTCACACAATAGCAATTAATAAAATTCTATAATAAAAAATGGCACTTATATAGATTTGTTGCAACTATTTTCGCACATTGTTGCACCTTTTTATGAGGAATGTTGCAAGTAAGATAATTGACGCAGTCTTTAAAATCATTGAATTGATTGGCCGCCACAATCAAAACTGTTGTGCAGCAAACATTGATTGAGATCAAACTATGTGCGACGATAATATGTACACAATAAATATTCATTTTGAAGTTATTATTTAAAGTAATATTTCAACTGTTATGATTGTATTTCTTAAAAGCTTAATACATTCAGCTCTAGCTGTGATGTGTAGGTCGATTCAGTTTCAGTCGCTACGACTTTTTATATGAGTTTTTTTTTTCGTTGCCTTATTTTATCTATCTAATTTAGATTGCAATTTTTTCAAAAGAAAACCCACAATATATTGAGTTGTCGAAACAAAAGTTGCTCGAATGATTAATGCATTATAAAGCCATTTGTGAGTATTTGTATTTGGAATAATAAAGTGTTTCTTTTAATAATAATATTTTTACGCTAGTTGACATTTGTGTGAAAATTCCAATAAGATACTATTGATGAAGCCTTCGATTTATTTTCGTCTGTAATATTATGTGAAAACTTTTTAGTACTTATGGACTATTCAATAAAGTTTACACATAATTAATTATAATCTATTCATATAAATTCGCATATTTTTATTGAGGCAAGTATTTACAAATGCAACAAATTTTCACATTCAATTTAAAAATTATCGCTACTTTCTAAATTTTTAGTGTTTTGAATTAATAAATTAATGTGTTGTAGAAAGCGCATTTACAATTTCCTTTATTCAAAGTAAAAACTTTTGATTTTTTTTCCCGTCATATATTGCCCAGCAATCTTATTCTAACTTGGATATATTTTACACATCCAATAAAATATGTTGATTTTTAATAAACTACAATAGAGATTTCAAGAAACACCTGATCAGTGGGAATACATATTATTGCAAGGGAAAAGGCAATAGGTTATGGCAGAGATTGGGCTAAAAATAAGTCAAGATTATAATTTTTAATTGAGTGGAATGGTAGGTGTTACGCCTTCAATAATGTATGCAACAATACAATGTACTCAAACTAATAAACAATGGAATATTTATGGTCGAAATAATTTATTGCCAATGCAGTCGAGTGCATATTGAGACAAATGCAATTGGATTTTTTTTTTGTAAGAAACATATAAGTGAGTGTTTTTGCTGAGATTGACTGAGTAGAATAAATTCTAAAATATTTGCTAGCTATATATGGTATTTGCTACATGAAGTTAGTAATTTGCTAGTCATTAATCAATGTCACATGGGTCGGACACTTGACAAATGTTTGATAAACCATTTTTAATAACATATTATATGATTTAAGCAAATTGTTTGTCGAGAGCAAAATTAACTATGTAGTTCACGTGAGTGTGCCGGCCGACCCAGTGAGACAATGTGGAATATGAAATAGAATTTTATAATAAAGTTAAATTTGCAAAAAATATGTAAAACTATTAAATTTTATTCTACCCATCCCCACGAAAAGGCAGGTATTTGCATGAGTTAATAATGAATTGTAATACCTTAAGCAAAAACAGTAAACTTTTATAGCTAATAATTTTAAGTCTAAAGTTTAAATAGTTAGTATTTACACTTTTTTTAATATTTATTATATTGTATACTAGTTGCATAAGAGCTAATCTCTATAATATTTTATACACATAACTTATAAAAAATTGTATATAATTGAGAATTGAAATAATTAATATTTAATAAAATCGTATCATCGCAAGACGATTTTGAAAAAGTTAAAGTTTTTAGCGCTTTTATATAGATGTTCCTTATTAATAACTTTCCTTTTACACTAGCAATGGTCTCCAGATCAGGTTACCCTGTTCTTTGAAAGAACTTTAAAGTTGTCATGGTTGTGTCTAAGGCTTAAAATCGTTACCTGAATAGTTCTCTTTTAGCTCCCTCCCCTATGCTACATTGTAAAAAGTTTTGAACAAATACTTCTGAAATTTTAAAATTTAGAAACTAAGAGGATCAATTGCACTTTTAATGGTGTAGGTGACATCATCATCAATTGTTTTTTTTTGTGAACAAATTAGAAGAGTATCTAAGCTAACCTAATTGATTATGCTTTAAAATCTCAAATTTTATGTGAAGATTTTTGGTATATTAATTGTTTCGTAGTGAAATAATATTTCACAAAACATTTGGAAATGTTTTTTTTGTTTTATCAATGCTCATCAATTGATATGCGATATGTAAAAGTTCAAATAAAAAATGAGGCTAAAAAATTTTGAAGGATTTAGAGAAACAAAGTTGACGGGGGGTTCTTTTAATGTTTGCATGTTAATTATCGTTTGCTGTCAATCTAATATCTAGTGGCAGATATTTATTAAAAATCGAAACTCAACGCTATTCGTTTAAAGAAGTTGGAAACTGCTTAATTAAACTGTGTTTAATTTCAAAATCTAATGCGCTTTCATAAAAAAAAACAATCGCTGCCCTTATTTAAACAATGTTGCCAAGTTTCACTTTGAGGTTAGTTCACTGCTTGATAATTGTAAAGCCCACAAGAATTATTTAGAACAACGATGAACAGAACTTGTACAAGAAAAGATTTATTTGTATGGGCAGCAATTGCAGTTATCCAGAACATAAATGAGTACGAGATCGACAATAAAGAAAAATGCTTTTACTAGAGTTGATACATTTTCATTCTGTGCCCTAAGCACAATTACTTTATAAATGAGAGTTTTCTCATTTTACGATCAGGAACTTTTGTTTCTCTTAATCCTTCAAAATATTTCAGACTCATTTTTTATTCGAACTTTTTCATATCGTATATCAATTGATGAGTATTTCCAAATGTTTTGTGAAATATATTTCACTGCGAAACAATTAATATACCAAAAATATTCACATTAGATTTGAGATTTTAAGGCATAATCAATTAGGTTAGCTTAGATACTCTTCTAATTTGTTCACAAAAAAAACAATTGATGATGATGTCACCTACACCATCAAAAGTGCAATTGATCCTTTTAGTTTCTAAATTTTAAAATTTCAGAAGTATTTGTTCAAAAATTTTTACAATGTAGCATAGGGGAGGGAGCTAAAAGAGAACTATTCAGGTAACGATTTTAAGCCTAAGGCAACACCATAACAACTTTAAAGTTCTTTCAAAGAACAAGGTATTCGTTTGCTAACCCGATCTGGATGATCCTAACTGACATAATTTTCTAGCATAAAAATTATTGTAGAAAAACTTATCTGAAATTTTTTTAAAAGTACGTTAAATATTTACAATTATAAAGCTATCCAAGCCAAGAGAGTGGGCGCTTTTAAGTCTCTTAGTGGTTTGGCACTTGGCAGGCTGGTCTATTCTTTTTTTAATAAAGATTTATTATAACACTTTTTAAATTTTGGATTTTTTTGACTACTTGAGATTTGACAGTCAGATCCTATTAAAATAACTTATTTTTCATAGATGAAAATTGCAAGATTCTAACATCCCATACACTTTTACATTTTTTTCACTTAATTACATTTGCTAATTTTCTTAGTCTAAAAATTGGTAGACTGTCGGTATTTCCTAAACGATCAAGAATTTAAATAAAAATTTCTTAAAATATTATATACACATTAAGAGAAAATTTTTTTTGTGTATAATTAAATTAGTATTAGATTTAAAATTTTAATTACTTTGTAATACGCACTCGGCACAGCAGCCTCCTTATGTCAGATTTATCCAACTGGGTTTCTTGGTTATCCGAGTCTTACAGAGTTTGACAAAGCGGAATTGATTGGTGACATTGGCCTGCACACCAATGGACCACGTTAGATTGGAGCAACAAATTCGTGTCGAGCAACTTGAGGCGTGACTTAAAATTGAAAGCTAATGTCGGATATAAATGCAGGCCACAAATGCAACCAACTGCAGCTAAGTAAAGTTCTAATACTGCAGCGATTAAATTAATTAATTGAGCAGCATTTCGGTCTATTGTACGTATTGTGGGTGTTACGGAGGGGTCACAGCATGTTGACGGTTCGGGCACGAACTTGGTAGAACGTTTAAACTTTTTCTTATCTTATGGCTGTTTGAATTTTGTTGTTTGTTTAAAAATTATTTGCATTTTAAACACATAAAATTCTATTCCATTGCATATCAATGTCATAATAATGACTCAATGCACGTATATTTTAATGGGTTATATATAGCATGGCCAGAGCTGTGTGTGCTGCTTGAATCTTATCAACAAAATGGAAAAAAAATCGTTGGTTAAAAAATAAATACATTTTCGGAATAGAGCTTGAAACTTAGTAGCTGCTTAAAAAAAATAAGAAATGAGCCATTTCTGGGAAGCCTTGGAGATGCCAAGGCACAAAGACTATTTTTGGGTTTTCTTGAAAATAATTTGTCTACTTTTATCGTTATATGTTTAATACCGAAATTTCTCTTATTATTCCTTCTAAATAAATACACTTTTTATTGTTCATTGAAAATATTTGTGACGGCGTGTTTTGTATTTTAATTGACATTTCGGCTAATTATTTTACGTACTGCTCCGAAACGCAACTGTTTGTAATGTAATTAAAACAAAATAGAGAGAAAATAATGCACATATAACACTTAATTTTTACTTTTATTATAGTTCAAGCTACAAATGGCTTGCCGCCAATTCACAAATAGCCAACACACATGGGTTCCCCGTCACTTTGTAGAATTGCGAATTGCGAATTGTCATTTCCGTAGCGCGGCAGCCACCAGCAATGCTGTAATTCCCATATTTAACAATATTTAAATAAATAAACCGCAATAGGGTAAACACAACCGCATATATATATGTTAATCGACATAGAGCAATGTTCATAGAAGCTTATGTTGATTGATTAAATTTATTTGGCGAAACCGGATAGACATATCAAGTAGGCTCTAGAACAAACGCAATTCAAATGCGCGTAGATAACTTTTTAAGATAAATAGCTTATGATAGTAGTGGGTATACAAGTCCGTAAAGTTTTCCATTGCAGCAACTGAAGCATGACTAAAAAAATAACTTTTAATCAGACAGCTTTTTCCCAAGGGTATAGTGCTGTTCAAGCACTCCTTACTTCATAGACAATAGCTTATAAAGCAGCTAATCTATTGGACGTTTTTGTAAAAACAGCTACCGCTCCATTTTGCTTGTGGCAAATGATATTGAGGAATCATTGATTAAAAATAGGCTTTAAAAAGACGGAAGTTCTTTAACCTTAAGTCCAGACATAGGATAATCAGACCCAAATATATGCGGATCAGATGAAAAAGTGTGAGCATAAAATGGGTTCCAGCGAAAATATAAAGTAGGATGGGGAAACCTAGCAAAGTACGCCTTACCACAACTCAGGAGTATCCAAGGAGGGATAAGCAAGAATTTGCTTACAGAAGGAAGTTTGCGTAGTAGTATGAGCGAATTGAAAGAGGGTTAAGAAAGTGGATCAGAAGGAAATTCCAGTATATATAGTACAGATATATCGCCATAAACGCTGCAAATGACTGCTCCATCTTACGAAAAGGTAAGAAAAACCCTTAAAATTTAAGCTATTTTGTTTCCATAGTACATAATTTGTTTTAAGTTTTAATCAATCACAGGGTAAACATCATTTGTATTGCAGACGTTATACAGGCTGAAAAGCAGACAGTTGGCTAGAGTCCACATCAGTATACTCTCCGACAGCTCTTAAAGCACTAAATAGCTATAGCTATAACTCTAAATTCATATACCAGGGTCACTATGGTATGGGTGTCAGGGAAAGAAGGTCACTCAGGTAATAAGGCTGCGAACATAAGGGCTCATTCAGCGGCGAAAGTCCCGCTTGTAGGCCCAAGTCCGATGTTTTGTTACTCTAACAACAGAGTCAACACTGATATCAAGAAGTGGACAGAAAACAGGAAAGCAAGGCACAGGAAAAATTTAGAGGGTCTAAGACACTCATAAAGATTTGTGTGCCTGGATGCGTTAAAAGCCAAGGAAGCTGTATCCTTCAATAGAATACCGCTCAGGCCACTTTGTGGAGCATAGCAGCTGGGCAACTACATTCTCAGGGAGAACGCTGGTCTAACTCAGTTTCTGAGAACATTAAAACTGAACTAGGAGAAAGGGGGCACGATAGACCCATGGGAGTCGCAGTGCTGAAGGGCGTAGGCCCAACCTCGTGCATACATTAAATTCCATCAATTAACACTTAAAAGTAAGTTTGATATGAAAATCAACCGATTTTCTTATATGAAATATATTAGGAAATAATATGATTTTACAATCCATTTGAAATAATCAGTCAATTATGAATATATGCGTTTTAGCGCTTGATTGGTTGCATTTTAAGCTTATTTTTATTTTGCCGACTCTATTTGACAGATGATGAGGTTGTGCTGATGTCAAATATGTTGAGCTTGGTTCACAACTTAATTATGAATTTTTTACTATAAAAACTCATGCCCCACAGAGCAAGTGCATCGTTCACTTTTTAATTTTGTGGTCAGTTTGGTCGACCATATAAAATTAAGGGCCGATATCTGCAAGCAGATATTTTTAGTCTAGACTATTTTCTAACATATATATTTTTTTGAAAAGGCCCTTTGCCAAGATATGGAATATTTAAAGTGTTTAAATTGTTTAGGTTTAAGTTCGTGAGCGTCAAATTTCGGCTCTATAGACATATAGCTTAATATTTGGGAAACAAAATAAATCGTGTTTCGCAAAGCAATATTTTCATTCAAAACCGTAATATAAAAATTACTCCATTCATGATTTATCTGAACTCCTAACAAGTTCATTTGCGGTACCGCCATTTAGTTTCGACTAATAAGTTCCTCGATTATCCTTGCTTGAATCTTAAGAACTTGAAACTATTAATAATCTTCCTGCATCTCACTTTTTATTAATGACTTTAAACTATTTTAATGTAAATTAAATTGTAAATTATTTGACTTTTTTTGTACAAGCTGTGTATCCACGGACTTTAAAGGCGCGTATCAGCAGGAATTAAAAATAAAATCCAATTCGTATACATAGAATCAGCGCCGGAAGTTTTATTCAGCACGGAAATCTCTTGTTCTCCTGCCATGAGTAGCTTTGGCGGTGGCTAATCTGGGATATGCATTTGTGTAAGACTATCTCTACAAATGCACCTTTTTTTTGCAACGAGTATACGCCCTGTCTGCTGTGTGGCTGATAAACCAACAGTTTTTGCAAATGTTGGCAGCAAGCCAAAAGGGGAACAGCAGTGAGCAACCATCCACGACTATCTACACGTTAACCACCCATTCCTCCATCTCGAACCGGCTGCATGCACCAATGCGCATAGTCGTAATGAGCAGCATCATCAACATAGCCAAGAGCATCCATACCGTCGTCCCATCGTCCCATCGTCCGCTTTGTTGCTGCTTTTGGTGTTGGCTTTAATAGCAACAAGCTGGATGACAATGTTGGCGCCATTTTGTTGTTTGCTTTTCCTTCTGCAATAAAATGAAATCCGGCATGCTGTTTCCTTTTATTTGCCAAGCCGACGTTGATGACGCTGTGCACACTACAACGTTGGCATGGCGGCAGCCTGTATCCTTTTGTGTGCTCGTTTGTGTGTGTGGTATGTGTGTGTGTGTGCCACGAATGGTAATGGGATTTGCTTTCAGTCATATCGTGCTTCAGCAACGACAAACAAATGTTGAATTGCAAGGAAGAAGGCACACAGCACAAGTGCAAGTTAGAATACAGTTGTACGGAAAAGTCTTTGCACAGCCATCTTTGCTGAGTAATCAACTACTTTAATCCTCGTACATTTTCAACGTATCAACCAGTCATATATTGTTTTAAATTGTAAATAAAATATATTTATTATTTAGCTGTCGACTTCAAGTTGGCACCAAAAGTTTTAAGGCTATGAATTGTACTGCTTATGTAGAGAGGCAAACTTTTTAATCTCACTGTTGATTTAAATACTTTAAATCTCAGTTTATTCTCAATCAACCCCTCATGTTGCTACACTCGTTGTGTCCCTAAACGTTTCAATGACTTCGGGGTTCTGTGGGGCTAAGGGCAAGCACAGTAACAGAGACAACGACGACAACAACAAGAACAAACACAGCCGGCTTGTAGCATCCAGATTGCGAGCACGTATTCTGGATTCTTTTGTATTTGTGACTTTTATGCCTTTGGCGCTGTTGTCAGCACTTTGCGTCTACAAGAGCTGCTCAACTTTTGTTGACAGATTGATTTTGATGTCCTTTTGTTTGCTTTTTGTTTTTCTTTTCTCTCTCTCTCTCTTGCTTTTGTTATTGTATTATATTATAAGTGTTATTTTGCCATTGGTTGGTCCTTTTGCATCTCATGTGACTGAAAAATCATTGCGAATATTTGTTAAGGATAACGAGCGTCCTCGTTGTGCCCAAGTATTTGACTAGAGCCATTCACAAACATTTTAGTCTAATTGGTTGGCTTTTTAAGTAAGCTACACTAAATGGGCCTACCACTTAATTTTATTTTATTCGAATTTTTTGACTTCCTGGACACACTCTCTATATGCAAAAACCCTTCGTTATAAAGCCGACTACCTCAAATATATTACGCCGCTTATAAATACATGAGTGGAATTCATGCTCATTAATTTAATTGCATTAAAAATGATTAAATTATGTACAACTAACAAGATGTAGCCGTGTTTCTATAGAATTTAAGCCGCTTTGTGAGTTTGAATTTATTTGTTGCACCCAGCCAGACGTACATCGTTAAAAGGGGCAAACAAGTATATGTATATATATATATTATTTATATGGACCATAAAATAAAATAGTCAGTTGGATCGAAAAGTTTTTGTCTACTCTGCAGCTTATAAAAAGCCGGCAAAAGCTTCTAAAATAATTGGATTACGAAGTTTTGCTGTGGATTGAAAACAAGCAAAATAAGAAGATGATAAAAACAGTCTACAGAGAAATACTCTATTCTTAATTTTCACCTAAGATACCAACCAGTTTGTATTACAAAAGAAATCAAAATGAAATAGATTGTTAAATTGTCTTAAAACTTACTTTAAATTTACAATTTTTGAGCAATAGTTTTTAATTATTTTATTTTTATTGAAAAACTCTGGTACTTGTTTTGCATAAAAATCAATGTCGTTTCTACGTTAATCAGAGCTACACGAAAGTTAAGAGGAGAAATGAAAACGAACCTAGTTTGTTCATATTCTGTGGAAGTTTATGTTAAATGAGAAAGTAACTTATAATAATATGAATTAATTAAATGAACAAATCAGGCTTCAAGATATCAATAATTAATTTATACTAAAGCCAGATGATATTACAGTATTATTTGGGTCATGAAAGGCGAATAGCCAATTACGGCCAATTAGCAGATAAGGTGATTTTATAAGATGCCAACTCTCGGTCCCATGTGACTCTAAGAGTTAAAATAGAAAGGTCTTACTTACCTTTTAACAAAAAGTTACAAAAAAAAAACAGACCCTTGCCAAATAGATTTCTGAGCATATCCGGTATGTCATTAAAATTAATGTTGAATGTTACATTTTGAAATCTTTATAAATATGTGAAAATGTGACAAAAACGAGGCTTTTAAAATCTATTCATTTTATCAAAAAAATAAAAATAAAATAATAATAATAAATTAAATAAAAACTCAAAACATTTCCCGAATTCTGTAATAATTTGATATTAATGTTTATTAATAATTTCAAAATGTAATTTTTCAAAAATTGTACTTTGGCAACACTCTCAAACAACGGATGTACGCCGGAACATTATTGTAAATGGCGAGAGGCCCAATACAATGCATATACATATTTTTTTTTGTTTAATAAAATGGAAAAACATGGCGTTCAAGGTGTTAAAACTTATTTTGCTTAAAAATGAATATGCACATATTGTTTTAAGAAAATGGTACTACATGCCACACAGCACGTGTTACAATGGCCCTATTGGTAGTCGAGTTCGGTGAGCAGTTTATTTCACGTTTAGGGTCTTCGATTGCCAACATAAATTGTGCGTTTAAATTATTTTTTTATAAGTTAAGAAATCAAAATACGTTTCGCAATATTAAGCTGATCTTTGATGCTACTCCACGATAATCCACTTTTTTATTTCCTTAAAAACTTTCTATCTGAAGCATAAAGGTACACTAATTGAATTCATAGACTTTTTCGGCTTTCTAAAATTTGCTGAAATATTACTGAAATTTTGGCTTAAATTTACTATAATTTTAATAATGCAAATTCTTTGCTGATTCTTAGTACACCTTATTG
Organism: Chymomyza procnemis; assembly: GCA_035046065.1. Taxonomy (NCBI): domain Eukaryota; kingdom Metazoa; phylum Arthropoda; class Insecta; order Diptera; family Drosophilidae; genus Chymomyza; species Chymomyza procnemis. The sequence continues at coordinate 2,102,878 of JAWNOJ010000023.1, read as the reverse complement.
TGCAAATTTGTATTTGTAAAAATTTGGTGAGATTAAGTTGTAGTTCTTAAAATCCAAGTCTGCTATTTATCTACCAGATGCTTATAACATAAATAAAGCATTACAGAAAGACAAAGACACAAAAGATTTATTGTTACTATTGTTCTGGAACATTAGATTTTTGTAGACTTTTCCCTTTAGCCTGATGCACAATGCAAAAAAGTAAATTATTGATATACGTCAAGACAGGATCTCACAACTTGGGCATAAGCAAGGCTTTAGAATTCTTTAAAACTCGTCCTGGTTAGTTTTGCATAATTTATATGAAATTCGAAAAAAAATTCTCCAGCTACTTTTATACATTTTAAAGCTTGCTTTTTAACGGAAAGTACGTCTGAACATCAGGCAATTATTAAAAAATACTTATGATTTCCGTTTGCATTGTTTGCAAGATTTTAGGTCTTTTTGAAAATCAAAAGTCATCGGCAAAAGGATTTTTAACGAATTTTTCACGGCATTTTAACAGTTTGAAAGAGAAATATTAAAATTCTGACCGAATACAACAATATAGCGATAAGCTTACGACGATTGTCTCACTGAAAGCCGACATTTATTCGTAAGATACCGGACACAGCCGTGTACAAAAAATACATGAACATTTTTTTTAAAAGCATTAAATAACATATTTCCATCGACATAAAAATTTCATACAGTTTGCTGAATCTAATATATATTTTTTTTGTAAGGTCTTAATAAATCACCCTTTAAGTTTTCCAGCAAGCTACAGCGGAGCTCTTTATTTTGTTAATGGAAGCAAGTGTTTTTGAAGTAGCAGAACAAATGATCTAATTAATATTTTATGTCTTACATATTCTAAATGCATGAAATGAATTCAAAGTTCTAGATTTGCAATTTATTTTAAAGCAAAAAGTTGCATTAAAAAATAGCAGCAATTAACATTTTAGTACATGCCTTTAACCATGTTCTAGATTTATTTTTACTGCCTAAAGATGTCAAAAATGTACTCAAAATATTTCTGTTACCTATTTATTTTGGAAACTTTGGAAACACACAGAACTTTAGTTGGAAAAGTTTAACGACCAGTATTACAGTGCATTATTTACGTTTTACGTGTATTTACCTAATCTTTATCGTGTTATATAAATTGCTTTCCCTAAGAATTAGCCTAATACCAAGCAAACTCACAGAGTAAAATGCTTTTGCCTATTCACCTTTATGTACGGCATCAGAATATTTCGAAAATACTTTGTACAACTTTTGAAACAAAGTAACAAATGAAATCCAATCAAATCGATACACCACAAGTTGTGTGTGCATGAATAGGGCGGACGTGGAGGCGTATGCGCAACTTTAATATGCAAGTGGCTAAGGCCTGCTCTGAGGCATGTGAATCAAGTTGGTTGAGAATAGCTTTTGCTCGGGGTCAGTCGTTAGCGTTTGGAATTCCTTTTTTATTTAGCTTGCAGGCATTACTTATACGCACTGTTGGCTCCGCAAATCAATTGAATTCGAGCTCGTGTGTGTAAGTTAATGTGTTTGTAGATTTTTCTTCCCTGTTTTGCTGTTTGTAAGGATGTGTACAGACTTTGATTTTTCCTTGGAAGCATTGCGTGCGTGTGAGCTTCTTTTATTTTATTTTTATTGCTGTTGTTGTTGTTGTTGTTGTGGTTGTATTTGTGACTGACTGCCTTGAGTTGTGGCCGGGTAAAAGACGTGCGTGTTTTGTAACGCTTAGACTTGTGCTCTGGTCAGCTGTCACGAACTACTTAAATGTAATTCCAAATACTTGTTAGTTTTCTTTTTTCGAAGCTTTATTTAAATTTAGTTTTCAAACAAATTGCCATACGCTTAAAGTGTAAGATAAGGTGGTAAGGCAAGTACAAAATTATAGATAAGAAACATCTTTTAAGTACATAGACATGTGTATATAGTTCAACTATATCAGATAAGATAGATATAGCAAAAAAGTGACAAAATGTCGCACATGCCCAGCCATTGAGGTGTAGTTCAATAAATAATTATAAAACAGCGCTAATCGGTGGGTTCAATTAACTTTCATGTCGCTTAGCAATATTCAGCTGCATTCAGCTTCTGCATAGATATTTTCATTTGTATAAATACAATTTTTTATGCTAGACATTTTATTTTATTTTTTTTTTTTGGCTTTGAATTGGTAGTTTGCCAGATTGTCGCGTCACTTTGTGGCAATGTTGAGTTTATTTTGTTATTTTTGTTTTTAATTGAGACTCGCATGCCTACTCAGTCTAAATACAAAATATTTTTGTTTTTATTAAAATTCATTAGCAGTCACATAAATCTATGTTTTTTATGCTTTCATTTATTTCGAAAGATCTTTTGAACTAAACCAAACAAACGAAAATAAAAGTTGTCATGCAAATGTTAAACATAAAACTTAAAATGAAAATTAAAAATATAGAAATTTAAAAAATTATACCGACTTGCGATCATTTTCCATTTTCAAATTTCTTTTGAAAATGTCTTATTTAAATAATTATGAATTACCAACTTACTTGTGTTTCGGGCTAATAAATGGCGGTTTCTTGGTAATGGACTTTGCCAAAATTTTCGCTTTTGCTCGTTTGGCTAACAAATATTTGGCCACAATCGTTTTGGGGACTATCAAAATCTATTTGAGACTTGGTATTTTACCGTTAGCACGTATGACCCAAGCGGCAACGCACTTGCAACTGAGACAGAATTATTGTAAACAAACCAATTCAACCCCTCGTTGATAATATACTTTAGCTTTGGCATTACACTGAGCGAATAAATTGTGGAGGATGCCGGCTAAATATGATTAAGTTTTTTATCTTAAGTTGTAACTACTAGTGCTGTGATGCTACCTGCTCACTAGTCCAGCTAAACATATCATTTAAAAAATAATGTTTTAAACTAATCGGGAAAGTAATAAACAGCAACAATCGTCACAATTAATAATGAATAAGATTATTTTATAATGACAAAATCAATAAAAGCAATCCTTAAAAAAGGAAAATATGCTATGAAACTAAGACTTAAAATAAGTAACTAGGACAATTTGTTAAGTAAACTCATTTTGGTTCGAAACTGATTTGGCGAAAAAAATCCACAACACGCCTGTATATTCGCAATATCGTGTTTGCCTAACATACCTTGAATTATACGAACCGTCAAAAATGCTATAAACTGAAATTGAATAGTGACAACATTTCCCACGCGGGATATCTCCTTGGAATTGCAATAAAAAACTCTATACGATTTGTCAAGCTTCAAATGATAAACAGCAATTCGGAGTTTGTACGGTTTTATTAGCAGAAAATAGTTAGTTTAACTTTTGACAATTATTAATAATCTTAAGCTACAAATAAAAATAATGATATATTACTAATAAATAAATAATAAATTTAATTATTATCTCTGGAAATAGCAGTTCGAAAACATCTGGGCCATACAGTTATATACAAATCCGAGTGTTCTAATTGCGCATCTCCACTGTGCAAAGTTTAAGTGTGAAGATACAAGGATCGACTCAACTTTACTTCACTTTACATTTATCTCAAGAAAATTGTAAGAATTGGAACTTTTCTATTAGCTAAAGATTCTAAAGTATAAAATGTAAAAAATGGAATTACTAGAAAGTATATATATAACCATGTCCGTCTATCGTTCTGTCGTCTGTTTATCTGTCCATACGAGATTCTCAGAGATCGACAAACCCAGAGCAACCCGTTTTGCAAAAAAAACTTGTAAGAGACAAACAAAACTTGTTAGGACTACGCTTTCGAGGTCCACGTCTTTAATCTTAAGCTATACTCGTAATTATATTACAATATATATGTTTTCTTTTTATCGTCTCTTAGCATAGAATAGTATGAAAAACTTATATTGAATAAACAATACTCCAATTAGCGCATCAAAAATTACATACAGTCTTTTATCAAGTTTCGAAGTTCTTCGAATAAAGTCTTAGAGGTTTATAGTAAATAACTTTTTAGTTAAGTTTATTAAATCAAGTATATTTATGAGAAATAAATAAAAAAATTATATAAAAAGTATCAACACAACAAATATTTGCCAATAGTAATTATTATTATTAGCATTATTTTGCCAATAACAAAACTAAAAATAATTGCAACACGAAATAATAAAGATTGTATTCTCTCAGTGTAGCATTTGCTAGTTTGAAAATTGTAACACTCAAATGGCAGACACCGGCAGTAGCAGCACCAGCAGGCAACCCCAAAATGTGATACGGCCGTGGACACATCAAGTACGCTCAAAAACGAGCACTGCCTGAAGAGTAAAAGCACGAGAGAGCTTTTTCATTGTACTGCAGGCATGGAAACCGAAACATGGCCCGATAACAGCCGTAGTTATTGATAACGAGCTGAGAAGTGTTTATTATTAGAAGCTGAATATCAGCAGCAACATATTGAGACAATACCAGAGAAGTGACGCTTCTTATCAGCCAAAAAGACTGGAAATTCTCAAATTAAAAAAATAAAATCATAATTCTCGAAATTTTTACTGTCGATAAAGTAGATAGTAGAATAATAGAATGATTCCATGTATAGCAATCAATGAAGACCAGTGCAGTATTGCCAGTTTAGGGCTACTTATGAACAAGGTTATCTTCTTTCGTAACCGTTGCTATGTCTATACAAAATTATTAAAGTTTACAATCAAAAATACTATTACTAGGCTAATTTTTCTAATTTGTATTCAAAATTATGTTTATCGGTTAGCATTATTATTATTGTTGGGGGAAGATAAACATGAAGGTTTATTATGTGCTATCTATAAAGTCTAGTTCTTTACCCATCTTTTTATTATAAAGTTCTTCCTTAAAATGTTCATGTACGTTGGGCAGGCTTCCAATATACACCTCGCATTTTCGTCAATCTCTCTGCAGAATATGCAAGATTTCTTTGAGAAAATTATTAGTTTAGTTAGACGATAGTACAATGATCTGATTGAAATTCTATAACAATTCATAAACTGCCAATTCATAAGTTCAGATAATTTGGAGTGCATAAGTCCGGATAGGCTGCTATAGTACACTTCTCGCTGTCTGAGAAGAAGACATCTCATCTTTTTTCAGGAAAATGTTTCCTGTGTCTAACCCGCCAAGAGTTTCGGCAATTTGTCTGTATTTTCATTACCCATAATCTCTACGTGGTCTAGAGCAACCAATACTGATTGGGTTCCCCGTGTGTGTTTAAATTTTCAAGAAATTCCGACACCAGTTTTGACGTGTGTATTGAGATTACGCTTTTTTCCATTGTGCACTTCGGCATATTGAAGACACTTGGTATGAATGTCATACTTCTTGTTATTAAAGTAGTTACCCATAGAGTGGTTTTGGTCTTTATCCATTCTCAGTGTGGCACCTTGCACATGGGCCAGCCCGTGAATGCAAAGTTCTGTGAAGATTTCGAAAGCTGACGTGGGACACGTCCTCATTGCATCTGTTAGCCCTTGTATATTCTTTAACATATTTACGACGTACTTTTTTTTAATGCAGTTTTCCGTTTACTGCTCCGAAAATCCATCGAAATTATTTTGGGCAGCGCCAGTTGCGGGTTTATTCACTATTTGTACAATACGCAACTTCCGTAATAATTTTGCTCAATAGTTTAGCTCAAGAATTCGACTTACTTTCTGGTTCTATCACTATTCTATTTAAGCAGATCATGTCGTGATCTTGAGTCTATGATATCCTGTTAATCTTGCTATCGCTTTTCTTTCTGTTGTCATTCCATCCAGATTAATTACGACATTCTTTCTTACGAAGTTATCTTCAATTGCCAAATCGAGCATCTTTAACCAATAACTTACTATGAGCTTCCCCTTGAAATGCGGTGATCTTTTAAAGCTTTTGGCATGAAATGTTTAAACTTTTGTGTTATTTGCTGTTTCCGACCCTTATATTGTCATAACAAGTTTTAAGCTAGCTCCAAATGTGTATAACCATAAAAAATATAGGGACAGTTAGGGGATTAGGTTTATTTTTTCCTCTCTCTAATATTGAATTTCTTTATTTTAATATCTTTGAGGTCCATTACATTATTGACTTACTTTATTTGGCCTTGACAACCCGTTATCGGGATATAGCCGACCTAACTAGCTCTCGCCAGGTGCCCCTTCTTAGTAAAGTTAGGTCCTTCTCCATTTGGTCTTTCCATCTGAGCTTATATCGTGTCTACCTTCGTCGACTTTCGTATCGAAAACATTCTTCAGCAGAACGAATTCTTCGATACGAATGACATGGCCGAGCCAACGCAGACGTTGTGCCTTTAAAACTCTGCCTCGCCAAAGCCTAAAAATTGAGTATATATAAAAAGAGCCAGCCAGATGCAGGCGACCTTACCAAAACGTTACCCAGCCTGGTAGCCACCCTCGGTGTAAAACAAAAGTCTCTAATAAAATAACTCTATATAAAACTGCTAAAAAATATAACTTAATAAATAAATTTAGCCAAACGAAAACGTGGAAAAGTTACATAAGCGCAGATAAGTGCAATAAATATAATTGGTAATATAACATAAAATATTATATTAAATATATCAGTTTGAGCGCATTAAGACTAAATAAACACGAATGTCTTAGTTCTATAAATTAGAAGACATTTTGCTGGTTACGTTGATACGTTGACATAGCCAGGACGGTGCGGTTTATTTATTCGAAGTGATGAACTATATGATTTTTAATGGAATAGGCATTTGCATTAAGCGTCTGAGGCTTTATATAGATCCACATAGTTTAAAAGCTCACTATCATTTCCGAAGTAATTTACTGCGTAGAATTGTATTCCTCACATACATAACCTAAAATAATTCAAATTCTGACACCATATATCAAATGTGTTCCATTGGCATAACGTAATAACGTATAACATAAACCTTAATGAATCCGGTAGAGCTGACATTTTGAAGTTCGAAGACCACGTACCGCTTGGTGATTGCAATCTCTTGTGGTAAGCAGGAACGGATTTCTTTCGTTTTGTGCCGCCTGAGAGAAAAATAAGTCGTACCTCAAATCGCGTTACTGTCGCTATGTGTCAAACCCAGACACTCGTATCTTCTTTTTAGGCAGAAAGCAGGCCACATTTGAGGATTTCCACCTGTGCATTCATTTAGTCTCTGACGAACATGAACAACTTAGCATTGAAGCTTGTAAACAATTACTTGGTTAACTCCTGCGGCAAGTATCAGTTGCATATGCCTTGGCAACTATTCCATGTCATTTGCATCAACAAGTTGTGTCGTGCGCTGGAGCCGAAACACTTCAAGCTAGAATGAAAGGTGCCTTTGACAAATCCTAAGGAACCGCCGCTCTCTAACAATTTAAACAGACCATTATGCCTGTGCGTTCTAGCGATTGTAACAAGGATCAAGTTATTGAAGCTTTGTGTCGTGACAATTTAAAGTTTTCCGGTTGTCCAAAGATGTACGTTTCCAAAATGTGGGACTTCAACAATTGTGGGTGACGATGAACGTTTTGAGCGTTGAATGTGAGATATCATCCAGAGCATGGTCCAATGGCTGCATGGGAGAAGCCTCAATGCGAAGTTATTTTTCAAATAGTTAGAGATTGAATTATTCTTTATTGAAAATTCATTTTACTTGAATATTCAATATTTTCAAATACAACTAAGTAACATTAAGTTATCATAGGTTTTCATACGTACGAATAATTGAAAATTAGTTATTCTCCAATAAATAAGTAATATATTGCAATATACATATTTAATCAGTGTTTGACCAATTTTATTTAGTTTTTCTCAAGTTGAAAAGATTCAATATTTTAGTGTTATGATATAAAATTGTACTGTAGGTAGCATAGAAAATACGAACGTATTACTGGTCATGAGCGGCATGGAAAAGACTTGGATTTCCTGATTTTTATATCGCTTTTGCTCGAAATTGCATAGAACTTTACGATTCTCCACAACAGATCAGCTTCCGAAAACTATTTAAAACATGTCTACATCGTAAAGATCAATGTTATGCGCTTTTGATGCGAATTAAGCAAAATTGTTGGGCTACAAAGCTCAGTGATTCGTATAGTGTATGGCTTACATAAGGATACAATCAATGGATAAGGCACTGCTGCCGCAGCTGAAACGTATAGCTCCAATAATTCACAAATCTCAAGTATAAATTGTAGCAATATTAATGACGATATTGCTAGCTCGTCAGTAGTACAGCAAAACTAGACGGTAAAAGTTGCTTGATTGAAAAAGTTACATATGTAAACATGGAAAAGACTATTTCTCGGGAAAATGTAGCATTCTTATTATTAACTTGTTTTAAAAGAAATATGACTCCAATGAATAAGAACAAATGTAATAAGAAAACTTAAGTCAAATTTTATTTTTGCAATTGAAATTTTTACAGCGTGCAATTTCAGATTTCATTGATGCAAATGCCAAACCATCTTGACTCATAACTGATGCGATTGCTCAATATGTGGTTACAGGGTATCATTAAGTCGAGAGTCGTCATACAACATTAAACCGTGTAATATTAATAACTTAATACGTGCATATCCATTAACAAAAGTGGCCAAAATTGAACAGTAAAAATCATGAACCCACTTAACCTTAGAACAAAAAATATTAATGTGCTTAATTCCACTTTAATTATTTGTTGTTATAAATTTTATATAGATGTAAAAAACATTGTGTTGGCGTAAAATACTTTGAATTTTCAACCGTACAATTGATGTACTAAATTACTTGGTATTTATTTAGTTTCAACTGTGGGTATTTTTTTAGTACTAGTGTGCAACAAATGGCAGCACGTGAACGGCACACTAGTTCATTTGTACAATTTTAATTGACATAGTAAGAACGCGCAAGTGCAAGGCGTGCAAAGGATATATAAGTCACATACCGTATATTTTTAAGTTAAATGTAAGTTGTAAAAGATATTTAGGAATATTATTTAATTTGCTGCTGCTAATATTTTCAAATAGTTTTAACATGCTTTTCTTTTAATTATAGTAAGCGCTGCGTAAACGTATTTAAATGACAGTAAAGTGTGTATGTGTATTACAATCAAATTGATTTTATTAATAAAGACGTTTAAAATTCTTTTCAGCGCTCGTATAAGACCATTAACCAACAAAATTAGCAAGTAGTTTGGCCCTTAGCAATATGAATGAAAGGTAAGAAATATGTTTATATATTATGCGTACCAAAATGCAACAAACGTTTATGTTTTTATTATAGCATAGCAGAACCGCCCGATTTCCAAGCAGCGACTGCTGCAGCTGCCGCCGCGGCTGCTTCATCATTAAAGGCACACAATGAGCTTTTGGATGTGCAACCAAATGATGTAGATGAATGGAGCATGGGCGAATGCGGTTATATGGATGCAGATGTGCAACGCTCTATACGCAGTGCTAGCACAGCTGAAGATATAACACAGTATCCAATACACGGCTGGGTAAATGTTACCGAAGAGTTTCATGAGGCTTGCCAGGAGCTTGTACCAGGCGAGCTAGCGCAAGACATGCTCTTTGGCTTGTTTGAGGCCATGTCGGCTATTGAAATAATGGATCCCAAGATGGATGTAGGCATGGGTTTTGATAAGTACGATCTGCCTCCGCCGTCCTTTGAAGCTGCAATTGCTGTAAGTTTGCACAATTGGTATTTCTGACGTTAAACCTTATAAATCGTTGCTTTCAGATGGGCGCTATTAAGCTTGACGAGCTGATGCCTGCTGAGCTAATTGGTATTTTTGATGCCCTCTTTGCTTGCATAGTATCCTGGCTGGAGGGAAACTCCATGGATCAGGTGTTATTTACGTGTTTATATCTACATGCGCCATCAAAAATACAAGACAACGCGTTACGAGTGTTTTGCAATGCTGTGCGTAATCTCATTGTGGTTATAAAAAAAATAATTGTGGTAGCTAGTGTAAACGAGGAAGAAGATTTTCAATTGTATGGAAACATGGCACTACTTTCGGTTGATAAGCCACAGCCGGCAAATATTGGTGGCCTATTAAAAGAGGTAGAGGACGAGTTGGTACGTAAATGCAAGCAGCTAAGCGCTCCAGAGGACCTAATGGCTGTGGTAAACAGGCTGCGCTTCATGCGGCACCTGTTTCAGGCAATACACCAAATAAAATTAATGGCTGTTGCCGATGCAGCCGAGGAAGTGGTAAATGAGGTCTACAAGAATTTGAATGTTGCCGCTGAACTTTTGCCACTGATACGACGCACGATTGATCGTGGCACACAGCCGGTGGAGGGTTGTAAGTTGCTTTGTTTTTTGTATTTTTGTAAATGAATAGTTATTTTTTGTTTTCCTTATAGCCGATGCACCCAATCCCATGGGATTTTCGCCACGCATACATGATCGTAGCCAGCCGCCAACATTTCCGCGTAGCATTAAAATACGCGAGCGACCAGCTAGTTTTCAATTTCTCGAAGAAATGATTGGTCGTTTCAAATACGCTTGTAAAATAGTTAAACATCGGGACTATTACTCGGTTCTTGTAAGTGACTCCAACTATTATTGCTCTGCTAGAATAACAGTCAAATTTATTCCTTTCGCAGAACTTCTTCATCGAATACAGCAAAAAGTCGGGACATTGTATTCTTTCACGTAGTGTTTTACAAATCCTTTTTAACGCTAGTATCCGTCTAGCACATGGTAAACAGCCAATGAAACAATTTCTTAAATATTCTGTTCAAGTTTTTAATTCGCCACCCGTTCTAAATGCTAAGCATTCGGTAGCTAGCGATCCAAGGGTGCAACAACATTTGGAGACGTTCTTTCGTTTTTGCATTGGCATGAATACTTTTACATTATTTATACGGATTTGTGGCTTCAATCGTGCACGTCAGCGTGATAAGTTAGCTCGTCTAATAGAAAATTTCGACGTCATCCAAGTGGACGCAGCACGATTAGATTCGATTATGAATCAACTGGGAAACGAACGAGCTTTGGAAGGCAACGAGCAGCACGCTACCGCACTTAAACATAGTACACACTTTTCGACCTGGGTGCTATACAATTGCTTCCGCGCAATGCTAATATTTCTTATGTCAGGTTTTGAACTGGAACTTTACGCCGTGCACGAGTTCCTGTATATCTATTGGTATCCCTACGAATTTCTCATTGGATTCTTAGTCTCGGCGTTGACGCGTACGGAAAACGTTCTGCTGGCCCAGGAGGAGTACGCGGAACATCAGAGCAAAATTCAAGGCAACGGCTCTGGAGGCGGTGCAGGAAAGAATCGTAAAATATCAAAAGCTAAAAAGAACAAGAAACAGCAGAGGCCATATCGTCAGGAAATTGTATACTATCATGCATTGCTTAGCCTATGCGGTGGCATGTACAAAGCAATGGGTGCACTAACTAAAGACGGGCGTGTGCGTTTACCAACGTCAAAGTTCGACAATGAGGAGATACGCTACAATCGTCGATTTGCGCCATTTGTGCCGCTTACAAGTCCGCCCCCGGTTTCCTATGCCGAGTTCAAAACTATACGGGAGCATATGATGCGTCCAAGCGTCGAGGAACTGTATACCTTTGCGGCGAAGCATTTCGATCAAGCACGAAATGTCTTAAAATCCATACAAAATCCCGAACAGGAGGTAAGTACTGCAAAACAAAGTATATTTTGAAAGTATTGTATTACAGACTATCAATTGTAGATACTAGATTTGCTGCAAATAGCCAGAACCAACTTTGTTGTCATGAATGTCTTGGCACGAGGTCATCAGAAGGGACTTAAACGACAACCGGAGTTTGATTTTTCTAAGCACAGCCATTTTCCTATTATAAAATTGACATAACATTCTGGAGCTTGTCAGTGTTCTAATAAACAATTTGTAAAAGTCTTGCACCAAGTAGTTTTGGTTTATTGTTGAGTTTACAATAAAGAAAAGTAGTATGCATTTAAAACTAAGACTGTGCCGTAATCAAATCCTGCTTAATAATATACTCATTTACGTATCCTGTTATTTCGCAACTTTTGGAGCAGGTATATATTGCAAGCACACCCCAGTCGATGGATTCGTCTCTAAGTAGTACTAGCATTTGTGGCATTATTTGAAACTCGAATTGACGCGCTGCGCCACATTGACTGCAATTAGGCACTGATTTTCGCTGACTATCTATAGTGGTTGCTACATTTGTTATCCACAATGGAGTACCACCACGTTTGTAGCGTATAATCTGTTTGGGTTCGACAGCTGTATTTTTCTTAAAATGTGCAAAGGTTTCATCATCGGCAGTAGCTGTACTGCCAAAGTATTTGTCCAACTCTGCTTCGGATACATCGGCGAGCGCACCCGTTTTACCACTAGCAGCCAATTTTTCAAATTCATCAAGACGATCTTGTTCAGTTTCATTCTCGCTGTCGTTAGACGATTCATCAACTGGATTGATGTCCATGACAATCTCGTACTCTGGAAATTCAATTTGCGCTATAATACTACGTGCAGTTGGCTTTGCAGATCCACAGCTGTGCTTGTGCTGCGTCCAGTCGGCACGTTGATGTGAAGCACAGCAATAATTAACAGACTTGCAGCGACTGCATGTTAGTGGAGCGTAACATCCACATGCAGCGCAAAGTTTCTTTAGACATGGTACTGGTGGCTAACGAATATAGATACGTTATAATTCGAATACAATTAAAACAATAACAAGCATACCAATGGTTCCCCATCTTCAGCGGGTTCCTCCTCAGAGAAATATTTATTGGTACGAGGTAGTTGAGCACGCAGCACAGTTAAATTGCTGAAGAATATAAAAACTGTATTAGTACAGATAATTTTGGCAATGACTGACATTTACTCAGCGTTATTAGCCTGCTGGCAAGCTGCGTTTCGACAAACAAATACATAAATGCTGCGATGGAAGTTGAAGTCATCTTCGAAGGGTGCATACAATTGGCAAAGAAATGCTTTCGGACAGTCACACTTGTTGCACAGCAATTCACTTGTCGCAGGTAGCTCTTCTATTTCCAGCCAAGCGGGATGGCCACCCAGTTTGCTAGGAAAATAACGATTACTTAGCCAAGCAGCATTTTGACGGGTTTCAGCAAATCCCAAATCAATGTCCATGGCCTGTCTTCTTGTGCACTCCAACAAGCTCTAATAACACATGTACTGCTTTTTTAGTACTTATCGAACGAAATGGTTGAACAGCACTGGCGATATCAAATCGAGAATTGTTTTCGTTTATCGATATACTTACATGTCGAAATCATCAATCTCTGGCGTAATCACGGGTAAAGTTTATTTATAATCGTCGTAAAATGCAAATATTCGCGCAAAAAATGTCTTAACCCCTACAAATTACAAGTGTAAAATAATTAATAATTGTGCTTAACTGTTGTTGCCTATTTTTTTAATTAATTCGTGTAAGCTTTTATAAAATGCAGCAAATACTTGTGTCAGCAGTGCAAACAAAGAGCTATAAATTTGTGTTTTAATAATATCATCAGCAGCAGCTGCTGCTGCTAAAGCCACAACAACAATAATTCGTCATTGCGGAAGTATTCAGTAGAAGCAAATATGCTTGCACTTTGCTGGTATTGCTAAAAATATCTACACAGCTTTAACTCGAAAAGAAAAGCAACTTGAAGAGTATCTGTGTTGTGGCTTATAACGCATTGTGGTATGCAGTTAAGTTGAGACGGCTTGGAACAAAAATGAAAATTCCTAGGCAGATCCACTACAACGAAGCACAGCACAAGCAAAGGAATTTCTGTAAGTTGATTTGAGTTTATTGAAGTTCTCCTTCTGTCCTGCAAAAGCAGTGCAAGTTATGCCCAATTCATTGGCCGTATACAAAGCGAGCTAAATTTAGTAACGCATTGCCCGAAAATAAAAATTGGAGCACCCTGCCAAGTTGCCGGTTACGGCAAGTAGACGCCTCTCACAAATATACGAAAATTCGCACAATACAACAAATAGCCCAGTGTATGCGGCGGCAGCGCATCTAAAGCTCTTTTGACAGCCTGCCAACAAATATTTCGTTTTGGTTAACTGAACTGATTTTAACCATGAACTTTTGTCACATATGTAAGGGAAATATTACATTTTGAAGATGTTACTGAAAAAGTTAACGAAGGCTTAGGGTAATCAATAGAGCACAGCTTGCCTAGTAAGAAAAACTTAAGCTTTTTCCTAATGACTAATAGTTGCAATAAGTTTTTACATATATTTGTATGTATATAATGTATTTTTAAAATCAATAATACCCGAAAATTGTACTCTCTGTTATATTTATTTTATATAGACACACGTAGTACAAGCCTTTTCAACTGCATTTGCTTGGAAAATTTAATATATCCTGTGCCTAAGGCGCTCTTATGTACATATATCAGCGGCAGAGTCCTTAGGCGGTATGTTGGTTCTCGTGGGCCCTATCAGATTTTACAGCTTAGCTTGCAGTTGTTCAAGATTCATAGCATCATTAAATAAAATTGTAATTTTTCATTAGTTTTAAGATTTAAACACTACGAACGACACATATCGTTTAGTTTATTTAGCATGAGTAAGGCTACTTGTTATGAATGGGCGTTGTGTGGGTTTGTCTTTTGGAATAATTAGAGGGTTTGTTGTTGAAAGTAAACGGCAGCTTTTGTTGTTTACACTCGGACCATATACACGTGCTTTCCAATCAAGTGTATGATCGACCAATGAACACATGCACATTCTGTTGACCAAGTGGGTTTGCATATTTTAGGCATCCTATTTGCGCAACTGCATTTGCATGGTTAGTTATAATGATAATAAGGCCTTTACGCCAATACTACTAGTTTACTTTACTCTTCCCTTTATCATATGTTTTTTGGGCGTTGTTTTTGATGAGTGTTCACGGAGGCCTTTGACCTTGTATAGTTAAGAGCACTTTCCTGATTTCTCTCGTTTATATTAAATTCCTGTTTTAAATTCGCTTCACTTGGTTCTATATTCAGCTTAATTTGAAACAATTTCATGAAAACTTCAAAAGTTACTTTGAAATATAAAATGGTTTATTTGTTTTTAAAACAATAAGGTATGAAATCTTTGAGTCCATATAGATGTGATTGATCGATTAAAATCAATTTAATGTAAGTGTTGACTCTGGCTGCGCCGCTGGATTCAATTTTGGCATACCCTCTCTACAATCTATCTGCTGGTACATTTCGAATAAATTATTTAATATTGGCTTCGATTGCAGGCTATAAACCAAGAGACTTTTTGAAAAAGTAAGGCACACCGGCCTGTCTCTTCGTAATACATTGGTAGTTTTAAAGTGCTTCTTCTTTAAGCTGATCAGCTTTTTTGGAAATCATAGAGTTTGTATGCTGTATTTTCTGGTTGTGTGAAAACAATCGGATAATTTTCAAAAATCTATTTTTCTTTCTTCTTTACTAACATAAAGATAAATATAGTAGCAGAAATTAATGTTTTCAATATTAGAGCTGATGTATGCACGCCTTATCGCTCAAGCACGATCAATAATTCAAAGATTAGCCTTATTTAACCAAGTTTTTTATACTTTCTCTAATTTGCGTCTCAAGTCTCAATTAGTTAAATATTTTAAATGTTTCAGTTCAACGTAAATATTGCCTTTGGTAAACCGCTTCTCATACCTTAAGATACTTCCCTCTTTTTGTGTGTCGTAAATAATATATGTTTCAAATAAAATCCCTGCTACATGTATTTTCAAATCAATTATTTTCAATTATTTGGGCACACTGTAATTTAATAGGTTTCGATGAAATTGTATAACTTGGGCATCAGTACCAATATCACTTTTTGTATGAGTACTAGCCAGCAATGTGAAGAAACTTGAAAACAATTTAAAAAACCGCCTACAAATATATCAACTGTAAGCTATTTTTTACTTGATTTTATTCAAATGATTTTTTATAAATTTTAGAATAATAAACAAAAAACAATTGGAAATAAAAATTAGAATATAAAATGGTAGGTAGTTGTCACAAAGTTGAAAATATCAGGCCCACTGTCGAAGCCTAGTTTTAAATCTAATCTTTTTCCAATTATTTCAAAAATTATGCGACTGTACTTTTGGTTTTTAAATGATCAGAGGATTGAATAGTTGCATTTAGCCCAGCTGCTATTTCCTTTATTTGGGTGAAATTAATTATTACAATATAATCGACAAACATAACATACCTATTAATTTTAACAAAACACGCACTCTGTTTTCCAATACGATAGGAAATATATAGATAATAATATGTTAATACTCGTTCAATTTAATTTCTTAAAATTTTGACATTTTTAAAATATACCGTCAATTGAACTTATTTTAACCGCTTAAATAAATAAATTATCTTGTTAAATTTTTTTACAATTTGGTGTCATTTACAATGCACTAAGCTAGAATATTATATGTCGCACTGGCGTTCAATAGATGGAACACACAGAGTTTGTATGGTTTCCCGATGTTTATACGTTTCTGTTACTTGTTATATATTGTGAGAAGTGGCGAGTCAAAATATTGTATTACAGTAACGGAAATCCAGAATGAAGTGGCAGTCAAGTTTTTACGCTTAAAGCGAAAGCGCTTATTTTTTTATATTTGATCAGGGCCATTATCAAAGTTTAACACTTGAGCATTGTTTTCTTTGGTATGCAGTTGATAAAACTATGACAATTAACAAGATGCCAAAAAACAAAACGGAAAATTGTATCAACTTTAATATCCATTTTATTTATCTCCGAAATGTCTGTGTTTAGGAGGATTACTGAAGTAGTCTCTAGATATTTTGAAATTTTTAAATTTGTACACAGCCACAAATCTCTAGTAAACGCTTTAAGCGAAACAAACAGTTTTCGAGTATTACTTTCCTATAAAATTCAAAATCATTTTAAAAGTTAGTTATTCAACAAATTTATTCATACATTTAATTTAATATCATTTATCTTTAATGATTTTTTTTTTATAAATATTCAAAAAAAAAAAAAAAGAAACTGTAACAATTGCCATGTTCATCCAGCAAGTATGTTACTTGCAACCACTGAAACTATTAGGTATATTCAATTCATCTGCTTATGAAAGAAAATGGTAATTCTATTTCTGGACATATATAAGATGATTTTCATATTTAAGACAAAAGCGCGTAAAATTCGCAACTAATTTTGGAAATGGTAATTTTTTAAGAGCTTGCTTATTTGATTAAAGAGAAAAAAATCTTAATATTGGAAACTTTTGAGTCGATGGAACGATCACTATATTATATATTAGCTGGATTCAATTCGACACATATTTTAACGTATTCATCATTCTATTCAAAAAGAAAAAAAAACAAAAAATAAACTAATTTGTCATGGTTGTTTGTTTCAAAGTCTAATCATGGCTAATTAATAGACCAAGTTGAGTCTGTTTCAGCTGTTAAATATAGCGTTGCCAAGAAATAAGTTGCTTAAAAATCACCCTTTATAAGATATTAATATCATTAATATGTAAACATAATCCAATATCACAAACGCACATATGTATATTTGTTCTATATGCAAGTATGTCTCATGATAGTGAGAGTACGTGTCATAGTGATTAAAACAGTTGACTCATACTGCAGGGCGTTAAAATAACCATTATCTTAAATATAATATTATAGAACCGCTTAAGGATTCATCAAGTTGTGTAGTATATGCAATCGATTTTTAATGAACACATAATTGCAGCCCAACAGCTTAAGTATCCGCTGCATGTTCATCTATTTGCAGCTGGAAAGAGATTTAAGGCTATCCAAAATGTTGAAAATAACCTCTTATAAAATTCAGCAGCAGACTTCAAAATACTCTTCTCTTAGTTTAACAAATCATTATTGCTTATTGTTCAATATATTTTTAATACTTATTTTAGCGCTAATGCTCTTTAGGCTGACGTTACTATAAACATACACAGATTGATTGATAAATAAACGTAAAAATAATATATGTTTTATTGAAATATTTTTATATGGATGTGGTAAGCGTATATACGTCAATTTAAAAACTAAGTAGAACTTATTTACTTCAAACATATTTATTTGAACATTGTGCCTATATATATATTGTATATATGCATTTTGTATTCTTTTATCTTTCTGAGCGCTTGTTGAGTCCAAGGCCACTTGTCTCGAGCTGTCCTGTGTGTGCGATTGTCATTGGTACGGACAAAGACTAGTGCTCTTATATCTCACTTTAACCTTGTTTTGTTCTCCCAGCATAAAATCGTGATTGCTTGTTTTTCTAATATCGTGATGTATATACAAATGTAATTTTTTTGTGTCTTATAGAACCATTGATTGAAACGCATTGGCACGTTGGTCACAATAAGCCAACATGTCCGACTTTGTGCCTTGCGACATCCTGCCGGATTTGTGGGAGGAGATATTACGTCGGCACTGGACTTTTTTGGAAACAGAAGAGAGCGTGCAAAAGTTAGAGGAACGCAAAAAGCTTGAGGGTACATTTCTTATAACATTTGTTTTTTTAATGATTTTAATCTTGGTGTTCTAATCGCATAATAGGCTGCCTTAAGGAGTTCCTATGCGTTGTACCACATGACCGAAAGTTTTTTTTACCTGAAACGGGGCATGTACTACGCAAGTCTGTACGGGAACTATCCGAGTTTACTGCACACAAAGCCATTGTTGGCTTTGAGGCCATTAGCCAATATGCCAACAATCTCTTTACAAAACCCTGGCGAAAAGAGTATCGTGTGTTGAAGGTAAGTTTTTACGACACTTCTATGGATTCAATTTAATAAATTATAATTTTAATAGACTTATTCCGGCTCCTACCAACACGAAGTTAACTCGAACCTACTTGATGCGGATCAACTGTTTGTTGCCATGGGTTATCGGCGCATATCTCCGGAAACGTTTGTGTTGGACGGTCCCATTTGCCCTGACCAAGTGACAAATGTTTCACGTGATGCTATGGCCGCTTACGTTGAGTGCCAAATAATGAAGCATATTTATGCGGGACTTGCTGCAGTGGGCCTAACTTGCACCTGGCAAGAAATATTTCACTATCGTGAGCGGCACGTGGGCGGTACAACACAGTCCATCAAAGATATGGCATTTAGGTTACATGAAAAATCGCTTCGCAAAGAGAAACTTATAAACACGGATAACACGTACAGCAATGTTGCAGCCACAGCATCAACACAACAAAATCGTTGTGAAAAATGCACTCCTTTTCATCACCAGCAACAGCAGCAGTCGAAAATAATTCCGTCAACGGCATGCGCGATTCATGGGAACCTCAATGTAAATGTAGATACAAGCACCAGGAACGCATCAGCGGCCTGCGTAATGCATCCACATGGTCCAGCTGCAAATATTATTTACAAAGAGGGTGGCAAATTTTTACCTCAATACCCACCTACTTCCCAACATGCGCCACAACAGCAGCAATCAATGGCATCACCGCTTATGACGCATTCGCGTAGTCTTGAGCATTACAACGAACCGCATGCGCCACTGCCGCATCGTCATTCTTTCGACCATCAACAGCATGGTTACTCTGCTTCGCAACATTTAACGTCGGCGCCAACAACTTTGCATCCACATTTGTATGAAACACCCTACGACTGCTTTGATGGACAAAGTCTTGATAGTAGTGCCTCCTATGCAGCTGTTGTGGGTGGCTCTGGAGGTGGAATTTCCGGGTACAACACTGCTTATGCACATCCTTACAATGCGCCAGGTAATCGTTATCCGCTTCCCTACAACATATCGAATCAGTTAAACGCTCAGTACGCTCCAACCAGCGATGGCTATGCTAATGCAGAGCAAAGTATGTATGCCACAATTGAAAAACCGAATGCCATAATTCCGCACAGTTGCAACTATCATATCGGGCAGTCAGGCATGCGTCATGAAATAGCTACAAATGCACCAACGTCCATTAATACAGCTTCTGCCGTAGCTGCAATGCAATATAGGCAGAAAGCACACCAGCCAGACCATCATCATTTGATAGATTTTGACGATCGGGCGCAACTGATGAAATATGATTTTGGGCAACACGACTATGCACGTGATCAGAGGGCGAATATACAAAGCAACATGGGCATGAATACAATGTATTCTGCACCTTTGGATGCACTTTCTGGGTATGATGTGCCTCTCAACCTGCCAACTACTTTGAACCATGCAGCACAGCAGGACATGTATATTTATGCGCGTCCAGTGCCCAAGAGCAGTCGCATGCGTGCGCTAGCCGAAGCTGGCGGTGGCAGTAATGTAAATTTGACTGATAAATATAATAGACCCGCTGAGGAACATCAGGTAAGTGGAGTTACCCAGGATCGATCTTTTAATTTGTATAATTCAAGCATATTTTCTATTCCGACGTAATAGTGCTCCGCTGAGACAAAACGAAAAATGCACAAGGAATTGAAAGAACAGGCCAGTTTATCGGCACCAAGGGAAGGACGGCGTATGCAGTCAGCGGCTAGCAATGAACGTGATACCTCCGATCTGACCAGCTTTGAGTCGACAAGCCTCGATGACTTTGTATCCATGGGGCATGATGATTCGCGAACTGAGTCACCGCCACTTATACCAAAAGTGCAGGAGGGCGTAGGCAGCTTTGAGTCTTGGAACTATGTTTTTAAAAACCTGGAACGCTCAGGTTATACAAAAGATTTGGGAGATCGAGAAGATCTACTTGTACAAAGCTTAGATCTGGACTCGATGACACTAACAAACGGCACGGCCAATAACGCCGAGAAGCGTCGCTCCGCACATATAGACACAAAACAATCGCGTGGACAGAAGCACAATGGAGAAAAATCTCGAACACTGGAAAAGTTGCCCAGCAAAAGAGAGGCAAAAACAGTGACAGCCAGCGCAGGAGCAACGCAGACTTTGCCAGGCAGCGGAGCCGTTACAAAAAAAGTAAAATCAGCACTGAAGACTGCGACAAAAGACAATAGGCCTGGTAGCAGTGCGCAGACTGGGCGTAGCCGAAATACTGCAGCCACAGGCAAACAGCCACCGCCTGTGTCCACGCAACTAATAGTTACAAGCCCAAACGAGTGGAGTTGTCGGTTTTGTACGTTCCTTAATCCCGATACAAAGCGTATTTGCGAAATGTGTTGTCGAAGTAAGGATTTTAATATAGAAGCGGCTGGCAATGTTTCACATGCCTCATCGACTTGCGTGTAGATGCTGGTATTGCATATGCATCTACTTGTTATTGTTATTGAAACACATTATAATACTAACAGTAACTTTGCTAGATTCTTATATAAATAGTAGGTCTTTTTATATTTTTGAAAAGTGTAATTTTCGTCTTTAGAGTGATTTGTAAACAGTATGTGCAGTTTAATATATTTTTGTAAGAAGAAAGTACATGCACTATGCATATAAATATTCAAGTTAGTAAGGTCTAGTCTTTTAGCTGAAACAGATCCTACCAATAATTTAACTATTGCAATATATATATATATTTTATTTTGACATATGCCTCTCTACAAAGATTGTTGTTTCTTGTATATACTATTTTATTAATCAACATGCTAATTCAATGAAATGAAAAAAAAGGAAAACAAACAACCTGTATATACATGCTTTAATTAGTTTTAGATTCTTTCGATTTAAAGAAGTTTGGTAAGAATACGCACTTATCTGGAAACGGGCTTAATTTCCGAGTTATGTGTTTTAAATTTTGTGCCTCCCTGTAAATGTTAAGTATGAAAAATTTGACCGTTGAGTGAGTTGATGTAACTTAAGAAATTTTTCAAAATTTTCATTTTCAAACACAATCAACTGATGAACATATATACCTTATAACGCATTGCAGTTAAATGCTTATATGAAATAGCTAATATTTATACTATTTTTAAAATTGAATGTTAAAAAAAAATGTTTATAACTCCGAACTTTTAATGGATACATAAAGTGGCCTAGCAGATTACAAAATTTGAAAATGATTCACTAAAAATCCTGTGCTGTTTTTGATAAACTTATTATGCTCGTATATTAAGCTGCTAGGCTATTAGCTCGCTACGTTTATAGCAGAGTTATTAATTATTTTACAATAAGAAATGTGTTGCATATAAATAACTTCTCTAATATAAACGTAGTAATTCATACACTATACGTATGCCTATAACTTTAATAACAAAATCCTAAACAACTACAAAACGAGCTCAACTTATTGATTTTATTATTGTAATAAAAGGTAATATAAAAAGTGAATAACTTAAAAATTGACAACGGAGATGACGGAGATGGATTACACGAAAATAGTACAGGTTGTTAAGCATACTACAGAAACCAGATTTGCGCATTTTGCAAAATGAATTTATAAAATTTTATGAATATCTTGACAGTTGCTCATAAGCTTCTAACAAATAATTTATGTTTTTCCTATCGTTTAACGCGTACGCTCCACGGAGTGTCCTTAATGAGTTGTTTGTTAATTGTTAAAACAAAGAAATGAAAAAAAAAAACAAAACAAAAAAAATGTGTTATTAAAATTTATACAAAATCTTAAACTACCAAAATGAGCAGAATAAATATTTTTATAAAAGAAAATAAAGTACCTTTTAATTTCCTAAAGCACTTGAATAAACTACCAAATATTAACTAATTTATGCATTTCCTGTTATGTTGAGCCGAAAATGCCTTTGTACTTAATAAATATTTAAGATTTTTAGTACAATAATAAATTAAAATATAAAAATAATTACAATGTGGCTTTGACATGACGCAAGGTAAGCTTCAATCCTGAAAGAAGGTAATAAACTAAGATCTTTTCAAATTTTATAATTTTTGAATCGTCTCTCAGAACAATAATAATTCAAATCCTAATCTAAGTTATGCCCCACAAGATTTAACGCAGGCTGCAATGGACTTTGGCTGCAAACTCTGATTATTTTTCATGCAAAAGGAGTCGGGTGTGAGGCCAGGGTTTTTCAAACTCGTTTACGTGCTTGAACTTGAGGTCTCTGTGCAGGAACTTAGACTGTACTCACCATAGTTAGGCGTCATAAGTCCTAGATGGGCTTCAGAACAAAGTTATACAGGAGGACTACATGGGCTTGCGCCATGGAAGTCGTTTATCTAGAGGGAGGTATCAATACTTTATCGAAGCGCTTAGAGAGACAAGTAGGAACGGTGATCGGTCTGTATGATGATGGCTGCGCTTTGCCGTTTCCAAGGGTTTCTTACGTTGGGATTTATTACGTTGATCGAAGATGGAAGAATTTTTGAGGGAAATATACAAGTTTTGGGACAGCGTTGAATAGGGAGCATATGTATAAAACCGCACTTTTGGGGAGCTCCAAACACTTGAATTTTATGAAGATTTCAATCATATAGTGTGGCGTAACATCAATGGCGTTCTGTGTAGATTTTTTTATTTTCTATGTTTTAAGTGTCAGTTTGCAATATATTTTTTTTATAATTAAACTAAATTCCGTGTTATTAATAAATTTGCAAATATGTCTTGGTATGGTTTGGCAATGCTATATGGCATAGTCCTGCTACGGTTGGAACTATGTTTTGCTTTTAATTATTGTTATAACAGTAGTCACAGATGCAATCTCGAAGGAAAGCAACATTTTATATGTCGACGGGAGATTGAACTTGTAAGAATGTTTATTATCCAGCAGAAGTTCATATTAAAACTTACTTGCTGGTTTGACAGAAACCACTTTTGGACACTTCCTTGTACGTAGCCAGTGTGCCGGATACGAAAAAGCTACATAAGCTGGTACTTAACTTACATAATAACTTTCGCAATGAACTGGCTAGTGGCTCATTGATGAATTCAATGAACAAGTCCTTTGTAAGCGCCTCACGCATGCGTGAGCTTATTTGGGACGAGGAGTTGGCATACACTGCACGTTTGCATGCAAATACGGTTTCCTTCAAGCATTCCGAATGTCATGCCGTTGAGCGTTTCCCTTATGTCGGGCAAGTCTTAGGGCTTGTGGGTGCCAGCAAAGATATACGAAGCGTATCGTACGTACTCAATGAGACGCTAAATGCCATGTTTCTAGAACATTATGAAGTTGAAGATCCCGATGCGCTTCTGGCGGCATTCAACGCCCAGAGGTGAGTTAGCAGAGTTAGTTAGCTAATGGGTTAAGGCATATAGCAATATTACATTAATTGCAGGGACTATGGTGTCGGACATTTTACTGTCATTGCAAATGATCGGGTCTCGCGTGTGGGCTGCGGTATTGCCACGGCTACGCATTGTAGCACTTCTCTTAAGGACGGGTGCGTTTTTTAATGCATTGAACAAGATGCGTTTGTTTTATAAACAGTTTTTGCAGGTTTTGTCACTTTTTGACGTGCCACTATGACATGACCAATATACAGGATGTATTTATATACAAAATCGGAGATCCAGGAAGCGCATGTAAAGATTGGCAGACTAATATCAGCAGTACCTATAAGTACCTTTGTCAAAATACAGGTCGAATATTTCCCGTGGTCAGTATATTCTCAATTACGATTTCGACAATAAAGCTTGAAATCATGCCTATTTCTTGTCGAAATTTATATTTAGAAAATGTCTGTTTAATTTTTACTTACCAAATTTACTTTGTATTTGCAGGATAACCAAGAAAACTAAAAATAAACAATTACAAATTTCGAGTACTAAAGATTTAGTAAATTTTATTCACTTTCGGTTGTTATTTTTTTTCGATTTCGCTAACACATTTGTCTACGAACGTTATGCGAATTTGTTTAATAAAAGAAGAGCCACAATTTATTTAAAAATTAAATACAAACTAATTAAATTTTGTTTTACTACCGTACAGAACATTTAAAATGCTGCAAAATTCAAGTTCAATTATGTTTTAAATATTGTTTAGTAAATCTAATATTTTGCATATGGTTTGTAGACAAAAGTTTGCGCAACTACAGCAACACCATTAAAGTTATATTTTAACAAATCGTTATTTTTTTTTGAGATTTGCTGAACTTTGAAATAGTAGATATATTTATGCATATTTTGTAATTGTTTTATGAAAAATACATTTTTGAGACAAACTGTTGGTGGTTAATTTTTAAATGTTCATGTTAAGCATTTGTTTATAAAATATTTTTGTTTACTTCTGATTCGAAATTATAAGTAACAAAGGGAAGTAGTAGTACAGTTTTTTAATTTTTTTTTGATTTTTTGATTTTTGGTTTTGGGAATAACATAAGTGGCACTTTTGTGAACTGAAAGGACTTAAATACAAAAATATTTCAATTTTCAATTTTTCTTGGTATTATGTTTGTGTCTGACTGTTTCGCGTACCTACTATATGCTAAAAGTTATAAGCTTAATTATACTACTTAGTAACATTTAACAACTAACAGACTTAGTTTTTGTTTTTGTTTTAATATGTATAAATATATTCAAGTGCAACGACTATATTTCTTTATACGCACCTTAAATTTATACATACATACATACACCATACATACATACATAAGTATGTACTACACATATAAACATATGTCGAGCGTTATATAATATATACGCGAGATATTCGATTACATAATTGTGAGTTTATTTGCTTCGTTTACGAATGAAACCCGCTTTCAAGACAATATTAAATACTAGGATTTAACATTTTAACATATTGTGACGTTGCGCTATCACATCCGTCCAATACGTGCCTATAAGATTGTTTTAAGAACTAGTCAAGTGTACGTCATACACAGAGATTTGACTGAAGTTTAACACATTAATTAAAGACGACTATATAATGCTCTAACAAAAATTTAATTACTCTACAAATAGATATAGCAAAAGCACATTTGTATAAAAAAAATAAAATAAAATGTAATCCAAGAAGAAACTATAAGTTTTTCATTGTCCAGAATTTCTATATATATATATAACTCTTGTCGCCGTAGTCTGTTATCCGAAAATAATACATATATAGTTAGTAGTACATATCAGACTATGTTTTGCACGCGTTCAGCTAAGAGCACCCTGCGTTTTTTTTTGTTTTGGGTAACAAATACAAAATGTTAGATAAAAATAGCCAAGCCATCTACAATATACGTACTTTTTTTAATTTCACGCCTAATTTGATTTAATATAAATAATTAAGGTTTATATTTTTTAATTCTAAAAAGTTAACTTTTTTATAAATTCCACAATAAAATTGATAGACTTTCAGTTAGGCTTTGATCTTATTTGTTTACATTTGACGTATTTCCAATCGCACTGGTAATTATTCTAGATAACCCGGTACATTGTCCATTCCTTCTTCTTTTCTTTTGTTGATATATAAATATATATATATTTATAGATATATATACAACTATGTTATCCTAGGGCACAGGAATGCCTCAAAGCATGTTCGTCTCTATTTTACACTATCATTGTCCCATTAGCCAGCTAGTTATACTATACATTTTGGAAAAATACTTGAGCTTTAAACGTAATTACCCAAAATTTTCTCTTGGCATAAGCTCAGTTTTTAATTTGGATTTATTTGGCTTAATATCATTTCGGAAAATTTGATTACGTTTAATAAAAATGGATTATTTTGAAAATATACACATAGTATATAAATGGTTTAAGTGAATTTTAATATTTATGGGTAGTAAGATTCTGCATTGGGGAAAATATATTTTTTTTATCTTTGTATACTTATAATAAGTCGCTATATATATAAAAGTATATAATTTTTTTTTGTTGCAATACTTGTGTCTACGGGAAACTCTTTTTTGTGAAAAGGTGGGCCATAAATATAGCTTTACATACTATTACATGTAATCTATGAATTTGCTGTTATTCATTTCCAATTTTTTTTTCTTCAAAAATACTTGACAAAGTTCATTATATTTCTAAATCATCGTTTGCTTACGACGACTGAGTTCCCATATTATTTCTCAATTCTTCAAATGCAATTGTAGTTAAATGTTTAGTCCATATATACTTTTATATTTATTTAAAGCCTATATAGAATTTGTTGTATTTTTTTTTTTTCAATTATTTTAAAGCCTCTTAATGGCTCGTTGGTTTATTAACCGATTTTTCTTTTTAAACTTAAAGCCTACACAGTGCATATATCTCGTTAATGTGCAATAATATTTATAACGATATTATTCTTGAAAATCTTCAATTTTGGCTTCAATTTAACATCATGTAATTATATCGTTTATATAGGTGTATAAATGTTTTTTTTTTTCAGCAAAAACTTTCGTCATTAAAGGCAAATCCAATGTCCTTACAATATATTACAAGCGGAACCGTGCATAACCTCACTTATAAACATGGGAGTACCAGCGCCTAGCCCCCCGTCCGTCTTCTGTTGTTCTCCTTGCTAAAAATGTATAAATACAAATTAAAATCTGGAATAGAATATGAGCCTCATGCAGCTGCTTACATCTTCATAGTCACAATCAAAGTAGTGACTCTGACAGTCCATGCAGCGGCAACTTTCCGACATTTTGCAGGTTATGCCCCATTGTTTGGCTAAATCTTTGTAAATCTCCTTTGACGTTTTGTTGCTCATCAATTCGGGAGATAGCAAACTATTTGTGTGACAATTTTGTTGTAGCCTCCGGCCTCGTCTCATGCGCGATTGGCTGGTCACACAACAAGCTTCGGTGCAGGGACCATTGTTCAAGGATGCGTTGAGTGTGCTACCAGCTGCATTACAAATAGAAAGAAGTAATTGACTTTCATAGGGAAAGCACTACTTTGACTTCTACTACTCTTACCCTCATTGAAGTTTCGATAGTTTGCAGTATCATAGAAATTACTGCCTCCTGCATTGCTTGTGGTTGCTTCGCCACCTGCTTCGAGATTACCATCACTACCACAAGCACCCTCCTCGTTGCATTGTGAACACTGCGCATCCGTGCACTCTTCGCCGCTGCAGGCCTCATACAGTTTATCCTCCGCATCCGCGCCTGCCGCCATTTCAGTTTCTAAAAGAAACTCGTTGACACTGATCGTTTGCTCACCACTGCACTCAATCTCGTGCTCGTTACAGGAGTTCACCTCCAGTTCGGTTACACCTTCGATAATATGATGCTCTTCGTTGTTATTGTTGTGCGGAATGTTACTGCTAGCTCCGCTGCTGCCACAATGGTTACTATAATTTTGTTGACAATCTGGATCGTTGCAAATAGTGTTCACAGAGTTGCTATGGTTGCCTGTAGCATTTAAGGATAGCTGTTCCAATGCAGCACTCAAATTGACGCTGTGTCTGGAGCTGTTTGCTGAACTACGCCGGCTGTTTTGGTTGGGCGTAGCGCTATCCGACGACAGTTGTCGCTGGTGCTGAGACATGCGAGTGTTCTATGAGTATTGCAATAGATCTTTATCAAGTAAAATTTGATTTATACAAAATCTGACATACCTCTTCTAAAACGTGCTCATAGGATGGCGGTGGAGTTGTAGGCAAGTTGTTAGTTTCGTCTGTGGGAGATTCGTTAATGCACGCCGAACGGCTTTGATTAATATAGCCTGCAATATTTTTATAAATTACGTACACCTAAGTAATTTCATTTGATTTTAAAATAGCTTATATTTAATATTCGACTTATAATACGGTTGTTCGCTGCGGAATCGGAAGGTTCATGCGAGATGCACTCAAATGTTTAACAAAACAAATAATGAGTCCAGGTGCCAGCAACAAAATTAAAAAGTGTAGAAGCAAAATTTGCGGGATTTTAAGGGCTGAAATATTTATAAGATGAACCGGCTAATTTAGAATTATCTAAGGTAGACTCGGACAGCTCTTATATTAAAATTTTTTTAGTTCAAGAAACATAAAAAAAATGTGATCAAAACATTATTATTTGATTGTTCCTTTTTGAGACATTCTGTTCACAGATTAAATATTTCTACTATTTATACTTTCTGTTCACAGATTTTGGTTACAACCTTTAGGATTGTTTTATTTTTCACTCGATCCAATTATCCGAATATATATGTTAGTAATTTTAAACAGAAAGGGCAATTTAGTAAGCTTGGTAAATATAAAGATCAGAACAACATCTTCAAATCTGCGACATTTCTAAACAAAAATGGTACTCTAGATCTCTTTGAGTAATTTATGGACAGCTTGCTATTCGTCGTGTTCTCCAATATGTTTGTACTTATTAGATATCGTAAGCTACTCGACCATCGCTTCCCAGTAGTCTTCCTTAAAGATCAATTGAAAGAAGATCTACTATCATTTATTTATTTATAAGTTTACCAAATTATGATAATGGCCGAATTATAAAAAAAAAACAAATTATAAAACGTGAATCATTAAATATTTGTTTTATGGTTAAAAGTTTTCATTTCCACAGGTACTATTTGATTTATTTAAATTCCTCCAATTATGTTTCATAATCAAATAATCAAAAGCAATTTTGTATTGAGTATTAACATTTTGAGCCTCCATAGCATATTAGCGGCTCCAAGCCTGAAGTTCGGTGGGTGCATTTGCCTAGCACTGGCATAGCTAGCAAATAGACGCTGTTCGCCTAAGAAAATCTATATTAATTAAAGACAACGTACTTCGGATTCGGCAATATACTGTAGGTCCCTATTGTCTTCGTATAGCTGTTAATAGAGATATCTGCATGCTACGTCCTTGGGCTAATGACAGCGTAGTCAATGGGAATAAGTGTATCTATTCATTCTTCATTTCAAATGTTGGCTATTTTAACAAAATTGTCCTTGAATAGTGGTGCCTTAACAATGACTAGTTTCTGTGGAACCACTCTTATTTAAAATAATTTAAAGTTATTTTGACTCTCTCATTTTTTTAATCAAAAAGTTCGTTAATATAAAAAAAAAAACTTAAGTTTTGTCAAAGCTATTAGTTAGCAGGACTAATACTTATAATGTAAATCAATAACCATCGAATATCCTTAGCAGTATCTGCAGAATTTTAAACTGAGGGCTTTTCAATTAAAAAATTAAAAAAGATTTGAAAAGAAATTTAAATTCCGATAAAAGTTAAAGAAAAATCTTTTTGTAAATCACCCGTAAAGTGCGATAATCGATTATCAAAATTATACAGCTATGTTATTTAAATTTTTATTATATGGAATTTTTAGATTAACAGCAATAGTTTTAAGTAATTAAGTAACTAATTATTAACCATGCAACACCAACTAATTGAATTAAACAATTATCTCAATACAACTACGGCCGAACAAATGCAATGTAATGTTTTGGTGCTACTTCTTTTTTAAACAGCCGCAACGGAAATCAATTTGCACGGTTTTTCTTTTCTTTTTTCAGATGGTGCATATTAGATTATATGTATTATAGATATTATATTAAGCACGTGTGTATGTCCATTGTCTGAACGCATATGTGTGTTCGGGAAAAATATTAATGCTATTTGCCTTATCTTACCCAAACGCAAACTGTTGGTATTTGAAGATGCTTTGCCCGGTAAGAGAAGCTTCCTTTCACTTGCATTGTTGCCCATCGAACCGAGGCTATTACAGTCTGCCGAGTCAATTGTAGAGTTGCTAGCACCAATGACTGTAGCCGCACATGTTGCTGTTCCTAATGCCGTTCCTGTAGCCGACTGCTGCTGCTCCAGATGCTGCGTACCAAGTAGTGCCTCATTTACCTGCGGATCTGGATCATGTTCCTGCGATGTGCTTCTCGAGCTACCCATGCGGAATTTAAGTTTGAACGGCGCCATTCTTACGGGTATGTGGTAAGTACGTTTGTTTTACCCCGACTTTGGTGCTACAGTTAATGTAAATGATATTGGATTGCCTTACAATTTGTCGTTACTTTTTCGTATGTATGTCGGTATTCGTATGGAACCGTGTATGGATGTTAATTAGCGCTAATTAGATGAACCAATACAATAGTTCATCGATTCGGAACGCGTTCCTTTGTCTACTGCCGTATACGAGTTTTATTTTGTGGGTGTGTATTAATTTTAATGAGCATTAGGCACCATTGCATTCCTGATTTTACAACATTTATATTAATTTTGCAGTTTTGCGGTAAGTGACAGTGGGGTGAGAGTGAGATATTGTGTGTGTGTGTGGAAAGAGATAGAATTAATAGAAGAAGTAACAGTTTAATTACAGTTTTACAGTTTCAAAATTTACACAGAGTAGAAACCAAAGAGTATTTTTCTGCTACTAAATGAAATTACGGCAGTAGTATTTTTAACTGCTCTCATCTAGCTTCTTTAGAAACAATAAAGTTGTATATAATTTTATTTTGCCTGCATACGAGTCTATCTTTTACAAAGAATTCCTTTTGGATATAGTTAAAAACGAAGAAAGAAAATTGCTAACTACTTCTATAACTATTAGTTCCATATTGCTTGGTTCTAGTATTGAAAAATCAATTTGCAGGATTTTGATATATTTATTTAGACAAAGTCAAACAGTTATTGAAATTATGTTACAAATTTGTAAATCGTCGTAATGCAATAATTGATATGTTGTTTTATGTAAAAATTGCCCTCCATTGTGGGATTGTAAGGCTGAATTCGATAGCCCGATAAGGGAACGCCTGTACGGTCATTGTCTGACTTCAGTATCCCTGCGAAGTTGATTCGACTTTCCACAATGTCACTGAGCACCAAAATTAGCTCAGTCAGGGTAGGAAATGACCTCTCCGTACCCTTGAATACCATTTAGTGTTTCAGACAAAGGTGACCCCCTTTCTGGCACTATTTTCTATAAAAGTCTCCACCTCCTTGCATACGCCGATGATATTGCTAGCATTGGGCGTTGTAAGTGAGATGTCACCGCTGTCTTTGCCGCAATCGAAAAGGAGTCAGCTAAAATGGATCTTGCGATTAACGAGTCCCAGAAAAAGTATATACTGTCTGTAGTGGACGGCTATATTTTTAAAGTTGCCAAAGAATACCTCGCTCGACCGACAAATCAAACGCTCTACTAGGCTCTCTCATACTGCCCGTGCACTTACATGACTCGAAAGCATGGGTCGTTTTGAAGTGTCGCAGTGAAAATTTCTTCGTAAAGTCTCTAGACTCTTTTTCATTGGGGATGACTAACGTTTCCGAATGAATCCTGTATGAGCTTCACAACGACATAGATGTCGTCGCGCGTATTACGGCTCGGTCATGTCATTTGTATGGTTAAAGGCACACCAACGAAAGAGGTAACCTTGCGTGAGTATTTGGAGAGAGATTTTTTGGACGGCTGAAACCCTATAATGGGTTGCCAATTTAAGAAAGTAAGACCCTCAAACAACTATTAAAACTGTAGTCTCCCGACTTACTAGCTGTATCGCTTGAAGTTGCAATAATCATTCTCGTTTTGAATCGACTTTAAATAAAAAAATCATTGAGCTGGACTACAAAAAGGATCAATGGAGCCAATTAACGAAAGTGTAGATGCATAATACTAATTTGAAAACACTTTTAAAAAATTTCTTTCGCACAAAATGTTTTCTCTTGGGCAGTGGTTGTTAAAAAAAGTTTGCACATTTTGGATATCTGCTCTTTTCTTTGATAGTAACATAATTTGTAAAAGATAGATCCGTAGCTTACACAATAGGAGTCAAAATAAATCTTATCGTAAATCAAAAATGTAAAAAAGAAGGGTAGTAATTTTTTTAAGTTTCTAATTCTTAATTTTCTGTGTTTATGCTTATAAACTAGTATTGGATGTGTGCGTCAAATTACTTTGTGATTGCATGCATATAAGTATAATAATTTATTAAGCTATGAACTATATTCTTTATCCTTTAGAGGAGTAAAGGCGTATAAGTAACTTACCTGTGGCGTATGGGAAAAACGAGGTTACCAATAAACTGCAAGAACAAAGAAATTATTATAATGAAAAATATTTATATGAGACTTTTAGTTTTTGTGTGAAACCCTTGAAAATTTTACATGTTGCCACTCTTTGCATAATAATAAATAATAAATTTGAGCAACCAATATGAAGTGCTGGTTACTATCAATTAAAAATTAATTGCTTTTATTAAACCGTGTCAATTATTGATCCGGAGGGAGTTCTTATTGCATGTATCTGTTATGGCGTTTGACTTTGCCATAATTTTCTACGCATTCTACCGCTCTTGTAACGAAATCTTAAATTTTTGCCTAAAGATCCCGGCGGAATCATAAATCAATTACTTTAAACTACCAATCGTAATGTTGTAGACAGAATTATAAATAGATATTAAATGCATAATGTTTGTTAATGACATTGCCTACGGACTTAATTTTTTTTGTCACATTTCAGGAGCTTTGATAGAAATATTCACCTAGATTGAATTCCCTTCGTAAGAGTTAAAAATTATGAATTAGACAAGCTTCATCCTGTCACTCGAATTTGGTACTGCCCTGTCGGTATTTGTTTTCAAATTTTGACACCAATTCATAGGCCTAACAACTTTTTTAATTTAATATTAACATCACCAATTATAAATAGCTTGTTTTACAATGATACTATTAGTTAGGAGTTTATTTTGTGTTCGAAGTTTTAGACTCAGCGTATGGATTATTTGTAGCGCCACCGCAACCAAAATTTATATTTAATTATTTATAAGCATTAAATTATATGTTTTTTTTTTTAACTCAAAGATTTCATTCAATTTTAATTTTATTTTCTGAAAATCTGAATTGTAAGCTCTTTAAAAATCACCTTTTATTCCAAACGTCATATTTTATTATTTTTATATTTCTTTCCTTTTGTTTATTCCAAATTTAAAATTTAAATTTTTTCTTTTGCTTGTAAACAAAAGTAGTTCACTGAGGCGCTAAAAAACGTTTCGTTTCGACGACAAATATACGGTATAAATATAATATCGGATTATTCTGAGCGATTTTGATGAAATTCGAAACTTATTTATATCATATGACTTTAGTTTAAAGAACATGTGGTGTTGGCAGGAATCAGCATATCTATATGCGTGCATCATCAAGGTTTCACTGGATTTCAGAGATAAAATTCTTTTTCAATTTGGCTGCAACTGTGGCATCCAATTTGTTTAATTGTTAGTATATTCAATCTAGAAATGCTATAATTCTTTTTTACAGAAGTGAGAGGACATAAAATAGCTATAATTACCGTGTTGTTATTTAAAAAAAACCGCCAAAAATGATATAACATATAGATATAAGAAACGTTGAGTTGCAAGAACATAATTAATACGCAAAATAACTGCCAACAACGTGAAAGCTTGCCACATACAGACGCCGGACAATACATACGACTGGAACACGCGACCAAATCGGAATATCACGTTTGGTATTATAAACGCACGCCGAGTGCCACGTGCTGCAACAATGCTTGCATCCATCCATTTCCATACTTGTTCAAAGAAACATCGGATGATAAGCGAAATTTTGCAGAATTTCGGCTTTTTGTTTCTACCCCTTGCTTACGATCTCTCTCATTATTATTTCGGAGTGCTTTTTGCCCAACTTTTTATTCAGAATTATGCACATCATGTTATTAAGTGCAAGCAACACAACAAATGCAACTGCAACAAGCCTCCCCCCTCTCCCCCTCGTACCACATGCTGGCCATAACTTGGCTGCTTGTAGTTTTTAGCGCTTGACAAGTCCGTAGCCCCATCCGGACGGTTGCCATCATCATGATTTAGTTCTTTCTCCTTTTTTTTGTTTCTAACACCTGCAAGCGCGTCTCATTGTTATGCAGATTACTTTGTTTTAGGCCCGTTTAGCCTGGTTGCAATACTTGTGTACATCCTACAAAGCCACTTCACGCTTATGTTGACATGGTTTAAAGCGAGCTACCCTTATGCTGATGTTTTTGTATATTTTAAACTCGGTCCCATTGCCAACAAAGAGTTTTAAACCCACCCATTTGGCTTTTTTGAGTTTAGGTTAGTCTAAAATAAGTTACTTTTTGTTTGGCATGCTATGGGATGATCCTTAGCGACAAAATCAAAACAAGCTTATCGAATCGGAGAAAAGGAATACAGTTTTTCATTCATTTTATTTACCAAGCGGCAAAGCTCAAGCATGGTATTAATGATTGATTTCAAATAAAGAAATCTATATACTTTTCGTTGCAAATTATAGCGTATTGGCACAAAAGGAAAAATAGAACAAATTTCAAATAAAAAACATTTCCTTATATACTGATTACGTCACTGCAAAATACCACAGGATCATAGTGCTATATACCACCTAGCTAGGTCCATGGCCGATAATATGTACAAAATATAA
The DNA here is from genome assembly GCA_035046065.1 of Chymomyza procnemis. NCBI lineage: Eukaryota > Metazoa > Arthropoda > Insecta > Diptera > Drosophilidae > Chymomyza > Chymomyza procnemis. Next base: position 2,067,768 of record JAWNOJ010000023.1, on the reverse strand, counting down.
ATCTATCAATAATGCGATTTATTATATATAAAGGAAACAATTTCTAAAGAAACCTTTTACGCCTTTCACAGTACAACCCGGGTAGCCGCGACTTACTTGAAAAAAAAAACAACTAAATTTGCGTTACTTTACTTTGAGCAGACAGCTAAAGTCTAAGCCTTTTATAAAATTCAATTAATAATAATCTCTACGGGTGAAGGGAGCACCATAAATATTTAAAGTACGCAGCAAAATATATCCTCCAATATTCAGAGGGGCTCTTGCATTTATCAAGCGCTGGTCCAAAATAACTTGATGACCCTTGAGCAACCAAACTGCTTTTTATTCCACTTTTTCGTTCTGGAATATTGCTCCAACTGTTGGAGGTCTCAAAACCACTACTATCAAGAATTGATGGAGTCTGAAGAAAACAAATTTTGAATTTTCGCTCTTCGTCACTTGAGTTGGACTGCCGTCCTAGAATCCGAATGCCGTCCTATACTTGTAGACTTCGCCTTATAAAATTGCCTACCCTATATGATCGTAGAACATTATTATTTCTGCATAAGCTCTAGCTCCAGCTCATTTACTTCAACGCACTTCTTAGTATAGTTTCTTCTGTCATTCCACACATTTCACATTAACTCACAATATTCGATCTCTAGCATCACCCTTTTGTAGACCCAACTATGCTTTACACGATCCTGTTCGTATTTTATGCTCTAACTATAATAATTTTTGTGCGATTTTCTCTCTTATGAGCCGTCCGTCCATTCATCACTTTTTTATCTTAACTCATCGTGATTCGCCAAATCGAGTATCTTTGACCAATCATGAAATCCCAGCTTGGTCACCGCTAATCTTCTCGTTTGTTAGGAAATATTTCAACTTTTATGTTACTTCCTGTTTCTAACTTTTATATTGTAAATCCAAGTTCCTAGCCAGCCCCAGATGTGCATATTAATAAATTCACCCATCAGTTTAATTTTAATATTGCACTGTTATTATACTGACTGATGATCTTTTATCCGTGCAAAAAAATTAAGAATTTCTAAAAAAAACTATGCAAAACTAAAACAAATTTTTAAACTTTTGCTTCTTATGGGATTGTGAAATGATTCAGGTAATGTAGGAATTCTGCTTGAACAGGTCTCATTTTAACAAAATAAGTATAATCGTTCTGTGAACGAGTCTTTCAAATCGTTAAGTTTTTTACATTTTTCATCATCCCAAATGGCTGTTCAAAAAGTAAGAACTATAATAATATAATATATAATAAAACTATAATAATATTATTGAAGCATAACAAGGACAACAATATTATTTATTAAAAATGTCTTAGCAATTAGACACACAATATTTTTTTTGTAGCCGAACAAAGATCAAGTGAACCATGTAGGTGAACTTATTCGAATCGTTAATTTTAGTGAATTTTTGAACTTTGTGCATTCGTTTATGAACAACCAACCCTACGTAACCTCAGGAATTAAAATGAGAAAATTATCTCTCTCGCCTAATAAAATCGTAAATGGAATTAATAAACATATTTATTAACCAAATTATTATGGGGTTCTTAAAATTGGAATTTAAACAGCTCGTCGGTTTATATTTCTCACAAATTTGTAGAACAAATAATTTTAAATTGTTTTTATCGTAAACAATCCAGTTAAGTACTCAGCTGAGCAAATGGAAAATCGGGCTCTATTTTAAGCATACAATATACACAAATAAACAAGGTAAAGGGTGATTTTTTAGCAATTCATTTTTGGCAGCACTGATTTGAACAGATGTCGCGGTATTGTCAAACACGTTCAGTCTGATTTATAATTTAACCATTAATCGACTTTAAAACGAATAACGCCCTACAAATTATTGAATTTTATTATTAAAATTGTGTGCCATTTCTCATGCAGATGTCATTTCTCATGCAATGAGGCCTTTACGTCTGGTTAAATATGCGAATAAGCAATACTTAAAATTAGAGCATCCAGAAGCATTGCAAGAACTCCCAATGAATCCAGAAAAATGTGGTGTGGTATGAAGAATAGGACGGCGCTTTCATATGATTATACTTTTTCGAACATTATAAAAATGGCGTAAGCATGTTTTGCTCAAAATGCAAGAGCTTCATACGTAGTTTGAGAATTTGCAAACATTGGACCAAGGGAATGTACTATTTTTTAGCAAAGCCACGGCAGATATTTTCTTGCAATTATCTATAAACAGTAAAATATGTCGATCGTTTTTATCAACTTGAAGATTATATACATTTTTATGTATTTTTGTTTTATTGTTTTTGTATTTGTATTTAACTTTATTAAACTATTTATTCATATTTAAAGCCCAAAATCTATGTTATGAACTTAATCAAATGAACAAGCTTCTAAAAAATTACCCATTTCATATGGAAAACAATGTGTGCATATGCAAGTATGTACATACTTATACTGTATACCCAGTAGCATCTACGTAATACGCAGAAGAAAAGTGCGGAACCACGTAAAATACAAAATTTATGATGAAGGTGACAAGAGAGATTGACATACCCACGTCCTTTCGAATGTCTATCGGTCAGTATGAACGCATTGATCTCAGACTTTATAGGAGCTAGAGCAAGCAACTTTTAAAAAAAAAGTAGTTATTTGAGGGAATGTTGTACCAACTTGAAAAATCAACAGCAAAAAATAATTGACTACATCGTTTAGCTTTATCGTTAAAAATTGATTCTTTTTGTATATAAATTATTTTATTTCATTTGCTTCAGAAGAATTTACCACTGCAGAGTATTTTAGTGCTAAGAGGCAGTTTGTCGAACTCGACAAAAATGTGTTGACTATATCGTTTTTAAAGATTCTTTTCATGATTCGGCAAATTTAAATTTTTGCAATATTCATTTTTTTTGAAGATTTCGTTATCAAGTAAACAACTAAAATATGCTTAGGAGTGCTTATGCAATATTACTGATTTAATAGTAAGAAAAGTGCTGCAGGGTATGTCAAACTCGTCCACGTCCGACTAGTCGTTTGAAGTTAGGAGCTCTACTTCATATAGTTGATTGGATGCAAATAATTTTCAACGAAATCTCAATTCGCGATTTTGTAACATGCGAATGTCTATATATGTATGTATATATACTAAGTTCAAGTCGTCCATACTCCATACATACATAAGTCCTGTTCCTGATTTGTGAGGAAGAATCGCACGCATTTTGTGGCAGGTTGAGGAAGCCAGCAAATAAAGGCAAATAACAATTTCCTGCAGATTTGTTTGCTCTATTGACATACAAATGTATGCATAAATATTACTTATGTACATGAATACATAAATATACATACATATAATAATATAGTATTTTATATAGTTGAAATTTGTAGCGTTTTTTTTTCAGCATCTAGAAGTGCGCCTTCTCAGACCATGATGCATGGCACGTAGATGTATGCACTATGTGGGGGAAAGTATGGCACTGATGGTGTGCAAATATTTATGTATACCCACACAGCCTATATATATGTATATATATATATATATATAATACATACAAAGATGTGGGTACATAGGTAAGGTATGTGAAGCTGGCTGGATTGGCTTTTGTTTGATTACCTGAATGATTCAGAAAGCATGCTCTGCACTTGCATATTTAATGCTGCATCTGCCCCAAAAGTGAACGGTGACACAATCATTAACCCGAACATGAACGTGCACTTAAGGTAAAATTCGTCCTTCATTGCATTCATAATGTACGCACATTTGGCAAGGGACTGAGCCGCTAATGCAACAGTTGGTTTGCTTCCTTTGAAATCCATAATAGAATGCATAAATTGGTCTATAGCGCAAGGACATCGTATAATATGTTAAACACACAAGAAGTGAATCGTACATATTTCATAAATGCGAAGGAAGCCTCCAGAAATCACTCAGAATGTCAGGTCACAAAGGTCAATGTGACAGGGGCCTATTTATACCCTGCACAGCAGGGTACTAAGTGTATAATAAGTTTATATGTAACAGCCAGAAAAGAAAGTTAAAAATAAATTTTTTATATGATCGGAGTGACAGAGAAGTCGCTGTATCCTTGCGCGTTTTTCTATATGAACGCCAAGATTAGACGTAATATTCTTGTATCAATGTATACAAGTTTAATTTTGATATCGATCATATATAATACAGGCCCTATATGCCTGTTGTACATCATCTCAAAAAGGAACCAATTGTCTTAGATTATTATCTATCATAACTATTTTAGTATTATTAGGTACCGTTTCAAATTTCATCAAAATCTGTCGAATATAATATATATAACGGTCTAGGTAGTACTTAAATTGTCGCCTGAAAATATAATTTGTCAAATTGGAAAATTTACGTAAAAATGGCAATATTTTCCATCAATCAATTCATATTATTTCGAAAATGGGTCGAGAAAACTCTAGTGATTTGTGCGAGAATTGAAGTGCCAGCTTTATGCACCAACATATCACCAGATGCCTACTCTTAAATGTTTTCAAATGTTGGGTGATGTACAATTCGTACAAGACTGATTTAGCTACGACAAAGCTCGATCACATTAAGATTCAAACTAGCAAAATAAAAAATCGGCAAAAAATATCGTTATTTGCACAATATTTTTGTATTGCCCAAAATATCCTGACCAACTTCGGCACTTAAAGATATTATATTCCCAAGCATCGCATGTAGTTTGAAATAAATCGGTTGAGTATATTAATAAATAAATAAAGGTGGTTTTTGCGCAAATTTTGTATTTCATAAATAATATTTATTATTTAAAAAGATAACGTAAACCAATCATTAAAAGGTTTTCTAGGAGTACTTAAGCAACATAACTAATTTTTATTCCGAAAATATGTTCAGAGTATGCTAATGTCGTCTAGGCTTGCTTTTGGCGAATGGCATTTTTTTTTCATTTTTCAAAATCTAACTTTTGCACTTTTCTATATTATATTTAAATGACTAAAAGATTAATTTACTAGTTTATGGCGCGTTAAATTGGAAAAATATGTCAAAAAAATGTACTACAATGAACAAACAAACTTAAGATGTGCGCAGAATATAGACCAAAGTTTATTATATCATTAAACATGAAAAACAGAAAAAGATATAATAATAATAAATATTCATTTATGCTCACATGACCGAATTTGGTTTGTAGAGCAATTAGAATCATTGCAAAAACTACTAATACATTCTAAGAGTCACTTTTTGTCTAAACTAAAAACCGGCTTGATTATGGAAATCTTTTTCAAAAATGGTAGAGACCGGCCTCTATTGTGAATGTACGATAACGGGGATACCGAACGATGCTTATAAAAGTTGTCACATGCCGCACGCGAAGATCATGTGACTTGGAAGCCAATATGGAATAATTCATTCTTAGTATACCAAAGTATTTGTTCTTATTTTAAACTCTTTTTTTTACCACGTGGCCCCAACTTCTAAATAAAATCATTTTAGGTATTTTTTGGAATTTAAATAAGCAGCTCATAAATTTAAATATTATATTTTAAAAATTATTTGAATCCAAAACCGGTAGTTAGTAGTTGTCCACTTGACGTGGTTACATTTCGTATTATTAAAAAACTTTGGACTTTTGTCATTTAGTACTACTGAGCAGACAGCCAGTGGATTAATTTATCCCAAGTAAACACTATTGTGATGGCTCTTCTGCCTGCCTACAAATGATTACGAAAGGCACTTAACTTGTTTATTTCATCCTTTTAATACCTAGTAAACTTGCAAAGCATCAAATACGAAATGCAATCTCATTTTAAGTTAGGGCTTTTTGAATATTACTTTTTGGGCCAAATGTGTTGTGGAGCGAAAGATTTGAAATAACATTTTATTATACTGTGCACTGTACTGTACCTTCATATTTGCACAAAGCCGCAGAGATGGATACAGAATGAAGAAGATACTATAATAATAAGAAGCATATTGCAAGAGTTTTATTTTTTTTTAAGCTTTTCGTACTGTTTGCGTCCTTTGGTTGATTGAAATTGGTATTTTATGCCTGAAGTGAATTGCAATATTCATCAACATTATCCGCTTACATAAAATACATAAGAACGTCATGGCATATGACTAATAAGTTTTGTAAATTCTATAGCAAATGCATGTGTGTGAGTGGAAATATTTGAAAGTCAATATGTGCAAAAGTGAATGTATTTTAAGAATATCAAATCAATGAATATGCTAAATTCATCATTTGAGAAGAACAAAAATGTTGAAGTAATGCTAAAAGCGATGTACACTGGCAGGCATAACAGTCTGAATTTAACTGAGAGGAGAGCATGAATGACCAAAAGTGGCATTTAATTGGGACGTAGGATGGTTTTACGGCTTCCAGAAGCAACGGTCAGCAGATAAACAAACATAAACAAGCGCAAGGGGGAGTGTACACGCTGCGTTTAGTTTAGAGTTCGAGTTAGGAGCCATTAATGCGTCGGATGCTGGACAACAACTGTCATACGATGATGATTAAATGTTTTCGTTGTGGGCTATGGTGGTGGCATCATCACCATACGGTGTTACAGCGCATCAAATTGAAATGAATGCGACGCAGTAACGCAAAACCCCACCGACGATAACCAGCCACTCACCACACGCGCCTTCTCCAGCCATACCCATACGAATTCCCACCTACACAGTGCGACCAAATAAATAACATTGCGTATATAATGCAAGTGCCCGTGGGGTCCTTCAACACCCAATCCACCCATTTGTATCTTTTTTCACTGTTGTGTTGGCATTCTTTCCACATAAGCATTGTCGGTGACGGCATCGGTCTCGCTCTTTTTATTTAATTTTTTCTGTCTTTTGTCTGCGCTGTGGCTCATTTGAAGGGAAAACTGATACCCTACCATTTGAGTAAACACACAAATTTAATGCGTCGAACATGAATCGAAATTAGCACCGGGTGAGGGGCCTCGAAACTTAAAAAAAAAAAAAATAACCAAAAACTTTCGTATATGTATCTACTCATGGTTTGGTTATGTTTCTTTACTTTTATCTATTGTCCAAGTGCGGCAAGAAAAATCGAAAACACTTTCAACAAACAATCATGACACAACCTTGAGTGTGGCGCGACTCAAACGCAATTGCTCTATAAATGTGTCTCAAACTTACCTGAATCAGTTTATCGGAGCACATTCATTGCAATTGCGGAGCACGTTCTTTATCCAGTTTGCAAATAAATATCTTACCATTTGGAAAAAAAAAAAACAACAACAATTTTGAATACAGCTAATAGCTGTGTAGTTTTTCTCAATAAATTACTGTCAATTATAGTTGTGCCCAAATGGATTTACATTTTCCCTAATTTTACTAAAACCTCTTGGGCTTCCTGCCACAGACTGTGCAAAGTTGCGCTATATGCCAAGCTTTTATTATCCTGTCACTATGGAGTTTCACAGCAGCTTGCAGCTTTCAAGCGTTAAGCTTACGCATTGGCTGAACAAGGCGCAGACGCAGCGAAAGCTTCACGCTTTTTCGAATTTCTTCAATTTGCTCTGATAATTTTATACAGATAGGGCGCGCGCTTTCAAAGACATTTATTGGTGCTGTATAAAAACATGGTATAAACTACTTGCAGATATCTAACTTTGACGATCCTCTATCTTAACGACCACAATAAGGCCGCCAACATTTTTGCCACCGCTCCAAAATGTTATGATAGCTTTAACGATACCACGCGGCACCTGCTCCGGCCAGTCTTGGGTGTTAAAGAGCACATTTTTGATGTAGTAATTGCCCTCGGGTATGGGACATGTGTCTTCATCCACAATTGGAAAATTGGTGGTTTCGCCTTGCGTTAACGAGGGCTGCACAAACTGCACATAGAATTTTTTAAAACATTCGCATATGCTTGTCTGAGGCACATCGAACACCATACGCTTAAAATCGCCATCTCCATTGGGACTAGAGTAAAGTTCAACGGAAACTTTAAAGTCATCGTTACTCATATCACCCAAGAAAGTAAAGGAACCATTAAGGGCGCGCTCTCTTCCAATAGTTTTTAGTGTATCAAATTTTACAAGAGTGTCCTTTTCACCCTCAAAGGGCTCCAGCTTTTCATTGCTTACCACGTAAGCCTGCTCACACTGCGTTCGCACCGAAAAATTATAGTGAATGTTTATTACATAGTTTTTCTAACGCACTGACCTTATTTTTTTTTGTACTTACCGCAGCATCATAGACTTGTTCGGCCAATATAAATAACAACACCCAAGCGTACTTCATTTTAAGTTTAAATTTTAGTTTTGTACAAGCTTTTCTAACAATTTGGTTGGTATATTTATATAATGCTCGGGAACGTTTTGACCTTATATAAAAAGCACGCGAGATCCATGTTAAGATTGCAGATTTAAAACATGCTTTGCTTTTAGCCAATATGTAGAACATACTTATGGCTGGCAATTATCATCGCAACAATGTATAAAAATACTTTTAAAATTAAACTATTACAAAATAGACTTTGAAAAATGAGTATGTTGTTCGCAAATTGTTAGAATTATGTAAAACGAATTTTAAGGTTTGAGTTTGGTGTAATATGCATCAACTTGCTTTTTATCTATATGGACTAATTACATTTTTTGTGTTTTAATTTAATCAATGAAAACAATTTTAAATGTGTATTTTCTCATAAAAAATTTGTATACCTTGGCAATTTGTAGAAATCATAACAATTTATATATTGACATCATATATAATAATAATGTAATATATAGGATTCAAGGCGCGCCTTTTTTATATACCGAACATAACTTGGTTGTTCGTTCTTTATATAGAAACTTGAAAATATCTTACCAACGTGCTAGTTGTATGAAACTGTGGAACAACATTATTATACTTAATCAATATTGTGTCAATAATCTGCGGTCTTTATGGCTCCCATTGCAAGGTTTGTTCTAAACGTGGCTCAGGTTTGAGCCCCAATATTTTATTTCGATTATGCGATCCTTATGGGTTAGGGGAATCAAGAGCTGTCCTGCGGCTTAGAATGAAGATTTGAATTATCTGATTTGAACTATGCTGAATGATATTTGATTACTTAAAGCAGATTGACAACATTCAAAGAATGTCCCTAAAACCACCTGACCTTTTTGTTCCAATAGAAATCTTAGACTCTATATATCTTGGTATCAAAGTCTGTAAAGACTTTCAGTCAATGTCAACCATAACAAACCGCATCAACATTACGCGATTAGCGTTTTAATCGTAAACAGAAATCTACTGAGCACACAATATTTACAGCCAAAAGAAACTCTGCATTCTTAACTGCAGTGGGCTGCCACTGCTCTTAGTTAATTAGAACCGATAAGGTGCTTAAAGCACATCGTGAGAAATTTTTGATTCAAATAGGTATGACCTTAATCCGAGCTAGAAAGATTTTACACACAATAAGACATTCAAAGAATTGTACTGATGTCGTAGTTAGTTTTTTACGTTTTTTATTATACATATAGTGTGTTGATTGCGAAATATACAAAAATGCTTAGCATTGCTAGAGCGGTCAGGACTTTGAAAACGAAATATATTTATCAAATTGATCGTTCATAAAAGCAACAGAATAACTTAGTATCTAAACAATTAAAGCAATAACGCATTAGGGAATTGCTGCAATTGTTTTGATTCCTACAATTGTGGCCTTTTTTGTAACAGCTTATTTAGACTGACGATAATAATGGCAATTTCAGCTGTTATGCATGACAGTATCGATATTTCTAAATATCGCAACATCGATATGCAAATGAACTGCTGCGCAGCTGATACTTATTTTGTATAAAAATGATTTGTAATATAAACATTACACTACAAATAATAATGTTAACAATTTGATGTTACATTGCTTTAAGTTTATTTACATTAAATTATTTTGGGGCAATTTTAATTATTTATTTTATCAACGTTTTGGTAACACTGTTTAATTTTTGGCGGGTCAATTACAAAACAAAAAGAAACAATGAATATAAGCAGCAATTTTAAAGTGGCTTGTAGTGTAATTAACACAAAATTAAATGCATTATATCAAATAATACTTAAAGGTGTTTCCCTAATTAAAGGCAATTCAAAATATGTGCGAACGTCCATTGGCAGCGAACTTTGAGTTGACATACGTACTACAGTCTCTTACCGCGCATGAAAAGGTATATTGAACATATTCATTAAAAATTAGTTTAACCAAATGTTATTGTGCACTAGTTTTTAGTTTCGAAGTTCTTCTGTGATCTCCCAAAAAATATTGGCACCTTTAAAGTACTTTGCCAACTGCAACAACTAAAACACTTAACTGCAACAGAATTTATTTTAAGGTATTTAGTTATAATTTAGTTGATGGTGGTTTATTTTAGTGTATAAAAATATTCCCAATAATAACATATGTACCATATAGCTTACAGAATCCGTTTACGGTCAAAATAATATTGTGTGAGCTACTAGAGACAGACTTTGAACTTTTGGCCAATCTATTTTTATCCGCTGCTTATGGTAATTGCTGCGGTCCCTGTGCTGCTTATTTTTAATAATTGCATATTGTTACTAATTTAATTAACGATCGTTTAAGGTGCTCCAACCATTTCAATTAAGACAACCGCACTTCTGGAAGATGCGCTTACTAAATTGTTTATTGATCTATTGGAAGAACCACAAATAAGCACGCTAAATTATATAACACCGTTGTGTAAACTATTACCAGGTACTTTGTGCATTTTCCAAAAACAAGACAAAAACTTTTAAGAATATTTTGCAGGAGATGTCGTACTGACCAAAGTTATATTTGCGCATATAAACATATTGTTGGAGTTGAGTTCTAGCAATATTCAACAAGCATTTACACATTTTAGCGCTTGGATCAATGAAGGAGTCGATGAACTAAAGTTTATAAGAATTTTGTCGGAAAAGGTAGCTTCTATTTTAACATTTTCACCTCTTCAATTAAAAAGTTGTTTTCATTAAGCTTTTTTCCAACTACGTGGAAGAGTCACTGAGTTATCTTTTCAAACTATCAGCGTTACAAAGTTTTAGGAGTTGGAAGTTATATTTGATATTGATACAATCATTAGCCAGTTGCTGCACAACGAAATCAACTTCCTTTATAAAAAGTAAGATTCTGTGATGTGCTTTAGAAACACCTTCATTCATAATAAGTTTTGAAGAATACCTGAAGAACCGACTACTGCACATTGCGGAAACGCCAAACAAAATTGCCGTGATACATTTATTACTTACCGCACGAGCTGCTGCTGCCACAACGATGGATATAAAGCGTAATTTGGATGCCTATGCTGATTGGTATAAGCAAAATATAGGTGAACTTACATACATGCTAGATGCAGACAAATTTAGAACTATTTTAAGTTTGTTACAAGACGCTGTGATGTACGAAATGGAACAGCAGTACCTGGAGGTATAATTATATAGTTATAAGTGTAAAGCGCTTTTGAATGCATACGTTTTTTTTCAGATTCATGTAACAATATCCATAGCACCACCACTACTTTGTGGCAAACTTGTTCAATCCTACAAAAACCAATGCAAATCACGTCTACTGCATCTTAAAAGTAAAGGCAAGTCGTTAAACTAAGTATGCTATTTAATACAAACTATGAATATACATTTAAGATATAAAAGAAAATGTTTATTTTTAAAGTCTTTGAGAACGTCCCTTGCCCGCCAGCGGTTTGTTACGTTCATCCCAAAGCGTTACACCATCGCATGCGCATATCTTTTTAAAATTTTGCAGTATTCCAGCAGAACGCGCAATGATGCCACAAGCAATTCTAAAACAAATAAAAACGATTAAATAATTGTCCAACATTTTAAGACAAAATATAACACCTTTCGCCTGAATTGCCATCAACAAGGCTTTGCACATTTTTGCCACGTCCCAAATCATCGGCTCCTTGAGTTATGACAACAGCACGTCCAATAATATCATATACTTCCAGTAAGGGATCAATAAATCGGAAGGTGGCACGACCATTATCATCTGCACGTATGTTTCCCAAGTCGCCGGCATGTCTCTTTGTTGCTTCAGAATCCGGACTACCGTGTGGCGACTTACGCGGATTATAATGTAATCCAACTGAAGCGCATCCTAAGGACACGTCGCCACTTTCATGTATGTGGAATCCATGCAGCCCAGGAGTTAGTCCATCTACCACTCCGTCAACTACAACTCCATTTTTGCCGGCAGATATTGTGGTGAAACGCACCACTCCTTGAACGGGAGTACGATCTACAACACAACCAGTTGTGTTAATTAACGCCACGGCTGATTGACCACCAAAACCTGACAAAACAGCGCGTAGACCAGTGCTTTCGATTTTATCATGCAGTTCGCTCCACGGCCTCTGTGTTTGTATTATTACACGACCCTGTTGGGCATCTATATCAACTTGACCCATGCCCTCTAAAGCTTGTTTTACTTTGTCGGCACAATTATTGCTATGCATTTGCACAGTAAACTCAACCTATACTAACCAAAATAAAATTGACTGTAGTGGTTACAATTAATTTGATATAACTTTTACCTTGATTGTATCCATGGCGTACTCAACTATGTATTTTTACAAACAAAAAGCTGACACCATATGACAATGCTTTCTTTAAATGCATTGCTGTGTTTAGCAAACAGTGTGTACACACTATATGCACAGTGATTTAATGATACAAAATCGATAGTTCGTATTTCACATCGTTTAGTTATCGTGCACATCGATTAATTTATAAGGCTAACGGAAAGAGCTTGATATATGTACCATATTTAAAATTGTTGATTTTGTTTATTCAAAACTACTATCTTAAAACTATTAAAATTTAAATATCTAAATCTTAATTACGTTAATTTAGATCACACGTTTTTCATTTTTAGTTATTAAACTGGCTACAGAGTGACATAATTGAAATTTGGTGCCTTTACACTTCCGTATTAGATGTTGTTTGCGGTAAAGCTATTACCATTGATGCCGAAGTCGTCGTCTGCGATACCCGTGACGTCGAAGGCTCAATTTGTATAGAAGTTGTTTGCCGCGAAACGTTACTGGAGACGGGTGGATTGTATGCAGGTACTGTATCGGTATCCATATATGGGGGTGCAGTCAACGCAGCTGTTGTAACAGGTGCTAATGGAAGTGGGTCAGTGTTTGATCCACCTATAGCAGCAGCTGCTGTGGGCGTTGTTAAGTTACACATACGCATTACTTCTTCATAGCTGGGTAGATCTCTGTCATCTTTTTCCAGCTGATTACGAATACGTGCGGCATCTGCGCTACTTGGTTCTATAAAAAAAATGTCACCATAGCGATTGTGTGACTGATCTTCCGATGACTCAAAGCTAGCTCCCTGACGATCTAAAATGATATGAATGCATAGAGAATAATAATTATAAATTGTTGATACAATGTATTATGAAGAGAGTACCGCGTAAGAAGCGCCGACGATTAAGTATCATAGTATTGTGCATACGCATTGCCAGCTATTAATGCAAAAATCATATTAATCGTTGATGTTAGAAAATGTTTTCTTAGGTTTATGCATACATACATAAATAAGCTGGCTTATAATGAATATTGCAAACAGAAACGCCAGCGAAACACTTAAATTAGCTATAAAACTCATTTTACTTCTCTTTGCTGAAATCTATTGCGACTAATTTCTTCTGCTGCCAAAATTAAATCGTCAATTCGAACAACTTAACTGCTACAGTTAAATTTTGTTATTGTTCAAAGATTTAAGATTAGATTAGAAACAATTCTAGATTCGATGGGTGCACACGTTACCATTTGGTTCGCGGTTGCCATAATGCTGTTGATTCCAACGGCAGCGCCCTTGGTACTGCCGCCTTCGTCGACGCGGTGGACATAGTTTCGACAAGGTTCGATTTTCAACTCGTACATAAAAGCATAGCACTGGCAGTAAGCAGAAAAGAAACACTACAATGGCTAGATAAATGGCTACATTAATGCCAAATTCCTTGTTCCAAGACATTACGGTCAGAGACTTAGCCAGTCCATCTTAAAAACCATAAAAAATTCATAGCCGTTGTGTTTAGGCCACCGACGAACGATTCGTACTAACTAATGTCTGATAATTTGAGTATACGAGTACATACTTTTTGGCTAGATTGTCCATATTTCGCCTATGTTTTAGTGCTTGTTATTTCTCCCGCTTTTCTATTGATAATGTAGCGATAAGATTATATGAGTTCATATGGCATTGTAAAAACAAAAGTAGTATCTAACTAGTATCAGCAAAAAAGCAATAGCACAAACGAAAAATAGTTATTTTCTACTAAAGCGTCTAAATAATTTTTTTTTTCAAATATAGCAACTCAAGGAACTACTAAATAAATAAACTTACATGCAACAGTGCCGCCTCTTTGCCTGGAGCGCGATACAGGTTGAAGACAATATCTGCAAATTAATATGACCAAGCACTTTATGCGCATTATAGGCAAACAATTCCATGCGATCTTTATATAAATTGTCATTTAATCCACATTTTACCTGAATCACTATATAGGCCACAAAACCTACAATCAATAAGATGAGAAAAACTACTACCGCATTAAGTTCCATTTTGTTCTTGGCATAGCTAATATCACAACGAGACTAAACATTATTGCACTTTTTAGTTAATCAAAATGTGTGTAAGGCGTTGAAAATTGTTAAAAACTGTGCATAGTCTGCGTATATACACAAAATAAATAAAGCAAACAAAACCTTCTTATCGGCATTATAAACGTCGAACACTCCAATTTTATTGTAATCATATATATTGTTGAATAAAGTTTTTAGCGATTAAACTCATATCATCCTACTATAATAGAAAAAGTTAAATGTGCATATACTTTTCACACATTTAGTGTATATTTTCTTATGGAGTTTACCTTCGTTATTTGTAAGCGAATTTAATCTGAGAACTCAATATATTTCTGATTTGAAGTCATAATTTTTTTTTAATGAATTTGTAAAATCAACTTGCCACTAAAATATAGCTGAAATTGAGAAACCTTTATTATTGCGGTCTTAAAAATGTGTGAAAAGATTAGGAACTCCAAATAACTTTTGAATGCCAAATTTAGTTACGCAACTTTGACGACCAATCAATTCTGGAGCAAAACATTCAGTACAACAACATTACCTGTACAAAATCGCTGATTTTCAAGCTGTTATCGATCACACGAGTATATCGAAACATTTGGATATTCACGTGCGATTGTCCTACGACTTTATACGACGCCCACACCCACAATGCAGACGTAAGGCGACTGATCGACAAACTGCTCGATAAACAGAAATGCTCTATAGTATAATCTTGATTTTGAAACATGTCAATGTCCTATATGATGAGGTAAACTTTAAAACAAAATATTTCACTTGGATATCGAATAAGCAAAGCACATATATACTCTCATAATACTCTATTTTGGTGGTGTAGCACATATAGACACTTGTATCAATGTTTAAACTATCTCCCACGCTTGTTTGTCGTTCTCGCGGTCTTGCTTACTGTTCTTACTCAAAGTATGGATAGTTTGTTTTACCCATCTCCGATTTAGAGTTAAAGTGTATTTAAACTTTTCATGTAAACACAAAAGTGGATTCACTCAGTATTTTGTCATTTTACAAATGCGCGTGTAATATTGAAAAAAATATATGTATATATAATCGATGAATTGTATGCGAAAATTCTAATCGGGCCATAAATATGTGAGATATTGCAATGCAGTATATACAGTAGATACCTTAATTAGAGATGCCTTTTTTAACTCTAATAGTGCCTATTATACGCAGTCAATCAGTTTGCACAGCTACAAAAGTTATTGTTTGCAAACATACCAATGCGATGTGCGCGTCTGTCCATTCCAGCACGATTGAATCGATTGCTTGATGATCGATTTGTAGAAACCCCACAACATTTTGTTAAAATGTACCAAAGCAGAAACTTGAATAAAAAAAGAAGCTTAATGCGGACAATAAACATTCGCATAAAAGATTACCACATTACCTGCAGCGAAAAATAAACAATTGGCATAATAAAAAATAAGAAAAAAAATGTTGATATATAAATGGTAATAAGATCCATTATTTCTTTTTGTGACTAAATTTAATTTTGAACAAAACTAAAACGAAAAATGCACTTTAAACTTAATAGCACGGAAGCAAGTCGATTTTTTATGAACTACACTTAACTGTGAATCTTAAAGAATTGCGAAATAATTTTTACTTATGCCAGAGCCCAAAAGAGCTTTATCGCACAGCTGATCCTCATAAGAAAATCAAGAACTGAATTGATAAGATAACTTGCGTCGCAGGAAATGGATTTTAGCAAGCGCTCAGCAGAAACTCAATGATATTTTGAACTGAAAATTCAAAATGAAACCTACCCTGTGGCGCTTGCCTCCTGTGTTCCTGCTTGTCCGGTAGACACAACCAAACGAAGAAACGTAGACAACAACACAATACGGCACAGGCAAAAAATACCAAAAAAATGGCACTTAAATATTCTAATATTTCAGACATTGCATTTGTGTTCGGCTCATATCTCCCATAAGGACATTTATGGTGTGTTTCTGTTTTGTTTGCTCAAACAACTCGTGTAGCTTCACAGATAGTTTGTTGTCAATAAGAAAAATATGAGCATTTAATTCGTACTACAGCTTTTAGCCAACTGTTGAGTTATTATTATTTTTCATTGTTGGTTGACTGTCTGGTATTGTGATAACACAACAGGTTGCGGCGGGAGGGCCAGACCTATGATAATTCGCTTTGAATGACGAACTGTGATAAGCCTGCTATACAAACGATAAGATAACAACACAAAAGCATGTGAGGAAATTGGACGCTTGGACATAGGTGACATATTTTTAAATGTCAATTGGCAAGCTTGAGATACAAGCAGAATTTCTCTGTAAAAACCAAAAAAAAAATTTAAGATTATGGCAGTACTCAGCAAAATATTTTCCGGTATATATTCAGCCGCAAATCGTTTATAACAAGCCAACTAACCATGAAAATGACCGTGTGAAAACCTATGAATATACGAATATTAAGTGTGCGGAAATGTTTAAAACAATTGTTAATTAATTCAGAGCAATTTAGGAACACGCACTAAAAGACATTGTGAGACAGACTATAATTTAATGTAATACATTCGAATGGATCGCTTGGTAAATCAGCTTGTTTTAACAAGCTACGGTCCAGGGTGGAGGGAGGTGGCAGTAAATTGCTTCGAATCGAAATACAATGCTCCACCAATCATATAGTAATTCAAAAAAAAAATAAAAAGAAACATTAATCCAATGTCAAACAAGCGCAACCAAACTGTTTATACAGTAAAAATATTTAACAAGTAAATATAATATATTTATATTAATATAGAGCGCAGCTTAACGAAGTTGAAAATTGGTTTGTTTAATAGGAAATTCATTAAAAAGATCTTTTCGTTGTAAACCTTTTCTTGAAGAATGTTACTCATAATGTAAACCAGACAGTTGGCGTAATAAAAGCTGTATTAGTTACGGCATAAATTGATTTAAGTTTAATTGTGGTAAAATAATTTCCAGGGAATTTTATTTGCATTTATAATGGAAAAGTTGGAAGTGGTATAAGAGTTTAAACAGGCAAAGATGCCTTAAAGATCACCGTTTGTTAAGTTGTTGCATTCCTAGTTAGTGTTTGGTCAAAGATGCTCGATTTGACAAAGATATAGATATAGTGTAAATTGTTATTGTTAGATCTACAAAATCGAAAATTACGAGTTACTCTGGAGCTACCGAACAACCAAGTAAGAGCTTCTGAAGATATAAAACGTCGTGGCATTATCATTTAGGGAAAGTACTTTTATAAGATGTAGTCTACAAGAATAGGACTGCAATTGAATGCTAGAATCCGAAACAAACTCAATAAATTGCTGATATTGTGGTAGTATTGAGGGCTTCAAACTGAACAGCAATGTTCCAGCATTGGACGGACGAGTGAAATATACAACAGTTTGTTTGTATACAGGGTATTTAAGTTCCTTGAACCAGCGATTAATAAATAATTGTAAGAGCTTTACTTACAATATTGTTAACTCCAATAATTGATTTAAATTTGTGATCAAACAAATCATCAAGATCGGAAGCACTAAGAAACCCACTAAGAATCCCACGGTAAAGGACTCCAAAGAATAAGCCGTAAAATATGGGGCACAACGATAAAACGTCATAAGAATGCACTGCGATATTTTTAGAGCTGGTCGATAGAGCTTCTGACGCGACATTACTGCCTTTAAAAATAATCTTCCGGACGGGGAAACCCAAACATGACAGAAAACGGTGGTTTACAGAGTCAAAGGCATTACTAAAGTCCGTATAAATAATATTAGTTAGCTTTTCATCATCGTGTTTTAAGCTGGGAATGGTATCAGGACAAATTGAAAAGAATGATTTTATAGATATTAAACTTTGACAGGGTACACAAAAGAAAAAAATGATTTTTGAACTCACCTATTGTAGTTGTGCTCGTTGATTTACGGCAACAAAAACAACAAATAATTTTAAGACTTTGCTGAAACCAGTCATTGCAAGACTTCTTACAATATATCTGTTTGTAAAATTCGAATTAAGCAAGAAACCACAAATCTTTAGAATTAACTACTCACTCGTATTACGATATAAATTACCAAAAGGACTAGTATAAAACATATATACGAAAGTAGCCACTGCATATTTCATGTGTTTCCTCTTTGCATTATCTATTGTATAACTTGTATAAATTGACCATTTTGTAACCGATTCGCACAAGAACTGAAAGGTTCCGTACATTTTATTTTTTTTACAAAAATAAAAAAAACCTTATCTATAAATATTATCGTATCATTGATGAATGGGCTAGTAAGAGCATTAAAAGCTTTGTTGGACTCTGTATCTGTATATTCAGGGCAAAACTTATAAATTTGATTTCTATGGCAAAAGTTGAAGAACGCTCACCTGCACTTGTGGAACTGTCTGCAGGATCAATACGTATGCGTCTTAAAACACGCCCGGGCGTGCGTGTACTTGAGGCTGGCGCCCGTTGCTGTGCAATCCTTTCGTCTTTAGCACAAAGGCACGCACACAACAACTAAAGACACCTGAGATTAGTAGAAACCTCGGGAATATCAACAATCAACTTACGCGCACAAATATACATATTATTAAAATCACTATGACCCAAAATATGTACAAGCCAATATCCATTTTGTAAATCAAAATTTCTACTTTAATTAATTTTGAGGGCCTTGTCTTTGCAATTACAACATTTGGCACGATTCGATTCGAGCAAGAAACTTGATTATAATGACGAATACAAATAAACGCGAAAAACGAATAGAGACGATAAAACAAATACTTCTTATCAAATACACAAAAGTTTTGTGATTAGTAATTTATTTATATATAAGCCCCGAAAACGCGCTAAAAGCAAGTAACTAAATTAGCAATGATACAGAAAGCTTTCATGATAAGAACTTCAACAGGATAAATATACTCGTAATTTATGACGGTTAATTGGAGAATTCCTGAGCCAAATTTATACTATTTTAGCTGTTTCAAACTTCATCCCGAGGAATGCCCCATTTTTACTATTACAAAGTTCCTTTGAAAACCTTAAATTTGTACATATATTTATATACGCACCTGACAACGCCGTCTCGAGAGGAGCAGACCTTACTTCCGCGTTTTCCTCGTTTTGTTCTCTGGAGTTTCTACGAATACTTTTAAAACACAACTGAAAGAAAAACTATTTATACAAGTTAATCTGTTATTGTTTCGTTTCTGCGCGACTTACAAAGAAGAGTAGAAGAAATAATATGAAAATATATAAAAAGTCACTCAAATACATTTTCTTAGCATTTTAGTAAAGCGATTCCAAACCGAGTTCAATCTAAAGTGCCACTGGAATCAAATGGCTATAACGATGAAAAAATCAAACAATTGTTTATATGTTGTTTATTATTTTTTAAATACTCTTACTGAGGTTATATTTCTAGATCATGTATGTTTTTCACGAATTTAAATTGATCGATTATTTTTGAGCATTGAACACAAAATCGAAAATGAATATCAACTGTATTGAAGGTTTATAAGTGGCGCATTCTGCAAACAAAACTATCGATGAGAATATATCATTTTTTTTTTCAAATTCAAATGTGCGAAGTTTTTTGAATGTTTAATTCGGACCTAACGGTCTGAGATTAATAATGGTGATTTTTTACAAAATTTTGACACTAGAAAAGTTTTTATTGTAGAGTATCTGCATATGTGTATCATAGACTTTCCATATATCTGGATTATGGTCCCAATATTAAATAATATAAGCTTCGTATGGACGCGTGTGGTATGCTTTTATCTTATCAACAAAGCTTATTTCGCAGCAGTAAAAGTTCTACTATAATGACTTAAATTTCACACGTAATTCTGCTACGAAACCAACAAAAACATCTTGACAGAAATGTGTCTTCAGGGAATAGCAGAAAATAATCCAAATTAGTTGATCGCTAAGCAGCACTCATTTCGATAGGTTGAATTATGTAAATACTTAATTTGTGGAATATATAATAACTTACGCTTGCTGTAGAGCGCATGATTTTTTAATATTTGAAGTTTATAAAGTCATTAACTATTGTATTCTTTTACATATCTGTATTTGTTGTAAGAAAACTAAAAAGCCAATAAATGGTAATTGACGAAAGCTTTAATTTTTGAATGGAATGAAAAGTGCAGCTGAATCCCATCGGATGTTTAGGGTACTTTATAAGGAATCTTCTCCGAATGGTTACTGCGTCTAAGATTAAGAGCGTTCTGATCAACCCCAAATGTTCGAAGATGAACACCGGAAGTTTTGACTAGATCAAGATACGCGTACGTACGAAAATTCAGGAGGAACTACGTAACCAAGGAAAGCCCTAAGATGTTAAAAGTTGATTTTTCATTGCGGAACTGCTTCTTATAAAAAAGGAAGGGATGCTTGCACCGTATCGGGGACTGGAGACAAAATTATGTACTATGATAACCTCAAAAACAAAAACATACAACATTTTCGTAAAGTAAACCCCTCCCATTTTTGTGCAATTCGATGTCAAAGCAAAAAAGCTAGCCGGCGGGTGTGCTCTACTATGAGCTGGTTAAACCAGGCAGAACCATTAATAGAAACGTTGTCGAAAGCAGCAACTGAGTTTGATGGAGAATTTAAACGGCCTCATGTATCTCTTAGGTGTGGGTCTTATCTTACGCACTGTATTCTTTAGAGTTTGCTGCTTGTGAGTACTGCATTTTTGGGTGTCACTGATGCGGTTGTTTGAAATAATCTAAAAATGGTTCAATAATTTGGTTGAGGCTAAAGGGGACTCATTTTTTTGGTGCATTTATACAAAAACTACCATACAGTCGCTATCAACGGACTTTAGTTTTATTTAAATAAAAAAAAAATACAAACAACCAATTTGAACACCTAATAATTTGAACAATCACAAGTTCATTGAAATAGGAACAATCACAAAACTCAATCGATTTCCATACACTCTAATTTAAAATAAAATTGCTCAAATTTCATGTGCAATATCAAAATTGACAAACCGACTCCACAGTTTACAAAAATAAGCAAGCTTTCGATACAATAATATGTATATTTTAGATTGATTGTATTATTTTCGGCAACATTATTTTTAACAGCTTTTTTGTGTTACTGTCAAACATGTGTAGTTTCATCGCTAACTTAACTTATAAATCGAGCTACAAACCATGGGCTTTTCAAAGCCCATATTTGAGTTTATTACCAAAATTCATACTCAATTAAGCAAGTGTCATTCATTTCTCGCATGTTCATTAGTGATTCAATGAATACGTGAATACGCAAAATTTCCACATTTGAACTGAAGACCCGAAGTTGTGCGTAAGAACCTTATGATCATTATAAACTTTTTTCGCCCAAAATGAAGAAGATTACCGAAAATAACTTTCAACAAGATGTCACGTGCCACAGTAGTAAGCAGTATATTTCACTTTTACCGCCTCTACCGTCCCTTATATATTCTATGACCCATGTACATCATGAAATAAGGGTTAATTTTCATTGAAAATAAAATAAATATTAAAAAAAAAATGCATAGATGCAATAGCGTTTAAACCATTTTTGACGTAGAATTTTCTTATAATAAAATTAAATTTGTATAGTATACCAAATAATTCTCATCAGCGCTTACCTTCTATAGCAAGTCTAAACATCATTTCTTGTCGCATCAAACGACTGTTGACACGTATATGCCATTCCTGCACCTTGCGTTTTATACACAAATAGCACTCCTTGAAACATCAAGCATTTTGAATTAAGTCTAAATATTTTTTTCTATTTCTTACTCGAATAACTATGGCTATTATTATGATAATTAGAAGGCCACAGCCCCAGAACTCCATGAGCATTTAGACTAAAAATGTATTTTTATAAAAAAATTTTTTAGTTTTTTTTTTCCTTTGGCAAATCAATTTTGAAAATTTAAGCATAGGATAACATGTCAAAATAATAACTCTTATGTTATAACTTACCGGTACGCGCAGTAACATCTAGGGGCTTTTGACAGCAAAATTTACAGCTCCAATCAGCAATGGGTCCTACGTAACTCTTTAAATTACAAAAAAATATATATACTGAGAAATGTAACTAAAAATGGTTGTTGGATTACTTACTCGCAGTAAAATTGCAAATACCAGAAAAAAAAACATCATATAATACCACTCAACAAATGACATTTTTTAACGTTAGTTGTAGGAGTTGTAGGTTGACCGTTAAAAGACGCACCAACTTGCTCAACAATTTTTAATGAATAAAATATTAAAGGTTTTAAGATTTCTTATCATTATGATAAGCTATGCCGATATAAACACTGCGTAAAGCTTTTTCTATTTTTAGATGGACTCTCACTTTGAGACTTTTTCTATTTTTCAAACTGTTTTGCATGTGATTAAAAGAGATAAGCACTTGCATGAGACGTTCTTTTTTTGCCGTCATTGTTTAACTAACACTTGCACGTATCCCACAATTTGAATCACACATGTATGGGTATCGTAATGTGTAGGAGTAAAATTTAATACTTACTTGATTAGAAAAATGTAGTGTAACGTACAATCTTTTTTGTTAAAAACATTCTTATATAGCCATTAAATAAAACATCCAATAACATGGTAAAACCTCTGTTCTTAGCTGCTCGAAGAGAATAGTGACTTTAGTTTTTGTGTTGAGTAAAAAAGTTAGGACTTAAACTATTCATAATATCTCATATAATGGGTGATTTTTTATCAACTTATTTGTTGCCAATTTTGCTGTTTTCAGTTTACAAGCGTGGAGTGTTTACAAATTATTTATAATTATTATCGAAATGTTGCTGTCTCCACAGTATTGGACCATTTAGATAGCGCTGCCAATGGGGGCAAAGAAATCCTCCACTGAAAGAATAATTTAAATTATGGTAATAAAGCAAGTTTCCGTAAATAAACCAAGTTGTCGCATTTCGAATAAAGAGCAAACAGAAGCAGTGGCAGAACTAACATACCACAAAAGTCACTGCTCGACGGCTACATTGGGAGGGGCATTACTCGAGAGAGAAACTAAAAGTTTCATTATGTTTCTGCTCCAAAATAAAATCTTCCACAAACTAGTAGAAAACAGTTTGCAGTTATTTTCCAAACATAAATTACTTGTTTAAATGCTCTTAAGCAATTAACTAAAAACTGAAAAAATAATTGCAGCTTGACTGTTTCAAGGAAAATAAAAAAAAGAGAAAATAAATGAACAACAATTAAACACCGTAAACTTGTCGAAATGTGATAATTAGCATGTAGATTCTCTGTGATATCCATAAATTAAAGTAATCTTAACAATTGAAGGTAATATCTAAAGCAACATAATGTTACGCCCTAGACACTGAAAAAACGTAACGAAACTTTTCGGACTATGCGAATTTAATTTGTATTTTCCTTGCGCCACTTGCACAAGTTTACGTAAATCGCCTTGAACTGAAATTAATGAGCCAGCGCGCCATGCCAAACTTATAGTAGTATTCCAACAACCTGCCAACTCTTGGTGTGGCAGCTTTGACAGCTCAGGCAGCCAACGGTGGCTGGTCAGCATTTCTTTTGTTTGGCACAATTGGCAACGCATCACGCTGCCTATTACTTACTTGGCCAAAGCCAACGTCGTAACCAATGCAGAATTAGAGCCCAACTTGGACTTAGCCAGCGAGCCATAGACAATTTACACCAACAGACTTCGGTACTTGGTGGCCATTTAGTGCAACTGCAGGTGATGTCGTCGCACAATAAGATCAACTATACGCTTCACGACGAATTGTGTACACCGACCATGTCGAAGTGACAACGCAACGTGTGCGCCATGACAACGAGATCTCAAACTGCTATAGAGACTTTGTGTAAGGTTTGTAAACTGATATTGATACCCACAGTTTCCACGGCAATTATGTTTCAATGATTATAGGTAAAAAAAAAAAAAATACTGACATATAACAATGATTTCTCAAAATGAGAAGTTGTAAAAATAAATTTTGTCTTTATTTGACATTTTATCCGCATCGACTTAGTTCAAATACAATATAATCTAATAATAAGCTTCAAAACAGTTGGAATTGAAAATTGGAATTGACTTTAAATATCGGTTTTGAAAAGATTGAATAGTTTGTAGTGATTTTTGAGAGTTGCAAGAATATGTGCTGTGCAAAATGCTTTTAGTTCGTTCTTATATAGTTGCTCGTATTTCTACTATTTTCATACAGCTAACCTTTCTTAAACTATTCTTATTCAGTCGTTAGTTAATTGTTCTAAAACTCTTCTTATACAAATCGTGGGCCTTGGATTCTTCTTACATAGTTGTTTGCTCTTATACCATTTGTAAATACGGAGTTGCTGGGTGTCACAATATTCTTAACTTTTCGTATTTTTTCAATACAGTTATATAGTCAGTTTTGTTTGGTACAATAAAATTTAGTGAATAAATCAAATTTTTTTGTGTGAATGTAAATAAATTCTTGTGAGAACAAATATACTTCATATACTTTTATTTTTTATTATATTAAACTTGTGCAAATCGAAAATGTGTGTAAACTAATGCATAGCCAGGGTGACTGGAGAAGCAGAACACTCATTTCCATCTGTCCGTTCGTCATTACGAACGCCAAGATCTCTGAGAATTGGTAAGACTTTTCAAAAAAAAAAAGTTTTATTCGAGGGAATGGTTGCAAGTTTATTTTAGTTTTTCAATTTTGGGATATATGAAGTATAGAGGTGTTTACTGCCATAAGGAAAATCGATCGCAAAATATCATTTTCCACAAAATTTATATCATTTTCTTTTCAATATAAAAGTATATAAAGGATATTTGTTCTCTCAAGAACGTGTTTACATTCACACAAAACAAATTTGATTAACTATAGTTATATATTTTGTTTTTGAAGTCAATTATTAAATATTTGATTATATTCTTAAACTGGGTATTTGATAGAAATCGGTTGACTATATATTATAGCTCCTATTTGACAAATCGGTCAAGAAATTCGATTTTTCCACTTCATTTTTTGTACTTCGATTGTGTAAAATTTTTTTTTCTACCCTATTCGTCTTATTACAGAAATCACTTAATAGAAAATGGTGAACATCGGTTCATTATGTCGCATACTTCCAATAGGGCATTTAGGCTTTCCAAGTATTGCCATAAAATCATTTAACTATATCATGTAGTCTATATAGGTAAAATCAGCAAAAAATAAGCTTTATTTTAAAAGAAATCAAAATGCCTTTTTTTTAACTATTAGTGAACCTTCAATTTTTTTTAAAGATTTTAAGCCAACCGAGTGCAAATGCAAAATATTTTAATTTAAAAAAAATAATGTTTGTATATGTATATATTTTTTTCCAAGATCAGTATAAGATCGAACAAGTGAACAATTGGACAAACTGAATGGCTCTGTCTATAACTTATTCTAGTATTCCAAACCTAAAGAAAGTTATTTTTAATTTTTTAATATTGCAAATAATCAATTTGTATAATTGCAGCTTTCTTGTTTTGTGGTCTCCGAGTGATGTCTTTAAGGGATCAAAAAGTTCTTTCAGTCTGGAATTTTCGGAAATTCGACTTTTAAAGCCATTTATAGGTTTTGCATTTGGAAGCCCCTTCCTTGTAGCGGCTTTAGTGCTTCCTTAACTGGAGGTCGAAAGTATCCAAAGTTTAATTCCTGAAATGTATATATTATGTGCTCAAATCTGAAATCTCGGGTTGGAGCCAATACTATTTGCTCCTCCTAGCTCATTTTGGACTTTTTTCTTTTTCATACCCTGTGGAATCCTTTGTCGGCAAGGAAGGATAAAAAGTATTTGCGTTGCCTCGAAATGGATGCATAAGGTACTTATTATAGTAAGATTTTTGAACCTTCAGTTAAATATATATTTCGACAACAATTATCACCTACTTTTAAATGATTTTTAAAAGTATACCAGCTTGACTTCATTTATCTACAGCCCTGACTCTCCAAGTTGATACTTCCTTCCGTTGGCGCTTATTTGCATATTTTCTTTGGGCATTGTGTGTGTAAACTAAGCTTGAAGCATTTTGGAAAAACTTCCGCAACGTTTTAAACAATCTTTTGCAAAAGCTAAGCCATGCGAAATGACAAGACATCTTGATAGTCTTAAATGACTTAATAAAATTAATCTTACAAATCACGCGCTGCATAAGTTCCGTTTGATAGTGGTTTCGTTTCGTTTCGTTTCAAATGTTTCATTCAATGGCGAGGCCATTGTTTAGCCAGAAAATTTGCGGAAACCTTTATATCAAAATACATGTTACTAACAAAAATCACTGCCAAATTACTTAGAATTCGATCTAGTGGGTGCGCCTAGAACGATGATATCATTAGACGTCTAGCACAAATGCTCAATATTGACTTCGGGCACGATAATACGTAAAAACTACTATTGCGCAAATACAGAGTGTCCGACAGACGTCAATCAAATGATCAGTTAATTTAAGACAGCTCCAACTCGAACCGTAATGAGCTGCGAAGCCATTAACGCCCGAAATAAGAACACAATCTGTTGAAGTTGGGGCACTAATTTACTTTCAATTTTCTATGCTGAAGTCTGACCTTGAACTTCTACTTTAACTTATAGCTGTTTTAGAATGTAAACAGAGGTGCTCCGGAGCGTGCTGACAGTAATTTGCTTTCGCTTCAATAACTCGGTAATTCCGACAATCGTATCAAAATCAACATTCTTGCGAAATATTGAGCTCGAAGTCGTCACATAAACTGGGGAAAGGCGCTGGTAAATGTTTATTGCTGGGTTTTTATAACTAAATATAAGGTTTTTCTTTCGTCTGACCGCCACATGATATAATAATGAAGGCACATAAGCCATTAACGGGCAGTCAACAAGCGCTAAGGCTGCAACTAAGTAGAGCATTAAAGCTAATTAGTTTTTAAGCAAAACATTTCTTTCTTTTTCGGACTTGGTAGACATTGGGTTTTATGGTGTTGAACTGTGGTTCCCTTTTCATTTGTTTATAATATATATATTTTTACCGTATGTTATTGTATAAGCCTTGTTAACTTATCTATCTTCACCGCAGTCTCTCTTTCACTCTCTGTTTTCATGTAACTGAACGCAGCTATTGTTGTTGCAGAAAAACAACTCCATAGTTTCCCAGTGAACCAGAGCCAGCTTATTGAACCCAGTTTGTGGCTTGTGATTTGACAATTTTCGCTTATAATGTCAACTTTTAGATGTAGTATGGCACAAAGATTTAGTTCAATCAATTGAAAAAACTTGCATCCAAGAAACCTCACAGTATTCAATTATGAATTCAAAAACTGATTCATAGTCAGTCCGTAATTATGCATAATATAATTATGTCAAGTTGGAAGAGGGGGGCAAAAACGCCACTCACGACTTGACGCTGGGAAAACTGTGCACCTGAGAGATTGAACTCATATAATTAAGTATATATCAATGAATCAACAACAGTCGAGTGAGTATCTCTCGCAAATTTGTATCTGATTGCGTCCTGCTTCGTGTCATTGTGCATTATTTTTACTACTAACGACTCATATTATCATCATGTCAAACATACACTGTGCGATAAAGGGCTTGATATAATTCATCCGTTTGGCTTGGTCATTTTGTAGTCATCATAATAAACCTAAACATAAGTTTAAACTTACAAAATTTGGTTTCAATAAAAAAACACAAATTCCCAGCTGCGATTCGAATAACTGGTCTTTTACAGAAAATGGCTCCTTAAAAAATTCTTATACACTGCAACCACGAATGATATACAAGATTTGTTCCAAGTATATAACGTGCAGAGGGAGGAATCGTTAAAGGCCTTTTGTATCAAAATACTTAAGTTACCTTGTATAGCGACTGACCTAAGACTGTATCTCCATTCGTCTGTATGAACTCCTATGTATACCTTCTGACACACATGTTTCCCCAAAACATTACGTTTGTTTAATAATTTTAAAATCATGTTATATGTTATATGAACATAAAAATGATCTCCCTTTCTTGTCTACAAAGGGTATAATAATGTGACTTGAAGTTATAATAATGAGAAGTAACCTTCTATGACGGTCTTCAATAGGTTCAGGGTGTTTTTTTTACACCTCTCAATATATACAAAATCCTCGCTAAATTTACTTAACATAGTTTCTTCAAAATTATACAACACAATACATATTCAGATATCAGCATAACCCTGAGGAACAGAGTTCGTCTTTATTAGAGCATTCTTAAACTCAGACATTTAATTTTTTTGAATTAAATTATCGGAAAGATCGTGAAAACACGAGAAACAAGAAACATATTTTACTGTATATACGCATACTGAGAACATAGCAATGCCTGTTGTTATTCGCTTAATATCCAGATATATTAAGTCAAAACATGTAAAAGATTTGGAGAGGTCCCTCCTCCTTGACAAAATTAATGATGGCTCAATGTCGTTCTGCAATTAATTTCGAATGAATATTGAATTTAGAACAGGTGACATATAGGTTTTTGCTTGACGGGCTACCAAGCGCAGCTTTGTAATCAACAAAGAAATGAATGACGATCTGATTTGGCGCTAAGTGTATACCTAATCTTTAATGAACTTACCTGACTTTCGTCTATTGCATGTCACATCCCGATAGGACCTTATATGAGATGACGAATATGCTTCCCCTAAAGTTTGTGCATCTATCTGATAGGGTTAACCTTCTTCAGTACAAGAGAAAGAAAACTAAGAATCGCATCGTAAGGCAACCTCCCTGGTAACCAAAGCACGGGTAGCATTTGTGCTATGCCTAGCGGTGGCATAGCTACCCAATAGAAGCTATTTGCCAAATTTAACCTCTATTAATTAAATACACCACCATTCGTATTCGACTATGAAATGTAGGACCATGTGAGTAGCTGCAAGTCGCATGGTAATCATTCGAGTCAGAGATTGCTCCATCAGAAGCTTTCCAGAGTTCAAGTGAAACCCAGGCCCACCAATATTTATATACAAAAGAAAAACAATTTCATTTTAAGTTATTTATTAATCGCCGATAACTTATAAACCTACCTCTACGCTAGTATCACCCATTTTCTGCAGTGTATCTTGATATGCACATAAGAAATATATATTGCATATAAATACACTCAAACATAAAAAATAGACAAATAATAAATGATAATCCCAAGAAATTTGTGAAATTGTTATGTCAGCTGCAAACAGGCTTTTAACCATCGCGGGCACGCGGAGCGCCATAGAAAAAAAAAGGAAAATCGAAATCAAAATCAAAATCGAAAATATAAAATGTAGTCAGAGCCCCAGTAACAGATTTTTACTTTCTTCGCGTTACGCTTCTTTGGGTAGCCCCATACATTGCCGTAGACTTAACAAATTATTTACTTTTGAGTACATTTGTTTATAAAAAAAAAACTGCACTTGTGTGCGATTTTGTATGTGACTGTCTTATGTGGTGTGTGAGTGTGCCTTGCAGACAACGTTGCGGTCAGTGTCCAAGTCCAGGTCCATGTTCATCTGGTTAAAAACGAAATGTTCGCGGCCAAATGAAATGCTCGAACGAGGCACACGAAACGAACTGAGATTAAGACTTTAAGCAAAACTTATGTACATGTTTATATATATATGTATATATATATATGCATATATATTGTATATTTTTTATAGATATAATATGTATCTACATGCAACGAATTCGTAGCAAGTGCATCGGCATACAAAACGCAAAAGTTCAACAGACGTTGATGGAGGCGTCTTGGCGGCGTTCATGTTGCAGTTTTCGAGCTACGGAGTTGCATTGTAGGCGTTCAGTGCGGCGGCAGCCATTGTAGTAAATTAATTTATATTAGCAAAACAAATGCGCACAGCAGTTGAATGCATGTAGTAGTAAGTGTTTAAAATATTAGCGAGAAGATACTGTAGCTTTTAGCATTTCATTTCAAGGCATGACATTAGTTGCCGTGCAGGTCTTGTATGCTGATCCCCTCTCAAGTCGCCATTGATAGTCGCGCCGTTACAGCGTCTGGCTGGCTTGTTTGTTTATATTCAAATAATACACTGCAAATTTTATGAAGGAGGTGAGGGTTGTTTGAACACTTCATTTGACAGAGATCCTTATACCGTCGATCTAACTGATGGTGTCCGGCCAGACCCTTATACATTTTCGTGTATTTAGGTGTATTTAGTACGTTTATCGATAACCAAGAAAATCTTATACTAGCTGTATATGGATGTCCATAGGCAAATTTGAAATATGCTAAATTAACGCACAGACATAAAAATTATCTACCTGGAACAATCTGTCAGACGGAGGCTTAAATGGAAGAGGCTGTAGCTGAGCCCATGCAATATTTTTTATAAAATGTTCAGGAATACCTAAGAAAATAAATTGAGATTTTTCAGCATTCATTGTGGTGCATTACAATCAAACAAGCTTTCAGTGCATCAAGTTTGAGCATGTGTGAGTTACAAATTATCCTTTTCAATTTCTATTCATATCACTACAGGTTTCGAGGTACTCAATGTAGGGGTTTGGTTCCAAAAACAGTCGACTTCGCAGGTCGGTACTTTATTTGCTATCTAACTACTATATACTATCAGGTTTCTTTCTTTATTATTGGTTGAGCATTTTAAGAGAAAAAGCGTTTACGTAAAACGCGTATGAGAGAATAGAGAGTTACTATATATTACAGTCTAGATAAACAGTTTGTTTACATTAGAAAGAAATTAAAATGATTGAACTTCCCAAATAGTTGGATGATTTTTGTATATTTAAATTATTTTTGCAAATAAATAAACCAAAAAACACTAAAATCATTCTTTTGTGTGTTTCGCGAATTATCCAATCAGTCAAACGACTTCTTAACATGTCGATCGCCTTCATATACAACGATTGATAATTAATATTAATAGGTCTCAATTCGGCTTTATTGGAAAAAAAATTTGGCTTCAAGTCTATATATATATAGCCAGTGTCCAGCCAGTTATGTTAAATTAGCCAAACTTTCTTACATTATTCCGTTTTGGTATATTGTTATATCAGCAATCTGTGGACCTCCCCTCTAAACCTAAAGGTCGGGGGTTCTATTTCACCCTGCACCACTGGTGCATTTGCGTAGCATTGGGTTATAGAGATTAAGTTTGCCACAATAAAACTCTATTAAGTAAAGACAATTAATGATAGAGATATCGCCATGCTCTATTTTTGGAGAGATGAGAGCATAGTCCAAGAGAAACAAATTTAATTATTTTTATTTAAAAAAAAATGTCATCAGAAACGGATGCATCATCTTTTAAAAATTATCTGTCATTAAATCAATAACTTCCAACAATAGAATTGCACCAAAACTGTTGAAAGTAGATTAAGCAGCAAAGGGTATACTAAAGTCGCAAGTTGTGTTCACCAGTTTTGCATCAACTTGTTTTAATTCACTAGGAGGCAGAGACGAACGAGACACCGGTGCAAATTATATTGGATAAAATAACAACATGTAAATGCATCAAAATGTGCTGCAATCAAACGAGGAGTTAACAACAAATGAAGGCTGAGAAAATCAACATTTTTGTTAATAAGTGCGCAAAATCGTTAATGTTTTATGTAACAGATTCGTTAAGAGCAGACAGTTTGTAGGCAATTAAGAATTCTTAAGATTCGATGTTAAACTTCAAAAAAACAGCGTGATGTGATTCTACTCTTTTTTTATTTAATGAGGGCGGCTGATATGTGTAAAAAACTAATGATAAATTATCAATTGACATGTCGACGGCATGCCGAATAGCGAACAATTCACAATGGCCAAAACAAAAGACTTGGGCGCCAAACTCGATTTTAATCAATTAACATTTGGAGCACACTGGACGACGATGGCACACCTACGGCCAAAGCACAGCGAAAATCATTATTTTGGAAAGGCAAATAATACAAAAAATATATAATTAAATAAAACGACGTAAAAACAACAAAATTAATTTAATGCTGAATACTTTGAACACTTAAAATGTTAAATATAAAAAAAAAACACACATAAAAAATCAAACTATTTGTACGTTGCGTTGCTCTCAGTTTGTAGCTTTTAATTTTAAACAATGCGCAAACTAGCAACATTGAGCGTATGGGACTTGGTTAAGAGCAAAACTGTTGGACAAAGAGAAACCAAACAAAGACATATGCTTGCCACAAATGTGGCGCGTCATAGTCGCTCTTTAAGCCAAAACGTTGAGCTCTGAGCCAAGTCGTACCAAACAGCGACTTGGTATAAAACATAATCAAAGCAAAGAAAGTCATTCATTCCGTTGTTAGAGCTTGCGCGAACGTGTTAACTTTGAACATTTGAACTAAGCAAATTCGTAGTGGTGCTGCATGCATTCAGCGCCTCAGATTGTTGCATAAACTTATTGCCACAAAACCTTATACGCGTTACTGTGTTACTTGTTAAAGATTTGTATTATTTAGTGAAGTTTATTATTATCAGTGCATAATTTAAGCATAAAATTGTTTGTCAACTGGATATTGAAACATTTTATCAAGGAATAAACGTGGATACAAGTGAACAATATGCAGTAAGTGGAACAACAAATGAAGATTCAAATGTTGAGCGCAGCTTGTAATTTGTGGGTCGCCAGCAACATTGGTGCTTCATAGTTGCCGCATGGCAACTACAAAATATTCTTTCAAAACAACCATAAGACAGCGCCTGCAGCCCACCAAAACCATGCTGGTGTGGCATGCTAACGTAATCCCAACTGGATTTGAATTTATTTTACAGCTTTTTCTAGTTTTGTGACTGCGTGGGAGTTTTTTGTTTGTCTTTTTTTTTGATTTTTTGTTTTTTGTTTGTTTGTTTTGTTTGTTTGTTGCTGTTGTTGCTTGCGGCGCTGACAATTCATTCAAAATGCAGACTATGGTAAGCAACAATAGTGTGCTTGGTATATAGGTACCAAGTAATACTATGTACCTAACATTTACACTTTATATACCAACCTTGTTGTTGTTGTTGTTGTTGTTGGTGTTGCCACTGCTTTTGTGGTCGTTGATATCTTGTGGCTTTTATTTACTGCCTTGGCTTATTACCTAATCTCATTGTCTGCCAGCTAAACGTCATTGACGCTGCGAAACTTTGCAGACTACTGCTGTACGTAGGTTATGCCATTATGCCAGCAGAGGTGAGAGTATAGGCAGTGTTTACTTAGGATATGTCAATCAATATGGTGACTAATATCCAGACCCACACAAATGCTGCACTTTATTTGAACAACGCCTTTAAAAACTATTATTGGCTTGATATATTTACTCTGATTATTGCGCTCACAAAGCAATGACAAATTGTAGCAGCTTACATCATCGTAAAGATAAATATACACTCATAGATAGTTTAGGTTTACACAAAAAAAAAAAAAATATGTCCTTTCTAAAAATTACCAAATCTACAACAACAAGTTTGCCACTCTAATAAAATTGGCTCAATGGGCGTATACGCAATATTTCAAGAGTCTGAAATTACATACACAGACGACGGACGCACAGTTATGCCAAGAAATCCATACGCACAAAAATGCGCAATTACTTAACAAAGTATTCACCTTATGGGGCCTCTCACTGCAATTTACCACGAACTGGCGGGTGGATGAATGTATTTGTTGGTAGGTTGAACCAAATGCACGAAGCAAAGACCAACGGCCATTGACAATAGTCTATCTATGCGTTAATAATAATTATGGCTTGGCCATGTTGGGCGTGTTTAATGCAATTAATAAATTATGTACCGCACATTCAACATTATACAAATATCCAAAATATATGCCGCAATGGGCGTGTGTGTGTTGCTTGTGTGTGGCACGTACTTGCCAATTTATTTCAATTAACAAAAACACTCAACTCTTTCGTTACCTGTCACTGTGACTGTGGCACAACGACGACTGATCTACACACACGCCCATTTATTTAACACTCTTAACCCTTTTTTGAAGTCATACAACACGCAAGGTCAATATAATTGCACGTTCATGTTGCAAACCCATTAAAATTGCGCACAAACCATTTATATCCACATGGCCCATGGTACAACACTACCCGTCTACTGGTAGTTTAGTGTAACAAACTCTACATCATAAATTGTTTAACAAATTTGTGAAAATTGTTTAACGCCAAAGAAAAGAAAACATTACGATATAAAATGCACTTTACGATAAAAACAAAAGTCAATTTTCACATGTTAAAAATCATCCAAACGTTAACTTTTTATACTCGTCAACATAAAAGCAAAAACAGAAAATAAAAGTAAAACAAGTAACATTAAAATTCAACCACA
Organism: Chymomyza procnemis; assembly: GCA_035046065.1. NCBI lineage: Eukaryota > Metazoa > Arthropoda > Insecta > Diptera > Drosophilidae > Chymomyza > Chymomyza procnemis. The sequence continues at coordinate 2,032,895 of JAWNOJ010000023.1, read as the reverse complement.
TTAACGGAGTTTAATTTACAGAATAATGTAATTTGTTTTTTTTTTCATTTTTTTATTGCTTTAATTGCTCAGAGATTGGTAGTTGGTAACGAGCGTGAGTTAAGTTAAATGCCAATACATAATATAATTTCAGTTACCGTGCATGCATACAGTGGCGGTCAAAATATTAGGTAGCGTTCACACACTTGAGAAAAAAGGTCTTCCGTTGAAAAAAAACATTGATTTTTCGAGCCAGAATTTTTTCAATATTTTGACAGTTTTTGTTTGTTTAAATAAGAACGGAAATATTGTAATTCAAAAATCCAGCTAAACATGCACAATCCTTTTACGTATTTAACATCTACAAGAAAAAGTCAAAGACCCCTAGTCAGGAGTCTGCCCGTCTGTATGAGCGAACGCCTAGATTTCGGAAATATTACCAGCAAGCAGCTTCTACGAAAGTATGAATGCATATTCCATGCATATTTCAGGTTACATTAGCTATGATAACCTGATGAGCAAATAGCTATTATAGTCAGTTCTCTTTGGTACAATAGGTATATACAATTTCTGCAAACCGAAAAAGAATGTAAGTTCCGGCATCTCTTAAAACCACCAAGTGTAAATCAGAGTAACTAGGTAAAGAAGTTGATAGCGGTCTGTCCGTTCATTCAAATGAACGCCAAGATCTCAGAGATTGTAAATGCTTTCAAAAACAACATTTTTATTCAAGAGAATGCAGGTCTATTTTAGGATTTCAGTTTCATGGCTATATAAAATAAATAAAATAGCTGTTGGCAGTGCCTCTCAAAAATCAAAAAATGTTTTGAAGCAAATCGGTTGAAGAAATCAATGTAAGTTACTAAAATTTGGCATACAAAAGCATTTTAGTATTCCCAATCGAATTTGATCAAAAACTCTTGACTATCGATAAAATATAACACCAATAAGACACAGGTATATGTGTTTATGTGCCTAATTCATTGTTCTTAAATATTTTTCATATATCATGACCAAATGCGGAAAATAAAATGATTTAAATAGTAACCGCACTTGACTATTTGACATTGACATGTTGACTATTTCATATGGCATATAAAGGATGAAGTGCTCAAAAAAATTGTCTTTTGTATCAAATTCGCGACTTCGTTTTTTTTTAAATGACACTTTATGGAATTTGAAATAATGAGTGGACTATCATCGTATAGTTTTCATAGGGGAATTCCTTCAATTCTTTCAAATAACTTTCCTAAATGGATTGACTATATTATATAAAAAAATCATTTTTTTTAGTTTGTTATTTGTAAAGAAATCCTAACTGAGTCAACCAATCCAACGTGTGCATTTCTTAAGCAATAGTCCTTTTTAATTCTAATAATCTGTTATCGAGAAATTAAAGTCGTCCGTCTGCCACTAAAAATAAAAAGTAATTTTTAACGCACGAAATTTATAGCTCTCTATAAAAAAGATACTAGACTTTTCGTCAAGCCAAATCAAAACAAAAATCGTATTTTCGTATTGAAAATATTAAAAGTGTGTCATTTTATTATTAAAAAAAAGTATTCCCAAATGATTCTCTCAAATTATGGGTAAATATTTAAACTCGATTTGTTTTTAAAAATACTGTTAACTAAAACATTTAAACAACAAAACTAATCCAAGTAAAGTTCGAAAAATTGAAATTTAAACAAGAATACAATCAAAAATACCACTATGATTGCAATGCGACACATCAAGTTGTATGAACTTTATAACTTTTCTTATTTAAGATTATATTTTCGGAGAAATTTGTTTAATGATTGAGAAAATTGAAAATGATATTTTCGTTTTGAAATTGTTTCATTCTAAATTAAAGCATGCTTCAAGTTCGGTCGGTATAAATACGTATTTAGTATATCCTAAACATTTTAAATTAACCAAACTACTTTATTTTTTAGACATCGGAGTTAATTTTTTCTTTTCTGTGATATAACATATGATAGTGCAGCTACAGAATTGGTGTTCCGAGTGTAATAAATCTAAATGTATCTAAACTGTTAATCAAAATCTATGCATCTTTCACAAAAGAAAACCAAAACATATTTTCTTTATCTCGATTGCAAGTCAACCATGAATTCCGGTTGCAATTGAATAATGATGAAAGTCATATTCGCTACACAATATCATGTCATAGTACTAATACATAATATTTGTCTTTATACAATAAAAGATGAAATATAAAAAAAAAAGTGGAACAATTTAGTAGTGTATTATTTATATTTTATGACAACTTTAAAGGTTGCAGAGGTGGGCACGTCGCAGATGTCTGCTAAGTCTATGACGAGCCAGAGCGTAGGCAAGAGACTTTGAAAGCAAACTAAGCGTTTCACGTAATGCTCGCTTAGTTTATTTAAAGTATCAACCACGAAGCGGATGTCAAGTTGAATTGTACCAAAGTAAAGAGCGAAAAAACTATCTGAGTTTTATTTTTCTAAGCCTCTTCAAATACGATACATTTTATAGTTTCAGACTTAAATTTACAAAGTGCCTGCCTGGATATATCAAAACTATGTGCGAATTTTTAATTATCTTGCAAACGTGATACGAAGAGGTAGCGTCGTTCTTCTCCGGACAAATGGCATATCAAAATCACCGCTTGTGTCCAATATTGTCCTGAGTATCAATACAATTTCTCCATTTTATTACCAGATTGTTCTTACTTAAGTTGTAGAAGAACTTTCAGAGATTTATGGTGTGTCAGATTTTATTCATTGGCACTATAATTTTTTTGTGCAAAAATCACCTGCAAATGGCCCACTGATGATAACGCAACTGTGTACCAGTATTTATGTTTATCACAATGTTTTGCTATGATATTTCAATTTTTTTTTGATATAGTGCTTTACTTACTTTGCTTTATTTGGCCATTACAAGGCGTTACAGATGGCGTACAGACGACCTCACTAGCTCGCGCCAGGGCCATGCTTTGCATGCGCCTTCTCCATCCGAACTTTGGACGATACTTTCGTCTTTAATGGAGCGTCTTCGTCCATACAAATGATTTGGCCGAGCCAGCGCAGACGCTGTGACGATATCTGTCCCCAATCGGAAATGGACCAAAGACTTTGCGAAGAATTTTTCCCTCGAACCCCCGTCAGTATAAGAGCACAGGCCTGCTGAAATTCTTGTTAAGTGTTTGGTTTGTAGCTCCAGAGAGGTCCTTACTATACATTTGCTTATTAAGACCCTAGTAACACCTATTAAAAAGTGTGATTTTTCACTTAATTGTTGTCTAGTTCTAAAAGCTCGCGAATGATTTATGTGAGCATGCTTTTTAAGCCGATTGCTGCCCTCATCTAACCTAACCCAAACCTCTGAGACCCACTACTGATTTAGGACAAATCTTTCAGAAATTGTCAGCATTGTCAATTAATGATGAAAGAATTAAGTCCAAACAACGTTAAGACGATATTAAATTTTATAACCAAAAATTTTCGTCATAAGGCTGGCTTATTTAATCAACTAATCGTCTACGTGGAAAGTTTTCTGAACAGAATCTCTCTCATTTGTTGCGCAAGGATCTTGATTTAAAAATAGATACATAATATAACGTTCGCTTTTCTAGGAATAGAGTGCGTACAATTTTGCTTCCATTAAGCCAGCGCATTCATTATCAGATAAGGAAGTGAGTTTCTAGTGATATACACATCATATTGATGTTTAATAAGCAATCGATATGTCTTTCTTGTTTCGAGTGCTTCCACACTCAAGTGCAAAACTTACACTCTTTCATTTCGGCAGCTATCCATTTGGTATTCATTACTTAGTAATTTGTAACATTTCCAAAAACGTTTCCTAAATGTTGGTACTCGCGAATAACGCTTATGTCACCAAATGACGCACACCCAACACTTAAGGAAATCGTAGCATATGAGCAAACACTTAAAAAAAAACTCAAAAAAATACAGGTCATCAAGAAAATCTGTAGAAAATCGACTGATATAAGAGCATTAAAACGTACAAATATAACGAAACCACTTTTTAAAATTGCCTTTGTGGTGGCTGCAGTTGTACTAGTTGGAGTTGCTGCACTTTTGGTCGGTGGAGACAAGCGAAGCAGCCATCAACATCACAACGCATCGCATCGTCTGAATGTGATGTAATTTTGTGCGATAATGCCAAACAGCCGCTGGACTACTAACACACACACACACACACGCACACACACACATTTATATGCACATGCAACAAATTCTCCATTTATGGCAGGCAGCCAGACTGTTTGGCTGTCAGACAGCTTTGGCCACTCTGCGGCATGCAACCCATGATTATGTGGAGCACAAGGAAACATATTTCGGCAATGGCGCAACCCAATTTCACCATTTGGTGTAAAACTGGAATTTTCGTGACCATTTCAATGGTGTAATCGCTTTAATTTTAATTTCTTATTAAATTACTTTTTAAAAATACTTAAAGCATTTAATTTTTATGATATTAAGTGCAACACTTTCAGTTACGCATCAGGCTTCAGGTTTCTATTTCTTCTCAATTCCTCGCAAAATGTATGTATCTTATGGTAGGGCAAATACCAATCGCATTGAAAGTTAAAAGTTCAAGGCTGCGCTGTAAAGACACTTCCGGTATTAAATTGGAGCAAAAAAAATATAATAATCCATGTCCCTTGCCTTATGAGTGAAATTTTTTTAGATATCACCATCTCTTAACTGGTGTTGGAAACAGAAAGTAACACAAGTTTAAACATTTCTTAACAAAAGTTGCCTAAAAGATCTCCGTTGACCAAGTTACCATAGAGGTTCAAAGTTCATATTTAGTCAAAGATACTTGATTTGTCAAATCAATATGAGTTACGAAAGCGAAATGATGCATTAAAAATACCACTTGTAAGACACAAAATCGTAAAAGTTTATATATTTAGTGCGTAAGACAAACCATAATTGGATCTACCTAATGGTAGTGGTAGTGGTCAAAAAGTTACTCAGGATGGAATGATCAATGAGCACAAGTAAGAGGCTGTGCAGAAATAATACACAGTGATAATTTAAAGAAAGTAAGTAAGTAAGTAATAAGAATTTTCCATCAAGAATAAGATGGCAGTCAAATGTTTGGATCCCAATTTAAACTATGAAGAGCAAAAATTAAAAATTGTTTTTGTACAAACTTAGTTTAATCCTGATAGTGAAACATACAGCAGTTTGGGTTTATAAGGATCATTAATTCTTTGGACGGCCGTTTAAGAAGATGACATAGAATGACATAAAGAATGTACAGTCGCCTACTGGTACCTATACCTAAGAGTAAGGCCAAAAACAATATGAGCTCCAAGGGCTATGCATCCTTATTTTATAACAACTAGAAAATTTCTTACACGATATACAAAAGCTCACTTCGAACAAGGGCTACAATTTATAATTATCTACTTCTGTACCTGACTCAGAGTTTTAGCTGGTTCCATGTCATCTTTATGGCTTGTTGGAACGGATTTACCAGATTACGATTCTTCTTGAAGTTGCCGTAGTACATAACCATTCGTCTCCAGTCACGATTCGATCTTTCATGTCTAAAGGGAAAAATAGTAAATTGAGTACATATTGTCTTCCCAATCGTTCCTTTATTGCGTACCATATGGATACAATCTGTTGGGTTTTCTTCCCGGCTGACGATGACACTGACGATTTGTTTCAAGTGCATAGATATATTCGTGTTCATGAAGATCTAAAGCAGCAAATTTTTCAGAAATGAACTTAATATCCTACGGTATGCAAGTCTATTTTAATTTTTTAATTTCGGCGGTATATGGCACGGAGGACTCCTCAATCTGCTAAAAATATCATAAAAATACGATTTTGGCACAATAATTTATTTCGTTTGATTTTCAAATTCGGCTTAAAAAGTATTTTAGTCTTTCCAATAACCGCGTAGAATCATATCGAAGTCTTTTGCCTGTATCATATAATTCCAACTGGAGCTTTTTTCATACAATTTTTTATTTTTCGTTTATGTTTACATACATATTTCTTGACCCAATTAGCCACTCTGAAGGTTATAAGTACTTAGGAAAGTCGATGAAATGAGTCGTTTTTTGTTTATATAACAGTTAAAGAATATAGCTGGAAGGAACATTGCAAAAAACAAGTCCCTACAAATTCAAGCATTTCCATGTTTCAAGGATGAAGTGAACTACCTACCTACAGGTGTGTACACTCTGCTGGTTTCAAACTATGGTCCCATTGATACACCATTTTCATGCTTGATCTTGGGTTTTGCATTAAACCTGATTCACTTCGTGTACATTAAGTTACCAAGATACAAACGGCACGAAAGAGTAGCGTCTTCATTAGGTGCCCACTAGAGAAGCAACTATTGGGACTTGTACTAGCCGTTAACTTATAACAAGTTTCTTACATAACTTGTTAGTGGCTTGGCAGAGTTTTCATCATCCCCTTCAGCTGCGATCAGTTCCCAAAAGGTCTAGCTTGCTGCTTGCAGTATTTTTGTACTTGTCGCGTTTATCTATTTGGCAGAGAAAATTATATGTAAAGGTTGGAATAAAAAAAAGAATTCCTGTTTTTCTGTTTAATTATTTAAGCCCCCGATCTTCCCTAGCATTGGAAGCGTTTTGGCCACATGTTTTAGTATTGTAACTCGCATTTACTTTATATTTAATGCCCACGTAAATAATAATAATTCCACTAAGGATCACACTGATTTATGTGAGGTGGCCCCTTTTCTGGGGGCCTGCCGGCTTAACCTAAATAATAATAATAAGACATAATAACGTGTTTACTTGCAGCATACGCGTTACCTTACTAGTCCTAGCAGCTTGCTTGTGCATGTGCGCACAAGGCGCTGCAACAGGCAGTTCATCTGCTACGGCCACAACTGCAAAGCCAAGTGGATTTGCGTCTCGCTCAATTGATGCAGATGAGGAAGATGACTTTGAAACTCAGGCACAAACACATCTAGCCTACCGACAACAACAGCGACCATTGTACGAATACAGTGCATCTGAGGAGGATCAAGAAGAAGCTCCGCGTCAATTATATTCCAATCGTAATGTTAAGCAACAGACTAACTACCTCAAGACGGCCCAGAAGAAACCGCTTAGCGAAGAAAGTGAGGAAGAGGAAGAGGTCGAAGAAGAACCCGACCGTCTCTCAACATTATTAAGCAAATCGTCTTTCAGCTGTAACGATAAGAATTCTGGGTAGGTTTTTATAGCTCTGCACTTATAGCAACTGCAACTCAAGCGTTTTAATCCAAAACTTTGATTTTTATGTTACAGTTACTATGCTGACGAATCACTTAGTTGCGAGGTTTTCCACTATTGTCAGGATAATCAACGCCATTCGTGGATCTGTCCCGAGGGTTTCACTTTCCATCAGATACATTTGATTTGCATGCCACCGTCTCACGACAACATATGCAAGCAATCATCCAAGTATCATATTGTCAACGACTATCTCTACAAACCCATTAATCTACAAGAACACCAGAGCAAGCCCAACGTTACGCTACGCTACTCTGAGCGCTACTATCCTGAAAACTATTACGAACACGAGCGTTATGATGATGATGAAGAAGAGGCACCTGCACCAAGACCACGCGTACATGCACAACACCAACAGCAGCAGCTGCAGCAACGTCAAATCTCCTATCAACAGCCACAGCAGCATCAGCCACAACCACAGTTACAATTGCAACACGCGAACCAAGTGCGTGCACAGTACCAGCCACAGCAACAAGCGGTAACACAGATACGTCACCAGCCGGTGGTGCAGCATCAGCCACAGCAAACAACGTTGGCGTATCGCAAACCTGTGCCAACAACCACCATACAACCGCAGTTGCATCAATTACAACCGCAGATACATCAGCAACGCCCGCAGACTTTAGCGCCAACCGTGACTCCCACACCGTACCGCTTCTTTACGGCCGCACCGCAATTGCAGCATTTGCAGCCACAGCAGGTATTTCGAACGCCAGAGGAAATAAACATATCGCTACAGCAGCGACGTCCACAGGTCTTCATTGCAACGTCCACGCCACGTTACTACGAGGATGAATATCTGTACGAAAGAAGGAAGTAGTAGGTGTTGTTATCAACTACCTGCAATCAGCAACCAGTCTTGTCGTTCTTTTCCTTGTAAATTTTCTATTTCCCAGCTTTTATCGGGTCAACTAGCTTAGCTTTAAGTTGCGCATTAATGTACACCTTTAGTCCCAAATTTAGCGCAAGTTATAAGTACATACCTATGTAATTGTAATTTTTTGTATTAATATTTAATATCCTGCTAGAAGATTTCAACTTCTAACTGATTTCGTTAATAAAGAAATAAAAGAAACAAGATTGAAGTTAGTTTCTGTGTTCTGTGTATCAACATTCACTGTATGTCAATTTCCATATACTCGTCAGCATTGGACAGATGTACAGCTTGAGTTTTAGTGCCTTCCTCTACGCTATAATTGGGTCCAATCAAACAGTTCTTGAGCACGGCACCAGTCTTGACATACGCACGATTACCAATAATGCAGCTGTCAATGTTACAGCCTTCTTCAATGATGGCATTCGACATAATAATTGAATTACTGACAATGTTCTTGGGATTAATAACACAATTCGGACCAAAAACACTAAAACTAAGCGAAGTTTTCTCCGAAAGCTTAGCATTATCCGCAACTAAAATTTCCTTAGTTTGCGTAGATTTAACTAAAGCACCAGATGCAATTAGTGGATGCGTTTCACCGCATAGATCCGGCCAAACTGTAGCAAGTCTTCTATTAATAGCATAGAAACTGAGTGTATTATTTACACGCACTCCAAAAGTTTCCTGCGGCTCTTGAACAGCGTAACAGCGTATAACATCGCCGTGATAAGGCATTGTAGAAAGCGAGTCGTTGAATAAAGAACTTTGTGCTATCTTTTGATCCAACGGTGTTTGAAGCACATACTAGGAATGCAAATGTCTTTAAGATGTGTTCATTTTTAGCTGAGCTACTTACGTTTATAATATTATCCTCGTGCTTGGTACTCACGCCCACCTCTGACGTTGTATCATGCGTGGGTTTGACAAAACGTTTCACATGCTGTTTCTTTATAAGATGCGGTATAAACTCGCCTTTAAACGTTGAAATATTTTCTTTCTGAAAAAAAATAATGAGAGAAAAGAGAAAACACAAATTTTGACACAAATTACGTACTCTATGTAAATAACTTATAACCCATTTCTTAAGCACATAGATATGCGCATCTATAAGTCGACTGTGCACGTTAAGTTGTCCCCTATTTTGTAAAAAGTGGCGTTTTATGCTTAGGAAATCCTCGCAGTCACTTGCAGCTGTCACAAATGCCAACCTCTGCGAGGCTGGATGTATGCCTATCATTTCGCGTTCCAGCTTTTGCTTATTTTTTGGACCCGGTATTACTACATCCGATTCGAAGCCGCCCTTAAAAAGCAGCATGCCGAGCGTTGCATCATGCTCGCGAAACTTATTGATCAGTGGATACAGGCTAACATTGGTGATTATGTCGCCACTCACAACCAGAAAATCTGATTTTATTCTGCGTAAGAAAGGAATTTTTCAATTTGTCAACAGGCTCTGTATAAGTATTAGCAAACTTACTTGTCGTATATAAAACGAAGACTGTCTGCAGTACCAAAATCACTATCACTTGGTATTGTGGCATATTCTATTTTGATTTTGAGTGGTGTTCTTTCCAAAGCTAGTTGAATTTCCAGTTTTTGATTTTCCAGCACAACAATAATTATCTCTGTTAGGAAATGAACGCTTTTTTATATACGGATATTGGGATTGCGTTTAGTAAAGTTACCTGAGAAATTATGCTTTTGCAGCATATTTAGTGGATACCAAAGTAACGGATAGGGTCCAATTGGCAGCAGGCATTTTGGTGAATCGCCTAAAACCTCAGGCAAGCGCGTGCCTCTGCCTGCTGCCAAAACCACTACTTGAAATTCGGAACTCGTCATAATTAAACTCAACTTAAACGGAATAGCGTGCAAACCACGAAAAACTTTGACGTCGACGCAACAGCTGTTCGTTGATTTACATTCCGTGTTATTCAACACTGCAAAAAATTGAACATATGTTCATGTCACATGACTGCATTATGTACTTACATCAATTGTTTTTGCTATTGTATAAATCAAGTCAGATGACCTTTTTGCAAGAAAAATTTCTTTTTATTATTTTAGGCAATTACAAGAAAATACACATTTAATGAAACAACAAAACTTTAATGCATGACTTGCTCTTTGCACATAAGACCAGTAGTTATAATACTTGGCCCTTGTACACTACAAAATGGAATACATACATATTTGCTTATTGCAATTAACTACTTTATGCTTACAAACGACATTGAACGTTTTTTTGCAGGTTTAAAATGGAAATAAAACAATAGTTGTAAGAATAATATTGCTGGAATTTACGCACACACATTGGATAATACTTAAAAGAGGACATCGTCATCGCCTTCGTCGAGAATATTGGCCTGTTCACGCACATCAATGCCTTGTTGCAGTAGCTCTGCCTTCTTTGCCTCTGACTTTGCGCGTGCAGCGCGTTTTTTGTCCTGAATTTTCTTTAAACGATAGAACTCCTCGCGTTCCAATTCATCTAGTTCAGATATAATGTAGGCAAGTGTGCGGTCAATACGTGGTATAATAACGTGCTCAATAGCGTTAACACGTCTATTGGTGATTTTAATAACCTCATCCAATGTAACGAAAGATGTTTGCAATGAAGCCAATTCGACTAGCAGTTTAACAGCACTCTGGTAGTTTTTCTTCAATTTGGCCAGCTGCTGACCGCCACGAGCCAATCCAGCCAGTTCGTAGGTATCTGCACCATCTTGATATGACTCAAAAACAGGCAAAGTTACACCAGCAACGTTATCCTTCTTGGTACGTATTTTAATTTGAGCCTTCGTTACGTTTTGCAATACGACTTGGTTAATATCGCCCGATGTAAACTTGGCTTCAGCTAGCGAAAAGGCTGCCTCTTTCATAACCTCGCCCATCAAAGTTTTGGTCTCAATAATTTTGCCCAAAATCATACGAAAACGCATTTGCAATGCATCAGCCTTCTTTTTCAGCAAACCATGACCCTTTTGAGCGCCAGCTAAACGGGATTTCATCAACATTTGAGCGCCACGGGAGGGAAAAATTGGTAGTCTATCTTTGCCAGACATATTTTTATGATTTTTTGTTTTATTTTGAAAATGAAAATTAGGCTTATTTAACCAATATAATATTGCGCACCACAAACACAGAGCACAACTAGTCGCGAACAAAAACTCCAATCAGACTGAAAAAAATTGCAGTGTTGGGCAACACAAAAGTACAGTGCTCATTAATGTGTTACTGATGAGTGTTGAAAATTCAGCAATCAGCTGAGCGCAACACTAAAATATTAACGCAAAGTAAGCCAGCAAGTGAAACATTTAAAATATGTTAAAGTTGTGGCGCGTAGCGTTACTACCACCAATTCATAAACAATTTAGATTTTATGCTAAAAAAGCAAAGCTGACAATGGCTAACAATACAAATATGGTGCATCAGGAGCTGTTACGTTATGTAAATCCTTTTGCACGTATTAACATTGAAACGGACATTTTATTGCGTGTGGAGCCTGCTGATGTGCATCAATACACTAATGGCGATGTATTTATAGCCCAATTGAAAGGTGACGCTGTAGTAAATTGTCCCGCAACAATGGAAGTAACCACAAGTGAGGACAACAAAGTTGTCGACGTTTTGGTTAAAAAGGCAACAACACAACCAACAAACTTTATGTGTCACTTAAAAGTACCCATACGCGCCGATCTCCATATCAAATCAAATGCTAACGTTTATGTTATGGGAATACAAAATGAAGCATTGCACATTAAAGCCGCCAATGGAATCTGTACAAATAACCTGCGTTCCAGTCATATTTCGCTACTTTGTGACAATGGCACCATAGTCTGCAACGGCACACTACTCGGCAAGCTCATTGAAATAGAAACCCATAATGGCGTAGGTATTATTCAGCTTTGATAGCGCTTTTAATGCTTGAATTTCTTATTATTATTCTAAATATGCAGAATATTTCGCTAGGCAAACTGCAAGGCGATGAACTACGTTGTTTAACAAAAAGTGGCAACATACAAACAGATTGTTGCTATGTAGAGAACTCAAAATTTGAAACTGAAACAGGAGATATGAGCCTAAGGAACGTCCATAAAGTCAGTGATATAAAAATTCACAAATCTGGCGCACTTAAGATGAGTAAGTTGTTAAAATACTTAATGTTATAATATAACATTATATATAATTGTGCGTTATTGTTGCAGCCGGGTTTCACGGAAATCTAAATGTTGTTACTAAAGGTGGTGCTATGAATTTGCAGCTTTCGGAAATATATGACAAGAGCGAGATTATAGCTCATAATTTGGACAATGAGGCTGTTATAAACATATCCGAGGCCATTGAAGATAACATCAAAATCGAAGTAAACGCTGCGAGTGTTACATTGGATGCAGCCTTAGAGCATGTCTCACATGCACTTAGCCAGGACAAAAGTAATTTCATTTTAAGCAAAAAAAATCAAGACCAATGTCAATTACGCATTAGTAGTACAGGCGAAAAGGGCGTACGCTTGGGCAAGCTATCTTGGACTGATATTATACGTGTGGGAATGCATAAGAACGCCGCTGATTAAATAGCAAAGTTTAGTACATAGAATTTTAATATACTATTAAACTTATAAACCTATAATAATTCAGTCATTTTGAGTATCATGTTGTTTGGCTTTTCAAATTGCTTTCTATAAAGCTGTTTAGTTTTTTGTAAGCCTTTTGAAATACCGCATCCTGCTCCATGCTTAATGATTTTATGAATTCTTCAATATCATCTGTTGACAGTTCTTTGAAATCCACGCTGGCACTCTGCTCATCAGCTTCGATCAAAATGTTCGACAACAAACGCAAAAGTTTGTAAGCATTATCAACATATTGTGCAAGCGGCGCATCGTCGTCTACTTCAAAATCGGTTTCATTATCAGTATCCTTGTATTTGATAATGTGTCGCCGCAGTTTTAACCACACTCCCAGCAAGCTTTTAAAAGCATCTTTTTCATAGATATTGTTCAAACACTTAAGATAAAAAAAATGGTGTAAGTAAACATATTAAATAATAGGAGCTAATAATGTATGGCACTTACATTGCATATATGTGTTAAGTCTTCGAGGATTTCTTCATGCCGCTCATCCAACGGAATTAGTTGCGTCGGTTGCTGCAGATATTGTAGTATTCTAGTCAAGCAAACCATAATGCTGGTTGCACTCATGTTTAAAGACAACTGTGCTTGTGGCAGCTGCACTAGTATTGTACATATATTAAGATAGGTTTGAATCACTTCGGGATCACAGCTTATTTGCGTTGAGTTTGGCCTAAAACCCACATCGGCATCCCCCACATCATCAGCGTCCTCATCGGAATTGTTTGCTGATGCGTTATCTTCAACCATTAATCCTTCCATTTGCTTATCTTTATCGTTCAGCATTAAGCGCAAAAAGGCATCATTAATACCATCACAAAGCTCTTTCACAAGAAAGATATCCGTAAATGGTTTTAAATTCAAATCAGTGCCTGCATTTTCCTCCTCAATAAGCGCACAGCTGGCCAGTACTGCGTTAACTGCTTTTAGAGCTGATGCAAGTAGTTCTTCACTTACCGACTGTTGCAATATGAAGCCCATGTTTTTCGCCGAGTTATCAAAAGCAGCAAAGCACTTGTACCAATTAATTCCTAGTTGCTCCTTGCCATCTTTTACATGAGCCATAACATATTGATAGAGTCGCATTAATTGTAACAGCATAGGCATATCCATGCAAGTGCTAAGTTTAAGCAGTGTTTCCACCCAGTCGACATTGCCAGTTAGTTGCTCCACGCACTCGATCTCTGCACACATATTTCCCAATAAACCAATAATTATCTCATATAAACGTACATCATCGCTACTTTCGATCGCATATATGAGCAACTCTATGGTTCCGTTTTCAAGCAACAATGCTATAACATCCGTAGACACTGACATGTCCCACAATTTGCACAGATCATTTTCCAGTTCCTCGCTCAAGGCGCCCTCAAGCTGGCTTAGTCTTACTAAAGTTTGTAGAACAAACCTTTTACTGTACATTGTTTCACCGACAGCATCCCCACGTATTTGCTCTAATAATTTGGAATCACATGCAGTGTCCTCAGCTTCGTTTCCAGTGCCATGCGCTGCATTTTCATAACTGCTGGAATCATTCGATGCATCCTTTAATGCACATGCAGTTGCTTCATCGCGTTTGTTTTCGGCCGAACTTACAGCCGTTTTACTTAAAGCAATTTCTTCATTGTCGTTGGACATATTTCTGAATAAATCTGTATGAACTGCACATTAAACTTTAGGGATCTCTTACTGTGGGAATATAACTGTAATACCTGATACCTAGTATGGCCTTAAACTCCGTTAGTATCGGCGGAATGCTGTAAAAACCGTAATGTAATTGAAAGCTAAACCGCGTTGCAAAAATGAAACTTGTAGTGTGACCGAATGCTTGCAATGGCAAAAAGAGACCAAGCCCCGCACAAATACTAAAAGCATTTCGCAAATATACTGGGAAAAATAGGCAGTGCCTAAGCTTTTGTGGTAACCGTTGGATATTAAAAAATAAATATTATTTGATTATTGTATATTGTTGATACTTGTTTGCCAATGCATTGAATAAGATTTCGTTGATAGTAACTGCTTTAATACATATTTTATAAACGTTACTAAATAAATATAGATCTAAATATAATTTTGACAATGTTGATTTCCATGAATTATGATACGCGAGTTGGATTAGAGAACAAAAACATATATTAATCATTGACAGTCGCTTCATTGTTTTTCAAAATATTCCCAATTAAAATCTATACACTTTTGCATACGTTTGAACCCATTGTCGAAGCTTGAGGTATCTCCAAAACATTTGCATTATGAACGCATCAACCGCTACTTCAGGAGTCGAAAAACATTGACCTCTCATTTTATCTTTTACGTACATGAATAGAAAGACGTCATTCGGTGCCAAGTCAGGACTAATTAGCGCATGGCTGACTCATCAAATCGATGTTTTGAGTGCTCAAAAATGCATTTACTTCAGCCGTTGTGTGAGAGCTTACATTGTCGTGTTATAGAGGGATCCGTCTTCGGCGATTGGTTTTCATGATTTCTTGGAAGACAACTGACAAACAAATGGTTACAATGGTTGGTCATGCAATATTGAATAAATGCTGGTCCCACTTATGCCTAAGGTTGTCTCAATCTCACGATAGGTCACATGACGGTCTTGCAATATTAGTTTGCGCACAGCATTCATGGTTTTCGGAACTACAACTAATTTTGGACTACCTCCACGAAATTCGTCTTCGAGTGAACAACATTGGTCCTTGAAGCTTCGTCGCCAAAAATTGAATTAAGTTCAACCATGCACTGTTGTTGGGTTAATCCACGTCGAAAATTGTAAAAAATAATCGCATGAAATTGTTTACGATTACATCTATTAAATTAGTCTAAACAACACAAATAGAGCTTATATGTCAATACCTTCTAAATACGTATTATCTAAAAAAAAGCTTAGACTAACGATACAGCTGTCAGTTGCCACAAAGCAACACAAGGGTTGCTCAAACCCAAAATTTTAAAGGCAGCCCTCGTATGTGAGGAGTTGATGGCCTATTCCTTTTTGTAAACATTGTTGCTTCAGTGTCGTTGCAAGTTCATTGCATCCTTGCGTATATTATATCCACGCGATTCATTTATTGTAAATTTATGTGTTACATAAAAAAAAGAATGCAAAATTATATACTTAGATATAACATCATAATTACATTTTTATTATTCATCTGAGTTATTGTAACCTATACAAGTCGATTAATATTTTCGCCATCTAAGAACAATATTTTCGTAAGAAAAAAAATCATTTTTTTTTTGTAATATAATATTGCGTTGTTAAAAGTTAATGCATTATTTTTGTTCCGCCTGACATAAAGCTTAAATTCCTGAAACCCAAAACCTTTAAAGATTTCAATGATAAAGCTTTGCGTTCTTCTTTCCTTTCAGACAGTGAAAAATAATTCAGTTAAAATAAACTTAGTGGATATTCTTTTATTCATAAAATATGTAATTTTTATTCAATAAAATTAAAAAATGTATTGTTCAACTTTATTTTAAATACATACACACATAAGAGTATGCATAATCTGCGTCTATGTTTGATTTGTACGACAAATTTAATATTACACAACAATTTTATAGTGATATATTTGCATAACATTTATAAATATGTTCTTTTAATTATTTATTTAACACATAATAAATCCTTGAGTAATGTCTGCGTCTGCATTTAAATTGTTTAAATGACTACATCATCGATAAAAATAAATTTATCTAGATGTTTTTGAGGGTGCACTGTAACAATTTATGATAACAATTAATTGTAACGCTCGAAAGCATATTAACAACATTCGCCAAGTGATTTGCGTTATTAGTAACTTTTTAAACTTTAATATCATTATGCACTTGCAAAATTTCAAATACTCGAATGAAACTAAACTAAAATAAATATATTGAATGAAATGAAATACAAGATAAATGTAAATCAAAGTGTATAAATAAGTGCACATAATATATGTTAAATGTTGTATGAGTAAAAAGTTTGAAATAAAATATACGTCTGACATGGTTTTCTCTATAAAGTTAGCTAATTCTTCTGAAAGATATTCTTTTCGTTAACAAGCATTTGAGCCTTGTTTGCGGTTTACCTGAGCTACAAATAATTACGCGCTGTAACTTGAATGTACTTTGGCAGTGAACACACAATTTTTTTTTAAATCAAATTCTGTTAAATCTGTTAACTTTAAAAATAAAAATAGTTTTGTCATATCCAATTTCGAAATAAAAAATAATTTTGTGTGAACACATCAGGAACTTCTTTATGCACACTAATTGAAAAAAAAAAACTAGGGACACATAAATAAGTAAGATGTGAGATTAATTCATCGTAGTTTGATTTTCGTTTGATAACTACCACTGGGCATCGAATTTTGTTTACGCTCAAATAATTCCCGAAAGACTTAGGCCACGGCATCGGTGGCACATTCCTCCTCCAATGTTATGTACATGCCCTCCTCTTCGTAAGCAGAATCGTGTTTGGCCAGAATTCGCAAAAGTGGGCGCAGACGTAGCCACCACTGTTTTTTGGGTATACGTTGACTGCGAAGAAGTTAAGAGAAGTTGAAGTTAAAGTTTGAAGATTAGATCATGCATACGCAATGGACTTACTCAAAGTTGGTTTCGCCAATTAAATCCACTAAAGGCGTAAAGCGGTACTGACGCGTAACAATGCCCAATAATGTAGCTGTTTCGGGAGATTTGCAATTAACCACTCCATTGGCATCAATGTTGGCCTTGATTTTCTCTGCCAACCAATCGACACACTTGGCGGCCATCTTGGTGCCCATATTACGATCGAAGGGCGTGGGTGAACCGCCCTGTTGCATATGACCCAAAATATTCATACGGCATGTAAAGAGGCCCTTGCCCTCTTCCGAGTATAAGCGATAGATAAAATCGGTGGTGTAGTTTTCGCTGGCCTTTTCATTACGCAAGATAAGGCCACGCGACACACCTTCGGCCATTTTGGAAGCCATGTGGTAGACATCCTCTTGCAAGTCCTTGATTGAAAACTTTTCTTCGTAAATATACGCGGCATCTGCGCCACCGGCCAGACCAGCCAATGTGGCCAAATAACCACAATATCCACCCATGGTCTCAATAACAAACACACGGCGTTTAGTGCCCTGCGCCGATTGGCGTATGCGATCACAAATCTCGGTAATCTCATTCAAACCGGTATCGCAACCAAGAGAGAACTCTGTGCCGGGCACATTGTTGGAAATAGTCGAAGGAATAACGACAATGGGTATGCAGAATTCTGGATAGTTATCGCGCTGATCCGAAATTTGCCCAGCAGCATGGTAACTTTCAAAGCCACCAATTATAAGTAAACCTTGAATTTTAAACTCTTTAAGTCGAGCTGCAATCTCCTTAAACTTGCCCTCGGGCAGTGTGCGTTTAGTTCCCAGATAGGCGCCGCCTTGGCCAACCCAGCCAGAAACATCAGCCCTGTGAAACGAGGAAAAACCATAGAATATTGCACAAAAAGTACAAAGCGAAGCAAACTCACCAGCCGAGCTCGCGCACATTGCCTGCAATGAGACCCTCAATGCCATCATTAATGCCATAGACCATGTCGCCACGATAGATGGCATTACGCACAAAACTGCGTACGGCAGCATTCATACCGCAGGCAGGTGCACCAATATGCATCACAGCCAGCTTATAGCCTTCAATACCCTTGCCATCGGCACCGAAGCACTCCTTTGGCGGCTTTAGGCGCGTCAACATCTTGTAGGTTTGCAAATTGCGCTCAAATGAACGACCACGCAATGATACAGCATCCTCCCAGCGGCGCTCCTTCATAGCCTTGGCCACGGCCTGTGTACGCTCAACGCATTCCATAAGTGGCACACGCACAGCCTGATTGCCGTCCAATGAAATAACCACTGGCACTGAGTCTTCAGTAGCCTCCATAAGTGCTAGCGTCGCCTCAGCACCCATGCGGCATGCCTGTAAAATATATCTCATTTTATAATGCTTGCGTCAAATGGCTATATCCAAGAAAAATTTACCAAAATACGATCGAAAGCACTTGGATTGCCACCACGCTGAACATGGCCCAAAACTGTAATACGTGCATCATGTTTAAGACGCGTATCAATAACCTTCTTGACGTCCTCCGCGGTAATGGGATTACCATCACGATCAATGGCGCCCTCCGCAACAATAACAATATTTAAGCGTTGGCCAGCCGAACGCTCCTGTTGAAAACAATATTAATGGCAAATATAAGCAAAAGTTATTACAACATTGGTATCTTCTCTTAAAGTATACAAGCAGAGAAGTTTCCAATGGAACGATTTCAAATGAAGCTATGCAGCAAATGGTAGCCAAGTGCGCTGATGAAATGCATAAAGTACAACAATAAAGATAGTCAGAAAAAGAAAATCCAGGTTAAATGAAGCTGGCTACAAGTGTGGAGTAAAAGCCAATTTAACTACTCTGGGCTAATACTATTTCAAACTAATCCGTCACAAAATATGTGCATCTGGTGACGGAATTTAATTGTTCTGTGCTTTGACTCCACAAAAGTTGCCAAGAGATAAGCTTTTGTATTTGTGTTTCATGTACGGACATTAGTTACAGATGAGAAGAACTATTCACAATGATTGTACATTATAGTTGATATACTATATGGAACATACAGTCGATATACATCAAAATGAAGATCGATTTATGCGTAATAATGTTAGAACATTTATAATAAGTTTTTACAAGCTTCATTAAATTCATCATTTTTTTTTATGTTACCCAAAGGCCAAATGATTTGCTTGATTCCGCAGTATCTAACGAAGCGTCTACCCTTTAAGTTTACATAGTATTAAGCGTTAAGCAACTTAGCAACCCATTTAAGGTTATTCAAAGGTGCTGGAGGTTAAATAAGCCACCGTTAGGCCACCCTTTGTAAAGAATTCAGCGATAGTCAGTTTTAACAAAAGAGTAGATTCAATTTTAACAAATTTTAACAAGAACAGCATAATTGTAAGAAATTAATGCATAATTCGCGATAGTCTCGCGGCTGACCTGCTCAAGTTTAAGGCATAGCGCATCCTGCCAGTCATTTGGTACGGGCTCTTCGGGTATAAACAAGTAATCTGCCTCTGTTGCTATGGCAGTAGAAATGGCTAAGTAGCTAAAAATTAAAACAATAAACAATAACACCAAAAAAAATAATAGGCACAACAAATGATTGCGATTTTAAAATTAATTACAAAAAGCTAGCCTAGAGATATTCGGGGTATTTTCAAACACACAAACAAACAGAACAGACAGGGGTATGGGAATAAGCTAAAAAATCCTTATTACGTTAAGTAACGTGTCGGTGAAATAGTAAAAAAAAAAGAGTTCCTGTACCTCATTATATAATGTAAATAAAAGCACAAAATTGGTGTAGCAAAATGGCTCAGATACATATGCGTGTATTTTATGAATGTCAGAATAATGCTTTTGTGTGTTTTTTTTTGCGTGCGTGTTTATCCTTTTTAAAGAATTTGAGTTTGTTGCTGTGCAATTATACTACACTACTACACCGATAAGCTAGATAGATACAAAAGCAATGACAACAAATACTAAAGTTTTATAGATTTAAAGAATTGTTCTCTTCTTGCCTGGGCCAACTGGACACACAGCCTATCAGGCCAATCGCTCTTTGGCGGCATTTCTGGTATAAATATGAAATCAGCTTCGCCAGCCAAGCCACCTACTAGCGCCAAATAGCTGTAAGTACAGTTTTTGTTTTTTTTTTATATACTTAGAATTAATTTGAATTAGTTAAATATATTAAAAGGACAATGGAGTATTGGAAGTATTGGAATTGATAGTAAATTGCGTGCTTTAGTCAAGACAATTTTTCTTTTGATCTTGCTGCTGCAGATGTTCAACATATAGAACGATTAGAATGTCGACAAGAAATCGATTTTTTAACATTTGTAAAAAATATGGAATTAAAACGATTTCAAAATTAAAATATCCTTGCTTGCCTGTTCCAGTTTGCTCACAACTTTATCGGGCCAATCGTACGGCGGTGGAGACTCAGGCAGAAAAACATAATCTGCCTCAGATATAATTCCAGCTACAACAGGCAAATAACTGAAGGTATTGAAGGTATTAATATTACCAATAAAGCTCTACGATTAGCCCCTTATCTGAACTAGTTCCTTTCTAGCTATGAGCAACTAAACAGCATAACTCACCCACAATGGCGGCCCATAACTTCCATAATAAATGTACGTTGATGAGAGTACGCTGTGCTGGAAATAGCATCAATGGCTTCAATAATACGATGCAACGCTGAGTCGGTACCAATGGTCATGTCCGTGCCGCAGAAATCATTGTCGATGGAACCCACCTGTTGGAATTGTCCTTATGTCAAATATGTCATTAGTAGAACACAGCACCACTTACCAATCCAACAATGTGCAAAACATTGTATTTCTTTTGTTGTTCCGCAGTGATTGAGCCATTCTTAACCAGCTGTTCCAGCAGACTAGACCACTCTTTACGAAACAGGTTAGCACCAGTAAGCGAGCCATCACCACCAATTACCACCAAGTTGGTAATGCCATGTTGCACTAGATTATAGGCTGCCTTTAGACGACCGGCTTGCTCCCTAAAGTCCTGACAACGTGCAGAGCCAATAATGGTGCCACCACGATGTATGATCGATGAGACCGATGCCCAGTGTGCCTCCTGAATGCAATCTCCGCCATCAACCATTCCTTGGTAGCCTTCACGTATGAAGTAAACCTGCGAAGGTGATTTTGAAAATGTTTTGAATCATTCTTAAAAAATGCTAAAGGACTCTAGGAAGTACGTAGTGAGTTGGACTGACTGACTATATGATTGACATAAAAACAAAAAAAAAGCACCACTCTTCGCCAGAGCAATAGGTCGATATAAAGAAATTGTACTTTTTAAAGTTTTGGAAGTTCTTCTCTTGAATAGACCTACAAATCGTAAATTTGCCCAAGAAAAAAATATTAAAAAAACAAAGAAGCGGAAGATAAAGCTTGACAATGAGTATAGTTTTTAAAAATAAATTGTCTAGGTTGAAAGATTTATCAAGAAAAAATTGACAGAACAACATTATTTGCACCGCATAATTTAGGGCTACAACTACTAAATACAGCTGACCTTATAATTATTAAACAATGTTTGAATTCTGATATATATATATATATATATATATATATATATATATATATATATATATATATATATATATATATATATATATATATATATATATATATATATTTTATATGATATGATATATATATATATATATATATATATATATATATATCAGTTAGCAGTTATGGACTTTATATTCCAGATTTGTAAACTTTTTAAATGAATCACCATTCTTTAAAACACAACTGACTCGTGTTCATATTTACGATAATACGAATCAATAATATGGGGTTAAAATAAAAATTTGTATTACTGAAGGAATTTTAAACGAAAATAAACATTAATAAACAATATACTTTAAATATTAAATAAATAAAATGTAAAGGGAATTAATTCAAAATATCACTATATACATATGCCCAAATAATAATGTGCGTTAAATTTAAATTGAACCAAATTGCCATAAGCATAGCTCCTGTACCTAAGAAATACCACACAAAATCTATTAGTTCTTCAATTGTGCAATAAAAGTCAATATCATAAATCTATCTGAAGAACAATAACTTTCAATTTTCAAACACAAAATAGGAATTTCATAAGCTTATGTACTGTGAAGAGCTTGTGCCGGGCCACTTTTGTATCGACGTCTGCTTGGTATATATATAGTCAATGTATATAGTTAGAAAAAGAGTGGACTGGCCTGGGCAAATCAGAAGCTTATGAAATACATATTTGAAGATTGAAAATATGATGTTGATACATGTAATTTATATGGAAGCTACGCATAGTTTTGAACTCTGAAACAAACTTGAGTCTATTATTGTTAATTTCGGTTGACTTAGTGTAATTGTTAATTGCCTAAGACCAACAATCCCCACAAAGATGCTAAGCCGCATTATTAATCGAAGAACTTTTTGTAAAATTTTAAGAAAAAACACCGAAATTCTAAAAATCCAACTCAATGTTAGATGCGAATTCTCAAAGCACAATCGGAATTGAGATCACAAAAAAAAAAAAAAAAAAAATGAAAACAACCCGAAATAAACCCAATGTCATGAGAACTTATGTATATCTAAATATTCTTTTCGTTCGGCTTGTTATCTAATGACCATCAATTGGGGACTCATTCTTACTTGATGTGGGATTTTAATTCAATTTACGTTCAATTGCTTTATGCGTAAATAAATTCACTTTTTTGTAATATTAAATAGAAGTAATTGGTTTATGTGCAATTAATTGAACATACACTTGATAGAGGTCAAGACTTACCTTGCAGCCCAAATAGATGGCCATACGCACGCAGGCACGCACCGCAGCATTCATGCCTTGAGAGTCCCCACCACTGGTAAAAACGGCCAGGCCTTTGTCCCGCTGGGAGCCGCGGGCCAAAAATCGTTGATTATCAGAATCCATTGTTAGGGTTTCGACAAAACCAATGGACACAAAACAAACACACGCACTAGAGCACCAAAGTAATCACTCGACAAAAGCTTGAGTGTCGCCTTTGAAAGCCTTTGAATAGTAACAGCAGCAAGTAACTGCAGCTTGGTCTTAATTATCGAAGACAACAAGTCTTTTTGTAAATTTCAGAAGAATTTGCGAAATTTTATAATAACCGCGACTGTGACTCTGCCTGTAGCTACGAGACAATTTTCAACTTTGATAGGCTAGTGGACAAACGAGGCAAGAGCGGCGCGTACGAACACAACAGTTTTGACGTTTCAAGGTGACCTTCCGTGGCAAACGCTTTTGGGGTGTAAAAGCAATAACTGATGGAATAATGCAAGCTGCTTACGGCTATTATGCACTAAAAATTTCAAGAACTTTGGTTGGGTATCCACAGTTCTCTAACGATGATACAATGTTTTATTTATAAAATTGATTATTTCGGTTTTGTGCCGTTTTTTTTTTTAACTAAATGTGGTCTTTCAACGCAAATACGGCGCCTATCACCCTATCTTTGTTTATTATACGCGAGTGTCAAACACAACAGCTGTCTAACAGCTGGCAAAAAGTTTGCAAAAGCTTAAACTGAAAGCTTCGTGCGTGATTTTGCATGCGCAAATGTGCGTGAGTCTGTTGGCCGTTGTTGGTCAATTTCAAATTGTACTCACGAATGGTCTGCGATAGGGCCGCACATAGTCAAAAACAGTTTGAAAATTTTTCAAGCAGCTTCGCAGTTCTTTTATTTCAGTTTCGCGCTTTTTATCTAATTCTGTCTCTGCTTTATCGCATTTTAGGCGCTGTTGTAACTTTAAGCATTTATTAAAAGCCACAGTATCCCATAATAATCCATTCTGTCATAATATCAACAAAAAATGAAAAGAGATAAATTATGTGCAGCTGCACAATGTATGCGCACTTACCCGATTTTGAAAAGTTTCTCGAGCCCTAATCCCAAGTTTCGATTGCTCACCATAAATAGAATTTGTATAGTTTAAATGCGCTGTTTGCCTATAAGTCTTTTTGTCGTTTTCTTGCGCTTTGCTTAACAACTGCTGCCAGCTGTAAATGTACAAAGTACTTAATATAATAAAATTTTTAAACTGCACAAGCGTTAAATTTACAGCAGTGGGGCCGCTTTGCAACTCGGCTTTTCTTCGGAACCTGCCGCCTTTGCCTGAAAATGTTTGTTTATTATTGGCGATATAAGAAAAGTTTCGGCTAGATTGCTCTGCTTCGTAGTGCAAAGAGATTGAGGTTGTTCCATGGTGTATTTTGTGTTTTCCGAGGAATGATTCAGAAATCCACCAATACTTTGTAATTCCTCATAGTTTTTAATGTTTAAGTTAAATCCCAAAAATACACTAGGCCCTGTGTCATAGCATGTGGAATTTTTCGGAACCTCCTTCTGCAAGCAAATATTCATTTGTCAAATTTACCGCCACACTTTAAATCAATTGGCTAATTATTTTACCCAACATGCTCTTAATTTTAATAATACTTGAAATTTGTGTGGAAACATGCCAAATTATAATTTTTTTAAAACACAAAAACAAATGTTTTCAACTTTATCAAGCTACGCATAGCACACTTCGGTTTAAAAAAGGTATTTTCTCTAAAAAAAATTTTTTTGTTTTTGTCTCCACCAATAACTGTGCAATCAGCTCAATCCGTTTAACAATTAAAAACAGATTTTTTAAATTTAACGAATAGGTTTTATCCCTTTTTCAGTAATTTAAAAAGTTCATTAAAATCAGTTGGTGGGTATTCTGCATCAATAAAATTTTATTGCATTATTCTCCCATATTGATCCGAAATGGTTTGTCTGGTTGTCGTTAAATATATGCATATTATATTCAATATGTTTAAGAATCAGAATATTTTTTCCCAACATATTGACACATCCACACCAAATCGAAATGTTTCATAAAAATAATATAAACGGTAGAAAAAAACAAGTAAAAAAATATTGCAAATGTCTTTTGAAATAAATTTTTACTCATTGAAATTCCTACAAAGATGTCTTCAGCAACAAACTAAGTAAATAGTAGAAAGCACTGATCGCACAATTCGCCAAATTCAGGTAAAGACTAACGAAAAACCAAATTGAGTTGGACCTATCTTCCCTTTGATGATGAAGGCATGGAAAGTTGTTCAGAATCAGCGACTTTTCTCGCAAGATAAATCTAAAGCTGTATATGCGGAAAAACATAAGTTGGAAGATGGGAAATGTCTTTATTTACTTCAATTCAGATTACGAACAAGTATAACATTCGGATGAATTATGTGCTGAATGAGCTTATGTATGTGTTGAATAAACTAAAGCAAAGGTATTCGGATGTATGAAGGGAACGACAGAGGCTGCGTTGGAACGACCAGGCGAGTGATAAATGGTGTCCTACGTTGGAATAACTAACTGCGCAAAAGCAGGAATGGCCGACAATAGCTGGTGAGGTCGGCTGTAATCCGATAATGGTAGGTGTTGGCCACTTAAAAAAGGTAAAGCCCACAGAAATGGCACAAGTTTCTTTGGTTAAGTGCACTTTCATTTATTGGAAATCACTTTTAATATGAGAGATCCGTGCGAGCAATATTTCTAGGGTCTACAACATATCGACAGGAAAGAAGTATTTCCTAATAAAGGCTTCGTGGTATTGACTATCGAGTTATTGAAAAATACAAACAATTAAAATTGTTTCAAATCGGGTATAAATATTTACTTCCAATCAATCAATATAATCAAAGCTGATTTAAAATGTAAGTCAGATTTGCCACAAATTAACCTCAAAACACTTAGCCGGTTTAAATCATGTAGAAAATGGTTAGTTAAAAATCGACTCCTAAGTTTCTATTAATGCTACAGAGGCAGTGAGTAAGATGACAAAACAATCAACAATTTTAATGACGGAATAATGCGATTTTAAGTTTTTATTGCAGTTAAAAAAGTTAGTTTATATATATAACCAGGCAAAAATCAAAACTAAGTCTAATGCGTCTATTTAAACACCGTTTCGTAATGTGCAGTGTATTTTAAGTTTGAGCCAAAAAAGTATACACATGTTAGGAAACCTCAAAAAGATGATAAAAACAAAAGATGGTCAGAGCCATACCAATTTTTTGTATTCGAATTATTTTTTATAAACTTATTTAACTGAATAATTGAGCCACCGTTTCCTTATATTGTAAATCGCACGATGAAGTATGACAAGAAAGTTGGACATAGGAAAGCTGCAATCAGGAAGCAAGCCTTTCCCTGTCGCCTCTTTTTTAAGATTAAACAAATTAAAAATTTTTAAATTTAGGAATAAAAAATGATAACGATGAAAATATAAAATAAAACTAGCCTGGTGGAGTAATGTTTTATAGATATGCACCGTCTCACATCTGGGGCTAGCTATAAATTAGGATTTACAATATAAAAGATAAAAACAGAAAGTAGCATAAAAAATTAGACATTTTTACCCAAAGAGAGCAGCCAAAGAACAACGTTGACCAAGTTGGGTTATTATATTGTAGTTATTATAGTGATTGGTCAAAGAAGCTCGATTTAGGGAACCAGATGAGATAAGATAGATAAAGAGATGAATGGGAAAGACCATTCAAAAGAGCGGTAATCGTAGAGGATCATAGAAAGGATCGTGTAACGCATAATTAGATCTACAAAAAGTTAATGCTAGAGGTCGAAAAATACGAGTTACTCTAGAAGGAATAATAAAAGAAATTTTGTTAATGAGCGTATTAGAGTCTATGAGACCGAGTAAAAACTTATGCAAAAAAAACACGCCGTGGCACATTCTACGATCACTTAGAAAAGGTAAGTCTGCATAAATAGGAATGTTGGGATCCCAGATTAATTGTTTTTGAACGGACTCAATCAACTCTTGATGGTGTTGCTATTGAGGGTTCCAAATGTAGGAGCAGTATTCCAAAATTGAGCGAGCTTTATTTACAATGTTGTAATTGTGTTTATTAAACTTAAGTTTGTGATCAAACAAGACACCAAGGTCGGACACGCTATTCCAATGTAAAAGTACCTAAGGAGTGGGTAGCAGAATATGGGGCACAACGATAAAACGTCATAACGTTGCATTTTGATACGTGAAGAGACAGCTGGTTGCTCATGCACCATAGTTGCACGCTTTCAAAATCATTTTGAAAAAGTTGGTGTTGCTGGTATCATTGTATGTGATGAAAAGTTTAACGTCATCTGCGTACATGAGAATGCGAGAATGGGAGATGACTTGGGGAAGATCGTTTAGAAATAAGTTAAAAGCAGAGGAACGAAATGGCTACCTTGTGGTACGCCTGATGCGACTTTAATTTCATTAGAAACACTGGCTTTAAAAATTACCCTCTGAACACGGTTTGATAAATAGAATGATATCAAATTGAAAACGCCAGACGGAAAACCCAAACGTGACAATTTAAAAAGGAGAGGCCTATGGTATGCAGAGTCAAAGGCGTTACTGAAGTCAGTATATACAACATCAGTTTACTTTTGTTCCGTGAAACCATTAATAATAACAGATGAAAGTTCTAAAAGATAAGTAGAAGTGATATCTACGTTTCACACACCCATCTTGGGTGGATGATATCAATGAACTACAGTAGTGTTGTAATTGTGAGGTAACAACCTAACCGCACATAGCTTAAGTTTGAGTCTGTCAAGGAGTTTATTTTGCTTTGATGTGTCTTGCAACAATTATGTAAGCTCTGCAATTAAACGAATAGTAGCATGTGCGAATAGATACCACTACTTTGGGCTCTCTCGAGGGAGAGAAAGATATAAACAAAACATTACAAGAGGCTCATTTTTTCGTTGCAAAATTTTGAGCGGTGAGCTCCGACGATGTCGATGTTATCAATCGATTGAACACTCAATGACTTCATCGTAGGGATGGAAGGATACTCCAGTGCCTGCAACGCAGGTGAACGATGCAAAAGCCGCCGAATGGGACGATCTAGACTCAGATGGAGAAATCTGGTTGTAACCCGATAACGCGTTGTAATTGTCACCACACATGTCAGCATGCGCCTTTTGTTTTTTAAATAAAAACACCATTTATACTTTTTTTTATTAATTTATTTTTTTTTTGTTGGTAATTAAGAAACTGTAATTTCAATAAACTTAAATTTCCACTCATCCATCAATCTTTGCCTCCTGTTTAATTATGCCTCATATTATTTCATCTTTTATGTCGTGTATTTTTCTTTTATTATTATTATAGCATATGTAATTATAATATTTCATTACTTGCTTGCTTTATTTTTATTGTTGTCTTGTTTTTTCGCTGCGATAAAATATCGTCTTTGCCTTTTACTCGTTTATGCATTTTAAATTCATATAATTATATATATATATAAATTCACATAATTATTTTAGCGTAAATTTTATATGTGAAAATATACATTTAGTTTGTTTTTGTTCTTGCTTTAGTATTATGATACACATACCTATGTAATTTTTGCTTTTACATTCGCTGGACAATATATATATAGTTGTATACATATATATGTATATGTATGTGGGTAGTAATTCAAATTTGTGAAAGAAGTACATGGTTTTCTAAACCATATAATACATACACATAATGTACATAGTTCGTATTTCATATAAATTGTATTTATTTCGCTTCGAGTTAAAATTGAATATAGTATACTATATATATATCGGAATATTGCAAGCATTTGTGATTTTTAGCGAAAATTCTTGTCTTGCAACAAAAAAATAGGGGGCCTTGATTCTGCTTTATTTAATGTAAAAATAGTGCAGCTTGTAAATTGAAACACATAAGTTTGACTGATTCAACGGAGTCCCGTGGTCTAGCATGAAATTCGTCCTTCCTAAGACAATACGAATATCCTGTGAACTAGTACATTTATGATAAGAAAAAAAACTAAGAAAAAACACTTAGACACAAACATCAAGACATTTGTAACAATTTGACATTAATAGTTGTTGCTGTTGGGTTTAACGTTAACAACTTACACGGCTATGAGACGATGTAACGCATTTTTTCTTTTTTTATTGGGAGGGGAAGCGCTTTGCGCCAATTACTTGCTTTATAGACAATTAATATACATAAATATATACTTTGCACATTCATTATTAATATGAAATTGTGGAAATACTACGGCTTAAGGACTTGCAACTTGCTGTGTTGTTGTGCCATGCGTAAATAAACCCGTAATGACGAATCCACCAGCTTCAGTTGCGTCTGGCGGCTGAAAATGTTTGGAAGGATACACTAAAATTATGTATTACATTAACGAGTGTATGTATTATGTTGTACTTTTCTTTAAACAAAAAAAATTGACTTGAAACATGGTAATCTGGGAGGGGGGCGTAGTGGAATGGAACGGCATACATTCAAGCGCACAATAAAACTCGTGCCTGACATCAACATCGGGGGGAACGATGAATGAGTAAATTTATTAATTTGTGTTATTGCAACACGATCAAGTTATGTATGTATTATGTATGTATAAGCTGTCATTGCATACTTAAATATGTTACATAGTTTGAATAGTTTCTTCATATATATATATATATATATATATATATATATGATTTTTTTTTTGGTTTTTTGATTTTATTTTTTATACACCTTTTAAACTTATGTTTCACAAGAAAAAGTTGGATATCGTTTGGTTTTCAATTTCATTTTTCAATATTTATGTTTACGGTTTGTTTTTCTTTTTTTTTTTTGTCATACATTTACCAAGCAATATAAACAAAAAAAATATAACAATTATATGCAAGACATTTATAAAAATATTACGAACAATTTTTAACAGACATTTGTTATACCATTTTGTTTGTAATTGCAAGCAAAAGCAACCTGTTTTGTATTTTGCGTTTGCAAATGCAACCTGTAAGGATGTAGAGAAACTTGTTTTGTTGGCCAGCCCAGCCCGCCTGCCGTTTTGGGCACATTTGGTTTGCGGCTTTTTTCAGTTTTTTTTTTTTTTATTATTATTAATTAGAAAAGAATTACAAATCATACATAATTTGTTGCATTTGGTACTTGATTGACTGAAACTGAAACGTAAGCAATCAAATTATAAAAATTAATGAATGATTTTTGTTGACTTTGCACAGTAACAGTTTAAATAAATATAAATAAAAAGACAGTTTTTCGACAGTTGTTGTTTTCCTGTTTTGTTTTTTGATTGTTAATTTTAAACAAAAATTTAAATCATTTATTTGACATAAAAAAAATAAATAATATTATCTTTTGGAGGCAATATAGTAAGGTGTTGGTGTTGGTGGTAGTGGTAGTAATAGTGTACGTTGGCCAAAACAACGGAATAATTAACAATTGAATGACTGAAATGTTTCAAAAATCGCAATTTCCTTTGTTATTACAGCTATTTTAAGACGTTTTGTTACAAAAGTTTTCAGTTTTCAGTTTTCTTTCAATTTGAATATTATTTTTTTTCCGCAAAGAAATTACCAACTGCATTTTGTGGTAAGTAAAGAAGCGTTTTGCTTCAGACTTGACTTTTGTTCGCTCGCTGTAGGATTTTCTGTTTTACAATATTTGCTTTAAAATGTTTTTATATTTATATGTATATGTATTCTCTTATATACATATATATATATACATAAACATATATGTTTAGATGTGATCTTGATGAATGACCGAGTTGAGTTTTGTATGCTTCAAGAAATTGCATTAAATCATGACAATTCTCATTATCATCATCATCATCGTTACCATTAAAGTTTATAAACATTATCATTCTAAAGTTAGGTAGTTATTATAGTTGCCGCTGCTTAAGTTGTTTGGTTTTTGCTGTTGCTGCTGCTATTACTCCTCCCGCTCTCTGTTGTTGCTGTTGCCTGGTATTTTCGATTTGAAAGATTTTATTATAATTCTTGCTTTTTATGTTTTTAAGTTTTTTTTTTTGTTTTTTGTATTACTGAATTATATTTGCATAGTCAAAAAAGAAACATTTTAGTTGTTTGGTTAGTTGTCACCACCTTCTTGTGGCTCGTCACCGTCACCGTGGTTGTCAGAGGTCCAGAGAGTCAGGTTATCTCTCAACAACTGCATGATGAGTGTCGAGTCTTTGTATGAGTCCTCATTCAGTGTATCCAGCTCGGCTATCGCGTCATCGAATGCCTAAACGAATATTTAAGAAAAATATGCATAAATTAATCGGTACATGGAATATTTAGGTAATGGTAATTTGAAACGGCATTGAACAAAATATTGAAAAATCTGGCAAGCAAAAAGCATACAAATTTTCGTTTATCTGGATGATTTTTTTGTTTTTCTTTTGTTTTTATAGGTAAAACAGGAGCATTTCAATTTAATCAAAACATTAATCATAAAATGGGTTTAGTAGTATGGTAATTACTTGTTGCGTAATTGATAATCTTAAAATACGAGACTCTGTTTTTAAATTTATTCAATTAACAAAGCTGGACCTTTTGGTAAAGTGCGTCGTTGTTGTTGCTCTGGTGATGATATGCAAGGCGCAAAATTAAAACTACAATACGATTAAAAAAAAGCCTCAAAGGTTATTATATCCTTAAAAAAAATGATAAAATTAAAATTCACCAGCTAGGTTGTTACATTCGTTTATGTAAATATTAGTAGTTATGCATCCAATAAGAAGAACAATAACAAAAAAAAAATGTTAGTAGCACAATTGGTATTAATATTGTTAATTGGTGGCTGCAATCTCTTGTCAATTCTTAAAAGTCGGTGGTTATCCATTTGATTAGTTTTAACATCGAAACAAATACAAACAACAATTATGATAAATAAATCTCTATAACTGAACCTGTTTAGCTAAATGACAAGCCCTCGCTGGTGAATTGATAATTTCATAATAGAAGACGGAAAAGTTGAGTGCAAGACCTAATCTGATTGGATGTGTTGGTTGCATTTTGCCTTTAGCAATATCAAATGCCTCCTGATAGGCTTTTTTCGAGTCCTCAACGACAGCTTAAAAATAATTATTGATTGTTGTGTAACATTTTTGATAAATAATATTTAAGGTAAAAGTATAAATATAATTATAATTAGTTTGTGAGTTATAGAAAGTAAACCAACCACAAGCCTAAACCCTAATATTTTTTGTGTTAAGTCTTATAATATGTGTTTCTCAAAATAAGATTTTCGTTTCATTTTCTTTCGCTCCCATCGAACAACAGAATATTGATATAAATTTCGTTGCATTTCTTTGCTTTTGCTTGCCACTATTTTTCCTCATTTTGTTATATTTCGGCGTTATTTATAATATTAACCTGTTTGGCCAATTGGCAAGCTTTGTCTGGAGAGTTCAAAATCTCATAATAGAAGACTGAGAAGTTAAGTGCAAGACCCAAGCGGATGGGATGTGTTGGCTGCATTTTACCCTTGCTTATGTCAAATGCATCCTGGTAAGCAGTTTGGGAGTCGTCAACGACAGCTGCATTATGATTTATACACAAAAGAGTTTTAAGAGAGTTTACAGAAATTTCCGCATATCATATTATAATATATGTAATACTATATGCATATATTAAATATAATGATGCTATTTTCAAACAACATACATAATATTTATAAGGTCGAAACTCAATACTTACTGTTGCGAGCATCTCCTGTGGCCACCTCAGCTAAATACCTGTAATAATCTCCCTTCATCTTCAAATAGAAAACCTTGCTCTCTGGATTACTGGCTTTTGGAATAAGATATTTGTCCAGAAGACCCTAAAATGAAAATCGTAAAATAAGCATTAAAGATAAAATGTGTAATATTAGCCAACTTATAATAATCGGTAAACTTATTTTATTACCGTATTAATAGCAAATAAATCAAAACAAATCATCTATAACATATATAAGATCTGGTGAAATATGTGAAAGGGGTTATTCACATGTGAATTTATACTATTTTGTTAACGAAACGGACCATAAAATACACTATAAACCCACATTAATAGTCGAGTATCTAGTCTCCGTACTGTCAAAACAGCTTTTTTAAAGTTTAACCCAAAACTATAAGCTAAATTTCATGAACTCGTAAAATTTCAAATGTCGTAAACATTTAAGAAAATTGACAACTTTGTGTTAGTGTAAACCGAGCATGAAATAGACTAAAGCATTAAGCGTTCAAATAGTCTATGATTAATCGGATTTTCACTTATTTAGCCTCGGTCCCATTTGAAGTAGCTTTATTAGAAATCAAGCAACTCAAAAATAAGGACTACAGGCGAGCTACGATTATTGCATCAGTGTATGAAGAGCATAAAATGGAGTTCGCCATAAAGCATCCGACGTGTCTATATGCTTAAAAGGACTTTTGACAATCAAGTCTCAAATCATTAAATATGTGACGAGTGTAAACCGAGCATGAAATAGACTAAAGCATTAAACGTTCAAATAGTCTATGATTAATCGGATTTTCACTTATTTAGCCCCGGTACCGTTTTAAAAAGCTTTATTAGAAATCAAGCAACTCAAAAATAAGGACTAGAGGCAAGGCGAACTGTTTGAACATGGGTCCTAACATATAATTTACTCACAATGTTCATATTGCGTCAGTGTAAACCGAGCATGAAATAGACTAAAGCATTAAGCGTTCAAATAGTCTATGATTAATCGGATTTTCACTTATTTAGCCTCGGTACCATTTGAAGTAGCTTTATTAGAAATTAAGCAACTTAAAAATAAGGACTAAAGGCAAGGCGAACTGTTTGAACATGGGTCCTAACATATAATTTACTCACAATGTTCATATTGCGTCAGTGTAAACCGAGCATGAAATAGACTAAAGCATTAAGCGTTCAAATAGTCTATGATTAATCGGATTTTCACTTATTTAGCCCCGGTACCGTTTTAAGAGCTTTATTAGAAATCAAGCAACTCAAAAATAAGGACTAGAGGCAAGGCGAACTGTTTGAACATATTTTAAGTTCCAACATAATTTAATCAAAACGTTCATATTGAGTCAATTGTTAGCCTCTCTACACTTTGAGCAGGTTTATTTTAAATCAAACAACTTAAAAATAAAGACTAGAAGTAAACTACTCGCATAAAGTTCCCAAACAAATTGATTTAAAAAACTGTTCATTAAATGAATTATTAATTTTCTTGCCCCTCTACTGTAGTTTGTAAAACTTTTTATCATATAAATAGTAATAATTAGACGCATATTTATATTTGCACTCATAAAGTGTGAACAATTCGAACAATATGACGCAGAGACAACCTGTTACATAAGCATACTAAATACATATATATGCACATAATTATATTTACATACATTTTTATGTACTATATGCACAAAGGACTAGCTACTACACGTAGCTACTAAAATCGATTATATGAACACGTTACATTGTGCTTAAGCTTCCATTGCTACGTCGTTTATGGTGCGCAGGGTGTTCACGACAAAGTGTTCAACAGTTGCTTGTTACAACACACCTGTGTTTTGCATATGATAAGCATGGAACAAGGGTGCGTAGGGGCATAGGTGGGTGTGGGTGTGTGCGTGTTTATTGCTGATGTATAAATAAGCGCCCAAAGGACCTTTTCACAGTTGCGTGAAGTTCAAAGGGTTATCGATTGGGCAGCAAGCTGACAATGGCAGAAGATGTGCCAGATGGGTAGGTGGGTAAATGAAGCCTGTGTTAACACAGTCACAACAAACAGCATTGTTTTGCGCCCAAGTTTATTTTTGTCTGCTATTTAAATTTGCACCAGCATAGCCAGTGATTATTTTTAAATACAAATTTTTTCAACCAAGCCAAGACACACGTTGAGAAATAAGAGAAAAAACGTTCTATTTTAATGCGCTGATTAATAAAACATCCGCAAATCGAAGGTATCGCGGAAATTGATTTCTATGTTCTGTTCGCAAACCACTTTAAGCTCTTCCGGATAAAAGTAATGCGCAGTGCTACATTTTGTTTGTATTGTATATATAGTTGATGGCTTGTTGTAAGAGTGTGGAGGTGTGTATGTGTGTGTGTGTGTGTGCCACCTTGCTGCTATTGTACTTAGAACAGGCTTCAATGCTAGCAGAGCTTCTGCATGGATATGATGGCGGACGACACGTGGTTAAATTCAATTAAAATGACATTGTCGATTTATCAAGTGCCCATGACCGTGAGTTGTCTTGTGGATGCATCATCAGCATTATGGCAAGCGA
This sequence comes from Chymomyza procnemis, assembly GCA_035046065.1. Classification (NCBI taxonomy): domain Eukaryota; kingdom Metazoa; phylum Arthropoda; class Insecta; order Diptera; family Drosophilidae; genus Chymomyza; species Chymomyza procnemis. The sequence continues at coordinate 1,997,414 of JAWNOJ010000023.1, read as the reverse complement.
TGCCCATGCCGTTGCCGTTGCCGTTGATGAAAAACCAGCACCAAGCGTCACAAACAAAAGATGGAAGCAAGACAATACACACATCTATCTATACGATGGGACTCTACTATGCATACGCTGTAGTGCAAGACGTGGGTGAATGCTTGGGCTGGCAGGCACGCAGGCCAAAGCCAACAAGGCGGCGGGCGCACATATAAATGGAAATTTTCAATTTAAAAATAGATTTATTGATTGAAATAAAATTTGATATACATACACACACACATACACAATGTGCTACGATGGCAGTTAGCAACCAACAAAGTTAGCCAGCCTATCATCATACAATAAGAAGCCTCAACTTCCAAAGCATTCGCAATCGCTCCCCGACTTGCTGCACACTTTATTGTTGCATGTTTGATGTGGTTGCATGGTGTGTCTTGAGAGAAGCGTAACGGCACAACAATTTGCTTTGCGCCCAAAAATGTTACACTGTCGTGTAATTATAATGTTGACCAAACCCTCTGTGAAAAAAATCCTACACAGTAGACTTAACTCACCCCGTAAAGAAACCCCCTGCCGCGCTACCGCACTTGCCAAATCTAATCATGCGCACTGTTCGTATATATTGTATTATAAACGTCTATACCGTCTATGTACATTGTCTATGTCTATGTCTATTGGGATTCTAATTGTTCATTTATTACAACTTACCAAAACTTCATAGCAAATTTCTCTAAGCTCCTTCTCTACACGCTCTCTGTACTCGCGGGCGAGCTGTTGTTTTCTGGCGGAGGCTTCGGTTTTCTGCTCAATGGAGGAAATCACGCGCCACGATGATCTGAATGAAATTACAAATATGTCATTTATTTTATTCCAAAAGCATTTGTCTAGTCAAAACTAACCTGCGCGCACCAACAACATTTTTGTAGGCAACGGAAAGGAGATTTCTCTCCTCATTTGACAGTTCTACACCGGTCTCTGTGACTGATTTCATGGCCTGGGCCATATCGTCATACCTGCAATACAACAGAATTTATTTTATTTCTTGTGTTTTTTTTTTAATAAATTATTTTACTTACCGCTCTGATTGCTCGGCAAGTTTTGCCTTTTGGACCAATTCCTCCTTATCGACTGTCGACATTTTGTTATTGGTTTGTTTTTTTCAATAACTTTACCAAAAATTTATCTATAAATATTGTTGTTTTTGGGCACGCACGCTGCCACACAGTTGCTAGATATTTTAGAGATTAATTTAACGCAAGAGGAATCTACAACTGAATGCGTCGCTCACAGTGTGACTGATTATCTGCGATACAAAAGAAAAAAAAATTTAATTTTGCTAGATATTTTGATTTTTAAGTTAAAAATCTATTAAATTTTGAAAGTACAAGCTGTTGCCGACTTATGTATGACATAAAACATGAAAACTTCGAAGTGATACAGCTCGATAAATTATAATTTTTTCTACAAGTTGAATAAACTTGCAAATACTAATTTATATGTTGCAATATTTCGGCGCTGCATAAAACAACAAGTGTCTGCCCGACGCGTACTCAATTTAAGGACGAACTTAGTTATTGCAACAGACAGCAACAGAAAACCCAAAGTCACCGAATTACGCGCCCCAAGTATCTCTTTGGTTTAAGAAGAAAGTCTTTAGGCCTCTACTACGTCTTGAAATATGTTCAATTAAATTTTAATGTGTTTAATATTCGAAGAAAGAAAATCACACACACACAAACACACTCACTTGGCTAAACGAAAAACTTTTTTATATACAGCACACACATATACACACACTTGCACACACACACACAACCGCACACATACGTAAACGAAAACTCGCAATACGGCAAGAGACAACGCGTTAGATACGAGAGATAATATAAAGCGTTTCCGACAAGATTCCAAACTCAACTAAAAGCATTTGCACAGTGCCAAGTTCCTAGAAGACTGCACAGCACACCCGACAGCAAAAAGGATTTCAGCAAATATAATAGCAGCTGCGCGCTGAGAGCCTTCGTCTTCTTGATAAACTGCGGACAGGGGAATGCAAACAGCAGGCTGTATGGCATATAAGGTACTACCTACTATGGTAGCAAAAAGTTCCAACGCATTCAGGCGCATGTGCACGACAGAGTGTTGGGCCCACACACACACACGCACACACACTGACAGGACGAACGCCCAAAAGTATGCTACGCCAATGTACACATTTGTTCCCCTCATACAGTTTGCCTTGTGCTTGGGATTATTATTTAACCATCTTATTGAATTGAGAGCCATACGACAAGTTGTCCTAATATTTAACAATTAATTTGTGGTACTGAAACGATTTAATTCGTATTCGCAATCTTGATTAAAGAGATATTGGATATTAATCAAAATGCTACACTTGCATTACGAAACATTCAAAAACTAACATCTCCGCTCATCAACGAACCAATTCATTCTTTTAATTCATTTGGATATAATTTCTCTAGTATTATTTTTAAATCGATTTTTACATGTACTATACCAACTACAGAGGAGCATTAATCAAACAAAGTACCGATAGTCACAAAAGAGCCTATTACAGTAATTTAAAATCAGGAAGCCCATTCTTTTGATAAGAACCTCATATACAGATGCAGTCTTTAAAAAAAATTCAGGATTCTATGTCGACACCATCTGCTAAAACCGAGATTTTATTGAAAGAATCGTGGCAAAAATATGAACTGCTCCAATCCAACATTATCTGTTGTATTCTAATCTTTGGCCTGAAAAATCTGATTTATTCGTCTTATTTTTGTTACATTACAAAGTGAAAGATCGTAACCTAAAAGGCTCACGAGCATTGCGATTAAAAAATAAATAAAACGCTTGAGTCTTAAAAAACATTTCCAAGCAGTTACTCCGAAGAGCCTATAAACTTACGAGTAATGTCCCCCACTATTATGACAATTGCATATTTGTGAAATATGTTAAACCGAACTATTAAAAACCAAATCAATTCAAATATTATACAAAATAAGTTTTCAAAGCATGATAGCGTTTACGTATTTCTCTTGCGGTTTGATACACAAAGGCTGAAAGCATGTTTTTTCCATAAAATCCAGTTGACCATTTTACTTCATAATTTTCGCTGTGACAAAAGGCTAAGACAGTTAGTAAATTTTGTAAAGATTACAGGGGCGTGACAGCATGAAGAACATTATAATCATTGTGTGTGTGTGTGTGTGTGTTACCAACTGCACTGCACAGTATTTGACACCTTGAATGCGAAACTTGCTTGGAACGTTAGCAAAATGAATGAATGGCTTAAAATTCAGAGCAAAAGCAGATCAATACTAACACACACGCACACGCTACCATTTAGCCCGTCCAAGAGCTGCGTTGGCAGGTAATTGGATTTCAAACAAACTATAAATATGCTGGTCACACGCACAACCAACGTCCACGACATCATTTGATGTCAGTCACTTAAGCGTTGAAAACACAACAACAACAATAAATACGAGAACGCCAAAGAAGTAGAGCACAATCAAGTGTTAGGACCAAACAACGCATATCCTTGTTAAGTGAAATTAATGAGTATTTTGCTCTAGAATTCGCAGCAGCAAGAAATTGTTTGTACATTTTAATAAGATTTTACATAAATGCAAAAGATAGATAGCACCTAAACTTGTGTAACAACAAATAGCTCCCTCAAAGAAAACGACAAGCAAGGACAACAAAAAAAGGAAACTATACTAGTAAATTCAGATGAATGTCCCATGAATTAATATCTTTTAACTATATCTCGAGGATATTCCAAGTAGTTGGCAATTAAAGTTTAAAACACTTAATAAATTAAGTCCTGGATTTTCTACTATTTAGATAAGCTACAAAGAGAATGACTAGCCTAAACGACTCGAATACTTAAACGGCCCAAAATGCTGAAATTATTATTAGTTACATATCCACGATCCTTGGTGCCTTTAGAAACTTTAAAATTTAACTTGCCTAAATAACTGTCAGCCAGTCCTAATTCGATGTATATATATATATAATTGTATGTTAGCGAAATTGTTTTGTTCTATAATTACGAAGCTAAGGCTACAACAGCAACCAAGCGTTATTATAAATCAATAAAACTCTCCTTTTGCACAATCTACAACAACGTTGTTACAGAATTAAACCAAAGCCCAAAACATAACCAATGTGTGTGCGCGCGTGGGTGCGTGTATATTATAAAATTATAAATATATATCAATGTATCACCATTATATTATAAATTGTAAAATCAATGTGCTACAACAAACCGTTTGCTGCACGCTTTTGGCTGCCAAAAAAACATTTTACTTGAGTGATTGCTTGTTGATTGACTTATCAGCAGCATCAACACTTTCTTGGGTATATCCTGAGCTGTTCCTATCTAATTTCTATGCGCAATGCGGTAACTGCAAACTCAAAGAAATTGGAAAGGACTCTAACTCTGCTCAGACACTCTGTAGCTTATCCTATTCTCATCTCCTAGATCCCGTAAGGTTGTTACAGGTACATTTGCATTAACAACCAAATTTATAAACTGTTTTCGCAATAGTTATGCATCACTGCACTTTGAAACTATTGTGAACGCATTTTCACACATATTTTTCTTGCTAATTATTATTATTCGTTGCTCTTGAATAAAAATGTTTTTTAAGTTGGTTTAAAACTATTGACTGAATGTCCATAAAGATGGGGAATATTTACATAAAGCTAGGAAATCCTTTGATACCTCTCAGCGTAATTTAGAAATTTTTGGGGTCGAAAGTGAATTTGGCAAATCCTGCCAGTTTAAGGTTTGTGCAGCGGTTTATCAAGCAAAAAAAAAATCGCTATTAACTGTAAAGTTCTTTTCGAAAAGAACAGGAACCTATACTTTATAGCCAAATCCGAACGGCGATGTCTTTAATTAATAGATTTACTAAGGCGAATAGTGTCTGCTAGCTATGCCAAAGTAACTTTTTGGAAGATTAGCATCTGTGACAATTTTGCCACCATTTGACGACGTTCTGTTCGACATTTGCAACAATTTTGAAAAAGCAAGTCGCTCGATTCAGAAATGAGCTTCTTCCAAAATAGTGCTTTCTGCAGACACTATTTTGGAATTTTTTAAGTGCCACATAACTTATATGCAGTTACTTACATATCTGCGATTAAGTTGTCGCTTGAATAGGAAATCTAATCAAAAGTCGATGTATTTTCATATATGTATGCATATAGTTGGTATGAAGCCGAACGGAACATATGTACATAAAATACATAGTACGTATGACATGTAGAGAGAAGCATAAAAAAAATATCAGCAGCCAAATGAAAGGAAAAAAAAAACACACCAACAACTCACATTTGACGGCAAAATTTAAAAATAAACTATGAATAAAAGTTTAAAAAGCAAAAGAGAGCAAAGCTAGAAACTGAGCATTTGTGCGTGCGTGTATTTATGCATGTCGCTGTGGCTCTTCTATGTTAAAATACATATGTATGTACATAGAGGTATATACATACATATATACGCTTAATGAAACACACATGCCCAAAAAAGCAAGATAGGTGCGAACACACCCAGCTATACAAATCCAGAATTTATAGTCATTGATAGCTTTAAAAATCAATTGAAAATGTCGTCAACCAACGTGCTTGTTTCTGTTTAGGGTTAGGCGGCGACGGTTAACTCTAAACTGAAACTGATCATGTTTACGCTCTCTTGCCACACTTTCGACAACGACCGTCGTACAGAGCATTGCACCACCAACCACACGGCATTGACAAATACGTAAATAGAAATATAAAAAACACATTGACCCTTTGGCTTTGTGGTTCGACTTTTTGGCTGACAACTTGTTTTGGCCGGTTGCGCGCAGCTACACATTGATAACTTTTAAACTGTGTCTGCTTTTTGGCGCCGCGCGTTTTTGGGTCAATCTTCTGACAAAAAAAAAAAAATAAATAATCAAATAAATTAAACAGAGCAGAACACAAACGATTGTAACGTAGGGCGTCAGTACCTCCCGCTGCCCAATTTGGTGTTTTGGCCAGCCTAAACGCTGCAGGACGTAAGTTAAGTAAAGCCACTCCCCTGCAAATGACTGCTCCACCACTAACCATGTGCATTGCTATGCGTCATGTCTGCGGCATTTGAAACATGTCGCAAAAACTACAACAACTAAAACGAGCCACTTGCGAGCGCCTGCAGAGGCGAGACAGCAGCGGGTAGCAACTTGAAATCTTGTAGCCAATAAATTTAACAAAAGTGGCAATAGCGGCAGTTACCAATATTGGTATATAATAACGGCAAATAGCATTTGAAATCGTTTCTAGAATTCGTGTTGACGGCAACTGCAAGACATCTATATGTGCATGTGTGTATACACATATATATATATACAATATATCTATATATATATATATATATATTATATGCTTGTTTGTGTGTGCTTGTAAATCCACCATACCGGGCGGCTATAATAAACTCAACACACCGGACGGTTAAGCACATCAAAGTATTTCATACATCGACCCCTGCTCTCTCTCTCTCACACACACACACACACACACACACACAAACGACAGCAGGGTGACTCAGGCAGCATGCGCACTAGTTAATAACATTCCGATGCTGCAATTGCACTTGACCACATCTTTAGGTGTATACGGCGGCTTTTGTTGTTGTTGCATGCAATGCGAGTAGGCAGCAGCACAGGGCGCAGCAAGTCTTGCGTGCTTGCCACCGAAGTGCGCAACAGTGGTATAAAAATAAGCGCAACTGCGTGTGCCCATACATATACATTTATATACATGTATATATGTATGCATATGCTCGAAAGAGAGAGATAGCGGCAGAGAGAGCGCGCGCACGCACACAGCAACAGCCGAACGAGTCAAACTATATAAGCCACCATGAGCCGTGTTGAATTCAATATGAAAAAAATTAGCCGCATGCGCCGTTTGTTTGCGTGCGTGTGTGTGTTGTATGTGTGTACGTAGACGTGGTGAGTTGGGTCAAGCAAATACCTACAAAAAAAAATCTGTATGACTATGTTATTTGCACACTACGCATATTATAAAAAAAAAACTAATTAAAAATCAATATTTATTGCAAATGCTTTTTACAACCAACTGCATATTAACTACGCAATTCTACAAGCGTTGCCTGCATGAGTATGTGTGTATAGGCGTTTGGAAAAAGTTAACACACACACACACGTATGTGCATGTGTGTGCGCCTGTGTATCTCTATTTGCCGCTAAGACGAAGACCGAAAAGCGGTTGACGACTAAAAGCGCCAAGAGGAGGAGCACACACGTCGAACGAGCGCGAACCCAAAGTGCCTCAGACTGTATGCTGTTCCAACCAAATACGAAGCTAGCCACACTCTCTCACACACACACAGAGACACATTCACACACACTACCCACGGAAAACGGGCATATTTTTGCACATATTCACACAGTTCTCAACATTTTTCGTCTTTTTGCGTAGTATTTTATCGATCGTTCATGCCAGCGTATGAAAATTCACTTATATTTTCGGTATAATTTTATGCATGTGCACCGATTGCAGCTGCACGTGTGCTTGTACACAATATTAAATATTATTTGCAGTTCATATATTTTATTTAAATTTATTTAAGCTTCATTATATGTTTCATTAATGCAAAAAGACGCTACTTACATTCGAATCACTCGAAACGACAACGACGACTACCAACGAATGAAAGGCGCACGACTAAAAGTGACGGCAAATGTTGCACACCAGTTGGTAGTGTAACTGTGTGTGTAAACACATATATACACACACAGCGGCAATGCACATGCGCGCGAAAGAGCAAACTAGCGCGGTTCAAGCGACTAAGTGAAATAACAACATGTCATCCGTGGTGTTGCCAACCCAAATCTGCTGCAGACACATTGTGGCGTTGCCAGGTGTAATGCAAAAAAAAATGCGTTGGTTTTTAAAAAATGTAGCACGTCGAGCAAACAGCGCACACAGTAACAAGGTTTTCGACAGTTTCTTATCAAGCGACATGCAAGTTATTTATTATAGTTTAAGCTTCGATAAGACAGCTAAGCACGTTTAGCTTGCAATATAAAGAATTGCGTGTAAGTACTCTAAAGCAATGGCACGTGACGCTAGTTTATTATGTTGTTTATGCGTTTGTTCATTTAAATGCCCATTACTGCAAAAGCAATTGAAGTTGACCAACACACGTGGATTTGTATATATGCATGTACACACGCCCACACATATACTACATACTCTTACGCCGTTGCCGTAGACGATTTTGAGGCCATTTACTGGCTATGCTTGCCTATTGCAGCCGCTGTATGACGCATGCTACTACAATGTTTTCCCCCTAAGTCGATGGGTTTGTAAAGTTGACATACGCTGGCGTCAATTGTGAGCAATTGTCGTTTAATTGAGTAATTCGTATGAGACGTACATGCAGCGTGTGCATGTGTTTGCTATTTGTGTATATAAATATGATTTTTTAGGTATAGCGTGCATAACTTTAATGAAATAATACTATGCGAAACATTAAGTAACAACTATAAGTCTTAAAAACTCTTAATAGGCTCACTGCTTATCTCCGCATAGATTACGCTGATATTTCAAACAGCTAGGGCGGTGCTTATCAAGTTCTGCTTGTTTATGATAAGCGCATTAAAATGGCTTTAATGTTAATGTCATTGAAATTACATTGCCGTTTAAAAATTAACTGATGAAATGTCATTCTTACTTAATTATACCTGGCAATGCTCTTGCTTTTGGAACGACATTTTCACGAGAAAAGCATTACGTCATCAGCGTCCTATTTGTTGGCTGCACAAACATTAAATCTCATGGCATGCGGGCGACACATTCCATTACAAAATTTCATTTTTAACAGCATAAAATGATTATCAATCGAATACCATACAAAACGCTGCAATTTAGCTAAAGTGTCACTCGCTGACAACTCATACATAAACTGCGCAGTAACATACATATTGTAATAAAATCTCAAATTGACCTCTTATCCGTTGCGCCGGTAACTATTTTCCGCAAATTCTTATTACTCTTACATTAAAATGTATTAAAGAAAAATCAATTTTGATACAAAAGCAGCAAGAAAATACGGGTTAGCTGAGTAGAGCATGGCACATAAGCGCTAATACACAAATCGCACATCGTACAGCATATTCATGGGCAACACAATATGTTTCACTTGCACTATGTCACACACGGCATTCAATTGTTGTCTTATTTGCAGTTGAACTTACTCAGTTTTTGGGAATTAATGAATAATTTACGTGCAAACTTCTGCAAATTGCCGGTTGTTTTTTCACCAACTTCACTGCGCAACTTTCCTAGAGATGTGAACGATGCAAAGACAACACAGCATTGGCACTTTGGTAGCTCTATTGTGAACACGTAAATATCGGTTTGTGTATCGTATATCGATTAGATCAAGAAAAAGGAAGTTTGGTTAATTTTACGTCACATATTTTTTGGCCAAACCAAAAATAAAAGTTACAAAGCTTCATAAATTCACAACACATGCGCTTAATACTTTTCTAAATCCGAACTCCTCAACTTTAGCTGAACTTTTTGTTACCGACTAAAACCTGCCTATCGATAATAACTAATATCGATTACGTTACTTGTATTTACTGCATCCCTGATAGTCCCGGCTGCACGTGTTTACCTCGTATTTAAAAAGAAGTAAAGAACATTTCACCAAACTCTCAAATATGCCGCGCTCCAAACGTGATAAAAAGAGTAAGTTTTTGTACAATAAAAATCGATCTTCATTGCTTACTTTAAAACAAAATGCTCCATTTACAGTTTCTTTGACTAAGACTGACCGCAAAGGTCTCGCATGGAAACAGCGCATAATTGACGACATCAAGTTTTGCGTAGAAAAGTATCCAAATATTTTTGTTTTCCAAGTACAAAATATGCGTAATAATCTTTTAAAGGATTTAAGACAAGAGTGGAAGCAAAATTCTCGCTTTATCTTTGGCAAGAATAGAATTATGCAAATTGGCTTGGGCCGCACAAAATCCGAAGAAGTAGAAACAGATCTACACAAGGTATGTTTAATTAATCTATTGACATTTCTTGTGTTAAGTAAAAACGTGGCTCTCTGTATCCAAACACAGCTTTCTAAGCGACTTAGTGGTCAAGTTGGTTTGCTTTTTACGGAAAAATCCAAAGAGGAAGTACTAGAATGGGCCGAAAATTATTGGGCAACTGAATATGCGCGTAGCGGTTTTGTGGCAACCGAAACTGTGGTGCTGCCAGCTGGGCCGCTTGAAGAGTTTTCGCATTCAATGGAACCACATTTACGTTCCTTGGGTATGCCTACTAAGCTGGAAAAAGGCATTGTTACAATTTACAGTGACTACACAGTATGTGAAGAGGGCAAAGTCTTGACTCCTGAGCAGGCTCGCATACTTAAATTGCTAGGCAAGCCCATGGCACAGTTTCGTTTAACAATGAAATGTTCATGGACAAAATCTGATGGTTTTCAGCTGCATGTGGATGATAATATCGCCGACGAAACACAAACCGATAGCGCCATGGAAGAGGACGAAGAAGACAATCAGGAGGATAATGAATAATTAGTTTTAATTAATGTAGAATTTAAGTTAATGTATATACTTAGTTATGTATACCGCTTAATGATAAAAACTATTTTGTCAGAAGTTCTAAATCCGTCGTAATCAGATGTTGAATTGGGTTGGCAGGATCATAGCTTTATGCTGATGAAAGATTGCCACTGCCGCTGCCCGCGCTTTTTTTTGTTGGTCGATAGGCAATAACGTAACGTTGTGCTACAGGTAAGGGCTCGGCATAGCCATTCATATATGAAGAGTCTTCGAAGAGCACCTCGTAATCCTCAGTTGCAGTCTGCGGTAAGCGATGCACAATCGCCTTGTAAAAGCAAGTAGTTTGTGGATACAAAGCCATAACTGCAGATAAATTTTTATTACATTGAGATATTTTTATGAAAATTGAACAATTTACCAACTGTTTCCTTTGGGAAAAGCGCATGTCCGTCGGTCTCTGGATTCGCTCGCATCAATGGTAGAGGAATTACTTTACGCTTGCTTAAGACATGGCGATCCTTTTGCTCTTCATCGATATCAATAACATCGTATTTGTTTTGCCGGTGCAAGAACTGTACTACTTCGGCTAGTATCCAATTCTCTTCCTCGTCAATGCCTTTTGCTAGAGCAGCAACATTGTCGCCCACTTTGGCTACATAACTGCTGTCAGCGGGTATGGCACCACAAAGCGCTGGTGCTCGCTCACCGGGCTTACCAACAAACAAGGGCAATGTCTGTGCCGACAACTGTACCATTTTCATTAGCGCGCCGCGACGTATGGCCTCCTTATTACCGGCATTTCGTGCTTGTATACGCCGTTCATTGCGAATATTGCGTATTTCATGTATTTTGCCAAGCGCTGCTCTAATAGTAGCCTCCTCTTGGGCAGCCTCTTGCATTGTTGCCTTTAATAATGTCTTTTGCTTCTGGTTTGTTGTCTGACCATGTTGAGCACGAACTAAGCTAGCAATTGATGCCTCAGCGCGACGCCGCTCCTCATCAACCTTATGAATATGTTGTTGAATGTCCTTTAGGCGATCCTTTTTATATGATGGTTATTAAAGTTTAATTCTTAATGCATAGTTCATAGCTTGCTTACCTGAATTTGTTGTGCCGCACTTTCAGCGGTTAGTGGCATTTCGTTATAATTGTAATTTATAAAGTACAATATTTGAATATAAATAAAACTTGACTTTATTTAAAATCCTTTTATTGCAAAAAATAGAGAAAACGATAACTTGTCGATATTTGATAACCAACACCGAGAAGCAACTTGGTAGTTCGTTATCGATATTTGCTTGAGCGTGTATCGAATTGTAAGTTTTTAAATACATTTATAAAATGGTATGCCAAGGAACAGAAGTTATTTCAAATCTTAATATGTTACGACCACAATTGGTTAGAGATAAGTTTTTATAATATCAAGAAAAGAGCATTTACAATTTTTAAAGGAAACAGAAATGAAGCCTTTGGCAGGATTGAATCAGTTTTCTATAAGAGATTAAAAAGACCAAAATAAATCATAATGATCTGACGCTGTGGTGAAACAACTTGGACTAAGATTTTATACATACATGAAAACAATAATAAAGAAATAAATTGACAATCAGATGCGTTAAAACGAATCAAATTTGAAACTTCGTGACCACGTTAAAGTGTATTTAACATTGTATTCTAAGCGAACAAAATTTTGAATTGCTAAAAATGTTTCCAATGCAGTAATCCCCAACTAAATTTGTAACTTAAAGCTTTTAGGTGCGCATCGGTTTTAATCATTTTTTTTTCGATCCTGCCATCATCGCCCAGTCGAGCCAGACATACTATATTTCGTCGTAAATTGTAAATAAAATACATTCATTATTTGTCTTTCGAGTTCAGCTTTTAGGCACCTCCCAACAATTTCATTAGCTATCGAATGATGAGAAAAATCTTCCGAAAAGTTTTTAAATAAGTTGATAAAAGGATATATTGTGTTCCTTAACCAATAGAAGAGCTCGTATAATATTTTATAAAGAATTCATTGAAATTCCATCCGTTTTCTTCAAAATATAAACATATATATTCCAAAAATAATCAAAACAAAAAACATAAACAAACAATTTTTGAAATACGATTTTACTTATTTTAAACACGCAGCTAGATCAACATATAACATTTCAGAAAGGTAGACGTAAAATATATATATTGTAGCATATCTAATATTTTATTACAAATGCATTAAAATACATAGGGGTTCGGTCAAGTAGGTGACTTTAGTTTGTTCTATTTCGTTACTTATTAAAATATTCCTGAGCCAATTAAATAATATAATTTCGTGAGTCTGTTTGCTTTCCTTACTACCCGTCCTTATAAATAGTTCTATCATATTGTTTTCACTTCCGTAAACAGCCAAATGCCCATGCATATCGGCATCGCTGTTTTCGTAAGTTTTATTTTGTCGTTCTAAATAAATTTTTTTCTGAAGTCAGCTTTTCTAGTCATTGTCCATTTTTAATCTATCTGTAACACCTTGTTGTACTCCTAGTCTGTTCACATTAAAAAACCTTTTTAAAAAAGTTCAAGAAAACTTAGACATCCATAAATATTCGATTTTAAGAGCAGAAAGTTTCATTTTCTTCAGAACATTTTAAAAAAATTACCTTCTACAGAAATTCTAAGCAGTTTTTTACTTTTGTTAATTATAAATGTCACGAAATAAGGTAGATTTATACAACTCATGGGAATTTTTCAAATATTTATTCTTATGCTCAACACAGATAATACTTGATGTCATAAATATACAATAACTTGAACATTAAACTAAAACTAAATAAAAAACACTTTAAAAGCAAATTATAAAAATGTTTTACAATTTAGGCATTGTACGTTACTTTAAGTTTAAAATATAATTTAAAAATTAATTACAATTAAAGCAACAATTAATGGCTTTAAAGGCACTCGAAGCATAATTAAGTGTTTTACGCGTGTTCCCTCGATGGACGCAGTGCATCAAAAAGGCGCAACGATTTACTACACAATTTAGCATTCCGTTAAGGGCGGAGCACTATAGTCTGTTAATATGACCAACACCACGGAACCCTCCTGGTCAACTGCATCTTCTTGGGACACACTCACAACAGCATTGCTTGTCAACGTTGGCGTGTCCACTACTTCTGCATCTAGGTTTGCTGTGGCTGCATTGAATAAAATCTCCAATGGTATTTCATCCTCTAAGGCAGCGACCGGTAGTAACTCATCATTCTCGCTAATGTCTGCGCTTGTATCGATTGTCTTCGTCAGTTCAATATCACCTTTTGTCTCAATGTCTTCTGGTACCAAATCTTCCAAAAAATGCTGCATATTTTCCCCAATATTCACATCAACCGCCCCAACGAAATCCTTATGTTATTTGCCAGCAAGTAACGCCGCATTAGGAATAGCCGGTACGGTGCAACCAGCTTCCATATGTTCGATAACCTGTTGCTTCAGTTGTGCCACATGCTCCTTAAGATTCTTAACAATGCCAGCTAAATCGGAGTTTTCTCCCTTTAGCACTTTGACGCGGTCTTCCAGTTTCGATATACGCTCCAGCTTGCGTTTGCGGCACTTGGAAGCCGCCACACGATTGCGTTGCCTTTTGCGTTCCAATTTAATTTTTTCCTGCGTCTCCATGTCGATTGGACTGACTGTGGGTGAGCCAGCAGTGTTTTGAGGTTCATCTTTGATAACCGGGAATCCCTCTGAATTTATATTGAGTTCAAATTGAGAAGCTCAAGCATTTTTTATAGTTTAAACATACCCATATTCGTGTAAGTAAAGCTACCACCGCTTATGCCATTATTGACGGCTGTCATTGTTGTGTTGTTTACTGTGGGGTTGCTAGTTGTTGTACCATTTGAATTGTTCCCGAGAAATTCTTGTGATGTTTTGCTGGTGCGCAAGTTTTGAAGCGCGTCCTCGAAACCCTTGCCAAAAGCTTCCTGTTCGGATGTCACTGTGCCAACCTTTGTAGGAAATACGGTGCCTGGCTGCGGTGTTTGCAGCAGATTACTGGAGAGTAGAATTTTTTCCAGATCTGGAGTATTCAAGACTTTTCCCTGCAGATCTGGTGAATCGATTAATAATGGCGCTACAGCCTTTTTGTTTTTAGAAGATTTATTAAGGTCCAAAAAAGCTGGCCGCTTATTCACGTTCGGTGTTGAGGTGCTGTTTGGTGTTTGAAATTCCATGGAAGTTTCGTCTGTGCCAACTGGCTCAGTTTTGGGTACTATTGGTGCAGGGCTAGCGGAAGTGTTGGCAGTAGCTGCAGATACGACCGTTTTCATTGTTTTGCTTGCTAAAGTATGACGTCAGACTGCAAATATGAAAAAAAACAAGATAATTTTTAAGCACTTACTGTCGACGTGATAACTTGTTTGAGCTGATGAGTCATCGTGCAGACTTACCCGCAGAAGCAGAACAGCCACAAGTATGTTTTTTTTTTTTTAATTGGTATTGCCCTTTGATAAAACGAAATTGATTTATGCAGCTGTTTTTGTTGGTTGACACAGCTTTATTTAGTTTACTTTAGTGTTTTTCGGAAAATGAAGTCAAACTTGCGAAATTAGTAAGAAAATTGCGTTTTAGTTACGCTTACGAAATGTTTGCTATGTGCTTCTTCTGCTCTTTTTGTCAATAATTTGAGGGTACAGCGATTAATTTAAAAGACGATAAACGATATACACAATAGTTACAAATCTTTTTGCTGTAGATAAGGTTTTTGCTTAATTATTGCAAATATGTGTATTATAAACTTTAAACTGTACAACTACATTTTTGAGTAAATAAAATTGCATTTTTTTCTCTAACGCTGATGTACAAAGTTAGACATCGATACTTAAGGTGTACGAAAACATCGATATAACTTGATATCGGTATGCAACATTAGCAGCGCTGCTCCTTTTCCGCTTAGCTGTCAAATACGTAGGTAGCAAATAAATAGGAATTAAATTAGTAATCTTAAAATATCCAACAAAGTGTAAATAATCAATGATAATTTTGTGTTTTAAAATAGTTAACTAAGCTTAAAGTAAATGCAATAATGAATATTTCTTAATTTCATGCACTGACAACCCATTTGCTGGCTTTGGAATTCCGTGCAGTTTGATATTTTGCAATGGCCAAGTCAAAGAATCATACCAATCATAACCAAAACAAAAAGGCACACCGTAATGGTATTAAGCGGCCAATGCGCAAGCGTCATGAGTCCACTTTGGGTGTAAGTACAAATAAACCATAACTTACGCGCAATTAATTCATTTGGCGTCTTCTTGATGTGCAGATGGATGTAAAGTTTCTGATCAATCAGCGCTACGCTCGCAAAGGTAATCTTCCACGCGAGGAAGCACTGCAAAAGTACAAGGAACGTGTTGCTGCCCAGGCCAACAAGCCGAAGCCCATCAAATTGTAAATTCCCTAGTTGACTGAAGTGCGCGTCGTGGAATAAAAAACACTTTTTACAAACGTAAAATCATTTATTTTTTGTTGAGTTTTTAATAGTAAACGCTTAAGACCTTGTGGAATGGTATGTACTCCAGTTCACTGGCATGCTGCCGGCGATAGTCCCAAAGGAACTGATCAATAAGTATAGAGTTAACATGCTCGACCGACACATCTGGATGCTGCTGTTTAAGCTGCAATATCACTGCATCTTTTACCTGTTCTATGATGTAGATGGAAGCGCCGCGTATTTCCACCTCCATAGCATCACCGTTTTGCAGAATCGTGTCCTTCTTAAGCAGCTCCAATAGCTCGGACTTGTACTCTAAGCTACCAAAGTGTACTAGTACCTGCGGTATGCGATAGTCCGCAAACATGGTTATGTGTTGTATGTCATCAAAGCTGCCTAGCCCTGTGCCGCGATAGCAGGACCACAAATCGCCAATCAGAATTTGTGCACGTTTATAAAGGGATACGCGTGCGCCAGCGTAATCAGCTTCATCGCGAAAGCAAGGAAACTCGTGAACCACCAGTTGCAACAAACGCAACGCCGAATGATTAGCCGCTTTAACAACATTCTCAAAATTTCCCTCCCATTTTTCAAGCAGGCGTTTACCCACTTGATGTAGACATTCTAAACGTTTTTCGAAGAGTGGAATCTTGGTTTCAACATCATCGGGTCGAAAAATGTGCTGCAGTTGGTCTTGATCAATTTGCGAGAAATATGTCGCATTGGTGATGTCTATACCTTCAGCAATTGCGCGATTAACAGCGGCACATAGCGCAAAGTATCCCGTATATCCATTTACCTTGTATTTAGTATAATCAGCTGCGGAAGCAGTACATTTAAAATTTTGCACCTTTAAATTAGCCAAACAACTTACTCGGTGTCCAAAAACAAAAGTTCAGCGTATCGACAACGAATATCCAGTTGGGAGCATGTTTATCAGTTGCTCGCGGATGTAGCTCATGCTGCGAAAAGTTTGCAACATTTATGCGCCCTGCGACCACGCCATTAACAATCTCCTCAGTGAGACGCTCAATGCCTTTAGGTAAAACTTGTAAAAATTTGGCATTTTTTATAATAAATTCGCCAGATTCACGTGGTGTGAGGATCGTCATCTTAAATGCCGGCGTTTCTGAGTGTGTGTGCGTGTGCATGTGTGTGTGTTTTTTTTTTAAATGTGGCAACGCCAATGATGCGACTCTTTTTAGAGTTGTTTGGTGCCAATTTTTTAATAACTGCGGTAATGTTTGCATTAAGTTTATAACTAAGAGCAGTTTAATAATTCTTTGTTTTGTGGCGCTTAAAGCAAAATATCTTTTGCATTAAATCGATGTAAAAACTATCGTAACAAAAATCAGGCACTATCGTTAGTCGAAGTTATCGATAAATAGTATACAGCAGCAATTGCCATTCGCCTATTGTTGTTGTACTAAAGTGGACGGATATGCCGCTTGTCGCGCTTCAATTATTTTATTAGTAAAAACATATTTACTAAAGCACGCAAATGCATAAGATACGAACTAAACAGCAACAAAAATTAAAGTTCTTTTAAGTATTATACAAGCAAAGTGCTGGCAAAATAGTATTGCAAAGTGTGCAACATCTCTTTCGGGCAGTGTGTGTTGTCGTTGCTACTCTGCTAAACTGCAAATACACGTATCTATATACACACACACACATACAAACGCAACTACGTATTTATATTTATTGTTTGTCGCGCATTTTACATAAACCTTTCGAAGAGACACAAAAATCAAAATTAAAACTTTGTCTAAAGTATTATAATGCAAACTCGTTTCTTTTATTGTTTTTGTCAAGTGTTTTACCTTTATTGACATTTTCATTGTGCGCCTTGAAGGCTTCCAAGAGTTATAACATACACGTGCGCATTTTTCACACACTAAAAATACCCACACACCCCCACACACACACGAACATAGACAACAATCAGCTGTGCTCAGCTGTCATTTGTTGTCACTGCTTATTGATCCTGTGTGTGCGCTCTTCTGTGTCTTTTGTCAGTTTTATGAAACAAAGTGAATAAAACTATTTGTTTCAAATATAATATACATTAAAGCATTCGGGCTCAACAGGTGAGTGTTTTAGTAATAGTTGTAATTGTGCATTAATTATTACGTAGCAGGCAACATTAGTTTTACTGGCATTGGCAGTATTTAGTGCACATTACCATATAAAACCTTTAGTTTTGTATACAAACTGAGACCTATTTTTTGTTGTATAATTTGCCTAAAACGTATTAGCATAAACCACAAAAGTTTGTTGTTGGTAAGTAAAGTACAGAGAGTCGCAGTCCCTGACTTGGCGCTGGCTAAAACGTGCTAATTTATTAAATAAATTTAACTTATACAATTTGACAAATATGCGCATGCAAAGCATGAGAGTACAAAAGAAATACATTTTTAGCAAACTTTCATAATAAATTTGCTCTCTTAGTAGTGAACAAATGTGTATATACATACATATATGACCTTTATTATTCATTTCTTAAACAACAAAAAATATGAACAATTACTTATATTATTTGACAAATGGCCAAAATAGACAAAATCTGTTATTGTTATAACGCTATAATTAATTATATACACAACTGAGGCATATATTGATTGATTGAACTACGTTTGCTTTGAACTTTATCTGTCATAATTGTGCGGTTTATATTGCTTTAATCAGCGTTACATACGCACATACAAGACGCAGCTACTCTTTATCTTTTCAATTGTTATTCATTTTTCAGTTATAAAGCTGTATAGCTTACAGCTGAAATTCTACAATTGTTTTTTTATTTAATTTTCTGATTAATGGGGAGCTAGCCTTCGAAGCATTTCAGTGAACCAAGAGAGTTCATAAGCAAATAGGCTATTTTTTTTTTAACTTTCTTGTTTCACTGCAGCACAATAGTTATATTATATAATACTACATTGTTTTAATTTATTTGCCAGCAAGCTAGTAAAATGTTTATTTAACTATGCACTCATGTGCAGCAGCTTAACTTTTAATCGAAAGCTCTATTGTTGCGTTGCCTTAGGTACACTTTATCTTAAGCTTTTCAGTCGCTAAATAAGCTAATAATAATAATATTTCTTACTCTTTATGATAACAATTAAGCTGTCAGAGAGTATGTACCATATTGTAACATATATGACTATCAAGTGCTAATTTGTTTATGCTACAAGCAATTTGTTGACCAATTTTTTTCCGCCTTTCCCACCCGTACTTGAATTTTTAATTCGTAATGCTACTCATCTGGTTGAATTGAGATTTTCATTAAATTAATACTAATTCGCAAGATAAGCACGATAAATTATGAAATGTATAAACTAGATATCAAAAGCTGTCGACAGCCTTATAATTGTAGCTGCTGCAGTACGCTTTTGTGCTTCCAAGTGGATGGTACAGCCCATGATCTTTCGATTCATTTAAGAACCATAAAGAAGATGGTGGAAAATTTACCAATTTACTCCATTTCGCATATAATGGAATCCAATTTACTACAGACTGCCGGCAGCAGTGATCAAAGCGTTAGATCCAAGACTCAAGTAAGTCCGCATCTTGATTATTTTGTCTTGAAAATGCTAGAAACAGTTGAAAATAAATGCATTTAATTAATAGTTTAAAAAATTTTGAAAAAGTAATTTAAAAGTTCAAGGTCAACAAATAGTTTCTTAAAGAATTTATGTGAACACTGTCATCACAGTTTTAGACTGTGCGTTTGGAATGGCTACAGTATATCTAACATATATTAAGATTGCTGCCAATTGTGTGTTGTCGAATTCGCAATACACTTACTACTCCGAATAGCAAAATTATTTTAAATAATTTATTTTAAGCCTCGCTTAACAAACTATAAATCTAAAAACGCTTTGTGAAACTGAAGAGTCTGGAATAGATTGCAAATTCAAAAATATAAATTTTCATCTATCCTTACGTAAAATAAAAGCTTAATCGAGAGTAAATGAAATTTCAAAATAGTTATTTTGCAAGAAGGTTCTATGTGCAATAAGTATTTTTTTTTACATTTTTTATTAATCGTCTAAAGTCTATTTAAAGATTTGGCATTTCTGAAATTACGAATTTGCGGCATAACTTGGAGAACTAAAGAAGATAGATATGTCCAATATATTGATACTTTATCATACTTGGGTTCTACCAATTAGCTTAAAACATGTTTTATTGTTTATAAATTTATTTCTGATCATTATAATAAAAATGTTTTTATAATTAATTTAGAACCTATATAGTCGATAAATAGAGAATGATAATTTTAACAAATTTAATTCAATAATTTAAATAAGCCTAAATCTAGTTTAAAAAAGGTAGATATACTAGGTATTAGTTCCTTGATAAGGTATGGAAAACTATGCCGTATTTAATTTTTTCGTATATTATTAATTGTTTTCAAAAACATTCGGCTGTGCTGCCATATCCGAAATTTGTTCTTGCATGCTTCCATTTCTGCTTCGACAATATTTTAGTAAATATACCTTAAAACATCGGTAATGAAAAGCGATATATTTTGCTTAATTGATTATTCAAGCTAAACGAAAACATAAAATGATATTAGAACGAATAATAAATAACTGAGAATGTCTTTTACATATTTAAGCGAAACACGCTTAATTTTTTGTGTAAACAATGAAAGTTACAATGTGTCTTTTTTCTAGCTGCAGTAAATTCTGAAAGTACCTAAATCAAATTTATTATTCGTTCAATGATTTTGTGCTTTACCCTGCACTACAATTATATTTATAGCATTACATTTTTTAAAATAATTATATCATTCCAATGTGTTTGGCGCGAAATTATGTCGATTTAAACAAAAAAGCTGATATGGTT
This sequence comes from Chymomyza procnemis, assembly GCA_035046065.1. Taxonomy (NCBI): domain Eukaryota; kingdom Metazoa; phylum Arthropoda; class Insecta; order Diptera; family Drosophilidae; genus Chymomyza; species Chymomyza procnemis. The sequence continues at coordinate 1,976,513 of JAWNOJ010000023.1, read as the reverse complement.
GTCGCAGTTTGTACAATTTCATTCTTTGTGTTAATTACATTTTATTTTCATTAAAATACTAGCACTTCTTCAGTAAAATAAAAGTGCTGTTTCAATAGTATAACTTTAGCAACAGATTTATTGCAATTAAGCAAAACGCTGCACATACACAAAAGTAACACAAAAACATTAGAATTTGCTGATTTTGTCCGAAAAAATGAATTCCAAACATTTATCACTTGAAATGCAAAATGAAGTTGCCATAAATTTAAAAATAAATGTAGTGCATTTTTATTTAAACAATTGGGTTAAATTTGCGAAAGAAATCCGCATAAAATCTATGAATTCAGAAATGGGAGCATGGCCGTTTGAATGTATAATTTCGGTGAAGAAAGAGTCAACGGGTTATGACAATTTAAATTATAGTTTTCAGCTCGAAATTTATATTTAAGCTATCATGGAAGTATTTCAGTGGACCAAAACAGTTCTTAAGCAACGGATGATGATAGATTGCACTGCAGACAAGCTCAACGTGTTTGAATTTGTCTTTTACTTGCGCCATATTTTATTTTATTGTGACTTAACGAATGAAATTTTCATTTTTGTTTTTATTATTTTTAAACAATCTTCTGTAAAATTATAATTAAAATATGCTCGTTGTATAATGTATATATTTTGCAATAATATTTTGTTTTTTGTCATGCAAAATTTCTTAGCACAATAGTGATATAGTTAGTATCGATTGTTTTAACTATCGAATGGCTACGTGCAACTTTAAGGCGGGTTTTTTCAAAATGCAGTTTCGCAAACTTATCTATCATATTCTGAGAACAGTTTAAATTCACTTGAAATTTATACAACGGACTCAGCACATGTAGTATATGCATAAATAACTAAACTAGCATGCCAAAGCAACAATTTCGAATACATTTTTTTAGTAACTTAAAAAAAACTAATGAAAAATTGTAATTGAAATTCGTTCTACATATTTTTGAAATGATAAAGCTACAAAAACTATATAAATCAAGGCAAATTATATCCCATATCACCTGCTTCTTCGAACACACCCATAATGCACATTATTAAATATCCGATAGCAGACGATATGGCTACAACTAGTAAATGCTGATCATGCTTTTCAAAGAGTATACAAAATTATATACAATAAATATATGTATGTCAACTCAATGACAAATCTTTTACTGTCTGCTACGAAAATACAAACGGCGGGAATTGGATTCTATATTTGTACATATATGTGTCTACTATGACGTTATTTTATTGAGCTGTTCTCAACGCAACAATATAAAGTTTATTTTCATGAACATAAAAAGAATTGAAGAACTTAGTTTTTATAAAGATTTCTTATTGTGAATGCTTCTGTGCTCGTAATAGCTGATATCCTAGGAGCTGGTTATTTTGATTGTTAATTTAAAAAAATGTATGAAATCTTTATTAGAGTCCATCAATTTGGTGCTTAAAAATGATTTCGACTGCGCTGCAAATAGTCCATAAGCTTTGGTATACTCTGTCAATTCGTTCGGTGTCTGACTAATAATTCTATCAGTATTAGCTTTCGTATCGCTATCTGGTAGGATTGTTATACGATCGAAGTGGCCAATTGACCTGTCCTAAACAGGAAATAAATTGTGGTGGCATGTGGCATTTGTCCCCAACTTATTGAAACCGCAAGTCAACTCAGTAGAAAGTGAGAGAGAAAGAAACTTAGTTAAAAAGTGAGTTGCTAGAAAAAAATAACAAGTTACCAAAAAAATCACCCTTTATGTTACCAATTTATTTGGGACATTATGCACATATTAGTGGATTTTTTGGCGAAATTATTTTTTTGCTATTCGTTGGCAACGAAACAAAGAAGTCGGACAATTACTTGTTATTGCGCATGCCACATATGGAAGGGCAAAATGAACAATGGATGATAATTTAATGTTTGTTATTGTCGCTTCAAATTTCTTCACTTCGGATTCTTGATTCATGCCAGTATATTTCAATGAATTTATCAAGGAATCAAAATGAAAATGATTTAAATTGTAAACTCACAATCGATTGCAAAACAGGCCAAATCTTTTGACAATTTGTAATCTGTTGATAGATTTCGTTTTAATTTCAAGCTATTCTTTTAATTTGTTGCTTGTGTATGGTTCGCTTAAAATATTGATCGAATAGTTCCCTATAAGAACATCGACGACGTCTTCCGTTTGCATTATTAAAGTTTTTATCTTGGAAAAGTGTATTCAACTTTCGTACATAGCTTAAATTGTTGCCAGTTTTCAGCTGTTTTATTGACTTGATCAAAATGCAAACGTAATTAGTTTACACAATAATTGTTTGTGCAAAGCAAATTAACATTGAATGAGATATAAAATTTTAATTTGCATAAAACTAAAAAAATCATTGTATATCGAGTAAATATTTGTTATACTTTTAGACGCAAATTATAGCCTAATTATTGTTATTCCATAGTTTTTTTTACAAATAAGATTACCTTTGGGGTTATACAATTTTGTTTATTTACGAGCAACAAACCAAGTTATGTAGCATTTTAATGTGTAAGCCTGAAAGTATACTTTGACTATGATGTGCCATATTGTGCAAATTTCTTCCTTTTTAGTGGCAAAAGGGTGCTTTCCTCTGTCGTTTTTATTAGTTATTAGTGTTCGTTCACCTCTCTCTCTCTCACTCTCTATCTTGTGGTAAAATAAACAAAGTGACGCACGTACACATTATATACTCTCTTTTTCTCTCTCTCTGCTTGTTAAAATTTGGTGTCTGCTTGTAAATGTATGTATAATCAGTGCTTATATACGTACTATATATATATATATACATATATATATATGTAAGCCTCAAATGGCGTCTGGCTTCGTCTGATGCCTAGCAAGCTTATCAGTCAACGAGATCATAAGTTAAACAAAATATAATAATAATATAAAAAAAAAACAAAAATAGAGCAATCGAGCGCTGTTAACAGTTATGAAGAGCGAAAATACTCACATTTGCCATGATTAATTGGCGCTAGTCAGTGAGAACCAGAAAAATTCCGATAACTAAATAGATTTTTATCAATCAACTATGTGAACTTGTATACCCTTAACCTAGAGTGCCGAAAATATGCCAACACTTTTAGTGTGAATACGTTCATGGTACAATATATCTTACAAATTAAGATGAAAGGATGAAGTGATCGGTTTTACACCCATTCTTCTCATATAAATATTTCGTTTTGACTTTATTATAAGTTATTGTTCCGTTCCCAAATTAATTTATTATTGTTGGCTTTTAGAAGCCTATTCTTTTTTTGTTTTTCTTAAACAAAAAGCAAGCATAACCCAGTTTTTAGTCCTATTTTAAATACATCATATAATCTAAAATCTAATTTCTAATTTCATTTTTATTTTCATAAAACATTCCCCATCGAACATAGAGTATTGCATTATCGGCCTTCGTTCCAAGTGATGCACATTTTTATTTAATTTAAAGCTAGGTTAAGCCTAAAGCGATTTAGTTTGACGCTTAAATGTTTTTAAAATATATGTACATACATAGCTCTCGCTCTCTCTCTCTCTATATATATACATATATATATCCAAGTATATATACGATATTATATAAATGCTACTAATGTTGCATTAAATTGTTATTCTATCATTAAGTTTATCGTGAAAGAGTAAGCACATGCGAACAACTGTCTGTATGTGTGTTCGCTCATTACCTGTACAAACCCAACAACAATTACGCGTGAAAACTGTTCTTACTCATTCCCTTCGTGCAGCCGAATGGAAATGGTTGCCATACAGCGAATATTACACGATTCTCTTGGTGTGTTTTCATTAGAAATATAATAAATTAATATTTTATAAATGTTGGAAATTAATCCTAAACGTTCAGTTGTTATTTGCGGCTTGATAATGAGCTATTGCTGCGGCTCAGACAAAACAAAATATTTATAGTTTATATTTGTTGATAAAACGCGTGCAGTGTGTGTATATATGATCGTAATACCTTTGCGTATAAAGGTAAAAATTTGTGAAAGAAATGCGTCGCGCACCGAAATTGGGTCAAGTGGGACGCGCCCATTCGGAGACGTCACCTCTGAATCCTCCCGATTCAGCACATTCCACAAGCTCACACGAACGTAATGATTCCGGTGGCATCTTTTCGTTTGGATTATTTCGCGGCTCTTTTGGTCGCAGCGCTCATTCTATGCAGGTAATTAATCCGTCAGCAAAAGTGTACTTGTAATACATAAAGTATGGGTGACTACACCCGGTGTAATTTTCTGCAGATCCCATAAATCAATCGAGTTATTATCGTCTTGTCTGCTTGTCTATTGTCTGATCTGTAGGTACAAATGGTATAATATAATAAAGCAAAGCGTGTAGGCATAGATCCTAAGACGAAAATACTTGTCATAACCTTTTTTGGCGCACAAGTCATGTCCAACGGACTATTTCTCCATATAATCCCTTAGATCTGGAAGAGAGAGGACTTTATCAGACTAAAGATGAAGTTTATTGAATCATGTTCATATTTTGTCGTGTCTCTGCAGGAGGAGCGTATTTTGACACACCAACTGGTCGTGCCAAGATCAAAAAATATTTCAAAAGCAACAAAATTGGGCAAATACGAAGATTTTTAAAAAGAATGTACCAGTTGCACTCACCCTATTAAACATGCGTTAATTTTTGACCCTACAAACAAAAATACTATCATCAAATATTATAAGATGATCTATGAAATCCCAGTTGGTATCATTATTATTATTGGGTTAGATTTGTACCGCGACTTTTTGGTCCATTTTTCGACCAGTTCCCAGCTTTCTGAGTTTATGGGTATAACTTTAGTCCAGCACATAAGGAAATAAAAGGTAACAAATGGGAAATGCATTTTTTTTTCAAAATAAAAGTACAGGGTATTTTCCTTTGGGTTAACTCTTTGAATGTATTATATCTTTTTTTTTGGCATAGGCCAATAGGCTCTGATTAATAAATTAATAAATATTTAGAAAACCCCTTGCTTTGTTTTTTTTCTTATTTATGTCCAATGCGTTTATGTTTAAGTCGCACTTTTAAAATACATATGTCCCTTTTTAAGTACATATTCTTAAACCTTCGAAAAGATAATCGATCATGGTTAGACCCCCATTTAGTTACATGCATTTACATAATCTGGCTGATATGCATATGTATATAACAAGCTATACTTTTTTTTACTCATAAATTTAAATAAATTGGCATTGAGTTATAAAGTCTGGAAGAAAAAATATAACTAAAAAACGAAACCTTTTATTTTTTTGTTAACTCTGAGAATACGCGTACTTAATTACACAAAATTAACTGATATATGAGCTCTTGTTTGAGGTCTGGTTGTGTGGAAAGTCAATTTTAAGCTGGATTTGTAGCACGTAGCTCCATATTGATCAAATTTCTTAGAAATCAAAACTTAACATCTGTTTTCATTTCTGGAGGAATCAGTCATTTGTCGGATCGTAAAGCACCCGCAAATAGGAGACCAAGAGATGCATGTCTTTGGGCAGTTACGAGTGTTGTGAAGTATTTATTTATTACCAACTATTGTTCGGGTTTTCCATTTATGCTAGATTTATAGATAGATTGTGTGAATTCGGATTGACCGCGGAATCATAATGAGAATCATATCCATATATCCTGGGCGCTGTTTTATTGCAGATACTTTCTTGTATGACTGTGAACAAAACAGATATATTATGGTAATGCGTCGATAAGACATATGTATGTAGGTAGGTACCTGAGAAATAGAGATAATGCTGGTGTGAGATACACCAGCAGCCAAAAAAATTCCAATAAATGTTTTAACATTAATGCTTATCAAATCGTTTTATACCTTTAATTACGTTTTTTTTCAATTTAAATTATCAATTCTTTATTATAAAAAATTTTGTTATTGAGTTAGGTGGACAAATTATTCATGAGATTGGCCCCTATGCAGTTTTACAGCAAATATGTTATTAAATGAGTTCGCTTATGTGTTTGTATTTATAGAATTATTTATGAAGGAAGTTGAAAAAAAAAACACCCTAAAAGAGGAAATACAAATACTTGTTATCTAAATATCATCCATCTAGCATATCTATAAAAAATTCACCCATCAGGCTAGGAATATGGATTTGTTTTATTTTATTTGTTACTCCTTAATAAAATTTTTAACTTGTTATAATAAATAAATAAATAAATAAAATTATGAAATAATTAGGTACTTGTAGAATTAAATTAAAGCCTGGCTGATTTTAAATTAATCAAGCAAACATTTGCCTTTTTATGGAGATGGAATGCAGAAAAGGGTTGTTTAAAAACTTTTTTGAAACATTTTTTCTGTACTTATTCTTACTTTTGCCTGTGAAATGCCTCGCAACCATTTGAAAATTCCGAACTATATTCATAATTCAGATTCGGGCCACAGTAACGTGCTTGCCCTTAAATCAAAAGGTCGGTGGCTCTATTATATCCTAAATCACTGGTACATTTATCTAGCAGTGGCAGAGCTATCAAGTAAATATATGCTATTTACCCAGGAAATCTCTATTTATTACACAAACCGGAGTTCGTAGTCGGCTATAAACAGTAGATCCTAGTTCTCTTCGAATAGCTATTTATAGAGACATCTCCATGCTCCGCCTTTGGTGCGATGACCCTAGTCAAGGGGAATAAATTTATGTTTTAATTATACTTTTATAGAATTGAAGATATTTGATATTTATCGCCCATTGATTGGATTCGTTGTTTATCTAAATATTTATGTTTGGAAGATAAAAAAGCTTACGTCTACGGGTAAAGTCCAGTTGTGAAAATACCTAATAAGGAATTCTAAAGCTTCAGTAAGCGGCTCAACTGCAAACTTAGTCTTTTGCATAGACTATGCATTGGAATATTATCAGTATTATAAAAAATAGGGCATAAATCCGAGCTCTGGGACATGACTGTGACAATAAGAGTTCGATTAAACCTGCACAATACAAAAATATATATAGTACTGGTTCACAAAAGATACGATGTCGTACATTTGTAACTTATGCACAGACCTTAGTCTTTAGACCTAGTAAAAGCCGTTTGTATATTCAAAGATATCTTTCTTACCGAATTTTTGCATTGAAGACTATGAACTATATTATCCTTCAGCTTTTTGAGCTGCTGAAGCAGCGGTGAGACGAAAATTTGTATTACTGCTTCTGCAGAACAGAGTTATCCTGAATATGGGCGTTAGGTCTTTATTATGAAATACGTTCAAAAATTTTTGAATACAGAAAGCTAGTTGGTTCGCTACTAATAATTTTTGCCCACATCCATTCTTATTAAAAATAGTTAAATTATTATAAATTTGTGTAAGCATAAGTTGGTCAATGTTTATCAAGCAGACAATATGTAAAACATACAATCGCGTTCTATAGGCTTATTTATTTATTTATTAATACGTAAGGCTACAACTAAGTCCAGTTGACCTAACATTAGACAACTTAAACATTCTAAAAATTATGAAATAAATGAAAAAAAGGAAAAAATATAATAAAACTAATCCGTAGTCCTAGCTTGATGGGTGAATTTTTTATAGATATGCACCGTCTCACATCTGGGGCTAGCCAGGAACTTGGATTTACAATGTAAAAGATGAAAACAGAAAGTAGCATATACATTTAAACATTTATTCTAAATAGAAGCCAAAGAACATCGTTGACCATGATAGGTTTTTATAGTTCATGATTGATCAAAGAAGCTCGATTTGGGGAATCAAGATAAGATAGGATAGATGAAGAAATGGATTGGATAGACCGTTCAAAGGAGACGAAATTATAGAGGTTATTATAATTTGCGCATAGGACACGAAAAGGATCGTGTAACGCATAATTAGTTCTACAAAAAGTTAATACTAGAGGTCGAAAATTACGAGTTAATCTGGAAGGAATGATGAAAGAAATTTTATTAAGGAGAGTGTTAGAGTCAATGAGACCAAGTAAAAGCTTATGCAGAAATAGCACGCCGTCCTTAAGAGTACGAACTTCAATTATTTTATCAGATGTTGTTTTCCAATGATAACTATAAGGCTTGTTAATGTTTAAGGAAAAGCTATTAAATTATGAATACTAGGTGCATCTGACAAAAAAGTAAACTAGAAAATCGGTTGTAATACTTTTTAAAAGGCCTTGGAGTTGGTGTCAAGAAGAGAATTCTTATTCAAACGAACGTAAAACATTTTACCTTTGACCTCACGATTCGTGTAATTAAATCTGCGCTTATTTATTGGTTACCTTGTTTTAGGCCATTGTCCCTTCGCAACATTTCGCACATTAATTAAATCTTTAATGTGCTCCAGAATTTAGGTATTGTAAAGGCTCTAATCTCAGGGCCGGCATCGATTTTTTTAGTATTAGGAACATTCGAAGTTAGGAATTCCTAGTTTACCACAATCAGCATTGCTCCGTTTATCAGAAAGCACAATAGCTAGAATGTAAGGGCCGATTTTTGTAAGCTTGCTAATTAGATTTTCAAATACAAAATAAATAAAATAAAATATATTTGAGTCGATAGAACGTTTGATATATTGATGAAAATATTGGCACTGTTGTTGCGTTGCAAGTAGTCTACACGCTGGGTCTAATTTTGCATACACTTTGCAACATGGGGGCCGACTTCTAGTACATCGATCGTTGCAGACTTGCCGCTATAGACAGGAGCCACCATAATGCAGCCACATGTCATTAAATCATATAGTCAAAGCGGTCATATTCCGGCCTGTAACGTGAAATAAACTGCTTACCAAACTCGCCCCTCAATTGGGACATTAATTTGCTGGAAGTCGAATGTGGCAAACCACATGTTTTGGACAGAAGTTTAAATCATAGACCAAATTGAATGTCAGCTGTGAAAAAGAGTGTTGCCAAAAAATAAGCTGCTAAAAGATCACCCTTTGAGAGAGAAGAAAAGGGATTTGTCGAGATGCACTACTGTTTTGGGCGCGACTGTTGTCGCAGTGCTGAAGTTGTTTTATACAAACTCCTAAAAGTATGCTACACTTTAAAGATTCTAAATGCTCAAGAAATGTTAATAATTTTAAGTAAATTGTTTTTTATGACCATAAGATACATGAAGTATTTGACGTCACAACGCGTATCTATTGGCACATTTACACACTTCCACTCACTTATCCGATCAAACTGCGAATGAATACTTTGATGTACTTTAACTCATATAGTCCATGTCTGCTTGCAAGTTCCAAGTTCTCCAAAGTATTTAGTTTATTTTAGATGCTTGGTGTTGTCGCATAGAATTCAGCTCGAAATTTGTACTACAATTTTTTGGTCACAAACAGGAAGCAGCAGCGTCTTAGCTCTCAACAAATTTTCTCTGCATAATATCCGGAATTTATTACTTGCTTATCTATGTGATTATCATTATGCCAATGGCAATTGTGTTTGCTTTGTTAATTAAAATACAAACTAAGCCGTAGGGGTCTATATAAGAACTTGCAATTCGTGCAGCGCATATAGTTGCCGTTTGAGAATACATCTGTGAAGACTCGCAGCGGAAATTTGTTAATTTAAAGATTTGCAGTATTTGCAAAACGAAAGCCTCAAAACGGAACTAAACGGACATAATTTGACAAAAATGTTCAAGGCACGCTTAAAAGCGCATCCAGCCGATTCCGAGGTGGGTGCAAAAAGTCAATCAATCAATCAAAAACACTATACTTATTTGTGAAGTATGTATTTTATATAATGTAATATATTTAAAAAGTTGTTCATTTTTAAAGAAATTCATCAATCAATCTGTAGTTTGTCATATTCATTTCAGTTTTTTCGTAGCTCAGAGCGTACGCGTGCTGTCCCTTAATTAAAGTCATAAGACTTGTATATAGACAATTTGCTTGTTATTTCTTATTGATAATAATTAATTGATAATAAGAGAGAATTGCACTGTAGAGATGCAAGCCAAGAGACAGATAGTCCAAGGTTAAAGTGAAATCCAGTGTTGGGCAAAACATTTCTGGGTTTTTAGAGAGCAAATGTAAATTGAGAGTTTGCCCAACTCTGGTCAAATCCGAATCAAACCGAATCATCGTTTAGTGCTTAGCTACTCTTTCCCAACTAATTACTTAAAATATTATCTTAGGGCGAATTGAAGAGTTACAAGAAATATCACGAATGTGCAGCATCGGAGACGCCAGCAGCAGCAGCAGCAGCGAAACCGCGACATTGTGAGTGTAAGCCGAAAAGATAGAGCAACACACACCATATATTTATATAGCATATATACCACATATAAGTATATACAAGTATATACAGCTTTACGTGCCAGATCCAATACTCAAAAACAAAAAGAACAAAATCATGCCAAAAGATGATAAAATACACATCCAAAAGCCAAAGGCAAAAACTTTAACAAAGACAACAACGGCTGGACTTGTTGTTGGTGACCCACAGAGCCACGCACCGGCAGGCACAACAAATGTTAAACAAAGCACAATCAACACACTAGTACGCAGCATACACAGCTCGGATATGCGGCAAGCTGGAGATGAGCAGGCACTGAAACGTCCACTGATCGATAAAGAACAGCATTACAATGTGTCCACAACGTCGTCACTGCAACGCGGTGGCAGTGGCAGTGGCAGTGCCAAGACCGTGCCACTCTCACTGGTTAGCGAGATATCGCCACACACCGCATTGCCGCGTTTCGTGATCGATATTGATGCTGCGGACACAACGAGTACTTGTTCTCCCACACCGGAGAGTAAACTGCTCTTAGAGCAGGCAGCTCAAGATGATGGACACGATCTGGCCACCACGCCGAGTTCAGTGCGACGATTTAGCCAGTTTAATCTGGCACTGCGTCGCATCTCGCAGATACATGTACATGTACGAGAAGGAGTATATACTATGCGCTATGCTTAGCCAAACACACTTGTTCCCACTTGTGCCATGACTTGCCGCCGCACACTTACACCTGCATAACACACAGTTTCCGACTTGCGAGCGTTTGTTGTTCTTATTGGTGGTTCTTGTTGGTGGTTCTTATTGGTTCTTGTTGATGTTGCGTTTCTAAACAAAGTGCCCTTCTTCTACTTCTTCTACTCAAGCTTAAGCTATTTTCTACTTCCCTTTGCCCCCTTGTAACACACTTAACATCCAAATGCATCTTCGACTTGACCAGCTAAAAATAAACCAACCTGCTTTCTGCTACTCTGTGTCTGCCTCATACATTACATGCACCTACCTAACTATACTACTCTCTAAAGGTTGAATGATCCTATTTTTGCTCTCTAACCTGGTTGCTCTTCATCTAAACCTTTATACGCTCTTACAGTTTAACAAAAACAACAACAACAAAATAAACTCAAGCACTTTAAATTTATCAAGTTGTTATCGTTAATGGCATGTCTGAAAATTTTCAATTACCTATCTATCTATCTTAACTATCTTTATAAAAATGTATATTTTTTCACAGAAGGTTATTTAAGTAACTTTTGTATGTTAACATAGTAACAGTCATTTCTGTGTTTCATAATTTTTTATTTTAATTCCAAAACTCACTAAACTAAAAGGTTATTTTTCAATTATTCAAACATAAAATTCAATAAAACGTATAAACTCTTTATTTGAGTCGATAGAACGTTCGTCACATTTTCATGTTTTAAGAGAGCGTACAAAAAAATAAAGATTTTAAAATCTACTTTTTGATTGTATTTCGGATAGGTCCTCAAAAAAATATGTAAAAGTGTGTATTTTAGGCATGAGAATGTATAGTATACTTTTTGACTATTCGATGCATTATAATCTTTAAAAAATATGGTAAAGGATCGTTTTTTGAAAGCTTGCTAATTTTATTTTCAAAACAAATTAACCAAATTAAGAAAACTATAGAAAAATCTTTGAGTTGTTTAAAAGCTCATTATAATTACAGATCTTTTTGCTAATTTTATTTTCCGCAAAATAGAAACAAAATCCAAAAATAATTTATGAAAACTATTTGTTCACACGCGCTGTGGCCTGTGCCACAAATCTTGTTACAACTATAGAATAGCCAAGTTGAGCTCTTCCATTTTAGACAAAACAATTTTTGTTAGCATCGCTAACTCGGTCATAAAAAGAACAGTCCCATGAAGGCGGTACGTCCATGCTATACATTGGGATGTATCAATACTTTTCTGTCAAGTCTACTCTCGTAGAGCAAGAATTGAGACAAATTAGAAATGACACTGCACTACCGAATTTAATTCGCCATTTTTTATAGGACGCTGAATGGGTAAATATATAGAGCAAATAACATGCTACAGCTGTAGCTGCTAATTGTTTATTCGTTACTAAAAAATTCACCCGTTATTTCGAAAGAATTAAAACCTGTAACAGGGCTTTCTTTGTCTTAGGCATGGGAATTTTTACAGCGAAATACCAATCAATTACGTCATGCTCCTGGTAGTTCCCCCTACATTGGAGTTATGATGTGTAACATGTAATTCAATTTAGACAAATTTAATTATACGCATATTTCGTATCGTTGGTAATTACGATAAGAGACTAATAGCAGTAGTATGCATGTCTGTACGCGCTCATAAAACTGGGATTGGCCTTCTCAAGAATAGACCACAAATTAAACGTAAAGAGAAACTTTTTCATTGCAACTTGGTCGGTCGAATGAACGGACGGGCGGACGGATGGACGGACGTACGTACGTACGCTTGGTCAGTTGGTTGGTTTGTTGGCTCTTTAGTTTGCCAATTGGCCAATGCAGTTGACTCTGCGTGACTAAGAGTTGAATGCCAAACTTGACTTGGCTTTGGTCATTCAGTCGGGCAGTTACTCTTGCATGCTGCGGCCTGCTCCTTGCCGTTTGCTGAACGGAAAAGTCACAGCTACGTGAAGCTAATAGTCACTCAAACAATGCATGCCTAAAAACAATCTGAAAAAGACAAAAAAACAAGTTTAAGCTGTTACCATAATTTGCGGCGAAAAAAAAAAATGAAAATTACGGCATTCGATTTGAGTTTTCCAAGTTAAATGTAGATTTGATAGCAGTTAGTGGCATGCGCGCGGGTTTAATTCACAGTCGGTAGCGACGTTGCGCTTTGATAAGCCGTCATACGATATCCCCGTATCGTCGGTATCTGTTCAACATCACATCAACAGGTTGCACACGGCTGCTGCTGCTGCTGCGGCTGCTGAATAGCACTTGGAGCGCAAGCAGCGGCACAGTCAGCAACCAGCACCAGCAGCAGCCCCAACGCCAACGCATTCCATGGCAAACGTTTGTGCCGCGCGGTTGTTGTTAACGCGCGCGAATTCACAAAACAAACAAAAAATAATAATTCTTAAATTCTTCTTGTAAAGAAAAAAAAATAAATTAACAATTAAAGAGCTTGCACATTGAAGTTAATCTAGGCAGATGCTGCTTGCTCAATTGGCGACAAGTTGATACAACTTTTTGCTATTGTTATTGATATATATACATATTTTTTAATTTAGTTAAATAAATATGCGCGTCTTTAACAATGAGATTTTAAATTATAAATCAAACGTTTCCACGCGCGTTTGCTTTTTGTTTTTATCTAAGTGACGCCAGAACCAAAACAAATAAGAGCAAAAGATATAAAAAAAAATACAATAATTAAATTAAAATTAAATATTTTGGAGCTCTGCGAACCGAACAGCTGGCAAAATGAAGCTATCAAAAAGTTTGGATGAATTAATATTGAATGCATCGCGCTTAAGTTTAAACAATTTGCGTTCGCCAGCAAAGAAGAAACCAAAAAGTGTTAGTAAAACAAAAGTGTATTATTTGCAAAGAACTTAAAAGTAAATAGTGTACGGCTCACGCGTTAGAATTGATAATAATAAAGTAATAAACGGAACAGTATTAGTAGTAGTTCTCTTTGAACATCTTTTAACAACGTTTGCTATTCGACAGACTTCATCTTTAGGGATCTTTATATCTTTCGATAAAAGGTGTCTTAAGAACTATTTTTTTTTGCAGTTCATTGCGTTTTTTCAAAAATAAGTTTCAGTTTTTTTCAGTTATCACTAATTTTATATGGAGAATATAATATCTATATCATGAAAATAATATTTTTCGAATCTATTGCAATCAGTCTAAGGTGATCATAATTTGCTTTTCGTTCTTAAGCAGCATATGTGGGTTCTCAAAATCCAGTGTTCCAGCCGTTGCAATAGTCGGTAGAACATAAAGTTCAAACCCATTAATATTTTATTATAAATTTATGCGTTATAATAATATTTTTCGCAAGTAATGAAATAAATCTAAGTCCAAAACTCCATTATTTTGTGCTTTATTCTAATACAAACTTTAGTTTCGGTAATTATTATAATTATCTTTTAGTTCTTGAGCAGCCTAGCGCCTCAAAATCAAGTGTTACAATTATATTAAACTTTAACATAAATTTGGCAACCCTTAGAAGTTGGTGCTTACGACAGATGTGAAGGGATTGACCACGTAGTGGTTACTACTTGGGATGTCTGTATCCTAGTAGCTTAGATTCATGTTTAGATAAGGTGTCGGCAGTGGCTGACTTAAAAACTTGCCAAATTAGGCTTGGATAGGTCCACAGTAACCTGCTTAAAAATGTTTTATTTTCAGCCTATAGAGTCTTTTTTTAGGCCCTATTTATTTTAGCTTAGATAGGTCGTTGAAAGTGTTACTTTTTCCTGACCCTACTCAAGGCATCACGGATGCAGGAGAAAACTCAACTTTTCTTATTCTTATTAATGTCTGCAACTTCAACAGAAGTAATCTGTTGTTTATCTTGATCGCATGACCTTCTACAGAATTCGATGAAGCTATTTCCGTCAACTGCAAATATGCTATATTAATATATCCAAAGAGTTGTACCAATTGTACAACGAAATCGTAATATTAAATGTGCTTCACTTGAAAAAAGAATTTTTAATTTAACATAAATTGAAGGAAACTTATAAGTGAAAAATTACTGAAATTATGAAAAATTGTACGTTTGACATTCTACAACTTTGGAATTTTGGCTTTACATGTAAATCATGTTCGGAATTCCTATTTTTAAATAAGTAAGACTTGGGTTTTTCTCTGAGTGTACTAATGCTCACGAACTAGTTCAAGTTTTTCTACAGTTCTTTTCTAATATAATATATAATATAGAATATTTAGTCATAGAATGTCGATGCTAATCCAAACTATAACGATGTGTTTCGTCACAAATTTTTTTCGCAGATGACTTTGCGTTACACCAAAATAACTTAAAGACACTTCTGTTAGTCTGTATAAAATCTTATAAAGTAGATCGGTTAAGAACTTCGAAAAAATGTTGAAAGATGCATGAAATTTCTTCAAATAGTATTAAAAGCTTATCGGCAAGTGAAGCATGCAGGGTCAGCTGCTTTGACACGTTTCTGTTCTCACTTTGTTCTAGGAAGCCAAAATGAAAATAAAATATTGAGGTTGAACTAACTTTTTTAAATAAAAAAAAGACATTTTTCTATTAATTAGAGCGAACATTTTAATTGTATTTTATGAGTACATTTTAAAGCCATGTTAATAACAAGACGAGTACTACAGCAGTCCGGTTGGTTGTTGTTAACACAATATTCAATAAAATATAATCACGATTTAAAGCAGCTAATACGATATAAATATTTATATTATGTATTATATATTGATTTCTTTTTTGTTACCCGATTGATACGCTTAAATGGCTTTTAGCATTGGTCTTAAGACCCATATAAATAGACTGTTTACAAAAAATGTTCTATTGTATGGTAGAAAAGTTCACGCCTATCGCAAGGTCTGTTGTAAATATTGGAAGTGCGTAGCTAGTATACGTTTTTTTTTTTAACTAATTTTAATAAAATTAACAAAAAAGTGCAGTTTACAGTCAGTGAGTAAGCTGCTAAAATTAAAGATGAATAAACAATGTAGCATTATTTTCTATCTAGACGTTATGCAAATAGCCAACATTAAGCTAAGCCACTTATCTATGGTGCGACTATCAATCATCTTTAAAAGAAACATTCAGATAATGTACTTTGAAGAGTTTATTCTAACTGTTGATAAAACATTCGTAAATTTTAACACATCTTCTATGTGCATAATGTCATAGCAAGAGTTTTATTAGCTGATTTGTGTGGTCAATATTTTCGTGGCGAGATTTTGCTGCAGATATCATTTACGCGCATGTAGCTGTTATGCCTAGCATAAGGTTCTACATCATGTTCAGGCGCCAATATCATTGGGTTGTATACCATTGGCTTTGCCATGTCAGCGACAAACACTAGAATGAAGCACGTTATGGATGAGACCATTCACTAGCATTGTCAGCCGCAAAGATATTTGACAGCTCACATATCCCATTTTGTGGCGTATGTCATTTGGCCTACGTAAATTATTAATAACAAAAAAATTATCTTCGACAATAGATTCTATATTAAATATTACTTGTCTGATTCTGTTTTTGCTTTTGCCAATCTTAGCAGCTGATTGGAGCATTGAAGGCACAATTCAACAGTCCATGGCACTTTTATTTGTTATTTAGTTTGAATCTGACCTGGAAGTGTGCAAATATTGTGTTAATTATAATTAATTTTTATGCTTATATGCTTGCATATTTGATACATGAAAGAATTAATATTCCAGGCATGTAATGGCGTTTAATTAAATAATACCCTTAATTATGCATGTTATTTACTAATTATATTAACTAAATAATGTTCTAGAAAAGAAAACATTTGCACTTATTTTGGATTTTTGTTTTTACCTAGAACATCAATCGCAACGGCGAATCCATGGGCACGCTTGGGCATCGCGCCTTGTTGCAGTACATTGATAATAATGACATTTCCGGTTTACGTTCTATTCTCGATAGTCGGCATTTGAACATCGATGATAAAGATGAGGTAAGCTAATAGACGGAGCGAGATCGAGAGTCTCTTACAATTAACAAACTTTAATGTTTAAATCATTTCTGTAGAACTCGGCTACAGTGTTGATGGTTGTAGCCGGACGTGGTCTTACACCATTTGTACGTGAGTTTTTGGCACGCGGTGCCGATGTACAGGCAGAGGACTTGGACAACTGGACAGCTTTGTTATGCGCCACACGTAATGGTCACTATGATGTGGTACAGCTGCTGCTAGATCATGGAGCCGAGATTGAACACCGTGATATGGTAAGCATTGCTTAATGTTCATTTAACTTGATCATTGTCCTAACTGCATACTTTTAGGGCGGCTGGACTGCACTGATGTGGGCAGCCTACCGCGGACATACCGATATTGCACGTTTGTTGCTGGATAAAGGCGCCGATGGCAATGCGCATGGTAATTACCATTTGGGCGCTTTGTTGTGGGCTGCTGGTCGTGGCTACAAGGAAATCGTTGAGCTACTAGTGCAACGTGGCGCTAAAGTGAATGTGGGTGATAAATACGGTACCACTGCTCTGGTTTGGGCGTGTCGCAAAGGAAATGTTGAAATTGTCGATATCTTGCTGCGTGCCGGCGCAAATGTAGATACGGCCGGCATGTACTCATGGACGCCGCTTTTGGTAGCAGCGTCCGGTGGCCACACAGACTGCGTCACATCCATACTGGAAAAAAAGCCAAATGTAAATGCTTTGGACAAAGATGGCATGACTGCTCTGTGCATAGCCAGTAGAGAAGGTTATCAGGATATAGCTGCCTCACTTATAGCTGCCGGGGCTTACATTAATATTCAGGATCGTGGTGGAGATACGCCTTTAATACATGCAGTTAAAGGCGGGCATCGAAGCGTTGTTGAGGCGTTGCTTAAAAAGCATGCAGATGTCGATATACAGGGCAAGGACCGTAAGACAGTCATATACACGGCCGTCGAGAAGGGCCATACTCAAATTGTTAAGCTTTTGTTAAGCACAAATCCGGATTTGGAATCATCTACAAAGGACGGCGATACACCGTTGCTGCGTGCTGTGCGTAATCGGAATCTGGAAATTGTGCACATGTTGCTCGATCGCAAGGCTAAAGTGACGGCCAGTGACAAGCGCGGCGATACTTGTTTGCATATTGCTATGCGCGCACGTTCCAAAGCGATTGTGGAGGCACTATTGCGCAATCCCAAACACAGTCAGCTTTTGTATCGAGCCAACAAAGCTGGGGAAACGCCATATAACATTGATACGCTGCATCAAAAGACCATACTAGGCCAAGTATTTGGTGCAAGGCGTCTTAACACAAACGAGGACTCCGAGGGAATGCTGGGGTATGAGCTCTACTCCTCTGCTCTGGCGGATGTGCTTAGCGAGCCAACATTGACTACACCCATTACTGTAGGTCTTTATGCAAAATGGGGCAGCGGCAAAAGCTTCCTTTTGAATAAGTTGCGTGATGAAATGAACAATTTCGCGCGGCAATGGGCGGAACCACCTGCGCAAACCAATGGTCTCATGTTTCTCATCTGTCTACATATAGCCCTGCTTATTGGCACCATTGTGGGATTAGCCACTTGGTCTGTGCTCTGGGCTGGCGTAAGCGGTGCTTGTTTCCTACTGCTCACTTATCTATTGCTGGCAACCGTTCGCTATTGCAACTACCAATTGGACATGTATTGGGCCTACTCAGTGCTGCATGGCATTGAGAAACGAATGGCTAGACTACGTTTAATACTACAGGTTTCATTCTGTCATCCACCTGGACCACAATCTGACACACAAGCTAAGCCAGTTCGTTTTCACTTTGCCGAAGCAAGTAGCGCCTCTCCCACTGGCGATGGTGCCGTAGCGCATATGTTGGCTGCCTTGCTGGATGCTATAGAATCACACTATGGTTGGCTATCAAGCCGTCTTTACAGAGCATTCCGCCCTAAATGCGTAAAGTTAGAAGCAGGCTGGCGTTGGAGACGCATGTGCTGCATGCCTATTGTCATAATTTTTGAAATAGGGCTTGTAACCTTAGTAGCGGGCATATCTTTGGTTGTGGCCTATTTCACCAACGCCAGTGCCGAGGAGCGTGAACAAATTATTGTGGCTGTGTATGTTATAGCCGCCGTTTTAGTGACGCTGATCTGTACCAATCTTCATGTGCTAGCCAAGCTATTTGGCTCGCTGTTCACCTCACATGTACGTCAACTAAAACGTGCCGTGCGTTCGAACGAGAGCGCCCCTTTGACTATGTTAGGTGCCGAAGTGGCCGTTATGACAGACATGGTTAAATGCCTTGATGCTTTTACAAACCAGCAAAGTCGTTTGGTTGGCGTTGTGGACGCCTTGGACTCTTGTGATACGGAACGTATATTAACTTTGCTAAATGCGGTGCAGACACTACTTTCATCGCCAAATCGTCCCTTTGTGCTGCTTATCTCAGTGGATCCTCATGTGATTGCCAAAGCAGCGGAGGCAAATAGCCGGCGATTATTTACAGAAGGCGGCATTGGTGGACATGACTTTTTGCGAAATCTTGTGCATTTGCCGGTTTATTTGCAGAACTCGGGTCTACGCAAGGTGCAACGTGCGCAAATGACAGCTTTGTTGTTTAAACGCAGTGGTACAGACTATCAAAATGATGAGGCACCCACGTTAGGTCACTCGGTTTCAGCAAGGCGATTGTCTAATGCATCCGAAATTATGTCTAGCCAAGAGAAACTGAGAACACCGCATAGCTCATCCCGCGGAGGAGGAGCAGGCGCGGGCAAGAAATTACGGCTGTCTGAATCTGTAGCTAGTTCGATTGGTTCAAATCTGCATAGACTTGGACAGAATCCACCCGGAGTGGTTGATCTATCGCGTATAGTACTAACCGATGACTACTTTAGCGATGTAAATCCGCGCAGCATGCGTCGACTGATGAATGTCATATACATAACAGTGCGTCTTCTAAAAGCATTCCAAATAGACTTTAGCTGGTATCGTTTAAGTTCGTGGATAAATCTGACTGAGCAGTGGCCATTGCGAGCTAGCATGATTGTACTGCATCATGATCAGTTCATGGATACCAATGCGGATGAGAATGTCTCACTACAGAGCGTATATGAGAAGTGAGTAAGACAATTGTCACAATATTAAATTCAATGATTTCTGCGAATTCAAAATTATTCATATACTCTTTTGTAGGGTGCGTCCGAAGTTAAGTTGCTTACGTGAAGCTGCACCTTTACTAGAATTGGATCGCGATGAACGCAAACTAGATGCATTTTTGCAGCTACACAAATCAGACTTACTTGTGGCGGATTTACGCATATTCCTGCCTTTTACTATTAATTTGGATCCCTACTTGAGAAAAGTATTGAAAGGTATGCAAGTGTTTACTTCTGGCCTAAAGTAATTCGATAACAACTTTCACATATTTTGTATGTAACAGAGGATCAGCAAACCATCGAAGATGAGGGCTCACTTGTACTGCAAACGCGGCCGAGTGTTTCACACACAGTGCGACCACAGCCTGCCCCCACCGCCTATGTGCCTTCGCCACAAGTATATCCATCCTATCAAATGTTTCAAAATGAATACATGCCCAATGAGATGCGTTCGCGTAATTTAAGCTCCAGCACTGAACCTATGACACCGCTGATAACATCGCCAAACGATGCTTTTGCCGTAAGTCTCTGAAATAGATAATGATTGATGGCTTTGATATTATGTTTTTTTATTTTTGCCGCACAGGATGATATATTGCAGACAAAGCTCTCGGAACTCACTGTTGAGGGTCTAATTGGATTGATTGAACGCATTGAAGATCTCAAGCCAACACTACAAAAATTGGCTCCAGTACTACGCGATAATGCCATCAATGGTCGTGTGCTTAAACATTGCGATCTTGCGGATCTTAAAACTGTAATAAACTGATATTATTTTGTAAATTGTTGAATTGAAAACAATGATATTTTTCAGGTGCTAGGCTTGAGCTTTGGACACTGGGAGCTGTTTCGTCTGCTGATTACAACATTGCGCGAATGCGAACGCCTGCCGCGTAAAAATCGACCTCAGCCTGCCATTGCAGACGTGCCAACCAATGTGCCAACGATCAAAGATGTAACAGATGCATTACTGCAGTCAACACGAGAGCCAGCATCCCGTAAGAATTCCGTTAGCCAAATGGAAAAACAGGTTAGTTCTTGTGTACACTATGCACTTAGCTACAGCGCTGATATTTTATTTCAAAAGTAACCATAAACATTGTCGCAAACATATGAACAAAGTTTGTGTACAGCTGCAACATAGTTCAGTAATCATGATCTTACATTTATATATGTTTGTATATGTTTTGTTTTTCAACACCAACCGAAAATTTAATAATCCTAACATAAGCAGTCCAAAATCCATGATTACGAGTTACTACAGGTAAAAGGACTTGTGTGTCAATTTAATCAAATAAAACCGAATGTGTATGCTTTTTGTGAACCAAATAAACAGACAGTTAACGCTGCGTAGTTAAGTCTTTAACTTGTAAATCTGTTGTAAAGTGTAACAGACGGCGTTATTTGTGCGTTTATTTGTGCATCTTTTTTTGTAGTAGTTGCTCATTGTTAACTTTTTTTTTTGTAAACATTTGTGTGCCTTGTCGTGGTAGCATGTACCAGTAGATAACGCTGAATTTTTTGAATAATCTGTATGTGTCTCAAACATTAAGTCAACGTTTAGTTACTAAACCTAATTCATGATTTTTCTTCACAAAATTTTACATGTAGGTAACCTTAGAGGAACAAATGATATGCGGTGCACTACAAACGCTCAACGAAGAGGCCTTCGAGGATGTGGCTAGCAGTGAGCGTCCCAGTCCATCCTGCTTGCCAACAGGTGAGATGTTAGCAGCAGCCGCACAACTGCAATTAGCACCCATACGCGAATCGTCCGAATTTGGTTCACCATCAGATGAGCAGAAAATTACCAGTTTACTGCAATACAATGCCAACTACAACAACAACAATTCACAACAATCCCAACAACAGCAACAAAAGTACTTGCAAGCCGAATACAATCGCAGCGCTAGCACTCATTCACTGCAAAGTTTAAGCGGTGGCCTGCAAATGCGTCTGGGTAATGGCAATAGTGACAGCACGGCCGATCTTATAGCCATGGGTGATGGTTGCTTTGGTGGTAATGGTGTTGGTTATACAGTACAACGTGGCGTTGGCTCGACACAGGCGGCGCGACGTCATCATTCTGTTAGCGATGCATTGTTTAACGAACCCCTAACGCCATTTACAACAGTACCCACAGTGGTAGTCATACCAAATGGCAACAATGACGATATGTCTTACGATGATACAAAGTTATAGAATTGGACACAATTAGGGCAATTTTGGTTTCAGCTATGATTTAGGCAGAGCAGAGTTCCCTTAAAAGCATATATGCATATCTCAAACACACATACACACAAATACCTACATGTTGTTACTAACAGTTGCAGCTTCATTGAAATGTGCTTCCTTATAGCTATACATACCCTTACTCCGTGTCTCCTGGCAAACGTTTAGTGAGAGCAAATCAACGAAACACATACGAATTCGAAATGCTTAATACCGCAGCCACATAGTATATAGTCGTCGTACTTTTGTATTGTAACCAACAACTAGGTCAAGTATTAGACTTACCAAAGTGAACAAAGTTTTTAAGAGATGTTTGTATTGTAACTATGTAAATTTATTTTGCATAGACATTTAGTATTTTTATAAACAAAGCTTTCCAAATTTTGTAAGCCGTTTTAATGTAGAATATTTTACCAACTATTTGATTAAAAAAAAGAAAACAAAAAAAAAACACTTTTAACAAACCTAACAATCCTGCAATATAGCAAATATTTAATTTCTTTTATTTTTTTTTGGCTTAAATTGTGCAAAAGCCAATTTCAACAGCGTTTATTTTTTATTTTTTTTTGCAATACAAGCTTTGGCGAATATTAGTTCGCCGCTATTTCGGTGTTACAACAGTTAACAGCATGATGATTATTTAAATTTAGTATTAAGTTTGCTTATTGTGCAACTAACTGAAGTAAATAATAATAAAGCGGCGCCAGCTGCGCTAAAAATTATTATTTACATAAAGCGAAACAAATAAAATAAAGTTTGCAAAATATAAACTGTTTAAACATCATTTTATTATAGTTATTTTTTAACGAAGAAAAAAAAAGTAAAATCAAATAAAATGTGCTCCTAGTTTACTAACTGGCTATTAAAAGGATACTGCTGCTTTATTGATAGTAAGCTTTTGCAAATTATTCTTAACATTTAAAATAAAAAAAATAATAAATCCTTATATGCATGTGCTTTAACGATAATAAACTGGGCTAGTGCTAGTATAACAACTTGAAAATGAACAGTGGGGTATTTAGACTGTGGCTCAACCATGATCCATGACCAATGACCCAAGACCCTTTTCCTTTCGTGCATTCACCTGTGTGCGTCATGCTAGATTTTAATTTTTAAATTCGATTTTGTCTTAACCCGTATACATAAGTTATATAAAATAATTAATTTACAATAACTTATATGTTTAAATGCATTTTAGATCTGGATTTGACGGGCGCTGGTACTTTACTGAGCTCAGCGCTGTTGCCAACTAACAACTCGCTCAGTTCCACGTCACCCATGCAGCAACGTAGAGACTCCATATTGAAGCAACAGGGCAGTGTTAAATCCGAAAAGCGTGTATCGATCAAACAAACTCCGAGCAGCAGCAGCATATGCACAGCTAATGCTACCAAACTGACACCAAATGTAGAGTATGTGTCGGAGCTGGGCGTAGGAAGTAGCAATAAGATGCGTTTAAGCACGAAACCACCAGCAGGTAATTGATACTGACCATTATATGAGCACACTAATATAGTCGAGTTTTGTCAGGTCCAAGACCAGCCTCACTGATTATAACCAAAAGCGAGACGAGTACGCCATTCCAGCTGTTACGTTGTCAGTCTGTAGACTATGAGGATGTGGAGGCACAACAACATGTAGCAATGAGTGCCATTAGAGCAGCCCTGCTGGAGCAGCAAGAAGATGAATCATCGCCATTGGTTTTTACAGAGCGCAAATGATATCAATTTTGGTAGTCTTCAATGGAGACACTTTCAAATTGACAGTTAATTATGATTATTGTAAATATGTATTTTTTGCACACTCAAAGCGTGAAAATCGTTATTGCTTTATTGTTACAAGTTTTCTATGTACTATAGTAAATATATATTTTTATTAATAAAATTTATGTTAACGTTCGAAATGGAATTAAGAGTGAAAGAAGTTGTGAGTAAACTATATATTATGTACTTAAGAGATTAAGCAAAAATAAATTGAATCAGAACTGTTTTCCATAGAAAATATTTATGCGCTTTCAACTTATTTCTTTAAACAATTAGGGTAACCTAATGGGCCGTGCTCGGCCTAAGAGTGCCAAGGGGATATTCCCTTTGGCAACCGCTCTAACCTAACCTAGGGTAACCTTAGATCGTTAATATCTGCGCTCTATGGTGCGTATGAGTTGTAGAGCTGGAGCAAGTGCAGCACAAAGTTTGATAGCCAATTCTTGAGACGGCAATGTACTGTTCAGTTCTTGTAGTGTATACATAACACTTGCCTGTTGCTGTGTTAGATAGATTTCATTAAAATTCGGATCTTGCCAAAAAGCACCCTGTGAGTGAGGTGGTCCTATCGATGCCTGCACGCTAACATTTCGAACACGTACGCCAGTGCCGTCTGTTTGAGTTGCCGAACTGGAGTATAGGCTAGTGTCAACATCTTCAACTTTTATATCTTTAGCTTTTGCCGCAGCTTCTTGTCTAAGTTTGAGCATATGTTGAGACATCTTGGTGCTACTTTGCAATTGTTTCAAACGACCAACATCCACGCCTGTTATGCGTAGCAAGTTAGCTGTGGTCGTTGGCAACGCCTCAAGACCCCACTTAGCCAGGCTAAAGCGTGTGCCAGCCATTGAATTAAATTTGTACTTGACATTGTAATTATTACAAATTGGGGAGGGATTTTCAAAAATGCCTTGTTTCATGTAAGATTTGCTATTGGGCTGCTTATGTATGGTTTCCACAAATAGAAACTGCTTTTCTGATGATTTGTTTTTAAATAGTTGAAGCAGTGCTGTCACGCGCTCTACAGCCAACTTACGTTTTTCTTTGGGACTTAGCACAAGTGGTTTAATCGGTTGCTGCTGTTGCGGATCGTCGTCCGTGAGTTGAGTTAGTTTTACAGGCCTGATTGTTATCTCATCTTTTCGGACTCGTAAATAGCCTAACTCCAGGCAATCTGGCTCATGTTTTATCACAACAGGACGTGGTAGACCATTAGAAGTTCGTCTTTCGTTCCTGCGCCTTTTGCTTCGTTCACGATAGTGCCTATGCTCACTGCTGCGACTTCGCGAACGATGACGCCTTTTGTGTGCTCGTGGGCTGCACGAACGGTGCCTTTTTGATTTTTTACGTTTACGCTTTTTAGATGTTAATTCTTCGTTCAATTCATTAAGTTCGTTAAGTAAATCAGCAGCTCGTGCCTTCAGCCCATTGACATTTATATCAGACTCTATTGGTTCTGGCTTTATTTCCTTGCCTACCAACCTAAAGTTGCAATGGCTCCTTTCATGCCAATTGTCTTCCTCGGCAAATATTCCTGGTTTTATGGTAAAATCAGTTTGTACTAAATCATTTATTACAGCCTCATCTGGGTCTGTTTCAGTTTTACATGGTTGTGGTGTTGGTGTTTCAGTTGTCTTAGCCAAAGTGTGCAAACCATTGAAGTCGGTTTCACTGTCCCAAACTGCTGAGTCAGTAGTTTCTCGTTGCGGAGTTGGACAAAAATCTTGATTAATCCATTCTGGCGTTGGAGCATTGTCATCAAGCTGCGTGTTTTCACTTTTTACTTTCACATCTTTTAATGGTTCAGAATTTCTCGGGTTACACTCTTCCTTCATTGTGCCGCTAACTGTTTTCAAAGTACGCACACTTGAATGAAAGTGTAGCTTACTCGATACTTTCCAATGCACATTATACCAAAAAGTATCGATGCATTCGGAATTATTTGGTATTATTTAAAAAGGCAAAACTGAGAGATTGATGGCAACTTCGAATACTAATTTATTTGTTGGTTGCGTTTTAATATTTGTTTTAAACCATGTAGTAAGTGACTTAATAGCTTAATTTACTTTTAAAGCAAGTAATAAATTAAAAGATAAATAATTACCTGAAAATTATATTATTATATGAAAATAAATAGCTTAAATCGTCTTACGTTCTGCTTGATATACTATTATATGTTCCTATGACTGTCATGAGCAAAGGTTTTTGGTTTGATTCTTTTTAATTGACGAGCCGATAAATGTTTATACTAGTTGCTAAACCTTATTGTGAATATTGTTTCAATTCTCTACAAATACATACATATATTGCTCTCTTTCTAAGCTTATTGCCGTCAACAAACTTACCGGCCACTCACTGAGGGCATTCACGTGCTGCCCGCACAGCTGTTTTTTGTTGACATGCTCTACTCAAAGCACGCCAAAACAGCTGCTGCCCACGAAAACTTTAAAGGTCACCTTGAGCATAACCAAATGGGCAAAAATATAAAAAATTTTGTGCGTGCAGTTTGTTAAAGAATTTTTGCTGGTAAAGTGAAGCTAATTAATTACAAAATAAACTAAATAAATTTATTTAATGGTGCAAGTAATTAATTTAAAATGCAACCAAAGTATAGAACATGAAAATAGTGAATAATAAAGCATACAATTGTGTTTAATCTACTTAAGAAATGATTTTACATTGAAGAAGTGCATTTTTAGAAAGTGTTTTATATTGACCATGGCATTAATTAGATAATCAACAACTACGCGTACATATGTATACATTTGTGTATGTACATGCTCATTTGTTAAAATGTATAAGTTTAAATATGTACATACATATATGCATGATTAACGTAGGCAAACAGCTAAGCAGCTTTAAGTGTCTTTTATTGAAACGCAGCTAATTATGTCCTTTTATATACAACTAACAATATAAAGTCTTAAAAAAATTAAAAAGCGTAAACAAATATACATACAACTACATACAGGCGAAATTGTACTAGGGGGCGCCAACCTTCCTTCAATTTGGGAATAATGCAGAAAATAATAAATTTATTTAAACTGGAACAGCACTACCGGCAAGCTGCTCTCATTCGAAACAAGCATTGTATGTAAATTATCCTTTTATTATCTTAAGATGATTATAATGTTATTGATTATATATAAAACGTGCCAGTTAGCAAAATATTTTTAAATTTATTTAATATGAATTTCGGGGTTAAGTCCAGTTGATCTTATAATAAAACAATATAAAAAATAATAAAATATAAAATTTGAACTTGAAAAATATAATAGGAAACTAGCCTGATGGGCGTAGTTTTTATAGATATGGTTTTTTTTTATAGGAACTTGGAAATGTATTCTTTGGATCATCCTTTATTTTCAATGTTGTAAATGTGAATATTAAATGAAGTTAAATTTGTGATCAAAAATATATCCAAGGTCGAAAGCACTAAGGATGCGTTCCAAGATAAAAGAAAATGATATAACGCAAAATAAGGGACACTCTACAACGTTATAACGTTGCATTTTGATTTTAAGAGTTGTCTGCTTTCAAAATTATACTCAAGAAGTAGGTTGTTATTAGAGTAGTTGTGGGTCATACAAAGCTTAATGTTGTCTGCATACATAAGGTTATAGGATAGATAGGAGATAACTTCGGGTAGATCATAAAGAAATAAGTTAAAATGGACCTGAATGACTACCGGTACCCCTGACGTGATATTAATTGTTTTCACAGTCTTAAAAATTAGGTTCCTTCCTTCTGGATTCGGTTGGATAGATAGCACGATATCCAGAAAATGCAATTACGCAAAGCTTATGGCAAAATTTGTCTTAGAATTTCAATGCACTTTTGGGTAACAGACTAGACTTTTGGGTAACACGTATTTCATATTTGTTTGAATTATTGAGAGTCGTTAGAGTGCTGCATTATCTGCAAAATTAGCTACTTTTCTTTTTTTTACGCACAAAACTAGAGACCCAAAATGCCTTTAATTAAAAGTTTTTCGAAAATGTAGACCATATTCTTGAGTTAAGTTATTCGTCATGTTTTTTGTAAAAGTTTCGCAAATAGTGTATTTCAGAAAAACATTTCCAGTCTGACAGTTTTTTATTTTAATTGTGCACTTTGGCTTTTCTTAATCCCTATTGTAGTGTACTCCGCAATATTATTAATAATCAATAATAACAAATAAAAAATTCCAAGTGTTCGAACATGATTGTGGTCACTGTATGTATAACTGTGAAGTTGTACGAAATTGTCAATTGCGGGCGTATGAGGACGCACAATAAAATCAATTAAAAAATGAAATAAAAAATAAAGCACTCACAGCACTTTACCGGGTCTAACATTCTTATAACGAAAATTGAACGTGAACTTTGCTCTTAACAAAACAGGCACTGTTGATTTTAAATATTAAATAGTATGTACATTTGTACATATACGTACATACATAATATGCATATATCTCTTTTAAATAACGCTCGTACTCTTAACGCGCGTTCTAGATAAAGAAATTAAATTTTTGCTATATGCCATATAGACATAAAAAATGCGAAATTAAATACTAATTAAAAAAAAAGAAAAATTACGATTAATTTTGTGATAGCAAAACGCTTATGGCGTTTGGCCTGCTCCCGATGCAATTTAGTTGCTCGGCAGTAAGCGTTAACTCACAATCAAATACCGCCGCATTCTTTTCTAGTTCGTTTCTTCGAAATGTTAGCCGACGCCTTGAAATGGCTGCGTAAGAGCACCCAACGCAATTTAAGCGCGCTCTTCGAGTTCCTTATGCGATATCAGTTTTTCCGTTGGCTTATCGATTTCTATATGCAAATAATTGCGGGAAATGAATTTGAAAATGGAGGGAATATCGCTGGCGAGCTACATAATCAGCGTGTAGAATTTGATAAGGAAACAAGGAGCAGTAATGCAAATGAAGAATCAGTAAGGCAACAGCCGGTCGAGCGTAGTGTACAACAATTAAATGCTAGCGCGATAATGGGGAATGCAGGCAGCAGCAGCAGCCGCAGTCGCAGCAACAGCAAATCATTACGAAATCGCCACTCTAATGAGGTATGATTTTCGATCGTTCGGATTATCAATCTACATAAAATTATGTATTATTTCAAGTTTAAATTTGTATTAATTGAGATATGTATGTACATATTCATCTGTATGTATGTATGTATGTATATGTGTGTATATAAAAGGCATCCAGCGGACTAAATGAAGCTGCAGTAGGCACTTGTTGCTCCCCGTGTCTAGTTTCAAGTCACTAAAATCTCTAGAACTAATAGAGTGCGGCAATATCAAAACATAAGTGTGTACATAGCATATATATGTGTGTGTTCTCAACTGATTAATAAAGTGAATCTATATTTACTTGATGAACTCGTAATCTAAATCTAACAAAGTGCAATTGCTATAAATAGACTTGTGTACAAACAGACTGGAGCAAGGCGCCTGTGAAGCCCAGTTTGAGTCTTGTTCATAAACAAGTGCATGAGATTTGATGACCGCATAAACATCTTCCTCTTCTCATGTGCCGCCGGGGTGACATTGACTTTCAATTGAAACGTAACAATTAATAACTTCATTAGCGACATGATGATAGAAATCAAAAAGGGTGTTTCCTCTATGTGTTTTTTGTACTATCTTTATTAAATACGGCCTATATTGATCAGTTTATACATATTGATATACACAGATTAGCGACATGAGCAAGGATACGGAAACGCACAGCATTTCCATATGTGAAGGCAAAAATGCAGAGCATGTGCTGTACAGGCTGAAACGTGGTTGCCATGTACGCATACATCCAGATGCCTCACTATTGGGTCGCAAAATTGTTCTCTATACGAATTATCCAGCCGAGAAGCAAAAATTCGTTCGCACCGAATATCATGTATTAGATTGGCAGCTAAAGAATGGTAAACAGATAACCAGCGTGATGCATCGGGAGGCGCATGTAGTGGACACCGATATATACAGTACACTGCAGCTGAATATGTCAGGAACGTTTCGCTTTTATTTCAGCTATGCTGATGGGTAAGTATATCATTTCAGTAATTTACAACAATTTGCAGAAACTGAATATATTTTTATAGCGAGATAGACGCATCAGCTCCTGCAGATGGTGCGCTTTATGTGCAAGTGGAGCCAACATTGCATGTTGGACCGCCTGGTTCGCAAAAAGTCATACCCCTTGATTCGGTGCGGTGTCAGACGGTTTTAACCAAGCTGCTTGGACCATTAAACACATGGGAATCTAAATTACGTGTGGCCAAGGAGTCGGGGTACAATGTTATACACTTTACGCCCATACAAGAGCTGGGTGGCTCAAAGTCAGCGTATTCACTGCGTGATCAGCTGAAGGTTAACTCTCATTTTGCCAATAAAAAAGGTGAAAAAGTAACATTTGATGATGTGGAAAAAGTTATTAAAAAGTGTCGCCAAGAATGGGGTGTAAGTGTTTATACCTTCTTTTTTTTTAAATACTTTGAACCACTTACAACCATTTACAACCTTTGCAGATTGCATCCATTTGCGACATTGTACTCAACCATACGGCAAATGAATCGGAGTGGCTGTTGGAACATGCGGATGCCACATATTCTTGTGCCACCTGTCCATATCTAAGGCCCGCCTTTTTGTTGGATGCTGCGCTAGCCCAATGTGGCGAAGACATTGCCGAGGGACGGCTGGAACATGTTGGTGTGCCCATAGTCATCGAACAGGAATGCCATTTGGAGGCATTAAAGTATCAATTGCACAATAATTATTTGCCCAAGGTTAATATACACGAATTGTATCAATGTGATGTGATGAAATATGTTAACGATTTTATGACTCAAGTGCGTACGCGTGAGCCACCAAAGAATGTGGCTAAAGAGTCACGCTTTCAAGAGATTCAATTGATACAAGATTCGGAATATCGACGCTTGGGCAGCACCATTAATTTGGAGCTGGCATTGGAAATCTTTAATGCTTTTCATGGCGACTGTTTTGATGAGGAGTCGCGTTTTCGTAAATGCGCCGAAACATTAAGACATCATCTGGACGCACTAAATGAGGCGGTGCGCTCCGAAATCCAAAGCTATCTTACTTATGCCATAGATAATTGCTTGGCAGGTGTTCGCTATGAGCGCGTGCAAGAAGGCGGACCACGTGTGCGTGAGATTTCTGAAAAGTATTCTGTCTTTATGAAATACTTTACACATACGGGCACTATGGGAAAGACCCTAGCAGAAATTGAGCAAGATATGTATGGGAAGGCTGGCGAGTTGTTCATGGCTCACAATGGCTGGGTTATGGGTTCTAGTGATCCACTGCGTGATTTTGCAGAGCAGCAGCCTGGTAGAGGAAATGTCTACCTAAGAAGAGAACTTATCTCATGGGGTGACAGTGTCAAGTTGCGCTTTGGCATGAAGCCGGAGGACAGCCCGTATCTTTGGAAGCATATGACGGAATATGTCGAGACCACAGCTCGCATATTTGATGGTGTGCGCTTGGACAATTGCCACTCGACTCCACTTCATGTGGCCGAGTATCTACTGGACGCAGCCCGAAAGGTTAACTCGGAACTTTATGTCGTTGCTGAATTGTTTACCAATTCTGATGCCACTGACAATGTGTTTGTTAATCGATTGGGAATTACCTCACTGATACGAGAGGCACTTTCCGCCTGGGATGCGCATGAAGAAGGTCGTCTCGTGTATCGCTATGGTGGTGTGCCCGTTGGCGGCTTCTATGCAAACCCTAATCGTGATGTAGCACCGAGTGTAGCGCACGCACTGTTTCTTGATTTGACACATGATAATCCTTCGCCTGTAGAAAAGCGTTCCGTTTATGATTTATTGCCCTCAGCTGCTTTGGTATCCATGGCCTGCTGTGCCACTGGCAGCAATCGCGGATACGACGAGCTAGTGCCGCATCATGTAAGCAAAATCCATTAACTTGGTGCAAACCGTTTACTTTCATTTCTTAATAATTTGTAGATTCATGTCGTAGATGAGGAGCGAACTTATCAAGAGTGGGGAAAAGGCGTTGATAATACCACAGGAATTATAGCTGCTAAGCGTGCATTAAATTTGCTTCATGGCCAGCTTGCTGAAGAGGGTTTCAGCCAGGTATATGTAGATCAAATGGATCCTAATGTGGTTGCTGTTACACGGCATTCGCCGACAACACATCAAACGGTTATATTAGTGGCTCATACAGCGTTTGGATATCCGCATCCTAATGCCGGACCCACTTATGTGCGTCCGTTGCGTTTTGAAGGCGTTTTAGATGAAATCATTCTCGAAGCCGAATTAACTATGAAAAGCGACAAGCCGTTTGATCGACCGGCCCCATTTACCAAGGATGAGAAAGTGCTTAATGGCTTTACCCAGTTTAAACTTAATCTACGGGAGCATATACCGCTAAGCAAGTCTCAGATATTCAAACCATCTGCGCATGTCGATGGAAATAACACACAATTGGATTTTGCCAATCTGCGACCAGGTTCTGTAGTAGCTATCAGGTAAATATGAAGCTGATGATTTTAAATTGGGTCTGGTAATGATGATCTTGGCGTTACAGGGTCTCCATGCATGAGGGTGCACGAAATAGCTTCAATCAACTTCAGAAGGTCACTAAATCTTTACGTTTAATGTCTGGCACAGAGTGCGAAAATCTACAGTCAATTGTCGCAAAACTGGATTTAAATGCACTCTCTCGTGCGCTTTTTAGCTGCGACCAGGAAGAAAGAGACTTGGGCCTAGGCGGCTCAGCGTATGACATACCGAACTTTGGGCCCGTTGTTTATTGCGGCATTCAGGGATTTATTTCATTGTTGACAGAAATATCGCCACGTAACGATTTGGGCCATCCGTTGTGCAATAATTTGAGAGATGGCAATTGGATGATGGGTGGGGAATCATAACCTCCAGTTTGTACAGTTTTAACTTATCATTTTATCTTCTTTTATAACTTCAGACTACATTGCCGATCGTCTCAACAATTATGAGAACTTGAAACCTTTGTCCACCTGGCTAAAGGCCGCTTTTGAGCCTCTAAAGAATGTACCACGCTACCTAATACCCTGTTATTTTGATGCTATTGTTAGTGGCGTTTTTAACGTCTTGATTAATAAGGTGAATCAACTCATGCCCAGGTAAGCAATTGCTAATTTCAAATATTAGTAATAATCATCAATCCAAATGCCTTTACCACCAGCTTCATTTGCGATGGCCACAATTTTCCGCAGTCCTTGGCGCTCTCCACATTGCAATTTTTGGCTGTTTGTAAATCGGCCAATTTGCCTGGCTTCAGCCACGCCATAAGCCCACCAAAACCACCACCACAATGTGTTACACTCTCAGCTGGTTTGCCGCACTTTTCCACTGGCTATATGCGTTGTTGGGGCAGAGACACATTTATTGCGCTACGTGGTACCATGTTCCTTACGGGACGCTTTAACGAAGCAAGATACATTATTATTGGTTTTGGTCAGTGTCTAAGACATGGTTTAATACCGAATCTTTTGGATAATGGCACCAAGCCGCGGTTCAATTGCCGCGATGCGGTCTGGTGGTGGCTTCACAGCATAAAGCAGTACGTTGAGGAGGCACCCAAGGGCTCCGATATACTCGAAGACAAAGTTTCACGCATTTTCCCTTATGACGACGCCGATGCACATGCACCTGGCAAGTTTGATCAACTTCTTTACGATGTCATGCAAGAAGCGTTGCAGGTACATTTTCAAGGTCTGCAGTATCGTGAGCGTAATGCGGGTCACGAAATCGATGCACATATGGTTGATCAGGGCTTCAACAATCACATAGGTGTGCATCCGGAAACGGGTTTTGTGTATGGCGGCAATAACGCCAATTGCGGAACTTGGATGGATAAAATGGGCTCATCAGAAAAAGCGGGAAACCGAGGACGGCCTAGTACGCCACGTGATGGTTCGGCTGTAGAGCTGATTGGTCTTCAGTATGCCGTACTACGTTTCATGCAGAATATTGCCGAGCGGCAGATAATTCCTTATAAGGGAGTAGAACGTAAAGGTCCAAACGGCGAACAAACGAAATGGACTTACAAGGAGTGGGCGGATCGTATTAAGAACAATTTTGAAAAGCATTTCTTTGTGACAGAAACCGAACAGGCACCACTTGCAAACAAAAAATGCATATACAAAGATAGTTATGGAGCCTCACAAGGCTGGACTGATTATCAGTTACGTTGTAATTTTCCAATAACATTGGCCGTGGCACCGGACCTCTGCAACCCACGCAACGCATGGCATGCACTAGAACAAGCTAAAAAGCATTTGCTTGGTCCGCTGGGCATGAAGACACTCGATCCCGAGGACTGGAACTACAGACCAAACTACGACAACTCGAATGACTCGGCCGATTGCACCGTGGCGCACGGTGCCAACTATCATCAGGGTCCCGAATGGGTTTGGCCCATTGGTTTCTATTTGCGCGCGCGTCTCATATTTGCCAAAAAATGCGGCTACCTAAATGAGACCATAGCCGAAACCTGGGCAATATTGCGTGCACATTTACGTGAGCTGCAGACATCCCACTGGCGTGGTCTGCCGGAGCTGACCAATGACAATGGTGCTTACTGTGCCGATTCCTGTCGCACACAAGCGTGGAGCATTGCCACAGTGCTTGAGGTTCTATATGATCTGCACTCGTTAGGTGCGGATGTTTAGGAAGTGGCGTGTTTCGATGTTACCTGAACAAAAAAACCTCAGCAAATGTCCCCCACTTTAAGGGAGTTGCAATACCAAACTTAACTCACTTTTTAATATTGTTGTAGTTACAGAGAATTTAAGTTTAATTGTTATTTTTAATGCATTATCATGAACAATGTTTACCCCAATAATATTGCACTTGTACTCGATGAACGCGCACGTGTTTCTAAATTAAAAACTGTTTTTTTACTCCGGCTTCCTGAGTTATTTTGTTCAAGTTGCTTATACTAGGAAAAGTAACTATCTCTGACAATGCGCATGCAGGACATTTGTGGGGGATGTATAGGTCCAATATTATGTTGCGGCAGATCACGGTTAGTTAGCTTTATGACTTTGGCTCGCATTAAAGATTTTCGCAAACGATTTTTTAGATGATGGCCACATTTTCGTCTTCTTGGCAAATCTTGGCATGCTGGGAGTTCGATGTGTTTTTTCTTTGATTTTGATCGATGCAACTAAGAAAATTTTTAATGTTAAAATCTATTCAATTTGCGCTAAATCCATATTGACTTACGTTTTTGGAGCACGTGATGTAAACACGCTCAATTGTCTTGCACAGAAGTTCATATGCATTATAGGTGATTAATTTTTCAAAAACTTCCAAAACTATCGCCATGATGTTTCCTTTTGATCCACAATGTAATTCTTTTGCATGGACTTTCGCAAAAGTTACAACTATTTTTACTTTTTTCGTGTTCGCATATTTTGTTTTTATTCTGTGTTAATGACAATGACATTAAAATAATTTTAAATTTTCTTTTTAAATTTAAAAAATTTCTCAAAGTCAGACATGATGTACTAAAAAAGTTTATAATAATAATGTGATTCTTGAGAGAGAATTTTAAAAGGTAAATCTATATGCACCACCTTTTCGTTGGCTTTCAATCTATTTTTGATAGAATTGAGTTCTGCGTAGCCATCTCTGAGTTTGGTCATTAAATCTTGTACGTTTTATGTTGAATCTTCTGTTGTAGTTGGATGAACAGCTTAACTAACACGTAAATTATTTTAAATTCTTGAACAAAATGGTTTGGATGTGAATACGGTTGTTGTATTTTGCAGTTATTTGAACTGTTCAACATATTATGTTGATAGCAGCTCTAATTTTGAACGTACCACGATGCTCCGGTGATAGTGCTAAGTATTTTTTTGCGCTCTTTAAATGCTGTTGCTCTTGCTGCCATTACCCCACAGCTGAAATCCATAAGTCCACATTGGTTTCAGGACTGAGTTGTAGAATTACAGGTGATTTGTAGTTAATCAGCCAAGTCTTGTGAGGGTCTGTTGAGTTATGTAGTTTCTGAGCACATTATTACATTAGATTGTTTAATTTCAGAAACTACGAAATTATTTAAAGTGGAAGGTTATATTTTGGGGTAGGTACTTTTATGCCAATCCGATAATCACTTTTACAAATTGAATAACAAGCGCTACCGCTTGCAGAGAAAATCTAGAGCAACTTAGGATAGCTGTGCAAAAGTTCAAAATCGGCACGTTTTGCTGATATTCGATTGGACTACTCAGTGGTTTCATGTTTTGCACAAAATCCAACTTGATGCGCCGCTATTTTGTTATCATGTTGCAGGTATGGGATGATGTTTGTCAAAAACCAGGTTTCGAAAAGTTTTGATAAACATGATATGCACAATACTTTCAGAAATTTCTGCAGCTGTTTTTTCTAATAGTAAATGAAGCCTCAGAGTTTTCTGATATCAACTTGTGGTATCTATCATGCCTTATGATGCTGACGTATGCCGCATGTGTTGACTATGTTAATTAGTTATAATTTTAATGTTTTATATCATTAATTTTGCAATTTTTGCTACAATTGAAATCGGAAATTAAGAACAAATGCGAAAATCATAAACCACTGGTATCTCCAAGAAGATAGTTGGTAGATTTAAGGTATTAATGTTAATTAGGTGCGTCGAATTTAAAAAAATATGATATCATATTGTGTCAATAGGAAAAAATCGCCAAAACATTTTGTTAACATAGAAGATGTGAATTTTGTGCGGTTACTTTTTCGTGGTTGATTGAAAACAAATGATTTATTTTTTATTTTGTGACAATAAAAAATTCACGATAAATGCTTTAAGATTCAGGACGTTCGTTGTATGGCAAAAACTACTAAAATTTTACGTTTATCGAATAATGTACAGCGGTTGTTGCAAACTTTTTACTTTTTTTCTAGCATCCTAAAAAAAACACTTAGTTTTAAATATTTTTTATTTTTTATTATTACTTAAAAAATATTCTGGTAGCTGCCATTTTAAAAATAGGTTCGATCAACATCGACTGTACAAATATATAAATTGTGTAACATTTATTTCGTTTGAAGAGAGATATTTGTAAATCGGTCTTTAGCTTTGGGCTTATTTCATTGGCAATAAATTACTACTGGTCTACATTTCGGTAACTCTTCTTAAACCTTACATTAAGCGATTGCAAAACGTCTGGTTTCACTTATATTTTTCGTATGACATTTTATTTTTTTCTTTTCCCAAATTTCTCTACTTAATATAGCTTCTGGGTGCGGAGTGCAACTATATAATTATAATATTGTATGCATCTTATATTCTATAAAAAATATATGTCAAATTGACTTTTTGAAACTCCGTAGATGCTGGCATCTGTCCTATAACAATGTTAACTTTAATATAGCTTTTGCGTAGTAATTTGCTACCTTGTGAAAACTACATAAATACTTGCAATAAATAGTTTTATTATTTACTTACATAAAGCTTTGTTTTTTTCGAACAAGTTCAACTTAATGCATAATAATTAAAATATCACTATATTTATAAAATAAATATATATTATTAAATAAAATGATTACTTATTAAAATACATTTTGGGATGGTACGTTCAGTTCACTTTTCACTTGGTCGACTTTAATTTTTAATAGGTTTGGCTTCTGGGCTGGCGGTCGACTCTTCCTCGTCCTTGACGGATTTTAGATCTCGTCCAAAATTTTTAACTTGCAGACTTATTGCCGCCGAGCCATCCACTATGCTCAGCTTGGGTTCAGGCAGACAATTTTCATCAGCTTCGCGCTTAATGCGTGCCAAAGGTGGTTCCGTGTTAGACTTTTTACTTTTCTTTACGTTTAATAATTCACGTCGTATTGCTTCAACATTTTCCAAATCGTTTGTTTTATTTAACATTTGCTGTGTGGGCTCCTTTGCTACTGTATCGGTGGCATTGCGCTGGAGCGCCAGTGGGAGTGGTAAACGTTGTGCCAGTTCCGGCACTATGTTTGAGCTGGCATTTTTTAACTGTTCTCCGGTTTTGTAGGAGAGTGGTTCAAAAACGCCTGCGTGAGCTTCCTGCTCCTCGCGTAAGTGCACGTTATCTGCAAGAATGTTTATAAGAGAGCCTTTGGGCTTTGATTCTGCTTGTTTTTGACTTTTGGCGGAGTCCTTCTGTAGTTGAGAGCTATCTAATGCGTTTGGCAGCTCCTCACCTTGTTTGACTTTACGCTCAATTTGCTCGACTTTTTCCGCAACTTCGCCAAGCTTCTCAACCACAAGGTTTTTAGTCTCTTCATTTTGTTTGGCCAACTCCTCCTTTAGCTCGTCGACGGTGCGTTCTAGCAGTTCCTTAGTTTTCTTCAGTTCGTTTTGTGTTTTAAGCAGCTCATCTGCATTCGCTTTGCTCTCCTTTTGCTCCTCGGCGGCTACTTCGTCTTCTTTCTTAATAGCTGCGCCGGCAATGGTTTGCTGTGCTGCTGTGTTTAACATTTGAGTTTTTTCCGGCATTAAAGGCGCTTTTGCAATTGGTGGTGCTGGAACATTTTGAGCGGTCAGATTCTTTTTCTCAAGAGGATGCGCTGGTAAAACTGGGTCAATTGCTTTAAAAGCGGCTGCCGCATCTTCTTTGGCAGCGCCCATAGTAGATTTATCTGCAATTATGCCTGCGTGTTGTTCATCTACAGGTAATGGCGGTTGCGGCGAGTTATCGGATATTGGAACCAATTTTTCTGATTTAATATTCATTTGCGGTCTGGCGTGTTTTAACTTTGTGTTTGCATCATCATTTGGCTGCACAAAAGGCTCTTTTGGTGGCAATGGTTGGCTTAATTTGGGTTCGGTCAATTGAGGTTCCAAATCTATAGCCAGCTTCTCATTAGGTGACAGCGGTGTGATCGATTCCACTGCATCGAATTGAAGTCCTGAACTTTGCTCATCTATAGCATTGAGATTAGCAAAAGTACCCAAAATCATCAGACAAAATCCGCTAACAAAAATAAATTGCGCAAATTTGCGTTCGTTAGAATCTTTCTTAATAATCTTGCGAAAACTTGAGGCTGGAAACATTATGCATATAGCGACTCCTATAGTAGAGCCAACTAAACCAATAATAAGCTCCACAGAAGGTATAACAAGCGCGACGCAGAATGAGAAGCCAACAATAAAGAGTGTAATTGCACGAAAACGTTGCTCTGGTATATAGTTACCGGTATCCGTATGACCCTAGTAAGATAATGGATTTGTAGTAAATGCCATAAAATTGTGTTTGTGCGTTTACTTACCTTGCGATACAGCAAGGAATAGATGCTGGCTCTGCAGGGAAATATGACCAATGGAAAGCTAAAGGCAATAGACAGCACAAAGCCAATTTTGATTATGTCGCTACCAAAAGAGGCTGACAAATTAACCAAAATATTGCCTGAGAATGTATGAGTACAATAGGCAATATAGCCAAAAAATCCGACCGCAATATAGACCAGCGTGCATATCCATGTGGCATTTCGAACTATGCCATTAAGTTTCTCCAAACTCTGATTGTTTATGCTCTCAAAGACCTCAAAAAGTTGCCTGCAATTAAATGTTGTACACAAATAATTTTATGATTGTTCCTTCAAGTTTACTTACATTTGACAGGAGAGCGCCATGCTAAAGATGGGCAAGCACTGCAAGACGCCTGCTGGTTCCCAATAAATCACTTTATGCATCCAATCATTAGCCACTATGTGGTTCTCCGACTCAAGCACAATTTTCAGCATAAGACAGACGTAAAAGCCAATGGAGGCCGTACACAGCGCCGACAAGCTGTCTACATTTCTTAACATGCCCAAAGGCACAATACAAAGCACTGTCACTACCAGCATTACGATAATGCGCAGATGCTTGTGTTCCGCAATATTAAGTGCAAACATTTTGGTAATAATTTGTGGTCCCAAGTCGCCGACGACCACGAAATAGGTGATACAAGTGCCAATAAGATAGCCAATTATGCAAAGTTCAGCCAATAGTTTGCCGGAAGCACCGAATGCGTGAAGTCCAAGCAGCTCGAAACTTTTGCGACGCGTTAAAAGCGATATCTTAATCAGATAGTGACAGCAAATACGCGTTATCCAATTGCTTAGCACCAGCAGCACAATGGACAGTATTATGCCGCATTTCTGGAAGCAAAAGGGCATAGCAAGTATGCCCACGCCAATGATACTATTGGCCAGCGTCATAATATGACCTGAATGTGCAAACATCTTGTTTACGTTTTTTTTGTTGATAAACAAATCACTTTCACTGCGCCTACAGCGATGAGCTAATCGTCGAAACTGGTTTCGTAGGTGGGATGGCACTCACTGGTGCAGTGGCTTTTATTTTATATTGTGCACTATTTTTGTCTAAGGCAAATAATGTGTAAGTAATGTACTCAATGTAGACATGTTGGAAAATTACCTGCACTTGAGTTTTGTCTTTTTAGAGATAAGGAAGAATTTCGTTATACAAAAGCACACGGAAGCACGAGGAATCACTTGAAAGCAAATCATGAATACATCAACAGCATAGGCGTTATTAATTACAAATTATTTGGCAGCATTTATAACACGCATTTATAGAGAATAAATTTTAATCTCTAATTTATTTACACTTGTTGCATTATGCGCATTTTCTACATTGAGTTTGAAAAAGAAACTTAAACGTCAGCTTATATCGAGCAGCAGCTGATTTTTAAACGCACGGAGTTGCCACACTATGTTGGTAATGTTGCCAAATTTACAAACAAGTTTACAGTGTTCTTAAACGCTTGCTTATAGTGTTGTTTAACACTTGAAAAGACAAGTTGGCAACGCTCTGGCTTGTTGTTTTTCTTTCCGTTCTATAGGCTACAAACGTCAAGATGGCTGATGTAAGTTTTCCCACAAAATCCTACAAAATATTGAACATCCAAGCTTAATATTGCAAAAAACTGCTCAATTTTCATAGTGCAATGTGTAGCGCATGCAGTCATATATAAATTTTCAGTTTTGTGTTATATTAAAGCTGCTAAAACGTCACTGGCAATTGTTGCTAATTATTTGTTTTACTTTCGCCAAAATACAGCAAGTCGATGAAACCCTCAGAAAGAAGCGTACCTTCAAGAAGTTCACCTACCGTGGTGTGGACTTGGATCAATTGTTGGATATGCCCAAGTAAGTGAAGCAATACATACACCAAGATTTTGCGCAACTCATTCATACTGTGCTTTCAGCAATCAGTTGGTGGATTTGATGCACAGCCGCGCTCGTAGGCGTTTCTCACGCGGTCTGAAGCGCAAGCCAATGGCACTCATTAAGAAGTTGCGTAAGGCCAAGAAGGAGGCGCCACCAAACGAGAAGCCTGAAATTGTCAAGACCCATCTGAGAAACATGATCATTGTGCCCGAGATGACCGGCTCCATCATTGGTGTCTACA
Source organism: Chymomyza procnemis (assembly GCA_035046065.1). Classification (NCBI taxonomy): domain Eukaryota; kingdom Metazoa; phylum Arthropoda; class Insecta; order Diptera; family Drosophilidae; genus Chymomyza; species Chymomyza procnemis. The sequence continues at coordinate 1,935,049 of JAWNOJ010000023.1, read as the reverse complement.
ATGGCAAGGATTTCGGTCAAGTAAGCCAATTTATTCTCATTCCTTAAGTATACACATATTTTAAACACGCTATTATTCGCTACAGGTGGAGGTCAAGCCAGAAATGATTGGTCACTACTTGGGTGAATTTGCTCTGACCTACAAGCCCGTCAAGCACGGTAGACCCGGTATTGGTGCCACCCACAGCTCTCGTTTTATTCCACTCAAGTAAACAAATACGCTTGCCAAGCGTATATGCGCCCGTGCCCGTGATGGAACACGCATCAAGATTTTTTTGGATTATTACGCATAATAAAGGAACGTAATTTTTTAAGAACTACTTACACAGTCGTTTTGATGCTAAACGGGACAATGAAGCAGAAAAGTGCACATAATTTAAGAAATGTACATTTATTTAAATTAATTGGAACTCTTAAATCTTATCGGTTTTACATGAAAGTGTATGTGTATAACGCTATCCAAAGTTATCTACGGTTACGTACGCTGCTGCTGTTGTTGGTCACAACGCGGTCATATGCTGTATCCTTTGTGCTGGACTCGTTTCTTGAGACTCCGTTGTACATGGATAGTTTGGCTGCGCTCTGCGTTTGTTGTGCTACTGCCGCAGTCATAGGGCTTCTGTGCGCATCACTTACATCAGTGGATCCATAAGCGCTGTCTTTAACTTGAGAATCATTTGTTGGACGATTAAAATTATTGGCTTGTATCGGAAATGAATTCGAAGTTGCATTGTTCAGTATTGGGACTTGCGCAAGCGTTTGAAAGGCGTTAGTTAAACCGGAAAAGGTCACTGACTTATTAGTTTTAGCTGCTGCCAGGTTGTTACCATATTGAGCCGCTGGCAGTGGCGGCGCAACAAAGTAGGTGCTGCCGTTTGGCGCATATCCACTGCGTAAAGTTTGCGTTTGCTGCATACTTGGGCTATTGCTGTTAAAGGGCCTATAGGCGGCTGCAGTGCCGTCTATTGCAGGCATACTGATGGACATTGACAGTGCCGTTTGTAGCGAATCGGACTTGGAGCGTTGGAGTATACTCTTGGTGGAGCTACGTGTGCCTACGCCAATAGAGTTTTTGGAAAGGGTAGGTGTCATTTGCAAAGATTGTTTTGGCGGCATATCAAGTGCGGTTAGTAGCAGACTTCCACTGCTTAGCGATTGGTTTAGAAAGCTAGTACCCAGTGGAGCTTGCACTTGTACAGCTGGCTCACCTAGACGATTTAACTCAAGGTCCATAGAGTTATACATTGTAAGGTTGCTGGCAAGCAAGTCCTGCTGCGTACCCAGCGTCAATATGCTATCGGCATTGTTGAGCGTCGATGCGGTGCTGTAGTTAGAGGGGCTCACCGATTTGCTCGAGTGCAAGGTCACGCCCATTTCGCTAGGTCCCTGCTGCAGTGCACCTGTGCGAGGATCAAAGTGCTTTTGTGTAGCATCTTTTAGAGTGCTTTTGATCTCTTTGGGGTTATTCGCTAGTGGCTTGCGTATGGAGGAGATATGGCCGGGCACCGGTTCACGTGATATGGATGATGAGGGCGACGCCGAATTGGTCTCTTCGTTTTCCTCCTGTAAATCATGTTCGTAAATATTAGACAAATGTGTAGTAACTAAATATTTATATTTTATTCGATTGATTTATATTGATCAAAAAAAAAAGATCAAAACTTAAAAAGCCGGTTGCATTTCGCTAATGATTCTATAAAAACACCTCTATTTATCTAGCCTATTATTGATTTCGGGGAAAAACCGAATCTATGTATCCACTTTTTATGTGTTCGATTGCATCTATTCATATGTGCATTGTGGCGCCAACTGAATAGAATATGCATACAGCGGATTGTCCCAGTTCATGGGTTTTTTAAAGGGCTCAATAAACCGTTTATATTTATATATTTACCATTAAGTGATCAAGTGAACGATTTTAAAATGCCGTTGGTGCGAAATATAATGATATAATATAATAATATATGATGTTCCACTGGCGGAACATGGAGATATCACTTTTGATAGCTGTTCGAAGGGAACAGTGACCTATAGTTTTTAGTCGAACGGCTGCAGCAGTGTTGCAGGCTAGAATCGACCCACTGACCTTCGGCTTTAGAGGCAGCACCTGCTTCTAAATGGTATTCAGAAATGTTTCATAAATTAAAGAAATCTCATGGTCGACGAAAGATCATACTTGATGACTATAATTAAAGTTTTTTTTTTATCCTTATCAGGAATCCTATGGTCGATTTGCAGCATACTTGCCTCATCTTCTTCAGTAATTATAGACGATTCGATCCAATCCTTAATGCGGTTCTTTTTTTGCTGACGATCAACATTTGTTTCAATGCCACAATCAGCCAAAGTGTAAAGTGTGCGATTTTTTTCATCTGGACTGCTGTGAAAGGAATACATGGAGGGGCATAATTCGTCGGTTTCGTATTCGGCCATTTCTTTTTCTGCAGTCTTAGCAAGCCAGCGATCATCCAAGAATTTAGTCAAATCCCCCAAGCTTTTGGGTCTTCGATCGGCTCGTGGTTCTAGAAAACGTTTAAACATGCGTTGGGCACGTGAAGTAAGAAGCTTAAAAAGTTTGGGAGTGCGCCGCAATGGCATCATCATAATGCTGCCCTGCCATGCAATGTAGCGGACATAGCGAGGATCATCTGAAGCCGCTTTCTGCCAAGGCAGGCAACCGGTAAGGCATACAAAGAGAACAATACCAAATTGCCAAACATCATGACTTGGATCGGTTCTGTAAAATAATATGTTATGGTTTTTAGCAAGTTAAATAAAAACGCGAGAGCAATAAACGCAGTCAGCGCTTAACATATACAACATATTTGAAGAAAATCTGAAAACATATTCAGATCATGTGCTATAACTTACTTGTAAGTACCTTCCGGTTTAACCTCCAATACTTCTGGTGGGCTGTAGGGTAACCATTCATTGCGTCGTTCCACAGTTGTGCCTGCCTGGAAGGACTCTCCAAAATCACATAGTTTAACGCGTTGAAAGTCGGAACGGTAGATTAAAATGTTATCCAGCTTAATATCTCGATGAACTATATCTCTGTACAGAAAATAATTATTATTTAAAAATTCTAGAAGTTTGTACTACAATACGTATACTAACTTCGAGTGCATGTAATCTATGGCCGATGCCAATTGTTTTGCAACACGCTTGCTGTAAACTTCACCCACTCCAGTTTCTGTCACATTTGATGTAAGATCCCCTAAAAAAAAGTGTAAAATGCGCACAACATTTATTCCGATATTGGTTTTGCGTTCGGATTTTGCGTAAACATACCAAGAGGCGCATATTCCTGTGTGAATACATAGAAGCCGGCCGTTTCAAACGCCACATCATATGTGGTTACAATATGCCGATGCACACCCAAGTGCAGTCCATAGTGGAATTCCCGATAAAAGTCTCGTAAAGTAACATAGGGCTTCGGCACAGCTTTGAGCACCATTTCTGTTTGAGAGCCACGATGCTCTACAAGCAGTATCTTTCCAAACCATCCTTCACCCACAATTTGTATTATGTCAAATTCATCAACAAGATGTATCTGTCGAGTTGTTAAGAAATTTTTATTCAAATGTTTAAATTTGAATCTTGTGTTTATGTCTTCTTACAAAACTTAGATATATAATTAATTTTAAAAGGATTTAAGATTTGAACCGCCCGCACGCTAAATGGAGGGCTCAACATAGAACCAAGCGCCATTCATCGCTTTTCTGCGTACAGCAACAACACCAGCTATGAATGAAGCCAAAATGAAGACTAAATTGCCCAGCTTTCCCACGATTATCAAATAATGGTAATGTTAAGGACTAGATTTCTAATGGCTGTTGTTGTTTCACCACTGCCAGAACACCTCTTCTCGCTAATGCCAGCTATCGCTACCTGCAGTTTCTCCATTTCTGCCTTGAGCTGCGCTAATCTAGATGGTTCTTTAAGATTTCTAACGTAGGTTTTCGATCGAAATGGTAATTGGCCAGATGCGACTTATCCCAGTAGTGGGGCTGCCACCTGATGTCTTCTGCGAGTGACGTCTATCGTCAACCAACGTAAATAACCATCTAGATTAGCACAGTTCGAGGAAGAAACGCTCCGCCAGAGATAATAATAGAGCACTAGTGGATAGATTTGCGGACAACGCGAAACGAGTTATAGGACAAAACAACATGCGCTCGCTATACCAGCAGATTGCAAGGATGTCCGGAACAACAAACAACCCCAACCTATCAGAGATCTCGAAGGCAACTTTATATCCAATGATGACGCACAAATTCGGAAGAGCCGGCAACACTTCTAGGAAATCAGCGACACCACGATTGCAACTGCGGCCATTGACTTCCGTTGTTCCATCAAGTGGGAGCATCAGGATATCGTCTTCTGCCGAATATGGGGAAGCAAGAAGGTACCAGATGGAAGAGCGGAATCATATTAAAGCTTGCCAAGGGGACATTAGTGACTGCAAAAATTGGATAGGAATCACAACACTAGCTATAAAGTGTTGACCACTATACTGAACGAGCGCCTTCAAGAAAAGATCCAGCCAACAATTCGAGATGAACATGCGGGATCTTAGGAGTTGTGTAGACCACACAAACATATTTCGCATAATCACCGAAAAAGCTGTAGAATGGAGAGCCCCGCTATTCCTCCTGTTCATACACTTCAAGAAGGCGTTTGGCTCAGTAGACAGAGCGGCAATACGGAGAGCACATGCAAGGAAACGAATACCAACAAACATCATAAATATAATCAAGTCGATGTACGACGATGACAACGGGAAAACAAGTGCACTTTTCAGACGAATACTGGAATTCGGCAAGGATGCCCATTGTTGCCGCTACTCTTCAACATCATGGCTGACGAGCTTATGAAATAAGTATGCAGCCCCAAGCGTGGAATCACGTGGAGCCTCACCAAACTCCTTAAAGACTTGGATAACGCAGACAACAACTATCTGACCTTGCAGAGGCTCTGCGACATCCAGAGAAGAAAACTGATGACCTCACCAGGTTATGAGAACGCAAAAGAATTCGTCACTAGTGTTCCATACCTTGGCACCATCATCTCCAACAATGGCGGTGTGGGTGATGACGTCACAAATTGGTAGGGAGCCCCTACCGCACCTGGAGCAACAAACAAATTAGCAGACGAACAAAGCTCCGGATTTACTATGCATGCGTAAAGTCAATACTGCTAAATGGTATTGAGAAATAGCTCACCACCAAAAAGATGACACAGAGACTGCAAGTCTTCAGCAACAGATTGAGGATTATATGCGGGGTATTATGGCCAAACAGAATATCTCGTGTCACAGGTGAGCCCCCTGTACACTTCTAAATAAGGAAGAATAAATGGATGTGGACAGGCCATGCTCTCTGAAGGAACCCAAGCAGTATTGTCAGAATGGCACTGGACTGGAATCCCAAAGGCAGCAGACGGATCGAAAGAGCTAAGGCGTCTTGGAGACTATGCGAGCTAGAGCCAACAGACTTCATCATCTGATATATATATACATAAAAATTTTAGATATGCGCGCTGTCCACCCAGCAATAGATTTAAGATAATTATAGATTTAAGAAGTAGAGAGTAATTTGTTTGTTAAAGAGGAGTTCAGTATGTTCTACTGTCGGGCTCCATTTTGTTTGTATAATATTTTTTTTACAGAACTTACTATATCTGCTATTTTGAAGATATGGTTTTATTTTCCTAAGAATATTATGCAGATGTAGCTAAAATCTGTTGAATAGATGTGATAAGATTGGCTAAAAAAAGATATTTTTCTTTTAAAAATATTTTCTTTATAAAATTTGGTTTTGCGGAAGATTATATATTTTTTTTATTCTCCTATGAACAGCATAGGAGCGGAACGAAAGCTTTTAAGGTTCACACCAAATTTAACTAAAATCGGTTGAATATTTTCCTTATCCACCATTGGACCGATGGGTTAAAAATTTAAATTTTGTGAATATATCTCTCTGTCTCTGAATATATTACCAAAGCTGGCAAAGGTATATGTATATTTATTTTTTTTCTTTCAGAATGTATCGAAATTATTTTGGCGGATTTATGATAACATATGGTCAAAAAAAAACTTGAAATACCAAATTTCCTTACGGTGTTTTTATATACAATGGGATTACCCATTTTGTTTTGAAAACAAATTTTTTACAAGCGCTTTTCAAAATCTAAATAATTCGTATCTGGGAGGGCCAGTAAAGTTTCTAATTGCTGTCAACCAGGCGGTAGTCCGAGCGATCTCTGTCTCAAATATTAGCAAATTGACACACAGCCTTCACGCGGCGCCTATCTTCGCATTCGCTGAATGCTAAGCTAATGTATGCAGCGAGTCGTCCGAACTATAAACGGTTGTGCGCAGGAATTGGTTCCCGCCTCATAAAAAATGTACCAACGAATACTAACATTAAAGCCTCTGAAATGATCACCCCCATTGTTGGCGAACACCACATACAAAAAAATTACCGATTTGAGGATATGCATCTGGAATGTCCGGTTCCGTGGACTATCCAACTGTCGGATGCCCTCGAATAAGTAAAGGCTGATATAATCGCCATCTAGTAATTGAGATGGACAGAACAAGGTTGATCTAAGCAAGCAAGCTGTGATTTGGGTGCGTATTTGTAGTAAGCTGGAGACTTCGCCATTACGTCTCTACTTTTAAGCAAGCTTGTAAAACATGCTATCGGTATGTATTTTTGATTTGAACATGCATGATGAGTAGACTTGCATTCTCATGCTCAAAGTACCGGCTGAAATTAATTTCTTAGAACATATGATGCAGTCAGAAAGGCGCACGCCCGACCCATCCGACATGATCTATTTTCGCTTTTATGCTGTTATTGTTCTGTCTGATCATTATTACCCGTGCCCGGACCAAGATGACCAATAGAATCATAGACAGTCTGTTGCTCTGCGCCTCAATGAAAAGTCTATTGGCTTTGTGCCAATCATGAAAAAATGTTGGAACTCACATCCCCTATATAAACATACATAAAATTTTTTAACGTATGTAATATATATTTGTATAAATATATTTATTTGTACGCCTAACAACTACGTACTGGGAGAACCAGAGGGCAACCAACTAAAGTATTATGCGCTTCTATTTAATTTGGAAATTCTAAAAGACAATCTCCTTTGCACCGTTCGAGACGATACTATATTGATTTTACATATATATGTTATAGATCGTTCAGCCATTTCGACACTTTCACGCATTGACACGTTGTGGTAGCCACCTGTTTGTCATAAGAACTTTTGGATAAGATGGCCAATTAACGATAGAAATTGTTTGTGCTTCTAAAAATGCCAAAAACATATACGATGTTAGTCTTCGAAGTTTGGTAACGCTGACCCGAAAGGCGAGTGCCCATACATTGGAACGAGCAGAACGACTAAGATACGTACCACTTTGGATCCTAACCGCCACCCAATTTCTGTATCCTTTGCATGCACTAAACGACCGTAGAATATGCCGCACACTGAGTCAAACACACTTTTTAAAAAAGTTACTATTGTCCTTACATTCAGAGTAACACGTAATTTTCGAGCTCGATATAACAATACAGATTCTTTTAACTTTACAAATAACAATGTTACGAACGGTCTCTTTAATCCATTACTGCTTCTAGCGTTACTCATTTTGACTTGCTATACGAGAATCCTTGACGAATTGTGCACTATGAATATCCCGCTTGGTTAGCGGTGAACTTTTGGCTCCATTTTCGCGCCATCCAAGATGTGACACGATTGATACCAATAAAATGGAAAAAGTAAATCCACAAAAAATCATGCGGATTCAAATATTCGACAGTACACATTTGTACACTTTATAAACATGATCTACTTCTTTGACTATTACCCACAGTAGAAATGCAAAAACCCATTTAAAAATATTTAATATAAAGCAAATATTGCACTGATAACAAAATCATACTTTGAAGACACATCGCCCCTCACATGTCACCATTTATTCATAAGAAAGCTTCAAGGTTTAAAAGTTTTGATGTTTGGAACGATTTTTTAGCTTTTGTGCCACTGTGAGTCGTCAGGCCAGTTCGGTTCTACAATGATGACCAATGAAGATCAACGACACTAGGCAACCAAGAAAAATTACTGATTTTCAAGCAATAATCAAGCGAAAAATATTTGGACCCATAATGATTGGTGAAAAATTTCAATGTAGAGAAGGGAGGCATTTTGATAAAGAGGCTTAAGCTCCACAGTTTTATTGCCGCCATAAGTTTGTTGGTATAGCTCTTATTATCTCTGAGATATATGTGTTAACATAAATAGGTCATATATAGACTTTTCTAGAGAGTTTTGGGAATTGGAAAAGTTTTAATTTTTTAATTACAAGAACCAGCACTCCAGTGGTTTTGCGTGTGGGGGAAGTCGAATTAATTATAAATTATAAAATTTACACTATTATATCGAAATTTTGATGCGTACGAAAACATTTTCAATAAACAAGTAAATATCCATTTCCTATAAGCAACGAAAGCTTGACTTTTTTAAGTTTATGTTCCCCCCTTTTATAGAACACAAAACGCGGGTATTATATGTTTTATTATAAACTTTATGAGACTTCATAGTTTTTATTGTCTCTCGTATAAGTATAACGAAATATACGGTAATGTTATAATATATACGATGGTAATGTTTTGTTAAAAAAACGACTGCTGGAGAAACATCGAAGATTCTATATGAAGCAAAAAAATATGTGGATCGGTTAGATGAAAAAGTATCAATATCAAGTGATCTCAGCAAATTAGGATGTAGATTAGTATCAAATTACATACCTATGCATTAGGAAGCGAATAAAGGAATATAAAAATAGGTAAAAAAGGATTTTAAATAAGAAATATGCTAAATACTATGTGTTTCGTGGTTCTTAACACTCTGTGTTTCTTGATAGAAATAATTGTTTTTAGATTAAACAGGTATCTCATAGCACTTAGGAGAGAGGCAAACAAGCTAATTGATTTAAGACATGAGCGATGCTTTCGATTTACATTAAAGTTGTTATTCGCTCACGAAGATTAAGATACGTCCTAATAATATTATAAAATCAAACCATTTTATGTATAGATATTGATATCAGATTGAACGCAAAGTTTGAAAAACCTTAAAAACTTTTAGGTACCAAATTGTTCACAGTATTACCAGATAAATTAAAACAAACTTTGCTGAAGATCGCATTTTTGATTGATATGGTATGATATTTAAATGTGTTTAGGATAACTTGATAAATTAAGGAATAAAACAAATCTAGTGTGAAAATCCAATTTTTTTATCTGATCGAAATATGAACAAAAGTATTGGCTGCCCTATTTGATTTTAATATCTTTTTAAAAAATCGCATTATTCGCCCAAAATTGTTCAATCAAAACAGACCTTTGGGAATAAAATCATACCATATATCCCCGAAATGGAATAACTTAAATCCCCGCGACTAAAAAGTGATTTTCCAAAAAGTTGGATACTCTAGTTCTTGCTTTCTCTGTTAAACAGATCATACTTTTTCCTCTAAACTTAATATTGGAAACCCTTTTCCAATATTTTGCAATAATGTTAAGGCAAAATATGTGCATACTTTAATTCGAAGAATTTTTACAAACTTATAAACAGAAGTCAACCCGAATAGTTTTTTAATATAGTTAAGTGTTGCGGGATGATATCCATAGTAAAAAGGGAAAAAAGGTTGTTTATTTTGAAATAGAGCTATTATTTTCACCACTGTGAAAATAGTAACTTTTATGAATTCATTGCCTTAATTGCAAAGTGTAATTCAGCATACAATAGCTTTCTATTTTGTGGTTCCGAAAAAATGTGTAAATAAATCAATTTAAAACTTTATGAAATATTTATTTTGGACTGATATTCGGGTCTAGTGTGTCATGTTGAGGCACTGCACATAGTCGCCAAAAAGTGTTTCTTTAAGGAAGAAAAAGTAATGACCTTTCGGCAATTATATAAGGATTGTACTTTCTGACAATTTTATTACTTTAACATACATAGCAACCGAAAGCAAAATGTGCTACATCGCTGACGAACATTAAATTTGATTTATTTTAAGATCTCACAATTTCCACATGCTCGACAATAGAAGATAAATGATCTATAAACAAAAGTGCAACCAAACATACCTACAACGATCGAATGACAGTTGACATAATTCTAATGAACTATATATATTTTAAAATATCACATCATAATAAGTTAAAATAATGGTTGTTGTTAGTCGAACTAGAAATAAATATTAGTAACAAATTAAATGTAGATAGAAATTCACCTTCTCCAGCTCAAATTCGCGTATCTTGTGTATGTGTCCTCGAGGTTTTTTCGACATTTTGAAATCAGTTTGTAGTTATCCTGTGACGTTTTTAAATAAATTTAATTTTGTTGCTGCTAGCTTCTTTTGTCTAGCATATTACAGTAGTACTACAGTTATCAATTTTAATTATTGTAATAATTGAACGAAAATTCTATAAAGTAAATCATATCTTTTCTGCTGGACATTTTTTTATTTCAAGAATTTCAACAAGTTCTAAACATTTTCGAAACGTTAACTTTTTGAAATGGCGCAAATGAGTACTTAGAAGTTTTTAGGTTCGGTTGAAAACCCGTATTTTGTGCATAAATTACTTTTGGCCCATTAACTTTGTGGAAGAAATAAAGGACATCATTTATATATATATATATCTGCGATAAGTTATCTATCTATTTTATTTTAAAAGTATCTTGAAGCAATTTAAAAAAAATATTTACTTGGATTCAGATGACTAAGCCTAACTTACAATTATTGTTAATCTATTGCGCTAAGTCTTGGAGTTTTTACATTTGTGATATATTGTATAATCAAAACTAAAATTCTGTTAAAAAAACTTTTATGCGAAATATTTAATTACAAACTTGAGAGATGAAAAAAGTCATAAGTTGGGAAAAATTTGTTCCAAGTTATTTCGATAGCTGTTATAGTTCTTTACAGTTTTCTATAAAAATTAAGAAAAAAGTTTGGTAGAACCAGAGATAGTTGCATTCGAGTTAAGCCATTTGATGATGATTTTTATAATACTACAAAAACGGTACCACAAAAAAAATTTTGTTTTGATTTTCGAATTTGTTGGGGCATTTCACCTACATATGTTGGGTACAGCAACATTTTTTAAATTTGTTTGCTAGCGTAAAAATATAATTTCTGGAGCTATGTGGAACGCAAAAATGAAATTAGGTACTTAAAATCATGAAAAATAAATGCAAAAACAGCTAAATTCGAAATATCTTAAGTTTATAGGACAATAGTCTTATTATAAAAAATATATTGAAAAGCCTTCATTGTCTCTATTCATATTCATTTCGACTTACATTTTTTTAGCATTTTATTATTTCGGAATTTTCGGAGCTATACTAAAAGTACGCATACTTATATTACCGATAAAATAAGTTAAGTAATGCCACCACATTTTAAAATGTTTGCAAGTTAAAATCAAAAAATCACGTTAAAAAACATGAATATTCCCTCGACGAAAATAGAATTTCGAAACAAATTCGCTAAGGGCCCCAAAACGATTCTTTTGAACCACCCTAGTGCCTATGTATTAATAGCGGCACAAAAGGCATAAAGCCTTATGCATATAATTGTCTTAAGTTGCCTCAGCATCTATAAATGTATGTCCGCCTGTATATAGACTTATATATAGTATATTATTTATGCATTGGCGGCACTGAATTGTTGCAGTTAAAACGAAGAAAGATGAATTTGCTGGCAACTTTTCTTGCATTGTGTGAAAATGCTTTACATACAGAACACTCTGTATATACATCAAGTAGCTAAGTATTACTTTACTTCCTGATATATATATTTCTATATATATAAATATATTTCAAAATGCATATTAAACAGGTCCAGCGCTATATACAACATAATCTTAATGCCTTTCCGTTTCAATAAAACGCTACTTGATTTCTTTATAGAATTTTCGGCGTGCTTTACTTATTGTTTTAATTAAAATTTAACTTAATTAAGTTCAATGTTGCATGTACTTCTTTGCTTTTGCTTTATTTTTAGTTTTCAGTTGTAATTTCTGCTTACGCATTGTTGTTTCACTTTAAATTTAGTTGCTGTTTCACACAATCACTTATTTCGTATTTTTATTTATAAATATTTAATTGAACTATATAATTCGGTGAGTGCTCGTGAACAAGTTTTCAAAATCAAAATTGCAACACTTAGAATTCAGAAAGAAAATAAAACCGGGTCGAAATACATGCGTTCTCAGCGTCGACGATTTTCAAAAATTTTCTTTTCTGCTTTCAGCTTTTGGCTAAAACAAAACAAAAAAGAAAATTCTATATGGCGCGTTTGTTCTTATATAAAATTAAAGAAAAAATAAAAAAAATACCAACACACACATTAGGAAAATTCCCCAAGAATTATGAGATTTTAGCTGAAATTTGTTGAGCTTTTAAAACAATTATTTTCACGTAATTGCATTGTACAAGTTGATTAACATTCAATACGTATACGCAATGTGTGCAGTTTCTATTTCATTTTGTACAAGTTGCTGCTTTTTTCTCTATATCAAAATGCGTTTTACTTGCAACAGTAAGCAACGCGTGCATTTAATAAAATTTTCAAATTTATGTTTTTACAATATGCCGTCCGAATTCGTTGAAAATCCGTTGCCAACTGGCAGCAGCAGATAAGCGGAATGTTTTTACTCAATCTCTCTCATTTTTTGGCTCTGTTGTTTGATACATCTCGAGACTATAGGATTTGTTTTGAGTTTGTTGCTTGGGGAGACTTCTAGAGATATAGATATTTCTTTGGCGTTGCACTCTACGGCAGAGCACTGCTCGCAGCAAAAAGCTCTTATGCATATTGCTCTCTAATGAACCCCAAACATTTTGCAAACAAATTTGTGCTAAAATTAATTAATCCGGTCAATATTAACCCCAACTGTGAGTTTAAAGTCAAGAGACTTTTTTTCTCTCAGTCAAAATATTGCTGAATGACTGGGCAGACAGAAGTGTGCCTTATAATAAATACGTTTTGATTTTATTGTTATTAATGTCTGGCGACTCATGAATGTATCGTGTCCCATACAAATACATGTATGAGTTAATGAGTAAGTCTATAGAAACGAATCACTCATGTTCCTAGAAATGTACTACTATTAAACTTATTTATTTATTATTTATTAATACGTAAGGGTACAACTAAGTCCAGTTGACCTAAGATTAGACAACTTTAACATTCTAAAAATTATGAAATAATAAATGATAAAAGGAAAAATATAATAAAACTAATCCGTATTCCTAGCTTGATGGGTGAATTTTTTATAGATATGTCGTATTTATTAATTATTATTATTATAAAAAAATAATAATTATATTTATAATTTCGCGTCAAACTAGTTAAGGTATTAAATATTGTTTTTGCTTAGATATATATTTATTATTTTTAAAGACCTTATTGTGGTATATTAAAATGTATGTAACTACTTATAGAAAAAATCGGAGATTCCCTAAAATATCTTAAATACGATCAGGCCGACTTGAGTTGATATACCCATGTTCAGAGTATAAGTTTATTTTCGTTTTCGATACCCAATAATTGGCAATTATTTGGAAAATAATTCGAAATTTATCTCACACGGTTTGAGTTCTGCAAAAGTCAGAAGGCGCCCAGTTAGATGATATTTTATTAAATAAATAATTACAAGACTCAAACAATGCATTTATATAAATATTTCAAAAAATTTCAAATCGTTTGTTTTATTTGTATTCATTTTGAGAATTACACTCTTTTTCAACTCGAAAGCACAGTGCTCAACGACAATAAAAACGTTGCGGGAACACTTCTGATTATAACTTTGCAAAAAATATTTCAAATTCAATTATTACCATATTTTAGCTTTACATTATTTCAAAATATACATAGATTGAATTAAGTTGATGCAAGCCGAAAATCTATTTAATACCCAGATGAAAACGATTGCGATGCTCGAACAAATCGAAAAGTATGATCAGGGGGAGTAGAAAAGTTGATGAACCATCTGTATGAATAACTACATGTCAGAGATAACAAGACCTAGTGTACATGTGTCCATATCGGGGATAAATAAAGTTTCCAAAAGTCCGTTTTGCTGTGACTCAGAAAAATCGAATATACTTGGGCGAATAATTCGATTTTCTTAAGAGATTATTATGTGAAGTATGAGTAGAAAATATTTAACATATAGCTAAAAAATTTCGCACATTTTTTCACTTATCTTTAACCCTTGGATTGTAAAAGTATTTAAAAAAGTATATAAAAGACTACAATAAATTTAATCACAATCGGTTGACTGCACTAGCTGTCATAGGAGCAAATCGATAAGTAAAATCGATAAAAAGTTCGATTTTTGTAAAAAGTTTTATCGTATTTGGATTGATTTTTCACAAACTGTGATAAATTCGCTACTTTAAAATTTTTAAAGCTTTCAAAGTAATATATCCAAGTCGATTGACTATATCATATAGTTCCTTCGATAATAATCCATTTCTTTTCATAAGATTATTTATTTCTAAAGAAAATTTCACAAATCAGCCAAATAAACGTATGTATTACTTAATAAATACCATGATTTAATTACAAAAAAGGGTATCTCAAAGTCGTAAGTATCTGGCTTTACCAAACGTTAATTTTGCGCTTAGATTTTTGAGACAAGAGTATGGCGCGTTAAGTTAGAAAATCAATAAATAAGTCATTGAAAGTTATTTAGAATCTTACTTTTCATGAAACTATTGAGATGTAATGTTATCCAGTTTCCTAATATTTGTGATAACTTATAATTCCAAACTTAAGCTCACTTGAGCAAGATAAATATATATATATATTTAAGCTTATGTTTCCTGAAACAACTACACTTCCAAAATTAACATTTTATAACACCAAGCAACTGAAACTGAGGTTCGATGATTGGATTCCCCGCCTGACAAAAACACCATAATTCGTACAGCTGAAGATAGAGATATTCCTATGCCCTGCATTGGAGCAATAACACAATCTTCAAAGGTGGAATAAATGTATTTATTCTTAATCTTCGTTACATGTTTGTTACAAAATGGTTGGGTAGCACAGTTCTTATCTCTGTTTTGTTTAAAGCAATCGTTCCATAAGATTCGAGGGAGACTCATATCGAGCATGAAAATCCCTCCGCCTCTGTGGAACTGATGCTACGATTTTGTCAAAATTCAAGTGGTATATTATTTGATATTTTTATTCATTATTCTTTATTAGCGACATTGGCAGTGCTAGTGCCCTGCACCGTAGTGTATCGCGCATGGCTCGAACAAAACGTGGACTCAAATGTTGGCCTTCACTCAGGTACTGATATTGACTATGCTGCTGAAACACTAACCATGGCTATACACAATGCTACCAGCTTTTCCACAACTGCTACGAGGGAATCACCCAAGAGGGACAGACATCTGTGGTCAGGTGAGCTAATGCCAAAGGTCCAGGAGAAACGACGTTTTAGGCATGCTTGGCAGCTAAGCAGAAATCCCCGTGTAAAAACTACTTTGAACGTTATTCAAAGGAGGAGCTTAAGGAACTAATGAGGAAGATGCATTACGATACTCTGGAAGATTTTCTAGACAGCCACAAGGCAGAAAAGAAGGCCCTCCTTTGCAGAGTACCACTGGTACTTGGTGTCGTTCCAGTGGCAAAAAAGCTGAAGAGTTTCTCTCACATCTTGAAACCACCTTCACGCCCTTTCAACTCTGCGACTCGGCTACGAATGCAGAAGTCTGAAGATTCTTAGACACCCCATGCCAAATGGGCCTGCCAATTTCTGAGATTACCGACAACAAGGTACAGGAGGAGATTGATGCAGGATACGATTAAATAAACTCGCTGGCCATGAAGTCACTGACACCAAACGTGATCAAATTGATCACATCAATCTTCAATGGGACTATGCGTCACCACCACTTCCCTTCTCAGTGGAAGTGTGCTGTAATCATCATGATTCCTAAGCCCGGCAATGCAGAGCACCTCACCACCTCCTACCATTCTATCAGTCTTCTGGTAATTGTCTCCAAAATTTTGAGAGAATTGTTTTGCGTGGAGTGTTGCCTGTACTCGAAGAAAAGCAACTCATACCGGAACATCAATTTGTCTTCAGAAAGCTGCATGGCACACCGGAGCAGTGTCACAGAGTCCTCCAGCACATTACTGACGCCCTGGAAAACAAAAAGTATTGCTCTGCAGCGTTCCTGGTAGTCCGACAAGCATTTTGGCATCAAGCTTAAAAAATCACTCCCAACGCCATTCTACCTGGTGCTAAGGTCTTCACTGATGGCCTTCCGGTGGTAAACTTGGATTCCTGTCTTACCGCCACCTACGCCGACGACACTGCCTTTCTGTTCTCAGACTGCAATCCAATAGCAGCCTCTGAAAAACTGCAGTCACAACTGTCAGCCTAAGAGCCCGTGGCTTATTAAATCGAATATAGCAATTAACACCGGCAAGTCTGTTCAGGTAGTATACACGCTGCGACAACTCCTTTGTCCACAAATCTCCATCTTTGGTCAGACACTACCCACTACTAGTAGCGCTAAATACCTGGGCCTTACCTTGGACAGCAGGCTAAACTGGAGGGCTCATCTAACAAACAAAATATTCTAGCTTAAAGAGAGGCTCAAACGGCTGTACTGGCTCCCCAGCCCTGCTTCAAGACTTAGCACACGAAATAAACTTTTGATTTACAAGTCGATCCTTAAGCCAATCTGGACATACGGGATCTAACTTTGGGGAGCCACGGCTACATCAAACACTAAAATTATTCAAGTGTTTCAATCAAAGGTAATAGTGAGCACGCCTTTTTATGTGAGGAACTCCGTCCTTTACACAGACCTCAACGTGTCCCCTATCCAAAACACAATCAGCGTTTATAGCAACCTACCTGCAGTACAGCTACTTGACAACAGCACTCAACTCCGGAGGCTTATGAGATTCCACCCGCTTGACTTAACATTCCGTTTCAAAACATTGTAAATGTCCTATGATTGTAAAAATATAACATTGTAATTATAAGTCAGTCATTGTTAATATAATCCTATATAATTAAACTAAATTACAATTAATTCGAGGGAGACTCGAATGCGGTTTCCAATAAATCCAACTTCAATGTAAGCCTTATTGAGGTTATTGTCTAGCAGACAGATTCTAAATTTATATTAAAACAAAAAACAAAAGAAAACAAAAATTATTCTTCATACACATAACAGGAAGTAACATAAAAATTTAGACAATAATAAAAGCCAAAGGATGACCGTTGACCGTGAAGGATTTAAAGTGATTCATTTAGCGGTCATTTAGAAAAAATTGCCTTCGCCTAAGGCTACAAGACGTGGGCGGTAGTGGGAAGTGTGGAACCCAATTTAAACCATGAAAAAGTTTATAATAAAGGGGGGATAAGGGGATAAAAATTGATTTTATTGGGAGTAATCTTAATAATGGTTATAAGTCCTCCAATATTCAAAAATTGCCTGTATAAGGATCATACATTTTTTCGCACCACCGATGAATAAACGCAAAAACACCTTTATCTTTGTGATTGTTTATTTCATTTGTATTTACTCAAGGTAGTAATTTTTACATACTATGTTTTTTAATTTTTAGCACTGCTTGTGATATTTTAGAATATTCAAAATATTATTTTCACTTTTGAATGATAATAGTTTACAGCAAAAATAATAAATGCTGAGCATGCTGAATTTATTTTAAATGTGTTAACAAGTGTAACTAATGTCAAGCTGCTTAAACAGAAATTTATTATTTTTGTATTAAATTTACTTGTTTATTTTCACTTATTTAATTTATTTGCAAACGATTTGATAGTTTAACACGGAAGTTTGTTAACAGAGATCTGTTGAAGTGCTGTTATGACACAGCAGAAAGCTGCCATTATTATGCTGTGCGTTTAACCCAGTCGACCAAAATGTAACAACACTTTTGATGCATTGTAAAAATACTACTACTACTACTACATTAAATACTACGATAACTATTAAAATATAATTCATGTTTTATGCAAACGAAATATGCCAAGAGGCACTTAATACTCCTTCTTATTCTTTGCAGTCTCATATGCTGGTGTGCTACGTAAATGTATGTTTTCTTTATTTTAGCAAAAAATTGAGAAGAAATTTACATGAATTGTGTCAAAATATCTTAGTTGTAAGCTGCAAAAAAGTTAAACTCTATTATTTTAACTAATTCAATAGCAAAACTGTATAAAGACAGAATTGAATTGAATTGAATTAAATTATTGAGAAGAAATCGATTTCTGTAGTACAAAAGATAATGTTAGATCTGTGGCTACCGTTCGCGTAGTCTTATTACTACAACAAAGTCCTGGCTTAAACAAGATTCATCATCAATAGTGGCGAGACGATTCTAATTGAATTTTGGCCTGCCCTAAACGAACAAGTTGAAACAAGATTAAAAGCAAAAATAATGCGCAGCTTACAAATATAGGTAATATTAAAGGCAAAAGTTGTATTTTTTAAAAACTTTATTTATGAAAACTTTATTGTTAAAAGTGCAGCAACATTGTTGAGTTTTAATAGCAGCCAATTATCATGGGTACACACTAATAGTTACACAGACATGAAATAAAAATACTTTGGTTTTTTCAAAGCATTATTATAGAGTTTTCAAATTTAACAATGAATAATTTTCGAAAAATAAAACTTTATGATGATAAGTTTTGGCCAGCTAGAAACTCTGCTACAACTCTACACACAAACGCGCACACACACACACACGCGCGCGCACACTGAAGCAGCATACTACAAGCACAAAGGCAACTCTAATTGGCCATTTCCGTTTGGTAACGTTTCCTTGGCGCATGCGACGTTTGGCTAGAAAAATGTAGTTGAAAAATGAAGTAGCTGCATTTGACACCTATACAGACATACCAGTCTGTACATATATGTATATTAAGAGGATATGGGGCGTTTGGGTGGCTCGTTGGCCAACGTATCCTGTGTGAATTCGGTGGTTGTTCGCAGCCACTTGTAGCAGCGGGCTATAAAAGTGAGTGTTGGCCAACGAAAGGCTGCATACGTTTAAATGTTACCGATAGTGCTATAACGTAGTTGGTTTTGTGCTGCGGCATTCAGATTAAATTTAAAATATTTTTTGTGAACTTCTATGTCTAACGGTTAACAAATTAAATTTAATATTCTTAAAAAAAATAAGCGATTTTTCCTAGTTTTCATTTTGTATGTGCAATTAAGAACAATTAATAATTTAAATAAAAAATTACGAATAAATTTCAAACGATTATAATTATGGATTGGTAAAATTGTTTGCTAAACACTTACAATACGGGAGGTAATTTGTAAAATGCTATTTCCAAAAACAAGTATAAATGCAAATGTCCAACAATTGAAATAGTTGCCTAAAATGTTGAAAACAGAAGCTTTTGAAATTGCTTCAGTCGTATGCAAATATTTGCATTAATTGCTTAAGTTTCATGCGGCAAGCACTTAATAGCTGAATGCACTTACTCTGTGCACAAACAAGCTCAAACATCATCAAGATAATTAATGCGTTCTGTCAAAATTCAAAATTCTTTGCTTTATTAAACACACAAAGCCGAAATTATATTACAGACTATTTCAAACTTACTAAGTTAAATGCAGTTTGAAAACGACGAGCGTTACAGAACACAGGAGGGTAACGGGTCTGCACTTGATGTAGGGTTTCACGCTCAACAACTGTTGCTTGGGCAAATCAGTTACTTAGTAAACGCGGAGCGTGTTGGTTGGTTTGTCGTTAAGCGCGCGAAACGTATATGAGATCTTTACGAACCAAGTGCCATTGGGAACGTGTAGCAATAGTTGAACATTTTTGGTGGTTTTGGAATATTGCACATTAAGTTATGTTGTTTATAGCATAGTCTATACCACAAAATGAGAGCTAAACAAGGTAATTTGCACGCACATAAATTCTAAATTCTAATATTTGAATCAGTTTGCATACGCGTCTTCACATATGTACATGTTTCTTAATTGTTTAATTGCATTTTTAAATTGTGTTTAATTAAGTTTGGCTAAGCGCTACGAAACGTAAAAATTTAGAGTAAATATGACGGAGTAGCATTAAATGCTTAAGCATTTGGAAAAGTGTGCACTTAGTCTGTCTTATGTCTGCATTAGTCAGTACAGCCAAGTGTCAACAAGTTTGCTTTATGTGCAGTAATAATAATTAATAACAATAAATTACACCACACCTAACTTTTGTGTCTATATATCTACTGTTTTATTTGATATTTGATTGTTTGGCATGAATGATAAGTATTCGTGTTTGTATTTGGTGCTGATGTTTGTGTTACCTTTCCTACCCAAGCACTTAAGGCACTAGACCCAGAGAGCACACGTCGTAGCCATACCTTCAATACAAGTATCAAGTGTTATGGACAGGTCACTCGACAAGAGTTTGAGCAAGTACCACCCACATGTACATACTTGTGTCACGATGTCGTTGTTGTTGTGTTGTTGTCGTTGTTATCATTGCTGCCATTAGGTTGGTCCATGCTCAAATATGGTCAAAACACTTATATTGCACGGATTTGCATACTGGACCAAGTTAAAAAACTTGATTGTGCATGACTACAGACTTGATTTCAAGAAATTCAAGATTTGTCCAATGTTTAAAGCCAGAAAGAAGTTGAGTTATTTATCTGTAGAAGATTTCATTTCGCAACAGCGTATGTCTTACAGTTTGAAATGCATAGAAGCATAAATAAGTTTAGTAATTGCTTTTTTATTTATGTAAATGTTGTCTATGTTCATAATGATATATAATAAAGTTTTGCAGTTGTTAGAAATCAGTAATCACTTTTGACATAGGAACGCCGTACAATCACGAAAAACAAAATGAGGTTATTGTATGAGAATAATCGTAGAAGCCACAATAGTTTCAGGTGTCCAAAAAAATATGTTGGATCCTTATAATTAAAAAAGTTTCTTCATTTTATTCCCCTTGACTGTGCTACAGTTTAAAGCCGAATCCTTACGGCAGGCTCTTTTATTGATAGAGATTTACTGTGTACCATTGCAATGTTAATGCTTGTTTATGTATTTTTTTATTCTTACACTTCTACTTTTCTATATGATATAAAAAAATATTAATTTTTTACTGTTAACACGAACATTTCTCAGTTTATCTTTACAATTTTTATGACAAGGACGAGTTATTTATATGCAATAAAAATCAATCCAAAATAATTTAATGGGTTTTTAAGGAAATCCAATTCAAATATTTTTGAAAGCCTTAAAAAATAATATTGAATAAATTTAGAAGTTTTATACAAAATTGAATAAATACACATTTTACTGGAAAATTATAATCATGGAATAAAAATTGAATATAATTTTTGAATAAAAATCTGCAAATAACTCGCATCAAAAATAAAATTTACGAACCTTAAGAATTTTAAATAAGAATTACTTCTACATGTTTAAAATTAAAATCAAAAAGGTAACGAATTAAATTTTTGTTTTAAATTAAGACTATTCATATTTGTCCATTAAGGCTCAATATGAAGGAAAGTTTCCTTTTAAAACGTTTGAACCATTAAAAGTACTCATTTCGATATTTATTCGCTGGTGTCCTTATATGCGCTTTACAACCCAACATTAAGGATATAAAACTAATTAATTTTAAAAAAATTTTTGAGCCACACACTTTTAAAACATGTTTTAAATATATAGATTTAAAATACTTTAAAAAGCGAATAACAACTTTCTAAAATACAATTAAATCAGATGATGAGTTGCATGCTAAATTGGATATCGCCGATTTTAGGGCAGAAAATCTCAAATATAATGTATTATTGGCGCAATTTTTCTCCTATTATTTCATAAAACATCGCTTATACCAATTAAGGAATACTCATTTATTTCAGTTATGTTATGATCATCATCAATTATACGACTTCATATTTTTGAACGTTATTTGATAAGAAGAGACCGAGAACTCTGTAATTCCAAAATGTTCATAATTATAACACCAATGCCAATTGGCTGCGGGAGAGTGTCCATTTATTTCAGTTATTGTCAACCTTAGGTTAGTATAGTATTATCATAATTTTACTGGTCAACTTAAAAAATATCGAAATTAAAAATGTGGCCCTGAAATCGCAAAAATAACTCTTTAGGCTTCATTTAAGTATATGGTCTAAAATTAAAATTATCAACACCCTTAGTAACGTCATTTCATATTTAAGGATAAAATATTTTGATGCAATTTTTTGATGTTTTTGTAAAATATTTGTACTAAGAACGTTAATTTTAAGCGCTTTACAGATAATCAAGAAATTAAAATTTGTAGTTGTAATACAAGTTTCAGTTTTTACCACTAGAATAATCCTTTCTATAATTTAGGGCCATAAGTAGCTACTGTTCGGTTGGAAGGACCTTTCGATGAGTACGGTTGAAGTGTTTATACCCTCTTTTGGATAAATTCCCTTATTGTTTGATTAAGCCAAGTTAATTTTGTTGGATTTCTCGCCATTTGATGTTCTATATCATTTTAATCATATTGGATAGTCAGAACTCCTTCAATGAATTCCGTTTAGTTTTCAGAATCCTTTGTTCAATAATAATAATGTCAATGCTGCTGCTAATCGCCTTAATATAAATAATACAATAAGACACAATTTGTCTTTAATTAAGTTTATTTTTATTTATTCAGAATTTTATAAATTTTAAGTAGGGATGTGCTTTAAAGGACTATTAAACTAGTTTTTATAGGAGAGTTTATAATCTGAGTACCTTATATAAAGCCGGAAGTGTATTGTAATTTCTTAGGTTTCGGCATCAACGATTTGGCTTTTGCCACTTCCAAGACCTGGAATCATACTTTGTGAATTTTTTTGATTTGATGGTTGTAAGGGCGAAATTTATTTCAAAGACCTTTACTTCAATGGTTATTGCAACCTGTTATTGTCATACAACCGATTTCACCAGCTCTCGCCAAGAAATGATATATTCTCCTCCACTTGGTCTTCCTGCAATAGTCTGGGTTTTCTCCTTCGTGCTCGATGGCTTTCGCTTCGCACACCTACGCACGACATGGTCGACCCCAGAGTAGACGAAATTTGGTAGGCGCTAGAAGATATTTATGTTATGACATCACCGTTCACTCGAATGCGACAGTTTTCCTCCATACCAATAGGATCGCCAAGTTTGTAAAGTATTTTTTTCACGATTACCTCAACACATATTTCTGCACTATATAAAAACAGGGTCATGATGAGTATCGTGTAGAGCGGTAGTACGCCTACAAGGCATACTTACCTAATGGTAAGTATGGTTTGTTAATCTCCTTGTACATACCCACTGTGGTACTACGCAACGTGAATTCCTTGATAACATCAAAGATTTTGGGAGCCCACGCGCTGTGTATCCCTATTCGTAGACAGCATATTCTTTGTTTTGTCCACGTGACTTTTAGACCCATCTTCGCGAGATTATTTTTTTTTAGAATATGCCGTCAATATCATCGGCTTATGGACGTACACATTTATAAATAATGGTGCTCGTACATGTATACTAGCTTGAGTACCCCTTTCAACACGAAATTGAAGAGTTTGTACGATAAAGGATATCCTTGTGGGAAACCTTGAACGCTGGGAATCTTTTTATGGATTTAATCGCATTTTAAATCGGAGATGGTCAAATTGTGGATAAAGTATTGCATTCAAGTTTATTTTAATTTTCTGATATCGGGAATGTGATATAGCTGCCATGTGGGGAGCTACACCTTTTAATATTATTGTTATTATTATTTTGTTATTGTGTTTGGTGTATATAAATTAATAGAGATTAGCTCTTTTGCAGCCTTCTAACTAAAATATTTAAAATAATGCAGTGTAAGATTTGGGGGTATGTAGTTATTGGTTAAGGAAAAAAAATAATAAAAAACCCTAAAAGCAACTTATACCATTCAAAAAAAAATGAACAGGTTTGAATTAAAAAACAGCAAATAAATTCAACATACAAGTGTTTTATTGTTTTCCTGAACATTATATAAAATTAGATCAAGATCGGTTTGCCATATCATATAGCACCCATATGTCAAATCGGTTAAAAAATAAGATTTTTTCACTAAAATTGATGATTTTTGTTTGTATTCCATCTTGTTTTTCTTTGGTTTGTTAAAATATTAAAATATTATCAATCAATGTTGTCGAAATCTGTTGACAATCGGTGATAAAAAGCTTTTGTTTTTTTGTTGTATTTGGTTTTGTATATAGTATGAACCAACTTCCTGCTCTAAGGGTTTTTAGTAAACTGGTACTGACTCTACTAAGTTTAATTACAATCTCTTGCCTATATCAAATCGTTCAAAATAGTCGATTTCTATTGGTTTAAGAGTACTTAAGCAATGTAACTAATTCGTTTGCAAAAAAGTGGTAAAAGGTATTCCAAAGTCGTCCGTGTCCGACTTAAATGTTTTTTATTGTTATTGCATTGTAAATCAATAAATCTATAAAATTTTTTAATTATCGTATATATAACAAACTTTTAAAATTTTTATAGATTACGCGTGCGTTGCCGGCGGCGATAGCAACAACGACGAGGATCTGCTGCAAAAGGACATCGTCGCAACGGCGATGTCACCGACCGGACAAATAGCAAAGACGCCCACGCCACGTGATAACGATAACGATAGCGCAGATCAACGTGAAACATGGAGCGGAAAGGTCGATTTTTTATTATCGGTTATTGGATTCGCCGTCGATTTAGCAAACGTTTGGAGATTTCCCTATTTGTGTTACAAAAATGGCGGTGGTAAGTGCAATCGTTTAGTTGCCAAAAGAAGCGGGCCAATTAGTGGTGTGTCCGAAGTGTGAATGAAACAATGGAAAAATAAAATTCTATGTAATTTACGCAACATTGAGCGAGAGCAGGAAAAAGGACTTCCGTTCGCTGCGGCTGAGTTCCACTGAGTTCGTCCGTGACGCAGCCTGTGCCGCTTAACACTTTGACAAGCTTACGAACCGTGTGAGTGTGTGTGTATGTGCAAGCATCTTAAGTGCTGCTATTAACTTGAAGGAAGCTTGGCTAGCACATTGTCGTCTGCAGGACGGTATAAGCTCACATTTCCTACAGAAAATTACCAGTTAAACAGGCTAACGCACACACACACATTTATGAGTTATATAAGTATATGATCCTTGTACGCAACGCCATCATTCAAAACAATTTCAAAGTTAAGTGCTTTTGTATGACAACTAAATCTGGCAGTCATAATCGCATTTGGACTTACCGCAGTAGCCTGGGAAGCACTGTGAGCATGACTTTCCCACTTTTACTCTTTCTTTTGGGCTTTTTGACTTGCTCACATACGTATAGTTGTTGGAGACATCTAAATAATAGACGCATTGTTGGAAATTCATGTGCTGCACACGTTTCCAGAGCAAGCACTTAGGCATTGAATTGATTTCTCAACACACTCCCGACCCAGAGTCAGTGAGTCTCTGAGTGCGAGCTATTTGACATACTACACACATATATATATACATTTTATAACTTGGCTATGATTTCTGTCTTAGTAAAGGCGAAGGGAGTGGGGTGTACAAGTGAAATCCCTTCAACATTCATACACTTCATTGCACTCAATCAGCGGCAGCTTAGTTTTATATTTTTCTTTTTTATTATTTTTTATGGTATTCACTGTTGCCATGTTTAATGTTTCAAGCAGCTTAAGTCCTTTGGCCTGGCAACGTAATGCTACAGGTTGAAATCCAACGAGCAGCGGCAAGCTTAATACCATAACTTTTACAAGCCGCTAAGGCCAGCTTTGATGGCAACTCATTTCCACCAGCACAAGGTTATTGTTTTAAAGTTGTTCTATTTCCCGTGACAGGAGATTTGGGTTGACGACAGCTCCTGTGGAAATACATATGGTGTGAAAGAAGTTGGACTTGTCGAATCCAATAACAGTGTTTCTATTGCAATGTGCAGCTGGCAGAGCTTCATGTCCGAGAAATTTACGTCCACTCAATTTTGTTTATAGCGTTTAGTAGTTTTTTTTCATAGATAAACTTAGCAGGCCTGAAATCCTGTCGTACCTCAGCACAAGTCTTGATATTTAGGGTACCTGACCAGTAAAAATGGATACATGTTTGCTTATGATCCAACACGACTGGGTGCCACGAACATTCGAAACACTATTTCTCTTTGCGAAGAATTATACAAGCAAAAAAGCTGGTTCAACAGCATTTATATTGATAGTTCCACTTACATAAGATAGACTTATCTGATTCAACAGGGTACAGACTCTGCTTAGAACAACCATATAGAGCCTGTCACAAGGAAGGAGAAACAACCCATCATCTCCAGCATAGAACAACGGTAAGGTTGCCTATGGTCTTTCGATCTATAATATGTTTTTCCCCAGTTATGGGAAGAAAAAAAACGGTTTCAAAAATTTAACAGTCATAATATTTATTATTACCCATGGTCTGTCAGAGACACTTTAACTCCTTACCTGCAGCCAGTGACGTTGCCCTTGTTTAAAGGATGTGCTGCTTTTGACAGCATTTCCACTTCATAGCTAGATAAGTACAGTAGTGTACATACAAAATACACATTCAAATATGGCGGCAAGTACGCGCGCGCGCTGCTTTGATGTCTGCTCTGTAAATTAGAATAAAAAATTTGATTACAAACATCAATGTGACAAAGGACTGGGTCTGTCAGACAGCCAGCCAGCCAGCCAGTCAGCCAGAATCTATAAATGCAGATGTATTGTTTTTATAAGCAAAATCTATATCTATGTAAGCGTGTATCAGACCGGAAGTGCCATTTAAGCAGCGGATATTACTGCATCACTAACAGTGCTCTTATTTAAAGAAAACAAAAGGCAAAAAAAAAAAAAAATGTTAAGAACGTTTAAGTGAAATGGCTCGAGTTCTTTTCATTTTCGTTTTACATTTTATACATAATTGACGGGACAGAGCTACATACACTTAATAGCTATTGTCTCTCCATGGCTGTCAACCTTTTCGACTTTGTCGCTTCTCCTGTTGCTGCTTACACCACCTCCACTTTGCCTGCTAATAGACATAATCAAATCATAAAACGCCCTGTTGCTGTCACTCAACAAAGTATCGATGGCACTTTAGCAATTGCCGGGCGCAAGGCATGAAGCAAGCCACTCTGTGGACTGCATGCGACAGCCATCGGGAACCCTATATAAACCTCCTCAACCAACAACATGTGGGATGGCGTTGTTTTGTATGTAAATGTTGGCTTGTTGGGTTGCCTGTTCATATATTCTATAATACATACACATAGGACTTTTTTTTGAGTCCTTGCTAAAGCACTCATAAAACAATATGATTTTGTCACTAACCTAATACCAGCGGCAAGACAAACAGCAACACGGACATGGCCAGTCATGCAGTGGGTCAACATAAAGGGTGATAATTCAAGAGCGAGTTTTTCGCTTTCCAAACCTTGACATATCACAAAAAATATTCTAGAGGCGTTAAAATACATGTTCAAGTACTTAAAGTTTTGATTTCCATTTAAGGCAATAATAGTTTATAAGTAAAGCAGTGACTTTTACGGAATACATTGGTAGTTCTTGTAAAGTTTTAAAGTTTAGGTTCAGTCCAAATGCGGCAGATTTGCTTTTTCAAGTTTCAATTAAACAAGAAATGAGGTTGCTTAACTGTGCATGCAATTTGATATTACAAAACACTAATTTATAATCATTATTCGTTTGTAAGGCGAAAAGTTTCATTGCAATTAAAAACGATGTTGTTAAAATATTACCCTTTACAAATCCATTATAAAATACTATCAAAACTTTGATGAGATATTGCTAATCAGATTTCTTAAATTATTTTGTTTGCCGAAACAATTTGCAGGCGCCTTTCTAGTGCCCTATTGCATTATGCTTGTAGTAGGAGGCATACCATTATTCTATATGGAATTGGCATTGGGCCAACATAATCGTAAGGGTGCCATAACCTGCTGGGGACGGTTAGTTCCGCTTTTTAAGGGTAAGTGCACCATACAAAAAAAAACATTGATTATCTATGGTAGTGATTTGACTGTATGAGTAAGCTGTGCAGTCATCAAGACCGCACGAGAGCGCGAGAGCAAATGTGTGTGACAGAGTATAACTCCCTACTTATTCCCCTAGGAATAGGCTACGCTGTGGTGCTAATAGCCTTCTATGTGGACTTCTATTACAATGTAATCATTGCCTGGTCACTGCGGTTCTTTTTTGCATCTTTTACAAATATTCTGCCCTGGACATCTTGCAACAATGAATGGAATACGCCGGATTGCAAACCTGTAAGTCGAATTTTAATTTGTAGTAATTAATGCTGTAACTGGCTAATTGTAAAATCAGTTTGAGGGTCAAAATGCATCGAGAAACCTGTTGGGCAATATGAGTGATTTTTATACGCTCGGCAATCAAAGCCTCTTCTATGGAAATGACTCTTTTGGTAACAACACATTTGCCAGTCTGCCCACATTATTGCCACCAGTCGAACGTTTTCAATCCGCCGCCTCGGAATACTTTAAGTAAGTTAGTTAGTGATGACAATTAGCTGCAAGCAACCTAATCCCACCATGATAATCTATTGTAGTCGCTATATACTGGAGCTGAATCGCAGTGAGGGCATACATGATCTGGGCGCCATTAAATGGGATATGGCACTTTGCCTGCTCATGGTCTATCTGATTTGTTATTTCTCGCTCTGGAAAGGCATAAGCACCTCGGGCAAGGTGGTCTGGTTTACAGCATTGTTTCCCTATGCCGTGCTGCTGATATTGCTTATACGCGGCATCACACTGCCAGGCTCAGCTATGGGCATACAATATTATCTAAATCCAAATTTTGATGCTATCTACAAAGCAGAGGTTTGGGTTGACGCTGCCACGCAGGTGTTCTTTTCGTTGGGCCCAGGTTTTGGTGTCCTGCTAGCCTATGCGTCGTACAATAAATACCACAACAATGTCTACAAGTAAGAAGCGTGCCAGAGTTTGGAAATAAATGTGATAAGGGCTTAATATGAACTAATTTATGCTTTATAGAGACGCACTTTTAACCAGCTTCATCAACTCGGCAACAAGTTTTGTAGC
Source organism: Chymomyza procnemis (assembly GCA_035046065.1). Lineage (NCBI taxonomy): Eukaryota > Metazoa > Arthropoda > Insecta > Diptera > Drosophilidae > Chymomyza > Chymomyza procnemis. The sequence goes on along the minus strand of JAWNOJ010000023.1, from coordinate 1,905,848 downwards.
CGGGTTTGTGATATTTTCTGTGTTGGGCTACATGGCGCATACGTCCGGCCAGAATATTGAGGATGTGGCCACCGAGGGACCTGGTCTAGTATTTGTTGTTTATCCCGCGGCCATAGCTACTATGCCAGGCAGCACTTTTTGGGCATTAATCTTCTTTATGATGCTGCTGACCCTGGGACTGGATAGTTCGGTGCGTATGCACATTGAGCTGACCATCGCGCGATTTACTAAATGTTTGCTTTTATTTTCTAGTTTGGTGGTTCGGAGGCCATTATTACCGCACTTAGCGACGAGTTTCCAAAGATTCGCAGGAATCGTGAACTATTTGTAGCCGGACTCTTCTCACTTTATTTTATAGTCGGTCTGGCCAGTTGTACACAAGGTGGCTTTTATTTTTTTCATCTATTGGATCGCTATGCAGCTGGATATTCCATACTTGTGGCCGTTTTCTTTGAGGCAATTGCCGTCTCCTGGATATATGGCACGGATCGTTTCAGCGATGACATACGCGACATGATTGGTTTTCCACCGGGTCGTTATTGGCAGGTGTGCTGGAGATTTGTGGCACCAATCTTTCTGCTGTTCATCACTGTCTACGGTCTAATTGGTTATGAGCCATTGACCTATGCCGATTACGTGTATCCCAGCTGGGCCAACGCTTTGGGCTGGTGCATAGCAGGATCGTCGGTTATTATGATACCGACTGTGGCCATTTATAAGTTGTTAACCACACCAGGTAGTCTAAAGCAACGATTTCGTACATTGACCACACCTTGGCGGGATCAACAGGTAGCTGTTAATGGTGTTACCAACGAGGTTACTCTGGTCCGGCTGACGGATGCCAAAGAAGGTGCTGATGTCTGAGTTCGACCAATGGCTCGTTTTCAAATCTATTATGTTTAGGATTTGAAGATTTACCAACAACTTGATTCGCGTATTCACTCTCTCCAACGAGTAGTTATGGTATTGACCAAGTTAACTCTGTGCGTGTGTGCGTGCCTGTGTTTATGTGTGCATGTGTGTATGAGTGATTGTTTAGGGACTTGCATGACTTTAGTTTTAGTTAGCCAGCCAGCTTTGGGCCAGTTCCCGGCTACAAGGCACCAATGCAAATTTCGCATACAACGTACTTAGGTTTCGGCACCGAAAAATGTTGCAGCTCAAAACCATAAGCCTAAAGTTAAGCCTAAGAATAATCAGTTAGTCTGTAGTACTATAAAATGCCAACTAAAATGCTGTGTAGATAATATTTGTGGAATTTAAGTAGCACATTATAAATTGTTAACAAACGTATAAATTAATATTAATAAACATATAAAAATTGTAAGGTCCTTGTGTGGCAAGGATCTTGGCTTTATTAGTAACTTATGTATGCAAATGCAGACAGGAATTTAAAATGCTCCTTGTTAAAAATTAGCATTCAAGTGCAACAATTTTGTACATACTTATAAATGGAATGTGTAGCTCAAGCTTTAAAAAAATAATCAAATTTGTGTAAAGTAATTTGCCTATATTCGTAGGAATATGAGGTTTAAAAAAATTGTTAAAAAAAACTTGGTTCGTAACGATAAATTCATCGAAAGTGAAAAGACTTTCTTAAAATTTTATATTGCAAACTTCGCCAAATTGGGGTTTCAAAGCAGCCATTTTGAAACCTCAAAGCGGTCTCTTTAAATTGTTAAAATTAAAAGTATAATTTTTTTTCGAGATTTTCATTTGAAGTGAAATTGCCAGCCATTAATTTCACTTCAATGGGAAACCATATTATTTAAAAGTGTTTTAGTGCATTGAAAATTCAAAACAGCCATTTGGAATTTCAATACAAAGTCCTAAAACTTTTTTAGATACCCAATTTTGTGTTTGTTTTTTATGTTACTTAAATAAATTTAACTTTAAGTTGATAAATCAAAAAATATCTGTTTCACTTAATGTTGGGTTTTTTACAGCCACTTGCCCAGTAAGTATCATCAAATCCCATTTGTTCTTGAATTATCTGTGTTCATTAAAAAGATAGTGTATATTTAACTCAGGGCAACCTGTACTACCTCTCTGCTATTAAATTGGCATTTTCTTGCCAATATTTTCTCAAAATTTTTTTTTTTGCCTTAGCTCTATGTATCAATCAATCGATTTTGATCAAATCTGACATTTTAAAAACCTGTTGATTTTCGACTTAGGCTACGAATTGAAATGTCTTGTTAACAATCGAACTATACAGGTAAAACGCTTTTCTTCTCTTGGTGCGAAATATTCTAAAGGACCATTACTTTATATCTCCCATATCAAATATACGTTATAAGTTAAATTTACATAATCACAACATTATTCCTGAAAAGTTGGTTACTCTAGCTCTTACCCTTTCAGAGATCTAGTCGTTCATACTGCAACAATAAATTTTATAATATGAAGGGTTAAAAGGACAGAGGGCCACTCAAAGGATATATGGGCTAAGTATATTAGGTTTCTCATACTATTTGATAATGGAGTTTTAATACTTTGTAACAAAAACAAACCTTATCTAGTCGATGGTTTATGTGCCATGACTTGCTAAATAGTACTTCCAATTTTTACTTATTCGCATCAATAAACATTTTTCCTATCTGTCCGTTAATATATAAATAGTCTCGAAAAATCTTGCTCTTCTTGTCATATCAAAATGAAAACTTTTAATTATTTGAACTAATTATGTATGATCTACTTCCAGAACAGTAACGGAAAGTTATAAAAGCTAACCTGTAAAAACTGTAGAAAAAATGACTCGAAGGATGGAATATATGGTTAAGTGTATCAATCAATATCCAATTTATTCATAAATTTGATTCATAAAATACCTAAAAAGTACGCCTAACTTTATGAAAAAGCTGTTTCGAAACTACTTTGCTTTCACTCTCATTAAAAGTGTTTTAGATCTTCACTTAATCACTATACTTCAAAGTTGGAAAACATTCATTGATACATAAAGCTGGATTCTCTGGAAGGCTATTTTACCGCTAGTACCGATTAACGTGTTCTTCGATGACTGGAATGGAACTTATGTTTTGGAATTAAACAGGAGCAAACTTGTACCACAAAAATAATATCGACATATTGAATACGTCTGTCAAGTCTAGTATGATAGGCTACTTATGCAACTACTTATGCAACTATTCAAAACTCTCACAGGGTAGACTGTATCCTTTCACCGATATTACTCTGAATCGAACAAAGGCGTCTTAAAGGTAACCACCGATAAATCCAGTTTGAATATCTGCGTAAATCTTATGTGAGCCTTCTAATAAATAGTCCTTGTTCTTATTACTTTATGCAAATTAATATTCTGATAAATATAAATAAAATAGCGTAAGTAAAAGTAAAGAGCATACGATTTTAACCTTAATTGTTTTTTGATCGGTTTGATATACTCAATCGAATATAATCAAACTTTACATTCCAACTTTTATCCTTATTGAATTAGGATCATAAAAATATTTTAGTCTTCCCAACTTCGTCGAATCAAAATTGGTAAATTGGTATTGGTAAATAACAGATTTTTTTTTTAGAAAACTTGTTGCATTTCATTTGTTTCTGAATAAATCAAGGCCAAGTTCATTACAACGAAGGATTATAATCTTTATTTTAACTGTGTCAAGTTTGATTTTCGTTTGATTATCTCAATTCGAAAAATCGAGCAAATCGATTGGTTTACGAGTGTTTAAGTAATATAACAGATTCTTTTGCAGAAAAATGGTAAAGGGCATCCTAAAGTAATATAAATAAATATATTTAAATAAATATATTTACATTACACAAGTAGATTTCAACTTTTTTTGCTCTAGAATTGAATTGAATTACAAATTAATAATAATAATTATTTCAATTATAAATAAAACAATTGATTAAACTAAGTATACTACTCCTAATTGAATTATAATAAAAAAATAATTATTTAATATAAATTTAAAAAAGTTTAAAATGAATACACAGGTTCGTGTATATGATAAATGTGAACCATACCATACACAGGGCATTAGTGAGGACACAAACCATATGTTATATCAGTCAGCTTTGTATCATGTTCAAAAGCTTACATCCTTTTTTGGGGTAACGGAAAATTGATTGAAATAAGCTTAATACGGAAGATTTTTATTTAATGGCGGTGAGCACAATATTATATAATTATTATTATGAAACCCATATTACATTATGTTTCAAAATCATTTTGTGTGACTGTTGGCTCCATACGCTGGGTACAATTTTGGCAAAATCTTTGTATCTTACGAATAAGTTCTTCAATATTGTCTTCGATTGTATAAACTTTTGCGGACTTTTCACATACATACCATAAACTTTGTTGTTGTTTTACGTACAATAGAGTATAGATCTTTCCTGTAAAAACCTTACTTGGATAATAAGTCGAGTTCTTTCTTTTGGGCAAAATAATTTGTAGGCGCTGTTCGTTTGTTAGTCGACTTATTTAGTTGAAGCCCAAACGGACAGTGTTTGGCAGTAACAAAAGGCCGAATAAACCGAGACAGTAGTTCAAAAGAGTGTTGTCAAAAAGTAATTTGCTAAAAAAAAACACATTTTATTCATACAAATCTGTTAATTTAATCGAACAAATGCCCGATTATTAATAAACACTGTGTGCTGTTTTAAGAAGATTTAAATTGTATTATTTTTTGTGTTAATAAACTTTTTATTTTATTTAGGCCGTTTTCATTTTTCAAACGAATAACTAGTAACTCGCGCTTTTCGTAAAGGCAAATCTTCTAATTATCGTATATAAATATTGAAAAAGTATAAGCCGATCTGGTTTTTGTTGGAAATTAAAGCCAGGATTAATTTTGTTTTTGAAAAAGCTCTTAACTCCACTGTAAATTTTCAACTGTTTTGATTTTCATTGCAAAACTTTTAGAGGACTGCACTCATCATGTTACTTATTTATTTATAAAATTAAATTTTGAGAAATTGTGTTAGAGACTTAAATTGGGTAAATGCTTTATTTTACGATAAGATTTAAACAACTGATATATCAACATGTACGTATATTTGTCGCATTAAAGATTTTCTGCATATGGGCGTAACTTGTTTTAAGGATATATATTTGTTTGCTTGCATGCTCTCTACACCAACAACTCCTGGAAATAGAAAGCATATTATTAATTCATAATATTTTAAAGTTAGCTCATTTAAAAAAGTAAAACAAATTTTTTTTTTTAATTGGTATATCTTTGATTTATTTTGCTTAATTTTGTTTTTAGTATTCTGGCTGTTGTTGTTGTGGTTCACAAAACCGAAACATAGCATTCTAAGAACAAAATACCATTTTTTACATGCATTTTAGATTATAGAAATTAACAAGATAAAGATAAGTACTAACGCTTAAAGCATTATCGTTTTGCAACTTTAAATACACAACAGAACAGTATAAAATTAATATCTTTTTTTTCAGAATTTTGTCAAAATATTTTCAAATATTTAATAATCTACAATTAATTATATTGGTTTCAATGCTGTTTTGAGGACGATGAAACTATATAACTGAATACACTTAGTTAGCAATGTATCTATTTGCAAAATCGTAACTGAATAAGAATATAAGAATTTCGATTTTATACTTATTCCACTGTATTATGAATAATAGTATTTCTATTGGAATTAGTACAACATTAAAAGTTTGACTTTGTTGCAGTGTTTGCAGTTTTACATCAATGCCATTGATCGTAAGATCCATATTATATTCTGTATTGCATATACGTTATGTATTAAGGAGAATAAAAGTGGAAGAGACGAAAATAGTTTGAGTTACTTGCAGTTTAACACTTTATGCGAAACTTCTCATTGCTGAGTAGCGCAATCCATGGTATAATTACTAAAGGTACCGACAGTAGTTTGTAAAGAATAACTAAATGGCATGTGAGTGTGAGAGGAAAACAAACCATTGTATGTGTTGTAAGTATGAAACAGAGATAGGACAAGAATAAGCAAAATCGTACCAAAATGTGTCTATTGTTGCCATTTATATTAAATATTTGCTGCTTGATAAGATGTTCAACGATAATAGAAATAGAAATTTAAAAGATATTTACATTTTGTCCCAACACAAGTAACGCAAATAAAAGCAAAAGGATATCATCTTATCTTGATGTACATCTCATATCATGCATTTGTTTTGCAGATATTATTTCTACAAATAGGTTTCACGCAGCCTTTCAACAGCGATTTAACTCTCATACTGAAGTAAATCATAGGATTTTACCACTGTCGGTACTTTTAATAAATAAAAAATGCTCTCGCAATAGTATTTGCTTGATGATTGCTCTCGCGCTCATCTGTGCTATTGCTGACTGCAAAGCTTACACATATTTTATGCTCATTTTGCATACAAAAGACATTTCTGATCTTTGCGTTAAATTCTTCAATATTGGAAGCTTTCGTCTCTTGCAATCTCATACTCCTCGGTTATGTAAGATGCCTAGTAAGTTTAAGTTCTTCCATAATTATTAATTTACATTTACTTAATAAGGTTAGTGACAGAGAGTATACACAGCTTAGAACTTGGGGGGTATGTAATTGTGGTGTGCCTGGATTGGGAAAATATAGACTGTGCCTTGAACAGGAAGCTTACAAATGACTTCAAAATATGATTTTGGATATTTGCTATGTGTATATCTTATAATGTATGTTCTTTTTCTCTTTAACGCGCAGTGCATACAATGTATTTGATAATTTATAATAGAATGCAAATTTTATGATTTAATTTAAAAAAATTATATTTTATTTTATGTGCTGGTACGTACGTATCTTTTTCTATGGTAGTTAAGCTTTATACGTATATGATTTATTAATTAAAATTTACTTTGTTGCTTCGTTTTAGATGATTCTTGTACTATTATGTATTTACGTTGTTCTATGTATAGTAGTAGTAGTATGTATATGTATGAGATAGCTATAGCATAAATATTTTGAAACATTTAATAACACTAGTTTACTGATTATGAAAAAATTGGCGTATCCTCAAGTTTAGTTGATACAGAAGTAAAACGACCAGTTCAAACGGCTAATGCATTTTAATACTAGTTTTTGCCTACGCCAAGTTCGAGTCGGCTTATGAATGATTTCCAAAATCATTGTATACTTTTTTAAAATAAAATAAATGTTTCATAAATTCATGTCGGATTTCTCCACAAACGAAGTTTCTATCTAATGCGAATTTTTTGTAACACTAATAAAAACACAATTAAGATTTTTGAATATATAATGTGCAGCTATTGCAGCCACACCTGAAGATAAGAATTCCTTCTTATCATATCTTATTAAAATTTAGTAATTTGCATAGCACACATACCGCCACAATCGGTTCAAAAAAGATTAACTTTCAATGTATTTAAATGGGCTGATAAGATGGCACAGATCTTATGTAATAAAAAGTTCAAAAAGACATTTTTATTGTAAGTTATGAATTACATGCTTTGAAGATATTGCAATAAAATAATTTGTTAATAAAGCTTTCAAGCTCTGTACCTTTATTTCATAAGGATTGGTAGGATATTATTTTGAATATAGTTTGGCTAAAATATTAATAAATACTCAAAATTCCTTGAAGGATACATTATATAGTCAACTGATTTTAATCTTTTAAATATACGGTTCTTTTTGTTGTTTTTGAAGCATGTTCCGACTAGGCGCAACTGACACCTATAGTCAGCCAGGGTTTTTTTTAAGTATTGGAAACTCTTAAATACGCTCCTATTCTGTGTATATAGTGCAGAATTTTAAAATATTATTATATTATAAAATATTTTCTTTTCTTAATACCAATTGAACCAACATGTTGAAGAGAATAGTACTTAAATAATTAAACAAAACGACTTCACTGCATTGAACTTCCCACCATAGGTTTACCTTAAAATCAAATATGTTGGAATGAAGTCAGTTAACATGAAGCTTGCAAATATGTGGCAGGAATCCTTTTACTTCCTTAACTCAAATGAGAAAGAATTAATACCAGAAATTAAGGGTGACTGGAAAAACTTATTGGGAGACCTTATTGTGAATGCTGGAGCGCTACCATACCGAGCCTTACTCATGAAACCATTCACTAAATGGTGCCACATATATAATGGCATAAATCGAAACAACAACAAGTCAAACGGTCTAGATGCCAATTTTAAAGGGTCTAATCGTGACATATCTTTAATAATGAAATCGATTAATTTATCGCTTCACGATTTCAACCACTTACTGTACGTTACGTAATGTGGTTTTATTTTGAAATCAAATTAACTGGAGCTAAAAAAGTTGCTTTTTATTATTTTGAAAGACAACATTTTAATTTTGGCGGGTAATTCTACATCCGGAAAAACAAAACTTGATCGAAATACAATATACAGTAAACTAGTGTTATTTTTATGGTTGTATATTTGATTCAATTTGAATGTTGCTCGTGGGTTCTTCTGAAAGTATGCAACACTCTGATTTGCGTCGAGTAAATATAAAATATCATATATTCCGTCTGTAACTTATGTACTCTTTGTTTGAATGTATACCCTATGTATGTGAATAGTATATATGGCTATGCATTTGTGTATATAGTTTTTTATGCTTTACATATTTCGTTACGTTTCGTTTCGTTTGGTTTGGTTTCTTATATATTGATTAAGTATTAATAATTGATATGACTGCGTTGACAGTAACTGTTGCAAGTACGTGTAATCCATGCTACATGTTGTATGTGTGTGTGTGTGTGGAGGGGGAATGGGGTTTTTGTTGACGTGTGTAAATTTGTTACTACTATTTATGCAATCAGTTAAAGAGCATTTAATGCCTCAAACATTTCCAGCACAATAGTTGTACAATGTTTAAATTTTTATTAATTAAATATTGCATTTAGTTCTTTTTTTGTTTTTTTTTTTTGTTCGTGGAAATGTTTCATTAAAAAGACACATTTTTGAATTGACGCATGAGATGATGAGTGAGATGAGAGACCAACAAAATCACACAAATCTTTGAGTATCTTTTGAATATTTAACATTTTATGTGCGTATTTAAATAGTTCGGTGGCTGCTTTTATGACAATTTCAAATAAAATGCATTCATTAAAAAAATTAATAAAATATTTTGTAGCTACTATTCACTTGATTTAAGCCAAATTGAATTCAGTTATCATGCATTTCATTAAAATTTGAAAATTAAATTTTCCTTTAATGCACATCGATTACATTCAATTTTAATTAATTTAACTTTTTGCTTAATTAGCTAAAATTGAGTTTTGGTTCGCATTTAAAGTTGTGTGTTTTGTTTTTTTTTTTGAGCTTAGACTAAATCTGGCTTGTATAAATAATTAACTATTACAACTAAATATCATATTTATCTAAGTATATATATATATAATTATGGTTAATAAATTTAATTATAATTATAAAGCGTACACAACTCTTAATACATTATGAATTTATTCACAATAATTGTAAGTAATTTTGAAACGAGAACAAAACGCAGAAGCTTTGAAAACACTTAAGTTTTATGTATTGCACCAAGAGATTTCATATTAAGTTTATCTAACATAAATAAATCTTTTTTTTCTTTTTAATTATAATTATAACACTTTAGTTATTTTGTTTTGTTTTTGTGTTTCTGCCTACCAAAATATTAAAAACTAGATTTTCAAATTTCGTAGTTGTGTATGTTATACATATGCACTATATATCGTATGCAAAATTTAAGTTTTAACTAATTAATAATATATGTATAAATATTACTTTATTTTAATATTATTATTATTGAAACAGCTGCGCTTAGACCATAAGTAATTTAAGTCAAGAGTTACATTATTTAGAACGCTTTGTAAATTGCGCTTCTCGCGCTTCTTTTGAGTGTTTTTTTATCATTTTCCAATATTTTTAACATGAGTCTTCGAATCGTTCCAATCATGGGCTCAATGCATCACCTAGGTCTGTTGTATGGAACTTAAAAATGCCGGATCGACTGAAGCAACCTTGGCGGTCAAAAAAGCATGCATACAAAAGAGTAGGCTTTGCAGCACTTGGCATTCAAGTTCCTGTGAGAAAGAAACCCGTCATGTAGGATGGAGCAATGATTTCGTTTTAGAGAGTAATTCAAAGACATGCCCAAATATATAAACGGAAAAGAGTAACTATTAGAACAAAACTCGCAGATATACTTGACTTGATACTTGCCTTTGTTTCAATAGCTCGCGTCTCGTGATCTTGAAAGTGCAGCTTAAGTTTCGATTTGCCATCGTCGCTGGATCCCCGCAGTTGCGAGAACTTATACTGCCAGACAATGGCCGAGTCCGCACCCTCAGCCAGCGAAAAACCAGCCTGCCAGTCCAGAGTTAAGCCTCCGCTCTTGCCATGATGAGATACGGCAAAAGTTTTGCGCTACAAAAAAAAATAAATATTTATTTACTTTTTGAAATGAGAATAATGTCAGTTATTGTTTTGCTTTTACCGCGATGAAGTGCCAGCTTAGTTTGCTCAAGTTTTTAATGGTTTTTAGTTTTTTTTTTTTTAATTAGTCTAATGAACCACTTTTCGCACTTTGTGAATATTTAATGCTAGTTGCGTTTAACCGCTTCAATTAAGAAGAAGTTGGTGCAGAAACTAATTTAACAATAGCAGAGTATAGACTATTTTAGCGTCTTAACTATTGCGCATAATTAATGTAGATTTATATTGAACAGACTGGTGACTTTTTCACTGGGACAAAAATCTGAAACGTTTGGGAGGGTTAGATTAGGGATAGGCTCAGTCAATTTTCTACTTAATAAAAACATAGACTAAAGTGGGTCAGTTGATAGAGTACATGCATCAGCTCCTCTATAAATGGAGGATAACCATAACCTCTATAAATGGTTAGCAGAAAGCATGCCGACAATTGAAATCTCGGCGTCCATTGTCCTCTACTGAAGAAGGCTGACGCGACAATCTAGTTGCTGTCTTATATAAGGCCCTTTCACTCAATTTATGCGAAAGACTGAAACCATATGCGGACATATTAATCGGATCTTATCAGTGCGATCTGATCTTTACTCTGCGCCTAATATCTTCCTCATTTCTAGACGGCACCTATTTAAATAAAGGTTAATTTTTGAGCAACTCCGTTCTTTTGGCATTACTTTAGGGTATAACTTTATTTAAAAGCTGACGCGGCTTTAATGAGTTTCGTCTATTAATTAACCATAAATCGACTAACAACCGAACAGTGCTTCAATTTCTTTTTATCGTTTGTATATTTGGTAAGGCCATTGCTCTCATTTCTCGCACTCATTTTTGGTTCATTGGATCCGTGAATAATCAAAATCGTGGCATTCAGACGCTCTTTTAGTTGTTTATTAGAAGAAAAACGATAAGAAATACCAATGCATCTCGAACATTTTTGTTGTTCATTATAGGCCGATGGTATTACATTCTCAAGACAGCGAAGGTCGTAACGCAAAAATGTTGTGCCAACTATACTGTATCACAAGCCACACAGCACTCGTAACGATAACCCAATTGAGACGCGCGATTTTTATGGTTAGTGAGAGTATGCCCAGCGTCAGACATTCAAAATGTTCCCTTTGTCTATCTACGTAATTATTTCACACATTTTCTTAATTTTATGTAAAGTTTTTGTAAGATCGAATAGGTACACTATATATAGGAGGCGTGGTGAGTCACCAACTTGTGATTGGTCCATGGCCGTTTGCCAGTCCGTATGATCACTTGGATATCTGAGATTACAAGCCCTGGAGCCGCTTAACAATACAACCTGAAACGCATTTTCCGCAAAAGATGAGGTTTGTCGAACAAAATCTATATATTTCCTATGTTCTCTCTGGTTAACAGTTTAACACAATCAGGGAAGCACTACTAAACTGCTTTAATATTTGACATTACGTAGAACTGGAGCAAATAAGCCTAGAATCAAACAATTTGATTTACTGATTTGTAGGGCTTCAATTAACGAACCTGAAATATATTAACAATATTTCCCTTCACAACGCTAAACGTATGACATTGACTTTTCCGAAATAATTTTTAAAAATTGCTTGACATGTTTCGAATTTCATGAAAATTGATTGAAATTGACCGATATTTATTGTATAACTGCAATTGTTCGCGAATTAAAGGTAAACTGGAAACCGGCAGAAACCTACTTTTTTCAGAATAAAGGGAACAGAATACATTTATGTCGGAAACCGCGTTGACTGTTTTACTTTTTTTTTTTTTTGAAGATGAAATCAGAAACTAACTTTATAGAAGATCGTGAAGACCTGCCTTATTCCATTTCAAACACCTTTTTATGGAGAAATTCAAATTATTTCCCATTAGAATTTTTTTTGGATCTAGGGTATGTCCACAGAGATAAAATGTTCAAACTTCTAAAAATGATATCTGATTGCGATTTTAATCTTATAACTAACTTGAACTAACTGTTTTAAAATTGCACTTAATAAATTGGTAATCTAGTCATAAACTTAATACCATTTGTATTTTCTCTAAGAAACTGCAGGTATTTATCCTACGATTAAACCTTAAAAAAATCACATCAATGTACACGACTAGAAATGTACTAGCTCTCAGACATCTTAAACACTTAAGTTCAATAATCCCGGCAACAGTGTAACCAAGTCTGAAATCAAGTGACTCAGGTGGCCAAAAATGCACACGAAATACTTATCGATTAGTTTGGGTTCGTTGCAAGTCCTCCAAGGAGTATTAGCGTGATGTGTTTGCGGGTTTGTGGTTTGCTCAGGGTCATTGGCTTTATTACTTGCACAACAGAAGGGGGGTTGGAATGTGAAATGGTTGCTGCTAATGCGTGTGTGTGTGTGTGTGTGTGTAAGTGTGTTTGGCTGGATTTCATATGCGACTGCCTTTTAGATTTCTATTGCTATTTGTCTTACTTCTAGTACATATATATGTCTCAAGCTTCGTATGAGTTCTATTATTGCCTAGTTGCCAGCGTCTGGACATGCACTTAGTCTTGAAGTCTAGTTTTAAGTCTTTTATTCTTTGCTTTTTGTAATATTTCTAGCTCAACACACTTGACGATTTGCCGTGAATTGGTGAACTAGTATAAATTTACTCTACTTTTTCTCTGAAGTGTTGCAACATTTTTGGGAGCGTGAAAGCATTTAAGCACTTTGTCATTTGGAATCCGAAATGGGAAATGGCATATGGTTCTTTGATGCACTACGTGATAGTCATGCACAAAAGTTAACCATTTGCAAAAAAGAACCGAATAAGTTCACTAGTTTCTTGGTCGGTCGTTCTTATACAACTGTTCCGTGTTTTCTGTTGGTCTTTTCCATAATATTCTAATAAAGTTATATATAAAGTTTTGGTATTCAGTTGTACATTCTTTAATTAATGCTACTTTACACTTTCTAGTTCGTTGACTGCTTTGTTTAGTTCTTACAAAAGTAGATCTTTTTTAGACAATTCTTGTACAGATTTCTTTTTGTTTTTTAATAATAATTCTAATACTTGTCGCTTTTTTAGGCCTCAAGCATCTCATATGATTAATAATGATATGACGAGATGTTACTATATTATTTACTTTATTATTTTTTGTTATTATTTACAAAGATCTTAAAATTAAAGCAACAGCGAAACACAAATTTATATAATACAGATGCCAAAATTATCAGTACCGAAGATTTTCCTAATTTTAAACTCTTTCGCCATATGAATAGTTTTCGTGTATTTGTGGAACAAAAAGAAAGCGCAAAATTTAGAAGTCATTTAGTATTATCTGGAGCCCATCAATCGAATTTTTTACATAGAATTGGTCTTGTCGTTGAAGAAATAAAATTTTTTTTTTGTCATCCGTTTATTCTATACTTAAACTTGTTTGTGACTACAATAAATTTGTTGTGATATTTCATCAATGAAATTGATGGCATACAAAGTCATTTTAAGTATGCCTTAAGTTCAATGTAGATCTTATGATTTGTTTTGTCATAAAAATTTTAATAAAAAGTTCAACATAAACAAACACATGAGAGAGGAAGCAGCAGTCTTTGCAACAATAACAAATAACTTAAATTCAGCTTATGCGCAGCGACTTAAGCTTCTGCTCCAATAGCTAAAAATTTTCACAAAATATTTAATTATTGAAATTTATATAAAGCTTCCTAATTTTACTGCAAAATATACCATTTTCCAAAATAAAAACAAAAAAGGAAAGAGAAAGAAAGCGCAACAGGGTCGGTCAGTTGACTTTTTCTACAAGCTCTCTAACTAATGTTACTCTGTGAATACCCTTCATTTTTTTAATCAATAATTTCTCAAGAAACCGAACAACTTTGTTTATTGACAAAAAAAATAACGATTCAACTTGTATAGTTCAATGAACTATTTTAAATACTATATTACAATATTATAAGAGAATATTACAATTATATCGTAGTCACTTCAGTACTTGTTGACATCTCAGGGCAGAGTTAAGAGCTTTTTAAATGTATACGCCTGACCTATTCTAAAGCCAAATTAGTGCCAAATTGCTGGTTGAATCAGCGACCCTTTAGCCATGACCTTAAGCCAAGTCAAAACCGGCCCTACCCAGGATTATTTATAAATTTTTAAACAACGTGTAAATGTGTGGGCCGCGCTAACCGCTCGCAGACAAGGTTACAAGGACTCGTAATTACCGGCAGGCATGCAAAATAATAAACAAATGAAACGAACTGTAGTAAATCACTACGACCCTCGTCGCATTGTGCATACGGTATTCACTATAGATACACCATGGTAGTGTGTCCAGCCCATTTCAACTGAATGGGTTGCTTTGGACAGGTAATCATTGTTCATGCATAATTAAAGCCATGTAAGCCGGCGGGCCAAATTATTGCATTGGGTTTTTGTGAAATGACAGTTTGATTGATAGACAATAATTGTGTATATGTGTATCAGGGTATTCGCTGGGGATGTTTAAGTAGTAGTGTGCTATATGGATATGTAAATGTTCTGGATGGATGGTATAATTGATAAACTTACGCCCAATTTAATGACACTGGTGACAATTGCTGCATTCCAGCTATTTTCTATGCGTAGCAATTCCTGACGTGTTTCGACGCTCAAGTATCGTGGTTCGTGTCCAGAGCTTTGCAGTAGGAAACAATGCTGGCGGCTATCCACAGTTTCCGATTCCTTAACGATTCGAAACATGGTCTGGTACACTTTGTAGACCACCAAAGCCTTACTAATTCCCGCCACGTTAAGCTGCAAGGAAACAATAACAAAAAAGTGTCTGTTAATTAACAAAATTTTATAAAACCAAATATGTTTTTATCGGTGTCGGAAGGTTTTGAACGCTATGCTGCATATTGATTGATTTTTGATCAGAAACTTGGTAAATTTTGTTGTAAATGAAAAATGTCTAGCAAATCATACAAATCTATTTGGTCTCATTCAAAATAGTCCACCTATGATACAATGCATGAAGTATGCGAATTCTCGAAGTATGCCAAATCGAAGTATGCTAGCGTCGTTTTTTTTAATTTTCTACAAATCGGTATTCTCGAGGTGATTTTTTGAGTTTGACTAAAAGTCAGAGGCTAAGCAAAGCAAAGTTTTCGAATGTTAAGTATTAATAATTTCATACGAACGAGTGAACGAGTGCAGTGCTTATTCGGTCTGAAATAACGAACAGATGAAAATATCTCCCAATTTTTAGAATTGCTTGACGTAAATAATGCATAAAGCTGAAGTAATACTTCATGATAAAAGTTGGGTCTATCGAAAGAAATCTATGATCTTAATTGAGTCTCGTTTTCGAAATTCTCTCGAATCTAATAGTCTAGATTTTCTTGACTAGATGCACGTCACTAAGACGTTTTCTACCTCCTTTGAAGTGTTGTCCTAAAGCACTTTATTTGATTATCGATTTGTAAGTAAGAACCTGCTAATTTGATTAAAAAAAAAATTGAAAAAGAAATCGAAAGAACGATTGTTATAATTACATTTTTAAGGAAACATTTATGTAGATGCTGGCAAGTGCAAACAGTCTGTATTTCGCAAAACTGAGCATGATTGCCAGTAATGTAATGTATGAACAGAGTGGGACTACGCCCTTTGGCACTGCGACCCCTATGGATCTATTGTGCCCCAAAATGTTTGACAGCAATAAAAGGCAAATTGCCAAAAAAAACCCAGTTACAAGTGTAATTTTGGAAGAAATGTCAGGAAATTCCACTGAAACTCCTATTAACCTAAAAAAAAGAGATACAGATTTTAATTTTAGTTTTCGATCACAGTAAGGTAATCGTTCAATTACCAGGCGCAAACTAAAGCCACAGAAAAGTTATTCGTACATTAAGTCAATTATATTATTGTCTAAAAATATATCCTTTTTTATTTGTTGTTCATTTAAAGTCAACAAAAAAAATGCATGACTGGTGTCATTTAACTTTTATATTTTTTACTGCCTCTCTCTCGCCGTCTCTCTTCTCGCGTATCGTTGTTGCATTTGTTGTTGTTGTCTTTGCAATTATGTGAATATGCAACATAACAAGTTTTACATTTTGTTACACATCCGTTCTGCTTTCAGCTTGTTTCTAATTATCCTCGGCAATAGAAAAAGGAGTAGAAGGAGCACTGGCAGAAGGACCAAGAGCAACAACAAAAGTAACGTTGACAGCAACAACACAAAAGAGCAGACAGATTCACCCGCAGTGTGGCATGAAATGAGCAAAAGCCTGAAAAATATATTCATTTCCCCACAAAGTATGCTTTAATAAAACTTCATTCTACAGAGAAAATTAAAAATGTTAATGGCAAACGATGGCAGACGATTTCAAAAAGGCAACTTTCGAAAATTTTAAGACTATAAGCATGTGAAGTAGATCCAAAAACTATCCCATTAAAAGAAAAAGACTAATATAATATATATAATAAGTAACAACTTTAGTTCATAAGGTCACTTCATTTGACAACAAATGACGAATAAAATTTTTATCCTGCGTTTTGAAAAATGAAAGAATTTTATAATGATATAGTTTCAGTACTATCAATATTATTTGATTGTAGTCACAAAATAATTAGTAATAAACCAAGCAGAAGTTTGGATCATGGCAACAGACAAAGAATCCCTTAAAATCTTTGAAAGAAGAATACTGCGACAAACGTTTGGGCCAAAGATAAATGATCGTGGTGACTACATTCCAAGGAACAATGATGAATGGTTGAGCTTAAGCGATGGCAAAGATGTAGTCAAATTCATTAAATAACAGAGGCTAAGATGGATATGTCATTTCCTACGGATTGACCAGAATAGAGCACAAAAGCTTCTGTTGGCATACACACCACTCTCTACAAGAAACAGAGGTCGACTAAGAATGCGCGTAATTGACAATTTTGACGATGACATGCGGAAGATGGAAGTAAGGAACTGGCGCGCCCTTGCTAACAACAGAGACTAATGGAGAAGAATTGTTGAGAAAGCCAAAACCCACAACGGGTTGCAGAGCTGAATGATGAGGATGATGAATAAACCAATTTATTCCCTTTACCTTTGCATATGTATTAATAGCTGTTGGAAGAGAATAGAGACCTATAGTTAGCTGAATCCGAACGGCGGTATATTTTTGCCAGCTATGTTATACCCGTATCAAGTAAATGAACCAGGCAGCGCCTTCTCCGGTTGGCGAAGATGCGTCCTTCTCCTCTTGGTCTTTAAAATTTGTTCCATCTTACTTCGTCGGTTTTTGCATCGAACATCTTCTCTGCTAGTGATTCTTGATCTATGCGCACGAATTGACCGAGTTGTGTCGTACTATCCTCGACGACATCTGTATCGTAATAAAGCTCATGGTTCGGTTAAATGTGATAGTCGTCCTTAATTCGAAAGGGACCAAAGATGTTGCAAGAACTTTTCTCTCGAACACCTCAAGCGTAGCTGCCTCTGTCCGTTAGAAAATCCATATAAAACCACGCTCAGTATAAGTATATTTTATTGCGGTGTCTGCTATACAGCTGATTACTAAGACCAAGACATAGGACCTGTGTATCCCTGTTTATAGATAGCACATACTTTGTATGGCACTCGTTAACTTCAAGACCAACATTAAATTTTTTTGTAAAAATTAGTGCCGGTATGATGTACACTGGTCTTCTACAGATCCCATTCCAATACAAATTAAAAAGTTCACACATTTGAGTGTCGCCTTGTCTAAAACATCGAATGGTATTGAAGGGATAGAAGACGTGTAAACTTAACAGAGCTAATGTTTGGTGGTAAATATTGTACTGCAAAGTGGAATCAACTTCGCAGAAATACCGAACTCAAACAGGGTTGCATATGTGGTTTCCCTTGTCGGGCTATCTTTTTCATTAAAACAAACAACAATTATATCTGTGCATCGATTTTTGGTGGGTTCTTTCCAGGATTTGGCGCAGAGTGAAGATCTGTTCTATATTGGAATTTTCGGGTCTCAAGCCGCACTCATAAGTGCGTTTGCAACTGTATGGTACTTTACGCATATTGTAGGGTCATTACTCGTTCGTAAATGCAAAGTATATTGAAATTCCAATCGTTGGGCATGCTTTCTGGACGCTACATTTTGCAGACCATCGGCACTGTCTGCTTTCTTATTTCGGACTTAATCATCCAATTTGCCGTCGATTGGTGGAAGCGCGCTATTTTCTCCGATGGCGAGGTGTGTGGCATTGTCACCTGCCAGCAGCTTGAAGAAATGATTCCTACATAATCTTAGTGTACAATGCGTATCTGGTACCAGATTTTCATTTTCATCTAGGCTTTATAAGGCTCCGGACTAGAACCCTTATATCAGAGGACTCACTCGTTAAATTAATTTGTATTTCTGCACTTTAACACCCGAAGTTCCTCTCGCTCGAGTCTAACCTGCTCCCGATTTTTCCGTCTGAAAAGGTGCCTCTTTTCCTTCCTCTATTCTCTCTGTAGTTTTCTGCGTTGCGTCAGAGCGTTCTGACCATTGAATTCACGGCTCAATTACAATTATTATAGTTGCGATTTGAATGATATATATATTTATAAAGGTAAATTTGATATAGAAGGAACAGCGCCAAAAATCCGACAAGCCAAAAATATTTCTGACGGATTCGCAGCGTTACAAAAAAGCAAATTGTAAAATTGAGGAGTAGAAGCTGCTATCAGACATCTGGCGCTTACTACCAGTAGTTCTGTCTGAGCACTCTAAACCGAAAACTTTATTATGCTTCTCATATGAGAATAAGGCATTTACATTTAGATGATATTTATGTCATCCCATTTCGACAGCAAGCGCGATTTAAAATTTATTTTTCGCTTTATTTTCCAAACTCCTTGCAATTTGAAGAATGTATGTGTCTGGAGCACAAATTCCAGCGACCAAATTAAGTAGCAGCATAAACTGAATGCAATTTCGAAGATGAGTTTTTATATATTTGGTGATTTTTGTAAAGAATATTCATATCTGGCTTCAATGATTTCCATCTTCAAGGAATAAACCAAATTATGCATTGACGCTAAAATATACTCGACTACCCAAATGTAGTAGATTGAAATGCTTAAATCTGAAAAACGCCTTTTTTCAAAATGTTTTGAAAGATTATTTATTATAAAATATTACACAAATGTATATTAGGTTAAGCCGGCTGGCCCCCAGAGAAGGGTGGGGGGATACATATATATTATTATTTTTATTATTATTATTATTTATTAATACATAAGGGTACAACTAAGTCCAGTTGACCTAACATTAGACAATTTAAATATTCTAAGAATTATGAAATAAAAAATGATAAAAAGGAAAAAATATAATAAAACTAATCCGTATTCCTAGCCTGATGGGTGAATTTTTTATAGATGTGCATCATCTCACATCTGGGGCTAGCCAGGAACTTGGATTTACATTGTAAAAGATGAAAACAGAAAGTAGCATATAAATTTAAACATTTATTCCAAATAGAAGCCAACGAACAGCGTTGACCAAGATAGGTTATTATAGTTCATGATTGGTCAAAGAAGCTCGATTTGGGGAATCAAGATAAGATAGGATAGATGAAGAAATGGATTGGATACCCCGTTCAAAGGAGACGAAATTATAGAGGTTATTATAATTTGCGCATAGGACACGAAAAGGATCGTGTAACGCATAATTAGTTCTACAAAAAGTTAATGCTAGAGGTCGAAAATTACGAGTTAATCTGGAAGGAATGATGAAAGTAATTTTATTAAGGAGAGCGTTAGAGTCAATGAGACCGAGTAAAAGCTTATGCAGAAATAATCATTATCAGCAAAGTTATCTCACTTAAAATTACAGTACACTCAGTCAAAAAAAAAAAAAAATAATAAAGGTTTATCACGTGAAGAGGTGAAAGAAGAAGTTTTAGTGTAAGTTTTGTTGTTCATTAGTATTTTACATAAGAAAAAGCTTTTTTTTTTATTATCCAAAAAGTATATTATTTTAACATGTCGTCATTAGAAGTAATTGGCCTTAAAAATAATAAATTCAAAGTGGCCATACTCTTAACTAAATCTTAGCGTAACGAAAAGAGAGTTTTTAAATAAACTCAAAGGCATCCGTTAACATTCTATAATAATATTGATTTTTAAGAGCTTGCAATTTGGATATACACAAAATATAATATATCAAGTTAAGAAAACCTTATTTTAATAATATAAATTTTTAATTACTTTGGTAGTTACGACGCCTTACTACACTATCGTTTAATTATTCGCCTTAACCGCGCTGAGACTCATTTTGACATTATCTCTCTAACAAGAAGCCGGGTACTTTGTAAATAAATTCTATTACGTTGGCTTAAAGTACGTCAATCAGCGTGGGTTGGTTGACATGACCCTTGAAGTAGTCCCACAAATAACGTTATCAAGGTAGACTGTTGACCGGCCCGAAATTGTTGACCCTCAACAAAAGGCTAAGGCACTTTCGGTAGATTCCGTCATTCTGAATAACGTTTAAAGACTTATTCGAAATTCATTGGTTACTGTTGCAATGCTTATGGTTGTCATTGTTATTCAAGCAGAAGTAAGCTTTAACGCCGAACTTAAGGCAATACTTGCTTTACCGCGAATGAACTTTGGTAATAAAACTATATAATTTGTAAGCACTGTTCGTATGTAAGTCGTTTTATGCTTTTATGATAAAGGAAATTGAATATGCTTGATTACAACATGAGGATCGTCAGCTATTACATGTTGCCAAAAAAGAAGTTGGCAGAAGCAAAGGTACTAAAAAATCATCCATTATTATTTTAAGAAATTGCTTTCATTAAAGAATCCCGTTTCTTCGCATTTCAAAAAGTTCACTACAACCATGTAGTTCCATTTCAAAATGTGTGATGTGGTTGTTGTATGTCGAAGGCAGAAAATTCCTACAAGTTGTATTTATTATGCAAATCCCGCTCATTAGAGCGTATATGGAGAAAATGGGGTCAAATGTGTCTTATGCGTGTGGGCGGATGTGTGTGTCTGTGAGTATGTGTGGGTGTGTGTGTGTGAGTGTAACTATGACAGACTTCATCTTGGCATAAAGTTCTTGTTTATTTTGAACAAAAATTAAAGAATTTTCTGAGAGTTTCGCTGGAAACGCATGCATCCGTCAAATTAAAATAAAGTTAATTTTTGTAGTTAGAGCAACAAAGTAGATATATTTAAAAATAAAGCTCTTTCATGTTTCATTACTATTTGCTGCAGTTGTAACTTTGAGTTGTGATTGCACGTTGCTATGGTATTTCAAGGGTCCTTTGACGCTATGTTTCCGGGCTGTCAAAGCCACAATTTGGTACTGACTGGTTGCGACTTTGTTTTGCGCCAAAAAGCATAACCAAAAATCAATAAAATTCATGCCAAAATTTTTGTTGCCCTTTTTTTGCAGTTGCCGCAAAACCAATGTAAGTGTGTGTGTGTCAGTGTTATGTAACTTTTGTTGGGCTGTTGTGTTAGTGTTGGTAAGTTGAGTGCGTCAAAAACTAAACCAGTATTGATTCTTGTTCGCTGTCTTTCAGTTTTGGCCATTTTTGTAGTTGTGAGTGAGTAGAGTTTCCTTTTTATTTCCCGCTTTTCCAACGTGCAGTTTTAGCGTACAGCTTATGGAAAATTTGTAACGCTTATTAGATTGTTTATGGGTTTATGTTCGGGAAAAAGTTTTTCATGCTGCGATGGCGAAATTCTCACACACACACAGACTACCAAAGCGACCCTAATCTCAACTCAACCATGTTGTTGTCATCGTTTGTTTTTCTTTGAGTCGAGAGTTGGTTTTGTTGTGGCAGTGACTGTGGATATCGGGTTCGTTGATGTGTCTATTGGCGCGTTCTTTGTTTGTCTGCTTATTTAACTGTCTGCTTTGCATTTACACACACACACACACACATACACCCACTCAGAAGGCTACATTCTCGTACATATCTAATCCATGTCTATCCGTGGGCACGATGCCTATCCTGCCCGCCTGTCACTTTGCTCGTCAATCAAATTGGATTTTGAATGCTTTGCACTTGGGTTTGCCTACTTTTCTGCGTTATTGACTGTTTTCTATTTCGGGCCTAATGAGTTGAATCGCGAGTGAATTTGTCGTTTTGTTTTATGGCGTTTACTTTATTGGATGAAATACTTTGCGAGTTTCATAAGCTTTGTATGGTTTCAATTTATGAGTTCGATACCAGAACGAATACAATTTTGGCAATTGCTTCAAGTGTTTGATCAACCATGTATAGAATATTTAAGTTGAATTTTTCATAAGCCATTTGCATTTGTATGCAAAATTAAAAGTTGCAGCAATCGTATTATTTATAAATGGACGAAAGACATTAGATTTAATGTCAAGACAGAAGAACTAATAAAAACAATATAAAAAGTTATGGTTGGTAAGGTGTAAAAATGACTATATTGAAGATTTAATTCGTGATTTGGTATTTGTCTTTGTAGTTTCATGAGGGCAACGCGGTAAAAATTACTAATATTGATGGTGTCTTTATTAAGAAGCTGGCTGAAATGCTTAAAAATTGAACTATTGGTCGTAGTGCTATTTACCCACTAAATGATTAAATAAAGTTCTTTTTTCAATTAAACTATATTTTGAAATACTACATTAATTTTTTGTGTGAAATACATTTGTGTTTAAACATACATCTTCAATCATATTAAATGTATTAACTGTAAAAGCGTAAAACACAAAGATATCAATTATTTTTCTTGTAACATTTTTCTCTTTCCTAAATATAAGTGTATATAATTAAAGGCAATGGCGTAGTAGAAATTATTTTTCACTCCTTAAGATCTCTGGAATAATACCTATTTTCGGCTTTCTGAGTATGAAGTCATCAAACAAACCGCTTTGCAGATAAGAAGCTACTGCGACTTGCAGTTTTGCAGTTATGGACTTGGATAATTTTTAAGACTATATTTTCATCTCGAAGGTACGCGAAACATTTGTAAGACTGTTAATCTTACAATTGCTGCCTCGGCATGTTACGCCAAAGGGCAAATATATAATGCCATTTTAAAAGTTAAAAATTAGCTCGATGACGTTTGTTCAGACAACCCCATATACCGGCCTATCGAACAAAACTAATAGACCCAGTTGATTTTACGATATCTGCGAAATCTGATTGGTGCTGAAGTCTTTCAACCACTCGTCTGAACCCTTGAAACTTCTTCAAAGTTTTGCAGCTGAAAAGTAACCCTGCTAAATATTTTCTCACAAAACCAACCGGCTGAAATTTAAAAATTACGTGAGTTGGCGCAAAATTTAACAATGAAGTTAATATTAAAAGCCTGACTAATAAATCTTAGAACCTACTTATGGAACCATTGAGTGGGCTATACGAGTAAGATAGGCAACCCAACTCTTTTTTCTCCCCCTTACAGATAGCTAAGAACATTAACATTTACTGCCGAAACAGCTACATAAATAGTTTCTGTAGATGCCCTTTGTTTGTGATAGTAATTGACAAAAATGAAAACACATAACGTTTACTCTTAGTCGAAAAGATCTCCATCCACTTACTCTAATAATACCAAGCTTCTAAAATCAAATGAAGCAGTGTATCAGTATATGCCAAAACATATGTCTCATGTGATGTAGTGTCGTTAAGGAACGCACTTAAGGCCAGTAGCATGCGTTGGATGTCTGATGCTAAAAACCTTTAGATCTTACTCTAATTACGGTTCCCAGCTGTGGAGCAATGTTAGCATGAAAATGAAGCACTATCACCATTTCATCGTGCTACGTTCGGAATCAGAGTATTCAAGATGATGTGCTTTTTATTAAAAAATTTTGCAACAAACTGTCCACTTATTCAAACCATCTTGTTTAATATCTAAGGCAGCAACCATATAATTATTAATCAAAATTAATTTACCCACGACAACAAATAAATAATATGCAACAAATTGCGTACCGAACTGACACAAAAGTACCATAGTTTTTAAGAATACTTTAAGATGTCTTTAAAATATCATTTCTAGAGAATTGCATTTGAAGCAGTCCGACTCTAATTGCAAATGACTGTGTAAGTTTTTAAATGTAATTTGAGTGTCTAGTTTAAATATATTTTGCATTCTTCATTGGTCTGAAAATGTATCGAGTGACATAAGATGACTATAGAAAGACTATAGACTTGAGAGTTTGAGCTATGAAATTCAAAATGACACATTTTTTTCATTTCATTTCTGTAAACAGCGTGAAACAGTAGAAGTCTTATAATTATTAATAATATTTGCAACAACTATTCGAAACACTACTGTTTTACATTTTATTTATCAACAGTTGTATACTCTTTAATACGCGAAATTTATCAAATTCATCAAATTCATCAAATTCATCAAATTCATCAAATTCATCAAATTCATCAAATTCATAAAATTCATAAAATTCATAAAATTCATAAAATTCATCAAATTCATCAAATTCATCAAATTCATCAAATTCATCATATTCATAAAATCCATAAAATTCATAAAATTCATAAAATTCATAAAATTCATAAAATTCATAAAATTCATAAAATTCATAAAATTCATAATATTCATAAAATTCATAAAATTCATAAAATTCATAAAATTCATAAAATTCATAAAATTCATAAAATTCATAAAATTCATAAAATTCATAAAATTCATAAAATTCATAAAATTCATAAAATTCATAAAATTCATAAAATTCATAATTTATGCCAAAATCTTTTGCTATTGTAATTATTTTAGGGTAAACAAGAATGTGAAAGCACTTACCGGCGGTGATTCAAAGAGCATTACTTCAGTGCCCTTGAGCAATAGAAATCTGGGCTTATAGCTTTGCCACGATATGTTGTTGTTGATAACGCCTTCGTTGACCCAGCCCATGTATTCGATACGTTCGCCAACGGCAAAGTTTCGATTGTAGAGCTTCATCTGGGAAAACGTAAACAAAAACCGTATTCAGTATTAAGCTCACGAGGCGTATACGTTATACCACATACATCACACACACACACACACACACATGAACATACATACACACAGACACACAAATACACACTCACGCAATTTTGTTGTTTACATTTTTTATATGGCGGCACTTTAAACGGATGTCGCTCATACGCCACGTATGCCAACGGCAGTTTCTTTTGTTTCGTTTTGTATGTTCTTATCTGTTTATGTTTCCGTCGGCAGTATTTACTGTCTGTTGCTTCTTGTATAATATTTTTGCCATATTCTATGCAATTTATTTTTACTTTGTCATTCCGTACAAATTGTTTAATTGAGTGCCAACATTTGGGTAATTCTTCTTACTGACCTGCAGATGAGTTAGACCCACAACGTTGTCGGTTATCAGTTTCAGCCACTGGCTTAGGATAGCCAGCTCATCACAGTGTATTACGCCAGTGGTAACGCCATTCAGTCCACGCACTTCGAATGCATTGGGACGTAGCTTGTCCGTTCCATAGATATAACGCGTAACATAGGCCATCATGAGAGGCACTGTTGAGCGAATATTCGGGCATCAATTTATTGAGACTAGTGTTTGGTTTAGTTACCTGCCGCCACGTCTGTCCATCGTTTTTCGGGTTCAGAGCATATAGACATGGGACGACTGCAGCTACGACTGATGGTGCCGCTATTCACAGAGGACTTATAACCTTCGTCAGCTTTTAGTTCGGCACAGGTTGCATCATTATCCGAGTCCGGTGTATCCTTAGTTACTAGATAAATACAAAAAAAAAAAAATTTGTATTGTTATTCTTTTAAGGGAGAAATTAGTGAATGATTCGCTGTGAATCGCCTTGACTATCCACTAATTTGTGAAAGTGCTATCGATTAGATTTGCACGGCAGTTCAGATTAAGTGCCTCAACTATTTATGGGATAGGACCGTTGTGATATCGCAACGTTATCACTTTACCGCTGGCCCCAACAGGTTACAGCCATTCTGCGGCCCGATAATCCTAAGCCGGTATTTAGGGCTCTGTGTAAAGAGAGACGTTAAGTTAAAATATGCAAAAAGTAGTTAAGGAAGCGAAGTCTTGTTCTGTGCAGTGGAAGAAGAGGTACTCTGACTCTTCAGCAGAAGTGGTAATAAACAGTATAAGGCTTGGATGCTTGTGTTCCCACCAATCAATATTCGGAGATAATCTTTTCAAAAGTAGATATCTTGCTATATTTACGACTTTATCGCTTGCTTCTCTCACTTTTTCACTCATTTCTTGGGAAAGTTTGGTAGCTGACCGATTATATATCTAGGCTGTCCCTAGGTCTCCTGTCATACAGGAGACGACTGGTAGTATGTCTGCAATGCAGTTGCTATCGATATCCCTATGTCCTGGAAGCCAGTCCCTCCTAAACACAATAATGCTATATGAAAACTGTTTTGATTTGTAACTATAGAATATAATAATTCCATATGCAGGTTGATAATCGTTTATAAGAGTCCCATCTGAATTCTCTTACAAAATGCGTTAATGGGGCTGCGGGTAGTTGGGGAACATGGCCCAATACCACAGTACTGACAGTGTTGGTTCGCATAAACATAATGATGAGGACAGAGTATTTGGCAGTTGGTAGTAGCGTCCAACGACTAGCTTCAAGTTGTTTTGTTTTAATTAAATATCAAATCGAGTGTATCTAATGAAGTCCTTTTCCCTTTTATATACTTTTTAACTTGTGTTTTTTCCTTCTCCTTTGCTAAGTCCTTGCATTGGTGAAGGGGTTTAACTGTACTCACATTGTTTTTGCAGAAAAGGCGTTGCAGCCCGATAATGCTTGACGGTAAGGACAACAATGTCGCCGGCATTACGTAGTATATTGACCGCATCGTCATGGGGACAGGCGGTTATGTATTCACCATTTACTTTTATTATCGCATCGCCCACAAAGAGTTGGCCTGTAATGTCTGCCGCTTGATCCTTATAGATACGTGAGATTAATATGGGTAGTTTATGTTCCGCGCCTCCTTTTATACTCAGCCCCAGGCCGCCTTGCTTTTGACGTGTTATTTGGACCATGCGCTCCTATACATATAGTTATAAAAATTAAGATGAATTCTTGTAGATAGGAATATTAACCAAGCATGGTGTTCAAAACATGTAAAAGTAAATTGATTTTCTGTTCACAAAAGGAGTTCAATATAAGCTGTAGACGATGTGTTTTGATGCAACATAAATGAAAATGAAAATTTTTTGTGTGGCAAACAGTAGAGTCCTTTATTTAGTTCTTTTACTCATGATACTATTTTAGTTTAGCAGTAAATATTGCATTTGGTTAAATGGTTGTATGGCATTCGCAATAAGATTAAAGTATACTTTGTGTTGTTTTAAAATTAAAAAATACTTAATGCTATTATACATACCTTCGATTCCATAGGAGGTCCATTGTGCTGAGCGCTGGTGGGCGTAACAACCTCTAGTTTTTGCAATGTCAATAATTCCATTGTTAAATTCAGTCTAAGTGGTTCCGGTCGACTTTTTCCGTCGCTAACATGCACCATTCCAGTGCGAACCTTCAGGTTCTGATCGATTTTTTCTTCAATTGGAGTTGCCATTTTGTCACACAGCTTCATATTTTCTAGAATAAAAACTAAATTTAAAATTTGTTATTCGGAAGTTTCATTTAAAAGTTCGAGTGGTTTTTTAACTCTAAAAAAGTATTTGAATGTCATAAGATTGTATAAAAACCTTAAGTCTATAGCCACAAACAGAATGGAACTAAAATATAGAAAGGTCACTGAAAGGAGTAATCTGTAGTTTTGCTCAAAGGTAACATATCGTTACCTTTTATTAAAGCTATATGAATGGGAGTCCTTTTTTTATATATATTTTTTTATTTTATTTTGTACTCTTTATTAGGGAATAAAAGATACATCCTACATCATAAAGGAAATTTTCAGCGTTAAAAATGCTGCAAACAGATAATTTGTTCATTTTATTTCGAACACCAAGGGTAGCAGGGCCTGAGCTACGAAGTTGAGCTTTTCATTCAATCTTCTTACAACAAGCGTAAAGACACCCTAATAACATCAAGAAGAGAAGACATTAAAAAAACAATTGAAAGAAGATGAAAATGCAGGCGTTTAATTTAAAAATTATTCAATTATATATTTGATGCTGTTGAGATTAACGTAGATCACTTGTCACTTGTAAAAAGTACTTGATGCCCTTCAAGAAAAATGTATTCAGAAACACAACACCTTATCATTTTCGATTTTCATGCTTTTTATTCATTATTCAGATTTTGATCGAGAACATGACAAAGATTTTTATACATTGTTTCCTATATCTTTAGAGCATAATCCAAAAAATTTTGCCAATATACTTTTTTGTTAAGGTTTGAGCACTTCAAGCAGAATAAGTACTTGATGAATGAATGATTTAAATACTCGTATCTTATCTGAGAAAATTTGTGAGTTTTCACTTCAACTTGTGACATGTCTTAAAGACAGCGAAACAATTTTAGTTTCTATTTATATCTGGCTCCTTGTACGTGTGAATGCCTTTATTCACGTAAGATTTAGGCACACGGGGCATACAAGTGTGTTCGGTGTGTCGGTAAAAGTGTTTGTATCATCTGCTGCGCGCAGTGACCCCAGATGATATTCGCAGTTTGCATTTGGGCCAGAGAATGCCTCATTGCACCAGTTAATTTTTGGGGTCAACAGGCGTCAACGTATGTCGTAAACCAACACCTATGTCACTAAGCCGTGCAAGTTGGCCACGGGCAATACCAACCTCATACCCATTTCAAGCACCAACGACATCAACTTCATCATCGTCATCATTATCAACACAAACACCGACTAAACTAACACAGGGCCTAATAAAGGAGCGCTTCCCGACTAAAACGTATGTGGGGCTTCTTTACTCTCATTTCAGCTGGTGTTGCTTCTTACTTTGGCTTTATGTCAAGTGTAGGTTAATTGAGCGTATCAACGAAACGGAAAGTTTAAATTCATATATACGAGCATCGTATCGTAGTGTTATTTAGTGTACTTGTTTGTAGTATATTTAAAAAGCGATTAACTTATCGGATTAATGTTATAATTACACAAAAGTATTCTTTTTTAAGTATATATATTTTGCCGAACCACTTTTAAATTTTTAAGTGTTTGCATTCTTGAGGTTTATGCGAATGAGAAATAAAAAGCGATTCTCGCAAATAAGAACGGCTGATTTCCACGGCTAATTAATTGAAATCTTTATAAGTAATTGCTATAGTGGGCTCGAATTTACAATGGTGTGCAATTACAATGGTCATGGGGACATTATTATTTAAATTTACTTTTATTAGAGCTCGGACATTCATTATAAGATAAGATGATGAAAAATTTATATAGCAAAGTTTGTCAGTTAATTTTAGTTTTCTTACATCGTCCATACTGCTACTACTAATAATGTTTTCGATTAATATGTCGGTTCTTTTTAAAGAAATGTACATCAAATTAGCAACTCAGTAGTTTTTTAATATTCCAAAGCTCTATGAAAATCGGCTAAAAATATCATACACTTTTCATAAGTCCAAAAAGTTGATACTTGAAATAGATTCATTGAAAATTATGTAAATAGATATGTAAAAATCGAACCAAATTCCGTACATAAAAGTATCCAAGCAAAATGTCGAATTTGATCGAAATCTGTTCATACAGCGTCATTAGGGAAATTCAGTTGAATAATGAGGGTTTTGTATTGGAATTAATTTTTTTTAGATATTGTGACCTTTTTTGATAGCTAAAATATTTTTTAGGTTTTTTGGTGGTAGTAGTTGCCGTAAGAAAATTCGGGCAAAACTCATATGTACAGAGTAGTAAAATTTTTAATTCCACCAGTCCTTTAGCTATATTTCTGATTTCATTGCATAAAGGTGCTACAGAGTAACCAAAGCTATCTGGCCCGCCTTTAGAATTGTTATTAATAAGAAATATTATCTTAATCAATGTAAAATTAAAATTAATTTGGGATCACAATTTTATTTCGAGAATAGACTGGATGGAGAACATCAAGATCTATTGAGTCAAATAAAGACAGCGAAAGTTGATTGAAAGGCCAGGCCTAGTTAGAATTTAAAAAACATATATATTTTATATTCTCCAGAAATAGTATACTTATTCCTTAACAACGGCGATCACTCTAACTATAAAACGGCTTTGATATATCATACAATACTTATTTGATATATCATAAAAAATCAATTGTACAAAAGTCCTAATTGTTCTTGAGGCAATGAACGAGAGTAAATCAATGTAAATGTTTCAGTAATGAGATGAAAAATCTAAACCTATCATCCAGTTACGAAAAGAACAAGATTATTTGATATTTAATTTCAATAAAAATAATAATAATAATTGATTATTTATTACCAGGTTTATTTTGATGCAATTAAACTCAAATATGAAACAGAATTATCTGGATTGTGTTGCAGGAAAGTAAATGTAGGTTTGACATATCATCTACATCGAGACATTTTTGAATCAGATGAAAAAAAAAATATGTTTAACTCAAAATAGCATCAAATGGAGAATGATTTTCGTTAAACATTATGATGGTCCATTGTTTATATGAAATAAACTTTGCTGCTGTCTCACAACCTGTAAAGTCTGACGGACTGTAGCTTGCAACAAAAGAGTTTCCATGACCAAAAGAAGTTTAGGAGTTGGCTTGCGAAGTATCCAGGACGCGGATACAATTTGAACTTCTTCTATTGTATTAAAAACTAAAATTCTCGTCACGAAGAAATAAAATTGCTGTTCTGGCGTTCTCGCCCATTGCACTTGCTTTTATATTTATTTATATAAATTAAGGGTACAGTTAAGTTAAGATTAAACAATTTGAAACTGTTAGAATTAAGAAATATTAAATGATAACGAGAAAAATGAAAAATAAAACTATCCCTAGCATGGATTTACAGTGTAAAAGATGAAAACAGAAGGGATGATAAAAGTTTAGACATTTCTTAATAAAGAAACCTAAAGATCAGCGTGGACCAAGTTGGGTTTCATAGTTCGTGATTGGTCAAAGATGCTCGTTTTGGTGAATTAAGATAAGTTATGCTAGGTAAAGAAATAGATTGAAAAGACCGTTCATAGAATAGGAAACCGTAGAGGTTATTATAATTTTCGCATAGGGCACGAAAAGGATCGTGTAATGCACAATTAGATCTATATAATTGTAATGCTAGAGGTCGAAAATTATGAGTTATTCTGGACGGACTGGTAAACGATAATTTTTTTGGGGATGGAACCGAACAAAAGCTTATGCCAAAATAAGACATCTTGGTATGTTCGACGATCATTTAGAGAAAGAAATTTTTTTTTTCTTACTTAAACAAAGAAACGTGTGGCTTTATGAATTTTGCTCGTCATTGGTTTTTACTTCCAGATAAAATCGCTGTTTGATTTTTTCACCGGATAAACCAATTACGCGTAACCGTAAAATCAGTGAACGTACATTTTGTACAAAAGTATATAATTGAAATGCGTTTTGCATATTTTTAATTGATTGATAAGTCGAATTTACAAAATGAAGAGTACGAATAGTAGACAATGTTACAACTGGGGTGCACTCTGTACTCATAGCCTCAAATGTTCGTCAACAGTATATTTCGTGACATAGCCTGCAATATTCTAAAAATTATGTTGTGATAAATGATTTTTGTTTTCAGATCTGTACACCAAATGCAAAGCTTTTTCAAACAGTCGATTCGTGAAAAAAAGAGAACATTTGGCATAGAACTCCTTAACTTGTACGACTAGGTATAACACTCAAATAAAGGCTAATCTGCAAATGGTTGCCAACTAATGTAAGTTATCCAAGCAGTAATACGAACAATAACTCATTAATAGGTCATTAAATTTGCCAATTAAATTTATTTGCACTTAAATGGGTTTGCAATATATAGTTGTTTTTGCAGCCGCTGGTCTGTGACAATTCGCGTTTAATTGCTGGCCCAAAATCGCGAGCTGCGCATTTGGCTAATTGAATTACATAGTACATATGGCAATTAAATTCAATTAAATTGGGCTTTCACGCAATGTGGACTTGCTGGTCATGATCTGATCATGAGCTTGCAGCAGAGTCACTCTTGCGGAACATCTCTGTAAGCAATGCTCACATAGCTCGGGACTATGCTATGACGTTGGTAATGACGGCAGAAGTGAGACTGTGAAGTGCTTTTACTTTATGGCTTATTCGGTTGGATGAGGAGTACCAGACGAATGACATTATTATAATTTGTTAAATTTAATATGGCACATAAAGAGAGGGACAGAACTAAACTTGGTTTCAAAATTAAATGAAGTTACGTATCTAGCTATTTACCTTGATAGAAGTAGGTACATCGAAGCAAATAGAACACACCTCAAACTAAAATCTGGTAGTCTACACTGGCTTCTTAGATTGGAACATAAGCCCCTACGCTACAACTCCGTCTTTAAACCGATCTGAACTTATGGTTCCTAACTATGGACAAACGTCAATAACAGCAGTGTAGTCGTCATCCAAAGCGCCCAATCAATTTACGATTTACGCATACCTTCGGCCAGAGATGAAATAGCCCAACAAATGGAAAAATATTGCAACAAGCTACATGCCCTTCCGAATAGCTTTGCGAGAAATTCAACACGGCTTTCTTTCCGAACTTAGCTGTGTCGCATTGACATGCCAACCCAACGATAAATATTAGGGCCTCATAGAGTCATATCAGTTCCAGTACTTAATTTTTAAGATTGGTTTAGAAGATCCATTAAATAAAATAATGTATCTAATAAAAAAAAAGCATTGTACAATTTTAAATCTTAAGGATCGTTTGGAACTAGCTGTTGGCTTGGATACACTATACCTTATACGACAAAGCGTGTATTAATTTTTTGCTACCCCAAAATATAAGATGTTGTAGGGGTTGTAGCAACTGTCTTGCTAGATTAATCTCATCTACTTCTGAGAATCCAAGTACACAGCATATGTTGGACTAAAAACCCTGTTGAAGTGGGAATCGATATAAACAAGCTTTAGCGTAAAACTTATTATAATTCGTTTGTTCGTTGTTTATTGTGACCATCTTTGTCACTTCCAAATTTTCCAGATTTAGGCTAAACTATTGGTCGACGGAAGAGATAAATACTTGTTTTTAATTATCACTAGTGTCAACTTATGGATCTATGTTTATCAAATGCTTCCAGATCTTCAAAAATAATTGCAAGAGAAAAAATTCATAACATTTCATTCAATAATTACCAACAGCTCAACTGACTACGCATTTCGGGATAGACGAGCCAAAATAGGGATCTTGATATTTCAATGCTCATTGCATATACCACATTCTCACACTATTATAATAGCTTGCTTTATTTTTTTCAAACAAAATATTCATTGGAAATAATTTTAATTGTAATTTATATAGCATTCATACCATGATGGTGTGTTGGTAGACATTAGTGCCAAATTTTGCATTGTGTTATATTTAGAATAGAGACGGGTACACCTCATACAAGCAAACGTCTCATTGTAGGTGTATGAAATGCAGTCAGCACGTTTGCTGTATGCGCTATTGCTACATTTTGTCCCCCTTAGCCCAATTTACGGGTGCTACGTAATTAAGAGCTCCCAACGATCTAAGCTATTATATCCTTTAGTTGTCATATAATCGCCCTGAAGTTGAATTTTAAAACTTGTGCAGATATCTTATCAAAATCGGTTAATTATTAAGTATTATTCCTTTTAAAAAGGACCATCCTTTAAATTTGCTTTAGAATTCAAGTTGTGTATGGTTATATTCTTTTTCGGGATCGCTTATTAATATATTTGTGTTTGAATTTAAATATTACGAAATGGTGAACTCAAAATGGACATCTTAACGTAAAACCATCATTTAATTTTCAAATATTGAAGTTGCATACAAAAATATACAAATATGCCTTTCGTGTTCTTAGACGTCGTCATTGTACTCAAAAGCGTTTAGTTCTTCGTAGTATGTTCTAGCACATTTTTGTATCAATTTTTACTCCCTCCAACAAAAAAAGCTTAATTTTTGTGTATTTTTCGACCCAATATCTAAGGATATGGATATCATAATTATTGCTGCTTTAAAAATAAAACAAAACTTTTAATATTTAAATTTTTGATTCTCAATATTTTAAATTATTTGTAACTTTTAGTGAAAAACTTTACTACGGCGAATGAGAAAGTGACAGCGCGGATGCACAAGGACGATATCAGAGAGAGCTTGCGAATTGCTTGGGAGACGTGTAAGCTATGTGTGAGGGTATAATTGGTGCAAATAACAGGGCAGGGTAAGGTGGACACTAACCGACCCCCTCTATAGGATTGCAAATAAGCAGAGAACCTTTTTAATTTTGATAATGTAAGCTTAGGAGGGAATTCCAGTTCTTGGAATCACGCCTGGGCCTGTCTAAGCCGGGGCCGGCAGCTTGTGTCTTACGGCTACTCGGGGCGAAATGTAAAAATCCGATGGCAGTGCAGGTGACGTAGACTAAAAGCCGGTAGACCAACATCGAGCTACAGCAGATGGCTCAGCTGGCGAAAGAAGGTACACTTACCCAGGTGTGGTACGCAGTGTAGTGTAGGTGGTGGCACTCCAGTAAGCGATTTCGTCATCTCTATAAAGACTGGTATTGTGATGCTCGGGTCGACATAGTATACTGCGAGAGTGGGCCATAAATGACACTACGTAAGCGGATGTGGAGCGGGATCAGGATCTGGTCACTGAGCTCGCAGAGGTCTATCAAAAACTATATAGCGTAGAGTATTAAACATGGCGGGCAAGATTTGTAGCCCTACAAGATAACCATAACGAATTTTAAAGAAAATTTTTAATTTATTTTAATTTTTAAATTTTTACTATTTATTGAATAGATTCAGCGAACATAAAAGTTTCTTGTAAAATATATTATCGGCAGTGCTAAGTTCTCTCAGCCTTTATTCTGGACAAACCAGAGGTTAATTACAACATAGGTAAGAATGTACAGAACAAAACCATTCGTAGACAGATGGATTACAAAGAAAAGCAATTCGATATTCTAAACAATAAAATTTATTTTTTATTCCTTTTGTGTTGGTTATTTAAATTTCAAGAAATCGAACAGCTGGCTGCACACTCCAAAGAATTATTGATAGTGTCGGGCTATTTCTATAAATATTTATATATCATGTACAGACAGAAACATATGTTTTCAATTAAAGTAGAAACATGAATATGAAAATGTACCAACAAATAGAATTACTTTTAAGTTTCCAAAAGCCGACAGAATAATGCCCTTGTTGAAAGTAAAATCACTATTTGAATATGCTTTGATTTGTGATGCGTTGCTGCTACATTTTTTCAGATAAAGAAAACAATTTATAAAACATTTGATATTTTTTTT
This sequence comes from Chymomyza procnemis, assembly GCA_035046065.1. Lineage (NCBI taxonomy): Eukaryota > Metazoa > Arthropoda > Insecta > Diptera > Drosophilidae > Chymomyza > Chymomyza procnemis. Next base: position 1,870,031 of record JAWNOJ010000023.1, on the reverse strand, counting down.
ATTTTAAGAGTAATAATTTCTATTAGTAATAATATAGCTCTTGCTCCCATATGAAAAATTGCCATCTATAGGGGTTTTCTTTTGCTCTTTTTTTCCCTTTATAAGGTATTTCTTAGAATTGAAATGGTTGCAAGCGTTGCAAGTGTAAAACCGGGATACTACTCTGTCAATGGGTATTATATTACGGGTATGAGTTTTTTTTGTGTCTTCAAATCAAATCGAAACAACGTGAAAAACGCGAAGCTTTTCTGCTGTTTTATCTTGCAAAAAGCGCATCCATAGCCATATTTCATTTGCAAATCCAATACAAAAACACAATTGTGTTCGAAAAATTAAGACAAAATTTGAAAGTGATCTCGATTTGATAATGAATTAAAATTATGCAAAAGTTGCTCAAGTGACTTATATTAGTGAAAAGGAACTGCTTTTTAAACTCTTGAATTTATAATACATATAAATGCAGGTAACTTTATATTTGTGACCTGTCGTAAATACCCCAAAGATATCACGATATTTTTACGGCAGATAAAAAAGGCGCTTGATGTAAGAATACAAAATTCTTGTGTGTTAAGTTTTTCCAGAAGTGGTATTCGTAACTAAATGCATAAGTGGATTGATATGAATGAAGAATATCTTTAAAAACTATGATGAAATTTATTCTTTTGAATGATTTGATCCATATGGTCTATCCCAACAAGTGAAGAGGTCAGAATGGCTATTCATGCTGATCATTTCTATTAGTGGAGAGATTTTTTATGCGAATAAACAAAGGCTTCGGGAGAAACTTTGTCCAGCAGGTCTGGTTTTTCAGTTTGGATATTTTACTTGCAAAAGGACTTTGCTGTATCACATTTTTTTTAAAAAGTTACATATCATTTTTAAGTTATTCACAAAATATTTGATAATATAATGATTAATATTATATAAGTATGGTTAATTCAGATTTATTAAATTTATTTATGACATTTGCTTCAAATTATCAATATGAAAAGTTTTTAATATTTATTTATTTATTAATTAAGGAGGTACAGCTGAATCCATATAAATTGTACATAATTATATTGGGGCTGGCTAGAAATTGGGGCTTCCATCATATAAGTCCAAAACAGAAAGTAATATAATATTAAAACATTAATTAACGAAATGAGCCATAAAATGACCGTTGACCAAGTGGGGGATTCATGGTGTACCATTGGTACAGGAATGAAAGAATGGACCGTTGTTGAGAGAGAAAATTGTAAAGGTTTTTATAGTTAGATTCTAAGGTAGAAACAAGATGATTTCTTAGGAATTTTGGCAACGCTGTTGTATAAATGAAGAGTATGTTCAACTTGATGTATAAATTATAGATTATGCATAGACCTATGAATAATAAGTGCTTATTATTATTAAATTCAAACTATGAATATAGATATTATTATTAAAATCCTAATTGTCAAGCTCATTTATGATTTGGATTGAATAACAACAAGAAGAACATTTCATATGTAGAATTACCAAAATATTTTGAAAATATCACTGAATATTGATATGAATTATGGGGCGGCAGCACAATTTCCCAAGTGGCGACGTAATGTTCTTGTGAATACGATGTTTAAAACCATTTTTATTTTTTTCTCCATCATGAAACCCTAACAAGAAGCTTCACTTAGATGGTGGCCCATGCCACACAGCAGGCTACACGATGACCCAATTGAGTTGCGAGTTTAGTGACCAATTAATTCCACATTCGATGCCGGTTACCTGGTCGCCTGGATAATGATATTTAACGTCTCTAGACTATTTTTTATTTTCTAAATTTATTTAAAGGATATTCTTTTTTTAAATAAAATGAACAATCTCGTAAAAACTTTACCCTTTACTTTGAAAGCTTGAAACATCTTATATTTTTATTCTCGGAGTCGTCTGACTCCTTTCCCTATGAGAAATTTTAAATTAGATTACTTATTCGCTTTTGGTATTTATAAGTTATTGAATGAGATATTGTTTTATATCTAGTTAGTGAACCTAATTTAACTTATTTTACTAATTTATATTGTGTCTTTTCCATATTCCAAAGACTGAAACAAAATTTTGGGGTTCTGTTATGACAGAATTATGCAAGAGAAATCATAATTGTACATCAAGACTGAAAACACAAATAAATATATCTATAAATATTATACTAAATCCAATTTTGAAAATATGCTAATACATTAACATAAATGAAACTTTAATATTTTTAATAAAATTTAAATTTGTAAGCAAACGAATTTTGATATTCCCAACGCCAATGGTGAGAAATATTGCATTTTTATTGAAATTTATTTTGTTTCTATTTAAATCGAAATATTGCAAAATATGCTACAGGTACAAACACACCAACTTCACACCTCTGTATGCCACATCTCCGTGCGTCGTGATCAAAGGTACAGTATTCCACAGAAAAACTTAAAAACTACGGTTTGATCCTGATGACAAAGCTGACGTGGCTGGAGAATTCCACAGTCAATGTCAACCTATTGAAAAACAAATCTTGCCAAATGATTTAGCATGTGCAAAGAATTGCTCTTGTCAAATGATTTAGCATGTGCAAAGAATTGCTCTTAGCCGTCTACTAAAAATCTTTACAAGAGTCATCTGGAACTAAACTTTAGTCCATCTTTGGAGGGTGCCTTTAATATTTCGGGATTGGGCAACCCTAGTGTTGCTATCTAGCAACTGACAGCTCTATCGTAAGGTTTGGCATTTTTGTGGTTGTACGTACTTAAAGAAGTACCAACTTAAAGAAATTATATCGGCAAAAAAATAGAATTAAACCGTGAACATTTTGTGCGATTATTTTTTACGACTTTCGACGTGGATTGCCTCAACAACAGTACATGAATGAACATAACTCAATTTTTGGCGCTGCAGCTTCATCAAGGACCAGGTTCGATGGTATGGTGAATTCGGCCGAGGTTGTAGTTCACTCCAATACAAATTTTGTGGTGGTCGTACAAAATCAGTTGTTGTTCCGGAAACCATAGATCTTGTGCTGAAACTAATATTGTGAGATCGTCAGTTGACCTATCGTAAGATTGAGCCAACCATTGGCACTATTTGTTCCCGTTTGATCCAATTTGTCAATCGCTCAAAAAAAGGCTAGTGTCGATTGGTCGAAAGAAATTCTCAAAAAATTCGATCGCGGTGCTTCGAAACAAGCCTATGACACCATAACAGGTGATGAATCATGGATTTGCGCGTATGAGCCCAAAAGTAAACAGCAGTCGATTGAATGGGTGTTTCAAGAAGAGCCAAAGCCACTGTTGATGCGTTCAGAATGCATGTTCTGAAGATATCTCAATCAGAGTGGCAAAATTATATAGATCTTAATTTTATTTTAAAAAACCAAAACAGGGATTTTGGATGATTAATATTTATTTTTGTTCTCTAATTCTGAGTTATAAAAGCCAACCCACGCATGTGCAATTGTACTATAACGAAGAATGTGCAAGAGAACAAACTTTGGATTAAAAAATTTGTGTAATGGGAAATGGGTGGGACAGATAATAAATACTAGGGTGCTTGATCAATTGTGTTTTTTTTTTTGCAAAATATGGGGATATTGTGGTTTAAAATATTTAAAAAAGTTTGATAACTGTTGTGTACTTGTTGTAAACTTAATCGATTGTGTTATTTACCAACTGACTTGTCATTTTGGCCACAAACAAAGCCAATTGTCTATTGAAATGTAATGGCACACATTTTAGTAGTAGTAGACTTTGAGGCACTAGAGACACAGTTCCGCACAGAGAGATTGAGACAGAGAGAGAGAGAGAGAGAGAGAGAGAGAGGCAATAAATAACCGTCAAGGCAATGAACTAAATCGAGTTGCTTGAATGATGGTATAGGTTAGGCACATGGCTAACAGGATTAGAATGGGAAATCCGGAAACCACAAAAACCATACGATTCATATGACATTTAAAGCTTAAATTTCAATTGAGCGTATATAGCCAATTTGCCAATTCATAGAGATGGCTAATACATAATTTATTTCTATTTACTGCTTTGGAGAGTTGTGGGCAACAGAGTGGGGTACATACCATGGGGCTGTATGCTCAAGTATCATGTTGTGTGTCTTATCAGAACGATCAAATATGTGCACTTACCACAAACTCACGCGCCTTTCCGTTGAAGCAGCAACGTAAATGCAGAGCAATAACTTTGGTCCTTGAGGTTATATGTGGGGGGGTTGGATGTGTGCACGTTACGTGCGTATCCCGTAGGTCGTTAATATCAGCGGAAGTGACTGCTGTTGATAGGTTTGAAGCCAACTCAAACCGTTTGGCCCAACATGTTGGCTCTCATTGAGCTTACGCTCTCTTGTGTGTCACAATGCAAACAGGACTACGCTGCTCAGAGGACACTGCAATCAGCTGTGCTGTCAAATAATTGGAGCAAACGAACATTTGCCTGTCGTTTTTTCTCCTTTTTTTTTGTTGTTTTGCAAACGGAAAGGGGGTGGTTTTCCTTATTATTCCTTTTTTTGTGCAAATTTGTTTTATGCAAAACGAAAATTGTTATAAACTAATTTGAATAAATTAACTTAATTTAATTTATATGCTTGCATTTGAACATAAATTGTTGAATTGATTTTCATTATTAAAATTTAATACCGCGCCCATGCTTATTTAAGTTTATATTTTTTATAATTACATATTATATGCACGTTGATGGCATAATTAAGAAAGAATTTTTTAATTTATTATTTCAGTTAAAAAGAAAACAGCGCGCAAAATAAGCGTTTTTCAATTAGGTCACATTTTATGGCCTGGTATTTGTTATGCTTTTTTATTTGAATATTTTGATTTAAATTTTTGCATTTTAAACAAACTTTTTGGTTAATCACAACACTTTAACTCCTAAATGTATGCTTATAAATTTTCTTCTAGGTTTTGTAGCTCTTTTAGTTGAACAACAAAATAAACTTGTTTTTTTTTAATTTTTTTTTTTGTTATAAACTCCCAAAGCCCAAATCTGTTCAGTGACTCAGGGCCGTACAGCAATATTCGCATCCGTTGAAAGCACACTTCTCGCGGAGCTAACAAATCTACAATGGCTCCTCCAGAGAGTAAAAGCAACGAATTCACAAAGTTTGCAACGACAGATAACAGAACAGCTGTTCGTATCGCTGTTAGTTAACATACTTATGTTAACGGCATTAACATTGTCATTGCGCATATAACGAATTTTCGAGACTCTGATACAGTCAGTCACTTCATGCTAACCATTATAATTATTACTTGGAGAAAACTTAGTAATAATTTATTAACAACATTTACGTTTGGCAAATAATGCTCTTAAGAATATTATGATATAGAATAGTATGTATAATAACAAATAATCATTTTAGCTGGACTATAAAAAATGCATGCTGGTAGAGTAGTGGTAGAATACTTCCGTTTGAACATGAAGCGACCTTCGATCTGGTTCGATTCCACCCTGTAGCACTGGTGCATTTGCTCAGCACTGACAAATCAGGCACAATTTGCTTAAGTAAATCTCGACGCTTGGACTTAGATATATGTTGATCCCTGTTCTTTTAGGTCAGCTATTGGTAGAGAAGGTTCTATATACTCCGCCTGAAGGGATGACAGCAGAGTTAATTTTTTGTTTGTTTTCCTTTTCAAGCATTTTCTTAATTAATTTAGTTAATTTTATTGTTAATTTCTGTAACTATTACACCAACTATTGCTTTACATTTAAACATTTGTGGCGGGCAGCAACGATGTAATAAAACTCGCATTGGGCATGGAACATATGTTAAGCTTTTACATTATTCAAAAAGTTTCTGTTAAAAAGCATACAACATTTGCATAGCAAAGAATCAGTCGGTTAAACATCGATTCGATTCATCGAATACCAGAAATACTAAACTAAAAAAGCTCTAACCTTGTTTGGTATTATTTACAATTGGTCTAACCGCTAACTTTTTAATTTGTTTTTATTACATTCAAGTATAGAGATATATTTTTATTTAAGTTAATAATAGGAATAAATGTTATGGTTAAAATAAATATTAAACTTATTATACTGTTGACTTGTAAACCGAACCTGAAATGTCAACAAGCACGCAGAGCAAATTCGAAACTTCCAACAAGCCCAGGATATTTTTCGATAAAGTAAGACGATTTCAGTTTTAAACTCGACTTTGTGAAGGTGGCTTAGAGTTTATTGTCGTAGAGTTTATTTTTTATTGTGACTCTTTGGTTCGGTGTATGTTTTTTATATATATTCAGTAAAACGTAATGCAGCCCCCCCACATCAGCTACTACAAAACAAGGTACAAATATATAAATAATGGCGTGGACTATTTAATTTAGAGTATTTTGATCTTTAATTCCGATAACTTAATTTATAACGCAATGTACCTGAAACTTGTTGTATAATTTGGGAATTGAGTATGAAGCGAGAATAAAAACAACAAACTTGTGCGAGCTTTTATAATAAATATATTATATTCTTATGAAAATCCAAATTTATATTAATTGCAACCGGGTTGGCTGTTTTGTATGACAATAGAAGGAAGTTAGCAAAAGTTGTCGCAATTCCAAAACCAGCCGGACCCCTCGATTTTTCGAGGAATTATCGTACATTAGCCTTTTGTGTGAATTTTCAATAATTATGTAGCGTATTTTTAAATCAAGACTTACTGGCGGTATCAAGGATAACCATGTTCTTTCATGTTCTGCGCAATATCTGTATCCATACGCTCTACAAACTGACGGAAATCATAAAGTATAATCAGTAATAATGTAATCAGTAATAATGATAGCAATGGATCTGTTTAGTGCTTAAGTTTGCAAGTATAGGTACGTCAAAATATCTTTTGGGAACCATTAAAAGCTCTTTGAAGCAACAATACTTTGCTTTCTAGGATATATTCTTTATCATATTTTTACTCATGATACATCACTCCAATAGCATATTCAACTCTATTCATTGCAGTTGATACTGCCTTTTAATGCTTTGGAAATATATATATATCTTATGAGACATTTTCATAGGTGGAAATTTAAATGTAAGTCTCATAACATTCGAAATACAAAATATTTCGTAACACCAGGAATCAATTCGATGGGCTATAAATATCAGAAATTTGGCAATTCATTTGGATAGAAAAATATTATTTAATTTGCACATTAGCAGGAAGGGAATAGTCAATAAAAGAATGCGTGTCTTATGCCCTTTAAATACCAGAAAGTACAATTTTTAATAGTATACAAATTTATAATATTTAAAACAATATTTTTATGTTTGTGCTGCATGTCATAGGCAAAATTTACAAAGATCGTGGAGCAAAATGTTTAAGGCAGATATTTGCATGATGAATAAAAAAATGATTTAGGATACTAATGAATTCAATGCTAAAAATATGAATAATACACTATCTTAGTTAAGTCTTAGTTGCAAATAATTAATCTTCTTTCTTTTAAGTATTTTTGATAAACTTTTGTAAACAATTTGTAAAGCTGAGTGCCAATCTCTTGAATATGTATTGTAATAACAAACTTCTATATATTAATAAATTGAATAAGGTTAAATATTTCGATAGTCTAAATTTAAAAAAAATTTTTAAGTTTGCAATATTTGCGAAAAATTTCGACTAATAAGAAGATGGAAATGACAAAATATATAATATAATTCTCAAACAGAACTGACGTAAGTGAATTGAGTAACAAAATGAAGGCTCATAAGTACAGAATATTTTTAATGATAACAAATAATGAATTTAAATAAATTTAATGAAGAAATAGTCGATCGAATAAAGTATTATTTTGCTATAAAGTAATTTGACAACAACATACAAAAGCAAAATGTGAATTTAAATTTTCATTTAATATTTAAGAGAGGAAAAAGGTTTGTTTTAAAATTACAATTTAATGTTTTTATTTTATTAGCAAAATTCATGATTTGGAAACTTTATTTCTTAAAGAACCCCCTTTCTAAATAAGTTTAATTACGTTTACAAAAGTTTAATTAAAATAAAATAAATGCAATTTTAATTGAAGAGGTTAAGCTGAATGTTCGCTTAGTTTGGAAATTGCAATCTTCGAATAATCCTCCAAAGTCTTTGAAAGCAATAAAAGCTATATATTGAACTAATGTTAAGCTTTTCGGCTACAAAACAAATAAAATACTGGAAATACTTAATCTTAAAAAAGCTTTAAATACATTTTTATAGTATATTCCGTTGGCATTTGAATTTAGTATTTCGTGAGTTTTGGTGCTCACATAAATTCTAAGAAATATATAATATATATTAAAATATTTACTTAAATGTCGATTGAGTTATTTATTATTATATTTATTTTAATTATTTTGTAAAAAGTATATTTAAATTTTAACAAATATGCTTTGTTAATTTTTATTGCAAGTGTTGGCAACGATTAAATTATATTTTCTCTTACAACGCCCAATGATATCAATAAATTCCGCATATGCAAGGAGCTGGACACTTTTGTAGAAAATAGTGCCTGAACGATAAAATTGAAGAGGTTGCACCATAAAGGGTCACCTTGTCTGATACCTCGAACGGTAGTAAAGGGATCGGAGACTTCGTTTCCTACCTTAATAGAACTAATGGTGGTGCTCAACGTCATTCTGCAAAGTCGAATCAACTTTGCAGGAATACCAAACTCGGACAGTGTTGCATACAGGCCTTCCCTAATCGGGCTATCGAATGCAGCTTTGTAGTCGACAAAGAGATGGTGTGTACCAATCTGTTTTTCATGAGTCTTTTCCAGGATTTGGCGCAGTGTGAAGACCTGGTCCATGGTGGATTTGTCAGGTGTGAAGCCGCACTGATAATGTCCGATCAGTGTGCTGGCATACGGCTTCAGTCTTTCACAAAAAATGCGCGTTATATGAGATGGCAATTAGATTGATTCCTGGGTAATTTGCGCATATCGTCGGGTCACTCTTCTGCAGCACAGGACAGAGGACGCTGGGATTCCAATCGTCGGGCATGCTTTCTGAAACCTTATCAGCTCATCGCCACCAGCCTAAAACATCTCTGCAGGCAGCCCATCAGCACCGGCTGCTTTGTTGTTTTTAAGTCGCATTACTGCAACTCTGACTTCATTATGGCTAGGCGGGGTGACATGTGTGTCGGTCCACTTTTTCCAATGGCGAAGTTTGGCGTCGCCTTCACAATCTCAGTGTACACTGTGTATCTGTAACCAGTTTTCCCTTTTCATCCCGGCAGTAAAAGGCTCTGAGCTTGAAATCCTCAGTCAGACGGTTGACTCGTTGATCAAATTTTTTTTGGGGCGTCATCTCTGCCCCAAGTTCATTATAAGACAGATATTTATAAAATTAATATATGTTTACGTTTTAATCTATTAATAGGAGGAACATGAAGTAGTTCTACAGCTAAAGGATTCGTGTGTCAATGGTTAAGTTCGGGACAAAACCATGAAGTATTAAAAATTTGTGTTCATATCTTGGACTGAGCGCGTTGTATAATTTCAACATTTGAGCGTGGTTCCCCAAATTTGTATGGCATATGTTCAAATCGTCTTTATGATAGTTTTATATAAAAGTAATTTAATTTCAACAGAGAGGACTGATTTTTTACAGAAGAGCCTATAAAGGCTTTTCAATTTGAATTTATTTTGTTTTTTTGCATTAATTAATATAGGATCGTTAAAAATCATGACAAGAGGGCAAACACACTTTCTAAGTGCAAAAGTGACTACAGTTTAGCTGAATTTACTTTAATACTCTACATCTTAAGCCAGGCTTCCAGTTGATGCAAATATTCTTGCAGTATTTGTCAACAATCAGTAGATGATTAACTTGAAGATGTCAGCAATATTAGCAAATATATATATATATATAAATTTTTTTTCCTTGTTATTCCGCTTGGGAACTTACGGACTCAATTAGAGCATTCCAACGAACCCTCTTTTGCGCCGTTTGTTTAGCTCCGTCCCATATTGTATTCGCCTGGATCAGTTTTTGAAGGATGGATCTTCTTCAGGTTGCTTTGGGTCTTCTGATACGTCTGCTGCCTTGGGAATTCTAGTCGATTAAAATCATGACAATACTGTTTGGGTTCCTTCTAAAAGCATGATCTATCCACGTCGATTTTTTCTTTCTTATTTGGAGGTATATAGGGAGCTCACCTGTGAAACGAGACACCTCTGCATATTGGATATTCTGTTTGGCCAGAATATCCCGCAACTAATCCTTAAGCATTTGTTGCTGGAGACTTGCAGTCTCTGTGTCATCTTTTTGGTGATGAGCCATGTCCCACTACCATTTAGCAGTATGGACTTCACACATGCATTGTAAATCCGGAGCTTTGTTCGTCTGCTAAGTTGTTTGTTGCTGCAGATGCGGTAGAGTCTCACAAGTGCAGATCGAGCTTTGGCAAATCGGTTTGTGACGTCATCATCTTCGCCGCCATTGTTGGAGATGATGGTGCCAAGATATGGAATACTATTGAAGAACTCAATGACGTTCCCATTGATGGTGATGTTCCCTTGGCTGGAGTGTTTAAAGCGCATGGAAATATATACTGATGGTAAAATATTTTAGATATTACAAATCAAATGTCTTTATTCGAAAAAAAAAACAAAAAACGAAATCCCATATGTACAAATGGTGCAAAGGTTATGCTTGAAATAAAAATTGTGGCAATGGATATTTGCCGAAGTATCGATAAAACGATTTTAAGCCGAACACCATACAATTGCACAAATTTGCATTCATTCACATTGTCCAACTCTGCTCTATAACCTTTACCTATCCCTGATGTTTATCTGTAATCTCAGTAGTAATGCAGAAACCCAACTCGAAGGGAGCTAAATATGCCAATGGCAACGAAATCAAGTACTCATTTGAAAGCCTAAAGATTTTTCTCGATTCGTTAAGAGGTCAGGATTTTTGCAAAAAGTTTGCAGCTTATGTCCCACTGTGCGTCGTTTCGTTGGGTTCGAGAGTAAGCTTTCTGTTGCGCATTAAAAAGCTTAATTAACCTTTGAAAAGTAAACAGTAGGTGGCGCACTAATTTTCTGTTACAGCATCTTCGCAAAAGATGGCGCTTTTACCTAATAAACATATTAACATTGCTGTTTAACATATTCATGTTAACTGTCATGAAACACCCTGTGTGCAAAGAACTAAAATTTAAATTGTTTTTGTGATTTCGTATTAATTTCTTCAAAAATTTACTTTATTTTATAAATTACAGTAAGTAAAAATTTAATCTTATTCTTCGTCAATGAAATATTAGAAATGTATCGGAAAGCCAATGGTTTTTTTAAACGTCCTAAGCATAAAAACGTTTTTCTAACAAATTATTTCCGATTTGATTTATTCAAATGAAATTTTCAATCTGCAGAGCTTTTATAATGTCTGGACTCATCTAGATAAACCAATTTTGTTGTTAATAAATGTTTAAACTATTACTTTATTATATTATTTTGTTCTTTTAGAATGTCTCAAGCGAGCTCTCGAATATACTATTTTATGAGATTCCTGAGTGGGTTTCCATTGAAAAAAAATGTTTCAGTGAAAATATAGTCTATGGTATTTATGTGTTAATCTCAGGTATTATTATTATTATTATTATTATTATTATTATTATTATTATTATTATTATTATTATTATTATTATTATTATTATTATTATTATTATTATTATTATTATTATTATTATTATTATTATTATTATTATTATTATTATTATTATTATTATTATTATTATTATTATTATTATTATTATTATTATTATTATTATTATTACTTATAATTGTTGTACAATTTTTCTAATAAAAAAGAATTATCTTAAGTGGAAGACAAGGTATTACTTTTTGAGGCCATAGAGACGATGGACCTTTTTACTTCGCTGAACCAATGAAGAAAATGATGATGAAAAGTATGATAACGATGGAAATTTTCTGGCTATTTTTGCTATTATGCTGAAATTGATGATGATCTAATGAACAGCCTTATTTCTTCAGCAAAAAAAGCATTAAAAACTATCAAAACAACCCAGAGTTTTAGATAAAATTGTTCAAAACGTCAACAACGCTAAGGGATTCGCGGTTTTGGCACTGACGCTGCTGGTATCGATCAGTTCTCGATTTGTGTCCGGTATGTAAGCCCTTCTACATCAAAACTTCGTGAGGACTTTTTGGGATGTATGTAAGTGAAGGACGTTTTTGGGCAAGGTCTAGCCAACACTAACAAGACATATTTATTTATCTATTTATTAATATTTAAGGGTACAACAAAGTTTAAACAAATTAAACATTCTAAAATTATGAGGTAATAAACGATAACGAGAAAAAATTATAATAAAATTAATCCGTATTCCTAGCCTGATGGGTGAATTTTTTATAGATGTACACCGTCTCACATCTGGGGCTAGCCAGGAACTTGGATTTACAATGTAAAAGATGAAAACAGAAAGTAGCATATAAATTTTAACATTTTTTCCAAATAGAAGCCAAAGAACAGCGTTGACCAAGATAGGTTATTATAGTTCATGATTGGTCAAAGAAGCTCGATTTGGGGAATCAAGATAAGATAGGATAGATAAAGAGATGAATCGGATAGACCGTTCAAAAGAGCGGTAATCATAGAGGATCATAGAAAGGATCGTGTAGCGCATAATTAGTTCTACAAAAAGTTAGTGCTAGAGGTCGAAAATTACGAGTTACTCTGGAAGGAATGATGAAAGAAATATTATTAAGGAATGCGTTAGAGTCAATGAGACCGTTAGAGTCAATGAGAAAATAGCACGCCGTGGTTCACTTAGAGAAGGTAGTTTGATAAGGCGAAGTCTGCATGTATAGGATGGCAAACGAATGTTGGGATCCCAGTTTAATCCCCGAAGAGTAAATATTAAAAATTGTTTCTGAACGGACTGAATCTACTCTTGATAGTGTTGGTATTGAGGGTTTCAAATGCAGGAGCAGTATTCCAAAATTGGGCGGACAAGCGAAACGTACAGCAATTTGGTAATATACGGGTCATTAAATTCTTTTGACCACCGCTTGAGCTTTATTTACAATGTTGTAAATGTATTTATTATTCTTGAGTTTGTGATCAAACAAGACACCAAGGTCGGACACGCTATTCACGCGTTCCAATGTATAAGTGCCTAAGGAGTAGGTAGCAGAATATGTCTAGATTGGTCGTACTTGTACGGCCAAGGGTACGATGGAGTTCCAGCAATGAGCGGCGAGTTTCATGGAGCTCAAGCAAATGTACAATCTGATTTTCCCTTGGCCAACTATGTGCATTGTGCAGCACACTGTTTTAACTTGGCAGCTTGTGATGTAGCTGGATAAGAAACGCATTGGGGACTGTTGGATCTATGCATGCATTTTTTCGAAGGCCTAACAGACAAAACATTCTCGAATGAAAAATTAAAAGGTGTGGTCTGGCCAACGAGATGGGCTCAATCACACGAAGCAGCAGCGATATTCATCGTACTGCAGCCAGCTATCTTTGAAGGTCTTGAGGGAATTCAAAAATGGAAGAACTTGGTTAATCACAATGCTTTCTCAAACGATATTCCACTTACTCTTGATGAAATACTTGATGAATTTTTCAATAAACCTCGCAGATTGTAATAGGTGGTCAGATCAGAAGCAAATACTTGATATAAATATTTAGAGAATACATGTCTATAAAAACCCTTGTCCCAACTTGAAAAAGTATATCTGTTTATCTTGGAGAAATCATATGTATTTCTCTTCAATATAAGTAAACTTAGTAAAATAATACTGGGGGTATCTGTATCTCATAGCAATAGTCCTGAAGCATGCGCAGTCAAAGGACCTTGTGGGCCCCTTAGAATGGGTCGGCCAAAAAGATTTTCAAGCCGATAACGAATTGGTTATTTAAGGCACGCGAAATATGTGAATGGAATGCACATTATTATTTCTTTTTAATTATTTACATTGAAAATTAATATTTTGTTTTTACTTCATTAATTTCATTGTTGAGTGAGACAGAAAAAAGTACTAGTTTTATCTTCAAAAGATGGGGACCATTTTTTTTAGACAAAATAGACGAGCAATATTTCTTACAAAATGAAACTTAAAGAGATCATTAGGGACGATTTATTAAGTCAAAGTAGGCTAACTTAAAATACTTAATGAAACTTTAAGTAATTGTCAGAGACCATATTTTATTTTTTAAATTTAGGTTTCTTTTTGTCTTCCCCTTTTGGGAAGAGGACGTACTGGTACCTGACCAGTTTTTTTTAGGGTAGTACAATAGATAAGATATTTGTAGATTTATTACCTTTTTGGGTTAGCTTAGTATATCATCTCCATTAACGATCCAGCGTAAAAATCTTCTCTTTTCATGTCTTTCACGAAGTGCAACATCACATTTCAACATCTTTCGACTTAAACATGTACGGCACACAATTTTTTTTATTTTACAAAAAATACCAAACTGAAAGTATTTTCTGGTTGACTACCAATGATTCTGCGAGTGCAGTTGGTACGGATCTTGATCCAGTTAAGTTGTCTTCATTTTTGAAATCACTATTTTAGGACTTTCTTTCTGCATGACTTATTGGTAAGAGTCGGTGAATTTACGTGGATTCATCATCAACTTTCACAAGTATTCGAGGAGCTTCAGCTCATCACTCGTCATTAAACAAAAATCCGGACATTTTCGCAGTGGCAAAAAACCAGTTTTGTTGACGTTTTTCAAAGCTTTGGAATATCGGCCACATTGTTACCTTAAGATCTTCTAGAGAATAGTATATGTGATTTGAAAGAAAAGCCACTACATTAAGATATCGGCGATGACATGATTCAGCACCGGATTACTTAGCGAAGGACACTAAAATAGCATACCACACTCCGGGAATCCAAAAAAAGCTATAAACAGGGATTTGGTAGAATAAATTTTAATCAAAATCATTTGCACTTTTACCGAGGAAACTGTAAACTCCAAATGAATTGTAATGGATTTTGTTTTAAATATTTATTTAATTTTCAATTAAAAGACATTTATTGCCGTCTATACAATCATCGCTCCAAACACTGAGCCTGCAGGTACATATCTCTATTGTTAATAGCTTTTCGAAGAGAATCAAATAAGAACGCCGAAGTGTTAATTTTTAATTTAAGCGGATTGGGCATGCTTTCGTGATCCACTATTTACAAAGATATTAGTATTAAACTAAGTTAGAGCTAGTATAAACTCATAGGGTAAATCGGTCGAGAAATAGAACTTTTGCACCAAATACGTTATATTTCGATTGTTTTTGAATCTGTCCTCCCTAAATTTCGTACTAACGTATTTTAGCCCTAATCACTGCATCGAACTTGTTCCAAATTCACTATATAGGATATAGCTTTTAACTTTAACCATAAAGTGCAATATGGTCAAAAAATAATGACAAATTTTTTATGGTTTTTGTTTTGTTTTTTTTTAAAAGTGTGCCCCAATTCGGTGTACCCATAGTTAAAATCGGAACTATTTTTTTGTTGTTGTTCATTTTGAAGAATATTCTTTATGAACAATCAATTATAATTATATCTTTACACATGATATTTCAATGCATAGTCTATGTAAGTTCTAATCTTTGCAGATGACACTGCCTTATACGGCTCTGAAACCAAGCATAACATTATTCAAATGCACCTTACAGAAACTAAAGGATCTCTTATCAGTTATTATTACAGGTGGAAAATTTAATTTGATATTATTAAAAATACAGTGCAAGCCTTGTTACCTTATTACTTGTTATCAGTCTTATTGCCATCGCATACAAGATCCTATCGCGCATTCTTTGTGAAAGACTGAAGCCGTATGCCAGCACACTGATCGAGCCTTATCAGTGCGGCTTCAGACCTGGCAAATCCACCATAGACCAGCTCTTCACACTGCGCCAAATCCTGAAAAGACCCATGATTAACAGATCGGTACACACCAAAGCTGCATTCGATAGCCCGATTAGGGAAGGCCTGTATGCAACACTGTCCGAGTTCGGTATTCCTGCAAAGTTGATTCGACTTTGCAGAATGACGTTGAGCACCACCATTAGTTCTGTTAAGGTAGGAAACGAAGTCTCCGTAACCCTTTAATACCGTTCGAGGTTTCTGACAAGGTGATCCTCTATCGTGCAACCTCTTCAATTTTGTAATGGAAGGGGTACTGCGGAAGGATGGTGTACATCCCACTGAAACTATTTTCCAGTGTCCAACTCCTTGCATATGCCGATGATATTGACATCATTGGGCGTTGTAAGAGAGATGTCACTGCGGGTTCCCATGTGGTAGCGGACGGCTATACTTTTGAAGTTGTCAAGGACCTCACGTACCTTGGCATCGGCCTGGAGATTAGGCGAAGAATCACATTTACCAATGAGTGTTACTATGGTCTCAGTAAGCAAATGTGTAGCAGAGACCTCTCTCGATCGACAAAATTAACGCTCTACAAGACGCTCATCCTGCCCGTGCTGTTATATGGCGCAGAAGCATGGGTCGTGTCGCGGTTGGATGCAGCCGCGCTTGGAGTGTTCGAGAGAAAAATTCTTCGCAAAATCTTCGGTCCCTTGCAGATTGACGATGACTGTCGTATCCGAACGAACCATAAGCTGTATGAGCTCTACAACGACATAGATGTCGTTCAGCGTATTGCGGCACAACGTATGCGTTGGCTCGGCCATATCGTTCGTATGAACGAAGATGCTCCAGCAAAGAAGGTTTTCGATACGAAAGTTAACGAAGGAAGACAAAGGGGATGACCTAAACTCAGATGGAAAAACTAAGTGGAGGAGGACCTAGCTTTACTTGGAGTGACCAACTCAAGAAGGCGCGCGCAAAGCAGGGGCTCCTGTCGACCGTTAGTGAAGTCGGTTGTAACCCGATAACGGGTTGTGAAGGCCAAACAAAGAAAAAAGAATTTGTGACCTCCCAAACACAAATTTCCAGGTAAAATAACATTCGATAAAATTTATGGAAATCAATGTAACAATATTATTTTATATTATTATCCAAATGAATAAGTACCAGAAAATCTTTTTCCATGTTGACTATATGAATATAAATAACGAATCAATTTAATGGGCGATGAATCTGGGTATTTATTTGGATAGCAAAATCTTATTTTCGACATTATCAGGCAGTACTATTGACAAAGTCGCTTATATTCTTTTATGAATCGAAAGTCTTATTTGTCAATTGAAAGTATAATAATTAAAACAATAATTTTGCAAGCTTTCCATATTTTTATATTTTATAAGATTTTTATTCGAACCTTCATTTTTGTACTCGCTACCTCTACAAAAAGTAACCTAATTGCAAGATTCTTCAAAAAATCAGCCAGGATGTTTCAAAATAAAATACTAAAAATAGAAACAATACACTACACTGGTTAATTATTTTTAAAATTAGTTTTAAATAGTTTGTTTTTTTTAATGCATTTTTTTATTAACTTTTTTTAATTTTTGTTAATAATTTTATAAATACAAACATATACGCGACATAACTATACTACTACTACTAAGTTGTAAATCTACATAAGAGCTAATCTCTATAATATTTTGTGCACCGAATTTAATAACAAAATTGTATATAAAAACACGGAATTTGGAATGGATATAATTAAAAGCAAAATAATATAGAATTGCATTGAATTAATATTAGAAATATATTTAAAATTGTGTGTCCTCACAGAAGAAATATCAGACAAAGGTCTATTGCTCACTTTTGAACTATCTCATAAAATCCACGCATTGATATACGTCTGTGGTTTCAGCGTGCCTTTAAGAGTCTTTTTATAATCTCTTGATTAGTTTTCCCATTTGCCATCATGAGTTGTTGTTGGCTACTTTCTCACAAATTAAGATTTTCACCTACTACTTTGTCCGTGGAAATTTATTTCATGCACTTTATCTTTTGCGTGTACAAATTTTAATGAACTTTCGTTAAATGTTAATTAAAAGGACTCCAACTTACGTTTGTTCATTAAAACTTTTGCAACACTGGCTCGCTTTTGTAGGTGTTGTTGTTTTTGTTATTGTTATTGTTACTTTAGTTATTTGCACGTGGTAATTGTTATTCTTTTGTTTGGGGAAATTTTGGCAGAAAACCACTTTTGGCACAATGATAAGCAGAATAAGTAGGCATTAAACACAATGGATATGGTCTTGGCCAAGTTAATTAATGCTCAGGCATGGAAATACTCACTGGTATTGACTGGTTGCCTTGCGTTCTAGTTGCCAAAGATTTCCAATTATATATTGACTTTCAATATTAAGACAAATGGTGCGCGCACACACATGAAGCGCCATTTTGGGGGAAAATCAAAAAACTTTTTAATAAACACTGTATTGTCTGGCAATTCACAATTATGGAAATGAGCAGCGCACAAAAACACGAAATATAAAAACAAAAAATAAAACACAAAAACAAATGAAAGATGAAAAAAAGAATTGAAGAATTGTTACAAACTTCAAGTCAGTTTTTGGTATTACTTTATTATTTGTTAGTATTTGACGTGCCTTTTGCGAAAACAGAGCTGATGAAGTGGTAAAAAAAAACGCAGGTAACTCTGTAGTAGGAATGATGGCCAGCAGCAAATGTGCGGCAAAAGTTCGCAGAACACTTCTGGGAACAAACAAAAGAAGAGCGAAAGGCAAAAAAAAATGTAAATCGAAGGAAAGGTGACAGCCAACGCGAGCTCAACTTAATAAACTTGGAACAGGTTGGCAGAGTGCATGGATCATTTTTAGGATGTCATTGCCAATGCTTGGCCATTGTTTTTTTTGGCCGGAGGAATATGGCTTGAAGAGCAAAGGACTTTCTTTATCTGCTTGCCGGATTTATGCATTGTTGTTGTTGTTGTTGTTCTTGTTGTCTTAGCGCTCTTGTTAGATTTCAGTCATATTCGTCTCTGTGGGCTGACTGCGGGTGTGCCCAACATTATTGGAAAAAGTTATGCGTGCGCCATTTTTGGAGCACTCACGCCCCGCATCTTACACTTTGCGGACCATCCGCATTCGAGAGTTGTCGGGGCTATGAGTTGGCAATGTGTACGCACGAAAATTTTTTAGCTGATTGAAATTAGTTGAAGCATAAAAAAGTTTGTTTGCCAACAATTTTATACAAAAATATTTCGTTGCAAAGTAAAATTATGACTGCTTTGCATATTTTTCGGTTACCAATGTAAAAACTTTGCCTTTCAACTTATTGGCAAACGTTGGAATTTATGGCCTAGCCAATGTTGGCTTTTGGTCTGTGTGTGCGTGTGTGTGTTTGAGTGTGTATGTGGGTTTCTCTTTTTTCCTTTATTTTTATTTTTTATTTTTGCAAACACCCGTGGTTTAACGAGCTATCACACCATGTCTCAATTCCATTCTCTTGTGCTTTTGCTTGCTTTATGTTGCACTCTTTCCGGTTTACTTAGGTTTGGTTTTCATAATGGAATTAGGCATCCAGCCTGTTGACTTTTGGTCAAAAAGTGTTTGTTGACTTTGGACGTAATTTACACTTTGGTTCAAATCCGTGCATTAAAATCAAGTCAATACTGTAGCGCCCTTGGCGTTCGTTCTAAATTGAATTACGTATACGCCACATAAACAAGCAGCATCTAACGTTACGTAACGCAACGTAATGCAATGTAGCGTAAATTGTAAGTGAATAATTATGTTATTTTGTGGCTTAATGAACTTAACAAAGCTGCGCTGCGCCAACATCCTAGAAAAACAACCAAGCACACATTCACACACACACACAGTTGTCATTACGTATACGTAACGTGGCAAATGCAAGTGTCACTCTAACGCTACTGTTGCTGCTGCTTTTCCTGCTTTTTCCTCATCATCATGGCAAATACTTGAGCAACACAAAAATTTAATTACGTTCTGATTCAGTTTTCCATCGCCCCAAAACCGATGTACGCCTCGATAAATCGCAAAATCAATTGAATTAGTAAAACGACATGACAGCATTCCGAACCAATTCTATCTTTGGCTCAGCAGCATCCAGCTTCCATATTACCTCGGATACTATGGCTGCATATGGCATATTATTCTTACAAATTTGCAGAAAACTTATTTTAAAGTTTGTTGTGCTTTGTTTTTATTGACTCTCATTAATTTACAATCATAACCTCAAGTAAAAAGATACTTTAAGTAGCCTGATGAACTCGAACCAATTGGTGGGGATCCACTTTAAGCTGCTACAACCATTATTGCGGAATTTTATTGTTTATAATAAATGCGTTTTAGTTGTGAATAGTGTGAAAAATGCCCAGGAAAAGACAATGATTATAAGGATGAAAGGAAATTGTGAAATTCGAAAATAGTAGCACTTACCTGACTTAGTGTGTTATTAACTCTTGGCTGCATCTGGCTACCTTCTTTTTCGACGGATGCATTTGATTGGACTTTGGGAATTATTGGTTCTTGTCTGTTGATGAAATCCAAAAATGGTTCAATGATAGGAATGCGGCCAGAGAAGAATCATTTTTTACAGATGGCGAAAAGTATGCGCCTTCAACGGACAATACTTTAACTGATACTTGTTTTACTTTTATTCTTTTGGTAGCTTTTCAGTTTTGCTAGACATCGTTCAATTACATTTCATTTTACTTGAAACATGCGTGAACTCTGAGACCGAAGTTCAGACGACGTTCAGAAACTGATACAAGAGAATTACACGTCTTATTTTTCAGCCAACGAAGATCTTGAATGAGCAACCACTCCCTGTCACCAACATAAAGCCTATCAACTCCGAAACAAAGTCACGTAAACGCAACGAAAGCTACATTTTACGATGATACCAATATCATAAAAATGGTTTTTAAGTCTAGTCCTACTGGAAGAAAGTCGGCGCAAAAGCCGCCTCTATCAATCTTGGATGTGCACAATCCATAATGAGAACCATTCCAATGCCATTTGGAATAAAATAAGGCGACTAGTCACTGATAGAAATCGTTGGGGATAATTTGTTACCACCTTATGCTCCTAGGCACATTGAATGTAGCGTGCTTAACGATGTCTTGGTTTGATTTTACTTTTGCTTTTACTTATTTCAAATCAAGTTTTAGCGAAGTTTTATGGAAATTAGCCTTTAAACATTAAAACAATAAATCAAGACAAAAAGTTTCATATACTTCAGTCAAAGCAAGCTCCATAGTTAATTCAGTTAATCAAGACCGAAAAAAAACTGGATTTTTTCACGTGGCGTAAATTACTAAAACTCATCGTATTGAGAAAAAACGATCAGAGATAACCGGCCTGCATAAAACATCTTGCAGATTGTTGCGACTGAATCATCACAGCGTAGACTGCCAGAATGAAGGAAACATACATAGTTTCCATTTAGATGAAAGAATTACGTTGGAGTTTGCCAGGACGGTGAGACGAGAACGCAATCGGTCTAACAGAATGAAACAAACTGGTCTGCTGGTCCGACCATTTGTACGAAATGGCTATGAATTTTTATGAAAAACCGAATCCTTAAATTTCAAAGTGTAAAGTAAATTATGACTCCTTGTTCTGTTAGTGTATTAAAACATGTAATAGCGTATTAAAATACGAAATGATAAAATTTGGTTAGATGATTCATGTGTTTCAAATTTCGCAAACCTTCAATCACAGCTTAACGAAACAAGCCCCCTCACCCTGCTCCCCAATCTACACACTAGATTTAGGATGTTTCTTTCTTGTAATTCTTGTAAGATATAGCTAGAAATGTATTTGTTTTGAAAATTTAGCTACAGAGTAATCTATTTGTTATAAATTGGCCACAACTAGCACGTGCTTCCTCAAAACAATCTGTATAATACAAAAAAGTGAAACGAGCCTATTCTGTGGTAAGTAATAAAAAGTTTTGTAAGTTGACTTGTTGTTACAATTTAATCCATTTTCTTTTCGACTTTTAACGCCTTGAAAATGTTTAAAAGTCTGCTATGCATGGAAAAATGAAAATTTTAATGCAGTGCTACATGTAATGGAGCAGGGTAAACGAAAGCACAAAAATCAGCAAACAAATCAAGCAGTGACAACGCGTCAGCCAAACAAACAAGTAGTCATCTCAACCAAAGCGACCAAACAAAGTTTGTCCAGATCTCAAACAGACATACATACAGCCACCCAGCCGGCCGCCCTACAGTTGCACTCACACACACACACATACACCGAACCACGAACAACTCACATGCAACAAACCACATGCCATTTTCGCACATTTTTGAATACACAGCACGGAAAATGCTTTCAATTTGGCGACGAGCACGATTCATGCGAATGCATGGTAATCAAAATGCGGTTAGTTGCGTGCGGCATGAGCCGCACCAGAAGCAGCACCACCAGCACCCAGCTCCAGTGTCACCATCAGCAAGGACAACAACAATAACAGCAGCAAAAAGAAACAACGCTGACAACACAATGACAAACAAACAAGAAGAGCACAACCAAACAACCAAACAACGAAGCAACAAAACAAAAAAAAAAGAAATGGCAATTGTCAACAATTTTAATTTCCATATGCACGCAACAGCAACAGCAACAACAACAACAACATACATACCGCATGACAATGGCCATAGCATACTTTTGTGCTTTTCCAACACTTGTAAGTTTCCATGTTCCATGTTGCGGCCTATAAAATACTCTCCCTTTATGCGTGTGTGCTTGCATGTTCCTGTATTTGTCATACCGTTAACCGCATAACGAAACGCGAAATTGTAAAAATATTATTGCGGCTGATTAAGGCCCTGGCATGGACATGGACATGGCAAATTGACCATTCCGACCGCTCCACAGAGTAACTAACTGACAAAAAAAAATGCGTTCATTGCAATGACCGTGGGCGTGTCCTGGTTTGCGGGTTTTTAGATTCAAGAACTGCTCTCGCAGTTTATTCATTATAAATTATTATGGTCTGCTTCGTTTGTGTAAACAAACTGTAATTCTGATTGTGACGAATGGAAATTTCGTTGAATGCAAACCGAATTGGTAAAATCTATCGATAGTTTGAAGTGTTGCTCAGCGATATGTAAAATAAGTGTTGAAAAATCATCGGAGCTTAGGCTAAAGCCACTCTCAAACTACAAAGCACGCGCTTTCTGACGCAGCGCAGTCAGCTCTCATATACAAATATAAATTGATTCAGATTTAGATTTAGATTTATTTAGCTTTTTGCATTATTATATTAAATTGTTGAGATAGAGCTTACTACAAGTAATTTACAGAGTTTAGTTATTGCAACCGAGAAATTATTTAAGTTAAGTTTATTTATTTACAGTAGAGTTTATAATATATAAACAAGGAAATTAGGAAAAAATCTTTATAAATATAACTATTTATTCTCGTATAGCTTTTTCCATATTCTCTTCAGGTAAGAGATTAGAGGAAGCTATTTTAAACTAATTTATTAAGTAAAATGGGTATGCCTGCCATCTTATGGAGATATTTTGTATTGGTGTGCCAATGTAGATTTAAAAGATTTAATAGTTTATTTTGGCATATTCGAAGTTTATTTAAATGGGTTTGGGCATAGTGTTGACATCTATTGATCAAAGTAAATACTTCATTGTCGCGATGTCTATTGATGTCTGCGCTACTTACATTTCCCGTGAGATGAAGATGTCTGGGTACGATGGAAAAAATACCGGCCCTGCTACTCCAGCTTGTTGTAAAAGGCACCTAAAAAGGGCAATGGCTAAATTTGGAATTTGATTTTCACTGTCTTAGGAAGAGTTTGGTTTATAGCATGTTACGAAATGGCTTATAAGGGGCGTCACTATTTCGTACAAAACTGGTGTGTGCAAGAAGACATTCAATAACCTTACTATCTCGACTGTTTGAAGTATTTAAGTCACAACACCATTTCAGGGGTTAACCCGGTGCCACAGGTGGTTAGACAACCCACTGAATTTTCTCTACTAAACACTAATTGGGACTATATCTCTGTGCAGACACCATTGGGTTCGGGGCTTCGTATAGTAAGACGGTGGCTATGGTTACTAACTAATGGATACAGCATTTAAGCTTAGCGTCTAGCCAACCTGGCGTTGTGATCCTTAAATCAATAGTCTGTTCCACACTCACTCTAATTAATACGCTTGAATATTCCATCACAGTGCCAGTAAGGCAGCAATATTACACGTTACATCGAATAAGTATGAAGAGGTCCAAGTTGTCAAAACAAAACAAAGTGTTTGTGTGACTTTTATGATGTTTGGCTATTAGGTTGTACTTTTTATTAATAAATGCACCCACCACTTAAACATAAACGTTTATATCGTTTGCTTTGCATTTGTAAGATAAAATGTGCGCATTTTTTAAAGATGTGAATAATTAATTCTTGCTACTTTTAAATTGAATAGTTCTATCTTATTTAAATACCTAAACGAGAATCAAACATTTATTGTAAAAGAAAACAATAAATAAACACATTTTTGCTTGCCCTCATGCGACGAACTCTAACTGTCCATTTACAACACATACAATGCCTTTTGTCGCTCACACTCACATGTAACTTTGTTACCTTTCATTCTCTTTTGACTCACATACACCGACCAGTGGCGATACCTTGTTACAATACCATGGTAGGGCTGACAAACACAATACTGTATGCTATTCGCACGAGATGGTTCTTTTTAATATTATCTTGTTAGTTCCACTATAAGTTGAGCTGTGAGAAAGGGTAAATAATATAAAACTTAAATGTACGAGCTGTAAATTTTGAATGTTTGTTTAGAAGATTAACTAAACACTTTTATGTTTTATTTATTCTTTTCATGCCAAACACTAAAATTTACCTTACATGTTCTACAGGATATACAATTTGAAGAGTTAAAATATAGATTTCCCATCCGATACTTCGACATATGATTAAACTTTGATATCTAACTTTAATCAGTACAAATTCTTTTTAAAACAATGATGAAAAAAAGTATTCGAAACGTGTTATGTTTTTTTTTTTTTGTTGTTTAGTTATGTTTGTACGTTCATCTTATATTGGCAAGAGAAATACAATGAGTAGAAACTAATAGGCTCATGCGTCAACCAAAATGGTTCGCATTTTTAATATATTTCAACATGCTAGCCGATAAGTGAATAAAGTTTTATTTTGTAAATGTCATGCTTTTTGATACTTATTTACCGCTTTACGAACTATACTTCACTTTTTCAAAGTCTATAAAAATTCCAAACAATAATATTTTAATTATTTACATCATCTCAAACAAACAGTGAAATATGGGTATGTCGACGACATTTCTTGTACGCAGTTACTTGGAAACCTTACAACTTACCCGCAAAGAAAAGGGCAGCCCAAGCACACCATGGTCGAAAGTGTTAGAAATGATGAAGAATTTAGTTTCAAAAAATCTACGCAAAACCAGGTCTTATGTGGAAATTTGCTCCAAAAGATAATTATGTTAGATGGCAACAGCAATAAAAACAATATTTTGTGCTTCAGCGCAAAAGTCATGTAACAAGCCGGTTCATTAGTTATTATGAATCAGCTTCTATTGAAGTACACAATTATTAAAAAAATAACAAAATAATTAGTTGTCTTTTTTTTAATTAAAAATAGAACAACTTACAGCATATTTAGTGTATACGCAACAATAAGTGATTTGTTTTTCAAATTTTTTGATGCTGCTGCTTCTTAGGCTACACAATTTGTGGCAATTAAGTGTTCATATAAAATTTGGAATATTTAGTTTTCTTGACATCTTCAAAAAGTCCTAATAAAAAATTAATTTTAACTCACAAAATTGATTGCATTAAAAAATAAAGCAAAAATGCAATTTTATTTAACTTAATATATGCTGAAACCCCGTAGAGTTAATTCAAAAAGTAATCGCTTGCCTCGAGTTCCTTTGATTTATGCTGCTGCCACTTTGTGTTGCACTTTGTAGCTTGAACGCTGCCAAAGCTTATTAATTAATTAAAAATGACTATAAATACATAAATCAATTACAAGCGCTTCAATAGCGTAATATATTGTTGTTGGCTGCACTTGGAGCAATTACTTGGCTGTAAGCGCTTTAGCGGCGATAAAGAGGAGAGCACAATTGCACAAAAAAAGTGTGGGGGGGATAAAAAAGTATAAGCGCGGAAGCGGAAAAGGGAATGGCAACATGGCGCTCAAAGTGCACAAAATGGCGGTAATTCATGCTTTGTTGCCGCCAATGAATGAATGAGCGAGTGAGTCGGTGAGTGGGTGAGAGCTTGGGTGGCGGTTAAGTGAATGCAGCAGTGGCGGTTGTTGGCGACGGCGGCATAGAAAAAAGTACAGTGAATCGGTCTTAAAAAGCGTGCAAGTGCTCAAGAAACTGGCAACAGAAGCAAAAAGTCCGTGCAAAAAAGTCCGTGCACTGAAGTATATTCATATTGTAGGATCCGTGCAGTTGTAGCTGGTGTTGTTGTGGCTGTTGTATGGCTACATTGCGCTAGCTCCAACGCCGTCAGTAGTGTCTCTCCATCCATTGCTATGGATGCTTTGGTTGCCGCTGCAATTCGCAGCTTCTTTGCCTTGAAGCGTGTGAATTGTTCATAAAGTGCGAAATATCTGCAGGGCAGCGCTTTGTCCAGCACTTCGGTAGCATCTGGAATGCATCTTTGTCGTGCAATTCTCTGGCATTAATAATTTTCTTTTGCGTGCTCCACCAATTCAATGCAATTACACTTGTCTCTGGCCTTTGCGCACAATTATTAATGTACAGAGGGTACAGTGATTCCAAGTAACTACCATTACGCCGCAGGTGCCTGTTCGTTCGCTGTACAAAAGTTACCCAAGTGCGGTTATTTAAATAAATACTTTTACTGGTCGTAACAAAAACTTCCTAATCAAATAACAAGCAACATACAATTAAACAATATACTCGTGCACTCACAGCAAAACTTTATGTGAGCTTCACTCAAGTTGTTGCTTTCTATTGCCTGCCCGACCTGTGACAGATACGATCCATTCAAGTTTTGCCTGACAAAGTTCCAAGTACTCATGCAGACATATATGTTTATAAACAAGTTTGAAATTTATATGAGTGACATATTACAAGTATTTTGCCAAAAGGTTGACTGGGCTTGCATGTGGTAGATGGCTTGGGGATGATGGGGGGTTACCAGTACATTTGGTGTTCAGTGTGTTCAGTGGAAAACTTTGCTGAGTGCATGTTGCATTTTGTATGAGACAAGTGAAAGTTTAAATGAATTGCAATAAATAAAGTGAAAATATGGTAGAATCGTGATGGACACCTATTACCGAAGAATAATATACTTCGGCATTGTACGTCAATTTAGTTTGAACTTAATTATTACATTGCTTTTATTAGATATTATGCAGTTTGTAATTGCTGCATCTAATCAACCGTTGAGGTGCGATAAGTATTTCTTTTAGAAGACTTAAGATTAGAGATTTGGAAGCCTAAATCAGCTAGAAGAACAGCGAATTTTCTTCGAAAGTAATTATTAAGCATAATATTAAGTAATTATTATGCATATGGAACGATGAAAATGTAGCCAATTCAACAACGGCACAGAGAAGCTGAGAAAAAACACACGTATATTCAAAGTGCACACAAATCTTGCAGTATTCCTCAAAACTAACAAGATTATGTACTCTAACAAGCGTTATTCAAAGATGAAACGTCGGAATCCTTTGCGCTATTCAATTGATTCTGCACTTTGTAATAAAAGATCCCTCTATAGGTAAACACAAATGATAAATTGTTTTTCCTAAAATCGTATAAGTTTTTGCTCATATGGTATGAGCTGAAACCTTTCCTAATCAGCAGTATAAGATAATTCAAAAAGGGACAATCAAGGGCTTGGGAGAAGAAATACAACTAGAAAATGGAATATATAAAAATATATAAAAATTCGGTTTGATAAGTAAGTTCTATTCATTTTATATTCCTGGATGTCAATTTAAACTGGTTCCAGTTCACATCCTGATTTGCTACTTGGGAGTCTTGCTGCAGTAGTACCTAAGTGTAGTTCGGTTTTCGAGCTGGTATTACGTGCTTACAAGGTTCTGCTTAACGAGAATAACGCAATTCGTGTATATTTATACTTTCGGAAATATCAAGCTAAATGTTGTCTTTGCTAATTATGTTTCCGGGGCAAGTGAATCCATTGAAAAGTTCAAAAAGTAATAATGAGTCGCTGCCTGAGAGCATAAACTGGTGGTCAACTTTCGGTTTTGTCTGTTATAGTATTCTATCGTAAGGATTGGCGTTTTTGAGGTTATAGAATATATCAGAACGTTTCAACATATGACCGCTCTTTGCGTTGTTTATACTAATTTTTAAGATTTATGTCGTGAGATTAAGACAACCTTAGGCATTCGTGGGACATGTATACATTCAATGAACATTTGACTGCAAAAGAAAATTTGTTTATTTTATTTAGAGAATGTTTTGAAAAACATTAACGCGATTTTCAATGATTAATATTTATTTTTGTTCTCTAATCCCGAAATATACAAGGCAACCCACGTATGTGCAATTGTACCATAACGAGAAATCTCAATGAGTCAGAGAACAAACTTTGGATTAACAATTTTGTGTAATGGAAAATGTGTTTGACATAAAAAATGCTAAGGGCTTGATCAATTGTAGACATATATATGCATTATGTTTCAATGAAATCTCTTTTTTTTTTTGCAAAATATAGCGAATATTATAGATCGATAAGACACATTTTGAGCTGGAGGTCTGCTGACTTGGTGCAGTTAAACAAAGAAATGTCTGAAGCTAAGAAGACAATTCATTGGATCGATCGGTTTGGAGAAGAATCGAAATAGAAGCTGTGGTCCACCTAGGATTTCAATAGACAGAGTGTCTTAATAAGAATTATAAAAAAAATATCCTGGCCTGTCGCTTCAATGCGTATATTCCTGGCAAGAGTCCGCTTAGATTTATTCAGGCGCTGGAGGAAAAATGAGACTTATTCAAGTTATGTAAGTTTTACATACATAATGAAAATACGTACACCCTATGACGGTATGGATCATACACATAGAAGATGAGACACACGTGGAACATTTTATATGCGGATGATATCGTTCTAAATGAACAGCAATTTGACTCGGATCACATAATATGAGGCAACGGACTGACTATATGCGAAGAAGACCGAATGCATATTACAGCCACTACAGCAATGGCAAGCCAAGATATATGGGTCAGTTCGAGGCGGGGATTTAACGACGGCGTGACTTAAATACAGAAGTTTAATTAAATTACTTACAATTAAATCCCACAGCAATTTGATGAAATTAGACAATTAAGAGACAGTATGGCATCGAATTCTAAGCTGTCAATGAAGAAGACTGAAATAAACATGTTAGGGTGATCATCTCATAAGACACTATTCAAAAGAATCAAAAATTACGAAACACGAAATGCTCCCAAAGTCGTACCAATCACTGAAAAAATGCAGATTGAGCACATAATGGGATGGGCACCTAATGAAATAAGCTGAGATCCGTATTCTTAGCAAAGCCGCAAATATTGAAAAACTGAAAAGAATAACGCGACGATCAACCGTAAGCTAAGTACAGTTACTAGGAACCTTTGCGGAACCTTTGCGGAAGGTAAAAACTCTAAAGGAAAGATGATCTTGCTAATTGTAAGGAACAACGACGCCGCATAGGAAGAAAGCAAAGAGAAAGAGAGAGAGAGAGATAGAGAGAGACAGATTATAAGTAAACACCAAGAACCACCATTTGTTCATCTCGATATTGATTTTTCGAAAGACCAATACTATAGGATTATTACAGAGTTATTCTTAAAATGTACAGGTTGACATAGACGCCTGATAGAAAACTATGCCGAGAAAAGTAAAAAATCGAAAGGGTTTCTTTTGTATTGTATATCCTTAATGTCTATGGGCAAACAATTTTTATATCAATCACAAAACAATGTATGGACACATGTACTTAGTAAGTATTGGAGGCGCTACGCGTTACTGTCCAGGTGGTGATATACCATTTACGCGATACTTTGTTTGTACGTGGCATCCGTTGGAATGACGGCAGTGTGGCCAACGTTTACTTGCACAGTTGAACAGCCGTAAATTTAAGCTGAAAAAGAAAAATGAAGTTGGAAAACATTTCATTTACATTTTGTCCATTTTTGTTGCCATTTAAAATTTACCGAAAAACTTTTACCAAATACTCACTCGCACACACACACACACCCATATGCATTGTGCAGCCATTTTATTGTTTTACCATTATTACAGGTGTGCCCAAGCGATTTTTATTACCCAAACGTTGTGCGCTCACTAATCCGGCTGGGTTTTTAGTGCCATTCGCTACGGAATCGGCTACGGCTACGGCAACGGGAACGGCAATGGCAGCGTCATCGACATCGTTCCACGTCATTGTTGTTATTGCTGCTGCCGAAATTTTAACGATGCGTCTTTGAAATTTGTTTAAGAAATCTATAAGCAAGCTGGGCAGCAAAAGTGCCGGGTTAGCATGTTGGGGTATTGGCGAATGTGGCTGTGGCTGTTATGGTGGGTGTCCACGGGCTGGGTCTGGCCGACACGGCGGCTTGTGTTTCCTTTTCGATTTTTCACTTTGTCTGCGGCAGGAGTGTGTTTGTTTTTCTACGCGACGCTGGTTGAACGCTTCGCTGCTTGGTTTTGACTTGGTTGGCTCCTTTTGCCCCTTATTGGCACTAAGGGGTGTAAGGGGGTTGGGAGTTAATAGGGGGATGTAGGGCGCAAGTGTTGCGACTGCTTTGGCTGCTTTTACGAGCGCGCACTCGTGCGCTCCGGCTACAAAGCAACAAATCGAGTTTGCGAATAAATGAAATTACTTTTCGGTCTAATGACCATCATCTGCTGATTTTATTAGATTTGTTTCTTTTGCTCTGTTTGTTTGCTCTCGCTTCTCTGCGCTCAGTTCTCACTCACTCACACTCTCGCTCTCTGCGTTTCTCTATTCTCTGTACGTTAGTTACGTTGTCCCCTGCACAGTGGCCATAAATGCTGCAGTAGTGGCCGCTGTGTGCAAAGGCTCTAAGCCAACTTTAAATGACTTTTGTGCCCAATCGGTGTAAGCAAATGCTTGATAAGCCCACTACACGGCCAATTTGAAATTTGGTTTTGCCACAAAACAAAAAAAAAAAACTCAAACATTTGTGGACTTCATTTACTAGCTTTATATTAAAAAAAAATAGAGTAAGAGTGAGAGAGAGAGTAACGCGTGGCTTGTATAGCTGTCCAGCTGGTCAGCTGGAACCACTAATTTCATTTGCTGGCTGCCAGCATAACCGCAAAATTCGAAATCTTAATTCAATTCCTCAACTGAACTCGGACACTGGCCAGCAGCTGCTGTTGGCCAACTGCTCAACTTAATTTAAATAAAAGCCATTTCTTGTTGCAGAACTTCATATTAAAGTCAAAGCAATTTAAATTGCAGACTGTTTAAGCTTATTGCCGTCGTTTTAACGTTTAAGTAGCATTTGCCATTTGCCGTACATTTCGTATTGTATAATATTTGTTTTGCCTGGGAAACCTACGCTCACCTGTTGTTGTTGTTGTTGTTTTTGGTGTCGCCATTGCTGTTGCTGCCACGGAACCCATCCGTAGCACCGTAGTTGCTTTGTAGCAGCAGAAACATGGCGTATTTGTTGCCGCTTGCCGCTTTTGTTGCTGACATTTCATTTTTATGAAACATCTTATTTTTCTAATTTGCAACAGCAGGTGTCGCCATTTTTGGGCGCCATGTTTATGTCGACGCAGTTCGGCACCATTCTAGGACAGCGTAAGGAACCCGCCTGGGCTTGGGTGGGTGCGGACTCCTTTTGTCAGCTCGCTGCTTTGGGGGGAAGGCTGCTCTACGTAATTTTCATGCTGTTTAATATCACAATGTTGTTGTTGTTGCTGTTGTTGCTGTTGCTGTGTGTGTGTGTGTTGGCGTGTGTAAATTCAGTTTACTGTAAAATTGAATAGAAAGCAAATTTTGCACAACTTGACGTTGCATAAGGGTGAACACCCACCCCCGCATCCCACATTCTGCGTCTTAGTGTAAATTGGCATCTTTTG
Organism: Chymomyza procnemis; assembly: GCA_035046065.1. Lineage (NCBI taxonomy): Eukaryota > Metazoa > Arthropoda > Insecta > Diptera > Drosophilidae > Chymomyza > Chymomyza procnemis. Next base: position 1,838,000 of record JAWNOJ010000023.1, on the reverse strand, counting down.
TTTATAGTGTTTCATATGTTTGCATATAAAGTGAAAATTCTTGTTAAGCATGTTGTAAAAATGCCGTTTAATAAGTTGCAAACGCACATGTTGCCTTTGGTTGCTGTTGTTGCTTTTATTTTTTTGACGCTAGCACTCCACCCCGCTTAGCCATATACCCCATATATACAGTATATAATATTTGGTGTTTGGCATCTTTATTAATTCATAAAAACTGCGTCGATGTTTCCGTCAGGTGTCGTTGATGATTTGGTTGCTTGACTTACGTATACTTGCCTGTCGTCCTGTGCTCATTCGTGATCCTGCTTGTTGTTTGCTTGTAGCTTTTATGACCGCGCTGTCGACCGTCAACAGTCAACAGCTTGTTGCAAAGCCAAACCAAATTGAAATTTTAACCAAATTACTGCATCAGGCTACCTACCTACCTATCCAACTACCAACCCACCGTCACCACATCTGCCAGAAACAAAGCAAACAGCAACAGAAACAAAAGCCAAGACAATACCAAATATGTACAAGAAGTTGACGATAATTTTTTATCTCAGGGGCGGTATCAAAATCACGCTTGATTAACTTTTTCAAGCCATTTAACAAATAAGCAATAAAAATCCGTGCATTTCCTGTGTCCTATACTACCCTGGTCTCAGCGCTCAAAAACCTTGAACCAATGACCCCCAGCTGCGTTTAGCGCATCCCAAGTTTTTCTCTTGTTTAGATTTCCTTTTATATTCTTTTTTGTCTCAGTTGCTAATTCTTTTTATTTGGCTTATTATTAGCTCCCCCCGTCTCATCAGAGCACACTGCATACATTGGCAATGCGGATGAGTTGCGCAGCTGCCTTGCGCGTCAAAGAGTATTCCAACGCGTATTTTCGAAAAAAAAGTTACACGATACTATGCGAAATTGGTCTTCAATCCTTTACAGGATCCACATCAACAACTAAGATAATTCAAATTGCTCAATAACTGGCAGTAAGTTGAATTATTTTATTTTATTCTGAAATTAATTTGCATAAACAACAACTTAATGTGTGATTTTTTACAAGATTACAATAAATTTTTATCGTATTTCTTACACTCTTAATACCTCTTATATTATATATTAGCTTTAGTATGCTGGGTTTGCTCTACTCGGCTTGTAATTTCTTTTCAATTTTTTTTAACATATACACAGTTTTGGACAAAAAGTATATCTTATCGGCAAGAAGCATGGCTGACTTTGGATGGAGGGAGCCATGTTTTTGAGTCGCCCATCCGTTCGTTGATTTCTATTTCTTTTCAAAAAAAGAGTACAGATTAGTCAACTGTCGTTCACCGCCTCGATTTATTATGTATTATTCAAGAATATTAATTATTATTCGATTAACCTAGATATGTTCTTTATGTCGAAATCTTTCTGAATTACGAGCAACTTTAACAAGTATCTTCACTTATTATAGTTTATAAATATAAGTAAGAAGTATTTCTTTATTTCCAAAATAAATAGCCTTAGTATTCTGCATTTGATTTTGATTTTATTTAATTAATTTTGTAAACGATGTCGTTGCAAATGTGACGGTTACTATATGAAAAGCCCTTTCTACAGTTTTTCTATGATAAAGGCAAGTAGGTGGATGAAATGTGATTAATATGTATGGTCTTGACACTCAAACAGTCAATCATGATGAAATTTTAATTCGTCGTTATCTTGCTGATCATTTTGAGTTTTAAGATGAAGTCTTCCGAAATTAGCTGAATATTGCAAAAAAAGATCCTCTGGAACCATTTGAATAAAGAATTTCTTCATTACATCAGATAATAAACGACAAACTTGAATTGACAACCACAGGAATAAATTTGATCTGTCTCAGATAATCGTGTTCTGCTCCCAAGCCTCTTGCTTATCTGTTTTTGGATTCGCTTATACAGATACCCCTTGTGGTGGAATGCGATCCATTCAGATTTTAAATTACGGCATCTTTAAGACCTTATTAATATTGAAATATTTCCTCTGTCTGCCCCACAGCCGCTTGTTGAAACTTCAGTGGATCTTGCCTACTTAAAGCACCTCAGTAATGGGATTTTTTCGAAGAAACTGGTCAGATGCGATTCCTTAAAATTTTCGTAGAAAACAATAGAGTTTTTTTTTCCATACAATACTGTTGCGAGGCTTGATGATATTTTCGCAGGTAGTTTCGCTGTTAACCACTGTGCCCAGATGCTTAGATTGCAAGTATCTCACCCGATTAATTTTCGGAAGTAACATATATTGACATTTATTAGCAGGGACTCAAGACGAGTTGTCTTTCTCAACTAATTCTAAATCTGGTGTCAATTTTCCTTAATCAGATCTTGCAAGTATACTGCAAAACTTTGTGCCGTCAATGTAAAGTGCGAAACACAAATATTCTAAGCAGAACCTGGCTATAATCATAAACTTTTTTGATATTCAAATGAAACACACAGATGAGCTGTAGATTAAAGAACTTGCAGCTGAAGTAGAAATGAACCACTCAATATACTCTAATAGCGAGAGTACTAATTGCGAAACAAAGTTTCCAAATTAGCAACAATTAATCAAGGAAGGAAATGAATTTGAAGCAAACTCAAACAAACACAACCTCAACCTCAGTGCAGCAAGCCAAGCCAATAAATGAATAAAACAATTCGGCAGGCAGCCAGCAAGGATTGCAAGGAACTGACGACAAACCAAGGCACAACGAATTCTCCAATTATAGTTTTGAATGCTCACATAAGGTAAACGAACGCACCACCAACATATAAGGTCTGTTTATTTCGGGGTATGTAATCCTCCATGGGTAGGGTACACAGAAAGCACCAAGTTGAAGCCGTGCCCCGGTTCAAATGTGCAATCAAGCAGTTTGCGTTTTGATATCAAAAAGCAAGATTATATTTGACACACGCACACATACAGTTAAATATAAACACACAAGGCTCAAGGACTCTGGTAGTAAACTGAAAATTAGTGGCCAGGTTTGCGTATTTGATTTACCAAATGTTGGCAGCTGTTGCTGACGTCGATGCCGTGTTCCGCCTCTATCCCGGCCAAATGGTGCCTGGCTTATTACACAAATTCCTTCTGGCTGAAAATTAAATATTGATTGAAGCATTTGGCATTTAGTGCTGCGCTCTGCTACCTGCAATTGCAATTAGCAATTTTATTGTTTGCAATATGACTAACTACACAACAAGTGCACATTGTGTGACATAGATATAACACAATAATAATAATAATAATAATAGGCCAAAAAGTCGCATTATGCCGCATTTCATATAAATACTTGTATAAATACAATTTAAGGTATTCATGCACTTGTTGGTGCATATATGTATGAGATCAAAGACGAATTTGTGGCTGCACAAAGCCTGAATTGAAGAGGCACTCAGCCTTGATGAAGGAAACAAACTCTTAGACACAAGAAACACCTAATCTGCAGCTGACATCTCTATCCGCCGGATACACACGTGGATGGATGGATGGATACCACAGTGCAATCCAAGATTTGGCTGAGTAAATGCCAAAATCAATTGCTGCCACACACTAATCAGACAACATTTGTACAACATCAAATTGAAAATTTGAAATCCCAATAAGCAGAGTAAAGTCAATTTCATATACCTCTACGTACAGGTAGCTACTCAGTGGCGTAGCTTCTTTTCATTTACACAATTTTAAAGTTTACATTTTTGAATTAAATATATTCATTTTAAAAATATTTAACTTATTCTTAGGAAAGCATAACGAGTAAACAACATTAAGCAACTTTGACGCCTCTGGCTACTACGCCCATGTCATTAGCGAGTAGCTAACACTTTGCCTAGAACACTTTTGAGCTCGCATAAAAATGCGTGATAAGGAGCAAACAGGATGCAGGAATCAGTAAGCAATAAGTAAATTTGATTTGTGCTTCAATCAACACAGCCAAGTCTGCAAATCTTTATAAATTAAATACTTTTAAGTAATGCCAGGTGCTTTAACGTTAAAGCCAGTTTCATGCTTCACAACTTTAAAATTGTGCCTTATGTACTTTCGACAACAAAATCAATATTTTGATTAGATTTCCGTCTGTCATCTTAACAGGTACATATCAACATTTTTCTTACAGATTTGATTAGTTGGCATCATTATCATAAAGTGCAACTTTTGTTAGGCCCCAATTTGCTGATATGTTCTATACTCTTGACTCTAGGACTTGATTTGTTTCTTTAAGAGTTTGGAGTGAGTTGAGGCTATCGCCAGGGCACTTTGGGTAAATTACCCATATGAATGTGCTATATGGAATCATCGTAACTTCAATTATTTGACTTGATAAAAAGATTTATCAAGAGTATATGTGTTTAAAAATTCAATGCAAGTTTTTAGCACGCCTTTAAAAAAGAGCTTTTACGAACAATTTTAATACTGAGCAAAAAATTTTTAGTAGGTACAAAATTGTACCGAACTTGATTCAAATCGAAATACTATTTCGAATAGCGGCTTAGTAACTTAAAATTTCCTCATTTCACAGTCATTTATGAGTTAATTTTAAATACAATTTAAGGATACCCATTAAGGCAAAAAATAGAAAAGATTGCAGTCTATAATCTTATTATTTCTTTCTCTATCTCTCTCTCTCCCTCTCTCTTTCTCTAACCTTTTGGATTTCAATGTTAAAAATAATATCTTGCATAAAATTGTAACTCAGTCAATAACCCCCAGAAAAATACCTTGTATCTCCCTTTTAAAAAACGACTATTTGATCTTATTTTTTACAAGGATTATACCATAACAGAGATGTATAAACATCACATACAACTGTAAAATTTCAAAGGATTATAAAGTTCATACACACAGTGAGAGCTTTAAGAATCATCTTACTCAAATAGGTAATTCAAGGCGGGATGAACTTTCAATATTTTTGGGGATACTCACTGACATGATACATTGCTTTAATAATTTAAAAATAAGTATTACGCGATGAAGCCAATAAACTTGAAAATCTACAGCTTGGAACAACATGACCATGATTCAAAAAAGCTGTCTTTTGAAAAAGTATGACTAAGACAGGCCACTTTTACCAGAAATCAGTCAATGGGTTATCTTCATTTTCATTTACAAAAGCTTGGTGAACATTTAGCAGAAAAAAACGGTTGAATGGTATTTTGGAAAATTTTCGAAAATATTTTTAAAGGCTCAACTGATAACCTTTTTCATTATTGAATTAAACAAACACAGAAAATTGTATTATTATTTTATTCCCAATAGCCAATATTTAAGCGCCATCTGTCGGCTAGTGTACGCACAGCAGTTGTCGAAAGAAGATTATTTTAAAGGTACTCTGCGAATTGTAGGAATGTCGTACCATCATAAAGCTTTTTGGTATTGGGTGTACAAAATTCGATGCGATTTTAAAAGATGGCTTTATTTACCAGTTGTGGACGTTATTGAAAGTCATTACCTATTTCATTGGAAAGGTTTGACATCTGTCAACAATCATCAATCAGCGTGCATAAGGGTCTGCTCTTGACAGCAACAGTGTTCTTTGGCACTTTAAAAATTTTTGTATATACAAAAAGTTTTTATTTTTTTATATCTGAAAGAAAAGTGCAGCTGGAATCCACCGAATACTTGTTGAAGTTTATGGTGAATAAGTCATGCACAGGGCAGTTTCAATGCTTCAAAATTTATGAATTCAGAATCTCTACTATAATCTGCTTAAACTCATTTCCTTTGTGCACTGCAACAAATGCAGAAATGACAGAATATTATACAACAGCATCATGTAAGGTTCTAAAAATATCCGGTAACACTAAAATGGTAGATCTTCCCATATTCACCGGATTGTCCTTATTCTTTTCGACTGCTTTTTCTTTCGAAAATTGCAAATACATTTGGGGGATTTCGTATCAATTGAAAAAATCGAAAAAAATGGTTCAATGAGTGAGTTCAGAAGGTACTAACTTTTTATGGAATATATTGTAAATTTGTTCTCCTTGGCGGAGCGTAGGAATATCCCTATTAATAGCTGTTCATAGATAACAGGCACCTACACTTTATAGTTATATATGAACGGCTGTGTCAATTGCAATGCATCAGTTCTGCTGCAGGGAGTTCAACCTCTGACCATAGGGTTCCCAGGCATCTACGCTACCACTACGCCATCGTCAGCCACGTATATTTTTCTTTTGATTAGCAAGTCCACCTGATTTTTTAGTGTAAAAAACCGACTAATTTGTATTCCCTTTACAAAAACAAAAGTATACCGTAAAATAATAAGTATGTATTTTTAACAAAATAAAAAGGATATGTTAATTTTGGAATTCGTTGGTCGAAAAGAAAATTAGTAGAGAGAGGAGAGAAACAAGACTAAAAAGCGCACATTATTACTATGAACAGCTTTGCTACTTGCGAAACTGTCAATAGAACCTCTCACGTCAGATAAACTCAACTTTCAAAGTTTTAGGCATTTTGATATAATTATTTTGTACAGATAAATACCTATACTATGTTAGCTTATAACTCAAGATATTTACTTATTTATAGAAATATTCCTTTGTTCCATTATTTTTCCATTACGATTTCTTCAATGATTACATAATAAATAAGTAAACTTTGCTCTCAGCTCTTATCCTTTGCCACAATTACAGTTGCCAGCTACCAAAGGCAATTAAGTTAATAAAATGCTGTACAATGCAATAAAAGTCAATCTTTGACTCATCGGTGGACCTAATATGCGACAAACGAAATAGTTACTTCAGTAAATATACAGACCAAAGTTAGAATTCGGTGTAGTAGTAGTAGTAGTAGGTGTTGCTGCATACATGTCGTATGCGTGACTTTTGTAAACTTTGTAGATTTTGTAAATTGTAAAACATTTGCATCTCGTTTTCTGCAAAAGGTGCACTACGATTGCCGTTTGTACGATTCCGAAAATGTCTGGCTCTATTTTATTAATGGCAGAAGCAAAGTTGCTGCATTTGCCATAAAGTTGGCAACTTGACAAGTTGACAGTTGCATAAATTGATTTTCAGCTTCAAAAATTACAACTTAATATTAGATATTCCTGTGTGTGTGCGTGTGTGTGTTGTGTCCTTATGTGTGTAAGCGTATGTGCGTGCATGTGCGTGTTTGCGTGTAAATATGTTAAGGGAACGTCCTAGTTAAAAGTTTACAAACTATAGTGTGAACTTTCGTATAGATTATAATTGAATATAAAGTTTTTACTTGGTAATTGATGCATTAAATAATTTATTCCTGTAATTTGTTGCACAATATTGTGTTAACAAAGCTAATTGTATTTAAACTTAAACTTGCACTTATATTCACGATTAGTCCAGCCTATGTCCAGGCTAAATTGCAAATTATGTTAGAGTCTATTTAGTTATATTTTAAAAAGAAAATGAATAATGTCATATGCGGGTGCGGTTGCTGAGGCAACTTTAAAAAGTTCGCCATTTGAAATTTGTTAGTATATTGCACGATATACTCTCGCTATCAATCTCTAACAGAATAATAAAAATTAATATCTAATTTCAACTTCTAATCTCAATATTTTACACAAATTCTAAGCTACTGTCTGTAGAATACAAAAGATGTTGGATGATGAGTCTAAGTTATGCAAAGCTTTTATTTCGTTGATACTGAAGATCTTAATTTAGAGTAATATAGAGGATCAGTAATGTAGAGTTATTCAAAGTGGTAGTTAAAATAAAACTAAAAATTCCTGTTTGATAAAAATAAAAGCATATCAGTCTGATTAGCAAATTGCCTTGAGGCAATATGCTGACTAAAAATGCCTTTCAAAATTGATTATATCTTCGCAAGCAAGTAAACACAAATTGGAAAAATATGCCCTGCGTCGATATAAAATAAAATTCATTAAATGACACACAAAACTTTAGACAATTTATTATTCCTCGAAATAAAACTTGGGTTTATCTTATGCATTTGTCAATTTGTTGGCCAATTTGCTTCATGATTTCGTTTTTGAAAATATACTTCCATTTGTATTCGTAATGTCATTAGCCGGCAAAACGTCGCGACAATGACAGTGAAATAATTAGCTTTTTGCAAACTGTTCGCTACATATTCGAATAGACGTCGTATTGAGAAGCCATATAAAGTTACATAACTTTGCGACGCCATAGAGACATCAATGAACTTTATATGTGAAATAAAAATTCGAAAAGAGATAGAAACTAAATGAAGGAAATGAAAGAGTAGTACTTTTGTCTGATTGTTGACCTTTGCATAAAAAATATGGTATTCCTAAGTGTTTGCTAAGTGGTTAAGAATGCGTGTGACGCATAGTAGTCCCAAGAGCCTACAAAGATGGCAAAAAAACGTTTCATGAGTAGATATGCTCGAAAATCATTTGTACAGGGTTTTTTTTAGGTTAAGAAATCCAAATCTGGTATCAGAATTAATGAAAAACAAAATGGCTGACATAAAATGGCGGTTAATTTTTAACTTTTATGTCGCAAAAAAAGTTTTCAAAAGTTTTAGTGTTTAGGAAAAGAAGTAAACGATTAAAAAAGTTTTGTAACTTAATTTTTGTACGTTAACTTGTGTTGTTTATTTGTAAAATAAGGTTTCACTGCTAACTGCACTAAAATTCATCTACCCCAAGTAGAAGCAGATGACGACACCAGCAGTTCCAAGCCTTTTACAGAAAGAGATTCGCTCTTTTAAAAAGCTGGATATTACTGGATCTGAGAATGCCAAGAGCCTCTAAAAAATAGCTTCTATTGTTTGCGTCCGGTAAGGTTTTCTTGCAGAATTTTTATTCTCTATTAGGTAAATCAGCTGCATTAATTATAGCATGCCCATCAATTAAAACAATATGCACAGATGTTGGCATAGGGTAGCATTCATACAGCTGTACGTATTTTCTCGCTATTTCAAGACTTAATTTTAATTTATTTTCGATAATTATATCAAATACGCATGACAATACGCAACTTTCAATCAATAAACTTAGTAGAGACACTAATAATCGATTATATAATGCGCTGTAAGGTCGTGGTAGTTTTTTTTTTGCAGCTCAACACGTAAATTTTTAAGATAATGTGGTTACAATGACACTATGTACTTGAAAATATTTTAAACTCATTGTAAAAGTACCAACAAAGATTCGTAACTTAGCTTAAGGGTCCACTGCTATAGTGTATGGCGCCTGTTTCCACTCGCATTCACTTTTTTCGACATGTAGCAGTAGTTGAAATTGACACTCGAAAAAGCGAAAAACTTTGATAAAAAATAAACTTCGACTTTGCCTTCTCGTGCAAGGTCGGCAACTCGATATTTAGTGCTGTCGTTTCCCTATCCGTATGCGCTAGGGACTTCTGTATGAAACGAGCATAAACTAATCATGAAAATCGATAATCGGGTTTTGGCCAGCTTTTTTGACCATTAGAACCACTGCGGCGGTCAGATTCTACTCGACTTGGCAAATCTTTGCAGACAGTATGCGACGTATCATTGTGAGGATTTGCAGACGAAGGATTTGAAATGGAGTTGGACAATTTTATAGATGAGCGACTACGGTGGTACGGAAGGAATGTTTTCCAGCAGCTGGCAGCACAATAAGCTCCATTGTGATGGACGGTAAGTCAGGGCCGTACGTTTAGTTGTACTTCCAGAAATCATAAAACGATTGTGCCATTGATATCGATCTTATTCTCGCCACCAAGGCTCTCGTAAATTTTTGAATACTGATTTTTTTATGAGTTTGTAAAACATCTACGAGATACTTTTGTAAAATACAAAACAATAAATATGAATGATAATATAACTTACACGATATTTTATTTATTATTATATATATGTATTTTATATTATACAAATTATTTTAACTCTGTTCTATGTTCTGAAAAAGATTTACTTTTCCATATTTCCATAAGTTCGGCTTACTGTCAACTTTTGCAATTAGGGATAATTATTTTAGCTTTTAGATTACATGTGTCATAAAAGTATTTTCGACAGTTTTATAAGTGGTTATAATAGCCTTGGTAGGGTCCAGTTGTTTATAACTTCGCTTCCATTATTCTTTTACATTGGAAGGAAAAACACTGGTTTTACAAGGGTATTGCATTGAAGAATCTTTGAATCCCCAGTCAGCTATTACCAAACCATCACTATCCATTTGCAGTTCCGATGTTGGTAAAATACGAGTAAAAGTTTCGTTTATGCGGCATTTGCTTCAAAGTCATAGTATTATTTTTCTGTAGCTCATTTAGTCTTCGAGCTGGGATTAAAATATCGTCAGATTCAGAAAACCGTTGTCACGTTTTTGTTAATATTGTTGCTCTTGTTCTGTGATCCATATCACGTATAGTTTTTCAAATGCAATATTCAAAATTAAGCAAGACCACTTTGCATTTGTTATTTTAAATTGGTCAAAACTTATGCTCCTAAAATTTTATTGTGCCCACTTGGAAAACACTTCCCTTAAACATTTCAAATTTATCAATAAATTAATAAAAGATGACTTTAGGTAGATACAGTACTTGAGCAGAAAACATAACATTACAAAGAATAGCTGAATTAGGGTACAGCTCGATATCCACAAAGTTGAAAGATTAACAATTTTAAATTTATTTAGAAATTGAATAGAACTATCAAGACAAAGAATTACTTAGCAAAGAAAACTATAAAGGGCTATTTCTTAATAAGCTCGCAAAATGTAGAATTACTTTGTCACCAATTTTATCTTGTTGCTGTGAAAACGAACGAGGAAACAGTGTTCCAAAGAGAGTCACAAAAATCTGCCATAGCCGAGCCAGCATACGCTGTGTCCATGCTGTCCATGTGTCAACTCTCTCAAAAGCATTTACTTGATTTCCGCTCTCGCGCTCATTTCCACCATTTTTAGCTTCATCTTTTACACATACAATGAAATATTTGCTTATATGAGATAATTTTGGCCATCTCTCATAATTATTTACAAGGAATTTAATTCTGAGATGAAAGATGTTTGGCGTTTCAAAGCAAATTTACGAGAAAAGTAAAAACGAAATTCAATTTCTCTTTTATCAAAATAATCTAACGTCTATATTGACTATATCAAGAAGCTTGCGACATACCAATTCTATTTAATAATTTATTTCGATTTCTACAATATTTATTAAACGCAAGATAAATGTGACTTATAAGCGGGCCTCATATGCTGGCAGAAAAGAAAGTTAACACCATTGGCAACTTTTAAGCCAAAATGAAGGGATTAAAGACTCTGCAGCACCTGCTGCCATCTTGGTTCATGCAAGGACGAAATTTTTAAGAAGCTTAGCGATATATATATATACATATATTTTTGCAAACATCGTGCGAAAGTGGAATGAGAAAAAAAACATTATATGAAAACTGCTAATAGCGTTAAGAAAAAATGTCATATGAATTTTAATTAGTTGCCGGAAACTGCGCTAAATGCACAGCACCAACAACAAATGCAACAACAAGAAGAACAACCACATTAACAACAACAAGAACACCACCGACAAAGGCGGCTCAATGAACGAGGACACAATTAATTTTCCAACTCAGTGAATTTTGCGCTAATTACGCTTAATTTTTGGCATGAGCTGAATACAGTTGGTTAGCAAGGAGTGCATAGCCGTAGTCGAGGAGTGAGCAAATTGAAATTCAGGATAATTTTTAAAATGCCTGTGGTCAGTTTTGGCCAAACTTTTGAGGTTAATTGAAAAATTATGCTTATCTTATTTAACATTCACAAATAATTTCCATTTGCGAGTGGATGAGTCGAAAATTGAATTCAATTTAAATCAACAAAGGACAATAGGCGAAATGAATAAATATGCATACAAATGACAAGATTTCATAAGCATGCAACTATGCAAATATATGTTAAGGATATGTGTATGTAAACTGCATGGCCATTAAATATGTATTTACCTGGAACAAGCTGAGGTGATCAAAAAAGCAAAGGTAAATTTGGTTGTGCACACACGGACGGGCAGGTGAGTATGTGTGTGTGGGTGTGTGTGTGATATGCCCGAAACTAGATCTGAAATTTTGTTATTTCTCACCTTTGCGCTTGACCTGCTCGTTTGAAAACACAGACAGGAGGACTGTTGGACAGCAGCATAGACAGGAGCAGATAGACCTAGGAGTAGCAGAAGCAGCATTGCAGACGACATGGCAACCCAAAAGCTTGCTGCAAATGAAAACTTTACCTAGCATATCCTGCAGCTATGCAGGCACACACACACGCTCCTAAAAATGGACAAACAGACAGACAGGCAAGGAGCTGCTTGTGGCTTATATCGTTATTACATACATACCTTGTTGGAGTACACCTACTTGTATCCACTTTGGGTACGGCTGCTGTGTGACACTTCTCATAAACGTCGTCCTTGTTTGATGATAAAATATTTGCAAAAGTTGAACAGTTCAAAGTATTTCATTTTAAATTATCATTTGTTCTTGTGCGCTCAGTTGGAATTATGCAATGTGGCCATGGCTACACTAGATAAGCTCATTTCATATGATTTACCCAAAAGCACAATCTTTGCCTTTTGCTTAACAATACGCTCGTCGCACGAAGAAGTGGCTCAGAAATGGCTAAGGAATGCTGCAAAGGGTATTCGGCAGACGCCGTACAATGCACAAATCTTCTAAAACAAGTATACGACGCATTTGATTTGGCCATAATTCAGCAGGACTCTCAACTTGTAGGCCTGCACTTTGTCTGGGTTCAGTTAACACAGCTCACATGGCAGTTAACGACACACACGCACACACATGAACGCACAGTTGTTGCCAAAAACTGGTGAGTGTGTGTGTGCAAAAGGCTTACGCTTGAACACTTTTGGTCTCATTTTGTTATTGTAACTGCCAGGCTGCCAACACAAGCCAGCAGCCAGGAGCCAACATAGCACTAAGAATCAACCTTATTAAGCGGATTACAAGTAAAATGCTGCCAGATTTTAATTGTCTGCACCAAGGCAGGCACGTTGTTGGTTGAAAACTGTTACCCCCCCCTCCCCCACCCAATCAAAGGGAGCAAAATAGAAGAAAAACCAAAAAGTTGAAAATAATAGAACATTGTGAGGCGCACAACGTTGCGTATGCGCAATGCGGTATATAGGTAATGTATGCCTGCCAGATATTTGGAGTTAGTGGCATACACTCGTATGTGGTGGCATGTAGCATGTGGTAAGTAAATTTCAGCGTACTTGAAGGCAAACACTTACGGTCTGTTGCGCCTCAGTTGGTGTCATGGTTTAGCAGAGAAAGCTGCAACCAAAACAGCCTAAGTAGCTGGAGGCAGCGAAATTAATTGCAACTAAAGTACTTATACGGTCTGGTTGGAAATGCGAACATTCAGGCAAATGGGTAATTAAGAATGCTCCCCTTGTACAGCACATGTTCACCTAAAGTCCTATTTGTGGACTTTTGGCATAATAAATGGTTGTTTATGTCGCAATGGAATATATTTCTTCACAGAAGAAAGATGGATACAATAGTATCTCTGCCTGTTGGTCCTGCAAATGGTATTCTCAATAAACATATGAGAATTGCATTATTCAGATTGAGTCAAATATTTAGGCGCATACAAAAAAATCAAGTGAAGCTTGTTCTTCTGAGCTAGCCTGTACAATGTATTACAAAGGAGATATTAAGTTTGTGCAAGTCGATAAGTTGGACACCCCTTAAAATTACCTGAACCATGATCATGATTACTTGATATGTTTATATACTCATGACCGTCTGTTCACGTAAATCCCAGAGTTTGTAAGAGCTAGGGCAACTAAATTTTTGGAAACATGTGTTATACGATGAGATATAACACATGATATACCTCCCAAAGGGGTGATTTGCACTTACCCTAGAAAAACACAAATACTTTTGGATGGATATCTGTTCGTTTGGTTAAAAAGATATTTTAACTTAATTCGGCATTATTTTAAAGTTGATAATAATCAGTTAACTCGATAAATACGATTTTTAAACTTAATTCGTTATATTTATTTTGTTTTATAATTTATTCTATACTAATACTATTTTAGTACATATTTTCAATCAATGCATATATCTTTTAGTTTCCATAGGCCAAATCAATACTGATAATCTAATTTTAATAATATTATATTAATTAATATTTAATTATTTATTTTTAATATATTATGACCAAATTCTCCACCCTGAAGGTTTTTTGTGTATGGCAACAACTTCAATAAAAATCGGTTGACTACATTAAATTAATTCAGCCGAAAAAGATGTATTTTCAACTAAGTTTGTACGGTTTGTGATTGTTTAGATATGGTTACTAAATTATTTGTTTGATTTGATAATTTATATTAATTATTAATTATTCTCTTGCCGAAAAGTGAAAAACAAGTCCCAAAGTCGTTCGCGTCCGGCTAATGGTACGACCTATCACATATATGCAACTATTATATGGTGACTCTTCATAGACTGATAAGCATATCCCAATCGGTGGCTATGCTTACCTCTCTAAAAGCAAGTAGTTGATTCAATCTTCAATTCATAAAAAAATCGGCAATGTAGAGTCTTCTATGAATGCAAGCGACATCACATCAAGCGACACTGTATTTCTGAGAAAAAAATATGCTTACTTAGTCTTAAAAAAAAATGCAGATTTCTTTGCTCGGGTCAGAAGACGAAGAGAAATATTTAATGTCAACAAGAGTTGACAAATGGCTCCAAAATTGACTGGGGATACTTATTTGCTGTAAGAGCTGAAGGCGAAGGCCAAGAAGCCCGAGTAAATATTGTGCAACTGGAAAAACGTGTACGGATCAATACCGAGGCCACAAGCAAGTAGATCGCTGGATTTGTGTTTTTTTTTATTTATTACCAAATTTATTTAGAAGTGAGCCACAAGCGATTTTGATCCAATTTATTTCACAGCTTGGGAGCTGGAGCCTGGTTAGGATGTCTGCTTAAATTTCAGCGTGAATTGAACGAATTGAATACGCGTCTGATTTTAAAAATATTATAACATTTTTTTCACTAATTAACACAAGCTGGAAGGCTACTTATAATTATTCCTTAAACCCTATAAATCTTTCATTTTCGATTAGGAAAATGAAAATAAAATATATTCTAACAGGGCCACAAATTTTAGGGCCCAAGTCAAAGTTCCCCATTTAGAATGCCTCTCCGATAACGAAGTTTTCGGTCCATAAAACTTTTGTTTTCCAATTAAAATTCCTCACTTTCATTTTCTATTACTTCAATAAGCAGTTGTTCCATTAATGTCGACTAAAAAATATTAAATAAAAAAATTTGCGTACTTGAAGAAACTTAAAATGGTATAGTATTTGAAGTATACTACAATACTGCCGACTCAACGATACACCAGAGTTCCTCTATGATTCTGACGCATCACATTCAGTATATGCCACAAACCTATAGCTCTTGCGCTCATTTTCACTTCTGCTGACTGTACTTCCTTGCTTCCTAAGGAACGATAGCGTTTGCTTGTACGTGTTTTGCTCATCGCTGCCTTACACAATTGCAATGCATTTTGTCAAACAGGTGCAAAAGTCATTGAAATACATGCGCCAAGTATCTAAAGGATGTTTTATCAAAAACGAAGAAGAATAAAAAGGGAAGTACAACCAAAAACTTTAAATAAAGTTGAAATTGCTTTTTAATAGCATCTCGCATAAAAAGAGAATACGAAATAAAAAGCAAAAGATTAACCGTCCTCGGGCTGCTAAAATTGAAATTGAATATTCAACGTGCGCCACTGGACACAATAAAATAATGAGCACCAAATTACGCATCCTGCCACACAAAGCGCTGAAAAATGGCCAAAGGCGCCATAAAACAAGGCAAGTGGCAACAGCGAGGTGCGTGCAAATGAATTCTAAAAGCTTTTGCACCAAAGTGTTGACAACCATTTGGGTAATATGCCCGCCCAGGCCCAAGCAGTGAGCCAGTTCTACAGTTGGCCGTCCCAAAGACATTGTGCTGCTCCGAAGAAAAGTATACGCGACGTTAAAAGGTTGCTAAAACAATTACAACAACTTGCGATAACGCCATCATGGAGCAGCAAGAGCAGCTGGAGCAGTGGCAGGGAGCAGCTGCAATAGCAGCAGCCGGGCAGGCCAACAACGGCAATGACAGGCGCAGATTCCGGCAAATTTATTTGCTGTGCGATAATTTTCAAGAACAAAAGCGAAAATTTTAGGACGGCTGCTTGGATTACTTGCTAGCTTTGCATTTTGGGTGGTTAGAGTGTAGCCATTGCGAAGGTCTTGGCATTTAGTCGAAAGCAAATGATATACCAGCATTTTGCCGAATCACTACTCAATTTGACCTTTAATTAAACCATTATTTTTATCTCTGTTTTTTGTTTTCTCAAAATATTTTTACGCCGTTTGATATAACGTGGGGGAATATCCAAAATGAGAATATGTTTTTCTTAGGTTTCGGTGACAAAACGGTTATCTACCGACTGCTCTAGACCCTACAGTGATTTTTCGAATGAAATTTGTACGATTATGGAGTACTACTACAACTATTACTACTGCAAATACTGCTGTCCTGATAGATACACTTTGCTCCAAACCAAGGGTGGATTGCATATCGCACAGTATGCATTCCGAGTTGGTACCGCAGAAAAATCAGCTCTGGTTGATGGCGCTGAGGGGCATTATTTGGCGCATTGAACCAGACACATGTATGTGTGACATATGTTCACTCGTATTTGTTTTAAGTCATCAATGTCACATGCTACTCTGGAGCAGATCCAGTTCGAATGTCCTCCTCGGATTGAGTTCATATCTGAAAAGTGCATTAAATTTTTTAATTACAGAATGATGAGCAACTCTCAGATTAATAATTAAAGTTACATGGGTTAGCGGCCCACCCAATGGCAATTCGGCTACAAAAAAAATAAAATCTGGGAGCTTTCCATCTTATAGTGGAATTCTCGGTAGTATGTGAACGCCACGTCGCACAGTGGCTGACAAGCTAAAATATATTTTTATGAAAAAAATTGTGAGGCCTTAAGTTGAGTCTTAATCAATGTAATAACATCTAAGAGTTCTTTTAAATGGGACTTTGTGAAATAGCACTGATGCAATATTTGCCTTCATCTTTTGTTTTTCTCAGCCTCAACGGAATTCATAAAAAAAATATCGTTTTTGATTTAAGAGACATGATTGTTGACTGTGCGCCGTTCTGCAGTTTATGTGCCTGGTCTAAAAATCCGAATATGTCGAAATCGGTTGATAAGTCGACACGGTCTCTCCGACAGCCACTGGGCACGCAGAGTCAATATGAAGAATTATGTATCGGGTGATATGCACGATATGCCATATATGGCTCGAATGAATTTAGTGTAAAGTGCTCTGAAACCAAACATTTTGGAAAATCCTATTATATAACACAATCGTGAGTCGATGCGGTTTCTAGACTAAGGCAGTAAGAGCTTAAAGCGCAGGGGCTCCGCGCCTCTGCCCGTATGAAATACATGGAACTAAATAGTGGCTTTTTCTGCTTTAATTAAGAGTTTTAGTTAAAGACTTGCTTCTAACATGAAAAAGAAATTTGCTTTTTTTTAATTGGAAACGAACAAATTCCTTAGCAATTTTAAAAACATGAATCTTTTCACAGATAGTCAGTTACTCAGGTCAAGGCGTTAACTTCAACGAAACTTTTGCCGCTTAGGTGTATTTAACTGGTGTAAGCCACCCTTCAGAATACCGAAGTTGACTGTATTAGTTATAAAATTGTTATCATGATTCAGTTGATTACCCGCCTCAACCGCCGCAGCTATAAACCATGAACCATGGTTATGGCCAAGGCTAACCGAAAAGCGCCATTAAGAATGCCCAACTGAATTTAGCCCAGACCACAAGCAGGGCAAGCTCCAAGACAAAAAAAAAAAACGAAAAGAAATATCAAACGCGTACGAAAAAGTATATAAAAGATTTTACACTCGACGAGTTCTCGAGTTGTGCTGGAGTGTGAGTCACAATCCCGCACCCCCAAAAGCAACAAGCGGCGTCTGCCCACACAGACCTACTACCCCGCCACCAAAAGGCGCATCATCTGCCGGCGACTGATAGTTAGCGCTGAGCAGCAGACAGATAGCGCTGCAGCTTCATTATACGCCATGAAAGTTGCCTTAATTTTTTTCCATTTGGCCAAATGCTAAAATTCTATTTAAATTTTCTTATTTTTTTTATATTTTTTTATTTTGGCGTTGAAAATAATTTTGGGCTTGCATTTTTTTTTAACATTATCTTATTGTTAGTGTGAAATTAACTTAGGCAAATTATTTTGAGTATTTCCAACAATGCGTATAATTCGTAAGACCTGCCTGCCTTTTTCTCGACTTTTTATTTCCTCTTGGGATTGCTTTTTTCTTCTTTCTTTTCTTTTGAATTTTCCACTTTTGTGATTTAATATCTTTTTCACAACTTTTTTAATTCCTTTGTGATTGTTATTTGCGCATTAAGTTTTGCTGCTTACACATTTTGCGTTTAAAGTTGGATTTTGAAATGGCGACCCGAGTGCTGTCATGGTGCTGGACAGATAACATTGTTGTATTTTGTGTTTGGTAGCATTTTGTGGTGGCCTTAATTGTTATTATTTGGCTGCAGCTTTTTTGGTTTAGAAATAAATGTACAACAATAGCATTTTATTTAAAGATATTTTTATTAAAAACTTAATTTTTAAAACTAAACGCTTAGTAACTAATATTTCGAATAGACAGTGGTAGAGTGTGCGAATAGTCGGCTATGAAATTTGAAAAAAATTAATTTTACAGTTGAAGCAACCATGTGTCATATAGAAAACGAAAATTAGTAAATATAACTATAACTAAGCTCAACACAAATCATAGTAAAAGTGTACTTTTTATTTTTGTAGTTTATTTTAGTAAATTTTAGTGATAAAAGTTCATAGTTAATAAATTTATTACGCTGCATAATCTATGGACAGTTTTGCTGTATTTATATATTCAATAATTATTTATTTAACTTTTAATTTTAAGTGTACAATATGTTGTAATTATTTTTTAGCTATATGCGTTAAGTGTTTGGAAAGAGCTACTCGTGTAAGCTGCTTAAGCAAGAGAAAACTTTAAAAATGTTAAGAGTTTGGAAGCTTTTTATTGTTTAATTGTTTTATATTTTATATATATATTTTTTTTGTATATAATGAACTGTGCACATGCATTGAAGCTATGTATATATGTTTAACTTTATTTTATTTTTAAATATTCTTTTGTTTATGGGCAATTAATAAATGTATCAAAACTTAACATCACATTGCTTCTCCGTTTACAATTAAAGTTTGATATTTTGTGTTATGTTTTCAAGTTGTAAAATTTGTTCTCACGTTTATTTAAAATTGAATGAATTCATTATTCGTGTTTATAATACTTGATAGTTCATCTTGTTGATAGTCCTAACAGCTAATTGAGTACATACCACTTAAAATTCTATATATATATATATTTTATATTAACGATATGAAGTGATTTAATGAACTTTTCTTTATTTGTTTATTTATTTTTTTGTAGTTAGTATTGTGCAATTGATTGTTGATATATTTTGTCCATACTTTTAACTAGCTATTGGTTAGAGTTTGCCAATAATTAAGTACAACCTGATGGCGTTGCCTTTGCGCTCAGATCTTGTTAGAAATCCATTTAAATGCAGCTAAATAAATGCTCAATGTTGGAAGAGTTTGTGTAAATTACGGATAAAAACTATTAGGAAGAGTTGTGTTGCCATTGTGTTTTGTTATTGGCGGCAAATGAGTTTGTTTATTCGTGTGTGTGTGTGTGTGTGGTTATTTTGTGATCCGGTTCATCATTTTTGTCCCTTGTGATTCAAAAGTCAACTTAATGCTATCAGTTCAGCGCCAATTGGTTGCTGCTGCTTAAGATCTTAACTAAAATCGTCAAATATTTATATAGTTTTTAACTTAATTAATGAAAACATGATTTTCAACTGCCATTAATGCGCTGGGAACTTTAAAGTTACTGTTCACAAATATGAAATTATTGAATATGCTTGATGGACATGGTTGCAGGATACGACGGGGTCTTTAGAGTGCTGGCCATCAGTGCGGCCGCATCAATGCCGTGCGCTTGATATCAAACATTATTCTTTCGGAAAATATCATTGGGATGCTGATTGCTGCTAAAGTTCTGGCGTGTAGAGCATTGCTGTAAAGGATATAAAATGGAAACGACATTAGTACATGAACATTATGGGCTTATTATAATATTGCATTGAGTTGGCATTTTGATTGATTCACTCGCTCGACTAGACAATTAAAGCGAGAGAGTCCGCGCGCGACTATCTAATAATTGAGTTTTAATTGCTTGTCCATGTAGCGTACGGCAAGTGGCAGCAACTTGGGTAATTATCAGACATTGAGGTCACACCTACGATACGACTGACTTGGGTCAGACTGACCATCCATAGCACTCCGATTATCGATATGCGGCACAGTGTGTCGGTGTGTGTCGATAATGACAGCTTAACTACTTTACGCCATTTTTGATTTGACGCGTCACATTCACACAGCGTGAATACTTAGTGCCCGGGGGCAAGGCTATTAAAATAATTGCCAAAGTAATCATTTATTATGACATGTGGCCGCATATCGTACCCTACATACCATCCTATGCTTGGTTATAATTTAAATAACTTACCGCTTGTTTCTTTTCCCAGGACTTCATAGCAGTTTTATATTTCTCGAATTCGTGACACCAATCCGAATAGATTTTCTGATAGTCGTTGCTTTTGTTGGGCGGGGTGCATCTGTTTTGGGGTTGTATGTGTTGGCAAATTATATGTATATGGTTGCATAGAGTAGGACTCAGCATTACTTACCTATGCGCATCGACGGTTATATTATAGCTGCATAAAAGTGAACCGCCCAAATGGCAGTCGTAGCGCCCACCGTCGGCCTCATTTACGGATACCACAACCAAACCACGCTCTGTAGTTTCAATATACTTTGTGGGGCTATATTTGATCTCATAGCTGCAGGCATAGAAATGTATTGCAATTAATAGGCGCTTCATCATTAATTAACACGCTCTCTCTCTTTATCTTACCGTCCCTTGTCCTTTGAGTGATGATACCAGGTCACCTGCTCGTTCTTGAGCACCTCGGGTATTTTAACAAAGCAACCCAAATGCACACTTTGGCCATAGGTGACAACGATTTTCTTTTTCAGCACGCTCGTATCACATATATCGCTCGTCTCATTGGCCACATCCTGTTTTGGTGCAAAGAGACATTGAACAACGTTGGAATTGGCATGCAAAAAGTCAACTATTTACCTGCAATAGATCCAATTCGTACGGCCGGCACGTATTGGCCTCCTTATCCCAGCCACAATACGGATCACGCACACAACGGAAGCAGTTGTCATAACGACGATTGCACATGGCCAAATCTATTTGCTTGATGCGATGATCTGTTCCAACGTACAGCGACTTACGTGTCTGACTGATTTCCATCACTTGAATGGCCTCGTTTGGCGCCACCTCAAATATGTCCAATAGCTTGGACAAGGATTCACCATTGCGATAATATTGCACAATTTTGTATATGCGTCCCAAATTGGTGCCCACATAGTAGACTGTGTACTCCTGATTTAAAATGTCGATTTTTATTCTGAAATAAAGTCAATCAAACCAAAATCAGCGAATTTAATAAAGTGCTCATTATTTCATTTAAATGAAATGTTTTTCAGCATCGGCATTCAAGTGGCAATAGTGAATATTATCTCAAAAGGGAATCTTTGGTCATGGCTGGGATAGGTGAATACAACCACATGGCAACAATTGTACAATTTAATGTGATAAACGTTGGTCATATTAATGAATTATCCACCTTATGCATATATAGACAGATATATGGAATGTGTGCAATTGTATTCGATTCTATTGTCGGAAAATACAATATGATCATCAATATGTATATATATAAGAGAATGCAATTTTTTTCCCAGGGAAAACGTTTTATTTATCATAGCGCACAGTCCAGAAATGTAAGGGTACAGTGCAGGCCAAAAGTATTGATACCAGTATGTTTCCGCATAAAAATTTTGTAAACTAAAATTTTAATTTCTCTTAAATCGAATTTGTGCAATAAAATTAGCTGCTTTTTAGTGAGCCGAGATTTACATTTCAGTTCGGTTTTCGAAATTAAATACCATTAACAATCTTCATAATTAGTTTCGACTTTCGCATCGAAAGCCTTTTGCGCTGGAGAGTCTTCGCCTATAGGAACCACTTGGTAGAGCCAACGCAGACGTTTTTTCGCAAAACGCTGGACGACACCTATGTCATTGTAGAGCTTATACAGCTCATGGTTCGCTCGGATGCGATAGTCCTGCCCAATCCGAAAGGGATGGTAGCTTTTGAGAAGAATCCGTCCGAGACGGATGTGTTTTTTTGTACAGTCTAGGGGTAAGGTGCCATATGCCAATCAAACCGCAATTTCTTTAGAAAAAAAAACACTAAAACTATAGCATAATTTACCATATCACACTAAGTTTTATTCATTGCGAATAGACTTGGTAAGAGTACCCGAAACATTTTATGATATATGTTTAATCATTGCGAATAGACTTGGTAAGACCACCCGAAACATTTTATGATAGTAAATTTACAATATCAGATTTTCAGCATATCCGGCAAGCTACCACTTTTTTACCCCAGTTTAAATGGGCTTTTGGCACATTTCTATATACGCGATTTTAGGTATTTTTCTGTGATTGTAATAATATCTTGGAAATCGTAAGTTTTTCTTAGCTTGCAGGTAATTTGATAAATGATAGGATCTCTATAGAGAATTAAAGCATGTTGTGGACGGTACAAATATGTTTTCTATTTTCTATTATAAAAACTAAAAAAAAAAATTAAGCAATTACGTTAGGAAAGAAAATCTTGTTTTTCGTTGCGGACGTTCCATATTGCAAGCCAAGCACAATATATATATGTTATATATACATATTATGTTTTTTTAATAGTTCAAGATTCTTTTCGTCTCTTTTATAAGAAATTGTATTATTTTTTATTTTATTTAATACAATAATATCATTTACAAAATTTTACCATTCATAAAAAGATGACCCAAAACAGTTTAGTCTCTTTAACTACGGAGAAACTTCCAGTATATTTGATTCGGTAACAAAAAAAGGTAGATTTTTACTATGCAAAGCTCAAAGCGCACTTCACTTGAATGCTCAAACTTTTGTCTGCAAAATAATCACAAAGTCCACGATTTCCATTATTGGTACTAATATTTTAAGACACTACTGTACCCGCACACGTGACTGTAAATTAAGGTATTAAAATTCGCCGCATGAAAACGCAATTTGGCTGTACAAAGGATGCTGCGCGTCCATGCCACCATAGAGCCGGCTCTTGGTAATTAATGCGAATTTTATTTAATTTTATTTTTACATTCTTAATATTGAAATTGTTTTTTTACATTTTAATACGGATAGTAGTTATTTTTATTGCCACTGCGGTTGTTGATATAAATATCTATTAAATTACAATTAAGCATTAAGACGCATAATTTCAAAAAGTTTACTTTGGGGGAAAAAAATTGCAATTGAATTTTAATGTGGCAAAAATAATCAGTTTAATATGCATATAGCGCATTGCTTTTTTTTTGAAACATTTATTATTTATTTGAAAACACATTTGTGTTGTATTCAATAAGCCTAAAAAAAATAAGTACATTGTTTATGCTGGACAGGTTCTGTTAATTGCCATAAAAATATTATAAATATATATGACCACAGCTGCAAGATATTATTTTGTTGTTTCGAGAGACAGGAGAGTGTGTGAGGGATGTTTTTCATTGAAAACATTTTTTTGATTATTGTTTTTGAAATGTTAAACATTTCAATTATGGCTCAGTTGTAGTACATATATGTATGTATGCAGATGTAGCTTTATGTAGAGCTTATCTCTTTGTCAGCTCAAATAAACAAAGAACAAAATTGTATTTGAACAAGTTTCTTTATGAGTATTTAAAAAAAAATTAAGAACAAATAAAAGGAAAACGAAAATTGAATTGAAATTTGAAGTACATGTATTTGCACTTTAGTTGGTGAACCACACGAGTCGAAAGAGCATAGAACAACTACTGGTACAGGGTGTTTTTTTTTTTTTTTTGACAAGTGTAGACCGGAATTGAGCAAAACAAAGCAAACCTGCAGTCAGCAATTGCAAGTGAGAGAGTTGCCAAATGTGTATATGCTACTGTTGTCTTTAAAACACGCATCTATGTAAATTAAGAGCCTCAGTAAAACTGGTTTAGATTAAAAAAATTAATAATCATAAAGAATTTTTAGGAATTGACTCAAGAAATATCAGCAACAATAGGTTAACACTTTCAAAGATTTTAAAGAAAACAAAAAAAAATACAAAAAAAATTTACTTTTTGTGCATAGAAAAAGATTTGCTCGAATCGTTTAGGGTTGTGTTTTCTCTAAACACTTTTATCTGAGACTTGCATTAGGATCTTAGAGCCAGCACATTTAGGCCAAAAACCACGGCCCCGTTATGAAATCGTAATGATAACTTTTGAAAATCTTGCTCCCGCAAGCATATTTAAAAAGTGTCCTAGCATGTTGCTGCAATGTTACTTTTCGCAGAGAGAAGAATATAGTTGGTACCATGTCGGTGAGATATTGTCACGTCATATGATTTGGTGCTCTGGCACGCTACTGTTGCGCCATTCCTTGGATAGCATAAGTTATTAGTTTTTTGGTGAGAGTTGTGTAGGCTGATTAGAGAATCTCCGCTTGAAAGGATGTCAAACGTTTAGTAGCTCTGACAAGGCCCTTCCACAACTTGTTTGTTAAACTTAAAAGCCGTCTGTTTCGTACAGCTAATACAATCACTTTGAAAAAGTTGAAAATTTTTCCACATTTCTTTTTATTACTCTTCCGAACTTCAATGGTATGAAATTGCATTTAAGTATTCCCTAAGAATGGAGCAAGTTTGTTGATCTAACTCAAGACTTGGGCTCCCTTTAGTCTTTTAATGATAAGGTGGCAGTTTCTCTTATACAAACACGTGCTTTTGCTTTGACCAGGTTGTAAGGGTTGATTCCCGAAGGTATATAGCGTACAGTAGAAGAGATAATTCCCGCTTTCATACTTTATTTCATATTGTCACATTCCAACTGAGCTTCTTAAACAACACGAGCCCTAAGATTGGCGCACAATCTCTAAAAGTCACAATAGAGAATCATTTAATTTTAGGTGGAATGGATTTGATTTCTTATATCTTTCAGAAAAGTGTATAAGTTCTATTTTTTTATGGGGTATACCCCAAACTCGTGCACAGCGTGATGCATGTTTCAGTTTTGTTGTCATTGCACCTCAAAGACATTCTCAGACGGATTACAATTAAATGACAATAAACCAATTGCACTGTACGAATCATGGAGAATAAAAAATCACCCTTTATGTCTGCAATGGCAACGCTGGCAGATAGATTTAATTTTATAAAATGAAACTTACTTGTCAACAACCAGCTTTGTGAAAACCAAATCCCTTTTATAATAGACTGGATTGTTGTGCTCATGATTTACGGCTTTGTCCATAAGCGGGTGTGAGCGTATGAAATTCAACACAGTATCTGGCAGATTTGAGGTATCATTGACACAGGTGCCGGGTCTAGGATCTGGCACGCGTGAGTTGAGTACCGGTAGCCAGGCAGAGTTTGATGACGATTGTTCCTTGAATTTTCCTGTAATCAAAACAAATACACATAGATTTAATTAAGTATTGCTCAAAGCCGTCGACGTTTTTAAACTAAAGGTTTGCATATATATATATATTATATATATTTTAATCAGCTTTCCAGGTGTTAGCTGCGTTCGCTGCACCCACCTAAAGCGCTACTCCAAGCGACAGCTTAGTTTTTTGTGTGCTGAGTATACGGCCATAATCCATTCAAATGGATTTTCTAATACGATTTATGGTTTTTCCCACTCCCCCTGGATAGTTGTGTTGCTTTGTACATTTTTTTTTGTACATTTAACTGCACTGCAAATACAACATACTCAACGTACGGAAAACTCTAGAGCATTCAGAGCTCTGGCTACCTATTGGATTTAACGTTAACTGTCCGCGCCGTCAGGACGGAATGTATGGATTCTCCCCATATAACTGCAATCACATCAATTCGCCTCACTTTGAGAAACAAATGTGTGCAGCTTGCAAATAAAATTTACCGATAAGTTGCATTTTCCATTTCAGATTAAATACACTTGCACGGAAGGACATATGGAGTGTGTATAGCACGACTACTTACCGCTGCCATCAAAATAAAAATATTAATGTAGCTAAATTATTTTTTCAAAAATTTTGTGTTTTTACGGAGATTTTGAATTTTAATTATTGTATTGTATTGTTTATGTTAAAGTCAGAACTTTTTATTTGCCCGACTCCTTAAAAGAGAGTATCCTGAATTGTCAGCCCTTGGAAAATGAAAAATTCGAATCCAGCAATTTTGTTGGGATTCGATTTCGCGTACTCATTCAAAATTAAAAAACCCTCCTCCTTAGATGCAGATTTTTACGCCTTTGGCCGGGAATTTTCAAGACAATGCTTACTCCAATAAAGTGTAAATTTTATTTATACAAAATTCGAGCTCAGAATACGGCTGAGAAAATGCTAGTTAATTGAAATTTCATTATTCTAAAATTTATGAATCCTAATCCAATGTGTATAATTTTAGTTCTCTCTCTACTTTTGACGCCGTCACACTTTCAGAATGATATTAATCTCTAAAACTAGCCGTATTCTACGTAATCTCAATATTGTACAATTCTATTAACAGTATCCTCATATTTAAGCGGTTGGTTCATAGCATTTAGCTATATGAATGGATGACTTCTGCGAGTGAGATTTTGCCTCCTAAGACACATTTGAACACTTTGAAAGAGTATTGCAAATGTCGTTGCATTGTTCTGTCTGCTCCCCACTGTGTGTGTCAACCATTTCATTCTGTAGTGCTGTTTTGGTGAAACAACCTTCTTCTGCATGAAATCGAAGCACTTGAGGGATTGAGCGAAACTTAGTTTGTGAAATAAAATATATAAAATTGCATGTCAACTGCAACACTCGACAGTTGCAAAGAACTGATGGGCTTTGCCGGCCCAAAGGATGGGAAACATCCTTCGTGCAACATGTTTTGCAAAAATTGTTACCATGAAATTTGCATTTGCAACTAAGACAATTGGACTTACCGTTGAAAGCTGCCTGTACCTCGTTAATATGAAAACTGCACACCGCCGAACCGATAAGTCCATTTGTGCTGGTTGTGAAGGTGGCGTAGAAACGTGTCTTGTCCGTGGGCAGCTGATAAACCGATTGGATCTCGTTGAAATAGAATGGGAATTCGCCCGAAATGCTGCAGTTCAAGCGTGCCTTTAAATAGGTTGCCCAATTGTGTGCTAGCAGATTTTTGCCGCCCACATCCTTTTTGCAGACACGAGCAATCCGCGAGTAGACCGCCTTGCCACAGTTGATGTACTCCACGGCGGTCTCGCGGAAGAAGAAGTAAACGTATTCACCAATGTCGAAGGAGCCCACAAAGTTGGGTTCTGCGTAGAGTGTACAAATAGAAACGGATACAGATATGTAGCATATGTGAGCAACAGTTTAAGCGGATTAGTTGTAGCCGTTGGTTGCTATTGCCTACTTTTGTGTGGGCTGCATATGAATTGAGGAATGGCTCTATCCGCCCGGACAACACCAAAACGAGATGCGTCTCGAAACACAAATCGCATTATGGCAGAGCAGGCCGGCGTACAAATTGCGTCGTGCTTGAATTTTGTTATACTTTGTTGCTCCCAAAAGGCAAAATAAACAAACTCATGCGCGAAATCACTTGAAGTGGGCCACAAAATCCCTTTCAATTTTCAATTTTATCTACAGCCAAGACAAAAAAAGCATCTGCGAGCCAACGTTTGCTTTACTTACTGTCCAACCACTTGGAATCATATTTGAGCGTGCGCTTGAATTTGTATTCCAAGCGCTTTGCCGAGATATTATACAAATCCGTGCGAAAGATCACTGTATCCGCCTTTGTGAATTCCGCATTGGTGCCCGAGTACTGTGGAAAGACACAACAAACACACAAAATCATATGAGCAATAATAAATGTACGTCTTTATTGTAAGCAACCGTAAGCAAATTTACGGAGCCTCCAAGCAAATGCCATCTTCAAATCAATACTGGAGCAATAGGAAGGTTAGTAGCTTAAAATGAAATCAATTTATTGTATATCGCAACAATTTGCTTACCAATCCGGGCAATCCACCTGGATTACCATCCTCAACGTAAATAGCAGTGGAATTATCTAGCGGGTCATAAGGACATTTCGCAATGCCAAGTCCCACACCGATCACATATTCCGACCGTGGCAAATGAGTAAGATTGGACTGGAAGTAGATAGTAGTAAACAATTAACATATAATGGTGATATTATCGTTGTACTATCAAATAGTTCAAAAGGGTCCATCCAGCTCAATAAAATACTTGACAACTTATCGATTACAAAGCTGCATTCGACAGTCTGATAAGGGTCTATGTGGCTGAGTTCGCTATTGCATCGAAGTCGAAACGTCGTACTATGTTTCAGAAAATGTTACCCTCTATCGTGCGTCCTCTTAAATTTCTTCAAAGAGCGCTGCCTATGGACAGGCATGCATGACACTTAGGCTTTTAAGTTGTAGTGGGTAACTTTACGATAACGCCGCAAACTCCAACAATGATGTCAGCTTAAAGATTAAGCTAAGAAACACGCTTGCCAATAGGTATTACCATGGTCCTATTGTTCGTGGTTCAATAGCATGGGCTGGGTCGCAGACAAACAAACTGGTTTAGTTATATAGCAATAACGATAACTCCCGTAGTCCCGTAGTATCTTCTATTGTTGATGATAAAATCAAAGAGCAGGATGCTTCTTAATGCGTTACAAAGATTCAAGGCAATTTTAAATCTCAGTTTCTACTTTTAATGGAATAAAATTGTTTAGTAATCCTTATCATCTCTAGGCAAACAACTGTGCAGGCAGTTGTTTCTAGGACTCCTAATTGCAGCATTTTATTTTGAACTTTTTATGCTCCTGTTGTTGTAAACTATATATGCGAGACTAAGCTGCAAATGTGAATCCTGTTGATGGACTTGCACCTGTTTGCAAACGCATTTTTCGCACAATGTTTATTATGCCATGACAAGAGTACAGAAGCCGGAATGACAGACTATCCAGAGTGGTGTAGAATAAATGCCATAGAAAACTTTCGAGAGCCTACTGATTTCGTTTAAGAGTCCTTATGAAAAGATACATCTAGCGAGTAGTTCACACTGATTCATATCTTAGGTCAACAAACGAAAACGACCCAAATTTCATTTTCTCAAAAAGTCTTAACAAATGTTGCAAATGTCAACTACTTCAGCGTTACGTTTGCGTTGTCATAGCGCAACATTGTCCTTGTTGGCCATAGAGATGCGTATCTGTGTTCCATTGTGGTTCGTCAATGTAGCCCACTGGCCTACTTTTGAGTTATTACTTACATAGATTACATAATCCTTCGGATTATGCGCATTGGTGCCGCAAACATAGAGTCGTTCACCTTGTTGCATGGATTGTATGACACGCACATGATTTTTGCAGTCAAAGACCTGAAAGTAAAAAGTTAAAGTGTTTTATTAAGGAAAATATTTAAAAGTTAAGCAACCGATGGAACTCCGTTACCACTTATAAGTAGTGATATATCCATAGTGTCAACTCTACTCTACTCTAGGAAGAAGCGTTGGACAAGAAAATATCAAAAAGATGATGCAAGCGCAGTTAGCTCTTGCGTAAGACTTGCTCGGTGTGATAGTGGTTTCCTTAACGAGATGGCATTAGACTTAAGTGATTTTTCATCGAGAATTTTTATGTGAAGGTTCTCGTAGTTTTTACTCATATTGGAACTCCTTATATTTATTGAATAAAATATTATTTTTTATACATTTCAGAGAACGCAATTATATCTATTATATAATTTTTTGAATAATTTAGCAAATTTTAAATGTGGCACTTATAATTTCATCTCTAATAGGAGGAAATCCAGAAAAAAAAGCCTTTTAAAGTTACACAATCGTTCGAATGATACGTAACATAATTAAATTTAATCAGGAATCGGAAATACTATCACTACAAAATGCAATTAAGTGGGGATAATAAATAGCTCCAGCAAAATTAAAATAATTTGCGTCAAATTGGATTTTGCATTGTGTTTGCTCAAAAGAGTTGATTCTTTAGGATTTTTATAATAATTAGTCTTCTGCTAGATAATTTCAATTGTTAGTAGTAGTTTTATTAATAAATTTTTTGTCTATAAAGCGATTGTGATTGTATTTTAACATTGTCTATGTGGTTTATGCTTGGTTGTGGATCTCGGCAACGTGAGAGGTAACGTACTCGACTCTAAATCGGAAGGTCGGCAGTTCGATTATACCCAGCAGCACCGATGCATTTGTCTAGCAGTGTTATGGCTTACAAATAGACGCTATTTACCTAGGAAAACCACCATAAGCTCCACCTTTCAAGCAATGACCACCGAGTCATGGAGAATAATTTAAATTATGTTTGCTTAAATGACAAGACAATACAGAAGTAGTGGAGCTAGTACATCAATATCAGAGAAATATTCTACTAATAAATGAGTCAGTTCAGTTGGTCTGCATTATCTAAATTACAAAAAGTGTCCACATGGAGTTCAGCCTACGTAGGTAGAATCGAACTACAACAATATCGAGGTTCACATTAATTTCGATCACATTATAAAAGCTAAAAAATGTATACAACAAAAAATTAATGATTGAAGCTCATTCCAACAGATCGGCGGAACGCTATCGTCGCCTTATAGCTACTAAGTTGCCACTAAACGAAGGGAAGGCTTTTTACGTGATTTTGCATCGCATACTTAGGCAAAAGTTTACTCTCACTTTAACAAAAAATACAAAAATGAGGTAGACGATAAATTCTTGGTTTTTCTATTGTTTAAACAACGTTTACGATGTATTACACACACATATATGTACTGAGTTTCTGACAATTCCACTCTAAATTAAAGTGTTTTTTCACTTGAACCGAGAATTCGTAATCTTAAAAGGGCCAACTTTAAATAGGAATTTTTATAAAATATTTAAAGAGATATGTACCCAGATATTCTTGGAATAGAAGGGAAAAAATTTCTGTAGTCAATTAGCAGCGAATAGTTGGTGGGAAGATTATCGATAAGTTATCAATTTACCACTCGCGAGCACACTTAAAATTGGACTGAGAATACACAACTTTTACTCATTTTGGTAGTAAAGTACTAGTAGTTCGGTATTCACTACGATATTCAACAATATTTAGGGGGAAGAAGAACTGTTTTTTTTTTTGGTAATAACTTTTGCTGCTTATCGTTTTGGACACATTATTATAGTAAAATACAGTACATAAATTTATGTGATTCAGTTAACCCAACTAGACCTAAAGTATAAATTCAGATACCATTTATTCTTATTGATACCAAGCTGCCACGAAAAGCAAATCTTATGTTTCTGACACTTTTTCAACCATATAAATCGCCCCATTTACCAATTCCAATAAGCTGAGCGGCTTCTAGGATTGGTATTAAGTCGTTTCTAAAATTCTGCACACCTACACACGACACCATGTATATGTACTTACATGCAATCCTCTAAAGGACACATACATGTAATGAGCACAGCTGATGCTGGCTGTGATGCTCCAAATCGAAAACAATTTACAATTTACAAGTAGAGATACGCGTAAATCGTAGAAATTGCCGTATGAAGCAACAAATTTGTGTTTTATTTCATTATTTTTTGTTTTGTTTTGCGAAATGCTTCAGAAATGTTACAAATTGCAATGGCAATGTGTGGAACGGGTGGCATGGCGACCCGCCACCCAAAGCAGCCCAGTTGCATCAATTGGCAACAATGCAACACAGCCGGCTTGCTATTACTGCGCTTCCTTGAGAGAAAATCAAGATGTGCAGCATTATGATGACTTAGACACACAGTGTATGAAGGCAACAAAAAAATAGTTGAATTGACATATACTATGTTGCAGGATACATGGTTATAAGGAGCAGCTGATATATAATGCTCCACTGTATTGGTGAAACTGTAGCTGGCAGTGTGTTGGGCACAACTAGCAACAAATTGGAAAAGCCACAAATAAATTGAAAAAGATTTCAAATGAAAGGATATGCTGTCACATTATAAACGAGTTACAATAACAGCTAGGAGCTTGCAACAGCAGCGGCAGCAGCAGCAACAATAACAACGATAGATGCCGAGGACGCTGATTTTGCAAAGGGCAGCATAAATGCGCGGCAAAGGAAGGATGCAAAGAGAAAAAAAAACCAAATGGATTTCGCGCGCTAAAAGAAA
Source organism: Chymomyza procnemis (assembly GCA_035046065.1). Lineage (NCBI taxonomy): Eukaryota > Metazoa > Arthropoda > Insecta > Diptera > Drosophilidae > Chymomyza > Chymomyza procnemis. The sequence continues at coordinate 1,805,561 of JAWNOJ010000023.1, read as the reverse complement.
TTGATGCATCGTGTAAAAGGAAGTCAATCAATGTGCATGTAATCAGTACACGTGGCTTCCTTCATATGCCTTATCCATCATATACACTTCAGGACATATTATATACAAATACAAAATGTTGCATATGCAGCACATGTTGCTTTTTGTGCTGGATTTACGTAAATTTCTAAAAGTCAGCATACACTGATATTAAACAAGTTGGCAAAAATAACGTATACGCACAAAACACTAAAGCAATAAGCCAACTTTTTACGTTTAGAGATATTACTAACAAGGCGCTTAGAAAGCAAAACTTACCTGACTCTTTCCTTTGGATACACAGCTAACCACATCATCGCGAGTTGGCTCCAAGTTGATGACATCCCGCTGTAAGTACAAATAAATAAAAAATTTTTAATTTTAATTTTATGTCAAAAATCCGTATATTCATTTTGCCGATTAGACAGACCATGTTTTTGAGTAAGTTTATTAATACAATATTCGAACTAAAAAACATATTCACCGTAGCGGTTACCCCGGTAGCTGAGGTATATTTTATTGGTAACATATTAACGTTAAGGAATTCACGTATCTTGGCAACGCAGTAAATACTAACAATAATATCAGCATGGAGAGTAAGCAAAGAACGTATCTTAGATCTTGACATGCTATTGGCCAGCAATACTAACACGCCACAAGAACTGTTGTCCTGTCTATGGTTTAATACGGAGCAGATGCATTGTTCGCAAAGGATTTAGTCTCTTCTGCTAAGGGTAGTTCGAATTAACGCCTACAAGGATGTAGTCCCTTGAATTGCAACACAACGTCTGCGTTGGCTTGGGCATGTAGCGCGTATGTGGATGAAGAAACATTAGCAAAAAGGATATTCAATGCGAATGGCAATGAAGAAAGATAAACGGAACGACTGATTCTTCGATGGAAAGACCAAACCAAGGAGCACCATTATTTCTTTGGTATAACCAACAGTAGATTGCCCAAGCAACATCAACACCTGCTGAGATCGACTGCATCCCGACAGCAGCTTGAAAGTAAGTAACATTCACAAATATTTGTCTGTTTTTTAATTTAAAATTTACATTGAAAGAGTTCTTTTGTTTTAACAATTCTTAAAGCTTTGAAATTTGGCATGTTTTGTGATTTCTGCGGGATGCATTGATACTTGATGCTCCTCTGTGAAAAACAATTACCATTTCACCTTTAGTCATATTTAAATGTAAGAATTAATAGTTTCGCCCGAATGGACTTGGTCCTTCAATGAACCATGTGACAAATGGGTTGAAATGGGTTGACACTGAAACTGACATTTGTTTGTGGCCTAACATTGTCTACGCATGGTAGATGACATTTCAAAGAGAAATGCTACAGGGCATACATTTTGCATGCTCTTTGTCAAGCTCCAACTGGCAGCCCAAAGTTCAAAGTGCGCCTCAATGCTTCTCAAGAGAAACTTGAATACAAACATATCTATATCTAGTTGTGTGTGCATGAGAGTCCTTATACCTATGTACTTAATTTCAATTCAATATAAGCCAGCTAGCTAGCTCTTAAGTGAGAGCTATGCACAGGATTTTTGCAGTCAACTCTGAGTGCATCCACACACACATGCCAGAGGAAACGCATTTATAAATTTTAATATTATTATAGACCGTCTTAAAGGCTGGTGCTAGCTTGGTGCTAATGCCTTTTGGGTGCACTGCCTTGGCCGCCCACGCATAAACAACATCTAGAAGTTGATGCAGACTTAGCTTCAGAAGACGACTCTCCTGGCTGTCCTGAGTCAGCCAGCCGCACCATGCACACCATGCACACCATGCTTTCAAGCAAATTGATTTATAAATCACGTAATGTAACGAGCTCATACGAATATTTTGAAACGAATTGCGCTCACGCACACACCCAAGTACAACATCTAGAAGAGGCAGCCGCCATCAGCAACACCAACACCACCAACACCACCACCAGCTCAGGCGCTACCAACATTGAACATAGTACATAGTGCTACATACTGTTCGTACATAAAACCAAAATCATGTATTATTTAGTGAAATTTGCATTTGGCGCATAAAGCGGCACCAGCAACCAGTGAAGCACCAACGGTGCCAGCCACATTGGACCAAGAAATAACTGTGGCAATGGCGCAAGCATTGGGAACATACAAACGACAGCATGAGTAGATCCTGAGCTTAGTGCTGGCAGCTCGGCAGGCTTTGGTAGGCACATACAAGCCAAATGATGCCCATGGCGTACATAAGTAATAAGCGAAGGTAACACATAAAATATATTGACGCATGTATGGCAGCCAGAGCAGCTTGCGGGGAACTGTGTAACTGTGGGCATCTTTGGATTTTTACGATTTGTGGCAGGTGAGTGGTGTTGGTCGGATGGGCTGCTGTTCCGTCCCCATCTTCGCGTGCTAGTGTATGCTGCCACGACGGCATTTTCATCATAAAATAAACTTTTGTATGGCATAAATTCATAAACACCCGCAGAGAGCGGGCAGGTTGCTTTGCTTGGCTGGTGGGAGGACTCACCCAGTTGCACGCGCCTTAATATGGAAACTACTTTATGGCTACAAAATGCCCGACATAACCGTGCAGGGCATGACGTGCGAATGGATTTAATGCGTCCAAAATGTCCGTCCAAAGACCCAAAGCGCGTATTAAAATGTATTTTTCTGTCACTTCCTTTTGTCATACACTTGCCAAAGGAGTCGCTTTGACAACGAAAGCAAGACGGCCGAAAATTTTCAAGTGCAATTTCGAGTTAGGCTAGGTGTAGGCAGTTCAGTTTATCCTCAGTTGACATAATACAAGATTCTAATTTATAATTGATAGCGATGATAGCTGTCATTGTGTTTGCAAGTATTTCAATAGGCGATGTTGGATTTGAAAATATCCAAGAGATGGGATTGAGGAGAAACATCTTTAAGTATGTGGCAATGACCAGAGTGCCCAACAAATATTCTGGTGAAAGTTTTATGTATTGTGTACTAGGACTTTGTTTCAGCGGATAAAAAGGGGGAAAAAGGGTATTCTATTATTTTTGATGTTTCTGATATTATTACATAAGAACCTATATATTATTTTTATAGATGAAGGTGTGATTCGGATGAGTTGATTTATGTTACAAGCAGCAAGTAATTCAGGTATCTAGCCAAGATGCTTTTGGTGTAGACAGCTATATCGATTTAATCGCTATGTGTTCTTTTTGTTGAAGTTAGTTTGATATTTCTAAGGAATTTTCATTATGCTTTCTTTATATGTTTCGATTGTAGTGACTCTACAATGAAGTTAATTTTTGAATAATCTAGAAATAAGATAAACTTTTTTCATTTTAACAGATGACATGCATATTAGATTTCTAAAGCATATTTTAATTTAGTGAAAAGTACCTAGAGAGTATTTCTGCACTCAGGATTGTTAAATCTTTAAATAAAGTTAAATTATTTATCAAATTAGTAATAAGTGTGTATATTGCACTTGAACTTGGTGCTTGATAGATATATAATAACGTCCGTAAAAGACCTCTCAAAGTAAAGCTTTCGAAAAGTTAAGCGAAATTATGGAGATGTGTGTTATGGGCGGATAGAAGTGTTATTATAGGAAGATCTGCAGAGAGCCTACCCTATCTTTACAAAAATTTACATTTACTGCGAAGCTGTTAATTTTTTTTGCTACATTCCAAAAAAAAAAAATGAAAGAAAATTCATTATACTCATTTAAAAAAAATTTAATATTGTCGTTACGAAATATTTCATCGAACTACAGCGAATACGACCAAAACTTAAATTGCATGGTATATATTTTGCTGCAATCTACTATAGTGGGCCAAATGAATTCATTAATTTATTTCGAAATACTATTAGTTTATTCAATTTCATTTTCATTTTGCAAATTTGTTCACAAATCTTTGAAATTTATTGACTAATACTATTACAGCTTCTATTCAAATATCCAGCACTGTGTGCGTACAAGAGAGAAATATGACTATTAAGAGTATTTTAGCTTTGGCTTATGTGCTAGCCACCCCGTGAAACCCTTTATTTTCAGCGTAAAGTACATAATACTAAATAACATAATAATATGTTCCGCAGCGTAGTCCACTTTTGGGATTTGACGAAAGGACTACTGCGCTGGACCAAACGCCCAACCATTGAGGTGTGTTGACAATGTTTTGCAAAAACAAAAAGGTTCTGTCGATGTTTAGGCTTTAATCCTAAATGGCCAAGACTTAACGACAGCCGGAGCTGCTCTACAGCCAAAGCTTTTTGCCTGTTCAAGTGAAATGAATATTTAACAATGTTATTTGCCGCAGTGCTGCCTGTACTTTTTGTTTTTTTTTTTACTTTTTTGTGCTTTTTTGTTTTAGCCCAAAAGCGAGATATAACCATGGTTGAGACCATGTATTTTTCGAAACTATGCAGATTTGTGGTTTTTTCTTATTTTTCATACCCTACAGTGTTCATGGGGGAATTGCGGCGAAAAACACAACAAGAATGGTTGTCATTTGATGCTTGCATTCGGACAGTCGCTCCTGGGAGCTTAGCCTAAAAGCATATACAACAACATTTTGCTCTCTTTGTCTGTTTGACATGGCAGGTTATGCAAAATTAATTGACACATATTTATTTATGAGGATATTGCATGCATTTTTTCGAGTTTTGTTTTTTATTTGCGTTTTGTACTTACATCACAATACGATGAGGATATATTTTGTAAATTCAAACGGAATACACGATCCCTGTAAGAAGAAGGTAATGTCAGCATTATAAGTAGCTGCTTACGTCACAACTTCACAAGTCATACTTACATGGCGCCCACATAGAGTGAATCGCGCTCCTCGTTCATGTGAAATGTGCGATAATAGAGCTTGCCGCAGGAAAACTCTCGAACATGATCTGCAAGAAGAGGTTAAAGAGACGTGGTTACTTAAATGTGCATTTAATCAAATATTTAAACAGCAAATTTCCTTAAGTAAAATGCAGCCAGGGCACTCACTCAAAGGGCATTAAAGGCAAAAAAAAAAAAACAAAAAAACCGAAACAGAAAACAGATGAACACTGTACCACTCTGGCCCTTCAAATCTCTCTATGTCTGGCTGTGTTTGTGTCACCAATGAGCGCCTGTCAACAAAGTTTGTGGAAACAGTGACAAAAGGCAAACAGTGTTGGCCAGGCCAGCTAGCCGGACAAAGAGTACCAGACATGACCGGCCACAAAGTAGTGTAAAAGCTAGTGGCCAAAGGATGGTGGTTGTCCGTGTTCGTTTGTGTATGAGATATCTCATTTCAATCAAATGACATTTTGACATTTCTTTTTCGGGACATTATCGCTGGCTGGAGAGCAGCAGAGCCCGCTGGACAGTTGCAAATGTAACCAAAGTGCAAGCTTTAAATGTTGTTTATTTACAGTTAGCTTTGAGTACCCACAAACAAGGGCATAAGAGTGAGCATCTAAGAGAGAGCGCACAGCGAAATGCATTTAGAAACGAAGGAACGAAGAAGTTCAAGAGTGCGACTTGCAGGGAATCGAATACTACATTACATATATATATGTATATTTTTATTTGCTTAGATAAAAGTTGGTAAAACGCAAAATTGCCAGTTTCGAATGGATATGGATAGACAGTACAAATAATACGTATAGAACTTATACATCTAATATTTTGAAAAAAAAAAAAAAAGCATTTTTCGTGTGTGCTCTACAGTTTCTTGCATAATAATGATAATAATAAATGAGATTTAGGGAGCTGCCCGTGCTTTTGTAATTATATATTTGTTTTGTGGAATTATATATTATTCTCCCAAATTCATATTTCACGATTTTTATATGCGAATACTCTCAACGATCTTTATTAGGCAATCCGATTATGCAAAATGTCACTGCATTTAAAAAAATGTGATCTTTTCAGCCCTTGTGTATAAATATGTTTTACTACAGACTTTCCTATAACACCCGAGATTTCTTAATCGCATTGTTGAAAAATCTTTAAGGTGTTAAGGTTGTACCATAATCTCCATCTGACTAGTTCCACCTTACACGAAACCCGCAGGGAACGAGTAAAATGTCACTTAGAATCCGAAGAAAATACCATTTATAGGTTTATGAAACATGTATTTTTATTACAGTGCAGACGCTACGACAAAAAATCCAGTTAGTATTTTTCAAAACTCGAATGAATATTTGTTAATTATAAAAATGCCATTGTGGTCCTACGTCTTTATGACATATATAGTGTGTAATAAATGAACAAATACTTTAAGAGTGTGCATCTCAAATCGTAATAGAGTTTTGTTCAGTTTAAACAAAAACTGTATGATACAAATAGATTTTCAATAGACTTTGCTGTTAGGGTTCCGAAGTGATAGAAAACAAACTGTTAGTTTTATTTGGTTTCTCACTCATCTTACAAAAAAAAAATCTTACGAAAAAGTGCTTAGTGAAGTTAGAAAATTTTACCGATTGTATAAGATATGTCACAATTTTCGTACGATCAAAGCCAATTAGTAATGTCAAAATAGATATTTAATTGGCTGAAGTCATAAGCCCGCCAGTTTTAAAATCTTTTGATGAAGTTTGAACAAAATCTTTTATCTACGAGACTAGAAACTATCAAAATGTCTGGAATGTAGTAACCCTGTTTTTGCAAAGGAAACTCTCTTCTGTTTCTTCGTACCTTAACAGATGTATGAGCCAATCTGGTTGAATATTTCAATTCATTAATTTAAAAATACTCTTAAGCCGACTCTAATTCCTTAATAAACAGTCAAAGAAAATTTATAATAATGAAAATCAATTTACTAAAAATTGAAAGATAGCATAATAGCATAAATAGCTTTTGGCTTTATTTACATGTCTGTTGCTATGCAAAGGATTTATTAAAACTCTCCATCAAAGCGAACGGTTATCACTGTAAGGATTTAATAGAACCCAACAAATAAAGGATGCATCAACGAGTGAACTTAAGTGAATGCTTAAACAAACTTGACCACATAGTATGTATAGGCCACCCAACACCCAACCCATTCATAAGAGAAGCAATCAATTATATTATGTTAATTTTGGTGACGTCGAACTGTCTACTCCTTCTCCCTCCCAAACACACCGAGAGACCGAGTATAGGAGAGCGAAACTGAGACCAACCGAAAGAGAGTAAGAGAGTTATAAAGCGCTGAGTGCGCTTTTCTTTGATTAAACTAATTAATATTTGCTTATGGGTATGCCTCCTTGTGGTTGACCATGGCGACTGTCCGTCCACAGTTCTGACCACAACACACATACACACACTCTGACACCCTCACATCCAATATCCAACCCAACCCACATGTCCTGGCCACACATTAGGCGTATTGTCAATTAATATGCTGTCATTTGGTTGACATTCGATGTCTTAAGCAATTAATTTGACTTTGGTTCTTAGAGTTTTGCTGTCATGTTTGTGGATCCCACAGTGTTTTTGTTATTGTAATTGGTTTAACAAGTACTTTTAGTTACAGTTTGCATATCTCAATAACAAACAAATTGTCAAGTGTCCGAGTCTGTGTTAACTCAAGTACAAGTTACTTGGTGGCGACAGGCATCCTGACGACAATTGTATGGCCTACATTTGGTTATGTCAACTTGTCTTAGGTTCATAGCTATGGATCGAACTGAGCTACAAATAAAAGTTCTATTTTTTAAATACTTCTTAAATCTTTTTTGCCAATTCACATATATTTGCAGCGGATTTACGAATATGAATGAGCGATTCAGTCAGAAAATATTATTCAAAATTTTCTTATCTGTTATTTTAAAGGGTGATTTTTTAGCAAGCTATTTTTTTGGTAAACACTTTTCTAACAGTCTTTAATTTAGCCGACTTACAAGCAAAAAGCGTTTATAAATTATTGCACTTTATTATGAACAATTTATTATAAAAATATATTAAGTTAATTTTCATTTCTCGCAAGCTTATTTCTGCTTGAAATAATTGAAATTTTTGCATTGAGGGTGGAGGCATTGCTGATTACGAATTTTAAAAATTTTGTGTCACTTGTGTGCGAATTCGCTTCACTGCAACTCTTTCCTTAGACACCGGTCTTAAGACCCGACCAATCCAATCGCATACGCTGAATTTTGAGTTCTTAAGTTTATGTGCTAAATCAATTTTACTGCATCTGACTAGTTCTCTTAAAAGGGCCACTTACGTCGGGCCAGAGCTTATTGTGGTTACAAGGTTCCTTCACGGACATTACACAGAAAAATCAAATGAATTGGAAATACGAAATATGCAAATGCTGCCAGCCTTTGGGTTACAAGTGCAACTATTTTGGATTTCCGATTTAAAGTAAATTTTCCACAAAAGCAAAAACCGAAAAAAATGTTGAGGCACATATGAAAAAAGCCAAGTATCAAGAGCATATCCAACGAGAACCCCCCCCCCCCCCCAAAAAAATGAAAACTTCATCTTTTGTTTGGCAACGGAAAATAACTACAGCAGGAACAGGAACAACAACAAAAAAATATCCTATTTTTACATATGCGTGTGTGTGTGTGTGTGTGTGTGCATACATATAAGCATTGTGTACATTTCGGGTAAATGTCCTTGCCCCAAACCGGATGTTGACTTGTATACGCTTCAATTGTTATTGTAGTCTCTTATTATTTTTTGTTCTGTTTGAAAGCTCCTTGCTACTTGTCAAACGTACTAAAGTTTTTATTTTTATTTTTTACTTTTTTATTGTTGAAACATAAAAATGGCTGACGTTTCCGATGTTTTGTTAGCACGCTCTAAACCTTTTCCACAACAAACTTTAAGATTCGCCATAGGTGAGACATACGAAAAGAATGAAGAATTTTTAAGAATAAACCCGATACCTATTTTGCTTGTCTAATTTTCTACACTGCCTACGCTTAATCTTCTGACACCTCGTGAAGGTTCTTTAACTGCGAGACTAGCTCGCATTGGAATTGATAAATATAGTTATCATAATTTTAATAAAAATAATGTTAAAAGAGATGAACTGATAATGTTACTACTCGACATTTAGAATTATTATGTAGAGCCCTCACGTCAGGCAAATTAAATCCGGTTTATTAATATTTAATGATATTTAACAAAATTATTATTGAATGTAACTTTGTTTATTAATTGTGTTTACAGAGTTCAATTTTAAGGTTTAATAAGAAATATTGGAATGAAAGTAACTACTATGATTGTTGTTTTAAAACTGAGATGGGTAAAAGTAGTACAATATATCAGTAAGTAAGACGGGCAGGCAGTAATAGAGATATTGAGCACAAGAGCGATAGCCAAGCAAATGCGTGCGAAAGAGTTTACATTGCTGAATGCAGTCGACAGAATTTTGTCAGGCTCAAAAAAATCAATCCTACTCTTTAATATTAGGATTATGAGGAATATTCTCAGATAAATTAATTAAACAGGAGAGCAAACTCATTATAGATAATGGAGACGAAAGATTTGGTATTAGAAATAAATGATCAGCATTGTAGTAAAAAGCGATTTTCAAATAGGTAGACTAAGTAAAGGAGAAGGTCACAACCAAATATAGTACCATCCAAGGAAAATATATAAAAAAGTGTTTATTTTTCGAGGTATACAAATTTAAGTGGGTAGTACTGTTCAAGATGGCGACCGATTTCACAGCGTTCAAGTGATTTATTGTCAGTTTGGTTTGGCAATTCAAGAATTAACGCCAAACGATCACGTAACATGGCGTAGATTCGTCGAATGAGATTGCCATTGTTCCCGATTTTCAAAAGCAAATTTTGTTTAACGATGAACCACATTTCTGGTTCAATGGCTACGTCAACAAACAAAACTGCGAATTGCACTTAAAGATCTTGTGATTTAACACCGCTAAAGTCATACGGCTACAAATGTTGGAAAAAGTCATAGAAAATTGGATGTCCACATTGGACTTAATCCGAGCTAGCCGTGGCGGTCATATGCCACAAGATTATATTTCGTCTAAATAAAATGCATGTCAATTGAATAATCCATTATTGTTTTATTGAAATTTAAAGTTCTACACTTCTAAAAAAAACACCCTTTATAAGGTATTCAGTTAACATGTTGGTATTTCATAGGTTTTGCACAATAAAGGGTCGAGAACAGAGTCCTGAGGGTTACCAGCAACTAAACTATACATCTTTTCACTTTTTATGGGATATCTCGGTAGAGGAGTAGTACCGTATTTTTCTCTATGCCGGAAGGTCGGTGGTACGATTCAACCCTACAGCACTGATGCCTTGTCTGGCAGTAGCATAGCTCTAAAAAACACGCTATTTATCTAGGAAAATCTCTATTGGAGGTTTCTGTTCTCTTCGAACAGCTTGTAACAAAAATATCTCCATGGTCCGCCTTTGCAGCGATGGCTAAAGTCAAGGGCAATGCATTTGTTTTATATTTAAACCTGGGAAATTAATATTTAACAAAATCTACGAATTTCTTAGCTGTTGTAAGTATGAGAAGGAATTTGATTCCCTACAAAGACTTTATATATAATAATTTAATAAATATTGTCATATGGATATTGAGACTCGACGTATAATTCGCCTCGAAAAACCCATATGTGAGATAATAATTGATTCTCGTTTTTATTTCTCATATAGACTTCTTGCAAACATCGAATGAAATGGTAAACAGTAGAGTCATAAATATAGCAATATGTTTACCAAATATTAAAGTCCTGCTATAATATGCGTACATATGTAGTACATAAATTAATTGCGCACATAAATATGCTACACTATTGTGCCAGTTCAGTCAGAAGGAGCCGATTTTTTTGCGCCAAAAACTGTAAATGTTTATGGGGCTTATTAAATGAAATCCTTGGACAAAGTTCAACGTCATCCATATTGGCAACATCAAAATCAACAAACAATAATAACAACAATAACAACAGGGGAAACGACAACAAACACACAAAAGGCGACTGCATATTTATGATGGCAATTTCAGGACATACACACACACACACACACTCTTACACACAATTGTCACAGGATAAAGACAGTGGCGCAGACAAGCCAGCGGCATATTGTCTGTCTTAGAGCCTTTGGCTGGGTTAAAGTCAATAAAAATATTATAAGGCCATAAATGTGTATATAATCGTATGAAGGATGTAGGATGTAGTAGTAGTTGTTGTTATGTGTATGTTGAGTACGTATGAGAATTCAAGTTGGCGGTTGCTTCGTTGAATGTTTATTAATATGCAAAGCAACAATAAATATGGCCTCCCTTTCGTGTCCTCACACACACGCACGCACACATGATAATAAATAACAAATTGAACGGAAGCTAATCGCAATCCATATTGTTTGGTTTAGCCCGGAAGTGCCATACACCATACCGCTGCACAATATTCATATGTATGAGCATCCCATACGTCGTTTATTTTTGTATTTGTATATACTTGCATTTAAAGCTTGATGTCCTTCGATATTAAAGTGCGTTCAGGCATCAAATTGTTTGCCAATAAAACAGAGGTGAGTCATAAAAGTGAAAAACTCCTTCGCGCAGAGTTGCCACGTTCAATTAAAAATACTGCATTCAGCTTAGCTTTATGGACGCTTAATCTAAGACCAATCAAACTCAAATTGCATTTACGATGCCTACATGATTTTTTATTTCCTATGCCAGTCTACTCAAGAATTTTTTTTTGTTTTGTTTTTATTAACCGTATGTCCTTATGTTGCCTTATGTGTATATATATATTCTCCACTTTATGACTTTCCATTTGTCTCCCAATATATATTTTTTATGCGCTACGTAAATGTGAGGACGTCGATCAAATCAATTTCTAAGCGGTCCGTTTATCAACGAAAACATCAAAAACAACTCATAATATTCAAAATTCACTGCCTCGAAGGTTAATAAACCTTTTTCGGCTTTCTAAGTATCTTATAAGCGATTTTATTATGAAAGCTTTTTAAAAAGGACATTGGCTTTAATGCAGAGTTTGCTGTAAGAAATTCTATACAGCCCTTGAAGAAGGGTAAACTGCTGAAAACTGAATTTTTAGAATACTTTTCTTTTGTATGGTGAAATATTAAAATAATAATTGATAGCAACTCGTCATTGACATGAAATTTAAAAAAAAACTAAAATAAATTCGCTCGCAATATTATTATTATTTTTACCAAAATTGCCCTTACGGCTACAAAAAATTAAAAATAAATATAATCCGAAGATACGGTTTAGAGAACATTAGGCTTAGAGGGTCATTTTTTAGAGATTAATTTTTTGTCAGCAGTTTTGAACTGAGGAATCGGTTACTTGCCTTGTGTTAGTGTCAAACACGTTCTGCATTGATCTCTAATTTAAAGACGAGTTGGTTGAGAAGTTTTTTTCCTGTAACGGACCAGTCAATTGGCAACCTATATCATGAGATTCTACGCATGTTGTTTTTTTTATTTAGTTTTTTTATTTCTAAATAAGATATTCATTACGAAATTATTTCAGAAATTGGTGCACGTTTTAACTATGAGCTAGTCATACTAAACTAGACTCAGGTATAGACCTGCTATACAAAGTAGATAAAGATATATTTTCCAAATGTTCAACAAAATGATTGAATAGTTTTTTGAAAAGCTAAATGTTGGGAACATATAGTAATTACGAGATTATGTGCTTTAATTAAATTAAATGAACCCATTTACCTCACACGTATTTGGCGAATTGCCCCTCTCGCGCTCATTTACTCTCTTGCTGACTGCAACTCTTTCACATACACAGAAGTGATTGCATACGTTTTGCCGTAGTATCTTTCTTGTAAATTTTATTCCCATTGGCATTGAAACAGCAGTTTGTTGTGTTGGCAGTAGTAAAAGTAGACGGTACTAACTCCTAAAATACAGGTGAATTTTATCCTATGAACGTTAATAACCCCTTAATGAAAATATCCCTACATTTTCTTTGGCTAATTATGAGCAATAGCTTAGTTATATGCATTGCTTGCACTTTTCACTCATCTCACTTGTGGGAATGTTTGTGTACTACGTCAGCATTATGCACTCGAGAACTGTCTAGACGTCTGATGTCTAGGCGTGCTGTTTTCCACACTTGTGAGCTGATTCTTGGCCGGCGGCATTTAAATGCAGAGAAAGTGGTGGATAGCAGAGAAAAGTGCTTTTGTAACCCAACCCAAGTATTATTTTTTTTTGTTGCTTTTATACAAAGTATTTTATCTGCAGGATTGCCATTTCATTTTCAGACAACTTGCGGAACCATCACAAAGCGGCTCACATCAGGGGACACATGTGCGAGACAGAAATAAAAGCTAAACCTATCGCGTAGTCACTGCAAAAGTATTTATAATGAAAATGCACAAAGATCAAGACTGCAGCAGAATGAATGAATGCGTGCATATGTTAGGGTCATTAAAGGAGCGACAGGTGAATATTTATCGAATTCACTAAAAGAAAATCGTTAAACTAAGCCGTCACTAATGTCTGCATGAATGTGCTCGCTCAGTTAGGACTTTAATTTTTATACTCACCATTGACTAACAATAAAAATTGAATGCAACCGGAGTCAAGGTGTGAGCAACAATTTCCACTCTGCGTATACTTTATATTCTATTTTATAGCTAAGAGACTTCATTTTGTTGCAAATTGCAAATGCAAAAACTGTGCGTCCATAAAAACAAACAGCAACAACAAACATGGCTGCTCTTTCGGTCGTTTAGTCCTTATGCTGGAGCAGCAGAGCTCAAAAGTTGGCAACAAAACCGCACTGAAATTCGGCGAGTTTTTCATTTTCGCCATTTTCCATGCAACAACAGTTGCTGTAGTTGTTGTTGTTGTTTTTGTTGTTGTTGTTGTCGTCGTATACCCTAAATGTAAGCAACATCGGCTTTTATAGAAAAAAGTGCAATAGATAGATAAATGGGGAATCGGATTCGATGTGAATCAAAATTTTCGCGTGAAATTAAACCGAATATTTTGCTGCTGGTGAATTGAATCGAATATTTAAATTTTTAGCTTAAATTTAATGCCAGCCATATTTGTGTAGGAAATCATAAAACATCGGGCAAGATAAAAAACTTGCTAATTTCATCAAGCGCTATATTATCAGAGGAAATTGCGCGCACTAAACGATAGAACGACTTCGGACTTGCCAGGCAAAAATTGCTTTTTATAAAAAACATTCAAGCAGTTCGATTTTTTAAGCAAGACTGCTGGCCAAGTTGAGTAGAGTAATACACGTTTCGTTATGTTTCATTAGTTGTGACTTCAACTCCATTTGATGATGTGCATGTGTGCGCACGTTTTTGTGACCACCATCGAGCGCTGCTTCAGCCTGGACATGATGTCCTCTGTCCGTGGTTATATGCACCATAAAAGGCTAAGCATTTTACGCTCTTTTTGTCCTCTCCACTGGCGCCCGTGATGATGCTAGAGATCTACCTTTTTATGCGGCATTGTACAAGTAAAATATAAACATTTTGTGGTCTGCTTAATTTGGCATGAATTTTGTAACCAACTCTCGCCATAGCCGCTCCACAAATGAAGTCCCAAAAAAAGTGCGCACTTCGAACAACCACGTTGCAAGCAAAACACCAGTAGCAGAAGCAAGTAACTACATAGGACTAAAGTCCGTAGTAGTATTTCTCGGCTAAGTGGATGCTTTGCATAATTAAATGCTTCATATTGTGTACGGTATGTACTTGTCGGTATTAGCTGGTTGCCGGATTATTTAATTATTTACAACGCTGCCGTATTGTATGCCTATGTTTACCGGCTGGGTCGGTCGGGGGCAGTTGGATGGGCGCCAAAGAAACTCATAATTTAAACAACTGGCCTCTCAAGTCAATTAAGCCATATAGAAATGTAATTAAATTTCCCAAATGTTTTGGCATCTTCAACTGTCTCTTAGCCCGAAAACTCTTGACCAAAAACTCAACCGAAACACTTTTGACTAAATGTTGGCCATAATAACAAATGCAAATAAGCAGTAAACGACATAAGTGCATCGAGCTTATGTCTGTCATTATATATATAATGTATATATTATATATATACATAAATTTGTATATATAGTTGAATTTGCTAATAATACACACAAATTTCATTTGGCATTAAGTTTAAATAATTAAATTATACAATATGCATTCGGTAAAGAAGAAGCAACTAGGCAACACATGGTACAACACGATCAAACAAACAAGAATTGAGCTGTTGCAATTGTTGTCCATGGATGCATAAGGATAATAATTACTTACTACAATTAGATTTTCAACTCAAACATTCTGATTAAATTAAGTTGGTGCGGAAGAGGAAAATGTGACAGAGAGTATTCTCAAAGGGAGTTTTCTGGCAGAAGTGCAAATATCAAGAGCGGAAATGAGCGCGAGAACAGCAATGACGGAAACATGTGTGAGAGAATTGACACATATGCAATGTGGGTATACTGGCAATTATGACTACTATTAGAGAAGCAAAATAAAATTTCGGTTTGCATCTCGAATTCGTCGAATTAACCCGTTGCTCTTATCGATTCTGGATGTAACATAGTTTGCGAGTCCAAGTACAAAACCTAAAAAATGCAACAATCTTTAAAAAAGTTCAATTTTAAAAAAGTACCAATCAGATAATTTGACAAGAATTTTATAAACATTTCAAGGAAGATGTTAAACATAGGTGTAGGCAGTTTTGAAAATATATCTTGCAGTATCAGAGAAACTATCGGGATTTTACCTACTGTAAAATCAAATACTTACACAGCTTATAGATAAAGAGAGGTACAGCTTTGCCAATAATTTCTGTTGCAGTTGTCCAACAATGTTAAATCAAAGTATTTAATAGTGTAACCTTAATCTGCGAAACTCCTCTTTGAAGATATTTATATGCTAAACTTCAATCGACTTCAACTTTGAGAAAATTTACGAATATGGTACGGCGAGTTGTTGGCCACAGAACTCGGTCGTCTTAATCATACTTCAATTGCTGGCTGCTGTAATTACTATTTTGATTTCTTTGAAATTTTGTAAAGCGATTATCTTTTAAGGCCTTTTCAATAAATGCATATCGAAAAAGTACAACATATGGCTTTATTTTGTATTATTAAAATAAAAATAGTTCTTAAACAAATGCGTATTAAGAAAACTTGAAACTAAAATTGCATAACTTGCTACTTAGTACTCACTTAGCTTGCTTTGTGCGATAAAACGACTTCCTATTGCAAAAAGATAAACGTTCAGAAATTTCCGCAAAGTTCTTATTTATCAAAAACTAAACAAACAGAATATGCCACAAGTATTTCTAGGCGCATTTTGGTTTTCATTTAATTAATTGAACTTTTTTAAATTAAAAGTTCACAAGCTTAATTATTTGTGAAGCTGCAATACGCTTGCTCCTTGAGGAAATTCGTATAGTATGATTTTGATTACTCTTTAAAATAAAACGCTGTCAAAATTACATAGGGTACAAAAAGCAAGGAATAATACAAAAATTTATCTGGTTGCATAAATTATGGATTCTTTTTAGTAATACGACAAGGTACACAGCTTAATAATATATTTGAAAATTATGTTACTTAAGCCCCCGGAAGATCACGTGAGAGACATAGCAGAAATCAACTAAAAAGCACGGAGTTATGCTCATTAAAGCGCATTCATTCAGAAGAATCTGGAAGAATGCCAGAGGGACCTGATGTGAAAAACCAAAACGCTCGCGAAGAAAAACTTGGCGGTGGATCCCGGGGTTGTATAGATGGAAAGTGTTGTGTGTGAAAGTACGTAATACCTAACCAAATCCATAGGTCGCTATAATTGTGGCACAATAAAAAAAGAACCATACGTAATTCAATTTTACAGAAAGCCTAGGCATAAGTGTTTCAGAAAAACACATTTGATATTTTTTTCTAAAAACAGAGTATATCATAGTCAATACATTCCATCTTAAGTTTTTGCACTTGTTTTAAACAAACTTAAAAAGAACTTGTAGAGCTTTAGCGAACGAAAAACTTAGTTCAAGATCTTTAAACATAGTTTTAATGATGGCCTACAAAACTTGGACTTGTTATTATTGTTGATTCTAGCAGTCATTGTTGTGGACTTGGTCAACTAACATTATTAAATTTCGCGTTTTGAAAAGTTTTCCATTCTTGCTGCTCGACAAGCGACACGCTTTGGGTCGGACCTGGTGACTACTTTGAAGTTAACAACTTTGTAGTGGTTAACAATAACCAACTCGAGTACAACCAATAGGTAGATCAAAGTAAAAAAAAAACAAAAATGGGACATGACACTTTCCCACAGTGAGAGAGTGTTCGACCCCCCTGCACTAAGACCCACAACAGACGTGACAACAAACCAGATTGCTGCTGCTGCCTACAGCAAAATCCTGTAACATCAAGGGGAACTTTGTTAAACACTCTTGACACCACATTAATGTCACTGGGCGACCCACAAAGGATAGTGATGTCGAGGGCAACAAAAAACAATAAGGACTACAACAACAATGGAGTACGAGTTTTAACGCCCTCTGGTCTTGACGACAAGCAGTTTTCCAATATAAGAGTGTTGCATGCACTACCGTGTGTCCTCCAAAGGTTCCGCCTTCATGAAGCAAGTGTTTCTTCAACATTTCTGTGACAAACTCATCGTCATAGAGCAACAACAACAACAACAATGAACACTCAAAAGCAAAGATTGCCTTTCCATATACCGAAGAGCGTACGGAGAAGGGAATGCGTGTTTATTGGGGTCTGTTCTGTTTGCCCGTGGTCAGTACTTGGATAACAGTTCCACTCGGGTATTTATCTTTGTTTGACTTTTATGGGTCAAGTATTTGGGTTTACATATAGTATTGAGAATTTTGTCTTTGGCGCTAATATTATGGGAGCTTGGCAACAATCAGGGGTGTAATGAGGCACAAATGGTAGACAAAAGAGATTTTCGACAAACGGAGTATGATTAAAATATTAAAAGCTTAGCTTATTACGTCCGAAGCACTGAGTTTATTTAATTTTCTTTATCTACAATACATTATGTAACCCCATGCAAATATCGTAGCTCTTTCTTTATAATAAAATGTATTTAAACATTAATACGTATTTAATTTATTACTTCTTGCGATCTGGAGCATAAATTACCAAAGATTTTATTTTTCTTCTAATCTTGCAATAACCGAAAACAAAAATACGTTTACCATATACCAAAATTTAAGTTTTTTTTAATCTTTATAGGGTTTTCCTAAGTTATATAAAGAAAATAGATATAATTTTACTACAACTATTATTAACGATGCTGCAATTGGAATTTCAGGAAGCCCTCTTTAAAATGTAAAAGACAACCATTTTAGTACACTCAGTTATGATTTTCGGACAACCAGCTGTTTCTCTAAGACATAACCGACAATGATTCCAATGTTAATCTTCTCAGAATCATCTATTGAACTGAAAACAATTGCGGTCCCTAGTTCTGTCGCTGTGCGATCAAATGAAGCCATCAACCAAATGCATGCTCATCAACCCCTAATGATTATTTCTAAACAACTGCACAACGGGTAGGAGTTTTGTACAAAAAAATAGCAGGTATACGATTTGTACTTAAAACTGAGATCAAACGTAACAACTAAATTAGAACACAGATGGTCAAAACGCATACAAAAAAACATTACGAGTAGAAGTGCAGTCAGCCAGAGCGTAAATGAGCGCGAGTGCAATAATCAAGCAAATACGTGTCAGAGAGTGCGCTGCGGCAGCATATTGTGCCCTGAGCAGGAGTGCTACGTAATATGAGGAGACTACTGAACGAGAAGGAACTGATAGAAGATAGAAGGTGCCTTTTTAAGGAACTACTCTCGAAGTGACTTTTAAGTAGAGATTAAGCCTTTTGACTGAGTCAGCGAATTCATTCGGCTTAATATCTAAGACAATTTATTAGACCCAAGTTTTTTGTGAAGATCGTAATGAAGAAATATTTATGGTTGATATTTTAAGAGTTATGTATGTCTAAAAAGTTTTAATTTTTGTGTTTGGCCAGTTGGGGAGTTGGAAATTTATGACTTAAAGACACGTGCATATGTACACTTGTATAAAAATGTGTGAGAGTGTCTTAGGGACGCGCACAATTATCTCAAGGAGCAGCTGCTGCATTTTTAAACAAGGCACGCAGCACTTCTGAAAGTTACCAACCCATGCATACCTACCATATGTCTGCTCTGCCGCTCTTTCAGTTTTTACGATATACGAGCGAATAGAGTGCTCCTGCCGGACAACATGCATATGGCCAGTTATTGACTAAGGATACGTCTATGTGTGTGTGTGTGTGTGTGTGTGTGTGTGCAACGACGACACCTATTTTGTTAAAAGTATGCGCAAACAACTTAAGCGATTCTCTAATCGCCTCACGTATCCGGGCAAGTGCTTAGACCAGCGAGTTACTACAATATGCCACCACACGGCGGCTCACATACTGTAGTAAACTGTACAATTTTCTCCTTGTTTTTCCCATTTTTTTTTATTTTGTTTTTTTTGCTTTTTCAAGCCAGAACGTGAACTTTTATCCTGGCGTTTATAACTTGCTCATGTACACGAAGACCTGCCGCAGACTTATTGGACTGATACAGCGAGGTAGAGCAGAGTGCGAAGAGTACGCGCGCACGCAAGCTACATTGTGTTTGGCATCCTCAAGCGTGAACTGTTGGAAAATGTTTACTGGACATGTACATGGAACATCAAGTTGCATAGATTCTTTGGGTTGGGTTAAGAAACTGCAGCATAATAGCATACCAAACATTGGCTGTACAGGCACATCCCATGCTGCCATTCTTGGATAGACAAGCCATCGAAATGTTGACGCGAAAAATGGTAAGCATTGTAAAGACCAATGTAACTTGTAGCATATTTGCATACTAAGGATTTACACGAGCAGAGACTGGTGGGCAACACAAGCTGGACTTAAGAGAAGGTTGTGTTCCTCGACATTTTAAAGGGCGATTTTTAAGCAACTTACTTTTTGGCAATGCTGTTTTTAGCAGATGAAGCGGTGCATGTGCAATTTCACTTACAAACGAAATGATTCCGTTTAATAAAACGGAAATTGAATAATTTGATAAATAGGTGAAAAGCATTTAGAAGAATTGAAAGAACTAACAATGCATTAACAAATAGCGCTCCATTAGGCCGATCTTTTTTAAAGGCCGGAATGTTATTGTGAATGGCGAACGTTACTGAAGGGTGCATAGATACTGCGTTGCTTAAAATGGAAGTTTTCCAATTTCCAAATACAAGATGGTGGTATCACATTTCACACAGCCTGCAAACTACTGACTCAATTGAGAAAAAAGTAAGGAAAACTGTTTCACATTTGGTAGCAGACGGCTAGATAAAATAATTTAATGTCTCTACCCATGCTCTTAAGCAAAAAGTCCACAACGATTTACGCACTGGAATTTTAAAAGTGGGTAATTTATTTATTTATGACATACCGCCCGACAAAGCTTGCCGAAATTGGACCCAACTTTTTGGCTGATTGAAAGGTAAGCGCGGCAAACATTAACTTAAAATTTTTTTAAACATTAAATTATATCGATCGATCTATGGACAATATACTGAATATAGTTTTTTATTTTAATTTTCTTGAAAAATCTTATAAAAAAGCTCTGAAAAAATCACCCTTTATACAGGCGAAAACAATGTATGTGCTAGAGGCCAACCGAATTAACCAAAAATTATCTATTATTATTATTTATTTTTTATTAAAATATAATGAAGCTATTTACTGCTGATTATTGCATAAAATATACAATAATTTATTTCCACTTCAGACTTTGCTTATAATGAGCTAAAATGATTAATGGACAAGTTCTTGCTTACTCAGCAGCCAAAAGTAATCCAAACATTCCCGCCGCCTATGAGCATGAGCATAAAAAAAGAGAATTCCCAGCGCCCATTAAAAAAAAAAGAACAAATGTTAATGACTCAATAAAGCGGCTTGGCTAAAACTCTACGGCCAGTTAACCGGTTCTCATAATGGAATCCAACTGTGAAGCTCCAAACTCATGTTTATGCCATTGACTTCAGTGGCCAAAAGCTAAAGGTTTCAAGATATTTCTGTTTTAAGCAATTGAAAGCAACTACAGACCCTTTAAATCTCTGTTTTCGGAATTATAATATTTTTTATGAAAAAAAGGAAACAATTTACGAAAACCCTTGACTAACTTTAACATTTAAAGTGCACTAAATATTTAATTGCTTCTCTTTGATAATGAATAAATTAAAATTTGTTTCTGCTGAAGTGCGTGTAAATTGAAAAATAATAATCAATTGAAAAATTATTGTTAAAACTTATAATAACACTCGTTGCAATTTGTTTGAACTTTTTTTATGCACTTCCCATAAATAAATAATTAATGATGAATGAAACCATTGGGAAAAAATTATTTATTGAATGTTTGGATTTATTCGTACATAAATATTAAGTATAGCGGCTATCAGAGCGCCATGTCATTGAAAAACAACTTGAAATGTTTAAATTATTATTTTTTTAACTATTAACTATTCTTTTTTTACACAAACTTTAACTATGTATACTCTTCCAAAATGTATTCGTAACGTTAAAGGTAAAACAGTGGATGGTCTGTTTGTTCTGTGATTTTACGGAATTATTCATAAAGAATATTTTGATGCAATCCAAATTATTTGAAGAATAATTTTAAAAATCAAAAGTTGAAATAGTTAAAGGACTAAGTTGTGCCGCAGACGGATGCAGCTGCGGTGTGTTCAAGAAACACTGGGCATTTCATATGAGACAGGATAAAACTTATCCATACAAAGCTAACCAAGGATTAAACATGGTTTTCCGGAGGTGTAAAATGGTCTAATTTACGATGTCAAGTCAGAAGTTAAGATATAAACGATTCGTTTCTTAAGGGAAATCTAAAAAGATGGGATATTAAGAGAAGTTTTCAAAACAGCTGACTGTAAGGGTTGCCAAAGTTACGATATAGGCGCTACAACAAATTGCGTGATAAGGGTATAGCTCTCATAAATATGTATATGTATTTATGTACAAACATATAGTGCTGCGTAAAATGCATATGTTTATATATTATTGCATATTTATTTACGCAGTGTTTTGTGGTGCTTTATGTTTATGTTTTTATTTACCTTGTTTGTATTTGGCATAATTCGTTTGGTCATGGGTGGCGCAACAGGGTTGCTCATAGTAAAAATTCCATGTATTCTCGTAATCGCATAATATATGCTGCACGCTGCATGTGGCAAGTAGCAGCACGGCGGCCAAAATGTGCGACAGCAGCAACATTGCGTGGCACTGATCTCACCCACGCCCACTACCACACTTCTTTCGCACAAAACGCTTTGAATTGAGTTCTGGCCGCGTTGCCAACCTCAATTGGATTATTGCGGCTGCACACGCACAAACACGAACGCCTGAAAGTCCTTTGGCGGCGGACTTTGGCGAGTTTTTGTTGATTTTGTTGCTGGCAGTACGCAAAAATAAAAACAAAACACTTTTTTTTTGGTTAAATAACTCTTAAAACATTTAAATGCGGTATTATTTTGTATTGGCTATTGTTGCTGTTTGCTGAAATTGATTTTGCAAAAGCAAATAAATTGCATTTATTTATTTGTTTGTTGTAAAAAATTGTATTTGTTTGCATTTGTTGTTATTTGTGACACTTTTTATTAGTGAGTGCCAGAGCGAGGGAGCGCGGAGCGCATAAAGCTCTTTGTTTAAAAAATACTCTTACTCATACTCCTTCTCTCGGTCTCTCACTGAAAATTTAATGCAGTTTTACAGTTTGGCGCGTTGTTATTCAATTAATTTAATTTTTAACACTTTTTTGTTTTTATTTTATTTATTTTACTTTGTGATAAGTTATTCATGCAAATGAATTGAACAAAACTCAAAATCGAACCACAAACCAGTTTCAATTTGCTTTCAATGCCCACGCATCAGCCACAGCCACAATAACAACAACGAAAGAAGCAAAAATAAAGTAAAAACAAAAAAAGCAAAGAAAACAAAAGCAAGAAAATGCCGCAAAGAGCAGACAATGCACGATCTTTGTTGTGCGTGTGAGCGAGATGTCGCATTCAGGCGTTGCCAGCGCGTTAAAATATTTGTCTTATTTCGCAAAAGTCTTAAAATTCGCTTGCTTCAATTATTAATTTAGAAAATTGTTAAAAACTTTTTTAAGCAACTGCATTCACACTACATATGACATTTGCAAAAAAAATCTTTTAACTAAAACAATAGTCAATAAGCAATTGTTTAAAAACAAACGATCTGGCAGCGCGCTTTGGCATGCAACTGTTTCCCAAACAGCAAGCAACAACTGTGCTGCGGAGTGTGCAGGCAGGCAGGCAGGCTGGTTGCAAGAGGTACACACTTGAGTTTGTTGGAATTTCAACTTTTATTCTTGTTCTTTGTATGAAAGATCGCACAAAAACTGCATTAATATAAAATATTTTAGTCTGCTTTACGCGCTTAATTATTGTGCATTAAATTCATAAGCTCAAGTTAGTTTATTTTTTTTAACGAAAAACGAATAAAATAATTACAAGCAACAACAACACAAAGCAGCGCTTACAGAGACGCAACCGAACAATTTATTCAACACACTGAAGTGAGCGGTCAACGGTGTGACCTCAAAACAAAAATGGAAAAATACCAAAGCGCGTTACTTTAAATTCCATTAATTATTAGTATTAATATACTAACTAATAATGTACGTTTTATTTTTGAATTCAATTTATTCAAAATGAGGCATTGGTGCAGCTGTTTATCAAGAAATATAATATTTCCACAGTTTTTAATAGAGAAATCACATTAGACTTCCCCTACTGGATCGATGACAGCATAGTTTAGGGAAATAAATACAAAAAAAATGTTTTAATTAGTTATAATATGGCCAGAATTGGTAAAGAAAAAAAATTTGTTTCAACTTTTTTTCCACTTCAATTTAACATTTATTTTGATCTTGGCAGAAATTAGTCATAAGCATATTTGTGGATTTCCTTCAAAAACTGAAATTTTACTCTAGCAGACTTCTTAAATATTAAGAAAAAATGTTGATTTAAGGGTAAAAAATATTTTATTATTAAAATAGAAGTATTTTTCAAATTAAAACACTTCGACGTAGTTTCCCCACTGTTACGGAGCTATTATATATATTATATATATATATATATATTATATATATATATGTATTAAACCCCGTTTTTGTTTCTTCAAAATAAAGTTTACCAAACTGGACCCCAATTTCTATCAAATCAATTATTAAATAAAATAAACTCTGCATGTGTCACCATATTCCACTCAATTCTGCTTTTATCCGGTTAAGAAACTAAACCATTTTTAGACAACTGCCAACTGTATAGATTTCGTTTCCTATAAAAAACAGATGGAATCTTATATAAACAACACTAGACCAAAGACAACTGAAACAACATTGGCATAAATTATTGTTGAAACCAGAGCCGGTGGGGCTCTCATCATTTTAATCTAATTTCGATTTACTTACTGAGAAAAATAATTCGTTATACGCCAGAATAGGCTAAGTTCTAAATAATTTATTATAAGAGAGCATGCCAATAATAATAGAATAACTTGCAAAGTGTAACTTTATTGATTAAAATTATTTTTTACCTGAAATGAATTAATAAGCGGCACAGGAATTCAAATTAATATCAAATGTAAATTCTGGTAAAAACTTGGATAAAAATATATAATATGCTTGTAGTCATTTTAATATATATATTTCCCAAAATTTCGACTAGAGCAAAAGGCGGCATGGCCAAGGTAGGACAAGGTTCAAAGAAATCTTCAAAAAAGTCTTCATTTTGTAAGAAAACTAAAAAATACTTGCAAAAATATCACCCGATTCTTTCGAAATATGTAACAACAGGAGCAAGCTTGATTGGCTACTTCTCTATTGTTGGCCAGCTGAAAATGAAAGCCGACATGGTCATGGAATGTGTAGCAATTGTGTGAAAGCCGCCGAGCCTAGCCGAATCGAGGAATACCAGTTTTCAGACAGAAGATGGCCACAAAACGTTGAAATTTCATACAAACACCTCCATTTCCAACGAGGGCGATGATGCCATTATATGCAAAAAAGGGTTTAGAAATTCTCTCGAGCTGCGCATATGCGGAAACATGGGAATGTTATAACACAACTGGCAACTGTAGCCAGGGATCTCGTCCTGCACACTGCACCGTGGGCCAAGTAGCCACTTTACTGGCTGAAAGGCAATGGTAAAGGTCTTACATTATAAAACAACGAGTCGAAAGAACTGTTGAGAGATTGCGCGCGCCTATATTAAATTATCTATCAGCTGTTAAACATCTTTGTAGACAAAGTTCAATGAGAATCGGAGTCAATTTAAATCGATTCATTTATTGAAAATCCCTTGAGATCGTTTGGTTTAATAAAGCAATGGAATTTAGCATTTGATAGTGAAACATATCTAGGCTTATTATGGAATAGATTCTTTCTCAATGTTCCAACATATTTATTAAAGAAAATTGATCCGCTACAAACCAATTTGGATTTGACACGAAACACTCAACACAACTACAAAAATCTACCTGAGTTATTGAAAATGTTTTCGATGAAAAATTACGACAGTTTCCTCAACTGAATTAAATCACTGCTGCCGAATTACTACTTTAAGTAAAGGGTAATTTGTTAAGAGTTTGCAAATTAAATAAAAAAAACCAAAAAAAAAACATAACAAATTCATAAAAAAGTTAAATATCTTTATTGGAGTCGAAAGAACGATCGTCTTTTATAATTTCCGGTAAATGCTGAACGTGGTTATTCTGCAAATATTACCGATCTCGGCGGTCAGTTTATCGGCCCCAAACTTAAAATAAACGGCTCACAAAACTTGCCTTTAAATTAGGCCATTGTTCGACTTTCTACTGCATTTTAGGTGAAAACAGTTTGCTAACATTTTACAACAGCCGTGACTATTCACAATAACGTTCCGGCCTTTTCCATGTCCTACAAATCTTCAGTCAAATGACGCCTTTCCTAGGCAAGAGTTTCAATTATAAAAGTCGAGAAAAACTAAAACCGCTGCAGCTATACCAAACTGCGCTACCAAAAAATTAATACCCCAAATATTGTTCAGTGATGAACAGAATGTAGCGCAACAACAACAGCGCGCCCATGTCAAAACAATAATAAGAGCATATGACATGCCAAGAGAAGCTGTTATCACTACTCCCTCTTGCACGGCTTACGCTCTTTGTCGCTTTGGAGTTGTCGCTGCATCGTAAGCTAAGCGCCGCCACTATCGGCGCTCTTTGTTGCTCAAAGCATAATTAATTCTCATTGCACACCCGATGCGTCCAGTCGAGTCAACGCTCAAGTTCTCGCTGCGCATTGCATGAGTCAATTCAACATAACTAATTATAGAAATAAACATAATTTATAATATTATTATTAAAGCCAAACTTGCGTTTTAATAACAGCTAACAAAAAAGCTTGTTGGCTTAACACACCCTTTATATTGGAACTGGACCATTAACTGAGCCATTAAAGGCAGCACAAAATGATTTTCTGTTTTTAGTTTATAAATTTATGCCAACAAAATTGCTCATTTGTCCCATAGTGAGCGCTGATGCTTGCCGCACGACCAAACACGTTTGTTAGACGAAATTGTTTCCAAAACGGAAAAGTATGCAAAAATTGCAGCACGCGTGGGCCACGTCCGTCTGCTTGGATGCGGCTGCAATGCATCCAGCCAAAATCATCTGCAACGTCATGTTGTTGCAACGTTGCAAATTGCTTGTTGGAGGCGGGCATGAGGTGTGCGTCTGTGTGTGTGCGTGTGTGTGTGTGGCGGCTTGGTACTTTTCAATTTCATTGCAAAGTCGTGCGGAAACGTCCCACTGCCTGCGTATGGTGAGTGTGAAGGATACTTTGTAGTGCATATGTGTAAGTGTTTTTAATGCACAGTGGTTGAAATGTTATTACCTTAAAGGCTGGCTGGCTGGCTGGCTGACTGGTTGGCTGGCTGTCGTCAATGTCGCAGACGACAAAACATTTTTGAATAGGATTCGAAATAAAAGTCCTTCTTAGTCAGACAGTTACACAGACAGACCAAACGCACGGTGGCAAGTGGTAAGCACAGCGTTGTCGTCTGCATTGGAGCGCTTTTCCGTTTTGCCGCTCTCACGTTTTTTTTGTTGCATACCTTTGGGCGGCAATTAAAAACAGTTTCGGCTGTCTGCAATTGAATATCTGCGCCAGCTCAAAAGTATGCTATGGCTTTTCTTGCCTCCCACAACAATAGTTGTGTGTGTGTGTCCTTGTTAGTAGTCCTTAGCATGTGAATGACATCGTTTGCCAAAATATTTAATTAAAAATGAAGCCGTTTATGTTTTTACTTTGAGTTTGTCTCCTCGTGTTATTTAATATTTGTTATTGTCAATGTCAGCGAGTGTGGTGCAGCTCGAGGAAAAACTCTTGCACAACAAGCGACTGCTGTTGTCCTTGTTGGCTCGTCTATTACCTTCTGCAAGCTTTGGCAGCAGCGCTGGAGCAGCGCAGATAGTCGTTTGTCGGTTTTTGTGCTTTTAAGTGCTAATGAGTTTTCGCAGCTTGCCTCATTATTCCGAGTTTCACAATTCAGATGACTTGAGTTTGTCTCGTGTGTTGCAAATTTGTACAATGATATTGTTGAGAATATTTAACACACACTCACGTACAGTAGAACACACACACTCACACACACACACACTGAGAGTTACAAAGAAAACTCGTAAAGTATAAAAGCAACTGCTTTGATGCTGTATGACATTGGTTTTTTTTTTTTTGTTTTTTGGGACATTGTTGTGCTTGTTGTTATCGTTGTCCTTGCCGTTGTCATTCATTGTTTTCTCACATGCAGCCAGCAGCAGCAACAGCAACAGCAGTGGCAAACGATTCTTTACACAATGTCAACTTTCAACAAAGGACTTTAATTAAGTCCTTAATGACAGCTTAATTTAGCGCACTTTTGCACACAAATATACCAAAAAGAGAAAAAAAAACAAAACTTTTACGTGTTTCCTACGTTCCCTATGCTGCGCCCCACCGCCTCCACTACACTTTAGTTTCAGTTCAGCTTCGAGGTAAGCACCGGTAAGCTCTTGTGAATTATTAACCGAAATAAGTACGTTTGGTAAATTTTAAGCATTTTGGGGGAAAAACAATTTTTGATAGCATTTTGATTACCCAGCTAACTCCTGCGGTTGCTCATGTTGTCTGCGTGCAACTATTATTATACATTCGACGAGTGCAAAAAAAAATATATATATACAAGCAACCACAATAACAACACAACAAGTTAGTTGTAGTGGCTGAACGATTGTGCAATACCCTGCCGAAAATATCGAGAGCAAAGCGGCGAAGTGTGTCACTTATAAGATTGTTGATTATCTCAGGCAGGGTATAGTTAATATAGGTAAAGTCATCACAAAAGTGGCTCTCTATTATATTATTGTTTTTACATTTGCTGTTTTTTACTGCTTAAGCTCATTTTTTTTTTGTTATAAATAATTACAATTGCATAATTCTATTATGATCTTTAGCTCGCCGCTAAAACCAACGGCTGCCCGCTGCAGCCCTGGCGCATTTATCTGTCACTGAAATAGGTCCTCACAACTGATACTCGCTTCGATAGCGTTACAATTATTGACGCTCTTATAGGTCACGCAACGCAACAAGGTTACGGCGTCTGCATTTTGGGATGCACGTAGAGTAATTTTCATTGATTACCTTGAAAAAGAAAGGACCATCAACAGTGACTATAACATAGAGTTAGGACGCAATCGCTAAGAAACGGCGGCATTTGGAAAAAAACATAAAGTGCTGTGTCACCAAGACAATGCACCGTGTCACAAGTCAATGAAAACGATGGCATAAATCCTTGAATTGAGCTTCGAATTTCTTCCGCATCCACCGTATTCTCAAGACCTGGCCCTCAGCGACTATTTCCTGTTCTCAGATCTCAAAATAATGCTCCCAGGGAAGATATTTTCGTTGAATAAAGAGGTGATCGCCGAAACTGAGGTCTATTTTGAAGCAAAGGTAAAAACGTACTACAAAAATGGTATCGAAAAGTTTGGGGGTCGCTATACTCAGTGCATTACCCTAGAAGTGAACTATGTTGAATAAGAAAAACAAATTTTGCCAAAAAAATATTTTTTACTAGGCCTGGTCTTGGGTCTTGTCGACCTGTTACGTGGTATAATTATAAAAGGTACCGACAATATCTTGCGTCTATTTATAAAAAAAAAGAATGAATAACAAATATCTAAGTGACATTTGAGTGCAATAGAGAAAAAACATTTAGTTATTATTAGGGAGATAGAGTGATATAGCAAGAGGACAAGTTGAAACATGTGTTTTTTTATTGTTGCCGTTTATATGAAACATTTTCCTTTTAATTAAGCCGTTATGAGAACTAAAACTCTTTGATTTGATATTCAAATAAATTCACATTCTGCCTCACAATTTTGAAGAAATCTTTAAATTACATATTGAATTAATATATGCAAAAAAGGCATAAGATTGTGTTTTTTCCTGGCAGTACCATTAGTAATTATACCATGCGCTTTTCTTTATTTTTTCTGCTAGCTTCTGCTGATTCTGTTCACATATATTATAAAAACAATTAAAGAACAAACATTTTTCTATCTAATTAAAAGTTTTGATTGATTTCTAGAATACAAAATATGTTAAGTTGAAAAAGTTTTCCAAGACTAATCTTAACAGCTTAAGTAAATTCACTTCTTTATAATTGTACAATTGTGAGCTTGAACCAGTGATGAAGAAACTATGATAATTTATATATGGGATACATTGTAATGTACTTTGCCATAAAATCAAAATTGTCAAAATTCGGACTATATATATGTATAGCACACGCTCTTAATCGTTTAAGTTTTTTTTTCTAGAAAGTTTGAGCCTAGATAATCTAGACTAGTTAACAATATAATAATTTTATATTATTGTAAAGCTATGAAAACATGCAACGAGCCCTAAATATTAACTAGATTTCTAGTTATTGGCCTAAAATATTTCAAAGGCCGTAATAAAGAGAAACAACATTAATTCATTGCGGTTTTAAAAGATAAAATTATTCTTATCTGTGATTAAAAGATAAATAAGAAATTTGTAGATATTTAGGTATTTTGTTAATGTTAAAAAATTCATCTGCTTTTTTAAAAACTGCTGACAAGTTCAAATGTAATCAACGTGTTAAAAATCATATTTTGAGTGTGTCTTGTGAAAATTCTGATCAAGCGAAAAGATTGTGAAATAAATTAAAATCGAAATGCATACAGATTATGTAGAAACTTACAAGGAATTAGCGTGAGTCCTTAAAATTAATAAAAAAATTTTTGTTAAGTGACACGGGCACAGAAAGTTGTAGCTGTTCAATATAAGTCACTCTTTATAAAGCCCCTAACTGACGTACTGTCAAAAACGTCCCAGATTAAAGACTTTTTTTGACTTTCAAAAAATTTAAAAATAATTTATAAGTGAAAAAATACTTATATTTATTATAATATAATGTTTCTCGCAGTAGAATAATTTTATCGTAATTTTATGGAGTTTAGGTTTATAGTTAAATAAAACTAAACAGCATTGAAATACTTTCAAAAAAAGCTTTATGTAAAAAGGCTTATCTACCGTATCGTGTTTCAGGATTGGAAATTTAAAGATTACCTTTCTAATCTTAGGCAAGCGCATTATCATTAATATCGAAATTAAATTTTTAAGTAATAAGGTGCAACCGTCGGGATTCCAAAGGTGTCATCAGCATTGCAAGTCGGTAGATCGTAGGATTAAGTAGCTGAGGCATAAGTCAATAACTCTGAAGAATATGGTTTGTGTATATCTATTGTGTCTTGTTTACCACGAGATTGTAAAGATTTGAGTCGAAAAAATGTTGCCTTTTGTATTTATTCGAAAAAAATGTCGAAAAATTTTAAAAACGTGTCGAGTTTGGTATCATAGGCACAAAAATATCAAGTGTGGTATGGAAGACAGAGAACGGCCTGCAGCCGTGAAATCGTTTTATAATGAAAATTTGCAGACTTTGCTAGATCAGCATTATTTTAAGACCCAATAGATGCAAGCGAAGCCAGTACCGCAGCTGTTTATTGGACCCAACTAATACGATTGAGTCTAGCGTCAAAAAGCTTCCTTCAATATGCGGAAAGACAAGATAAGATATTTAAAAGACATTCAGTTTGACGTACTCCCTTCATGTGATGGGGAATGGGAATGAAAAAGTGTTTAAACGAGGCATAAAGACGATCCAACTTTACGCAGTTAACTACTTCGGAAAGTGTTTATGAAGCGGCGTGTGTCCGTTGGTAGCGTACTCGCCTCCTCGGTTGTTCGATGGAGAATAAAATGAATGGAAGAGCAGGATTCCCAGTACTTACAGTGGCTGCTACAGGGCGCAAAGGATCACATGTTATCCACTGGACTCCTTTAGATTGTGGCTTTTAGTGTATGAAAACTTGTACAAATAGTGGACTAGAACAAGAACAACTGCCAACAACTTCAGCCAAAGAAGCTAGCAATTGCTGTACTTTGAGTTTTGGAAGATGTTCCAGTTGTTGTTGTTGTTGTTGTTGCAGCAAGTTGGCTTACTCAAGTTGCTCCACAAAAAGATTTCGGTGCACTTTGCTGCAAGTTGTCAACGCAGCAGCAGCAGCAGCAGAAAAAATGGTTGACCGAAAGCGGCAGCAGCAACAACAACAATTTGACTTCTGCCAACTGTCAGAGCCAAGCAAATGGCACTAAATATTAAGTTTGCCGTTTGGAACTTGACCAAAAAAAAAAAAACAACAACAACCAACACACACACACACACTCTTGAACTCACACACACAAAAAATAAAAAGAAATACCTCAGGAAAAAAAAATAAAATATAAACTTCTTGAAGTTGTGGCAAAGCGCAAAACTTGCAGGACGAACTAATGAAAGCTTTTCTTCGTGAGTATGAGTGCGTGTGTAAGTGTGTGTGTGTGCGACGTGTGTGTGTGTGTCTATGTTATTGTTGCTGCTGCTGTTGTTTTTGGACTTCACCGCAGAATTTCTCATGAGCTAACGCCACTTGTTTCAAGTTCAATTAATTTTAAGTGCGGCGGCCATTGTTGTTTTTACTGTGTATCCTTTGTTGTTGTTATAATTGTTATTGTGGTTGTTGGTATTGCTGTTATTGTTGTTGTTGTTGCACACCGACTATTCGTTTCCTTAGATGTTTACTTGCAGCGAGAAAAAAACTGGCTACAACTTTTCCAACGACATGCAATGTCAGCGCCTTTGTTTATGCCATAAATATTGCAACATATTTTGCATAATAACAAGTTGCAAGGATTATATTTATTTGAGCACCAATCGTTGTTGTTGTTATTATTGTGGTTATAGTTGTTGTTGTTGTTGTTGTTGCTGGTATTATTATTATTATTTGTTATTCCAATAGACCGCAACGTAAATGCCATTAATTGCATGTTACGCAAAACAACTACAACCGTGTGCTTACAGTGAGCACATAAATTATTCGGACATGGTTCAATTTGTTGTTTTTTTGTACAGTGCGACTAAAATACTGAGACAACAAAACTTCAAATATTGTTCGTAAAAAGTTAAAACAACAAGGATTCCAACTGACTATGGTGAAGAATGCACATAACTCTATAAATGCCTGCTCGAAGTGAACTGGAACTTACAGTTTATAGCCGATTCCGAATGAAGATTTATGATGTCGATGACAATGCTAGGTAAATGCACTAGTGCTGCTGAGGGTTTTAGAGGCGAATACTACGCTGCCAACGACAGCTTTCATAATTCTGAATAGAATCACACCCATTGTGAAAGCTTGCATGCATGAAAAACAAAAAGAATTCGGACTCCGGCGGTACTAGAATCGCCACTATTCGTGGGTATTGATGGTGTCTCTATTACGTTAGTTAGAATAACCATCTGGGATGGTTTCAGATATAATGGAGTGTCTGAGAATATCACTTATATAATCCAAGACCTTTGTCAAGAAGTGCTATGCTAAATGTCTAAATTTGAGATTGGAAATGGATATGTTATGTTATGTTTTATAGTCGCTGCTAGAGGGTTCTTACCGAAAGCTGCATGATTTGGACTAATAGGAGTGTTTTTTACAGAAAACTAGTAAAAAAATGCTTCAATCGAGAGCATTCTCAGACTTTAATTCAATGAGTAAGCCATTTATCGATTTTTTCAAAAGACGCGCCATATTCTACGCAATATGAGAGGTTTAAACGCATTAGTTATATTCAACAAGTCTCCCCATTAATGGCAGCAGCTTCATCGCTAAACCAAATTCGCTATTGAAAATCGGCAACAAAGGCAATTTTGTTTTGGGCTCATTCGATGAATCTACGTTTTGCTTGTTGATCGTGAGTCTATTCGCAATGAATTGCCAAACCAAACTGAGAATAAATCACCTGACATCTATTAAATCGGTTCCCAACTTGAACAGCAATGCCAACTTAAAGTTCTGTACCTCGAAAAAAAACCCCTTTACAACGAAATTTCACATTTAGAGAGATTTGCTTATTTAGCAAAAATAATATTCCATTTTTGTCGCGATTTTTTAAGACCTTTCTTCAAAGCTACCTTATCAATATTTGGGATTTATTGAAAACGGCACTCAAATAGGACGGCAAGTTTTTCAAGCATTATCTGTATAATCTATAACTTGTAATCATTCATTCATTGAGTCTATATATATAAGTTCGATTCGTATTAAACAGATGGCTCGCCTCTACTTGCAATTACTTATTTCATTGAGAAAAGTCGCAGAATAATTGGAGTACAACAGCATATGCTTCTGACAATCCATTGTATTCTACGTTTCTTGCAAAAAATATAAAGCAGGCAAGTATTGATAATTATTTTTTAATGGAAAAAAGTGCAATGTAGGTCACCGAAGATGCTTACTGTACCATATAGGGAGTATGGTTTCCTGGTTTTGCCAGCACATAGTTGACCACACCCGCTTAAACTTACCATATCAATGGCAATCTTAGCATGACCATCGAACCATAAATTTTTTTTTTTCGATTCCGGCAAAGATAGAATGGCTTCACCCAGCTTTGCATACAACTTGTGTTTCTTCCCGACAGTCACGATCTAGTAAAAAATGCTTTCCTTTCAAGTCTTTCGTCAAACACCTAATTTTATTTGCCTGTAAATAAATTCCTATGATTTTTAACAAATGAAATCTGTTTGATGAATCATTTCCTAAGTTTCTCCAAGTTCAGATTACACTGGCACTTGGATCGAGATACAGTAAATTCTCCTCTTCGTTATTTTCCAGCTTTTCGTGTTGGTTAAGACGCTCTTTCCTTTCGTTGCTAAAACTAACAACTTGGAAGGGTCGAAACAGAAGCGGACGCCCTTCGATTATTGTAAACAGATTCCAATCTTCTCAATAGCAATAAAACGGTAATATAACTTTTAGGTAATACAAGTATATAAATAATTTATCCTCCACTTTACTGTTAATGCGGCTTTTAAAGATTTATTAAAAAATATCTAGAATGTTTTGGACTTTTACTGTATTCAGAATTGGATTGAAGGTACAATGTCAAAGAATAATGATTTGTTTTTCAGTTCGATTTCTTGCTGGAATTTTTGAATAGAGCTGAAACTTTTCCGTACTGTAAAAAGTTGTATCGAAAATATGTTTGAAAATATGGCCATGCTATGGAACAAGTTTAAAATTCCTAAAAACTCTTACCCTGAATCTATTGTAAAAACTTTAATTAATAGGTTTAAGAAACAATGTAGATTTATTAACGGATTAATTGACTATGGATGGTGCATCGTGTCCAAATCGAAAAAATTAAGTTCCTCGAAATTTATATCGTCGACTCACAACAAATTTGGACATAGATGTATAGTCATCCTCTTTTTCGGTTTAGCTCTGAAATGTATGATTGCACGAAGCGCAATTCTGTCAAGGATACCAGCATTCTCTAGGGAAATGTGTATATATATGGTGCAATTTTTGGCTAGTTCGACATAAGCGTAGTTCGCCGAAATTACATGTCTCATATCTATGGTTTATATCTTCGGTGCTAGATGGTGCTAAAGTTAGTATTTTAAAGATTATCTACCATTTCGGTATCCTTTCGCACTTCCTTTGCTATAAGGATATAAGAAGAGGTTGTAGTTAATAGTCAAAAGAATCTTAATTTATGTCTTCCATAATTCGAGATAAATGATGCGATGCAAATTTCGGAAACTAGCAGACGTGTAGAAAACAGCAAGATCTCTTTAGCGGCTTTGCAGAAAGGCCATTTTGGTATTTTTCAAAATATTTCATTTGATTGCAGCAGACAATATATTTTTTGCTAAAATAATTAGCTATCTACATAAAAATTAATAACAAATTATTTATTTCTTATAGAAAACAATTGAATGAAAAATCCAACTTCGTGGTGCACTTCAATCGAAATGAAATGTGTATCGAAAGTAAAATTGTGGATTTGAGAGCGAAAAAACAACATTAAATATTTTTTTATTTTCCACTTTTTGATTTCACATATTTTTTAGTTTAAATATTAACAGCACAACCGGAAAATCTTTAAAATAAATTTCGTTGATAAAGTATTTTTTTAAACAGCCTTTTAATCAACTAAAAATATCATAAAAACCTATTTTCATATTTTATTTTGTTTTGTTTTTGGATGACCGCGTAACAGCAACAATAAAAAAGGGAGAAAAATATATATTTATATATATATAAAAAGGAATAAAACACTGAACTCCTGCTAAGCTCTTTAATCGCTTTTTACGAACGTGGAACTAAATTAAAAACCTTTTAATTGGGAGTACTTTTATTTTTAATAGTTTGCGTTTTGGCTTTTATTTTTTATTTTTTTATGTTGATTCAGTTTAATATTTCGTTTTTTTTTATACAGTGCTTAAAATTAAATGTGTCTACGCTTTTGAAACTATTTGTTTTGCCTGATGTTTTTATTTTTAACATTTTTTTGTTGTTATTTTAATATTTTGCTGAAATATTATACAAAAATATATATGCAATAAAATGGGAGCAAACACACAAATGGTTCAAAGAATTTATGGAAATATGTTAAGCTCCTCAAAGAGTTGGCAAATGGTATTAAATATGCAATACGTTCAACAAATTTGTATTCTAATGCACACTCTCTTCGCATTTATAGACTAAGTTTGAAGGTTATTTTTTGTTCTAAAAAAATCACAGGATTTGTAGAGGTTGGCTGGGTATCCTTATCACATACGCTGCTCATATTAAAAAAGAATGTATAAGTTATTACCCAATCGGCTCATATTGACTTGCAAGTGCTGCAACAATTAAACTGCTTGACGACAGTCAAACGGACATACTGCGGTGAGAATTGGAGTTATAGCAAATAATTATTCGCAAACATAATTACATTATTTGCATTTCACTTTTCGTCAAAAGCAGATGTTTGTCAAGACTCGTATGCCTTTAAAAAAAATTTTTACGTTTCCTAAAAACGAACTTATTTCAATCCTTATTCTTCCGAATTCTTCATATTCTTCGAAAACTATACTCACTACAATTCGAAATGGCAAAGAAAACGCTTTTTATGAAAGCCAGCGTCTTCTCCGTTTTAAGCCTTTAAAAACATTTTTGTGAAAAATAGTAAAATTTTCGTATTAATAACGTAAAAAGTGAGAAACATTACATCACAAAAGATATTGTATGTATTTGCATTTTTGTTTAAACACAGCCTAGAAATTCATCATACAATTTATGCATAAGCTGTTCTTTGCCTTGTATATCATTGAGATACTGGGTAATGATAATATGAACCAAAAATTACACGCACATCCGATCTTTTTATGAAAATATAGAGTCCAGTATCTTTTTATCCAAAAATCTCGTCATAATCAGTTCCTAAATCTTTTTGGAAATCCTAAAGCTTATGTTGATAAAACCCTCAAACCTTTGTAAAATTGATTAGCTTAATTTTTACTACTCTGAAAATTGTCAAAATTTCATGGTTACCAAAAAACATCCCCTTCTGTGTCCTGATTAATATATTGAAATAACATTCCCGCTTCTACTACCTCCATGCTAGACATTATTGATGCTCTATCTTTTGATGTACCAATAATCTTTTAGTTCAAAATCAAGTGTTTTACCCATTCTTGGCTTCGATAACTAGGTAAGGGAGCAATCAAGTAGCGTCATCATCTTAATATGCGTGCAGAAATATTTGCGTTACCTTTTAAGGATTATTCCCGTAAAGAAAGTTTAAGTGTTGCGGGATAGGAAGGGCATAGGAATATAAATCGAAGATATTTTCCCGAGTACAATTCTATTTTTCAAAGGGTAATATCTTAATTATAGACGTTGAAATAAAGGCTGTACGAATATATTCTCAATACACTTAAAGATTAGAGCCACATATCATTCGAATATCAAGTAGGAGTCATTGTATTTGCCGTTGACGACTTTTGATGGTCTCTTTAAGTAGAGCTCTGAAGCAGTTCTTCTGATGAATTTATCTTTTTCAGGGATACAACTACCGAAGGACATGCTATTCTCTATTCTTTTAGTGATTTTGAAATCGGTGAAGTGGACTCAAGACTTCAAAGATTAATGCTACTATAAATCACAAAGTAGTATCATAGTAGTTAGTCTCTATTATGAGACATTTTCTCAATAATGACATTACGGAAGGATATTGGGTGGCGTAAGAAGTTATTATTTTGACAAACTGCATGCCGAAAGCTCCAGTCTTATATTTACAGACGTTTTACTAGCCTATAAATATTCTCTAAGTTAATAATCAACTATTTAAAATTTGTTGATAATTCAAATAAGAACGAATCGAAATTCTTGCAGTTACCAAATAAGAAGGAAAACATTTAAAAATCGTTTATTTATTCTAAATGGAACGTTTTCAAACAAAATGCATATAAAAGTTGAAACATAAATGTTAACTTAAATTTTCTTAAACATAATCTTGAACTACAAAATGTCCTTTTTCAAACATCATGTGCGTGTGTGTGCCAGACGGTTCATGCACGCGACAAGGATTAATGTCGCCGAACATGACGTTTAACGCTGCGGCATAAAAATGTCGGTGGCCTTAGCCTTGTTGCGCCTATGCAGGAACAAAAGTAAAGGATGTAAGCGGCGACACTGATGTCTGTCGTGACGTCACAACCACCATGACGTGTCGTCGACAAAAGCAACAGGAACAAAACTCGTAAGGAATATGCGCCAAGAGCCAACAGGCAGTCAGCGATAACAACAAAAGTCACAGCGTAAATCTCGTCTAGATGCCGTCTGAGCTGAGCCACAACAACAAGGACGATATCAGCAACAACAACAAGCCGCAGAGACATAAGGCAGTCAGGAAGTTTGTGGCAAGTCTAGCTCGTCCGTCTGCAACTTGACGAAGCTAAACAAAAGTTTTTAGAGTTTTTGCACTTCTATTTTTTTTTTTCTGCTTTTATTTTATATGGTTTTTGTTAGTACTTGTTTTTTATTTTTTCTTCCTGCTGAGGAGGTTTTTGCTGATGCAGTTTTTGTTTTTATGGAGTTGCTAAAACCCCTAACCCACCCACTCGGTGAGAATGATAGAGAGTGCGAGTGTCTGTGCAATGTTGGTGCATAATTAAAAAGCCATTTCGACGATGTAGTTCAACTACTTTCGGATTTATATTGTGTCACTCAATGCAAATGCAGCAGACGGTGTAAAATTCGTTGCATTTTAAATGCATCAGCACAACAACAACATGAACCACATCAACTAAAAAAAAAAAACAAAAAGAAAAAACGTCAGGGTTGCTCTCAAAACATTGAAAAGAATCAACAGACTAGAAGCGAAATCGTCAAAGCCCGAAAGCAGTGCGCCACAACTTGTTAGTTTCGAAAAGCGTTCAAAAAAAGAAAAAACAAAATCCCCACTTCCCCCCAAAAAATACCACTGATTATGTAGTTTAGTTGACAACAACAATAACAACAACAACAATAACAACGTCAACACACAAAAAACACAAGTTTTGGTTCAGGGCCAAAACCACATCTTAGCCGGCATCAAAGTCAGCAATAACCACAACCTGACTGCAACTTTCTGAACTCTGCTCACTTTTGCAATGTGACGTCACATGTAATTGAAATTAACACAACAGAGCAGCCAACCATCGAGGAGAGTAAAAACTTTTCAAAAGGTGTTCCCGGCCACCAACCACCACCCATAGGTGAGTGAGTGCTAATGAGCTGGCTTCATGCAAGTGAAAACCCCAATTTAATAAAATATATAGCTAACCACCAGCACACTCCCCCGGCACACACACACACACACACCATTCATCCATCCATCTATCCACACGACCAGATTGTGCCAAAGTAAAAAAAAATTAGTGTCAAAAGCATGCATTCATTTCCCGGGCAAAGATGTCAGCGATGCAGCTGACCGCATCAAGGTGTGGCCCTGGTGTCACTTAGGAGCTGCAACCAAAGTTGCCGCAGCAACAGCAACCGCTCAAAGGCATTGCAAACCGCATGCTAAAAGGTACACACATCGTAATATGATAAAATAAAAAGTTCCAGGTAGATAAATTACAAGTTGGCCAAATAAATGCAAAGGTATAGCCAAACTAAGAAAAATCGTGTTTTCTTTTAAGTATTTGCACTCTTCAAAGCAGAAAATATGTTAATTGTAGAGAAAATGTTGTGTATTATAATATTCAGTTATGAATAGTATAAATTATAATATTCAGAAAAAAAAGTCTTT
This sequence comes from Chymomyza procnemis, assembly GCA_035046065.1. Classification (NCBI taxonomy): domain Eukaryota; kingdom Metazoa; phylum Arthropoda; class Insecta; order Diptera; family Drosophilidae; genus Chymomyza; species Chymomyza procnemis. The sequence continues at coordinate 1,765,765 of JAWNOJ010000023.1, read as the reverse complement.
TAAACTAAAGAAAATGCGAATTTGACAGTATCCAAACTATCCAAAACTTCTTATCTGGATTTAACTCTACTTCAATAAAGTCTTCTTGGTTATCTGTAAGCTTTCATATATAAAAAAAAGTTCAAGTCCTTTGCACGTTCTCAACCAAACTTCAATAGTGCCTCAAAGTTTAAGGTACTCTTCCTACACTAAAAAAATAACCAGAATTAAAAACTGAGATATCAACATTATTTTTTTTGTCAAAATAGAAGATAAAGATTTGGCTACAACGTGATGGTGGCACATGCACATACCACCTAAACTTGTGACCCAATGAAGAGGAATTTCACATTTGGGACCAATCAATTGATCGATCACCTAGATAATCAGTTTAACCTCTCTATACTTTATTGTTTGGGGTTGTGATATTTTGCAGTGCAGGCTCGCAACTATCTTGCAGTTCTGTCAAAAATAGACACTGAAACAGTATTGACAATCTTTTGTAAAAACTGTGGCGGATCTTCTTTCATTTAAGAAAATATTAACATTAACAAGAAAATAAACTCGATAAAAAACCAGGTAGGAAGTAGTAAAATTTCGAAGATTAACAACTTCAAGAAAAATGTATATGGCATTACGGCAAAGGTCTGCATTTCCTTGCCAATATTGTCAAGTATTCTATTCTTCTTATTCTATTTCGATTGTGGGAATGCGATTTCAGCAGTAGACAGACCCAGTTGAAAAATTTCGTTTTTTTGGCAGTTTTGTATTGGTAGATCTTAGGCTGTGCGTAAGATACAATAGGATTACAAGGTGACCTATATGTAGACGGATTGATGGCTGGAGGAACACCTTGTTTATACATGCAAAAATAGGTAAAAAAAACTTTTGTTCATATGGTGATCAAAACAGCTTAGGCACTTCTTCAAAAAAAGGCCCCACGATGTTACCGTTTCGTTTGAATTTACTCCACCAGGAGTTGCCATTTCGCTGGAAACTTCGCGTGCTATCTGATCGTAAAATTAAGCAGAAATCTTGCTATTGTAGGTATATGATATTGCGGTGGACGAAACGAGCAATATCTGAATCCAAATCCAGCGAGCTGATTTCATCCCGGCATAAAGCCACCTCACTCCGAACACGTACTAAAAAATGTACGTGATGGTACCGACCATCTACTTTCAACAGCTCTAGCAGCAGTGAAGAGTCGAAGTCAATGGCGGAAGGTAAGTTCACCCAAATAAATACAAATATTCTAAGAAGAGAGCTGAAAAAGATAGTAACAGGATGTTCCTTGAGAGCAGCAAAGGTTGCTAAAGATAGTAAAAGGACGTTCGTTGAGAGCAGCAAAGGCGATGCCAATAAACAAAAGTGGAGCAAAAGCCAAACGAATTAATTTACCAGGGAACAAGAACACTGGCGGGATACTAAAGAATTTGGGTCAAATGGTAGGACCTGGCAGCTTTTCCTATTTACCTACAGGCGATAGTAATGTCAGATTCATTACTCTTAACCAGCTGCGAACCACAGCTAGAAAAGCCGTGAGCTCAGACAGTAGATTTTGCCGAATGCAGTTCATCTGCTAGAACTGTGGCCACTGGCACGATACTGATGGTTGATTGAACCATTAAGTTATAGTATCTGAGTATGGTCTTAACATTTTTCAATTCTAAATAACGAAAAAAACCCGTCGATGATGGAATTTAATATTATCATAAGCATAAAATGCGGGCTCAGGGGGGGTCTAATATATCAAAACTTAACAATAAATAAAAAGGTAAAAATTTTGTACTTCAAGACAATTGCTGGAAGATTTACAGACTATGGGCCTGGGATATTTTTTAAGCTAACGACTAGATGACGCTAACCACCGACTAGCGCTTGTATATATTTTTTTTCTGCGCGCTAAAATCAAAACATTAATGAGCTGCAGTTGTTGTAAACCATTAATATTTATTCAAAACTTTGAAGATAAGCAACGAATTTGTTATATGTCTTATGCACTTTTAAGTACTTCTTTAAACTGTTAGCATTTGAAGCAAACAGCTGCTAGTTTTTAGTAACTTTACTTGCGCATCCGGCTAGGTGGCGCTACTAACTATCTAACTTTATCTTCACAAACAAATTTTCGGGCGCACAAAAGCAATTTTAGAATTCAGAGATGGACAAAAGTTATGCAAGCTTTCGTTTTTAAAAATAAATGAAATGCGGTCATTGGGAGTGCAAATGAGAGCGAAAGCGACAATCGGGCAAATGCGTGCGAGAATTCTGCGACCATATAACTCCTGAAAATATTTTTAATTATTTCTGTTCATTAGACAAATTGTAATTGACTGATGTATAAAATTATGATATAGAAAATATTGTAAATTTCGTGAAAAAACATAGAAAAATTCCTACAAGCATATACATTCCAATATTTTATAATATACCATTCCAAATTAAACAGTTTTTGTAATTAAAGAAAACAATTTGTTCCCCAATCCAAAGTCTTTCAACTGCTGTCAAGAGCATATCTTATAAAGGGAACCGACCTACTATCGCATTCGCTTCTATAAATCATCCGAAAGAATTTTAATTCCAAATGTCAAACTCATATAACAAGGTGAGGGACTCACTCAACCACTCACTTGTGCGTTATGCTTTCAATAAACTGGCAGACTGGGTTGTCCAGTTGTCCTGGAACAAGTTTTCAGTTTGTTTGGTTGATAGACCGAGCGGAGCGGTTTGTTGCAAATATTTTGTATTGTTTTATGGACTTTTGATTTTTGTTGCAAGTTGGAAATGCAATTTCAATGCTCGTTCATAATGCACCTGAGCAGCTTTTGTATGTGCTGTATTTTGTTTTTCGTCCTTTTTTATGAAAAGGATGGGTTTGCTACGGGTTCAGGCCTTGTTGTATGGCATTTTTTGTATAATTGAATTTTCAAAGGGGTGAATAGTGACATTTAGCTTCAACTGAAATAGGATGTGGAGTTTTTATTTTGTAGATGTTGACTCAAACTCCGCAAACGACAGATTATTAATTTATCAATGTCGTTGCAAGTTGATTTTAATGTACTCGTAAGATTTCCTCTGTGTTTGCTGCATTTGCATTTCCGTTTCCGTTGCATTTACAAAGAGTTCCTGTTGCAGTTGCAACGAGTATTTGACTGGTTCACAGCATTCGACTTGTTATGCAAAGTTGATGTTGACGTTATGCAAATTCCAATGCAATTCGTACATAAGTTGTTTGTTATAAACAACACACACACACACACACATGAGACATATATACGTATGTACTCTTTGCATATATGTAAATAATACAATCAGAGTACTTTATGCATATAAGTAGCCATGTTTGTTTTCGGTTTCTGATGCTGTTTTAGTACTAGTTGAAAACTGTACGCCCCTTTATTAGTTGAAACTCTACCTAATATTGTACAATAATTTATTATTATCTATTTTCATGTTTTGTAGTTAGTTTAATTCACATATTCACTATTTCAATTTATGCATTTTCCAATAAATTACAATTTCATTGAAAATTGGCTGCATTTGTGAAATGCTTTTCAATTTCAATAACTTTCGTATTTGTTGCTGTATTGCGTATTTTGCATTTTGCCTCAATGCAACTTCAAGTGCCACACATAGTTTTAATTTGAATTTGAATTTGAATTTCGGACAAGTGCTATCTGCTTAATAAACTAACTGATTGATGTACATGATGCAGCATATTTTAAGCAACCTGCTTGAAATATGTTCATTTGTTGAAAGTTTCTATTAGTTTGTCTGTCGTGCAAAGCGGACAAATGTAAATTTTTGATTAATTTAGTTTAAGTGCATGACATTTAGAAAGACTACATTTCAGACTTGTTTAAGCGTTCTATTCATAAGATTATACTTTGGCGCGTTACCTTTTCAATCGAACCATCAGAACATGACGCAACGTATATGAAGCTTACATCTCAAGTAGATTGAATTATAACTTTTTTCGGCTGCTCCTGGATCAGGTAGTCATAGTTGTAACATTTTTGACTGATCAAAGTAATTTTCCACCTGCTTGACCTCCGACCGCTTGCTGGAACTTGGATATTGCTTTTTAAGCGGTGTTCTCCAGCGAGTACCTTTACCAGATTTGCAAGTTGAAAATTGCCAGTTTTTTCATATATAAAACATTGTGATTTCAGTGGATTTACACATTTAGCCCAACGTTATTTCAAATTATGAATGCCATCCCATTAAACCCTTTTTTTTTTGAGGCGAAGAATCCGACGAGCCGTTTTTCGACTTCTGGAAGTGAGTGTCCCATAGGTGCAAAAATATAATAATCGGATGGGGCAAGGTCTGAAGAGTACAGCGGGTGGAACAAAATTTTCCAATTTATTCTTTTCACCGTGTCTTTCACCAATTTAGCTGTATAAGCCGGCGCGTTATCATGTTACAAGATAACTTTGCCATATCTTTGGCAAATTTTCGGCTGTTTTTCTGCCAAATTATTGTTTAAATTGACGGTTTGTTGTCAGTAGCGATCCATATTAACCGTTTCACCAGATTTTAATAAGTCTTAGTATAACACATCTGACTATCAGACTGGTCCCCCCAAACACTGAGCGATTTGGCTTTGCAGTCGATGAGCCAGCCTCACCAGGCCGAAAGCCATGCTTTTTTCGATTCGGATTCTCGAAATACTATATATATTTCAATTTTTAGACCATCATGATAATTTTATGCGGGAAAGATTTTCTCTCAAACCATTGGTGAAATAAAAAAAGCAGCGAACGCCGCAAATGCAATTTTCTTGGAACAAAATTCGACATGTTTTCGGTGGTAAACAACAACGACGGTATTATTTTGACGAAATATGCCGTTTTACTTTTAAAGGTTATGTTCAACAGTAACTGATGACACTTATATCAACCAACTCAATGAAATGTATACATATTACTAGCGACATCTATCATTCAAACCGGAAATTTTCAACTCACATTCCTGGTAAACAGTATGTTTGTTCTATATTTTCAAGCTTCGTCAAATCTCCCTACTCTATTGCAAGAATTTAATAACTAACTGTGTATTTATTCAGAACATATATATATCTCACATGTAATACACGTTGGTGAATAAAGAATTGCCTTTGATTTTCGAGATCATAATAAATTTCAAGCTTTTAGATTTAAAGGTAAATTCCCTTTTTTTTTACTGATTTGTCCTACCACTCCCTCATAAAATAAATAGCTGCTCACGCCAATAGATTCTTCAAAAGCCGAAAGCTAATCACCATCAATAAACCTTGAACCATTCCACATGAAGTATTGCATACATTTTCGTACTACCACCCCAATTGGTAAGAGTATTTGTAAAGAGAACTTTCCAGCCAAATTCGCAATTGTAATAATAAGTTCTATAAATGCCAAAAGCGCATTATTAATTGCACAGACAAGCATTCCGAAGACTAGCAACAAGGAAGTCATTCAGTCAGACAAACAATCGAGGTACGGGAGGACATTCAAAAACCAAACGGCGGCAACCGTCTTTGGACAATGGCACTTAGTTATTGTTTGATTCTACGTCTGTCTGGCAATTTGTGTAATGCAAACAATGCCAACCGGTTGGACTTGCAATATGGTATGCTTGTTGTTGGCCAAAGAAGAAGTCAAAGTCAAAGCGGCTTTTTAGCATCCATTAAGTAGGCTTAGAAGTTTCAGCAATAGTTCAACATTGTTTGCACTTAAGCGCATTAGAAAATGGCAAGAAAAATTGCTATAGGTACAGTTGTGTTTATAAAAATAGTCGTGCAACAGCTGAAAGCAATTGAAACTCTTGTTATGAATAATTTGTACAAATGCAATAGGTATAAATAATTAAAAAGTATATATACTCTAATTCTTGTTTTTGGAAGTCAAAGTAATTCAAAAAGTGATTTAGTTGAAAAAGTTTTTTTTTAACGAGAGTAAATAATGACATTTATGTTGGATAACGACAAGCTTGTAGTTTGTTCGATGATCCAAAAAATCTAGAATGTAACAAGAAATTAAACAATTTTTTATTACTTCAATCTATTGTTCTGTCTATTGCTGTGGTTAGGGGTCTCGTTCTGAGATGAACATCTACTAATTGGAAGTGAACAAAATTGATTTTGACATATTGCGTGGTTTTTGATCAAATTTGATATAATCTATATCCATCTATATACAAAATATCTCACAATCAACTGCTTTTGGTAAAATTTAACAATTGTAAGTGTCGAAATGATATAAAAGTCGCAGAAGGAGAAGTCGGATATCAGTGTGCTTAAAAATATAGTAAATTGAAAACACTTAATGGTTGATCTATTACTTCAAAGCCCAAGCCAAAACAGAGAAAACACCCACGATACGTTCATACATTCTCATTGTGCTGCTGCATGTAAGTCAGCAAAAAAAACTCTTAAGAAGCGTTCAGTGGCATCTCTGGCAAAATTGTGCTGAGAGTGAAAGGGGTCACACCAGAGGGTGATTGGTTGTCCAGAAAATGGTGGTAATATAATAATAGTAGCGTAGTTGTAGCGAACCCTTTCGTTCCTGTAGTACTAGTGGCCCTGGCACTGGCGTAGCTAGCATAAAGACACAACTCGACTAAGTAAATGTCTGTTAAATCTCTATATGTTTTAACGGAGACCTAGACTAGAATTGAGAAGCAGAGACACACCACACGTGCCACAGTCATCAGCAACGGCATCATCAGATGGTAATGTTAGCGCTTATCTCCTTAGACAATGAGAGATCAAGGGTTTAGTTAGACTCGAATGCAGTCATTCTGTAATCCGATATGTTCCATTCAGAGGGTTCTGTCCGGTCACTCAGAGTGTGCTCATTAAGTTTATTTATAAAAAATTGCTTAAAGCGCAATCTACACGGATTTAATTCATCTAAATTTTGTTTCTCATTTTCACGTATTATTTTCATTGAAAAATTTTGCTAAACAAGCTTGTCTATTTCCATAGCATAGCTTTGGGCGCAATTGCAGCTGATTTTGACAGTTGTCCCACACACACACACACCAGTATTAAACACGGAGGACCAGAGTGTTGTGCTTGTATCTCGTGGCACCAAGTCAAGTGCAAATAAGCAATGGCAAAGAACTCGTTGAGTGTGTTCAGGGCGTTTTCAATTTGGCCGTAACGTACAAAAAGTGCTTCAGGCGTCGGGACAACAAGAAGGTGACCGACCAATAGATACAACACATCGCCCACGGACACATCTCTTGCACACTCTCTTCCGAGTGTTGCACAATATTGTATGCTAACCGATACTTGAGTATCCAATGCACTTGTTTTAGTTATCCATTATACGCTCCGTGTCGGTATGTGAGTGATAGCAGATGGATGGATCATGCAGCACTCGAGCACTCCGGCCAAACAACGCAATGCACGTATGAGTATTTCAGTCGAACGAAACATTCTATGCCAAAGGCGTATATACGGATAGATAGACGACGACGTACGGACAGATGCACAGAGACAGACCAACAGTTAGAACCACTTGATGTATACTCGAATTTTCAAATAAGCCTTTTTGTTTGTTCGACTTGCTTTGGGTGGTTCATCGTTCGTCGTTGCAGCCGTGCCGACCCTAGGGAATGCTGCATGTTGCCTGTTCTTATCCAAATGGCTGGTTGTTGCAATTGACGTGCTAACTAACAAGCCATTTCCTTGCTGCTCAGCTCCTCCGGCCTTTGTTTGAACTTGCATCTTCTTAGCTCATTTGCCTGCATGTTACATTTTGCTACTCGAATTTTCTTTTTGGCAGACATTTTACATATACCATTGTTGTTATTGTTTGCTTAGTGTTGATTCCCAAAAGTTTTTGTCTATATCTGGCAGCCCTCAACCCGCACACACACCCGTTGGTATCTTAGCATTAGCTATCCGACAGTCTGTTTGTTTATACGGCGTATTTGTTACCAGGCAGCGTCTAACTACACACTCGTTCAACTGCTGCAGCTCAGCTTCCCATGCTATATAAACATTTAAATGTGTTTTTCTAAAGAAATCTCTTGTAAATTGTACTTTAGCGGAGATTCAAACTCATGCAGGATACTTGGAAAACAATTTGTTTTAGCAGCGTAGCATTTGCCTGCGGCTATGCCTCTCATAATTTTGGGAAATATTTTACCTTAATGCAAAAGAATATGACAGCTAGCATAATATTAATTATTTTTTAGGGAAAACAATTTCACCCTGGGCGCTGGAACAGTTGAAATCGAAAAATAAGGCAGGTTTCCTTTGAAGTTTGCCAGCGGGCATGCAACGCACAGCTGTTGGCCAAGGATACTCTACGTTTTTGGGGCGTAAAATTTTTTCATATTTAAATTTAATGAAAATCAACAATTTATTTTTACATTATTTACGTATTTTATTGAACAGTTTTTTTTTTATTATTTTTTTTTTTTTAACGAATACACACATTTCCTGCTACACTGGAAAAAATGAAACACTAACACAATTTGGCTGCGCGTAGCGTAAAACGAATGTTAAGTAAACATGACAAGGCTTTTAAGTTTATTGCGCCAGGGCCAGGACTCATTTGGCTCATGCAAGTATATGGATGAAAAGGGAAAAGATACAGAGAGTAGATTGAACCCATTTGCGACGGCAAGCAGAGATAGAGTAGATAGAGAGAGATAGAGGGTACAGAGATTTGGAGCTGTTGTGGCATGCACTTTTGTTGTACAAGCCGGGCATGTTGTCCCACAAACAAATGAATGAATATAGTTGCTGCAGCCCTTTGGTTTATTTTTATTTGAATACCCTATACAAGAGGTTATGGAGTATATAAAGTTGTGAAGAGAAAAAAAATTTGGGTGAAAAAGGTTCCTTGAGATGCAAGTATAATTAATAAAGCTTCGAAATCGCATAGTTATTTTTACGCTTATTTACTCTAGGGAACATATTTTTAAAGATCAAAGTATGTGTAGTGGCGGGCAATTGATGACTGCAGCAAATATTATAATGAGCGCAAGAGTAATAAGTAGGCGAATGCGTGTGTATCCTGTTTCCCCACGATCATTTGCGCGCTTGCTGACAACATTTTTTACTCATACAAAGGAAGTTTTGTTTTGTTTAATTTTGACGCATCTCTGATTTAGCCCATTCTTAATTAATTTGGAAAGCCTGAAGGTGACCTTGCTATCTTCGCATTCGATGCAATGCGCAAATTAGCAAGAGAAATATTAGACTGATATAAACAAGTGCCAATTGGGTCTGCTTAATCTTATTTGCGGATGTTCAAATCCCAGATTATTTTAGTAACATCCGTAGCGGGTTATCATCGTATGTGACGCCGTCATTTAACTTTGCTTACTCCAATGTGAGGTTCAAAAAACTTTCAATATGCGCCGAAGATAAGGATTTATGAACATTTCTAGTCGCTATGCCTAATATGAGGTAGATGTTTTAGCTCGCCCTGAAGTAAAGTTCAACAGACTCTATTACATGTTTGCTTGGCTTTCATCACTATTGTAATCGCAGCTTCCGACATACCACTATTTATGAACATCAGCTTTGATAACAAGCAGATATCATTGGATTAATCAAGTTCGCTGTGCTTTTAGTAAATCTCCATGCATTTGGCTGATTCAGCTACCACAGCTTCTGACAGAACAAGGTCACAAACAATAAAAAAGAACTACTGCAAGCATGAACCACCGAATACTTTGGTTTGCAGTGCTTGGAATACCTTTGCATTTCATATGTCTCAGTATTGTTCGGAGTGTTACAAAAGCGCACTTAAAATCGACAAATTAGAAGTACAAAGATAGCTCGCCACGACTCACTTGATTGTTCCATAACTATATGGAGGCTGCTAATATGGCAGGAGCAACAAATATATGGTCTGAAGCAAGTGTGGTTCCAAACCAAAAACATCACGCATATGAAGCAAGCTGAACAAAAATCAAAAAGCTTGGGATTCCTAGCTCCAGCTAAGAGTGTTCACACGCAGAAAGAGTGAAGACAGGTGGTCCCGAGTTGTTTGCAGGGTGTTTGGAAGTTGAACTCCACCAATTTCACAATTTACCACATTTTTTTTTTCATTTTAGTGCCGCATTTTTTGGGTACAATTTGGGGTCCGGGTAAGAATTTTTGCACTTAGTGTCACTTTTCATATTCAAAAAGCTTTGCGTCTGCGTCGCTAATTTAATAATATGGAAACATTTTGTTGGCAGCAGCTGGTAAATGTGTCGTACTGACCAAAGTTGCAAAGTGCCCAATTAGGAGACACGACAGCTCCTGTAAGGGTTAATGCCGCACTGTGGGTCTAGTTGAGTACGAATTTGGGGGTTTCGAATATCTACACTTGTTTATGGAGCCAAGCGCCACACAGTTACAATTTTTTTTTAAATCGAAAAGCTAGAATTAAAACGCATTTAAAGTTTATTTGAGCATATCCGACTTAAAGACGGCAACGAGCTTGTCAAGCTTGTCAATTAAGTCTAAAACTATAGATTGACCCGTGTACACGTATTCGGGTTTCATTTTGCTATCCAAAGATTACGAACAAGCGAATTTGAATACTCTTTATTATTATTAACGAATCATTGCAGTAAAAGCTTCAAAACATAAGGATTGGTAAAATTGGGAACAGCAAATTTTCGGTTTCAAAAGCAAGCAAGCATCAAAAGTTTAAGAAAAGTCTAGCGGTAGAATTTTGTTTGTTTTGGGAAAAAAGCGTTGTTGGCTGCGTCATCTGTCGGAAAGTGCGAAATAAGTAAAAAAAATCAGTTGAAAGAAAGTTATATCGAAAGAATTAGTAACTTTGCGCCCTGGTAATGATTGTTAATTTATTTATTTACTTATTTATTAATATATTTATGGGTACAACTCAGTTCAGTTGACCTGAAGATTTAACAAGTTAAACGATCTAAAATTATGAAGTAATAAATGATAACGGTGAAGAAATAAAATAAAACTAATCCGTATTCCTAGCCTGATGGGTGAATTTTTTATAGATATGCACCATATCACATCTGGGGCTAGCCAGGTACTTGGACTTACAATGTAAAAGATGAAAACAGAAAGTATCATAAAAATTTTAAAATTTTTTCCAAATAGGGAAGCCAAACAACAACGTTGACCAAGTTGGGTTTTTATAGTTCATGATTGGTCAAAGAAGCTCGATTTGGGGAATCAAGATAAGATAGGATAGATAAAGAAATGAATTGGACAGACCGTTCAAAAGAGGCGGAATCATAGAGGTTATTATAATTTACGCATAAGACACGAAAAGGATCGTGTAACCCATAATTAGTTCTACAAAAAGTTAATGCTAGAGGTCACAAATTCGAGTTACTCTGGAAGGAATGATGAAAGAAATTTTATTAAGGAGTGTGTTAGAGTCAATGAGACCGAGTAAAAGCTTATGCAAAAATAGCACGCCAAGGCATATTCTACGATCAGTTAGAGAAGGTAATTTTATAAGGCGAAGTCTGCATGTATAGGATGGCAAACGAATGTTGGGTCCCACTTTAATCCCCGAAGAGCAAATGTTAAAAATTGTTTTTGAACGGACTCAATCAACTCTTGATAGTGTTGGTATTGAGCTTAAAACATTTTGGAGTCTAAAACATTACAATATAAAAAGTTAACGTTTTATAATGTATATTAAGATTAAGTCTCGAATTTAGTATATTTCTGAACCGCAATGGTCTTTGGCATTTAGAGGATCATATAATCAGTAAAAAACGAGTTTCTAGTCTATTTTAGCAATGTCTTAAAGCTTATCCATTTATTCGCCCTACTGTGAGTTGAACATCGCTTTACGATCATTTGAAATAATTTTTATTTTAGTTCTATAACAAAACCTTTTGTTTATTATATTATTTATTCTCCTTGACTATGCTGACATCACTCCAAAGCCGGCGTATGGTGATACATCTATTAATTGAACAGGAACCTACAGCCGGAATATTTATAAGGCAAATAGCGTCTATATGCTATCTAGATAAGTACATCCATTTCGAAGGGTGGTATCGAACCAGCGACCTTTGGGCTTGGTTATTTGAACGCGATCATTATAAGAGATTTTGTTTTAAGACCCTATTATTTCCCAATAACAGTCTCTAAGTGCATTAACCTAAAGTGCCTATGTCTTTCAATTTGTATGTCCGTTTGCTGGAAATTTCTACCTTCTTCTTTTGAAAGTCTCTTTTTACTAGCGATTTAATGCATTAGTATCGTCAGATCGTTTAAAACATTAATGCAGAGATTATTTAATTTTTTAAATTGAATAATTAAATTTAAACCAACTTTTTATTTTAGCTGCCTGAGAAGCTTGTGCGAATTCTATTGGAAGTATAAAGGCTACAGTCATCTATGTTCATTCTTTTAATAAGGCTCAAGCTTCGTTGAAGATTTTCACTTTAGTTTTGTAGCTTGGCGTTTTGTTATCGGAATTAATATCATTTTAAGATTTTCATTCTATAGTAGTTTCCGGGAATGGTTATTGCTGTTTTTCATGAAAGTTTCCCTTACAAGTTCTTGGATTAGGCAGATTAGAAGTTTTGAGATGTGTCCCATTATTCTTCGTCGAATGTACGTTTATAACTTAACAGCATATTTTTAATTTAGCTAAACTTTTATTGTTTTTATCTCTTCGAGGTTTGTATATGCCTAACACAGACTTATAGTTCTTTTTTCGTAAGAGTGCAGACACAGTACCGACTGCTTAAGACACACTGCTTTCAAGTCTTTTTTTAAGCTCGTAACTAATGTAGAAATTGTTTCAATACAATCCTTTCGTAAAAGGACATGAATTAAACCAAAAAAAAAAAAAAAACAAAAATAGAAAGGAAAAAATGTCACCACAAGTTTGTGTTTATTGCAGCAGATGATTTTTCACAGTCACTGCGCATTGCAATAAATTCTCGAAATTGCGATTGCCAGCAACTTACACACTCGGATCACCACACTCACACACACTGACACACACATATGCAACACACGTGTCCTTTTCGTAGTAGTATTTGTTAAATGTATCAACGATTTGGCAAACATTTTGGCAACGGAAGTTGTGAAAAATCGTTGACGAGCTGCAAAACACTAGACAGTGTTGGCAAGTGCAGAGAGGCACTTTGACAAAAAACAAAAAGGAAAGTGAAGAGAGAACCTTCACAATGCATACTGGTTGTTGTTATTGTTTAAAAAAAAACATTAAGGTTTTTATAAATTTTATTTTTAACTAAAAATTTGCTAGTTGCACTTAAAGTGCACCTGAGTTCCTCACAAAATGTATTATTGAAAAATCAATCAAACCTGTTTTCAGTTCGTCTACAACTTGTTTGATCGAGCTTAGCTTTTCAAAGCGCTTCTCGTTTTGCTCGAACATGAGGGAGTTTCGAGTTCTTCAGGATTTTATATATATTGCAATTCGAGTAAGATCGTGTTAATTCAACATTATCGCACACATTTGGTATAGCGTAGAAAAAGGAAAACTTTTAATATATGCTTGCTAAAAAGGATTGCCATATTTGCCACTTTTGACAAAGAATTACAATAAGTTACAATCTGTTTGGGCTAAATGATGATGATTTAAGCTAGGTTACAACAGCTTCGTCAAATCGGCAATTTTTATAATCAAAGTAAGTTCTTTGCTTGAAAAAAAAACAATAGATTTCTTTTTACAATTATGGAGCGAGTAATTGTTCCTCAGATCCCGATGTTTGACTTTGACTTGCGGCTACCAAGGCTACCAAGTGTTCTACCTTCAATAAATTATATTGTATTTTATTATTGCTGGAAGAGATTTGCATCGCGATCTGTGGGTCTGTTATACCTTAAGGTAGATTGATGATCAACAAAAAGTGCAAAAAGGGCAATCCAGATAAACAGATAAACCCAAATCGTAAGCTTTAAAACAATGCGGCTCAAACTGGACTGACAGAATGCTATTCGTAACGTAGAGGCTATCACAAGATACTCTATGATTCTATTCTATTTGAACCCTTTAAATGAACATTATATTTAGTTTTCTGTGCTTTATTTTATATGCAGTACTGTTTGGTCAGCCCCCAGCTAACATTTAATTAGGATAACTTTATTAGCGAACTATAACTTCTTAGATTTAGTCGCTATTATTGTACTTTTGTCGCCCCCTACTCGCTTTCCTTCTCTCGTTATAAATGTAGACCGGAAGGGGATTCGATTCTGTGCCAGAGAGAACTGGCGATTTTTGTAACCTTAAAATAATTCTTGTTATATTATGCATTGGCTGGATGATGCTGAATTTAACCAAATACTCGTTTTGGACAAAGGGCATTTACACCTTTGCGATTATATTTATAGGCTAAACTTTCGTAACAGGAATAGAAAAAGTCAACAAGTTGTTGTAGCAAAGCCATGTGTGTGTGTGATTAATTATTATTTAGGTGCGTCTATCGGATCATTCTTATGCGAAAATAAAGAAATAGTGCTATTAAGCGCCAATAATTAACAGAATCGGGTAATGTTATGCGATAATATTTTTAAAAAAATTTAGTAACAATACTTGAATGATATTTGGTTTAAAAGGATAGCCCTACTTGTTATCGCTATAATCAAAATAAGCAAAAACGATGATATGGATTGGCATATGGCAAGCTGCAATTTGAAACTTGGAACTATTCCCTGAGGAAATGAATAATGGTCCACGATATATTATCATAATTTGTTAATGTTTGATTGTCTTTGACCGTTTTGTACTATTTGGAGGTCACTGTTAAAGCAGACTGTAGACTATCGTGCTTTTCGAGACCTTCTTTTCGGATTAGCTGTACCTCCCACTGTGGGTTGGGTAAGACAATTAGATATGATATTTAAAATAACCGTTCCTGATAGCACACTGTCTTCTTGGTAAATTCTGCAAGCAAACGGTGATTTTCTAGCAAATTATTTTTTGCCAAAAATTATTTTACACATGAACCATGAAGAGATACTTACAAAGGGTATTCGGATCTCAAGTAAGGTAGGGTAAGGGAAGATAAGGTTACAAAAGGTCTTGGATAGTTGGAGAAGCATTTGGACTAAAGAGCAACTAGAATCATTGCAAAATGTACCAATAAATTAATGTCTCTTGGCTACGCAATTAACGCTTTAAAGCCGGAATATTGATATATCTCTATTAAGTGCAAAGAGAACAGGAACACAGTTTACAGCCTATTCCCAACTGCTAATAGCGGCATCATTGTAGTTTTTCAAGGACGTCAAAGAATATTATTATGCATGACAAATGACCATACAATGTTTAGAACATTTTTTTTATCCAAAATGAAAGTGCTTGATTTGTCTACCACCATAAATAAATAAGATGCAAATTATTGCTAAATACTTCATTATTTAACCACTCCTATAAAGATAAAGATTCTAGGCAACTCAAAATATCATACATTTTTCTTAAATTAAAATTAGCTTAAAAAATCACCCTTTACTAACTGACTGAGATAACAAATAAAACAGAAAGTTAAAGCTTTGAGTTTGTTTTAAAATAAAAAAAAAAAAACAAAAACGCTTTCTATTGAAAACTTTTGGAAATGCAACCAATGTGCAAAATATACAACAACAAAAAATGACAAACATTGAAAAAAGTAACACAAAAAATTCGTGTAAAAATTTGTTGAAAGGTGCACAAAATATGTTCTCTTTGGAGGGGTGCTGTGAGCGGAGTCGCGATGCTAGTGCTATACACTCCATGTGCAATCAAATGAAAGAAACCAATAATCGAAAAAATGCCAATGCAGCGCACACAACTTGGAAATTATTGGCTCAGCTGGAGAGCTACTAGTTCGTAGGATGCAGAATTTGGACGAGTTTGGTTTTATGCTGCAGTTTGGACCAAACAAAAAATGCACTAAATAAAACATGAAATTGTGAAAATTCGGTCATGTGAGAAGCAGTAACTCGGGAACGGCAGCGACGACACAACGTCGTCAGGTGTTCACCTGACTGTGTGTGTGTGTGTGCATAGTTCTTGGGCGTAAATTTAGAGTAGATGCGACAAAATCCAAACTAAAAGAAAACTTGAGAGAACACATAAATCAATTGGGTGCCAGACAAAAGGCATTTTCAATTTCCACGTGAATTTCACCTGACAATAAACAAAAGGTAAATACGCCAAACAGGGGGGAAGAACCAACACAAGTACAATATTGGGGGGAGAACTGTGCATCCTGCTCTCTCCCCGCACGCTTATAAGCTGAAATGTCAAAATGCAAAATATTAATCATCATTATTTCAATCAGCATTTATTAACATGGACTTTGCATTAGCACAAAATGTGCGAGAATTTCTTTGGTTTTGCCATTTGCGCCTTTGACCTTTTATGCGGCTAGAGCAACAAAAATAAAGACAATGAAGGCTGCTGGCATATCCTTTTTGGCCAGCGAGCGTTGAGTGTGGCGGGTGGTGGGAGCACAACACATTCACGCACAAGCCCTCATCGTGTGGGCAGAGAGTGAGAGCATATTATATATAAATAAAGCTAAACCACATTTTCAATTTGCTATGGACAAAGCCCACGACAGACAACCCTAGACTAAGCCAGTCGCATCCTTGTCTGCGCTGCTCACAAATACAGTTACATTCATACACACACACACTCTCACACACTCACGCAGTTGTTCGTGTCCTTTTCGTTGCCGTTTCAAACTTGATTTCCAGTCATTTGTCTTTTGTCATATTAATAATTCCCTTTTATTATTTCCATTACCACGCAAAAACATAATGTGTTCATGATAATGCGCTTGGGCTAGCTCTCTAGCTACCGAGTCGATGCAAGAGGCAGCCCTTGACGACCCCATCGACCCCATAGACCCCATCGAAAAGGCTGTCGTTGCAGAAGGTGTTTGCGCACACATTTTTATGCCCACCTTTTTGTGACCCGCTCATTAATAATAATATAGAAACCCCCCGGACAAGAGCAACCGCTCAACCCCAAGAGCAAAAAGTTCCATAAAAACCAAATATGTATATAAGAGAAGCCCATGGATGGGTACATGGCACAATGCTCAGCTAGCTGTAAAGCTGTCCAGCAATGAAAAATAAAATATAAAATAAAATAAAAAAATATATAAATAAAAAAAATAAAAGCAAAAGACGCTTGTTCCACTTGAAGCCATTCATTTTCATTTTTGTTGCTTGCTTCGCTTTTAAAGTTAATCATCTCCAGCATTTCCGAGTGTCTGCTGTCATTTTGTCATTTTGTCACTTTAGTTGTTGGACGGGAATGTTCATTTTTTAATAGATCATTAATAAAAATTCCACAATGTCGGAAAACAATATTAATGAGTAATAATGGGTAACTGGCGTACGGTGCACTCATCTGAGTTATTTGTTTTTCTGCTGCCTCGTCTTCTGACTCTTTGCACTCCCTGGCTGATACTTGAATATTTTGTGATGTTGATTGATAGTAAGTTAACGCACTTGGGGCGATTTAAGACGAAAGCCATCCAAAAATATTATTCATAAAAAGCTTGGGGTTATTCCGACCAGGTTAATGAGAGCGTTTTAATTAGAAAAGTTGAGGCAACTTAAGAATTTGGGTGCTTGCATGTTAAAGCTTAGGTCTCATCCTTCCAGCACTTGTGATGGACTCCTCCATAAAATGGCGTTAATCAATAGTCATACAGACAGTAACTGGGCGTCAAAATATTGCAAATGCCACTGATTTAATGCATAGCACTAAAAAAGACGAAACTAATCGGAAGTCAGGGGGGAAGTCAATATCAACGATTCCTCTATAATGCCTCGGATATTCCTCCTGATTCGACTCGGCATCAATTCAAATAGACAGCGATAAACTTTTTTTTAGTAAATGGAATGCAGAAGAGAACTTTGTATTCTATTGGCGATTGCAAAGATCATTGCACGAATTTTCGCGTATGCTTGAAGGCAAATCTCGATACAACCAGACGCGAGCACCAAGCAGGGTTCCGAATTGGATTGGATTGTGCAGATTATCGAACAGACGATTAGTATAAATTGTAACCTTTTATTCTGCTTGTTGACCTCGAAACGGAGTTTTATAAATAAGGACTTTATTAGGGAAGCTCTGCGTAGAAGACGGATGGGACTGACGTCCCAGGGGTACTTCAGCCCTGCTTGATGTTACGCAGCATTACCTGATAATAATGACACAGCCTCTCGTTACTTGCTAAGTCTAAAGTTTTGGTCTGGGTTGCGACATCCCACTGTGAATTCCACGACCACGTGACCAAGTGACGATGCCGTGCTAAATGTCGAAAATCAAATCAACAAAATCCGCACCTTTAGGTCTAACATAAAAACGGCTGAAAATAACTTCATCACTTATCAACTAATTGCAATCAATGGCAAACAGCTGCCCAAGGCGTGGTTTGTGCATCTTTTGGCGCAGACCATCTCTAATGAGAAGTCAAATCGATACTTCTACCGAAATAAGAATAATATAATAAAGTGCCAGTTAATATAATAAGAAGAAGATTGCAAATCAAGCCTTTTCATAAAAGTGGGCGCAGTCACGACCACTTTGCATAAGATCTAAAGAATTTATTATGCAATCTTAAGAATTAAGCCGCAACTCGTTGAGAATGATAGCGCTTAATCAAATAAGATAAAGACAAAGAAGATAATAACTAAATGCGTCTTATGCTGCAAGAGGAGACAATGGAAGTCATATATGAGTCGTCATAAATAACTCAAATTATGTAAAATATAAGCGGGCAGGCTCTTCATTTACAAAGCACTTCAGTTGCGAAACCAAAGTTCTGCCGCAGCGCTGTCATTAAGTCAACTCTTTTTGATTGTCGCTCTCGTGCTCATTTGCTCTCATACTGACTGCATTACTTACTCAGACACTTTGGCTTCTCTTTGTTTTAGAGTAAGTAACAAGTAAAATGAAATCAAAATCAAATACAATACAATTCGTTGTCTTTTAATACAAAATATAAAACTCAGACTTGCTGGAGAGTGGCAGATTTTCACTTGAATCCAGTTTCGAATAAACCAAAAAGTTATGAATGCCCTCTGTAGAGGGGATGTGAGTGTACGAAATTTGATTAGCCTAAAAGACAAGTTGTCTAATTCAAATCAAAACCAAACAACACGGCGTACACACAAAACCCACACTCAAACACACAATCTTCTGAAAGTTGTAGCAAAAAACATAAAATCATTTGCAATTATTATTGTTTAATAAGTGTATAAGTCGACACTTATCCGACCCATAAGACAAACAAACTTGTTATCTACAGATACGAGTCTAAGAAGAAAACTCAACCCTCCCCCAACATCTCATGCACAACACATACACTTGAGTCAACATCCACCAAGTGTTTCAGAGTTTTAAGCAAAAAGTCTCAACCAGATTGGGTCTCGTCGTAGTTGGTACTCACTGCGTTGTCATTCGTAAGCAAATTTTAAGAGCCCGTCTTTACGTCTTCCATTTTCTTCATTATTATTATTATTTTTTTTTTTTTGGAAAAGCTTCTTTGTCATAAAGCAATTGTTGCTTACTTTGGCCTGAAGTTGGCAGCATCAAGTGGAAAAGCGGAGTAAGCGTAGAGAGCTTGCTCAACGGCGACATATTTTAAGCAAATGATAAATTGACAAATTTATTTGGGTCAAAGCATTGCGCATTCATCATCATTTGCTCGAGATTTGAGCCAAGGCCCGGGCCAGCAACAAAGTGTCACTTTAGTCCATTGAAAATTGAAAAGCGACAGAGAATGCTCGCCTGATTGTGCTTCGCTCTTAACAACATTGCAGCACTGAGACTTAAGGCTAATGACGTCAGAACATACAGCACGGACCACGGACCATATCCAGGCAGTACGGATTCTTGCCTTTTTAATGAAGTTATCTGGAACTTTTTGGCTTGTGCTTGTACGGATGGCCTGTTGCCTGCTTTCAGGCATTAAGTAAAACTGACAACTGCGCCTAATGCAGTCATAATGAGCTTAAGCCGTCTTGGCTCTTGGATAGGGCATAGGGAATATGGAACGAATTCATGTCTAGAATTTTACTCTAATTCATTTATATTTTTGAGATTGATTAACATTTGTTTGTATCAATGTGTTCTTACACTGTTTATAAATGTGACAAGCAACTAAAGCGATGATGGGCAACACTCATACAAGCACACTAAATGACAGCCAACAAGAGCGAAAATGAGCGGCGAGAGCGATAATTAAGCAAATGCGTGTGAGAGAAGGTTGACACATTTGCACTGTGCTGACACAGCAAAGTAAGCAAAATATCACATTTGTTCTTTAAATAAAGATCTTTCAACTAGGTATTATGGTAGAGTTTAAATTATCTTAGCTTGCCTTTAGTGGTAGGCAATTAAAGCTGAATATGAAAAATAAGAGACTGCCTACCTCGGAACTAAGAGTTTGTGTGTAAAAGTGAAAATGGCGCAATAATTGCATAGATGCCAGGAAGGACTTATTTAAATCTATAATTAGCCAAGACGACTGAACATTCCGTTTTTACAATGAAATAGTATAGAAAAATTTATAAATGTGTATTATTTGTCCTGTAAACAATTTAATACAATCTTATTTTTGTAAAGATTTAATAGAATTCTTGACTTCGGATGAGTGAATGCATATTCGATTCTTATGCATATATAGGTTTTTAAATGGCTTTATTTCTTATGCTCAATGTAGATTCACAATACTTATATATGAGAGCTCTAATAACACAGCCCTTCAGGATTCCATATTCGCTGTAGGAAAGGAGTACAGTCCTTTACAGCAAACATTTGTAGTGTCCAGTGTCCGCATTACGTTGAAGGGATTTATGAGGCACGAAAAATACGGCAAGTTTGTAACTTTGACACTTCTTCGATTTAAACAAATCAAACAATTGGCTTTAAAAGCGGGCAACAGAGAGAAAACGAAAAATAAGCTGGCACTCATTTCCTCGGTTTCAAAAAAAAAGTTTCAGAGGTTAAGATTGCTGAAAAATCAAATTATTCTGGATAAACTGCTCATCTCACAAAGTTGGACTAAGCGCGGCTAACTATGCAATAATTATTACATATGCTAGATGTTTTCTATGCTTGAAATGATACTTCCAAAGTCTAGCAAGGAAACCCTATCGTTTCGGATTTGCCTAACGGTTGCAATGGAAGAAACTTAAAATAAGACAATTTCTTTACATCCTAACACCTCTTCAACAAGTTACTTTTAAAGCAATTAATCTCTGCTGACATACGATAAAGCCTGAATTTGTACTACTTTGGGAAAAAATTAATTAATTAAGTAATTAAAAAATAAGTATTCAGAACTTGATTTGGGCGCCAGTTTTCTGAATTTAAGTATTTTTTGCTTAAGTATATACAAGTTACCTAGTTGAGAATGTTCTTTTACAATCGAATATTTTGTGCTCTATCTTTTTTGCAAAGCATATAATTGCATAAAAGGACCAAGGCTGTAGTCGACACATATCGCTGCAAAAGGAAGTTGTTTTTATTGGTTAGTGGCTTCCTTATTCAACTTGATAGATATACCAACCAGTTATAGATTACATCATTGTATTTATTGTTTATTTTTATTCTTGAAGGGGAAATAAACAATATTTTCTTGTTAATATTGAGCAAATCCGTATACAGAGGAGCGAAACAAGAAGCATTATAGAGCTGATAAGTTTTATGTATTACAGATGATAACAAATAAAAGTAATCACAATAGCAACTTTCACAAACACAAATGGTACATCTTGCTCAGACCTAAAGTTTAGCTGATAGCCACATTCTAAATATCTAAAGATCAACAGACACATCATCAAGTCAATTTTTCCGTGTTTTCCCCATTTGCTATTTTTTAAAATTTTTTTATAAAACAACAATTATTCGAAAAAAGGCAATTTAATTTAAAATATGTAAAAATTATACAGAAATACTTTTGACTTTGTTATTATAAAATTCTGTTGAATATTAATCAAACGGGACATAACATTGTTAAGGCAATGTTGACAGTAGATGGCGCCAGCGATAACTATAACTATTCTGCTTTGGTAGTGCATTTTCTGCTTTTCGCACACAAAATATCACTAAGATGCATAGAGTTCTAGATTGCTAGCATAAGGGTCTTTAAGTCTCTCTTCACGCCATTCACAATTTAAATGCCGAAGTACTTTTAACCTAATTATGACTTAACAAGACTTGCTGAAAAGCATAAAAAGGTAAGGCAAAATAACGAGCACAAGTACATGCGGAAAACTGGTAGATATGTACTATTCTACAACAGCAAAAAAATTGACAGTTTTCTTCATTTTTCTTATTTTTCTGTGCAAAAGTGGAGCAAACCCCATGGACATACATTCTAACCAGAAAACGAAGTTTATTTATTTTTTTTTTTTGGTTTTGTCTTTTTTTCTGCTATGGCAAATTTAATGGCTGATTGATTTTAAATGCTGGCGTTAAAACGTAAAAAAAATAACAAAAAAAAAAATGAAAAAATTGAAGGAAATTCAATAAAAAAAACGCAGAGAACAGACTTTAACCAAGTTGGAACGAGGGGACACCGAAAAGAGAACCACATTGACAGTGACAACTTTTCGCTTTATTCTTTGTCGTTTTTTTTTTTGGCAGGACTGCAAACTGTGAACTCAATTGTGCTTAAAAGCGTGTACTTTTTGTTCCAGATTCTTTTTATCGGTTTGGTTTTTTTTTGTAGCTTGCCTTCATTTGGCCAATCGGCCGTGTTGCAGGAGTCGCTTCTGGCTGCGGAATGGGTAACAATGCTAAGTACAATGGCCAACCTTGTATGACATTCACAAACATACACCCCCCAAGTGCACTAGTGTTTGGGTTGTGCTAGAAATCGTTGAGAATTCAGTTTCTCACTAAGAGTGAGAATTAGCTTTCGAGCAGCGTGTAGTATCAGTTGGAAATTCAAACAAAAGAGATTTGTAGCACAACACCTAAGATTTGCTCTCTTGAGTCTCGATGTATTCTTGTGCATTTTAAAATGCTTTAGTAGGCATCCCAATGTTGCCACATGGCTTTCCCCCCCTTTTTTTGTGTAATCACACTTGGTCACACTTACCTGGTGACAGCTCCTCGGTAATCCCTTGGATGGTGCGCGTGAACAGTGTCAACATGAGCAAGCTGGCCAACAGCAACCATTGACGATGTTCCCATACATGTGGACGTGGGCGTTGATGTGGTTGTTGTTGTTGCTGCTGCACCCTTTGTATTGGTGTTGTTTGCATAGTGCCTGCCGCTGCCTGGGAAGCTGCCAGGACTCCCATTGTGAGCAAGCGAGTGGAAGTTGTTTGTTTGCACGGTCTGCCTTGTTTTTACTAGCTGTTTTCAACTAGCTTTAATGTGTTTTCATACGATGAAACTTTGTCTCGCTGTGCTTATAAAGTGCTCTTCTATTGGTAGTCGGAATGTCGGATGTCAGCTGAGTCTATATATGCACTAGAATACCACTCCACATTAGCTAAGACTGCCGAACACGAATGTCAGCGTGTGTGAAGGTAAACATAGTTTTGCATTTTTTCGTTTCTGCAATGGTAAAGGAAGATAAAAAGCATTATTTATGTTTGTTTGTCAGATAATGAAATTGGCTGTCCCCTGAAATAGTTGACAGCCAACAAGTAGCACTTAAGAGAACTTGGCCAGCTAGTTTTAACGATATAAATCGATTACAATCTTTACTGGTGACAAGGAGTGCAAAAATACAATACGTTGTATTTCCTTAGAGGTTGCTTTCGAAGAAGGATGGAATAAAAAATACAAAAAATAATATATTTAACAGATGCAGCAGTTTGCGTCATCAGTGTTCCTGTTTTGGCAATTGGGTACAATGCAAACTGCTTGCACTGCTTTATAACTGTAACGCTGAAAGAACTTTTATTCTTACCAATAAAAGCTTAAGAATATCGGGATTGTATTAGGATTGGCATGCCAATTGTTAGTAAACAGGGTTAAGTGAAGATTAGATGATAGGAAGTCTGTTAGGTAAAGCGAACTCTTGATTTCTCATAAGCATGCTTATGTTTGCTGACTAATTGGACTCGAAACTTAGAATTAACCCATAAGGCGGATCGACAGCCCAATTGAGAAGATTCCCAGTGAGTCAAGTAAAGACTGCAACTGTCTTAGCCAATAAAGAAGTGAAGTTAGTGCCGCATATAATAAGAGTAGTTTCGATTTAAATATAATATAGAATGTCGTTGATGAGAACGAAAATCTAGGAGAAACTTAATCAGTAGCTCGTCGAAGTATAGCATATAAGTTTTGTGATAGATCCAACGTCAACTGTTGGTATCAGAAACTACATTCTGCTGTTTATGCAAGTCGTTCGGCGAATTTTGCATTGGAATTTGTGACCCATTTGTACGATTGTTGGGTAGTGAGAGTGTCATATCACCATATGATAAAGGCGGGGCCGATACTGGCGCGATCCAGTAGACTTCTGCTCGGTACTGTTTCTGAACAAAATTCAGCTCTTTCGGAACAAGACGAGCGGCGACCAAATGCCAAAATGGTATGAAAAGATTCATCTGCAATCTTTAATTTACTGTTATTTTTAATTGGCTGAGCGACATTTTGTGTCCTATTCCATTTGGCAAAGATTATTTTATAGAAATGTTGTGCATAGCATCTTTCAAGATGGAAATTAATACAAGAATATGCAATTGACAAGCATTCTTAGATGGCAGTCCTTCTTAGATATTGGAAATACAATAGTTTACATAGAAGTATTAAAAAGGATAAGTGAATATTAAAAAATGTCGGGCTAAAAATTGGAGCATAGAAATATTGTTACCAATTTATTTGCTTTCAAAAAAGATGCGATTTTCCTAGACAAAATTTTAATATGAATATTTAAAAATAATGTAAAATAATCCTCTCAACAAATATGGTGATTTGAGGTAGCCTAATTCCATAGTCTCCAAAATTTAAGCAGCTCGTTGGCCAGGCATAGTTGAATTTATAAATTTTTGTCAATAAATGCGTTAAATTTTTTTGAATTTGTTTCATTTTGACACACTGATGCGTAATCCGTGAAATATATTACGGAGGAATATGGAAAAATTTACGCATGATTCGACAAACTTCGTTCTAAGGAAAAATGCATATAACATAGCAAAAATTGTAAACTTTCCGAGATGAGTACATATTTGTATGGACGAACATATTATTAAGTATTTTACAAGAATAAACATAGCATCTGCCATGACTACTTTTTGCAATCACGTCAATTGTACATAACTAAAATATCCTTTTTCCCTGTACGTACGGAGTATAAAAAATTAAAAAATTAATTTAATCATTTGTTGTTGTAAAACAATATGGCATTCCACATAATCGACCATTTAATCATTATTTCAAGTAAATTACACTATGCTGTCGCAAGGTGGAAGAAGGATGAATTCCTTCTTAAGTGATTCTCCTTTAAATAAGTCAAAAATTAAAGTTTATGATAGTAAATTTTTTTGCCCGTTGTTATGGGAGATGGCAGAATAAGTACAGAATATTAATTCGTTTCATGCTCTCCTAACGAAAGGGGAAGAATTTATAGCCCCGCCCTATTTTACGGAAGTTTAAGTAATTTCTGAAAGAAAGTCTCATTATTTACATTTAAAAATCATAATTAATAAATTCGAAATCACTCCAGCTATATTTTTATCGGACTTTAAAAGCAAAATAAGGTCTTTAACACTTCTTATTTTTAATGAAAGAAATCAAGGTAGGCATTGCTCTTGCGACAATATGTTACCAATCCCAAGATCGAGTTAAAAAGCTACAAGTTATTAAATAACAAACAAATATTAAAGTACATATACTTTTCGAAAGTCCAATGGCATTTTTTTTTGTTTACTGTTTAATTTTTATTACAAACCATTTTCTTTCGATAAAAGATTTTGGTTACGGAAAAGTTAGGAAGATATATAATTTTGAGCGACTTCGAAATCACATGCTATCTTCCATGAACGCCGTGTGCAAACATGCTCAATCTCAGTCCCAAGCAACAGTGATTTTTTAACGTTTCTTAGCAAAAATGTACTCAATAATACTTGATAGTTTATTTTCATATATTTCATGAGAGAATATTATACTCTGATTTGAATCATATATACGGCCAGTGCACAAGAAAACAGATTCTCCGTGAATGATTTAAAAGCTTTAAAGTGTCGTCCAATTTGGGACTCAACTTGCCATAAGAAAAAATTATGTCAAATCATTAATATTTTTTAACTTCAACGCGCATTGACAGTGCCCGTATTGTGTGTGCGGACGGGTATCGCACGGTATCTGAGAGCCAGAGCCGGGTCACCAGTTAGCCGTCATCGTTCAAAGCGCGCACAGCCGCAAAGTATGCAACGTCATGCGGCGCTGCGGTGCGTTTCATCATGGCCAAACAGTCATCCAACTCACGGCGGCGAGTTCATGCGGGCCGTGGCAACGCTGGCTACATGTCAAACACATTCATCACGAGGGTCCAGAGTGACAGATAGCAAACGCGCCTACAGCTCGATTGTTCCGGGGTTTGGTTCAGTTGGTATGGTTGGTACGGTTGGCACGGCTCTGGCCACCCCCGTAACGATCTGTCCAGGCAGCAGCTAGTCGTATGTCATGCACAAGGCACAAAAGGACGAGTAAAAATTTTCCAATTATTGCAGTCGCGTAAGTTGTGGGCTCTGCTTCAAGAATTTAACATTTTAAAGTGCGCGACAACTTGTTAGCCAAGATATGGGCAATTTTTCAGAGTTGCTGCCAATATGTCGAAATCGCAAGTGGATCTGCTTGATGGGCTTATTGCTGAAAAATGTCTGCGCTTTGCGTTGCGATATTTGCCAGGATGTGCAACACATTTGTCAGCGACCAAAAATGCCTACCTACGCCGATGCAACTAATTAAAACACATTCTTCTGCAGATTCGTGTGCATTTTAAAGCTATCACCGGGGAGAGTGCGTCGCAAGTGCATGGGCAACTGAAAACTGAACCAAGCATGACGTCCTAGCCATCATTCATAAATATGTCAGAATCAGCAACACCATCACCATCACCAACAGCTTCCGCGTCAGCCGAAGCAAATGGGGGTCTAACGTCAATGGCGGATGCCTGTAAACACTTTTGAGTGACAGGCCAGTTGATCAAATACACATTTGACTCTGCCAACGCACGAATTTAATAAACGTAATGTAGCCACATGTGCCACTGACATGATTCGACGCAATTTCTGTGCTGATTTTGAAGCTACCAATATGGTGGTCGTTCCTTGGGTCAAAAGGGGAACGTCATGGTGCAAAGGCTTTCGTTTTCGTTGGGCAGGGTCAGTCTATTAGTTGTTATTTTTAATACAATTTTTTCAAAATTTAAGGACAGCTGTTCTACGCGGATCATCAAGCAAGTGCCCGGGGGTTCTTTCTCTTCTCGTTGCAGAGAGTCCAGAAGAGATTAATGAATTTATGTTTATGACGCTTACGACGCTAACATACAAATTCACATTTATTTACCGAATATACACTTTTTCAATATGGGTGAAACTAAAGGAAGTTCGTATATTAATTATGTTTTATTTAGAATCTGTCTGCTAAAAAAGAACTAAATTTTAAGGCTTACATTGAAGTTGGGCTTCCAATTACAATAACAATGACTGAGTGAATTATTATCGAAACGGAATGTTAAGTCAAGCGGGTGAAATCTCTTAGCTGTATTGCAGGTATATTGGCATGGTTCTCCAGTCGGTTACGATACCTCTGGCTATAGACGCTGATTGTGTTTTGGATAGTGAGCACGTTGAGGTCTGTGTAAAGGACGGAGTTCCTCACATAAAATGGAGCGCCCACTATTATTCGCAGTACCTTAGATTGAAACACTTGAATAATGTTAGTGTCTGATGTGGCAGTGGTTTTCCAAAGTTGGATGCCGTATGTCTAGATAAGCTTAAGGATCGCCTCGTAAAAAAAAGTTGGTTGCGTGTGCTAAGGCTTGATGCAGGTCTGAGGAGCCAATATAGCATTGTTTTACTTCGTGGAAGTCTCCTGCAGTTCTATTTTAATGCAAAATACTTACTCGAACATTTTTTAAAAAGCGTTTCTTAACGAAGATATCTACATTATTGACAGCAACGTACGTGCAACAAGCAAAGTTCGCTCGATGAAATTGTGAAACAGTGAAAGAACTTAGGCTTGTTGCGTTTCTAGACAAAATGAAAAACTCTAGTTAAAACCTCAGCCAAGCACTTCAATAGCATCGTTTGGCTTACGGCAAAAATTCTATCAACACGACAATCTTTGCTTGATGGAAGAGGTTCCTTAAAAAGAACTAAACAGGTGCGGGCAACCTTAAAATCTTAACGATTTACTCAAGATCAGTGTAAACGATTGTTTATAAAACATATCCATACACAAGCGACAAAAAACTAATTATTTTCAAATGAACAAGTATCAAAATGTCTACAAATAAACGCTGAAATGTGATACTTCAAGAGGAGCATAGCGAGTTCTCACACTGTAAACAAGGGCTTCTGAGTAGAAGCAGCAAATATTGTCCGAAGGAAGATAAATTTCTGAAAACGGAAATTATTTCTTACAAAAATCAATCGATGAATACTTGCACAGACGATTACCAACTGTTGCTGACGGGCATAAGATTAAAAACGCAGATTTGGACTTATTTGTCGTTAACATTTCGCAAAACAAGTGCGCTTAGATAGAGTTGGAAAGATAGGCCTATCACGGCTTGTCATGGCCATCTCAATTAATTAAGACCTAAAGAGATAAGCAACCTTCGAAGTGGACAGCCATTTTTGAACAGTTTTAGTCCTACCCTTTCCTTTGAGATGTTTTTAAACAAGAAATGCTTAGAACTGAACTAGGTACGAGTAAGACGTACAGTCAGTTAAAGCGCAAATGAGCGTATGAGTACAATTCATGCAAAAGGGTGTCAAGGAATCGACAGATGAGCTGTGTGGCAGAAACTCGTGTACTAAGCACGCGTGCTATGGTACGAATCTGATGATGGTATCCTATGCAAGTTGAAGGGAATATCAGCTTATCTACTTATTAGTTGTAAAAAAAGACACTTATCCCTTCGACCTCAATATTTTTAACTTACAAATATTCCAAGTTATTAGAACTTGCAAATTCAATCAACTTTACTTTGTGCCAAGTTAAACATTCTTGACTTATTTCAAAATTTGTTTATTTAATATTCAATATTTAACACCAACACTCAGCGTCCCCTGACTTACGGTCAGAGCCACGTGTTCGCTTTGTACCAGCCTGCAGATGGATTAGTATACCACGTGTACGTGTATCTATCCAACTATCTGACTATATGTCTATCTATATATCTATATATACGTATAATACCATCTTATATGTATAAAAGTTTTACGAGAACTTTGAAGCCGTTAACCGCGGTTATTTACACTAAGTCTAATGAAATGTTTAACAAGCACTTTGCTGTGCGCAAATCCCAATGACCCATAATATTAGCATAAAATCACTTGGTAGCTTGGCTCAGACCCACCCACCTCTCTCTGACCCATAAATGTTTTGTAGTTGGGTGTGCGTCTATCGTTGGGTATCCTTGTGAGCATCTATATCTGTGTGTTAAAACTTGCTTAGTAGTCTAGCAACGTTGCATGATATGCTTGAGGAGCTGCTAGCAATTGTATATAGTTGTTGCTGTTGTCCTTGCTGCCTGCTCCTTGCAAAATTTTCATATAAATTGCGCACTTTTAAAGTTTTCCACAATTTGAGAAAAGGTTTAACGAGCTGAGTCTTTGGTATGCTCGTAGAGCCTATGCAACGCTTTTGGCGTTTATTCAATTTCGGCGCATACATTTTTATGCTGGTAATATTTTATTTGTTGTCTATGTTTTTGGGCATTTCGAGGGCATTTCGGGGGCATTTTGGATTTGTTGCTGTTGTTGTTTCAAGTGCTGTGCGTTCCACAAAATAAATTACATTAAAATTCTAAACCATCATCCGTTGTGGAAATTTATTTTTGCACATTATCCGCTTGCCGCAAATTGTGTTTTTGTATTTATTTTGCAGTCAGGGGTGCTCGCCCTACCTCCTAAGACCCACAGAACCTACCAACCGACCAAAGTACTAGCAGCTGCCATTTTAGTGGCAGTTTATTTGTTGCCGTTGTTGTTGTTGGAAGTAAAGTTGTAAAGTATCCTTCGAGGCAATTAGTTTATTTGTACAATTTCATTTCATTTTAGCTCTCGGAATTTTAATGTGTTTCATTAAGTTTTTGCGTATATTTTATACTTGCAACTAAACAGAACTTTACGTTATTGCGGCACCCCCACGACCCAACTCTCTATATATCCCCATAAACCTATGTATGCCGTTTTCTTTGAAAATTAAATAAAATTTAATAAACGTCATTCATTCGTTGGAGTATATGGCTTGACGATTTGACGTTTTTAAGTAGTCGGTCACTTTTAATGATCTTTCAAAAAAAAACCTGTAAAATTCATATTGTGGAAATGATTTCAACATGTAGTTAGATTACCAATATTTTATACTTATTTTTGTGCCCAGCCTTTATCTGTTGGACCAACAACTCGTTGAAGATTATGCAAAGCGGTCTCCCTTCTTACCATCCTCTTCGGTTTTATAATTTTTATAAATGTTTAAAGCTTCTAGTTGATAGCTAAAAAATAGGACTTTTATCTTTGACTAACGAATAACTTTTTAGTGTTAAAATAATTCATGAATACACAAAAGAATAACAAGCAGCCTAATCCCAAGAGGAAATATTTCTAAAGCTCCGCGTAGAGTCCGAATAGAACCTTAGCTATTAAAGCATGATATTTTTACTCTGATACTCTCACCCATTATTTGCGAAGTGGCAAACACAGGCAGTATTCCGCAGATTGGAAGAAAGGCATAATTGCGACTTCTTCTTTACATTATTAAACAATTTTATGAAAGATAGATATTTCTGAATAGTGAAGGGAGAAGCAACTATAATAATACCGTATTAACATACTCCGAATTTTAATGAAGAACTAATAGAATTTCTGCCCTTATTAACTTAGAGAAAGCAATTTCCCAAAAAAATCAACTTAACTAAACCTTATAAAGATGCCAAAATATGTCTTCAATTTAATGAAAAGATCAATCAAAACTTTGAGTAGCATAACGAGCCCATGTATTAAGGTCGTAACAGAAAAAATTTAAATGTAAGATATATGAAAAACTATGCGACTTTAGGAGAATTATAAAAAAAACAAATGAGAATCTAACAAAAGTAAAGAATAAAAATCAGTATCATATCCAACAACGACGGTGCAGTTGTCTAGTCTCAGAGAAATAAATCCATAGTTTAATATTATAAGCTACGGGGAATTGGAACTCTACTAATATTAATAGAAAAACGTAAATTAGATTACTCTACCCGACTCAAAAGAAAATAAATACAAACTGGAGGGATTTTGTGAAAGCCCTAAATCGGTTAGAATCGAAAACTTAATTAACGAAAATTCTGAAGCAAAATATGCAACAAAAAAGCATTTTTTTTGTAACACAAAATTTTAATATTTAAACAAAAAGTTCTTCACAATGGAGTTTGATCGAAAGCAAGTGCAGTTTTGGGTTGAGAAAAAGTCGTCCCGCTGCTTTCTTCAACTCTGAGAACTTTAAAATACACGTACATGTGGATTACTTATTTGAAGCATTTAATATTTCTGATTTTATAGACGCACCAATGATAAAACCATAACCCATATCCTTTTGTTATCACACAAGTAAGAGTGCTTGGCAATGCACCAGTGGCTACTGTCGCGCATCGAACCTCCTTTAGAACCGAGTACGCTACCGACTGATTATGCTTTGCCTTGATAAATCAAAATTGATTTTTCTTCATTTTCTAAACTAAATATACCGAAAATCGAAATCATAAAATTTAGTTAGTATTCATTGAAGGAAGCAGACATAAAGTTAAAAAGTTTGATTGCTTTAGTTCGGACCATGTCTGAGTTCTATACATATACCTCGGATGGATTGAAATATTGGCAATATATAACTAACTAAGCATATTGATCGGGGCTATATTTATATCAAATATATATACCAAATATAAATAAATAACTGAAATTAAATCCAAGATACTAAGATGGATAGGTCATGTCTTACGGATGGACCAGAACAGGGCACAAAAACTTGTGTTGTTGACGATGACATGCAGAAGACGAAGGAGAATTGTTGAGAAAAGATGATGATGATGAAATAATACAAAAATGAGACTGAAAATTTTTATTAATTGGCTTTCTGTCTTAAAGAACGATTACTACATTATAAAACTTCTATCTGATAGCAGAATATAAAAAATAATGTATCTTAATTTAATAATCATAAGCTAAAAATTAAAATAATTGTTTTAAATGGAAAGTTTAAGTTATGACTCAGACAAATATGACACACCAGGCAGCGGTACAGTATGTATATTTCATATTTAATGAGATGCCACATTATCCTGCAACAGGCGCTCACTCCTTGATCTACAAGGATATGGCCAACACGACAAATAAGCAAAAGAAGTAGATAGAGTACTCGCAGTTGTAGAAACATTTCAACATTGTCTTTAGTTTTTCTTTTCTTTTTTCCAATTTTACCATTTCCGTATATCTCGATTCGATTGTAAAGTAAGCGTAATACTTAAAGATTTTGTCCTTTTTCAATTTTTTTTGAGTCCTGACAAAGCTAGACCAACATTCTAATTTTCATAAAACTTGTCAAAGATTTGATTTAATTTGTACAGATTCAGGTACAGGTATAGATGTCATAGATCTTGAAAGGTAGGTTAGACATTTACCACCGCTTTACCTTGCGAAAAGTAGATTTCGGGGGCCATAACACGTAGAGTACAACTACTTCAAAGAAAATGAAGATTGGTGAATATTTTTTACTATTCGCCACGCCCTAGAGTTTTATGGATTTTACTAAAACCGTTTAGTATTTTCGTTTTTAAGTTTTATATTTCTTTCAAAAATTTACAGAATTTATTGTCAAAAATGTGACAAATATTTCAAATGTAACTATTTATTTTTTTTAGGCTAATTGAAGCTAGTCGCTTTACATAGGAGCAACTCACAACTCAAACTTCTCACTCGGGAATTTTGAACTCAACCTTTTTTGATTAGAAAATATATTATTATATTTATGAAAGTTGTACGTATGGCATATGGGTTTGTTATCCAAGTTTTAAATCGAAACATTATGTAAACCCATAATCTTGCGACTGCTATATGAGAACATGAAGTATTCGTCGAATACTTGGGGTACATTTTGTCTCCGTAACGACAAATTGGTATAAAATGCAATAATACACAAATTAGTCCCCTGCAGTTTTCTTAAATGGAAAATAAATAATATACATTAAATATAAATATAAAATAGCCTAAGATTCATATTATTCTGGTATTAAAATCGATTGATTCCTAAAATTGATTTAATAAATGTAATATACTAACTAAAATTAAAAAGTGATTTTTTTAAATATATTACAAAATAACGAAAACGTCTCTGAATGTATTTTAAATACGTTATCCGAAATCAACATTAGATTGCGCTTGTTTTGTTGGTGAAGGTTTATAACAAAAATTCCGAGCTCCAAAATCGAAATGAATCCTAAGGTATTTTTTTTTTCTAAACAAAACCTGCTGTTCAAATAGATTTTGCAGTTTCAACAGAACTGTTTCGAGAATGTGGAGTTCGCTGAATATTTGCATTTAGCACTTTGGAAGAGGTTTGGCAGAATTTGTACACCAGTTGCAGAGTTTAATAAGAAATGGTTCTTACAATCGCAAAAGTTTGTAAATCTTTACTTACATTATATATATGTATATATTATATATACATATGCCTATAAATGTTATTTATTTATCAAAGTCAATTTTCGTAAACAAAACAAAAAATTCCATTCGAAACTTGTGAACTGCTGTTTTTTATGTTGTCGATATCTTCGTTAAGGTTGGCACGTGAGAAACTTTTGATTTTTGCAGAGGAGAGCATGTGTTCCAGCTAGGAACTGTAGATTTTTAGAAATAATTTGGAAACATATTCGATGGCATCAAAGTCTTTATTATTGAAGTGTTAATATATTCATAATGTATTTATGTTTTTAATCTCAGTTATAAGAGTTGTAGTTTCTGAAATATTTGATTCGAAAGACAACAGGACATGCTATTGTTTACCAAATGTTCCTAATTTCAAACAAATTTGGACTTGTACGAAAATTCCATGCGAAACTGGCGAACAGCTGATTGATAATGTCCAACAATAATTCTCAATAGTTACTTAAATAAATAGGAATACAACTTTTCTTTTTCAACTTGTGTTCTTCAAATTTTCACTAAATAAAATTATTCATTAACTTGTCATTGGGATCCTTCAGCTTCTTCTTTTTTTTTAAATCTTATATTTAAATAAAAACTTAGAAACTCAAAAAAAAAACTTTTTGGCTTCGAAATTTCGTGGGTATGTTTGTGAAAGCGTTGCGCGAGTAGGTATGTCATTGTGTACACAGGTCACAATAATTGACCTGGACTGAGACTGTTCTGGACAGCAGGAACTCTTTTATTGTTAAAAAATATGCTTACCTTTGTGGGAATTGCTGGATATTGCAGTTTTGTTAAAACGCCACTATTATTTTTCGATTCTTACTTTGAGAAATTATAAAAAGTTCTCCATTTGATTTTTATCAAAGAGAGTGAAAAAATGTAAACACAAATATGTACACAAAAAGAAACACCACCACCACCAGGAGACCAACAAAAGCAGAGTATGCCTGTTTTTTGGGCCAATGCGTCCTTGTTAAAACGCTACTGTCGCAGACAGTTGAATCCTTTAATTGTAGAAGCCGCACAAAAACGAATACCAATTGTTTTTAATTTTAATATAAATTAAAGTGTTTAATTAATTTTTTGTTGCACAAAACCGAAAATACACAAACAGTTTACAGCCGCACGATTTTCGTTGACAGACGATGAGGTAAATGCGCTCTATTGATGTTTCAATTCCGCATAGTTTCGTCCTGGGAGAGAGCACAAGAGAGCGTAACAGTAGTGCGCGCAGCTGTTCCTTGTCCTTAATCGAAATTGTTGGGGTTGGAAGTGTCAAAGTGACAGCTAGCAGAGTAAAGTTGAGCGCAGGCGCTACTCTCAATTTGTGCAAAATTCGTTCCAATTCCAATTGTTCGTTGCGGAACAGGACTGACAGGACTGACAGATGTGCAAAGGGTTGCAGTTGTAGGAACGCTTCAAATACCTGGAGAATTGGCATTAGCCCATTTTTGTTGTTTTTGAAATTACGATTGTCACTTTTGAGCAGTCCTACTACAGTGCTGCACAAAAGTAATGTACGCACATACACACTGACAGCTACGAAAGGCGTCACGATTTTGGGGGTGTTCATGGGTGTTGCATGCATTGTGCATAGCGTGTTTGAAGTGAGAGTCTGCACCTCGTACATTTCATTTGATTTGAAGTTACTTTTGAAGCACTTTCGCCCTGCCAGATGGCATACTATTTATGTAAACGCTGTGCGTCTTGTTGCATGCCCGGCTTTCTACCCGTGACATGGAATTAATTTTCAATTTTATTGTCACTTTGTCAACTGCTTAGCTCCTGGCTGTTCCTGACATTGATTTAATTGCAAATGCATGAATATGCGATTTTTTGTTTTGTTTTTAGCAATAAATTCGATTTTATTACCAAGTCACATTAACTAGTTGTACACAAAGTTGGCTTTTTATTGACTTTCGTTTAGTTCAGTATTTTTGATTCATTGTTAAACTTAGTTCTGGTTTTACTGTCGAAACTTGTGCTATATATTTTCAGAATATTTTTTAAATTATTATTAGGAAATTTTATAATATATTTTTTTAAAAACTATATTGCGCGAATTATGTGGGAACAATTTATGAACTGCTTCAAAAAAAGCAGCGCTGTGAAGAAATGTCAGCGTGTGGTGTTTTCAGAGCTCTCTGACCGCGTTCCTCCGAACCAGCGCAATGAGTATTTGAA
Organism: Chymomyza procnemis; assembly: GCA_035046065.1. Lineage (NCBI taxonomy): Eukaryota > Metazoa > Arthropoda > Insecta > Diptera > Drosophilidae > Chymomyza > Chymomyza procnemis. The sequence continues at coordinate 1,729,803 of JAWNOJ010000023.1, read as the reverse complement.
ATTTGTGAAACAAAATGAAATTTATAAAGAGTAAGTCCTGTTTTTTTATGCTTGCGTAATATTTTTAACGAGTTATACTTAAGGCGAGTTAATAAATTTCCCCCGAGCATGCCTGCCATTGATTGGAAATATTATGAACAAAATGTACGTACGGAATATGTCGACTGGGTTAAAAAATTTAAACTGAAGTATGATAATGCTGATAGTCTATTCGAGAATAGACATTCATTAATCGATCACACGCCCTACTTTGACGAATTAGGCAAGGAGACTGAGGAGCTGAAGAAACAAGTTCAAAAGTACAAAGATGAGTCAAATGCTCGTATTAAGTTACTTGAGCAGGAATTGGAGTGTGTGAGAAACAGATGCCCTTTCGAAGATATGACTATGGAAGAATTTTGCGAAACTTATCCCGAGTCAGCTCCTGACTTTATAAACCGACCCACGTTTTGGCCGCATACGCCTGAAGAGCAACGACCTGGCCCTTCTCTGGTTCACATATCCGATGGGAAGTCGCTTGATAGTACAAGTTCAACTGACGGTGGCAAAACGAAACCACCTACAGAGCCTACTTCTGCAAACAATGGCTCAACACCGTCTGGTGGAAAACCTCCAGATGGCGGCGGTGATGCAGTACCAAAGCCATGTCTCACATCGGAACCTACCGAAGAGGTGAAGAAAGGTGCCGGCCAAGACTTAGCTGAAAAGTTCCAGGCAGAACTTGGGAAGGTGGCAAATGAGTTGAAGATAAAGGGTTCTGCATTGGCCGCCACTTTAACAGCTAAGGGCAGTGTATTCTTGAAGGAACTGTGGGAAAGAGCCTTGTTTAAAATGAAGGAAATTAGCGAAGCTGCAGAGGCCGCAAAACGGGAAAACGCAATGAGGCACGAAGCAGAACAAATCAAAACAAAGCCTGAGACTAAGTCGCAAACAGAGTCACAAGATAATCAAAAAAGTATTCACCGAAAAGGGGGATCACCAGAGGTTTGCATGAAGACTATTATAAAAGGTGAAGAAAGTGCAATTGCCGATATCAAGCCGCAACATGTCAATTTAGACACAGATCAACAAGCGGATGCACAGGGCAAAAACAAGAAATGGGATGACAAAAATGATGACAAAAATGTCGACAAAAATGTTGACAAAAATGATAACAAAAATGATGACAAAAATGATGACAAAAATGATAACAAAAGTGATAACAAAAATGATGACAAAGAGACTTGTAAAGAATTTGATCCAAAACGGGAAACCGAAAAAGACCATTCAGCAGAAAGCAAAGAAACGAAAGATACTGGCAAGCAAGATGGCTTGAAATCAATTAAGGATAAGTCTCTAGATCAGGACACTAAATGTGACATTTTGTATGGTCGCCCATATGAGGTAATCAAACCGGATGCAACAAAACCACAAGAGGATACCAAACAACCAAAAGCAATGCTTGGGACTTCTAATGAGGACACATCCCAACAGTATAATATACGATTTTTCGACCAAGAGAAAGGATTTAACAAGGCTGAAGAAATAAAATGCAAAGTAGACGTTGAAGAACCGCACGAAAGAGGTGAAATAAAAAAATCATTCGAGGTGGAAAATACTAAAGAAACTGACGATAATGATCTGGAAGAGTCAATTAAAAATGATGTAAGTTGAGACTCGTACTTTAAAGCGGAAATGAGCAACCCATACATGCACACTATTTTTTAAAATAATAAATTGTAAGAGAAATGTGCAGCCAATGTAGGCACAATTAAGCATAAGAGCGACAATGTAGTAAATGTGTGAAAGAGATAAATCAACACATTGACAGATGTGTCCTAAGCATGTTTGCTATGTAAATTGAGTGTGCTCATCTCTGCTTTAAAGTAAGAACATCTAATAACCATGTTTAGGTAACACCGAAACTAACAACCAAAAAACAGTCTAACGATGACAGCGACGGAAACAGCATTGAAAAACCCGAGCAAATCTTTAATATGGCCACTGCTGCTGCAACCATATTAAGTGGCGCCCGAAATATCGTTATGGAAATGCAAAAACAGAAGAAATCAACTGATATTGAAAAGTTTGAAAAGGCTTATAAAATCGCCCAAGTGCAGGCTGATCGGGCTATAACTGAAGCGACCAGGGCCATGGAAGCGGCAAAAAAACTCAAAAAGCGCGCCCAAAAGCAGGAGGGAGAAAATAAATCACTTGCTTTGGTCGAAAAACACGCATTTCTGGCCAAACTATTGGCTAGACGTGCACTTAATTTGAAGAATCAAATTAGCAAATTGTTGCAAGCTTTAAAAGAGCAAAAAGATTAACTAAGAGATTAGTTTAAAGAGTTATTTGTTAATATTACTAAGTATATTTGTTGTTTGCGTACAACATTAATTAAATTTTCTGTTTAAATTAAAGTTTGTGCGTTTAAAATGGCAAAATAGGATTCTCGCAGGCAATTGCAAGTGGGCCGATACCGATGTGTAGCCTGCTGAGCAATAAATTTTTGGTGAACAAAGTTGAAATGCAAAAATCGAAACTTTCGAAAAACTTTTTGCGAATTAGCCAAAAATTTCACTTTGAACCAAAATACGGATAATATGTATATATGCTGGCTGCCTTGTAGATTGCATAATTATGCAAATGTGCTGTTTTTGGTATAGGTAGATGTAGGTGTATGTGAATATATATACATATATATATTTATAAATGTATATACTTGCCCTAGAGATGAGCACTACTACGATATTAAAGTCACAGTAACGGTGACACTATAATGCTACCAATATCTCTATCTTAAGCTTAAGTATTTCTGACGTGTTCAGTCAGTTCTACAGTTCATAACCGACTCTAAACTGCGTTGTTTTTAATAAAGGGAGATTTTTTTGACGAACATCGTTCTTTTGCTAGCGTTGCCATCGCCGTAGAAATGGAACCATAGACAATCGGCTTTAAAGGTCAGTATGGTACCACCAAGATAGCGATGCACTTGAGTACTTTACATTGGCAAAGACAGCATTACGTTCTTCAGCTTTTGTATGTCAAAAAAATGCAGAAAGCCGTTTCCATATACGTTCGTAACATAATCAGGCATATTCTATATTGAGATTCCGACAAAACCACTTAATATCGCTTTTTACCTTTCATTCCGATACCGAATGTTTTCTACAATTTTGAAATTCAAAATATTCCTGAATAAATGCAATATGCAATAGTGCCGGCATATTTGGTAAGAGTTTGAAGGATATTGTGCTTACTAGCATTTGCTTGCTTTTTTTTTTAAACAAATTATGTATTTTAAGGAACTCTAGTAGATAAGTATTCTGGTATAACTTCAACTGCACGAGACGAGAAAATTCTGCTTTTATACACGCATACAGCACATCTGAAAACCAGACGACTACTAAATGCAGTAAGCTTCTTTTAGGAAACGCGGACACATATATATCAAATATTAGATATTTATTGTACATATATTTATATATATTAAAGTTTTAAGTCCCCCATGCGTTCGTTTTATGATTTGACCTTTTTCTGCATACTGCATTATTCTACAAAATAATTTTCATTGCTCCAAACCCCAACCGCGAAATTGTCAAAAAAAATCGACTTTCCTTTGCTGCGATAGAGTGAACCAGTTTTCGGCTTCTTCGCAAAAACGAAACATTCTACTAAAATGCATTATTCCGCAGAGTCTCCACTTTTGCGTCTTCGTATTTTGCGATTCTGTCATCATCTCTGATTGATAAGTAGAAATCATAAGGGCGATGTCAGAAGAGTCCGGAGGGTGTGTAAAATGTCGTGTATCGAGTATTGCAGGCGAGGTCTCTGCAACGCTCAACATTAGTTACGTATAATTAGAGACTCTAGTATTTCTTTCATCTTCTTATTGTTGCAATCTACAAAAGTTCGAACTTATTGACAGAACGATCTGCGTTGGTGATGTTGACGTCATAGGTACGAGCGAATATCGACAGTCGTGTTCTTAAGAGAATCACAGCGTTTAATTGCTGCAGGATTTGCAATACTTAGACAAATCACCGGTTTTGTAATAGTTCCCGCGTCCAAGTCATCGTGACTTACGATTGTGACAAATACGGCTGGCACATCACTAACTCGCAAATGCGAGATTCGAAAGTGTTGCCTACTTGTTGGCGCTCTCTGTGCCGGTTCGGCGTAAAATTTTCGCAATCAAATACATTTGCATAATTATACAAAGCATGCGTTCGGATAACTTTGTGTAGGTTTATTCACGTTGTGCTCAGTCTGGGTGTGTATGTTTGCATTTAATTCCAGTTTAATAGTTTGGTGCCCCCAACCGCCTTCCCAAACAGCTCTACCAACAAACTCCCCATCGACCTTTTTGAAAAAGTTTGCCAGCTACAAACAATGACACTTGAAACAATGCAGCATCGCTATTCATTCAAATGCCCGCCCTTTCGGCTGGGTATTGTACTTATTTTTATTATAATTTTTATAAACTGCTTTACGCCAAACAAGCCATAGAAATTCAATTTAAGCTTTTAGGCTTTTACAATGCGTCAAGTTCGCGCATAAAATGGGCCCTTTGTCTGGCCGAGAGTGAGAGTGAGATTGAGAGCGAGTAAATTTTATCGCAGCATCGATTTTGTAGGTGACGAAAAGTTACTTTACATTTAAGTTAATTCACCTTTGGGTATACGCTTTGTTTGTTGCATAAATTTACATACACTTCAAGTATTTGCTTAAAGCTGCTTAAGCCAATGACAACGATAAAAACAATGACCAATAAGTTTGACAGTTGGCTGTCGGCCGTCCGGCAGTCTATAGCGAGCAGACTGCCAAGAATGCTGCCAAAGTCAATGAAAGCCAAGTTTTTTTGAGTGGCCCAACTTGTGCACGTCGCCAGAGGGCGACATAGTATATTTCATAGTTTTATAACGCTTGACAATTGCCTGCTGTTCGCTGTTGTGCTGTTTCATATCTATAAAGATATAAAATATTAGCATTATGTTTATTGTTTTCTATACGCAGACAGTGGCTGTTGGATAGCATTTTTTGGCAATTGCGCAAAAGGCCAAAAGCAATATAATTAAAGAGCGCGCGCTTCTTTACTGCTGCGCTTAAAGCTGCAAGTTTTTGGCTAATTGATTTCTATACATTATATAGAGTATGAAAGTCACAGCTGTGCCAAGAGCTTTGTTTTGATTATGGCATAAATCTTCTTGTTGGGGCCATTAGCCATTTGACATTTAAAGCCAAGTAAGTACTAACTAGCAAGTGCATGTATTGGCGTCTGGCATAACACAATATATACCATCATATATGTATGCATGTATTTTTTATTGGCTCATTTGTGGCTGGTAGTTGGCATTATGATTTGGCTAACGATTTGCGTGCCTTTGTCTTGATTAACATTTTTATAGCCTTAGGAAATATTTGAGGCCAACAAGCAAACAGCCCGTTTTTTAATAGCATAGTTCTGGGCCTAAGTTATGCGCACAAAAGCCTAATTAGCAACGTTTAACAAAGCCTCATGACGTGTTTGTGCTCTTAAGGATATATACGGCAAGGATAGTGGTGCACGTGAACTGGTAAATGTAAATTTCAGTAATACGGCCTGTACGTCGCAACGACGACGACCCGTTGCTTAAACATTGTTCCGCGCAGCATGGCGCTTGATTAGTGTTGCCCTACGCTGCTGCGGCTCATGTCGCCAGTGTTGCCGACCAGCTCACCAGCTCACCAGCACACCTGCCCATCTGCCCAGCCATCCCTACGCACACTTAACGACGTAGTTAGCGTTAGTTAACGTATGTACGTGATATCGTTAAATTGGTATAACGTTACCAAACCTTTGCAGCATAATAAGTGTCTTATTAGTTATGCCAACGTAGCTCTGCACGTGTGTGTGTGTGTGTGTGTGTGACGAGGAGCGTCGTGGAGCGACGTGGAGCGATGTAGAGCGGCTAGGCCCACTGGCTAGTCCCGCCGTAGACGCTCGACAATTTCCATGCCAAACTCAAAGTCAAAACAGTCGAAATCCAGCTCAGTCAGGCTCATCAATGTTCATTCTGTTTGCACAATGTCAATGTCGTCTTGAATGACTAATGATGATGGTCAATCACCACCAACTCTCCGACTGCCAGCTAGCTAGCTAGCATTTTGTATGCATTTGGCAACTCTGACCAAATGTTTTTTACATAGTCTGGGGTCTATGATTTGTACAGTTGTGCGCCAGCAGAAAGAGTTTTGCTGCTTTAATTGCCAAGTCAAAAATGTTACTGAAGCTATTGTTGCTCTAGTTTAGGTATTTGTGTATTATATTCGACTTGGATTAATTAATTCATGGCAAATTCAAGAACTTACAATACCCAGCTATGGCACACGCAACGCAACAACAAAAACAAAAATAAAAACCTGTAAATCTATTTACACAGTTAAGTAAACGCACGCTATAAAATCAGCAAAGAAGATGAAATTAAGGTTGCCGAGAACCTGGGAATGGGAATGGGAATTGGAATGAGATTTTCAGAGTTTGGGGCTGGCCAAACGAAATGAAAATTAAATTCCAAACAGCTATCAGCGAGCGCCCCATCATGGCTGGAGTAGGAAGGACTTGTAGTTACGCTTGGGCAAGGCCAGGAATGCTGCAAGGTAATCGTAATCGTGTAGTATTTGCTTTTTAACGATGCTTGTTTATTTTTTAATTTCCTTTCAATTAAGCAACAAACAACCCAAGTTGGTAGTCCTTCAGCTACCAGGGTACTCAGATGAAGCGACAGCCGGACAACGGACAGACAGACAGACACTTTAACAGTCATTTGATGGTCACAATAAATATGTGCGGCCGTAAACGAGCCAGCGACCGAAGATGCGAACGAAGCAGTAAATCGAAAAGTCAAAATGGCGGCGTTCCTGTAAACCGTTTAGGCTGCAAATGAAATTAAATGCAATTAATTTTCAGAATCGTAATGAAAACATGCTGCCAATATTTATTGTAAAATTTCTTACCAACAAACAATTCAACATTTCTACATATATTACGAATACGCGTTCCAATGCTTAGTTGTTGGTATGCAAAAACTGAGCCACATGCTCTTAGGGACGCATTTGTGGTTAATTTCCATGAGCTGAGCATTAGTTGCTAGCATTGTATTGTATATGCCTGACCTAGAGCTTGCCATATGGATCGCATTACTTATGCAAAACGTGAACGCATAAATAAAACATGTCAAACAAGTAAAGTAAACCCGGCATCCTGGCAGCAGCCACTGGCACTGTCCTAGCATAGATCCGTCGTCCGTTGTACTCCACTTGAGCTAGCTGGCTGGCTGGCTGGCTGGATGATGATGATGGGTTTTTAGTAGGCAGCACGCATAGCCTAACATTTCTACGGAAGTGCTGAGTGTGAGCTAAACAATTAAGCCTGCTGGCAACTCAACAGCCTAGCCCAGTCCATGGCACATGCCAATTACGCTTGTAGTTCTTGTCAACACATACAAATACAGCTCTACTACCAAACATAAGTATTTGAAATGCAAAAAATGTAACCGGCTGAAGCCCTCTGTATCCCTTGCACTCTATGGACTACGGGCCAATCAACTAGTTACCCGTATCCAGCCGAACGCACACGCAGCGTCAATAAATGCGTGCGGCCCAAAAACTAAGCAATGCAAATTCTGCACAAAAAAAAAATCACGCGATATATACGTATTTATACGAAGGTAGTTCTAAAAGTTCTCATGTACTTAGCTCACAAGATAAAATTGCTTCCCCGCACTCACGCGACCAAAACAAAACTATAAAATTTCGAAATAAACCTTCGACTTCGAGTATCCTCCACACAATAGTTAATTGATGCGAGTGTACTTTAGGTGCCACCCTCGTAGTTTTATATGTAAACACGTACACTTTTTAATATTACCTTGGAATGCAATAAACATTTTTCAGCACACATTTATGCGCTAATAAAAAAAAAAGGAAAACATATTTAAATGGTAGTCGCAAAGGTTTTATTGCAAAGCCAGCACAAGGTAATTAACCCAAAATTATGGCCAGCAATTAAAGTCAGCACCTTGGTATTAAAACGGAATGATAATGTCCAAAGCCAGCCTCATGCCTATCTTCAATTCACACGCAAACATCATGTTGGCAACGTTTTTGAGCAAAACTGATTTGAATAAAGATCTTCAGAGGTGTAGAAGTGAGGCTTGTCCTTTACACAATATCCACTCTATGTTCAGTGTAATCTCCCAAACTGCTTTGATGCATCGTTATATCCCTTAAATCCCATATAAGTTATTTAAATTTTGCGGTTTAGAGTAAGTATAATATTGTAACAGTTTCTTGTATTTTGTCTTAATTTTAAAGATCGTAGTTTTGAAGACAAATCATAGCTGCAACAGTTGATAATTTAAAGTAAAGGAACACCATTGATAAAATCCTTTCTTTATTAAGTGGGATAAAGATAATTTAAAATGAATAACTTCCAAAACAAGCAATACCGCAGCTTTGCGATTTTGATATTCTTGGTTTAGAGGATGCATTATTCAATGCATGCAGGGTTATTCACTGCTTTCAAACCGGACTCGGAAAGATTAGGTTTACTAGGTTTACTAGTTCTTGAAACACCTAGAGATGCATATTATTTTGCGAAACGAATTACCCTATCAGCAAAATAAATATAATTATGAGGCAGCTGCGGAATCCGAAGTAGAAGAAACTGGCTTTGAAAACTCCCAATTCGAGTTGATCTATTTTTTGGGCAAAGTTCTTGCTGCCCCGTACATAAAGAGAGCGAATAAGAGGCGATTATTTTGACAGAGGAGATTCCAAATATTATAATGAACTGTTCAACGATAGAAGACATGTTACACTTAGTCAAGTCAATTTAATAGCTATAATAACGATTCTATCCTGCATCTTTTTAATACCAAAGTAAAATTTTCCACTCACCCACGCTTGATTGCCTTTGACGACATAAAAGTTCTTGATGTGCCCATTTAAATCAATGTCACACTAGTATTTAAAAATAATCAACAGAGATTATATAAAGATTAAGTTTTAGGAGTTGATGATATTAATATAAATTATTTACAAATAAAATTCCAAATTTGCTAATAAATACTCGACACCCAATGTTGCAGACAATCGTTAATATCTTGGAAATGCAAAGTTACTTAAAATTCTTAACCTGAAAAAAGGATTTCACCCAATCCTAGTATCAGAACCGGGTTTCAGTATGGCGCCACGTACATTTCAAAGAGCTATAAATGCTTTGCGAGAAGAAATTTTTTATCCATGCTACTTCTATGTAGATGACGTGGAATCCATGAGAAGTCAGCTAAAACATCGCATGAATGTGAAGTGAAGTGAAGCAAGTTTCAACAACCTGTAATGAACAGTAAAAAAAGTAATAAAATAAGATGAAATAATTACAATTGAAAAAATAAACAACTTGTAGCAGTGTTAAGCACATCGACAAAGAGATTCAATGAACAAGTTTAATATTTGTTGGTATAGACACTCTTACATTCGACTTTTTGGTATTTAATTCCCTGATAGTATTTAAATTTAGATGCTATAGTAAGTTTATAAATCTGAACTGTATCGTGGTTTACTCTTTCCCGGTTTAGCTATACCGACAAAAATCACGTGAGATTGTGTCTTTTAAATACCAAGTAAACTGAAATTTAATATATATTAAAGTGGATACAAACAAAGTTCGATATATATTACAGTAATTAAAATTTTAGGTGAAAGAAAAGAAAGCACTTACGATCCACACTCTTAATCACGAATCGTATTAAATAAGAATTAGAATTAGTTACTACAAACCTATTCCTTAAATTATAGGAATAAGATGATGTATTTTGGGTCTAGGCGCGTAGGAGTAGAAAGGGTGTTTTGTTTTGTCGATATTGTTTATCTCTCTAGGTATTCCAAAGTACTATTTGAATGTACGTTATGTAATATTAAAATGACACCCCATGTGGGGCAGCCACATCACACTACACATTATAATACAAACAAAGATCACATTAGATCATTCTGAATAAAGTCTAGCAAAGTATTACATATGTTTTATAAAAGTCTTGACTTCTAAAGTCAAAGTCTGACTAGCAGCATTTTGAATGAAAAAGTTTTCATTATGAAAATTGTTATGTTACGGTATCCAGAATAATTTCACCGACCATCAACCGCTCACATACGCTCTATTGAACAGGAAGATCAAAAGCAAAGATAAACAATTGGAAAGATTATGGATATACACAATGTTTAAATTTTTAATGAGCCCAACAAAGTGAAAATTTTGTTACTGAAAAGTATTAAGGCCATTAAGAAATGTGCATCGTCTGATATAGCCGCCATACCAAGCATACTATAAACTATAGAGACTACTTGATCAACCGGTACAAGACAATGGGATTTCATATATTTTTGATAGGATAAGACTTCTGCAGAGCGTAGTTCAAGCCAGAGAAAGCAAACGTAATTGTATGCATTCAATCTACCAATTTAAATCCATCTTGAAAATCAATTAATAGAATAATTCCCAGCTTTAAAGTTTTTTTTTGTCAAATGGTAAGTATGAAATTAAGAAATTTGTAAAAATCAAAATGAAAAAGCAAAATGCCGGAGTATAAAAATAAGAGCCACATTAAAAAAAAGGCATCCAAGCCGCAGACGAAACACGTAAATGCAATAAAGCAATAAATTGGCCAATTTGAAGCACTTGGGCAAATAACACTGCTTAACAAATAAATTATTAATTTTTGTATTTAGCGAATGAAACGTTCAATGCAGTATTGAAAGTGGCGACTGATTTTGCGAACTACTAATTTGTGTGATTCCCTTGTGGTTGGTTACCCAACGAACCATAGCTTCGAAGAATGAACGTTGAATGGAGTGAATATTATAGAATGTATGTTGTTTCTTCTTCTGAGTTACGTACGCCGAACAAACGAACAAAATCAATAAATCGAAAAATATTTTAGGTTTTTAGGATTTATACTTTACCGATATATTTTTATATTACTTAAATTCACTTAACAACCAAGCGACTCTGCTTAGGAGTGCCTTCTCCAGTTGGTTACTTTGAGGGAAGATAGATCTTGCTGTAATTATCATCTGAGCTTTGCTCATTCCCTTTGTGTTCCTTCGTCGAATCATACTTCGCTGGAACGCCGTTATACGCAGCACGACATCTATGCCATCGTTCTGATGCGCTATTCATCCCCAACCAAAAAAGGCCCAAAGGTTTGCGAAGAATTTTATCCCAATCCCTGCGTATAACCGTTTATCGAATTTTGTACAGTTTCGATTTTTTATTTTGTATTCCAACATTAGGTATTTAAAAAAGGTTAAAATAACGATAATTAAAAATATTTACACTATTGCAAATAGCAATAGAAACTATCAGTACGATGGCTAATTGAGCAGATAATCCATTGGATTTCATTCCATCCAGTTGGTAGATCACCACGTGGTATTTAGTTCGCCTATTAATTAGGTTAACAATATTGTGGTGCCGATCTTCGTGTCCAAGGATACTACTTGGAAAAAGCCAAATAAAGTTATACATACATTTATGAGAGGGTCTAAAGTTGGGGGTGCTTATATACTGGTGCTCATTTCTGCACTCCCGCACAACTATGTGCTTGAATACTCCAATTATGACCAAAACGCATTCAAGCAATCATTTCTTTGGACGAGAAAGCCAGTGCGGCCAGGAATGGCGCTATACATGAAATTCCAATTGGACTAAATCGTCTCTTCAATATGGTCGCACTTACAATTGCGCCAGTTTCGACTGCGCTCCGGCTGATTTTTGGCCCCGACGCTCGTGATCTACTACAGAGAGACTGCCAAACAATGATGGAGAATTTGTTGACACAAATGATTGCAAAATTAATGCAACGTTTGCAATTTATGTTGGTCGAAAAATGTTTGATGATCTAGGAATGTGGTATATGCGCAGAAGTCTTTTTCATCTATACAAAAACATCAAGTCTGAATTATAATGTTCTTGTAAATGTTGACCGGTATCTACCAAAATAAAAGAGCACGACTTGGCTACCATAAAGTTTCAACAAGTTAATAATCCGAGGAAATATTGCCAAATTAAGAGCGAGTTCGGTGAGCAGTTGATTTTCTATAGACGCGTAAATCTTTTTTTTAGCGCTATGTTAAGGACTCATGCTTAAAGCAAAAAGCCAGCGGATCGACATTTTGAAGGGCTATAATCATTAATTTATTAATGAGATATAACCCGATATATTGAAAATTATATATTAAAATTTTACCCAGAGTATAGACAATTTGTAGCGGACAACACTATAGATCCTTTCTGATAATGGGTGTTTTTTTTTAGAGGTACAGAACTTTAAGTTGGCATTACTGTTCAAAACGGCGACCGATTTTACAGCTGTCAAGTGATTTATTCTCAATTCATAATGAAGAGACTCGCGCATGAACAACACTTGCAAATAGTGCAATTTTATTGCGAAAATAATGGTTGTGTTCGGAAAACGTATCGCACATTACATTATCATCGACAAAATCGTCCATCAGGGCAGTAAATTCAATTAACAATGGACCGTTTTGGCACCACGTTTTTCTTTTTTGATAACTCGCATCTTCAGAGAAACTATTGGTGCTGTAGAGCGTAGCATTGAGGAAGACCCGAATGAGTCTATCCGCCATCGAGCACAGGAATCGGATCTGTGTCCATCTACACTATTAAAGTTTTTGCGGAAGGATCTTGGATCGCGTGCCTAAAATATCCAACTCATGCAAGAATTAAAGTGAAACGATCATCAAGCATGGAGAAGATTCGTTGAATGGGCCCAAAACGAGAATGCCGTTGTTGCCGATTTTCATAAGCGAATTTAGTTTAGCGATGAAGCGCACTTCTGGGTTAATGGCTACGTCAACAAACAAATCTGCCGCATTTGGAGTAAAGCTAATCCTTAAGTGAATGTCGTAACTTCGTTAGATTCAGAAAAACTGACTATTTGCTGAGATTAATGGACTGGTGGAATCATTGGTCCGTACTTCTTCAAAAACGATAATGGCCAGAATGTTACTGTCAATGGTAAGCCATATTTACTTTTTCATTCCTGAACTGAACAACCATGATGCCCAGGAGCTATGGTTCCAACAAGACCGCCTAACGTTTGGACCTGTGAATTGGCCTCCAAGATTTGTTGATATAACACCGCTAGACTACTTTCTGTGGGACTATATAAAGTTATTGGTCCATCCGCATAAGCCACAAACGCTTAACCATTTGGTAGACAAAATTCACCGTGTTATTGCGCCGCGTTATTATTATTATATATGGCCAAAAATTTTGAAAAAAGTCATCGAAAATTAGACGTCCAGATTGGACTATATCCGAGCCAGCCGTGACGGTCATATGTCAGAAATCATATTTAAAACGTAGTGCCACATGATTCTCTTTCGGATAAATAAAATACATATCAATCAAATAATCCATGGTTATTTTATTGCCAATTAAAGTTCTATACCTGTAAAAAAAAAACACCCTGTACTTAAGTAAAGATTCGGAAAACCAATCCGAACTATATAATTTTGATACTGCTTGTTAGGAAAAAGAAAAGAATAAACGTATGTAAAAAGAATTAATTAAAAATTATTTTTTATAATTGTAATGGTTTTACATCAAATGAATTCCATATTAACCGTAATTTTATTTTAATTTAGATTGTTTTCGAGTTAGCACAAAAATAGTATAGAGTAAATGCATTTTTGTGAATAATTTTGAATAGAAATTGGATGAGCTTGCAAAGTTGCTACCAAAGGTGCTAAGCTGTGAAAAAAATGAGAGTAGATGGCGCCAGCCTAAATTCTCTTTTTCACATTTCGCTAGTCACAAAGAATATGTTTATAAGTACACCTTTTGTAAAAAAACTAAACTTAAGCTTCGAAACGTTATTACGTATGATTATCGAGCACATATTGTAATAAAACAATTAACAAGTTTTTTTTTTAATAAAAGGAATTTATTTTTACAAGTCTGTTAAAACGTATAATAAATTTGGAACAAAGAATATTGAACGAATACGCGAATGAGCAAGATTTTGGAATTGGATTCAAGAGCAACCATAGGCATTGCAAGGACTATTAACATTATTGGGACATACGGTTTTAAAGAAGCAACGAAAATGGAAGATTTCTACTTGGCTAACCCGTGATCACAACACGCGAATGTTTTTGGGGTCCATCAATAATCCGCCCAGATCATCTTAATTAACACTACTAGTGTATGCTCTCTGGTTCTATGGTAAGTCTCGTATATATAGTAACAAGCTCAAAACAATTTATATACGGAAGGAATATTGAAAAATTTTAAGGTATTGGGCAATATATTAGAGATAGTAAGACAAAATTAGATCCAGTGTATGGGTATCTTGCAGCCCAGCTGTGGCCAACAAATATATGAATTTATCATTAAACAATAAAAACTTAAATAAAACAATGGTTTTTCTCTTAAAAAGAAATCCTTTAGCATGTTAGTAGTAGTAGTACATATATTTGTTATATATCATAAGGCGATATTTTTCTTCCTACTTTATTTGTGAATACAACTTAAATACGAATGTATACACAAGGGAAAATCATAAAAGTCATATAAAGAATTATGAAAAGATTTTAGGTTAAAAATCACTGAAAAGAAGCAAAAAGTAATCATAAGAAACTAATTCATTTGATTGATTTGTTATTTTGAAACTTTGGAGAAATAACAAGTTTTCCTTTAAATGTAACTAATATTTTTGTCAATTTTCCTTGGCGGTGGAGATCATATCAGGTGCGTAAACAACTTGTTGGCTAGTGTAATTTGAGAGCCACTTGGCGGGCCATCTCGGATGTACAGCGACTATGGCAGGAAAATTACCCAAATACATATACACACTCACATACAGACACGCACAGATGCACTTACAAACTCATTTAAACACTTTCCATACTATTACACATACACATACTCGTAGTTGTTAACAAATGCGTGTACATACAGATGTACGTATGCATGTTTGCATGTATGTATGTATGCATATGTACAGGGTACATCATTTCAACAGAAATATGCACATTTGTCAATGTCGCGTGATTGATGTGGTCGAACGCGTTTCCGTCAAGTAGCAGGAGCCAGAGGAGCAGCAAATAAAAATCAACACTTACACTTGTATAGCATACGCTGAGGTGTGAGAGTATGTGTGTGTGTGTGCTTCGTATATTCATGTATATAACAATGTTGGTAAATAATAAAAAACACGCAAAAAACAATTTTTTATAAAAAGAGAGCCAGGAGAAAAAAATAAATAAAATAAATACAAGCAGTGCGAGACGGTGGCGACGGCGGCGGCGGCGGTGACGGTGACGGCAACGGTAGACCCAAAGGATGCTGGCGGCCATGTTGGCGACATTACGCGATTTTACGCATGATTTAAAATTAATGACAACGATGGCGGCACGGCGGCATTGCGGACGGTTTCATCGCATGTGTGTGTTTGTGGGCACACACACACACACACACCTTCACCTGCTTCACGTCTGCCATGAGATGAAAATTTAAACATGTGGCCCAATGTACGACCACCGTGCAGGATGTTTAATTTCCTAAATGCATAAATCTCACTAATACGCACAACAAAATCTAAGCGCGGCTTATGCTTTTACCGTATGGTTATTGTTGGTTCCATTCGCTCAACCGCAATGGGTGTGTGTGATTAGGTGTTTAAGGGTGTGGTCATGTATCCCCCGTGTCCATGTGGCTAGGACAACAGCACACAACATCCGAAAATCATAAACAAACTTCAAACGACATTTACAGCGGACACTGCACAGTGGACACAAAACAAAAAATATGTACTAAAAAAGTGGCTGAATATAAAATTAGAAATTGGCGACCTACAGATACTCTAAAAAAGGCACTAATGCTCGCATATATCGGTAGAAGTGTTTTGGCTTACACATAGGCCATATCAATTACTGCCAATATTAAATTGAATGGAGCTAAAATAGACTATAATATTATTTTGCATCTTGTAGAAAAAACTAAGCTTCAAATTCGAAACTCCTGCAATGATAGGCCAATTGTACTCTCGATATACTAGGTACATTCTATGTAGGTCTGTAGGTTGTAGTTCGTTTAAGTTACAAGTCCCCTAGTACAAAAGGCACAATTCCGACTGTGCTTCAAAATGCTAGGTGATGTGATGATGACGGGATGCATAAGGTATAACTGCGATGCGATCTAGCGATAAGGAATGCCAGAGTTGTATTAATGCCCTAATAAGCTAACTGCAGCTATAGGCAGCCTATCGATTACAGAAGACGCTAAGTAATAAGGGCTACACTTCAAGAAGAAGGAAAATCTAGCAGAGAACAGACCACAAGACTTTCAGAACAAATTCAAACTACAACAACTGCCGCCAGTCTGGAGGACTTAAAAACGCTAGTAAACTGATTCAATATTTTACTAAGTACGTCTTATCAAATCTCAGACTGCTTTGGAGATTTTCGGAATAAGCAAGACTACGAAAGAGACTGGTAAGTTCACACAAAGAACATGTTAGCATATCCATTGTTATTTACTGATGAGGGTACCTTCTTTGTAACTATCCTGCACTTACCATATAATAACAGATGTAATTTGAGTATTTCGCTGGACTAGAGATATTGTCCTCAATAAGAACTTGTCTTGGACAGGCGGTCCAACCAAACATCTAATTCAGTTGAATAGTTTGGCAGCTTGGCATACATTTATTAACATAAAAGTAATATTTTTTAATTGCAGGTATATAGGTCAGTTAGTAAGCTCATTTCGAATTTGAGGTTACGTCTTCTAATAATTCTTAAGTTTTAGTTCTTATAATTAGCAGATATTAGAAGTTATAATAATTTTGAAAAGCAAACGAGTTAAATGTTAAAGTTTAATTTTCCTTCAAATATTTTATTTGAAATGTAAGACATAAATATGTAATATATACTACAATATATAACTCGTTATGCAATGCTTGGTATTATGAATTGTAGTTCTGTTTTGAATGAAACTACAGGCAAAATCTTAAGGTTAGGTTTCATTGAGCCCAAGGATTCATTTATGTAACTGGTCGTTCACATCGATACGTAGTTCAGGCAAATCAAATTCAGATATACAGGACTTTATTAAACCCATGAAATTGTTGATATGAATACATTATTACTCTCACTTCAGTTTCATGCCTTAGTAAATAATCAATATGGACTTTTCACTTTAGGTTGTAGTGTATAGAAAAAAGAAATTAATGTTAATACTAGACACATCATGAATCCAAACAGCCACCCACACCGCGTTAACATTTGCATCTGTATGGAAGTAAGAATTTAGTTTCACTTGTGCCCAGCCTCGTAACGTATACGCAACGTGGTTCTCCATTTGCCGTGCGATAACGCAACATGGCCACGCAACGATTTCATTTTTGTTTCCGTTTTACTCAATGCGATCTTAAATACCGGGATAGGATGGGCTGTATGGTGGGATTTGGTTGCCAATAGAGTTTACCACTCCGCCGAGCTGTGCAGTCTGCACCGTCTACACCGTCGGTGCCGTCTGTGAAGCGCCGTGTGCTTTGTTTGTTTGTTTATTTGCTTGTTGGGCCGTTTGTTGCCTTCCTTAACTTACGAACAATTGGCGATTGTTGTTGGCATGCAAATTTATGGCTTATTTGCTTTGCCTCTTACAAAGCAACGCACACACACACACCACGCAACTCCAAGCCACAATATGTATACCAATATCCAGTTTATACCATTGTACAATTTGGTCCAGGTAGCACTTTGGAAAAGCGGGGAAGAAAAAAAGGGAAAGAGAAAAAGAATCGGCTAAGCACATGTCAACCCTTTTCATAAGCATAATAACCTTTATTTTGTGGCAATTTTGGATTTCGTACTGTTTGCCATTTGCCATTTGCCGATGCGTGTTGTTGTTGTTGTTTCGCCCCTTTCAGGTGAAACCTATTTTTACCGAAAATTCAGCAACTTTAGCAGGCATTGACCTTAGCAACAGATTTCATTAACAGAAATTTAGATAAGCATTAGTGTTGATGCTATCATTGAATTGCTAATGACGTCACTCAATGCAAGCGAGAGAGAGAGAGAGAGAGCGTCAGTGCGGAAGAAAGTGTTAACCATTGGAATTCATGTTGTTTGTTTAAAGAGGAAGTATCTTTGAGAGGTATGTAAAAGCTTAAATCTCTGGTGACTCGTAAATTCACTTGGTTTCTTCTCTTTTCGATTTCTGTGCAAATTTGCTAGCTGCATAAATCACGCAATTGAATTCTAATTTTTAGACCAAATACCCAAATATACGCACAAAGCCAGACGAATAGAGCATATACCACAGCTTATTGTGGTCGCATTTACAAAATTTTGTGCCTGGCCAGCTTTGCATGGTGGGGAGATTTGCTTGGAATTGAAATCAATCATGATTTTTAATGCACAAATGGGAGCAATTACAGTCAGTCTGCTAGACAAAAGAATTTACACTTGATTTATAGTTATTAAGCATTGTTTATACTATGTGTGTTCTCTACATACAAGTATATATATACTATGTAATATATATATACATAAATACCTAGTAAAAACAAAATACACTCGTCTCTCTCTCTCACTATATATATATATATTTTTATCGTTTGCATGTCTGAGCTTGCTGTGTCTGGGCTCTAATGTGATTGAAGTCTTTTGTTTAGCCAACATTTGCATAAATTTCAAAGTTCAACTACTTGCTCCCCACAAAACTGGAAATAATCGTCTACTCTGTGTATCTATTGACTTGGGAAGTGAAAGCCTAGCTTCTGATGACATTGTTGGCAAATGGCTTATTAAATAGTCAAAGTATTTACCAATTTCATTCGATGAACTGAACAATTAACACCTGTCCCAACCCCACAATGCTTAGCTCTTGTCTTAATATTTACTTGCCTCAAACGTTTTACATACTTTTACTTTCATAAGTTGCGTATAAAAACTGGCCGAGCTTTACCAAGTGGTTAACTCAATAATAATTTTTACCATGGCTAAGAGAGCTCTGCTGTCGTTGCTGTTGTCACTGCTTTATGCCGTGTCATACTCCGCCGGAGATTTGCGCGCTGATCTGCGTGACTTTATGGCCTTGGTACCACGCCGCCAGATTAATCGTATCGCTGCACGGTATTACATTTTTGATCCGAAATTTCGACATGCCAGTGACTATTTACGCAGCGACGACTTTCTCAAGACTTGGCAACAAATTCGAGCGACTCCGGACTTTGTCGATTTGGTCGACTACATCAACGAATATGGCTCCGGCTATAATGTCAGCAATGTGCTAGACAAGCTTCCCAATCGATTACGTAGCTTCCAGATTTCGAATTTAATGGTTCCCGTGCAGACGATGCTGCGTCGAGACTTGACTACATTTTTACGTGAAATAATCCAAATCTTGCCCAGAGCAAAGGTCTATAGCTTAATTGTACGCAAAGTGAACATGGGTGGTAGTTTTGCCAAACTTTACAAATCATTGAGAGACAAGGAGTTTCGAGTTTTGGTCAACACAGCACGGGTGAGTTACTACTTTGGAGTCTAAAAATTTATTGTAAACTTACAAGGATTTTTCTTTTGTATATGACAGCGTTCACCACAACTAAAAGTGCAGCTTACTAGACTGAGTAAAAATTATATTAATGTGGATGAAATAATACAAACCGCCTTTGAGATAATTAGCTGGGGACCACAGCTCAGCTAAGATTTTTGCTTTATGATTGATTTATCAAAATTTGCTTTCCTTTCTATACTGCACGAAAGTAGATCGGGGTTGATTTATTGCAAAAAATTAGAAAAATTTATTTTTAAAATATTGTGTTAAGCGATACTATTTATTTGATCAATATTGACAATTAGTTTCTTTTCTGCAGCTATATACGATTTCGAATAAAGAAATTAGTTCATATCTAGATTATTTGCTAAATAATGGGAAACTGTTTGAAATCTATTTTTGAGTCTATAATAGAAGCCATATTGTAGGCCGCTACACATTATATGTACGCTGGGTACAGTTTAAATAAATATATAATCTTCAACATATTGACCGATATCTAACAAATAAATTCAATTTTGAAAGCCTCCAGTCTATTTATCTTTTCAATCTTGTTGATCTAGACATGAGGCCCTAAAAAGCGTCACATTAGTCTAGACATTAAATGGCTTGATTTAGGGGCCTAATGAACCAGCCTCTGAAGTGAAATAACCTGCGCAGCAAAATTGCTTTTCCATTGAGGCATTATTTCGCGTTTCTTGTGGCGAGTGGCATCATTTCGATTGATCCAGCCGGGCTCTTCACATTTGGGAAGTAAAAAGTTCGTGACGTCGAAGTAAGGTTAATTTATAGTGCAAATTGTACATAAAGCACGTAAGCCTCTTCAATTACTAAATTCTCTGTTGACAAAAAATAAGTTCCTTAAAAATTACCCATTATAATAGAGGCAGGTGCATAGCTTTAAAGAGAGTCTCAATCTCAAGGATTTGAAACTTTTAATGAATGAATGAAAATAATCAATTAAAATTGTGCGAGATATACGAAAGGAAGTGATGATTTTTTTTAATAATTGCAATAATAACTGGACCAGAAAATGCATAGGAAGGGCTCAAAGAGTTAAATAAAATTGTGGAAATACCTCTTGAGACGGAGCCACCTTTATGCTTAATACGAAGTATTAAAATTGTGGACTATTTCCAAAGAGAAACTGAATTTCTACCTTTCCTCTATGCGCCTGTTCACGCCCGACGTTGAGGCTTGTACTACAATTAATGCATTCCTCTAGTCACGACCCAGAAGTCATCTTCAAAGATATTCAATTCCAAGCGAGGCATAGGTACAATGTTACGCACTCATTAGAGGACGATTTATGTGACGCAATGCGAAGCGTGAGAGCATATTTTATGAGGTGTGAATGTGTACCAGTTGGGTGCGTGAGTCTATGAGTAAGCCTGTGTGCATCAAACAAAGTCCATTCTGAGGCAGGTGACACAATTTGCTAGTCAAAGGCTCTATGTGTCGCTTTAATGATGTTAATCATCATCAGTACAATTATCATTACTTGATCATTAAGCATTGATGAAGTCATGACTTGTGACGGCTTTAATTCAACTGTTACAACTCTGGCGCAAGTGTTGCATGTTCTTTGTCGACGATAGATTCAAAAAGAAAAAGAAGAATGGATTCATATAAGCATAGGGAATGCGTTGCCAAGTTTTGCTTTAAAACGAAACTAAACTGCTGCAGTTGCAATTGGCGAATATGCAACAAACGCCTACTTGCAACAGTGACAACCCACATAATTTTGCAATAGTTTTTGGCTGACGCCAAGGCGACTGCAAAATGCCGGATGCGACAGCAATGGCAGCCTGCTGGCAACTTGCAACTGCCGACTGCTGTTACTCCATTTTGTTTGACATTAATTTTATGCAACCGTGTGTGTGTGTGTGTGTGTGTGTGTGTGTGGCGCGGAGGGAGTTTGTTGCATGCCAGCGGGATACAAAATGCTTAAATTGTCGCATTTGTCTTCTCGTTTTAAGTTGCCGTCATTCGTTGCACTGCGCTGCACTGCATCAACTTTGTGTAATCCTTTAAGTTTTTGGCGGAAATTAAAATAACAAGCCGGGCATGCAGGCGGCGGCGGTACTGTTAGTAGATTTGTTAAAAACTTGTTCTACACGTGTTTCGACGCTCAATACTCTGCTGCGTCTCGCAACCCACCCTAACACCCCTCCCCTCCCAAAAAATAAACGTCACTGCGCAACTTCTTCTAATTAGTGCAACAGAATTGCCCTAAAAATAATACCATACATTGTTGCGCCCAAGCAACCAGATACACATTTTGTTGTTGTTCTTGTTGTGCCCAGTGCCTGCAAGTTGCCGGCGGCATGCTTTACATTAAATATTTTAGTTGGATTTAGTGGCAGCTATTAGCCTACACGTTGCCGTGCATTAATTAAGTCAAAACCAGTGTGTGAGTCTGTGGCGCCACCTGGTTAGCCATTTAGTTGTAGAGCTTTTCCCTCGCTTAATATAAACACACACACACACTCAAACGCATGCATAGAGATGAAGTATAGATTGTATGTACGTACGTATATATCATAAATATGCATAACGTTCTAGTTGTATATAACTTAATCTCTCTTCTAGCATTTTGTTCTGCTGCATTTTTAATGCACTTTGTATTTAAATTGAATTTATGCGACCGGATGAGAATCCGGTTCATTTTTTTGCTGCTGTTGCTGCTTGTACTTTTGCTTTGTTTCAACTGAAATTTTTAGCCAATGTTTTGTTTTATTATTCCAAATTGCATATGAAAGAAGTTTGAGTTGCAGTCGTCTCTGGTGTTCCTCTAACTGGAGCAGGAACAGCAGCGGCAGCGGCAGCAGCAGCAACAGCATCTCTTGTTGTCATTGGCATCAAGTAAATAATTGCTGCTTAAAATGCTTGTCAGGAGTGTTTGCTGCTCTACACGTACCTTTTGCTACGTATTTTATTTTCATGCTTGGCCGATGCCATTTCTAACTCATGCACCACTCCATGCCCGCAGCTCCAGCTCAACATTTTGGCATTTTGGAGTTTTCTTTTTTCTTTCTATTTGTTTTTTATTTTTATTTATTTTTGAAAATTTACTAACTGCCAGTGGCTCTTTTTGTGGCAGCCGTAGCGCTACGCCATTTTGTTTTTGTTGAATGTTGTGCAAAAATTTTTGAGTGGCAGCGGCATGATGCGCCGTTATTCGTTACCGCCTTAACTGTTATATCAGTTACACGCGCTCAAGCACAGTTACACACAGGATACAGGACACAGGCCACGAACACATACGCACGAATGCTGGTCTCGCTTAACATTGGCTTGGCGGCTTTGCTTTTGCTCCTTTTACTCTGATTTCAACAACTTTTTTTTGTTTGGCTTTCTTTTCTTACTTTTGCGTTTTGGCCCCCAAACCACTTTTTTGTTTAACAATATTTTGGCCAGATTGTCTGTGCGGGGTTTGCTTGTATCTACAATTGCACGCACACACACACACCCGCCCACCCACACATTGATGCGTACGTGCTTTGCGTTTTTGTGCACCTTGCATGCCCTTTGCTTAACAATTAGTTTTAAAATGGCTGCCGCTGCGTAGCTTGCGGCAACTCTGCCAGCCATTTTGCTGCCAAATTATTTAGATGCTTGTGACTGACTCTGTACACTCATTAGACGTAGAGTCGGAGAGGCGGAGAGCTAGAGAGACGGCCACAAATGGAAAAAGCGTAAAACTGTTAAAGCTCAAATTGATTTTGCTGTAGTACATTTTGTAAGCAATGAAAATAAATGGCAACCCATCTGGTTGGCTATATGTAATCCATCCAAACATCCATCTCTCATACCAACTCTAGAGACAAAAAAAAAAAAAACATCAACATCAACACAACCAACAACATATAAAGCAACAACGATAACAACAAGAGCAACAACAACAACTACAATCAATGTTGGCTGTAATCAATTAACGATTTAACGTCACTGCGTGGATGGTCGCGCCCCGTCAGCAATTGGCGCCAGTTGAATTTTTGGAATGATGTGAATGCAAACTGGAATGTTTGATATCTGTGTGTGTTTGCGATTATATATCCGAGTGTGTGTGTGTGGAGATGGTCGTTTGTGGTGAAGGAGGTTGCGGGTTGGTTTTTGCGGCTGTAAAGTTGAAACGCGCCTTGTTGACAGCGGCTGCATGAACACGTCATCGTTTTAGGGATGGCAGCGGCGCGATAGCGTTAAGTGCATTCATCATACCGCTAGTCGCATTACCAGAGTTGCCAAGTTGATTTTGTTGTATATTTTGCCCGTAAAACAAGATTTAAATCGCCAACCCTACGAAAAGCTAATCTAATCATGTTATAGGGATATATTGTATAGATAGGGGCGTCCAATTTAAACAAACCGTATTTTTCTTGTGGTTTGTGGGTAGTGAAAATAGCGAGTTTCTTAACTTAGATTTATGTCAGCTTTATTTTTTAGGGTAATATTACATTATTATTCTAAAAAGTGTTTTTCCGCGCATCGTTTATGCAGAAGACATTGGAACAAATTTAACGGGCGAATCGAGAAAATCAGGCACTTAGTTCATTTTAAATTTTAAATTTTCTGAGTTTATTATACAAAAAAGTGTTTTTCCGCGTATCACTTAAGCAACAAGAGCGAGCACAGAATTTTACTGGTGAAGCGAGAAAATCTAGCTCTTAGTTTATTTTATTATACAAAAAAGTGAGTTTATTCTAAATTATATATTTTCTGAGTTAATGCAAAAAATACTCTGCACAGTTTAAATGAAATGTCATATTTAAGAAGTTTTGAAGTCACTTTTTGTTTCCCCCAATATTTTTTTTAAGAAAAAAATTGCGAAATTTGTGCCAAATACTCGGAATACATTTTTGTTTTAATGAATTGTTTTTTTTTTTCTGAGCTATAGATAGTTCAAAATGTTTGCTAAACTTAAATCAAATGTGTCTTTTTTGCGTACTTTGCAGAAATTTTATTTTTATTGTGTTCACACAATGTTAAGTATTCTTATTTATTATTTTTTTAATCAATTTAATTGTTTTATAGAATATTATAGACAATAGCTCTTTTGCTGCTTAAAAACTAATACATAATTATTCTGTAAATGTGTGTATGTATAAAAAGTTATTAATTAAGCAGAAAAGTTAATATAAAAATGGTAAAAGAAAAAATATTTTTGATTTTTTCATTTATAATTCTAATATCTGCCTTTTCGTTTAGATGGAACATCTCTATTATAAACGGTTTGAAGAGAACAGGACCTACAGTTTATAGTCGAATCTTAATGGCTATGTCTTTAATTAATTGAGATTTTCTTAGGCAAATAGCGCTTATTTATTTGCTAGCTTTGTTGGTGCTAGCAAATTCAAGAGAGCTGCACTGTGGAATCTAGCCACCGAGCTCTGAGTTTGTGTGCAAGCTAGCTACCGCGGCTAACACCTACAAACCAATACATATTTAATTTATATTCTTTAATTTAACATATAAAATTTTATTGTATTTCATTTTAAAGATTGATTTCATGTACTTCGTCCATGGGTTATGGGATGTACCGCTTATGTTTTGGATTTCTTTCCTTCAATAGTCTATATGTACACATTGTTTAAGTCTTAATTAGGACTTATTTTTATGAATTGTAATTTAGTTTAGCCTCTTAATTATTTTAATTTTTCTTAAGTATAATTCTAAAGTAAAGAATAAATCTTAAGAGTTCGCCTTATTTATATGCAGAGGTGATTTTAACGCCGCAAGTTATAGCCACTTCAGGCACACATACATTGCTCATGCACTTAAGGTGCTTACAATTCCACAAACTTTACGATGGGTTATCCAATTCGATCGGCACACGAACAATTGTGAAAAAATAAAATACCGCAGGTAAGCCGAACTCATTTTTATGTCGTTACTCGGTTCGTTTTTTCATCCGAGCAAACGGATCTCATTAAAAGTAGCAATTTTTCCTCTCTTTGTCGGGCTACTTGATATGTTTGTGATCAATATGTGTGCGCCTTGGTACTTTGGGCCTCTAAGTTAGTGACTTTGGTTAACTTTCATAAGCTTTGGTCTCGCAGCTGTGAAAATGAACCAATACAATATAGACAATATGCATATATTTGTAAACTTGAGCACAAAATCTCACAGGAATGTGTTCCCTAAAAACGACTCAAAAAATCTGTTTAGCAGGTTTTTTCAATTTTTTTTTTGTTTGGAAATGAGACGTTTCATCAGGCACTGTTAAAATATTAACCTATAAAATATAAACTTCTATTTTTCAATGTGAAGTTATCATTTCCTATATTTTCCATTCTCTATTTAATATTTCTCAACATTCAGCCAATGAACGAACACTGAACTCAAATGAAAAATTTTTGATATAAATTCGTAATCGCTAAAACTTATTATTTCTTGTCATCAACGGATGGCAGCGCTGTAATTTGAAGAACAATTTTTAGCATTTTGATTTAGAAAGCAAAGGATAAATCCAATTTATAAAAAAGAGAGACAGGTGGACGCAAAAAGTAAAAAAAAAAATTATTTGAATTGTTATGAAAAACAGATTTTGTTTATTTAAGAGCCTTTCACAGCCTCTTCTTTATTGTCTTCGCTTAAATCCAACGCTTTTGTGCTTATCGATACTGTAGCTGCTTCTTTTATGGTGTACATTTCAAATTAAGTTTAAGTATCGGATTATATTGGGGGGCCATATGTGCATTAATAAACGTAGAGTTGATTTTGGTATTCATATCATTGACTGGAAACGTTAATATTTTCAACGGTTGCTCTTGACCAAAGCTCTGTGGCTACGTTAAAAGAATTATAAGGAAGTTACGAAATTAAAAGCCAATACTGCTTTATTACCAGTTTTCGCGTCCCTATAAAAGTACCGGATTACTGCCGACTTAAATATTGTGATATTATTCAGTCGAGTAAATACAATTCCCTTTTAAGACCTTACATCTACATCTAACCTTATACCTTAAGAGGACGGTATTAAACTTCACAGATATTTAAAATCCTCTATACGCTTAATTGGATAGTTATAACGATGAAGTATTAATATGTTTGTTCGGCTGCGTTTTTTATCGGATCAAACTTGCAGATTGTTATTCCAGCTCTTTCGGTATATCATGTATTTGAATAATCCAACTATTCAAACCTATACTACAGATAAGCCTATTCCAAAATGATAAAATTTTATATTTGCTTACAAACGTTCGTGCTCTATTCAGTTGGCTAGGCTAAAAAACATTTATTGTTAGATACAGAGATTATGCATAATATTCGCAATAGATTGAGACAAACATATCTTGTATGGGCCCTCAAGTGTTAAAAGGGTTTCTTTAAGTCTAGGTAGCAATGTTTGCATTTTAATAATAAGTGCATATACCTAATATTATATACATGAAAATAGTTGGTGAAAAATTTTATTGAATTTGGTTGTAAGCAAATTTTCAGTGTAGCCCTAAAAAAGTTTTTTAAAATTATGCGCCTAAAGGTTTTATCTGAACCACTTAAAAATTAATGAACTTTTTGGCATGTACAACTAAGATTCTATTGATACAGATTTCGGGTACGAAAACGACGGGTGCGTTCTTTAAAATTTGATTCAATAAGATCACCTAGTTCACGAAGAGATAATCGAGTAAATAGGCGTTTTAGTTACTAAAAGAGGGGGATGTGGATCGTGTATTTGGCCATAGACGGAGATGCTTACATATATCATGTGATGGTTGTGAGTAATTTCATATAAATTTTTAATTAAAATATAAATTGTTTTGGGATAAGATATTTAATCCCGCAAAGAAATTGAAAGCTTTAATTTGTTTATACGAAAAACATGACAACCCTGCACATGCATTCCGTTAAGCCAAAAGAGTACATATATGGCGAGGGTGGGGCTAATGTGATTACTCCTGTCATTATTACACTGCTTCCTCTCGCTTGACCCTCTGCCATTAAATTGACCACATGGCACTCTCTGTTCATACGTCTGTGTGTGTGTGTGTGTGTGTGTGTGTGTGTGTGTGTGTGTGTGAGTGCGTGTCTGTGTGCATTTAACTGCTCGTTTTCAAAGTTTAACTCCTCTGCCCATTTTTCAATTTTAGCGTGTGTTGGTATGTGTGTGTGTGTGTGTGTGTGTTTGATTGGTTATTGACTTTTAACAGAAAAATTGATGTAATGCAATTAGTTTTACTGCTAAAGCGATTGATGATTGCATTACAACAACAGGAACATTGGATGCGTCAGCGACTATAAAGTTTGTGTTAAACGGTCACTTTATCGCAATCAAGCTCTACATAATGTATGAGACCCTGACGGCTTTTATGTGGCATGGCCATTGCGAAGAGCTTGTCCAAATGAAATTGCTATTAGGCGATTGATAGTAATATCAATGCGATGGTATTTTTTGTTGGTTTAGTTTTTATAGGGAAAGATTTAATGTGTTCGAAAACTTGCATAATTATTTCATTAAGGATAAGGATAGAAATTCATCTTAAATTACATTTGGATTAGTTTTGTGGGGATCAAAGTATGAGACAAATAAATTATTTAATTATGTAATTTCTTGATATGGCATTGCGGTTTTCATATGTTTGATATACATTGAAAACTGTTTGATTTTTGCTGTATTATGATGCAAGCAAATGCCAAAAAGATCACTTTGTTTGGTAATTCAAGGTGAGTCAAGCAAGTGAAAGAGTTGGAGTTAGTAGATAGTTCGAAATAAAGGAAATAAGATACGAAAAGGATTGTGCAAAGTATAATGCTAGAGTTGAAAATTACGACTTGTTCTCGGTGGAATGACCAAAGATGCTTTGTTAAGAAGAGCGTTAGGCGCATTGAGCCCTATTAGGAGCTTTTGCAAAAATAACACGCTGTAGCATGTCCTACAAACATTAAGGGAAGGTAACTTTATAATGCGAAGTCTACAAGAATAGGACCGCCATAGAATGTTGGTATCCCAATTTAAACCCCGAAGAGCAAATATTATACATTTTTTTGAACAGACGCAATCAATTCCTGATAATGGTGGTATTAAGGGCTCCAATCAAAGGAACAATATTTCACAATTGGTCGGACGAGAGAAACAAACAGCAGTTTGGTTGTATAAGGGTTATTCAAGTACCCCTCTAGCTTTATTTACAATATAGTGAATACGCTAATTGAAGGTAAGTTTGTGATTAAACAAAACTCCAAGGACCGGCACACTTTGGATGCGTTCCCAGGTAAAAGTCACTTAAGAATAAGTTGCAAATTAAGGGACACAACGATAAAACGAGAAAAACATTGCATATTGTTTTGTTGAGAGCGAGCTGGTTCCTGCGGCATCATAGTTGCTTATTTTCAAATCCATGTTCAAGAAGGCAGTTTCTATTGGAGTCGCTGTAGATAATATTAAGTTAAACGTCACCTGCATACACTAGGATGTTAGAATAGGGAATAAATTGAGGAAGATCATGTAAAAATGAGTACAAAAGTAGACCTAAATGGCTACCTCGTGGTTTTCCTGAAGTGATTTTAATATTTTTAGATCCAGAGCCTTTAAAATTTACCTTTTAGGTTCAGTTTGATAAATAGAATGCATGATGGCGGCTTAAAAAGAAAATAACTGTTGTATCCGTAATCAGTTTACTTTTGTTTTGTAAACTCATTATTATTAAGGTATGAAAGTTCTTAAAAGTTAGTAGAAATGGATCGACGTCATATCCATATTGTGTGGAAGATATCAAAGAACTAGAGTAGTGTTTGCAATTGTAACAAGTAAACAATCTTTCCAAAGATGTTTTGAATCGAAGAGAGCTTAGCAATCACAAAATGTATTTAAAACTTAATATATGATTAGCCTTTCATATAAATCCTTAAACAACATAAGATATTCAAGATTAAAAAACTCTATTATAGATCAAACAATGCATTTGCATTATGTAGCGGTCAAAAAACTCTTGATGGATGATTTCAACATCATGGATATGTGTAAAATATAATAAAAATAATTATGCTTAAAAGTCGCAGGTGTAGTAAAATGTATTATTTGGTACTATGAGCTTTACGAAAGTTCTACAAGTTTACGAAGACGGAATCAAAAATGACCCGTTTTTTATCCACAGTTGCTGTAGGCATTTAAATGACTTTAATTCAGATCTTAGATAAAATTCTTACATCACATTCTTACGTCACATTTTGAACTCTATATCAAGAAAATAAGGTTTTTTACAAGAGAAACTTGTTTCTAAAGTGAAAAATTAAGAATATCTTGACGACTTTAAATATATTTTACATTTACTTGGATAATATTGCTTCTTTTTGAAGCAAGTCTTTTATAAAAATTAAAAAATCTAAAACTTTATCTTGGCATTTCGTATTTTTCTTTGTGCAGTATATCTCTGCGATTATAAGTGAAAAAACTGAACATGTTTTCGAATGTTGTCACGGCTATAATAATAACACATGATACTATGCCATTCAACTGCCACCAAATAATTCTTAGAATGAAATGATTTTATATTCTGTACCATATGGTACAAAGGGTAAATTAAGTTTGTAACGCCCAAAGTATGATCATGGTGACTGTAAAATTAATATTCACATATTTTTCGGTACGTCTGTATCGTAGTGATGGTCAGAGCTAGAGTAACCAACTAATTAGTATACAGTCTTATTTTGAATAAATGCCGTATTTTCCTTCTTCTTCTTTAAATTCAAAAATATTTATTGTTATCAAGAAAAACTATTTATTAGGAAGTTTTTACATTTCCTTTCCATGTGTTTCTTTTTTATTTGATTATAAACAATTTTATTTAATAGTTATGGAGTTTCCGTTTACGTATCCTCTGATAATCGGTGATTTTTTTTCCAAAGCTAAACCTAGTTAAAGGTCTCGACCGCCCACGCATTCTTAAACCGCTGAGTGTTGCGTGCGTCCAAGAAATGATAGCAAAACTAGTGACAAATAAGCATACAATCTGCACAGTCAACCAAACGTATTGGCGACCAATCTGTTGGACAATACCCAGACCACATGGAGACATCCAAAATCACAGCCACTTGACCTCTTGCTATGGAATATGCACAAATTTTCTAATACCCCAAACTCTACCCTTAAGACAACCATAAAATTTGAACAGAAAAGATTATATTTAAATCAAAAAAATAAATTTTTCCCCGGCTCATTGAGATATTAATAGCCAGATAACAGGTAGTTCCTACCGTACTGAATCATACCTGTGTCTTCAATTAGTAAAGATTTGTAAGGCAAATAGCGTTTATTTGCCAGTTATGCAATTGCTAGTCAACTGTATCGGAGCTGCAGGGTAAAATCGAACCACCGGCCTATGGGTTTAGAGGCGCCATCCAATTTAATTGATCAAAGAGTACATATCTTAAATGTAAGAAACAAAAAGATTAATGAATCAGAATAATAAATCTTAAATTGAATTATTTCTTAGTAACCAATAAATGGTTTGGTTAGTAGAGCAAATTATAGTTTATGTATAATTTCGTAGCATTTTAAGGGTTGCCAAGTGCATTGCGGTTTATAATTTAAATTTTGGTTCGTTAGCATGGGAAGCGTACGAGGAATCTCAACGAAATTAGCAATTAAGCCATGGGCGGCTATCAATTACACGCGTGCAACAAAATGAAACCATAACGCGAATAACTGGAAATAACTGAATTCCGTTAGCCAGCGGTTGTGTATGGGCCGGGGAGGTGAGGGTTGCGGCACATGTGCAGCCAAATGAAGTGAAATAACTTGGCGAATGCTGAGAGGGCAACTCTGTCCGATGGTGGGTGATTTTTTTTCATTGGGAATTTGTGGGAGTTCGTTTCGTATGGAAGTCATTTTATAGTTGAAATTTATTACAGTTACACGAAACAAAGCGTAAAATTTTTGCTGCTTAATTGAAAAATATAAATTGCTAGTGTGTGTGAGAGAGTGAGACAGTGAGGGAGTGTAGTGTGTGTGTGCATGTGTGCATAGTGTGTGTAAAGCCAAGAGCAGAATCAACAACATTAATAACAGACAACGGAAATAATAAAACCCAATTTAACAATGACGACAACAACGGAGGGATACAGGCACAAAAATGCAGCCAAATTTATGAATTATATTATGGAAATAAAATAATTTTTGAATACCCTACATTCAGCACAGGGTTAAGGGTATTATAGATGTTGCGCTTGTATTAACTAGTCAACTAAAGGCTCGATATTTCACCAATATTACACGTTGTAAAGCCGTACGGATCTGTATTTTTAAGATTGTGCTTCCGGAAGTATACGCAGTAATAGTCACTCACAGCTTCAAAGTAATTTGCAATCTTTTTACGATTTAAAGTTTTCCGTTGCCCTTGACTGGGAAAAAAAAATGATCGTAAATGCTTACTCTAGCGCGCCAACTCACGAGCGGAGCGTCCATCGAAGGCTACTCTGGCAATATTCATACGACTCGCTTGAACTCTGGCAAGCCAGTGGCCGCTGCACAATACTGCAAGCATATATTATGAGCAAACCTGGTTGAAGTAGGAATAAGACAGTTAATTATAACGTTCTAGTTTAAGTCAGTGTATTCAATTATTGCCAAAATCAAGGTATCCTCGAAGCGTTGGCAATGCTTTAATGTGCAGCCAATTACTGCCCAGAGGAAAAGTGAAAATGAAAAGTTTGTCGCATTAAAACTAAAGACAGTATACGAGGGCAATTTACAAGCGGAAAAACGACAATCAATGCGGGTCAATATTTGCCACCCGTAAACAGTTGTGTACATAATCACACGGCCAAAGGGCAAAGAAAGCGGTGAAAGTGCAAACAACGGCGGGGAATCATGCAGGTAGTAAAAGCCAAAAAAATAAACGCCAATGGTATATCCTACATATCTACACACACACACACACACACTCACTACATGTTCACAATTATCACAGCAGTCCTTAAAGCCTTTGATGATGAGCATCCTGTAGATCAAAAGCAAAAAAATGGAGCAATCAAAGGGCAAAACAGTCGCATACCCCACAAAAAAAGGGTAAAGAATAAACAAAAGCAGTACCAAAAAAAGGGGAAAAAAATTGAGTTCTGATGTCAGGTACACCACATATTGCCAAAGTGTGTGCGCGTGTATGTGTGAGTGTGTGCATGTGTTGTATTTGATAAAAGTTGTGGCCTCTGATAGACAGGAGCTGCCGTAGAACAGCCACAAAATCCATCTACACGTACAGACACATACGCATACACCCCCACACACATGGCACACCTTGACTTTTGGCCAGGTTTTCTGATTTGTTTGAATTTCTACTTTTGCAAGTTAGAAAATTAAGCGCTCAATCTGCAGGGGACCAATATTCAATAGGGGCGTACCAAAGCGGCTACAACAAGGTTGCTAACTAGCAAAAAGCAAGCAAAGGAAGTATCTGTCGATTGTGTGCTTATTTCTGTTTGTATTTATTTGCAACAAATGGTTGGTTTAGCAGCAGTTTTGATTATAAAAAAATCATTCCATCAAAATTGGAAGCTATAACATCTCTGCACCTCGCATCGCCGCAAATATCGCAATTGCATGCCCCCACATTGATAACTCCCGAATCATATGAAAGCTTATTAAGTTAGGACTATTTAGAACGTTTTATTAGTTGGCACTCCATAAGCATGTTGATTCATTTGGAGACTATGCGCCGTGGTGTTCAGTTCGTTAGCATTGTTTACTACGGAATGTTTTTTTATCTACCATTTTGCATATCCTGGCATCGTAGGATATACATAGTTCACATGCGGCATAAATTTTCTAAGGTTGTGCCAGCAGCTGGTACTACTTGGTAAACGAGTGGTGGCGAACTGGTACCTAAAGCGGGTGTTGTTAGTAAATATTTTTATCACTATTATTTATGAGTAATATTTCTAGACTAAGTAGTGTATATAGTAAAATTTTAATCAACCATCATGGCGAATATAAAGAGGACAGTCCTGTTTATTGCTGATGTTGCTTAATTCAAATGACAATGGGAACTTACATTTGTGTTATCGCTTACAGGCTGAATGAAAATTATTATTTATTACAATAGAAACGACTTTACGAAGAGTGTGTGAAAATTCGTTATTTTGTGTTCAAAAAAAGGCATTCTTTAGAAAACAAAGGGAAACGTACATCATTTAAAGTATTGTGTGTCGAATGCGACTAATTTTCACATATCTTTTGTCATTTTCGAATACAACTCCGAAAAATTAGTACTATGACAACTTGTTCCAATCATTTAGCCATTACTCGATGTGTTTAAACCGGGACCCGTTGAAGCATTCGTCGAAAACGTCGATAAAATCAAGATCTCTTTGAACAGTGTGTTGGATAATAACTACCATATAAGTATTTCCAGAAATTTGCTGATCATTTCAACCACATTAGCTCTTTTAGGGATACATCCACTTTTCCAGCGATGATCCGATGCAGGAAGCAGTGTCGATGAGAATAATCCTTGTTTTTGTATAAGTACCAATTGTTTAAATTAAACAAAAATTTTCTATGAGTCGCTTCCAATGATTCTGAAAGTTAACCTTCCATTAAAAATTCCCATACCTCATCTTTAAAGCCTTTAGGGTTGGTCAGAACGCTCTTTGTCTTAGAAGATCACCATTTTTAAAACATTGAGAGCTTGACCGACTTATCGGTCAGGTCTCTACCGGCAAGTATTTAAACTGAAAATCAAAACCCGGCCAAAGGGCAGCCCTCTATTTAATATAAATTAAAAATATTGTTTTCAAACTTTCGTTATGAAAGTCTGGCATACCTACCTACGAGGGTTGCCTTTTATATTTCGGGACTAGAAAAAAGAAATAAATATTAATCATTGAAAATCTCCAAAACATGCATTCTGACCGCATCAACCACTTCTTCAAGTGTCAAAAAAATTAACTTCTCATTTTATTTTTTACGTAAAGGAACAAAAATAAGTCATTGGGTGCCAAGTCAAGACTATATGGCGAGTGGCTTAGCAAATCCATGTTTTGAGAGCTCAAAAATGCAGTTGGTAAAAAATGGTCGGTCTTCGACAGTTGGTTTATCTGATTCCTTGAAAGACAACTTGGAAAAATATTGTTTATGTACCACTCAGAATTGACTGTTCTATGTTGTTATACTTGTCCAGTTTTTCCGAAAAAACAGGCAACCATTTGCTTGGAAGTGCTTCGTGCGCGAACAACTTTTTTTGGTTTTGGCCCATACAGTGACTGCTGTTTACTTTTGGGGTCGTACGCCTAAATCCATGGATCATCACCTGTCACAATGTCATAGATGTGTTTCAAAGAATAGCGATCATATTTTTCATTAGCATTTCTTTCAACAAATCGACACAAGCCTTTTTTTGGGCGATTGACAAATTGTGTGGGTTTCAACGCGGACAAATTTTTGTCATAGTAAATTGTTCATGCAATATGGTATTGAATGTATGCAGGTATGCCCGGTAATGCCTAAGGTTGTCTCAATCTTGGTCACACGACGATCTCGCAATGTTAGTTTGCGCACAGCATCAAAGGTAACCGGAACAACAACTGATTTTGGACGACCTCCTTGTCTTGGAGTGAACTACAACCTCGGTTGAATAGACCATACCGCCGATGAACATCGTAAAATTATATATGCTAAGTTACAAGATAATAAAAATTAAAAACAATATTTTAAAACGTTTACCTTCGAAGGAACACATTGTGCCGGGCGAATTTTGTAGCATTCATGCACGTACATAACACACATTTGCATATTATTGATAACCTGAATATTTGGAATTACTAAATTGAGCTATGATACCGTGACTATTGGTGAAAACTGGTTAATAATGTCGGCTAACCTAACTCCAAGAATTTATAATCTAGCCCAATATTTCATAAAAATATTTTAGAAACTAAAATATCCCTTTCAAGGAAAGTTAAATAAAGACCAAGAGAAAAACGAGCTATATGAGAATTCAAGTCGCAAAATCTATGGATTGATTTTTAACCGAAAGAGTATGGTTCAAGTATATATTACCTTGTTAGATATGAGCCAGCACATGTGGTTAATTCCCATAAGACCCACATGTTCATTCGAAGGTTTAGAATACTAAATATTTGTCCGTTGGAAGAGTGGTTGCAACTAGTTGCGATACTAGGTTGGTCATCAGCTGGGTGGGGTGCTACTACTACTTGCATGTAAATCGATTGTTTGCATTTGCAGTTGAACGTGTTGTTGTTGGGTGTTTTGTTCGGTCATAAGTCAACGCATAACAACAACGCCCACCAACTCGTTAGTGCTGTCCCCCAATGTCTGTCTATATGGAAAAGCAACTTTTGATGAATTCATACGCTAAACATGTTTATTATTTGTTGGTAAATCACACAGCAATTTGCCAATTTTAAGCGTTTTGTTGTGTGTGTGCGTATGTGTGTGTGTGTCTGTGGGTATGTGCCTTGTTGCCAATTTTCCCTGTTGACATTTTATTCTGTTTTGTTGATTAATGGCTGCAAACAATACAGCACACACAATTCATTTGAAAATACGAAAAGTTTCCAACACTCACAACTCGTATGTGGCCTAAACCCTATGTTTTTTGGTAGGGCCCTCTCCCAAGCGGCAATGTTTATGGAGTCAAGTGTGAATTTATTGATATGAATAAAGTTCAAGAGCTACAAATCACTCAAAACTTACTAAAGTAGCAAGAAATCTGAAAAGAATTTACTTTAATATTTATGAATTGTTGACACGAAGCGCTCAGCTCTTACTTTAACGAAATTGGTTTTTTTTAATCTTTTATTGAAGAATAACTTTTTCTTTGAGGAAATCTTATATTCTCAGTAACAGAAACAACATTAGGGAATGGTTTGAAAATTCTTCAGAGATTCTCTTTAATTGGGACGAGTATTTTAGTTTCGGAGTTTCTCAGCGGCTTTCCACGCCACTGTTGGAATAATAAATAAATTAATCAAAGGTTTTAAGGATATTTGTCTCTCAAGGGCAAGAAGGGATTGAGATAATATTATACTTATAGTACGTCATTACATATTTTTGTGTGAGTATAATGCGGATAGTTTATTTGCATTATCCAAAAATCTTTAACGAAGTGTCTTGTAATCAATGATCAATCTTGCGATTCCTAGTACTATAGGCACAAAGATTTTACTTTACACACAATACACACTCCATTTGTAGGGTATTCGATTGACGAGAACAGTTTTGTGTATCCTCAACCATTTGGACACAGAGCATCGTCAGTTACTGGCAGAAAGCAACAGATGGACGGTAATAGTTAGCACTGTGGCGTGTTTGTTTATCTAAGGGATTAAGTCGAGATAATTTGGGCTGCATGGATTCGGTTCGTGGTTGTTCGGATGGTATTTGAATGCTGCTACCCTATTTATCTGTTACCAGCCATGTTGGAATGTCAAGTGATAATTATTTGTAATTTTAGTTAGGCTATTATTTAATAATATAGTATAACAGTCGCCAATAAAATTAATAGATTTTTAAACTATATATAAGTATAGCGTTTGGAAATAACTAGAATCGAACAAAAACCTGTAGTTGCGATAACTCAGCGTTATTAAGGATTCATGCCACAACAACACAGTTTATAATAAACTCAGCGAATTATAAACAATAAGAACGTAATAAATAAGAAGAAATCTTATCGTGTTGGATTTTTAAAAACTATTTTAAAACATTTCTACACAATTTCCTCTCACATCGTGCTTAGTTCATTTTAATCCTTAAAGAGCTGCCAATACTCGAACGCTAAATCACTGTTCGTACATGTGAAGATTATAAAAATCAAGCAAGTGCAGCTCAAAGGGAAAATCAGAAAAATTCTCGGGCTGATCGGCTCAAAATCTCAACTGTGTCTTGAAAATTAAATAATTGTATATAAAGCTATTTTAAAACGAGTTTGGACTTATGCCTTGCAACTCTGGGGAACTGCTAACAACTCCTGGTTTGTTAGCAATCATTACCTTCATGAAGACTTGAATATACCAATAGTTAGGCACGAGATAAGTTGGCTATCAAAAACTTATTTTAAAATTCTGAAAATTATGAATGTAACATAGGAATAATT
The DNA here is from genome assembly GCA_035046065.1 of Chymomyza procnemis. NCBI lineage: Eukaryota > Metazoa > Arthropoda > Insecta > Diptera > Drosophilidae > Chymomyza > Chymomyza procnemis. The sequence goes on along the minus strand of JAWNOJ010000023.1, from coordinate 1,692,135 downwards.
CTTTTAGAAAATACAATGGAACAAAGTCGCTTTAAGCTCAAGATCAAGTAACGGATCTCCCAATAAGATTTCAAGTCATCGCTTTGAATAATAATTGATATATATAGAATATAAGTTTATATTTGTTGTAATCGTTGGAACTTAATAAATCCTGTTGTGAGTTATAATTATGATAACAAAATTGTTAATATTAATAACTAATATACCGATCTCCTTCTGCTTTCCTCTTGCCATGCTCTCTCCTTGTATTCCCTAATATTATATCCTTCGTAGTTAACCAAAGTCTCTTATCGACTTAGACATTGTTTGTCTTGTCGGTACCACTTACCGCACGTCCCTGCAGCTACTTGAGGCATTCGTCGCGAGTCTGGGTTCGTCTCTTGAAGTGCTGAGTACCTTCAGTTACAATTACAATGGTAATGGATGGGTGAAATGTAGTTTAGTGTATTTGGTAAATAAAAACCGATATTCAGATCATACAAGATCTTATTCAATACGCTGGAATTAAACAAATATTATGATTTAAGTAAGTAAACCTTTCCCATATAAGGTCGGTGAGTAAATCTAAAATGACTTTATCAATGAAACCATATAACAACTTTTTATTAAGAGTTACAGACAATACAGACCAACATTGTCCAATTAGTTTACAGCTTTCTTGATGCTGTAACTTCTCAGTTTGAAGACCAAATGAGTGATTTGAAAAGTTCGGAGAAAGATGCATAAATTACAAAACTAATTGATTGAAATTGAGCTTACGAAGCATTTCAAAGAGTAGAAGGCTTGAAAAGTTTGAAGCTGCATGTCTCGATAGTTGTGGAACCAGTAGATCATGAATACAATGAAGACAAATCCCAATTTGTGACTATAGTATCAGAGAAGTTTTAAGTAACGCAACGCCGAACGTGAGGCTACAATTCTGCAAGATTGTTTGGAGATGGAACATGCACAGAAACATAACCACGAAGAGCAACTTATTTTAATTTTGGAAATTTCTGCAACGATCATATTTTGCATTTGGTTGACCAAGTCCACAAAATAAATTAAAGGTCGACAGAATGTTTAATATCTGAATGTTTAATATCTGATATATTAGGAGCTGGTGTACTTTTCAGCTACGTAGCTCTGAGCCCAACTTCTGAACTATTCCAGCAATCAAAATCAGTCATTATCAAAAGAGTTTCGTGAATTTTATCCTTGAAATCGTGAATTAAATTTTGTTTCGTAAATGTAATTTTTAATATTGAAGTCAAACAGTTCAATAAATATTTATGAGTTATTTGCTCTATGGGAGCTGTATGATATTTGTTAGAAGTTAATGTAAACTTTTACGCCCAAGCAAAATATCTGTACGGTAATACGATTCGTACGGCTGAAATTCTGAAATCTTCATTAAAATTTTAGCTCATTTTTTTTCTCATCCCATAATAAAGTTCATTGAATTTCAACTCGAACACTTTTTGAGACTTGTTTAACGTTTATTTTAAATTTCAGAAAGTCCATTTGGAATATACCGATTTATTTTATTTATTTATATATTACCTTGTATCTGATTGAACACACTGGCACAAAAATGGTAGAGAATGATGCTAATATTAATGTCCTGTACCACAAGGAAAAAAGGATATTATAATTTTGTGCACACCATAAACTATATAAAGCTCAGAAGGAATAGTCGAAGCACATTCAAAGTATGTGCAGGATGAATGGAAATTTCGATATACCAATGTCGGTTTGTCTATCTATGCGTCTTCCATTCCGTTTGAATACCTAGATCTGCGAGATGATCAAAGTCGTCCAAATTACGCGTAATGTTTATTTTTCATCATTTCTTTTGATCGATGATTTAAATTATGTTTACCTTCTTATACTTTTTATAACTATAAATTTTTATGCAATATTTCATAATTAAGTAGAAAACTCATTATGAAAGCCCAAACATAATTTTTCCCGAAACTCGTATATTTTTGATAAAACCTCAATTGATTTAAATTGAATTGCATTGAAACCAGTTGAATTAGTAAGTTGACTTTTATGAATCATGATTTAAGTGGACAAATGGCAATTTATCTAAAATATACCCATTGCCCTTTATTACAAGCCACATAACTCATATTTCTGTCTTATTGAATCTTATTGCTTTGCCATTCCAAACAATTATTGGAGTTAATAATTCAATATGACGGCTCAAAATGAAAAATCGAAAATTTGATTCATGACAAGTCAAGAGTATACAAAGCAGATAGCATTAATTTGTGTTAAATTCGTCTTCGAACTTCCTTAATTACCTAATTACTTTGTTAAAATCGAAATTTTTGTTAATTATTCGTAATTGGATATTGTACGCACTCAATGCCAGCAGTCTCGAACCACTGTGCCTGGTATGGCATTTATTTGTACAACCTAAGAAATCATCAATCACCATGGCACATGCTAGGCGTTCAAGTGACTAAGGACCAGCGCTCTCTTGGTCTTAGGAAGCATGACTGCCTTTTAGCTGGCCTATTATATTATTGGCAGCCATGACAATGCACTTTTTGTTTTGGCGGGTTCCCTGCCATAATTGAGCAACTCATGCAGGAAACAGGCGATTACATCGCTGTTAACTTATTAGTTTGCCGTGAAATTATTCAAGTTACACTATATCATCGATGTATACGCCCCGAAACATTATTCTTAATTTCTGTATATAATATAAAAGCAAGTAGGCTTCTTACAGGACTGTCACAACTGATAGGACAGGCATAAGTGCAGTGTCATGTTTTGGGCCTGTCACAATTTGAGTGGCTTGTCGGAAATTATTCCGACAGTGCTACTGCTGCGGATACTTAATATAGGTTAGTAAGTAGCTACTAATTTTCACGCAATTAACAGCGCATACAAAATGGCGTCTAATTGCAATTTCGGCAGTCTTGATTATTGCATGTCCTGTCATGTTGCCCAGGTCGTGTTTGTGGTAAATACCAAATGATGCAATATATAAGATGCATCTGCTGTTGGCGCTGATCTGCGGTCCATCTGCGTCCGTGTACGTAGTGGCAGTGGTCCAGCCTCGGGCAACTTATTCAAGTAGACCTGCTTTCGACCATTTGCATTGTATTTCAATTTCAGTCCGACAGTCGGCAGTGCTCGGCCGTCGGTCGGTCGTCCGTACGTCGATGTGTTTGCATGGCAACGTTTGTAGGTGTCAAATTGATGGTCCTTATAAGCTGCTTAATTGCAAATGCAGCTGCAGTGTGCCCACCCACCCCACAGCCGCTGGACTAAGCCATAAATACATCAACACTAACAGTAAGTTAAGTGCAACATATTTGCCTATGTGTGGATGCAATAAGATAATTACCTTTAAGGATGACAGCAGCATCTGGCAACATGAGAAGTATCTTCGTATGACAGTGTTTTATGCTTGAAATGTAAATAAATGTCTATAGATGGCGCTATCGAAAATCAAGCGTATTTATGATATCGTAAAAAGTAACTTAGTAGCGCTCGGTAAGTACTTTTAAGAAAATGCAAATTTGCAACGTTTTCTTCGACATAAAATTACAAAATTTTATGGTTAATAAAAGAGCGCACACACATCCTTAAAATTAGCAGCGCGTTTATGCTGCTGCATGCGTCTTTGCATGCTCCTGTTTCTTCTTATTGGCAATTTTGTCGGTTGCAGTTCAAACACAATAAAAATTACGCGTGTCATAAATCCAAAGTTGATGAGATTTTCACCCAAAACTCGTTATCGTGTCAAACTTTGGCAGAAAACAACAATTCCAGTACATACAACATGTGCGTGTGTGCGTGTATGTGTGTGTGTGTGGATTCTGCGATAATAATTTTCGCCTTATAACGATGCGCATTATGGCTTTACGGTTTTCCTTAGCCAGACCATAACTTTGGCTGCCTTGTTGTTGGTTGCTAGAGTCTTCTGACACTGTGACCAAAAACACACATAATGATGGCATCTAGAGTGAAACGCAATCAAAAGTTGTGGCCATGCCATTAGCAAAATCGGGATAAGCAGTGTCAAGCAGTGTATTACTTTTCATTTGCGACACCAACTTCCTTCAATAAGCAGTGCCTGCCTGCCTGTTGGCATATTATTGCCATTATTGACAGTTGAGGCAATGAAGTTGGGAGTGCCTCCATTGTTAATGGGATCACACATTGTTCGTTTCGAAGATAAAGCAGACCATAAAAATTGCACCTTGTGGGTGCACACCTACTGTGGCCAAGTGAAATTAGCAAATTGAAATGGCTTTTACTCGGGCACAAAACGCAGCCATGAATAATTTATGTCTGGAGAGGAAGGATGATCCAGCAAGTGCAGCAAACAAATATGCTTGAACAATAGCTACGCACAGCAAGAAGTTTTCATGAAATTCTTCAGACATGACACTTTGTGCACTTCCGACAAGTCCATCTCTGCAGTATGTTGACAAGGAATTGCATAATTACGCATGCCGCCGGACAAGGGATTCGAACAACCCAACCACAAGTGCCACACTTACATGCATGCTGTCAAGCTGCAAAGACGTAGACTCAGGACTAAGGATGGCAGCTAGAAGCTAGGAACTAGTTGAACTTTAACCACACTGGCCAACAACTATGGCATGTGTAAGGCGCGCGATAATGTTATTCCCACAGCCTAATATGGGTGCGTGGAGGCAGGAAGAAAAATTTAGATCATCCATATGCATATGCAAAAGCAAGGTGACCATGTTCATTTGGGTTATGTGCACCGACTACCACCACCTCCGCCTCCACCATCAACAGCCAAAACAACAACAACAATACAACAATGTGCAAAAATGTTGAACTGGATGGAACAATTGAATTGCATAACATGAATAGAAATGAATTGGCAGAACGGAGACGCTAAAGCCTGTAAGGCCATAAGGCATCAAGGCAACGGGCTTTATTCAATGGCAAACACATCCTGCGGCTTGGTCATTGTGGGAACTTTGAAAAAAAAAAAAGTTAAATGCAAGCACATTTACATACTCTCTTTGACCAAAATACACACTGTCCAGCGCCGTTATGCCGGCTGGCAAATGGGCGGGTTTCATGTGGTTTACCCTTCTAATGCAAGACACTTATGCACTTTGCTCGAATACTCCGACTGCATATATTTGCATTTTCGGAACTTCTCTGGTACTGCTTGAATTTTCTTCATGTTTTTTTTTGTTATTGAAATGTGTGAAAAAGTGTTCTTCTTCTTGACTAGATATACCCGTATGACAACCTGCTATCACCCTACGGCCTGATACTTTCTGCCAAGTCACGGTCTTATTTGTTTGTTTTAGAGCAATTGTCTCCGGCTATTCGAAATTGGCGAGATCATTTTACCAGAGTAGAATAGCGCTGTATTTAACCATACTTCTCCTCCTGCAGACTATGGAGGCATACGTGAGTGTAGATCTAATCAAAGCTGTATACATCCAGTGTACCAGCTTCGGTGATAGACCTCATGTCTTTGAAAAGGTCCTTTCGAAATGCCAGAAAGCTCTGAGAGCGTGTTCAGACTATTGCTGCACATGCACTTTATAAGTAAGCTTACCATCTAGAGTGACCCCCAGATACTTAACTTCCTTGGTTAGGTTAAGAGCCGTCCCTTTTAGTGTTGTGAGGTTGAAACCTTCCAGCTTTGTTTTCCTAGTGAAAAGCACCAAGGGGGTCTTGCTAGGATTAAAGGAGAGACACTTGTTGTTGCACCAGGAATCAATCTTATCTCTCTTAGATCGCCCCGATACTAACTCCCGTTCCACTTTCGCTTATCCCATTGCGTCTACCACAAGGAACCATATCAGAGGTGATACGACACCCCCATGAGGGCATCCTTTGACAACCTCAAGTGTTGCCACTTCGTCCACATTGCGCCCCGCAATAAGTTTCCTTGTTGAGAGCATGTTAAGGATCCATCTTCTGCAGGTTTCTCCAATGCCATGCTCTGCCAGGTCATTGTCCATAGAGTCGAAGATGGCATTGTCAAAAACCCCCTCAATATCGAAGAAAACTCAGTTTAGTTCAACCATTCGCTCTAGATTTTTCAGCATAAACGAGCTTAGATCAATCGGAATGAATACTACTTTGACTTGTTGCCAAAGAGAGGGCACTTAGCTAAATGTAATGCAGGCTCAAAAGATCCTTGTCAGGTTCTTATTGAGATTATTACCGCCTCTCTTTAGTATTATTGGATATACACCATCTCCTGGCGATTTATAGTCTGCAAAGGATGAAAATGCAAACCTCATCGATTCCTCTGTGATTATTTGTGCAGCTGTATACTATCCTACCATTTCTGGTTCTCCGATTCAGTGGTGGTGTATGATTACAGAGAGCTCACAGTTTTGCACGCCTAACCGAACTCTGATAGTCCTTCTCCAGTTTGTGTAAGTATCCCAGTCTTCATCTTTTCGAGCTTTTAAGGCTCTATTAGGTGATTTCCTGTTTTTTTCCGTAGTTTAGTTAGTTCAACATTCCACCAGGGGATTGTTTTGCCTTGTCTACAACGTCTATTTGGACATGTTGACTTTTAAATAGTAAGTTCTCTTGTATGAGTGACTCAAACTGTTTTACGTGGGTTTCGACCTTGAGGATTGATCGTTTGATCAATCCACAGTCGAAATTTTATATATCCATGATCAGACAGCGACACTTCCTCTAGAACATGGCAGGATTGTAGTGCGCCTCTAAGGTATTATTTAGATATCGTATGGTCCGTCAATTCCGGTCGTTTACGTAACAAAGGTTGGGCTGTTGCCAACATTGTTTATTCAGAGATTGAACAATAGGAGCAAGTCAAGCAGTTTGTCTCCACGGAAACTGCACTTTGTGCTTTCTCAAACTGTGTTCTGTGAATTTGCGTGACAGACCCTGATTGACTTTCGCATATTTGCAAATTTCAGCAAACTCCTTAGAGGGTGATAGGGAAGGTACGCAGAGACTATCGAAACTAACCGTTTAGAAGTCACCAAACTGCTGTTTTGGACGGCGTATGTGGTACCCCTTTCCCAGACTCAATTATGCTGGAAGGCTGGCTGTCCGAGCTCGGTTCTAAGGATAAGGTGGTCCATACCCTCTTCGCCGTACTTTTATTTCCAGCCACATTCGGTAGTATCGTAGTAGCTGAGGAGATCAATAATTCAAATGCATACGAGCTTCACTGCTCTCTACCCAACGTCGATGTCGACAGAATAGCTTCCGGGATTTTGATGCGTTGTTGACAGCGACAAAGTAACATCGATACTCTCCTTGCCCGGAATAAACATATCCGCTTATTAAGCGAGTCTGGTACTTTCCAAGATTTTGCAAGACGACCACGAGCTACATCTTGGCTTGGACAGTCTTTGCTGCTTTCCACCTCTGACGCTGACGTTTAGCCAGAAGAGACCCCTCAGCGACTGCAGCCTTGTCATTAGCGGAGACAGCAATTATGGCGTGAAAGAAAGCGGATTTTGGGCCTGTAATCTGAATGCCCCTTATACTTAAGGGGGGCCAGTGCCTTAAAGGTGATTTGTAGAGTTTTCTTTTCTTCGCCTGACTACTATTAGTCAGAATCCCATAGCATTGACATGATCTTATCAAGGGAACTGTTACCAGCCGCCCTCGCGAGGAGAGTATAGTCGCACTTCCAATAGTGTGTTACAATTACGGCGCGTACCAACAATCACACGTTATTCCCCTTGTAACGTCTAATGGCTGACGGCCGTTTGATTAAAATGCAAGGAAATTGGATGTCATATATTGTGTAGTCGAGGGACGTCGAAAGGAAATTAATTATTCACAAACACTACAAAATATAAATAATGTTTAAGCAGTTGGTGGGACTATGCACTGGTAAAAACAGTCGGAACCATTAAGAGGGAATGTTGTCGGCTGCAACTATTGTATTGCGCTCAATACCATATAGCTGAAACGCCGCAGATTACCAAAGCGATTCGTTTAAAATGTGTTAAAATGAAACAATACCAGCAGAAGCCACCATCTATTGAAAAGTAGTGGAAAAATTTAAATAGGTAAAAATTTTCATTGAACAAATTGTAGCTTTAGCAACTTTAAGTGCAAATTGGAATGAAGCTGTGGCGCATCCAGCAGCATTTTCACACATGATTAGCTGTGTTCATAAAAGGGGAAGTCCTTCGCTCTGGTATCTCTAAAAAGTGCTTTTACACACGTGTGTATGGGATGTTTTTTTTGCAAATTTTGTTTAGCTAGTTGTTGGCCAGCATTATTGTTATTGTATGTTCAGTTATTGTGCACGTGCCAGCTGCAAAATTACAATAGATTTGATTTTCCATTGAATGAGGGAGAGATGGGTGTTGCCAGAGACAATTCTAACAAAATGGAGAAAAGTGAAAAAGCATTGCCTACTTTGAAGCGCGTAACACAACGAAATGGAAAGTTAAGTGCTTGAGACGTTTTAAAGTGTTCCCAGATCAAGTCTGGCAGCCAACCCCTTTACCTCACTCAAGCATGGCATACGACCGATGGCACACCACACACACACACACACACACACACACACACACACTCGTGCACACACGTATGTCGTCGGTAAGACGCCATTGCTTTTGTTCTTCTTTTGCACAGTTGCACACAATAATGAAAATGTTGTTGTTTGTGAAATTCCTGCGACCGCTGCTGCCAGCACACTTGAGCGCGCACTCACACACACACACACTCACACTCACACACACTCACAATCCCACACACTCACTCACACTCACACACACACTCTCACACACGACTACATTGCATTACTTCCGGCTCAACGATAATAATTTTAAAATCTATACAATTCAATAAAGTTTTATTAGAAACTTCACTGACAGTGGAACAGATCCGGCATGGCTTAGGCGATGAGCTGAGTTAGACTGGTTTGGACGCGCTTGACGGGTTACTGACGTGGTTCAAAAAGTTGCAAAGCAATTGTGAATTGTGCTCAAGGGGCTTTAGATTATATCTCGCTTGATGTTGATGATGTACACCACCAGTAGTAGCATGTGGCACTCGAAAAGAGATTAGGTTAACTGGGCGCGTGCATTGTCTTAGCCTTTGGTTCACCTGCTGCTGCTGCTGCTGCTGCCACAAACGTTTTGGCCCTGGCAATTAGAATAAATTTTGTAAGCAAATTGTGAATGCTGCATTAGGACAGAGAAACTTATGCCAACGCCCATTTGTATGTAAATGCCAGGCACGGCCAAAACTTAAGTTCCTAACCGTATTGCCCTTTGCCGTTGCTCTGGCAGCTCTGACTGCCACTGTTGATGAATCAAAGCCATAAGGTGACGCTATCTCGCGCACTCTCCGGCGTTACGCATCGTTATGCATAACGGCAGATGACTGTTATTAAAATCAGTTGTGCTCGTCAGGGCAGACAGACGGAGAATGTTGTGGCGTCAGCTGTGGTCCCCGCCGGGTTCAGCGCAACAACGCCATTTTGTTGGCTATATGACGTCGCATTCGTTTAATGACTTAATTTTGCACTCATCCAAGTGAAAAATTAAAATGCTTCAAAAATTCTGCTTGATTTTTTTTTTTTTGGCTTTTCCATGGGAATCATTTTAGGCAGGGCTCATAGATTTTTATGAGGCACCTTTACTGTGGAACAGGTAAATCTACTGCGTGATTTTAACAAAACTGCCAGTCCGGATGTAAAGTTTGTGGCCAGTGCTCTCGCATCTCTAATGTTTGGCTTGTTTAAATATTAATAAAGTCGTTGGGCGTTAGACCACAAATTGTTAAAATGGAAGCTAATCAAATTTTTCCCTTGTCTAGGTATGGGGATGGCTATTACAAAAAAAAAATGAAATTATGAATAAAAAATTCCACAGCGATTAAATTTGATGGCAGCGCATGCATCTTATGCTTCACTTGCCACGTGAGATTCGGAGCAACATAACTCCTGCTCACTGCTCTCCTACTCAGCACCATGGTCCACATGGCAGTAAAAGTGCCTTCTATTTTAATGCGCCACATTTGCTGTGCGTAATTGTGGCCACACACAAACAGTGCAGCAACTGAAGGACTCCCTTTTATTTTCACTTGGCTTTTATGGGCAAAATAGAAAAAAAAGATGAAGATAAAATTTATATAGCAGCATGCTAAGCGCTTTGGAGTTGGCAAAAAATTAAACCACAAAAGCGCGGAAAATGCAAATTTGGCATTGTCCGTGTAAACGCGTGGTTGGAGGGGTGAAGATGGTGCTAGAGGTGGAGGTTTTGTGCAAATTATGGTTTAACACCTCATTGAACTCTAAGGCATTGTCGTCAGTGGGTTGGCAAATGCGGTCGGCGTGTCTGCGAAAATTTGAATTTAAATATGAATTTTATATTCAAATTAGTTTAGACCTGGTTAGGTGTCCCCCATCCAGGCTTCTAGTACACTTTTGTATTCAGTTAATAAAATGAAAAATAATTTTAGATATACGCCTAATTGTTACGGATTCGGGATGAAATTTCCGATGATGGTGCACATTGCATAAGCATATTTACCAAATTATAAGTTTTTAAAGCAAAGCTTTTTCGTCTTTTTAAAGTTTATTTCTGGATTCAATTGAAGTCAACGATCAAACGATATTTAGAGTAATACTGTCATTTAACATTAATAACAATAATTTGAGGTAATTTTTTAAGAGCTGCTTATTCAATTTTTGTACGTAAATCTTCATTAGAGACGATAGATCGATTATTATATTGTTCCATTACGTGAATCAATGTGGGAAATAAAATGTTGAGGCTTTTCAATCGCAAATTTATAAATTTTAAGTTTTTAGCCACGCGATAAGGTTCCTCATACATAGAGCGAAAATAATACATTTTTTTTTTTAATTGCACTCATTTGGTATACGTAATTTATTTTAAATAAATGAAATGATCTTACAGCAATGATGATCATTTCTGCATGAATATCCTAGCTAGTTCAAAGCAATAAGAATATTCACACACATGTCGTACTATGCATATAAGGCAATTCCTTGAAAAAACAGTCCAGAAAAAGTATTTCTTCTGAGAGGTCTTTAAAAAGGAGTACATACGCTTAAATAGCCTAATATTAGAATAGGAGGTACAAAAGTTGTAGGATCGTTGGTTGCGAAAAGTAATTTCTGCCAGTGCCTCCAATTATTAATAAACTATATTTGGCCTCTAAATTGTTTTAAAGTCTTTATGGATGAATGACCGTTCTGGGTTAACATTGAAACATTTAAAAATCGGATTCAGTAGTAATATATAAATTTCTCAGCTAGGATTGCGTACGTCTTCATACTGATCAACAATGTATTCAAAATCCATTTGTAACTTTTTTTTGTAATTCACTCTTTCTACTAACACTTTCTATGATTTACTCGCCGACATAGAGAATAGTTAAATTACAAAAAAAAAAACTTAGTTTCGGGCTTGAAGTCTTTTGTAGATATTAATATCTAAACGCTGGAAACTATTGTTATTTTCATGATCATGCATTCCCTATTAGGAATTAAATTTTTTGTTTGTTAACATAATTCAAAATCAATATAAAAATGCATTTTGTGTGCTGCATGTTGTTTTAGTACTGAATCGGAAAAATCTAAATTGAAATAACATTTCAGGTAATATGGAATTTGATGCAAGGATATAAAATGCTAGAATAATTTATTTATTTATTAAACGTTCTAGTTCGCTCTAAGTTCATTTACCTCAATAAAAACCACCAGGACGTTTAAAATCTTTTGTTGGCTTAATTTGCAATACTTTAAAAAGGAAGAATCAGAGAGCGAATGCCAGAGGGAGTGCGTGAAATGTAATTACATCTAATTAGTATTTACACAAGTGACAACCTTTGACCTAATGTAAACAAATACCAACACATGCAATCATTGTCTATACGTACGTGTGTTTGTGTGTGTGTGTGCGTGTGTGTGTGTGTGTGTGTGTGTGTGTGTGTGGGTGGACATATTGGCCTTTGGACTTTGGAAGCTGCCCAACGGTCGAACAAATAAACAAAATGCTTTGATTAGAAAATTTCATTATGCCAATTCGAACAAACGGTTGCCATGAAGCATACACACACACACAAACACACACGCATACTCTAAATCGCATACACGCACACATATACACCTTCAAACACAAACAACTACACGCAAAAGCAAATGCAAATGCAAATGCAAATACAATCAGTGCCAGTGCAAACAAATAAATGCACAAAGGCCAATGGATATACGCAACACTTACAGACACACACACACACACGCACGCATGCAAAGACTCTCTTACCACACACACACACACACGCATATCCATAAGCCCAAAGCCCATCAATGCGTTAGTTCATTAACATGCCGGCCGCCATTGCAGTTGCAGTTGACGTCACAGTTTCCGCTTTCTATCTCTCTCTCTCTCTCTCTCTCTCTCTCTGCTGCTCTGTGATGCCCGTCTTGCCTAAAATCGCAATTTAATAACAGCTGCAAATGAGCATGCAAAGCTAGGCTGGTGATTGTCCAAATACGTATATCTCTCTCTCTCTCTCTTTGTTCCTGTCTTCCTCTCCATCTCTCTTTCTCTGTCTTTTTCTGTCTCACTCCCTCTCGTTCATACACTGTGTTTGTGTCAAATTTTATGGCCCAAAGGCGCATTTGAAATGAAATCGACAGGCTCTCTGCGACGCTGACGTCATTGCACATTGTGGTCCATGCTGTTGCATTATTTGCCCTCAGTTGACAAACTCAATGTATTAATTCGCACACACACACACACACACCCACAACCACCATCGGCACACCCATACACACCTGTGCCCAAAAGTATTCAGGATCATCCACACGAGTTACAGAGCCACATACTAGAGCATCGGCTGCTAGCTAACATTCCGACTTGCCGGATGCTAGGCCACATGCTGGCCAGTCAAAATGATTACGTCCACATTTCTACAATGAATCTGGAAGCTGGCACAAACTCCAAAGCATATCCATTTGGGGCTGACTGAACGCCCGCTGTTGCACATTTGTATTTTAGTGCAGACTCAGGGTCGAGTGATATCCTGAAATGAAATATGTAGACAATGTGCAGCTACACAAAGCTCAATATTCCATTAGTTTTCTGAAGACTTCAAGGACTGCACTCTATTGCTGACTGATGAAAAGATGAGCAAGAAATATTTTTATAAATGCTAAACGGATAATTTTTTAAAGGTTTTTTTTAAGGAAGATCTATTTTTATTTTTTCTAATTAACTTTCAATCTAAATATGAAGCGTTTAGCGCTAAATATTTGTGGGTTATTTTATGTGCTCTTTTTTGTTATAGGACAACTCTCAAGTACTTTTGAAAGCTTAATAATCTTTAACTTAAAGTTATAATTTGCATTAATAGATGTCGCTGGGATGGAAGGACTGGTCCCCTTCAAAGGTACAGATCACTCTGTATGGAGTCATCCAAATGGATCGCTGTGCCATAATGACATTATTAGTTACTATTTTAGCATAATCATTAAATATTTTTTCCCAAAATAATTTTTTTTATGTATATAATAAGTATTTTCATGCTTCAATAAAATGGTCAAAAGGTATTTATTTTTATTTTATTTTTCAAATTTAATGATGGCTTCAGAGCTAGGTACTATCAGAATGGAAACAACAAAACTATCAAACAGCGCAAAATAATTTAAATTATAAAAACCAAATAGGACTCCAGGTATAATTTTTGTTGGTGCATTGCGAGCATCTTGACTATGCACGTTACTCGTAGGCGCACCATCCAAACCGGAACTACTTTGTACCTGGAGGAAATCTATAGTACTACCAGCAATGAATGTCTTCAGATCTTATGGAAACATACTTTCCAGTATGCTTGAAAATTCTTAACGAACTTCACATTTACTACTTACCCTACTAACCGCCAAAACCGAACTAGAAGCTTACTCCACATAAAGCTTGCTCCTCAAAAGGTTAAAAGTAGCAAGTGGATTTCGAGAGCAGATCGGTTAATTCCGCACTATTCAGAAAGGTAGGGTGCATAGAAAGTCCCTGAATCAGAAATAGTTTGCGTTGGCAAATCTCCTTGACAGAATCGTTTCTAGCACACCACTCCTTCAAAGTATAAACTAGTAGATGGTGACTTCCATGTAATTTTAAAAACCGACCCATTTTTTGCGTATACAACTCTGTGAAGAACAAGAAGGTATGGCAATCATGTGTGTTTTTAGTCAAATTTTGTAAGCAGCAATGATATCCGATACGTCTTTTCCACATTTTTTTTTATTCGTGATTTTGAAATATTCAATGTGTTTGATAAGAAATTGAATTTTTAAAAATATAAAAGCAGCATCCAATTGCATTTATTGTGAACAAAGCACATCTTCTAGAGCTTTGTTGCCGTTTTTGAATGATTCACATAATTTGTTTTAGGTCTACCAGAATCACCACAAGGCATATTTAATGTTCTTAATAACTTGGCACAAGTACTCCCGTTCGCTGGACTAAATTTCAAACAAACTCTTTGCCCATATGTTTTTTCCGTAATAAAATTTGCAAGAAACTTTTGAGGTGCATTGATTGTATGGCTTATGTGAAAATACAGGTGGACAGATAGAATTTGTGATCGTCTAATGCTGCGAGAAATTAAGTTGCCGCCTCAATATTCCCATTTTGATAGTACAGTAGTAAACTGCTTGCACTGCTTGCTAACGGAGCAGTTTGAAGTGCCTAGAAGTCAGTAGTGGGTGAGTAGCGTAAATTATACAATAGGATTCAGCGTATGGCCACAATCGATACCAATATTGTGATATGAAAAAAAATGAACAGTCTATATAAAAAGTTGGGTTAAACGTCAAACGATCAAATAAGACGTAATATTTATAGTAAATTATTATGTATTTTATTAATTTAGCTATGATTTGTAAGTAAATTCTGACTTAAAATTTGCTTACCGAAAATGTAGTATATATATACAATTTTAAAGTAACAAAATACAAGATATTTTTTTGAACATACCAACGAGTAATATTTACAGCTATCAGAGGTTTTTAAGAATATCTAGGCATGAATTCTGAGCTACTTTGTATTTACTTTATATTTATTTTTGGCTCCATATATCAAAATCTTTAACATTTGTGTTTGTCACTAAATTGTGAGTTTGTCCTGGAAGCTGCGTCTTTATAATTTCTACCTTACACCGCAGATTTGCCCAAATGCTCTTATCATTTTATCAAACTTCAAAAATTATTTTTTCACCCAAGTTCGAGGTGATTTGAAATTGAAAATTGAATTAAATTTCGGATTAATTTGTATTTTTTAAAATTACTTTTTAAATTATTTTATATTATAAAATCGATAAATATCGCAGATGCAAGCGTGTGTGTTTTGGTATATTATTGTAGTGCCAATAACCACAAATATTTCAACACTCAATTAAAATTGCATACAAAAATTTGCCGCACATTTAAAGACTCGCACACACCACACATTGCAGTAGCTCCATATGCCCCCCCACGCATATACACACCACATTAGTTGCACACTACACCCCCCATGGACTACCGTGCCCCCCCTGGACACACAGTTGCGCTCTTTTAATGCATTTTTGTGGTAATGTCAACAAATTAAACGAATTTCACAGAAATTCAGACGCGTCTGTCAAGTGGAATGGTTCTCATCGGCCTGTTTGTTGTGTTTTTTATTTTTTTATTTATATTTGTTGTTTTTGTTTTTGTTGCTGCCATTTTGCTGTTCAGAGTCGTGGAATTCGTTTTGGTAATAAAAAATTAAACAAAAATTATATTTTAATTTTACATTTATTTAAAATGTTATAAATATGGCCACATGAATGTACATAATTGTATTTACTGGGATGTCCTTTTTATTGCCATATTTTATTACGATAAAAGCTTAAACCGCAACTGTAGAGTGCTGTTGAAAAGTCGACAAATTTTGGTAAGAGAAACTTTTTGGTGTATAGCTTTATTTGCACCCAAAGTGCTTCCATATATTTTCATTAGCAACGCTTTTAATTTTGGACCAACCTTTCAATATTTGATTCAATTCAAAGTCCTTAAAAGGTATTAAATCTACTTTCTATTCATCCATATTATTTACAGAATATATTGATATAAACAAATCGAATGTACAAGTAATTGCAGTAAACGGAAATCAGCAAACAAGACGGCATATGTTAAGGTAAACTTTGGAGTAATAGTTCTGTAAAATTAAATTGATTATGTTGATTTGATTACTTTCAAGGTGGCCATGGTTTTTTTCTCATTACCAACTTCTCCTATTGGTCGCTCCGAACACTTCTTGATTAAAGCTTCTTGATCCATAAGTTGTATTGCTTTGCAATCGACCTCATCTATGTCATCTTAAAGCTCATGCATGTTATCCAAACCGCGGAATTTTGCTCGAACACCTGAGTCGAGGCTGCATCCGTCTGGGTCATATGAACAGAATAAGGGCGTTAGTTCTGCCAATCGAGAAAGATTACTTACTAAAAACTTGGTAGCCGTATGCTACATCATGTTGAACAACTTTCGTTGAATCCTTTGTGCTTACAGCAGAATTTTCTCTCTTAAAACCGATTTTCCGCAGTACTACATTCATTTTCAAATCGAAGAGGTCACACAAAAGAGTGTCGCCCTTTTCGAAACTTTGAGAGGTATTTTAGAGTTCGGAGAGGACCTTTTCTGCTGTGAAACAGCTGTCAGTGATGCCTGATGTCGCTCTTCGAAGTCGAATGAACTGCGCACGTTTGCCGAACTTGGGGATGCTGGTATATAGGCGTACCCAAGTATAAAAAATTCAGCTCTGCTATGTAATTACCCACCTATACATCGATCCAATCGCTATAATATAATACAGCGATTGCCCTTACTTTGTGACGGACTGAAATCAAAAAAGTGAAAAGTCGTTTCAATTAGGAAGTATGGAAAACAGAGGATTCCCAAGCAGCTAACTACCATTTGGTCACTTTATCGTAACAAACAAACGAGTAAGTAATAATAATATATTATTATGAATACTTAAAAAGTGTCAGAAGATGATCGACGTCTAGTCTCACATAGAATGCATCCTTAAGAGCAGCGTACATTTCTATCGTCGAGGCGTGCGCGTTAAGACAACTAAAATTGACGACTCATACTTTGGTACGAATAGTAGCCTCGCACTCAAGGTTGAATCTAAATTAGTGGTGGAAAAGTCTACGTCTTCGGTATGGCAGCTGAAGTAGATATCAGTGTTTGCTTTCTTAGAGCGGTCTAGATGCCTTCATTTTTCAGAGGAGGATCTTATGCTAGGCTCTGTTGTTGGTTTTCGTTGGTTTGGGCTGGTACCAATACCTGCGCTCAGAGTTACGCGTTCGGGTGACTCGATGCAAGTAACCTTAATATTTAGCGATTGCTAAACTGCCCAAGTAGAGACGTGAGTGCATCCAAATGCAATCCTTTGAAACACAGATTGGTCTGCATGCCGCAAGGTTGACAGCCATCAAAAGCTTTACTTTATTCAAATGAAAGATGTACCCACACCTTACAATATTATTTATTTATTTATTATTAAAAAACGTAGAATAAGCTTGCATGACCTAGCACAAAATTATTATTCCAAAAAGTCGGATTAGTTGTAGTCATCTCTGGGGTTATAGCGCTCGATACTTTCTGCAAATTTCCTTTGTTGGAAAGTCAATTTATAAGCGCCATCTGTTGACTTACGTATTCATGGCGGCTGCCTGAATTAGTAAATAATTAACGTTACTCTGGGTATTTAGTAGCCTCATATAATCCTCATAATAAATCTCCAAAAACGTTGACTCATCATCCGCAGAAGAAAGTAAGTCCTATAAGTCTGTCTTGTAATAATCCTTTCGGGTGTGACCCAAATATCTTCATTTTAATTAAACTTCTCGATCGTGTGTCTTTTATTTGACTTACGATTTCCCTAATACCCATGTGACAATCATATCAATATTGTCTTCGAGTGTCTAAGTTGAAGGTCGACTTGAGCGCGTGAGAACTTCAACGATTTCAGAAAATTGTACGATTCGTATAACTAGTAAAATCTTTGCTCTCCTTTGTATGTTTAAGGATTGGCTTAATCACACTCTCTATGAGGTGGGTGCTCTTTTTTTTCAGATGTATAGATCAGACTAACATTTGGACGGACGAGGTATAACTATATTGGTTGCACACAAATTTTTTCTAAAATATATTCCAGAATTTCTTAAAAATAACTAAAATAAAAAGCAAATAAATCCAAGATAAATCTTTACCTTTAAACTATGTTTATGTATTCCTGTTATAACGCTTGTACTTTTATCAAAATCAACAAAAGTGATGGCCATGTTGCCATTGTGTATTCCATGGGTTGGTCTCTGCAGCCAATACTGAAGGATCCACACCCAAACAAACACACACACACAGACACAGAGGGCGAGCAAAGGCTTTTGGTGTTTTATAACCAACTATTTTGCATTCGAAGTAGCAGCAGATAACGCCCCCATTTCAACACTTTGAGAAAGTTTAAATATAAATTAAAAACTTTTCTAATTTTTTTTTATTTTTTTTTTTATTTCTCGTTATATATGCTTGTGATGTTGTTGCTGCTTTTGGTAAGTGAAAAGTTTTAGCAGGCGACATTGAACTGCAGCCGGACCAATGGGTTGCCGACATTGCCGACATTGGATACATGAGAGAGCAGGACAAGTTAAGCCTTTGGGCTGCAAACACCAACAGCAGCAGCAACACTTCGTATTGTCCTTGTTGTTCTTGCTTTCAAAGTTGTCCAGTATGGAAAGCGGCGTTGTCGTTGTTGTGGTTATCAGCTTTTTAGTAATTTTTGTTGTCATTCTATGTTCTTTGGTACACTTTGCCCGTAATCCTTTACCAATTTCCGTTTCAGTTAGCCTTTTTTTCCGAGGATAAGGCGAATAATGTTGTGGAACTGTCGCACCACCATTGAAAAATGTGTGTGTGTGTGTGTGTGTTTGCGTGTATGGATGAGCTTTTGCACGAAACTAGCAAAATTTATGCCATACACCCGGCCCAGAACATTTTATTACCATTTCCGACGCCCAACGTTTGCCCCCCTGGCGTAACTATTTAAGCTGTCCTACATTACTATTTACAATATTTATTGCTGTCAGATGAAGTTGTCCTTTTGAAAATTAATTGCATCCTCTTTTTGGGGGCGAAATGGTAAAAAATTGAAAATAAAAAAAGGAAACAGAATATATGTATACATAAATAAATATATATGTACTGACTGGCATTGGAAAAAAAAAATGAAATGTTGTTGTAGCTGAGTAGTTGAGGTCGGCTGCCACTTCCCAGCCTCAACTAAGTGGCATTGTTGTAATGTTTTTGTTAGTAAAATGTGGCAAAAGTTTTGCCTGCCATAAAGGCGCAAACATCTTGGCATAGCCGTCTGTGGCCATATGGACGAGAGGGGGCGGCAGCCACAAACATTTGACCATAATGCAAACGCATTTGGAGCATCCAACATTCCAACTGCCCTGGTAACATTGCTTTGTAAGCAGAATTTGGCCACTCCTTAAAGTAAACCCGAACCGATGCATGCCACAGTGTCCTCTCTCGCCTACACGCCTTTGCTCTGCTTACTTATGGGGCACGCATTAGTTCAACATGAAAAGCATTGAATTTCTTTGCGGCTTGCTTGTGGCATAGCAAACCTAGCAGCACAAGTTGCCCGTGTACTCCCTTTATTTTCTTTTTTGGCCACAAAAATCACTGAGCAAAATCATTTCAGCATGTTCCAGCTCCAGCTCCATCTACAGGACTACAACATGATCAAAAGCAAAACTACATGCACTTTGTGAAAATGCATACGTATGTGGGTAAGTTTTCTCAACTTGCACTTAGTGTTATCCTTGACTTTAAACCTACATATCCGTTCCTATATATATATTTTGTTTTTTTTTTGCGGCATACAGCAACAAAACATCCCAAGTGGTTTTGAAAAATTCGGTTTGGCAAAAGGAAATTAAGTTCAATAAAAGAACATAAGTAATTTATTGGGTGTACACCGGTTTGCATGAGATGAAACTTCCCCTATATAAGTAAGTATACTTTTTCGATAGAATGTTGTTGTAGGCGGTGTAGTTAGCAAACATTTGGAGGATGTCTAATTGCAAGAACAAACTAAACACAATTTGTTTTGTTTTACAGAAAATTATGTAAATATTATTAATTGAAGCTGATTACTTATTCCATTGAATATAAGTAAAATGGCGTAACATTTCTTTAATGAATTTCAAAAGTTCTGGTTTCGATTTGTTTTTTAAGTAAATAAAATAAAACAGAAATACCTGAACAATTAGAAATGTTTATTAGAAAAAATCATTTACAAGATTGGCAAATGAAGCGAATAGGTGGTGTCTGCTCGTGTATCCTTAAATGGATTTTAATGAAAATTGGAAGTTTTTGGTATAGCCTCTAATACTTCTCTGCAATTATTGTAACATTAGTTTGATACGACGATGGCAATATAAACATTTTGCACAGGTTCGTTTACGTTACTATCATTGTATATCGCAAATCTATATACTCCTCCGAAACTTCATTATTTTTGATTAAATCTAATTTAAGCATTCGGTTTCTATTTCTATACTTGCCATCAACATACTGATGAATTATAATTCTCTTTATTCTGTCGCTTCATAAGATGATACGAATAAAATTGTACGAATAGAATTTTTCACAATAGGAAAAATTATTCAAAATCAAAAAAAAAGCACAAAGTATATTGCAATTCATCAGCGATGTTTTTCACACACTTCCCAGCCTCTTTCCAATTTACTGATCCTGCGGCGTAAAACGTTATCGCGAGATTTGAATTGATCTCCAACAATAACACGATTGCAACTTTCCATTTTTTGGAATATTGAAGCGTGCAGGATGCTGACCAAATGGTGTTTTATCTGCTCGAATTACAATTGCATAATCATTCGACGGTATTCGATCAAGAGCAGTTTGAAAAAGCCGAACCAATTCATTTTCCTTTCGTCACATGGTTAGCAAATCTTTAACAATTTCATCTCCTTACTTTTGATGAAATATCACAACGTCGGGAAAAAGCAATAGAGAACCTAGCTTATGATAAACTTTGCCTTGAATCTGTTGAAAATGAATATCTACACAATCGCACGTTTGAATTTCATCATTTTAAAAATTAAAATGTACCTTGAAAATGGGCATGGTTATCATAAAATAATAATATAATCATTTAGAATAAGCACGAATTGAAATATCAGTAAATCCAATGCAGAATTTATCCAACAAGGAATTAAAGTGAAAAATACAGAAAAAAAATTAGCTTAAATCTTTCGTTTCATTAGTACCTTTCATTTAAAAATCATTAAAATCCGGTTTGCGAGAAAACGCGTGACTCACAAAAACACCGGACGCCATTTATATATATAGATTGTTTAAATAATTATGAGCACTTTTGATCCAATCGGTTGATCCAATCGTTGAGTTGGCTTCTATACTTTTCTCAAAAGTTTGTTTTGGGCGATATGCCTTATGGGGACTCCATAGTACAGTAAACGTATTGTGATCTTGAAATTATAAAATACTATTGTTTGGTTAAAATATTTTGAAAATCAATTGTAATTTAATTAGTTTTGAGACATTTTTCCTATTCTTGTAATAAATTCTTATGATAAAGTCTACCGAACAAATATGGAAATTCAATCAATTTTTTCTTGAAATCAAATCGAATAAAATATAAAAACTAAAATCAGTTATTATAAAATTTTTAAAGACAAAAATCAATTTGTATTTAATTAAATTTGTTTGCTTTGTGTTATTAAAATTATTATTATTATTATGCCGAATATCCAAAAATGGTTTGCTGATCTCTTTAAGACACAATTTGATTACAATTTGCGATTATCACAAGACAATCTTACTATCTATAATGTAAATAAATGTTTTTGGCCATATTAAAAACATAAGTCTGGTTGGCATCCGTATTGACTTAGGATAGCACCGAAGTGTTCGTTTAGCATCTGAAGGACTGCTTAACTCCCTCAAGCTAAACTCAGTTCTATGAGATTGTGAAAAGTAGGTATTGTGTATGGAACATTTCAAATAATTATTTTCATCGTATGATATTGTTGATATGAAGAATTTAGAATTTAATCTATTTTATTCAAAATTAACTCTAGAGTAGCAATCAGAGTGACCAAGACGTTCAGTGGGATAATGCTATTGACTTATTTTTCAAATCCATGGAAATGATGTGCTTAGATAGTCTGGATTTTAGAAGCATGTCAGCCTTCTAACACTTGACGAAATCTTTGTAAGCAGAGTTTTTCCCGCCTGAAACTTGAACTTCTGAGTCTGTTCATAGCACACTTAAGCCCCTTTTTAGGATCAACATTATTGCCCTATGGCTGCTGCTCTCTCTCTTTTCGCTTGCATAACGAGCATTCTGTGATAATTTGTGTCCTGCAACAAAAACTTAATTCTGCTAAATCATTACTGGAAATCGATCTTTATTTATTTATTTAAAATTATGAGCTGAGAAAGGCAGTCGTCGAACTCGATGGGCAGTTTTGAACTTTTATTGGTAATGTACGGGACATTTAACGTCGCCCTGCGACTTTCAAGTGGTAACATGTAATGTATGGACTAGGGTGGGCCTACGCCCTTCGGCACTGCTGCATAGTGTGATTGGTTGAGAGCCAGGAATATTCAGCTTAAAAGTAATAAATCTTATGGTTTTGATTGCGTAAACTAGAGATCCAAGTCATGCGCTTACTTTGCCTGATAAGCCATCTCATCCATACCTAAGCATTCAATGAATCATTCAAAAAAGCAATATAATACCCACTTGAACTTATAGCTTTTAAGTCCGTTCCAGAGCACCTTTTCGAATATATTTGCAACTTTTTGAGTCGAAACTTGAAAAATATCATGAAAGCTTTTTAATATAATATTAAATTTAATGCGCAGATTTTTTTTTAATTTTTTTATTGTAAATAAAGAAACTGGTTTTTGTCGGACCTTTATTTATGCGCCCGTTATTGTGTGTGCATTTTTAAATGCGATTTTTTGCGTGGTAGGGCATAGGGCCCTACACAATATAGGTTTCACTCTATATGTAAATATTGATTTTTTTGGCCCAATTACATGCATATGGGATTATACCCAATTTTGTTTGGTTTAATAAAATTTGAAGGACCAGAGACTTTTATTCTTTAATTTTAAGTTATATAAATCTTCATAATCAGTTCTTTTTGCTGCTGGGAGAGCCTCTCTGAGGTTTTAGATCTTTTATTGTAGATTTCATTTCAGGTTTTGATAGCAGAATGCACTGTCTATAATCAATAATTACTTTCTCCAAGTCTTTGTGCATTTATTCTCTTTCAAGGATTTACCAATATATGCAGTAAACAACTATTCACTTAAGGACGATCCTTCATAATTTTCGAGGAAAAAATTGCAAGTAAGTTTGAAATTTTGAAATTATTTTTTCCATAGTCGGTCGACGGAATGGAATTGGTGGACGAAAACTTCAGTTTTCTGCTTACAACTTCTTCACCGATGAGCATATTAACGCTTTGCCTAGATCTTTCTTAGTTCTAGTTCTTTTGTGTTTCTAATTTTTTTTAATTCATAAAATAGAATAATATTAATACTAAACTTAAGGCAGGATTTAAACACCGATTTCATGTCAATTGTAAGAAAAATGGTAATTTTCAAAGTGAATATAATTCAAATCTGAAGTTAGAATTGGTTTCACGTTTAAAGAGTTAAAGATATTTGTTGTAAGTCTGAAGAACGACTATGTTTTGCTACCTTTGAGGAATTTTTTTTTGGATGCCAATAAATATAGATAACAAATTACAATAGAAATTAAGCTGCTGCTTTTTCGAAGAATTATTAAATTTGTTATCATCGTGTGGGTTATAGGGCAAGGATAAAATAAAAGAACACTGTATCCTTAAGAACTGAGAAATGTAATCTTCAATACCTAAAGGAATTTCCAATAAGTGACGTGGCATTAATTTTCAAGAGAAAATACTTAGATTTCCAGTTCATCTATATCTTATACTGCATTATATATAATTTGTTAGAATTAATAGCTTGTACTCATTGGAAATATGTATCCTTTTCAGAACCTAAATGCTTGTTTTATTGGAAGCAATCGTTATTCCGCTTAGGAACTTATGGCCTCACTAGAGCGTTCCAGCGAACAATGTTTTGCGCCGTCTGTTTAGCTCTGTCCCATGTTGTGTTAGACTGGGCCAATTGTTGGAGGATGGATCTGCTGCAGGTTGCCTTGGGTCTTCAGATCCGTCTGCTGCCTTGGGAATTCCAGTCCACTGCAATCCTGACAATACTGCTTGGGTTTCTTTGAGAGCGTACCCTACCCACGTCCATTTTTTCCTTCTTTTTTGGAGGTATATAGGGAGCTCACCTGTGACACGAGACAGCTCTACACTGGATATTCTGTTTGGCCAGAATATCCCGCAACTATTCCTCAAGCATTAGTTGCTGAAGAATTGGAGTCTCTGCGTCATCTTTTTAGTGTTAAGCCATGTCTCACATGTCATATAGCACTATGGACTTTATACAAGTATTGTAGATCCGGAGCTTTGCTTGTTTGTTAGAATACTAAGGTATTTGTGAGAACTTATTTCTAACTTAAACTACAATGAGCGCCAATAGTGGAGTTGAGGCGACAGGAGATCCGAAGCGACAAAGAGATTAGCATAAACATGCAAGAGAGTTGTGATAAGTGATAACAACTCACCTTGGCATGGCTTATGCTGTTATTATCGCTTCAAAGTTATATTTATTTATTTATTATTTATTAATACGTAAGGGTACAACTAAGTCCAGTTTACCTAACATTAGACAATTTAAACATTCTAAAAATTATGAAATAATAAATGATAAAAAGGAAAAAATATAATAGAACTAGTCCGTATTCCTAGCCTGATGGGTGAATTTTTTATAGATATGCACCGTCTCACATCTGGGGCTAGCCAGGAACTTGGATTTACAATGTAAAAGATGAAAAAAAGAAAGTATCATATAAATTTAAACATTTTTCCCAAATAGAAGCCAAAGAACAACGTTGACCCAGATAGGTTTTCATAGTTCATGATTGGTTAAAGAAGCTCGATTTGGGGAATCAAGATAAGATAGGATAGATGAAGAAATGGATTGGATAGACCGTTCAAAGGAGACGAAATTATAGAGGTTATTATAATTTGCGCATAGGACACGAAAAGGATCGTGTAACGCATAATTAGATCTACATAAAGTTACTGCTAGAGGTCGAAAATTACGAGTTATTCTGTAAGGAATGATGAAAGAAATTTTGTTAAGGAGTGAATTAGAGTCTATGAGACCGAGTAAAAGCTTATGCAAAAATAGCACGCCATGGCATGTTCTACGATCACTTAGAGAATGTAATTTTATCAGGCGAAGTCGGCATGTATAGGATGGCAAACGATTGTTGGGATCCCAGTTTAATTCCCGAAGAGCAAATATTAAAAATGGTTTTTGAACGGACTCAAGCAACTCTTAATAGTGTTGGTATTGAGGGTTCCAAATGCAGGAGCCGTATTCCAAAATTGGGCGGACAAGCGAAACGTACAGCAGTTTATTATATACAAGTTTTACTTGCACTGGGTTTCAGTCCATAACTAAACAGTTTTTGCATTTGAAAAGGAAAGCAAATAATTCGGATGCTTCATTTTTCGATTTTTATATTTTCAAAACTACAATAAGTTGCGTCTTTCTCTGAGTATCTTTGATTATTTTGACATAAATATTTAAGCATACTTTAGGCGCGAATGGCATCATGCACTAAATAATATTTCTAATAAATGACGGTCCTTTTCGTAAATGTGCAATACTTTTTCAAAAACTAAGAGTCGATACCACAAAATTTATAAATTTGGCAAACTTTTTGAAGTGGAAGTGTTTGTGGTAGCTATTTCGAACACCATAGTTGATAAAGTGATTGTAGCCAAGTCAATTTAATGGAATTAAGTACAAGTTAAAGTTATAAAATTTTGTTATTCACTTTTCTCTCGGTTTGACTCTCATTTGCATCACGTAGTTTGAGTCTTTGCTTTTTATCGGATAAACTTGGTACACATCCCATACACTAACACCTCCCATATTTCGGCATCTCAAGCATCAACTGTGAGTTTTAGTTCTCAAAGTATGGCGCTACTCTTGTGTCAGTTCGCTCATTCACTCAACTTTTCATTCATTCGTTCATTCAGTCATTACAACTACTGTGCAATGGGAGCATAATTGCATTTCGTGGACAATTAATTTCTTTTCTATTGCCCATTTCGTCGTAATTTAATTGCAAATTACTTCCTTTTGTTTTTTGCCATGTCCGTCGTTTTGCGTGCCCGCTGCTGGACAGCGCACGACAGTTAGCAACAGAACTCGCCTTAATTGTAGCTTCATTTTCTTTGCTGGCAGCCACGCTGCCTCCGTTGACCACAAGTAACTTTTCCAGTGCAGCAGAATGGATGCAGTTTAGGAAAAGTTGCTTCTGGCACAAGGCGTGCACCAGAGTTCGCATTGAAAATATCAAAAATGAGAGATAAAAAATATATGGTATATATCTAAAACTTATTTGAAATATATGGCAATGGGTGTTGCCCATGGTGTTGTGCTCTCTCATTCAATCAACAAAGTTGGATGATGCACAATTTACTAAATGAGCTGCATTGAATTGCATTTAACATTTTGGATTTAATGCAATATTTACTTGGTCAAGGCGAGAGTTGAAATCCGATTTGAGTGGCGTCCACTCAGCTACTTGAGTACAAACTATTGAATTGCATTTGACATTTATTTCGGTTTTGTTTTTCGTCCTGCCGCCGTTGGTCGGTGGTGCGTTGCTTCATTCCCTGGGCTTTGCATAATTCAAGACAACTTGAAACTGCTTTTTGTCTCGACCTGTTCTGGTCGCTGCAGACATGAATCTGAATCTGAATCAGCAGCACCAGAATCAAACAAAAGTGTCGACAGTGGCGTTAAAAATCTCAACTTTTCCGTAAGCAAATGCAAGCTCTTTGTCCAGGGTGAGTGCGGCAGTCTTTGCTTGCTTACTTTGCCAACAAAGTAGAAAATCCCTTGGAATAACACAAAATTTTGCGCTTACAAGTGCTGCCAGGAAGCGCTCTGGTCGCGGACTGCTTGCTCAGGACGAGCTGGACACGGTTGCTTCGATTTAGCGTCGTCTTTTATTTTGTTGGCACTTTTGGCTTTGTTATTGGTGCAGCAGCACCTGCCAAGCTGAAGTAGCAAAGTAAACGCTGCAAGCTGAAACAGAAACATTTGGCAACAGCAAATGGATGCAGCATGCGGGCACTGCGGAGGAATACAAAAAAGCTGCAAAGCTGTCTCATCAGTTGCAATTGTTTTGCTGCGCTTTTCCATGAAATTTGCACAATTTTCAATTGGATTCATTTGAAATTTATGCAAATTAGAAAAATGGGCGGCGAATCGTAAAGGTGAAAGAGTGTGTAAGCAGTCTGCAGATAATCCATGGCCAAAGGATTTACACTTTTGCTTTTTCAAGATAATTATCTTAATTGCAATTTCGTCCGCATTGCCATTGGCCAATTGGCCATGAAACTAGCAGCTCGTAACTGCCAACTAGAATATTTTATAATTTAATTAAAATCTGTGCAAATTTGGCCAACTTAAATGCGGCTTATAACTAAGCTAATTATCTGGCATTTAAGTGTAACATGAAATTTTTAATTGCATTTTAGCCCGTTTGACCGTTTTGGGGCCAGCCAGCTCGCTTGCAATACATATTAAATACCAATTAATATTGCAACGTTTTCAACATTAATAAACGCACTTGCATTTATCAGAGAATGTGCTTCGTTCAAGTTTTGGTCAAGTTTGGTCAAGTACAGCTAGTCCACCCGCATCTGGCTCATTAAAGGCCAGCCGCCTCGGTGGCGCTCAAGTGGCAAGAACTTAAGCTGCACAAACTTCGAGTATCAGTTGTTGTTGTTGTTGCTTCCTTGTGGCTGCTTGCATCATTTTTCAAACACGCAAATTAAAGCACTTAATCTTATAAACAGGCAGCTTCATGCCTGAACTTTGCAACCAGTCCGGAACTGACTGAAGCTTCCAAGGAAAAGGAACGGGTTCCCACACTTTCTTCATTTTAATCAATTCATCTTAATTCCGTTTGAAGTGCACATTAACCTAATGGCTACACCGCAATGGATGTGAACCAGGTGGCTGGATGGCTGGCTGGTTGGCTAGCTAAGCTCTACCTTCCGCAGTAGGGACTACAATTGGACATATCTTGTGTGCTGGTTGGTTGGATAACAAGTGTTCTTGGTTTCTGACTTGGCATCAAGCAGCGCTCACCCAACCATTCCAACCAAATGAATAGAATATTAAAAAAGACAAAAGCTGTATGCTGTGTGGATCTATTGCCTTTAAGGGTAATGCTTCATTTTCACATTCTCTCATTTGTCTAGGGACGCAAGGATGGATAATTTGTGTCCCGTCCAAGTGGCTACGGTTTATTAATGAGCACAGGTGAATCACTCAGACAATTTGCCTGCCTAGACATATACACAATAATTGTAGTGAAATACTGCTCGCAGGTGTAATAAATTCACATTTGCATTTACGATTTCGATTTGCATTGGCAGGAAGCATTTGCAACCAATAAATCATTTTTTGATTAACTCATGCGTGTCAATTTGATGCAAATCAAATACCATCTACGGAGCACAAACAAATGCATACGACTGCTGGAGCAGTGACTGCAAGGATATACGAAGTATTCTCAAATAAACGTAGAAATGTAGAGTTAAAAGAATGCCAAAAAAAAAGAATCGACGACGATTGAACGTTAGGGAAATTGCAGTCAACAACTATGGCAACAAGGCGTATACACAATTTTCTTCACGTTCGCATTCATCTGCCGCATGAATGAGGAATGTCAACAACAACAACGACAGCAAATGCAAATATGCAACATAAACAAAATTTGGCATACGCCACGAAAAAATAATAAAAATAATAAATAAACATGCAACCGGGAATCCCACCTAGACAACTTCTAGATACAAATTCGCATTTTTTCGCTTCATTGATGACGAAAATAAATATGTGGGAGAAAATTGCGATTCGAAGCTGTCACTAGAGTCATGCTTTCCTTTTAAACTTCCAGATGAACTTGTATAATTAATGAAAAACTTTTCAAAATTTGAATAATTATTTTATGTAAATTCGATTTGTGATAATGCGACTAGAACAAATAGAGAGATAAATCCTATTAAAGTCTAATGAATAGGTTCACAGATACTCTAACTTGAGGTGCATGTGAAACTTTTGTACGGATTTAAGAAATAATTGGCTTGATGAAAGTAAATTTTGCTACAATATGCTGCAATTTTATGTGTTTTTATATATTCTGCGACCAGGTTTTTTTTATAATCTGATGCCTAGTTACATAGCATTGGTTAGGTGAAGGGTATTAAGTACCAAAAGTCAGCTAAACCAGCTGGATATATTTTATTGAGTAACTAGCCTAATATCTAGCTAAATTTGCCTGATCTTTATTTATTATAGCCACCGCTGTTCTGATTAGGCTAAAAACTGTGCGTCTCGATTCTTTTTAAACAGCTATTAATGAAGATATTCTCATACTCAGCATTCGGTGCTATGATAGAATTGATAAAGAAGATAAAATTATTTAAATTATCTTTAGGCATAACAAGATCTCTGTGAGCCACACATTTAGCTTCACATAGTGCAGTTAAGCTCTTCTTGTCAGCTGGAAGCGCAGCAAAACTTCGGACTAATTAAGCCATTAACTCTGGGTCACAATAATGTCCTAAGCGAATTAGAAGTACTTGACACAACGAGAGACAATGACAACTGTTACACTGATCTGTATCTCTTGAATTGAATCAAGATACGAATAATTATAAGCAAAATAACCCATTTAAAGGCGACACAACCGTATAACTTCTCTGAAAGATTTCGACGAGTCGCACTATTGGGATACTTGCAGTAGAGCAAACAGCTTGATTTATTAAAATCTTAGGCGAAAGTCCGAAGAATATATAAAATCTAGTGATGATTCAATACGTTGAATCCGCATGCTACACACAGCAAGCTTTTTAGCAACTCAGCGCTAGCATCCCGCACCAGGAAGATCATGGAGTGGGTGAGAAATCAGATATTAAGAAAATCGGTTCGGTTTTTGCATCTCCCAGCTACTCTGTCGGCGTTATAATCAAAAAATTTAAACAAATGTTAAATCAAACTGGTGGTAGAAGTGGTGAGGGAGTACCGCAGACAACTTATGCCATGACAGCTGAGATGACGATGTGTTGGGAAGCATACCTCGAAACCTGCTAAGCGACTGTCGAGCGCTTCGTAGAAGAGTGATAAACTCGGCTTCTGAGTATTAGTTGAAGGCCAAGGGAATGCGGCTTTTTTGGAATACGATTATAAAAATTCATGCTCTCTTTTCTCAATCTTATTCTTAATTTGATCAGATTGAAAGACATAAGCAAATTTTTACTGAAGAGCAACCAGATGAATTGTAGTGTTTGGTCTGTTTACCGGTCGGCGGAAATTATTTAATAAGGAGCAAAACTAAAAAGATATTTCAACTGATGTAGTATTTTCGTCTAAAATTTCTTCTGTCATAGGTAATATTGACATGTAACTGGAGGTCTTTGTAATATTGATAAGCGAAAGTGTATTTACTAGTTGGGATGTCACAACGGTTTCCTTGGCTATAGTTAATTTTAAATTGGCTACTAATGTAATAAGAACCCGATTCTGAACGATGCCAACTTATTTTGATAGAATTAAATATTTTATTAAGCAGTTCATGATATTTGAAACATTTTATATTCTATCCACTTTTTGAAGGGGGAAAGCAACAGTTTGAAGACTAGATAATCCGTAAGGAAACAAGTAAACGAATTGTGAGACAAAAACTGAGTCAAAGAGAAACGACAGATGCGCAGTGGCAGTCAACGTCAAATCTAAATGAGGTTATAATTAAAAAAGTTTTCTTATTTTCTGGCACTGGCTGCTGGGGCAGATGTGGATCCGGAAGGCGCTTTTCCTTCAGCTTCAGCATCAGTCGCCAGCTGCAAATGGAGAAACAAGTAATTCACCTAATAACGAGCTTATGTAATTAGCTCATAAACAACAACAACAATAAAAACAACGACGACAAGAAAAGCAACAAAAAACTCATTGCATTCAGAAAATTGTACAATTGAGAAAAATCTTAAAAACAAAGTTACGAGAAAAGTCCAGGTAAAATGAAGGCAAAGCACACATGGTATGGAATATTGTACATGTATATATATATATATATATATATATATATAATATACACACGGATGGATATCTGTCGTCATGATGTCTGTCTTAAAAATCAACTTTTACGTCAAGATGATTTTCCCACGCTGTGCTCTAGAGTTCAAAAAAGTTGCCAGTTTGTATGTAAAGAAAAATTTATTAAACATTTTGAAGTTAATTAAATTCATTAAAATTCAGAATTTCATGAATTTTACAAGGTGACAAAAGCAGGTACGAAAATGTTCATATGATAATGTCAAATAATTTGCATAATTTGGTCAAATTTTACGAAAATGTTAAAATATATTTAAAATTCTTGTGTTTTTTTTTTATAGAAGTCTGCATATTTTGGGCATATATATTGTATAAGAAGCATAGTTAGATTTTAGCATTTAACCTTTTCTTAAAAATATGCAATATCTCATATCCCATAAACGAATGAATTTGATATACAAAAATAAGACAATATTCTCTACAAGCGACAATAATACTGAAGAAGTTTCTATAAAAAAAATTGGTAAATTATACCCTTGCTTGGTATTACAGAGTTACGGCCGACTTCAGACAGTTATTTCAACTGATGATAGGTATTCCTTCATTTGTTTTTCCATCTTAATCTAGCTCATCCCTATAATCTCTCACTCGTCTACAGCAAAACCCATATTTCGGCGCCATATGAGAGTACTGGTATGAAAAGTGTCTTGTAGTGTACTAATACTAATCAAGATAGATCGTTGTTACAAGAATTCAATAAAATATTATTTTTAGGGCTTATGGCAGTGCGAAAGTACGTGAAATCTTCTACTTCCGCTACAATATGGGAACTTAGACCTTGACCTTAGACTAAGAAATTCCAGAGGTCGCACGATGGAAAACTGGAACGGTATTGTAGCGTTCCAAAAGTGATGCCTTACGTCATTCTGCAATGTAGATCAACTGCGCAGGAATAACGAACTTAGACAATGTGGCATAGAGGAGTACCCTAATAGAGAAATTTAAAGTTGTCTCAAAATTGGAATACTCAGATACCAACTAAAAACAGCAGCTATTACAGATTCTTTCCTTTCCCTACCCTTCGTTATAGTGTCATTTTTACGCTCGTGCCAAGAAGGAGAAAATATATATTTAGTGTTTATTATTTAGGAATATTTTCTAACGTTTGACAAATCTGCTTTCTGTAGTGCCAAGATGCCAAATAATATATTTCTTTCCATCGGCAGAAACCTAGGTCTATGAATGATCTACTTTCTTCAAATTGAATGACTAAAAAGAAAATGGTTACTTCGATTGAAGATGTCAATACAAACTACTTTTTGAAAAAAAAAACTAATTAAGGTTTAAAATCTATAGAAGATCATCTAGAAACATTAAAGAATACATGCAGGATCAAAAATTTAAAAAGCAATTATTGTTATTATATACTTATATTCAAATATTTTAACAAATCTAAAGCAATTGCGAATACGCTATACTTATCTCGCTGTTGTTGACCCTCTTGCCAAACCCTAGGAGGGTACATGTGCGTCTATCTGTTTGTCGCAGCTGCTGCCGGAGACAGTGTGTGGCCAGAAACACTTCCGCTGACATTTCAATTACCTCCACCACTTAATAAAACTGGCTAAAATGGGTCGCATACTGTCCTGGCCAGTAGTTGCCAACGCACATCCTGACTGAATGTATCTCTATGTGTTAATGTATGTGTGTGTGTGTGTGTGTGTGTGTGATTGCACCAAAAGAGGGATGGACGAAACGTAACAATTTTTTGATTAATGTGTCTGCAGCAAATTACAAAATAGCAGACAATATTCGGTTCACGCAATATACGTGAAACCATTGCGCTCAAACCCAAATGGGCAAACAATGCTATCCAATGTCAATACCCAACAAGGACATTCCACAATTCGACAAATGCAAAACTCATCGCTGCTCCAGGAATCAGGAACCGGCAACCAGTAGCCCGCTGTGCGCGTCGTAATGAAATGAAAACGGCAACTAATGTTGCATTTTGGCAATGGTTGCCCGCTGTGCCTGCTTAGCAAAGGTCCTTGGTATAGGGCCGAGCATTACGAGTTCTCCCGCTACGAGTAACATATTGGAAAAATTAATATTTCTGCTGTTTATATTTTATATTAATTTGCATTGGCAGAGCGCAAAAGTGCACTGCATCAGTGCAAAGTTCCAAAGCCGCAGTCAAAATCATCTTCTAATTAAATTACGGCAAAAAGTTTCGCAGCTAACGAAAACAAAATCCTTTTTTAATAAATTTTTATTATTTTTGTGTATTTTTGTGGCGTTTGGCAAAACTTAAATATTCAATTAAAAATTATTCCAAGTCTGGATGAGTAAAAGTGTGAGTCCATGAAAATGAAGTACAAGCAATGCAAAGACGGCACTCCAAGGAAAAAGCGTTGGAAAATTGGTACGAACATTACGATGATGATGATGATGATTGTGATGATGATGATGGTAATGGCGCTGACATCATTCTCGGCTGTTCGTTGTAATTTTGAGAAAATGTTGCTAAAAATTACTACCAAAGAAAATTCGCACATAATTTGATTAAAAAGTTACACGCATTTGCAGAAGCAACAACTTTGTGGCAGTCAGCAAATACAAGCAAAAAACGATGTGGTATGCGTGGTTGCATCCACAAAGAGCCCCAGACATACAACTTTGCATAAGTGTCTAAGTTGCGCAGTGTCAGTCTCAGTTGGCTGCAGTTGTTGCCACTTTATAGCATCATCATCATCATCGTCGGCTCGGTTCCGACTAGTACAACTGCGAATTGGTGTTAATACTCTTTAGTCGAGTACCGGCGAGTACTTGTAACGCCATCGTAGTCATGCCATAGGGGCACATTATGCAAATGTTTCCTCATAATCTCAGAGCTTTGTAGCAAAGCGAAAAATAAGACATGTAAGTTAACCCAACCTTAAAATGAATTATATTCGCATCTTATCATCAAAAAAATGAGCTATTTGCCTAAGTAAATCTTTATTTATAACAGACACAGTCGTTCAGACGCGTCTGGGCCTATTCTTCTCGAATAGCTATTAATAGACATACTCTCTTCCCTTGGATCGATGACAGAATAGTTAAGGAATTTGCAAAAATCTATTTTTATTATTTTTTAGTATTTAATAAAAATGCACTTCTTTCTAAATTTGAATTTGATTGATTAAAGGAGTCACAAGGAAGTTATGCCTGAATTACAATCATCAGACTCATAAAAGGAAATATATAAAATATGTATGATTCTTCACTTGATTTTTTGGCAACCAACCGATATAAGGCAACGACGATTCATTCCAATATTAATCAACTAAGTTGGATCACTAAAAAACTGAATATATATGTTTCCATCACTAGACTATGAAGAAAAATAAGTAAAAAATGTAGAAAAATTTACATGTGTTAAAAAATAGAAGTCCCTTAAGAAGGTTTAGGACCGTATTGGGTAAAGGCATTTCAAGATAATTTGTGAATTCCACACTTGCAAGCAGTCATCAGCAATTTTCAATGGAAAATTTATGTTTGTTTAGCAACTAGACTCTGTCAAAAGACTGCTTATCATAAAAAGGAAAGGATGCGATAATGTTGATTCTTGATAAATCTCTGGACTTGTTCAGGTGTGACATGTATTGGTCAGAAGTCATATAGATGATTGGGAATAAGACTCAGTTAGTTTGAATAAGTAGAAAATCGATTTAAAGATATTTTTCCAAATAACTAAATAATTAAATATTTTCCAAAATTTTTGTTAGATTTGGTTTGGCTCAGCGGACTGAAACTCATGGGATTTTGTAGTGGTACGAACGAAAGAATAAATTTTAATTTAGTAGTAGGAAATCGACGGCTTATAGCCCTATATTCAATGGCGGAGAACTGCTTCTTGGCTCGATATCTCTAACTTGAAAATCTGTGTTGGCATAGATTAACACATGGATTCGGATTTTAATTTTGGACTTTAGTTTTAGTGTATGCAATGTTTTGGTTGTTCTGAGTACAACTAATTTTATAGGTTATATACGAAAGTTATTGTGGACACAGTTTATTGCTAAATTTATTTAACAATATATGTAGTTTAAATAAATAAATAAATATGATAGTTTTGTTACATGATAATAGTACAATTACAAAATGTTCGTGGACTTCAATAACTTGCCGGTAAACATTTCTACGGAAGACATAATAGCTATTATTAGGAAGACATTATGCTATTTTAGTTTATATTACCTTTATCCATTTTTGTTTTTTCTTTATTTTAGAACTAATTGTTAAATACTAAAAAATATTTTTTTATTTTGTCTATTAAACTGACCGCAAAAATTCCCTATCAAAGAAACTATTTGAAAAAATTGGTTATTTTTAAACTGTAAATGAATACATAGCAATACAACCGACACTTTTGCAAAAACGTGGTACAAGGCATCCCTAATTAACGCCAGTTTTATGTATTAAAACTAGATCAAGAAAAATTGGAAAGTTTTAATGAGATTCCACGAATAAAATGTTTTAAGAAGTGATTAATATATTACCCACTCTAGTAATCGTTCTGTAAAATTTATTGTACATGCACTTTACCTTCGTTATTGTAGCATTCCTAAACATTCTCAGTTTTATCCGAATCAGAAGACAGTATTAAATTTCGAATAGACGGCAAAGAGCCATTTAAGCAGTTTTTGTTAAAGCTCGTATGCGGTTGTACAAGAAATTATATATATGATTCAAAAAGTTATGAAACAATATCTGAATGCTTCATGGATTTCTATGTCCCATGTTGACGCGATGATTGCATAGTCACGGGGAATCAATTTTTACCCCCGTACACTATATATAAAGGGTGTACTAGATTTCTGCAATAAACACCAAACAGCTTGTTTGGTGGCATGGGGAGCCCCGCTATACCTCCTGTTCATAGATTCAAAAAGGCGTTCGACTCAGTTGCCAGAGCGGTGATATGGAGCACTTGCAAGGAAAGGAGAACCAACAAACATCATAAGTATAATCAGTCGATGTACGATGACGCCAGTACCATCTGCACAACGGGAAAACAATTGCATCTTTCCAAACCAATAATGGAATTTGGCAAGGAGGCCCATTATCGTCGCTACTCTTCAACATCGTGAGCGACGAATTTATAAAAGTATGCTACCCCAAGCATGGCATCACGTGGAGCCTCACCAAACACCTTGAGGACTTGGATTATGCAAATGACATCTGTGTGACCTCTCACAGCAAGCAAAGTCGGTCTTGAAGTAATCGTAGCTACGACCAAGGCAACACGCTTGAACCACTCCAGCCAAGGAAACAATACTATCTATGGGAACGCAATTGAGTTCGTCACTAGTTTCCCATACCTTGGCACTATCATCTCCAACAATGGCGGCGTGGATGAGGATGTCACAAACGCACTTGACAAAGCCCGATCAGCATTTGGGAAACTCTATCGCATCTGGAGCAATCATACAAATAAGCAGACGAACAAGGCTCCGGATTTACAACTCATGCGTAAAGTCCTGATTCTGTTTTATAGTAGTGAAACATGGCTTATATAGAACTATATGTGGGATATGCTGGCCCAACAGAAAATGCAATGCAGAGCTGTATCGTGTCACAGGAGAGCAAGGGAGGGTGCATCTCCAAATAAGGAAAAAAAATTATACGTGGATAGAGCATGCTCGCAGAAGGAACCCAGCAGTATTGTCAGGAAAGCACTAGATTGGAATCTCCAGGGCAGCAGACGGATCGAAAGACCCAATGCAACCTGCAGAAGATCCGTCCTCCTACAATTGACCCAGTCGAACACAAGCACAGAGCTAAGCAGACGGCGCAAAACAGTGTTCGTTGGAAGACTTTAGTAGAGCCCCTAAGCAAGGAAAAAATTGTGCAATTTTCGTAACAGTAAGGAGGCGTATCAGACCCCGAAATGCTTAATATAACATCGGGTGCCAATTAACTCATGTCCGAGTATCCGTCCGTACACATAGATATCGGATACCAAGACTGTGGATCAGATTTGTGATTGATCAGATTGAACAATGTAGGAAAAGTACAATAGAAGTTATTGTCAAATATAATATAATCTCCTCGCCTAATAACTGCTTTTATAGTTCATTTTACATAACTGTGGATCGAAGTGACTTAAAACCAAACAATACGATTCAACACCTTGAACTACCTATTGACCAGTCTGCATGAAAGTTTTATCGATACGGGCCACAAGTGTAAATGGCTTACGATGTTTTCTCCTCTTGAAATAAGCCTTTAAAACTCGCCGCGACTATTTATTATTACTTGCTTAAAGTATTTTCTAAAATTCATAAACAATTGTTTTTTAAATAATTGTCAGAAATGTATCTAACTTACGAATTGGATTACATAAGTGCATCGAATGTAAAACAAAAACACCCTACTTCTCGCCTAAATCCAGCCAAATTCCCAGAACTTCGTTGTTCTCATGATGCATTATTTCTAAAATATGGAAAAATATTTTTACAAAAAAAAAACAACTTCTTCCGTACTAGGATGTCTGTCTATTGAGCAGATAATATTTATAATAAACAGTAACTCCGTATAAAAGATTTGATGAAAAACTTTTGTAAAAATTAAAACTTTTTTGTCAGCTAATCAAATACGTAGGAACTTTAACTCAGGAATACTTTTCAGACACGTGTGAGCATCTTGATGTTTATGTGACACAAACAAGCTAAAATTCCGGGATATGAGTATGTGGGGTTTTTCTTCTTTTTTTTGAAATGGAAAACAAAACTTTGTCGGGGTTGAAGTGCGTTTTTTAATTGAAAATTATTATGAAAAAAGTTGCTAATCTCTCACATCATTTTACGTTTTACGAGTTGTGGGAGCTGGGAGTTTGGACACACTTAAAGGGCTTATAAGCCATGGCAGACGAAGCCTGGCCCAGAGGTTGTCACCTGCATGGCAAGGAGGGATTGGGATTGATGATGTTTAATTAAATTATACCGCTGGCAACGTTGCGTCTCTTGTTTTCCCCGCTTTAACACCCCTCGCAAGATACTTTGATACATTGGGTTGAAATGTAAATACCTTTGTTGTCCTCATAAAGGCGTCATTAATATGCTTATGAGTGTGTATATATGTGGTGAGTGCGGGAGTGCGGGATTGGGTGAGCGAGTGAGCCAGAGAGTGTGGTATATTATCCTTTGTTTTTGGGAAAGCACAAAAAGGGTCAAAAAGCTGCAGCTTCAATTCAGGTGCCTCGCATAATGCGGCACGACATAAAAGTCGACGGGGTTAATATGGCAACGTGGCCAAGTGAATACCGAACATGGCAGCATTCGCAATGATGATGAAACCGACAAGTAATGCCTTTCTTTGTCTTCATTATGTCTCCGTAATAACATAACGCATATAAAAATGTAAATAAAGCTTATTAAATAAATGTGCTTAATGTTAATGATGCTGTTAAAATGTGAATGCTCGAATCGGGTGTATAAGACCCCCTAAAAAAAAAAAATACGGCCCACAACTGTTGCAGTTCACAGTAAGTGAGCGCGAGAGGGTGGTTGGGTGACATCGGCGCACCCTTGAAACATAGATGGGCTTATGAGTGACCCTGAATTTCAACTTTAGCATCCATTTATTTGTGTTTTTTTGGGGGGATTGCCCTCGATGTTCTGTCAATTGGCACGCGTCGTTTGCTTTTCCATCTGTCTATCTGTCTAGTTGAGATGGTTTGTTTGTTTTGATTTATTTCATGTGGAAATGATGCAGTGCATCGTCATGGTAGTTAGGGAATGAGGGCACTGTCTCACAATAGTATATGGTATGGAATAGCAATGCGATTTCCACGCTTGAACTTTCCACTTACCCACAGATAAAATTTTCCTTGTGCAAGAACACAAACAAATTCATACCCATTCGAAGCCTTACATAAACCTCGTCGACATACAGAGATGTACACAGTTCTAGATAGCTTAGAGCTATTTTTATTACATTCTTGTTCTGTATTATGCGTCTTTCCCTTTAAGTACAAGCGAGGGTGGGCTGATGATTTCTATGACCAGAAAATTAAGAACAAAAATTTCGAACTAGTGAAGGAGACAACCACATCGCAGTGTTCGTTTTTAAATGAAGGTTTGTTTTAAATTATCAACTCTGGACAATGAATTTTAGGGTTAAGGCAATATATGATAGGATCTACTACTACCATGGGCTGCGACATGCAGAAGATAAGAAACCGTCCAGTAATTTGTACAGTCGCTCTTTGTTAAAATTCCCATTGCTACCAATCGACGCTATTAAAGCCGTGGATTGAGGTTAGATTCGATACTCACCATAAACCTAAGCAGGAGCAGTAGCTACGCTTTATAGTCAAGAGGTCCGCTGCTTCAGCTAGGTGGCAAAATAAGGTACAATCACTGTATATTTTAAGTCGATTGTCATCCCACAAATGGTTAATACTATTGAACAAGCCATTTTTTTATGTTTTTATATGGGAATTTCCAGAAACTCAGGAACTACCAATTAGTCCCTAAATCTCTCAGAAACAGTCACAAATAAAGAAATCTTTAATATTTTGAATTTTCGAGACAGACACACTTATCATTTTGGTTTAGAAAAGTAAAATGTTTTCTAACATCGTATTTTTTTTCATTTGCTTCAAATGAGATTTTATTTATGCCTTAAATTTTTAAAATCATTTTCATGTTTATCTAATGATATTTTGTTGGTTCAATAGACCAAAACGTCATACGCTGAAATCGTATTTTTTTTAGAATTTTATGGAATTTCGGATTTCTACAAGTAAGAGACAAAGAAACTGTGACGCAGGTTATCTAGGTCAAGAAGATATGTTCGCCGAGAGTTTCTTTGCTGTTTTTTAGGAAAGCGGATTAAGTGCGTTGTATCATAGCTACACAATTTGAAGAAATAAGACAATGACGACTATAT
The DNA here is from genome assembly GCA_035046065.1 of Chymomyza procnemis. Taxonomy (NCBI): domain Eukaryota; kingdom Metazoa; phylum Arthropoda; class Insecta; order Diptera; family Drosophilidae; genus Chymomyza; species Chymomyza procnemis. Next base: position 1,651,871 of record JAWNOJ010000023.1, on the reverse strand, counting down.
AATGGCATTTGCTATTCGTGGTTTAAATTGGGATCCCAACATTCGATTGCCATCCTATTCTTGAAGACTAACATTTTCAAATTGTTTAATCTTAATGTCAACTGGACTTCTAAATTATATAAAAAATAAATAAATAAATAATCTGTTGATTGGAAATTTGTTTGAATGCAGATTTAATTCTAAAGCTTATAATAAACTATACCATATTTTGGCACTGAAAATATAATTTCTATGATAACTATATAGTCTCAAGTCTAGCATATTTAATATAATATAATTATACCATAATAAGTCTTCTTCTTATTCTTCGGTTTCTTCTTCTTAGCGCCGCAGTCTGTGGTAGATCATAGTTTTATCAATACCAACAACATTTAAAGTAGTTCTCTATTTCGTTATTTTCAACCATTTCTAATGCTTATTGTTCTTAAGTCACCTTTTTTAGCTTGTTTCTTTCATCGATTTTATACCTTATTTACGACTTTATCCCGAGACATTTTTGTCACATGGCCGAAGCAGCCCATTCTTTGCCTTTACTAAAACGTACATTACTACTTTACTTATTTAAAATGACATCAATTTCATTGTTACATTTTTTCATTATTTTTTAGGATCAAAGATGCTTTTATCCACAGCTCAACTCCCAAAAAAAAGTATTGGATGAATCAGCATTGTACATTTTATTGTAAATAATTGATTGATAGACGGAATTATATGCCTTGTTCACAACTTGGATTCTTTCACCAGTTTTATTTTTAATGACTCCTTATTCGATGAAACATTAAATCCTATTGTTTATTCTATGTTATCCTATTATATATATCCATATATTCAATAGTATTTATTTTACTTTCATCAAATAATGTATAAAATTAAATTTGATCTGAAGGCAGGTCTTAGCATATATTAGAATTTATCAGAAACGTTGTTGTGAAACTAAAACGAATAGAGCACCGAAAGCACTTTTGCTGGTTTTACACTGGAATAAATTTGTAAAGCTTTCTATGCTTCACCATGTACATAAGTTTGCCAATTTGGCTTGATATGACTTTGATAAGTTGCACGAAATTCCCCTGATACCTTAGTTGTTATCACCTTTATATTTAAAGCCCCAAATATGAAGAGGGTGCTCATAAGATTTGTCGTACTCTGCAGCTCTGATTTATTCCTGATTGTTAGGAATGGAATTGTATCGATCAATTTGATTTATACTTTTTTTTAATTATTAAGCGATTCTTAGGGTTCCTGTTACGTCAAGACAGTTTACAGTTTTAACCAGAATCACCCATTGCTCCTATTGTATCCCAGTGACTGTTTCAGGTTCTTCTACAAAATTAAGTTTCACTTTCTTTTCTTTCTTTTTATACTGCAGCAATTACTCTACAAACTTCCCTCGCGACAGATCTAAACATCGCCCTTACCGTATTTGTACATGAAAATTGCATCACTGTACTTTGTTGTTTTTTCTGTTTTCCTTTCACTAAACTTAATATTTACTGTACACAATTGCTATTTACTTCTATGCACTTGAGCATGCTTTACTGTAATTTCAATTTTGATTTTATTTTCTATTTCTTTTATTTACTTTCTTCTAAATGAAGTCGCTTAAGTTTATTATTTTTTTCTTCATCTTACATTTAATTTGTTTAAACAGCGCTTGGGGCTAGAATGTTTCGCTAGCAAGTAGTAGTAGGTGGAACGGACATCCTACCTTCAGCTCGGCAACTTTACAACACTGGAGAAAAAGTATTGAAATAATGCGTAATTGGTTTTTCACACTATTTTCTGGAACATTCAGTTAGATAAAAGCAACGAAATTCTTTTATATTCTAAAAAGATGCGCTCGTTAATTCTATTTCTTTTTAGCAAAACTTTTAAAACTTTTAATTGGCTTTATTTCTCAAGGTAACTCAAGGTAACTAAAAAATTTCGCTTTGACAAACCCGATTTTTAATTAATGTCGCACAAAGTTTAAGTGGCTTTTCAATGAGCTCTAGCTGCGTATAGAGGGGGTGTAACATGGGAACGAGTGCGGGAAGCGCCATGGCACTGTACTGTTTTAAGAGTCTGAAAACTTAAAAAAGAAAACTTAAAAGTTTTGAAAGTTATTGAAGGAAAAACGCTGCTTACAAATTTCAGACAAATTAGAGCGTTTTTCCTTTGTTAAGAGCAACGAGCGACAGCAGCGGTATTAAAATGTAAAACTTTTCATGTATTTTTTATAATATTCTATAGAATATTGTGAGCGTAACTAGAGATAATTTATTAATTAAACGAATTTTTGTGCGCACGATATTTATTGTCATCGGCAGCATTACTATCTAGATTCGATAAATTTAAAATTTTATAATTTTCACACGTTTATAAATTACGCTCATTAAATTGCAGATTTTTATTTAATTAGTTATTTATGCCATTTCTTTTGCTGTTTTGTGTCTATATCTTTTTTGGGAGCAACAAATAAAACTATTATTTGTTTTATTTGCAGCAATTTAACATAAATTGCCCAGTGATTTGTTATGCAAAAGCTGCCACGAGTTGAGTATTTATTTGTTACATGAGTTCTTAAACTGCACTGGCTTTGTATACACTGCAAAGCGTGTATCTCAAGAGAGATCTAGCGGGATATGGAAAATATTGTACAAATTTTGAAATAAAAAAATTAAATGCTTAGCTTTTTGAAAAGTAGTGATAAGCCACTAAACTTTGATTTTTTTCTCCTAATTGTTCCAAAGTAACAAAAATTTTATTTGTATTGTATTTATGTATTTGATTTTTCCAAGACTATTACAATTTCTTAAGCTAGTGAACTGTAAATAATTTACAGAGTTTAGTTATTTACAACTGAAAAATTTAAATTGCGTTAAGTATAAGTATTTACATTCAAGTTAATAATATATAAACAAGGAAAATAGGAAGAAAAACCTTAATTACTGTAACTACTTGTACTTATACAAGGAAAGCTCTTCTAGAGGAAATTATTTTAAACTAATTTATTAAGTTATGTGGGTATGCCTGCCTGCTTATGGAGATATTTTGTGTTGGTGTGCCAAGGTAAATTTTGTTTGTGTTTCTTTTTTTATAATTATAAAAAAATGGATTAGTTGTAATAATTTTGAAGATAAGTAATTAATTAAATTGGCTATATTTTATATTTTTTCAATATTCGATGTTAAATACCATGCATAAATTAAACTTATTATTAGTTTACATCAATATCTATACCAGGGTCATTCTACGGTGGGACTTTTCCCAATATTTAAGAAAATAACTGAAAAAAAAAATTTCTGGTTTAATATAATGGATCAAATTCAAAAATAAGGAATATTTCAGGTGTAGAAAAACAATATTTATTTTTTATTAATTTACACTACAGTTGGATACAGTAGCTAATTTTTGAATTTTAATGAACTCAAAAAATAATCAGTCAACATATCGATAAAAACTTTAGTCGTCACGATTAATAAAAAAATAACATTGATTATTTTCTGTCGCCTTTCAGCAAATAAATCTGATTTTCTATTTTGTAAAACTCACTGTTGTCATATTATTTACATAATATATTTAAAACTTTGTAAAGGATTGTAATGTGCCCGTGCTAACTTTATTTTCAATATCTTTATCAGAGTTCACACACTCCTAGCGCCTCAGTTGCTGTATTTTCGTAGGAAATTTGGGAAATAAAAAACAATTCCGCACAGCATACAATTTTTACTTAAGAAGCTCTGCTAATATCAAAATAGGGCCATTTCAGACTTCTACACTTTGTTGACGAATAAACCGACGAATAATTTTATTATTTTAATTTTGTGTTTTGAAGATATTGAAATATCAAATAAGAAACGACGAGTTTTATTTACTTTAATGCGAATTCATTAGTTAATTATCGTTTAAGTCGTATTTGCGTAACGGATTTCAGTCCTTATAAAAAAAATCATATTCGTTGCTTCTTAAGGCGAAACAGATCATTATAATTATTATTATTTCGATGTAGAGGCTTTTTTTGCCACTTTACTTTTTTGAAACTCAACCATTATGTCAAAATACCTTAAAAGGGGCATTAAAATTAGTGATTTCTACTTTAAACAAACAAATGCGAACTTGATTTTGGTGTAAATCTGAAAATTCAAAGCTTTTGAATGTCAATTCTATTTTAAGTACTTTTGTTTTGAGGATTTTTCTTAATTTTTATTTTATCTTAATTTAATAGTATGTTTTCACTTTTTTTTATTTACTTGAAGTTAAAAATGCGGCTTTGTTCTCTCATTGTATTCATTCCTTCATTCCTCGTGAATTTTTTGGACTAAAGCCATCACATATCATGGCCGTTGCTGGCCAAGCTTAACTTAGCTTAAATTAATATCTATACAATTATTCCTTGTTTTGACGCTTTAGAATTAAATCGATTTTAGTCTAATTACTCAGTACTGCGGACACGGAAATTGTCATTGTTATAAAAATCGAGATTCAAAATTTTGACTTAAAGTCTTGGTACACGTAAAAAACTGACAATCCACTGGCAGCTGTACAAAGGGCTTATGTAATACCGAAAAGCAAAAGTCGGATAAGCTTCAAAGGTATCTAAAGTATTATTAGGATTCATTTGTTGTTACCCAAGGCGATGCAAGTGAAAAGAAAAAATCCGGAAGATTTCCATAAATTATTCGGGTTTCTTTTTGAAGCAATTAAAGTAAATTTTTTATTTTAAGTCGATTAAAAATTCATTTTTGCATTAATAATAAATATTAATCATTGAAAATAGTTTTATTGTTTTTCAAGATATTCCCCAAGATCTATACACTTTGGCATGCGTTTGAACCAATTGTCGAAGCACTTTTGCGCGCTATGATTGAGGTATTTCCATAAAATGCATTTTCAACCGCTTCTTCAGGTGTCGAAAAGCGTTGACCTCTCATTTTATTTTTATCGTTCAGAAATAAAAAAAAGTGATTCATCTGACTCATGAAATTAATGTTTATAGTGCTCAAAAATGCAGTTGTTTGAGCCGATGTGTGAGAATTGTCGTGGTGAAGAGTGATTCGTCTTCCAGGATTGGTTTTCCTGATTTCTAGGAAGACAACTGGCAAACAACTGGTTGTGTACCACTCAGAATTTACTGTTCTGCATTGTTCTAGTAGTACGGTTTCGACTAGTCCAGTTTTTCCGAAAAAACAGGCGACCATTTGCTTGAAGGTACTTCGTGCTCGAACAACTTTTGTTGGATTTGGCTCTTCTTGAAACACCCATACAGTCGACTGCTGTTTACTTTCGGGAACATGCACGTAAATCCATGATTCATCATCTGTCACGATGTCATACCTAAGGTTGTCTCAATCTTACGATATGTTACATGGCGATCGTGCAATATTAGGTTGCGTACAGCATCAATGGTTTCCGGAACAACAACAAATTTGGATGACCTCCACAAAATTCGGCAAAGAGTGAGCTACGACCTCGGTTGAATTCACCATACCATCAATAATCACTGGCCTAAAATTGAATTATGTTAATCCATGCATTGTTGGTGAGGTTCAAAAATTGTACAAAATAATCGCACGAAAATTTTCACGATTTAATTTCATTTTTTTGTCCAGATGAATTTTTTAAGTTAGTGGAATCACAAATAGCGGACATATGTCAAAATGTTCTGAGTACGTATAACCTCAAAAATGCCAAACCTTACGATAGAGCTGTCAGTTGCCAGATTGCAACACTAGTATGGCCCAATCCTGAAATATAAAAGACAGCCCCTTGTTGATTTCTAGCGTATACAAAGCGTAATTATAAAAACTAAAAAAATTATCTTATATTTTTATGTATCAGAACCAAATTACTTGCTCTGAGGATTTATAGCGTTGTCAAGTAATGTGAAAAAATGATTTCATAATCGATGGATTATGGCAAATACGTCCATCCGTCTTATGTATGCTCCACAATTTGATAGGTTGCTTTTGGAATGTTTTTCATTGCAGAAAAGTAAAGCTGGGTATCGGAAATTCGTCTGTGGCCGCGACATAAATGTATGCCATCTTTTTTCTGCAATGGCCGCTCATTTCATAAATATTTAGCCGCTATTAAGTGCAGTTATGCATATTAAATAGTTTTATTTAAATTGTTAGTCATAATAATGTTTTATGTGCCAGAGCTCAAAATGCAATTATTTATATTTACAAATAATATGTAATGCATTAAATTTTAATAAGCTAAACCTCAAATGTAACCTTTATGAAAACTTCTATGTATTACCACCAAATACGGGGTGTTCCAAATAATTCAGTCTGTTTTGAAAAAAAAATGGCTCCACATGTGGCCGATTTAATTTGAATATTATACCTTGCCTCCTTGGAAATTAACGTCTTGCATTTTTTTTTCGGGGGAAGAAAATTTCTTCGAAAAGCTTATAACAATTCATTGTCCCAAGAATATCCTAAGCAACCGTAGATAAACATCTGTGCCCAACTCAACCTGAACTTGTGCAATCTTTGTGAGTGACTCAGTAAAAACTTTACATTTAGGATAAGTGGAATATGAGTTTTGAGATATCCCCGTTTTGGGTCATTTATGGAATTCGAAAAATGACTCAATGATTGGGTCGAGGTCAAATAGGACACATTTTTAAGTGGTTCGATATTAACATGGGATAAGTAGTAAGTTTCGTTGGACAGTAATTGGAATGAGGTTTGTTTAATAAAACAAAATTTTCTTTAACTTAAAAAACTGAAATATATCATTATCTCATGTTGTAGGTCGATTTTGTCAAATAGAGTTAAAGCCACTTCCAATTGTTTGCAAGAAAATTCATTTTTTTCAGTATTTGTATTTTTTTGTATTTATAATTTAAGCGTTGTATTACTTTATACAAGGGATCAAGTGTCATCTGCACAGATTAGGATTGAGGGATTGAGAGTCATCTGCACAGATTAGGACTATATTTGGGCATTGGCATTAGAATATGATGATTGAAGATACTATACTAAAATGGAACTCTAGTGTACGCTTGCGGCTATTAGTCTACGACTTGATTTGGTAGCATTTATACCTACCCGGTACTATCTTTCTGTTAAAATGATACGAATATGTTTGTTACTTATAATTCAGATGTTTATGAGAAACAGTTTCAAACGCCGATTGTATATCTGAAGTTATCATATCTACTAGAAATCGCAACAATTTAGGCCATCTTCCACTTTCGTAAAAAAATAGTTGGATAGAATGCAATTATTAAAGATCTGGGTTTGCATAAGTGTAAGTGGGTCGGCAAGTGTTTATATCAGATATTAGGTATGGAATTGGGACTGGGGACTCGTTGGTTTTAGGACAGCGAATTAAATTAGAGGTTCTAAAATGGTCTCAATGAGGCTCCAACAGACAGCTCTCTTTTGGAATAAGCCTGGTTATTATAGGAACAACTGGAAATAGTTTTTGGTTCTTAATTATTTTTGCTATTTCTCAAAAGAAAAGAGCGATTATTATCCCAACAATCGCCCTATATATTGGCTACCGAGTTCCAGACCATTGGTTCAATGCAACATTTCTGACTTGCATAAATCCGTAAGGTGTTTCGAAATCCTGGTATAGCGTGCACTAGGGGCTCTAACATTAAGGAACCGCATAGTTTATTGCAATTATAATACACGAAATTAGGAATTCCAACCAGGTGTTATCAATGTTAAGTTCTGAAATAATGGTTAAGGATCAGGCGAAAGGTTAGTATGAACTGAAGGAGAAGTATGGGTATTTATTTTACCTGGAATATACGTGAACTCTTTGGATAGATAATACTAAATTTATTTTGCGTTGAGAGACAATTTAAGGTGTTGCTCGTTGACAATTTCATTGATTTCTTACTTGATAGTTTATTTTTCGGATATAGGGATAGGGGAACACTTCGTTTTTTTGTGAATAGTTACGTTGGTATGGTGTGGCTTAGCACCCAAGACCATTATTTGGAGGCCTTGTAACCCATAGCGGCGTTCCCTTGGTCCATATTGGTGTAACAATGGTTTTCTAAACCAGCTTGAGTCTGCTTCTCAGCCATCAATATCTAGGATACGCCAGCAGCTAGCTATAACTGCTTGATTATCAAGAACAGAATTCAAGAACAGAATGTCCCTTTATTTTAGCTTATTATCTGGTGCATCCTTGTCTATATGAGTATAGTTTCCATTATAATCTTCCATTATCTATCATCAATTGTTTCAGGCTAAAGATAACTAACTATATATTTGGCTTTAAAGGATTGAGTCAAGCAATAGTGAATTATGCTAATAATAGGTTAAATTGCTTAAGCTATCGTATTATTTTGAAAAGAAAGCTGGGTTTTTGAAGTTCCAATAAAAAGTATTTGGGACAATGTGGTGCTTGGAAAGGAATTTAGTACCACCGTACTAATGTTGCCATATATTCGCCGACTGACATATAAGGCTCCAAATAGAGAACTAGAAAACTCCCTAATAGAGCATATTCAGACCGAGGTGCCAAAAATATATTTGCTTCTTCAATGCCTGCCGGCATAGCCGAATACCTAGTGTCGTATGCAATGTTTGGGATAAGAAAATATAATATCATTTTCCCAAACTGGACAAATTTAAGACACAATAAATCAAAATCGAATTTACTTGAAATAATTTAATTTCGATTTGTTGCGTATTTAAATGACATTAATAGAACGTCGTAAAAAATTACATAGCTCACTAATAAAAAAACTCAAACTTTTTGAACTTTAAGGATACACAGGGGTTGCAACATTTCAGAGTTGCCACGTGCAAATGTGTGCGAATTTGTAAATAATTCCACAAACATTCAGTAATTCAGTTGATCGTTATTTCATTCGCTTATATATTCATTTTTAGATACGCATCAAGTTGATTTATTTGTGTTAAACTTTTGAATGTATTTTTTTTCTTTTTGCGGATTTAAGCTTCACACACACACCCACGCAAACACACACACACACATTGACTCATCATTGCCAACGTAAAATGATTTACATAAGGATAATAGAAAAAAAATAAATTGATTTTAAATCATTTTTACAAACCGAAGGGAAACGGCGAGTAAATCACAACCGTTGACGCTGACAACGACAACGAGCTCCGAGTAGTAAATAGTCACTCCGTAGATTGGGTGATAGAAAAGAAGAAAAGCTGCCAGCGGTAAGGGAACAACAATGTTCACGTATTCGTACATGGAGGTATCTTTCATGCCAAAGTCGATGTTGTCGACGGCAGAGTTTGTATGCAAATAAGCGTGAAAATAAGAATAACAAAAGCGGCGTTAACGAGTATTCAAAAACGAGATTAAAATAGAAGTGTACGCTGAGCACTCCCCCCAACACACATCCATGGACAAAGTATCAACAATATACAGACTCAGTACACACCTACTGTTGTGTGTTGCCTTGAACAACAAAAGCACGGCACGGTACGGCCCGATCTCATGGCCCAGTTCATGTGACAGTCCGGATGACAGTTGCAGTTGCCGCAAACTGAGTTATTTCATTTTTGTGACGAAGAAGCCGCTTGGATGGGTCTGGGATTGCATTTGAGATGGCGAATTTTGTATCTGATATTTACGACTTTTGTCGAGTCACATTTCTATTCGAATTGAAGTTGCGAGATAGGAAAATGCAAATAAGTAAAAGCGAGCGCAAGCGTAATGCCAGACAAAAGAGTATATTTTCAATATCATCTATTGAGGAATACTGTACACTGCTAATGAATGAATTGAAAAATGAAAATCATCTTACAGTTTAAGATGACAAATCCATTTATTCGGCACTTTTTTATGAAATTATATGGTAACGACTTATAGATTTGACGAAATTCTACTGATATACGCAATGAGTAAAATTTCTTTTGGTTGTAGATTCACCCCTTGTATTTATGGCTCTTATCTGGAGTAAAGCATCACAGTTGTAATTTCGGTAATCAATTCAATGATTTAAAAGCATAACGATTTTCACTCCTCGAACTGTACAAGATTTACAGCCTGCGCTCGAACGCCGTAGAACCCAATGTATTATTTCGGAAGACTAGACTATAAAGCATTTAACCGCCCGATATGGACACTCTGCGTGACAGTTTGCTTCTCTAAATATACTTATAGACAGTACCCAATGGGAATATTTATAGCAATCGAAACGATCGATGATAGAACTTTTAAGATTCCCCAAAATCTTGTTTTTTCCCAAAGTTTGCTAACTCCACCGATCGTTTGCTGTGTACATTTGGAATACTTCACTTCTAACTTCAATGTTCAACATGGTATGCAGCGGCTTCTGTGACATGGCGCATCAATCCATCTGCCTTTGCCATCGGTCCAGAAATTGCGAAAATTCCTGACTTCGTAGGTAATTTGTAAAAAATGCAGTAGCATAAATAGACTGGCATCGCTGCGTTCAAATTGAATAGATTCGTGGACTGAGCAGAAAGCCAGTCAGCGGACAGTCGGAAAGCCGGTTGCCAGTTACCAGTTGGTTTGCCAACATTTTTGGGCACTTCGACGGCGTTTTGCATACATAAATATTTATGAATTTATTAAAAGTGAACCACATGGGTTGTTGCAAGACCAGGGCCTATTGTCAGTGTAGAGGGCGGCCGGCTTTGGACTGGTTCGATAGTGGATAGTTAGACTCAAACTGCAGCTGCTAGGTAAGAACGAAAAGGCTGGCGCACATGTGTTTGGTCTGCACATGCCACAAGCCAACATACTGCTGTACCCAGTCCCCTACTCTTGTAGGGTTTGGTATATTTTTGGAAAATATCCACTATACAACGACAAGGCGAAGGCCCAACGCAACGTCGAGGGGTAGCAAAAAAGAAGCAGTGAAAAACCTGCAGCAAATGGCGTGTTCGCGTTGCTTAACTTGGGTCCGTGGACAGCACCATTCGTGCCATTCATTTGCAGCAACTAGGCAGTCATATTTGAGAAATCTTTGGAGTGCGGAGAGCAACTCGTCGAAGCTTGTTTAGCATTTGGAACAGCAACGCTGTTGCCACTCAAATGTGGGCGAGTGTAGCATGAGCCGTAGGCTATGTATTATCAGACCCTATCAGGGCCATCAATTCAATTGAGGATTTGGTGTCTAATTTTGCAAGGCAAATACCATTGACAACATATTCACAAAACTCGGCCAAAAACGAATTTTTGCACAAATTGAAACGTTTTTTTTTTTTGAAGATTCAAGTCTAAAAGCCATTTGGGGCCTATCCTCGGCCAATTGCAGTTTGGTACGCAAATGAAATTGTAAATTTTGTTACCACCATTGACGCTAGGACGCCGTTGACCTCACCAATGCTGCCCACACCCGGTAGCCAATGGAGCACACTTGATTATGCCTTGTTCTGTTTTGCTGCTTGACATTTGCATGCGCGTGTGTGAGTAGTGTATGAGTGTGAGTGTGAGTGTTGTAAAGTAATTTAAACTTCATGTCAAATTCAGCAACGTCATTCAATTTCATCGACGCATAATTTTACAACACATTGTGCGCCGGGCCCAGCACTTGAAATTGCCGGGTCCGCTCTATACGCCAGGGTTGCCAGGTAATTACCTGAAGTACTGTAATTGCAAAAACTCTAGAAACGGCAGACAACACTGCATTGCCAGTGACAATAGCTGCGTCTGCTTCTGCGTCTGTGTCTACAACTCCAACTCCAACTCCTCTCCTGCAATGACAGTATAGTAAAGTGATGTCAACTTATGGGAGGCTTAGTGCGGTCGGTCTCCTTTAACAGAATTTATGCAAATGATTTGGGATTGTCTAGCATCTGCATGAGCACATGACAATCTGCAATGTGTTGACAGTCCGCTGAACTGATGCGCCCAGCTTTAGACTGAAGCAGCAGCACCCGCGCCCCACAATCCCTTGATATTAGCATAAACGCATTAAAAATATATCTTAACACATAAATGCTATATATACATATAGATATTTCATATGTGGCATGTTTTTAGGTCTACGTGAATCAAAAATTTGCATATAATGCTGTTTATTTTGGCATCCAATGACACCACTGTCAACTCAACGGTTGTTACGACAACCCCTAGCAGGTGCGTAGTCACCCCAACTGTCAGCAACTTGACTTGACACTGCTAGCTGGCTAATTTCATAAAATTTTAAATTGCCAAAATATTGTACTTTTTTATGACATTAACATGTGTGTGCGAGAAGCTTTATGCTTGCACCCTTTGCCATAAAACTCCATTTTGTGCGTGAGTGTAATAAAAACAATCTAAGCTACGGCGCCATTTTGAGCCGCCATTTTATGCATTTATGTGCACTTAAAAGTCAATAGTTTTATTCATATACCTCGGTTTGACATAATTTAAATATTATAATTTTACTCTTTTGTTAACTATTATGATGACTCAAGAAACTAAATTCAACTTGTTGTACTGCTGCTGTGCATGTATTGGTAAAGAGTATACATTAAATATGCAAATTTTTTTTTTTATTGATTTATATTTAATCGCTTTTAAGTGCGCCCAGCACTTGTGAGCTTCAACTCACATAAATGTTTTGAAAGTGTGCACCAGATGATGCCATCAATGTGAATGGCTGCAGTTGCTTCTGTCTTCCGGGGCATGTGTGGAGTGCGCCTCTATGTTTGTGTGCGAAATCATAAATAAAATACATGCATAAAGAGTATATAAATATATAAGCCACCACCAACAACAACAACAAAAACAACAACATCGACAAGAGCAACAACGCAAACAGCTCAACAAATAACAATGCCAGCCACAACAAGTGCCATAAACAATATCGCTAGAATAAACATAAAAAAAGCGAAATCAATTTGGCAACGACTAAGGGCATACACTGAAGCTCTAAGAAGACAAATTCCGATTCCCACGGCAGGTGGTCCTACACACCGGAATCGACGCCCTCTGTTTCGGAAGCCCAAACTATACCTGGTGCAACGAAACAGCTATAACAACAACAAGTCAAATCCGTTTGAAAAATTCCTTTAAATCGCATCGAATTTAATGTTTAAACTTGATCGCAACTCTTATCGTAAAGGCTGGGACTTTAGTTGTATCCAAAAATCTGCGCATTTTTTTTGCGCATTCGATCGTACTATAATAGAGGTAATGATTTGGCAAAGGAAACTAAGCTGCTGTAATATATCTATATGTTAGCCAAGAATCTGAAGTATGTCTGCATCCTCTGACGTAACATTTTTGGAATCTAGGCTGCGCCATATGTTTCTTCTGCTCCAAGCTTAAGGCACTTTCTGGTTGTTGCTCACTACCATTGGAGGGTAATTTTCTAGAATCTTATTGGAATAAAAAAAACACAATTTATTATTTATGCATGAAATCAAATTTTTTACTTGATAGAATGTTCTTAATAACTTAATGTTGGAAGATAATTTCATGTAAATGTTATCCATTTTGTCAAGCACATCGAACGTCACTGGTGTCTGGCTATAGTTATCAGATATTATTATCTGGAAATATTAGGTCACATTATGTATTCGGCTAATTGATTGATCCATTCGGATCTGTTTTGCACTAGTCGTTTTACTTTAGTTTACTTACAGTCGCTGGCGGTCCTTATTAAATCGTCTCATTATCTGCGTAATACATGGTCGATTTAGTCCTATTTGCTTCTTTGGATCTCTTGCAGTTACTTCAGTGCGCTGTACTCCATTCAACATTTGAGATGGTGTTTGGAACTCTATCATAATCTTACAAAAACCGCATTTTTTAATTACCTGCAGTGCATTCATATCAGCCGTCCGAATTATCCAGATTGGGATGCTATAAACGTGCTTTCCTTTTTCAGATAAGAGTCTTTGCAATTAAGTCGCTAGCAATCTACATTTTTGGCGGCTAATTTATTTATTTATTTATTTTTTTTTGGAATTCAAAGAGACAAAGCAGTGCACTGCTTACCGCGCTTGTACTCTGCATAGAACAAAAATGAATTTATTAGCAAAATTTTCCTTCAATTGCTGAAAAACTCTTAGATTTACGGAACTGTTTTGAAATATTTGCAAGTAATTCAAAAATCTGCAGACTGTAATTGTAAGTTTTTGCTTTGATTTAAGGACTTTTTTTCGTATTTTGGTATAAGAATAATAGTGAGCTCTAAGCATTTGGCATAATAGTTAGTTTCCACCCTTTTGGGAAAGTAAATGCAGTGTACAACAGTTCGGTCCACGGCGCTCTAAGCCGTGCATCCTGTAACTCGATGTGAGATCAGATGACACGGTCGGATTGGTCTTATGGATGTTTTGGCTGCTATATACTCCGCTGGGTGGTTAACCGAAGAAAGCTTATTGTTTCTTCCGCCAACGATCCTTAGATCTCAGCACAAGCAATTCACTAGTCGAGTTAACTCTTCGATCCATAGATCTAGGGTATAAAAGCAACAGCAACAATGGCGTTAAAGCACATAGGGATGTAGGTACTCACACACTACCGGCTGGATTCTGGCGCAACAATTTAAATTCGCGTAATACACAACACACACACACACACACACACACACACATATGAACATGCAGATCCAAGATGGTGCATAGTTTGCTTGACTCGCTCGCTCTTGACGCTGGCTGGCGTTGTCATCGTCATTTAACATTTTGCCTTCAAGTCTTGTTGTCTGGCGCATCACTCACTCACTTAGTGCCGGCTGCCTGCTCCATCTCTGAGAATGTATGTGTGTGTGTGTGTGTGTGTGTGTGTGTGTGTGTGTGTGTGTGTGTGTGTGTGTGTGTGTGTGTGTGTGTGTGTGTGTGTAATACGCACTTTGCCACAAATTACATTGCTCCAGATGACGTCGACATGGCGGAGTTACTGACTACCATGTGAAAGAGTGCGGCGGAGAGAGAGCATCAACACCAAACCATAGTTGATGAGCTCTAAGCATTTGCATTGCATACTTTGCGGCGCCGCCTTTTAACCTGTCGCCAAAATGAGCTGCAAATACAGCGATTTCCCATTTTTTTTTCTCGCACACAATCCTTCGTCCTTGCGCCACCAGCAGCCACCAAGTATGCACATCACTCATTTGTCTCGCGTGATATTGTTTATCTTACAATTGCCGCACTCTACAGATACTTTGGTTTACTACTAAAGAGTTGCTCTGATACGGTTGGCGCTCGGGTTAAGCAGATTGCTGCATGACCCGGCTCAGGCTCTACCTTGCCCCGGTCTCCTCCGTATTGCACTTTTTTTTTTTTCTTTCAGAACTAGTTGTTGTTGCTTTTGTTGTTATTGTTGTTGCGCTATGTCACATTACTGTTATTTTAATGTGTTGGTAAATGTGACAAAATTAAGTTAACTGCCACATTTTCGCGCATGCGACAAAAGTTTGTGACGCAGCTTTTGTCAACTTTTTTGCATGCGACGCGTTGCTATTCGCAACATATGCCCATATCCTGTCGCTTAGAGTTCCGTGTGGATGGATGTTTATACGGAATTGGGCTGGTATGTGTATGTATCGTATGTGTGACGTTCGCTGTACGCCGTGCGCCGTAACTAAGTTTACTCTCTAAATGAATTTTGTACGAAATGTCTGTCAGTATTTTTATCCTTTTTGTCTCGTTTTTGCGACAAACCAAATTGCATTGCCATAGTCAAAACATAATTAAATCTTCAAAGCTCAAACACAAAAACAACTGATTAATTCCATTTAGGTTTAGGATTAGGTTTTTCTTCACATTAATTTAACATAAAACGCAAATATTATTAAGTGGAATGAATATATGATTAATTCATGCTTCATAAAGCGTTAACGATGTTAAGTTTCTTCAATAAAATAGTCAAAGCAATTTAGTCGTGTTCAAGCATATTTGTTTTTTAAACGAAAATTGTATGCTGCTGATTATTTGGTTTCGAAACGAATGTTTCATTATACTTTTATGTTTTTACATACTTTAACCTTTTTCATCAAATTAAATAATAACTGAAATACATTATTACTTAGATTTTGCAGAATTAACACAAAAACAGCGCGCAAAAGACAAAATCCATTTTTTTATGGATCTTAATGTTAAAAAATAGATAATACCCTTTTTTTAACAGGAATTGCATGGACTTGCAGAGTTTAAAAAAATGCATTTATGAGTAGATGGCGCCAGCTAAAATTCTAATTCTAAAGTATTCATTTTCATATTTCATAAGGCTTATGGTATAAAATTAAACATAATCTTCGCTAATTTTTGTGAAAACTTTTTCAGAATTTAAGCCCCAGAATTTCTATGAAACCTTATGTTTTGTTTTGGTAATTTGATGTGATTTAAAACAACATTTATTGTATTTCAGAATATTTGGCCATACCCTCAGTAAGTCAGGCTAAGACATCGCCAAGAGCTCTTTCAAATGGAATCGTCAGGATACCCGGCGCCGATGACGCCCTCGACAGACCTGGGTGAGAACGGTGCTTGCAGAAAGTCAAGAGAGAGTGTCATAGAATGACTTGCATAGTATCGCCTATGAAAGAAGGCGCTAGAAGAAGTTTGTGTTCGCTTTATGCTACACATACGGGCTTAAAATATAGCTTCATAATTTTATTAATTTTTTGTATTATTTTGCAGTAAAATTTGCGAAGAACTTAGAAAAAAAGATATTTTAGCTTAAATGAATTATAAAGTAAAGCACCAATTACATAGAAAAAGTTAATTTCGAGGATTAAAATAGGCACCAAATGTTGGTAGCAAATTTGCGATAAACTCATATGTATTTAGGTAGATAACACAACTAATTTGCAGATAGATTTTAGTTCGACTATATTTATTTTGATAATGAAGATATATTAACCTCACAGCCTTTCGGATTCAAAGTCGGTAATAAACCTAAAAATGAAACAAAACGGCAAATTGATGGGAAAAAGCAAAATTTAATAAAGTAAAAAATCATTAAAAATGCCTCTGAGACTAATACATTTTTCATTGTAATATAAAAACGTTCAAGCCATACAATCAGCGAATTGGTAGTAAAAGCGTAAGGTCACGCAAGACTGAATGACATGCAAAATTGTGCTCCCGTAGGCTAAAAATGGGGATATAAATCGAACTGAATGAAGTCCAATGGTACCAAATTAAAATAAATTATTCCCTTCTCTATGATCATTGCTTTAAAACGTGGAGAGTGGAGATTATTCTATTAATAGCTTATCGAACAGAACAGAAACCATATAGCCAAATAGAGTAACAAAGATTTTTCGAGTTAAATTAGTGTCTATTTATTTGCTAACTATGACAGTGCTGGACAAAGTTAGCAGTGCTGCAAGGTGGGATGGAACTACCGACCCCAAAAAAACTTCGGGTTTACAGACGAGAACGCTACCACTACGCTACCGAGGCCCACAATCAAAGGTACCTTAAAAACGTTTTACCAGTCAAACTCAATAGAATTCCCTCTCATACTTTTGGGCGACTTCGTATAGGGCACACACGAATATCTATTAACACGATCCCTCTGCCCCTTTTGATAAGACTCCCTGATCCTTTTAATGTCCTGTCCATTTTTGCAGAGCATTAAATCACACATCTTTGAACCTCAGCCCTTATCTGAACTAATGAAAACACCATCTGAATAAATCAAAAAAAAGTTTTTTAATATCTTCAAAGCTTCCGAAATATATCATGTACATATTGTGATAGAGTTTAATATATACACCTTATGTAAATTTGTATTTTATAAAAAAATAATAAGAGTTATCAGAGCTCTCACAATATGCCAAAGTATAACAACTCTTTAAATTTTATCACAAAAATCGAAAAATATTCTACATTTTCCTCCAATTAATACAATTCCTGAAAAATTGCATTTTGAATAATTTGTTTCTGGATCTATATGCTTGTAACTTCCCGCAACAGCCTCTTTGACTGTTGGATATATAAATTTTAATCCAGAGTAATCACGAGTCAGCAGAAGCTGAAGAATCAAAAATACCGGACTGACGCATTTATGCATCGTTCCAAAATTACTAATCAGAAATAAAACTAATGCACTTAACCTTTTTTGCTAACTTAGATCAACCAATCGGTCTGAAAAATATGCTGTAATTCTAGCAATAAATAAAACTAAAGTTTAATAATTAACACTTGAAAAAATAATTAAAAAATAAATGCAACAATTTAAATAAAAAATTAAAGAAAAGCTTAATTTGGATCGTAGAACGCACCATGGGCTTATTCACTCTAAATCACTTTTAACAAATTTTTTTACAATTCCGTCGGAAGTAACTTGCAATTTTCGACCTCTAGCATTACCATTTTGTAGGTCAAATTTTGCGTAATACGATCCTTTTCGGGTCTTATTCACAAACTATAGTAACCTCTACGATTTCCTGTCTTATGAACGTCATAATCAATTCATTTCTATATCTATCTTAACATGTCTCAATTCACCAAATCGAGCATCTTTGACCAATCACGAACTATGAAAATCCAACTGGGCCATCGTTGTTCTTTTGGCTTCTTTTTGTCCTAATAAATACTTAAACTTTTACCGTACTCCCTGTTTTCATCTTTTACTTTGTAAACCCAAGTTCCCACCCAGCCCCAGATGCGAAACGGTGAATATCTATAAAATATTCAACAATTTATTTCTTGATTTTAACATTGGACTTAGTTGTACACAACTGAGGTGATTCTCTAGACAATCTGTCCATGTAAAACAATAATTATTTATTATTGTTAACACTATTATTGCCATGCTCTCTTATACTAAATAAGTAAGAACATAGCCTATTTACTAATAGTTTCCAGCTATCCCTATTGTTAGCTAGCAACCTTAATTCGTTAAATGATTTGGACGTTTCGATGAGCACTGTCCCTCTCCAAATAGTATTCGGCCACCCTGTGCGACGATTGCCAATGGGGTTCCATTCTAGAACCGCACGTGCTATATTGTCCCTTCTGAGGGTGAGTCCGATCCATCTGTATTTTCTGCTCGGTTTATCGATTTTAATGCGCCGTTGCTTGGTAATCTCCCATAACCTCGGATTAGATACAGTTGGCCAAAACACTGCAACTTAATTATTGCAGAAAATTTAATTATATTTCCCCCAATATGGGCGCCTACCACTTACCTTTGGTTTCCTCATCTTAATTTACCCAAAATAGAGTATTTTCGACTAAAGTCTTAGTTCATTCGAACATGAATCAGCAAATAATACAATGCTAACTTTGTAAATATTAGGATATAATCTTTTTAAAGAAATAAGTTATTTAATTAGTTCCTATCCATTGAAGAAATGCGCCGAAGAAAAATATATGGGTGAATTGTTTGAAACGCATTCAATTTTGTGTGGATTATTTTTTTTATTTTAAACACTGTTGTCGATTTAACGAATGATATAAATACAGCAACTTATTTTTGAGAATTATATTATGTATTTTCTGGTTGTAGACCTCAGATGCTATCTCGTTTCTAAAACCGCAGGTCAGATTTGGCTATAGACTTTCTGTTCTCTTAGAGCAGCTGTATCCGGGCATCATCGTTCTTAGGATTTATTTATAAGAAACTTTTAACTGAATAATAATTGTATGCTTCGGAAAACTAATCCGTACCATACACATACCTATTTGTTTCGAAAACGAAAGCCGAGTGCTGGAAATGTAAAATAAATAAAATATCGCCAAAATACTTTTAAAAAGTTTCATATTATTTTTCCCCCCAACTCAATGCAAAAGCAGCATTCAACATAGAAATTCATTTCAGAAAAAATGGCGAATTTCTGTTAAAATTTTATTTCATCTCCAAACATTCCGCACAACATATCTGCTTCGAAACAATTTCATTCTTAGGCAATTGGTTTGGATATTTTCAATGAAACGCGATTGTTTTTTAATCTTTATAGTTTGATTGCACGCATTAAGCAAGAGAGGCGATTGTATTACAAAGAAATCGCACAATCCCCTATGTTTGGAGTGAAATTTATTGCCAAACAAGGGTCCGCAGAAATAATAAAACTAGGAATGACTAAACCTTTGTTTTATAAAAATAAAATTGTATATTATATAAATTAAACATTATTGTACAAAAGAAACCTGCTACTTCCAATACTTATACGCCGTGAATTACTTTATACGATTGTGAATTGTAAGAAATATTCTGTAAATTCAAAACACAGTTATTGTTATCAATTGAATCTTAATTATTTGGAAAGATTTTTACATTTATGATTCAATTTAAGGGGGACTTACGAGTTTTTTGTGCCATTTGGACTATGATATATTCCTGAAGAGACATTTGTCTCGTTTCTGGTTGACTGGATAGGATTAATTGACAATTTCGTTGGCGGCCCATTAATTCGCCGCTTAGATCATAATACCTCTCTACTAATTTTTGTGAAGCTGTGTGTGATTTTAGGTCTTCAGCGACATTTTTCAAAATTAAACTGTCATTTTCAATATTTTTTTAAGAAATAAAGGCTTTCACTTAGATGTAGCTTGTTGATTTTTACTTCCATATAAAAGTGGTTCCCGGATAATGGGCGTATATAAACAGCACAAGCGCGATCATTTAGATGTTTGGAAAAGCTTCGATCTCACTGATAGCTTGCCATCTCTGGACTTCAGCCAGATGTCATCAACAACAAAAGGCAAACAACATAAAACGTCTCATTCTTTATGGGATCTTTAACTCCACTAGCAGATCTCAAGTAAAGTCAAGTTTGTAAAAAGTAGTAGAAAAGTTGACGCCGCTTCAGGAGTTGGCTTAATAGCCATGGATATTATTGCATAAGTTGCTACGTCTATCCGTTTAACACAATCTACTTTACATCTTCATCATACTCCTATTGCATACTTTGTGTAACCTGTCATACCGATGTATATTGCGATTGTTGTATAAAACTAATACCTTCGTTGCAATGATAACCTAATTGATTTTAGTGCATTCCAAACAAAATTCAAATCAGAGCTACAAATAGAATAGCCTGGTATACACATCATGCACAGAGTGAATAGGCCCTAATTATGAATTCTATTCAATTGGCTTGCCAGAGGCACGGTTATGCAACAGGACGGGGATTCGATTCGTGGCTCCACATTGCGTGTGTTTATATAATATTCTGCAAATAAATGCGTTTTTTGGCGACTATGTCCACACATGAACCAAATCAACAGATGCAAATATTTTGTAAAGTCAACAAGTCAATGGCCCGTGGCTAGTTGCAGGTGGCATGTGGCATATGGCATGCGGCAGATTAGCGAATTCACGCAACAGCTCATTTAAAACAATTCCAAAATTGAATTCATATAAACGTCCACACTATGCGGGCATGCTGTGAGTATGCGCAATGTTTACTTTTGAGAGATATATTTGTTGCTACATTGTTTATCCTCTAATTGATATTTTACATGAAATGTAAAGCCAATTGAATGCCAAGTCGAATCAAGCAGCTAAAATCAATGGCATCGAACGAAATTGTACGTCAGATACATAGACCGGTAAACTCTTTGCCGCCATTAGTTAGCTGTGTGCGCACTTTGGAGAGATTCATTTGGAAATTGTGGAATGACTCACCAACGAACACTTTGATCTGCTGTCCTGGGGGGCTGGTCATTCAACGTCCAATGCATGTCCTGCGAGACTGTTTGAATGTGGTCATGTGTGTCTACCCATCCACCAGTACGTACAGTCAGTCACTTAGCAATATGCAGCGGAATGGCAGCAGGCATGACTTAAGCAATGCACATTATCGCCAAACAGCTGCACTGATTGGTTGGTTACACTCACATACCAGTCCAGGCACACACCAGGATATTCACATTAACAATTACGTTAAACAAGCCACAGCTTGTTGGCGGCAACCTTTGAGTGTGATGTTGCCGGAGAGGGTGGTGGAAATACGGTTTCCCTTTGGTGAACTTCCCATGGTATTCGCGAAACGGGTATTTCATCAAAATCGAACAATTAAACAATCAGTTAATTATTCAGGTATTTCAGTCTCTAGTGTCACTTCAATCACTGCTAAATCATCCAATCGAAACTGACATCTAAATAGAGTAAGAGTGCCCTAACAGCGAATTACGGCTGATATAATCAAATCCTAATTGATGAAGCATTATTTTGAATGGAAACAAAGAGTTACCAGTTAAATGCGATTTACACGTTCTAATTTATGATGAGACTTGAACAATCCAATCCATAACTTACATTTTTGGAGTGCTATATATTCGATTGGGATTACTTCTTTGATTCAAAACTTTGTTATATCTATGATGAATGAATTATTGTATATGTACATTTTTAAATTATTACCAATGTATGTTACTTGCAATTGTTTTAAATATTTGACAAAATCTCTGAAGAGTTGTCCATTAAAGCAAACAATTTTCCTACTAATTTCGAAAGATTACGGAATTTCTGTTTAACCCATTTTAGCTTTTTCATAAATATTAAATTTTAGTTAATGATTTTTATTTTTAGAAGTCTGAACATTTTTGGTAAAAATAAGTGTGTTCAATATTTCTTCAAACTATGTAGTTGCCATCTATTTGTCCGCTGTTCTAATGGGTGATTTTTTAGGAGTGTATATTTTTATACACGGAGTTTTTAACCTTTGACGGGGTCTTATTGCCACAATGGGATTTAAGAGTAAATAGAAGCGTGACAAGGATCACAAGCCAAAAAAAAAATGCCTAGTGTAAATATATAATAATATCTGGAATTAAATGTTCAAAACTATAGTTCATGAAATACTTTAATATATATGAATTGTAAGCAATGTGTTTAAAATATTTCAAATATATCACAAAATTACTAATCAAAGGACCCCAAATATATTTAATCTAATTGCAGAGCACTAGCCTTTACATTAGACTTTCTTACAAGCAAATGCCCAGATCTTCTAAGCGAACCATCTGTTCATCAGTTCACCTTTCGTCCAATCACCTAACCAATATTTCAGAAGTTGTTCTCCACAACAAACTGGAATATGAGTGACAACACCACCGTGGGATTCCACGTGTTTGAGGTCAATGAACTATGCTGTCCCTAAAGTTAGAGCCCCAAGTGCATACAATGCTAGAATTCCGGAACACTTACGCAATAAATGAGTCAGAAATGCTGCCTTACCAAAATTCCACATACCAATTGTTTTATCTAAATGTACATTATGTTCGGTTTGCGTGGGACACCGATCTTGCGTCGGCCAAATATTTCAAATCGTTATGGCTTTATCACACTACATGTCCGCCATTCCGTTTGGAATTCTGAAGTTTGTGCATTCCATTTCAACACTATTTGGCAGGCGATCCAATCCAGGATAATCCTTATATTCGATTATCATTATTATCAGCATCATTCCTTAATACGTGAGACAATCCTGAAATATGTTTATTTTCTTAAAATTGTTGCGAAATGAAATGTCAATTATTACTGCAAATTCTTTAAAAGCCGCTTCCAGACAGCCAGCAGTCGATTGCATAAGAAAGAGCGTTCGTCTTGGATTATTTTCTAGATTATTGACAGTAAATTGTTGAAGAGCGCTGTTGTTAGGTCGACCGTATGCCAAATATTAAAGAGTACGACTTCAAAAGTAATTGAATAATTATTGCAATCAAAAAAGTCACGCTTCCTAAGCGAAAGGTATCTAAGATTATGATGCTCACAGACGTAAGATACCAAGAATGTTATTTTATGTTATAAACCCATTCAAAAGTTAAATAGTAATTAAAGGTAGCTTGGGCAATCTTGAAAAGTTTTTAATTAGTTTTTTCAGGTGAGAGTAATTGCGGATAAAAGTATGGGCGCATATCTTTAAGGGCATAGATCTATCTTGAAAACTCTGAGTCTGGTACTCATTGCATAAAAATTTTGAGGTCCAACGACTTCAACTGCTATTCATTATTCAATTTTGGACCTATTTGTGTACCCTTATTGACATCGCATGTTAGCAGATCGCATGTTTTCAACAATCAAAGTGTCCCGACACAGAAAATGAGATCAAAACTTATTTTTATGTATTGGTTTCGTGATCATCCCGTATAAATGTGGGCTTAGGATCAAAATTAAAATTATTACTAAGTCAAAATTAAAATTCGGTGGAATGGGTAATGGGTCCCTTTTCAAAAGATGGATCCACCTGCAAGTTTTGGATTATATATATTTAATCTTTATAACTAATTCATTTTCTTTTAAATTTATTCACAATAATCGGAGTGCTAGAGTTAACTTTTTCGATGGGAATGCACATCGAAGGCTTGTGGATGTTTTTGGATTGCACGGACTGAAAAGTCAAGCAGAGATTAATTTAAAAGCACCAAAAGTTGTGATTTCAGCAACAAAGACATAGGGCGTCCTGACTAACTATGCTTTACAATGCGTCCAGAACTCGCAGGCCTATCTATAGTCGAGTTAACTCAGATTTTTGCAAATGCATCAAAATTTGGTGCCATACAAATGTGAAAGGAAAGGATGTTGGGTGTATCCCACGATAAGATAGATAAGATTGGGCGTTTCCCAAGATAAGGCGATCCTCCAACACGATAAGATCGAAATCAAATTGCGAAATTGAATGGCTGCCTTTTTCGATGGAGGCAAATGGATTTGAGGTATCACCGCTTCGGTTCTTTGGAAGAAATCAAAATATGGCCCAAAAGTTTGATCGACACCAGAGAGGAAACATTTTT
Organism: Chymomyza procnemis; assembly: GCA_035046065.1. NCBI lineage: Eukaryota > Metazoa > Arthropoda > Insecta > Diptera > Drosophilidae > Chymomyza > Chymomyza procnemis. Next base: position 1,627,275 of record JAWNOJ010000023.1, on the reverse strand, counting down.
TAGAAACTCAAATATTACCAGAGAAATGGCAAAAGTAGTCACTCCGTTAATTAATTCCTTAAATGATGAGTGTTTAATTTTTATTCAGTGCAACGTTTTCTTTATTGACCTCGAGAAAAAAAGGTAAACGAAGAAATTAAAACACAAAGAGAACCTTATAAGATGTATAACTGGGTATTAATTATTAAAATAAATGTTTCGAACTGTTGGAACCCCTTCAAAAGTTTTTAAAATGCGTAAAACTTGCTTTGGTCAGAACAACAATAATCTGCTAGTTTATCCGCAAGGTAATTGCTACCCCAGTGCCTTTCTATAGCCACAACTGATGATTCAACATGGCTACCAAAGAGTTTTTTGTGGCAACTTTCCATTTTTGTTTTCCAATGGAAAAACGCAACCATTCCTTTGGCATCTAGAAATCAATTTATAAACCATTTGAGCCATTTCTACGGAGCTTTGTGCAATTGACGTGCCAATAATTAAGCCCAGCTAGCACAGAGCTTCAGTTTCAATAACAAAAATTGCACTGCAGCCGAAGAGTTGGTGCTCGACGGTTTGATACCCTGAACCCTCGAAAAACAAAACAATATGGTATAAATCTGTAAGTTTCTGTTTGTAATACGTCATGATGTATTTTGGCCCACAATGAATATGCCCAAAACGAAGGGGAAAAGGCCGTGGTAACTAACTTTGAGCAGAAAAAGACGAGAACTCTTAAAATGAAGAATGAAAACAAATTGCGAATTTTTCTATATATATATTCTACAGCACAAAAAGGTATTGAGAAAAATCTCTTCCGCAAAGTTAATTTCCTTGTTTATTTAAATTTCAAAGCCATACCGAACTACAAAGTAGAATATGTTCAACACGCTGGCACAAGGTGTTCACGGCTCTTGGCCATTGTTGCTGCAGACTCATCGAGTCTTCGGATGTACCAATGTGTCGATGCGTGACATAAAAGTGGATTAAATTTCGTTTAAAATGTAAATGGAAAAGGGAACTTTGACAGGCGAATAAGTAAACAAGAAAAAAAAAAAATAACGACAAAGATGAAGAAAAAGTGAATTATAGCCAAATGCCATTTGGTGAAACATCAAAAACTAAACAAACACCTCATCAAAACATCAAAGACGACCATTTTGTAGCATCTCTAGTATATGGCCAAGTAGAGAGTAAGGTGACGGCCGCAAATTGGGTTAGCGCCACGTAAGGGGAGCAGCACAGAAGAAAATAAAATTTCACAAAAAAAAAACCAAGAAATGCGTAAAAGATTTTCTTACGGAGTTCGCATAAAATAAAATCAAGCATTTTACACCTTATCAATTTTGTTAGATTATCAAAAGTAAAGTGACGACGGCGAAGATGATGATGTCAACAATAGCAACACCAAAGCCACCCCTTGCAGGATAAACTGGAAAACCGAAACCTCTTGAATTGCATCATCAGGTTGTGCTTTTGGTGGCACCCAGCGTCGTGGTGATGATGGTGGTGGTGACATCGCCTGCCGGTCTTTGGTGTCATTAAGGAAGTCAAAAACTTAGACCTCCAAAAAGGGGACGGCATGGATGGGCAAAGTGCTTGCTGCCTCTTGGAGTGACAGTGTCGCTGACATTTATTTTGATTTCTGTTGGAGTTTGAGTGCAGCAAAAGCAGCTAACCAAGCTACCCGGCAACTGCAGGATATTGGAATTGGCGGTACGAGTGCGTTTCGTTTATTTGGGGTGACAGAGATGCTGATGCTGATGGCGCTGGTGATGATGCGACACTTGCCACACAGCTTCCCTGCCGCACGAGACAGGTAAGCCACCAACACTGATGCTAATGTGCCAGCTGGTTGCAAGGGGAGCAATCTATGCTTTGTGCTTCTCGTGCTTCTTGCTTTTGTGAGAGTTAGTTACGGCTTTTGTTGCTGGCAACGCATAAAAGCTACTAAATTGAATTTTATGATCCAACTTTGATGTGCATTTACTAATGGCTGGGGTGAAGGACACCGCACAGAGGACAGGGTCAGCACCACTACGAGCCGAGTATGAGCGAGCGAAATTTACAACTCCTGCCTAACAAATGGCAAACGGGCACAATTTTAGTTTCCAAATCTTTGGAAAGATATTTACAAACCGCACGCTGGCATTGCACGTAAATTCCAACTACTGAGCACAAATTCCCGCTGTCAGGTATTTGAAAACACGGACAACAGCCAACGTTTCGAGTCCTCGCCCAGGCGAGCCAAGTACCAAGGCAATTGCAACATTTGCCACAGTGGCATGCGAATTCAATGAAATATTGTTTCACAAATATCTGGTAAGCCAGCTCGAAAATGTTTTTTATGGAAAGTTACGCTCTTAAAATACCATTGCATAGCCAGCTGACCATCGTGGCATCGTGGCAGACCGGCTGTGCAAAATTTTCTAGTCATTTCATAAGGAATGAATAGGAAGATTTCTGGCTAAGCGTAGCTCCCCTTGCTGGGGTCAGACGTGTTGCATAAAATTCCAGGCATAACTTGTAGCCAACACTTGAGCAACGATACAACGAGACGACCATCAACATATGCAAAAACATGTAAAGCATGGAAACAGGGAGCCAGCCGTACAGCTCTGGTTGCCATAAAAAATGGAAATAAAATAGCTCCAAGGAAAAAGTCAAGTCACTAAATTGTGAGCTCCTAAAAGTGTCCGGCAGCACATACGAGTAAGGATACGTTTACATACAAGGGTCACTATTTATATTTTCGCCTTGGCAAGACAAGTACCATTTGATGCCACATGAAATTCGGCACTTTCAATGGAAAATTTCGAATTTGCTGTTTTTTGTGAGAAAGTGAAGACATATTTTATCAACAACTTTAAGAATTCGTTTTACACAAAAATTTTAATGAAACTGTGAATATTTTTAATGGGAGTCATATGCCAATTATTTTGTTCAATTCATACCATTTTCAGCACAAAGTAACAATACTTTGATCTTGAGTATCGAAAACTCCCAAACGAAATTGAAAATACTACAAGAATTGCCTGAACATCCATTTCAAATGAGTTTTCGTCTTTTGATACCATGAATGCTATTTCTAAGATTGTTTTTTTTAGAAATTGGACGACGACAATAATGAACCAGAAGACATGTAATTCAAAGAGATCCCGTAAAGCGAGACACCTACTTTTCCAAAATAGATTCCATAGCCGATTCGTCATATAGAAGCAATACGCTGCACTCAAACAATTTAGACGAAATGTGAAAATACTGATTTTCCCATTTCATTGATTTTGACTTATGCTTCTGATCTCAACTACAATCATGCCCGTGCCAGATCTTCTCTGAAATGTGTTACAGCGTTGTTATTTATTTTTTCGTTAAGTCTTTGACTTAAAATAGGATAGGCTTCTTCTGACTTCTTTATAAAGTTGTCCTCCTTAAGTATCCGTAAGACATGCCATATTATACTCCTTTTGCCGAAGCTATTACTCGCACTTGTTGGATTCTACTGATTTACTCGATAAATTCTTATTCATCTTAGACATCAGAGTAACTTTTCAAATCTCAATCCTTTGCCTTGGAACTCTATAGATCATATTTTGCTTTTTGCGCTTTATGCTCTAGCCAACTTCCAGTTCCATCACCAATGCGGTATTATGATGCACTTAAATGCAATTTTTTAATTTTTCTTTCATTATTAATTTTAATGTAATGTATGAACGCCTATACCCTTAAGCACTACGATCCCCACGGGTCTATTGTCCCCACGATTAAATGAAATGTTTAATTTTAATTAGAACCTCTTTTTTGTTACTTGGTTATTGTAAATCCGAGTCTCAAATCGATTTTTTGAGAAAGTCCGTGCATTTTATGAAAAAGTGCATCTATATTTTCCATTCGCGTTCTGTGTTTCAATATAAAACCTTTTCTTATTCTTTGGAACATAGGAGTAATAAAAAATTCATTGTTCATCAGCTCAGGAAAAAGACGCATCAGATGATGAACTTTATTATCTCTAGGTCTCTTGTCTACAGACAAGCAGATGAGTGAATTAATCGCGAGCTGAGGTTATGAACATCATTTCGATAAAAAGTATTTTGATTCTGTTACACCTCTCCGACAGTTGCATCTAATGAAATTTAGAAAATTTAGAACATCTTAAATGAATATTTATTTAAAATTTTCACGACAGTTTTACCTTTATGAACATGAGCTTCATCTTAAAAAAAACCGTTCTTATATGGAACCCTAAGGTAGAAACTGTTTTCCTTCTCCCACGAATATGTGACCAGAATCTTGCTTTATTTATCGGTATACCTTGGCGACTTGGACCTTGTAGATTGTATTCGAAAATCATTTTGCATTTGAGCGTGTCGAATACATCTAAGTTTTCAGAGTTTAATATCGATAATAACCGTTTCGCTTGTGTTTATACCTAATATTATAGGACTTTATGTGATATACTGACGGGCCACAATATTGGGCAAATATTTCTGAAAATATTAAAACACTATTACTATAGTTGTAATGGCCTGTAGTAAAATTTATGATATCTTAATTAAATTATTGCAGTGATAATTGCAACCAATGTTGGAACTTCCTTAGACATAGCGCTGTTCGGGTTACTAATAGGGATGCTGCTGGAAGTTGTTCATCATACTTACAGTAGGATTCTCTCCACCGCTATTATTTTTCGTCATCGTATGTTGCTATCCTTGTCTTTAAGACGGGCTATCGATCTTTAAATGCCTTTTTATTTATTTCTAAGATTGTTGCGCCGCGACTCGACCCTAACTGTAAAGTCAATAGTATTATATATTTACCGATTTTTTATTAAGGTTCTACCTTTTATACTGTATTGCTTTCTCAATACAATGTCGATAATATCCTTGTCATTGAAAAGATCAGCTCGTTTATTGTATGAGCCCCAATGTTAGATCATGCATCCTGGGTTTCCTATTAAAGAGACTCTAATAATTTGCATAAACGACTTAGCTCTTTATTGGGGGTTTTTGTTTTTTTTTTCTTTTTTTTTTTAAAAAGCTTTGATTAATTTTGTTCTGTGCTCGCTGCAAATTTCAGAGTTCATAGATTTGTCCATCTGTAAATTGCGAGTGTATTTTATGTGCATCTTGGTTTTAACAGGACGGATTCTGATCTGCGTTTCCATAAAATGATGTTCACCTTATACGTTTGCACCCATACGCGTTCGCTTATCTAGTAATGTGTATTGAAATCTCTTACAAACACGTAACCAATTTGGTTTCTTTTCCGTCCATACGGAGACTACTACATCTTGTGCTTCTAAGATGCATTCTTGGCTACCACAGAATTTTATCAGGCGATCTCCGTTAAGTCCATGTAAACCATGTACGCCCTAGAATGATTGCACGTTGATCTATTGATTCTACCTTTGGAATTAAAGTCTCGTTATTTTGTCTAGGAAAACAAGGATACCCTCACTGTTTGCGAAAGAATAAGAATTAACTGAATTTGCAAATTAGTATTGACGAGTTCCATCTCATTGCTAATAAGTCATGAATGCCGATCTATTCTTGTTCAACTTCTTTTGCAGACTTGAATTAACTTTAAATTTTCAGATAAGTGATATCATTGTCCATTATCCAGCTGTTACTTTCAAGTACCTGGGAAGCTCTTCATGCATAAACATCAATGGGGAGATTAGTCTTTCAGATTTATCTTTTCTTAGTAATTAAGTAGTAATCCAAGTTAAAATCAAATTTTGCATTGGTAACAAAGTCAAACTTTGTGAACACATTGCGTAGCTTTCAAATTTCCTATCATGAACTCTCAATTTAAAACCCTAAAATTTTTCTTGCAATCTGAATTTAATAAATAAATTTTGATTGGTTTGGAAAATATGATTTTTACCACAGTATTGTGAAGTACCGAGACAATATTGCAGACCTCATAGTAGCAAACTGGTACAGAATATCATCTCTATTTGATATAATGCTGTAATATCATCATATATAGAACTTCAACTTTAAGCATTTTAATGATTAATTTTAGGCTTGTCATGTTGAATATTTTGAGCATACGAATCACAGCAACCTGAGCTTAAAATATTCACTATGCAACCAAAAATATCTCAATCGTTTTGAGCGTAAAAGTTATTACTGAGTTTTATAAAATATCCTGAAGGGACAACCTTAAAATGTTATCATCACATCAAATAAGTAAATAAGACTATTATTATGATATTAGACGTCATGTTTGAAATAAGTTTTTATGACAGTACAAACTGGAACCAAAACCATTATTTTTTTTGTAATGAAGATCCATAATCTATTCCTTAAAAAATTGATAAAAATAAAATTGTAGCCTTTATTTGGAAATTTCACTTTCCTATTCATGCAATATATACCCCTCGTAGCATAAGATACCACAAACAGTGTAAACGACTATCACAGACCAGAGGTCACTTAGATTGATGGAAACTGTGCTACGTCAGGATTTTGGTGGTCTTTTTTGTGGGCTATTTTATGTAGCATCTTTTTTTTTGTAAATTTTCAATTTGGTAACTTCTGACATGGCTTGATTGCCGATGTGAACGCAGAGGGGGTTGCTTGCAGTGCTCCGGTTTGTGTATTTCTATGCGGATGATTGGGATATATGGATAGATTGGTGCATGGGTGACCGGGTGACTGGGTGTGGCCGGGCGGCTGTAATTGATTAATGGGCCTGATGCGCGACGCGTAACTTATGTCAGGCTGCATGTTTACAGCGTTGTGGCCCAGAAGGGGGTGGGTGTAGAGGGCAAAGCAATCAATTGGTCGGCATTGAGTTATGGTTGCAAATCAAATACTACGCAGCAGGGTCCACGGGGTCGATAGTGCTGCATGGTGGTTGCTTGTGTGGCTGAATCCACCAGTCGAAGCAGCTGAACCATAAATGACGTCGGCTGCAACAAATTGCTTCAAAACCGGTAAAGGTGCAATTTCAATTGCCATAGTAAGAATATTATTACAACCTATACTCTCTTCCATCTCTGCCGATCTCTAGCCATGGTTACGAATAAATTTAATATAGACTTGAAAGATATTTTTTAAATTGTGTTTAATTTAGACGGAAATTTACCTCAACCCTCACAGGTTTTTCCATTATAGGCCTTATCGAACTTAATATATGAAGAGATACAAAAAAAAAGAGTAAAAAAGTCTATCTATATATACAACATTGTAATTTATTGACATACTTACGTTAAATTATGACTCCCCAGGGAGTTGACATTTCTGTTTTATTTTGTAGTCGAGAAAGCTGCTGTGCTGCAGGTGTTGGGCTTGGCAAGTCCTTAAAATCAGTTAACCGCGAAAGTTTGCAACTTTTTGTGTTGCCTCTGAATTCCCCCTTTGAGTAAAGGAGCAGGAGTGCATGAAAATACGAGTGAAATCAAAGTTTGACTCTATTCAAATAAATGCCAACAATACGTACGAGAGTTGCAACTGTTGCGTCCTGATACCGGCTGAAGCAGTGTTCCAGTTGGTGGCGGCACAACCAGGCACATCGGTATAAATCAGCAATGTCAAACTTTCCCATTTTTTTATTTTAATTTTTTTTTTGCGTTCTCCTTGCCTGCCCGAGATAAACTTTTTTGATGCTAGAAACCACTATATCTATAAAACTCTTTCAGAGTTGCGTAAGTTGTATTCCAATTTGAAGTGCATTTGCAATTCCCAGAGGTGATATTGCGTCGAAAAGCTTTATTAATGATTGCCTTCTTGTCTTAAATTAACAAAGTTTTAGTCTAAAACAACTGCCATAATTTAAGATCGCATTGGTTTCATTTTATACAATGATAATAAGTATCTATAATATTCCAAAATTGTTTGACTTTAGTTAGAGAATAAAATGTTTCCCCCAAAAAGGTGTTTTTGTAATCTTGAGATAAATTTACTCTCTTTTATTTAGAACATTTATGTTTAAAATGGAAATTCCCTTTCACTCTTAAGAAAGTGCTGTCATCAGCCATTCTTTTAATGTCTTGAGGAGTATTGGACTTCGGCAATGCGCCGAAATCGGGAACGTATTTGGGCTAATCGCCTTAGTTTGTTGAAATTAACACATAAACTCCTCCTTCTACCTAAAGGTATCGAGTTGAGAGGTTCCAGTTTAGTCATGAATGTTAATATGTTCTTTGATATTGTGGTCGTTGATAAATATGTCTCGCAGCCATATAGCAGTGCTGACGCCACGTTAAACTTGATTGATCATATTCGGACGTGGTCTGTGCAGACCCATACTCAATGTCCACCTCTTCAATTGAATCCATACCAGGTATTTTAAGGTGCCCATGACTTAAGTCTGCACGCTATTGACCCTAAAACTGTCAAGACTTTGGATGTTTAAAGCGCTTCGTAAGCCAGTAAAATCCATCCATTTATATCAGTATCTCGATTAGACAGTAATCAGCATAATCAGGGTACTCAAGTTGCTCAGTATGGATACATTTAAAACTCCGGTTTCTGGCCGTCCACAGTTACCCTTCTGATAAATTACAGCGTGATAACCCTAGAGGAAAGAAGAAAATCCCACTTCTGGATATTTTTACAAATATATATTTTCGAGCTGGTCTGTATTTCTGGGCATGCCCTCCTGCTACACAGTGGTTCCAAGAGCCGAAAAAGCTGGAAAAAAATTGATTAACGATTTTCATGATTAGTTTATGCTCGTTTCATACATATCATCAATAAATATTGATTTAAATAGTGATTGAAAGTTGCAAAGATGTGTTGCAGACAATGCCATGCGTATTTCATATAAATATCAAAAAATTTTAAAATTAAGTCTTGAAATAACGAGAAAATACGTACAGCTGTTTGAATGGTACGCTATGCCAACATCTGTGCATATTGTTTTAATTCATGGACCTGCTATAATTAATGCAGCTGATTTACATTATGGACAACAGTCAGCAGATTCCCAGGAAGCCCGAAATAAATATATTTTAAAATTTTGCGAAATTAAAATATTCCAGCCATTTTTAAGAGGCTCCTGGCATCTTCGGATCTAGTAATATCGAGCTTTTAAAAAAAGTGGCCCAAAAAAAGCGGACCTCTTTCTGCAAAGGAACTGCTTGTGTCAGCATCTGCTGGTAACTCCATGACTGGTGTTATGACCCATTAATTGGGTTCTAGAACTATTTTAATCGTTTGTAAACTTTGTAAAACTTTTTAGTTGCGAGACTTTTTAAGCGCCATTTCATGTCAGCCATTTTATTTTCATTAATTTTGATACCAGATTTGGATTCCTTAATCCAAAAACTCTGTACAATTGATTTTCGAGCATTTCTACTCAAGAAACCATTTTTTGCCAGCTTTTTATGCTCTTGGGACCTGTGTGCTGGTTGCCACTTTTGAGATCCTGGATGCCCTTTGCGATTTAACTAAATTAATTTATACTTTCGTAGAAATAGCTTCCTTATAAAAGCGATTTATTTTGATTGCTTGCAATCAAGCTCTTGACAGCAGGATCAGTAGTTTCGTCCCTAATATAGTAGTTGCATTGATTTTGCACACTCCAATAGCAGATTAATGAGATCTTTTTTGTTGGATCTATCAAAGTAGACGCAACTATTCCAGAAGCAGTGAGCCCTTCTTATTTATTGATCCAACCACTTAATTGCCTTTATTGGAAATGAACAGGTCTGCTGTCGTAATTTGAGATCATATGGCAGATTGCTGTAAAACTAAATTTTCTTGCATAAGCAGTTGACGAAAAATTTGTTTTCAATTGGTGGCCCGTGCTTTATTTTATAATTAAAATGCTTATTTTAGCTTAAAATAAGTTGAGTTAAATAATTCTCGTCAATTTTTAACTATTGATATTATGTATATGAAAATATGATACTTTCTGCACATTTTCCCATTTCCTTTATGTAGCTTTTGCACCTAGAAGCTGGCCAAGAAGAAGTACGATTTTAAGGACTCCACAATTCTGGTAATATAGATTCCATTGTTGTGCAATACAAAGATCAGATTACGCAGTGGAACGGAATTCTGTCGAAAAAAATAAAAATTGTGTTACAAATTGAAAATTATTACTGGGATCATTCGGGAGAATTTCTATATATACTCATTAACTTTGATATAATATTAAGAAACGAGGATAACTTAAAGGAATCATTAAATACTTTAAATTAATATATAATATTTAAGGTTATTTTAATGAGCACATATTTACGTGAAGTATAATGCTATCTGAATAAGAAGCCAGATAGATATATCCCAATTCAAGCGTCGTAGTGTGAAAACAAGGAATTACTTTTGTAACAATTCAATTTGAAAATTTGCGGTTTATTGCAATATTGCAGACATGACTGTTAAAAGTCTGAGACACTCTGGATACATTCTGAAGTTTACTAGGCAAATGAAGAGCATGAGGGGTACAAATCGAGTTATTGTAACTTAATTTATATTTTGTTTGCATAACACAAATGGCACAATGCAACTTGCAAAAAAAACTTGTAAAATATTCTAATCAGCAAAGATTTCGATGAGATGAAATTAGTAAAGGCAAGTTCTCTTTTTCTTGGTGTAATCAAAAGAAATGCTTTCGCTAAATCTGGAATCCAAAGTTTATTATTTAATCAATTAATTTGGTCATATATATATAATAATGGCTACAGACTAGGCGCCTATGACAGTCCCTGGAAGTTTCTATAAATGAAACTGCGACGTTTAAAAAGCAGAAAGCTCTACCGATATTCATATGGGGAATATAGAGTAATTTAGTTTGCAGCGGAATCTACGGATTTTCGCGCAACACCTTCTAAAAACCTGGGCCGTCTGATGTCGCTATTTTTATTAAATTCCCAAAATGATGCAGAAGCTGTTTCTCGACTTTCCTCTAAAGGCATTACAATGAACCTTATGGTCTTGCTCATGATCTTATAACGAACTACCTATCGAACCTTAACAAATCGATCAAACACTCTCATATCAAATCTCTTATGACTTTACATTAGTTTCTCCGCAATCGATGGGCCGTAGAATGCTTTCAACATAAGACAAAAGCAATGTTTTAAGGAATCTAGAATACATATATAGGAAAACGGAATTGATATAGCCAGCCAATACTTTGCATACATTTTTACGAACAGTACAAAAATATTAAAGTATACGCCAACTTATTGTTTACCTGTATTCTAAGGCTTTTACGAAATCGGACTCGCATTGCTATTAATATATTCCATTTTTTATGTGCAGTTATTGTTGCCTTAAATCAAGACTTCTTTCTTTCTGCCCGCAGACGGTTTATGTGTTGCACATTGGAATTTCTGGCATTTTCAATTATAGGTCTGCCATTGAATTTATTCGAAATCAATTGGCATATTTTCACACATAAACATAAATACTCCTCCTATAGTTGCTAAGAAGGACCAAAAAAGAGAGAAAACGTGGGGGAAGACGAAAAACGAAAGCCATTAGGAAAAACGCCCAAAGAGACGACATACTGACGATTTCATAAATATGTTCATCACGTAGGCAGCTCAATTGCCAATTAGAAAAAACGCCTTGGTGTTGGCAAAGTCAAAGTCAACTTAAAAGTTGGCAGGCAAGGGACTGCCTAAGAGGTAGGATGTTGATTTGTATACCACCAAACCGGAGCGAAGGAATAAAAAGCAACACAAATAAATAGAGAACCAAAGTGAAAAAAAGTTAAATATGTGTGTTTCCTTATGGATGCCATAACTTGGCGTCGGTGCTGGCATCTTGTAATAAACCAAAAATAATTGGTCACTCGCGGCCGCTATTCGCATACCCTACACTGCCGTCACATTGTAGCGCCACGATATTTGTACATGTTTCGAATAATATATGCTGATTCCTAGGTTACATAGATTTGTGCAGATGCCCCTTGTGCAGGGTATAGCAATGGCGACCAATAAAATATGCTGCTCTCAAAAGGCTGCTACAATATTTTGCTCACGTCTTTGAGCCAAATTATTAGCCAACAACACAGGAGTTGTAAGGAGTCTGTTCTAAGGATGTGCGTATGTGTGCATGTGGCAGTGCTTCATTTTTAAGTGGAATTATTTAAACAATTTTGAAAAAAGGGATTTTATGCACTTAAAAGAAAAGGTAAAAGCTAAAGAAAGGGGCAAAATACATTAGGTAAAAAGGTGCAAAGCTTGGAATTCCATCACGTGCCACAGGATCACATTTTTACACCTTTGCAGCCGCAGTTTCATTTGTTTTTATGTTTTCAAAATTGTTCCGCTTACCTGCAGATGACTGAGTATCTTGGCAAACGCTGGTGTGCCTATGCTATCGACCAGTCTAGAGAATTGCTCATCGGCTTCCAACTTGTCAAAGAATGTAGCCAATATCTGGTCTTGAGGCAGTACATCAAGTATGCTATCGACCAGACCATGCAGCCCATTTAGCTGCTCCTTTGTGCTCGACTCAATGGCATCCTTGTGGGGCTCGCTGGTGGACGTGGGTGCAACAATTTCTGCAAATAAACTCGAACACTTGAAGTCATTCGGGACTAGATGTCACATGCTAAATGCAAGGCATCAATATCTGGCATAAAATTTAATTAAAATACATTTGCGCGACGCTAGCCCGGTCACACTGGTCACCCCCATTCCCTGCCATCATGTCATACAAAAATAGTTTTTGCCAGTGTCAGTCGTAGCCAGCTAAATAATTCAGATCATGTGTGCTAAAACGTCGCCTGTGTTAGCCATGATAGCGTGCAGGTACACAGCCAGCACTGGCTATATATATAGGAAAATATATATATATGTTGAGTTCATGGACCATGACATTGGCCATAATGCCAGACTTGGCCACAACGCAGTAAAAGTTCAAAAGTTATGCTAAAGGCTTGTTTGTGGTCAGACACAGCATGTCACATGTCAGGCTGATGCACTTACTCATACCACCAGCACTCCCCGTACGTCTAGTGGGTGTAAGTTTATTGAAAAGCACTCATTCGAAATAAGCCAAAAAATTTTTTTTCTGCCTTGTCGCTTATACGCACCGTTGCCAGCACTCAGCTCCTGTGATGCTTCCAGCAATGCCGGCGCACTGAGGGTGTGCGTGACAGACTGCAATATTTTGACCACATCAAGGCCACTGCTGTTCAAATACCGTGTTAACGCTAGCACTTCCGGTAGCTGCATTAACTGCTGCTTCATTTCCCCAAAATAGCTGCTGTTTAGGAATGCATAGGCTCGTTGTACCTCCGCATCATGTCGATAATAATTGCTAGCAATTGTCTTCACTTCCTGCATAGGTATCAGCGCTACAAATGCGCTCAGATCTATGGGAGTTGCAGCAATCATATTGGCTGGCGCTTGCAACTCCTGAGATGTTGGTGAATCCTCCTCCTCCTGTGATGCAATTAAATCAATTTGATGCGTCGACTGTGCCACCTGCTGCTGCTTGAGACTTTTGTGTGCCAGAAAAATTAAATCATCGGATGCATGTTGTTCCTCGCTGCTATCGCTAGCAGAACTGGACGAGTCCGTCTCACTACTAGATTCGCCGATTGTGATCAAAGTGGCGCTCGCATTGGCATTATTTGTTGAGCCCAGTCTAATAATTTCCTCCACCAAAACGATATCTTTGCTGGGTTGAGGCAGTGCAGTTGTACCCCACAACAGTAGAACTGACAGCAATGCCAACGTTTTCATCTTTTTGTTATTTGCAGCTTGAACAACAATTTGGAACTGGCTGTGGGCAGCTGAGTTGAGCCTGAGCTGTGTACACCATTATGTTCCCACCGAGTGTAGACTTTGGAGACTCGTTTTTTTTCAATGTGCTGATTATTTAATTTAATCATTCCAAAACACTTTCGGATTATTACACACACACACACACACGTTCGCATCACCCATATCATAATCTCTCTCTGTGTGTGTCTGACTGACAGATGATATAGGCCGCTCTGACTTTCGTAAAACCCTACTCAGCCACATTAATTACAAATAAAGTACATCAACATTTTAAGACATTTTGTGTGTGAATATTCGATATTCAATATTCATTGGCCTCATCAAGTGCCTCGGGTGAAACTCATAAATGTTATTATAAATTACAAACAAAAATAATAACAAACAAGTCTTGATTTATGTCTCATATAAATTAGAGTTTTATCTAAATAGCAAAGCTCCCCAACAAACCCCTCATCGCTCCCCCACCCATTAATTAAGGCCTAAGGCAGCAACCCACTCATACATTCCAGCTATGTGCATTCATTCATTTGAGCAGCTGCCTTTAAATAAGCATTCAGTTGCACATAATGAATGCATTTCCGCAAATTTTCGAATGTACCTATGCATTCATTTCATTTGTGGCTAAATTTGTGTATTATTGTTTTTGTCATTCGCATTAGTTTGGCAGCTGTTACAGTGTCACTCAGTCAGCCACTCACTCAGTCAGTCCCACAGTCGCTGTCACTCACGTTTCTGGTTTCGTTTTGCTTTGCATTACAATTCGGATTTTTCGGAACACTCGCATGTCATGTCACACACTCACTCACACACTCACTCACTCATTCATTCACTCACTCACCCACTCACTCGTCACAATCGCACAGCTTGATATATTCATTCATTCGTTCATTCAGCAAGTTAAGTAGGAATAAAATTGTCAATTTTCATGTCATTATTTCATGCTGTCAACGCACAGTGGCAAAGAAGTAGAATAACCGTTACGAAAATAATATCTTGTAAATGAATTAAAATAGTTTATTTTATTAAAAAGTAACTGAAAGAAAAAGAATGTTGAGAATTTGAGTATTCATTCAATCAGCCTTTCTTCTTTGCTGTGATGTGCTAAGTAAAATTTTATAACCTCAAATTTTTTGTACATTAATTATCGTACAAACTACTTGTTAATTTTATATTAGATCTTACGAATCTAAGAGACTACTCTACTAGTGTATCTGAAGAGAATTCTATGCTATATAAAAAAGATACTCGTTTGATCGTGATATTTTATATAGTTTCATAGATCTGCAATTTCTATATTTGTTGTACTTTGATATATGCGCTTCTCCCAACATATTTTCAATGTTTAGGCAATGATACTCAATTATTAATTTACCTTACGCTATCATTTTCTGAAATTTGGGAGCTAAATCCCTTGTCGCACATATTTCCCTCTAGTGTGAATTGCTTGTTCACCAAACATACACCCTAAATTTTGTCGGTTTTTCTTGTTTGATTTTCACTAATATAGGCCGTTTATCTTCTATCTGATTCTATAGTTAGACTATTGTGGACCTGATTATTGCAGAAGCTTCTTTGCCATATTTAAATAACATGGACCTATAGTATCAATATTTCAATAAATCTCTTTTAAGTTGTAGGATGGCAGCAAAGACCATAAAAGGGTTAGGGGCTGTAACACCCATTGAAGCTTTTTGGAAAAGTCTTTACCTTATGTAATCTTTTTGATTGCGGAACAACTCGTTCAAAACGCCCAATGATTTCAATACCATAGGCGTGTGGAAGAAGCTGGACACTTTTGTAAAAAATAATGCCCGTAGGTTATGCACCGGCCAGAATCTCCTCTATTATGAAATTGATGAGGTCACACGATAGAGGATCGTTTTAATGGATGAAAAGTATTCGAACGATATTGAAGGGTACCGAGGGGTCTTTTACTGAGACCTGAGACCAATAAGCGACAAAGAGATAATGTGTGTCGATCAGTTTTTTATAAGTCTTTTTCAATATTTGTAGCAGAGTTAAGAGTTGGTGTGTGGTGGACCTTTCAACTCTGAAGCCGCACTGATGAGATCCGATTAGTGTGTTGGTATACGGGTTCAGTCTTTCACAGCATATATGAGCGAAGGACCTTTTATGAGGTGGAAATTTTACTGATTCTCCGTAATTTTACGCATATCGTGGTATCACCTGTTTTTCACTACAACACAAATGACAATGTCGCCGGGAATGCTTTGTGCTAGCCATTTTATATACAAGATCGAAATAAACATTAGGACTCATTAGAGAATTATATTTTTTTGCTTTGGAAAGATTTTATTCCTTTAATTATAAAAAATTCAGTGGTATGAGACTATCGTTTATGCGTCAGCAAGTATTTTTCTTGGCAATCATTTTCGGTAGCGATGAGTTGAAGACTAACGTTCGCTTTTTGGAGTTTCTGAACAACTACAATAAAAAGATTTTAAATTTTCCAAAGACATCATAAAGCTTCTGCAATCAATGCTTTCGATTTATAATATTTCAATAAAATTTTCATTCAAGTCCAAGATTGTGATATTTAAAATATGCTTCACATAGCAGATGAAAACTAAATGAAATACAATATTTACTATTTTATGTTTAAGTATTTTGTATTATGTATTTGCTTTTTCCAAGACTATAACAATTTCTTAAGCTAGTGAACTATAAGTAATTTACAGAGTTTAGTTATTTACAACTTTACAACTGAAAAATTTAAATTGCGCTAAGTATAAATATTTACATTCAAGTTAATAATATATAAATAAGGAAAATAGGAAGAAAAACCTTAATAACTATTTTATGTTTTATATTTCATCAAAACAGAACACTTCGTATATATTCCGATGGCTTCAGTTCAACTCTGGTTATGGTGAAATTATTATGCATTGAACTTAAAAATAATTGGACTTTTTTAAAATAGCTTAGATCGAACTTATTTTAATACCATCAGTTAATTTAGTTTCTGAATATGATACTCCGTTTCCTATTGCTTCTACAGACAGCAGCAGTTTGGTAACATCAATTATATAATAAATATATTATGTTAAAGTAAAAATGGTTTCCTTAGGAATTTTTTATTTTGAAATATCAAGATATTTGATGTAAAGAAAAAAAAAGAAATAGTTGTTCTAGAAATAATTCATAGATTATATCTACCACAAAGTTCATAGGGTATGTTAAGCTTCTAGTAGCCAAAAATGTATGTATCACCTGCCAATCTATCCATCTTTATGAACACCTAAATGTCAGAGGTGGTAAGAGTCTGCTTATCAAACGGTATGCAATTATAAATTAGTTTATTTATATCTGGGACAATGATATATTTTAATAAGGTTATTTTGCACATATGAAAACATCAAAAAGCTTTGAATTGACAATTCGATTGGTTTTATATATTGCAACCAAATTCGGCACGCAAAAGTTATTGCCTTTTCCCAAATACTGTATTAAACTTGATTTTTCAAGTCTATTGAAAAGTTTGTTTTTTGCAAAACATTTTTACATTTTGTATGTAATTCAGCATACTCCTACATCTAGACTATTTGAAGCTTTATAATCATTGCACTGAATTAGAAAAAATCGTTTGACTATTTCATCAAGCTCCCATTGTGCAAATCAGCCGAAAAAATCGATTTTGGCACTAAATTCGGTGAATGTCGTATGATTCTCACTTATCCCAACAAAAAAATTTTAGGGTGAACTGTAACAAAATTCTGTACTCTGAAGATTCTTAAATTTATTTCTTATTCTGTACCAAGCTTATTTAACATCGTTAGTCTATAAATAGATTGGGTAAATCGTTCAAATCAGTGGGTTCTTGTTTGCTTACCTAAGCAATATAACTGAATGTTTTGCAGAATGATGGTACAGGTTTTATTAAAGTCACCAAAATTGAACTTACACAATTTTTTTTTGAAATGAACATTTACTCAACTTAGCTCTGCTTTTGCAACTTAACCATTTATCTGAGTTAAATGATATTTGGGTTCGATTAATAATAATAATAATCGATTTTGATTATTGTAATGCTTTATCAGTTTTCGTACCACTGTGCGATGTTGACGCTGTATTAGCGCAATTTCTCGCATATGTCACATCATTGTAGGAGAGTCACATGAGAGCTATATGTACATACGTGAGATTTACACAGTTATGATTTATTCACTTGGTTTGATTTATAACAATAACAGCTCGAGATATATAAAAAAAAAATAAAAGTAAAAAAGTTAAAGAACTTGTAGAAGTAGTATTTAATGTGTAGATGATACAATAATTGTTTTGTCGTCCGTAGTCCGCCGTACACTTTAAGATTCTCAAGACATAGTTTTCGTTAGGGAAAATAAAACGAATATAAATTCACTTTACTTAACTTTATTAAAAGTTATCGCTTTTGTTGTTGTCGTTTCCCAACATATGACACTTTATAAATTTGGTGGAAAAGCCAAGCAAAAGCACTTGCCAAGTGTCGCAAACTTTTGCAAAGGTTTATGACTGAACCACTGGTACGGAACAACCCTCATAGAAGACGACGTCGTATTGGACGTTCGTCCAAGCAACTAGTAGTACTTGGTGGGGAGTCTAGGTTGCAACTTACGCTACGCATGAAGGCAACTTATAAATTAATTTTGCCACACGAAATACTTTTGAAACACTCGGCATACCTCAGCTGCCATAAAGGCAACGACATCCAGCAGGCCTAAGCAAATGCATTCCACTTTCGTCAAGACAGCGACGCTTTCCTGCAAATATGCGCAAGGTTTGAGCTAGAAGTTAAGGCAAGTGTCCTCGCTGGCCATGGCTAAGTTACTTGTAATTAACTGCAGTCCGTGGGGGTAGGGATCTGGATGGCTGCCCATTTCCGCGGCAAAGTGGTGGAATCTTTTGCACCTGTGACGCCAAGCGTCTTTTTTACTTGCATACTTTAGGAAAACTTTAAAGTACTTGAGGTGGAGCTGGCTGGGCGGAGGGTGGCCAATGTGTGTTCATCATTTTGGGGCATGCCACCTTGAAGTTCGGTACTTTTGTTTTTGTTTCGGTATAAAAACTCAATTTTACCGCAAGTGTCAACATTTATTTCCAACTTAACACTTTTGCCTTACAATGCGCTTAATCCCGTAGCCGTCGTCATCGTCGACGGCGGCGGCATCGCCATCGTTTT
Source organism: Chymomyza procnemis (assembly GCA_035046065.1). Lineage (NCBI taxonomy): Eukaryota > Metazoa > Arthropoda > Insecta > Diptera > Drosophilidae > Chymomyza > Chymomyza procnemis. The sequence goes on along the minus strand of JAWNOJ010000023.1, from coordinate 1,608,415 downwards.
GGTGTTGTTTGTGGCAGTTGGAAGCAGTTGGCAACGCGGCAGAACTTGACTAATTTTGTGCAAAGTTCAGCATTAACATTACCACAAATTAGCAAAACTTTTGGCACAAACATTTTGCTAAAAAAAAAACAATCAGAACCAAGTCTGGGAAAACAAAAATTAAGGCGCAGTTAAGCTGCAGCAAGTATTCTATATGAGCCATCATCCAAGTGGTAGCCATATCGCCATATCCCTGCTATTTATCCTGCCATTGCAGCTGGCTAACTGCTAACTGGTTCGTTGCTTGCCATAAATTAACTTGTCTTCTTGACTAAAACAAACAAACTGTCTGAGAGAGCACTTTTCCCTAGTTTTCGACTTGCTGCTAGCCAGATTTTCGTTTAATTTGCTTCACATAGATATTGTAGTATTTGTTGATACTTTTTTTTTGTCCTTAAGGAACTGCTACTGTCTGGAATAGTTTTTATGTGCGTCTATAGCTCGGGAAATGATTAATTTTCATAGGCGCCCTGAAAGGTATGTTCTTGTAAGCCTTAAACTTTGGGGCAAGCAACTCTATAACGTTAGGGTATAGGGTACTTTTTTTGTTATTAATGGACGTAATAGTATTAGAATTTATAGGACAATTAACTATTCTAGCAATAGCATATTTTGAACCTTATACATATAATTTTGTCTAGTAAGTTGAGGAAAATCGTTTTTCTCAATGTCCTTTGTCCAGTTCTGAAAAAAGAGGAAACAACCTTATTCACATTCCATATAAGGTTGCAAGTATCTCGCATACTTTGCAAAATACTGATGGCGTATGCCAACACAGTGAGCAGCAGGCGTTATTAGTAGTGCGGCTTTGAGTCGACAATATATCTATTATTCGAATTTCTTCGAATCCTGAAAAGATCCGTGGCAAAAGGATTATTACATCATTTCCTAGTGCTACTAAGAGCTGCATTCGACAGCCTGGTAAGTGTACGCCGTAAGTCATCTCTTCTGGGATTGATATTCCCCAAAATTTATTCAGCTTGGCAGTATGATATTGAGCACTATCATTAACTCCGAATCTTTCAAATACGGTCATATTGATCTCACTAAGTCTACGATGATATTGACCTCACTAAGTCTCGTAAAGTATATGCAAAGACATACGACACCTATGTTTCCGAACTGTAGAATATGACTGTATTTTTGAAACTATTACCACCAACAGTGATATCGGCGTGGATAATATAGATGTACTAATCACGTGAGCAACAGAAATCCCTCGCCACCAAAAAAATTATCACACTACACGAGGACTCCAGAGGGCAATAAAAGCCAATGGGTACTATTCGAATTGGTGAAGCATTCTGTATTCCAATAACCCTATATGAGCTGGATGACGACATAGATGACATCCAGCTTGGTACACCGCAATGACTGAATTAACTTGGCCATGTCTCGCATATGGAGGTAGCATCAATATTCGATACCAAAACCCTCGAAGGAAGAAGAAGAGGACAACCTAAGCTCAGATGGATGAAAGTGGAAGATCACTTAATTATAGTCTAGAACAATAGAACAATCAACTGGATTTAGTGATGAGTTAACTTGATCAGGTAAGTTGATTACTATAAATTTTGAACGAACAATTTATTCAGCGAATTTTTGTGTAAACTATCCTCAAATGTAAAGAAGAGTATGCACAAGCACTTTGAAACAGGAAAAATTATACTAAGGAAGAATTATACTATTTTTTATCAACATTTTAGAAACGACATTTTTGTGTAAATCGCTATTTGTCACACTAATAAATGTATTAGAACTAAATATATATAATTCAACAACTTTTGATGAAATTTCACACCATCTTGGAAACACATAAAAATTCTAAATTTCAAATATATATCTTCAGAAACAAATTAATAAAAATTACCAGTTCTTATAGGGGTATGCCTAATATCGTAAACTAATTTTGCTTTTTTAATCATTCAAATGATACATTTTTTTTTCATTGCATGCAGTTCACTACATAGGTGAGCCCACATTTTTTGTTTTTTATGTCCTTATTAGGGAATCGAAAAAGTCACAAAAGTCAGTCAAAAGTCTCACAGTGAATATGTTTGATGTTCAATGGTATGTGTCCAGTATTTGGCTTTGATTTCCATTAGAATGAAAATTTCTCAAAAGTGTTATGATTTGTTCCATTTGAAAACTTGGGCTTTAGACTCTGAAGAATTATCATTTATAGACCCATAGTTCCTCGTAGAAGCAAAGGGCCAAAACTATCTCCTTTTTATTCTGCCTTGCGCAAACTTTTTGATTTCACTCCAAGCCTTCTTTGATTTTCTTATGTCCAAATCTGAGTTTCTTCTCCATCTACGGCTGCCCGCTGTCTTACGTACAACTGTTGATTATGATTTGTGTAAGTCGTTTACATTTGCCTTTAAAATATGTTTGAGACTGTTCCATTTAATTTTTTTTTTCAGACCTCCTTTTGCAGGAGTTTATTTAAAAGTGCCAATTTCATGTTCATATCGGCAAAATTGTGAGTCATTAAGCAACTGTGTAACGTAGGTCGTCGAGCCCTTCATTTCATCACCAGATCATTCCTTTTGTTTCGCTGGTAGCTCCAGTTATTACTATGTCACCATCTGTTTAAATATTTTTAACGATTCGGCACAAGGAATTGCGTTTATAAAACATATTTAAAAAAAAAAAAACAACTATTTTTACAAGAGTTTTTATCCTTGATGAAATTTGCACTTGAGAGTGACATTTCCGGTTAGCTATCATTATTACAAAGAAACGTTCAAATTTGGCTTGTCGACGATGGAAGGATATATCATCATAACATGATGTACATTGAAGTCGGACGCGAACATCTTTGGAATACTCCGTTTTATTTAGTACTCCTGAGAACGTTTGATTGGTTCGGATCATGTTTATCCCTAAAATTGTAAATTCGATTTGGTACAAAAATTGCCTAAATAACATTTTTTACATGCTAAAAACCTTTCTTTGGAGAATTGTGGTATTTTCAAGAACCTGTATTTGTTTTATTTTAAAATTCCGTAAACTTATCGGGTTTTTAATAACAAAGCTCAAGGCAAACTTATGAAAATCAGTTTCAGACGAATAATTTAGGATAGATTGTTAAGGATTGACAGGCTCTTAAAAAATTGGTACTGTAGAGGTAAATTACTTTAAAGTTGAACATGGGTGAATTGGATTCCCGCAGCATCATGAACATCAAACAGAAATTATTGGCCTATGCAAATTTGTATTAATATAAAAAAAAACGGTACGATTCTCTTCTCTTCGAATAGATTCATAGGAATGCTTTACCCACTTTCTAGAAGCACAAGGAAAATTTATATTACGATAATCTGTAAGGCACATCGATGGGCTCGGTAGCGTAGTGATAGCGTTAGGCTGCCAGAGGTGACAACCACCTCCTCGGATGCTCAGGATAAATAGCCCATTGTGATAACGTTCCCGCTTCTAAGCCCGAAGATGGGTGGTTCGATTCCACTCTGTATCACTGATGCATTTGCCTAGCACTCGTAAAATTACCCCCATTCGTATTCAGTTATAAACTGTAGGTCCTTCTTCTCTTCGAAAAGCTATAAATAGAGATATCTTTATACTTTGCCTTTGGAGCAATGAAAGCCAACGTGAATAATTTTATTTTTATTCATAAATTTTAGTCCGTATATTAGATTTATCTAAGCACGAGTGTTGAACTATAAGCATACAAAAAATAAATATTAAAATAAAAAATATATATATTTTTAAAACTGTTAAAAAATTCATTAAGAAACATTGAACATTTTTGTAAGAAACAACTTTTCAGAATTCGTATTGCGCATATTTCCAAAAAGATTAGAAAAGAAATTTTTGAATATACATATATATTTTTTTTAACATATCAAACTCCGTTTATCAGTTGATAGTGTAAACTTTTGGATATCTGTTTGGGCTGGTACTAGACGTACTTTTTATGCTTTTTTTCACGGTTTTGCGATTACATTTTTGGCTTCAAAGTAAGTTTAATTTTTTAGAACACATCTCCTAGTTCGAAGTAAGATTGCAATAACATTGAATAACGATAGAAATGATGATGATGATGCTGATAATAATAATAATGGTAATGATGTATCGAAGAGCTGTGAGTAGTATAGCATTGTTTAAGATACTTCGATAATCATCTACATTGTTACTTTTTGTTAACATTCAAAGAATTGTTTCGACAATTCAATAGATTGCCTCTGTTGGACTCAACGAGTGCCGTGTCCTTGCTATCTGTTTATCATTTTGTTTTTGCTTGGCCGCTCACAGGACGCGCGACTACTGTTTGAGTTCCACTTATTTGTGAGCTCGTTCATTGGTTTCGGGGGAAACGCACCTGCTTGTTAGCTTACGCTCAAGACCCGTTTCTGCATCTACGTAGCCCCAACGCCCGGCAAAGGAGCAGCTAACAATGCCGTTTTCATACAGTTGACTGAGCGAGGGGCAGCAGTGCAGTGAGGCGCAAAGTTTGCTACGTTTTTGACACGTTTCGTAAATATTTGAGCACGTCTAAAAGCGCGTAACCTTCGGTTCGTCTCACCATGCCGCATCCAGATACTGTTCGATGTTGGCCCAAAAAGATACAGTACGTAGTACGTACTATAATGCAGCTTCCTTGGGTCATTGTGGTCACCATATCGAAGCGGGTCGTGTTTTTTGTAAATTCCACCGGAGCTCTGCTGCTCCGGCCAGTTGTCGTTAGTGTTGTAATGGTATGAAGTGCGTTTTAGTTGTTGCGTGTCATGCCGTGCTTTGGCATGGCTTTAATTAATTTTCACTTCCGTTAACAATTTTTATGTGCAAATTTTGCTGGAACTTCAACAGTCGCTACTATTTCGGGCGGCCAGTTCGGTTGCATGTTTAGATGTTTTGTGGCGGACGTGCTGATTTCGTGTTTATTTGGTTTTTGGTTTATTTTGTTGCTTGGCTTTAATTTTGCACTAATATTTCTGGTTGTGCTTGTGGGCCATTTGCGTTGGAAAATTATTTGCCGGATACATGCGATTAGTTTCAGCACGATTAGAGCAGCTTTCATTGCGCTGCCCGGGAGCTGGCAGTTGGGTGCTGCGGGAGCGTGCAACAAGTTAATTAAACACTTTACTTTTTGCCGTAAAATATTTCTGATTGCAGTCATGATTTGTTACGTTCAGATATATAAATTATTGAAAAATTAAATTTTGCTGTAAAGTCGATAGGTAGAAATATACGGAGATGCACGTGCTGCAGGAGCATAGGAAGGACTATAAAATAAAATGAAGAGCATTGGCAGTAAAAACAAAACATTAAGCCAAAGCTAAAAAGGCTTTGAAGTAGCAAAAGTTAGAGACGAGCAGGCTCTGCGATATAAAGTTTTGTGCTTTGAAATTTCGAATTCCGAACTTGCGAGTTTGTCGTGCGCATCCGTCGCGTGTGAGTCTGCTCTGTTGCTGTATATCCTTGGGCCGGAAGGGGGCATCATTTCGCAAAAAAAAAGTTGTCTACACTTTGTTTTTTTTCTTTTTTACATTGTATGTCGCGCTTTTATTGGACTTGTAAATATTTTATTTAAGACTTTTTACATTGTGCAAGTTGTACAAATAAATGGTGCCACATACGCAACGTGCCATACATTTGACATTTATGCTGCTAAGGAATCGCCTCCCATCCATCCACACGTAATCCAATGCCGCAATTTCGATTCAATTTCCAATTCATATTCATAGATAAACTATTGACAAATTTATGACAAATATTTTGCAAGCACAACATAAATTCCCGCCGCACTTAAATTCCTATTAATGCAAATACCTCTCCAATATACGCTAGTTTTGCTTGCAACTGCCAACTCTGGCTGCCTCAAAGTATGCAACAATTTTCAATAAAATACCAGACTGTTCCCAAGGGATACAAAACAACAACAAAAAGCATAGAATAGAGAACTAAGCTCTGTTTACACATACCTACACAACAAATGGTTACAATGCGCTTTTGGTTGGCCACTTTACAATTTTTTTATGCGCCATTTTGAAATTTTATTCTCGATTTATTTTTATTTCTGCGCCACGGCGACACATTCGTTTTGCATATCGAATTTCAATATTTTATGAAACCCAACCCAAGCAGAATTGATCTTTTGGTTTTTTATTAATCACTCGATTGCACTTGGTTAAATATAAAACGTTCCAAACAAGCAGGTACTTGTGTTTAGGTACCACGTAGCGTATGCGCAATATTCCGCTTACACTCTTGACATAATGCGACACGTTCAGCATATAGATTGCTTCGTTTGCAATTTTTCAAAATGAAAACTTTTTCATAACAATTTCGGATAGTTTATTCTGTTTGTTTTTTGTTATTGTTGTTGTTTTGTAGCCAAACAACAAAAAGCGTCAAGTGAGCCGAAAATTACTTTTGTTTTTATGCGTTTGACAACTGTCAAAGTGTGTGAATCAAACAAGAAAAAAAACAACAATGAAAAGGCAACACAAAACAAACAGAAATAGGACATTCGTTTATAGTGAATGACCAAAGCTAGTCACAGAGGGAGTATGGCATAGCGTTGGCAAAGGAAATCAATTTCCATATGCAAAAGTTGTTAGTGTACGTGTCGAAACAGGCCCAAATCGAATTTCGGGCATAAAATATTCAAATTACGCTGCATAAACGTTACCCAAAAACCTCTTCTCTCTCGGCAGGCACATGTGTATGCATATTTATTGATGTTTGTAGTGCTTGCTGCTCACCTGGGTGTGCCATTTACAAGTAATGTGGTGTCAGGGATGCTGCCAGGACTCGCATCAGTAGTATCACAGTTTATAGTTTCATTTAACTTTGCCAAGGCAGATACAATACAACAACTTGAAAGTATTGGTCCTTGTGCTGGCTGGCCTCTGCCATTGGCACATACTTGCATCTAGCGCATAAATTTTTATGTTAAAACGCCAAAGCCGTAGGTACACACACACACACGCACAGTACGACTGTTTGTAGAAACTCTTAATATGCCCCTCGGCAGAAATTCAATTTGTAGCATATCCGCAAGCAACTGAAATGCCAAAAACAAAAAACACCAAAAAAAAGATGGCCGGCAGTCTCTCCTTTAATGTCAAAAAAGTGCAAATGTGCTAGAGTGCGACCGGACAATGGCCAAATGTCCTCGGGCCAGCGGAAATAAAACTTGCGCTGATCGGTCATGGCGTAAACACAATGTTTGATGGCCATTTCGTTGGCTAGGGTTGTGTCCATGGCGGGCACTTCAGACTTACCCAAACTTTGTGCTCCTTTCATTTTTTGTTTTTACTTTGTGTCTCCCGTTGACGTTGCCGAAACGATTGATTGAAAATTTATTTCATTATGAACATTGGGTGGCTCTTTTTTTTTTGGCTAATGCCATTCGACTCACCTGTTCCTCGGCTCGTGATGGCCTAGACAGCATATAATTGGATTTTGGAATTTGTATTAGTCCTTTTTGTTTGATTGCAGTCGTGTTATGTCTTCCTCTGCAAATTAGCAGTTGAATATTTTGTTATTTATGCAAATTTCCCCACATTGTTCCATCGCCCAATTGTTTCCCCCGACGTCGACGTCGACAGCTGGGAAGCTGCAGCGGTAACAGTCTAACATCAAACCACTTTGGAATTTTTAACAAGCAAAAGGACGAAATATAACACCACCCTGCCAACAAATTAAGCCGCTTATGACCAAGTCTTTGTACCTTTTGTTTTTAATGCGCTGCGCAATTCTGCGTTACTTCCGTTTCCGCAATGCCAGCTATTACGGGCATTCCATTGGCAACACAGACCAAGTCACACAGTGGTCGAATCTGCTCAAAGTTGTTGAATAAATGCAGCATAGAGGAGATACCACCAGTATTTGGAGAAATCGGGCATCTCTGCTTTACGTATTCACTTAGTACGACAATTTAGTCTGCAACGTGCGTCAAAGAAATAATAGAATAATAAGAAATTGATTTATTTTGATTTTTTTTAATTCAAACTTCATCCAATAAAAATTAAAATAATCCAAAAAAAAACTTGACCAAAATCGAATTGGACGCGAAATCATTTATTTCCCAAATGGTAAATTCCAATTTCAATTTACTTCGAATGATAGTAGCTTCATTAAAAAAAAGTTTGATTTCTTGCATCAAAATATCGAAAATATATAATTAGATTTGCACTTCCACTCGATGCAAGGAAAGCATAAAATTTGTTTCAGTAAAGCGAACTATATGACCACAGTACCAAACTGATAGTGCCCCCGACATCCCCGGCGCTCAAACATTGCCGAAAATATTACGCTTTTGCCATTTCACTTAAGACTGCCCCAAGTGCACTTGTGCCCGCCACAAATGGCTCTTGTCTGCATTGCTTGGCGATCCCTTGACTACTGCTTAACCCTACATTTTAAGACCCAACTCCTCCAAACTGACTCGGCGTATTTAGCATAAAAGGTGAGCAAGCTGAGCAACTAGCTCCTTGTCTAGAGCTTTTGCTTTTCCTCTTTTTTTTCCTTGTTTGCTTCTGTCGTTTTTGCCATTGTTTGGCGTAATATTGCTATTGTTGATATTTTACATCAAATTTCTACAAGTTGATGTATAAAATACAAAAAAGGAGCGAAAGGAGAGAATGCCTTCCCTAAAAGGTAATTTCACAGCAGAAACCGTGACATTTTCTGGGCGTCAAGTTGAAGCTTGAGCTTGCTCCAAAGAGTACGCAACCAAATTTGCATAATGACGCTGTTGCAACCGCCTGGTCCAAGACCAAACCACTTTCGCCACCGAAGACTTTGTGGATATGTGTACACATTGAATAAGCCAAGCAATATATATTTACAGCTGCTATGACAATGAGTAGGCAATGCCTCAATTACAAAAAAATTGTTGTAATCACAAACACTATCCAAAAAAAAAGACATTTTATTTGGACAAACAAAACATATATCATAAAATGCAGCGTTCCAAGAAACCCAAATATAAGAAAAAGTGCTTGCCGGTTGAGAGGAAATGCATAATTAACACTAAGAACGCCGAGTTCGAGAACGTGAAAACCTTTGCAGACACATTTTGGCAGAATGATTTAAGCACACCTCCAGGTAAATTATCAGGTCATGACGTCCTTTCAAGTAATAAAAACAAATGCTGCGCCTTTGACCATACGGAGCGTCAAGTCAATTACATTCACGGACTTATGCCAATTAGCGTACACTCCCAGGATCTTCAGTTAGAACGTTGCAAGCTTTTATTCTCAAATTTTTCAAATCGATTTCGCCAATACATGTTTCTAATGAATTTATACGCAGTCAACAGAAAACTTTTTTTTCGCCTGCTACACAGCTCTGAGATCTACATGGCTGCATTGGATAGTGAATCTGATGATTTTATATTAAAAAACTTTATGCTGTTGCCACAAAACAGGACCGGCATGTATTTAACCATCAAGGACAAGGGACACGTATACGAAACACTGTGCAACTGGCCACAACGCCATATTCGCTGTGTTCTGGTAACGGATGGCTCGTCGGTGTTTCATAACGTCGACTTTGGTGTGAACAGCATGACCATTGTATTAAGCAAGTTATTTCAGAATACTCTATACGGCGGTGTGCATCCCGATATGTGCCTGCCTTTACTGCTCGATGTGGGCACTGACAATCAAGATCTGTTACTCGATCCTTTATATACAGGACTACAAGTGCCACGTGTGAATGATGATGAATTCGATGATTTCTTTAAGGAGTTCACACTTGCCGTCTTTCGTCTTTACGGACCGCGTACGCTCCTATTGTGTATGGACTTTACTTTGACTTGCGCCTTCAATCAATTGAAAAGGTATCAGACGCGTCAGTGCTTTCTCAATATTGATTTGCAGTGTCATGCCGCCAGTGCTCTGGCTGGATTGTTAGCCGCTCAAAAAATTACAAGAGTTTCTTTTTTGGACAATGTGTTTGTGTTCTACGGTACGACTTTGCTGAATGTGGGAATGGCTTTTCTCTGCTTGGCCTACTTTAAGCAAGAGGGCTTAAGGGAAGACGAAGCCAGAGAGCGTATTTGGTTTTGTGATGAGTTTGGACTCATGGTTTTGAATCGACCGAAGTACGAGATGCCAGAGGAGTTATTTGAATTTCGAAAGAACCACAATCCCATAACGGATCTGAAAGATGTGATTGCTGAGGTTAAGCCTAATGTGCTAGTGGGAAGTTCCAATACCAAGGCATTCGGCAGAGATGTGCTAAATGCGATGGAACAAAGCTCCAAATGGCCAATTATCTGTGCCATGTCAAAAACGTTGAAAGATACCGAATGCACAGCGGAGGATGCCTTTGTACGTACCAAAGGACGTTGCATATTTATCTCGGGCGTATTGCTTAAACCACTGCAATATGCCAACAAGTGGTATCAGCCTGGTTACTGTAGCAACATTTTCCTAACACCCGGCATTGTAATGGGTATCATAATGGCTGGCATAAACATCGTTACAAATGAGGTCTTGATTGCGGCAGCCGAACGCATGAGTGATCTGGTTTGGCCCAATGATCTGGCTAAACGCAATGTTTTTCCACCACTCTCGAAGGTGGCGTGCGTGAACAAGGAGGTAGCCGAGGCTGTCTTTCAATTGGGCCTTAGACGCAAGCTAGGAACACTTTGGCCCAAGCCCAACAATCCAATGGAATACATTGAAAGTCACATGTACACCACAGAATATGAGTCAAGTTTAAGGCAATATTATTGTTTAAGGGAAACGCAAATTGGCACAACCGAATCGGAATATTACTACAAAAATAAAACATAAAGACTTAATTGCATCGTCTATATAGTGTGTACTTGTGTATGAGTGAATTAAGGAGTGATTGTAAGCTGCACTTGAGAATTGCCATTGAGTCATTTGTTGGCCCATAATTTTCTGCAGACGCCATATTGATTTGGCGTGGAAAAATGGTTGAAAATGGATTCTCAGGCGTAGCAACAGCCCGGGAGCAATTAGCTGCATGCAATTTGCTTGTATGTCAACTCATGGCACACACCGAGTAGTGTGTGTTTGTTCGTGAGTGGGGGCCTGATTGCGGTCGGGTGGCCAAGAAGTCGAGTGGTTAGGTGGTTCAGTGGCCATGTGCGGGGTCAAAACTATTAAAAACAACAATAGCATTGGCAATTGTATAATAAATTGTAGCAACCACCATGAAATTGCCTGAAACAAACCCGCCACAAAGGCAAAGCAAATCGAATTGCATGTGCGAGGGTTACCTGATGAGTACTTACAAGGCGATTTTGTTTTCAATGTAGAAGATAAGCTTTGTTCTCACTCTTGTGTTGTTTGACCTTCAAGGAATGTATATTTTTTTTATGTCCGTGCCGCTAGTGGTGGGTGGTGACGCATTGATGCAACCCAAATTTTTTTTGCTCAGAAGTAGCAAGGGAGCATATCTGATACCTAATGTACCTGATTTGGTCAATTCGATATTGGCAATGACGGAGCAGTGGTAGTACCATTCGCTCTTCCCGTTTTCTAGAAGGTTCCTGTTAGCCAGCAGTGGCACGTGACAGGTGTCACTTCGCAAGTGACTCCTAGGTGTGTGTAGCAATTAAAAAAAAATTGATATATAATGGATCAAAACGACTGAAAGTTATAAAAATTCTTTCCCATTTGCACAAATCAGATCTGCAAGTACTCACAACATTAATTCACATAACACAATTTACACATAGCAGATACCACAGACAATAACGGAAAATAATACTGAACAATGAATTAAGGTCCTGTCATTGTTCATGGAACACATTAAAAACTATCGCTCAAAATATTACAAGATTGCAATGTATCCATCCCTAACCCATACAACATTTACCATGCGGACTTTTAGATGTCTGCTGTGTCAGATGTCTTAAAATTTCGGGATCATAGATTTTTATTGCACTATACTCCGTAGTTTCTAAACCAATTATCCATAAACCAATCGATGCAATTATAAAACAACAGATTACAATCCTCACTCACCATTTGGAGTTAAACAAACAATACAGCAGATTCATAGAGTGGTCAACAAAATTAATGTTGACTTTGAATGATGATGTAGATATTCATACTGTTCTTGACTTGGAAGCGTTAAAGAAATATTACACTTACTACATCACGAAAATGTACAAATGAAACGAATATCTGAAATGGAACTTGAACCAAGACGTCTGAAGCGTAAAACATCCACAGAATTATCAGAATTAACTCTTAAAATTCAATTATATGTAAGTAAAGACAAAACGAAAAAAATGACGAGGAACTTTTGTTAAATATTAGGATATATTAATATTATAATGTGCCCTTGCGAAGGGAAGAACCACTTCAATTCCAAGTGCTCTATACATGCTCTATAGTTTCCAGTAATTACAAATCGTTAAAACTATTTACAGAACATACTTCGACTACGTGTAGTCTTCCAAATACAAGAATCGTATTAAAAATCTCCAACAAAAATTTTTCAACTATTATTATTACTAGACAAGCCCAGTCCCACAGAAAATATGTTTATGCAATAATAGCGTGACGTGGTTGATCATTCATCGGCCCACCCTCGTATATGCGGCAGGTATTTCCGTATTTTATTTTATTTATTAATTGCAAGCCAGATGAAACAACGCACAAACAAAACAAAAACACAATCGTGTTACATTCATATTCACCCACGACGAGTTGAAATTGTCGCTCCTTTGACTTGGTGCCCCTTCGTTTGGTTTTAATTGAAAAGCTGCAGCCTTTGCTGTTGCCGACATTCACATTTAAGAACATAATTGCTTTTTCGCCTTCTCAAAATATTAGGCTCCTCAACGGATTTATCTACTTTTCCGCTAAATGTGCGTTTAATCCCGCCACTTTTTTTTGGTTTTTTTTGTCGAAAAGTTTAAGTAGTTTTACAACACTAAAAATAACAACTAATTAATTTGCCGTAAGTAGGCCCTTAGTATTTTTCTAGTGTCTGCTGCACGTTACCAGGAAAATGAATATAATAAAGTTTGGCGCTTAACTGCAGTTGGGCGGGCAACTTTCGAGTTGGTGAAACCTCAGCTTGGTGTAGGTTACACAGTCTGTGTCTGTAAACAGAAACCCAGAAATACATGCAGCATAAATTCCTTGTTTAACTTAAAAACGGAACGCTAAATACGGGCTGTAACAATGTGGCATAGCAAAAATTATAGTCCAACGTGTACAAGCTGTGGCAACCCTTAAACTTACCCCTAAGTAGCATGTACCTGGCTGAAGCACAGCCTCGGCTACCTGCTACCTATGCGCAGGTTGGACATCATCTGGAAGTGTTGAATATTTCTTACAGTTAAGCCGGTAAAATAATTTACAACTGATGCTGCATGCCGCCAGCGTACACGGAGTTTCGTAGGGGTAGATACAGCTACATGCGGCTAGTTCGTCGATTGTGAGCTCCTTAAGAAATTTCAGTCTTGATGCGCATGCAAGTAACCAACACTGGGCCACTTCAGGCAGTTTACCAGCATTAAGCGAAGGAAGATAACTTTTAAATGAAGTCAAAACGATGCTTATGCATTTGCAACTTAATTTTATTCACTTAACTACGTTTCAGACTACAGGTCCCCAGGAGATGACTTCAAAGCCAATGGATTTCAAGCTTTGTACATCTATATCGTGGCTGCTGAGCGTACGCATAAGGTCAACCACATTTTTCGATTTCTGTAAAATAGTTTATATACAATAAACAACAAGTTCCAAAGACTGCAAACTGCTGCATTTTGCTGGCTTACCATGGCTGAATCTACCATTTCTTTGAATTGCGGGCTGCGTAGTGCTTGATAGAAGCTAGCAAAGATTTCACAGCGATTACGCTTTTCATTAATCATTGCAATATAATGATCACGCGGCAAGTGTTCAAGCAGCTCATTTACGAAGCTGGTGAAGCTCTGCAAGCTGGACAAGCTGGGCAAGTTGAGCTGAGGCAACATTAAGTCATCATCAAGCAGCACTATGACTGTGTCAATTGTATTGTATTCCATTTGCCCTTTGTCAGCAGGCAAATTATATCCAGTGCGGTTGATACCCTGAGCAACACTGCTTGAGTTATCATTGAAATGTACAAAATTAAGAATCTCAATCACTTCGGGCAGTTGCTCTGCACGATGCAGCCACTGTTGAAAGTCTCCACTGCGCAAGAACAAAAAAGCCTTGCGAAATCCTCCATCGATGATCATGTGCTTGGCCACGACGGCATCAACGGTCACGCTTGGAATAAGATCAACAAAGTCATATAATTCGCGTATTAACACTTTGGAGTGTTGAAGCGTTGGTGATTCAGAGCTGAGCTCAGTAAGCGAATGCTTAACTGCTGATAAGCATAAAAATAATACGAAAAACATTTTTGTGTACATTTGACGACCGGAACAATTGACACACGTCTCCACACTTCAACGAATATTTACAAACTGATTAATGCAAATGTGCTGCTTTTTCTTTGCTCAGTTTTGTGCTTATCTGGAATTGAGTATCGGTGCTCTTTGCTTGTCAGGCAGTGATGTGAGCTACCAAGTCAGCGTTTATGTCTTGTACTTCTCCGGCGGCCATGATATAATTATTAAAGGTAACGACAGTCGAAAAGATGATTTATTTACTGTTGAAAGATTGTGCTAAGTGACGAATTGTATGTCGGCATAATAAATGCGTGAATATCGCATGCACATGATGAATGTATAATGTGAATTTTTTGTTATTGGTTTGTTTTATTTACAATTATTAACAAATAGAAAAAATGTGATTCTATTTTAATGACATTTAAATAGTAAATATTTTTTATTATCACATGGAATAGTCCTAATTCATTTTTGACAATTTATCAAGTAGAAATGCAGCAATACATAATCACATTTTCAGATAATTTTACTTGCCTTCATGCTAGCATACTAACAATACATAGAATGCGTTCTGTATTTTACACTCACATTCCACTTAGTTATTTTGTATTCTCTTTTTTGCTTGCATCCGTAGCTACTGTCGGTACCTTTCATAATTCTACCATGGCATACACCCACAGCGGAGCTCTCTACTCTCTCTCTCTCTCTCTGAGCACATAAAATATACTTGGTATACCATGGGACGTAAATGATGAACATATTTTTATATAGATAAGTAATTTTTTGTTTTGTTCTAAGGCTTACGATCTCTTTCTGGACCGGCACAAACTATGATAGGCTAAATAACGACTCAGGCCCTGGATGTGGAGGGGAGTAAATGTAAACAAATACATATTACTATATATAAAGACAAAAGAGAAGAGTCTTATTGGAAACTGATTATACCAAAATGCAACAAACTAGGCAGCATTGGTACCGCATGGGTTAAGCTTCTGTGCAAAACTTGTTGGAAAGTATTCTTTAGATTATTATTTCTTTGTTTAGAAAATTCTTTTAAGACTCCTACAAGAATGTATCATTGCATTCATAAACCGTAAAGTAATCGTTAAAAAAAATTAAGAGTCACTGGCGTGAATTTTTTTATCCCGGTTCGGAATCCTATTTGTAGGTCTGCGCATTGTTTCTCTTTGTTCATCTATTCTACTACTTGTTTGATTTTCATGGAAGTTGAGTATTGTTTGACTTTCAAAAATTCGTGGTAACAATACATGTTACCATCAACAAATGTAACCAGGCATGAATAAAAGAAAACCTTAAGAGTGTTGTATTTGAAAAAAAATTATTACTTACCTAAAACTTTTGTTTCTTATAGAAGTTTTTATCCTATAATTTTGATAAAAAAAAGAAACGCAATGTATGCAACAGCAACAAGGTGGCATGGCAGACATTAAGTCCTTTACAACTCACAAACACTTACCATGAGCATAGGTCAAACATGGAGACACCAAACCTATACTTTCTTAAAAGATTTTATTTGAGGCACCATGTCAATATCTTTCCCCGTTTCCCAGTAGGTTTTTATTACTATTATTTCGAAGTTTTACAAAGTCATTTATTATCTCTACTCGCATTAATATTTTTTTTAACAAAAATGTACGAAATTCACCACCTCTAGAAAAAACGTACTCTATAATAATAATGAAACCAAGTAAACAAGCTAAATCAAGAAAAACTCCAAATTCTAAGAAATAGTAGGTAATTACTCTGCATAGAATGTTTAGCAAAATACTTTATTTAAACAAAAAAAATTTACAGAGTATTCAAGTGTTAGGCAGTAACTTAAATCAAACAATTTGCATTCTGAAGCACACATTGTTTATAGCTTATTTAATAGTTGCTCGTAATTTAGTACAGTCAGCACATTGCATAAACAAAGATATAAGCGCATTCAAGTTTATAAAATTACGTCCACCAGATGATACCCTACAAAAAAGGTTGATGCCATCATTATTAACTGAAACTATTGATGTAGGATGCATACTAGACACCAAGTGGCAGAACAAAGCAAAATATTGGACCAAAAAATACACTCTGCGCTTAGAACTCCATTGTAAGACCTGACGTCAGCCTCACCCCAAACAAACTGCATCGGAAGCCCTTGACAATATTGCACTGGGAGTTGTATTCCGGTGACTGTTGCTGCAACACACATGGTCTTGCTATCCCTAACAACCATACAGTGATACGAATATGTTTTGTCTCAAAAACTTTCAAAACAGCTGCCGGGCTGCAGCATTTCCATGATGAAATCATTTGCTTTAGAGCCAAGTTTTGGCTACAATCAACGCCAACTTCAAACTAAGCACAGACCCGCAGACCTAGACAACGTCCTGCTCACATAATCAAACTGCTGCACACCCACACACACACACACGCACACACACAACCCACAGGATACACAACAGCAACACACGCAAATGCGTAGACAAAAGGATGTGCCCTGCAGCTGTTGTAGCAATGGTGAAAATACTTTTGTACAATTTTAAGCGCTTAATTAGAAGAAATAATGCTGCTAATTGCGCTTCACTTCAAATCGACACAATTGAAAATAAAAGCAAATCCTACACAGCTATGCTCCCCCGGCCATCGCCTTATGGTGATGGCTCCATCCCATGGCAGACACCTATGAAATAACTCGGCCTAGAACTCTATCGGGAACAAAGGAAAATTTTCATACTCGTTGCTGTCGTGTTGTTGTTGTTGTTGTTGTTGTTGTGTCGTATGGAAGCTGCAGGCATCAAGGAACAGTTTAATTACAACAAATTTGTTGCCTCTAGCTTTGTCTTCTTCTTACGCAACAGCTGCCGCTTCTTCTGTAATTGTACGTGAGTCTATCTCTTTTGCACTCGCCTACTATGCATTACAAGTGGAGATAATCCAAGTACAACAGGATTTTTGGCAGCTCGGCTAATGAACATCCTGCAGCGTTTTTTTTTTTTGAAGGAATATTTCGTTGCTGTTAATTGCCTGCTTCAATTAAAACAAAGTTTTTGTTGCAAATACAATTTGTTTTTGGTTTTTTTTAAGAATCTTATCACATTTATTTACTGCATTTTTTTTTTAACTTTTTACGTTTACAACTAGGTTTCCGTTTTTTTGTAAGAAATGTTCATATAGCTCTTGTCGAATGTTATAATATTTTTAGAGATTATCATAGACAGAATTATTAGAAAGAATTTAGTTTTTAGTTTTATGCAATTTTGTTTATTTTTTTGTATCGTTTTTGTTAAAAAATGTTTTCTCTATAATTTGCAAATATACATTTTACATTAGTTTTTGTTTTTTTTTCATGGTTTTTATTTAGTATTTTTTTTTTTATTTTAAGGTTCTATTTTAGGCATACATATGTACTATATGGAATTGTTAAATTTAAGTTTTTCCTTTGTTAAACTTTCATAATTCGGGGCCGTATTATTTTTTCTATATTTTATTATGTTTGCTCAACATCATGTGATTGTCATACAAAACATTTCACATATTTCTGGAATTATTTACAATAGCTCATAAATAAAGTAGTACGTTGTAACTAAAAAAGTAAAAATCAAGTTTATAAATATTTTATACTTAGAAGCTCAGGGTATAGTAGCTGAAAATAAAAAATATATAATTTACATTAAATAAAGCCGCCATGCATGCGGGGTTTGTAGATATTTCTTAAGAGTTTTCTACACTTCATTTTTTTTGTTGAAATTTGTTCATCTTTAAAATATCCCACAACCGCACACACACTTATATAGTTTAATAGTTTTGCTTGCTTTAAATTTGTATTTATTTTTATTATTTATATTATTTGTAATTTTAGTAATATTTTTATTTATTTATTTTTTTGGCCAATTTGTATGGCTTACAGTTGAAGAAGCGTTTAGTTTTTCCATATCTCTTTAACTCTTGTTTATGGCAATGTATTTTTTTTAATATTTAATTGTGTAACAGCAAATATTTTTTGAATATTGATTTGTTTAATTATTAATTATTTTTTTTTCATATTAATGTCTAGTTTGTTTTGGAATTAAGCAAGTTGTTGGTATTTTTTAAATTGTATTTTATTTATTATTTTTTTTTTTTGACAATGCATATTTTGGAGAACTTTTTTAAAAGTTGCATTTATTTTTTGGAGTTGCGCAGTTGAACGTATTTGCCACACCAACTAACTTAAACTTAGTATTTGTAAATAGCTAAATTTTTTCCATTATTTATTTTTGAGTTTATGAGCATGTGTTTCACCGATTTCAATATATATATCTGTATGTATATAAATATTGTTTATAATATATGTTACTAGGTTATTTAAATATATTGCTTATCGTAAACATTAGCAAAGGGCTTATTATGTCACACTTAACATGTACACATATATATATATATATATACATATATATATGTATATATATATTTTACAAGTTGAGTCCAGAAGGCCTAGGACCCTTTGTGCGTAGCTCTATTTTGCCTTTAAAAAAGTTGCATTTTACTTTTCAAAATCAAATTGAGAGATTTAGCAAGCTGAACTTAAAGCAAACCTACAGGACCTCATTTATATACAAACTACATAATTCTAAAGTTTTTGTAGGTATTTACACCCAACTGTACAGCGAATTTGTATTTATTTTAGTTTCCGAGATATATCTAAAAATAATATCTTGCACCTAACTAAATAATCGTAATATACTCTGCAAGCTGCCTATGCTCCTCTACTTAAGGATATTAGTGTCTATGCACGAGTGTAGCTTACTTTTGGTTCTGTAATTTTTTTTTTACTCTAATTTATTCAATTTAAGCTTTACACTCTCGTCCATTTAGTCCATTAATTTAGATATTTATATACTTGTAATATTTTAGACTTATGGGTAAGTGGCTATAATTAAGTTTGTAATCAATTTGTAAACAAATATTGCTAGTTAATATACAAATTCGTTAAATACCATTAACATGGCCAATCGGAAAAGGCAATGGCAATGGCAATATGTTTGTGTATTTGTTACATTCTCATTAAAAATCATCCAAAAAAAAAATCAAAAAAGCATACTGAATCTAAATTTTAAAATGAATGCAAAAAAAATCAATTAATATGCAAATTCATTTTCACTTGCTTTGTCTCTCTCTCTCTGTACTCACTTAACGCAAGCAACTTGAAAATCACTCAAAAATCGTGAAATTATTTCTGGTTTCTGAGATACTTTCAAATGAACAGCAATTAATATTATTTACTTTCTTTTTTCATACTTGGTGGTTTGTTTTGTTGCACTTTAAAATATCTTAGCATTATTATTATGGCTGACACTGTACACTTGCTCTGTTATTTGTTTAAACAAATTCTAAATGCGTATTTTATTGAGTTTACGAATTCAGTAGAATTAGATATTTTGTTAAAAACCGTGTTTTCCATTTTCAATATGGCAGGATCCTTTCGCTAGTAACTTTTAACGTTTATTTCACTTTATTTCACTTTCTTGGCGCTTGCATTTCGTTTCATTTCGAATGCATAATATATACGATTTTGTATTGTTTTTGTTTTGCGAGACTCGGCATAATTGCTTTCAACCGAAATTTTGAACTCAATTCTATGGGAATTACTTCCTGATGAGCGAAATAAAGTGCTTAAGCATTAAACAAACTTTCTACAATATAATTTGTATAATACAAATCTCTCACTATATAAACGAATAAAAAGCAAACATATGGAAAATATATGGAAATATTGTCTCTCAAAAGCTTAAAAATTTCAGTCTTTAGTAGTTGGTTAGTCGGCTCGCGGCTTGCGGCTCCTGTCACTTCTGTGGGTATTCACTTTGCTGGCTTTGCTAGTTGATAAAGACGATGCAAAATAAAAAGTTGGTAGAACAAAGAAAATATATTGAAAAATGAATACATAGATATATTTTTTTTTAAATTAAAACTAGTCTACTATAAAGTTTGGGACTGCTGACGGAAACTTACATTCAAAGTGTTTACTTTAGAAGCAGGCGCTTATTGCTATCAACAATATTAATATATAGAAATGCTGACAACATGCCAGACCCTGAACGCCCGCTGACAAGAACTCAAAGCTGTACAAATACTCTAAGTGTAGGTTGCAGCATAGTCCAAAGTGGTAGGAAAGGGTATATATAAATATATATGTGTAAGCTGGCGTCAAATATGTGCACAATACTCACTTCTGGGTCAGACTAAGGCATCATTGCTGAAGACATCGTTGGCATGTTTGCCATTATTACTGTTTGCCGCATTTTTATCCTTGAGTCCGCATTGCTGCAAGAAAGTTAAGCAAAATCCAATACAAATTTTATTTATGTTATTTAATACCGAATATTTTAATTATAATAATTTCTTAATTAAAATGCGACGCACAAATCAAAAATGTAAATGTGCGTAGCACACCTGCTTGGCCAACAGCAGCTGCAGGAGTTACCTCCTGCCAAAGCAAGACGCGTGTACTGCGTGGCATACAAGCAAATGTTAATTAGAGAGCGCACACGCAAATAAATTGAAAATTAGGCAAGCCAAAAGCAGTAAACATGAAAAATTAATTAAAACAATTAACGCAATCTAATTAAATGAAAAACGCTCACACACACACACACACACACACACACTCGCAGAGCAACAGCTGCCGCTACTCACACACACACACACACGCACACACACAGAGGCACTCTCTCGAGTACTTCTTGAAATATTACGTATACGCACCTCTTGCTTAGCCTGCCACAGTTTCATGGCTGCTTTGTATTTCTCAAACTCATTGCACCAATGAGAGTATATCTTTTGATAGTCCTGTTTTTGCGATGGTGGCGAACATCTAGAGAGCAAACAATACCAGAAATAATAAGTTATTGCATTGCCCGTTTTCATTGCACATTGCCCCACTAATCAAGACTTACCTATGCGCATCCACTGTGACACCGTAGCTACAGAGTAGCGTACCATCCAAATAGCTATCGTAGCGTCCACCGTCACCCTCGTTGACGGCCAACAAAACCAGACCGCCCTCGTTGGTCTCAATGTATTTGGTGGGCGTGTAGCGCACTTCGTAGCTGCCCGGGGGAGAGAGCAATATAAAGAGAATTTCTATTTTCATTTGGCTGTCTCGACCGCATTGAAAACGCACAATAAAAATCAATATAAAGTGTGTGAAACTTCTTGCAGAGCAATGTTGCTGAAAGTTTTTCCATTACTGACAGCCATAACTCCCACTTGGCGGGACATTCCCGGCGCATCCTCAAATGAGCGTAAAACGCCAAAAAGCAGACTTGGAAAACATTTTAAAGTGTCAATTTACCGCGGCACTGGCAACGCTCTTTTCTGCTGCTTCTAAGTGCGAGCTGGAGCGTAGTTTCAGTTACACTTCCGATTTCATTATTTGCTTTCAATGTCCCCACTCTGCTGGCATTTCTTGCCGTGTCAGCTTTAAAAAGCTGCCACTTGCCAGTGTACCCAACTTCGGTCTCCTGGGAGTCAGCCAGTCAGCCAGTCAGTCAGTCAGTCCGTTAGTCGCCCAACCAGTCAGGCAGGCAGTCACTGCCGTTTAATATATAGCCGTGGTCTGTCATTGCTCATCATCATCGTCCATATTTGCATATCAAATTACCAAGTATTTCCCCGCCGTACTTGCTGCGCCCGTAAAATATTTACTCGTAAAAAAAAAAATGAAAAAAAAGTCACTAGTAACGCCTACACAGACTGCGAGCTGCTTATGCGTTTTTAATGATTCCTGCTACATTCGCCCTCATTCCCTACTTACCGTCCCTTCTCCGTCGAGTGATGATACCAACGCGTCTGCTTCTTGCGCAGAACTTCTGGCATCGTTACGAAACACGACAAATGCAGTGTCTGTCCATAAGATGAGGTAACACGCTTGCGCAGCACACTTGTATCGCATATGCCTGACGTCTCGTTGGCCACATCCTGCAGTAAACCCAATTGATACGGACGGCAGGCATTTACCTCCTTGTCCCAGCCGCAATACGGATCAGCCACACAGCGGAAACAGCTATCATAACGGCGTGCACACATTGCCAAATCTATCTGCTTCACCTGATGATCCGTAGCCAAGTACAGCGAGCCCGTCTTGTGACTTAACGTCAGTTCTCGTATGGGCTCGTTGTGTGGAGAGGCCTCGAAGATATCAATTAGATTCGAGTGACGCTGTCCGTAGCGCATAAACTGCACTATCTTATAGATGTGACCCGAGCTGGTAGCCACAAAGTACACAAGGAACTCATGGTTCAACTTGTCGATGCGTATTCTGTTGAGCAAAAAAAAAATGCGATAATAAGCAGAAGGATAAGAAAAATTGTTTTTGCTCCTTGGCAAGCGTGTTTTGGCCGCTAAACAAAGTGTTCAACAAAAAGCACATCCTGCGGCGCATTGCTTATAACTTCCGAGCAACTTATTTTACAAGTCGCTTTTGAGCTCTGCCATAAAGCAGATTATGCGGGCAACAACGACTTAAGCATACGCTGCCAAGGGTCGGTCTAAGGATGAAGTGCAATCCCAGAGGATAACAATTCATTTTATAAAATGTCAACAAGCAAAACCGCTTAACTGACTCACAGACACAGACGCACACATGTGGAGCCAAACTCAATGCCAGAATGCTTACCACATGGCCAGCTGCCAAAACTACCCACCCGACTACTGACTGCTCGACTGCAATTACGTATAAGCACACTAATGAATACATCTTGGGGCAGGACGTTACTTACTTATCCACAACCAGGCGTGTGAGCACCACGTCTCGCTTAAAGAAAACCGGATTGCCAAATTCATGATCGACCGCCTTGTCCATTAGCGGATGCTTGCGAATGAAATTCAACACGGAGTCCGGCAGTGTTGCGGTGTCGTTGTGGCATGTGCCCGGACGTGGATCTGGCACTTTTGAGTTGAGCACAGGCAGCCAGGCGCTATTCGATGACGCTTGCTCTTTAAATTTGCCTGAGGAAAGGGGTTACAGAAAAGGAAAGAAAAAGTGTAAAAACAAATGTGATTTAAGTAAAAATGCTAAATGAGAGCACCAAAGTGCACGGCACAAAAATATCCTGCACTTAATTTATATATGTCAGCACTCTGGGCAAGCCAAAGATAAATTAAAACGCGTTGATTTGTGGCAACCACAGCTCCAATGCAGAGCATAAAAATAAATACAGAAGTTTGTGGTATTATGGTGTTTACACGAACGTTATGTACAATATCATCAAATTATGATTTTCTCAGCACAATAGAACTTTATTATCATTTTGTTCTCCACTTGTTGTGGAGTGCTAATTATTTTCCTTCCTTATTCTTAAACCGCTTTTAAAAATAGACTTTAAATGGAACTAAGACTTCAAAAAAAAATCCTACAACATCTTAAAAATATTCCGAAATCCGCGTATTTTTAATACTTGCAAAAGTTAACATCTGACTATTTAGCCGTTTGATTTACGATGACAAACCATGCCTGCTTGACATCAAAATGATTATACTAGACTCGCCAATCGCTTGGGCCATGTCCAGTCTGTTTATTCATTTCATAGATGTTGCACAATATAAACATTTTTACCAATTCTCTCTGTGTTTTATCACATTTTTAACCGCATCTTTAAACTTGACAGGATGATCCGTCAGGGTTATACAAATTTAAAAATTAGAAACCTTTGCCAATGATTTATATTATTTGATATGAAATAAAGCAATTAGGGTAACTATCGGTATGGTAGGACGCCGATGGCGCGCTCAACTGAAAGTGGGGGGTTCGACTCAACACAGCAGCACTAATGCAATTGCCTAGCACTGACATAGCTAGCAAAAAGACTATTTGCTCAAACAAATCTGTTTTAGTTACATAAAAGTCCGTTTAGATTCGACTTTAAACTGTAGGCCCCTTCTGTTCTCTTCGAAAAGTTTTTAATAGAGATATAGTTATAGACTTAAAGACAACAAAATGTGATTTAAGTAAAATCACTCTCTCTCTTTGTGAGTAAAAAGTGATATTTTTGTGCTCCGGCTTATTTATTCTATTTCGCCCATTTTACTTAATCTATAAATTTGATTTAAAAAAAAAACATATTTAGTGCTTGCTTAAGTGCATTTCAATCATTGCAAGTCAATCATTGCAACAGCATATTCGGTTTTAATTAAAATTGTGTTTACAAAATTAAGACAGAAAAAATAGTTTTGGCACATTTTTGTTGTTGTACTCACTACTTCAATTGTTTTTGTTGTCTGCTCAGTTGCTTTTAAAAAATTTTGTCTACTCTCCCACTCTATCGTGCTCTATATCTTGAACTTAGCGTGCCTTTCTTTTGTTGTTGTTAAACAATTTTAAACGGGCCTTTCTTGCGAGCCTAATCGTGCATTTCGTTTTGTGCTGTGCTCTTCAATCATATATTTGTTGTTGCGCCGTGCATATAAACCCATAACTCCCGAATTAATATACTCTACAAGCGGTCCACCCCCTTTTTCAATTAAGAACGCAAAAGGTTGAGTCTTAAGTCTGGGTAAGCACAATTAAAAAAAAAAAAATTACAAGAGGTAGCTGCCTGGCACTAATTCGACTTTATTAAGAATTTCTATATACATATTATTCTGCGAGGATCTAAATTTTAGAAGCCTAAGTTATTTTTGTTTCTAAATAATGGAAAATTGAACAATTTTTGTCAATTTTTTGGTAGCCAAAAAGTTTGCATGAATATATTGAGTTTTAATGAATATATTTCAAACTTCAAACTGTGCAGATTTTGAAAGAACCTTGGATGATTTCGAAACTATAATACTAAAGTCTATATATTCAAAAAGTCATCTGTAAAGTAAACTACTCTCATAGAGTATCTGATCCTACCCCGATTAAAACGGAGGTAAGGTGGGGCTGTCGACTCTTCTCTTAAAGACAACAAAATAAATTGCTAAAATGTGCTTTCAACCGAAGATGATGTTTGATTGTTCAATACTAGATGCTTAATAGACATCCTCACAACAATCTGGCAAGAAGAAGCTAGGTTGATAAATAATAGAATATTATTATGTGTAGCGCATACGGTACTCAGTTTGTCAATTTTTATATTAAAGCATGATAGCCAAAGGCCTCAGTAGCCAGTGCTTACTCATGTTAGTTATAATTTTACTTATAAGCAGCATTTATAAATATTTATTTAATAATAAAATATTAAAGTATGATGAGTAAAGGTTAAACTTACTTAAAGCAAATTTGTCAACTCTCTCACATGTATTTGCTTTGTTGTCGCTTTCGCGCTCATTTTCAGTCTTGCTGACTGCATGTCTTATTCATGCAAAGAAATGTTAGCTGGTATTCTGTAAAATCACATAACGTATAATCAAAGCAATATCTTCCTACGTTTGCTCAATAATCTTTCTTAAGAAGGTCTAACCTAAACGCAACTATATCTAAGCTACATATATGCAATTGAAAGACTCTACACTTTTCTATTGATGCGACACTTGGAAGAAGTGTGTCGAAGAAGTATTATTGGACAAGCTGCCCAATATACGAAATGCGATAATGCAAAAGCAATTAAATCTGCGGCGCACAACAAGCATGCGCCTTCCATAAGATGAAGACATCTGATTAAATGAATATTCTGTGATGGTAATTATATCTAAAATCACACGATTGTCAAATTCCGCATTACCGTTCGATTTATGTTGATGACTTAGGTTCTATGCTCCTTCACTTACAATATTAGAATAAACATATTTCCATAGTAGAGTCTTACTTTTGTATGCATAAAATACAAATTTTATCAAGCTGCAAACGTCCTAATATTTCCTATATTTTTTGTGCCATCTCGCAAAAACATTGCAAATCATGAAAGTATTTACGTTCTAGATCTGATTCAGGTCAAAAGCTTGAAACTTTTTTATTTGCTAAACAAAAAAAAAAAAAACTGCTTTTATTTCTGTCGCCTCAACTTTAATGTACTTAAAATGTTGCAGCATAATCATTTGTTTTCATAATTAATTGCTATGACTTACAACATTTTTAACGCGAATATTTTATATATAAATTTATGTATTTGTTTGTGTATGTGTGAAGGATATTTTGTAACATGCCCGCAAAGTTTTCATAATGAATTTTAAGTGCATGCCAGATTTTTTTTTAGCAGCCATTGCCCGGAAGCGCTGTGTCTGCTCCGTCGTAGAATGTGGATCTCATTCCGACAGTTTTTCCAACTGTCTATCAGTCTTGGCACCACTCCATGCTCACACACACACACACTTACTCATACCGACCAACACCCATACAAAATTTTATGGTGTTAATGAACCTTTCAACCAAGTACTAAGAGCTGTTGCTGTCGTTGTGGGGATCCTAAAAAGTTTATAGCATCGGGCGAATGGTTTTTTGTTGTTTGTGTAGTATGTAAATGTTGGCATCACTGTTTCAACTTGTTTTTGGCAGCCTAGATAAATACGTCAGTATTTTTTCCTTCATTTTTTTTTGACTTTAGTGAGTGCACATACTCGTTTTCCACTCGCTTTTTAACATCACTCTACTCTATATATGACAACTTTGTTGACAACAAGCAACAACAAAAAAAATCAAAATGGAACTGGCACTCGTAGAGATAAATACTAAAACTAGAGAATAAACTTTGATCTTACTTTTGGAATTTTGAGTTATTAAATCTCGATGAGAATGGACAAACTTAATTAAAACTGGCATATGTTATGTTACTTTGCCTATGACCGACAAAGCGATCTTAATTCCACAGATTGAAATCGGAACTTTTTTGTGTCCTCCAGAGAGTAATGAAAATGGAGCAATTTCTGTGGCTAAAAACGATGTCAAAAGTAAATGCAAAAGTAAATCTTGAATTAAACTTCATTTTAATAAGGTGTAGGGAAAACCCTTTAATATTTTTCCCTTTGGATATTAAGATTAATAAAGTTCTTTATATTTTAACAATATCTTTTTTTTGGGGGGACCTTTTCAACGTAATAGCATAGATGCGGTTTTATTTTTATTTGTATAATAGCCACTTCTGATGCTTTTTCGAAAATATTTCAAAACTACAAAAAATTATATGATGTGAGGGCTGCCTTTTATTTGTATAACTTTAATCGTTGGTAATTTGCTAATAAATTGCACGTGGAGGATAGGCACGTGTTAGACGATTTCTGCATCGCCGGCACCGTCAAGCACTGCATTGGTGCGAGTATCACGGTTGATTTACGTGATTCTTTAAGCTTCTCTTCAGTCTTGGGTTTCATAGATTCAGGCGAAACAACAGTCGGAGTGATATCAGCAGATTGTGCCTGTACAGCTGCTGCTGGTTGCGGCAATTCCAACTCATCCATGTACAAAGCTGAGAAAATCAATTGTTTAACGAACTCAGCGCGATGTATTAAGAAACTGTGTCGCTGCTCAGCATTTTCTTCTGGTTCAGGATTGAGTAATTTATAACACAAGAAACGTTTTCGTTCCTTTTCGCGTTGCTGTGAGTTCGATAGCAGAAATCACTAGGCTATATTTTCCATTGTAAAATTAATAAATTGTGCTACTTTCCAAAAATGAATGTAAACGATTTTTTAACCCTCCGTTGTGCACCCGGGTCTGGCCAGACATATTACATATATTGTTTATATTTTACAGAGCAACTTGTGCTTCCAGGTGCCGTCCTAAAATTTAATTCTCTATCGATCTATCAAAAAATATTTTTTGAAACGTCCTTCGAAATTATAGTAAAAAGGATTTAAAAAAAACCCACCTTACTTTGTGCGCCCGGTGTCTGGACAGATCCCTATATCTTTAAATGCATTAGTATGGGAATATATGGAACTCTCAAATGCATTTATATAACAAGCAGGTAAATATTTTTTGTTTCTCATCTTTCTCATACGTTTCCAAATATGTTGAATTACCTATTCAAGAAAAAAAATATCCGAATAGATTTTGGTTCGAAAATGAAAGACATTTTTTCTTTCGATTATTTTTTTTCTGTATTTTGGATCATTTGAACGTAAAGATACAGGGGTCTGGCCTGACACCGGCCGCACAAAGTAAGGTTTTGAAAATGGTGCACAATGGAGGGTTAAAGTGTGCTCCAAATCAACTGGACTCCCAAAATGCTTGAGGCTGTTCTAATTGCCCTAAAGCAATGTCAGTTCGAATGCGCTAAAGCAATGGAATGAAAGACAAAATTTATTCTTCCCTATTTTTCAAGTTTATTTTAGTTTTGAAGATAAGATGTGGCAATACGGTTTAAATGGACATTTTCCCCATAACATTTTAAGAAGAAGAATCCAGCAGGTATTTCAAACTCGGACATTTGTACATTGACAACATTCACATCGTGAGCATTTTTACACGTACACTTTTAGTCCCTGATAAAACTAATAGCAAATAATTAATTTAATTTTGAGCGAGCAGTGTGTCAACTAAGTGATTCTTTTCCAGCTATATCGTAAGACTTTTATAAAAATGATAACAGAAGACATAAAAAAAAAGTGGAAAGTGCTGTTGATTTACTACTATCAATCGAAGCCGCACCAATTTAAGGATCGATATTAAAATCGACACCGAGAAAACCAATACCAAATACCAATCAAACTCATATTTCGAGACAGAAATCCTACGAATACACCTAAGCCGTGGACATTTAACAAGAGGCCAATAATAAAAGAGTCCATGCCTTGCAACTGAAAACGTAAACAGATAGAAACTGAGATTGACCCATGAAAATTGGAAATCAATTTTTCAATCTCAGGTTAAACTTTTACAATCGTCTTGACGTGCACTCGATGAATTGCAGGAATAATCAAGCAATCTTTGGTCAGGCATCAACGCATAAGCAACCTTTTGGAAGTGGAGACCCCAAGTGGTTTCATTTTGTTTTTACTTACAAAAGGCATGAGCCGGTATTTTCAAGAAATGCTGTCTATATTTCAGCAAAAAACTCATTATTAATAGCGGAATAAGAATAAGAAAAGCTCAAAATTAATTTGTTAATTTTGTCTTTTATTGGGTCGTACTCAACTGATGATGCTTGCAAAATATTCTTATCGAAAATGCTCGACCTGGCTAAAATGTGGCCACAATAAGATGGTGCCACATTGCAAACAAAAATATGAAACAATGGCTCAATGAAGAGGAGCGACCAAATCAGATGCTGGCGCATAAGTTGCAGAGAGAATGCCAAAGTAAAAAATTCAATTTTTTTCTTTTGAAGAATCTCTTTAAAAATTACTCCTTATGGACCATTCTATACGCGCAGAATCCCGCCAGAGATCAATTTAGTTTTTAAATTTCTTCGAATTTAGATACCAACACATGCTTCACGCCTTTTACCTAAATTTATTTCAGTTTCTATTGCGAGGCAATAACTTTGAAATATTTCGCATCCACTGACCCGCACTGGAAAAATTTTACAAGTCCTAACTGCCAAGTTAATCGTATTCTCAAACATCGCTTATCAGTAGTAACAATTTGGAAATCAACCAAACAGTGACGTGACGAAAGCGCAGAGATTATTCGTTTCTTAAGTTTGCATGCGGCAATGTCGCAGCAACTGGAGGAAAGTTTGTTGCTTGCACCTGTCATGCATATCTTGTTACACGTCGGTTGTGATTGCGTTGCATGCAAACCGACAACCTCGAATGTCAGCAGATTTCATTTGCTGATGCGGCTGCCAAGACGCATTTCGGAGGACTTGCGCACGCTGCTCTGTATGTATGTATGAAATGCATTTAAAAAAAAAAAAAAAAAAACAAACAAACAGCAGAAAGAAAAACACACAACAAAAAAAAATGTTTAAAAAACGTTTTAAGGCCACAGTGAGGCCAAAAGCACAGAACATCAATTTAATGCGCACCATTTAACGCTAAAATACCAAAGCGGCGCACACGACAACCCCACTATGGGGAATCCTACACACAGACGCACACACACAAACACACCATTGAACACCTGCGTCGGAACGTAATTTCTTCCGGCAACAACTTCAGCTGGTGCAACGCTTGCTGGCTTACGGAATATGGCAAAAGAAGTCAAACATGGCCGCATGCACGTACGTAAAATGGCGCCGCTGAGAATTATTGCAAATGCAATAAATCTTACACACTCACACACACACACACACAGCAGGACATAGATCCTTTTAGGAGACATAGAAATAGCTGCTCACCTTCAAAGGCCGCATTAATGTCGCGTATATCGTAGCTGCACACTGCCGAACCAATCAGACCATTTGTGTTCGTGGTAAACGTGGCATAGAACTTGCTATCATCGTTGGGCATCTTATAGACGGATTGTATTTCATTAAAGTAAAACGGAAACTCGCTGGAGATGCTGCAGTTGAGTCTGGCCTTCAGATACGTGGCCCAGTTCTGGCTGATCATATACTTGCCACCGCGATCGTTCTTACATACCCTCGCAACGCGAGAATAGACCGCTTTGCCACAGTTGATGTACTCCACGGCGTGTTCGCGAAAAAAGAAATAGACAAATTCACCGATATCAAACGAGCCCACAAAATTGGGTTCTATTGTCAAACGGTGTGCAGACGCAAGTGTTAGTTGGTGCCTGTAAACTGAGTTAGCTTACTATACTTACTATCCAACAGCTTGGAGTCGTATTTAACAGTGCGCTTAAAGTTGGCCTCCTTGCGCCCATTGGTATAGTTGTAGAGATCCGAGCGGAATATAACCGAGTCGGCCTTGGTGAACTCGGCATTGGTGCCAGCGTACTGTGTATGAAAAGTGGAATGTTTGTAATGTTTTTGTTTTATTTATTTATTTTTTTTTTTTATTAAGTCAGCTACTACTGCTGCTGCTGCTCCTTTACTCGTTTTCTTAGTTAGTTTGGGCAAAAATGAATGCCAAATATTTGACAAATTTGATTTGACTTGAGAAAAACGTATTTATATAACGTAACGCAAGCACTAACATTTCGTATCAAGTATACGACTGGTAGGCGATGAAACAGAACATACACACACGAACGCACGCACGCATACAATTACGCATAAAGTACGTGTACGTGCTTTGGTATTGGTGTGTGCGTGCGTGCGGGTGTGTGTGTGTGTGTGAGTTGCTTTAATTTAATTTCAGCTGCTTTATTGCGAGTCTTTTTAAATTTTCCATAGCTCTGAAACTTTGGTACTTCTCCGTCCTATTTTGGGCCCTTTTGCTTCCAATCCCATTGCCATTCCCAAGCTCATTTTCGTTCGCCTCCTATGCTGTCTTACTGCTTTCGTCCTGCCTTCGTTCTGCTGACTTCCTGGCATAACCTCACCCAACCCCACCACCACCACCACCACCACCACTACCAATACCCGACTGACGCTTTCTTTACTTTGCGTTACTTTACTTTTGTAATTTTATTACAATTGACATTTTTCTTTTTCTGTTGCTTTATGTAGCTTTTATTTTTCCTTCCGTTCTTTCGCATTGCCGTAACTTTGACTTACCAAGGCGGGCAAACCGAAGGGATTTCCTTCTTCCACATAGACAGCGGTTGAGTTGTCAGCGGGATCATAGGGACACTTGCCAATGCCTAAACCAATGCCGGGCACGTATTGGGATCTGGGTAAATGTGTTAAGTTTGCCTGTGGATTAAGGATAAAAATGTAACGAAACGAAAGAGACGAGAGCAGAGTGTGAGTAGAAAGCGTTAAATTAGTTGACTTTAATTTGGGAGCATTTCACAGAGCTTGAGAACAACGGCTTGTCAGGCTCTAGGCAAAATTAACCTAAAACTTGACTGACATTACCAATTACAACGACAACAACAAAACTCTCGTCGACTGGAAGGTCGATTTTTTTTTTGTTTGGCAACCTTTTTGAAAAGGTTTGCAAAAGGTAACTGCGGTTACCTACTAAGTGTAGATATATACATATTCATACATTGTAAATTGAAGCACTTACGTTTATGACAAAGTCCTTGGGATTGTGCGCATTTGTGCCGCAAACATAGAGACGATGTCCATTGAAATTCATGGGTTGTATGACGCGTATGTGATTACGGCACTCCACCTTCTTTACAGGCATCCATGTTGTTGGTCGAAAACAAAAAATGTTTAAAGTAAAATGCAAAAAATTGTTTTCATTTTAATGAAGGGAAAGAATGAAATAAAAAGGCGCTGCATGAGTTTCAAGTCCGAAATTGCTTATACAAATATATATATTATGCATAAAATTTTGTTCATTGACTGGATTTGTAATAAAAATAAAATTATTTTATGAAACAGGTTTTATACGCACCTCTCGTTTGCCCTTGGATACGCAATTAAGTATGTCCGAGCCGGTGGGTTCCAGTATCAGGACATCGCGCTATATGAAAGTGAAAAATAAAGTGTTACTAAATACTCGATGTCTTTAAGACTTTAAAAGCGAGAATAATGATTGCTGCTCTTCGGCGAGTCTTGTGCCTTGACACGATTAGCTAATATTTCGCAAGTTTATTGAAAGCGTGATAAAATTTCATGCTTATCAGCCAAAAGGACGAGACAGCAGGCAACAACAAAAGCCCGCGCAACAATTGAAAAATGGCTGCCTGTTCGTGTGTATGTGTGTGGGTGTGTGAATATCTGTGTGCGTCTTTGTGTGTGTGTGCATTTGTATGTTTGTCTGTGTGCTTTATATAAACGCTTTTATACAAAAAATTGTCGCACACGAATGGAAACAAGCACAAGAACGCGCCACAACCACGTACAATCAATGAGAGCAGCCGCCATTTTAAACACGTATATGGATGTGTGCGCGCGTGTGCGTGTGTGTGTTTGCG
This sequence comes from Chymomyza procnemis, assembly GCA_035046065.1. Lineage (NCBI taxonomy): Eukaryota > Metazoa > Arthropoda > Insecta > Diptera > Drosophilidae > Chymomyza > Chymomyza procnemis. Next base: position 1,575,251 of record JAWNOJ010000023.1, on the reverse strand, counting down.
TCTGTGTTTGTTGTTTGTTGTTTTTGCTATTATTGGCATTTTTCTCACGTTGCGCATTTGTTTATTTAATTCGATTTTCCATGCTTGAAATTTTTGAACATTTGAAAAATGTTATTTAAATTTTGCAAGTTAAAGTCATTTCTTCAGGACGTCTTTTTTTCACTTGATACTTAACTTAGCTAGTTGACTGCAATTGCCATGACACATTTACCAGCATATCCTGTGCAAGATTGCCTAACGCCTGGACATTCAAAGCTTCTAAGTGTTTTGAGTGCTTGAAGTCAACTTGAAATGCAATTTGTGCGGAATGGAATAAATGAATCGAATGCAAGAAGAAAATGTGCTGGAAAAATAATTGCAGCTGGAAGCGTTTGATATATGGACCACGCAACGAGGCGAATATTTCTTAAACACGCAGAGAGCGAGCGAAGAGAAATGCATTGAACTTGAAACGGAAACGGATATTGATGGCTGAAGACAAAGTCATTAAAGTACAATTGTCAACTGAAAGCACTTCAGAGCGAATAACTCAAGCCAGCAAAGCTCAAGCGAGGCCGAGAGAATCAACTCCCACTCTGTCGTATCTCTAGTGCTCTCCAATGATATGTGACCATTTATTGAGTCATTAAATTGGCCACAATAATGTTATTTGATGGAATAGATTACTAAAAATATCTCTTCTTCACTCAGATAGTCTCTCGTTTCATTACAATCTTGAACTACTTTAAAACGCATTTGAAAACAAACAAAAGATTATACTACCTTCGTTTGTGGCGCATTGTCAATTGTCAATACGCTAAGGTGTCTCCAAGTGCAATATGCTCAATTGATTGGTTTCTTGTGTATGTGGGTGTATGTGTGGGTACGTGTGTGGCGGGAAATTGCTCTCATGTCTGGAAAATGCAAATGCAACGGCCAAAAGGAAAATCTACAAATGTTGCCAAGTATGTGTGTGTGTGTGTGTTTCTGTGTATTGTCGATTTATATGCAATCCTTTGCTCCTTCTCTATACCAAAGTTGTTGTACACTTCTTTGTGCATGTTTTCGTTTTTTTTCCATTTTCTTTTTCAAATTTTCTTTGCTTGTTTTTCTTTTCTTTTATTTTTTTGTATTTATTTACAGTTGCAACAACTGTTGTTTTACTTACCTCACATATAGATTGACTTATGTTGCGCAGATTGAGACGAAAGATGCGATCCCTAGAAAGAAAATATAAATAAATTTTTTATTTTATCTTATTTTTTAACATTTCAAATGTGAGTAAAAAATACAAGGAAACTCTATACAAGCCACTAAGTGCTAGAAGTTGAAATTGTGAAGAAAAAATATGAGAAAGCGATTGCAAGAAATGCTTATATAAGATTATTTACTTCGCTGCATTAAATTATTAAATATCGCAATTCGTTAAGCACAAGCGATATGCCTGCTTCGTATAGAACGGATTTAAGGATAAGTTTATTTGAAGAGTTCTTAAATCCGAAAAATAAATTTCCAAGACCAACAATACTAGAAAAATGCTGGGTACTGTCTTATGCAGACCAGAGCGGACATAAAATGGAGTTTCTAAGAAAGTCTTATTTCCGCACAAAAACTTGACAAAACTCGTACAATTGTTTTAAAGTGTAAAACCGTTTTCTTGATTGAGTTCTTTTGGGACACATTTGTCTGAGATTCTAAGGTGATTTAAGGTGTTTTTTTTGTGTTTGGCTTATGGTTGCCTTCGTTTCATTGGTTTGGTTAAGTCGACTTATTTTATTGAGATTATTTTTATGCAAACAGTTTTTCAATGGGACCACTATTTGTTTTCCTCAACTAAAACCCTAACCCGAAAACTATACGAAAAAGTGCTCGAATCTATTTTAACACGAAGTTACTGTTTGCTTTTCTATTTTGTTCGTGTATTGTATAGTCCATTCAACAATTATTCAGCAACGTGCTTACAATCCTTGAAAGCATAGGGGAACACTGGGCTGACATATTCGGATAGAAATAATTCACAGGCCTTTGTAGAACGATAAAGCTAACGCTTATACAGATACATCTGCATATGTGGTGTTCGAGAGAAAATTAATTTGCAAAATATCTGGTTAAATTTCTCTTGGGCATCGCTTTCAGATGAACCATGCCGTACAGTGCATTATAATGCAACGCCTACATTGGCTAGACCAGCACATGCGTAGCGATGAAGTAGGTATTCGATAAGAAAATCGTAGTGAGAAGTGAGAAGGCAAAGAGAACGACTTAAACTCCAGTGGAAAAACTAAAAGAATAAAGAGAACCTATCTTCTATTCGTATATATAATTGGAGTAGGTGCGTGCAAAGTGGGAGCGCCTGATAAAAGTTGATGTAGTTGGATTTCGGGGTCCCAAGGACACCTAAAATAACAAATATAATAAAACGTTTGAAGTATAAATGAACTACTGATATAACACCCTGCCTTTACTTTCTCGCAGAAGATGCTTATTATTTTCGGCGAAAGACATATATTATTTGCCTTCACAACTGTCTTAGCTTATTTATCAATAAGAATTATCAAGGAGTTCGGTAAGAGTGCCGAAGCACTTTATTACAATTTCACCCAAAGCTGACCGACTTGAGAGTTCTTTTAATTTTATATTTTTATATTTATTTTTATACCTTAGATCGCCGCTCACGAGCATTTAAAACATTTAACCATATTCTCCTACCCTATTATGTTTTTTTCAACTATAGGAATGGATGCCTTTGGCTAGCAAGTAGCTTGTCGAGACTAGCATTATTTCAGCAAACTAAAATTATTGCAAAAAATATAGCTAACTAAATTCTTCAAAACAATAAAAAAGAAAAACACTCAGAAAATGTTTGATGTTCAATTCGAAATTCCATTTATTCAATATTTTTTCCCCCAATACCATATGTCTCACATCACCTTAACCTTACGTACGACGAGTGCGCGAATGCAGATTGACACTCGAGCTAATCCCAAAATCGTGCCCTGACGCATGATAAGTTAATGCCAACGTCAAATTCTACAATCAGCTGCACGTGACATTATGACGTCACATGTATCCACACTCACATATACACTGCTCCACCGTCTTCCACCTTCGCATGTGAATAGTCAGTTTGTCATTTTGTTGGCATTACTGTTAAGCAAGGAACTCCAACTTTGATTCGTGGTGCAACTGCTTTCAGAACAGGATCTTTCCAATTGTCAAGCTGCGAGTGAGCGTGTGTGTGTGTCGAATTGTGGGTTTACCTGCTCTTTGCGATTTTTGAAAAATTGGATTTTCACGGCGAAGAAAAACCAACGACTGCAGCATACTTTTAGGATTTAGCTGTACCTGCTGTGTGGCTGTTGTGTTGTACTGTTTGTGTCGTTTAGGTAACATTTATTGCAATGTCTTGATTGATTGATAGATCGATGTCAGAATGTGTATTCTCTAAGACTCGCACCCAAAGTGCTAAATTAAAGCGTTTGCCTTCAAGTCCTTGCCGTTTTTCAACGGGCTGACAAAAGTTTTTCGCCTGGTAAAGTCGCAGCAGCAGGAAAGGGGCAAAGTGCTGTATTTTATGTAGTTTTGTGGTAGAGTTTTAGACGCTGCCCCTCGACAGCTAAAAGCCATTAATCTTCATTTCCATGTGGCCGCCATCGTTGATGATGCTGCTGCTGCTGCTGCTGCTGCTGCTGCCATGGCGCTCGAGTCAAGTGGTAATTTTAGTTACTTTGTTTGGCTGCTTTTAGGCCAACAGTCAGTCCACCCGTTCGAAAGGAACCTCAACTGTGAAAATGCGGCCATGTCCCAACTTTCTGCAGACAAATGAGCAGACAAACGCGAGCACTGTCAAATTGAGGCTACCAACACACCAAAACAGACCCAACAAAGTGACCCACCAGCACTCGACTCGACTCGGACCACATCAGTGCCCACCCGCTCAGCCCTTTGGCTGGGCTCAGTTCAACCGCACGTCAAAGCATTAATTCATAATTATGTATGCTGACAGTGTTACCAACAACTCTCGACCCAGCCGAGACACATACAGTTTTCACTGTAGTTGTGCGTACGTAAAAAAAAAACTTTACAAAATGAAATATGCGCAAGTAAATGCGTTGAGGTTTTCAAGTAGGTGCCCAGCCGGAAGTGTGCGCGCAGTCAATCCGGAAGTTTGTAATTATTACGCTGGGCGTTTTTGAGCAGAGCGAGAGTTGGTGTCTTGCTGAGTTATGACTACTTGAAATTTTGGCACAGACAACCCCCTAAGTCACTTGATGACTACAACTTGGTCGTAGTAGTTTAAGAATTGGTTTTAGCTGCGAATATTTATAATTGTCGCATTTAAGTAAATCAAGCCAATTAGAAGTTCTTAGAAATATAAGTAGATTCACTTACATGGCTCCAACATAGAGTGCATTTGATCGCTCGTCAATGTAGAATGTTTTGTAGTGCAAAGGTCCACAGCTAAAATCTTTAACATGTTCTGTAAGTAAAGAGAATGAAAGAAGGTTAGTTTGTCTTTTTCTATAACGTGAGTAGTAAGTACATCGCGTATACGCACAGTGACCAGTGACTTGAGCAGGCATTTGGTAAGCATGCTGTCAACAGCCCTTGACTTGAAGTTAATTAAAGTTTAATCTGCCATTAATAGAACTGTCAGATGCAGGAGTGTGCACACGTAGTCGTCACACAATGAACTAATTAAACTATTATAATTTAGCTGGGCAAAGTAAGTTAATTTATGAGCCAAGTTCAAACAAACATTAAAGAGAAAAAAAAAGTCAAGAGGTATAATCAACATACAGTCAGTGTCAAAAGTAAACAACATTAAGTACGAAAACAAAAAACAAAGCATGTTCATGCACATTTGACACTGACACTGATGCTGATGCTGACGCTGACGTTGAGGCTGTAGCTGATGACAATGGCAACAAAATATCAGAACGTCACGTCCCCGAACAATGTCACGTGCTGTAGCTCAAAGCTGACGCCGGTGTAGACGCCTTGAAGTTAGTGGGCCATTAACCAAAGATTGAGGCATTTAGTTGAAATTTTTACGACATTAAGCTGTCAACTAATTTGCAACAATTAGCGAGAGAAAATTCTCCACGAGCTGCATATTTTTACTTTTCTACTTGGCTTTGGCATATACTTTTTCGTTCAGTGTTTGTCAGAGCAACAAATCCTTTGATGGCACGTCAGAAGTCATTTGTGTTTGCTGTCAGGGCGGTCGTTGTCAACTTTATTACGCAAATAATGAGCTACAACAAAATGAGCAACAATGGCGACGGGTAACTCAGTCGGTAGTAGTCATAAAATGTCCAAACAACTCCAGCAACAATACAACATGATCATTAAAAAGGCAGAGCTTTAGGCTTGCGATACGAATTTGAAGTTGGACTCTGCAAACAGGCTCCCGGTGGCGGGCTAGTAGTAATTTGCATAATAACAATGAATAATAAGTATTGCTAATGTCAAATGTTTGTCTATGATCTAGCCCGCCACTGGCAGTAGCTCTATTGTTGAGGCTTTCTGCTGAAATGGCGAAAAATCTAAAGTCCTTTGGTAGCGGACAGTAGTCAGTCAGGCTGCAAGGCAAAAAGTCGACTGACCCTTATGCAAATTAGCATTGGTTACCAGGCAATTGCTGATACACGACAATGAGTTGCAGGCAAGGCATAAAAATAAATCTCTTTGTTGGTTTTCTGCTCTAAAATACTCTCTTTTTTTTTACAAATCAATGTAGGCTCTTTTATATATCTGTCATTTGTTTGTTTTTAGAATGGCTCTTACGAAATTAATTTGTGATATGCAGAAGCATACTATGTAAGTATTAGATGACTCTATTATGTTAATTCTACCTTTGTGTTTCCAGTGCAGCAGCAATAAAATACCAATACAATGTACGATCGGAACACTCAATTAACAAAATTGTTGATCCTGTCAAAAATAAGGTAAGCCATAAGCTAATTCCCTTCTCACAATACAATCTAAACCAAGCTCTCACTCAGGGTCTTGCTTTCACGATGCTTGAACGCCATCGACTGCAATTACAAGGACTCTTACCATGCTGTTTTCGAGAACAAGAACAGCAGGTTTGTATGGTTCGGGACAGCTTTTTTAGTTGTAAATCACCACTAAGTAAATATATTTACTTGCACGCGTTGCGAACGCGTAACCAGAGTTTGTTCTATCGCTTTATTAGCGAGTACACGGCGGAGGCATTGCCCATTCTGTACACACCCACAGTGGGCTTGGTTTGTTCCAAGTATGGACAGCTCTTTCTAAACTCAATAGGCATGTTTATATCAAGCTTTGATCGTGGCCACATACTGGACGTGCTCAAAAATTGGCCAGAGCATGATGTACGCGCCATATGTGTTACAGATGGCGAACGTATTCTGGGCTTGGGCGATTTGGGTGCTCATGGCATGCCCATACCCATTGGAAAGCTACTACTTTATACATCGCTAGGTCGTGTGCCGCCGCAATATCTGCTGCCTATTACTTTGGACCTTGGCACGAATAACGAGCTAGTCCGTTCCGATCCCTCATATATTGGAACACGCATTAAGCGTTTAAAAGACAACGAGCGTGATGAGTTTATGAAGGAATTTATGGAGGCTGTGGCTACGCTCTGGGGACACAAAACGCTGGTACACTTTGAGGACTTTGCCACGCCCAATGCGTTGCGCTTATTGCGAACATATCAGAAAAAGTATTGCTGCTTTAATGACGATGTCCAGGGTACCGCGGCTACAGGACTAGCCGGCATGCTTGTCATAGAGCGAGTAACCAAAAAGAAACTAGAGGATCACGTGGTTCTTTTCGTGGGTGCGGGTGCTGCATCCATTGGCATTTCTTGCATACTGCTAAATGAAATAAAACAGAGGGGTATTAAAGAATCAACGGCCGTGAAGAATATATATATTTGTAATGAACATGGCTTGATAAACAAGCAGAGCCATAATGTACCACCTGATTTGAAACCATTTTTAAAAGATGAGCCAATGTCTAAGGAATTGCTGGAATTGGTGAAAAATATAAAGCCGTCCATATTATTGGGTGCCACCGGCCAAGGCGGGCTATTTTCTGAACCAATACTGCGCTCAATGGCCGAAAATCATGAACGTCCCGCTGTATTTGCCATGTCCAATCCTACCAACAAGTCTGAATGTACCGCCGAGCAGGCTTATACTTTCACAGAGGTAAGCTGAAGCTAATTGTATGAGTCAAGTCTTATGATAAATGTATGCAGGGACGCGTATTATTTGCCTCGGGATCACCATTTCCGCCGGTACTAATAAACGATCGTACTTATGTGAGCGGTCAGTCGAACAATAGCTTCGCCTTTCCAGGCATTGCTATGGGAGCCATAAGCGTGCAACCGCAGTATATACCAGACGAAGCTTTTCTTGTTGCAGCCCATACGCTGGCCAAGAATACATCGGAGGAAAATATAGCCCGTGGCACTATCTATCCCATCATTACTGACGCCCCGAAAGTGTCCTTTAATATAGCAGTTGACGTGGCGCAGTTTTTAATAGACGAAGGTAACTCTGAGAATTATTTCAGTTATTTTAGCATTAATTTTTAATATAGGTGTGGCCACTTTGTATCCGTTGCCCGATAATGTATGCGAATATATAAAAGCAAATCAGTACAGCACGGATTATAGCTGCTCGTTACCGCCAGAATGGAGTTATCCAGAAGCAGATAAACAGTGAATTACACTTTTGATATAATTTAAAATAAACTTTATTGCGAATATTATGGTGCAGGTTGGCACCAAATTGAGCCAAACTCGTGCTTTTTTTTTCGAAGATAGAACGTAGCTATATTTATTCCAAACATGCCATTTCAAAAAAAACTCCTCGAGGTCTCCAAAATAAGTTGGCATGCTAAAGGAGTTGGCTAACCGTGTTCAGGGTTGTATGTTAAGGAAGCAGCAGTAACAAAAGGATACCCGAATGGCACCATTTTAACGTCATTATTGTCTGTCAACGGTGCGTTAACATATGCTTCAACAAATTGTGAACCAACTTCCACGCCCCCTAACACCGCTGTGTGTGTGTGTGTGCGTGTGTATATGTTGATTTTCATTGTATTTTGCATATAAAGAAGGACAAAATGTATGCTCACCAAAAAATTTCAATCATTTTGCCATCCATCGTTGCGTTCCGTTTTTTTTTTTTATTTTGTGCTCGCAAGAGAAGGAAGAGTGAAATACTTTTGGTCTCTACAAATATACACATTTGCCAGTCTGAATCCCTCTTTAACTTCACATCACTACACTTGAGCTCCCGCCACACTCCCACACTCCACACTGGCTCCCCATCTAGCCTGCCCTCTTTTTGAGTAAGTGTGTCCATGCATACATTAAAAAGCAATTGGTGTTAAAAGAGCAGTCAGGCAGTTGCACGTTCTCGGCCTGTCTATCAATTTTTTGGTATGCGTCCAAAGCTGCCAGCGTCAACCAAGTAACAAGAAGCAGAAGCAGAGTAGCACAAGCAGAAGCAGAGGGGGGGGGGGCGAAAAAAATGGCGAAATCATTTTCTTCAACTGACAGCTGTCAAAATATTTGCTCTCTGTCAATGTGCGTCGCTGTTGTTGTGACTGGGCGTGCAACATCTTCGATTTCTTGCGACACTCTCTGCATGGATATTCTTTGTGCGCGTGTCTGTGTGTGAAGTGTCCTTGCAAATTTCATTTTAATATTCATTACTTCACACTTTAATGCCAAAAGTTGGCACTGCCAAGTGAACTGAATCCATTTGCCCATCGACTCATTTTTCAGTTGCCATTTTGTTTTTGCCTCCATTTTATGTTTTTTGTTTCTTTGTAACCTTTTTAGTCCTTCCCGTTGCTGTTGCTCAGCGCCCACACACACACATACACATCAATCAAATATCAAATGTAAATAATAAAAAATTCGATTTTCTTGTTTATTATGACCTTCATTTGTTAAACATGAAACGTATCATAAAGCAGAACTTAACCTATTTCTAAGTCGGTCATAGTCATTGGGTTGCGCTTGACTAAGCTGGGAAGTACATAAAATATATATTATATATATATATAGGCTTTAAATCTAATTCAACTTGAGGCTTGACTCTACAAGTGGTTCCATATCGACATGCCGCATCTAACTGCCACATTTGAGTAAAACCAGTTGCCATGGCTTATAGAATTTAATTGCCCATAAAAACTGTATATCTTTGGCATTGTCTGTGCGAGTGTCGTAAATTTCAAATGCGATTCCCATCGTCGATTTGAAGCAAAGATAGAAGCCAAAAAATAAAATTTAATGCCAACGCTAAAGGTTAAAGGCAATGTTTTCCTTATTTTTGCCAGTTCCATTTAAAAATTTGAATTTTATGATGCGTCAGCATATAAATTATTTTTTATACATTTGCAGTTAGATAGAAATGATGGCCCATGGCGTAGCTGGCGGATTGCAGCAACAAGTCTCAATATCCAAAGGCAAGTGCATTTTAAATGGCATCAAAGCAGGCCCGAATAGCATCGACAAAGTTAAGAGCCAACTCTGTTTATGTGTTAAGTAATTTCAATTGCAGTATTATTTATGTTCAGCTTTTGTAGGGCCTCAACAAAGTGGGTCAAATGCAATGGCGTGTTTGTTGTGGGCATCATCAAGCTGCCACATTCGTCCACATTAATTATGCAAGCCATATTCCAAACTGCCAATTCGAATTGATTGCATTGACTAGGCGTATGCGTAATATTTGTTTAAAGCAATTCAAATAGTTCAGGTAAATATACAATATTTTAAGTGTTGTTCAATTTTCAAGCACTAAATATTCAACCAGTATAAGGTATTATTTCGAAGTTGTATTTGCACAAGGAAAATAGGTCAAACTATTAAAAGGCCATTGGCCAAGGCACTTAAGTCGCGTAGATAGGGTATAGAGTATGGCACTTGACTGTGTACATTCGATAAGTGGCCTTAATAAACACAAAAGCCTACTTAGCCGTTGCTGAAATTGCAAAAGATTTTCATTTATCTGGCAGAGAAACTTTTTACTTTTCCGCATAAGACACACACACAAACACACACGCGCACAAAGTTAGTGTAGAGGCAGATGAAGGCGAAGCTGAAGCTGAAGCTGAAGAAAAAGCGAAGCACTTAAATCCATTTAAGCGAATTTTTCAAGCATTAAATTTGCGTTTACGTTACGTATACTTAACTTCCAGCGGCAACGGGCCGTCAACATAGCAACTAAGAAAAAACAAGACGGCAAAATGAGAGACCTTTGAGGCAAAGTGCTCGACAGCGGCCAGCTGGAGTGTTGCTGTCAGGTGTGCCTAGACAGTCGGATAAAAAATAGTCCTTCTTTATACACTGCAAATTTAGGGTCATAGCTAACAACGACGAAGCTTTGGCTCTAGCGCAGTTTAGGCACGAATTTATTTACTGCCCCAGCTTGAACTATATGTATGTCTCATATCCTTTACGTCCAGCCGTTAATAACTTAAACGATCGGCTTGTTTGTCTTTCTTTTGCAACCTATTTTCCGCATTTCTGTTTCACATTTTGGAGACTATGCCAAATTTTGTATTACCTCGAGTCAAGTTTGCTTTTCAGCCATTTTTTCTATTTTTTCTATTTTTTGTTTTAAAGCAAAATATTCTTATCATTACTTTGCATACCACCTACAGTATTTTGCTATTTACGTGAAGTTACTTTTGGCAGCAGGAGAAAGAAAGACCGAGCGACTTAGCGACTGACTCAGCTTTTTATGATTATTTGAGTCTACATCAATGTTGTCGCAGTTTTCGTCGGTTTCGGATGCTTACGTTTTAAGTGCGCATAATTTTTTACGGCATTAATTTTACAATGATTGAGTTTCAGCACATTACGCATACGCCACGTTCTGGGCTGACATCTGTCAACTAAGGCGATGTGTGCTGTGGCAAAAGGTGCTTTAAAAATAGTTGAAGAGAAACGAAAATGTCAACTTTATTAAGACAAATGTGCAGGCCAGAGAGCATGAGCATTCCGAGCTCAGACAGTGCATGGCATAGCCAAAGCATAATGAATTACAATGGAAGCTATGGACGTGGCAGCACAAGTGAAGTTACCAGCTTCTACTTGGCGTAGTCTGTTCATTTGTGTGTCAACTTACCGGCATTTCACTCAATTCACTTTGTAAAAATTTTTAAATTTCTAGCAGTTGCGAATGCATGCAAAAAGCTTCAAATCTTGGGCTCATGCTGCTGCTACTTTCCGGCGTATGTGCATGCGTAGATAGAGCAAACATTTATACATCATCAAAAGTCGAGTTGATAGTCATGTCCAACTTTATCTCGTAGACCATTGGAATTAGTGTGGGCCGCTTCACTGTGATTGCTCTAATTGAGTTCGTATATTTATTTTCTGAAGCTCCTTAAATCAGCTGCATGCATCTTTGCATCTTCATGGAAAGCCTGAACTGACTCAGTGACTCTCCATACATCAAGCTTATCTGCCCAAAGAAACAGTCGCATAAAATGCTTGCCATTTGCAACTGTCCCTCCTTGGAGCGTTTATCCCTTCATACCCAGCTATCCAGCTACCCAGCCAGCCAGCTATCCAGCTACTTGGCTACTCGGCTAGTCGGTTTGTTATCTGTGCAGCTTAAATATGTGTTCAATGCTTTAACAGCTTCCAGTTGAGCAAGCTTCTGCCGTTTTTGTGTGTGATGATGGTGTTGCATGGGCATAGAATGGCAGGAGCTTGTGGTGGTTGGTCTTGGGCTTGGGGCATATGCAAAGTGTATGCCTTTGGACTTAAATTTGGATATGCCAGAGGCAAGTTTGCTGTGTGCGCTTTGTTCAAGTACATAAACTTTCAGCAGAGACTGCAACAATATGTGTCATGGACTTTAAGTGTGTGTGTGTGTGTGTGTTTATGTGCGAGTGTGTATGTTACAACAACATAACAAGCTGTACAAATAGATGCCGCATAGTAAAAATCCAGTCAGGTGAACAAGCTGCGCCTGCATCCGCGTCTAGCCTTGTTCCTATATAGCTAGAACTGACATATAAGCGCTTGGAATTTGTGTTGAGCACGTTTCCACCTTATGTGGGATTTAGTTTTAGACTTCATTTTACTACATCGTGCTACTTGCTAGAGCTTCTTTTGCTCTCTTCTGCTGCGCTTTTCGTTTTTTGTTTTTCTTGTATTCCTTGACTACTACATACTATATACTTGTTTTTATACCATTTTATGATGGGACCAGGCCAATGTAACAGCACACAAGCCCAGGCCGTAAAAAGAGAAACGCCAAAGCACAAGCCACCAGCCACTAGGCAGCCGACAGCCGGCAGCCGGCAGCACAACAAGCGGCGGCATTCACGAATGGCTGAGAGACAACACGGAGCAGCTAGCTGAATGGTCTCAGTGTGCCTTGACAGCACTTGAGCCACATCCAGGCATAGTTTATATAAAGCTCGACGAGATACCGCAGAGAGGAGGCGAGGCTGCCAGGACAATGTTGTAATCTAAAAACACAAACGTGCAATTGTGTTATTTCAAATGCTCGTATGTGAGTGTCTATGTGCTTGTGTGTGTGTTTATGTGTGTTTGTGTGTTGCATGCGCTCTCAGCACGAAACGGCGTGGGAATATATTACAAGTTGGCTGCCGCCATTAGCAGAACTATGTCAATGGCTGCCACAGGACACAAGACATAAGATACAAAGCGGCAGCGAGAGAGACTGAGTGTGCGGCGACTTGGTTAAAGTCAGCAGTCGAGTAAATATTTAAACAAGTGCAATAAAAAACAAGCATATGTCCGGGCAATTGAATTCCAGCCTGCATCAACTATATATGCTTGAGATAATTTGATTCTCATCAAAGTAATAAGAAGAAGAAAAAATTGCAATGAATGCCATAACTCAATTATATCCACAGGACATACTCAAATACAAACAATCAAATGTGCAACTTTAAGCAAATCGAATTGCTCCTGCTGGCAAATCCAATAGCAAAACCAAAATACTACACCAAAAACTATATAATTCAGCAGAAAATTTTATGGCTTCATCTTGAAAGTCAGCAAGTCAAAATGACTGCCAAGACAAGCAAACCTAGCGAGACGTGCGCTGTGACTCAGCAGGCACTGGTCGGAACTCGGAATTCGGCAATGCATGCCGGTTGCAAGAAGGAAACATTAGCAAGTCTAGACACCTACGTCATGCGTCATGGCAGTCAAAAGAAAAAGAAATGTGCGCATGAAAGGACTGCTAAAAAAAAATTGAGATGTCGACATGGAGCAGACGACTCAGACGCAGCAGCAAAGCGGCAACGCGGGTTAGACTACAACATGTATGCCATTGCTACGGACTGCCACAAATACCAGCACGAATATTCTGTGGCCACGACCACGAACATCCCTTCTCCAAGCAAATCTCAAAGACGTACGTACGTCAGTTGCATTTGTGCAAGGTGGAGGCCGTTGAATGCAAGCCTCATGTTTCTCTGTTCGCTCTTTGAACTGTTTAATATGCTGAAAAATATGCATCTCCTTGCTTCCTATTCCGTTCACGAATTTTTAACACTCTTTGGAAAATCTATACGAGAATGTATGTGCATTGACCTAAGTAAAATGCCGGCATAGACATGACAGTCGTTTATGTGTTTATATGTGCTGCATGCTCCTCAGCCATTATCGATGTGTACTTTGTGCCATACAAAAATTGTAGCACTACTAAAAAGCGAGGGTTTTTTAAATAAAAATTTCTATGCAAAAATATTTATTGTAACTCAATTGGATAATTATTTATTTTTTGTATGCTCTTTTCCTGTACTGCTCTGTGTTTCAGGCAGATTAGTTGCAGCACTTTTCGCGGTAAAGTTGGAAGCTCATACAAACAGAGAATAAGAAAAAGAGGGAGTTCGTTGATAAATCCTATGCAAAATTCAATCAAACCAATTGGTTGTTCATTTATAATATATAGGATTGATGAGTAAGATTTCCAATAAATTTGTTGCGCCACCTACAAGCCAAACCAGCTAGGATGAGAGTATTTGAAATTAGAAACATCAACTGCGGCTGATCGATGCTGAACTTGAAGGCGCGTGCGATAAAGCTTGATCACAATAAGACCAAACCATATATATATCCAAAGATATTCACATGTTAAAAGACAACCGCTAGAGAACCCAGCTAAAAGGGCATTGTCGTACGAGAAAATTCGTGAAACGCTCATAAGACAAAAGTTTCAGTATCAAATGGCTTCGTAATACTGAAAATTTTTAGAATGGAGCTATTAACTTTTGGCTCCTAATCTCTTCGAATAAAAATTAAGATTTGACTTTGTAAAGCTCGAAATAATGATGTTATTTGGAAGACATAATAGGAATGCACAAATGTAATAAATATCCTTTATAAAAATATCCTGAATGGACAATTTTATAAATTTTTTTTACTATCAATGTTGGTCTTGGATATTTCGTACGTCTTCGCATTTCTCAGGCATAAAACGCATTACCAAAAACTTAATTCCTATCGGTATTTGGAAATAAAGAAAAACAAACAAGATCGTAACTGAAATGACAATTTTATAATGAATTTAAATCGAGAGTGAAAGTAAGAGTAAAGATGTTTATAATGCAAAAAACAAAAATTATCATAATGCTAGATTGAAAAGTGCCCACTGCATATTTGCATTATTTGTTTCCGGAATTAACTTTAATACTTTATTGGCTTTAAATCTAATGCAAAGAAGCCCAAGGTATCTGTATTCAAATTTTTAGTTATGATAATAAAAGTAGTTCTTCAATATGCCAACGAGGCACTTCTCGTTCGACAATATGAAACACTTTTAATTACATTGCTTAATTGGTATTCAATATCAGCAAAGGTCCTGTAATGTCCTGTTCGGTACACACACACACACACACACACACACACACACACACGGACACGTACACTGCCATTGAAAAGACAGTGCCGTTGTTGGGTCCAACGTTATGGAAAATGCACGATAAAAATTTTCCAATTACCGATTTTACATATTTCAAAAACCACAAGCATAAATATTTATAGCGAAAATTTATGAAAACTAAACGTGTGCAGCTGCAGAGATGTGTGTATCTGGTTGGTAGGTATCTGGACGGGTTGTGTGTTGATTTTGCACGAATTTTTCGGGCATGCCAAACAAATACTCGCTCGCACATACAAAGTAAAAATGTGCACTGGCAACGCTGTGGCAACCCAGCACCAAAAGGAGTAAAAACCCTTGCATATTTTTAGGTGATTTGAATTTCTAACAGCGCACTAAATTTTTGGCCATATCCCTGAGGCTATATGTCACTGTGAGTCTGTGCTTGTACGTTACCCATTTGCAGCTGGGTATTTGTGCTATCTGCAGTCAGTCACGCTGCACCGACTGTGATTCCGCTGCTTATCTAGCCGTAAGATATGCAAAGCAAAAATAAGAGCAAAATGTGCTTATTTGGTTGGCCCAACCTAAACAACAACAATTGCAGCAAGTTCCTTTTGCAACACTGCTGCACACTTGCACTCAGTGCACTTCTCAACACTTCTCAACGCTTCTCAACACATACACTCTCGCTGCTCTGCTCTGGTGCTTTGCATGCGCGTGACATTGACAGAAGACAGACAATAGGTGGCCCAGGGGCAAAGTGCAGCAGGCTCTCATCACGTTTATGGCATAGTCGATATTTATGTGTGTCACTTGGCATGCCTATGCATGCGTATGCGTATTACCACGGCTGGATTTTTCATTCCTTGTCACCAACGTGGGCCACGCCCATATTAAATGCTCTTTTAATCGACCTGGCGGGCAGCACTTTACTTTGATTTCCCAAAGCCCGAGGAAAGCCCAAATCACCAGTGTGTATGCCTTTAAATACGTTAAGAGCAATTGCAAACAATTTGTTTTACAGTTCATACATGGCCAGGTACAAACGTGGCTCGGCTGCGTTACAACAACTAATTAATCTTGGGCCCTGGCTGGAACTTGTGTACATGTCAAGTATACGCCTCCATTATGCGCCACCAGGTGGTGGATTTGTTGTTTCGAAGGTCCGTCATACCCTTTGCGCATTGTGGCAGCTTATTTCCGTCATTAATTAAATTACACAAAAAAGTTCAAAAACACATAAATCAGTCTGCCTCATTGGTTGGTAGTGGCAAGGGAATGGGCACGTGCAGTCCTACTGGCCATATGCGTGCCATAAAGTTTGCACTAAAAATGTGGCAAGTCTTTGCTTGCCATACAGTTCTTTTCCTTTTTTTTTTTGTTCTCTCTTTTTAGTGCTCTTAAGGGACCAACTATAAATATTTATACTAGCTGTCGTCGTTGGTCCGAGGCATGTGTCAAGAAGATTGCAGCAGAAAAGAGATAAGCTCATTTAAATGTTAATGCATGTGTGGCATTACTTAATGTAAGTTGTAAGTTTTTACTTATGCCACCATAATGGCATATTGTTGTAACACATGCAGCAAAATTTATTGAACAACCCTGCCCCAAATCGACAACGTAATGCTAATAGAGTCATGTTTTGAGGGTGCTGGCCATAATTCTGCTAACTGCAACTGCAACAATGTGTTGAACCCCCTAAACAAATATTATTCTGAGCTCTGCATTTTAATTAAGTGGAAAAATACTTTATTTACGGAAATGGGGGGCTGGCTGATGGTGTTAGGGGTTGTTTTTAACGGCTGGTTCGCCTGTTTACCTTTTCTTAATGAAAAATCATAAATAATTTAAAGCGTGTGAGGCAAAGAACAAAATATATCTAATTAAATAAATTAGAGCATGACGTAGGCACAGCAAAGTAAAACTGCGCTTCGTTCGCTGCAAAAATCATTCAAACTGCGAACTGTAGCTGTCCTTGCACCAGTTTGCGGCAAAAAAAAAAAAACGAAAAAACCTGTTTTCTCTGCAAACAACATGGCTCGGGGGCGCTTAAAGCTCCACATGTTTTATATAAAACACATAATAATAACCGACATTTATCTACTACATACAATACTAGGCTAGGGGCAATGTTGCAATGTTGCGAGCCATTAACCTGCCGTTAATGTTGCAATTATGCGCCACAACTTATGCAGCAAAATGTTTTCTTCTCCTGCCACACAAGCACAATATACTATACTTGCAACTGGCTGATGGAAATGATGTGCTCAAGTTGAGGCAATAAGTCTTGACTGGGTCTCCAGTTAACTGCCATAAATAAAGCGCATTATTAAAGTTAACAAACTGAAACCGGCATAATGAGGGCACTAGCAATATGAGGAGATACACTCGCCTACACACACACACACGCACACACACACAAAGGCACTATATATAAAGAATGTATCTGATGGTATGTACTGTAGCTACTCGTAGACTACAGTTGATGTGGCATGTTTAACTTTAATGCTGAAGTATGCGCTGACACGGCATGAATGCTGCAACAACAAGAGCTACAACACACACACACACACACACACGCTCGTAGTTCAAAGGTAGACGTTTGTGTGTGCGTTTGTATCTGTGTTGGCAACACAAATACATACAAAAGCATAAAACTCGCTCGAATCGCTTGCAAGTTTAATTACCCACATTGTAACCGGCATTTGTTTAATGTAAATGAGTTATGGGAAGTTATGAAATCTACAGAAGCACTTAATGTGCGCTTGCGGTGGGGAAGGGTAGGGTGTGTGTGTTATTGTGGGGCATAGCTAATACCATGTCGGTATTAACTCACAACAAACAAACAACATATCCAATTAGAACAAAATTCATATGAATATCTTATAGACTATAAAGCTGACTAGCACATTACAAATGGAATCACTTAAAATACAATAATTAATTAAGGACTTAAAAACTGATTTTATTATGAAATGTCGTATATTATGTGCTTAGCCGCAGGATCTTTATGATACGAAATTTTCAATAATATTAAACCTATAATGCGATTAAATATTTATATTATTTTTGCTCATGTTGCGCTGAATGCGTTGGCAAATAAAAAAGTTTATTTAAAATTTGTATAGCAAATGAATGACGCATTTTACTCTGCAGGTTTGTTCAATCAAATAGATCAATAAATTTAGATAAAATGCTCTAAGCATTGTTTTGTTGTCTGACCAGCTTTTTAAATTAATAAATGAAGTAAAATAAACGCAACGCTTTATTCAGCTTCTGCAAAACAAACACTAATCTTTTCATGTCTAACATGTTGTAGATAAAACAACGTTTGCAGATAACTTGTAAATGGGTTATCCAATAAGGTCGGCACGTGAACAAATTAGAAGCTGAAGCAAAACACCCAATTCTCTCCTAAATTTCATTTAAATTTGAAGATGTTATATAACTGTACGGCAAAGAACTGTTTGCATTAGACACTTTTAAACAAAGTTTGCTCAAAATATTTTTGTATAGTTATGTCTTTAATATCAGTGACTTCGCTTAGTTTTGGGGGCGTACAGTAAACGTAACAATTAATTTGCACCTAGCACAATCAAAAGTATCCGAAAAAATCGATTTCGTTCTGAATTTAACATTTTGACACAAAATCCTAACCGATTGCCTTTCGTTTTATTTTCTGTTTAATATTGTAAGCCATATTATCTATGTAGAAAGTGGAAAATGTCTTCGTTTTGATAAATCGGTTACTTTTGTGATAACGTTCAGTTCCTTATATCAATGTCTGTCTTGGGTAGATTGTTCGACTAAGTTCAGGCATATAGAAGGCAAGTGTATTACCCACTAAGCTACGAGGCCCCAAGATTAAGATAAAGAAATATATGACCATCTCGGTTTCGTTATAAAATTGTGTAATATTACAAGTCCAATTAGTTTGAAAAAAATCTACTTCAAAAAATTGGGTTCTATAAGCAAGTTATGGTTCTTTGGAGTTCAAGCAATGAGTGAGTCGTCGGCGACCAACTCGAATACGCCAGCAGCCGCACAATACGAAAATATGCAAAATATTACAGATAGACCAAAGTCGATGGCTAAGTCTATAAGTAGCTTCTGCATAGTAAGCTCTGATAACTTTAAAGCGGGTCGTGAGGCGGACTATAAGATCCTGAACTAATTTAATTCCGAGCATTTGAACCGATGGGTATTTCATAAAGAAAATTAACAAGATTTGGCAGTGCTAACAAATGCTATAACAGCAAAGAGCAGAAAGTATAGGCAAAAGCAGTCAGTCGATTATCCGTGGACACCAGAGCTAGGAAATATTGAGGTAACATATATAAAGTGGGAATAAATTAATTTTTCTTTTACTGATCGATTTCATTTATCGATTTCAAACTCGATTTTATTAAGCGAAGAACTATGTGGCTTTTATTTTTGATTATTTTTTTTTTTTATCTTGAAAAAAGTAGAGCTAAGACAGATATATATGCGCAATAATAGCAACATATTGCTGCTATTATCAGCAGAAGTCTTCTTTTATAAAAATAATCATATCTTAAATATTTTTTATTATTTAATATACATTCTGTCATGTCGTTTTTATAAATCTTGTAAACGATTTCGATGCAGTTTTTTTTTTATATTTTGCGCAAAGTAATTGCATTGTTGTGTGCCGTGGTCTGCCTTGTAGTTGGAACTGCCGGGTCAGCTGTTTATGGCATTGCATGCCATATGATTTATGTCATAAAAATCGTAAAATGTTGAAAAATAATCATCATAAAAAGCAAACAAAAAAATGCAAAGCTGGCCACCATTCAGCCTGCGGCCATAAGGTGTGCCATCAAGTGATTTCCTTTTCTTTAGTACAATATATAATAGGATTTTATTAACTTTTTATTCTCTCGCTTTTCCCTTTTAGGGTTTGTCCTTAACTATTATGAAAAACATAAATCATGCCCTTATTTAACTTACACAGACCATTTTTGGATACTCCAGTCTAACTCATTAAATACTTTGATTATGTCAAAAGAGTGCTGCCTACTTCTTAGTTTGTCTCCAACAATCCCCATCGTTTTCGCACTTTACTCAGACAATGTACATATAATAATAATAATATGCTTATTTGATGATAAACCACAAACACCTTTTGTGTCGATGACAAACGCTGTGCGCTGTCAGCAATTTTGTGAACGGACAAAAACCAATGTCGACAACAACAGCAACGAAAACAACAACAAATTGATAAGGAAGATCAAGTCCTGAATGGAAATTTATATATATTTTTTTAGCCCAAGGCATTGTCGTGCCAAGCGGTGTTGATTGGCAAACAGAGCAGAGCGCAGCCAGTTATACTCTTTAAGTTTCGACACGTTTCCCACTTGTAGGCATGATTATTCTTTTCTATAATGTGTGCACGTGTGTGTATGTGTGTGTGTGTGTGTGTGTGGGCGTGTGTGCTCTATAAAGGCGTATCTATTTCGTGACAAAAGGCAACTTTAACTTGTGCCCAAGTTTGGGGGCATCGACTTGGTCTCGGCCAGGTTGCGGCGGTGCCAAGCATGTATTTACACCTGAAAGTATGCTAACGTTTTGTATCACGCACCTTATATACTTATGAGACGCCTTCATCTTTAGCTTTTCGAGGAGTGTTGCAGGCATTCGGCATATCCACATTTAGCGTTTCATATGCGCATAACTTTGCACCTCGCAGCGCACCACGACGACGACGGTGACGGTGACGACGACGACGACCACGACGTCGACACCTGGGCATGCGTGTGACATACTTATTTCTTTTTGGGCTGAAGCCATCGAAAAGTAGCTTTAGTCTGGCTGCAATAGCTTTAAGCCAAAATGGCCTACAATTTATCTATATAGTTGGTCACGTGAGCGAGAGAAAATGGTTTTAAATTAGCAGACATTGCTCGTATGTCCGTCCCCACCCAGCCGCATGTGAAGAAGTAATGCTAGGGCACAAAGAAGCTCCAACAGAGGAATTTCCGGCAACTCATTTCCGTTTCACCTCAATCGGTAAACCAAAGGCAACCAAACGACACGTTCCACTGGACACTTGTTTCCAAAGCTCACAGTCAGAGTGTGCCAGAGTGAAAAGGCACAACAACATTGGCAACTCACATGGCACAGACATGGCAACAATAACAACAATAACAGCGAGCAACAGCCATATGACGTTTATGGTAGTCGCCGTTGTGAAGGGTGCATAAATTAAGGCGCTTAGGGTGGCGTCCCAGTGCTGCAGTTGCTCAGCTAAAGCCGGCACAAGCCGCAGACATAAAAGAAAACATTGCGGCAACTTAGCACGAAGACGAATGGTGGAAGGGTGCTGAGGCATACACTTTAAGCTGCAGCCGCATGCTTTTGAAGACACCTCAATTCCACATTTATGGGAGCTACGTAAAATTTGAATTTCAAATCTCCATGCATACTTGCAGGCGTTCGCTGAACCAAACACAGGACACCCCTCAAATTAGCTTATGCAGTTTGTGTTTAACTTTTATGATGGCTTGCCGGCTGTTGTTATTCCTTGTTATTGCCTCGCTAACCACACTATATCTTTTGCTGCTCCCAACCCGCCCACATACAACCCCTCACCAACCTTAAAACCCCAAAAAAAAAAAAAACAAAAAATAAATAACGAAAAAGTAAAAGGTTCAACTGGCGCACCCTCTCCTTCACAAACTGTGGCAAATTGCAAGCATTGCGCCGAGTGTGTTAGGAAATTTGCAAAATAATTGCAGCCGCTTAATTTCACTTTTGGCCATAGGTGAGCCAACTGCGGCACGAGTCCTACTGCTTGCTGGCATTGGCCATATGTGTGCGGCTTTCGATGTTGCCGCAACGTAACATTGAGCGGTGAGAAAGAAGCCACAACAGCAGTAACCTCCAGCACCATACAGCCGGGGCAGTTTTCAGTTTCAAATTGGCGGTTTTATGCATCTGGCGCTGTAGCCATCTTATTATCCGCGATAGCAAATTTTTATTGCATACTTTTCTGCGTTATTGCAATTTAATGTGCGCCGTTCTCGGGGCACACACACACAGACACACACACCATGGCACACTTGGATGAGCGCAGGATGCGTTTTTATGCTTTGTGCATAATTTTAGCATGAAATTTGAAATGCCAAATGCGAGTTTGAGATTTATATTTTCATTTTTTTTCTTTATATCCCTTCGCATTTCAAGGCGTATTAAATTGCGCCAACAACTTAATTTTGCAAGATGACATCACATGTCGTTTTACAAGGATGTTCCTTGACTTTTGGGAACATTTTATGGCAATGATATATACGAGAAGCAGAAGGAGTAAGCTTTATTCTGGCATGGGGTAGGTAGAGGAATAAGAAGGAAATAATATGATCTAAAAACGTCTCTTCTCTTCTCTTCTCTTCTCTTCTCTTCTCTTCTCTTCTCTTCTCTTCTCTTCTCTTCTCTTCTCTTCTCTTCTCTTCTCTTCTCTTCTCTTCTCTTCTCTTCTCTTCTTCTTCTCTTCTCTTCTTCTTCTCTTCTCTTCTCTTCTCTTCTCTTCTCTTCTTCTTCTTCTTCTTCTTCTCTTCTCTTTCTTCTCTTCTCTTCTCTTCTCTTCTCTTCTCTTCTCTTCTCTTCTCTTCTCTTCTCTTCTCTTCTCTTCTCTTCTCTTCTCTTCTCTTCTCTTCTCTTCTCTTCTTCTTCTCTTCTCTTCTCTTCTCTTCTCTTCTCTTCTCTTCTCTTCTCTTCTCTTCTCTTCTCTTCTCTTCTCTTCTCTTCTCTTCTCTTCTCTTCTCTTCTCTTCTCTTCTCTTCTCTTCTCTTCTCTTCTCTTCTCTTCTCTTCTCTTCTCTTCTCTTCTCTTCTCTCTTCTCTTCTCTTCTCTTCTCTTCTCTTCTCTTCTCTTCTCTTCTCTTCTCTTCTCTTCTCTTCTCTTCTCTTCTCTTCTCTTCTCTTCTCTTCTCTTCTCTTCTCTTCTCTTCTCTTCTCTTCTCTTCTCTTCTCTTCTCTCTCTTCTCTTCTCTTCTCTTCTCTTCTCTTCTCTTCTCTCTCTCTTCTCTTCTCTTCTCTTCTCTTCTCTTCTCTTCTCTTCTCTTCTCTTCTCTTCTCTTCTCTTCTCTTCTCTTCTCATCTCTTCTCTTCTCTTCTCTTCTCTTCTCTTCTCTTCTCTTCTCTTCTCTTCTCTTCTCTTCTCTTCTCTTCTCTTCTCTTCTCTTCTCTTATCTTCCCTTCTCTTTTCTCTCTTCTCTACGCTTTCCGGATTCACTTAAAGATTTATAATTAGGATAAACTTTTGCATAGATAATATTAAATTCCTTAACTCAACCCGAGAGCTTTAATCTGAGGAAATAAATGCTCGCAACTTTTTTTGTTTTCCTCTTGTCCTGTGTGTGTGTTTGCGTATGTGTGTGGGTGTGTGAATTCCTTTGTTTCACGTTTAATATTTATTATAAATGATTGCACAGTAAACAAACAAAATGGCCGCTGCTCTCTTTCTCTCCCCCTCTCCCCCTCTCTCTTACTCATTCTTTGCGCTTACTCTTGAGTACACGTACAGATTCATTCATTATTTAATAATATTATTGAGCTCGGTGGTTCTTGCGCGTTGAGACCTTTTGTTTTATAGAACGAACATCCATTTTCCATTATTCCCCAGTCCTCGTCCTAGTAGGTATTTCTATCTGCACCACACAAGCACATGCATGTGTGTGTGTGTGTGTGTGTGTGTATGTATGTGTGTGTGTGTGTGTGTGTATGTATGTGTGTGTGTGTGTGTGTGTGTGTGTGTGTGTGTGTGTATGCGTATGAGTGTGTGTGTGGGGGTGATTGGGGAATATGAAACGTTTCAATCGATTATTGTTGCCTGAGTTCTTTATTTCGGAATTGTATTGCCTATTTGTAGGAGTTGCTGTTGTGTGTGAACAATTTTCAAGCCCACACGCCACAAGCCATGTCCTGGCTGTGCTTTCGATTCCACTCCTATACATTTGTTTGTCCTGCCTTGATGAAATCGTTGAATGGCCAGCATTAATTATATATAAAGAAATTGCTTTGTTGTTTAGTCATATTTTATTTGTTTCGGTTTTTTTTCGTCGTCGTCGTCGTTGTATTGTTGTTGTTGCTTGATTGTGTGCTTTGCCAATTATAACTGACTCCATTGTTGTAGAAAAATAAAAAAAAAAAAGAATAGAAAATGGCCAGACTATCGGATAAATGATGTGTTAATTTCGTGTAAAGATTATGGATTTGTTTGTCACAGCAACGCAAGGTTGGATACCCGATTTGAAACTGCAACTTGCTTCGTTTTATGCGATAAATTAATTTAAATAAATCAACAAAACTATGTAACTGATTAAGTTACATTCAATAAATGATGGAAACTTTATTATGATGTAAATATTATCGTAAGGAGCTTTAGAGGGACGTGAACAGGTAAATGTAGTAGTATGCCAACTTTCTTGCTCATATCAACAGCAACCTCGATAACCCGGACAATTATTACTTAAATAAAGTTGAATGATTACCAATCAGCAGTTAATTTTCTAAAAATGTATCCCCCTTGATTATACGCCAAAGACGGAGCATCAAAATAATTCTATTAAAATGACCAGTTAGAGAAGAAAAATTACAGATTTCAAGTTGGTTGGGCTTATTTTATGTAAACTTATATTATCTGGGAATCATTTTATTTTATGCGGGACTCTGGATATCAATCGATTTATTCAGTGATTCTATGATATACTGTAAAAAGAAAAAGAAGTTCAAAAATCGCAGTTCAATAAAACGAAATTGAGTATATCCACTTGAAGCAATCTACTATTTAACAGCTCATTTCTATTCAAAATCGCACATATAAAGATTCACACATTGCACACACCATCAGCTCACCCTCTCGAAGAAGAACATTTCTTAAGGATGCAATTATTCCATCGACTAGACAACATCAAATGCAGATATGTAATATCCACAACTAAGCATTATGTGTTGCTCCCTTCTGAAAATTTCTGCATTAAATCAGACTCAACTTTTGCAATATGCTTTAAATTACCAAAACATGAATGGGGTCGCAGCCTCCAGACAATTCCATCAGCTGCAATGCCAAAGTCAACCCTTGAATTATGGCCAAGCGCCACCGACGAATGACTACTGACCAACCATGCCTTTGCCTCGAAATAGTTATGCGTGCTTCCTGCCCCCTCTCACAATATACAAAAGGCGAGTAGAATAAAATTGACAACAGCTAAAATGTGTGCAAACTTTACTCACTTTATGAGCAAAATATGTATGTCCGAACTTTTAGCTGTGTCTTGGCCACGGCCAGAGCCATAGAAACAAGAACTACAACTTCATAGTGCTTTTGGGTAAGTGCTCCAAAACGCATTTATGTGCAAAGAGTGTACTCTGATCTGTGGCAAGAGTGGAAGAATAGAAGACCGACCCTCTTAAAGTTCCATGCTCAATTTGTTTGCACTTGAATGTATGGTGGTTGTGCTGCTTCCCGAAACGAAGGCTGGCCATGTAGTAGTGTTTTAAGTGCCTTCCATATCATCTGCCTTATTTTATTTTTTTCGTAAAATATGTAAATTAAACTCTTTAATTAAAGTTACAATATACAATATTAACATGGAGTCAACAATTGCAGCGTTCAAAGCTGTCAATGGGCGTAGCTGACTATGCCCTCTCGGCTCACCTCATTCAGCGACAGCCTCCAATGTAAAAAGTTAATGTTCATTGGCAGATGACGCTGGTTGAAAAACCACTGCGGCCATGTTGGGTTAATTAAATCTGGCTGTAAGTGTTTTAAATAAATGCAATAAATAAAAAATAATTAAATGAAATGGAACTTATTTTAAATGTTAAGATATGTGTACTTATAAATGCTTATAAACTTTAAGCTCATGTTTAAATTTATTCTTACAGCGCAAGGCGGTACTGCTCTCATTGTTATCGCCTCAAGGCCATCGATCGATTGAGATTGAAGAATAATTGCTGAAGTGAACTCTTTATATAAAGTGGAAAACTTCAACTGAGTGTTTTATACAGGGCTCCTCAAATGGGTTATCCAATAGGGTTATCCAAGGAACAAAACAAGGATTCTTATTGAGACGAACAGACTTTTGTATCGTTTTTCGGTTGGGTTTCTTTCTTTAACTTCAAGGCACTTTTATCAAAATTTTCACTGATTGGAAATGAAGTGAATGGTCAAAATGTTGCCTAAAAGCGCTTTGGCAGAAAGACTTGGCAAAAGTGTTCCAAAAACATCCGATTAAAAATCGATTTTACTATGAAAAACTTTAGTTTTCAAACTCATTTGAGTGGTTTCAATCTTTTATTTTATAAATATATTCGAGAATAAGTGCTTTTCCAGATACTTTAAAAATGCAAGTTGAATTTTCAACGATTTTCGAGAGAAAATATACCCGACTTTAGCTATATACAGACATGATTTAGTTTTCGACTACAATATAAGTTATTAAGATCGAAATATAAAATTTTCTTGATTTCGATTGCGACATAAGCTTTTTTATTTAAATAAATGCATTATTGAACTTTGAGGTTTGGAATTCGAGAATAGGTCCTCAACTTTCGCTGAAACTAGCAACTACACCATGTGGAAAAGATTTTCAAAATTTAAACTAACAAAAATTATTTTTAACGAAAATTATATTAAGTTCACTATTAAGTAAACTTATGATTGCGTATTTGGAGAACAACTATATCGAATACGTAACTATTCGATAAAATATAAGAACTGCGAAATACTGTCTGCATTTTCTTTATAAAGAACACATTTCTCAATCTACATTGCTGTTCCGATGAATTATATTATTTATAATGAAATATATTTTTATATAATATTTGTTTTTTTCTAAAAACCAAAAACTTTCAAGTTTTTTCTCATTGTTTGTGTTTAAAACTTCTTATATATAGCTTATAAATAATATTTAATTTATTAATACATTTATTTATTTATTAATTTAGGAGTTGTACCCATTGCGGTCCAGTTGACCTTTTAATTAACAATTTTAAAATTTAAAAATATTACCTAGCCTAAGTGGTGTATTTTTTATCGATATGCATATTCTCGCATCTGGGGCTGATTAGGAACTTGGATGTACAATGTAAAAAAAAGGAAGAAACATATAAGTACAAACATTCGTTAACAACGAATCCAAAAGTTTAGCGTTGAGTTTTCATAGTTCGTGATTGGTTAAAGAAGCTCGATTTGGCGAAACAAGATAAGTTAAGATACAGGAAGCGATGAATTGTATAGATCGTTCATAAGTTAAAGATCGTGCAATGCATAATTGGATCTACAAAAGAATAGTCGAGAATTAAGAAGTGCTCTGAAAGGAATGACAAAAGAAATGTTTAAAATATGCTCAAGTTATCGGCTGATCGTTCATTTTCACCATTGATAATGAAATATTTTTTAAAGGAATCTATAGCCAGGAATCTAGCCAACACCATACAAGAAATGCAAAGATTAGAAATTGACATCTTAGGAATAAGTGAGACATGGTGGCCGAGTTCCGGTGAATGTGCTACGAATGACCACGTATTCTACTACTCGGGCAATAACACCCCAAGGCATAGAAAAGGAGTAGGTGTCATAATGCCAAATCGCATGAGGCAATACGTGAGTGAATTCATCCCTTTCTCGGACAGAGCATTACTATTGAAGCTCAATGCCAAACCACTCCATTTAAACATAGTTCAAGTATACGCTCCAACGGCGAATTCCACTGACGATGGAATTGAAGGTTTTTACGATGAACTGAAGAGCATCCTCAAGCTAACCAAACCACACGATATCAACATCATAATGGGTGACTTTAACGCCAAAATAGGTTGTGGAAAAGTTACAAAAATAGTCGGTGAATTTGGTCTAGGCGTGAGGAATGACAGAGGAGACAGATTACTTCAATTCTGCCAAGAATATAATCTAAGAATCACCAACACCTGGTTCAAATTACCATCAAGAAGACTCTACACATGGAAATCGCCTCAGGATAGCCCCGAGAATGTAGTAAGAAATCAAATTGACTATATTCTTGTTAATAGCCGTTTTGGGAACTCAATCAACAAAGTTTCAACATATCCTGGAGCAGACGTACCATCTGATCACAACCTGTTATGTGCTTAGGTGCGATTGAGATTGGCCTCTATCAAGAAAACAAAAAGAGCTCCAAAATTAATGTAGAAAAGCTCAAAGATGATGACACCAAGCTCGCTGTCTCCCGGGAATTGAATAACAAAATGAGAACTATAACAACTCAACATGATGACATTAACGAGCTATGGAATGAAACAAAGAATATCTTATGTAAAATTCCTATGAGCATGCTTGGAGAAAAAACATCTTATCCTAAACAAAAATGGATGACTCAAGAAATCCTTGGTTTGATAGACGAAAGAAGAGAGTATCGACACAAAAATCAAGATGAATACAACAGAATACAACAACAAATCCGATCGAAATGTCGAAAAGCTAAAGAAGATTGGATAAACGTTCAATGCAATCAACTAGAGCTCCTACAACAACAACATGACGATTTTAATCTTCACAGAAAGATTAAAGAAGTATCAGGAACCTTCAGAAAATCTAACCCCTCATATCTGGTCGATCAACGGAATGAAATTATAGTTGACCCTGAGAAAAGGAAAGAAACATGGGAGAACTATATATCTGAATTATTTGGTGGCTCAAGAAGAAGTATAATTCCTACACAAGAAGACCCAGTAGATGATCAAGACCTTCTAGTAATCACCAAATAAGAAATCCGGAGAGCGATTAATATGTCGAAAAACAATAAAGCCTCAGGGCCAGATAACTTGCCGAATGAAATATTAAAGCTCATCGACGAGGAAAATTTAAAGGTTCTAGAAATAATTTTTAACAAAATCTACAGAACTGGAATATATCCCCAAGAATGGCTCACTTCAACCTTTATCACTCTTCCAAAGAAACCAAATGCCAAAACTTGCAGTGATTATAGATTGAAAAGTCTGATGAGCCATGCATTGAAAATATTTCTGAAAATCATACACATCAGAATATACAATAAATGCGAACCAAGAATGGGAAGGACGCAATTCGGGTTCAGAGAAGGTACTGGAACAAGAGAAGCGCTTTTTGGATTGCAAGTTCTCATACAAAACTGTCGCGATGTTGATAAAGATGTCTTTTTGTGTTTCATCGACTACGAGAAAGCTTTCGACAAAGTCAATCATGACAAGCTTTTTCAGGTTCTAAGTACAATGGATATTGACAAGAACATAATCACTTGCATCAAGAACTTGTACTGGAATCAGTCAGCACATATAAAGAACAAAGACGGAACTTCAAGAGACATCAAAATTATGAACGGAGTACGACAGGGTTGTATTTTGTCACCACTGCTATTCAACTTGTATGCTGAAGCCATTTTCTCGGAAGCTCTCGATTCTATTGAAAAAGGGATAAAAGTAAATGGAGAGTTCATAAACAACATACGATACGCAGATGATACAACCATGATAGCGGATAACTTACAAAACCTCCAAGAGCTAGTAAATCGAGTTGTTGATACCAGTAAAAAGTATAATCTAAATGTCAATGGCTCAAAAACGAAGTTTATGATAGTGAGCAGGAGAAGGATCGGATATGACAATGACATAATAACAGTTGAAAACGCACCAATTGAACGAGTTCACAATTTCAAATACCTTGTCGCGTGGTTAAACACTGATTGGAACTCTGATCAAGAAATCAGATGCCGCATTGAAATAGCTCGTAGTCATTTCCAAAAATTCAGACAGCTGTTCACAAACAGACAACTCAATTTTCAACTGAGACTGCGCTTGGTAAAATGTTATATATGGTCTGTCTTGATGTATGGGGTAGAAACTTGGACCTTGAAAGTAGCTCAGATGAACAAGCTAGAAAGTTTTGAGATGTGGATATATAGACGAATGCTTAAAATCTCTTGGGTCGACCACATCACAAATGAGGAAGTCCTAAGAAGAGTTAATAAAAGCAGGGAACTTCTTAAAACCATCAAACGCAGAAAAGCAGCATATTTTGGTCATGTAATGCGTGGCCCCAAATATCAACTACTTCAACTCATTATGGAAGGTAAAATTGAGGGCAGACGCGGCATTGGTAGGAAGCAACTTTCTTGGCTAAGCAACATCAGAGAATGGACTGGAATAAGAAGAGCTGAAGATCTTGTTCACCTCACTACCAACAGAGAGGAGTACTTCAACTTAGTTGCAAACATTAATTAAAAAAAAAAAAATGTATTTTTGATTTTTAATAAAAATTTCTTGTGATCGCTTACATCCTGTATAGGATCGCAGATTAGAAAGAAAGAAGAATAGCCATACGATGATGAAGGCAATACGAAGGAATTGCCATTTATCGTATGGGTTATAAAGTAATCAGGAAACAGAAAATCGGGAATGCAGATTAAGTGAATGGGGAGAAATTTTTTTGTATGAGTAAGAAGTGCAGTGCAACAAAAATAAGAGCGAGAATGACAATCATCTAGAGGAAACCAAGTCAGCTTATGCCAACTTTTTTACGAAAAAACTCAGATTACTATATTTTCCAACGTTGCTCAACGCTTTTAATGGCGCTTTTGCGTTAATGCAAATTGTGTTAAGATATCATTGTTTATTACTCTTGACCCAACGATTCATTCTCGTTTTTCCAAAGCAGTCATACAGTCCAACTTTCTGTAAATAATTTAAAGCAACACTGCCTTTAATTACAACATATTCGAACAAAACTAGAAGCATCGAAGTAAGCTCAAGTTATAAAATTTGTGCCACAGACATTTTGGGTTTAATTAATTTGTAGTCATTAACGTGGTCTTGGTTTTAAACGAGTGTTATCTCTGTTATCCTTGATGCCACCATTGCAACATGCCTCAAACTCTGAAGGGTCGAAGTTGTAGCCAACTGTCATATGGGGCGTATTATTGCTAGGCTTCAATAAACTTAGTACAGCTGCAAATATAGAGTATGCAAGGACACTAACACATAGACAGCGCTTTGCTTTGGCAACATTCAAACCGCACTTGAGTTCGTGTGTGTGTGTGTATGTTTGGGTGTCATAGGCACTGCGGTACCCCAAAATGTATGCCACATTTAATGCTAAGTGCGAGTAGTAGTCATTCCGAATCTCTGGGTCTGCCTGGGTGCGGATGTACTAGTCACACTCGTAGTGTGTCTGTGCATGAAGATATATTACGTTTTGCGGCTACTAGATATCCTTACGCGTTCATCTTCAGCTTTTAGGTATGTTTGTCTGTGCTGAACCAACAGGCATTTGTACTTGTGGCTTTGGCTTTCGCCTGTGAACAAACCAAAAACAAGTTGAACAAAATTGAACAATAATCCCAACGACTATAGCAAACACTGTTTCGTTGATGGCAAGCTCGAGTCCTTATGGAAAACTCAAAAATGTGCACTAAT
The DNA here is from genome assembly GCA_035046065.1 of Chymomyza procnemis. Classification (NCBI taxonomy): domain Eukaryota; kingdom Metazoa; phylum Arthropoda; class Insecta; order Diptera; family Drosophilidae; genus Chymomyza; species Chymomyza procnemis. The sequence continues at coordinate 1,543,936 of JAWNOJ010000023.1, read as the reverse complement.
ACAACGACTAGCGAGACTGCTCAAAATTGGGTCAGTTTACAGTACAGTACATTCCTGCCTAACGCACCAAAGTGACTCCTGGGAATTTGTGGGTAAATGAAAAAAAAAAAAATTGAAGAGAATCGCAACAAAAGACACAAAACAGCGAATTGAAAGGTAAATACAATAAGCTACAGTTTGTCAGGAGCAACGAAACGATCTCGCAACGATTTACAACCCACATAAAAGCGCAACAATGTCAAACAAAATGGCGTACAGATTTCCGTCAATGCCGCCATGCCGTGTTCACCGTATGCCTTTAAAATCGACAGCATCTAAAATGTATCCTGGCAACCATATACACACGTGTATGTAACAAACGTAGGACACATGTAAGCATGTGTGTGCGTGGGGGGAGGGGGTTTTGTATTGATTTTATATGCTTTTGTTGAATGAACGTTTAGTGTTGCCTACTTTAAGGCGTTCATCGTAAATTGCAGCATGTCGCAAACGTCGTCCTTGTTGCCCTGTGCGTGAGCAAATCACCAAATTCAATTGCCTGCTTTTGTGTCCCAGCTATTGTACCTGAATCGCTTTAAGCCGTAAGTTGCATTTAAGCCGACAAGCTACAACAACAAGTTCAAAAATGAAATTCTATTAAGTAACGCATTTGATTTCTTAAAGCTGGCAAGTTTTGACACATCGATTACTTAAATCCTCAATTGCTGTTAAATTGCCGACAGAGTTCGTTGAAAAAATGAATGAAGCATACCAAAAAAAAAAAAAAAAAAAACAAGTTATATTAACTTCGAAATGAAGGCACTTTGCACATGCCTTAGCCAAAAGCAGAAAAAAATGTAAGAAAACTTTTGACTTTTCTAACCAAAAACTTTTTCGGCTTTGTTTTTGTGACGTCGAACGGGGGCGCTAAATGCCAAAATTCTTTAAGTTTTCTACAAACATTTGTCTACACACTTTCATGTTTTCCCTCTCCCTATTGCTCTTACGCTTTCTCCCCCTCTCTTCCCACTCTATGCTTCTTTTTATGTGTATGGTAGAGTTGCGTGAGTATATGAAATAAAAGGACCCTCAATTCTAAGGCTACGTAGCATAAAAATATTTCGAAAAAAGTGTTTGCGAGTTTTTCCCTATGTCTGTGTTTATGTGTTTTAACACAAAATTTTTACGTTTTTTCGTTGTATTTACCAAAGTCCACAAAATTTGGTGCTGCCAGCCTTAAGGGTTAGGGGGTTAGGGTTAGGTAGTGCGGTATAGACATTCTGGGGTAGGATTGCGTCGTGCTAATATTCGCCATTAAACTTTTGCTTGTTTTTCTTTAATTAACAACGCAAACATTTGATTTTTTTCCTTCCTCCTTCTTTTTTTTCCTTTATTGTTTTTGCTTTTTTCCACCCACCTTTGCACACCTTGATTAAGTTCAGTCTGTTTCTGTATCCTTAAGAAGTTCGTTTTATTATTAGGGTTATGTATTTTTGGTTGGCTATAAAATTGACCGCAAAAGTGTTTTCTAAGAGAAAATCTCGGTGGGTTTTGTAATTTACTGTGAACTTTTCTGTTTGATTGTGCTCTTAGCTGGGATAATATTTGAAGGCATTTTAAATGTTTGCAATTATGTGCTGAGTATTTCGTTTGCAGAAAAATATATTGCGACATCTGGTGACTTGGTGACTTCAAATGCTCTGCAATCAGTTGGAGTTATGCTCAAATGGTTTATATTTGGGATAAGAAGGAATCATGTATGCAAACAAAAAAAAAACTCTAGAGAGAGTGCAAGAGTACTGAGGTACGAGGCTCTTACCCAGGATAATTGTTTGCCTTTGAGCAATGATGGCCAAAACTCACACAGGTAGAAGTGCAGCCAACAAGATTGCAAATGAGCGCGAGAGCGACAATTCAACAAATGCATGTGACAGATTCGACACTTATGTAATAAGCATGTGTTGACTGCGACTATATACAATGTATCTCTATATTGTTTGTTTATTTATAAAAATAATAATAAGAACAAGTGAGCAGCTGAAGATATTACTAATATAGCAATATAAGTGAAAATTTTGAATATACAACATCTCTTGTTTTTGAAGATACTTATTAAGCTTAGCTATTTGTTTTGAATATTACACAAACTTTTGTGAAGCAATCGTATTATTCTATGCAAATTAACAAAACAGAAAAACATTATTCAGATATCATTTTTTTTGTTTAATTAATTGCTAACTTCTAATTAATATTTGTTTTTTTATTGAAATAAATTTACTTTCTTATGCTCGCAACAATTTAAGATAAAAAAATCATTAATAATTTTGTCATATCACAAGCATACAATTATTTAAAAAGTTTTAAATACTATTTATATTGCTTAAGTTATTATATTTTTTATTATTATTTATCACTATTCTTTATAATCAAGTAATACACAAAAAAAAATATATAAACATTTTTATAAATTAAAGTAAAAGAAAATTGTACACAAAAGTGTAAATATACATATTTCTAAATTAATTTAAATTTATAAATTTATTACAAAATTATTATTTACATCAACAAACTTGTAAAAAATTAGTTTGGCTACAAATAAAAATGTACTTTGTGAGTTAACCAATTACTTATACTAAAAACAATAATCCTTGGCCGAAACTATATACGAACGAAGACCTTTTTATGTAAGACAAAACGGAATTTAAATAGTGGTAATATTTTTTTATGTAGGATGCTCTAGGGAACTCTAGGGAGATATTTTCCATTCGAAGTACTTATTCTTAACGCTTATACTCGTAGTATACTTTTAATTTTTAAAATACAAGTTCTCATACACATAATTTTTAAATAAAATAATAATTAAAAATAAATAAGTATTTGTGTTTACGACAAAATTTTATTGATAAAGTTCACAGCACTTGTGCAAGTTATTAAAATAAAATACAAAATAATAGCATCAGTTATGAATTTGAAAAAAACCTAACCCATTCCCTCCAAACACACTTTTTGCCATAGTGAAAAAGTGCAAATACCTTCACATAACTAAATAAACATTTTTTTAAATGTCCTTTCAAAATATATACGATTGCCATAATAAATAAATTTCAATGTAATTTTAGCCTAGAACCAAAGCGAATAAAATGTGCAACCAAAACTTTACAATATTACAACGATACGGTCAACATGGACTATTGGACCAAAAAAAAAAAAAAGAAAAAAACAAACAAGAAAGATAACAACAGCAACAACACATGGCACAGGATCCATAATTCTACGCAAACATGTGCTGGTGTCCTACGTAAGTGTCAGTGAATAGTAGTGTGTGTGCGAGCGTGTGTGTGTGTGTGTGTGTGTGTGTGTGCATGTGTTAACATAAAAATTAAAAACTTTTGCGGACAACTTTTTATTTACTGCTGCAAATGAACTGAGTTCCGCTTGTAGACACTGCTCTTTCGAGCAATTCAACGAGCAACGAGCAAAAACTTTTCCAACTCAGTGTAAATTGGTACGGACTATGAGGTAAATACATGCTTATGTATAACCCATACATACATACAATGCGAAGCGTTTATGTGTGAATTAAAGCAAGTTAACTAAGCGGATTATTCTTCATGCCTTATTGATAAGCTTAAGAGTACTACAGATCTGGAAGTCTCCCAGACAACTAAGCCGATAAAGCTTGAGCCAGGCTACGTTGGAGTTCCACAATGATAAGAATAAAATATCTTTGCAATTTGCGGGAAAGTAATGCATAATTTCAGCGCTTCGAGATCAAAAACGGCTTCTACAATATCTCGCAGTATGTGATCTTGAAATGCATATATTGTGAGAGCTAAAAAAATTGGGTTCTTTTTCGGAATAATTTTTATTAAACACCCAAAAAATCCCTCATCTTTTACTTTAAACAGGTAACGATGCTGTAAGCAGTTGGATACACACAACAACTCTAATTGCGACCAAAAATTACACCGAATCCAACAATAATTAATAATTCAACTTAATTCTGGAATCGAGAAAAGATGCATGCTTAAGGTATTGTGAATGACTTTGAGACATGAAGCGTGCCATATCAATATCTGATTATATGAAATCATCATCAATCATCACCAAAACCGGAAAGACCCATCTTGAGTAATCCAAAAAATGCCACAAATTTGCTTTTACAATTATACCATACGATTTGGGGCTAGGAAGTATCCTTTGCCATGTGTGTGTCCTGATGGACTACAATACCATAATAGGCCAGGGAATTGGCGCCTGTTAAACAATAATGCAACGTTTCATCTGTAGAAACATTCGTCAGTATAAGGCATGAGTCCTATATTTTTTACAAAAATTACAACTTAGACGACAACCGTAAACCCTATTTTCTCTATTTGGTAATCTTAATTTGCCAATAAAAGCACACCGCTACAGCAACACATTTCTTGACCGTATAATACGCTGGTTATAGCCTTATTATAGCGTTCAGCACAAATAAAAGAAAACCACCAGAAAAGTCCAACACTTGGCACTTTGGATTAGCTTAGTTTATCAATCTCTACTGACATATAGATCCCATGCTAGCTTTCGCATCACTCTCGAATATCGGAGCATATCCCTTATTTTTATTGTTCAAGTCAATAGTTTTGTTCAATTGGCTATACAAATCTCAGTTGTGCCGAGCGAAACTCTTTTCGACAGAACAAAAACAAAAAAAAGCACAACATCAGGGGAAAAAGGACTAAAAGGAGTATAGAACACTTGAAAACTAATTAAACCCCTAATAGGCAGCTGGCCAAAAGTGACGCAAGGGGCGAACTGCAATTAAACAAAACAAAAATGAAGGAACAACAAGAATAACAACTGAAGAAAAAAGGGAAATGCACAAATCGCAAAACTTTTTAATTTTGCTCTTAAGTGCTTGCCAGATAGAGAGAGAGGTGCGACGTCAGGAACCAGGATTCATGGCAGGAAACAGAGGCTGCTGCGCGCGACTGAGTCTATAAGTTTCGCTCTATAATACGTATAGCATACAAGAACCTATATGTGTGGATGCGAAGCATGAGAAATATCTTGCCAATGAAATAAAACAAAGCATAACAAAAGGACAACTAGTTTGGGGGGGGCGAAGCATTACTACAATGGCCAAATAGCGAAAGGATAAAGCAAACGCTTGCTGGTCCCTTCGAATGCCGTCGAACTCATTGACTCTGGCCGGAGTCAGACTTGCAACGGAAGTAAAGCGAAATGGCAAATCAATGAGAGTCGCAGACAAAACGAAACGAATCGAATTTTGGGCGCAACCGGCGTCAAGTTTAAGACATTCAGAACGTGGGACAATCTTGAAATGTTGGCCAACAAAAGCAAATCCGCTTACAGTGGAAATTATTTCTTAGCCAAAAGCGGACAACAAAATACTTACAAGCATATTCAAGATATTAGGGCATCGAACACGAAGACATTCATGTGTATCAAAATGCCCAAGATTCTTTTGGGTTAAGCTTAAAGTTTGACCAGCTCGCCAGGGAGTTGGCGCCATTTAAGCTGTTGACTTATGTGCAAAACGTCAATTTCGATTTAACCGCCGTTATTCGTTACGCCTGTATAAGCGGGATAGCCAGGATTAATATGAAGGGATTTGCATCAAAAAAAAAAAATAATAATAATTTCTTCAAAATAAAATTACCCACAAGCAGCATGATTATCCTGAAATTTGTGACAATGCAACATTTGTAAAAAATTAAAACAAAATTTGTTATCCTTAAAAGCTCTTAAGATAAAGGCACCTGTTTTTTAGGCTCCCACATTGTGAAGGCCCGCCGCTTTTGGGAACTTAAATCATTTCAGACAACTTTAATTAATTTCAAATACCACTTCAAGCGCAAGGACTTTAATATGTACAAATGTGCATGGACGAAATGGTACTTACCTTTGTGATGCCGCAAATGATGGCCAGCAGCTGTTCCCGAGCAACATGGTGGCTCGTAATATAAATTCCAAGTGTTCTCATAATCCGCACAAGCATAATCCATATAAATTATTTGCAAGCCCAGCACGAGCAGCAATGCCTTAAGTGCGCCAAGGCGCAAGTTTGCCATGAAGCACATGTCGATGCTGGATTGGCTCAGACCACGCACTTACGGGCACATACACTTGTTTACTCACGGATAAATAGAAAGCGCTTAAGCTAACGCAACAATTGTGGAGCCCTTTTGGAATGATGCTTTATATTGAGCGACATTGAATATAAAATAAATCCACAATCGGAATTTGTTTATTAATATTTTTTTTTTTTTTCTTAGTTACGTTTCTTAGTAATTTTTAATAATTTCGACAATTAGACGCGGTCACATTATTACGACAATTGCGAAGAGTGCAGCTCCAATGCTGTTCGTTTCCTTAATTAAGAGACTAATCCAAGCGCTTACTTAACAACTGAGGGATTGAATGAGTGTCTTCCGTTCTGACCGCACGGCACGAGCTGTAGAAACGAACTGAAATGTTGGCTCACGATTAACTGTGTTAAATAAACAGTTAGTCGTGTGCACGAATCCTGCAGGCTCGTAATGTTTGCTGCTATTCGTTAGAATCTGCGAAATAGAAAGAGCATAAGCAATCGTAAGTTGGAGCAGACTAAGGACGAAGGCGCATGCGCCAAAAGAGAGCATACAAAACAAAGGATATTCCCAAGAAATTCCCAGTAATGTTTATGTTTATGCTGCCTTTTGCAAGTGTATTGAACTCATTTGCACGCTCGCTGGCTGCCGGAGTATCTGTGTGAGTGTTTTGAGTGCAACTGTGTGTGTGTGCGACTGCAACGCAATGCGCCAGCAACAACAAAAGCAACAGCAACGTTTTCAAGGGTAACTGCAGACACATTCAAGCTTGAAGTGCACAAAAAAAAAATGAATAAAAAAAAATCAGGAAAATAGAAATGAAAGGCCAGACGTTGAAAATGCAGCCCGCTTATGCAGCAATTTAAAGGATGCGGCGAAGCAACCAGGCGTCCAGGAGCACAGGCGACCAACCAGACAGCGCGCCAGACAGGGATACTTTCATTTTAAAGCATTTTCGTGCGTTATTATTTATGCATATGCTTGTAATTGCATATTCTATAAGTGTATCTGCAGTGTCTTCAGTGTCCTTTAGTGTGTGTACTTTATGTCTAGCTACAAATTTTTAAGCTTGTTCCCCATCGCGTGTTTACCTACGACAAAAATTCAACAGGACAAAATTAAATTCAACATTGTAAGGCAGTCAGTCGTATAAAATGTAGCTTTCCCAATGGTAAAACATTCTATTCACTTTACGACATTGAAAAGAAATGGATTATACTATAATGTTCAGGATAAAAAATATCGATCAAGAATTACGTTCACAACATCAACTTCTCTCTAGCTCATCTCGTATAGCCGCAGGATCAGCCTAATCTAACGGTGGATAATGTTGATTGGTGGCTATATAGAGCTTATCGAGTTGTTTACCAAAGATATTCCAAATTATTTTTTATGAAGCTGCAGGAATTTGAATCTTCGCATAATAGCCACATTAGTATGGAAATTGCATATGCTGCTCCGTCTTTCACAACGTATTTATCAGACATTGAATAGGCCATTGCAAGAATCGAGGCATTAATCTCGTATTTTCACCCAACCAATAAATTTATAAAGAAGACTCAAAAATCAATATGATCAATTCCACAATAGGATCATTTAATTCGATTTGAATTAAGGCATTAATCGCGTATTTTCACCCAACCAATAAATTTATACAGAAGACTCAAAAATCAATATGATCAATTCCACAATAGGATCATTTAATTCGATTTGATTGACCAATCGCAAATTGCTTCACTCTCCAATTTCAATATTTCTTAATTTTTTCTTATCGCTTGTAACGATATAAGAACTTGTAGAATTGTTTATTGAGCATTCAAGCAAACTGTTCGACTTGTATAGAAATTCCAAGAAAGTTGTTTTAAAGGCAAACCCTCAAACTGCAAATTATTTAGAATAAAAATCTAAATTAGCAGATGGCAGACTTTTTATTTAGTGAAATTTCAAAATTGTGTTAACTCTATCACACGTATTTGTCATTTATTACGGGAATACTTGAAAGTTATCAAAAAATCTGCGAAATGTCCTGGAATATATTACTAGTAACTCATCAATTAACAAAGCTGGTCACACTCATGAGCAGCAAACGCAAGGCATTGTTGACCAAGAATATCACGGAGAAGAATTTTTAGATAAAGCTGCAGAAAACTGAAAGCTTTGTCATAGGATCGGAGCAAAGCCTTACGCTACATAAGAAGCTAAACGACACAATGCTGATCTACTGTGTACCCAATCTCTGTGTATCCCACATAGCCAGAAATTGTGACGAAAGCAACGAGTTGAGATCTGCTGTCTTGTTGCCTATAGTACCTCTTATATCTAGGGAATATAGAGTATTAAAAAAAAACAAGAAAAATGAAAAAAAAAAACTTTGGCTTGAGGCTTTGTGGCAGACATAAGTCACTGTGTATGGTCGGCAGACAAACTTGTCTAGGCTTGAGGGCATCTGAAGACAATTAGACAGTATCCATAGTAGCTCAGCAGCTTAGGATTTGGTATGTGTGTGTGTGAGTGTGTGTGTGTGTGTGTGGGCGTGTTTACGTTTGTGTGGGTTTGCGTTAACCTTCAAACTGCAAGATACTTTCAACATACTTTCAGCGTGCAGTCGTACTTATTTGCGACGACCACACGCTTGGACTTGGTCTTGGAACTTGAACTTGACTGTAGCAAGGATGAGCAGCTAAACGGCAACATTTCGCCGCATTTCACAGCTGACCGCAAGTCTTCAAAAACTTTTAGCATTTTTGGAAGACTTCTATGTTTAAACATTTACCTCTGCATCTCTGGATGGGAGTGACTTTCTTTGGGCACTTGCAGTTTGTGTTCCGCAGCCAGGACAATTTGCGGTTGCTTTGTACAACATGCGGCTGCAGAACCAATGCAACAGCAATGGGAGTGAACTTAAGATGCCTGCAGCTATTATGAAATGCCATGGACAAGGGCCAGTGGTTAACGTGGTTCTGCTAGATTTGGCCCGCATACCTGTACTGTCATGCACTGCAATGTCATGGCTGGGCTCACAAAAACACAAGCGTTCCTTTACAATTGCCTTATAAAGGCGCTGAAACTTTGACTGAACTAAAAACGACTTTCAAAAAACTTTGATTAATGTGCGCTTAAAGAGAAGGCAAATACCTGGAAAACAGAAAGAAAGCTAGCCAAAAAAAAAAAATGAAAACGCAAGCAATACGAAGAAACACGACGACAAAAACTTTTCATAACTTTTAGCTCGGTTGGTATTTGGGGGGGGGGTGAAGGGCCAAAACCGGGAATAGGACGTCTTTGGCTTCTTAGCCAGGGCGAAACAAAAACTTATGCAATCAAAAAGCGGCGGGTGTGCACCAAGCCAAGTCAAGGCAAGCAGCATGTTGCTGCACTTCCACAAGACGCCTCGCCTCGTACAAATAGAACAACAAGGCGAACATCTTGCACGACAATGCCGGCGGAATAAAGGGAATCACAGCGTAAAAGCGTTAAAAAACGAATTGTTAAACAAACGGCAAACAAACGAGCAACATTTTCTTATGGCACACACGGACACATTCAAACACACAGCCACGTTCCAGCACTCCTAAGCGCACCCAAGACCAGAGCCACAAAGTAGCCTGCAGCCGCAGTGTAGTAACCCAGGGGCGTCTCAAATCTCGTGCTGGTTCTGCCGCTGCTGCTGCTGCTGGTATTGTTGTTGTTTTTTTTTTAAGCTTGCAGCTTTTATACCCCATGGCAATGGGGTATGCCACCAAAATCCTCTCTCTCATGGCTTAATAGAAAATGTAATTCGATGCATTTAATGTTGGCAAGTCTAAACGTGGCAAAGTAGCTGCACCGCTGGAACTGGGGGGCGCTATAAAAAGTTTGGCGGGTTAGCGACCCGGTGCAATGGTAGCCGTTACGTTGAGGTAACCAACAATTTCGAAGCAAAAAGTTATCACGGCTTAGGGGTTGTGTGAGGGTAGGGGTATGAACTACGCCCTATTTTTTACAAGTTTGCGTTTGTTTGAATTGCGCTCTCGCCGTGTTGCACATAGTTAAACCAAGCCCCAACCAACCCCCGAAAAAAAAACCCAACTTTAGGGATAATGTATTGCCTGCACCCAACTTTACCCAAAACAGTACAGGAGTCTGTTGCCGTGACTATGTTAGCTGCTAGTTGGAAGACAGAGCAGACGATTATTTCTGACTGACATCGAGTGTCATGAGAAATGCAAACAAACAGACAGCCCCCAAATGCACTGCGAACAGTGCTGGCAAGGCAACCGTAAAGGCCGTGTGCCAGCTGCAATGACAACGGAGCGCGGCTACCGGGCAACGCTAATAGAAATTAAGCGAAAGTGCCTTGCCACATAGATGGGGCGCACTCGAACCACGCAACACGGCAGCATACCCAAACCTTGGCCCTTGTGAAGGTCGGTCGGCTCGAGTTGAGTCGAGTAGCTTCAGTTTTGCCGCGCATTTCCCTTTCGTTGCATGTCATTGGTTTTGTGACTATTTACATTTGAATTTTTGTCTTTCTTATTTTTCGTGTTTCTTTTTTTTTACTTTTATTAATCATAAAAATGCTGAAATTGCAAAGAAATAAAAGAAATAATAAAGCTACTACTTGTTGGTTAGGGGTGAGGTTGTTGGGGTCGAGGGTGCTAGCCTAGTGCTGCTCTGAGGGGTTGACTGGTGATGGTGGCTGGTGGTTGCACGAAATCGCAATTTTATTTTAATGGCGGCAAAATGTTGTATGTTATATGTTTGGCGCAAAAATGCAAAAGAATACAGTCACTTGGTATACGACGAGTTCGAGTACATTCACTTGCAGTGCGCTTGTCTGGCAGTCTGGCAGTCTGGCAGACGACACGCTTGACAAACATACAAACAAACGAACAAACAAACAAACAGGAAAGCAAACCAAACGATAGACAGACAGAAGGACATACATAGCTTGCAATCAGGCGCCATTTGTTGATGCTTCACTGTATTCGGCGACTCTGTGTGCGTGTGCATGTGCGTGTGTGTCCTGTATATATATGCTTAGCCTGAGCGTGCCCTCGTGCGTAGGTTTTTGTCACTGTCATTAACAATGTTGTTGCTGCAGTTGTTGCAGAACTCCAAGCAGCAAGTGACAGCGTGTAGTGACCTCTGGTTAGTACATGGTCATGTCCAATCACCCACCCAGACAGACCTAAAGTCGTTCCGATTTTAAATATTTAAACGACATTTTTCTACACTTTGATATTTGCCCTTTAATTAGTCAGCCATTGTCTATCGTCGAAGCGAATGGAATGAATGAAATGAATAAAATAGCAGTACATACGCCTAAAAACAGGCTACAGCAACTATCAATTATTCATTTATTTTCATTTAATTGACAAAAAATTGTTGTTGCACGCACAAATGTCATTTCAACGGCGCAACTTACACACGCGGCTACAATTCTATCTACGAAAAAGTATATTTTTCTTAACTTTCCCACACCTATGCCAGCCAAAATGTGTATCATTCGAGTAAGTGTCACAATTTTTAATCTTTGATAATTGAGTGTAGCATTCGATTCGATATTCGATAAAAGTAACTATACAAAGTGCGTGCACAGTGGTTGAAACATAATGCTGCTCTCGTTGTGCATTGCGTGCACAGTGCGTCCTGCGTTACCTGCGCTGGTCGACCTTCATTTGGTTATTTCCTATTTATTTGCTGTCATTGGGTAAAAGTCAACGTCAATGTACAGGGTAGAAGACCAACAAAAAACCCCATCTGTCAGTCGTTGTTCTGGGTGCATGAGTCACAACTGATAAGGGTACAGCAGCACGCTGACATACAATAAGAAGCCGTCTGGGCACACGCAACCAATGTTATGGCAAAATGCATTGGATTTACTTTAGTTTATTTGGTAATGGTTTATTTATTAATTCCTGCGGATTATCACATCAGGCGCAGGCAGAAAGCAACACAAACACAAACACGATCGCAACGAGATACAGCACGCGTTGCTGACACATTGTGCCAGGATGTGATTGCCAGCACACAAGGCGGTACGAGTGTCGGTCAGACGACAGTCATAAAGGACAATACAAAGAGTCGTTAGAGTGCAATGCAAAATTTGCAGCTTTAGAGCCTTGGGCGTGATAAGGTCATGATGGCAATGCTCAAACTTATGTTAGCTTTAAAATAAAGGACAAGAGAGTAATAAAGGTTTGGGTGCTTTGCGTCCCTTAATTGCGAACATGTTGCACTTAAGCGCCACATCATGTACGCCGCAAGAACCGAAAGTTTAAGCAAATTGAAAATTGTTGTTAACATTGAAATCATGCATTAATAATGTCAAAACACAAAATAGTTGTTCCCACACGGAATACATGAGTAACCAATTTCCTTAATCCTCTGCAACTTTTATATACTCGCTCACATATACATTAATACGGCGATAGGTATGTGGCAAGGATACACAGCATACGAAAAAGACGTCCGGAAATTTGAAATTTCGTGCAAGTTTAAGAAGCGGCAACCAAATAGCAACGACGCCTTTGCCTGATGGAAGGCGCTGTATTTGACAGCGCACTTACACACACAAACACACACACACATGTGACTGTGTGAATTTCCGCACATGTACGCATACCGGAAACCGTAGCACACAAAATGGCGTCGAACAGCTAGTTGCCAAATATGAAGCAATTAGTGAAAAATTTTAAACTATCGAAATTTATAAATCTCAGGTTGGCTTATTACAAATTTATTTACCATTTTAAGTCAGAAAGCCTTTTTGTTTGCTTTATGAAAGAATTTGCACTTTAATTTCTCATACAATTGCATTTTAATCAATCCAAAGGCAATCTCATCAAATTGCTTAAGACTGGTAAATTGGTTTATATGATTTTTGGTATAAAAAAAATCAAATTTTTGCTTCTGTATAATGTGCTCTAATACACTGAGAGCAAAAAAATACACTCTAAATTAAATAACAAATTTATCACAAGCGTTTGTAATATTAGGTACGTTTCCCAAGCCGTTTTTATTTAATAATCTTATCCAACACATAAATTTGCTTTATTGTTATTTTAATTAGACATTTGAAATTTGCAGAAAATGCAAAAGATACTTTGAATTTGGAAGAAATTTGATGCATGAGACGAACGAAGCTTTGACACCGCAGTTTGATTTGATATTTTGATCTGACTTTTTATGTATAGAAGTGTACACGGCCTCACTTGCTTTCAGAGTTGAGCAGATTCTCAACTCAAAATTCTGTCCCATTCCAAATGTGTATCAACTCTCTCACACGCACTTGTTCGCCTATAACTTTTGGTCTCAGTAAGGTGTCCTCTGGGCATAAAATGCAGCACCACAATACTTTATATTAACTTTTTTGTGCACTTATCGAATGCATGAAGTGTACATGTGATGGATATACAATTGCAAATATAAAGCAAATCCTAACAGCACAAACTTTTGCTTCAAATATCATCCATAGTGCTGCCCAACTGAAACCAAGCAATAAATTAAGCAAAATACTTTAAGCTCTTATTTTTCGGTTTTCAAGTAGTTTCAAAAGATTAGCTTACTTTCGTTAAATTGTTTTATTCTTATATTACATATACATATTTTTTTTTTTTGTATTTGGCCAAACGTAATCCTTCAATGGTTGTTATTTAAAATGTTTGATATAAACATCAAAAGGTCTTAAAGTTGAGCCAAAATAAAGCCAATTTGCCTATTCATGCATCTGGCCGTGACGAATCAAACAATATTGAATATCAAATATAAGCAAGTATACACACATACAGGATCACAGCATACACACACACACACACACACACAAACGCGCACACACTTATGTAACGCATGAATTTGACATTGAAATTTGCATAAACCCTCCAAAAAGTGTGCACGTGTGTATTGAGAAGAGAGAGAGAGAGAGAGAGCGTTTGAGTCAGGTGGGTGGGTAAGAGTGCGTTTGAGCTAAAGCATTCCAGGGCAGCAGGGCAACAGGGTTGGACAAATGTTGTAAAAGCTATGGTATGGGTGGGTTGCTTCGATGGTTAGCCTTTGAAGTGTGGCAGCATGGCGCTTAGCTGCTGATAATCCTTTTTAAATAAATTTGTTGGCACAAATCGTTTTGCCAGCCTTTGGGGGTACTCTGTGTTCTCGCTGTCTGCTGCTCAATGAATGCCTCTTGTTGGTCGTACGCAACCCCACCCGCTGAGGTGTATTCCACCCTTGGAGCAATTGCTGTAGAACGAAGGTGCGTATGTTTATTTGTGGCGCCACTATATACAAGGCTTCGAGTGTCTGAATTTGTTTGTTTGTTTGTTTGTTTGTTGTCAGCATGTCGCACGTTGCGTTTTTGTGTTTTTAAGCATGTTAATACACAGGAAATTAAACACTTATACGGAAGTCATTCAAAGCCAAGAGCGGAGCAGGAGGGAGTGAGTGTGTGTCTGTGTAGAGACGCTGGGTACATGCTCATATGTACCACATTAAGACGATTATGATGAGAAATTCTAGTTTCTCGGGGAATGAGCAAAACATGCCCAAGCGCTATGATAATGAAATAAATGTTGCCGCAAAGCTCAACCCAGTGCTTGTGGGTGTGTGCCAGGCATTAACACAGTTAAATGAGTGCAGCCATCCAGCTGGTAGTTAGCCAGTCAGCCAGGCAGAAGCAGACTCCGCTTCACCACACTCTATCCACCAGCTCTAAGCAGAAATTCATTAAGTTTCCACTAAAAACACGCGTTCTGACAGCGGCAAGGGTACGAACACATGGCTGGAGTTGGAATTTTTGCCCAAGGGCTGTGCCCGCGCGCGTGTGTGTGTGAGAACTTGTGAGTTTTCAGCATTTTCATTTCGTTCCATTCCATTCCATTTTTATTCAATTTCATTTCGATTGCGTTTAAATGTATTTTTGGTCTACGTCCGTCTTTTGGCAATACACAGAATGGGGGTCCTGCCGCGCAGAGCTTAAAGATAAACAAAATACATAATCCAAAAGCGTAGCATAATAGCAAAAAGGGGTTAAAGATTTTTTTCTTCCTTTTATTACTTCTTTTTTTTCCTGGTTCTTGCTTTAGCCTTTCATTTTGTCCTTGCTTTGGTTTGCTTAACTGTCTGCCGGGATGCAGACGAATTTGTGTTTCCTGCTTTTATTGCTGGTTGTTGTTGCTGTTGCTGTTGTTGGGCCAACTTTGCGGGTGTGCGGTGTAAACGGCTTGAGGTACTTAAATGCCCTTTGTGTAAGCGCATTGTAGCGCAAAATAAGGCAAAGCCATTCCACAGATTGACCCCCGAAAAGTTGCTGCAAATGTTCAAGAGATAATTGCTTTAAAGCGCCAACAAAGCAGCAGCTTCAAACCACCAAAGGCAATAGCAATAGCAACAAAAACAACAACATCAACAATTAGAGGACGAAGGACTCTAAATTTGCTGACGAAACAAAGTTAATGAAAAGCGTAAATATTTAAATGACCAATAAAGCCGTGGTGATTTTTAATAATAACCAAACAAATACTTTAAGCTAAAGCTCAACTCAAGATTAAAACTTTAAACAACCGAAAGAACACATTTTTGGGCTAGCACTTAAGAGAGTTAGAAGCCCAATGTGAGGGAACGTAAACTTTTTAGAGCTTGTCTGTGGGTGTAATAGTTATAGATGGAATTTAAAGTATTAGAAACTGAGGCCCCCTACCTATTGCATACGATTAATTTTCTACATTATAAGAGATACCTAATCCATAAACAGAATTTGATGGAGCCAATTGAAATGCCTAGTTATGTACTTAACAACGCGTTCAGCACTCCAAAGGCGGAGCATGGAGATATATCTACTAATAACTGTTCGAAAAGAACAGGGACCAATAGTTTATAGCCGAATCCGAAAGATTTATTTATTTTAGGCAAATGCATCAGTGCTGCAGGGTAGAATCGAACCAACAATATTTGGGATTAGTTGCATGAGAATTAGTAAAAAATTGTAGGTAAATTGTCACCTAAATTATAGTAATTTATTTCTGATACTTCCAAAGGATCTGCCAATATTTCTTTACCTATAAGGCATATTTAAGAATACTTACCATAATTGCTGTTCTAAATTCATTAAAGATAAAGTAAAAAAAAGAAACTAAAGAGCCAAGGCGATCGTGACGGACAATAAACATAATCAGAATAAAGGAGCAAGCCAAATAATTATACATTTGCGTCTTCTTGAGAAAAAGTTACGAATTCTTTAGAGGCATTCAATGTAAAGGGTGTTTTTTTGAGGTATACAACTTAAGTTGGCAATACTGGCACTTCATCATGAACACACTCACGCCTGAACAACGCTGCTAATAGTGCAATTTTACTTCGAAAATAAAGGTTCTGTGCGGAATACGTATCGCGCCGTTTTCGCACCACGTTTTCTCTTATTGATAACTCGCATTCGCAGAGACGCCGTACGGCCGTACGCTGTACAGAAGAAGCTATTGCTGCTATAGAGCGTAGAATTGAGTCCATCCGCCATTGAGCACAGGAATTGGATCTGTGTCTATTCACTTCATGGAAGATTTTGCGAAAGAATTTTAGTTTGCGTGCTAACAAAATCCAACTCGTGCAAGAATTTCAGCCAAAC
Source organism: Chymomyza procnemis (assembly GCA_035046065.1). NCBI lineage: Eukaryota > Metazoa > Arthropoda > Insecta > Diptera > Drosophilidae > Chymomyza > Chymomyza procnemis. The sequence continues at coordinate 1,527,265 of JAWNOJ010000023.1, read as the reverse complement.
GATCATCAAGCAAAGCGTAGATTCGTCAAATAGGCCCAAAATGAGATTGCCGTTGTTCCAGATAAGCGAATTTAGTTTAGCGATGAAGCTCACATTCTGGTTGTATAGCTACTTCAACAAACAAAACTGCCTCATTCGGAATGAAGCTAATCCTCAAGTGTGTGTCGAAACACTGTCACATCCAGAAAAACTGACTATTTGGTACGCTTTATGGGCTGGCGGAATCATTGGTACGTACTTCTTAAAAAACGATGATGGCAACTACGGTACAGTCAATGGTGATCAGTATGGAGCCATGGTTACTAACTTTTTAATGACTGAATTGAACAACCATGATGTCGAGGAGCTGTGGTTCCAACAAGATGGCGCAACATGACATGAAAAAGTCACGCTTGGTAACGCCCTAATTTCACGCTTTGGACCTGTGAGTTCGCCTCCAAGATCTTGTGATTTAACATCGCTAGACTACTTTCTTGTCTATGGGGATAAGCCACAAATGCTTAACCATTAGGAAAACAACATTTGCCTTGTTATTGCCGATATACGGCCACAAATGTTGAAAGAAGTCATCGAAAATTGGACGACCAGATTGATCTAAAAACGAGCCAGCCGTGGCGGAAATCATATTTAAAGTGTAATGCCACTACATTATCTTTCGGATAAATAAAATTCATGTCATTCATGTTTTATTGCAACTTAAAGTTCTATACCTCTAAAAAAACACCCTTTATTAAGGCAGGTTTTACGAATCAATTCAGTAGGGACACACAACAATTCGAAATTGGAAAACGTCACGAATTATATTTCAATTTACATTGTGAGACGACGTATTGCCTTCAACACAATGGGTAATACAAGCACACCGCGACGTAAACGTATACGTGTGAGTGTAGAGTAGGTAGAGAACTGTGGACTTTGTCTGAAACCAGGAAGGTACGACAGAAAACCGTGGTATCGATTATATAGTTTTAGTATAAGTTTGGACGAGAATTAGAGTGCAGCACACTAGTCATGCATCGGTTAGTAAAGATTCATGAGTAACTTAGTGGATCGGTCGAATTTATCAAGCAACGAGTGTTGAGTGCGGTGCGTAGTTTGTGCTAAAGGTAGTAAGGCAGACCCGCCAATGGCCCGATCGATAAAAAATTTGGTACTGCTGTAGTCGAAGCAGATCAGTAGAGGAAGTGAATCACAAAGCGTTAGCGGTTATAACAGAATGTTTTTCAAGGTTGTGGTCCTAAAGGTTCTAAATATACTCAGAATGATATGCCAATAATTGAAGCACGAATAAAATTAACTAACACAAGGACTCATTTTTGTTATAGAGTGAGATGAAGTCTGGATGAAGTCTGACTTATGCCACGCATAATTTACAATAGAATTTTTCTCTATGAATATGTTCTTAATTTATTGCATTAAAGAAATACCATGCATTAAGGAGAACTTCATATACCTAAATTGAAAGAAGTAACTCTCTTTCGTTATTCCTTTATCCAAGTCTATGCATTACACAAACCTTCAGCCATCCTTAGGGAAGCCACACAATTTATTGTCGTCAATTTAAGAAGTCAACTCTTTCGCTGTTTATTTGTTTTCTGAAAATTTTGTATAACATTGGCATTGCCCTCAACCTACTTCTACTTGCTTCGAAGGATAACAAGCCTCTTATATTGTGCACGCTCATTAAACTCTAAATGCCCATATTACAGCAATTTACATTAGCTGAGGCTTTAAAATCAGAAATCCTAGGCCAATGTACATCACTGCGACAGCTATACAGCTACACACATAGGCTGGGATAGGGAACAGGACACAGATACAGATACAGATATAGACGCAGGCATTAAGTCCAACACACATCGTGACAGACGGAAAGAGAGAGCGCAGCATCCAACTAGACATCGATTAAATTGCACAACAGAATGAAGCAATAAACTTTTAGAGAGCTCTGCTCACGCACACACTGACAAACAGACGATCCGGTAAAGATGGACGGACCATGCCAGTTAGCCAGGATGCGCACTTGTATCTGCGTGTGTGTGCGTATGATTCTATCTCCACTCATGTGTGTGTGTGTGTGTGTGTGTGTGTGTGTGTGTGTGTGTGTGAGGAAAAGCGGGTTAAACGTGTGCACATCAAACGGACGGCCAAGCGACGTTTAGCAGACGATAAAGTCATTTTACGTAGGAAGCGCAAAAACCAATACTAAAGCATATCCCACGGAGCATCACGGAAATGCCAATGGTATCCGTATGTGTCCATGTGTGTGTGTGGGGTGCTCATTTTACGCTTATGTGATAAAGTAATCAGTTGATGTTATTTGACAAAAGCGAAGATAAATCGATAGACTGTCCGAGTTCATGTCCATGTCCATGTCCCTATTCGTGTGCTGTACGGCTCTGTGTCTATCTATCTAGCGTGTCTCCTCACTGCATCTCTGTGCGTTCATTTTGCACGGCTTGTCGATTGCCTGTCCGCCATGGACACTGACCAACCGCAAATATTAGAGTTTCATGCACATACTCTCAAATACCAAACAGCCCGCAGATAAATCAATAGCAAATAAAGGTAAACCACAAAATATTTATTGATTTTTTGGTTGTGCATTAAAACCCATGGCCATGGGAATTATAGAGTAGCTCAGCAAATACGAACTGCTGCGTTCTCAGAAACATTCAAATCCGTAAATTCCCTTCATAAATTTTTCTTTTATTTTGATTTTTTTTTGAGCTGCTGTTGCTGTTAATATTTATGGCAAAATATTTGCAAATTTAATTTGAAATTATATTTGCAATTTTATTTATTTATTTTCATCTCATTTATTTTGCTTTTGCTTTTGATTTTAATTTGTTTTGTTTCGCTTTGTTTTCTTCAGCTGACTGCAAAACGCAAAATAACACGGAAATGTCAAATATATATACATATCTGCACTACGCACACAAGTAAACAAACATTTGCATATAAGCGAACATGCACACACACACACACACGTAGGCACGCACAAACAAGTGCAAGCGCATCCATTCACTCAATGGACTAAAACAAATTTGCAGTCAAAACAAAAATCAAATAGTTGTGCAAATAAATGCAAACAGAGAACAGGCTGATAAATAAACACTGAAAACATTTACCACATATACACAAACAAGCAAATAAGCAAACACACAAACACGCAAACATACAAACAAACTGCTAGCCACATGCACACACTGATACGCACACACACACGTGCACAACTCGAAACGGGTATTAGCCAACAAAGCGTCCAAAGTCTAGACAGGCCACTACATGGCCAATAAAGCAAATGCGAAAATACATAAAAATTAACACCAATGACAAACCCGATGACGATTACAGCTAAATGCAAGAGGAAAATCGAAAAAAATAAAATAAATAAAAACACGGGAAATTCCAAGAAGCCCCAAGGTCAGGTAGGCAAAACGCTACAGGCGCCCATTTTTAGTGAGGGGCAGTCCAATTTTTAAATAAATTTCAAATTTTTGACATTTCAACTGATCAAAGTAATCGATTCTATTCCGATAACTACGCCTTTATTATTGAGGCAACCGTATTTACTTATCGGAGAACAATCGTTGATTTGTCTTTCTGAATGGATACATTAAGTTTTTAGTCAAAAAAAACCGGTGCCAACAACTTTTGCATAATAATTTTCATTCGAAATCACTAATCGTTCTATTCCTGCAGACACAAAAGTTATAGTTGCATTAATTTTCCAACTTTGGCATAGAATTACGTGGATAAAGTAATGATCCGAATTATTATAAAATTTTCATTTTTTTTTTTAATTTATTAATACCAATCATTCAAAAGTGAAAAAACCGTCAGCAAGCTTACCTTGCATCTTAAGCACCTAGCGAGAGGTCTAACGTAGCTCAGCAGTCGATCCCGTCTTCGTCGAAAGGACAAACCAACACTACGAATGCAGTTTTAGGTACGTTTAATCGCAGATCAGTTTGAAAAAAAAAAAACTAAGTTATCGTTAAATTTTTTAAACTTATTGTTAGTTCTTATATGAGAAGAATAAAAAAAAAAAAAAATTCAAAGTATTCTCTTAAAAAAATTGTTTTGAAAACGTTGTGATCAAATCTGCAGCACTTCTTTAGGATAGTATAATAATATCATATACCAAATATAAAATTTCAGCCAATTTTAATTTAAAAGTTAAATTTTGATAGACTTTGACAATTCAAGAAAAATAAACAATACACAAAGCCGAGCGCCTAGGGAAAATTAATCTATAGATCATCTAAAAGAGCATGCACCCCAATATTTGTCAAAAGGTGCAACTGGAGCACTTAGATCAGTCAAGTTTGATACGAAGCAAACATTCAGAAAGAAATCTGGGCCACATTCTTTTTCTTTTACAAGGAGATAAACGAGATGAACTTGATGTGGAACACTGTGCCGTGCATGCTAATTCGGAATTCAGCTACTTAAAGATATTCTTTTTATTTGCGAAATGCATATAAATATATAATTATTTGCTTAAGCAGCATGCAACATGTCAGCGGCGTGAAAAATTTCAAATCAATTAAAGTGAATGAAGAGGATCATATAGTGCTTGAAGGGCGCAGAGGCAAAGCCCCAAAGATACCCTAAAACTTTTAAACGCTTTCTTTTGTTTGTTTCCTCGATTGATTTTTTAAAACAAAAAGAACCAATTTAAGTTTGAAACAATAATGCAATTATTTTATTCAATTTTTACATTATGCAATTATTTGCAGTTAAAAAATTTTTTTTTAGATTCGCCATTATTTTCAATATAACATATCGCGGATTCCATTTTGTAATCAGCAACCAAACTTAAAACCCTTAAACAAAGTATATTTTTGTTTATTATATTATTTTATATAAGCTCTAAAAATGAAATGCCTTATTATTGAAGAAATTAGGGTGTCACTAGATTATAAATCTTCTCCAAAATGCGCCTGAGGTTACGAAATCAAAAGCAAACTACAATTTCCAAAAAAAAAACAAAAAAATTATGATCCAAATTGGACACTGCAAAATTGTTCCAAAACCAAAGTAACCCTAAAACTAGGGTAAGTACTAAAAGACCAGGGTTGCAAAACATCAACAAAAAACTAAATGAAAAGGACAACTCTGCAAAGGTAGCCCGGTAACAAAACCAAAAAAATTAGGCAAAAGCAACTCTTGGTTCATGTGTAACCGCTTGACCACATTGAAATGCACGTCAGTTCATTTCTCTCCGTTTTCTGCAGGACTGTATGTGTGTGTGTGTGTGTGTGAGGTGAAATAAAAACGCAACAAAGCGCAATCATCATTATCGTTAAAGGAGGCGCTTACAAAACTAGACAAATTGCCACTTTAGAGGCCAAAACGTAAGGGGCCCAACGGAAGTTGCCGGCTAAAATGGCAACTAGCTTTGGCCACGGCGCGTATGAGCAACGTGCCGTAGCGCTACTACATATAATGACCATTGGGCAAAATGGACCAAAAGGCAAGCCGGAGCAGCAAAAACGCGGACTCACACATACACACTCATACTGGGCCAAGCCGGAGAGGCGCACATAAAGCCAAAATGACGCACATTAGAGACCGCAAGGACGCTGAGCAACGCAGAAAAGTATGCTACAATAATGCCAGTAAAGCCAGCATCCCGACAAGAATTTCTACCTCGCTCTCTCTCTCTTCCTCCCTCTCTCTCTCTCTCTCTCTCTGTCTGTGTGTGTGTGTGTCAGGCAAAAAGCAAAAGCAACAAGCTGAGGAAAAGAAATGGGGGAAAATATTTTACTTCCTTATAATCAACTGGCTGCTTTTGATACAACAACGCAGCTTGCTTGTGCTTTTTGGCCAAAATAAAGCCAAAAAATTTGTTTTAACTGAAATATGTTGCAGAGCAGATTTGAGCTCAGAAAGTCAGCAAGTTCAAGGTTTATTTCTTTGTTTGGCCAGCCGAGTCGTAAACACACATAGGCCGACACTTTTAGGCTTAATTATAGACAAGTCCAGGACAGACACACACACACACACACACACACTCTCTCAGTGGACGAACTGTGCACAAAATGACTAAATGAACGATTATGTGGCTTTTTTCTTCTTCTACTACTTGTGTTTAGGGAATTCCCTATTTCAATTCATTTTTTTTCACTTTACTCCTGTGCTCATTGTGAAAGGACTTGGGTTAATTTACAGCTACCTAAACGCTTACGAAAAGCTTTTATTAACGTGCCACATTTTTTTTTTGGTTTATTTTTTTGTTTTTTTTTTTTTTTTGCTCCTGTTGTTGTTGCTGTGGCGTTCATAGGACTCTGGCCACACCAATTATTGTTACAATTAAAAAACCATTAAGTGTAATTTGGTTAGGCATGCGGCTATCCGACTATGAATACAATTGTGTTTACCGACTTGTTTCTGGACATTGTAATGAGCAGTTAATTCAAAGCTTTCAAAATATTGAGGTTAAAAGGCTATGGGCCAAAACAGCAAATCAATGAATTTGTAGCTAATATATAATATAATATTGTATTAATTTAGTTGGAATTGGTTTATTAAATTAAGTTACTCTATTTCTAATTCAAGTAAATCCACTAAATATTTTAATATTTTGTTTATTTTTTTGAGCGGCAAATGTATAATTCTCATAAGCTCATTCAAATTGTTAGGTAAATCTTTTTCTTTAAGAATTTTTTGCTTGTTCCCAATGAGTTGAAAATTCTCTCCGAGTTATTTTATTATGTTTAATGATAAGTTCGTTAGTTATAACCGATAATGTAAGCAATTTCATGCTTTATAATGGTCGACGCTCTACTTTTTTTACAAGTTCAAAATATACGAATTTGTATTAAACGGCACTGGCGAAAAGTCTTTATTTTCTATGCCCATCGAATGCCTTTGGAAAATGAGGGATCTGCGGCAATTGATAAGACATGCCAAGAGTGGTTTCAAAGTAGTGTATTCAGCATCTAACCAAAGAACACACAGATCAATTAAACAATGTTTGAATATGGGGGAATTCGAGATTCTCAAAACAAGAAAATTTGGTGTCGCCCGAGATATGTGGTGAACCAGATCAACAGTGAAGAAAAAATGTGGATATACAATGATAATGCCAAGAAGAATAAGCCTTCTACTATCATTGCGGAATCATTGTCTATATCGATATCATACGCGGTTCAAAAGTCATGGTTTGTTGGTTGTTGGTGCGTGTGGTTCATTATAAACTTGTAAAACCGAGTGAAACCATTAATGGGCCACGTTATCGATGATAACCAAACTTTGATATGCCCAACTACTGGCTGTTTTTTTAACGGAAGCCAATGAGTTTTTTGTGGTCACCGGTTTGGGTTCAGAGAGCACTCATTTGCTGGATAGCCGATATTCAAAAATTACCAGACCGATAGGGATATACTTTTTGACGGCATTACTTTGAATGAAGTATTTTGAAACGTTTTACAATTAAAAAACTTGTTATTTAATAAGGGAAAAACACTTAGAATGTTATTTTTGAATAATAGTTTTAACACAAAAAAATGGCAAATTAATTTTTAGCCCCCTGAATATATTTTTAAGAATATCTTTTCCCTAGTTTATCGGCATATATATAGTATATTTGTCGAGAAATTACGTTTTCTTTATTGAGTTAAGCCTGAAAAAAGTGAAATTTCGTTCGTAATGGATTATTTTGTCAAAATGAAACGTATTTTCAGGCCGTAAGAAGCAAGAATTTATTAATTTTTATTTATCGCTTAAAAAATTGTCATTGTCAGTTATGCTTCCAAAGATGTTTGTGTGTGTGGATGTAAACATTCTTGTAGAATATTCAAGTGTAAAAAGCAACTAAAACCTAAGTGTATATTTTTAAAAATATTATTTTAATATTAGGAATAACAATTTATTGCATTAAAACGAAAACAGCGGATGGGTTAAACTTAAACATAATCCGAAGACTGAATAAACGAATACGACACAACTTCTTAAATTAAAAATACTTTTTATTCCTGTTCTGTTTAGTTCAGAGTATATATTAATTTTTCACAAGCCGAAAACTTCAAACGTTATAAAAACTAAAATAAGGCTAACTAAACAAGTTGATATGACCATTTAATGTATGAACGCCAAGATCTTAGAGCAAAAGAACCCAACTTTTCGGAAAAAAATCACAGGATATTCAAAAGTCATGTGCGAACGACTTTAACCTTTATAATTTGTATAAATAGTTCAATTATTTTTGGGTTTCCGATTAAGATTAAACTTCATTTCAAAACTTATAATAATTTATTAAATTGTTTATTTCTTAAATCAGGATTGCCTATAGTGGTTATATACTATGTCGTACAGAGATTCCAAAAGCAAATCTACAAAATTTATATCCAATGCGTCTTCACATAACAGCAGCAACTTTAAGAGAATTGGCAAAGTAATGGAAAGTTTTTTTAAATATTACTGATATTGAATAATTGCATTTCGCATCTCAGCACTGTTCAAGACGTCTATTGGCGTAATTCAGTCAAACTCCAACCAATACCAAGCTAAAAATATCAAATTTTAATATGAAATTTGTGCGTTCTATAGCCCGGAAATAAGAAGGAGGAAGGAAAAAGAATCGAAACGTAAGATTTCTTTCATTTGTTGCATATTTAAATTATCATAGGGAATTTATGTGCAGGATATATAATTCGAAAATACTCTATGATATAAGAATTTTAAAAGCATTTTCGAACGCAATAAGCAAATTATCGTCGTGAAGTCACACAAAGTAATTATTAGACCAAACAGCGAAGCTATTATAAACAATAATGGTATCGCCGTCTTAACTTAAGAATGTGAAAAATGCTATACAATATTTTTCAATTTCAAAGTAATTATATTTGCCAAGAATAACAATTTTTTTCTTGTTATAAAATAACTAATCTTACCAATATAATGGCAGACACTACTATAATCAATAACTATAAAACTTGAACAAATTAAAGAAATAAACTAAGTAAGTACTACAAGTCTCTGCCATATGCGTCACAAATCCTGTTAAAGAGCTGATAAAGTTTCATTCAAACGTCATAACCTTTAAAATACATTTTTTATAACTCCCACTCCGTGCTTCACTTGCTCGAAACACCCAAGAAGCATTTAACTTATTGAATAAAATTTAACTTATTATGACAACTTTCTTTCATCAAATTTATAACTTTTCCTATTAATTATTAATGAACAATTTCTTGACAAAATTTGTTGTGACTGACCATAACTAAACAACCTTTTTAATAGCAGTCATTTGGAATAGTTCAAAGGTTGTCTTGCTATCGAGGTAATAATAAATAAATTACTTAATTTTATTTAATAACTAACAAGTGAACGACTTACTTGAGACCAAACTACAGTCCGCACATAATTTATTCGTACAGTAATCAATTTCTAGTTGAGTTGCTATATATGTTTTGGAAAAATTATGGAATTAGACTTATATCAGTTTGGGATCATTACGCTAGTTTAGATAGTTGTAAGCTGCTTGGGAATCGAAATATGTGTATAATAATTAACTTGGAAATTTGATCTTGAGGTGGGCATTTTATAACTCGTATATAATACAATAAATTCACAATTTTTACACCGAAATGATGTACTATAGCAAAGAAATATTTCTTATAAAAATTATAATTTTTTTATCAAAGTTTCTTTACTAAGCAATTTTTTCCCCTCTTGGTATTTTTTTTTTGTATAAATTTAAATTTATAAATTTAATTAAATTTACAAATTTGTTGATGGCCAAATAATAATTGAGCTGACTGTACAATCGTAGCTGACTGAATGTAAGGACTTTATTTGAACTTTGGATGGCAACTATTTTACAATAAGTCATCGATTAATAATGATAGTTGACCTATAGTCTTTGTAAAATTTTCACTAATGGATGGACCAGCAGTTGACTCACATATCAAGTCACATTACGTTTTTCCAAGAACCACACTTTTTACGTAGAGCTACACTTTTTACCACTTGAAATCACTTTGGCACAACTGCGTAGTTTCTCATCGAAAGGACTAAAAAAGCAATGCGGCGTAAAATCTTTTGATGTTAAAAAAAAAATGTGTCATATGGACGAAGATGTATACCGGAAAGTATTACCGCGGAAGGGATTTTTCAAGAATGACAAAGAAATAAAAAATTTTATCATTTTTTGTTTACCGAAGGAAGTTCATATTGTTAATGCAAATTTCGTGGTATGCTTGAATATTTGAAGGAATACAGATGTTTTGCCGGCTAAGATAGCTTCTTCAAAAGCTACTACGTTTTCGGATTATTATATCAATATTTGATTATATTATTATTTATTAGTCATCATAGAATTATATTTTGATACGATTTGAATTATGTCCAATAAAATTTGTTTTTTATAATAATAATTTTTCTTTTAATTTTTTTTTAATAAATGCTTTATTACTATTTTTATTTTAGTAACTAAAAACGGTTCGTGAAATTATCAGTAATTTCTAGGAAAATATTGAAAGTCGTTAAACTATTGGGGGTTTTTTTTTAATAATATTATTTTAGAAATTGAAAAATAAAAAAAATGTCTTTTTTGACTTATCTACATATTTTGAACACAAATTTAATATAAAATTTCACGCTATATAAGCGTTTTCGAAATATTTGGAAAAATCTAAGTTTTGCCCGAAAAAATGTCTTAAGTATTATTAATAAGTAATACAATTATCTACAGTTTGGTATAAAAAATTAAAATTAAGTTTACTAGAACCTTAGATGTTTGCCTTTAACTAAAGCATAATAAATAAATATTTTTTAATTTAAAAAAATTTCACTTTTGGTTTTCGGATATAATGAAATGACTAGTGTCCTGATAGTTCCGAAAAATGTTTTATTCTTGAAAATCAATTCATCCTCGAAATAAATTCAAAGGTTCAGGTCCATATTCGATCTTAGGACGGGTGGTGTTTGAAGAACGAACCGAACAGGGGCGAAGCCCCCTAGTGTTATAATAATAAAATAATATAAAATACATAATTCTGATATATATTTCAACGTCATTCATTGAAGTGATATGAAAATCAAGAAATGAATCAGTAGCTTCGCGACCTGTGAAATATAAATATAAAACATAAATCTCAAATAGAAGTTAAAGAGTTTAAAAAAACCAACGGGGAAAAGGTGTTTTGCATAAAAGTTACACATACATTTTCAAAAAAAAAAAAAAAACCTATGCAATGAAAGGGAAAATATTTATTTATTTCTAAGTCTATTGAGGTTTGGCTCAATTTTTTTGACTTATATTATTATACATTAATTATTATTACATCAATTATAATCATAATTATATAATTCCCATAAAAAAAACATATTTATTACCCTCAACTGTGCTGCCATCGCACCAAAGGCTGATATCATAGCAACATCTCTATTAATATCATTTGGAATAAATCAGGGATATACAGTTTATCGCGAAATCAATCCACTTGGATTTTGTAGATTTGATTAAAAAAAAAGTAATAATAATTTTTCAGACAGTAATATTCTGTAAATTAAAAGACAAACTCTTTTATCTGACTATTGTTACCGCTTTTTTCACTATATATTTTTATATCTATTGAAATTATGTTTATTTTATTATTCTTCTTTTACTTTGATTTGAATAATTTCTGACTACGAAATAGAACACAATCTTTACTGCTCTTTACGTAGGATTTTTTGAAAAGGATCTTCTTTAAAGGAGTCAAGATCTGCTTTGTTTCATAAATTTGTTCAAATGTCTTTACTCAACACTCAAATTAAAAAAAAAAATGTGATATTAAAACAAAATATAGATTATATACTTCAGGATATTTATTATTTATAAAAAACACATTTTTTGGAAACAACAAACAATGACTTCACTTAAAGAATCACAACTCTCAAAATAAGGGTTGCCAAACTTATGCTCTCTGCATTTGCTCAGAAAAATATGGATTTGGAATATTTCTAACGTGCTTTTGCATATAAACGATGAATTGAAATGCAGGAAATAAATTGCTGAAGAAAATTAATAAAGGTTTCGCAAATTAATGCAAAATAATTAACAACAATTAATATTAATTTTGAATCTATTATTTATAAATAATTGAAAGAAACAATTCCACTGTAAAAATGTCGAAAATGGCGAAAAAAAATCAAGATTTTGTTCTTAAAACTAAATTGGAAATTAGACAGAAAGTCCTAAGATTTCAAATGTCACTGCTATTTTAAGTGTTTCGGTCCTAAGGCTTAGTTTTTATTTTTTGATTTAAGCAAATTTTTATTTCACAAATATTTCACCGAAGGCTTTATGTGAATTTTTAGTTAATTATGTGTAAGCAAATGCAAATATTTATAAAATATAATTAATAAAATTTGTAAGTTACAGCTTTGTATATTAAATATGTTCTTTTAAGATGGTAATTTTTTTTCAAGTGATAGAAACCAATTGAAAGTGGATTTTAAATCTAAACGTAGCTGTCTCGACAAATTCAGTGATATTTATTATAATATAATTAAGATGTTATATTATTTTTATTTAAAACATGCGATTGTATTTACGAAATTTAATTATAAGTCACATTGAAAACATTTAATTTGCAACAAAAAATTTTTATACATTTTTTTTCTGACTTGAACAGAGAGTTCGCAATATTTAAAAGGGATTTCTTGATTGTATTTACGAAATTTAATTATAAATCACATTGAAACACATTTAATTTGCAACAAAAAATTTTTATACATTTTTTTTCTGACTTGAACAGAGAGTTTGCAATATTTAAAAGGGATTCCTTGAGTGAAGCACTTTTAAATTCAATTAAAAAACATTTAAAGTGAAAAAAGGATTGTTAATTCAAAAATTTAAGAAAAAACAAGTAAATTCTCGGAAACAGTAACACTTCACATACTATATTTGAAAGATTTTCGATCTTCGAAAAAATCAAATTTTCATAAGATTTAACATGAAGACCGTCTGGTCGTGCCACACGAAATTAGACGCAGACTCACCTACTTCTTTTTAGAAATAAATATAACTTATGATTTTTGTTTCATCGGCCATGGCAAACCTTGGCTTGTTCCAAACACACCCAAAGCGCGGAACAGGTGGCACAGGTAAAACGCAGCTGCTTGAACTCGGTACGAGTTTCGAGCACTTAAATTGGCCATAAATATTTGGACGTTACGTGGCGTTAAGCCGTCGGCTATTTGCAGTTTAACGACTTCTAGCTGATCTCAGCGAATTGGCCCAAAAATAAAAACTAGGGAGAGGTGAGACGAAGGGAGTACTCTAAATATGTATGTGTGTGTGTGTGTGTGTGAATGGCATTTAAATCAAATTATGCAATTGATGTGCACTCAAACAAAAAATTAAAATAAAATGCCAGAATGAGAGAATAAATGAATGGCATGGTGGAATGGGCGTAATGACGGTCAGTCCGTCGGACGGACGGTATGTCCAATGCTCTAACCCTTCAGTAAATTGCAACTGACTCTGGCAACCTGTCAATGAGCATAATATGCCAACCAAGTGGAACTAAAGCGACAAGCTGCTAAATGCAAATTACAGATTTCATATTATTTACATACATATATGTACTATATATATATGCTGTACATAATATATAACACGACTGTACATATATACATATACAACCAGACACACTCGCTCAAGAACTTGTAAGCTGTGGAGGGAAGCATGCAGTATGCAGTTCGCCAAAGAGGTTTAGTGACGGCAACTGCTGACTGAGCTCCACTGGTCACTGGCCAACGTCCAACGGCCACTGGACTGACGACTTCGTAGTCGATTAAATGCGCGGCATCAGCAACAGACCCAACAACTGCAGCTACAGTGAGTGCAAAAAATAAAATGCAAACGACTTGAATTCAGCATAAAACATAAGAATTAAGAAAAAATAAAATAAAAAAAGAGCAAAGCAGACAGGCAAACCAGAAATAAACAAAAACGAGAAACGTACGAAATTGTGACTTTGACTGAGTTCTGGGCAGGCTGGTTGCTTTTATGCAAACAGGTTAAATCGTAGATGCAACATCAGCGACCACAACAACAACAACAACAACAACAACAACAACAGCAACAACAACACCAATCGAACACGATCCAAAAGTCATCCATGCATCCGGACATGTATATTCACCTTTTAAGTTGTTTCACCGTTCACTCTGCGGAACTCGAATCCAACAATCGCACGCAACAAACACTAAAAAACAATCTCACAACACTACCTATCGATTAAATATCGAATAGAATTCTATTCCTTTTTTTCTTTTTTTTTTTGCTTTCGCTTTGCCAATTTTGACTTGTTTCAATATCTTTTGGGGCCTTCAGCAGCAGCTCCTAACAACTGTTAATTACGTTTTACGTGATTTACTCTCGTCTCGACTTTGCTTTTTTTGCTTCACTTGCGATTTCGATGCGCGAACCATGCAACCATGCAACCGTTCAAAGCTCGTTTGTAGCACAAACTGAAACTGTTTCTTGGCTGCGATGGCTGCTGCTGGCGCTGCTGGCGCTGCTGGCGCTGCTGTTCCCCAAAAGAACACGAACAATCTACCAGCACAGAGCTCAATACGAACATGTTGCACTGACTCGGCTGTGCCAGTCGAGTGGTCGGTCTCCCTTGATTCGTTGGATTGGTTGCCTCGGCTGGCACTGGCTGCTTCGGCTAATGTTGTTTGGTTCAGATTGTTGCTGGATTTGACCAAACCGGTTTTTTCAAAATGACAAAGACCTGGCGACTTACAACTGAAAAAACGTTAAAGAAAGTCCAAACTGTAGAAATATCGTATTAAATTGGCTTACGTTAGAAAATGTAAGGACGAAAAGTGCTTGAAAATGTATCACTTGAGTTTAGTTTTTTTCCATCACTTCATACGTTCTATCTACTTATACCCAAAATGTCATTTTCGAAATAATATCATTCTTCTAGGCTACAAAACCATAATTTACTGTTGGCAATGCTCTCTGGGAACAGAATAGTGGGTACAATTTTTTGGCTCCAGTTATTGCCGGCATTTTTAACATTTGTTTATGTTACAAGGCGCCTGCGCCAAAACCAGGTCAATGTTAATGCACTTCAGCAATGTTATTTATCATTTGTTATCCCAAATATATGTAATCTGGTTTTAGGATAACATTTTCATGGCAATTTAGTGTTCTATTATCTATTAAATTTAAAAAAAATATATTATTATTAACTTTTTTCAACTTCTTTCAGCATTTGCTATAATAAAATAAAGAAAATTGGCTTACGTTTAGATTGGGCGCGAAAGATTTTTGGGGTCCCATTGTATCACCTCTCTGAAATCAAGTAAAAAGTTTTCACTTTGGAAATTATAATATGATTTAAATCAAGTTTAACATAAGTTTTGTAAAAATGCCATTACTTACAAAATCCAAAATTAGTGACGATATTGAATACAACACAATATTTTTTTTACCAATTTGCAATGTAGAAACTGATTGTGCAACATTAATTATATATTTTTTTCCAGGCAAGCTATATGATATAGTAACCACATTTACTATCTACCCAATTTAGTAATAATAACTTAAAAAACAAGCGAGGCATTTGCCCCATGGTGGCTTTATAAACCGACTTTGAACAAATTTAACGTAGATCTTAGGAATACTAAATACATATTAAAACAAAGACTTTTGGATATTTTTCTATGTGATGCAAAACTCCCTCCCAAATTGGCATCTCTTCGAATAACAATTTTTTTTTTTTTTTATATCCAACTACTCTAGTCATCTACATGCAAAAATTGATATATTTAGTTGAATGGAAACGTAGGAATCAAATAATTTAATTATCGTCAAAATTTTGTGACAAAATTATAAAATTTAATATTTTGATGCTTACACAATTTGATATTATAGGGCAGTTAATTGCATTTTATAACTAGATCTATATTATACGTACACTTGTATTCTATTAGTGGGTACCGGTTTCAGTCTGTTGAAGAAATCTTTGAAAAGCTTAATAATTGGATCGTTGCGGAACTTACTTATTAAAGTCTTTCATTTGTTCTTTTTTGACCACAAAAAAACTGTCTGAAACTATCTGCAAAATAAAATATTGAACCAAAGGAATAATATAACAATTTGCTCATATTTGACTATAACTTCCGGACAAAACATTTTATTTCTCAAAAGTTAAAAGATGTATCCACTTGAAAAGTAATCGACAACAGATAACAAACTGGATCACTTCAGGATTAGTACTCATCAATTAATAAGCGCTGGTGTCGTTGGTTGTTGTGTGAAATAGCTTTATCACTTAGCCGAATTGTGATACCTTGAAATTTATGGCGTATGAAAAGTGAGAGAAATCAAGGCTTAAGACAAAACTAAACAATAATGAGACAATAAGAAACAAGCTGCTGTTTATTAGTTTCGGATTGTACATGAGGAAACAACAAATAATTGAAAAAATAAACTGAATAAGTTCATGTACATCGCGTATCCTTATTGTCTGTTCGTTATTTTCGATCATTTAATATTTTTAACAATAGTATATTTTTTGTTCTCACTCGTTCTAATACCATTCGTCTTTCTTTTATAGTTGGTGTTGTGCATTGGGAAATAATAAAATTCCATACATTAATTTGTTGGTTCTTAAATCGTTTCTACAGTTTGTAATTTTCATTATTTTAGTTTTGTGTTGGTCCAATTCATTCTTGGTATGGAAATTATGTTAATTTTCTCGTTACTCTCTTGAGATATTAGTATTATTATGTTTTTCTTATTGTTTCTGATTTAAGTTGTCTAAGTCTAAATCCATCCATCAATATTATTAATGGATTATTATTATTTGGTGTTGTGCATTGGGAAATAATAAAATTCCATACATTAATTTGTTGGTTCTTAAATCGTTTCTACAGTTTGTAATTTTCATTATTTTAGTTTTGTGTTGGTCCAATTCATTCTTGGTATGGAAATTATGTTAATTTTCTCGTTACTCTGCTGTAAAAATAAACTGAACATTTCTATAGATTTCTTAAACAAATTTCGATTGGTTTCATCGTATCAAATTTGGTATTTCTAGATTAGTTGACTGCATCATAAGGTGGGATCGAAGTATCTTCTGAGGTATATGGCTGATATTTTTCTTATTGTTTCTACTTAACTTATTGCTACGGGAAGGTATGAACGTGGTGGAAGTAGGTACGATATGAACACGGTTTAACAACTTGCAAGAGATGATGCATTTCAGGTGCTGATATGGACGGACACACCAGTGGGCCAGCAGTAATGATAAGAATTTTTGTAATAAAGACTAAATCCTATCTATCTTAACTATCCTACCTACATATATAGTGTATCAGAATAAACTTAATTTTGAACCATTTTCGTACGCCTAACATTTGGTTTCGCTAACATTTGGTTTTTAGTTTAAATTTAATTTAACTTTTTCGTTCAACTTTTTATTTCGTTTTTGTTTAAAACTAAATAAATGCAAGATTTTAATCAGAGTGTGGCGTATTTTATAAATTATGCAATATGTATAATTATTTGAATAAATTATTATTAATTATTGTTTATAATAAAAGCAGCAAAATTTGAAATTACAACGATACCTGCTTTTGTGTAGAGAAATGCCTGATTTTGCGTTTAGTGACGTCATGGTCAATGTGAAACAGAAATGCAAAAGTAATTCTAAAAATTTTAATGAAAATTAAAAAATCTGTAAAATGTATAATTATTTTTATACAACACAAGAGCGTAGGTAACTCCTGCTTGCGTCACTGGCCAACATTTATAGTCTAATTAAATAGCTAAATAAATAGAGTAAATAAATAGTACATTTATTAAGGATTAACAATTTTTCTATAACTCTGCGCATTTAAGTGTATTTAAGGGTATAATCTGTATCTCGCTGTATAATCGCTGCTTCTATTGAGTCCCACGATGCCAACTAAAACTTTAAATTCAGATCGCTAGATGTCGCTTATAAATAAAGTTTTGAGCAGATTTGAAAAACGACCAGAAATAAGATGGCGATCATTCAAGTCGTGAGTGGACGACTTTGGAATACTCTTTATGGCTTTTTTGTCAGTCAATCAGTTGTATTATTTAAGTTGATCTAACCACGTTTAATTAATTGACTTAGTTTCCTGAGAAAAGATAATCAATTTTGTGAAAAAGCCTCTTTGGCCGATTTACGTTATGGAATCTATATTTAACTGTAAATAACAAATTCTACACAGTATTTCAAAGAAAATATATAGATACTTTCAAGAGCTGCAGAGTTTTGCGCCTAATTTTTTTATGACAGCTTCGCGCTATGGTACAGCCGTCTTATCATATTTGATATGCAATTTCAATTTTACCTACAATACCTAATACAACGAACTTGGCAAACTTACTTAAAATAAATGCTTAGAAACACTAAAATATTTAAAATTTATCTTGGAAAAAAGCCAAATTATTCTTATTATGCTGGAAATTATCTCCGTCCAAATCATTCAGATAAATGTCAGAGAGTAACCTGTTTGTAATACAGAGTCATGAGAACATGCCCTATAGCAACACTGGTGATGTTTATAGATTTGACACTCCTTGAAAGCATACAGCTCACGATGAAACATTGCAGCAATTGTCGGCAGAAGGCATTAATCAAGGGCTCCTAAAAATATTGAAAGACGCAGACGAACTTGCTAAGTGATCGCCCCATTTTGCTTCCACCGGATGCGATGATCATGGAATACAACATCAAAAGAAACTATAACACTATTATGAGTAAATATATTTCAATATGTTTTTCGCGAGTCTTTTCCAGGCTTTGGCACAGTGAAAAGATATAGTTTATGTTGGAATTATTGCAACTTATGGTTATGGCTAGTTGGAGTGATATACACATTGTTGTCGATCGTCGCTACAGCTTTGAGTCATGATGAATCCATAATTGCAATGTACACTGCGTATCTGTTACCAGACTTTCATTTCCCTCTCGGCAGGTAAAGGTACCATATCCCCTACCATATTGGTATTATTATCATTATTATATTCCAACAATGACTTGTTCATGCAGAATTAAGGAAATGGACTGGGTGTTGGCTCTCCAACTTTTCCACTTTAATGGCTTAAATGGTTGTAAAAAATGAGGGAACTTAGTCACGTCAGAATTAAATTTGCGAATAGATTTTAAATAATCCTGCATTTCACTTAAGTATCGTACTTATTTTCTTGGTGCTGCAGGACGTATCCTGCCATCTGCAAGTTGTACCTCGGATCATTAGTTGCCTCATCATAAACACTGTATAATGAATTCCAAATAGCAATTCAATTAAGTTGTTCCAAAAACTAACCTAATCAATCGAATGGAGCTGCATAAAAAGCAAAAGTAAATATAAATTGGCATTCAACTTGATTAATTTGTGGCCAGTGTCAAAGTGAATCCTTTGGCATTAAATCATGTACATATGTATATTGGCCATATTACGAATGTATGCTAAAATTAATAACATCACGTAGGCAATCATTTGAATGTGATTTAATTGATTAATTTCGATTAGATTCCATTCGATTTTGGCTTAGTCTGGCAATTACAGCAGCTTGGGCATGTCAGCATCGGACGGAGCAGCTTCGCCAAAGAGAAACTATATAAATAAAATCGTTTATATCTTTATCGTATGTAATGACAAGACATAAGCTACTGAGTACTAGAGCTACGTCCTGCACACACACACGCACATGGCATACACACATCGATGAAATCAAATAAATTTTCTTCCTAGACAATATGGTTGAGAGGAGCTGGTGTGCCGGATTCACCTGAAAGAAGCGAAAATAAATAACCAATGATGCAGCATTTATCTAACTTGTTTCGGCTACAGGCGGATTTTTTCGCCTCCTACACATCCTGCCCAGCTGCGACTGCAACTATTGAAACTGAAGACGTTTCATGTTCAACCCAATACCGCTGCTACTACTTACTTTTGCCAGCCTGTCATGACTTTATTCATTGTTGGTCATATCCTTTGGCTAAAAGGGGATAAACGTTTAGCAAGTTGGCCATGTTTGCTTAGCCCCCATCGTGCTCAGCATGATTTTTATGTTGAGCACGTTTCTGTTGTTGTTGTTGGTGTTGTTTTTGTTGGACTACCTATTGTTTTTGTTGTTGGCGCTGTAAATGCCACCCAAAATTTCACTTGGCTCATTCGGTTCATGTGACTGTTTCGCGTCATTTGCTCTGATCCCCAGTCGTAATTTTGTGGGCCGTGTCGCCAGCTGCTCCATATGTATGTATGTGATGTCAAAACCAAAGAAGCGAGCGCCAAAAGATACCAATGACAACACCAACATTGCAATCCTTCGATTGAAAACTGAAACCGAAATTCGTTTAATTTGACGAAACGTTTATGCCTTTGTAACTTACTCGCCTGCTTTGCGCAAGAATATTCCAACAAACCCAACCTGTGGGGCGCGCTGCATGACAAACAGACAGAAGACTGTCTAAAAAACACCAGAACAGGACAGGACAGTTAAAGCATTTGGGCACCTGGCAGCAGACCAAGTCAAATGTTGGCCAGCCCACTTTGGGAATACCCTCTTGGCTCTTGATTGCTGCCCCGTAGACCAATGCATGGTTGTCTTGTCAACGACAACCGCCCCCAAACACGAACAGCATCAGAAATATCGCTTACCAAGTCGTTTGGCAATTTTTCTCAATTTTCACATCGGAGCCAGGAGGTGCGCAGCAGCACATGTCGTATGTGTGTGTGTGTGTGCGTGTGTGTGTGTGTTGGCTCTAGTGCAGCTCATCTGAGAAGTTCATTTTTGGGCATCCAATTTAAAGCTAAAAGCACATGCTAGACGAGCTTGAATGGCATAACCTCGGAGAAGGTTCCCTTGGAACGTTGCACAAAAACAAAGCACAAATTGTTGTAATTGTGCGTTAGTCACACATGCATTCCCCCACACCCGCTACACACACAGTTCCACAACCATATGGCCATATGTGGACGCTCTCACCTGAGCCTGCGCTGCGTGCTACGAATTCCATTGCATACTTTCCGGCGCTCGCTCAGTGAGTGCAAATAAAAAGTGATATACGCGCGACACTGAATGAATATTAATCGGCGTTAGCGTCATACGCCTCACTCCCTGCAATTTTTCGGCGTATTGCCAGGCACTTTACCAGTTACTTGTAGAGATTGGAAACGCTGACTGCTGCTGGCAGCTTAAATGATTTCCGGCATTAGAATGTGATTTGCTGAAGCATTGTGAAAATTTATTGTCCAAAGCCAAGCTTAGGCAGCGCTTAAGTCCACGCTTTCTTGGTAACTTGGATGTTACCCAATTTGTATTTATATATATTTTTTTAAGTTTATTCTCGATATCGATACATGTAATAATGATATCAACCCTCGAAAATTAATGGGTAAATGAGATGAGAAACTTGTGAATTGACAGACAAGATCCAAGATGCAAAACTTATCGAACTCGGACTCATAAATGCGTCCTGATATTGAACTAAGTACAAAATGAACGAGAGAAAGTTAGTTGCTATGGCGGGTGTGATTTAGTCAAGACTAAATATAGTTTATCATCCAAGGCAGCTTGTTCCCATCACTGAGACGATTAAACTAAGTTAAATTCGATGGTATTATTGTGTTTAAGATGATCGCTGGAGAAACTCGCAAAAATAGGAGCAGTTTCCATCGAATGAGAGCGAAAGATACTTGAACCGATGAGATGAAAAAGTCTCTATATTATATATCTCAGATTATTCACAACCGCTGAGAGCGCATACCTAAACCTCAGAAGGCGCATTAGCGAATCCCAAATGGGGGAAACAAGAGTTTGGAATAAGAGTATTACAAATATTTAATACGAAATATTGTTAAATCTCTAACTCTCAGTATTGAATTCTACAATATCCCCGTTGAAAAATTTGTCAAAAGGGTTAACTGGCAAGCAGCCTACTCCAACAACGCCAACCCTAAACGTTGAACACAAGTAGTTCGCACCTTTGAAAGGCTTCATCGCACCAAGCAAACAAAAATTTGGGCAATTCAATTTTGTTTTCATTCAACTCTTTCCCTCCTTCCCCAATAGCTTGACATTTTTAATGAATTTCATGTATCTCAAATTTTTGGGTAGCGCGAGGTGTTAAATTTCACAACATCAACGTCATCGCCGACCCCCTAGTGCCCCCGTCCAGTGTTGTCAATTCGGATTGTGTTTCGATATAGTTGTTGGTGTTTATGACACTTGCGGTTGCATTTGTTGAAACCCTGCCCAACTGTCAACTGGTCAGCTTGGTGGTCGTGAACAAAATTTACATCAACTATTTACTGCTTTTATGTTATAGTTAATATTCAATTTTGTAAAAAAAAGTTTATAAATTTAATAACATATTGTTAGGTGGCGCCACAGTGTTTTTCGCTTGCATAGCTTTTGTTTGTCTGCGGACATTTGTGTACAAGTCTGTGTCAAAGGAAAACTTTGCAGACAACAAAAGTATCTCGCAGATTTTGAAAAAAAAAGAAAGGCAAAAACATCAACGGTATAAAAGGTACATACAGCCAATGCTTGTTCAAAACTTTTCATGTATATGTGCGAAGGTAATTACAAACGGGAACCCCCTTCACCAAAAAAAAAAAAAAAAACGGTGAGCAAAATCCGCACTTTCTTCTCTTTATAGTGGAGCATGGATGTCAAACCATTCATGGCAATGTTATACTCTATAATACATGTCCCCATTGCTCAATAGCTGCTCGACTTCGTGAAGCATGTTACCTTTTTAAAACCAAGTATACTCCACTCAGGCTCAGGGTATACTATATAAAAATAAAAGAATCTAAAATGAATCTAATCTACAAGTGAAACCATTGACTAACTCATACGCTCAAACACGTAAAACCAATTTGTTTGCAACGCACACTATTGTTGCATTATTATGTTTGTCGACACCGTCTACCTTCCAGTGCTGCCGCACCCAACCACTTGGTGATCCAACATCAATTCAGATGCGACTGAGAAGCCGGGGTAACCGGGGTGTTGTCTGTTGTCAGTCCCCATTGTTGCCAGTTTGCCACTGTTAGCTGTGCATTTGGAACTTTTTTTCACATCTGGAAATTCTAGTGTGGCGTGTCCTTGCGGTGTATTTAACCTGTCTGCTTGTTGGATTAGGACAACAAAACATACAAAACGGCAGACAGCCGGACTAAGTGCGACAAACAAACAGTAGAGCATGTAACTATTCATATGTATGAATACAATGGAAGTTAGTGTTAGTATCCATCCAACTACCGCAAATATTGTATTATACACTTCCTGCTGTTCACCCACCAGGATTCATCCAGTGTTGTTCTACTTCGTTAGCAGACTTTTTAACGCCTCTTTAAGTTTTGGGTAATGGCTTGGTAATGCAAGTGTGGGTAGCACCACATGCCCACGTACAAATTGTGCGAAGACTGACAGAACTCATATACATATCATATTTCATGGCAGTCTCGTCTAGATACAACGACGTGTATGTGATACAAGAGATTTGTATTCCAGAAAAACTGAACTTCAAGGTTTTTTTTTTTTTAATAATTATCGCTTTCCCTGCCAGAGACACCAAAATGGGAGAAGATTATTTTAAAAATCCTTGCAGACAAAGTATTTACTTTTAGTTCTACGAATTGTGAACTGCGGAAGAAAGTAGAGTTCAGTAAATTGTATGAAATTTTGGTGCTTAAGAGAATAAGAGCAATTTTTTTATGTGTTAGTCTGTCTTTTTTGGAAACTTATTGAATTAATTTTAAATAGCGTTCATTTATCATAGCTTCAATTTGATATAATATGGGTGGCCGCCTGATACCATTCTCAAAACCCTTATATTGCGATCGTTGCATGACGCCACATTTGTGGAAGTTTACCTGCAGTACCCCAAAAACTGAATTGTGTACGCCTTATTGGTTTTATAATGAGACAGAGGCGATTGAGACAATACTTTTGAATTAATGCATGATTCAAATTTAAAAAAAAAATAAAAATTAGGAATATAATAGGTAAATCCGAAGTGTAAAAATCTCGTTAATTGACAGTTTTACTCAATTAAAATAGATTTATTTTCATTTAAATATGCAGATTTTTACGTTCATGATACGTTGATAATTTATCAACTCTTTGATATATCTACTCAGATGCATCAAAATTAATTAATACTAAATTTTCTGCATTTATACCCGTTGTTTATATTTTACTGCTATAACAGTTTGCAAGCGAAAGAGTATTTTTTGAAGTCACCACTTCATTTATGCAAAAATAGGCGACGTTGCCAGTTTTCAGTCTAAGCCAAGTGAAATATTGCTAATTTGGGGCAGCCGATTTACACGCAAAGAAAAAGATAGTTGTGTATTATTAGCCCAAGTAGGCGTTTGTTGCCGTGCATCCATTGCAGGCAAATTGGATTTAATGCAAATATTGGCGATTTAGGATCGCTTGTAGAAATGTCAATTGATGTCGCAGCTTGTGAGCCATACAAACTATGCCATCAATGCACACAAACCACTTATTTTACTTAAAAGTAAAATTTCTATAAATAACATATTAATTATATTTTTAATGTTATTAATTTAATTATTAATATTTATTAATAATATATGGGTACAACCAAGTCCAGTGGACCTTAAGATTAAACAAGTTAAAAATTTTGAAATAAAGGAATAATAAATGATAACGAGGAAAATATAATATAAAACTAATCAGTTATGCTATCCTAATGGTTGAATTTTTATATATATGCACCGTTTTTCATCTGGGACTGGCAAGGAACTTGGATTTACAATGTAAAAAATGAAAACAGAAAGTAGCATAAAAATTTAAACATTTTTTAACAAACAGAACAATGTTGACCAAGTTGGGTTTTTATAGTTCGTCATTGGTCAAAGAAGCTCGATTTTGGGAATCAAGATAAGATAAGACATTTAAAGAAGGGAATTTTATAAGGCGAAGTCTACAATAATAGGACGGCAAACGAATGTTGGGATCCCGAAGAGCAAATACTAAATATTGTTTTTGAACGGACTCAATCTACTCTTGATAGTGCTGGTGTTTGGGGTTCCAAACGCAGGAGTAGAATTCCAAAATACAACGGATTAAAATTATTTTACATAATTTTTTCAATTTAATTTTCATCATTCATTTCATTTATATTTCATCATTTCGTAAATAAATATAAAATTTTCTATAATAGTTTCTTTCATTTGTATATTATTTTATTATTTATATTAAATTTATTTGCATAATATTTTGCTTTATAATCCTCACTTTATAAATTGAAATAAAGGAAAACAGCCAAACGCACCCAAATCCGGCATTCACAAATTTAAATCGCGCGCATCCATAACCGTTTCCATTGTCTGTTAATTGTCTTTGCACAAAGTACCCCTAAGATCAGGCATGAACCCAAATTGTTCTTTAACAGGAGAGAGAACAATCGTCTCTTGTTGATTAGTTTAAGTCTCTTTATCATGTGTCGAAAATTTTCACACTGCCACCTTTACTTGGACAAGATTGAGTCACCCCAAAATCTCTTACTCCTCTTAATACTTCAATTTAAAGGTCCCATTATCCGACCGTCGCTATATTCTAACAATCTTTGACACTGCCTCCTTGAATACTTCTCTTATGCCCTCTTAATTTTCAAATCTACTGAAGGAACTGTTGCTCCCATCCTAAGTCATCGTAACTTGCATCTCCAAGCATCCATGATAGATACGGCCTTATGAGAAACCTAATTGGGTCATTAAGACTCCTTTGGATATTTTTTAACTCAAGATTCCGGCTAGAATTAGTTATGAGTCGGGTTAGTGATGCGGACTAGTTCAAAGCATCAAGGGTAAGGGTGCACCCTTTAAAAATAATAGCCAAGTACGAATAGAAAAGTTAAGCCTTTCATATCAAACATTTAATTCAAATTTCAAAAGCATTTTATATTGGCATTTTTGGAGTTTCTACACAAACTCTTATTATACGTATAAAAGTTTTCAGATTGGAGAAAGAATGTCAGTTGACATGCAAAACGAGCATTGGCCTCCTTGTTGTAAAAATACAATTCCATATTCAGCGGTGGGCACGACAAATAGCGGGACCAGAACTACAAGAACCGTTAAAAAATAAGTACAATCGCAAAATCAAGTATCGAGAAAGACAAAAACCCTGCGAATTTTTTTTTGTTTGTTTTTGAAAGTTGTCTTGAGTCGAGCTATTAAGGATATTAGGCGTGTTAGGTTCTGGTGGCTTGGGACGCGACGCAACACATCGTCGTGGTACATTTAGAATTAAAGAAACTTTCTAACACATTTCAAGATCCTAGAAGATCGCAGTTTTTATCACAATTTTAAAATCTTGAAATAGCGTTCGGTCTATTGTCTCTAAATTTACTACATTTTTTTTTTTCGTCGGCATTAATAAAAGGCCCTGTAACGATAGCAGTAGCAATCTTCGAATTGGATGCATCACCTAGCATATTGTGGTTGCGTGTATTGCATAACCTAGACTCTTTCCACTCCTGATCATACTGATCTTTAAAATTTTTGATTCTAAAATTTTGACTCAAGTACGGGTGTTCTTTTGCACAACAGCATTTGATGTCCTTGAAGCATTTTAAGCTTAAAATTAAAAAAACTTGTCACAAGACTGCGATTTATTACATTTGTTATTAAAAAATTGAACCCACTTTCGTTTGTGAGGTTGCGGTTCATTCCCTACCTTTTAGCCCATTGTACCTATGCCCCATATCCATGGTGCTGCCTGCCACTTATAGCCTTCAAACTGAAAGTACGCTATAGATTTTTCAGCTAATTACTTATTCCAAAAAACAAAAAAGTACATTTTCGTAAGTTGCAACTTGCTTGCATTCCACCTCCTGGTTGGCTTCGTGAAATACATTCCGACCAAATTAGCCAAGTGTAGACTTCATTAAGCTACGCCCGTAAATTAAGTGCTAATGTCAAAAGTTTTGACCACCAAAGTGCGCGTGGCAATGACGTTACTTTCGTTGCTTAATTTTGCCGCAGAACCGAGGCACAGCAAGAAAGAAAACCCCACACTATAAGGAGTAACAACAACATCCGGGGAAACCATAACAACTACTCCAAATTGATGATATACTACGCACAATCCAACTTGAATTCACTTTCGCCCCTTTCATGTGTTTTTGGAAGTGGAAGTCTGCGAGTCTGTGCGTCTACGAGTCTGCTCGTATTTTAATGCTTTAATCTTGATGCTAATAAATCTTGAAGTTGCTGCCACTTCAACATTTCTCGTGCTTCCTGGCTGTTGCCTGGATGCGGGAAAAAAGGGTTTGGCCTCCAAATACAATTAGGCAGCTGCAACAACATATAGCCGGTGCGTTTTAGTTTAAGCCAATTTGAATGCACTTCGAGTTCACCCAAAGCTATTGTAAAGCATTTTCGTCTTTGGCATTAATTACAGTCGACGCACCATTGGCGGGGAGTGCTAAGTAATTTGGGAAAACCCAATCCTTGCAATCGGGATGACTGAACGAAAACTAACACTGACACTTTGGCGGTTTCAAGTTTACTAATCGAATTAGCTCGACGTAGAAATGACCCGGAAATGTATCAGAATTGTGAAAATGTTACAATTTTTCCCAGAGCTGCTAGCAACATGGATGTGGCTTGTGCGGCTTTCGAGAGACATGTAACACGCGTTGGGTATGATGTGACACACAACTGTCAAAGTGCCGTGTGACAAATTCCCTATTAGCTTCAGCCGCTGCCAAGCATGCACTGGCAAGCAACAGGAGCTATGCTATGATGATGATGACGCTGGCGAGAGATCTCTTGCTTTTTATTAACTTGAAATTTATGTGCTGCCATTAGGCACGAAGAATTAATCAAACTTTTTGTTTTATTTCGCATACGTGCTACCTGGGCTACTTTGTGGAGTGGAACTTTCATGTTCCTAAGTGCTTAACAAATTCCAAAACATAAATTTGTATTTAAAAATGTAAAGTTGCTGGCTGGCACTCCGGAAGATGATTGCTCATTTCACGGTGTCTCACCTGCAAAACGACTCTAATATTTCGCAGTACATTTTGGCTTGTAAAGATTTGTCATGTCTCTGACTCTGCCATGCAATTTAACACAGCCTTTGGGGAAACTGCCACACCAATATATTGAGTCAGCCAAAGCCATCTCTGCACATGAGGGAGAGAGCGACGAACATTTGCGTTTCCCGGTGCTCACTAATGCAGCTAGCTCATCGAAGCCAACTTTCTTAAGCGGCGGCACCATATGTTGGCCAGCAAGATGCCCCAGAAACTTTAAGGATACTTTTTTGTATTCAGCTTCTTCTGCTTCCTTCTCTACTTGGTAACAAAAATATGTTGCACATAAATTTGTATTAAGTTTGCCGCTGTCACTTTTTTCGTTTACGAGGAATCGAGAGTAGGTTGATGGCCATGGGCCATGGTGTGTGGCAGAAGGGGATCGAGCAGGGGACAAAAGCAGACAGCATAACGACATAATCATAAATTTAAATATGCAACCCACTGTCATTTGTATGAGTGAGAAGTAAGAGTGTGTGTGCCGAATTTTTTTTTTTATCCTGCGCACTTTACATTTCTGGCCAAATATGAAGAGATGGAGAAACGAAACTTTCGGTGACATTTTCTCGTTTCTTTGGCATAAGAAATCCACATACACACACCCAAACAAGCAAATAGAACCTTCCCTAGACAGATGCTGCACTGGTTGACTCTTGTTAAATGAAGTTGTTCCAAACGGTCTTCAGAAGATTCGTTAAGTGGCTGTGGCATGCTGTTGCATGATGTTTTTCCCGCATAATGTATGCTTAGATATTTATGTTAATGTAAACAAAGATGTACAGATAAAGACGCATCTTGTGCCCAACAAGTCAATTTGGTCCTTTAATCTAGTCATTCTAGTTTTGGATACCCTCATCTCTGGTGTTGCAAAAACTTTGCAAAAAAATGTTGATCGAAAATGTAAGCATCCGAACTATTTGGTTTTATTTTCAAATAAGAAACTTTTCCAACAATCCAATAGCTTCCAAAGCAGTTGAAACAAATTGTGTCCTTTGGATCGCAAGATTCAGCTATTCCAAGCTCAAACATAACTTAAAACTTTAAATCTATAAACACTTAGTTTTTAAAAATAAGAGAAGATAAATAAAAAAAAAGAAAAGAGAATAAGAAGTGCTTGTTTGTTAAAAATTAAATATTAACGATTTATAATTAAATAATTTATTTTGTGATTTTTGAATTAAATTGTTTATATTAATAAACACAATTTACAATTTGGCTCACATCAAGTGTGCTCGAACGCAAAGGCCTAAGCTGGACCTGCACAGCTTGTCGGTCTGCCGAAGTTGATATGAAAGCTTTCATGCGTCTAACCAAATTTGGTTTTGATGACTTATATAAAGATTTCAGATGAATGCAGGATAAGTTTTCCTCTCTTGCTAGTATGTTTGCCAATTTGCAGCTTATGAGAGCTTCTCCCAAGCTTAAAAATACACACACACTACAAATCTAACTAAACCTACGCAGCTTATTTCATTCTCAACACCGAAGCCGCCTTCTGCAGCACCTACTGAAGACACGGACTGGATTTCTGCCGTCAACTCAGAATACAATGTGCCAGCTACATCTTCTGCTGTTGCGGTCACTGAGTTTCTCTCAGGACTTATTTATATATCTTTAAGCCAAATAAATAATATTCATAGTTGCTCAAATAGCTGTCTTGACCTTGTTTTCGTCAATGATGCCTCTGTGTTTAAAAATTTCCCAGTCTGTCCCGCCCTCTTAGCCCGAGGATCCATGCCACCCGACATTACAAAAAGTTCTTTCATTCTTTTGTATTGTAGGTATCGCTGCTTCCGAAAATCTAATTTTCCAATTCTTAATAAATTTTTGTCCGAAGCTAACTGGTCCTCATTGTTGTCAACAGCTGACTTCAACTTTTTATCAAATTTTATAGAGCGCATTTGATCTCTCTTTCACTTATTTTACACCAAAACCATCTGTAAAAGCATCATGGTTTCCAGCTAGTCTGTTCTGCTTAAAAACCTAAATCCTCTTCTCTCAAAATGTTTAAAAAATCTAGATCTTCCATAGAGTATTCTATCTTACGTAGCAAAATTGTAGCTCTTAACAGAATCTGTTATGAAAATGAACTCTCCCGCTGTAGCCCTAGCTTCAATAGAGATTTCAAGCAATTTTTTTACTTCTACTAATATTTTAGAACTTTCATCTCTTATTTTTCATGGTTTTACAGAACAAAAATAAAACTGATGTTATATATACTGACTTCGGTAAAGCCTTTGACTCTGTAAACCATAGGCTTCGTCTTTTTAAACTTTCACATTTGGATTTCCATCAGGCCTTTTAGACTGGATTTTATCTTATCTATCAAACCGTGTTCAGAAGGTAGTTTTTAAAGGCTGTGAATCTAAAGAAAAAAGTCGAGCCAGGTGCCCCACAAGTTAGCCATTTAGGTACTCTGCTTTTTAACTGACTTGTAAACGATCTTCCCCAAGTCATCTGCCATTCTCGCATCCTTATGTATGCAAATGAAGTCAAGCTTTGTATGACCTACAACGAGATTGTAAAAACTTATTTAAAATTATTTTGAAAGCATTGGAACGCATCCATAGTGTCCGAACTTGTAATAACTATATTTTCATCATTGTAAATAAACGGTGGTCAAAAGAATTTAATAACCCTTACGTAACCAAACTGCTGTAAGTTTCGCTTGGAGCTCTCAATACAAACCCTAGCAAGTCTTGATTCAGTCTGTTCAAAAACAATTTTTTTATTTACTCTTCGGATTTATTTTTGGGATCCCAACATTTTATTGCCATCCTATTCATGCAGAATTCACCTTATAAAATTACCTTCTGTAAGTGATAGAACATACCACGGAGTGTTATTGACTCTAATACACTCCTTAACAAAATTTCTTTCATTAATCTTTCTAGATTAACTCGTAATATTCGACCTCTAGCATTAACTTTCTGAAGATCTAATTATGCAATCACGAACTATAAAATCCTAACTTGGTCAACGTTGTTATTTGGCTTCTCTCTTTGTTAAGAAATGTTTAAATTTGTATGTTACTTATTTTACATTGTAAATCCAAGTTCCTAACCAGTCCCAGATGAAAAACTGTGCATACCTAAAAAAAATTCTACCATCAGGCTAGGGATACGGATTACTTTTATACTATAATTTCCTCGTTAAGCACTGAATGGCTTCTTAATTTTAACTTTTTCAAATTGTTTAATCTTAAGGTCAACTAGACTTAGTTGTACCCCTTAATTATGTAAATTAATAAATAATTACGAAGTATTTGCTACTAATTTTAAGAGATTATATAAAATGCAATAAAAAAATATATGTGAACATTATTCTGTATATAATTCCCAACATATTTACGTATCATCGTATATTACTTAGTGTTTTCCATTAAAAGTGAATGCAACGTTATGTGTTCGAAGTTCCCTTTAGGCATTGAAAATTTAATTGTCTTAATTTTTAAGGTTATAGTTTTTTCATATATTATGAATTTGGATGCTACTTAATCTTCTTAGATTAACTCACTCTTCTATAGATAATACTTTGGATCTAATATTTCTAAGAAAAATTAATTTGCTGGAAATATTTATTGGCTTTACTTTACCAGTGGAACTAATACTAACTTCCAATTCGAAATCTTTGCAGCGAAGTACTTTGACAACGATACTCAGCCTTCTTACAATTGTCATGATCTCTGTGTATGTTGACATATCAAGGAATACTTCGCCTGCGAGAGACAATCAAAGGTAAAATATGTAAAAAATATTCTATTTTAAGTTTGAAAATTTTTAATTGTTGTTCCAAGTCGCTACCGGCTTAGACATATTGATTATCTCTTAAAATGAGATTGATTTAGCAGTTGAAAACTCACTCACTCACTGTTATCTCACAAAAAACCTATAAAACTCAAAAATTCTTCCCACTGAGATATTATCTCAGTTCCACAATATTCCACAAAATAGCTCAAGTCTCAATATGAAAATTATGTCATATTAATGATCCATCAGAAAAAGTGCAGTCGTAGATATGATCACCAGGGAAGAAGTGCAGAAGAAAGAATACAGAGACTTTTATCAATCATCAATAACTTTCAGTTTCTCAGCTCAATTTACCATCCAAAACAAAAAAAAATGTAAGCAAACAAAAAAATTAAAACTTGAATATTTCATTTAAAGTATTTCACAGAAAACCTAAAAAAAAACATGCTGGGTATTTTGGATCTGTTCATTATAATAACAGAATACTACTTTGACTTAGAAGCTCAGGAGTCTCCAGTAGTGTTATAGAATCATTAAAAGCAGTCGATATTTTTAGCAAAAAAGCAAATTTAAAAATTGATTACTCATTCGATAGATTTTTTATTAATGCATACCAGTAACATACCAGTTCCCGCCTTGCAGCTGATCTATTGATTCCCGATATAACTTTGTTTGCAATATAATGATGATACAGCATATACTTTGCCACGCTTAAACAAACAGCTGACTTAAGTTGATGGGTTGTTAAGGAAATTAAGGATAAGGATAAGGAAAGTAAAAACTCAGAAGTGAGTTTTAATGAGTTTTCATTCATAGTTTCCCAAAGGGTATGGCAAAATACCTCGTGGTATATGTTCACAATTCTAAAAAGCCCGCAAAAGTACGAGATGGAACTAGTTTAATTCAAAAGGGATACAGCTAGCATCAATCTGTGGCACAAAGAAACATTGCAAGCGCTCCTGGTTATATAAGAGAACCAATAAATACGTAAAGATTTGAATGTTTCTTGTGTCATAGTTGACTGGTTTCGCCGGCGATAGAATCAGAAGTAATAACCGCTTATTTAGTTATAAAATTTGCTGATTGTTTTTAAAAACATTATAGAAAAATTATATAAATACGTAAATGATTAAATTTTATAAAGTCAAATTGTCGCCTTCATACCTTTATATCCGAATATCGCCATATGGAATTCGTTAAATAAAATACCCATCTTTAATGAAGTCACATGACGTATCTTTCATTGAGAGCCTTTTGCTCGTTATTATCAAGAAGAAAACATTTTTAATAGCATTTATAAGATATAGTCACATTTTATTAATTTAAATCCAAATTCGGAAATTCCAATGAAATGCAGCCAAATACACAGCTCACACTTTAAGGCAACTCCAGCACTTTAAGAGAACGCAAAAATCGCTTTCAATTCACTTATTACTTTTCGATATTTCTAATTTCACGCACAATTCTATTGTAAGAAATTACACTACTTAACCGGCATATGGAACACCTGTGCAGACCAAATCTTCAAGCACTCGTCAATTGATTGGGGTTGATGGGCAATAACATCCTAAAATGTTTGCTAAATAAGCTTATGTGCGAGTACACAAACAAGGATACACATACACACAAATGCCAGGAGTGTAACCAAGAGGAAGAATGTGCGATTACTTAAATTGCGTTTGCTCGAAAACCCTCTCCAGACGCCACTGACAAGACACACGCACAGTCCAAAGCAAAAAGCTAACTAAGGTCCTTGTAATAGATTTAAGCCAACTAAAAAAAAAAAGCAAAGAGGAATACCGAAGGAATACGCATTAGTTTAATAGAAAATTGTTTTCTTTGTATTGGAAAATCTCGATGTAGTACAAACTGCTTTAACAGGCTGTTAGGAAAATATATGAACAAAAAAAAAAACAGTATTTATACAATGGAAAAACATTTCTATTTTAAAGAAAAATATTTAAATAGAGCAAGAAATTGTATCTTTTGGTCCAGCTCACTAGTAACCCTTTTTTTCCCTCATACAACTGCTGCGTATGTCATAGCACAAAGGTGCTTCCTTAAAAAGGATATTTCGCAAATAATGTCCGTAAACAATTTTTATTGCTTTCTACACGAGAGCAACTCAAACTTAAACAATCAAATTTGGGCAACATACATATTTACATACGACGCTGGAATGTACTGACTTGGAGGAGGTGGCATCACAGCACAACAGCAATGTTTATATTAGGAAAAGTAAAAGTTGTTGATATGAAATCAGAAGAAAACACAATAACATAAATTGCTGTATGTGACAAAGGGTTCGCACTAGACGCAGCAGGACTCGCAAGGAATGATATGTAGTCACCCTCAGATGGGGTCAGCAGTGTGCAGGGTGGCGGCCATAAATAAAAATCGAACAAACAAATTTTAAAGTGTATGTATTTTGGCCATAGACTGTCGATGACGTAGGCAAACATTTGCAAATGAAATTGAAAAACTAAACCGAGCTATAATATATAAATACTCAAGGATACTTATTCATATGACGCATACGCCACGTTGCCGCCGCAACTGTCGACTTGTATTAAAAGTTTAAGCTTTTACAAGCACACATTGCCTGCAAGTGAAACGATGTTGAGAGGAAATTGCTAGCTTTTCATAACTAAAAACTTGTGGAAATTATGAAATTCATACAGGAAGACAAGTTTCTTCAGCATCTAATTCGTACGGTGGTTGGTCGGCCACCTCGGCCATTTCGTTCTTCCTCAAAAATTTGTTTGTGGTCTTGGTTTGCCTGCCAGTCGACAGGCAACTTATTTCTGTTGCCAGCTACCAGGCAACTCCGGAAAAGATTGCTTCCAGCAGCCCTTGCTCCCTCTTTCTCTCGCTGTGTCTACTGGCGGCTTACAATTGCACAAGATTTGCTGCTGTTTGACAAACGTTGCCACAGCCGGTGCAGTAATCGAAATCCTTTACCAAACACACTCGCACACGTAGTGCTTGTTACTTGCTTTTTGCCGCCACTCTTGACGGAAACTCTAGACTTTTGGTCCGCCCCAGCAATTGGTTAGCCAGCTTTGTTTAACTTTCAATTTGTTGGCTATGCGATAGCCAAGGTAAGGCCACGCAGCCACGGACTGCCAGCAAGTTTTCCAACTTGCAGCCAACTTGAGTGTGACTTTAATTAAAGTTGCACATCTGCAAATGTCAGTTAAAGTTGCAAGCATCTAGCCCAATTTGTCTTGCAAATTGGTTATGAAGTTGTGGCCAACAGATTAAGCCAATTTTCGAAGAAAACAAAAAAACAAGGAAAAAGCCTACCTCTATACGGCAACTACAGGTGTCTAATAGTACTAGGTTAGTCCTTTCATAAATTGTATCAGCCAAGATAGATAGAAAAAATAAAAAGAAGGCAAAAAACCAAAAAAAAACGTTGTGCCAAGTCTATGCCTTCGAACGCGCAATGCGAAACAGGAAATCCAAAAATTACATAAGGGACCATGGGATTTTCAGGCCAGGCATGACTGTGTGCGAGATTGTCGCACAGCTACAAAAACAGGCGAGAATGTTTCCTTTGCCAGTTTCATTTGTTATTGTGCTCAGTCAGCCTGCCATTCAGTCCGCTCCGTCTGGCCACGTTTGTTTAGTTTACGTCCGATTCCCAATGCAATAACTTAAAAAACACGATGGCATCCCTGGCCTAGCTGGCAGGCACACTCGGCCTGCAAGCCGGCCCAGAACCAATGCCAAAACTCGTACTACATTGGTCAGGCACCCCGGCACCTTGCAACAAAACACAATAGCAATACCTACAACGGCAACAGCTATGAGAACAAAGGACTCAGAACGCAGGGGCACAAAAGTACCGCCATGACGAGCATATTTTAAGCCAGCCACAACTCCCAGCCAAAAGCAACAGGAGCAGCACCAGCAGCAGCAGCAACAACAAACACAGCCAAAAGCTAGTTGAATCCAAAAACTGAACCCACGCACGTTTTGGATCAACACATCCAAATGACCAAAGAACCATTGAAGGAAATAATATTTTGTGTCCTTATTGACAGCGTAATCAGAGGAAATGTTTGACAACACAAAAAAAAAAAAGAATAATAATAATAAAAATAACCTACAACAACATGCAGGGAAATAGTTACTGGCTTAACCCACAACTCGGGAAAGCTGGAAGGAAATGGCAATAATAAATGCTACCCTTCCCATAATAAAACTCAAGTACAATAACAAATACCACATAAACTTGTTATTCTTTGAGTGGAAAGGACGAAAAGCTGTGAGGAAATGCTTAACAATTATTTTATCAACGGTATAACTTTCCCAAATGCAGCTGGGACTGAATTCGGTAAAGTCGCTCTCTCTCTCTCTTTCTCTCTCTCTCTCTCTCACACTCTGGGACCGTGGGAAATAATTTGTAATAGTTGCTGAAGTAGTTTTACTAATAAAATATTGCAAACATGTAAAAACTTGCATATTTCTTATAAACCAATTTGGCTTTCGTTCAAAACTACATTGCTCTTAACACATTAACATATATATTTTTGCGGATCAGTATTCTCTATTCGACCAAGAACAACAACTATTTATTTATGATTCTCAGAAATATTATGTTCGTTTACTTTGATCTTCGTAGTCTTCCTAAGTCGGCTTTTGCATCGAACACCTTAGTTCTATTGGTACATTTTTTCTTGCCGAATCTACAGTCCATTAGATTATATCCTGTTTTAAAAAAATTTATTTGGAATTTAACAATATATAAAAGATATTTATCAGTCCTTTGAAAAGAAATCATACTTTTTTCTCGGCTTGAGGCTTTATTGCGCAAAACTCATAGCATTCTTTGAAACCGTTTGCAACGCCATTAAAATTCATAGTCGAAAAATTCTATATTTTCTCACGCAATTATCGAATCCATATAATTTTAAGACTCTTGTGTCATCATATGGTTTAAAATGAAATCTGAAGAGGTCATTTCAGAAGTATGCGGTGGGAAAGAATATCCATCCTATTTAACAAATTTCAAATATGTTTCAACAGCCATGGAAAACAACAAAAACCAAAAATGTGAATATTTCAATATTATTTTGTAAAGTCAAACCCTACCATACCAAACTGTTTGAATGTCTCTAATTGAAGGCCTATAAGTTTTGCCTATTTCGTATTACTCAGGTCATCATTTATTCATAAATTCAACTGATCTGCAATTACACTGAAAACTTTTTTGGTTATTTACCTAATTATGGTTATATAAAAATAAGCATTCAATTTTCGGCATACATTTTGACATCTTACATTTAAAGGCTTCTCAAAATAAAGTTGAAAGCTTGTCGAAATTATAGAAAATACATATATATATATATATATATATATATATATATATGGAGTACTATTTGGACAAAATTAAACGAACTTTTTCGCAATCCCATCCAGCAGCACAGTAATAATCAAAACTGACTTAAGGACTACCGCTTTTTACTTTTTTTTCTAGGCTGAGGTGGTACATCTCTTTGAACTTGAGCTTAAGTTTCTAGTCAGTCGCATACCAAGGTACTGCTCTTCTTATTAAATTCAATATAGATAAATGGATTCTAATCAACAAATCGACTCTAAATATATAGAAATGTCACAAAGCCTAATATTATTTATACCCTGTATGATATGGTACAAGTATATATTAAATTTGTGCCAGTCCAAAATGTATACAACACTCAGGAGAAAAATAAATCCAAATTCGGTTTTAGAAATGTTTAGAAATAATGGTTCCTTACTATGCTGTCAGTCGCACCAATCAATTAGAATGGCATAATATTCAGAGCGAACAGGAACCTACACTGTATAGACGAATCCAATGGCGGTGACTCTGTTGAATAGAGATTCTCTCGAGCAAATATGCCAATGATAGGAGAATGCTCCAGTGCTGGAATGAGACATCGAACCACCGACCGGCGGTTTTAGAGGCGAATCCTTTACCTGTATGCAATCGAAGATTTTTCGAGATATCATGATCGAATTCGCGTACAAAATCCAATCACGAGAGTTTTTATGTTTTCGAAATTCTGTCTACTATTTCAAATAACTCCCTTATGGAATATCTCACTATGGAATATGAATTAACATACGTTAATTAAACATTTGACAAATATTATTAATTCGATTGCAGAAAAGTGGTAAAGGGTGTCACATAGGACTTTAAAATCGGTTTGTGACCATTACCGCTGTTTCCGATATATTCATCAATATAAGCAATCGAAACGGTATAAAAAGATGAAAAATACTTTAACTTGCAATCCTAAATACTTAACTTTTTAATTATCTATTTTTAATTTAATCACATTTATCGTTGTCCCACCCATATATATCTTAGGCCTTTTTAAAAAAATATTTTAGAAAAAATTCAAAAAATATAATATCAGAAAAAAATCAACAAATAAGAAATAAAAATGCGGATTAAATTAAACAATATAATAAATGAAAAATAATCAACTTTATTCACAAAAACTAATGACAAAAAAACGAGAAATAATTTATACATTTAGTAAGCTAAAGTTATTGATAAAGTTTTGCACTTTGTTTCATTTCCAGTTAGTTCTATTATTATTATTATTATTATTACTATTTTTGTTTGTTTGCATTTTCGCAAAACTCTCGACACATGGAAAACTTTTCTCATTTCGCCGTTGTGACACACGTTACGTCATTTCCATAAAAACTGCCAAAAAATTGAACTTTGCAGTGCAAAAGTGCTCTATATTAATTGCAAAAATGCTGCCAAAAATTGAAGCATAAACTATTAAGCCAAAACGTTTCAAGACAATGCCAACTTAGCCTAGTGACTTCTGGATACTCTACAAAACCGCAAAATTATCAAGAGCTATGTCAAATAAGAAAGTAAATAAGTATTGTTCTTTTGATCTATGCACTCTCATTTCGGGCGCAAGAATTTCGATCTAAGCCCAATTTTTTCAGTTCATTCTAAATTTTTTATTCCTGTCGCAATGCCTTCATTCTGTTGTCACGATTTCGAAGCGTATGCTCTATCGTTTTTGATTTTCTATTTCTAGCTTTTGATTTGTTTCGTAATGCATTCATGTACGAGGAACTTTTGTTTTAAAAATATTTAGGAAGTATGCGGTTTTCGATATTTTGAACAACTAATATTTTGGTTTATCTTGGTTGCCTTTTCGTGCACCAAGTGGAAGAAATTGTCTTGACAGCAATATAGTTTAACAATATAACGAATTCAGAGAACCGTTTATTGCCGATCGATTGTGTTTAAATCGTTTGGCGCAGTGGAAACCGTACTACATATTGTAGAGTAAGCTAAGATTGACATTTACTGGAGGCATTTACAAAAATTAATTGAGATATTGAAACCAAATTAAATACTCAACAATTTGTTGATGCTTTCAAATTTGATAAAAATCGGTTAGCTTTCAAGATATAATACGAAAATTTAATGTTTTTTAGAGGTTTTTATGTAAATTGGCAAAAGAACTTGTCATTTATTGAACATATCATAGATGATTTCCCTAGGAAAATTCAGCCAAAAACACATTTTTTTTCTTAAGAGTTCCACTTTTTATGCTGTATGGGCTGTTCACACTATAAAAAAATAATACAGTATCCATAGGCGTATTTTCATATCAATTAACTTTAACAAGTTTCCATCTCTACATAATTTGTCGATTTATGGCAAAATGAACAACGCAGAAACCAGTTTTAAGACAAAATCCTTACCCTAACATAAAACAGAGTTCATGTCAACTTAGAAGACACGATAAGGTAAACGATTTGTTGACTTCCGTAATTCATAGGAATAGAGGTGGGTGGTGCAATTTTATTCATTTATCAAGATAAAACTGAAACAATACTATATCAAATATTAATCGTTATGAAATAAATGAATTCCTATACTAATCAACATCTGGATATCCCATAATTTATCTTGGCAACAAGCTACAAGTTTTTTCTTAAAAATCAATTAGTTCTGTATACTATGACTGAATATATATAGACAGAATTGATTTCTTCTCATGTGTCGCGAGATCGTTTCTTCTTTCTTTTCATTTAAGAGCAAATGGAATCGAGAACAACAGCAAATTCATCTTGAAAAAGCCATCGTTCGGCATTGGGGCGACATTTGTGAAAGAGCTCCAATTTAACGCGAACACTGAACACTGAGATAGTGGCAAGGCTTTTGCAGTTTTTTGGGCTTGGTAATTAGACTATTTGCGGAGCTTTTTTATAGCTCTTATACATAGAAAAAAGCCACAACTCATTATTTCCACACTCGATGTGAATATAAAAGAGTTTACTCGTGAGATAACGACGGGTATTTTGGAGAAAGTATGCCAAAATTGAACCCAGCATATCTGAAGGGAAGGGTCTGAGTTATGATGCCTGGTCAGATACCTATACATTTGTGCGTGTTTCAATGCATTTTGGTATTAATTTAAGATATTGTCAGAGCTAGTTCTTACAATTCCGTCCTTTCATGAACGATAAATCATGGCATATGTTCATCTATTTAAAGTAAAAAATATTCGGTAATAAAAATATATATTTTTGTGTGTTGTTTCTTCTTAATTTTCTTAATTCCGATTATGTTACATAAAGAGACTCGAATAAAAATGATCAGCTGGTGTCACTACATCAATCGGCAACACAATTTAAGGTTTTAAAATTTAAAGTATTCGATAGTTATTACATTGAATATATCGCGATATGAAATGGTGATTTAGAATTCCTCAAAATGACTTCAATAGTTTCGAACTTAGTGACAGCTCAGCCTTCGCCCTTATTTTTTTATTTACAATTGCGTTTGATTCACTTTATTCAAATCTTTTGGTTCTTCATAGTTTCATGTTTGTGAATACAATAAATAGTAACAATCAACACATAGAAGAAATTTAGTTTTTCGTCTTTTTCCACCACAGTATCATTCAGTGCGGCAGGCAGCCCCAACGGCATCTTCAAGAGAATACATCTTTTAATTTCAAAACTTTTCAACATATTTTTACAATATGATTTTTCCTGTCAATATTAATATATATGAATTTTACTGCAGGCAACGTCTCTTACATAGGCAACAATATCCATATCCAGAGCGAAACACCTTTCGAAAGTGTATGAGAACTCCCAAAGCTGCAATATGGTCGCAGCTGCTTGGCATACATAGTGCTTCTTCTTGTTGCTGTTGCCGCCGAGTTGAATTTTTAAAAACGATTGTCCCACCCTGAAAATTGAAAATTAAACGAAAAACTTTAAACTAACAAGGAAACAAAAAAGTCAAGGCACAAGTTTAACAAATATTTTTCCCAATCTTGTTTCTTGTTTCAGCTGACCCCAATTGAAGGCTCAGGACGGCCATTGTTGCGCAAGTGTTGCCAACTAAATAAAATTCCACCCCGGCATGAAAAGTTGACCAGTGCAAAAGCAACACCAAGCCAAACCCCAAACAACAGCCTGGTTAGCTGGTTAGAAAGCAAACAAGGCACATAAAAAAAAACATGTGCTCCAAAATGGGGCAAGCAAAAAAACCAAGACGTTATCCTTTTTAGCACTTTTTAAGACAAACTCACAAACAAACACACAAAAGCTTACTACTAAGTTTGAGGTTCTTGCTCATATTTTAAAGTTGTTCTTCGTGCTGATGTTGTTGTTGTTACTGTTTCGAGGCTATTATAATGCGTCCTGCTGGTCCCCAAAGTATCCAAATTGAATATCATCAGGGCTGCTCGTTATAATGTTTGAGCATAAACTTTGTTTTCCCCACTCTTGAAAAGGCCATACACTATTTTTGTACGTACTTTAGGAAATTCTCAATGAAATATTTAAGATACTTAAGGAAGTTATAAAATTTTTGAACTTAATTAAATGTTAAAATTTAAATACTTAACAAGTTACCTGAAGTTAATAGTTGCATTTATCGAAATATCAAAGTTGCATAGACTTGAAAGTGTTTTTTTGTTGGCATTCTAAAGAATGCAAAGAAAAAGAAGGTAATTTTTGTTTTGTGTGTGGATAGATCTAGGGAAATTGTGGCTTATGTTTTATTTGTATTTCCTGTGGGGCACATTTTTTCTATAAAATTAAAATATTACCGATATATATTTTGCTCGAGAAAAATTTGAAGTGATTCGGCTTTGGTTTGCTCTCGTCCTTTGAAATGTTTTGTATTCTGATATGAGCGCTCATAGAAGTTTGGCCCTAATAACATAATGTTTCGTGTCCTGCGCTTTAATACATTTAGGCGTAGGTACAAGTTTGGCACAGACGAGTTTAAAATAACCCGTAACACTACTCCGCAGTCGATCCAGTAATATGTCTTTATTTTACTGAGATAGCCCCTAAGAATCATAAAATAAGAAAGATATTGTCTATAAACTTAGATCAAATTTGGTGAAGCGCTTGAAAATATTAAAAAAAAATGAAAAAAGATGCCTTTTGCCAACAAATGAACAACTAAAATGCGAACAGTCGATTCGGTTAAGATCTGTTGCTTTTCACGTGGTTTAACATATCATAATTCCCATATTTCGTTAATATCAAAAACTCCAATATATCTGGTTTGTCACCAATATTTGAAAGTAACAAATCGTAATTTTTATAGAAACCAAATCTGTCTCAACAATGCAAAATACAATGTTATGACGATGAATCGATGTAGAACTTTTTTTGGCAACGTACTCTTTGGAGTCTTTTACCTTGTAACGGATCCATAATGATTCCAATCTGGGGCGCTTTATTTCATCAAAAGCTTAAATTTAATAATCACATTTTGCAATATTGTCGGTAAAGCTAGAGGG
Organism: Chymomyza procnemis; assembly: GCA_035046065.1. Taxonomy (NCBI): domain Eukaryota; kingdom Metazoa; phylum Arthropoda; class Insecta; order Diptera; family Drosophilidae; genus Chymomyza; species Chymomyza procnemis. Next base: position 1,484,626 of record JAWNOJ010000023.1, on the reverse strand, counting down.
ATTCTTGAATGCCCCTTTTTAGGCAAGCTAACTCTATGATTCTCTCGTATCAATAATTTTGGAATATTGCTCCTGCTTAAGAAGCTCTCAATACCATATCATTGAATCCGTATAAAAGTAATTTTTAATTTTTAGCTCTTCGTGGCTTAAATTAGGATTGTAACATCCGACTGCCACAATAATCTTTGTTATAAAATTTGGATTTGATTTGCCAAATCGAGAATCTTTGACCTATTACAAACTATTAACACCAAAATTGGTCACCGATGATCTTTTCGCTCCATTTGTTTTTTCATGTATAAACTTTAATGTGGCTTTTTGTTTTCAACGGATGGCGTAAATCCTCTGAATGAAGCCTCCAGGAAGGTCCTGACTGGGCCATGGTATTGACTCAAGCAACAGAGTCAGGCACTGCCTAGTTGCTCGGTGCTTGCACGGTCTAGCTTAGGAAATTACATTTCAATATACAGAACTGTAATACTGGTGAGGAAAGGCACCAATGCTCATCTTATGACCAATTACAGCAGTGACCATCTCACGGTGATGGCGCTGGAAGGCGGCAGGAATGAACCACCCTGATGGCATTCTGCTATTTGGCGCAGAACAGAGGGACGGCAACCGCGGAACTGGAGAGGCTGACCCAGAGGGACGGCCGCAAGCAGCAGTCCCTGTTAATCGATGCCGACGTCAATACTCACCATACCTTGTGGAGAAGCAATAAAGCGAATGATAGAGGTGATTCATAGCTAGATTTTATTTTAAGGCATGATATTTACACTGGGGAAGAGCCAACCTATGTAGGGCCCACCTCAACAAGTATTATTGACGTCGGGAGCGAAAACTATGGTCAAGGATTGGAGAGTCCTCAGCAGACAATCCTTCTCCGACTACGAGTATATCGAATTTGAGGCAAAGTTTTTCTAATTTCTGTTCCTAATTTGGCTAGTTACACTATAGACTGCTACACCTTAGAATGTTTTCAGAGCGTTTGGGACCTTGGTATTTTATTTGCTTACAAACTGATAAACATAACTGCAAGATTGTGTACAAAACTGAAGGACCAAAGACTTTTCGACGGTTTCTGCGTCGAATAACAGCCTCCCACGTTTAATTTCGTTATTTGAACTAAAAAAGAACATGAACTATATAACAAAGTTGGTTTAGGTCAATTCGCATTGTTGTTAGCGTAGCCCTATAATATTCTAGTTCTCATTATGCTTAATATAATCCTTTTATTATAATTTTTGATTCGAATCTTTCTTTCAGTATATAATTTCTTCCATTTCAAGTCATCTTGGCCCTATGAGCATCCTTAACCAATTCCACATCATAATCCCCTTTGAACTCTTTTAACGTTCAAATTTTATTATTTTTCTATCCTCTTTACATATTGGTAATTGTTTATTTTAGCCTTTGTACAATCTTTCGTATTTTTTGGTGCATATTCTGTTTACTTTTCCTCTTTTTACTTTTAAATATTTTTATTGTTAGTTAAGTTTGTATTGTTCTTTAGATTTAATGCAATAAATAAGAAAATTTATAGGCATAGCTGCTAGGGTTGGTTCTGATATTTTATAGCAATAGTATCTATCTATAGATACTGATTAAACTGTTCTTTTTGGAACGTTAGCTTATCCACAATCCGGTTTAAGGTAAATCTGGATGGGAAAGCAGCAAATAGAAGCTATTCAGGTAATATTTCAAGCACTTATACTATTTCAAAAAATCAATCAATTTTCAGTCAATTTTACTTCTGGAACTCAAACGAAATCGACCGACTATCTTCTTCCTAGTCGAGCTCTGACTAATTGCATACACATTCGTCTGATTTGTAAAAGACACGTGTCCTCGGATGCAATAGGAAAACCAATAAACCAAAAGATAAGGCACGTTAAGGCTGCAGTATATGGCGGTTAAATGCATCCCCAGAGTCGGACGGCATAAAACACTTTTCGAGAACCTTCACCTTGCCGCTCACCCCAACGCTAACCCTCACGCGCAACCTTAACCTCGTCCTAGCCATCGTGCTGCTAATGCCAGTCAATCTATTAAAAATGTAAAATGTATGAGCTCAGGACAAAATTGCAGTCACTGGGCGCAGACGAAACTATCTATGTACGTGTGGATGGCAATACACAGGGGAAATATGAGGCAAGAAGGGGGCACGGTACGGTACGTACATTCTGGTGACTCCCTTTGAAGTTGTCGGCACGCACAGTGCTATCCGTGAGTACGGCGGACACGACAAACTGCAAGGCACAGTTATGCTTTGTGTGGCGCACCAAGTCAAATCGGGCGTCACTCAATGTTGCATTATTTACAAAAACTTTTGTTTATAGATGTTTGTGCCTGTGTCTGGATCTGAGTCTGGGACTTTGTTGGACAACGCTTTCTTACCTCGCCGCCAAGTCCACCCCATTCCCATGGCTTAAAGATCGTGTATTCCTAGTATTTTGTGGCTTTTACTAACGCCCCAAATCAACCCTTAGTTGTTTAAATATGCATGAGGGTTGGCAACAAGCTGCTAGATACCTCTATCTACTCATCCTGCTCCTTCGCCTCTATATCCTCATCCACTCCTTTTTTTTGTGTGCGTGTGTGTGTGTGTATATGTGAGTGTAATAGTCGGTTACCAAAAAATTGCGGTTCAAGTTCGTTGAGTTTAACTTATTTCCACTAACTTGGAACTGTATGCCACTATACCTTACGTCGCCCTCAGCAATCTAATCCTGGTGTTTGACTTTGCCGCATCCTTCTGGGAATTGGAGTCAGCGCATCTTTCTTATGCTTGGCATTATTTTGCTGCAATATTTTGTTCAAGTATGCAGACTTAATTGAGTTTAATTGTGTAGACAAAGTGAAAAAAAAAGAGAAATGGAAAAGAAAAACAATTGCATTTGCAAGAAAAGCACTTGAGGTGTCCCAAATTACTAAATCCGAATTAAGAGAGTTGTTGTTGATATTGACTCAAACTTTCGTTGAGAATAAACAAAACCACTGGAGGTATTGTTTGCAAAAGTCAATTGCGCACCTGATTTTAATAGATTTCGAAATTACGATTTTTCAATCGAATAGATTTGTTTGCATTTATTTAAATTATTTCATTTACTTTATTTGTTAAATATTTATATTTTGCATGCTTACAGAGTTAAAGATATAATCTTGTAAGGAACTGCTCTCTGGTTTGGCCAAATCAACGGTTAGGAGCCTTTGTCCGGGATTCTGGATTTATATTCTCTGAACTTTCTTATATGGCTTCTATTTGCAGTTTTTTAGTCCACTATTTCCTGGTACATCGTTATTTTATAGTGCTACACGTCTTCGCCCATTACATGGTATAAATTTTAGATATATATATATATTTCTTGCCATAACACCGTGTGTCCCCTCGTCAAATTCACTATGCTGCCTGCCATACCTAGGCAAAAATATTTTCCATCTCTAGCTGGTCCGTTTATATTGGTCCACTGCTTCCGGCCCACCGTCACCTCTATATTACACTGATGTTCACCTTTTCTCGAGGGCTCATACTCCACTTGGCATTATAACCCTTCAACTCATGTTCAATCTCTTTTTCGTTTCCAAAAAAAAAAAAATAAGTGGCAAACAAAGACTGACTTACCAAAATTTGGTTACAGGCCGGCCTATTATACGCCCGTAAACGACGTAAAATCCTGGAATTCCCGCGCAATCATATATTAACACAATCTTAATTGCATGCTATTTATCTGTCTATCATATCCAGGCAATCAAACAAAGTCCAACGTCCCCTAAGCTGGTCCTCTCACCTGACCTACATGCATACAATACGCCGTCAACTCCGAGGTAATTCGCGTGACTTTAAGGTATTGCCGCATTCATTTCACCCGCTTACCCAATACCCAACCTTGGAAATAGTGTTGTAAGTAGATTTAGCCGTCAAGACATAGATGCTCATTACAGAATTTCTATACTCTATGAGGGACATGGGTGAAATTACCCCAAGTGCCTTATACTGAAATGAGGGAAGCTATAAATCCATGTCTGTCGATCCGTCTGTATGATCATCACATAGATCTAGAATATCATTTGTAAAGAATCACTTTCTACAACGCATTTTTCCACAGCAAATTAAGTTTGATAGCGACATCTTGTTCCGCTTATGCGCAGTGGAGCTTTAACTATTGGCTTCAACCAACAAATGTGTACTTAAATTCTGGAGCTGCAATCCTCACATCTTCCGTAGTAGATTCACAATATTTCCTCCCACACACCTGAACATATGACATTAAAACTGATCCCAAATTCTTGCTATCTATTTCTTCCTTTTAGGAAGGTACAGGCTGCTACAAAACTTGTACGCTTAGCCTAACTTTGTCCGCAATTACTTTGAATTCGACAAACCTGATTGTGCGTTTAGTTGGCGTATTTCTCCTTATGATTGCGGTTCTTAAAAATCGCGAAAAACGCTATATAAATGAAAACAGCCAAATTATCCGAGAAATTTATTTTCTTTTCAAAATGTTTCATGTTCAAATTCCCTCTCTGCCAGGAGTTTTGTGGATCTAAAATCTCGCATGCAAACGTATTCGACTACTACGACTTATTTTTTTTATGGAGTTAAACGGACATTTCCATTTGCCAAATGTTAGAATAAAAAGGGTTCTTGCCTTTATTATTTTTTTTTATACTATCGTTTTATTTCCTTCCCTTTTTGTTGTTGTCAATGATTCAAAAAAAAAAATGAAAACAATTTCATGCTTATTCTTTGCAAATATGAAAAGTAAAATGTAATAGACCCTGCTACATACACCCCAACGAACAAGTAGCCCTTCAACACACACACACTCGCTGAAGCGGAAACGGAAGTCAGACACTTTTATATTCGCGCGTAACTTTACGCCTAACATTTTGGACTATCTTGGCATCGTATTGGAGGTTATTGATGTCGTTTCGAGATTTGCAGTAGAATTTTGTTTTTTTTTTGGTCAGGCCTTGGGGCTTATTTCCACACTTGCCACTGTCGTCCTGCGACATTGTGCTTGTCGCCGTTGTCATAATATTGGCATGCATATATCATTCTGACGGTCCATAAAAATTTTTACACTAAACAACTTCTAAGGGTTGTTTGGCTTGTCAACATAGCACTTGTTAAAGATACTCCCGTACTACGACTATATGATTATCTTGATAGGGTTGGAAAACATATTTTGCTATTGCTTTCATACTTTTTGCTTATTCTTCTACATTGTAATAAGCCTCAATGGGCAATCGCTTATTTTGATCCTAAGTGGTTGATAATAAATTGTTAGTGAAATATATGGCAAGTCCTTTCACTTCAATGGGGGTTACTTTGTGCTCTACCCCGCCGAAGCTTGCGTCTTCGGAATGCAATTTGTAAATGACAGTTTTGGGATGGCAACCGGTAAAATAGATTTTTGTTTTTTTTTCTCTCCATTCCAAAATACTTGCAACATTTAGTTGACTGCGGATTTGATAGCTCTTTACTTATTAAACACGTCCAGACACTTGCCAAACTTTAGGCGCTAAGAGTCAGAGTGAAATCGTAACATCTGGAACTCCCAGCGGCAACATTTTTATTAATATTTAATATGAAATTCTTAACTTTGAGCCAGCCAAATCGCACTCCTTCGTAGCGAATCTATCGCACAACGCGTAGTAGACAACAACAACCACCTGACAACTCTGGTTTACCTACACCGTCGCCCCACCGCAGCACGTGCCAAATCCTGCAACACTCCACTCCACATTGGCTGACGGTTGCATGCAAAATTACGCACTCTCTCAAGTCAGCACCGTGCCCCCCGAGTCCATTAGATGAAGTTGCTCAACTGCATGGCTGCTTGGCTGCTTGGCTGGCTGGTAATGAAAAATTTCTGACGTTTGCCATGGTTGCCGCCTCTCCCAAGAGCAGCAGCTCGTGCATGGCGCCGCTTGATAGACAAGCCTGACAAACTAGGGTTGACTGCTGCCGTGATTTGCCGTGATGGTCTGGGCATGGTATATGAACTTACGTACGTGTACGTGTGTGCACAAATTACAAACGTAAATCATAAATATTTTAAAGTTTCAAATTACCAGCGGCAAAAACAATCAAGCTGTCGCTTTTTCAGAGCCCCGAAATGGTAGCTATTTTCTGTCAAAGGCGGCAACAACATTTCCACAGCTGTCAACATTGCAGTGCCAGCCCGCAAGGCAGGGTAACCAAAAATCAAAGCACAAATCCAATCAGTTAAGAGGCGTAGTCCAATTAGAATTGAAAAATTTCTGTTGTCCGTGTCTTTGAAATGAACTATGAATCTGAATGATGTAACTTCATTTTTTGCTCCATTATTAAGTTAAGCTTTTAAATTATAAGTCGATGTCATAAAATATTGACAAGATTTCATTAGTATTCACAATCCGCGAGTTTTTCCATCAGTAGTAAATATACAAAAACTATTTGGCTATTTTTCGATCTTAGCGGAACAGTGACTCAAAGTTTGACAATTGCAAAACCAACATAGAAGTTGCTCTACACTTTCAAAGCTTGTGAGAGACACCCCTAATCTCCAACTCACAGCTATGGAAAGTTCTTAACTTGTATACGAAATCTGCTTACTGGAATTCTCACAGTAAAGAGTTTTTAACTGCTAAGGATCCATTTGAAAACAATTTAAAAATTATTTAATGCGTTGCGCTATCAAAAGTTCCGAAAATCTTAACCAATCTTCATAAGATTGTTATTAAACCTTGGAGGAGCATAAGAGACTAAGGACCTAATTGTTTAGAATATCTTATACCATATGAGAAAACAATTTTTTTAAATTAGATTTTAAAAAAATATATATTTTAATTTTAAAAAAAATTATAATTTTAGTTTTGACCACGAGTGCAAATTAGCTAGCTAACGATTTTAACGGGAAATATTACAATTTGGATTACCAAGATACCATTTGAAACATATTTTCTAATTTCGTTATTTTTAAAATATATCTTTTGAAAATATGTTTATTCTAAGTAAACGTGTTTGTTTTTGAACCAATAATCTTAGTTATTTTTAACTATAATTCAATATATAATCTTTTATAAATAACAATACCTTTTCTGAAAATCTGAAAAAGAATCTCCTCACATTTGTAGACACGTCACGTAAATTTGTTAACTTGCACGTTTTAATATATTTTTCTTACAATAAACAAATTGACTAATAAAATATAAACAAAATTGTTAAAAAATTTATAACTTTTCACAATTGTTAAAAATACATCTGATTTATTTATTTTTTGTACTTGCAGTCAATTCAATAGATAAGGAGCAATCTATAATATAAATTGGAAACATCGCATAGACATACCCTACCCGTACATTTTTTTTTTAGTTTTTAAATCTATGAAGCTGCATAAATGTGACATACGTGATGTTGGAAACTCCCTTACAGAAACACCATTAACAAGGCCAAAAACGCCAATTTATCTCTAGTCAAATGTAAATTCGTGAAAATTCTCATTTCACAAGTTCGCCAGAGGGCATTTTTGTGTATTTATTATTTCGCTTTTATATGAACAACAAGATTTCTACTTTATCAAGTGTCAAAACTCTTCTTTTAGACAACTTTTGTACAAAGATATCAAATTTCCCTTTATTTAAGTTTATAACCATGTCTAGCTAGAGACAGGGCCCCTACGTTCTTTCAATTACGAAAATTAGTTTTTTTAAGATTTTTCGCTTTTCATCGTTCGCGACAATATTGAACGAAATCGCCGGTATTTTTTATATAATTAATATATGTCGCAACTACGTAACTTGGTATAATTTCTCATAAATAAAAGAGCTCGTCTTAGCTTAGATATGGTTTCAATAAGATGTTGAACATAATAAGCAGTTTATTTAATTTTTGGGGTCGCTTAATAGGCCGAGGACATCTTGTAATTGAGGCTCAAATCTGCTGTGATAAGCACGAAACGAGCGAGGTAATGGAAGACGGAGGGTATATTGTATTGAATAATATAATATTTCTTGGGATATTTAAAGCAAATGTGGCGCACTAAATTATTGTTGAGCACTATGCTAAATTTGATTAAGTTCGGTTGACTCTTAACCTTTTTACGGTATTTCTTAAGCTTTTTAAGTATTGCGTTAAAATTAGTTGACGATATTATATTTAGTGGTCAGGTTGGAGCGGACAGAAATTTTTCATATTTTTATTAATACCTCCCACAATCAACCAAGTCTGCAACAAAATATAGATCACCCCAAATTACAGAAAAAAAAGTTCACAATCTGTCAACTAATTTTTAGTTGTATTGGTGGAGTGGTGGACATGAACTTTAACGATTCGGCGAACAAAATATTTTATATTCAAGATTATTTCAGATTTACTTATTTACTTATTTTCAATATTCTAACTATTTAGCTGTCTCCCTATTATAATGGGTGTCAGAACAACCAATGTATCCCAAAAATAACATGGTGTACATTATGGGCTGCCGGTATTGTTGCTTATAAACTCTTTCGAAGACGGCGAATACCAAAATTTTATCATAGTTAGGCAACGTCTTGTACTGCGCAAAATGAAAAAGATTTATTTGGCGAAAATTTTATTTCCAAATAATGGTCTCTTATGCCACACATCATATGAATTATTTTTTACGTTTTAAGTAATTTTTGTGGGGTCATGTAAAGAGGGTAAGGGCTATAGCAACAAGAAGCCAACCAATATTAAACAATTTAATAATATAAAAAAAAATTCACCCTTTAAACTATTTTTTCGCAAGGCCCCCTAACAACTCTCAATTAAATACCTTCCAACTCACATTATACCCAAGACTTGGCAAGAGATTTCAGATTAAGTCTTTGTACAAAATTTAACTTGTAAATAAAATACTAAGAAGATTAAAATTATTTAAGTACTCAGGAAGTAGCTGTTCTCTTACATAACATATGAGAGATACACCTATACACCTCTATATGCACATAGAGCAATTTTTTTTGGAAATTGCATTTCCAACTCGTTGACTGCTTTTGCTTCGGTTTGCAGATCCTTAAGCTCCTGCTGCTTTCATTTCATTTCAAGTGAAAATAAACGCAAAGAAACTCAAGTCGGAATTTCATTTCGCTGCCCGGCAATAACACCAACAACCACAACAACAACAACGACAACAAGAGAACAACATCGTCAACGCGTGCAATAAACATTAATAAAAATCGCACAAAAATTGCCATTAAAGAAGGTGCAACCAAGAGCCAGAGCCTGAGCCTGAGCCTTTTTGTACCGAGCATGAGTCCTGTCGCTGCTGCTGCTGCTGCTGCTGCTACCGATTCGAAACAAAATGAAAATTGCTCATAAACAAGTCCATCAAATAAAGTGCAGACTGCATAAAGAGTGAAAAAAAAATGCGAAAAGAAAACGAAAAACGAAAATAATAATAATAATAATAAAAGAGCGAAACCCATTGGTAACTTTTGGTACTTTGTATATATCCAGATCCAGATACAACCAGCTCCACAAACAAGCGCACATATTAAGCATGACGCATTCAAGGTAGACTCTCCAAATACATATATATACATATATAGAGTATATATTGTACAATATATATACATAGTACAGTCTGCATTCATATAGTACGCACATCGTATAGAGCGACAGACACAGCCACAGACTATCAAATTTTAATACCCCACAAGCTGCCTTTATTTTCATAAATTTTTAATGAAATTAAGCGGCAAGCTTTTTCGGGCCTCGACTGCCGCAGAGCTCCCATGGGTGGATACTATGAGTGTTGCGACTAAAAAAGTAAAATATGAAATAAATCATAAAGAAATACGGTAAAGTTGACTGTCAGCCGGCAGGAATTATCGTTGGCATGGATTTTCTGTTTGGTTAAACGGTTTTCGACTAAAAGTCCGTCTTCCGCTGCGTAGTTTTGCATTTAATATCAACTTGAATTATTAATTAAGCGGTTTTCGTTTTTATTCTTTTTCCTTAAATTAACTATTTTCATTTCTTTCTTTTATCTAATGGAATCGCTTTGTGGCAACACTAACTTCAATCCATAAACATTTTACAACATGGCAACACTGGCACAGGACACTATATACAAAACAATGATATGAGCGACTCAATCTCTATCTGCTTAAAAGGCAAAAAATGATAAGTTGTTTAAGACTCAATTTGTTGCTCTTGACCGTGAATTATTGCCGTCTGCCGACTGAAAACGCAAAAAAAGTGTAAAATTTTTAATATCTTAATAATTTTTTGATAAATTTATGTACACAAGTATCAAAGTTTAACAACTTCGAATTGCTCGATTTTAGTACGTATTGTACGCGTGCTTCGTATATTTCATGAAGCAATTCAGACACAAATATTCGCTCTTGCGTTCATTTATGCTCTGGCAAACTGCGCTGCTTACTAATACAAACAAATAGTTTCCGGCATAAGCTTCGAGCCACTATATTTAGTTCGTGCTGGACAGCAGATTTGCTTTACTACTATATTACCATAAAGTTATTTCAGCAAAGGAAATTGAATTCGTCGAAAGTTTGACATATGAGAGATTTGTTCTAGTTTTCACTAAAAAACTGTCTAAAAAGTACTATTTTTATATAGAAATATTTAGCAAATAAACAAAAACTGCTATAGTTTTTGTCTCAAATGTCAGAAAATGTCATTTATGCGAAATGCAAATTTAAGATTTTAATGCAAACTTTTATAGGCGGGAATGTGCCAAAAATCGCTAATTCCGAATCTAAAAGTCTGTCAAGACACTGATAAGATCAAGCGTGGGATATTTTCGTGTCTTTGTTGTGGTATTTGACATTGACGCCGTCAACATTTGATTTTGACAATTGAAAAGCGTATTTTAAATGTGAATTCACTTCATATTCATTTCCATATCAATTTCGATTTCGATTTCTTTGCACTTTACGCATAGCGCCGTCAATGTCACAAACTTGCAAGCAAAGCCTTTGCTCCAATCCTTAATTTAGTCAATAACATGCAAATGCGCAACTTCCCAAGTTTAAATTGGAATCGGAGTTGTATGCGGCTTCTTGGCTTGGGTACAGAGACACCGCTGGGCGGGTCTGTCTGCTTGCCTGCCATCTGTCGTCTCGTTGAATTGAAGTCTAATTAGGAGCAAAGACAACGGGCTAGCCAAGTTTGATGGGTGTTGTTTGGGGTGTGCAATGTCATTTTTTATCATTAGGAGCTGCGGCGTGTCAAAACTATAATCAAAAGTGGATTTCCGACGACAATGGCAGAGTCAAAGAAAACAGCACATCGTGGCGTCAGGCAAGGGCCGGCCAGAGGGACAGTAACATGCCAACTTCAAGACTGATGGGCTACAGGGCTTCTGCATTTCGTCACAGCTTTATGAAGTGACGCGACTAGAACGATGACAATGGCTGGGCAGCTGTAAGTGTAAAAGTACGCTCTCTCACAGAGCACAGGATGTACGTATATGTCCTTGCGGCTGTCATATGCAGCAGCAAAATACCAAGCATGAAATGATGTGCACATTCTTCATCATCAAGAGCACACTGCTGTACGATTGGAGCTACCATTCGGCTTTGGTTATGTTTACGGTCTTGCGCTTGCCTTGCCCTTGGTTCCCGTTCCGTTGTCGTACATGCTTGGCGTTGCGGTTGACTTTGTGGTTTTGGTTTTATTTCACTTGACAAACGCACAGACGTCAACTCAGGCCAGCGCCGGGGATCTGTTTCCGACTCGAGCTGACATATCTGACACATTCGCTGACAAATGGACGTAAGTGTATAATTGGATAAGAACTGCATAAAATGCTCAGCTTGGAAGACGCCAGTTGAGAGCATTGGCTTACTGTATGCGAAATGAGTTTAAAGTTGACTGAAAATCGTTAACACTAAATGGAAAAGCTGAGGCCTTCTTCCAAAGCCTGTTCGCAATATTATGCCATAATTGCTTTTCATTTAATGTCAGCATCCATCCCCCTTTTGAATGTGGGGCATGTGTTTGACAATATTTTTTCATAGAAAGACTACTCATCGGTTAATCACATCAACCCATTAATGTTTTTCGGAGCATTTATCGTTGGCGCATAAAACATTTAGCAATATGAAACCATTTCATTTGGCAGACATCAAAGCCAATCAAAATGGCATTTCAATAAATGGAGTCTACAGTCGCATACATATTTAGATGTTACCAGTGTCCTTTGACGTCTGCTGGCAATGAGGGGTTGTCATTGGAAAAAAAGAAAAAAAATCATTATGTGGGCATAGTCGACTTTGGACTACCCTGAACTCGAAATCCATATAAAGTATTTATTTTTAGATGGGCAAGGCAAAACCATTTTTCTGGACACCAAAACATGCTCTCATTTCAAACTCTATGTTTGTCAAATTTTCTATAATGAACAAATTTTCATACAACCTTTACAGAATATGTTTGAAGAAAGTATTAAACGAACGGCACCAAGGATTTTTTACAAAAAACTCTATCAAGCATCCTATTAGCATGCCCAGAAACTGAAGGTGGGTGGTTAGATTCTCGAAGTGGTACTTATTTTTATCAAACATGCCGCAAATCGGATTCGGCGATAAACTTTAGTTTCCTGTTCTCTTCAAATAGCCATTAATATGCCTATGCCGCGCGTTAGGAGTGATGACAGTATAGTCAAGGGAAATAAATGTACATATTGTCTGTTTACCGCACTTTTTTCGTATCTAACAATAAAAATTGAAGATTCCCCAAGTATTAAATAAGACAACACAACTTTCAAGCAACACCATAATCAAGATCTTATATATAGCGGAACAAAGGTGTAAGCCTTTTAATCTGATCAGCAAGTTCCGTCTATCAAAATCAAATTAAAATATGTCAGGCTTCATACAAATTAAATTTATGCCAATGACCTTAAAAAGACTGCGGAGCTGCGTCGTGATATTGCTAAGGAATGAACTTCAGCCTACAAGTCTTAGTACAAAATTGTAAAGATGTTCATAAAAATCTTAGAAAATATTTAGTCCTAGAGAACAAAGATACAAGACTGAAAAGAAATTGTTATTGGATCCAAAATGTGAGCTGAAGCTGAAAAATGTAGCTGTCCAAAATTTGGTCATCAACCGAGGTGTTCGTCTGCCATCATCTGCACCCTATCTCCACTTTTATTTATTATCTATTCAGAAGTAAGATTCAAACAGACCATTAACGATCTCCACAAAGGCATCAAGGTAAATGGTATATTTATGAACAAAATTAGGTACGCAGACGACACAACACTCATAGCTGATAGTATAGATGATCTTCAATTTCTTCTTTAAAAAGTGAATCAGAAGAGTAAAGATTTTGGCTTATCCATGAACAAATTCCTGATCATCAGTAAAAAATAATTACCTTACATCGACGCTACCATCTAAAATGGAACGAAAGCTATTGAACGAGTACCTAAGTTTAAATATCTTGGTTGCTGGGTAATATATAATTATAATATATAATATAATTCTAAAAAATTATATGCAATAGCAACAACAGCAGTCTGAAGGTTCCTTGGACTGACAAAATGTCAAATGAACAAGTTCTAAGAAGATTGGGTTAAGATGCAATACTTCTAAGAATCGTTAAATCGAGAAAACTATGTATTTTGGTAACATCAATCTAAAATATGAATTACTTCAATTGAATGTACAAGGCAGAGTCGGAGGCAAACGTCGCATTGGAATAAAACAAAAGTCTTGGCTGACGATTATCCAATACTGGACTGGGCTAAAAACGATTGGAGACTTGATACACACTGGTAGGACAGAGAAAACTTGCAAAACATTATTTAAAATATTGTGTAATTATTTGTGATTGTACAATATTCAATCAGAGTAGAAGAAGACGGGTATTTCAAAAAGTCAGTACATCCATTGTGAACAGTATCTACATTCAGGGCTTGACACTTTATCAATATATAGTAAAATTTAATTGCGCTATTTAGTGATTTGATTATTACAATCATCAATTTTATCATATAGGAATTAATTCTTTAAAATTAGGGAGAAATGCGAATTGATCCAAAATTAAAATGAAAGACGAATATATCAAAATTCTGACTTCAGAAAACGCAAATCAAATCTATTTATGAAATTATTTAAAGATTATTGTGGGTTTATTTTTTAATTTAAATTTTTCTTCTTAATTATTTCTAGACAAATCAATTCTGATATTAAATAAGATAAAAAAAAATTATTCGCTAAAAAATTCAAATTTCGCTAAGCTCAATTTGGGAGCATTCAGCCGAGATATTGGAGAATTAAACTCGTTTACTTCCCTGTATTACAAACATTCGCATAAATTTCAGATACCCTTTAACTAACGATATATGCAGGGTACAGATATCAACATACTGAAAGCATATAAACGATTTGTTCCCAATTGCTTTGCCTTGTCGTAAAGAGTGTGGTGGGGGGGGGGGGGGGGGGCTAAAAGACAAACAGCAAAACAAAAATGACATATCCCTTCACCCCTCTTCATTTGTACTTAAAATATAATGTGTATGAGGAAGCTATGGCTGAAGCAATGTCCCAAAAAAAAAAAGTTGTCTGAGCGGAAATTGAGCCAAACGAGACTTTCGCTCTCTACGAAATATCAGATCCTTGTGTATATTGTTTTTGTACATACATATGTTTGTGTAGGGCTGTCAACGAGCGTACTGTGGGGCTAGGCTATAAAAATATTGACAAGCCCATTTAGATAAACTCACTGGAAAAGTGAATGACTTTGATAACAAGGCGCAAACATGAAATGTGTCGAAATGGAGTTAACCAAGTTAAGGTTGAATGCTGGGCTCTATTGCAGTATAGCTTGTAGACTCTATAAAGTCTGAAGATTGTTTATGCTAAGAACCGTCTTAAGGAGTCATGGCGTATTTTTATGACATTATAAATGGTTATTATAATCTTGTTTAGTCTTGGAGCTATATTCTTAGGTTTAATCCTTAATCCAGTTGAATACTTCGTTTATGTTATCATGCATTATGACAAAAGGGCCCAAGTTATAAGAATCTCTTATAAGAAATCTTTAGGGCAAAATGCACGATGAAAAACGGCTTCAGAATTCTAGCTAGTAAAGAAGACCTAGAGATTTGAAAGGCATACTACAGTAGAGATAAAAAAAAACGTCCGCTTTTTTTTCGGTGAGGCGCAAATTTGGTAAAGATTAATGAATTTCTTCTCATAGTTGCTATTGATAATAATATCGTAGATTAATTACTTAAAGCGATCATATCACGTCCATCTTTTCTCTTAGATAGCTATTATTTAGGCTTGCAGTAGCTTCATTTTACGTACCGGGTGTTAAGATACCTCTATAGGTGGCGCAGCGAGAAGGCTGTGTTTCAACTGGCAATCATTTAAGACAGAAATCGCAATTTATAGAAAGCCTGCTATTTAATAGAAAGCCAGGGCCACTCAAATAAAGAACGGGAAAAACTAACTCAAAGAGTAATTTATGACCCCGCAGTAAATCGCGAATCCATTTTTTTTCTCTAAGTCCGCAAACAAACCTATTCAGAAATATGTCGAATGCAATAACTGTCTATAACCGTCGAACGGTGTTTGTTGAACTATCTTTGATGCAGGTGTGAAGGATGAGTGTACGGATGCGGCACAAAGAAGTCTTGAAAGTTGCTTTGAAAGAAGTTTGGACAACAATTATGAAGAAGACGTGTCTTTGATACCAAAATGCTTATCACAATCCAGGAGAGCTTTTAAGTTAAGTTATATGTATCACCCAGATGTTAAAATTATAAAGATTATCTTAAGTGAATTTTTTAAGATACATTGAACCCTTTAAAATCTTTAGTTGGAAGCTATGAAAATAGTCCAATCCAAAACCTTCGGTTGCCTTTAGATAAGTCATTCGGGTGAATCATGAGATGTATTAGCTCTTTGGCGGCAATTTCTACTACTCTGTAGTGAGGATGAAATTTCCAGCTGACCCGAAAGAAACTACCTGAATAGGTTCAATATGCTTTTGTTGACATACAACAGTTTTTTCCGTATATATCTGTATGAAGTCCAAAAAACTATTATGACGTATTATTCCAGCCACCCCTTATGGATTGTTGCTGCCTGGCTCCTAGCCAACGCTATGCTAAAGCATTTTAACTTTTTTTCTAAATTCTAAATAAATAAGAAAATCTTTTGGTTGATCCAGAAATCGTAGACGAATTTAATTCGACAAAAGCCAATTCAAGAGATTGGAGAGTCAATGGCAATGAAGCAGTCGCCAGCTTCCTTTGATCTAAAATTGTTAAAGTAATTTAAGGTTGAATAGTTGTTATAGACGATATTTTATCACTAATCGATTATTAATCAATAAACATGGAAAATAAACAATCCTACAGCCATAAAAAGGAAAATTGCAAAGTTAGTTTTACTCCTTCCCATTTACATCCTATTTGTTTACATTTATTTTGGAATATATCGCATTACCATTTCAACTTGTATCCTGTACAACCTAAACAAAAATATTTGCCTCTGACTGTTCTAATGTGAGAAAATTAAAAACTAATTCATAATTATTTGCACAGACAGGAAGTGCACAGGTTGCCTTGCCCAGGACCATAAATCATGACATTAAATCTATTATATTGACCATTAAAACAAATTTGTCGACATTTGCCATTTGGAGTCAAAAACACCATCTCTCTCTTCCATTATTGGATGAGTTGGATGGTTGGCAATGGCCAGCTAGCTGGAGGCGGAGACAATGATTGTACAATGTGCAACATAAATCAGCGTAAATAGACAGGAAGCGCCTTAAAATCTGAATCTTCTATTCAAAAGTGCGTCTGCCATACATTTATTTGAAATTACCATAAATGTTTTGTCCCCCTGTCCAATGCCCGTTGCCCTCCCATCCAGCACGCCTTCAAGACAAGTAGCCTGTCGAGGCGTTTGCCTAAAAGCTATTGGCCCCTTGTCCATTTGTAATTTCCAGACAATTTATCAAACAAGCAGCAGAAACTGGCAGAAAGAACAGAAAGCAGAAGGCACAATCCGAATATGGGCAGTAAAAGCTGAAAGATACATAGAATTGAAATGGTGCAGAAAATTTTTCGCCAAAATGTTTCAAGTGGTTGCTGCATGATGCCAAAAAGAAAAAGGAGAAGGGAATGCAAATTGTCCAAGGAGCACATTTCTTCAGAAATACTTTCGGCCTAGAGTCCTGCAAGTTTGAAGATGCCATTAAGAGCAAAATAAAAATCGAGGCAAAGGTTGAGCGCCACTTTATGAATTTCTTAATAAAAGTTTTAACTTTGGCACAGACGGCACCCATCTCTTTGTGTTGCAGGATTTAAAGGTAAATAAATAAATCGGCATAATTATGTTAAATATTACAAAAACTATAAAGTTACAGCGAAAGCAGGCTCAAATAGTCACAGCAACAATAGTTAGAGCAAACAGAATTCGGTAAATGCAGTCAGTTGAATAGTGGGAGACATTGCCTAGGCAATGTCAGTGTCCTTTCGCACTGACAATAAAATGCAGTGAATAATTAATACCCAATTCTAGTGCATGCCAGGATGCCAACTTCGGCTTGGCTGCATTTGGCCGTAGGGAAGCCCTTAATAAATACAAGTGAGCAAGTTAAAATACGTGGGAAGTGCGTGCAATGGCATTTGCATTCATGGTCGAAATGTTGACACTTTCCAACACTGCCGCTGGCAGTCCACTGATCAACTTAACGAAGCATGCAACTCGTTGTACATACTGTGGTCTGCTGCAGTTGCAGGAACTGCAACAGCAACCAAATGACGTCAACAGCTAATTGAGTATTCTTCCTTGAAGCAGCCGGGAAAAGCGCTGCTTGTCCGGCACAGTCAACACTTTCAACTTCATTTGCATGTGTCCGTGCACATAAATCAATAAATTGTATTGACTTGACGCCCGAGTGTCCTTTCTTGCTCGGGTTGTGCTTAAATTAATTAATTTTAAATGCGATGTGCCACCAAGATGGCTTTGCTAAAGTTAAACCAATTGCTGATTGTTATATAAAACATGTACCTCGATAATCGGGTAATATTTGGGGAGGAAAAAAAGATAAGAATTGGATAGGATGCCTGCCTAATGATATGATATTATTGGGCCCTTTATTCAATACCTCAGTACGCTCAATACCTTAACCCATACCCTACAGCAAAGGTGAACAAAGCACACGTACTCAAGGATTAAAATGCTGCTTAAATTGCACAAGCAAAGTACACATGAATGCTGGAGTTACGCTCTCGTGCTCTTTCGTCTTCTTGCTGACTGCACTTCATACGCAATGCAATAAAATGTTGACTTAAATAAGTTTTGACCATCGATGCCCTATAAACATGAAAAAAAAAATATTAGGAATGGCCTGGGAATCTCAGTTCTTATCAGGTCTTTGGCACTAAAACCAAAAGCCGGAGGTTCGATTCACCGCAGCAGCACTGGTGCATTTGCCTAGCACTGACATAACTAGCAAAAAGACGCCAATAGCCTGAGTAAAGAGTATAGGCTGTATGTCCCAGATTTCTTCGAACAGCTATTAGCAGACATATCTCCAGACTCTACCTTTGAAGCGAGGGCAGCATAGTCCAGAGAAACAAATTCATTTTATATTTATATATTCGAAAATTACCAGAAAATGTAGTAGTTGCTTCTGGCAGATAATACTTTTGAATAATGTTTGTCTTATTTTGGTCAATAGAGCTACCACTTTTTTTAATACAAAAGACGGACCAAGAAATAATTAATAAAAGTAATTTTTGCTTAGATGACTTTGTAATTATCAGACAAAATCAAATTTTAGGTTCGTGGCCTTTTTGGTCAGGGACTGAGGAAGTTGTGATACATAAAGTGAGCTTGCAAAAATAAAGTAATACTTTCAAAGTGTTTACTGATTACGATTTTTTCTTAAAATGGTTTCGCTCAGAAAGTATCTGATTCAAGTTAGGTACTGTGGGTGATTTTCTGAGACAAAAGGAAGCAGAAGAGTTTTTATATACTATATGTAAGCGAGTTTCTGTCTCTTTCTCTTAAACTTGTTGATTCTTTTGGATTTTGTATTATTTTGAACAATACGTTTACAATATTTTTCATAGTTATTTGGCTTACGTGTTTTTGGGTTTCTCAAGAATGAGGTCTCTTTTGACATCCCTGGTTACCAACAAATTATTTTATTGTATATTTAAATATTCCGAAATAACTCTTAGATAATGACATTAAGTGACCTCTTTAACCACCAATAGGACCAACCTTTAAAAAACACACCAAATTATATAATTACTGCTCTACTTAAATTGTTCTCTTGTTCACAACAAAATCACTAAGGAAACAACAAAATGGTAGCCCTTGAAACCTGGACATCAAATACTTACGTGAAAATCGTGGTTCAAAACAAGTTCTTGGCTCACAAACCAAAACATATACATATATATTGTATTATATATATTATATATATTATATCTCACTGTGCTGATTATTGTTAACAAGTCGAGCATAACATGATATAAAAAACTCAAATTCCTACCCTGTACACCTAACATTCGTTCTAGCGTTATCATAAATGTCCATAATTATGCGAAAGTATCCTCCTTATACTTCGAACGCTCTCAAGACTAACCAAATCATATCACCAGCAACCATCTCAAGAGCCTTCTGCAAGTTGTTGAACACAATCTCAAGTTTATTCTGGCAATTCGGTGTTTTTCCATCAGTATCCGATGACACTAGATAAAGTGTTGCTCTTGCGACCCAACAAAATACTTTAGTCGGTTTTCAACTCTTTCTTAAATTTTCAAGGTTTCAACTGAACGACAGTTTGTTACGGAAGTAGGTAACTTTACCTAATTACGTCATACATAGAATTTCCGTTTTCAATTGTTTTTAAAAGTACGATGCGATACCAGCGTACAAGCGCTGGATTTCAGCTCAAACTATTACTAGGTCCTAAACTCGATTTAACTCATCAAAACTGTTTGCTTAACCTCTTTTAAATTAATGTCAGGGACATCGGAGAGGATTTCCCATGGAATTGATAAAGTCTCTATGGAAGCCACTCACAAAAGTACTCGAGTACCAGCGAGTCTATGATCATTTTCCAGGCTTTTAACATTTTTTATGCATTGATCACGCCTTGAACCGCTTTGTGTTTGTTCGACTGCGATCGGCATATCGTCATTCTACCAACAAGTTTTTTTGTTTTTACGTAGGCGTCTAAGTCCGAAATTTCTATTAAGAATAAACATATTCAAGGCAACTTGTGCGTTCAACTCTCACCCCTGAGGATGAAAACAAAGTCAAATGCGATGATATTGTGGCACTTCATGACGACCACTGGAGAATCCCGCTTCAAAGACAAGATTCAATAAAGTAACAAAAAGCGGCCCTACGATAATAAATACGCGTTTCGGTCTCACTATGACATCATTGGGAACCGCAATATTGGCTAAATGCTGATATCGTATACACCTCAGGAAAAGCATAATTAAAACAAAACTACACAAGGACTTGGGAGAAAAAACGAAAATTAACTGGTACTAACTTAACTTTGAATGTAGGGTCAATATCAAAGGTCGGACAGACAAACTGCTGGGGCTTCTTATTTAAAAACTGAGAAAAAGCAAAATTCAGTTAAAGGTAACGTAGTACATAGAATAAATAGTCAGCAGATTCTATTGCTTTGATTCTGACGTTTATCTGCAACGACTTAAAAACTACTTAAAATGTTACTGTTTTTTTGCTCTTACAATTTTATGCACACAAAGAGAGAGAGAGAGAGAGAGAGCGCGCGTGAATACAAGTACTTGCTATACCTACATGTTTATGTACCATGCACATACCGATATCTGTACATCTACAGATGTATGTCTTCGTAGACATACAAATCTCACTGCACCCCCTCTATCCCCTATATGCTTGACATCCAGCTGTAATCTTTGTTGTCAACTTTGCAAAAAAATATTTGTAAAAATTCGCTCTTGTAAATAACGTCACATAAACGATGTGACGTCACGCAGGGTGCACGCCGTGCATGCTGTGCTAACTATGTTGGCTGCTGGAATGAATGTCAGACAGGAAAAAGGACAAACTGAGTGGAGGACTGAGTGACTGGTTGGGGAACTGCATGACTGACTGACTGAATGACTGGGTGATGATGTGTCATTGTCAACGGGAGAACCAACAACACAACATGCGCATTAATAAATATGAAGGTGTCATGACACTTTTTATACACTGCATTCTGAAGAGTATGGGGTATTTCAAGTTATTGAAAAAAGATATTTAAGCAGAGAGCAATGCAATATGTAGGCCAGAACAAGAGGAATTAAGCTGCCTTTTCTGTTGCAATCCTTGACATTTAACTTTCTTTAAAGCAGAAGAAGCACAGGTTCCAATCTCTAAGTCGGATAATTTCCAAATTCAGAAAGTTGAAGGCAATAAATTTTTTTTCCAAAAAATACATTATTAAAATATAAAAATTTTAAAAATGATATCTCAAGTGTTCGTGCCAGCTCTTAAACATTAGTACTAACTTTCTTACATTTCTTATAAGACTCTATTTTTTATGGTGACGTGCCCTTTCTGATTACTTCCTAAAAAATTTATTAAAAAAAAGAACAATGCGAGATTAAAAGTTGAATACATATTATTTTTTTTAAATAAAGCTTCGAACGAGTAGATGATTTCTGTGCAGACCCCTTTTTCCGATCTAGTCCTTAACTTCTTATTTGTATTAAGTATCTATTCTATGTCAAAGAATGAGTTTCTTACTAAGAAATACGTACTCTGAATAAAGACATGGATTTTAAAGGGTAGAAAACAGAAAACAGCAAATGGAAAATGAACTACCTTCAAATCTTTATACGATTTAGATGTTTGCTATCCCAATTAAATCAAATCGTTGGTTCCGTTGTTGAAATCACGAAGCGGAAAACCATGAGGGAACCTTTCGTAAATTGTCGATAAAAATTAGTTTAGTTTACTTGGGGAAAAGGCCATTTTCACCTTTCGTTTGATCACAGTTGATCCACGAATTATAAAGTCACATTCCACTTCGTAAACGGACAAAGAAGACAGATGCTTGTACTTTTCGACGAAGTAATTTTATTGTTTTTTTACAATATTTAGGCAAGTACTTATCTAATAATATTAATAAATTTAATAAACAAATTGAAAATCGAAAAAATATATTTTCTACATTTCATTTAGTAAATATCGGACTAGGTCTCCCATAATGACTGTTTTCACGCTGCGCGAAATCCAAAAAAAAAACCTTGAAACACATCATCCCATTGTCCATTAAAAAGCTACACTCTACAGTCCAATAAGGAAACTTACAAATGCTACCTTGTCTGAATTAGGTATTGTTGCGAAGTTGATACAGCTTTGCATTCAATGAAAACCTATTAATATCTTTGTACATAGTATCAACTTCGAATATGCGGTTCGTTGAAATTCTTTAACACTATTCAGTATTTTTCTAAAGATTCGCATTTCGTTAAATATATATAAAATGCGTTTTTAAAAGATGGGACACACCTGAAAGTTGTGCCCAGTATAGGAAAGGATTACTATGGTTTGACATTTGTCAAAAAACTCTCTGGAAAGACTCTAATTAAAAGTTTTTCTTACCCGCCATATTCTCTAGTTCTACCCCTTCTGACTACTTACTGGCTTTTTTGACAATTACTACGATTTGACGATTCATGTGTGCGAATTTTATGAAGTAAACAAAGCTGGCTCAGTGGTTGAATCGGTGGCGGAGTAGAGTCTTTTGGCGTATATAGTATTAAAAAAATATTAGAGAGATGAGTACAATTAGTTACAAAGAAAGTGAATCATTATTAAAGACCACACATTTGAGAATTCTAAAGTTTAAGGCCAAACAAAATTGCGGGTAATAATTCAATCGATTCAGAGAGCAGTCATTTTGCAGATACAGTTTTTAAAAATAAACGAAATTGTAATTTTTATTCCCAATATCGTATCGCAAAATTGAATATTTTTATGACTTAATTGTCCTATAATTGTAAAGATAGGATCCAAGTCTGAGCTGACTCGAATTCGCTGCATCGAATTAATTTCGAAATACCCCTGGCGTTCCAAACACCAAACCATGCTAAACTCTTACTTTTCATTCTACAAATCATGTAAATTAGTTGTATTATAGTTATTATATTGAAAATTATTCTTATATTATCTTTTACTAGTTTCCTACTTCCTATATAATTGTTTTATATGTATAAATAAAAGTAAGTTAATTGTGCAAGCATTTTTTATTATCAAACTGGCTTGTGCGATCATCAATTCGATGGACTTTTAAAATCGATTCTCGAAAATCGAAGATCGAGCCCAGCTCTAGTGCGTCTGTGGTATAAATTTTAAAGTGAATCCATCAAACTATCCTTAGGATTTGATACAGAAAATATTAACATAGGCAATTCTCTTAAAATCACCCAAACTACAATATGTCAATAATTTTACATAATTTAATAAATATTAAAAAATGTATTTAAGAAAATATTGATATTAAAAAAATATAGCACTAGTTTTCAGAATTCGGAAAAAATGATGCGTAAAATAATAAATATATAATTTTCCACCAAAATATATATTGCAGTGTGTTCGAATGTCGTGTGTAGTCCCGATCGACAAAATTTGCCGGTTTTACTCTTTTAAATCTTGTTTATTTTTTGTCAACAGGATGCAACGAATACATTAAGATTGAAGTGTTAAATTTACATTTGAAATAAAGTGAAATGTTGTTTGCATATTAACAGCTCAGTTGAAATATGTTTGCACAGCAATTAAATTTTTATTGCAAAATATATATATATAACGTAGGCAGGATATAGGTAAACGTTTTAAATGGCTAGCAAATCAGTAAATTAATATTTTAAAATATAATTTTTTTCAACTGATCTCAGTACAAACTGTGTGTGGAATTCCCCATTCTAGCATGTCCTATAGAGACGGCCACAAACTTTTTCTGCATAATATTTATTTAATGAGCATAACTTGGTCAACTAATCGTACATTTGCAGTAAGTACATAATACAAAACTTTTTGCAACTTTATGACATCCAAACTGTCTACGCTTTTGTGGTAAATGAGTTATAAATACTCATGTCAAAATACTTGACATTTGATTAATTGAAATTGACTTTGAAAGCAAGACGATAACAACCACACATAGATGATATAAGGACATAAGAATACATGGATACATGGACACACGGAGACGCACAGTGGAGCAATCAATGTGGCAAGAGGAAGTAACTGTCAATCAATTCAAGCTAAATTGATACGGACACAGACATAAAAGCCGCTACATGCACACAGACACAGACGAGGGGTGGTCAAAAAATATTCAGCCGTACTGAGAAGCAATACGCCTCGGTTGCGTGCTCGCCTATAAAATGGAGTGACGGTGTTTCGATTCCACACTGCAGCACTGGGATGCATTTATCAGTGAGCAGTGAGTGACACCGCCATTCGGATTCTACTATAAATTGTAGGTGCCCCTTCTCTGCATTGCTTTTAGAGCGATGACCATAGTCAAGGTGAATATATTTCTTTTAAATGTATTTATTTAACAATAATTTGCAGATTGCTCAAAATAATTTAAAATGCGACTAGTTTCCGTAACACTACGACTATTTCTCCAACCATCATCATATTTCATTCGGCTATCCGACTCTTCGATGTTATATTGGTATCTTTAATTGTGGTGTCCGAAAAAATGCAGCACTACTAGCCCCTTGCTCATAGCGAACAGACTAAAATTGTAGTTTTAACTCAAATTGCTTTAAAAACATTCCCGTGTGATGTCCAGGAAAGAATCCAACACCACGGTAACTATCATAAAACGTCTGAATGGCATGAGAGCGCATTTAAGTGATCTATTTAGATACAGGCAACCAGAGAGGAAGGTCCAATATAAGACATATATTTTCAAATGGGTCCCAGCGTGGACATGACCCGGGAACGAATTATTATGCACAATTGCACGCTTATTTTCTGATTTGGCCCTCTACTACATAACTAGAACAATAAAAACTACGCCCACTAAAACTACAACTTCGCTATTAATTGAACAACTGTCTTTCCATGAAAATTCAGAACACCATATACTGCAATTAACCACCCAAGTATCTGACAAGCTAAATAACTCAAAAAATTATTTTAACTTAGTATTTGTAGCGGGCGAAACTGGCGGCGCTAAACAGAGTTCGTTGGGACGCTCTAGTAGAGGCCCTAAGTTCCGATGAGGAAAAACAAAGAAAAAAAATTATTGTAGTGGAAGGGTATGGCGACCAGTGTAACAGTAAATACTTGATACTTGAACATATATTTATTTTTATTTATTTATAAAGCACAAATTCTTTAAATTTGTGCAATGCATACAGCGAATGCATTTTTCTTAGTCGTTTATATAAAAATGCTTGCCTCTTGCAGCTAAGAAGAAACGTCTCCATCACATTCGCACTTCAGCACAGAAGACGATCTTGGTGATTTTTTAAAAGCTATGTAATTTCATTCGCAAAAAAATAAAATATAAAAATTAAAATGAATAAGCCAAATTGATCTCTTCTCTTTCTGGGCTTGGAGAATTCGCCATTCACAATAACTTTCTGAACTTTGACGTCTCTGAAATTGCAATAATAATTTGCAAGCGCTATTCGTATATAAGTCGATTCCTTGTTAACGCAACAACGCAACTGTTTGACAGTATCGAAAGGCAGGTAATGCGTATCAGTTCAAAATAAAAAACTCTTGCCAAAAAACTAAGTTGCTAAAAAATCACCCTCTAAGCACATGGGGTCACTATTTTAGCACACAGAACTCTGCTTCTCAGGCCCCTGGTCCTTTATGCAAAAAAAATTATTATTAAATTATCTTAACGCGCTGATTAAAAGATATTAAATATAAAATATACAGCAACTTACTAAAACTGCCCTCGCATATTTGCACCCATTACACACACGCAATGCATCATTTGTTGATGAGCCAAAGTTTGGCCCATGACAAGTCAAGCGCTCAGAGTCGATCCAGCTGTCAGAGGTAGGACAAAGGGCGCCAAAGAGGCCAATCAAGTGGCGGCCAGCCGAAGAACCACATTGCAAAATTAACCAAGACTAGTTAAACAAAAACTTCTGCTCCAGATAAACATCTCAAGGATTGGGACCCCTGAACCAGCAGCTTGTGACTTCATGGCACGGTTTAGCGAAGAACATTTGCGCTGCTTCTCATATCGAGTTGACAACTTAAATTGTTACTTGGCCGATAAGCGCTCCATGGGTGGACGAAGCACGTCAAGAAGGGCGGAAGGGCGTGCATACAAGTTTTTTTTATTTATTTCGCTATTTTTTTATGTATGAAGTGCGAGCGTTTGGTCACAGGACACGCGCCACATGCCGAGAACGACAAATAAATAACTAAAAGTGGACTTCTTTCTAATGGGGTTGGGAAACATAGTGCGGCCAATGGCATAAGCTGGACCGGGGCAGTGCGGGCGCGTGTGTTTTACAAGTCTATTAACTTGAAGCGCTTATCTTCTGCTGACAGCAAGTTTTTCACTTTTCCAAAGTTTTTCTTTGCACACACACAAACGCACCAGACACCCGGAATCATAGACACCAATATAAGAAACGCAACTTCCGTAAACGCGCTCGAAGGCGTTTCCGCTGCTACATTGCCTGCTCGCACTTTATCGTGGCCGTCGCTTTGAAAGCATTCGATATAACGCCGCACATGTCAATCATTTGTTTGCCATTTTTCTTTCCTTATAGCTCCATCAGTTCAACGTGATGCAAACTTGTAAACTCCTTACCCGTACATAATGTATATGCCGGCTCATTCCCTTTTAATTTTTTGGGATGCCTATTTCCATGTTGATTTATACAGGCAATGTGCCAAATGACAGGCAGTCAGTAGTGCTATTTATATACAAGGATTATATCGTGGAGTTGGCAGACAGACACCATTTGAATGACTTTGGGCTTACAATATGGATGCAGGTGTTGGGCGAAATGTTGCAGTCTTTTTCATTGTTTGATTGTTGCTCTTAGGACTTATTAAGGGTGATGTTAACATAGAAGACAACAAAAGAGGGAAAATTCTACAACTATCTTTCCAAAGATTACAAAAAAATCTCTACCATAATTTTCTCATAATTCCTATTGTGATGACGACTGAATGTTCAATAATTTTCAATTTATTTTCGTAAAAATTCTTTTAAATCAATTTTATTGCCAAACAAGAAAGGAGACAGTTTGTTGAGCATGTCTCAAGGGTTCGAATACATGAAAGACGAGCTCTATACCTGAAATCCCATAAGTAAGCAATAGAAGTCCACCAAAGGCATTTGAATGCTGTCCTCTGTTATAATTTTCAGAAAATAATAATTTCGTCAAGAAAAGTTTTTTTCCTTATTTTCCCAGTGGCAACTACAATATTTATGGGTTTTGAGTTCAGTACCGATATCTTTAAAAATCAAGTTAAAAAAAACGAAAAATGAGTTCTTCTTGACCGATGTTATATGCTACAATGAAAATCTATTTTTATTATGGTGCTTGGAAACACTGTTGATACGGAATTTTTGGGAAGACGTTCTTATAATCAAACAAATTATTCATACTTAACTCTTTTTTTTCCGAGTTGATACCCTCCTATAGCAGCGATATTATACATCCCTGCCATTAAAACCTAAATTTAAATTATATGTCTTCGAATAACAAAAGAATCTTTTATGAGTGTTATTTGCTCAGGCTCTCTGGCTGAGGGTTATATGCGGGATATACTGACCAAACAGAATATCCAACGCAGAGCGATCTCGTTTCACAAGTGCCGAGAACAACCCTACACACCTCCAAATAAGAAATAAAAATTGGACGTGGAAAGGGCATGCTGTCAGAAGAAACTCAACCACAATTGTCAGGATGGCACTAGACTGGTATGCCCAAGGTAGCTGACGGATTGGAAGACCTAAGGCGACGTGGAGAAGATCCATTCTCCAAGAATTTGCCCAGTCGAACACAACATGGGACAGAGCTAAACAGACGGAGCAAAACAGGGTTCGTTGGCAGGTTCGTTGTTTTGGCTCTTGGCATCGCTGAGTTACCTAACTTTAATAATTACTATAATCATACTTTGAATAACTTTGGGAAGTCTCCAGATTTCCTCTCTAGAAGTTACATATACTTTCGGTTTACACAAACTTAAGGTATAAAGTATTAAAATCACTTATGATTAAATCACTCAGGTTAAGATTAAACTAAGTACAAGTAAACTATATTTGAATTATAAGTAACGAGTGGACTGCATGCAAATGCGTGCTTCCCATTAGAACCTTGGATAGTTTACCTTGCGCTAAAGCTCGCCATTTCATCAGCGTCGCCGCTAACGATCTCTCAATTGACACTCAACATGTGAAATTCATTCTAAATCTATACCATACTCCTGCTAGTTCTCAGCTACTGTTTGAAATCAAAAATAATATAAAGGTTATTTACGGGTTTCTTTTAAAATAATCATATTTTTAATCATAGAATCCGAGGTGTACCAATTCGGAACTTACATATTGACCCATAAGTTATAATAAGAGGTACCAACAGTTTATTGTTTATGCTTAAATATAAGGAAGCACATATGGCGAATCCTATGCATAAACTCAAAAAATAGCGAATAACTTAGTTTATCTCTTACAGAATCACATGACATGATGGATCAATTCTTACACTGAATTCGGATTCTATATATCTGTACAAGCAGTAGATAGATAGTAACCGTGAAACAGCTTGTTATTTCAATGGTAATATTGGAAAACTTTGCGAAGGCGTTAGCCTGCCTGCTTATATTGCGGGTAAAGTATATCAAGATAGATGAAAAGAATAATTTCCAATAGCTTAATTAAAATATATTTCTCAAAGGATATCGTGAGTCCTTATTTCTATCAGATAGAGTCTCGGAATGCAAAATCTACATACTGACTTAATTCTAACTTCGAGCCTGCAAAATGTGACATTTTAGAATAGGGCTACCCTCTAGGAACAGGGCAACAGAGCCGTTAGCATGCTATCCCAATAACCAACAACAAAACATCATAGGGGACGCAATTTAACTCAACACATAAAAGAGAACCTAACAACTACAATATGTTGCTTAAGATCGTCAAAGTCCATTGCATCATATAATGCATGTAATTCTATCAATAAACGTTATACATTATTTTTATTAGTTCGGGAGTGGAGGACATAAAAACTTGTCCACAGTTCAGTAAGTTTAGTGAAGTTTTTAGCCTTCAAGTGCTTCACTTACACTGTTGCATATTATGCTGACGTTCACCACCAACGCCAACAACAGCAACAACGGGAACTGATACAAGGACAACAACTTTGTCCAACGCATCAACGTCATTATTTGGTTGGTTAGTTGTAGGACTTGCTTGAGCCAGTGCAACAACAGGAGCAGCAGCACCAAAGCAAAACACAATGCTCTTCTGATGCTATCTGTGACCATTGCTAGTGTCCTTTTGTCCCTGTTATTGCAGTTTACTTGTTGTTGCCATATAGCTCTCTAGGAGCGACCATTGTTGAGCACCGCGCTTACAGTTGGCAGCAACATGTTGACGATAATGTTGTCCTTTTGGACATTTGGACTTTGTTGTCGTAGTGCTTTAAGCAACAGCAACAACAACAAGGACAACAATAACGTCAGCTTAACTAAATGAGGGTCAAAGTGTCATGATGTGCAACTTTGACATGATGACGACCAAGGAGATGACTCCTCGGGTTGTGTGTGTGTGTGTGTGAATGGGCAAGTTACTTTTATGTCAAGCTGGCAGTGGTTAATAATAAAATATTAACTTATGACTTTTATCCGATGTCCTTACTAAGTCATCAGCAGGATGTTATGTACAAATATGACCTAAAGCAAGTAGTATTGCGATTCTTTTATATCCTTTATTATTTCATGAAGTTCATCTTAAATGAATATTTGTAAATGGATTTTACGTGTTACGAAAATCGAAGAAACTGGTTTATTTATTGAGATTTGTAATAGAATAAATGAAGTTCTTATGAATGAAGATTTCATTACAGCCATATGGGTATACTGGTCTGGGAATCGCCATGTAAAGTTTCGATCTTGTAACTTTTGTGATATAACTTTAACGAGGTTATATTTTCCAACAATTCATTCCTAAAGCGAAATCGACAGCAATTTAAAGCAATATTAGATCCAACCAACTTTGGCGCTTAATAAGGGCGCAATATGAACTATAATAAGTGCTAAGACCGCACATTGACTTTTGGGAATCCAAGCACCCTGGCCTAAAGCTCTCCATCACGATTGCTGCAACAATTATGCTGCAAAGATAAGGAAGTGTTTTAGACGGTACTACACCACTTCCAGCACTGCCATGGGTTGAAAACAAAATAACTTCACTTTCTCAAATTACATTTCTTCAATGCTTTGCTTTCAGATCAGAGCCCTACAAAGCCCATAGCCATTGCTCAAACTTTTAATTTTTAAAGGATCTTTCAAATGGAAAAAGTTGGAGTATAATCAATCCATCACTGCGATAGCCAAGGGCCTATCTATAACCTAATTGAGTTAAAGCGCTTAGTCTTCATAAGTAAGCTTCGATATATTCCAAGAAAATTCCGTGTGGCTTATCCTTGACTATATTCGATTTAGAAGATTTTTTTTATCGCCTCAACGATAACTTAAAATATGACTTAGGTTTTTACAGTTTTCTTTTCCTTAAGAAACATTCTAAACATCCTAAATAAATAGAATCAACGGGATTTCTTTCGAAACTGGTAATAAGGCCATGCTTTCCCATTGATTACACTCTTAAGACAGACTAGGCACACAAAAAATAGTTTACATCTACTAGATATCTACTGAAGCCACCAGAAAAACGACGGTAATAAGATGGCGGACTGTCTTGCAAAACAGGGAACTCAAAGCCCGGCCTTCAATCGCCCTACGACCAATAATTCGAAATATGGTTATGCGTATTGTTATATAGTAAATAATAAAATATAATGTATATGAATATTTTGATTAATACCTATTGTCCCCTGGCCTGTGGTAAAGGCCTCAAAGCGAACATGCAAATTTTATTTTGCTGGAATTTTTTGTTTCGGTTTCAATTGCAATTGGTGCCAATTTAGGAAAAGAAAAATTTTGCAAATCTCTGTACTTAAACTCATTAGGAGCAAAGTGAGCTGTTTGCAATGCCGAGTGGCCTTTTATTTATAACAAAAATTACACCTGCATTGCATTGGGCATATCATTTTATTTAAATGCAGCATTTGACTCATATAATGTACAATTTGCAACAGTTTGCTCTGTACTCCGTTGCAGGGAATACCCATTGTACATGCAACTAAGTATATTTGTGATGACTTCAATCGATGTGAAGAATTCTACGAAATTTTTGTATGTCATTTAAAATATGAACACCAACAGCTACAACAATCATAAAAGTAACAACTTATTAACAGGCAACAATCTGAGCGTTGAAATTGACCAACGGCCGGAAGCGGAAACGGCAAATGAGTGCACAGAGAAAGTGTGAGAGAGGAAAGGAGGTGACACAGAGAAAGAGAGAGAGAGCAAGACACACAATGAAGGCAAGTTGCATGCAACGAACATTTATCTGGCACTACCACGCCTTGCAGCATGTTAATGTTTGTGGGCTCTCATTTTTCTACCTTTTCTCTGGGTATATCTTTGGTAAAGGGTATAACAGATTTGTGCATTTACCTTGGCTCAGTGTCGTGACACTCGCAGTTATTGGTGTAGTCCAGCCTGTGAAGGAGGTTATGATAGCCCGATCAGAGGCAAAACAACAGTGGGATACCATGTTCGGTCATCACATATCCCCAGCACTATTGATAAGACACAACCTAAAACGTAAAATGGAAATCCATTGGTTTTACAAAACCACGGCCATTGGCTGGAACAATGTGTGTGCCCCACAAGGGCTTCCGTCGCAGCTGTGCGAATGAAGAGAATATAGAAAGTATAAGGCATTCCTGTACTATTCGAACAATGCACTTTCCTAATGAACTGGTCAGTCTGGCAAACCTGCCCATAGTGGTTCTACTTTTTTTTTTTTTTAATTTTTAAACTATTTCAGTAGGCACGTTCAGTAGGCAGTACTGTACTATACTCATCTCTATGTCCGCACGATCTCTGGGTAATCTCGTCTTTGTGCCGAGCTGCCTTGCGAAACTATCCTTAGTACTTAAACTAACCTTAGTTTAGCTCAGCAACTTTCCTTTCATACTCTACATAGGCAATACTTGTACACAATCAACGTTGATTAGTTTTTTAAGGATACAGTGGCGCAGAGTACACCACAGTCGTATACAACAGACCCAACTGATTCCTTTCATATATATTTTTTTTTGCGTTGTTGCGTTTTGCGTTTCGACATGGCGCCATTGCTGCCACCATGTTGGTTGCATGTGTGGCTCACAAAAGGATTTCTCTGCTTAATTTGTGGTTTCCAAACAAACAGCAACAGACGAAGCAGCCAACTGCAGCACAATGGGCTGCAATGATGACGGCACGGACTAACCGCTAACCAACTGGCCGGTCAACTGGCAACAGCAGTTGCAATTGCAATTGAGGTTGATGCCGCACGAATTTTCCGAGAACTTTTAATATATGATTAAACACTAGGGGCTGCATGTGTCCATATGCAAGTTGTTTACCTGTACATGTACTTATATGCCCCATTTGTTTACCTTTGGCGACCAAGAGATGCATCTGTCTAATACAAAATCGAGTTGCAGTCGCTCAGTACATTGAGCATGTATCACATCAAGAACATATTTAATGCAAATTTCCTGGAATTTGATTTAATTGTCTCACATTCAACGTCGCACTTAACATGCCACACACAGACGCACAAGGAGTAGCATGCAACGACAATAATGGACGCCACTACATGGCTGCAATTGCGCAAAGTCGCCATTTGCAATTACATAAAAATGCACGAGAAACGGAAACGACAACACAATGGCAGCTACAAATGCAACTACAACTTCAACATCTACAACAACAACAACAACAAGTAGCTGCTACAAATAATAACAAACTGTGGCAATGACAGGGCACAGGCAGCCGGGGTGCATTGTGCAGGAGGAAGGTAAGAATACCTCTTGGTCCACAAATAAACAGAAAAGTATAAAATGCGCCATTTACAATTGCAGTTTATTTAAATACTTCAATTAGTCGAAAGTCTGCACGCGATCATGAATTAGGGTTGCCATATTGCTGCACTGATTTTAAGTTTGTGTAAACAGAAAAGAAATGCGCTTCCTATACATTATTAAGTAAATTATATTTTAATTTATGTAAGAATATGAAATATTTTTGAAAACAAGTTGATCTGATTGACGTTGCCCCACTTTAGCGAGCAAGGCTTTTCAATGGAAAGACCAAGTGTAGGAGCGACTACCTTTTCGTGGAGTGAGCAACTGAAGAATGCTTGCACAATGCAGGGGCGCCTGGTGAGAACTGGTGTGGTCGTCTATAATCCGATAACTGATTTTAATGCCCACTTAAATGACGACTTTGGTTTGTTTAGATTAAAGCGGCAGTTGAGACCTGTATTTCAATTCAATTGTTACC
Source organism: Chymomyza procnemis (assembly GCA_035046065.1). NCBI lineage: Eukaryota > Metazoa > Arthropoda > Insecta > Diptera > Drosophilidae > Chymomyza > Chymomyza procnemis. Next base: position 1,450,987 of record JAWNOJ010000023.1, on the reverse strand, counting down.
ATAAGGTGAGCCCTGTTCTGCACTTTCCCTCTCAGAAATTTACCAAAAGTAATTTCTTGTACAATTACCTGTGGAGCTGAGATACATCATTAAGATGATATCACTTGTGAAAGCGAATACTTAGTTTTCAGACTCCCGAACAGTGATAGAATACGTGCTCCACCGTTGCCATTTTCTCCTCATTGCAAAAGCTTCTGTTGCCGTCATGGGCATGTGGTCAAGGCACGAGAAATATCAGCTAAAATCCGGTATTCGCTTAATTTATGATTGAGCATTGCGCTATTTAGACAATGGAACTCTTGGGCATATTTTTCGAAACAAATTGATTATCGATGTAAAGTACTTAATTGCCACCTGGCTATCTGAGTACCTGTCGGTTTTATAATTGTAACAATCTCCTGGCTGCTGGGTTGCACTGACAGAAAAGATTCTTTCTTGTTTCTTCTTGTTTAGGTCTTCATCATAGTTGCCTCCTGCCTCATAGTTGCCAACTGTAAAAGTTTTTATTGAGTCTGGTGGACCTGGTAAAGTAACACCTACCTCCTTCCATGATAGCGTGTCGGTCTTGATATTCGTTTTAAGATATTCCTAAAGTAAAGTAACTATATTACTCCTTGGAGGAAAACTATACGGTAGAATAACTGAAAGCTTGTTTATTTCCCATGTTTATGCGCAGTGTTACTTAAAAGTCCGATTGATTATTCGCCCAATAAAGAACAGGTCTACTACTTCTTCTTTAAAATCGCATCGAATGTTTCGTTAAATGTCATTTAATTAAATGTAAGTTAAGTAAGTTTGGGCTGACGTCAATCCCTGGTACCATAAGGACTCCACTGAAACATTGTCAAATTTTTATTTCTTTCATAATCGATTCTTCATGACTTCATAGTTCCATGTACTATAAAAATTCTTGAATTCTGCACGCTTCAAATTAGTTTCAAAAATGATTTGTTTGTTTTTTTGTATTAATGTTAGGCCGGAAAAAAGGATTCCAATTTATGTGTTCAGTTCATACCTAGTCGTTTGAAAGATTCAATGGCTTCATCTTACACGTTTATGAACAGCAACGGAAAAAGTGTGCATTATTGCTTAACTTCTGATTTGGTCGGAACTGTTTCACTGAATTTAGTTTGGTCAAGACGAGAATGTATGTGATAACAAGAAGAAAAGTCGAAGACCCCGTCAAGGTTGGCCAATGTAAGATAATTGTAGTAAAGTAAATATACCAGTCCGTCCGATGTTAAGAGTTGTAGAAAGTAACTTTTCAAGAAACAATTTTGTGGAAATACAAATTTCATTTAGTTTTTTATTAATACAAAATCAAGACAACATAAATTTTAGATTAGTTATACGGTTGTATGTGAAGATATCGTAAGCAAATTCAACGCTAAACAGTTATTTAGTGCTCCAAAAGACTATTTTAACTTTGGTAAAAATGGAATGACTGCATCATACAACTTTCACAAAAAGTCCCTTTAACCATACTTTATGGCACACAAAATTTTCTTTTCTGCTAAACCCTTGTTCACTCCATTTAGAGTTCGTTTTATATTATTTTATAATATATCTTTTAATTATTTTATCGGACACACCTTTGCCTACAGTGCAGAGAAAAAGCAACAAATAAAAGAAACGTAATATGCGAGAAAAATTTCGGCAGTTTATAAAAATATTTAAATTCGCAAACCCTACCTAAAATTTGATAAATACCGGTTAACTATATCATCTTTTGAAAATAATTCAGCACTAAATTCGTTGTACTTTGTTTGTTTTTCAAGTTATCCCTCCCAAGTTCAGATTGCACAAATGTTTGTAGTATTTAAATAAACTGGCTGAAAGCTGATAAAAATCGGTTGGCTATATCCTATAGTTTAAATGTATAAAATATATTTATATATACCTGAGTTTTGAGCCAATTCGGTTCTGAAGAGATTCTTAGGTTTTCAAAGTATTGTGTTCAAATGGGTTGACTATATATCGAGCCCCCTAGTAAAAATACAATTTTAATCGAAAGTTGTTCATTTTTGAAGACATTATAAGTGAGTACAGAGGTGGTACAGAGTACTCATTACTGTACGCAATCTATTCTAATAAACTGAATAAAATAAATGTGCGGTGATTATAGAATCAATATTTTGGTCTATTAAATATTAATTCTTCACTGGCAAAAAAGTTAATCGATTTCAAAGTGCTGCATGCGTAACGATAGCAAAAAATGTTGATTGGAAAAAATGAATACATTTTATAAATTTAATAAATATTTATTTTCAACTTATAAATCGTTGTACACACACTCCCTGCACACACACACACACACACTCGAACAAACTATGTTATTTCAACTCATTGAATATGTCAATTAAAATGGGGTAATTATTTTTTAATGGCATTTTAAGGTTAACTTCCGTCGCAACGTCATCCAGTTCTCGTTGAAGAGCCGAAGCTGGAACAGAGGCGTCAACACGAATCGGATGTGGCAATAATGCCGTTAATAGCCGCAAATTCTCAATTCCAATATCAATTTCATGACTTGTCAAAATGACGCTCGAAAGTGGCATTACATGTCAACCGTGCCACACGAATGAAATGCAATTTTTTTTTGTAGAAATTGCAAGAAATTGCAGCACAAACAGGACCAACAGGACAACATATAACGAAATTACGTGTAGCCCATGTATGGATTGTACGAAAGAAACACAGCCGAGTGAGTGTGTTTATTGGTTTTTGCCACGGGCGGTACTCAATGAAAATCAAGCAATCATCACTACCATCAACATTTTGTTTCGTCCTGTAAAGGACATGCCGCAAGTGACAATCGTATATATGTATGTATATTTAATAAACAACTAACGCATACACTGCAAGAAAACTCCACAATAGTTGTATTCAGGGTTGCAATTGAGGTTTGGCTATGCATCGGTCGGATAGATGGTCAGGTATCGGTCAGGGAACATGATTACTGCTTTCATTTTATGGAAACGCCCTACGGCAGAAAGATGACGAGAAAGTGGAGACCGACATTAATAGTAAACCAGCAGCTAGTGTTCATTGTATGCCCTTTAGAAATTGTTTATCATGGCTTTTACGATAGTCAAACCTCTTAAATAATGCAACAGATACACACACACCACACACGCACACACCACACATGGAAAACACCTAAAAATTGTAGAAAAAAATGTACATTTGTGGGCAACTCCTTGTACGAGCATAATAATAGTGGAACAGCGTGGGTGTAACCCGACAGAAGGATACCCTGTTCTATGGCTTTGGTCGCGATATGGTCAAAACGAAGCACATATAAGGTTGTCGGCATCGTATGAAAAGAATAATAAATATTGGTAATTTGGTTATTATTGGGAATAATTTAAGGGCTCGTACTCAGGTCACAAAACAGACATGCGAAATGTGTATAAAATTAAACTTACGATATATTACGCGCGAAACTCTTTCGAAAAGTATACTCAGATAACAAAGCAGTGTTGTCTCAAAGTGTTTAAAATTGCCTCACGCAAGTTGGCAACTCTAGATCAACACTGATAACAACTGTACCTGTTTGAGGCTTTTGCGCGGCATAATTCGCATACACTTGCAATCTGTCAAAAATTAATAACAAAATATGGTTCATATGGTAATGAAATTTAAAATTGACACAAAAAACAACAAACAAAAACAGATACATCCTTAAAATATCACTCTGCGTGCGGAACAATGTAGAAAATGTTGCGCAGGAAAAAATTATTTATACCTTTTGGCTTCAATTGAATTCCTTGTTGGAAGAATGGGGGTCCTACAAAGGTAAATATTGTTAAATAAAGGGTGATTTTCAGAAACTTACTTTTGGGCAACACTTTTACCAAGTGACTTTTATGACTTTATCGCATTTTTTTATGCTTATTTCTGATTAAATAAGCTAGATTTACGCATTTAAACTGAAGAGCAATCAGTAGTTTTTCAAGTGGAAGTAATGCATCTTCGTAAACGTTTGGGGACGTTTAATTGGAGAATTTAGTAGAATTTGATATTGAGATGACCTTATGACGATGCTCGATTTGGCAAATCAAGATGAGTTAAGATACAAGAAAAGGGTGAATTGAAGAGACCGTTCGTAAGAGAGAATAAATCGAAAAGGATATTATTAGCGCAAAAAGACACAAAAAGCATGTTTAAATAATAATGCTAGAGGTCGGAATTTACGAGTTCCTTTGGATGGAATGAGAAACTTTTTAAAGAATTGCGTTAGAGTCAATGAAGCCGAGTAAGGATTTATGCAGAAATAACACGCCGTGCCATGTTCTACAATCATTTTGGGAATGTAATTTTTTAAGGCGAAGACTAGGAGAAAAAAGCAGCAGTCAAATGTTGGGATCCTAAGCTAAACCCCGAAGTACATAAATTAAAAAACGTTTTTGTACAGACTCAATCAATTCCTGACAGTGTTGGTATTTAGAATTGTGGATACCAAAATTTAACCCATCATGTAGTCTATTTTTAGTGCGGTCAGTGTTTACTTAAAATTATCATTTTATATTAAATTACACCGACTGCTCAATCGTCTTAAGTAAAGATTTCATTCATTTTTTTAGAAAAACATTTTTAGAAAGCCAAACAAGCGACCTTATAAAAAATCACCTTTTAATCAAAACAAGCTATATTCTGTTGTGTTATTCAGAGACTGTAAGCTATTGGTGCGGCATTATATAGTCTTAAATCCGCAGAAAGTAGAGATGTTTTCAGCAATATTTCATACGTTGTTGTAAAAGGAATAATAGATTTTATGGCTTAACAGATGACCCGTCCACTTAATTTTTTTCTCTTAAAAGCCATTAAATTAAGCAATGTTTAGCTATAAAGTTGTAAATAAATAGTCATTTTTTATGTGTTTTTTGTATTCCAATTATTTATTTTTATATTCAAGCTTGTTCCAGATGTAAATTCCGCAAAATCACTCGTAAACACATTGAACGGTCATTATTTCGATTTCAGATGTTTCTACCGGATGCAAAATGATGTTATTTTAAATGTGCCTGATTACTTAATTAAAATAAAATTTTTTTAATATTGTGTCACTAATAATTAAGAAAAAATTTGTTAAAATGCTAATTAATACCAACCAATTAATATAAACCATCTCAAACTTTAAAAAAAAAACATGTACATAAGCTTACTTATGTATCCTATCCCTTGCAACACCCTCAATCGCATTATTATTTTACTCCAACCATTGAGTGTTACTTCTCCCTTGGAAGACAAACTTCTTAAAAAAAACTGAAATTCCTACATCTCCGAGAGAGAGTATGCAGCGACAGTGAAAATATATAGAAGAAACTTCTTAGCCATCGGCCAAATTGAAATTGAATATTGAAAGCACAAAACTGCCAAAACGCTTAAATTATGCATTAATGATGTCTCGACAATAGACGACGATGACGATGTTCCCAAACGACCAAAAACGAAAGGGTTTCTTTCGAGTAGACGAAAATAAAAAAGAAATGCAAGAAAAAAGACAATGCCAATGACTTCGACAGTAGCCAGAGGACTTGTACATTTTTTTATTTTTTTCCATAGTGACGTCACAGACCACATTACGCCGTAAACCATTTTAACTATTGACTATTTTACGAGTAAACGCTGTACGGAGTTGTTGGCACGACTGTCTGTGTATGCCCAGTGTTCCCATTGAGTCAAAATTTGTTTTGAGGGCATGAAAAAATGAAAGTTTTTTGTAAATCCCAAAATGATAAATATGCAGTCACCCGGAGGATGCGTCAGCTATGTCTTTGTATGCGGCGAACTACAAGAATGATTTGTGTCACATAAAAAAATCTTTGCGCAATTTTGATTTTCATAATATTCTGGACTTGCCCACATTATGTACACATGGGATAGATCTTTGTATAGCCGTCACCTATCGGCACTTTGGATGTGAGGGATTGTTAAAAAAGTAAGAACTTTTTAAATTTTTTTTTTCCTTGCTTATTTTTATTTATTTATAAAATTGCTTAATATTGCAAATACATATTACATGTTAAATCGCATCTCATCTTTTCAAGTCCCCGCAGAATATTTTATGATTATTTTCTCGGTCTTAATATCATAATATCATAACATATCATAACATAATACAAGACAATTGGCAATTTTTTATTAAAATTAAAATAATAGCAAAAAATTGTATGAGAAAAAAACTAGCTTACCAATCAACAATGAAATTTTAATTTACAAGGTCCACCCAGTAAATACAAATTGTATAATCCATGTTCGAATTATAGGAATGAAGAGATGTTTTTGACAGATATGGTAAGCGGTAAAACAACCAACTTTTCGTAAAAATACATATCATACGGGGGATGCAAGATTAACTAATTTTTTAAGGCCCGTGCACTGCCTAAACAAATCGTTTTGAATAAGTTATGCTGCTATTTACTAAGTTTAATAATCAAATTCGACACCCAAGTGTATTTCAGCTCCCTAATTAAAAATTAAATAAACCTTATCATTGGGTCTCATAGGCTATATCAGTCCAGTGTTACACGTATTTCATAATTTTTCTCAAGTTATCTTAATAATATTCGGTTTATAATAGGATGTTCACACAATGCCTGAAGTTGACCATATAATACAGCTATAATTGATAAAAAGGCAATCATTTGTTTTTAAATGTACCCCGTACCCTGAAAATTAGTAGAGTTTCCTGATACTGTACTAAATAGGGTTACAATATCTTGACTGTTTCTAACTGTACAAATCAGACGTAAAAATCGGGTGTTGTTGGTTTGTACGTGCTGGGGAAATATAGCTGATTGTGTTGAAAAAAAAGTGGTACAGGGTCTCCCAACAGGTCTTGCGCTTCCAACTTAAACTTGCAGTAATTTTTTATTCTTATAAAAATATGTTCATAGGTTATTGTTCATAATTTACGGTTAAGTGAACTTAATTAAGAATCGCAGATTTTTCTTAGATCGAATGGACTCTTTTGAAAGGAGTTTGAGAATCTGTAGTGTGTTATCGTTTGGTTTTTTTTAGAAAATTTTATCTTGGGGAAAATTCAGGGAATTTTTAAGTCAGGATTAAGCAAGTTCATTATTATCGATATGTAAATGCCACGGCAGCCAGGATAGCGTTATTTATGGAAAGAGTTTTTTATATGATTGCTGAATGTACCTGGAGTCTAATACGTTAGATGCTTTTTAACTGCTTCAAGAGCTAAAGTCGGCATCGATACAAATGCAGTATTGTATACTCGACGCTCTGATGAGTGCAATGACATATTGGATGACTATGGCTTCTGGTGAAAATATTGAGTCGATAGAAAATCGAATTGGATGTTCTAACGTTAAATAAACAGTCAGATTAAGATTGGGACGCTGTCTGTGAATCAACACTATTAAAAGGGAATGGAATTTTAAAAAGTTAAGAATTCTGATACTTTGAGTGCGATGAGTTAAGAAGGGATTGGCGGTCAAAGTAAGTTAAATGTTCTTGTAAAATTTGTTAGGTTTATTTTGTGGTAGAAAAAAGGTTTGTGTTATTTTAGATTCGTAAGATAAATTTGTTTACAAATAAGACTTTTTGTAATTAAGTACTAGCTCCAGGCTACAGGAATAGCGGACTTTAATTGAATTAGAAAAAAAAAATAACTTAAATAAGTAACAAAGCTTTTGTTCCTTCGATATTCTCTAATAAATATATCAGACTTAACTGATATAGCAAAAGACAGATTTGTGTAGTGGGCATACATTCATACATTGCTCTTCATGGCAAAAAAGCATTTCGTAATGCTTATAAAATCAACCCCTTGTCTCCCCTATACAAATTTCTAAGCACTACAACGCCGGTCTCCAAGTAAGTCACAAATATAACTACCTTTCAGTGCAATGTGTTTTAGGTCCGGTTGCCGTTTATTGTTAATCAACCTGCCCCAAAAAAAAAAATGATCTCTGATATTTTCATATGCATGTACTTTGTTCAAGTGCTCCATGCTCATATAAATACCCCCTGGTTAACTTAATAGCCGCAGTTTATGTGCACCACCTGCCCGGTGGCACAATGAACGCTATATTGGTTTACAAAACACGCTAATTGCCAGCATTAGGACCAGTAAAAGTTACCAATGGCTATGCGCTTATCAGCTCCGCGATTTGTGTGCAGACCATTTTTGGATGCCCCCAAAAAGTTGATAGTCGCCATACGCCCTTATGCAATGGAAAACAATGTGCACGGGCCTAACGAAACCGCGTAAAACTCATTACATACCACACACACTCGAAACCGCAACATGTTGTAATGGGTTGGCATAACCGCCGCTTCATCAACATTTGCATGGCCAGCGTGTATGCCGTTTGGCAATGTTCTACGGCAAAGGGGGCGCCCGTATTTTCCCTTTGGTTCCGCTTCGTGCAATTGCTTTAAACAATCAATTACGTGTACGGCAGACGCAGCCTGCAACTTGTATTTTGTGAATAGCTGAATGGCCGAGAGCAATTTTGAAGCTGCAAATGCCAAAGCACAAACTTAATGTCAACACGTTAATCTGTCAGTCACTCTGACATGACCGGATAACTTGGTCGGGATTTTAGTTTTACTTGACTAACGTTGCGCATCGTCGAGCATGATGATGCTCAGGCGCATCATAATGATGGAGACTATAATAAAGGCAATAATGGCAATGACGATGATGGGCGCTGGCAATGTGCGACTCTGGGAGTTGAAACACAAAAGCATTATCCTTAACGAAATGGCAAAAATTTGTTGTTTTTAGTGACGCTTGACGCTGCCACGATGCTAGAGCTAGAGAATAGACTGGTAGACGTTGACGTAACTTAGGAGACCACAAACTATCAGCACTGCCACCAAGAGTGTCACCAGCTTACTTACCCGCCGAACAACAAGACACGTCTTATCAACAATGCAAGGCTTTGTCTAAACGATTGTGTGCAGCCAGCGATACCGTCAAGCAGCGGGACCGTAGACGTACGGCATACCCTTTGGCGGCTGCAACCTGTTTTTGGTGGCGGCTTTTGTTGCGCTTAATGAATTTTATGTACACTTCACAAACGCTGATTTCCGCCATCAGTGCGTCAAAAATGTCACAACACCCCCATGCTCATCTCATATTGTACCACAATTATTAAAGCCAGTGGCGCAGCCACAGGGCGTATACAAGCAACTCCAGACGCCCAACAGCGGTCTCCTTTATTAGATTTCATTCGACAATTTGAAAATGAAACGCAAGTAGCTATCGGAACTTCGCTACAATATTTTACTCAAGAAACGGTTAAAAAGCTGACAAACTTTTTTATATTCAACTTTGGACGATCCCGAACAGTACCACTCTACAACTCAATATTTTTGTCCGTCTACTAAAAGTAATGGAGAATTCACAAACAACATACGACACGCGGATAACATACAAGACCTTCAAGAGTTAGCTAATCGCGTTGTCGAAGTTTATGATAGTGAGCAGAAAAAGGATCGGATATGATAATGATATAATAATAGTTGAAAACGCATCAATTGAATGAGTTCACAATTTCAAATATCTTGGCGCGTGGTTGCTGATTGGAACTGTGACCAAGTAATCAGATGCCGCATTGAAATAACTCGTAGTCATTCACTTACAGATAACTCAATTTCAACTGAGGACACTACGATTGGTAAAATGTTATATATGGCCTGTCTTGATGTATGGAGCAGAAACTTGGACCTTAAAGGTAGCTCAGATGAACAAGCTATAAAGTTTTGAGATGTGGATATACAGACGAATACTTAAAATCTCTTGGGCCGACTACATCACAAATGAGGAAGTCCTAAAAGTCAATAAAAGCAGGGAACTTCTTAAAACCATCAAACGCAGAAAAGCAGCATATTTTGATCATGTAATGCGTGGTCCCAAATATCAACTACTTCAACTCATTATGGAAGTTAGAATTGAGGGCAGACGCGGCATTGGTAGGAAGCAGCTTTCTTAGCTACGCGACACCAGAGAATGGACCGGAATAAGAAGAGCTGAAGTGTACTACAACTTGGTTGCAAACATTAATTAATAAATTAAAAAAAAAAATTTTTTTTGTATTTTGATTTTTAATACATTTTGTGTAATCGCTTACATCCTATATAGGATCGCAGATTAGAAAGAAACTACTTCTTTTTCGGTTTTGTACCAGTCTAGATATCGCTACAAATAACCCTAATTATTAGCGCCATCTAGAGAGATTTGTTACTAGGCTTTAACGTTGGCGTGCAGGACCTCTGTAATTTTATGTAAGCTTAAGATATGGAACTTTAACAATCACAGGAACGTATCCTAGCTAATACGAAGTCGACAGAGTGGTACATGCGGTCTAGACTTCGATTCCTAGTAAATATCATTAAAACTAATAAAACCAATTTAAGATGGTTAAGATAAAGAAGCTATGGAAAATGAAAAAGAAAGATAAAGATAGAGAACTCCTAAAAACTTTTAAAACGGGAAAAACTATGATTTTTGGTCCACATATATCCAAAAAATATGAATTACAAGGAAAACGTGGCTTCGAAAGAAAACAAATATCTAGGTTGAGAAATATCCGACGCTGGACTGGGCTAAAAACGATTCAACATTTGAAACACACTGCTAGAGACAGAGAAAACTTAGAAAACATTATTTATAATATTTATTATATTTATAATACAACATTCGATTTGTGAAAAAACAATTTAAGAAGAAGAAAGAATTTGGTTGTAATATCTTTATAAACTACCTTTATAGCTTCATAGATATCTGAAATCTGACTGCAGCAAGTAAAATTCTGAAAAGTTGGTTACTCTGGCTCTTACAATCTCTGATATCTTGGCATTCAAAGGGGCGGACATGGTATATTACCTGCTGCAGTCATCCTGATCGTACTTTTTTTAGGTAATATTGTGGGCTTCTTTGTAAATTCAACAAAAAGATTTAACTCTCTTCAACATATCGACCAATATCTCACGGGTAAGTTCTTTCATATTGACTTTCAGTGCACTAATCGTTGTGGCCTTATTATAATAGAGACCCCCAACATAGTTCAACGTAGTTTATATACTTTTAAGCATATGGCCCTATCAATCCCATTTAGCAAGAAAAACTTTGAAAGCATATTACGTCAGCGCTTACCATTAAAAATAATGTCCTGGTCATTACGTTATTTAATAAAGTCCGAGACATGATTCTTCGCGGAACATAAAAGTTTGGTGTGTCAACTTTTATTTTCTTAGAATGTATTTTTAGTTCTGGCAATCTCTGTAGTTGCTCTTAAATACCATTGATTCAGAAATTCTCCGGGCAATAATTTTGATAGTACAATTAGACAACTTGCAGAAAGTCGATTCATGATTACGTTGGACATCAAAAAAGGCATATAAACAGCTTCATCTGTTAATGATATACAATATATGTATGTATTGATATATAAAGTATACAATTTCTTACAATTATCATTAGACATTGGTTTCAAGGCATCCCCTTAGATCGCTGGGGTCTACGCACCTGAATCTCAAAATATTAAGTTCAAAGACAACGTCTCGTATACGGCGTCTGACTTTTGATTGTTCGCTCAAGTTATGCAAATATTTTTACAGTTAAAAGTTTTTTGTTTAATTGCATATTTTGACTGGTATTATGCGTGTCATAAGCCAAGGAGTGAAGCTTAATCTGAAATGGTGTGAAGGTGGTGTTGAGGTATTTTGCAATTAATTAAATACAAAACGCTTAGAAACAGACGACATTTGATTTCGGATACAGGTTGTTGAGAACGAAGTGAATTACAGATACATAGCCGTCATTTGCGTATTAGTAGCGATTTCCCACTTGATTTGCCTAGCGCTGGCATGGCTAGCAAAAAGGCGCTAATTAAAGACACCGCCGTTTAGATTTACTTACAAATTGTAGGTCCCTGTTCTCTTCGAACAGCTATGAATAGAGATATACCCACAATTCGCAAGAGCGAATAGTTTAGGTCTTTGGTCGTCCCTACTTATTTTCCATGTCGTACCTCTGAGTTTTGATGTGTGTTTATTGATAGCATTATAACGAATTTCTGGTTTGTCTTACCGTTGCCAAGGATTGTCTTGATATTTGAGCTCCTTTTCCTTGTACATTGTTACCTTGTAGGTAAGGCCCACACATCTCCACCCATTATTGTGTAATATAATTTCTATTTTTATTTCTTCTTTTTACGCGACTTTGCGGAAACACCGGTCTCCGCGTATCTACTTGACATACTCACTGGCTAAATCCTCTTCCTGCCCAAAATCAGCTTCATAAGTGTTCTTTATGTTATGGCCTTTGCTCCATATTGGTCCACCGGCAGTTGTCCAGCCTCATCTCTAGGATGTACTGTTTTTCACCCTTTCCTAAGTGCACGTACGCCTCGCGTACCGTAGTCAGCGTCTATGTTAATACAATTCTGACCAAGAATGACCGACAGAGACTGTCTTACTGACCAAGATTTGGCTGTCGTTCGTCCTAATAGAACTGTGAGCGACGCCAAATCCTGGATTTCCCATATACTTACTCATTTTACGCTGCTTATATTCCTATCATATCCAGACAATACAATTCCATCGTCCCTGTCATACATTTCACCGAATCAATTCGCGGTTGTCTGGTGGTTGTCACTTCGCTCTTCGAAGTGAACAGGCACAAACAGTTTATGGCCAAAGATTTAATTAGAAACATAGTTTATTTTTTATGAGCTAGTGCAAACCGCAGATCTTGGGTTTTAGAGGCACGTACGCTATCAATACTCTACTCCAATATTTTTAGTACTCATATTAAAAAGAGTTTTAATTCTTCTTGCACACAAAAAAATTGGCATTTTTTTAACATCAACATTATTGGAATCCTAATTTAACAATGAATGCGAATTTCATGAACATCTGACTATCGGAATTTCAAAGTAGCTACTTAAACTTTGCCACAGTCACCTTTAGTTAAATTTAATTAAATTTCAAAAATTATCAAAATAAGATAACACCTGAAAGAGCAATAACAAAACTCCTTCCAACACTGATATAATTCCATTAAAAATATATAGGAAAGAATTCATTTCCTGTTGGATAGCTTAAATATTATCACGTCTAAGCGTCGATCACAGTCCAAGGACTCTAAAAAGTATTTGAGACAGATAGCAGAATATCGGCTCAGTGATGGGCATGCTGACTGTATGACTCCCACCATGTTTGCGCAGGCTTCAGAAGATGCTTTATGTAATTGCAGCTTTACCGTGAAATTAATTGGATTGAGGCAATGCGGCTTAACTCTTTCCTGACCACAGCCAAGGGTTCTTGCTAGCCAATTCTGGCACAAAGTTGTGCGGGTTATACATTGGCAAACCGCTCGCATTATGTGCGGGAAACCCAACGCGAAATTAGTCGAGCACATCTTGCAGCTTCCCCGGAAGGACTGCAGACTCATGCTTGGCCTACTAACGGGTCATTGCCTGACCGCTGTCCATGCCAAAAAGCTGGGCATCACCAACAACGATGAATGCAGGAAATGCAGGGAACCAGGGGTGAGAGAATCCCTGGAACACCTTATATGCAACTATCCTACCCTCTTCACCCCGAGAACTAACTTCCTAGGGACACCAGTGCTTGACTCGCTCGCAGAGGCGGCGCAGAGGCCACCCCAGAAACTGTTAGCCTTCGCAAAACATACGCGCATAGTGGATGGCTAATCTGTCCACGACTATGACTCACAGCCGAAACACTCCGGTTTCACTAAGGATCACATTGATCTATGTGAGGTCCCCTCCCCCGGGGGCCTGCCGGCCTAACCTATACATTGGCACCATCTTCAATAGAAATGCTAAAACTTTCGAGCTCCACATTCCTATTCCAAAAGACAAATCATCTTTGCTGCTCGTACAGATTTCCGTTACGACATTAGTTGAAATTTAATTGGGGTTGATGCGAACTTCGGTTCATTCTGAGTCAGCTGCTGGTAAAAGCCGCCAACCAAACCTTTTACTTTTACTTATATTAAACGAATTTGTTGTTATTGTTCGTAATTTGACTAAAATATTCATAGTGCTTTAAAAAAATAATTACGAAGTCTTGAATAATTTTATAAAATAATTTCCTAAATAATTTTTTGCAATTCAAAGTTTCCCGCCATTATGTACAGTTCACAATGGCCGCAAAACTGCTTGTTTACTCCACTGCTTTTTTTGTGGACTGCTTGGCTTGACACGTAAAGAACTAGTAAAACATCGATATATCCAATTTTGAATATGGCAAAAATAAGATAAACATACAAAGTAACTTAAAGAGAAGCAAAAAGATAGAGCCAGTTTCAGTTTCCCTTATATTTAAACGTTTGGAAAACCAAGTTGCGAAAAAGCCATCGGCTCAGCATTTCATTACTTGTTAAGTTACTCACTTTTTATCGATAATTTGCAATTGGCACGTTTTACATCGATGTTTTTACATTCTTGCGGTATCCGTATCATCATCGAAGCAATACACGTGCACAAGGCTTAATTTTTATTGCAATTAATATATTTTTGTTAAATTTTACTTAATTACACCAATTCCGTGATGAGCGGCAATGAGTCCAGTGATGGGATGGAGGAGCTTAAAGAGCTGATGGCCATTTATGCAAAACAAGCAGATAAAACTACAGAAACTAAAAATGCAAAAAGTCCAGTTACAGAGAACAATGAATCTGCAGAACCCACTTACCAAGAGACTCCTATGGAAAAAGTTATATTTGGTGATAAAGAAAAATTAATACTCAATCTCGAAACAGGTGCCACACATAAACGAACTAAAGATGGCAGTGAGAGCAACGAAGACAAACCCACTTCCACAAAACGCCTAGCGGTCTGGAACGACTCTGATGATGAGGAATTCCAAGTGGGCGATATAAAGCGACCTACACGCCATACAGGTCCAATAAATCATTTGCGTAAAGATAAATCCTATAAAGACTATCTAACTGCACGTTTTGAACGCACAATAAACCAACCAAAGTGGGCGGATCCGAGTAGCCAAAAAAAATGCCCCGAATCTGACGATTCTGATTATGAGCAACTTATGAGAACAGTCGGTTTTATTGACCAAGAAGCAGAGTCAAGTGGACTGCGTGGCCAAAGCTTACAGTTTAAACGTGTTAGGGATCTAAACCGAACGACCTACAGCGAAGGCAAAATAACTTCGGTGCAATTTCATCCAACTAGCACAGCTGCACTTGTGGCCGGTAAAAATGGCATTGCATCCATATACACTGTGGATGGGCAGAAAAATGAGAAACTGCACAGCACGCGCTTTGAAAATTTCCCTGTAGATTGTGCACGCATCTCACCATGTGGCACTACAGCCTACTTTGGTTCCCACAAGCCTTTTTACTACTCTTACGATCTAATCGAGGCTAAGGAAACCAGACTTAAACTTCCGGATGATATACGTACGTTTCATAGGTTCGACATATCACCTTGTGGCAAGTACTTAGCAGTAGCTGGCAAGTTTGGCACCATTCACTTGATTACCACCAATTCAAACGAGCTGCTGCACACCTTTAAGCAGGAAGGCAAGGTGAAAAGTCTGTGTTTTTCAGCGGACAGTCGCCGCGTCATTTGCAATGGCTTTAGCACTAATGTGAACATACTATCATTGCCGCAGTACTGCATTGAGCAAACATTTATGGATGATGGCTGCCTTAGAGGACAAGTTGTGCGACTGTCACCAAACCAGAGACTGCTGGCTACTGGCAGCAACGAGGGTGTGGTGAATGTGTATGATTTTGAGAGTGTCTTAAGCAGCAGCAAACCAAAGCCAATAAAGAGTTTTATGAACTTATACACATGCGTAACGGATGTACGTTTCAACCATACTTCGGAAATGCTGGCTATGTGCTCTCGCGACGTACCCAACTCTATTAAGATTGCGCATTTTCCCAGCGCAAGGATGTACTCAAACTTTCCTGGTTCGCAGCCACGCATTGGACAAGTGAATACCATTGAGTTTTCGCCCCACAGCGCTTTTCTGGCTTTAGGCAATGTTGCTGCAAAGGTGCCACTTATAAGATTGAAAAATTTTAGAAACTATTAGGATCAATTTATGTTAAATGTACTTGGCTATAAATAAGTCTTAAATGTATTGAATTATTAAACATTTTTATTTTTATTCGTCACATAAACGTATTTGCTTTTAAAAGGCGCTGCGAAATAAGTCACGTTTCTGCGTATCCTGCATCTTTCCAATGTCATCTAATCTCTTACAGATATTTGCGGACTGCGACTCAATCCATTGCAGCGAGCTCATGTGTGCATTAAGTATTTTTCCGATTTGTATGATTGGATCAGTATTATCCTGGCCTTTGTTAGCTTCATTCAAATTGTCAATCACCTCTTTCAGATCCTCGGACATTTGCTTTAGCTGTGTGTCCAAATTTTCAACCATCAAGTAGGTGTGACTGCGCTCCACATCAACACGCGAAAGACTATTAAACTCCTTTTCTAAGGGGAGGAGACTCTCTTCGAGTTCCTTATGCTGCGTTGCTATAAATTCAAGCTCCTGATCCAAAACTTGCTGATCGTTTTTAACTTTCTGCACAGCTTCGTTAAGCTCCAGAATTTTTTGATTGTTGCTAATTAGCAGCTTGTCCCAGGCATTGATTTGTGTGGCCTGCTCAGTAAACACCTTCTCTTGCTCTTCAAACTCCAATGTCCACTTGTTGATATGTTCTTCCAGTTGATTATAGGAAAGTTGTGAAGCATTGACCACAGCTGAAGAATCTGTTGTCTTTGTGCTTGTCGACAAATTGGCAAACGCACTGGTACTGCCACCAGTTGTGGCAGGCGCTGCTGTTGCAGCTGCTACCGTCGATTGCTGCTGAGCAACTGGCGCTACAGTTTCTGTGCTTTTAACTGCTGGTGTTACACCAAGGCCCAGTGCTGAAGTGCCTGAAGATGTACCTGTTGTTGTTGTAGTAGTGCTTGTCGCTACACCTCCAGCTGGCTGAGCCGTAAATGCACCAAAAAGTGGGGTAGCTCCTGCCGTTGATGTTACAGCAGTTGCTGCAGCGGCTGTAGCGTCAGTGGCAAGGCCGCCCTGTGGCTTTATCATAGTTGAAACGGCTGCTGTTGGTGCTGCGCCGAAACCAAATTGTGGCGGTTGCGCTGTCTTGTCCACTACTGCGCCGCCAGCATTGCCTGCCGTTGCTGCGGGTGGTGCAAACGAAAATGTTGGCTTGGCGGGAGCTGCCGCAACGCCTGTACCGGCATTTGCTGTAGTTGGTGCAGTATTCAAACCAAAAGAGAACGCAGGAGCTGCAGCTGCAGTGGTTGTTGTGGGCAACTGAAACGCCATAATACAAGAGTAGGAATGAGTTGATTATAAAATTAACTAAAACACAATACTAATCTAAAATTTATTGCGCGCAGTTGATGGAGCTGAATGTGCATGCCGATATTTCTTGCGCTGACCAACACTGTTTTGTGTATTGGTAATGCGCGTAGGGAATAATTTTATATGGCAACACTGGCTGGCGGCTTAAACAAATTAATCCGCCAATTTTTAAAGCCTTATCGTCTAATTTTTAAGCTAACTTTGTATAAATGTTAACTTTTGAAACCTATGAACGCAGTGTATACATTTTAACAATTGTAAAAATATAAACATTAGATAACGCGTTAACAGCTCGAATACTGTGTTAACTGCACTTGTGTAAATTTGTTTACAAGTGGGTCAAGAGTTGAAGTTTGATGAAATTGCACTTCTTTGCTACTTTTAATGTAGCCTAGTTTTAATCGAAATGAGAGCAAGCACATAAACGTACTTTTATAATTAATTGCTAGATATGCAAACAACGCAAACATACAGACACTGTTTTGCCGCGCGAGCTGAGTTGACTATTCAGTTCCAACAGTAAATCGAGAGCGTTTTCCTTTGATAACAGATCCCCTGTGTGCTGAACTTGCGAACCACTGATAAACTCTGTGCCTGCGGCGGCTTTAAATACAAACATACGCACAGACAATAAATGAGTGTATGTAATGCAAGTACCCGGAGCACTTAGTTGATTGGCTGATTGCTGTGGCTTTTGTTGTAAACTGAATGTTTGCGCAATTGATATTTGGTAAATAGTCAGTTATCTAAAGTGTGTTGGTTGCACACAAACAAACCGTTCTTGACGGGAAACTATATAATCGGCAAGAGCAGCGCCAGGACGAGCACATTGACAGTTTTACGTGCGCCATGTACAAATCGATAGCGTTACTTTCGCTGATTTTGGCGCTGCTGCCCCAACAACATGTGGTTGCACTCGAAAATGGATTAGCACGCACGCCACCTATGGGCTGGATGCACTGGCAGCGTTTTCGTTGCATTACCGATTGCAAGAACTATCCAGATGAGTGTATCAGGTAGCTGCGCCAACAACAATGGACAATTTCAAACAATTTCAAAATTCATGTCTTACAGCGAACAATTATTTCGACGACACGCAGATTTGTTGGTTTCAGAAGGATACGCCGCAGCTGGTTATGAATATGTTATAATTGATGATTGCTGGCTGGAAAAGAAACGTGATGCTGCCACACAAAAGTTAGTAGCCGACAGAAAACGTTTTCCCAATGGACTAAACGCCCTGGCCGATCATGTGAGTAAATATTATCTCAGCTATGAGCGCTTACTTTGAGTTAAGCACTAAATGCCTTTTATGTAGATACATAACAACGGTCTTAAATTTGGACTATACCAAGATTTTGGTACACACACTTGTGCCGGCTATCCTGGTGTTATAGAGCATATGGCACTGGATGCAGAAACCTTCGCCAATTGGGATGTAGACTATGTGAAACTGGATGGTTGTTATGCCAATGTTAGCGATATGGCCGTTGGCTATCCTGAATTTGGTAGGCTACTTAATGCCACTGGTCGTCCCATGGTTTATTCATGCAGCTGGCCTGCGTATCAGTCGGAAAAAGGCGAATTGCCAGATTTTAAGTCGCTGAAGCAACATTGCAACTTGTGGCGCAACTGGGATGATATTGATGACTCTTTAGAATCGGTTATGCAGATTATGGATTATTTTGGCAAGAATCAGGATACTATGCAACCACATGCTGGACCTGGTCATTGGAATGATCCGGATATGTTGATACTGGGCAACTATGGGCTTAGCTACGATCAAAGCAAGCTGCAAATGGCTATTTGGGCTATACTTGCTGCTCCTTTAATTATGTCCAATGATTTGGCACAGGTGCGGCCTGAAATCAAACAAATCCTACAAAATCGGTTAGTTCTTTAGCAGCAGGATGGTAGGAGCTCTCTAAGCTAACGACAAATTTTCTGTATCTAGTCAGGTTATTGCTGTGGATCAGGATGAATTGGGCATTCAGGGACGTCGTATTTTATTTAGAAATCAAATTGAAGTATGGAGTCGACCGATAACACCCTTAAATGCTGAAGGGAAGCATTCCTATGCAGTGGCCTTTGTTAGTCGTCGCACGGATGGCGCACCGCACAGCGAAACGTTTACACTCAAAGAATTGGGACTTGATAATTCCATAGGCTATGGTGTTAAGGTGGGCATAACATGAGCGCCACAATTTAGTATAAAATTTAAATTAAACTCCGTCGGCTTATGTTTGCAGGATCTTTTTGCGGAAAACGGCAAGTTGGGAGTCTTCGGAAGTGAAAGCCAATTTCAGACTCGCGTCAATCCAAATGGTAAGCATATTGGATCATTTAGAATATTTTTCTTAAATTCCTCAAACTATTTTACTGCAGGTGTAAATTTCTACAAGTTTAAAGCACTATAAACAGGCCGGTTTGTAAAACATGCTACTGCCTGGATGGGTGGGTGGCTACTCCCTTTCATTGAATTGGAATACGACGATCGTTTCGTTTTTAGATATGTAAGTTGCTTTTCAGATAGTGCGTAAATTTAACACCTTCATAAATACATATTGTATAAAAAATAAATCAATCAAGTGTGAGAATTTGTTTAAAATTTCACAAAAATTCACAAGTGCCCATTAGTCATCAATTTGGGTAATCATATACGAATTTTAAAGGGTGATCTTTTAAGAGCTTGCTTATTTGATTTAAACAAAATCTAGATTGATTTAATTTAGTGCATAAGTACATAATATAGGCGGCCAGTACGAGCCCAAACGTTAATTAAATTGCTCACCGAACTCGCCCCTCAATTGGGACATTGTTTGGGACCATTTTGATGAAACCACATATTAGACAAGTGTCCAGCTCTTCAACAATATTCATTGTAAGCATCGTACTAAAATAGTGCAGCCAAATGATGCCTTTGGTCAATAATGCGCGCCAGAGGCTAATGCGGTAGTTTTTGCATTACTTCTGTATGATCTTGTGTCCAAATACGGCAAACTTATCATATTATTAGAAATGAGCTTGCGAGGAATGAAAAATTTAAGTTTGATAATAATGAAATTCTGTTAATCGATTTATGAAACTGACTTTGACAGTAACACAAGGCACGTTAAAAACAGTAATACCAAAAAGAAGAAGTGGCTAAAAAGTCACCCTTTATAAAAATTTCGCAAGTACGCGTATAGATTAGTAAGGCTTAGGTAATAATGCACACTTGAGTTTTACTAAACGTAAATTGGTTTTATTTTTGTTTATATTGTTATTATTTGCGAAACGAATGGTATAATGATTAACAGACAAAACTTTCAAATTATTTAAGCAAGGGAATAATTTATGTACATAAGTATGTAAATATTCTGCAGTTTGGATGGGTAGCTTTCTGAAATTCATTTTTCAATGCTTTGCTGTTGCAACTTCGATGTTCCAAAGTAATAAAAAAATACAAAAAAATGAATTAAAATTAAATAGATCAATAGAACTCTATACAACAACTTTATGGAGTGTATAAACTAATTATTACTAGTCTTTTACTTTTTTTAACTTTAACTTGTATGATGCGCTACTATAGAGAATTTTAAAAACTGTTTGACGATAAAAAATCTTCCGAGATGGTAAATAGACCTCAAATATTTATTATATTAGTACTGTTTTGTCACAGGACAGCCGTTTTCTGTATGCTATTCCACGATTGCTTTTATTAATCTTTTATTTTGTCGAATATGCAAAAACCCGTACTAATTAAAAAAAAAATTGTCCTTGTGTAAATTTCTCTTTGAACAGAAATAAACAATCTTTCAAAGTACCCATAATTATAAAAAACGTTGTATTACAAGTAAAGAGAAAATGTGGTTTTGATATCGCAAAAATCATTGCTTTTTCGTGACTTACGCAATTTTGTTGAAAAAAGTTAAGGACACAAAAATTATATCATATTAAAAGGTGTAACTTTCGGATCCGACTTTTATATAGTTTTGTCTTTTTGTGGTTAAAAGTCACTGTTTAATGTTATTATTATTAAAAATGAATTGTAATTGTAACCAGAATAAAGCTGTGAAAATTAATTCAGCATTTTTTTTCTGTAATTATAATTAATCAAATTCTGAATATTCACTTAACAGAAGTCGAATGCTTAGACATGACTATCGTGAATTGACAAAGCTCAAAATAATAATCAATTGTAAGTTTTATATTTATAATTGTGCCTACAGTGTAAAAATTATGATTTTTATGATGTGATAGATCAATATGATCCATGATTATATACGATTCTTACAGCATTGCTATTGTTGTCCTAACGGACTTTGTGCTACTGGCTAAAACTCTATTGGATCTATTTATGTACTATTCCGCTTGACTATATTGTCATCGATTCAAAGGCAGAGCATTGGACCTGAAATATTTCGAAAATATATTTTTGTAAATTTGTTTTTGAATACCAAGAACGATAATGTTTTTAAAGCGTATCCAATTTTGAAACAATTGAAAACGTCATTAAAGCTATATTGATATTCGATGCAAGAACAAAAATAAGTAAATATGTCTACCTATTTTGTACCAATCTGCACAGATAGATATGTTCCACGGCTTTTAATTCGAAAATTAATGCGCCTTGGAGCACAACTAAAAATCGTTTGCGTGTAATTTAATATATTACAATTTTAAAGGCAATATCAAGCCAAGAGGTCGTCCCCGTCACAGCAAAAAAAAGGTTTTCAAAAACAGACATTTCTGGATTTTACCTTAAGTTTTATTTTCTTAAATGGTAACTCTTGTATACTACTTACCGAAATATGTACTACTTATACCTGAATCCGACACCGGACTCCCCCAAGCAGCTTAATTGGCCTAACTTCATATATTCTCTACGTACCAGACTTATCTCCCTTAGCAGAGAACGAATCACAATGTTTTCTGATCTATCCTTAGTCGCTCTAGATGCTGTTTGTAGCGAAGACTGCTCTACATCATATAACCATAGAAAAATTATGTGAGCATATTGCAGCCCAAGGAACGCATCTAAAGCCGGTAACTCACATAGTTTGATAAACCCTAAATAAATAATCCTTTTAGTTTGGACCTTAGGGACTTATGAGAAGAGCATGATAGACAGCATCTAAAAAGCACAGTCATTGGTCCTGGTACATTATGCTACGTTTAAAACAGAAACATGGAACAATATCTGAATTAAATAAAGATGACATGGCTGCAATATTTAAGGAAAAACCGTCTAGAATTTGAAACAACCTTGCTCAAGGTCTAACACGGCTGTGGGACAGACACGGCCAGACGTCGCTGGGATCATCCACCACAGCAACAATTAGTGCTAGTCCACTACTTTTGGCCCTTTGGAACCATATACCAAACAGTATTCCGGTCAAACGAAGGTGTATACTAAATTATTTGGCTGGTGACTTAATCGTTATCGTATCATTATTCCTATTACGTCTTTCGTTTTGAAAAATAAAATCAATATATACCTAATAGATCGGTAAACTACAACCGATGGTTGAATTTATGTCTTTAGTTCATGTATTATCTTATTGAATTTTCTATGCTTGGGTACTTTATGGTGAAATTTGAACATATGTGACGTAAATTTCTATGGTACTTGCCAGATGACGGCGAGCCGCTGTCATACCATTAAAACCTTGAAACTTTACTGCGGGAAAGCGGGAATAGACGTCGGCTAGAATCGACAAACTTTATATTCTGTGGAAAAGTTGTATAGCTCGGTGACTCTAGGTCTTATGGTCCCCGAGATGTAGGTGATCATACGGACAGAAGGAATTAGGATTAATTGCTATCCGAAGTTATGATAAGCATTATTATATAGGCGGCTTGGGGTCTATCATGCGTCCTTTATTGTACAAATCTAGTTTACCAGTAACTAGTAAATTGAGGCTTTGCCATTGTGCTCTTTTTTCCTTCGCCTACTTCCGCTGAATGGAGTAGTAGAACTAGTAGATTTCGTACTACCTCGTACTGCCGCATACCCACTTCCGCTAAAATTAAAAGTAGTAAGTACTACTGGTAGTGTAGACTTAGTTGAACCTTAATAGAGCTCCTTGTTTTCACCGATGGCACTAGTAGGGCTACTAGTAGAGTAGCCATCGTACTACTTTAATAGAGCTGCTTGTTTTGGGGCCTATCCACTTCTACATGGTCGAGCAGTAGGACTACTGGTAGATTCGACTTCGTACCTTAATAGAGCTTTGTTTATTTTAAACTTTACATAGTACAATTAAGATATGCTTTTGGATGTAGTTATAGTATAGTTATAGTAGCTATATTGGTACTATTGTTCATACAATTTGATTGTGAGACTAACTAAATAATATTTCTCGAAGAGTTGGTAACAATTTTTATACTTATAAACTTTATAGAGGCATGATAGAAATGACAAAGAGACATAAATATATTTTATGACATGATATAAAATTTGAAAGGAAAAAAAATACAGCGCCAATTAGAATGCAAATACTAAAAAATTTGGATTAACACTATGCCAACATGACGACCATGTGCTACGTGTGCTTCGCTATGACGTTCCCAAAAGAAGAGCGTCCAACAATAACCATTGCCTAAGTTGGTTCGGTTAAATATTATCCTTTTAGTGGGTATTGTGAATAATAAATATAATTACTATTACGCTGATTAAATCCAAGAGTTATTGTCCTGTTTAATATTTAGATTAGTGACGAAAGATTTGAAAGGTATTCACGATAGCGAGAGGCACTAGTGTACGCCGTTACTAATTGTAGGAGTGCGTTCATAGGTTCGTCTGTGCAGGTTATCTACATCCTTAAGATAGTATGTGCCGGGGAAAAGTGCGCTTATGCTGCCAGTGGGAGTGTAGGGAGCTGCATGATTATTCTTTTCACGTACTTCCATAAGCTCGGAGAATTTTTCGGGTGAGACCTTTTCGCGTGAGTTGAGCATAGGCTGCACATAATCCAACTTTTTTGCAAACTCAGCAAAAGTCACGGCATCTTGTGTTACTCGTATGGAATACATAGAGGCAGCTAGACCAGATCCATAGGAAAAAACACCAATACGCTTGCCAACAAGTTGTGCAGCGGGCTCACTTATTAACAATGAAACCAGACCAGAATACACCGATGGTGTGTACATGTTGCCCACTTGATTGGCCAGCAGCAAAGTCTTCTTTGTCTTTTCCTCAAAGATTTGGGCAGACTGCGTGAGGAAGGCCTTCTCTACGTCGCGATCAAAATAGGTGCTTTCCAATGTGGCATTGCTGAAGCGCTCCAGACCAGCAAATTTATCGGCACGTTTCTCCTCCGCTGTCAAGAGAAAATCATTAAAGCTAAGGCGTCCCACTGACTTTTGTACCAATTTGCAAAAGGGCGTATGAAAGAGCAATGCATCAAAGGTGTCCAGTCCAACTTGACTTTCGTTGGGGTGTTGTTTAGCAAATTTTTTGCGATACAAGCGATAGCATATATCCAGCGCAGAGAGATAACACTGAATAGAGAGCTTTCCATCCACTGTAGGGTACTCGGAACTAAGATCGGGTTTGTAAAAGTCATAAGCGTGCTCCATGTGCGTGGCGCGCAAACCTCGTTCAAAAACTAAGGGTGCGTTAGGTCCTATAAGCATGGCTATTGCACCCGCTCCACCTGTAGGCCGCGCAGCGCCCTTAGCGTAGACAGCAATATCCGCACAAACAGCCAAGGCAAAACGTCCATCCCAGCTAGACGACTCTATCCAATTGACGGCATTAAATAGTGCTGCCGTGCCGCCATAGCAGGCGTTTGTTGTATCAATACCCTCAATATCGGTGTTGCCGCTAGCAGCAAATAACTGCATAAGTACAGATTTGACCGATTTTGATTTGTCCACGATTGTCTCGGTGCCCACCTCCAGACGCCCGATTTGCGAGTGTTTAATGTGATAGCGTTCCAAGAGTCGCGTAACCACTGTCAGGCACAATGAGTTGACGTCCTCGCGATCAGAACAAAATCCCATTTTCGCCTGCCCCAATCCAATTGTGTATTTTCCCGTCGAAGCGCCATCGAACTGTTCCAGTTCGCTTTGATCCACGTATTGTGAGGGAAAGAGCACTTCTATGGCGCATATGCCAACATTCTCCGGCCATTGTGTTGTCATTGTGGATTAACTCTGTGAATGAAGAAGTGAATGAATGAATGAATGAATATTGTGAAGACACTCAGTCAGAGGAAAATGTCGTCTGCATGTAAACATTGCGATAGAAACTTGAAAGGCGTGAAAACTTTCACCTCTTGTTATTCTACGCAATCAGAAAAACGGAATTTGGAAATCAGCTTTTAATGCAACACACACACACACGCGCGGAATAAAACAAAGGCAAGACCACTACCACTACTACGTTCAACTACCTGTTGCACGCTCGAGCTGTTTTGGCCATGTCTACGTCCAAGTGACGACATTGAACTAAAGCAACATTGCTCGAGTCGTCAAAATCGTTGGTAGCGGCGCGAGTTTTTTTTTTTTGGGTTAAAATACTATATTCTGTCGTAATTGAGTAAGTGGTATTCCCCATTACGTTGCTGGACTACGCCTCTGTTGTGCAAACGTACACAGTGCAGGTATTTGTATGCGAAAGAAGAAGCGGCCGTGTCCAAATAATGACAAAACACTTTCTCCAACTTTATCCGAAAGAGAGAACACCTTGCGAGATCTTTACAAGCAACAACAGAGCGTGGCTATCCCAAATATTTACGTTTAAAAGTAGGTAGGAGTAAGCTCACAAAAGGGCGCTGTGCAACAGGTTGTGGTAAGATGAGCAGCAAATGTGGGTCAACGTTTTGCTCATATAACAGGTTATGGCCTGCATTGGTGTGTACTATTTTTGGGCGAAATTGTGCTCGACGGTTTTTATTTAAACATCAATACCATGTACAAAAAAGTCTTGCTATTTACCGTAGAAATTAGCAACTTCAAACGATTCAACGGATAACAATACGTGTACGTATTTCGGTGATTTCACTTTTGTATAAGTTAAGACTTGGAGTTAGCCGTACGATAGCGCAGAAGAACGCGTAGTTCACTCGTTTAAATCTCTTTGCAGACTGACGGCCAGTTGTGCCCAACACATTCATATGAGCAAACTCACTTGGAGCGTGTGCGATGACGCGTTAAATGGCGTTGAATATCTGATAGAAATAAGTTTAGGCTTTAAGGCTTGGCCAGCAAATTGAAACGAATATTTAGCGCCCAGATATAATAAATGCCGCTGTTGTTAGGTAACAACTTTTGGAATATAATTTTTCTCAATAGTGACCGACCAAGTAGGAAATCCTAAGCGATAAGATCAGTAGTGGGTTAAACGTTTGCTATTGTTCAATTAGTGCGCGACGCGATAGCGTTGCTATGTACGTGTGCCGCTCCAAGTGCTCCAAAGTCATATCCGCAAGCGAGTAATTTATTTTTATGGTTTGCCGATTCAATTGGGGGTTAAGGTTCATTTTTAAGGGAAATGTTCTTTATGGTAATGCAAGAGCATTGTTTATACAATTCGAATTCAATTAGCAATTTCATTGAAGTAAACAAAGCGTATTTGTTTGGTTGAATTATTTTTAGAATTGGGGCAATTTGTTAAGCAAAGTACTTGCTAGAGTGTATTATTTCGTGCTGCTTGTGAACGATTGAATCATCAGAACGAATAGCAACCGCAGCAGCAGCTAGTCAATCAGTCATGCCACCAAGTCCAAATGGTCAAAGTTCACTGAAATAAGCCATGTGCCACTTTAAAGGAGTTTTTTTTTTTTTTTGTTAATTCTTGCAAGCTTAATAGCTGAGAGCAACTCCATTTCTGTTATTCAAACCACATGGCACGTGTAGTATGCGTTGCCACTGCTGTTGCTTTGTACACGTATAGGCCGGCCGTCAAACAAAAACTGGCCAACAGGAGCAGCAATTTTTTGTAATTTTTATGTATAATTTTTATTATTGTCAATAAGAGATATTTTATTTTTTAAACGCAGCTATTAGCGGCTGCTCCTGCTGTTACATCAGCAAACACAAGTCCAGCCATATTGGTGGCTAAGCCAATGTTTCAAACATGAACGCACAACTTTAACAGAAACGTACAAAAATTTTAAATTTGCTTACTAAACGCTAGATTTTAAACTTATGCTTATAAATTGTTACTAATAATTTGGTACTAAGCTATGCCGTAACAGTGTATCCACATATTGTTATTAAACAGCACAGCTGTTTTTTGTCAGCGTTTGGCAACACTGCAGCCATCACGTGAGAGTTGTCTTGCTGCTTCGTTCGTACGTACGTTCTGTGACGGCGGTCGCTGATTGATTTTAAGCATAGAAAAATCGTAGAAAAATACGTTTTTATTTTTCTTACGCACAAAATCCACCGTAGTGTCTCTCCTGTAACAAATTTTCGTGTATTAGTGCCGTTTTAATGTAAGTGTTTGAGTTTGCAAAGCATAACTTATGGTTTTATAAGTCGAGCGCAACCTAAGGCAATGCAGCAATTGCGCGTTTAAGTAAATCCATTTTTTTTATCACATTAAGTCTGCTGACTTAACGACCACCCAAATAGTTGCATATTTTAAATGTTTATTTTTTTGCAAGTTTCATATTGCTAAAAGTAAAATTCAATCAATTTCGTAGCTACATTAATAAAAACAATAGGGTTCGTGTTATTGGCAAATCCAAGTGACCCTGAGAAAAAATATTTTGCACATCATGTGGTGACAGTGTTTCAATGATAAAAGCATAAATTTGTATTTAATCTGCTAGCTCAAGACGCAGCTCAATAGCCTGCTAGTGTGCTACAAAAACAGTTAAAAAATTTATATAAAAATGTTTCAATCATTTGTTTTAATACTGCAAAACTCGTGAGCAAAAAAAATTATCGATCCAAAGACCGTCATGTGACTGTCAACAAACAGCTGACTTGGCTCATGAACTCACCATGCCTGTGTGTCGTGGTGGTGAATTTCATAAGATTCATACAGACATATGTTTGTATGTATACGGCAGTTTTATTTGTTGGTCGTTATTATTTAAATATAAACGTTTAGTCCTGAATTTCTCAAATGGCTGTTAGCTAGTAGCAGGTGACTTCCGTGTGTGGGCATTAAAAGTTGCATGTTTATTTACAATGAGTTTTATGTACAGCTGTTACAAGGACTTACAGAAATGGTCGTTGCGTGCCCGCAAGACCTTGACAATCTTTTTTTTCCCTAGATATGAACTTGAAATAAAAAGAGAAGTCCAACAAGCTCATATTTGGTCAGCTAATAAAACAAAGTATATCAAGCGGGGTAGGCAGTCCTTTAAGCAAAGTCTTTACTATGCGATGCTAGCAGTATAGGGTTTGTCAAACCCGAAGACGTCGAAGTTTGTATGCCTTTTTATTTAGGCAAAGACTAATCAACGATTAGTTGTATATTTAATACATATGCTAGCTCCAATTTTAAAACGTTGAAGTTAAAGTGGTGCTCTTAAATTTAGGCAGGAAGTCTGAAATCTTCAATTAGTTGTAGGTTTCAGGCATCTGTTAGCTAATTTCTGGAGACGCGTTTCATGTTTGTATGCTCTTTAACTTAAGTAGAGAGTCCTGTTCGTTTAGTGTTGGAATTGATACATCTTCAATTAGTCTTGGATTTGATACATCTGTTAGCTAGCAAGGGTATTCATAATTAGTGTGTAAAACGCATGCTCTTAGAGTTTGTCGTGTAAAGTGACAAAGTCCTAAATCTGTATAAGAGCAATTATTTTGAAGAATGTTGTGCAAAATCTATTTTGTTCAGATATTATTTTCCAGTCTGAATGTCCCCTTTCAATGGCGACATGGCGAAATTTGATTTTACAAGTCGTCAAAATTTTGCAGCAAAATCATAAAATTGTATTTTCAATACGGAAGATATTCTGTTAGAATTACTTGCATCATAATCTTCACTAGATTATGCTAGTTAACGTCCAAGCAACCCCAGGGATTTGTATGAAAGCAATTTCGAGTTTTATGCTAAAAATAGACGCGCTTTGTTGTCAACAACATACGCACGTTGTCTGTTACCACCACGTTTCCTGGACAATAAGGACAATGCACTGCCTTGAAAGCTGACGTTATTGTGGGTGGTCGTGCACACTAATATAGACGTCGCTCTGGCGATGTCATCGTTTTGTTTTCAATTCCAGTCTGCCCAAAAGTAAGGCCATTATGTGGAGGTTATATAATAATAGTCACTACCAAAAATGAAATTGAGTAAAGTTAGATTTGTATCTCATCGCTCTTGTGGTCTGATTACTCATACGCATATGTATATATGTATATAATATATATATATATATATATATATATATGTATATATATATAAAGGACCACAGCACGCGAACGCCGCTCTTTGCACACTTATCAAAATTGAATAGACGGCTTTGCGTGACGTTGCCTCGTAATCGATTCGGACCTGGTGGGCCATGCGAGGGCCTCGATGCTTGATGCCTCGTTACCATATGGCGGCGGCGGCGACGACAGCGCGCTCATTACGAGTTGAGCCTTTGAGCAGTGCGCATGTAGCACGTGGTGCCATGTAGCCCATTTGGCAGTTTGACAAAAATAATCATTTTTAAGGACATAGTGTGTGGCATCTACAATGATTTGGCATGGGACAGCAATGAAATTCAAAGCTATACAAATTAAAAAATTCTTAGAAATCTTATTGAAACGAAAAGAGTGTTAAAAGTGTAAGTTGGTTCGTTGTTAAATCAAGTTATGTAACCAGGCTATCAGTGGGCAGCTAGGACTGGCTGACACCCTCTCAAAATGTGGGGGTACATATGTGCAAACGTCTGGCGGAAATCAGTGTGGCGCCAATTGGTTTTTTGTCTGTCTTGGTGTTAATAAATTGTATTTTTTTTCTAGCAGCAATCAAAATGATGTCCGAATATTGGATTATCTCAGCGCCTGGTGACAAGACGTGCCAACAAACATACGATAGGATGAACAATCTCACCAATTTGCAACATAACTTGTGTCACAATTACAAGTTCCATATACCTGATCTAAAGGTAAGTGTGTGGACAGACATATTTCTGACTTTGGTATAAAAACATTTTGCAACTGCAGGTGGGTACGTTGGATCAATTGGTGGGCCTATCCGATGATCTGGGCAAACTCGATACGTATGTTGAGCAAATAACACGCAAAGTAGCCAACTATCTGGGCGAAGTGCTGGAGGATCAGCGTGATAAATTGCATGAAAATTTGGTGGCCAACAACAGTAAGTGTTTTTTGATTAATTTTCTAAAATGCACTCTTTTTGTACGCCTCTACTAGTTGGACTAGTTGGACTAGCTTAGTTGAGTAGTGAGTGCTAATTTAATTAGCCTGGTTAGGGTACGCCTGTTCCAAGTGAATATACAATATACAATACTTACATTTATTTCTGTTTCTTAGTTAGTTATTGTTAAGATCAGTTTTATGCTGATAGATACAACACATACATATTGTTTTTGGAAACGGAATGCTCTGATATACACTATACTTTCAAAATCATATCCACTCTATTTTTCGTATAAAATCAAACGTATATAAATTATGCCTATATATTGTTTCTAAAAAGGTGTACTGTACTTACTAACACATAAATAAATCCAAAAAGTTTGTAAAACAAAAAAAAAATCAGCCCTGCCCGCCCCATTCCCACAACTTGTAAGAGAATATTGTCAAATTAATGCAAAAGCCATAAAATATATAAATTACTTAAAAAACTATGGAATGTTTTGGTTTAATGTTTTAAGTGTCTCAATATTGAGCATTTTTTAAGTCGACTCTTGTATCCAACTATTAACTTGCATTTTTTTTTTAAAGCGTATACAATATTCCTCAGTAGTCAGTAGTGGACAGATTTAAAAACTAATCGATTTTCAGCTAAAAATTTAGGTTTTCATTTTATTTGATTTTTGTTCTTATTTTGAAATTATTATTTATAAAGTTCAAGTTTACAACTTTACTTATTTTCCCGTTTTGCTGCCGCCTTTTTTTGAGTTAATTTGTTTTGTTTCTATTTCATTTTGTATTTGTTTAATTTTATAATTTCATATTAATTTAGCTCATACGCACAATCATCACAAAAATAATAAGTGAATATTAAAACATAAACGAATAAATGTTTGTCAAACCACAAAAAACAACAATGGAACTAAAGTAAAAGAAAAACATCTAAATAATTGTAAGAATTTAAAAAAAAACCAAAAAAAAAATCAAGATATTGATGAACGATTTGCTGCGTTGTTTATTTTGTGTTGCGTCTGTTGTACATTTCATGAACATCACAAACACACACACACACACACACACCCTACACACAGCTTTACGTATACAAACAAACATAATATATTTATAAACAAAACAAAGGCACACACTCGCACTTAAACAAATATACTTTTTATAAAAATATTTTTTCTAAAAACTCTGTTTTTAAACAATGCCACACCACAGCACCAACACTTTGTATATTTTACATAACTTGACTTGACTTCTTGAATCTTGTAAATTATTAAGTTTTTTGAAATTATTTAATTTTTTTTTAGAAATAGATTAATTGTTTGTGTTTTCTGGTCATTGAAAGCCTATTAGTTTTTAAATCATTCTTCAGCCCGTTAAATTGCGACAAGTTTGAAAAACAAGCATTATATAAATATAAACTTGAACAAAATATTGTCTGCTATTTTAAAATATTACAACATATCCTTTTATTTCAAACATGCTATTTTATGTTTTTTTTTTGTTTTATTTTTATTTTCGAATCCTTTAAGTTTTTTCTATGTTCTGAAGTTAATGAAATACTTTAAGAAGGCGCGTCTAAAGTTCGGCATTCTAATACTTGTTTTTTTTTTGTTTGTGTGTGTTTGTGTGTGTCGGAGTGTGTGTTTGTGTGTGTGTGTGCTCTATACGTTTGTGTGTGTGTGTGTGTGTGTGTCACTATTGTGTGTGTGTGCGTGCTTCAATATTATTTCTTATATCATGTTGTAAGCTAACCATCGCACATTCCAAGTACAAAACTCATCTAGACTACCAACTAACCCCAATCCCCACTCCCAACCAAAACCCCAACTTGTCACTCCATCAACTGCTCCATACAGAAATCACCTGCTTATAATCTTTTAATCCTTGCCTCTTTACTGTTTTTGTTGTGTTACGTCGTCTACTATGTGTTTAATCTCACCTGCTTATGCTTCTTGGGCATCCAAACAATACCGAGAACTAATCATTAATTGGAATTAAAAACAAAATAATTTATTTAAAAAATAATAAAGGAATATAACGCTTTTACACTGTACAAAATTGTATCAAAATTGCCAGCATTTTCATTGAAAGAAAACAAAGATATATATATATACATAATTTGATTACATTGTTTCCACTGTTGTTTCTAAAGTGAATTATTTTTTGAATTTCTACCGACCCCCAAACGACATTCAACACATAAGTTCAAAATTTTAATTATATTTATTTTTTTTCTAATTTTTACTCATTTCTTTATTTTACCAAAATGTTATTTTCTTTTTTGTTTTTCTTTTGGCTTTGAGTTAATGTAACGAAAAACCAAATATACCTTTTTTGTATTAACGCAGCAGAGAGCTCTATAAAATCTTTATAGAAATATAAATTTTAAAATTTATCAGGTTGAGAATCTTCCCCCGATTGTATGCTACAATTTTTGTTTATTTTCTTATCTAATATACAACAACAAACAAACTTGACCCCCGACCAAACTTGGCCTGCCTTTTGCTCTAATTATTAACAAAATTTAAAACTAAAAATAAAATTGAATTGTTATTGGCATCTATACTTGGACTTTTAACACGTAAAAAAAATCCAAAACCATCCAAACCAAAAACCGAAAATCCTCAAAAAAAAACAAAAAATCCGGAAACCAATTGAACTTTGCCTGCTCGTCTGCCTATCAACGTTATCCACGCACGCGTGTGCACCTCTTCAGGTCCAGGTCCACCCGACGACAGCATGCCGTGTCGACACCATCAACGTATGAAGAATCTTAGCCTGCGGCACCAACGCAAACACCAGCACACCCATCATCAAAACAAGCCCCAAAACTACCGCCCACATCATCATCATCAGCTGCCCACGGATCTAAAGGGTAAATCAATACTTCTCTCAAATAGTCGTGACACAAATACTACTACTACCGCTACTACTACTACTACTACCACAAATCATGCCGCAGCAGCAACTCTTGGCCAGTCAGCAACAAGTACGGCAGCGAGCTTAAGTGGCTCGGCCTGCCCAGCATGCCACGTAAGCGGCGTTAGCGGCGGCGTCGGCGGCGGCAGCTTAAATAACCTGTCCACAACAAATGACGAATCGGAACGTGACTTTGATTTTGTGATGCCGCCTGGCTGTGCCTGTGATGAATGCTTTGCCTTTGCGCCGCCCAGCACCAGCGCCACAGCTAGCACGCTTATTGCCGACGAATGCTATTCCCAGACAGCTTCCTCCATGCTGAATGCCACACGCTGTGCCATTTCAACTGTTACTGCTATAGCCACCGGTAATATGGTTGGCGGCGGTGGCATGGGCGCCAGTACAAGTGCCGCCGCTGCAGCTGCTGCTACTGCTTCCTCGCCATCACCGCCTGCATCCGCTAAGAATATCTCCGCCTCAACACTTTGCTCCTCTGCCTATTTTTCAACGTCGGCGCCCACTACTAGCAGCTCCGTGCCCAGCATGTCACGCTCTAACAGCAAGAAGCTGAATAACAACACTTGCTGCATAAATAATAACAAACTGAGCTTTCGCAGCAGCAGTAGCCATGTCAGTCAATTGAACTTGCCTCAGCAGGCGCAGCAGCAACTCCAGCAACAGCAGCAGCAGCACCAAGAATATCAAGCTGAGGCAGCGGTTATGTCATCGCCCATGCAATCGCCAACGCCCAAGTCGTGCGATTCGGAAGATGCTGCTGAACTTAAAAGTAGTAACAGCGCCTCAGATCTATCAGAGACATTCGACTGGTGGTTCACTAAACCCAAGCGTAATTCAAAAAAGAGCAGGTATCTTATCTCATCGCATTTAGTACTCTTTTTGTAGAATGTTGCCAAACTCGCCAGCACATGCACCAAAAAAATAAATGCCAATGCCTCAATATATCAATGCCAATATCAGTCACACATCCCATCATGCATTGACGTTGAGTGTAGTTTGAGTTTGGTCTTGCGCAGATGCAGAGATCAGTCAAACGAATACTCAGACTTTACCCAACAAAACGCAGTATACATATGAAAACATTTAATCGCTTTGCCTGCTTAAAATCATTCCAAGAAATCATAAATATTTTAAGTTTATTTAAACATAAACAAACAACAAATTTTAATTCAATAATAATGTATTTCTTTATTTTTTTAAACTCATAACGATCATTCCGAAACACTTGCACTGACAAATGCACAACACAACGCACGACACACAACTCACGACTCACGATTGCTCATGCATTTTTACACACCCACCCACCCACACACACACACACACATACATACACACTCAAACACAAACAAACACACACTGCTGTACTCGATGCAATTATCGATTTACGATCATTATCGCACACTTGTAACACCCAACCAATCGATTGACATTTTGGCATCAAACATCGCCCACACCGCGCTCTAGTTATCGCTCTTTCTTCAATTCTCTTGCCGATCAAATTTATAGCAAACGTTCTACACCGAGTCAATTAAATATAAACAATGGATTTAATTTAACACCAACTCACAGATCGTCTCCAGTGAGTAGTTGTTGTGGCAGTAGTAGCCAAGGGCGTTCCAGTCCAGACACGGAAACCGCTGAACCACCAGAATTTCCACTGAGTCCAGGTTAGCATGCCTGGGTTACATATACATCATATGGCCCTTGACGTTGCTCTTACTGTTTGTTTTTTTTTAATTTTTTTTTTAATTTTCCCTTCTTTTGAAAACTTACTCAATATTCTTTCTTGACTTTTGATTTAACTTCAAAACCACTTGATGTACAACTTTCACGTTTACTATCCAATCAAAAAAGTCAAAAAATTTATATATATATAAAAAATAAAACCCAAATTATATAAATATTGTTTTTGTATTGTTAAACTGACTGTGTTGCAACTGTTATTATTCAGAAAATAAGTTTTATATACACCTGCGTACAGTTCAGCGTTCAGTCACGAGAAGATTTCTTTTTTACTTCCTGTATCCAGTTTTGATTTCCTTACGAGTGTTTTTCTTTTCGCAAAGCTCTTTTTATTATGTTTTCTCTTTTTTGCAGTTTTGTGTTGAACCAAAGATATGCCTTTATTTATTTATACATATAGACATGCTTATATATTATATTATAAATTATATAAAAAAAAAAATTTCCAATTATTTGTAACAGTGTAAAAGCGAATATGTTGTTTTTTCAGTGTACTGCTCACCAATGTTGTTCCGCTCCGCAATTATAAACAAAACAAAAAAAAAATTACATATTTTTTTAACCGAAATATGTCCACGATTACGCCGAATTAAAAATGCTAAAAGTGCCACAATTTATGAACAATTTTCATTTTAAGATATTATTTAAATTTATTTCAAAAGTATTTCAATTTATTTAATGTCTCCCAAAAATCTGTGCAATTCTTTTATGTTTTAAGCGATTTGTTGCAGTTAAATCTATTATGCAAAGGTATTCCTTGATTTTTATAAGTCTAGCTTTTAGTCACTAGTCTCCTAGTCCGTTCAAGTACATATTTGGCATTATAAACCAAGTACGAAATTGAATTGTTTTTTTATTAATTTAACAAATTACTTAAAATATGTAAATGTAAAAAATTGTTCTGATATTGTTTTTATTTTTCTTATAAAAGGAAAACATTATTTGTATTTTTACTAACATTGCTAATCGATATTGTGTGTTTGCTAATATCTATTTATCTGTATTTTAATGTTAATGGTGTTTGTTTTATTTTTGTTCTAAATTTTGTATATAGTTAACAATAATATTGTTTAAATGCTGCTTTTTAAGCCTTTTGCTGCTGCGTGTGTGTGCGTGTATGCATATTTGTGTGTGCGTGTGTGTGTTGTCTATCTTTATCTACATATATGTTCCATATTGAACAAATATTTTAATTTACTTTTAGTTTATTTAAAGTCAACTATTTTATTAATGATTTCAATTAGGTTTATAAACAAATTTGGCTTATTTTTTGTATTTACTTAACTTGAAACAAGTAGCAGAAAAATGTGCTTTTGATAATTGTGATCTTATTAATTTGATCATTCTCTTTGCCAATACAGCCGATTTGCCGCAGTATTTAACCCGTTTCCAATGGGACATGGCCAAATATCCTATTAAGCAATCGCTACGTAATATAGCCGACATTATTTCCAAGCAAATTGGTCAGATCGATGGTGACCTGAAAACAAAGTCACAGGGCTACAATAATCTGAAAGGCAATTTGCTGAATTTAGAAAAGAAAAAAACGTAAGTAGTAGCAACAGCAGAATTGCGTTTTTCATAAAACTCTTAATGTTAATCTTCAACTCTCTCTCCCTAGTGGAAGTTTGCTGACGCGTAATCTGGCGGATTTGGTGAGAAAGGAGCACTTTATACTGGACTCGGAGTATCTAACCACTCTGCTGGTTATTGTGCCAAAGTGCGTTTAGAATTTAAACAATAATATGTAGTTGCAGCCCTCGATAGTATAGTGGTAGCGTAGTCGTGTGAAAATTCAAAGGTCGGTGGTGCAATTCCCCCTTGCAGCGCTAGTAAATTTGCAGCATAGCACTGGCAGAGCTAGCAAATAAATAGACGCCACTTACCTAAGGAAATCTCTCTTAATTAAAGACACCGCCGTTCGAATTCGGATGTAAACTGTAGGTGTCTGTTTTCTTCGAACTGTTATTAATAGAGATATCTCCATTCACCGCCTTTGGAGCCACGACCATAGTCAAGGAGAATACATTTTTTTATTTTAATAGTACTTAGTTTCAATTAGTTGAGATTTGTGGGCGAAAAAGTCAATCTTGCCAAATAAGTCCGGTTGACCTCAACAAAAAATAACTTTATGCTGTCAACAAAAACGGAATACGGCCAAACTAAATGATGTAGAAAGGATATCAGAATACCAAACAATTGTTTGGTACATACTCGCAATGCAGAACGCTTTGATGATGAGTGCAGAGGCTATATTACACAAAAATAGAGCTAAAGAAAAAATGATACAGTACAATACTAGAATTAATAGCGAAACTTACTCTATATGAAGAAAGGAAGCGACCAAGATATGCAGAAAAAAGAACAAATAAATCAAAATAAATACGCCAATTTTAATAAAAAACAGAACAGACAATTCTACAGAGGGCTCAAAAGTCAAGTGAACGGTTTCCAGCCACGAATAGACGCCTGCAAAGATAAACATGGGAAACTTAATTATAACTGAAAAGCCAAAATTTCTTGAAAGATGGAAAGAGCATTTCGAAGAAATGTATAATGAGTCAAGAACCTGCGAAAAGTCTGAAGTCACTTTTATGGATGTTAACGATGAAAATGAAGTTGTACCTGATTCTACTTTTAAAGACATGTTAGAAATACTGGACAAAATGAAAAACAAAAATTCTCCTAATGACGATAACATCACAGCTGAACTTTTTAAAAATCTCAATATAGGGATTGAAGATATGGAGAGAGGAATGTTTACCAAATGACTTGTCTATCGGAAATTGAATACCAATTCGCAAAAAAGGTGATAAAAGGGACTGTGATAACTACCGCGGGATAACATTCCCAAGTGTTTGTTATTAATTTTTTTTTAACAATGCTCGCAAAACAGGCTGAGCAACATAACAGAAAGGGTACTTAGAGAATACCAATGCCGATTTAGGCCTGGAAGATCCGTAATTGATCAGGTGTTTTTGCTGAAGCAAAAATTAGAGAAAAGCTATGAACTTAAGCTAGGTTTTGACAGCATAAGGCGTCCCTTGATTCCGAAGATTTTTGCTCAGTTCAGCATTAATAGGAAATCGACACGCTTGACAAACACAAAAAGAAAAGTTGCACTGCCTACAGTGCACTTTGCAACATCAATGCAGGAGTATGACTAGGAGACAGACAGTCTAGTCTTGTTTAATTTATGTCTGCACTATGCAATTAGAGAACACACAACCACTGAAAATGTCTTCAACAGATTTGGGGTGTTAATAGCGTATGCAGATGATATTGTGATCCTTGCGAGAAACCAGCGTTATTTGGAAGAGATCCTCATAAATATGATTAACACTTCGAAGCAGTTGACAACTTTAAATACTGTGGTGCATTGATAAGCAATGATAACACCGCAAGGACGGATCGCGCACAATAAAATATTAATATCAAAACTGCTATCGAGTACATGCAAACTAAGAATTTATAACTCTATCATAAGGCTAATAGTCACATATGGAGCAGAAGTTTGGTCTATGAGGGCAGCAGATGAAGAATCCCTAAGAACCCTTGAATGAAAATTACAGCGAAAAACATTTGGCCAAATATAAATGAAGGCGATGACTACATTAGGAACAATGACAAATTGTTGCGCTCAAACCATGGCGAAGATGAAGTCAAATGCATTAAATCAGAGGCTAATATGCATAGGGACATGTCCTACTGATGGACCAGAACAGAGCACAAAAGCTTCTGCCGGCAGACACATCACTCACATTTACGATGACATGCTGAAAATGGAAGAAACGAACGGAGAATAATTGTTGAGAAAGCCAAGATATCCCGGGTTGTAGAGCTGAATGATGATAATGATGACTATTATGTTAACGCTCCAAAGGCGAAGGCTGTAGATTAATAGCTCTTAATAACTGTTCAAACAGGAACCTACAGTTTATAGCTGATACTGAGGTAAATCGCGTCTTTATGCTAGATATGCTAGTGCTGGACAGAATAAGAAGAAAATATCCAATATTACACGAAATCGTGTCCCTCTGGACCTAATAGGTGATCTTTTAATAAGTATTAAACGTATCACATCTAGATCTGGCTTGAAACTTAAATTTGTCAGATAAAAGTTGGAAACAAGAAGGGAAATAAATGTAAAAATTTTTTTTAAAAGC
Source organism: Chymomyza procnemis (assembly GCA_035046065.1). Classification (NCBI taxonomy): domain Eukaryota; kingdom Metazoa; phylum Arthropoda; class Insecta; order Diptera; family Drosophilidae; genus Chymomyza; species Chymomyza procnemis. The sequence continues at coordinate 1,411,508 of JAWNOJ010000023.1, read as the reverse complement.
CAAACATGCATCGTTGATCAAGGGGATTCATAATGCGTGATTGATCAAGAATGCTCGAAGTCAAGTCGAGTTGGGCAACAGTTTAATTCTTTGTTTTCGTTTTGTTTACTTTTAGAGCCATGGCAAACGATTGGCAAGCCAACTATGAAAAAATCACCGATATGATTGTACCGCGCTCCTCGCAGCTTATATTTGATGATAACGATTATTGTCTATTCAATGTTACGCTCTTCAAGAAGGTGGCCGAGGAGTTTAAGCTGCATGCACGTGAACGTAAATTCATTGTACGTGATTTTGTTTACAACGAGGAAGAATTGGCGGCGGGCAAGAACGAAATGACCAAGCTAATGAGCGATAAGAAGAAGCAGTTTGTACGTACTAATGCTTAGCTTCAATAAAACAAATAATATGAAATGTATAACTCTTTCGTAGGGCCCACTAGTGCGTTGGCTCAAGGTGAACTTCAGCGAAGCTTTCTGCGCCTTGATTCACGTAAAAGCATTGCGTGTGTTTGTTGAATCTGTGCTGAGGTATGTAGTGCCGCCAAACTGCATTATATAATATAGACGTCTAAACAGTAATTATTTTCATCCAAATAGGTACGGCCTACCAGTTAATTTCCAGGCTATATTAATTGAGCCCAACAAGAAGACCATGAAACGTTTACGTGATGTGCTTAATCAATTGTATGGTCACCTGGATGGTGCATCCGCTGGTGGACATGTTAGCAGCGCAGATGTAAGCCATTACACTTTTTATGAAAACAATTGTTAGAATTTATTATTTACTTTTTACAGAATGTTGACATACCCGGCTTGGGCTTTGGTCAATCCGAATATTATCCATATGTATTCTACAAGGTGAACATAGATATGGTTGAGCAATCAAAGATTTAAAAGGATTAAATTAATCTGAAACATGTCCATAAACCGTATACACATCCACACACACACACGCGCAAACACGCAAACATAAGCAAAAAAAGTTTGTAAACGCCCAATTGAAGACACGTCTTGAGTATCCAACATTATTAACTCTTGTTTAAATGAAAAATTTATTTTAATTAAAAACAGTTGCCGCCACACAATACAAACAACGCAAAAGAAAAAATAATAATTTACTTTAAATAATTTTAGTCATTGTTATATAATTATTGTTGTTATTTATGTTACGCGTTACAGAATTCCGTATAAAATTAATTTACCCACAAAAAAAAAAAAAATGAAACAAATTTAAAACGTGTTAAAAGCAGCAACGGAAATTTAATGCGAATATTCCAATCGAGAGACAACATTATGCACATTTTTTTGTTTTTGTTCTGCTTAAGTTTTTAAAAACAGTATTTTCACTTTTTATTTGTAAACGTTAATTGTGCTTCGTTCTTTTATGAGTTGAAATTTTTAAGCTAAACTAAAAAATTTAACTTAACTAAGAAGAACTTTTTTAAGCAAAACACAACAATAACTTTTTTACGGTAGTCAAAAACATAAAATAATATTAAACAATTGAGTTACGTTCGTTTTTTGAAAATAATAATAATAAAACTAAACTTTAAAGTTTTCGATGCAAAAGCTTTTATTGGTAACCGCTGTTCTCACTCAAATACCAGCCAATGCAGTAGTTGAATTTGTTGCTCTAAAGATCTAACACTTGAATAATGCATATATAATTGTCGCAAATATTAGATAGAGTAAAATATGGTATAAATATATATATATTTAAAGTTGTTGATTTAAACCTTTTCAAGTGCTTTAACATTTTCTTTCCTTTATTTCCTTTGAATTAATGAAATCAAAAGTATTGTATTTATAATATTTCATCAATGTCAAGTTGTTAACTAAAAACAATTTCAAATAAATATATACAAAATGCGGAGCTAATAATTACTAACATACATATTTCCTAAACTGAAGCTACACTAAATGTGGTCTTACCTGATTTATGGCCAAACCATAAAGCAAATGCAACTCATAACCGACTGGAATGCAGAGTTTATTATAAACTAAACACACAACCACACACACAAACACACTATTAGTTGAAAACATATAAACTAAAACATTAGCCTGACCCAACTGCGCTATTCCTTTATAAGAATATTTTTTCAAAAATTTCTAAAAAAAAAAAACAAAAAAAAATAAGAAACGAACAATAATATTTGTATGTAAAGTTTAAACTATGTATGTATGTACGATTACTTTGATTGTTTGCTACTGCTAAATGTTTAATGAAGTTAGCGAAAAAAAAAACAATTTATGAAATATAAATTAATATATTTTAAAATTTATGCATTATACATGTATACAGAACTATGTAAAAAAAAACAATGTCAAAGCGTTATATAAGGTGCAGTTAAGCCATCCTTGTAAATAATTATAAAGAAAGAAAGACATTCCAACTTGTTATTGTTTTGCTCTTGTTGGTTGCTCACGGGTAGCAGCTACTCCTGCGCGAGAAGCTGCTGTTTGGTTCTCTGTCGCTTACGCCAACTGCTGCAAATGCGCATGGAGAAGAAGTAGATAAGCTCTATAAAGCTCAGACTGGAAATGCCCATAAATAGACCAAAAATACCGCCACAATTGGATATTAATGTGGAGACTCCAAACATAACCGTGCGTTTAATTGCCGTAAATTGATGCTCCTTAAAGTACACCGAAATGCGGGAAGCCACAGCGCTACAAGACAATATACAGAGAGACAATGTCAAATCCACATCCTGCAGTATTGCACCTAATGTTGCTTACTCAGTGTGCTCGTAGACCTCCCGAAAGGATTCTAACGTATGTTGCAAGTCGTAACGTGCGCGTGATATTTCAAAGTTGAACTCCAAGGAAGTGCAAGCGGGCATACAATCGCACATCACTTTGGCATTGGCATCCACGGTCTGCTGCATGGTCTGTGCTTGCAAAAGTGCATATAGTTCATTCTGCGCGTTGGTATAGCATGCTATATCGGCCAATCCACAAACACGCACACCCAAAGGTTCTGGGAAAGAAACGAATTTAAACAACTTACAATGGAGTAAAACGAACGTATCCTACTTGGCATCCAAAATTTGGCACATCCGCACTTAGACACAGTAAAGTTGGCTAAGCATTCAGTTTGGCAATTGCTCTGCGAGTAGTAACGGAAAAAGCGCAATTCACGTTCATCATTGAAGTAGCACTGACGCCTATTTTGGGAAATCAAAATTAGTTAGTCGTTTTTTATATTATTTTTGTTTCTTCCTGAGCCCTTTACTTTATTATTGAATTGTAGTGACAAGTTTATAAATAAGGCGCGTTTTCATTGTCAATGACAATCAACGACATGTACTAGACAAACTCGAAACAAGGATAACCCTTACCGTGAAATTCGGTACATCTACAAATTTTACCGCATATCCCGCAATAGCAAACAATAGCGTGAAGTTACACCCAATCCCAAAGGTACTATTTTATCTAGCTAAGTACATAATATATTTAATTACTTAAAACCTTTGGGCTCAAAAAAAAAGAGAAGTGCGAACCGATATATTAGCCCTGTGAGAGGTGTAGCAGATGTCCGCATCATTATGAATGTCTGCGATAACGCATAAATTAGATCAGATATACAGCTATTAAGTCGGACGAATTCACTGATAAGTCTGCTATACCCCATCTTTACGAGAATGACACGGCTCTAGGTAGCATTGTAGCCTTACAAAATGTTTTATCAAAACGGTATATGATACTGAAGAATCATGCTATGGAAAAAATCTAAACATTCCATAATGACCAAGTTCAGATATTTAAAAAGAAAATTTAAGTAGCTAAGTTCAGTCTTAAATACGACGTACGAGAGAGTAAGTTAATTGTGTTAACTTATTAATATTGTATTAATATTGTATTATTATGTAATATTAATATCAAACATATCTGAGGCAGCTCGTTCGTTCAAAATACCACTATTGAGGAGCTTAAACATAGTTAGGCGATAACTGGAGAATCATAACTATATTGTACTTACTTTTCTGCACTAATTTCATGCAAGTTTTCTGTAGATATGACGTAATTGGGTAGCACACTAACCAGCACTTCATCCCCATGTGGCACTAATATGTAATTGCCCGACGTAAGAGGTATACTCTCAGGAGAATTAAGAAATACCTGTATGTATCGTACGAAGAATACGATTATTTTGACACATTGCAAAAGTGAAATACAAGAAATATTATGAACTTCTTACCTTATATCCTTGCGTCTTGAAGTTGCGACGGCAATCGTAGTCGTAATTATGTTCAAAGCCTTGGAGGAATGCGAAAAACGCATTACGTATAGATGAGAAGACCGTACGTTGCGGATATGCATTTTGTCCCTGACCCACATATCCTGTGTCCAACGACCAGGTACCAGTAACATTATTAAAGGGAGGTTTCGCTTTATCAAAATAATTGTTATAATCGACAACATCGGGATCTACATAACTGACAAATCGCTCGTCACGATATATATCCTTGGGCCGTAGCCCATTGAATTGATAGCAAATGCCCTCATCTGTAGGCACCATGTCCAGTATAAGATTACAAAAATAAAATCGGCTATTCCATTTGCAAAACGGCGCAGTTTCATTTTTCGAGATTGACAAGTCCACCAGTGTGCTCGTTATATCCGTGTCTGCCTGATATTGTGACAAGAGAGGTCTAAAACGTTCGACAACATCGGAATCACAAATATGCATACTGGCCGCCATGCGTGCTAAGCTGTAATTAGATGCCATAAATAGGAAGCTATTAGGTCCTTGTTGCTTGAAAGACTTGGACAACTCAACTCTTCAGGATCTATGTTATTGACGTTTTTAAACTTTTTGCTCCTTTGATATTCGCTCCAAATTTCCCTCGATATATTTGTATAGTCAAAGATGTTGCGATCCATTTTAATTTCCGGACAAATTGTTATGGTCGGAAAAGGTATTTTATGCACAGGCACTAACGTCTCATCAAATCCCAATATTACAGGTGTTTCCTGCCACTTCAGATACGTATCCCAAATGAGAGAAACCGCAAAATAAACGGAGGTGCACGTCAGAATCAGCCAATACAATCTGTGGGTATATAAATTATAGATAGATGATAACTAGGTAACCAATAGCCACGAACTTTTCGTAAATAGGCCGATGCACCTCAAAAATATAACGAATTCCATGAATTGTAGTGCTTTTGGAGTACTCCAGCAAGAGTCCCTTACAAGCTGACAGACGACTGCCGTATCTTATACGTGATTTGATAATAACATCACTGGGCACATCACTGAGCGCATCACTAAGTGCAGCCGAGGTAATGCTAGCGCGACCATAATTAAACGTAGGCAGATCCAACAGCTCCGGCCCGGAAATTGTACAACTAGGTTTTCCTTTTAGCTCAGCAGCCATGTTACCACATACAGTCACCGTCGACACACTAAATGCCGAATTATAAATGTTGTAGCTTTTATAGCCAACAAGGAGTTTAATTAGGTGTGTCCACTGTAATCCCTATTGTATACATTCTCGTGGGACGCAGTGCGTTCAAATCAACTTGAATGTTAAGTAGTTATTGTGTCCTCTATCCCTTAATTAAGCAACTAATTAGGAATTACTTTAAGTACAACACAAGTCGTTCAAATTCACATGCTTTAATATTAAAGGGTAAAGCGATCCTAATTTTGCTGCCCCAGTTCAAGTCTGGTCTTGGATGCTTGCTGCACTATTAGTGGTTATAATGACAACAACCTTAAAGTGGGCTTTAACTTTAGGATCGTTTTGTTTTTTCTCATAGTGACGCTGCTCATGTTAGTTGTGTTACTGTCAAAAACATGGAGTTTGACAAAAAAAATTTAACCATGCATCGACTAAGAAGTCCAGCCACCACATATACTCCCCGATAAAAAATGTTGCAGACATAAAGTTTGGGAAAATTTTTTAAACCGATCCGGCTAGAACCTTTATTAAAATGTTTACAACTCTTCCATCTACCAACTACCAACTACCAACTAACAAAAAGATTATAAGTCATGGATAGGTCTTTTGGTAGAGCCGCCTCACCTAGTGGCGTAGAGGCTAACGCCTTCCAGTAACAGAAAAGAAAATTTAAAGAGAAACAAGGTGTGGAGCAACGAACAGAAGAAAATAGCGATGATGGGCATTGGCGGTGGGCCAACAAGCTATACTATAGCAACTCTTGTTAGAATCTTCTCATATGACTAACTTTAGTTTAGGTGGTCATTACAACCCGTTGTTGAATTTCCTCACTAGATCTCGACAGGCGTCCCTCTCCAGTTCATTACTGCAAGGGATGATAGGCACCTCCTCCACTTGATCTTTCTGATGTCGAAGTCGTCTCCAATCTGAATGGGACCGAAAATTTTGAATAGAATTTTTTATCCAGCACCCCGAACGCAGCTGCTTCTACGCCATTTAAGAGAACGGGACGACAGATGAGCATTTTGATTAGCGTTAGTTTTGTCGGTCAACATCAGAAAATAGAACAGTAATAGGTCATAAAATTTAAGAGAGAATCGTTTCTAAAATAAAAGAACTTACTGCGGCTTGAACGCACAACTGCTTTCAGGAAAATTATGGTTTCTGCTATACAAGACCCTTGTTGGACCACTTTTTTTTTCATATATCTTCTTTAAAAGCTTGCGAACAAGTTATCAAAGGAAGATATTCGGTCTACTTTGTGAAAATGACGAATGGTTTAAGCGCTTCATTTCGTGGATACACTAAAGACGAACAATAAGTTGGGGGAAAATCACGCTTGAAGTGGATGGAAAACATGAACAAAGTCGCAAACAAGTAGTGGAAAGCAACGAAGGATACGAGTAGATAGAAATAAATTCTGGAGAAGGTTAAGGACTGACATAGCATTGATGAAGAAAGTCGTAGGATAATAATTTTATTTGTTTGGTATACGATCGTAAGGTCCTACATTTGGAATTAGCTCCTCCTACTCTTTATTGTAACTAGAATAAAATCCGAAATAACCCCATTTGAACCCCTTTATGTTACAATAGTAGCTTTTGTTAAGGTGTTTTGAGCGCCAAAGCCTCGGCTCCGACGAAATAAATTTTGCAGCCCCACTATATATATATATATATATATATATAGCTTAAATAAATATAAAATATATAAATAAAAGATTAAATTCAGACATATTCTATATTTGGATTCCAACAAAATTGATTGATTTTGAGTGCTTTTGTTGCAATCGAAATCTAGAACATTTCTGATTGTTTTTATTTTTTATGAGAAGCTGCTTATTTATTTTAAAATGAAAAATTTCGATATTTTAGCTTTATGTGGATAAAAATGGGTTCCGATGTATTAGCAGCTGCAGATTTCGCTTTCTGTCGCCGGCGGCAACTATTCCAGATGCGCATAGTAAAGAAATAGACCAGCTCTATGAAGCTCAATCCTGATATGCCCATAAACAGGCCAAAGATTCCGCCACAATTTGAGATAAGAGTAGAGACACCATATATAACTGTTCGTTTTATGGCCGCAAATTGGCGCTCCCGAAAATACACCGATATACGGGAAGGCAAACAGCTGGAAAACAAGCCGTAAGTCACAACGTGAATTGAGGTTGTTGTTTTTTTTTTTTTTTTTTGCTTACTTACTCCTTGTAGTCATAGGGTTCCCGAATAGCGTTTAATGTGTAGTTGACATTGTAACGACCACGCGAAATTTCAAAATTGTAATCCAGGGAAAAACAGGCAGGAATGCAATTGCACATAACTTTGGCATTAGCATCCACAGTCTGTTGCATAGTCTGGTTCTGCAAAAGGGCAGTCAGCTCCAGCTGTGCTTTAGTATAGCAGGAAATGTCGGCAAGCCCACAAACACGTACTTCCAAAGGCTCTTTAATGGTACATGCAACTAGAGCAGTGCATTCAATGGAACTCAATTTGATACCTACTTGGCATCCAAAACTTTGCACAGCCACATTTAGATATTGTGAAGTTGACTAGGCATTCGGTTTGGCAGTTGTTCTGGGAATAGGAGCGGAAAAATCTTAGCTGGCGATCTTCATTAAAATAACACTGCCGCCTGGTGGAAAAAGGTATACTTATAGTTTTTGGTAAATTCGTTTTTTTTTAGCTTTCAAGGTCTGCTTTGGCACTTACTTCTCTATGCTTATTTCGTGTAAATTCTTCGAGGATATAATATAATTGGGCAAAACTCCAACCATTACTTCAAAACCAAATGGCACCAGCACATAACTACCCGATGTATGTGGCACGCTTTCAGGAGAATTAAGAAATACCTGCAGCCATACACACTTATTTATATGTTCCCAGATTGCATAGGCAATGCATGCAAGACATACCTTATATCCCTGTGTCTTAAAGCTGCTCTGACATTCGTAGTCATAGTTATGCCCATAACCCTGAAGGAATGCAAAAAACGAATTACGTATCGATGAGTAGACCGTACGCTGAGGGTATGCATTTTGGCCCTGACCTACATAGCCTGTGTCCAATGACCAAGTACCGCTAACGTTATTAAAGGGAGTCTTCGATCTATCAAAATAGTTATTGAAATCAACTACATCTGGATCAACATAACTGACGAATCGCTCATCACGATATATGTCTTTGGGTCGCAGCCCATTGAATTGGTAGCAAATTCCTTCATCCGTAGCCACCATGTCAAATAACTTGTGGCAAAAGTAGTGCCGGCCATTCCATCTGCAAAATGGAGCAGTTTCATTTTTCGATATTGCAACGTCTGCTAGTAAACCTGAAATGTCCAAGTTTTGCTGGAACTGCATTAATAAAGGTTCAAAATTTGTGACAACGTCGGCGTCACAGATATGCATAGCGGCAGCCATGCGTGCCAAGCTGCAATTGAAAGAATTACTTGGGAAGTACTTTGGTTACCACGAATACTCAACTCATATGCGTCTATATTATCAAAGTTCTTGTTGTTTTGAAAGTTACTCCAAATTTGTTTTGATACACTCGAAAAGTCAAAGACATTGCGATCCATTTTGGTTACTGGGCAAATGGTTATTGTGGGAAATGGTATTTTGTGTACAGGCACAAGTGTCTCGTCGAATCCTAGTATGACAGGTGTGGCTTGCCATTTCAAATAGATATTCCATATTAAGGATATAGAAAAATATACGGAGATGCAAGTTATTACAAGCCAATACAGTCTGTGGAAGTCTAGATAATGATTGAGGCCATATGGTAAAACAACACAAAGTTACGCACTTTTCATAAATGGGTCGATGCACCTCGAATATATAGCGAACTCCATGTATTGTGCTGTTTCTTGAGTACTCCTGTAAGAAGCCTTTACATGCGGACAAACGACTGCCATATTTAATACGTGATTTGATAATGACTTCACTGGGCACATCACTAAGCGCCTCACTAAGTGCAGCCGAGTTAATGCTCGCGCGATTGTTGTCAAATGCTGGCAAAGCCAGCAGCTCCCACACAGTCAGCTTCAGACCATGTCTGCTTCTTGGTTCATCCGTCATGTTGCACAAAAATGCACAGCCAACACACTAAGCCATGCTGCATTGAAGCGTGCGCTTTTATAGTCGTAATACAACAGCTAGGTGAGTCCCGACTGCACATCCCTGTAGAATGTAATGTTGCCGGGGGACTTAAAAATGGTTTTCAACACGTAGCAAAGAATGTCGACGTCAACATCGACTCATTCATTTAAAATTACATTTACATACATACATCTTAATTACCTTATTAAAAAATAATTACATATTACTTGAGTTGATACTAAACAGAATGTGCACTAAAAATGTTTTATATCGGATTCAATGCCAGGCAAAGGCAGTGTAGACGTATTTGTGTTCTGCATGAGTTTGAATTTCATGGCTGCCGTAGCACCAACTGCCTGCTGCAGTATGTTTGGTGGCTTCGGTTGGTTTTTATCTGCTTCATATTGAGCGCGATGCAATCGCTGGCGATGCTTGTACATGTTGGCACTGCAAAAGAAGGTCATAGGGCAATTGGGGCAAGTGTAGAGCACCTCTCCCGTGTGCGTCGAGGTGTGTTCCTGCAATGATAATTAATATTTTAATGATTGTTATTGTTTAGACATGTTACCAGAGAAAATTACCCTAAGCTCCTGTGGCCGCTTAAATGCCTTTTCGCACATGGTGCACTTGAATTTCCGTTCGCATTCATGATTATGATAGATGTGGCGACGTAATGCGCGCGCATTGGGCGAAACTTTGGCGCAAACATGACAACGATGCTCACCAGCACTTTCTACATGTATGCTTTTCATATGCTGTTTAAGCCCCGTCATGCCCTTAAGCCAAGCTCCGCAAATCTGGCACTGTTTCAATTCAGGTTCTGGTCGTGGTTTGTCCGAGTGCATCAGTTCTTGATGTTTTTTTAAAATAATTTTAGTTCGCATCTGTTTACCACATTTGTCGCATATGATAGTGCTCTCGGGGTCATGCATGGAGCTAATGTGATTTTTTAATTTACGCTCTGTAAGGAATCTAAAGTAAACGTTGAGTAAAATAAAAATTTCGCTTTAAAAAGTCACTGTATTGGTGCTTACTTTTTGTTGCACTCTGTGCATGTAAATTTAAACTCAGACTTGGGCACGTGCTTGTTCAGCTTATGGTAATCTATTGCTGTTTTACTGAGAAACACTTTGGGACATAGATCGCAATTGAACGTCAGCTTGGTGGTGGGATCTACATGCACTTGACGATGTGAGTCCAAGTGGCGTGAGTTTTGGAATGATTTGGCGCAGGTATCGCAACGAAAATGATCTGGATTCCAATGAACCTGCACATGCTCAGCTAAGACTTTGCGTTGTGTAAACTTTCGACCACAACACATAACATAACCAGGTTCGATTTGATGCGTAAGGCGATGATGGCGTTGCATTTCCGTAAAGTTGTGTACTAATTTATTGCAAATTGGACACGGTAAAATATTGTTAAAGAATTTTCCAATTATATCATCATATTCCTTTTGCTGTGCTTTGCGTTGTTCGAGCAGTTCTCTTGACATTCGCACCCTAGGCTCTAATGGCTTGGTGCGTTTTTTGTACTTTTTCGGACGAACAGCAGAACGTTTGGGTATCACTGCAAAATCCACCGAGGCAGGTTTTTCCGCTTCGTAGTCAGAGTCTTCTTGGCTCTCACTACTTTCGCTACTATCATCACTACTATCGTCGCTCTGAAGTAATCCTTCATCCAAATTAGCTGAAAAGTCGTGATCTTCATCGCTTAGTTGAGTAGACTCCTCTGACTTAATACTAGAGCTTCGAGATTTGTCGTTGAGTGAAGCATCAGTAATATTAACTTGGCTATCTTGCTTGCGAGGACGACCACGACGTTTACTCGGCAATGCCAACTCCACAACAGTAGCATTGCTTTCAACATCGATTTTTGTGCATGCATCCGATTTAGAAGGCTCTGCTTTCACACGCTTTCTGAGACGTCGAGATAGTGAATTTTCTTCCTGGGTTGTTTGCACATTTGTTGTATTTTCAAGTACTTCAATTTTAGGTAACTGATCTAGCTCGTGCTCCTCAATTTTTACTTCAGGATAAAAAAAGTTACGATCACTCGATTTATCATCATGCTCGCCATTGATGTCAACATCGTTGCATAGCTTTTGTGGCTCAGTATAATGCGATTGTGTCAATGGGTCGTCCTCTATGAGAAGAACTTTAGTTTCCTGTAATGAGTTCTGTGCAGCGCTTACGAATTCGTAAAGTGCATGAAAATCATAAATTGTTTTCCAGCAACTAGTACATATTTTTTCTATTCCAATGATATTTTCCGGAAGCTATAAATTTAAATTTTTGTAATTATTTATTGTATGTAATGCATAGTGAGCACTTACGCTTAGAGGAAAGTGTTTATTTATTATTTTGGGTAACTCTTTATCAGAGTAGACTTCTTTATATTCCCTTGGAGCAGTTGATTTTTCATCCAGACATAAAAAACACATAACCGGACTAGCTGTATGGAAAATATAGTAAAATCGGTAAAATTAATGTTTATTGCAATACAATTAGCAGCGTCTCTTTAATTTTTAACGACATTTACACTTTGACTTTATGCCACTTACCCATTGCTTTCAGTTGACTTTTATAATTAAACTATAAGCCATCCAGCTTGAAAAAATTTAATGAACTTTTGTTTATTTATAATTTCAATAAATTTACTAATGCCGTCGAAAAAGCAAAACGTTCAACAGCTGTTTGTAAAAATGCTTTAGTAATGCTTGCGCTTTGCAACACTGTCACTATCGATATATATGACTATGACTATCGATATATAATAGTTTTCTGGTATTAAGAAATATCGCTATGGTACTATCGAAATACCGAAGTCACTTTACAATTCATAAACAAAGCGTAAACAATTGTTAAAATCGAAATTTTAAATAGTTCAATATACAAAACATAAGTGCAACCGGGAACAATTTGAAACTGAGCATCAGTTGCGCTCGTTGCATGTATGGTGTAATATCTGTAAATCAGCCAAGTGCTTTCATTGCTATTGCACGATCCATTGATGGCTTCGCCAAAGGCTACTCCAGAAACAAACTCAACAGGTAACAGAATATACAACTAATGATTTTTAAAGCAAAACGTATACATTTTCCATTATGTAAAAAAGAGTTTTAAGCGAAATGTTTACACAATTTGTGTTTATTTTCTCTGTAGCATGTAAAATGTGCTAAATAGTCTTCGATAAAAGAGGATTATTATTTGTCGTATATTTTTTATATGTATATATATTCAAAAGCTTAATTTAAACGAAACATAAAATTGTATTTGTTGTTATTTAACTGAAACCTGAAATCGGATAAACCATAGCTATGTCTCGACAGCTGTCAGCGGTAAGTTATTATTAGAAATAGCATTGAGTTTGTTTATTGAAAGTTGATATTGTTTGTTTTTCTTTTCTCAATTCATAGCCCGCCTCCACCGGCAAATATAGCAAAAAAATACTTTGGTACAACTTAAAAGATGTCTTGGAAAGCTCAACATGCCCAAGTTGTGGTAGACCAATGGAAAAATTCAAATTGCCAGTTGCACATATTAAACGCTGTTTTAGCATAAAAAAAATAGGACCAGTTTATAGATTGCACGGCTACAAAGAATGCAAGTGTGGTATACTTATAGCTGACAGTAAGAAAGCCAAAAAACTGCACATCTGCATGGTATTTTATATATTTACATGATGTTTCATTTTGACTAATATGCATTTTGTTTATATATAGGGAGCCGTGCCTGCTTTTGCGCCAGATATCAACAGCCTACGCGGTCAGAGTAGAGAAGTTTTAAATGATAAGGATGAGTTCGTGGAACCATCTGACCATGCTGCTTACAATGTTAAGAACAACGAACGTCTGAAAAAGCCATGGGTACGCAATTTTGTCACACCAATAAATGTAATAAAGGAGAATGTGTATCATTTGCCAAATCCTAAGCCACGTGTGCGCAATTTTGAAATGCCATTAGCGTCTAGACAACCGCAAGATGTTTGGATATATTCCATGTCTCATGCAAATAATACCAATTCCTTTGATACTTACGCAGATTGTACATTGCTACAGGGCGCTGAGGAAACCGTGTTTCTACTTAAAAAACGTTCAAGAACATACCCAAATACGCGCCTGAAATAACTAAATTAGTTGAAAACCAAATAATTAGATTTAAATGATTTGTATATAATGTATATTCCTATACATAACGTTATCGTTATTAATTAATTTATTTTTTTTTTATTTTGCACGTTATTTTTTTTTGTTTCAAACCCATTATATGGTATATGCAGGCAGTGAAGAGGTTGACCATCTCAATTAAAATAAGTTTACCTTTTAAGAGACACATATATTATTAAAACTTTTTTTATAAAAAGTGCTCATCACGACTCAAAATACACGATGTAATAAATAAAATATCATTTATTATAAAGATGTAAAATTGATTTACATTTTTCTTACATTGTTTAGCGTTTTATGAAATACAAATACTTGTACAGATACAAAAACATCAAATGCGACAATACGTAAATTTGTGTAATTTATGTATCTAAGATATAAATGTATAAGGATATCAACGGATGTAGCATACTGCTTTTTATAAAACTACAAAATGTACTTTTTTTTTAGTTTTTGCTGAATTATTTAATTTTGATTTTATGCCTGATTTTTGGTCTGGTTTTGGGCGGTTCGGTTTACGTTTCAAGTTGGCAAGTTCTGTGTTAAGTCGGTCGTTCTTCTTTCAGTTATGGTTCAAACTATCTTATTGGTGGTGTTCAGCATTGGTTTCACATTAATGTGTTTTGAAAAGATTATACATTCATTTAAGATTCCATTAGCTAAAAATCTACTTAGTTTATTAAATTGGCAATTTTAAGTTAATTTTATTTTAATTTATAAAAGCTGAATATAGATTGGCATAGATCCATGTACTATGTAGTTTATGTTTTCATTAGTTAGTTATTAAATGGTAATAAATTGTATTTGTTGTGGGATTTCTGACATCAACCTCTATCTCTCTTCTTAAACTTCCTCATACATCTACTTTCACTATTGATTACTTTGGTGAACACAACCGACACCTTATTTATAGCTCGAGGATTATGTATGAATACACTGGCCAGTGTCTTGTGGTGCTGACTTTATGCATGTTCTAAATACGTTCGGTTACATAAACCTTAGCAGAGGCGGGCGCATTCGATCTTCGTACTGCAAAAGTCACAATAATTCCAATCACGATCAAAGTAATACCTATAGCGCTTGTTATATAGTGCTCCACAACTCTGTTCTCTTCGCTGTAAAATAGCAAGGATTTTTTTTGTTTAGCATAAGCAGTTAAGGCATAAAATGTAGCTACATGTTACCTTAAATTCTCATCCTTGGCAGTTTCACGTTCTTTCTCAATTAGACCGGTAACAGCGGTAGCAACGGCAAGCCAGAAGTTGGCCAAGCCCAGGCTGGCATGTATGGGCACCATGGCAGCACGGCAGCTATAGGTCTTGTTCTCACAACAAAGCATCACCAGAAAACTATTGCATCGACAGATGTTCATATACATATAAAAGTTATTAATGCAATAATACAATGATGACACCCACCTGAAGAAGCCGATTACAAATTGTAGTACAAACATGCCCATTGTCACGAAACCCAACCACGAATGAAGACTATAGAAATTCTGCTTTTGCAATGCATTGTGCGAATCAAAGACGGAGAGAAATCCCAGAGCCACGCACGGTATAGCAACGGCGTGGAAGAACATGTGAATCAGCTTAACATAAATATGCTTCATGCAGCGGCATAAACGATAGATCAGTATGGCTGCAAATCAAGATTTGGTAAGTGAAGCATGTACATATATATATATGGTCATACTATATGACGACTTACAGAATCCCGAGAGTGTTATGAAGCCGGCTACCATCAGTATGGGATGCAGATTAAACTGCTGTGTTGGGCTCTCTGACCAAGCGAATCCGCCACGGTAAAACATTACCCAAAAAAGTGTCAGCACCAGCACTCCCACCAACAGTATGGTGGAAAGTATGACAATAAGCAAGTACTCGCACCACGAACAACAGTTCCAGGCATTGTCAGGATCCTCCTCATAGCGTCTGAAATACCAAAAAGATAAAAGAAAAATATTGTTCAAATAGTAATCAAGAATGAAATACAATAGTTTTAAAATATTACTTCGCTTGATGCATTCGACATGGTCCACGCAATATAATTCTCTTAAGTTCATTTATAAAACGTTCATCAATTGCATTCATTTTTTTTTTTAAGTTTAAAATTAAATTAAATATCTACCTTGCAAATCCTGTATACGATATAGTCTTAAGGGATTTAATTCAATTAAAATCTCACATAATTCCAACAAAATGTAAAAAAAAAAAACATTGTAAATACCTCATACAAGGTCTGTGATGTCTTTGTTTATTATTATGGAAATTTCAATTGAATCTCCAGCGTACTGTTCCTGTTAAGTCTTCCACTAATTGCGGATTGTGTGCACCGCAAACCGTCTTAATTACTTAATAAAGCAAAATATAGAGGCAAAACTAGTTTAAACATAGCATTACTATGGAATCATTGTATCTCGGATCTGGGGTTAAGAAAGTTCGTAGTTATCTAATTTGCAAGTCAAATCACAATTACTGACTATTTGTCTTGAATGCTGTATTTGCTACTGACTGACTGTACGTATCTCTAAGGGAATAATTTCAATTTGGGCTGCTTCAAGATGCACTTTCTTTGTGTTTGCTGTATATTCTCGAAGAGTTCTCTTTGTGTAAAATCAAAAAATGAAGACTTTCTACAATTGTTCTTCTATATTTTATTTTGTGTATAATTAAATCTATAATCAAATTTGAAAGAAAAGTAAAATTTAATTCGTTTTTGTAAACAAATTTCGCTAAACTTAAGTTCAGTTCGGATAGGAAAATATAATATGAAACTGATACGCGTCGCTGGTTGACTGGTGAAGTTTTTATAGATATGCAACGCATCGACGATGTTTGCATGGACGATACTTCAGTGTTGGCAGAATATTCAAAAACGGTCATTTGAATAGGTCAGCTGCAATTTAACGCCGTTTGACGATTATATTTAGGTAGCTGCGCTCTACCAACCATATATAAAAAACTAAACAACTCAAGAACGTGATTTAAGCTGATATTGTTTATAGACGTTCCGAAGCAAAATGCATCCATTGAGACATAATGCTCATTCATAAAATATATCATAGCACAAATTCATACAATTATTCATATACAATTTTGGAATTTTTAACAATGTGCAAATCCTAACAAACCAAAAAAAAATCTCTCTCTACGTCGGAAAACTTATAACAAATGTAAGATCGCTTCGAAAAAAAAATCCTCATGTTTTGTCAAAGTGTTTGTGGAAAGCTCACGCTTTTGTACTCACTTTAAAATCGTTAACATTTTTTTGCAAATTCTTCTTTATTTTACACAATTCTTTACTGGTTCTAAAACTATGTTGAAACACCATAATTATGCTGCCCATATTCATTACGTACTTTAAGTAACACTACAATTTATAATTCCAGTTGGTTAATGAGGATGACATCGACGCCGAAAAATATATACATATAAACATTGGAACATCTCCAATCCAGTCGTTTGTACAATATCTAACAATGAGTGCAGCAGATGTACCAGCAGCACACCAAGTACATGCTAGATCCCATTGCGGGAGCGACATCATCCATCGGACTTGTGGGAACAATAGACTTTCAATTCATATAAAACAACAGCTGTCAAAAGTAAATGAAAATGGCCAGCGGTGTTGGGGGAACTGCATCTGATGCAGTGGTAATTAAGCACATTTCCAGTTACCAGTGATGCACTTAATCACTACCAAGTGCAGCAGCGAGCAGCTCATTACAGGCTTAACGCCGACTGCACTTTATATGACAACCAATTTAGTAGCATGGCAAAGTAATTTAAAACGAAAGTAAACAAAATTATTAATTTTAATTATAATACGCACAACAAAGAAAAAGTAATCATAAATGCAGACATAAATACATAGGCAAAACCAACAAATAAGCGCAGTATTTAATTTGATGTAATTACGATTATTTTTAATATGCAGCTAAGCCAGCCAGCGCTTAGTATAATAATATGAACGAGGGCGGGTTATAAAGTATTAAACGTTTTCGTCTTAGCTTCATCAATTTGAGTCATTTTACATTTGATTCTTCTTTTTTACATTCGCTGTTATCTAACATGATAACGGCTATTGCATTTCTTATTTTAGCACATTTTTGTTTTTATCATTGTCAAATATGTAACAACAGCTGTGCTGTTAAAATTAACATTTTGTTATTAACAGCAACAATAAGTGCAACAGAGATGGAAAGACGTTGCCTGTATATTTCGACTGGAAGCTAAAAGGAACAATTTTTTTTTGAAAAACCTAAAGCATATCTCACAATTTAGCAAAGGAAGCATTGTTTGAAATGGGTTAAACCGCAATTAGAACCATTTCGCTTAATTAAATATAACTGAAGATACAGATTACAAGCAATATATGCAACATAAAAATTGAAAATTCACTGATTTTCGAGTACATGATCTCAAATATTCAGATGGAAATATTCAGTACTCAGATGGAAAGACCAAGTGGAAGAGGACCTAGCTTCACTTGGGGTGACCAACTGAAGAAGGCGCGCGCAAAGCAGGGGCGCCTGGCGAGCGTTAGTAAAGTCGGCCGTAACCCGACAATTCCGCTTTGGAAATGACTCTTATTATTGATAAGATTAGGATTCAAATTTTTTAACTTAATAAGTCACATTAATTTGTTTGTAGTAGATAGAATTTGCTTAATGGGTTATACATGAACAGTATATTTAAGGCATACAAATATTTATTACATGGTACAAGTTTTATTGTGTTTGGGAAACGTTTCTCTTTTCTGCTAGACTCAAAATATATTATTGTCAAATTTGTTAACGCAGAACGTCTACAGTATTCCCAATTTTAAACGAAGCCGGTTTACTTTAAAAGCAAAAAAATAGATTTAAAACTTGGAGTCATTGAGAACAAAAACCCTGCGAACATATGTTACATTTGGTTATTGAACAAATTTGTACACAAAACTCGATAACAAAATTGTAAAATTTAAGAAAATTTTATAATTTAAAAAAATTGAATAAATAAATAATAGTAAAAATAAAAATAAACATAATATAATAGTAATACATAATATATATTTCTCTTGTTGTGTTTTTTTCATGCTGAATGTAGCCAACATTCTAGTCATTGATTAGTTTTGGTTTGAATGCACTTGAATGTTTGATAAACTTGCAATCCCACAGAACTGCTTAAATCTGGTCCAAACTGGCTAAGGCAGTCGTCTAAAGAAATGCACCCCGAGGTACTTTGATATACCGATTTGGTTTTTGGTAAAATGTTTGTATTTTCTTAAAAATTCGAAGTAAATAAAAGACATCTGATCAAAAATTTCACTTTAAAGATTTAGGAATTATTTTTTTTTAATTCATTAATTCAATTTTTTTTATTAAATTTAATTAAAGCTGACAAGTATACGCATAAAATATACTTTGCTTGGAAATGCAATTTTAGAAATCAAGAAAATATTTTTCAATTTAAAAAATAAATTATTGTTTGTATTAAGTGATGACATATGACCTTATGGTATTAAATTAAATGTTACATTGTGTTATCGCATAGACCATCGCGAAGTCAACTTATTTATGGAGGAGATTGTACCTAAACACTTTGTCAGATTTTCTAGTTGCTCTTCAGCCCTACCCTGGGGAATTAGCGATTTTAATCCTCTAATCGTCGCCCCGTGTGATGCCAAGAAGGCTATTATGTCGCAAAATAATAAACTGTCTGCAGGAGTTGATGGCTTCCTTAATAGAATTAATAACTCGATGACCCAATAGTTGAAAAAATTACAATTGTTTTGAATTATCTTATTACCTTATGCCAACGACCACTTTCCTTCTGCCTGGAAATGGGACAGCATTATTCCTATTCCTAAAGCTTTTGAAAAATTAATAGCTAATTAAATTAAGGATTTCAATTCCATAAATAAAATTATACCGGTTCATCAGCCTGATAATTCCATACCCCAACCTTTAGCCATCCTACAAAATAAAATTAACATTTTGGCATGAGGGTCTCTCATACAGACTTATTATATTACCCGCCTTATATTGTTTCCATAATTTACCATCTCTTAAAAAACCGTACTTTCCAAGTCAAACTTGGTAGTTGCCTTTCAGATATCATCTTTGTTATCTTTGTAACAGCCCTCGCTTGCATGTACAAATAATTGCCACCCACACGCAGCAGTGGCCACTTTCCAAGTGATACTTGGTTCGGTTTTGCTGAAGTCGGAGATGGAGCAACATACAAACATACTTATGTACATTCCTATGTTTATGTATACATACTTTCAAACATAATCGACTTACATCATTTTGTTATAATAAACGCTCTAATCAAAGCATTCTCTACACTCGCTCTATCCCTACCCAGATGATGTACATAGATGCTGGCTGAGAATTGTATAAAATTGTTGCGGCCAATGTGCAAGGGGGATCGCAATAGCGCTCAGGCCCGACCAAGCGCGATGTCAATGAACGGCCACTGCCCAAAAGCAAACAAATAAACAGAGCCGCAGCTGATAAACCATTAGGAGGGGTCCAACAATATATCTCATCTACTACTGTGGCATTCCTTTTGGTTACGCCCATGTGTCTGTTCATGTTAGGGCAAAATAGTAGCTGCTGCTGCTGCTGCCTTTAAATATGGGTGGGGATGGGGCTAGAGATTTCTTTGCCGGCCAGCCGCGGGTTCGCATAGGAATAAAAATAAAGGAGAGACAACAAACCAACAAACAAAGGGAAAACATGTAGAAACTTGGCACGTCAAAGTTGTAATACTCTATATGTAGGGTGCACCTAAAGCAGTGATGCGCAAAACTCCTACATACAAACAAAGATTACTTTGGATGAGTAAGCAGAGAAGTCAGCTAGAGCACAAATGAGCGCGAGAGCGAGCATCTAGCAAATACGTACACTGCGGGTACGAGTGTTATGTCAATAAACAGTCTGCCCAATTTTGACTTCAGTACTATTAGATCTAATAATCAGTTTATAAATAATAAATAAGTTTACAAGTTCTAGTGGCTCCATCTTCGTAGATAAAGGTTAGATGCTCGGTACTCGACCATATTTTAATTGCTTTAAGGAAAATGCATACCGAATATAAGTGGTTAGAATATATATAAAAAAGTCCTGCAAGTAACGAATTTTGCTAAGCCCCCACGAATATTTCTGAACAATTAACCCAATTTAAATACATACTTCTGGAACTAGTTATATTGCCACGATTTTTGTATGTATTGTGACGTTAGCTCAAGTGATATATAACTTTTAGCATAGAAAATATTAATATTTTTTAATAATTTTGTGAATAAAATCTTATTTCAGAAATAACGCTCTTCGGCACAATTGAGTGCTATAGAAAACTATACTTTGAGTAAAATAGATTTCTGTAAAATGCAAAAAAAGCGGAAGGAATTTAGCAGGAATAGATTAATATACTATCTTAAATAAACTTTACTCGGAAAATAATAACTTTTATTGTTAAAAAATGAAACAACAAGTAGGATTATTAATTAAAGAAGCTGATTAGCTATATGAGATTTCAAACATGATCTATCTACCTTCTGAAATGATTTTGCCAGCTTTGCTAAAAGTACTCATTCTAACTTTATCGAAAAATTATTGAGCAAGTTTTGCAATGGATGCACTTATACCCATATTTTGTGAAACATATATAAAAAAGAATGAAGATTCGAGCATTTACTCTTAATCCGAAATGTTAATTATTAATACTTTCATTAATACATTCAGTATTTTATGGTACATCTTATCTTAATAGAGATAAATTTTGCTGAAAGACGTTGAGGTCGATGTTTCTCTTTCACTAATCTGAAACTTATTTTCTTTACGTAAAACTCCTTAATAACCAGTAACCGCAAAGAGTGCGCGTAAACCAGGGGCGTCTGCTGTACCTCGTACATGGAAGTAAAGTTAACCTTTCAACGCTACAACTATACCTAAAAATAAAATTATAGTTTGAAAGCAACTCGCAGATGCCAATTTTGCGTTTCCTTATATTTATATCTTATTATTCGCGATTTAAGTCCGAAAAAATATTTAAAAGCTCTTGTCCTAAAATGTACCTATATGATTTGCTTTGGTAAGTAATTTAAGCAAAGAGATGAAAAGGTAAATTTTAGGTGTTACATAAAAAGATTATATTTGGTATTGTTTGCTGTCATTTTTCTAATCTATTCGTTCTATTTCGAACATATCACAAATTTTGCTAAATATTAGTCACTTTTCGAATAAATTCAAAGTTTTCGAAGATTTTGCAAACACTAGATATACTCTATTCTCTTACCTGACAACTTTGGTGATAAAGGCATATTGTCTTGACGCTCAATTGATTCTGTATTAGAAGCAAGTTAATATTATTTAAGCCCTAGTACAATTTAAAACTGTTAAAACATTTGTGTTTATTTTTTTTTAACTTTTTCAAATTTCAGTTGTATAAGTAAATAAAATTTGGAGTAAAATTAGGAGTTTGGCACAAAACAGAAGAGAATGAAGGAACCTTGCTGTGGCCTTTTGCTCTCGAGAGGTACGATCGTCGAGCAAATTTGTGGATTTGGACATTTTCTGTGGCCAGTATCTAGTCGACATCACTGTTGCAACCATAGCGCATACATTATTGAATAATTAATGTACCCCTTCGCATAGCTTATGCCCTAACACACATTTCGCTTAATGTCTGGCCCAAGTGCAGCCACAAGTGCTGCGCCAGCTGCTTCACTGCACCAAGTAGCGCCCAGTCACCGCAAGTTTTTTAAACATTTTTTTTTTTAACATAAACAACCAAGGAGCAGTGCTTCTCACTTGGTTGTTGTGCTTCTTTATTGCTGTCTGAGATTGCTGCTGCCTGCAATTGTATTTCTCTTTCACTTTTCAATTGGGAGGAACCCGTCTATGTCGCTGTGTGAGAAAAATTACGCTGAAAGCTTTTCGCTTTTCGCTGCTGCCGTTTCATGGTAAGTAACTCTTGGAAAACTGCATTTGCACAACTTGAGTACAAAAAAAATGAAAATGAAATGAAAACTCGTTTGGAAGTTCAAGTGTGCGGTTCACAACATTGCATTTACCACAAGTGAACAATCACCTGGTTGAGCTTATAACCGAACCTGATTTGCACACAGATATTTATAACCACTAATGGGTCAACGACGACGAGGCTGTTGACACTGACTGAGACCAACGTCATAAGAGACAAGCCGGCGACGTTTTGCAATACGAAAAATTTGCAGCTCCCATCCCGTGTGTCTTTGAGATTAAGTGTTCATGTGTAAAAGTTTATGTGTTTTGCATTTAGATTTAATTTAATCTGCAACTGGTCGGCGTGGTTTCCTCAAAAAATTTTAACAGCTTTTGCGACTAGGCTTAAAGTTGGCGAGGAAAATGAACAATTTTACGCATATTATAATGATTTTTTAGAGTCATCAAATGAGGCATTAAATAATTTTTTAGAGGGAAAGTTGGCGCCTAATGCAATGTGAGTATCTGAATATATCATACATATATCAATCAAAGTAAAATCTGAAAAGTCGTAGAAATTGAAAATCAAGATTGGAAAATATGCTTAAAATGAGTATTGCTATACTTGGCGAAATATTTACGAGCGTGCAAAACAGTTCATCCAACACATATTGTAAATAGGAATTTCCGAGTTGGAACTTATTATTTTGGTTTAGAACGTCATCAAAAAAAGTCCAAACACATGAGATAAATGTAGTACAAACGTCGAGAATCTGCTGCGGTTGGGTTGACAGGTTGCATGACTAAAAATTAGATATGGATTTGTTAATTAGACCCTATTTTATCAACTTACAAATTTCACATTTTTAATTACAACTTCTATCATCATTTTCCGATTTTGTGATTTTGATGACATACGGATGCAATGCGACACGGCGTATCGCTCTTCAATAGTGTGGTCAAAAACGTAATCATCTGCGGCGCGCGAACGAGAAGTAATCATGGAAAATTATATTGCAAAATAGTTTGGTATATGCGGCTCTTACATCGGATTACAATCGCAATGGTTCAGTAAAAACAGTACATACTTTTGGCTTTTGTATTAAAAAAAGATTATGGAGCTCTGATTATTACAAAATTCAGAATTTAAAGACGATATACTGTATATGAGAACAAGACAAATGTTGTGTTTGAAATGTTCTTGATTTTTACAAGTGCATATCCGCGTTATCCCTTAAGTATTGCAGGGAAACCACATTTTTTATACTTTCATTCATTAAAATATATATTTCCAGTCCATCATGATTTCTGTTACAATATTTATAAAACATAAATTATGCTATCCTATGTAATTTACCCAATGGATCGACCACCTGGTGATCAAATTGTACTAATCGTGTTGAAATTCATATTTTCATATGATATGTTGGTTTAGCTTACTTTGGTCGATGAGTTTTAAGGTCTGACAGGAGCTACTTCGCCCATTGGATGCACAGATACATGCTGAAAGAGTCTTTTCAAGCTAAGCTCATTGCGAGAAGGTTCACTGCTACCGTTTGTGACAACCAAGGCAAGTGCTGCTAAATTTTCGGATTATTATTAGCTTCGATGCTTATTTATTTATTTATTTATTTATTTATTTATACGTAAGGGTACAACTAAGTCCAGTTGACCTAAGATTAGACAACTTAAACATTCTAAAAATTATGAAATAATAAATGATAAAAAGGAAAAAATATAATAAAACTAATCCGTATTCCTAGCCTGATGGGAGAATTTTTTTATAGATATGCACCGTCTCACATCTGGGGCTAGCCAGGAACTTGGATTTACAATGTAAAAGATGAAAACTGAAAGTAGCATATTAATTTAAACATTTATTCCAAATAGAAGCCAAAGAACAGCGTTGACCAAGATAGGTTATTATAGTTCATGATTGGTCAAAGAAGCTCGATTTGGGGAATCAAGATAAGATAGGATAGATAAAGAAATGGATTGGATAGACCGTTCAAAGGAGACGAAATTATAGAGGTTATTATAATTTGCGCATAGGACACGAAAAGGATCGTGTAACGCATAATTAGTTCTACAAAAAGTTAATGCTAGGGGTCGAAAATTACGAGTTAATCTGGAAGGAATGACGAAAGAAATTTTATTAAGGAGAGCGTTAGAGTCAATAAGACCGTGTAAAAGCTTATGCAGAAATAGCACGCCGTGGCATGTTCTACGATCACTTAGAGAAGGTAATTTGATAAGGCGAAGTCTGCATATATAGGATGGTAAACGAATGTTGGGATCCCAGTTTAATCCCCGAAGAGTAAATATTAAAATTTGTTTTTGAACGGACTCAATCAACTCTTGATAGTGTTGGTATTGAGGGTTCCAAATGCAGGAGCAGTATTCCAAAATTGGTACGGCGGCATCGCCTATCGTTATGAAGGCACCACAATTTTTTTTTTTATACAGATATTATTGGCTTAATAGGACACAGTTTTAAGTTTCTCCTCTACATGAAGTCCTTAGAAAACTGTAAGGATTTACTTAAAAATAAATAACAGATATTTGTAAATCTTCAATTTTTGATCAAGCGTTGATCTGCTTCAGAAGTTCTTCTGACGTTCATAACGCATACAAACTAAATTTTAATTGTATGCAAGAAAGTGCAGTCAGCAAGAGTATAAATGAGTGCGAGAGCGACAATTCAGCAAAAATCGAGTGGGAGAGTTGACACATTTGCTCTTGGCGCATGCTAATAGCAGAAATTTGTATCTCAAGCGCGCGTGCTTTGTAAATTGAGAGTCTGTTCACCTCTTATCTACAGTGCTGTGTTTCGTTTTGCATTGAATGCATTGGAAAATGCTTTATCTCTGGAAAATGTTACTAGGTTTGTATTTTTAAAAAACAATGCTAATTATATGCAACAGCAGAACTGGAACCATTCCAGAGTTTGTTTTAGCGGGCACGTTGAACGAATTCATATGTAACCTGAGTGCACATAGAACATAATGAGCTTGCCCTAAAGCAACAACAAATGGCCCTCAAAGACATTGCAAAAAAAGATTTTTGTTAACAATTTAAAATACATAATATTGGACAAGTGTTCCCCTTGTGTTTAGGATCAGGTGTATTTCTTCTGCCGTTGAGGCAGCAACTGCATTTGGTTGTAGCGCAACACAATGCTGGCCCAAGTTCACTCAACCAGCGATTTGGTTTTCAACCATTGGGAACAGCATGCACTGACAAGAGTACAAAACTTAATAAACCCATGAAAACGATTGATTGGCCTGTCTCTGCTGTGCCGACTGACCTCGTCTGTTCTGAGAGTAAGTAAAGAAATCACAAAACGTAAAAAATAGTTCATGTCAACCCTGATAATAGTAGCACTTTATAATCACATTAGCACCCAAAACGATTGTAAGGTCTTGAAGTTATCTTGTTTTGCTGTTCTGAACTTGATACCTTCTGTCTTATCTTTGTCTGATGATCATGTGATGAGTTTACCTCTAACGAATGCTAACTACAACAGTTGTATCTTGGCAATATCTTTGTATAAAAGCCAAGTAATTATGGCCAAGATTTGTGATATCTTTCAAATAAACTAGAAGCAGCTGTTGGCGGGTTAACCCAATTTGGTTGCGCACAGGAGATGTCGCGCTTGCGCGTGCCATAGCCGCCACCATGTATTTTGTCGTGTTCATAAAAATATACGCAGGCTACTCTAACCGAGAACAGCAACAGAATGTTTTCTTTGTTGTATTTCATTTGTATGCGGCAGGAAGCTTAAGCACATTTAATTAAGAAAATGTTTAAATTGTGGCAAGCATTAGAGAGAAAATAAATTAAATTTCAGTCAGCTCGTGGAATCATTTGTCATGCTAGTGGTTGGCTGGTTGTGGCACGCACAAATGGGTATACAGCCGCAGAGAAATATCCTACGGGTTAATCGCTGGGGTATACGCTTTTTTACATCACATAAGCACATTATTATGTTGGTTTACAATGACATCCAATTGTTTACAGAATAACAAAGTAACAACAATGACGCTGCTGCGGATGCTGCCGTCGATGCTGACGCCGATGTCTCGGCGAGTTTAATTGAAACATTTAGTTGCGATGACAACGATACCAACGATACCAATGTATACCATGCCGGCTGTCCAGACGCCAGACGCCAGACACCAGACCCGTACACTGATCCACCCCAACTCGGTGTCAATGTGTGCGCGTGCAATGTGTTTACGGGTTTGTGTGTGTAATTGTTTCTTAAAGATACAATCAGTTTCGCAGTACAACAACTTGACACGCAACAAATGTGATACTCTCTCTTATATAAGTCTGTATGTATGTATATGGGGTACCATGTGGCAACTGCAATTTATTCACATGAATTATTATATTTATTTACAAGTTCACATCGTCAGTGTGTGCATGTGTGTGTGTTTATTTTGTCAACTTTTTTATTAGTTCGGCCGAACTTAAAAAATAAACTTCTTGCTCTAAAGCGTTCAACAATTTTTCAATTGAAAAACTTATTTATTTTTTTGTACTTATTTGTGAGCCTTATGAAACTTACGCAGTTGTTGTTCCTCCACGCGGCATTTTGCCCAAGTGACGTTCGCGCATTTAAATAAGCGAAATTACGGATTTGTTGTCGTTCTCAGACAACTACTTATAAACAGCACGATACACACAAGCACACACACGTCGTATACGTAATATTGGCCTTTTGCAGCACGTCACTATATAGCCGCTCTATTGCTCTAGACGAGACAATAGGAATTTCCAAAAACACTTGCAATTTGTTTTTCGTTGAAATGTAATTGAACTAGAAATAACCAATTAAAAAGTAAGTCAAGTGAAAGAACAAATAATCGGAAAAGCGCGTTTAAAAAAATAAAAAACTAAAACAATAGAGAATAAAATAAAGCATTTAATTTGGACTTGATAGTTTTGGTCTATTGCATTTTGTTAGCGAGAGACATTTAATTTGTTAGCTTTGATAACATAAAAGTAATAAAAGTTCTGAGGCGCGCGAAAGCAACGTGTAAATACACTTTAGAAACATCTGTATCTGCTTGCGGGTATATGCAAATATTGGTAAATATATCACAAATACACACAGAGATACAGCAGAAACACTGTTCTTTTTCAAAAAAAAAAACAAATTTCGACAGGTTGTTGTTTACATTGCGTTTCGTTTTAGTCAATACACTTCTTGGCCAGCACAAAAAACTTAAATTAAATTAGATCAAAAATGCCGCTCAGCTGCTGGCAACAAACACAACAACGACGCAACACAACCGAACAACTTGCAGAGACTGAATCTTCTTCAAAACCGAACTAAACTGAAATGCTTTGATTGTGGCAGCTTTTAGTGGCGATCAGTTTAATTAGAGATGAGCGCGTGAGCGATTGTAGCAATGGCGACAATCGTTTTGGCGGCACGTTTAAAAATTGAAATGGGCGCGCGTTGTAGGCGCACTTATGTTGGATAGCGCATGAGTGACCAAAGCGCATCGAACAAAAAAACATTTTGGCTGGTTGCATACGTTATCTTTATTTTTTGCTATAATGCATAATGCTGCAGATAAACCAAAATTATTATGTTAAGTCGTTGTTATTTAATAAGACGAAATAAGACAATTTTTGGTGCGCCACTTTTGGGATGACTCACTTGTTTAGTTATATCTTCAAATAACTGAATTCCCATTGGGTCTACTATACGTTGCACTATGCTAGTTTATAACTCGACTGCTCACCACTCATTTGCTCATTTCTCACTACTCCCCTGGTCACGGCTCACTTGCTCTGTGACGTCAATATCGTAACATAATATTTTAGTGATCACCTGGCAAGTGACAAAAATTAATAGATGATTCTATATATCTCTTTTATTGTTTCTCAATCAAATTAATCAAATTTTTTGGTTTTTCGGCTTATGGTGGTGTGGAATATTTTGCGAACTAAGATGATTTACATTTAATTATAATTTGGCCCACAAATACTTTTAGTGAGTTCAAGTATTTGCTTCTTTCAGAATTCTCGTTGAAATTTTATAGGGGTTGTTATTTAGCAAGGTGTCTGCTAACACGTTTTATATATGTCAGACTTAAAATTCTGTTGTTTTTATAACAATTTTACATATTATTTTTAAAAAATAAAAAGATGAATAAAAGGCGCAAAACAAAGATCACTCAAAAACTATTAGACAAAAAAGGCCACATTCCATTCCCGCATATTACATTAGGTAAGCGAGCCACTGAGCAAGTGAGCCAACCATG
This sequence comes from Chymomyza procnemis, assembly GCA_035046065.1. NCBI lineage: Eukaryota > Metazoa > Arthropoda > Insecta > Diptera > Drosophilidae > Chymomyza > Chymomyza procnemis. The sequence continues at coordinate 1,382,592 of JAWNOJ010000023.1, read as the reverse complement.
GTATAATTATTCAAGGTAGCGACAGTGGAAAATCAATCTCATGCCTTTCTTGCCTAAATAGGTTTTGTGTGCAAGTAAAATTGCTGTGAAGGGTTGATTGAAAATTAATTGTCAAATTGTATTCTGTAGTTGGTTTCTGATTATGTTGTGCGTTTATAATTTAACAATAGTTCTGAGTTTAAATAACTATAACTATATATTTTATAACTATATGCATTTGTTCGTTATAGCCCTAAAATTTGTTCTTACTTAAGCATTATTTAATGAGGAAATAAAAAATATTTTTAACGACTTAGCAATAATAATAAAGACATTTTCCTTTTTTTTTTTTGCTTGCGAGATGGTATAGCATCTCACTACTAACAACACATACAATGTTGATTTCTCTTCACAGTTACAATCCAATAATTTATTTTTCCTTTTTCTTTAGTTTTAAAACGAAATATAGTATAAAAGTATAAACAAAACAATACGCATTCTTTGTGTTGATGTTTTTACGAGATTTCGCATAAAAATTTTACAAATCTACCCGGAAACTTAAACTTACCTATTAAATTGCAAGGGATAATGATTACGTTCCGCTGAGACCTCAAACCATGAAACCTAATTAAATCATTTAATTTAAGACTAAAAAAAAAGATAATATTATTCTATGAAAAGGCATCATTTGTAACATTTTACATAGAACTAGGTCATTTGCTGATTCCAACTTGCAACACTGGTGCATTTGCTTTGCACTGGCATATCGAGCAAATATAAGAACGTTATATTCCTAGTAAATATTTATTAATTAATTAATTCGTATTCGGTTAGAAACGGACCTATAGTTTCTCCTTTTTATTATCTTTGGACAGCTATTCATAGAAATATCTACATACTCCACTTTTGGAGCGATGATAGCATTAATGAATCAAAATGATGAGGTACCCCCATTGCATGTTGTACGCCTATTGGGATAGCTTTAGAAGGCGAAATCTATCAAAATAAAAGATCACGCAGTGAAAATAAAATAATATGTATTTTGGCAGTCTTGAGCTGATGTGATAATTGCGAAACTGTTTGTTGCAACTTTCAACAGCTAACTTGCATTTATTTAAGCATTGTAAAGTGATTAAAAATTAATATATGCTTTTTTTATTAATCATTTATTAGTTAAGCAAAGCATATCATTTATACATACATATATTTTGTGAGTATTTTATGAAAGAACTGAGAAGAAATATATTTCAGTAGCTCACGAATTTACTATGCGATGTGTTGTCCAACGATAGTTACAGTTTAAATTATCGCTCATCACTAGTTGCTGAATAGCGGCATTGCCACATTTTGCCAATCATGTTGACAGCCTAGACACAAACCAGTAAAAGTTTAGCCAAGACACAAACACAACTAGCAGATCAGCTTCATACAAACTTTCAAATATTATTTATTTATTTGTATTATTTAATTATTATTATTATTATGTATCTATTTTTTTTTTAATATTATTCAAAAATATAATGTGAAACGAATCGAAATGATTTTTTGTTGCTGTTTATTTTTTTCCGAAAAAAAGCAAACATTTTATCCCGACCAAAAAAAAAATTAATTTTGGTTTTATAATTAAATTATATTAAAATTAGTAATAGAAAATAGAATAGTAGAAAGATACCAAAAGATCATCGTTGACCAGGTGAGAGAGTTCATAGTTTGTGATTCGTGAAAAATGATCGATTTGGCTAATCGAGAAAAGTTAAGATTAAGATGGATTGAATAGAACCTTCGTAATACGAAAATTCTTGAGGTTATAATATTTCGCGCATAAGATGATCGTGCAAAGCATAATAAGATATACAAAATGGTACTGCTAGAGGTCGAAAATCACGAGTTACTCTGGTAAAAAAGAATAGCATGCCCTGAAATGTTCTATGATCATTGAGAGAAGGCAATTTAATAAGTCAAAGTCTACAATAATAGGACGGCAATCGGTAAATTTAAGCCCAGAAGAACGAAAATTTGCAATTGTATTTGTACTGACCCAATTAATTCGTGATAATGGCTCCAGATGGGATGGACGAGTGTATAATAATTCAGTCTGGTTGGACCACCACTTCCTAAATGCAAGAAATGCAAGAACCCTTCTAGCTTTACTTTAAATATTCTAAATGTGTTTATTAAAGTTAAGTTTGTGATCAAACAAAACACCAAGATCGATCACACTATAGATGCGTTTCAAGATAAATGTTTCAAAGAAGTAGGTTGCGAAATCATGGCCATATCGATAAATCGTCGGAATATTGCAACAAAGAGAATTATTCAACGTATAGAGTGAACATTTTTGTCTTAGCTCTGTTAACGAAAAATTGACCGATATGGAGTTCGTGGAACGACTCTGGCTCTGTAGGCGCAGATTTGAAACATTCCAATTGCAAATTTAAATATACTATATTCTGATAAAAATATTAATAATGAATGAAAATATAATTATATCTCTTGAAATGGAAATGTGGAGTACTTCAGCGGCAACAATGAATACTGATGCAAACGATTGATTCGTTCAAAAGTTTAACAATTAGTTTACAAGAGATTTGCTGCTAGGTTTCAGCATAACAAAGAGAGAATTGTACAATAGTATTTCACTCATTAAAATTGCACATTTTTCTTTTAGTTTTACTTACTTTACTTACAGAGTTTCATTTTTCATGCCCTTCATATCAGTACCGATCAGGTTACATCTGTTAAGATTGGATACCGAAAGTGCTTTAGGTCAAGAGGATCTTTCGAAAATTCTTAAACGCAAAATATGGCCTTCCACTCTCAAAGTGTTCTTTTAGGGCTCTATGCTTACTCATGAGAATATGAAAATACACCATCTCAGGAAAAAAGAGTCGAAAAAATAACATCTGGGTCGATTGCTCTCTTTAGTAAGGTAATATGTACTGCGAGTCTTCCGAACGATAAATGGTTGTGCCCCGGATGGCACAAATTTGGTGCGGATTCGTAGTAAACCGGAGACTTCTACACCACACTTCCAGATTTACTTCTTTGAGTGAACGTCTGACTAGAATTCGTTTCAAATAAGGAAAAAAAAGACGATGTTATTAAGACGTTATTCTACGTGAGACTCGAGGACACCTACGATAGCTGCTCAACCCAATGTTAGTTATAAATTTACTCCATACTCAATATACAAATTTTCAAAAAATAATCATTATAGATTAGTTTTTGTTTTGGAAGATATCGAAATTATGTCGGAACGAAATCTATTTTGTATAAAATTGGTTACTATAAAATATTCGAATCAGTTCGGTTTGTTTAAAAAAGATGGTCCCATCTGCAAGTTATGATCGATATTCGAAGCGATTACTTATTTTGTTGGAAAGATTGTCTATCGACAATAATCAATGAGCATCAGCTACTGTTTCTGGCAAGAACATCGGTTTTAATCTCTTTGAAAATGTTCGAAGTTAAATAAACAGCATTTATGGGAAATTCTGATTTTTTTTTAATAGAAAAAAAGAACAAATGTATCCCATCGGAACTTTGTAGTGAATCCGTTTCAATAAAAAAGTCTTGAAAAGAGTAGTACGAGTGATAAGTAGTCATTTCAGCGTCTAACACAACGCGGCCTGGCTAGTCCAAAAAGGGTGAAGATGACGAATAAGAGGCTCTACTGTACCTGGAAACGTGCTAGACTATTGCTGAACTCGCAGAATCGTTGTAAGTGGCCGTAGCAAGCAATTTCTGTTCGGTGAAAATAATTACGGTTTTTTCGAAAGCAAGCATATAGGGTGTCGGAAGATATGGATGGCTTATTTTATGACTGAGAAAAAAAAGATTGAATTATCTTATACTACGATAAACCAATCCAAAAATGCCTCAACGATTTTATCTAGTCCAGCGAGAACTTTTTTATTATGTGGTATTCGAGTATTTTTTTAAAGTAAGAGTAAACGCTCTTGACGGGAAATAGTTTGAATGATGTGTTGGGCCTACCTGTTGTTACTGAAATTATATCACCAATATATAAGTTGCAACCTGCTAATATAATCCTTTAAATTGGACAGAACTAAAATTTTGTATATTAGTTGATGCGCTATGAGTCAGCCCTTACCTCAGTTGCTACCTGTGCATTCGACATCAAGAATCGCAAAAGTTATATTTTCAGAGTCACCTTGAAACATTTGTTAGAAGATAATATTTAAGATACAAAGATAAAATTGATGCAGAAGATAGCTAGCTAGTATATAGCAAGTGCTGCAGTGTAATAATAATTTCTCAAAGATAAAGATCTAAGATAGTAAATGATTAGCAGCAGAGTAAAGATAATTCCTTTGTGGAGCATTTTGTTCCCAGTACCTTTAAGGTTTAAAAATGATTGATATTTAAAACGTTTAAGTTTGCGTTTGGTATATTTGTTAACCTTTATTGATGCGCATGACAGGTGTTGTGCTTCTATTAATAAGTCTGCTTGCAACCGAACCGCTACCCTTCGATGCTATCAATCAGAACACCTGAAGCAAACTTGAATCTAATCAAATATAGATGAGCTTCAACGAATTGTGTGGATAATTTGGGAATAGTAAATATAAACAAAACTAGGACAAAAGTCGTGCAAGTTGATAGTCAATTACCCAGCGACCAAGTGAACTATGCCACAGACAAGCGACAAGCGACGACAAACACACCCAGCCAATATTTGGTCATTAAGTGCGGAAGTGACGGACGTTTAAGCCAAATTCACGCGCGACCAACTCCTTTGGCGCAACATTGATATTTACGAGTTTCGTTGCTTACAAAAGCAAATCCTTAAAATCCTCAAATGGAATAAAAATGAGAGGCCAAAGCAAAGAAAAAGGTTAAAGCAAGCAGCAACGAACGACAAAATATGTCTGTAATTACATGAATTTCGCGTTTATTCCTACCAGAGCACCGTGTCCTGATGTGGGCCCAACAGAGCACGCACGCGATCAACTGTTGAATGTGCCAATGTATGTGCCTGTTTTGTGTGGAGCCACAAACGCGAATCGCATTAAATTAAAATTTACGACTTCAAGGATATTAGGAAATTAGCGAGCTTTGAAAATAATAAAATAAGGAGTACCCGTTGACGCGTATGCCCAACGTCTAAGGCGTGGAAGGACGTGCCGCGAAGCTTACAACTACAAACAATCAGCATAAGCATACGCAATCGCATACGTATACGTAACCACTACATACACAAACCACGATGTACTCATATTAACTATTATGCTATTAATTAGTTTATATATATATCCATCCAGCTGAAGGACCCTCCCTCAACTAGTAACTGGTCAGTTTTTGGCCTCGACTAAATGTTAATGTAAATGTTACACATACGCCGTGTTGTAGGCATTAGTTTGTGTTGCCCGTAAGCCGTGCCATGTCCATTAGCTCCGATTAATGACACATTTTTCAACTTTTTACGAGTCCTACATTTCAGCAATAAAGGATGGCACAAGCAGTTCACTTCGCATACACAAAATGTATCCAAATTTGTATGTGACTGACCTGTTTCCACAACTCGCAACTACACCCGAACCCAACCTCTATACATGCAACTATGTGTAGGTGGTGGTGCGTTTGGAACTGTCAGTTGAGCAATCAACGAGCTCAGCTCAAATTGCCGGCTAGACATAGTAACATACAAGTTGTTTGTCCGATGGACATGCCGGACATTGTACGCCGGCTTGCCCGTTTGGGGCAGCGTGTGATACAGTTGACTTAAATATTTATACGCAAATATCTTGAAAATTCCAAAAACTTGTGTTCATGCATAGCCACTCAGCAGCGCCTTGCAAATTGAGTAATTGATGAAGTGATTTGAAAATTTAAAAATGTCTTTAATTCAGCAGCGGAACCAACGCAGCTTTGTCTCAATGTATCCAAAAGCATAAGATGGACGTAAATTATCATTGAGCATGTTTCGTTCGTGAAGAAGAATTGTCAAAATATGTTGGTAAGTTTTTATTGTCTTTGGAATAACACGCGTGCCTACTGGCTTCTGTGCTTGCTTCAAATGGAAAGGTAGTTAACTCTGTAAAATGTAGCACTGGAACTGGTAATCTCTTATTTTATGGCATTGAACAAAAGCACGATATCATTTGCTGTACCTGTTTTTCCTAAACAAGATTTTTCCCCAAGAATTTGTTAATTTGATATTTAAATTTTTGGTACGATCAGAGTACTTCAGCCGAGGTAGAGTACTCCAATACTGCAACCAGTTTATCTCAATATTCGATTAAAGAAAGATTTCTTCTGCAATCTTAAGAGTATAAAACTTTTTGTAATATTTAATACTTAATACGACGTGATGTACACAGATCGTTTCTGCTAGCAAATTAACGTGGTAAAATATTACAGCTAACTTCGTTGGAGTTGTTTTGCACCTATTTTGGTTGATAGCGAAAAATTATTATAGCGAAGCAAGTTTACCAACTTCCTAGTTAAACGGAAACCTATATTGAAAGAAGCATTTTTGTGGGAAACACACAATCCAAATGATGGCCTTAATCTGTATAAATCTACCATATGCCCCATATATAGCCTCTATGATTTCGTCTCCTTTGAACGGTCTATCCAATCCATTTCTTTATCTATCCTATCTTATCTTGATTCCCTAAATCGAGCTTCTTTGACCAATCATGAACTATAAAAACCCATCTTGGTCAACGCTGTTCTTTGGCTTCTATTTGGAAAAAATGTTTAAATTTAAGTGCTTTCTGTTTTCATCTTTTACACTATAAATCCAAGTTCCTGGCTAGCCCCAGATGTGAGACGATGCACATCTATAAAAAATTCACCCATCAGGCTAGGAATACGGATTAGTTTTATTATTTTATAATTTTAGAATGTTTTACTTGTTTAATCTTAAGGTCAACTGGACTTAGTTGTACCCTTACATATTAATAAATAAATAATAAATAAATATAGTAATCTTTCTATTTCGTCTGTTTATCGTATTGACTTGTTGTTTGATACTCCAGCAACAGCGTAATCGTGAATAAATTGAAAAAGCAAAATTTTTAGAAGACCATTCAAATGGTGACTTTTTCCACTTTTGCGGTTTTCCGTCATTTAAACATTTGCGTCAGCTCATTAGTCGTGTATTCTCGAACTTTGTATTACAATTTTTTTTTAACTTGAATTGTAACTCTTGTCTTGTATTCCTGACCAAAAACTGAACTTTTGTATCACACTTTTATTCACTTCACTTGTACCTGTTTTATGTAAGATATCAGTAAAGAATTCCATACGTAAAAGCATATAGCTGAAAATCTAGCGGAAAATCGGCAAATAAAAATTTTTTTCCACGATATTATTTATTTCTGAAAGATCACCGGTCACAAATCAAATATATGTATAACTTAAACAATATCAAAGTAACTGGTCCTACGGGCGATCTGAAATTGTGGATTTAACGTATTTTCATACATATATATAATGACGAATAGGATATTCAATGGCAAAGTGGCAAAATTTATACGATTTTAATGTAAATAAAACCCATTTCAATTTGATAAATCCACTTTCCAAAATAAATATATATTCGCATAAAGAGGTTAGGAACAATCATACCCACTACTCTATATATATATATTGCAGGGTATAAAGAAAATCCTTCTCAAGCTTCGCGTTGAGTTAACTTACTTTTCATCTGGCGGTGGTGGCATTTCCGTGCCGTTGGGCGTACCCGGTGGCGTCTTTTCGCACTCCATCATAGCCAATGGCGCATCCGGCGGTGGCAATGGGCTCACCGAATTCGTTTCCATATTGAAGCAATCAATTTTGATGATGCTTCAGATAGGTCTCAGCTGTTAAAAGAAACGAGCAAAGAGTTTTCATAAGTTCTTGAACCAAGGTCTTCATAATTGCATTTAGTATTTTTTCCATGTGTTGATAAATTGAAAACAATCGATAAATTATTAAAGTTGCCACAAAATTAATATCACCTCAATGCACACAAACTCCCATTTAGCAGCTTGGAGCCCGACCCTCGCATACCGTGCTCTACAAACACACAAACTCCAGGGCCCTCGCAGTTGCATTCATCTCGATGTCATTCATTCAAAACTCTCATATATGCGCATTAGGGTGGTTCAGTATTTTTCTTCGTTGTAAAGTTTCTTTGCGATTTTGTGTCTAGAGTTTGTTCGAAACATATTTGGTCGAGAAACTTCAAGCCGAAAATGAGTGTCTATTCTGAAGTTCTTGCACTCGAAGTATGCGGTTTTGACATCTATTTAAAACTAAGTCGTTAAAAATTTAGGCAACATAATCGCCGCCAAACACATACTCACGGGATAAGACAATATAATAATTGCTTTTTTGTGTTAAATTTAATCATTCAAAATTGAGAACCAAACGTTGTATTTGGGATAACCAAACAATTTTAGTATGTAAGGTAAAAATCTTAAACTAATGAAAAATTTTAAAAATTTCGATTGGAGAATTATATAACATAAAAATAAACGATAATAATGAAAATTTACGCAATAATAGAACGGTATATGTAGTTTGAAGCATTTAAATAAATAAAGAAAAAATAAAATAAAATTTGAAATGAGAGATAGACGTTCTTGTGCAGAATTCCAATTTCGAACTCTTTTGAAACTATATACACACATTTATATGAAGAAGGTCATTTAATTGAAGCAGATTTTAGAACCATAGTTATTTTGGATAAAACTGCTAAAATATAACTAGAACTAAAATCGCAGCACAACAACAAAGTGAACCACCCTAATGTGCATACACACACAAGGAAATGAGTTGTGCGGTAAGCAGAGATTTCTGTAACAGATTTCTCTCATTCATCCCCCCTATACCGTGAAAACGTGTGATATTTATGCTTAAAATGAAAATTGACTTTTATTTTTGGAAAAACATTGCGCACAGTCCCTTTCTGTTTCGGCCCCTCTGTTGTTAGCCGTTCACCAAATAGGCAGCAGGGAGCACATGAAAAAATAATTGAGCGAAAAAGCCAACCAACCCAACAACAAAAATGCAGCGTCGACATTGCTGGCAAAGTGCATTGCACTTGAGCTGCTTTTATTATATTTTATTTTTCGTCTTTTACTCAAGCAGATCCACCAACCCAGAGTCGATTCACAATTTTCAATGTGTAAAATTGGTCATCATACGAACGGATGCGTTCTGCAGTGCGTCAATTTCCGATATTACCGTCGTCGTTGGAGCAATCAATAGAGACAATGTCGTTGATCCACTGTACGTACATATGTTCATCCATAAATGGAAGTTAGTAAAGCCTTGTACTGTAGGTACATATGCATAACAAGGTGTACGCACATAAGTACTCAGTCCTTTGCATTTAGTTTTCCCCTGGAACAATTATATCTTAGTTCATTGCACCCACCGGTGCGACATTTGATGGACACTTCAATGCATAACATATACAGTTGACTGACCATAGACATGTGTCCAGTTCTCACGAAAACCAACAGCAAAACAAAAGGGTTCCCATGCCGCCGTTACGTCTTACACCATTTATTACCTTACTGGGTCACTACTATGACATGTATTAAGCCAAGCCAATTCTTCCACAGATGATAACGTAGATACTTGTAGGCTGAATATTATTAAATTTGTATGAATACAGTGGCTACAACTTGGGCTGCAGATTTAGTGCGTAGCGCAAGAGCTGCAATGTGTCTTGAACCCGAGACTTAAGGTGGGTACAGGAGCAGGATTGGTGTGTAGTAATTGCTACCCGGAGCGGCAAGTACATCGATTTTATAGACACCTAGTCTATATCATGCTCTTCAAAAAAAAAATATCGCACTGTGGAACCAGGGAGTCTGGAAAATATGAATATATATGGTTTCAGATAGAAAATCCGAATCCGTAAAACGATTACGTCGTAGAATAAGGTGCCGCCTGAATTTATAATTTTCCAATAAACTCCAAATAATATTGCTCTGGAACCAATAGGTTTCATCAAAGCAGTTCGCTGGTTATTCTTATAATTACTTGCATGAGTTGCAGAAAACATTTCCCATTTGGCTTCAATAACTTGGACTAGACAGATTGTCATCCAGGTGCAAAAATCCTTGGAACAGCGAACTTTTTATAGAGACGTATTGCATGTTGATAACTCGCCAACACTCTGGTAAGTTGATGTGGTTCAAGAACAACCGGATAAGGACAGCCTCGAAAACATCCTCTTAACCTTGTCAGCAAGGATGACCCTTTTACTTACCACGACATGGTCGTAGCCCCCAAAGAGGTATATGTCAAAGAACTAAAGAGCATTAAAAAAATGTTGATTTTTGTTCCCCTTGACTAACTCTAAAGGCGGAGATTTCTCTATTGATAGCTGTTCAAGGAGAACAGGGAATTTGCTAGCTCTTCAAGTGCTGCAAGATGGAAATTTAGCCTGTAATACTTTGCCATATTGAACACTATTGATTAATCCCATTGCAATCTCTCCATGAATTAAAGCACCGTGCACCTTATTACTTGATTGTGGAGATGCCACATGAAAAAAAATTTATAAAAACAGCTTCACACTATCGTGGGAGTTGTTCAATATTTATATCATGTAAACTCTTAATTGACGATAATCCGGTTCCAATATTTAGTGTTGTACAATTTGTGTCAATCCGAAAACAAACAAAAAATGTCTTAAGCAATCATTATACAATTTAACATCGTTGTGTCTGGATGCGACACCCCCATATGTTGTCATACACATTTGTTTTGTGATAAATGCAAGCCTCATTATGGTGGAAGTCACGCATTATGCAATGTAGCAACTACAACGTACATCCGCCGGTGCAATTGGAGTACAAGCGTTCCTATCTTGAGTTTCTCCAAAAAAAGAAAACCAAGCAACGAATTAAATACGATGCATATATTTCAAAATTGTTCTTACAAAAGCGCAAGCAATTTGATGGGTTTGCTGACCGGATGCGCTGTGATTTTGGTACGGCTTCGCTCGAGAAAATTAAAAAACAATGATGACATGGAAGTACTCTGGATACTAGAGTTATTAAGAGGCGTGAGGCTGGCTAAGCTGCTGCTAATGAAGTGATGCAAGAGCAGCAATTAGTTGCCCACACACTACGCCAATTGGCTGGCTGGCTGGCTGGCTGGCTAGTTTATGCAGCCGGACATAATAGCACCTCTTCCTTCCTACACACATACACGCACACCGGAGGATATTCCGACACAGACAAAACTCTATAATCCGTTTAGCGGTTGTTGTATTTTTCATTTTCTCCTCACTCTGGCTTATCGCCATACCAGCTAACCAGACAACCAAAATAGCAACTCCACAGCCCTCTCCCGATAGACACACACACACACACGCAGGCACACACACACTGTTTGCTTAAACCTTGGGGACAGCAGGGATGTGGATTGAATGTGGATGATGCTGCAGTTGCTATTATTGTAGCACAAAAACACAACCTACCCCAAGTCTTTATGCAGTGTCTTATAGCTGTTATTGTCTACTACGCGGCTTTCTATTTAATTTTTGCTATTTTTTTTAAATATAATTTCTATTTATTTAGTTGTTTCAAAAATTGTTAGGAGCATGTAAAAGTTATTATCAACGATTTTTGATTTTAATCTTTAACTTTAACATTTAAATAACAAAATCAGACGTGCACGCACAGTTTTATGCATGAAATTCGAACGCCCGCCGCAGCGCAACACTTCCGACGTATACGTATCGTGCTCCACGAGTGCCCGAACACAAATGCACATTCCACTCATCTGCGACGGACTCAAGGCAACAGTCAACCCCAAGCACACCCGCACAGCGTGAAGGCATTTGGCATGTTTCATTTGAAGCTTTTTTATTTGAATATTATTTTTTAACAATTTTCATGTCTCTACAATGTATTTCCATAATTTAATATTAAAGTATTTTATGCAATTTGTTTATAATTATTTATATTTAGCTTAAGGCGGCATATTTGAAAAAAAATTCGTCTCATTAACGCTTGTGCTGTGTCTGTGTGTGTGACCGTACCTTAAAGCAGTGCACTGCGTGTTATCGTTATCGACGATAGCGATAGTTGCAAAATGTATCACAACCAGCTGCGCATCCCTGGAGCTTTTGAAAAGCTTAACAGTTTTAACTTTCGGGTCATTCGCTGTTAAAATTCAAAATTCCACAAAATAGGCAAGAGATTAAAATTTCTTAATTACTTTATTGATATGGATATTGCGTCTGGAGAAGTGAAGCCATCGATTTGAACGATAATTTAACTTTTCAAATGCTTGGTGTAGCGTTCCTTATAAATACTGCAATGCAATTACTGAGTTGCATACTTTGTTTTTGCTTTTTTTCTTAAAAAATTTATATAATTAAACGACAATAATAACACAGCTGAACCTAAATTGCTAAAGTCGTAGACTAAAGTCGACAATAAAAAGAAATAAGTGATTTAGGATGAGAACGTAAGCAGTCGGCTCAATGCACTTAGTACGTCACCAAGAAAAGGGAGAATAAGTTTCGAATGCACAAAGAGGGGCAATGTGTTTGCAAGGCTTTAATTTGCATGATTTGCACTTTTTAAAATTTGATTTGCCTGCAGTTATTCAGTTTTGAATATCATACTTCGTGTTATGGTGGTATACGTGCGTGCGTGTTCCTTAAGTTTTTAATTTCTAGAAAATGTTTACTTCCATTTAGTCAAGTTTCTCACTGGAAACAGATGGTTTCCAGCATAGTTTTGCTTTGAGATGATCAGCACATAAGGTAAGAGCAGAACAAGTATAAGTCGTAAAAAGATTTTGTTAGGCAATTGCAAGTGGATACGTTGTAGAAAGGATACTTGAAATGCTCGACAAGTTTGGCATGTCCTTAGTGAAAATGGTAAATAAGAGTGCTGAAAGTGCGCTACATACAGCTACCCTTTCTTAAAGTTTGCCTTTTACCCCTAAAAAAGGAGCGATTTTTGAGAAATTACTTGTAGATTACTTATGGGGCTGCAGGAAAACACAATTTAAGTTTCTATACAATATCTGCTGAATCTTAAATGAGTCTAAAACGGTTGCCATATTTTGCATAAAAGCCGAACTGATGATTTGGTGTAAGTCTCATCGAGCTTAAATAACTTAAAATTCTATTTAAAAATATTCTTTCGAAAATGTTCACGAATACCGGCAACCACCAGAAACTAACCCCTCGATAGGAAATGATAGACGTAGATGGCCGGATGGTCTTTGGAATCTTTACAGCTTGTACACATTTCCGACTCGTTTTGAAAATAATATACCTACAGAATCCTAAACTTAGAAGATGTAGATTTTAAGTAAAATTTGACTAAATAGTTCGAATCGTTTAAACGAGAGTTCGCCAGCAAATTTAGGCCATATTGCTGCTAGTTAACACACAGTTGTGATAGAAAGCCACGCCAGTTATTTTCAAAATCTTCAAATAAACAAGTTTCGAAATCTGATCAATTTTAGTACAGTTACAGGTACAAGAGAGCACAAAATTATCTGTATTTCTTACTTATCCCATGAAATGTTATTGTAGTTTGCATGAGATTTGACTATCTCCAAACTTAAGCACTGATGTGCCCCAAACAATTCCAAATCAGCTTGTACTATGTTTTTGCAAAATTCTTTGGATTATTATGTTATTTTAGGCTTTCTTGGGCTATGGGGCTATTTCGGAAGCATATTTTAATATATTGAAAGTCACATTGGATGATACCTTGAAACAATTGTATCGATTGCGTCGTGAACGTTATTGATTCTCCAAAAATAAAAACACCTCAAATTTAATCAAGTTTTGAGGTATCACTTCAAACACTGTTACCCCCCAGCCAAGTTCGCAGACTACCCTGATACTTGTTTTATGCATCCGTTTGTTTTGTACTAGAAATATAACTTTCCCCCAAGTTAAATCGTTAGTGGCGCCATCTAGATTGCTTAAATTGCTTACAGTTGTAAGAAGTGTTTAAAAGTGCATAATTGCTAGTTTAATAGCAAATAAATTATTATTATCAAGTAAATTTTTTCTTTATTATATATAATTTTGTCATTGCGTTGGATGTAAAATATTATAGATCCAATTTTGAATAACCTTCTAACCTAACTTTCGCGATTACGCTTCACCGTTTTGCGCCTCGTAATATCTAACATCCCTCGAATGTTAGAAATATATTTTTATGGTATCGAGACCACGAAGGCGACGACCAAAGCTCAGATGAAAAGACCAACTGGAGGAGGATCTATATTCTCTTGGAGTGTTGATGCTGGCTGTAACCCAATAACGCTATGTAGTGTCGGCTTCTACACTTTTCAACTATAATTTTTTTCTTCGCACTTCTCATCCCTTATTCCATACATGTTCAATACAAAAAAATGCCCTTGCTAGTATTCCTTTCAAATACTCGAAGCAATTTTTTAATTGTATAAAATAAGTGACTTCCGATACTTTGAATATATATATGCGAAACATAAGAAATGTCGTAAAATCTTGTACCTAACAGAGTTCCGTAATATTCGTTTACAACATATGATGTCATTTTTAAAGAATCGCCAAACGAAGCAACTTTTAATGCGAAGAATGCTCTGTTACAGAAATCTTTATTTGACTCCTTATACGAGATACAATATGCCTTCAAAAGTAAGTTAAGAAAACCTCTCGCTTAGATTTATGTTATTAAACTTTTTCTGTCTTGTCAAAAGAACCATCATCAAAAACAAAAAGAGTATATATAGTACCAATTCAACCCAAATATTAGATTAAGTTATAAATAATAATCCTTAAGCGGGACATAATCATAGCACTACGATTAAGCGATGCCAGTTCATCGGATAAACATGAAATGGCGTAATTTGAGAACATGTCATGACGATGAAGTGCAGCTGAATCAACAAAACAAAACTAAGAATGATGATTGCACCATAACGTTGGATAGCGTTGACATATCTGGGATCGGTTGGCTCTTCTTTGAACATTGAACATTGGCAAGCTAGTATTTAGCATCAGTCAGTCTTCTTATTATTGTTGAAAAGAACAGACGTTGTACTATCGCTATTATTGAATAAGCCTTGTTATTGAGTTTTACTCAACAAGCTTATATCAAGCTAACTTACTTAAAAGATAAAAACGCTGTATTAATTCAGAACTTAATTAACCTAAGCGGTTATACCTAAGCAGTTTAATATTAAGTCTCATACTTTGTGACTTGTGTACTTAATTAATAAAGAACTTTTTTTTTTCATATCGAGACCATTATATATTTGATCTCTAATACAAGCAAGTTAAGTAATTATCACTCATGCGTTTTCTAATAGACAAACTAAGGGACATGTGCATTATAAAGTCTGATTTTTTGTACAATAAATTTAACTTAATTTAAAAAATATGCGGATATCATGAGTTGAGTCGATAGTACATCATACAGTTTCATGCAAATTTTGACTCCCGCTGCGCTACATATTGAGATCAATTGACTAGCCTCAAAGTTTCAAATAAACTGCTCATCGAACTCGCCTCTCAATTGTCACATGTGGCATCATTTTTTTTGAATCCACATGTCATCATTTTGGGAAAAATAAAAGTTTGTAAGCATCATACAAAAAATGTCACAACTTTTCGGAATCCAAATGCGATAGTTTTGCTTTTGCTGTGTATCTCTCCAAAGAATAAAAAAATAACACTTTTTAGTCCAAAAGATCCAAAAGTATAGTTAAAGTGTGAACAAAACAAAAAATATTGCTAAAAAATCACCCATTATAATAGATGGCAACTCCATCGCTCCAAGAGTTTTTTTAACGTTAATATAAATAACTATACTTTGTTTACTAAAAACGTTGATAGACTTAAAAATGCAATAACTTAAAAATAAGATTGGTCAAAAATAAATAATTTAATTTAATAATAATAAATAAAATTTATTATTAAATAAATAAATATTATAAGGATTAAATAAGATTTGATTTGATTAAACTAGTCTCAATTCGACTTAAACCCATCTTCAGTCAAAACATTGCCTACTATTCCCAAATGGTTCAAGTAATCAAAGCATGCATTGCTTGGCTTATGTTCTAAATACTTTTTAATCGAAAAAATAATTTGGGGATTAGCATGGATTACGGGTCCTCCATTGGCTTATAATTTTATAATAATAAAAGTACAAAAAGTGCAAATTGAATTTAAGAGAAAACTCTAGTTGCACTATTAATATAAAAATTTAAAAAAAAAAATTAACAAATGCTCCTTAGATATCTGTTAGGTATATATTTTCCGTAAGATTATTTAGGTTTTGTTTTCTGAAGCAAATGGGCTAAACAAGTACTAAGTACTTCGCAGTTATCAAAACAATTTCATTTAAGAAATAATTAAAACGACGGTTTCTTCAAATTACTTTTTATTATTTAAAAGCTTTTCTCGAACAATATTGGATTATGCACATTGCTCTACTTTGGTCACAAATTATCTGCCTTTCCAGGAGGCATCGAATTCGAAAATTCAATGAAAGGAAATAACATTGATGTTGATTTGGGGTTGTTGGGTGTGGTTGTGTAGGGTACTAGGGCCAGTGAGATAGTATGTGTGTAAGAGACTCTGAATGGCAAACCGTGTGGGTGGAACTGATTAAGCCTTCGGTGTGGGCTGCTATTATCCAGCAGATTAATAGCATTCTATCATTTTTGTTCTCTTCAACACTAATGACTAAGTACCCCGTCCCCAGCCATGATTACACCTTGTTAAGTACATGTACATGTTGCAGGAGAGTCAGTTGCTATTATGAATGCTGTGTATGTACAGGTGGTTTGTCTGTATGTGGAGTATCTAGTAGGCCTACTACTCTGCTTTAATTGCAGACTCTGAGGCATTTGCTTTTACGTAGAATCATCCGTCCTTTAAAAATAGACAGTAGCTAGATAAGGTTTTAGCTTATGCAGTTAGCCTTGATGCCACACACTCGCGAGGGTCTGCGGCACTTAGAGGAGTGCTTTTGATTACGTTGTGTACTTCTTGGGTGGCACACTGTCCTTGTCTAAATCCTAACTGGTGATCTGGAATGATACTCTTCTCTGCCATCTATGTATGTCATCGTACGCAGAAGATTTGGATTTGATGGCTTAAGGATCTTGAATTCGTTCTGAACTCTATGGTCTCCTTCGAGTCTATTGTGTTGCACAGATCCAAAAAGGCTGGAAACTGCATCTTAGGTGTTCTATAGAGGTGTTAGCTGTGTGTTCTGTCAGAGTGACACCATACTACGGTAGGTTGTTGTTGTTGTAGCTGTTTCGTTGCACCAGGTATAGTTTGGGCTTTCGAAATAAAGGGAACTTGGTGGTCAATGGGCAGGCCGGGGCCTGCGTCGATTCCGGTGTGAAGAACCGACAGCCGTGCGAAGCGACGACGGTAGGTGTTTAGGTGTTGTGCATTCAGCACAACATTACATTGACATTATTATGTCTCATCTAGGTGTCTCCTTTTTTGTACTTGCGATACCTGTGCCTACTGTCGAAAACGTTCAGTTTGGCTTGCAAATTTATGCTCGGTAGTACGGAACTTCTTATTTCTTATTTTATGGGCCGGCGGCATTATTGGGCCGTTGTTTTATTTTTTAATACTGCAAAAGGACAGTTGGTTACTGTGAATGCCGAATGAATAAATAAAAAAATTGTACATAAACAAATATTTTAACTTGTAAAAAAATGACCTCTTATAAAGCACCAAATATTATGTAAAATGTTTGCTGCTAACTTAAAATAGTTAATCTAATATTGAAATTCCGTGCAGCAAGAATAAAAAATTGAGGTATTTAACTAGTCACTCTGCTTGTAGTTGAATTTAAATCCTTTATTTTAATTGAAATATACTTCAGATTTAACACAAATACATATATATATATATATATTAATACAATAGGGTATATAGGTGTACATTGATACAAATACATGTAGACATTATAGCTGGGAAAACATATATCTCCATATAATTCATAATCTGATATTAAAGCTCGATATATAGATGTTTCCCAGTGACAGTAGATGCATATCTTCATGTGATGAAGTTACCTGTCTACTATCAAAGCAAATGCAAATATTTTTCGGAAGAATTGGTTAGGTCTTCACTTAAAGAGTTAGTAGCCAATTTTATTATAGCTAATAAGTTATTCCGATGTGCTATAGCAATAAATTTCTTATCAATTCCGATTTTTTTGTTTTAAGAAATAGATCTTTCTATAGCACGCCAGATTATAATCATTGTTATTCGCTTATTTGGGTTAAATGTCAATTAAATGATCATCTTAGTCTAAAAAAAATTGACAATTTTCGTTGGGACAACTACATTATAGCAATCAAGTTCTTATATTCATCACAGAAGTATACGGATTCGCAATAAGGCATTTAGCATCCATTTGCTTAAAATTGTTTACTTCATTATTGTCATTGTCATTTAACTATATAGAGAAAGTTGATTAAAACGAATCTCCCGCTCTTTTTCTTTTTAAGTACCAGACTTAAGCTTATACATATGTAACCAGCTATATATAGGGTTTTTTGTTACATAAGTTAAGAGAAATTGTCTTTTTCGAATTATAAACTAAACACTAGCCATTAAGTTAGGGAAGTAGAGGAACATGATAGGAAACTTTGCGCTGAAAAACAAATGCCGGAATTCGAGTAAATTAAAAAGTTCCGATATATAAAGCTAAGATTACAAATTTTATACTTAAATGTTTTTGAAAATAATTTAAACTTAAGCCAGAGATTCTACAGGTATTAGGGTTGAGCAGAAATGTTGAGAAAATGTGATGTTTATAATCCGGGCTTGGTTTTATCATCGCTAGCGCCGCTGGTTATGCTGCCCGCGTCTGATGGTGTGGGGCTGCCTAGGTCGCTGCGATCCAAGTCACTACAAATCTCCTGGAATACAACAATGGAATTTGATTGGTTTTGCTTGCAAATGGACAGGCTGCGGCACATTGAACTGACCTCATCCGCTTCGGTTTTGGTGGTTACCGCCTCGTTAGTGCATTCACCAGTTACATCTACGGCCTTTTCGGCCCATTCCTTCAGATAAGCTACCACATCAGCATGTCCAAAGTTCTCGGCTTCGTCCACTGGCAAATTGCCCCAGCGGTCTTTGGGATTATGCGGTACATGGCATTGCTCCAATAGAAATTTAACACATTCCAAGTGGCCTTCAGAAGCGGCCAAGTGGAGAGCAGTTCGCCCATCATAATCAGCCAATGTAATGTCCATACCAGACAAACGATGACGACGTAGTGCGGTGACATCACCGCTGGCGGCCGAAAAGAGTAAATTTACAATAGACAAACCTTTGGTTTCATAGCGATGTTTACGCGGATCCTTCTTGTTGGACAAATGCTTTAAATTGTCGTAACGATGGAAATTAAATATGCTAACAAGCTCCTCGCAAAACTGTAAACCACGAACTGTATTGCCCAAGTGATCGAGTGGCGGTGACCAAGCAAAAATGCCCATAACATTCGGAATGACCAACATCATGCCGCCACTGACGCCAGACTTGGCTGGCAGGCCCACTTTAAAGGCAAATTGGCCAGAGTAGTCATAGGTGCCGCATGAGTGCATTATTGAAAGCACATCGCGTATGACTTCAGGGCGAAACACTTTCTCCTCAGTAGTTGGACAAATGCCACCATTGGCTAAGCTGGCAGCAATTACAGACATAGCTTCGCAATTGGTTTCCATGGAACAGCACTGTAAGAAGTTAACATTAAAAAAACACTTGCAAGTGATAATCTTTGCCAATTTACCTGGAAATAGTAGTCCATCACTTCCTTGAGGTTGGTACGCTTGGGGAAGCATTTGTTCTCACGCATATAGAAGCCCAAAGCATAGTTTCTATCAGCCGCCTCACGTTCTGACAGAAAGACTGCGTTGTTGAAACCAATATACTCACCGCCTGACAAACGCTTGAACCACGACATGGTGTAGTCGAAGATCTCAGCAGAAGTCATGTCAGGCTTAACAAGTGCATTCATTAGGGAACAGGTTAAAATTGCGCCTGCATTAATCATTGGATTGTGCGGTTTCTCTGCAAGAGCAGACAATATCAGACCGTAGCTAACGATATTCTTGCCAAAGTTGTGTACTTACTGTTCTGATCTAGCACCAATTCGTTAAAGATGCGACCACTTGGTTCTTGTCCCACATACGAATGCACCACCTTGGGTCCAAGTTTTTCCAAAGCTATGGCATAGGTCAGAGGCTTGCTGCAACTCTGCAAAGTAAAGGGCTCCTCAACGTCGCCAATGGAGAAACGCTGTCCGTCCACCGTACAAATACTGACACCCCAAAATTCTGGACTGTAGCGCGCTAGTTGTGGAATGTAGTCAGCTCTTTTTCCAAGCGTATTGCTCTTACAACGCCAGTAAATATCCTCTATATCCTTGACAAAGCTTGAAAAATCTGGTATAACGAATTGTTGTCGAAAAGCTTTGGCAATAAGCACAATATTAGAAGCGACAACTCTGGAATAAATTCAATAAAACGCCAAATAATGAATGACAACCATAAAAAGTAACGGTAACGACTTACGCCTTGAAGGTTTCACGATTCAAATGTTGCGTCTCAGCCGAGGATCCCGTCTCATAGTTATTCAGTTTATGCACTTTCTTTAAGTTGTCCATGAGCTCACGCACACGTGGATCGTTGCGTCGTATACCCGTGGTCTTCAACCCGGCCAAGAACTTTCCCATAGAAATAAGACCAGTTTCTTCGCTGGCAAACATATCAAAGAGAACATCTTCGGCATTGCGTTGCTCCTGTTCTCGATGACTGCACCATGTTGATATTATGAAAAAACAATAAACATTTTTCATTTTCAATTAGCAAAATGGTTCATCCCATATTGAAAAATGTTTTCAACTACAAAAAAAAATGCCTGGAACGCTAATTAATTGATGGTGCGACGGGCCTATCTACTTATTAGCATGCAGCGAAAAAAAAACAGAGTCCAACTCCAAAATTATAAACAGAACAACCGGTTTCCGAGAACAATATACAAGCACCGAGGCGTTAATTGCCTACCCAGACATACATTTCATGTAGGAGGACACATTGCAGGTTACTATTTCGAGAACTTCTATTTGCTAAAAATAACTAGCGTGTTAATCAAAACAATAGTTGCTTCGATAAATCAGTTTTAGTGGAATAATATAAATTTGACTACTTGAAATGATAAAATTCGGACAATCACAACGTTGTTTTATTTTGCGAATTCTTGTATTTTTGTTTTGGTTTCAAAACTATATTTGTTGTGCTTGCTGGGGAATCTGAATATCTTACTCCGCACTTGTAGTGGTCTCTGAGGTCAAAATATCCGACGTATATATCACTTGAATATGTTTAATTAAAAGTATTTTAATGGGACTCGCATCGAAATGCGTTTTTCCGAATCGTTATTATGTTTAACAATTGAATTAATTTAATAAAGAATTTGAGTATTTGGGAAGATCTAAACACTCAGGAAAAAAGCGACCGGAACTATACAACATTAATTTTTTTTTTTGGAGGTTGTATATTTCATTTAGTTTTGTTCAAAAATCAATTTTTTGGTGCTTGGCAAATTGTGACAATAATAAAGATAGTGGAGGTGAATATTTTAATTTTGGAATATTTGAAGTGTTTGGGAAGATCTAAACACTCAGAAAAATAGCGATCGTAACTATACAACATTAAATTTTTTTTACAGGTTATAGATTTCATTTAGTTTTGTTTAAAAATCTATTTTTTGGTGCTTGGCGAATTGTGGCAATGAAAAAGATAATGGAGCTGAATATTTTAATTTTGGAATATTTTTTAGACACACTTGTGGTGTTCTTTGAAATTAGGAAATTGAATCCATAACTTGCTTGAATATTTTATTCTATTTATTCTATTTTTTTGCGCTCTATTAGAAAAATTCGAAATTGTAAAATATTCATTTTAGTATTATTACACTTTCATATATTCAAGACTCGACTGAAGAAACTAATATTCAAATGAACTATGATAGTCTGAAGTAATGCCTAGGGATAACTTGCAAGCGTTAATAAATATAAACTAAAAAGCTGTAACTTGCTACAGAAGCGGGTATTCGAAGCCTAATTCGGGAAACACAAAGGAATTATCGAAAAACACTATATTTGCAATTGAAATATATAAGCAAATTCAAAATATATTGTTTATAAAAAGTAAAAGTTTGTTAAGAAATTTTTTTACGTTAATGCAGTGAGAAATGAGAAGATTTTTAATAAAGATAAGAGTGACCGATCTTACGAATAGACAATCCTTTATAAGATTCACTACCATTTCGTTTAAAATAACTAGTGAATATTGCAAACATTCAACAATCACAAATTTAATACAAAAACGAAAAAAAATAAATAAAACCAATCACAGAACTACTATGGACGGATATAAAAAAGTTAAGGATGCTACTCACGGCCGCATCGAATAGTTGCGTCGTTGATTGCTTGATTGATATATATATATATAAAAAATAGTGAAGAGTTTTATTATCACCAAAAATAAATCAATTTTTATTCTTAGTGCTATAAAAAGTACCAAAAATAATAAATATTAGACAAAATTCAATTTGCTGTAATTGCCGTATACGCGAATAAAAGACGTAATAAATTGTTGTAAAAATTATAATTGGTACGACCAATTAATAAACAATTTTGGGTGTGTTTTTCTTTTTTGTCAAAATGCCAGCGAAACACTAATTTCCGATGTTTACAATATTGCCATCCAATGATTTCGGTTGTTCTACTTTTAGATAAGTGCAGTCTGACTGAGCCCTATGGCTTGCGTTTTACCTGATTATTGCGGAAATTGTGCGCACAATGGTGCCGCGACGACTTTGCAGTGATATGCCCTCGATGATTTCCTCGATCATGGCAGCCGTTTCTGTGGTCTCCTGCTCTTTGTCGCGCCTATAAGTCTCCTCACGAATTTTGGCACCTTCATCTTCGCTTTGACGTTTCAGTGCATCAAGATCCTCGGTTAACACCATGGCGTATGCGTAATGCGCTCTCAGCTATTATTACTTGACTTCGAGTTTTGATAAGTTTAACGTTGAACTGTTTCCGATTTAATGACTATAACTCTGCGTTTGACGGCATTTTTATACAGCGAAATGTGTGATTTTTATGGCTATTGTTGGGCCTGAATGATAACACACGCACACACACACACACACACACACACTCGCGCGTATGCAGCCTAAGCGAGCGAGACAAAGAGATATAGTATCTGAGAGATAGACGGACGAATGGGCGCAGGTACGGACGCATGGACGCGCTGACTGGAGCGGCTAGATAGGCAAAAGGTGCTAATTTCTAAATCATGTTATTGCCAATAAAATAAATTAATTAACTCCTTTTTACCCCATTGTATGTGAGATTGTACGTTGTACGCTATATAACTGAGATATTGTATTTGCGCTAAGGGCGGGCAAACGCCATAAAGCGTATTTGTTCAGACACGCGCGCGCTTCAAGATCTTTACAAAGCTGGCCACAAGAGTTTTTTTCTTTTTTTGCTTTTCTTTTATGTATTACCTGATATACTGGGTTATCACTTTAATAAATGTTTCCTTTTGACTTTTCGTACATATGCCCGAAACCATTTCGGCTATAATGCCTGCATCAATGATATCCGCATCGTCTTGTACAGCCTCGCTTTTCACTGAATTCGCAGCCTTTACGCTTTCCGCCGCCGCCGCCTTATCAGCATTATCCTTAACTAACTGTATCAGCTCCTCACCGCTTAACGATTTCAAATCATTGACAATTTTCTCACGTATAATATCCTTAAACTGAGCTGCCTCCTCGGGTGTATAGGCATCCAATTGCAATGGCGCCTTCTCTGTGGCATATTGCAATAGACTCAGACTACGTTCACCCATTTCACTACGAATTCACTTGATGCGCTCGCTATACCAACGATCGAACTATCCACCGATCCACCAACCACAAGGACCACTTACGACTTACGACTGACGACTGATTGATGGCACGTTTGAGACTGTAATATATTTCCGCGAACGATAATGCTCTACCAGCAACGACACAAAACGTCGACAAGCAAACTGCCAAATGAATGGACCCGTCATTTGGGCAATCATTTTATAGTTCGATCAAATCATTTCTGCCATATATTATTTATCATATATGAACCATCATATACTCCATGCCATATGGCATCGCTTTGTATGTGTGTGTGTGTGTGCATGTGGCGTCGAAGGAATTGAACAATTTTGATTTTTATCTTCATTTAATAAATGTGTTAATTTATTTTTATGCGAGCCAAATTGCTGGCAATTAGCATGTCCATGTTGGCAACGAGCCAGCCCGAGATCTGCCCATGGCGCACGGAAACAGAGAGCCGTTTTGGAGTCACCTGTCTGCGCAAGCAAGGGCTTGCAACATATGCCACTCCTGACGAAAGCTCTCTCACTCTCTCTCGCCTCTCTCTCTCTGTGTGTGTGTGTGTGTAAAAGCTCTCAACAAAATTGATATTTTTCTCAACTTGTGCTGTGCTTTTCTTCGTTTCTTCTTCGTGATAATTCCAATGTAAAATTCTTTATTCGATCTATGGCTTCGTGGAGTTGGAGGAGCAATATGAGCCATCGAATTTTTAAAAACAGGCCAACATCGGAGTAGCCCGCCCTCGCGTCTCTTACAGACGCTCGAGTCTTAA
Organism: Chymomyza procnemis; assembly: GCA_035046065.1. Classification (NCBI taxonomy): domain Eukaryota; kingdom Metazoa; phylum Arthropoda; class Insecta; order Diptera; family Drosophilidae; genus Chymomyza; species Chymomyza procnemis. The sequence continues at coordinate 1,357,906 of JAWNOJ010000023.1, read as the reverse complement.
AATTTTCTCTAAATATTTGCCATGCATAAAATGCAAATATTTTTTGTGAAAAAAAATATTTTTCGTATTATTTTAAACAATTGTTTTTGTTTACTTTTTAAGCAAGCGCTAATTATGCCAACTAGAACTAGAACTCGGATTTGTATATCTTACAGATCTTGTACTTTAGTTATTAAAATAGCAATGACAATAAATCCCATAAATATATTTAGTAGTAAAGTTTGTGTAACACTTGGTGCCGAGTACGTTTCGTAGATATCTAACCACGTGTCGATCTTAGGTGCTATACAAATAGTTTTTATCGTGTGCAGTGAGTTAATAATAATCGAACTTTAGTTAAAAATAAACTGCAACTATTAGATGTACGCTTAAATCTGAAATTTATTAAATTACTTACTGTTTATTAGCATTGTCGTCGCTGGGTTTCGGGCCGGAGCTTGTATCATAGAAAGACAATTTGCGATTAGCGAAAACCAAATTTAAAAGCGGAGGAGTGCGAAGTTTTTTCTATAAAAAAAAAACAATAAATAAAATAATATTTAAAAGGATTGTGAAAACCAATTGCAGCAGTATTCAATAGTTAAAAAAATTAAAATCTGTTAAAATCTTATATATTACTTCATTAATATTTAATTCATTTGTGCTGAGCATAAGTACTTTAAATTATAGCTAGAAATAGTATGCTATTATTTTTATGAGAACCTAATTAATTTCAACAACCGTGTAAGATGCTAAAAAACTACTATTTAGATGGATTTATCGCAATTTTTCTCTTGCTGAGTGCGTCAAACACAGCTTTTCAAAAATTGAGCTCCGCCGCTTTAACACGCAGCCCAACTTCTGAGCCATATGTCCTTGATGAAGGAGTCAATAAGTATTTTTAGATATATAGAACTATAAAATTCTCGTTAAAATATAAACGTGAATATACAAATCGTTTTCATTTTTCCAATTTGCAATGTTTAGAAATAAGGTAAGATTTTATATAAGCGAATTAAGCTGTAATAATATTGCCTTTGGAAAAAAGTATTAAGAAAAGTAATAACTGAAGTAACAATGTGGAATTATTGAGACGTTTTCTAACCTTAAACAGTATCTGATCTACAAAATTTTGTTTAGTAAATAAAATTAAGATGAATTGTTAAATATAATAATGGATACTTAAATGCAATCTCGCAAATCTCGCAAATGATTGTTAATGGGTTATTCAATACGATCGGTACATAATAAAAAAATTTTTTTTTAATTCTAACAGAAGCGAACACTTTTGTGTCATTTTTCGAGTTTCGATGTGTGAAACCAACAACTCTTTCTCTTAATGACACTTAGCACATTTAAAACGATAGCTCATTTTGATAAAAAGAATTCTGTACAATTCTTTGAAAGAATTAACTAATTTTTAAAAACTCTGAATTTTACAATTAAAGATAAAAAGTTTATATTTACTTTTTATTTGTGAATATAATTGACTTTTAATAATGCGGGGGCACCCTGCTCTAGGTTGAATAATACATACATGCATAAATTATAGATATCGTCGAATACGAATATCTTGTGTGACTCTAAAAATTTTTTTTTACACGAATCGAAGTGAAATGAAACCACAGTAAGGCTTTATTGTTTTACATAAGGATCGTAAGAAATAAACTCATTTCTTATAATAATAACATTTGACAAAGGTTATTCCGAAAGTTATTTGCTGTGAAGCGAATCCGAAGTTGTTGCAGAATTGACACAATACGCACAAATGAGACTTTTGCGGTTATGTGTCCAAAAATAGTAGTTTTTCTTATTATTGAGGTTATGTATAAGGTGAAAAAAATGGTTTGTGTCGGTCTACCCAGTTAGCTATTGCAACTTTGCACCCATTGATCTCATTTTGACCTTTAATTTGTTTTTATGGCATTTATGTTATTTATAGGGAATCGATCGAAATGTAATTTCAACGAAAGATTACACATTCGCTTTCTGTTCTTAGGAATAACAGTTTTTACTTTCACACTTCATCATGCCAAGAATCAAGTAACTAATCACAGAAAACAAAAATTAAAAACTAATACCCTGTTCTGAATTTTTTAAACTTTTACAAACATATAATTAATTTATATTTTTTTTAATTTATAATATTTACCAAATGCACAGATGAATATTTATAATATTAAAGTAATTTACTTTCCGTGAAAATTTCAATTTAGTTGATCAAATCTGACCAAATATTTGCATGTATTTAGGAATATTTTTGCCATTTTACGTATAGAAATCGCATACTTCATGTTCTGACAACGTAAAACCAGTACTCAATCAAGCCCATCAATGATTTCTCTTTAATATGATTGATCTAATTGAAAATTAATAATATTCAATTTATAAAAAAAAAACTTTGAAAAACTACTACATTATTAATTGGGTTTCGAGTCATATTCAATAAATTTTGCAAAGAAACCGTTTCTTTCACCGATTTGCGCTATGCGTTGGATAAAGTGCTTGAAAAACATTTGAGTGCTTAATAAGGTTTTGTTACTTTTGTAAACAACGATAAATTATTCTTCGGAAACCTTTTGATTTTTTTTAGGGGTTGTGCAAATCAATCCCATGTAAGCTATGTCATTGTACCAACCCCGATATCAAAAAACTGAAATACACTTGAATCCCCTGCGAATCCATCAGCCGCCTCTGAGAATTCGCCAATCACACAGACCGATGGATAGACATGAGAAGATCATCTTTCAAGTTAATTCAAGTAAGATAGAAAAAAGAAAATTTAACCAAACATTATTTTTATACTAAGTTACAAGTTTGTTCTTGGAACCTAGAAAAAATCGTCATATTTTGTTTATTATTTGTTAAGAATTGGATTATTTACGAAGTGCTTTCAAACGCCTCTAAAGGAGTCGCATTTGTTGTGTAATACCCATATATCGGGTATAAATGACTTTGATAATACATAACTTTTCTGAATATAATGCTTAAGTTTTCTTATCAGTGATTGAAAAACTTTTATATGTAATATATTCTCTATGGAAACCATACGCAATACAATATTACATCAACAGATTCTAACGCAATACTTGAAAGTCTTTAAGTACCGAAATGAGTCTCAATATCATGAAATCCAAAAAATTTTTTTCGCAGGTATTTCTTATAAATTTCTTTCCATTGACCATGCTGTCAGCGCTCCATACAGATATCTATATTAATAGCTGTTCCAATAGAAAGGAGCTTTATAGATTATAGCCGAATTCGAACGTTTGTCTCTTTGTAATTACAAATAGCTGACAGGCGCGAAATCGAACCAGCCGGGTTTAGATTGGAGTGAGCTAACGACAGCCACGAAATATGATGAAGTCAACTGTTTTTAATCAAATTTGCTGGGAGTACTAAAATATTTTTACCAAAGTTAGTCAGCCAATTTTGACGTCAAACTGTTGGGTGCAGATTTTAGTTCAATATCTTTGTTAACAACTGAATTCTTTCAACACGAATTTTGCACCACATCACAAAAATAAATAAATAAAGAACATACACTACGGGTGGGGACTTTTTTGAAGAGGGCGAAATAGATTTAGAAGAATAAATAAATATTTTTGCTATATAGACAAATTCCTGGTATTTTTTGCCCACAGTACCTCAATGTATAAGGATGGCAGAAATATAACACAAATGAATGTTTGTTTTATTATTTGATGGTTTGACCTACAATTATATTGCATAATTTTCTTTCCTCGACCACTGTGCTTGGAACAGTGAACAACTAGAGCCTAAAATAATTATTAGTTCAATATATTGGGTTACCACAATAGAATAGGACATGATGTCATCATCTGGCCAGTTGTGTTATTTTTTGTGGTCTTTGTTTTGGGAAGGAGCGCCACTAAAGTGTAGCGACTCTTTTAAATTAAATTAATATATTTAATTAACTGAAAAATCCCTTAAAAAAAAACAAATGCCTGTTGACAGCGGGGTGTGAACTTGTCAATTGATTGCACAAATACGGGAGAGCAGCCTGGTCAAGTATACCAACTTAAAGTTGTGGAATATTTTGACTTTTGGTCAAGTTTTGCCTCTTTTTCTTCTTGTGTGTTACCAAATGTGATTCACGTGATCGTTGTTTTTGCTTATAAAGCTATACGAATAGAGATAGCAGCTGTGCCAAAGTAAATAGACAAGCGATAAAAATCTTGGAATCTTTTCGGTAGAATAACCAAATTAAATTACGGGCTCTAACATGCTTATTGATCTGCGAAGTATTCACAAACGTCTCCCTATAGCTAAGTATACACTCATACAAACTTCGCGCTTGAAGCCAACGAATGCATTAGTGTAGTCACAAGCTAAGAGATCTGGTTTTATTCCGATCCAAGAAATTTCTTTTCATTTTGATGGACAGCTGATGAGCAAAAAGCAAAAACGATTTGTTTTTCTGAGAGATTTATATATTTCACAGATTCAGACATTCGGCATGTGGGCTGGTGTGTGTGTTAGGGGCTTGTTTGTCATATTTTGGCAACTATCCCAATGTACATTATATTTATATAATTGTTATTTATACCATATAGCTATATATTTATCCATATATGAATGAGTTAAGGTACATGCATATAGTATATATGTATGTATGTATATATATGACATATATACACTTAACACTTCTACATATTTATATTTGTTTTCGTTCCCCATGGCAACGGCTCCCCTGTCAACAAGACGCAAGCATTCATCGAATTTTTGGTGCAAATTAGAGATGACAGTATCTAGTGTAAGAGAAATTAATCCAGTTTGATCAAATTTCTGCCTAGATGTAGCTCTTCAAAAGGCCATTTCGTTTCGCTTCGGATTTTTTATTGGAATTTATTGTTAACACAATTAAATTATTTTTGTTTGTATTAAAAAAATATGTTAGCTCAGAATTTTACATATCATTATCATTAATTGTTGTAGATATTTTACTACTTTTATGTTGAATTTTTGATATGCTTGCTTATTTCGTAGCAGTAGTCAAGAATAAAAAATCAACAGAATATGCAAAACAATGGCATTGGTTTTTTCGTGAGTCTAGAGCCAGTCAGCATAACACCATACTTGTCACTCTACGGGTTTTCCGATAGGAGTCACCGCACTCGTACGTCAACGCTTATGCCGGCAAAGTCTAGACTGTTTGATTGTTTGAAACTGTGTCGTATGAAGAATTGGACTTTAATTTATTTAGACGAGACTTGTTATACGATATGCAAGTAGTTAATTTCAACATGCACAAATCTTAATCATCATTTTTCCAGTAGCGACACTAGACTTAACAGATCAGATAAGATAAACAAAATTTAGCAGAGAACATGTGATGATAAGATTTCATTTTCCGGCACGTAACTGCTGTCTCATACCATGGAATATTCTTATCTATGATATGGCTTGTTGTCAGCCCTTAGCACCGCAAAAAGATTATGAAATTAACTTTTGATAATAGCATAACCGCAAAACTTCGTCATATCTATGATATGTCGGCAATCTACAACGAATTTTAAACATAAGTTTAACGCAAGTTTGGTCATGCTAAACGATACATTAAAAATCGATTAAAAAGTATCGTTGTATATTTTTAGAATCGTTTGCTGTACTCAGCTATTGCGTATTTAAAAAAAAAAAAACAAATTCTTTAGAAATTGAACGCATTTACTGAATTGCAGAAGAGAAAAAAACCAGCCCACGCAAATACTTATCCCTACAAACACACAAATAAATTATGTTTATATAAAAAGTATGTACATATGTGCATATATTTATAGCTACAAGTAGCGGATTAGGCGTTTTTGGATTTCGTACACATTTCAATAAAAATATAATTGTCGAAAAAACGAAATTGTTTTTTTAAACAATGGATTAACTTTAGGCCTAAAATTTGTTTAGATTACTAAAAATCTTTGACCTAAACTTAAACGTTCAATTCAACACAAATTTTTAAATTCCAAAAATGATCGTAGTTCACACTTAGATAAGATACTAAGAATCTCTTTAGAGTCGAGTATTAAGGTACAGAGTTTAAACGATTTGCAATTATTGTGAACCAATTTTTCACCAAAAACTACAATTGAAAGGTTCTTAAGTTTGAAAAATTCTGTGACACCTTCATAATTTCTAGAAAATCAATCTTCTAAAAATGTGAATTTTACTTAGGATACATACAAACTTTCCAAGGTGATTAACGATTAAAAAATTTACCGTACCGTTGTTAAGAGCCGATTTTTCACCAAAAGTTTCAATTTAAAAGCACATATTTAAACAATAAACCAAATTCTTTGGGCCTGACGCGGGGCGTTTGTAGCTGATACCACAAGCAAATGCGGCACTGAGCCACAAGTATAAACTAACAAAATTATGACAATATTAAATGCGCATAAACGCAACTTACTTCCTGAAAATGTAAAAAATACCTGATGACAACAACAAATATCCTTTAGGATTTAATGCGACCATTAAATGGAGCCCAACCCCCAAATCGATTCTGAAATATCTGACATTAAGAATACACCGTTACTGTGTATGTGTATTCGGTTGAATCAAATCAGCTGTGCCTTGAAAATTATGAATTTTACTCACCTCGTTTGCAATTTTCTCCTGCAGTTGCTTGCCCGTATGGCCGAATTTTGCGCGATTTACAAACTCCTGCTGATAGTCTAAACTGATATTATTACGACTAACCAATTCAGCCTGCTCTTGCTCCAACGCCTTTGCTGTTGCTTTAAAGCGTAGCCCCAACCCCGGGCCATTGACCAGCGTGTTCCCAGCCGCGTTACACTTCAACAAACGGAAAGACACCAGCGTTGGAACACCTTTAAACATTATCACAATAAGACTTTTGGCTAATTATTCGAACTGGCTTAAATAAAGTTTTTGTCGTTTTTTTTTTTGCTGAATTTTTTTTGGTTTTTTTTTGTACTGGATTTGTTTTGGTTAACACTCCGTTGTTATGTACTTCAAATCGAAAAAAATCACTTTATTGTCGCCGTCGTCGTCGTTACTTGTTTGCCGTCGTCCGTGGTCTGCACATGCGTTCTCTACGGCTTTTCAGTGTGTACTGCTAGTTGGTCGTTTATGGATGGTGGTGCGCTATGAGCATCGTAGCTAAAGCAGACCAAGTATAATCGGTATAATGCGTGTGCACCGGCGGCCTTCGCATCTTTTATTGTGGGGTTTGCCTCAACCAGCAGTAGCGAGTGAGTAAGCAACGCCAACCACGAAACCACCAACCGGCTAAGCGCAGAGTTCTCAAAGAGAGCGCTCCGTACAGACACACATTAAGGGGGGGACTTTAGCGAAACTGCCATACCAACTCGCTCTCGTTATAACGCGAGCGCCAAAATTAACCACGTGCGATAAACTTAAAGGTGCTGCTTGTGACGCGTCTCTTTTTTTTTTTAGGGGGCTCGTCCGTTGGCTTTCTTGGCGTAGTTGCGCACATGTTTTAGTATTCCGGTTGGCGACGCAGCTGCTGCGCATTTTATGTTTAAGTGTGAACATTTTTATATTTGTAAACTTTATTTTCTTAAAAAAAACATTCAACATATTTAACAAAGTGAATTTTACTCGCTTAAGGGTATGACATTAAAGAGTACGGACATAAATTGAAGATAATCCTCCTGCACAAGCTGCACTTTTGATAGCTCGCAGTAGCGTGGCTCTATGTCTGGTTCAAAATAACGTATTTCCGTCGGCGTTGCTTCATCTTCCACGTAGGACTCGGCCACATCATGACCAACACACATGCGCTTGCGGTTTTCCAGCTGGTTGGCATCTTGGCCACCACTGCTGACTGCTCGCAACGGGGTCGTCGCTGGCGAGCGTGTTATTTCAGCACTTGGCTGATTGGGTGTGGATGCAGTTGCAATGGCAACAGGCTGCCTATTGTCTGCTAGTTGGCTTTGTGGGGCCGCAATTGGACTAAACTCGCGCGACATTTCAAAATTGTGTGGACTGCTTGTAGTTGCACGGTATTGCTGCTGCTGCTGTAGATGCAGCCTTCGTACAACGTTTACGCGCAGCTCATTATTTAAACTTGGGCGTCGTACCACGTCACTGCTAGAGGAACGTGTACTCATTGCTGTGCTACAACTTGTGGCGCTTTTGGTATGTGTTAAAGAGTTGGCCGACAGTCTTACTAAACCATGCTTGCGTCGCAACCATTGAGAACGTCCAACGCGGTAATCAACCAGCACTTTGCGTCTTACATACTCATGAAAAGTGAGCAACTCACTGCTAATGTCCCGGCGCATAATCTGCTTCCATCGCGAATCTAACTCAGTTGAGCGTATAACAAAAATACTTTGCGAGGCCACTAGCATTAACAGATGCTCCAAAGCAACAAGGCACAATTGTGCATCGAGATTTGACAGTAGTTCATTGGAAGGGCAGGAGGCTGATAAACTCGGCGTAACTGAGATGGATTTTGAAAAAGTGCGCTCGCTTCGGCTACTGATAGTATCGCTTTCCCTCTGTTGCTGAGGACTACCAATAGTTTCGCTTTCTTCCACTGTAGTAGGCAGTGTATTCAGGGTAACTTCATGAAATATATTATTTTGCTAAAAAGATAAGGATTACAATTAGTGAAAATTTAATTAATTTGCAATTTGAAGCATATTACCGCATTGAGTGCCTTGACATAAATGGTCACCATGTTTAGAACCATTCCAAATGTAAGCGTTAAGGAATTTTCGTTTAATTTTGCTGCTCCAAACTTAACATCAAGTACTAAATCCCATTTGGTAGGTTCATAGACGTTGGAGCATAATAAATCCAGCAAATCAGGACTAATCTTTTGCAATGCCTTGGCACAGTATATTATTATTTCCGTAAGGCTGCAAAAAACGATTATTCGTTTAATAAAATTTTAACGCATATTTTAAAAATAAGTCCACTTAAAAAGCGCTTTGTATATTAAGGGGCTCTAATAACATCTAAGAGTTAAATATTTATATTCAGCGGCTTGATCATATTTAAACTAAGAATTGTTTGTACGGTTATCGGTATGCTCTTTCATTGCATTTTTCGTATTAAATGGATTTACTATAAAGACGACCTACTCTGGTCTTTTTGAATGGGGTTTCCAACCTCAGCGTTATGTGAGAAACATGGAACTTACTTATTGCAGGCCGTTATGATTTCAGCATTCACTTCAACTGGCTCAGAAGTGCGAAACACTTGCAGCCGCGAGCCCCTTTCGTCTAGCAAGCATCTTAAATTGCGTTGTTGATGAAACATGGACATGCAATGACACATAAGACTTTGCACTGCTTTCTGTTGGTTAAAATTGGAAAATTATCATTACATAATTAGCAAGGTTTTCTTGAAACTATTACCATTATATTGAGTAGCGAGTCGCAGTGATGTTCCTTCCATTCCTCACGATGCTCGGTTAAACTGGCCACAAGCGTTATAGCTGCTTTTATTAACTTCATTGCAGTTGGTTCTAATGACTGCTTACCCAGCAACAGTGCGTCTATCAAGTAAGTCTCGTGTACGCCTATGAATTGCAACACTTCTTTAAGAAAGCATTTCTTATGCTTTTCATAGATTATATGTACGAGTTCAATTCCGCGTGAATATATGGGCCACCATTGTTCCGGTGTCCACTCATCCGTTGCCGGCTTACTAAACTCGTACTTTGACTGAAGAACATCTCGCGGAGGTAGTAGCTTTAGCCACAGATGTTCACCAATGTCACAATGCAAGAACTCCACCGAGCAATGACTCTTGGCGAACACAATAAGCACGTCCAATAATTGTACGCTTAGTACGCGCTTACTATGCAAGTGTATCGTATGGGAAATACATCGAAGCAGTCTTTGGAATAAACGCACAGACACAAAAGGAAGATCCCAATTTGCGGGTCCATCAGTGTTAAAAATATTCGCCACGGCCTTGAGCAAATTTAAGCATAAAATCAATGAGTTTGCGGATGAGTTAGACTCCGACTCATTACTAGCTGTTAACGGCTGCTGTTGATCAAGGTTTACCGATTTTTCCATATACTGCAGCTCTGTGCAAATTATCCTAACCACAGAGTCAAGAAAACGTAACGCAATGGCCGAGTCTTTTATAAGTAAGTTTGTATTAAGATGTACGCATCTGGTAATAATTGCCAGAGTTGCTTCTTTGGCGCGCACATGTAAGTCTTCATAGCATGCGCAAATGCGGTTCATCAGTTGCAGCAGTTGTTCCATCAATTCCCGATCTTCTTGATCAGTGCTTGTGTAAGATTGCTTAAAGTTCATCAATATGAAAACATAAAGCTCGGTAAGCATTATGAATGGTCGCATGTCGTCCAAATAGTTGGCACGATCTACCAACACAATTAAGCACTTCTGGGCAAGCAATTTTAGCTGTGCATTCGGTATGAATACAAAATTTGGCTGTTTTTTAAATAAAACCACAATAAGATCCTTAAAAGATTGTAAGCAACAAATCCAATCGGGTAGTTCTTCGCCTGAAGATGCAGCTACAGGCACTTTGGGCATATTGAATACATAATTAAGCCATGGCTCAAAGCATTTTGGTTCGAAGAATTTTGTCAGAACTCCTTTCAGTTCAGCATTTGCTTTATCGCCCGAGCAGTATACTTCAATGGACACAATGTTGAGCAACTGCGTGTAGATGCGCACATTGGATTGAAGCTCGCTGAACAATGGTGTGCAGAGGTTTTCCCAAAATTCTGGCTGAGTAAGCAATTCGTTGACCAACATTTGCAGATTATGCTTCCATAATGAGTGAAAGATGTTCATAATCTTGCTGGGCAGAGTCTCGCGAATTGTAAGCGGTTCGGCTTTGAGAGCATAAAGAAATTCCTTCATGTAGCTGACTATGCTTTCGCCAATGTTAGGTGTTAGTTCTTTACCAAAAAACGAACGTTTACTATGGGTATAATTTACCTTGAAGAAGGCCTCGGTAACACCTGGTTGCTTTGCTATACAGGCGTCCACCAGTTCTAGTATTGCAATTTTAATTGAGTCGCTCTGCAGTTCATCGGGCAACTTTTGCATAAATGTTAATCTGATTTGGTCAGCCTCCATATCGAGACAAGCTAGCAAGGACATATTAAACTCCAGAGCAATGCGTTTAAGCAAGCGACATGATAGAATTGGAAGCCATCGATCGAATATGTTGCTCATGTAACTACATACAATTGGTATAATTCTTAAAGTATCCCGCTGCTTGGGTTGCGTACAGATTAGGGCTTCCAGCGGTGAGAGCGCATTGCCGCTATATACAAAATCCTTTATCGTAAGTAGTTGCATTAATATGCGCATAGAAAGGCGCACCAGCATCATCAACCCATACGGTTGCTGATGCATCCAATTCGTTTCTAGTTCCATGCTGTACTGCACAAATCCGTTGCCTACTCCTACAAATCTTTAAAACGCAAAAAATATTATTGCTTATTTCATATTAAAAATCGGCTACTTACCTTAGTAAAATCAATCCATTCTCAAGATTTAACAAGGAGTAAATGCACACATTACGCAGAAATTCACGATGCTGCTTTACGGCAGGTGTACAACTTGGATCCGGGCTAGTAGAGATTAAATCCAGTATGTCGGAAATAAAACTTAATATTTCGAAGTAAATCTTATTTTTTTCCCCTTGCGATTTAAAGTGCCAAGTGTGTAGATGCGGAAAAACATCACGAAGTAAAAATATTAGACCTGGGATTTCCACTTGAGCATAACGATACCTCTTTAGCTTAGTATATGTTCGCAGGAAGCACAGATATGCGAAAAGAAAATCATAACGTTCGTGTTTCTTTTCCACATTGTCAATAAGCGAGCCCAGGAAACGTGACTCATAGCTTACAGCACTGGCATATAATTTGTAGTCGCTGAGTGTCTCGATGTTTATGAATGGTAGGATATGCAAATTGCTGACCCGCATGAATATTTCCTCATCGACCAGTGGCAGCAGTGCGGTACAGACGTTTAGGCAGCTGCAGAGTAGTGCAACTGGTGGATACTGGACAGTTTTAAACTTATTGAGTAGGTCAATGCACATTTCCGTTGGATGTACCATTTCTGAACTAATTTCAGCAATAGATTGTGTGCGTTGCAAAGCACATTCCAGATATTTAAGTCCGGACTCCACTCGTTGTATGCGTTCGTTTGAATCAAAGTCTCCGTGAAGATGCACCGTTTCACGCAAAAGACAATTAATCTCGTGATGCAGTGAGTTGAAGAAGTTAGCGCAAGTGCGAAAGTGCAAGTAACAACCAGTACTATGTTGAACAGCTCTACAAGTGGTTCCAGCGGTAAGGGTAAAATCAATGCCTGGAAAAGGACGCACGCTTTCAGTTAATTCAAATTCGTCTGGACCAAGTTCGTTAAGCTTGTGCTCTCGATCATCGTACATAGTAGTAAGAACAGGCAAGCACTCAAATTGACTTTTGATCTGTTAATATATGAAACGTGTAAGTCTTTATACATAAAAAGTTAATTGGTCTTTTAAACTTACGTAGTTGGTTTGACCTCCTTTGCAAAGGGCCTGACCCATTTTAGCCAAGTTTGTAAATTGCAGCGGAAAATTCTCCAACAAAGTGTTATACAACGAACGCACACCGTCATCTACAAAATTACATTTTTAACTCTTCAAGTTGGAATCAATCATGCAACACTTACCATCCCTACTGCAGAAGTTTTTAGCCAACTGTGGCCATGATATTAGTTCACATAGCAGTTCATATATGCCCTCAAAACGTGCACAGCTGCCATCGCCGTCAAAGAGATCACACATATAATTTAGTTGGTTATAGATGGTCTTGCGCACGATCCGGGAGAGATGGCTGTCATCGGCGAACATTAAATTTTTCGCAATGGCATGAAGTTGCACAAAACATTTGAGGTCAACAGCACGCTTTCCCAGTTGCCGACAACGTAAAAGGCTTGATGCATCATCAGCATCGTTTGTACCTCGCAAACGCAACAGCATCCACACCAATAGTAGTGGCCCGTGGCTCATTTGATGATGCATGCTTGAAATGTCAGCGTGCAGATCTTCGATTAGTTTTGCAATTTTTTCTGCGTCAGACTCGGGATTATCAAACTCTAGGCACTTTAAAAGCAATATTGTTTCAGAATGACATAGATTTTTCATCAACTCTTCATGGTAAGGATTTTTTATATCAAGAAAGTTCTGTGCGCGTCCAAACGAATGCTGTTTAAAGAGTGCAAATAGTCGCTTTGTGTCCTCTAGACTCATGGCAACGTGTTCGCTTAGAATCAATAGTATGTGTAGCACTTCATTTATTTCACGAGCGTTGCGTTCAGCCCAACCTGCCACTCTGTCCGCTGCATTAAATGTTTCACCAGTCAACATTTTACGTGGTGGTACATCATTTATGAGGCTATCTAATTGAGCCAGGTAGGATTCGACAAAACATGGAAGAGTTATTTTGTTAACAACCTCACGGTATTGATTGTGGTATGGATGGTTGGCTACGTTGCAAAAAACGAGCAGATTCTTAACAATCTTCAGTACTATCATGCGCTCTAGTGAGTAGTAGTGGCGAATATCCTCTAATAACTTGGCCATGTTTGTCTCGGTGGAAATAAGCTGCGTGAGTAAGCTGGCAGAACCACGATACTCTTTGGTTAAATAATAGCATAATATCTCCCAGCATTGTGTCGACTCTAGATTAAGCAAATCTTGCAATCTCTCTGTGAAGGGCAAAAGTTTCTCTTGATTTTTCTGCTTAAGCAGAACCGATAATTGTACATTGGATGCGCTTTTCGCCTTAAATTGCAGTAAGCCTGCTCGTAATTCAGAGGTCACATTAAGCAATTCCTGCCGAACAATATCCTCCGGCGTCTCGTAATGTATGCCAGAAACCATTTGCCACAGGCGCTTCCAGTCATTACTGCAATGTGGTACGTGAATCAACCGCTCGATTTTGATTTCAAACACCTTAATACTTACATGACGTATTTCTCCGCAAGAGGTGCCATACTATTGTGGTCTGTTTATTTAAATAAATTGTGCAAAATTATTAAAAACAAATTATTTTCCACGCGCTGTTTCGCGGCTTTTCGTTAGGGTTTGTTGCGTTATCGAGCCATATGCTGCTGCTGTTGCAGTAAACATGCCGCACATCGATATGTATGCAAAAGTAACATCGATATTTTCTCGATGATGTATCGATACAAGTTGCATATGTAGTTTCATTTTGTAATAATCGTTTTAGCAGCAGAGGCAATTGGTTTTTGAAACCAATTAATCCTACAGTTTTTCTTTTATAATCATTTTTAATAAAATAAGATTACACAAGAAGTATTTTCTTTTGAATGACTCTATGACGTTTTATTTCCTGGCTATTCATTAAATATTATATAGTTAAGTTACATTTATAAACCATAAAAAAAATTATTATTTGTTTGATTGTTTTATGTTCTCTTTGACAATTAAGGTCAGAGGTATTTGGAAAAACTACCTCAACATTTATATAATTGCAACCGTCAATCAGTCTATTTTATCTATATAGTACATAAAGCTAGTTTGTAAAATTGTACAATAATAGCGTATTAAACAAAATCTTTTTATTTTCAAATCAAATGAAATAAGTTTAGTTTCTAAAGATTTAATTTGTGATAAGCAGCCTAAGAGTTCGATTTTAATTTCAATTACTGCGCAGATGTCGACCTTTGTATGCATAACCATAACCACTACAATAGCCGCATTACAGTCTCTGTTCTAGATACTACTATTGCCTAGTGACTATGCAGGCACAGCAGCTTCCTACAGATCTGAGTCCTGAAAGCTGTCAAGAGAGCGCCTTTTTACGAGAGCGTAGGCGCACAACAATTTCCCATTGCTTGAATTTCTGCTGCCATTGAATTGTGTTCTTAGTAGCAGAAAACTATTGATAGCAAGCAGGTCTAATGTTATATTAAGTGTGCAATATTTAAATATAAAAAAGTAATCTGCGTTAGTACTATATAAAATAATCAGAATGGCTCAAATTGTGGCGAATGGTGTCAACTCTGCCAATAATAATACCAACATTGATGAAAATGAACGTAAGTTTAAGTTTTAAATTGTTTAACTATGTTTAACTTGAAACTTTATTCGAGTTGTGGGTGAAAATGTATGTATCTGTAAGTTATGGCGGAGGCTGCGGCTGTGACTATGCGTCAGCAGCGCTAGCATCCTTGCTGTGTTGGGTGTGGGGTAGCTAAGTTGTGGGGTGGTTGTGGTTGGGCGGTAAGTGGGCACAAAATGGCGAGTGCCAAATGAGAGAGAAGCTCGATTGTATAAGGGCGCGAGAGTAGCAAATGTCCTTGTTTTGAATGTAGCACGCAACAGGTAGGCAAGCCAAATTGCACAGAATATGCAGTATTTATGCATTTAATTGAGTAAATTTGATTTTCATATTTGTAGCATATCAAATCAGCGACGATGACCTTGAAGACCTCGACGATGAGTGCTTGCTGGAGGAGTCCGAGCTACCTGGTGGTGCCAATATGGGACGTGGACCATATGAACGCGCCTGGACGACTGAAGCAACACGTGCGCTTATACATATTCGTGGACCTATGGAAGGAAGTTTTACTGAGGGCAGGCAGAAACGCACAGCCTTGTGGCTGCATTGCACCCGCCAACTGCAGAGGTTGGGCTTCCGATATAGCGCTGCAAAAGTGCAGAAAAAGTGGCACAACATATTAATTACTTACAACAAGAATCTAAGCAAGAAATATGTCTCTGGCTATGTTCACTGGGAGTTCTTTGAGGAGATGTTCAAATACTTGCAGGGCAAAAAGGCCGATTTTGATATGCAAATGCAACCTACACAGTCGCAACAGCTGCCAGCGCAGCAGTCACAAAAGCTGCAATCGTCTCAGACACATCAGCAGACCGAGCAACAGCAGGAATCACAGCAGTCGAAGCAGGAAAATGAGCAATTTACTCCAGGCAAATTTCAAAAGACTTTGCAAATAACGCAACAAACACATGCACAAGCCACAGGCCAGCAGCAAATTAAGGATGCACATCCTTACATAACGCCAGTAGATGATGTGCTATTGCAGCCGCAAATACAATTGGATACCAAGTCAAACGATGAATTTGATGAGGATAGCAACAGCATGTCGGCCGAGGTGCGTCAACCCAAACTGGAGTATGATGCCGAACAAACTGCCAGCACCATGCAGGATCCCAATGATAGCAATCAGATGGCTCTAAACCATACAGACGACAGCTGGTGGAAGGATTATTTTGAGCGCAAGTTGGATGTGGAACGTGAGAAAATGGAGCTACAGCGCAGCTTGCAACGTGAACAAGTTCAAATTCAAAAAATGTCACTCGTGCAGCAGGAGCGTATTGAGCGCATGAAAATCGATGCCATCAACAGTCTAACTGCAACACTTCAAAAACTAGTAGAGGCCAAATGTAGACGCGCCTGAGCCTCTCTAGGCGGATCAACTTAATCTTAACTACTTCATATTTATTTCAAATAAGTTTAAAGCATATCTTGGGTATTTAATGTAATCTCTGTCTGTGTAAATACAATTTGGACAAACTGTGTGTAACTACATTTGCCAATTCACTTCGAGCACAGTAGCAATGGAGCTGTTGTGTGGGTTTGGTGTGTGCTGCAGACCATAGCTTAGACGCCACAAATCACTGGGGAAAACAAGGCTCTCACCTGCAATCAGACGCAAACTTAAACTGGGACACACATCATTGCTACACGGTAACTTTGGGCGCAGCACAAAATCAAAATGACCGCTAAGTTGCTGCACAAAAATCAAGCCGCGCACGTAGATTTCCTTAATTGGTCTAATAGTGTTTTGTGCCATTAGCAGCCAACTTGAGTAGTAGGGATCCAAATGCACGGGATAATAATAGGGGCGACGAACATAGAGACGAGAGGCCTTGACACTGCTGAACTGACAGTTACGCATTTGCAAGTGCCAAGAGCCTTGCGCTTGTAGTGACCTAATCTTTTGCAGGGCAGCATCTACGTTAAAGATGTGGCGCATTAATAAATTGCTGGAGACATCGCAAGGCTCACTTGTTAGCAGACTGGGTATCCTTTGTTGTATTAGCTGCAATAGTTCATCTAGGCTAAGTTGCACTTGAGTATCTGTCACAATAACAGGCAAACCACGTTCAAGGAATTCCGATTCTAACATGGAATAGCTTACATTCGTTGCAGTGGGTATATTTTCTGTGAAATTAATAAATTGAAGAGTCTTCTTACTAGCTTGGGAATTTTCCACTTACCTAGTGACTCACAGAGCACACAATTTTCCCAGGCTGTTTCATCTGTGTCTAAATACCTTGAATTTGCATACTCCTCGCGCAATTCCGAAGCACGTTCAATTAAGCATTTTGCATTATAATAAGGTGTCCAGTTCCAAATGTGCAACACTTGTATCAGCAAACTGCGACCCACTGTACTAGCACTCCAAGAGAATATCTCAAAGTATGTCCAAAGCGTATATATAACTGCGGCGACTAGTACACCAACCAGTACCCAACGCTTGGCCTGCATTATACGTAATCTCCAAACCAAGGGCTTGCAAACATCCCATAACTCCATTGCATTTAACTGTTTGCTGTACTGCTCCAAGAAATGTTCCAGCTCATCGCGTTTGGTTTCCATGCGTGTGCCACAAAGTGTCCGCTAAGTGCCAGAATTGGTACTAAAATGTACCAGCCAAACCCTCCAACTCAAAGTGTCGACTCCACTTGGTCGGTAGGACCTGCGCTGTGCCTGCTTTCTTATGCGAGCGAGTTGATAAGTAATTTCATTGTAAATCGAATTTTCTAATTCATTGAGCGCCCAGATGTGTTTGTCAGTGATAAGTGCTTTGCCGGGATGTGCACAGTTGAATAGAAAGCTAAGAGAAGCTTGGAGCATGTATATGCGTGTGGTAAAAACCTTTGTAACTTTGTAACAAGGATAACAAAGCTGACACATTGATAATAGTTGCATATTCGCCATATTGGCCCGAAATATTAAGAGCACACAGAAAGAAAGAATATAATTCAAAGATAATCCGTGTACCTAGCCTGGTGGGTGAGCCGTCTTACATCTGGGGCTGGCTAGAAACTTGGGCTAGTATTGAACAGGCTGACAACAGGAAGTGATAGAGAAGCTCTTAGCAAAATATGCCGAAAGATCATCGTTAACCAAGTGGTAGGTTTGTAGAGAGATGGGTCGAATAGACCTGGTTGTTATTATTTAAGACTCAAAGAACAAAAATTGAAAATTCTTTTTGCACAGACTTAAGCAATTCCTGATAGTGGTGGCATTGTGGACTCCAAATGCAGAAGCGATATTCCGATATATCAATTTTATGAATACAAGAACCCCTCTTGCTTTATTTACAATATTCAAGTCCCAATAAAGTTATGCTTTTTTGTTTTAAATTAACAATGTATGTACAGAATATATCTAAACTTTATCTAAAGACAATTCTTTAATGAAAAAAAAACGAAAGAAAGATGAACGCAATGAAGGCATTGAAATGTGATAGCAACGAAATGTCTAGTAAATGAATGAACTTGATTTAGGAATGTAGGATTCAGAGACAGGCGAGGTAAAACGAAAAGTTTAAAGGACAGTGCTTTAAGGATTATGGAAAATTTAAGAACATAGGCTTACAGTTCATAAACAAATACAATTTTTACGGCGCTTCTTCCGAGGGTGAACCTCATCAGATGTCAAGTTTAAGCTAGCAATAATAAGCTGTTAGTTCTAATCTGTGGATGTCTAAAATTTAAATACATTTGATACCAGATTCTAATGTTGCACCAAAATATTTTTATTTCATTTACTGTGTATTTTAAATTATTTTAAAATCTCCTGGAAAATTTGATCTACATGTCCTCATCCGAAGGCGGGAATGGTGGACCATGTGGACGCTTGCAGTTACGGAAATGCTCACGCATATTATTGCATTCTGGTGTATCATTCCAAATGGAGTCCGGGCAGTTCTTAAATGACTTTTTAAAGACACATCCCATTAAAAAGCCAGCGCCATGGGGGCACATGGGTTCACCGTCTGGATGAGGTGGCTGTGGATGTTTATCCATTTTGTCTTTGAATTCAGCCTGCTTATCAACACAGCTTTTAAACGATTCGCTGACGATAGTTTGCAAATCCTCCGAGTCCTTGAGCACTTCATTCAAATAGCTCTTTAGATTCTCCTCGTTCAACTCGTTGTTCACATAAATGCCAGTCTCATTTAGGATGCACGAAGCAAAACACTAATAGAACAATCAATCACATTTGATTTCCAGCTTAGCGGACATTAATAATAATAATAATTTTTTTTACTTACGGGATGATGATGATGATGGTGATGTCTGTGATGATGATGACGGTGATGGCGTTTGCCTTCAGAGCTCGTTTCTTCTGATGCGTTTAAGGCTGGTGGAGCCATATCATACTGCTGGCATTTTTCTTTTAGCTCTTCAGTTATCATTTCGGGCATGGGACAACAGGTTTTCGGATCCACACGTTCCGGACGTTTGCTGCAATCGACTTCGGCATTTGCAATAGTCTGTTTAGTATAGATTCTTCTTAAAATAAGTTTGGCATTAATCTTCCAAAAGTCCCTACCAGATAGAGCCCCAAAAGAAAAAATAAAAGTTGAGTTTTTATGAACATTTCGTATGCGCATTCACTGTAACTGGTCAAAAAATACTTTCGACTGTTTCATTATTTTACCAGCCGTTGGTTTTTATAGATGATGCGCCATCCTAGCCCTCTGAAAATGTGATTTTTTTTTTTTTTTTTTTGAAAATGTCACGATATTTTGCCTTGGTATAGGTGGCATCATTTACGGCGTGTGAAGCCCAATTACTGTTTTTTGCCAGATTATGAATAACATTTGAATGTAATTTAATTATTATTGTACAAAACAAAGTGTTTAATGACAAGAGACCGACTCGGTTCCCCTCGTACGTAATTGTTGGTGGGTTTGGTGGAAGTTGTAGCGATCAGCAGTTTTTTTTTCTTTTTCAACAGTGAATATCAAAGTGATTTTCGATGTTTCCAGCTTGGATTCAAGAACATCCATCGCCTCTACGTCTCGCGTCTAGAAGTAGTTTTTTTATGTTTACTTGATTTTTTTTGGTATGATTTATTTACACCTACAATTGGGATAAAGTATTATTATATGTGCAAGTTTTTATTGTTTAAGTGTTGATTAATGATTAATTATTATTATATTTTTTATTATTTTGTCTCTGTAGTTTATATAGTTTAGAGCGCATGTTTATATCGGCTTTGGAAAGTAAACAAACTACATGAATTTCATTTATTTAT
The DNA here is from genome assembly GCA_035046065.1 of Chymomyza procnemis. Lineage (NCBI taxonomy): Eukaryota > Metazoa > Arthropoda > Insecta > Diptera > Drosophilidae > Chymomyza > Chymomyza procnemis. Next base: position 1,337,598 of record JAWNOJ010000023.1, on the reverse strand, counting down.
GGCTTGTTTAAGGCAAATGCGATAATGAATCAAATACATATATATTTTTTTAATGTTTATATGTATTATTCGAATTAAAGTGAGGGGTTTTTGCACGCAAATGAAGGTGATTAAGCGAAAAACCTAATTTCACAATAACTATTTGGATCACTGCCCAACAGAGAGACACATTTTATACACGGAAATAAATACAGAGTATCAATTGATTCAAAAAAAAACTTAACAACTCACACTTTCTCTAAAGAGATCGCTTTCTAAAAAATTAAAAAAAAAACAAAAAAAATATATTTATGTATTGTATTTCGAAAACTTAATATTAAGATTGCATGTCGAATAAAAGCTAAATTACGCCTTAATGTATGCAGGATAGGGTCTCCGCTCACTAATCTTATCAAAACAAAACTTTAAGTTCTGCCTCGCAAGACAATTATTATTAAAAACCATTTTTAGGGGGGGGGACAGAAATTGAAGCAGCAAATAGCTCCACTTTTCTGTTTTGCAAAAATACTGCATCTTTTATATTTAAGATTTAAGATTTATTTTATTTTCTAAAGGGGTCAAAATTGTTTTTTTAATTGCTGCTCCAGCCAAAACCAAGAAAGCCATGGTATAATATACAACGTGGCGTCATACTCTAAAATATTTTTATTTTAACTTTCGCTGTTTGGAACACTTAGATATGTTGATGAACCGTTCCTTAAAAACACTTGTTGTTTGTGCATTTGTGTTTTCAACATTATGCTAATATTAAAATAGTCAAAAACTTACATAAAATTTGTCATAACTAAATTTTGTTGAAAAAATACAATTAAGCTTTCATAATGATTTCATTATGTATGTCTCATTTGTATATTTTCGAGCTGTGGAAATCGCAATTTTTTTTATATTTAATTTGGGAATACAACAAAGTCCAGTTGACCTTAAGATTAAACAATTTGAAAATGTTAAGATTAAGAAATACTAAATGATAACGAGCAAAGTGTAATATAAAACTAATCCGTATCCTTAACCTGATGGGTAATTTTTATAGATATGCATCGCTTCACATCTGGGGCTAGCTAGGAACTTGGATGTACAGTGTAAAAAATGAAAACAGGAAGTAATATAAAGGTTCAGCCATTTCGTAACAAAGACAAAAAAATAAGCGTTGACCAAATTGGGTTTTCATAGTTCGTGATTGGTCAAAGATGCTCGATTTGGCGAATTGAGATGAGTTAAGATAGACGAAAAAATAGTAGATTGAAAAGCCCGTTCATAGGACAGGATATAGTAGAGGTTATTATGATTTACGCATAACACACGAAAAGGATCATGTAATGCATAATTAGATCTATAAAATGGTAAAGCTATAGGTCGAAAATTAAGCCTTATGTTACTCTAGACGGAATGGTAAAAGAAATGTTGTTAGGAAGTGTAATAGAATCAACGAAACTTAGTAAAAGCTTATGCAAAAATACACGCCGTGGCATGTTCTATGATCACTTAGAAGAGGTATTTTTTTAAGATGAAGTCTGCATGAACAGGACGGCAATCGAATGTTCTGATCCCAATATCAACCCCGAAGAGCAAATAATAAAAATTGTTTTTGATCAGACTCAATCAACTTTTGAGTTGGTATTGAGGGCTCCAAACACAAGAGCAACATTCCATAGTTGGTCGGACAAGCGAATAAAAGCAATAACGCCTCTACCTTTATTTACAATGTTGTAAATGTATTTATTATTATTAAATGTATTTATTTATCGAACACCAAGGTCGGACACGCTATGGACGCGTTCCTATGTAAAAGTGACTAAGATTAACGTCGTCTGCATACATAAGGATGCGAGAATGGGAGATGACTTGCGGAAGATCGTTTATAAATGAGTTAAAAAGCAGAGAAATTATATGGAAGTGGACCGTTCAAAGTCATCTGTTGACAACAATGGGGACCAATTAACTTCGAACAAAAATTATTAAGACCTGCAAAATTAGATTTTCGGAAGCAGCGATACCTGCGCACATTGGTGTTTGGCTGAGAATGGATATTACAATAAAATGAAAGAATTATTTGGAATGTCGGGTGGTACGGATCCTCGGGCGAAGAGAGCGGAATCAGAATCAGAAAGTGTTAAACTCTAAAGTATCATTGGCGAAAACAGGGTCAAGCAATCAATTTGAGCAATTGTAGTATTTATTTGGCTCAAAGTTATCAATAAGCCCTGAGACAAAGTCATGATGGCTACATAGAAGGGAATATATAGTTAGAGGTGATACAACTAGTTTAGGTTAGAGCGGTTGCCAAAGGGAATATCCCCTTGGCACACTTAGGCCGAGCACGGCCCATTGTGATGTGATACAACTAAGCCAAGAAAGAATTGGAAGGTTACAATTATTAAGACAATAATTTGGTCCCGTGTACCGAAAAAGTCAGCGACTATACAAATGGCATCGAGATGCTTCAAATATACATCCAGGTCGGAACGGGGTGGTATTTATGAACAGGTTAAATAAATTATGGAGTTGATAATATTTATTTTTACAGCGAGAAACTCAATGTCTACGTTGAAACCGTAATGAATATCATCGTTTCGTATGTATCAGTCTGCATTTGTTATGGTTCTTAGTATTTTAGATTGTTAGTTAGTTTAACTGGAAGGATACTTCTAAATCATACATCCATATGGGGTTATTATGTATTTATATATTATTTGTTTGTTAAAATGTTTCAAAAGTATCAAAAGTTGTTTTTTATTTCAAATCTATTATTTAATATATATTGTTTTCACGTGAGTTTGGATTCTATTCCTCTCCTGTAATACTTTGCACTTGAAACCAGTTTTATAACTTCTTATATGACGTGTTGTGTTTTTCACTGCTGTTAGCTAAAATTGACATTTTCAAGGATCATCTGCAAATGTAGCTATCATCGATCCACGATTAGTTGGCATAGGTATATCTGATGGAAATATTAGGTGTAATATGGGGCCCAAGACGCTGCCTTGTGGTATTCCTGCTGATGATTGCCGAGCATTCATGAAGAAGTATCTGTTATATGACGAAAAATCTCACAGTTAAGTAATTTTTAAGGATATTAAATGTGTTTCATTTATTTCAATATAGATACACATGCTGCGTTCTACTTATTCGTATACCCTTGATGCTTTAGCGACAAGGTTTGGTCTAAGAAAGCTAAACTAATTTAAATTGTGTTATTAAGTCTAATTAATCATACCAATCAATTAATTGTCAAAAGTCTTTACAAAGATTTGTTTTGTTGAAGTTGATAAGATTATTCAAAAGCAGAACAACCTATCTGTTAGAGAACAGTACCAATTTACCCATCGAATCGCAAAGATCACTAAATGAACACATGTAAGAAAATTAATTTCTATCGGAAAAAACTCGATATTAGTAGAGTTATTAAAGATGAAAATCTGAAGATGCAGATGCAGCTTTTTTTTGTGCAAAATGACAGTAGAACGAAAATTTGCACTCTGGCAAAAACTACTGCCCGACATCAAGCCGCACTATGGTAGGAATAAGTTAAGCGTGTTTTAGATACATCTACATAGATATAAACAATTTAATTTGATATATGTATGATTCGCTTTTGCGTCGATCTGCTTGAATACCCAGGACAACGGACGGAGTAAACGGAGCCACGGCATTGGCCTTAAAATAAATTCATGGTCATTCAGCGAACTATAAATAATTTAAAGCCTATAAGCTTTCTATAATTGTTTTTAAAAATTACAATTAATATGATAATGGAAAAACTAGTCGCGAAATATATTACATGTCGACCTTTTAGGCACTTGTAATCAGATGACAAAACATACAATATTGAATCGAAGTGTAAAAAAGACATATAAGGTTGTCAAATATCCGCCTTTTTGTCTTTTGAATTTCGCGGCTATGTACAAAGCGCTACAGAGCTCGTATCTGGCAACACTATACATAATTTGAAAGGTCTTGACATAACCTACAAAACGACGCTACGCATGGTTAGTTTGGATATTTCGTTCAACAGTTATAGACGTGTAAACATGGAGTTCACTAACGCCGAAATTCGCGCTATTTTAAAGTTTTCCTTCGTTAAAGGAAAATCCGATAGAGAAACGTTCCGTGAGATTAATGGTGTTTTGGGGGATGGTACTCTATCACTTCGAACCGCGGAGGAATGGTTTCGACGATTCAGAGCCGGTGAAAACGACACCATGGATAAGCCAGCCGGCGGAAGACCTGTGACGACAAATACCGATCAAATCATGGAATACATCGAGTTAAACCGGCATGTGGCATCTCGTGACATCGCCCAGGAGATGGGAGTTAGTCACCAAACCATTTTAAACCATCTGCAGAAGGATGGATACAAAAAAAAGCTTGATGTTTGGGTGCCGCATGATTTGACGCAAAAAAACCTTCTGGACCGAATCAACGCCTGCGATATGCTGCTGAAACGGAACGAACTCGACCCATTCTTGAAGCGGATGGTGACTGGCGACGAAAAATGGATCACATACGACAATATCAAGCGAAAACGGTCGTGGTCGAAGGCCGGTGAATCGTCCCAAACAGTGGCCAAGCCGGGATTGACCGCCAGGAAGGTTTTGCTGTGTGTTTGGTGGGATTGGAAGGGAATCATCCACTATGAGCTGCTCCCATATGGCCAGACGCTTAATTCTACCATGTACTGCGAACAACTGGACCGCTTGAAGCAGGCGATCGACCAGAAGCGTCCAGAATTGGCCAACAGGAAGGGTGTAGTGTTCCACCAGGACAACGCCAGACCACACACTTCGTTGATGACTCGTCAGAAGCTACGGGAGCTCGGATGGGAGGTTTTATCGCATCCACCATATAGCCCGGACATAGCGCCAAGTGATTACCACCTGTTCCTGTCCATGGCGAATGCCCTTGGTGGTGTAAAGTTGAACTCAAAAGAGGCATGTGAAAAGTGGCTGTCCGAGTTCTTCGCAAATAAGGAGGGGGGCTTCTACGAGGGAGGTATTATGAAGTTGCCGTCTAGATGGAAACAGATTATCGAACAAAACGGCGCATATTTGAACTAAATCCGATCACTGTATCACTTTTTATAAAGCATTGAATAAAGAGCAAAAAAGCGGAAGGGAGATATTTGACAACCTTATATAATAAAAGGCTCAAGAAAAAATATTCCGTATAGAAGTTTTTATTTGATATTCTTAGCCGAATTCTACTGGATAATCATGGCCTAACCGGTGCCACCGATGCTGCTTGCGTTGCTGCCGCGCTGCTGACTGCGCTGCCGCTGCTGTCGTCGTCGTCGTCGTCAGATTGTGTTATTGGTATTACCGCGCAAAATTCACATAAATGCAGACAAGTTTCAGAGCTTTTTCAAATGCATTCGGACAGCGAAAGCGAAACGTGTGAACAAAGTTTTTCTTCACCAAGAAGTAATGTGTGCTCTTATTATTATGGGTCCTCAGAAGAAAGTGACAATTCGAGATTCGGTGGAATCAAAAAACGCGGTAGAAGAGATACCCAGTCGACAGCCGGATATTTTAAGCGATTCCAACCATCAGATTCCGAATACCCAGGGGTTCAGGAGACAATTGCGAAGGAGAAAGGACAGAAAAGGAGGTCCCATTATTCGGAGTCCAGAAACAAGAGTAAGAAAGTAGACGCGAATGAAATCTTGAAATAATTGAGTTGTCTCCCGGAGGATACAACAAGTTTTACGATCTCAACGCCAATTCAGGTCCTCTGGACGGCGGAATTTCTCCTCCATGTGAATACGATATTGGACAATTTAATTTCTCTCTATTTGAAGAAGAGGCAATACGAAGCGATACGACTTATTCACTCAATCTAGGAAAAGCTCCAATATGCCAAGAAATGTGTGATAGGCACTATCTTGCTCATCAGTCACCACGCATGCCACGTCCACGTTGTCCTCGATTGCAACTACTCCAAAAACTCGTGCAGGGTTAATTCTTCATCGACCTCCAAAAACATGTCGGTAGAAGATTCGCTAGGGTTATTCCGAACTGGAAATTAACGATCCAGCATTGGATCAATTTGTCAATCTATCTGCAGAAAGGCGACAGACAGTAGTACATTTACTATAACATAGCCGAGCGAACATGGCTACCAAGTAATAAAGGTAAACATATTCGATTTTTCCAAGATTTTTTACATTGGGTACTGACGCAACTTGGTATGTTATGTGTAGAGAATGCGTCTATAGATGGATAAGTTTTTAATTTTTCTCTAAACAAAAAATTAAAAGCAAAAAAAAAAAATTGTTCAAAACAAAAAATTGTTTGTCGATATATGAAGTTTGCCGCAATTGGATGCGAACAAATAGGGGAAAGCTTATTCCGTTTGTCAATTCTACTCTATAAGTAAAAACTCAAGATGTCGTAGAAAGATGGAAGCCAACTTAATGACATCCAACAGAAACTATTTATGGTAATTTAATAATCAAAACTGAAGTGCTAAGTTATTTCCTGATCGACTATGAGTGCGTTTAGATTACGAAGATTCTCCAACATCCTATTAACGTTTTTCGGGATTGTATTCATTGTATGATGCCTGTTTGCTTCTTCCTTTTTTCTACGTGTTTATTTGTGTTTTGGAGCACGGCTAAATATTTAATAGGTAATAAGTAAAGCCGATTGATACCCTTTTGGTTCGTTGATGTTTTATATCTTTACACTTTACACAGAAAGCTCTTTTGCCATCGATAATGAAATGTATCAGTAGAAACATGGAATTCCATACAATAACCAATTTCAATAAGTATTTTATTCTCATATTTTAAAGGCTAACATAATCTTCGTCCACACACTGAATTGATTTTGCTAGAGCTGATCTTGTCAACTTTGAGTTATTTTTATTCTTATTTTAATAATAGATTTCGTCGCTCGGCTTAATAGTACAGCTCGACTTTTCACTGATCATTTTTTTTTTAAGTTTTTTACAGATACTTTTAGGAATTTCTGTTTAATGTAACTTATCTATAATTCAGGTTGAGAAGGAAATCTCAGGTTCATATATATTTTTTAGAAACGGAAATACAAGCTGTCATCAAATCTTAGGCAACAATTACCGCGCACTTCTCACCTGCTACAATAAGAACCATCAAATCGCCACCTACTTCACCATATGCTGCAGGCACAGCTGAAAATTCAATAATCGCCGAATGATCGCTCCCGCAGTACAACTCTGTGTTCGCCGCTGAGGTGTTTGCAATTTATCAATTTGCCGCAGCAAATCGGGGATTTTTTGTTATATTATATAAACCGACAATCCATACACAATATCACAATGCCGCAACTGGGTCCATATCCGAAAAATACACCTTGCTCCTCACACCTACGCACTCCAGTTGTATAAAAAATCTAGCACTACTCCATTTGTTTGAAAATAAATTGACTAATAGGCGGTTTTTCACCAATAAACACTAATCATTAAATCCAAGCTGCCTTATAATCGTAATATCCGCCAAAGTGATTTGACATGCCTATCCTACTTTTGTGCGTCTGCACATAAGGCAGATGAAAATCTATTAACTAAAACTTTATGGCACCCCTGCCAGTTCTGTAAAGACATCAGTAAGTATCCTTTACATTTCTGCAGAACCCGAATCCCAGTCCCATCTAAGCAGTTGAAAACACCTTCCGAATCCAACATTTTTAAAAAATACAAGTTCCATAAGTTAAAAAATTATAATTTATAGGTAAAGCCCGAGTCGAGGGCTCAAGCAGCTGGTGCTCGTTAAACCAATCAACCAATCAAGTTTTTTAAGATCTTCAAAGCATTTCAAATATATTATTGCATATTTTGACAGAGCGCTCTGATACATTCATTTTATGTAAATTTCCGTATTACAAAATATAATAAGAGTCAGCAGAGCTACCACAATATTCGGAAAGTGACTCTTGATGACTCTTTAAATTTTATCACAAAAAGCAAAAAATACATTTTCTACCAATTATTACAATTCTTGAAGAATTGCAATTCGAATATTTCGTTTCTGGGCCTATTTGCTTGCAACTTGCGCTACAGCCTCTTTGACTGTTGGATATTTAAAATGGAATCCAGACTCCAATGCGTTTTTGGGCTTAATTTTCGCACCGTTTAGTAGCAGCGCTGCGCGTTCTTTGCCGAAAATACAATCGACCACAAATTCGGGTACATTAAAAATACAGGGTCTATTTATAATCTTGGCAAAGCTCTGTAATTATATAAATGAGATTATTCATAAGAGTAAAAGTGGAAGACATTATTGTGGTGTTACCTGTGAGAAGCCTTTGTTCGTAACTATTTCGGGTGCTACGGCATTAACGACACCAGCTACACGTTTCTCAATAATGTGATGTATAAGACGACACAAATCCTCCATATGTATCCAAGGCAAAATTTGCTGACCACTGCCCATGGGACCACCAAGTCCCAATTTAAACGGCAACCAAATTGACTGTATCATGCCACCATCACGTCCAATAACTACACCAGTACGCACTGTGGTCTGGATAAGTTTACATAATGTTCAATACACATTTTTCACATCCCATTTTTGATGCACTTACGCAACATTGCGTTGACTTGTCGCATAATTGTGCAGCTTCTTCCCATGCAATGCAAAGACGCGACATAAAATCGTACGCCGTAACCTTGTCGTCCTCGGTGTACACGGTGCTAGCAGATGGCGCATAATGGCTGACGCCGCACATATTTACAAACGAATTGACATGAGGCGCAGCTTGGACTGCTTCAGAGAGTGCTTTAGATGAATTTATGCGTGAGTTCCAAACATTTTGCTTAAAGCCAGGTGTCCAACGTCTTGTTGGATCCAATACGTTCTGACCAGCGACATTGACGACAGAGTTGACGCTGCTTGGTATTCCATTCTTTTCCAGTTCATGCCAAGTGATGCGTTTCAAGCCAGGCATGCGGGAAATGACCGTTACTTCATAGCCCTGCTCCGACAAATGCTTCCCCAGATGCTTTCCAATGAAGCCTGTGCCGCCACCTGCCCAATATATACGCGCATGTCGAACAACTCAAGTCAAACGTATTAATTGAAATAGTTAAGCTTACCAATTAATGTGTGCTTAGACATTTATGGATTGAATAGAACCGAAATTTTGTCACTTTACTAAAATCCAATGGTTTTATTTACGTAAATTGTAATCACGCGACATGCCAACTTTCGAATACTGCTGTATTAAAAGTTGGCAGCTCACACATAAGTGCTGCCGGACTGATAACATTGAACAGCTGGCAGCATTTTGTTGCTGCACAACACTGTTTATTTGCGCGTAAATTCAAAATTATTTAATTTCGTTTTTAAAACGATCAAATTGTGAGACAGTAGGGCGCAAAGCATAAACTAAATAAAAGGTAGGAATGTTTCAGCATTAATGTATCAATGAAAATAACTGGAGGCATTGCTCAACCATACCATACAGCCCTTCACCTAAGAGAGGCTCACTTTGCACTAATATATAAATTCAACGAAAGGACAGCAAAATTACAATGACAACTTAAACCAACAAAACCAAGTTAACCAAAAAAGCATCCACTGAGTAACAATGAAAAGGACTTAAGCTGCGAGTGCGACGATGCCCGGAAATGACACACACATTTTTGTAAATCGAATAAAGGAGTATTTGCAGGAGACGTAGAAAAAAAGTACGACAGTTGTATTATTCTCCTATTTATATATTTTGAGGTCGAAAGAGGGGTCTCAACAAGCTTTACTATTTTCCACATGCTAATATTAAACTTTAAAAAAATCGAACATGATTTAGTTTTAGCATAATGCGAAAAAGTGAACTTAAATTGGCGTCTCCTACTCTTATTTTAATTTTTTACAGCTTTGCTTTGATTTTATCCAAGTTCTAGAGAATTTATTGTATTCATTTATTTATTTTTAATTTAGAGATACAACTAAGTCTAATTTTGCTTATATTTCAACAATATTATTGACCGACAAAATTTCCGCTTTACAACAAGCTCATCCTGACCGTGTTCATATATGTAGAAGCATAAGATGTGTTGCGGACAGATATAGCTGCGCTTTTGACGTTCGAGGGAAAAACGTCCGAAAAATCTTTGGACCCTTTGGAGGACGAGTTGTATTAGCTTTTCAGCGCTTTACGGCACAACGTCAGGAACTATCGTCCATTGCAATGACCAACTGGCTTGTAATAGCCAACTTAGCTAAAGTAAGAAAGAAATGGACTGCAAAAACGTATCTTTAAGGGTCATCAACTGTCCAGCTCTTACAAGACACAAAGCAAAATTTACCGATTTACCGAAAAAACGCTAAATTTAAACATAACTGTCGCCTTTATCAATATCACATATACAGCATGCTCGAATCAACACTTTCTGGTTGCGAAGCAGGGCAATCTAGAGTTCTTCATATCTATCATATATTTTTCGATTTTTCACATTTAATCGCTATTTTTTAAAGTAATGCAGAAACCCGTGCTTTAGCGAAACACAAAATGCTGAGGCAACTTCTAACTTTGTACAGCCACTTTGATGATGACTTCGAGTTTATGGGTTTCCATGTGCATACAAAACTTTCCAGACAAAAGAAAAGATGATTGCCAACTGCAAGGATTGTCATACAGCATGTACTCGTTCTTTGTTTAGATGAGTACCATCCAACTGCCTGTTCGTCTCCGCCTCCAAACAATACCAGTCAATGTGGATACACAATGTTTGCATCTGTTCGCATTGACAATGGCAATGAAATATTGTAAAATAAAAAATTTAATACTTTAATGTATTTTATGGTTTGTGATTTTTTGTAGTAAAACCAATAATTATATTTACAAGTAAGTCTATGACCTCTACTTGGTCAAAACTAATATTTAATTTAATTGCTATGCTGACATCTTAAAACATCAAAAAGTTTAAAGCCAACATACAGAAGTCGGAGCAAAACTGAATATGTTCATAAATCAATGGAGTGTTCATTATTTTGTAGTCGTAGACATTCTCTTTGATATGTGGATCTTGACAAGAAAACTTCGCGGTTAGTTAACTTTTAGTTTAAAAATTATAAAAATAAATTTAGAAATTTTTTACCTACTCCGCAAGAGTTTTGGAACTATCTTCATATTCTTTTTTATGTAATTAGTTCAAGGTATAACATTTTTAACCGCATAGAACTTTGAAAGTTTTGTGAAAGCAATTCTATATGCTGAAAATTGTTTAATTTACGGGATTTGCTTAAAAATATGCATGCAAGTCGTGTCAAATTATTGCTTCTTCATCACGATGAGGGAAAGATTAAATGCAACTTAAGTCAAATCAATGCAATTTGTATTCATCAACTTGTGTCGCCACTTTGCCAGATAATTCTCAGCAATTTCTGACTCCAAATCTTTGCCTGCCGCTGACCCATTCTATGCTATGCATAAACACGTTGCCGAAAACCATTTGCTGGACAGAAGCAGCTTCATGTCCAGACTTTAAGTTCGTGCACCACTACAACTGTCTGCACATATTTTTGTTTTAGAATTATTATCTTCTGTTCTTTTTGCGTTTCAGGCCTTTTGTGAACGCTGATGACGTCTTTTTGTAGTTTTTGCCAACAGACAAGCTGGAATACTTTTGAGAAAAGTTCAAAAGCATCATAAACAATTATGGGGAGGGTAGCCAGCGTTAGTATCGCGTAGACAATTCGTCTACCATAAACCAAACTGGGTCAGACTTGATGGCGACGTCTTCCACCAGAAGACAATTTAGCAGTAGTAGAGCTTACACTCAGCATTCAAACGCACACAGAGGTGACGCAGAACTATAAAAACAAGACGTTCACTGCGTATATTGATAAATATCATTGGATCGAAAGCCATGCAACTCCAATAAAAATAATTTGTAACATTAATTTTTGTTTTCAGAAAAAAAGTTAATTTGCCAGCAAATAAAACTCAGTTTTATTTCTTATTTTGCGACATTTTAACTTCCGGTAAAGTTATACTCATTTTTGCAAAACATATTTGAGTAAAAATAAAGTCACTTTTGTTCAATATTTCGACGCCATAATTTTAACTTCAAAGTTTGGACATTGACAGCAAGAGCACAAATGTGACATTTGCTTATGACGATGCTCGGGTGGACTTACTCACGGTGAAAGATGAAGGAAGCTATGCAGAATATATGTATGCCTATTTATTTGCTGGCGAGGAAAAGTTTTGGACTGTTAGACTTATGAGAAAGTGTTCCGTGCAAAACAATTTACTTCTTCAATCGCACCCAAATGGATATATTTTTCAGATACTTTCTGTTAAACTTGTAAAAACATTTATTTTACAATCAAAAGTTTCGCTTCCTTTTTCTCGCAAACTGCTGAGGTGTGGCCTGAATCACACGATGAGACATGAATAGATCCGATAACTAATCGTATATACTGAACTTTGAACTATCTTAAAGGTCTTTAGGTTATGTCTTAGGTTCCAACGCCTTGCTTAATCTATCGAAATCTTCTTCAGGGATCCTTTATTCCCGGCAGAGAGAGAGAGAGACTTTTGCTAAAGCTCAAAATTATTTTATTGTTTTCCCAAATCATGCGAAAGAGCATCAACGTAGATGTTGTTGCATGTTTACTACAATTGAAATTGTTTAAACATTTTCAATGATAAATTTTCCCTTTTTGTTTTTATTTTTTTAGACTTTCCAAATCCTCTTCTTACAGTTTGTTTCAGTTTTTCTTGTGGCAAAAGTTGGCATCCACTCTAAGAAGTGGCAAGTATTATTTTCTGTAATTTAAAAATTTATGAAGCCATAAATTAGTTTTTAAAGAGAAATGAAAAGTAAAATAAACTTTTTATTCATATCATTCACAATTGATTCGATTTATTAAAAATCAATGAACTGCAAATGTGCATTAATTTTACTCACCTACTTTCCAAATGTGTAGCCAACAATAGTTGTACATACATGGGTATGTGGCATGCTCGTGTGGCAATGTTGCAAACTTGTTATCCATCAATATCGATAACCAAAAGCGAGAGGCAGCAATTGATGCATCGTAAAAAAAAAGTCATGAGTAACATATATCAAGTGAATGGCTTGTGATATCCGGCGAAGTGACCAAACATATGTATATATACGTATATACTATGTATATAATATAGCATATAATAAAACTTTACTCAGGCATATATGTATGCTACAATTCGCAAGAAAGCAATTGCCGAAATTTCGCCCCTAAGTTGCCACTTAAAGAAGCAAAGACATTTCGTCTTCTTAAGTAACATTTTTTTGATTTTTTTCCTAGAGCGAAGTAGAGGCATTTGAATTTTTACATGCAATTATGTGAAGGCGGCAATATTTTCAAAATTTTAGAATATATTTTTTTCTAGATATGTTTAAATTTATATATTTTTATTGCAAAGTGGGTAATATATTATCATTGTCTAATTAAGAACTAATTTTTTGTCATTATATTTCCATGCACAAATTTTGATGATTAAAAATCGTCAAATTTGCACTTAAGAATTGTGCACCACAGTTGTGCCCCTTGACTATGCTGATATGGCTCCAAGGGCAGTTGATGGAGTTATGTCTATTAATAACCGCAGAACAGGGCTCATATCTTATAGCTAAATCTAATTGGTGGTGTCTTTAATTAATAGAGTTTTTTTAAGGCAGAATATGTTTTTTGCTAGTTATGCCAGTGCTAGGCAAATGCACCAGTGCTGCTGCGGAGAATCGAACCACCCATCTTCGGTTTTAGGCGAGTGCGCTATCACTATGGGGCCAACGGTTTATAGGCAAAGTCACTTAATAAAAAACATAATTCATTGATTATATTTTGCAATTTGCAAAACCAAACCGATATAACTGCAGTAGAAATTGCACGAGAAATATATGTGATGGAAAAATATTTGGAAAATATTCATATACTGGTATACCCTGCAGCAATCCCATGCAGCACTTGCTAGATCGTTTGCAACTTGTATAAGATCTCATGGAAAAGTGAATGCCTTAAAGGTTCACCTTTAAGTTAAACACTTAATAGGGCTTCACAAATCGAAGGCAACCTCGATAGGAGAACTTTGCTTCATTATTAAAAATTTTTGGCTTAGTTATTAGAATCATGAATCATAAAAAAACTATATATGGCATTTCCACAAAAACCCGAGGCAAGCAAAGTAATGTGTGTTGGGAAACAATTTTTTTTTATTTCCAAAAAGCTAAATAAAAATTTGTTTTAATTGGGTAATCTTATTATTTAATGAATATTTTTGAATTGCTCGTGAATATTTTGCTCAAAACTCAAGATATTAAAGTTATTCTTTATATTTCATATTTTTCAGTGATTTGGAGCATATAGTATTTTAAAGTCTAGTCTATTTTTTTCGTCAAACATGACGTAAGTTTTCATTTTCCCATACAATTCAATATATAATATCATCTAGATCTGTTGAAGGCCTGATGCGCCCAAATTTCAAGGGAACGTTCAGTAAGGCCACAGTCATTCACGAATAGATGTAGTAGGCCAAAATAATACAAATGTACCAGGAAAGATACTACAGATTGGGTTCATGCCGCACTTATTAGAGGATTTGGATGCAAATTCTGTACTAACAAATAGTCGGGGTGCTTTTTTTTCTTCAAGAAATAAGCGATAGATGTTAACATAAGTCTTATATAAAGTATATGATTAGTTTTGTTTGTTTTTAGTAATAAACGAATTTATTCTGCCAAAGCTGATTACCATGGGTTGTTGTTCGGTATCAAGGCCTTTCTTATGATTGATCACGATAGTTTGCACTTGGTTCCATTTCGAATCTCATTTTGAAATCTGGCTTAAGCGGTTTTTAACACCAAAAACAGATGCTTGGGTAATATGCATGTGTCAACACCTTTGTGACCAGTTCGTAAACCATAAGCCGAGGTCGGTGTACGTTGGCGTCAGCTTTGCAAAAATCTTTATACTTACTTTTGCCTGCTTGAACGCCACATTACTGCCCATACAGATAACAAGACCAAGTTTGGGATTTGAGCACCGAAAATTAATATTACCGAATAGACTACATGTAAAACCTAAATAGTTTCAATGTCAACACTACTACTGCTCCCACGGAGCATGCTGCTGCACATAATTGGCCATGTGACATGTTTGGCTACATTTAATTTTGTGGAGCCCTTGACCTGAGACCAACCAACCAAACTTCCTTCATGTGCGCCAAATGGGAATTTATAAAATTTATCTTTTGCACCCTTTCCAGCCATGGGGTGGATTTCTACATTTCCAGCGAGTAGTTTCGCACCAACGACTTTGTGTCAACCAAAGAAATTTACGGTCGCAGTTTTATGCTTTATTAATTGCTATGATGCACGAATCCAGCGCCCAGGCCCAGGCACAGAGCTACCACTACCAGGTCGGTCGGACGGCGTCTCCGTTGTTGTTGTTGTTGTTAACTTTAATGCTTGTCGTTGCAAAACGCATAACATAAATATTAAAGGCCTAATTAATTGTACCCCGCTGGTTAAGTCATCAGGTCCCTTATAAAATAAATATGCATAATAAACGCTACCGATAATTGCACGAAAGGGCAGCAGGTGTGAAATGTAAGTTTTATAAATTCTTCTTATGCTGCGCATAATTTTAATTTACTTTTTCAGCTGCTTCATAGTGCAAAATTATTTCCAAGGACATCTTAATTTTAATTTTTACATTGTTGTCACCAGTGTTGAGGCAAAAAAAAAATTGTCGCCACAAACAAGCCCAATTGCAGCTGCTTGGAGCGCGTCTTCGTCACATTGCTTGTAGTGAGAGGAACTCGACGGGTTTAGGAGCACAAAGGTCGCTCAAAAATTCTACCAACAAGTTTGACGCACGGTTTCACACCCAGAGTTACAAACTGTCGAAGTGAAAATGAGAATCCCTTTACAGATTTGCAAAATATACTTAGGTTGTGGAGCAATCATTTCATCAATCTGCTAGAGAAAATTAATAACAATATGGATTTTGCATCTAATAATGAGGATGTTCGAGTTGTGAAAATGCAACGCGAAGACAACAAAGCAACTGCTGGCAAAGGATTAGCAGATTAGGTGCACGTAAATTATCATTTGCAAAATATGGCTATATGACAGAAGGGTGAACCGACGAATTTGGCAAGCTCCTCAGGAATCAGTCTTATAGCCATCTCATTCGTACTCTGTGAAACACTTAGGCCGTATGCCAACAAAATGTTCGAATATTATCTCTGTGACTTTAGAGTTGGGAAGTCCACAATAGACCAGGTCTTCACTTGGTCCAAGTCTGGGAAAAGGCTCACGATTTGTCGATTATAAAGCCACATTCGATAGCCCGATAGGGGAATACCTGCATTATGATTTTGGGCATGAGGTGTCTGTATTGTCTGTCAAGGAAGATATAAACCGCGTTAAACCCTTAAAATAAACTAAACAAGGCGACCTTTTCAATTTTGTTATGAATTATATATTATATATATTATATATTATACTGACACTATTCCAATTACAAAACTATCCAGCTGAAGAAGGCGTACTCGACTAAACTCGAAGGTCAGCACTGATGCATTTGCCTAGCACTAGCATAACTAGCAAAAACGCATATTCTGCCATAAAAAAAATCTATTAGAGACACTGCCGTTGGGATTAGGTTATAAAATGTTCCTTTATAAAATGTTCCAGCTATAATAGTACACACATCTGGACTTGTGCAAATCGTCAACGAATGCAGCCACACTTGAGGTGACCGGAGAAAAATTCTTGGGAATATCTTCATTCATATTCTTATTGTGACTATGAAAAGAATCAAAGACGGCTATGGAAGAATCAAGTTAAAAATTTTCTCTATTTCTATTATATAATTAATTGCAGAAGACGTAAACAAGGCAAGATCGCCTGACTATAGTGGATTGAGGACAGTAAGCACAATTTTCAAGCTGAAGTATTCGTTATTATTAAGTATGCAGGGGTCAATCCGTAATATATCTACAAATATAAGTGGATATACCCTGTCTGACAGAGAAGCGCCATAAATGTACCATTTAGAACCCGGATCCAATGAATTGAGAGTTGCACTGGCTGGTTAAGTGGTTCAACTTAGCTTACGTAGCTAAAATGTTTGCTTCTATAGCATGGATGAATTTAATTCACAGAAAATGCATAAGCATAGCAATCCATAATAATAGAATTAATCTCCCAGCAGCAATTATTCTTATCCTCAGACCAAAAAAAACAAAAAAAAAACTGGGTTATATGCAGAAAAGTAGAGTATTTGCGAACAAGTTTCGACTTCAAACATACCCTTCAGCGTACTTTACACTTATACTAATAAATAAAACAAGTATAATTAATTAATCTTTTTAAAGACCAAAAAAAAAATTAAATTTGTTCTTTTGAAAGCAAACAAAAATTTGTTTCTTATACTTAGAACGAAGGACCTTCATAATTGCATCCTTCCATTTATCGGCGAACGTTTCATTGCCATATAATAAACACCTTAAAAAGGGCTTATAAATAAACGTAATAATTATTATTACTATTACTATTATTTTTTATTATTATTATTTTAATTAAAATTGCTTCACAAATTCTATTTATTTATTTTCCGAACCATTCTTTTTTTTTAATATATAAAGAGTCCTTAAAAAAAAATAATGCATGTTGCACATAATCTCTCCAGTGCTGGCTGGGCTGCTAAAGGAGCACGCATGAATGCAGTTCATTTGCGCAGCACTCGAAGCAGGAGCCGGCAGACTACGCCCACATTACAAGCCGCCGGCTGCGTCTACTTACAGAGGCACAGTTTGCAGGAACAACATAAGAAACAAATTTAGAACAATGTCCTGGCGCGATTTGTTTTGACTGCATCGTTTGTTTGGCTTCTCATGGCTTGTGTTTAGGTTGTTCAACCCGGGGCAGGGGTCATATTCCAATGCAATCAACATGAACTCTTTTAAGAGTTTATGGCATAAGGGCAGAGCCTTGTTTGCACTGTGACGTCAGCATATTATCAACGCAGCCGGCTGAGACTTAGGAAGGATAAATAGCGCAACATTATTTTGGCAAATAAAACCAATATTTTGGGATCATTGCACTTACAATTGCTTGGGAGGACAAGGCAACAACTTTATTTTCAAACTATGTTAATTTTTTTTATACGTTTTAAAAAGATGAATAATTTGACAGTTTTTCAAATATTAAAAATGTGCGGAATGTATGGAGCACTCATGGACCTTTTGCAACAAAGCCGCGGCCAATTATTTTTAACAAAATTAATTAAAACAATTGTGTTATAGACCTAAACTAAGATTTTATACATTTTTGTTAATTTTGTAACTGTAACTGCATTTTTTAATTTGAAAATCAAATAAACAAACTTCTCAAAAATCAGTGTTTTTAAGTTAAAGTAAATAAAAATTTACAATAGTTTTATTTGTAAGCAATAAACTTTTCGAAAATTAGGCATTTTATAGATTTAAAAAAAGCGTGTCCCAACCAAAATAAGGGTAACTAGAAGAATAGTTTTCTGCGAAATCAATATTCATCTGATAGCCACTAGAACTATGATAATTTAAGGTAACCCTAATAAAGCTGTTCATATTGAATCGTAATTTTTATTATTTCGATAAATTATGAACATGTGACGCATATTTCGAATGTCTATTTCGGTCTACCTGAAATTTATCCTAAACAAGGGGTCAGCGAGTCCCTTTATTGGAATAAAGTCTATGGTATGATACAAATATTATTTTACATATAAAGAAACGAGCTTTTGTTAATTTGTTTTCATAAATATCTGTAGAACGTAAGATGTGCTAGCATGATGATGATGTGCTTTCTTCAAATGTTGTCCTTTCTTGAGATGTTACTTACAAAACTTGTCTTTATTCAGTTGAGACTTTGATATTACATTGTAATTATATAACTTTTCGATTTTGACTTTTCCTATATAAATAAAACAGCATTAAGTACAAATTTTGGAGAAATAAAGTAACAAGTTTAAGTACAACTCCTCCTTTCTATATAAGCCGATCAGTTCAAAATTGCTTGCACGCAATTCCCACTACTTGTATCTTGTGACCCAAGAATTAATTTTATTTTATTTGCATAAAAAAATATTTTAAGCCGCAGTCTTACAACAACAGATACAACATGAGACGGACATGTGACGCGGCAGACACATTCTGTGTCTACTAAAACGTGTGCAAAGGTAATCAGGCACGCGTCCTTTGTCTAGGTTGACACTTTTTTTTTTAAGTCCTCAACATGGTAGTAGGACACGTGCATCAATACAGGGGAAACACTCTGCATCCCCATAAATCAACTAAATGTTGCATGCGGCGGGGTATATGTTTGTTGACAGCAGGACCTTATAGAAGTAACTTAGGCATTTGTTTGTTAATCACAAATGATTTACAATTATTAGAAATTAGAGTGATTTAAAAACAGTTTGAGATCGGCCATGATAGTGGATTTAAATGGCTTAATGGAGCGGACGATTTTCTATATTAATAAAAATACAAAGTAGTACTTCAATCTATATGGGCTACCAGATTTCTAAGATAAAAAAAAATAAACAAATTGGTGCCTAAAATTAAATCTATCACATTTGTGCGCCAATGCCATGGGCCTTTCCATAAAATCAAAATAAATTGCAATCAAAGCCTCGAGATATAAATCGAATAAAACAGCAAACTCAAGGTGAATGCCAAATTTGTTATCGATATCCCTACAATTGCTAAGCTAAGTTATCGTATCATAGCAATTCATATTGACTTGACAACCCTGGCCTGACAGTGACATTTGCATTTCATACTTCACATCAGATTCATTGCTTGCACATGCAAAGCTAAAATTTTGACAAAAAAAAAAATGGATCCAGCTCAGTTAATTGATGAAGATACAACTATGGAAACTCTGGATTCTCCAGCCAATGATGTTGAAGATCAGCCATGTTCTGAAGAACCAGAGAACAGCCCTGAAATGACTATCGACAAGGAGCCAGTGGAGCCTCCAAAGAGCGAAACAAATACGGCCGAAACGGAAGCCATGGATGATGAGAAACTTCTAACAAGTAAGTTCATTCTACACTTAGTGTGCGAAATGCTCCAAAATTTCCAAAATTCTATTTCAGTGCTTGCCAATTTGTCGCCGCTCGCAATGTCAGTTCATATTGAGAACTTGGAAAAGCAACTTTACAAGCATAGCCAGCGTGAGGCACGTGAATTATCGCGTTGCAAGTATCTGCGCAGTTTCTACAATAGCCGTCGTTTTGGCAACAAGCGGGACTGAGCAACGGATGTCGAGCCTATTTAATAACATGTACTTATGTAAATCAGATACGACTCAGTACATTGGCGTAGATGATGATACGTAATAAAATTACCTTACCATGAAAGTAGCCAGCTAACTGATTGAAGTAAAGCCATAGAAAAGCGTTTTACAAGGCTTGAGAGTACTTAATTTCCTGCAAGATACGTCTGCTATGAACCCAAGCCATGGATTATTGCAAATGGTCAAATGGCTAGATGAGTAATTCTCATCATTCGTATTGGCATTTTCAGTTGGTAGAAACCATGCAGTCCATCTGACTGCGTGTGGGTATTTTGTCTGTTGCCATTTGTGTCGGCAATACTTAGATTACACAGAACTCCGTGGTAGTTGCCAGATTAATGGTTTGGCTTTTCCTGTGCTCTTAGTGCCGTTTACTTTGTCTTACCCTTTGCTAAATATCCGATCGAATTTCAGCATAGCGTAGTATCAACTCCAGTCAAATTCAAATAGTCGAAAAATTAAAACCTTTTAAGCTGATTTGACATTTCCTGAATCGGCTAATCGTTAAGAATTATTGTGAGTTCCACTGCTCTGTGTTGTTGTTAGCTTGATTAAATTGCACGGGGATTCATTCGATTTTCAATTACCTGAAACCGCAACTGGAAAATTTTGACACCAACATGTCACATAAAAAAAATTCGTGTCGTTCTCGAATCATATCGTACTTTGTTGCCTTGCTTTGGTCTGCATATGCCCCAAAAATCCGCAGACTAGACTCTGTTGGTTGCGTATGGTGGTAGTCCTGACTTAAGCACTTGATGCTCGTTTACAATTTCCTGGACTTACCGATACCCCTTTTGGTTATGTGTAACATGGTCCTGAGTTACTTACCGGGTGGTTGTTTACGTAAATGCATTGGGGCGCCTTCACTTGGTGGTTGCGGGTGCAAATGTTTATCATCATCAAAAGGATTTTTCATCGTCAGTTTTCGTGATTTGGGGTTTGTCAAAACATGGCATTAGCCCCATACCAACAAATTCCAAATGTCAGCGTTGTCATAGCTTAGAGACATTCGAGTGCAACATGTGTCCGGGATTTGTTTTGTTAATTTTCATAATATTGTTAGCAGCAAGCCACCCCGTAAACGCAACTAATATGACTAAAGGGTAGCTTTGCCGTGGGGTCGCTTTTCTCTAATAGAATATGCACATTATGGGATCTTAGCTTGAGTATCTTTCAATGTACATAGTTCAAAATAAATTATTATAAATGAATTCATAATTTCAGCATTGTTGAGCCGGGCGAAGAATATGAAATGTTCAGATTCGTCATAAAAGGATTTAATTTACTTAAGTGCCAGGGTGGGCATGCGAAACTTCATTATTTCGTTTGTGCGCATTTTATGAAGTATGAAGTATGTGAAATAGTCCTGTTGTGCTAATGAAGTAAAACACATTTTGTTTCTACGCATTTAGTCTCCTTGAAAAAAAAAGACTTGTTCTGATTGCCTGTCTTAAAACTTTCAGCTTGTTTCACTTTTCAAGTCTGCAACTATAATTAGGGAAGATTTTATACACTGCAACCTTTGGCCACAAAGTGCATGTTTAGTTGGTGAAAGCCTAAAGTTTACGGACAAGTCGGCTAAAGTAATCTATGATTAGGATAATTGGACAAGTTTATATACCCTCCCTGCCTCCCTTTTTATTTGTAGATCTCAGAGATGATAAGAGCTATTCATACACGCAATACAAATGCGCAAATAATAAAAGAACTTTTTCTCGATTTATTAATATCATCCAATGGATTTTACAATTTCCAGCATTAAATATGTCACTATCTCTTCATAGTCTTCTCCAATTCAGCACTTTCATTTTGAAACTTCTACCTATGTATTAAACGGAATCTTTGGGGTGTCTTACACGCCTTGTTTTAGTAGCCGTATAGTTTGCGACGTTTTCTGAATGAGGCTTCATTCATTCTGATTCTTTTTTTAGATGATTTCATGGCAGAGCAATTGCTTCATCTTGCAAAACTATCTTTTTATTATTTTGAGAGTAGAACTATAAATAAAAGAAATAAGTTCCAAGAGCTTAGTAGTGTTGGGTGGACTAACCGATGTGGATAAAATCTTGGCAATACCTAGATAGCCCTAAATATAAAACCTTATTTTTTGTAGGATGATAGTACGAAAATTGATAAGAACGAAAAATATGAATTATTATGAAAAGGAAGAAGGCACAAGAGAGAAAAAAGACTTTTTACATTGTTGAACATCCTATTCAAAGTGTACAAGAAGCGAATTTATGAGATTGCGAATCATTGAGTCTATATAACGATAAATACACTTTCATGTCAATGTTGCCCGCACCTGAACTAAAAATGTGTGTTCACATTGTCACATTGTGGCATACTCTCCCGAATATATCGGTAGGAATCTTCAGAAGAAAAATTCCAAATAAGTGGTGAATGAATGCGGACATGTCGCTGTAGCAGTGAGCCTAAATATTTCCCCTTAAAAAATAGTTTAAATATTTTATTCATACGTCGATGATATTGATATCATTGCGCATTGTAAGCGAGATGTTACCACTGCGAAAAGGAGTCAGCAAAAGTGGGTCAAGGCACGAGAAAGTAAATGCTGTTTTTCCAATTTCCAGCAGACGGACATGATAAAGTTGTCAAGGAATTCAAGTAGTAAACACCAACAACATTATCAGACTAGAGATTAAGCGAAGGATCACAGGTTGTGTCCCGGTCGGATACAGCTGCACTTGCATCCGATTGATCCCTGCATGAGCTCCTTAACGACAAAATTGTCATTCTGCGTATCACGGCATAAAGTTTGCGTTGGGTAGGCCATTTGGTTTATATAGATGAATATACTCCAGCAATGGTAATCGGCCAGAGAAGACCAAGTGTAGGAGAACCTATCATTTTGAGGTCAGCTGTAACCCGGGTTGTAAAGGGTTGTAATGGCTAACTAAATAAAAATTAAATAAATATTAAATTATATGATCTTGGGCACGCAATTGACCGGCCCCAAACTTGAAGTATACACCGAATTCGCTACAGAATTGGGACATTATTTTGCATGATGTGGTCCATGTGGCACTATCTTGTTAAAACCATAGATAGCCAATTCGAACTTTGCATATTAGAAAATAAAATTGTAAGTTATTGCCATTCACAATAAAGAGAATTGGTTTCTTATCAACGAGTTGGCAGAGCTAGCAGGTGTGCAAATACTATAGTGTGGGAAAGATTGCGAGCAAAAAAAAAAAGAGTCGGGACCACGGCTATGGTAATTTTCAAGGGCAAATTTACTTCATGCCATTTATAGGCTGTACTGGGCTATACCTTGGAAATAGCCCTAGCTTTCGTAGTTTCTGGTTGTGAGTATTTCTTACATAATCTACACGCAATCAATCTATAATCGTGTCGTCTTGTGACAACAATTTTATTTCGACCGAAAATTCAACACCTTAATTGTCCATGAATGAGCCGTTTCCAATCTAGCACTCTGCTTCAGTTAATAACAAGTCTGCTACCGTTGCAAGGACTGCTTCTCGGTCATCCGAGGCAACGCGCATCCACAGCCAATCCAAAAGCATCGTGCCAAGAGAAACCTCTTTACAGAACAACTGCGATTTGCAACAAATCTTTACAATTTTTCTGGTACTTATTATGCACTAATGCTGATGCTGGGTCCACTATGTGATGTCTCGAAATGAGTTATGTTCAGTCTTATATATACATAAACAAACTAACAAAATAGCTGCAAATATATGCACATGTACCATAACATAAATTGGAAATATCCACGTAAAGTCTGCAAATGGATAAAGTTATCTTAATGCAGCATAAATTTCGATGCACAATGTTGGCTAAGATAAACCATAAAACAACATTAACAAGAGAATTCATACGAATATGCTGGCTCAAAGAGTTTGTTGTTGCTTTTCTTTGTGCTGCTGCTGGCCAGTTCAGGAGCTTGGCAGGATAACGATTTTCATGCTGCAATTGCAGACACAAAGGAGTAAGGAACACGATAGCTAAACAAAACGCGCAGTCAGCCAAGCGGTGCCGTCTGAGTTTTTGCTGCTCATCTTCGTTTCCTTTTTCAGGGCGGGTGGCACAACAATGCGTATAAGTTTCTCGCTAAAGTTTGTACCATCAAAGGGGAGGTGTTAAAGATGGCCACGCATAAAGGGTATTCGGGATATGATTGTGCCCAGCACTGTGGGTCCTTTTAACTCTTACTTAACTGAGACGGCATTTTTGTTTGAGCAAGCAGATTCTTTGTCTCCACAGTCGTTAGTGTTAATGTAGTTGTTAGTTGCATGCACCTTCCACACACACACACACACGCATAGAGCTGAGGTGCAAGTATTTTCGTAATGTCTATTCAAATATTCCATTTAAAGTTTATCACCTTCAACGGCTCACCGGAGAGCGATTAGAACGCTGTGTTGCTCATACGCAATGTGGGCTACGTAAACTCTAGCTTTGACTTGCGCTGCTCTTGTTGTTGATGTAGTTGCCGCCGGTGTGAAGCAAAGACAATGTTTGGATTTTCTCTGGTTGCTCATCAACGTCATCATTTTATGCATGCTTTAACGCTACTCCACACTGACGTGCAAATATTTTTAGCTTAGGTTAAGAAACTCATTAAGTCCTTGGCCGGAAATTAAATAAAATCCTATTAAGCGCTCGGCTGGATGAAGTCAACTTCATCCTCTGGCCTTTAGTGTATATTTCTGTACGTGGCTCAATTTAATTTATGTACACGCATTTTTGCTGCCTTTTCTATGCGAGGTGCCGCCAGCAACATTTCAGCACATTAGCCGTACTTAAAAATGAAATCTAATTATGATAGATAGCATGACGACGGTGTCATAAACTTGTATGCACGCGCATAAGGCTACTTCCTAGCGTCGCAGGTGCATTTTGTCAGCACTGCGGGTGTCAAATGAAATCCGCTTAATAAAGACGCTACAAAAATAGCTGCCAAGGCAGTGAATTGTAGGTGCAATACATACTTTTTATGTGAATTTAAGCAGCGCACCGATGATCAAAAAGATTCTTTGAACGCTGCTACTTTGATATTTGCACTGTGGCAACTTCCGCATGTGCCACTTGCTCTTCCACACAGCAGTAGTATTTGGCAAACAAACTTTAAGCAAAATAACAAACAAAATTATGCCTTTAAAAATTTCTGTAATATTGGCATTGCTAATTTGCATAAGCCGCAAGAACCACCAAGCCAAAAAGTTAAATGTAGCCGCGCTCCCCATGGCCGCCTAGTCCGCCTGGCAAAAGATAAACTGCTGGCAAATGCAATATTTAAATGGCAGTAGGGTAGAATATTTGGCTAAGCAACTGGCGGCAGACAGGTCGTACGGAACAAGTGAAGCTCTAATGTGTAGCTCTAGTAGCATATCCTTACATATTCATGTGCTACACTTTCAGTTTCGCATAGTCGAACGCCAAACCCCATTCCTGTGTCGCTACGTAATCCCCAACAAATGCTTTCAGACACGAGCTCCACATAGCGCTGTGTGTGTCGTCGTTGCTCTTTGTGTACAGACAGACGCTAGTCCAGACTGACCCAGACCAAATAAAATTCAAAAAAATTGTAATATACTGTTGGCACTCCCTTGTTTCCTTTGCGGCACTACGTTTCCCTTTGTCGGAAGTCTATGCGATAATGATGGATTGTTTACAACAATGCAAATTAATGCCAACCCAAGTTTAAAATTCTTACAGCAAACAAAGCTTTACCTTTTTCATATTTCGTATGTTTTTTATTCTTTGCCCAGTGCTGATGCTTATTCAAGCATATCCTTTTTATGCATTTTAAATAAGTTTTTGGCTGAATAAACTTCACTAATACGCTTAAAGTTAAATACAATTATTTTTGATTGTCCAGCTTGCTTTGCACACTTATGTACATAATATACTTAAGCATATACATTACATTATTTATTAGCGATTCGCGGGTAGAAAACTTTTTCAATGGTTTTTTTTTCGTGTTAGTTTTACGTTGTTCCAAACTTTGTAGTTTCTGTTACAATAGTAAATAATTTTCGGTCTGTTTTAACCATAGAGCATGAATCCCAGTTCCCATCTTAACTAATAAAAGCAATCATAAAAAATAGACTAAAATTAAAGTTTTTTTTTAATATTTCTATTATTAATTACAATGCGTTTAAGTTAATAATAAGTAATTGGCTTGAAAATTGCAATGTTCCCTTCCTTCACATGGGGACAAAATTGTTTTCATTTTTATAGTTACAATGTGTCGTAATAATAAATATTAATATTTATTTAATATTAATACAAAGACTATTTCTATACGTGAAAAAATAATTTAATATTAATATATGAACTTCTTCATTGACTTGGATTAGGTGACTTTCGAATTTTTTTTTTTTTTTGACCATTTTTCAAACCAATAAATTTTATTGTATTTTGTAGATTTTTTGTCAGCTGGCATCAACACAGTATGATATATCAAAAGCTATCATTGATCCTGGGAGTAGTTGGTGTTCGTATATTTGATGTGTAAGTACTTATTGTATTGGCTTAATTTATTGTATGAAAAGAAAAAAATTAAACTATGCTGTCGTTTGTGGCAAACTCACTGGACAACAACAAATCATCTGATAATTGAATTGCCGCAAGGATAACAAAAAACATCTGTGCGCGGCAAATTATATGCAATTCGCTCCACTCGCTGATAAAGCCACAAAATATGAAATCTAATTCGCTCTAAGCTCGCTCAATTAGCACTCTCTCTCTCTCTCTCTCTCTCTCTCTCTCTCTCTCTAATTATTAACTCTCGCAATAGCAAGCTGCTTGTTTTATTTAGTAAAGCACAATCAGAGGCCTATATATCTCTGGAATATTCCCTCTATTCCCTCCCTAGCTAATTCTATTTCTGAGTTTTCATGCAATTTGTAGCATTTTATGACTTCCCGTCAAAAGCCGGCTCCACATATAAACACAACTTCTTTGCGAGAAGACCAACAAAAACAGCTGTTTGCTGCGTTTGCGCGGCGAATTGCCGGCTGTTACCACGCTGTTAACTCGTCTAGTTTAACAGCGCGCTGTTAGAGAGAAGCGAACATCTAGTAACTTTACGAGTTTGCATTTTGTTGCGAGTTTTCAACGCGTTCGGTTCGCTTTGTATCTGTGTCGCGTTCCATTTGATGGCGTTTGTGTATGTGTGCGAGCGCGTAAGTGTGCATGTGTGTGTGTGTGTATATATCTGTGTTTATTAAACTCCAGCCGTATTTTGTTTTTATTTGTGAAGTTCTGCGTCGTTTTTAGTTGCTTTCGCAGTTCAACGTCATCGTTGTTGGTTGCATCTAAATACTGAAAAGTGACGCGTTGACAGCTGCTATACGTTTTTTTGCATCTACAAGATACATCTGTGTGTGTGTGTGTGTGTTTGTTTGTGTGTTTATACTACAAACACACCTGCTGCCGTCTGCTGTTGTTGTTATTATTGTTGCAATTACTTTTGTAGTTGTTGTTGTTGTTGTGGCTAACGTGAGCGTTGTATAGTGCCGGTTATTTGTATGTTGCAATTTGCAACCAAAAAATTCAGCTTAATTAAACTACATTTGTTTAAACAATAGAGAAAAAGTACATTTACATATCTCACGGATAAATATCATTACTTTTCATTAAAAATGGTAAGTTCACACACAGTAAAACATTAAATTTTTTTCACATTTTTTTTTCAATTTTTGCTGATAAGAAGCTACTGCTTCCAGACGCTGAGCCCACTATATTCATATGCGCTCCCCCTCTGTAGTGTCACATAAATTCGTTAATTTGAGAACCGTATCAGCGACCAGTGACGAAAAGCCGGACAAAAGCATATAGTCCGGCATCACTCACTCTTTTAAAACGTTCGTTAATGTCATTAGTTACTTAATGAGCTTGTCAATTGTTCAATAATTGTTTGTCATCTGCGTCATCTTTGTATACACTGCACGCAAGGGCATTATCGAATTGCGCAAGATTTGTATGTAATAAGGTAACTGAATTGACGCTATTAGTAATTGAAAAAATGTTACTATACTCGGTTGAATCTATAGGTACTAGGTGTAAGTTTTTGAAAGAGATTCATGCCATAAAAGACTTACTTTGATTAAGTACGATTACGATGAAACATGACTATGAGAATGGTTTCTAAACCGAATGCTTACGATAACATTTGCCAAATTATACTATATATCAATTTTTGAGAATCCTCGAAGGAACAAAGCGCCGAAGCTATTTGATTAATATCTCCCTAACCTAAGGATTAGGGTTAGAGTAGAACAAATTTGTAACTTAAGAGCATTTCTACTAGGGGGTTGCGCCACCCACCTGTGCGCAGTGCAAAGTAACTCTCGTGCGATCATCTTTATTTTTTTAATGTTTAAGTCATTATCATATTACAAGCTTAAGCGAAAAGTTACTTTCTTATTACATTGAGTAGATTAAGCCCCGACTATAACCAAAAACATGATCTACATCCAATTTGTTAAGTAACTAATCGCCTCATTCAATTTAATTTTTGTTGCTGCCATATTTTCAATGCTTTCCTTTCCAAAAAAAATAGTACTCTGATTTAAAAGTGGTAATTCCGCGTAGGTCACATGCTTTTACTTCAAAATACACAAGAACAAAAAGTGAATAAAGTCCTCCAGGGTTTAGTTTTAGGACGTTTTCTTTATAATATCTTGACGCCTGATATTCCAATGCATAGCCTGCGAAACTCTAATCTTAGGAGATGACACTGCCTTATTCTCCTCTTGAAATTATTGTAGCATTTATCCAAAGAATCCCTTATAAAATATATTCATATTAGAAATATTAAATTAAATATTAACATGACAAATGTAAGTTTTTTTTACATGCAATCGTATGCCATCCAAAAACAAACATTCAAATAAACAAGGAACTCATTTAAATAGTTGTGCTGCATATGACATGAAAAGCTTACAAAGAGCCCAAACATCTTCACGAAAAGGCAAATATTTAAGCCGTCAATTGATTGAATCTGTACAAAATAAATTTCTCCCCTTCGCACAGAGATCGATCTATCCCACTATCTCCTTGTTCTGATGCCAAGGGATACTATTCCTGCGTCTTCTGATCATATTTATAAGGTTACCTTTTAGAGTAATTCGTTATTTTATCACTAGTCCAAATATTTTTTTAGATATATTTATACTTTGTATGATCCCTTTCATGTCTTATGGGATAATTATAATGGTCTTTATAGTTACCTCTCTTTTGAACAGTCTATTCGTTATATCTCGTCTTCATTTCATCATCTTGACCAGACAGACCATCATTGACCAAATTTATATCATTATCTTCTATTGGTTCAAGGGTGCTATTTTGGGTAATTGTGGAGCCTCGTAGCTTAGTGGGTAATACACTTGCCTTCTAAACGCGGGGTCCTGGGTTCGAATCCCACTCATGGCAAGAGGCATGACCACTCCAACGCCCTCTTAAAAATTACTTCTCTACTTAATAGAAAGCTTTTCTCCATTTGCACAATGCCTTTCAACAATTTCTGGCAAACCCCCTTGCCCCTCCCTTCACCCCCCACGCTAAATGGAGGGTACACCATAGAACCAATAAGTCGCATCTGGCCAATCACCAGTTCAATCGAAAAACTCAGATTACAGAAACCAACACCAGAGAATCAAACATAAACGGGTCCCCAAATTCGATGACGTCCAAAGGCATTTTCAAAAAAAAACGGACACGAATAGGACAATGGACCGTTAGAACCCTAAAAGAACCATCAACATTAGCACAGTTCGAGGAAGAAATGGAGAAACTGCAGATAGCGATAGCTGGCATCCATCCACAAGGCAATAGACGGATCGGCAGACCTAAGGCGACCTGGAGAAGATCCATCCTCCAAGAACTGACCCAGGCGAACACAACATGGGACAGAGCTAAACAGACGGCACAAATTAGGGTTCGATGGATGGCTCTTGTAGAGGCCCTAAGTTCCCAAGCGGAATAATAAGGAAAAAAACAAAAAAAAAATTTGGGTAATTTTCTAATATAATGTTAAAATTTTTGTAAGCGTTCTAGTCCCTTTCCATATTGGTTAGGGTAAATCGAAATTTTTGCCCGAACTTTAATGTGAGTTGATGCAAAAAAAATGTTCACCCATATAGTTGTCCGTGTACTATGGTTTAATTCATTTTATTTTAATTTAGGAACAACTGCGCATTGTTGTGCCAACTTAATTTTAGAATTATAAATTAAATAAAAAATAGAATCAAGTACATTATTCTAACCAAATACGCATTTCCAAGATATTTAGTTTAACAAAATAATATTTGATATTTATGGTGTTTTTTAATATTTGCCAAAAGACGTTTATGTTTCCTTTAAAGAAACATAATTATCTACTAGGAAAAATTTTACGCATAAACCTAAAGGCTAAAATTACCTTTGGTTCGAACAAGATCTTTAGACAGCATTGAAAAGCTATAAAACAAAACCTATTTAAGATGCCTCCCTCTGATATATACGAAATTCTGCAAAGTTCTAAAGCATTTTTTTAAAGTAAAACAAGTTTTCGTTCTCTATGCCAAATATGTCGCTTATATAGGAACGATGTAAGTTATTGTTACACATCTACCAATAAGATCGGAAGATTGATTATAATGCTCTGACAAATTTTTTATTAAGCGATTATCTATTGTTCAAAAATCTATTTACAGAGTATCCCTCTGTCAACGTGCATTATTTTCAGTAATTCACATAATTTGTTTTTATATACTCCGGGTAAAACGTGCACATGCTGACAATGAAAGCTAAATGAGATCTAAACGTTATCAGTAGACTGTCCCTCGGTAAATTGTTCGTTTCTCTCGCTATACTTGTTTATTTATAGTACTTACTATATTGTGGTTGGGTACTTTCGATATCAACTGCCGATAAGAGCAATCAGATAGAGCTAGAGTATTCACATCTGACTGCATCGAGTAGCATATACACTATTGATTGCGAAATAAATGATATATAGTTCTTCTAGGCGGCTCGCACTAGGTTTCACAATATTATTACGCATACGCTGAATGGCGCTTAGCTGATAACATTTTGGACTTTTGGTTTTGGCATTTTAACTGTATATACACTCTTTATATATTTATTTTTGTTGTTATTGATTCAATTAATAGCAATGCTTTTGTTATTGTTGTACCAAATGTTTCATGACTTCCTGTCGCAATTCTTAATGGTCGCGCAAAGAATGAGTTTATGAGTAATGACATTGCTTGCTTTGTGTCCAAAACTTGATAACATTTTGTTGCCCATTAGCTTCTATTTCTTTAGATATTATTAATGAATAGACTCAGAAAAAAAATATAATAACACAAATGGCAGCATGAGATTGTATCCTAATATAAATTAATGCTTCGCAAAATCATATTTGCACACATTAAAGTCGATTGAATTTTTTCGTCAAGTTAATTAGCTTTCGATTATACTGGTTATAAATGTGTTGCGTTCTATTTTAGTATTATATTACGAGTGCTTAGGAAATCTATTTTTTCTTAGTTCCGTATTCCGTAAGTTTACTGTGTGCCGCTATAGTAATTTTAATTAAATATAATCAAGGTTTTTGATGTCTTTTGTCTTTGGAAATCTACAAGAGAATATAGCAAACATTAAAAAAGTTCAATGGTTCAAACAAAATCGTTCAATATGTTTAGTTGTTCACTTTACGGTAAATAACAATTATTAACCACTTCTAACGTCAAAAATATTTTGAGGCTGATTCCCTGTTAAGGCTCATACATTCATTGGACGGTTTCACATAGTATTAGGTTGGTCCTCCAAACGATCGCTTGCTGAAAGCTATACTGGGTTCTCTGGACGTCGCCTTTGAATATTACTTTGTTTATTCGCCTCAGTGATAGATTTTTGAACCAAGAACTGCCTCGGATATGTTTGCTTTTAATGCGCTCAAGATTTTTTCACACCTTTAGTCATCCTTAGCATCTTCATCTCAGACACAGTAAACGTACTCTCGTACGTTTCTTTATATTTACTTCCCCCCATATAGATCTCAGCATACCTACGTATGTGCCATCCAAAAAGCAACTTCAACCAATAAAAGAAATGGTATTTTAATTTCGCCGAGAATATGATGGTATTCAACATCAAAGGACTTAAAGTTATATATATTTGGTGAAGTCCAAACTGAACAGTAAATTCGTCAACTGACTCTAGTCCAGGCTTCATGATATATGTCGATAATGATACGTACATAAACTTCTGGTACATCTTGCGCTCTCAAGGCTTTCAGAGGTGGTCGCCAAAGCGATAAACGCAATGTAACATACAAGTCTATTTGGGCAACTTGGTGATTTTCTATTAGTATCGAAGACATTGAATATAATTGATTGTTGATTTGCCTTCCAGAAATTCATCTGTGTGTCTTGGGATCTTGGCTCGTTAACCAAATGCATAGAGTACACTGATATTTGAAAGAACCTTAAAATGTTAAATGCTTGTGCGTCAGGGTATTTATCTTTTGGCCCCGTTTACATCAGGCAGAAATAACCATGGTGCTAGATTGTTTCCCGCACACCAAAGGGGATTTCTTCACTATTACTTAAAATTCTAAAGAAACATAGCAAAGTTGTTGGGACCAAAAGGTTATTTGTAGGCAACTGCTCACAGTGCGGATTCGGTGTTTTTTTTTTTTTTTTTTTGTGAGACTACAGAAGTTTTAATTCATTTGTTGTTAAACAAAGTTTGGTAGTTATTTTTTATGGAAATTCAGTCTCTGCTTGGGAGTACGTCGACTTACACTTTCTATCGTTAAAGCCACACCAAATATGCTGCTGTGGTGTAGCGTGTCACACGGGTCTCAAAGTAAAAATGAAAACATAATTATGCAATCCGAACGTTGATTGCAATAAGCCCAAAAAACCATATATAAATACTCATACATATTGTACATCCGTCCCAAACATAGCCAGAAACATTTGTACCTTTCAGCAGAAATTAATTTCGAACCATTTTGGGCTTTTAATTGCGTTTGTTACAATAATAACTTTTTTTCGGGCCCTAGACGAGGGTGGTTCCTGTAATTTAAACGCACGTGCTATGACAGTAAAAATGTCGAAATGCTTTACGAATACCAAAGGAAATGAACAATATTTTGCCTGGAATCTGTTCTCGCACCTGGCACAACACGGTTCTTGGCCATAAAGCTCTACAGTAAGGGAATTTAAATAAAAACGTACAATATTTGCTTGAAAAATGTAAACTTCTTTAATGTTATTAGCGTAACTTAAAGTTTTTAAGTTGCTTAACTTTTTTGCCTTTTTTTGTTTTAGTTTTATTTACTATCATCTCAACATCTAAATAAGTAGAGGAGCTTAGCTCAAATGACTTTTGCGTAAAATGACAGACTGACTGACAAAATCCCAGAAGCAGAAGCAGAACCGGAATAAAAACATTTCGTGTCTCTGGCAAATAAATAAAGGCCGACTTAAGAGCTACTTTATGTATATGCCTCTTTAGTATAATATTCTTATAAATAGCTACATATATACGTACATAATACGCTATATGTTGGCCTGTTTATTTGGTTGTTATTGTTGTTGTCATGCTGATACCATTGCACATAATGAGCTGTAGGCTCTACACCCAGCTCCACATGCGCTGATTAACCCAGTTTCATCTGGTTCATGGTCCCATCTACTTGCACATATCTCAAAATGACTGCCTAAATAGTAGCTTCAAAGCAAAAGCCACAAAGTATCCTGCATATGGCTTAGTTACAACAAATGACGACTAGACGCACTCACTGACTGTATCCGTATCTCTATCTGTAAATGCGAAGCAGCCGCTTGCTGGTTGACTAAAAAAAAAAACAAAAAAAACAACAAAAAGTTTCAATTTCAGTTGACAACATAAACACATTAACCATAACCATATCTCATAGACATTCATGTCCCGGGCACGACAATGCGTGGCTCGTAAATTTTAGGGGTGCCTTCTTAGCATGTCTATTCTCTGCAAAAACCCATTCGTAACGTATACAACCTTAGTATCCCAATGACTTGGTTAGAAGGTGACAGTGAACTTTGTTTTATTCTACTTTACTTTTTAGTATTTCCACTTAGTACAGCATATTTCTTTTTGTAATTTGTTATTTTCTTTCCTCTGTGGTTTTAGCCGTCAACTTCTTGATACCCTTCATCTGACAAAGCTTAATGGTTATAAACGATTTTCGCCATGTTTCTTGAGCGTGTAAAGCAAAGCAAGCACAAAGTTAAGTGTTGTACAGCACTGGTGTTTATCGGTATGTTATCGGTCGCACAAGAAGATCGATTAGCAGCAAGGATTATTCCTTTCTTTATCTTTGTTTAAATTAGTATAGAAAATGGAATTTACCAAGATTTTAAATCAATAATTACAAGATACACAATTGCAGACGTGCCTAACATGAAATTGATATTATATGAATATTGTTCTCATATTATGGAAAGATTATCCCCTTAAGGAAGGTTACGAAGTACATTGTCAAATTAAGCTCCTTCATCAACATGGTCATTTCTATATAATGAAATCAACTGATTAACGTGAGATTTTTCAAAGTCCTTTGACAAACAGCTCTTAGTTATTCAGTTAAAATGCACATCAATTTTGTTTTAAATTGCTCTATTTTTAGCCACAATAATGAACACCCCATTCACTTAATTCCGCACAAAAATGTAACATTTCTTAATTAAGTTGAAGATTGTGAAAATATTCTTTCATACATGTAGCGGGTAACACGTTTTCGGTTTCATATTCATTCACGAAATGTCTAAAAGCTGGCAAAAATTTGCAGTTTTAAAAGATCGGAATAATCGTACTATATGTTCGAACCAACTATAGGCTCCGGGTTGGAGAAAAATTCAGTTGAGAGTGGAAATACATGATTGAATTGGTATGCTCAAATTATCAACTTCTTAAATTAACTTGTTCTTAAAATATCCTTAATTACTTAATTAATGTGGCATATGATTTTCTACAAGACTCCAAAAGAATGAGTCGTAGAACTACCGTGTCATCTGAACTATTAAAGCAAAAAAATAGTAAGTCAGCAAGTGCGACACTTGACCTTTTTCTCTAGAAAGTTGAGAAAACTCCGTAAAACTTTGTTCTGCACAGCTCAGGCTAGCGTCGCAAGTTGCGCGGCACAGAAAAGAAAGAGTATATTTCAAGTCCACCCAGCCCAAGTAAACCTTGTTAAAGTTTATATATAATATTATTATTGTTTATGCTTTGTGCTTTTTTACTGTACGAACTTAATTTTTATATATTTAAACCTAAAGTCGAAACGTCAACAATGTTGGCCCAAGTTTATGGCACGTTTTATACTTTATTTTTATATATAATATGTAGTAGTTTTTTTCTTATTTCGCTTGGAAATTATTTATTGAAACTTTTCAAAATGTGCATAAGTAAGTTAATGCAACCGCAAGGTTAGTTTTTCACACCTCAACAATGAAGGTGTTTTTTGTTTTTATTTTTTAATGAGCCAAACCGCAATTTCACGCGATACAATGAATATCAACACTTCTTTGTTAGTTTTATTTTTTTTTTTTTTTATTTTTTGTGTTTTTATTTTAGCCACAAACAAGTCACAGATAAAGCCATCTACATAGTTTGTCAATTTTCCATGTGTCTGTGTGACTTAAACAAATAAATAACTGGTTTTTGATACCGAAATCACTATTGAACGCTGCTGGCCGTTTTGATTTTTAAATTTTTATATATTAACTTTTTATTATTTGCCCATTTTGTGTTTTTTTTATTTATCTTTTTTTTTGGTTTTGGCCAAGAACAAAATAACTCGTTAATTTTTTGTTTGTGGCTGGGAACGCAGCCTTCTATGGCAAGTTCACTTAGTGAATGATTTTTGCAAACTAGAAATAAATGAGTTGGGATTTATTTAAATTTTATTTTGGGTTGGATTTTTGGTGATAGTTTTATTCAAGTTTTAGTGACTTCCGTGAGCTGGAAAATATACTGTTTTGCCTTGTTTATCAAGCAATATGAGTACAAATTAAATGTTATCAATTTAACTTAGCTAATTTTGTTGTTTGAAAATCACCAGAAAGCAGTAACTAAAAGTTAGGTTTCTATAAAATTTTTGTATATGTTTTTATTTTAAATAAAAGCACTTTAGCAACAAATAGGATTAAAATTGTATTGTTTATAAAATAATCAATAACAAGGAGAAAATTAATTTAATATATTATTAATGTAGATTTTTTTAAGTTAAGAATCATTAGATAGAATTTATATATACCCAGTATCGGTAAGATACAAAGGCTATATTAGATTTGTACAATGTATGTATGTAAAGGCAAGAAGGAGGATAGATTTTTATTTTAAAATACTTATCGGTACTTCGTGTAGCGGCTGAGCTATATTCGTCCATACTCTTGTCCGCATGATTAAGTAGATTTCGACACCAAAAATCAGCACGGATTCCATATGATGTGCATTTTTCCGCTATCTGTGGGCTTTGCCACACAATAGAATTTCATAGTTAAACGTTTAATGATTTGACTTAAAAAAGGTAAAAAAAAAAAAAACAAATAACTACAAAATATAAATAAATAACTTTACGTAGTTTGGTACAGTGTCATTGAATGAAACACTCCGAGAAGATAGTTCATGAGGCTCTAATTAACAAATCTACATTTAAAATGTAGCGAAGCGAGACCTGCATACTCGCAATAGACTTACGATGTTCCTCTCACATCCACCGAACGAAGTACATTCAAAAGTCCCAATTATATTCTGTAACAAGCTTGAAGTGTGTTTCGAATGTCATTGAAATCGATTTAAATTAATCTATTTACATCTATCGTTATGCGCCCAAACAAAATAAACCAAGGTGTAATAATTGTTGTATGCAATTGAAAAAAAAAGGAATTTTTTCAAAAAGAAAGTTAAAAGGTGTTCTGCTGCAGACTTTTATAATTTAAGATTCGTTAGATCCAATACTTGGACATTGAAAGTAACTCAGATGAACAAGCTAGAAAGTTTTGAGATGTGGATATACCTCTTGGGTCGACCACATCACAAATGAGGAAGTCCTAAGAGTCAATAAAAGCAGGGAACTTCTTAAAACCAACAAACGCAGAAAGCACCATATTTTGGTCATGTAAAACGTGGTCCCAAATATCAACTACTTCAACTCCTTATGGAATGTAAAATTGTGGGCAGCCGCGGCATTGGTAGGAAGCAACTCTTTTGGCTACGGAACATTAGAGAATGGACTGGAATAAGAAGAGCTGAAGATCATGTCCACCTCACTACCAACAGAGAGGAGTACTACAACTTTTTTCATAGTAAATTTCGTGTGTTCGCTTACATCCTGTATAGGATCGCAGATTAGAAAGAAAGAGATCCAATACTGACATTACATTTAAGCTGGTAGCCAAGCCAAGTAAACGTGCAGCTAAAATTTTTTTATTTCTTTAGCTACTTCATTTTTATGCTTTTATCTTATCATGAATTTCGGATAAAAATTTGCACCCCAAGTATTTATTTGCACACCAAATAAAATAAAATATTCTTCATTATAGTTTCATATATTTTATATCGAAGTATTAGTTACTACTACTACACTTAGTTATGAGTTAGTCTTTAAATAAATACATTCCCTGTCTTCAAGGTAATTTTCGGCGCACAAAGTGCACATATACCATGGCAAGAAATTTCTCGAAGACAAAAAATTACAAGGTCTCAACACAAATAAGGATTAAATGCATTTGAGGCAACAAGAATTCGATGCAGTTGAGACCATAAAAAGCTCTAAAAATCTCTATACCTTTTCGGGTTTGCTTATGCTCCTCTTGCAATCAGGTGATAGATTCGTGTATCTTTTGATCTATCATCGCCTCAGTGATGGGCTTTTCAGCGAACAATCTGCATATATTTATTATACATAGATCGTTAAACATTCCGACGCTTAACGTCGAGAACGAGCCTGAAGACTATTGAACGTACATTCACATTCAACTCCACAGATTTCTCATTCCTTTATTCACTTCACGCTGATGCCAAGTAGTTTACCACTTAAAGATCAATTGAAACGAATCTTACACCTTACACTAATGTTTAGTTTCTTTCTAAGATTCTACGCAACCCTTAAAATCGTTAACTTTTCGAAAAGTTGAAATTTGCTGGTATATCGCTGACCAGTTGTAGTTTGGGATTGAAACAACAAAGTGCTGTAAAATTTGTGTCATTAAATTACATAGAATACAACTTAACCCACCATCAGTCAAACTTCCAATTTAATTAAAAATATTCCTTCCGAATGCGCCTTACACTTTTGTAGCTTGAAAACCATAAAATACTAAGAAAAGACACAGCAGTAAGACATTAAAGGAAAATCTTTTCAACCATTTCTTAGTGGAGTCATTTTGTTCCCTCGAAACAGTAAAGAATCGCTAATTGGACACGCCATAAGCGGAAAGCTTACACCAATACGAAAGAGCTCATATAATTTTTACCATCGTTTCCCTAAAATAAAAACGTTGCCAATTTTTATTTTCCCCTGGTCTTCATGATGAATAAGCCAACTGGCAAAAATTATCACCAAAACACCGAATGTACATATTCACCGACATGGAGCATCTTTTGGGTGGTCGTAGGCATATTTTAACCGCAGAAAATATATCTATACAACTACCCGTACATATATATATATATATGCATATATTGCAGATTTATGATTTGTTTATTTTATGCTCACATTTTGGATATGCTACGAGAAGAGTGTGGCATCAACAAATCTGTTGATGCAAGACTTTGGTGACACATTTGAGGTATCTAAAAGAGGAAGACTGCAAATCCGCGGCACTCTATTGCGCAATTAATGCAAAATTGTACAAGATATGTCGTTCAGCTTCTCTTTGGAAATGTGTTTATTTTAGTAGGTAGTCTTTTTAGAAGATCGGTTTACTTAATTTTCTTGTGCAAAAGCTTTCAGCTTTATTCTTTATAGAGGGAAATTAAATGAAATTAATGATAGAATTAGTTTTCTATATCAACCTATATCGATTAAATGTAAAAATTGAGCCCGGAAAATTTTAAGACATCCTAAAGCACTACTTTGTAATAAAACCGGTTACATTTTATAAGTATTATTAAACCCATTTGCTACGTTCTATTGTTTCCATTATCTTTAGAAACAAACATAATAATGCACTTGAGACAAAATTGGGGCAAAAAGAGTTTTTAAACCAATTCAAAATTTTCATAACATTTTTACATAAATCCAAAGAAATGCTACATAAGAACTTAAGTTAAGATATCATGCTTAGGCCAAAGAAATAAATCAAAATGTTTGCAAAAAGCGATTTAATATTTTACAGATTTGCTCAATAGGAGGTATTCAAATTCGACACAGTGTTTGGAAACATTTGAAAACTTGTAATTTGCATTTTCGGAGACTTGGGGTTACTAAAAGTATGATGAAGGTTATTGAAATCGATCAAGAATTTCTTATGGCTCCAATAGGGCAATCGGTTAAAAAAAATCGGTTTTTGCAAAAAACTCAGCAACTTTTTAATATATCCTAACCAAATTAAGTATACAAAAGTTTTTAATTATTTCCAATAATTTTAAATTTTGCTAAAAATCTGTCGACTATACCATATACCTAATGCAAATTGGTGAAAAGAAGCGTTTTGTGCATAAAATTTGGGGAATAATTTTCATATTTCCAATTTTGTGATCTAGTTTTAGTACCTTTTTGGTCTTACCCAATATTATATCAATTTTGTTTTATTTTTCCAGATATTGTCATCCAATTTTCGTACTTAAGTTTATAACTTTTCCAAGTATGGTATTCAAACCTGTGCATACAGTTCCTATCGGGTAAATCGTCCCAAAAATTGCTATAGTAGGGATTTAAGTTTACGTAACTTGCTCTCTAGTTCATATGGACTACATTTACACCCACATCACTGTCCTCCTCTGCCGCGCACTTAATCTCCTCGGCCCCTTAAATCAATATTGCATTTTTTGATTTTGTTTTAACATAAACTGGCGAAATTTGTAAATGGTCTTCGGAAATGTGTATATGTGCAAATAACATAATAAATATATTTGAGTACATATCAGTTTGTATATAGGTGCGTGTGTGTGTATATTTTGCAGGTCTGTGCGTTTTTGTGCATTTATGTTTAATTATAAACTGGTGGCAGCGCCAGACAGACGGACAGGCAAACAAGACAAGACATGAGGCGATGGGGCCTGCTTGGGGATTGGGGTGTTCGAGATCAAGCTGCCAAAGTGCGCAGCTGCTGTCGGCAGTTCCACAACAACTAAAACTCTATACAATCAGCCAGCCAAACCGGCGACCAGTCGGTCTGGCAGCCTCTTCGACGCATTGGCCAGGCAGTCAGTCAGTCAGTCATCTATGGCCACAGAGAAGGCAGACGTATCCATCAGTTACTTACTTACATATATATACGTAGTATATGTGCTCCGTGTGGATACATGTAGTTATGCCTTCTAAGTGTAATTTGCTTTTGCTGCCGTTTGCGTTCTGCTGGCCAACGCGATTTGCCCAAATTGTATTTGCATTCAAGATATTTGCGCTAATTTCACGTTATGAAATATTTTATTTCGTGCATTTGGCAGGCTCATTTTTCAGTTACATTGAAATAAGTTTTCATTTTTGTGTTTTCGTTTATTTTTTGGATTTTCTGCTATGAGCAAAAAGTGTGTATACATTAAGAGCATATTATTTATTTATTTTTTGTTCAACTTGTTTGTCACATAAATTAGAACTTTAACTCAAATTGGAAAATATGAATATATATTACTTATGTTTTTGAAAATTTATATAATTACTATTTTAATGATATACGGATAGTTTAATCATTTTTGTAACATCAGTTTAAGCAACTCAATCGGTATGGCCTCGATAGCGTACGCGTCTCATAAACGCAGGTCGGTGATCCGATTCCTCGCAGCAGCACTAATGTAATTGCCTAGCACTGGCATAACGCTAGCAAAAAGTAACTTTTTACTTTAAGCTGTCGGTACCTGTTCTTTTCGAACAGCCATTAACAGACAGATTTGGCCACAAATAAAACTATTAGAATTTTAGAGTACAATATTAGTTTACCTACCATTCAGTGTGGATTTTTAAGCGAAGCATATGAGCGTAAAGAGAATCCGCAAATTACAGTACACAATATATTGGCAGTTGGCTTACAGTCTATACAATAAGTTTGTTTAACTTAAATGATCTTCCCCAGCAATAGCGTTTTTCAAAATTTTCTTTTAAGTAATCATAGTTCTTGGTTTAAGCGTTACACTTGACTTGGATGAGTTTCTTTCAAAAATCCCTAAGCTTTCCAACAGAATAACAGCCGATGCGGGCTTTGAAGTATAAAATCCCGCCTTCAAATGTTTTAAAAATATCGCCAATTTATTTCTGACAAAAAAGTCAATAACAATTAAAATAATCATATTATGTCTTTTTCAATAAGACAAACGAACTTTTTAATACTTCCAGGGATGGGCAAATTTGACGTAGGCATGTAAAAGTCAAAGGATGTCATTTTCAATTTATCAGTATCATTGTTAGGAAAACTTGTAAACTCCAATAACCTTTATATAGGTTATTAAATGTCATAGGCAGAACGCTTCATATTGTCTCCTCCAAAATAAAAGTAAATAAATTGACAGCTTTTTGCAAGAAAATTCCATCTGTATAGTTCAAATCCACATTATAATTATTAACGCTATGATAGATGTTCATGTCATGAACCCTGCTGTGAATTAAAGATAATTATTTATTCTTATTCGAAAAGTTAAATGCCTTGGCACTCAGTTGAAACTATTTCAAGTTAATATATTATTATATTAAAACAAAAATTAGGTTTTGTTCTATAAATCACTCGGTAGCCGGACTTTGTAGAAATCATTCAAAACTATTGTATCTCAGATTCAGCTTATCCCACTCGCCGAAGGTCAAAGATGGTATTTATTTACTTTATTCTGCGCATTTTTTATCTGTTATCAACTCGTGGACCCTTTTGTTTCACGTAAAAAACTTGATGGTTTTAATAGAATTATTGACATTGTATTTTGTCAGAATTTGCCTTACTTTCGATGGAAATGGAATCAGTCAATTAAAATTAGAGCAAAAGTATTCAGCATTGTCTATGTTATTTTCAGTTATTCACTTTAAGGATCGATCGTAACGAGACAAATCTTGGAGCTATGTTTAAAAACCATTAAGAAAGAAAGAAAAGTAAGTCTGAGGCAAAAGTGGTGAAGAAAAGCACATCCGAAAAGGAACCGAAACAATCGTGTTCCTTTTAAAGTGAAACAAAACACTCAATTTTGATTGGTTTCTTACAAGTTTTTTTTCACATTTTTGAAAAATAATAACATTTTAGAAAGAATACCCCTTTTTGCTGGCCCTGAAATGAATAATAACTCGAAAATGCTAAGAGTAGCTTTGAAGTCGAACTGATTCTGACATAAAGTCATTCACCAACGAAGCAAATGTGTAAGAAATAAATTTGATAGATTCTGTTCACGGTTTTTTTTCCTTTTAAAATACTAATTGAAGGAAAATGATGAGTAAATGCATAATCCTCAAGTGGTTAACAAATAAATATTTGACTTTTGTATAAAAATTAATTTGAATTACGGAGATTAGATTGAATAAAGCCATCAAGAATAAGATCAGACCACTCACAATACACAACAAAGCGAGTATAAGGAACAACATCCATTTGACACTTGCCTACTTGTGCTTTATTTTTCTTTAATAATTTGCCATATAAGCATCTGGATCGTACATAGATGCATCTCTAATGTGTGGGTGTTTGACTGACCCACGTTTGGATACTGCAAAGAATGCAATAACTATGTGCTCATCGTATTCTTGCATTTATTTGTCATGCAATCCGTCAGCTCTCCAATTCTATGCAGTTCGTTGAAAAGTGTAAAGCAGACAAATTTATAATAAAAACTAACTTGAGGATTCAATTTCATCAAGGGAAGCAAGCAACTGGTTGAAATTAAGTGTAAAAATACTGCATCTTTTTGTGGAACCACAAATTACGTTGTAAATATAAGCATTCTAGGCGCTAGAAATTAACATTTTCATCAAAATTCCAGCTGCTGCAGCAGGTCCAACAATAACACTCTATTCGGTTAGGAGGTAGCTGTAACAGCTCCATGCATCTATTATGCTGTTGCTGGGCTCAACACTGTGCCCATGGCCCTAGTCGTCAAAGTTTGGCCCTTGGCCCTTGCCCCTTTTTTGTTACATTTCGATACGATGTTTTGCGGTGATAATTGCAGGCGCACTGAAGCATATCGTATGTTGCAGGTTTCCGTTTCCAGAAACGAGAGAAACGACCTAAAATAGCGGTGAAACCAAATGCGGAACACAACAAGCATAACAACATGGCGTGGATTGGAAGCCCATAGACCGCCATAGGCATCGGCATAGGCATCAGCGGCGCAGCACTCAGTAGCTACAACGTCCCCTTGTGGCAGCTTGCAACGGAATGAAGTGTACTCATACTCGTACCCGTACGTGTTGCAATCCAATAGATACAACCGAAACACACATTTCACAGATACAAACATATTGGAGTGTGCTCACTCGTGCGTGTGTGAATTTGTGAGTTTTTCGTTTATGCCCGCTGCACTCGCAGCACAGCACTCTCCGCAGTACCAGAGGGTACTCTCCTCTGCTCACATGTTCTTTGTCATGAGTAAGTGTATCTGTGTTTCTAAGCCAAGTGCACCAAGACTGAATGGTATCTGCTAGTATCTGGTCGTCAATCTTGTTTTTTGTCATTTTTTTTTCTTGGTTTTAGAGTTTGTTTATGTTGGCCCATTCATAAGGCGCATTTGGTTCTTTGCTTGCCAAAGGTTGCCCAACGCCTTCT
Source organism: Chymomyza procnemis (assembly GCA_035046065.1). Classification (NCBI taxonomy): domain Eukaryota; kingdom Metazoa; phylum Arthropoda; class Insecta; order Diptera; family Drosophilidae; genus Chymomyza; species Chymomyza procnemis. The sequence goes on along the minus strand of JAWNOJ010000023.1, from coordinate 1,293,355 downwards.
AGGCATTTTGTTTGTTGGTAACCAAATACGCCATTAGGGCGCTGTCCATAATTGCTTTGCCGACTCGACTCCTTGTGTATGCATGTGTGAGGGAGTGTATGTGAGGGTCTGTCCATTTAGCATGCAATGCACATTTCGTAACGCTACTTAGCCCTCTTTAGCTGTAGCTGTAAATTACATGGGCCAGACGCACGGATTGCATCCGATGATTAATGCTGAGGCATCCATAAAGTGCCATTTTCCATTTAAATCTTGCCCATTCAACTTTGCACTCGTCTGAGGTAATTATCTTGGCATTCTTCGCTTAGCTGTTGCGGTCAAAAATAAAAATTTGTTTTTTTACTTACCCTCAACGTACGATATTTCTCAACCAAAATATTCTGTAATGTTTCATTTATGCAGAAAAAAGACAATTATATAAAAATTTTTCGCAACATGGACTCCAATCATTTTTGTAAAGAATGCAAAATATTTGTCTTATTAAAGCTATATGATTTTGATCAAATTCGACGTAGTGATTGGAAAACTACTCTTTCATAAAATTACGACGAATTTATTGCAAAAATTTAATTTCTGTACTGATTTGTTCCAATGCAGCTATATGATATAGTGAACCGAAACAGTGCTTGGGAACTCATAATATAAGATGTCGAATTTGGTTAAAATATAGAAAGCCACCGAATCATTCATTCAAATCTCATTTTTTTCTCTATATACAAACGATATCACAAAAATAATAAGCTTCCATTCCTTCGAATAAAAGTTTTCTTTTCAATAAGCCAGCTCTTATCAACTGTATGTACCATATATCAAATTCTTTAGTCTCTTTATGAAATTTTTGGTGAGTACTAATGGTGGTACCAGTGGTGACCCCTAATCCTTCTAGTGGTGACATACATTTTCAGCTTGCAATAACTCAATATAACTTATTTACCATATGGTAGGTACAGGTTATAAAGTGTATTGTTATTATTATCTTTACCTTTTCCAAAAAATGGTCATTGCACCTATGTTGGTATAGATATATATATAAATTTCTAGAACATTCGTTAATCTATTTTGAAACTGAACTATGCTCCGTTATGTTTGGCCAATTTTGTTTAATTTTGAGATGTCGCGGGAACGCGAAAAGATACTGACATAATGCGACAAACTTAATCTTCTATGACAAAATGCTAATCCGATCAGGAAGCTTGCTGTCTCTACAATTTTATGACATCTAAGTGCTCAGATTAGGTAACGAAGTAAACTTCTATGAACTCCAAGTCTATTTATCATACTTTCTCTTAGTTTTAGTCCACCCTCCGCCATAAAAAATAGTGCTGAATTCATGTTATTATCTTAAGCAGATAAGATATTACGAAGATAAGTCCCCTTTTCGTAAATTTTACTGTACTTTAATCAGTGGCTATAGAAAAATCGTTGGATGACACTTTTAACCTAATAAAGTATCAAGTTCTAGAAATAGGATATTTAACAAGAAAGATTGTATTCAACCAACTTGCTTTCAAAATTAAGCCTTTCATATTTATAATTTTAATATTTATGACAAATATTAGATGAAAATCAAACACCATTAACAACAATTGGGTGCCCGTTCTTTGGGCTACTTAGTTCTATTCTTTCAAAGTCACTTTTGTGACTATAAGCAGTTCCTGTTTCTTCATTACTATCAGACTTTCGATGTCCCTGTTTAATAACTTACTATAATTAAGTAAGTTACTATAATTAAGTAATTCGAAATCTGTTTTGATCATTACACTGATTTTGAAGGCACACTAAGCAATCGAATTTATATTGAGATTTCTATAGTTGATAAAGATCAACTTGGAAGTAAGGCAACTTTAATCCATTTGGGCGATTTTGTATATTTTATATTTTTTGAAAATAATATAAAAAATAAAAAATTGACAACTGTTGTGTTGGCTAAATTTTTCCACAACTCAATGGTGGATAAAATATTTGAGGAACATATTCAAAAAAAATTACACTTTATTACCGTATAGAATCGGCGGTGTTTATATATAAATAATTGGTTAGTATTTGATCTGTTCAAATATAAACATATATAATATATTTCTTTAAAACCCTATCGTGCATGGTGTTCGGCAAAGAATCCACCATCTAATCATCACGGTGTACAAAGCTTTATTTATATAAGTTCCTGTATATCAAGTAGCTGCCTAAAAATTAATATTTTAGTTATTTATTTATTTTATTTTATTTATTTTTAATAACATAACATATAATAATAATGGGTGCATTTTTTTCATTTCAGCCTCAATAAAATTGAACCCATCCATCTGGATAATGGAGATACCTGCCCAGCAATTATAATCATAGAAATCATTCAATTCAGAACTCTTTTCTAACGAGTAAAGGTTAAAAAAAAATAAACGTAAATATCTTGAAAAACTATATAGGAAAACTAAACTAGTGTTTTTTTTTATCGCTCAAGTGAAGAAGCACAAATAATATTTGCCAATAATTCTCAACAAAAAACTAAATTTTGTCAAACAAGTGAGGAACGAAAACAGAATTGCCGCCTTTTCTGGCTACTTAAACTAATTGATTGTTAATTTTCTTTTGTTGGTAATGCGGCACTACAACAACACACACAATAGCAACAACAACAACAACAACAACAACAACAACAACAAGAACAACAACTTAAGTGAACTTTTTCGAATTGCTTGTGTTTCTTGCTCGCACCTTTTTTTATTTTTAAATTAATTTAAAGTATCTTTTTTTGGTATCGTCGTAGTCGGAGTTGCTGTTTTTGCTGTTGTTGTATTGTGCGACCCGCACTCACATGTTTGAGCCGGAAATCGGCAATTTAATTTTACAATAAATGAAGCACAACTTACGCGTAAAACTCTAAACAAAATAAAATAAAATAAAAAAGCTTGAAAAAAAGGAAGCACGGAAAGACTCTGTAAAGTCAAAGACATAGAAGGCGCCAAAATGTTTGCTGGCATCCGGAAACGTTTGGCACGCAAGTGAGTATACACCATCTGACCTAGTTCGTACAATGCTTTAGTCCAAAGTTCTTACCCTTGAGCATACTTAGCAAAGTTAGGAGTTATATAAAGTTTTCTGTTAGCTCAGCATTTTTTTTTTGGTTTAGACTTTTGGTAGTTTCTTTAAATCGAGATTTTCTTGGACTCAGTTAAGATATGTCAAATTGAATTAGGGAAAAATAAAAAGTATGTAGAAAATTAAAAGCATTGGTATTGTTGTGTGTAACTTTACTTAAAATGTAATATACTTGATAGATATGCTGTGTACGAACCTCCGACATCGCCAGCTGAAAGCGGAATTTACTTTATTTCAGCAAAATTGATTGAGTCAATGACGTTCAAAGAACATGGGAACATAAAGTTTCGGCATTTGGCAGTTTTAATTTTTTAATAAGCAAATTAGTAAAAAGTCTTCCTTATTAACTGAACACGAAACTGGTTTTTGTAGCAACAAAGCTAATTGCAATATTTCACGAAAAATTAATTTTCTTGCCCATACAACATTAGGTATATGCTATGTACTATACGCTCGTTACAATTACTCTGTAACTTATGGAACAAAAGTTATATAACCCGGTATCATCCGAATTAACGCCTACTAACTGACCAGAACTAGCATATTTATGTATATATTATTTTTTTCGTAACTTAATGACATTATGCAGACATTAAACATTATAACATTTTTCTGGCACTTCTTCTAGCATTGCAGTCGATTGGAGTCATCTTCAAAAACTCCGAAAACGGAAATTTCGGAAGTTAAATTCAATGATCTTGGTTGTTGATTAATTTATTCGCTATTCGACATAATACGTTATTATTTAGGATATTTTTGTTACTGTAAAAAAATAGATTTGATTTAGTTATCTTGTGGCATTTTCAAACCCAGAAGTACCCAACAACCTTACCCAACAACTATTTCGTTTTTTAAAATAGTCAGCTTGATCAACCAATTGAAGATTTTTTGCCTCTCTACCAAAAGGTGCGACATGCGATTTAACGATTATTAAAAACTGTTTTTTTAAGAGTTCCAGCAATAGCGCCGTAAATCGGCCATTCAAAACTGGCCTGTGATTAATGTTGTACTTGTTTTGTATAGATGGCGCACCCTGCATAGCTTTAATAGGTGCGCTTTCCGTGGCCGGGAAAAATCCACAAGTTTTATATAGATTACCCATTTATATAAATATTTAAAATAAATAAGATATTGTAACGTACAATCGTCCATTCTACTGCATTGTAAAAGTAGTTTTTACACCAAGTAAGATCTTATGGTTCTCTTCTTTTTAGGTTAGGTTAGGTTATTCCGGCTGGCCCCCGAAGGGGCCTCACATAGATCAGAATGATCCTTAGCGTTACCGGGTGGGGCTCCGCTGGTGCCCTAGGCACTTCTTTTTACATTATTCATTAATGATCTTTCTCAAGATATCTCGACTTTTCGCATTCTTTTATATACGGAGGACGTAGAACTCCTATTCTTGCGATGATTATGACGATTTCCACGAAGTGCAATATTGATGTAATTATCAGAAACTTAAATTTGAGAATTACATCTGCAATATTGTGAAGAAAGCTAGTGGAGTGATGTTGCAAAAAGTCATCGAAAATTGGACGTCCAGATTGAAGTACATCCGAGCCAGCCGTGGCGGTCATATGCCAGAAATCATATTTAAAATGTAGTGCCACAAGATTATCGTTCGGATAAATAAAATTCATGTCAATCGAATAATTCATCGATTTTTTATTTCAATTTAAATTTATTTACCTTTAAAAAAAACACCCTTTATTTCTCTCTTTGAAACAGTATTTTCAATCTATTACTTCTACATTTCTAAATCATTTTGTCTGAGCCCATATAAGCATCATTGGCCAATTCCATATTATTAATATTCGTTTGGTTCCATGGTGATAATTTTGCTATTTTTTTTAATTTCTTTAATTTCTTTTTTTCGTTCAAATAATTTCATAATTTAAAAGCTCCACTCCTTCCAAGCCCATGTGTAAGTTACTGCCACTTCTCCAACTTTCATATATTGTATTTCACTACTTATGTGCTAATTGATACTGATCCAAAATAAATACCAAATTCTAAAGCTAGCTTTTATTTAAATAAAACATTTTTGCTATAGTCAAACACCTGTGCAATTGGAAACAGATATTTTCACAGCCCCCAACTTTGTAGGTGTTACGTATGATTTGCATAAACCCGCCATATACACTTTTGGATATACATATATACATATCTATCTATGTAAGAATATATCCATAATTCAAAATCTCGCATCTAACTGTTTTAAAGCCCCCACACACGGCAAGAGAAATACAAGAAAAAAAATAACAAAAAATTTCATGGAAATTAAGAAACCTCAAAAACGAGATTATATCAAGAAAAAAAAGTTAAAAATAATTACACACACAATTTATTATACATAAAACATTTTATGTGGGCTAAGAAGTAAGAAAAAAAAAATTTACAAAGAAACAAAAAGCGTAAAAATGCCAAGTGCATTTGGCCCGGAAAAGTGCGTTCGCATTCGTAATTCAAGAAAAGCAACAATGAAAAATATGATAAATTCTCACGCACATAAGACTTAAAGCTTCTATTGGGATGGGGGCGCAGCACACGTCTTCTTAGTATTTTTGGGCCAGAGAAGATTTCGAAACGCTTCACTTCATGCTGGGCGTACTACACAAAGCGAAAGAGAGAGGGATTCATAAAATATATATTTATATGTACATAACTAAGTCTGGTAATTATAGTCATAATTGTATCTCAAAATATACTTACTTGTGCATCCGTACAATTTTATTGCATGTCTAATTATGATTGATATGCACTCCGGCAAGCCCATAGTATATATGCCACAGTGTATACTACTAGATGGTTGTGCTGCTTAGTTAATGAAAAGAAGAAACCCTGGGGGTTTATTCGCTGTGCCCATTTTTAAAAACATTTCTCATTGTTCTCGCTTGGTTGTGCCGCTATCAAATGTATCTTTTACACAAAACATATCCAATGCACGCTGCATATATGTACATACATATTTACCTATATATTTACTAAAGGGTGTTTTTTTAAGAGCTTGCTAAAAATATATGATTTTATTTGAGCTGCTAGCTTTTAGTGTGACCATGGCTGTGTTGCACGTATATCGATACGCTGGGTTGAATTTTGGCATACTCTTTGAAACATATTAGCCGATATCTTAAATTCATCAATATAAGTTTCCTAAGCGTTACCACAGCCCAAAAAGAAAAAGTCTAGAGCAGGGTAATTGACTGGTCTCAAACTTGTATTAAACTGTTCACTGAATTTGCCCCTTGATTGGAACAGTGTTTCGCGTGCGTGCTGTTTGCCGCCATCAATTTGCAACCACAAATTAGCCAAATCCAGCTCTTGCAGATTGAACAAAGTATACATTGTATGGTAACACTCACCAGTCACAATAACGTTCCAGCCATAAATGCATTATAACAAACTGATTCTAGTTATTACTGAAGGAGTAGTTTGCTTACGAACAATAAACTGGCCAGAAATAAGAGATTTTTCAAAAGCTACTTGCCTTGCCGACCATAAATTTTGATAACAAAACTCAATAATTTATACGTCATGGTTAAAATTTATACAAATATTACCATGTTGGATAATCACACACGGCATGGAAGCCGCGTCAGCTGTAAAAACAGTTGGTCAAGAAATAAATTGCTGATAAAAAAAAAACCACCCTTTATGAAATCTTGTTGTTTATTTAGTAATGTGCCACTTACAAAGCTACTCATCTTTGTGGGTTAAAGGAAGTGTAATGCAACAAAGCTTGAATTTCAGTGCTATTGCTGCCCCACAAGATATGCGGAGAGACTTGTGCTTATGCATTTGATAGGCAGCTTTTAGGAAAACCTCGCTCCAGTTTAGAGCTTTGTTGATTGTAGTCAAGAATTGTGTATGGGTTGTGGATTCTAGATGCCATAGAGGAAATGCGCAGTTAGTCGCCACATAAGATAAACTTTCTAGGTTTAATATGTTGACAAATATCTGGTTCCATGACCCACACTTTTTCCATCCTGAGATAGAGCACATTTAATATTACGTGGACATGTTGGGGTTGTAGCATCTGGCACACTCTTGTAATACAATGCATTTTTCAAACTTCACTCAACTTGTAGGCTTTATAGATAGCCCTTAGCAGACACAAAAGAAATGGCAGTTTGAGTGCACTTTGTGAAGAGTCGCCATTTTTCAGCCCAAGTACGGCTGTGCGTCTGTGCGTCTTTACGTCTGTAATATCCCCTGAAGTGTCAATTCCATCAAAGTACGTCAAAGTGGCGCAGATATCGCATAACGTTTTCCATAAAAAGGGAACAATGTGACACTCGCAGTACTCGCAGCCATCGTCGTGTAAGTGGAATGTGAATATTATTGAACAATTCTCCCAAACGCATCAAAGAGTCTGAAAAAAGATGCCGCATTTTGACAGCAAACACGCTGCCAAGATTTGGATGCAAATGCTTCAGCTTGCACTGCTATAGATATAATACAACAAGCTCACCACAAATTCAGATACAAGACATTTGGCTTTGAGTGTGACATTTGCAACTGCGGCCATGTCAAGCTGTCGCCATCGCCAGTGCCGCTGTAGTCGCCTGGATGATAATGATGAATACTTTTTTAATGAGCAGCTGACATATGAATATGCATTGAATGCCAACTTGTTGGGGTGCGCAGTGAAAAACGTCAGAAATTTATTATCGGGTGACTTTGTCTGTACCTTTTGTTGTGCGGCAAAATTTGGACGTAGGCTTTCCACGCGCAAAATTATGCCTGTAGATAAGCTTGAAGCTTAGCATGCAAATCGAATGAACGACCAAGTCGTGCTATAATTAGATTTACCTTGTTTCGTTCAAACAGTAGTTAATTCCTTAGTTAGTTTTTGGTCAATGTGCTGTGGTATAGCACTTGTTTTCTAATTAAAAGTTTTCCCTTAACGATCGCTTTAAACGCAAACTTGTTTCTGGGTGTGGGTAGCCCACCAAACACACCCTGTCATATACTATTAAAGGTATTTTCATTGTCGGGGCCACGTTGGGCTTTTTTTTGTTTCATTTTTTTACAACTGCTCAGCGACCTCTATTGTAGTATTGGGACACAAGCGAAAATGTTTGTTGATAAACACAATTTATAGGAATGCGTGTATGAACTGTATCCAAACCGTATATAATATGGTTTTTTTTTCTTTTACATCAAAATGGGGCTTGGAGTGACAGGTGGCCAAAAGCAACGTACTAGAACGTCAATATACTACCAGAGCGCGCTATCTGCACACATATGTAGATATATGTACGCATAGTAAATGTGCCTTGACGCGGCAACGAATAGTTCATATCATGCTGGTTAATAGGTCATTAAAGTGCCAGTTTCGGTTCATTGTTTGTTGTCCTTGAAGCGATTCGTTCGGACTTACATGTAGTATGGCTAGGTATTAAAGGTATGACCCATGGGACCCTTACAAACGGCCGAAACTGCCATGCAAATAACTTTCTCAAAATTGACGTGCTGCACCTTTGACGGTTTTTCTCTTGTACAAAACTGCAAAGACATTGACTAATGTACTTGAGTATATAATATGCAAATATGTTTGTTTACATAAGGAGATATGCCAAGTAAGCATTTACATGAAGGTAACGAGTTGCATACATATATATGATAATATTTGTACCCGAAGAAACCAGGCACTATTCGCTCTTTAACGTAAAGCTAAAGCTCATTGTCAAGTGTTTGAACAGGTAAACACAAAGTGCTCCCTTGGCTTCCGTTTTATCATGGCGGAAATGGCAATTCCAGCGTTTGTTTACCAGCCTCAGACATGACCCTTCCTCATCAAGCCAGAATAACTTTTATTTTTAAGTTTATTAGTCAAACATGCTGACCCAAAACACTGAAATTGTAACATCTTTAATATTGTGCATAATTAAGGAAATTAAAAAAATGAGTGATGTAGCCTGTATGACAATTGGGATTTGTCATCCAACTACCCCAAACGACCAACTTGGAAGCTAGTCTGTCCTAGACTAGGAAAGCGAATGCTTACATAAAATATTGGGCTGGTATCACGTATTTTCGAAATTTTCAAATTGCTTATCATCAATAATAAGATAATTCGATATGCTCACATTATACTCTGTCTGTAAGAATGCAACCAGCTAGAACATTTGCAAAAACAGGAGTGGACTATGCTGGGCCTATTAACGTGTCGCCTTCTAAATGTAGAGGACGCACTTCGCTAAAGTGGCACATCGCAAGTTTTGTATGTTTAGTAACAAAAGCAAAATACTTGGAGCCCGTGGGAGATCTTACTTCGGGTGCCTTTATCGGAGCTTTATATCAGTTTCTTGAAAGGAGAGGCCTATGTCGTGATATATATATAGCGACTAGGGTCATCTGATTTGCGGCGTGGCAAACGTCTAGTCCCTTTATACCACAATGATAGTACTAACTTCGAATAGCGATTGTGTCATATCCCATCATTCTCCTACCATTTCATATGAACTAGGCTTGAGCGTTACTTATAAAGAAAGTGCATCAAAGTGTCAAAAATTAACAATATTAGATTGCTTCTATATTTGCCCCCCTCCACTTTATTATAAAACCAAGTAACCTACAATCATAAAATTCGGCATGATGAATAGACTTATATACTTATTCGCTAATTGTTGTCAAAAGTAGGCAAAATGTTACAGGACACCGCCTCGACTATTTTCAAAAGTTTTATTTATTATTGTATATTATAATTTTGTAATTCTAATTCTTAATATTTCGATTCTTTTTGAGTTTGCTTTAACAAATCCATATGAGCTTTTTATTAAATAAAGTTTTGTTATATTCACCCATGTCACATTTTTAGTTCCACGCATCAATATAAAACGGCCAATTTTGAAAATAAACCCATATTTAAAGACGATATATATTGATAATCAAAATGATTTGTTAACTAAAAAGCTGATATTTGTAGGATGAATTGATTCCCCTTTCTACGAAGGGGCAACAATTGAATTGGATTTTGGATTTAAAAAAAGCCATTTTTCAAACTTTTGGGCCTTACAATAAATTTTATCGTATAGTTTTCATAATAAAAAACAAGAAACATGTTTACGAAAAATAAACTTGCGAACACCGAAGGGGTTGTATATTAATCTATACTTCGTTAGACTTTTTAACCATTTATGAACTAGTTATATTTAGATTATTTGAGGCAGCCAATTTCTGCATAGACATATGGCATTCGACAAGATTGCAAATGGATTCATGAAACTCATGATAACATATGAATATTAGGATTAAAATTTCAGCCAAAGTAAAGTACAAAAAAAAAGTCGTAAATTTAGTAGAAAGCACATGGATTGGTATCGCGGCGTTATTCACAATTATGTCGTTGCAATTTCCTGTCCAACTCAATCAGCAAAACACAATTACACGATGTTTATCAGTTCATTTTTAATCACATCCATATGCGAGGCCGGTTTAAAAAGTCAGTGAGTTTTAAAATAAAATATTTCTATGCAAAATTAAGTTTGGCACTTAGTCTATTAGCTACATTAATTTATAAATAAAGAAAATCTTTTTGAATTTTTTGAAAGATTTTGAACTTCGAAATTAATTTCTTAAGGGTTTTTTAATTTCTCAAATCTTAAAGCTAACAAAAATAGCTGGGATTCAAGTACGGCAAATATTGTATATTGTTCTTTTGACCGAACATAAATAATCCTGTCAATGGTTTTTTCAGTCACTAGTATCTAATTTTGGACTCAACTACATTGCCGGACAATAGCAAAGCATCTAGCAATACTTTAATCAGTTTAATGAATTATCGCGTAAAAGAAAATTTAGTAGTTAAACATATCCAAAGAGAAGTTTCATATGAAACGTCAAATCGCTCTCCCCATCCAGGATCGGATTGCTTGCCGAAGGACGTTGAAATCATATACCATCACGACAGGAGAATCCCAAGCAACTCCGAAAAGCGATAGAAAGATGAAGACGCCATTGATTGAACACCAATTTGACACTCTCTTAAAGCGGGATTATACATTTTTCCAGGAGCTAGATTACTCAAGGCGTTTAAAGAGTTAAAAGAATTTCTTCGTATAATGCATTTACTTTTGCTGCAAAAAATATGACTTTTCTATACATTTTGCTTGACTTTAATTAAGTCTAAAATTTTAAGGGACCTATTGAACTGCCCTCGCATCGACACGAGGCGCCTATAATATATCTTACTCTTTGAGTGCGACGTTCGTTCATGTCGTCAAATTATGCAAATTTGTTGCGTTTTAAACGTGGGCTTTAAATCTGTTACGAACCAACAACCATAGAGATACGTACAGAGCGCAGCTCAACAAAATGCCCAAAAGATTTGGGTCATTGATATTTACCTTCCCAGTGCTGGCAGTAATGAATACGACAACAACAATACACATTGTCAGTGCCAGAAAGGAGTGTTGAAATCAGATATACCTGCAACAGTAAGATGCACAAGCTGCCACTCGGGTCCAACAAGCATATCCGACGACAATGAAAACTACTAACACTTTTCATTACATTAATCACACCCACATAAAATAGAAAATAAATAAACATTACGATAGGTAAGCTAGTAAGTATGCCCATAGGCCAGGTGTACTTATTAAATTAGGAATTCTGACACAGTTCCATTTAACATAATGATACCAAAACGCATCCAATTTAATGACGTCTCACGGTACTTAGCGACTTTTTTGGCTGTGTTTGTGTTTTGTTCTACTCAGTATCCGAAATTTTCTCAAAAAGCCAATTTCACACTTTGAGTCAAATGCTCGCCTACTGCCAAGAAGGCACACATACATACATATATGCACATATGACCCTAGATTGAGGTTATAAACAGTGAAATATGTGCATGTATATACATATGTGCTCTGTGTGAGATGAGGAGAGACTCTTTAGAGAACTTTCACAAAGCGCTTAACGTTCCGTAAAAAGCGCGCCCAGTTACAGTAGCTAAGTTCTCTGAATAATTTAGGAATTGCTCTACATAAAATGTCATACGGTAGACAAAGTGTGCAACTGTAGAATACTCTGCATCCTGTCTGCACAAAGATAATTGGTCATGATTCCTACCAAAAGTTTACATTGACTGCGCAATGAACTAGTTCATTGTTTGTAAACAGCCGCAGAATTTTTATAATTTTCAGTGCAAAACCAAAAAAATAAGTATCGATATATTATTCGCGAACTTTTTACTCAGATAAGAAAGCTTGGGAACTTGGTAGCACTAGTAAATAATACTATTACAATTGTAATAATACCAGCATAATTTTTTTATTTCCTTTATAAAATTAAAGTGGAATTAATGTTATAATATTAACTTATTAATATACAAATAACTACAGAATGTCGATGATGATAATAATTTCGATAAATTTAGTACTTTAATACTGAGTAATAAGTAACATCGATAAGTGATTAATATAAAGAATATCGAAACAGTGTAACGTGAACGAGACAATTTAATGAAGATTGTATGTGCAGGACACAACAATTAACAAATTTTAATACAATATTAACTCTAAGGAACATCTATTGACAAAATTAAAAATTGCAGCAGGCTTAACACCAAAAGACCCTCCGCGTAGACAATGTCTAACATAAAATTAAATAGACATGGGCACTAACTTGCTATTCTCAATTCTAAGACACAATAATATCTCCGTCACATAAGACAAATAAATATGTACTTCAAAAATAAAAATGTCACAGTAGAGATTGGTAAACCGTCAACAAAGTCTTAAACAAGCGGTTGATACATTGAAATGCGCTTCAAAGAGCCAAGCACACAGAGCTCTTGATAGATATTGCCTGAGGACTCGCCTGAATGCGCATGCGTCTGGTCATTCATTACTCATATGACATGGCAGCACAGCCCACGTCGTGTCCGAACTTTGCACCCACATTTTGACAGACACGCAGTTAGCCGTAGAGACAAAGTTGTCGACCGCAGCTACAGCATCGGCATCTGACGCCTATTGTATACAACCAGATGGGCGTAATAGTGTCGATGGCTTTTCAATGGGTAAATACAATATGTAAATACACCATGGAAATAAAAACAAATATTTAAATTTGTTACTGCGAATCATGACATTTATAAAAGAAAGTTCAAGTAGTAATAAGAATATGATTCGTAAATGATGTAAAACGGTAGGAATTGGGCCATCTAGTCGAACACACAAGCAGAATACATTAAAATATCAGTTCCTTGCTCAAATGGCTTACAATTGCAAGAAAATGGTAATACCTGATAATAACTTTAATATCTTCGACAGCTTTAACATGCTTCATCTTTAAATCTTTAGTGCTTTCAATTTTATCTAGTTTCACATATTAACATTTTGTATAAAACCAAGTCTCAAAGAAATATACACGATAGTCAACGGAATCTAATTTTACAACTAATTTTCATGGTAAAACAAAGCGTACTAAAAATGCATTCATTGGTCAGGGTAGCCATCAATATTAATTTAAATAATAGATATTTGTCATTGCATAGTGAATTTTCGCAGAACTAATAAAGTGTTTCAGTGGGCCCCGCTAGCGTACTCGCCTCCAAATCTGAAGATCAGTGGTTCGATTCCACTCAGCAGCACCGGTTCATTTGCCTAGCAGTGGTATGAACAGTACCAAGTAGACGCTATTTGCCTAGCAAAATCTCTATTAATTAAAAAGACCGCCGTTCGGATTGGGCTATAAACTGTAAGTCCCTGAACTCTTCGAGCTGATATTAATAGAGATATACCCATGCTTCGCCTTTGGAGCAATGATCATAGTCAAGGGGAAGAATTCCGAAAGGATCCATTAAGATTCGATATATTACTTAAGTTGTGAAGTTAAGCAGTTTCCCAGAGGTCGCAGTACGCAGTTTCTGTTTTTATGCGCGGCATATCGCTTTTCCCAGGAACAAACGAGTTGTTTGTAAAAATAAAAATTTCTTATCGTTATTTGGAGTATGCACATTTCTCTGAATTCAACACAACGTCAACTTGAGTTGCAAAACTAAGCTGCTTATGTGTAAGAAAACTCCAAGCCAAATCTCAAAGCTAATGAGCAACTCAAAGCTCAAATCTGTAATGTGTTCCAACGCGCTTAACGAATAAACCAATGTGTGAGCTCCACTGACCAAACGTACCCCGCTCCACGTACCAATTACCAGAAAAGACGAGGCGTGCTTTAAGAGTAATTACATTTCATAATGAGCTTTTAAGGGTCAGCATTGGAGTAAAGCGTCTTATTTGCCATTAAATTAAAGCCGAATGTGTCGACTTTTTTTTTATTTCATTCACTCACAATATTTGTTTTTGTGTGGCAACTGCATTGCAACGTGCCACATACAGCACGGATGGCATATATGCGCATTAGGGTGGAGCTTTCTCGTTTGGTATAAAATTTGGTATGTGTGGTCTTTTGTAGATTTTTTCTGAAAACAAGCGAAATACTAAGAAAAAACGATTTCCAGACTATAGTCAAAAGAGTTTGATCAAATTTGGTTAGTACAAAAATAAAATGATGAGTTTTTTGACCAATGGTAGTAAAATCGCAATAGCTCCAAAACGTTGTTTCGGTACAATATAAATTGAGCCACCCTTATGTATGGAGGCATAAACACAGCGTGATAAGCAGCGGAAGGGACAGACTGACGAATGACGGAAATTTATGGTCATCATGTAAAGGGGACATAATCAGTAAACGAATGTGCCACATGCGGCATGCTGGGCAGTCAACAGGGCCAGGGTAGCGTCTTTCCATCGCTTTAATCCGCAGAACCGTCGTATGTGCAACACTCCCAAAAATTGCGCTATCTGCGTAAAATATATACGTTTATATATAAGTGGCACAATTTGTTTTTTTTCTTATTATAATCTTGTTGATTCTATCAATGTTTCAATGCAAATAGTATGTATTTTGTGGAACTTTACATTACGTAAAGTAAGCCAAATAAAAATCAATGTATAACTAAGGAGCATAATTTGCTCAAGCCTTTTACCGGAGATGATTTTCCTTATTTAGTGCAAATGCCCTCTTCTCAAAAATATAGCTGATTGAAATATTTGTTAACAATTTATATATATGTCTTATGCTATATAAAGTAAATGGCACAAAAGGGTAACTTAGGACCACCAAAAGTTACCTCAACCTTCTCTGTAAAAAAAGACAAAGTTGATTTCTGTTTTCTTAAGAAATAATACCTGGATCATTCAATCAATCATGTGTATAATTTAAGCAATTATACAGATTTAATGCAGAAGAGTGCAACCCTGTTCCCCAAAGTCGCCCGCGTTCGACTTACCTGTTTAACGTCTGATTTTTGTTCTCTTGTCAAACACATTTTCTCTAAAAGACATTTTTTAATTGCAAAAGTTAAAAAAAAAAATAAATAATTAATGTGGCATTTCTGTTACCCATACGTCTATCTTTTAAAATAATTACGGAGCTTCAAATGAAATTCGTCGCGCCACTTCAAGAAGTCTTGCCTTTTTAAAAGTATAATAGTCGATAAGCCAATTTCCAACAAAAGAGCGTTCTGCTCTATATGAAATGAGCCAATTTTCTAACTAGCATCGTTTTTGATAGAGGCGATTACCGGATGCAAAAATTTTCTCAAAATAAAGTGAAAAAGACACGGAGTATGCAAGATTTGCCTGATCTCGTGAGGAGCGTGTGTTCTAGCCATCTGTATTTCCGTCAATTGATGTCACTAAGTAAACCTTTTTGTCCAGTTAGCTCCCATAATCGCACATTGGAAATTCGTGTAGGCCAGAATATTCCGGCTATGCGCCTAAGACAACATTCGTCATATGCCAGGATTCGCTACCAATCAGTAGTACCGTCTTAACGCAACATTAAATATTTTCAGCTTGGTTGATCTTCTAATGACGGCGGTTCTGTACATCACACACAGTACCACCATTCCGAGTCAGCATACTACCTAGGTATACAAGCACGTCTCTTTACTATAAGTTGAAGAAAATCATCAGATGGGGAATTGATCATACTTTGCATCTCACTGTGGTTCTGTGAGAGCAAAACTATATTGTCGGCGTAGGCGACATTAATTAATCTCTCATTCAGCTTTCATTATATACCCTGTCGTCTGAGGTTCGCTGCATCTAATATCATTACTAACGTGGTTATAAAAAGGAGAAGAGAGAGAGCACATCCTTGCTTGACTCCGGAAATCGTATGAAATTTATCATCAAAGTGTCCTGCGTACAGAGCCCTGCTAGGCGCCGACATACGAACACTTGATGACATTAATTAGCTTTTCTGGGATACCTCTGACTGCGAACGTTGCCCATATAGCTTCTCGACGCAGACCGGCGAAAGCTTTCTCGTAGTCAATAAATGCCATGTATAGGGCTGCTCCAAACTCCGCTGATTGTTCGATCAAGATCCTCATGGTGTTTATTTTTTAAGTAAAGATATTACTTGCTATAACTCAGTTAAAGTTTTTGCGTCTGAAGATGAGCATCAAGCATCAAGGACTACATTGAGCCTCTTGTCAAAGTGGCTATTCCAAATTTGTAGCTATTCATCATTACTGGCCTGAATTTGACCACTGATATCCTCAATGGGAGTGTTTATATTACTTAACTGGGAGTCCAACTTTCGCACAATGTGAAAGACCTCACGCATATCATCATTTAAAGCAGCGTTTTCAGCTCTATCACCTAACTCGTCATAATATATACCTGTATCCTTCCTTATTTGCTTTTTAATAAGTGTAGATAAGACTCTGCACTTTGCCTTAAGCTCTTGCATTTGACGTGTATCGTAAATTTTTGACTTCACATTGGCGCGGAGTTATTCATAATTTAATCTGATTTGAGACCTTATAGCATGTCTTGTGAGGAAAACCCGCATCACCAATTTCCCATAATAGTTCGATATACCCTATTATTAATCTTTTAATCCAACAAAAAAGGTCGTTCATGCAGAAACTTAACACAATTTGTTATTAACTCACATGCAATAGCCAGTCTATCTCAAAAACTTCCAATGCGAAAAATTTACTTAAACCTAAATTTATCCACATAAAGCTTGACGAAATGTTTTTGCCATGATGTAATGTGACTCACGCGTGTCTAAATTAGTTTGTTGCACTTTGTTCTAAAGTGCAACGTCTGCACTTTGCACCTTGGCGCCTTTTTAGAGTCTGCTGCACTTTTTCACTGTCAATTGATTAAATGAGCAATAGAGTCTAGCACATGGCATGTGCTCCATGTGCTACGGCTGATGATTGTGTGCTTTAATTAAAGCCCTACAATTTCATTGGACCCTTTGACTTTGAGCGACATCTTGCTAATTAAGTTCTTCAGCTTTGTGACTCACCTATTTGAAGTTCTAAAAAAAGAAAAGGAAAAATCAATCTCAATATGAAACGTACCTTAATTACCAATTGGGCAATTTCATGGACGTTAAATTGATTTTGATTGCCTTATAGTTTGCAAGTTGCTTTATAAATCAAAATAATAAATAGATATAATAAAAAAGTAAGCCCAGCATGGAGCATGAATATTCTATTATCCAAACATGTAGGCCGCACAAGAATCGCACTTAAGTAAAGAAATAACCAAAGCAAATACGCGCCACAGATCCCCATAGATAACTGCTGTGGCACATAAAGCAGTGTGGCAAGCGGCACTCAACATTTGCTACTGCCCACTTGGTGTCAACTTCAAAGACAGCATCCAACACGAAACGAAACATTTTGTGCGATTAGCTTGTAAGATTGTGATTGTACTGTATAGTTTTTCAGTTTTCTTATTTCTTTGTTTTTCCCCCATTTTCCTTAGCCTTGTTTGTTTGAGCTGAAGCTGGCTGGAAAACTGGCTCACTGGCTGGCCGCACGACTGCAACTGACCAATCGAATTGGCCAAGACCACTTGGCTTGTCTGAGCAGTTATAGTCTAAGATTATTTAAGAAATATATATATATATATTTTTTTTTGTTAATTTTTTTTTTTTTTGTTTTTTTTTTCGAGTTTGTATTTGTAGTTCGTGTATGTTTGCCCACTCAAATGCCTTCAAGTGGCAATTTTATCGAGTTATTTGCACTTAACTTGCAGATTCAATTTGAAAGAACGAGCAAATATTTGCATTCATGTGGCTCAAATTGGGTTATTGTTGAAATGTGAGCACGCTACCCGACGATCATTTGCACAGTCAGTCAACTAAGTATATAGGCACTTAGTATGATATGTGTATATCTGGCTGATATTTTTATTGAATCTTGTTAAAAGTTCCCTCAGTCTGAAGTGGGTCCGCTGTATGAACCAAGTTAATATGCCCGCAAGTTAACAATGCTACAAATTAATAATTACGTATACGACCTGTTGACTGTATATATATACATATTGTTTTAAGATATTGCAATAACCAAGTAAACCAAAAGTATTTAATTTTATGGTCTAGCAAAAACTCATGAACTTGATGAAGATCGAAAGCTCTGAAAGATTTTGTTATCATTTGCATCTACGGGTCGGTATTTAATTATACTTCTCTCGTTAATGTTTTTTTTATAAATGTTTCTACATCTTTTAATACTTTAAAATTATGCGCTTTCTTTTTCCAAGTTAATGACTTTTATTTATAAACCTTCTTTTTTGTCTATTGCTGCGGTTTTCAAGCTGATAAGGCAGTTTCATCCTCCCTACTACAGAAGCGACAAAGTCCGGAAAATTTTAATAGTAATTTTGTATCAGTGGCTGTGAAGCCTACAATGTTCCATTGACAGAGCGGTCAAGACTCTCATGGTGTATTTCCATGGGTAGTTAGTCCGGCTTAACCTAACCTAATAATAATTGTACAACTCTTCTGGTTGTAGCCAGTGTCCTTGGCTGCTAAAATCCTGTTGAAAGGTTTTAATAAATCATTCGTTTGTTTTACTCCTCGTTATCAATAATTCGAGTACCTTTTGGTTACCTATTCGAGAATGTGGCTATGATCCAATCCGTGGTATTGCAAGACTTTTTCTTTTTAGCATATCTGCCAGCTCGTTTAAAGAAATATTGGTGTCTCTTGGCACCCATTTTCTTGTGAGTTTGTTTCTCGTCCCTACTTGTCTCTCAATTTCTAACCAGAGTCAATACAATTTATGCTCTACTTCATGGTTTTAGAGCCTTTTGACTTTATACAACATGAAAATGAAAGTAAATATTTTTTCGCAAAAAAACTTTGGATACTTCGGGAACCGTCAACAACTATCGCGAATCTATTCGAAAGATTATAAAGCAATCCATTACTTTCCTTCTCTGGGCACTACTACAAATCGAGCCATGGATTGGTACGACTATTAACCAAGCCCCTATGAAGTTCGATATTCGTATGCCAATAGCCACTTTGAAGCTATAAACATGATAGCAATTTAGATGCCAAACATCATATATATGGAGTAATACACGCCACTGCAACAAAATTCAACATTTTCAGCTAAAAATTGATTCTCAAATCTAAGGCTCCAAAGGGTTTATCAGTCATTTGAGCAATTACTGGATACTAACACGCCAAAGTACATTTGATCTCGTTCAACGCCCCAAGTAGTGACTCCTGTAGCAGTTGCAAAGATTACAAAAAAAATATACATATAGTCTGTATTATAAGGGATTATTTTTATTATTAGACCAAAAAGGGCAACTGTACAAAAAATGAATTTTCAAAATAAATTGTAAGTTTTAAATATATTTTGTAGAAACAGGACAGAATTATAACTTTTATGGTTAATTGATTTATTTGTGGAAAATTTGCTATGAAATAGACATATTTCAATTATCTTTTAATTTTCAACTTACGATTCCAAAACCCTTTTTTTATTTGCGGAAAAACTGGATATTTATCGATAATGCTAGCTGCCCCCCTTTTTATGTATATTATAGTCTAGCACCTATCTACTAACATTATCTATAACATATATTAGTAACGCTAATTAGAAGTTAATTATATATTAATCGCTTCTGCTTTATTTACAGACAAAACGAAAAGGATTGCGATGATGATGACAAGGATGACTTGCATGATATCATACCGCCAGCCAATTACATTCAAATTTCCCAGGGAAAAATTCAATTGGTGCATCAATCGCGCTCCCTCGAACATGACACAAGCGGTGGAACAATGCCCTTAGAGCGCAGCGAGAAGGTGAGTAAACTTTTTGGATTAAATCAAAATAATTGCGGGTTGAGTAGATACTCTTTTTGGTGTAGGATATCGATAAAATCTCCTCATTACCGGCTAATGGCGTACAATGCTCACCTACAAACTACACATAAGTAACCGATCTCGTAGAGCTTTAAATACCCTGGCAATTTAGAACAAATCCACACAAATTAATGTAGAACCATCGTATTCATCATAATCCCTAATATAGTATTATTATAGTCCGAAATGGGTAGCCGTTATTAAATTTGCGTATCAATCATGATACAATAATTATATGAGCCTATCGAATTATAGGTTCTTTTCACGTATTATAAATTTATCATGAGCGTCGATTCGATTGTAAATTAATTAAATCGATTGAATTTTTCAAAGCCACTTAATACATTTTTTATTTGTTTAAAATCGATCTTTTGAACACAATCTATCTAAAAATTATGTCTTAATGGGCTAGTTCTGATATAGGATTCGGATGCTTTGCAGCAAACTATGTTCGATATGACGCAACTTTCCAAAATAAATCAAGTTTACCTGTGTTATTTTTTATCTCAATTAAATTAATCAATTCCGATACTTATTTTTCATGATCTTATTCGTTAAGTTTATTTTTAATTTTCAAATGAACGAGATAATGAGGACTTTTTAGATTATTTTAACGCAATTTTAAAGACGAAATTAACTCCGTTTCATTTTGTATTCAAATTTCATTAGTAGTCTAACTGGCTAGCTCCTATCGTTTATACGACGAGTATTGTCCAACGGGCGCAGCTTTAACACATAATGCACATTCCAACAATTGGTAATAAATTTGCTTCCCATAAAGCTGTCCTTGTTTGGTAGCCCACCATTTATTGTCAACATTCTATTGGGGTATTTTTAAGTAAAGCACCGGTTGGTGGTCACACGTTTCAATTTCCGCATCTTAAGAACTTGATTTATGGTAGTCACAAACACGATCACTTCAACACACATCTACTCCTTCCTCGCAGCACTTTTCACCGTGGACCATGAGATGCATTGGTACCTGGTCTAAGTGATTCCAGAAAAGCAACAGTAGCGGTTTTTATTATGTAACAATTCTAAGAACACTTAAGATTTGAACTGTGTCGACCGGACAAGCAGCTGTAGAAATACACAACGTGGTATACGGCCAGACCAATGCAGACACACACTCCATTCCAAGCTAAGCCACTGTTTGTTCACAACCCAAAAGAGGAGTGCATCCATTGAAATCACAGACTAGCTAATTAAAGCTTTTCAACGACTCTCTGCGCAATCGCTGTAGGTTTAAGCTGTCGGAATATCATGTGTTTTGTCAATAAAGCAAAGCAGGAAAGATTTGCACACCACAAACTAAGCTATTCCACTGTACCAAGTATCGATTTCTGCTGTCACACAGTGCTTGGATGTACATACTCTTATATACCAGTACATGTGTGAGCATGCTAACACCCTACACCCATACTGGGACTTAGTCCATAGAATAATGACAATTCGATTATGGTACAACAAGCCGCATGCCGGATGGCAATCATCGCCAGCTTTTGTCATTGTTGCACATAAAAAAGACCTGCTGCACTCCATCCAGAACAAATGCAATAGGAGTCGTCAGAACCCAGTCACGTTCTGTGTATTCATTGCGTGGATGCCACTGGTATATACACGTAGCTGCAGTTGCTTTATGTACGTCCGCTTGACGTGATTGAGAAGGTTCAATGAACGTTACTCCAAATACTTATGCATATCCATATGTGTCTACGCCGAGTACACGAGCTCATATATATATATAATATATATATATATGTATTTGCACAAATGTATATATTCGAACAATTTATTTGCAGCATTTGTAGTTGCAAGTTGCAAATCGTTTCTGTCAGACCGTAACTCTGTTTATTTATTTGCTGCCTTCTCTCAGCTGTTGCACATGCGCCATAGCAATGTTGCGTTTACATGCGACTTCCAGATTTCCATGCTCTACAAAGGATTTGTAAATAGATTTCGCCTACACAAGCATAATACTCTTTTTACTCACACCGCAGAACACAAAAATATGTATAGCCAAATATATTAACTTTGATCTTAGATTTGAAATCACGTTGCTCATGGAGCAAATTGATCAATAGTTAGAAAATGGAACCAAACAATACCCCTGCAGGTGATGGTGCTAATATCCCTCAAAGAGTATTAATATCTATATATTAGAAGAAGATGACCTTCAGTACCTATCAAAATGATCAGCAATATATTATTTGAAATCGGGTGCACAAAAGATCACCTTCTAGTCACAATGCAGAAGTATGTTAGCATTCTTTAATTTAGGAATCTTATTTTCCGTTTCGTTAATTGAGCATCGCAAGACAATTAGAATTAATAAATTTTAGTTAATTTTCGCATCAATAAGTTGAACTTGTATAGATAAGTAATCGCGGATCACATGATATGATTTCAGCGGAACATACCCAACATACTTTACCGCTTCCAAAGCAATTATTTAGAATTCGTCAACGCTTCTCACTAAGTGTCATTCTGGCTTAATTTCTTGCTTAATTTTGGGGGCATTACAACCCGTTATCGAACAGGCACACCTGCATTTCGTGCACCTTTTCTGGCTGATTATTTCAAAAGAATATAGGTTCACCTCCACATGGCATTTTAATCGACGACTAGATCGTCCCGTTCTTCTAATTTCGCAGCTAACAACTTCTTAGCTGAAGTATCTTCATCCAACGACATTGCGATATCTGTGTCTCAAATACAGCTTAGGGTTCGTCCGACATTATTGTGATGTCGAACACCCTACCATAGCTAAATCCGTCCGCGATACAACCAATACTTCTGTACCATATAAAGTACGTGCAGGATGACCACGTTACTACTTTCGATCGTGGAAGGTCTCTGGGACACAGCTGCTTACTGGGCAGATGAGAATTACAAGCGCTTATCAAGCAATTTCTGTATGTGATTGAACGAGCTCCAACTCGAAACATATTTGTTATTAATAATAAATATTTTTCTCCCACAAATTCGTCGAAAAGTAATACTTAACTTCATATTTTGAAAGTGTAGATAGATGCTTCTGCAATATTTCGCTGGGAAAAGATACAACATTAAATATTGTAAATTTATAAAGTTAAAACTGGATTTTATCACTTCGTTGAAAACGTAATCTTAACAATATATAGTTTAGCCTGTGCCAGCATGTTCGATCCTTTTCATTGGAAATATATACAATAGACAAATAAAAAGTTTTTCTCACAAATATATATTTTAAGACAAACAACAAGTTTAGTTACGATTGGACCTGTCTACCGTTTGCGACACATCAAATTTCCCCTATCAATTTTATCCCTATAATCTTTTGACTTTTTATCGTCCATCATTTTTGCTTAAGAAATAATCGTGTATAGAAATTTAATTAATTACAGTTCAAGTATTCTTTGTACATCCAAATATTCTTAAATGACATCTGCTTGCTGCTTTCCCTATTATTAATCAATTTTCCCTAGATTTCGAGTACTTTTCCACAGATGGTTCGAGTAGAGTTGGTTGCATCTCTTAAATTTCTATCAAGAGCCATTTATCTAATTACTAAATTGGTTCTTTTGCTTCATACCTTTTTCCAGCAGCTTTTGACGCATTCTAAACCTTTTCTATTTTTTCCATTGAACGATAATTCGTAAGAACACTTTTATATGCTTTATCAAATTGGATCTACTTTGCAGTTTATAAAAGTAAAATGAAACTTATGTATTTTAAGTTTACAGAAAGGGTTTAATTTCAATTTTCATAAGCAGAAATAATTTACAAAAATTGTTTTTGTTTGGTTAATTTTTTTTTAATTATTACAAACACTTTTATTTAATAAACAAAATACTCCTAATAAACATTTAAATTACATACAGCCTTCTTTAAAATGTATATGGTCATATATTTGCCTATAGCTCTCATTATTGATATTGATATTAAATTTAATACACGCTCTCACACCACACATACATGCATGGTATAATTATTCAGGTTTGTCGTCCCAAGAGTTTTTCTTAAAAATTGATTATTTTGATATTTGTTTGCAGTTAAGCATCATTTTAAATGCAAACCAAATTCCTTTCATCTTTTTGATTTATAAGCAACTCAGAAATGCGATGAGATTACCTGTCTTATTTTACCATAGCTAGTGTGTAGCATTTAAAATTTTAGCAATCACAATTAAAACCTTTTAGTAGGCTACTCTCCATCTAGTTCGCCAACTGCCAAGATCTAAGGAAACTAGCGGAACTGGTTCACATTTTGTAGTGATTCACTGAAACACCTATTTTTAAGGTGCAAAAAAGGGAATGGCCATAAATTTGTTATATATTAAAAAAAAACAATAACAATTTTTGCAACAAATATACAAATACTTTAACTTTAACCAGAAACAAAAACCGCTTTTTAAATCAAGCAAACATATTATTCTTTTATTAAATCATCATCTATAAATGAAATCATAAATATTTGTTTTTAAGTAACTTTTTTAACTGAAATTTTTGGTGCATATTTTTTGTTTATTCCTTGCCAACGTTTTCAACATGCCACATTTTGTAGCACGCTATCGAATTTAGTGATATATTGCCTTTGCACACCTGCAACAATTGTGGACCCTGCAATAGGGGCACCCGTTGCCACACCTCGTTCCCATTAATCTCGCCTAGCTTCATTGGTTTTTGGCTTGCGTGGGTATCGAATAAAGTTGCGTCAACGCTTTTTGAAATCTCAAAAATAACCAATTTCATGTCACTTTTGGGTTTACTCATTGCTTTTCTTGTAATTGTATAAAGTTTGCGCTATAATATAATATAAAGGGTGTTTTTTTCGAGGTATAGAATTTTAAGTTGGCATTACTGTTCAGGATGAGGAGGACCAATTTCACAGCTGTCAAGTGATTTGTTGTCCGGTTGGTTTTATCAATTCATCATGAATAGAAAATAGATCATTAAGCAAGGCGTAGACTCGTCGAATGGGCCCAAAACGAGATTGCCGTTGTTCCCGATTTTCAAAAGCGAATTTTGTTTAGCGATGAAGCGCACTGCTTGGTTGAATGGCTACTTCAAGAATCAAAGCTGCCGCATATGGAGTGAAGCTCATGCTCAAGTGGTAATGGTGGAATCATCATTGGTCCATACTTTTTCTGTATAGAGCCATGATTACTAATTTTTTCATTCCTGAATTGAATTACCATGATGTCCAGGAGCTGTGGTTCCAACAAGACGGCGCAACATGAAATGAAAAGCCACGCTTGGTGACCGCCTAATTTCACGTTTTGGACCTGTGAACTGGCAACCAGGATCTTGGGATTTAACACCGCTAGACTACTTTCTTTGGTCTATGCGGATAAGCCACAAACGCTTGACCATTTGGAAGACAACATTCACCGTGTTTTTGCCGATATACGGCCACAAATGTAGGAAAACGTCTTGAAAATTGGATTATATATGCCAGCAATCATATTTTAAATGTAATGCCACAAGATTATCTTTCGGATAAGTAAAATTCATGTCAATCTTGTTTTATTGCAATTTAAAGTTCTAAACCTCTGAAAAAACAAACTGTATATGTATAATAACTTATTTATTTCAATATAAACATAAATACTTAATTGTAACTCGCTTTGGTTTACGCACTCACGCTCATTGACACACATGCACACATTTAACTAAGATTATGGATAAGGTCATTGGAGTTTTTTTAGCCAGCGATTTCTTCAGTTTTTCTTTAGTTTATATTATTATTTTTTCAGGATTTATTGGAGAAGCGCATGAATGAAGTCGAAGGCGCATTGCAGCGTCTGCAAAACCAATTCCAAAAAGTGAGTACACATATCCATGTGAATAAAGATTACGAAAATGTGTTTGTTTGTTCACCCGTGTATGTACTCCAGCCCTTAGAGCTTAGGGTGCGTTAAACTTGCAATTTGAAATTGAAATGTTATGGCACAATCTCTGACCGGATATTGGACAAACAAGCAAAAAAAAAACTTGTTTTATTCAGTCCAAGCTTAACTCAATTTTGGGAACTTTAAGCCCAAAAGCATTTTAATTTCCTGTAACCGACCATACACTGCGGTTGGGTTCTATAAATGTGTTTTCGTTCAATTTGCTACCTCGTTGAAACTGTGTACATGGACATCCTAATGCTGGGTTCACACTGGCAGATATTGTGACCAAAGTATGCATAGAGAGTTGTTAAGCTTAAGCTGTGCGTTGTTGTGGCTATCAAGTCCCATTTACCAGAATTGAGGATTTAAAATGACTGTTAAATCTTAGGGCAAGGAAAAAAAGCTTGTGTTTCTTCCAAAAATTAGCATTATACGAAAAAATGTTTAAAAAACAAAAATTATTTTCTAAATAATTTTAATACTTTAGGTGCTTGCTTTTTATTCTTATTAATGCATTTTTTGCTTATCTTGTGATTCATATGATGTGAAAATGATGTTATCTATTATAAATATGATTAGTATTGACTATATTGGTTTCACGAGTAATGTCATAGAACCCAGTTCGTTGGTTAGTAACCATAAAAAAAATTCGAGTGCCATTAAAGTGTGATTTCTCTCACTTTTTCTTTTCTAATTACAACGAAGGAGAATTATTTTAATAATTCAATCATATTATATCATCGCAAAAGTTTACCATACTTAGTACAGTCCTTTGGAACACGAAATAGTTGTAGGAAATTAGCTTTTAATACTTCGTTTCGTAAGTCCAAAATAGAAAAGCTAAGAAAATTATTCATTCAGTCCAGCAGCTAATGTTCACTATTGGAAACCCTGATTTGCCTAGTAGCTCAAACTTCGATGCAATATAAATATCAATTTTGACTAATGTTTGCGAAAGTTACCTCAGTACAGTGTAATAAAAGCATTTGCAATTCAAAGCAATGATTGGATTGTTAAAGAGCACTTCACAGAGTGTGCAAGATCTAAATTAAATAAAGAAAATCGAAAGTTGGATTATAGTTCCTCTATAGAGCACGCAGGGGACAGAGCAGCCTATAAAATAAGCACTGCACTCTTGTAGCAGTTTAAAAAGGAAGACTTTTTAATTTAAACAAAAAATTAAGTAGTAAAATGTATAAATTCTTTGTTTCTATGTTGAAGGATAATTACTTGGAAATATTGGCAGAAATTGCGCTACAAATTGTGCATATGCTCGGCGCGTACTCTCACCAACATAAGTTTTTTAATATTTCTTAAGTTACACATTAATCCGTTAAATCACATGATCTATATGGTCTCAAATGTGAAATAAACCGCTCACCGTCTTTCAATTGGGACATCCTTTTGCTTTGTTTGGCACAATCTTATTGAAAATGTATGTAAGCAAAGATGATCTCATCTCATCTCATTTAGGTAAGCAAATACAATGACGTTCCCGCCTTTGTCTTACTTCCTGAAAATTGCTGCAGGCCCATGTTGCACACAGCCCAACAGTGAATTTTTGGTGACAAATTTATTGTTTTTCTAATGCTTTTAGTTGCTCCCCAACTGTGCTTATTTTCGCGTTCATTCAATTTGAAATTACCTTTACCTTAACGGGAGTGAATTTTCATAGTTAAGTTAAATAATCCCTTAAATTATATACCAAACTGAATTATGTGTTGCACAAGTCGCATAAACAGCGTTCGAGTTCAAAACGATGTTCCCAAAAAAGATTTGCTAAAAAATCACCCTTTTATTATTAGCAAAGATACATTCGTTGTGCCACCTTGTGAGGCAGTGTGAACACAGCATATACATTTGCTAAATGCAGGTATGGCCAGGTATTGTGTATGGCGACCAGTGTTGTAAGTTGCTTGTTGTAGCAACGAGTTGTTGTAGTTATTGTTGGAGAGTCAGTTGTCCAGTAGGCGTTGCTTTTGGGTCATTAATCGTGCTGCTGGCATTTTGCCTGAAGCTATTTTCAACTGTGTGGTTTATGTGGTGAGCAACAACGACTAACAACAATGCAGCAACCACAGTGTTGGAAAGTGGATGGGGAGGTGCCACCAAGTGTTACAAGCAAGGTCAATCCAACTGATAATTAAAACACACAAGTTAGAAAATTTAATAACTTGGCATGCATGCAAATTGAAGGTTATTCATTCACAAATAATATGTGGCAAGACCCGAAAACTATTTCACATTTTATAGCCCAAGTTTTTGAAGCAAACAAATATTAGAAATATTACAAAAGTCTTCAATTTTTAAGCCTTTAAGGATATGGCCTTTTTTTGAATGTGAATGTTGGCCCTTTTTATAAATTTGATGCGGGTTGGTCTTTTCGCATCTTGTATGCCATCCTCAAGGAAATAAACATCAAAAATTCAATCTAAAGTAGCTTCTTCTATAATCGTCAGATTTAGTTGGCAGTTTACCCAAGTTTAATAGCCGGAAGTTGGTTCACTTGCAGCATACGCATTTCCGGATTTAGGTAATTGAATTTGATAAGACTTGGGCATAAATTCACGGCCGGGCCCGAAAACTTAATGTAACAATGAGCTGGCTAAGTGCGCCAAGTTTATGGTGTGAAAAGGCACAGCAGGCTGCTGTCTAGCTGTCTATGATTTTCAAAACGAAATTCTTACCAATCTGCCGCCAACAGTATGTAATGGCAGCAAGAACATGGCAGGCGTAGGATATGCCAAAAACATTTTGCCTATTACCTAATTTTCTCTATTCTTTCTACTGCTTGTACTGCTATGTAGTATTTCTCTGTGCCACATCATCAAAGTCGTCGTCGTCGCCGTCGTCGCCAAGCGGAAGCGTCCAAGTTTCTGGCAGGCAAAAGAACAAAATTTACGAGCCATAGCCGCCTGCCTGCTCGTTATCACTCCAGCTACTGAGTGTGCCCAGCCCCATCTTGCCGTGCTTCATGCATGGGAATCCGATTACAGCATGCCCATGGCTACTTTTTTGCGCTTTGCTTTGGTTCCTTCGACATTTGGTGGTTGCATGAACCACATGAATGAAGCTTACGTTGTCTTCTTTTGCTGTTTGCCTTTCTCTGCCCTTCGACAATATTTCTGCACTTTATCTGTCTGTAAATAACGATTAACTACGTTCCTGCTATTGCCCACTTTCATTCCCACTTCCACCATTTTCATTGGCACTCCCGTTGCTGCATCCCGCCACTGCCCGTATTCCCATTGCCATTTTCAATCCATGACAATCGTTCTTGGGTTTCCCTACGTTTGATGCCCCTAGTGGGTGTGTACTTTATTGTTAATGGCATATCAGTGGCTCGTCGCAGTTTTTAGTCGGTTTGGGTTTGTCAGCAATCCGGCAATCCGACCCTCAAAAAACAACAACAACAACAGTGACAAGTCGCCCGAAATGCTGCAGGAGTAAATATTGTAACATGTACATAGGGAAGGGAATTACTACGTTAGGGACGGAGTTGAGTGATTGAATAAATGAATGAGTACTTGCCATGTGGCATGCAATAAATGGCACGATTCAGTGAATATCTATTTGCGTTACTTTTATTATAAGATTCTGTTCACTTTTGTTTCGCCTTCTAATTTGGTCAAATTAAAAAAACACAAAAAGTAAATCTCCAAATAGTCGTGGAGGTTTTTTTAAAGAGAGTAAATTTCGAAATTTACAAAAATTCAAATGAGGACTTGTTACTTCTTCTGTATCCTTCTCTTAACAATCCCTTTAAATCTCACCACGTCACTTATGTGGGTTCCATCTTAACGCTTGTTGTACTTATTAACTGCCACGTTTCCGCAGTGATGCCCTCTCCATAGCTATTTTCTCTTCTTCATTACAATGCTAGCACTACTTTGTCTGTCCATTTCGATTTGTCATTGGAATATATTGACTTGACTTTAGCATCTCCAAAACCGATGTGATAAAGTAGTGATGATCGGCTGCCCCTGGATGACACATTTCCACTTCGATTTGAGTTCAATCTGTAAGTGATGAGCACCCGGATTATTGACTAGGCAGTGATCCGCCTGCCAATAAAGCACTAAAGTTTATAGATCTACAAATAAAATTTACGAACTTCTCGTCTCTTGTAAAAAAAATGCGCATTTGATGGTGAAGCTTAGAGCCTTCACCTTTTGTTGTCTACAAGATCTAGGTGTTCATATGAACGGACAATTGGACATACCACATCAACAGCCGAAATTAAAAGACCAGGGCACTCCCATACCCCACAGTTGTTGTAGAGTTTATTGCACAATTGCACAATTTTGTAGTTTTCAAGAACTAGAAATAAAATTTAGGATTCTAACACTTAAATAATACAATGTAATGAGATAAAGGCGTTATTTTAAATAGAAATTAAGAAACATTAATTCCAAATATTAAGCAAGTTTTAAGTAATTAGGACGCGGACGGGACCATTAATTCATTCTTTTTTATATGAGAAATGTCAAATATTTTACTCAAGTTGATAAGTTGTTGATTTCGATTTCGATTTCGCATTAATATTTTATGTGAGCAAATAAGCAAACGCAAGCATTTATTCACAAAGAAAATAATACGCGTTATTTTTTTGATAGATCATGATATAAAGCATATGCAAAAAGATTGGAAAAATCTGTACATATACTTCGATTACTTTTTCAATAAAATAGTATTGGACTATTACATTCACTGTGCCACAGAAGTTAATTAAGATGTCAGATTCAGAAAAGAACAAAACCGACTTCGATCAAATTGGGGAAAAATCAATCAGAAATCGACCAGATCTAGACATTTATATACTTAGACTGGATGCAGACAGAGTGTGAAACATGACCAGAAAAGTTTTTTATGTAAAAACGTACTACCCAAGGCCTCAAGGCATAAGCACCAAACTGTTTATATGCCTTTGGTTTTATTTTTTTTAACAACTTGTCGCAAGTAAATGCTTAGGTTTCTGAAAATTAAATAAATATTTACTCGAGTTGAGTCGATTCGTAAAAAATAAATAATGTGAAATAAAAAAACGGGTGCCAAAAAGTGACAGCTGTGTGTGATTGGTTTATATACTTTTTAATCAGGAATAAATCAACATGGAGAGTATCGTTGCAAAGCGGGTTGGACTCAATGATACAGAGTATAGAGGTTTCACAAATTCTCAAAGTTGTAATCTAGAGAACATCCCCACGTAATTTATTTCAATTTTGGACTAAGGGTTTGACCGATCTGGTGGATGTTTGCCAATTTGTTAATGAAGCTGAAAAAAAAGTTTATGTACAATATTTTGAAAAGCGCTTACAAATCTGGCAGCCAATTTTTGTGGCAATACCTTTTGACGTTGCTTTTTTTGTATTAGAGTTGCAACAGCGGCACCAGATTTCACCTTATTTGAGCGATTTTATTATGCTTTGAATTCATGCTGCGGCACGCGCCTGTCAGAGTAACATCTTCCCCTGCTGCCATTCAACATGTTGTAAAGTCGACCCCAGTGCATTCAGCCCGATCTCTGGCATTGTTCAAATTTCACAACCACCAATCCGTCATCTCAACTTTGGGCACGTGCTCTACGATTCTTTTTTTAATTCAAATGGCAGCTACACCCTTATATATAGACACGGATAGTACAACATTTAATAATCTCAGCTGCAGCACCCGATTTGCAACATAAAAAAGACCACAGCAAGAATATCTATAAAATAATAAACATTTTTACTCACAATGCGACTCTTAGGCACCCAAGTACTTTTTATTGTATTTATTTTTAATTTAAATATCTTTTTAATGATTTTTTAACTCGAAAACATATACGTAGTAAGGCCTTACGTTTAGTACGGGCACAAAGTACCAAATTACTATAAAATCAGAACAAACTGAAGAGGGATACTTAAAAAGTGACGGGAGCTCTGGCCAATTAATTGCACTCAATATCGAAGACTTAAGTTCGTCATCGTTTGAAGCGTTTCTAGGCAAGCTTTACTTAATCTAAAAAGTCGGTTTTCGCTTCCCGACTCATCAATAAGTTGTTCATAGTTAATCTGGATTTTCGATAATTTCAAATTAAGAAGCTATCGGGTTTCAATTTGCTTATGCTGAAAAAAATAAATAATAAAAATGGTTAATATTTTTGCATTTTTACAAATAGCCCAAACAAAGTTCCTGACAAACATCATCGGCGCACCGTATTACGTTCGTAATGAAAACATCCAGAGGGATTTATTCATACTACCGGTCAAAGATAAAGTAGCCCAACAAGTGGAAAAATACCACATCAAATTACATGTCCATCCAAATAGGGACCAACCCAACGTTAAATATTAGGGTCAGATAAACTCATATCAGTTGCAATAGTAACTGTTAGTTAAGTAAATTTTTAAAATTTGTAAACTTATTGTTAGTCTGTTAATGAGAAGATCCAATAAATAAAGCAAAGTATCAAAAAAAAAAAATTATATCGCGTTAATTATGCTGCTTGATAGATAATTGAATACTAAGATTCGTTTCCAAATTTAAACTACGCCCAAAAAAAAAAGAATAATTTAAAACTTTTATAAAAAAGTTGAATCTTTTGCAATCCACCCTTGTCGCTCGAATATTGCATAGTTCTTATAACCCTATAACACCGATGAAAACTGCTTGATGATTCATACACCTACTCAAACCCATTCGAAATATTAAAGTAGAAACCACCACCACTTGGCCATCAAAAAATAAAATGACCGTTAGAGTCACTAAGTTCCGACTATAATATACGCTTTACTTGCATTTTTATACATCCAAGGAATGTATCTACAGGTACTATCTTTTAGGCAACACAGACACGTTCTGGTTTGGCATTAACGGCAGCCGTCATAAGTAATTTTATTCATTTGACACATTCCGATTATAGTATCTCCAATAAGAAATCATCTAGGCTGAAAGCATTGGAAAGCCTAAAGAGACAAAGGAGGGTGGTAGACTCTTAATCCCTTCACTAAAATGCTTGATATTATTTTAGAATACTATTTAG
Organism: Chymomyza procnemis; assembly: GCA_035046065.1. Classification (NCBI taxonomy): domain Eukaryota; kingdom Metazoa; phylum Arthropoda; class Insecta; order Diptera; family Drosophilidae; genus Chymomyza; species Chymomyza procnemis. Next base: position 1,260,155 of record JAWNOJ010000023.1, on the reverse strand, counting down.
GTACACCTACCTATCCTCCTGTATGAACACATACGATCTTTGGGGTTCACGCCAAACACATGTTTCACAGGATATAGGAAGTCCAACCAGCATCCTTGCAAACGAGTAAGTAAAGCGAATACTTTGAATCCGGAATCCGGCTTGTTTTTCCACATCATTGTCTTTATTCACTTTTTCAAGAATTGAGTGGCAAATCCAACTCGATTTTCACATTCACTTTGAACTACTGCGTCTCCTGCTTTTGACTCAACAACCCACGCATTTATATAAAATGATAATACTTTTCCTATAGAGTAAGACAAATACTACAAATTTTCAAAGCTATTAGTTTGGAACATTTTTAAAATGAAATAGGGGACACATAAACGTCGTCCGTTAAAGTGATGTATGTCAACAGTCCCATGCAGACATGGAATTACCCTTAGCAAGTCATGCCATTGTGTCAACCCTATAGAAAATTCGCAAACGTGTCTTATTTATGGAATACGAAACATGCACACAGATCCGGACGTAAAACGTATTCCATCAGATTTAAATAAAATAAAATGCAACGAGTACAAGCATATCGCATTTGTTGATCGAAAACCCTTACGAGTCCCTGCTTGTTGCAGCTGTTCTCTTTGGTTCCGCTCTTCTCTCTCGTTAATATCTGACATATGTTGCGCCAGCGGCGAATTCGTTCCCATGGCTCTCCGTTCAGTGCAACATGGGCTAGTCCCATGCAAACAACTCAGCTAAGGGTTGCTTTCAATTTTCTTTCGTCCGGCAAACGGCTCAAACGGTTAACACAACTACGGATGTTTTTAACGGTGGCAATTTTATTTTGCTCGCAGTTTTCAATTGCTCTTAAATAAATGTCGCTCCATTGTACTTTTCACATTTTATTCTATAAAATAATTCCTTTATTTAAAGCCGGCTATTATTTTCACTTGTACATTATTTTATAAAATGCGTTTAAACGGTGTTCCCAGACGCCATTGTCGTGCTTGGGTGTCGCCGGAAAAATTCAGTTCTGCAGTAAAATTTGCGGTGTTTGTGTGTGGCATTGCTAGTTAAAGTTTTAGAAAGTGTTGGATGTCGAGTTGTGCTCAACTCTTTTGCATAATAATTGCACACAATTTTGGATGACAAGTTTTTAAATTAATGTAAATATTGTGCTCAAACGAATATGAATTTGCTAAGCAGTATTTAAATTATTGCCAACAAAATGGTAAGACGTTTGGTTCTGAATACTAAATAGTTTAAGTATATATGTCTGTATGCTCGAAAGATTTGTCTGCTACCGATTTGTATATACTATTTCACTATCAATTTGTATTTAATTTTACATAAATAATAATACTTCAGTAGTTTAAAGTACAGCTTCCTACGTGTAACATATAGTTAAATCGACGTTGTAATCCTGTACATACATTTCGCAGAAAATCAATGATAGCAAGGATAGCAATTTTAAATAACTAAATATATTATTATGAATATATTGCTAATAGTTTTACTTATTTATTGATTTGATAAAATATGGTTTATTAAATGTTTATAATAGTGTTAATAATACATAGTTAGCGACCGATACGTGTGATCTCGTTGATGAACGTGGAGAGACTAAGAACAATGCTCTGGTAGGTGTTGCCAGACGGTCAACAGAATATTATTCTTTTGCCAAAAATGTTGATTTTATTTAAACTAAGTTAGGTAAGCAAAAAAATGCTTTTGAATGTAGCTGAATTTTTATTTTAAATATTTTAAAAAGGCAAGTTTGCTGTGTTATGTATTGCAGTTAAAGAATATGTAATAGAGTCAAGCCAGTGCCCGACAGTATCTGTACCCTGTACCTTTGAATTTGCAAGAAAAAGCACAAATTTAATTAAATGTGGGCGAGCAAGACTTAAGGATACCCTGTACAAATTTGCTGCAAAAGAATCAATTATACTGCTTACCAAATTTTGTGATAAAATTAATTTCTTGAGCGATATGAGAGCTATATGGTAATCACAACTGATTTTGATTACATGGAATTAAAGATAAATTAAAGAATAAACCAAATATATTGCATTTAGTGCAAAAATAGTATTTGTTGCCAAGAAAAATATTCATAACGAGCAGAATCTGCATGCTTAACCAAATGTACTATTGCACAACAAAAAAATCACTAGATGATTCTGAAAAACTCATCCGCTTGACCTTGCTAAAGCATAGGTGTAAAATTTCTAATACTTCAACACCTATCCTGAAGCAGTGATAAATGATAACCATTTGAATTTTAACCGCGTAGTCTACTTTCATCATCATCATTCAGCTCTACAACCCGGGGTGGGTTTAGGCTTTCTCAACAATTCTTCTCCATTCGTCTCTGTTGTTAGCAAGTGCGCGCCAGTTCCTTACTTCCATCTTCAGCATGTCATCGTCAATACCTCTGTTTCGTGTGCCAATACATCCATCCGTGGGACATGACATATCCATCTTAGCCTCTGGGATTTTTATGAATTTGACTACATCTTCGCCATGGCTTAAGCTCAACAATTCGTCCTTAGAATGTTGTCACCGTTTATCTTAGGCCCAAACGTTTTTCGCAGTATTTTTCTTTCAAAGATTCTTAGGGATTCTTCGTCTGCTGTCATCCAAACTTCTGCTCCGTATGTGACTGTTGCTCTAATGATGGAAATGTCTACTTTAAAAAACTTAATTAATGTCCAAAAAAACAGATCTTGAATATAAAAAATAAAGATCTATTTGAAAAAAAAAATTAAATAAAAGGCGTATGACAATGTGCATATCAAAATCTCTTATCTCACAGAGATAAGAATTAGCGTAGCAATAAAATGCACAGCGACTCAATGGAGCAAGAGCTTAGATGCGATGGTGTCATAGCCGATTGTCCCAGTTGGAGCTATTTATGCATTCTAGCAGAGACAGAAAGATTGAAAAATCATAGTTAATTTCATTATAAATATGTCGCCTTGACGAGTAAGAGTAATTCACAGGCGCCTATTCAGATTTGCTCTCTTATTTGATATTTTTTTACAATTTATATTGTTAATTTAACATCTTAATCAATAAATTATTTGAGCAACAACAAGCTACAACTCCGTAAAGCAAGCCACATCCTCATCCTGCAAAAAGTTTATTACCAAAATTCTCAATGAATATTTATGTGACTGGTGAGCTAAATGTGGTTATGTGGATGCCGAAAAATTCAAATGCCAACAGCTGTCGCCTGGAAGCTTCATTTGTCAAAAATCGCTTCAAACACTGCAGCCACTGAAGCAGAACCCAAGGTCCATTCAAAAGTTACCCACCCAGCCATCCGCTTCAGATAACTGCCATGTTCGCTTTAATTTTATTAACACGTTCATCATTCAAGTAAAAGCACAAGCACCAAAATGGCCCAAATGGCGCCTTGGGCGTCCTCTTATACAACAACACCCCGCATTGTAGATATCAACGCGCCATCACCAAAGCCCCCCAATTCCACACCCATCCCTCCTTTGGTTTCACAGACGGCAATCCGTCTGCGGTAGACTTGTTAGCCATTTGTCGCTTGATTTTTGCCCCATCATGGCATGAACCAGAGCCAGCCGTAGCCATAGTATATACCATATTCCATACTTTACCATCTGCCGCCTGCTGTTGATGGTGCATAATGTTCGTCGCTTTGGATGCCATATTTCGTCGGCGCTTTAATATCGTCTGTATTTTGTTGCCACTAAGCGAATTAATAAAAATTATTGCATATACGGAGTACTTGTAACGTACCTCCCGTCCCGTCCCCTTTTCTCCGTTTGGACTACTTTTTTTTGATGCTTGGGTGCGTGCTACAGGCGCGTTTTATTGTTGCTGTCGTTATGGTTTTTCTTATGTGTGCTGCATGCATCTTTTATTGGATTTTATTAGAACCCAGTTCTTTGGATAAAAAATCTTTCAGACTTTTTTTCAATATTGATTTAAATTTTTTTCTATTCATATTCTTTTTTTTCTTACGAAATACTCGAAATCAACATTCACCGTTCTTTGCAGTAACAAATGTTACAAAAAGTCGCGTATAGCCACATTTTTATAGCGAATTGGATGTTTTCTCTTCCGCTGTACACTTCTGGGATAGCTTCTTAAACTACCAAAATTGGTATCAATCAGACGGATCAACGTAATCAGGTGCTGTGTTTGGCATTTCACTCAATTTTCCTTTTAATTCATTTAATTTGAAGTATCTCAAATGTACTTCTTACTCAGCCAATGCGAGTCGCTTATGCCCAGACAGACTTATATATTACTACTACATTTACTAGAGAAACACTTCCTTTTAAGTTGTTCCGATGTTCTAATTTGACGTCAATTTGCAATTGAATCCTTATTTCCTGGCCAGCTTGTTTTGCGGGACATATATAATTTATCTACTATTACGCATATCTGTACGGGGTTCGCCATGTCGTCGTCATAGCAGAAATCCTAACAAGATGATGGTAATAGCAGCAGGCTTACAGGTTAATAATAATCCGAACTTTTCTAGATTTCGATTCCTACAAAACTGACGTTGACGTTCATACAGATTTTAAGTGTCTTATTTGTCGGAATCGTAATCGATAAGATGTCAAATTAATCCCATAATATTAGATGTGTGTATTGATTACAAATCCATTTTAAAACATATTTATATTCATTTTTTTATAATGTAAAAACGTTCTAAATATTTACAGTTCATCTAAAAATTCTATTATATGCTTTTTAATATGTTTAACACTAGGTATTTCTGAAATTGCGCAGAATAAATAATTACAAGGAGTAATAAATTTTGGTTGTAGTTCGCCTCTTCGAAAAAAATAATAATTTAAAAAATCAGTTCCTAAAATATTGTGTTACGCAAATCAACAGTTACAAAGTAATAAAATTGCAAAAAATATATTGGGTATGAAATGTAAGTATAAACATTATCCATTACTAATGGAACTGTTTTATTTTATGGGGTATAGAAAGACTGGATTTAACAATAAGTTGGAGGTTATAAAGCTTTTCCAAAACAAACAATTATTAAGGGTAATGGGCAAATTGCCCCTCTATAGAGGTCGCATATCCGGTTATTTTCTTAAGGTTTGTGTGTTACAGAGAAATATGTCTTTAAAAATAAGAACGTAGGCTCTACAAATTTCTGCAAAATAATATTTTCTACAATTCTCACAATATAGAGATTACAATTGCCATGTTCTTGATCAAATCCACCCTCTCAAAAAATTTGAACAATACGTTGAACAAGCGTTGTTCGTGTGATGGCATTTTTCGTTAATTGTCATTTCTGATATGATCGCAATTAAATTGTCAGTTTTAATCATGAAGTGCACTGACTAATTGTGTTTAATTTTCTTTCGCATTTCACTTAATTTTTCTTTTAATTTCGCCTTTTCCATCTTAAATGTACTTTTTACAGAGTCAATGCGGGTCACCAACATTCGAAAAGGAATTGCGCGACCAAATCGAAAAGTAAGTAAATTATTATTTCGCATGAGAGTTTCATACATTTTATTTAAAAACTCAAAAATATGGACATTATTAGGAATTCGTAGGAAGCCCGCTGCGCGAAGTACAAATAGTCTAAAATATTAACCATAGTGGCACCGATAGAAAAAAGCCTTTCTAAATTAAAGAGTTTTTGACTGCAAGCAATTTTAAACTTAAAATAAATTATAAAAAACGCAGCTAAGAGAAAAAATAATTGATGAAAAAAGTATTTTATATAAGTAAAATCGCTAAAACAGCAGTACTTAGAATAGTATTGAGATTATATTTTCGTTCTCGCGCCCAAATCAAAATTACATTTCGTACTTAAATTATACAAAAAATATTTAATTTATTTTCCACTTTTCAACTTTTTGTACACTAAGTTGGGAAAAGTTACAAGTATTGAGTAGTGTATACCACATACCGAACATTCATATTTCGCTGTATATGGCAATTGGTTGTGTGGGGCAGCCTGGACATTTTCTATAAGGTTCTTACCACTATGGTAGCAGACTGAATTATGGTCGTTACTAATATATTCCGGCTACGGTATGCAATTTTGGAAAAGTTTTCTGCTTTTTTTTTGACTGCTTTTAGGCAATTTTACGTATATATTTCATACAATTCGTGACTAGTAACGCCTTCAACTTCCTTCAAGACCCAGACGTTACGCATAAGCGCGGCACAGTTGGTAATGGAAGAACTTTAAGTTAACGGCATTGAATGCAATTTTCCAAATTGTTAAGCAAAAGCAACGTGAAAAGCAAAAGCAGCAGGAACATACATTTGCAGTGGAAGAGCTAACCCACGTCCGCATCTAGTTCGCATTCAGGAAAAAATCACAGAAAAGGCCATCAATCACGTTGGTGTTGCAGGCGGTAGAAAGATACAGTCCAAGAGAAAAAATGTAATTACGGCAATTCAGATTTTGTGCTTAGTTTTTTTGCAGTTCTCTTTTTTTAGTCGTATAATCAAGAGGGATCATCAATGTGCTTTCCAGAGTTGAATAAAATCTGCATAAATAAATCGTAGATAATTATTATGTAGTTCTTGTTGCAGAAATGTCATTCTAATAAAATTTCATTTTCATCTCTCCTTAAAGCGCATTTGATTGTGCAAAGTTTGAGCAAGTTCAGTTAAATTAATTTTTTTTTCTTTTTTTAATTGTAAATCATTAAATTAGAAGGTTAAGAGGTTCTGCGATGAGCGTATAGGGATTTTGGTTCAGTAAAATATAGAAACTGTTAAGATCGATGCTAATAAAGGACTGTTATATAATATATCACGTGTTGATTCCTTATAGCGATCGTTGTCAGTTCATTGGTATGACTCAGATTCTTGTGAAATTGACTTGGTCAAGTCTTCGAATTTTACTTAGGATGAAGTTATGCTAAAGTCTATAATACAATTGGAATTGGGTTTTGTAAATGTTGCCAGATATTATATATGAGAAAATTTATGCATATTTACGAGGTAGTTGCGAAAGCACTTTAAAAAGCTTAGTTTTTATTTAATCAATTTATGAAATCTAAGTTTTTCTTTTTTATTTATATATATGCGTTTTATTTGCTTTATGTTTGCTTACAGCATGAATCGCATTTTGAAATCCAAAGAACGAAAACAACTACAGACATGTCGGGATCACAAAGCACTACAGGTATGTTCTAAAAATATGAAAACTTTTATTAAATTATTTCGAAAAACAATTGCTTATTTGCAAAGTTGTGCCACAGAGAATTATTATAATTTAATTCTCCTTGGTTGTGCAGAGTCTCTTGCTTCGTCTTGTTGCTTAGTTGAGTAGTGAATGAATTGCAACAATATTACTTTTCATATCTGAATATTTAGTTATTAAGGGATGCTATAGAAATCAAGTTCGCCTCGATTCCGTCACCCTAAATTCATGTTCTCAATACGGTCACAAAATTCACCTGTAAGGGAATTGAAAAGAAATGGATTACTTTTGTACGAGTTACAGCCGGGACGTAGCATATTACTTATCAAAACAATAACCATGAATTCCATGGTATTTGGCTGGGCATAACCTTCAAGCTTGTTAAGTTTATTAAGATGCATATACGAATATTGAGACAATGGCGATTGGGCACTTGAAGTGATATGCTATTTGATAAATTAATGGGTGTGTCGACCCTCGTTAAAAAATCAATCCAGCTGTCTAAGAGTTTGATTGAGTAATAACAATTTTCATTGCATTATAACAACTCTTAAGATAGGATTGCAATGTGATATTGCATATATTGTAGTTTGTGATCGATCATTTGTAATAAACTTTTTTTCTTTCATGAATCATTGTTAGACACGCTTTGCGCGCCAAGAGAATCTGCTACATTCAATGCAACAGGAGAATCGCGTACTCTTGACGCGAATACGTCAGTATGAGCACTGCCTGGATGATGTAATGCGTAAGGTAGTAGATGCCATAGTAGCTGAGGACAATCTGCGCGAAGAGGTGACAATGCTAAAGAGTCGAGTGCGCGACTTGGAGGCTCAGAATGCAGCGCTTTCGGCAAGCCCGGTAAAGGGACGTGACGAAGGCTACTGTACCATGAGCAGTGGCCAACCACAACCATTGACTGGACAATTGGAGGACTTGCCCGAAGAGCCAGAGCAATGGCTTTTACCTGCAGAGCCCTGTTCCACGGAAATGGAAGATTGGAGTATGTCGCAGGAAGAATTAGCTGTGATAACTTTTGACGACGAGCGGGAACATCAACAGCAGCTGCAAAGAGAGCAGAGTAAACGAGACCATGATTGGCTTTGGCACTCGAACGACTTTATCAATTCGACAACAGTGGAGACTGATTCTATAACCGATGGTATTTCTCAACTGCTGCAGCAGAAGGTAAATGCTTGAAAAGATTTAAAGTAATTTAAATAAACTTATCTTTCTGCTTTAGATTGTCTACTCAGAGGATGAGGAAATAGCATGTACGGACTTTACCAATGATTTTTATAAGCTGGTAAATATTCGCACAAACTCTTCGCGAAGCCTGTACTCCTGCCTTGAGGCCGATACGGATGACGAAGGTGGTGGGGCTGATGACGACGACGACGACGACGGTCAAGATACTAGTTTATCGGAGTGCCAAGAACGATTAAAACCGCGTCACGGCAATAGTCATGCAGATGAAAGGGAGTGCAGTCCTACACCTAGCGAAGCAGGTCGTGCGCAGCTTACTAGCTGTTCCTCAAGCGAAAGTGACTCCCATTGTGCTACAGACCGTATGCTTCATGAAGAAGATGAACACAGCTATGAAGCTATAGACGAATGTCGACGCCGAGTTAGCGATATTGAAATTGAAGATGTTCCACTGGTACACACTAAATTAGTCGAGACGCTACCTGCCCTTCTAAACGAACAACAATGCATAGCACAAATCATACAAACTGAACTGCGTCGCCCGCCACATATCCTGGTTAAGTCCAAATCGGTTCTTGAGGAACAAGAACCCAGCTGTATTCTGCGGCAAAATCAACGGCGCGAGCTGGAGTCTAGTGTGGTGCGCAGCGGCAGCGTCAATTGTGCTATTTCCACACAAATGGCCAAAGAAATACCACCTCCTGCACCATCGGTTATTTGCAAACTCAAAGAGCGTATGCTGCAACGTCAAGTATCATCTGCCAATTCATGGCGCAAAAGCAACGGCTGGAAGCGAGTCACTTCGCCGGTTTCAATTTCGGCCCATGCGCATGTACCACCAAAGACAGAGCTAGCAAAAAGTTGTACGCAGAAGACGACACCAACTAGAATTCCAACTCCACAATCCTCTATACAACAGCAACAACAACAACAGCAGCAGCGAAAATCCAAAATACCCCCACCAGTTCCCGTGCGACGTTCCTATGCAAGCTAAGCGATGAGAATAAGCCTTTTTTTCGACGTTATCAACGCAAAATCTCAAAAAGAAACAACAATTTGTAATCTTCAACAGTTAAACATAGTTAAACATATTTACTTTATATATATATATATATACTAATACATAAATATATATAATTAATTAAGGATTTAAAAAGACTAAATTGTGATATATTAAATGAAAAAGAAAAAGAGCAAATGAACATATATCTTGTATAAGGAGCGGATATAAAAACCGAAGATGTTTTTGTGATTTTTTTATTCCGATAACGACTTTTGTAAAACGCCAACTGCCAGGATCCACTCCACAGTATTGCTCGCCATGCTCTTTTGTAATTTTTAGAGCCTGGTCAGATGCAACCAAAGGAAAAGTCTACGATAAATTTAAGAACTAATAATGAAAATATCACTAAAAGTTTGCTTTATATTTAAGCAAAACCAAATCGATATTCATTCGGTATTTACTTGGATTTCCTCAAGAGCCTAGAACTTAACTACAAACTATTTATACTAGAAACTGTTCAACATTTAATAATAACAATTAATAATTAAATATGTAGTCTTCCGCACAAAATAAGTTTTATTTAAAATATTTAATACATGTTTTTGAGAGATAATAAATATATAACAATAGATAATCAAAGAATCAATAAAGTAAGCAGTTATACAATTACGTGAAATATTTAAATAAAAAAATGTATGGTTTCGTAACGTACATAAATCATTACAAAATAATTAGTAAGCTCTCTAAAAACACATAGATGATGCTGCCACATCTAACTATACTACAGCTCCTAGAAGACTCATAGTCATCATAAAAGAAACACACTCACATCCTTAGCTTTTAGAAAACTCACTAAGCTCGGCATGGAAAAATTTTTATTTGATTTTAAGCTCGTATAAACATTAAAAATGTATTTTCTTAGAGTAGCAAGTACAAAAGTAAAAAAAAAGTTACGAAAAATAAATTATTGAACAAAAAGTATGAAATATTTTATGGCATTTTTATTGCTAACTAGAATAAAACAATAAACATATAAAAATTGAATGTGAAAAAACAATATATAAAAACAACTAAAAATAAGCAAAATAACAAGTCGAAAAACATATACTACGTAGTGCACTTCGACAGAATGTGTTCCAAGCGTATTTTCAACGTGGTCGAGTTTGGACGCGACTCCGGCGAACTTAACCAGCAATTTTTATATAATGTGCAATAAGACTTTTCTAAATAAATGTTAGAATTTGCTGACGCTAACGATGGCTTATTAAAGTAATGCGATAACCTGCTGTGCTTGCGTACCCGTTTAGCATCGAAATTTAAACTGCGACGAGCAGATATTTCACTATTTTTGTACAGTTCATTATTTAACTGAATATCATTTGCCTCCAACTTATTTACAAACAGCCAAGATTTGGATACGGAATTAATACAGTTACAGCTATGTTGTCGCTGAATGTTAAGATAATCTGAACCGTTCTGTAAAGCCTTTATTTTTGCATAATTATCTGGTCTCAAATCATTTTTGACCACATGATAGGCTATGGATTCATTACAAGTGAGCGGATGATAAGGCCACTGACGCGTTTGCATTTGCCACATTGTGATGCCAAGAGAATAAATATCCGATGCACAAGACAATGGTTCTGATCGCAAAGCCTCCGGAGACATGTAGCGAAGTGTACCCTAAAATACGAAGAAAATTGTGTTTTTTTTTAATACTCGAAATTAAATCTGAAGACAAATTACGTTACCTACCTTGGCTGTAAATTCAGATTTGCAAAACTCATTCAGTCGCAGCGATGAACCAAAATCGCACAGTTTGCAAATGTAGCTACGGTTGACGTAAGGACTTCTGTTCTTTGTGCCCAAGGCAACCAATATGTTTGATGGTTTAATGTCCAAATGCAGCAAACACTGACTATGGCAATAACGTAATGCAGCCAGCACGTCTAATGTAATACTACAAGACATTTAAGATGAGAACCTCGGAAATAATTCTGTTACGTGTACTTACAATACTCTATGCAGCAAAGGCAATGAAAGCGTGTCCAGCACACGTTGAAGACAGAAGCCTATCGTGCGTTCCATAATTATTAAACCAAATTCTGGCGTTGATTCAACTTTCAAAACACACACAATATTCTTGTGTTTCCAATGCAGCACATGCGATTCATTATGAAGAGATGAATCAACACTACCTTGTGGACACTGCGACTTATTTTGATTTTTTATAATTTTTACGGCGACATTATGATCTGTGGCGAAAATTAAACACTTTAAAAGCATACATAATTTATGGAGAATACTATAAATTACCTTTGTAAACTGCTTTAAAAACTATGCCATAGGTGCCACGACCCAAAATTTGGCAATGTAAATCCCGGGGTGGTCCATTCCTGAGCAGCTCATGACGCTTAGGCGTGGTTAATACCAGAGCACGTTCTTTATTAATCACCTTAAGGAGCGGCCTTCAAAAATAAATACGAATGGTTTAACAAATAAAGTAAAACTGCCTAAATATTTCTTACATTTTTTTTGGAACCCACGATGTATAACGGTGCTTTTCATCTGTTGCCAAATAAACAGCTGATTGCTTTGACAGAATTGCCAGATGCACGTAAAGTTACAAGTTTTGTTAGGCGCGAAATTTAAAATGTTTAATAAAACTGCACGTTATTTTTGCTATTTTTTTATATTTAATTTACAATAGTTATGAATGCACACTGTTATACTTAAATTTTTAATTAACAATAGCCAAATATTGGAAACGTAATACATGCGGTCAATAGATTTGCATTTTCTATCAAAATACATGCGATGTATCTTGTTCAAAATACACATTAGTCCAATCGATTCGGCTTATGAAATACACTTTATCTGCGTTGGTTGTGCAGTTCCTCTGTTTCTATCCGTAGTACCTGCAAAAATATTCGTTTATTTAGTGTTTTAGTGTAAAGTGTGTTTGAAGTCCCATTGTTCTTTTTCCCAATATTTAATTTAAATGATTCAATGAATTGTTTTATATTCAACTGATACGCTTAAAGATAGAGAGTTACGTGCAGAGTAGTTCACAAGCAGATAGAGGCGTGGCGGACCTTGTGACCTTTTAAAAAGAACACCAAAATTTAGCTAAGCTTCAGTCATCATAGGGTACAAAAAATCCTAATGTCGCCTGACTTACAATTACTAACAACACTTTTACAAGACGTAAAACTTGGTGCATTGTTTACTATATTATTTTTAAATTTATTTATCTTATGCATATTATTTGTTTCAATACTTACATGAAATGCTTCTTGTATTTTATCTGTAATAAGCTTTCGGGCCACTGGCTCTGGTACTTCACGTGCTTTCAAGTCCTGAACAAAATCGTTTAGATCCAATGGGCGGCCAATATTGATAGTGACTTTCTTGCGCCATTTTAATATGTAAGGTTCTACGTTCGGCAAAACTTCATCCATTCCTAAGTGCCACAATGGTATTACTATGGGCATTTTTGGGGATTCATAGATAATGCGACCAATTCCCCATTTAAGCCTAATCTCCTCCTTGGTCATGTTCACCTTTCCTTCTGGAAATACGTGCACCCACTGACCTTGAGCGCATTTGTCAATACACAAGTTAATAGCATCCTGATAGACACCTAGGCCACGAATAACCGGTATGCATTTGCCTTTAAAAAAAATATTTGAACATTTTTAATATACAATTACTTAAGAATTTGTATACAAGTGTATACTTACCGTACATGAAGAATAGGGAGTGATATTTGTTGGTGAAACAGATATCATGGGCTGCCATAGACCAACGTATACGAAACGTATTGCAGACATAGGTTACTGGCAGCATACCCCAGAGACCCGGGTCATCAAAGCATGAGTGATGATTGGATACTGTTACTAAAGGCACTCCCTTTGGACGCCTTATTATCATATTTGTGATGCGATCTTTGTTATAGACATGTGTTCTGTTCATAAATACTGCGTACAGATAATAATGTTAATTATTTAATACTTTTAACTTTTGGCTTTAAATAATGCAATCGACGTTATGGAGAGCCAAGGTGATATCTTAGTTAACTCCTTTCAACTCACAACATCCATACACTGAACGGAAGAGCACATATAAACGATTGATTGATTAGAGACGACTGAACAAGCAGATCAAAGCTTTGGTCAAAAGAAATGTTTAAGAAAAGAATAACTTAATTTGACACCATTGCCAAAACTTTTGATGAACAACTTTTTTTTTGCGAACTTGAAATCGAAAAGCGAAAGAGCGCATACATATTTCCGAAGTGACACTCTTCCTTCTTTTAAAAATCATAGATAAACAAATTTATCTCAAGTCCAAATGCATGTTAATTAGTCCGCTGCTCCCAGACTCATTGTATGAAATTGATACAATTTTCTAGTACCGAATTCTAAACCATATTAAGTTCCTGATTCAAAATAAAAACTATTCGCAAAAGAAACTTTGCAAGCTCTCTTTTCTTAAACATTTCAATGGACTTTCTTTAAAAATATAAATATAAATAACTAACTTTATGTCATAATAACATAAAATATAATTGTCACCAAAGTGTACGAACTGCAACTAAAAGTTTTAAAAGTGCATGTGAGAGCTGAAATAAAGGGTGATTTTTTGGGAACCTAAATATTTTGAAACCGCTGTTTTAAACACCGACACTTTTACTTTTTTTTGTTATTGTCATACTTTAACCAAAAGTCGATTAAAAACGAGGTCATAAATATATGTTTCTATAATGAATAAAAGGAAGTTATGTAATATTTGTGCCCTATGCAGTATGGTTTTAATTGTACACGCATTTTATTTAGCACAAGTTCGTATCTAAAGTGAGTTATTTGTGAATTATGGCTTGGTTTATTGCATAATATGCTGCTGGTCTTTCCAAAAACCTGCAATTTTTATACCAGGGACATCAAAAAAGCCAAAAAGGGGTTATCTTGCCTGTTTACAGTTTTTTTGTTGTATTTTAGGAGGAAATCGGCAATAAAGACTGAAAGTGTTTTATCCATAAATTGAGTGCAATGACAAAGCTCGTTGCTAGATTTGCAAGGCAGAGCCTCCCAAAAAATTCATTGTTTACCGTGCTTTATGAGGCAAAGGCATCATTCAGAACGTTAATGTGATTGTCGAGCTCTACCGTACGATGCCTACAAACTTGATTACCCAAAATGGAAAAGCTCGACTTGACTAAGAAATTATTTCAACTAATTGGTGATACATGCCACACAGAATGCCGCTGGTTAGTATTTGGTGCCAAGATTGTGGGATTAATAGTTTTTGAAGGGAGGATTGAAGTACTAAAAGTCAGAATTGCAGATATGATATAAAATATAACATACTGGCCTAGTGCCTAGTACATTAAAAGTTCCAAAGACAGATAAAAATGTTTCACATTTTACTGAGAATTAAATTAACAAGCTCTTAATAACCACACCCTTTATATTTTTTTAACGACTATCTGTAACAAAATCAAAAACTAATTGCCTAATTATGTTAACAAATCTATACATTGAACGAAGCTCCGTTTTTAAACTGAACAAATTAAATCTACATATTTTTGCATTGATTGCAATCACACTTGTGACGAGGCTATTTATTACTCGGTGTTTTGAGACTCATGCGTCACTCCAAAGGGCAACATCGACTATTTGCATATTCTCCTAAGTGTTTTTAGTACAGTCTTAATTAACACACCATATTATATAAACTATAAAAATATACAACGCGTTTTGTAGGCTCTTTCTTCTAAAATTCTCAAAGACGCACATACATATATTATACAGTATATTTTATGTACAGCAGAAATAAATAAGGAAGCACCTGTGTCGTCTATCAATTGGCGTTGAAGAAAATCATGGCCATGACAAAATCCAATGTGTCTGAATGTGCATATTGTGCAAATAAAGTAGAACAAAACCAAAAAAAAAAAAAACATAAATAAACCCAAAGCAACTGCCAAAAACGAAAAAGACAAAAAAAAAAAAAAAATAAACTGATACGAAATGAAATTATACAAATATTGTTGTAAAAACAAAAAATAGAATACAAAACAAAACGCATAAGCTCTGACTTTGTTCGGTTCGTATTTTGCAGTCGGAAAAAGTCATTGCCTTTGGCGCAGGTTGGGTAAGGTCATGCACAAGAAGGATATTGCGCATACGCCATGTGTGAACTCACCCAGCACAAATTTGCTAAAGAGCCCAACGGCAGTGATGACTATTTGACTTGCAAAATACCAAAATGTGGAGGGACGTCGTAGTCGTGGAAATATCCAATCAATGTTGTATGGCATCTCAACACCCCCTGGCATTCTTGTTAAATCTACACCCGGCTCAAGTCCTGGTTGCTCTTGCATGCCTTCCTTTAAGCACTTGGAATTGTTCAATGTTGTTTGCTGCTCTTGCTGCTGATGCCACGTTTGTGTTTGAAGATCTTGCTCTTCTTGTTTCTCCTGTCGGGATGGCACACGCCTCTCATCCGGTAATGGGCGAGCATTTGGCGCTTGAACGTAGTGCTGTGGGCAATAAATACATATAGTTTTGCATAGAATATGCTCTTACTTATATCTAAACTACACAATAACCATTGGAAATTTCTTTGTTAGAATTCTAAAGTTCGAATTTTGTAAAGTGTTTCATGAACTTATTGTAAATTTTTGCTGTGGATTTACTTTCTAATTTTGTTAAATACTCAAGATTTTTTTTTTTAATATGTTCAAATTTTATTAAAAATATTTTAAAGCAACACGATGTATTTTTTTCACTACACCTCAAATCCCATTTTTGCATTGATAAAATGCAATGTACCCACAGGACTCAGCATGCAACATGCGCAGTTTGACAGAGATACATCGCGAGGAAAGCAAGGAGGCAAACTGCATTGTAAGGCGCAAATAGAAAGTATGCACTCAGCGAAATGTTTAATTAAATCATTTAACCAACTTGCCTTTTAGCGGTTTTACGCGTTTTTGCTTAATAAAATTAAAGCATTTTATATTTATCTATCATTTAAATGCAATAAAAACAACTGCAGCGAGCGATTAACAATTTCAGACGGCTGCAGTGTAACTGATTTTTGATTTCGTGACAATTTGTCGCGAGTGCCTGCCCTCAAAGCAATGCGCAGCAAGTGAGCGCAGCGCAAGAACTAGGTGAATCTCACGCACGCCGCCTTAGTGTTAGTGTAGATAAACAAATATTATGTGTTATCATCATTAGTAATATGTTTATATTACAAAAAAAAAACGCTTAGATGTGCACATTGTGAACGTTAATATAAATATGAGCATGTGTGGCATTTAAATTTTTAAAATAGCAGCAAAATGGCAACCCTAGAGCGCGTTCAGGTGGTGGATTCCAAGTGGATTGCAATCTCATACATTCAAGTGGCATGTAACATGTGCAGCTATTTTAATGTAATTGACATTGATTATTGTGCATCAACTTGTCTTGACCTGCTTACCCTTGTTTGCTGTAGTTTGTAGACATGTTGGCCATAGATGCTATAATATGCATGTTGCAGCATCAGCGTTTGAATCCTTAGACTAGAGAACCGCAAGCGGCACAGGTTTATGGACAGAATCGTCATAACGATGATAGTGTCGCACGCTTTGAACTTGATTTTATACTTGAATTTATGTTGCAATATTTACATAACTATAACTTATTTAAAATCATAACGAAATCGAACTTAAATTGTTTTTAAGATTTGCCAGCACTGAGGCGCACGCAATTTATGCTACGCCAACGCACAGGCTAACTAAAAAAATGCAAATCCCAGACACGCATGTCTTTGCGCAACTAAAAATTTTTATACATATGAGAAATTATAGAAAAGCGAAAATTTTTGCAATAGAAAGTTTAGTATGTAAACACGGTGAAATCAGCTGTGTGTTTAACCATTCCGAGGCAATGACAGATACTTTACACCATATAGCCCTGCCAACTTGTTCGAGACAGACTTAACCTGCAAACCGTACCAAACACAAACAGCTGGATTTTAACGAGTTGCAGTATTTAATACGAAAAATGTCGCGACGTGCACGTCCCTTGACGTCAGCTAGGGTGCTGCATAAAATAAAAGAGTTGAGCGCACCAGCTACGGACGCTAGCTACGTCATAAATCGTAACCCACGCAACTTAGAAAGCCTGCGCATAGCATACAAACCCAGTGGATATCATTTGGAAAAACCTGGACGCTCTTTTTGGCATACACTTGAAGTCACAGTTACAGGACGCTATGTGACTGCTGGTGTCAAGCATTTTGAAAATGGTACAATTCTAAGCGCCAGCACCGCCGAATGGGCCATCAAGCAACAATTATACAAAACCAATGATACTGCTGCATTTGTAAATTTAGGCCGTGTATTAGCAAAACGTTGCCTGCAATCCGGCATAATTGAAATGACTTGCAATGTCGCAGCCGTACCCGGCAGCAAGTTAGATATGTTACTAAAGACTGTGCAAGCAAACGGAGTCTCTTTTGAGGAACCAACACGTTATCAGAACCCGCAGCCTTGGGATGCCGAACGAAATGAAAAACCTTGGGATGTATCTGAACAGAACGTAGCAAAGCAGAATAAATAAATGAAACTAAAGTGTTTGGTTTTCGAAACGTTAAGAATAAAATTTACTTTAACGAATCATGGTATTTATTTCGCTAAGCCATCGTTAAACTACTCGTATTTTCCTTTGATGTCCTTCCAGAGTTTCTGATTATATAAACAATAAAAAAAAAAAAATCAGTTGGGCTTCTTACATAAGTTGCATTGTACTTACCCCCTTATTGACGGACTCAAAAATCATATTTGACGAGACATCAATGGCACGTTCAAAGAAAAACGTAGCTCCAATAATAGCCACGGCGTAGGTTGATGTGCGTTTAAACAATGAGTTATAAATAATCTTCATTTTGCTCAATTTATTTTAATTATTTTGCAAATTGAAAATGACTGCTCAGCACACAAAACCTCTCAGCTGTAAAGTGTACACAATGTGTACTTACCTGCATGTGGTTTAACAAATTTTAGTGTGTACACACTAAAGCCTGTTAAACGATACATCGATAAAAAAAAATGAGTTACAATCGCTTCTTATAACTCGGCTTGGTGTCTGAGTCCTCGGTTAAAAAATAATTAGTGCCTAGACTGCTGCTCTATCATAAGGTTATTAAAGATATAAATTTTGAGCATAATGGTTGATTTAACTGATGCTGGTTCACCGTTCCAACAATCCATACCAAATCTAGCATTCTACATTCCGGCTATTATTGTCTTTGGACTTGCAGGTAAGTAACATTATGCATAGCAGTATTCCAGCATGAATTAAATATCAGCCACAAATAGCATGATTTACCACGTCAAAACAAGTTACAAAGCAATTCAGGTCACAAAATAACATATACACTTTCACCCTGCTCACATTTCTTCTTCATTCTTGTGTGCCGGCATACCTAAATATGCAGATTATTTTGTTACTTTATCAAAATTTTTGCACTTGAAGCGCTTATTGCTTATAAAAGATTATTGCTTATACAAGAAACTTAATCTTAAATAGGTTCTAGAGTAGAATAGAATAGCGTGTGCAGGTTTCCGGATTGCCGCAACTTGAGTATTTGATTTATTGTACTACTTTTGAATATCACATAAATATATAAATATAGCGGAAGTGTGATTTTAAATAGTTTTCATTTAAGTATTTCTGTATACGTCCTCAGTTTTCCTTATCATTCTGTTGGTAAATGCAATTTGATAAGGGAACTAAGCAACTAACAAAAATGTTACGACCATTAAAGTTTGGCAACAACTATAATGAATGGCACTAGACGTCTTTGCGCTTTGTTTTTTCAAATGCATGTATTTTCTTTTTTTTTTAATTTCATAATTTAAAAATATGCAGTCTGCTGATAAGGTGTTTTCATTATTTAAAAATTATATTATCAGTTGGTAAATTTGCCGGTGTCTTAGCGACATCGAAAAATGCTGACGTTTACCTCGCAATCACTAAAACTTTAAACGCAGCAAAATTGAAAATACATATCTCAATCTACCTATATATGTATATGTTATAATATATTATATTATGAACAAAACTGATTACGAATTTGTATCAATTTAATTAAGTATTTGGCTCCTGCCTTCTTCATGTATCTTGCCAGTTTGCTAGAGTAGTAGCCAGCAGCGTGTCGTTCCTTAAAGACGGCGAAATAAGCGTATTCTTAAGTGTGTGACTAAAATCAAAGTGAAATAATTTTTGTACAGTCAAATTAAAAATAAATACTGTGGCAACTGCAAAAGAAAAAAAAAATAAAAATATCACTCGCAGCCGGTAGGATTCGAACCTACGCTCCCAGAGGGAATCTGATTTCGAGTCAGACGCCTTAACCACTCGGCCACGACTGCTCACATTGAGCATTTTGCTTGTGAGCGGTTTCGTTTTCGGCAGAACAACCGACCAACCACAGATTGTTTACAATTCGAATTGCTGCCACGTTGTAGATATTCGTTCTTTTATTCTTATATATAGCTGCTACCTAAATACTCTATTAAATATTGCATATATATGAGAGAGAGTGTAATTATATGCATGTGTATGTTTAGTTTTTCTGTTTAGATTTCAATACCCCATTATACATTACAAGTATGCATTTCAAATATTTTTATCTTTGACGCAGAACCGATAACGCGTTAAGCAAGCAAGCAAAGTTTACAAGCGCACCTTAAGCTAAACTGCATAAAGTGAAAAAAAAAATTATATAAAAATTATAAAACATGGCCGATGATCCCATAAATCAGCAGGCTTTTGCGGAGGATGTGGCTGCTGCAGCTGCAGCGGGTGGTGAACATGGTTTTAGTGCTCCACCAGGACAACCTGGTAGCGCCGATTTTAAAATGCCCACCGCTGATGAAATCTGGAAGATTGTTCAACAAATGGAAGATATATCGGATGCCGAACGCGAAGAATTGCGTGAGAGTATTTTCAATCCAAAGCCACCATCTGC
This sequence comes from Chymomyza procnemis, assembly GCA_035046065.1. Taxonomy (NCBI): domain Eukaryota; kingdom Metazoa; phylum Arthropoda; class Insecta; order Diptera; family Drosophilidae; genus Chymomyza; species Chymomyza procnemis. The sequence goes on along the minus strand of JAWNOJ010000023.1, from coordinate 1,239,756 downwards.
TGAGGATTTAATGCGGCAGTACGGACAACAGGGTCACAGTTCTAAAGAATATTTCATTTTTATTGTGATGATTGCGCTGGTAGTGCTCGTCTTTGGTAAGCACTTAATCCAACCCACAACCAGTAAAACAAAACTATATGAACTCCCCACGCGACAACCCAACTCTTATCATTGTTAGACACAATCGTATATATTTGATTAGGCTTATGCTATAGCAAGCACACCTCGATACTTTCAATCTTTATGTATAGAGTGCCATGTGGCTTGTCTCGGACAAAAATATTCGTAGAATGCCGACTTCGTTTTGTTTTATAGACATTCAATTTTGGATAAGATAACAAGAAAAAAAAGCTTTCTTTCCTAACATAGCAATCCTATATTGGGCAGCTGGTTAGCTTTAATATCTATTAAATGGAACAATGAATCCAAACGATGAGACAATCATTGAACAGCTAAAAAAATCGGTCGCCTCAGTGGTGTCGAAAACAGGTCCTCACAGCAAGTTCGCACAGGACTTGTTGCACAAAATTGACCGTCTACAATTGAAAATGGACTCTCTGAGCCAAGTGGATCGTTATAAATTCATTAGTGAAATGAAAGACTCCTTTTTGGAGGCAACTGCGCGTATTGAACGCAGACTAGCGCAGCATGCTAATTTTTCTCAGGCATACAGTAGCTCCATTGCCATGGCTGTGCTATTTATTGTGGTCACAATATTTGGTTAACTTGCATTTATTCTGCTTGATAAACATGTGATAAACATTTTTTTCGTTTTATGTATTACAGCACTGTTTGGCTATAAATTGTACAAATCACTGACAGAAAAGGAGCTCAAGAAACAGGAGAAACTTAAGAGCAAGCAAGCAAAAAAGGCGAAAAAAACAACATGAATAGCAAGCAGTAGGCAGCCCTTCAACAGATCTGCGCAACATGTCAATCAATTAACAAAAAACGTACAACCTTCCAAAATTGTGAAATTCTAGTTTTCTTAATTTCATGTAATTTCATGCACAATAATCAATATAGAATTTTAAATAGTCTATTATAAAAAACACTCATGGAGCTATTACTTTAGCAAATAAGTTGGAAGCCAGTGTAACATTTACAGGGAAGCATCTGGATTGTTGGCTATAAATAACAAATATTGTATTGTATTATATTTTTTGTTTACAAACAAAACATAAAATTATTTGTAAAGTAGGCTTTGTGCTGCCGACACGTATTTTGTTACATTTTGAAAATTGCTTTCTGAACATTTTTGTGCTGAAAATTATAGACATTTCATTTAACTAGAATAATGTCATTTGCAAACCGTGAGTAAAACTGTAACTGTTCGTTCTCCGAGTTTAGACTAAATTATGGTCTGATCCGTAAGGTGGCTTTAGCTTTCATTTGCCTGATGGTGGGTGGTGCTATCCCAAAGACGATCTATTCTTTAGGCGTAGCCCTGAATGGGCACCATTGGAGACGGCTGGTGTTGGTCGTTCCTTTGCCAACAGGCATGGCGTCATATATCCACGAATTATTGGCATAATACCCGGTTATCATGGACATGTTCCTGGCGAAATTTTTGATGTTGGTCGCTCATATGGACGCGCAACAGTTGACGCTAAGCGTTGGTTGGCTGTGCACCAGGATTAATGCATCATAAAATGATCTATGTATTTCGGTAGGCTTGCCACTCAAATTCAAATAGTTTGAACAAAATTAAACGATAAAAATATCAATAAACATATTTATTTTGTGTGCATGTGAACAAGTATCAGCTGTGCAACCAGTGTATGCATGTGTTAAACTATCAGCTGTTTAGCCAGTGTTGCCTTATAAAATAGTTTAGCAAAACGTAGCAATGGTTTTATTAGTTGCTCATTCACGATTAGAAAGCAAAAAAGAAAACAAAAATTATGGGACTCGCTTTAAACTTTAATGTTGGACGTAAGTTTCTTGATAACTATAGGAACTTTAAGTTTGGCACTACTTTAACACGATTTCGAAGTTTACAAACCGTTGCAACTAAACGGATTTGCATTGTTGGCGCTGGACCTGCCGGATTCTATGCCGCACAATATTTACTTAAACAACTGAATGATTGTGCAGTGGATATTATCGAGAAGCTACCTGTGCCTTTCGGCTTAGTACGGTAAGAAGGCCTTAATGTTAAATTAAATGTTTGGTGTTTTTTTTAACTGAATCTGGTTGCGTTTGAGGCTTCTAAAAATCCAAAGAACGGCCCAACGACAGAACGGAAGATGTTATTGACATAATCTGTAAGGAAATATTTAATAACTAAAACGAAAGGTCTTATAAAATGACTTACTGCCGAATTGGTCAAAACTCCATATGGGCGTGCCCGCAGACAATGTAAACATGCAAAGACACATCAAAGTAGCAAGTGCACCAACGAAAGACATTTTTACTAGCGTAATGCACTAATTCACAAAAGTAAATAATGTCTGATCGTTCATCAACAGGTGTTTATATTTAAAAGAAGTCGCGTGTTAAAGCCAATTGTTGTCGCACTCATATCAATTAGCCAGCTAATTACTTTACTCATTAAGCAAATCGATTCTTTGCTTACAGCTTTGGAGTAGCACCCGATCATCCAGAGGTCAAAAATGTTATAAACACATTTAAAAAGACTGCCGAAAATCCGCGTTTTCGCTTCTTTGGAAACATTAGTTTGGGTCAGGATGTAAGCTTACAGGAGTTGCGCGATCGCTATCATGCTATACTGCTCGCTTATGGCGCGGATCAAGATCGCGAACTGGAAGTGGAGAATGAAAATCAACCCCATGTAATTTCGGCACGTAAATTCGTTGCATGGTACAATGGGCTGCCAGGCGCTGAAAAACTGCAGCCAGATTTAAGCGGAAAAGACATTACCATAGTAGGGCAAGGAAATGTAGCTGTTGATGTTGCGCGCATGCTGCTCAGTCCGCTTGATACCCTAAAAGTAAGTAAAAAACCCAAATGAATCAGCGCTGTTATCTACTATCATTCTTAAAAGGCCACAGATACAACGGAATATGCACTTGAGACACTTGCTAGCAGCAAGGTGGAACGTGTGCATTTGGTAGGTCGCCGAGGTCCACTTCAAGCGGCATTCACAATCAAAGAGCTGCGCGAGATGTTAAAGTTGCCAAATGTGCAGACAGTTTGGAGACCACAAGATTTTGAAGGTAGGTAGGAATAATAGAAAATTGTTATTAAAGTTTTGCAAAAACGTAAGTTAATTGCGGTCTATAGGCATTGCTGAACAGTTGGATAAACTGCAGCGTCCCCGCAAACGATTGACGGAGTTGATGCTTAAAAGTCTTTCGGAGCAAAGCAGCATTACAGCAGGCACAAAAAAGTTCCTACCAATCTTTCTACGCGCGCCGAAGCATATTTCCAAGCAATCAATGGAATTCGCCATTACTCAGCTACAACAAAATAATGCTGTTGCCACAAACGCATCAGAGGTTTTACCAGCCAACATGGTGCTACGTAGTATTGGCTACAAATCTAGCTGTGTAGATGGGGGAATATTTTTTGATACAAAGCAAGGCCGTGTGCATAATAATCAAGGTCGCATGCTTAAAGGTATTTCCACAGAAGATGTTGAGGCAGGCATATACGTAGCAGGGTGGTTGGGCACTGGACCCACTGGTGTTATTTTGAGCACCATGAACGGAGCCTTTGCAGTTGCGAAAACAATTTGTGATGATATTATAACGCAGAGATGTGAAACGAGTTCTTCAAAGTCTGGCTTCGATTTTCCCAATAAGTCTATTGTAACATGGTCAGGTTGGGAGAAGATCGACCGGCATGAAAAAGAACTTGGAAAGGCAAAGGGTAAGCCGCGTGAAAAAATTGTGAACATTGCAGAATTGTTGAAAATTTCTGGCCTTTAGTCTTAAGTGAAGTGTTAAAGTTTTTTATATTTTTCCGAAAGTCTTTACACAAAGTTTAAATAGTGATTGTTGTTGACCTGGTTCCCTTAAAATTTAAATTAAGAAAGAAAATGATTTTATTCTTAGGAGAAAAGCTGACTAGTTGAAAACCAAACGCATTATGTTCTGAATTATGAAATATATGTATATGAAGATGTTTTTTTTTTAAATAAAAATAAAATAATTTTTTTTTCTGTTTCAAATGTAAAACCTTAAGTTTTTGTAAATCAATCAAGTAAAGGATTAACATAATATATAAAAAAATTTTAGCTTTCCCTACTAAAATTAGTTATGCACTTTTTAATAATAACATTTCATAATCACTGTCGTCCTGTTTAAACCCAGCAAATTTGATACAATTTGGTACAGATCTATAAAACTAAGAATTTGCTACACACAATTTGGATGCGTTGGATGGATCTAATGAATTATTTAAATAAATTCTTTAGAATTTTTGAAAAACTGATTAAAATACTAAAAATATAAAAAGCCTGCGTACTAGGTTTTGGAAGTCAAGTTTATTTAAATTTTTTAATATTTTGATAACGCAACAACATACAGATGTAAACAAGAAAATTAAAAATTGCTTATCGATCAAATTTAAGTATTTATTGCGCAATAAATTATTTGTATTGCTTTCCTTTTAAAATGCATCGGAAGTAAATTGATAAATGGGTTTATATTCAAATTTTTTTCAAAGCGTTTAAGATCTTTTATTTGATGCGTATTAAATAATTATTGTAGATTTTTTTAAACATGCATCGGTAAATTGTTAATTAAATATTTTTTTCAAATTAATCCGACATGACTGATGTGATGGCAGCACACAGTATCTTTAAATCCAATTAAGGCAACATTCGCTACGATTGTAGCGTAGAACTAGTTTCACTTATATAATGCCTTTATTAATAAATGACTATAAAGTGTTTCAAATTTAGTAACGTATTCGAATAAATTTTGAAATTATCCAAAATAAGGGAATACTTGTGCATGGGGTCACACTGGGGGGGCTGCTGAAATTATCAAGCACTAGATGACGTTATACAGCACTGGACGTGCTGCTGCTTCTACGTCGTTGCAGTTGGTGAAACTAAGATTTAATTGAATTGTGTGTTCAAACATGTATATTTTGTTGCCAATAACGTGACCTAAACGTGTTCAGTGCCTCAAGTGCTTTACGAAAATGTAACTAACGCAGTCTTGAAAACAAAAATATAAAAAATTTCCATGAACGCCAAAAGAAAAAATCTCTTCCGAGTCGAACAATTCAAACATATACATATTGCCAGACTGTTCGCACCGTAGGTCTAGTACAGTACCGCAGTGCGTGAGAGTGAGCCAAATCGTTTCGCGTCGTAGATAACATACATTTGTGTACCTACCTCTCTTGAAGTGGTGAGTTGAATGCCGATTATAATACCCTACACGCAATGCAAGCGAAAGGCATATAAGTGCTGCTATACAATTGATTCATTTATTACGAAAATGTGTAATTTATGCATTTAAAATGTATTTAATGTGTTTGAAATTTACTTGCTTTAAGATAATTCCATTGATACAGTAAAATTAAAGTGTATACTCAGAGTTTAGCAATTATACAAAGGAAAATTTTCATGCCACAGGTAACGCTGCAGTCGGTGCAACTCAAACCCCATTGCTGAACTTGTTTATTAGTGGCAGCGAACAAACAAATAAAAATAAAAACAAAAAAATATACATATGTAATTTGTTATTCGAATTGAGATTGACGGTTGCGTGTGAGCTTGTGAGTTCGTTAGAGTATAAGAATGGGAACGAGAATAGAGAGAATTGTAAAAAACCGCCAAAATGGGTTGAGTTTGTATTGCATCGATTTTCCGGCCGGAATAATGGACGCATATTTACATTTATTTATTTATATTTTTCAATTGCAGAAAAACGTGAAAATTATGAGTGAAACGTACACAATGGCAACGGAACAACATTTGATTTTGGGTGAAGCAAAAACTGTAATGGCAGAAAAACAAGATTCAGATAATGAGAAGGACTTAACAGCAAAACATACTGATGTAGCGCCGGACGCTAATGTGTCTACTACTGTAAGTACTTATGAATTCAAAGAGAGTGACAAAACTGGAAAATTGGAGAAAAAATGCATGGAAGTGGATACACACACTGCAGGCACTGTGCAGGCCAAGGAAGAAAAATGCTTAAACACTAAACAAGCAACCACTGCGTTGTCAACAGTTGAAGTTCACACATTAACGCCATCGACTCCTTCGCAAACACCACCTCAGTTGGTTGCAACTGAGGCGACGCCGAGTGTAACAACTGCAGTCATACCTGAGAACATTTTGTCACCGCCAAAGTCCGAAGCACATACTGATGAGACCAATACTGCTACATCGACTTCATGCTCACCAGCTTCAGATGGTCAACGCTCACCAGTAGCAAAACAGTCACCAGTAGCAGTTGCACCAAAGGATACGACAAGGGAATCGAAACAAGAGAAAAATACGGTAGCGAAATTATCAGCTGTCAATGGCACAATACCAAAGTCAGGAAAGCCGCTAGTGACAGCGCTAAACAGAAAGCTTAATAAGTCAATGTCCGCATCCACATCACCGCGTGGTTCACGCTCTCGCAAATCAAAAGCATTACCTATGTATGAAAGTGAAATAAGCGACAATAAAGTTGGCATAAAGCTTTGTATTAAAAAATCGGATGCTGTGCCTGTAGCAGAGTCTGCTGTTGTTGCGGCAACAACGGCAACATCGACTCATAGGATGACTGCGTCAAAACCAAGCGCTCGAAAGCGTGTTCGAAAACCGCGGCAACTGGACAGCGATGAAAGTGAGTACGAACCGCGTAAGCGCAAAGGAAGTGGCGTTGGTAGCAGCAACAGTAATGGAGAACGCCAGAAAAAGGTTTCCATCAGCAGCACTCCACAACAGGCAGATGCTTTGGACAAGCAACCAATCGAACAGGGAGTTTGGGGTCAAAAATTACCTGAAGAAGTGCTTTTTCGTGTACGTGAACATCGTTTTTTAAGTTTACTCGTTTAATTAAGGCAAATTTTTTGTTAATTTTTAGATTTTTGAGCTCGTTGTTGACAAGGAGGGTTGCTTGCCCACACTTTTTCGTCTGGGACGTGTTTGTTCTTTGTGGCGACAGGTTTCGCTTAGGCCAAAATTATGGCGCGTTATGGACTTGACGACATGGATTAAAGAGAAATATCGAACAGAACTTAAACTTAAATGGTTTGTGGATAACCGTTGCAGTGCCTGCACAGAGTTAAATGTTTGTAAGTGCCTCCCAATTGAAATTGGTTACAAATTAATAAGCTGGCTCTTTTTATTTTCATAGCAAATTGGAAAATTTCGGATATAAACTGTTTTCTGGATAAATTGGCTGTCGGTTGTCCAAATTTAATGGGCTTAACGCTTTCAGGCTGGAAAGGTTTTACATCCGATCATTTAACATTTTTAGTAGATAATATGCACAAACTTCAACGCCTTGATTTGAGTTCAATCAATGTAAGTTTGTGGTTATACGAACTATCAAAATTTCAAATTCAACGTTAAATTTGCATTAAAGGTCGAGATGAATGCTAGCAAGAGCGCTGTTGGAGTTAACTCACTGTGCAATGCACTGCAGACAATGGGTTGCCGCTTAACTCATCTCTACTTGGCACATAACCGACTTGCCGGCATCCCGCAAATTGTCAGCATTCTTGCGGTAGGTAACCAGAAATTGGCAAAAAAAAACCACCACTAATTTTTTATATTCACTAAAAGACACACTGTCCGAATGTCACGCTGTTAGATCTCTCGAATGTAACTACACAGGCCACGTCGCATGGCGTTTTGCACATCGAGAAGCTGCAGCATGGTTGCCAGAATCTGAAAGTGCTGCGTGTGACCAATTCACATATTATTCCTAGCACAGCATCAATGCAGGAAATTGTACGTGCTGTTATAATATTTTTTTGTAACTACTAATACATGCCATATTTATTTTTAGATGGATTCTCCCGGCTTTCCAAATTTAGAAGAACTGTCAGTAGCTGCGCTCACAGATGAATCGCGCATCATTTGCGATGATCATTTGCAAAGGATACTAAAGAGTAGCTCAAAATTAAAACTATTAGATGTGCGCAATTGTACGCGTTTGACACACGAGAGCCTTATACGTCTACCGGCATGGGATATCAAGCATTTATTTCTATCGGGTTGTTCTGTAGCACGCGATGTTGGGTATGAAGCTAAAACACTGAAAATAACTATATTTAATAAAATTATGATGCATTTTATATATTTAAATTGCAGTTCTGGCTTGGAGCTTATTGCATCAAAATGGGCACACAGTCTCATTGAATTGGATTTAGCCTGGGCAAACGTGCAACAACCATTGGATAATGCGTTACGAGCTTTAGCGGAAAAAGGCAACGAGTCTCCACTAGCGTAAGCACATTTTTCGAAAGTATGAAGAGAATTATTTAGTATACTTTATTGTTTTCAGCCATTTAAATTTATGTGGATCATCCGTTTCCGAAGAGGCGGTAAAAGAAATACTCGCGAATTGTATACATATGAGCTCCATAAATCTCGCTTCATGCCGTGGCCTGCCACGTGGTGTTAAACGCCTTATGCAAGGACCACAGGAACTACGAGAGTTGCGTGAAGTACTGAAGGTGCAATTAAAAATTCCGAAAGTCAGCAGTGAAAGAGGGAGCCATTAATGATATTAACAATTTTTTAGAGTTAAACAATCTTTATAACACATCCATACTGAACGCAGTAGTAACACAGTTTACGTTTTATGTGTAATAGTCGGTCGCTAAACTGCTTTGTCGTATAATGTCGGGTAGTTTGAATGCAATTTAAATTCTGGCATAGTTTTTTATAGGACTTATTTTGGTGGTTTGCAATGTAGAAAACTATTATTATTGCAAAAAATCTAATTGCTTACATCTTCCATTGATGGATTTTTATTTCTTAAAGATAAAAACATCTTTAAATTATGTTTAGTGTTAGCAAGAGGTGCAATCTGTTGTGCAGCTAATAAAAAAGGGACAGGGCTCCCCACATAAGCTCTAAACTTTGTTGGGCGTTTTTGTGGGGGCGGCACTTTTTGTAAATGCAATATAAATAATTTTCTTGTTCCACATATAAAGAACATTAAAGATTCGGCCTACGTTTTTTTGTAAACATTTGAGGACAACAATTTACAATAACGTTAATATGAGATATATTTGATTTCTCAAAAAGTGAGAACTTGTTAGTTAAGCTAGAAAGAAGCAGTCATGTGTTTGTAAAGTATGTATTTTTATAGTTAAGTTAAAATTGTATGTTCTGCAATACATAATAATATATAATAAAAAAAAAATCGTAGTCGTCAATTCAAAATCGCTTTCTAAGATAATTTCTAGGTTTAAACATGTAAATATCTGTGCTTAAGACAAACTAATGAATTCAATATCTTTACAACTCTGTTTGGATTGCACGTTTTCAATAATACATAAAATAAGTACACACATACACAATTCAATTGTTAAGCATTATTAGCAGTTAAGTGATGGAAATTAAAGGTACATATTATAACTTAAAATAAATCACACAACATTTTCAATGAAACTTAATTTGATAATTGATTGGCTTTAGCTTCAAGACATGCATATCTAGTTGTGTGCAACGATCATAGAAGAAAAAAACTATGTTTTGACTGGTACTTCAGATTTGTTATTATTTTATTATTATATTAAGCAGACTACAGGAGCATTTCGATATTACCAAAAATTTGCAAGGGGATATAAACGATTGTTTTGCGCTTAATTTATCTAGTTTTTCTTGAAATTGTCAACTTCTTGAATGTAATCGGTGCTTACTTTAATTATTACAGCACCACTTGCAAGTCCAGCAATTGTTGCCAGCAAAGCATTGTCCTTGGGTAGAGCCGACTTGATAAGAGCCCATGCAAGAACAGAGCCCATACTCAGCAAAGTGCCGCCCAACAGAGCGTAGAGGCCGCGTTTATTATTAGTGACGCCCCGCAGATGGGGTCGGCCATAAATATAAAATGCACTTCCAGCAATCGCGCTGACTAAAAACACATTTGTCAGATCCTTCTTAGGCAATATCTTCGGTACAATCTGAGGATTCATGACGTTAACTGAAAGAGCTCCATAACTTATAAGGCCGTGCATTGGTATGTAATAATTAAATATGTTCTCTTTGGTAAATGGCTTCAGGCCGATCTTTTCGCAGAGAGTGCAGGATCCATTGTTCGCTGTGCTTGCCATTGTAACTTGGCTTTGATGTTTTTCTTTTTAAATGTAAGCAAATGCCAGAAAGTATTAACAAAATATTCAGCCGGTTTTCTTTTATGTTATGTAAAATTGTGTGCTGTAAAACGTATTAAAAATTTAGTGTTGACAATTATACCGGTTGCGGCTTTTGTCAATAGCTAATTTTTAAAGGGAATTCTCTAACCACAGCAATCCTATTGACATGAAATAAATAGAAAAACTTTTTAATACCATTGTAATGATACATGCTTAAACCATATAAAGTATTATTATAACTAAAACCGGATTAAAAAATTCAAATATTGTTTTACAACACTTATAATTTTAGAAATTTCCGTCGAATGGCGAAAAATTGTGATGAAGAAGAAGAAGGATTGTCGAGAGAGACGAAGCAAGCAGAAAAAGTTGGCTGTGGTCGTGCAAAAAATTCTTACTGGAGATTAAGAATTATAATAGCATACAAATAAAAGGCAAATACAGATAGCAATTCATTATAAATAAATGCCATCCAGTCCGTAAAGAAATCAGGAAACGCAAAAGGCGGCTTAGCGATTACTCAGCTACAGATCAGGCTAAGGGAGACATGTTGACGCACAAAACTTGTCAGGGACGAAAAAAAATGCAGGTGAATTGAAAAGAAAAATTCCAATTAGGAGGCATCAAGTCGTAACGTAGCCAACAAATCTCAAGTCCAAAAATAAAAATCCAAAGACTGTTGCAGTGCTCTATTCTGCAAAATATTTCTTGCAATTACGTATGTGCATACTGGTGTATGCATATACCGGCATTAAATCAATTATGCTTCAAACCAATTTTGTCAAATTACCTACAGGTTTCCTTTGTGATACGAGACGCAGAAGAAAAACAGCATCGAAATGGTGTCAATGCGCTGCAATTGGATGCTAACAACGGCAAATTGTACTCAGCGGGGCGCGATGCCATTATACGCGTGTGGAATACGCGAACAGAATCCAATGAAAAGTATATACAATCAATGGAGCATCATAACGATTGGGTCAACGACATAGTGCTTTGCTGCAATGGCAGGAATCGTGAGTTAACATTATCAATATGATTTAATGCAGTAATTTAACATGTGACACCAATTTTTTAGTTATCAGTGCCAGTTGTGATACTACAGTAAAAGTATGGAATGCACATAAGGGTTTCTGTATGTCCACGCTACGCACTCATCGAGACTATGTTCAGGCTTTGGCTTATGCCAAAGATCGTGAACAAGTGGCAAGTGCCGGCTTAGATAAAGCTATATTTTTATGGGATGTAAACACACTTACGGCCTTAACTGCCAGCAACAACACTGTTACAACATCTAGTCTAACAGGTTCGAAAGACTCCATTTATAGCCTGGCTATGAATCCCTCCGGCACAGTAATTGTCAGTGGATCGACTGAGAATATATTAAGAATATGGGACCCACGTACGTGTATGCGAAGCATGAAGTTGCGTGGTCATACAGAAAATGTGCGATGTCTGGTTGTGTCGCCAGATGGCAACCAGGTAGTATCTGGCAGCTCAGATGGTACCATTAAGGTGTGGAATCTAGGTCAACAGCGGTGCATACAAACAATTCACGTACACAAAGAAGGAGTGTGGTCTTTGCTTATGAGCGAAAACTTCCAGTACATTATATCGGGAAGCCGAGATAGAAATATTATTGTGACAGAAATGCGCAATCCAAGCAACAAAATGTTGGTGTGCGAAGAAAAGGCTCCAGTGTTAAGTTTGGGCTATAACATTGACAAAACTGGCGTGTGGGCCACAACATGGAATTCGGACATACGCTGCTGGAAGTTGCCCATGTATGATAGATGTACCTTAAGCTCTGGTGGCATGGACGCACAATGGACTGTTGGTGGTACCGAACTCGCATGCATCAAAGGCGGTGCTGCTATTAAAGAGTGTACAGTGCTTAATGACAAGAGATACATCATAACAAAGGATTCGCAAGATAATGTTGTTGTGTACGACGTGTTGCGTGTGGCAATGAAGGAGGAACTAGGCCAGGTCGACTTTAAAGAAGAAGTCAAAAAGCGTAACAAACAAGTTTACATTCCAAATTGGTTTACAGTCGATTTAAAAACAGGCGTAAGTAGAAAGTATTGCATTTTATTATTATTGATATTACAGTTTTGGAGTACTTTTTATTATAGATGCCGACAATAGTTTTAAGCCAAGAGGAAGTGGATTGCTTTTCGGCATGGGTATCAATAGAGGCCGGACTTCCAGAGTGTGTGGATCCAACGACAGAAATTAAAGTAAAGCTATTCAACTAATTTCTGTTGTCGAAAATTAAATTGTGTTTCTATTGTAGATAAATTACGGAAAGCTGCTGTTGGAAGCGCTTCTTGAATACTGGACTCCACCGCATAGCATACCACCTAATGAAATGGAACCAGACCTACGCGGCAATGGTTATTTTCAAGTTCCCAAACATACACCAGTTATATTTAGGTATTTAACTATAGACATTATATTTTGGCGTCCATTATACGCTTGAGAACTTTTACAGCGAAGTTGGTGGGCGTACTGTATGTAGGCTGCTGGTGCGCGATGCGGCAGGTGACAGTGAGAGCACGTTGCTACACGAGACAGCGCCTCAGTGGGTAACCGACGTCGTTATAGAAAAGAATATACCAAAATTTTTGAAAATACCATTCTTCCTGCAACCACATCCACAAATGGCTAAACCAGAGCGGACTAAAAAGGTTGCCTATAACAACTATTTAAAAAAAATCATATATATAATTGTGATATTTTTTAACGCAGGATCGCTTGGTGGCCAATGAGTTTATTCAATGCCGTAAGGTTTGTGAGCATGTGCTTGAAAAGGTTCTAAATGCGGAAACAACACCGAGTGGCGGTAATACGAACAACTCCTTGCAAAATAGTCAAAGTGATGCTAACTCCGAAGGCTCGCAACTGCCAGCAGAGGAGCGTATAGAGTTGTGGTGCAACGATGTGGTAAGTAAAATAAAGCATTATTTATTTCGAACGTTTAAAGTATTTATTAAAATTTTAACAGATCGTCGATCCAAACATGGATTTGCGCACAGTTCGTCATTTTATATGGAAGCAATCGACTGATCTTACATTTCAATATAAAACTAAGCAGAATTTTAACTATGATGGTAAATAGTTCAATGTTTAAACGGAATTTATACTATACATACACACAATTCCCCACATGCCTACAAAAAAACACATACATGTCCTTGTTGGAACTATCTTAACTTAATATCATTCGCATAGGTTCGATCGGTGATAGTTTGGAGCGCGTTGCACGCAAGTATTAAAGCCATGCAGCTCTCAGTGAACTCTCAATTACTTGACGGCATCGCTTTTCCATACATATGTAGATTCGCATGTGATTATACGTTGTTAAAATGATAAAAAAAAGCCAGGCAAGTTAATGTATGTACATAAGTAAATGTTTTTTTCTTATATAACAGCTTAAAATAATTTGTTTAAAAATTTAATTTAATGCATAACCCCATATAAAGTTAAGAATTGTTTTGTGTTTAAGAATAAAATGTCAGTTCATATTTAGAGAAGATTTTCGTGTTTTTGCGACACAACAGTACATCAATTACACAACATACATACCATAGGATTTTAAAATAATTTCAGAAATCATCTACTCTATGTGTTATAGTACGCAATAAGCGTTATTCACAATTGTTTACTTAGGTTCATACAACATTTTTACATCTAATACGTATTCTGTTATAAAATAATTCAACAATGCAATTGTAGAAACTTACTTAAAAATGCTCTGATGCAAGCCAATTTGTATATAGAAATGAAAAACCAATCATAAAAATAAATTAAATTATTGGGATTAAAAGCTTGGCTTTTTTCTATCTTTAGTTTTTAAGCATCTTGCTGTAGGACATTTTATGACTATCAACAACTGCTGATATCTCTAATCTAATCGCAAGGAATATGATAGCTTATGGCGTTATCACGTGCTGCAACTCAGTTAAATGCTATTGTGTTTGCTTCATCTGCGTGCAATAATACTCGGACGTCTGGCATTCGCTTGTGTGCGATACGACTCAATCGAATTTAAAATCATCAGCATATTTTGCTTTAGCGTTGTAGGTATCATGTAACTCCTAATGACCTCCCTAGGCGGATCACCATGTCGTATTAGCATTTTAACTATTAGCCATAAAGTGTGTTCCTTTAATGAGCGTAATGGAAAATGTATGAGTACCGGACTACGAACATCGCGCAATTGATCGGGTTGTTGCGGATTTGGCACTCTAATGCGTACAGGCGTAAAGATTCTTTTTGAGCGCACATGCATACGTTCGCCGGTGTAGTAATCGCGGAAAAACCAATTATGCGTGTTATATGTATTCACTGGTACTTGCTCCTTTGGTTTTAGTGACATGTATCTATTTTCTGTATCTCGTTCGCATACCCAATATAGATCCAAGGTGCGATTGGTTGTGTTGACAAAGAGCACAAAAACTTTAACAAGATCAGCTGGTGGGTTATGTAGCTGCGCATTTTCGCGCAAGTTTCGGTTGTTTTCTGCTATTTCCAGCGCCATCTTTTAGTAGAGCATCGTCAGTTTACTTGAATTTTGGCGAATATTTAGTAAAGCTTGTATACAAATGGCTTGGTACCTTAATAAAAATGTATATGCTCCGCCAGCTAGGGATGCAACATTCTTGCTATCGATAAGAAATTCTCGTATATCGAATCTCAAAGCGTATTCGATTTGTCGTAGATTTAAGCGAGTTGGTAGTCTGTTTCGCTTTACGGCAGTCAGCTGCTTGTTAAAAACAAAACAACATAATGGCATTTTGCATTGCAATCATTGGAAAGGATGTAAGTTTCTTTGTATATTTGATATTGAACAATAAACTTTATGTTTGTCAATTTAGAATGCGCCCTTATATTTGGTTACCTCTGATATCGAAAAGGAATTAGACCTACAGTATCGTGTACATGCTGCCCTAGATGTTGTTGAAGAGAAATGCCAGTTGCTTGGTAAAGGCGCACCAGAAACCAAAGAACTTTATTTGGGTTTGCTTTATTCAACGGAAAATCATAAAATGTATATATTTATAATTTTAAAACTTTTAAAGCAATAATTATGTATGTTCTCAAACAGCTACGGATGTGTTACCAACTCCAAGATAAAATTTATAGTTGTGATTGATTCGAGCAACGTAGCGTTGCGGGAAAATGAAGTTCGTGCCGTAAGTTTTTTTTTCCATGAAAATGTGTCGCATTATGCGCATTGATAAACAACAATTTTTTTCACAGATGTTTCGCAATTTACACATTTTGTACACAGATGCTGTTTGCAATCCGTTTTACATTCCGGGCGAGCAGCTTACATCCAAGTACACAACAAATAAACTTTTTTATATAAATGACTTGATTAACATTTTCGCTTTTCTTGCAGAAAATTCGATCGTGCAGTTCAAAAACTAATGGCAGGCAACGCCTAAGCACACGAAGGCAATTTTTTTAATTACATATACATTTGCATTATTTATAACTTTAAAAATTAATAAACATTATTTAAATAAGAACTGTTTATAATTTTTGATTCGGTATGTACAATACCAATTAGGCCTGACTTTTATTTATAAATGATTATAAATATTTTATTGCAGAAAATTAAATCTAGCAATTTAAAAAGTAATGGCAGGCAATGCATAGCTTATGACGTAGCATTTGCTTATGAATTACTATATATATTACATTTGTATTATTCCAGAGTTTATCAATAAACATAATATGAATTCAAAATGTTTATAATTTTAGAATTCGGAAGCCGATTAATACATATGATATCGAATAGCCTCAAGACTCAAGTTCAAGAACTTTTTTCGAATACCAGAAATATTTATTTTTGTTGATAATAGCCTAAGAAAATTTAGAAAACAGTTCCAACATAAAATTCGGTTACAACTTGAAACCGGTTGAGCGACTGCTAGATATGGCGCCGAACTAAACATACCTGCTTTATGGATGGATGGATGGATTATGCAAATTTCGATTTTTGGATTCAAAAATATAAGATATAATATCAATTAATTATATGTATGTATATGCTACATAGGCATGATGTTTGATAGATTATAATTGACTCAGGCGTGCAACGTGTTTCCGCACTCTTAATTATGCATTTTAACATACACACAGCATTTTTATTGACGCATTACAACAACAACAAGCACAATACCTTTAAATACAAGCTATGATTACCAATCAAAGAAATATTTATTTATTTTTTTTTTTTTAAGATTTTCATATAATTTATTAAATAATAAAGATTTTGTAGGTAAAAAATACCAGAAGATGTTTGAGCGCCATGCTTAACTATAAAAAGATTTCGAACGCGTAATATCGCCATCAGTCAGAGTTGTAAGTCCACGAGTGCACAAAATGAAATTTATTGTAAGTCCAGCATCCAGTTATATCCGCTGTCATATTCCGTAAATTTTCTTGTACTTTACCAAGTTTGCCTTTACCTGCCTTTTGGCTGTTTCATATGCCAACGAGGATGCTAATGTGATTCGTAATGAAGCTGAAGTAAACGTGCGTGACTTTAAGTATGCCTTGGAGCTGGATAATTCCGTAAACATTCAGCAACAAGGTGAGCTGCAGCCCAGCGAACAGGGCAGCGAGGAGCAATGGGTTGTTACCGGACAACATTCTTGGACCTCACCTGAGGGTGAACAGATTTCATTGCAATATACTGCTGATGAGAATGGTTACCGTGTGGATAGCGCTAACCCAGCGCTGCCAACTCCTCATCCTATTCCTGAAGCCATACAGCGTGCCTTGGACTATATTGCCGCGCATCCGCCACCGACCGTTACTGCTTAGTTGATCGCATTAAAGAAAAAAAAAATGGAGTCTTGTTAATAATAAATAATAATCACAAAAATTACCATGATTTGCTCATTGCATAACATGAAACTCGAATTCGTACGGTTTTTGTTATTAAGATTTTGCTTAATTAATACAAAAATCTTTTGATATCAAGTTTAAAATGCATTTTAGGTGTCATTAGTGAAATTTATTCTCCATATGACTGGAGAGTTGCTCATCCAGTTCTCATTTCCGACAGACTATAAAAACCATGTTTAGATGGGACTTTCGTTAGTTTTGTTTTGCATTCTGCCAACGTACATTACTGCATTTTAAACAATATGAAGTTCGTGGTCAGTGGACTTTATTTACTAATTACTAAGGATATTGTACGAAATAACAATCATTTAATACTTAGATCGTGCTTGCATGCCTTTTGGCCTTCGCTTATGCCAATGAAGATGCCAATGTTTTAAAACAAGATGTCCAGGTCGATCCAGAGAGCTTCCAGTATGCCCTTGAATTGGACAACCACATCAAAGCTGACCAACAAGGTGTGCTCAAGGATAAGGATGAATGGGTTGTACATGGTTCTTACGAATACGTTGCACCCAACGGAAAGACCATTAAGGTTACCTACACTGCCGATGAGCATGGCTACCAACCCGTTGTGCACCAGGTTTAATTTGTACTAAACATTTTTGGGAACGGACAAAGTTGAAACGATTTAATAAATTTAACAATCGATTAATATTATTAATATTTGGAAATATTATTTAAACCAAGTAGTGCACCAACTACTATAAAGTTTTTTGCACTCCTGTATGTTGGCCAGAAAGATTACAACCTTTAATCATTATATATTGGATAAGGAACCAAATTACCTCCATTGAGCCGAGTCGTTGGTCAAGATAAATTGAAAAAGTGATAGATTCAATTGACTGTTCGGCAGAGAGGGAACACTTAAAATGTATTTATTATTTTTATTCTAGAAGGTACACTGGAAGTAATGTTAGTAAGAAAATCATAAAATTTTCTTAAGCCGATTAATAGTTTATGCAGGAATAGAACCCTATGGCATGTTCTATAAGGAGGACGTCGGAAATATGCGACCCAATTGAAACCTTGGAGCGCAGAGGAGAAATTGCTTTTGTACAAACTCACTTCCGTGAAGCACTAGAGCATTTGTAAATTCTGTTAGTCTCAGAGAGGATAAAAGGATGGATAAAAATAAAGAATTTCAATTTAACTCAGACAATCCAGTCCAACATAGATTAAAGTCACCTTAATCTACAACTAGTTGATCTCTAATATCAATAGTACCGGCTACCATGCGAATTTCAGAAAGTTATTTAACATGTTCACCTAAGTCGGGACTTGGGGTATAAAGAAATATGTGGTATGGAAAAATGCGATTCACGATCGACTTTTGCCTCAACAAGAACACCATTGCACTACTGTAAGAGTTCATAAAATTTAGAAAGAAGACCATTTAGTTTGTTAACAATTATTTCATTACGTTTTCTAATCAATTTGTTAGCTATAATATAAATAGGCCAGATAGATAGATTTGGCTTTAGGCATGTTAATATTTTAGAAGAAGATTTTCCCGCAAATGTATCGGTTTCAGAAGACGAAAGTCTACAAATTAATATATTCAGTTTGAGGTGATATTTATATATACAGCACTTCTGTGTAAATTATTGTGATTTTTATAAAAACCAGTTATCTTTTATGGGCTTTATGCGTTAGCTTACCAAATTTAAATTCAATAAATTAATTTCCAAAAGAATGAATTGGGATTGACATTATGACGGCAAAAATTTGGGTAACGCTTAAACTTATTCATTTTACAGTGCAAAATAAATTCAACATTTAATATTTAGGGTATTCATTATTTAGACGTTTGTTCAAAAAGTCAAGAGGCAATTTTGTTCAGCTTTTGTTATTCTTTCTTTCCTATTTTTGTTTATATTTGGTGCAGATTAATGGAAAATAAAATTTATAAAGCTCGAAGCGCCACCAAACAATTGAAGTGTTTGTTAAGAATAGTCTTGCCTAACACGTTCTCAACAATTCAAATCTAAAAATATAAGATAAATATAAGTAAAAGAGTAAAATTTTTGTCGAGGTAAGAAAGCAGACTTAATTTACGGCACATGTTTCTTAAGGTAAGAGTACTAAATTTTTTAACACCTCATCTCAGTCCGTTCTGTGAATACTCCAACGATTATAATTAATTTCTTTGGAAAACTATGGTAAAAGATGTAATTGCAGGAGATTTGCTTATTAGACTGCTGTTTGAGATTCATGCAAATTTTCTTTACCACTGCAAGTTTTGCCAGCTAACAAAGAAGTTGGATTTTGGATAAATGGGGCTGCACCATAAATTTAAAATATTTCTACTTTATTCGGTCTGAATGAACTTATATGCTTCTTCTCAAACTATGACAACAAGCAATTACTTTATAGAAGATAGTCAGCTCAAGATTTAAATAAATTTGGGTACATTTGTGTAAGCTGTTGCGAATATTATTAAATTTTTATCTTCTATTAAAAAGTTAATTATTCAAGATATGCCGGTTTTGACTCACACCATGTATATGCATGTTTATAACTTATATGTCATATTTTTCCCATTTAGAGTGTGAATACCTAAAGTATAAAATTAAAATTGTCATGGTCCGAAATTAATGATGCACATCATCAAATCTTATAATATATATTGGTTTAAAACCCAGAATTTACTCAAATTATCGTCTGTTCGGATTATGATAATGACTCAGTCAACGTAAAAATGTTCAAATGCGTCGCGTTCTAATGCTACTCCTTTTACTATTACATTCCAATTCAGTTCTTTAATTGGGTCAGTTGTGCAGTCAGCAAGACCGCAAATGAGCGGTAGAGCGACAATCGTACAAATATGTGTGAGCGAGTTGACTCATAAACAAAGCTGTAGATGCAATGTTTTTGCAGCCAAAAAAAAAAAATAATACCAAAGATATATATAATTATGACTTAGAGTGGTTTTATTGATACTATTTCAGTGGCATCCAGTTTATTGTTCCTTGGATGGATGAGCGGCAATGTATTCCAATGATCTTTGGATGGCCTCTGGAATTGGTGGTGGAGTGGGCAGAGGTGGATTGGCAGACAAAACTTGGAAGCCATTCTCGTTGGCGACGTATTGAATTGAAACGGGAACACCTTCGGGTGAGCTCCAGGAGTGATCACCGTTCACTTCCCAGGTATCCTCACCCTTGAGCTGACCCTGCTGGTGAATGTTGACTGAGTTGTCCAGCTCCAAAGCATATTTGAAGTCATTCACATTAACCTCCGATTCGCTGCGAATCACATTGGCATCCTCGTTGGCATAAACAACGGCCAGAAGGCAAGCTAAGGCGATCTTTTTTTTACGATGTGATTATGTCATTATTATTTATTTGTTTCCAGGCAAATTATAATGAGTACTTACGAAGATCTTCATGGTAAATGGTTGATCTGGTGTTTAGTATAGTTGGCGAACTACTGCTGTTGTTTCGAACTCCAATCGTGGCTTTTATACACAATTTGTTAATTTTTTTGATTAGCCTTAACTCGAGTCTTGCGCTTGAGTTGCACTAACAAATGGCGTTAAAAAATTCACAATGCAAAGTTGATGAACATTAAAAAAAAAAAATGAGTTAGTTTAAAAAAACAAAAATATCAAAAAAATAAAAACAAACAAACAAAGAAACCTGCAAACCGTCAACTAAAGAAAAAACATAATAATAATCAAAACTATATACCGACCTCAGGTGAATTCTCGTTTTAAAATTTTGTTTTTGTTTCAAATGTCGTTTGTATGGTATATGTAATTATGTACATATTATATTATAAATGTTACCCTTTTTAAAAGCTACCCATATGATATAGTGGAATTTGTCAAGCGTACTTATTGTTGTCAATTTTAAAGGATTTTAAAGTATTTTAAAATAAGTAATTAACAGAATTGAGTAAAGTTTTAGATTTAAGATAAGTATGTGAAATGAGATTACCTCACACACATTTTGTATAACAGACATTAAGCCCATCCACATCCTCCATTCATATTACCTTAAAATGTTAATATTATTTTGTACAACAATCATCCCTCCTTTTAATAATAAAGGGTTTAGTTTCATCATTATGGTATACGAGCCGTGCAGAGGACTGCTCCCTTGAAACTTTATGTTTTGTTAATATTTTTGTAGAAGCTTCAGCAGAAATTTAAGCGGTAAGTCAATTTTCCAAATCATTCCACAAATCACATTTCACTCAACCATTCATTTTAGAAAAAGAATGAAATAATATATATTAAAAAAAATTTTTGCGTTAGGTAGTATCGGATGGTTTTTAAAAATATACCGATATGACGGAATAATAGGGCTTATATGGTCATCTGATGCAGATGGCGTTATACGAAACTAAATGTTTTGGTACTAAGTGGGTTGCAGTTTAGAATAGGAAACTATGCACATAATTTCAACTTTATATTAACGTAACGTAATCCCAACTGCATAATAATATTATTAAAAAAATATTAGCAGTTACAACTGACAGTCAAGGTTTTCATGATTTCCTTGATAAATAATTTTTATTTTTGTTTTTCTTATTTTGTGACGATATTTTGAAATCTTTATTAAAATAAATTTTCGTATCCTCACATAAGTCTAATATTTACAACTACATATTTGAATTTTGAATACAAGTCAAGTGTTTTTGAACAGGAAATCCAAACAGAAACCATTTGAATTTATTAAAAAAATATTGCATAAGGATAATTCTGCTTGGCAGTGTACTATTGTAAACTAAACTCGATTACTGAAGCTCTACGTACATCGCAGGGTATAGAAACTTCGACGCTTTAAACTCAGCTTGTGTTATTTATTACCTATTTGATTATTACCTAATAGATGAGCATAAGTTAAAGCGCAATTTAAAAAAATTTTTGGATCTCAAAACATTTGTTAATAAATCAACCGATTGATTTTACTTTTATTGGGTACACTTATGAGAGCAATATGTAATATTTATTATTGCTTCAAGCGCATCACTGTGCAAATTAACTCTATTAATAATTTAATAGCGATAGTGAAAAACCAAGAAATTATTGTGTGTTGTCTGAAAATTGCAATTGGTTACCATATCTGGAGACATGGTTTTAAAAAAAGGGGAAAGTAATAAATATATATCCAAACACAAGGGCCAAAAATCATAATTTTTAGCGATGATGTGATTCTGTATCGGAATGCCAATCAAAAGAAAGCATACCCATGATGACTTGCCCACCTTAGGTTGTGAGAAAAAACGATTAGTAATAAGAAAAGTGTTTTAAAATATTTTATTTTGTGTTTGACATTTAAATATGCATAACGTTTTCCCTTTTCATTGAAATCTCTATATCTGTTTTATTTTCTTAATCAAAATTATCTCTTAACATTGGATTAAAAAAATAATTATCTTTTATTTATTATTTATCCCCTGAGCAAATATAAAATATTTATTATTAAGTTAAATAAAGTAAATGTTTAAATACAATTTTTTTATACGAAAAAAGAAACAAGAGTATACAGTATTCGATTAGGTAAATTTTTTTATGAATAAAATTTAAATAGATATAATTTTATGATGTCTGCGTTAAAACAGGTTCCGCTTATCGATTCGTCGTCAGTTTTCTAGATTTAATTCAGTTTTGAATCAATTTTTGTTCACAACATAAAAGTCATTTTAAAACTAGTTGATGAAAACAGGGTTTAATTAAGAAAAATGTTTTATAAAAATGTCAAAATTAATTTGTACTTTTGCGAAGATAAGATATTAGCTATTGATTTAAAATGTTTTCTGCAATAAATATAATAAATAATTTAACACTTACTCATTTGAGATTTCAACAAAGCGGCAAGGATGACGGAAATGGCTAGCTCCCCTAGGCTACCCGTTCCCTTACCTATCTCTGGTTTGAAACCTAATAAATCTATTACACTTTATAAAATTTATTGACATGTTTAATGTCGAGCAACCAAGATCTTTACTAAGTGGTATACAATTAAAAGTAGTTCATAATATTATTCCTTTTTATTCCTATTCTTATCATCTATAAAGCAGAAAGGGATCCGGTAATATATGAGATGGTAGAAAATTACTATATAAGCTCTATAAACTATGCTCGCCAAATCAGAAGTGATGGCAAATGCAAAGTCTCTTTGCAGTAATTATTATTTGATAACAACTACTGCCAGGATATCTGTAAACATTTGGGTTCACGCGTAATATAAAAAACAAGCTACTTTTATCCTAATGACTTAGAATTCCTTTATTTCAACAATTTTAAAGTCAAAAATATTTATTCCTTAGCTGGGTGAGCAGCAATGTATTCCAAAGCCCTCTGGATTGCCTCTGGGATTGGTGGGGAGGTTGGCAGAGGTGGGTTGGCAGACAGAACTTGGAAACCGTTCTCGTTGGCAATATACTGAACCGAAACGGGAACACCGTCTGGGGAGCTCCAGGAGTGATCACCGTTCACTTCCCAGGTATCCTCACCCTTGAGCTGACCCTGCTGGTGAATGTTGACTGAGTTGTCCAATTCCAAAGCATATTTGAAGTCGTTCACATTGACCTCCGATTCGCTGCGGAGCACGTTGGCATCCTCGTTGGCAAAAGCTACAGCCAAAAGGCAAGCAAAGGCGATCTGTTCCAGTGAAATTAAAGAAATTAATGCGTTAAAGCTTTACCCGATTGTCATTCTAAAATAATTAAGATTCTTACGAAGAATTTCATTCTGATGTTTATCGTTGTGTTTAAGCGAGTTGCCAAAATACTACTGATGGATCAAAGATATGCTTTGGTTTTTATACTGATTTCTATGCATACTTTTCGCATTACTTTGAACTGGCGCCCCGAAATGTAGCGAATCCGCTTTACAATTCTGTCGCTGATAAGGTGTTTTTTTTTTAATTCGATCAATAAATAAAGAACCGGTTCACTGAATTTTTTATGTTTTCAGAAATCTTAGTGGATGCCGTGCTCAAACGTTGCGTACATAAATAGATCTATAATTTAATGATTTTTTAAAACTCTTGATTTCATTAGTGCTTCTAAGCTGCTGTTTTATTCCGATGCCTTTTATTTTTATCACATATATGGTTATTACGTCTACCCTAATAATAATTTAATTTCGTGTGTGCGAACGAAAGAAACATTTACAGCTTCGAAAATTTCGCCATAGTAATAATGGATGTACATATATATAGTATACCTCTATGTGATATACTGTGGCTACTTGCCGTAGGCTCCATCGCGCGGCTGTTGAATTCGTCAATTAATATGCAAGAATTACTACCATCAATTGCGGACTCCGTTCTAGACGAAATGTCTATGGTTACTTCATTATTGGCTGCTACCGCCGGAGTGATTTGTAAATTGCAGACTTTAATGTAAAGCTCGTCCATGTCACTGAATTGATATTTTAACTATTTGCAACGCTTCTGCCGGCTGCTTTTGTTCACATACTCACTTTTTATGTAGTAATTATTGAGTCAACAAATAAGTATTAGTTATTTACAACTGTAGATCCAAGTTAAATAAATATACCTTAAAGAAATAATTTTGTATTTAGCGTTATCATAGTTAATAACGTTAATTTACCAGATTTGGTAAATTAACGCTGATAAATGTTGATAACGTTAGCTTTCAAGCACTTTTTTAAAGGCACATTTTCTTAATTCGAGTCCATAGGTTTTAAATAACTTATACTTAATTGTTGACTCAATAATTACTACGCAAAAAGTGAGGATGTGAATAAAAGCAGCCGGCAGAAGCGTTGCAAGTAGGTAAAATATCAATTCAGTGACATGGAGGAGCTTTACATTAAAGTCTCCAATTTACAAATCACTCCGGCGGTAGCAGTCAATAATGAAGTAACCATAGACATTTCGTCTAGAACGGAGTCCGCAATTGATAGTAGTAATTCTTGCATATTAATTGACGATTTCAGCAGCCGCGCGATGGAGCCTACGGCAAGTAATCACAGTGTACCGCATAGAGGTGAGTTCGCAGTTGCAGGTACTTGCGTCACCAAGCAAAGTTAAATCGTATTGGCGTTCTGGAATCTCCTCTAAATATGCCAAGCTAGCCAATTTTATACATATACAGAGTCTATGAGCTCTGTATCTCCGACAGGCTTCGTTGCATGATTGTACAAGATTTGTCAGCTGCTCCTTTGGTTCCTCCTGCGCGTACGGATTGTAGCAAGCAATTAGCTGACTATAAAACAGAAATAAATACAATGGGCTCAAACAGTTTTCCAGTGAGCTAGAGTCTTACGACTTACGCACAATTCCACTACAAACTGGCCAGGTAAATCTTCGACATCATCGTCAGTAATGCAAGGAACAAACATAAATACATCAGCAAAAGTCAGTATTACGATATACGTGGCAGAGGTCAGCGAGAAGAATACAGAACCAGAAGCTAGCATGTAATTTGAGCTGAATAACCACAGTTCCTCTGGTGAACCGCCAGAGGATTCTTCTACAGAGTGCAAGCAGTTGGACGAACCGGAATGAAAGACATCAAAAACTGAAAATAGGATCTCAAAGTAAAGTGCGAAAAACACTCGATGATTTATTTTACTTCAACAATTGAACCCATCGATTGCCAAATATATTAATTTCAACTTTTTTAACTCAAGATATACGTTGAAAATTTTCAGCGAATGACGTGTATCGAAAAGTAGACTAAAAAAGCTCGCTCCTGCCTGTCACTGCGATGCCGGTCGTCATCGTATACCGCCTATCGATAGGAGTTTTTTTTTCGCCCAGCTCAAACAGCTGCATATTTGCTATCGATAATATAGCAGTTATCGGTTGAGGTTGAGGTAAGGTCCAGAAAAAGGAAGCTCCAAAGATTTTCGAACGTGAGAGCAATTATGCACATTCCTAAAAAGCATTATCCATTGTTTAAATTTTAAGCTATTTACCTGGTAGCGATGATCGATTAAGAAAAAATTCAATTGAAACTAAATAATGCACATTCCAAGAGTTTGAGTTTTTGACGTTTTTTTGCTGACGCACTTGAACTAAATGTAGATGATTTCTCAAATTTGCATTTAGTGATACATATCCCCTCTTACGGTCCTCTTAATATTAGTTTTCTCTTGGACCGGCATCATAAATTTTAATGTAATGCTGCTTTACATTACAATGATCAAAAATAAAGGAACATTTATAGACGTTATCCTAGAATTTTGATTATGTTAAAGTCCTGAATTATGTTGATTCCATGCATATTTCAATAGTATAAAAATATTGTAATAAGAAATCTTTGAGTTTCAAGTTTTTTTGCCAAAGCACGACCTTAGAATTATTGCCGAGTTCATGAGAAAACCAAATTGCTTGCAAATATCAAAAAGATTCATTTTAAATTTCATACTTCAATCAATCAATACGATCTCTCATACTTTATTTATTACTTGGATATACATATTGCAACAATTCTAGACAACTATTTGGAAGATTTTTGTGAATCAAAGTAAATCCTTTGCATTTTTCAACAATATATTTATTTTTATTAAATGGTCTTATTTAGCTTTTAAAAAGTTCAATCTTGAAAACGAATCAAAGTATTTATTTGTGGTAGTTGAATTTCCCTTGAAATTTATCCTGAAAACGGGAAAGTTATATTTGAGCAGATAAGAAAATCAAATAATTCCTTATTGGATCAAGAAAATTTATCCAAAACAGGTAACATGTTAGGGTATTTATGCTTCGTCGTGCAAACACAACTTTTTATGATGATTTGTTTCGTTTTTAAACCTAAAAAAACGACTTGAAATTTAAATTGGTAATTTGAACGAAGAAATATTGCACAATATTTTTAGTCTCTATTTCATTAAATGATCTGTCTGTCATTAACACTTTATAAGGCTCGGATCAGTTTCAAACGATCTCAGCGGGTTCTGAGCAGGGCCTTAAAAAAACCCCAAAAGTTGAGTCGTCTATTTATATTCATCAATGACCAAAATGTATGCTTTAAACATGTTTTATCTTATCTCATATTATACAATACATGATCAACAGATGATATCTGCGATTGCAAAAAACTTTAAAGATTAAGATTTCGCATACAAGCCCGCACAAATATCTTCCTGTTCATTTGTTCAATTAACACATAAGTATGAACATAAAGCTGGTTTATGTGTAATTTTTAAATTTTTATTTACATTTAATTTTTTTTATGAAAATAACAAATTGAAATTTGGCCAAGTCGTGCATATAGTTTTGCCACTGGATTGCCTCTAGAGAAGCCAGTTTAGCCGGGAAGCTGATGAAATTCATTGTTATAATCGCTCAGACCAAACACGAACACGAACTCATACACACTTTTATTTTCTCATCTTTTTTAACTTCTTACGTCAAAAGTTAATCAAGTATACGCCCATGATGCCCGGCTTGTGTGCAAAATATGTTTGTCTATGAATATGTATAAATTTTCGATCATTGTTGAGTAGAATATTTTTATGATTATGAAAAATATAATACACTGCCTGAATCTTCCGTGTGGTCGGCCGGTAGAGTAAATATGGCCAATTTATTTAAAATGTCTGAACGAATATGCATTATTAAGATATTCCTTTGCTTATTTGCAAATCTAATGCAAATTAAATGAATTCAGCAATAAACAAATTAATCAGCCGACTAAGTTTTGTAGTGAAAACAAGTTTCTCAACGATTAATGCCCATATGCTGGCAACCTAATAAAGACTAAAAAACACAGCGAACAAAATTGTAGACTTAGACAACTATTTAAAATAAAATAAAATTGATATGATCTCTGATGCGCACACACAAGATGTTGTCGTCGTCGTCGTCGCCGTTGTTGTTGTTGTTCATCGCCTGAGGTTTGTTGTGTATCCGAAATCACATGCACGCGAAATATAATATTCGAGAAACCGCAGTTAGCCGCTTGATTATAACTAGGTTATATTTGCTCTGGCTTCTGTTGACCGACTTTTTGAGCCCGTCTGGCAAGCAATGCGGTACAATGAACTTGGCCATCGCATCACCATGGCAAAGCTTCAGGGAAAGTGACCTTGATTTTACTTTCGTTTGGCCTGCTTTTGAATTGAAAGTAACATTTTTGATGGGGTTCTTGACCTCTGATGTTTGGGCTTAACTTGAAAGTGTGAAGCGAAGAGTCGAGTCTTTCATGCGTGGATTGGACGACTAGCACTGTTGTTATGGAAGGTTGAACTTTGTATGAGTTACTACGACTGGTATTCGATATTGTTTAATTTTACTAACAAATCGCATAAAATATTCAGCCTAAATGGTTTTTCATTTTTTTGAAATCTATTTTAATGTGGAGTTTTATAGGCCTTTTCGCATTAAGTCAAAGAGCACCTTGATTGGTGTGAATCTTTGAAATTCAAAGAGTTTATACAATATAAATATATGTACATACATAAACGTTTATATGCATTATTATTGGACAAAGCTGAACCGGATTGGGCGCGACAATAAGTTTGATGGCTATTTCCATTAACTTTAAGCTAATTTGTGCGATAGTTTTTATCTTTTTCTTTTTGCTTTATTATTAACATGTGTGGCGTACAAGCTTTACATTTTTCACTTTGCTTGAAAATGTTTACTGATAAATTAAACTTAATTGCAAATGACAATATATTTTTTATAAAAAGGATTTAGATAGTTAGTGATATTTATTAATTTTCGACTCTTTTGATTGGTGTTTACAATTGTAACCCTACGGCTGTTAGAAGGTTCCAGCGAAACTTTTTCGTGTTTTTCCATTAATTGAGCATGTTTTAAATGTATCTATCCGAAAAAATTTAAAATCTATCGATCTATCGATCTAGGCAACATTCTATAAGGAAATGTCCTTTAAAAGTGATTTGATCGGACACAATACATTTTGAATGGAATTAAATGATATGATAATATTATTTTCGTTTTATTCATGGTCGCCTGCCATAATGATAAATGATAATTCGCCCTCAACAGTAATGTTTGGCATTCTGAAAATGAAACTAAAAGCTTACAATACGCAAGAAAATTTTACCATTGAAAAATAATTGCAGCCGTGGCGCACAAAAATCCATCTATTTATTCCGACTGACCATCGAATTATACTTTTAAAATTTTGACCGAAAATGGATTTCGCGATAACGAAAGACTGTTGTATATATCATGCTTGGGATCGGCACAAGCACACACCTCCACAATTATATCAGTCACTTAAATCGGTCTTCTTTTTCGTAATTTTGACAAGTATGTCTTCATTCCAATAGTCTCGTAACAATTCGATTTTCCGTATTTTTGAAAAATGGGTAACCACATATATGCAGTCAGTGATATCCACTATAGTCTGGCGGGATTGGAAGACTATTGTAAAAAATTCTCAACTGTCCACAATTTTCAAGTATAATTGAATCAATTCAATAAAGAGCGTTACAATTAAAAGAGCAGAGATCTTGGCAGATTTTAGTGCATTTACCATATACCCAAGAGATCAGATGATACAAGATGAGATTTTTGCTCATTATTAATATTTACTCACACAAAACTGTGTATAGTAGGACAATTGTTGAATTTTGTTACCAAACTGTTTCGAGCATCCTATAAAGTAGAAATTTTCAAAAATATTTTGATGTTCACATAAAAAATGCAACAGATCAGTAAACTGATATATACGTACAATCAGTGCTTTAAAAG
This sequence comes from Chymomyza procnemis, assembly GCA_035046065.1. Classification (NCBI taxonomy): domain Eukaryota; kingdom Metazoa; phylum Arthropoda; class Insecta; order Diptera; family Drosophilidae; genus Chymomyza; species Chymomyza procnemis. The sequence goes on along the minus strand of JAWNOJ010000023.1, from coordinate 1,209,928 downwards.
TGAGCCGCCTAAAGGTATGTTAAATATTTTTATTTTATGTTTAGCTAAAGACTATAAAATCTTTATATATTCGTTGCAGTAATTTATATCGTTAAAATGAACAAGCTTGCCTACTATAATTCGACTTTAAATTATTACGCATAAAATTTTAATAGCGACTGGTAAAGGCAACAAAATAATTCTGTGTTTTTTGAGTACACGTTTTCAGCTAATTGTATTTTTATTAAATTAAAGATAAAGTAATAGATAAATTTCTGAAATATTGTTAACAAATCTAATACATTAAATTTTTTGTTTGATGTTTAGGTCCATCTTTTTTATAGTTCGCTAAAGCCGATCGGTCTTGCAAGGGTTTCGTTATGTATGTTAGTTATTTGCTGTTTCCAAGCACAATTACAATTTTTAACCAAATTTAATAAATCTGTAAAAAAATTCTATTTTTGCACTGCTTTGTATTTTGCTTGTTTTTCAACTTATTCCTACCAAAATCGGTTTATTAATACTAAGTCAAAGTAAGTAAATAAATTATTAATTTGTTTATAAAAATATTATTACAAAATTCGACACAACCGATTTAAATATTAGGACAATCGGGATTTGTTGACTTACAAATGCTTTGGTAAAATTACTTTTTTTTTACAGAAAAATAGTAGCGACTTAAACTTGCGTCATTTTTTTGTCGAAGTTTTTGGGCCTCAACATTTGATGGAAATTACGTTGCGGCTCATTGGTTGACACTGGTTTCCATTATTAAAGGGATTTTTTTTTGAGGTATAGAACTTTAAGTTGGCGGTGTGTACAGAAGAAGCTGTTGCTGCTGTAGAGCGTATAAGTGAGGAAAATCCGAATGAGTCTATCCGCCATTGAGCACAGGAGTTGGATCTGTGTCCATCCACTTTTTGAAAGATTTTGCGGAAAGATCTAGGTTTGCGTACTTACAAAATCCAACTCGTGTTTAAATTAAAGCCAAACGATTATCAAGCAAGGCTTAGATTCGTTGAATGAGCCCAGAACGAGATTGCCGTTGTTCCCGATTTTCATAAGCGAATTTTGTTTAGCGATGAAGCGTCAACAAGCAAAACTGCTGCATTTGGAGTAAAGCTAATCCTCAAGTGTATGTCGAAATACCGCTACATCCAGAAAAATGGTGGAATCTTTGGTCATTTAAAATCGATGATGGCCAGATCATTACAGTCCATGGTAATCGGTATAGAGCCATGATTACTAACTTTTTCATGACTGAATTGAACAACCATGATGTCGAGGAGCTGTGGATCCAACAAGACATCGCAACATGACATGAAAAAGCCACGCTTGGTGACCGCCTAATTTCACGTTTTGGACCTGTGAATTGGCCTCCAAGATCTTGCGATTTAACACCGTTAGACTACATTCTGTGGGACTATCTAAAGTCATTGGTCTATGCGGATAAGCCACAAACGCTTAACCATTTGGAAGACAACATTTGCCGTGTTATTCCCGATATACGGCCACAAATGTGGGAAAAAGTCATAGAAAATTGGACGTCCACATTGGACGTGGCGGTTATATGCCAGAAATCATATTTGAAATGTAATACCACAAGATTATCTGTCGAATAAATAAAATTCATGTCAATTGAGTAATCCATCGTTGGTTTATTGCAATTTAAAGTTCTATGTAAGATTTTTTAGAAAATTTAAAATTCAAAATCTTTGCTATTACCAAATTCTGTATCTATTGAAAGATTTTACGTTATCTAAGTGGTGCACAGCCTAAATTTATTGGTTTGCGGATGACTATTGTGTAATATGGAGTAAAATTGTCCTAATTGTTTCGTAACGTGTTTTCATAAAAAAAATTTAAGCAACATTGGATTAACGATGGATAATCATATCAAATTTGAGGTGACTAAACATATTTCCCACCTAAAAGTGCTAAATGATTAAAAATAACCAATTTAAACAATTTTTAATTTAATACTTTACTAACTTAATAATTAAGATCGTATCTGAAAATCTCGAAATTTAAAATTATAATGAGAAAGGTAAATATTGGCTCTTTAACCTTATTTTGAGCACATTATTATCGAATCTTCTGCCATCTTTGAGATTTGTATCAAAAATGTCAAGCTCATTTTTGCGAGCGGCGGCAGCGACGAATTGTTATAGTTTTTTAATGCGCATGGCTGCTAATTGTATTGGAAATTCAACAAGAAAATATTGACAAAATGTAATCGAAAACTAATTTCCATTGTCATGTCGAAATGTCACGGCAACGCCAGCGCTGTCTATCATAAGATTGGAGCTTTTGGCATCGTTGCGACGGAATCGCTGTGCAATGGAATGCAGTTAAATATGTTGTGACAGCTTCAGGTGGCCGGTCTACGGAGAGTACATTTTTCCAAAACAATGGAAGAATTAAGAGTTGTCTCGGAGGCCGAGCATACTTTTTTAGACTGCTCGAGTCATATGAACATTAAGTAAATTATGTCACTTGCGACAGCATTTTGACTTAACAAATGGTCAATACGTCAAAATAAATTTATATTTATATCATCCTGGCGTTCCGTAGAACGTATAAACAACTTGACCAATTAGTTGGCAGAACCTATGAAAAAGATGAATTATTTGTACACAATAATCTTAACTTAACTAGAGAGAAAAAAATGAATATACATATGTATATTCGCGAGTAGAACGCATAAAACGATTATAAAATTAATTGATATTTAAATTCGAACAAATATAAAAATATTTAGCAACTGAAACGCAAATAATAATAATTTTGGAATCGTTTATAAAATTTTATTTATAAAATTTCTTATATATACATCGTTTAAATGTCTCAGCCCCTGTTCACGATATATCTATAAACGCATAGACCAAAAGACACTTGAAAATAAATTTGTTTACTTTTTGTTTAAGTTCTGAAATACTTTTCATAAGTGATTATTATTGCTTTACGGGCTTTATTTTCGTAACCCCTGTCAGGCATTAGATGTCCCTAGAGAACTAGTAAAATGCATAACTTTAAGAGATCTGAAGACTATCGCCGGTGCACATGGAAAGTCAGTACTTAATCAAAAAAAAAAATTAATAAATATTTCAAAAGATGATACGATTCAGAATCAGAATGCCTGCTAGAGAACGTTATAATAGAAAAAAGATAAAAAAAGCGAAAAGCGAAAAAAAAACATAAAAAGAAAATGATTTACATAGTTTAAGAAAAAAGTTCTTTATAACTAATTCGAAATATCTTGATAAAGGTATTAATTTTTTCCTTCGTTCTTAGGTGGTTCCTAACAGCTTCCATGAGATAGGCTTTAATTAAAGGCTTTAAACAATAATATAGTTTATTTCAAATAAAAAATTAATTATTTTTAACAAATTATTTTAACAAAAACACAACTTGATTTATGGAAATATCCTCGTGATAGGTATGAAGAACGTCAGTTTCAGAGAATCATGACTGATAATTCTACTTTTGTGAATTCTACAATTGGTAGTCAAAGTATTCTTCCGCTCTTAACAACTTATAACATTTGTTTACTACTCTCTACAACATGTTTTCAAATCCGATAATTTAATACAAATAAATATTCGCATTTGCATTAATTCGCGTCTATTCAGTTTGTTATAAAAAGTTTTTTTTTTATTCTTATAAAAACTACTGCTAAAATATTTACAAAAATTACAACTGGGTACTCCTTAAATGTGCTCATAGGGATAGTTGTATACCTGCTATTTTCTTTTTCTGATTTGATATAATTTTTTAAGATAAAATTATGTTTGAAATCGAAAGTTTTTTGCTCCCAATTTTACCACTCCGCATTTTGCATGTCTTATAATTCCGACTGCCTTGCTTCCTTTGATATTAAGCAGAATTCCCGAAATAAAGATAAAAAATTCACTTTATTTTATTTATGTCATGTTTTTATTCAGTAGTAAATATTTTTAATTAATTTTTGATCTGACCCAACCCAAAAGTTACAAATGGTATTGTTCTTTTCAGTCAGCTGATTAAACGATATGCAAATATATCGGTAGAATAAGGAAGATTTACAAATTCATCGATATGTAAAAATAAAAATATGTAAAGATAAAAGTATGCAAATTAAAATATATTTGCAAATGCGAGCAAGGCTAGTTTAATTATTTTCAATACTAATGTTGAGAAATTTACTTGAATAGGGCCTAAATGCTCAGAATGGGGGCGTCCTGTAAAGACGTGGATGCGTTCTGCAAGCTAATTTCCAGAGTGGAATAAAACGACTAGAACACATCAGTAGAGCTAAAAGTATTTCGTAGTGGCCCTATTCTCCTATATAGAATATAGCTTTATATTGTGTATTATTATTGTATATTATAAATCGCAAAACATATGGCCCTGCGTTCCGTATGTATATAAAATAGAATGTGATGAAATATCTATCGACTTTCTGGTAATTTTATACTGTATAATTATGAAGAAGAGTAAGGAATATATTTGTGGAATGTTAAGAGGTAAATATCATCTCCTTTATCTTAATTAATCATTTTATAGCCCTTAAAGCGACTAGAATTTTCTCACAGTGTAGCATACAAATGATTTGTATTTTCTCCACGTTAAGCTTAGCAAACTACTACAAAAAAACATGGAAAACAACAAAACTTTTTGGCTGCTGTTGCTGTCGTTCGCCCAAAATTCATTGGTTTTACAGTAATTTTCGAAAACGAAATAAAATTTTTGAAAATCTTTCGTTTGTTTATAGTTGTTGTCTCTGTGTGAGTGTGGAGGGGGGAGGCTTTCTGTTGTTGAAATTCTGTTGAAAATCATAAATTAGCTTGTTACTTTGCAAGAACTTGCCCTCGAGTGTTTGTGTGAGAGGGGCGTAAGTGTGTGGGTGTGAGTGCGGGTGCGGGTGAGTGTTTGCCAGTATAGTAGCTTATCAAACAATAAGGAAGTATGTTTCTGAACCAAATCAGTGGCGTTTGGCTTCAGTCGTTGGCGGTGATCCATCTGGTGAAGAACGAGCAGCAGCACAAAATTTAAACATGGACAACATAGTGAGTTGGCAATGGAGCTAAAGACATCATGTATTATCACTTAATGCATTTGGAATATTGCAAAATTATAGGATGATGATCTGACCCCTGAGCAAATTGCTGTGCTACAGAAGGCATTCAACAGCTTTGATCACCAAAAGACTGGCAGCATTCCCACTGAAATGGTGGCTGATATTCTGCGTCTTATGGGTCAGCCCTTCGATAAGAAAATCTTGGAGGAACTTATCGATGAGGTCGATGAAGATAGTAAGTTTGCTTAGTTGATCAAACCAATGAATATTTGTGCATTAACTGTGTAACTCTGATTTATTTAGAGTCCGGTCGTCTGGAATTCGAAGAATTCGTGCAGCTGGCTGCCAAGTTTATTGTTGAGGAAGACGATGAAGCTATGCAGAAGGAATTGCGTGAAGCTTTCCGCTTGTATGACAAACAGGGCAACGGCTATATTCCAACCTCTTGCTTGCGTGAAATTCTGCGTGAACTGGATGATCAGTTGACCAATGAGGAATTGGACATTATGATTGAAGAAATTGATTCTGATGGTTCCGGCACAGTCGATTTTGATGGTGAGTCAAGCGAACAGTTGAACAATTAGCACAAATGCTATGTGTCAAAATAATGTCGGAATATGTTTTTGGGCACATTTTTGGCCCAAGGCCAGTGACCGTTTTGGAATATGTCACAAAAAATTGTGCACACATTGTCAAAAAGTTTCCGTGTCGCCTATTAGAAATCATTAGAACAGTGCCCCAATATAATACGCCAAGAGCTGCCAGCCGTCTGCCTTCTGTGACTATTTTTATTTCATCATAGATATATATGCATATATACATATACATATATAGTATATGTATATAATAGTATATGTTTAACTGGATCAGAGGTGGGCAGATGCTCAATTTACATAGCAGCGTAGTCGGCACACATACACACACACACATGTGTTAATATGTCAATCAACTTACACGCATTTGGTTGTCTGTCGCTCTCGCGCTCATTAGCGCACTTGCTGCACTTCTTATGCACACAAAAACACATACAAAGAGAATTAAACTATTATTAACACTTTTTCATACATGTGTTTATAAGATTATTTTATTTTATTTTTTGATTTTTTTTTTTTGGTGCTTGCTCTCCACAAATTAATTTGGGTTTATCTTTAATTATTTTACAGAATTCATGGAAATGATGACTGGTGAATAAATGTTGACAGCATTCATCTCCTGCGTAATACGCAAATCAACTCGACTTCCAAGATTTTCTAATTTTGTATGACTTTTCAAACAAATGCCCCTGACTTGGAGCTGCTGTATATATAGACGTATATGTGTCTAAGACCAAAATAAAACCTTATTATTTACCTAGTTTTCCAACAGTCACTTTATTTTTGGCAGTCACAGCTTCGATAGCCTGTTATTCGTTCCGTTCTATTAACAAACATTGGACCTACTTGTACCGAGACTGAATATACTGCTATGTAATATCCATAAACAAACTTCCGCTGGCTGCTGAGATCAAACCATTTAATTGCTATTGAGTAATATTATAGTATATTAGTAACAATTGTATTATAAATAGAGTCGGGGCTAACCGCAAACAGGAACTAAGTAAGTAAGCACTTTTACAATATATATATACATATATGTATATATATTGGTATGTGCACATCTTCCCAGACTAAGCGGCTATATGATAAAAGCATGCAATTGTTTGTAGGAAAACCCAAAAACAAACAACATTCGGTTTCCATTGCATTTGACTAATGACTCATGAACGCCAATCAACAAACGTCAGCCACCATCAATTAAAAAGATAATTGAATGTTGAATTTATTTGCAATCGATACTTAATATTTATTTGCATATTTTGATTGGAAAATTGGAGGCGTGTTTCAACGTTTTAAATTCACCGAAAAAGTGGCTTTAAAAGGTCAATGCGAAGTCATCTACGTGATGGCACATAAGGTATATTAAGTATGTGCCAGCCGAAAACGAGTCTACTTCGGAAGTTGGCCCAAATGAGGGTAACCCATGTCCAATAGATCCAAAGATGATATGAATTAGCTCATTTAGATAATTGGATTTCAATTTTAATTTTGCCTAAGAGAATTAATTCAGATTTGTCCTTTTAATGAAATGGTCACACATCGTTGCGTAGCATTATATTAAATATCGGAATAGTCGGAAGTTTTCTTCAACTCGCATTTAAATAAGTAAAATTAAATAAAATTCATTATATGTTATTAGAGTTCTTAACGAATACAATACACATAATTTAAGTAGTTGGATGTACCGCAGTCACGCGTCATTGAACATTTTCTCAAGCCTTGAATTGCATGTGCACTGACTGATTTAAACTTTTGTTTAATGCGAATATTTTTGTCAATCAATTAAAATTAAAAAAATATATGAATAAAAACAATAAAGTGCATTCATGTTTAGATTCGCAAGTCCAAGATTGTAGTGGTTGTCCGGAATTTAACCATTTTCTTTATTTTTTTTATTGAAATTGTCGCTTGCAGACATATGCAGTAAAAATATATAAATAATTTAATTTTATCTTTTTGATTGTTCCTTTTATAAAAAAATTTCGAATCGAAAAATATCGTTAAGACTATTTTTTCAAGTGAATCCGACTATGATTAATTTGATATAATTGAACAGAAATAAATTTTATATATTCATATTTTCCATATTTTTAGTAAATATTAACTCAATTTCAAGGTTGATGCTTAAGAAAATAATTACTTCAGTCATAAACTTTTAATTTCTGTACACAAGGCAATTCCCTCTTCTATTATTACGATGGTCTAGCCACCATACTCAGCAACTGTTCCATGGAGACAAGGAATAAAAATGAATTATTCACTAAAATGAGTGAACCAAATAAGTTCAACTACATTCGTTCCTCGTTTATTCGTTCGTTCTTTGCAGTTGTTTCTTCTTAGACCACTCTTAAAAAGTTACTCGTTCTTTTATAATTATTATGCAGTCTTTTGTTCTTATATAGTAAATCATTATTGTTTACTTTATTGTTTTTATACAATTGTAATGAAGTAGCTCGTTCTTATACCATATTATCGTACAGTTTCATGTTATATATTACCCATATATGCAAGTATTTATCAATTAATCTATATTATTCATATATTTATAATATTTTTATAATATTTATAATATTTTTATTTTTTATTACGCTAAAACCCCACTCTACTCTCTTCCCTTGTCTCTACTTCGTTCAGGCGTTTGATCGCTTTAATAACGGGCTAATGGCAGCGCAGAAATTCAAGACGAATACATGGAAGAGTTTGTCATAAGGTCAGAGTTCATTCGGCAGGGTGGTAGTCTCTTCTAAAGTCGCTATATCCTATGCCTGCAGAGCGCAATTAAAAATTACTTGACGAACCGTAACGCATTGGGCCATTGCAGGTATGATAGTGGCTTTTATTGATGACTTTGCACTTCTTTCACGTAACTGGCGTAACACGAAAGAACGATTTATTGTAGGTATATTGGAATTTCAGCATACCGAATCCGTACTTAAACTCATTAAATTACACAAAGTCAAAATTTAGTGAGTTTAGTGGTTTGGGTTAGCTTAGAAATACAGGAGAATTGTTAAAAATGACGATAGTACAGCGTACTCCGCTTATCCCGTTTTTCTCCCAAACCCTTGATATTCTCTTTTCGGATTTCCTTATGTTCCTCATACTGTGAAGTCGCAGCGATTTTCGAAAGGCATTGGGATCCTGAATATTGAGATTTAAACTTTTTTATCGGGCCGATGCAAAAATCCGCTACTTCAATGATTATTCAGTTTTTTGAGCTCATTTGCGAGTTGTGGTCAATAATGGATATGCTATTTAATTCGATCGATATCGATAAGAATCACTGTACATCAGCGTCTGATTCTGACAAGAAAAATGTTTTTGGCCTTTTTAGAAATGTTTAAACGTGTATTAGATAAAAGATATTTGTGGGATTATTTAAATTTTTTTATATGAGTAAAAGTAAATCTCCGGCTCTTTAAGTAAAAAGTTATTGAAATGATATTCGAAAATTACAGAGAGGTGGTAATAGGTGCCGCTTTCGTTATTTTGAGTGATGTAGTTGAACCCAATATAATAAGACCAATCGCCACATAAGGGAATTCCTTAATCCTTGACCAATAAAAATTTAATTACATGTCGCCAAAAAAAGACAAAGATAAAGTTGCAACAAGGTTAGTAAATAAGTGATACACCCGAAGAATTTATTCTTAAGTGCAAGTCAACTTAAACCAGAAAAAAGACTTGTCTGCAAACAAGATAGTGATATATAGACCAGAAGTGGGCAGACTCTCAATTTACATAGTACGCCTGCTTTTGGCCCTGAATAAATGCAAACTTGACATTTTGTGACGCCATTCCCATGTGGTTCTGAGCTCGAGAATCGGCAAAGCATACTTGGAACTCATCAATGGACCGACAATTGCATTGGGGTTGGATTATTGGTATGATCAGAGCGACACAGAACGGACAGCGTTCGCCGATGTTGTGTTTTCGTCGTCGGATAGGTGACCAGTTCTGGGCACTCAAGCCAAAACTGGCTAGGTTTCCCAAGTCCGAGTCTGTCAAGACTAAAAAGAAAGGCCCACCAAGCCCTTCATTCTTGGTACCATGGGTTTATTGGGGTTTCACATTAAGGTCGGCCCACTTGTGGGAATTTCATAGTGGTTGTGGCTAACACGTAAATAGTGTTGTGTACTGGCGTTCTCAACGTTACCCCTTTCAGCCCAAATATAGGTAGAATTGGCACTAAAGACAAATCAATTTCATCTGATGGCTCTGTGGAAAATGAGTTGGCGCATTGAACCAGACTCATCGTGCTATATATACAATCAGACGGCAAAATCACATCCTATACATACAGAGAAGAGTTTGCATGCAAGAGTTTTGCTCAAATACTATTGTAGAGAACGTCACAAATATACAGAGTTGATCTTAGTGCCTCATTCATCGTTTTCCGGCGAACGTCCAATTATATTGTTATTATTACTATAACATATTCGCAATTAATGATGGTATTCTGCATTTAAAATAAACATTTTACAATTATGCTATAAGCCCAAAATGGTTTTTCATTTTTTTGCATAAGCATTTAACTGAATGAGTTTAACAAAAAGAATATTTTGTACCTATAACTGTGCCTGCAGTACTATTTGCATGATCTCAAGATGACAAAGATAGTCACAAATGCATTGGCTACACATTACTGCCTTTCCAAATGCACACAACTCATCAGTTTTGGTTTGTATTTGGGTTTTGGTTTCGGCTTTTGCTTTGATTTTTTTTTTCAAGTTTTTGCTAAAACTATTTATTTATTATTTTTATTTTTTTATATTTTAAATGTCAACGTGTATTTTAGCTGACATGGACATAACCTACTACCAAGTTTTGAATGCAGCTACAATTTTTGCACGTGACAATTGAGAGACGAACACTGCAAATTGGATTGGGCTGGGTTGGGTTGAGTTGGTCAAACGGCTGATAGTTGGGTAGTTTTGCAAGTGCCGTGGGCCCCTAGTAGACGCGATATTATTATTATTATTATTATAGGATTTATTGCATTCAAGTTAAAGCCGGATTGGTCACGCCGTTTCATAAAGGTCAATTCGGGCAATTCTAAACAGCAAAGCAGTAAAATAATATTACAATCAATGGAATTTCAAAATTTTCATATAGCAACAGCCGAATGATTGGTATACTGACATCCGTGTGTATAAAATTACTAAATAGAAGCAAGTCCACAGAGTGCATTGCGAACGATTCTAGCAGTTACGCGGCTCGTAAAAATTGTTTTCAAATCATGTAATCGAGCGTGCAACAACGCCGGAGATGCGCCAATATCTTAGCTCAGCGTATTGAAACATCATCGATTTATGAGCTCTAAACCTAGTCGGACTTGTTAATTTGGCCACACTGCAAGTGAGATTAATACTCAGCCGGAGCACCTTAGATGTGGCTGGAGATTTGGATGCTGAATGCTGCTGAGAGTCAGTTAGGTAGATTGAGTAAACGACGACGTCGCAGTCGAGTCTTGTGTCGTGTCCGTCTCCCTTTTGGCATGCAATTGTTGTTTTTGTTGCATTATCGGCAGCTGTGTGCAACACACACACACACACACACACACACACACACACACACACACACACACACACACACACACACACACACACACACACACACACACACACACACACACACACACACATTCGCACACCTTCATATACAATAAATGCCATAAAGTATCAAAATCTCAGCACAAAAGTTGGCTCCGCTGCAGCAGCCAGCAACGTTTTCTTTCATTCCATTCCATTTGATTGCATTTGGAGCCAAACAATCTCATTGTACAATATTTTTGTATAAAAGCTAGAGAACCTGGACTGCGATCGGCACATAGTGTGGAAACAATAGACAAGGCAGCAGCAAGCGGAAAAACGGCTGCCACGAATAAATAAAAACACTCAAGGATTTCCCAGTGTATCCTGCACAGTTAACGCATGGATTAATAATCGGTTGTATGTTTGTGAAGTGATATTTCGTGGACTTAAGCGTACTCGTATTTAAATCCTGATTGTTGGAACTTAAGGAAATGAGCAAAAGCGTGGTAAGTGGAAAAATCGTTTTCAAAAGAAACTAATTAAAAGTGCATCTAGAAAGCAAATAATTGAACTTGGAGTAGAAAGATAAACAGCATAAAAATATGATAAAACTACTTTAAAACTTAATTGAGAGCCTGAGGGGACAGCATTTGGAATAAAACGATTAAATACTATAAAAGCTAATAATAAATTGAAATAAAAGCTAAAAAAAGAAGGTTGAGTGTTGTTAAATAAAAACGCCCCTAAGCATATGATGGAATTAGCAAAGGATTTGCTCGAAAAGAGCTCTTAAGAGATTATAACAATATTTTCTGTAAAATTTTTAGCCTCTTTATTATGAGTTGCAAAAGCTTTCCTATTTATAGAGTTTTTGGCAAGTAATAAGTACTGTCATTAATTTTTTGTGTCCTGATAAGAAAAAAATTATATTGACGCTCTAAATGTCGCAACAGGAACAGCTTCAACTACAAAACCGATTGCAATCGATTTCAAGTATCTTAACTTTCACCATAGTCAATGAAAGAGCGTACGTTCCTATTGAGTAATACTTAAGGAAACATTTCCATGCAATTGAGGTTATTATAATATAAGTCGAAATCGAAATTTGCCAAAATGATGACTTCCAGATCTTGAATAATTCTTATGCTGAAATAATTTATTGAGAGCAACTTAATTGAATCATGTGCCTAGATTTAGGATTTTCCGTGTAGCTCTTCAGTTAAACACTTTCTTAAAATGTATAAGCTGGTTTGAAATTCATTTATCTGATTATAAGGATATAGTTAAACGATTTCGATAAAATGCATCATATTGCTTGAAGATAGTAAAACATGTGTCAACTTTATTTATTTTTTATTTATAAAAATAATGAAAAAATTTTAATAAAAGTAATAAATATAGTAACGAGAAGGAAAAGTTTTATGTGAAAGAATCCGCGTCACCAATCCGTTGGGTAAAGATTTTTATAAAATGCAACTACTTACATTGAAAATTGGCCAAAGACTTGGATTTACAATAACCAAATGGAAAAAGGAAGGTAAAATTGAAATTAAAAATTATTTCAAATAAAAAAGTCAAGAGCGTATCAATAACCTCACCGGTGCATCACAACGCGGTATCGGTCATGAATGCTGGCACAGGCAATTCAAGATTGCTTAGGGTATCCGACGAGATGGAAGAAATAGAGAAATAAACAGATAGTTAAAAAAATATTTTATCTGTAGAGCTCTGTAGAATTGCAAAGCCTTCAGCTTAAGGCAATTATTAAGAGACTCTAACAGGTAGGACAAAAGAAATTTAGTCAATGTCAATTTTCCAGGGAAGCCTAATGTTGTAGTCAAGCGATTTTTATAAAATGTGTCGTCATATTGCTTCCTTTTCAAATGTACGAGCTGAATCTTAATGATCAGTCGAAATATAATATTAAATCAAAATCACTTAATATGATCGATTTGCCGCTTGAAAGCAATATGTAAAAAGTGAAAAGATTTTGACGAAATTTGTTTTAAAAATATTTTGCAACTTAGGGGTTGCAGTATAATAAGAATAGTTGTGAGTTATAATAAGAATAGTTAAGAGAAATAAAAAATAAAAATACAGTTAAAAAAAATAAATTAAAAATTTTGTTAAAGCTTAAATTTAGTTGTTGTGGTTAACATATGCAAGGCAAAGTTCGAAATTCAATCATTTTTGAAAAATTGGCTTACTCAAAATTAATTTTAAACCTTTAGTTTTTTGGGCTCGCATTAAAGTTTCTAGAAGAATATTATTTATGGGTCTGTAAAAATTGACTCACCTAAGCTTACCTCCTTAGTTTATTGTTTAACTGACTTCTCCGATAGTTTTTTATTTCAGTACCACCCTAAAGTTAGTCAGATTTAATTGATGACAACCACATAAGTACTTTACCTGTGAACTTATAAAAAGAAACATAAACTAGGAGCCGGATATCCGAAATGCTTATATAAATTAGAATAAACACCTTTATTTAGGATGCAAGGCTACTTTCATCCACACATTTATTCACTGATTTTTCAAGCAAGGCAAGCTCTTTGGGCCATTTGAACTAGGCACAAGCCATTAATTGTATGAACTCTCCAGAATTAGGTTATACAATTACGGAAAGCTTTTTATTTACCGAATTTTTCTTTATTTATCATCAATATCTTTCTTTACTTGTGGTCGTCGGTAGCTTAGCGTTTGAGTACTTGCCGCTAAAACTAAATAATTGTTTCCGCTTTAAAACACAGGGCAACATAGTATCTCAAGTTGACTAGTAAGTCTATACCAAATTGAAATAAAATGTGATAATGTTTATGGAAGTTTATGTAAGTTATGTGTTGAGATCACTCATATTTATGTTATTTTTAATACTCCTAAAAATGTATAAATTTGCAAATAGGTACATAGGCAGGAGTTTAAGTTTAAGCTTCTGTGCAAATTTTTAACCCTTCCCAAAGCCACTTAGTTTGGACCATAACATTTGTAGACACACTGACCTCATATATAATATAACTGGCATAATACATGAATGACTATATTAACTCATATAACTACAACAAAGACAACCCCGGAAATGATTCTTATTCGTCACGGCTTGCAAATTGTGTTTTCCAACTTACCCTCTACTGTCAAGCCATCTTAAATTGTATTTCTCCCTAATTCTCCGGCTGTAATATCAGAGGTAATGTGATTGTAAATTTCTATGATCCGCTTATGTGTGTTACAACTTTCTCATATGCTTTTGTTTTTTTATTTTAATTTTGAGAAGCAGTAGATATAAGAGCGAATTAAAGGGAATATATAGTATGTGTTATTTACATTTATGTGTAAATATGTTCTCTACACTTTCCACCTAAACACAACATTAAGATCACTGCTTTACATTGTCCGATAATTACGATAAATACTCTAGTCAGGAAAATATAAATTGTGCATATAAGCCCATGCGATAGGGCCTTGCTAACCACCCAACAATCAACCAACCTTCTGATCTTATAGTGCGAGTTTTTATGTGTTTCTCCATAAACGCGTTTTCCTGTGTGGCTCCAAAGAATTCTGCATTTATAATACCCAAAGTTACAGCATACCTAATGCTGCAATATTTACTACATATTCTGTACATGACTTGATTCGATTGACTCTGACATGCAATTATCATATTCTGTATCTCATAGCAAGTCTTGAGATTCCCTGTAATACTGTACGACTTAAAAAAGTTTTGAATGAAATGCAATACGCAGAAAAAGACTGCAAAAATGTACTCACAAAAAAATGTGCAGCATCATGAAGTCTACAGGTCTTACATAAATCCGTAGTGCTGCAAAAAAGACTTACCAAAGACGCATAAATTAAAATACTTCCATTATAACATTTGAGATGGAAAATCTATGCAGCACGCAATGTTGCCCAAGAACTTTACCAAGCAGCCGACTACGAAGCGTCGTCTTACCAAACACGCCCCCAATATAATCGGAAAGCTAGTAAATCAGCAAAATTAACTCGGTGACCCAATTTACTGCCCGCCTCATCGTAATTGCAGCAAATTTATTTGCTGGAGAAATCAACAAGTTTTCTCGTTGGGCTTACGAAATAAGAAAATAATAAATAGCAGGCTCTTAAAATGCACCAGTTTACAACAAAAGCATCTATCACCAGTGGAACCAACAACATCCAATTGCCGCCGGGGCTGCTCGAAACCCTGTCGAACACGTAAAAAATGGTCACGAACTTAGCTGACGGCAGATGCTCTGAACTATTGTTAACAAGCTACCAGAAACAAAAAAAAAAAAAACTAAGAAATCCACCAGAGCTCAGAGGAATTCCGCAATTGGTGGCTAGCTTTGGGCGCAGGCGTTGGTTGTTCTCTGGGCCACATGCAACAATGGCTAAAAAGCTGTTGTAGATGTGCTTTAAATGTCAGAATTCATTAAACTCGGCTTTAATTGTCTTTAAGGTCTATCGGATAGCCCCTATGCACGTAAGAACGTATGTATCTACGTAATGTGATGATGCATTTGGCGAATTCAACTTGTGGGTCCAACTTTGAGAATTATTTGTGAACGTAACATCTTTGCAGCTGTCATCTGCAGAGCCAAGCATGAGTAAAGACAAACTTAAACTTGACACTCAATTCAAAGATTTAGTGAGTTTTTAACGTTTACTTCTTAACCTTCCTCAAATGCGTCGATTGGCTGGTAAGCAACGAGACATGCAACGTTCACACGACTGTGCAACATGTTGCGGCAACAACTCCCTGACAATAGGAGACATCGTCTGGCTTACAAGACTCTGAGGCAGCAAATATCAGAGTTCGCTACTACATAGTGACAGTCCCAACATTAATGCTTTAGTAATAATAATATAACATCATAATCATGATGACTATGATGATCATGTCGAAGATGATTAAGTTGATGGTGATGATGATGATGATGCTGATGATGATGATGGAGACATAGCCGCTGGTAGTGCAAAAGTTAACTTTTTATTTGGTAAAATAATATGCCGGCATTAATAATAAAACAATAAGAAACGTGATCAAGCACTCTAGTATTATTTATTATTTCATTCATAAATTAAAAGCTCCGATGTGTTCTTCTCAAAGCCTGTTCTTTATAGCCATTCAATGAATGATCTTATGGCATGCCAAGCAGTACCAACCGGCAGCAGCCTCTTCAAAGTCAAAGTTCATCAAAATACTACCCCACCTACATCTTTAAGAAAATGTTGCAAAATTATCCCAAAGTCTCATTTATAGGTCATCTATCAAAGAGGCGTCCCCAAAAAAAGAAATAAACGTGCATCGCGATGCAAAATGCTAATTTGCTAATGCCACATGATGTCACAATGAACCTCTGTTTTCTGTTTGCATGCGTCACTGCGCCGCATCACTAAGCTCTTTGCATAAATTAGTAAGGCCTGTGGCATGGATTTATCGGAACTATCTTTTGCAGGTTTTTCGACATGCAACAACGACGGCAGCGGTGTTGGTGGCGGCAATGATGCTGTTAATGTTGCTGACGCCGTTGCAGGCAGCGCGTTTGGACAATAAATATCTGCCTCCGCCAGCAAGTGCGTCAAGCGCCGGCGGTGGACCAGGTCTACAGGGTCCTGGTGGAGGCGGTGTTGTATTTGGTGGCGGAAATAATGGTTTAGGCGGTTTTTCGGGCGCTGGAGGCCCTTCGAGACCCATAGGCCCACCAAGTGGTGGATTTGCACCTAGTGGAGGTCCACCAGCACGCCCCCCTGTGCAACCAGCACAACCAGCCGGTCCAGTTATACCTATTTTATCGTATGTGAATGAGAACGATGGGGATGGCAATTACCGCTTCAGCTATGAAACTGGCAATGGTATTAAGGCACAGGAAGAGGGCACAATTAAAAATAAGGGCTCAGAAAATCAAATACCTTCTGTAATGGGTTCCTATTCTTATACAAATCCAGAGGGAGAGTTAGTGGAAATCTCATACACAGCTGATGAAAATGGTTTTCAACCATCGGGTGCAGCACTGCCAACACCTCCACCAATACCTGAAGCTATTGCAAAGGCATTGGCTGCACAAGGTATTTCACCACTACCTGGTGGCGGCTTTAGCGGGGGCTCAGGTGCTGGAGGTTCTGCAGGTGGAACAGGTAAGAAATTGATGATATTTGATATACAATGTGTTTTTCCAATCATTATCTTAAATTATAGGTTATGGCGGTGGTGGTGGTGGTGGAGGCGCGGGAAGAGGAGCAGGTGGACACGGCGGCGCCTCAGGTTACGGTGGCGGCGGTGGACAAGCTGGAGCAGGTGCTTCTGCTGGTGGTTATGGTGGTGGAGCACCGGGATTTGGTGGCGGTGGAGGAGGCGCGCAGGGATCTGGTGGTTCTATTGGTCATGGTGGCGGCTTAGGCGGTGGCAAAGGTGGTGGTTCTGCTGGTGGTGGCGGTTATGGCGGTGGTGGCCAAGGATTCGGTGGTGGTGCAGGTCGAGGTGGTGGAGGAGCAGGCCTTGGAGGTGGAGCTCCAGGTTTCGGAGGTGGTGCCGGTCGCGGTGGTGGCTCTGGTAGTGGTGGAGGATACGGTGGAGGAGCTCCAGGATTTGGTGGTGGTGCAGGACCAGTAGGTGGTTCAGGCGGTGGCGCAGGATACGGAGGTGGCGGCGGACGTGGCGGTGGCCCGGGTGGATCTTCGGGCTTTGGCGGTGGTGCAGCACAAGCAGGTGCTTCTGCTGGTGGTGCTGGATATGGAGGTGGCGGACGTGGTGGTGGTCCAGGCGGATCTCCTGGCTTTGGAGGTGGCGCAGGTCAAGGAGGTGGTGCTGGTGGTGGTGCTGGATATGGAGGTGCCGGACGTGGTGCTGGTCCAGGCGGATCTCCTGGCTTTGGAGGTGGTGCGGGTCAAGGAGGTGGCGCTGGTGGTGGTGCTGGATATGGAGGTGGCGGACGAGGTGGTGGTCCTGGCTTTGGAGCTGGTGGTGGTCGGGATGCTGGCGGTGGCGGTGGCGGTGCCGGTGGTGGTGGTGGCGGTGGTGGTGCCGGTGGTGCAGGTGCTCCCGGATCCCAATACATTCCACCTGCTGCAGGTGGGCGACATGGCAACGGGGAATTTAATCCACAAACTGGTTACAGCTATTAGACATATTAATAATGTCTTCAGAGCTTCATTAATTGCTTGATTCTATTTAAGAATTGTATTTAAGCTTACGAAAGGTATTACATTTGTGTCTAAAATATTTATATAGTTTTTAGTTAATCCTTTGCTATTATAAATGTATTATGTCATTGCAAATCCAAAAGGATTTAGGATAAATAATGGCTAGTGACTGTTTCTTGTGTGTGATGATTAAGGTGAAAGAACTGTCATCAAAATTATGAAAAAATAAATGTAAATCAAATGAGAGAAAACTTATCATACATATCAGAGATTCCGTAAATGCCTTGTGGGATTTTAATTTTTTTTTATATTACAGTTGGTGCTGTAGATTACTGTTCCTGGTTATCTTATTCACTCACGAGAAAAGTACGATTTTACGATAATTCTTCCGAGCAGCAAACCAATTCAAAACATTAAAACGTATTTAATACCGAAACTAGAGAGTTGGAAACCGTAGTCTGATAGATTTCAATTTAAAGCTATCAAACCTACTAAATACATTTTAATCAGTATTCAAAAATACGAAACCGAAAACATTTTATGCTAATAGCATACTTTTAGGCACTGGCTACCAATTTATTTACTTAAATTATGAAAAAATTATTATTAAGGTATCATTGGCTTCCTAGTTATCATTTTTATACAAGAGAAAGCTCCACCGAATTGGATGCTTTCAAAAATACTGAACTGAGAACACGAGCTTGGACAGCATTAACTGGACTCTATACAGGTAAACGGTTGCTTCCGACAGAAGATTTAAGTGTTACTTAGCGTTAATTCAGACAGATGCGTTCGCAATTCAGATAAGGTGCTTCTTTCTTTGTGGAACTCTAGAACTTAGAAGGAAACATGTGTTATCTCACCCGGACTGAATAATAAATTATGCGCAAAATAAAAAAGCGGGCTAGCATGCCCGTGAAAATTGAAATGCAGTGTCAACGCAGCCACTCAAAAAAGGTTCCTGGTTGAAAGTCTGTGCAATGTGGTCAGTAAATCACTAAATTCAGTGGACCGTACTAGAGGCGAATCTTATAGTTTCGCTTAAAGCTTTGGTAGTACAGAATAGATCAGATTATATTATAACATCTAGAACGTTACATTAAGATGATGTTAACCATAAATATGTGTAAAATCCAGACAGGTAAAACACGGAGACCTCAACTTTGCCAAATGATCAGGATGACGTTGACATAGGATGCAAGTATATTGAAGTTTTTTGATATGGGGGATATATGATACAGCTTCCATTTTGGTGAATAATTCGATTGATTACTAGCATATTATAACCCCATTCAACAAGCAGGATTTTTTTTTACAAATTTAATCAAAATGTCATATACCTTTCATGGTACCTTCTATTGGCCAATAAATTCGAGTTTTCAACCTAATTCATTGAACTTCGTTCGAAACTTGTTCAAAATAAGTTGGCTTTTTATATATCTTTCATAGAGCCAACTGGTAAAAAGTCGTACTTTTTCGAAATTGGATTTGATTTGATTTGAAAAATACCATGACCGAAGTGGATACTCTAAAGGTTTTCAGTTTTTTCTGCTACTTTACCAAGTTCGATTAAATTAATTGACTACGGTTCGAAGTGTACGGAAATAACTGTCGGAATGAGCGCAAATTAGAGCGAAAGTCAAAATTAAGCAAATACGTGTGTGGCTGACGTGTTGACCTATGTAGGTGAGCTGACTACCCTGTACCAGAATTTGGTGTCTTCAAAACGAGTCCTATGTTAGTTGAGAGGCAGCCTATCTCTCGACTATTCGTCTTACTGATGAGTAACAATCTATTGCCAGCGGATTTGATTCGACGTAAATAATCACTTAAATAAATATGTGCAAGCTGTAATGTTTCTTAAGTCCTTGTCGGTACACTTCCTTTTAAGTTTAATAGAAAATGTTAAATTTTAGAGAATTGGTAAAAGAAATATTCTCAAAAATGTAATGGCCATGTTCGCCGAGCTTTTCTACATTTCTTACATATGACACATGCCGGTGATGCTGTTATCCTTTCATCTATTCAATCACATTTTCCAACGAATTATTTTCGTTTAGAAACTATCCCAGTTTACTTTACATATTGAATTAATACTAGCTAATTTCTTGGAAATGTAAAAAAAAAATTCCAACAAACAAAACTGTCTAAAAAGTTTACACTGAATTTTGTCCTGATAATTTTCCCTGTTGACTCCAACTTCCCTTAGCACTTCCAGAGTTTAAGGCAACTTCTCCAATAAAATGCATTTTTGTAGACATGTATTTCATGCATTTGAATACGACTAAGTCGACTAATTCGATAATCCTTAATATTAATTTCATTCGAATAATAAATTATTAATGATTCGGTTTTACTTTTCGGGTGACTTCTTAAAGCGCCTGTACTGGTTAAAGCCAAATGGATCTGCTAGCTGATTGGGGCGGGCCCGTAACTGTTGGGTCAACAGCGATTGCTGCTGTCGATCATTTTGCTCGTCCTTTTGAAGCTGTTGCTGCTGCTGTTGTTGTTGTTGTAACAACTACCTCGGTGCACCACGTATGTGGATTGTCAGTATGAAAAGAGAGGATAGAAAAGATTAGAAAAAGTTAAGAACGTTATGGCCTAGTCCTATCCAGCTCAAGAAAGCGTGCTGCCTCGACTGGATTTGTCCAGAGGGAAGAGGGGGTGAGCCTGGTGGGCTTCGCTGGGCACGAAAAGAGGTGGTGCGTGTTGTGTGGGCCACAGCCGCAGTTTGGGCAGGAGTCAACTACCTCTGCGTTTACTCTCGCCAGGTAATTATTTAAAATTTTAGAGAAACCTGAGCGGAGTTGGGACAGGGCAGTTCTCTGCTGCCGGGAAAGGGAGGACTCGGACTTATGGATGGGGGGATGCCTGTGGCCCAGAACTGGGTTAGGCCT
The DNA here is from genome assembly GCA_035046065.1 of Chymomyza procnemis. Lineage (NCBI taxonomy): Eukaryota > Metazoa > Arthropoda > Insecta > Diptera > Drosophilidae > Chymomyza > Chymomyza procnemis. Next base: position 1,188,720 of record JAWNOJ010000023.1, on the reverse strand, counting down.
TGAATTTGAAATGTAGTTATCCACTGACTCCGTGTGGATAATCTGAAGCCTGTCCTTTATGTCTAGTGGGAGGTGAGCTACTCGGGAAATGGCAGGTAGCTCGCTGCGGATATCTGGGCGGACAGGTCTAGGCCTCTCTGACATGGGATTTTGGGTTATGGGGTGATTTGGATGGGAGGGGAGGGTGGAGTTTAATAGGAATTGCTTGGTTAGCAAACGGCAGTGGTCTTGAACGGGTAAAATGCTCACTTCTTGGTGGAGGTGGTCGCCGTGCGTTATTGCATGGCAACCTGTTGCAACACGCAATGCTGAATTTTGTGCAGTCTGGAGGTCCCGCCATTGTGTGTTACTAATGGCAGGGGTCCAGACCGGCGCAGCGTAGTCAAGAAGTGGGCGGCCTATTGCTTTATATGTTGTAATAATTATTTCTTTTTCTTTGCCCCAGGTGCACCAGCTAGGGCTTTAAGAATTTTCACTCTACCACGGACTTTTTTGGCAACCCTTTCCGCGTGTTTAGCGAATTGGAAAAGGCTGTCGAAGACGACTCCAAGAATCTTGGGATATCTCTCGGTCGGTATGGTAGTACCGTTTGAGATGATATTGAGGTCGCAGTTGACCTCCTTCGTCCAAGTGGTGAAGAGTGTAGCCGTTGATTTGGCTTCAGAGAGGCTGAGGTTGCGATCAGCGAAAAAGTTTGCTAACTTTGGGAGGTATCGGTTGATGCGCTCTTCAATTTCGTGTATGTCGCGATGGGAGGCTACTATGGAGCAGTCATCGGCATACGAAACTAGTTTAATCCCCTCAGGGGGGTTGGCATCTTTGAGAGATAGAAATTGAAGAGTATGGGGGAGAGAACTCCCCCTTGAGGTACTCCTTGCTTGCATTTCCTGAACTTGGAGGAAGTTCCCCAAAATTCGACAAAGGATTTCCTTCCAGCCATGTAGACTGCAAGCCAACGTTTAATGTTTGGTGGGAGAGGGGACAGAAAAATATCCTGGAGGAGCTGACCGTGGTTTACGGTGTCGAAGGCTTTAGAGAGATCAAGGGCAACCAGGATAGAGCGTTTGTGGGGCCGTTTGCTATTTAAGCTTTCTGCAATATGTGAAGATATTTCACATAGAGCAGTTGAAGTGCTCTGCTGCTGTTGTTGTTGTTGTTGTTGTAGCAGCTACCTCGGTGCACCACATATGTTTCAAAGTTTTGTCAAGTATATGAAAATATAGAAAGAAGGTTAGAAAAGGTATAGAATATTAGATAGCAGCCCTATCCAGCTCGAGGAAGCGAGCTGCCTGGTGAGTCTGGTGGGTCTAGCTAGACTCGTAAAGAGGTGTTTGATGTTGTGAGGGCTGCAGCCGCAGTGGAGGCATTAGTCAACTATTAAGTAGCTTTTAATAACCTAAGTGGAGTTGGGACAGGGAAGGAAAGACTCGGACTTGTGAATGCAGGGGTGGTCTGTGGCCCAAGACTGGGTTCGGTCTTGCTGCAGAGATAAAATTACCCAATAACCCCTTGTGGATAATTCGAAGTCTGTTCTTTATGTTTAATGGATGGTGAGCCACGTGAGAAATGGCAGGTAGCTCGCTGCGGAGGTCAATTCCGATAGGTCTAGGTCTCTCAGACAGTGGTTTTTGGATAGTGTAGTGCCTTCTCACCAGAAGGTAGGGTTGAATTTAAAGGGATTGATTAGTTAGCATTCGGCAGTTGGCATTTAGGTGGCAACAGACAACGCTGCATTCTACACATCCTGGAGGTTCCTCCATTGTGTATCACTAATGGCAAGAGTCCAGACCGGCGAATCGGGAGAGGATCTTGCGTATGTTTTTTTCTCGCCTTCGTAAATATTACGCGGAGGGGAGAGAGCAGAGAAAGTGGTGCTGCGCATCTGTACCAATCGGTTTTGCGAAAGTTGACGAAAGTGCGACGTTCAGAGGTTGACTCCTCACAACCGTCAGCCCACACACTGATTGGTATACGGTAAGAAATAAGTCCAACATCTGCTTGTCAACTGGTCAAGGTAATAAGGTAAGGACTGGCTAATGTCAAATCAGGGGAGCATCGAGAGGTCGCCGCAATCCTGGTCGGGTGGTCCTCATTCATTGTACTATAATCGGATTTACTTATCTGCTCATCAACAGCTGATTCTATGGCGTCGTTTCCAAACTCTGGGAACCAACTGTCATGATGAGTATTTAAGTCGCCGAGGATAATTCGGCGGTTTTAGACTAGCACAAAGTCAATGGGGGAGCAATAGCCAGCTTGGCAGGCTGCCACGGAGGGAATATAGGTATATATACTTTAACAGTGATGCCCTGGACTTCGAAGTGGGCATCATTACTGTTTAAGGCCAAGTGTTCGGCCAAGTTCGGCCTTTTTTTATATACCTGCTGCTGATGTTGTTGTTGTAACAACTATCTCGGTGCACCACGTATGTGGATTGTCAGTAATATGGAAAGAGAGGATACAAATAGATTAGAAGGTGAGAACATTAAAGCCTAGTCCTATCCAGCTCAAGGAAGCGGGCTGCCTCGACTGGATTTGTCCAAAGGGATGAGGGGGTGAGGCTGGTGGGCCTCGCTGGGCACGAAAAGAGGTGGTCGATTCCCACGGCAGTCGATCCTACATACCGGAATCGACGCAGGCCTCGGCCTACCCAAGGACTGCCAAACAAAAATTCCAACTTTCTCGGACGCCCAAGTAGGTGGCCTTTTTCTTTCTTTACCTGTTGCTGTTGTTGTTGTTGTTGTTGCTGTTGTTGTTGCTGTTGTAGCTGTGTAAGATTTTGTTGTCCTTGCTGTGTCATCATGTTGTTGCTAAATGAGCCGAACTGTCCAAACTGTCCAGCAAACTGCGATGGTAAATTTCCCGATTGAAATGTATTGAATCCTTGTTGTGGTTGATATTGACCCGGTACTTGTGGTTGGAAATTTTGCTGCTGCAGCTGTACTTGTTGTTGCTGCTGCTGCTGCTGTTGTTGCAATGGTGTCAATTGTTGTCCAGGTGCAGCTCGAAAGGGTACCGCTGGTGTCGAAAATTGCCGATATGGGGTTTGGTAGGGGTTTAGGTTTGGATTCAGCACACCCTGCTGGTACGGCTGCGCACCAGCGAAATACTGCGGTGTTGAGGGAATATGCGTTCCTTCGGCACGAAATCCTAACATGAAGAAATTTATGTGTGTATGAATATGCTGGCCATTGCGGGGCAACATTTACAGACCATTCTCATCGGCAATGTAGCGTACGGTTATTGGAGTTCCTTCAGGAGATGTATAGGAATAAGAGCCTTGTATTACCTGGGCTTCTACTGCCTCGCCATAACCCAGATTCTTGACATAGCCCTCAGCCTGCGCTGTAGTGCCATCGGCAGAAGCGTAGCCATAGCTAAAGCTACCATCCAAGTTCAGCTCGTTCTGATATGCCGTAATAGGCACATAGTTCTGTTGATTATACTGGTTATAGCGGTAAGGATTCTGCTGTTGAAAGGATTGCCATACAAAACTTGATATTATTATCCCAACTACTGTACTTACTGCTGCACTCAATGGGGAAATCGGTACAATGGGTGGTGCCAGCGTATTGAGTGGATTCAGGGAATTACCAGGAACTGGAAAGATGCCTTGTTGGCGCAGCTGCGGCTGCTGTTGTGGCTGTTGTAGCTGTTGCCGCAACTGTAGTTGCTGCGGCTGACGACGCTGAAACTGCGTCTGTTGAAAACCCGTATTTGGTAACTGACCATGACAGGATTCCCATAGCAACAGTCCCAACACACAGACAGTCATAAACTGCAGATAGGATCGATTAAAAACTCATGCAACGGAACTCTATGCAATGGGACAAACTCATTATTACCCGCATCTGCTGCACTATGCACATTGCAGGGGCACTTAGTGATCGACACGAATTCGGAATTTGTCATAAATCCGTTTGCGTTGCGAAAAGTTGCGCCAATTTCACGCTCGATAAATTTTGATGTTTCACTTATTCACAGGGGGTTGCTGTAGTTAAACACGGATTAACGATTTATACAACGATGAAGCGACTTGTGTTTTTGGATTGCTTGAGCGGCGACGTTAAAAGCTATGCGTCGACTGCAACTACACTGAGCCGCACAGGTTGTATTTATATGGCCAAATCCAACAGCCGGTGAGAACATGTATCTTAACATTGAATCAGCGCAAGGTAGGCCCTAAAGCTTAGCTCAATCATAAGAAGTATGGTATTGCTCAGTACTGCTCAGTGCTTGTTGCCGGCAGCAAGAGCAGCAAAAGTATCTCCAACTTCCTGTACACTTCAACTGTGTCGTATTTGTATCTGTAGTTGTGCTGCATCTGCTAGACATAAGCGTTTCAAGCGTTCTGGCTGCTACTGCGGTACTCTTGGACGCTGCTCTTAGCTCATTGTTGAGTCAGTTGCGGGCGTGTAATTTATTGGCGACCCAAGAATAGTGTTAACATGTTGCCACTGCCACTGGCAGTTTTATTGGTTTTTTATTGGCCATTGACAGAAGGACAAACAAATTTGTTGGATGCCCTTGCTGTAGATGGGTATCTGTGCTGTGCATAATTTACATGCTATGCCGATAAACATTGTATTCTTTGGCTGGCTGGCTGGCTGGCTGGCTGGCACATCTCGGATTTTCCGTCGTTTTTCCAAAGCGTTAACTTATTTATGACGAGCGCAATGCATTCTACTGCCAACTTGCAGATAAACGAAATTTACTGATCATTTGGTGATCGTTCCAAACAAGTGCACATGGATTTTTTGCTCTGGGTTATGTCTTTGCAAGGAAAGTGTACAACTGAGTTATGTTCTGACGATTTTGCCATCTTCATGAATTGGGTTTGTGCGTCAGTTGTACTTATACTCTGCACCTTCACAGGGCTATCTCGGCTAGAGCTGGATAATGAGCCAATTAAGTTAAAACTATCATTGATTTGAATGTATATGCTTTTGTATTGACTTAGATTGAAAGAACTAAGACATGTATGAGATGAAAGCAATTATGAGATAATTTAACTCATCGATCAGCTACTTAACCATACTCGGGATTGGACTCTGCGACTATGTACAACTTTTTTCCTATCAAGACTAAGGATTATGGGAAAAGGAGTTTTATTTTCTTTTAATCAATTAACAAAGTGTACAGGTTGAGTATTATTTGTCGCCATGGATAATCTAATTGTTTGGTATTTATTATAATTAAAACATGGCCACTTAAATTTATCTTAGATTTCGCTGATCTACAATGTTTTTTGTTAGTTTCCAGTCAATTGCGTATAGTCAGGTGAGTTAATTCACAGAGTATACAATATTTTAGATAGACAAATTTTTCAATGTATTCGGCTATGCATATTATGAATTTTTGCAACAATGTAGGCATTTTTTTTGATAGTGGCCAAGGTTGATAGATTACAAAAAAAGTCGATTTTTCTCGTTGAAGTCATATAAGTTGAAATCATTTATTAGAAATATTTAATCTAAGAAATACGTCACTTTCAATGTCAGCTGTAGATAACTTGGGAATTTTCATCTTTATATGTTGACGTGTTCCATTGTTGGACTCCATGTTGATACGGATAGGTAGGTCTACCTAAGTACAAATGAGGTGTCATGTTTAGTCATAATTATGTACGATGTTTTGCTCGTATTTAAGGCGTTGGTAGTCTGGTATCTGTTGAGATTATCATTACAAGTATGGTTTTGCATATTAATTGCACAATCGTCTTAAAGCCTAATTGAATTTACATGTAAGGTTTTCTGCTGTTACAATTGCAACATAGTCAAGTTCTGAATGATATATATTTTGTTTTACTTAATCATGTTAATATTAACAAATCGGATGAGTAAGTTGTAAAAACTTTTATTTTTATTATTTTTCTTCGTAAAACGAAGTTACGTACAATTCTGAAATTGTCGCGTTCCATCGTTGTAAATCATCTGTTCTTATCTGTTGGTAAAAAACCTTATATTCCTCGACTTATTAGTAACTTCTATGATTTTTCAAATATTATTGTTTATTTAGCAATTTTTAGAAATAGCGGTTCTTCCAAGAGATATAATTTGTATTATTATTTAAATACACGAAACTAAAATCGAGTCGTTTGCAATGCCAATATAGTAAGTACAGGAAGTAGTACGCTTCTTATTTTGCTCTTTAAAATATTAAACGTTTGAAAGATTCATTCGTTTGGACAGGCCACGGTCGATGCCGCACGCGTACTCTGCGTACTTTTGCATACAAATTGAGCAAGTCGCAATTTATTCAGTTGGGAAATATTTTCATGCTGATTTCGTTTAGTTGGCTCATAGCATGCGTACTTTTCAGAATCTGTTTCGTTTTTGTTTGTGTTTATGGTCACAAAACGATCATAATAGTATTATCTTTTTCCATAATCTGTGCTTAAATATATTCTCCTTAATATAAACTATTATTTATCTCATGCGATATATACATTGAGATGAACAACGAAAAGCTCATTGCTTTAATACTAATCGTTTGCCCAAAAATATGCAACATTTTTGGTTCGACAATTTTTCTTCTTTTTGAGCCAATTAATCAAATCATGAAAATAAACAAAATCTTTCAAAAACATTTACTTCAAGTGCAGAAACGGCAGTAAAGCTCTACAAATGTTTTCGAAATGAGCAATTAGAGAACGTGTTCAGTTGTTGGTACTTCATTTCATTCTATACTATTGCACTTTTTGCAGAGTGTTTCATACATAAGCAAAATAGAAAAAACATTAATGTTATTGTAAATTGCTTGTATTTTTAAAGTAATGTGTTTCTAACAAAGCAACAAACCAAATTCAAAAAAGTAATATGCATGTCTAATTTTTGTTTTATACCCAGATCTACTGTTTATCGCATGCGATTTACTGAATTTGTTTTGCTCCAGAGACTTAAATTGATAGGAAATAAAAAGTGAAACGTTTGCAATTCATTCACTACAATCATCTTTCGAACAATCACTACTATTCAATTGGGAAGCGCTTACACATTCCTTCTTTCAATATTCCTATATATCCCGTAGATTGTATATTTAAATATTGTTTTTGTTTTTTTTTTATCGGAGCACAGAACAAAATGAAATCAAAAATAACTTCATTTTCAACTTCAATACCCTTGGTAAATATTTAGATAAAAAGAAAGATGCGCTCCGATTCGGTTGTGGTAAATCAAGTATTATAGCAACTAGCTCTTTTCACATGCGATAAGATGCACATTTTTACATTAAATTGGCCTACAAGGCAAAGCTTACTGCTCTAATATTGAATTCATGCCCAAAAGTATGCAACACTGATAGTTGTAAAGTTGGGGCAACGATGTTGGCAAATTTTGTAGTTTTCTTTGAAATAAAATATGCAAATTTTTGTAACAAAAAAAATTATAGATTTTTATTTACAACTTTTGAAAGATTCGAATTAAATTAGTTGTTCATAACTTGGTACCTCCTTAAGCATTTTCTTTTTTGTCTAAGAATGAAGACTTAATGAAGTGCACTTCCTCGAAGTGCCAGCAGCTTTGTCAACATCGGCCTGTAGTTTTCCACTGTTTCATGATTATTCCGATAGAAACATATTCCCTGTGCTTTTGCCAAGATTTAAATGAAGAGCTTAGCCTCTTTTGTGTGCATTTTGGTGTTGTTGCGATCCAGGACCAAATTTAAATCATGTAAGAATGATTCCAAATCTATTATGTTTTATGTGTTTTTCGATTGAATCGGAAAGTTTCATGGTCCCAATCGCAATTCGACGCAGCAAAGCAGCATTTGGAATTAAATCAAATTGCCAAATGAAATATGAAAATGCACTACTTCATGATGTATGGTTACCTCTGATACAACCCAAAAATTGCATCCGTATTTATTTTAGTTTTTCCTGCTTTGGACAGAGTTAAGTTTTCGCCAACAGTAGCAACATCGAGTTTTAAAGTTGCTGAATTAATATTTCCGTTTTCAGAAAATAAAGACTATTTTGAATTAATATTTAATATTTCAATAAAAGTATCATTGATGGCTGACTTGTTTCTTCAGATTATTATTTCCTAAAAAATAACAAGAACATATTGCTGTGGAATATTGTGCCAGTCTTTGAATATCAGCTTTTAATGCTGCTTGGATGTTGCTTGTACTTTTTGTTACATTCTTTTTTAGGCGGACCCCCAAATACTCTATAAAGTTCAGATCATAGCTCTGATGTGTCGTGTCGATGGCCTTGCCGCAGTTGCAAAGAAGCCAGTTCCGCTCATTGAGCGCCTTATGCTTATTCATTCATTGTTTTATCTATGAATAGCAAATCTCCGACTCCTCGATTAGATATCCATCCCCCAAAAAATAACATACAGTTTGCCAAAATTGACTGTCGGTATGATGTGGCGGTTCATCAGCGCAGTTAGCGCCTTGCGCCACACTCTATTGGATACATCTTGGTTTCATCGCAAAAAATTACGCTATCCCAGTATTCTTTTGGCTGATGTTGCACCCTGGTAGGGAAAGTCAGTCGCTTTTCGATGTTAATTGCCGACAACATCGGTTTCTGTTTCGCTACTCGTGAGAAATACTTATGCTGGAGTAAGATTTGGCTTACTGTTTCCTGTACCACATCCAGATCGCAGCCTGCTGCACTGTTTGATTCCAAACTGCCTTCGGTTTCTGCTCGGCTAATTACATCATAAAGAGTAATTCGCGATACAAAATTCATTTCTGACACTTCCACCTGACATTTGCCCAAATGGTGATTATAATGAGTCAGTTGAACGACTTCGGAAGTCAATCTGTTGCCAGGTATTTCTAAATTTCATTAAACTAACTTGAACGATGCTCACTTTGAAAAATTTTAAACCAAATACAACGAAATGCATAAAAATCGGCCACTCACTCAATGTTTTTATCGTTAATTATAAATAAAACAGAATCCATGAAATTAAATAGAACGTTTCTTTACAAACTGCATGTGAAATATGCGAAAATGTTGTCAGAGAGTTTTTATACCTTCATTGTATCATTCATTCATTTTGTGTTTTCTTTTAGCTTAAGATAATGAGAACGTTTCGATGTATTTAGGGATATCAACGATACATCGCAAGTACGCAATGGATATTATCTCAAAAATATGTGGAAATCTTTTTTTATTATTTATTTGCTTTGCTTTTACAATATTTATTGGATCTTCTCATATAAGAGTTTGGTCAGTTTTTTGTTGGTAAGTCCTTTCGGCGAAGACGGGATCGACTGCTGAGCTGCGTTAGAACTCTAGCTAGGTGGTTGGAATGCGGGGAAAGCTTACTGAGGTATGTTTCCTTGAGTTTCCAAAATTGTATTAATAACTGGTGGAATGTTCAAGTCTCTTTGGATGTATTCATTCCGGACGTTCCACGGTGCACCATTGATGGTTCTTAGAATCTTTGATTGTGCTCGCTGTATGATGTCAATGTTGCTGTTGCTGGCATTTCCCCATAGTTGTGAGCCGTAGGTCCAGATTGGTTTCAGTACCGAATTGTAGAGTAGGACCTTGTGGTCCACTTCTCAATGTCTAGTAGGTGCAATGCTGGTTGTGCTGTAGCTTGCACCGGGGACCTTGAGTGGCTAAGGATAGCTGTATCTACGGCAAATGTGGATACTGTGACTCGTCTATTTGTTGGAATGTCGGTTGTGTAAATTAAGTATAGAGTTGGCCCAAGCATACTGCCTTGGTAGAGTAACACCGGGATGCAAACTTTCTGTCGTTAAGGTTTACTTTAGGAGCATATGTGTGCTCTCGGGCAGAGCTGTTTTAATTTTAAACATTATTCCGTCAAGCCGCACCTCGTCGATTACTTGCGATTTTACTATCCCAATCTAGTTAAATATTAAAAATTGATTTTTTATGAACTCAATGTCATAATATTGGCAATCTTGAGGTATACACGCAGAATCAATTTTCTAAAATTGAATGGAAGAGAGCAATTAAAAGCCGATTGGCTATATGTGTTGCACCATAATTGCATGGATTATATTATATAAAAATAAGTTAAATTCTAGATGACTTCTATTCCTTAAGATTGCCTTTAAAAATAACCTGCTGGAACCGGATTGGTAGATAGGATGATGTCCAATTCAAAAGATTATAAGGAAAACCTAAACGAAATTTACATCATCAGCATTGCAAGTCTTTGGGAATCGAAGAGAGTTTAGTTATACCACGATTGGCCTCGTAATTAGTTTTTGCTTAAACCTTTTTTATGAATATGAATGATGTAGGATTTATTCCAGAAGGACGGAAGATAAGAAAAAGTGTATGTAGTGCTCAAGTGGAAATAAAAAAAGTTAATAAAAAAAGATGTTCGAAAATAATCAGCGCAGTGCATTCAATTATTGTTGTTGGCAGGTTATGGGCTAAGATACAGGTTATAGGAATGCCAACATCGTATGAGTTGACAGTATAAAAAGTTTCATGCGAATCAGCCAATTTAGCATTGTTCATGGAGAGATAAAAAGGATGATTGACTAACGTTTATAATTAACAAAAGAAAAACAAATTTTTTAGGACTAACTACTACAGAAGATAATGTATGTATGACAGTTTGTTTATAAGATTAAACTTTTTTAATTACTTATTATTATTCTTATTATTAATTCATTAAATAGAGTGTTCATGAAAGACTATAACAGAACCAAACTTTTTTGAAGAAGAGGACTTATTACAATTGTTTAGAGAAGATTGATAAAGATGTCTTTTTGTGTTTCATCGACTACGAGAAAGCTTTCGACAAAGTCAATCATGGCAAGCTTTTTCAGGTTCTAAGTAAAATGGATATTGACAAGAACATAATCACTTGCATCAAGAACTTGTACTGGAATCAGTCAGCACATATAAAGAACAAAGACGGAACTTCAAGAGACATCAAAATTATGAACGGAGTACGACAGGGTTGTATTTTGTCACCACTGCTATTCAACTTGTATGCTGAAGCCATTTTCTCGGAAGCTCTCGATTCTATTGAAAAAGGGATAAAAGTAAATGGAGTTCATAAACAACATACGATACGCAGATGATACAACCATGATAGCGGATAACTTACAAGACCTCCAAGAGCTAGTAAATCGAGTTGTTGATACCAGTAAAAAGTATAATCTAAATGTCAATGGCTCAAAAACGAAGTTTATGATAGTGAGCAGGAGAAGGATCGGATATGACAATGACATAATAACAGTTGAAAACGCACCAATTGAACGAGTTCACAATTTCAAATACCTTGGCGCGTGGTTAAACACTGATTGGAACTCTGATCAAGAAATCAGATGTCGCATTGAAATAGCTCGTAGTCATTTCCAAAAATTCAGACAGCTGTTCACAAACAGACAACTCAATTTTCAACTGAAACTGCGCTTGGTAAAATGTTATATATGGTCTGTCTTGATGTATGGGGTAGAAACTTGGACCTTGAAAGTAGCTCAGATGAACAAGCTAGAAAGTTTTGAGATGTGGATATATAGACGAATGCTTAAAATCTCTTGGGTCGACCACATCACAAATGAGGAAGTCCTAAGAAGAGTTAATAAAAGCAGGGAACTTCTTAAAACCATCAAACGCAGAAAAGCAGCATATTTTGGTCATGTAATGCGTGGCCCCAAATATCAACTACTTCAACTCATTATGGAAGGTAAAATTGAGGGCAGACGCGGCATTGGTAGGAAGCAACTTTCTTGGCTACGCAACATCAGAGAATGGACTGGAATAAGAAGAGCTGAAGATCTTGTTCACCTCACTACCAACAGAGAGGAGTACTTCAACTTAGTTGCAAACATTAATTAAAAAAAAAAAATGTATTTTTGATTTTTAATAAAAATTTCTTGTGATCGCTTACATCCTGTATAGGATCGCAGATTAGAAAGAAAGAAAGAAAGAAGATTAACTTGAAGAGATCAAAAACATTGCGTAACATTTAGTAGTTTTTGAAACCGTTTTGACCGTTCAAATTCATTCGTGGAAAGTATAGAGGGCCAATTTAGCTGGTACATATATGCACGAAAAGGGCTTCGGAAAAAGTAATTTTTAACACGCTTCTATTGTTTTGTTTGAACTGTTTTCGGTTGTTTGCAACTGAATATAAAACGCAAATGGTTTTTTTCTAGACCAAATTTATTATATAGAAATGGATCAAATTAGTGCCTATATCATATAATTTCTATAGGGCAAAACTATTGAAAATACAGTATTTTCAATATCTTTTGTACTTTGGTCGTATATTGTGACCTAATTCGATTCCGAAAAGGTTTTGGGCTTTCAAGTATTATTTCAAAATTAGTTGACTATATCACATATCATTTGTATATGAAAAAACAGTTTATTGCTTATTTCTAAAAAGTTCCCATTAACTGCATTAATTTGTACAGGGCATTCCAAAGTCGTTCGTGACCGACTTTTTCGAATGAAGCAATTGACTATAAAATAAATTAAAACTAAAAAACAATAAAATCTGTAAATATAATTTGTAATCGAAATATATATTATTTTGCATATTTAAATTAAAACTAAAAAACAATAAAATCTTTAAATATAATTTGTAATCGAAATATATATTATTTTGAGAAAAAATATGATATCGAGCGCAGAACGCCATCAATTAAAATACATTTTCTTGTTTTTATTATTTTATTTACTAAGAATTTAATCATTTTGAAAAAATATTCCAATTTAATTATTAAGATACCTCCACAATGATAAAAAATTGAGAGTTATATACCAAAATCTTGGCTTTATTATGATATAGCCATGACGTTTTTATTTAAAGACGAAGTATTAGGGCCGTCGGTAACAAAATGGCAGCATCTTTAACTCTAAAACCGACCAATGATACTTTGATCCCTCAAGCGGCACTGGAGTATTTGCCTAGCACCGGCATCGTTGTCTATTTACCTAAGAAAATCTCAATTAACTACACTGTCGATCGGATTCGAATTTCAACTGTAGATCCCTGTTCTGTTCGAACAGCTATTAATAGAGAAATCCCCATGGTCAAGCATAAGCGCGTTGACAGCATATCCAAGAGGAATAATTTTACTGTCGGATGGCATTAATGTAACTTTTTGTTACTTTGTACAGTCATCACAATCAATTTATGTACTACTTTTTACCCATTAGCAGCACTAATGGTTCTCGTCTTGTGATATCTCTTATCTTATCTTAACGCCATTATAATAATATTAAAACTATTTAAGCCAGAATCACTTTGTCCGAAAACGATTCACAAAACTGCAGCCCGTAAATAAATGTGATTTAATGTAATAACTGAAATTGCTTAAAAATATTTTATTTTCTGTAACATCCAAGCTTTTATTGAATCATCTTGCTCATATGATCTTCAAATTATCGGTCTCCGCCAAAGAATATGTCAATTCTTAAATTGGTCAGAAAAAATTTTCACAATACTATCTCTTGCGGTATGATGCACATAATGTTTTTCAGAACCAAAAATTGTCCATTTTTAAATTGTATACAATTTCAAAATTTAAAATATATGTGTAATTCGATGTGTTTCTGTACACAGAACTTATTTAATGATTTTTTTGTTAATGAATGATACAAAAGTTCCGCTTTTGTTCGAGTTGCATGTTGCAATGTATAATGTTGATGGCTGAACATATATGATATTTGGTTAAAATGTGTATCGGTGTGTGTGTGTGTGTAAACTTTAAGCAGTTTTTTTTAATATTATATTATCAACAGTTATTCTTTGATCTATTTTGGAACTGTAATAATGGCTAACGATCGTATACGCTTATTTCTAACACCAGAACTAAGCACTCACAAATCTATACTTAAGATTGTATATAGATAATCTGATGTGTCTTGTGTGAGTTTGTATGTATGCATTTGCTTTTACAATATGTATTTGGAGGTCGTGAAGGTTCCATTTCGCTCCATGGCATCCTTATGAACTTGGTACTGAATTTTTAGATCATCGATTTTCAGAATTTGTTTTATAGTTTTACCAATACTAAGAACGGACTGTTCATTACTTGCGTTTTTCGTCCAGATAGCTAAGGAATAAGTTAATTTTGTAAGCTAATGATTGTTATTTAATAGGTTACTATAACTTACCAATTTTGTTTAATTTATTGCGCACACTCATGACAACGCCGCATACATCATTTCCGTCCTCATAAACTTCGCCAATTACACTTAACAGCTGTGGGATAATAATGATTGTTATTGTTTTATTTTTAACTGCCATTATTCAAAAATTACCAATTCTTGCCATAGAACATCTGTCCTATTGGAATTATTCTTCAACAGTAGCATCCAGCGTCCACCTTTTTCATTATTTTCGTCTTCCCACATTGGACTAAACCGAAGAAAGAATATTTTAAAAAAATTTGCTTAAAAAGTTACCAACTGCAAGCAACTTACCGAATACCCTGCTTGAAAACCATATAATCATTCATTGGTTTCAATTTACATGGTGGTTTGATGAAATAGTACAGACTGAAATATGTATTTTCAAACAATTACCACATGAAAACAAACATACACATATATATATGTATGCATAAGCAAAAAATTGTTTTACTACGCACCAGAAAAAGTCTTCCACTGTATTAAATCTGGCAATTTCGTTGAGATTATCTTCCCAAGACTTTCCCCGATCGTTGGCCGAGTGCCACAAAGTCCAAATATTATTTAATGGATGTTTTTCGACAAGCTCATAATCAATAAGACGCACAATGCGACGGAACGAGGGCTGCAATGCGTAGACGCTGTTCTCTTTCGGTTCCACCTCCTTGGGTGAAACGTTCAGCGATACCATATTTATTATTTATTATGAAATCCCGACTACGAGATATATGTAATCTTTAAAATAAATTCAATGTACGTTTACGCAAGCACCAGATAGAGGAAAGTGAAAGTTTTCAGGTTGCAGTGCTGTAAATTATCGATAACAACAAATACCAGATGTATGGTATTAATTTGACATTAAGCTAAGCATTGCCACATTAAAAAAAAGCTATGTCTGGCGACACTAACTCAAGAATAGTCATTAAAAAAAATTGCTAGAATACTTCTTTGTTTTAAATAATTTAATTCTTAATAATGTGTACGGAAGGCTGATGTACATCGTACTGGGACTATTTTCTACAAAAGTGTCCAGCTCCTTGCATACGCCGATGATATTGACATCGTTGGGCGTTGTTAGCGAGACGTCACGGCTGCGTTTTCCGCAATCGAAAAGGAGGCAGCGTAAGTGGGTCTTGCGGTTAACGAGCGCAAGACAAAGTATATGTTATCTCCAAAGGAAAGGGAAGGGTTGCCATGTTGTAGCACACGGTTCTACTTTTAAAAGTTATCAACTACTTCACGTACCTTGGCACTGCCGTCAACACCAACAATAACATCAGCCTGAGATTATGCGAAGATTCACACTTGCCAATAGGTGTTACTATGGTCTCAGTATGGAAATGAATATGACAAAATTAACGCTCTACTAGACGTTCATCCTGTCCGTGCTGTTATCTGACGCAGAAGTATGGGTTGTGCCGCGGACGGATGCAGCCGCGTTTGGAGCGTTTGAGAGAAAAATTCTTCGCAAAATCTTCGGTCCCTTGCGAATTGGCATTGACTTTCGTATCCGAATGATTCATGTGCTGTATGAGCTCTATAATGACATAGATTTCGTCCAGTGTATTACGGCACAACGTATGCGGTGGCTCGGCCATGGCGTTCGTATGAAGGAAGATGTTCCAGCAAAGAAGATTTTCGATACGAAAGTCAACAAAGGGGACGACCTAAGCTCAGAGGGAAAGACAAAGTATGGTCCTCCGTGGCACTGGGTGGTCCTCAATCAAATTTATGGTTAATAAAAGAACTGTCAGAGTCTGGACAAACAAGGAAGTTACAATAGTTAAAGTTGCATGTGTTTGCAGGCAATAGGTCTTGGCAGAGCGGATTTTATAATCCTGCTTTCTTACCTCTATGGCACCATAGTTCAAATACCATTTGCAAGAATTTGGCCTATCCGCTTCACAAGAGTATAGAATCTGCGTAAAAGAAGACTAAACCCCAGCCCATGCTGTGGGACTGCCCGCAATGACCGCAACAATGGGAGAAACAATAAACCCTGATTCGTTGGGTGCTACACAAGCAAAAGAATTGCTGCTCTGCGTGTGAAATGTGGATATTCATTTGATATAGTCTATGGGCTGGTCCCTAGTTATGGAAAAAAAAGTTTAATTTATAAGGTACTCCAATCATTCAGAAATGGGTGTTTGAAATCTAAGATTCTTTCGCAACCTCAAATGAACATAAAAATTAAATTAATCGAATTGATCATTTGGTAGGAATTGTTTTTCCGAAACCAATGCCATAAACCAAGGCTTCTAATATAAGTCAAGACACTAAAAGTAAATTCCACATTTTTAATTTCCCACCCTATACATTCTCTCCAACTTTTTAATAATATACAATAAAATTACATTTCGTAAACTTCTTGAAAATTTAAATCAAGAGTTTTTTGTATTACCAAGTCTTAAATATAAATATCGTTCAATTATAGAAATTCACAGGGAGTGTTGTTATGTAGTAATAGCTATGAACCGTACCTTTTTTGTTACATTCCGCTTATGGCGAATAAAAGTCGTAGGCGGTAGAAAATCGCCACCAAGTTTGCTGGTAAAAAGCCAGGTCTTCCAGGTGACGCTATCTACTGAATTAATTTCAAATAACAAAAAAACTCATTTATACGTTTATACCATAAACATTGACGTGTTAAATTATAAATTCATTTATTTATGTTTTTAATAAATTATTTACCCATTCTATCTTTTTTATTGTACAAAAAGCTTATTCTTTTGAAGAATCCCTTTTTTCCGAAGACTTTTCATATAAAGCTCTACTAATAGCGCGACCAGCTAAAACAAAATTTTACAATTTGGGAATTTCATTCAATTCTGGAATAAAAATTTATTTTTAAATTTCATCTCACTTATATGCTTGATGTCATTTCGCTTATTCTATATATCGGAGATTTTAGGTAATAATTTCACCTTTACTCCTAGTTGAGAATATATCGGTATGAAATTAGAATAATTTTTAAACGTTCTATAAATTCCTAACCCCTCTCACATGGCCATTATTATGTTTTACATAGTTTTCATAATCTTCATAATGCCTAAACTTTTCTTTTAGAAAATACCAGAGTAGCGAAACATATCAGAACGCTAAATTTGTTAAAATTTATCAATTGTTATGTAATTGCAGAAAAAAACATAACATGGACGACTTTATAGCACCTTGAAGACCTATAATTGCCATCTGCAGGAAGTCAATGATGCAACATGACATTCTATAAATAAACTATACGCAAGTGCCAAAAACCTAAAATGTTTAAGATCGCTCTAAGTGATGACGTGATCTAAGATCTAACTCAGGAGGAACATACACCCAAAGAGGGGTGGGTAAATAAATGTGTGACAAAAAAAAAATAAAGCCTGAAGAAATAAGTGAAAATTACTTAAATTAAATAGAAGAAAAGAAATAATAAGTATTTAAAATACGATTGATTTTGTACATCTTGGATTTTCGGTCTCGCACCCAATTCGAGTTTGGATTTTGTAGTTTTAAGTTTGAAATACTTGATTGATTTTCTGTTATTGATTGTTTAATAATAATAATAAAATAAAAGTTTTAAAATGCATATTACAATTTTTTTCGAACCACTTTTGAATTACATGTCTTTTTAGTGTTTGTGGCGTAAGCAATATGCAGCTCTCCCGAATCACCATGATAATTGTAAATCCATTGCTGAGTTAATTGAAATCCTAGATGCACTGCACATTTGGAACAGGTTTCATAAAAAAAAGTTCGAAACGACTATTATTTTAAGAATATATTTTACACTCATATTTAAAACTATCTTTTGAGTTAATAATTATGGATAGCTGTTAATTAAGTCCGGCAATAAGTGTTAATATTTAATTTCAGGTTTCCCCACCAGCAACATTTTGATTTGCAGTATTAATGGTTCACGAAATGAATATTTCAAATTGCAAAACACTAAAAAAGGCAAAAACAATGCAATGATGTATCTAAGCTTAAATCCGACAAATCCCATTGCAAAAGTAGCACATCAAATTTATGCAAAAATAATAATAAAAAAGCAAATTCAAATACAAATTACATTTGAAAAGAGACACACCCCCTTCTCCAAATTTACCTGGTTCCGCGACTTGGTAACCATTATTAATAGTTCCATTGTCAGATCCGAACAAGCATCTGAGTCTCGTAATGGTATCAGTGCACTGCCAACTTACTGCTCTTCTGACATTTACAATTTTTAATCGTTTTTTTTTTGTGTTTGATTCATTCACTATTTATTAAGGTTTCCGTAGCCCACTTGGTCAGCAGGTACTTTACATATTGCAATCGAAACCGCCTCGTAACAAGCCGGATGGATTAATGATTGCACTTGGATTTGAGCCTCTGTGTGCGTATATACTTATAAGCTACTGTCGTTCCGGTTTCACTTGCTGCAGTTTGTGCTCGCAGTGGATCTTGTTTAAAGGTTAATGTGCCACTCTTAAATTATGCTCACCCGATTGCATTGCTGCCAGACATTAATGAGTTTTTACAGCAACAAATTGTAACAATTGGCGAGGCATTAAATTCCAAATACTAGAAATACTAGACAGAGAAGCGTTCGTTGGCTAATGTCAAACAACTTGCAAATATGAAACGGAGCATTTTTGGAGAACTAACTCATTTATTTACACTTTTATAAGTCGGAAACCAGAAAACTGGGCGTAGTGCAAAACACGGCCAGTAACCAAGGTAAATGCCAGCCAGCTAAAACACCAAAACATAAGCTATGAAACGGAAAATGTGCCAAATCGCACCAAAACTCAAATACTCTTATTATTTATTGTATATAATATAGTATAGTATTATTAAAATAAGGTCATCGTTGAAACAACAACATCGCAGTCTCACATCGAAATAGTGTAGGCAAGGTTTAGCTGCCAGTATAACTATACCAGGGGTGTAAGTTGAAACTTTTTCTGGTTTATATCATAGATATCGCTAGCAATATATATAAATTTCTTTGAGTGTTACTAGTTACTAGGCGCATTTTGTCAAAATAATAACGTCATTGTTGTTTACCGCAGAAAACATGCCGAATTTTTTTTTTTAATTCACCAACGAACAACGGTTTGAGAGAAAATCCTTCCTGCATCATATATTCCCAAAATCCGAAACGAAAAACTGCATGGCTTTCGGCCTGGTGACAATCCTCTGGGTTTGGTAGGACCAGTCTAGTTTTTAAAATATAATACAACGGCTAATAAGGATCGCTACCGACAACAAATAATCAATTTAAATAATAGTTTGTTAGAAAATCGAGCGGAAATTTCACAAAGAAATGGCAAAGTTATCTCGTAAGCTGATAACGTGCCGGCTCTTATAGCTAAATTGGTGAAAGACATTGTGCATTCTCCAGGCCTCGCCCCGTCTGATTGTGATCTTTTTGCATCAATGCAGAGCAGCGCTGCGCCAACTTTGAAGAAGTCGAAAAAAGCTTGTCAGATTCTTCGCCTCAAAAAAAAAAAAATCTTTTAATAAGATGACATGCATTATGCCAAAAATGGTGGGCTAAGGGTGTAGAATCAAATTGTCAATACTTTAAATAAAAATTCTGCATGATTCCCTGAAGATATAGTATTTGAATTATCGCAACAACCTGCAATTTTCAGCTTACATCCCTGGCACATCAAGCAATACTTAATTTATGGCTGGATTTATTTTAAACATTATGTATTTTTTATATTTTCCAAATAAACTGCAAATATCCCTCAGGTAGAATCACCAGTTAAGAAGCAGTTTGACGCTGTAATTTAAAGAAAAGTTTTATATCTGAAAAAATGTATTCAAATTTATTATTTATGATTTAATGTAAGTCATTAAATAAATAAGAAAACAAAAATGTATAAATCATTTTTTGCCTAAAAGTAGATACTCAGCACACAAAACACGCCGACGAAATAAAAAAACTATCTACAAAATGTTACTCACTCTGATTTAAATCGAACAGTGTTGCCCCAAAATTTTTTAAATGCCCCTAGAAAGTTGGCAGCTCGGGTTCACAACATTAAGGCAGCATTGACAACAGCTGTTCTGTGTTTGGAGTCGCAAGATTCTCAACAGCGAAAAGTGCCGTATTTATAAATCAAAAACTATTAATAATATTATTGAAAAATCTGCCAGTTTCTGCTCTGCCCATGAAAAATGTGTTAAACAACATGTCTTGCTTCTTGGCGCTTTGTTGCTAAGCCAAATTCGTATTGTTTTCAATAAAAACAGTGACACAATTGATATTAACTTACAAAAAAAAATATGTACATAAATTTCTTTACTTTGCACTACTAATAGTAACTTAATTCTCGAAAAACATAATCAACAAAAATATCGTTGAGCAGTAGTAAAAAAAACACAGAATTTATGCAAAAATTACATTTGAAAAGAGTTCCGTACGGAATGTTTTCTTGCGAGTACGATCCTAAGGCCCAAGCAGAAGGTATGTAATGTAATACAAAATATCTTTCTTATCCTTCTTCTTATCATATTATAATTATGATATTCGAGAAAAATATAGAAAAATGCATCTTTATGTAGATGATATATATCATGCAGCATGCAATACACGTCAAAGTCCACACGGTTTCTTTTAGGGTATAAAAATGGGAAGTGCTTTAACTCTCAATTGCAGTTTCAGTTTCGGCTGCTATTTCGAAATCGCTGAAATTATTATTAAATTCTTCTGCCATAAATGTTAGTAGATTCTCAGTACAGCGACCCACCCACTGTAACAGACAATTGACTTGATGGCAAGATGGTAGCAAGGCAACATCCAACAATCAACAAACATCAGACAACGACAAGTGGCAAGTGGCAAGTGGCAGAGTCAAATGGCCAAGATGTATTCAAAAATGTTCCAAATGAAAAACGAAAATCCGAGCCACACTGACTGACACACTGAAACTCAAGACATGACATTGGCATGACACGACTTGGCTATGGTTATGTAGCTGTGAATGTTGATATGGAATTTCGTTTCGTCAGGCAGTCAGTAGATCGTTGTACCCTACGTCGCTTTCGTTTGAATACGCCCACCAAGTAACAACTTGTAATACAAGGCATAAGCATTTTGATAAATTTTATTACCAGGTCTATGGAGTAATTGATGTAGCTTTGGCGCAGAGCGAGGTGCGCCTGAGCCCACACATTTGGTGGTTTGGCAAAAAGTGCTACATGGATTTCGGCCACACCGAGCTAACTGTAGTTTATGCCATGTTACATTAGCTTTATTGACGATATGTCTCCGGCTATTCGGAGACAAGAGTTAATTGTTACACCATTTTTATGACATTTTTAGAATTCTTCGTTTATATTTAACTTGCAAATTAAGACGAGCGCTTAAGTTCAACAAACTTTTCACAACTTGTTCAACAACTTTCTAGTTGACCCAAAATCAGCTGATTGCATAACACAATTGAGTTTTCATACTACAAACACACACACACATACACACAGTATGTATTATTTGCAAAAAAAAAATAAACCAAAACTCACAATAAAGATGCCAAGTTCGGGGTATAAAAAGAGCAGAACTCTTCATGCGCGTTTAGTATTAGCATAAAATCAAGCCACCAACAACAACAAATGTTCAAATTTGTAAGTTAATCGTAGTTAAATATTTATAAGCACAAATCTTCATCATCTCCATCATCAGCATCATCAGCAAACATTTATTATGTCGAATTCTCCGTAGAATGTTTTACTTGCGTTTTGCGGCTTGTGCGCTGCGGCTAGTATTTCCAGCCAAGCGTCGTCTAACAATCGTTTGGCACCATCGGATGAGTTGTCTATCGTCAAATCTGTAGGACAGCAACAAAGCGATGGATCATATTTTTACTCGTATGAAGCGGCTGATGGCAGCTATCGCGAAGAAGTGGGCATAGTTAAACAACTGGAATCGGGCGAAGAGGAGTTGGAAATCTCTGGTGTCTACCGCTATTACGATGCCAATGGTGAACAGGTAGAAGTCAGTTACGTGGCCGATAAGAATGGTTTTGTGCCGCAGGGCACGCATATACGCAAGGAAATAACTGAGGCAGCACGCACATCGGTGCAGTTAGCTGTGAAATCTGAAATAAAACCATAATAAATTAGCCTAAAATAACTCGGAATATATTCTTTTACAATATCGCCTCTTTGGGGACACAAAACATTTTGGAGCAAGCCTCTTCCCACACTTAGTTGGTATTAGCGGTTACGCTTGCAACATTTCCGAAATGTTAACTTAACAATTATTGGCGGCAATAAATGGCCTGTAGTTGAGGCAAAGTGTATTCACATAAACAATTTGCATCAATGACCGCAGGCTGCTTGAAATAAATTCAATTCAAATTCCTTTCAAGCGACACCTCAACGCAAAACTATGCCACTGGGGAGCGCCAACCATTGTAAGACACAGAGCATCCAACACCTACGAATGGAGTTACAATTCCTCAAAACAGATGCGCCAACTATGCTTAAGTATTTCGCAGTTGTAAGATCAAAAGATATTTATCTAATTTACTGAGAACTGGTTAAGCTGTCAAAATCATAAATTCCAATTGTTGCAATTTTATGACCATTCCTATAGCTGCTTGATGTGCTCTTAGCAGCTGTTCGTGGTATAGACCGTTTAGCGATTATTCGTTCGTCACTCTTTTTTTTAAAAATCACTAAAAAGAAACAAGTTTTTATTATTTTCCAATAAACTACTGTAGAATGTGAGATATAAATGGCTTAATTTTTCAACAAGATGCATATTAATTTTTATGTGCGTACCGCTACTGTTGGCGTCGCAAGGTCTCCCTTAGTCTTTTTCAATTAATCCAGATTTCTATGCTCTACTACAAATATTTTTACTATAGTTTCATTAATTAGCTCAAAGATAAACGAATTTTGAAATATTTCACATAATAGACTTTGGTAGATATTAATCCCTTTAATTTAAATGTTTACCGCAATATATTAGCTATTTAGAAGTAGTCTTACGACTCATAGATTTCGATTTGCGTGACTTTCTCAACCTGTCTATCCAATAAAAATCCAATTAATCCATTTCGCTGAAATGGAGTTTGTAGTATTGCTTTTAATTGGATGATAAGGCTACAGTAGTTTTAGAAAAAAAAAAACATAATATTGAGCAAAATTTTTTCTATGGGATTATATCATATGTAATGGATCGTTGATATAATGACTAGAATTTGATTAACTTTGTAGCGATCCCGAGTTTTTCCTGCAGATGTCTAACATACAGAGCTGGATTGCATAAACTGAATACAACCTTTTGTGTAGTGGGATTTGACAGCCTTTCCTTAAATCATAAAAATTGCTACTCTTTATGCAACATTGACTTGACTATGAGCAAACAATTCAAGTTTGTTATTTTAAAGAAATTGATTTATTTGATGTTGAACGAAAACTTATATAATAAGAATTTTTTTTTAAATACTACTCAATCACAAAATTTGTCCCCAAATGGTAAAATTAACGAGTTGAATCTAAAGCTACCTTGCTTCATCTTCCAAACTCTTATTTTCCTTTTTAGGATTGGCTTATGGTACTCAAGAGGTGTTGGTAATCTTAGCGTTCCTCGGCAGGCTTCCGATTCTGAACAATTTTTTTTCAGACCAATACAAATATTTTTCGGTCTGGTTGGCTTGAGATCACTTTAATTTTTTTCTTTTGTGACAAATGTGTGATCGAAAAGAGCTGACACTTAAATTTTGCACACAAGATATATGAACAATCAATCGTTAGGGAACTTATTCATTTTGTTATCATATTTATATATAGATTGATAAGTTTTGTAATATATGGTTTCTTATGCCAGTTATCAGCTACACGCTACAAATATAAAAATTAGTATTTGAAAATACATTTGTCATTTATATAACCATTGATAATAACCCTTTATCATATAGTTGCGAAGAATTTTATGATTTTGGACCAAACTTAGAGCAGATTTTTATTATTTGTAGCATGGACGAAGCAACAAGTTCATGGCATATTCTATATAAATGTAGAGCTGCTGGTCTAAGATACAAACTCTTCCAGATGAATGTATTCCAAACGGAGATTGACAATAAGCCTTAGTTAATACAAAATAATCCTGAAGACAAATAAAATTTTAATAATTGACAATTCATATGGTGTTTATGAGAGAAAATTGTCAAATATAGAAAACACTGCTTGGATTATTTAACTTGGAACGACAATTCGAAAAACGTATATTTCGTAAGAAAGCCTCCGAAAAAAAATCCCTTAACCAATAGTCATTAATTTTTATACCAAATTCTACTGAATTTATCAATAAAGGTGTCTAAGTGTGCAAGCGCCACCTTGTGACTTTTATAGAATGTACGTGATGTGAATGCAAGGTGTGCCTGCTTGCAAAAACGATAATAATTGTAAATTTGATTTGCAAAAGAATACAGGAACAATTTGAGTTTTGTAGTTTTGAAAAGATAACCTTCTAATTTTCAATAACTCAATGTCCTTGTTTGTCTTAATTTTGCTATAAATTAAACACAAACAATTAATTAATAATTAAAATAAATTTTATAAACATATGAATTTCAAGCAGATACTTGCCCATATTTCATTGTAAATATTTTCATGTTTATTTGATATTATTTATTAAATTTAAATATCTTAAAAGATTCCATACAATTGATTCCATAGTTTCATGGATGTCAATTGCATTCAAGTATGTGAAGCCACACACAATCCCAAAATCCATCCAAATTAATAAATTACAAACACATTAACACAAAGCGCTGACATTTTACACGACAAATGAAAAGGCTTGGTGTGAGAATGCGAGAATGTGAGAACAGCCCATTAAAATTCAAGGTGCGATTAATTGAGCGACAAATGCACAAGAGATGACTTTGGCTTGGGATTGGATGAAGCCGCACAATTTATAATCTTGCCGACAATTGAAATGACTTGAGTGAGATGACAGCGCCAACTAATAATAATTACATTGATTGAAATAGATAGAGATGCGCATGTACCATAGATATCATTGCGATGAGTAAGCTAGCCACGGAAGTGCCCTCGCGCAGAGATTGATAATGATATTCGTTTGCAGCATCCAAGTGACTGATTGTGTTTAGGCCAATGCCTTCGTTTGGAGGCTGGACAAAAAAACCTAACAGACGAAACCTACAACCAACTGCCAACTGGTTGACACAATTTATTTCAATGCCGTCAACCCTGACATTTGAAATGAAGTAATTTGAGCATCGTTCGAAATTAGTGCCCGTAGCCAAACGCAGCCATAAACCGGGATGGGATGCGCTGCAAACATGTTTTGCATGTTTAAGCAAATCGGATTTGGTAAAATATTTTCAAACAGTCCACGCCGCATTTCTTGGCGCATATATAAAAGCAAAGCGCACCGGTGGCCGGCGCAACAGATACCCATTCCGTTTATACGCGCTGATACTTTCGCTTTTTTCGTCGAATTTTGGAATATATTATAATTTACAGCAAAAACAAAAAATGTCCAAGTTTGTAAGTAGGATTTCGTTGGATGATGGAACTCTTTAGTGTAGTGTATATGTATATATATATATTTGTATGTCAAATTGTGTAACTTTAGATTGCTTGTGTTGCCATTGTTGCTTGTGTAGCTGTGTGCCTGTCCAGCGTGCATGCAGCGCCCGTTGAGACGGAGCATGAGGTTGTGCCCATATTGAAGTCAGAGATAAATAAGCATGAGGATGGCTCCTATGACAGCATTTATGAGAGCGGCGATGGAACTACTCATCAAGAGCAAGCAACTGTTGTTGATGCCGGCACCGATGAGCAGGCACTGGAGATTAAGGGCTCCTACAAGTACATCAACGATCAAGGACAAGAGGTTGAAGTATTCTACACAGCCGGCAAGAATGGCTTCGTACCATACGGCTCTATTATTAATCCCGAGATTACAGCTGTTGCCGAGGCCGCCAAGGATTTGCCCAAACTAGAGCTTGAGGAGAAAGATAAGTTGAAATACCATGCGTAAATAGTTAACGATTAGTTAGGAAACTTATGCTAATGTCAGCGTGTTGTCAAAAAATAAATACTATTAAGTAATTTTTATAGCTTAAAATTGTTCTTCATATTAACCGAACTGTTTTTCTTTGTTAAGCTCTTGTTTTTGTAGAGAGACAGTTTAACATCACACATCATCTGAAATTCCCGCAGCAAAAGACCTTGAAAATTTTGTACGGTCTTGGCTTCAACATTAAGCAAAAAAGAAAAAACCCAAACAACAAAAGTCACAAGCTGAGTCTTGGCACCCCAACATCAATAATCTCACAAACTTTGATTAAGTGTGGATAAAATTAGGAGTTGTTTTGAGATAGCCAAGCTTATTAGTCTGGGACAAACAAAAAGTGTTCAAAGAGAGTTACTTTTTTTTAGCAACTTTTGATTTTATGGCTCTCAGGGAGTATAAGAAGTAAAAATATGTAATCTCTCGCTGGACAGACTCAAATCTGCTAAATTGACGCTCTCGGGCTCATCTGCACTCTTGCTAACAACACTTGTTACTTATATACTAGAAGTCTGGTTTTATAAATACTTCTTTGTCAACATTTATTGTTTGAATATAAATTATTGCTGACGAGGCCTGCTTTTATTTACATTCAAATCATTAATCAAAACTATTTGGCATTGTTGGTATTGTTCTTTTGAATAGCGCTCGCTGTATATATGTCACACAACTATGCCGATTATTCCAGAAGCTTCCAAAGTAGTATGTTTGTTTTGGTATTCTCTAAAATATTATTTATTATATTGCAGCTAATATGTTTTATCCAGTTTTATGATTTAGAACGCGCACACTTTAAATTAAAATAATACTTAAATTAGCTACACACTAAAAAGATTGCACTGGCAGATTCAAGTAAAGCTTAGGCCTTCTTGGTTTCAGTTTTGGATGCACTGCTGTCCTCGACTTTTTCCGGCTTCTTCTCCTGTTCCTTCTCTTTCTCTGTCTCCTGCTTCTTTTCCTTTTTTTCTTCCGCAACCTTAACGGGGACCTTAACGGGTTCAACTGGCTTTTCCTTCTTTTCTTTTACAACTTTAACGGGCACATTTTCGGGTTCAACTGGCTTTTCTTTCTCGAGGGCCTTGGAACGCGCTTTACGATTTACTTCCTGCTCGTCGGGATTGTTGGGCAAGTCCGCGGCAGCCTTGGCCAAAGCAGTGATTTCACTCAGTATATTGGTTCCCACGGGCACAAAACCATTACGTCCCGCTGTATAATGCACCTCGACTTCGCGACCCTCAGCATCAATATAACGATACGAACCGGAAACTTCTAGTGCTTCATCATCGGTGCCAGCGTTCTGCACAACACCCGATTCTTCGCGGAAACTTTTGTCACCACCCTCATAGGTGAAACGGAATGAGCCATCTGGACTCTTGTCGGTTTCGAACTTCAGCAGTGGTACAATTTCACGCCTCTCTGTGGTCGCATCCACAGCGGCGCCAATGCTTGCAGCATTTGCTGCGCTGACCAAGACGAGCAGACAGAGCTGTGGTAAGTATGTTTGGTCATTTTAATTAATTATCGTATAGATAACAAGCGAACTGACTTGACTTACGATCTTAAACATTTTACTACGTGCGTTCGTATAGAGTGACGATAGTGAACTTGGCCAACGGCAACGCCTTTAGAGTCTTTTATAGCAAAAGCTCTCAAGCGTCCAGAAGTCTTACGTTATTTTAACTAAAATAAAAGTTAGAATATCTAAATAAAAAAAAATACAGATATATGAGGATGGCAAAGAAATTCTATAGAAACAAATTTAACGCGTTATAATAAAACACTCATACAATCATTAGCATATTTGTGATTCAGTTATTGACGGATAGAAAAAAAAACTCTAAATGTTTTAGAGATACATGGGAGATTCACATAAGAAACCATACATACAACGATTATGATATAATAATTTTATACCTTCTAAGTTTCTGTTTTGCTTTTAATGAAATTCTCAAATTTATACATTATGTATTTTATTAAGATATTTATTACGCTAGCCACAAAATGTGGTACAGTCTATACAGTCTTGACATTGTCCGTTAATGAGATAACAAGCCTAGTTTGAACTTTTTCATTTATTGATTTATTTAGCCGGAGTACAATGTATTTGACGTCATAAACTGGATTTACTGTCAAAAAATAAATAAAAATAAAAACAAATAATCACAAGCGACAAGAAGTTTAAAGTATTTTTACTGAACGGTTGGGATATTAAGTTATCACTAATATATGTGCATGGATCATAAGATGTATGTGGTATAAAAACATCGTACGTGTATGCCAAATGAACTCATAAGTGTCAGTAGCTAAATACTTTTAATTTACGACCATAATTTTTCAAAATGGTTATTTGTCATTTTACGCTAAAAAATTAAAGTACATTAGGCAAATCTTTGTTTCAAGTTGTATGTTTATTTAATTTTTCTATTTTTTTTCTTTGAACAAAGCTTTGTTTCTAAGACTATCTTCAGGGTATTGGCATGGAACTTGTTCATCATAGCGAAGGCGGTACAGAAAATCTCAAGATGAACATAGAGTGCTCTCGAAGTATTTGAGCTGCATATTTTCTTTTTGTTGGTCTACAACTGACATTTCTTGCAAGCGATGTCCAACCAAAGTTTAAAGTTTAGGGGAAAAATTACAGGTACCATTTTGATTGCCGGCCGGCATAACACTAAGCTGCCAAACTGGTACCCTGACCGAAATGTAGTTCACCTTTAAGAGTTTCGAAATGGAAAAAGGTGTGCTATGATTGGGTCATCAAATGTTGTCAGATGGCAAATGCTGACTTTTTATAATGTAACATCTCTATCTGTAGCGCTTTGTAACCATATACCCTCCAATTTCTATATTAATGCAAACAATGCATATTGCCTTTGAAGTCAATTTAATTTCTTTCATTGGTTTCTAAAACGAACCGCGCGAATGCCTATGTGAGAGTGTAGGGTACCCAAAAAACGCAATTGAATGCAATACCCAGATTTCCAGATGTTGAAGACAAACTTTATTTTTTATTATGTATTTGCTTTTTCCAAGACTATTACAATTTCTTAAGCTAGTGAACAATAAGTAATTTACAGAGTTTAGTTATTTACAACTTTACAACTGAAAAATTTAAATTGCGTTAAGTATAAATATTTACATTCAAGTTAATAATATATAAACAAGGAAAATAGGAAGAAAATCCTTCGCAGACAAACTTAAATTTATGATTGATTACAATTTAATGATATGCAATTGGAATGTCTGGATTGGTAATAGGCATGGCAAAAAATTGAGACTGTCTGTCATTCAAGAAATTATATGGATAAGAAAAGCTACAGTTGCCACTTTGATGCGTACTCGTCTTGTCTTATCTAAGAATAATACAAATTTCTATTCCATATAATTCCACTTATGTGATACAAAACAAAAGTGAAGTGAAAACCCCACGAAGCGATACGCTTGGACGACCCAGACTCGGACGGAAATACAAAGTAAAAGAGATTCCTTCAATGCTTGATAAAACTAATGGGAGAAGCAAGCTTATCTCGGCGCTCGGATCTCCAGTTTTCCAAGATCAGGCCGTTAAATATATAGATAAGCGAAGTAACACATTATAGTCACATTATATGGATAAGAAAAGCTACAGTTGCCACTTTGATGCGTACTCGTCTTGTCTTGTCCAAGAATAATACAAATTTCTATTCCATATAATTCCACTTATGTGATACAAAACAAAAGTGAAGCGAAAACCCCATGAAGCGAGACGCATTGGGCGAAACAGACTCGGACGAAAGACAAAGCAAAAGAGATTCCCTCAGTGCTTGATAAAACTAATGGGAGAAGCAAGCTTATCTCGGCGGTCGGATCTTCATTTTTTCAAGATCAGGCCGTTTAATATACAAGTAACACTTGTAGCTACATTGAGGTTAGTCCTGACTCTAGTTAGTCTTAAAGCAAATGTGGCGGTTGATGATGGCGGTATCTTTTACAGGATCACGCTTTTACTGCGCATTTTTTTTTATTTCCATAAAAAATTACAATCTGTTTAGATTAACAATAAGTAATTGGTATAAAGGACTTGGAATTACAATGGCCCTTCCCTTTGCAAGGAGACATTATTGTTTGTATATTTACAGTGTTTCAATCAAAAAAAGAATTTTATATTTTGTGAAGACTTTATGGCTTTTACTTAAAAATAATTTTATATTATTATATGATCTAGTTCTGTTGGGGTTTTGCGCTTAAGTCGTCTTGGCTGAAGCTCCATCCATTAGAAGTCGTAATGTGTGCTTAGAAATTCTTTCCATTCTTGTTCCCGTAACCACTTGTACGTCGAGATCATGATGAGTATCTGAATTTTGAATAAGTTGTAAGTTGGATTTCCTAGAAGTCTCCCATATATCTAGGTCATACATCCATATATTTTATATATATTATGTTTGTTATATAAGCTGCCAAGTAGCCACTACAGTTGTCGGAATTCGTTTTTATATCTGAATTCTCTGCATTTGGCATTGTGTTGTTTTCTCTAATCCAAGCTAGTATATTGATGCTGAAATCAATTGGTCGTCTTGTCAGCTCCGACTAGGGATTGTTAGAATAGCCTATATAATGACTAAATAGGCCACTTGCGTTATCTTTTGAAACAGCGTAATTGGGTCTATTTTTAGACGATTTGTAAAACTACTACGTCAACAATGGGCTTGTCAAATGTCAAATATTCGATTTGAATTTTGTATAACATTTCCTTTTTAAACGTAGCAGTTGAGCATTAAAAACTCAGTGAATGCTATATGAGAAAGCTATCATCAAAAATAGCTCCTTGGACAAGTGAGGTATACAAATTGAAAAATCTTTAAAGATTATTTTTCCATGCAGCTTAGATTAGCGCTCTACTGCTGACATGCTGCACCATGCGGCCTTAAGACAAATCTAAAATTGCCTCAAACATATTAAACGAAATGTTCGATTTGATTGTAAAATTTGAAAAGCACTTGTAGCATTGTCAGCATTTAAAAGGTCAGCAAAACAAAAATGAAATTGAAAATCCTTCAAGTAATGTTTGTTCATCAATAGTTTCTTAAAAATTGAAATGTTTATAATAAAAAGAGCAAAAGTATATTGATTGCAACACATTAAGCATGAGTAGTTTGGTATTTTAATCTTTTAATTAATTTTTGGGTATACAACTTATAATATACAACTGCAAACAAAATAAAAAGAGCTTCGCATGGTGCATCTTACATTGAATTATTATTAAAGTCGCACAAAAAGCTCAGAAACAACAACATTTTGAATGCAGCAATGGCAATAATCAAATTACGTCTCATCTAAACTTATGCTTCTTGATACTCGTACAATATGTATGTAGGCTTTGCAAATAAATATATATATTGCTAATTCACATAAATTAAAAGCAGACAACTTGGCGTGCACAAGCACAGAGAGATTTCCATTACTTGCCTTCTAATACACTTGGCGTATGCGCAACGCCCATTTGCATTTAAAACAAGTTGCGCATACGCCGCATGGTACACCATCTACAAATGCAGCAACAGCAGCAGCGGCAGCGGCAGCAATAGTTCTTCCGATTCTTCATCTGCTGACAAGCCGACAAACAATTTTTGTTTTTTTTTTTGTTTCTTAGCACCCTATTCCCAAGCAACGAAGAGTACCAAAGTTTTGTCCAATGCTTAAACATTTTAAGAATACAGAAAAATAAATGTAAAAAAGTGAACCAAAAAGAAAACAGATTTTGGTCGACTTTCACTGCAAATTGCAACGAATTTTTGCATTTTATGAGTAATAAGCCGAATAGAGTAAGTTCTGCCAAAACACTTTTAATCCAAAAATGTCTATTGCAGCGTATGCCACAGTCGTCTACAATCATCACGAACATTGCACATTTTCTTTGTTGCATTTTCGCTCTGTGCTTGTTGCTGCACAGCAGCGCTCTTTTTGCGGATGCTGTCGCTTGTCTCTAGCCTCAAGTCTCTTTCTCGTTCTCGTTCGCTGTGGAGGGCTGGAACTGCTTCAGTGCAGCGATGGCTTAGAGAAGGCATTTTTGGTATAAAAGCGTTTGAGCTGGCTTCATGCAAGTCAAAACAGTTTTGACGAGCCTTGCAAACGTAGACACCGATTCTCTTGTCACATTATAATTAAAAGATAAAAATCGCGAAGTGAGTTGAAACTATATATATGTGTGTGAGTGTGTGTGTGTGTGTGTGTCTGTGCATGGCAAGGAACTTACAGGACCTTCATAAAGATATACATGATCTGTTAAAGGATAAACAGAATGTGAAATACCGTACGCCCAAAGTCTATGTTGCGTGTTTTTTATATGAAGATTTGATTTCCTTGAGGTTACATCCTGCATGGACTATTTTTATTAGACTTTATAAAAATGAGTTTGAAGTAGATCCTTTCAAGAGGATGAAGCTGTTTAGATTTGTTCTATACCGCTTATATGTTATATCTTATATATACTTCTTTAAAACTCATAAGTCCAGATCGTAAGGATAAGTGGTTGTAGTCTAGTCGACACTATACTCAAATACAAGCTCTCATCCTTATCGTTTTTATATATATTTTAAATATCAAACGAAACATCGAATAAATATAAAATTCGTATAGCAATTTTGCTACAATTTGAGTAATTGCAACAAACGAGCTTGACATTCATAAAACTGATGCATGCCGCCGGCAACTATATTATCGATTATCGCAAAGTGCAGCCATTTGTTGCAACACGAAGAAATCGTACAACATTACAAACCCATTTTAACATAACCATGCACCATAGCCATAACTTAACTAATCTCTTTATTTTGACGGCGCCCCACAAAAAGGTCATGCAGTCCTCCCACTATGCGATTGCAACCGTTGCACTTTGTTGTTTGGGTGCCGTTTTGGGGCAACCGCAACGCGGTCTGCCACCTCCACGATCCAACTCTTTCGATGCAAACGCTGTGATATTGAAGCAAAATTTTGATTTAAGCCCGGACGGCTCGTATCAGTACAAGTAAGTAAGCAGAAATGAATGCTTGTAGAAGCGAAAATGTTAACAATTTGTTATGAACAATGACAGCTATGAGACGAGCAATGGCATACGTGCGGATGAGGCGGGCTATTTGAAGAATCCCGGAACACAAGTAGAGGCGCAGGTGAGTGGAGATTCTTGAATTATAACGTACAGCTGTGTGCACTGTAGTTGTTGCATACTTTCAAGCGTAAATGCAAAAGTTGTGCCGCATACTTTGTGGCAGCTCAATTAGGAACTAGTACAAATTATTTAAAAATTTTGTTTTTTTTTTTTCAATAGGTGATGCAAGGTTCATACTCCTATACTGGCCCAGACGGAGTCGTCTATACCATCACCTATATTGCTGACGAAAATGGTTATCGGGCTGAGGGTGCGCATATACCCACACCACCACCCGCACGTGCCCCAGGTGGTAGATTCTTTAAATAAACGATTCAAACAAAAGCTTGCTCTGTGACGTTTAGGCTTTTAAGTTAAATTTCTTATATGATAGATTACAAAGTTATTAATTGTTTTGGGTTCAAGTAAAATTAACAGCAACAAGGATATCTTTAGCTTCACGACAACAACGTGATGCCCAGTGAGTCGTAATCCTTCATCGAAATATATTTATATCTATGCACACAAACACACACGCTACTTTGAATACCAGTTTTCAGTTTTCCCTATATCTACAAATTATGTGCAGTTCCCAATACCTTACTTAGTTTATAAACAATTGTGTGAAATATATTTTATAATCCTTAATATCTTTTGGTAAGTTGACGAAACTGCAATCCAGGCAATAAAATAAATATTGCGCAAAGCTTTTTGAGATTTTTATTTTTTTTTGGTGGCTTAGGTGAAGGAGCGTAGTAGTGTTATGTATGAAACCGCTTTCTGTACGATCTGCAAGCGTAATAAATAATTGGCGTTACTGTATAAAATTTAAACAAAATATTGCATTTAGTTAGTTATCGTTACCGATAAGAAAGTCTCCATGTTTGCCACAAAAAAGTATCCATCGATGTGAATGCCACGCTGAGCTCGCATCATGGAAATTACAATACTCGATCGTATGCTCGATGAGGCCTCTTCGTACCAGGGGCTATCGTACATAACCCTGGCTAGATAGGTGCTTTCCGACATTATGCACTCACCACAGTAGCAATAGATATAAACTTGCACCAAAACCGATGAAATGAAAGCGAAATAGAATAATACCTTCGGATCAGTAAGGTTAGCAGAAATCTGATAACTCAGCACACCCAAGTGTAACGATGCTACCAGAAACTGTGTACAGATCACAGGTCTATAGAGTTGTCCCAACTCAATGGACATATCAAGACAGGCTTGATATAAGATCAAAACCTGTTTCATTCTGCACTCGCTTTCCGCAGCGTTTTTACCGCGGAAATTTAACATTTTAAACTGTGAGATTTTATATAAAGCACACAAGTTGTGGGCCATTGAACAGAACAGTGTGTCCAAGCAAATCGAAGCGATTATAACGCCCGATGAGGCGCAGATATTCCACATATAGGAAATAAGAAAAAAATGTATATGATGAATATCCCAGGGATAACTTAAAGAAGAAGAAGAAATTGTTATGAGCAATTGCCCAACACTTGGTTGGAAACAACCTACAGACTGGGATAGGGCATCTCGGGCTCTGTGGTGCCTGTGCGTACGTAAGCACCCAGCATATGCATAAGAGGTACTAGAACTCCCGTCACTCCTCCAAATAAGAAGCAATGTACATATAGTCCACTAATGCGTTGCTCCTGTTGATTTTCCGTTACTATAATCTGCGCATAAGCTACGTTCTGTTGGTATTCTAAATAGAAAGCATTAAAATTCGGCAATATATCACATTATACGTATTACCATTGTCCAGAGTTTGTAAAAGTTTTGGAATTAAAATGCCAATCTTTCCGCGTAAGTTTATAATCATTGCGAACTTATACAGAGCCAGCAAATCAACCAACAATGAGCATATCATCTCTATTAATCGCTCAATATTATCCATATTTTGTCGTCCGTATTCTACGGTAAGCGGTATGAACGTAAGCAAAACTAATATGCTTATTATCGCCTTGTATGGATGCTCCCAGCTATTCCGTTTTGCTATTAAATTGAAGCCGAGTAGACCGAAGTAGAATCGTTGAAGCTTCAGGAAATTTTGCGTCAACATGTTTGCTTTTACTCCGCATATAGTAAGTGCTTTTGCGGTATGTGAGGTCGCTTTTATAGTCACATTTACTGCAAAATGTTAAAGGGGCGGAGATGTCCTTGGTAATTACAAAGTATCCATACTTGACACCAACTTGTAGCCGACATGTTGCAGTTGACAGGTGGTAATCTAGTAAACCCATAATCGTGAATACGAAACGATATTGAAATTAAAATCACATTTTTTTGCATCAAAGTTAAACATTATATTTATTAAAAAAATCAAAATTTACAAACATTCAAGAATATCAGATTTGTGCCGAAGTGATTGTCGCAAACTGTGTATTGTTTTACCAACCACGACCCCAGCCGCCACCATGGCCCCATCCACCATGATGACCCCAGCCGCCACCATGGCCCCATCCACCATGATGACCCCAACCACCGCCATGTCCCCAGCCACCATGATGGCCCCAACCGCCAATTCCACCCCATCCCCAGCCGCGTGCCTCACGTGCACCTTCATTAGCATGTCCTTGGGCATCTACATCCAGAAGTCCGACTGCAGCGACACCAGCATTTGCTTCATTCTCGGCTAACTGAGTGTCCACAGGAACAGCACAGGCATAGGCCAGGCAAAGCACGCCAAAGAGAGCTACCACAGTAAAACGCATTGTCCTTTTTGTAGTCCTCACAGAATAGAAATATTCGAATAAAAACAATTTTTTGAGTTGAGCTTGTTAGTGCAACTGATATCGTTTCTTGCCATGCACTGGCTATTTATTTGCGCGCGATGACAGTGCTGGACTTGCATTAGCATATTCCCCAAAAAAGTATATACTATATTCCAACAATCTGCGGCTTTCGAATATTCAATCTTTGTTTATTTTGTTTTGCTTGCTTTATTGTACCACTTCATATTTGCAGTACATCAATATACTGATTGCCTTAAGAATATTACACTTATTACGTATGTATACTTTCATTTTACTTACTTTTTTTAATCGTTCTTAGTCTCCATTTCCAAATCCCAACAAAACAATGTCATTCACCAGTTATTAAAAACAAGTTAGACTCTGCCTCCAAAATTGGGCGTGCATATGCCCATTGTGCGCTCTAATTTAATTTTTATTGCACTTTATTAAATTCGACCAGTTCCATTTTACGATTTATTTTCGCTTGTTGCTTCGTACATTGCTCGATGTTTGTCAA
Source organism: Chymomyza procnemis (assembly GCA_035046065.1). NCBI lineage: Eukaryota > Metazoa > Arthropoda > Insecta > Diptera > Drosophilidae > Chymomyza > Chymomyza procnemis. The sequence goes on along the minus strand of JAWNOJ010000023.1, from coordinate 1,152,204 downwards.
AAATAAGCCATTACAATTAGATCGAAATACCAAGGTCATACATGTGACGTTTTTCATTGAAATTCAAAAATCCAAAATGCAGCTATCGATTAGCACTTAGACGTGACCATAAGTCATCGGCTACCTCTCAAGCTGCTCTGAATACCAAGTGGCTCTGTTACTTGGGCCAGCACAGAGTGAGCTGTGTGTGTTTTTTTAACAAAAAGCATCTGGATAACACTCAGCATCGCTAAGGTACATCCCAAATTACACTCTCATTCGCGCACATCTCAAATTAAAATCAGTATTTAAAATGCTGCGCTTGCGCCATCTAGCGAGAAAAAAAATAGTGTGCGCCATCTAGTGGAAATGCAGAGCACTACGCACAGCCACAGTTATCTTTTGAAATAATTTCGTTCGTTGATTTCTTTTTAAACAAATTTAATATTTCAAAATTTTACATATTTTGCTGACTTCAATTTCAATTTATAGAAAAAACCTTTTTAGATGATTTAACAATTCCAATCAATAAACATAAAATTTCGAGCTTACAGCTTTTACACTTTTTCTGAATACTCATACTTTTGAATGCTTTTATATTATCCTACCAGTAATGGTGGTAGTATACCCAGGGCCGATAGTAACGATATTCGTAGCTCCAGGGTTGGTAATCATATGCATATCTCCAACCACCCCATCCACCCCATAGCCAACGAGCATTGCGTGAACCTTCATCAGCGTGTTGTCCACCCACATCGGCATCCTCCAGAAGACTCGTAGCTGCTACTTTATTATTCGCCAACTGCTGCTGCTGCTGCTCCAAGTCGGCATCTTTATCCAGCGTACGCGGCTGAGCAAGAGCCGCAGAAAATACGCCAATCAAGACAAGGGCAAGTAATCCATATAGATGCATCTTAAAGAATCAAACTTAAACTGTTTGAGTTTTCTCATCTTAAGTTGGCTTTTATAGATCTGCATACAGTCGTCGTGCACCCAAAAGCTTCTAATTGTATTTGTTTGCACTCCATGTGAATTTCACAATTGCGATAGGTTGCACCAAAGCCGATAATGAGCAAATAAGTTACGTTGTACGTCTTGGTACTATGCCCACCCACGATTACGATGCAAAAATGGTTTTGTATTTACCGAAATCATTAACAAAAGAACAACAAATTCTTATAAACTAAGTTAACAAATTATGAATGTGAACACTGTTAGCCAAGCAGTCCCAACAGACTGCCCAATGCTTGTGGATTGGCTGCAGCACCAGCAGAAGCAGCATTGGCGCTACCGCCTTGTCCATTTGCCAAAAGTGGTCTCAAACTGCTACCAAGTGCCTGACCCAAGAGTCCGGCCAGCTGTGCCGTTTGTGCCGTGCTAAGTTGTGAGCCACCGGTACTATCAAGTCCGCCACCGGCACCTAGTCCGCTTGCTGCAGGGCCAGCTGTTCCATAATTATTAAACGATGGATTATAATTTCCAAAGCTGCCATAATTTCCTTGGTTAGCACCCGGATACTGCGTGGGACGTTGATAGCCAGCGCTGGCATAATTACTATAGCTTGGTCTGTAGTAGCCGCCATAATTGGGTCTGTAGCCCAGATAGCTTTGCAGAAGTCCTGGAAAACCATAACCTGCATAACCGTAACCTACATTGGGATATCCACCATATCCAGCGTATCCAGCATAGCCATAGTTGGGTCTATAACCATAATTGTTATAATTTGGATAAGCTCCTCCAGCACCACCACCTCCATAAAACGGATCCAAAGCATCGGACTGTGCAGAGACACTACCTGAGCTTGAAGCCGCTACGGAGGCCACTGGGCCCGCTGACAAATCGTAAACAGGTCCAGCACCCAACAACAACGGCCTTAGCAAGCCCAATGTACGTCCTTGACCCACCGCCGGCTTGCTCTCCACTTTCGGCTTACTCTTTTGGCCAACTGCAAGTGTCACCAGCATACTACATACACACAGCACAATCGTTGCATACAATTCCATAATCTCTCGAATCTAATTCGTAATGCGTATTCCAACCAATCGCACGCAACAAACACGGGTAACTAAAGATTCGCCAAAGTACTCAAATAAGTTTTATATGCAAATCCAACAGCTGAGCCAAGCCCAACCAAGCAAAACGACTTTAATAGTTCTTGAACAAATTTCCAAAAATGTTTTCAAACTTGCAGACCTTCGCCACCTAGAAAACAACAAAATTTGGCGAACGGAAACACGCTACAGACAGATGCTAATATGAAGCATCCATTGAGACTTAGACATGTATTTGCAACGTCATCAACTAGTTTTGTGGCTTTCACGTGCCGCTGTAGCCTAGAAAGCCCAGCTGCAGACGCTCTTCGTCATCGCGATTACCTTTTCCAGCCGCTTTTGGCTTGATTGGTTGACATTGACCTTGCTCTGCATTAATTCTGGTCATAATAACTCCGAAAATGAATTAAATTTTCACATTGTAAGCTTTTTTATTTTGAATTTGGGTTTGTTTCTTGTTTACTTCCGCGGCTATTGTCTGACTAACATTTGTATCTATTTCATTCAGCAAATACCCTACACACATCCAAGATAAAGAGATTATACCATCGATTCAGAGATCTCATACTCGGCGTACTTCTTATTTCAAATAGTGTTACCCCAAAAAAAAGCTAGACTAGAATGAGTGTGAATCGTGAATAATTACTTCTTTTACAAATATATTTCAAATAAATACAACTTAAAAAATGCAGAAACCATTAATTGTAATTAGTTATAATATTAAAATTATTTGCTTGCCAAAGTATATTTGTATGTTAAGGTATACGAAAGTTGGTTCATACCAATTATTATTTGCACACTTATTTTTGTTCTGCTTTTTTTCTAGTTTTTTTAGTTGTAGGCGTTGCTGAGCTAATATTTAACAAATTAAAAAAAATATATACATGTATTGTAGATACAAGTTATTAATATTAATCAAAAAATATGAATTTTGCAGGTAATTGACCCATGACGCATCCACCTGTTTGCAATCCAAATTTAATAAATACTCTCTAATGTGAAGGTGTACATTACATTTTTGTAAAAAAATATCTATAGCAAGTGGACACAGAATTTGTTTAAAAAGGAAGATAAAAATATTACAATTATTCATTTTTTTACTTCTGCATGTTACCCTTTTGTTTTAATTTAATTTTAATAATTTCAATAATTTTAATCAATTTAATCATTTTAATAATTTTAATAATTTTAATAATTTTAATAATTTTAATAATTTTAATAATTTTAATAATTTTAATAATTTTAATAATTTTAATAATTTTAATAATTTTAATAATTTTAATAATTTTAATAATTTTAATAATTTTAATAATTTTAATAATTTTAATAATTTTAATAATTTTAATAATTTTAATAATTTTAATAATTTTAATAATTTTAATAATTTTAATAATTTTAATAATTTTAATAATTTTAATAATTTTAATAATTTTAATAATTTTAATAATTTTAATAATTTTAATAATTTTAATAATTTTAATAATTTTAATAATTTTAATAATTTTAATAATTTTAATAATTTTAATAATTTTAATAATTTTAATAATTTTAATAATTTTAATAATTTTAATAATTTTAATAATTTTAATAATTTTAATAGTTTTAATAATTTTAATAATTTTAATAATTTTAATAATTTTAATAATCATATCATATCATATCATATCATATCATATCATATCATATCATATCATATCATATCATATCATATCATATCATATCATATCATATCATATCATATCATATCATATCATATCATATCATATCATATCATATCATCTCATATCATATCATATCATATCATATCATATCATATCATATCATATCATATCATATCATATCATATCATATCATATCATATCATATCATATCATATCATATCATATCATATCATATCATATCATATCATATCATATCATATCATATCATATCATATCATATCATATCATATCATATCATATCATATCATATCATATCATATCATATCATATCATATCATATCATATCATATCATATCATATCATATCATATCATATCATATCATATCATATCATATCATATCATATCATATCATATCATATCATATCATATCATATCATATCATATCATATCATATCATATCATATCATATCATATCATATCATATCATATCATATCATATCATATCATATCATATCATATCATATCATATCATATCATATCATATCATATCATATCATATCATATCATATCATATCATATCATATCATATCATATCATATCATATCATATCATATCATATCATATCATATCATATCATATCATATCATATCATATCATATCATATCATATCATATCATATCATATCATATCATATCATATCATATCATATCATATCATATCATATCATATCATATCATATCATATCATATCATATCATATCATATCATATCATATCATATCATATCATATCATATCATATCATATCATATCATATCATATCATATCATATCATATCATATCATATCATATCATATCATATCATATCATATCATATCATATCATATCATATCATATCATATCATATCATATCATATCATATCATATCATATCATATCATATCATATCATATCATATCATATCATATCATATCATATCATATCATATCATATCATATCATATCATATCATATCATATCATATCATATCATATCATATCATATCATATCATATCATATCATATCATATCATATCATATCATATCATATCATATCATATCATATCATATCATATCATATCATATCATATCATATCATATCATATCATATCATATCATATCATATCATATCATATCATATCATATCATATCATATCATATCATATCTATCATACTATATAACATACATCATCTAATAAGTCATATGACATCATTTCTTTTATCGTTTTGTTCTTGAAAAAAATACTTGAACAACTTTAATAATGATCGTTTTTTACGGCGAAACTGTTAGAAACTGGTTTACTTATTGTATTTTAAAGCTCTTTTAATGGTTTTAAATTCTCTAAATTGATAAGCATATTGCTTTATTGTACAATTCTACCTTAAACAATACATAATCTCTAATAAATGCAAAATGTATAAAGTCGATACGAAAATTATTCGGACAACTCAAATTTTTCATTTTGAGGCCCACAAGCGGCGTGACTCAATGATATATGTCACACAGACCATAACCTAATCTACCATAGGCGCAAACATTACTTTAGGGTAGGGTCCCTGTATTTGTATTTCTTGACATTATTTTCAGAGCCAGCACCTAGGCCTCGCCTTTTATGTATGCCCTTGTCTGATTCCTTGAGGAATTTTCCCAACATCTTTTCAACGTAGCATCTTTTTAATAACTTTATATACTGACAGATAGAGCCAATAGTTTCAACCTCTACAATCCGTAAAATTCTCCATTGTCGGCATTCCATTTTTTTGTGCTCAATTCTCTTCTTTGCTTGAACTCATACAGATTTTTTTCTCTCTTCATCGATTGGAGTTACCCCAGCGAGGCACGAGTCTGTAGGCGCTTTTCATTCAGAGTGGATCTAGATCACTCGGCACTAGCAACTCGGCTTTTTCCGCAGCCATTCGAATCATGTTTCTTACGGTGGTAATGGCAATGACATTATCTACAAGTCGTAAGATTGGCTCATACGATAACTGGTAAAAAGTAACGCAGTCGAGACGGCGCTCAACAGTTGAATTCCCGGAACCTTTCTCTTTGAACATAACTAAAAGATTGGTTAATTTCAACAGACAGTCAAGCAATGGCATCCTATAAAGGAAAATGTAGATTTAAATTGGAGAGGCACGAATGATACCAAACTGTTTGACATTTTGCTTTTGGCTCCAAAGTTAAATGTCTATATTTAAATTAATAACGCCGTTCATTGGCGGGTAGTGGTGATACTTGTACATATTTGACTGTAACATTCGTTGCTTTTATTCAAGTTTCTAAACAAAATATGAAAATCTAACACCAATATAATATATAATGCAGGGGACTAGCGAAATATATCTAACAATCCCATAGTCAATTCCGTAAAAAACGTTTATTAGTTGGTTAAGTCTTGTGTCTCCAGATTTTAAAGCCACGGAAAAGATTTTCATACGATCAGACTATCGGACACAAACGTGCGTCTCCAGGTGTTATAGTCACTGAGATCTTGATCAAAGTCTTTCTAAACGAACAGACGCACAGAAGGACAATTTTCTCTCTTTATAGAATAGAAACAAAGTGCTCCGGGGTGAAATAGACAGCTTTCGTAAAGTCATATTTTGGATCAATCGAAAATCATTTGTTTACCTGCAAGAGAGCGATCAGAAAATCATGCCATCCTTGGTGCAGTAGCGGCGGATGTCTGTTGTGCGTAAAAATTGCATATTTTTTTACTTTTGTTAAGTTTATTAAATTTTTTCAAAGTGGAACATTCAAGTGTCCGAATAATCTGTATACCCACTATATACGCCTTTAAATATACTAAATAAAATTTAAATAATAACTTTAGACTTGTGATTGACATTTGTCACAATTTGTATTTGGCCACAGCGACATGCTAAAAACCAGTTTAACTTTAATGACGGCTTGTTGCCTACCCTACGTCTTCGATTTTGGTTTATTAAAGCGCGAAAAAACCTTTATTTTCGAAATAGAGAAATACTATACAGTCTAGGCTTTAATTTAAACAACATTTTTTAGCTGTAGCTAATTAATTAGACTTTCGCCGACAAGTCGTTTATTGTGAAATGCATTTAGATGATTGAATCTTAATTAATTAAACTATTCGCTGATTATTTAATTTGTTTAACTTATTAATACTAAATGAAGATGTTGCAATCATCTCTTACCAAGTCTTTGCAATTAAAACAAAATATGTAACAACTACAAATGTGTTTAAAAGCTATGAACATTGTCATTGTTTAAGTTGAAATTAAAGAAAAAATATTTTTTATTTTTATTCAATCTGCTATCGGAAAAAATGTAAGCAAATATCATGGAAATAAGCATTAAATCAATAATATCTTATTTTTAAAAACTGTCAAGCTACTAAAATTGTTTTATCTTTTGGGCTTAGACAAATACAAGATTAATCACATCGCAAAATTAAAAAACATAAAGAAAATTTCGAACGAACCGACTATTTGTTACCCTATTTCATTACTACTAAACATTATGTTGAGGATCCATATTCCATCCCTTGAAGAATCAGTGCTGCAATTGAAGTAACCTTTATATCCACTATTTGGTTAAGAATAACCAAAATCAAAAATTCAAATGCAAAGATTGTTTTTTGTTTTCGAAATTCAATTGGAAGACTTATTTGTACCGAATTAAACCAATACCAAAAATAAAAGGAAAACGCATAAACCGGTCAAAAAGTATTTAGTTCTCTTATTTTAAATAAATTTTAAGCATTCTTTGTTGCACAGTTCAAAACGTATATTTTGCATTCACAGCTTATGTCCTGCATATAAAGTCCATTGTGAATGACTTAAGAATACCCTTTACCATTTCTTTTCAATAAAATAAATAATATTGCTTAAGTATCTCTTAACACGTTGAGTTATTTGTTATATCTTTATATACATACATAAAGTGGACAACTTTTGTTAGTCCCTTTTATTTTAATTTCATATTATGAGGAGCGATCAAACATCTTTCGAGAAAACAATCAAACTTTACAACGATAAGCACTCCTATTATATACATGTATATATATATATATATATATATATATATATATATATATATATATATATATATAGATTCCGTATATAAATAACCGAAGTAAACTTGCATCGCGTTCTATTACAATAAAAAACTTTTACAAAAGTTTTTCGCTCTAACTCTTGTTATCCCTAAAACAGAGCGACATTCAGTTACAGTAATGGGGTTTCATACATTTCCTACTACCCTTTGCCCCATATGTAGTGGGTATAAATTCAACGTAAATGGTTCATGTCTTGTTTCTAATGATAATAACTAAATAATCATAAATTTTCAAAAAAAAAAAAATACTGAAGTAGTATTGAGCAAATGTTTCGGAAAACAAGAAATGCATTAAAACATATTTAGGAAATGGCTTTTCCTAAATTAAAGTAACAATTTGATAATCGGATTTCAAAATCTTAGTCTAAAAATTATTTTAAAATATATTTATTTATGTCCAAGCATATATTTTTGATGCATTGCATTCCAGTGAATTCATTTAATCCTTTACCAATCTGCCAGGTAAATTGATGCTAAAGTATGCGATATAATGGTGTTATTTCATTAAAAATATTTCAACCTTACCATAATTAGACCATATTGCGTTCATTTTTTATTCAGTGTTCATCGTTAAGGAGTCCTCTCGTAAAACGCAACTCCCACATAAAACAAAATAGTCTCAAAATATTAAGCATAAATATATAAATCTGACGGTTGTTGTTTCGAAACATTTTAAACGCCCGAAGTAAGTTGGCAGCTCTGGTCAAGGCAGCACTAACAACAGCTGTTCTATTGTAGTTTTGGCACCTTCCTGCATACATATTATTTCAACAAGAACTCTACATCAAAATTGATTTAATGTTTCGTTTCAACAAAAACTATCAGGAGAAATATTGCTGAATAGCACAAAAATATAGATTTCATTTGCATACACTGAGCATTCATAGCATTCATGTTCAAAGTTCTCCGCCCTAAGCGACTGCTGTATTGCAAACAAAATCGATAAGAAAGACAAAAAATTTATAGAAAAACATTTTTGACCGCATAAATTTATATTTCTTAAACATATTTTAATAACTCCTTCACACCAAACTGGTAGATTTTACACGAATCCTAAATATTCACATTTGTTTATCAAATCAAGTGATATGCTCGAGAAAGAGTAGAACACCAGAGTAGTAAAGAATGACAAGACTCATTCATTCCACCAAAAGTCATGACCTTATGGTAATAATAAGAATTTTGTGAGACAACATGTTTACATGATATTGTCTCAGACGTCAAAATGAGAATAAGCCATACGATGGTACCAATATCATTTATTGTAACTAACATAATATTTCGAGGTTTTCAAAGTAAATACTGCGCATATACTATTTGAAAACGTCTCAAGCTACAACAGGCAGCTATTCACAATTTCACCATTTTTATTCAAACTACTGAAATTCAAAGCCCGCGCAGAGTGAATCCCCGGAAAAAAAACAAGCTACTAAAGAGGCTTGTTTAGAAAGTGTGAGAAGAAGCTTAAATGCTTTGCTTATTTTACCTCAGAAGTAAACAAAATTTATTTTTGATATTTTTTTGTTTTGCCTTGTTTTTGACGCATGCCAAATTGACAAATGTGTGCTAAAAGTGCGGAGGGATGAGTCGAGCAATCAACGCAACGGCGCGGGAGCACGGAATGAAACTCGTCTGGCTAGTCTTGGGATTTCCATACCTACTTACAATGTTTTGAGGCAAAATGACTCAAGGCATATTGTATATTAATTATAACTTTTAGAGAAAAAATTGAAATATAGACGAAAATAATTAAAGATTAGAGCTATCTCTAAAGAAGAAACCGGTAAAAGGATGAACCGGCCAAGCGCGCAAATGTTTGTTGTTGGCTGGTTTGATGTTCGTGTGGGTCCCCTAAAAATTTTGCTAACTATAAAACGACGAAGCTCCAGAGAAACGCAAGTCAGTAAAATTTTAAGTTTTCAACATGAAACAATTTCTTGTGGTAGCACTATTGGTCAGTCTTGCCCTGGTTCATGGTCATCCAGTGGAAGAACAGCGCATAACTCTTGAGGATGTAGATGGTACAGCAGAACAGCAGGTCGATGCTGGTTCAAGTGTACGTGCTGCCCGTGGATTTGGTGGCGGCGGTTTTTGCTGCGGTGGAGGCTATGGCGGTTATCCAGGCGGCGGCTATGGTGGTTACCCTGGCGGCGGCTTTGGTGGTTTCCCAGGCGGCGGCTATGGCGGTTATCCTGGTGGCTATGGTCGCCGTGGAGGCTATGGCGGTGGTTTCGGAGGTGCCTCTGCATCTGCATCAGCATCGGCTAGTGCCGGCGGTTTTGGCTACGGCAAATAATTTTAAATTAAGTAAATTTTAAACGAAATAAAATAATACCAAAAACGAAAGAAACTTCTTTTCATACAAAGCAAATCCAAATAAGTAAGTCGCACAAGCGAAGTTAAAACGCAAAAGAAATCAATGTCTTAATCCGGTTCTACGATTAAAAGTAATAAAATATTCGCAGTGAAATATTACTTTAAACGACAAACGTCACGACTCAGGAATACTTTGCTCTACCCTTAAATGCAAAGGAAATGTTATCTATCTTCCTTCTTTCTTTTGATCTGTGGTTTCAAGTGACTTCGATCTATTCAACGAACTTAAGAGAATTCATTGTCCAGGAAGACCGTTTTGGTCGAATAAGGCTTAGGCAACCCATATCGTACAGATTAGGATTTATCTACACATCAAAGTGATATTTACACAAATAATATGAATATATATAATATATATTACGTAATGGTTGCATTTTCAAGAGCTTGCTAATTTAACAAAATTAGAAATAAAATGTTTATCTTTAGAAATATATTTTAAAAATTTGTAGTAAAGAGTTCAAATCGCTGTCATTGATCACCAGCTATTTTTTTTTTCTCAGCCCTCTTATCAAAACATAAATATGACGAAAACTATTTTTTTATTTTTATAAGATAAACATTGTTCAAAAGATTTTAACTAAAGGATTCAGCTTCCATTATTTTTTTTTATTTAAACAATTCTTGCGTCAGAAATAACAATTCTTGAAAGAAATGGTACAACAGCTGATGTGCGTCTGACAAGATAGATGGTGTTGCAAAGAACCCAGTGCACAGCAAAGTAAATATGCAGGAAAGAAACCACTGCTATTTTTTGCGCTTAGAAATATGTTTGAGTCGATTTTGAAACCTAATGGATGCCATTAATTAGCAGGCAATAATGGACTGACTGACACTGGACTGCTTTCCATCTAATATCAGTTATAACTGGTTTTTTACGTTTTTGTTTTGGGTTTCTTTTTGCAGACAGTCTTATACTGCAGCATATAAGCAAAGAATAGAGGACTACTATATTCATTAATACCCTTAAGGCAGCAGCGGATCGGAAGACCCAAGGCAACCTAGGGAATATCCATCATCCAAGTATTGACCCAGTCGAACACAACACGCGACAGAGCCAAACAGACGGCGCAAAACAGGGTTCGTGGGAAGGCTCTAGTAGAGGCCTAAAGTTACCAAGCGGAATACGAAGGAAAAAAAATATATATCCGTTAGCAGCCTAAAAAAGTAAATATATGGTTTGGCAGGCTACAAGGTCTCAAGTTATATCTAGCGACATTATGCGATTATTTAACGAAATGAAAACGAAATGCATTTTATGCGATTTCGCCGTTCGTTGTCCTTACATTTAAATATCAGTATTTAAATGAATTATTTATGAATTTAATTTTAAGAAATTCATTACTGTCAATATTAAATTCTTGAGTACTAGTCACTGGTACTCGAATATTTTATTTATTTATTGTGTTCTCAACTATTATATTAACATATATTCAAAACCCGTGTGTTATATTTAACAAATTATTTTTTATTTTGAGCAATTCACGAAAAAGTATGAAAATGCCAAGTGCAAACCACACTTGTAGAATCATGGGAAGTGATTCAACCCACAACAATTTGGTGTTGAACACGAGTGATATCGGAAGATGGGTATTTATGTCGAAAATGCTTCTTGAAAGACATGATAGAGAGATATTTTTGTACCGGATTGTTACTGAAGACGATATGTTGATATACAACAATTGCCCCAATCAGATAAAGTACTATGCTTAGCCTGCTGAGCCCGTTTTATTCCAGATTTAACAAGCTGATAACGCTTGACCCGAGATAAGGTTAAAATATAATCTAGAAACACCGAATTCGTAGATCTAACCCCATCCGCAGTATTCTCCAGACGTTGCTCCTTCTTACTATATTTTTTAGTAATTTATAGTTGAGCCCAAAGAGCGTTTAAGTAATCAAGATTTTCTTAGGCAAATACTATCTTTCCGTTGACGTAGCCAGTGCTAGACCAATGCACCAGTGCTGCGCTGCGGAATCGAGCCACTGAGCTTAGTTCTTTGATACGAGAAAAATAATTATGGTAAATCCCAATTTACACAAAACCCGTGCTATCAAAACAGATGCAAATATCGTAATATTTTTTTTATTACTAACTTGTTGTTTACTTAGGAACTTAATCGATACAGTGGCGGGCAACAGTTTGATCAAAAAACTCAAATTCATTCAGAGATCAATTTGAAGTACGAGTAAGGAAGGGAACCCCCAGCAAAAGAATGCTCAGTTCATGAAAAAAACCAAAAAAGTCATGGTTTGATGAACGTTTAAAATAGCATTTATATTTGAGCACCATCCAAATCCCAAGTGTCTATATAACCTGTACGTATGAGGTCAAGGTTAATATATCTATGACGTAGTTGTACAAAATTGTTTTTATAAAAAAAAAATAATAATTATTCAAGTTCTTAAGTTGTTGTTCTTTTTTTTCTTTTTTTGTATTAACTTTAACGGGCATTGCGTCTTTGACGATAAACGTTGGAAACGACATTGAAAGATACACTCTACACACTTGAAATGTCGTGGTACAACGCTAAATATATACAGATCAAAATTCAGTTCTGTCCGATTTTGTGGCTAGCCAGATGTAGTCTAATTCGGAAACTTCACGAGTTTAAACTCTTTAAGTAGATTATGCTTTAAGCTTTTTAAAAGCTGCTCTCAGCGATTAAACAATGAATCAGTGAGTCAAGTTTCAGTCATGGAGAGGCTGAGAATAGAATTAAGGCAACCAAGTGTGGCGAATAAGTGCTAATTTGCTAATTATTGTCGGTAGAGAATTTATCTTAAACATAAGCCACTGTTATTTTAAATCAAACAAAAAAATAAATACTTTAGCATGACGCCTTTTGGTTTCCCAGAAAGAATAGTACATTTAGTTTATTTTATTTGGATTCAATAGGTGCACTGTCACTTTGTTTTTGGAATAATTTATATTATGACTCATTGATAAAAGCCATGGCAAAGGCCGTTTAGCAAGCATATAAACAATTTACAGCACAAAAATGTGTGCTCTTATTCTAACTTTTTTAGGGAAGTGAATAATAATAATAGTGGTTTCTGATTACGTACAACATACTTTTCTCTGGTATTTAACCACAAGCCTTTTTGTTGCTTATCACCATAATATTATTCACATAATTGCTTCAAGGGCAAAGTATGGAGATATCTCCATTAATAGCTCTGATCTAAGAAAACAGGAACCGACTGTTTATAGCCGAAACCGAACGGCGGTACCTTTAATGAATAGAAATTTACTTAGGCGAGAACGATAGCAATCTGCTTTTTTTTTATAATATATGTTTAATTTATGTCTGTCTACCAACAATAACTACATTTAAGGCTTACATTGAAGTTGGGTTATTTGGTAAATTTATATTAATTATATGGGATTATAATAACAATGACTGACTGTTATTTAAAATATATATATATTTAAAATGTTTCGAAACGGAAGATTAAGTCAGGCGGGTGGAATCTCTTAAGCCTCCGTAGTTGAGTGCTGTTGTCAAGTAGCTGTACTACAAGTAGGTTGTCATGGTTCTCCATGACATATACCTCTGGCTATAGGCGCTGATTGTGTTTTTTCGATAATGGGCACGTTGAGATCTGTATAAAGGACGGATCACTATTATGCGCAGTACCTTAGATTGAAACGCTTCAATAAGTTTAGTGGCCGTGGTTCCCCAAAGTTGGATACCGTATGTCCACATTGGTTCAAGGATCGCCTTGTAAATCAAAAGTTTATTGCGTGTGCCAAGTCTTGATACAGGTCTGAGGAGCCAGTACAGCCGTTTGAGCCTCTCTTTAAGCTGGAATGTTTTGTTTGTAAGATGAGCCCTCCAGTTTAACCTGCTGTCCCAGGTGAGGCCCAGGTACTTAGCGCTACTTGCAGTGGATAGTGTCTGTGGACAGAGGAGTTGTCGGTCGCAGCGTGTATACTACTTGAACAGACTTGTTAGTGTTAATTGCTATACTCCATTTAGTAAGCCACGGTTCTAAGGGTGGCAGTTGTGATTACAGTTTTTCAGAGGCTACTATTGGATTGCAGTCTAAGGATAGAAAGGCAGTGTCGTCGGCATAGGTGGCTGGAAGACAGGAATCCAAGTTGACCACCGCAAGGTCAGCAATGAAGAGGGTGTAGAAGATAGGCCCAAGAACGCTGCCTTGCGGTACCCCTGCCAAAAAAGGCTTCAAATCAGACTCCGCGTCATTGCATCTCACCAAAAATGTTTGGTTCTGGAGATAACACATTAGTACCAGGTAGAATGGCGTTGCGAGTGATTTTTTAAGCTTGTATAGCAAGCCTTGATGCCAGACCCTATCAAAAGCTTGTCGGACATCCGTTCACATAATATGTACACTTAGTTCATAAATATTCAGATATGAATGTTTTTTACGTTCGCATTAATTCGCTTGATTCGGCAATTTTATTCAACAAAATAAATTGCTGCTTATATGATTATTCAACATTTGGGAACTTTGGCATTGGCTTTAAGGAAATAACATTATTAATTTTGCACTAAGTGCATAATATATAAAAATGTAATGTATCAAAAAACCAACAAAATCTCTCTCCCACAGAAATACGTAATTTGTTCACTTGTTTTCTTTCGATTTATTTAAAGATTTGAAAACTCCTAACGTATGAGGAATAAACTAATTTTTAAAGACAACAGTCCCCTACAGTTTGATAGCCCGCTCTTGCAGTGCTTCTTCTGAAAATCAAATCATCCACTTTTGGCTTTATAACCGAGTAGGCATTTTTTAGACGCTTTTCATTTTGTTTGTTTAACAATATTACTAAACTGAGTTTGTTTTTAAAGATATTGCGTCAAAAAGTATTGTATTTTAGTTGGTCGAAGCAATATGTGAATTTAATCCCTTGGAGCAAATCCGTTAAAAAATTCGTTGTTAATTTTTCAAAATATTGTTATCGAAGCTTTACGTTTTCGCTGATTATTTTGTTTTTTATTTTAAAATCTTTAGTTCGTTTGTCATGAAAACTTCAATTTCAACTTCTTCAAGTTTATTTTTATGTTGATGTCTTCAATTTAAGTTCTCAAGTACTGAACAAAGGATTGCACTGCGAACTAATAAGGAAAATAATACAAGCTGTTGCTACTAGAGTAGTAGTGTCATTGTGAAATTTTAAACAAGATTTTATCAAAATAGTGCTCTGTGCATCTAACATATCTTCATAATAACTCGAGAGATGATGACTGAAAAAATAGCAAATAAATATTTTAAATATAAAACAGACTGGTAAAAATTGTTATGATTTAAAAAAAAAAAAAATAATGTAACAATAATAATAATGCTGTTTCTCACAGTACAGTGAGCAAAATCTAAGCATAAGTTTCTTATATTAACGCAATTTATACTTTTCTTCCATTCTGAATAATTTTAAATGATTATAATTACTTTAAAACTATCATTCACTTAATAAACACATTTTAACTCTTGGTGCAGCGAATGAGAATCCTAATGAAGTTGAAAAAATTATAACAAATACATTTATGAAATTATACCCGCTTTTTTTCAGTTACTAAACAAAACTTGTTTTGCGCTTAACCCCTGGATTGAGATAATTATTGCTTTGAGTTCGTCAACCACTTCAATGGAAATTTTCTATACTACATGACGTATACAAAGCATTTCAACGAAATTCACACATTCCAAGCGAATTTGCGTCTATTATTTACACGTAGAGAGGAGAACACACCCATTTTTGTACCTTAACTCCACCTTCATCTTGCTGTTGGCGTTACGTGAGACGACGTCATCAACTCGGAGATTTAAATCATTTTACTTAAATTCAAATAAAGTGTTAAATATAGTGTAAAAACTTGAAAACAAAACATGTATTTGACAAGGCGAAGTACGTATAACAAATAGGATTACTATTTTAATATATCTATTTTTTAGATTAATATTAAAAGTCTTTCAAATATTTATATTTATTATCGGTATAAGAACTTTTTTTTTAAGCTTCTGCGACTTTCTAAGCCAAATGTCAATCTATAAATGCAACACACAAACTTTCTCAACCTCATCTTGTTTAGCATCGATGTGTCAAAAAATACGTCTCGATTTATTCAATAGTTACATAAGAAAAACTGCATTAAATTTGCGAAGCTTTTAGTTAATATTAAATTGACAATCACATGCGGACGCTTCGTTTTTGGACCGTCTAAGGGCCATATTCAAGATTCAAGTCGAAAGTGAGTAGATTCGGAATTTTGTATTATTTTTACACATTGTGTACTTTTAAGTATTTTATTGCTCACATCTTAGTTCTCCCACATGCACTGCTTATTTAACAGAAATACTTTATTTAGCAATTAATTTTTTTAAATATTTTGTGTTTCGAAGCGATACAAAAGGGAGAAACTCAATAAACTGGCTATGAAGGAGTTATGCGAGCGATGAGGTAGAATTTTATCAACTCTGTGGCGGTGCAAGGGAATATCATAGCCTGTGTGCTACTAAAACCATATAATTATAAATAAAAAACCAGTTTTAAATAGTTATACAAAACGACAAAGTATCTCCCATTATGCAATGCTTTGCATTTTTTTTATTAATAGATATTAAATCCAAAACTAGAAGATTACTACTATATGCCATTTTGTGAGTCATCAAGCAGTGGAATACAGTGCCTACCACAATAAATAAAACCACAAATTAACAATATCACACCTAACTCCCCCCCTAATTTGGGTTATTAACAGCATATTGGTTGACGTAAGTTTATCAAAAATTAAGTGATCAAAACAAAGGTAGGTGACGGAAGTGCTGTACCAGGTAGTGTTAATTCAATGGAAAGATGTACGCAAAATTAAATTAGTGCATACGTTCAGTAGACGCCTTTTAAGTCGCCGTAATCGTAATAATTAGTGATTAGCGTTAAAGTTTTGGATCTACAGGCATGCCTATAAAACCTTTAGCACTTCGGGTCTAGGCTACAGAATCAATAAGATATTCAAAAGTGACAGTTCAAGTCAACAATACTCGGTCCAACTTTAAGTTTTATTTATCAAAGAAATTATACATTAACAATCATGAAGTGTACAATTGCCATCGTCCTGATCCTGATCTCTTTGTGTCAGTCCGCACCAGCGCCGTCTCAAACCAATGCAAACACTGGCACCATTTTCTCACAAACGGATATAACCGGCGAGCATCTGCGACCAAAGCGTGCCAAAGGCGACTATTACCAAGGGGACTACTTTATTTGCTATCCCAGTAGCGCTGTATATGGTTCGGTTGGTGGCTATGCTCCACCACAACGTCGTTCTGACGACGTGGAAAATCGCAGAGTGCACAATTATTTCGATATCGATGCTCGCAAAGATCGTGCTGATAGAGAACGTGCGGCTTATACCGACAGTTTTGGAAAATAGGCCGGAAATGCCATATAATGCATTCATTTATGTGCACATTCATCATTTAAGAAAACATGCAGGTGTAGCTTTAAGCATAGCGCATTGCTTTATTATTTATTTGAATATTTATTATTATTTATTATAAAACAAAAGAAAAGAAATAAATGTGTAAAAAAGTTAAAAACAAATTGAAGTATCTTCTGATGTAGAGAAAATGCTGATCCGCTGGATCAGTGGAGAAGCCTGCCTAACACGCTTCGCTACTAAGTTCCAGCAAGAAGCCGCAGGCTAGTATATGGAAAAGTACGTGATAGATCGATGAAATGATAAAATTGGTTTTGTTGAACCACCATAGAACCACAAGCGGTAAGAGGTGCGCACTAACGTTCCAGGTCTATATTTTCTAAACATATTTTGCGTTACTCGGCGGTTAACTCATCCCACTCTAAGTAGTGAACGTTAAAGGCATTCGTAATATATTGATTTTAATCTGAAACTTGTTTATCTATTTACCCTTAATCCAACGACCATCGATTAAATTAATACTTTCGATTTTAATGTCTTGTCAAATGAGACAGGCCTGACATTTTTATTATTAATTTAATAAATGTTATCCAGTGGCGGAACAAGCAAATTATTGCAATTCCATGTGGTAGCGCGTCCGGGGATTCCGATATGGCTGCGCCTCTGGCTGGTATTCCGATTTAGCTGCTATCCAAATCGTATGTAGCTGTTAACCCACGAATTGAACTACGGAATGACGAGACAATTTGCGGGTGACGCATATGCATCGCTCTGCCAGGCTTGACTTACGATGACACCTTAAAAGTTAATCACTTTCGGTGGATTTTTTTTTTAATCCAAGACAACTAAACAATAACGTTTATACTAGGTAACCTTAGGTGACTTATCAAATGAATGCAGCTCCTATAAAAGCATCAATGCGTCTCTAGGCATATTCAGTAGGCATTTGAATTCTAACCGGGATCATTACAGCAGCCAAGTAAAGCAACGAAATGCATATTTTTACATTTGCCTTTTTAATTATGAGTGCATGCGTCCTGATGGTTTATAGCCAGGTTCAGACTGCCGAGCAGTCACAGGCTGAAGCACTCTTGGAAGCAGACTCATCACCAATGGACCATGAAAACGTCAATGCACGTAAGGTACGTGGCTACGGATATGGCAGATATGGACGTGGTGGTTGGGGCGGTGGATATGGACGAGGCGGTTTCGGTAGATACGGCGGATATGGCGGCTACGGTGGCTACGGTGGCTACGGTCGCTATGGTGGTTACAGACGTGGTTATTGGGGACGCTAAAATATCGTATAACGTATTGTATATATAAGGTATCGAAAAAAAAAAAGTTTAAATAAAAATCTATCGAGCATCAAAAAAGTTGTTTTGCATACTTTTAGGCAGTTCATTGAAATAAGTTCGTCACCTCAGTCTTTCGATACATACTCCCAACTTTGTGATGGGGTTTCACACTCACTTGGTCGAACAATTTTCTGCATAAGCTATTTTCGCTACACTCTCTTCGGATGAGTTGGCCCCTCAAGTCAACGGCGACTACCTTGAGACATTTCACACCTTATTTACTTTTAGCATTAGGCTAAAAGTGTTAAGTGCTTATAAAGAGATTACCAAACTCTAACAATGCGCCTTTTTAGCCTTATTTTCGGATTTTGTTGTGATAAAAATATAAAACTTTACTTTAAAATCGGTTGAAGTACAAACGTGCTCTTTGCACACCGTTTATGTTTATGGCCAAAAAAGAAAAATGAAATGAAGACTCTGGCATCTCGCTCCGCGTACGGGTGCCCAGCTGTAAAAGAAAGTTTCGTTCGAGTGGCATAAAAAGCGATTCCAGTTAGCCGGAAGCAAACAGTCGGTCAACGGAATCGTAACAAAAATGAAGTATTTTTGCCAAAGTGTTGCCAAATTGATGATAGTGCTTGTATTGGCCTCTTGCTGCCATGCACAGCCTATTCAGGAAGGACAGAACGAGCGGGAAAAACGTCAAATGAAGGGCGGCACTGCTGCGGAAGCTGATTTGAAAATGATATCGGCAGCCACTGCAAATGGAACACCGGCTGTAGCTACAATGGCATCCGGTCTGCCTATGTCTATGGGATTGGCTATGGCAATGCCTACAATGCAGTTGCCACTTAACCAGTTGGCATTGAATGCGGTTAATATGCAAATGGCACGCTATCCCAACTATCCTGGTTTCATATACGGCGGTGGAGTTCCGTCGGGGCCACTTGCCGGTGTTCCTGGCTTGCAAGCAAACATTGCAAACAATTTTCCGAATTACGATCCGAATGTGCCTGTAGCACAGAACGGTTTTGGATTTGGTCCTAATGCTGCAGCTGGATTTATGTACGGAAACATGTATCCCAATACACAGCTTAATGGATTTGGCCAACAAGCTTCAGTTGACAATTTCGCAGCGCTAAACAATATCATAAATATGGCTAACGCTCAAGGTCTTGGGGCTGGAACAGTACCAGTGCCGGTGCCAACAGGGTTATACCCAGCACCAGGTGCCGGAGGCTTGGTGACACCACAACAGTTATCACCTTTCGGTTTTAGTGGAGCACTCTTGGAACGCATGAACGCGCATAGCAACATGAACGCCGTAAATGCTCCGGCTTTTTAAACAAAAAATACTGTTTTTTTTTAACTTTCAATTTATATTATTTATTTATTTATTTAGTAAAATATAATTTATGAACATTTTGTAAATGTATTTTAGTATCGTTTTATCCAACTCTTTGAAAATGGATACAGGCAATGTAGGCAACAAGAGGATTTCATAGCGTACAACACGACCTTCCCGTATTTTCGAGAGGGAAACAAAATAATTTTATCTAATATTTTCTGATGATAAGAAAAACGAGGTTCCAATTATTCATTAACTGAATTGTTAGCTATACTCTGCATATTTTGTTTCTCTCAAGACTTTTAGTGGACAATGGGTGCAACTATAAACTAACTTTTGAGCTGTTACGATAAGATAATATCCGACCTAATCAAAATAATTTGTATGTTTGGTGTTGTTGTATTTATTTGCTTGCGATATGTAAGGTCTCTTATTCCTAAGGCATCTGTTATGGCTGATTTATATAGTATTGTATACTAATTTCCCACTTTCGACTCCGCTGTGCGTGCCTCTAATTCAATTTTATGAACTCCTGGCAGAGACAATATCTCTGTCGTTTTAATCCATTATATGCATCTAGTTGAACAATCGCTTGCGTTAAGATACAAGCTTCAGACGCACCTTCATGGTGACAAAACATTCTAGAGGGATAGCTGGCTCCCCCAGGGAATAACCTTTAAATATTATTAAAAAAAATCAAACCCATAATCTACATCCTTTTTGATATGCTTGTTGATGTACCATTGGAATTTTATGATAATTAATTATTAATAATCGATTCAACTCGCTTATTTTTCAAGGCACACGTGTGATCGATTAAAAAATTTTTGGCTTAAATTATTTTAGTTCTTAATTTGAGAAAAGGTAAATTTTAAGTTTTATTTAATGTGAATTTGCTAGCCTTCAACACTGCGCCCCGGCATTCTTTTTTACCTGCCCATTCACTTAAACATTACCCATTCAACAAAAAGATAAGAGGGCGCTGAAAACCTTGAAAAAAAACCATTTAAATTAAAACATTTCTTCCTGTTTACACAATACAAATTTTGGAAACACATGGCACAAGTTTCTTGAATTGCTCAGAAAACCTAGTAAAACCCATATAAAGCCAAAAAGGATTTTTGAGGATCCGCGCACCGCTTCTGCCTATATAAGGCGCAACAGAGTCCAGTTCAACCCTGCCAAATTTTCATTGGACATTCTGTCAACTTCAGTGTAAGATGATAATGTGTTTACTTAAAAATATTCAGACGACTGATGTAAATATATTTAAGTTGCAAGGGCAGTGCCTTATAGTGGTTCTCGTATTATTGATTCTTAGTTCAGAAGTGAAAAGTACTTATTCCTTGACTTGGTTGACGCTAGCCAATGCCAACCTTGATGCTAATTTGGATCCACTTGTTTGGTCGCAAGCTATTGTGCAGGATTCCGTGCGAAGGTATAAAAAGACATCCGCAGTTTTAAGCCCAAAACCCAGACCGCACTCAGATTCCAGCAGATACCAGATGCAAAGACAGTTTACTCGGCATTTCATCAATAAATCTAATTATAATAAATATTTGTGGCAGCGAATGAGCTTTCCACATCTGAAAAGTTCGAAAAAAAAAAAAGTTCCCTAGCCCTAGCTGGAATGGTCAATATTTGACTTTTCGTAATTATGGAAACAATGGCCGAGAACAACACAATTCGTTGAGACGTTTGCGAACTCGCCACACCCTACAATAAATTTACGGAGCTTTCTCGCCCCGAATACTTTTTTTAATTTGGTTTAATTTAATAAATAAATTTTATAAAAATAAACAGCGATTTATTATTCGAAACCTGTTAGATGGAAGTATGCCATCCCAAAACGAAAGTAAGGCGATCTGAAAAGAAAAATTTGTAAAAAATTTGGGAAATTTGGTTTCCTTGATTCCGTTTCGCTAACTTTGAGTATAAAGGTGAACTACGCTCCGGCAGTTTGTTCACCAACAAATAAATCTTAACGGCCAAATTTCGATTTGTGAATTGCAATAGAATCTACATAATTTTGGAAATGAAGGAAAACTGGCGATATAATATAGATCTGACGGTGTCCAAGACAGTATTGTCTATCAGGAGCTACTCCCCTATAGCCAAATTCTCTATTCGCTCGGATGCGACCAAGAATTAAACAGTCTGAAAAAAATCGATTAGTATGCAGAGGCTGGCTTTGGATAATATTCGACAGATTATAGTTGGCTTTTATAGGGATAACACGGTTCGAGAGTTCTTATGCATACAGTCCAAACTTAGCACTAAGTTATTCATTTTTGTGACTGTTTATAGCGAACAATTTGGGTGGGAACTGGGAACTCTCTCACAGAAGTAGAACAAAATTATTTTTAAGATGATTTGACAAAGATCGGATCGGCCTGTATATACTTAAAAGTAATACTTTTTTTAATTTTGGCAATTTCGTGACACATTACAAGGCCCATTGATTTACTTGTGGATGAGTATGAAGGTTATTGATATATTCTTGGTGGGCTTAGTATTCACGACCAAATATATGCTTTTGGTTATTAAAGCTCTACTGTCGGCTGAAGTTTAAATCAGAACTTTATTGTTATCTACAGCATAGAATGGATTTGGTATTGGCACATCGGTTACTATTTTAAAAAGGCTAAAACCATGTCCACCAAGATTAAGGTAACCATTCAGTACATTATAGTTGTTCTGGTATCTGATATCTTCTAAAAGCTGAGAATAGCGTATGACAACAACAAAATTGTCTACCGAATTCTCTGTAAAAACTTTGGCTTTTTTGCCTCATCGATAACTTCTATTGATACTATCTCTCATTTCACGTTTTAAAAATTTTAATAAATCAAGAAATTTATTTCATAACGGAAAAGAAATGAAAAAAACGTAAAGAATTCAATTAAATCATTTGAATGTATTAAGAGCAGTTCTAAGCAATGTAAAAAAATGTATGTTTATTTTTATTTATTTAATTTTTGTAATATATAAAAATTTATTATTGTGTTTGGTCTACAAAATATTTTAACTCAACTAAATATAATGTAATTATGTTGTGTAAGTGTAACTTCAAATAGTTATAAGTTAGTATAAAAAACTAAATAAAAACGAACCCATAAAATAAATAAAATAATTATAAATTTTTTATGATTTTGGTATTACATTTAACGGTAGATAATATTGTTTTAAATATTATTAATTTGTTTTAAATTGACAATTGCGTCTTACGGTTAATAATAGTATATAGGGTTATACTTTCAGTATACTTTCATCAATTTTTGGCTATAGTGCTGCTTAGGTGAATTAAATAGTATTATTTTTAATTCCAAATGAATAACCAGATAGAGGCCTTTGTTTCCGTGTAAAATAAATAGCACTTGTCTACTTAATATTTGATATAATTTTACACCCGTGAAAATATCTAAGAAGGGATTCTATAACTTATTCGACGTTGTTTTCAAATTGTCCATACGCTGGAATGATATTAGATATCAGTGCATGCAATTATTATAAATATTCTTGAAGTTTTTGCTGAAGTCTGATCAGAGTGGGGTTCCCGACTTCTACCTATATTTGTTACATACACTTTTGTACCTGATTTGGTTTTTCTCCACTCTAATACATATATACCATATAATGATTTTTTTTTTTTTGTATTACTACCAGATTTCCAGCAAGGTCAATAAAATTACATTATAACTCTTCGTTAGCAACATAATCGTATGAACATTATCAAGTTCCAAGATAACAACAAACATAAACACAAATGTTATGTAACATCCCATGCATCTAAAGACCTAAGCAAACCCAGACTGAACCATCGGGTAAATGTTGACACACGCACAATATTGGCCATTTTTGCCAAACCCAAAAATGATTGAGGGGTCTTGACGAATCTATGAATGAAAGTAAATTTTGGTTAGAAATTATGATGCGAAATGTTTATAATAGCAATTAGCACATGACCGATCACTTGAGACCTCCAAGCATACCTCCATTTGTAGTTTGTTGCCCCAGTAGTGCCCGACGCCAAGCAACTAGCAATATAAAAAGCATGAATGTTGAAGTCGGACGAGTAAGTACAAAGCGTCTATCGCCGCCAAAGCAACGGATTTACCAATTTAAATTCAATCAATAAAAATGAAGAACCTTAAGTTTTGCTGCTTTATTGTGTTAGCCATGTGCTTGTATAGTACTAGAGCAATACCTGTGGATACTTATGAAGCACCCGCCGAGGACAATGTATTGTTAACGCTAGGGGATGTGGATGCAGATGCAAAAGTGCAAGAGGCAGATGAAAGACCAGGAGAACGATTTGCACGCGGACTGGGTGGCTTTGGTGGATTGGGCGGTAAATTTGGCGGCTTTGGCGGTCTGGGTGGATTAAAGAGCGGATTCGGTGGCCTCGGTCATGGCTTCGGCGGTGGTTTCGGAGGACATGGCTTTGGCGGTGGCCTAGGCAGCTTCAAAGGACTCTTTAATAAACACTTTCGTTAGCCGCATATTTTTATTTAGTGAATAAATTTTAGTCAAAAAATTGGCCAATCTTTTAAAGTTGAAAGATGGGGTTTAATGCACCATAGTATTGCAGCGTTGCTTCCGTTGTTGTTGTTGAAGTGGCAGTGGTTGTGGTGGTGATATCTATTCTCCTGCTGTCCGCCGTTCGTTTTGATACCAAATAAAGATGTTTAAATGCCTCGCTTGTGCGCAGCCTCATCTGGTCAGCAAAGCGCCGCCATAATTGAAGTGGTCTGTTAATTTTTACTATTTAAAACACACTAAAGGTTATGCATAATCTTATGTATCTGTAAGTAACTACCTGCCGGAGGAGCCACAAGCGCATCGTACTCTAAGTCATCCAACGTTTTGGATAGCCTAAAAGCGCTCCAAAGCAGCAGTATGCAAATTAAGAAGCGTTGCGTCATTTTGGAGCCGCTACAACAAATGGCCATGCAGTTATAGCCGCGGCTACGTTTTAAATACAAAAACTTTCACGTAATAAATCGCCGTATTTTAATCTTTCTTCCAAAGATGCCACATCCAAAACTTATGCACAACATAAACATTTTTATTGAAGGCAATTGGGATTGGCAAGAAAATATCACAATATTACGATAGGTCATAAACAAGCTTTTAACCGTAGAAGCCACCGTATCCCCCAAATCCACCAACACGATAGCGGTTTACATAACGTGTACGTGTGATGACGCGGGTGCGTCCAAATCCGCCGCCATAGCCTCCACCGAAGCCACCATAGTAATATGGCGGTGGAGGAGGTCCAAAAAATGGAGGTGGTCCAAAGTACTGGCGCGCTGTACGTGCGCCTGACTCCTCACTCTGGTCAGTCTCACCCGCTAACTGCAGTGGACTCAATTCAATCATCTTTTCCTGCTCCGCGTATCCACAGCAGTAGATTGCGGCGGAGATCAACAGCAACAGTACCACTTTAACGTACTCCATATTACATCTGGCTCGGCACAAATTGCCTTAAGAACTAAATATTTAACACAAAAGTTGCCGAAATTTATACTCAAAAATAAAGTTGATGATGATTTATATTATAAATATAGAATTTTTTGTCTATTCCCAGCAAACACTATAAGCTCAAATCCAATTAAGATTTGTTTAATGGTTAGAAATACAAACAAATAAATAAAGTGGCTTATTTTGCAAACTCAATCTTTGCGGCTTGCGGAAGTTGGGAATATAAAAGGCAGTACTTTTGAAAACGAATACAAAAGCTTCATTTTTCAAAGATATATTGTTTGTAATGGGTGTTTTTTTTGACAACTTCATTTTTGGCATCACTGTTATGAACAGCAGACAGCTGTGCCTGGTGTTTCTGTCAAACACCTTAAGTTTACTCTATAAATTAACAATGAATCGGCCAATAAACGAATTAATCAATTTGATTATAAAAGTTAGTGGTTGCTAAGGCAAGTGTTATTTCTCAATTCAGTCAACTTATTTCTGGTTGACTCTCAAGGAAGCGAATTATAAAAACTTCTTTCAAAACTTCTTTGCCAAACACCCATGGTGGGGCACTAAATTGACAAATCCGAAGGGAACCTACTGATTGTCGAAAAATTCTAAACTTGATAGACTTTATTGCGCACCCTGGAATTCCACAATCACACATGCGCATAATGGAAATCTTTGGTCTTAACTCAGACTATTCTCCAGTTAAAGTAACATATAGTACAATAGCTCATATGTTCACAAAACCACATAAAGTTATCTCCGCAAGTACGGATTTAAATGCGTTTACAAGCTGTTTGGAGACAGCTATCAGCCTGGATATCGCGTTAAAAACTGGTGAGGAGATAGACTATGCTGTGGAGCTTCTTACAAGTAAAATCCATCAAGCCAGCTATATATATTCGAAGACAAATGCAAAATAATTACAATTTGGCAAGAAACTTTCCACCCTGCTAATAAAAGACTATTTAACAAGTCTGCATCTGAACTTAAGAAACTGCTTTCATCTTAAAACAATTGATCTAGAGCTACATTCGTGTAATCGTAAATACAATCTATGGAGAGCAACAAAATATCTGAAACGACCTGCAAAAAGAAATACAATACGTCGAAAAAATAATGGCACGTGGTGTAGGTCTGATGATGAACCATCTGAAACATTCACACAACATCTGCACTCTGTGTTTTAGCCGATAACTCCCTGCTAGACAGAGAAGTAGAAAACTTTCTTCAGTCACCTGAAGTGACAATTAAAATTGATGAAGTTGCATCACAAATTAAATGCTTAAATAACAAAAAGGCTTAACCTTAAAGAGTCTACGACCAAAATGTATACGTCAACTTACACTCATATATTTAATGCGATTTTGAGAGTTGACCACTTCCCAAGCCAATGGAAATGATGATTCTCAAATCAAACAAGGCAGAAAACGAATTGGCATCGTACCGTCCCATAAGTTTGTTGTCAATATTCTCGAAAGTATTTGGAAAAATACTCTTAAAGAGGAGTTGCCAATCTTGGACGAATTCGCAATCATTCTTGAACATCCGTTCGGATTCAGAAGCGTCCACGAAACCGCTGAGCAATATCACAGGATTAAATACTGTACTTCAACAAAAAAAAGGGTCTTCTCCACCGTTCCTCATAAAGGCAGGCTTTCCACAAGGAAGCATTTTGGGACTTGTTTTATAAACCCTGTTTACAGCCGATTTGCCTGTGTAAAATATCTTGGCTTGTATCTTGTTCGCCGACTAACGTGAAAAACCATATCAACACAAAGATGATAATAATAATTAAAGATGTAATCAAAAAATACAATAATAAATATGTCAATAGATTGCATAACCATGGAAATAATTTAGTCTTAGTTTGGTAAATAATAAAAACAATATAAAAAATTAAAGAAGACTGAAAAGAATCCTGGTTCTCGATCTCGCAAAAAGTTAAAAAGTTACACGATGTATATTAATTATGTAGTAGGGATCACTGGAAAACTACTACTTCTGTTATTGCAATTTTAATCATCAATTTTACTTATTGTCATATTTTAAGACAGATCGTAAATAAAATATGTATATATTATACAAAAAAATTCTGGTTGCGGGATAATTGTAAAATTTGATGTCAATATTGCCTAAATTAGACTGAGTGGGAACCAGAAACATTGCACGAACTAGAATTTTTACTAAATCGAAATAGGAACATCTTAAAAACCACCCTCTATATATATATATAACGAAACGAAAGGCGAAAGAGTTACTCATAGCCTCAAATGAACTTCAAAGTTCATGCCTTTGAAACTATCTAATACTCTGCAATAGTGTCAATTGCAGTATTTACACATTTTTTTAATGGGATGCGTAAGGAACCCTCTATTGGTGTATCCAAAATGTGAATTAAAAATTCGACGCACAGAGTATTAAATTCAATCGTTTAGGCGAGTGGTATGACAAACAATGTGTTTTCGAGGAATTCAATTTTTTTTTTTTTGAAAATTGAGACGTCAGCCTAGCATATGCATCATATTCACGAATTCACTACAATGGAACACTTAGAGTACCAATGAACACACTGAATGACTTTGTATTTTTGTTTATTCCCAATAAATACTGAACGCTTGAAAAACAAATCTCTTTGTGTTTGTAAACAAACCACAAACAGCATCGCCACAGTAGAAGCCTTTAAACACAAGACCGCCAAGTCATCAAACTCGTTTCGATTTGTTTTAGTTTATTTACAAACCTAAGGCCCATTAGTGCCCAGAGACTTTTATAGTCTACTAGTAGATATTTATTGCGTTTTAAAGGTTTATTAACCCAAGAAACCACCGCCAATTCCAAAGCCTTTAACTTTAAACTTGGCAATTCCAATACCGCCGCCATAACCGCCATAACCGCCAAATCCGCCAGAGCCCAGACCTAATCCATTGTAGCCATATCCGCCGTAGCTAGGTACCGCTTGCACAGCAGTTACTGTGGAAACCACAGGAATAGTGGTTATCACGGGCACTGTAGATACCACAGGTACAGGCTGTAAGACTGGTCCACCAATTAAACCGCCTCCGCCGCCGCCGCCAACTATACCGCCTCCTACTATGCCGCCTCCAATTACACCGCCACCAGCAAGTCCACCACCCAAACCACCGAAATGACGTTTTGCACGTGTAAGTCCATGTTCGCTGGCGCCGCTGCCGTTTGGCAAAGCCAACACCAAGTTTATCGTAAACAGAAAAATCACTATTAACTTCATCATGATGGGAAGTAACTTAAGTAGTGCTGCCGTCTCCGTACCCAGCCCGTTTGTTTAACTAACTGTGGCAGAGTCTTATTTATGTAAATCAATTAGAGGACTCCAAGTGCCAAAAGACGCTGCTGAGGAGCGCAATGTTAGCCTATCCAATTCACACATTGGACTCTCAAAAATGCGACACATTGTGTACAGGCGCACGTATGATTTGGTATTACCCCATGCCCATATTTCGCACCTAATCATTGCCAGTTCCAAGGCCAAGGGCTAACACTTCGCGAGAGCAACATTTGTACATCATGTGCGTGAGCTGCTTGCGAGTACTCATCAACAAATATTAGGCTTCAATTGTCGGTTTTTGGTGTTTCCCCTTTATATATAAGTAAAATATACGACACGAAGACTTTTCACTTGGTTGACGACTTTACGATGGATTTGACACATTATAATCGATGGCTGCTATATATAACAATCTGGTGCTGCATTTGGATGAGCCATGCGGTTTCCTTGCATGGTTATGGAGATGCAAGCAACATACAAACAATTCCTTTGATACAACAAGTTCCTGTCGTGCAGCAGGTGCCAGTTGTGCAGCAAGTACCAGTCCTACAACAGCCCTTGGCAGCACAATCTATTGGCGGTGCTGGTGCACTTCTTGGTGGCGCAGGTGCGGCAGCGGGCTTTGGCGGTGGGTTCAAGCGTTATCGGGAAACTTATAAAATACGTGCACGCGGCTTTGGGGGTGGCTTTGGCGCCGGTAAGTTCGGTGGTGGACTACTAGGCGGTAAAGCTATCGGTGCAGGCGCTATCGGCGGCGGTTTCCGTGCACGCTATGACAAAAGGGTATCTGGAGGTTTCGCTGGCTTTGGCGGTGGAATAGGCGGTGGAATAGGCGCCGGTGGCAAAGCAGGACTCTTTTAAAATTACCTAATATTGTAAATTATTTAATAGAAAAACAATTATATTTCTCCTATTTTACGATAGTTTTTAAATAAAACAAAATGAAAATAATACTCCTCGGCAAATGGCATCGTCTTGGTCATATTTGTACTATACTATTGATTTTTCCCATTTGCGGGAAGAGATGATTTTCTGTTTTAATAACAGGAAAAATTCAGCTAAGGCCGGTTGGACCGATAAATCATGCAGAGACTGATTTCGATGCTTCCAAAGTGTTGACCTCAGTATAGAAGACAAACGGCGTCCTCACCAACCTAAAAAGTTGGAAAATGGGGAATGCGCGGCTTTCCAGATCCAAGATACATATGTATAGTATATGTCAAACGCAAACTGAAACAATTTCAGTTCTGTTAAAAAAGGTATTGGTGGGTTTTGTTCTACTTTGCGCTAATCCATGGTTAATCCATTAATGGCGAATGTTGTCGAATTCAGCTGAATTCTGAATGACAAAGACATTTTACTAGTTGACTACTCTGAGCCTTATGTAGATGGAAGGCTACAAAATTACCCCGAAATACCCGCTTGTCTATAGCTAAATGATAGGAACGCAGCTAGAGAGGACTCATTTTATGGATATATTGTGTTTTAAAATTGCCAGAGTTATGGCTTTGTCTTTGTTGGGTGTCTTCTTTTTTTCTAATCTGTGATTCTATTAAGAATGTAAGCGATCACATGATATTAATTATTAAAAAAATTATTATTATTAATTAATATTTGCAACCAAGTTGTAGTACTCCTCTCTGCTGGTAGTGAGGTGAACAAGTTCCTCAGCTCTTCTTATTACAGCCCATTCTCTGATGTTGCGTAGCCAAAAGAGTTGCTTCCTACTCTGCCCTCAATTCTAACTTCCATAATGAGTTGAAGGAGTTGATATTTGGGGCCACGCTTTACATGAACAAAATACGCTGATTTTCTGCGTTTGATGGTTTTAAGAAGTTCCCTGCTTTTATTAAGTCTTCTTAGGACTTCCTTATTTGTAATGTGGTCGACCCAAGAGATTTTAAGCACTCGTCTGTATATCCACACCTTAAAACTTTCTAGCTTGTTCATCTGAGATACTGTCAAGATACAAGTTTCTTCTACATACATCAAGACAGATCATATTTAACAATTTACCAATCGTAGTCTCAGTTGAAAATTGAGCTGTCTGTTTGTGAACAGCTGTCTGAATTTTTGCGACATCTGATTTCTTGATCAGAGTTCCAATCAGTGTTTATCCATGATATTTGAAATTGTGAACTCGTTCAATTGGTGCGTTTTCAACTGTTATTATATAATTGTCATTGACAATTGAAATTTAGATTATACTTTTTACTGGCATCAACAACTCGCATAACTAACTCTTGGAGGTTTTATATGTTATCTGCTATCATGGTTGTATCATCCGCGTATCATACGTTGTTTATGAACTCTCCATTTATTTTTATCCCTTTTTCTATACAAGCAAGAGCTTCCGAGAAAATGGCTTCAGCAAACAAATTAAAAAGCAATGGTGACAACCATATCGTACTCCATTCATTGTTCCTTATATGTATTGAATGATTGCAGTACAAGTTCTTGAGGCAAATGATTATGTTCTTGTCAATATCCATTATATTTAGAAACTGAAAAGTTTGTCATGATTAACTATGTCGAAAGCTTTCTCGTAGTCGATGAAACAAAGGCAATACCTTACATATAATAAAAAAATTTTATTTTTTTAACAACAGAATCGGACGGAAAAAATTATTTTTTATTGCATGTATGCAATACTAATATCTAATATATATATTATATATAGACTTCCTAAATTTACCTAAAGTATGATCAGAATAACTAGAAATTTTGATGTAAGCATGTCAGTCTGTTTGTCTACATGAACGCCCAGATTTCAGATGTGGTAGCGATAGGGTAATCCAATTGTCAAAAAAGATGTGTTATGTTAGGGGCAACCGGCAACCAACAGTTTATAGATGGTCTCAAGCACCATGCCGAATCAAAATCGATTCTCTATATCATTGGGTCATGCGCTTATTTTTAATATTAAGTTGTAATTGATTTTTCTTTAACTCAAATGTTTTTAAGGCTTTCAATCGCTATATTATTTAGTCCTCATAAAGGGGAAACCATAGTTCGATTTTTTATATAGATACGTTCATTTTAGTTGGGCATTCGAATTTTTTTTGTATAGCTATGGTTAAGGGGAAAGCTTTATATTTATTATACTATGAAAACTATTTCTGATTGCTTCACAAAAAGAAACTGAACTTTACAATGCACTTTAAAGCGTTCTGCAGTTTTATACAGTTCGGCAAACCCCCAACTGCCAAATGGGACTAACTGAACACCCTGTATTTTTTGTTTTCGCATTGTTTCTTCATATTATTGCTGACACACGCAGAAATAACCACCACTAGCGCACGCGCTTACTCTCATTCTCTGCCGCTCTCGTTTGGTCGGACTCTATCTCTCTGAAATTTTTCCGACTCAGAGATGCGCAACGCATGGTATAATTATTAAAGGTACAAGTTGTGCTGGTACAAACAATCCTG
Organism: Chymomyza procnemis; assembly: GCA_035046065.1. NCBI lineage: Eukaryota > Metazoa > Arthropoda > Insecta > Diptera > Drosophilidae > Chymomyza > Chymomyza procnemis. The sequence goes on along the minus strand of JAWNOJ010000023.1, from coordinate 1,119,736 downwards.
TTTTTTTTTTTAACAGCTTAAAAAAAATCAATTGCTTAACATGCATTTCAACAATTAATAAAAACACTATTTCAAATGTGTTTACTTTCCCTTGAGCTATCTACTACTGTGTTTACCTTTAAAATTGATACCATGGCACCGCGCTTCTCACGCGTCACATGATATTCATGAACGAAAGAGACAACGCAAGAGAATATTTACTAAAGGTAAAAATTTTCGGCTTACCAAAATATTTTGCATTGTGTCCTGAAATATGGAACAAGATACTCTGTATGTCTGAACGTATAGACGACTTTTGGTATAAAGAGTAAAAGACGCAAGGAACATTTTTCAAAACTTAATTCTAGAATAATAAAGTTATTCTAATTTAAACAATCATAACTATGTACCTTATTTATCAATTTCAATTTAACACGACTTAAAACAAAATTATTATCTTTTTACACGATTTCATACAACATTTATTATTAATTATTATTGATGTGTTTGAGAACACAAGGGCTCGTTTTTGAAAACGAAAATTGAAACACCTTTGGGAAAGAGTTATGATCCGAACGCAATATTAATAAGGAACATTAAACGAAGTAAGATAAAAGCTACATATTTTCCGCAAGTACGAAATTGGTGAATTGTTTCTGTAGAGAAAAGGGTTGGTGGTGGTTTTAAAGAAGTAAGATATGATGAACCAGCACAACTAATTGCAAATTCATTTCAAGTAGACCCTGAACTTGCTAATAGGTGAGGAGGCTGTATCTATTACTATCCACACAAATTACCAAAATATTGAAAATGTTCATAAAAATAAAATTAATTAATATTAATACATTTTCAGGGCGTTCGACGGCCCAATGAATGTTTTTCGCAAAAACCACATGGTGGGTTTTGTCTTGATGCAAGCGATAGTCAGTCAGAAGTGTGCCAAATATCTTCAAAACTTTTTACTATCGATTGCTTTTCTAAGTATTACATTAATAGTCACTTTGTGATCATGCAATGTGGTTTTCTGTTTTGTGATGCTCAACCTCGGCAATATTATTTATCAATCGCGTCAGAGAAAACCACAAATTAAACGCGTTCTACGGTCTACGATAAAATATGGAACTTGTAGGCAAATCAGTTGACTCAAGGCGCTAGAATTTAGGTACAGGATGGAACACCGTGAATAATTTTCAATAGAGTAATAATTTATTAATAAATTTGTTACGTAAATACCAGATTAATATAACTTATATACAATAATACATATTTTCAAAATCTGCTAATAAGTGGTAACCATACTAAACTTACTAACAAAGTATTGTTCAATATTCAAAAAATGCGAAATATAATGACTCCATCTATAACATCTTTGAAATTCACATAGTAGGTTTTTATATGAGGTATTTTGCAAAACGCGTCTTTAATGTTCTAACTATGCGAACTTTTCCTAATTTTTATTTTTATGACAAAAGTTAAACAAAAAAACAAATATTTATCGAAAAGCCATGTTTACCTTAAAATAATAAAAAAAAATATATATATTGATTTTTATGTATTTTGCATTTGTTGTATTACAGAAATATCAAAGAAGCCATCCACAGGTAGTAGTAGTCGTGGCATTGTTTCGGTTCACTGTGTTTCGTTTTTAAGCAAAAAACAGCGATGTGACAACTAGTTCAATACTACCCCGAACCGGGATGTTCCACAACGATTTACGTTGGGGTTCTCATTTGCGCTCTTCGGAATATTTCAAATTGAGTCGCTGCAAGCGAAACGAACAAGTTCGGGCCGTCTAAACGGGCTATGAGCTATGGCCTGGCCAATGCTCCCTTTGAGGCCAGTCAGTCTGAGACAACGCGTCGCTGATACTGCGCGCATCAGGCTCGTTGGACTTCCCATGTGATTATTAAGAAACCAATTCGCAGTGAAAAAAGAAAAACCATTTTCACAACTCAAAAAAAAAAAAGGAAAGAGAAACGTGACGCGAAAAGTGAGTGGAAATTGAATGCATTGCCAGCCAAAAATAAAATACCTCACTAATTTCATACTGTTATTGCTAAATACACAGATAAACATATTTGCGTATGTAAAGCATATCTATCTGTCGTATTATTAAAATTGGAATAAATTGTGTTTCTGTTTTTTTTTTTACATGTGACTGTGCCTAACAAACAAATATTAATATATATAAATAAATGCTTTTGATTAAAAATAAATAGCTATGTGTATTTAGCAAATTGTTGTAACCAAACCCGATGTTTTGCGAAACTCCCTACTACGTACAGATACACAAATTAAATAGTCCCTTAAACAGCTTATAGATTGTTTTGTAAATTATGAAAATAGTTTTTGAATTAAATATTAAAACAAATCAAGCAATTAGCATTTATTGCTAATGTTTCCATTAAATCTTTAAGAAATTTTCCAATGTCAGCGCTCTCTCAAATCTGTTTTGCTTTTATTCTCTCGCTCAATTGTAAGTGTGACCAGATTTTAGGGGTAACTTTGATTGTCAAACCAGAAATAGAAATAAGGCAAAAAAAGTTATACTTTTTGTAAGCTAAAGCTCTTAGCACAAGTTCTATCCGCGAATGTTTTGTATTGTTTTGAAGCTGACTAAAGTTCAAACAAAAAAAACCTATAAAAATTAATACTTATCTCTACAGTTTAGTGTATAATTTCATAGAGATTCTGGATTTTTATGCACATAATGATAGAATCGGACAAGTTACATTTTATCGTTATATTCCTTTAGAGCTATGTATACCCTATATAGCAGCCGACGATGACGTTGTCTCTTTTTGAGATAACCCTGACATTTGACCGACCATCAATCTTATTTTTCTTAATTTATAATTGTAAGATAATTGTGAACATAGAATTTAAAATAAAGTATATTAAGTTAGTCGGTGTTGCCTGCGACTTAGTTTAGCCATTATGCAAATGCCAAGCTATTTTTATAAAAAGCGCCATTTTATTTTTTTGTTTCGGCTGTAGGAAACTAGAGCTACACCGTGCTAATGTGTGATTTGCATGTATCCGGGTGAAAAAACATGAACGAGTAGCTAACTTTACAATGTTAGTGACCTTTTCACCCGGACATCGTTGCTATTTCTGGCACGTGTCCAATAAAGATTTCGAGCGCTTGTTATACGCAAGAAATTCATGTATATTCCATATTTTTAGGTCTAACCTTACAAAAACTTACGTTTAGCCATTAACACCTGTTACCATGTTACAGGCAACCGCACCAACTCTCGTCGAACTCCATTTATTTCCGCGCCATTTTCAGTTGGCTATACCAAGATTGTCCTCCACTTGGTCATTTCTGTCCCTTTCGTCTTCATTCATCGCTATATACTGTTTCATTCAATACGAATAGGAACGAAGATTTTGGGAAGTATACTGCTATCGAAAACCCCGTCCGAGAGGTCTCTACATATCATCTGACTAAGATTATAGTAGCAACTATAGGAAAGATTAAATCTTGGGTTTATTTCCTTTTATCTATAATTTATGCGGTGTCAATGTATGCGAATACCTCGGCAAAAGTATAGCCCGCTACAACGTATCCTACACATCGTGTATCCCTGCTCGTAGCAATCATATACTTTCTCTTGCCTTTGTAACTCAGCAAACCAACTTTCGCTGACTCCTTTTCGGTTGTGGAAAATACAGAAGAAAATACATAAAGCGGTCGCAAGATAGAGGGTCGACTTTTTTAAAACCTCAAACGGTATTGATAGTTTGAGTGGGGTTATTTTCAATCTTTACAGCGATATTTATAGGACTAAGTGTCATTGTGGATTCCACTTTAATCAACTTCTCTTATAGATGTATGACAGGTATCTCTCTGTTATGACTCATATCCAGGATTTGGCGTTGAGATGAAATAATAATATTAATATCTATATCTTGATGAAGCTTTTATTGCCTTTTATAACTTCAATGCTTTTTTTTGTAGGAAGACTAAAAGATAAAAAGATATACGGTGAATTTTTGGTTGGAGTGCACTTAAAAAGCATGATAGCTGCAGTTATGGCATCAGATATTAATTGGGATCCAGGTAAGCATAAAATTTAAGCATTTTTTAATGAATTAAATTAGCTAATATTTTTTGCAGCACTTTCCAAATTAATAACCACACTTAAGGAATCAGACAACTTGTCCAATGATCAGGAAATTGATTTCCTTAAGGCCTTGCTGGGGTCTAAGGAACTCAACGCCTTGGTCAATGTGCACACAAAGGTTGCCAAGGTGGGTCGTGACGATCGCTTGGCGCCCGTTCTGTCCACATCGGCTCAGGTGCTCTATGAGGTGCTGGAGCAGTTATCTCAACACTGTCATCTAAACGATGATTGCAAAGAGGCCTTTCATTTGTTGCAAGATTCGCATTTGCAGGTAAGTAGACCAGATTGACATTTGTACTTTCTTTGTTTCAATCAATCAGTGTTTTCTCTATTCCGCTTTTTAAAAAAGCATTTACTCTTTGCTCACGATGCTATTGCACAAAAAGATTTTTATCCGCATTTGCCCGAGGTGCCTATTGAAATGGACGAGGATGAGGAGACAATTAAGATTGTACAGCTTGTTAAGAGCAATGAACCACTAGTAAGTTTTGATTTGTTTTTGCGCTGCTCTAGTATTACTAGCCATTAAGTTCTATCATGGTTCATTAGCATTCAGTTTGTCCAAAAATCGTTTATAACGAAAGTAACATATTAAATTTCATTCGATTTTTCCCTCATTCATAAATTCAGTTTTCGAGTACTTATCATAAAAAATGGCTTTTAGTAACTTGTCATTTATCGTTACTCATCATGGTTCGCTACACTCATGTATTTCAAACGCTTACTTGACCAAATGTCCTCAAACCCCAATTAAATCTCATGCAACCTCATAATCTGACTAGTTTTGTGGTGAAAATAAAATGTACTGCTCCTTTCTGCGCTTTCATTTCAATTGAACTTTTACAAATTATTGCATATATTCTATGTACTATATAACAATTTTGTGCGCTAATAAATTTTTGTAAATTTTTGCTTTGTATACAAAACATTCAAAACAAAATCGAATACAATCGAACTGAATTTCAAACGCATCAAAAAAAAAAAAAAAATTACAAACATTATAAATATTTTTATTGATAATAAAAACACAGACAGGAGCACAAAGTGCGGAACCAATTGTTGTAAGTAAACTATGTACTAACTGTAAACTGTGTACCTATAAAATTTATAGAAAATAATCGAATAATCGAAATTGCACAGATCTATAAATACTTATACAATACCTTCTCCACATAACAAAATAAACATACACAAATATAATGTACCGATAATTGCAACCGAGAAGTTGTAAAAACACCTCTCACATATGTAGTATGTATAATTTGTCAAATACTCTTTGTTATACACCCACACACACACACACACACATACACGCACACACACTCACGCCCATATATGTATATATGTACATGTGTACACTCCCTACACGAACACAAACATATGTATATGCCCAAAAAGAATACTTAACAAAGATCTCACACTGGATCAAAACTAAATGCAACAAATTACAATCTTCTAGGGTGCCACAATAAAGACCGATGAAGAGACAGGTAAAATAATAATAGCTCGAATCATGCACGGCGGCGCAGCAGATCGTTCAGGTCTCATACATGTTGGCGACGAGGTAATCGAAGTAAATGGCATCAATGTGGAGGGAAAAACGCCTGGTGATGTGTTGACCATATTGGTAAATAAATCCCATTTCTCATATTAGTGCCAAAGTAATAAACAATTTCATTGATTTTTGCATCAGCAAAATTCCGAGGGGACTATTACATTTAAGCTTGTGCCCGCCGATAACAAGGGTGCTCAACGAGAGTCCAAGGTACGTGTGCGTGTACACTTTAACTACAATCCCGATGTGGATCCGTACATACCGTGCAAGGAGGCTGGTTTGGCATTTCAGCGTGGCGATGTTCTGCATATTGTTGCGCAAGACGATGCATACTGGTGGCAAGCACGAAAAGAGCACGAGCGCTCAGCACGTGCCGGTCTTATACCAAGCCGTGCCTTGCAGGAACGACGCATCGTTCACGAACGTAGTCAGCGCGAAGGTAACGACCTAGACTCAAAGCGTAAGTGATAAAATTCAACCATATTGCTAAGCGTCTATATTAACATTGGCAAGACTTAAAAGTCGTATACTTATATTTTCATATATTTTCATAAAAAATATAAAAAATAACAACCAAATCGAATACTCATGATTCACACTATTGGACTACCCCACTATCATCATACAATCATTTCCTTATAATCAGCGGGTTCATGTGCCTCGCTTTGTACCACTCCGCCCGGTTCCCCGCGCCTACATACAAGCAACAGCAGTTCATCATGTCGCCAGCCCAAGACTAAAAAAATCATGTACGATTTAACAGAAAATGACGATTTCGACCGTGAGATGATTGCCACATACGAGGAAGTGGCCAAACTATATCCACGTCCTGGCGTATATAGGCCAGTGGTTCTCATTGGCGCACCAGGTGTGGGACGCAATGAGCTGCGACGGCGCCTAATAGCACGCGATCCAGAAAAGTTTCGCAGTCCAGTGCCATGTAACTAACAAATTGCATGCCTTACCTAATATGTGTTTATAAGCTAAAATTTTTGTAGACACCACCAGGCCAATGCGTACTGGAGAGATTGCTGGTCGAGACTACATTTTCGTAACGCGCGACAAAATGGACGCTGACATTGAGGCGGGCAAGTTCGTAGAGCATGGAGAGTATAAGGGGCATCTATATGGAACGTCAGCTGACAGCGTTAAATCGATTGTTAACGCCGGTTGTGTCTGTGTACTCAGTCCACACTTCCAGGCCATCAAAACATTACGTACACCACAACTGAAGCCATTCCTTATACACATTAAACCACCGGAGTTCAATGAACTGAAAGCTACGCGCACCGAATCCCGCGCCAAATCGACTTTTGACGAGGCAAACGCGCGCAGTTTCACAGATGAAGAATTCGAGGATATGATTAAGTCGGCAGAGCGCATTGATTTTCTATATGGTCACTTCTTTGATGTTGAGATTGTAAATGGTGACTTGGTTAATGCCTTCGAGCAGCTGGTCAACAATGTGCAGCGTCTAGAAAACGAGCCACTATGGGCACCATCTATCTGGGTGCAATAAGCAGCGTAACTGGGCAACCGATGGGCTATGCGCTAAGCGCACTTAACTCGAGTAGACACAGACCAAAAGACAAGAAGATGAAAATCTAGAAAGTAAAATAAAATCAAGGAAGCCTTTATACTTACGTACTTACCACTGCTAGAATATATGCCAAAACGTTTACATAAACATACATATGTATATATATTATAATATATATACTATATATAACACAAACACACACACATAAACACATATGCATATGTAGTATACATATGTACCACTACTACTACTACATTATATAATGTTATGCAATTTGTTGAAGAATTAAACACCAAAAGAAAGTATTTGCCATACGAATTTAGATGTTAATGAAAATGATAAAATAAAAAACCAAACAAATTTTGGCGGCATTTAGTTAAATAAATAAACGAACTAACGTAGCCAGTCAGTCCAATGCATTGAAAGCAAACGCATTGTTAATATCCTATAAAGTTAATTCATTTATTCACAAGATGTACCTTTTTGAGTAAAAGTAAAAACCGTGAAATAAATACAATAAAAAATTTACGTATAAGCTGAGGTTTTTGAGGAATAAATTGCATATAAAAACATATTAAGAAATTGTACAAATAAAAAAAAATTATTTATTCAAATAAAGTCCAGAAAATAACAAAAGTTCATATATTTACACTAATAGACAAAGAATTTTATGTATTTAAATATTTACAAAGTAAAACTAACTTCGCATTAACAAAAAATACTACGTATGTATGTGTGTCGCAGCTTATAAGCGGCATACTCGTTAAAAATCAAAGTTACCAATTAGTTGTCGAATATTTATAATGCCGTACATCCTGCCCCTCCTCATCCTCGTCCAGTGAGTTCGATAAAAACTAATTTAAATATTCTTTGTATGCAATTAGTTTACACAAATTGTAATAATTGTTAATAAAAGAAAATATCTAAAAGTGAAATGCAATAAATTGAAATATGAATATCCGCGGCGTTCACATAAGGGTTAACCGCTCTGTACCAAAACATAATACAGACGACGCACTGGCCGATAGTCATCGGTAGTTCGTATGCGATTAAACGAAGCAACAACGACGCGTCACGACGATCCCCCACGATTGCATTATCGAGCAACCCAAGCAAAGCACATTCCATTCTAGCAGCTAGTCGTGTGCAGTTCAACGTTCTGGAAGCCCACGTTCCTTATACGCAGACAGCGACGACAAAAAGAAATAATATATACAAAGTAATTATTTCAAACAAGTCTAAGTGTATTTGCATTCATATCAATCGCTTATACTAAACGCAAAAATGTCAACTTTTGAATTAAAAAATCTTAACGAGTGTTTGGAAAAACATTTGCCTGCCGACGAGTTGAAGGAGGTAAAACGTATCATTTACGGAGTTGAGCAAAAGTAAGTTTTCTTTCTAGTCACTTTATAACACTAGTAGAATTTATAAGATACAAACAAGCGTAAATATATATAGTAATCCATGTGGCACCATAATTTATAATAAAAGGCCGCAGCTGAGTTGATAAGATTCTTACAAAATACTTTCTATAAACCTACAATACATGCAGCAACCGTATACAAAGATAATGTGAGGAAAAACAAAGTGATTTGCTAAAAATAAATACAAACAAATAAAATTAAATCGTCAAATAAATGTATGCTACCAGAGTTAGAAGAATACGTATGTGTTCTCCCAAAGAGACAAACTATTATTATTTCAATGTGGCAAATCTTTTATCATATTATGTTATTCGGATTATTAATTAAAGTAATTAAAACATAGCCGTTGTTCATGCATTGTAGCTAAAAGCAACATAAAAATATTACATATGACTTTGTTGGGTGAAACGTTTCATACAACAAAAGTTCAAACACCCTGGACCACCACTAATTTGTAAATAAATTATTCTCTTGAAATTAGCAAATTTGTACCAAAGCAGTTTTTTCCCTCTGAGAATTTCATGATATAATAAACCGATTTTGTAACATTACTTAGAAAACCTAAAAACTTTTTAATATCGAATTGTATATGACAATATATAGAGAATCAAACAAAATATAATAAACTACTACTTCTGTTACTACTACTACTTTGCTACTTCTACTACTACTCTGCTAATTCTTCTACTGCTACTACTTTCGTTATTAGGCTCCTACTTCTACGACTATTACTTCTACTCTCTTTATTGATATAATAACTACATACTGCTCTTTCTACTACTGATATAACTACTACTGCTAATACTACTGCTACTACTACTCTGCTAATTCTGCTACTGCTACTACTTTCATTATTCGTGCTTCTACGACTATTGCTTATACTCTCTTTACCAATATAATAACTACTACTCTTTCTACTACTGATGTAACTACTAACACTACTACTGATATAAGTATTACCACTTCTGCCACTGCTCCTATTCCTACAACTGCAGCTACTACTATTTTTAAAACAATATTTAACCAATTAATTCTACCACTAATTATATTCCCTTATCCTTGCGTTCAGCGAAATTTTAGAACTACCTGCTGCAGCCGATGCAATAGCCAAGGAAAATAATTTTGAGATCAAAGGCTATCGTTTCTCGGCTCGTGCTGAAGAAATTCGTAAGCCCCGCTTGGTTCGTGTTGGTGCCATTCAGAACTCAATAGTATTACCCACACACGCGCCGATTGAGCAGCAGCGTGAAGGCATTTGGAACAAAGTCAAGTTCATGATCAAGGCAGCCGCAGAGGCAGGTTGTAACATTGTATGCACCCAGGAGGCGTGGAGTAAGTAACTGCCATGAATATGCAATGAGAAAATAAAAAAGTTTTCAAGTTTAATTGCAGCCATGCCCTTTGCATTTTGCACGCGAGAAAAGTTTCCCTGGTGTGAGTTTGCTGAAGAGGCAGAAACAGGACCCACAACGAAAATGCTTGCCGACTTAGCCAAGGCATATAACATGGTTATTATACATTCAATTTTGGAGCGTGATATGGCTCATGGCGAAACAATTTGGAATACCGCAGTAGTTATTTCCAACAACGGGCGCTATATAGGCAAGCACCGTAAGAATCATATACCTCGAGTGGGCGACTTTAATGAGTCGACCTATTATATGGAAGGCAATACAGGCCATCCCGTTTTTGAAACTGACTTTGGCAAAATTGCCATAAACATATGCTATGGTCGACACCATCCGCAGAATTGGATGATGTTTGGATTGAATGGCGCTGAAATTGTGTTTAATCCCTCTGCTACGATTGGCAAACTTAGCGAGCCTCTGTGGAGCATAGAGGCACGCAACGCAGCCATAGCCAATAGCTACTACACAGTGGCCATTAATCGAGTGGGTGTTGAGGAATTTCCCAATGAATATACATCCGGCGATGGCCGCAAGGCACACAAAGAATTCGGTCCATTCTATGGATCTTCTTATGTAGCTGCGCCGGATGGTAGCCGCACGCCGGTAAGTACAAAATTAATAATCGTATCAGGAATGGCGGTCATATTTTATACTCAATTTTACAGAGTCTGTCACGTTGCCAGGACGGTCTACTCGTAACCGAAATAGATCTTAATCTTTGCCGGCAAATAAAGGACTTTTGGGGATTCCGCATGACGCAACGCTTGCAACTTTACGCAGAATCATTTCAAAAAGCCGCCGAGCTAGATTTTCAACCACAAATAATTAAAGAGAAATAATTTTTGGTTCATTTCGAAAATAAATTTGAATTCAATATGCAATTTTGGAAAACTTGAATAGCATTATAAGCCCTTTAAGTAGAATGCGGATAAGCGATCTGCTTCACGTAAGCCACTTTCGACAGCTCCATGTACGGTACCATAATGATCGGCACTGGTAGCTTCACCGGCGAATAACAAAATCGGGCGCTCTGTCACGGCCAGCAATGATAATTGTGACGATTCAATATGCTCGTAAGATACTAAATTTACGGGTTCACTTAGTTCGTCGGGTCCCGTGTTGTATTGTTTTGTTAACACAGAGTAATAGGAGTATGAACCCACGAATGATGGGTCTATTGTCCATTTGCTTGTTTCCACTTTCATGGGCTCTGGTACATTTTTTGTAGGCAAAAATTTTCTTAATAGGGTTACTAATCCGTTACTTAGATCAGTTGCTGCAAGCGTTTCTATTAGCTCTGTGTAAATCCCACTTGACCAAGCCTGCAGCACATTGGGTTGACCGTCAACACAATAAAACCCATATATATCAGAAATCCATGCCAATTTAGTCGAATTAATTTCCATTAGATCCTTTTTACTCCATACAGCATTGAAGCCTTTCCAAAATTCATTCCAAAAGGGGGTTTCAAAGGCTATAAATATTTTGCATACGTAACCGAAACCCATAAAATCAATGGCGCGACGTTTCGCTGAGTCGAGTCGCGGTTGAAAGAGATTTGGACTTTTTTTCAAGACACCTAACGATACTGTTAGTACAACATGATCAGCTACGTAGGTCTTCTTGTTTTCACAATAAACCATAACTGTTCCATCAAGGCGTTGCCATTCGATACGTATTACACGACTACCAAAAGTGATACAACCCGCCAGCTCGCCGTAGACATTCATTTCGTCGCCAGCAACTAGTAAACGTAGAAACTGTTGAAAGCTACAATGTTACAATATAAAGATATAACTCCAATTACGTATAGCTAAAAATTACCCTTTTTCACCCCAGCATATTCTACTTTGACCAGGGCATCGCTCAAAAGTGCTAAATGAGGATAAATCATCAATATTGGATTCTGGTTCTGCGCCTTCCATTTTCTGAAAAGTTCTGAAAAAATCCATTGCAAGATCATTGTCAATATTCAGAAGGTCATCATTTTTTAATTCGTCGACGAATTTCTCTTTAAGATACGCCACAAGTGAACCATCGAAGCTACTGTCCTCATTTTGATTTTCATAAATTGCTTTTACGGTTCTTGTAAGTTTCTTTACCGTTTCTTTTGGAAGACGATCGCCATTGGAATACAGCCATTCAAAATGTAAAATATCGCCCGATGAACTTAGCAAGCTTTTGTCTTTTACCATTTCGTATACGACATTATTTTCTTCTCCATAAATCCACTGTGCCCCAACATCAATTGAATTGCCACAGAAATCTTTCGTCCAAATTCGCCCACCAACGCGATAAGTGCTCTCCAGTATTTCTACATCCAAAAGGCCACCTCGTTTAAGTTCCATAGCACATGAAAGACCAGCTGCGCCAGCTCCTATAATTAACACTTTTGCCTTAGCTTTTGACGATTTACTAGGTTTTGCTGCATTTTTACTGCAAGATGGCAAACACTTCATATGATTACGTGATATGAAAATGCATCGAAAATTAAGACACAAATGAAGCAGGTATATGTCTACTTACCGATGGTAAATCTATGCCCATTCTATCCATTACAACAAATAACCCCAAATTTAGCCCCGAAATGTTTACAATACATTTTTAAGCATACTTTCTCGAAGCATACTAGGCATTCTGCTTCATAAAAAATATTACACTATTTTGTAATATTCGGTTTAATATCTTATCTTTGGAACCGAAAACAAAGAGAGAAGACCCCAAGTCGCGAGAAGAAACGAAACGGCTAATTATTGAAAAAAAATCTACCGTTTGAATATTTTATTGAAAAGTCAGGGCTAAGATAATCCAATGGAAATTTATGATTCAAAATAAATGTAATGTTAATGTAAAATAGGTAAACGGTCAAGAAAATAAAAAGTTATCTTTTTACAATTACGTGTTGTACTTAAAAAATGCACAGACTTGTTAAAAAATATATATTTAGCAATTATTAAAAGTTATTTCGATTTGGTTTTAAACTGAAGATTATTGTTCTCTTCGAATATTAATATATGACAGAGAAATAATTACAAATTTAATTAATAAATTTATGAAAATAAAAGTAAATGCAAAACGCTGCTAAAAGTTTTTATTTAATTAAACATAATATTATTACGCAATTTAATTATTTAAACTAAAAATACATACATACATATGTACATATATATACATATATTTTTTTTTTTTGGTTTTGCAAACACTACTAGACTTGCGGATTTTTTACGCTCCTTTCAAGGCCATAAAATTCGGCCAGCCGTTTGGCTTCACGCCAGCCAGATTCCACTGCGCCATGCACGGTTGAGTAGTAATGTAGACTGGAAGCTTCGCCCGCAAAGAGCACGATTGGTTTCTTGTGATGATTTTGTGTATGGGATTGAACAGCATTTAGATTTCCATTAGTTGGCTCGTTGGTTGCCGCCGCTGACTGCGTTTTTATTAAATGTGGCATCGTGGTCAGCACTGTCAACGGCTGCGCCAATTCAAATGCGCCAGTACCCATACTTTCAGTTTCCATGGAGCGATAGGAATATGAACCACGAAAGTGCTTATTAGTATACCAGGCGGAAGTTTGCACGTTTAATGGTTCGGGAATGTGCCAGCGCAGAAATCGCCGTAAAAGATACAACAAGCCAGAAACCACATCATCTCTGGGTAAGGTCTCCATATAGCGCCCATTGGTATTTGTAATCCAACCAGCCAGTATTCTGGGCTGGTAGCTTACTCTATAGAAACCAAATACATCTTCCAGCCATGCAAGCTTTGTATTGCGTAAGTCCTGTAAATCTTCGTCGCGCCACAGTAGCGTAAACCCCGTCCAATCATCGGGCCAGAAGGCATGCGGAAACTCCAAAAAAATCTTATTGACAGTTCCATAGGCCAAGCCATTTATGGCTCTTTGCTTCTCTAGCGGCAGCCTTGGCTCAAACATGCTAGAGTGTTGCTCTTTAAGTACACCTAGTGACACTGTAATTACAACATGATCGGCCAGGCAAGTCTCACCATTACTAAACAGCAATTCCACGCTTGTATCATTGCGGTTCCAGTTGATCTTTGTAACAGTTCTGTTAAATATTAGACACTGCTCTAAAATACCCAGCTCGGATTGTAGCTCACCAGAGCGAAGCAGAAGACGTAGCAGCTCCACATAGCCCTTATCTTTCCAGTTAAGCAGTATATCACCTTCGCACTCCCAGTACTCCAAATAACCACGGCCAGAGACCTGATCAAGTGTGTCTGAGGCCTCGACTGAGTTTTCAAACTTCTGATAGTTTTCAAAGAACTCCTTAGCCACAGTGCCGTCGATGTCCGCGTATTCAGGTCTGCGGAGCATACCATAATATTTCTTCGTCAAATAGCTGCCCAAAGAGCCGCTGCAGTTACGTAGTTCCATTTGACGTGTCACTAAGCTATCGTTTACGATTGCCTTAAGCCGATTTGCAACATGCTCCGCAAGTACTTCCCGATTGGAACGAACACATTGATGATTATCGTAGACCGGACCTGTAGATTCTAATAAGTTATGCTTGCTAGCCAGCTCATAAACAATGTTGTCCTGTTCACCATGGCACCATTGTGCTCCTAAATCGATAACATTATCGGCAAATGGAATTGTGTGAATGCGGCCACCCAGGCGAGATTCGGCTTCAACAACCACCACATTTTGAAAGCCATACTCCAGAAGCTTAGTTGCACAGGCAATTCCTGCCGCACCAGCGCCAATTATGACAATTTTGTTATGCTTACTCATCTCTATCAGACAAAAACAAGGGGCACCAGGTCGATGGACAATATGGACTGAAAAATCATATAATATTATTATACATATATTATTATTAAATATAATATTATTTGAATTAAGAAAGTGGTACAGCTTATGATATGGTTCTCATCAACCACGTGTATCTCTGAATACATTTTATTATTATTTTATTAATTTTTGTAAAATTGGTAATGATCTCATTATTATGAAATACGATCAACTCGCAAAATAATAAATCCAATTCTCATTAACACTCCTTATTATCCTCGGTACTATGCAGCTATCCTTAATCGGTACGGCATGTAGGTCGTCAATATTAATGAAAGTATCACCTAAAAACCAACACCTAAAATTTGTATTTTACTCAATTATTTTAATACCCCAAGAATCTAAACTAATGTCTTAAAAGTACCACCGATAAAGTGGACGGACACACCTCGTGTCAAATCCAAATAATAAATAAATAAAATTATGTTTGTTCCGCTGAGTTTAAAGCTTGTACGTAACATCTAACAAGGGAACAGTCTCCATATTTTCATTTGGATTGATATTCAAACACTTGATGTATATAATACAATAGGTCAAGTAAGTGTTTTTACACTTTTTTTTGAAAAACGCGACTTTAACTATTTCCATTCTTGATTTTGCTAAAAATAGCTTCTGCGCAAATTTGAGAACTTGATGGCACGTATTTTGCCCATTCCCTTTCAAAGTTTCACGTCGCCACTTGCTAGATCTCTGTAAGATTATAACATTGTATAGAGTATGTATTTAGTTTGTCTTGATAGACATTACAAGACTAGTCTGTGCCGCTTATATAGATGACCCCTATAGATTATAATACACCCAACTGGTCACACATCAATTGATACTCTCTTTTCAGGTATATTGGGCATAAATAGCGAATACAGGAGAAAAGTTGTACACTTTTTGAAACATGAAAATGCGACTATTTTTTATTTTTAGTTCTTTTATGTTACAAGACATCGCTGATCTTTTGACATATTTTGTTAAGAAATGCTTAAAATTTTTGTTAATTTTTGTTTCCAACCTTTAGACTGATTAGTTTTAGATTACATTAATTAAAGTGATTTGCTTTTATAGCAAAGAATTTTTTTTTTGTTAAAATACTTTTCTCACTAACTGTATGCATGGTTCATACATGCATACATACAAATGTACATACATACATATATTTATTAATAAATACACGCGCCTAGCTCAGCTGGTTTAGTGAACATTGAATGAACTCCTCTCTCTCTCTCTCTCTTACTCACTCGCTCGCTTACTCTCCCAAAAAACAAAATCAACAACGAGAATTGAGAGCACTAATGTTGCTGCACTCGGAGAGCAACACTAAAGAGCGCAGCATTGATTTTATTTAAGAAAAATATTAAAGAAATTGTCAAAAATTTCAAGGTTTCATCTGCTGCATTGTTTCAATATTGAATTTAATTCATTTCATTCATATTTGTTTGTTTTTCTCACAATTATAACACAACTAAATACATACATACATACATATGTTTTGTAAGAGAATAGTGCGCGTGGTTTGGTACATATATTTAAAACAAAACTTACCGAATTTTATTGTTCCAATGATGTCTTTTAATTTATTATTTATTTTATTTACGCTAAGATTAAAATATGTATGTATGTATTTTTAAAATTAACTTTAACAGGACCAAAAAAAACACGCTCTTGGCAGGCAATACGTTAACCTCGATGCAAACAAAACTGAAAATCATATGGACTCAAGCGAGCCGCTTATGTAGGCTCACTTCCTCCGCGCACACAATAAAGCAAGCAAGTAGTCACTCCATGGGCGTAGTGTGAGGCCTGCTATAGCCGCATGCAACATAATCATCCCTGCGGCAATGACCGACTACGCCGATGTGCGCATGCTGAGAGCTTTTATTCTACAAAAGCTTTCAAGTAATATTATTTATTTATTCACAATTAATTATTTTAGGGGTATAACTAAGTCCATATTAATACTAAAATTACAAAATATTAAATTAGAGCGAGCAAAATATAATATAAAAAGAATTCGTATAGCTTGCCTGATGGGAAAATATGAAAAAAATATGCAGGAAATTGGACCTAGTATAAAAAAGTTGAAAGCAGAGAGTAACAAAAAGTTGGAACAGTTCTAACCAAAAGGTGCTGAAATATCACCATGAAATATCAAATGGTCAAAGATGCTTGATTTGGCGAGAGTTACGACAAAGATGGTTTTAATAGATCGCTCTCAGGCGGCAAATCGTAATAGTTTTTAGAGTTAACGCATAAGACCCGAAAAGAATCATGCCATACATAATTGCATCTAGAAAATGTTAATGCAAGAGATCGAAAATTATAAATATGTGTTTATTTTATTAATTTATTATATATGTATATGTAATATGTAATTTTATTTGTTGTTTATAACCTTAAAGCCATTTTTATGTAAGTATATTTATAGTCGCATATTAATGGTAACTACCATAGCTTATCGTTAAAGACAATCTCCTTAAAGATGCAGTCCTGCTTTGCAATGCTAACCATGGACTTTTTAGATTTCATTGCATCTTGCACTTTTTCACGCACTTCAGCGGCTTTTACATCGTTTCTTATGTAAAAGAGACGTACCAGATGATCCTCGCTCAGTGAGGGGTAGCTTCCCAATAGTGTATGCAAATCCAATACGAGCAATTCAATATCCGAAATCAGCAACGACGACAATGTGGATATCATATCCAATGGCGAATCACTTAGCGATATTTTTGGTGCAATTTTCTCAAAAAACTGTTTAAATCGCTTGGCTTCAAGGTTAATCTTACGCGTAACTGCATCACATTCAGTGCGTGGCTTAGACAAACGTTTCGACAGTAGCGCACGTATATAACGCTTTGCTAAGAGTTTTTGCGCTTCGTTAATGACCATTTCGAAGTTAATAGGACGCAAATGATTATAGTCCTGGAAATAATCATCGAGCGTTACACAAATCGTATCAACTGCAATACTGCTGGCAAGCCATTTGACAGTAAATAATTCATTAAAATGACATTCCATATCTAGAAATGCTTCTTCCAGTAAATAGCTAGCCGCATGTGCACGTATACGTTGGAATGTGTGTAGTAGCTTCTCAAAATCCTCATAGTGCTCGGTACGTGACTTGGGCCAATATAATTGTTTCATTTGTTGCGCCAACTCCACCATCTGTTGACTGTTATTTACTATTGTGATAATATAATGCGTAAAGTACTTTATTTGATCACGATTACGAAAATGGTGATCTTTGAGTTCAATAACGTTCTTAAGGTATGTTTGACCAAATATTTCAACCTGCTGTATGCTCATCACAAGAGCCTTAAACGTTAGCTCCTGGTGTATGGTATTTGTCACCTGCAAATGCTGATCGATCATTTGGAAAATGATTACCGGCGCCGATGTGTGGTAATAGTGCTCATCCTGATCTGGCACCATTTCGGAAAACCATTCTTGTTTTTCAGTCTCAGCTGCTTTAGTCATCCATTCTTGATAATTTCGCTGCATGTTTTGTAAATATTCATCTTCTAATGATTTAAGGTGCTCTGGACGTAACAGCGGTCCAATTAAGCGTTGTACATCTACATTAAGATCAGGATGTGACATGAGTTCAGGGCCGGGATATGTGTTCATTACCCACGATAACATGGATACATACTCATTGCCTTCCAAGCCCGAGTGGGCTATATTGTCAAGCTGAAGTGTAAATTAAATACCAAAATTGTATTTACATATTTAAAGCCAAAAAGCAATTTCTACTTACGTAGCTAGACAAGCCTTCGTGATAAAACTTAACATACTCGTTGAAAATATCATAGTGTGGCGGAAAACAAGGTACACACAGTGACTTGACTACACGTAGATCCTCTAAAATGATTTGACGTAATATTTCCAAGTCCCGTACAAGCCACATTTTATTGTCGACGCGTTCCTCCAGTTTGGAACCTTCAATACGTGTGCCAACTGCTGTTTGCATCACGTCCATAACCATTTTTCGCCAGGCTTTTGGTCTGCCTGGTGGCAAGAATCCTGTAACCTTTTGCTGTTGTACAGCAAACAGATCGTTCTTTTCCTCACGTTCTATAATACGTAGAGCCGTCACAATTACAGTCGGCTCTTTACGCACTGTGTTCAAAGTACGACTCAGAATTAATCGTAGTTTTTTCTCCAGCGACTTGGACACAGTCTCCACTTTTTCAAAATGCCTTTTCAATGTTATCTTGTCCGATGCATGCTGTTTTGGCTGCTTATGCAGCTCGTATAGCAAGTCGTCTCGCGAATTTTCCAAATCGGACAAGCACTGGTGGGCGTTTAACAATTTATCTTCTTCAATTAATGCCATCGTTTTTTCTACGCTTGCATCCACATTGAAAATGTGCTTCAAGTTTTCCATAGCTGTCGCATATTGCGAGTGTTTAGTGTTTTCCTCTCGTACGACTTCAAGCGCATCATATACTTCTGGCACACCCTGCAGCAGCTGTTGCACCAAATTAATGCGCTGGCGTACTTCGCGTACATCTTGCTTACAAGTTTCCAATTGTTTTAGGCCAACACGTACCCCATCAAGCTGATTTTGCATTCCTGTCTTAAGCAAAGACTCCACTGAAGCCTTTTTACGGGCGATTCTGTGGCTATACTGCTCCACCTTTTCCAGTTGGCCCGGACGTTGCAGCATGTTTTTTATATCTTTAAGTGCAGCTTGACGTGCCTCTTCTTCTAATTGTTGCAAATCCATTGTGTTTACTAATCGAAATGTTAAAACTACAATAGTAATAACACACGCATTTAGTTATCAGAAAATGTTTGCAAAAATTTGAAGTGCGACCAACACTTATTGTACCAGAAAGCAATAAATACCAGAAATGCAAATTATTTTACCAAAAAAAAATACTAATCAATCTGTAGTTTAAGTTCGGCAATTTTGTATAATGTTTTGTTATAATGTTTATTGATCACATGGAATATTATACTATTAATCCTTACGCTTACAATCTCTACCAGACGTGCTAACAATTTTTCGTATTTTTTCAGGATAAACACATATGCAACAACAGGATAATGCTATTCGTAGTGCAGCCATTAAGGTACAAAATTAATATCGTGAAAAATAAAAATAAAAAATTCCTCATTCTCAAATCCTAATATAAATTTTCAGCGTTTGAGAGGAAATAAAAACAAATTCGGAGAAAACGGTCATTCACAACATAGTCTCCACAACTGAATATACGTGTGTAAATACATCATAGTTTCAAGAGAAACTATTTAATTGTATTATTTCATTAAATTTTATTTTAGTCATTATTACAAATGAATTATTATTCTTTTAATTAAAGCCAAAAATTTCATTAAAAGCCATAACATAATCTGCTATCTTATCGATACTTGTTTTATCGATAATAGATGGAATCGTAGTGTTAAACAATCGTAGTGTTAATCAATCTTTCAGTTTAATTAGTAACAATGGAAGATATATCTTTCGTCTTTATTTTACAAAGCAAATTGATTGATGTGAATTTTGAATATGTAAATGAATATGAAACAATAAAAATGCTCCATGCAGAGCAACAAAAAGAAATGTCCGAGAAGTTGTTCGTGGAACTGCTCGAATGCCTGGATCAGCCGCAAGATGTAAAGTCGGCTGCCGAATGCTCTCGACGTTTGCGTGAAGAAGGCAACCGTGTTTTTAAATTATCGGGTTCAGAAAATATGGAAGGCATATTGGGGGCCTGTCGTTTATACACCAAGGCTATCATGGAAGCTGAATGCGCTTTCAATGAACTAGGATTGGCCTATGCAAATCGTGCCATGGCTCTGCAAAAGTACGGCTTTTACAAGCAAGCCTATGATGATTGCGTTTCCGCGCTTGAATATGAGTATCCCAAGGATTTACAACATAAATTAATAATGCGACAAGCCTACTGCGCTTGGAAAATGGGGAAAATACAGCAAATGCGTGAGCATGTTAAGGTCTTGGAAAACATGCAATTAAATGCAAGCTTTAAAAAACAATTGGAGGAGCTGCAGCAATATTTACTTACCGAAGTTGCCTCAACTGTAAAAAACACTGATAATGAGCAGACAAAAAATATTGAAACCTCGCATCGAATGTAAGTGAATATTTGTGTTGCAATTTTTATGTGTACCAATCTAATCCAGCTTTTTATTTTTCATTTTTAAGAGTTGAGGGCACTGGCAGCAGAGGCCGCTATATGATTGCATCGAAGGACATCAAGCAGGGGGAACTTATTTTTAGGGAAACGGCTGATTGTTTTGTGCCTATAGCACAACATTTAATATGCTATAGGTGTTCCAAATCTCAACTTATTCCGATACCTTGTCCACATTGCCATAAGCGTGTTGTATATTGCTCACGTCTTTGCCGTCAACTGGACGCAGAGATTCATCGCTTTGAGTGTGCTGGATACAGGCGCAATCTCTTCCATATGTTGGGAATTGCTCACCTAGCTTTTCGTGTTGTGATAACATACCTGCCACAGCTGTTGCCCAGTTTGCAAACGCAAACAAGTTCATCACAGCTTTGGGCAGCGCTCGTGTCATTAACTAGCACGAATACGCAAAGCGCAACTGTCACAGAGCAATGTGCCCAAACACTTCGAATGGTTACGCATTTAGACAAAATCTCACGTGATCAACTTATATACCACATGCAATGTGCCAATTTGCTGCAGACATATTTGTACCATAAGACGAATTTTTTTCAATGCTTTGAAACGACTGCAGCGCCTAAAGAAGATTGGCAAATAATCGTTGCAGCATTAATTCTACGTAGTATTGGTCAATTGATGGCAAATGGTTATGTGTGCGATGCAATTATGACTCTTAAAAGTGCTCCAAACGAATTCACGTTGCTGCAGCCGACGATATGGCTAAAACCGTATCATTTAAAACGCGGATTTTTGCATCAATTAGCTAATGTTCATCTGGTTAGCGCCATTAATTTGCCGCTCCTCAGCCTATGCAATCATGCATGTGACTCCTCCATTCAAACCGTCTATGACGGACGCATGGCCAAAATCTATGCCAGCCGTGACATTAAGGCAGGCGATGAAATTTATAATTGCTATACGATTAATTATAAAAATAAACTAATGGACGAACGACATAAGGAGCTGGCACAAACATTTCACTTTAAATGCCAATGTGAAAAGTGTACGCGAAGCGATCCTGATCAAGACTATGTAAGTATCGATTTGCAGCAATTACTCTTGTGATACTAAATCAGAGCGATTGTTACTTATACTAGAACTGTTTCAGCTACAATATTTTCAATTATGTTGCCAAAACCGTCAATGCCGGAAGATTTTTGTGCCAAGACGAGATAAATGTGATCTTTCACATTTCACGACGCACATGGAGGGCGATTTCGACATTTATTGTTCTGCTTGTGGATCGCTGCAAACCCTAGAATGCATTGAAGAATTTACAAATCTTCTTGAAAACTGTAGGATTGAATCGGTACGCCGTCAGTTGTACAAATTGTTTGCACATCTCAATTATTCGTTTGTGAACAACCATCGTATGAAGCAATATCTAGCATTGTTGCTTATAAAAGAATGCTTCATTTTATTGTCGGGTGAGTATGCACTAGAAAGCAAATACAGTTTTTGTGAAAGGATTTATAAAACCTTTTTCCGCCATTCCAGATGGATGCACATTTTCTGCCCACGATTTCGAGAAACTTACGGCAATTGTTCAGTTTAAAGTTAAAGCCACAGCAATGCGTGTCGGAAAATATGCAATTGAGTATATTGCAACGCTTACATATCTTTTGGATCTCATTGCTTGGGGTAAATACAAATGCAGTGCGTCGGAAACGACAGATATACTAAATACGCTGGAATACAATTCAAGCGAATACAAAAATATCATCGATAACTATATAAACGATTTTATTCAGCAATTACAAGTTGCATAAATTTTAATAATAACATTAAGCCTTCTATGTAAATTCACTAATTGTCAAAGATGCTCTAGAAAAAACAAAACTTTTGGCTTAAATAAAATGTGATGCGTATTCGTGTGGCATCACACCCCGTCTGGGATAAAAAGTATGCGATGTGGAAAATTTTAACAAATTCGTAATATCACTTGTATATATATCGGCGAAACGAAACAAACGTCTGGAGAAATATGTAGGATTATGGTATGTGCGAAAAACGCTACCAAATTGTTCGTTAAATACGTTTTTCGTCTTGTTACTGGAAAAGTCAATTGAAATTATGTATTGTAAAAGTTCTTGGGTGCCAACATATTGAAAGCTTACCGTAATTGATCGCGTTCCTCCATCCAGTCACGCAGGCACAGCTGAGCCGCTTCGCTTTCGTTATCTTGAGTCTCTTCAATAAGCTGCGTCAGCATCTGCAGCCAGTTGGCACTCATTTTGAAATCGACACGATTAAGAGTATTTATTTCATGCTATTACAGAAGTGTGAAAGATGTTTTCAGTCTATATTTGATACAATTTATTGTGTGTGTAAGTATAACGCACCGCTAATTCGCTTATTATGGCACCAGTACGCCAGCTATGTTTTAGTGTTACATCTGCTAGGTCACTGTACGGATGATCACCAAAATATAAGACCGAGTGACCGCGCCAACCTTTTAGCTCTTGCAGTTGACGTACAGAACCCTAACGAACAACATTAATAGTCAGTTGCGTACATGTAATGTATGTAATGTAATGTACCTCATAATAAATCTTGCCCTTTTCCAATTTGGAAACGCGATCCCAAAGATGTGACTTTGATTGCTCATCATAAAGCCGTATAGGTCGAGATTCATCCGTAAAGAACTTTGGTTTTCGAGCTTGCACTATAACTACATCAAAGAAATCACGCCAGCTGTCGCCAACCAGCCAGGACATGCCACAATTTCTATTAACAAAAAGTTGTCATTATTTTTTACCAATTATTACATGAAATTACGTACACAAAAGAAAATGGGCTGTTGGTTACCAAAAAGAGATTCTTGCCCGCTTTTTGCAGTTTTTCAAAGTATTGCACTAGCTTTACATTACGTTCGATATATTTTTCGGTATCTTTCATAACTGTCGCATGCATAATGGGATGGCATGAACCCATTGCTGTTTTGATGTCATGAAATACTATTTCTGGATTATAATCGATGCGATTGCGTTCAAAGTGTTCAATGACATTGCAAAGCAGGCACATTTCCGGTACCGAGAATAAATCGGCAAGTTGCACCATTTTTGAGTTGGTGTTATGCTGCAAGTGATCAAAGTTGCGATATATTATTACAATTGTTAGTTATGCGCTTACTCTGTGGGTACTATTGGGACCTTCTACATAAGCGATTGGTAGCAAACGATTATGATAGAGTTTTAAGACTTCCTCTTCGGAAACTTTTGTGCGTCCGCGATACACAGAACCCAATTGTAGCTGCAAAAAAGAGTCCAATTTGACGAGCAATCCTTTCTCTACGTCATAGTGTAGACCGCGCACCGCAAAGCTTGAGTCATATTCCAAATGAAGTATACGCTCTGGATATTTGAAACGCTTCACAAGCATTTCACGTGCCAAATTATAAAGCAAATCTTCCAATATTGGTTTATAGCATGCCAATGTGTAATCATAATCAAAGCCGTACACCTGCACCTCATTCAAATCCAGTTCGTTACAAGCAAAAACCGCATCCAAATGTACATCGACGGGTAGCTTTTTAGCTGCAAGACGTATAAATAGTTGGGAATATTAGAAAATTGAATGATAATACTTTTAGAATGCCTCTAATATTAGAATAAGGCTTACATTGAAATTTCTTTTTTGTTGCTTCGTAGAGCTGCTGAAAATCACTCACAGTTTTTGGTTTTGCTACATTGCTGGCAGCAGTGCCAGTAGCTGGCTGGGCTCCCATGCTAAGGTTACGTGCCGGCACAGTGTCCTGCAGCCCAGAGAAAATCTCGCTGCCGTTGGCGCCATTCCCATAGCATATGGCACTGCCTTGAGCGTACTTGAAATAACGCAAAACCACATTTTGTTTTAATAATGCGCCTAAAATTTTAGCACGTACTGCTGCATAGCACCACATTGAATTTGTGTATATTAATATATGTTAATTGAGCTTAATTATTACGTAGAACTGCAGGCATTTGTAAACGAGCCAAAAATTTGTTACAATAGTTAATGTAACGAACAGTCTGCATGATGCGCCAGCTACATGGCACGCGTGTTGTCACATTATTATTGCAATAAATAAGCAATATTTCAGTGGGGTTTGCCTAAAACTTCTGCAGACATTTTTACTTTTTGGAAAATTTGGCGTAGCATTATATTTTGCACATTAATTAACTAAACAAGTTTTTAAAACTCACTCCGCACAGCTGTTTTTATGCCATACTGTTGTGCAGCACTGATAAATATTAATGCTATCTAAATGCAATATATTATCTTTGTTTGCTTAAAATTTATGCAAAATTGTTAAGCCATTTATAGCATAATTCTACATATTAACGTTAATTAACTTACATTTCATTTAACATGTTTCCAAAAAAATAAAAATAAAAACTCGCTCGCAACAGCTGTTTTCATTTCATGCCGTTGTGCAGCACTGACAAGTTACGTATGGGCTCCCCTGCAATAAATATCGACAATAAGCACATCGCTCCCCCAACACTTGTGCACATCACTAAATGCGAGTCAGACACGAACAAAATTACGGCGAACGAACATTTCATTTAAATTAACGGTTTGAACGGCAGCTTTTCGTTAAAATATTTAATAAATTTTGCATAAAACAAAAAGCAAGTTTAATGTGACAGGTAGCTTTACTGAAAAAACAAAAAATAAAACGTGCTACGAAGGCCACAACGCAACGACTACGTCAACTGGCAAAAATTTTTGTGTGCAATTGTGTGAGTGCTCACTGCTGCCAGTGTGTGTGTGTGTGTGCGTGCGTACTTTACGTTCTTTCATTCAGCAGCATTACGTGTGCAAGTTTGCGACAAAAAACCAAATAAGATTCGGAAAAAAAAGAAGAAACGTCAAGACTTTCATGTCTTCTACAACATATCTCGCTTCTTGTTAAATTATTAATGTACATGTTGTCCATGAAACGAGGCATGTAAATTTGTAGATGGCCCCTTTTTATGGGGACCTGGGGGCCACACAACATAGAAACTTTCATGCAATAAGCGTAGCAGCTAATAAAGTAAGCAGCCCAAACAAGGTCATTTTTTGCACATTTATATATATATATATATATATGATAAGTCACTTTATTGCGCCGCAAACGACGACCAAGTCGCGCACTCACATTTAATATCAAATAAAAGCAGCAGCGGCAACATTAACAAATACGTCAACAGCTCGTATATATGTATGTAGTACGCTTTGAACAACAATAAATGCCATTTAGCAGAAACGTTAAAAATAAATGCTTAAACTGAAAAACGATTAAAAAAGCACACAAACTTAGTAATTTTGATACGTAGAATTATGAACGTAGAGCAACCAACGAAAACACCGCTAACGCAGATACGTAATTTGGTCAAACACGTGAATAAGCGAAATTTCAACGAAACCAGCGAGCAATTAAAACAGGTATGTAATACTCCTTTTTTTTTGTTTTCGTTATATTTAGCTCCAAAAGCCGCATGAAATAAATAATACTTTTCATATAATTTGTCGTTAGCAAAAAACAATAACACACGATTTTAGTGTTGGTAAATTTTTGCATATGGCAGTGCTGCCAATTTACTTTTTTACACACAGCACAATAACGCCATTTCGCTCACTCATGCATTTTCGCCGACGCCATTACAGTTTTGTGTAAATCAGAAAATTTCTCTGCATGGTGTTGCGTGTATTACTGAAACTAATCAAAAAAAGAAAAAGGATTTTTGTTAAGTTGAAAGTCAGCTAGTAACTAGAATACTAGCGCAGTTTTATGTTTATAGTTGTGTTTGCAATTAACGTGCGTTAAAATTTACATGTACAAAATTTTCAACAGCAAAATTGCTTTTACCAGCGGCAGCAGCAGCAGCAGCAACTTGTGCCAACTGCTAGCTCCGTGTACGGGTTTTTAACTCTTTTTTTCTTTGTAAATTTTGGTTAAATTCAGTGAAAATGTATTTATAAAAATTATTGCACTTCAAGCAGCAAGGTAATAAATACGTTTAAAATACTTTGCTTTCTTTTTTCTTGCATTTAGCTTTTTTTTTTGTTCCGCTTCTCTCTCTCTTGCTCTTTTTCGCTCATTTTTTTGCGTGTTAACGCCAACACACACTTTGTGTGCCTGCCGCTTCCCTTTCCCCGCAATCCTAATGCGAAAATCCAACGAGTTTAGTTTTTTTCTCGTTTTGCACTTTTGTTGTGAAGCAGCTGCGCTAGGTTTTGCGCTCACAGCTGTTGTTGTCTCGCTTCTGCGTACATTTCGTCAAGTTTTTGTTTTTTTGTTTTTTTTTTTTGCTGAAATTATCTTGGAAAATTTTTTCGTTTACGTTTTACCGGCTTGTAAATTAATTTATAGCAAAATTTATTTGTGTACAACAGAGTTTATTATTATTATTAAAAAACATAAAAAAAACCCCCCAACTACAGCTTATCCAAGAAAACGGTGTCGTAGCGGATCGTAGCTGTCTGCATTATCTGTTCACGGTACTAAGTTTCAACGATCCATCACCACCGACCATTACTGCACAGTTGCAGTCGAAACTACTGGGCGCACATTTGCAGCGGCAATTGCACAGCTCGTCGTTTGTGTCTAATATCTGCTTTGCTTTTGAACATCATTTTGTAAAACAAAAGGTTTGTACTTATACACATACACACACACACACACACAATAAAATTATTTATTGTAAAGTAAAATTTTTTTTTTTAATGTAATGTCATGTCTGTTTTTAAGCAGGGACTCAAGCCTCAAGGTGGAATTACTGAGCTCATTGGTCAGGTGTCTAAAACGACTGGTTTAAATAAACTCTGCGAGTGCATATTTGCTTTGGCGCTTGCACATTCAACGATTCCTGAACTGCGTAGCTGCGCACGTGACAGCCTCAAGCGCACGCTACCCGAGCTGTTGGATTCGTATCTGGGCAATAAGAACGCGGCATCCTCCATTAGCGGCCTGCACGAAATCTCATTTGACTTGTTGCAGTACCTATTATGCTCCTTAAGTGAATACGTACTGCCGCAGTTGGAGACGCAATTTCTCTCAAAGTTACGTGAAGAATTTCCACGCACGGCTGTACCGCTGGTTCTTGCGCCGTTCTTGTATCCAGCGGCGAGCCCCATAAGCGCTAATGGCTCAACGTCGCACAACGCTAAATCGCACGAAACTGATGTAGCTGTAGAAACGACAGGCGGCACATCAACGAATAACAGCAGTTGCAATAATTCCGAAACTAACACTGGATTTAAAGAAGTCGGCATTGAAGATATCTATGATCATTTATGCGACATTATATTCACAAATCAGGTGTGTAAATGTACCTTGGGCGCGCTCAAATGGTCCGTTTTGGTTTTCACCTCTTCTAATTTCAATTACTTAATCTTGCAATTGCAGGGGAAAAATAATATTATGGACACATCTTGGATTAATTTAATCCTTGAAATCGGTTACGAATTTACGTCGAGTGTTGAAGAGTGTAAAAATCATTTGCGTTGCGGTGGCTCTCGGGAATTACAACCAAAAGATGTTGCCAAAATTGTGGGTCTCATGTGTCGACGCCACTCGTCATTGCTTGATTGTAATGTAAACTTACCGACGCCAGGAAATTTCTGGCCAGGCCAAAGCAGTGCGGGCTCGTCTCAGACAGTACCACAGCAGAACCAGCAAAATTCAACAAACAACAACGATGGCAGCGATACAAACAATGGTGACAAGAAAGACAAGAAGGAGACTACAGATACGACGCAAACATGGAAGGCTGACGTATTTGTACAAGCTCTCAAGGAATTGGTGCCACAGCTTAATTGGAAGGAAGTTTGTATGGGTATGTTGTACATTTTACATTTTGAAGCATTTTTTTTCAAAGAAATCATTTTCAACAGAACTCGACCATCCTGAGTTCGTGCTCAAGGACCGCATTGGATTGGACCTTTTGCTGACAATATTCCGGCTAGCAACACAATCTAATCTTTTTCCACATTCAGAATGCATTTACCGCCATTGGCAAAACACAGAGGGGCAGCTGTCGCTTATAGCGACTATGCTGAAAAACCCAGATTTATTCACTTTTGCTGACTACATATTTAGTTCGCCAGTACTAGAAGTATTAAAGACGGCGCCAGATGCAGACAACAAAGAAATTGCGGCATGGAAGTCGCTGCATCTTGTCGAAGTGCTTCTTCATATTGCCGACAAAGGATATTATACGCAAGTTCACGAGCTCTTCAAGTTCCCAGCACAGAACTGTCCAGATGTTCTCTTTCTTGCCTTACTACAGATAAACCCTCCTCTGACACCACTTCGTCAGGACCTGTTCAATCAGTTAATACCAACATTTCTGGGAAACCATCCAAATTCAAATGTTATTTTGGCTAGCGCATGGAGTTCAACGAACTTTCAACTGCGTCCCAACATCATGAACGCTATGTCAGAGTGGTACTTACGGGGTGGTGATTTTGATCAAGTCAAGCTTTCTCGCATACTTGATCTTGCCCAGGACTTGAAAGCTTTGTCTGCGCTTCTCAACGCACGATCTTTCTTATTTATAATTGATCTCGCCTGCTTGGCATCCAGGCGTGAGTACTTGAAGCTTGAAAAGTGGCTCAGTGATAAGATACGAGACCATGGCGAGCCATTCATGCAAGCTATAATAAAAGTTCTGCAGAGACGCTGTCCTCAAGTAGCAAACGCCAAGGTGCCTGAAGACCAAATACCGCCTAAGCAGGCACAGCTTTTACCTGAAACGGTTACGACCATGATAAATTGTTTGCAAGCGTGCATTAACAATTGCATGCAATCGGACACTGCTGAAATGATAATGCAAATGTCGGCAAATGTGGCATTAATGGCTAATAAAGCCCGTGCGCAACAGCAGGTAGGACCACAAGGACTTGTTCCGCCGCCACCACCGAGCATTTTACGTCATCGCGGCATGGATGGGATTGTTCCAGGGTCGGTACCACCGCCACCTCAGCAACCATTCTCTGGAAATATAAATGCTCAGCAAATGTTTGGACCGGGCATGGACCCACTTACAAACATGTCGAACAATTTGGCCGGACTCAACCTAGGGGGACCAAACGGCGGTTTCAACTTTGGAAACATGCTAAGTAAGTAATAACTGACTATAGTTTGATATTGTTAAACGTTTTTTGTGCGTATTTCTGCTCGATTATAGACAACTTGGTTTCTACCCCAGCATCACCATCGCGGCTTATGAACCCTGGTGGCGGCAGTGCCTATCCTCTTAATCCAATGCAAATGGCGGCACCACCACCGAATGTAGGCAATCTTGGACGCATGATACCAGCGGGTCCTCAACCTACGCCAACGCCACCTAATCCGAACAATCCTGTCATGGCGGATTTGCAGATGCCCGTATCAAAGGAGGTAGAAGACGAAGCCAATTCGTATTTTCAACGCATCTACAACCATCAACCAAATCCAACACTTTCTATTGATGAAGTCCTCGATATTTTACAAAGGTTTAAAGAATCTTCGAACCGCAGAGAGCAAGAAGTGTTTCTTTGTATGCTGCGAAATCTCTTTGAGGAATATCGCTTTTTTTCATGCTATCCCGATAAAGAGCTTCAGATAACAGCGCAACTATTTGGTGGAATTATTGATCGGAATTTGGTGCCCACTTTCGTAGCACTCGGTCTTTCGTTGCGTTGTGTTTTAGATGCCCTGCGCAAGCCCGAGGGTTCGAAGCTATACTATTTCGGTGTAACCGCTCTTGACCGATTCAAAACCAGATTACACACGTACAACAAATACTGCGAACATATACGATCAATACCACACTTTACAGACTTTCCGCAACATTTGATACAATATGTGGAGTACGGTATGCACGGTCAGGAACCGCCCCCTCAAAAGCTTATTGGCTTAAGTAACACGATACCTACCGCTGCCTCTGTCAGCAGTGGGGATCCCTTGTATCGAGCCAATTCGGTTCCAAGTAAGTAATATATACAATCCCATGTGACTTGTAAACAGTTTTTATCATATTCATATTGAACTGTGTGCAATGGAATTTAGTAAAAATTATACATTTCACATGCAAATGCGTGCATAATAGATTTACAGTGAAAATCAAATTAATGTAACGCTTTTTCAGGTAACGTAGTACCCGCTCCGACGATTCCAAAATCAAATGTTGTGCATGCGGCCCGTATGAAGTCTATTGCTAATGCCACAAACATCGACACCTTATTGGTTGCAAATCAGGAAGAGAAAGTAACAGTGCCGCCGGAACCAGTACAAGATAAAACTGCGTTTATTTTCAATAATTTAAGTCAGTTGAATATACCACAGAAATGCGAGGAAATCAAGGAGATCATGACCAAAGAGTTCTGGCCATGGCTGGCACAGTATCTAGTGCTTAAGCGTGCATCTATGGAGTTTAACTTTCATACGCTATATTATAACTTCCTCGATGCTCTGAAAAACCCTGAAATTAATCGATTTGTTACGAAAGAAACATTGCGCAACATTAAGGTGCTGCTGCGATCAGATAGTGTCATCAACTTTTCAGACCGAAGTCTACTTAAAAATCTTGGTCATTGGCTGGGAATGATGACATTAAGTCGCAATCGTCCAATTCTGCAGGATGACTTGGACTTAAAGTCGCTACTTGCAGAAGCTTATCACAAAGGTCAACAAGAGCTTCTATTTGTTGTGCCATTCGTTGCCAAGATTTTGGAATCGTCAGCAAAGTCACGTATATTTAGATCGCCTAATCCTTGGACAATGGCAATAATGTGCGTACTTGCCGAACTGCACCAGGAACCAGATCTCAAGTTAAACCTTAAATTCGAAATCGAGGTTTTGTGCAAAACACTTAATTTGGAGTTAGCTAAACTAAAACCGGTAATATATTTAAAGGACCCTTCACGGGCTATGCTCATTGAGCAGCAAATGTCCCAACCGAAGCCAAAGCCGACTGAAACTGCTTTACCTTCGCAAAGTCAAGCTCAGCCAGCTGTTCCGCCGGCAGAAGTCATCGATCCACAAGCCATGATGATGAACAACTCAAGTGTAGCAAATAGTGGACCTGGAGCTATTTCCTCTCCAAATTTGCCTATTGAACCGGGACAGGTGGTTTTGCCACCACCAGAGCCGCGTTACTCCTATGTTGAAGTGAATGTAACGAATTTCCAACTTATCACACAACAGCTGGTGTTACCTCAAAACATACCATTCTTGCATGCCAATCCAGGCATCAAACATATTGTCATAAACGCCATTGAACGCACAATAACAGATTGGTTGCAGCCTGTCGTCGATCGTAGCATACGCATAGCGTGTGCAACTACAGAGCAGATTATTCGCAAGGATTTCGCTCTGGACGCTGACGAGAATCGCATGCGTACTGCCGCTCATCAAATGGTACGCAATCTAGCAGCTGGCATGGCTATGATAACCGGTAAAGATGAGATGGCTCGCGCCATTAGTCAAAATTTACACAAAGCGTTTATAACCGCATTGACGGGCGTGCCCAGTATATCTGAAATTCAAGCAGCTTCCATTCAATTGGCTAACGAGAACGTAGAACTTGTCTGTGCTTTTATACAAAAAACGTCAGCCGAAAAGGCAGCACTTGAAATCGACCGTCGATTATCAACTGATTTCGAAACGCGCAAAATAGCACGCGAGGAGGGCAGTCGCTTTGTGGACGCGCAAATACTCAGTTACCAGCAGGAACGATTACCCGAACCAGTTCGTCTAAAGGTGGGCCCTGCTCCACCAACCCTTTATGCAGTCTACTCAGAGTTTGCTCGCAGCATTCCTGGATTCCAGCAAATGAGCGATCGTGATATTGCATTATTTGCCCCCAAGCCGCAGGATTTGCCGCCACCAAATGTTTTTGCTAACGATGAATCAAGTATTGTTTACGCAGAAGTAGCAAGTAAAATGGAAGCCTTCATGAATACTGCCATCACTGTGCCGACACTACAATTGCAGGCCAGCAAGATGCATATGCTACTAAACGCATTAATGGCAACAAGGCGCCAACGCGATCAAGAATCTGCATTTAATTTGCTGACACGTGCTGTAGAAGGCTTAACTGAAGGTCTAATAAATGTGCAGGATCACATGGAACAGATGAAGCTATACCGCGATATTCACCTTCGAATACTTAGCCTTCTGCACAATAGTTTCGGCGCACCGAATACGGAACGTGCTGTGACCAAATGCTTCTTTGATATACGTGAAGAAATTCGCTATAATGTAGAAGCTGCAAGAGCACTTATCACATCACACTTTGTAAATTTGAGCCAATTTGATTGCATGCTGAGAGATTGCATGGACAATGGCAATAATTATGTGGCCATTTCTTTTGGCATAGCATTGCTCGAACGTCTTATAATGGAGGATCGCGTAATAAATGTTGTATCAGACAACGAATTCATGGCCACTGTGGAGCTGTTGGGGCGATTAAGTCAGCACCGTCAAAGGTATCCAGAGTGCATTGTCAATATTATCGAAACCATGTGGTCGGGTAACATGAATGCCATTGATTGTGGTCCATTTAATACCGGAGATCGTTACCTTACTGGAGCATCGCAGTACATACACTCCGGCATGCATCATGTAAGGGTAAGTTGCGAATTAAAAAACGAATGCTTAACATTTTGTCGTATTTTTGTTTACAGTCAAGTGACACCGATGATCCTCCAGGACTTCAGGAGAAAACCGAATACTTGCTCAAAGACTGGGTAGCACTATATACGCAACAAAACCAACAATCCACTCGCGACACCAGAAATTTCAGCACTTTTGTACAAAAGATGAACACATACGGCATTTTAAAAACCGACGATCTAATCACGCGATTCTTCCGTCAGGCCACTCACATATGCACCGATGTAGTGTATCGCATGTTTGCTGATCCAAGTATGCCCATCAATCAAGCCAAAAATAAGATATTTCAGTGGATTGACGCTTTTGTCAATCTGATTGCAATGCTGGTACGGCATTCAGGCGAAGCTGGCAATCCGACTACTAAAATCAATCTTTTAAACAAAGTGCTGGGTATTGTGCTTGGTACACTGCTGAAAGATCATGAATTGCGTAGCGTTGGTTTCCAGCAGGTGGGCTATCATCGCTTTTTTATGATGCTCTTTATGGAACTCTGCTCGGCTGATGTGTTGCTAGAATCACTGATGCATAGTATTGTGTCAGCTTTTGCCTACGCTTACCACCAGCTAAATCCCAGCAAAGCACCCGGATTCTGTTTTGCTTGGCTTGAACTGATTTCACATCGTGTGTTTCTTGGGCGAATACTAGTGCAGATACCAGGCCAAAAGGGATGGCCACTCTATGCACAGCTGTTGCAAGATCTTTTCAAATATCTGGCACCTTTCCTACGCAATACGGAGTTGGGAAAACCTGTCCAGCTGTTGTATAAGGGAACATTGCGTGTGCTCCTCGTGCTTTTGCATGATTTTCCAGAGTTCTTGTGTGATTATCACTTTGGATTCTGTGACACAATTCCACCCAACTGTGTCCAAATGCGTAACATAATATTATCTGCATTTCCACGCAATATGCGTTTGCCTGATCCATTTACGCCCAACCTGAAAGTAGATATGCTCTCAGACAGCAGCAATGCACCCAAAGTGTGCAGCAACTACATAGCAAACATACAACCAATGAATTTTAAGAAAGATCTAGATTCGTACTTGAAGGCGCGTGCTCCTGTCACATTTTTGTCAGAGCTACGTGGCCATTTGCAGATAACTAGTGAACCTGGTACACGTTACAATATGGCACTGATGAATGCCCTCGTTATGTATGTGGGTACTCAAGCAATTGCTCTGATAAGGTAAGTAAAGATTATTTTTTATGCTCAACATTGGATATCTATTAAATCGTCGTATACTTTTCTCTTGCAGAAATAAAAATTGTGTGCCCAATACGTCGAATATTGCACACAGCGCACACATGGACATCTTTCAGAATCTGGCTGTTGATCTAGATACCGAGGGTCGCTATCTGTTTTTGAACGCTATTGCAAATCAGCTACGTTATCCAAACAGTCACACACACTATTTCAGCTGTGCGGTTTTACATCTGTTTGCGGAGGCTAACTCCGAAGCCATACAAGAACAGATCACGCGTGTATTGCTTGAGCGCCTCATTGTAAACCGACCGCATCCATGGGGCCTACTGATCACATTTATTGAGCTAATCAAAAATCCAATATACAAGTTCTGGGATCACGATTTTGTTCATTGTGCACCCGAGATTACAAAGTGAGTTTTAAATTGCTCTTAGATGATTTTAATTACCTCTTTTTTTTTTTAAATCATTATCAGACTCTTTGAATCTGTTGCACGGTCGTGCTTGGCCAAATCGAGCGTAACTCAACACATGAACATGCCTGTCGATGGAGCCGATAACCAGGACAGCAACATTAACTGAGAAAACGCTACAGTCAGACGTTTTCGCATGGAAGTTTGTGCGCTCAGACGCCGGCAACAACGGACGGCGCAACAACACGGATTTAAATTAAGTAACTGAATAATTGTAACTAATTTTCAGCACATAATTTTAAAGCAACACTAACATAGGCAAAAAGAAAATTTGGAGTGAAAGGCGACGATTTTTCGAGAAATAACATTTTAAATAGCGTCAGCAAATGTTGAAATTTTTAATTCTTATTGTATTATAATGAAATTCATATTATATATAGAGATAAAAAAATGCGCTTCTGTGTATTCAAAGTA
Organism: Chymomyza procnemis; assembly: GCA_035046065.1. Taxonomy (NCBI): domain Eukaryota; kingdom Metazoa; phylum Arthropoda; class Insecta; order Diptera; family Drosophilidae; genus Chymomyza; species Chymomyza procnemis. The sequence continues at coordinate 1,084,022 of JAWNOJ010000023.1, read as the reverse complement.
GTAATAGCAACAAAAAAAAAAAAAACAAAAAAAAACGGTAAAACTAAAGATAAAAGCAAACTAAAAAAAAGGCAAAAATATTTAAAACAACAAAAAACTTTCAAATGTATATAAATATTTATTGCTGCTACATAATATCAACAGCGTGTATAAATATCAACCAACAGCAGGAAAATATTATATTAACATGTAATTACTTATATTCTCAATAATGTGTATTTATATATATATATAACAAAAAAAGGAGATATGTATGTAGATTGTACGACATTGGAGTCAGTCTAGATTACGTTTGCTACATTTTTCTTGTTAATTTTTGTATTAACTAATTTTAAATTGTGTGCACAACAAATCAATGCTATTTAATTTTTGTAATTGAAACGAAACTGTTTGATTTGCGTATTTTAACAGCCACAACATTAAAAATTAACATAAATAGTTTATTTTAATTATAAATACGTAATGTAAAACGAAAATGATCTTTAAAGTAAATTAAATGTTAATAAACTGCGATTATTTGATATAAGGAAACAACAAACACATCCTCGCTCCTCAAGCAGCAAACAACAAGCCTTTAAAACAAACAAAAGTGTGCATAACCAACAACTGCACTGCGTCAAGTAATTTAAATTAATTAATTAAATATATACACATATGTTTAACGCTAATGCTGATTGCAACAAATCCAACAACTGCAGTAAACAGAAAAAAAGCAAACAAAATGTTAACACTTTATAATGATGACAATTCTTATGTAAATGCGTTCAAAACAAACACAAAACGAAAGATAAATGAATTCAGTAAGTTATCAACAAAACAGAATACGACATTTATCAATAACAAAAACCATTATAATTAAAATAAGTAATAGTCTGTACTACCAATTAAGTGAATCAAATATAAATATATACATGTGTATAAATGCAAAATTTTAAAACTGATTAAATGGTTGTAATTATTTTTGGTTTTCTTTTTAATTTACGAACATGCGGCATGCGCGCTGAGGTTATAATAATTATTAATCTGTGCAGCTTAGCAGCAAAGAGAATTACACCGCCATTATTTAGGAGTTTGAAAAGCAAATTTACTCGTCATATGGATATGGTGTTGTTTGTAGTATAATTCTCTATAAACATGTGTTTGTCGATAAGTGTGTATGTATGTTGTTGCACGTACATACGTACATGCATATGTATGTTAGCTATGATGCCACGATTTTAACGAGTTTGCGACGCAGAATAATGTTGCAGTCATCGTCAACGCTGCCAATGCCTACTTGTTGTTGTGCTTTCTTTTGTTGCTAATACAAATGAATTCATAAAGTTGAAGAAAAAAAAACTAGTATCTGGGTGTGCGTGTGTGTGCAGCCAGCAACAAGGCAACGTACAAAAACAGTGTCGAGAAGCAAAAGAAACAAAAAATATGTGTGGCACACTTAAAGCTGCGTCAACGTCGCAGTTGCTGCCGCTACAAAAGAATTCCCCTCGTCGCGTTATGTAAATATTGTGTGTGTATCTATCTGCAGGAGAGAGCACAAAAGCTTTCGTTAGAGCAAATGCATGAGCTTAGATGTGAATGTTGTTTGCCAGAGCAGAACCATGGCCGTGAGAGTGTGAGAAATCACTTATGAAACAGCTTTGTCGAGAGTTTCGTTAAAAAGCTTTGTTCGCGTTGGCTTGTGGCCCCACAATACATGTGTCGCGTGTTAAGGTATTTGTAACTGGCGCAGTACACGCATATGCATACTTTGTGTATCTATCTGTGTGTGTGTGTGTACATATGTTTCTATGAGCTGTTAGTTGAGAGCTTTTGGGCGCTGACTGTTAGTTGAGTCAGCGCTATTAGTTGAATAACAATTTTAAAAATGCAAAAAAGCAATAGTTTTCTCTATATGTATGTACATACATATTTCCATCAAACATTCCCTGTTATAATAGTGTCATCATATAGGAGCAAATCTTAAAAAGTACTTCTATTCGTAATAGTTTTTTTCTTTTTTTTTGCTTCTTATTTGCTGACCGCGCAAGTTCTCTCTTTTTCTATTTTTTCGTCTTTCATTTTGTCTGCCATGCTTCATGCTCACAACCTGCGCCCAATGTTCCAGTCTTGTGGTCCACACTTTCGCGCCACTGCTGACCCAATTTTCTAGGCTTGCTGCTCTGCCACAACAACTACCACATAGACAGAGAAACAACTTTCTTATTGCTGCCGCTAAACGGAATCCAAATTTCAACTACTACTTACAATAATTTTTCGATTGAACTTTAAAATTTTATGTTAAAATGAATTGTTGAAAATGGCCACTCAGCGGAAAACCCTTCCAACTGAAAATACATCCTTTCCTCATGCATTTCGTTTTGACAAATCGAAAAATAATCTTATAAAATCCAATTGGCAACGGAAATTATAAAAAAAGGGCGTGTCACAATGTCGTGTATGTCGTGTATATGTATGACCTCATCCATTCCTAAGAGTAGTAGCTGGCTTAAAACGAAAGCGATGACTGAAACGTATGTACATATGTATGTCTTTTGGCCATTTAATGGAAGCCATTTTTACAGCCTCGGTGGCGTACACATCTCTTAACCCGAAAGTCGGCTGTTCGATTTGTACTCTTCAACACTGTTGCATTTGCCTAGCACTGACAAAGCTAGCAAATAGACGTTAAGTAAATCTCTATTAATTAAACACACCGCCGTGCGGAGTCGACGTTAAACTGTACGTAAATTCTTGTCCATAGTCAAGGGGAATAAGTATTATTTTTACAGCTATTGGTTTCATCGTAGCCTAATATGAATTATAACAGTATTCATGAATGTGATGCACTTTATAACAGATCCTGAAAGTTGTTCCTTCAATACCCATTTAGTTTGAGATATCCATTTGCCGCAGATTCGTCAAAAATCACAAACTATTGTGTTTCTTTCAAGTCGAAGTTTCTCTCAAATGAACAATGTTTTATACAAATTATTTACTTAATTTACAACATTTTTAATTAGATACCTAAATTTCTTCTTTAAATAAATAAGCGATGGTCCAAAGAGTTTATTGATCCTTATGCAGCCAAATTACCGTATGTTTCACTAGTTTGTCTAATTCTGGAACATAGCTTCTGCGTTTGGAGCCCTCAATACCACCGATATTAAAAAAAAACAGTTTTACACGTAATTTTATGTACTAAACTAATAAGAACCTTTTTTTTAATGTGAAGTATTTTGATTACCATTTTAGAAAAATTTCTTTTTTCATCATTTAGATTTTCATCGAACGAGAGATATAAGCATCTTTTAAAAAAGTTTTATAAAACGGAAAAGATTAAAGAAAAATACACATTTAAATTAACATTATATAGAAAAAGGTTTGAATAAACTATGATTGTTTTAAATAAGTTTTGTTCAAGAACTCTATGGGAATTGTAATAATAATATTAATAATATATTGTTTAAATAAGTTTTGTTCAAGAACTATATGGGAATTTTAATAATAATATTAATAATATATTCACTCAATTATTGATTGTTCTCTGTATATAATGTTCAATGTTGTTTTTTTTTTGCAAAAATCTGATTGAAGTCTTAGGCATTAAAAAGAAATTCCATTGCGACTCGATCATATTCTATTTTTCGATACCTAAACAAGCTTAATTACATTAAACAGACGCTATCTAGAACTAAAATATCGATATTGAAAGTTCAGAATTGATTTCGATATTTTAAATATGGCAGTATACTGGATATTTGAAACCTTTTTTGAAATCGTTTGTTTAAAACTTGAAAGTAATTAAGTACAGGGATGCGAATTTAGAAGAGGTCAGAACTTAAAATTCTTCACGAAGTTGGCAGATATAGTTCAAGACATTTAGGCAGCGCTGATATCAGCTCTTTTGTTCTTAAAGCCGTTGTGCAGAATAATGTGCATTCACATTAATTTATCAGAAAACCTTAGCCATTGAGAAGGGAAAAACGGGCAGTGAGCTTGAAAATTCCCACTAAATGTCGACAATTTTTTTGGGTAGAATTTATACAAATTAAACAAAATTCAATTTTAAAAATAGCCCCAGTACTCTTCTGCCTATTAAATAATGACTTCACTGAATTCTAAAGTCGTCGTCGCTCAACTGCATAATTTGCATGCTTAAAATATTTGTTTTCCAAGATTAAAGGTTTTACAATAAAAATCAATTGTATCGATTTAAAATCGTAAAGATCCCAAACACTAGTTACAGGGTATTCCAAAGTCGAGTTAATCATGAGTTACGCCTAGCTGCTATGTAGGCATGCTTGTTTTGATTAAAATTCGATTAGGTTCAAATAGGATATTATAAACAAAACTTTTGACCCGTTGCGCTTGAACCAATCCTGAAGTTGACATTTAGGTTGCACTCAATTTTCGTCGTTACCAATGAGAATATGCAAAATTTGAAGGGAATTCGAGTTCTTAATTCCAATTGATTTTTAGAACATAAAACTCATGGCTTTTGCTGCCGGAAATTGCCCTGCTATTGCACCAACATCGAAATGGTAATCAAATAAATGACATTGGATGCTGTTCTTTATTGGATTTTGATTGATTTCAAGCATATCATACAGACTATACATCGGCGAAGGGACCAATATTGGCAGCTTTGGCCATTAAGGCGGGTATGCTGATCTGTTCGTAGTTGCCGCTGAAAAATTGCGAATACGGGCCTGAGGCATAGACGGCCACATCATCACCACCATGAGTTTCAGAATCCAAAGGCACCATCGATGAGTATCTGTGGTCTGTGTTTTGTGTAAGTTTTTCGGTAATGCGCTTACGACCTTCAACTTTGCCATAGGTATCCTCATAGCCAGGACCATTTGCGTAGGAGAGTATAGTGTAGGGTAAGCCATCGTCACCAATTGAATCGGCAAGACCTGTTATTTCCTGATCCCTTGACTGTAAAGCGACAAAATTTTTTCAACTTAAAGCAGAAACTAAAAATAAACAAAGCATACCGGATAACCATTAATAGTCATTGTGTGGGAGTGGTCGGCAGTGACAACAATCAGTGTATCATCTGTTGAGGTCATTTCACGTGCCACCTGCACAGCTTTGGCAAACTCGGCGGTATCTTCGAGTGAGCGACGTGCATAAGTATCGTGATGGGCCATATCGATTCGTGCTCCTTCCACAAACAGCATGAATCCCTCGCTGTTGTGTTGCAACACCTTAATAGCGGCACTGGTAAGTTCACTAAGCGAGGGATCCGCAAGTTCTCGGCGCTGGCGCACTCGATCACCATTATAGGGCAAATGCGATGCGCTAAATAGGCCCAACAAATACTCGGTATTTTCCAAATTGAGTTGGCTCAAACCCTTGTGACTCCAAACGTAGTGCGCCGAAACGTTGCTGCTTTGTTTGTCTGCTAACCAATCTTTAATAAGATTTCGACCATCCTGACGATAGCCCGGATAACCCTCCTCGTCTCTGGCAGTGGTGTTAATGAAGTTTTGTCTGCCGCCACCTAGTATTACCTTCAGTTTTTTGCCTACTTCTCCTTCGACTAACTGGCGTGCAATATCAACAGTCGTTTGAGGGCTGCATCTGGCGGAAACTTCTGCATCGTTCTCCCAATTACGATCGGCAATATGCGCGTATAAGCCTGCAGGTGAAGCATGGGTAACACGAGATGATGTGACAAAGCCGGTATTCTTTCCAGCAGTCTGTGCCCACTGAGCAATGCTGTCTACAAAGTTCCCAGCAGTGTTGGTGCTCTCTCCAAAACACGTGTACCTCGGTACTTTGGCATTAATGCCAATAGTTCCGTAGTTCGCCTTGACTCCACCCAAGTAGGCAGTGGAGGTGCAGGCGGAATCAGCTACCTGACGATTTACGCAGTAAGTCTTGGATAGACCAGTATAGGGAAACTTCTCGAAGTACACCTGCTCAGAGCTGTCACCAAGTAAGTTACGAGTGGCGACGGTTGTATGCACTGACATGCCATCTCCCAGGAACAAAATTATATTTTTTGCAGTTTTCGTTTGTAAACTGTCAGCTTCGGATAATTTGTTCGATAACGTTTTTTGGGCATTGCTGTTCCAAAACTCCGTTTGCTGCTCCTCTGGGTTTTTTACAGAATGTGAGCGCCAGGTACGGCCACGGGGATGGTCTTCGACCGCATCAAATGCATTAAGAGTAATAAAATAGTTTATCACAGATAACTTGGATTATTCTTATCTTACTAGTGAGCTTAAATCATGCACGTGTACGTGTACTTAACCATTAATCTCAAAAAATATATACATATTTGTGTTTGAAATTATAGTTTAGTGCTATAAAATCTATATTTTTATAAGAAACACATTTTTTTGTCGGAATTTCAACGGAATATATTTGTAATCCTGCAACTAACCTCGTTGTGCCGTTGTAAATGTCAATGAGCTGACTAACAGCAAAAAGCCAAGGATTTTGAACATTTTGAGGAAATTATCGTAGCACACTGGGCGGATATTCAAATTGCACTAAAAGACTGGACAAGGCAAAAATCTAGTGTACACCTATTCGAATTGAATCTTATCAAACGATAATAAAATCGAATAAAATCTAATCAGTTTATAAAGTATTGTGAGCGCATTAATCTAGATGTTAAATCAAATTCACATTCGCTTTTATGGTCAACTATTGTAAATTCTGTCAAAAATGTTTTCACGAAACAACTGCGTCGTCTTGGTCCTATACATGCTATATGCGTAAATATATTAGGGCGGATCAATTTGTACATGGGTGTAAAAGTCCCAAAGCGCGTTTATAACGAAAAACAAAATTGAGCCACCCTAATGATAATATATGTTGTGCAGTTTGTAAAATATAGCTATTGTCGGAAGTCGATTCCAAAGCGAAAAGTATAAATAGTATCGAAAAATCACTCGAATCGGAAAAATAAACCAGACGAACCGCCTAACTAATTCTCTTTGTTTTTACATACAAGTCACCAAGACTGATGCACTGGACTTTCACAGCGGTTGTGCGACCAATACTACTATATGTTGTTCTGGTATGGTGGAGAGCCACAGAAAAATCCACATATCTTCGAATAATGGAAAAAAACAACGACGTGCACTGCTGTGTATAACCGGGGCACTGAGAACCACTCCAACTAGGGCCCTAGAGGCAATACTTGGAGTTCACCCCCTATATATACAAGCCAATTTGCTGGCACAAAAGACAGCGCAACGTCTTTGTGCGGCGGGAAACGTGATTCTTAAAAACTATGGGCATAGTAAAATTGGAGGCGTTACCAAGTGTAGCACGGACTACATAACGCCGGTTAACAATTTCTCAAGAACACCTACGCTAATGGGACCAGATGATTGGAAAATCGGTATGGGCCAAAACGCGGCTAAAATCTTCACGGACGGATCCAAAATGGACACAGGAGTGGGAGCTTCGGTATACTGCATAGACCCACCCACGGAGGTGTCATATAAGTTACCAGACCACTGCAGTATATTTCACGCGGAAGTTTTCGCATCAGCTCCAAGCTCCAAGAGTGTGCGCATCTTTTGGGTTCCCGGCCACTAGTGCATTGAAGGTAACGAAATGGCAGACAAGCTAGCAAAGTAGGGTGTCGTATCGACTCGAGCGAAAGTTGAGGACCTAGGGATACCTCTGAGGGCTCTAAACCACAAATCGGAAGAAAGCGCTGCAGTCGCTTCCGACAGAAGGTGGCACAACACGACAAACTGTAGAACTAGTCGAGCACATCTTGCAGCTTCCCCGGAAGGACTGCAGACTCAAGCTTGGCCTACTAACGGGTCATTGCCTGAACGCTGTCCATGCCAAAAAGCTGGGCATCACCAACAACGATGAATGCAGGAAATGCAGGGAACCAGAGGTGAGAGAAACCCTGGAACACCTATATATGCAACTGTCCTACCTCTTCACCCCGAGAACTAACTTCCTAGGGACACCAGTGCTTGACTCGCTCGCAGAGGCGGCGCAGAGGCCACCCCAGATACTTCGCAAAACATACGCGCATAGTGGATGGCTAATCTGTCCACGACTCACAGCCGAAACACTCCGGTTCCACTAAGGATCACATTAATCTATGTGAGGTCCCCTTCCCCGGGGGCCTGCCGGCCTAACCTAACCTATCCTATACAAGTCCATCAACAGAAACTTTATATGAAAATATTAATAATAAATAAAATATGGCATAGAGTAGATATAAAATATAATAGGCGCCGCAGACTTCAAGTTCTTTTTACCAAAATTTTTATTATTATTAAATTAATGTCCTTCAAGGACATTTCGACTTTCATTAAAATACATATACTTTTTCGTATATGTATTTTTTATTTTTATGTAAAGCATAATTAGGATGAGTTGAGAAAATACCCAAGTCCGTCTCGCTGAACGAAAAAAAGCCTGTATCTCAAAAGTTGGTTACTCTACCATATACTATATTTGAGATACAGAGGGCAGATCATCTTCTCAAGTCACCCTAATCATGCTTTACGTATCTTTATTGGGTCTCTGACTTTTCCGTCTATACCATATGGTATAGGGTATAAAAATAATGATTTTTCATTTGGAATTTGAGTGCTGACTTTGGACTGAAAAAGCCTTAAACTTTTCGTAGGGTACATTAAATTCTATAAGTATTTAGTTTTAAACAATGTGATCAATTACTTTTTCATTTGACAAGTTTTTATTTTGCATTAACGTAGTTCAAAAAAATACGTATTTCAAACTTTAAATAAGAAAACGTTAATATTTGACTAAACACTTTAATTTAATTATTTAATTAAATATAAGAAAAAATTATTTTATTATATTTCAGCTTAAGAAATTTAGTAACTTTGATTTTTTTCCCATTTGGTTTAAAAGCTTTTGATCTAACATTTTCTATTAAGGCTTCTAAAAAAAAGTTTTTAAAAACTCATTTTCAAGCCATTTGACATTAAGTCTTAAAAACGCATTCACTACTTACAATCGTGCACTATGGTGGGAACTCTCATGAATCTTTAAAAACAAAACCTTTAAGCTTATTAGAAACGGGCTTAAGCCCACATACAGGATACAACTCCGAAATAGAAAGTAATCTAATACAACAACTATCTTTGGTACTAACAAAATTAATTTTAAGAATTAAAAAGGTTTCAAGCACTTATATTCGAATCTAAATCAAGAGAATCCAGATAATCGAAATTTTCCAAATCAATTCCAAGTTCTTCGCGAGCATTTAAATGACAGTTTTAACTAGAGCCACAATGGAGCCCGTGAATTGTATGACCTGCAATAAAGTAAAGGGTAATACTAACTTTATAGTAAAGTGTCAGGTTCATTCATTACTGAAGCAAATACAGGCAGTGAGGGTGCAAAAAAGGGCACCCTTACAGTGATAGGAGTTTGAGCTCTTAATATCAGCAAATAGACCCGCTTGCGCACCTCTCGATCCCAGCAGTACCATTGGCTACTGTAAGCTGCCTCGCCCAATTGCAAGCTCTTGTAAAAGAATTGCATTAAGAAGAGTATTATATTTTCAATACAATTAAAATAAAATCAAAGCGAAGTTACCTCCGTTGCCATTTCGGTGCCACCATAACAGTACAGAAAAATGGCTGATGAGACTGTAAGAAGGTATATGACGTAGCGAATAATACTATAGCCCGAAAACTATAAAAGATATAAGGATAATAAGTTATTCTTGGCCAAGCCAAATATGCTTACCAAAAGTATATCAATGACACTCATCGCTATGACCAGACTGGCCGAAAGAAAATGCACAAATGTGGGTGCTGCCATGATGCGTGAGAACTTGCGCACAATCTCCACGATCTCATTGTGACGATCGATGATATTTGTCAAACGGTGACAGCAGAGCTCACAATCTTGAGGAGTTGGCTCTAGGCGGAAATTTATATGATTTTTCAACTTTTACCTATATTTTTACTTACCATGGATTTTCCTAAGTGTACGCTGTACATCCATTTGTAACGCTTTTAGCAAAAAGGACACATACAGTGTGAATCCGAAAAAAAAGCCATCGGTTCCCGAAAACGCAAAGGTTACGGTCACTCCCACCCAACCAGAGTAGAAAAACGTAAATAGATAGAGTGGTAAACGATGAGCTACGCTGGGAAATCTAATATGAAAACGAAAATATTACAAATGATGTTTCCTGTGCACCATGCACGTTCTTACATCATCCGAAACGGCGTCTCATATTTTACATTTGGATCAAAGCTCCAATTCTCTAAAAGTTCCCAAAACGAGCGCAACATAAAGACGACCGATGTAAGAACACCTAGCCACAATATCAACATGCCGCTGCGGGTTGCAAGATTGTAATAGCCCCTCTTAAGACGTCGATGTTCCTCATCGTTTTGCTGCTCCGTTAGCACGCGTATGCGTCTCATTAACTCCACCACTTCTTTGCGGCTATACAGGATGCAGCATAGCTTCACTAGAGTTGTTGCCCCACAGGCAACTGGACAAAAGGCGTCCATGGCATCAACAGGACGGATTGTTAAATAATGCCAACCATAATAGATCTGCGCTTGGCAGCCATGAGCCAAATTGATAAAGTTAAAGCAGAAATATACCAAGGACCAGAATGTTTGAGGTTCCTCAAAGTACAGTCCAAAGAGGCTAAACGAATAACGAGTCACAAAGAATAGATGATTTTCCAGTGGATAATCGTTGCTCAGATATCTTGGAAACATTTTGCTCAACTACTTACATCGACAATTTGGAGGACACAATTTATACACATTTGTTAATGACAAAATTACAGGTGGACTCAAAACCGCAAATGATACCATTTAATGTGATTAACTCATTATGATGGTTATGAAGGTACTTGAACAATTCGCGTATATCGAATTATTAATAATGGAGAACTTGAGGTTATAGAGTAATTAGTTGATAAATTGTAACATGCATGCGTAAATCTTATGGGCGGGTGGCTTCTTAAAAGCATTCATAAAACAATAATTGATTTTATTATTGAATTCGTTATATAATTGTTTTATTCTTTACGGTTGCTGTCGAATTAAGCAGATGCAATTTCTACAGGGTTCCCAAGTAGCCCCAAATGTTTTTTATTTAATAATGTTCACAAAGATTTGACCTATTCCTGGTCTTAATGCCCTTGGCGTTAAAAAAAAAATAATCTTATTCCTATTAATAAACATTACGAACTCATCTGCGCCATCTATAAGATGCAAATTCGTGATGGCGTGAGTCCACACACATTATGACGCCTCTTGATAAACTCACTGTTCGCCTTAGTTGCATTTGTGTATGACGCAGGTTCTAAGATAATATTTGAAGTCTACGTATTTTAGTTCAACGCTGACTCAAACTTCAAATAAATCATCTTACTATTGGTAATTCCAAGCAGCATTTCATACAATTGTGATTAGATACTTTGTAACATTTTTGATAAGTATTTCGATAAAGGATACCATTTCCCTAAGAATTTTACCAATCATTACTGTTTAATAGTGACTTAATTCATCTCATTATTGTACTCCATACTTTTAATAATTTTGCACTTAATCTTCTTTTGAAATTTAGTTCATACGAATTTGATTGCTTCATCTGAACTGACACATAAACAAGCCAGCGATATCAAATACATTGATAAAGTAAGCCACAGAGCCCTATCATTTCGAAGAACAAGTTGCTCACAAAGGCAGACGGGCATGGTCGTATTAGTTTTTCAGTCAATCTATTCTTTTCTCTATCATTTTTTTTACTCTGTTTTAATACTCTATTGGCATTGTATCCGATTCTATTTGGTACAGTTCATTTTACTGCATCGGTCTTCTCATTCGCCTGGATTCTATTCTTTGGAAATTGCTGCTTCTTTGCTTTCTGAGACTATGGCCAATCCAACGTTACTTGCGTTTTCCCAACTTAGAGGCGGACAGAAGCTTCGTATAATTCTCAAAAACAATTCGTGTCTTGGTGACGCCTATTTCATCTGCCATATTATTTACAGCTGTGCAGGCTTGTATCCATCCTTGATGTCAATTTTCTAGACGGGTTGGTGCCCTTGAAACAATGTGAGTAGTAAAAATAATTGCTACCTACCTCATGTCTGATAGTAACTTCGATTAATGTAGCATGATCACTATCTATTGACACAGAATGAATCATAGACTTTAGTTCGTACAATTATAATTTCATAATATGGATAATCGTAGCCAGCCACCTATCATCCCAACATCACTATGGATGACCATATTATGCCAATTTTAATTGATATGTATAAGATATATTGCCAATTATAACTTTTATTTTAATTTAATTATTCAAATTTCGCATCGCCTCGAATCGAATAATCCTTTCAGTTATATCAACCCATTACACATTAGCTTTTTTTTATTCATAAAATGGTCTTTGCCAGTGCCACAATGGAGCCGGTAAATTTAATTACCTGAAATGACAAACTTTATTAACAATAAACGAGTGCAAATGGAAAATAAATCATCTACCGAAGCAAACAAACCAAATGAAGGTACAATAAAAGGCACCTCCACGATGATGGGGGTTTGCGCGCGCAGCATTAGCAGGAGAGCTTGCTTTCGAATCTCTCGATTCCAGCAGTACCAGTGACTGTTGTAGACGGATTCGCTTAACTCCAGGCTCTATAAAATTCATATTCATTGATATTTATGCCAATTTACCCTAAAGTAATCAATAAACTCACGGCCGTAGCCATTTCAGTGCCTCCATAGCAGTAAAGGAAAATGGCAGAGGATACGGTTGCAGAATAGACCAAATACCGCACAATATCGTATCCGGAAAACTTATATACTTTTTCAATCGAATCAAATTTCATAAACTTTGTTTTGATGCCTTACCATTAATATGGCTATGACACTCATGGCTATGACAAAACTGGCCGAAAGAAAATGCACAAAGGTGGGCGCGGCCATGAGGCTAGAGAACTTGTGGACAACATCCACGATCTCGTTGTGGCGATCAATAATGTTAACTAGACGTCTGTGGCATTGGTCGTTATCGTAAGTAGTGGCATCTGAAAGTCGGCTTTTTTAAGAGTAACCAAATGGATGACAGGAAGAATGTATACGCACAGTGCACTTGCTTAAGCGTTCGCTTTACGTCCATTTGCAACGCCTTTAGTAGGAATGTTATGTAGAGTGTAAATCCAAAGAAGAAAGCATCAGTGCCAACGAAGGCATAAGTCACCAGTTGGCCACACCAAGAGGAATAGATATATGTAATTGGATATAAAGGCATACGATGCATTCGTTCTGGTAATCTGCATTTGGGTGCAAACAAAAATAGATATATCTTGCTAAGAGTATGGCATATGTGACGACACTCACAGCATTCTGAATGGCGTATCATACTTAATGGGTAAACCATGACGCAGGTTCACTGACATTTCCCAGAGTGAGCCGAGCACAAAGGCGACAGTGGTCATGCTACCCATAGCCAGGATAATCATGGCGCTACGGGTGGCAATGTTGTAGTAGCCACGCTTCATGTATTGATGCTCCTTGGTGTCTTGCTGCTCAGTCAAAATACGCATGCGGTGCATTAATTCAGCAATATCCTTGCGCCTTATCCAGGTGTATGCCATCTTAAAGAGCGTAGTTGAGGCGCAGGTGAACGGACTAAGCGCATCCATTGAGCCCCTTATGCTGATGTGCCGATATTGCCAGCCATAGTTAAACTGGGATTGGCAGCAGAGCACTAAATTAAAAAAGTTAAAGGTTAGCCAAAGCAAGGAGCACGCGGTTTGTGGTTTCTCAAAGTAAAGCCCCAGCAAGCTATAAGCGTAGCGTGTGCCAAAGAATAGATGCTTCTCGAGTGGATAGTCATTGCTTAGAAAGCGTGGAAACATTTTCCCCAATTATTTCGTTACTTGGTAAATGGCTAGCATTTATAGCAATAATCCTTAGCATTGGGAGACTTTTCAATTACACATCAACGAAGTGTTGATACACTTTTTACTTTCACAGCCCATTTCGGAATTTTCGTCCTACAAAACATGGGCAAAACATTTGGGACAGAAATGTAAAATTGCCCAACCTTATCTGGCTATTGCACAGCTTCAAAACTTAATCATAAAACCTACGTTGTTGGATGTGTACCAATGGCAATCTTTACGTTAATTTCTCCTGCTTAGAGATTACTTTTGTCATCGAAAAAATTATATACCCTACTAAGGTGTTGTATTATGATAATTTTACGCCTGTATTTATTGGTAATTAGACATAAACAACACGCAAAAGGCGTAAATATATGTAGTTAATAATAGGCTTAAGCGTAATAATTTGTTTATTTGATGACTTAATTATGGACCGTTGTAATCCATAGAAGATGGTTTGATTAAACAAAACTAAATAGCATTGGGAGTCCTATATAATTATAGTCCTTAAGAGTGCAATTTTACCTTTGACATTCAATTCAATCATATTCATTATTATTCAATACAAAGTCAAAAAAGAACTATGTCTGTTCTAAAGATCGGTCCCAATCGTCAATATTGAGCAAAAAAAAGTTTGTAAACTTCCTATGGTAAAGCTCCCCATTTAAAAATGAAAAATACAGCCCAAATCTGGTTGATTTTTCAATACAAAAATACAGGCCAATTTATTTATTTATTATCAATATATATTAAACAAGTTAAAATTTTGAAAATTAAGAAATATTAAATGGTAGCGAGGAAAATATAAAATAAAACTATCCCTTGATGGGTGCTTTTTATATAAATATGCACCATCTCACATCTGGGGCTAGCTAGAAACTTGCGTTTACAATGTAAAAGATGAAAACAGTTGGTCAAAGAAGCTCGATTTGGGGAATTAAGATAGATAAAGAGATGAATTAGATAGACCGTTCAAAAGGGAGAAAATCATAGAGGTTATTAAATTTACGCATAAGCCACAAAAAGGATCGTGTAACGCATAATTATATCTACAAAATGTTAATGCTAGAGGTCGCGAATTTCGAGTTACTCTAGAAGGAATGGTGATAGAAGTTTTGTTAGGAAGTGTATTAGCGTCAATGAGAGCGGTTAAACAAGGTAATTTTATAAAGTGAAGTCTGCATGAATGGGACGGCAAACGAATGTTGGTATCCCAATGTAATCCACGACTAGCAAATATTAAAAATTGTTTCTGAACGGACTCTATCAACTCTTGATAGTGTTTGTATTGATATTCAAAATTAAGATGCCAAGACCCAGAGAAACCGTTCCGAATACATCAATATGTTAACTAAGAGAGGTTTTAATTATGACAAAATGGCAAGTCTAATATGTTTCATTATGCCGAAAAAGGTAAGTTCGCATTTGATGGACTTACCACCACAATGTCGAGCCCTAAATATATGTTACCAAACTTGATTTAAGGATCGGAAATAAGCGAACTTTTAATGAATCTTCCCAATACCAAGTGTTTCCGTAAGATTAAAAACCCCTCTTCTTAAAAAAAATGTCAAAAAAGCTGTTAAAAGTTAATTGGTTATATTGTAAGAGACACAAGTTCGACAATCCAATATAAAACAATTTTTAAAATTTGAATTTGTAAATCAGAGCTCTCCGAAATAATTTTGGCGATTATATTTCAAAATTTTGATGCCATGGAAGGAAAGAAAAACTTGTTCATTTTTGGTTTCAGTCTATTCTACTTCACGAAATATTTAGCTCAATTTATGTTTTTGCTTGCTCATCATCTATCGAATTTACGATTATAGAGTTGAGAGACTCCACTAAATGAGAAATATATGTTGTATTATCATTTAACTTAAATCGTGTACAAAATGTTCAACAAAAAAAATCATAAATCAATGTATTTCAAGCTATATATTACAATTTTGTAGCTATTACAACGCTATTTGCGACTAGATCTCTTTTTTCTTATGACATCTGGCACTTTACGCCCCAACGATTCTGAAGAAACATTTTTTCATAAGTTCATTTTATAAACAAATTCCTACGACTTATGAGTTAACTTCATAATAAACATTTGACACATAATTCAAAAGTTTATTTTGCCTCTAGGACAGTCTGGCTTTTACTTCCCAAACAATCTATGTATTATTAAAAAACAAAGCCGCTTTATATTCTTCTCTCCAAACCGTTTGTAACACTTTTTGGATTCGCTTATGCTACTCCTGAAGAGGAAGGAGGTTTGAAGAATGAATACAGATAATTCATTTCCTGAATTAATCGTTAATTGCTTGTTACAGTTTGTAAATAAGACTAGTATCACTCGCAAAAAATTTTGTGAAACTTATTCGCTCTTAAAGAGTAGGTGAAAAACGAGAACCCTGAGGATTACCAGTTGGAATATCTGAACTGATTTATTGGCTAAGAACCTCTGGGGCTTAGTAACAATTAGATGAAATGGTGAAGAATAGGTGTATATATAATTAATTTTTTTTATTATTATTTACAATTACAATCTGTTTACAATAACAATAAGTAATTGGTATAGAGGGCTTGGAATTACAAGGGCACATTTTTATTTTAATTTAGTCTTTTATTAGTTTATATTATAATATTTTGCACAAACTATTGCTTTTACTTAAAAATATTTTTATATTATTATACCACACCATTCTGTAGGGGTTTTGCGTTTTAGTCGTCTTGGTAGAAGTTTCTTCGTGCTGAAGAATTAATAACTTAATTGTCAAAGAGAAGAAAGCGAAGGCAGCATATATATTTGTATCCTTGTAACGAATGATTCAATAATGGCAATAATATGCAATAGTTCTTGCGCAAGAAAAACTAAAAAAAAATATTGAATGCTTCACAATATTGCGTGGCCTTCTTGCAGAGGATACATATAAACTCAATATACATACATATATATATTTATGTGTGTGTGTGTGTGTGTGTGTGTGTGTGTACCTATATCGTGTTACAACTATTTACGGAGAATATAGCTTAGGGACAAAGGAACACCACATAGTTGGTGAATACGTCAACCACCCTAGATAACATACATATTATATTGTATGTGGCATTTCTGATATCATCGGCCACATGGAGCGTGCCATATGCCACTAACTAAGCAAAAATAGCCTCACCTACGCCCTCTCAAAAGTGCAAAAACACACAGTCTCCCAGCAAATACTTAAATTTTGTAACAATAAACAAATGGCGACCCGCCAACCGCCCTGTCAGCACGGAACACTTTACAATATATTCACATACTTCAAGGCGCCCGGGATCCAAAGGCACACCCTGTTCGACAGAGTTGCGCTTTTTCACTCTACAAGCGGGTGGCGGCGGGTCGTGGGCAGAACATGATGTTACACCCACACGATATAACAGAAAAAGCATGAGGAGAAGCTTATTTTGGGCACGAATCAACCACCGTGTTGGGAAACTTTGCTTTGCTTTCATTTTTTTTTTGGTTTTTTTGTTTTATGTTCAAATCGAGTGCCTGGAAATTGTATAACGCATTTTGCGTTCTCCTAACACACTCTCTACTTCTTGGCCAACAGCGATACAAGTACAAGCCCAAAATATATACAAAGTTGATGCTTCTGTCCAAATCACACACGAAGCCATGGAAGAGTTTCACTCGTGCATGGTCTGGCGTGAAACATCAAAAGCAGAGGCAGATAAACACAAGCGGCTAAAGACATCAGACTGAATGAAGATTACCCTTCCGGGAGGCAAAACCAGTTATGTTTGCAGAAAAGCTCGCGCCAAGCTCCGTGAAAAGTGGAAAAAGGAGTGCCGCTGGGCGCCAACGGAAAAAGCAGGCCAACGTGACACAATAAATGCTAAAAGAATACCAGTTTCCACATGCATACAGGCATTAGACAGACGCAGCTCTTATATGATGAGAGCATGTATACAAGTCACACAGTTGCCTATGTGCATATGTGTGTATATACCAAGCACATACATAAATATGTATGTATGCATGTATGTATGTGCATGTACATACAAAGTCGTTATGGTGTGGAATGTTTTTGAAATGTACTTGTGCCCTACTTTCGAAGTCGCCATTGCCTAGCCGCCAACCACAACAACAACGACAACTACTACTACATAAGCAACTGTGAGGAAAATGCAATTCTAGTTTTCCCGCTGCTGTACCAGTCGAGTCACAGTCACGTTTGTTATTGTTCTTTCTTGCTTCAGTCTTCTCTCTCCCATTGTGTCCACATTTCATGTTTTTTACAAGTCCAAAACAGGTTGATTTCGGAAGCGCTTTTTTGGGACATTAGCCAATTGGAAATTCACACAAATTTAGATGCGTTTCTGGCAGGGAAATCACAGCAGCAGCAACATCTCCAATTATGACTAATTTAATTAACTGAGATAGCACAAGAGTTCTATGACGAATGATAAAATATCGATGTACTGCAGATACGTAACACAGCGTAAGAACGCCTGAACTTTAAAAATAAACAAAATTTCTTTTTTAAATGTGAAAAACGTTGACTAACTAGAAGAATATATTTTTATTCTTTATTTTTTTTTAGACCCTTTAACCTCAATATACAAAACTACAACTGGTTACTGTTATCCTTTATATAGGATTAGCGATATAGCGCACTAGGGCCCAACCAAAATTAATACATTCCGAATTAACAAAATATATTTTTACACCAAAAAAAGTCTTATTTTACAATTATATCAACATTTGGTCGTATGGGGATTATATAACATTTATCTGTATTTACACAAAACTGAAATAACACAAGTTATATTCCACTAAATCTATATTCAAGCATTCAAAGTTATTCCCATCGATTGCAGCCCAACGCTTGAAGCATTTTTTATATTCAGTTGTCGGCATGTCCATCCATTTCCTGCGGTTCTACCATTATTTCCCATCAGTTTCACTGTTGTATCGCAGTCGAAATGTTTTTTACAGGACCAAAGTACTGCCTAATCACTTGTCTTTTGTGACGAGTTTTTGACATCCAAAGCTCTTGATTTTAAACTGCGGAATTGAGCTCTTTCACAAGATCAAATTTGTAATTATATATTGAAAAGTGTCTTAAGACTGTAGTACAAGTCTTTAAAAAAAAAAAACGTATAAGCTAATTTTTTTCTTTTGACATAAGGAGTATGTAATCATCATATGGGCACAACTGATATGGTGGACTGAAAATAGTTATTTTCGAATTCATTTCGTGTATCCCAAAATGAGATAGTTTTCGAACAATTTGTTGGACTGAAATCCCGTAGTTGTAAATCGATTAGTACGAAAAGCGTACTGATAAGCACCTATTATTTATTTCCAATATTGGCTAAATCTTGAGTTGAGTATGTTCGTACATATGTTTTAGAGCGTACGTTGAGCGATGATATGCCTCTTTATTTACGTACATCAGTTGTTTCAGCTTTTTGAAGAATTATCATCTGACATTACGTCTTGGTCCAACATCTCTTGTAAAAGGTTGTTTATTTCTTTATTTAAACCTTACGAATTGTATAGAGATCAGCGGCAATGCAGTCTCACAGGTCAACGAATTATACAACAAATTTTTAGTTTAAAACTAGAACCAACTGATATTCTCGAAAGAACTGATTAATTTATTAAGTTTTATCGATATGTGTACTCTTACTGAAAAACTTTTTTAACTTAAAAATGTGAATTTTATCCGAACGATTGTTACATTAATTAAAGGTCATTTCAATCTAAAAAGTTATCGAATATCTCCATTCAAAATCTCGTGATAAACATTTGGATAGAAAAAATTAATCATTTATCCACCATAAAAAGAGAACAGAAGATTCATTTGGATGAACTGGAGTATTATCGTTTTCGTAAAAGGGGGTGAAACAATTAAAATGTGTTAGCAGCGAGACATGAAATTGAATGTGACTTTCAGCTACTGTCGGAATTCGATATGGATCCTGTATTTGGCCGTAGTATATATGTCTTATTATTCGCTAAAGACATGAAAATGAATGGATGATTTATGAAAAAGTATAGTTTACGTGATCTGCGCATGGAGGTTTGCATTTCGAATAGTGCAAAGAGCAGCACCCCCTTGTCAATAATACCACGGGACCTAACTTTTATTCACATTTATACAAATACAAATGGTTTATTACTTAAAACAGGTTTTTTCGAAAAATCTTTATTTTGCCACTGATCTTAGTAAATGACAAATGCAGTAGTCCTTCTATGGAGAATCGCACTGGCGACCATAGGGGCTGAAAGGCTATACTATATTTAGTCCTTGGTATCTTCTCATTGACACTCATTTTGTAAAAATTGAAAATAAATTTAAAAAATTTAATTTCAACAGATCTGCATTTTCAATCAGCTAAAAAAATAGAATGTCAGAGAACGTGAGAGAAAAACGAGAGGCGGTTTTAAATATAGAAAACTATAATACTATTATAGATTTGAAGACCTTCAAGATTTTTTTTAATTGAAAGGACCATCAAACATCAAAGTGGTTGTATTCCTAAAAGTAAAAACAATCAATATTTCATTTCATATTAAAAAAATAACAATTTCAATAATATGTTTTGTGGACAAAAAGCTACAAGATATCATCGGTTTGACCTTATGAAAAACCGCAGTGAATAGCATTTTAATTTACATTAAAGTGTTAATTATAAATTCAAGCTTTTGAGCTGAACATGCGATCAGCTGCCTGCCAAATAGTACTTCGAAAGTATCTACTGTACTCGGATATAGATATAGAATGTGTGTAATATACATTTGGGTGGGTGTGTGTGTGCGCACAATTGTGTGGGTTTTAAAAAACTCACTTTTCATCATCTAAATGAAAAAGATGATGTTACTTACATTGACTTTATCATTATAATTTGTATTCCATGTTATTTTGAAATAATTCTATATTAGATTGCTGTTAGAGATGTTATGAGACAATTAAAAAATGTTACACAATGTTTATACGTGCTTGATAGCATGAGAATTGGCTTAATATCGTCATTGAATTCGTTACGGCTTTAAAAATGTGTAGTAGTTGCATTTTTATCTGCTTCTATAATAACCTTCGTCGATAAGCTGAAAAATAAACTCTAAACGTTAAACAATATATTATTAAATGTTAAGATCTCTAAAACGATCGGTGCAATGAAAGATAATATCATACATTCCATACGCTGTACCTAATTTTAAAATACACTCTCTCTCCAGAACTTCGCTCGGTATCTCATGAACTAATTCTTTAATATTGACTTTCAGTTCTTCCATTATCATGGACTTGCCACAGTAGGATGATACTACAAAAAATATTCTAGAAAATCTTCATTTCTATGAGCCAAATGGATTTTAGAGTTTTACTTACTTTTTTTAATTGTTTATTCAAAAAATAAATGTACAATCACAAAAAATTACCAAATATGATAAATAATGTTTATGAGAATGTATCAAGTCTTCAATAGTTTTTAGCCCAGTCCAGTGTCGTATATTCCTCAGCCCAGACATTTGTGTTCTTCCGATGCCACGTACGCCTGCTCCCTTGTAATGTTTAGAGTTTTAGAAATTGTTACAATTTCTTCTAAATTTTCATATTTTTAGAACGTTGAACAGAGGTGTACCCTGCCAGTTCTTAAATATAAATAGCATAATCAAACCGCCATCATAGTTTAAGTTTAACAAAATTTAACGTAAACAATTTAACAAGTAACTAAAATATGGCTATATTCCACCAGAAACATTTCATTCCGAATGCTTGACATAATAATAATTAAACTAAAAAACGACAAAAATAACGAAGAAGAATTTGTTCCTCATAGGTGAAATCACAATATGTTTGCTAATTTCTTACTTTGTGATGTTGGTTGAAAAACGTAGCTCGAAAATCTTATTATTATTTTTCTTTCTCTTCGAAACTGTATCTCTAGATGATAGGATATCTCTGGATGAATTTATTTTGCAATATAATTGTTTTAAACAAAACTTACAACCAACTTACCAGTTAACACTGTTTTGTCCCCCCAATTTTGATTAAGTTCCTTTGCATTGCACTGGATATTATTGTTTTTTTATGAGACCAGTTTGTTTTTTCCAGACCAGATAATAATGCATGTTGGTAAGCAGATTTGCCATTGGCATTTATCAAAATGACCAGAGCTAAGATTAAGAATATTCATACTGAGAGATCAACACATTTTGGGGTCGTATAACTGAGATGATATGCCTTATTCTTTGATCTACGTTCCGAGTACCCATTAGAAATACAAACCAATTGGCTCATCCAATGGTTAATCTTAAGTGAACATTACAATATCTCGTATTACACATTTTTCTTATTAGTCATACAAAATTTGACGAAAGCGTGAAAACCCCCGACACATAAACGAACCACTAATTGACGCATTTAAAAACTGACACACCGCATCAGCAACTACTGCGGTCAATAGAGCATGGTCATAATTACTAATTAAATGAAGCTGTCATCTGACACGATGCCAGTGACGGCATGCCTACATTCCGACTACCCCCATCCATCGGGTTGGCTCCGCACTAGGTCAGCATATTAAATGACAATTAGTAAACTTTTAATATAATCGTCTAGATTAGCAAATAAAATATAATGTACCGTTGCAAAGAAGTATATCGTCAGCGGATAGATTTAAGCATGATTAAAAATTTCGCACATATATAGAAGAAAAATACTAAAGCGTAATCCTGGTAAAAAGTACAATAGCTTGCAAAGCACGCCCCATTACGAGAGCAACCAGTCAAGTCAATTGTCACGTAATTGCTCAGTAAAACAACTGAAACGCGACTTCATAGCCTCTGCTCATTGATGACTATTACAATATACATTATAAATACATATATATATATATATATATATATATATATATATATATATATATATGTATAATATAAGTTTTTATGTATATACGACACAGATATTAAGACGAAATAAATGTTATAGTGAAATAAATATACGACATAATAAGGTTAATCTCACAAATCCCAGGTGTATCAAAAGGAATGGATAGTCCACAAATAATAATTTGGATATCGGATATTGGATATTTGGATTTAAAGATTCTACTAGATTTATACAATATTATTGTCTGTATCTAAAAGCTTATGTCCAGCAATCTTACGAATAGTTTATTGTGATAAAAACGAACAGAATCAGAAAAACACTGCTAAATCTATCTACAACTGCTACAGTATTTGAATCTTCGTAATAATGGCCCAAATGATCGAGATAACATATTTTGGACTGGAATTAAAAAATCCATAGTGCATGATGCAAGACCCACCCACAAAATGTGTTAAAATTTACCACGCACTGCAACGAACTAAAAAAATTGGCGACTGTAATACACTTTTTCTTTCAAACTTGTATATATTTTGGTTCTATAAGTTAGGGTAGCCCTCATATAAAAGTTATTGCTATTGTTTGGTAGGTAATATTTTGTATTGATTTGTAGAGGGCTGAAAGAAATCATGAAAGTAATTGCAAACTTAAGTAATACGGGAAACCGGTTATAACTAAGTTTTATGTTCTCTATTAATATGTACTAATTTTATATACTATAGCACAACGATATCGTTAGCACAGTGAAAACAGATTTCAAACTTAAGATATTTTTTATCGTAAGTTCATTTATTCATTTTTATTTATTTTTGTAAAAATTTATCTCGGGTCTTCAGCATTACAAAAAGGGGGCGTATTAACACAATTATTTAATAGATAATATAAGAAAAATGCATATGAACAATACAGTATTGAATATCAAATTGCTTTTATATAATTAAACATATGTATGTACATATGTACAAACATGTTTGAAACTCAAAGAGCGTTTTGGAGTATTAATCTCGAAGAACAAAGGCATCTAAGACCGTGCTTTGAGACTGTAGACTGACTGTAGAATGTATATTTCCCACCAGTCTAACAGTTTAACATCAAGGCAGTCAGTCCAAGTACATAACCACAACCCGTCGCTTCAAGGTTAACTTCTCGTTAAATGCCAAAATGTGAGTGAGCTTTATACATATACAATACATACATACATATATTATACATATATATATATGTTCATAGGTATTTGTGTATATACCCTGATTCATAAAGTACATGTCGGTTATGCAAACGATTAACACATGATAGATACATTTTTCCCTATTTCTTGCTGCATTACTTCAGGAATTAAACATTTTTTCGTTTATTTTTGTTTAATATTTGTAATTTTTACTTAGATCTTTCTCAAATTAATTTATGGTGCTTAATTTGGTCTAAAACACTAAGGATCATTCTGATCTATGTGAGGGCCCTTCGGGGGCCGGCCGGACTAACCTAATTTGGTCTAAACAACCTGGGAAGTTAATATCTTTCAAGCTAGCATTATCTGAAAACAGGAAAATATAGCTTGTGAAGAATTTTAGAACGCTAAGCAAAAACTCCAGTTTATTGCAAAAAATATCATTTATCCTCTTGAACACATAGAATTAGAATTCTCTACGAGCTAGAGACACATAACTTAATCCATTAATTCTCAAATTTCCTGAAAATATTCAGTTTTTACCCCATTCCCCGCTATAGAGATTCGCGCTTTTAAGGTAAACCGTTAATTATTTGGACGTAAAACTTGAGATAGCGTCGCGATATAGCAACATACATCGGAATATATGAGTAAAATCGGTCAAATACAATTGAAATTGTTGTGGAATAAGTTCGGCTTATAATGAGTTTCGTGGGGCTGCAATTAACAAATATGCATTTTAATTTTGGCATTACTTCTGCAACTTTTTTAATGTGAGTTTCGAATTTTAACATAACCCCTTAAAATCTATCGATCGTATAGACACAACTAGTTTTATGCAACCAAAAAAAAATAGCATTACATAAGTCTTGTAGCAGACAGTAGTGTATTTTGTTTAAGAAAAAATTTGAGGTTATTTCGTCTCTAGGTCCATGTTCTCTTCGAACAGCTATTAATCGAGAGATATCTCCATATGAGATATGACCATAGTCAAAGGTAATAAATTTATTTCTTAAAATTTTAATCTCAACGCAAAATATTAAGTTAGTAATGATAATGGCACAGGGTAACTGTCAGTCGTTAGCTCTCTGCTTGATTATGTAGATTTTTTGAAGGCCTGCCGCACAATCCAAAATTAGAACAATTAGAAATTAGACACTTTGTTCCACAATTCTTGCAATCCTAAGGACAGAGTGTCAACGGGATACTGTGAATTGAAAAAATGTTTATTTTTCAGTATATTAATTAAAATGTATAGTGACAATGTTAAGTAAAACCCTTGAGACTTACAAATCTGCTTGATGTTGGGCGAGATCAACTCTCCCAAACAAACTCGTTAACGCATATTAATTGTTCATTGAATAAGCCGACGTTATCGACAATCAACCGAGATGGAATCGGATTTATTCTTTCAATAATTTTGAAAAGCCAGACTTAGATGGGGTATGTGGTTTCAATAGAATGGCGCTAGAAGTCTATAGATGCACTCTGTTTTCTCTATGTGAATTGGCACTTGAGAACGACGATTTGACAATATAATTCTCCATTTAAAAAATTGTATTTTGTTCTTAAAAATGCTAAAATATTTCGCTAATTGTTAAATCAGTAAAAACGAAAAGAAGTGCTGAAACAGCTTGATTTTCGGACTAAAGCTGCTAAAAAAAAGGAAATCTATGCGAAAAAAGGTTAATTGGCCATGGCTGCTTCGCAGTTATAGCTTAGGCATACTTACTCATTAGGTCCCAATATTATTTTGCAAGCTTATATCGCATTAAATTTACGCTAGATATATAACCTCAAATGGTCTAAAGTAATATGTTCTTAAGCTGTTCCGAAATATAGATATTGGATGATCTATGTATAATATAACCCAAATAAAATATGAAACCAACTATTATGCGACGTAATACTTAATCTAGATGGAATGACTACTATAATAAAGTTTTTAGAAAACGCTACACAAGTTTTGAGCATACAATTTTAAACATCATACACATATGGTTACGGTAAGGGTGTTACAATTACAGAAACAGAAAAGTTTTGAAACACTTGAAAGATTTACAGACAGTAGAATAGCGCCATTGCGTCAGTACAACGTTCAGCTGCTCAGCGGAATTATAAATATATATAGGCGTCTGGCCTGTATTTTATTATATAGACAGATCTGTCTGTCAAGTTTACTTTATCTAACTAAAGTTGTTTAGCTCAAGGTCGGCCACATGCGTTTTCAAACAAGCTTTGGCACTCTACGAGATCTAAACGATCTATACACCGACGAGGTGAGCAACCGTTTTAGAGACTCGAATAATACAAACAGACCGATGTATAAGCAAAACTTTGTTTTAAATCAAAATAATAACCCACAATACTACAATAGAGCTTTTTAATTATATATGCAGGCTGTTGCTACGTTCATACATGCATATGTACATATGTAAGTATATACATATGTCTAATTATATACTATAAGCATGCGTTTGCTCAAGACCTTATACATATGTATATATGACTGACTAGCTTTTGAAACTTGCTTTTATAACTCGATATTATACTACAAACTTTTGCAAATGCACATTAATTTCTCGAGAAAGAGAACTCTGCAGTCGTGACTCATCAGAATAAGAAGACAGCTTATTCTCTGTAAAATATATATGTATGACAATAAATAATACTAAATGAATATACATAGTTCAAATGTATTTTTACTATTTTTTATTTTGACACATTTCATGCACATCGTTGTAGTTAACACAAAAAATAATAATACATTTCTTTTGTTTTGCTGAAGTGAAGAAACTTTCAACTTACGCTGTAGAAACCAAACCCATTGCCCTGATAGTTTTTTGACACTATATGAAATTCTTAGAAAAATTGCAGAATATTGTCGAAGATTTGCAAACATTTGATCAGATGTGTTATGCGATAAGAGGTCTTTATAGTCTGCTACATTCCACGGATTTTATTCAAGCTCAACAGCTGTATATTTAATTTTGCTGAAATCGATAAAGCTTGAGAAAAACCGACAATTTGCGGATGATGATTTGCTAACTTTAAATTTGTATTAAGTGTTCGTATGTCTAATAAAACTTTTATCGCTCAGACTCTCTTTTTCCGTATGAAAAATTAAAAATATATATTATAAACAGAATTTTTAGGGTTTGCTTGTAGATTCGTTTTTTTAAGAGATTCGTTTAACAATATTTTTTTAACCTTCATTCCGTTGACATGTGCATATTTTAGATATAGACATCCGCTACACATTGTATTCAAGATTAATAGTATGTTAAATTTCCTGAAATCGATAAAGCTTAGGAAAAATCTATAATGCCTGCTTCAAATTTGTATTGAGTAATCGAATGACAAGCAATACCTTACTGCACTCTTATTTTTTTCTGTTTAAAAATTTCAACTCACATCAAATTTCCATCAGAATGCAGCATCTCTTACTTGAATTAATGTAGAAATATTTGTTGTAAAGAGAATTTTTCAATTTTTTTTATAGATTCGTTTTGGGTCTGAGATTTACAACAATCGATGTGGTTGAAGTTTTGTGAAGTTTTTAAGCCAGCTTCATTCCGTTGACATTTGCATGATTTAACGCAGATTTCCGCCACACATTTTATTCAAGTTCAATAGTATTTTAAGTTGCAAGGAATCGAAAAAACTTGATAAAAATCGATAATATTTGTACTGACCGGGTAATCGAATTTAAAACTGTATCTAACTGGACCTATAATTCTCTTTCAGTTTCTGAAAAAAAAATTTAATTTACATCAAATTTGTATCAGAATGCAGCATTCCTTAAATTAATGTACAAATATTTGTAACAAACGTATATATGTATGTACATATGCATGTATTTTTTTCATTCATTGTACAGTTTCTTTTTTATTCAAAAATACACATACATACGTACGCACATACATACACAATGAATTGTCAGTGTATCCATGTGTTACTGACTGACTGACTTAGCAACAGACAGAAACAAACAACAACAAAAAAACTCGAAAGCTACAGAAACAATTTCGTGAATGAGGGCAAAGCAGCAGCAACAGCAGAGCGCGCGCTTATTTCGTCGTCTTCTTTGGTCGGTCGGTCGTAACGGTTTTGTGCTTTTTGCTTTGTGCGCGCATTTTTCGTCTACTTGCTGCAAGATTCAACAAAAAAGGGGGGGAAAGCCTATTTGGACGTGTTTAGGGCAAACTATGATGCGTGCGACAAAGCCAGAAATATTATGCGTACGCTTTTATGTGCGTGTGTATGTGTGTGCGTATTGGAATATAGGAAAAATTGTAATGAAGTCATGAACTGGAAAGAAAAAGCTACATACACAGACGCACGCACACGAAGCACACAAACATAATTATGTTGCTGTGTGCTGCTTTTTAAACATATTTTATTTCAACTTTCGTTAATTACAAATCAGCTTAATAATATAAAATGCACTTAGAAACTACAATTCACTTTAATAATTAAAACACATCGAATGATTGTCACACACTGCTGCTTGGTACATGTTGATACGCCCGCAATTTGTATAGGAGAGAGAAAAAGACTGACTATATAAAAAGCACAGTGAGTCCCCGTCTCGCTCCCACATAGGTTGCAGTACGTTAGCAAAAAAACTACTACTAAATATGCCCACACGACGTTGGCACATGCTCGTTCGCTCGCCTGCTTGCCTCTTGTGTATTTTATTAACTTGTAAAACATATTTACAAAAACAACAACACGCGAACAACGCAGATATATTGTAGATAGCAAGCAAAGCAAAAAAAAAAATTCCATTATTTTTTTTCTTTCCTCAAGCACTTCCAAAAAGTTGCTAGCGTTGACGCGCGCAAGCTAAATGGAAACGCGGCCAACTTTGTTCAATGTAGTTTTGCAAATGAACGAGCAAACGAAACGAAATGTGTAACGAACAGCTAAGCGGCGCGCAGCGAGTATAAACGATGTCAGCGCTGCTCTCTCGCGGCTTGACGAATAAAGCCAAGTGAACGAAAGCGTTTCGTTAGAAATCGCGTATGTGTGCGTTGCGTTGTGCTTTCGCTTTGTATGGCTTAGTCCGTACGTGTATGTGTGTGTGTGTGAGTGTACATGTATTTTTTCGTTTCGTTGGGTTTTTTTACATTTTTTTTTTCTCTTTATAAATTACGACGTTGGCTGCAAGCTGAGAGCATTTTTCCAGCGCAAATTATGGTTAAGATTTTTCCACAACTTGACGCTCTAAAAGCATTTTCAGTGGAAGAGCGCGCTTTTAACTCTCTATATGTACTAGAACGCCATTTGCCAGTTGCGTAATTGATTCGTCGTCGGCTGATGATAATGATGTTGAGGCGATGATGATTCAAAAAATGTGTCATCCAAGCACACAGACAAGTTCCTCTCATGCTGCTTGTCTTTCCCTATTTATAGTGTAAATTTTTATGTAACATAACTCGTATGATAGCATTTGGTTAGATACATATATTTTTTTTTTCTTTTAACATAATTTTTTTAGCACTTTTTAATAGTTCTTTGAAATTTTTGCGGTTCCAGTCAAAAGTTTATTATAAAAAATCCACCACCAACGCGGACACACACACACACACAGTTACCACCACCAACTGAACAACACGACGCGCCACTATTTTTCAACGTTAGCAATAGATATTTATTTCGAGTTCGTTCAAGTCTCTATATAGTACGTGTGTTTGTGAGTATGCGTTTGTGTGTGTGTATATGCGCTCCTTTATAATTATTTTATATTTCTAGTTTACTTTATTTTCTTTTATTTTTATTATAGCTGCTGCTGCTGCTGGTTTGCAACACACATGACCATAACTTTTGGCCAGCAATTTTGAAGCGCACAACGAACCGCACAGTCCAACGGTTTTTAACGAATGAAACGCAAAATAGAAAAACGCATGTAAAGTGCTTTGTGTTCCAAAAAAAAAACGAAACGAAACGAAAAGAAAAAAATCCGATGATGACGACGTCGACGACGACAACGCAGCCACTGGGACAGCGACAAACCAGTTTTATATAAGTGCGCCGCGTGCGCAAGTACAGTATATAAGGTTAATACATAACGTGTATGACTACTACACTCTCACACACACGCACAAAGCTACAAACACAAGAGCATATGCGACAGCGTAAAGCTTTTAGTTTTTTCCAATAAGCATGTTGCTTTGTCGTTGACACACATCGAAATTGTGTAGCGCTGACTGAATTTGTAGTTTTGTAGCGCACTCGTAACTTGGCTACAAAATTTTCCCAGTTTCAGTTTATTTTGTGAGTTAGCTTTTTTTTTTTTTAATAAAATATGCATTACCTACTCACATACAAACTGAGGTAACCTTTTTTTTGTATAAACCAAAATGTATATGTATGTATGTACATATAAATGAAAATGTATACGTGTGTGAATATGTAAGTGTTAGGTGGGCGTCATCAAAAAGCTTTTATGTAGTTGAAGCTTTTGTCATGCCACAAAATAGGCAAACGATCGTTTGTTTATAGAAAATCTGCATAAAGCAAAGAAAATGAAGAAAAAGCATACCAAAAGACATGGTCATTAACATGGAAGGTTGCCTATTGGAAGTGTGTCAGTGAGACTTTCGGGAATGTTTTATGGGAATGCACATATACACATACATGCGTATGCCGTTTTGCTTTTGTATAAAATAAATATTTAACACAAAATTTAGAAACTAAAGGGCAGTTGTAGAGGGGGTGCCCCACAACTGTAATTACTGCGCTATGTGCTTACAATTACTTTATTTTAATTGTATGTATGTCTATGTAGCTGTTGTATGTGTATGTTGTTTGTTTGTATGTACTCAAAAGTGTGTCATCATTGCGTTGTGCTGCACCGCAACACTTCCCTTCCTACGTGGGGAGTTCCTTGCGTTGCACAACTAGAAAACTTGTTATTTACAACAACTGCAAGCAGCACATTGTGGATTTTTTGCTGCAGTGCTGCGCACATGTTTGAACACCAGTTAACAGCACACACACACACACACACACAGGCACGTACATAGGTATGCACACATTTGTGTTGTTGTTTTACATGCAAGCCAAGTGGCAACAAGAAACTAGGTTATTGGCGCAAATGCGCGCGTGTTTTCAACGACTCACCTTCTGCTCTCCACACGCCTTGTTGCCTCGCTGGTCCCCTTGACTCATTTACAAAAAATCTCTGCACATTTACATATGTATGTATGTACATGTATATGCATTTTTAGCGTCGCTCTCATCCGTCAATGTAACTAGTTAAGTACATACTATACATACATACATGCATATGAACAAAGACGTGTACTAACTTAATACGCAAAACTGTTAGTTGCTAGGCAACAAAACTGCATGCCGCAAAGCTACAAAATACACACAGATACTCATGTACATAAGCAGCGTTCAAAAGATACATTGTATGTGTACATACATTTACATTCGTATGTATGTACATACTATGTATCTGCAGCATATGAGTAATTGTTAGTTATAGTTGCTGTCCAAGTCTTTCAAAAATCCAAAATAAAAAATACTTTACAATGATGACGAAATCAAAGGAAACCAGTTCGAAACAAATGCTTTTATGTATATGTATGTATGTATTATGTATGTTTGCAAGTGTCTATGTACAAACATACAAACAATAACTAAACATTGGCGATGACGCCACAATGAATATTTGTGTGTGCTTTTTTTATTTAGCTTTAAAATGTTAAACAAAAGACTAAAACCAAATACAGTGCATGAAGCTATCTATATACATATGTATACTTACAGGTACAGTGAAACCTGTTTATGTGGGAAGCTTTTTATCTTTTAAAAGCTATCCTGTCTGTTGATCTTCTGAAAGTTGCACGCAAAGCCAATTGTCTAATTTTTTTTGTGCACATGTTTTTCTTCTTTTTTTAGAAAAATTTGGTTTATCTTAATACTACATATGCATGTACAAATGTACCTATGTATTTTTGTTTTCAACTTGTAAATAATTTATATAAAAATGTTTTTTTTTTGTAGTCTAGTATTTTAAGTCTCCCTGTTAGTTCAAAAATATCGTACTATAATGTAGGTGTCTTGTCGGTTGATTGAATAACTATGTAAAAAATATAAAAAAGTTTTTTAATTATATTTTCATGATTGATAAAAAAATCGGCCAGGCTACTAATGGATTTAATTCCAAAAACAGAAATAAAATGTTATCTTGAATAAGTTTAAGTTCATAAATAAAATCATTTAAAGGCATCCAATTTGTATATTCTTATTTTGTTCTCTTTAGATCGTGCAATATTTACTAGAAGAGTCCCAAATATTCTCACTGTAAACATTTAAACAATTTTGGTTTTCAATCGTTACAGTCTGTTTGCGTAATATTTTATTTCTCTATTAAACTTTAAATAAATATCATTCCATTGAAATGTAACCCAAGAAACAAATTATTATGTTATAATATATATAGAAATTAAGTTTTTTCGAAATTCTAATTAATTTTATATTATTTTCAGCAATAACTCAAGATATGTATTTATCTTTATCTTTTTCTGTTATAATTATCAGATATTAATCAAATATAATTTATCAATTTTAAATGAAAATAAAATTCTCATTAGTTTTTTAATTAAATTACACATTTTACAGATAAATAATTGTAAATGTGTGGATCTAATATTGTCGTTCTAGTTTATAATGACTTTATAACCTATGTTTGTACATAAGTGCATATCTATGTTTGTGTACATATTAACACATACACACACAAACAAATGATATGTGTATGTATGTATGTATATACGTGTTTTAGAAAATAGGTCATGTCAATTAAGAGACAATGAAATCATTTATTTCATTTTTTTCGTTTACTTTTCAATCACAAATGTACAGTGAATATACTGATCAAGTGTACATGCATAGTTTCTATTATTATTATTTAAACTTTTAGATAAATGCAGACCATTTAATATATACATACATATTTCCAAAGAAAAGCTTGTAAATGTAAAAACTACTAAACAACGTCCAATCCCTTGTTTTATTTAATAGTTTTGTGCGAAGTAAACCCAATGTTAATATTTTAGTATACATTTTTTAGTTCGAAAAAAAAAAATATAACCCAGTCATGTATACATACACATATACATACATAAGTATGTATATAAGACTGGAAAATAATTGAGAGCGTTCGTAGGTCAGCGATAATTGCAGCTCTATGTGAATACATACAGTAAACACAACAATTGTTTAAACACTTGAAGCAATCTATAAAATCTTTATTAACGCTTAAGTGTCCTAACCAGGAGACACCAATAATGTAGGGTTACGGGTCGCGGGTTGCAAGAATTAGAATTGCAGTATTTGTTTTGCGTGAAAATCGTACTTTTTTAAGTTCTGTTCAGTATTTGTTTTTAATTATGTTGAGTAATGGTTATATTTTCTCTTAAAAGTTATTGGGCTTCAAAATGCAATTTTTTTCAGCATTAGAATACTTATTGTGTTCACTGTATAGACATTTCAGCGACAATATACGATTTTATTAGAGTGTGTTTTGTGTGGAGGCTTGAAAGTACAATGATAAGAAGCGGCATTCATAATAGAACTGAAGGTGACGACTAGCTTTGTTTCAAAATGTAGGCAGTGCATTTAAAATTTTTTAATTTGTTTTTTTTTTTTTTTTGCCTATAGATTCTAGGTTCCTGTTGTCTTCGAATAACTATTATTGGAGTTATCTCAATACTCCGCCATTGGAGCTATGACAGCAGAGTCAAGTGAAATAAATTTATTTATTTTTACATTTCAGGGCTTGTTGTCTTAGAATTACTTTCGGAAGTTGATTCTAACCTCACAAAAACACACACACACACGCGCACATGGCACTGACAAGGCCATTTGAGTTTTAGCGATTAGCCCAAAAACTACAACTTCATGTTTCTCGAAAATCGATTTTGTTGTAGAATACTTTTATAGATGTTTCGATTATAAAAATACTTACATTTTAGCAAATTTCTGAATCACTAATTATAACTACGATGTGTTTTCCTCTACCCAAAGGGTAGGTAGTATACTTTGGGAAAACTTTGGAACTGTATTGAGTATGTAAATAGTTGTAATTGTTTTTATTTTGAAATTTACTTGCTTTTGTTTTTATTTTTTTTGATTTAAGTACTTTTTAAACATTTCACAACATTTGCACGTATGTACATAAATAAATACATACATAAATCAGAGTTGCCATTATGTAAATGCAACGAACTAATTGAATTGTATTTTTATGTACATATGTATTTATATTTTTTTGATTTCCTTTTGTTACTTTAAATGGAAAATGAGCAGCAAAGTTTCAAAAAGTTGACACACAAAATTCCTAAAGATCGTCGTGTGGTACTGGTAAAATGCGCGTCTAATGCCAGCGAATTAACATTGGCGAATGCTCCAACTGGCCTGTCCAAAGTTGCCTGACGGCGCAGTTAAAACGAAAACGGTTTCTATGTGCACCAGATATACATATATGTATGTATGTATGTACGCATTTCCTTATGTATTTCTGTACATATGTACAATTATGATGTGTATGTTTGTAAGCATGAACGCACCATTTTGCTGCTTTAGGGGAAGCCAGTGTAGGTCACACGAGCACAAACGAACAGCCGAGTACGAAGCGCGCTCTTGGAAAGCTTAATAGCAGCCAAAGCCATTTCTAACGTCGCGTAGCTTTTAATGGGCCACACACTCTTATCCGCACCCGCATCCGCGCCGCAATGTCTGTATCAACAACAAAAATTGTTAAAAAGCATGAGAGATACATACATATGTACATACATAGGCACATACATCCATACACATGTATATACATACATACTATGTACAAATGCATATACTCACGCTTATGTACGCGCACATAAAGAGCGCAGCTCAAGGGCTTAAACTGCTCCACATCGTCTGCGCAAAGAAGTTTGAGCATTTGGCATCTGCCGCCAACTGGAAAGGCAAAAAGGTAAGCGCAGAACCTCAAATGTACATACATATGTTGGAAAAATCGGAAAATGCGTATTGGAAATTGGAAGAAATGAAAAGTAATAGAAAAATGCCAGCTGCTTTTATGGAAATGCAAAGTTGCGCAGTTTTTCCACTTTGTTATTACATAAACACGCATACATACATATGTATGTATGTACATGCATATGTATTTATGTAATACATGCATTTATGTACATCCGCAACAAAATTGATTATAAGCCTTCACATTCGTTCTTATCGCATAGACTCCTTCTGTTATGACACCAAACAAGCAGCGCTTTTCGTAAGTTTCCTTCCTTCTTCCTGCCATAGTGATATCATTCGAAATTGAGCTTTGCTTTATATATGTATGTATGTATATAGCTATGTACATGCTATGTTGCTGTTTTGCACTCGATTGCAACTGCATTAAGAGTTTTCTATTGCTAAACATGAGAAATTCCTTTGCAACTAACCCCCAAGAGTGTGGCTTTTCTATACTGTGGGCTGGCGTGCGTGTAGAGTCCTTTTCCTATTACGCTTTTATTGTTATTGCAACCCTCAGTATGTGTACATAAAAAGTGTACTATATGTATGCACATTTGTGTACAGTCCGCAGCCACATACATACATATCTATGTACAATGTTAGTTTCCTTTTTTTTTGTTTTTATGCTGTCATTGTTCGATATTTAAATTTCACTGCGCATGTTTACATATTCGTACATTCGAATTTCTGTGTTGAGATATGTAGAGGAATTTCTGCCCCCTCGAAAAGCCATATTATTTATAGATCATAACATAACTCAAACAATTTGAAGTTTTTTAAACCAATCATGCGGTTTTGGCAAATATTGCCCATCCGTCTGGTTTGTTAATAATAACTTGATTCATCTTCAAGCATATTTTTTGCATCTGTATTAATTTGAAAATATACATCTTAAAAATAAAACAAAAGTGTTTTCTTAAAGCTACAACGTATATTTGAGATATCCTTAGTTCTACTTTTTTTTGAAGAATATCTAAATTATATGGTAAAATCGTAATGTTACAATAAAATCACTTGCTGTACTATGACTTGTTTTTTTTTGAAGATGATGTTTTAAAATTCTAGCCATATACTTACAATGATCCAACTTAACGAAACATTATGAAGA
Source organism: Chymomyza procnemis (assembly GCA_035046065.1). Classification (NCBI taxonomy): domain Eukaryota; kingdom Metazoa; phylum Arthropoda; class Insecta; order Diptera; family Drosophilidae; genus Chymomyza; species Chymomyza procnemis. Next base: position 1,047,957 of record JAWNOJ010000023.1, on the reverse strand, counting down.
TATGTGGTTTCTTCAAAAGCAAAATTTCGACTATATGTCGATGCTCCTATCCGAATCACACATAACAAACGAAACCAGCAGGCTAAGAAACCAAAGAAAAAAAGAAAGGAAAACAAACATTTACAAGAGAAGTTCGTTGAACTTGATTCTTACAACATCAGCAACAGATGGCAAAGACAAAGGCAAAAGTGTCGAAGAACCCCGAACGCTACCGCACAGTGGATGATTTAGACAATCAAGGCGACAATGTTTGGCGGTTTAATTTTCATTAAATGAATTCTGTCGTTGGTTTTGTTTCAAAAAATAATCGAAAGTTATCAATTATTTTTGTAACTTTTTATATTAAATCTTCTCGTTGGGAGAACTAACAATATGTCAACAAAACCTAAGAAAAAAAAATTTTTTTTCCACATGACTTATGTGATCATTGCTCCAAAGGGGGAGCATGGACACATCTCTAACAATAGCTGCTCGAAGGGAACAGGCACTTGCAGGTTATAACCGAATCCAAAAGGCGATGTCCGTATTTAATAGATCAAGCTGTGCCACGGCACCATTGCTGCTGTGCGGAATCGAGCTACCGAGGCCCATATAAATACTAATAGCTAAATTATTTGTGGTTGATCCTTGCGCCGCAGTCAAGAAGTTGAAAGTTATTCTAAAAAATCGACTGAACTGATCTTTGAAAGATTTGTAAGATACTTAGGTTGTACCTTGGACACAGTATGTAGATAAGGTTGAAGAGTTCTCTTTTAAGCGCCTCTTACGCCAGGCAGAGATACTAGTTCCCTTTCACAATCGTCACTGTTGGTCCCTTTTTATTTCTGTTGTAAATCAAAACCAATCTATTGTCTATAAGAGCCAAAATATTAAATCAATTTCAGCAAACTTTTGGACAACTGAAACTTGGATAAATATCTATTTAAATTAAGGAACAAAATAATTGTATGCACTGGAAACGTTTAATTTCTGACTAAAATTTTCAAATTTCTTAACTATTCAATTGTTTATAAATTATTTGCAAATAAAATATGAAAATATATAACTGCAACGAGTAAATCTATTCCGTAATTTGAAAAATATAATCGATAGACCCAAGTTCCTTGCTGCTTATATTATGGAGGTTTTTTTGTTCAAAAACCAGACGTCTCTGAGCTGAATGGGGTACTTGGACCAGTAGAGTCCACAGAACCTAGTTTAAGAAAGAGCAGATGCAGAAGAAGTAGGGTCAAAAAGTTGTTTTTATTTTATTTTTGTTTTATTAATGTTAAGAGTATTATATTTATATATAAATAATGTACTATTACCTTACAAATATTATAATATTTGACTCTTGTGAGTGATTCTAAGGGATAAAACTCATACTTTAACATTCTATGTATTTTGCAAAGCTGTGGCACGTAACTTACACAAATTCGTCCTTATCTCTCGCATAAAGACATTATCGGTACAGATCAGTGCACCCAGCAACCCATTAAAAATTGGAACATTTTATAGACGCAAATATTTTTGTATTTTAAACACTTAATAGAAACAAATAAAACTTGAAGTTGCTTTTCATACATTAGCCTAAAAATATTGAAATTAAATGCTTTAATTGATTTCTTAGCAGGATAAAAGATTCTCCGACTCCCGAAGTTTTTTCGCATCGTAGCTGGCACGTTTGAAGCGTTTCATATTTGTAAATTTTACATATATTTTACCACGTCGTTCGGTACGATAAAAGCAGAGCCTCTCCTTGGGAAAGAGTTGTAAAATTTCGCGTTCCAGTAAATGACTGCGCTGGAGTGTCATATGCAGTTGATTCAATCCGTAATAGTTACAAATTAACTGTATAAGCAGTAGTCGCTGCTGTAGCGACAGCTCAGCGTCTTGACCACGCAATTCCAGCAGAGATTCACCCTTGTTGCCAGAGGCTTGTAAAATACTTAATACCGAAACGCCATTATCATCGTTATCGAATTCCAGTGTGGTAGACAGGGCATTTGGTTCTAATCTTTGATGTTGATCCAGTGGACCATGCAGCGTCGTCATTGGTATTGGCAACGTATCCATTTCATTTGAAGCCACAAATGATTCCCCAGCGGTTGCCAAAACGTTTGATTTCACATCGAGTAAATCTGGAGATTCACTTAGTTGGGGGCATTGTATTGCTTGTTGTTGTTGTTGTTGTTGTTGTTGCTGCTGCTGCTGCTGCTGTTGTTGTTGTTGCCGTTGTTCATGACGATGTTGGTGTGGCATGGTTTCATCATGATTTTGGATGTCACGTGATGAATGCGCTTGCTGCAATTGTGATTCCAGACATCGGCAACCGCCACAGTGAGCCGCAGCTGTAGTGCCCTGCAAGGGTTTGTTAACCCACCGGCGCCAGCGTTCCAAATGATGTTCGAATCGTATGCGTGTTCCAAAGGTAAAGTTGTGCAGGATCTCGGTGAGATGATGTCGTTTAATTATTTGCAACTCCTCAATATTTATGTTCTCATCTGTTATGTACATATGTATTGTATGTGAATATGATTACATATGTAAAATAAACAAAATTATTCAATTAGTTTACCTTTGAAATGTGGCAGCAACTCGCTGACATTCCAAGAGCGCAGCAAATCGCGTAACTCGTCATATTCATGTCCTTTTGACATCTCCAAGCTGCAACGAATGTCTGTATGCATGTATTTATTTATGTATCCAGCGGTGTATGTGTATGTACGCCGAGTGCGTTCATGTACATCCTTTCGTGCTGAACGAGAACGTGCTACTGAAATTTGCAACAGCACGCATGTACATACATACCAACAGTTAGCCCCTCTCTGTACCTGCATTCAAAGCAAACATACATGGATGTATGTATGTATATACATATATGCATATGTATATGTACAATACGTATGTATACATAATGGTGTATACATTTGTATGTATTTAGTGGGCATTTCGTTGTTGTTCGTCGTTTGTTTCATTTTCTCGTTTCGTCGTCTACATCGTTTACGTTCGTTTGCTTTTAATATTTGTTTGCTCTTGCTTATGAGTTGCTTAGGGATGATCGCGTGACTTTTCAATTGCGTGGCGTGAGAATGCTCTCTCTGCTTAAAACTATGTACATGCGTATGTATGTTTGCAGGCAACTGTACCAATGATATCAATATCAGCGCATTTGTTGCAGATTTACCCAAATTACATACTTTCGTCTAATTGTATTTGAAAAAAAAAGATGTACTGAACATCATAAGAGTTATGTTTACTCATAAAGCTATTAATTTAGGGAATTATCTTTGAACAAATACATAAATTCAAAGATTAATAAAGCAAGGACAGTGAAACTAAGAAGCACAAGTGTTTCATAATTCCTAAGAATTGTTTATAATTAGATGTAGTACAAAGTACAGAAAATACATACTAATATACAATGTAAGTATTATGGATTCGCTATATTACAAATAAATATAGAATATACGCAAAATATTTTGAATATTTTTAATTTGTATATTATATTTTCATGTTTAAATAAAATAAAGCATTTAAGACTCAACAGAGTTGGTTAATGTAGATGTTAGCTTTATTGGCACACATATGTGCATATGTATGCGTATATAAGCTAATGATTCGTGATCTGAAACAAATCGAACGCGCAAAATGGTATTTTTTTCATACTTAGAGGGGCATGCCAAAAGCGTAGAATCGATAACTAAAAACCTCTTTTAGGTATTTACGTCAGCCTTTTTTCATTATTCAAGTCTAAAATGCCTCCAAAAAAATGTTTCTCAACTGGAAGCAGCACTTTTTTTTTTAAGAAATGTATTCCCTTAAGTTCATATCTTAGCGCTAGAGTAACCCAAAACCAATAACCAAATATGGTGGTTTTTGTAGTTTCCAAAGTCCATCTTTTCACCATGGCTATCTAAGATAAAATTGCAGCTAATTTAACAAATATTTAATGTGGCATTAAAATTTATGTAACCATCTCAAGATGAATAGATAAAAAATGAATGAGCTTGCGCAATGTGATGTACAAAAATTGTTTTAAATTATATGCGGAGATATTAATCACATTCAATTTTTTGTCACGCTTCCATATCCAAACATTCACGCATACATACATACATATGTGCATACATTCTCTTTGCGTTTAACGCAAACGAATGTAAGCGATGTATACGACGAAACAAGCAACGGAAAGAATAAATACGAAAACAAAATTGAAATATGAAAAATTAGTACGACATTGCAATGCTCTATGTCGTAAATGTATATAAGGTATGTGTGTGTACGTACAAAATACAGAGAAATAAAACTCAACTATATATGTACATGTATACATACGTACATACATATGAATGCTAGTTGATGTACATTTATGATGAAATGATGCTTAGAATGCGTAGCAAACAAGTCCAAAAGAGGAGTTGCGCGAAAAATAAGACGAACTGGTTCATAAAATATTATGCACAGATCTCAGTCGTAAAGTACACTATTATTATAATAGTCTTTTTATTATAAGATTAAAATGCATTTCGTACATATATTATGAAATTATATTTTTTAATATTCTTTGACATTGTAACATTGTAGAATAGATGATAGCGTACATTTAATTAATTATGTGGTTAGTCCGGCCGGCCCCCGAAAGGGCCTCAAATACATAGATCAGAATGATCCTTAGTGTTAATTAATTATGTGATAAAGATTTTTAATAAAGTCAAGAAGGAGTTTACACATTGAAAATAATTTGTATTTTTTGACTTTTGATTAAATTCATGCTTTTTTTTTGTATATCTTTTTTTTATATATGTACATATATAATATAAGAGAATTGTTGAAAAGATTGCGCAAACAGGAGTATATCATGCTTATTTCAATATTCGGAAATGGTAACACCATCATACATGGCCTGTATATATAGTTGTATGCGTACTATGTAAATGAAAAAAAATTACATATTGTATTCTGAATACAATTTTGCAATTTTCTTTAGTTTTTTATTTATGAAACGTTTGATCAAAATTTTTATGTACAGTCATCTGACAAAAAGTAAGTCCTTACTCTCTTTGAGTGAAGGGAGTCGATAACGGACTACGTACCATGTTGTTATTGGATAATGGGCTGCATGTCATATTAAATCTGGGTTCACTTAGGTATTTATGTATAAACGTACGATGTGAGCGGTAAAATATATGTAGGTAATGTGTTTGCCTGCTATATCTAATATCTACACATGTACGCCTGCATATACATACATACATACATACATATGTATGTATGTATGTAAATCGTTTATGCATTAATAAATGTTATTCACATGCAAATGCAAGTACATACATACCTACATACTTACAGTTGTACACGCAGCATACATACATACAACGCCAGACGAGTGTATGAAACGACAAGCTTACCTCAAATGCGACCTTTTCGTATCCGATTTGCCAAAACAAACATAGATACATACATACACACATGCCCAGACATATAAACGTACATAATATACATGTTTTAACATGCAGCCGTGCACTCATTTGCATATCATTATATACATACGTACGTACGTACATAGATACTTGCCTACATCTATATACAAATGTATGTACATACATACATATGTGAACATTACAAGCGTTCATACAAATACATGTGTATGTTTGCATATGCGTGTGTGTGTGCATGTGTATCCAAGCTACGGACTGTGTTTACAAGCAACAACAAATCCTAAAAACAAAATTATTGTACATTTGTACTTGCATGCATACATACATATGTATATATAGCTATGTAAGTATGGCGCATTGCTTGCATACGTACATGTACATACATACATACAATTGTATGCTTTTCCATGTTTAAAAATGTATGTATGTATGTATATGCATTTATGAGGGTACATGAGTGTAAAGATGCGTGTATGTATGTATACATACATATGTATGTATGTATGTACATATGTATATTATTCATGTAGATACAGGGCTGAGGCTATTCGTATGTACGCTCGTTGTTGCGAATTTCAGTATCAAATTCTCGTTCGCCACGAAAGGATGTACACGAACACGAACGGGAGTACATACACGAATACATAGATACATAGATACATACATACATACATACATAAATTTGAAACATGCCCAATCTACACGATTTCGAGGAGTTAACGGAATTGTTAAGTTCTTGGAATGTTAGCGAGCTATTGACGCATTTAAAAGGTAAAACAATTGACTTTTGACAGTAATTGCATATCAGGGTACATATGTACGTGCGTACATACATATGTATGTGTGCTCTCCCATGTTTATGCATTTATCACAACATTGTTTATATTCTTCTCTACACAGATGAAGGCATTAATATTCAAGAACTACAAATGATAAAGCGACATCATTTGGCCGATGTCCTTCGTAACTTCAAATATGGTACCCGCATACGATTCGAACACCATCTTGAACATTGGCGACGTTGGCTTCACATGCCGCTGCAGGACTCGCCTGTGCTGGCACACTGTGCTGGTTGTTCGGCTGATCATCAAACTTCTCATCAGCATTCAGTTGCTAATCGAAATGAGGATGTTATAACAACGGAGTCACAGCATGAACAGTCATGTGCCAGTTTATTGGATGACAAGACGAATGCATTAATGATACCAGAACCGTTTGTAGCTCTGAATGAAATGGACACGTTACCACTGGCCTTAAATGATCAAATTGTTGATTTAGCTGCAGCACAACAAGTCGCTGACAAAGCTGCTTCCGAAGTTATCGACTGCGTTGCGGTAGACGGTGAGGTCTCTGTGCTAAGTATTTTACAAGCCTCTGGCGTCAAGGGTCGATCCCTGTTAGAATTACGGGGTCAGAATGTGGAACTACAATTGGATGAACGTTTGTTGCTTATACAATTGATCTGCAATTACTATGAGGGTAATCAGTTGCATATGACGCTGCAGCGTAGCCATTTGCTTGAAAGTGAGATCTTGGATCTCTTTCCAAAGGAGAAGCTTAGCTATTATCGCAAGAATAGACGTGGCAAGATCTATGTTAAATATACGTATATGAAGCGTTATAAGCGCGATTCAAGGCGCCGCAAGAAGCTGGTAAATAGACAGGAAACTGGCTCAAGACCACAGTGGCCATTTACGGCAATTTGTTATCCAAATCTGGAACCAAGTGGCTTGGGCAAAGGCCTAATAATGGATCAATTAGAATAGAGTTAGTGAGACTAATTTAATTAAGGACATAGTAAATTATCGTATTAAGAATTTTGGATCATTTTGGGCAGCTATAAGTCAAATGGATATGGATGGATACGAACATTAAATGTTTATAATTAGTTATAGAATAAATGCAGTGGGAACTTGAGTTAAAAGAAAACTTTGCTGCTTTTCGTGGTAGCAGCAAACAAGTTTTTCAAATAATAGAACTTATTATATAAATATAAGTAGGTTATTATTGTAAAGTATATCGGCTAACTTTGTTCTATAAGTGCAAGAAAATTGATTAAATTAAAAACATATGCTTATATATATTTGTAATTTAAACGTAATTAAGCTACAACTACATATGTGAAATAATATTGTAATTAGTTTTAGAATTAATGCTGTGGGAATTTCTCACTAATAAAAATCACTAATAGCAATCAATTTATTCAGATATCCCATGGGACCAGAAAACTTTGCGATTATTATAATTATTATTAAAATGATATTATTATGAGTAAGCTATGATAGTATGATGCCAACACTGTTGATATAATACAAAACAAAAATGCAATCAGTTGTATCTAGACAATTTGGCAAAGCATTTGATTACATCAGCAAGTAAAAATAGCCGAACTGCTGACACAGCAGATAGATACAGTGCAAAAAAAATTAAGTATAGTAATATTGTAGCTGGCAGCCATTGAAGCGAAAAGTATGCGCTGCTTAAATTAAATTAAACTATTGTGTGAATTAATAATTAGTTGTGATAGTTTTATTAGTTTCTACTTTTAACTGCAATAGGCCAATTAGTTGGTGCTTGACAAAGTTGAGCGCTAGCCAAATGTTGCCCACAATTGTGTATGCCAGTCAGACAAGGGCAACGCGGCCTACAGATAATAGTAGTAGTATGCAGCATGCAATGTTGTTAAACTAATTAATTACAATTAAGTGCATTTACTATAGAACTGTTACGACAGTTGGTGAACATCAGCTACAACTTCGAAGGCTAACTATATCATATTCTAATTTATATGTTTTATAATTTTCTGCATTATTCACTTTGAAGTCAGCAAATTCCATTAGATAGTTTTTTTTTTTTTTTTTGTATTTAACTGTAGATGTGTTTGAGTGTGTGAGTATGCTGAGTATCTGATGAATTCATGTAGCGCTGCAGCTGTGTAGTTTGAAGCTAGAACTTAAATAAATAGGTCGTTATCGTTGCGTTGCGTTGATGGCGGCTGTACGGGTTGCTACAAACTATGTGCGCACACACACGCACACATACACACACATAGTTGCTATATGCATACATACATACATACAGATATACGTTAGAGTGAGTAAATATGTCGATGGAATAAGCGCAGCCATAATCATGAGCTTAAAGCTCGCGATAAAGCTTTTGTTGCTTAAAAAAGCTTAGCTACAGTTGGCTTGCTGCTTGTTGAATTTGTCTCTCTCTCTTCTATATACCGAAAGTGTATCTATGTTTGCATGTACTATGTGTGTGTGTGCCTCAAGCATAATGCAATATTAACTAACATTTTGATAAATACAAATGTTGAATACATATAAACAAATCTTACTATCTACCAAAGTTGCTTGCAGCTGTTTACAAAGGTTTTCATTATGTGAAAAAGCAGCTTACACTTATGCTTGTACATAGGCACACAAACACACACACAGACGCACACACTGAGAGAGGCGTATGTATCTCTTGTCTATGTGTTTGTTTGTTTTCTTTTTCTTTTTTGCGCTGCGACACGGTTCTTTCGAGTAGAGAAAGTAGGTCAATTACACGTGTCATAAATGTGTACATATGTCTGTATGTACATGCATATGCATGTGTCTATGTATAGCAACTCAATCTATGTGCGTACATATTTTTTATCTTTTGTATAAAAAAATATTCGATATAAACCTTTGGTACACTCATCTCTGCACAACATGACAACAATTTTCTAGTTACTTTTATCGAAATACATACATATGTATGTATGTATATAAAAGGCAAAGTATCTCTCGAATTTGCGCCGTGGAACAGCTACTACATATTCAGCGGCATTGTCTTGAATATATTGACCAAGTCCGATTAATATGCCCTACTAGTTGGACATGACATAAGAATATTTGAAGACATTATTGACGACTATATGGTTTATATAGTACCTTCCTACACATGCATACATATGTGCACATATGCTGCAAAAAGTTGGCACCTACCCACATATGTATGTATGTATGTGCATATACATACAGACATGCCTAATCGTGCCATTAAGTTGCAAAGCTTTCAAATACATATGCGATTGTGAAAAGGACATTCTAAGGACGTAAGCTGGGGTTACTTTGCTTTGCGTCTTTTACTCAAAAAAGCTCGTCTTGACGAAGGAAGTGCAAATATTATACATAAAAGATTTTGACAGAAAAAAAAACCAAATACAATTTCCCCAACCATGCTCTGTATATTATGTATCTATGCAAGGAATACGAATTGGGTCAATCGATAAAGAGCAGCCCCCATGGCGAACAAGTTCTACGCCCCAAAGGAGAGGAGTGGAGAGGAGCTTTTAACACATGCGCCACAGATTCCAACTGAGCATAAGGCACGGCGCAAGGCGCACTTGGAACTTGGACTAGAGGGTTGGTTGGCTGGTAGGTTAGCTGGCATATTGGAGGCGTCTGTTCTGTGGAAACGACCTTTGTTTTTTGGTTTAAGGAGCAACAGTAGAGCAAAGCGTGCGCTGGGGTAATCCAATGGTAGGCGGCCCTCTACATGATGTATAAAAACATATATATGCTTTAGATTTTATGTATTTTGTTAAGTACATAAGCATTAGGTATATATTATACATTAGGTGCGAGATATACATAAATATATAGCAAATACATGCAATCGGAATATGTTGGAATTGCTAAACTTTTGATTGAAGTTGTACAATTGTGTGCAGTTTTCGAAACAGACAGTAAGTTGAATCTCGCTTTATCTGCACTGATTGCCTTGTTTGAGTGTCAATTCCAAATTTGTTATCATTCTGTTGGATTTATTTTAGAAAAAAAAAAACATAAAAAATAAAAAGATACTCCGATTTTAGCACAAAGCAGTTCAGCACTGCTTAGTAATACGAAAAAACATTCGTGTTAAAGCAGTTTAACACTGCTTAGCACTGCTAAAGGTATGGTAGTTTTTAGCACAAATCAGTCGAACACTGCTTAGCACTGCTATAGGTATCCTCGCTTTTAGCACAAAGCAGTTGAACACTGCTTTGCACTGGTAAACATACACTCGTTTTTAGCACGAAGCAGTTGTACACTGCTTTGCACTGCTGCTTAGAACTGCAGCAATTACTACAGCAATAACTGCTTTAAAGTACTGCTTGCACACATCAATGTGAGCTGCTTTGATTTTAAATTCACCACACAAGCTGGCCGTTAATTTATTTCACCTTAACTTTTTATTTCGGAAAGAAAAACTAAATTTCTTTCATTTCTTAAGTAAAAGTAGACAATTTCCAGCATATGTCACCACGGTTCGGCTCACATTGTTGACCTTTGCGATTGGCTGGGCAAGCACATTGGTAGTCATAGCCCAGATGACGGCACTGTGTCGGCCCTGCGACAGTGGTTTATGCGCAGACTGGAAAGCATCAGAGACTTAGTTAGGCAAAAAGCGTATATTCGCCCTGCCTGCAGAATTGCTTCACACTGGCGGCAGCAAGCCGATAAGCCGATAAGGTGCATGAAAGCTCAGTCTTCTTTCTTCTGCCATCACATGGCCGGTGCTATTGCACATTCTCTGTGAAAGACTGAACCTTTTCAGTGCGACCTCGGATATGGTAAAGCTATCATTGAGTAGATCTTTACTCAGCGCCAAATCTTGGCAAAGACACACATCATCTCTTTGTCGATTATAAAGTTGCGAGATGTTACCGCGGCATTATCCGCAATCGAAGAGGTGTCAGTGCAAAGTAAGTCTTGCGGTTAAATTTCGGGTCAGTGGTTCGTAGCACTGTTGTGTCTTCCTAGCAATTAAAGACACCGCCGTTCGTTCTCTGCTCTTAACTACTGTAGGTTCTTGTGCTCTTCGAATAGCTGTTAATAAAGATATCTTCATTTTTATTTATTTTAAATTAACCCAATCGTTTTGGCTTTCGAGGCTTTAGATGAAGAATTAAATGAATTCTTTGTAATCCCAAAGCTATCCAAACTTATTCAAGCGTTGTGTAATGCATCAATGCTAATAAGACACTCGTAGCTTGGTTATATTGGATAGCCCTATCATGATATTTTCCAGTCCGTGCATAACTCACTTCCATAGCTGTAAGTGCTACTTGACGGACTGTGTGACTTGCCAGCATGTGTTAGATATGAGGATGCTGTCGTAGAGTGCCGTCATCTGGGCTATCAATGGTTATATATGCTGGGATAACCCCGTGGTCATGGTGACAGATGTCAACAGAGTGCCGACTGCATATCTTACTTTAGTCTCTGCCGCCCAGAATATAGTGACACATAGTGTGAGAGCGCTGCTTACAATACATGAACCTGAAACCTGGCTGTAGTGTCGCTGAGATAGCGATCCTGTGATCTTTTTGGCTAAGGATATATGGGTGGGCCTGGCTTTCATTTGAACAGACTAAAGGTTCTGATGGGTGTCAACCAGGCGGCAGCCAGAGCGATCTCTATCTCAAAAGATTGCAGTTTGCCATCTTAGCATCCACTAAATAGTAAGCTCATGTGTGCCTCGAGTTATCCATACGATAAACGGTTGTGCGCCCGCCTAGTCGCTTTGTTGACGAGTAGAAGACCTTTTAATCTTAGCATAATTTACGCGCACAACCCGACGGAAGAAAATAACAATGCTGTTCGAGATGCGATCTATGCGAGACTCGAGGACCTACAGCCCAGGGAAAAGACGCCGCGGACCCTCATAGCGCGAAGGGGAAGAAATATAGAGGGAGCACAAATGGCGCGTACCAGAGGAACTCGTGGTGTTAAGGGACAGAAATGATGCTCGAAAATTCGATCAACAAGACAACCGTTTGACGTAAGGTTTTAGATTGGGGTTATAGAGGGCTCAATTCTCCAAGCTGCTAGCAGGCGACGATGTGACAAATCCCACCATTGGAGATTACTCTTACTAAACGATAAAAATGTAGATGTTAGTCCAGTTACCCAAAATGATATTAAAGTTTGAATAACGCGACTTAAAAACAACAAAGCAGCTGGTGTTGATAGACTGGTGGCGACGTTCTGATAAGGTGCATGCATCAGATCCTCAATGTCCTTTCTACTGTACTGAAGAAGGATGAACCGACGATATGCTCAAATTATAGGGGAATCAGTCTAATTGACGTCTCATATAAGGTCCTAAAACGCATTCTTTGTGAAAGAGTGAACACGCATGCCAACACTGATCGGTGAGGCTTGAGACCTGGTAAATCTGCCATAGACCAGGTTTTCGCACTGCGCCAAATCCTGGAAAAGACACACGAAAAACGGATCGACATACACCATCCCTTTATCGATTATAAAGTTGCTAGTCACTGTCTGTTAATGTAGGAAACGACGTGTCCGACCCTTGCATTCCGTTCGAGGTTTCAGACAAGACGACCCTCTATCTATAATGGAAGGGGAACTGCAAAAGGTCGGGTGTTCATCTTACTGGCACTATTGTCAACAAAAGTGTCCAGCTCCTTGTAAGCCAGATGTCCATGCTACGTTTTCCGAAATCGAAATCCAGACAGCGAAAGTGGGTCTTGCGGTCATTGAAGGTAAGACAATTATATATGTTGTCTACAAATTGGGATGTACGGCACCTAGGTTCCCATGTCATATTCTTGAAGATGTCAAGCAAGTCACGTACCTTGGCACCGCTGTGTACTCCAACAACAATATCAGCCGAGAGACTAAGCCAAGAACCACACTTGCCAATAGGTTTGGCTATGGTGTTAGTAAGCAATTGTATAGCAGAGACTTCTCTCGATCGACATAATTAAGGCTCTACACAACGCTCATCCGCCTGGATTGTAGTGTTCTAGAGAACTCTGCAACGGCATAGATGTCCTACAGCATATTACGACACAACGTCTATGATGTGCACTGGAAAAGCTATAAAAAAAGACACATTTTTCTGTAGGAAATCTCTATTAATTAAAAACCCCTTCGAGTAGCTCTTAATAGAGATACATATCTCCATTTTCCGCCTCTGCAACTATGAGAGGCTAGTCAAGCGAAATAATGTTGCTTGCATGACAAAACATAAAACAATTCACACACTGCAGGTACAAAAATGCACTATGATTTTTATGATTATGTGAGCAAATAATATGGGTTGGAGTTAGCATCTGGACATTGCGATCCTAACCCATAACAAAGGACAAAGGGTCTGCAGGGTCTGCAGAGACGCGACAAATACAAAAGTCGATAAGATTATTAATTAATTAAATGTCAAAGGCAAAGCCCTAGTTTCGTTTAGAAAAAATTGCAATTGTAGTTTTGCCATTCTCTGCTCTATATGTTCAACAAATTAATATTTAATACAAGAGATTTAAGTTCGATACTTTGGTAAAATACTCGTTTAATAAGTATTTGTACTCATTGGCTTTTATAGACGGTAATCGATAGTGTACTCGATACTCTCACCATCGCAAAAAACGGGTCGATGACGCGCAAACAATTTTTAACTGTTATTTCTGCATAAATTTATCGAATCGTGAGCGATAACCGTCGATAAGCATTGGTACAAAGAAAGGCGGCTGGATTTTCTCATATTATTTGAAATATATTTTATTGGTAGTGGTAGGCAGTTTCGAAGAACATTTGTAATGACATTTATATTTAATGAACATGAACATGTTTCAAATAAACGTATCATTTCTCTTAAACATTCTTCTCTGTATTTATGTATAGAATAAATTTATTTACTTTGTTTTTATTTATATATATATATATTGTTTTTTTTTATATATATTATGTTATACTTTGTAGTTTGCTGTGGTTGCGTTTTTTTCTTTTATATTTCTATATATATGCGTATATATATATTAATATATATAAATATATATATTAATATACATATTGTAAATAGCTTATGTATATAAGTATTTCCTTTTTATTTCTTAAAAAACATCGTTAATTAATATACATGTACTTGCACGATTTATTTAAATATGTATGGATGTTTATGCATATAGTGCATTAACTTTTTAATTTTAAATTAAATATATTATATATATTTATTTAATAATTTTTTAAATTAATATTTCTTGCTGTTTATTTTCAATATCGTAGATCACCGAACTTGTTTAAAAATATGTTTACAAAAAATTTGTTTTACTTCTCTTTGCTGCTGTTTAATTTGTTTTTATTTATCGTTAATTTTTTGTTTTTGTTTTATTATTATTATTATTAATTTTAGTTTATGTCAATGCTAAGATAATTGTTTTTAATCGGTTGATATAGCTATTTACCACGATTCTCTAATGTTCGAGTATTCGAGTATTACATATTTTGTAGTATGTATATGCCTACTGTATGCATTTTGTATAAATATTTCTTGCGCTTTAAGTTTTTTTAATATTTAATTATTTATATATATATATATATATATTTGTTGTAACTGTATGTACATTTATATATAGAAATAATAAACAGTATTAACAAAATTTGTATAAAATAGTAAAGAAAACGCGTATTAATAAAATTAAATAAGAGAATTAGGTAAAGAAATCAGCCATATTGCTTTGAAATCTTGGCAATCGTATTTACTAGTCCTTAAAATAAGGCGCTTCCTTCACTGGTGTACTCGCATGGATGTAGTAGTATGTACTATTAGTATATTATATATAAGTATACGAACTATTTGAAGTCGCTTTTCATGATGTAATAGTATTTAATTTGAGTTATAAATTTAGCTAATAATCGAGTTAGAGTTTCTTAGAGTTTTGTATAGAAAAAGTTGAAGCTTTTCATTTTTTAATTTTAATTTTTTTACTTTTTTATTTGTTGTGTTCACTTCTATAACATTTTAGAATTAATCGTTTAAGAGTAGGGTACACGACGGCGGGGATAATATGATTAAATTGTTTATCTCTTAATTGTTTTTTTGTTTTTTTTTTTTTTTGTTTTCAACTATAGTTTTATGTATTTTATGCATTTTTTTATTCTTTATTGTTATTATATTTGTTTATATATATTTAGGTATATAGACTATGTACCGAGAGTTGCTTTGGTTATTTAGTACACAAGTTAAAGGCAAGTTTAAGTTTTACTCATATTATGAGTGAAAAAAGTTTAAACCAGAAGATACTTTTTAGTTATATTTGATTTGATTTAGTGTTAAACGACTTTATAGATTATTTTGTACATGATCTTGTAGATATGTTGGCTTCGAATTTTCACGCTGTATCAAAATGCTCAAATTGTCCAACAAATCTTATTGTTAATATTGTTTAATAATACATTTAGTATTTATTATGGGCCAGACTGCTATCGAAAATTATTTCTTCTCAATTTTAGCAACAATTTTGTGAAATAGTTTTCAATAGCAACCCAATATGTGTGTGTTTGTTGTGTTGGTTGGTGTACATGTGTTGTGTTGTTTGTGTACAAAAGTATTGTCAATATAGTGTGTAAATACATGTATATATATATATATATATATGTATTTGTAGCAGTATTAGTGTATCTTTATCTTTAATTTATTTCATTTTTTTTATAAATTTTAAATGTTGCCTGTGATGTGTCCTTTCGTGATGATTTGTCTTTAATTGTTTGTTGTTTTGTTTAGTTTTCGAATTGTTGCTGCTTATGTACAAAGTGCATACCGCATAGACGAGTTTGCATCTATATACATCTGGTATATGCCTAATTATATACACCATTGGGTCACTGCTTAAATTCCGGATTACTTGACTTTTAATGCTTGCATACTGCTTTTTATTTTTGTGTTGCAATTATTATGTACATAAAATCATCCCTCTGAGCGCTCGATCTATCTATTCTACACATAGTTTAATATAACAAGGATAATTAATCGGTTAAGTGTTTAGTATATAGTATAAAGTAG
Organism: Chymomyza procnemis; assembly: GCA_035046065.1. Taxonomy (NCBI): domain Eukaryota; kingdom Metazoa; phylum Arthropoda; class Insecta; order Diptera; family Drosophilidae; genus Chymomyza; species Chymomyza procnemis. The sequence continues at coordinate 1,031,710 of JAWNOJ010000023.1, read as the reverse complement.
CTACCACATAGTACATATACACATGTAAGCTGTCGCTGTTTTTTGTTTGTTTTAAATTAGGTTCCATTTATCCACATTCTTTTAATTGGTCGTTTAACTGTATCTACCTAGACGAGAAGTATCTAATAGAATAACTATATATTTGTACACACACACATATATGCATGTATATAACATGACAAAAGCTTAATGCATATGCAAAATTGTTGTTTTATTGGTTTTCTTTCACTTTCCACTATTTACTCATTAATTAATAATTGTCTATTAAATTAACTATATTTGTATTGGTTTGCGTCGTCGCTAAGTAGGCGTTGTCACATTGCTTTTGGTTCCTCAAGAATTCTATAAACACAAAAAAAATGCAGTACATACTTTTATGCGCTGCAGATACGGATACGGATACGGATACAAACTCAGGTTTCGAGATGTAAACAACAGATACTTGTTGCCGCTTGAGTTGTGATCAATCCCTTGGATTTAAATGTAAATTTTAATTGAATTATATAATGTACAATTTGTGCATAGTTTGTTGTTTTGTCATTCGGTTTTTTTGTTTTTTTTTTATATCTATTTTTTATTATATTAATTTAAGCCAAAGTTGTTATAAATTATTTAAATGACAAATCGGTTGGTATCATTTTTTTTGCTGTTAGCTATTTTTTTTTTTTTGGTATTTTGTATGTTTATGTTATAAACATTTGGGTTTTAATTTTGCATGCATTTGTTTATATACTATATGTGATATGATTGTGTTATATATTAATTTATGTACTTATATAACGTTTGTTGTTTGTTTTAATATTGTTATATAATTGTTTTATTCGAATAACTTAACAACTCAATAAATAACAATATACATAACATATGAATGTAACTTGTATAAATTTTACAATCAAATTTATCTTTTATCATTATTCCATTATTTCATATATAGTTTACAAATTTTTACTTTTGACTATTTGGCAGTGATAAACTTTTTACATGATTTTAACGCTTTGAATTATGCCATCAAAATTTAAGATTCAAGTAGCAGTTTAACAAAATAAGCCAAAATGACTTAGTAGCTGTTTAATATTTATAAATTTATTTTTATTGTTGCACATGATTTAAATTTGATGGCAGCCTAAAAATAAAAATTTGATAGCTACATTTGTTCCTAAAATTGTAATGCACACACATTATGCAATATAGTAACTATAATAAATACATATACAATATAAGTATATAAATTTAAAGTTTTTTTTGATAAGAAAGCATCTAAAAAAAAACACGAGGAATACATAAAAGATGATAACGTGTTGTGTGTATGCTTTGTATCAAGGTATACTAAACATTTATGTAATTGTTGCTCAGAAAGTGTATCAACTTTATCAGACAATATTTTTGCACTCACAATAAATTGTTAAAAACGCTAAGGTCTTAAGTATACCTTGGTTTATGATCTTAGCTGCATGAGTGAATCACGATTATGCGAAAAAAAAAGAATTTGATAATATTTTAAGGAGTTTAGTTAAATTTTGATAATTGAGTAGTTTTACGGAATTTGTTTACTGCATTCTATATATATGTATATTGTATATATATAAATATATATATATATGTATCCTTTGTTGAATAATCTCTTTGGTACACGGTTGAAGGCTACGCAACTTATACGTTTATATAATTTTGTTTATTCTCATAATTGTTATTACATAAATTGGGAATATGTTTGCATATTTTATTATAAAATAATATTATAATGTATTGCTCTACATTTGCGTATCTACTCTTCGTATGTACAGCATAATATATATGTATATATGTATGTATGTATGTATGCACGATTAGTACCAATACAGTTGTAGTTTATTGTTTTATTTTAATTTTTCTTTACTTGGGTTATTAAACTATCTATAACAGCGGCTAGCATATAAATAACATTAAATTAGTTAATATACTATAATAAATACATACTATATATATATATATGATTTATGTTCTTTTATGCACTTTTATTCAACAATATACGTACATGTGTGTGTGTATCTGTGTGTGTTTGTGTTAATGCACTTAGATGCATATTATGTTGTATATATATGTATATATATGCATTTTTTATTTTGTATTTGTAAATAAATTTGTCTTGCTGAATCACATATGTGCCTCTGGCTTGATTTTTTTTGTTGTTTTTGGATGAAATGGTTGAAATATAACTATCATATATAGCCATTTATGTAGAGATAACAAGCAGAATGAAATTGTAAGAGTTGAAAACACTCAAGATGAGAGATCTCAGCATAAATTATTCGCTGCATTTATTTTGAGTACTCTCAGTTCCCTTGGTAACTGGCTGTGACTGAAATGTGATCTACTTTTTGGCGCATCGGCGGCTAATTCGTTTCGTGTTAAGTTTCTAATTTGAAGAGAGTGGCTAAAAATTAAATCAAAGAGAGCGATTAAGAGAAAAGCTGACACTTAAATGCATTCATATTTTGAGTATGGCAGCAGCCTGGTACATACATAAATATCAAAAAATTGTACATCGTTATGTAGAAGAAGTGTGACTAGACTCTGCATAATAATCGTTAGTACATACATAGTAGAAAGACTGTAAAGTCTCGGTTTTAAGTATACAAAATAGTTGCTGAGAGTGCTGTTTGGTGTGAGTGTATGTGTGTGTGTGTGTGTGTGTGTGTGTGTGTGTGTGTGAAGAGATATTGTACATACTACAAGTTTAGAGCTGTAGCTGTATGTGTTGTGTGCTAGGCACTGTTTAGAAAAAGCTCTTCAAAAAGCCAGCTGGTCCGGCCTGCGTAAAGAGATAAATTGCAATTATTATGATGTCAGGATATTGAAATGTTGCTCAACTTACATCCTGCTGTTGTTGTTGTTGCGTTTGTGCTTGTTTGACTTTAGCTTGAGCGATCTTTAAGGCTCTGTAAAGGATTTTGTCATGTTGTTTTAAAATATCTATATCGAGATATATATTGCGCGCTTTTGTGCTCAACTTACTGTTGCAAATCCATAATGGTCTTCTCCTTAGCATTCTGCTCCTCCTGTGACATTTGTACCAATTGCAGCAAACGCTCCGTTTCAGTTGCCGCCTTCTTGTGCTCCTCTTTTGTATTTTGCAGCTCCTTGACACAACTAAAAGTGTAGAAATATTACATTGGCTCTACAGTTTAGCTAGACTTTGAAACTTACGCTTCGAGCTGCCGTTGCGTATCCATGAGTTTTTTGTTAAGCTCACCAGCCGCTGCTGCGCCACCGCCTTGCGTTTGCAGCGACTTTTCCAGCTGATCCATTTGCTCCTTACGCTTGCGCAGCTGTACATCGAATTCGGACATTTTCTTCTCTTTTTCTTCAATGTCCTTTCGCTTGGCTTCGATTTGCTTACGCTGTTCATCGATAATTTTACGTTCGCCCTCTGTTGCTTTCGCTTGGTTATCGATTTGTTTGCGCACTTCCTCAAGCTGCTTTTGCTGCTGCTCCAACTGTTGGCGTTGTACATCGGTGGCTGCGGCGCCTGCATTGCCAGCTTGCTGCAGTTGTTGCATTTGTTGCTGTAGTGTTTGGATTTGTTGCTGCAATTGCTGTACCTGTTGTTGTGCGGCCTGCAATTGCTTGGCTTGCTCCTGATTGGACACCTATAAAAAATGTGTTAGCCATTTGGTGCTTAATGTTAGCTGATGCTGTTGTTTACCTGACTTTTTTCCAGTTCCTGTACAAGTAATTCCAGCTGCTGCTGGAAACGATCACGCTCCGTGCACGCTGTTTGCAGTTCACCTTTAACCTTTTCCAACTCCTTGGGATCGACGCCACCAGCTGATGCCGCTTGCTGCTGTTGTTGCTGCTGCTGCTGCTGCTGAGCTTGTTGCTGTTGCTGTGCAATTTGTTGCTGCATTTTTTGCATCTGGGCGTGCTGTTCCTTTATGTGTTGGTCCATCAGCTGTCGGAATAACATTAGATAACACTTAGTATATTGCTTTAAGATATGAAATTTTGACACTTACCTGTATACGCTTATGCATTTCCTGTGCTGCTTTGTCGGCCATGTCCGCGCGAGATTTCTCCTGCTCAATAACCTTGCGCCACTGTTCGATCTCTTCTCTGGACGCACCCTGAGCATTTGCTGCAGTTGCCGCTGCTTGCTGTTGACCTGCCGTTACCAGCGCTTTCTCGGATTCTTGCAGCTTCTGTTGCAGTGCCTGAATCTCTTTTTGCATTGCTTGAATTTCGGCGGGAGCAGCAGGTGCAACAGGCTGCCCGTTGCGCAATTTTCTGTTTTCTTCGCGGGTCTTTTGCAATTCGGTTTCGGCATTTTGCAGCTCTTTCTGGAAGTTCATAAGAATCTCTTGACTCTTTTCGAGCTGCAGCACCAGCTGCTCGCGTTCCATGGCTAGCTGCTTTACATCGCTCTCCAGTTTTTGTACGTGTTTCTCAAGTTGTGGATGCGCCGATGCGGCAGCACCACCATTTCGCACTGACTGCCGTAATGCCTCCTTTTCGGACTCGGACTTTTCCAGGCGATCGTGTAGACGGCCCAGCTCTGCTCCCATGCGCTCGAACTCAATGCGAGTAGATTCTGTATTTTCTTGTTGTTTTGCCAAATGCATTTGTGCCTTCTCCAGTTCCTTGGCCAAGCGACCGGCCTCCAGTTCGGTGGCATCGCGCGACTGCAGTGCCTTTTCGAGGCGATCACGCAGCCGATCGATCTCTTGCCGCTCGCCCGCTGAAACGGACGAGCGCACCGGTTCACCAGGGCTCACCGAGGACTGTTGTAGGCGCAAACGATCGACTTCCTTCAACAGTTTTTCGTGCTTATCCCGTGCCTTTTCGCGTTCAATGTGGGCGCGCTCAAGCTCGCTACGCTGTTTATCTTGGTTGGCTAATAACTTGGCTACCTCACCCTTCGAAAGCTCTAGCTGTAAGCTTGTCTCATGCAGTTTGGATTCCATATTCTGTATCTCATTCTCTATCTTCTCATACTTGTCTTTGTACTTCTCGAACGATTCTGATTCGTACTGTGATTTGCCGCGTATTGTCTCAAGCTCCATTAAGGTCTTATCGAGCTTTTCACGTAGTCGCTCGTTCTCTTCCTTAAGGCGTCGAGTTTCGCGACCGAAAGTGTCTGTATCCTGCAGCTTTCGTAATTCCACTTGGTTCTTCTCATAGCGTTCGCGCATTTTATCAAGCTCAACTGCATAATGGGCAGCCTCTTCCTTGGCCGCCTCAACGCTAGCGCTCGCCTTGGTTTGCGCAGCATGTGCACGTTCCAGTTCGTAGGTAACGCGTTCCAACTCAGATTGCAGATGCTCTTTTTCACCCTGAGCACGCCGTATGTCCGTCTGCATTTTGTCAAAGCGATCACGGTTGTGTTCAAGTTCGGTACGCGCATTATCTTCACACTCCTTGGCACGGCTCAATTGCAGAGCAGCGCGATCACAGGCCTCCTGCAAACGTGTGCTTTCATCCTGCAGCTTGCGTAGATCTTCTCGTGCCTTGGACGCAGCCAGTCCCGAACGTTCCGCCTCCACCTCAAGGCGAGCGCGATCGGCTTCTGCGGTATCACAGCGAGATTGCAAACGGTATATCTCGTTCTGCGCTCGATCGTACTTTTCGAGCATTTTTTCAAACTCTTTGTTGCTCGTATCCTTTTCGTCAATAAGCTTTTGACTTGCATAAAGCGCTTTGTCAAGTTTCTCCTTGAGAATTTCAACCTCTGTGACAGCATCGTCTCGTTCCATCTGTAAAAGAGTAAAGCAATTTGATAATGTCAGCTGCGTGCTAAACTCTTGGAGAGGTGTCATCGAAATATTTTATTTGAAGGTATGCACGAAGCGTGGTCAAAAAAGCTACAAATTTACAAACAGCCAATTCACTTGTAAGGTTTTCTTTCAGTTCTCATGCTATTTTTTTTTTGTATTTTTGTTGTTTTTGTTTTCAGTTATATGCAGTATTTCATATGTATATGTTTAGTAGTGATAGTAGTAGTAGTAGTAGTAGAAGTGGTAATGGTAGTAGTTAGTAGTAGTGGTTGGTAGTATGTATATAAAGCCAATTGAATATACCTGCTACGGGTCGATTGTTCGACAAGTATTTTAGGTAATGTGATGGATGTGGTGGATTGTTGTTGTGGTACTTGTTACGCTTCTTTCTAGAAAATTACCTGAAGTTTTTGCTGTATGGCATGAGACTTCTCGTAGCGCTCCTTTAAAACTTCGAGATCTGTTTGCATTGCTTCGCGATCGCGAGCTGCCTTCATTAGGAGCGTTTGTGAGGATTCCGAGCGTTCTTTAATCGTTTCCAGCTCGTCCGAGAATTGATCCCGTTCTTTTTGAATACGCGCTAGTTGCATCTGTATGACGGTTGTTATGGGTTTGTCATAGGAGTGTCGGAGTAGTTGTTGTATGTAGTATACACACAGACACACACATAGCAGTTACATAGTTAAAAGATAGTAGATACATTTATGTATATTGGATGTATATAACTATATGTTAGGGTTATGTATGTATGTTCGAGAAAACGTAGGTTGTGTTGTTAGGTATTGTTATTGTACAGTATGCATAGTGAGCTTTTACAACATAATTACAACAAAAACAAACATCGAAAATGCAAGTTCACAAAGTCTACACGTGTATTTATATAAATGGAGATGTTTGAGTAAGTGTTTGCGTGTCTTGTACGTAATGTTGATGAAGGGTTTCGAAAGTTGAACCATTCAGCGTTCGAGGCGCAACATACCTGCGTCTTCTCAAGTTTCTCACGTATACGATCCGTGTCAAGGGTAAGAGTTTCACGCTCTTTTTGCATGCGTGCCGCCTGACCAAGCGCTTTATCCAGTTGCGATTGCAGGTTGTCATAGTCATAGGTAAGTTTCTCCTTTTCAAGTACAAGACGTCGATTTTCTGCACCGGCCTTGTCAAGCTTGTCCTGTAGATGATCGACCTCGTTTTGAGCCTTGTCCAATGAGTTTTGCAGCTTCTCATGCTGCAGCTGCGCTTTGCCGAGCGTCGCCTGTGTGCGCTCCATTTCCTCCTTGATCTTCTCCACCTCGGAGAAGGCCTGCACACAAATTGGCACATATTTTGGAATACGCGTGAGTGTCATTGTGGTTTTTTTGTTTTTATTTTGGTTAATGATTGGGGGTTTGGGAGTTTAACTAGTTAATGCTACGTTTTGCATACCCGATCCCGATCGGCGTGAATGCGCGAGACACCACTCTGCGCTTTCTCCAGTTCCTGGCGCAAGCTCTCCTGCTCGCCCTGAGCATTCTCCAGTTTCGCCTTTAAACGGTACACCTCGCCTTGACTCTTCTCCAGCTTCTCCTGCAGTGCAGCTGCCTCTTCGCGTGCACGCTCCGCATCCGACTGTTTCGTTTTGCATTAACGTTGGTTCGTATTTCGAAATGTTCGACATTGTTTTGGGGTAAATTGGATTTTGGATACGGATATTATTTACAGGTACCATGTGAACGTGGTCTTAAATGACTGACTGAATTGAATTTTTGTAACTGACTGGATTACTACATATACTTAATATAAACTTGATTAAGATGAGCGTTAACAATACGAGTACAAATACGAGCACATATGGAGTTACGAGTTAAGTAAATATATAAATATAATAGTATATCACAGAAACAACGATTAAAGCTAGCGAGCGAGGCAATTTTCGAGAAAATCACACATGAGTGAGAGACACATTTAGACGCAAAGTTTAAAAGAACTGAAACATTGCAGGCGATAGAGACAATGACATACGTCAGTTGAACGATACCAACAAAACTATAAAATGAATAAAAAAGCAAACAAAATAAATGTAATAAAAGTGTTGCCACAAATGAAATATAAAAAGTTTATGCATGTTCTTGTGGTAGGTGTAAAATGTTTGTATTGGGATTAATCTAAGCGAATATTTGCTCAAATAAATTGTGCCTTTTTGCATTTTGTACAGAATACTTTGTACATTCCATTATTGTATTTTCTCAGTGGTAAAAAATATGCAATAGGATGAGTATATTTGGGTATGGATTTGAATTTTACTTTTTGCATAAATATAATTAACCTGGGCACTCTAATCCTGAGCTAAAATTATTCAATTATTTTTTGCACAAAAGTTATTGTAGCAGCGCATTAATTGTGCCAAATATAATGCGTAACTTGGATTCAAACATTTTTAAATTTAAATAAGTATACTCTGTCATAAATTAATTGAAAAGCGATAAATGAAGTCTGGCAGAAGTAGATTATTCATTGTCGTAATTGATTTATTATCTTATCTTAAAAGAATTATTTTATCAAACTACTAGTGTTGAGCAATAGTTCAGAGGCAAAGTTTTTGCAAGTAAAGCTACCGATTATTATTATTAATTTTTTATGCTTTGCCAAGTGTTTAAGACCTAAAAGCTGGTAGCGGGCATATTGGATTAATTAATAGACAAATATTTACAGACATGTATTTATAAGCAAGGTTCTGATGGACGATCATGATTTACACAATGTTGTACTTGATTTTAGTTTTGATGCTATGTTCATGTGCTTATTTATGCTGAGCAATTTATTATACAAAAAAAAAAAAACTTAACAAATATTGTATTTGTAGGTTAAGGTATTATTTTTTTTTTATTAAAAATTAGTTAATATTTTTTATGTTTGTTGTATGCATATGTGATATTTTTTGCATGTGTGTTTTGGTTGGAAGCATTTACTCACAAAACGTTTTTCTGTTTCGCCCTATAAAAATGAATGTAAGCACAACGATTTAGATAAATTGTTTGTTTTAGTATACATTGTAGAAAAGTGTAAAGGGGTTTTACAAAAATTAAAACTTAATTGGTATAGTTTTGCAAGCGTTAAAGCGCATTTTGTTTGACAAATTGTAAGAAAAATATACCGATTAAATTAATTGAACTAGATCAAATGAACGTAATATTGCTTAACGTTTTAAAATCGAATTGTCAGCTTCGCCTTGGTTATCGAAAGTGCTGCCAATTATACCGAATTGACATTGCCGTCCTGGAGTGCGCGATTTATTGTTTAATAAAAGCCTTGATTTTGAGTCTTTTTTTATTTTTTAGATTGTACAAAAGTTTAGTTTATATGCAAGAGCATTCATAATACGGGTTGTCTTTTGCAAATATTTAAAACAGCAACCTTAAAGTTAATCGAAAACCAACTACTACCAACCTAAGAAGTAACATAATCAAGCTTAAACTCGTAAATGAATCATCTACGAAGTATTAACGTTTATACGAGCTTTTACAAGCGCACACATATATTGATGCATTCTGAATTAAAATCTCTTGTGCATATGCATTTTGAAGGTGTGCTTCTGTGTGCTTGTGTGTATTTGTGTATGCATGTGTGTGTGTGTGTGTGTGTATGAGACAAGAAGAAGAAATGTTGTGAAGAATTTGAAGAAATATTGAATTTTAAGATGAAAAGTGCTAAGTGCAAGTGTGTAAAGACATTGTCTTGTATGTATTTTGGTGGTAAATAAGAAAGACTATAAAGTTTTAGAAACATAAACACACTCGACTGAAAAGTTTAAGTTGCAGAATAGCATACAGCATATACATATTTATATTGCTCTGACATTGTCATCATCATTCACTTATAAGTATTTGAGTTTTTACACGCACACACAAAAGCAGTGTACATAGATATACATACATACATACATAGAAATTAGATAATAAATAGTCATTAAAATGTACGTGTTGTACATTTGATTGTTACAGTTTATGTATGTAGATATAGATAGATAGATATAATATATATAAAAACTAACTAAAAGAGCGCTTAAAAATAGTTCGCTACAGCGGTTCAGCTGCATATTTATTGTAAACCCAAATGACGTACCTGTGTTACCCTGAGTTCGGCCTGAGTGCGTCTTAGTTCGGCGGCAGCCTTATCGGCACGCTCTTGTGCACGATCCAGTTCCTGGGAGGTGGTCATCGTTGTACGACCAAATGTCGTCTTTGGTCGTAACGTTTAAAAGAAACATACAAATTAGTTAAATTGCATGATAATTGGAAGTTATATACAAATATAATAAAAAAGGCAGGCACATTTACGTAATATGCTAAAAAAGCCAACTTTATATTATCAAAAGCAAGTTTTCGGGTCCAGCAGGTAAACAACAGAATGGCATATGGTGCGTATACGTATTATGTAGAATGTTTGTGTATAATAAGTGTAAGTAGTGGAAATGATTCAATTCATTGGATTTAAATGAATTTGGAAATCAGATTTTTATCGTTTCTCGCACTTGTTGCATGTGTACTTTGTATATAAGTTCATGCATTTAACGCTTTGTGCAATTGCAGATGTAACCTCTCAGCTATGTCTATCGATAAATTCTAAACTTTAAAAAGAACATGTTCAAATTGTTATCGGGCTTGTTGCTACTTATTAATTAAGTTGGCATTAACTAAGTTGGGAAACAGGCAAGATTATGACTATGTCATTGGCTGTCTCGGGCAGCGTCCTTTTTTTAGATTAGAGATAGCCAACTTACCGATATTTTTCCCGTTTCGAACATTAATTTCTGTACATTCTGTAAATTACATTACGATATGCATGTTCAGCATCAGTTAAAACTTGTTAAATACTCAATATGTTTAGTTTACGTATTATATGGTTATGAATTGAGTCCGAAATTGCTGGAGTGCACAATTATTTATCGAAATCCAAGCTTAACTAATTATAGTCTGTATAAATATTTTAGTGTTATGTGCATATATGTATTTACTAAAAATTACTATAAGAGGGACAATGTATATAAAGGTGCTTCAAATTACTCTGACTAATACTATTTTATTTGCTTATAACTTTAGGCAATACTTTTGGAAATATACTAGTGCGGGTTTAAGAAAGCGACCAATTGAACTTGAAATGAAGAGAAAGTGTTTTGGAACCTGCTGGAACTAATAGATGCACTAAAATATGATAATATACCAAAAACTTTTTTTTTTTTTTGCTAAATCTTGCATACAAACAAAAATTTAATTTAATAATAAAAAGGGAAATGAATTTTGTTTACTAAAATTAGGCTCTTACTTTGTGTAGTGTAGTTTGTTCTTCTAGCTGCATCTATTGTTGTGGTTGTTGTTGTTGTTTATGTTAAGATAATTATTTTATTTAGAAGAGTGGTTTAATTGTTGTTGTTGTAGTTGGATAGAGGATGCAAATAATTGTTGTAGTAACGTGTCCATGTAAATATATATATATTTATAGATAGGTATATTTATGATAATGTATAAAATATTTAAAAATAAAACGAATAAAGTAGGTAGGTAGCAACCACACAGATAAATGTACACATACAAATGATGAGTGATTAGTTAGTTAGTCTACAGAGAGTTGGTCATAATGCACGAGTACCTGCGAACGTTCAAGATCGTGTTTCAGTCGCTCATTCTCCAGTTCCAGACGTGCTATGCGCTGTTTGGTCGACTCCCAGTCGGCACTGCTGCGGCCCATCTCACAGGTAGCCTTCTCCAGTTCGGCCTTTGATTTACCAAGTTCGCTTTGGGAGGCTTCCAGCTTGATTTCTAGTCTTTCGCGCTCGTTTACAGCTCGCTCCAGGCGTGTTTGTAATTTCTCTACTTCGCTCTCGGCAGCTCGCAATTTGATTTTGTAATCGGCTACTTCGCGCTCGTGCAGCTCACGCTCTTCCTGCTTTTCGTGCTCGGCGCGATCACGTTGCTCGCGTAGTTGCGCCATTTGCTTTTCCTTATCACCGATGGCTTCTTCCAGACTGGTGAGCGCGCCTTCGGAGCTGCTGTGATGTGCCTGCATGGCTGAGAGACGCGCACGCGCCATATCCACCTGGTTGTCCTTTTCCTTGAGCAGATCCTCGAGGTTTTCAATCTGTGCGAATTTTTATGAGGGCTAAAAATAAGAATGATTGATTGATTGATTTTGGCAGAGTCAGACCTTTCGCTGCAGCACACTGATTTTGCGATCTTTGATGTCCATGTGATCCTTGAGTTCGGTCAGCTCACTGGTCAGCCTATTGCGTTCTTGAACTGTTTGCAAAGTGCCCTGGGTCTTCTTCTCAATTAGGCGATTTTTCTCCTCAAGGCGGGCGCGCATCTCCTCCACATCGGTTTGCAGCATATTGTAGTGCTCCTCTTTGGCACATAGCGACTCTTTGAGCACCGCTATGTGCCGCTGATAGTCCTAATGGAAGTTACTTGATTTTGCATAGATAAAACAATTTGCATTTGCATCAATTACCTGATGCTGCTCCTCCAATGTTTTCATTTTGGCCGCCATCGCCAGGATTTCCTGATCCCTTCTTTGTATTTCAAGACGGAATTCGTCCAACTATGCCATCGAATTTCATTTCAATTCATTTTTAGTTTTTTGTTTTTTTTTTTTTGGGTAAAGGCAAGAACATAAATAAAATTTAAATATTTCATCATGATCGATTTGTTCGGAGATTGTAAATATTTTGTAGCTCATTAGCTCTGCCTAAGCACAACTTTGTTCATAATAAAGGATTCTCTTTATGTATTGCGAGCTAACTTGCATGTGTCCTTCGATTCTGTGGTATGAGCGATAAATGTACAGATGTGATGATCGTTAAGGTTAAGCTACGTCTGCCCTTCCAAACGCACTTAATGCGTTCGAGTGAGTGAGTGAGTGTAGTGAGAGTGTCGTGAGAGTGTTGTGAGAGTAGTGAGAGCGACGCTGACGAGTTTGTGACGTCAGAGTGTGGAGCAATCGTGAATATGTAAATGTATGGTTATTAGCTGCAATGCTTTGCCAAAAGTTGGGAATAGAGTTGGTATGGGGCCGATTAAGGTTAGATACCCCCTAACTAGTTTTAGTTTGCTTATTTAATTTGTTCTGTTTTTATTTCTCTTTTTATTTATTGCTTATCATTTGGTTTATCGCATTTAATTTTATTTTGCTTTCGAAAATTTCATTTATAATGCTTAAGAGCTATTATGTATATGGTAATTTAACAAATTTAGACAAGTCTGAAGTTAATCTTAATTATAAGTAAGTAAATTTAATTTACATATAAATCAGAATTTATAACAATAATTGTACAATATTAAAATTGTATTCATATTAGTATATATATATATACATACATATATACGTATAAGTAAATGTGTATGTATGTATGTTTATATATATATATATATTTACGATGCTATATAAGTATATAAATATTTGACGTTCTTACAAATGCCTCGTTCAGTTGTTTCGAAAATTATCAGCTTAAGAGTTGCATAGTTTACTTATATATAAACAATAAGAGTATTAATAATTCTTATACAATTAAGTAATAGAAAATCATTTGAATACCGACTTGGCAAAGGCAATCAGCTTTATTTTTAATTTCATATAATATATATCATATGTAATGATCATTTATATATAATATATAACTTTAAGTGTTTGTGTGTGTGTGTGATTTTTTTAAAACTATTTATTGTATGCATGCACGCATCTATGTACTAGGTATATAGCACGTAACATGGTTACGTAATGCCCACTTAAATGCTTATAATTGGCTAGTTTTAGTTTATGTTAATTTAAAAAAAAATGCGTTCTTCAATCGAATTGGTTTTTAATTTAGTTTTAAGTGTTTTTAACTAAAGCATTAACTTTGATTTTAAGCCTAACAGCACAAGCGATTTTTGTTTGTTTCTCTTTTATTTTTTTTTTCGAAAAGGTACTGACTTTTAAGACAATATTTTTGCACCATTTTTGAAATAGAGCTATGAACACAATTTCTCATTAAGAATATAATATAATATTTAAAAAGTTGGAAAACGAAGCTATACTTATTTGTGTAACTATTCAACGGCTTAAATACTAAGCAAATAAGAGAATGCTATTAGCATTATAATTAAAAATGTTTTACTACAGAAGAGGAAAGGAGTTTTGTTTTGTCATTATTATTATTATTATTATTATTTTTTGTTTCTTTTGGTGTACAAAACCAACTACATTTTTAAGGATTCTATTAAGCAGGACTCTACGTTAAGCTATTATGAAATAATTAAGCAGTTAAGTAATAAGAGTTTCGAATATAATAAGCATAGATACATTTGAAATGTTTCATTTCATTTCGTTTTGCTTCGTTTCGTTTCGCTTCGTTACGTTTCTATCTTTAAATTATTATTTGCTTTTTAACGGCGTGTTCAGAACACTTTTGCTTTTGTTACATCAACATTTCGCCTTGTCGTTGCCTTCAATTGCATTCCACCTAAGTGTGAACGCATCATCATCATCATCATCATTGTCAACAATTTGCATAATATTTTTCATATACATTTTATATATTCTTCTTTTTCCTTTTCTCTTAATTTTTCTCCATTTTTTATTTTTACACATAATTGACCTTGATTACTACTAATCACACGCTAGGAGTACGTTATACTTATTTTCTCTTGTAAAGAAGCCCAAAAAATAAGTGAAAAATAAAATGGAAATGCGAAAAAGAATTTGGGATTACATAGAGAATAGTTGTAGTAAGTGTGGGTGTGGGTGTGTGTTGCACGAGAGTATTTTTCATACATATTCGGTTAATATTAGTTTATAGAGTGGATAAATAGAGCTAGTAGTTACATATAGTAGGGCAGCTATATATATATATATAGACTCTATAATTATGCAAAAATTTTAGAGTAGATACATTTGTAAAGAATTGCAATAATGCATTAATTTTGTTAAATAGTCGCTTCTTGTTTTGATTTAATATCGTAAATCTTAAAGGTTTTTTAACTACAAAAATGTAACCAAATTAAACTAGATTATCATTATCATGTTAATTTGTGTAATTTTACTTGCTTCTTAATTGCCGCTTATGCATTATTAATATAGTATATGTATATATATATATGTATATATATATGATTAAATATTTATCAATGTAAATCTCTTTTAGTTTCACTTTTTATATACAGTCTTTTACTTTTGAGAGTCAAGAGCAATGTTTTTGTTCTTCAGTTTGTCTCTACTACAACATATATTTTTTTGTTTTATTTTTTTTTTCTTTTTGTTCTTGTCTTATATTTGACCTGAGTGCTCGACATACATACACATACATGAAGTAGTATTAATCGCATCCAAATAAAGTAGAAAATAAAATAAAATTATTCAAATGCAAAATTTTACAACTAGAGACTGGTAATTGTAATTTTCTTTGAACCTCACTTTTTCGCTACATTAAAATGGCACATGAAACAATAGTTTTTCATCGATTCGATATCTGCTTTCACTCTTAGACTACTTTTATATCGAATATATATGTTACTACGCTAAGTTTTATATATATATTCTGTAATAATACTTTGGTGTTTTAGTTTTTTATTTCTTTGCTATTCTATTTCGTAATCGAACTAGATTTCGAGCCAGGGCAAAACAATAACAAAAACAAATAAGAGAAAAATTCAAAGACCGCCGCGCACTATCGAAGGTCGTCGTCGTCTAAGTTCTCTTCTCTTTGTTTGAAGAAAGCGTAAAATGCATTTGGCTTAAACGACTTATATACGACCATTGTATCAATTTTGCAATTACCAAATTTTTGCTTAATAATTTTTGTTTTGTAAGAATTTTCATCAACCTCATCAACATATCATCATCATCATATCATACACATTATGTTAAATTTTTGTAATTTTTTTGTTATAGTTGCGCATTGTTTATGTTCGGTTGTTGTTGCTGTTGCTGTCGCTTACGAATCTAGGGATAGCGTGTCTACGTCAAATTTAAAACTTACTTGGCGCTTATGCTCTTGCGGCAGTTTCGGATAATCTAAATCTAGTTTCGAGTATGGCAAGTGGTGGTGATGATGATGTGCTTGGTGTTGTTGTTGCTGTTGATGATGCATATGCGGCGTATATGAAGTTGGCCCGGGATGGACTGCACTATTGTGATGCAGATGCGAATGATGATGATGCGGCATATGCGCGTGTGTATGATGCAGTGCATCATAGATACCGCCGCCAGCACTGGCCGCTGCATCACGCGCACTGCTTGCCAGTGTGCCACCAAATGGGCCATTAGTATTGGCCAGTGCGGCTAAGGGATGCGTCTGCAGGTGATTTTGATGCTGATGAACATGGTATTGATACTGCGGATTCATTTGCTGCTGCACGGAGGCTTGTATATGTGACGGCGTGTGTCCGCTTGCACCTAGCTGGTGACCATAATGTTGCGTTCCGGCAAACTGCTGCTGCAGATTGTAAGCCAAGGCTGAGCTGGCAGTTGGTTGGTAATACTGCGAAATGGCAGGATTGGAGGCATGCAGTGAGTGGGACATAAGTTGGCGCTGTTGGGCAGCGGGTAGGCCTAGGCCAAGTGGCGCGTAGCTAGCATGTAGATCGCTTTGATTCAAATAGGGATTACCATAGGCGCCTATGCCAGCACCGTATTTGCTGGCATAGTTGTTGCCCAGATAGTTAAGATTCGATACTGAATATGCGGGGCGTAGGCGTGCTGCCGCTGCAGCTGCACTCTGGGCGGCAGTAAGTTGTGACGCTGGCGGCGGTGGTGGCGGCGGCTGGAAATACATATTTGGTTGGGAGGAGAAGCTCGCCGACATTTGTAGCAGATTGTCATTGAGATACGGCGGTGAGGTGTCTCCCGGATGCAGTGTCGGGTAGCTGGATACAACGCGACCCGGATAGGCAGAGAGCGGTGTCACTGGCTGCACCAGTTGGCCCAGCTGACGCGCCTGGTGGGTGAGATTGAGTATTTGCGAGGAACGCGATATCGATTTGTGCGCCTCGTTCAACAGATTGACAATGTTTGACGAGGATGTCTGTTGCAACGGTGGTGCTGGATAGCCATAAAAGTCATTGTACATGGTGGCCGATGGTAGCCCGGCAATGCTATAGCGACGCCTACGTATGGGCGATGTTTGTCCGTATATTTGAGCCGCAGCTGCCGCTGCCGGATCATATAAGTAGCCAGCCGAGGTCGAGGGGCCGTACAGTTCGTAGGCATTGCTGGCGCTGCCATAGCCCAATGGCCCGCTGTTGAGTGGACCGCTATAAGCGGCCGGGCCGTAGTATTGTCCTATGATATCTGGTAGTGGAGGACTTCCGCTAGCGTTTGTGTAGTTATTGTACATCTGAAATGGGCGATTTCAAATTGGTTGTTGGTTTTCTGTTTCTGTAACTGTAACGGACTGTTGACTGTTTGTTTTTGTTGTAAATGATTTTTATATATATATATATATTTTTTATTTCTTTATTGTTTATCAGAGTTAAGAGTTTGAATGTGTGTTTTTTTTTTCTTTTGCTTTTATATATTAAATTTTTAATGTTTACGTTGTTTACGTTCAAGTATTTTATACAGGCTTAGCTGAACGCGTATTGTTGTTATTTTCTATTTAGTTTTATTGAATCTTCGATTTGTTTACGTTCTTGTGATGTGTGTAAATCATAAAAAAAACTAAGCATAGGTGATTGATTGGTAGGTAACAAACATTAGTCAAACGTATTATTATTATTATTATTATATTGCTTTATAAAGAAATATACATTGTATATTGTATATTGTGTATATGGCATGAGCAAGCTCGTTTCATTTTGTACATTATATATAACCAAAGCGATTTTTGCCCGATCACTTACGGACTATTTGGCCCCATATTCGTAATATTTTATATTTTTTTATTTTTCTTAAAATGCATTTGTTCATATGTTTCATTTAAACTTTAAAAATATGATAACTTTACTTGCATAACTTTTGTTGTTTTTCTACAAGTTCTTCGCAAGACTTATATACAATGTTCGATATTTTGAAATTTCGATTTCGCTTAATTTACAATAACGTTTTGTAATAAAATACTTTGTTTTTGTTTTTGTTTTTAGTTTTGGTTGGATTTCTGTCTTATTTCGTTCACTATTTGTTTTGTATGTTTGATTTAATTGTTATTGAAATTAATTCATAAAGTTTCTTTAATTACATTTCTTTCATTGAAAACTGATGCTTATTGTTCCTATTGTTATTGTTGTTCTTATTGTGATTGTATGTTGAGAGAGAGACAGACAGAGAGAGAGAGAGAGAAAGAGAGAGAGTGTGTGTGTGTGTGAAAGAGGAGAGTATCTGTTGTAGGAGAGATCAGAATTTGAAATTGGCAAGCTGTTTCTATATAAAATAGTTCAGAAGTGGGTTTTGGCATTGGACGCAACACTAAAGTGTGTGAGTGTGGGTCTTCTGTTTGAATGTGTGTAATCGTGATGGGCTTCTGTAGTGTTCCGAATTATGAGTTCTGGGGTATTTCGCATGTATGTAAGATAGTATGAATAAATGCCTAAGTCTGCATGTGTGTGTGTGCGTGATTGAAGTGTTTTCTCCCTGTATTTTACCATATATTTGCAAGTAGATGGATATTGCGTATACGACATGTATGTACGAATGTATCAGAGTGTCTGTATTTGGTTGTATTGACTGCGTTTGGCATACAAATGCATTTTGATTTTGATTTCGATTTGCGTTTATTTTGTATTGTTTTTGTTTAATTTCGTCTTTTTTTTAAGGATTGTGGCGCTAATTTGTTTTTTTTTGGGTTGTTGTTACGCAGAAAAGGAACATAAATTACTTATAACAATATATAGTTTCAGATGCATTATAGAAATAACGTGCAAAAGAATATTGTAAATAATTGTATTTGTGTGGAAACAAATAAAATATATATTTTTATAGTTTTTTGTGTTTTTTTTTTTTGGATTCGTATTTGTTATTGTTATTGTAGAAGTACGGTATAGGTGACATCTAGTAAGTGTAGGAAATAGCGAGTTTAGAAATAGGTGAGAGTTAGACTGAAAAAAGAGAGTGATAGAATAATGGCAAGAGAAAGAGAGAGAGAGAGAGAGAGAGAGAGAGGAGAGAGAGTTTGGGATCCTATGTGTTTTAAAACTGCGTCGCATAAAATACACAAAGTAGTTGTTGTGTCTTGTATATTTATGAAATTATAGGTGTAAAGAAAGGAGTGTGTTTCGGAAATCTTCTTTCAAGTCTTCATATGCAGTCTTTGTTTATATGTGCATGTGTTAGTTTTCCTAAAAGTGATCATGTGTATTGGAGGTGTAACATGTGAGTGTGCTAAGATTTTTCGAAGTGTGTATATGTGTGTGTGTGAGTGTGTGTGTATCTCTGCATAAATAAGTTAAGTCTTAAGTTGCCTATTTAGTTATTATATTGAATTATTGGGAATGTCAAACGCGTTTTATTTACAAAACCAAAAAGTAATATATATGTATATATTTTATATTTCCATATATTGTATTATGTGTAATTGTGTAAATTAGAGTTGCCAACGTGGACATTGAAGGCAACTAGAGGGAACAATAAAATTAAAACAATTTGCTGCAATAGACGTTACGTTGGGTCCACATTGTTAGAAAACGATATTTATATTCGTTCGAAAACTGAGAGCGGTAGTTAATTATGTTTTTTTTTTTAATAATAATATTAGTTATCGCAATAAAAAAACAATATATACTAAAGAGTAGCTTGTATTAGGTTTGGTAATTTGTATACGAAATGGTATACTTCAAGTAAATAAAGTGACAGAGATAGAAAGAGAGATACAAATATATTTATTGTATATATACATTTCGTAATTATTTTTATCATTTTATCGTCAAAGACTTGTCAGTAACAAATGTTGAGCTATTGTTTAGAGTGACCTACAGAGATCCTTGTAACCCATTAAGCTTGACTTTTACTTATTACTCATCATCTTTAAGTTTGATTTTTTGTTGTGCGAAAATATTACAAAAGCATATTGTAAATAGTTGCATACGATTAAATACTATTTTTTTCAAAATTTTTCTTTAAAACGTTTTAATTAAGTTTTCTCATTGCATTTTATTTTCTTTAGTGTTTTGCTTTTAGAACAACAACAAAATATGTAGTGATATAATTAAAAAATAATTAATTCTTGAAATAATTGTATCTAATATTTAATTTGTAATTTTCAATTCCACTTTTAAAGTGGTAACTGTTTTATTATTATTTTAATTTGTTTTTGTTTTGATCGTTTTAAAAAGCCAATTTTTAGGAGCCATTACAATCAATAAGTTTCGTGAAAAAATCTGCATCTTTTGGCAATAAAATGACAAAAGAATTATTCTTGTATGCTAAATAAATAGTAGATAACAGTTCACTAATTGTTTGTTATTTGAAAGAATTCGTTTTAAAGTATTAATTTTTCTTGTTTTTTTTTATAAATTTTTTGTCTTGTACATTTTGGTCAATGTCTCTTTTGGGTTTTGTGGTGTAAGTTCAAAGTATGTATATTACTTTTTGATTAAGTAAAAAAAGTGACTAATTACAAACAGCGTTCTTAAAAAAAATTAATATATATGTATATATATTTAAAAGCATTTTACGGGTTTGAAAACAAAATTAAAGCAAGATAAAAGTGAGGCAAATATGCAAAATCTAGAGAGAGAGAGAGAGAGAGAGTGAGAAAGAGAGAGAGTGAAAGAGTGGGGGGACGCTGCAAGGTTTGTTGTTATAATGCTATTCAAAACTCTGCTCTGCAATGGTCTTATATGTTTTCGTCCAAAAAATTCTAAAACTCTTAAAAATACCTAAACTTATTGAGTTTATATTTAAATATGAACAACATTTAAACACAAAAGATGAAAGATTAAATCAAATACAAACAAATACAAAACATTTACATACGCTAAAAATAAAATGTTATATTGAGGACAAGAATCAGTTATTTAAAGTAACAGTTTTTTTTTTATTTTTTGGTTGTGGGTAGGAAGGAGGATGTAGTGAAACATACAATAGAATAAAAAAAGCGAGATAGATATGAAAGAGCAAGCGTGCGCGTGAGAGAGAAAGAGAGTGAACAAGGCGCGCATAATTGTGAGAGCAGGTGTACACACACACACACACACACACACACACCACTGAGGCCTGCGCTCATTCACCCACACACATTTAAAGACGACCCGAAATAGTAACAACATTTTGGTTACAAGGTTATTACGTATACGCTCTGTCGGTTCATGTATGTGCTTGCGCTTGGCTTAACATATAAATATATCCATATATGTGTAAGTACTCATACATCCAAAGCATGGGTATCGTGGTATATGCAGAGAGTGCAATAGCAACGAGTATAAGTGTTCTCAGAGGCGTTAGGTTGTGTGAGTGCGTCCATTGGAAAGCACATGCAAGCATAGATGTACCGAATAGTAAATAAGTGAAATAAAAAAAAATAAATAAATAAAATGCAACTTTAGGTTTAAACGAAATTTACAAAATCAAATGATTTGCCAATATTGCTTTGACTTTTGTGTGTGTGATAGTGTTTCCTACTGCCATATTGTCATTATGGCAAATCATCACGTTTTGACAGTCTCGGTACAAGGCCGTGCAAACAACAAACGGACATACGGACACACCCGGCGAAAGAACTGGAACGTCCTGATGGAAGCGTACTAGGGTGGTAGCTTTGCTTGATGCAAAATAAAAAATGCAAAAAAAACAAGCCCTGTCTGGCTGGCTATTGTCTTTTACGCACGTACGTGCAACGCTTTTGTGGATTAGATGGTGTTGGTGGTGTTGTTGTTGTTGCTGCCGCTGAGACGAAATGTATTTCAAGTGACATTTATGAAGTGCATGGCGTTCAGTGTTTGCCCGTTGATGTTGTCGTTGCCATTACCCTGGCCTCGTGCCTTTTTGGAACAATAACTCGCACACAACAAAAGGTCTTATTGTGTACAGACAGACGCACACTGTACGTGTGTGTTTGTGGTGTGGGGGGGGGCTTGTGTAGGGGTACAGTACTAGCTTTTTTGTTAATGAGCAGATCAACACGCTCCTGGTATGCGATGGTGATAGACAACCAAACAAGCAAATGCATATTTGCATGCCGCTCGTTTATTAAAGAGTTTAGAGCTTTGTCGGAACGTACTTGAGCACTTATTAGGCGTACAAGAGATGCCTTCGTAAAGTTTGCTTGGGTTGCCTCTAAAAGTATGCTACATGTGAAATTGAAAATGTTTGCAATTTAAGACTTGTAAGTGATTTGCGGCAATGGATTCAAGGGTCAGTGTAGTTGTATGTTGTTATTGTTATGTTGCGCCCTGCTATATCTGTTTTATTTCGTTAAGTTATGTTAATGTTTTTTATCAATATTTATTGAGATACGATATTGTGCTGTATGCTGTTCCTAATGATGATTATGATAATTATGACATTTTGGAGTAGTAGATGAATACGCCGCAAAATGTTGTAATTGTTATTGTTGCTGTAGTTGTAGTTGTCTCATGATGATTATGATAAATGCTGATGAATTTGTTATTTATAATATTATTAACTGTTTTGGTGTGCTTTTTTCTTGCTTTTCTGTAACGGCAGCGCTGCGTTGTATGCTACACACAGGCGCGCATCTCCCCATCTACAATACCTTATAGTATACATAGGCATTGTCCATAGGTTTATTATTGGCTTGCTGTGGTTGTTGACTCTAGAGAATAAGTATTATTCTGGTTACTGTGGGCTGCTTTATGGCTGGCCACAGAAAAATGCTAATGCATGTAGTTCGTTGTACTTAAGAGTTCGTTATATGTATGTATGCTTCCTTATGTTTTCTGCTCTTTTATATAAGAGTATTATGTTGCAGGCGTATGCAGTATGCTATAATGCTACTTAATATGAGACTGGTTGGTTCTCTTCCTGCATGTAAGTACATAAATAGTTGAGATTAGTTCATTTTAAAATCAGCAACCATAGCTGATGGAGGCTAAAGTTATATTTCAAGATAACGATGTTAAAGATGATAATAACGTAAAACGAAACGTTAACGACGAGGCCGAAGACGTAGACGTAGACGTTGCCGTTGCTAAAAGATGAAAACGTCAAAGCGAGATGTTGCTAGACAAACTGGCATTTGGTTGTTGTCAATTTCGTTGTTTTTGTTACTTATTGTTGTGGTTGTTGTTGTTGTTACTGGTACTGGTACTGCTTGTTTAATGCAGATACTTTACTGCCTGCTTGGCGTGAACTTTTTTCTTTTCTTGGTTTTTGGTTTTTTTTTTTTGGTTGCTTGCTTGCTTAGGCCAAAGTATTGATTTTATGCTGCTCGCACTGTTGGCTAGTTGGCAAGAACTTTGTTAGTTATGTTTTTATTTCCAAAAACACAATCGCGCGCACACACACTCACACACATACATAGTCACCGACTTTTGTACAAATGCAATTCACAACAATTATGCTGAGCAAATAAAGGCACAATATGAAATAATTGCTAGCAGGCTGTTTTCTTTTGCCTTTTCTATTCCTTTTCTTTTTAATTTTATTTTACATCCTTTTGAAGGATTTAGCTTAATGATTTTTTTCGCCTTTTTTAGTATGCTGTAGATTTTGCACACGAGCACCCACGACGTGCTTTTTTCTCTTATATTTTTTTTTGCGTGTTATTTAACTTTACACTAGTGTGTGTGTTTTAGGTACATTTGTATGTATGTATTTGTAATTGGCACACACGCTCGAGATGACATTTTAATTTGCGAATTTATTATTATGTATTTATGCAGCCTAAAATTATCATTTGGTTGGTTGCTTGCTTGGCTTGGCTTGGCTTCATAGACAAGACATAGACACACACACGCACGCACACACAAAAGCGTGTCGCGTTGGTTCGACCGTGCCTGAGGTTCCGTTAGCTAAAACGTCGCGTATACAAATGCCCGCGCCTGCAAAGCTTTCGTGGCCACGAGGCCAGCCTGCCAGCCTGCCAGCCAGCAAGCCAGCAAGCCGAAGCTTCTGCAAAGCCATTCGTGTTGTGGCTCGAGCATAAAATCTCTTGTTCGGCTCAGTTTAAGTTTAGCTCAAAAAAGCGTCGTAATTCGTTCATCAGTTGAAATGAGTTTTTTTTTTGCTGACTTTTCTTTTTTGTTTTTGTTGTGTTTGCTGACTGCTACACAGCTGCTTGAGCTTTTACGACTGAAACTTTTACTCGTTCCATTTTAGATGAATAGAGAGAGCATGGTCAAAGCTTTTCACATTGCTACTACACTCAAAAGCTTGAAGAGTTGTTCGCTTTATGCGTTATTGATTGGCACCTTGAAGTTTGCCTCCTCACATGTTACTCAGTAATACGTGCATTAAGCTTGCTAAACAATTACGGATTTTACTCTTTTCATAATCAGTGCTGCATTAGTTGCTCCGCACCATGGCAGAATGGCATACGCTTATACATACATACATACAGATATTATTCTGCTGTTCTCCTTAATATATTTTACGCCGAATGAATAGTAGCAACTTTTTTTTATCGTTATCAGTCCTAACTAAATGTAAGTCTTGATGAGTTACATGAGTTCGGTGTGCTATTTACAAAAATGGAAATGTGAGTATATGTTTTGCATGTGTCTGTATGAAAATGATTTTCTTTTGTTATCCTCGTTTTATTGATTGTTACGTTGTGTAAAAAACAATTTATATTCGTTCAGTTTCCATTCTATTGCATTGAAATCGATATTTTAATTAAAGTTGACAATTACAGTGCGGAACGACAATAATGCAGCAGGATCAAGCTGCAAAGTGCATTGTCTGGAACATTTAATTTACTTTTGCACTGTGGCTGCCTTTGTACTATAATATATACCAAGGGATATGTGTGTCAACGTTCCACTTTAGGTGTGCAGCAAAATGTTAAAAGTCCCACCCAGGCACTGCTCCAAGTTAACTTTACTACTGTATTTCCCTTTCTCATACTTAATTGTTTTGTTGTCATTTGGCAATGCCAAGCGCTATGTGTTCGCTCTGCTACAAGCCCAGCGAAACAAAAGAATTGAGTACTCCCATAATAATTCAAAATCTACGAATTAAAATAATTTACATAGACCTTGATAATTAAATATTAACAAGTTTCTCAAATTAACTGAATTGATTTTACTGTCAATTTGTTCTAGACAACACTCTCATCTATATATTTAAAGTCCCTTCATTTAACTTCATTATTTACCACTTTCTTTTGTAAAAAACAACAAAAAAATGAAGCTTATACAGACGCTTTTAATGTATCATGATGTATCAGGTGTAACATATGTAATTACAATAAACAATAACATGAAATAAAATTGATAAAGTGGTTGGGTTTCATGTTAAAATACTCTACAAAGACTAGCTTTTCAAATCATCATATAATGCAAATCGATTGCTTGACAAAATAACTATATCAGAGCTAGTTGGGATTTAAAGGACTAGCAATGGTAACCCAATAGAAAAATTTAAGAGTTTTATGGGCTAAGGCTGATTGCATATTAAAAAGACTGCCAATGTTAAATGCTAGAAAAAGCTAAGCAGCTTACAAGAACTCACCCCCTGCTCCTCTTGAGCGAATTTTTTGATTTCACGCTCCAAATCAAGCTGTTGCCAGGATGTTCAAATTTATTATTAGTTTTCTGTTTTTTTTTTTTTACATCTATTGAAGGAAAATTTTGGCAGTAAATGAGCAGACACTGTGACGCCACTTCAATGGGCATAAAATATTTGTGAAGAGTATGAAGTTCTTCTTCATAGAACATAGCTTGGAAAATGTTATGTATGGAAAGAGTGAATATGTTGCCAAAGATACACTAGCACAGATAAGATGATATAGCTTGCTGCAAATATATTTCACTAAAAAATTAAAATAGTTTGAAGCTTAGTTGAAATAATAAAAAGAGCAACATAGAAATGTGCAAAGTTAATTAACTAAAAAAACTACTTGAAATAATAATAAGTTCCCAATGGGGATGGTCTATGAAAACTGTGTTCGGTTGTTTGAGCCTATAGATGTACATCGGTTTTTTTAAAATCTGACTCAGAAAAATATGCCTATATCTAAGATTCACAGTTTTTTGTCATAAATTATAATTATGGAAACAAATGGTCGAAATGCGTAACTGTGAAAAACTTGAGTTATGAGCTCTAATAACGAGCGTTTCAATTGTAAAAACAGCGGTGGACATGGCTTGACTCATTTAGCACCGGGTGCTACTTCCCTAATGTTTACCACAAATCGTCAGCTAGATGCACAAGCACATCGCCAGCAAATTTGAGAAAGCAAAGTATTGGTCAAATTTCCAGCAATTCGTGGACAAAACTACACCTAGCGCAATAGTACGGTTAATATGGGGATAAATGTATATGTTCTCTTAACTTTCAGACTGAATCACTTTGAATGAATATTCATTCAGTGTACACAGAGAATTTGATTGGAGATGATTTGTTCGAGACGGCACCGATTTACAAAGACATAACACCTATAGAATACGCGGTCTATGACCCAACTTGTTTCTTGGTGTTGCCGTTTTAGAAAAATGAAATAACTAGAAGCCTGAAGACATTTGCAATTAGAGGAATTGCATTTTCTGGGCTTTTCTCAGCTGTTTGCAACAATTTTTAATACTTGTCAAAATATTCCGTTGAATTTTTTGATAAAAAATCGTGGGAGATGCTATAAGGTGAAAGTTCATTCAATGCAAACTATGTCAAAGTCGAAACTAAAACTACTCATAATGTGCTTCGCGTCCAACACATAGTCATAATATAATTGAATCAACAATAGAAGCAAATTTATTGTCATTGCATATATAATAAGGACACTTTCAGGACTTCACTATTTGTTGTTCGACAAAAAAGCTCTTAAATGTAACATAAAAGAACATTCACTATTACTTATTATGATGCTTATATAAGGTTTTTGTTCAGGAGGATATTGGAAATATGTGGGGGCCAGCGAGCTTTTATGCAATGTGCGTCAATATCTGTAATGGACCAACATAATAACAAACTTTACTCAACAATAAATTGTATTATTTACAACATCCTTGAAAGCTACTGTATATAGGTCGGTGAAGAAAGAAGCCTGTGCCAGCTTGAGTGCTTCTTAAATTAAAACAAAATGCTTTAAATTGACAGTACATCAAAGTAATGTATTGTCGTTGAGATGGTGCCAGAACAGAGGCTGCAGCAATTGTAATAAATAAACATAGAATATGTTATGCAATTACAATAAATAAACAAAGGCATAAGTCCCAACTATTCTTCATTATGACAATTTGTTTGAGTTTAAGAATTGGGTTAAAACCATTTCGAAGCAGTTGGAAAACTTAAAAATGAACTTCAATCCAACGTTACCCCCGAATGAATTTGTGGCTGTATGTGATTGCCCTTGCGTCTCTCTCAATGTGCTTTGTGACCGTTTCTTGAAAAACAACTTTAAGTAAAAACATCAAATAGTTAAATACTTAACTATGTGTGCGACTAGTTTACTATAAATTCTACAATATATTTTAAAACTACCAAAATATACACAAATCAATACTCTCTAGAGTTCTTTATAATTGAAGCTTTAAAAAATCAAATAATAAAAAAGTAATGTGCTATATTTATATTTATATTGACAAGAAGCTTGTATAATGCTGTATCATTTGTTCAGAGAAACTTGAAATTAAAAAATTAATTATTTTACATCTTAAAGACATCACACAACCTGAACAACGAAACTAAAAATCATGAAAACTAGAATCAATTTGGGCTTTGATGGTGTACGATTTCAGAGATGGACAAAACTTATGCAAACAAATATTTCTTTGTATGAGTACGCAGTGCTGCCAGCGACAGCGCCAATGAGCACGAGAGTAAAAAGCATGAGACAGCGTGTAGAATTGACACTCTTAAAACGCTTGCTATGTTAATTTACATCAAGTAGTTAGAATTTATCATTAAATTATATAGCGTTTTTTTTATGTAAATCATAATAAAAATTTAAAAAACAAAACAAGAATAGCTAAACATTAATACTAGAGAAAAAATTAATTAATATGTAGCTATGCTATTTGTGTAGTTAGTTTGTACTATTCTGCCGATTTGCTTCTTTATTAATATTATTATTATTATTTTTTTTTTGGGTTTGTTGAAGTAATAGATTAAGTAACGCGGATAGGATAGATGGTAAATAAGCAGGTAATAAAATGTATGTACAACATGTAGTATATATATCGTCAGGTTGAATCTCAAGTTAAGGTAGTAAGTATGCTTAAAAATAGAAAATCATAAAACATTAAATAAAATAATATTTTTGTGTAAGTTTCAAGTAGTTTTCGTCAGATAAGAATAACAACGAATGAAAAATTGGTTCGTAGTTTAAATATCTCTGATGTGTACGAAATCATTTTCAAGCGCATTGTTGCCAAGGCATTTAAATAAATAGTTTTTAATATTTTTTTCATTTTTAAATTTGAAATTTCATTGGCATGGTAATGAGTACTGTCTATAGGACTGACCTGTTTTTGTGCCATAGCTTGCATTTGTTGGAACATTTGGCGTTCCTCCTCCTTGCCTGTGGGTAAAACGAAAATGAACAATTAGGGAGATGTAAATTTTATACTTTGAGTTTGAGTTTTCAGTTGCTTGATTGAGAGTGATTGAAAGCTTGTTCAAAGTGAATACTAACCCATGCCTTTGGCTTGCAGCATTTCCAGAAGCTTCTTAATGCTTTCGTCGCGTGCTATTAACGTTTGCTTCTGCGTTTCTACCCGGCATTCCAGATCCTTGATTGTTTCGCGCAATATGCTAATCTCGCGCTGTAAGTGATCATTCTCAGCATAGATCGCCTCCATTTGCTGTTGCATTTCCAGATTCGGTTGACGCATACGCAGTCTTAACTCCTCTTCCAGCTGACGCACAAGCATAGCTTGTTTCTGTTTAACCAAATCCAAGATCATTAATTTATGTTCAAAGTAACAAGCTGGTGCAGCTGATAAGCATACCTGATTCTCAGTGCTTAACAATTTGAGTTGATCATTTATCAAACTGTATTTGGCGCTTTCCTCCTTACGCAACGCACGCTCCTTCTTCAGTTCTGGCGACCAAAAAGTTTTTATGCTATGCATGGAACTGCCCAGTTTTTGATTTGTTAACTCTAGCTCGCGTTTTAAGTTGCCCAATTCGCGCTGCAAATCTGTATTCTGATGTTGCAGATCACCAAGATATGCACGATCCGATGTTGGCATACCCGTATTGTAGCCTAAAAGAAAATAACCCGTCGTGGGTTGCGTAAGTTGAGTCATTCTTAAATATTTTTCTTTCATTACCTCCCATTGCATTTGGGCTCTGTCTTGCTGATCGTCCATATAGCTCATCCTCCAAATAGAGTCCTCTTTCGAGTGATCTATCTCGAGATCGGTCTCGCGGCTCTCTTATCGGTATAAATTCGCGGTCGTGAGGATCCACCAAGCCACCGCGATCAAGTGATTGATAGCGGGTTCCTACGGTTAAGATTAAAAAAATTTTGAATAACAACTTTTGGCTACTGTGCTTTAGGGAAAGCTAAAAAAGCTTTGACAGTTACTTGGATAGTCCATGGCGTGTGACATCGGTGGTCTGCTGGCACTGCGGCTGCGATGGTGTCCCGCACCTGCAGGACTCGTAGGCTCATCCATGTCTCGATAGTATGGACTGCCCATTGCTGCAATTTATACAGAATTCATGACGATGATCAAATGAGGATGACGGGATTTTTGGTTTCGTGGTTTGTATATATGCCCACAAAAGTAAATACAATACAGTAAATAAAATAAGTACACGTGAAACACATAGGAAAACTAGTGAAGCAATTGTAGTATTTGTAATCTTCACAGTCCTTTTTGTTTGAAACTAGTAAAATAAAAAAAATCTGAGGTTAGTACTAAAAACAAGCGACAAAAAATTGAACAAAAAAACTGTAACGAAAATAATGTTGTTGACACACCCTTCAATCGGGTGAAAAATAATAGTTTTAGTATTTCTTTTAAGCACTTGGGCACTTTTTAAGTACAGGTGTCAGTCTGTCTGTCTGTAATCCGTTAAAGCATATCATATGCAATAACTCTCATCCAAAGTAATTCATGTCGAATTGTTTATTGTTTGCTTCCTATAATAAAACTCATACAAGCAAACATTTATTTGTTTGAGTAACTAGTGCAGTCAGCAAGAGCGCAAATGAGCGCGAGAGTGACAAAAAAGTAAATGCGTGTAAAATAGTTGACACATTAAATTGAAAGTCTGCTCATTTATGCTGGAATCCTACGCTTTGCAAACCTAACAACAGTTGCACCTTTTCCATTGACTGGATAAGCCCTATAATAACGATAACCATAACAAACAACATATGTAAATGTTTAACTGTAGGAATGATTAGGAAAGTTATAGCTAGGGTGAAAATGTTATAGAAAAGGTGCGCAGCAAGTACCCTATGCCATAACCTAAGTTATTGTTATCATCATACATTTTCTTTACGTCCTTTTGACTCCATCACAAATCAAGTTTCAACCCGCTCCCCGTTCTTATTTACTGTGGTGTTCCGTGTCAAAACGAGCACGAAACTTAATTTGTGGTTCTTCTTTGGCTCTTTTGTCCTTGCACGTCATTCAAGCTCTTTGTATTTCATATTAATCATAAACTTTGCTGCCTGTTTGTAGTCCTTGGTTTTAAATAAATCGACATACCAACTGCTTTGTGTGTGAAATACCCCACTATGGAATAAATAAGAAAATGTCTTGACACTTGGCTAATTGGAGAGCGTTTGAGTCAATACAACTCTTTAAAATATTCCTTTAGTGGATTCTTCGAAGAATGCCATGTTCTGAAGGTTAAACGGCGTTAGGACTACAGTACATTTGGCAAGAAAAGTGTTTAGGATATCAATGTACAGCGTATTTAACATATTTTTAAATTTTCTAAAATTGTGCTAACCATAGTTGTAATCCAGCTTGAGGCTTTGATTTGTGCCGCTTCAGAGAAAAGAATAATAAGTTTGTGTTGTATTTCAACTGCTTTTAGCTCAACTTTCCATCTTTTGAGTATCTATATCTGTACACGACTTTTTTGTATAACTTATAGATTGCGCTTCGCTACCATTTCGAAATTAATTTGTAATATGTCAGACCGTCAAAACCAAAAAGGAAATAAAAAAAAAATCGGAAGAAATAAAAGTAGAAACAGATTTTCATGAGAGTTAAGCGGAACAGAAAAATGTTTCATGCGCATGCGTGTGTGATGTTAGATAAAAATTATAGATTTTAGACTTTATTTGAAAATTGCATTAGTTTAGTTTAATACTAGCGTTAGTTGACTAGAACAGAAACAGACAATACAATAAAAACGTAACGATAGAAATAAAAAATTTGCTTTGTTTTAAGACTTTTTTGTCTGGTTACAGAACCCTAGTTGAGATGAAATTCATCGGGATAATTTGAAAAACTATGCTTTCGGTTAATTTTTTCTTATATATTAAATGAAATTTTTACCAATTGTTCATACTATGTACTTAAATGTGAGCTACATTCTGAAACACAGCCTGTTGCACAAACTTGGGTCATGTGACTGCTTAATCCTTTTGATTTGAACATATCCCTGACTAGCATATACGTTTGTGCTCTCTACACTAGTTAAGAACTTAAGTCTAAGTTAAGTGTATGCTTAATTGAGAGTATCTTCACCTAAAGGACTTCCGCGTGCGCCGTAATCCCTAGATGGTGAGCGATCAACCGTTGGCAATTCCTGCAGTCGCCGCACACGACCAGGGCTGCGCACACCAGAGCTTGTTACTGGATTATAATCGTCACGTGACATAATCCGCGGCTGATCCGCGGCATGCACACACCTTGCTGGCCAAGTAAGTTGGGCGCAGTAGGAGACTTGTCGTTGTTACTCTCTTCTATCAGCCGCTTTTGCCGCTTCTGCTGGTATCTGGTATCTGGTATCTGGCTATCTGGCAGTGCTGCCAACTCGTTTCGTTGGGCGTCTAAATGCGACGTTTGATTGAGCGTTGTGAAGAGCTTATACTCTTTTGGATAAGCTCTAATGATATGCACCTTTTGAGTTGCCTTTGTTGTATTGGTTTCTTGTATTTGTTTTTTATAAGTATTCAATATAAAGAGTTTAAGTATTTATGCCTCTGCCGCACCTACAAGTGAAAAAGTAAATAAGAGAGAGAGAGGAGGAGAGAGAAAGGGAGAAATAGAGAAGAATATACAATCGCATAAACTACATGTTTTATCAGTTTTGGGCGGAATTCAATAAAAAACTAGCTTATTTCTTTGATTAGTACCTATTTGCGGTGTCGAATAATACAAATATTGTGAGTGACATACTTCATGCGCATACATCCGGCAGTAACATACCATATATCATCAGAAAAATAAGTCTAGCTTTTAAGACAGTTTTCATGACGGACAGTGCCACAGTGTTTGTATAATCATAAAATAACTCAAATATCCTTAACCTTATTACCTACATCTCAAAGATATAAAACACATAAATAAATACCATACAAGCATAGTTCCCAGAAAACCCCTCCAGAAGAACAGCAAAAGTCTATGCAAATTTTGTGTCTCTTTGTTTAGACAGAACACAAATCGCATGCAAATTGCCACTAGAGAGTCGTCTATGAGAGGTTTTTCGCTTAGCTATAGACGTGTTGACACACACAAACAAATAAAAGCAGACAACATGCATACATATATAAGCATACAGGTGTATGGTTGCTGGTAAGGCAATCAGCAAATCCTTCCTTACGGTACATATACTAGAGCCTTTATGTCTTACAAAGAAAACGCACGTATATAACTGTGAATGGGGCTGATTCTGATGCTTTAATTCTTGGAAATGTGGAAACGCAACGTGTAAACACATAGGTGTGTGTAACTGCATAAAAAAGTGTTTTTGTTTGCCGCTTTATGAATGGGAACAGGAATGTTCATGTGTCCGTGCCAAAGTTAAGAGAGCGGAAGCTAATCGGAAGACTAAAACATATAGTTAAATCGCATGATAGTTGTGGGATTTGAAATTCGCTAAGTGAATTTATAATTGATTTTGATTGAAGTATCTCAAGAATATACTCTGGTAATTGGCAGCATGGAATCTCTAAACGCATTTCGCGCCAAGCGGCGAATAGAAACATGTTGAATTATGTGGCTGGTTTTCGCTCCCGAAATCTTTCATTGTGCTCAGAGCGAGAAAACCACAGTTCTCACCACAGTTCTTTGCGCAGTTGCGACGCTGCTAAACCTAGACTCACACACGCACACACATACAAATATACACACATACAACGATAATGATGACGAGTACTTTTTTTTAACAATAACGTCATCGTAAAACGTTAGCCGTATTTTGTTGTAAGCATCAGGGTGAGCGGATACAACAGCATACTGGCGGCATTTTTATTCCACGTACGGAGTATATGATGCCCATGGTCTCCTATGTTCCGAGCCCACAACTCACACAGACAGAGTGAAAAGCAAGAGCAATAACAACAACGACAACACGTATAGCGACAAATAGCGTGTAAAATAAGGTTAATATTTGAAATCAATAAAAATTATTCCACCGATCTAAAATTAGAACAACTTACAGCCGTGGACAAAATAAGACGAAAGCAAAGAAGAAATACAACAATAACATATTATACTTAAAATGAATGGGAATGAAATGCAAGGAAGGCAGAATCGAGAAGAAAGCAATAGTTAATGACACGCAAAGTGGTGAAGCGGCATGGTATTGGCTGCTTTTAAATTCCGGCAGTTTTCTTGTTAGTGTCGATATTGTTCTGGCCATTATTGTTGTATTATTTTGCCAGAGATAGTGTGTTTTTATATATTTTTTTTTCATCAAGTAGAAATTCAATATGATTTTTAAAATATACGGCAGTTGTGGATACAATTGCTATGTTCATACAAACCATAAATCAAGCAACAAATTGGTCGTCGTATATATATATATGGCTTGCGCCAAGTTTTGAAAAAGCTTGTTTATTTTATGGAATCTATTTGCGAAAATCATATTAGTAGATTAATATTTTCTAAACAAAAAGTAGACTACGCTGTACCGACAAATCTATAATTACAACCGGGCGTATGCGCAATATACCAATGGCAATATAAATGTAGTTTTCAACTTTCTATTTACTTGAGGTTCTATGCTTGCAATGGATTTATTCAAAATTATGCTACAGTATTAACGACTGCCAATAAAACAGTAATGTACTAGCCTTAAAAATATTATTATTTAATTATAGTATGTATATTCGTCTAGAAATAAAAAAGCTTACATACAACATATAACAAAATTCATATACTTTGGATCGCACTGTTACATACATACATATCATTCCAATGTAGCTACATACATACTACCTACTAAAATCGAATAAATCTATAATTTTTCGCTTTATACGTAAATGGTTGGAGTATGTTTTATTGTAACCAAGTCGTTACTCACCCGCTTTGCTTAGGCGATGAATTTTGAATGATTTTTAAATAGACTCTTGGCAAAAAATAAATGATTTACTACTTGTGTGTGTTGATTTTTGTTCGATTGTTTTTTTTTTTTTTGTGAGGATTGGCGGGTAAGGATAGGACACCAAGCACTTTACACTCTTGGTGTGGGTAACAATTTGTTTTTATAGGAAATGCTCGAAATGCTCTGCACACAAAAACACATACAAGTTGACGAAGAAGACACATATAGTTGCAGAAATTGGTGTTGAGTTAACTATATCTAATACATATGCATTGCCCATTGATTTGAATACAAAATGTTGTTGCTTTTTTTGATGATAGATGGCAGCGCTCTTTGCATTTCCGTTTCCGTTTTGATTTTTCAAAATGGTTTATCCGGTTTATTTTTGAATTTTTTTTTATTGCTGTCGTTTGGATTGCGTATTTAATCACAATTTTGTTGTATTTTATGTATATATTTTGTAGATGTTGGATTTGGTTTTAATGCTGCACGTTGTGAAAATATTCAATTGCATTTTATGATTTATTGCTGCCGTAACTGAATTTGCGTAGTATTTATGTACATGGCTGGCGTATGAAACAAATAACAAAGTAAATTTTCGATTAACATTAATTTTTTGATATTTTGTAATTTAATAACAATTGTTTTTTGTTGTGTGTTGTTGTTGTGTGTAACCATTGAGCGCTTCAAGTGCTTCGTGTCAAACAATGAGCTTTTTTTTCTATAGCAGACGATGAGTATGCGTTAATAAACATCGTTTTGGAGTAACACGAAGTCTGTAGTACTTCCCGAAAAGCTACTGACACACATTTGACTCACGAACCTACACCCACTCAAGCATATGTGAGTGTGTGTGTGTATGTGTGTAGATGGTAGGGGCATAATATGTAAAGGCGAAGAGTTTCACAGTCCTGTACAGAAGTTTCAGAGTTTCGAGTGGCACACACGACTAGACGACCGTCCGACCGACCGGCCGACCGACCTACGAACCGACAAGCCGACGAGCCCGACGAACTTTGCTACCAAACGAAACACTAACAAAGCTAACGACATAAAAGCACCAAGGAGCAAAGCGAACATTATGTTGTAGCAGCCTGTCTGCCACCCGCTCTCGCGCGTGCTCTTTCTCACACACACGCTTTCTCTCTCTCTCTCTCTCCCTCTCTCTCTCTCTGTCTATTACTGCTCTATCTCTACAGAGCGCGTACACACACAAACAATATATGCATATGTATACATATATATGTATATTATGCATGTGCGTGTGCGTGTGTGCATATCTCGCATGGCCTATACGTACACATATAATACATGTACATATGTAGGTTGAAGCAATTTTATAATAATTTTTTCACCAATCGATATGCGGCGTTTAGTTGGGTCGCCATACTTTCGAGGCGCTGTAAATGAGTATATATTATTTTTGCAATTTTCTTAATTTTTATGCTTGCTCTTTTTTTTTTTTTTTGGAGTTAAATGCATAAACTGCATATTTGTGAGTATTTTATTGTATTTTTAGTTTCGGTTTTTTTTTCTCAGAAATCACTTTATACTTAAGAGTATAAATGTGCGAAATCACTTTTCTGTATCCAGGGAGCAGCCTCTAGTACATTGACAATATGCACACACACACACACACACACACACGCGCACACACTAACTCACGTATGCACGCATACTCATACATATAAACACATACCGACACATACACAATTGGTTGGTTAGATTACTGAAAAACTTTTTTTACAACTTAAATGCACATAAAGTATACGCCAAGTATGCCCAATTTAAAATTCTCTATCGTTATTTTCAGTTACATTTATAGTATTTATTTGCCGATGTGTATATATGTATATATGTGTATATATGTATATATATATACATATATATATCTATATATATTATTTTATCTTCACATACGATTTAACGCTAAATTAGTGTATTTTTTGTATTGTTTTATTTTCACAACAATTAAGTGATTTGTTATATCTTTGCAAACACTTTTCATTTATTTAAATTTTCAGTAGAAATTAATCTAAAGCAGCAGCTCAAAAAATACATACTCATGGATACAAATCTATGTGTATGTGCTTGAGTGTGTGTATATTCTAACCCAAAAAATTGTGCGGCAGCTCTGGCAGCCCGTTTTGTATTTATTAGAGTGTTTTTTGGCAAACACCGTGATCCAACTAACTACCCTTAAAGAACTGAGCAGCAGTCGTGTATGACAGCCACTGTTATAGTCCATAGAGTCAGTTATAGTCGGCTGGCTGGTTGGCTGGATAGTGGTGAGTTTATGCGACAATGCTAGAGCTCTCCAAATAGAGGAGGCTCTCTTTACGCCCTGAGCGTTAGCAACAATCAAAGAGTGCGCCTGCTTGATAACAATCAATGAATTTTCTTGGCACTCGCGCACTTTTCGCCGAAAGTACTCAGTGTTGCTCTTAACAAACATGTTGTTTATGTTGTTATTGTTTTTAGCTGTAGAGAGCTTGCGCTACATTCCGGAATTCTATGGCCAAAAAAATAGGAATTCTCAATTTATTATGTTACCAACAAGCAGGCTGCCCACTCGACCCAAAGTATTTGAAATCGTTCTTTTAACGATACTTTATTTATTGACTTTGATAATAAAGTTTAATCTGGCAATGCCGTGTCTTATCAAAACTTAGGTGCATCTAAGTAAATTTTGTAGCTAAAAAATGACTAAAATTTGAAAAATCTTAACATTGTTATTGTTTGTATAAAGTTATTGGAAAATAAAAAATCTTATGTTTTCGAAATTACGTGCTCAAAATCCACCGTTTAGCTGGTAACTATATTGTTGGTGGCTATTTAAGCTGCCGCAATCATGACTGGTATTGCTTAAGAGCTAGCAAATGGGGTAACACCTTGAATTATCTCTGTTGTCTATTCAAAGGACCTCACATATATTCCTGCTTATCACAAAGGAAAAGCCGCCATAGTGGACTTTCTTACTTTCTTTTCTACGTAACTCCCCAGTTCTCTTCAGCGAATCTTCAGTTCATCAAGACCTTTTGTCTGAGCCCCTATCTCATTGTATCTAAACTTCATGAGTCGCTGTCCAATTAATCACTTGAACCGTGAGATGAAAGCTAAAAGTTTTCAGCACAACAACGATCGTTGGAATAAGAAACTTTCACTTCTCCACAAAAAGTGCAAAACCTTTTGGAAAATAGAGAAAATAATTAAGAATAAAAATCAATTTATACCCAGCTTTTCCTATAATAATGAGGATAATTATACGAGATAGTACAAAGCGCTATTAATTAGCGAAATATTCAAACAAAAACATAAGTTAAACGATTCTTTGTCTGATCCAACTATTATTGAGTTAGTAAATAGCTTAAACATAGACAAGTGATTATCATTTAATAACAATCTCTGATTTAGAAAATGTAATTCGCAGTCTTAAAACCAATAAGACACCAGGACCCGATTCTATACCTGACATTTTCTCATAACACTTAGCAAAAAGCTTACTTGTGCTAATTCAGATTATTAATAATTGCATATTATCTGTCTATTTTCCACGTAAATGGAAGTTGCAAAATTATCGTCCAATTAGTCTTTTGTAGTTTTTGAATAATTTTGGAGCGTATTTTAAAACCAAGACTGGACGTCCATATCTGCCCTCCGCACAATATGGATTTAGGTCTCATCGCAGCTGTATCTATCCGTTCAAACAGCTGAAGAATGAAGTAAATCATGATCTTAAATGCAAAAATTCAGTAAGTATCTTAAGTTTTGATTCTGTTTTTATTGTGCCAAAGGTCTTTTGCATAAGTTACAAAATATTGATACGCCCTCGTATCTTTTGCAAATCATTAAAAGTTTTTAGCGAAAAGATATTTTTAGGTAGATATGAATGGTGCCAAGTCAGGTCTTTAACTTATACCCGCAGGCTTACCACAGGGTTCTGCTAATAAAACTAATAAAACAAGTGCAATTTATTGTACACGTTAACGAAAGCCATGTCATCTTCAAAATACAGATTTTCTGATAGGCAATGCATCAATTCGATGGGCAAGTAATATTAAATATCAGGGTAACCAATTGGATAGCAAAACTTTATTTAATTTCCACATCAGCAAGAGCATCGACACAATTAATAAATTTATACAAAGGCTATATCCTTTTATTATTTGTATCGTTTATCGATTGAAAATTGCAACCAACTTCGGCATCCAAAATTTTTTGAATGAAATGATTAATTTTTCTATCAAATTCCTTGTAAATCGATTATTTTTAAAAGCATCTCTATTAAAAATGCAATCACTGCGTTGAATTTAATAAATAACGGTCAGGGTTCCAAGTTGAATAAAAATATGTTGGCTCTGTAATGTGAGTCCGATATGACCCATCGTACATAAAGTTAGAGTTTTGCACTTAATACAAAGTATTTCGTTTGTTTTTAACTTATCCTTTTGGCATTTGAATTGTCAGTCAATGTTTAGCATTAGATTGAAATCGGTTGACTATACCATATTGCTCTTATAACAATACCAGTATACCGATAAAGCGTATAGATTTTTCACAAAATTTGTTTTTAAATATTGGAAATTGAGCCAAAAAGATTAAGTTATTTTTGATTTAGAAGTTCTTGGGCCTTAATTATGCTATAAATCCTGAAACAGTAGACATTGTAGTATACTTTTGGGCATGCAACAAATTCAATATATATAAAAACACATAATAATCACAAAAGCAAATTACTTGACTTTTGAGTTGGTAATGCTCCTCCTGTAAATGTTTGACTTTAACATTCTACTAATACTTTTTGCGCATATCCATAAATACAACAGAATTATTTTCCCTATCCTTGTATGAATGAGACAAACATTGTTTTCTAGAAGTTTTTTATGTGTCAAAACGAAATTGGAATTTAGTTTATTATTAAAGAAAAGTATATATTTTGTATGACAATTCCTTA
This sequence comes from Chymomyza procnemis, assembly GCA_035046065.1. Taxonomy (NCBI): domain Eukaryota; kingdom Metazoa; phylum Arthropoda; class Insecta; order Diptera; family Drosophilidae; genus Chymomyza; species Chymomyza procnemis. Next base: position 992,488 of record JAWNOJ010000023.1, on the reverse strand, counting down.
TTATAAAATAGTAGCAATATTTTAAGCTGACAATAGAAATCATCATAAAATCATATAAACTTAAAATTTTCATGTATAAAATCATACTGGCAAATTCGTTTCAATTCTTCATCTCTATTTCTACATAATGGTCCACCAGATCGTTCATAATCTGCGCAACCATCTGTTGATACATCTGGAAATTATTTTTTAAATCCAGTCAATTGACTACCATGTGTCGGATCAATGCAAAAGAATTGAAAAACACGTTTGACTTGAAATTTCGAAGTTTAGGGTATATTTTCGCTCCACTCTCCGGTTCCAGGTAAATTGGAGTGTCCGTTTTGCATTTAAAATGAACGTAAAATAGAAGTCTTGATCAAAAACTTACATTTACACAACCTGAGAATAGTTTGTTTAATTTGTTAGGATATTCTTGTGCCTGGCCGAGAGAGTGTTAAAAACAATTATTAGCGGACACAAGAAGGTACTGGAAGTTCTAGCACCTGCACCTCTTCATTTCTCGTTGACTTACAAATAACAGAGGATGCCATTAGCTGACTTGTATGGGAAGTCTTGCATTGTTGATCTCGCACTACAATGACTCGAAGTGTGTTTATTTTTCAAGACAGAAATGGTTTCCCAGGGTGTTTGCATGGGCATAGGACAACAGTAATCTTTAAAATTTTCAGAAACTTGCTAATCAATTGTGAGACAAAAAATTACCAATTGGTTTATGTTGAAATAATATTTCAGTTTTTTTTAAATATAAGGGGTGTACGTTTCTAGGTACGAAACCAATATAATGGCAAAATGTTGCGTTTGTTAAAAGGTACTGGAACACAAATGAAAAGGATTTATTTTAAGATTGAAAGCTTTACATTTTATGAGCTTAAAAAGTAATTGCGCTATTGAAACTTTCATATTTGAAATTGTTAGAAATAATTTGTCAACATTTTTGGAAATCGAATGTTAGGCCCTTATGCTTAAGTTAGTAAGTTCAATCTGGCAGTGCCGTGTCTTGTACACCTAAGTAAATGGATTTTTAATTTTAATTATTTTCTCTATTTTCCAAAAGGCCTTGCACTTTTTGTGAAGAAGTGAAAGTTTCTTATTCCAACGATCGTTGTTGTACTGAAAACTTTTAGCTTTCATCTTGTTGGTAACATAATAAATTGACAATTCCTATTTTATAAGCATTAAAAAGTGAATATAAAAACACTTTAATTTACCTATTTGCATCCTTTTCAGTTTGACTCGTATTTCATATCTTTTGCACTCTTTTGATTTAAAAACTTTGCAAATCTCCATCCCTCAACATCGAGTGTTTCTTTCTGGGACAAATGATATTCTAAAGCACCGTTTGTTTATCCTTTATTATTTCTTTGTGATTGCGGACGTGCGAATATAAAAATACATTTCATAATACTTTAATACTTAAACCGATACTATGTAATACTATGTAATATTCGCAATTGAATACAAGCCGGTAAGTAACATACATATAAGATACATTTAATATGTTATATTTGATATTATTTTTTTATTTTTATTTACAAGTAAACTCCTCGTACGTCTCATCGCATTCTTCGCACTTCACATTGCAGCACCAGTGGAACTGGCAGCGACATTGTCGACTATGACGTATTTGTTGCGTGTTGTAGCCACGTCCACAGCACAGCAAATCACAGCTTTGCGGCCCATGGGCCGTGCGATTACATAGACGACCCAATGTGCCCAGGGATCCTGTTTGTGGACTGCGTTCACAATAGTTTGGCGACGGCTGCAGGTAGACGAGCTCCATGCGCTTGGGCGTGGCACTTTTTTGCTTCTGTACGGCATGTGCATGCTTTTTTCTGCAAATTTGTTTTTAGATGAGTTGAAGAAGACAAAGGTTCTTTGTAAGCTGTGCATATCACTGACCTGCTTAATACTAATTTCAGTCCACGATTGCCTTTGACGGCCTCAACAGTTTTGGCTTTGTGGTACTTCTGCATCAGCTTGTCACCGACTGAACGAAAGGGGGGTAGGCTTTTCCAGCAGGTCTTCATGACACACGAGCCGCTAACACCATGACACTTGCAGTCTGTGCGCAGCAGCTTCTTTACCAGCTATTACCATTTAGAAGATTAGTGATATATGTATACGATGTGGATAAGGATATGCGGTGTGCGTACCGTACGTCCGGCGCGATTGTTGTGCAGATTCATTAAGGTGCGGGCATCTCTTTCCAGCTCACGTGCGTCCATAAATTTACGCGCAAAGCGCATACCAAAGTCCACGTCTGCCGAGCATCCGCCCCATTTCCATGGCTCGACAGGCTTTGTTGCGCCTGCTACGGCAACTGCAGCTTCAGCCGTTGTCTTATGGCGCGCATCACAGCCACAAATGGTTATGTTACCCCGTGCACACGCAGCTGTCACAGCATATGCCGCACCGGCACTAGCTATTGCATAAGTGTAAGCAGCTTCTCGAGAAGCTGTCAAGTTCATGGAAAGCCGCAAATTTTAAATATTATATACATATTCACTTGCTGCCACTCACCTATATGTATGACATGGGCAAAGACGTTGCGTTGCCACACCTCCGTGCAGTTCCAGCGATGACCACGAAATTGATACTTGCACTCGTGAGCACCCATTAGATGACCCTCCCCTAGGGCAATGAGCGCATCAGGTGTATCGCTGCACAGCTGGCGTTGTTGTGGCGTCAGTCCTGGTATACGGCCACATAGCATAGACGATGTAAAGCTGGACACTAATCTGACAACAAATCAAATCATATTCGTTTTATAGGAACAATGAAATATGTACTATATGTCGAGAAACTTACAGCTAACAAACTTGCGAATTAGGTAAACAATAAATAAAATATGGCAAATATACAATATTTAGAAATCCATAGCGACCGCCCGCACAGTCGCCCAGCCGCCCAGTCGAACCATCGATCGATCTATCGATGCACGGATCGATGTAGAAAAGTCGTGCACAATAAATGCCGACAGCGTTAAAATCTCATTCATATCTATTTCGTATTGTATAGTTGTAGAATGGCGTTGGTATTTCCATGGAAAACTTGGCCAACCACACAAGCCGATATATATGTATATGACCAACTGGCCAATAGAAACAACAAAATGAGCCGCACTCATGTCAAGATAAATGCGTTCAGCACGGAATAGCGTAGCATTTGTAAATGTTGTTGTTGTGATTATTGTTGCTTGCCTTTGTCACAAGAGACGCCTAAAGGCGGCACCACTGGAAGGGTCCTGGGGGTTCAATTGCCCCCTATAGTATTATTTTTCATTTTCTCTTACTCATTCGTTGTGACTCACTGTATTTATACAATTTTGGCACCTTCCCTTCCCAGTAATATTTTTCTGAATCCGCCCCTGGCGACAGGCGACAGACAATGCAACTAACAACTGGCAATAGGCTACAGCAGTTGGCTAGCCAAATGTAGATAGACAGTTTTACTTGTCAGTTTTGAGTCAAAACAATTCCGCCAGCTATATTATTAGCCATAATTACATTCATCTTGCTCGCTAATCATGGAGAAGCTAAGCATTCATTTGCTTGCACTTAGCTAGCTGGAATGCCTAATCAAAGTGCCTAAAGTTTCCTCAATTTTGTTTAACTCTCATAATTCGCCCGCAACTAATATCTGATAGTTAAATTGATGCACGGCGAAACCTAAATACCTTGATTCGAGTATAAATAGACATTTGGAAATATGAATAAAATTCGTTTATAAAATGACGATAGCGCTATATAACGGTAGATTCGTAATCCTGCATCCTGAAGTTCGATTACCCATATTCAGACACATGCCACAAAGGATCGATCGAATATATTGGATATTGTATGAATAAAAATATAAATAGAGTATCGCAAGATCGTTGTTTCGCTATTCCACAGCAGCACTGGTGCATGCATGCATAGTTGGCAAATGGTAAAACTCAATTAATTAAGGATACTGCCGTTCAGATTCATATCACACCTCTCATTAAACAGCTATTGGTAGAGATATCTCTATGAATTTGGAGCGATGACAGCATAGAAAAGATTTAAACAATTATTTAAATTTTTATGAATAAAATTATAATATAATATGGGCTAATAGATTATTGCTCTAAATTTAACATCTTTATTTGGTAGGGCAAGCAATCTAAATGCAGGATTATTTCTAACAAAAGTTTCCGCTGTTTGAGTCAGCTAAATAGGTTTCCAAAAGGTAGACACAAGAAAATTATGTTACATTTTCAAGTCCATGTTCATCCCGAAAACGCACTCTGAGTTAAACGAGTGTTCAGTAGATGTAATTGTCGTTTTGCATCTGATCTGCCTATTGTTTAAATTTCTCTCAGGCATATGTTTTGTTAGTAAAAGAGTCACCAGTAGCGATAATCCTTTCCTGACACAGTCGTCCGTCGCTTCATTCCAGCGCTAGTCTGTAGAACCATAACATTTCGGAAGCTTTCGTTTGTTTGTTTAGAATTTACTTTTGACATAAAAACGATATTTACGTGTTCCCAGGCAATATGAATATTATTCTTTCTCTATATTTCTTTTATTTCAACATATATATTTTATATCGTCAAAAACATTCCATTCGAAATATGTTAATTATATCCTATGCCATCCTATTAGGCAAATCGGATAGATAAGCGATTCGGACACTAAATTGCTAGTATTCCGTTTTTTTAGCTCCGTACAAATTGACATTTGAATAATGTATACTTTTCATTCCTTTAAGGCAAAATATGCCTCTTACAGTAATTGATACTGAATTGGATCACTAAGAATTTCGTTAGGTACAAAAGATAGTCTACATTTTTGTAATGTATTTAATAGACAGAAGACGTCTGTCATTTGTCCGTCTGACGAAGACTCTCTGCTGCTGCTTAGCCATACCTTCTGATGCTCATATTTCCTCGAATGAAGCTTTCATATTAGATCAAGCTTTTGTTGAAATAGAAATCATTTCAAATAAAACCTATCTAGGATGCACAGATATCGTTATGCTTAGTAGTAATATGCAGAAATGCACTTTTTGGAGAAAAAAAGGCGGGCACCAACCTGTCTGTGCGTATTGTGGACTTCGGTAGCCTCTTAATCGTTCGATTCCACCCTTAATGCATAAATGCATTCACCTAGCGCTGCCAATGTTAGCAAATGGACACTATTTGCCTAAGTAAAATTTCCATGACTGAAATGTACTGTTGTTTGGATTCGTATATAAACTGTTGGTAATTTTTCTGTTCGAACAGTTAAAAAAAAAAATTGCGCCTATGGAGCGATGACATGTAACCTGTATCCTGAGAAAACGATTACCAGCGAAAAAGAATGAAAGAATATCTTGCAAAAGTTACCAAATAATACACTGATTTTTGGGATAAAAAAATATGCCATACAAGTAAAAAATTGTTAACAATTCGTGCTTGCTACCAAATTCGCTTATTTTTGGTTTCTTTTGGGTTTTTGCTGTGGAATTTTTAATTGCCGCAATTAAATCAATTTACACAAAATTACACATTTTACAAAGGTAACGACAACAACAACAACAACGACAACAAACCAACAAATCTCTTCCGAGGCGCAGACAGACGCTTGACTCTTGAGAAACTTTGAGGTATTGTACTATATGTTCAACGCAATACAAATTAACCCTTCAAGCGGGCCTGTGTAGATGTATGCAGTACATATATGTATGTATGTGCATGGGGTGTGTATGTAGAAGTGTATGTACATTATAAGCCCAGCAGCGAATGCCAATTGGATATCAACGATCGACATCAGCAGTACAGGCTGGGAGAGACTGGGATGTAGTTGTTGCAGCAGATGCCGTTGGCGTGCTCATGACTTGAACTTGTTGTAGTACAAGCCGTTAACATGGTTTCCGAACTCTGGGGGGAAATTGGTAGTAAACTAATAATTAGGCTCGTTTAACAGACACGACCACAAAATGGGCTTCTTTGCTTGCTTGTTGCTTTGTTTCATGATTCTCCAGTTTTGAGTCTCGGTCTTGATTTTTGATTTTCGATTTGGTGATCCACTGCTCCACCAGGATGGCACAGACAACAATGGAGCTTGAATGCTTTCAACGCTTCACTGCTGCGACCGACATACTCCAGTGCGACAAACAACAAACCTTCAACTTCAACTCTATAACATAGTACACCAAACTCTGATCGATCCGTCAGTCACTTGGTCGGTCGGTCGCTTTCGTGCGTTCGCTCAGCGTGACCGTCATGCCCACAACAACAGCCGACACTACCAACCGCACAAATCCCACAGAAATCTCTTCTCTGATTTTTTTTTCACCCAACTTACACTGTATTTGTATGCGCTTTTGTTTTTCGATTTCGTTTTCGATTTTTTTTCTTTTTTTTGGTTGATAGCATAGCATTTATATGGAAAGCCATGTATTATGTCGTTTATTATTGTTCTAGGTTTGGCCAAATCAAAGCTGAATCGGCCTGTTGCATGTCAACGCCAACAATTTCTTTGTCGTCATCAACTCAAACTACTCATACATAGGCATTGGGATGTTATGGCACTAATCATAATCACGTTGGTTCCCTTTATAAGCAAACTCTCAACGCGTCAGCAGTCACGTGTGTACTTGATTTATGTCCCTGTTTGCTATAGGCTCTTTTTTACCTCCCCTCTCGTTTATATACACGGCTTGTTCCTTTTTGTTTAAAACTCGATTTGTCTGCTGAGATGTTAATATTATGTCAACGTCATGCGAAATAGGAGCTAGGATCTGCATAAAAAGTTTGGCAGCTACTTTGGTAAATGTAACATGCAGTTTCGTAATTTTAAGTCCAGCATAAAATGCTTTGATATATCAACACAATTATGCTTTTATCATGTTGTCGTATACTACTTTGTATATGCTTGCAATTAACTACACTCCAGCTCATCCGAATAGGTATACTTCTAGTTAAACAGATTATTGCATCTTTGTTTAATTATAACTAGGTAATGTATCAAATATTACTATTATATAAAAGTCTATAATGTTTAAATTAATTTAAGCATTACCGAAGACCACCAGAATTTGCTTTCGATGAAATAAATGGAAAATAGTGTCACTACTGAGGATTAATCTGGAGACAAGAAGCTATTTAGTTATATTCCGTTAACGATTTTTAAATCATAAGGAAGTACCTTATACGGTAAAGAATTCACTATTTTTTTCAATTGAAAACTAGACGATGATGATGAAAATTTTAAACGATTGTAGTTTCGATGAAAAGTTAAAAAATACTTAAGTAAGTTTAAGGTGTAAATGTGTGCACTTTTATTTAAGTGCTGGGATCCACGAAAAAAATAATATTAAATTTGAAATGTGTGAGAATTTGAGGGAAGTACATTTCCAAAGAAGTTAGCAATGTGTAACTCAAAGGGACTCGTTTTTAGTCAGGCAGACGAACAAAAAAGGCAATGGAGATACGGACATGGCTCAAACATGTGGTTTCGATATAATTAAGCGAATTATATCGTAGCGTAAGCGTACCTTAAAAACTGTGTAGGATGTTTATGGTTTATTTTGGGTTTTAATGTTTTCTGACAATTTTCTGTATTTGTTTACAATTACAAATTGGTACAAATTATGTTTAAATTAAAATTGACTTAAAATAATCAATTCAAGAATACAATGCGGATTACATATGTTTTGTTAATGTTATTATATTTAATAATTTACGATGTTGAAAATGCCCGAATTATCGTTTTACGCAATACTCTCCTAACAATGCATCAGCAAAAAAGTACAATAATATAGGCACAAGATTGAAGAAAATTTGAAAAAAAGCTAGAATTTTTGTAAAATTCATAAAATTTTCAAAACGAAAAAATTATTACCTTTTTTTTATTACTTATCCCTTCTATTCATATAAGCCAAAAGTAACCAATTGTGTGTATGTGCGTGACTGCCAACTAACGTAATGAAGTCATCTGTATGTGTTCATCCGTATATCCGCAATACCATCGGGTGGAAAAAAATAAATTGATGCTTGTATGTATGTCAGCCTCTAGTAATTGTTGGTTTATATTTTAGACCGAAAAGACATATTACATCTCCCTTTAATATTGCTCTTAATAATACTTTTATACCGTAATATTACTCGATTTCGAATGACATAACTTTAGTTTGTGTTCTCTGTTACCAAAACAAAATCGTTAATCTAAAGAACGTTTTTCGATTTCTTGTTTAGATAATTTACTTGGAGATGGCTTTGCTCAAGAATTGTTGTGTTTTGCAATGGTGCAGGATTTATACCAACGAGATTCTTTCATGCGTTTGATGCATTCTAAAAAATGTTTATGTTTAAATGCTTCTTTTCAGACTCAATTTACATGTTCTAAGTTTAACTAACGAATAACTATAGCGTGAGTTTTGTTGCTAATCAATTGAGCAGCACTGTATCTGCGAGCATCTGTCCGGCATACACATAAACAAACGCAACGAGTTTAGTGGACATTTTTATAGTCAAAAGCATATACAAACAAATTAACCAAGCCATCTACGAACATTTAGAAAAACTTTAAAATCACGCATAAATCAATGAACCAATTTGGTGTCGATGATATATGTTCGAAAAGCAGTCTGTGAATGGATCTTCAGCGCCAAAATAAAGACAACAACAAATACATGCATATTATGGAAATTGGAATTGGAAAGTATGGAATTAAGCATTTATAGAACTAATAATTATTTATTTTTGAACTTTTTTTTTTTTTTTGTGAAATAGTCGTCCATCATTGACACCCCGAATAGGGATGATAAAGTTGAACAAGAGTGGAAGCTACATGGAATGTTTAGTAATATTCAAAAGGAAGGTTTCGACCACACATTAAATACTGATTATGCCCAGCGCATAATTTAAAGTGATGCAAAGGAAGGCGGACGACTTAGTTGCCTTTTAACCATACAGACAGATCCAATTAGCCATGTGCGGACAGGCTGCAAACTCAGTTGTGGCAATGGTCGCAAAGCCACTTATGGGTCTGGTAGAGCGTCGCACAGCAACTGGAGGACTTGCGGCAACTGGAAGTTCCATAAAAATATGACTTTAATATTTTTACGCGCAGGCGTAGCAGAGCATCTGATTATGGCCCAAAGTTAAACTTCAATTTAAACGAATTAAATATACACTGCCAATACACACCTACCAGCTGACGAAGCAAAGCAAAGGACTCTGCAATGAATATAATATTAACGAATTATGGTTGGCTACCACGGCCCACTGCTGTGCGGACAACTGCCACTTGAACAGCGGCTTTTGATTTGCTTATGCCTAATAAGATAGCACTTTGGCGCCGGTAGCCATTCAGCAGGCCACTCCATTCTAGGAGAGATACTAGACCGTTGCAATTGTAACCAGAGTTATGCTTGTTGTGTAATAATTATATGTCTTACTGACATATTCATGGCACTGCGTTCAACTGTCGCAAATTTATGCAAAGATTGGCAATAGGAGGCGGCGGCAGCCACAAAGCGCATTAATTCAAACAATAAGACGATGCTATGCCCGATCCATTCATTTAAAATCGACCCCCTTCAGTCGTCTCCCCCACCTCATATGACCATGCCCATGCTTATGGCTATGTATGTATGTCTATCAGCATGCCATTGTAGCGGCGCATGGGCAATTCTTGGGGGCAAACATTTGCGCGCACTCGACCAGCTGCTTAGGAAGGTATGCAAGAGTAAGAGTAAGAGGGGAGGCGGAGCAAAGTCACTAAGCAAAGAAAAAGAGCCAAGCCGAAAACTACAAAGTCCATAAAAACAGTTCAACATGCCATCAATAAAAATATTTGTATTTTCGCCTGGCAATGGGAAGAAAAATGTCGCTGCCACGCGCAACAAACGGCCCGCAACAATTGCAACAGCGTCGAGATGGCCTTTTCCAAACCCATTCTCCCAATGCGCAAATACACTTGGCAATCCTGACAGAGAAAACCTATGAAATAATTGAGCAACAAGAAGAAAGACGTATGAGCGCCTAGGATTTGGGCTAACTCTATGGGTCTGACTAGGTCGGTCTTGCCATGTAACAGGTAAAAGCCTAAACGGATCGTTCATCATGGCCAATTGGCAAACAACTGGTAAATGGTAACTGGCAACTGGTAACTGGTGACTGGCGAGTCGGCAACAAACGGCCCGCTGACTGGGCAAGGCAGCACTTGGATTCTTGGTCTTGACTGGATACCAGACAAGCAACAGATCAACTGCAGATAGTTTTCTTTGTAGTCATTGTTGTTGGGTTTCTTCAGCAACAGTCGATCACTCATCCACATCGAGTACAAAACGCTCGATTGTCTGTCCAGAAGGCAATAGAGCCACAAACAGCCTGAGAACACCCCCGCCAAAGCCAGAGAGCATGCTGGTTACTTTATAGGTTTTGACTTGAAACGACAAAGCTTTCCCAGTTTCTGGATCACTAATTTGAACGTTTCTCAACTTGTTTCCTGCTGTTGGTATTAACTTTTACAATGTAGTAACCAGCCGTAGATTCGATCTCAATACAACATTACTAACATTACTAAATAGAGCAACAACCAAAATGTGAAGAAGCATTGGCATCTGCAACGTTTACCTTTTCGATAAACTCTCACAGCCTGTTAAGGTTTTGTTCGTTGTTGGATTGCCAGTTGTCGTCGAAGGAGATGAAGACAGAGGCAATTAGATGGCCAAGATGGCCACAGCGAGCCACAAGTTGATGAGTTTATGGCTAAAATTGATTTCAAGTTGTTGTAGTTTTTGTTCCTGTTGTTGGTTTTTCACTCTTCGAACGTATGTAGCGCATGGCGGCCAATGGCTGCTCCTGTTGCAATTGTATTTGATTGGCAAGATGTTCGTCGTTTCCAAATTGGTACAAGTTTTGTGACTGCTGTGATTTTAACTGTGCTGCGTCCGAGTATTACTCGTATTTGTTGTTTTCGCTGCTGCTACTGCTGTTTCTATTTAATTGCCTCGTTTTTTAATGAGATTTTCCAAAGTAAACATTTTTCCGCAAGCCAATGACTGTTTTCACTAGAATACCTGGTACTTGTTTTTTTTTTTTTTATAAAATTTATCTTCAAAGATATGTACAGATGTGCAGATGTACGTAACATATGCATGTAGGTATGTATCGACAATTGAGGTGTTTGGGCGTTTTGTGTTTGGGCGTTTAATGATAACAATTTACATACATTTCGTTGTAGTTTCAACGATTAAAATTAGCGATTGTGTCGATCGATAGCTTAACTGATGGGCCGACATAGGCACTGCAGAGTCGTTAGTAGATTTCATTAGTGACAGGAAAAGTTACGCTTGGCACCGATCAGCGCTTGCCAATGTAAAAATATCTTAAAGCTATTTTCATGTGCACTATCCTTAAGCTACTATACCTTATTTCCATAATCCAGAGTAAGAATATTAAAAGTTTGTTATGTAATTTCCACATTTCTGCACCGTAAAAGTAAATGCAAGGCGCGCATAAATGTCGTCATAGTATTTCTACACTGAAGGGTTGTTCGCTTTGAAATTTTAGACGTATCCAATAAATTACTGCTGAGCTTTGCACAGATTCGACGCGCATATTTTGTTTTTATTATTTCTTCAAACTTTATTTGTTTTTAAACAAAACATTCATTTTCTGTTTCACTTCTTTATGAAATTGAGCATAATTTTATGGCTCTGGCTCCAATAGCTCTGTTTATTCGTTACGATTTTACTGATCCATTGCCGTCACAGAAAACCCAACTATCGGGCGCACACTCATGCACACACACACACACACCCGATTCAGCGTCTAAATCATAATCTTCAACAACAGCCAATTGATGAATTCAATCCAACTATGACGCTTAAGGTGACGACGACGCCGCTTCCAGCGATATTTTACGTCTGCCCGACTACAAATTTGTTAACGAATTACCGCGCGGGATTTTCATATATTGATGTGGTCGTTCATGGGTTTATTAACACCTTAGCCAACATTGTGCTGACTTGACGGTAACACCAACATTTAAATTAAGTCATCGTCTCTTTACGTTTAGAGCTTTAGGCGAATCTCTTATGAGGGTCAGCACATTTATCACGCACAGTGTACACGCCGTCTCATTCATGCAAATGTCGACACTAACTCACTGCTAATGCTGCACGTCATCCATACAGCCACTGGTGGCTGGAGCGTGTGCACCGCTCAAGTTGCCTCTTCACAACACTGACCAACGGCGTACAACGCTCAACGAATCAGACGCATCTCTCTTCGCGTTTCTAAGACCTGTCGTTTGGTCTGTAACACGATTTTTTAATTTATGATAAAGCGCCTCCGAGTGTCACAACCGAATTGTGGTAATAACCATAAACGGCACAGCAGGTGGAAGACTACCAAAAAAATCGAAAAATATAATGAGAAATAAAATAATAGCCGATTGTTTGAAGTCCCTCTTGTCTAATCGAAAAAGGCGCATTAATGGCCTGTGCGGACCTTTTTGTATACTTTTGCAGCTACTTTGATCTTCAACGTTTTGTATCTGAGAGTGTTGAGATTTACATAAACGAAGATCATTAGTGACACAATTAAAAGAGTTAAGCCGACACCGAAACGCTCGATATCCAATTGAGCTCGAGATTAATGTAGTCGAGGGTACGCGAGTGAATCTTTTGGCTCAGCAGCGCACAGACAACCGCGCGACCGTTTCTCATGAGTATCGTATAAGAAATAAGAACTGGTATGGAAGCCGAAACCCATGCAAGTTAGCGCGCATAGTTTCAAACATGTTTGAGCACACGCTTAGAGGCAGCTGCCATCTCAAACAAGTATGAAGTAAGTGTGAGTGTGTGTGTGTGTGTTCATACACTAAGAAAAATATATAGTAATGTTTACAATCTAAAGACAATCTCCATTTTTGCAGGGACATTTAATATATGGCGATTTTCTAATTATAATTTATAATTTTTTGTCGCAAGCCCTGTAGGAGAGACTTTCTTGAGCTTTTACTAATTCCGATATATTGAAGTATATTATACAAAAGTTTTAACTAAACTATGTTGATCAGTGTTGCCAATGCTTCAAACATGTTTGAAGCACGTTAGGTTCATCAGTTCTTTACAACGGACCTTTGCTCTTGCACGTGAGTTTCGCCAACAATAATGACGTTGATGCGCTGCATCATCTTCCACCAAGCTAAGCAAAATCCTCGATTGCAATAAATTACAATGATTGCTATCTTGTAGTTTGGGTGTTATTTGAAGAAATCTCATAATTTTTTACATTTACGGCAATCTACTTAATTATAGCAAAACAAAATGTCATTGTAAACTATAATTCTGCGTTAATTTTGTTTAGGAAACATCTTTGCACTATCTGCTATTTGTCAAGAAAACTTTTGTAATAAACTTAAAAAACTACAAAATTATTTACATTTTTTAATACATTTTTACAAAAATGATTTATTAGCTGTTATTTGCTTGCTGTCTGTCTACTTTGACTGTCAGTTAACCAAATTGTAAAATTTGTTTCATACTGACCAACTTCGCACTTCAGCCTGGCCATTTGCGGTAGCTTCGCAGTTTGCCTTCTGCCAAAGTCTCTTTGTCGCAGGTGCGATTGGACTGTTGGTTCGTTAACTACACTTCAGCAAAAAAAAAAAACAAAAACAAAACTACCCTGGATTCTTTTGAAAAGGCGTTTTTTTAGTTATACGAATCTTTTAATTGATAGATGTTATATGCAAATGTAGAGAATCTTTATTAACAAGTTTTACTTTAGCATAATCTTGTCGTTTAGACGACTACTTGAATATAATCATCAACCTTCATTTATTTATAGTTGACAGGTGCGAACATTAGAATCGAATAATTACATTTAGTTGCAAAAAAGCAAAAAAAATCCCAAGTATCGCTTGAAACTACTCAAGCGTCTACTTTTATAAGAGAGGCGGAAGATGACATGGCATAGTTCCGTTGTTTTTACGTATCTATAATTCGGAGAGTACTGAAGGCACAACGAATAGGCAATAAAGATTGTTCCTTTTAATATACATAAAATAAAGGGATGGCTTGTTATAGCAAACTGCAGAATGTTATGTAGTGGAAGAACATAATAATGACATATTTGGAACTATTTTATTGTGAAATCTACAATAAGTCCCGAAGATAAATCCATTACAGTAATTCCTGTGATACGTATACTATTGGAGGTGCAAATGAGTTCAGTCCTTTTCGAAAAATATGGTTCCACCTGCCAGATTTAGCCAATGTTGAAAGCGATTACTTATTCTGCTTCTGAAAATTTGACATCGGTGCTACAACTGAAACCCATTGGATTCTTGTGTAAGATTCATGTGTATTCACACCGACCTGCCAGTTTCTAGGCGTGAAGGCTACTACTGTGCTTCCGATGTTAACTAAATCGAAATCATTTAGTTAAATTAATTTCCATTAATTAAAGAGCAAGGCAATTCCATGTTTTAGTCGACAAATGTTAAAATGCGATTTTTCACTTCGAAGCTACTTCCTGAAGGAAAATAAATAATGGATTTTTGCACCGCATCGCGACTGGAAGTGAACAGTGTTTGTATCACGATGACCATAAGAAGAATAATAATACTACGTCAAGTTAACGAGTAAACTAAAAATAGGCTCAGTGATTTTTAAATAGTATTAAAAAAAATACCTGAAAATGGAGAAAATTGTGCAATTCTTTAAAAGATGAGTTTTATCTTCTAATAAAAAAAAACTTTTTCTTGCGCATTTTACAAACTCAAGTATTCGAAAGAACGTCATAATCTGTCGGGAGAAAAAATAATACCCAACTAAGCTATCTTAACAAACCTTGACGTAAAAAAAAAATTGAGTTTGGAAAAATGCTACTCTATGCAAAAACGAATATACTCCGTGGTTTTAAGGTATAAGAAAATATTTGATTGAAACTGGTGGTTGGCGCTGAATCTCGTTTATTGGCATATGATGAATGAGCTGTAAAGCGCAATTAATATTTTGTATTGTGATGTCTCTAGCTCAGTTGATATTTCTTGCTAATCTGTAGATAATTGTGACCTTTCAGTTTTTAATTTATTTTCAACTTCAATAAAAATTGACTTAATGGTAGACTTTATGTCTGAATGAAGTGACCCAGAAAATGTTTCTAACAAAGTACATGCACTAATGCGTAATAGCTTCTTAAAATCAACAACAACGTGTCAAATGCAGCTGCATTTGAGTCAGAAATTAATTATAATTGCAATTATTTATTGTCAAGATGATGTAGAAGAAAGAATACAATACCATTAAAGTATTTGAATTTGTCATGCGTTTCACGTTTGTCGTCTAAGTCTTTTGTTTGGCTGCAAATTTGCCCAAAAAAAGTTAAATAAACAAAAACTCAAAGTGTGGAACAATTTAATTAATATCAATTGACACACCAGCAAGTCTAGGAGTCAACTATCTAGCCAACACAATAAAAAATAAAATACAAAAATAAATTTATAGCTAAACCGCGTTAATCAAGAATTCAACGAAATTCCATTCCAGCTAATAAACAAATCTGAAAAATAAATAAATAAAAGCTTGGGAAATAAAACCGCTTACTCCAAAAAAAAAAAATTATAAAGAGTATTTTGTTTATTTTTTGTCGCCCGTCACCATCATAACATCAACAATATCAACAACAACAACAACAACAAGAACAAAAAATAAATGCAACGCTTGGTTTCACATTTCCCCACGACGGAGTTGCTTCCGTTATGAGAGAGCTCCATACTACTTATATACTTAATAAATATATACACTTTAACTGTACATACAAAGGTACATACATATATCTATCTATTTGTACTGCTAAACTATGTACAACTCATATTATATACCCGTGACTATTAGGCCCTGAAGTGTACGATTCAAGACGCGCATTGGATTCCATTCAACCATTCTCGTGAACAGTGCAAATTTCTGAATTGAGTTTAGAATTTTAGTTTGGACAAGTAAATAAGGCGAAGGATTGTTTGTCGAGACGATGCACGACGCCTGGATACACTCTAATAATATAATATTAATAATATGCGGCTGCAAATACGTCCATACGATGGATCCAATATTGCCACACCCTTTATTCCCAAAAAAATTTCTAAAATAATATTTTTCAGGCGGCTCTAATCGCTTCAAAGTTGGAACCATTCATCTTGCTAAAACCATTCAAAATAACATTGCAGCATTCGTCGAGATTAAAAAATTCGATCCAACAAAACTATCGTCCCATAATGTAACTTTTTCGGGATGCATTGATAGTTATTGCAATGCCCTTTAGTCAAAATGCGAGAATTTTGTCAATTCATATATATTCATTCAGCCAGAAATGAGTTTGACATTTGCCTTGCCGAGCATAAATTTTAATAAACTTTCAATAATTCTTAAAACTTTGAACCAAAGTGAACGTGTTCACTTAAACCGCATTAGCCGTTAAAAAATTAGTTGCTAAAAATCGTACTTTATTAATTTGTATACAATGACTAGACAGCTCTTGAGATAGGTCACAGGTCAAATTAGTGTGCACAAATCTAGTATACCCTTGTGCAGGGTATAAGTATTATTGCATCTAACCATGTGTAAATTGAGCCCGTAAGCTGGTGAAAGGAAAGCCCCAGAACAATAATAATAAAAACAACGAATAATGTTACCAGCCATTGAGCATCCAATTTCATTTTGAAAAGGTCACTTCCAGCCATAGATCTATTAACATGGAACTGCGAATACTTTGGCACTTTGCATTGTATTAATAATTACGAAAGATTGCGAACAAAGTCTGTGCGCGTATCCTGAATATGTTAAAGTAATTCGACAATGAAGTACAAAGAAAAATATTGTTTGCTTCACAGAAATTCCTGAAATTGTATTGTAGCATTAAGGAAATCAAATCCATATTCGGTTTGGGTTTGCTTTGGTTTTTTGCTGTTTACATAAGCCTACCTTAAGCCATAAAGAGCAAAGATAGAGGAAGAAGTTAGCTAACGATAGCTACTGCCTTCAATGCAGCACGACCTTCACGAATTTAAGCAGTCAACATTATAAATTATTGTAAAGGTCAAAGGTCAATCTGCTTACCGAAGACGCGAAACGCATTTCTAAATAGTGAGGCAAAATGAAACAGAAGAATATTGAAAGTTTGCAGACAACAGTGACAATCACGCGTTGGAAAAACAATCTGCCAATAATTTCTTGATTTAAAGAAAAATATAGCAGTAGACGTTTATGGGCAAAGTAAACTTAAGAGAACTATATGTTTATGCTAAAACTATGAGAAGCGAAATCGCTAGTTAAAGATTTTAAACTCGAAAACATTTATGCAATATAAAAAAGGCGACCGATACGCATCCTCTTGGTATAGGTAATAAATGTGAACTACAAAATCGAAAAGTCTACAGAGCTTGAAACAAAATTAGGCGTACGTCAAGGCGACGGACTCTTATGCCGTCATTTCAATTTGGCTCTTAAAAATGTCATGAGAAATTCATTTTCTATTATTATTATATTCTAAACTTAATTACTTTGTATTAGAGGAAGCATTCACTCATTAATATGGAGAAAAGTGCCAAGAAATCAAAGTAAAAACGGTAATAGAGATTGTATTTAAAACTTTCGTCATAAATATAATCAACCCAGATAATATGGAGAAAAGTGCCCAGAAATCAAAGGAAAAAGGTTATAGAGATTGTGTCTAAAACTTTCGGCATAAATATAATCAACACAGAAGTTGACAATCGACTACCAGCTGTTCACAGACAATATTACTGAATAAAAAGATTTCTAAAATAAAGGAGATAATGGATTACAAATGAATTTCGTATCAGCTTTAATGTATGCCAGTGAAATCTGGAGTCCGAACAAAACGCATAGTATAGTAATCCGCACTTTGCTTGAGGATAAGTTCAAGAATAGTTACACGAAAATAAGTAGAATAAAATAGACTGGGTATATGTGCAATAAAAGCAGCCTATTATGATTCATGATAAAAGCAGGGAGAACGACTAAGACTACAGTGAATCGAGGGAATTATGATATAGATGCACGAATATTTGGTATTCGATATTGCAGAAAAACGTAATGGATTAATGTATTGGGAAACTCAAGCTGCAGTGCCCCAGTTGATATTTACATGTCTTTCAATATATTTGACGTACGAACTGAAAGAAAAATTTTCGGCAAAGATTCATTTTCGAGTATTACGGATAAGGGATTAATGAATATTTCCATTACTTAAAGGCAAATAAAGGAATAATTTATTAGGATTTTACGAGTACGTTTTTGATAAGAAATTTGTTTATGAACGTATCTAGACTTTTCTTGCTCTTATGCAAATTTAATTTTTAAGTCAATTTTGTTAAGATTGACAAGTTTTCTCTTAGTGTACATTTAGTGTATACAGACAAACGATCACGATATAATGCTAATTGAACACACAAGATAAATTGTTTGACCTAGCGCCATCACAGCTGCCGATGAACAGGTAAGGAACTTTCTTCACACCCAAAGCGGCACACATGTTGTATCTTGGTTTCCAGTTTACCTAATGTTTGGATCATCCTCTAGTCGAGCGTTTGAGATAAAGGTTACGGCTATGTACGGACATGTTGATAAAGGGCTGGCGCCAGCAGTTAAGCGACTCTTACGCACTTTTCTTTCTTTCAAATTGAACACTATTTGACTTGCTAAGATGATGCTTGGGAAAAATGAATTCATACTATGTGGTATATACGCAGATATGTGGATATTAATATACATTAAGGATATTTAGTAATTTACATAGTAAAATGAATTTATTCAAAGTAAAATAAAAAAATGTATGCGTTGAAGTGTCCACATGTCCACATTTGGAAGAATCCTACATCTGCTTTTAAGGAAATATGATATCGAAATAATTCATTAATAAAACGGTATTTCCTTTTTGGATATAGTTTTATTTTTTTTTAAACAAGTCAACAATAAAAAAACATGTGTCAATTTCCTAAACTGTGCAAGAGTTATCCGAAGATAATAGTTTTACCAATTTTTAAAGCAATTATTTGCAGGAGTTTTTGATCTTGCGGAAATAACTGTAATTCTCGTGCAAATTAACGAAAACGTAATTGTGCAAAAATTTCCAGCCTTGAGCTTTATGACATAGTCAAGCAGATAAGCTTATTATCATGCCTATTCATCACAGAGTCCTAGAAGCGATATGGTCTTAAGTCACCTAACTGTGAAGCAATATTAGCAAAAGCATCGTAGACATCATTCAAAGATCATTCTGGTAAGTTCGAAACCTACCACTTACTCTCTAAAACATTTTCATATCAAACTCTTCGTTTAAATGAACTAAACTGTGCGCATGATTCTCCCGTTCTGGAACTTTTGCTGATAACCTTCAAAAAACTTATGAAGATAGTTTCCATTTTGATAATCGTCAAATTCACGAAACAAAACGTTAAAAAGTTTTTAAAAGTAAGCTTTCTTCTACTCTACTGTCGATTTTCCAATACTATTGAGTTTGGGGCGTAGTCATTATTTTTAACATGTTACTTAAATTTATTTTTTTTTGTTGTTTTTTTTATTTTTTCCATAATGTTGCATAATCTCAATAACAATGTTCACTCATTACAAATAATACAATATCTTTGACGTATAGCATTTCAGACAGTCAGACATAAATTGTCTTTAGCATCTCGTTCAAATCTCTCTCGGGGACTTCGGCAAATACGTAGAACGCACATCTGTACTGATATATATATATAGCCAATACTGAAATTATTATTCTATAATCTCGCGCAGATCTGTGTTTTTTCGCATAAATATTTTGTAAAACTTACAATTTTTAGTTTAAGAATTTTACTCTTTCGGCATGATGGAGTGCATGCCGCAGTTCTTACGGTGTCTTCGTTTGTGAGTGCGATATTCTAGAACCTCTCATAGTTTTTATAATTGACTCACCACAATGCGACGGAGGGAAATAGTTAATAAAAATTAAAATAATGTTAAGTGAAAGGTTGGTTAGATTGTGTGTTTTATTCATGAGTAAATTGTGGTTCAACTTATAATCCGTAAAAAGCAAGTGAAATTGATTGCTAATCGGAATGAAATTGATTTTTTTTTTGTTGATGTATTTACATGAATATAGATTTTTTTAAGCATTTACTCTCTCTAAAAGTGAATTATAATTGAATGCGGTGTGGGCAAATTAAGAATGAGATTTATTTTAATTTATCTTTCGTTATATCAGATGCGCCTATTTATTAATTAGTTAACGCCTTTTTAGCTAACTCTCACAGATTTATTTATATATTTAATCTCTGTGGGACGGCCGCGAAGCAATGCTTCACAGAGAAGACACCTTCGTCAGACAGGCCTCTTTATCCGCTTCAACCTACGAAGTTCCGTCATCACCGTCCTAATGAAGTGAGCCACTGCATGCCAGACAGTTTCACTGTTTAGCATCGTTGGCACTAGATTCACGACTCACGAATAGGATGTGTTAAGCATCTTCCTGGAAACCCCTTCCGCAGTTCGGACAGTCACCATTCTCCTCATGTCCATTGCGGAGCAGATAGCTTCGAAAGCAGCCGTGGCTAGTCAGTAATTGGGTGAGATGAAAGCTTACTTGTCCGTGCTTTTATCCATGCTTCAACTTTCGGAATACCTATCCTTGAGCGATGCTACCCACCTACTCTGCCACTTGATCATGGATGAAAATCCGTTTTCGCAATATGGTTGCGTTCTCTATGGGTCTGAGTAACAGTGCACAGTTTATATTCAATCGTTTGCACTTATCACCTTTTTCCTCCCAAAGGGTTCACTCTTTTCTTTCTTTTAGTGTCCCTAATAAACTCGAAATTGTAACTAGCCGTTATAGTGCACGCGGCTCTCAGTTTTCGATATACTTTCAAAAGAATAGTTAATCTAATATTGGGGCATTTGCAGCATAACTATTGAAATGGTACATAAAAAACGGGTCGGTTTTTGAAACAATTTGTTATACCCTGCACCATATGGTACGAAGGTTATATTATGTTGTGCAGCACGAAAATGTATGTAACACCCAAAAGAAAATGTCAACGACCCATGAACCATACCTAAAGTGACTAGAGGAGTTGTCCTTTCATTTTCCCTAGTTAATAGATTAAATGGTTTTTATCTGCTACAAATTATGGAAAACACACAACGGCGCGCACAGTTGTGTACAACAGGGGCACTGAAAACCACTACTACTAAGGCCCAGAGTTCACTCCCTGGATATACAAGCAAAACTGCTAGCGCAGAAGACAGCACAAATTCTTTTGACAGTATCACGGAGATGGTCTCAATCCATCACTGCGATAAATGGATCCAGAAACTTGGAAATCTGACAGCAGACTCGGCAAAACTTTGGCAGACAATTAAAAGTCTGACAAACCCGCGAAGCCGCGACAACGTGCAAATCACTTTTGGTGACTTTTGGTAGCTCAACTTTCACTAAACATCAAGGACAGCAAGACCAAACCCAGCCTTGGGCCACAGGCCACCCCCTATTCATAACTCTCGAGATCTCTTTACCTCGGCAACAACGCATTGCTCTATCCCAACTCCGCTCAGGTTATTCAAAGCTTCTAAACAGCTACCTGGCGAGAGTTAATGCTGAGGTTGTTGACTCCTGCCCCAAATGTGGCTGCAGCCCACACAACACATAACACCTCTTCAACTGTACGGCAAGACCCACCAGACTAACGCGCTCCTCATTATGGACCAATCCAGTCGAGGCAGCCCGCTTCCTCGAACCGGATAGGATTTCTCCCTAAGTCACCATCTCTTTCACTTACTAACATCTTTCTTTGTACTCTTTTCATACTTGACAACCCACATACATGGTGCTCATGAGGTAGCTACAACAACAACGTCTTTGTGCAGCAGGAAATATGGTATTGAACAACTATGGCCACGCTAAAATCGAAGGCATTAGTAAGCATAGTATGGACTATATAACGTCGGTCAACAATTTCTTCAGAACACCCACAGCATGTTTAAGGCGGAGAAAGCCGCAGAACTTTCGCTCACTCTACACCAGCCCTAACTCAATATCTTCGTCGTCAGTCAGGCGACATTAAAATCCCATCAAGCCTATACCATTAGCTCCAAATTTGCACTGGCAAGCAGGGTCTCATTAGATGCTGCGGTAAGCACCTGTACGAGGGTGCGCACCTTTTGGGTTCCCAGCCACCAGGGCATTGATGGAAACGCAATGGCTGACAGGGTAGCTATGGAGGGTGCCGAATCGACACGAACGAGGGCTAAAGATTTCTCTAATCGGAAGAAAGCTCTTCAGTCGCTTCCGACAGAAGGTGGCACAACACGATAGACTGTAAAACCGCCCACATCATGTGCGGGAGAACCAACTTGAAATTAGTCAAGCATATTATGCCACTCCCTATCCATCCATATCCCAGGCTGGGCATCACCGACAGCGACGAATGCAGGAAGTGCAGGCAACCAGGAGTCTAGGAAACCCAGGAACAGCTGTTATGCAACTGCCCTGCCCTCTGCACCTCGAGAACTAACTTCTTGGGAGACCAATGCTTGACTCAATCGCATAGGCAGCCCAAAGATATACCCCGCATATTGGATGACTAACTCCACTATGGATCACTCTGATCTATGTAAGGTTCCCTCCGCCGGTGCTCTACTGGCCTAACTTAACATAATCATCTACAAATAGACAGAAATAGACGCAAGTAAAGTGTTGATTAAAACTTTATTAAATATAATTACAATTTTGCAGAAATCGGAAAGTCGTTTTACAATAGGTATGTATAATTATAATTATGTATGTATATAGGTATATATGTCAATATTTGTTTGTTTTTATTTAATTTTTTTAAGGTATAATATAGTCTATATAGGACACTCTACATATATATATATATAGTTTATAGGTTTATTTAACATTTTAATTGTTTCCGGTAATAAGCTGAGTTTTGACAAGTTACGGTCTAGTCTAATGAATACAAACACTGGTTCATTAAGTATTTGGAAGTTGATAACATTCCCCAGTGATTACAGGTTATACTTAGGCAAAAATATTTTCGAGTATGAGCAAACAAAAAAATTTTCTAAAGGATATGCACAGATTTCGGGCTAAAAATTCGAAACACAAATTAATGATTACCAAATATGTTGAAAAATGTATTTATTATATACGCAATAAATCGATTACGTTAAATTCTTTTTTGTTTTTTTTTTTTTTTTGGAAATCATTTTGTTTCTCTTTATACTCTTATGTTTTAACAATTGGTGTTATATTAGTAAATATTTAGTCTTACTATATTAAAATAGCTTTACAAATCTTCGAAAGATAAATTAGCAAGGTCTTTTAAAATGTATTTGAAATATGCAATTGCTATTAAGTAGATTTTTATGTACATATTTCTGTAGAAGTACGTATATGTATAATTTATGTAAATAGTAATATTAATTTATATGATAGTTATGTAAAATGTTTAATAGATTTTAGTTTTATTGCCAATTGGCTTAAGGTACTTAAGTTCTTCTTGCCATAATCATTTTGCTTTAGTTTCGCAACTTTTCTCAACTTTGAACCATTGATACATGGTCATTTTGTGAACGCGCTGCCACCGTTCTTTAAGTTTACAATCATATCATATCGTCATTGAATAAGAGTATATTAAAATAGCTTTGAAATATTGTATGTGCCAATATTACAGATCTTAGTAAGCTTCTAACAATTAACAATAGGGGGGAGCGTTAAATTTTCTCGCTCATGGGCTTAAAATTGATTGCAATTCTTTATTAAGTCGTTAAGTAATGAAATCTCATAGTCTTCTTTTTTTCAATAAGTTCAAGTTTAAGTAATATTTAAGCCAATTAAAATGCAATCAAAGTTTTAAACAGTGCAATAAAAATTGTATTTCAACAGTTAACCATTTAATAGAATAATATGAACTGGCCGACAAGGTTTGGCCATCAACAGTGTCAATTTTAGTATAGTATTTTACACATATACAATGTTTTTTTTGTTAGTTGTTTAAACTACGATTTGTTTATTTTAAATTTCAGCCTGGTTACCATTTAAGTGGACTTAATAGGCTCTGCTTTGGTAAGTATGACTATCTTAAACATGCTGGAGAGGTATAATTTGAGCAAAGTGCTTGTCGTTTATATCAGATTAATTGGGAGTATACAATTTGCTGACTGTTTTCATTGTTCTTATTAAAAGCTGTAAACCATTTTTATACAAACATTTAATTTAAATATATTTTATTGATAATCCTGTACTTCTTCTTCAACTTACATTTTAAGGCTTCAATAAAATGTTTGCTATTTTTGTTTGGTTTTGTTTTATTTCATTCTTTTTTTTTTGTATTGTACATATTTAAATTTTGTTTTTGTTTTTTTGTATTAGCTTATTAGGTTATTATTATGAAAGCTAACAATGTGGACGGACAAAAATAATTTACAAAAATTCATTTATTATTACATTTAGTTAAAGTTGTTATTTTATTTATTGGTATTCAGAGGCCCAGCATTTGTTTTCATTCAATTATAATTATATTTTTGACTTCAACTGCTTACAAATTGAATTAACACCATTGGTTAGGTATACATAAATTGGTTTTGAAGTTATTGATAGATATAATTTAATAAATTTGCATACATGAATACAGCGAGGATAATTTGTTTTTGTTTATCTTAATTAATATTATTTAAGAATATAATGCATACATAGGTATTTAGCTAGGCTTAGACTATATCAAGTCACAAAATTTCCAACTTATAGTTAAGTACTTATTTAATTCATGTAAAACAATTAGTAAAATTCGTAAAAAAAAACTCAACTAGCTTTGGCAAATGCACCGAAAACCTTTTCAACATGATTCAGTTATTAATAATAAAAAATACCACGAGACAATGATTTTAAGAATCAACAACAGTATTAGAATTAATACTTTTTTGGCTTAGAGCTACCAAAGAATCAAAGTCTAAATAGATTTATTAAGAGATAAGTGCTATTGGTTTAGATTTTCAAGTTGTTTTAGAAACAAGCTTAAATAGCCAAGCAAACTAAAGTACTTTTTGAAAGAACAAGAACAACAATTGAAAAACTATCCCTTGTTGTTAATGTTGTCTTTACGAAGACTGCTGCTATACATAAATCTTTATAAAAAATGTACTAGAATTTTTTTTAGGAAATTTAACAAAGGCTATTATAATACGATACATAAGTGCAATATTAGATATTATAAAGATATTTTTGCATTTCTACTGCATATAGACTAGATAGACTAAATGTCCCACTACTTTTGGAGTTAAAATGTTTTTAAAGGCTTCGTTAATAAGTTCTTTCGAGTTAACAAATAGAAATTTGTTTTTCTTTGTTAAAGGTTTCGTTAACATACCACTCACTGCATACTGCACGACGGCATTTATTTATTTATTTATGTAAAATATCTAACCTAATTTTTTATTCGTTTTTTCGCTAATGATTTATAGAGAAAAATATTTCTTTTTGCAAAAGAAAATCAAATGCAACACAATGCATTACATTTCATTATGATTGTGCAAATGAATAAAAGTGTTGCTACTTAAATATTAGGTGTAGAAACTACGTTATTCCTATAAAGTGCTGCATCAAATTCTTCCATTAATTTATATAGTTTTCAAATATCCTAATAATAAACTCATAAATAGTAAGTAGTATGAAAGTAAAAAGTTTCACTCAATTATTAAAGCTATTAATAAATTCTTTAAAAACATAAACGATCCATAGCGCTCATCGATTTGATTGCTTTCACTGCAAATTGAAGTTGTTTGCGTTGTGATTGTGGTTGCCTTCACTGGAATTTCTGGCAAAAAAAAAAATACAATATAAATCAGACAAACATTACCAGTGATAAAAAGCTATTCTTACTCATTTTCGATGTGGCCCACTGATATTTCCTGTTGTCCTTGATACTGCAAGTTTTGAAGGTATTCCGCCCTGCGTTGGTGCACCAGCTTCTCTTTTTCGGCTCGCTCTCTCTGTAGCCTATTGAAGATTATTTATTAAATTAATATACACTCAAAAAATGGCAACTTATATAACAAATATTAAAATTATTAATCAAACCTAAAACAATGTTTAAGACTCAATGCATTCTTTCTTACCAATGTCGTTGGGTTTTCATCATCCCAAACGCTAGCATGTGTGCAAATAGTTTTTTTTGTGTTATTTATTTATTTAAATCTTTATTTATTTGTACCAATAAACTATGCTTGTGTAAACAATTATACCCAATACAAGAAAGTACTTACTTGATGCGTGATTGTCTCATAAATTGTTGAATCTTTCTAGCCGCCTGATTTTGCGTTGATTGTGAATAAGTACGCCTTATAGGTAATGGTAATAATAACAATTAGTATATTTCGAAATTTATTTATTATTGTAGAACTCACTTCAAGGGTCCGGATGGACTTGTCTCCTTGGGGGTACTGGGTTGTGAGCTGAGCTCTTGTTGTTGCTGCTGGTCCTGCTTGTAGTGATCATAGAAACTAGACAGACACTGCGAATTACTGTTGACACTGCCATGCTCGCTGCCTTCTCCCAGTGCAGCCAGACCTAAATTGCTCGAGCCATGCTGGGACTTTTTGAAACGTTTGTTGCGTCTGTATGATCTATAGCCATGTTGTATGACTAGAGCGGCATTGGTCATTTGTTTATAATATGCATATTGCTTGTAGCGTCTATAGTAGTTTTGTATAACTATAGCCGCCGAGCGTTCCTTATTTTGCTCCTCCAACTTCTGGCGCCCCTTATACGAGCGATACGCCTTCTGAATGCATTTTGCTGCTTCATAAAGTTCACGTTGCTCCGTGTCTGTTAATGTCAATTTCGAGAAATCCGCCTCAAATGGATATTGAGCAATACTTGAGGCATGCAAAAATTCTGTCAACTGTTTAGTCGATGGTGGTGGACTGGGTGAGCTAACAGACGGATCAGTGCCTAGAATAGAATAGCTAGCCGGCGATTGTAGCGGTCCGGAGCTAGCTGGACTTAGACTTGAGCAGGGTGTGCTGACATCATGATAGCGATAGCTATGATCATGAAAATCAAAAATAAAGTCGCTATCGAAATGTGTATTTGGCAAGGAATCAAGCAGCGGATCCATAAAGCTATCAGTTAAAACTGATGATTCGGACGTTAGAGGCTCATTCAAAGGGCTGCCTAGTATCATCATTTCATCCGCTTCATTCTGTCAAACGTAAATAATAAACACAAATTAAATCATTTCTATGCTTGATATTAATGCTGTACCTACCTTTATGCGCTCCGGCATAGCTGCTATAATGTGTTCTGCCAGGGTAAGAACTTTAGCATCCGAGTCCCCTAAAAGTATGTGATATAAATTTTATGCTACCAAAAAATTATGTTTTTTTTTTATTAAATACAATCTTAACGACACCAATTAATTCTCTACTAGTTTATATTAGTTTTCGAACACACAGAATACATTGACAAGCAGCATAGATATTTCAGTGAGTGTGTTTATGTAACAAATGTTTATAATACGTGAACCTTTATGCAGCTT
Organism: Chymomyza procnemis; assembly: GCA_035046065.1. Classification (NCBI taxonomy): domain Eukaryota; kingdom Metazoa; phylum Arthropoda; class Insecta; order Diptera; family Drosophilidae; genus Chymomyza; species Chymomyza procnemis. Next base: position 964,922 of record JAWNOJ010000023.1, on the reverse strand, counting down.
TGCTATTTACAATAAAACTTATTTACAAAAGTTGTTTTTTTTTGCTTGTTGGTTTTAGCAATATGTTAGACGCATATTATCTTTAGAGCCGTATGTACAATAATTAAAATAGACATTGATATACAACACGTTTAAGGTTAGTTCTAATTTGGCATAGTAAGTATTTGGCAAGTATTAGTGTATACTTTGGTACTCCAACCAACCAACCAACCAAAACCAGGCGGCCAGTCAGCCAGCCATCCAGCAGTTAACAATAGTAAAAACAAACACTTATTTTAACATTACATGGATAGCATGGCTTACACTTATAAGGCTCTTTCAACACACAAACACCAATACATAAACAAAAAAAAAAAAAAATCACATTAACAGCCGAAACAACAACCACAACATTGACAGCAATGGCAGCCATAACAGAGCCATGGCCACATGTATTAGATAATAAAGTATGTACTAGTATTTATATATTGTATTTATAAATGTGAGCACTATTGTTACGACATGGTTAGCATATAAAGTAGCATACTACAATAAGTTGATTGGTATGTTACGTCTCTTGCGTCTCACTAACCTACGACAACGGACACGACCGTGTTCAGATCATTGCTAATAGTAACGTCGTTCACACCCGTGGAAATGTCTTCGCATTCGATGTCTTTTTCGTGTATGGGACTCGATTCACCCGTGGATACCTCGCCTGTTTGTGTCAATTATTCATTTATTGTTTTTTTCATTTTTTTTTGTTTAGCAAATTATGGAGTTTATTTTAATTTCTTTGTTTTTGTGTTAAGTACAATGTAAATGTGTCAAGCCAACAGCTGTACTTACAAAGCGCAAAATCCATTTTACGCAAAGGTGAAAGAAGCGAGTTTGTTGCCACCAACGGATCCAGAGGCGAGTCAACACCCAAACCATAATTATCAAGGCTTTCAATATTCCTACAAGCAAATATATTAAGTAGTACAACAATTAAAGTAAAAACTAAGTTATTTGAATGAGTTACCCATGCAAACGATTCAGCGACTTGCCAGATTTGCTTCGAATATCCATGTTTATGCCGCTATCTATTGATGAACGTTTCGAGTAACGCGAATTGCCCGGCGGACTTTGATTGCTGTAATGGTAACGAATACAAAATAGAGTTACCTATATGATAACATTACTTCAGCATTGAGTTACTTACCTGTGCACAGTTACGGGTCTCAAGAAAACACCATCGTGTCTACGCTGGGCAGCGGTATCGTACACCGAAAGGCTATGCTCATCAGTCTCTGACTCAGTACCATGCACATCGTTGGACATGTTCATTGACAAGCTGGCAAGGCTGCCACGCAGATACGGCTTGCGACAACGTTCCTTCTCCAGACGAAAGATTTGTTCTAATATTTTCTTATGTCCCTTTAAATTGGCCAAATCAAGTGGTGTCTGCTGCATCTGGGTCTTAATATTAATGGCATTATGATTCCATTTGTATAATATAAGTGCACACTCCATATGCCCACGTACGCAGGCCCACGACAATGGTGTGAACCCGTGCACATCTTGACTAAGTGCATCCAGCTCAGTTTCAAGTATGATATGTGGGTTTTCAGCACGCCAGCTCAACATGGCACACACCAGTTTTGAGTAACCCAATGCGGCAGCCAAATGCAACAGAGTCATGCCGCGAAGACCCACACTCCAGTTAATATTATTCTGTGCACCCCAAGTGTGTTTGGTGAGTTTGTGACAGTATCCAACTAACTTTTCCTCAAAGTTGGGCTCCATATACATAGCTGTGCGATCGGCCTGCGAAAACAATTGGAAACCCATAAGACTAAACTGATTTTTTATACAAATAATATTAAGTATAACGCACCGTCATTTCGTGCTCGTTCTTGACATGTAACTTTTCATCAATAGTGGAGAGTCGATTGAGCAACGTAAACTTGTAAAGGCAATCATTAGAATTGCTAGCATCAAAGGGCGCATTTGCCATTAGGGACATCTTATATTCGAACATGACTGAATTCGAAATCAAAAAACCATCGCAAGCTACCTGCAATGTGACAAAGCCAGCCTCATGGGCTGGGCAATAGCAACGCAGCACGCCCTCCTGCACCAATACCGTTTGCACGGGTTGTGCATCAAACAGCACTGTATATGTCACATTACCGGTCCAGGGTCCGGCTACAAGAACTTTTACACCGCCCTCAGTGTACGACCATTCCGGACTAAAGTCACATATGTTGAGCAGCTTACGGTCACATAGAGATGGCGTTGCGGACAGTGATTGTGTGGAATCGCTTAAGTAGGATGTTGCATGCAGCCCACTGCCTTGCTCTAGTGCTGTATTATTAAGCGCTTGCTTATCATCCAAATCTAGTTCAGGAAATTCTACTAACATATCAAAGGCATCTAGATGACCAAACACATCATCGGTATCTTCGTCATCTTGCTCATCCTCATTCGATTGTTCTGCATTTAGTGGATTTGGCAGCTCGACGTTGTACTCTGTTGTATTTCTATCCTGGTTATTGCATGTGCCGTCATTGTTGCCATACGGCATGTTCGCAATAAGTGTACGTTGTATGTCCTCATGTGATAAATCCAAAGTTTCATTAAAAAAGCCCAACGTATCATTATTAGTGCAGGACTTTCCATTTAGTTGATCTTTGTTCTCGCTGTTATTATTATTGCTGTGATTATTCGAATTGGCATTAAGTTCCATTGGACCAAAACTGCTGTCATCACTGGTTTGACTTGTTTGACTGCCTGTATCACTGGAAGCACTATAGCTTGCACAACCATTTTGGGATTTGGGATTATCTGTGGCCTGATTATTATAATTGGTAGCCTCTTGCTCATTACCGTTTCCGTTCAGCTATCGGGAATTAGAAACAAGAAAATTTAAATTATTATTATTACTTACGGTTTCTCAAGAAATCTTGAATTTCTCAAATAAACTAGATTAGTTGCGTTACTTTTTACTTACATTGGAACTCATTAAATTATCACATGGTGTGCCAGTTGCAGAGGACGCTGCCTCGACTGCTACCACTGTCGTTGCCGTTGCTGTCGTTGTATCCTTCTGACTCTGGTTTTTCTGATTGCCATCAATAATCGACTGTAGGGAACTTGATGTCGATGTGGACGAAGAAGAGGCCGATGTTGATGCCGATGGGGTGCCAACATCGCACGACATGGCGGCTTGAAGGGGTTGATTGTTATTGTTGTTGCTGGCACGATGCTCAGGTGACATGCACATTGCCTCAACTGGAGGATTGTTGCTTATCGCCTGTTGCAATTTATAATATTGGTGTTGACTGCTGGGGCAGCTATTTGAAGGATTCAATTGTGACTGTTGTTGATTGTAAACAAAGTTATTATTGTTGTTACTGATACCGGCGCCATTATTATTTACGGCATTCAATTCGTTGTTTATTTGAGTTGGCTGTCCTGTTCCACTCCCTGCCACAGTTGTCCTTGCTGTTAATTGCTTGCTGTTGTTACAATTATTTTGGGGACGAGGTCTTATTTTATTGGAATTTGAATTTGCGGTCATGTGGCTTTGATTTTCAATTAGTTCTGTATCCATAACATGGGAGGCATTATTTTCCCCAGCTACCACTGCAGCATCTCTTGTTGCTATTGCGGCTGAGGCCGAGGCCAAAGCTGTTGTTGCAGTAATTGTTGTATTCGCAATTTGCAGGCGATGATTTAAATGTTCCGTATTATTATTATTATTATTATTGTTATTGCTATTGTTGCCTAGATGATTATGACTTTGATTGCTCTGACTATGACTTGCAACAAATCGCTGCAAGTTCAATTGCTGCTGCTGTTGGTGTTGGTGTTGTTGTTGTTGTTGTTGTTGATAATGGGAGGGTGTCTGTGGTTGTTGCATTATTAAATTGTTTCTAGTCACCAGCATTTGATTTGCCGCAGCACCACGATATTGCTGCTGATAGTTTCCATCTTCAAGTTTATTATGTGTTTGTTGTTGCTGTTGCTGCTGCTGCTGCTGCTGTTGCTGAGGGGGAATGATTTGAAACTTAATCGCTGATTCCTGTGGCAGTTGCTGTTTGGAAATGTGAAAATGAGTGTGCTGGTTATCCAAGTTTCCGGCATCACGTTGTCTATGGCGTTCCGCCCAACGCGAATATAACTAAAACAGTAACCAAGTAGTAAACATTTTAAAAAACAAAAAAGGCATAAGTTTAATTAGAACGCGCCGATTTTCAGATACCCTAAAACATTAGTTGAATATCTAAACGTAAGGGTTCACTTGGTAACTTGGGCAGGCTTCTTAATACGCTTTTATAAACTTCACTTTTACGATTATTTGTTTTCTTGTTTCAAACAAAAAGGGAAGAAAATAATTGACATCGACTGGGCTAGCATGACAATTTTAACAAGCTATAAAGCACGCGAAACTCTTAAGTTAAACAGATTATTTCACCGGTCAATCGAGCACATAGATTATGCGATTTTACACCTCTAGACCATTTTTTTGTAACACGGCACTGGATGGAATTTAAGCTTAGGAAAGAGTATGGCTAAGTTGGCATTGCCAGCGATTTAAAAGAACATTTTTCTCCGATAAAATAACCTTTTATACATAAATATGACATATTTTTAACTTCACTTTTGTTTAGACGAAATCAGTTACCAGCTATTATAATAAATTTTCAATCTGCATTCTTTTTGGCAATCTATTATATAGATCATACAATATCTTTGCTCTAAAATCTTACCTTGCTAGCCACCACCACATTCGGTGTGCTATTGGCAGTATTGTGATTGTAATTATCGTTGAGACGCTTGTCAGCTACGGACTTTAAGATTCCTGTACGCCTCATAACTGGATGCGTGCAACTTTTACCATCAGCACAAGCGGCATCACCGCATCCACAATCGAGTTGCTTTACGAGAGCAGCCTGACGAGATAATCGTTGTTTTTCCATCAGCTGACAAACAATAGATTCCACTGTTTCAGTGGTCTGTAAAATATTGAGCTTAAGACAATTATGCCAGTTAGGGAAGATTAATACTAACCGATATTTCTATATCGTTGCCAGAGTCCGAATCATCATCGGAGTTAACTGTCGACACTGTAGGAAGATTGTTTGTGCGCTAAAAAGTGATTATTGAATTTTATATTAACTTACACATAGGCCTTAACTGGCTGACAAGTTCCTCTTTGGTCCACTCCTTTTTATCGCCCCATAACGTAATGCTCGGTGCAATTACTGCCATTTTGTTATCATCCGGATACGGCACATTAAGATAATGCACCAATACAATATCCGGGTTCTTAGTTTGTATAAAAAAAATAAAAATATGCATAAGCCTTTTGCTGTTTGTTGTCCAACCGGCTAGCTCAGTACCTACCTGCAACAACCAGTAACATCTGCGATGAAATGTGGGCAAAATGGCCGAGTGCACATAGCAACCGTAAATACACTAGGGCAAAAAAATGTTCGAATTCAATTCAATAAAATGAAGCACAAACAAAAGCATAAAAAAAAGAACAAGATAAAACAAATAGATGAGTTAAATGGAGCATTCGAGACGTACCGCAGGGCGTTCTGCAAAACATCCATATTTAATTGGGAAGCATAAAAACTAAGCTCTTAAATTAAATTACAAGACCACCCACGCTGGAGGGCGCCATAAGTCAAGCCAAAGGACAACTCGAGTCACAATCAAAAGTGAACCAAATTATGCACATAGCACACGAGAACAACAAAAACAGTGCTCTTGGTGCCAAAAATCGAATCCTTTTTATTTTATGTGCTTGTTGTTGTTGATTTTCCTTTTGACTGATGTTGACTTAAACAGAGTTATAAAAATTTTCCGGCGTTTTTTCTATGCCTTTGTTTTTCTCTCTCACTTGCTGATAAATTTTTGGCGTACACGGCGACGTCCAACCGCTATGCCGCTGACTTTTTTATCCCCCTCGTCACTGTTTACTACTTATCGCAAACGCAGTCCGGCCCGGAGAAGACAACACGCGAAATGCTACACTAAGAAGTGGACGGACAGACGTACAGACGGACGGGCAGACAGACTGGCAGTCACACAACATGTGCCCCCTGCTGAACGCCTCTATGTCTTCGAGTGCATAAATCTTCTCGCCAACTAGCTTGCGAAAATCACAAAAATAACTGCCAGTTTTCTCGTGTTAAAATAAAAATTAAAACAAAAACAATACACTGCCTCCAGATACCCACGAATCAGCCGGAAGAAACAAAAAAACGGCGTGAAATTGCCAACTGTTTTTATTTGTTAAGTATATCAGTAATAGCAACGGCGGCCACCAAGCGACATGCAAGGAGCTGCAAACAAATGCACACAGACTGAGAACATATCGAAGTGGGGGAAGTGCGATTACCTACTTCAGACATCATATATACCCTTAACCCTTGGCAAGGCTTATTTCATTAGCAGTCGCAGTCGCAAAGGAGAAAAAAAAAGCAAGAAGAAAATATTGTGCAATTTACTTTAGTATATACAAACTGTGTACTACTTCCGACGGGAAATCATAATTCACAATCAAAGATTCGCGAAAATAAAAAAATTGTCATAGTTAGCAACCCCCACAGTGCACTACATGGTGCTTGTGCCTGTGTATGGCTAGCTTAATCTTAGAAACATCTTTTCGTTTCGCATCCATTTAAAACCCACTTTTTCATCTTAATCTCTTCCATTGACTAATGACGCCTTAACTTTTGTCTCGCAGAATTGTCTAATTGCCTAATTGCGCAGCAGGCGGTAGATGACCAGTTAGGGCAGAAAAAAACATCAACCCTTGGTTACATAGTTACCTCTGTGCCTTGCACTTTCAGTTTCATGTGATCCTCTCGCGTCGTCTTGCCATCCTTACGTTTCTTCCAGCAGTAACCATCTCGACGATAGCGCACCTTTTTGCGTGAATACAGCAGCAAGGATCCGCTCTTAGGTCTATGGAACCAAAAAAAAACGTTAAATTTTTGTTTTTCTATCGAATTGCATCTTTAATTAATGGTCGTGACTCACCTTGTTTTGACTTCTTTTGATTGCCATTCGCTATGTTTGTCAAAGCTGATAAGAATCGCGGCGATTTCCTGAAATTTTGATAAGATTAAATTTGAAAACATGTATCTGACTTTAATTGAACACTGTGTACCCGTCCCCCCTTCAACAACTTGGCACTGTTTAAACGACCTTCATTTTGCCTAATCATTGTGCTAATATTTTATTTGTAAATCACGTGTGTTTAGTTTCAAATGTTTATCTATAAGGCTGCATTGATAAGCAACAAAAACATCAACGCTTCTTCAGCGAAAGTTTCATCTTTCAAGCCAAACTATCTGTGGAGCCCACCAGCAGCCATTGCTTACCAAACACGTTGCAAATGAACGTTACTAACGTGCTAACAATTTCCGACGTAAATGAAAATTTTCCGAGAAAACACTCTCGGCATTTCCTGCGCAATAAAAACAATGTTTACAGCTAAAGGACACAACGGAACTAGAGCAGAGTTTCAAGGGAGCTTGAACCAGAAATGCGCATAAAACAAAGGAAAGCATTTTGAAAATTTCATTTGACCGCACAGGACGACACAGCACATGTGTGTGAATGTGTTTACTGACCGCAGTTCAAAGGTGTTACCACGTGGCCTGTCACCCGAAACTGGCCATGGGAAACGTTAATTTAATATTATTTACAGGCATAATGAAAATGTATGCAGGATTTATGGCCGACAAATACTAATGACTAACTTGAGCAATTAAAGGATGCTTCTGAAAATCTCCCATATAAGTTGCTCGCCAAACATATCTATTCACTCATTCAATGCTCCACGCAAACTACTTCATTATGCTTGCAAGTGATTTCATTTCACTTGATATTTCATGCCATGTTTTGTCGATAAAGTTATCAATTTGTTTTGGCAGCCCTGACGTTGCATGAATAATTTAAGTGGCCACATATATGTATGTAAGTATCTGATGTGTACGAGCATGTATTATGGCTAGATGGCTTTCTGGCCGGCCATCTTTTTAACTGCGAGTGCAACGTCAACTAAGCCCAAAAAATACTCAAAGTTGGCAAAACGAACACAGCTGCCACGCCCCTTCCCATCCACAATCCTTTGCTCCGCCTCTAACCCTGTCACAATGTTCGGTTACATTTTCATATGCCAGATTTCGCAACATTTGCGAATGTCATAAAATTTCTATGTAGCTATATAGACATATAGATGTATGTATGTATATATAGAGATAGGAAAAAAATTTCTGGAAACGGAAACGCGTGTTTGTCAAGTGGCATACGTTTGCATTTTAAGGCGAAATTGCCCTTGGATTTTTTTCTTCAGTCTTTGGAGTATTTTTCAGTTGTGGCTGTGCCTTCTTATTTATGTATTTATGTACATAGTAGCTCAAGCCTTTGCATCGACTTTGATTTCATGTCCTGCTTTTATTTTTCTATATGATAAATTCTAGACACATACGCGATGACTGGTGCTGATGCTGCTGCTGCTGCTGCTTCCGGGCGCCCACCGAATCCAAACATTAAATATTTATGCGCACCTCAGCGTATTTCAGCTTCAATTCATTGGGCGTGAGTGTCAGCCGAAATTTCAACACTTTCCTTGAAGTGAGTACCCTTAAGCATTACTGCATTAAGGACTTGCATATTCACGTTATAGAAGAAAAAATATGACAAAATATCAAAAACGTTTGTTTTATCCTTTGGCGCCAATAAAACCTTTTATACCATGTCTCTTGTTTCGTATGCCCAGACAATTTAGAAAAAAATTTAAAAATTATTTTTCGAAATCGAATTACACAAAGAAAATATCAACATTTAATGCATTGTGGTTAGTTGGATCTAAAGGATGGTTCGTTCAAATTGAAACATTTAGAAAGAACAACATGACATATTTTGCCTCATAATTTTATTCTCTTAGACCTAAACCAGAAATGGAAAAAAGTACTCATTTCCAAACACTAAGATTAAACTCAAACACCTGTACGAAGTCAACCGCAGTCACACTTTGATCAGAGTCTTAGTTCGAAAGGACGTTGAATATTTCACTGCAAATTCGACTGGTTTGAATGTACGAAAAATTAAAAATAATCAACCGAAGACCTTATTTATGACAGATAAACAATTATGACATAGCTCAGTGAAAACGTACTCGACCTTTACCTTTCAGAATAACTGTGAACCAAGCGCCTACAATTTGCATTACTTTTGACAAACAAACAAATAAAGTAAACGGTGGACTTCATTTTGACGGTCATGCCCATAAAGTGAGAATTTATTCTTAGAGTAAACCGAAACGTAACAAAAAAATCTCTTCAATTGTGTTCATAGACCGATCGTATGGACTTTAACCCATTAAAGCGAGCAAGCTCTGAATCAAAATATAAACTCAAAATAAAAATCTTTTGCACAGCAGCAGAATATTTGTAATTCAATTGCAAACTGTTAAAAGTATAATAACTTATTACATTACGAGTCCTTCCAATCTAGTTACAACTCTTCATCCTTTATAAACAAATTTTTACTATCGCCTGCGCGTTAAGACAGTCAGATGTGGAAATCCAAACAAATGCACGTTGCGTACTCATTATCTATTTAAATTTTTGATTTTAATCTGACTCGTATTTAACCACAGGTTCCTGCTACGGATCTACTACTATATATAATTTTGCAGTTACTTTATACGTGGAATATGTGCTGAGTCTTACATGCTCCTGCTACTTAAATGCCATATTAAAACTGTGTGTGGTTAAACCTCTGCACAGCACAACGCAGCACTGTCCACAGGCCGTCCACAGCCCCGAATATCCCTAACCAAATATCAGATGTAATTTAACGGTCAGTCCAGCAAGGTTGCGTCCTGTGCCCTGTAAGCAGACTAAAATAAGCGTGCGTAATTTTATTTATGCTCTGTACAGGGCCACATTTTGTAATTTTTGCATGCTGCTTGTTACTGGCTCCAGCTACATGCTCCATGGCATGGGCAACTCTCCCGAACTCCTGCTCTGCTTGTAGACTTTTATTTTAATAAACTTTTTTTCGTTGCACACCTATACAACACGCACGCATATATATATATAGTCTTTTTTTTAATTTAGTCAACTTGTCGTGCCAGTGTGTAAAATGGCATTTAACGCCATCCAGCCCATCGGCTCAAAAGCCCAACCAGTGTTGGTAGCGTTTAACTTTGCAACTGTCCAAATGAATATTTGCGGTAACGTTTAATTCACAAGTAAAATAACCAAAGTCAAGCGCGACTCGGTAAGGAAGGTAGCACCATGACAGATCCGTTCCTTTGCTCCTTCCTTTCTTTTTTTTTGTGCGTTGTTTTCTATTTTTGTTTATATTGTAGCGAAAAAGTTTTATTGTAAATACAAAAGTTTTAAGGTTTATTAACGCAAACGTGCTCTGACCATGGCAAAATTGTTAAGAGCTCTTTGTTAGACATATAGATAGATATACCCTACACATAGTCTTTGTGTTGGCCTAATTGTTATTATCAAATGATTTGATTTTTGTTTTCTGTGCGAAACCCAACGTAGCATAATGTCATAAAAGATGTGAGTTGTCGAGTTTGTAAATAATTTTGTTGCGCCGGTTTGGTTTTCTCATAAAACTAAGTATCAGAAAAAAAAATAGCATAAGGATGCCCATCTCTGATCATAATAATAATATAATAATCCTAATTTGTTCCACTTAAGTTCGCGGCCTGTGATTTTTTTTACCTTAACCACCTGCTTTCAATATATAATTATTATCTCCTTTTATTATTAGCTTGTCTGAGTTAATTTACTCGTTTTTTCTTGTTTAATTTGCAAGCCTGAATTTATCAATTCAATAAATTAAATGTATTTGAAAATATTGATTTATATATAATTAAATTAAGCAATTTTTTCGATGCTTTCATTTAGAAATGAAAATGAAACCATATTTTTAGCCGAATGATTATACGATTCTAGCTCATCATACGTTATCACTACACATAATTTGAGCCAAAAAGATACGATTTAGACATTGTTGGCAGTACATGTTAGAGCGTTTAAAAAAAAAATAGCGTCTGATTTTGACAAATTTGTGTCAAGTAATTGGCATTTGCAGGAAATAAAAATTGCATGGAAACACTGAAACGTGACGATTTTACCTCAACCGTAGCGGCATTTTCAGCGCAAGCAATTGGATTTTGGGGGCCACTGCATCGATTCTTTTGAACAATATTCAAAAAATGATCAATGACTCGATTGAGGCTTGGGAGAATTTTTAATTTAAACTTTCGAAAAATACCCGAGAGAGGGGGAATAGTAGTAGCTTCCGAAAGACAGCACATTAAATATTGTATAGTTTACCTCTTCTAATTAAAAAAAAACACTCTAGTCTTCAAACTCATTAAAAAGCAGAATTAATTTGTACCATCATTAAAGTACTAAACTAGAATACTACTACTCCAAACTAATGAAGCTCACCCCTCGAAAATAATGAAATTTATCTTCAATCGCTTAGAACTGGCATTACTAGCCAAAAAACGCTTGTTACAAAAGTAAGCCTCTATTAATTTAAGACACCGCCGTTCGGATTTTATAAGCAATAAACTCTAGGCACTTGTTCTCTTCTCTATATAGTCAAGGCTGAAAATTATGCATATATAATTTTTGGAACTGCCTCTATCCTTAAAAGTATAAACTTTCCGGCAAACACTACATGTACATTACACTACATTTACACTACATTTACGGTCCCACAAAACTAAGTTTAATAGTAGACTTCTCCAATATATTATTATAAAAGAAAAATAAACAAGTTTCTACGTTTACTGTTACATTGGCCTCTTAACAAACTCTTCTATCTTGGTGGCAGAAAAAATGACGCAAATTCTTCCAAGCTTGTCAAACTGTCCAGCCTACTATACCAACTGTCAGGCGCATCCTTTATGCCTGTCCAATGCCAGTTGCATATGCCATGAGTTTGAGTAAAGTCACTAAATCGTTTTTCACCATTTATTTTTTACCCCCTTTCATTTTACATTCAAATGGGTTGCCCCGACGTACAGTAGATCATCCCCTCAATGCAAACGTAATAAATTCATTTTTGTTGTTTACCAACAAAGTTGGCTGTGGAGCAGGCTTTACTGTGCCTTCGGGTGGGTTGCTTCCGCTTGGCTTTCACTGTTGCTCAAGTCTAAGCTCATTTTGGACAATTTTTCTTTTTTTGTGCATTTACCATGGAAAAAAAAAACACCAAATGCAAACACAAATAGACTGACCTCATTTGTATTCCAACGATGACGTTGCGAAGGAAAATTTTCAGCTCTTGGCAAGCTCTCCAAGTTGTCAGGAAGTTTAATAGGTTCTCCATCTGAAACATGAATAAAATTGCATTGAAAGTGTAAGTCATAGTAAAAATCGTAATATTGTTGTAAACATTTCAACTCAATTTGCATTTAAAAATATTTGTTGCATATCTCTAGTGACTCCTTTAATACCAAGCTAGCTACTAGCACTTGGACAACTTGAAAATTTCCAAGTGCTGCCCCAAGCAGGTGCAACTGTCGCATAAATGCGACAAAAGTCTAAATCAACTTTATGATTTATATAAATTCAAATGTCAGCATTTTATACGATATTCAAGACAGAACCATCATTTATCAAAACAGTCTTTACGAAATGTACTTTTAAAAATAAATATTTCAATATTTTAAACGCACTCAAAAAAAAAAAAAATAAAAATACTTAGTAAAAAAAATGCGTACTGCATTAACTTTATAATTTGCTGAGGTAGCTAAGGGTTGATATACTACCTATACTCTGGTACATCGGCAATATTTAGTTGCTTTTGGTGCAAAAGTTTGTTGCTAGTCATTGAATAATTACGCGCACTTAATGCCACTTGCAACGTAAGCTCTCTGGACTGCAACAAATGCAACAAACAGTGTTGTGAAATACGCGAATGTGTACTGTGAAATCGAACTGGTTTATTAAAATTCCACGCAGCCGAGAGAGTAAGGCCAGAGTGAACTTCAATATACAATGGGTACTACAACAAATCGTTTGTAGTAAAAACTTTTGGACCAACTGTAATTTAGCAAAAATGTGCAATAAAAACCGCGATCCCAAAATACATCTCACGGCTCTTCGTACAAGCAACCACCAAGCAACCATACCAATATATCAAAATCTAGCCCCACAGCACGGACCAAAAGTGTGTGCTGCACGGGTTTGTGTGAATAAATAGAATGCACTTAAGAGTCATAAAATGAAAATAAAAACTCAATATACTATATTTTTTTTTTTTATGTTGGTATTGTACAATTTATATAAAGTGCTCAACTTGCCGTGCCAGCGTCGTCAGTGTAACCAAAGTGTTGCCAAATTGCAAATGGAGCGCAGACAGCCGAGTGAAATGGGTAACCAACAGATAGGTAAAGGGCAAGGTAAAGGGGGGGGAGAGGCCTAAAGGACAAACCCCCAAACATGCTCGGTAACAGACCCAGACCCAATAGAGACCGGCAGTGCGTGGGGCTGACGATGACGAAGTTGATGTTGATGATGATGATGATGTGATGTTGATGATAATATAGGACATATACCTACTACTCTATAGTTGCCAATGTGTTCTCGTTCTCATACCTCGTCCTCGTCCCTGTTGTTGTTATTGTTGTCTATGGCGTTGTTTATTGCACTTTTATATGGCAAGGAGCACGGCTATAGCTTAGCGCATTGTAAACGCAAAATTTATAGCAAAGTTTTGGCCAGGGTTTGAGCAACAGAGCTCTCAACTTTTATTACCCAACTAATTTGTCATTCCATATTGAGTGCACTCTATCAGTTAGTTTATAGCAGGCTTTAATAAAATTCCGGCCATAGACCAACAAAACACTTAACAATAATTGTCAAATATGTCGCGTAACAATTACAATAACAAGTGACAGCTTCCCTTTCGCTCCAACTGCTGTTTCACCTGGATGCAGGTATTCATTCATTCATTGTTCATTGTTTTCGTTAAATGCCAAAAAGCTACAAAAAACACAAAAAAAATGCAAGTCTCCCCCCTTTGATTAATGCAGTTCAAATAAAAAGTTTTTTAACTACGCTATGCATATTTTATGACAAGCGCTCAAAAACTGAAGCGACTGCCACAACAGCATAATAGACTACCACCTGGTTGGTGCTCTGACTTTGCCAGGGTAAGCCAAAAACCGCTGCCAAAACCGCGTTACCAAAATATGAACCAAAAGAAACAAAGAGACACAGAAGACACGTGGCATGGGACAGCGGTTACGGTTGGGGGTGAACATCAACTTGCAGGCGCGCGTCATGTCGAAGCCCATGTCGTCAACGGCAGGCAATGTGGCCGAAGGACATGCCGTTATGTGCAGATTTTATTATTTTGTGCGCTCTTAACTCAGTCCATTACAATGTAGACCAGAAAACGCATGCAGCTGATTTTTTTTCCTCTCTTCTCGTTCGCTAACAAATAAGAAAACTTTAAGCATGCGGCGGAACAGGGGGGTGTGGGGAAATATAGAAGGACTACGCGCTGCTGCTGCTGCTGCTAGCTTAATTGTGACAAATGTTCTTTGTCTTAAAAATAAAATCCAAGCTTACTTGGTCCCTTGACCATTGCATTGCAAAATCGTTGCATACTTTTAGGGGCGGCTATGAACCTACAATTTCAACATTTGTTACCATTCCGAAATGCACTATAGTATTTGGGTATATTAATTGTTTCACAGCGTGGGTGACATAAAAATCATAGTCTCTTAATTTTATTTTGCGCCATTATTTTATTTTTGAATGCCCCGTTGCTACTTATATTTATTGATAAAACACATAACATAGTAAAAAATGCTCTTTGAAGTTGGCTTTAAAATCGATCAAATTTTCGGACAATGATGTAACTTTGTTCAGGTTTCACTTAATTATTAGCCTCGTAAGCATATAAAAGCCTTTTTTTAATATTTTTTATACGCCTATTTAGTCATAGAAAAGCAACAATTCACAACACGGCATATAAATAAACCAAGCACATCTACCAAAATATACATTTCCTACAACTGACTTTTCAGAGTATGCCCAAGTTGAAGGATCACATCTCTTCGAAATAACCACAGTTCTCAGGTGGGCACCGAACGGACATGGGCGTTACACGAACACGAATTGACATTACAAATACCACAAAAAGAGTTGACATAAATAATAAATTCGTCGTTTCATGATTTTCGTAATGTGTAAAGGTACAAGGACTGTCATTCGCATTCTGTAGGCTGCCAAAAAAAAAAAAAAAAAATTTGTGGCTAATAAATTTTCAAGAGCAAACACTACCAACCGCATGAGCATCGGTGGAAACGTTGTAGTCGAACTGACAGCCCTACGCAAATTATAAAACTTTACTAGATATTTTCCAAAGAAAAATCATTTTCTCTGTTTCGCGAAATTGCGGCTAAAGCCAGCAATGTGTGAAATTACTTTTGTTTAACTCTTGGAAGCGTTTCCACAGTACTATGTGTGCATATACACGGATACCTTTTGTTGCCCAGTTAAAAGTCATTAAACTGTCTGCAAAAACACACTAAATAAAAACTATGGTCATTGTAATACAAATTTACAAACGTGGCATTCTAAAATTTTCACGGTGTCTAAAAAACAACCATTCTGCCGTTCTTTCAAACTTAACAAAGCAACGAATTTTTGCTTGGCTACCCAAAAGTTAGCGCAAGTATCCATCTTCTAAATTTATACCAAAGTGGGAAGGAATACTGTTTTGAGATCCATGATGTCACAATAAAGTGTTATCGTGATAAGCTTATTATAGTGTTGAGCAAACTTTAAAATCTTAATAAGTATGAGTAAAAAGTGCCGCCAGCAAGAGTACAAATGAGCTCAAGAGCGTTAATTAAGTAAATGCGTGTGAGAGATGCATTGACACATGTTCATGTGCTGACTGCGCTGCGGTAGAATTTACTACCTAACGCACTCGTGCTATGTAAATTGAGATTTTGGTCATCACTACCTTATTATTACACCATATGCCAGGCGAGCCCACAATTCATATGATTATCATTTTTAACCATAATTTAAATTGAAATTTTTAAAATAATCATGAGCATCGCCACAGATTTAAATTATAGGTGCTATTCTCTTCTTTTACAAAAAAGAACTATGCCGCGCCTTCAAGTAACAAGTGAGAAAATTTTTAAATCAAATCCAGCATATATAAAGATAAAATTTCTCACAATTATTTGCGCTAGCAACTATACATTGCCTTCCATTAAAACACGCCCACACAATATGTTATGTAACCACTGTTACTTCTCTAACAATTATGTCTTTTTAAAACTATCTACCTGATCTGACCGTTTTTGGGACACATTTGAGCCATTCAAGCATTCGTTGATTTATGGAAATAAGAGGAATTGACAGTCCTAACGCAGCAGCAAATATCCAAGAAGACAGTTCAACTGGAGAAAGGAGAATCAAAGAATGCCAGTCACGTTCCGGCCGTACGCATCAGTTTAACGTAAAAATTGCCATTTGCTGGTAAGTAATATTATTTTTACGCTCAAATAATATGATAATTATATATAATATATATTAACAATATGAAAATTAAGTTAGACACTGCCTGCCATGCAAACGTACATCATATTTATCGTGATAAAACTAAATTGTACCAAAAAAAAAAAACTTCCTACCATTTCATTTCATGGAGCATTTTTTTAAATGCAATTTCATTGAAATCTATAGTTTCTGAGTGATATCGGATTTTTAACCTGTCGACCCTATTTACCTAATCTAAGGCATGGTTATGCCTGTTTTCAAAGACTAAGCTATACTCGTAGTTAATTACTTCATTAAGAGTACTTTGATGATGTTTTAAATCTCATATAATTTTGAGTTACTTTCGATCTTCAAAATAAAGTAAACTTTTTCCTCGATAATTTGGCACTTAGTACACTTTAAATCGGCTGAGTACGTGGATCGAAAAATTTTAAAAATTTTAAATTCTGAACACACATTCTCTGTAAAAATCATGTGCAGCAATCGAATTCATTTGTAAAAAAACCAATGATCGAAGCAAGTGTCTCACCATTCCCAGCAAACGAACATCTAATGAGTTTGATTAATCTGAATTTTGCATAGACAGGGTCATGAAACCATATCAAGTTTAGCTATAGTCAAAAACTAGTTGATCAATGATGCCAAATATTACAGAGAATTCATGAAGACCATTCTATGGGTATAATTAAATTAATAAGCCAAACAGTCGTTTCTCTGCCACGTAGATATAAACATGGTTATGTTACAGATGTTACGCTGACCACCCTTAAGCTTTTATAGCCGCCATAAGGCCCAAAACAATCAAAAATGTGCTCCAAGAGTTAAATTTATTGGCTACAACCAATCATCAATTCCTATCAAAATTATAAAAAAAAACCTTTGAAACATTCGCTCTTGTCTTCAAATTAGGTATAATTCTGAACTGTTGAGTGCCGAATTAAGTTTCGATATGCTAATACTTATAAAAATGTTTTTATTTGTAAAGCCCTGTATACAGACTCTTAAACAGGAAACAAAATCACTCACCTACGTTTTGTGAAACCTATTTTCGCATCTGGCACATAAAAACATTGTTGGCTTTGATGCTTATTAGTAACAACCCATACATGGCGCAGCCCCCTGTCCGATTTAACGCCAAGACTAATTTTCAGTATAAAATAAATAAGATAAAATTAGTGCACGGTAATTTAAACTACAAAAAATTTAAATGGGTCCCAGCATGTCCAGAATCGCAATTACTGGCAGAGCTCTCTGCGACCAAACACTTACATCTCAGCTAATCCGAAAAGAAATGTAGGTTGATTCATCTTTAGCCGCGACTGTCCTTTTACGGTTTTTAATATTATGTCAAATGTAATTTAGCGTGTATTTAAAAATTATTATTTATTAATGTTGAGCCAATGAACTTTATCACTAGCTATGAGTTCATACCTTGTATGCGAATGATTTGTGCAAACTTTGATTTGCGTAATTTAGGCAAATCTAAAAGCTTACTAGTTGAAAATAAAAATAAACAGCTAATTTTGGATAACATTTTCGATAAATCACACACATCCGCTTCTTGGAAAAAAAATAATTTTTTGTTTTGGTGTCTCTGTAGACTTTTAAAAACTAAAAGAAAAAACGTGACTCCAGATAACAGAAATTTTTTTTTTGTAGTAAAGTCGTAATGTTAAGCTATTTTGACCCTTATCATCTGTGAAATCTAGGCGATCAAACGGACATGGTTAATTCCACGTTTCTAGTTGCCTTATCATTATAAACGTAACATTGAACAGTCAGCTCAGATATTTCCGTCATTTTCGTCTTGCACTAACTTTATACACTATGTATGTACCCTCTGTACTGGGTATAAAACATACCAACTACGCCATTACTGACGCATAACATTGAACACTATCTAAAAATATTTAAAAGATAAAGATAAAAGACAGTGTCGACGTCATTATTAATACATACGACACTTTTTTGCGTAATAATCCGTGTGTTCTATATAACGCTTATATATATTTGTACATATATAATTAAAAAAAATGGAAAATATATACACAAACTTCGAATAAAAAAAACACGCAACTACATAAAACACATGGCAGCTGAGACTTATCTACAAAACCTAGTATATACTTTATATGTAAAAGATACTTTTGTTCATTTTTTAGTATCTTATAAAATATTGTAGGTACGTATACGTATGTACTTAATGTGACAGATGGAAAATATGATTTATAATGTATACACAGACAGGCACTAACACAATTGCGAAAACGTTGCGCCTTGTAAATATCAACGTAACACGTAAAAAAAAAAAAACCAAAATGTTACAAAAACCGTCTACACTCAAATATACTCGCGCACATTTTGGCCAAATTCTTTTTGGCAATTTGAATAAACGGACATGGTAGTCACAGCTCATACTTGTCGTATAAATGATGTCTTTCACCAAACACTATTCCTAGTACATCGCATTTCAAGAAAACATTTTTCTTTTCAGCGCAAAGAATTGGGGGTATTTGGAGTAAAGAATTGCAATTAAAATTCACATAACAGCAAATATGCATGTCAGAAGCCAAACAAAACAATAATTAGGAACAACTGTGCAATTTTGCAAAAAATATATTGCACAAATATGCAAAGGAACAGAACAGGTGAAAAGAGAAAGCAATAACACCAAAGACGATTTAAATAAAGTACAAAAATATTCCAAAAATAGTAAGGCGCGACCAACACTCCTGAAGCTTTCGACTGAAAGACAAGACCCGACGACAAAGACCATAACGTCTTCAAGTCATAAAAGTGCTATTAATGAATTTCTAACAATAAAAAAAAAACAAACAAAATGTAATAAATAATTTATGACAAGCGCGATTACAATGCTGACGACACGGCGTATGAGCAACGTAGGGCGTTATGTTAGGAGCAAGTTTCGGCGGAAAGCAAACAAAAAAAAACGATTACTATAAGTTTGGATGTGACTTTTATTGTAAAGTTGTTTTTATCTGCAACTTCTCCCACCTTTAATGCATTTTCGTGCAAAAATTCATTTACTTAGTATTCGAATGATGATAGCTTAATTGTTGAAAACAAACACATATAATACCTTTGACTCTATTTGAAAAATTATGTTTTGCAATTAATCTCTGCCCAATTAGAAATGAAATTTTTAAATCGTTTGATTTCCTAATGTTCTTCAAGAACAACAGCTAAATATTGTCGGAAGTTTACTTTATTTAAAGGCAAAATTTATTGTCTTGTAAATTGATTTGCCAATATATGAAAGACCTTATTTATTTATTTGTACCAAAGCAATAAAACCAAATAAAAAGCATTATCGAAAAAGTTGTGATGCTTAAAAACAAATTTTAAAAACAGATTTAGTTAGTTTTCAACAAATTTGGCATGGTTGTAAATCACAATTCTGATATTATACGAAAGAACAAAAAGACACGAAACCCACAGAAACCCTATTATTAATCTTAATAAAGTTTAATGAAAAAAAAGACACAAAAACAAGACACTTAAAGACAGAAATGATAACTGCAGATTTCATAATTATTTGCAAGATCATAATAAATGCATTAAAGACAACCCTGCCTGAATTAGGCTTCAAAAATAGACCAAGTCTTCAAACAACACCAAAACTTGGAAAAAACTCAAAATATCTGACACTTTTAATCTCTTCGTCGATTTACAAGCGGCATTCGATAGGCCACCAAAGGAACACCTATATGCCAACATATTCAGTGCTATTCGGCTTTGGGTACCGCCTCTCCAGAGCTCGATGAGAGCTCAAAGTCAAATTGATTATTGTAAAGGCTACTTTTACGTATCTACTAAGCGATTTTCATGTCCAAACTAAGAGCCTTAGTCCTTAAGCCGATCTATATAGCGTTAATAAATTGTAATTGTATTACATTAATCCCTGAAATCCTTACTTATAAAAACGCTAATTATGTTAAAAACAATAAATTTTTTGCTTTTCGTATTATTTGCAGACATAACAAGCAAGTACCATGTCTGTTATTTGTGTGCTTTGTAATATATTATGAACTATTATTATATTAATTTGCAGTCGTTGAATTTGTTTGAAGGTCTACCCCGTTTATATTTGCTTAACTTCTTTTATCCTCTTTTTTTCTTTGTTTACCTTCAGATAGACGAAAAAGTAGCCACAAACATGCCATTTTTTTCAGCACACTCCGGCTTTGGCTTTTCTGACTATGTGTTATGTGTGTTTAACCAAAAGTAAATAGTATGAAAATTTTTTAATATTAAAAATGATATGGTACAGTCCAGACAGCGTGCTGGATGCACTGTAATATGATTTAACAAAAAAAAACGAAAGGAAATTTGTTTCAATTATGCGTTTTCGTTTAAAGAACTTTGTTTAAAAATCATGATTAATAAACGGACTTATTCATTTCCAGTCGTATAACTTAAATTACTGCAAAGATAGTGTATCGGAGTCGTTAGACTAGCTTAACTCTGTCGTGGAGTTTTACGTTGGAGTATGTTGGACTTTGTCGTTTAGTTTTACGGCAAAGGACGAAACTACAAGACAAATACGGCCCCCTACTGGCGGTAGTTGCAATCCTAGGTTAAGGGAGAGCTATCAGCACCAAAGGGGATATGCAAACTTATGACACTGATCAAGCAAAGGACGAAACTACACGACATATATTGTCTACTACCGGAGGAAATTTGCAATCCTAGGTTCAGGGGAGAGCCAGTTGGAACGCACTGCAAAAATCTTAAATTTAATTAAAAACTATATTTATTAAGATAGACAGATTTATTAATAGTGACCAAAATATGAAACGCATACAGTTCTATATATGTCGATTCAAGAAGCACATTTAATAGTATTCCAAGAATAAAATTCGTAGGTTCTACCTACAAAGGAATATTTTTTCTGCATATTTTTTGGTAAAAGACCTAAGCCCAAAAATATCCTTAAACCTTTGAACGCAGTGTATAAATATGCATATGCATATATTAATATTTTTTTTCATTCTCCACGTTTCCACAATTTTGACCCAAGTTGTAATTTACTTTAATGTTGGTATTTATAGTCGCATCGCATATGTGTTTCAGTTTTTGTATGTTTATATAATTTCCCTATTTTTTTTCGAATGCTTTATGTAGTGTACGGGTATTAAATTATTTGTTGCACAAATTACAAATTATTAAACATTTAAAGTATCATAAAATGAAACACATGCTATAAGCACACGTAACATTAGTTAATAAAGCCTATTAAAAGGACATAAAAGCAAGCGAGAGACAGCCAATTAATCTACACAGCTAATACTATAAACTAATATTTATCTAATAAAATTAGTATTGTTTTTGGGATTTTCAAATATCTATTAAATAGACAGCAAACGCACAAAAATATTGCACAGATTTTTAGTGTTATGGTGATCTAGGAGCAGGAGGCAGAAATAAACCAGTAGTCGATAAGCCGAATAAATAAATAACGCACTAACAATCACACAGGATGGCGCAACGCCAAGCCAAACCCAAACGCAACCAAATGCAGCAGATACCTAAATGGTTATATACAGTCACATGCCAGGATGCACGATTGCCAATGGCTACCGTACCCAATGTGTGACCGAACTTTGCCTGTCGGCTGTCGCTTTCGAACGCTTAACAATGCATTGGCTTCAATAAATCTATTTTGCCAGGACCCTAATCGAAACACCTGGCTGGCCTCAATGCAACAATGCAAACGTTGCCAGGACAAACAAATTGCCAATGGACAACAACATATTAATCCAAATTAGCATCAAAGTGATTTAATTGCTTGGAATTTTGCGTTGGCAAACACTTTTGAATTTTGGCCAGCCAGGACTATCTAAAGCTGCCTATTCCCGAGCCTTACATTATGTCAAGCGTTTGGCCATCGATCAAAGCCAAACATGTTCAGCAATTACATCATGGTTAAACTCGCAAAATGTCCTTCCGCATGGAAACTCCTTCTATCTGGCTTTAAGCCGGCACGATTTGCTCGTATCAAACTTTAAGTAATATGAGGTAAGGCCATACGTGCCACATAAACCAGACACAGAAACATACACAAACACACACACACCCACAAGGAAACAGTCCGAGCGAAACTCCGAGAGATCCAACTAATTGAATTGCTGTTGAAATTAATAGGCGCAGACAACACAGCTGCCACTGCTTATGGCCATAGATAAAATAGGGCTCTATTCTAGCTCGAAATTAAAGACCATCATAAGTATTCTATAAAGGAAAAAAACCGCACATCCTGCAAGTCTCCAATAAAAAAAAATAAAAATAAAAAAGGACATCGTAAAGTGTAGCCAACTGTGCGGCGCATGAGCAATATTTATTGAGTACGTGATCTTTGACAAATCCTTATATGAACGTTTTGAATATTTTATTACAGTGGCATGCCACGTACCATTGGTCAATCCCATCCCAGGCAGTATGTTCGAGTGGAGTTGGAACTGCCAGGATAAAAATGTCAAGAGTGCCTTATTAAAATTTTGTCAACTTTAAAATCTTTTTTCTTTCTTTGTTACTTTTTATCGCACTTCTGCCAAGTTTGAAAGTAAGCGGTTGGTTTCGCAAGGACTTTTGTCCCTTGACATTGTGGCTTATATATTTATAACAAAAAAAAAAAATAATAACAATAATGTCAGAGGTCAGCTAACCAAGAACTGACTGTCTGAGCTAAGGACAGACAGCATCGAAATGCTGTCGAACCGGTTGGATTTCTGCACCTTTGTTTCTTTAAAGACAAAATGCAAATTAACTTGGTCAACAGCATAAGGAATCTGGTTTAGAGTCGCAGCATACTGACTTTCTGTGTATTAATGGTATAATACCTGCTATGCGAGCTGTTTACAAAAATAATAATTATAATACACTATATCTCTGGCATATCCTGTTAGAAATTCGGTATGATATTTGATGTTAATTTTCATACATCTAATGCAAGCTTTGTCACATTGTCGAATACCGTCCGATTCACAATATTTTGCTATTTCCTTTGTGAGATTACGCACATAAAATATCAGAAGATTAAGACCACACATTCTTGCAAGACCCACACCACCAAGGTTCCATCCATTCTGTCAAAACAAGTAGTAGTACTTGCTGGATTTACTGTGGTAAATCCCAGTGTTAAATAATTTACATAATTACTTCTATTATTTATTTTTAGTGCTATTGAAGTATCCGTTTTTTTCCTTAAATTTCCCTAATATTGTTTTGTTATAAAAGGTGCACTGTTGGTTACTTTTTAAACATAATAAATTATATTATTTTAAACTTAATTTAGCTGAAGTCGTGGAAAGCTTACTCGCCTCTAAAACCAAAATTCCGTTGTATCGGTAGCAAATAGACCCTATTTGCTAAACAAAATCTCTATTCATTAAAAAAAATCGCCTTACCGAAGCGTCGAGAGAATTCCTCATTTAACTTAGGGATTTTTATTTCTACACAATTAAGCGTAAATAACAGTTAGTTACTATATATCTGAGACCATAATTTCTGGGTTTCCTTTTAATCTTCGAAAAACAGCCAATAGGAACAGGCAAACGAAAATATTAAATTTTTAAATTTTGGTTCAGTTAACTAATCAACTTTTTTGTTGCTTTTCTTCTCCAAGTTAGAAAGCATCTTTTGGAGATCCGCCTATTTATACTAACTACCTAAATAAACGTTAACCACTGTTATCCCTGATAACAGTGGTGAACTTTTGGCCAACTAACAAATACTGAACTTACCTTTCAGTACTACAATGTCAAGATTTATGTGAAAAATTTACCAAAAACCGGCCACATTTGTCTTCAGATACATGATTCTTCAAAGGATATTATAAGAAAATAACAGGCATGATGTTTGTCATCATAAGATAAAATTAATAGAGCTTAACTCATGTGCCATTGAAATTGGGCCAAGTTGACAACTGCTTTCAAATATTTTCATTGAATTTTGTTAAAAACACGTTGCTTAGTTTCCTGTTGGTCGGCTTTATCTATATCCTATTCGAGATTTCCATAAATAACGTAAATTGCCTCTGTTTCTGAAGATATCAACTTCATTCATGTAATGTTTTGACAACAAATGAAGAAACAATAAAGATTGAATATACTTAAGGTAATATCTCAAGTAATAAGAGTGACTTTCAAAAATGTTCACCTTAGAAGTTACTCAAAGCGAGGAGTTTTGTATTTCTTAATAAAAAAAAGCATACAATTTTAGATATTAAAAAATCAGCAGTTTGTATGCTTGGTCCGATTTGGTAACTTTCAAGTCTTACATGAACTTTATTGGGAAACTAGACATTTAGCAATAAACAGTCATTAAGTATCCATATGAAAGAAACACAAAAACACTTAATTTACTGAATACTCATTTATGAAATCTCTGCTAAAAGGTAATGACATTTTTTCGTACTTAAAGCAAATGATGAAGACAATGGCATGGCAACAATGATAATACTGTGTTTGGCTTGATCGACCAAAAGATGTTGTATTCCATCATGATAACGCCAGACCATACACATATTTGATGAGCGGAATAGGAGGTCTCGATGCATCTATATACCATATACCACAAATAGTCTTTACAGAATTACCTTGATGTAAATAAAGAAGACATTGAAAACGATGCATCAATTTTTCATTGAGCTTAAAACAAATCATATAAATGTCAAAGGATATCGCTAGCGTCACATGATTGACCAATCAATTTGTAAACTTGTTTTGTATAACAGAATTTCACACCACAATTCAGATGAGGCTGAAAATTTAAGGACTTTCTTAATAGATATTAATAAAATTAATATTTTCCGTAGTCCTAAAAGACATATGAAACATGTCTACTATAAAATGATAGTTAATGCTAAACTTGGACTCGGCATTTAATTCTAAAAAATCGAGTTCCTCCCTTAAAAAAGTTTTATTCAACTAAACGCATCATAAACAGAGGTGGTTGATGAACAAATATAATTACGAAAATGATATGGTAAACTGCAAAACGATAAACTTCAACTTTTATGGATCGCTCTTTTCAAAACTTACACTTAAAAGAGCAAAAATAAATAGAAACTACTAGGGGTGTAAGTTGAAATTTTCCGGTTTGAATGATAGATTAGCAATTTGTATACATTTCCTTATGTTGGTATACGTGTCATTCGGTACTGTTGGCGATAGCCTTTAAAAGTACAATGGCTCATTTCGTCAAAATAATAACGTCTTCGTTGTTTTCCACAGAAAACATGTCAAACTTTTTCCAAATAAATTGCATTTGCGGCGTTCGTTGCTTTTCTTATTTCACCAACGAGCAACGGTTTGAGAGAAAATCTTTCCAACATAAAATTGTCACGGCGGCCTAAAAATTGAAATATATATAGTATTTCGAGAATCCGAAATGAAAATAAAGCTTGGTTTTCGGCCTGATGAGGCTGGCCGACTGCAAAGCCAAATCGCTTTGACCGTGAGGCAATGCACTGTGATTGGTGGGATCAGTGAGATGTGTTGCAAAACGAGCTATTAAAACCTGGCGAAATTATTAATAAAAATCGCTACCGACAACAAATCATTAATTTAAATAATAATTTGACTGAAAGACATGGCAAAGTTATCTTGTAAGATGATAATGCGCCGGCTCATACTGCTAAATTTCTGAAAGGCACGGTGAAAGGAATTAATTGGGAAATATTGTTCTAGCCGCTATATTCTCCACACCTCGCCACGTTTGATTACGATCTTATTGCATCAATGGGACACTCACTTGCCAGCTTTGAAGAAGTTGAAAAATGGCTTGTCGGGTTCTTCGCCCCAAAAAAAAAAGTTTTAATGGGATAGCAGTCATAATGCCCAAAAGGTGGGCTAAATGTGTTGCATTTCTACATTTATTGAAAAAAAAACCAGCAACTTTAAACTTACATCCCTGGTAATGTGGCTTTGAGTTCATATTTATAGGTGAAAGATACAGGTACATAATTTCATAGAGACAAAAAATAACACAGTTTAATATTCATATATAGAGCATCCGAAGTCGGTCAGAAGTTATTTACGCCATGTCTATGTTAACTTATGCGATATGAATAACTTTTTTGGAATTTTTATTTATTTTTTTTGCTTTGTTCAGTCCCTCTAATCACCATACACAAAAACAGGTACTTATTCGTACATCGCACGGTTGCATGCTCAAAAGGATCGATTCTCAAAAATAAGTCGATTTGATTTACGGATTGAAAGATACATATATTCAAGCTTCAAAAATTTCGACCAGTTTGGCTTAAATAAATATTTCATTTTGTTTCACAATATAAAGTTTTCATACATTCCCACCCAATATGCTACACACATGCCACATGGTATTGTTTAGGTAAACCGACAACACAAACACTCACATACACACTGAGATTTCACACACACACACACACACTTGAGCATAATTATATTATATTATTGTTGCATAAAAAACACTTAAAATGCCGTTAAGTTAAAATACTAAAGTCAAAATGCCGCCGGGTAGCAGTAACAAATTCAAATGTGACAATAGAAAGTGAAGAGGCGCACCAACGGAGTGCGGGGCGGGGGAAGGGCTTAAAAAGAAAAGCTAAAACAATAAGAAACAAATAAAAAAAAAGCATAAAGCCCTTGCACAATGGCTGACATATTTTAATGCACAAAACAAAAGGCAGGGAATCTCTAAACCATAAATGAGGTGCACACAAATAACACATAAGGGTATTATACACTACCTGTGAATGTGCATATGTGTATGTGTAAGCGCGTTGGAGTCAAAAAACTAAACCAAAACACTCGCCTATCCACCCCCCAAGCACACCCTTCCTCCCGACTTTCGCACCCAAAGCGTGATACTAAAATAAAAAATACAAATGGCGACATAAAATCGCATACATGCAAAAACATTTAAGATACATTCTTACACACACATATGCACACGCATATTGCACACACACACACACACACACATGCACATACAGAGGGCAAGGGTCTTCAACACATTTGGTATCTTTAAGCCACCATGTGGCTGCCTGACGTCCTTTTGTTTCAATTGTGTCTATAGTCTTTAGAGGACTCGTCTGTAGTTTAGCTGGTTTAGGCTTGTGCTCCTTGTTAACAGACAATTTGTGTCTCTGTGTGCACGGCCGTGCATATATATGTATGCGTGTGTTTGTGTGTGTGTGTGTGTGTGATCATTGTCAACAACAACAACAGCAGCAGCAGCGAAACAAAAAGGACTAAATAGTATAACAAACCGCCTGACAAACATACACATATGTGGACGACGCTTAGTACGCGTTTTGTTACCTCGCTGGAATGGCGTGCGAATTATTACACAGGAAGATATGAAATAAAATTTAATGAAATGTTTATAAAATGAAAATGAGTTGCATATACTAGAATATGTATTACGTACGGCCGTACTACACCCTAAGGTGTACACTTAACGTATGCTTAAATTACAACGTTTATAATGACGCCCCTATTTTCGAAAAGGCATTCCAGAAAGCATAAGGTTCGAAAGGAAAACAACGAACAAACATGCGAGCACAACATCGATAAGCAATACCTGTGATATGGATCGTAAGGGTATTTATGGTACGTACATACATACAAACTTACAACTCAAGATGTCAGTTTGATGCTGGAGCACAAACGCGAATCAATCAGAGTCGTATGCATACTTACTGACACTGAGCGGCATTAGAGCGCTCTGCAAGTGACTAAAGATCTGCCGGTGATGATGATGTCCACCAAGACTGCCGCTGAAGTACAAATGATTCTGATGCAGCGACAATTGCTGATGGTGATGGTGATGATGATGGTGATGGTGTAGAGCCGGCGGCATTGCTCCCAATAAATGTTGCTGATGCTGCAGATGATGTTGCTGTGACTGTTGCTGCTGCTGCTGGGAAGGATGGGAGTGGTGATGCAACTGTTGCTGTTGTTGCTGCAACATCATTTGATGCTGTTGCTGTTGATGCGACAACTGCAGCTGTTGTTGTTGCTGCTGGTGCTGGTGCTGCTGCTGCTGATGCTGTCCATAAACTGCATGCTGCTGATGTAAAACAGGAGCTGCCGTCGCCCCAGCTGTTGGCGGTAATGCAACCGCTTTTCCTGCAACCGTTGCTGCCGCTACAGCTGCACCTGCTGCCGTTGCTGCAGTTGCTGTAGCCGTGGCTGTGGCAGTAGCTAAAATATGATGATGCATTGTGGATGAGCGATGTTGGCTTTGTACTGTATTTAAGCTGTGTATGGAGGCGTGTACCGCCGACTGATAGATAATACCATTATTGGATAAAGCTGTCATCGACTGATGATGCGCATACGACATGGTTGGACCATGGGTTCCGCTTGTCGGTTGTTCTGCAACTGTTGCCGCCATTGTGCTGGCTTGAACCGGGGTAAGCGGCAGAGCACGGTAACCGGCCATAGGATTCTACAAATTCGCACAAACTTCAACACTTTTCACGTTTATTCTATTGATAGTCTCAGTTATTATCTTTCACTTTTCACATAGTATACTCTTCTTAAAGCGTCTTATCGCATAGCAATGCATTTGCTTACTAACTTTGTATGTGGCGTTCCAAAAAGAATTTCCTCAAAATCTGTACGATTTGTTAGTTAAATATTTTTGCTGTGCAATATATTAATATGTTAGATCTTTAAGCTAACCCAAGTTGATAATGTCACTCTGACTGACTGATAAGTTAAACTTATCTTGCCAACGTAGTACTCAGAAGAAAAACTAGATAACTTATCCATTTGGGTTTGCTTCATTTTTGTCAAATTTATTAAATTGTGCCGCCTATGCATATATATATATATATATATATATATATATATATATATTTCTGTATATAATTCATATATGTATGTATTTATTTTCTCTTCTGTATCTTTAACCATGTCTATCAAGTGTCTACGCCGGACATTACAAGTGCGTTGAACATACAACTATTATTTATTTTGTTTTTATTTTTTTTAACATCATCTTAACTTGATATACAAAAGTTTTGTCATTTCGTGTTGTAACCTTAACAATAACCTTAATCTTCACAAGTAAAGTAAAACAAACTAAGCTTAATACAATTATTAATCACGTTTTTTTCAAGGCACAAAAATTATAACCAGTCTTCCCTCAGCAGATAATTATTTATAAATAAATAACTATGTAATTAGTATCAACATGTTTGTCTTGGGCTTTTTTAATTCATCATATACGCGGAGTTTACAAAGTTAAACATTTTCATAATCAAATATTTATATTTTTTTCTCCATATTGTTAATATTAAGTTCCTCCTCAGGCTAAAATCGCAAAGTGCTAAGCTAAATGTATTACATTTATCACATTTTATTATGATTTCAAGTAAATGAACAGTGTCTCACATTTGAGCTCACATTCTAATTGTACTCGATACCATATTTTTCCGTTTATTTGGCTTACTTTCCATTTTCGTTATAATTATAAAGTTTTCTGAATGTTTGATTATATCATGTTTTATTATATCATGAATATGAACGTTTTGAACAAACTCTAACGAAAAATAAAGGGTGATTTTTTTTTGGTTTTTAATCTACACTGATTTTATTAGCTGCCGTGGTTTTTGATTTTGTTTGATTTATAATTTAATCAAAACTCAATCTATAATTAACAAAGCATACGAATTATTACATTTTATAATCAAAATTCATTATCGTTAAGGCAAGCGTAGTTATCGTATTTCCCGTAAATTCATTTCCACTTAAATGAATTCGTGAATAAGTCAAATTGGCGCCCGAAAAAATTGCAAGAATTTGCAATGCATTTGGAGAAAGTTACTGTTTGAGGTGTTACGGACCGTCGGCATCTTCGAGTCGTACTTCCTCAAAGATATCAAATGCCTAATCGTTATTTTAAATGGCCAGCGCCACCGTGGATGCATACAAACTTTTTAGGTGCCAAAAGAAAGAGTTCAACTTGAGTAAAATAAGGCTGTGACAAAAGAAACATAAGAATTTCTCAATTGAGAGGCGAGAAAGGGTGAGCTATTCATTTCATGTTTGGAGCCGATCAAGAGGCCTCCAGGTTATTTCGTGGGGTAATGTGAGCCCTAAAATAGCAACATACATGAAATTATCCTTATTAAATTATCGATCGATTTTATGAGTTAAAAAGCAAGAGTTTTAATATCACCCTATATATGATAACATATTTTAATATTTTTACTTTTAAGATAAAGTAAAAGTTTAAAAAATAAAAACATAGGCTTCTCATAGCAGAATACAAAGTCTGTATATTTGAAGTTTCCAACAATCATTATATAATAATGATTTACTTTGTAATGATTTGTAATAATTCTTCAAAAATATAAAACTCTTGGAAAAAGAAAATCTAACATGGAGTTTCTAGTATAATTTATTTATTTAAATATACAAACTTGTAGTTATTTTATACACTTAAGAATTATATGCACTTGAAATCCGATATTTTGCTACATCTGTAAGGCCATAAAGAATCCAGTAAAATTTAGAATAACCAAAACCTTCAATTCTAATTTTAAACAATTATATATTATTTTGGCACTATTCAATGTATAATTTTAAATGAAATCTTTCTTCTAAAAACTGCATTTAGACTAAACTAGCCTAGTTCACATTTTTTTTTAAATATTTAAGCATTTATTCTGGACATTCTAAAATTTAGCTCACACTTGAAAGTTATCGCAAATATAATGGAAACGAAAAAACCTACAAAATCTATAATTTACACACTTATCTTTCAAAATGAAATAATTTTTTTCTTCAATATTTCAGTTTCAAAAATATAGTATCTCTAAGATCTCGTTCCACTTTCACAAATATATTTATTTTCTAATAAAAGATATTTTCAATGTTATACCGATGCTAGGGTTTAAATAATCGCACAAGTTTTTTTTGTACTTACTCGACTTAATTTTTAATCAAGATATTATTTTACTTTACAGAAATTTATGCATATTTCACTATACACAAAAAATTTACATTTTCAAAAATTGATTTTAAAGTTCTTCAGGCACTCAAAGATATTTATATTGATTCCTTAATATTTTAATTTGTAACAATTATATTAAAATATTAATTGGCCAATTTCGGGAAATTTAATTAACCCGTTTTATTAATTTAAAATACTAATTTTTGAGTATTTACGCTATTTTTGTAAATGACCGATACTTACAATAATTAATGTTTATTATTTTTGTTTCATTATTTTATTTAATTTCAAAGTTTTCAATTTTCTAAAACTAAAACATTTAATAGTTTGTATAATAATATATAGTATATATACACATAAAATTGCATATTATTTTATTATAACTAATTTTGAGAAAATTTCTTACATATATATTGTGAAAAAAAAATTATTGAAAATACATTATAGACATATATAAGTACTAAATAAAACAATTTGAAATCAAGTTGACTCAAATACATGTAACATTTTTATGGACATCGAGTTAAGATTGAGAAAAGTTTTGAATACACATTAATTACAACACCAATAACAACATCAATGACAATAAGAAATTTAAAAGAAACACACACACACATATACATAGAATGTAAATTATTTAATACATCAATTAAGTACAGTTAACAAACAACATTGACGTAATAACATTAAACGAAAGAAATAAATACATTAAAATCAAGTCAATCAAATTAATCCAATAAAACCTTGTTGATCGCAGCTCAGTACATCTGATGTTGATGTTGATGTCGTTGATATTGACAACAAATATTGGTATATGTAAGTCCCTTATATGTGCATAAGGACATGCGTATATGTGTACACACACACACACACACATATGTATGTAACGCACTAACTGCGTTAGCAAGCGCCGGAACACAGTCGGAACGTAACGAGGCAACGACGTAACAACGTAAAGACGCAACGTCACGACGTTAGCGAGACCGCGTATATAACTACAATCGAGCAACGTCCGACACGGACTAAAAGCTGGCAGGCATACGATGTCCTTGCCAACACTAACATCGTAGTTGTTCACGTCAACGATGTCTTCGTCAACGACAACAGCATCGTTGCTCTTTTCGGCAACGTGTTGCCTTCGTCGGGGCGTTCGGTTATTGTTCGCTGTTGTTGTTGTAGGTCTTTGTATCCTGCCAGGATTCGTCAGTTGGCTGGCATATAAAGCGGCATGTGTAAGCGAGATGGCAAGCTCAGTTGAAATTCCCATGCAATGAGCACTGCTGATGACGATGATAATGATGATGATAAGGATATTGTTTTTAATAATAATAATATTGCTGCACGCACCTAAACAGCCTTTATATATAATATTATATAATAAATAGTACATATTAACAAGGCGAAGCCAGCGACTTGAGCTCACAATATGTCTTAGCAATTAGCCTAGTTTAAGGGAATGTTTTTCGAAAAGAAAATATATGGGGTTGTCTAAAGGCACCTACACAACAGAGGCCAGTCTAAATCAAATTGACACCCACACCCACACACACGTACACACTCGTGCATAAGAATTTTGCCAAGTATCAAAAGTGTTACAAAACATTTAGGGGATGCTTTTTGCACATTTAGAGACTTGCGCAATGGGTAGCCTAACGGTAAGCGCGCCTAAAACTATACATACATCCATTCATACGAATTCGTACGAATGGCACCTTCACCTATTGGTTCCTACCCAAAAAACAACAACAGCAGCAACAACAAAACCCGGGAAAAAGAAGAACACGTGCTGCACATTGTTGTTGTTGTTGTTGTTAGGAGCCATAGAGCTTCGTACACACACACACACACTCACATAGAATAGGGGCAGGCAATGAATCTTAATGGCGCCACACGCAGATAACCCAAAGTGACAAAACGTAGGCACTTTCAACATATTTTCCCACAGTTTTGCATTTTGGTTGTGGAATTTTTAATCAAACGCATTTTAATCATGCTCGTCATAATGATGATGATAATCATGATACTTGGTTGCTGCTGCAATGAGCTAGCTCATAACATAAAGGCGATTGTTGCAACTTTACTATAACATTATGTTTTATATACGCAAAACTAATTAATTATACAAATTCCAATAAACGTGCTCGTGTATGCACGGATTTTTCGATTAGGTCAGTTACTGCAATTAAAATATTTAGGACATGACACTAAAAATGGCATATAGATTAATATTAGAAAATGATGTAACTAAAACCCTAAGCTGTGTCTGTTTATAGATATTATAGGAAATATAGTTCACAGTGTATGTATGTATTTAAATATTTTAATAATAAAAATAAAATATATAAATATAAAAATAAAAAATAGAACAGACGCCATTTGTAGCAGACGTTTTCTACAAATATACTCCAGCGAATTACTTTGCGACCGAACAGAATTGGATTTGAACTAAATATTTAAAAATGTAAAAAATTTCAAATAGAAAATTTCATATAGACTTCTATAGACTAGCATTTATTTTTATAAAATAAATTGCTATTAAGTATTTGATGGGCTTTATTCCAAACTGCTTAACATAACCTCGGGTAACGAATGAGCCATGTTCGTTTGGCTCGAAAACTATAGGATCTAGAGTCACCAAAACCAATTGATGTTATTTTTATTTACAGAAGATGAAGTTTGTACAATTTTTTTGTGATATCTTTCGCCGTTTCACCACCGTAAGACATTCGATTAACGACCAAAACCACTTGACTTGACTTAAAACATGGCTAAGATAAACGTGACGTCTATTTGCATCAATTTAATAAAAAATCAACCAAATTTTAACCGACTTCAAAGAAAATTCTAGTCAAATATGTAGAAAATAAACAAAGCGTTTCGGTGTTTCGCTTTCGGTAGGATGATTGTCCCACCGATGCAAGCTCCCACACTCTGTAATTTTCATGACATTAAAATTCCTGCAAAATATGTGACTTTTATATTTTTATTGAAATCGGTTAAAATTTATCTATAGGTGTTTATATCCACTAAAGTCGACTAGAAAGGGAAACTTACCAGAGAACGAACGTCCCAAGATCGGTGCGCACCGTTGGTGTACAAACGCCAAGGCAAAAGAAAAGTCTACAATAAAACACACACAAGTACCAAAACCTAAACAATTTCAAATGTGTCTCAACGACGATATATTCAGGGTCCAAATGGATGCCGAAGTTCGCCGAGAGGTACGAATGTTAATCTTAATAGGGCTAAACGATAGTTTGGAAATGCATTTGGGTCCCAATTACAATACACACAATCGTGAGGTTTCTGTGGAATGAAATCTTGTCTATCCTTCTAGAAATATAACCAAATTCCTCTTTTTTATTTCACTTTTAAATATAATTGAAATATTCGTCAAAGTAATTATTTCACGTCGTAAAATTATTATCGTTAAGAGGACGGTTTCTTCAAAATGCCAGAAGAGTAAGGCCAACGAAACATCAGATTTTGATTTTATAAATTTTCATTAATATTTAATTTACCAACTTAAACTTGCCAAGTATTTATGCATTAACAGATAAGATAATATTTTCTATAGCTAGAATAATAATGTTCTGATCTATTTACACAAAACTTTTTTTATGTTAATTAATTTAGGCAATAACAATAAATAAAAATAATCGTAAACTAAACAGTAAATAAAAAGAAAATATAATTCTATATATATATATACATATTGTTAAGCAATTCCCGCATGAATTAGCTGATTCATACGGGACGCGACCACAGGTTGCGGATAGTGGAACGGGATGCAGATATGTAGATTGGCTGCGAATTAAATAAGCAGTCCCGGACAATTCAGCAACCTCGAGAGAGTCTCAAAGGGTTTTTTTTGGGAACTCTCAATAAATTCTGAGTGTCAATGATTCTTGAAGCGACATGACGAGTTTTGGCGCCATTGTAATAACCAATTGCAACTTTCGGCGTCTGTTTTCCATGTCAGGTGCGGCTGCAGCGGGCGTCTGCTGACAGTAAGCAGCAAATAATGTGGACTTGACACCTTAAGAAAATTATCCACCAGTTCGTTATCCCGCCAACGTATATGCTGGATGCGTTGGGCCAGTATCCCGACCGTAAAACTCCAATACTCATAAAACGAATCACAAACACCTCGGATCAAACAATAGCAAAAAGTTGGCGATCTTGGGAGAGCAGCGTGGAATGAATTGCGCAGTATCGCCTATAACAGATGGTGTTGGAAGGAGTTTGTGTCCGCTCTATGCCCCACATAGGAGCGTCAAATTTAACTTCATTAGTTTTTTGTATTACTTTGCAGTTTAATTTGACAAGGAATTGAAAAAAAATTGCGACTTTTACAAGGATTTTATTTCATTGAATTTTTAGCTAATTAATTGCCATTTATATTTTAAGACTTGTATATTATTCAAAAAAGAATAAAATTTTGCCTTTTCTTAAATTTGCCATTTCAGTGTTTTATTACCTGTCTCTTCTTTAACCCAGAGAAAAACTCCTATAGTGGGGCAATTTGTGGCTCAAAGTGTCAAAGTGTAAATGCCGCTTTTAAAAATTCAATAAGCAATATGCAGGACAATAGGAAACCAACAAATACAATAATTGATATAGAAGTCATTACCTCGAAAGTAAAAGGACTGCCCAAGAATTAAAAGCATTGAATCTAATGGAGAAATTAAAATATTACAGTTGCCAGAAAATTTCAATTCAAGTTGCCAAATTAATCCCCCATTCTGCGGGATTTTACCGATTTTGTAACTATTATAAAGTTTAAAATGTGATTTAAAATTACAATATTGATAATGTCCAATTTTTCTTGTAAAAACCTTAAAGGGAATTTAAGTGTATTTTTTTAAATATAACATATAGATACGAACGTAAACGTATTTATCATCGCAAAATATTTTTTCTACTGCATATCCCGTGTTTTCTTTCTGGTAATATTTTGTTTGTTACGAAGATTATCATCAGATGCACATATCTAAAAGATGCACATATCTAAGTGCGTTGAAATATCTCAAACGAAAGAAAAAATTTCGTATTTTTTGATTGAAACTTTTCACAACAAATATTTATTAGTGGAATATACCAGTTTTTTGAGGTTGGCTTTAACCCGTTAACGTGTTGAATGGCCATATTGAAACGATGATTGAAACAAACGATTTTTGAAGTACATGTGTGGGATTAAATGCCATATATCCAAATGACTTGTTACCATAATTACGAGAAGATGATTTTTTTTTTTAATTTTCGACTGTAACTTCTGTTCTAATGCTTGAAAATGGAAAAATTTGTATTTTTGTTTATATTATAATATTAATTTTCTCAGAAAAAATACGCAATCCACTATACCTAATCTAGTATACATCTTGTACCTGTAGACATAAGGCAGAAGTGGAAAAATAGCGATTTATCGACTTCTCAATTAATTTCTATATTAAATAATAAAATTTAGAATGACTTTTCTTTGAGGCTGAAAACAAACTAACTTCACTACCAGGGGTTACTACCCCTTACTTATAATTATTTGTCATTTATCTTGTGCTTTATGTCCAACAGATATCAACTTAACCGAAAATGCTGCAGTATCTAAACGCTTTCTGAACGCTGGACTAGAACCCATTTGATGTTTGTTTGATCAGTCCCAGTGTAATTTGTGTCCTTAGATTTATTAAAGCTAATCGTTTGCCTTAACTCAAACCCAAATATTTGAAAGTAAAACGACAAAATACTTCCAACATGTATTAAATTTTATATGCTGTGATTCAGTCTTTATTTGTACAGAAACTACGCATATATCTAATTCGTACTAAAACTGTTTGTGCGCAAAAAAAGATTGTAAAGTATTACAGAAAGACAATATAAATCAGGGCACGTCAAATACAACCAACTGGCAAAAAATAAAGAAAAAGCTAAAAACAATTAAAAGATAGAAATACAAAAGTAAATGCCTCCCAATTAGGCAAGCTTTAATCCAATTATGTAATGTAGGTGGGAGCCAAAGGACTGTTTCCTGTATCTGTATCTACGTGAAGAGCTGCCGCCATCATATTTCCCAATTTAAAACACACACATACGTTTTTCCAAAAAAAAAACTCTATTATTTGGCCTTTCCTTGTCTTATTTCCACCATTCTTTATTTTTTTCTTTCATTTTTTATGCACATTGGTCTAGTTGATATTCCATAACAACGGAAATGCAAAAGTTTTTACTCATTGCAAAAAACAAAACGCAAAACTTTGTTGTTTCTTTTGGCAATTATGTGCTTAAATCAAAAAAAAATGAAAATAGATAGGACTGAGTAAGTTCAAGGCACCGAAAGTTGTGTACTCTAGGGACTACAATTTTTTTATCGATATAATTACTTTTAACAAATATGTCGTAAGGAAATGATAAATTTAAGTGCTACTACTTAAAGAGTAAAAATCGTCTTTCTCAAATGATTTGTTTAATAATATTTAAATAGATTGATATCGCTGGCAAAAAACGCTATTCGCCTAAAGTTACAAACGCCAGAAACATGCGCTTTTCAATCTAAATTGAAGAATATTTAGATTTCGTGAGAACACCTGGCACTGGCAATCTTCTTCGGATTTTTATTAAAATCGCAGTGCAGAATGTCCAGGGTTCAAAGTAATGTGCAATATGAGATTAAAGCATTAAAACTTTCCCAACTATCTAAGCTGAGTTTTCTAAGACGCTACCCCTGCATGTTCACACCAGTGAATACCCTTACCGTATAACACTGTTCCAAAGGCTTGAACTTGAGTTGACTTTAAAATATCCAGTGAATAGACACTCAAAAATATTCCAGGATCAACTTTTGAATGAATCATTTTTATTTTTTCTTATGTTTAATGTGAAGAAGCTGTACTTCATGCGTATTCATACTAGCACATATTTTAGATTTGTTTTTTTTTATATAAAAATATTAATTCCAGACTAAGATTTTTAGTATATACTTTTTATATTGAAAATCCAAGTTTCTTGTTTACCATATAGAAGAGAAGTAATTATTTAAACTATCGAAAGTGCTACAGTGATCGTCTTGGGTTCAATTGTATTGTAATTGCAAAATTTTGACTAGCGTTTTTTATAGTAAATCTTCATAACTTTTAAATAGACCCAATCAAAAAATTGAAATAATAAAATAAATAAATAATATAAGTGGCACAAAAATTTTTAAATGTTTGAATATTTGTGTTTTTATACACCCACTTCCAACTGAAAAACTTTTAAGACAAAATCCCATGCGCCCTAAAAACCTTACGCAGAGATAAGCCTCAATCGATTTAAAATCTTAAATTTGTTCACACATTTAAAGCCCTTTAAATCTAATAAACTCTTCAATTAAACCGATCTTAGACATAGAATTTGGTCATTTTTTACTCTCGTGCGCAATGGTAATGACCATATATTAAAATTCTTGATGAAAAACTTATGTTATTCGTTTGTATGGACACTATATGATTTTCATATAGGCAAATGGGAAAATATCCCTTGTACTCTTTGAATTATTTGAGCTTTCAGAACCAAAAAAAATATGTGTGAATCAAACCAAAGCATTTCAAAGAAAGTTGCAAAAAAAATTAGTACATTAAGCCTAATAGAGTATATATCTACAAAGCATAAAAAAAAACCTTACAAATAAACCTGAAAGAATAGCGTACGTTATACTTTTTTAAATCATGGCGAAACATGCATGCAAAAGTATCTCATATATACTTTTTTAAGTATTTTTTTTTTACTCGATTGTTGTATGTGCACGGCACATGAAACATATGTGACGACGACCGTGCCTGCACCTCTGTTGGTAATTTGTTTAATTTGCTTGCCTTCAAAAACTCAACCAAAAAAAAAACGAAAACTGAATAGAATAAAAAATAATGGCGTAGTGCCATATCTTTAAAGGCCCCACAACGGTCGTGAGGCCTCTTAGGCAATGGTTCGGCTGGGCCAACGTGAATATGAAACTAAACCGCCGCCAAACGGAAAGGTACAAAACTAAGCTAAAACTAAATTAAAATATTTAAAATTTTACTCAAAGTTTTATCAATAAAATGCATACAAAAAAAAAATAAAAACAAAAATCCAAATCAATGCTTGGCTGGCAGCAGTTTGCACTTGTTAGCTGCAAATAAGATAAGTATCTTGTGGATAGTTCGTATCTGTGCATGTTCATGTAAGTATGAGTGCGCCTGGCTGCATTGAGCATATGTGCAAGGCAAGCAAACTCAACCAACAGCTACAAAATTCCAGAGTCGCATTTCCAACGCTTGGCTAGATGACAGCAATTGAAATAAAATATCAGCAATACTCAAGTCTTAATATGCCAAACAGCAAGGGCGACCGACAATTTAGCAGACACATCGGTCCTTGACATCCACCCGCAAGTACCATGAGCTACGAGTACTAACTCAAACTTACATAACTTGTTTAAAAATCACTTTGCTAATAATGTGGCCAACGGCTGTTGGCTGCTGCTGATTCCTCTTAAATCCAAAACCTTTTGCAAACTCAGCGAAAAATAAAAAATAAATACTGTATGGCAATAAAAAAATAGACAACTCGAGAAATTCCGAGTAAATATAATCAACACCTTATATACAAACATATAGTTACATATATAATAAATAATTCAATACATTGAAAGCCATGGCAAGTGAGTGCACTGCATTTTTTGTGAACATCAGCAATTGTCTTATTTCCCTTATTTCCTCCTCATCTTTCTCATCTTTTGTGGCATAACCCCAGGCATCCGTCGCAAGTGTTCGCTTCATTTGAACTCAACTTAGACACTTGGCTAATCGAGAGCGGCCATCTTTTTGGCAAATTTGTTACAAACCGATGATAATGAGAGAATTGTTAAGTAGACACTTGAAATTTGCAGATATGCAGACCTGAAGCTGCCCTTCGTGTAGACCGAAAAAAAACTGGCTCGCAAAACTTTAATTACGTTTTCACTTTGAAACTCGTACCTAAGCACTTTACGCATAATTGAGCTAATTGTATCTACTCAACTCTTGTTTCCACCAACAAGTGTACCAAATATTTGTGGTTTGTGTGTAATGCGATGATGTAAGTGGAAAATAAAGCCATTTGAGAGCATCGATCAGGGTAAGAAAAAAAAACTTGGTAACTATTTTAGAGGCAGGGACCGACAGTGTGGTACTTCTTTACAAATCTAAATCCCTCGCCTTCATCAATATACCTTCTTGCAGTGTAAGCATTAAAGAGCATTGTAGGATTACAAGAAATTGCCAAGACTGGAAATTATTTGTGACAACTCTGGTAGATAACTAGCAGCCGTACTTTTAATTAATTTATTATAATTTCATTTTTTTCAAGTAACCGTCAGTAGCCGCCAGTACTGGTCTAAGTTAGACCTCAAATTCCTCTCCCACTAACTTCACTGTCTCATGAATTTAACAAAGGCATATCATCATAGTCACTAATGTTTTAACCGAGATCTAATAAGTACAACCCAGTAATTGCAATTAGTTCATGGCTAGTACTATTGATTATTCTCACGGAATTTCTCAATTATGTTTTTCAGGAACAGAACCAACACCATGTAGTATTAGCTTCTAAAAAGTGCATTGTTGTCAATACTTTCGTTGTGATCTACTTTATTCGATAGTTGGAGCCTCAGCACCTTTTTACACTCAGTTTTTGATTTCCTTTTTGCTGAAAAGCAAAATCTATACAAATATTTGGGAGCAACTCTCTATAACATTTCTAAAAAGATATTAACCAGTAACACAACACCCCAACTAAAAACTAATTTTTCAAATTGCTTTCTTTTTTCTAAAATTATTAAAAAAATGTTCAAGCATGCAATATCCTGCAATCTACTGAATCAATGTTTGCGATCGCTGGTCATAGCATCAATAGTGGATATTAGTACATCATAGTAGAACGAAAATGAATTCAAGAAACAAAAATATTATTGCTATATGTATAATTCTATCATGGTACTTGACGATTTGTTTTGTTAGCGCTGCTAAGATCGTGGCGAAATCAGAGCGTGGCCGGCCAGAGAATGCAAAAATTATGCATGCGTATGTGCATTTTGTGTAAAAAACTGTTCTATACCAGAGGCATTGGTTGAATCCAATTCGTGTTTATGATCTATCCGAAACTGTATTCGCAACTGTAAATATATCTTTGTAAAACTTATATTCGGCACCCTGAAGAGAGATCTAAGTGTTACCGAAATATATTTAATAATATTTCAAAAGTTTAAGCAAAGATAATAAATAGATTAAACAGTGTTTGTAATTCTATTATGTTCTTCCAATGAACAATATTGAAGCAAAAAGTCGAATTAAAACGAACACAACTAATCAACATAAACGGTATTAGGAAATTCGCTCATAATAACGCCAGACTACAAATATCATTAACGTTCCAGTACAAACTAAAACAATTTGGTTCACAACTTCTAATCCATCCTATGCCCGTACCGAAATTCTATACATTTTCGATCTCCGTAGCACTTTATAGTTGTTCAACTCAATTTATTTCGAATACATAAAATTGTACTCTAAGAAGTCTGAATTAACACAACAGCTAACCTATACTAG
This sequence comes from Chymomyza procnemis, assembly GCA_035046065.1. NCBI lineage: Eukaryota > Metazoa > Arthropoda > Insecta > Diptera > Drosophilidae > Chymomyza > Chymomyza procnemis. The sequence goes on along the minus strand of JAWNOJ010000023.1, from coordinate 922,786 downwards.
GACAAAAAGGACAAGATACTTATTGCCAAAACTAAATTTAAATTTCTTCCACTTAAGATTCTTTTTAACAATCAAATTTGGCAGTTTTGAAGCCAAACAATGATGAGAACTTCACAAAAATGTTGAGGATCTAATTAAAAAGGCAGAATCCGAATTTACGTTTTGATTTTTATAAATAAAAGTTATCGATTCGAAAATCACTAAAATTAAGTTGATATTATTTATTTTATTTTGCACCCAAAGGTAATAAGGGTACCAGTTGGGGCTAGCAGAATGTAGTTCTTTCATATGGTGAGAATCAATCATACATACAAATCGAATTGTCGTTCTACCAATAAACGCTTTTTATATAGTGCAGTGTGTTCAAAAGTTGTTACGTTCGAAATTTTTTGTTTCACATTTCCCCAAATACATTTTTGAGTTTATTCCAAAAGCAAACATTTTCTTTGGAAAAGTAAAAATCCGACAAGTTGTGAAAAGTTTAATATAAGATCTATAAGAAAGTGAATTCAGTTAGTACCCATTACTCTCGGCTTACTCCTTACGCCAACAATCAGTAGAGTAAACATAACAAAAAGTGTATGATTATATAGATATCTATCGAACGAATTTAAAGTTAACACGTATTGTAAAGACGCAAAGGCAATACCATTGGGAGTACACTACGAACAACAATCAACAATGCCAAATTGGGAATGCCTTTTAGCCTTTTTGCTAGTGTGAAAATCAATAAGCCGAAGCTATTTGCTGCTCCGTGCCGTAGGGCAAGTTTATGCACATTTAATTGAATAATTGTTGGGCATGCCAGACACGTACGCATGCAAGACCAAATGAGACCGGACCTGATCACGATACATACTTAATGTAACGCATTTAAAAACAATGCACAAAAAATGCATTAAAGAGTTTAGTTTAATTGGTACATTTTGTATAAAAGTTGTCAATCTTTGCAAGCTACGTTTAGCTTAGGGACTGCGTCAAGACAACGCTGGCCTGGTTAGTGAATCTAACAATTGTTCACACCTGCTGGAGTTGAAATTTATGCGCAACATCAAATATTCGCTAAATCTTATGGCCAGAGCGAAACAACCGATCAAACTGTATAGACTTACCATTCCCAAGCGGCACATCCATTTGCGTTGTCATGTGTTGATGCTGTTGCTTTGTTGTCAACGTTGTGGACAATTTATTTGCATGCGTTGTTGTTGTTGTTGTTGGCGCTGTGACTGTGGTCAACGCGGATGCTGCTTCCGACTGCTGTTTGTTGTTATTGGAGTTGTTGCAGCCGTTGCTGGGCAGTTGTTTAATAGCCTGTACTCCGCTATTGCCAATAGCCAGAGTAGTAGAGCTTTTGCCCAAACGCAAAATAGTCGCAGACGTTGCTGCAGCAGTCGAAGCTGGAGCATTTGCCGCTGTTAAGGAGCCACTCTTTAAATTGTGCAGAGTAGTGGCAGGGCTAACCAAGCTCACACCTTTGGGCATTTTTGTGGTGCGCGTCACGCTAACAACGTGCGGTGACTGGGAGTGCGCATTCTCGTTTGTCAGCGCAACAGCATTTGCTGCACCCGTACCTACTGTACTGCCGCCATTTGAGTTTCGTATGACCAAAATGGATTGGGATTTCTCTAAGCGTTTTAGTGTTTGCAAAACAAATGGCGATTTGCTATCATTGCTTTCCGAGCTAAGGCTGCGTGATGCCTGCAAACAAAATGTTCAAAAACAATATATATGCATTTATTAAGATTCAACTCTTCTCTCACATGTTTAAGCATAAATGGACGTTCGATGACCTTGGTTGCTGTTGTTGTGACTGTTGTTGTAGCCGCTGGTGTTGGTGTTGCGCTACTGATTGCTGCCTTATTGCCTCCATTTGTGTTCAATGTCTGTTTAATGGCTACACTTGCACCTGCTACTGTTTCTGCCCCTGTGGTCGTGTTCTGTGCCTTTAAGACGCTATCCAACTGGCTGGCATTAATGGGTGTATGCAGTAGTATCGTATTGCTGCCATTGCACTCCTTGTACGCATTGTTACTGCCGCCATTGTTCGCAACTATGGATATACTTGAGGAACTCGCATTTGAGGATGTTTGTAATATTGTTTTACGCGCTACTGTTGTTGTTGTGGGTAGCTGGTTGAGAGTAATGGCAGTTGATTTTTCCTGATGCAGCTGATTGTTTTGTTGTTGCTGTTGTTGCTGCTGCTCACTCAGCAAACTGAGTATATCCTGCTTATTTTGTATAATTATTTGACCATTTTCATTGCGTGTTCCCCGCAACAATATGATGTTACTGCTATTCTTCGCTAGCTTCGATTGTTTTTGTTGCTGGAGTTGCTGCTGTTGCATGGCCTCGATTTTAAGTTTGGCCGAGCGTAATGACGATGCGTTGAATTTGCTTGAAGTTGCTCTTGATATGGGGGTCGTAAACACAGCTTCATTGCATTTGCTACTACTAGGCTGTATTCCGGTTCCCGTTGCTGCTGCTGCTGCTGCTGTTCCCGTGCCCGTTACTAATGCTGTTGGTGTGGCTGCTGATGTTGTTTTTGCTGCAAGGCTTGGGCTAGTCTTCTGGTTTTCTGTAAATAATATTGTAGTAAACAAATAGAACATGAAATAAATGCATAACTAATAAATCATTTAGCAACAACAACGCCCAGGTCAACTGACAAGCCTCATCACAGCTACTTTTAAAAGCCTCTTACCACATAAATCCCATATCAATAACCGGAAATTTATTACTTTACATTGTCAACTATCGTACGCAAAGTGGAAAACAAGCTACGCGACAAGCATTGTTAACGCAGCATTTGGGCTCTGCTGGCATTAGAAATCGACAGGCAGAGCATAGAGTCTATTGTTGCACTTTTTGCAAGAATGCCAAAAAAAAAAATAAGATCGTTATACGAAAACTAAAACTAAAAAAAAAATTGGTACACAGTCTGGGCATATTACGTATACGCGCGGTCAGTGGCTTAAACTTGGCGTCCATTTTGTTTGCTAACAATGGCAATGACGCTGCTTATGTGGTGCGGGTCAAACGCTAAATCAAGCCAAAGACGACATATTTATGGCACACACTCACACGCGCTCACACACATAGTCTACTGTGCAACCCCTTACAAAACGAACAAAAAAAAAAAGCAAAGAAACGCAATAAAAGTGCAACAAACAGCGACAACACAACAAACAGAAGGGTACCATATAGGGGCAGGGTAGAAGGTGGCACTTTAGATGAGGTCTAAAAGTGTCGGGCCATGCATGCGTTGCCAAATATAGACTCCAAGGCTACTGCTAAAAGAAAGAAAGTGCGCGCCGGAAACATTTAAACGTTGCTTAACATTTGTCCAGTGCTGCAAAACACTTCGAATTCCCTTTCTCTCATTTTCGCACACTAGCAGGAGGCAGGCATAGACAAACAGTCGCACACGTACACCTTCCCACACACACACACCCCCACAAGAGTGTGTGTGCTGTTTGTTTTGAAAACGTGCGGGTCATAATTAGCTGATGCCAAAAGAGCCCACTGTTCACTGCTTCTTCTGCCAAGTGTGTTGGTGAAAAGCTTGCCGTCACCAGGCCAAAACCAACCAGCTTAGCTCCCCATTCATTTGGGGCGTTCATACTTCATTGTAATGTACGGCAAGGCATAGGACAACAATTGGCGACAACACATGTGCAGCACATAGGCCTATGACCACTCGGTGCTCCACAGTGGCAACAACTACAAGGGTTACTAACAATGTATGACCAGAGCGATATATTTCGCTTAGGACATAAAACACTTTGGGCTTCGGGTTCTGAAGTTTAGCATATTTTTGTGTTACTCGCGGCTTTTGATGAGCAGGCCAACCATAAAACTTGTGCGCACAGTGGTCTGAATTATGAAAAAACCGGGCTTTTGCAGCAGGGTCACTCAACTGACACATGAAATAATGTAGTGCTGACATGACAAAGCCTTGCTTGTTTGGCTATGGTCTATTAATAAACTAAACAAGTTGTAACTTTTCATTTAATTAACAACACAATTTTGTGTCGAAAAAACCATAGTGCTATTATCATGTAGCATTCGTAGCTGCGTTTTACTACACGACAACTATAGAATAAGTTTTGACTGCTTCACAACAACGATTTTTTATATTTATTATTATTATTTTTAAAGGCACTAAACGAATTCCTGAAGGGCTTTGGTAGCGAACCGAAAGTAAGATAGGTGGTTCGATTCCACTCTGCAGCTGTGGCATAACTAGCAAATAAAACCTGAATTAAAGTGCCAATGTAAATTTTTATTAATATACAATAAGATATGCCTTTGGAACGATGAGAGCATTAGCCACAGGGAATTAACTTATTTTATTAAATCTGATTCCATATGCAACATATTTATGCACTTAGAAAGAAAATTCAAATATTTTTGTGCACAACGAGTTAAGAGTGTGAAACTTCAAAATTAAATGTATATGGAAGTGGGACTAAGAATCCTCAAAATCAAGAAAAACACAAATATCTTAAATGTTAAGAAGTATAAACCATAAAGTAAATAAAAAACAAACTTTAAAACCAAAAAATTCTATTATTTATGAAATTTTTTAGAAAAATAAAGTTTTTATGTAACCAAATAAATATAGATGTCGCAAGGTTTGTTATCTATTTGCGTAATTGGGCATCAATTTACAATTGCAATCTTAATGAATTTAAAATGTACATAAGTAGCTATAGGAGTTACCAATTTTGAACATCTCTGCTAACCGAGAAAATGTTATTTAGTATTTTTTTTTTTTTTAATTCGACTCTAAATAACGCATGTCACCAAATTCGGATTATAATTATCCAAATCATCAGTGTTTGGCGTTAAATAAAACAATTAAAGTATAAAGTAGGAAAAGTCCAAAAGCAGCCGACTTCACAGTCCTGCACTCGCAAATATCGCAATATATATTACGGGTTACATTATTGGTGCACTGTAATGTGGTATATGTGCATAAAAGGAATGCGTAGATAAGAGTAAAAAGTATAAAGTCGTCCATTACAGCTTAGAAAAACAGGTTGTTTACATTAAAAAAAACATTGAGTGATCATCCCTCAACGCCCTTAAACCTTATTTTAAGCGGACAACAAAACAATATCTTTATATCATTTTTAATATAGTTTTCTTAATAAATCAAAATCAATATTACTTTTACGATTTTCGGTTCTCCGACAGCATTAAAAAATATATCTCCGAAATTTTGAGTACATTTACAAGCATTTTGTCACACTGTCCAGAAGCAACTTTCTCACATGCACACACACACACACACACATACACACACACACATACACACACACACGTACGCAACACACATAAAGAGTCGAGCTAAATGGGTAATCGTATGTATTGCATACCAAAGAGCGCAACACAAAATTGAAGGTGTGCTTTTGTAGGTAATATTGAAAAGAAATGCACGTAGCGCAGCCCCAATAGTCTCGTGAAAACTAAACAGAACCAAACTAATTGAAAAACCGATACGTACGTATCGTAATCAAAGCGCGCACTTATCTGTCAGACAGCGTAGCAGTTAAGTTAGAAACAGATAACATCCATAGATATGATGACGCACCTGGCGTTGTTGCTCTTTGGAGGAATGTGTTATTATTAAAGATACACTTACGTCCATGTTGATTTAGGCGATAGTTTTCCATTTGGCCCATACGCTAGGCTTGCTTCCGATTGCTAGCCAAAACCAACAATAGGAACTGCGACGGGCACTGGGACTATGAGCTAAACAACTAAAGTTGGGCACGTTTTCCATGAAACTTTTTGCACCTTGACCGAAAAAACAAACAAACACTTTGGGGACCGTCATGCAAATGTAATTGTCACATTTAAAAGCAGCAAAGGTGCTGTGCATTAACTTAAATACTTTACGAAAATTGCCATTTTGTGGCCGAAAATTTGGCTCACGATATTTGGGACAGCAGCGAAAAAAATGTAAACAAATCTTTTTCACGAATGGGAATATGCAAGCGCGTTTCGTTTGTAATTTTATGCACAATGCTTTGCTATACCATTACACTAAGTTGAAAATCAATGCAATTGCATTAATACTTTTAAAATAATTATACAAAAATAATGCAAAATATTTTTTTATATCTTGTATTTTGCTGAGTTACTTCAAAACTATGACTGCACAAAAGTGACTCTAAAACTGTATGTGTTTTGCTGTGAGTGCAAGAGAGAAAAACATATATGCAAACTGTGTGTATACACTGTTCGATTATATCGATAGATATGTTTGATGAAAGCGAAATAATGTACACTCCGCGACTCATAGTAAAAAGGTTTATTTGAAATAATTTCAGTATTAATAAAAAATAAATGATTCTAAAATAGAAACTAATTGAAACCGGCTATGTGCAACAGCTGTTTACCAAAATTCAACTCTTTGCAGCACTGCATTATCAACAGCGTTGCCACATGCGGCTATAGAAAAGAGCGTGCCTCAAAATGCGTTAACTACAACAAATAATATAAATTTGTTTTAACTCAAAAGCAAAATATGCATCTTGATAAGTTTTTTTTTTGTTATTTTATTCTTATTAAAAACTAAAGACACTGACCATGTGTAACAACTGTTAATTACCATTCAACTCTTTGCAGCACTACATTTTTCCATATGTAGCGACAATACCGCGCGTGCTTAAAACATAAGTATAAATCAACTATAGAAAAAATTTAAAATTTTTTAACTCAAAACCAAATAATTGTGTTAATATTTTTCATTGAATATTGTTAGCTGTGTTATCAGTTTCAGCTCATTATAATTATTACGTTTTTATGACTGACGCTGAATGACAATAACAGTGCGCAACAGCTGTTAACGCAATTCAAACGCTTTGCAGCACTTCATTTTCAGCAGTGCTGCCATATGTGGCTACAATAAAGCGCGTGTTTAAAAATGTGCGTATTGTGCGTAATAAGAAAATATTGAGTACTTCATAAATTCTTTAATGTTATTAATAATTCTTAAATTATATCATACATTAATAAATGTTAATAAAAAACAAAACATTTTTGTTATATCTCACTTTACTTTATTAATCTATTCTAAAAGTTATGCTGAACGATATCCCAAAAGTAAAACAATGACTAAAATTCATTATATTTATTTGAGGCAAAAACAAAACTGTTTAGCAAGTGTGAATTGCAATAGTTGTCAAATTGGCATAGCCATTGAGTGAGCAAATAAAGCCCAAGGTACTTATACTACTCATGATTTAACTTAAAACTGATTTACATACATTAAACGATTTATAATATGTTTCAATTAGATATTTAATTGCTTGTCTAATATTGTTTAAATCCTTTTAGGAATCCCATTGATCTTTTGTATTAAATAAATAAACAACGTAATATTTGAAGCACATAGAAATCCTTTCATAACAGATTTAAAAAAAAATGATAAAATAACGAAAAACTGTCTTGCCATTGTCGATCTCAGACACCACGGTTCCTCCCTTTCAGTCCACACAGAATAATTGTTGTGTCAGTTCCAGTGCCAGTCGGTGCCAGTGTGTAATGTGTCATGTGAACACTGCACAGTGAAACGGAAATTATATACAATATGTTCATGTTTTTTTTTTTATTTTGTTTTTTTTTTTGATAAAGACATTTTTATACTCTTTCAATTCGTTAGTAAGACAACTTTATTTACTTTATCTTAAGTTTCTGAATCACCTCTGAGTCATAGAGTCATACAGAGTTCGTTAAATGCACATGCGTAGGATACGATAAGGATAAACAAGAAAGTTAATATTACCATGTACCATGGTGAAGGATATGTAAAAGTCGAACTGAGAAAAACTAAATATTCTCATATTTTGACGGGCACACTTATATCGTTAGCGTTTGTTTTTATTTTTCATGTACAATAAATAAATAAAATAACAATTGTTCGCAGATGGAAAGAGTAATATTTTCGGACTCTTAAAAAGTTAATTAAACAAGTGGCCAAAAATATTACCAATTTATACAAAAATTCCAGTCTCAAAGCCTGACTTGACAAAGCAACTGCTTTTAAGTAATAAAAATCGTTGAGCTATTTCCTTATAACTACAGAAAATCTAAATTAGAATAGTTGTTTTTATGTTTAAAAATAGTTATTTTGTTGTATTAAAAAAAATAGTAAAGTGTTAATGGTTAAGTAAATATTAAGTTAAAATCAATTCCAGAAGCTGAAACTAAATAAAAGTATTTATTTAACATTTATTTTATAACATTTTTATTGAATTCAATTGTTTTATATTATTTTTTTAATCCGCTCAAAACTAAGAAAATATTTTAGATAAGCAATAAAAATCCATTAAAATGTAATACTAATTTTTAAAAACGACTCTAGTTTGATTTAAAAAAAATAAAATTCAGAAAATGCAGTCCAGAGGAGCATTAAAATGACTGCTTTAAATAGTCCATATATGGGCATCATCTCCCTTGAACAAAAAAAATTTTGAGCTTCTCGCAACAGACATAAGCCGTAGCATAGCCCACATAAAATAATCTAAATAATTGTTCAATCACATTACCACAGCTGAATTGGTCACCGAACTCGCCTTTCATTGTTTTGCATGCTGTGTGGCATGTGGCACCATCTTGTTGAAACCAAATGATAACCAAGTCAAGCATTTTCATTTGGATTAACAACTCTAGCGCTCGCCATTCACAATAACGTAATAAAATAAATTATGAACCGTGTAAGATGATCTAAAAAAATGTATTGTCCCAAAAATTCATTTAATAAAAAGTAGCTAGGCAAAAATTGACTGGTTTTCAATGGCCGAACCGAATTTAGTCAAATTTTGATTGAATTTGTGTTACTCATTTTATTTGTGTGGCCATCGGTAAGGTATTCTTAAACCGATGGTAGGTGCATTTACCTAGCACACGCATAGCTAGCAAAAAAGGTGTTACATTATAAGAAATCTTCTTATCCTAAAGAATCTATTCGGATTCTATATGGATATAACAACTTCTTTTATTTCTTCGTTCTGTTCTTTTTGAACAGCTATTAGTACATATCAAATAGACTTGATTTTTCCAACAAATAGAATCGACGTATTATGCTCCATTTAAATCCGAACAGAAACAGCAGCTCTGGTAAATGAATTTAGAGGCGTTTGCTGTCGGCCCACAAAAATTGTCACTAGTAAGTCATTCTTTTAAAACAGATAAGCGAACACAGAGTTTGTTTATACACACAGATGATATTCATACATAAATATTTTTTGAATAAATTAATAATTGTTTTTACTTACATCGAATGTATTCCATACACACCATCACATGCTGACATGCAGGCATAATCATGAAAAATAAAAAATAATAACAAAATAAAACGTGACTTGCGCTGAGCTTCAAAATTGGCACGTAAATTATGCTACGCGTCTGCCTTCCAGCTCGGTCTCCTGATACGATACCTGAGAGCTTGAAAATACCAGCACGTTTCTACTAAAACATGAAAAACTGGCTCCAATCGTAGTCATTTGATAAGTGCACAATGTATACTATACATATATATGTATATATTTTTTTTAATGACATTTGCGATAAACAGCTGCTCCCTCCCAATTGCGTTGCAGCCGGCACGTTTAAATTTTTATGCATTTTATTTTATTATATATTATAATATTTGATTCTTTTTGTTTATTGGGCCTTTGAACCCAAAAAAAACTTGAATAAAATATATACAATATAAAACAATAACAAGCTAAACATTGTTGCTGCCAAACGATAAAGTTTCGCTTATTGACGACAAATAAGAGTTGATTTCGAGAAAAACAAAAGATTTCAGATAGACCCCGGCTAATGCATGCGATTGCTGTCAACGCCCCCAGAAGGGCAAAGTCGAGACCAAAACGAGATATAAAAAAATCATACATATGTACGAATGAATATCTACTTAAAAAATAGAATTCAATGAGTCATCTTGTATAGCTTTTTTTTAATTAAAAAAATTCCTAACTAAAAATGCCCCTACAACTGTTACTCTAATTCAACAGCTAAAAATCTAAACATAAGCGAGTTCATTTCTTGCATTCTAGTTAAAAAAAAAATTAGCATCTTAAAAATCTCCGCGTACCTCAACGCATTTCGCGGATTCAGTTCTATCGTTTGACCTCAACTTGTCAATTCTTTGATGCCACTACGGAAGACTGAACTCATTGAACTTTGTAATCGCGAGGTTACTGCTGAATATTTCGCTATCGAAAAGTAGTCAGCAAAAGTGAGGTTAGCGTACACCTTACTACCATTCGTGGTTTCAGACAAGGCGACCTTCTATAGTGCGATCTTAGCAATTCTGCAATGGAACAGGTACTTCGAAAATCCCGTATACAACGAACTGGCTTTATTTTGTATAAAAGTGTCCAGCTCCTTGCCTATTCCAAGGTTATTTACATACAGCAGGTGTGTAGCCTCTAAGCGTCCTACGCTTATTCAGGAGGTGACCCCTTTAAATGATTGTCATAAGTTAAGTTAAAGAGTCCGTTGTGTTATATGTACTTCAACGAATTAATACGTTTGCATTGTAAACTATATAACATGAAGAAAATAAAAAAAGGGCGGCTTCAGTTCAAATCAGTTCTTTATTTGTTGCATACATTTTTAGATTTGGATTATGTACACAAAATATTATAGAGATTCGACTTTTTACACTTAGACAACAAGGATAAAAGCTTGTACTTATAAAGTTATATAAATTAAAAAACATTTTGGTAACTAAATGAATACCAAGATATTTTATATTTGTATATCTGGAAGTTTGAGATTGGAAGACACCAAAGCAAACGTTAACATTTAAAATTAATTGCACTTGTCTTATTAATAATTATTTCGATTTTCCACCTGTGAAAATATCTGCGAAAGAATTCTGTAGCTTCTAAAGTTACGGATCTTTTGTATAATGTTACAATGTTATTTCCAAATAAAATAAAAGTTATACATTGACTATGCATTGGAATATTAAGAGTTATAAAATAACGACGAGACTTTCAACAGACGATCGGCAATTCTTGTCTAAAGAGCTTACGAAATGCCACCACAACAGTTGATAGTCCAGATAATCGAGATAATCGAGTCTATTTTTGACTCCTATGGTACAAAGTATTAAAAGTAATTCAGATTTTACAATCCAATAAATTCGTTAATGTGTTTCATAAATTAAGAAAAGTATTTAAAGCTGTACAGATTTCTATTAACTTCTGCGCAATTTATTGTTTTTACACGATTTTAATACATTTTATTGAATGTATGTACATATGTATATTAATATATCATATAATATACATACATACATATATTTATGTTACATAATTTGATATTTTTTGTTCACTATTAAACCTTTTAAACTTTGCTTGTAATAAAATTTTAATCAATATAATGAGACCTTCTTAGCGTACAATATTAAACCCAAGTTGAGAGCAAGCCTACGAGTTACTGAGCTATGGTTGTCCCAATGTGCATGCACCTTGGAGCATTTGGGATCCGCACACAAACATACAAATATATTTACATGGGATTGTATATACATGCATATGTATGTATGTACATCCACAAGATGCAAGCCGGTTATGAAGCTTCTACATCAATATATTGATGCTAAATTACATATGTACATACATACATATGTATGCACATATTCCTGTATGTATGTACGTAAGTATCGCTATATACTTACGGGGGGCGGTGAAATTTTTCATTCAGATAATGTGAGCAATTAAATGAAAATTCAAAACAAGACGCCAGCCAGATTAACATGCATATGTATGTATGTGGTTGAATATTATTTATTTGTATATACATATAGTTAATTTACATACATACATACATATGTATTAACATTTACAACCGAGTTTCGATCGGTGAGCAACAAAAACAAACTTATGAACATACCGACATTCGCTGAAGTAAGGAAACCAGTTTTATTGCAATTCAACCAAACAAACCCAAGAAATTACGTATCACAAAAAATGTGTTTGTTTTTTTTTGCCGCTTTTGCTGCTGCTTTTCTCCTGATCACTCAACAGCAAAGTGCTCTTTGCTTTGCAATACATATACACACAACCATACATGCACATGAACATACCTACGCAAGTTACCTGAATACTTCGAAATATGTATTTTCTAATATTGCATTTAATTACAATTCGTATTCAACAAATATAGAAGAATAGCTAGCCTCTTGCAATAAATTGTGTGCAATGTTTTCCAACACTTTTTTAGACAATTGAAAAGCAACAGGTAAATAAAATAAATACAAATACACGCACACAAGTGGTATATGAGAGCGCACGCTCAGACCACAAAAGAGAAAACTACGCTTAATCACCTACGCTCAGGCAGGTCAAGCATATTAGTTCAAGCAGTCACAACAATAAAACGTTAAAAATAAAAGCAAAATAAAAAGACTATTCTCGAATTTTTAGTTTACGGTTTTTACATCTCCGAGACAAGAAAGTACTGATTACTTTTACTGTTCATATAATCAAATAACTGTGCAACGGCCTTCAGCGTGGTTAGTACGCTACAACTACGATACCCACAGTTACTTATGAGTCGAGAATTAATTCTTTTTTTTAATAAAAATGAAATTGGTATGCAATTTGTAATCCAAAAATAATATTGTTTTTTATAAAAAATTGAAATCGAATAAATTTGTAGAAATGTATTTAAAATAACCAAAGCCAGCAGGAGGCACCCAAACAAAATAGATGCACACAATAAACAACCTAATTTAACATTTAGAATTTTTGATTCCCACGGCAGTCGGTCCTACACACCGATATCGACGCAGGCCCCGGCCTGCCCCAAGGACTGCCAAACCCCCTCCAGCAACAACAACGCCAATGGCTTAATCGGTCCCAGTCACTCGACTTGCCATTCATTCTTTAGACATGAAAATATTTAATTTATTCCTTAAAAAAATTATATGCCCTTTATAGTTTTGATTTAAATTTGATTGTCCACAAAAAAAATTAAAAACACATCTTTAACAAAGAACAACAAGAATTAAATATAAGTACAAATTAGTTAACAAAAGCTAGGTATCCAGTAAATTACGTTCATTAATTTGGATTGAACTTGGTTTTTGAGCAATGTGATCATCAATTATGTTAATACTGTAATTCACACACATCAATAAATAAATATTTTTTGCTTAATATTAGTTCGTACCCAATGGAAAATGTTTCTATTTACTCTAAAAAAAAATTATATGGCTGGCTTCCAAGTGAAAAAATTTCAAGATATGTATGTCCATTTCGACAATAATTAAATTTTTAAAAAGACTTCGCAGTTGAAATTGAAATGGTTAGAATTCAAAATGCTGCAGGGTAGCAATTTGAATTTTTTTTAACTCTAGTCCTTTGATTTTTTACTAACTCAAAAAAAAACGCTTCTAAAATTATTGAGCCAAAAGTCAAGGTGTTAGAGTACTACGCGTTCTACCTGGCCATATGCTTTACGTGTAACGTTTGTATGTATTGTTGTAAATATAATAAATTTTTACCTTTGTATGTATAAAACGTGTACATAATAACTAGTTTAACTTACAATGAACTCAGTCCTAAGTGCCAGCCTTATAAGTTTCTGGACAAATTGTGAGCCTCAGTCGGTTCGGTTGGCTGATGAGCGCGTGATCGGTAAAAATTCATTAGTGAGCAACGTATGTGCTGGGATTTGCCTACAAAAACTCAATTTAGGGTTTTGATTTAATTTCATGATCGGTCGTCGTTGTTTTTGTCGTTGTTGTTGCTGCTGGTGCTGCTGTTATCGTGTTTGCGGTGAATGCGGTGCATAGTGTACTAAATAATAGAGAAAATGTATGTATGCAAGCTACCAACAAACATCCGAACTTATATGTGCATGTGTATGTAGAGGTTTATGCCTAGAAACGGTAATCTTGTAGTTGTTTGTCTGTAACACTTTGGCATACATTCGTACATACATGCATACTATGTACTTGTACCACGTTGCGCCGTCGCTTTAACCGACAGCATCCCACATCAAGCGCCATTGTTATCGTTGTCGTTGCTTTTCATTTCATTTTTTTTTTTGCGCAGTGCGTCTCGGTATAACTGTAAAGTGGGATAGTGCCGATATCACCGTCTGCTATAAACTACCAACAATTGCATTAATTTTGTTCAATTTAAAACGAAATACAATAATTATAAACTAGCGAAAATTGTGCACAATCAAAATGTAAGCCATTTACCATGCTATGATGCATTTGTACTCAAATCGCCGCCAAATAGCAAAATTTCCATATTCTTTACATATACACACATACATACATATGTAAACTACATTTAAAAAAATTAAAAATAAATATAAAATAAATAAACTTGAATTAAAATCACTAAAATTCACAAGAAACATGATTTTCTATTTTATTTAATTATTAATTTTTTGCGCTGTTATTTATAAAATAATGTTTGTAGATAGAGAGAGCTAGAAAGGGAGAGCGGGAGAGAGCGAGCTCGAGCGCCAAAGAGAGATAGAGAGAGAGAGAGAGCGACATGAAGAGAGCTGCTGCTGTAAGTGAATTAAACGACTTGAAAAAGTTGAAGCTTTACTTATTGTGTTGTTTAATACGCTTCGCTGTTCATTCGCGTATGTTGTGTGCGTCGCTCGCTCTTCCAGCTGTGCACGGATTTTGCGGTGAAAATTATAACACTCTGTTCGTGGGCCTGAGACTGCAGCAACTTGCAGCTTTTAAGCATTTTCATTCGCATTAATTTAACGCTTGCTGAACAAACGGTATGCGTGTTTACTATAATTAAATACAAAAGAAATTACGCTATGTGTACAACAGAGTTTAGTGCTGCCAGTGTGTCATGCATGTTAATTATGAAAATATTAGCCAAAAAGGGTTTTCTATGTGTTGACAGTACAAGTTGTTTTGCCCAATAAGTAAAAGCAAAGAATAAAAAAAACAACTGTTGTGATGCTGCATATTAGCCAGTGTGTACGCATGCGTCGTAGTTACTCGCTACTGTTTGCCAGTGTGTGCACAATCAACTTGCCACAAACACAACAATGCGCAGGCCACAAACTGCACGCACGCAATCTTCAGTTTTTTTGTTTCTTCAAAAAACTAAATTAAAATAGAAAGCGAGTTGCTAGCTTATGAAAAGTGGTATCCAAAATAGTTAGCTACGTATATAAAATCATGTTAAAATCTTTTCAAATTCGTAATATTTACGTGTGACTGTAAGTCGCAGAGAGCCAATGCATACGAGCTATAAATGACCCATAATATAATAATTTTATAGTCAGTGCACAGCAAAAAGATTTTCTAGTGGCTTAATTGAATCGTGAATAGTACGTGTTTTTTTATTTTTTGTGTGCGGGTCGTCGTCGTGCTTATTCCCGTACCAGCCACGGGGGTAATCACTCGCTTGTTTAAGAGCTTATGTACACATTACACATGCATACATTATTTACTTAGAAATACGGCTTTGTCGTCTAATCTGTGGCATCAAAGCGCACGCAATTTGTATGCATAACAAATATGTGGCATATTCCAGCTTATGTACATGAGCATGTCTACAATCTATCCCACTAGAGACTGCGACAATAACTTCCGCAACTTTATTAACGTTGATATGCTGCCATGTTGTGGTTGTGTAAATGTGCGCTTTGCGCGCAGTTTATTTGTGTGAATACCCTGTACATAGATGCGTATAATCTTTCGTAACAAGTTAGCTTTTAAGTAAATCAAAATTTGGGTTACGAGTTTCGAACTGTTTCAACAGTATGTTGGCTGTTTCATCCTGCTTTTATTAATTTTTAGCGTTTATTGCGATTAAATGTGTATGTATGTAATTGCGAAGCAGTGCACAACGCAATGGTTGCCCAAATACAGGGTGTTTATAAAGCTGAGTTTGAAATTATGCACAAACATACATATGTACATACATGTCTGTATGTTGTGTGCTATTTTCAGTCGCCGTTGTCCGACGCCATCATCGTCATACGCCAGTTTTGGCCAATTTGGCTTTCGCTTTTGCGCGATTGCCTAATGTGTTTGTTTGTCTGTGTATATACATCAGTGAGATTGTAGTGGTCAAGTATAAATCAAACCAACATTTTGATTAGTTGTCTATATGTATGTACCTGAGTACCTCTATGTATGTATGTGCATATTTGTAAAAACCTGGCTTTGTATATTTTGCAAGATTTTTTGTTTTTTTTTTTGCCTAATTATAAGACGTCAATACGAATTGTGAGAATTGGACGAGAATTGACAAAAAAAAATTGACTTCAGGGTGTGACTTTATGCTGTTCTACATACTCTACTTGTATTTCTTTGTTTTTGGCTCATTTCTGAGAAACTTGACGTTATTGTTATTTGTTGTGACGACGCCTCATAAAAGTTTGCAGTGACGTAGTCACCTGCTTACATACAGAAACTCCAGCTAGTGCCAACTGCAACAGGTTTCAGCTGAACGAAGCAAACATGCACAGCCAAACGTTTGTACATAGCACAATACATAGCTACATACATATGTATGTAGTATGTATTATGTATATATAAATGCATATGTGTATGTATGTATGTCAAAGTAAAAACAAAGTACAAATAAACACAATTGTAAGTCGTGTCCCAAAGAATTAATTTTAATTGTATAAGCACAATTAACAGACACAGCATCCGACTGTTGGAATTTTTTGCAAATTATTAACTATGGAGTCGCTTGGCCAGTTGGGTAAAACCCAACAAAACTCGCATCCATCACAACGTACAGCTTTATTTTGTACTATAAACATCGTATATACAGATATTGTACACCGCACTCATTTTCCTTAATTAATCTCGGCAAAATTAGTTATATACGTCGCATAAATTTATAATTTTCACAACAATCGCTTAAAGATAACCGGAAAATTTTTTTTTTTTTCAGATTTTTAATTGTACATAAAATGCCTTATCAACCAGCATCGAACAGCGGGGCGGGGAATGGTAAAACTGCCAAAATGTCGCAGTTAAAGTTCTGGAATAAGCAAAACAACAACAAACAGGAGAAGGACAACACGGATAGTGCCAACAGCAACAACAATGGCGATGCAAAACACGATGCAAAGAATGGCAAACGTAACTGGCTGCATACACCGGAACAGCTTATCACCGGACACGCTGTCTATCTAGTCAAGGTAAATGTCATTACACTCCAAGCAAAATCATTTTATAATGACAACGATTGTAATGCACACTTTTTTTCGCACTTATTTTGAAATAGTTCTTTGGTAATCTAAGCGTGGATCAACCCAAAGGTATTGAAGTCGTTAAGGACGCTATACGCAAGCTCCAGTTTGCTCAACAAATGAAGAAAGCTGAGACGGGCACCCAAGAGAAATTCAAGAAGCTAGAGATAACAATAAGCATTAAGGGTGTTGCTATTCAAGAGCCGCGAACGCACAAGATATTGCATCAGTTTCCCCTATACAATATTTCGTATTGTGCGGATGAGAAAGGTGTAAAAAAATTCTTTAGTTTTATAGCCAAGACAGTAAAGACATCAGAGACGGCTCTGAACGCTGATACTCAGAGTTATAACGGCGGTGGTGACAGTCTTAACGGTAGCGTCAAAGCCGAGGAAACTCATGAGTGTTTCGTATTCATATCGAATAAATTGGCCTCGGATATAACGCTTACCATTGGGCAGGCCTTTGACTTGGCCTACAAAAAGTACATGGATAGCACAGAGAAAACGAATTTGAATAAGGCACAACAGCAAATTGATCATTTACAGCAAACAGTCGATATCTACAAGGAACGATTACGAGAGCTTGCCACCAAATTACCAAAAGCCGAACTCGAGAGCTTGCTTTATAGGCTTGGCATTAAAGATATAGTGGAGACACCTCCAAGCAATGAGCAACATAACGGCAGTAATGAATCTATAACCAATGGCAAATTGGGTAAGTTATCAAAAAAAAAAAAAATAAAATATTGAAAACTTTCTACTATAAAATAATATGGATATATTCCAGATGGCGACAAGTTGCTGGTCGACACAAATTCCACCACGGCTTCTATCCATTCGACGTCACCCAACTCTTTCTTGCCAATTGTGCCTCCGCGCACCAATCTGTCGAGCCAAATCAGCAACAACAGCAATAGCAGCAAGAGCAATAGCCAAAAAATGGATGAGTTACTGCTGAACTCAGATTCGGATAGTGATTTCGATCCAAGGGCCGATGAGTTGAATGAAAATCTAAACAATGGTCGCAATGCCATCAGCAATGATCTATTTGGTTTTGAACCATCAAAAAGTTTTGGGCAACAGCTGTTTTTTAATAGCAATGATCTTAAACTATATAACAACAATAGCAGTTTGAATAACAACAACAACAATACCAACCTAAACAATGTGAACATTCAAAGCAGCGGTTTCTCTAGCGAATTGAATGTAACCCCGCCATTATGTGAGTTATTTTGAAGTTTGTTATTTTCTGTGATACTGTAATAGTTTTTTGCAGTGGCGCCACCACCGAAAATTGCTGCACCACGTCGTAGTACCTCGGTAGGTAACAATAATGGTGGAAATACGGATCTGTTTGGTTCAGACCCTTTTGAAATGAATGGAGGCAATATTTTAAAGGTAACAAATTTAAATGGTTACCGTATTTGTCAGAAACCATAATAAATCTCATCATATTTCTCTAGAGCAAATTAAACATTGATGATTTCTCACTGGAAAGCTTGGATCCATTGCGCAAGTGAATCAAGCGGTGCTAATAACGCCATTTTAAAAAATATTTTT
Organism: Chymomyza procnemis; assembly: GCA_035046065.1. Taxonomy (NCBI): domain Eukaryota; kingdom Metazoa; phylum Arthropoda; class Insecta; order Diptera; family Drosophilidae; genus Chymomyza; species Chymomyza procnemis. Next base: position 903,989 of record JAWNOJ010000023.1, on the reverse strand, counting down.
ATACAAAGCGTGAAGTTATGTTACTACATATATACGTACAATATATATATATATATATGGTATTTACACTTATGCATGTGCAAGTCGTAGTTTTTTGTTAGTGTCAAACTATTTGTTACAGTCTAATAATACAAAAAAAAAATAAATAAATAAAAAAAATATGTATATTATGTAAAGTTAAAGTTAGCTTGCCTTCAGCGAAATTTTGAACAAATTCGAATTTGATTCTCCACTAAATAGGTTGAAACAGCAGCTTATAATTTTTTAATTTTGTATTATTCATTCATATATGTATACTTGCTTTGTATTTATTATACTATATCTATCGATTTTATATATATATTGCATATATTCTTATAAAGCGTCTATTAGAATCGACAAACAACAACACACTCAATGCACTAAGTTTATAAGTATCAATTGTTGCAGTAGGTTGAATAATTTAAATGATTGTCGCACGAACAATTTAAAATTTAAATAAAAAGAAAACGTCAAAAACGTGATAATGTGAAAAACGCTAAAAACTAAATGTGAGAATTTTGTATAAAATAGTTATAGACAGTTATTATTATTACACATTTAAAAATGTTTGTATTTATAACACAAGTTAAAAACTTAAAATATCCACATGATGAATAATTGTAATATGCAGCGATATGTTATTATTATGTTGCAATATAGAAAATTACCAATATATAAAATAAATTGTAGAATCTTAAAAATAGTGTTTTCTTTTTTTTGGCTTATGAATCCTAAGTAGATTCTGAAAAACGATGTTTACTAAAAACAAAACTCAATCAAATAAATATTACGCTTTGAGTAAAGACTTCATAGTCTTCATTCATTTGAGCACAAAAGCGGCGAACACAGATACAGCTTGTTAAATCATGAATTATCTTTGCATCTAGTATACTTGCAACAAATATAAGCAAGCTTGTGTAATCATTACAAGTCATGACGAATTCTACTATATCAATAAAAAAAAGTAAATTTGGCGCACCTAAATAACAACTGTTTATTTATTCTTACACTTACCGAGCTGTTTTCAGATTACAGCCGAATTCACCAGATGTAGTTTTCTAGTGTCCCTTCTTTCAGAGCGCCTCCTCGATTTGGGCTATTCCAAAGGAATATAGATTACCGAAGCTGCGTCTTCCTTGTTGTGTTGCACTGGCAACATATTTGTCATCGTAGATCTTTGAAAATGTTGCAAAGTACTTTTTTCACAAAACTCTTACATGAAGTTTTATTATCTAAATTAGTGAAATTCTCTTAGAAAAATGTAATACTTTATATTGTATATAATATAATTAATAATGTGAAGATAGATAGACTAAATGTCTTCGCTGTTTCGTTTTTATTTTTGACCCAGGGGTAAATCGGTTTAAACAATATTGTTTTTCACAAAACTGTTTTTATTTGGTTTGCTTTTGGAGACACCCCACCACTTCAGTACTCGAAAATAAAAGATAAGTAGGTTGTAGTAGGTTTTCTACAGGATAGCGTTCAATATATATCTCACAAGAGTTATAATAATAAATATAAATATAATCGATTTTTCATGTGTTTCGTTGCATTTAGTCATATCAGTCAATTTCTTGGAGACTTCAATGAAATTTAAAGCAAAGCGTTAGGGAAGTTAATGGCTTTGTAATATATAAGTTACGGGAGTTTGGGACAATACACCATAAAACTATTGCTAATGTTGGATGGCTTGCAACGCTAATATTTAAAAATAAACCATAAAAAATGTTTAATCAGGAAGGAAGGAGAAAAAATCACGTGCATAATAACGTGCGTAATAAGCTACTCTGAAAATTTAATCCGGCATAAGGGCGAAAGATTTAAGATTTTCATCTTCTGAAAATAAATATGTATAAGATGGTAAAGTTGTAGTCTTCCGCAGGGGGTGTGCACGGTCTCCTAAAGGAACAGCTAATATTAATGCATACACCAAAAAAATATTTTATCCTTTTTTAAGAAATCTTAAACTGTTTTCGTTGTAACTTTTCAGTCACTTCTAGAAGTGACTAGAGTATAGAACGCAAAAAAAAATATGAGCTATGGAGCCTGCACACAAACTTACCTTGTGCTGTTTTTTGCTTTCTTTGGTTAAAGAGCAAGAAGGTTAAATCAAAATATTGTAAAATCAGCTTTATTTAAGCCCGTAACACTTAAATCTAATTAAGGTAACTGCCATGAATACAATTTGCGGTTGTTGTTTGCGACTTTTACAGGAATGTTTTCTACACAAAATGTTATAATATATTTATTAATTTTAAATGAATTTTTGCAGCTGTTTTTAAAACAATTTGCCTGCATCCTGAGTTAACGTTTAGTGATGTGTTGTCTAAGCTAAGTCATTGTAGCGCTTTGGTGAGGTTGCATTCAACTGACGTGCGTTCATGTCGGAACTCTGAAATGTAAAATATATACACACATATCGTCTCAGGTCATAAAATTAATAAATCAGTCAAGTATTGTGCAGTGTTGCTATTTATTACTTTATCGGGTGCAATCCATATTGCGCTCTCAACGAGCATTGTTCTCTTAGATCTTAGAATATCACATTTCATACGCCCATGATAACATGGTCAAATGTGTTTCACGATCGTTCAACGTAACTATCTTGTTATTTGAAATTAAAGGGTATTTTTAAAGTGGATGAAGTAATTTTTGATTGAAATTGGTGCTACCTACATACAGTCTTATAAATTTTTTAAATAACTATATAAATAACGCCAACGATTAGAAAAATTCTGTAATGAAAAAACAATTATACAATTATAAAAATAACAAAATAATAAAATTTAAAAAAGGCAATTTCGAAAGACAAATAATCAGAGAAGCACTTCAATATCATGAAACACAGGTGACAACTATAATTGGAAGGGGGATTGTTGGTTTCACATTAAAACAAAAACATGCAAAATAACATGAATATATATATATAATTTAATATTTTATTTATGTATATGCATTTAACTTGATTATAACTTAAAACAATAGCATTATATACGGGCTTAGTCTACGAATTTTAAAACTTTGTTTAATTGTATTCGTTTAATTTTAACAAAATTGACAAATAAATATGTAACAAAAATGCAAGTTTTCATTAATAAGCATTTTGTTTTCGTTGTAATAAATATGCAAGTGCTCGCAAAGAGAACGTTGAATCCATTCGCTTAGCTTCGCTTAAAATAATTTATAAACAATTATTGCATAAAAAACAATTTCACAATCACACGAGGCTTATAGCAAATTTGTGGACACTTTAAGGCACAACTTTTTCGATTTCAATTCTAAATTACACACGAATTTAACAACTTTGGGAATGTATATTGCTAAATTATAAAAAAAATCGTGCGAAAAGTTTAAAATGCACACAAATCTAGTACAGCAAGTAATAATTATATTATATGAAAATTAAAATCACATTACTAAAGGCATAAATTAATAGATACATTTTTTAAAGCAGTTGTTACTGTTGAACATCCTAGCTTATGCAAGATGTTGTGAGTGGATAGGATCTATGGGTGGTTTGATGTAGCTAGGTACATGATCTTTGCACAGCCTAGTTCGTTATTGTGCTTGTACCATACACATTTATTGACCTACAGCCTTCTTCTTTTTCGCCTTTGCATTTTTTACCTGATTTGACCAATCGCCCGTTGGTACCGTAGCTCGATAAAATTTCGAGCTGGTTTTATTGAAAATGGGCAGCAGCTCATTTGCTTCATCGGAAAGTGCCTATAACAAAGAAATATTCTACTAAATATGCAAAAAATATGTTTTATAAACACACAACCTTCAAGTAAATAATAGCATCCGTTCCAAATCCTTCGCACGAAAGCAACACAATATCTCCATGAAAGTAGCGTGCATAAAGCCTTGAAATTGGCAATCCGTATCCATAACCAGCTAGGGGAACCGTGTGCAAGTCCGATTTCGATGGCTGCGGTGCTGTACTGTACATATATTTAAACAATTGGTCTGTTTGAGAGCGTGGGATGCCACCGCCTTGATCTGATATCTAAAAATATATGATTATTACTATTCAAACAAAATCATTTTCATTTTCATTTTACACTTTTTCATTTTACCTTGACGCAAATATCTTCCTTGCCCCTACAAATTGATACCTTAAGCGGTGGCAGTGTTTCGCAGTTATCGTTATTGTGATGCTCAACCACGGCACGCATTGAGTTTTTAAACAGCTCGAAGAGCATGTAGTACAAGTGCGATGGAACATAAACCGTGCGTATAGGCATGACATCCTCTGCACAACTGGTATACTGCTGTATCTCCAGCGTCGGGCTGGTTAGATAGTACTGATCACAGAGGAAACGTGCATTTTCATAAGCATCGCGTACTACATCTGATATGTCGCAAGCAGGATCCAAACAACCAATGTGGCGTCCAGCTGAGTGCGGATTTGAGCCAAATAACAAAGCTGTAACAAGATGGAAAGTTCGTCTACAGCCTTATTATGCTGCAAAAAGAAAGAAACTTACTATGTTGATTGATAAGCATGCGTATGCTTATGCGTGACATATAGAGCCGATCTAGAAAGTACTGAATGGAGCTCTCGGTGGGCGCATCAACCTGACCACCCTCATTTTCCTTCATTTCGATGACACCTTGCGCCATGGTCTGTACCACATCACTATGTCTATTACGTATGAGATCCAAATCGTGCACAAATCTTTAAAAGAATACATCATATTTTTGTTCAAACAAACTAATGCTATTTTATTAATGAACTTACTTTTGCAGATTGTTATGTGTGGGCTCGGCTTTCTCATATTCAAGTACCTCTTCAAAACTCTTCACATACCATGAGCTAACCTGACTCACTGAACGGGTATGCAATAGATTATCCGGTAGCAATGCAATCTCTTTCATTATATTGGCCAGTCGCACGGGCAGCTCCTTGCGCAAAAATATATACGACTTTTTCTCGCATGCATTTTGACCTACATTTAAGGCACATTTGAAAGATTAGTAATTATAGTGGCATAGTGATAATTTATTTGTAGACGACTGTGTAGACTCTTAAGACTATAATAGCAGCTTATCAGCTGCTCGCTCAATTGTTGATGTTGATGGTGTAAAAATTGTTTATCGCTAAACTTAAGTGAAACGTAAATGAATGTTGTTTATATATACATTCTGAGTATAATGCATATTCAAGTAAATATTTGCTCAATTTATTCAAAAGCAAACAAAGAACGAACATCGTGACCTTTTCACTTAACAGGTCACAAAGAAAAAAGTCTAAAAACAAAAGATACTTATTGATTTATGGTAATAATATATTTAGCATATAGCAAATTTTATAATTTGTATAGAAAATATTAAATTCTTAACGCTGCAAAAACGAAAAGTTGAATCCTTTCATTTATTGTATATAGGGAGGAACTCTTCATACATACATACATACTATGTGCGAACATTTTCGCATTTAAGCCACAAAAATAATATAATAAAATATTGCGTTCTAAAGTTAATCAAAAAGAGCTTAGCTCATTTATCTTGTGAAGCGGCTTGTTTTTGTTATTTGTAACGAATTCACAAAACAAAACAGAATCAATAAAAAACCTTGTATGGATGGAAGTGTGTGCGTGTGTATGTTGCGTGTGTGTTTACGTGTGTAAGTGAGTGTGTCAGTCTTCCATAGCAAACAGGTTGGCACTTCGCTAAACACACACGTACGTCCATACACACATATATATTTTTGTATGTAGAGTATAAAAAACACAAACAACACAGACAAAAACAATTTTTTTTTTTAAATTTTATTTTTGTATGGAGAATATGCGAGAAGCTGCCGGTAAGCAAGATAGCAATATTTAATAAAACGCGTTTTTTTCCGTTCTAACGATCAGCTGCCTTTGGCCCTGCCAGCTGGTTAACACTAGACTACAAATTAAAGTTTTCTTTTTTTTAGCACCGATTTGGTCACTCGTAGAAACCATTACAACATTTTTTCAAAAAGCGAGCAAACGTGTGTATTTCTACGACAATAATGAAAGTACAGTGTGTTTCGAGGCTCACTATATTTTCCATAATGTTTATAAAATGACACCCACTTGAAAGGCCACACGTAACATGTGAAAAAAAATAAACAATAGACAAGGAAAATCCAAGGTCAAACGGAAATAAGTTATTACAATTACTTGACTCTAGGTGCCAATGACTAGTTTGTGGATACATACATATACATATGTACATACTTGTGTAAATAGCCACTGCTCAACATAGATAAACTTTACTGCAACTGCCAATCGTTCTATTTAGGACAATTTTATGCAATAAAATTATAATTATCTCATACTGAAGAATAGGGTGGCAAAGAATGCCAGCATATCGATAACACATAACCCTTGCTGAATGCGTTGGGATTTGGACAAAAATTCCATATTGTATACTTTCCCATCTAAATCAGAAGAACTAAACCAGGCAGTCCCATCAACGCTGGCGTTCTTAGCAAGTTTTTGAGAGCGAATATTTTATTCGAATGGCACGACGAAGCTAAGAATGGAAATTCATTTGCTTGGGTTGTGGACCGAAAAAAACCCAAAAACAGCAATAATGGTTGGAAAGAAACATAATCGACGAAAGGTTACTATCGACTAATATAATTATATTAGTTAAATTTAACTAAAATAAACAAAAATATTAATCATAAACATCTAGCCTTACAAAAAAAAATTAGCGAGGCAGATCTCAAATAACTTTTTTTTTATGAGTAAGAATTGCATTCTAGAAAACGGAAAATTAACGCGAAAGTGAAATCAAGCGACAAGCGTTTCAAACGATGCGCCAAGATTTTTCATTTTTCTGCCTGCAAAAGTATTTTTTTATGCGCAGATTATCTACACAGCCGTTCTTGAGTTATAAAGAAATACAACTTTGATTTGTAAAAATAAAAATTTAGGATTTCAAACACATAAACAAGAAAAATAAAGTTGCCATATAGAATAAAGAACATTTGGACGAAAAAGTGCTTTATTTTGATATATCGATCTAAATATTTGCAAATTTAAACCATTTCAATCCCTCCATTTAATTTATAAAGCTTTTCGAACTAAATCAATTAAGAGTTAAGAAGAAATCCCACATTTTTTATATAACTATTTCGATACACTTGCATGATCTGCTAATGTCAAATTTTTACAAGTTGTAGAGTTTGCGTTCACAAATAACAAAGTTATGTCTTTCTATTTTATTTTATAGCAATCGTAAGAGCTGAATATATATTAATGAACGCTCACATTAACTTGACACATTGACAAGTATTATGCATGACTTATTTGTTTGTCGTTTATCAAATTTTTATTCTGAGTGTCAAAGTGTCTTTGTTGTGTTACAAGTATGGCCCAATTTAATAATCCCAATGGAACAATAAAAGGTTTACCTTTGTGAAAAACTTAAGTTAATAAACACAGCACTGCAAGAAATTCGATCAATTTTGTCACAGAACGTACTATCGTTCGTTGCGATTCATTTGACTTTATGTTTGCCCTCTTTAAGTTTGTGGCTGTTGGTGTGTGCTGTGCGCGTGTGTCCGTCGTCATCTACGCTGCTGACGTATTAACTCGAACAATATGCTATTTTAGATTGCTTTTTACGTTTGCAATTTGGATATATTTTTGGTCTCCAGATATAAGGAAGTCCAACGTTCAAACAAAAAATCGAAATGCTACTCATAAGGCAAAGTTCATTTAATTGCAAAGGTACATTTTTTCCAAATTGTTTGCATTTAATTTTATTTTCACAAAATAATTTTAAAATATATAAAGATGAGTTGTATGTATCTATAAAATGTTTCTTTCGTTCTTGTCTTCCTGAATAAGCATTTTTGAAAATGTGATAGGAATATTTACGCAAATAAATATTTCATATATATTTATACATATAAGCATAACGATGATGCTAGAATTTTTAAGCAGAGAGTAAATCGCCAAACTAATTATTTTACTAAAATACTTTTTGACGATAGCTTAGAAAATTTTGTTGAAATAAAAACGTGCAATTCCAATTGATAATGATTTCTCAAACCCACGGCGAACACGAAACTTGTAAATTAAAATACTTTAGACGTCAGCTGCCAACTTTTCGCTCAAAATTATTGACTTTTAACAAACACATTTGTAAATTCATAAATTATTTTTTTTTTAAACCGTTTAAAAGCTACTAAAATAAATATATATGTAAATATATGTGCGTTTTTTATCACATGTATTTATTTATCAATACCCCCCATTCATTTGTATTCGATAATACACATATATATGTATGTATATTTCCAAAATACTGCAAATAAACAATATCATAAACATAATTGTTGCACGATAATATAATTAAGTACAGCTGCTAGCAAAATCAAAAACAAAACAACAACTGACTAATACACAAACCTGACTATACTAGAACAAAACAAACCTTATCGCTGATATTAAAGTTCAAGCATACATAACATATACATACATACAAAAAATAAAATTAGTATAATCAAGTTTTCTATGTGTGTATTACATATATTTGTGTATATATTTATTAACATTCACTGTGTATTGTATTGTACTCGGCATTCTTTAAGCAATGTTTGTTCTTTATACTCTATAGGCTCAAGAGTATTAAAAAAAGGCACGCTTGAGCGTAGGTTTTAAGGCCTTTAAAAAATCAACTTATATCCCTCAAACAAATCCCGACTTTCTTTCTATAGGGCGTTTTGACTCAAAAGATATAATTAGGTTAGGTTAAGCCGGTAGCCACCCCAGGGGTTTGGGGCATCTCACATAGATCATTATGATTAGTGGAACCGGATTAAGATATATGTAATTGTCTAAGATAGGAATTATCCTCTCAACGATGCAGCAAATAAAACCTCAATTCTAGAAACAAAAAAAAAGTGTATTAGTCGATTTTTTTTCATTCCCTTTATGATTAAGCGATTTTGACTCAGTATTTAAAAAGCCTGAGTAACTTTTCAGTCCAAATTTTTTTAAGTTATCTAGCAATCTAACCGAAATTAGAATGAGAACCTTTTTGACCAATTTTTAAAGGCGGTACTTAAAAACAAATAACTTTTATGCACCGATATTAGTCACAATATTTTAAAACACAAACTAAAACATAATGCTAACGATTTAAAAAAAAACAAATTTTTCATAAGGATCACACTGATCTATGTCTGGTTCCCCCCTTCTCTGGGGGGCCTGCCGGCTTAATCTCACCTTATATAAAAAATACCTCAATCGGAACTTTATCTAAAATAATTATATTATATTATAATATAATATATAAGTTAATAAACTTGCGCCCTGATAAAACAGCTAATTTTTCCGTGAAAAGTGTTTTGCTCTACTTCTTAGCATCTCAGAGATCTAGGCGTTCGTACAGTCAAACAAAAAGACGCACAGGTATTTGACTTTTCAGGTCAAACTGTGTAACTTTGAATAACTTTCGGGGATCTCGGACATTTCCTCGTTTTAAATACGATTTGTTCTTCTTTTACTAGAAGTTATCTTTGCATGAATTCAGATTCCTTTACATTGCAGATTAATTTTTAAATCTTTATATTGATACAGGATAAACATCCTTTACATTTTTTCGTTTTAAATACGATTTGTTCTTCTTATACAAGAAGTTATCTTTGCATGAATTCAGATTCCTTTACATTGCAGATTAATTTTTAAATCTATATATTGATACAGGATCAACATCCTTTACTTGCTTACTTTTTTGGATCTCACTGTGTACACATGTATGTGAATATGAATTCCCATTTATTTGAATCGTTTACGGCTTTTGTAAAAAACTGTATACATATATACATACTTCCGGCACTTGCATTAAACTAGTTTCGCCGAGACTGTTCTCTAGCATTCGAGCTTATGCAATTTGTCTGTCGTTAATGTTTATAGTTCGTATTCGTGAATGTACCAGTTGAGCTTTGGCGCGTCCCAACCGACCAAACTAAATAGATGCAAATTTAAATATCTATATAATAGAATGCTTAATTGTCATTTGAATAAAATTCAGTTGGATATTATGCAACCCCAATTTGCGGCTTAGCGCATTTATTTTGAAACCAATATGAGCTCTTCCAACCAGAGCCCAAAGTCGAACATTTTTTTTTTTAAATTACAACTATTTTATTGTTCGGAAAACTCAGAATTTTTGAGTTTTTTTTTCCTAATTTGTTCATCTTTTACCTAATTTTTTCTTATTATATTTTTCATTTTTTATATAAATATTTTGATGTTCTAAAATTATTTCATTTCATGTAAATGGTAGAATTTTTGACAATTTATTCTATACATAACTAAAAATGTGGCAAAATAAATCGCTTACTAAATGTTTTACAAAATATACTCATAAAGCTACAATATTTTAAATCAAAAACAAATTATTACTTTTTTAAAATTGTGTATTTATGATTTTCCAAAAAAAGACAAACGCTTTTAAAATTTCAATGTTTATTTGTTATAGATCTCATTCAAACATCTTTTATCGTAGCCCACTTGGTTCCATAATTACGTAAAGTCAAATATTAAAGCATCTTAAGGGCAAGGGGAGAAAACTAACTTCCGTTAAACTTGCTTGATTTTGCTCATTTTGAGACACTGAAGGCGAAATTTATAGATAGATATATATATAAATACAGTTTGGTAAGACTATAGTCTGCTAAATCTTGGTGATCACCAATTGTAGCCGTATGATCATGCAAACGTGCAAACAGACACACCCCTCTTACCCTTAAAATACTTTAGGTACAGGGAAAAATATTTTTCATTGCAACTTTTTTTTCTAAATATTCTAAAGACGACGTTTGTTATTCTATAAACTCCTATATTTTATATAATTAACTATAATTACTTTATAATTTGGCCTTATTAAATTTATGAAAAGTTATGTTAATTGTTAAAATTGCATGATTAAATTGAAATAGTAGGCACCCTATACCATTTAAAATTTAATAAAGAACAATTAGCACAACGTACTATTAATATATTGCTCTCTTTGTGTTTGCAAATTTATTTAAAAGCTGCTTAATAGTTTCGACAAGATTCCAAAACTCATCATATACAAATTAAGGTGAGGAATTGCTAAAATTGATTTATTTTTAACTTGTTTGGCGTACTTTATTATTCCTACGTAAGCCCCAACCGCCTATTGTAGTCGATTTTCAAGGCAAGAATTTTTAATTACACTTACCAAAATCCATAAATTGCTTAATTGAAAGCGGTGACGGATTAAACCCCGAGTAGAAATCAAGCATTTTTGTGAGGTTCGCCATCGACGAAGAGGCCGCAGAGAGGCGAATCGGGAATATACGCATTTCTGTTGTTTTTGTTTTGTTCGGTGTATATGATTTCTATCAGGACGTGTAGTGAAAGCAATTTGATTTTAACGTTGCCGATTTTTTTTCTTTTTAGCTTGAATGGACGATATGTATGAAGGCCGGAATGTCCTTTTGCTCACCTTCACAGCTTTGACTTAGCCAACTTCTATAGCCGCCGCAACACAACGATGTCGATACTAAAGTACACTTATTGGTTTTTGATTTATTTTTGGAGTCGCTTGGGGTTTTTTTGTATCAGATTATTTACTTAAGCTTTAATATATCGAGCTAATTCAGCTGAAAACTTTTATTCTTTTCAATTTATAACCTTTTATTTTCACGAGAAAAGCTGGATAAGTTAAGACAAAAAGCTGTCCGTTTATTTCGAATACATTAGTTTATCTTTGCAGCTCTATCGTTTTCATAATTGATACTTCCGACATAGAAAAGGTTTGATATTTATGGATGAACATATGTATATATGTTGACTTGTGATATTATTCAATTCCTTGTGCTAACTGCTCATGTTACAGACAATCAATTTCGCGGCAGTATGTGTTGGATGTCGTCTCTGCTCAAGTTGCTGATGATACGCCATGCAATATAGCTGTAGCTTATTGAAACACATAAAATTTGTATGTGTACGCTGCTTTATTTATTTATGAACTTGACGTTTAATTGTTACTAAAACTGTGAACGAACTGCTGTCCAAGCGAGCAACAGACCGAACCGATTTGCCTTATGTTTTCGTTTTGTGGGAGCAAGTCATATGCGGCACGATTAACATTCTATCGATAGATGTATGATAAATTTGTACATACTGATAATCGATATTTTCCGTTCACGTATATATCGATGTAAAAAATCTACATCGTCTAGTTCAATCAGATTGCACTGATGTTATTTTTTTAACAATCTTAATAGTTTACATTGGTTTATTTTGAGAGGCTTACCCTTTGCTTAACAAATTTTAATGGTTATGCTGTTGTCACTGCGATGTGAATGTTTCACCTTTAGGTAACGGCATAATCCAAATCACATAAAAAAGTTCAAAGTTAAACATTTGTATATTAAATAGAAATTAATGAAGCATTACGAGTAGTAGACGTTGGTTTATCCAAAGGTATTAAAATACCGGTTAAAATTTACGCAGACAATTCATATTTATATGGCTTTTGACAAAAAGTTCAGTTTTTAATGTTAAAAAAAAAACTAATCGGCTGTTATACACAAAATAAAATAACTTTCCGTAGTACCGCAAATTAAGTCCTCATTTGTACCTGTAAAAACAGAATTGTGTTGAATTTAAAATGTCGTAGACAATTATGAAGCATTTAATTTAAGGCAATTTAACACAAATAAAACAAAATTTGCTCTTTTTTTTCCTTTATTAGCATACTTAAATTTAGAATTGATAAATATAAGTAAGATACACAATATACAAATTTTAATAATATTATTCCAATTAAATTGCAATAATGTTTTTTTTTAAACTCTATTCTATTATTTGAATTAATATGCAATGCCAATGAGGATCGTTAAAATTGTATAACAATAAAATTAATAAAATATATTTTTTCTTCTCTAAAATAGCTTTCAATAAGTATTCCGAGAAACTTTTTTTTTGTTTTTTGCTTATCTTCTTAAATTTTTAGTTATAGCAATCCAATTTTGGAAGGTAAATTCAATGTTAGTATATTAGAAAAATGAAAAAAAAATCACATAAATTGTAATAACAAATCGTTTCATTCAAATGATAACAAATCTTTAAATGGTAATATGTTTAGTATGTTTTAAGGAACATGACAACAATAATTTGCCCTTATGATTAGGTCTGTGAATGATGTTGGGCTTTACGGGGATAAAGAATAGAGCAACTAGCCTTTGTCAGAAAAGGCGACAGTGTTACATCTAACAAAACAATTTTATGCTACTCTACTGGTTTGCACACAATTACTTTTGACTAAATAATTATTAAATGTGATATATATATGACATATATATATATATATATGTATAAACTTGTACATTTATATAAATGTATTATAAGCATTATTCTTTATAGACGTATATATTAATAATTTTCTGTGCTTCCATAAACAAATATGTGTACGACTTTTTTTTTTCTTTTTGTGTACAATATATAGCATTTGCATGAACAATAAAATTCCAGTTGGTTTTCGGCATAGTAGTATAGTAGATAAAATTGCATAAGTAGTACCTCCTCTTAAAGCTCGCATTAATTGTCTGAAGACGGCGAACTCAATAAACAAAGCGATTCATTCCCATGCCTAAATCATTGCCGCCACAGCTACCACTTGGAGGGGGCGAATGATCGTCGTCGTCTCCGTCATAACTGTTCCGCGTGAAGGTGCCATAGCCTCGATCGTTGCTACGCTTTATAGTTCGTTTAAACCTTTGTATTTTAAGTTCATCGCTATAGACTAGGTTATCCTTTTTAACATAATCCCGCAACATACGTGGTAACTCCTCAAGCGTAAGTGGTTGCGGCAGTTGCACTGTGACCTTTGTGTGTGCTGCTGATCCAGCTGGCGATGATAGATTGGACCTACCGCACATTTGGTAAAATAATATGTACGGTGTGTTTGGTGAGGTTAGATTGTGCATTTCCTCTGGTTGTGAAGAAGTTACTAGGCTGTCGTTAAACTTGTACCAATTCTTCGATTGATCAGCGGCGAACGTAAAATAATGCCCTGAATCCATGCTATAACCTGCATGAACGACTCCCGCATACAAATCATAGTGTACAGTTGACAATTCTTGCAAAGAATCGTTGGCACAAACTTTAACAGCAACCTGTGTGTAAAGGAAAAATATTTATTTTACCTAATGATAAGTGTATATTTGAACGTTGTACTTACGCTTTCATCATGGAATACCTTGTGCATAAGCTTAGTACGAAAGTTACACTTCTGATCGTACTTAAATTGCTTAAGCGTCAGAATGAGATTTCGAGGCGCCTGTGTTATGCCAATGCGCCGTTCGGCATCGCAAAGTTTCTTGCAGCGTGGACAAAAATATTGGTTGTCTCCATCCAGCTTCTCCGGCGAACAGTAATACTCTATAAGGTCCTGCACTGAATAATTGGTAGCACTGCAATCAACAGTGTCGTCTGGAAACGAAAGCTGCAACTCGCGAAAGCTGTCCTCGTTGCGGCTCTCCCCAGTGCAGTTTAAGCATTTATACGTGGTCGATACCTTCCCAGCAAAGGTCTTGTCAATGGTTGACGGTGGTTTCTTCGGCAATTGCTCATACTTGCTAGTGCTTTTGGTGGGTGTGGATTCGTTTAAACATTGTGTCTGGCTGTGAGTGTTGCCACTGGCGCTATTGGCAACTGCACAAAGCTCTCGATCTTTGTTGTTGTACGGTATAACACCAGAGGCAGAAATGTCATCATCCAAGTATGAAGCAGAAGCTTTGGACTCGCAATCATTTGTTTCCATTTGTTGTGTGTCGTTGGATTCATCAATCTTGTGCTGTAGATTGCTTATTTCATGTTCATGCAACAGATCAAGAAAATAGCCAAGGAACTCTGAGCTGTCCTGCTGAAGGCCAGGCGTAAAACCAGGCGGTCGCGTTGCACTCAACACACGAGACGGTGTTAGTTCGTACCGCAACGAGTGGTGCATTAGTGCTATCTGCTGTTGCACTTTGAGCAATAATGGTGAGCTACTTTCGATTAGCAATATTTGCCGGCTAAAGCTGTATGATAAAATATTGAAGATTACGACTTTTTGTTTGAGTTCTAAAAATATAAAACTTACTCGTTGGTCATGGCCAGAGCCTGGAGAACACTGTTCATGTAACATGTATTGCCCAAATTCACCAATCCGACTCGAACATTGCGGCAACCAGAGGGCAGGGCATTTTCGTTCATGGCTCGTGCAAGTGCAACGTGGTTGCTTGATGGCTCAAACATACGGAGCGCTGCTTTTGTAGACTCGTACAATTCATCGTTGCCCGGAAAGTGCAGCATTAGGGCAAACGTGATATCTACCATTTTTTGAATACATAAGCGCGATTCATTACCAAAATCGTCCGCGGTGGTGGACTGCTGCTTCAAGTAAATAATCACATGGGGAATCTTTGGCAAAATCTAAACAAAACAAAAATTGAAGATTATTGTTGTTGCATGGCAGAGTTTTAGTTACCTTGTGGAAAATGTCTGGTGTCTGATTTATATTTGAGAGCATGTGAAATACAATTGGAGCAACTTTGGGTCGAAACGCGGGAAAAATCATTAAAGAAAACAATTTGCCAATGTTATCTAGTGCAATCTCGTCTAATAGCACGTACTTCTCCTGCTCGCGCAGTCCATTCAGTAGGGCCATAATCCACAGATTAAGATTTTGACAAAAATTACAAACACGAATCCATTCACATAGTAATCTGACAGTCTTGCGGATGCTGGAATCAAGAACGTTTTGTTCCAGTAGGGATTGCACAGCCTCGATAATTAGGTTTGGGCTAAACAAATGGAAAACTATAGCTACTGCACAGGAAGGAGTCTCAATTGACGACTGCGTTATTAGTCCGTAGACAATTCGAAGATAGAAAAACAGATTGTTCTCATTTGGCTTTGCCAGGAAGGCGCCCACTTTCAGAATGTCCTCCTTAAAACGTTTAAGATCTTCGGGTGTGTTTCGTATCTGGATGCGTGAAAGGCTAAATATTATGCGTTCGTACAGAACGATCCGCTCCGGCGCGCTAAGTGATTGTATCTGAATGGTATTAATGATATTAATCAGGCTCTTTATATCGTGCACATAACTTCCGCAACCCAATGGCCGTTTTACAGATGCGTTGCTCAATTTAATATCATCTACTACGTGCTCACCACTTGCATTCTGATTACTCGCTTTGGCCTCACCAACTCCACCGCCGCTTCCTTCGTCAGTTACATTGTTATTCTTAAACACTCCAGTAGCCGTCAAGTTATTTGATTTCCCTATAGTTTGCGTTGCCGTGACCTGTCCTGCACCACCACCGCTTGAGTTTGAAGTATCGTTGGTTTCTGTGTTATTCTGTTTAACAGCCATTACAAATGGTGGTGATAATTTTACTGAATCGGGAAGCAGAAGTTTATTTCGTTTTATCCCAATAGTATTGGATAGGAAGAAGCGAGCCAAGCTTGTTATTGCTGCTTCTTTAAGCGAAGTCGTCACGCGTCCTTGGACCCTGCGTTACGTGTCGTTGTTACTGACTAACCACTTAAGTAGCGAAAGACTCACACATGTGTAATTAAAGCCAATTACAGATCCATTATACAAAGTCCTAAAGTTCTCAAAGGAACGTCACTTTATTTGTAATTTTTTTTCTATGTGGAAAGACGACGCTCGCTTTGTTTTTATTATTTGTCCGTCACATCAAGTTTTTCTTAAATTTTTCTTTCGTTGCGCTTGCACTTCGTACACTCGTTTTTATTAAAAACAATTTTGAAATTTTTTAACAAATTATTGGGCCATATATATTTTTATTTATATGTCAACACTCAAGTGTATTACTACGATTTCTTAATTTGTTGTAACTTTCCAGTCATTCATCGCTTGTAATTTTTCTTATTTTTCGCAGTCAGCAAGAAGTGTGACCAAATCTCGAAAACGCACACATCCCCAATTTTGTCCATTGATAAAATACTTAACAAATTGTAAATTTTACATTTGTATATGCCTTTGCCTTTTTGAACATAAATATTTTTAATTTTATTTATATATTATAGTGACTATGATAAATTTATCATTGATCATAGTAGAAATTACAAAATGATACCAAAAAGCAGAGTTACTGCCATAAAGCAGTGTAACTAGAACGGCGAAGCAGTGCATTGTGCTGCCCCAGCTACATTGAGCTGGGAATTAAGACGTTAATTTGAATCTAATTGGAGATTGACAATTTGTTATTGTTTGCTAAGCAGACTACTAGTATTTTAAGTTTTATAATAAGTATACTATGGAAATTTAACTGGATTTTATCTACGGATAAGAAATGTACAAAAAAAATTCTGTTTTCATGTTCATATATTTTTTGAATTATATAAAACACCATTAATATGTTGCAAATCGAATGAAATATATTCTCAACGGCTTGATTTAATGTTTTATTATTTTTATTAATAAATACTTGCCGGATAACAAAATCTAATATGTTAAGAGACATCTTTTGGTTGATTTTGTAGCTTTTTTAAAGCGCCATCTATTGGCATAACCCTATTTAAGAAGAGAAACATGCTTAAGCGCCATCTTTAGTTTACGCTACACAAAGACATCAATAATTTGGTATTAAGCGCCATCTGTTGGTAAAACTTTTGCCTCGTATTTAGCGCCATCTTTTGTTTTAACTATTAACTCACTGCATGTCAACGTTTATTGATAATGGCAAATCATTCATTACAATTAAGAAGAAGCATCTGTTGACATGTTTCATACACAAAATTAAATTTATATTGTACGCTAATATCAATTTTACTACTATTCAATATGCATCCCGGTCAAATCGAAATAAACGAAATAACAGGCTATTGGACATTTTTATTAAGCGTAATTATACAGATTCAACATAGAGCTGGTAAAAAAAGTAACTCGTTTTTGATTGCAGATCAATTGGAAGGACCCGTGGCTCATTGGTCTCATATTTTTACATATTGTGATAACAATGACTGCTCTACTAACACGCAACAAAACAAATTTTCAAATATTTGTATTTTTCGTTCTTTGTAAGTATGGCTGTAATAAAATGTGTAAATGTTGCTCTATATTGTATTTTTTGACATAAATTCATAAATCCAACCACAAGTATGCACGGTGTATTTCACGGAGAACATCAACCAATATGCCGCCGAGCATTGGAGTTCATTTTCGCAGCAACAGTACTTTGATAGTAATGGCTTGTTCATCTCCACTGTGTTTTCCATGCCTGTACTTCTAAACTGTATGCTGCTTATTGTAAGTAGAGTTTAGTAAATCCATTTGTATATAACTTTTTACTACTATTTCTTTTTAATTTAAAGGGCGTGTGGCTATATAACTCAACTCAGCTAATGTCTTCCTTAAAGGCTGCACAGCTAAAGGAGCAGCTTCGCCGACAACGCTTGGCTTGTAATGCTCCGTCTAACGTAATGGAAGCGCCAACTGACGAAACCGAAAAATGCCTTAAGACAGAATAATAGTAATCGCCAAAGAACCTTAATGCTTCGCACTGAATGTATGACTTTGTGAATTTGTGTTAACAAATAGACAAAACAGTTATTAAAATAAATGCCGTGTTAATTTTAATGTTGTGATTGACTTCAAAATCATTTAAAATCGTTAGGCCTATTCTATAATTTTAAAAGTTAGTCTATGAACAAATCGAGAACAAAAATTTAAAATTCATTCAATGGCTTATGTGCAAATACTTTAAAAAAAAACGAATTGTCGTCAAAGGCGTATATAATATTGGCTCAATTAAGAGTTGAATTATACTTAAATTTTCCAACCAAAAGTAACAGCATTCAATTTGGAAATATCGTAACCAATTTGAAATGAAAAATTATTGCAAAGTAATAAGCATTAACCAGATTAATCAATTCATTTGGTTGGTTAAGATTGTTCAGGGTATTTCTGATACCGCAGATTAATTAAGTATTAATTAAATTGACTTAAGGTAAACGTTAAATAATAAATTGCAATTTTAGGATAGCCTTTGCGAAGCTTGCTATGCAACATATGCAATTTTAGTATTTTCTTATGAGAAATCTACAGTTTTGGGTATTTTATGTTGCGGTCACACTATTAACACTGCTTGCGTTTGCAATTTCTCTGTTTTTGTTGCGCATTACGTTCGTCGTATTTAGTTCTATTGTGTAGTAATTAAACAAAAATCGTGATTAAAAGAAAATTAAAAAAATATATATATATACTTAGGGATCATTAAAATCGCGTACGCTGTATTTAATTCGTTTATTCGACGTTGTGCTAGCGTTAACGTTGCGTTAAAAAAACACCCTAATAGGCGTTGACAAAACAAACGTGAATGAAAAACGTAAAACGATAAAGCAAAGTAAAGACAACATAAAAAAATTTAGTGTGCGGTAAATACGCAAATACAAAAATTTGTCTTACGGACTTTTTTGGTCTAATTAGAAGGATTGTGTACATGATTGTATTTTTGTGTTCCTAAAATTAACATTGTTAATAAATTAGTAAATAACAACCAGATACTTGCCTACTATAACGCACAAGAGTAAATGCAGCGCCGTAAAAATGTGCAGCCTAACGTTAAACGAAATGGTGAATGTGACGCAGAAGGATTTACACGATCTATTAGAAATTTTCGAAAAAAAATCATTTGAAGCAGTTTCATATGAGGAAGGCACACCAGTAAGTATTAGTTTAAGTGCAAAAGCACGGCCCACACACAAAACCAATAAACCCAACGTGCACGTGCTGCCTTACTTACATGTAATACGCGCCCAGTGCAATGATTTGCGGCATTTTGCCAGCGACTTTAACCAACCTTTGTAACTTTACAGTGATTACATGTATTTGTTAGACCGCGCCCAAATGAAAAAAAAAACTAACATTTACAAACAGTTAAATACAAAATGGCTGCCGACATTGAGTTTCCTTTGAAACTTATCAGAAGCATCTTCTCAATTGGGAAAAGTGTCTATGTCATGTGCATGATATGATACCCCCTCGAAATGTCAAGCGTGTTAGGATTTGCTCTCTGCCTACATTAATATATATACATATGATTTGATTTGAATAATTCCGTCTGATCATTCTCAACTTAACCTAAATATGTTTTACTGTTTACTAACGGTACTGCCGGCAAAAAGCGTGTATAGATGCAGACATCTACAGTGAACACAAACAATAAACGGACACTTTGGATTTGTTACTTTAAAGTCCAATAACTTTAAAGTTAGACATTATAAAATAACAGTTTTATAAATATAAATAAAAATTGAAATAGATATTTAAACATCTCGTTGGATAATTAAAAAAAATTAGGTCACAAAAAGTTTATTACTTCTAGCAAATTACGACTTCTGGTTATAATTTTTTTTTGTCCTTTCGTAAGACGTGTTGTGCTTGTCGATGAATTCATCGACAAGTAAGCGATGGGCTGCATCAAATTTTTCCGCACTGGGTATAAAATTCGTTTTCCATTAGGAAAATATACCCCATATTAATGGGGTTAAAAATCAGCCATTTCCATATTTTTGTCAATAGATACCATCTGTCCTGCTTCTTATTCGTTAATAAACACCGAGCGCATTATCACGTTAATTTGTTGGAACTAATTATATTTATTCATGGTTTTATTGCCTTTGCTTTAATGTTGGAATCGTATCTTAAACGTTGATTTTAGGTACCTTTC
Source organism: Chymomyza procnemis (assembly GCA_035046065.1). Taxonomy (NCBI): domain Eukaryota; kingdom Metazoa; phylum Arthropoda; class Insecta; order Diptera; family Drosophilidae; genus Chymomyza; species Chymomyza procnemis. The sequence goes on along the minus strand of JAWNOJ010000023.1, from coordinate 883,252 downwards.
TATTATCCCATTGTCCCAACCCATTGTTCTGGTTCATTCTTTTCATTTCCTTAACGAAGGGTATACCTGATTTGTGAAATGTGTGCATATCGGCAGCTTCAGATTTTTTAGATAAGTATGTTAAAATTTGAGTACCCCATGGTATGCTGCTATGGCCTAGAACGAAACACTTTGATAAGATAATTCATGAAGATCGAATTTAAATTTTACATTTAAATTTTAGTACCCCCACATCTTCTGTGGTACATTTACGATGTTGAATATTGTAATTAAAAATAAAGGATCTCTCTTTTATGCATCGTTAAGGCAATTGCGAGACATTTTTTTAAACTCTACTTTAACTTTTTTTAAACTTGGAACCAAACTTTATGAGAGGAGCAATGCTTTGGCTCCTGACCTCAAATTATTAGTAAAATATTTTTTTAACTTAAGTAAAACTTACTTTTTTCCTATTTCTTTGAAGAATCTGGTCTCCATATATTGAGTGTTTTGATTTTGTTTAAGTAGTTTTGCCTTTTATCTGAAGATTTGTTTATTGATTTTTATTCTAAAGGATAAGCTTATTAAATGGTTGACACTAATTAAATGATTTGTTTTGTGTCGATTACAAAGAAATGTGTTTATCAGTAAAATCGCTTATATTATTAATTTGCGTTATGTCTCTAAAGGCTTCAAAGAAAGCAACGAAACAATAATAAGTAAGGCTTAATATGACTCTCAACTAGTTAGTTATATTTCACAAATCACGTTATATCATCAATTTTCTACAACGTTTATATTTCTTTCTAATAAACAACAGTGTGCGAATAACAGAGCATCGTCTTCCCAATGAGGGTGTTCAATGTAAACTTTAATTTCTGTTAGTTTCAAATTGACTGTCGTTCATTTAACGACATTTAAATTTCCAATAAATCGAAATCCCAATGTAAACTTTAATTTCTGTTAGTTTCAAATGGACTGTCGTTCATTTAGCGACATTTAAATTTCCAAGAAATCGAAAACCCAATATGTATATATAAATTGACAGTATTTTTGCTTCAGAGTTGTAATCGAGAGTACGTGTTCTTAAAGTAAACAATTCGGCTTCCCAATTCGAAAATGAGAAAATATTACTTGCACAGCATTAGAACAAAAATAAAAAAAAATTGATTTAAATTAAACAAATGTTTTGTTTATATAATTTTCACCCATTATTTTCTGCTGATTATAATTTGTCCTATTAAGTAATGCCAAGTTTTATTGTTTATTGTTAAATGATAAGGAGTTGTTGGCTCTCATGCTAATTACCATTCTACCGAGCATCTTAATCTCATTTTGTCTCTCTCACACGAATTTGCCTAATTGTCGCTCTTATGCTCATTTCCGCCTTCTACCAGACTTCACTGTTTACTTTATACAAAGATTTGATTGCTTGTATGAGTTTATTGCATTGCTACTTTTGCCGGTGGATTCTGCTGAGCGTCAACGAAACCATAAACACTCCTAATTTAGCAACTAAAATTATGATACAGCTCACATTATGAGCCGTATTCCTAGCTTAGAAGGAAATGAAAATTCATTTTTTCAAGTCAATCCATATCCTAACGTAGAAAAAATGTTAAATATGAAAATTTAATTCTATTATGTTTCCCAAAACTTAAAATTGTTTTATTAAATGATTATATTTATCTTTTTTTTTAACAGTCGAATTTAAATTGTCACATTTATAACTGGGTTATCTTGAAATTAACCTAAAAGTCTAACGTTGGATTGGCGTGTAAATAGAATTTGTTGAAATTAAGGGATATTATATAGGGGAAAAATCATCATTTTGGAAAAAGATTAGCGAATTTGTGTTAGTTTAACCCAACAAACGTTGGGTTTCATTATGTCAATGTTTCCAAATTAATACACATTCAAATTCCCAAAGTGCTTTTAGTGTGTATTTCAATTAAAATTATTATAAGTATTCTATTTAGTTTTAAGCATTATTATAAATCGTAATTCCGACTATTTTAAAAAATAATAATAAATAAATTCATTTTAAGCCACTTGAAGACCGGGGATGAAAGGTGCGGTCGACAAGAGGCCAAAGGAGCGCGAGAGCAACAATAAAGCAAACGCATGTCAACGATCTCATTGACATTGTGTCTTTAAGTTACCGTATTTAGGTACAATGAAAGTCGAATATTCAACCATTATATATTAAAAAATACGTTATATTTTAGCAAACACCTGAAATATTTTTTCTATGTTCTCTTATTCCTAGTGAAGCAAGGATGAAGGTTAAAACTTTCTGTTATTTTCAGAAGCGCTGTTTTCCACTTATTTTAAGTTCTCTGCATCCGTTTCTTTTATAATTTTAAGCTAAAAATATTTTCTGCAAATCTCTCTACGATGCTTACGAAGCTCGTCGCTCAACGCTACTCTCCCTTTTATGTCGGAGATAAGGATCATGCATTTTTTATTAACTTGTATTTATTGTGTGGGGGCTTCGTTGACGACGAATGCTTTAACATAAATTTTAAGTTTATTTTATTTAAATATGCAAACTCTGATTTTAGCCTACTTCTGGTCCAAACAACCACCGGCGTACTAATATCTTTTGAGACTTACTACAATTAAAGTAAGTAGCATTGAGAGTTTAAGGCCTTTATATCTGTTTTTCTACAGTAGATTCTGTTTATTAATTGTTCAAAATATATTTCGGCCTGCATGTTGTATAGCAGAAAGTATCTATTTTCTTATCTAAGCTCTTGTACTTCTTATGTGTCCTCTATATCTGTAGGCAGTCATCAATAATTTTGCACTATGTAATAACGTAGCCAGCAAGCGATATAAGGCTAGATCTAGAAATCTTGGCGATGAATAAATGCAATATATGTATGTATAGTGTTGCGGGGCAAAATCAATAATATTCTAAACCATATTACCATTAAAATTTTTCAGAAACAATAAACGACCATTTATTGAATGACACCAAAAACAAATACAATTAGATTTAAAACATCAAAAGCATTTCCATTAGTTATAATAACAATTAGATGTGACGTCAAAAATTGTTTATGGACTTTCCAATAATCGTTTTATTTCTTCTTCAAAGTCATCGCTTTCAAAGTTAATCCTTTGATAATCAATGCATCGATTCTCCAATTTAGCTTGAGCCCAAAATATCAACTTAATCAGGAACATAAGTTTCGGTTCAACTCCTTCGGTATTTTCATGCTTCAAAACTGCTGAATTCGGTTCGTTGACAATCTGAAGTTATTAAAGGTGGATTACAAACAATTTTTAGCTATATTAAAATTTGTCACCTTCTGACTGTAGCTTAGCTGCATTAGGTCGGAAAAAGGATTTTCTTCTGGCTTCTCGAAAGCCGACAATGCTGAGGTACTTTCCGTTTCTTGAACGTTTTCACCCTTAACATCATACAAGCCGTAGCTTTTGTTCTGTGTAAAGCTCAAAGCCTGCTGAAGTTTTCGTTCACGTATCAATTCAAATAACTGCAATTGCTGCATATGAAAATAAATGTGATTTTCGCTGCCAAATAAGGTCGGATACAGTTTGTAGGCCATCTCTAGAGCTTTTTTCAGTTGTGCTTCTTTAACTACCTCACGTACGCGCATTCGATCTTCAACGTTTCCCATTCTTAGACTATGTTCAGCTTCTGTTTCGAATGTCTTTGCGGCATCTTTATAACCCTCTGAAAGGTTTCGTTATCGTCTAAGCATGTACTTTTCTTTTACTTACCTGTGATAAGACAATTCATTACAAGACGATTCAGATCGGTCTGTTTACATTGATAGCTCTGCATTCTGTGCATCCAGTTCGCTTCCTTTTTCATTGTGCTATTTTGCGTATAGTATGCCATTTTAATCTTAATAATGAGAAAATAAGTTACCATTATTTTTAACTTTATAGCTGAACCAAGAAGCTATGCTTTGTTTGAAAACTACTAATTAGTGTTGAGATTAAGCTTTTTAGCTTAATGCAAAGCTCATTTAAACCAAGGCAATGCTAGCAAACGCACTCCGCCTAAGATCTAATCCAAAAATTATTAAGTTGAACACCATCAGAATTTAATAAAAAAAAGTGCATGTTGTATACTTAAATATATTTTCATAATTAACAAATGCGATAACAAAAATTCTTAACATAAAACAAAAAAAAAATATCAATAGAGTTAGATTGTTGCTAACACTATAATGTGCATAGGTCAAAATCCTGACCAGATGGGAATCATTTCAATACACTCAATACACAAACATATTATAAAATTAATAATATTATAAAAATAAAAGATCAAGCATGTACACAGCTGTACCTTCAACGTTATCACATAATATTACAGCTTGAATAATTTGATTTGATTTAAATTAATAATAAAATTATGAACATATGCTATAGGAAAAACCTTTAATGAAAATATGACCACACAAATGCAATTATGTTTTATTTTTAAAAATAAATCCTTGCCCAATGGCATTGACGTTCATAGCAAGCTGCATCTGTGTGTGTGGGTGGGTGTATGTATTCAAATCGTGTACATGCGTACATATGCAAATGTATGTGTGGGCGCCAAAAGAAAGAAAAAAAATTAAAAGTAAAAATGTTTATATTATTTTTGTGCAAATTCTATTTTAAGAATTTGAAATTGTCATAATCCATAGAAATGTATAAACATTTTTACTTTCTTTACAAATTATTTAAGATACCGAATTATATCCACCTGTTGTAGTTTTTGTTGTTGCTGCTGCTATTTTATTTGTGGTTCTTATTGTTTTTTTGTATTAATATTTTTTTGCAATGCTTTTGTCACGATTTCGTTTAGTTTATAACTAAAAGTTTTGCAATTTAATTATGAACAGATTGATAAACGTGAAAAAATGCATATATCTATCAATGCATAGAAGCCTAAGCAAACTTTTGCAATCAGAAAATGCACAAAATGCAAAAAACTAAAAAATTTGCAATTTTTCAAGCTCCGCTAAACTATATTGCAGCAAACACACTTCTGATACTGGGACAGTGTTTTACCTTTTTGTGTATATGTTGTCTTGGCCTGGCTAGAAGCTCCGTTCCAGTCTGCAAATTGAGTCTCAAATGTGCAGCTAGTGCTGCAATTTTGGGGTTGCAACATCCATGGCGCAGCTCTCTCTGGCACTACGGGGTTCTTGCATCCCTCCATCCAGTGGGCTCTCCTGTTACTGCACATCATGTAATCAACTCCCACGTAGGAAATGCACAGTACATATAGAGTTAAAATATTTACCATGGCTGTGTAGCCACCAGCCAGGCAGCTATGTATAATACAACAGAGAATTTGTTGTGGCTGTTGCATTCTGGGTACATTGTGTTGTGGCAGTTGCTGAGCGCCTGGGCATGCCGGCAGCTTGTGCGTGGGTACTTGGCGCATCCAAGCAATCAGTTGATGCAGGGCTTATGCTATTATAATGACTGGCATTGCGTGGGCTCATTGGAATACGTTAGACAGGCGAACATATTTATTAGTAGCAGGGTGTTCTAAACTTGTCTTATGACACTTATGACACCTTGTCGCTGCTTGTTGTTGTTATGTTGTCCTGTTGCAAGTTCAAATTTAATATAATGTATTCATGTGTGGGCGCCAACTCTATTGGATTTTGCGCATTTTTATACGTATGCTTCGATGAATGCATTGCGTAAACTTTTTGCCGCCCAGATACGTGGGCCGGCGACCCGTAGACACTTATGCCAGGTATCCATGAATTGGCACACAGTGTGCAAGCTCTTTATCACCAACCCAGCTGTATCGAGTGCACACCTTGTGTCCAATGCGCAGCATCTGCAATCTGGAAATCCTAATGGGGCTTCAGTAGCCCAAGCGCATGTCCGGGAGAGAGCAAAACAAGGGGACCCAATGTTTTTTTCCTATCTATGTGCCTTCGAAAGTTATATTAAACGCATCAACATGTGGAATATAATTTCAGAGATGGCCCGGCCACTGTTGAATTAACTGCAACGCATAATGCATCCGTAAAGATGCTGGTATTGTACGGTTTGATTGCCCATCCTTTGGCAAGATCTGATGACTTACAGAAATGTAACTGGTGTCGCAGCTTTCTAATGCTTCATGGGTGCCTGTTGCAGTGCAGATAAAATCAATAATAATTGAAAGTTTTAATGTAATCTGTACTACTTCAAAAGATTTCTTACAGTCAATAAATCGGGCCACTTGGGTGTTACAGGGATATTCGAATAAATTGTATTTTTTCAAAAAAATATTCAAATATGAAACTAAACCATGCCATAAAATAAAATAATTTTTTTCGAAATACCCGTAAATAATAAAATCTAATTAGCAAAAATATTGGTCAACTTATTTTATAATAAGGGATTTAATCTGATAATTAGGTTTCACTTTATCATGTATAATTTTTAATCATAAAATAAAGGGTGATTTTTTATAATTCTTAAATTGTATGAACATAAATTTAAAAAAAGTCACCCTTTTTAAAGTTTTAACTGATACGCATCAAAAATGATCCATTATTTCTTAAAAAACGTATACGTACATATGTTCAAACCTGTGTTATGTAAGTTATCTTCAATTTATGGGTGAGTAGTTTTTCAGTGGGCGGGATCCTTGCTTTTTTACTAGCTTAGCCAGCAACAAAATTGGTAAACTGTCAATCGGTGCTTACGCTATGGTATTCAAATATAATTTAATTAATTTTTGATTTATCAATTTAATAGGTACAAATTAACCCAGTCAATTTATCAAAATACAAATTTTAAATAAAAAACTAATTGATTAAAATATAAATTTTATTAAAATAAAATTTAGAAATTATAATAGATTGAGGTAAATATCAAATATATTATGAATACTAATCTGCGTTGTTAGCTTAATATAAATAATGCGGTGTTTCACAACTGGGGTTGGCTAAAAAAATTGAATTTCTAGCAACTTGAAAGGCTAGAAATATAAAATGAAACATAATGAATTAAGTGCACGTAACAAGTCGTAACAGGGGGGTACACAGATTCAGCAATTGTTAAAATTAATTTTTACAACAATGAACTCCATGTCTCTTTGAAAATTAATACAGTGTAAATAAACTTTTACACCAACAAGTTGACCAGCACCACGACCGGTAGATCGGTTAAGCCAGAAGGATTACAAGCATTAGAAAAGATCTCAGAACATTTTATTAAGCAAGGTTTAAGAGAAAGCAATATCGTCAGAATAATCTAAACTACTACTGAAAAGTCAATAAAGAATAGCTAGAATTCGTCAAACATTTTGATGGCGATAGTAATATTAACCATAAATTTAGAGGAAGTGAGATTAGAAGCTAATCTGCTAAGCTAAGCTGTAAAGTTTAATAAATTTATTTCAATCAGTAAAGTTTCTCAAGAATTTATTGTCTTAGTTTCATTGGCTGCATGCCATGGAAGATCACACTTATGAAGTACAATCACAATTAGAATTATGAGAACCGGCAAGTGGTACAGGTTCCTTCGCGAAATCAATCAAGCACTCGACCGGCTAGACGAGCAGATTTTAAATGAGCCATATTGCTACACCGCCAACCTGCAACGTACGTTTCAGCGATCCATTCAAAGACCGGCAACATACCACATGAGAAAATGGATTGATAATCTATCGAAAACATGTTTGCATCTAATGCTAATCTTATTAATTTAATTTATTATGGAAAATAGATTCTGCAATTAACATGATTTATACTTCATAAGCAAAAATACATCGACAGACAATTGAAATGGTAAGAGATTCCGACTGTTAGCATTAACTAATGAAGTTAACCTGCCAAACTTTTATTGTGTAAATTTTTTTATTATTTTCATTTCTTATACCATTTGGCTTGGTCTCTACTGACTGCTTCGTTTGTTGATACTGTTGGAGCGCTTGCAGCACGTTTTACCTATTTGCCACTGCTGTGTCTGTGCTCTGCAGTGCCGCGCCGGTTAAAGCAGTTACTATAACGATGGGAAATTATGTCGCGGTGCAGCAACTGTTTCTGTTTGCCCAGCATTTGCAAAGTCTTTAAAATCCGGGTTTGTGTATGTTCCATACAACAGACTCTGCGTTTGCAGGCAAAGTGCACAAGACATTTTTTCTTGAAACAACAAGAAGTCATTGTTTCCATTACATATTTATTTTTGTTACCAGTTTGTAGTATTAACAAAATAACGTAACTGGGAGAATGCATCCTTACTATTGGGAGTTGACTGAGAGTTTTTAATTTTCGAGAGCAACTCGTGCAACTATACAACTGTCTTGTAAAATATTGTCCGCCAAGCGATTGCTAAGGACAGTGAAAAGACTCACAATAACAACGAAATGTCAAAACAAACTATTTTTTCTTCTTTTTTTTTATTTAAAGCGATTGTTTGTTGTTTTTTGCCGACTATTACAGCGCCTTAATAACAGGCGCACAGAAAAATCTGTTGGGTATGAGATTGACTGAGCAAGTAAGTTGCCAGTTGCCAAGTTGTTTCATATAGATACGGATGTGTGTGTGTGATTTTGTGTGTGTGTTGTGTGTTACAAGAAAAAATACAAATCGATCGTTAAGGGACCGACAGCGAAATACACTAAAACGAAGATGAATGTTACAATATGGTGCAATGTATGTGTTTTGGGTTATTAAGAGAGAGAAAATAAATGCAAGCTAATATAGAAAAGTTTCATCTAAAAACATATTGATACGATAATTAAATTCAATCTCCCCGACTATGGTCATCACTATTGTTAACTGTTTGAGGCGAACAGGGACCCACAGTTTATAGCCACATCCGGTGTCTTAAATTAGTAGAGTGCTAACACTACCGCTGAGTGACCGAGGTCACACATATTTGACATATTTTTTAATCGTTTTCCACAAGATCGAAACAAAGCGAATATTTTGTAATACCAATCAAGGCAATACATGTTTCGCTCTTTGGTATAGTGAAAAATGCGTAACGAAACGCAAATGAATCAATTGGTAAACACACAATTTCTCTCCTGCAAAATATTTCTGTTTTGATTTTGTTTACAACGAATATTATTATGTAGTTAATTTCAATATAACATATTTTGCTTTCGGCCAGGTTCTCCTGCTTTCCTGTTTCATAATAGAAAAAAATTTAAAGATTTTAAATGGTCTATAGACGTAACTCTGGGCAAAGTTAGCACTTTTTTGTTGTTTAGGCATCCATAATAATATATTTTACATGAAGTATTTTTGCTGTGCCAAATTCAGACCGATATTACCCAATCCTTGGGTCAACAAACTTAGATTTCATGTAATTCTAAATCACTCGTTTAACCACACGTCTGCACTCTTGCTGTAACACGTATTACGTGAACCTATGAATAATACTCCAGTACCATACAATTGCAGGGTATAGCAAAATACAACAACAACGACCATAAACTAGCTGCTCAATGCAACAATAATAAAAGAGAAACGTAGCGGTAGCCATGTATTTACGTACGTAGAGATGTAAGAATGTATGTACGCGAAACAGCTAAGTCTCCAACTTGGCGTACAGCTGCAATCTCGTGCATTCGCACATACATATGTATATGTGCATATATTTGTATGTATTGTATAAATAAATGAAGACGGCGAAACAAGTTGTTGATAAAACAAAAAATAAGAAGCAAACACACTGGCGTCACTGACACTAAAGCTTACTCGTGCAAAGTGCGCTCCGCAATCATATTGTAAGTTTTTTGAGAACTCGCGAGAATTTATTCGGGAGAGATGAGAGAGATCACAGTGGTCAAGATGATAAGTGCATATGACGTAGACTGAACCATAAGTGTGATTATAAGCGATTAAACTTCCTGGTCACAGTAGAGAGAATAAACAAAATCAGTTACGAAACATTTGAGTTCGCCTATTTCGTATATTATACCATAAACATATGTATACTTTGAGTTTGTGTGTTTTTAAATAAATATATATTGGGTATATTTATTCCTAGTGGAAGAGCGACAAAGAAACCGATGTCGCCCGTTTAACATGTAGTGTTTATGTATTATATTCTTTGTTTTAATTTCGAATTTTTCACTGCTTCAAATCTAAAGACCACAGCTAATTATGACAACAATGTGCATTATTGACACACTCAGCAATTCGAGCCACTTTTAACTTTAATGTCGCACAGTGCCACGGAAGGTGAGAGAAAGTTACAAAAAAATATATATTCCAAACCAATTAAGATATTTTTATGAATTCTATTAAATGTTTCCCCATGATGGTATGAAGACAGCCGATAGCTTCTCAAAGTGTTTTATTATTATGTATTTATTTATTTTGAGTTGGATGACCCCATCTTATTCTGCTTATCGCAAATTAGAAATGCAACAACTATAAATGAAAGCTATCGAGAGTAGTTGAACTTTGAACAACAACTAAAACAAGCAGATAGAGGAAAATACCTCATTTATTGTAATACTTATATGACCACACCAATTTTATTCTTTTTTTCTTCGCCTCTATCAACAGGAGTACGAAATATCGAAAAAATGCGAGTTCCTCTTCAAGGCGGACTACAGTCTTATCGAGCTGGACAACACAAATGGATTATTGAGCCCGCGTTATCCTGGACGTCTGCTGATACCTGAATATGAGCACGGACATATGGCTAAAACACTTATACCAAACAATGTGCTTCCCGCAAAACCGTTAAACAGCAGCAATGGCATCAGTGGAGCAGCATTTGATACACCCAGCGACAACACAGTTGGTGGCATTCAAGCATTTGTTACCTTTGCCAATCCACTTCCTCAACAGCAGCAGCAGCAGCAGCAGCAATCTCAACAACAGCAAGCCCCACAACCGCCACAACCACAACAGCAGAATACCATATACGAGGATCTGTATGATGTGCAACGGATTAAGGAACTCATAACCATGGCAAAATATGCGCGCTGCCGACAAAGATTTGCCGTTCCTGTCATTATGTATCGGGGCAAGTACATTTGTCGGTCAGCAACATTGTCGGTAATGCCGGAAACGTATGGCCGCAAGGTCGTCGACTACGCTTACGATTGCCTAAGCGGCACCAATTATGCAGCACCAAATGATGCGGAAAACGACACGGACTCCACGGATGAATCACTGATCAATCATATAAACGAGCAGTCACAATTTTCCTACGATGAGGTCATAAAAAGCGATATTCAATTGCTGCACGCTCTGAACGTGTCAACAATTGTAGACTTGATGGTTGAGAACCGTAAAATAAAATACTTTATGGCGTAAGTTTTAGCAATTTTTTTTTTTTTTTTATTGATAAAAATTTACAAAAATTTTGTTCACACATTCACATAGGGTTTCATCGTCAGAGAAGGCCGATCCAAACAAGCATTACAAGAGCTTCAACTTACTATCATTGCCTTATCCGGGCTGTGAGTTTTTCAAGAAATTTCGAGACAACAACTACCAGGCCAAGAACTTGTATTACAATTGGAAGCAGTCATTCAACGATGCCAACATCAATATACCAAATTTAGGGCCCGCTGCTGATATTGATATAATTTGGCCCGAATATCGCGATTGGGATTTGGTCAGCATTACACAGAATTACCTCAGGGCTACACTTAAATATATACAGGAGGACAACTCTGGATTACTTATACACTGCATCAGTGGCTGGGATCGTACACCACTCTTTGTGTCACTGGTGCGTTTGTCACTTTGGGCCGACGGTCTTATTCACCAATCATTAAATGCACTACAAATGGCCTATTTTACATTGGCCTACGACTGGTACTTGTTTGGTCACCAACTTCCTGATCGCCTTAAGCGTGGTGAAGACATTATGTTTTTTTGTTTCCATATGCTTAAGTTCATCGCGGATGAGGAGTACAGCATTGTAGAACATCGCAAACGCACAAAGACATCTAGTAGCAGTGGCAGCAGTGTCATTGTTATTAAATCTGATTGCTGTGATGAAGAGCCCCTTAAGGAGTAAGTGGTATTAGCTTAATAATTGCATGAATATTTTTATTTATTTTTTTTTTTATACCAGAGACTGTATACTGACTTTTGATCAAGATAGCAACGATAGTTATTCAAATTGTTCCAACTGTGATATGTCCATAACGGATAACTTTTTTGCAACGACAACGGCAACAACTGGGACGTTTGCCAATTCGATAACCAGCCGATCGCCCAATCCGAAACGGTAATGATTCCATGACATGACATGCCAACGAAAATTAATAAAATTTCTGATTTGAAACAGCTCTCGCACCAGCCCAATATCAGTCCCCGGCCTTAATGCGGCCTCACGTCAACGACAGGAGTCTACCTCATCGAATGGAAGCTGGCAAGTGGTCACTGACACAGGCTCAATTGATTCCATCATGACCGGAAGCTATATGATGAAATTTGTGGCTCAACAACAAGCGGACAACACTAACATTCCCATTTGCAATGGCGGCAATGGTTACCACTGCACCACTAACACCTCAAATAGTGGCACTAATAGCAACGGCAGTAGCATCAGCGGTGGAAGTGGAAACTTAACGCACGGTTTCGCGAATGGTTCCTCAAAAGAAGTAGGCGGCAGCGCAGCTGCATCAAAGCAGTGTATTAATTTGTAAGTGCAACAACATAAATTCTATCGATATACTGCAATCAATAAATTAATCTTTTTGCAGACGAAAGCAACGATTGAACGCCGTGCGCGCTGTTTTTATACAAGCCTACGGAAAAATAATTGGACTGAAATTCAAGGAAGGTTCTTCCATGAACCTAACGACATTTATTGGCAATTTGGCAGATCAGTTATTTTAAACGAAATTGATGATGATACCATTTTCGATGCATTAAACATAAAATCCATTTGAAAACTGTTTTAAACAGTCTTGAGATCTAATACTCAAAACGAAATTTCAATTGGGAACATTTTGCAGTCAGAGTAGAATACCATAGCTAATATTAATTTTGTGTCCACTTTGTTCAGTCTTCGTTAATGCTACCACCAAGCCTTTTTGTCGTGAATTGTTGAAAAGTTTTTGTTTTTTTTTTTATTTAATTTCTGTTGATAGTAAAAAACTGAAAATTAAAACATCAATATAAGTATTTCCGAAATGTATAGAAAATGTTAAGTGTCAGGAAAGATTTTCAATAGGTCATACTACAACATTGCTGTTGGGTCAAAGCAGCTTGTTCCTAATATTTGTTTTTGAAACGTTTGTTTAATTAATAGATATTCAAAAATACAAAAAAAAAGAAAATAATGTTCAACAATAGTTTTAAGATGTAATTTATATTAATGTATTTTTTAAATAAATCTTTTGTGCATTTTATATTCTACTAAAGTGAAATTTATATTTTTAGGGCGAAATAAGAAAGTGGCGCACATCAGCACTTATAACTTTATATTAATTTTATATTAAATTTTTAATAACGGAATTATCTGTTTATTGATTTTGCCACGTGACCGCACTGTATGTCCTTTGAGAGTGCCCGCCTTATTCTTATTTAGAGAATTGCTCTATGTAACTACGTATGAAGTTGCACTGAACTGAAATGCTTTATTATTTCTAGCTCTGTGTAATCCAGCATTTTGCAAATATTTTATAATATTTTAGGAAGGCCTATGCCGTATACGAAGGCCTTTTGGGGTGTTTGCATAAGGGGTTTTCATATAACCAAACGCCCTTGCAATTCTTTCACTACGACAAGTGTTCAAAGATTGTTGTCATTGGACCTCATATTATATGCGCGGATTATTATTTTTGTCAAGTCCATACATCATAGTCTGCATCCTTTTGAGAACGAATGCATTACTGCTTAAAAACGGACGCAGCAAAGGCGAATCCAACAAATGTATAGTAGTTTCGTTAATTCAATTATTTCAATTAATATAATATGATAATCATTTTAGTTTTAAAAATTTTTACACATTATATGTTTTATATATATTTACAAATTGTTATTATTATTAAGCCATCGGTATTTGCTAACGTTTGATTTATAATATTTTATATCTAAGAGATAGTCATTGGTCGAATCTAACTTTTGTTCTTTCTTATGACTCAATATTAGTCGCTTTCATATTACCTTTTCTAACAAGAATTATAAAAATTGGAGTCCCCAAACTGTTCTGCAGTAGACAAGTTTTATTCAAATAAGAAAATTACTTCAGGAGATACAAATCTATGTGCAAACTTAAATTCTACATTTACATAGTTTATTACGTTATTAACTTTAAAAACTCAAAACTTTTTTGTGATTCCTAATAATAAATTTTGAATACTCACTTTGAAAAGTCCAGTTCTGTGTAATTTTCTTTCAAACCTCGAATTTTTTTCCTATTAATTTGAAAAATGGTGAACAGTATTTGGAAACCGTATGTCAAAATAAGTAAAAATACGTGCTTAAGTAAACACTTTAATTGTTTGCTTTAAAAAAAAGACTCGTAAAATGTACGCTTTATGTAGACATGATTATATATAAATATTAATATAATATATATCGCAATTGTTCTACTTTTCTATTTTAATGATAAACAATTATGTTTTCAGCATATTATTTATTTTTAAAGATTTAATTATTATTATATTTCCTAATTTTCTGAGCTTAAACTTGTTCTTGAAAAATATTAAGTTTAAAACTTAAGCTTATTTTTTAATTCCAAAAACGTATTAAAAGAAATGTCTACTATAGTGTGTTTATTGTCGGATTCACTATCTATTGGAAAATATATTGATTGGATTATGCACCCATTACATTTAAAATATCATATCGTTCCCTAATTATTAAATTATTAGATTGCATAACGTTTTCTAGTGTTTTTAAATGAATTTCTTGTTTTTCAAAACGAAATGCAAGTCGACTTTTGTCTGCTTTGAAATATTTTCGAATTTCATGAAACATATGCTGTGGTTATTTGATACCAACTTTTGTCAGCTTCTTTTCTACGTGTTCATTAACTGAAAGCATCACAATTTCATAGATAGGATTTTTAATTGCTTTAAGTGTAGCTTCTTTAAGTTAAATACCATTAATTTGCCAACAAAACACGTTCAAGCCTTGGCACTGTTTATCAACCAAGAATTGTATAGGGTTGTAAAACGCCAATATAAATATTTTGTTAAAATCGATAAACAAAAATAAATCGAAACAGCATACATTAATTCACTAAATTCCATCCCTATTTTAATAAATAACTAGCGTCGTGAAAAAAGCCGCAAATTCATTATTTGTCGAATTGAAGAAAAACTATAAATTTACAAAGCTCCAACATGAGCGGTGGCAATATGTTATATGGGGGTGATGAAATTGGTGCGTTAGTATTCGATCCCGGCCACCATTCCCTTCGTGTTGGTTACGCGCAAGAAGATTCTCCGAAAGCTGAAATTCCATCTGTTGTGGGCATTGGAACAAATGCTCCTGAAACAAACCTTGATCCTGAGACAAAGACCGATAATAGTGTAACACCAAACAGTAAGAACATTAATAATTTATTATTGTCAGTAACATAACAAATGGTTGGGTTTCCTTAGACGCCGATACACGAAAATTCTATGTGGACACAAACTATGTTAACGTACCGAGGTCCCATATGGAAGTTCAAACGTACATGAAGGATGGCATGATTGACAACTGGGAGCTGTTCGAGAAGGTTGTAGACTATGCGTATGCAAATGTAATACAAAGTGAGCCCGAATATCACCCAGTGTTGTTTTCTGAAGCCTCCTGGAATGTACGCAACAATCGGGAAAAACTTACAGAGCTTATGTTCGAAAAGTACAATGTGCCAGCATTCTTTCTGGTTAAGAATGCGGTGTTGGCTGCATTTTCAAGTGGACGTGCTACTGCACTTGTTGTAGATAGTGGGGCAACACACACATCAGCTGTGCCTGTACACGAAGGATATGTGCTCTCTCAGGCTGTGGTTAAATCCCCACTTGGCGGAGATTTTCTTTCTAGGCAATGTCGCACGCACTTGGAAAAACACGGTATTGATCTTTCTCCTGTATACAAAATCGCATCAAAAGATGTTGTCAAGGAGCGCGACAATGCACGATTTACATTACGCAAACTGCCCGAAAATCTTACACAATCGTGGCAAAACTACATGCTTCAATTAATGATGCAAGATTTTCAAATGAATGTTCTCCAAGTGCTGGAAAACCCCTATGACGAGCGTGTGGCAGGCCAAATTCCAACAGTTCATTATGAGTTTCCTAACGGGTACCACCAAGACTTTGGATCGGAACGTTTTAAAATTGCTGAAAATCTTTTTGACAATGCTATGCTTGGTGCTGGACAGCTCGCCTCTACAAGTGTGGGAATGTGCGATGCTGATGTGCGATTGTCTCTTTTCGGTTCGGTTGTAGTCACTGGTATGGCTTTGAATTAATTTTGTATTGAAATAATATAAAGTGTATTTAAATTAAACTCCACAGGAGGAAATACACTACTGCAAGGTTTCCCAGAACGGCTCAACAGAGATCTGCAATTACGAGCACCATCGAATACACGTTTAAAAATGATTTCTGCCAATGGTAGCGTCGAGAGGCGTTTTGGTGCGTGGATTGGTGGCTCTATATTGGCAAGCATTGGCACATTTCAACAAATGTGGATATCATCGCAAGAATATGAAGAAGCTGGAAAAAGCCAAGTCGAGCGCAAGTGTCCATGAACTAACCCAACTATTTTTCATCTCAAAACAACAATTCGTATCGTATCATAAGAAACTACAACTTTTATTTTATAGAAGCCCAGAACTTAATATAATCTTTGGATGAGTAATTATAAACTTTTAAAAATGCTATCAACTATACAAAGTATTTTATAAGGGTTGATATATTTAAGACTCGAATGAACCAGATGGATAATCTTCATTTAAGTCTTCTTTGACCATCGGCACTGTCTCCTCAGCGTTGTTTGTTTCTAGTTCATATACAATGGATATGGAATGCAGTTTTGGAGTTTGATTTTTCTTGAAGAGTTTTTTTTTAGTGGGCATTATAAGGGGCTTCCTACGCAAAAGCGTTTCCTGCGTGATGTCACAGCAGAGATTTAAAAAGCGTCACATTGCACCCGACATTGTATTATTGCACACGCATTGCTAAAATTCACGAAAAGTATATTTTATGGTAATTGAAAGTGGGTACATATAAAAGACATACCTTGGCATTAAGTATATCCTCTGACCAATCCTGCTTCGAAATGCGATCAACGGCATTTACCAAAATCTTTTTCACTTTTATAACATTTTCAGCAAACGTTTTAAGCACTTCTTGTACGTTGACACCCTCGCACCCCATGCGCCAGCAATCGTAGTCCGTGGCAATGGCGACGGAGCCATAAAGCAATCCAGCCTCTTTGGCCAGTACGACCTCCGGGCAAGTAGTCATATTAATCAGATCTCCACCCCACTGTCTGAACATATTGCTTTCGGATCTAGAAGAAAATCGGGGTCCTTCAACAGTTACTATAGTAGCTTTCTCGTGGGTAGGAATCTCGAGTTCTTTCGCGGATTCAATTAACAATGTTCTAGTTCGTTCACTAAATGCCGGGTACATTGGCAAATGACAGACGCCTTTTGGACTTTGAGCGCAACCATCATAAAAGGTTTGTACACGTTTTGTTGTGCGATCTATAAAGTCATGCGGCACAACTAAATCTCCTGGCCGAATTTCTTCACGCAGAGAACCACATGCCGTTGAGACAATCAAATGTGTACACCCAGCCTGACGCAAAGCCCAAATGTTAGCCCGATAGTTGACATTCGAGGGCATAATGTCGTGTCTGCGACCATGACGTGCCAACAATACACAGTTAACGCCTCCTATTTTGCCCTCTATTAAAGCATCAGAAGGCGCGCCGTAGGGTGTCTCAATAACATTTTCTTTTCTATCTTCCAAGATGTCTGGATCATCCAATCCTGATCCTCCGATAATGCCAATCTATTTTTAATAAAATTGTAAACGTTTGTGTTTGCTTGGATTTTTTTTAAATAAATATATTATCAAACCTTGACCGGTATGGGATTAAGATCCGCGTCTTTGCACTTAATGTGAATCATTTTTCAGACGATATCTCGCGGTAACAACACGCGTCGCAGCAATAAAGTCTGGACAGAAATATCTGCTAAAATATCGCTTGCCAAATTGTAATAAGAGTATGTGTGTAAGTATACATACATATTATATACTATATGCCCTATTTGAAAATATATGTGTGTACGTATTTCAGCTACAAATTGTAGGGCATATTGGCACTGTCAACAGCATCCCTTTTTCGAAATTTGCAAACTTGTTTTGTTTAGTGATAACACATAATCACATTAATAACTGTAGCAGGGCATCTGACAGAAAAGTAATGATGATTGTTTGATAGAGCTGAAACCTCATTTTAAAATAAATTTTTTTCCATAAATCTTTTATTTTTATACAGCAAAAGTAAACCACTATAACTGAATCCAGTATTTTATCGATAATTTGCTTGGAATAGTTATCGATTGCTTTTGGAGCTAAAAAGACAAATTATATTTAATACTAGAAACACATGTGCTTTAACAATTAAAAAATAATGATTGAATTAGCACTACCGGCTAGCAACTTGGACGACATAGAGGACCTGATAACGCCGGAGGACATTAAACCACGGGATAGATATCAAAACAAAAAAGATGTGACAATTCGTGCCAAAAAACGTCGCCAGATTAAGCCTGAAGCAACACAGAATGACGACGATGAATCCAACCCCGAGAGGACTACATATGAGAGCATCATACCTGGAAATCAGAAAATATTCGTTAAAACATGGGGATGTGCGCATAATAACTCAGATTCCGAGTACATGGCGGGTCAATTGGCTGCATATGGCTACAACATAACCAATAAAAAGAATGACGCCGATTTATGGCTTCTGAATAGCTGTACTGTTAAAAATCCTTCAGAGGATACTTTTCGAAATGAAATCAAGTCTGGCATGCGCAACGGTAAGCATGTTGTAGTGGCTGGATGTGTGCCACAAGGAGCCCCAAAATCTGACTATTTACGAGGTCTCTCAGTGATTGGTGTACAGCAAATTGACCGCGTAGTAGAAGTTGTTGAGGAGACGCTCAAAGGACACAGTGTACGTTTATTGCAAAACAAAAAGTTAAACGGACGTCGTGTTGCCGGTGCCCGCCTTGCCTTACCAAAAGTTCGCAAAAACCCGCTTATTGAAATCATTTCCGTAAATACTGGATGTCTTAATCAATGCACCTACTGCAAAACTAAACATGCTCGTGGAGACTTGGCAAGCTATACTCCCGATGAGATAGTAGAGCGCGCACGCCAATCGTTTGCTGAGGGTTGCTGTGAAATCTGGTTAACTTCAGAAGACACTGGCGCATATGGACGTGATATTGGCACTTCATTACCGAAACTGCTGTGGCAATTGGTTGAAGTCATACCAGAACACTGTATGATGCGTGTGGGTATGACAAACCCGCCATATATTCTAGAACATCTAGAAGAGATAGCTAAGGTGCTTCAGCATCCACGTGTTTATGCGTTTATGCATATCCCAGTTCAAAGTGGAAGTGACATGGTGCTGGGCGACATGAAACGTGAATATTGCCGCAGAGACTTTGAACATGTAGTAGAATTTTTGCGCGAAAGGGTGCCAGGTGTTACAATTGCAACTGACATTATATGTGGGTTTCCCACAGAAACGGAGGCGGACTTTGAGGAAACAATGGCTATGTGTACGAAATATCAGTTTCCCAGCTTGTTCATCAATCAATTTTTTCCCCGCCCAGGCACACCAGCGGCAAATATGGAGCGCATACCAGGTAATCTGGTAAAAACACGCACAAAACGACTTACGGAACTTTTCAACAGCTATATGCCTTACGCTGGTCGCGAAGGCCAAGTTTACACAGTCCTTGTAACTGAAATATCCCATGATAATCTTCATTATGTTGGACATAACAAGAGTTACGAGCAAGTTCTATTACCAATGCGTGACAACCTTCTTGGTACCTCAGTACGAGTACGTATAACCAGCACCAGTAAGTTCAGCATGTCTGCTGAAATTTTGGATGATGAAAAGAGTTGGACCCACTGCGGAATGACAGAAAAAACTCTACTCGTTACAAAACCAGACAGCCATATGGTTTCACGCCATGTGGGTATCGCTATTATCGTCGGATGTTTGTTCTTTTTGCTGCAATTGTGGATCAAAAAACTTTAAAAAAAAATAAACTATTTAAACTCATGACTTTTTGATTTTTTAATAATGTAACGATTTTTTCTTAACCTAAAAACACTTGGTTTAATGATAGCGGTGTGCTTTAGTAGTCTTCAGATGGTTCTGTTCCGAAGTAGCGATCTCCAAAGTTGCCAATTCCAGGTATTACGTAGAACTTGCTATTTATTTCTGGATCAAGAGCGGATGTGACAATCTTAACCTGAATACGTTGAAGCAAAAGAAATAAATAACCACCTTATCAACATAAAAACGGACAAGTATATTTACTTTAGGAAAGGCATATGCAATGGAGTGTACGCCAATTTCAGCCATTAGTAACGAAGATAGTATGATGTGCTCTTCTGGAACATCATGGTCAAGCAGAACACGAATGGCCATCATGGCAGCAGCGCCAGTTGCTACAGTGGCATCCATTAGTATAACTTTATAGTCTTTAATATCTTTAGGCAGCCTCAAATAATACAGCTCAGGTTCACCGGTTTTTAAGTTAGTCTGTATAAGAATTTTGCCAATACGAATATCTTTGCACACATCACAAACAGCTTGCTCCATTGTTTCGCCAGCACGAAGAATCGAAACTCCGCATATTTTTCGTGACGCCATTCTTTTTCCTTCATACGACACACCTTGTGGTGTATCTACGGTAGTCTTCTCAAACGGAAATAAACTTAGAGCGTACTCAATGACAAGTCGTATAAGACGCTTTGAATAAAAGATAAATTCATCACGAGATGTGTTCTTGCATCGTATAAACGTATGTAGGCCTTTGATTTGTGGCGTAGGCTGCAGTAAATGTAGCGATTCTGGCATGGGTTGGTCCTTGTAAGAGTTAGCTAAGGTTTCACGTAACTTGAATCCACGCTGCAACCGCGAAGAAAACAATTAGTAAGTGATGTTACTCTACAAAAATATGCACCGTGAAAAATGAATGCATCTAACCCAAATAATTGTTTGTGACCGACTGATTTTCGTGGGCTTAGTTAATGCCATTAACAAATGGTTCGAATTCAAATATTTTTAACTAAACTTTGACGCCCTTCGCAATATATTTCTCTCTTTATAATTAAGATAATTAAAAAAAAAATTTTCTATCCGTTTTGTCAAAAAGTTACACTGGAGTGAATAGTCGGAGACAGCACAACTTATAGGATGCATACATTTATGAAGGCTATATATGTGCATAGAGTATGCCAAACATTGCATCTTACCAATTGCAGCTGCGTGTGAACATGTTGCACTATTAGATGAATAGCGACTTTGTTTTCGCCACCGCGTGGAACTATAATATCCGCATGTGCCATTGTTGGGGCTATGTAATTTGCATATGATGGTTTCACCATGTTTAGATATTGTTTGAGCACACCTTTTAGTTCACGTCCACGCTGTGAGATATCTCTGAAAAAGATAAATTCGTTTAAACATATTGCTTGAACAGAACAAAATAAAATACTTGCCTTTTTAGTCTTCTAGCCAATCGAATATCCGGATCTGTATCAACGAAAATCTTCATATCTAGAAGTTTAAGCACCTCGGGACTATGAAATGTTAGTATGCCCTCAAATATAATGACATTAGCTCCGTACATGGTTTTCTGTAGGGAAATTTCAATCATAAGAATAAGATACTATTGGTTGTTACATGGTTGGCATACCGTTTGAGTTTCACGTTGGTGATTTACAAAGTTATAAACTGGCACTTCGACTTTGCGACCTTCTTTTAATTTGGTAAGCACATCGAGAAGTAAATCAATATCAAAGGCATCCGGGTGATCAAAGTTGTATTCATTAAGAATCGCTTGCTCATGTTGTTTCTTGTTCAAAATCTAAGACAGTTTTAAATTACAGTCAGTTTTAAAACAGTGGTTTAAAACCCACTTGATACAAATTAGACAACTACATACCTTATAAAAGCAATCCATTGACAATAATGTTACCCAGGGCACATCTAAGCTTTCTATAATCTTTTCTGCTACAGTGGTTTTGCCAGATGCACTTCCACCGCATATGCCTTAGATAACATTTTTTTTTAAGAATATAATGTTACTTTACTTGAAGCTGGCAATTACCTATAACAAAAGGTTCCACCTGTTGTCCAGCGCAATTATACCATGGTGGACGACCAGCAGTATAAATAGTACGGTTGTTAGCTCTTATTATACACTCGGAGGGATTTGCTGTTGTTGTTTGATTACCAATGGATGTTGTGCGCTGGCGACGACCGGATCGACGTAATGGTGACTCTAGTGGTGCCTTAGCTGGTACTGTAGTTGGGGAAGCTGGGCAACAGAGAAATTCCGTGCCACCACTGGCAATTTCAATAGAAAGTTGTTCCGTCACATCTGAGCGATCGTCGCTAAAATAATACAGTATCATTAACATAATTAGAAAATATTGATTTTCTAATAAAAAAATATTATTTTATAATTATTAAATATAAAAGAAAGCTCGTATCGTTTTGAAGAAGAGTTAATTGAATTTTATTTCATCTTTTCACTTAGTTTCCATCGAAAACAATTCTATAATGCCTTTAGGATATAATATTAATCAAAACTATGTGTTTAGTTTATTGTTGTTGCCTCATTAAGTGGCTTACGCATAGCCAAATTTTGAAAAACAAAATTTTTAACGTATTCCGTTGCCAAATCCTTTATTACTTTGCTGTTACGATACGGATTTACTATTAGGGGTTCCCTCTGATAGAAACGATACGAACTTTTTAGCACAGACAGAAAATACATATAATATTTATTAGCTACTCTTGGAATAATAAATAATTCTATATTTGGTTTTATGATTCATTGTTTGGGGTTTAATTATTTCGTGTGGCGGTGTGGCTGTAATGATGATAAGCCAACTTTAGTTAATATTGATAATCGCAATGGTTAGAATTACTGACCTACGAGCAGTTTTTGAAATAACGTGCAACAAAAATGAGATGAAAATGTATTTTTAAAATCTATATGCTATACATATGTATGTATCAGTACGTCTTTGTTCAGCGGATCACAAATGCAAAAATAATTTTCAAATTTTGGTACAAATGTCTTAAAAGTGTGGGTCATTGCACCCTCCAAGTTGCCTGCGACAAATATGTGTACGCCCTAATGTTTAATTTGTTTTGAGCCGCAAAATCATTTTATTTGTCACGAATTGTAATTTTAGGGATATTTATAAGTATTTTTTAAATAGGTTCTTTCAAAAGATATCGGAGCTCGAAACGTGCGTTGGCAAAATAAAATTTAAAGGAGCCATAGAATAAGTTTGAGCAATTTGATATTTTATCTTAGTGCCTAAAAGTATCAAATTCGTTTTATGAGTCAAACGAAAATAAAAATTATTAGGAATCACTCGGTTTTTTGGAAGCTATAGCATATAGTCATCCTTTCTTTTGGCATAAAGAAATGTATCTGCCCTAATGTAACGATATTTAATTTATAAAACGTATTCCGAGAACAAAAGCAAACAAGTGTTTATACTACTAAATCGTACTTTGCTTTATTGACGACTCTTTTCATTAGCAAATGCTATTTATAATTATGACGTACATATTTATAAACATAAAGAGTACGGCAAAGCTGCAATAGTTTTGCATATGCCATGTGCACTGCTTTAAGATTTAATTAATAAAAATAAAGCATATGCGTAAATCATTTTTTGGGCCAGGAAAAAGCAGCCCCATAGCTGGTAGAGCTCTTTTTCTTATTGTTATTGCGCTCACGCGGTTACACTTCGGAGTGCCAGACCCGTTTTTTTAAAATTTTTTTTTTTTAAAACTATAAACTATGACCCTAAGTTTAAAACCCTGCGGTACGGGTATGCACGATTTGCCATTTTACATGAACAATTTTGCGAATACATTCCTCTTATCACCCACTTACAAAAAAATGAGCGCCGAGCCCTGCACACAATCAAAAAATGGTAAAACGTAAAGAAAACCGTTCTATTGTTGTGGCCCTTATTTTGCGACCTACTCTTTTTAGACATTTAACTTGGATCGCATCCATGGTGTGTCGCATCTTTGTGTTTTGTTTGATCAAAAACTTAACTTTAATAATAATCACATTTACAATATTGCAAATAAAGCTTTACTTATCCGTCCCCCATTAATCCTATCACCACAATCAAAAATTGATTGAGTCTGCTCAAAAACAATTTACATTTTTGGTCTTCGAGGTTTGAATTTGGATCCTATCACTCGACCCCGTCCTATTCTTATAGACTTGACCTTATCAAATTACCTTCGGTAAATGATCGAAGAACATGCCATGCTGTGTTATTTTTGCATAGGCTTATACTCGGGCTCATTGGCTCTAACGCACTTCTGAACAAATTTTATTTTGTTATTCCAGTCAGAGTAACTCGTAATTTTCCACTTCAAGCACTTACATTTTGAAGATTCATTGCATTGCATTGAACGATCCTTTTTGGGTCTTAAGCGCTAACTATAATAAGTTTAACGATTTCGTATTTCACGAACTAACTGTCTGTTCAATTTAATTTCTTTCTCTATCTTATCTCATCTTGATTCGCCAAATCGGGCATCTTTGACCAAACATAAACTCTTACATCGGAAAGATTTACATTGTAAATCCAAGTTCCAAGCCAGTCACAGATATGAGATGCAGTTATCTTTAAACAATTTACCTATTAGACTAGGGACACGGACTAGTTTTATTTTATATTTTCCTCGCTCCAATTCAATATTTCCTAATTTCATATAAATTCGAAGGCAAACTGGACTTAGATAACTAGGTCCCCCCTAAGAGTAATAACAAATTTATATACATATGTATATTGGTCTAAGCACTTCCATTAGAAGCTTGAGATAATATAAATTTATACCTATATACGTATGTTAATAAGACTACATCTATGGATAAAGTATAAACGTGGCTTTATGTTCGAACCCACTGAGCCCAAAACCTACTACAGAAGTGCTATTTTTTAATCCATGATGCCAACCAGACAGTAACTGAATATCTTGGATATACATACATATGTATGTATGTTCAGACAGGCATACGATAATTAAACAAAACAAAATGCGTTAATTAAACACGCAAGCGAAAGCTATTGAAATTAGAACTCGTACGAACACAAAAAAAATAAACATAAAAAAATATTTAAAAAAAAATTACTTGAAATGTTGTAATTATGAAATATTATTAATATTATGAATTACATGTGTCCATTCATAGAGACTTTTGCCTTCTGCTGCGGTGCCGCCAGACCGCCAAATGTTGTCAATAAACCGGTGGACGCAAAAGTTGTGTTTTCCGCATCATTGTTGCTGTTGTTGTTAGATTTTCCGCATAAAAACGTGATGCTGCTGCTCATTTTTGCAGTTTTTTGTATAGCGAAAAATTATCTGCGCGTTTGCGATGACGTGAAACGTGAAAAACAAGCACAAAAACAAAAGAATTTTAGAGCGAAAAATGGGTTTCTTTTCGAGCACGTGTGTATGTGTGTGTGTGTGCGTGTGTGTATCTGTGAGCAGCCATGCAACAACTGGGCCGGAGATGTCGATCTGTACACGGATCGCATGTGATGTGTTGGCGTGTTTTTGTCTGTTATATATTGTATGTCGTTCACGTTTTTATGCGTTGTAAATAGTTCTTCCTCCCTTATGCCAACTGTTATCGTGTTGTACATACATATGTATGTGTACATATGTATATCAGCATGTATTTGAGAGTTCAAGTATCTTAATTAAAGCCGGTAAATGTTTAAATGTAAGCAAACGTAAAGCACCAACACAATATGTGAATATGCCAAAGTATCGAGACAAACTAAATGTATGAAGTCGCATGCACATATCGGAGAGCTAAGGTTAAAAGCACTGCATACATGCGTACATATGTACATACATATGTATGTTTGTATGTACTGTTGGTATAATTGATACTACAATCCGCATGCTGCCACTGCAAAAGGGAAGACAGTAATCTAACCCATTTGCAAGCAGTTGTATATACATATGTACATTTTTATATTATGTACATAGTATTCACCATATGTACATACATATGTATGTTAATATGTAGGTAAATACATACATATGTATATGTATGGTTTAGCTATGTCCATTAAATTTATCACACTTACATACATACAAGCTTTGTGTTATCTATATCTATGTAAATATAAATGTTGTGCATTTTAAGTAAATTGAAACAATCTAAAGACCAAAAAATGATTTATTATTGCTAACAACGCATTGCGCTACTTTTTCATTTGCAACTTTTCCCTCCCCATACACACTTTTCTTGTGCTCATCGATGTTTACCTGTCTGAGCTCGCAGAACTCGATGGATTGTAAAACTTTATTTGTTTCGTCTGTGTAACAGACATTTTTTGGTTTATTTATTAAATTCAATACACAAAGAGCGTTTAGACGACACGCGTTACTCCGACGTAATTGCTAGCAAATGAGACGAAATAGAACAAGCAGGACAAAATATAAAAAAACGTGCGCAGCAATGTTGTTATAAGTATAAATGGGTTTCGATTGTTGCCGCACATTAAGTGTAGTATTTGCAAGTATTTGACTTGTACTTTATAATAATAGCATGGTTTTTTATTAACAGCTGGTACATATGCTTTTATCAATTAAAAATTATTTAATTATAAATATAAATCTAGTCCAGTATTGCCAGATTTAAGTAAAGTATAAAATCTGTTTTAAGCCTTTTTATGCAGAAGCTTGCAAATTAAAAAAAAACTGACATAAAGGCAAGAAGTCAAAATACATAACAAAAATTATAAGCTTGGTTTTATTATTTTTTTTAGCTTTTATCTTAACAGAAATGTTAAGTTATGCATTTATTTAACACAATCTTTATCTTAAAAATATTCATCTAAATAGAGTTTTAATTACATTTTTAGCAGCAAAATTTGTTTAACTTATAAAAGCAAAAATAACAATAACATTTGTATATATTTATAAATTAAAAAATTTTTATTTACAATATTATGATTGATCAGCTGACTTTTAGTGGTATAAAACGATATGTCATTCGTTTCCAACACTGACATTTTTCAACACAATCGCCTAAAAAAACATCGATAGAAAGTGCCAAGAACAAGATAACGCAACAATATAAGCGAAAATAACTAATATTTTCCATTAATTGTTTATTTATTTAAAATTTAATATGGCATAGTTGCTTAACTTATTGTGCGCAGTAGCATGGCGTATATAAATATAGCAGAATGGACGCCAGACCAAGTAACAGACTGGATCAGAGGTAGGTTTTTCTTTAACAGGTCAAGGAAAAAGTTCATCAGCAGCAGCGCTGCCGCAGCGCCCCAGCCCACATACAACATAATGAAGAAGTATCTGCATTTACAAAAACAACAACAGCGCTAGCATTTTTTTTATTTTCAATGATTTGAGTTTAATTTTAATTAAAGGTCTCGACGAGTCTATGAAAAGCTACTTGTATGAATTCTCAAAACATCAAATATGTGGCCGTGTCCTGTTGAACATTCGCCCATATGAGTTGGAAAACTTGGGCATGAAAGCCATAGGTCATCAAGAAATTGTCCTTGAGGCTGTTGAAAGTCTACGCAATTTCGTATGTACTTGAATATACCTATATATATTTTATAAATAATTTGTTATCCCATACATCTAGCACTATCATCTAAAAAACGATAATCTGCAGTTTATGGCACTTCATGTCGGAACTGCAGCGCGAAATTTGCATAGAGAGCTGGCTAAAAACCATGCGGACAGCAGTAAGATAGATACTCGAACACTGCACGGCATAACTCGTACAATTGCCACACTTAAGCCGTTGATTGGCAGTCTGGAACGTTCTCCATTTCGTAAGCAGGACATGTACCGCGAGTATTGTAGCAATGTTTTGCGATGTGGTTTAGAGTTAGCAACAATAGCGCACCGGGATCGATTTGCGGAGCGTCCAGTGGCACAAATAACAGCGTCAGCGGAACGATTAGAACGTCTTGCTAATTTCATAATTCAAGATATATCGGATCCAATGGTACTGCAACCCGCCTCTTTAAACCTGGTGACGTTGAAAAAACGCGAATCCGATTTGGGTTTTAACATTGAGTCTAGTTACAATGGTATTCATCGCGTAACGGACATTAAGTATAATTCTCCTGCCCACAACTCGGGTAAAATTGAGGACGGCGACGAAATTGTGCAAATTAACTACCAAACTGTTGTCGGCTGGCAGCATAAAACTGTGCTGGAGCATTTGCGGGAAGCTTTGCCCGATGTTGTACTAACTGTTAAAAAACGCCCAAAACACACGAAGATGTTTGGTCAAATCTATATGCAGCCTTATCGCTTGCCAAGCAAAAAACGTAACATGGCGAGCCGCTGGGCTGATAACTTACCCAGCCCAAGAGCAGCCTTTCTCACTTTGGACGCGGACAACACTACAATTGCAAACAAGCCCATAACGAGCGAAAAAATTGAAGTCAAGCCTAGTAACGTTGTTGCCTCGTCTGACTCGGACTCAAGTTGCAGTGATATTCCAACGCCTACAGATCCAAAATCAGCGACCCGAGAACGATTGTATTATCCCAAACCCCGCGCTCTTCTTCAGCGGCGTAACACCATTTGCGGCGATGAGTTTTTAAGCCTTAAACATTCAGACCTGGTTGTTCCCTCCTGGCACGAACGCAAGCCCGGCGGAACAGCTTGTGATCCTGCTTCGCCTAGTATAAGGGATAAGTCAATTTCCTTTGGCTACGGTCTTGAGATTGCACCAAGACCTACAACATGCTTAGGCATTGCTGGCGACTCAAACTCCGATAAGTATACAAATGATGCTAAGCGTCTGTTCAACGAAGCGCGGAAGCTTAAGCAGTTGACCGAAGCTGAAATCGAAGCGCAGCAGAAACTGCAAAACCGATATAAGCCGGGAGTAAGCAAAGTTGTGCGCTTTGATTCGAACATGAAAGTGGAGGACTATGTGGTTAAAAACGAAAAGTTTACGTGCAATGTTGAGAATACTATTTTAGAAACTTTTGAGCCAATACCATTTGCTGACGAGGGTGATGAAGATGCATTGGAAACACTGCGTAGCTCTAAAACAGATAATACCGCTGAATTGCTGGAGGCAATCGATAGGGCAACAAAGGGCAAGGAAACGCAATTGGTAGAAGCAATTAATGCGCCGTTGTTAATGAATAGACGTGGGCGCCTAGACAAAAGCCACAGTACGCCTGCCTATGACAACTCTGGTGAAGAATCTGACACACCGCCTGCCATTGAGCCACGCAAAGAGTTTCTTCTTGTGACCCCGCCAGCTCCACCCCCACGCCCTCGTAAGCAAAAGGAGCTAGAGGTGCCTCCTCCGCCACCAAAGCCACCTAATATGACTTCAGCTGCAGCATTATCTGCTGCATCCACACCATCGTTAAATGAAACGTTAGAAACAAGCGAGCTTCACACACCAACCAAATCGCGTACGCTAACTTTAAAGAAAAAGCACATACTAATGGCAAAGCGTCGAAACACAAATTTGAAGGTGCTTGGAACAGGTGATATACAGGGACACTTATACAGGCGTAAAAAAAATCATCGCGGCGTTACCTACTGGGCGCGCATTTATTTTGTAATGCTGGACACAATACTATATGGATTTCGCAACAAGCAGTCTTCAAACGCGAGCCTTGTGATATTTTTACCTGGATTTACGGTGTCACTAGCTAAAGAAGTGCATTCCAAGCCACACGCTTTTAAAGTCTACCATGCCGCTAAAACATTTTACTTTGCCGCTGAGTCACAGGATGCCCTCAACCAATGGGTTGAGTTTCTCAAACAAGCCTCAATAAAGTTGCCTGTTTGGCATGGCGAGGGAAGTAAGGGAAACAATGGTAAGGTAAACACCAAAGACTTATACTCTGAAAACGATAGTTCAAGCGAAGAGAACGATGCATTGGTAGCAAAGAATCTGTGTACACCATCTCCTCAAAGTTCAAAAGACTTGGCATCCCCACTATCACAGGCAAAGGTAATTGGTACGCCGCCGGGCACAAGTACAATAGCAAAGAACGATCGCAGCTACCTAGATTCGTTTCGCAAATTTACGATGGGCACGTTTAAAAGCAACTCAGCCAAGCCGTCGAGTGATATTCCTGTGCCTACAGAACAGTATCGTAGTTACCGTAAGGTGCCGGGTGGTAGCTTTGGCATTCAAATTGGTGCAAACACTCCTGGATACCATGACCCAGCAATGCCACCAACACAAGTATCTTCTGTCGCATTGCCAGATCTAACGCCAACCCCAGCGAGTGCGACATTGCCCCGAAAGCTTTCACGTTCGTCGAGTCGTAGCTCAATAGTAAGTAACAGTGAATCCTCGGCATCCTTGGGTCTAGGACCACCAACATCCCCGGCTCCAACTTTGTCTTCTTTGCAACATCAAAGCTCAGATGATAGCCCAAGCAGCAAGTCGAGTCTTAGAAAAGTTCCGTACAATTTTCTGCATGCTTCAAATCCGAATCTAGTTGAATTTGATTTTCACACCTCCAAGACTCTGTTGCCAAAAATGAGCGCAACCAGCGCGCTTGACGCTTCACATCATCATCATAACATTCAGGGGTTCGTGACGCTGAAAGACCTCATGCTCCGTAAGCAAGAGGAGGAAGCACAGGAAATGTACAACAACCGCGTGCACCTTGGCATTGAGAAACAAAATAAACAGCACACACGCTCGGAGTCGACAGCCAGTAGTCAGAATATTATAAAACCAGCTATGGCAAAGCCTGCAAGTAACGGCGAAAAACTACCTAAAATACAGAGTTGTAGTTTGCCCAAGACGCCGGACTATGAGATAAGTTTTAAGCCAGATGATGAGAGCATTAAGCGCACCCGTACCAAGGAAGGGCAGAAACTTCGTGACTTTGGATATGAGCTCATATGCGGTGACGAGCAACCATCAAGTAATTTTGCTAGCGCTTCTAGGCAAAATTCTTACAACTCAAATTCGTCATCCATTACGGAGCAAGAGCAGCATCAGGGAGCTACTAGCAGCCGCAGTCGGTACTTTTTGGGATCACAACAAATATCAAGTTTTCTGAATAAAAGCGGAAAAAAGCATAGTAACAGTAGCGTCTCGTCTGCTTCGGATATGAGCATATCAGAGAAATTTTTGGGAGGACAGAAAAAGAAAAGTAAAGTATCAATGGATCGACGGTTTCCGTTCACCAAGCACTCGGTTACCGGCAGTGGACCGCCTCCAATAAATCCAATGACTATGACATTGCCATTAAATAAAAAATCAAAATCAAACCATGCATTGGATGGCATATGCGTTGGTGGTGCAAGCAATAGCCACATTAAAAAGAGTCAGACTTACAATCAGGATCTGAAAGACAAAATCGCGGGCACTAAATATGATGCATATCGCAAAAACTCTGCGCCAATACCAACGTTTTCGAAATTGTCTATACCATCATCGTCGAATAGTGCAGTAACAGGATCCAAACCAGCAAAGGAAAAACGATTGCTTGGCTCACCGTTGCTGCATCGGACCCTTTTTGGAAATTATCATCATAATGCACCAATTGTTATACCCATCACTCCGCCTGTTAGTGCAGATCCTGACTGCGATCACGAAATTTTCTCTCAAGTTATATTCCCTACACAACAACAACGGCATCTGCACTTAGAAGGAGCTAGCTACCGTTGTCAAAGGGCTTTAACAGCTGTGTCAAACAACACCAATTTATGTTCATCAGATTCGCTTCAACCACCTTTGCCGCCAGCACCACCACCGCCTATAAGTGCAGCGGCTGTCGCAAAAGAAGATGCGCATGAACCAATAACAACAACACCAACACCAAAAGTATCAAACACCAATTCTATGGATTCAAAAGCCGCCACGCCAGACTACCCGAACATGGAGTGCCCACCTGTTTTTGAAGCGGAAATTTATTCTCTTAGTGAACCCAATACCAGTCTGTCGCGTCTTATGCTTCGCAATAATAGTAATCCCAATAGTCCCAGTGGCGGTGATCATCAAAATTAAATGGTGATGCAAATGATTGTGAATGCTTTGTTTATACACACATTGATATATATATATATATATATATTATCTAGTATATAATGTATACATATTTCTATTGATAGGTGCATATATTTACGTACATATGTAAATTCTTTTTGTATTGTCTTCCCCTCCTGTTTTATTATTATAGCATGGATACACCTTTGTTAAATTACAGCCTAAACATGGCAAGATAAAGTATTGGAGAATTCTTTATGATTTGCTTTTTAATGAGATTAACCAAGTTAATCGAATTGTATAATTTGCTCAATAGCTTAGTATCTGTACAATTTTAGCGGTTATAGGGTAGTTCTCTAGCCATACCCAAAATGTTGTAGTACATATACATATGAAAAAAAATAAAGGCAACTGTAAGTCAAATGTAAATATTGCTGAAATTAATTTAAATGAATCGGCAAGTATGCGCTTACAATGCAAAGATGGAAACGTATTTTGGATTCATCCAAGACAATCACAATATTATTTGTGGACAATACTGACTGAACCTTAAATTCCCTAAATGTTGACTATATGAGGTATATTATTACAGAAACCTCATCCTCTCTATCGTTACATGTGGTCATCTTAAGCGTTAAGACTTGTAAAACGGCTTTAAACAAAAGCGCTACGGGAGATTGAACTCAAGTCTACGAAATTTAAGCTCTCAAGTATTGCGAAATCCGGATTCTATTTGTTTCCATCTATGGGTTACACTGCCCATATTGGAACTACGTAATCTAAACGTTGCTTATAAATGAACCTTTGACCCGGACAACAGACTAAATAAGAAAGTTTTTAGTAAAACAGTACACTTTACTTGAAGCCTGTTGGATACATTTTTTAAAACTAAAAAAATAGATTTTAAATCATTTATTAAGCCATCATACATTTTCATTAAAAAAAACCGATTTACGCTAGCTGTTCGATGTGTTTCTCCACCTCTTGCTTGCTAAACATATAAAACTCCTTTTCCGGCGTCATAGTCATGACTTCAACATTGGTGGAGCTCAGTTTTTCCTCCATCACCTGCTTGAGTGTATTCAAAGCCAAATCTATAGCGTCTTTAAGTGTCATTTGTGCTGTGAAATTGTCCTGCAAATTCTGTTGAGCGCCCTCGCTGCCTGAGCCAATCGCCTTGGCACCATAACGTATGTAAGTGCCAGATGGATCCATATGCCAGAGTTGTGGTTTGCCAGCATCAATGCCAGCGAATAGTATAGCAACACCAAAGGGAC
This sequence comes from Chymomyza procnemis, assembly GCA_035046065.1. Lineage (NCBI taxonomy): Eukaryota > Metazoa > Arthropoda > Insecta > Diptera > Drosophilidae > Chymomyza > Chymomyza procnemis. The sequence continues at coordinate 849,779 of JAWNOJ010000023.1, read as the reverse complement.
GGCTCATAGCAGCACCACCCTCGTTATCACCACTGTCACCAAATTGAATGGCTAGTGTAGAGACGGCCTGGGCGCAAGACTCGATGGACATGCGTTCATTGTAGACGAACCAATGATTTTGGCATTCTACGCGCGCACGTTCGATGAGTGTGCGTGCATCAGCCATTAATCCAGAAGTTGCACAGCCAATGTGCTTGTCTACCTCGACGATTTTTTCAACAGTGCTGGCAATCATCAGCGGCGAAGTGATACGCTTCTCTACAGCAAGCACAACACCTAAGCGTATAAAATTCTTCTATGTATTACAATGTATGTATATTTAAAATTTAATTTAATTTACCTTCAGGTGTACAAATACCAATTGCAGTGGAGCCCAATTTAATGGCTTCAATGGCATACTCAACCTGAAACAGACGTCCCTCAGGCGAAAAGGTATTGACACCTCTATCATATTCCGAGCGTGTGAGAAACATTTTTAATTTAGTTTATGCTCAATTTAATGTTGACTGAAAACGCAAATAAATCTTTTTAAATGTTAAAATTGCAAACGCCGGAATGACGCTGAACTCTTGATAATTCGTGACTTGCGTATAAAATGACAGTTGTGGCGATATGGCAGCCTCAAAAGTATCGTCTAACAGTGTTGTAAAACAACTTTATATTGCGACCATTGAAACCAGGGATTCTTAACATAGCACAAACCTAAGACGTTACGCTAAAACGGCAATTGATATAAATATTTTCGATCATTGAGTTTTGCACAAAATAATTAGATATGTTTGCTGCAAAAGTTATAAACTACTAAATAAAACAGTTTGAAAAGTTACTCAAAGTTTACATACAAACACACATACACACGCACAAATTATTAGCAATTAACGTTTTCAGCATAAACACAATCTCCTCAAACGTTCAGAAACACAAACAATCGTTTCAAAACAGTTTCATATTACAACATACAAATAATAATAATGGCGCTAAAAACAAAAAAAGAAACTTTGTTTAGGTCAAGGTTGCCATTACCCTTCTTTTACAGATTAATGTTCAGCAGCGCCAAATGAGAGCGGTACAACAATTAGTAGACCAGACCAAGCCTTTCTTAAACAATAGCAACAATAACACTAAATTTCTTTACCCAAAACGAAGGTCATTGACCAACTATGGTATGCATATGTATAGGGTTCTTCAGTTTATACATAATTTTAAATATGTGTATGTGTACGTACCAAACCGTTGCTCAGCTAATTAATTAATTATAACAAAATAGTAATCGTTTTAATAAAACTTCAGTGTATCTTGTTATGAAATAGAATAAGTTACTTACATAAGTGTGTATACATACAAACATATATGCACATCTATGCATATGTACAATACATACCAAATGCATTAACTTGTTTTGGCTACAGTCAGTCTTCCGCGTCTCTTGTAGTAAAAACATTAGCAAATTTCAAATACAATATGAAATACTTACACACTTGAAGTATTTTTTATTGTTTAACAACCTGTCTATTTATAAGTATATATATACATTTATGTTCGGATAAGTGTGTATGAATGAACGTAAGTACGACTGACTAAAACAATAGTTGCTACACAAAAGTGTTTGGCTATATGTACATATCCATGAGATACTATGTATATACACAAATAAAAAATATATACTATATATTTTTTTTTTTTCAATTTGATGATTAAGCGAACGTTGGTTGCACAAAATGCAGCTCCACTTGCTATGTAAGTACATCGTGCAAGTCACGCCGCCAACTCGTGTCTGGTTACCCTCCTCCTTGGGCAGCAGCAGCAGCAGCAGAAATAACAAAGCTGATGGCAGCAATCAAGCAATTAGACCAGCGCACTAATTTAAAGATTGCAAATTTTATTTGAATTTGGAATTTTCACAAATGCAATGCGATCTATGCCTATTCGTATGGGCTGCATTGTGGTACTCTTCGCCTCTACCAAATCTTCTATGCATCTTTGTATTTCGTGATCACATCTTCAACTCTCCCATAACCTTTACAAACAATAACCACAAAATGATGCACCAATTTAAACGTTTTTGTATGTTGCTGACAAAGCACTGTTGAATGCAATTAAAGAAACTGACAACTACAGTACATCAATACAACTGGTTATAATATAATATGCTGCCAATAAAATGATTTTATATCGACTGAATAAGCTTTAAGGTTAGCTGGTGAAGCTAACGATTGTTTATTTCTTTATGCTTAGCTTATCGCACTTCATACAACTCGTTTGAATACTTGAGCACTTCTTCTGTTCCTATAAAGCTTTAAGGAATTTAGAAACTAAAAGTCCTATAAAGAGTGCAAGGTTTTAGGTATACTTCTGGGGTTTATTACCAGCCACAGCAAGAAAGTTTCAAAGGGCCCAGACTCGCGCCCACTGTCCCATTCATTTGTTTAGGTTTGAGCTTGATGTATAAAACGCTTGGGATTCGAAAACGGATTTTGTTTTGTAGGACATACACTTCAATATATAATCCACATAGGTTATCGGATATAGAGACTATCGCAGGTTTAAACTGCCATTATAAAATAAATCTATTCACAAGGGCCAAAAATATCACAGTTTTAAAATGAGTCGAAGAATGCCGAGTTTGCAAACTCACAAGTGTTTCCGAGATGAATACAAGCTGTGGTGATATAAAAATATATTTGTTCTTGATTGCGTCTTATATATATCTATAATAATAATATAAAATTAGGACTCAGAAGAAATAGATCTCAAAAGTCTGGATACCGATTGTTGCTCAATTCCGTTACACAAAGGCGTGCAAAGTAGGTGAAATATTCTTTGCCTTCCTTTGAAGATTTAACGAAGCATCAAATACTTATTGACCATAATTAAAAATATTAAGTCAAATTATAGCTTTCTATTGAACTTTTGCCGCCTTCTTTGCATTCACGTAGCAATTTAATAGGATTTCCTTGTTTTGTAAAAAAAATTATATTTTACACTGATGGCTTGTTAAATCTATGTACTTGTGAGACAAATTATTTGTCTGTATCCGATACTCTATGTTTACATTCCTCCAACACCTTTGCAGTAATTAAACTAAAAGTATATTGGAGATATATACAGTTGTACGTATGTTACATATAAACAAAAAGCCATATATATATACTTAACTACAAACTTAGGCCAATGAAAGACCAGAGTCAATGGCAAAACTGCAATACGCACAACTAAATAATTTACATAATCTATAAAGCAACCTTAGTAGGCATATCACAAGTAAGTTTATATGGGTGCTCAATTCGCGATATTGCAAAGAAGTACAAAAACCAGCTATTATCGCTCATTTACAATAATAGTAACCTAAAAATCTGCAAACTATTTTACATTCCCACGCAACTTATTTTTCACAAATTATCAATTCCTACAGGTTATTTGATAAAAATTTAATAATAATTTTTAAAGGAAACATGATAAGTGTGGATATGATTTTTACAGATCGAAAATATAGCTAAAGTTTACTCGTTGTGGTTAATTTAGCAAAAAAAAATGAGTTCGAGACTGATCTCGAAATATATACTGATATAACAAATTTGAGATTCCCAAAATCGTCGTGATTTCTTCGTATTGGTATTTTGTGTAAAAATCTGCTTCACTGATAACAAATGCACTAGTACCTCAAAAAAGATATATTTTTACAATTTCAGTTCAATTTCTTTATTACAAAACAATTTTATTGTACAAAATATTATAGAGATTAGCTCTTTTGTAGTTTTACAACTAAGATATTATAATTATGTCGTAAAAAGGATTACATTTATAAAGTTAAAACCTTACTAAATAATGAATATAAAAAATAATTCTATTAATAAAAAATTTCTTAAAAAAACTAACTAAAATAACTATCCATTTTAATACTAAGATAGAGTATTATTTGTGTTTGTGGTTTTAAGTTCAATAGTAGCCTGACTATTTTTTTCATTTTCATTTCAAATATCTGCCTTTTCATGGAGACGAAGGGTAGAAAAACGAAAGGGTAGATTAAAATTTATTTTCAAAACTATGCTCTGCGTTTTTTGAAACTTTTGCAGCACAATCACCCCAAATTTCCGTTTTCCATAAAACAAAGCTGGTAAAAATATTGCTTTAAATATTATTAACTTATTTTCAATTGACAAATTAGACTTACGATTAACAGTAGGACTTTGTCTATAGTTCTGCCAATGTGGATTTTAAACAATATTTTGCTATCCAAATAGCCTATTCAATTGATTCATTTCTTATCTGGAAGTTTGTGTTTGCAAGGTAGCAAGGCTTACGTTTACATGTAAAATAAATTGCATCTTATATACATATATTTAATTTAATTTTCCTCGTGTGAAAATATTTGAGTGGGGGTTGCTTCGGATAATGCAGGGCTCATTTTCAGACCAGTATAAGTGTCTTCAAATATTCAAAAACATTTGTAGTATTATATGAAGATTTTACTTCTTCGATACTTGCAAATAAAAACAACTTATTTTATACATACATACATGTGTAACTATATATGCATGTCTGTACTCACACTATGAACATGATCATAAAATGTCAACTATATAAACCCACTAAAGTATCCATAAATAGTCAGAGTCTGCATCTTGAACTGTGTATAGATAGATATCAGATATCAAATGCTTGCTTGCAATACCGAAACGGAAGCTTTGAAGATGTCAATGGCAGATACATACATACATATGTATATGTATCATTGTATGTGTGTAAACAAATGGCAGATATTACATAAAACAAAATGTGCATATGAATACCAACAATCGTAATATAATATATTGTATTACGATTATATTGAAAACAAAGTATTGAAATACTGTAATTGGTGTCATGAAAATCAAAGGCCTCTTGCTCTGCATACATAGGTATGTATGTATGCATGTATGTATGTATTAATTTGGGTCTGTATATCATTTCCTAGCTATTGTTGTAGGATAACGACCCGATTACCTTGTCTTAACGCTTGTCTTGCATGCTCCTGTCCGTAGCTGGCAGGTGTCCGTCCACGTTAAAACGAGTTGTTCATATAACACCACAACATCCATCCATATTACCAATACTAACTAACATTTCATTACTAAGCCAAATCCACAACTCGAACAACAACACCAACAACAACAACATCAGGCGGTTGCGAATGCGCACAAAAACAAAAGAAACAAATGCGGGGCATATGAAAAGCCCGCTGCAGACTTGGCCATAGTCAGAGGCACGTTTGTACAGACACTAAGCGATGGGATTTGGTAGAGGGGGGTACAGCGATTGTCGCACAGTCTGGTGAATGTGTTGCGATAGAGTAATTTTTGGGTGTATATAAACCGAGTGCAGCGGCACAGCAAATCAGTACTGGCTTGGATCTCGTTATAGGCTTTACACATTTTATCGTGAAGTAATTGTTTTCCTCGTGAAACGTCAAATAAAATTTAACAGCTCAACGATGCGACTGGTAAATGAAACCCAAGTCCTAAGACTCTCTCAGAACTTTATTTTCCGATGAATGTTTTGCTTATTGTGAAAAAAAAAGTGGCTCTGTGTGTGTGTTTGTTTTTGTGATTAGTGGTGCTGCCATTATTTATTATATAAATAATAGAAAAATACTAAACGGAAAGCCTTATGGCGTGTTATCCTTTTGCAGTTCTTACTTCCTTGTCTCGCCGTGTGCGTGGCAATGGCCCATTGCGCTGCTGTTGAGGAGAAGGAAAAAAGTGCTGATGTTGCTGCCGTAAACTCTGATGATGGCAAGACTGTCGAGAAGCGTGGCTTGCATTTGGGAGACTATCATGGACATCATCATCACCATGAACATATTAAAACTGTAACAATTGAAAAGAAGGTACCAGTTCCATATACAGTAACTAAGCATGTGCCCTACACAGTTGAAAAGAAGGTAAGACAACAAATTAATAATTTGCTTGTTTCAAGTTGAAATTTTAATAAAAAATTCTCATCACTCTCAAACTAAATGCACAGATACCCTATGAAGTTAAAGTGGATGTACCTCAACCTTATATTGTTGAGAAGAAGGTTCCAGTGCATGTTAAGGAGTATGTGAAAGTCCCAGTGCATGTGCCCAAGCCATACATTGTGGAAAAGAAAGTTCCATATGAAGTCAAATATCCAGTTGATAAGCCATATGAGGTTAAGGTTCCAGTACCACAGCCCTACGAAGTTATCAAAAAGATACCCTATGAAGTAAAGGTACCTGTTCCACAGCCCTACGAAGTTATCAAGAAGGTGCCACATGAAGTTAAAGTAGAGGTACCAGTTCCCAAGCCTTATGAGGTTATTAAAAAGGTACCATATGAGGTTAAGGTGGAAGTCGAGAAACCATATCCCGTCGAAGTGCCAAAACCGTATCCCGTGGAGGTCGAGAAACCCTACACAGTTATTGTAGAGAAAAAGGTACCATACGAAGTTAAGGTGCCCGTCGATAAGCCCTACAAAGTAGAGGTATGTTTAACTCTATCCCCTATGCTGTATAACTTTTCATTATAATCAATATGTATGTAACTTTAATATTGTTAGGTTGAAAAACCCTATCCAGTGCATGTAAAGGTACCAGTTCCACAGCCCTATACAGTAGAAAAGAAAGTGCATTATACAGTCGAGAAACCAGTGCCCTATGAGGTTAAAGTACCTATTGAGAAACCAATTCCAGTTTACTCTGAAGTCAAGGTACCAATTCATAAGGAAATTCCAATACCGGAGAAATATCACGTTGAAGTGCCAATAATACACAAGTCGGAACATCATCACGAAGACCATCACTCCCATCATCATCATCACGACTTCCACGGACACTATTAGAGTTGTGCAGAGGCAAGATGGTGGTTGTTTACGCACAGAACGCGCTTTCAAGGATGTACAGAAGCAAGGAGCAACAAGGACAACACGAGAATCAATTATGAACAATTAAAGACACTAACAGATTGTTTTTATCCAAGCATTAACGTTGAGCTGGACGTTACACAGATGACAAACACGAGTAAGAGCCAGAGCAGAAGAAGTCGAATATCGAGACGCAACTAATGGAGTCAAACCTGAAGAAGTAGCGCAGTCAGAGGACAAACTAACTGCCTATTTCCCAAATGAGATCTTGTAAATTCTACAGCCCGACGATCTGGCTAAAGAATTTACGTAACTTTTAAGCCAAATGTGTTATTATAATTTTATTGTATCATTGTGTTAGTTTTACAATTTAAAAATGTAATTAAAATATAAGCTAAAGAAACACTTCAAAACAAACGAATTTCCTAATTTTATTTACAAATATTGCAAGCAATGGGTTAGGGCCCAATTCCATGCAGCTCCAATGATCAAACAGTGAAAGTGAAAAACACTCACTGCTTAATCATAACCAAGTAACCAGCCATGGATAGATGTCAGAAATGTAATTCGGAAAAACCTGTTGTCGTCTTGTTGTTTGTTGCTGTGCTTTAAATCGGCCTATATCGGCTGTTATACAATATATTCTTAGCCAGTCCATTATGCAACAAAGACGCGATTTAACTGATTGCATCATACCAAATTTGCAGGAAATGTTGTAGATACCTACACACACATACATATATAGGTATGTATACATACATACGTACGTATACAAGTCTTAAACTGTGCAAATTTGCAACATTTTTTGTTGAGCGCGCCAATTGGCCATTTATGTACTTGGCCTATGTATATTACTGTTGCAGTTGCACAATATCGCAATTTGTGTATAAACTCATAGATATTGTTTATATGTATACAATAAATTTACAATCTAAATTATGTCTGCGCGCATCTAAGTGTAAAAACTATTATAAAAAAAACCAAAAAAAAACCATTTGAAAATTTGCTAATTAAATGTACATAAATATGTACAGTATGTTCAGACATATTGTTACCAATTTTTCTTGTGTTTGCTGCAATTAAAGCACACTGAGCAAAAACCCAAACAATATAATACAAAAATGTTGCCGAAAAGCGAGAGATTCGAAACTCAAGTACATAATGACCTCATTTTGCGTACCGCGGTAACTGTATGTCGGCTTAAATGACATGCCACAAGCTATACATGCACACACAAACACATACGACGACGTACATTCACACGAGGCATTTCGAAACTGTTAAAAAAAAAGTAATAAGGCAAAATTTGAAATACGAGCTTAAAATCGAAATGCAAAAGTTTATTGCGAAAATTCAATTCAAAATTATTAGAGCACATGTTGGTTTTAAATTTCCATTTAGTGGTGTGAAGCTGGTGTCAACCTAGTTTCAAATAGCGCGCCAAAATCGTACTGCAGCAGTAAGTAACTAGTTTCCCTGTTTGCATGTGAGTCACCCTGTGCCGCAACGACTACTACGCAAACATGTTACAGCAACCCTCGTCGGTCGTTCGATCAGCTGTTTGTTTTGTTTAATATTTTTCGCTGCACTAACAAATAGCAAAAACCATTGAATCTAATCAAATTTACTTCAATAAAATATGGCCGATGATCCTGAAAACTCAGTAGACCGTCCCACTGATGAAAGTGATGCTAGTAAACCGGAAAAAATGTTTACGCTTAAGAAATGGAACGCTGTGGCAATGTGGAGCTGGGATGTTGAGTGCGACATTTGTGCAATTTGTCGTGTGCAAGTAATGGGTGAGTGCATCGTATTTATCTACATACACCATAGACATGATATACTTTGTGCATATGTACATAAACATAAATAAGTACAAATTTGTAAATAAATAGTTATACCGTCTTTGCCTTCAAACGTTTCCAGCCTTTAACAAAGGCAAGACCAAGCACTATTACAATTAAAACTACAGCGTCTCACAGCTTGAGCGAACCTATCTATATCTTGAATCTTTTTGATCTTTTTGATATTTGTTATATGGATTCCTTGGAAGAATAAGGCATGAATGGTTTATGAGCAGCTAATTCAGCCAGGCAAAATGCTTTGCTCCAGCTTTACCGACATTTTAAAAAGTATTATATTTTTCGAACAATCAAGACATCCCATATTTTTTTCTTTAAAAATTACTGCGGCCCTAATTTGATTTAGTATTAAGTCAGTCGCTATAAAAAGTACTTCATTCATACACATAAATACAATGATCGCAAAGCCAAAAATAAATGCTTCATTAACAAATGCAATCAATAATCAATCTTTTGTTAAATAGAAAACTACATCAATATGGTGACAACAATTTTGAATACTGGCAACCATACAGTATTCATGAAATTTATTATATTTAGTTTTGAAACAATTTTATTACTAAGAATGAAAACTTTGTAGTGTTAGTGACTTGTATGTCCAAAGCACGTGTAGGGAAAGTCAACTTTTTATCGATACGTTGAATTATATAATTTCCACCGGGAAAATCGGTCAAAAAACTGTATTTTTTTAATTCTCGCTGTATATTAATTTTTCTCCAATTTTAATAATCAAAATTAGCGCATAAAGATGATTTTTAGTATTCTCAAGCACTGCGTTGATTTTGTAAAAAGCGAAGGCACATTCTTCACAGGAAAAATCGGCAAAAAATTAGTTTTTCTTAATGTTTTTTTTTGGATTTCTTTGGATTAACCAATTAAAGTGCTTTAGAAATACAATTGTTACTGTAAGGGCATTTTTTTAAGCATGTATAAAAATTTATATTCTCACTTTGTTGATTTTGTTTAAAATCGGTAGATTACATACATCCCACAGGGAAAATCAGAAAAAAGTCTTGTTTTCTTTCTTTAGATAATATTGCGACCAAGTCAGCTAATTTAAAATAGGACTACTTTAAAATTATAATTGCAAAAATGCATTATATGGTATCTTGAGAGTGCTCACATCCTACTTCATTGCACGCCTTGTTAGTTGCTAGAGATTGTTATGCATTGGCATAAAATTTACAATATTTAAAGATAGCGTATGTCAAAGTGTGGCTTGGAAAATTATTTTTGTATCACGTTTCTGGCATCTACTTACTCCCACACACGTTTTGTAAACTTGATTACAATAATTTCAAAAATAAAATTAGTGATAAATCGTTTTTGGCCGATTTTTCTTTTGGGAAGGATGTGCAGTAAAAAACGATTGATATATCTAAAACTTTGTTTATATTTTGGTGAAAAACTCCAATGGATACCATGTCAAAAAACTAAAAAAATGTAATAGAAAAAATTGTCATCATATGATATAGCTTGGTGTCTCTTAACTGAGCATTTTGATACAAAGGACTTATGGTCTATCACACCTTTTTTTTTGTCGTTACATGCATTGCATAAATCTAGTATAAAAATATAATTAAATATTTCTGAAAAGTTGGTCGCTCTAGCTTGTTCTATCTCAGATACTTTCCGACTATTTACATTAGATAACTTTGATTATACATTAGAAATCTTTGGGTATCTCTACATTTCCTTTTTGCAATAAGATGAATTTTCGGCTAGCACAAACTTGAAAAACCCTGTGAGGATTTAATTCCGCGATACCGGAATTAAATAGACAGCACAGCTTGCCAACAATATCCAGTAAAAAGTTTATCAGCAAGTTTCCGGTTGATTCATAGAGTTTGGGATCTTACTCTCGGCCCTAACTGTATCTCGATGTATAATCTGATTGTTCGTGTTTTAACTGAGTGTACAGTAAAAATAAGCACATGGGCTTGATCTCTGCAGCACAAAGGTGATGTCCATTTCTGACTACGATTAAAGGAATGGAAGGCCTGAGGAGTGATTATATCTATAAAAAACTATTATATATCAAATTCAATTTTAAGCTTTTGCTTAAAATTTTTTTGCAGGATAAAACAATGGGCAGTCCCAAGTGTCGAGTTAACGGCAATAGAAGGAGAAATGAACTTCTTGGTTGTAGAACTAAGAGAAATTCCCGTGTTTGATTAATTCTAGGTCAAATATTTTTACTGTATTACTTGTATACAGCTGGCATTGCATTTGTATAAACATGAAGTTGATAATTTTAGTCTAATTATTAATCTGCTCTTGCTCATTTATTAATGTTTTGTAATAAACTAAACTACAAAAAGAAGTGCGACAAACTATGGTGCAATAAAACTTATTTCTAAAACCCCAAAAGTTTGCAAGCTTGTTTTAAACAACTGAATGAAACACTTTATATGACGAATTTTCCAGATAATATTATCATGTTCAAGTTTGCTAAAATTAATCGGTTGCTTTTCTCAGATAATATTGTAGTCTTTCAAAATATTTTGCTAAGAAATCAAGAATGTTCGCATTAGAAGACTGATCAATTCTACATATTTATATGTAGGTGGGGAAAATTGAAATAATTGGGCTTAGTTGTTAATAACAAAGCTTACATACAAGATAGCACCATTTTAGGGTGGACAAAGTTCGACCAAACACAAGTAGGTTTACTACGATTTGCACAAATTCTCTAATCATGAAACACAAAACTTGACTATATAAGGATCAAACAAATCCGAGGCAGTTTGCTCATGAGAAAAGCCCATTTCTGGGGTGCTTAACCTAATCAAATGTGTAAGGAGTCGTGGGGGAGTTGGGGCGAAAAAATGTCAACATCAAGTGGATTGCGATGATACAGAATGGCAATGACAGGGGTAGCATCTAAAAAGTGGAGTTAAAAAAAAAATAATTCTTTATGAGTAAATAATACAATCACGTCTGCTGGTTCGATTTAACTTATTCGAGCTTCTGTCCCTAAATTTGTTGTATTTGGTAACAATTAATTTTAGTTGTCTGTCAATATTGTTTTATATCGTGTTTCACTATAAAAGGTCCATTACGAGTAGTTTTCCATTCCTTATATTTCAGAAAAGTTGATCTGCTAATACCTAATACCTGTTAATACTGTTAAACCTAAAAATAGGCTAAGATTGTTCTATTGAACTTTAGGTACCTTTACGTTTAAAAATAAACCATTATCAAATTGTTTCAAAACGACGTAGGTACTAATTAAGTGCAATCGCCATAGTTTATTTAACTGCACGTTATTAGCTGATGACAATCTGTCTAATCAGCATAACAATAATAATCTTTGCATATATAAAATACATAGTAAACTTCCAAATTGCAAAAGCAACAAATGCATAAGTAGAACGATTTAAAATCTGTTCACGTAATCGGAGCTTAGTAACGACTTTGCGAACTGTAGGTGCATTGTGAATGTCCCTGTTTATGCGAAGGTAGAGGAAGGTTATTTCAAGCAGATCGTAATTTGCTGGTAATTAAAAAAGATGCGCTTATGCGTAGAGCAGTGCAAAGATTTCATTGTGTTAGTCAGAGCAACAGTCAGCAAGAGCGCGCTCACGAGCTTGAGAGCGACAATCAAGCAAATGCGTGTGTGGGAGTTGATACATTTGCATCATTATTTTCGCTGTACCTGTGCTGACTGCGCTGCGCCTAGTTGATGGAAAGTGTTATTGTTTAAACTCCATTCAATTTGCTAAACATATTTTATTTTATTTTTGCCTTATATATTTGGAAAATTTTATATATTCGAAAAGCCAATAGCTAGGAAACATTTTTTTGTTGTCTTATGGGAGTATTACATTGGTGTACACGTTGAAACATACGTATACTATGTCATATCTCTGAGATTGATTTATCAGATGAAATTTGAACAAAATATCTCTACTAATCATAATTTACAGTTATTACTAATCGCTTAATAATATAAATAATAACAATAATAATAATAATATAATAACATACATCAAAATATAAAGGAAAATATGTGCTTCGCATATTAACTTAGCTACACTTATATATGGCCCATATATGCTAAGTCAAGATTTGCAAACTATTGAAGCATAAATAGGGCTAACAACATGCCCAAGGATAATCATATTTGTATATCTGAGGGATGTCTTGCTTACGCGTTTTACACAGCTTAAAAGCTAAGGCACTAAACTAGTATTTGGTTTTGATCTCACGAAGAAGTGTTCAGCGAAATGAACAGCTCTTAATATTTATCAAAGGCCTTTTTATTTACATATTAAAGGATAATGGCTTAATATTCGCCACCGATGACATGCGGCGCACACGGCCCATCATTCTGCGCTCAATCTCCTCCAGGCTCCTGCCCTGTGTTTCAGGCACATAAAATATCACAAAGAATAGGCCAACAAAGCAAATGGAACCGAACAGCCAGAATGCACCATAAGCTCCCATAATATCTGAGAAATACATAAGTACAGATAAACATTAAGAATTAATGTAAACCTTGTGGATGTAGTGGATGATACTCACCAATCATGTCCTGAAACGTTTTTGTCACTATAAACGTACAGGTCCAGTTGAACGCTGTCGCCACCGAAGCTGCTGAGCCGCGTATTTTTGCTGGTAAAATCTCTCCCATCATGAGCCATGGAATGGGCCCAAAACCAAGTGAGAATCCCAAAATGTATACAACCAGGCAAGTTAATGGGAGCCAGCCCACATTTGAAATGTCCATTCCGCTGGCCTTGCAATAGAAAAAGCCTCCGAGCACAAAAAGCGTTACGATCATGGCCACATCAGAAATATAAAGTAGAATCTGGAATAATTATAAAAAGGAATAATAAGTTAACGTGGGCCAAGTGTGGTTACAGTGATTTAACCTACCTTACGTCCCAAGCGGTCAATCAACAAGGTAGCCATAAATGTGGCTGCAAAATTAACAATGCCTATTATAATGGTGCATAAATTGCCATCAATGGTGGAACCAGCATCTTTAAAAATGGATACAGTGTAAAAAATGACAGCATTTATGCCGCTCAACTGCTGGAAAAACATTAAGCCCAACGATATGGAAAGCGGTTTGAGATTGCTACGTTTAAGCAACTGCAGAAAACTGTTTTTTTTTGCTTGGCGATCTGCTTCTGCCTGCGAAAGCATCAGACCTTTTAGCTCTGGTTCCACATCAGCCTGTTTGCCACGTAGCCATACAAGCGCCTTACGGGCACGCTCCTCGCGACCTCGTGATACATACCAACGTGGCGTTTCGGGTATGAGAAACATAAGTATCAAAAACGGTACGGGCAACGCACTACCCAAAAAGGCAAGCATTGACCAGTCAATAAAGGTGCCGGCAACGAAACAGAGCAATATACCAATATTGCCAAAAGCCGTTGGTAATAGCCCCAGAGTACCGCGTACCTCGGGCTGCACCGTCTCCCCTAGATAGACGGGTAACGATAAGGAGGCTATTCCCACACAGAAACCAGCTAAAAAGCGTCCACAGAGCACCATCGCTATATTTACGGCACAGGCAATCAATAGCCAGGAGATAATGAAGGGCACGGCTGTGGCTAAAATGGTGTTGCGACGACCTAAGTACTCGATAAAGGGTCCGCCCGATATGCCACCAGCTAAGCCGGCCAATGGCATAATGCCTCCGACCCACGAAGCCTATAAGCAAAAATTCGAATGGGTTGTTGTAATATTCAGTGAGACAGAGTTTTCTTTGTTAAACTTACCGACTGAGGCGTAACTTCGAAGGATGTAATATTCGGATTTGTCATGGACACCAATGCCGGCGAAGTGTAGGCAGATGAGAAGCCCACGACCAAGGAGCCCAATGATACGCTGAGTGCAGCTAAAACCTACAAAATTTCAAACAGATAAAAATTTAAATTTCATTGCAAAACCAAAAGAAAGGGTATTTATTAGGCAGCTAGTGTTGTCACCTGTGAATATGTGAACTTGGCTTTGGGCTCATCCACGGGCACCGAAAAGGACACATGGGTGTCCGCACGCATAAGTATCTTCATTTTGTATTGCCTTCAAAGCGAATTATCTACTACTCTAACAATAGATTGTTTTTGACTCTCACACTTTTTGGAGTGTTATAAACTGGCAAGGTCGTCGTAGTCGTCGTAGTCTTGACCTTAACAATTTGTTCACTTTTACTAGTATTGCTTTATTTCTAATAAATAAATAATTCGCGAATCTAGCTTAGCGCAATGCACTTGGAGCGCGCACGTTAACGTCCGGAACTGAAACTAAACTGAAAGTTGACGTTATTCAAATGCATTGCCATTTTTTGTTTCCCCCAAAAGCAAAAATTATTCGAACTGCATTGGCTCGGTAGCTCAATGCATGAGCTAAGCTCTGAAACGTACTGCTTGTTGTTATCATAAATATATAAGAAAGAGTAAATGCATAATGAATTCGAAATTACATATATTTTAGAATCTTGACTAATCGGTAAGCTCAATGCATTTTAATAAATATTGGCTGAGATTAGGATTTTGTTTGCGGCTCATCTTTGTTTTGTCTCGTAATAGTGCACCAATTATGGCGAATAATAATTGATTATAGACAGTTTCGTTGCCTATGGAGGCGACTTCGTATATGGACAATACAGTACTGTAGTTAGGCTTATCACGTTGTTTACGAATGCTCAGCGAGACAGGCAAAGCTTGAAGTCAAGATTACGGACCCCGAAAAAAAAGAATAAAGTCGACCAAGATTATAATTGAAAGAAAAGATTGAATCGAAATCGCCATTTGTTATCGCGCACACCATAAAGAGCAACCGACGGTATTTAGTTTGAGGCGGTTACTAGACTCGACGCACTTGCAGTCCTTAATTTGCAAAGTGCAACTAACGCTTTGCCAGCGACACCGAAGGCGCTGGAGCCATCATGATGTGCAAGCCTATAGGCCATTATTCATATGGCTCAAAGCATGCAATAGATCGGGCTAAGACCCATAGGCAGTGGTGGGAGTGCTTATCGGCATACCACCTATTATTGAAATAGGTAACTAACCGTACGTACACTACAGTGAATACAAACAATTTTCCAAAACACTTTGAATTCTACATTTTGAAAGCAATAAAACTGCATAAAGCTTTACCAAATGTAAGTTATATACCTCAATCAATAAATAATTAGTATTTAATTATTATTTACCCCCAGGATGGTATTGGTATTCAAAGTGAAAAATTCAAAGCATCTGAAATGTTGTGTTCCACTGTACATATATGACGATGCTATATGGATGGAGGGATGTTTGTATTTTTAGTCTTCTCAACTAACTGCGTTATTTCAGTTTCAATTAAAGTGAACTGTGGCGAGGACAGGTCGCATTATTTACACCAATCTTTGTGCGAACTCATACTAAATTGCACGAAGAATTCTTTATGGCTTATTAATTTGATTCGACGCCACGCGCTTTAGCTTGCAGCTTTACGTGGGGCGCCAATTTCAGCTCCATTCATCGTATCTGCTCAGTTCTTAACGAGTTTACAATAGAAGACGGTATGTATGTGTACATACATAAGACTTCTTTAATAATAACAACACTAGCATGCACTATATTACACATAAAAATAATCACCACAACTAGGTTAGGTGCGTGCGCGTGACTTACCTGTGTCCATATAAAGATGGGATTCGTTGTGGGCCTGTAGACCTCCAGCTTTGGTTTTCCATCTTCGGTAATTTGACGTACAAAGGGCACAGCATGACGTATATTATCACCACGTTTATTTCCCATGTCATCCATCTCGTACAGACGTCGGCTTTAAATTATACAAATTATGGTTCAATGTTAGACATATTATCCATATCCATATCCATATATATTTATTATTGTGTGCTTACCTTTTACGGGAATCCGTGCTTATAGAGCGCTGTTGCTGGAAATGTTGCCGCGAGCTAGCAAAGTCTTCGTCACTTTCGCTTTCTAAATCTTTAAGATCGATAATAACTGGTTTGGTTATATCTTTGGGACGATGTATCAGGCGTTTATGCTCGGCATCATCGCCCTCCTCATCGCTATCGGTGCTGGAGCCTTGTAATACTTTATCAAGTTTAAAGGTAACACGTGGATCCAAGCTCTGATGTTTGCGACCTTGAAAATCACGACGAGTCTTGTGAAACTCCTCCTCGGACGAAGACTCTTTTAGCAGGTCTTGTAGAAAGCGTGTGCCTTTAATGTCCAATGAGACGTGCTTTTTGGCCTGAAACTGGCGTCGATTGTCGTTGGCCAAAATGTGTTTTAAATCTTTTAATATGCCCTTGTGATCAACACTTGTGGCTTTTTGCTGCTGAAAGCCTATTCGTTTTTCCTCAAAGCTATCCTCGTCGCTGCTATTGGCACCCGGCGCTGCTTTGCTACCCTCGCGCTTTTCGAAGGATACCCGTGAACCCTTCAACGATTGTTTGCTTCGCTGCAAATCTTCACCGGCCACCGATACAATGCTGCGATGCTGTCGATCACGATGTGGCTCTTGTGACGTAGGCGGTGGTGGCAACGGTGTTAGTTCCAAGCTACCACTGGCACGCAACGGCGTGCGTTGCGTTGTAAAACTACGCAGAGGCTGCGACTGTGGCTGGGGCTGCAATTGTGGGGGCTCGCTTAAGTCTTCGTCTTCGAGCAGTGGACGAAAGGACAAGGGTGGCTCGTCTTCATACAACAAACGCAGCGGACTACGTTGATGTGGCTGCTGTCGCTGTTGCTGTGTCTGAGTATGTTGCGGCGCTGCTTGAGGAAACAAGAACGGATCCTCTGGTAATATTGTGTCCAAACTTGTAGCTGTGTTCGATGTCGACAGATTGCTTTCCACACGTTGGTAGCCCAAATCGTCCTATATTACAATTAAAATTTAATATAATTTGATTACAGCGATTGAACAGTGACCGAGACACAAATACTTGATTGAATTGACAATTGCGAATTAAAGCAATGTGCTTAAGCTTATGATTAAATACTTCTTAAATCGTATTCTGTATATGGAAATTCTTAAACATATTTATTGTCTGTATATACGTTTGTCTAAATGTGTTTCAATGATGAGATTACTGAATAAACGAAGGTTCGTCGACATTCAATATGTGTGTATGTATGAATTTTGAAGAATTTTTCAGCCTAACAAGCGTGATACTATTCTTAAATTGTCGAATATGGTTGATAAGTCTGATGAAACTAAAGGTGCAATTTCCACATACGAATACACATAATTTACATAGGGCACATAGTCAATGTGTGCTCACAAGCATGATTGTCATTCAAGCGCTCATTTTCGCTTTTGTTGACTGCACTGCTTAGTCAATTCTATTATTTAAGTGTATGCGTAAGTCGACTCGTATAGCTAAAATGCGGTCTTTTATTTCTTATCAAGCAAGTATTGGTCTTTTAGAGGGCACCATTGAAATTAGAGGCCAAATATTAAATATTGTTAACGCCTTGCCAACGAGATGCGACTAATCGTTTAGATTAATTAGTTAGTGGCTATTGTGAATCGAACCGGTATTATACTTACACCTGTGCGTGTTAATTTATCCTTTATTTTTCCCATGGCGCTGCTCAGCGGTTGATGGTGTCCTCCACCACCGCCGCCGGCGCCTCCTTTATCGCGTCCATTCATCTTATCAGTGTTTATAAAATATGTGTCTTATGATTCAACTTGAACTTTTTCTTTTCCTTGAAACTGTCTTATTGCTCTTGGGATGGTTTGTGTTGTCTTTGCTGAAAAAAAGATAACAATTTGGTATGCTTAATACTTTGAATTTCAACACGTCTGGAGTTTGCTTTGAAATATGACATCATCAACTGTGCCTCCGCGCATATCTTCTTATTCAATATATTGTTATTGTTTTGTTATCGCACACATCCAACTTTAAATACAAAAACTATAAAAATTTGTAGTGTAAGCAATAGGTCGTATGAACTTATTAATTTAAATGTTTGCTGTTTTAGATACTTTCGTTTTCGATAGATTTCTGTATCTTGTATCTTGCACATAACTTGTTTATGTTATTAATCGTTGTTTTTAACAATTCTTTATTTTAGCGCGCATTTTTGCCACAAATAAGCACAAACTAAACACATACATATATGTATTTTGTACAATTATTAAGCAAAAGTTTAGCGTGTGTGTACAATGCCTGAGAAGCCAAAAAAAGAAATGAGAAATCGTTTCGTCCAAAGAATAATTTTGTTTTGCTCCTGCGTCATGTGATGGCATTCTGTAGATGGGGTCGTGGGCGTGGGCATCACGAGCTTGTCGCCTTTATGGCTAGTAAATTTTTTTTTATTTTTATTATTTTTTACTTGCTTGTCTGCGGCTGTAGGTGTGCAAGAAATGCTGCGGAGCATCCATTTATGTAGCATCGAAAAAGAACCCGAACGAATTAAGTTGCTGATTAGTTCTTAAAGCATTTAATTTTAGTTAATTTTGAACGTGCATTAAACTATTTATTGTAACGCGCCAAACGTGGCCAAAAGGAATTTGCAACATTTTATCCATAGAAATTTTGAAAAACGCAATTATAGTTACGGCACACATAAACACAAACCCAACACAGTACGTAGGTATAAACATAAGTAAATGCTTAAAGCAAACTTGGCCTTGGCTGGGGGCTCGCTCGTGTGCTCTTGGTGGGTGTCGGCCACCATGGTGGGTGGGTGGAAATGCTATTATTATTATTATTTTAATTTTATTTTTTTTCCTTGTTTCACTTGTTTATAAACTGATCTACAAGTTCTGCAAAATATACTCATAGAGATAAAATAATACAATACAAGCGGGAGAGAGTAAGTGTAATGATGGCACATGCATGCGCTCTTTAGTATAACTCTTATGCTCTTACATTAATTACTTGCTCACTCTGATACTCTTTTTTTTTACTTATAAAACGAACTCATGCTCGCGCTCACGTGCCAGTCGCACCGCACTCTGCTTGGTCTCATTTGCCAACAATGCAACGTTGCGATTTTTTGTCGTGTGATCTTTTCGGATATTATTTTTAAAACGTCCAAGAAACAATTTTGACTTCTTAATTGGCAAAGTCAAACGTTGGCGGCGACATACAAAGCAGTTTATATTTAACTTTTTAATGAACTTTTTGCGCTTACATGTAGGCAATAGCTAAAGCTAACCGTATGTACTTTAAATTTAAATATGTGCATATAGATATGATTGTATTTCTTATTTATATACAAATACAAGCATGACGTTTTCACTTAAGCTGTCTGGAGACTTCAATGTCAAATAAACGCTTACACAGTATTTGTTAGGTACATATGTATGTAAATACATAGTTTAACCTTTTTTGCAATAAAATTCATTTTAAACTTCCCTTATTTTTTAACTATATTTTAAATTTCTGCTCTTTTTTCTGAATATTTACTTAGCTTTATGTCTTGTAAGATTTTGTTTTTTTTTTTTTTTTTTTTTGTTTAATATGTGTTGAAAACAATTTCTAAATTTAACAATTTTCATGGTCGTGTATTTATTGTAGCGCGTTTCGAAAATTTTTCGATTTTTGCAATTGGTGTTTTGCCTGTTGCTGTTGCTGCACCCTTGGCGATATTTGTTTTTGTTGATGCTGTAGCTTTGACAACATAAAGCACAGCGCCGAATTTGCATTACGTAAAACTTTGCAAAAAAATTAAATAAAAAGACGTTCAGCAAGTCTAGGCCAAGTTCATAAAGTAGCAGTAGTTAATAGTTTAGCATTAATTAGAAAAATTTTAAGTTTTCGCGATTAACTATTTTATAAAAAAAAAACTTATAGAAATGCGCATAAATTTGCATGCATAATTTTTATGCGTGATAATTGTGGCAACGACGTCTCGAAGCGGCAGACAGGTCGTTTGGATAGACCAATGACTAAAGTCATTTTAAAATTTATTGTTTATTTGGGTTATTATTGTATATGAAAATTAGTTTCATTATTTTGTCGTAAAACACAACTTTAACACGCGACACAAAATGTTGAGCACAACAAAACGTTCATAATGTTTAGCTCGATAAAAACTAAAAATAACTCTAGAAAATGTGATAAAAACTATTCACAAATTTTTACTGTTCACTGTTGTTCATTTGCAAAATATTTATTTCGGTACGTAATTATTAATATTTGCTTTTGTAGTTTATTTTCGTTTCTCGAATGTGAGCGATTTTTACCTTTTCAACAAACTACTAATATCCAATCCACTATTGTGGTACTAAGGCACGAGATTCGAATGCGCAACGTTTATATAGCGCACACAAAATGACTGAAACTCGTTCGAGCTTTTTTTTTTCGTACGACGACGCTCAACCGTAAAGCGATTCGCTCTTTGGAGGTGCTCTTTACACGCGCGCGTACATGTGTGTGTGTGTGTGTGTGTGTGTGTGTGTGAGTGAGTGAGTATATGCCGCTGTGTCGTTTGACCAAAACAGCATCGCTGCTATAGTATTGTTATTGTATCTTAGAGTGTGCGAAGGTCGAAAAGAAGGCATGAATGAATTGTGTTGGGTCCCGAAGCCGCCAGTAGGGGGTGCGTGCTATAATCTGCTAACGATGACGCCAAAGAGCATTGCGACCATTAGACGCCATCAAATGAAGTCTTCGGTGTGTGCATGGACGTGTATGTGTTTTGTATTAAAGAGTCACGCCGGCGCGGCAGTCTCTTTATAATTCACACATGTCGCATACGCAACTTGATTCATTGCGGATGCTGCAAAGTTTCCTTCAATAGTAAGTTGTGACGCATTATGTTTGCGACGTTTATATCTGGGCGCACAGCTTTGCACATCTTGATGGGTATGCAAATAGTATAGTGTATATGTGCGTTGTGTACTTTATTGATTTGTTTTGGCTGCAAAACGCCAATAACTAATTGTTTCGAGTGTGTACCAATTGATTTTATTTACTCATATTTTCAATTGAAAATGATTAAATTGACTTTGACGCGTGTTAAGAATTTAACATAAAATGGCATATCAATGAGCCTTGAACCTTGCTTAATAGTTTTATTATTATTTTTTTTCGCCTATTTTTCGGCACTTGCCTCAAGTCACGCATTTATTTGTAGCAACATTTGTATATATACATATATCTCAAGATACTCTGAATTATAATTAATAAAAATAAAATTTGTATTTGATTGCAACAAATTTGAGATACCCTTATGTGACGCAATTTTACTAGATTTATCGTATTCAAAGCGCAATGTTCTTGTTTTTTTTTTAACTTGATAGTAAAATGTGCTCCCATGATGCTACCACGATGTTGTAATCGACGTAGCACTGCAATTAAATTAATAAATGTATATTTTTGTTTATATTATATTAAAAGCAGATTTTTTATCACAAAACGTCTTTAAAGTCTAGTCTTTAATCTACAAATTTTTTGTGTCAACGTTTTATTATTATTATTTTTTTTTAATGTTACTCATTTTAAAATTATTTTTATTAAATTCAAAGTATGAACTTAATTTAAAAAAAATAATTTTAATTGCCATTTTGATAGAGCTCTTTCACCAATATTGCATATAAAACTTATAAACAACTGCATTTAACAAAATATTTTACATATTGCCTGCCCATAAAAGCTGTAAAAGTATACACATTCGATTTGCCATGCCTTCTTTTGCCAGTTACCTACCCTAGTATCTTTCGTTTTTAACTATAAATACAAAAGAGGGGCACGTCTTACTATTTCATAACAGATTTCGTCAAACGATAGTGCACAGACGTCTAGGTGCAAATCAATTTAACATTTTGATAACAATGATTATGGTTTTTTGCTGCTACAGTGATTTATTTCCGAATTTTGTTTGTCATTCAACCTCGAGCGTTCAATAATCAATCGATTGAAATCAAATGTTATTTCATTTAGAATGTGTCAATGTTACGCGAATAAAGTGTATGGACTCTTAGCGATTTATTGAGCAAATGCTAGAAAGAGTACAAAACATACTCATGTGGACTACTAAGACGTAGACGAGCCCCCAAATGCACACAATCAACTATACAGACACAACACATACATACATATATATGTATGTATGTATGTATGTATGTATGCGTGTATGCACATGTAGCTGTACTTGTATCATGTACATACAATACAAGTACATTGGTCGCTAGCACTTGGCAACAGACTTAAAATTAAATAAATGTTCTCCCTCTGTTGTTTTTGGTATAAATCAGACTCTTTATAAAGCAAAAATTTAGCAACTCCAACCTGGGCCAACGAAAGGCGCAAGCGCACATATTTCCTAAATTGCTGACGCAATTGACTTTTATTGCGTCAGAACTTTTGAGTAATACTAAAAAGAAATTCCCTTTATATTTCCATAAAATATCAAACATATTTGTGTGAGTGTGATTGTGTATGTGTCTATAAAAAACATTAAATTCTTTTTAGTTATCTTATTGATAGCATGACCCAGGAGTTTCAACAAATGCCAACAATTGCAAAGCATGTTACAAAGAGATTGCCTTTTTTGCACACTCTCTTCTGTGCTCTCCTCTCTCTCTCTCTCTCTCTTTAAAAATAAAGATAATATTGCTCTTTGGCACTAACAAACGTACTAAATTTAGAGTTCGCTTGAAATCTTTTTAAAAATATAAAACAACAGTAGTTCGTTCCCTTGTGAAAATAATAATAATAATAAAAAAACCAAAATCAACGTTTAATTTACTGAATCATGGGATGTGTGCGTTTTTTTATTTTTTCAACTTTAACTTTATCTCTTTTTCGCACACTTTGGCACACAAATAGCACTTTTGAAGAGAGAAAAAAAGCTCTTTCAAAAGCAACAACAGACGAGCCTCCAACTAACACAGTGAAACCTAAACTTACGCAGTATTTACATATGATGTACGTATATTTACAATACAAACAGAAATTCTAAAAAACTTGTCTGACTTGGCGCGTTGTTGGCAGCAGTTAATAAATGAACAAGACCATCTACAAATATACATATGTATGTACATATGTGTATTTAGTGCATATATACATACATATGTATGTGCACGTTTCCCTCACATTATGGGGACATATATACAGTTTGTCAAGAAACTGTTTTCACACTGAAAATAAATTGTATTTTTTGACTTTCAATGTAAATATAAAGGCCTTTCGTTAAGCTCCGTGGCATATTTTTTTATCTAAATCTATTTAATTATGTTTTTTATGAATAGGTTAAAAAATAGCAATAATATGTACACCTACCGAGAAAAACAATTGAATACAATTTTTCATAGGTTTGCCACTGTCAAGAAAGTGTTTTCACATTTGCTTTGTCTATTTTCTTTTGCTGTTATAACAACAAATATTGAGAACTTAACGGTACATAATCGACACGTACGCTTTATCTATCTATACGTATGTACGTATGTTTGATTGGATTTTGCCTCCTCGATGATTTGGCATTTAATAGCTATTTATTGAGCTTTAATTAGTGAGACAGATTGCAAAAAAATTGCGTGTCGTTATGAAGTAACTTTTTGTTGTACATTGAACTTTAAATTGGGGAACGCGCTACTCGAAGCCATTGACGTATTTATACTTTTTTATTATCAATTAAAAATTTACTAAGCGTATAATAAACATTTGTATATTCACCGATATTTAGATAAAACTTTGTGTACAAAGCATATACATACAATTAAATTCATCCGTCACATTTATATTTGTTTTAAATAGTTCACCAGACATGATAAGAAAAGTGTAGTATTGCTAGCGATAAAAACGGCAACAAAAAATTGCAAATGCGATTTTGTCTACTTTAATTCATATTAGTTGGCGGTACGTGTAAAAATGTTAAATTTAATTATATCTTGATTTTATTGAAGTATTTATACCATAGAATTCGACGAGCACCAATCATTTACAAAAAAATAAAGATACAATTCTAAGTGGAAGAAAAACAGAAGCAATCAAATTAGAAATTAACCAGCGGGTTCACCACAGCCTCGGTGGCGCAGTAGGCAGCGCGTAAGTCTCATAATCTTAAGGTCGTGAGTTCGAGCCTCACCCGGGGCAGCCAAATTTTTTTTATTTTTTTTTATTTACTTGATACTTTTGATATTAAATAAAAAACATAAGTATTTAGTGTATGTACTTAATAGTTTAATTTATAAAATTTATTAAAGTCACTTTAAAAGCGTTATAAGCACAACTGCAAACGTGAATATAGTACATCTCATTTTGGAAAAGTAAATAGCTCTTATGGTACTTTTAACTCGTGTGTTTGTGTGTGTAAATATATAAATAAGTTTTTTTTTTTTAAATTTACTGCAGCGCTCTGCGTATGTACAGAACTCTGGCCACGCATCAATTCCAACGGAGACACGAAAGA
Organism: Chymomyza procnemis; assembly: GCA_035046065.1. Lineage (NCBI taxonomy): Eukaryota > Metazoa > Arthropoda > Insecta > Diptera > Drosophilidae > Chymomyza > Chymomyza procnemis. The sequence continues at coordinate 824,710 of JAWNOJ010000023.1, read as the reverse complement.
GATCGTGTTTTTTGTAGGACTTCTTAGCCCAAATCTATTCTTTCATTAGGATAAGAGTAGGTGGTAGGCGAAGGGATGTCAATTTCCAACACGTCTTCGGACGTTACTACGGAGATGAGGAGAAAATAGAACGTGCTCAGCATTTGTTGTATAGCTTTCCAGCTCTTCTTATCCAGTTTCTTGACAAAACTATTCTTGAGCGCATGGTTAGTCTAACACATAACAGATCTGTTATTCTTAATCTTAACATTTAACTGAAAAAGGATGTAGACGTATGGCAGTAACCTTCAATTCATTCTTTTTACACGCATTATCAAGCTTACTGCGTCCCTCTGCCACAACACCATGATCTCCCCCTTCATTTCGCTCACAAATAGCCAACACAACGCACCTTAATACATAGGTCTGTTTGGAATCTTAATCATAAATTAAGTAGCCTTATTAAACCCTTAGGTATTCGCGATAGTTAGGTTATTTTTTGTTTGTTTTTGATGAAGTGTAAACGCCTTGCCTATGCTTTTGGCCCAAAAATATACATATGTATATCATCTTATGATACAAAATGTCTCCAATTAAGTTTACAGCTAAAATATTAACAGAGCTGCGATAAGACGCTTTTAGAAAACATTTCCGAAACCGCCTGGGCTACGAATGCAACTGTACCCTAGGGTAACCTAACAATACATTCGCGTTAATACGTTACGACAATCCGCAGATTAGCCAATATTATACTCTGTACATACTGTATGTACATATATGACAATTAGCAACAAGCGAGCTTAGCTGGATTTAAGCGTAATGCATCTTGACTTTTAGAACCGAATAAGTTAGGCGACAACAATCAGACGATTTGCTAACTGAACTGCCTTATGTCAATATTTAAGCAGTCCAGGCAATTGTAAATCCAACTAAAGAGATAAGTGGATTATGGGCCAAGCTAATCCCTGGTAACATGATATTACCAAACGAACGACACTGACAGTATGGTTTTGCTTATCAGTTTAAGTTTATTCATTAGTTTTTCAATTTGATAGCTTTCTGTAATGAACTTGCACGGGCACGTTAATGGGCTTACACAAATCGTGTCAAAGTGACAAATCGACAAAAGACAATATTTGCGAATGTTATGAGTGCATATGAATAACCGGGAACAAGCTTGAAGGTCAATGGCAAAAAACAAAAAAAAAACATGAGGATTAGATAAAGCTCTCATTTGTTTGTTGGTTTCCACATTTAGCCAAGTATTGCCATTGAAGATTTTGTTTCAAAGACAAACTGCATCACAATTACAATAGAAATGGTGGGCATTTGTGCAGGCAACAACTTTGAGGCGACAAACTCTACGCGTGTGCATTTTGTCGCGTGTATAGGATCCTATATTTAACGCAAGCGGAAATTTTTATGGAAAATTCCAAGACGCACGCACGCACACATGGTCATGGCTAAGGGGTCTCTTATGCAGAACTGCAAACATTTAGAAATGAGTTAAAATAAAATCAAAACCACAACCTAAATCATATACACAAAAATTTTCCATTCATTTGTCATTTTTCGAACATGTTGATTATTTGTTACGATGCGTTGCAGACGGACGCAGAAGCAGAAGCAGACGAAGCCACAACATTCCCGCGCTTCCCACCCTGTTACACTCCCATCCATATGCACATGCCGACCGAACCAGTGTAGACTGTGCCGTTTCGTGATCTCCTAGTGCGCCAAGATCGTTCACTGCTCTGAATGGCATGCGATCGTGCGTTGTTTCACGTTCGTTCTTCTCTTAAAACGAAGCACACTCATATTTGCACACACAAAGATACAACCAGCCAGCTGTGTGTGCCAATTTGGTTTGGCTTTTGCGCAATACCAACAATTAATTTTAAGTTTGCGAGATTTTTCCCGATTTGTAATTTATTTTTATTAAAATTACTTATTTTTTTTTTTATTTCTGCTGTGGCCTCTTTTGGTGCGTTGTCTCTATATTCGTTTGTGCGAATGTATCAATAGCCGTTTGACTACACGCAAGTAAGTAAAGGTTTTGAAGTTGGGTTGGGAAAGCGAGTTGGGTTGCAAAAATAACCAAGAATTTAGCATTGCGTCTATATGGAGCGCAGTTAAGGAATTATTATTTAACAGCGTCAAAATTCACTTGCCAATGTTAATTGCAATGACAATCTTTTGTGTTAAAATTGATTTGCAGTTTCCTAAAAAACAACAACAAGAAAATTAATGGGTGATTTTTAAAGATATTGCTGAGTTCATTAATGGCAGACTTTCTCCGGTATATCACGAATAATTTCTTTAATATTGGCTTCTAGTGCGTGAACCGTTGCAAGCTTTTCTCTATATAATAGGCATTAATCTAGCCCCATAAAAAAGTTTAAATCATATGATCCATGTTATCAATGGACTGTCCTAAATGTGAAAAGAATTGCTGGCCGAACTCGCTTCTCAATCGGGACATTGTTTCGGTATGATCTTCCGAGAAATAAATACAATAAAAGTCCAGATGTAAATTTTGAATACAACCTAGACACATCAAAATCGGCATTTAAAATTGGCATAAGCGAATCAGTAAATTTTGTAGTAAAGTATAGAAAAATTTGTTCAATTTTCATAAAAACAAGTTAATAAATAAAACCAAAGTAAAGACTCGGTCAAACAGATTATTTCAAATATTTGTTTTGTAGATAGAATTTTAGTGTCTCAAAAAGGGCAAGCTATTTATATTTATTGCTATAAGTTTTTTAAAATTAAAATGTTTATAATTTAATTTTAATCGATTATGTGACTTTAAGAAACATAAATCTGGGCAATACTCGTGTATCTTTAAAATACAAAAAAAAGTTAAGGAATACAATAATTCTCTCATTGTTTTTTTTTTTAATACTCGATTCGACGGTTCCAATATATCGGAAATAAACCAGCGTACTCGTTATTGGCTTCACTAATAATAATGGTCTCTTCGATATCTTTGAAAAAAAAAATTGTATTTATTATTTAAACATAGTACCAAATCCCAAGCAAATTTTGTTAAAATAAAATTAGAAATGCTTAACATACAACAATCGAACAGATGTTCCACCCTATATATATTTGCAGCTATATATGATGCATCTTGTTATTAAATATTCGTCACACCGTTTATTTTTTTAAGTATATTTTTTATTCATGAAGCAGATCATCTGCTTAAGAGCGCTAACTTTGATCGAGAAGAGTAAAAGAGCGAGCCAGTCTGTTTGGGGGGCACGTTTACGTCTACATTCACGTTTCTTTGCTTTATTGTTGTTGCTGCTTTCGATATCTTTTGCTCACGAGCCAAGCCCCCATGCTTGACGTCACATGTGTTATGTATGTATGCGAGACCGTTACAACTCAACAACAACAAAATCAAGATTTCGAATGATATAAAAATGCAAAAACAAAACTAGTTGCGTAGTAGTATGGAAAGGGCGGGAGAAGACTCCACTACAGGCCGTCATTATGCAACGTGATGTGTGTATTCTCGAGATTGAAATTAACGTAGAATATACAAAACTGATCACATGCATATGATTGTCTGTCTGTCTGTCTGTCTATCTGTCTATCTGTTCATTGTCATATATTTTAATAGTGAAATGATGCCAATATCGGAAATAGCGATAGATCTACTTGCAAGATTTAGAGAAACTATTATTATAAATCATGTAAATTCATTAAAATGTACTAATAAATGCTAACTAAACTGACCTTGTACTTCAGCACGTTTTTGCAACAAAGGGTTTTCTATATTATATAATTCAGTTGAAATGCAAAACGTTGCCATAGAATAAATAAATAAATCTATTCGTCTGGCACACCAGATCTTGAGGTCATATTTCAAACATTCAATATCTATTAAATCAGACAGGGTAAACCGGAATTTTAATTTTATTCAACTGTCTGGTCCGATCAGGAATGCATGCCTTTAATATGTCCGTATGTCATGAGCGTCTGGGTCTAACTGGTTTACATCTAATTTTATCTGCCCCAAGGCATTATAATGTATTCTTTTATAATGTACAAGACAAGTCTAATGTTTAAGACTTGTTTTTTATGTAATTGACTGTAAGGCACAACCTTGGCACACTAACTAATTAATCAAATGTTTAAGAACTTCTTCTTTGTTTTTTCCTAAGCTGCATCCTTATCAGCAAAATGCCAATGAAGTTTGCTTCTTTATGCCAACACATATATATCTTATATGTCTTAAAAAATCGAAAGACATAGCATTATATTTCAAGATTTAAGGCTCAGACTAATATGCAATTGGAATCCTGCATTTTAAGTTATACAGCAGAGCCGGTCAGACTCATGTATATATTTATTAATTATTTTGTATTCGCTCTTTTTCTTTTTCCAAGCAAGCTACTGTCGCTACCTGTAATAATTATACCATGGGCAAGATTCGATTTACATGCGTGCCTAGTTCACAAAATTCTGCCACAGCTCAGTCAAGACACACTCACTGTGTAAATGTATCAACTCTCTCACATGCATTTAGTTAATTGTCGCTCTTGCGCTCATTTACACTCTGCCTGACTGCTAATGTGCTTATACAAAATAGTACGCTGGTATGAGTTTTGCCCATCATTGTTCTACAGATATCAGTTCAATAGTGCCAAAGACATGCCAAATTTGCAACGTGAAAGAATCCAGAATTGTTTATGAATTTTTTAATGGTATAAAACTCTATTTGTTTGTTTTATTAAAAAATTAACTGCGATAATGGATGTTATAGGATATGTGGCTTAATTACAGCTTTAACGAAACTAAGCTTCTTTTGAAACTATTTATAGAAATAGTAGATTCTACATGGAGTTGCAGCAGATTTTGTCTACCGTAATTTTATAAAACATAAGCCTCAATATAAGGTGCACAATAACTCTACTAACAGTTACTACTTGGGGCTGGGTTATGCAATAAAGATATTGTATCTTTTGCTGATGGCCCTTGGCATGTCCAAAACTGCAATTTGCACAAGTATCATGAAGTCCTTTTGTTAATTACCACAAGACCTGAGAAATCGTCATATTGTTTAGTGACTATTCGAAAACTTGTATTCCATTTTAATTTTTATTTTGTAATAATGTATATAAAAATGTTTTCCAATCTAGTAATTTAAGCCTGCATACATATATAGCGATAAAAATTAGTTTATAGTTAATGGAATATAGCTTCTTACACAAATCTGTTCCTATGTATGGTATGGAAATTCGAGCGATGACGAGCATTGTTGAGCGAATCTCACAAAATTTATAATATTTGCTACCTTATGGCGTTGATTACCGTTTCCGATTTGGAAACCATTATTCCATTATTTTTATAAGCGGCGTTAAATTGATTATATTTTGAGAATAAATGAAGGTTCTCAATCAAAGAAAGACATCAATGTGGTACCTACCAATGGGATAAATATATCAGGAAGTGCTGAAGAAATATTCTATTAGTTCTATTATTCTCTTAGTCTTATAACCACCTAAGATATCAATATATTAAACTTTTTTTAAAACCCGTACGGTTCTGGTGCTAGACAAATGTTCCCTATGAAGTAATTGCGTGACGCACTATTCAGAAATGTTTGATATTTTACACCAACTGCAAGAAATATGACAATTTGGTGTTTCGAAATTTGGTAACTAGAGTCATGGGAACTTAATAAAAACTGAAACGTTAACTATTTTACCAAAACGCCGACACACAATTACACTTTCCCTCCCACTTTGTTTTCAAGACATACTACAAAATTTAGCTGATATATTTTACTTTATTGGTAATAAATAGAGCGCACAGGTAACCTAGAAATATAGATACAGATTTACGATAATAAGAAAAAATGTATAAATAGTTTTTATTGATATTTTTAAATATTACTTATTGCGGCAGTATTAAAAAAAAAAACGATACTACATGAATGAAAGTTCAATTTTTTTTTTTAATTTGCGAAAAGCATTGTGCCGATTCACTCGATCTTTTCGAAATAAACCTGTGTCAAGGTACGCGGAATTCTATAAGCATAAAAAGTAAAATCAAGTCGATATGAACCAACTGGAACGGGCATATCCAACTTTGTAAAGTCGAGAGCAAATTTGTCTATAGCCATGTAATTCTACAAATAGTTTGAAAAATTTGTAATCCTTACGCGAAATCAAACTCTTTCAACGATTTAACTTACTTCAGTCCATGGGCAAGAATGGTTAAAATTGCTATGCTTTTTAATAGCATTAAACACAAAATGCTCAAATGATATATGTAGCTTGCTCATTTCCAGGGTTCTCATTAGTTTACAAAAATCAAAGTAGACATTGTATAAAAAGGGTCTATAGATGTCACGTCTCTGAAAGCACTGAAGTCGCACAGACAGATTGGTAATGGGCAACTGAAGCAGGCTTACTCTTAACGATAATTCCACATAATTGCGACGCACAACCTTAAGATGGCAAAAATCATATTTCGTAAAACCATCGTTAGTTGGTAAATCCATGCACTTGACATTTGTAAACTTGAGCAGGCGCAAGCACTGAAAGAATAGTAATGATCAAATTATAGAGTATATAGATTAAGCCTTTACTACTTACGACAATGCCTTTTGGTATAATCAGAAAAATAAAGTAAATGTGCAGAAATCGTTGCGTTGAGCGCATATTTATTTTGAATATTTTAAATATACAAAACGGAATGCCGAATCGTAAAGAACTTCAATGTTTAGTATAGAAAAATGATTGAAATATGCAATTTTAATTAATGTCTTTTTAATTACCTTATTATTTTTATGGTCTACTGCTTCAAAAAATGACTACTTGTTTGAAAACATATGATGTGTTCCATAGTTTCAATTAGGCAACATTAAATTGTGCTATTCATTTCAATAAATCTTATTTTTATTTTGTGTAAAAAGATAACTAAATAGTATTTTTCAACAGATCAAAGAGTCTACTTCGTAATAAAAATCTTTCCAGTTTCACAATTGGTTGCCAAATTAAAATAAAGGTATTCACTTAATGTGTTAAGTTGAAGTGTTTGAGGTTTTTACCAAAACAAATACAAGCTGTAAATCAATGCTGTCTTTTTAGCTATTAACTCAACTTTATGCCAACTACGACTTCATGGCAAATCCATTTCGTTCGAGAATTTAAATGAGTTTTGCAAATAGCTACAAATTGAATAACAATTAAAAAACTAGATTAAAAAAAAATGAATGTAAATGATAAATATAAATTAGATTAAGACAGCAATCTCTGTTTCCCCAAATTGAATTCATAAATTTTCATTTTATTGACAAATTCTAATATATTTACATTTGTAAAAAAAAACAACACACACACACACACTTAAGTGAAGAAAAAATCTCGGTTGACTTTTTTAACAAATGTTCAACTTCTGCACTCGAGTCAACATACTCTGTGAATACCCTTATCGGCAAACTGCCTACACAGTGAACACAATTTTGACCCCTAAAATTATTTTGCTGTATCCGCCTCTGATGGACATACTACATGATACATGACGCCCAACATGTTTAAATATGACGGATTTACGTTGTTGATTTACATTTTAAATGTACTATAAATTTTTGCAAACGCACTCATATTTCGAAATGTCAACATAAACACCTGCATTTATCAAAGCAGCTCAGGTGATGATGACTTTACATCAACAGCCAGTGATGGAAGCGTTTTTCATTGCGTTTGCGAATTGATTTCTGGGAAAACTTTAGCGAAAACCGATTCCCATTTAAAATGTCGATGAACTCGCCCACAAAAGGCTCTGTAGAGCTGCAATTAAGTAATTAAATTTGGATACAATTTGGGGGAACCAACCATTTGCAAGGCAAAAAAAATCAAAAATCCTTGGCATTAAAAATACAAATAAAAAAAAATCAAGTTCGTTGCAGGCCTGCTATATTGGAACTTAGTTTCTCTTTACCAAAGAAACGGGAAAATTTATAAAAAACACAAAAATTTAAATACTTTTATAGTTTTCTTTTGCTCTAGTGCGGCGTTTGGCACATATGGCGAATAGAAAAAAATCACTAAAGATTGATTTTAAGAAAAAGTACTGTTTTACGACCTTTTGTGGTTCACTATAAATGTCAATGATTCAAAAACGAAAAAAAAAAATGCAAATTTAATGTGTGAGTAAATTAATTTTTAAGTTAAAGAGCATTAAATGATCTTATTTGAATATTTGAAGTAATACGAGTAGCTGAACTGGAAGTGATCAATCGAATACTTCTCCAAGTACCAGATGAAACCTTATTACCATTTTATCTGAAAGTCGATCATGCCTGACTTAGGTTCTTACCATATTTTTTTAATTAAAATTAAAATAAAAAAGCATGGGCAAGTAAGTTTTGACTGACGTCATATGAACAGCGTTCGTATTGTCAACCTCTAATTGTCACTCAATGTCGTTTATGTCGTATTTAACGTACTAACGATACTTTCTGTTTTGAAAAGAGTATATAAGAGTTTCAATTTATCGTATACATTTTTATTTAACAATAATAGTATTATAAATTTAATTGTTTCAGACTCTTGCTTACGTTGCCAGGCGGATAATAAGCGGGATGTGCTTGGGCGCCAGGACTGTGTGGTCGTCTGGGGTGAATGCAATCATTCGTTTCATCACTGCTGTATGTCATTGTGGGTGAAGCAGAACAATCGTTGCCCGCTTTGTCAGCAGGAATGGTCAATACAACGTATGGGAAAATGAGAATCCGGTTTATGTGAGATTCACTTTGCATTCCTTGTGTCGTTTTAAAGTTAAGCATTTATATATTTTTACATATGCTACTGATTTGAATATTGTGTAGTCATTTTAAATTAAATAAAAATGTTTCCTCAACAAATAACATCAAACTTAACTACATGAAAAAAAAATTACAAAAGAAATTTAAAAAAAAGTGGGCTGCCCCGGGTGAGGCTCGAACTCACGACCTTAAGATTATGAGACTTACGCGCTGCCTACTGCGCCACCGAGGCTGTGTTCTAACGTATACCAAAACACGCTCTTGACTTTGAAATGTTCTAATGGCAAAAACAAAATTACATAACTTAGAATTTCACACGATTTTTATTGCAACACCGAATTATTCTTAGCACAATATTTGTAGCTTAATACCATTTGTTATAAACAATTTTGATTTAGCTTGAGTGAGTCATTTGCAAAGCGTCCACCACCTGTCCCTTTGGCGCAGAGGATAGCGCGTTGGACTTCTAATCCAAAGGTCGCGGGTTCGATCCCCGCAAGGGATGATGGAGTAAACATGATTGTTGTGTGTTTACTTGCCTCTATTTTTTTGCCTTTTTATTTATTATTAACATTAACATTTTTGTGTTTGAACCTCAATTTTTTTATTTTAAGCTATTAATTTATTATTATTACAAGTTTGCTTCTAAGTTTTAGGTTGCAAAGATGGTGATAAATTTCTTTCCAGAACCGGACTTGCTAGGCGTAGTTTCTCAACTTTTGTAGCATTTGCAATTATTTCATCATCGCTTAGACGTTCTGCACGATTATCTTGTATGGAGGCTAATATATTTATTTAATATTATTAGTTAATATTCCATGTTTCTTATATGTCTGAATATACTAAGTAATACTTACGACTGTATGGCGTATATTTGTCAGACAACATATTTTCCAAATTGTAACCCACAAATCCAACCAATGCAGCAACCGGCAATGTTATATAAACCGCATTCCGTCGCAGAATTGCCATTAGAATAGGCCACATATTGCAAGTATTTTTAATTTAGATTTATTTTAAACAGATTTTGTCAAAAATATCAAGGTCCTATGCTTTTGAAATAATATTGCTTAATGTCAACAAGTTAGAAGAGCATAAAAATATGCCGCTGGTAATGCAATGTGTTAAAAGCAATAAAACATATGGTTATTGATAACAAATTTTATCGATAACGATTTCACATTTGCGATATATAATTGCACTGAAATATTTTTGTTTATTAAGAAGCAGTTATATTTCTAACAAAACCAAACAATAACAAGACTCATATTATTCAATACATCTATAGTCAGCAAACAAGCCGGCCAAACCTATTATTTGTATTGTTTTTAAACACAGATGCAGGGCAGAATTTGCCAAATATTTATATGTCTCTACAAATAAATACAAACACTACAAACGTATTTAAAAATTCCGAAATTCAGTATTGGAAAGCTTGAAATCGCTCAGCTGATCAGAGGCTTCGTAAGAGACTCTGGCCCTCATACAATGTACTCTGTTGGATACTCTAATGAAGCCACGACCGGCATAACATGCAAGAATTTCGTGGGCTAGAAAATTGTTATTGTGCTGCATCATACGAATCCAGTACTGTAGCTTCAGCTTAGTGGTACATAGTGAGAGTGGTCCTTTACAGAGACCAGACTATGTTCGCCATTAGGTTTGATTATGTTTCGCAACTTTGCACTTTTATACTGTTTGTCAATAAAACAGCGGAGTCACTCACTATCGCACTACCATTTGGAAATGCATTTTAAGAACAAAACGTAGCCAGTCGAGAATAAGACCCAGATACTTAGCCAGCGTTGTCTTCGGCTACCGTATCTAGGTTCTTGCATTTTGCGCTTGTCAAGCGCTAACCTCTTTGGTTGGCGCATTTGATGCGTCTGCTGTCAAATCTACTCTCAAGGTAAATCCTAGTTTGTCACTATGCGGCTGCCTTAATGTTCCAGTCTAAAATTAAGTAATGTAGACTTTCTCGCTTCAAATGCTCACTTTTTTACAGGATTCGTCAAGCGCATGGAAAAATGATTACAGTTAGTCCAGATCCCCGTGGCTAACATCATTTTGAGCCAAAGAGCCTCTTAAGATTTTTCCCATCCGCCATGTCGGTTTCAATTTTGTTTTATCCACTTAAGGAAATGCTGAGTTTCGGTGATGACGAGCGCTGTTTGTAATTCTTCTGATTAAATGATTATAATTTACAAAGAATAATCAAAGAGCTACAGTTAAATTAATTATAGCTTTCTGTGCATATTCTAGAGATTGTAAATAAGCGCTTTAAGCAAATATCGATGATTAAATATTATAAACATCGATATGCAAATATTATCAACATTATCGATACGCTTCAATCGATAGCCTACCGTCTCTACTTAGTAGATTGTTGTTGATTCGATGTTGTTTTCATTGCTTATTGAGTTGATTTTTCCGCTGTGTGTTGCCATTGTCGTATACTCGTTTAAAGGTAATTATTTCCTTTTATGTCAGGTCGCTAGACTTGATTCTGTGTGTGTGTACAAGAAGGTAAAGAAAAGTGCGTGAAAAAAAGCAACAAACAAACAATGCATCAGAAGAAAAAATTTATTTACGCATTACTAAGCAATTGCAGTCGAGTTGAAGCTCTGCCATAAATAACTAGGTTTGAGTGCAGTTTTTATCTGCCTGTGGTTGGTTTTGATGTAATTCAATTTAAAACGTAAGCCGTAGCAATACGTCGCAACAGCTACAAAACAAAAATTCAAAAACAAAGAACCTAAAAAGTCGTAGTGCAACAACCAACAACTACAGCAAACAACCGCGCATCGCATACATATTTCCTGCTTCGAACATACAAAGTCTCAACAAAGAATAAAGAATATCTGCCAGATTGCGTGTATGCGTTTGCAATTCATCGAACTTTAACACCATCAGAAATGACCAATTGCAATCTTGGACGCACCCAACACCGATTTGATGTAAGTAATCGTTACAATACATAAATGTGTACGACTCTTCCATATTCCATTGCCATTAGAATAGATGCATATTAAGTGAAGAAGACTGCTTTGTGCCCTCTATAAGCTAGCTAGTCTAAATAGATATAAATAATCTACCTGCATTATGTATGCAGATACATATGTACAGTAGAAAGAATAACTTATGGTGGGATTGAAAACTAACTTGCAAGACAAGTTTGAGCAATATTACCATTTACTTACCATTTGTTGCATTTCATATAAACAGTACATATACATATGTATGTATATGCAGTGCAAAGGCAAATTTACATACATATATTTTTGCAAATAAGTTCATTTCATACATGGTATGTATAATGTATATCTTCGCATATTTTGCAAATGTATGAATAATTGCAAGCAAAGTAGTCAACACCGGCAAATAAACGCATAAAATTCAACCAGCAACTTTCTTCCTTAAACATTTCTTTATATTTATGTACATCCACTTAAATGCATGCAAATAAGTCTGCTTGCATCTAGACAAAAAACATATGTACATAGCGTCGGTCCTTTGTTTGCAAACACTCACCCACAGCAGCAAATTAATCCTAATCTGCTCGTCCGTCAAGCAAGGTTGTTTCCCTCCCATAACGTGCAACCCCATTGATGACGATTTCTTTATTTGAGTGAGTTTGTTTTTGTTATGAAGTTGCTTTCTTTGTTTCCATTGACCACTCTTTAAGGCCATTTTAGTGCGCCGACTCGCCTTTGTTGGCTGCCAGATTAACTAATGCATTTGCGCTTTAATTTTAAATTTTATTTACACTATGACAAATATTAACCGTACGGAAAGTTGCTTGAGTCGATAAAAGTCGAGACAAAGTTCAATAAACTTTCTGTTGAAGTTGCTCTTTGTGTGTAAAACTTTCGGGTTGGTTGCTTGCATTGTAAATGAAAATAAGAGGAACTCAACTATAGTACCTTTCGGCTTAAATAAACCAAATCAGCAGAAAATTTGTGCTTGCTATTTATGGGATTGTAGAAATAATTCCTAAATATATCTAAAACATTTCTAAATGCGCAATAATAAATCAATATTTATGTTTATAAGTTATTAACAATAGAAATTAAGAGCAAAAAACATTGGCGCCTTTTCTAATAAAGCTTATTTTGGTCAACAACTTACAAATGATGCATTGCATTAGACTCTTTATACTTTAATACGTTTTATTGGCATATTTTTTTTAGCTTTCCAAGGCACGCAATCTGTCATAAAGTATTTTTTTTTGGTTTAGAATCTAAATATGCTTATTGATATAGGGTTTGTTATTTTGGTTGATGTTAATTCTTTTGATTCTGCAAAAATTTTTCAATTTTTTATGTTTTATTATTAATAAAAAAAAGTATTATTCGTACTCGGGCCTCGGTAGCGTAGTCGTTACGTACTTACCCCTGAACCCTAAGACCGCTGGGGCGATTCCATTCCACAGTACTGGAGCATTTGCCTAGCACTGGCATGGCTAGCAAATAGACGCAATTTGCCTAAAAATTTATGTTTTACTAAAAAACAATGCCTTTCGTATTCGGCTAACAATTGTAGGGCGACTTAAAAGTATTTTATTTTGGCAAAAATATTGCGTTAAATATTATTAATTTGTTTTCAATTGAAATATTAGACTTATGCTTATTAAAAGGCTCGTATATATCTATTGACTTTGTCTTTTAATGTGTCTGTTAATGAGGAAATTAAAAAGTATCTTTGCTATCCAAATGAAAACCAGATATATAATAAAAATTAAAATAATTTATTTAATTTTCCACCTGTTAAAGTATCTGACAAGGGATTTACTTTATTTTTGAATAGCAATTAAAAATTATGATATAAAATAGTACATTTTCTTTAATAGGTCTGTTTTCGAACTAGTTTTTCTTTACCTAAAGGCATATATATATATGTATGTATATATCTAAATCGGTACCAACGTATTTTGATAGTTGTTATACACAACTGTAGATACATTTTGATCACTTGAAAACCAACAAACATTAATTTAAGACATTAATTTAATGTAAATACCATAAAGCGTTCTAAACTTATTGGCATAAGAACAAAAGAGCCAAAGAGCTAAGAACTTGTAATTGACAAACGAAACTGCAGATTATGCACTTTACGTACTATATCAGTATAATATCCTACGTAAAAAATCATACATACTTGCATATATGTGTGCACATGGAAAGTATATGTACATCATACGTACATTGGCATCATACATACATATACATATATATATATATATATATATATATATAAGAGCGCGAGAGAGTACATGATGAATTTGTTGTGTTGATTCCATGCGCAATGCGCAGCCAGCAAGCAGCCAACAAAACAAAAAACAGTTGACAATCATTTGTTTTTGCGTGCTTAATATTTTTGCGCTCATTTGAACAGTCGAGAGAGAAAAGAGTGTAAAATGTATGGACGCTCTGTTGTTGTGGCTATTATTATTGATATAAGATTTTTGTTGTTTTTCTTTATTTTTGTTGCTCATTCTTTTTTGTGGGTGCAATGCACCACCACCTCCACCGCCTCACCTGCACCACGGCGTATTCGCAACGTTCAACTGCTCTCTAGTGTATGCGTGCGTGGGAGTATTTACATGTGCATGACCCTACCACAAGCCACTGCGAGTATTCCAGCTGTTTGGTTGGTTCTCTTTGATTTTCAAAGAGCAGCAGGCCGTTCTCTGTGTTTTGTTATCGACTTCATTGCTAGCTGTTGCGATTGTGCACATTCATTATCTCGTGCGTTTGCATTTGCTTTGGTTGTGCTCTACTGCAACTCTTATTTTGCATTACAAATTACAAATACATATAATTAAATATGTCGCGAATATATGCCAATACCAAATAAGTGAGAGTGTACAAGTCTGTATGTGATTGAAAATATTAAAAAAAAATTAAATAAATAAATAAACGATACGTGGTCAAGCTCAAAATCAATGACAAAACATAATACGTTGGTATGTACCAACTTTAGTGCACTTTTTATTTTCCTAATAACAAATATTTACATATGTATATGTAACTCACAGTTTTGCAATAAATCAAAGTGGAATTTATTAAAGACATGTCTTTTTTCCTCTCTTTGGCCAACCAAGCACCATGTAATCAAATCAATTTTTCTTAGATTTTACATCAGCTGTTTCCATAATCTTGCAACAATTGCTATTTTGTTATTGTTATTAAAGAAAAAATAGTAGGTTTTGACGCCTACTCTTAAAACAATAATAATAATTACCTACTAAAATATAGTATATAAATGCATATGTATGTATGTTTGTAGATATGCCAGCTCTCAAACACTTGTAATGCACATGTATAAATGCATACAGCTGACCCAGTTTTGTTAGTGACCTTGTGGCACATTAACTGTCTTTATATACATAAAGACACATGCACATACATATGTATGTACTGGCATATAGACAGAGTCATTTACAACTTGTACCTATCTACATACATATGTATGCAAATATATATATAAATGTTTGTTGTGTTGCAACTTGCCTACCTTTCAGAACTTTGTGTTGCACAATAAGTTAAGTCTTATAGTTAGTTAATACCAGCATATAATGCCCATGGTCCGTAAGAATGAACTAAACTTTAAAAACTATAAACTAGTGTTTCCAAAATATGATTGAATAGAAAGTAAAAAAAGTATAACGTGTTCGTTGGGTTCACCTAAAAGTAGAAATATATAGTTTTGCAATACCTCGTCGCTTGTACTGTGTAATATTAATAAAACCTTTTGGGATCGATAGCAGCTGTTCCAAGAATTGACCACATATTTGATTGCTGGATAATTTAGGGGCCTCTGTGTTACTTTTTAATACTTTTGTTTACCATCTTTCTGGTTGCCCGTTATACATGATATATATACATATACACTTACTGACTTCAGTAAAGCCCTTGACTTTGTAAGAGAGACATAGACTTCTCATTTTAATACTGTCACGTTTGATTTTTCTGTCTGGCCTTTTGATACTGGATTAACTCTAATCTATCAAACCGAGTTCAAAAGGTAATTTTTAAAAGCTGTGAGTCTAAAGAAAGTTAAGTCAGGTGTACCTCAAAGTAGCCATTTAGGTCCTCTGCTTTTTAACTGATTTATAAACGATCTTCCGCAAGTCATCTCCCATTCCCGCATCCTTATGTATGCAGATGACGTTCAGCTGACCTACAACGAGACTTGAAAAATCTTAACCCTTCAAAATTATTTTTTTGGTGTTCTGTTTGATCCTAAACTAAGTTTAATAATCAGATCTACAACATTGTGAATACAGCCAGAGGGGTTGTTGCTTTTATTAATCGGTGCTAAAAAAATTTAATGACCCTTCTAGCATAACCAAACTGCTGTACGTTTCGCTTGTCCATCCAATTCTGGAAAAATGATCTAGCGTTTGAAGCCCGCAATACCAACTCTATCAAGAGTTTATTGAATCTGTTCCAAAGCAATTTTTACATTCGCGGTTTTCATTGGGATCCCAACCTTCGATTACCTTATAAAATTAGCTTCTCTAAGCTAATTTACTCGGTCTCATTGACTCTATTTAACTCCTAAACCTAAAATTTATTTTACCATTACGTTCAGAGTAACTCGTCATTTTCTGATCCTTTTCTCGTCTTATGTTCAAATTTTAATAACCTCTATGAATGATAGACATCTTAATTTATCTTGGTGCGCCAAAACGTGCATTTTTACGAACTATGAAAACCCAACTTGGTCAACGTTGATCTTGTGGTTTCTTTGATAGGATATATATATTTTTATTTTATACTATAAATCCAAATTCCTAGCCAGGATTGTCGTACAAAAAGTGCAAGTAGCTGTAGCCTTATTTCGAACAAAGATATTCTTAGTAAAAATATCTATAAATCTTTCAAACTCGATTATAGATGGAGGTACTACAACAAAAAGTGGCTTTTACCTTATTTTGAATGCCTTTTATTGCAGTGTGAAATCTTTGTTTGTTTGAAATCTTTATTGCCAACGAATTTCAGAGACGCAGTACCAGCAGTCTAACTTACTTATATATGGAGCTTACTTTTGCAGGGTACAAGATTCTACGGCCAAGCAGTCAGTACAGACATGTTAGCGGACGATGTTCTAGATCATAATTATCATTTTGCACTCTTTTGCGCTACCTGATTTACTATGAACTGACTATAATATGATTATTACAATTTAAGATACTAGTTAAGAACGAAATATGCTTAGCAAAAAAGAAGCTGACACTAGCTAGCTTTGGGCTATAAATTGCAATATGATTTTTAATTTTATTTTGGCCACATGCTTTCAAGCAGTTAATTAAGGTGCAGATTGTTTTTTTTCATTTGAAGGAATGTGTTATAAGTATCTATAAACTGTACAGTGTTAACCCGACAAACTTTATGCGGAAAAATGCGCATCATATGGTATAGTTTGATTACTTTGGGTCTTATGGTCACCGAGAGTGTGGTGATCATACCTACATAAGTTTGTGATAAGTATAAGTATAAAGGATTTGTAATCGGGCACGCCTCCCTGCCGTTACAGATATATCACGAAACTAGCATAACCTTTTTACTCATAGTTACAGGGTATAAAAAACAGCTGAACAAAAAATTTCATGTTAAGGTAAAGCAAAAATATGGCTGTATGTTTGTTTACTTAGAAGCTTCTTTTATTATAAATTTATAGAAGAGGTACAATCCTTCGTCTAAATTGTTCTGAATATCTGCTGGTTAATGGTAATTTCATGTTATATGAAAAATTTATTTAGCCAATGAATCTTACGAAAATTCTGTTATTATTTATGAGATATTGGAAATTTCACTTAATTGCAGGACACATTTATTTTAGATTTTTTAGTAACGCTATTAAGTTTATGTAGATAATGTTACCAAAATTTACAATGTACCCCAATTGTACAATTATACATATCTATTATATCAATTTATACGCAAAGAATGGTTAATATCCATATCAAAGTAAAACTATATAGGTAGAGTCATCGTAGCTCTGTTTCGATATTTTTTGCTGTTAATGACAAATGTTAAAGTACAACAATGTTAATGATTTGCTGTTGTTGTACATAATAGACAGGTGCATGCAGATAAACAATCATTGTTATGTTAAATAACAGTTAAAGAGCCACTTTAGGGATAACTTTGCCTTTAAAGTTAAGCGATGATGTAAAGAAGATGTATGCGTGATGTAAGACTATAAAGCTGTAGCTGTTAACCAACAAATGTTAAAGCGTTGCTGTTGTTGTGCATAAGACAGAAAATGTTAATTACAACCGTTGCTATGTTAACTAATAGCAAATGTAAAATAAATATATTTTTGAAAGCCTAGCCGGGAACATGGACTGACAAAAATCGGCGTTTCTTTTATAATTGCGTTTTTGCGGAATCTATTTTCTTTCTTCTCTGAGAACTCAACATCGAATGTTCTATTTTTTAAGCATTTAATAAAGCGAAACCAAGTCCCATAGTAAGTGGTATTCCTAAAACTAACTACATATATAAAATGTTATATTTTGTTGAAACAAAAAAAAAAAGCTGTAACGATCATGCAAATTGTTTGTCTCATTTTTGTTCTATTTTCTTCAACAAACAATCAACGGATTCAAACCAAATCAAAGTTGGACCAAAGTGGCTACTTATCTGTGCTCCATTGATCGGCGGCATTGATTTCTACTGATTGGAACTGGTTTCTGTCAACAGACAACAGAATATTCTCAACGCCAACAAAAATTAAATTAATACACAATATTAAGCTTAAAAACAACAAATAACGAGGAAATTTTCAGCAAAACTTTTGTTATAGTGAATATGGGGAAAAAATGGATGCACTTACTGACAGTCTACATTTAAATATGAAACATATATAAAAAGTCGTTTATGTGTAAAAAAAAAACTGTATTGCCTTCGATAATCGTCAGCCGAAGATTCACAAAAGAGAAGAACGAATTTTTACATACGTATATTCATTAATCGAGACCAGAGTGGCGCGAGCGAATACGTGGGTTATTTGCACAAGAGCTCCGCTGAGTCAACGCTTAAATAAAAGCGCGTGTGATAACGCAACCCAAAACAAAGACAGTTGGACTGCGGAGCCATCATCGAGCGGACATCATAAGAAATATATATTTTAATTCCCGTGTCACATTCAGAACATTCAGAACATAACGTCTTTGATGGCAGCGGCTGCAAGGGCGGGTGGCATGGAACTTGGAGGCGCTTGTAGCGTCAATAGCCGTAGCGAGGGCAGTGGCATTGACAGTGGTGGTGGCAGTATTGGCGGCAGTGTTGGCGGTGAAGTTTCCGAAGTCGCTGCTGACAGCATTGAACTCTTGTGCCCGCCCAGCGGCAATAGCAGTATAAGTGGTAGCTTTAGCAGTAGCAGTGCCAGCAGTGGCGGTGCCCCGACAACTAACAGCACCAGCATCAGTGTGGCCTGTGTAAGCGGCGCTAGCATTTCGGAGACGAACAACAATCAGAGAATGGGTAACAATACTTCGAATACAAACTTAAATCTGAATCTACAACTGAGCTTAAGCGGCGGCCATAATAACAATCATAGCAATAACACCAAAAACAACAACGAAGCGATGCACAATGGTAATATAAATTTAATAAGCGGCATTTGCAGTAGTATATGGCGCACAGCAACTTTCGGAAGCGCAACACCAGTGGCAACAGCAACAGCATCTATGCCGGCCACAGCAGGATCAAGCTCAGTTTCATCAAATTCATCATCTTCGGTCTCACCCGGTGCTTTGGTTGGTGAGGAGGTATGCATTATGGATCAACAGTTTAAGCAGCGCACTGTGGCAACTAATACAAAAATAAATGAAATGCAGCAGCACAATGTGGGCTATGAGGAGGATGATGAGGACGAGGAAGCACCCGTAAGCAACTACAAAACAAACAAAAAAAAAAAAAAACAAAAAAAAATAAACAAATCCAATTTAATATCATTGAAAAACCTTTAAGATACATTTGTACATAGACAACAAACACATATTCAACCAAAACACAAAACATCACATTGTTAGCTGGTAAATCTTTTATTGGACCAATCAATGTCCAAAAATTAAATAACTTGCCATCTTTATACATTTCGCCAACGTTTGCCTCTGCCTCTGGTTCCCTCGTTCATGTATATAAGTTCTTTTGGGTACAATTCATTAATTGATTTGTTTTGTTCTTCAGAAATTCAACAAAACATTCTTTAATTGACATGGCAAAAATATATAGGAAAAAATATCAATTTATTGCACATTTAAAACGTTTAAGTTTCCATTAATTGCTATATATGTTTTATGGCATACGACAATCTCTCTCTATATATTCTCTTCTCAATTTAAAACACTTTTGTATATAGTTTTTGGAGCTGTTTGACTGACTGATTTATTTACTTTTCATTTTAGCAAACATTCCTAAGTGCTTCAGAACTGGATAATGAGCTAATAACACAACTGCCCAAGGAGGTACTCCTACGCGTTTTTTCCTATCTAGATGTCGTTTCCCTTTGCCGCTGTGCCCAGGTAGGCGTCCTTGCATATTCCACTATTCACAAAAACAACAAATTCTAATTAGACAATATTTAATACAACAACAGGTGTGCAAGTACTGGAATGTGCTGGCTTTGGACGGTTCCAGTTGGCAGAAAATCAATTTATTTGATTTCCAACGTGATATAGAAGTGCGTTTGTGTTTATGTCTGTTGGAGAGTCAAAAACAAAAATAAACCAAATTGAAAAACCTTTTGTATTGCAACATTTCTAGGGTCCCGTCATTGAGAATATCTCGCAAAGATGTGGCGGATTTTTAAAATCTTTATCGCTACGCGGATGCCAATCCGTGGGAGATCAGTCTATCAGGTTCATCTCAATTGTCTGCTATCAGAAAATTTCAGTTTTTGACTATTTATATTTGCTTTCAGAACTTTAGCAAATCACTGCCACAATATTGAACACTTGGATTTATCGGAATGCAAGAAAATTACAGATATATCAACGCAATCGATTAGCAGATACTGTTCCAAAATGACGGCAATAAATTTGGATTCATGTTCTAATATAACAGATAATAGTCTAAAGTATATATCCGATGGCTGCCCGGTAAGTCGTTTGCTTTGGCTCTAGTACTCATACCACTTAGAGTGATTCTTGATTTGTTCTGCTGCAGAATCTTTTGGAAATCAATGTGTCTTGGTGTCATTTAATATCCGAGAATGGTGTCGAAGCTTTAGCTCGTAATTGTGTAAAACTTCGTAAATTTTGCAGTAAAGGTTGTAAACAGATAAACGACAATGCCATATCGTGCCTGGCCAAATACTGCCCTGAACTAATGGTGCTAAACTTTCACAGCTGTGAGGTAAGTGTGCATAAGCCTAACTACATTTGGTAACTTCTCCATTATATGACCTCAATTTATGGCAGACTATAAGCGACTCATCTATACGCCAAATAGCCGCCAACTGTCCAAAACTACAAAAACTTTGCGTATCAAAATGCGCAGACTTAACTGATCTCTCGCTTATGGCGCTCTCGCAGCATAACCAACATCTAAATACACTTGAAGTATCCGGATGTCGCAATTTTACGGACGTCGGCTTTCAGGCTCTAGGACGTAATTGCAAATATCTGGAGCGCATGGATTTGGAGGAGTGCAGTCAAATAACAGACTTGACATTGGCACATTTAGCCACTGGCTGTCCCAGCCTAGAGAAACTGGTATTTAAATCAGATGTCCGTTCTTTGTGCACATAGATATATAAACGTTCCACTGTTTTTTTATATATATATATATAAATCAGACTTTATCGCACTGTGAACTGATAACGGACGATGGCATACGACAATTAACAGCTGGTAGCTGTGCAGCGGAAAGCTTATCCGTCCTTGAGCTCGATAATTGCCCTTTGATAACAGATCGCACATTGGAGCATTTAGTGTCGTGTCACAATTTACAGCGCATTGAGTTATTTGACTGCCAACTAATATCCCGTGCAGCGATACGCAAACTAAAGGTCAGCTAGCTAACTTTCTTCGTATTTTGGACTTTTTCAATTAGACTGTATGCGCTTTGTTTAAATTTTTGCAGAATCATTTACCCAATATTAAGGTACACGCCTATTTTGCACCTGTAACACCGCCCACAGTAACCACTGGGCACCGACCACGCTATTGTCGCTGCTGTGAGATTCTCTGAGATACGGCCATTGGCTTTGCCAGAAAGATAATGCGCAAAACCGCTACGGACTGATGTTGGCATGTGTGTATAGTTATGTTTGCGATGGTTTTTACTCTGACATTAATGTCTATGATGTCAATGTATTTGCTGGGTCTGCTCGATGGTGTCTGGTGAATCGAACTGGCCAGTAGCTAATGTGGCCGGCCACATAGCACACGATTTCAAAATATAAATTAAAAATAAATTATCTTTTAAAAAGGAATTTCACATACATGCATACATACATATTTTTATGTATTTCCATCCAATTGAAGATGAAAGTTGCAATGAGCGAAACGAAATGTAACGAAATTTTATCAACTTAAGCGTAGTTTTATTTATGTGTCGGCGAGTTTTAAAAGCTATGCAGCACAGCAAAAACAACAATAAAAAAACCAATTGTGATTATGTAGTTTATTTTGATATGTTAACAAGCCATTTTATTGTATTACCATGTCTCATATACTATAATATTTTTGTTAATAATCTGCAACCGTCAACCTATTCGATACTCCTTAAAAAAAAAAATGCGTGCAATGTTACAATATTTGTCGGTCTATTTTAATTTTAGTTTAGTCTCTTCTAGTTACACCAATTGACTGTATTGATATCCTCTATTTTATTGAATACAATAGAAATGGTCTAATTAGTTTTAAACCGCAAAACAATTGTGTATGCGTGCATATTAAATATATTTGTATATGTTGAAAAATATAAACAATATTTGTGTATCAGAAAAAAAAATTATATATATATATATATATATATATATATATATATATATAGCTATATATATACAAAAGCTATATTAAACAAATGCTAAACATGTCGATAGAACCACAAAGCGTTCACTCTTAAAACTCAAATAAAAATATAGAAAGCATAAATTTTAATTCTTTGCTTTTCCTAATTTTAACCAAATGTTTTGTTTCCTATTGAAAAGTAAAAATAAAATAAAGTCAAGAGTAGTGCCCGTTAAAAATTAAATATTTAAAAAAGAAAAAACAATATAAAAAAATGTAAAATACATATTTATGTAACTACTTGAGAAGTGTATTTATCAGTTAATAATCAAAATTCTATAGTATTCAGAGAAAATAAAAGCAAAAACCAAACAAATTAAGAAAAATATACTGATGGATCATCGTTTCTAAAACACAAAAAAAAACCCATAAAATGAAATACATATATTTAAATATATAAAAATATTTTTGTCTAATTTTTAAGCGTATTCAATTTATAGGGGTAAAAGGATTAAACTCTAATACTACGCCATCTGGCGAATTATTTGGGTATACGTCTGCCATATATTTGCAGCATCCGAATTTTTGCTGACTACGTCTAAGCAGCGTGATTTTGGGGAATTAAAAAACAACTCTGTGTAGTATTAGTAGTATAGCATTGTACAGGTACAGAGCTTCGATTTTTAAATTTAAAAATTTCTCCTAAGTAAGATTTTTTAAATGAACGACTAAACTATTTTTTATCTATCGTTATCTTTTCACGTCTATTGTACAACATTTTTAAGATTCCTTTTAATCTAAAGAAAAGAACTCAAACTGAACCTATATTGCCTTAAAAAGCAGTCGTCCTCAAGTTAAAAAAGTCTAAAAACCAATTTTATTTTCTTATAAAATTCACAATATTGGCAGCAATTATGCTAAAATCCGTTATCAGAAATAAAGATATTTTTAATTTTGTAACGTATTGATTTTACTATGCTTCGAATTGTCGAATGGAAAGTAAAAATTGCCTCTTGAAAAATGATATAACCATTAAATGAGCGGTCTTAAGAGACTTTTGACATACATCTTTCGGAAAGAGAACTCTCTGTATTTTACTATCGTTAGATAACGAAATTATTTTAATATCCTTTAGTCAACAGATAGATATAAACACATAATTATATTACTTTGTGGTAAAACCGCTTTAAAATGCATATACAAAGTTATATTTTTCTTACATTAGCGTATTCGTGTACATAATTATACTTAATAATTCGTATGTATTAACATTTATTTATACAATAGATATATATGAGTCATTGTTTGTAAAATTGGCCATCCCAACTTCCCTCTCCAATTTAGAAGGTATATCAACGAACTGGTTTTCATATTTCAAAATGACAGGGCTACAAGATAAATCTCTTAAAAATGTTATTGATATTTTTGATAGTATTCCCAGAAAAAATATTTCCAGCTCGAATATTAAAGTTAGAAATTGAAAAATATGTTTTAAAATACGCCGTTTTGAAATTTAAAAATTTGTTATTCTAACAGACGTAAAAAACGCTAAGGATCATTCTGATCTATGTGAGGCCCCTTCGGGGGCCAGCCGGAATAACCTAACAGACGTAAAAGAGTAACACCAAGCAGTGATTGGTTCAAAGGTTTTCTGAGAATACTATTAACAATAGTGACAACATTTTTAAGTTAGCTCATTGTAGCTCTGCTAATATCAAAATACCAAAAACAATAAACAATGAAGGAAATTTTTAACCTAAATCAAAATATGCTTTCTAAAAAAGGAGCTGAGACTTTGGAGTAGCAGTTTTTACAAATAATGATCAAGATATGTATATACAAGTGTTTACTACAATAAATAACAACAAAATATGTCAAGTAAATTAGTATGTAGAGGAAATTAAAATAAAAAACAATCAAAATTATTATTTAATTCACGATTCTACCAAATGATTTAAGTTCTTTTTAACAATTGAAATAGAAAATAGTTCTTAGTGGTATACAAATTTGGAGTAAATCATTAACTATTTATGTTGTTTATAATTTAAAGATTAAACCGCATTAAATTTTGTATATCCGGTTGGCATTAGCCAGATTCATTCTTAGTATGTAAATCTTAACGAACGCAAATTTAGTATTTTTTTTCGACTTATAATTTGTAGTTATAGTTGCTACCAATCTAATGCAGGCCTTATGGTATGTTTTTTTTCTCCATTCGACAGTGTTTATTATTGATATTGCATTTTATTGATACATTACAAATACGTCAATGTGCAAATGATGTTCCTACACTTTTACAACAGAAGACAATATGTAAGAAGTATGCTAAGTTAGTATTTTTAATGAAGCAGGCATTTGGTATATTTTCTGTTGTACCTTTGGTCATACTGTTTGTAGTTTCTGCGTCGAATCCAAATAAACAATTATGATTCAATTTTAAACAATAAAATTGGTAATATGTGTGTGTGTGCTTTATAATTATGCAATATGCAGTTTTGCACAATCCATTGAATTATTACGTCGAATGTGCTGTATCTTTGGCATAATTCAATTCGTTGCCACCACGCAGCATAGAGCAGACCAATGGCGTTTTTAACAAGAACAACAAAAATGACAATGTTAGTTGCAATGCACATTGGTGCTTAAAAAGAAAAAAAACATAAAACAGCGTAAATAATATATATTGCAATTATTTCAATAGTTTATGCGTCAATTTTAATTACATTTTTTTGTGTTTTTTTTTTTCTATTTTGCTCTGTGTTTGGCTACGGATGTCAGGTCGGGACTCAAAAAGAAATCCGCAAAAAGAAAGAAAATGATTCAATGGCGCAAATAAACAAAATGACAAACGACCAAAATAAATTTTACATTCAGTTATGTAAGCGGCGTTTTGCTTAAGTGTCGTATTTGTTTGCAAATTGAATTATTCAAGAATGCCAAAACGCGACGGGAAAATCGATGTCGAAATATGTATTTCCCTGTGCAACAATAGTAGCCTTCAGCTGCAAGTGCTCAGCTGAGGCCAAATAACAGCAGTGTCATCGATTGTGAGTGGTGGTTGCAGTGCCCTCGTGTCTAGCCCTATCCAGTCAGAATGGTATATGTATTGTAACTTTTTATTGGCAAGTTAAGATGCCTTATAAACAAGAAAGCCCACACTGACAACCTAATAGCAACAACGATATTATCATACAACAGCTAAATCAATTTAATATTGAACACGGTGCCTTGTAAACAACTAAAGATGGATTGGAAGTAAGCCGAAAATCATTGAACTGAACGACTGCAATTAATCCTTGATCTTATTTTTTAATCAAAAGGTAACGCTATTATTACATAACGCTATTATATATTTGTTTTTATTGTACACACAATATATAGCTCAGATAAAATCATTTCATTTTATAAATGGTGTTTTTTAGCAACAAAGGATTTTATAAACTTTTTACTTAGGGTCTTCCCCAATGCGTCAGCTCTATCATTTTTTGCGTTTTGTAGGCATTATGTAATTAGTCAGAATATAAACGCTACATGACTATAGACATGTTTCTTGTTTTTTTAGCTCTACTTTTTAAAAGTTATGGGAAAAACTCATAAAAGCTAACTTTTCATTGTATGCGTAAAGTGCAGTCAGCAGCAACACAATTGAGCGCGAGAGCGTCAAGGTTGGTAATGTGTGTGTGAGCGAATTGATAAGTTAACACATGTGCGTGTGCTTAGTGGGGAGTCAGCCCAACTCATCACTGTACTTTATCGAAATATTAAGTATTCTTAAATAGCCACCTATTGCCTGTCAGTTAAAATTTAATTAAAGGCAATAATTTGGTTATTATAATATGAATAGGTTTTTTTTGTACCTTTTAGCCCTAAGAAAGCTGTATGATACCGTAAGCTCGGTCGATCCAAAACAACGAATTATTTAACCAAATTTTGTACCTCAAAAATACATATATTGTCGATATCATAAAACTAAAATAAACTTCCACCTCCTCGGATACAACAATTATTTATCCGAAAAGTTTGTTGCTCTAACTATTACAATGTTTGTGATGCTGGCGTTTATAGAGGCGTACAAACGGGCACTGGAATATGTATATCTGTAGTCACCCTGATCATACTTCAGGTAGCTTTGGGGGATTTGCGACTTTTCCTTCTAGTTCCTAATACATTTTCGGCTTGCACTAACTTAATATACCCTTTTATGCCATGTGGCGGGTATACAAATCCTAAGCTATACGCTGCCAAAAGTTTTGTTACTATAACATTCTCATTGATAATTAAAAAAAATAAAACAACTTTAAATAATTACAGACTATGCATTTGTAATTGTATAACATAAATAAAGATTTGTAAATATAAGCCGCTTTAGTTGTATTAGATAATTAACAAACAATTTGCTGCGTTCACCTATGCACAATTAACAGGCAACAAAAACAAGCGCGGTCGAGCTCTGAAAAGGTTACCTGGAAAAATCCACTATGAGATCAAAATTTCAGGATTATAGAGATGAGGCAAAAGCAATGGCAATTGTGGGAAATCCAGGATTTTACAGCAGTTCTATAACTATAAGTTGAGTGTCGGTTTCTCAAGCGTGACGTTTGAGCTTTTAATGCTGCCTAACAATATTATTATTTGCGTTATTTATGGCGAATTTCTTGATCAAACTAGGGGGCTGTTTGAATTTAATATTCGCTTCCTTTTTTATCAATCTGTTCTACTTATAAATGTGTAATTCTATGATTCTTTCGTTTTTTCAAAAGTTGATCCTTGCTTAAATTTTCAACTTTTCATTTCAAGTTCTCTTCACTTACATTTAGCCTTTTTCTACTCATCTCTGAAAATACCTTAAATTTATAAATGTTAGACATGTGAAAAATTTTTTCTGTAATAGAACAGAAGAAGAATGTTTCGATTAATTGCAATCGTCATTAAAATCACCTTCCAAAAAAAACTCTTATAATCGCAATATTCGAAAAAGTAATCGGTTTTAAAATCATGATAACAAAATGGAATATCAAGGCGGTTGGTTTACTTTTTTGCAATTGGATATATAAATAATTTAGGATAATCGTGCATATATGGTTCCAGTTCCTTGGTCTTACGTAAACATGAAAAATTTAACAATTAAACACGGGGCCCATTTTGTTTTGATTTTATTTTAATTAAGTTTTATAAAGTTCAAGATGGCTGGAGATTGAATGTTTGCAGGAGCTAACACTCATATGCGGCACAGTGACCCCACCACCGTCATCACTATGGTAGCATCTCCTTGACTATTCTTTTTTTTCGCTTTGTTTTATTTTTTAGTACGTTTTTGGTCTCGAGTTGAATGACTTATGAGAAGCGTAAGCAAAAAAAGCTAAAGAAGAAGAGACGCATTGGCGCTTTATTCGTTTTATTGTTCAGTCATTGAACCCACCAAAAGTATACACAGCTGATGGACGGGTTCGGGTTCAGCAAGTTGCCTTGTCTTTGTCGCCTTGCTACCAGCTCCAGAATCCCTTAAGAAAAAAATTTTGTGAAATTAACCATTATCATAAAATTGAATATATATTTTTAATAATTATCGTTCTTAAGTCACGCTATATACGTATAATAATATGATTGCCATCTGCAGCACATTTCTTTTGTTTAACAATATTATTTGTAAAAACCTCGGCACTTATTGTTGAACAGTTCTAATTTAAAGTTATTTAGTATCAAAGAAAACCAAGTTTAGTTTGCAAGAAACAAGTGCAAAATAAGCATCATTTTTTGAAGTGGTTTTGTTTTGTTTGAAAGCCGTGCGCCCATTTTTGCGACACTTTTAGTTAGTGCCTTTTTTTTAATATTGAAAATTAACAGTCTTGAGAAAGTTAACAAATGTATTTCACTAAGTCCCTTTAATTTAAAAATGTTTTGTATACAAATTTTTTGAATCAACAATATATTTATTAATTATATTAATAACAGACAGTTGCATGATAAGGCGGAGTAGTTTGTCTTTGTCTTTATTAAAAATTGTTCCTTTCTTGTGAGTTCTTGTACATGCCCATTGAGAAAATGCAACTCTGTTGAATCACATAAAGCACCACAACCGGACTAGGAATATTTTTAACATAGAGCATATAGTCGTCGCCTCTGAGCAGTTCATTCCAATATTTTGGTTTTCGATAGATGCAATACCGAAAAGCTTAGATTCGCTAAATTTTCTTTGAAGACAATTCACGCTTACGATTTACATTAGTAAACATTTTATTATCCCTTTGTTCGACGTCATATGTTCATTGTCTTCTTAGGGTCGACCAGTGTAGTAGTAAAGTTTTTTACATTTTATTTTATACCATTAGCAAACATAAATCGATACATATACTATCAATAATAAGCTCTGGTTGGCAGCTGGTGGACAAAAGATGCCCTTAGAAGTGTTTATACAATAAATGTATATATGAATATGTACATACATAAACATTAGCAATATTTTGATTCAAATGTCAAACACCCCCAAGACGCTCCTTATTTGAGATAATTGCGTTTTAAATAAACTCTCATATGAATTATTATAATTAACTAGGTAAAAAAAAAATATACAGTGCATTTTTTTTTCATCGAATTTGTACATTTATTCGTTTTATTATCAAAACAGCTGATTGTAACGTCCAGACAATGTTTTATATCGTTGAGGTAGTGTGCGTATATATCAAAACAAAAGCTTATATACGTACACATGCATACATACGTATGTATAAACAGATAGGGGCGCAGCTGAGTGGTGGCTTGTTGGTTGGCTTGTGTGTGTGTGTGTGCGTGCTACTCTATACATACATCAGCTCAGACGTATGCTTACGTATGTATTTGTCAGCAATCAACAACCTCATCAATGAGAGAGCGATATGTCGGAGTGCTAGTTGATGAGAGAGAAAATGAGCTGTAAAAAGTGAAGCAATATTTTTGGGCAAAAGACTTGGTTTGCATTTTTTACATACAAAATTTGAAAATTTTTGTTCAAATTTTACCTAAATCTAATAATTTTATATGCGTATGTATGTATGTGTACATACAAATGCATGCGGATATAGAAATACATAAAAATGAAATAAAACCATAAATAATATACATATTGTTGTAAGGCAGGGTTCAACTTTTTAGTTTGTGTTTGTTACTTTGGAATTACCAAAGAAATTGATCTTTGGCCATGACAAATTATATTTTTGGAGGTAAATTGGCTTGAAAGAATAACCAAATGTGAGTGAAGTCTAGCAGATGCATATGGAAATTCAAGCAGTTTATGCGCAGTCAGATAAATAAATGTTAATGATGTTAACTAATGCCAAACATGTGCGTACATACATACTTGTACATTTTACACATGCTTTAGTTAAGCATTGCTATGATCATTATTTGATAGTAACTATTTCAAACAATTGCATGTTTGTGTACACATGTATGTAAGTATGTATGTATGTACATATGTACTAAAGCATGTAACACAGCATGTAATGAAACGGGTTCGCTCGCGCAACGTACATAAGTATGTATATAATGTACACGATTGGAAATGAGTGTACGACTGACGCTCTTTTGTATTAAAATAGTTGAGTTGGAAATTTGTATTTCTCCAAATTTAATTCATATTGCCATACACGCATATATCTATATGTATGTAGGTATATTCCATGTATGTCTAAACTTATACATTAATTTATGTACATTGTGTTGTGTGCTTATTAATTTGACACGCATATGTTTATGCGTCGTCTGCTTTTTTCGTACTCTTCTCTTAAGTCGAACAAAGAAAATGTTGTATGTTTATATACTGTGCGCTGCAACATGTTGGCGCACATGCAATGTTAGCAACATGTTGCCGCAACTTGGCACAACTGTGTACAAAGAGACGTAACTATAACTGAAATATACGACGTAGTTTCCATGACATATACATACATATCTACCTATGTACAAATGTATCTTGCTCTTATATACATACGTATATATGTGTGTTTGTAAAGTGAGCAGGTCGTTCGTCACATTTTATATACTATATGTACATACGTACATACAAAGCATATTTATCTATCATATATACACACATATACATATGTATGTATACATTTGGCTCGCTCAGCTGATTTAGAAAGTTGAGTGTTGTTGCTTGCGTTTGGGCAGACAACAAGCAGCAGCAGTTTGTTCGTTCGTATGCTTTTGTGTTTGATTCCTTCTCTGTTTTATTCGTTTGCTCGTTTATTCGTTTGCTTGCTTGCTTGCTTGCTGGCTGGCTGGTTTGCTGGCAACTCGCTACATTCATTCAAGTAGATACGTTGCAAGTGACAACAACAGCGAAAACGGCAGTGCTGCTGGGGCAGACCAATAAATAACACAGAGACAAAGCAAAATAGCAAACTAAAAAAACTAAAGCAAGAACACACAAATTGAAGTGCGCCTGAATTGGCCTGTTTTTGGCATTTGCCATAGACTAAAAAAGAATACCGAAAATAAAACATGTTATGTGTTCATGTGTAAATAATTTAAAATCAAACGAACAAGTTTATAAAACAATTCTCTATTGCGTGTACATTTGCAAAAGCAGCAGCTGAGAGTGCAAAAAAAAGAGCACAAATTGAATTTGTCGTTTATGTGCATATGATTTTAATTAATTTTTGTTTTTGTGCATTGTATTAGTTGCAATTGAGCATCAGTTTAAATCAGTGTTGTACATAAATAACTACGTGGTGTACATACATAATTACAAACATTGAATATATACTCATATACTCTCTCTCACACTCACTCTCTGTGTGTGTCTATTATATTGTCTGTGTGTGTTTTGCGCGCGTCTGTGTGTGTGTGTGTGTGTGTGTGTGTGTCTACGTGCGTTTGTATGAGCCACAACGATCACGACAACGATCGCTTCTTTAATTCGTTTCAAGTTGAAAACGCAACGCAAAACCGTTGAAAAATTCAAATGCTGCTACGTTCACATTTTTGCTGCTGCTGCCGCTGTCAACATTGTTGCTGTTGCCAGCTGGTGAGAACTAAAGAAGTACAACGACAGCAGCGACAACAAGGGCGACATAAAGTCACAGCAGCCACCAAATGATGCAAAAAGTGAAATGAACAGTGCAAAGTAAATGCAGTTGCTTTTGTTTTTGTGAAAAATAAAATTAATCAAAATTCTAAATTGTATGGCTATTGTTGAGCCCCCCTGCAAACCGTTCAAGGTACGTTATTATCACAATATGTATGTATGTTTATTTATATTTATGTGTTATTTCGTTACTATTAATAATAACAAATTTATGCAAATGTTCACGTGTGTGTGTGTGTGTGTGATTGTTAAACTGTGACGTTGTTTCAGCTGTGTGGCGCTCGCGCTGCGCATGTTTGGTGACGTAACATTGTATATTACAACGAAAACGCATATATGTGTGTGTGCGTGTGTATTTACTAAAAGCTATATACCCAACCCCCTCTTGTATAGAAACCATATTAGTTTCAAGTGTAAATTTGCTTATATGTCTCTTTACTAGGTTAAATAATGGACGATCGTAACGCTGATCTATGTATAAGTGTATGTACGTGTGTACTATATACAATATGTGTAGATGTGGGTGTGAGTCTACGTCGCAAATGATGGCAGTTTCGGGGAGACTACATGACGCCCTTTCAACATTGGCATTGTTTTCGTCATTCTACTCTTCGTAGTTGTTGTATAACACAAAATACAAAAATTAATAATACAAAAAATCGCTCTTTAAATGTACTGTATGTAGCTGGCTGGCTCTTTTGTTTTTAGCTACGTACTATGTACTACCTCGTTTGTTTACCTCAATCTCAGCAGCATTCCGTTCGCTTTGACTGGGACAACTCACTTTAGCAAATACACTCCACCCCGTACGTTGTAGAGTGGTCTTGAGTGTGTGCGGGTTTTTGAAGTTTCCCTGCGTTTCTTATAATTTTTTAATCACAATTGCCAATAATGCCAGTCTGCATCATTGACTTCGACGTAGGGCATATAAAATACATGTCAATAGCTTTTAATCTTTGTGGGGGCGCTATCAGTTTGTACAGAAAGTTTGTGCAAAGAAATGTTGAAAAGTGCGAGAAACCTTGGATTTTATTTAGAGAAAATTGTATGAGCTGGCACCTCATGATAATTGAATTTATAATTTGAATTTTTAACGCAAAATCGTGGTATTTCGAGCAGCCATTTTAAAGCAGCACTCACATAGCTGACGCAACTCTGTATAATTACATTTTTTTCTTAAACTTAAATTTGTTAAACGCAAACACATGTCTATCAACTTTAAATGTTTTTTTTCAATCCCAAAAAAAGTTTAACTATAAATCACGAAAAACGTGTGCTTTGTGACGCTTTGGTTTTTCTGTTGGTTTAGGTTGAGTGAGTAGTGGGCTTTTACAAAATAATATAAGTTAGAAGTCATACCGATTACTACGCGTAATAGGCCGTCGTGCATGACTATGCATCATGCGCATCACCTGATGCTTGAAGTATGCAAATACGATAGATATGTATCGATCTATCTTTTTAGCTAAAATACGTACATTTAAAATTGTGGTTAGACAATCATTTGCTTTTCAATTCAATTTTTAAACTCTCATATCGAAATTATCTTACATTTTTAACATACATACAAATGTATGTATCTCTGCTGGTTAATTAGTCGATACAGCAATGTTTAAATAGTTGGCAGAAAAATAGCATTTAATCTAAAAATAAAATATGCCTTAAGCGTGGCAGGACAAACTCAAGTGTATTGGCCTATGTCTTTCATTTTTATTTCCATTTCCATTTCAATTTTTGTGTTTTTGTTTTTGTTTTTCGCCAGCGAGAGGGAGTTTGTCTGGTGCTCTGAGTGCAGTTGGTGTAAGTCGGTGTGATTCGGGTGGTGTTGCCAACTCACTCCGACAAATGGTGTAGCCCCTACTCACTTTTTGTGGGAGCGAGATGTTCACGTGTTGTTGTTTACTCATGCTACATAGCAACAATGGCAGCAAGCAGAGAGAAGAGAGCGTTGAAGTAACTGCGTTTGTTTACAATTTTTTGCTTCTATTTTTATTACTGCGCACATGTGAGCGGTGTTCGCTCTCTCTCTCTCTCTCTCGTTTGTTGTAAAAATCGTGAGAGTAAAAATGTAAGGAGATGTTTCATAAAGGAATTTAATTTTACACAAAATATAGGGTGCAGCATTTAGTAAAACTAAAACAACCGCATTAAGAGCGATCGTTATCACACACAAGTGAATTTGTCTATTATTCTATTAAATATATATATCATATTTATACAAAATTTAATTTGTTTGTTTTACTTTTATATTTTCAGCAATAAAACCAAAACAAATTATGGAATTGTAAAAAATTTCGAAAGGTAAGATATGAAGGCAATAAAGTGAAAAAACTAAAAAATATGTATTTCATTATTATTGTAAACTGAAAAGAAAAGCTTAATGTTATTTACTCGCTTTCTAAAAACGAATAATTTCAGTTAAACGTTAGATTAAAAATGTATAGAAGCGTCGCAAGTCCTTTATACAAAACTGTTAACTTTAAAGTTAACGGGTGCTAATTTTGAAAATGGATTCACAAATAGTTAAGTTGAGCGGAAAATGAACACATACAAAAGCTATTTATTTTGCCTACGTTTAACCATAAAATGCATTAATTTTTAATAGATTAAATTAATTCAATTTTAATTACATTTTATCGTTGAGGCCTGCGCAGCATTTACTGTATTTTCTCCCATACCGTAGCGTATATAATTATAACTTTTTCTGTGTAATGTATGTATACCTTAAGTTAAATGTTATCTTTTTAATTGGTAAATTCACACAAAGTCTAGAAAAATAGTTATATTTAATGCTTTTGACATTTCTACCACACTGGCAAATCATAAAGCATGAGTAATAAATATTTCATACAGTAACAATAAAAACAATTTTTTCTAGTGTACTATGCGCTCTCGCTCTCTTCTCTTTTTTCTGTCACATACATACATGCATTGTGTTTACATGTGTGTATCAATGTTGAGAAATCAAAAGCAAGCCAAGGACAGAATCACAAAGCAAATAAAATTAGTTCCACGTTGCGTCGCACTAATTTATCAAGCATTTACATGACATTTTTGGCTAATAATTATATTTTCTAAATGTAAGAAAAATAATGTGATGAAGTCGATGCTCTCGACATTTATTTTTGAACAAAATTTGAAAAATCACGCTTTAATTATAAACCAAAGTATACAAAATAATTTTGATGTGAAAATGAGCGAAAAAGTTATTCACATATTAAGAATAAAGCTGGTTTTAAGTTTATATAGACTAGTATTTTATTATGTATTATATTATTCGAGAGCACTCGATTCCCCAATGTTTCCAATGAGTGCTGTATTGTATAGTCAACCGATTATAATAAAACTCAACATTTTGCGCACCGCTAAATTTAAAGTTTCATTTGCTTAATTCTAGTCCACTTAGTTCATTAATTTCGAATACACGTAACTTTCGTTACACTTGTCTAAATTTATTAATTTCTGATGCATACTGAAGATATTGACTCCATTTAACGCAATCCAGAGAAATGTGGATTCTATATAAAAAAAACCTCAAAAAAGTTTAAGTTCCGATTTAACTTTTCATTGATGCTGAATTGATTATTACAAATACTTTTTACATCACTTTGAAAGTCGATTTCAAACAGTTGGATTTATTAAATAACTTTGTTGACATAAGTGATCTTTATTCATACTTTTTAACATTTTTAAACTTTAGTGCGTTATATTTCCTGATCTATATATTCAGACGGCTAATGTGTTATTTTTAAACAATACATAATATATTGAATGTTACCAGGTTTATTCATATTTGAAAACGGGCAAATATCTAAAAATACGTTACAGTCATACAGCATGTAATAAATAATGTATAAAATATAAAAAAAAAACTTGAATTATTTCAGCAGATGCACAATTTTTTCAGATATTGTCCTAGTAAAACAACCCTGCAATGCCAAATCGTAGGCACCTTGAAGCAACATATTTTTTGCCTCAGATTAGTTACATATAAAATATATATTAAATCGCAGATATACAATATAAATACAATAGGTTAGGCCCACAGGCCCCCGGGGGAGGGGACCTCACATAGATCAATGTGATCCTTAGTGGATATAAATACAATATGTATTAAATGAAAAAAATAAAGTTTTATATTTGAATGAAATGCATACAAATGGGCTGAAGCCGATCACTCCCGTGCTTTCGATAATGTAATTATTTATTTCTTTACCAAATTTAATTCTATCATAATCTAAAAACAATATGTCAATAGCTCCGAAACATAAAAATATTGACAAAAAATTACATAAATAAATATCAAGCACAATCTCGAATTCATTTCGCCGAGTGTAATACGCTCTTACCGTTGGAACTCTTGTGAGAGCGAGAGCGATAAAATATGAGCAAAAAAAAAAAACCACCTACTGAAACCATATGTTTTCTAGCAACACAACACAATGCCATAGTATCACACAGATAAACGTGCTTATGTGTGTATGTAGCTGTGTAGTTGTGGGCTCGCTCAGTTTGTATTGCGTATGCAGGTCAAGAAGAAACGCAAAAACAAAAGCAAAAGTAAAGACAAACATGCTT
Organism: Chymomyza procnemis; assembly: GCA_035046065.1. Taxonomy (NCBI): domain Eukaryota; kingdom Metazoa; phylum Arthropoda; class Insecta; order Diptera; family Drosophilidae; genus Chymomyza; species Chymomyza procnemis. The sequence goes on along the minus strand of JAWNOJ010000023.1, from coordinate 788,329 downwards.
ACACACAAGTTCGATGTCTCTAGCAACATGTTGCTACGAATTCAGCACAAACATGTTGCGCCTCTGAGCCAGCTGTTTGCCTTAGTATAATATATGTACGTACACATATGTATTTGTTTTTTTGTTTTTTGTTTATAAATATGAAAATACATAATTACAAATATTGTTTTTGATCGGAGAGAGTAAGAGTTTTCTAATATCACATTGTTATATTATATAAATTATGATTATTATATTAGAAAATAATTATTATGTGACCTTCACTTTTTCACTATGGTTTTTAATAACTTTTAAATCAGTTTAGATTGCATAGCTCTGCTGTGTTTGCATTAAAGAATATTGTTTTAATAAATTGTAAATCGATTTACTTTAAAGATTGAACTAATTATGTGCTATTTATATGAATAATTGTGCTAAGTGCAAAAAACTATATTAAGAAATTGCAGTAATGACCCCATTTTTTTGTTTTTTGGTTCAAGTGTAGATACTATGTCAGTGGGTCATGATACCTAAAGAGAGTCTTGAAGTCATATATATGCGTACATAGATAAACCATGTCAGTTTATATAATAACATGTTCACGCATATAGGAATGTATGTCAAGACCTCCAGTCTCATCAGAAATAGAAGGAAGCCTATTTTAATTCAATTCGATGCACTGCAAACGCAACGTGGTTACATTTATGTTCGTGTGTATGTGTGTATTTGCATTTGACCTCGTTCCATAAACTTTTGACATTCAAATCGTATTTTTCACCTTAATTCTGCGCCACTCATATGGGGGATAAAAGTTAGTTGCACTTGAGTGCAGTTACATTTTCAAATTGTTACCAAGCGACTTGTCATTTCGAGGTCAGAGCTAGAAATAAGCAAGTACATAATATATACATAGAGATAGAGGGTAATACGTCAGTTTGGTTGTCTGGATGTGGAGTCTTAAAAGATGGCTTGAGCCAAGTAGTCCTAAAATAAGCTCTATTCAAGGCGACTGGTTAAGACACTATTGTGTATAATATTTTAAAACTATTGTAACAATAATTCGATATGGTTTTATTTTACTTTTAGAATAGTTCTGGTGCGTTCAGGCATAGGTAGAGCATTCGCAGGAGCAATAACAAAATCAACAAGATTTAAGACGTACGAAGCTATCAACAACAGTTAGATTCACGGGCAATTCTATCGTCGTTCATCATGATACCCACAGCAATAACAAACTCTCCTCCATCAGCCTGCTTAGCCCAAAATATTACTGGAGTCAACACAGTAGTTGCAGGTGGTTCCTCTTCACAGAGCAACTACAGCTCCATAGTACTGGGCCTCGCCTCTCTTATTTTAGAGGGAAGACCAATATCAGATGATGAATACAGACAGCAAACTGTGCCACGGCCGCCGTCGCCGACAGACTCACAACAACAACGCACACGAGATTGGCTTGAACATCAAGAGCAACGTAGTGGGCGAATTTCACCTAGTCCTTCAACATCCAGGGCCTGCCTTGCCAGTGGTAGCGTCACGGGCGTTCCACGACGACGGGTCATTAATATTACGACAAATCCTCATGCCTTGTCAATGGGTCTGCCAACATATGCCTATGGGGTTGGTGTTAGCTCAACGGCCGCATCTGGTTCATCGCCCCCGCATATGATACCTGAGAGTACAAGTAGCACGCATCAACGTTGGACTCAGAAGCTGTGCCAGTTGCGTCAAGTTTCACCGGCGGCCCAGAGCATGAGCGTTGAGCCCGAACTTGTGGTGCTGGCAAATTATGAGCCCCATGCAGAGCACGGTGGTACAGGCGATTTTGATATAATGCGTCGTGTGACGTTTAATCGGGGCAGTGTACCCAATGTCGTAGGAACTATCAGTGCCGCTTCATCACCTGGTTCTAGTTCGGATAACATTTTACATTCCCTCCAATCGCTTGCTACTACTTGTTTACGCGGAGGTAATCCGACCACCGCTGCGGAGCCCTTGTTACAAACACGCAATCGAAATGTGTACACATTGCATGGGACAGAATCAACTGGCCTAGCGCAATCACCATATCGAAATCACGGAGTTTTAGATTTTGCCTGGACCAGGTCAGAGGCCCAATCGACAGCTGCAGGAGTGGCAACAGCGATGCACGTCCGTAATAGAATCGGTAGGGCGAAGCCAATTAATACACAATCGGCAGAAGTAACAAATTTATCAGGCACTGCCACACCAACAGCAAAAACAAGGCCCAAACATGGGCCGCACTGTGATCAGTTTCTCAGAAAAATGGGCCTTGCCAAGGGTGAGGGCGCCGATGCTGAGGAACATTTCTGTGATATGTCATATATTAATATAACTGTAAGTATTGGAAGGAGGTTACCTTTTACTTTGTAATAACAAATAAATGATAAATCAACTCAATTAATGGTGTAATGTGTGTTGCAGTGTTCTCGTTGGCGTGCCTGGTGCCAAAAAATGGAGGCAATTGTGTCACGTCAGCAGGCCGTATGTATAGAGGTTTATTTGGGACCCGTAGGCCATAAGATACTGCTGGAGCAGTGGATTATTACCGGCAGACAAAAGTGAGATAAACAATTATAGCAAATTCTTTTTAATTTAATAACGCGTATTTGTTTTAGAGTACCACCGCCCACAATGACTCTGCCATCACTGTGCAGTGCCATACGCAGTCAACTTTACTTCTCCCAAATCGTAGCGTGGTGCGATCTACTTCGTCAATGCGACCAGTCTATCTATAATACTGGCCGTGTTATTTTTGCCAGCGATAGCAGTGCAAACACCACAGCCGGAGATTTGGCAACGCCCACGCATAGTGCCAACTTAACGCCAAGCAGCTCGCCAGGCGAACCCCACCCACCACTCACCTCTCGTAGTCCACGCCTTAATATATTTTATCAAATAAAGAAGTATGACGACAGTGCCCCATACGATGCCGGCTTCACAGCGAAGCCCAATATGCACAATTTTCCGCATGTGAATATTGCAGAAAACTTAAGTATATTAGTGTGTGTGAAAAGTCTTCCAAGAATAAATGGAGGCATTCCACGTATTGGGCCGACTATCAACCCGACGGCTGTAGCTAGAGGTTCAATGGAGTCGAGGTCAGATGAGAAGATAAGAGCGTCTAAAGGTGGCGGATTTTGTGCGACTACGCCCACAGGTTTGGAAGCACGCACTGATGTTGCTTCGGGAGAAGCATGTAGTAGTAGTAAAAATAAGGATGTTAGAGGCGCTTCTGCAGTTGAACATGGAAAGCAGCAGCAACAAAAGCGTTACCAGCGACAACGTCAACCGCAATCCCAGCGACAACCACAATGTGATAAACTTGACGAAAGAGAGGGTACCTGCTGTAAAGGCTCCAACGTATTGACACATCGCGAGAAACAACTGCAAAAGTATCGCAAACGAATGCTGAAACGTGATAAGAAGCGTGAACGCAAACCATCTGGTGAAGAGTCAGAGGTGGATCTAAAATTACACAACGGTTGCAGTAGACGCAGCAGTAGCGAGCCCATGGACGAGATCGATCAAGAAACGGATGACTCTCATTTGGTATCACGACTGGTATCTAGTGGCTCGCGCAGTATTGAAATGATCTCTACTGGCACACAGACGCCGCTAACGAGCTGCCAGATTTGTGGCAGCGAGAAGACTTTCCTTTGTCTTAATTGTAGTATTGCCGACGATGACACAGCCTCGGAAATGGAAGAACTTGACGAGTCCAGTTGCAGTCTGAGCAGCAGTGATCTCATTGTAGGCACGCCTCGAAACAAGGCCGAACTTCTGCTTCAGGCCATACAGCGTACGCCAAAGAATAAAAAATTGCATCAGCAGCACCAGCAGAAGTCACAGCTGGTAACGAGTCGTGCAGTCAATGATCTCAATAATGGCGTTGTCATGCGCCACAATAACAATCATATTATTGGTGAACAGAGCAAATCTACCCCAACGAGTGGCTGCCAGGTGTGCAAGCGGCAAAAGACGCAGCATAACTACAATAAGGACAGCGTCGAAGACAAACCTTCTGCTCCATCGGTGCTATGTGATAAACGTCTTGGCATTAAAGATGAAGACAATGACTACTACGACGGAAATAATCAAAGTAGCTCTAATCAGACAAAAGGTGACGCCGTAGTAGTTAGCAAGGCGGAGCCATTAAAGGTAAACTTCACATCCGCAAGGCAATTGATACATAGATATACATATATATGATTTTTTTTTGTGCAGGTTTCTATGCCCACTACCAAACTGTCACCCCACATCGAAAGTTGCAGTTTGGAAGCAACCCGAAGTGATCCACCGCTATCTGTCAGTAGGAACTCTAACACTACAAAAAAGCTGCAGCTTTTGGGTATTAACTGCGACGATGAAGGCATTGTAGTTCAGTTTAAAACACCCACGAGCAATATGCCTCTTAAGCTGCTGGACTCTCAACAAATGGACATTGGCTCGCAGCGCAAACAGACGAGTAGTCAGAATGCACTGCAAATCAATTGCAATAGTGATGTTGCACCAATAGCAACGCCACAGCCCGGATCAACCTCGTTTTTGCTACGAAAGGCATTGCCTAAGGTTAATCTGACGACGATATTTTGCAATACAAATTCAAGTGGTTTGGCTTCGGGCGCATCTAGCGGTTTACATTCGGCGCCCATCATTATAGGCGGTAGCAGCAGCAATTTGGCATTCTCTTTTGAGCCCACAGAGCTGAATCTCACGCAATCACAGTCCACAGTAACTATGGAAGATTCAAATATACCTGTACAAAAGTCTTATTCGGCACCGACGTTGCCCAACTCGCTATCGCTATCGCCGCGTTTCGCCAAACAGGCGGCGTTTTACAAGCGACGATCGCGTCACTTGAGTGATCGCTCGGATCGATCCTCGCTGGGCTCCGATGAGCAGCTTTCCGACGAAGAATTTGAATCCGGCATGTGCAGTCCCGCAACATCGCCGCTTAAATCACGCTCGCGAATTGCTGCACAATTTGGTCGCCGTCCATTGCTTGGAAACTTGGAGGAGTCATTGCTTCAAAAGCGGCTGTTGCCCAAAATAGAGGTTATGGGCTTCAAAGTGCTGTTGGGTGCTTCGGGTGGCTTCTGCCCAACCCAATTGACCATACCGGCATCAGCATATTTTTACGAGTTGCATGGAGAGACGCTGAGTACGCCTTACTTGGTAAGTAGTGGCGTAGTAGCCGGTTTTGAAATTGATGACGATAATAAGAATTTTGTTTGTATGATGTAGTGCGAAATACGTTTGCCGCGGAAAGGCTACTTTGTGCCGCGGCTTGGAACAGTGCAGGTTACGCTACTAAACCCCATGGGCATGGTAGTACGAATGTTTGTTATACCCTATGACATGCGAGATATGCCTCCACTGCATCGTACGTTCATACGTCAGCGTATACTAGCTGAGGAGAGTTCAAGTGCCAGTGTAGTTGCAAGTGGTAGCATTACACATGACATGAACGGGTTGTGCAATAATGCAATGGGAAGCAATATAAACAGCTACGCTAATGATAGCAACACAGCGGAACAGACTAATGGGACGACCAACAGCAGTAAACTTGGTCATTTTATTGGAGTCGAGCAAATGAAACGATTACGATATTCCATTCATTTGAGGTAAGGCTTGTTGCCCATCGTCAGCCACCAGTGAATAATGAAACAATTTGTTTATTCATTGCTTAGGTTCCAGACATCTCGATCGGGTCGGCTTTCACTACACACTGATATACGCTTATTGATCTCACGACGCACCGATTGTGACACAGCCGCTGCGCATGCAGCTGCCAAGGAGGAGGAGGCACCCAATGAGCTAATTACCGATACGCTGTCGCCCACTGAGCCCAGGTACAGTGCCAGACAGGAGAATCCTAGCAAGATTTAGTAGTTACTAAAGGCAATGGGCGCATGCGCTTATTGTTATTTGTGCGGCGTCTATAAAAAATTACAAGCGCGTTGGCAACTCATGCAGCAATATCAAAAATATCAGATATGAATGATACGATTAATATAACATTTTTGCATAATCTGCAATAACCACATAGTGTACTATACGTTTTGTTATTGTGTATAAGCTACAAACCACAACATCCACAAAACCACAAGAAATAATTAGTAACTCGAGTTTTACTTAAACACTTGTGTTGTATTTACAAAATTTCAAGAATTTAAATTTTATTATAAGTTGAAAATGCTTTTAAAAATGGAGTGTTAAAAACAATTGTACATTTTATTCTTGTCTATATAGACTTTTCTTTCTTTATTATTTTATTTTTTTTTTTTTGATTAATAGCAATATTTGTCTATGGCAATTGAATAACAAAGGCGCCTTGACAACAAACATATAGTATGCATGTGTATGAGTGAGAAGTATTTTAAAAACTATAAAATATCTGCAGATCGTACAGTCGTCAATGTGAACGAGCCAACAAAATATTTGTAGAAAGAATGAAGAACCTTTTAAGCATAAAAAAGAACATTTGTAGTCATTGTTTTCTTTTTTAATATATTTTTTTAATTTTTTGAAACTATGGCGCTCATATCAATTGATGTTTGTTTCTGTTACCAGATATGTAAAAACAAAAAAGAAAACACCAATTAAGAATTAACTAATCAATATTTTTTTTATTATTTTCATAGATTTTGAATGAAACATTATGTGTTGTGTTGTCCTTAACTAACTTCACTTATTGTTAAATTAATTGTGTGGGAAGCGTGCCTGTGATACGATATGAGCTGCAAGAAAACCATTTATAGAATTTTTCAATTAGTTAAAATATATAAACGGCAATTTTTTATTTAACCTTTAAAACTGTACTTTATTTCAACAATAAATGTGTCTGTGCTGCGGCCAGTAAGTCAACACAATGTAAGGTGCTTCCATAAATGTGTCACTTTTGTTTTCGCTTTAAATAATTTTTCCCACTTTGGCACAAACTGTTACCAGCCATCTTCCGCTGCAAGCATGGCTGCATTTTATGGAACGCCGCATGAATAAAAATGATTTCGACTTATTTTGCTTACACACATCAATCAAAAAGTAATGGTTTTTGTTTTCAATGATACCTGACTATAACTATACATCTACAGCTTGCATGTTTCTTATGACAAGTCTTTTGAATCTTGTAGATGATTCTAAGAAGTAATAAAAAGACACATAAATTTGAGCAATGTAAACAAAACAAAATATAGAAATAAAATTTAATGGCACTAACAATTGCCTCAACTTTGTTTAATCACAAAAACAAAAAGAAAAGAGAAACTAACAAAATGGCGTTTGAATTAAAGAAAAACAAATACGATTTGTGTTCTTTTCATTTAAGTAGCTTATGAGCAGTGAGCAATTCAATACTTTAATAATCAATACTGTAAACATATATAAGAAACGGATATGTGTATATTTTTTGGTTAATGCAACCTCTTAAAGCATAAAAATGTGAAAATAAAATATTTCACTAGTATATATGTACGCAGTAAATAATACAAACAAAGAAAAAAAACACCAATATATAATTACAATTGATTCAATAAAGGGTTTTGTGTTTTTAAAGAAAGTCTTTAATATTTTTTATTATTTTTTGTATGGCTCAAGGAAAACGTGCTTCAGATTTGGCATTCGAATATTGGTTTGCAGTTGCTCTAGTTTTATAGCAAGCAGCTTTAAAGCTGCTGCACTGCAACAGCTGATCAGCTGTTTTGGCCTTTTATCGATTTTCATTGTCTATCGACGGTAGTAGTTGAATAACACTTGGTGATAGCTGAAATTATAAATATTTATTTTAGAAAATGTTGCACTTAGCCAGACCGTGGTTACGAACGTTGCACCAAGGTTGTCGTAAATCGTTCAGCCAACGTCTTAAATCCTCAAGTGCAGCAACTGCCAACAGAAAATCAGACAGTGTAGAAGAACAGCATGATGGTGGAAGCACACAAACACCGGGCAGTTTTCATGAACAGGAACAAAAGTTACCGGCGCGGGAGCCACTTGTGAAAAACTTCTTTGTCGGTGAAGTTGACAGAGAACTGTTGGCCTACCCTGAGGTTATAACACGTGAAGATATGTCAAATTTACAAAATGACATATTAGCACTTAAACATTTCTTGGCGGACGCAAAGTTTCCACTGGATGCTAACGCGATGGCCAGCTTAGGCAAACTGGGATTTTACGGCCTAAATGTGCCAAAAGAGTATGAGGGACGTGGATATGCGTGGAGCGCTAGCCTTATGGCTAGTGAACCGGATGCGGCGTACACAAGCATAGGTTTAGGCCTGCAGTCACATCGTGTGATTGCGGATCTATTGGTGGAGACAGGCAGCCCAGAGCAACAAGAAAGATACCTGTCGCGTATGGCTAGCGGCGAATTAATAGCTACTGAAGCCATTTTTGAATACACACCTCCGGAAGAAGAATTATTTAATACACGTGCCGTTTTCAATGCGGAAGCAAGTACGTGGACGCTTAGCGGCGAGAAAGCCTTTGTGGTTTGTGCACCAACCGAACTGCGCTCGCCTCAATTGTTTGCAGTGTTGGCACAATCGCAACATGCCAACATGCTGGGCAGTCAAGGACGCGGTTTGACTCTTTTCCTAGTAGAATCCGATCGTCCCGGTGTGCGTTTGGTCGAGCGGCATCAAACTTTTGGATGCGAAAATGTGACAATGCAACGTGTTCACTTTGACAACGTGGAATTGACCGACCAATGCATAGTAGGTCAGGCACATGAAGGCCATCGCTTGTCGGAACGACTAGTACGCGCTTCACGCTTGCGCAGCTCGCTGCTTGGCATATCGCTGGGCAAACGACTTATCAATGAGCAAGCAAAATACGCGCTCGACACTACACAATGTGGGGTGGAAATAAAGTAAGTTATCTGTTTCATTGGCCATCCAAAGAATAAATGGTAATAATAATTATTTATAGAGATTTGGAATTAACTCGAGTGAAATTGTCAAAGGCCATGTGCTCTATTTATGCAATGGAAAGCATGCTGTACTATACTGCCGGATTATTGGACGAGTTCAAGGACCAGGATGTTACTCTTGAATGTGCCATAACAAAGGTGCTTACACTTGAACCGTTCGACAATTGACATGACTCAATTTTTTATACTTTATAGTATTACACACTAAATCAGCTATACAAGATTGCCTCCGAAAGTCTAGATACCTTAGGTCCGAAATGCCTACATAAAGGACAGTCTGCCGAATTGGGTCTACGCGAAGCTGCACAGCTTTACACTCAGGGTGAGCCGGTTGGCACTTTAAGCATGTTCATAGCGCTGACAGGTCTACACCATGCAGGCGTGAGTAATTGTAATATCCTTGTCCTGCATTGTATAAAACATAATATTTTACGATTCAGCTAATTATGAGCAGCGGAGTGCGAAAATCTCGGAATCCCCTTTTCCATCCAGCACACATATTTGGGAAATTCTTTGAAATGTCTTCTATTGATAATCCAAAGACAAAAATGCAATTGGCCGAAAATGTGCATCCCACATTGGAATCAGCTGCTCAATGCATTGAGCATTCGGTGGCCCGACTACGAATGGCTGTGGAATTCATGTTGACACAGCATGGCAATGCAGTTGTGGAACATCAGCATGACCTGCAACGCGTTGCTAATATGGTAACCACAATCTTTGCAATGTTTGCAAGTGTATCGCGTGCATCCCGCTCCTACTGCATAGGTCTTACGCTGGCCGATCACGAATTGCTGACGGCATCGGCTGTATGTTCGCATGGTCGAGATTATGTAAAGAGATTGTGCATGGAAATCTGCAGTGGCAACTATGTAAACAATGATAATAATCTATTACGACTTTCCAAACAGATAATAAAGAGCCAGGGATACTTTTTTGTGCATCCATTAACATTTAACTTTTAACTATAAGCAGTTGATTTTTTTTGTAATAATAAAAACGTGATTTAAACGATCAAAAGTTTATATACAAATACCTCCTTCAAAATAAATTATAAATTTTTACGAATACAGCCGCGCACAGCTTCAAACTGATTAACGCTAAAGGTTTACTCTATTTCTCCGAGCTTGTACTCATATTTTTGATAAAACTACAACTTTTCAAAACAATACGGTCTTTTGGATGCCATAATGAATGTATTTGGCATCTTGAGATAATTGCGAGAAATCGAATGGAAGGATTGTTGTGAAAGAAATGAAAGTAAAGACATCCCATTTTGGATATTCGAATCGTTACTCAAATTTTTTCCAAGAATCTTATTTAAAGTAAATGTCGTGAATGCGCCGAATTGATAGATTACCCCTTGCAAAGTCGTTATTTCATCTCTAAGAACTTCTTTATTTCCCAAGGGAAAGCTAATCAATCAATAAGTTATTGGGTAAAAATAAAATTTTTGCTTCTTTAAATTTTGTTAACGTTTGAAAAAACATAGCAAGTATAAGTAATCGTTAAATACGATCACTTCGAAGTAAACGTGGCAGAAGAAAAAAAGAGGTTATTTATGTAGAATAAGCTTTAAGAAGTCTTAAGGAACACATTGAAATATATATGCACTAATTAGGGGCAGAGTAGAGAAATTGATCGGGGCAAACTTAAAGCCAAAGTTGGTTGACTGGCCATTACAACCTGTTGTTTGGTTACAGCCGACCGGAAAAGCTCTTGCCAGGTGCAGCTGCCTTGAGTTCGAAATCTATGTCATTGTAGAGCTCTCTGGTTTATTTTAGACGGAAGTTTTCGCTATAAAGAAAACCGCAGAACTTGCGGTATTTCTACACCTGCTTCAAGTCGACATCTTCGTCGTCGCCTATGCCATTAGCTCTAAATGTGTACTGGCAAGCAGGGTCTCAGCCTGCATTTGTAATGATTAATTTATTATAATAATTATGATTATGTCTAGCAACAGATTGATTTGCTCGATTTCGAACTTCCGACTAGTATTCACGAAGGACACGATTTATCTATTTTGGATCCGATGCTTCGTATATTATTCAAAAAAAAGCGTCAGTAGAGTCTCAAGTGTTCATTGGAACATTTTCAAGCATTGTTGGCATTGCGTTGACTCGAGGACAGCTGGGGCGACCTTAAAGGGACTTTGCGGACGAAACTACACTAAGTCTGAAAGTAGAGTTAATTTGGGGACGATATGATCGAAAGACTTCTTTACTTTTTATTTTATTTTTTATTAGATTGTTTTCCAATGTTTTTTCAACCTTTAATTGGATCGTACAAGTAGTTCGCCCACCCATATATTTATTTATTTATTTATTATCCTCAATAGTCTTCTTCTATTTCAAATCATCAAAATATGCGAAAGCAGTAACAAAAATCCCTTACTCATTTTCCTGGTATATAACTGAATCCTTCAATCTCACTACACAAACATCGCACCCCGATCCTATCAAGGCATTGATAACATATTTAAATTTTTTTTTTGTTTACTAACAGCGCACATTAGCTTTGCGAAAATTATTTTGCATAAATACTTTTTAATGTATAATTAGTTTATTTCAAAAACGAATAATATAATTATCAGTTGCATTTAAATGAACTAACTTATGAATTAATGGAATATGAAAGTGAAGTCGCAGGAGCTGCTGAAGCTGAATACAGTTCACATTCACAGCTTAGGATATGAACTATTATAAAAACGTATAATTAAGTGTAATATTTACTCTTAAATTAATATAAATTAATTTATATAGGCGTGAACACTGACAACAATAAAAACAATGTTTCGTGGACGGTTTTATCTGCCGTTGGGCTGGACGGGAGAAAAACTCTTTGCGTAACCCTTGACCCCTTACGGATTGCAGGATTGAAGCTGAGACCCTGCTTGCCATTACACATTTGGGGCTAATGGCATAGGCGACGACGAAGATGTTGACTTGGAGAGGTGTAGAGATACCGCAAGTTCTGCCGCTTTCTTTATAGCGAAAACTTCCGTCTGAAATATGCTGCAGTGGTCCGCTAACTTAAATGACACTTCGGTGGGTGGGTCTATGTAGTATGCTCCATCTCCTGCATCAATTTTGGATCCGTCTGTTAAGATTATAGCTGTTTTGGTGCATAACGATTTTCCAATTATCTGGTCCCATTAGTGCGGATGTTCTATAGAAATTGTTTACCTGCGTTATAAAGTCCATGCTATGCTTAACGCCTCTGACTTTACCGTGCTTAAAGTATTATTTTTTTTGTTGGTGATACAAAACACCTTTTTTGTAGCTCCGATCTCCGATCTTGATTAAACAAATAGAAACTTGTATCCCCTCGGATAACAATCATTTTTTTTTTTTAAAGAAGGTTAATTTATAATTTAATTAAAGTTAAATGCGTATGTAACAGTTAATATCGTATGTACCAGTCTACATTTGTTATTGTTCTTGGCATTTTGATAGATTGAGTTCTTTGTATTCATTGTAAGTTAGATTTACTGGAAGTCCCCAATATATCTAGTCCATACGTCCTATAGCTCTTATTATAGGATAGAGGTATATAATGTTTGTTATGTAGGCTAAAGATAGAATGTTTTCCAAGTAGCCAGTAGAGTTGTCGGAATTTGTTTTTTATTTAAACAACGTGTTTAATATATGTACGTATATATAGATTTGTGGTGATGATCTTTTATAAGAATCTTATATAAAAATCCATTGCGTTCGCGATGTCCAATGACGTATTTCTTCTTATCAAAGTCATCTGTAATTTTGTTGCGTTGATTCGATCTATAATCGATTCTGTCAAGTATTATTACTTAACAATTTTGAGTGGATATGCAGTAATCTAATTGGTCTGGTACAAGCTTGTAAGAATTTGTTGAATTTTCAATGCTATCAGAAATTGTAGTCTAATATTATAGGCGCCAGGCAGTTCTTTCAATATTTGTCCGCTTGTTCGTATCCTGGTGGTTTATTTTATTTTTTTTTTTTTATTTTTATTTTTTTGTCTTTTAGCGTTTATATAGTGCCTTAATTCTTCTTTCGATGCCTTTCGCATTGCGTAGTCTGGATTGCCAATTGGATTAGGCAGTACAATGTGTTGATTGTTGATACTATTTATAAACATTGTTTTCAATTGGTCAGTCAGAGTTTCAGTGAAGCTGAATTATCTTATTATATATTTTGTACCATGTAGCTTACTATATTATTTTTTACGTAAAGCAATATAATTTAAATTTATATTTTAAAAAGTCGTTATGGTTGTTGCCAACGATAGCGCCTTCTTCAAAACGAGTACAAATCGAATAATTTTCTATGAAATGTTGCAACCATTTGTTTACAACGCTAAGCGAGTGTCACATTACTGATACTCGGTTAAGCCGAACTTATAGAAGACGCTTTATAAAAATTATTTTAAAATTGAACAAACTATTAATTTTTCAGTAATTTAGCTTGCCTTTGTAAACACTTTTCTTAAATGCTCGATACTCAACTGAACTAAATGGTTCCAGTTCCGATAAAATTATCTTAAACTTAACGATTGATAACTCGCTCAAGTGTTGCACTCGTTGCTTTCAGCGTCCGTATTCGGTTATACCAAATTCATTCTATGAGTTTTTCGTTTAGATTTGTTCGTGTTGCCGCATTTGCGGTGAATGAAAATGTGCAGTGTTTAAATAAAATGTTTGCTCCATATATTTTTATTTGCTCAAAGTGAACGTAAAACTGTGTAAAAACTGAAAATAATTGAAAATGTTGTGAAAGCTAAGCGGGCGCAGTGCAGTGTGCAATTGCATTTGACCATTTGCAACAAGCGTGTGAAAATTTTATAGAAGGAGCCAAAAACGCCCACAGCAACGCTAAACGCAAACTTTGGGTGCGTGCGCGAGTTTAAAAGAAACAAGAAAAATTCGCAAAAAAAAAAATGCTTATTAAATGGCTTTGGTATTCGAGCAGACTACAGGAAATTTGTGTATTTAATAGTCATCGGAAAAGCTAATGAGACAGGTAAGCAGCAGAGTGCAGTCGATATGTTTGTTGAAAATAATTAAAGCGGCTGTCTTGACCACAGCAGCAGGATGGTGGTGGATGGTGTGTTGTGTTGATGTGTGTATATATAAGTATGTTGGTAGTTGTGGGGGTACAAAGAGGGCGTATAAAAGTATGAGACTTTTTATGTCTTTGCCGCTGTTGAAGGCGACGTTGACGATGATTGTGACGGTTACTGCGTTGACGACGATTGAATGACAAAGACGTTGGTTTAAGGTCTGGTGTGGTGCGGTGAGGCGTGGTGGTGGTGGGGTGTTCAATCAACAACGACAACAACAAAAACAACGGTGCTCGCAAATAATAAAGCATACACACAACTGGCCTATGTGTATCGTGTGCGTGTGTGTACTCGTATGTACACACACACACACGCACACACATGCATACAGACGTATGTGTTGCTCGTTTGCTATTCTGTTCAATTCAAACGAAGCATGCACCCGCTGCCGCTGTCGCAGCCAGCGCATGTCACTCGCCACCCTTTGCGAATGCGACCGCACAAATGTAACAAACAATAAAATTGGTATGGTAAAGAAGAAGAAGAAGCAGCAGCTGAAGAGGAAGAGGATGAAACACAAGTAGAATGGGCAAACGACACAACGAAAGCAACGATGACGATTACGAATAACGACGACCGACTATGCCGCCGCCGTCGCCGCTCGAGAGCTTGGTGCCCATTTCATTTCAGCTCGTTCCGCGAATCGCCAACTGTGCGTGCATGAGTTTTGTTCTTTTTCCCTTTTTATTGTTTTTTGTTTTGTATTTTTTTTTATGTATTTCTTTGCGAATGTTGTTTTTGCTTTTTTGGCTTTGACTCAGTGACAGTAAGCACCACATCATAGGCTTTGCTACAACAACACTCTACCAAGAGATACACAGATACAGAGTCCAGAGTCTCACCGGCTGTGGCGGCACAATAATTTCACTGACTTGTATGTGTATATACGTACATATGTGCATATGTATGTATGTGGCATACACGTACATATGTATGTATATGCTTTTAGCTTGGCCTGAGAGAGTCTGCCGCCGCCGCCGCCGACTGGTTCAAATAAATATAATCTATCAGAGGGGCAGCGCTGCTTGTTAGCTCTTTGTCATTCCTCACCCAGCAGCGCTCTTTTATTTGGAATTTGCGCACGACGAATTGTGTTTACTCCAAATGTTACTGCCATCGTTTTGGTACACTATTTTAGGTAGTAACTCTCGGGAAGAGTTAGTGTAAAGGGGTATCCATAGTTGTTAGCTGAGCACCTCACTTACTTTAATAGGAAAAAATGCAAGCAGTGAATATGCAGAAATATGCAAGTATAGAGGGATTGCTTTTAGCATGTCACAAGGTTACAACACATAGTGAATTCTCTTTGGGTAAATGAAATTAAGCCAAGTTGTTACTCATCATGCGTTTTCATGTTTTTAAACTTTATCACTATCACCAAGTATTTCTAACCAAAAAAAAAAGGTACACGTGATGGGACATACACTCTTTAATATGCATTACGCGCTGTCTTGGGTTTTTGTTTTATTTTCGTTTGAAGTATGTATTGTATTAAAATCGATTTCTAATCGTGTAAATAATTGGCGACAAAACCGCCCAATCACACTCCCACATTCCCATTTGCACTCAAATTTACACTCTCAATCCAAAACCAACAGCAATCAGCAACGAGCAAATCCAAGTGAGCGCGCTCAAGTCCAATGTTGCACCTTGAGATGCGCGCGACTACTCTGCTTGTGTGAGTATAAAATTGGATTTGTGTCAAAAACTGCACAGCGTACAAAATCGAAATGGTTTTATCCATATGTATTATATACACATACGTATGTATATAGACATATATTTTGATATTAAATGATTTCATTCAAAAGCAATAAAAATTGGTAAAATCGTAGCAATGCTTGAAAGTAATCAAATTCGAACTTTTTAATTAGCTAATCCAGAATTAAATTAAAGTGATTAGTATAACTATGGTGAGGAATAACAATGAGCGATTGCAGATGGTAAATGGGCTTTTTTGTTTATTCAGCTGCTGGATTATGAACAGTTTGTAGACAACTTATTGTCCCAATGGGGAATTCACGATGTTTAACATTTTATATTCACATTTTATATTCAAGTAATATGCTTAGTGGGTGTCGGTAGCATAGTGGTGGTGTACGTGCCAAAGGTCGGTATTCGATTTGTCTTGCACTCGTATCGCTAACAATAATACGCAATTATCCAAAGTTAATCTCTATTAATTCAGTAGACCGCAATTCGATATCGGCAAAAACTATGGCTCTCGTTTTCTTTCAAATATTGTAGCTATTAATGATGATATCCGAATGCTCCTTCGCCTTTAAAGTGAAGGCAGAGTAATCAAGAATGATACATTTATTTTTTTAATAAAAGTAGACACAAACTACAAAATTAAGTTTTTTGTTTTGCTTTTAAATATTTTTTTAAATAAACAGTAAAAAATGCTGAAAATTGCTGACAGATTGAATACTCGAAAAAAACCTCTATTCTGTTTTAATGAGCCTACACTATCCATCAACTATTTAATAAATATACACAAAGATATAAGTACTTGTCATACATTTGTTATCATTAGCTTATTTGGATGACTGGGGTCGTCTCTTGGTTTTGGTCATGAACCTAGCTAACATATTAATACCTTCTATAGCGTTGAGCGCTTATTTCTTACTTTAGAACTATCATAATGTACTTACTAGATAATACTACTACTAATATATTATCTAATATACTTAGTAGATAATAATACTACTAATATTTACTAAGAAGTAAAGTGTTACTATTATTAACAAAAAGAAGAGTATGTATTTACTATTAAATACCTTTCTTTGCTCAATGTATTTCAAGGCGTTATCGGTCTCTCCTTTGCACGCCAAACGTCAAGTTGATCGTTTTTAATTCAGTTGCTTCGACCATTGCATACACTGTAAATAATTGTATTTCAATTAAATCAAAATTATGTTAATGTATTCTTCCAATGTCGAAAATTGCACACGATCTATCCATTGGTATATTTGTACTAACTATTAGAATAAGTCAAACTCAAAAGTATATGGAGAACACAACAATTATTAAAACACATAGTTATTTCTACATTGAAGAAATAAGCCCAATAACTTCAAATGTAAACTTTTTTAAATTTGTAAATTTTTGTAATTTTTACGCACAACAATTAATCAAACACTCTAATATTGCAGTTAAGAGTAGCCCAGTGGCCTTAAATCTTTGATGTAACCCATTACCCTACCTTTTTGGTGTCTCCTGGTCAAATATTACGTCAGTTAAGCGTTAATTCATCTTTAAAAGATTACAGGATGGAAATATGTATGTTTTTGAACTGTTATTTTAAGAAATTATCGATTTGATATGGTTACAGTGCCGAATAAGTCACTGCTGCAAAAGCAATGGCGAGTTATAAAGGATTTCGGACATTTGAGACGAAAATAAGCTGATTTTATCAAAGTTTTGTTAAGTTTGTTAAGTTTAGTGTATATTGACACAATCTTAATAAAACGCCTGTAAACGGCAATAAATCTTATATTTAGTGAGAGATTTTTCGATATATATTTTTTATATTATATTAATTAAAGGTGGATTTGTTTAAGTTATTGTGGGCCTATCACTTTAGACTTGAGTCCTTAACATATTCCACCAAAAGTAGTCTATAGACATAAAATTACATGTTTTAGGCAGCCACTTGACCCGACTCAAATAGGAAATAATAAATAAAAAAAGACAATAAAAATATAACATTTCTCACTGATCCATAGTCTTTTGCATTGCCTCTGGATGCCTTTCAGTCAAATGCAGCAATTTGGTTTATTCAACTGAGGGAAATGAGAAATAACACTTGTCTTATCGAGAATGAATTTGATTATAAAATTCAATAAAATATTTATTTGTAAAACGATTTATGGTTAAATAAAAAAAAAAAAAAACTGATCTTGAGTATCACTACGTGATTTGCTACGTCAATTTTAAAAAACAGTGTTGCGAAAAAATTAGTTGATCAAAAAATCACCCTTTATGTTGTACAAAAATAATATTTATATATTAACAGTTCAGTTGGGGGGCACTAAAGACCCAAGAGACTCGCAGTGCTGAAGGGCGTAAGCCCTTAGTTCTTTACGGAGAAAGATAAATCGACCAAAGTTATCAAAGTTATTATCATTGACATACTACCTCGTACCTTACATGTCTACTTAGTTATGTCAATTCATTAAATTATTTAT
The DNA here is from genome assembly GCA_035046065.1 of Chymomyza procnemis. NCBI lineage: Eukaryota > Metazoa > Arthropoda > Insecta > Diptera > Drosophilidae > Chymomyza > Chymomyza procnemis. The sequence goes on along the minus strand of JAWNOJ010000023.1, from coordinate 770,113 downwards.
TAATTTAACTATTAAAATCGATGTAAAATTTGTAAAACTATATGACTATATGCAGAGAAAGAATCGCACATGATTGGCAAGTTTTGGGTTGCAATAAAAACAAAACTGTACAGGTTATGAAATCAGATCTTACTTTTATTAGGTGATCGGGGTCGGATCTTTTCTAAAGTATATCTTATACGATTATTTATTATGCTAGTAAGCGGGTAACACACATTCAAATGCATGGTTAAAATTTTACTCTTATGTACAGATGATGTACATGCCATGCACATGCATATCTGCAGCTTTTGACTCTATTCCTTCATTCCTACAGCTGCTATTGTATCCTGCTTATGGCGAGGCGCATGGCTGAGATAGTCACTGTCGCCGCAGCTATGGGCGAGGTTGTGGCCTGGCGGGATTTTGCACAGCAGTTATTCCACGAACAATACACTCTTATATATATACAAACATTCACACACACACACACACACACACACACACAAATATATATATCCACATACATGTACATTTTATGTTAGTTTGCTGGTTTCCCGGCTAACAGAGTGTGTATCTGTAAGTACGTTAATGTATCTGTGGCTCTTATGTTTGTATGCATGCGTGCAAGGAGCGCGCGCGCTCTTTGCCTTTTATATGGTATGTGTGTTTGTGTATATAGGTATGTATGTATGTACGTACGTATGGGGGCACAACGAAAAGTCTTATAGCAAACGGCGGCAGCGACTACATTAACAACAAAAAAAAAAAAACTATTGCAGCCACGGCGTTGGTACCGTCGCCACCGTTTCAGTCGTCTTCAACTTGCGCTTATTTGCTGCTCCGATTCTGCTGGTCGCTTATGTTTCTGACGATGATGATGCAGTTGTGTGTATCTAGGAAATATCTTTACAATTGTGCAAATTATATAAAAGTTGCACCATGAAGTAAAACCGAAGACGATGACGATGACGACGACCCAAACAAACAGTTCCCAAATAACCATCGAAGCCGTCGTCGTCGACGAGGTATTCGGCATCGTTGCTGTTAATGTGGTGGCCCACCGCCACCTACAATTTCCTTAATGCGCTGCCGAAGCGTCTTTGACTCGACTTACGGCCTTGCGTTTGAATGCAAAGACTATGCATCCGTCAGATACATTGGCGGCTTTCCATGCAGCTCTTCTGGTAAGCAAGCTGGTATTGTTCTATTGATGGGTTGCATCCGTTTTGCTCAACGAGGCATCATAAACATGCACATATGATATGCGTGTATGTCTTCAAAAGCTGACTTTAACAAATGAAATGCGGTCCAAAATATGAAAATTATGTCTCAAGGCCGACTGCATATATATGCCGTAAGCAAGTCAATAAATTTGTATTATAAAATAAAACTTCTATTATTAATAGCTGTGCGAGGAGACCTATGCTCTGCTACTGTTTATTGCCGAATGCTAAATGCTGTGTTTTTAATTAATAGAGATTTACTTAGGCATTTATTTACAAGCTGTCAGTGCAAGGCAAATACTCTCATTATAAGAAGATAAAAGTTATGTACCTTTAAAAAAGTTTCAAAAACTACAATTGTTGTAGAAAAACTGTAACAATTGCCCGCTAAAAAGTGGCACAATCTCTATAAAATCAAAATAATGTTTATATATTGTATAACCATTTTTTTTGTCTAATTACGTTCAATCGTTTATTAACTAAAAATTAAGGCATACTCTTAATTTATTTTGGCGTAATTTGAACAACTCGTCTGGCAGCTTAGCCACTAAAGAAGAAAGTGTATAAATGTCATTTTACACGCTACACGCATGGTGAAGGCAATTTAGTTGCTTTAATCATCTAGGAGATTTGGACTCATACGTGTTAGATAATTTGTACCTTTGGAGGTTAATCCGACCTCTTCATTATATAACACATATTTCACTTTTCATAGACAATATACCTACAGGTAACGATGCAAATCTGCTCCATCAATAATAACAATGAACGTAATATACTCTTAGTACAATCCGGTAAAAGATACAAATAATTGCTGCTGGGTTTCTGATTCTGGTTCAACTTGTCAGCAAAATATCCGAGGTACATAATATTGTTGTTGGGGAGATTTGCACCTCCAAAGATATAATACTCACTGCGTACCTTAATATGCTTCAGGTAACACAAGAGACTACATATTTTTAAAGGCGAAGAATCTTTACGAAGATATTTTATGGCATATTTGAATATAGTATAACGCTGACCTACAACTCAGGGTATAGCTCTGTATGCATATACTTAGCTATCCATAGTAAGCTTATCAAAATTGTGTAGGTGAGGGACAGGAGAAGGCATGGAAAACTCGTAATGTTTTGTACGAAATTGCTAATCAAAACATATCCCTCAGATACTACGAACACCAACGTTCAAGCGCTGCGCATATTGTCTTGGAAAAATATAATATATATATATATTATTTAAACATGCTAATATAATACTTTTAATGTTTTTAGGTTCGTTCAATATCAGAAGTCATGAATCATACATTTTTGTGTCAAAAAAGATGATGGCAAAAAATTCTTTTGAAAAAAAAAAAAATTTCCGTACATCACCGACATATTGGGAACAAGAATCATACAATTGGCTTCTTATTTCGTTTACTTAAAAGATTGGCTAATTTATGATAATGCCATATGTTTACTATATATACTATATTTATTCAGCGCAAAGTTTATCATAATCAATCAAGCCATGATTGTCTGTCTGTCCGCTCAAACTCCCAAATTTTGGAGTCTTAAAATAGCTATCCATTCAAAATTTAACATATGATGCGCATTAATCCCGAGTATATAATGTTTCCTGTATCATGTTGATATTTTAATTTCTTGACGGAGTGTTGCATAAAAAAATTCCGTACGAAATACACGGAAGTTCTGCTCAAACAGATTACACCCCTGCTGGCCTTATCTTTCACTTTACGTAGTTATGACCCAGACTTAATATTTGATAATCCGGTCATATGGGCTCTAATTAGCAATTTCTCAATTAAATTTTTAGGCTTCAGAAAATTTCCTCTACGTCCCTCAATATATACCCTTAAGACTCGCTATAAGATCGACTATTATCTACTTGTAGTAGTTTTGCGGAAACAATACCAACATCGAATAGGAGAATTGGATAATATTTCGTATAAGCAATATGCAGAAATTGTCTCTTCTTTTTTACAGTTTTTTACAATCAAAAAACAGTTTGCACACTAAAAATATTTTTTTTTCACTTGTATGAAAATTATATCTTTCACTTAAAATTTGTACCAAATGATAATAATTTGAAACAATTCTAATACTTTGTATGCCCTCTCTTAGCATTAACAGCATATTGAAGTTTTTACTTCATTGAAAAAATAAGCTATGCAATGATCTATTGCTGGGGGATCGCGTGCCACTCTTCCGCTGAATGTTAAATTAAAGTTTATAAATATTGGGTTTTCTCCAGCAGTGCTCCCACTTGCTGTTGGCTCCATTGTTGTAATACAACGTTGTTGTCGCAGAAAATTACGTTACCCCAGTAATTGACTGTCCGATGTTGTATCCTGGTAGCGAAAGTGAGCCGCTTTTCGATATTAATCATGAGTGAGACAGCACTGTTAGATTCCGTCTCGTTTTTTGCGCGATTAGATTTTCCTAAATGATGATTGTAATAAATAAGCGACCATAATAGTTTTGTTATTTTTTGTTGGTAATAGTTTTACTTATTTATTGATTTGATTAAATATGGCTTATTATATGTTAATAATACACTTGCTGTTGGCTCCCAGTAATTGACTGTCCGATGTTGTATCCTGGTAGCGAAAGTGAGCCGCCTTTCGATATTAATCATGAGTGAGACAGCACTGTTAGATTCCGTCTCGTTTTTTGCGCGATTAGATTTTCCTAAATGATAATTGTAATAAATAAGCGACCATAATAGTTTTGTTATTTTTTGTTGGTAATAGTTTTACTTATTTATTGATTTGATTAAATATGGCTTATTATATGTTAATAATACATAGTTGGCGACCGATACGTGTGATCTCGTTGATGAACGTGGAGAGACTAAGAACAATGCTCTGGTAGGTGTTGCTAGATGGATCTCCATTATTTTTTACATATTGATAAAAAAAAGCTTGTAATCAAATAGCTACAAATTTATTTATTTATTTATATTAATATTTGGGTACAACTAAGTCCAGTTGACCTTAAGATTAAACAAGTTAAAAATGTTACAATTAAAAAATATTAAATGATAACGAGGAAAAAATAAAATAAAACTAATCTGTATTCCTAGCCTGATGGGTGAATTTTTTATAGATGTGCACCGTCTCTTGGGCAACTAGGAACTTGGAATTACAATGTAAAGATGAAAACAGAAAGTAATATAAATTTAAAATTTTTTTATTCAAATAGGGGTAGAGAACAACGTTGAAAGTTAGGTTTTTGTGGTTCATGATTGATCAAAGAAGCTCGATTTGGGAAATCAAGATGAGATAAGAAGATAAAGAAATGAACTGGATAGACCGTTCAAAAGAGTGGAAATCATAGAGGTCATTACAATTTACGTATAAGACACGAAATGGATCGTGTTACGCATAATTAGATCTACAAAAAGCTAACGCTAGAGGTCGAAAATTACGAGTTATTCTAGAAGGAATGATGAAAGAAATTTTCTAAAACAGTGTTTTAGTGTCAATGAGACCGAGTAAAAGCTTATGCAAAAATAGCACGCCGTGGCATGTTCTACGATCACTCGGATAAAAAAAATTTCATGAAGTTAAACGAAAGGTCCTTACTTTTGCATTCAAAGACCAAAAATACAAGTTTCATAAAAAACTGAATTTATGCTAAATAATTCATGAAATACATTTGAAATAATTTTCTCAACGTATAAAGACTTGTAAAGAATGGAGGATTTTCCAGAGGCCAATATCAAAAACGTTTCTAAACTTTATCGCAACAATCAACAAATAGTTCTAATATATTGGATAATAAAATTGCGCATCGCTTGAGTAATGCATAGTAAACTAAATTGGATATTAAAGTTTTGCACTCATAAAAAATGTACGACCGTGCATTCTCCAATTCCCGAATTTTGCATGATTTTATGTGGTTTGGCTATTTCGTACTTCTATTTCCGCATACTTTTTCGAAAATTTCCTTTTATTACGTAAAATCAATAAATATCTTATAGTTTATCGATAAATTCTCATATTCTTTCATATAAAATCAGCTGGTTTGATTTAAAAAAAATATTACCAACAAATACAACATATTTTATATATAAATATTTTATATAAAACTTTTTAAAGTAAAATATAGCATAAAGATAATGCAAGAATAAACAAGTATCAGCTAATTCAGGGAATAATCGCATAATTCAGGGAATAATTTTTTAGGATGAACAACGCTAGAACGAAATTTTAACTTGACGCAGTAATTAGCGAAATAGAATTATTATTGTCCTGCTGAATGTACATATGTATGTATGTACTATATATTTAGGCTTTTCCTGCACTACATTTGTATTTCTAGTATTAATATATAATTAAATAATTCCAATTTGTTTATGTCGTTTTCAACGGCAACATAAATAATAAGAATAAAATACCAGCTATCCCGAAGCGCAGACATATTAACATTAAAACAAAAACATGCGGATATGCTGCTGCATAAAAGTTTTGACTTGCCTCAGAATAATTTTTAAATATTTATCACTTAATATGCAACATCAAATTCACATATAATCTGGAAAATTTCGAAAAAATTAGTCAATTTGGTAATTTATGAGAAATGGTACTGCAGCAGCAACTGCAAAGATAAATATCTTCCATATTACACACTTATGATTACAACAATAGTTTTATTATTATTTATTATTAATCTCATGTTGGGGGGTTGAGTATTTTTAATGCGAATTACGCAAAAGTCTCTCTAATTTCTTATTTTTTGCAAGACGCTGTGAACCTAGGCAGTGTCATTCCGTGTCGCAGTGTAAACTCAGCATTTACTGAATATATTTTTGCCTTAACATCATTCGTCGCCCTCCCCGCTTTTGCGCTTTGTTCAAAAGCAACACGTCGGGATACCAAATCGTGGAACACGGAACGCAGAAGAAGAAATGTTGTGAAGGGAGAAGAGGAATGCGGACGAGGACTGCCTCGCACACGACAACAAGAACAACAGACAACAACAACAAACGACTCAACTCATCAAGCAACACACACAAACAAATGTATGCGCAGCACACTTGTACTTTTTCTTTTTCAAATTTTTAATGCACATATGTACGTATGTATGTATGTACATACATACGTATATGTATGGATGTATGTGTATAGGTTGGATGCAGTAGTGGAGCTGGAGGCAAGCAGTCAGGCTGTCAGAAGAAGTTGTTGCTTTCGTTGCTCGTCCCGAAGCCACCTTTTACACGGTTCAACTTCTACGCTACCCCCAGCCGACGGCTAGTCGCTCGGGCAGCCATTCAGCCAGTCAGCCAGATAGCCTGACGAGCAAGTTTAAATTGTAATCCTTGTTTTTGTTGTTTGAGTCGGCACGCTCGCCTTTTGCCAACATTTGTTGTTGTTGCCGTTGCTGTTGTTGTTATTACACCAACATTTTTGCCCTGTTCTTGTGTCCGTGTACACCACATTCAAGCAAGTGTGTGTGTGTGAGTGTGTTCGATTGTTCGTTGTATGTGTATGTTTGTAGTTATGTGTGTATGTGGCCTTAACAACCATCCACTTCGGTTTGACTATCAGCGCTAACCTCTACGTCGTCCACGAATCAGCAGCAGCAGCAGCAGCAGCGGCGGCAGCAGTGCATCATCAGAGTTGTATTCGATGTTGTCGTTGTCCTTTAATATTTTATTTTTGTTTAGATCCCAAAATAATCAAGATTATACTACTGAATGTTTTGGGTGGGGGTATGCATAAAAGGTTGAGTGAGAAATATGGGTTAGGTGCGTCCGAAATATCAAATTCGAGTTTGTTCTGTCATATTTCTCGAAACCATCAAAAACTGTTACACATTTAATCTTCAATTTCACGGAATGATAGAATCAAAAGTGTGTGTTCCATTATAAGATAAAGCACATGCTACTGTTACACGTTAACTTGAATCTAAAACTATTCCTCATAGTCTTAGGTAGCTACTGCAAATGTCGCGGGTTCCAAGCAGCCTGTGTCTAGTAATATCCCATGTAACTGTAAATAAGATCCTGGGTGTTATTGGATTTCCATTTACAGCTGGACAAAGGTATTTCAAGGAGCAGAAGAATATTTAAAGGTGAATATTGGTTGTTTTTGCTTTGCCATTTCGTCAGAGACGTGCAACAGTTGTTTACAGAAGTCTTGTGGTCGTTTCGTATCTAAAACCGAAGCTACCGATATAGATATTATTTCAACCAAAATACGATGTTGTCCAATAGTCAGAAAAAGGGCGCGCAGATGATAAGAGAAATTTTTCCAACTTGTAACATTGCCAGGAATGGAGATTTAAATAAAAGTAAAATATGTAACATTAGTATATGCATAGGGATTGTGGACCTCAGTAGTGTAGTGGTGGTGTATCCGTCTCTAAGTCTGGAGGGTGGTGGTTCTATTCTACCCAGCAGCATTGCAGTTCAGTTGCCTAGTACTGGTATAGCTAGCAAAAAGTCGCCATTTGCCTAAGTAAATCTTTATAGATAGACACCGTCGTTCGGTATCGACTATAAACTGAAAGTTCATGTTCTCTTTCAACAACTATTCAGCGAGATATCTTCATACATCGGCTTTGAAGCAATGACAGCATAGTTAAAGGAAATGAATTTATTTAATTTTTTATGCTAATAGATGTACTTATTCCTTATATTATTAATTGAAAATAATATTTTAAAACTTTAACTCGGAGTAGAAGTAGAGTTGATATGTGGGAATTAATATTTCTTTCAATACAAAACTGTGGATTAGTTATTTTTCTTAATATTTTTATTTTAATAAATGAAGCTTAGTATTTAATACTAAACTTAATATTAGTTTTACGAGTAGTAGCTATACGAGCCGACGATTCGCAAATTGGACTACCTTTTCGTTTATCTAGATTGTGAACTTAGTTGCCTAAATGAACTTGAATATTTTTTTTTGAATGTTGGAATCAGATGGAGCTTTTTAGAGTCCAGAGGGGAAGGTATTTATCTTTTTATTTTAGTTGCATTAACAAAATAAATTTGAACTCGATGTAAGGAAAATGCTTGCTTAAGATGAGAACAACTCTAACTCCAACTATTGGGGGGCTATGTACCGTATAATATAATTTGTTTTATTTTTGTTGGTTACCAAGCGGTGGTTCATAGCTTGTGGGTTTTATGAAATCACAAGGTAGCATCTTATGGTGTTTTACAAATAATAGTTTTATGAGTTATAATTTATAAATTTATATTCCGCGAAATACATAGACCAAAGGAAACTTGGTGACGAATACGATCCTAATACCACAGAAACTGAAGTGTAACATCGCAATTTCTTGCAAACAATCTCAGCTTTTGAAAAGTTGCGATTGCCTTCGGTCTTCACTTCCAATTAACTGAGTGCGGGGAACTGTCTTTATATTTTTTGTCACTTTCAAAACGTTAAGTTCGATGGGATGGGTAATCATATTTGTTAAGCTTTAGAAATGCTTTATAATTTTTGTCATTGTTATAGTAGCACATCGTTTTGGTCTACCACACCAAGGATTACTTCCGGTTATAGAAAAAAAATTCCTTGGTTGCCTCAATTTGTCCACCCACGTGTTCGTGGTACATACATATATGTATATGTATGTATGTAGAGGGCTATCCATTTCGTACTTAAACTGCCATACACTTGATTAATATATTCGTTTACTTGAACCTTTCTTATATTTACATACATAGAGGTACACATACAAACATACATGCATGCATGCCGTCTGTAAGTATGTACAGTTTGTCAAGAAAGTGTTTACACATTGAAAAAAATTTGTATTTTTTGACTTTCAATGTAAATATAAAAGACTTTTGTTTAAATTCATGAAATTTTTTTGATGCACATCTATTTGTTTATATGTTTTTTATTAATATGTAAAAAAATAATTACAAAATTATTTACACTTATCGAGAAAATCAACAAAATCTAATTTATCATAGATGCGCTGCTGTCAGGAAAGTGTTTACACTTTTGCTTTGTCTGTTCTCTTTTGTTGGTATATCAACAAATATCGACAAGCTAACGGTACATTGTCGGCATGTATGCCCTATGCGTTGTTTGTGTACCTGATTTTTGCGCATTTAATTTCGTTTTGTTATGAAATTAGTTAAAGTGAGCACGTTTATGCAAGTTTAAAGATATTGAAAAATGCTTGGCAAGAGATTAAGTTTTAAAGTCGTCCAGTTGAAGTATTATAATAACCATTTGGGCAAATCTGTCGCGGAACTATCAGAAATGTGTTCCGCATCGCGTAAGACTATTTATAACATCAAAAATCGCGCAGAAAACGAGGGATGAATGGAGTTAATAAGTGTAACATCATGTAAAAGCTAAATTTGCAACCGTACAAACCGATTTACCCTGGGAAAAATATATTGAAATCCCAAAATTTTGTTAAGAACAGTTGCTAAGGAGGTTAATGAAGAGTGTGATCTGGATGTGCCACTCGAAACAGTGCGCCAGGCCATACTCCGGCATAGGTCCCACTCACTAGTAGCAGGAAGCAAACCGATGCGTTTGGCAATCAATATTGAAAAGCCGTTTACTTTCGCTACTAGGATGCAAAATGAGCCAGGAGATTACTGGAATCCCGTTATTTTATGCTATGAAACCAAAATAATGTTGTATTACAACGATGGACCCAACAGGGTGTGGCGAAAGGCGATAAATTCACTGGAATACCGCAGCATCATACCGACAGTAAAATCTGCCAAATTGTTAGTTATTATTTGGAGGTGCAAATAGAGCCGAAGGAGTTGGAGATTTCGAATTTTTATAAAATACTATAAAAGTAGAACAATATTTAGTCTTTTTAAAATTGAATTTAAGATCGAGGCCCCAAAAATTTGGATCTTATAGCAACAATAAGCTTGATTTCAATTTTTATCAAGACAATGACCCTACGCATATGGCGTTGAATTGGAGGAACTGGTTCCTTTACAAGTGCAGCAAGGTCATCAATACACCACCTCAGAGCCCTGACTTGAACCCAATTGAAAATTTGTAGGCCCGCAAAGAAAAAAGTGGCAAAAAGATCGCTTAATAACCGAGCCGCACTGAAAGCTGCTGTTCTAAAAGAGTGCCGCAAAGCCCCAGAGGAATATGACCTTAAAAAGCAATTTTTTTTAATAGAAAAACGCCCACAATGTGTTGTTAAACGTAAGGGAGGGCATGCAATATATTAAATTTACATAAATTAATCAATATTTGTTATAAACATTACTTTTAAGATAGCTTATGTATTTTGTGTAAACACTTTCTTGACAGCAGCGCATCTATAATAAATTAGATTTTGTTGATTTTCTCGATAAGTGTAAATAATTTTGTAATTATTTTTTTACATATTAATAAAAAACATATAAACAAATAGATGTGCATCAAAAAATTGCATGAATTTAAACAAAAGGCTTTAATATTTACATTGAAAGTCAAAAAATACAAATTTTTTTCAATGTGTAAACACTTTCTTGACAAACTGTATGTATGCGTGCCGCTCTCTTGGCACATCTTTTTTGTTGCTGTAGCCATTTTAATTACCAGCACTTCAATAGATGGCAACTACGGTCCACGATGTTGTCTTGCCGCCACCGTCGCCGACAACAACAAGAACATGAGAAAAATTAAAAATAAATGTAAAAAGAAATTGAAACAATACAAACGACTGTGTGGTGGCAGAAGTGTTGTTAGTGGGTAATGGTAGAGGGAAGGGTTGGGGGGTCCGAGGACGACTGACGAACTGGCCTGCTTGCCACTTTAGCCTCTTGCGATGTTGTTGTTGTTGCTGTTTTTGTTATTTCTGTTTTGATTCGTACGCCTGACACCTAACCCCGCTGTGTTGTCCATCATTTCAAATAAATGTACACCAACGGCGGCAGCAGCAGCAGCAGCAAAAACTACATACAGCAACAACAACAAGCACAATGGTCGCAGCAAAAGCAGCGGCAGCGACTGTGGTGGCGGTAACATAACAAAAACAACAACAATAACAAGAGCAAGTTGGTAGCGGCAGCAGCAGCAGCAGCAACAGCAACAACAACACTAACATTCGTTAAATGTTGAATAAATTTTCTCATATAATCGTCGTTGGCGTTGGCGCTGGCCTGGCCAGCGTCGTCGTCGTCGTCGTATTCGTCTCATTCGTAGAGAGCGCGTCATTTTGTAGCGGCTGCTCGTGCCTCAGTTGTGTTATGGTGACTCCCTCCACTTTACCCAACGCCAACAAAAAAAAAAAAAAACAACAACCACACCAAAAACACATCGCTATTGCTGCGTCTCTGCTGCTGCTGCTGCTGGCTGCTTCGCACTTGGCATCGGCTTCAATGGTTGGGTTTTGTCGTTAGTTTAGTTCGGTAACTCGTCGCGTAAGCAGACAAAGTCAACCAAACACAGACGACGACGACGACGGGCGCAAAAGACAGAAACAGAAAGTATTACAACAATAAAAATTTAACTGTGCTGTGCAACTTGCCACAAAATGCTGCAACTTACACAAAAAAAACTGTACATATGCGAATTAAAAATTGCAAAACACACATACAGTGCATTATTTTAGTGTAGAAAAGTGAAGCAAAGCAGCAGCAGCGCGTGTATATGTATTAGTGCCGCACGCAGTGAAAATGCCGAAAATGAAAATAACAAACTAATGGGTGCAGCAGCAGCAGCGAGCTAGCGACAATGAAAAGTCTACGTCATACGGATGGATACATTGCGTCGTTATAGTGCAAATCACAAAGTTTCTGTTCAAAATAAATAAAAAGAAAATGTAATTATCAAAATTTATTACGTGCATGTGTGTGCGTGCGTGTGCGTATGTGGGTGTAAAGAAAAATAAGAAGAAAAAGCAAAGCAAAAAAAAAAATTATAAAAAAAAGTGAGGCCAAAAGCCAACGTTTCATTTCAAGTAAGAATGTGCGACAGATACACAAATGGCCAAACAATTTGAGCCAAGCGAGCACTCAACCAGTCGTGTGTGTATATGAGAGTGTGTTGTGTGTGTGTGTGTGCGCCAGGTTGTATTGTGTGTGTGTATATGTGTGCGTAAAGCGAGCGCGCTTTGTTGGGTTTGCTTGTCGTCATCGCCGTCGACGTCGCTGTAGTAGTAGTAGTCGTTGTCGTTGATGCCTCTTTGCTTCTCCTCTATGCATGCTGTACAGCCAGGCGCAAAAGATAACAGCAATAAATAAGCGAAAAGAAAAATAAAAGAAAAGGATTCGAATGTGCAGACGTTGGTAGGGAAGGAGGCAGTCTATGCTGCCAACTTTTGGCTGACCAATGTTGTGTTTTCTTTTGCACTTTTGCTTAAATACATACAAATATGTATAAATGTGTTATAAAGTCGAACAAAAACAAATTGCCGTTACTTTGGCCGGCCGTTTGTTGCAACAAAAGTTAACAAAAAGTTAATTATTGCCGCCGCAAAAAGCAGTGTGAAGTAAGGTGGTATTTTAGTTAATTATTACTGTTTGGTATTTTCAATTAAAGTGCATACGGTCATACTTCGATCAGCTGCTTTTTGTTTACAAATTGTTCATGCTGTTCAAGTCGCCATAGACGCAACAAAGGCATTATTTGTTTTGTTAACGCGAATTAATTACATTTTACAATGTTTTTACATTTTGTCTCTGCTTGTGATAAAAGCTGGATTTATGAATGAACATCATAATATGCAAAGCCATTGTGTGTGTTTTTAAGGAAGATTAGGAAGTACAAATTTGGTTAATAAGAATAACGTTAACAATTACTTAAAGTGAAGGTATAATTAGTAGACGGTGGTTCTCAGTATCGTTGCGGTACGGCCGCGAAGCAATGCTTTGTAGGGGTTGAGAGGATGCCATTTACTGCAGCAGCACTCTCATACGGCGCTGCGTGCATCTTCATTATGCCCTTCTTGGTGGCTACCCACTTCTCTGGGCACTGAATCTTCTTCTCCACTAGGCAGGAACGGCTTAAAGTACCACCCCTTTTGGACTTGGAGCATCAATCTTTCCTCCTCGAACCGTGGGCAGTAGAGCAAGATATGTTCCGTATCCCCATCAGTATTGCAGATTGCACACATAGGCGAATGGTCATTCCCAAAACGGTGGAGATATTTCCTAAAAACCCCGGGGCCACTCAGTAATTGTGTCAGGTAGAAATTTGACCATTTTTCCTGTTTACCCATCTCCAAATATCTGGGATCAAAGCGTGAGTCCGTCTTCCCTTGCTTGATGCATCCCACTTTCGCTGCCACGTTTCCATCCCTCGATTCTTGGCCTGTATCTTCTGGTTTCGGAAGGCAATAGCTGTAGCGGCTTCCACTCACTGCTTCATCGAATATAGCTCCTAGGCCTCTACCGCTAACAAGTCGATGGGGGGGCTTAAGGCTCTTCAGGCTCCCCGTCTGTATGTGGACACCAGCCCCCTCCTATAGCTTTTAAAGCAATTGTGTGTGTGTGCTTCTGTGGTTCTGTTACCTGTTTCAATTTATTCATCACGAGATACATCAACAAAGATGTAAATTTGCAAGAAACTCAAAATTTTTTGTGATATAAGCGTATTTCAAAATGAAGATAACCCATATTGCGGATAATCATGTTCGTATAATCTTAGTATGAGAATAATATTCAATGAAGACTTTAGATGTACAGACTGAGTTTGACACTGTTTGGCATTAAAACCTTTTGCCACCCCCCATATATTTTACGAACCATTAAAAGTTTTTATCACAGGAAGATATTTTTGAGAATTTATGGCTGTTGCCAAGTCTTTATAATGTATTTTATTTATTTATATAATTTAGGGGTATAACTAAGTCCAGTTGACTTTAAGATTAAACAACTTAAAATTGTTAACATTAAGAATTATTAAAAAAAGGAAGGAAAATGTAAACAAAACTAATCCGTATCCCTAGCCTGATGGGTGAATTTTTTATAGATATGCTTCGTTTCACAACTATGGCTGGCTAGGAACTGGGATTTGCAGTGTGAAAGATGAAATCGGAAAGTAACATAAAATTTTTAACATTTCTTAACAAAGAGGGAAGCCAAAAAACGTTAACCAAGTTGGGTTTTTATAGTTCGTGATTGGTCATCGAAGCTTGATTTGGCGAAACAAGATGAGTTAACATAAAGAGATGAATTGGATAGACCGTTCATAAGAGAGGAGAGCATAGAGATTATTATAATTTGCGCATATCCACTAAGGATCACACTGATCTATGTAAGGTCCCCTCTTCTCTGGGGGCCTGCCGGCTTAACTTAATTTGCGCATAAGACACTAAAAGTATCGTGGAACGTATAATTACATAAATTATTGGTAATGCTAGAGGTCGAAAATTACAAGTTACTCGAGAAGGAATGGCGAAAGAAATTTTATTAAGGAATGTATTAGAGTCAATGGGCCGAGTTATGCAAAAATAACATTCCTTGGCATGTTCTACGATTTGATTTGAACTTCCAGATAAACGACGAATTAATAATAATATAAATATAAATAAATAATATTTAAAAACCATATTTGAGCAGAACAAAATGTTTTTCAATCTACCCTCGTATTTTCACCAAAAGGCAGATATTTGCATGATAAATGAAAAAATTTGCCAGACTACTATTAAATTTAATACTAAAAATAGAAATAAAAGTCTACCTTAGTTTTTCTTTTCTTTCGGATTTTTTTATTAATTGCTTTCGTTTATTAATAACTATAAACATTTAAGCAACATATTTGTAATATCGTATTTGTGAAACTAGAAAAGAGCTAATCTCTGTAATATTTTGTACACATAATTCAATAACAAAATTGTATTTAAAAGAGGAATTGAATGAAAAACGAAATAATATTTTACAGTTGATGAGAATATGCAAAGTTTAAATAAAGTTTAATATTGTGCTATTATGAATGCAAAAAACTTGCCAAAAGGTGCGGTCAGTGAATTATAGATGGAATTTGCTAATTTATATTGAAAACCTTGCGTACACTCAAAGTTTAGACTTTTGAAAAATAACGCTGGCGAAAGAAATGTACAACATATATCCAGAAACACACATAAACTTCGACTTTTTTACAAGATATAGGAATATCTTAAAATACCAACTGAGGCTGTGATGTAAATATCCGCTTGAAGGTTGACATAGTGTTATGATAGTATTTGGCACTCACGTAAATTTATCTTTGATCTTTGAGCGTTCTACACAAAGCGCTCTCGCATTGCTCGAAGTTCTATCCAAAAGTTTTTAGCATCTTTGTGTCCCAACGATAGCATCCACGAGGTAAAGTTTCAAGCTTAAATTTTCGAACTATGCTGATGTCACTCTCAAATATTGCATCGGATTCAAAGAAATGAAGCCGCTCCACGCTACATTTGCTTACCTATTTGCTTACTTAGAACCTCCTACACATGGGAATCTCATGTATACCGAGTTTGTATGAGAAGTACAAGTTTTATAAAATTAAAATTATCTGAAATTGTTGATGTTATTTATAAAATCGTATGAAACATGGAGACAGAAATTTATGAAACGAACCAATGCTTTTATGAGTTGCAGTTAGATTGATACCCCCACGAACTAGTTAAGCGTTATGACAAGATTCTACGCATAATTATACCTACTATTCTTAATACGCGGAAGTGTTTCCTTAATGCGATTAAAAATTAAGAAACTAATAAATTGAAAATTATATAAAAAATAATATTAGCCACAAATGTTTATACATTTTATTTAACTGAAATTATTTGTTATTGATAGGCGTAAATTGTTTCTATTTATTTTGTTAGCTTTTGGCTAACTAAAGCCTCAAATGAATAAAGATAGGGAGATCTGTAATATCGACTTGATTTGAAACGTCCTAATCAGTGCTACATACCAAAAAAAAGTATAATTCTAGTGTGTTCATCTTTTGGAATTTTTTTAGATGTTGCAAATTCTTTAATTTAATCTTATTTTATTTTTCCAAAAATTACAATATAAGGGACTTCAAAATAACGAATAAAGTGAACAATTGCGAAAAAAATGAAGTTTTTTTTTTTTTTTTTTTTTAATGACAAAAATTTGTGTATAAATACTAAAAGTAAATGTTTTAAGTTTAGTATAGTAGCGGTTCGGTTATTCCGAAATTAAGCTTAGTCTATTTAAAGAGAAATTTACTCAATTGAAAATAATAATTTTCCAAATAATATCGATAGCAACTGTAATTATAGTTTACAGTTGTCAATAAATAAAAAATACGAAAATTCATTTAAAAAACTAGCGCTATTTTTTATTCGTCAGACGCTCACCACAAATAAAAAAATATGTATATATATGTATAGTTTATATTTGCCCATGAAAATTTGTAGAAGTAAAATCGGATTAGTCTAAAAGCTATAATTAATTCCTTGTTCGCCCTAAAATCCTAATAATGTAGATACCTATTTTTCAACTTAAAGAATCGCGGAAAGTTTATAATTTGCGAACAAATTCTCGCTGACAAACTTTATGATACGTTGACGCCGTTATTTTTTTGGGAATTTAAATAAGTTTAGAATTCGTAACTAAATCACACAATGTCTGAATTATTCAAAAGAGTAGTTTGAATGATTTCGAAAGGTAAGTTCGGACGTGAAGGGCTTTAGAATACTCTTCCTGTAGCTTTTGAATATGAACAACTTACTCCTACTCCTAAACATGTTTGAACGCTTGCTTTTTTTAATAATTATTGTTAATATGTATCATTTTGGTTAATTATTATTTTTAACTAAAAGCCGGCAAATTATGTTTGCCGTTTTTTTTTGGCGGATTCGGACTATGGATGCGGATTTACGCAATCAATCGATTTGGATTAAGGGCTTGAGAATACAAATAAAAAATAAATTCGGTATTTAGTATTTATTATTATAAATTATAGTATATTTTTGTCTTATAAAATTAACTTAAATATTACTTATGACCAAGTTGTCGGGGGGGGCTTATAGTGTAATTTTCTAACTTTGCATCATCTGCAGTTGTAGTGTCACCGCGGTAACAATTTTATTTAATAATAATTGTAAAAATATGGATAAATAGCACTTGACTGCATTTCCATACACTGCTCATTGCCATGAAATGTTTTCTCATGAGTACTGACTTTGAGAATCTTAATTTGAAAGAATTAAAGAAAAATTTGCAAATTTTTAAAGAAAATTAAAGAAACATTTGTTTTTTACAAAAGCAAAACATCTGTTTTTTCTTTAAGAAAATTAAATAAATTGCCTCAACAAACAACTGGCTTATGATTTTTGGCGGAAAAGATTCAGGCAACTCACGCAAGCTTTTTTTACACAATTTTGCATGTATTTCGAACCACTGTAACATGTCGTTAGCTGTCGGCATTGTCTTTGAGGGTCTGTCCGTTTGTCAGTTTGGTTCCACTGTGAACATTACTCTTACTCGCTCTTTGTTTTCTCTTTTACGCTCTCTTACCTTTGCATTTGCTTCGTTCCATTCCATACGTGTTTTGTTCCGGTTGTGCTGTTTCGTTTCATTGGTATATACATCTGCTTCGTGGTTTTGTCTGTCATTGCATCTTTAATCACACCGATATTTGGATGGGGGTTTATTTTTTATGTTTTTTTGTGTGCTGTTGCCTGCCAATTTAAAATTTTTAAAATAATGTTTGCAAATTTGAATTTTGCAAGTAATTTTTTAATCAAATTTATACAGTTTGTGCGTGCGTGTGACTGTGTGTGTGTTTGAATAATATCGTTTAATACGAAAGTGTGCGTCTTAAATGCAGTTAAGTAAGCAATTGAAGTTACTTTTAATTTTTTCAGCGCTCAAAGCTTTGGGCTGGATAAAAACTCGCATAAGTGATTCGTGTATATCAATTAACTTTTAAAACAGCGGTTTATGAATGAAATAGTAGTAATACAAATATGAATGTATTTTATTGTGTCGTTCGGTATTTTCGCTTAACATTTTGTGTATACTTTGTTGGTGTTGTGTGTGTGTGTGCATATATATAGATATATGTGAGCGTGTGTGTTGCTTGGCTGTACGCGCATAAGAAGATTGGTTTTTAATAATTTTTTTGAACATTAAATAAAAAGTGAAAGAAATATTTTATCGATTTTTTTTTCAATAAATTTGTAAGCTAGAAGTCTTAACGTTTAAGCCACAAAAAAGAAAACAACAAAAATAAGCGTAAATACTTAATAAATTCAGTTTGTTCAATTTGTTTTAGTTGCGCTTTTTATGGCTTCAATTTGTCATATTTACACTCACATGAAAAACATTAAGATAATATTAATAGATTTATTCAAATTGCATTAGGCGGGTATCTATTCTATTCGAAATATTATATTTTTTGTATTTTGTTTTGCTTTGTTTGTTTATGTTTCTCTTTGATGCTGTCTTGCGCCGCTAATTGTTTACAGCATTGCCAACACACAATAAAGTTTATTTTGTTTTGTTATTAATGCTGCCTGCATTCATTTTGATTTTAATTTTTGTTTTTAACTAATAATTCTATCTATCTACATATATTTTTGCAGTTTCACAACAAATGAAAGGCTCATACAATTGCAGAGGAATTAAAAAAGCCATTACAAAACATAATATTTATTGTTTAACATGAACAAAAATGCTGGCGACGGCAGCGGTAACGATGGAAAAAACTCAAATACCCATGGCGCTAAGGGCGGCTCCAATGGAAGTGGGGGCACTGGAGCCGGCCCTCACGATCCCACTGGTCTATTAGATGCAGCCTCACTTTTTGGTAAGTCCTACAATGTTGATATTTCATATTGATAGTCACGATTTTAACTCGATGTCTTCGTTTTGATTTTCAGCGTACTGGGGCCGCGATCCAACTGGCGCTGCGGCAGCTGCTGCGTCGAATCCACTATTTAGTTCACAGTTTAATGCTGCCGCTGCAGCCGGATTGGGCCTTTTACCCAATGCAGCAGGTGCTGCGGCGACTGCCAATGATCGGTATTCAATGGCAGCAGCAGCGGCCGCCGCTGCTGGACATCACCATCAAAATACCATGGCAGTAGCTGCATCCCAGGCCGCTAGTCTAGCGGGTCTGCATCCAGCAAGTGAGTAAAATGTCGGCACAAAACATTGAATGCGCTATAGCAATGTTCGAAGAGGTCGCCGCTGTATTAATTGGTTTTATAGTAAAATTTAAGAAAAAAATCTATATTCTCCTCACATTTTTTGTGGATTGTAACAGCAAAAACCTTGTAAAATGCATTCGGGGCTTTTGAAGAAAACTTTCCTAGAACAATACAAAGCAGACTTATGGTAATACTATGTTGGTTTTACGTTATGTTTCCTGCATAGGATTATCGGCTCACACAGTTTTAAAAATAATTTTATTTTATATATATTTATGTTTCATAAAATCATATCTTAAACAATTTACTTTTTATTGTTTTATTAAGGCTGGTGGTCAATGGCACAACTGGCTGCACAGGATTACTTTAGCCGGCTGCAGGCCTCGGGACTTTCACCCTTTCCTCATCCCGACCTAGCTGCTGCCTTTGGTCCTGCTGCCATGGGTATAGGTGCAGGCGGCGCATCGGGTGCAAGTGGTGGCGCTGGTAATGCGGCAGTTTTGGGTTCTAATACCGGCACTGGTAGCAGCAGTGGGTCCAATTCAACGAACAGCAAGTCTAACAAGTCGCGTAAGGAGAAGCGCGCGGCACAGCAACAACAACAACAGCAACAAAATCTAGCCAACAGTCTTAATGCAGCTGCCGCGGCCGCCGCAGCAGCAGCAGCTAACAATCCGGCTGCAGCTTTGGCCAGCATGCACGGGTTTGTGGGCTCAGGCACAACGATGTCCTCTTCGGGAAACACAGGTGTTGGTGCTTCTATATCCACAAGTAGTGCAGGTCACAGCGGCTACAAGGCAAGGCAAAAAAGCAAACACTTCTGAAAAGTGCAATTAATAATTGTTAGTCCCTATATACTTTTTACAGTCAACAGCCAGCGCTTATGGAAAGCCTTCGACTATGACCAGTAGTAGCTTATCTGCCAATACAGGGTCCGCTTATGATCCGGTTACACTGCACAAAGAGTTGCTTGCAATGCAGGCTGTAGCTGCAGCAGCTTCCGGCGCGAATGTTGGTAATGGCAGCGGTAATTCTGGCATGATGGGAAGTAGTGGAAGCAACGTAAGCGGAATAAATTCGAATACTTCCTCTGGTAAAAAATCCTCAACGACCGCTGGAGCTGCATCAATGCATGGTCATTCATTGCCCAACATAGGTATAGGACTGGGAACAGGGGGCTTGGGAAGCAGTATGAACCTTGGTAGCGGAGGAATCATGTCTACTAGCAAAGCGACAACTAGTGTCAGCTCAAGCAGCAGTACATCTTTGGGTGGCTTGCATTCAATGGCCAGCTTAGGCGGCGGTAGCAGTGCACCGCTTATGTCCCCTCATGGAGCTTTAAGTGGCATATCCAGCGTTTCAACAAGTAGCCTCGGTGTGGGGTCATCGTCCACCAAGGAACGTGATAAAAACAATCCATCTTTGAACGCACTTAATTCTTTGTCACAATTTGGAGCACTTGGAATGACACCGCAGCAAAGTATGCAAGCGGCAATGAATGCATTTGTTGCCAGTTCTGGAGCAGGACCCACCTCAACGGTAACATCGTCAACGGTGCCACAACAACAACAACCCAGTACCTCAGGCAATGCAAGCGCTAAAAATGCAAAGGACTACATAAGTGGCGCCGGCATGATGAGGCAAGAGATTTCATCTTGAAGTTATTCCATTCTTCTGTAATAATTTTTTGTTTGTTGTTTTTTTCAGCAATGAACATCCATCGTTACTTGGTGTACGATTGCCGCCTGACACGGAGATCATAAAGTATACATCATCCATCGTGGGCCCCAAAATACCCGGTACTACATCTCGCGGTCGTAAAAAGACCATATCTGAAACAGAACAACAAAAACACCAACAAGAACATCAACAACACCTACTCCAACAACAACAAAAAGAATTAGACACAACAACAAATGCGCTTTCCTCTCTGCTTGCATTTCCAGGCCTCAGTCCGGCGAAGCGGGCTAGACTCGAAATGGAGTACGCCGCTATGGCAGCAGCAGCGAATGCGGCTCAACAACACGTTGCATCAGGATTGCATGGAATGCTAGGTTCAGGCGTTGGTACAGGCACCAGCACAACAGGTCTTGGAATGAGCAGCGTTGGAGCAGTTGGCGGTCTGGGTAGCCTAAGCGGTTTGACAGGTGCAGGTAATTGTGGTCAAAACGCTATGGATCAACTTGGTATACCAAGATCAATCACGGCAACTAGTGCATCTAGTTCGGTTGTGTCAACAAGCAGCATGGGACTACACACATCTAGCGGCACTAGTAGTAATCGTGATTTGTCTAGTGATCGTGTGGAGGTTATTAAATTGCCACCAACGATTACCTCGAATGGTGCTTATAATCTCTCGAATAAGGGTAAGGAGATACATGACCTGACTACGGATAATACACCAGGTTCAGGAGTTAACCTCAGTCTAAAATCGACATTAACCGTCAGTGGTGCTATGGGTTCCGCCTCCAATCCGATAACAATAGATGATTTTGATGCTCCGCTTAATTTATCCATGAAACCAGCGGACAAAAGTACTACATCTAACGTTTCAGCAACAGGATCGGTTACTACTTCTTCGCTTGGAAACTCTAGCACTGACTATCAGGCTTTGGCATTGTCTGGCAGTAATACACAAAATAGCGGTGGGGCTTCTAATAGCTTACAAAGCTTAAGTTCTATAACAGCAGCATTAGGTGGCGCTGGTGGCATGCCCGGAGGTTCAATAACGGCTAGCGGTAGCAGCGTACCTGGAGGATCCTCTCCGTCTCCCGCTCTAGGAAGTGTACCATCGGGCACGGGCTCGACGTCCTCCACTTCATCATCATACAAGGAGGGGCGGCCACGAAATCTAGGTCGAGGTGTGTCTAAGCCCAAAAAGAACACAGTTGCGTCATTACTTGCCCAATCCCGAGCTGTCGGCCTGAAACCAATTTTATCTACACAACAGCTTTTGCAACAGGGTGCTGATATTGTACGTTTTGAATAATATTAAAAATCATATAATTGCAACTAAGCTTTTTCTTCAGGACAAGATACGTCTGGCCTTAACAGAAGCTAATGCTCATATGGAAACATCTACGGATTCGGAAAGCATGGCGGCTGAAAGTGGTCTGTCCGAGTCCGAAAGCGAAGATGCCAATATTCTCAACGTAGCAGAGCTGCGAGTGCCCCTCGATTTAGGCTGGAAACGTGATACAGTTATACGTGGACTAACCAAGCAGGGGCAAATACGTGGCGAGGTGACATATTATGCGCCAAGCAGTGCTGTGCCATTGAAGACAATTGGCCAAGTTTTTGCTGTGAGTTTGTAGGGCAGCTTTTTACTTATATTGTTGTTGATCTGAATGCGAAATGTTCAAGTAAATTGGATGTTTTATTAAAATAAGCTTTGCATTTTAATGTATTATTTATTATATATATATATTTACGCATTTTTGCTTTAATAGCATCTGGAGCAACATCCATCGAACCTTACGCGTGAAAATTTTAGTTTCTCGGCACGGGCAATTGTAGGATCATTTCTACAACCGGCTCCACCGCCCTATGCCAATGATGGCGAGTATATACGAATGTCAGATGAAGATGTCGCTAAACGGCTTGAGGATTTGAAAGTGTTTACTCGACAAACGCTAAATGTAGAGCAACGCATTGAAATAGCGAAACAGCAGCAGGCCATACGAGATGCCAAGAAACAACAAAAGGAGGAACTGGCGCGTAATAAAGAGAAGGCACGTCTGGAGAAAAACGCAAAGCTGGAACAGCAGCGTAAGGATAAGGAGCTCAAGAATCAGCAGGCAATTGAGGTATATGCGAAGTTTTTTAATTGAGTGTGTGTGATTTATCTAATCGGACATTTATAGGAGCGCAAGAGGCGTCAAGAGGAATTGGAGCGTCTTAAACAGGAGGAATTAATGAAAAAGCAGCAGGTGCGTCATTTCTTTCTATTTAATATGAGCATATTTAAATGCTTTAAAAATTATTTTTGTTTTTATTTTTATTATTTTCAATTCAATAGGAAAAAGAGAAACGACGACAAGAGGCCATTTTAGCTAAGGAACAGGTACAATTTGCCAACATCTAATGTGCACTCTGTTTTTTTTCTCAATTCGTTAAATTTGTTTCATTTATCCTGAATTCATTGATTTTATTTTGCAAAAAATTCGTTATCAATAACCTAAATCACAAACAGTTTAAAAATATTGATATAATTGCTAATATATCTCCAATCATTTATTATCGTTCTTTTTGCTCACAGGAACTGCAAAAGCAAAAAGAACTCTTGCTAGCTGCTGAAATGGTAAGCAATTACGAAACTTAGAGGGGAACCAGAACTAATCTGAATCTTGAACTTGCAGGAACGCGAACGTCGACGACAGCACATGAATTTAATACGAATGCTCGAGCTGCGACGTAAGTTTGAGGAGCGAGAAAGGAAAAAGCATCAGTTGGTATTGGATCGCTTGATATTACGTGAGAAGCGTATGGCAGAACGTAAACGAGATGCGGAAATTTTACAGCTCATTCGAAAACCTAACGAGGACTCAGAAGTTCTGCAAACCGTTGCCATACCAGAGTTGGAACGCATTGCGGGCAATCGATTGCCTGGTCAGGCCATGGCCGATCTACTAATGGTCTTCGAATTTTTGCACAACTTTGGTGAGACGCTCGGCTTTGATATGGAATCTCTACCATCACTTCAGAACCTTCACGATGCTTTAATGAGAGACAGCAACGTTGATGCTGAGGAAGAGCTTCTCTCAGTCATGACTCATTTGCTTGTCTGTGCCATTGAGGATCCAGGTGTGCCCAATCCAGGTCGCCACACAACTCTACTGGGCCAATCACTGCGCAATGCTGACATTACCAACTCAAACGTCTCCGAAATATTGCGCATTTATTTGTACGCTACGGCCACTGGAGAGATACGTCAGATGCACGGTATTACAGTCGACCGTGAACGCGAACGACGCGTACCTGATCACCATCAAATAGATGCTGATACAGCCACGCACTCGGTCAAGAATCAAGAGTATTATAAATTATTGCATGAGAACGATACTTGGAAGCTATCCCATTCCCTTAAAGATCGCCCATTTGTCGCTTTGAATCCTACCAGAAAGGCGCAAATTCTTGCTCACCTATGCAATGATCTGTTAATGAATAAAGCGGTTCTACGACAGATTGACGGAAGCCTGGAAACCTGTGCCCAAATGCGCAAAGAGAAGTATATGACTGACATGAAGGTACGCAAATACAAGGCTTTACATATGCGAAAAGCGCGAATCGAAGCGTATGAAAAAGCGCAGGCAGAACGGGAAGCGGCTATGCAGGCACTGATAGCTCAGCAAAAATTGGATGCCGAGCGATTGGCCAAGGAGGTTGAGGCTAAAAAAGCTGAGCTAGCGGAAGAAAGCGCTAAGGCATTGGTGGCAGCGCCAGCTACACCGGTAACTAACTCTGGAGTCTGCAATGATGAAAAAGATGATCAAACCAGCGATTGTGCGAAAGAAAATGTTGAGTGTCCAGATTCGAAGGACGTGTCGGGAAGCGAAACGGAGAAGCAATCCGAGCCTATGGATGTCGATGCAGAACCATCTGCTGGCACTTTAACACCGCGGAAGGAAGCCGAAATTAACCAGTCCCAAATCTCCACGCCAGTCACGCCAACTCAAAGTGTTGATACAAATTCGATTAAAAGCACTGTTTGTGAGACAACACCTAGCAAACTTCTGGGAGCATTGTCTAAAATTGAGGAATTCCCAACGCCACCAACCACCTATCATCACAACGGTGCAGCCGGAGTTGGTGACGGTGCTACGCCAAGCGATATGAACACACTTCTACAGACAAAAAAAAGTGGAACACGTAATTCAATTAATGAAGATGGTCATGCTGAAGTAAGCATTATTGATGATGATCTCTCTGATCTGGATTCGGAAATCACTAATGTAGAGGAGGATGAAGACAATCGCCTAAGTGCCGATGAATTGCAAAAGAAATTGGACAAAATCGTAAGAGCCTCACTTAATTGCAAGGAGGCGTTAGAGAAAAGTACGAATCAGTTGCGTGCAGCTTGTTTTGGACAGGATCGTTTTTGGCGTCGCTACTGGAAGCTGCCTAAGGCAGGTGGCATTTTTATCGAAGCATTAGAATCAGCTCAGAATGACATATGCAGGTATCATGAAGCGCTTGAAGCAATGGACGAAAAGAAGCCATTCGACTGCGAAAAGGAGGTTACAAGTGTGGAGGAGGGTGAGAAGCAAGAACCAAAGTTGGCTGATATAACAACAGAACCTGCAAAGGAAGCTGGTGAGCCAGAGGTGGGAGAACAACTTTCAACTTTAGCCGTCGAGTCAAGCTGTACAGAAAATGCAAATAACTTGAGTGATGAACAACCATTATGCGATCAGGCACCAAAGTTATTAAATGAGGATGATGATGACGATGATGATGTAACTGAAATAAATAGAGTGGAACCCGAGATTGTTGATTTGGGCGATGATGATGACGACATTGTGCCTGTCAAAATTGAAATCACCACAAGACCCGAAATTAAGGTTAAGTCTGAAATGGAACTAATGGGACCACCGCCAACAGTAATTGCCACGAAAACCGACTTTGAAGCTGAAATAAAAATACCAGTTATACCCGGCCTTATACCTACCATCAACAACAACAACAATAATAATAATAATAATAATAATAATAATAATAGCAACAGCAATATCAACAGCAACTGTGATAAGTTGGAGAGTAACATAGGAATGATGACAACAGGAACTACGTATTTTAGTTCTATGCTAAGATCAGAGGATTTGAAAAAGGAGGATGACTGTATAATTGTGTCAACGACTCCGGGCGACGATAAGCCGAAGTGGTTCTCCATAGTAAAGCGAGAAGTGCCTCTTGTAAGTGAATTGCCTGTAGAAGACGGCGGCGTTGTGTCCAATGAAGTGCAATTTAACTATGCCAATATAAATTGTTACTCGTTAATGCAACTACAAGGCCATCCGTGGGACTTACAAAATAACATGCAGTACTATGCTATACCTATGGAAGACTGCAAGGTGGATCCTTCAAAGTTCACTCACGAATGCATTTTTTCATTATCTGGCCTGGACGAAAAGCTAATAGAGGGAAAGCTTGAAGCATTCGAGTCGAAAATGGAAGCTATGAATTCAACAAGGGCGACGACACCTTCAAAAAACGGTCTGGAGTCTCCTCATCGTCAAGCGACGAAGCGTGAACACGCACTCAGCGGTGATGAGGAGCAGCAGCTTAAGTTTGAGCCAGCGGGAAAATTAGCGAAGCCACAAACCGATGATGAGTTTTTTCGTCTACGTCTTGATGCAGTTGCGGACACAGGTGGCATTAGTTGTGAGCGCTCCGAGGCAAAACCGAAGGTTGAGTTGCGGTTGGATGAGACCACGTCCCACGTGTACTTCCAAAATATTGCTAATATGTCGCTTAATAGCGTCCAAACATATATACCAATAGACATACCTCTACCACTTTCGATGACTCCCGAAGAAAACCGAATACTGGAGCAGGTTAAAGTTACCGGATTTCCCGAAAAGGTGCATGGAGTTTATGTGCCACGAAAACAGCGTTATGGCTGGTGGCAGTTGGACGATGAGCAAAAGGTACGACAGTTGTTGAAGACCCTTAATCCGTCCGGGCTTCGCGAACGTGAACTGCAAGAGAATCTAACCCGTTTCCTTACGCTTGACGAACCTTTGGGCATTAACTATCATGTGAACCAAAGTGAAGGGGATCTTGATGGTGATGGGATAATTATGCCCGATAAAAAAAGTGATTGGAATCCTACTGTGGCTAAACGTGTAGAGTTGGCTTTGCTGGAACAATTAGAATCGCTTGAAGACAAAATAGCCAGTGCCTCAATGCAACTGAAAAACTGGCAACTACCTACACGCGTTGATAGCGAGCTGACCATGGATCAGACTGACATTGCCGAGGACGATTTTGTAAGCATCATTCCGATGATACGGGAGCGAATAATTGATTTGGAGGCCAATATTGAGCGTCGCTATTTAAAGCCGCCACTGGGCTCCCAAACTGGTGATGCTCATTTGGCTGTGATTGCCCAGAACCAACAAACCTCATCTCAGACACAGAATTCGGCATCCGCTGCGGCTTATTTACTGCAAATGCAGCAACAGCAGCAGCAAATGTTGCAGCAGCATAATCAGCAACAACAACAGCAGCAGCAACAACAGGCAAACAACATAAACGCTTCAATATTTAATGAGCGTACTATGGCCTTGGCTGCGGCCGCAGCTACTGCGCAAACAGCCGCTGGCACTGTTAGCTCCTGCCCTGGAGCCGGACAAGCCACTGCTGCTGGTGCTGCTGCTGCTGCAGCATGCGATCGAAGCAGTGAATTAGCCTCGGGCAATGTTTCACCAGCCAGCAATTGCGACAGCGACAAAGATGAAAAAGTGGAGAACATACCCAAGGGACTCGTGCACTGGCGAGATGCTGTCGCTAGATCGCACACAACTGCCCAACTAGCCATGGCACTATATGTACTAGAGTCATGCGTAGCGTGGGATAAAAGCATTATGAAGGCGGTAGGTTACAACTTATTGCTTTATCATTAAGTAACTATCATTTCACATTAGTGCAATAACAAACCAATATACCAAATGCAAACTTAAAGTTAGTAATTAGATAATTCTATTGGTTTACGAAATTGTTGATGCGTTAGAGTTGATTTGTATTTACAAGCAAAAAAGATGTTTGTTTTTTTTTGAAATATTGGAGTTTGGTTTGGACTAACACCCACATCCACACCCACAAACTTAATTATATTATTTACATTTGACATTGAATATTGTTGATAAGAGGTAGTGTTGGTGGCTTTATTATTTTGTAATAGCTTTTGCATGTCATGGTGATAGACCTGGTATCCTTTGAAAATCTATACTTTCGTTGCCTAATTAATTCGTGTTTTTGTTTTTATTTTATTTTTATACTTTGCAAAACTCTGAATGTTCGACTTGTTTGTTGTTTGTGGTGTTCATGGTGTTCTTGTTCAAAATAAAATGATTTTTAACGCTTTCATAAACTACTTATACGCACAACATACCCAAACACGCACACACACACTCACACACACACACGATACATAAATATCATTTACACAAAAAACAAATGCTAAAAACGTCATTACGAATCATTTTCTTGCTGCATCCCATATACAATGCCAATATCCATAAAAACCATAAAATCCATAAAATCCATAAAATTCTTGCCATGCTACTACCAATTGTTTTATTGTACGTACCATACGATTGCGACTGCAACGAACACATGACCAAATGCGCATAAAAGTATGCAACCCACAAAAACAAGTCCAACAAAAAGAGCGCTAAAAAGCAGACAACACTTAAGCAAAAACAACAAAACTTGAGCGGCAACACGAGAGAGCAGGAACCGGAATTAGCTCAAAGAATTAACCAAAAGTCGCTGACCAAAACCGTTTCGAAGAGAGCTGCTGCTGCTGCTGGCAAAACAAATCCCAAAGATTCACAGTCGATGCCGCCAATGACGATTAAAATAAATTTAAAAGCGCTTGCATTTTCGGCAAACACAAACGGCTATGACATTGACTCGGACACTGAGACAAGACCTACTAGCAAAAAATGCAAAGGTCGACGTTCAGCCACTACTACAAACTCTTCCACATATTCAAATTCCTTACAGAATTGCCAATTCTGCACATCTGGTGAAAACGAGGACAAGCTACTGCTATGCGATGGTTGTGACAAAGGCTATCACACTTATTGCTTTAAGCCTAAAATGGATAATATACCGGATGGCGACTGGTGAGTATCTCAATTGTTTAATGAGTTGAAAGTATTAACATTAAATGTCTTGCCCTTGTCCTATCAATCAAATGTCTACCAAAACGTCCAAGAAACGCGGGAATTTGCGCTTTATCATAAATTTATAGCATTATAAATTCACATAAATACCATTTTTTGTCGCGTGGTTCGTTAATTGTTTTTATTTATTATTTTCGGCACTGCTTGCGTCCATAACTCTTTTTCTTTAGAAGTTTAGTATAATTTTTATAGCTATTAACCATGTTCATATTCCAGGTACTGTTATGAGTGCGTGAACAAAGCCACCAACGAGCGCAAATGCATTGTGTGCGGCGGTCATCGGCCAACTCCCGTCGGTAAGATGATTTACTGTGACCTGTGTCCGCGTGCCTATCATGCCGACTGTTACATACCGCCACTGCTCAAAGTTCCGCGTGGAAAATGGTACTGCCATGGCTGCATAACAAAGGCTCCACCACCGAAAAAACGAAGCAGCAGTAGCAAATCGCGACGCGATCGTGATTCGACTACGGCCGCTAAGCGACGTAATGACAAGCAAGTGTCAACAACTACTAGTGTGGAGCAATTAGGCTCAGCTGAACAACAACATCAGCAACAACAGCAACAGCTACTTCACACGTCACATCAGTCGTTGAATTCTTCGCACGAGGATACATCTATGACTTCCCTACAAGCGCCTTCGAGGTAAGTGGAAACAGCCTTGCACGGCGCCTCGGTGCCTTAATAGTAATGCTTTTCTTTTGTTTTCTGTTGGTGTGTATCTAGTCCGACACATTCAGTTGCTTCGGCCACGTTTGACGACCAGCAACATAATGTATCTATTGACGCCACAATTCGCTTTCAAGCGGATGTCGCTGCCACCGCCGGTGCCGCCGTTACAGTCACCAATGCAAATAGTCAATTGACGGACCCATTAGTTGATAAAACTGATAGTAGTATCTGTAGCTATCAGGCATACACCACTCCAGGCAGTGCTCAGCTGCAACCTTCAAATGTGAGCGTTGGCATGTCAACGCCACTGTTACCTCAACAGCAACAACATACGCAGCAGCCAATGCAGTATGGAAATGTTTCAAATACGACGCCTTCGCTGCCAATTGCCACGATATCACCGAGGGCGGTAACGCCATCACGTACCCGGACTCCAACGCCAACAACTACGACTCCAACTGCAACACCACCGCCTTTGCAACCGCCGACAGCGATTGTGACACCTCCACTGCTGCCACATCTGCCGCAAACGCCGCCATCAGCACTGAATGTCAATTGCCAGAGTCCGCCACAGCAACTTATGGCTGTGGCCTCACCGCGCGCTTGTACGCCAACGCTGTCGGGCAACACAAACCAAATGTCACCACCGCCCATCAACATACATGCAATTCAGGAGGCCAAGGAGAAGCAAAAGCAGGAGAAAAAGGAAAAGCATGCCACCAAAAAACTGATTAAAGAGTTATCAGTGTGCAAAACCTTGCTGGGTGAAATGGAGGTAAATTTATGATGCAAATTATAAATCTTAATATGAATTTTTTCCTGAAGTACAGATATAATAAATCATTTTTTTACTTTCTATTTACAGCTGCATGAAGACTCTTGGCCGTTCCTTTTGCCTGTGAATACCAAACAATTTCCCACATATAGGAAAATCATCAAGTCACCTATGGACTTGTCCACTATTAAAAAGAAGTTGCAGGACTTGAGGTAATTACAAGTGAAATTACAAAAAAACGAAAGTTTAGATCGACTTTAATTATTTCAATGTGATTTGCAGTTACAAATGTCGAGAGGATTTTTGCAATGATGTGCGCCACATCTTTGACAATTGTGAAATGTTTAATGAGGACGATTCACCTGTTGGCAAGGCAGGACATGGCATGCGCAAGTTCTTCGAAACTCGTTGGACTGAACTAACTGATAAGCATTCTTGATGCATTAATACAAGCAACAGCACCACCAATAGCAGCAATAGCAGTAAGGCTCAATTGTCGAATAGGGTTTCCCCAATAACGACGACGACAACAACAACAACAAATACAATTAGCAGCAATATCATGCCAACAATAATGACAACGACTGCAGCACAATTTTGATAGAATCAAGACAAATACGGATATAATATATATAGAAGGTCTTTGAAGTATAACGACGACAAGAAGAAAAAAGGATAAAACTTTGTATATAGAAAAAAAAAACAAAAAACAAAAAAGTAAAATGAATAGCTATACTTTGTATTATCATAATATAAGTTAAATAGTATGTAATCATTATATATACACTTACATATATATTGAATGGTATTTATGCAATAACATGCGAATGAGTTTTGGTGTCCTACGTTAATACCATCCAGATGAACATCCAGTCAGGATGGTCCAAATACGTTGTCTATAGATGAAGCATAGCCACAAAGCCACAATACGAACAAATATATTTTGCCTACATTTTTGCATAGCTGTAAGCCTCACCATTATAAATATTAACTATTAGAGTTAAAAAAAAAAAACACAAAAAACAAAAAACAAATATTAATAATGACTCGTATGATATTCTACACGTTACACTATACATAATTAAGTATTATGCAGTACGTACAAAATTATGTCATAGTGCAAAGGGTTGTAATGGGTTGTTCTCTTCCCACCCCTTTGATGTTTTTTTTTTATTTAAAATTCCCCACGCCAATATTTATTGTTTCATCAGTATTCTGTTGCTCAAAGCTTTCTAGCTTTGTATTTAAACTAAACTTACTTTAGAAAGTAAATACATATAAACATGTTTATAATACATTTAATTTCAACTTAGACAAAAGAGATTATAAATTATCTGCTGCTCCGCTGTCCAATGGAATCATTTACGTTTAAAACTCGTGAATGAATTTGTAGTAAACATTTAAAATTTAATCGATTTAACTATATATAAACCATATACTCAAATGCATTAGGGCGAAAAATATACAATAAAAAATTTTATAACTTAATAAAAACGTATTAAATTATTTACTCTTTGGCAATGTCAAAGTTGCATTTCTTGAGTGCGAGTGAGCTCGACAAAAGACTCAAGTTAAAGCAAGCAATTTGGTGGCAAGCTTTGTCGGGCTAATCATTTCGAGAAATCACGAAAAAACCATGCAGTACATTTGTCATGTGCATGTAAAGTTTAAAAAAAACGAATTTTTGACTTTTTGCATGCATACCTCTATATAGAAACAGTAACAATATAAAAATATTACAAAATTAATGGAATCGAATTAAACAGCGGACGTAAGAATAAAATACATTTTGGCCTGCATTTTAAAGTTATCAACAGAAATGATTGAAATAAAGGCATTATTTATAAATAGTTTAAGCTTTAAATGCACAAACAAAGCGTGTAAAGAGAATCAAAGTAAAAGGAATGCTAAATATAAATAAAGGCGTGATATGAATGCAAATTTTTGGTTAACTAATGGGTCTCATGCCTAGATTTCGATTTTTGTATTTCATATAAGTTTTTATTATTAAAAAAAAAGAACTATTTAATTTGAATTGTATTGTTTTATTTGCTAGAAAGTCTGTCCATCGATCAAAAGCGATGGGATTTCGCTGTTTTTTTTGTAATTTTCTTTTTTTTTTGCATTTATTGAAGTTGTCATTAAGATTCGTTTGAAAATTCACAGTTTTAATTTGATTATCAAATGCCGCCTTGTTTTATATTTCTCTCGTTGTTAATAGTTTTTGTTGAATGTTTGAAGGTTGAAACCGACAATTAATAAAACTGATTACTCCTTTTGTGGGAGTGTGGGGGTTGGGGCTTCCATAGGCTCTATAACTTGTTGCTCGTTTTGTCTAAACTTGCTCCTGCTGTAAACCCCGTACATTTGATAATATCCCTGTCACCGTAAAGGGTGTGATAACAAATGACGAACCACTATAAATATATAATTAAAAGAAATAATGACAGATCATTAAACAAACAAAAAAAAAAAAAAAAAAAAAAAAACACTTGAATAAACAAACTTATTTGCAGTGCAGCACAATAATTGAATTAAAGTCAAACCAAACTGAAATGTTATAAATAAAACAAAAACAATTGGACACTAATAAACTAGAAAAACAAAAACCGCTTTAAAGAAAAACTCATAAGAACCTAAAATCAGACAGATATACAAATTACAAGCAAACCTCAAACTAAGTACACACAGCAAAATCGAACTACCTAATTGGTTAAAATAATATATCATTAATAATTAATACATTGAAAATTAAAAGCGTTTATACATGTAGATGTATTTTTTCAAAACATATATAAATAGTAAAAAATAATTTTTTTAACAAGTTATAGCAATAGCATAGAGTATATTGCATGTATATCTTTATTTTATAATAAAATGTAAACAAAACATAAAACACGCAGGCAGGCAAACCATAGTGTAAATACACAGCTTGCTATTAATCAAAGCTATCTACTATATACATACATTTACATACGTATAAATATATATATATATCTGTACATAATTATAAGTATTTTTTACAACTTTCAATGCTGCATTATTTTATTGTAAAATTAAAGAAACCTAACTTGCGTTCTTCTAAATCCAAGAAGCAAAATCTTCGTTTCGATTAATGATTCGATTCAAGTATTTATTGGATCAATATTGATTTATGAGTATGATGTGTGTATGTTTATGCATGTGTTACATACTTCATTAAATATTCACAAAGAATCTACAATGAAATGCAATAACTATATGTTTGTTGCTTTTGGTGATAAATAAGTAATTAATTTTTAAATATTAAAATGAAAACAAAAACAAAAAAATGAAAAATCTGCAGAATACATATGTGTAAGTAAACAAAGGCAAAATATATTATATTAAATACAATATGCACCATAAATATAAAATAATAATAAATCAAAATTAAATATGAGTAATATTAAAAGAAATAAATGTATTGTAGTTTGTGCAATAATAATAAATTGATTGTGAAGCAGATCTGAATAGAGCAATAAGAAAGCGAAGATCGATCATAAAGAATTAATGAGCAAAAATTTATTAAACATTTGAATATTGAATAAATTAAAGAGTAAAAATATAAAATAAAAACAAAACATTTTCGACATTTGTGCTCCATGTGAAAATATATAAGTACATGCTATCAAAATATAAAATAATATACGCTTTGTGTTCTTGTTGTTGTTGTTGTTCCATCTTAAGTTATATGGTGCTGAATTCGAGAACACGCAAAATGAGGTACTGAGCCACTGAGGCACACTGTCAAGACCTGTAATCAACAAGTACTTAAGTAACTTCATGGTAAGTAATATAATACCAAGCAGTGCCAATTTCATTTGGGATTGCAGCTTGTGCACTCTTCAAGCGCATCAAAAACTTACCGCAAGTGTCATACCCCTTATATGGTTGGTTGACATGATGTTCGACGGCAAGGCGGAGGATACAAGAAGCTGGTAGAGTTATGCAAAGACTTTTTGTATATTATTTATGATGGCAAATAACTCTTGCGATTTTTGAAAGATTAAGCGGTTTGAATGAGCTAATTTCATAGGAGTTTCGTATAAATCTTTGAAATCCTACGAACTCAGATTGCCTGCTGACAGATTGTTGCTACAATCCCAAAATAAAAACTTTATGAAGGTGCGAGTTTTAGCGTGAAATTAAGAGTGTGAGAACACACACACACACACACAGCTGAAGGTGTTAATATTGTGATCCGTTTATGTTAAATATACTAATCCCCCCACTCAAATGCCGACGAGGAACAGCAGCATAAACTAAAATTCTACTATTCAAAATACAAAAGCTTTACATACATATTGAAACATATAAATATCTTAGCAGGAATAAAACAGTCAGTGCCTCATATATATATACACACATTTATATATTATATATATATATATCTTAACGTTCCAGCAAACAACAAATCCATATATACTTCATTCGGAGATGGCAAATCTTGTGGCAACTTCATTGACAGTTTGAAAACTTGAAATTCGAAGCGCTTTAAAAATCGTTGATTTATGTAATTATTCACGGGCGACAAGAATTTCGTGCTCTCTAAATTGTCTCTCTCTCTCTCTCTATCTCTCTGTTTTTCTGTGTCTGGGTCTCTATTGCCGTTTCTTTGGATATACGCCTAAAAGGGTATGGCTGCATGCGAAAGCAACAACAAATGTTAATGACAAAGGCATCTCCGTGTAGGCAACCGCCATGAGAGGCAAAGAGGCGGTCTTTACTAGCAAACTGCAGCCGCAACAGCAGCAGCAGCAGCATCCACATTATCAAAACATCATGGGAGATGACCAAATTAACTGGGTAATACTCAGACACGGACTGAGGCTCTGTCTCTGGTTTTGGCTCAGACCATGAAGAACCCTATGCCAGACACCAATGATGGCGACGTCTTGTACGCTACCTGCCTCTTCCTCCACGCCAACAGCAAAGGCAATAAAAATGCCTCTCAATTGAAAATTAAGAACAAAAAATGTATTGAAAACTCTTTTTTTTTTGGTTTTTTTTTTGGTTCTGGTAGATGTTATTCTTTCACGGTTCAGCCAGCTGCAGGCGATCTGTTGGATACAATAAGAAACCACAACATTTTGTTGAAACAGTAAAACGAGTTTTATTAGTGTATTATATGCAACAATATTGTACCTAAGACAAACTTTACATAATTATGTATAAGCTGTGTGTATATGCTTGTTACATTTGTATGTACATAAAATGGCGTTTAGCAGTAGAAGATTTATTTTCATAATCTCAATAAAGACATGAAAAATTCATTAATTGGGAATTGAAAATTGATTTTTAGCTTTTATCATTATTATTATATATCACAATTTAAGTTATTTCGTATAAAGCACAACATAAGATTTTCGCTCGACTTTCGGTGGTATTTCAATCTGGCTTTGCGAAGAAATCTAATCAAGCGAATGCCTTCGGGTAGAACGTGTTGTGTTGGATTTTCTTGTTGCTGGTAATGATGCCATCTGTAAGGGTTGAGCCAAGTCTGACGCTTGACATGAGTTTCGTGTGTTGCTAGCATGTTTATGACCGCGTCCTATGTAAGTCCTTTTGTCCTTAATCAAATTATCCTAAAAACTCTGAAATTATAATTATAATTTAATTTTAAGAATTAGTATTTTAAAAATTTTATATTTTTGAATTTCAAAATCATTTGATGAATTTTTGGCCTCCCCTTCCAAGAGCAACCCCACAGCCTCTCCTACGGAATCAGTGAAAGAACCTATCATTCGACCTTCAACCTTCTAGTAGCCCTTGTGTGGGCATATCTTACGTGAAACGATACTGTACTCCGTAAAACGTGGCAATGGTTTATTTATTTATTATTTATATATGGACACAACTAAGTCCAGTTGACCTTAAGATTAAACAAATTAAAAATTTTAAAATTATGGAGTAATAAATGATAACGAGGAAAATATATAATAAAACTAATCCGTATTCCTAGCCTGAATGGTGAATTGTGAATAGATATGCACCGTCTCACATCTGGGGCAAGCTATGAACTTGGATTTGCAATGTAAAAGATGAAAACAGAAAGTAGCATATAAATTAAAACATTTTTGTTTTTTTTTAAATAGGGAAGCCAGAGAACAACGTCAAAGGAGCTCGATTTGGGGAAGATTTGAGATAAGATAGATAAAGAAATGAATCGGATAGACCGTTCAAAAGAGACGGAATCATAGAGGTTGTTATAATTTACACATAAGACACGAAAAGGACCGTGTGACGCATAATTAGAAGTGAATGCTAGAGGTCGAAAATTACGAGTTACTCTAGAAGGAATGATGAAAGAAATTTTGTTAAGGAGTGTATTGGAGTCAATGAGACCGGGTAAAAGCTTTTGGAAAAATAGCAAGCCGTGGCATATTCTACAATCACTTAGAGAAGGTAATTTTATAAGGCGAAGTCTGCATGAATACTTGCAATTTGTTTATTGCTGTTAAATTTATTTAATATAAGAACATAAACAAGAAATAAAATAATAGAAAAATAGAATGAGGACAACGAGGAATGCGGCCGCTGGGTGAATTTATTACCGATAAGTACCAAGTCACATTATCGATTGGTCAAGGACTATAACTACAATTACAACTATAATTACAAATTTGAAACATTATATTAGAAAAATAGAACTAATGAGCACTATTTAATCATATGAGGATAAAAGAATATAGTTGATGCTCATATGAGTTGGTCAAGATGATTAAGATCGTTCGGAAGAGAAAGAAAGTTATAAAGGCTATTATAATTAGAACATAAGACACGGAAAGGATTTATTAATCAGATTTAGAAAATTGTAGAGCTTATGGAACACTTCATTAACTCAAAAGAACACAATAAGGCGAGAAGTATTTTATGCAGTGGAAATTACCCCATGTAACCTTTCGCTTTAAGTGAAAAAAAACGAAAAAATGGTTTAGGTTTCATTATCTGACAAACAGTTATGAAGTTTGAACTTTAAAATCGATTGACAGTTGTAACAGGCAATAATGAAAAAGAAAATATTGCGAAAAAACATTAAATTCTTATACTGAATAAGCAAAACATGAGTTGGAACATTCAACAAAGAGAATATATTTTAACGCTTTATAGAGTTGCAGCATACAAGATGAAATATTTATGTTCAAATATCTCTGCCCGTAATGCCTCTAGCTTGCAAAACGTGTGATGCACGCCTTGTTGTCTGTGAGGTTACAAAGAGTAAGTTCACGTCGAAGCTGTGAATGTTTCAATTTTAAGACCAATGTCAAGTTTTAAACTTTAAACAGTTCTTTTGCCACAGTAAAAGTTTACACCAATTAAGAAATATGGGTCTTAAGACTGGAGCTCCATATTCCTTACAAAATGAATGAATGATATCTAGAATAGGGAGCTCCATAGACTTTTAAACTGGTACCGATAAATGGGCTGTTATCATTTTATGGTCTAAGGCATATAAGAAGAATTATTGAACACATATTTTCTCAAAGATTTTTAAAGGGCGATCTTTGAGCGACTGATTTTTCGGCAAAATCGTTTTCAGCAGCTGGCGAACCCTGTGTGACCCTTAGCATGTTCACATTGGTCAGGAATTAAACTACAATTAAGTGTACTTCGAAATGTGTAAAGAAATCATTATTAATAAGTTTTTTTTTTTTATCAAAAACTTTGTTTAGAGATATAGTACGTGCACTAGCCAAATTTTCGCATATCAACTGAAGAACAATAGGAAGCTCTTCAAGAACAACCCATGTCTGCCGAAAAAGTCACAATTTAGTGTGCAATAGTGGCAGAAACCCTCATAGATGTACTTAAATAAAGAAGGCAAAGGTCGAGAATGTTATTGTGAATGGTATGCGCTACCCTTCGTAGCTTACAAATTTGTTTTTGCCTACATGTGATTTAAAAAAGATGAGACATTCCATACGCCACGCGAAGCAATGGCCTAATTCAGAGGCGAGTTCGGTAAGCATTGTCAATTGGCCGTCAAGATCAAGTAATTTAATACTTTAAGACTATTTTTATGGGGCTATGTTAAGGCGCATGTCTATAGCAAGAATTATTTCTATTCTCCGGGGCTTTAGCGCCTATCACTGGCATTAATTAAAAGTATAACCTGCATATAATCCGGATTTGTCTACAATCTGTAACTAATAACTGTTTGAACTGTTTTTAACAGAGACCCTTGTGTTTTACCTAAAAGTAGGATAATTATGATTTAAAATAATTCAACATGTGATTGTGAAATAGATTCGGTAAATTACTATCGACTCCCGCGATCTTACCAGTTAAACTGTGCACAACATAAATTTGCAACACCCTTGTTCCCTTTGGTAAGAGGGTTTAATAATTTCGAAAAAGTAATGGTAAAAATCGTTCATTAAACAGAGGAAACCAAAATGGCTTACGGTTTATAAGATTGTTTTAAATAAAACTTCGTAGATTTCTTTATTTAATTACGTTTTCATACTTAGTGGTAATGCAAGATGGGAGCCAATCAAGATTTCCGTTCGCACTATTTAAACAATTATACGCAAGTATAAAAGGCTATACATATAATGAATGACTCGCTTAGATGCCGCACGAATCATATCTTTTAAAGTGGCCGCGTTGGCGGCAAGCGTTTTGATGAATCTCTGTAATTGTCCCTGTAATTCTAAAGAAATTGCAGTTGGACTTGATTTATGCGTGTTCTGGGAGTAACCATGATATAACTCAAAAGGAAATGGCTTATGAAATACGCAAAAGAGATGATCCAAAAGTGGGAGAAAAAAGTTTATTTTAATTAAAAAAATTTTATGCTCGATTTCTGACGAACTTTGTGGTAATCGCTTGCATTAGTTGGTGGTTGCTGAAAGAAGTGTTGTTTTTTTTTTGGTCCGTTTTCGTAAAGTCCGACAACTGGTGATATGAGCGCGCCATCAAAGTCGGCCATA
Source organism: Chymomyza procnemis (assembly GCA_035046065.1). Taxonomy (NCBI): domain Eukaryota; kingdom Metazoa; phylum Arthropoda; class Insecta; order Diptera; family Drosophilidae; genus Chymomyza; species Chymomyza procnemis. Next base: position 730,546 of record JAWNOJ010000023.1, on the reverse strand, counting down.
TTGTCGGCCATTAAAACAATTCTACACATTTTCCTCAGCAAGTCAAGTAAATTCAACCCAAGCCTGGTCAGGCCAAGTCAAAGCAGGGCACCCATTAGTGCTCAACATGGAAGCTTCGCCGCTCATTCGATTTTAATTGCCACCTTTTGCGTGGCTGCTGCTGCTGCTGCTGCTGAAACGATGACGATGACATGGTGCAGATGGAGCCAAAGACGCTTGGAATTGTGGCTAACTTGACTTGGCCCTTTTCGTGGGATTTTATGTGAGACGCGCGCGCGGTTTGATTTCATTTTTGGATTTTCTTTTTCGTTTTTTTGTTTTTTTTTGTTTTTGTTTCGTTATATGTATGTATGTTTTATTGTTGGTGTTGTTGGTTTTGGTCATTAGCAGGTCTGCGTGTAAAATGGCAGCCTCGCTTGGATTGTACAAAGTTGTCGACATATTAAGGTTGATTCGTTTCAGCCAAATGTAACTAATCCCCGTTGCCTCCATTGGCTTGGCGTGTTTTGTCTGCATCACATGTGCAAAGTCATCAGTTGTATAGGAATTTTATGAGCTCAGTCTGATAATGATGATATATGGCCACAAAACAAAAACAAAAATTATTCACATACCGATTCAAATTAATACACAAACACACACACACACACACATTACTTTTATGTATAAGCAAAATGTTTATGTACATACGTTATATGTAATTTAAAAAGACTTGCAAGCTTTATATCTTGTAAACCTTCTGTCAAATGTGACCATAAGGTTGTTGAAGATATATGCATATCTGTATAGGTCTCTCGGCGGGTGAGGAAGAGACACCATATTCTCTTCTGCAGCCTAATTTTCCAAAACGAAACTTGTTTATTGAATAAATTTTTTTCGGAAGTTATAGCCAACACGTCATACAGCAGAAAATTTGTGATACCACAACAGCTGGTTGCAACACGTGGCGCATATTTTACGTTGATGTCGCAGGCAGACGACTCTGCGATACTCTGTTCTACACTTGGATTTCTTCTTCTACTTTCAAGAATCAATTAAATTTTTTAAACAACATTAAACGAATTGCATTATCATTTTAAACTAAAATATCATCTCACAAAAGTAATTTTATATTAAAAAAAAACCAACCATCTACATATTTAAATAATGCATAATAACGATACAACCAATACAGAACTTTAAAAATAAAGGCATCATACACAAATTAATCAAGTACCCACTAATGATAGATGATATTGTTGAAAAAAGTTGTTATGGATAATCAATACATTTTCTGAAGCTATTTTTGCATGATATCGAAAGGGTTCTTTCTCGATTTCTATTTGAGCAAAATATTTTCAATGCTGTTTGTATCAGTTAATATAGGAAACGGGCTAAGAGACGGCGGTTCTAATAAATTAAATGTTTCTCATACCTTTACCAGTGCATTTAAAAGTTCCATTTTTATAATTTCATTAATAAAATACTTTAAATTAAACGTTTTTAAGTTTGATATGAAAATTTGCATTTTATTGGTAGAAAAGAAAAATCAATTAAGTCAACATGAAATCAACTCGAGGACCAACTTGCTTCTGTACGACTTTGATCAGGCATAATGAAAATGATCTCGATATACATGCATATTCGCTTAAGAATTTTTAAGATACATATTTCATGTATCTTATTTGCTTAGTGGGCTACGGTAGATAGGGGTAGCATACGCGTCTCTAAAACGGAAAGTCGTACAGTTCGATTCCACCATTTGCAGCACTGGTGCATTTGTCTAGCATAACTAGCAAATAAATAGAAGCTATTATCCTACGAAAAACTGTATTAATTAAAGACACCGACGCTCGGATTCACTATAATTTTTAGATCCCTGTTCTCTTTGAATACCTCTATACGTCCATACCTATTAATAAAGATATTTCAATGTTCTGCTTTGGCAGGTTGTTCATAATATCATGGGGAATAAATTAATTTATTTTTTATTTGGTTAGAAGGTCTTTATTAATTATTTGTAAAAAATATAATTTTCTCAACGAGTTTTAAATTAGTTATAAACAATATTTTGAGAATTGAAATCGAAATTCAATTTATCTAGTATTTGGTATTATGACAAGAAAAACAATTTAAAAGTTTTAAAATGAATTATTACGGTTAAATAACAATTATTACAAATATATGGATGGGTAAATGAAATAAAATAAATAAATAATAAAAGCTATACGATATAGCCAGCCGATTTCAATTAAATCATATGGCTTAGGAGCACTATGATTTCACAACGTACCAGATATAATTATAATTTTAAAAAAACAAAGGAACTATTGTACAACAGTTCTAATTCAAAAACGTGTTTTTTACCAACTTGTACATGGGAGCTGCATAGATATAGTGAACCCAACCAATCAAACTTGGCATAGTTTGCAAATCGTAATAGAACTGTTGGAAGTTAACTATCGAAATGAATTATTTAAAAATCATATTGTTCTAGAAAAATATTAGTATACAGTTAAAGTCGAATATTATTATTATTAAAAAACACCAATTCAAAAAAAAAAAAAAAATACCCCCCAAAAAAAAAATTTTTAAACCATACCTAAAAAACCCGAAAAAACCAATTTCCACCCCCTTTTTTTTTTTCCAATTTTAAATTTTTTATTTTTCAACCCACTATAACCTTTCTACTCTTTCTGTAAATTTGGTAGCAGTAATGTCCTCTTGGTATCCAAATTCATTGAATCGGATTTGGATGAATCATTGACTTGGGAGCTACAATTGATGGTACTTATTATCGTGGGCATATAGTATATTCTCGATAATTTTATGTTTAGTTATTTAGTGGTTTTGGTTTTCCGTCAGACTTTAGCTGATGCATTGTGGTGACAATTTACAGTTTTCATATCATCTTTGGCAAAGTAAATACCCTTATCTAACCCAAAGTCCAAATCCTATGCAAATTAGAGCCGAGAGCTTTGTTATCACTCTAAAGTTTGAGCTCGATAGTAGATTTTCTCCTTTTCTTCTTTTTTCCCATAACTTACCGCATATTATATCTTAGATATTTGAAGAGCTGGCAATTTGCCGTTTTTGCTTGGACGCTTCGTTTCTTTTCCTAGATAAAAAAGGCATACAAACCTGCATGATATTGTTCTATAATACATTCATTTATTCTTAAATGCGTCTCCTATTTTTAATGTCCTATTTTTGCATGGTGAATTAGGCCCAACTGGTCATTCTTCACCACTCAAAATGGTTAGTCTAACAAAGCAACTATATATGCAACATTTTTAATGCATGGCGAAGGCTCTAAGCTTATGATAAAGTTAACAGCTTTTAATAAAATGTTGTACAACAATATATACATAAAACTTCCATCCGTTGACAAAAAAAACTAGTAATTGAATCATTATACTTCCTTGCACTATTTCATGCAACCCAGGAAATCGGGACTTTAATTGATACTATGGTTTTTAAGTCAACTGATTATACGTTAGCTGACAATGTGCTGAAAATACGAAAAGAGGGAAAAAATTATTATCTGCAGCTATTATATATATAATATGCACAGAATCGGCTGTGTTTCCTTTCTTAACACCTCCTAAAGAAACTGCGTGTATTGTGTTCGAATATTCCTTCCACCGTTGGGATTTTAATTGCAATATTTCCCCTAGGCAAAAACATACGCAGAAAATTGCGAAAATGTTGGCACAGAATAAATGCGCGTCGCTATTCTCAAAGGTTAAGCGGTGGGGCCTAAACATATTGCAAACTATTAGTATCTATAACTGATAAGAGAGTGTTGAAGAAAGCTACGCATCGTTATTTGAACAAAGAAATCTTTAAGGAAGTTCACACAACTTATGTATATATATATTCATATAGTTATGTAGTTATATATATATATATAAGTATATATATATTGGTAGCATTCTGCATGGATCACATATGTGGTGGTATTTGCCATTGTATTAGAGTGCTTAACTCTCTACATGCAATTAACGCCGAGGGGATTTTATTATTTCCAAATGTGAGCAACTGCCTCCGTGACTTGTAATTGCTCTTAATGATGCCGCCGTTTGAAAAGTGTAACATGCAACGAATTCCTTAATGCTTTGATTTCCAAGCTATTTCACTTGAATGATCGCATTTCGCACAATTGCAGTTACTTTGGAACAGCGATGTGGATAATTTTTATTTGGTATGAGAAGAGAATAATTGCCAAGTGGTTTTGTTATGATTTAGATTTTGTTTAAGTTTTGTATGTTGAAGCAGAGTCAACTGTTTCTCTTGAATACGCAGTACTTTTCACACTAAAGCGCCATATATTGTCTGTAAGCTTTTTGGGAAATTTTTAATAATTTCAAAAATTAGAACATAGTTGAAATGAAAAGAAACGCACAAATATGAACACTAATTTTTGCGAATAACACTTTATATTAAAAATCTCTATTAGTAAATTTCTGAATTACAATATATAGTTGCTTCTGTCTTTAGCGAATAGAACATTAGTGATGCAATAGATTGCTCCTATAGACGGCCAGCTAATGAGGTACAACTTCATTGGATCATTGCAACGATACCAGCTTTTTAGATCTGCGCAGTCATTCTCCATCTTACTTTCATGACCATTTTGCCTTATTGTTTTTTTTTTCTTAGTTTTAATTAAAACATGTATGTAGTAGCTATATCATCCAATCCAATTGAGGTTTGGTTAATTAACTTAACGAACCGTCATCCTGGCCCGGGCGGTTGGTTAGAAAAAGTAAAAAGTATTTTGTAGTTTCCTTTTTGTTTTCCACGAAATGCGCACTTATGTATGTAAGAACAATCTCTCATCTAAGCTTCTATTGCCCTTGATTGGCCGGCCAACCATTAGTGTATGACATGGGCGTAGCTCTATGGTTGTTGGATAGCTACATAGTTTCATTATATGGGCACGATTATGATTTATGCTTAAGTTATAATGTTGTCTAATATACAACTATGGGAACCCATTTTGAAAGATGTTGACTACGACCATGCTCATTGGCAATGTGCAGTTGCCGCAGCTCATTTAACGCTTTGATTTCAATCAATTGCTGCTGCGTGGTTTCATCTTTCCCCATTCCTGCTGCACATCATCTATTTGGTCCCCTAGTATATGAGTGGCAATCAATTGGTCTTGAAATTTGTGCGGGTTTGTTTGCCGAGTATATTAATTAACAAATATGAAATTTGATTGTTTTATAATATTCAATTGAAAGTGTGCTTCAGCCGCGAATCTTTGACTGAGTAACTTTAATATATAATATTATATTTTACAAAAGAATTCTATAACATTTATTAACAATATGTGTTTATCATAATTACGGTCGCTGTTTGAAAATTCTCAGATAACTATAGTATTCTATTGCGTATTTGATATAGCTAGAAATGTCAACAGATCGCGGCAAATCTTCCAGCCGGTTGTTTTCGTTAATGAAAAAATGTAGTATCTCTGACAAATTAAGGCACCTTCTGCCATATTAATGCCAAATTGCCAAATACAATTTAATAAAAAATCCAGATTATGCAAAATAAAGCTCTTAAAAACTTTTCAGACCTTTGTATGTAGGCAAACTCAACTCAAACACAAGGATTCCGGAATCCCCTTGGTGGATGACTTGTTGCATAAAGTAAGCAGGCGTTAGTTGACCCGCAAACGATCCCGCAGTGCCTGCATCTTTACATGTATCCACCCCTATAACCTAAAAACTCTTTCCATTGTTTAAATATGTTATGTTTTTATTTTTCGTCTAATAATAAGACTAACTACAGTAATTAAAGTCCACCCTCAAACATATTCAGCATTTTAGCCGTTAATTGGATTAAATATATATTGGATAAAAAAACATAGTTCTAGTGCTGCTTATTTGCCAATAGATAATTTGAGGAAAATAAAATTTGTTAAGTATAAGTTATCAAAACGAGGGACCATAAAAGATTTTGTTCTATTCGCCGCTTTGAAAACTTAAAAGCCAACACGCAATGTCTGCATATCTATAGCTTAAAATATAGTGCTCCAAAATGATGTTCGATCAGATGGCATCGCAACTGGCATTACAATTTTACTGTAAATTATTTTATTATTATTTTAGTTTTGTTTTCGATTCTTTACTTAATTCAATATCGCATAAATGAAATACATACATTGATATACAAATGAATCGAAGGGTATTTTGTGCCCTATCACATTTAATTTGTCGAAAAAGAAAGTGGCACCCGAAATTTGCACCTATCACGTCTCAAAACGCTCAAAAATAATAGCTTCAAGATTCTAAGGGAAACTTGCGTCGATTATCGCTCTCGTCTCGCAAATTTATGGTTGCTAGGCTTGAACATAAGGAATGTTGTGAGATAAATATGAATTTAACGATAAGGAAAGATACTTTTTAAATTATTTGGAGCCAAAAAATACAATTTTCGAATGACAAGGCATTGCAGACTCCAAGCCTTTTGTAAATTCTTGCTACCTCTGTCCGTCTGTGAGTTCCTCGGAAGTTAGGGACAATTTGTACACACCTCGTCACCTCAATAAACTCTTTAAGTTTCCGACTTTACGTAATTATGGCACATAGCGACCGAGCATATCTAAATATGGATATATATTTCATGCGTTTTCAATTAACATATCTTCATTTAAATTTGTACGATGCGAACCCCCCAATCCTGCAGTAGATTAACAGTATAAATATATCACCCATATGATACACATAGATGTGTGCATATAGTTACTGAGCTTATGAATATATGCATCTATCATTGAATCATCTGTCATTATAAAAACATATTGCTTTTTAAAAGAAATCTACAGATAACTCTAGTACCGGACTACGTTTTTAACTTTAGTTTTTTTACTTTTAAAACTTCTTCAGGGTTGTTTGTCAGTTTAGTACTTTTGTCTTCATTGCTGATCGCGCCATATTAATAAGATTTTTTTATATGTACTTAATCATTCCACAATTACAATAATATTCACTCTTATTCTGCCTTGGCATATACAGTTGCGGCGTATCGTGTCGATTTTGTATGCATTCACTAGGAGTCTCACTCTATTGTCAAGAAAAAGCTTGGATGTTGGTGATTGATGAAGCACATGTACCTATGTTCATCGGACAGTCTAGGCCTTCCAAGTGACGCTTTAGTCTTCTCGCAAATTCACACTAAGACCTTTATACTTTTCTCATAATTCCGTCGACTAATACATAAACTTTAATATTTGCACGCCCTGCACCCTTTGACACAAAGGGTTTGTGTAATACCCACAAAGAAAAGTCAATAACCTTCCAGGGAATCATCTGGCCTTCCGTCGATCCGTCTGCCCGCCTCTATGAGCGTTTAGATCTCAGAGATGATAGAAATACCATAATATTAAAAATTCTTGCCATTCGAGGCAATGCAAGTTAATTTTATATTTGTAATATCGAATATACGATATGGATGTATATCCGGGGTAATTTGTAGCATATGAAGACAAAAATCGAAAAATTATGGATAATTAATAATTATGGATAAATTATCGGTTTTATAAAAGAATATAACACCAAATTGGGCACTCAATAATTTGTATATTTTTAAACAAAAATTTAAGCAAAATCGGTTCGAAATACCATTGATTGGCTTGCTTTACTGGACAATTATTTCATGGCTTTATAAATAATATAAAATTTGATACATACTACATACAACATATAGTATGCAATCTCGCTGAAAAAGAAACATGATTTTGCAGCACTTTACTGAACTATAAAGACATTAATTCACTTTTAGTGTAGAAGCTGATCCATATTATTTACCCAATAATAGACTTTGTTTTAACTGTGTTACATCAAAAAATATATCCAATAAAGTTTTTATATATATATTAAATTGCCTTGCAATAAGGTAACCATATACATGACTTTGACTAGAGCATGGATTATATTATATTGCGTTAACGTTTACATAGTTAATTACATTCATATACTATTATATATGTACATACCCATGAACAAACATTTTGCGATTATACATAGTAGTTATTTGATGTTGGTAACCCCCAGGCAATATGGCTATTAGCTGCTTACAACAACAACAACAACAACAACAGCAATACAATAACAAATAAAAATCCAACAACTTATAGCACGACATTTGACAAAGCTTATAAATGTGCTGAATTTCATATTTATGGCTTCATAATTCCGAAACAATAAAAAACACAACACAAAATGGGAAATAAAAAGCCAAGTCGAAGAAAAGCGAGTTCGAATGGCAAGACATTTGTACAAGTCAATGACTGTGGTAATAACTGAGAGCGATATTGGCGGGTTGGCCTAAAGAGTTACCAACCTCAACGGTATGGGCAATGGATAATGTGTAAAGCTAATGGCCTACCCTCGCGCCTAGCAGACCAAGAAGTTGCAGACGTTACTCGGCGGTGTTGAAATTTCATATGCTTTTCAAATAATAGCAACGGCAACAATATCCACCCGATTGCCGCCTATGAGCCGCCTGTGCCGAATGAGCCGCCTGCTCGTCCCTGAAGCTATAACATGGTCTCAATGTTGTTATTAGTTTTTTTCTGTGTTCCCGTGTTGTTGCCTGCCAGTTAAGCCAAAGGTATGGCCCAGCCCCGGTCCCTCCACACAGCCAGGAGCCTCGAAAGCAACGCCAATTAAAGTCGCACATATCATCGACTTTATTTTTTTGTGTATTTGTTATTGTTTTTGAGCCGTTTTAGCTGCCTCAAACAGGCGACATTTGTAAACGCTTATATGGTTATGGGCAACTTTATAAATAAATATGTACACATATGTACCGATGTATCCGAGGAGACTGTATGTAGGTACGTACAAGTTTGAGCCGGCACACGTGAGCATAAATCAGTAAGATTAATCGAATAAAGCTCAATTATATGTGAACACGATCATAAAACAAACATAATGTGACTAACAATTATTGGGCTTTTGCATTGAGGTTTTCTAGAGTTTGAAGTCCATTAAATAAAAAGGCCTGATGATACCTTCTTAAAAATAATCAAACAGTATAATGAAGGAGACTAAATTTAATTTTAAATTTATATTTAAACTAAGGACGCAATAAAGCAGTAGAACAAGAAAGTCTGTACTCAAATCCCAGCTACATATTATGTCGTGTTATGTAACATTGACTTATTATGTAAGAGTTAGTGAACTTTTTAAGTACCCTACGGCTTTTGCTAAGAATGACAATAGTTGCGAAAAGATTTAACCAGAAATAATTTATTTTTGCGTTTTCTGTTCCACTTTGTAGTTGTTTGCTAATTAATATATCTGTCTAGTTAGCACAATTTTGAAAAGTTCTTTAAAGATAAATTTAAACAAAAAATTAAAAGATAATACAAAAACGGCTATTAAAAACCAGCATGGGAGGACGAAATAGGAGCAATTTTGCTCTTTGGACAAACTGAACGTTGCAATTTTTTCGTGTAATTAGAATTACAAAGTTCAAATGACAGAAAGTAACAGATGCTTAAGAAATAAACCTTTTTTTGCTTAAAGAGACACTTGAAGAAAGACTTTATTTTCAAGCAATGTTATGGAAAAAAATATAGCCGGTGGTTATCGCAATAAGCAAACTGTATCATCTATTCGCACAGATAAGGGGCATGATTTTCTAGTGTCCGTTTAGTATGGATACTCGCTGGCCTTATGATCGTCTATAGCATTTCTTTGATAACGATGAAGGGTTATCGCATTTGACAAGATATTTGGTTTTAACACAATAAAACGTATCCACCAATCGCGTTACAATTGATATTTCGCTATTTTAAAATTTCTTAATCGAACTAATTTACTTGACATGAGGACCCAAACAATCGAAAATGTACAAAAAAATGATGAGCATTTTATTGATTTCATGCCAACAGTGTTCACTTAATTATAAAATGATACTCTAGATCGACTTTGTTATGTTTTGGTAATTTAAGGCCAGTTGTACATACAGTTTTTAGTTTCTTGAAGTCTTTTACTTTAAATTGATTAATTAATTAATTAATAATTAATTTCTTTTTCTGTGGTAAGTCAAACTAACAAATTCAAATGATTGGACCATTTTCTTTGTACTCACTTAAGTTGTATACCCCTCATCGTTTGATATAATTACTTTGTGCAAACCAAACAATGATGTTATAGAAGTAAAAGTCGACGAAACATCATAGCTAAATAACATATATTGAGGTTGACTGGATCTGACGAAATACCCATGTTCGTATGTCTGTATGAAAGCCTGAATCTCTAAAATGTTAAATTAATGAGTTAGTATCCTCTAATATAGTATAATTGCAAAATATTGGTCAGGAATCGCCCATGGATGAATGAAACGAAAACCATTTTTGTATCCTATACCTATAGGCTAGAGGGATATTTCTACTGCATGAAGCATGGCGGACTCTGGGTTTTATCCTATGAGTTAATATCCTCTAATATAGTATAATTGCAAAATAGTGGTCAGGAATCGCCCATGGATGAATGAAACGAAAACAATTTTTGTATCCTGTACCTATAGGCTACAGGGATATTACTACCGCATGAAGCATGGCGGACTCTGGGTTTTTTCCCGAAGTGCTTATCATAACTTAGGGTAGCGAGCTAAGTTTAGCTAAGATCTCAGAGACTATAAGAGCTTGAAATATCAAAATTTTCTATCTGATACACGTTTTCCCGCAGAACATAAAATTGATTCAAGTCGATATTTTTTCCCATTGCATTAGTATCTAATTTAGCAAATTAATGGGGGTCTCGTAGCTTAGTATTTGACGAACAACTTATAAATAAATCAATTCGCACAAGTTCGACTTGAAACTATGTAATTCTCAGTAAGATAATTTCATGAGCTCGAATTAACAAATCTAAATTTCAATTTTAGTGTTGAGAGCATTAGATTTTCGGTATTCAATCACACAATTCTTAGTATACAAAAACCCTCCCTCGTTTTGTAACTTACTTGACGTATGTTTCGAATTCCATTAAAATCGGTGGAAATTTTTATATATTCTATTACCTATCGTTTACAAAATGTAATATAAAATTCAGGGTATTGTCGTATTACTTGCATTTTATAATTTTTCGGTACACTTCTACCTAAAAAATATACCTAATTAATATATTCATGAACTATGATACGAATGCGATAATGCCATCTACTTTGCTAGTCATAATAAGAACATGTTAAATCGAAAACGAACAACATTTATTTGTGTAGTTTTCCTTTTTCGTAGTATGGCCGGTCCCTCTTTGCACGAATCGCAATGAAGCTTATCTCCGGAATCGCTATATCTCAACATAATAAATTTAAGGCAACATATTGATAGAAAAGTGGAGAATATATAGCAAATCGTTACTCACTAAATTTTGTGGGACCTCAAAAAACAGACCATACCGAATTTACAAGATACTTATAATAATTGAACGAAATAAATATACTATATTCCCATCGTTAAGCTGCATTTATGCTCAACATCGCATAACTACGGGACTAGAACGAGTATGGAAACATAGCATTGACTTTTGTGCCTCTTGGGCTTAATCCAGAACTAAAAGTACTATGGAATAAGAAACCCATTTATTTTATAACTCACGGAGGGGAAGAAGTCCTATTGCTCAATTCAATTCAATGCAGAGATCATAGATCTGCCCATTGCAGTTGATATCCTAACTAACGTATTAAGCTGAACCTGAAGCACAATGCAGCGCCATTTGGCCAGTTGGTCAGTCAGGTAAACATATTGGCCAATCTTAAAACCGATTCAACCAAGTGCTTTTGTGTGAGCAGCCCGCTTCTATGCGCACAATGCGTGCCTTATAATTACCTTTGCTCTCGGATTCGCAGTCGAAGCATCATCTTGTATCTAGACATGTAATCAGTCGGCGCAGTTGAAGCAGCCAGACCATACCATGTTGCCATAATTTGCCTGTCTTCCTGCCATTGCAGTTTCGAAGCTTACTGACTGGCCATTTTTGTTCGGTCTTGCGGCAGTTAGGCATAATACCACAACAATAACAATAACAACAACACCAACGACCATAATGGCAAACTGATAATTTTGATTTACAACATGCCAGTTATTATTTATAACTTATTTAGGCTCCAACTTAGCCATTTAAAGCAACGCTTCAATGGACTTGAACTTATTCGCTCTGCACTTACCTGGCTGGCATTTCTTCCTTAATTCGTGTTTTGGCACACCTTGTGGTTTTTATACCCTATGCATTCATGGCATAAAGAGTACTATAGACTTTTGCACAGGCAACGTTACGTTGCTCTCTTCTAACTAAGCAATAATTGTGATTGTGTAATTCCCAACCAGCGCGATGAACTTAAAGGTGTATGTAGCCTCTAATCTGATATTGCTTTCAACGACTGACGTCAAACATATTCAGTTAAGTTTCAAATTTAATTCTGCATCACAATATGAACGCTTAGAAGAAATTACATTTTATTATCAAAAATGGTAATTTTGCATTTCTGGCATGCTAATTCTAGATACGTGAGATTGAGCCAGAAGGGTATCAGAACCTTTGCAGGAAAGTCCACTCACTTTTCATTGTGCATATTACGCCGAACTTTCACAAAGACGGCAAAAGAATGTTATTGTGAATGGCGAGAGCTATATCATATGACTTAATGGCCATTTACCATATTTTTGTTAGGCTCTATATTTTTTGGCCTAAAATCAAATTGGAAACTTCTACAAGAATCGTGCTTTACAAGATTAAAAACTTGAAAAGTTTCTCATTCTCATAATATTAACCCATTTAACCAAATAGTGCTACCAATTTCTCATCGCCGCAATTTTTATTGACCTCATAAATTTTAATAAAAACCTTGTCCCAACAATTTACGATCAATCATAAATACTGCATAAAGCCTATTTCGAGTAACACGCTTCTATTGTCATTAAGGTTTCAAACTCGCACCATAAACGAGTTAAATCTGTAAAGTTGCGCACGCTGCACGTACAAAAATGTGTATCCAAGCGCCAGTCCATAAAAGTATCCGGTTAAATTCCGTGAATGAAATCTTCTCACGCTAGAGCGTGCGGGTGGCCTCGTTCGCGGCAATTCTCAAAAGTACGCCATCGTTTGTAATCTCTATAAATAAGGCTTAACAGCTACAGATGACATACAGCAGAGGAGACAGGACAACAAAATAGGATAAGCTAGCCTGTAGACATTGGTAGCTAGGACAGTCTAAGAAGGCAATTTGTGAGTTGACAAAATATAACCCAAAAGGACATTGAAATCTGAGCTGCCTTTGAAGTAACCGCATTGTTTCGACTATCAGTTGGGTTAGTTTGGTTTTTTTTTGTGGCCTGTGCTGTGTATTGTGAGTAAATATTTTGACGTCAATAGGGACATGGACTGACTTTTGTTGCTCCTGTGTGTAAGTATGTGCAATTGTATTTACTTACAATTAGTTAGTCCAGCTCAGTTGAGGTATTCTTTGCAAGGGAATTTGATGTTTTCAAACTTTTATTTGTATGTGGAGCACATGACTATAGAGATTGTTTCTTCAACTATTAACGGATATTGGAGAATTTACTTGTGAGTTGGAGAAAGTATGGACTCTTTGAAGAGCAGCAACATTAACATGAAATTATCTTAAACATTAAATTACAACTAGCATTCTATCCGATTTTCTGAACTTTCTGTACATTTTTTTTTGTGCTTCGTACACATTAAATATAATGCGTGTATTTATAGTAAAATGTGTTGAATTCATCGTTTTGATCGATAAAATCCTTCGATCCATCAATAAGGAGATACAGTGAAAATAAGCATATTAGCAATTCTTTTTTTCTTCCTTTGTTATTCCACTCGGGAACTTAGGGCCCTACGAAGGATTTCCACACTACTATGTTGCGTGCCGTCTGCTTTGCGGTGTTCTACGACTAGCGTATCCTAGTTCTTAAAGGGTTCGTCTCCAAGTAGCCTTTGGTCGTCATAATCGTTTGCTTCCTTGAGGGTTCCAGTCTAGTGCCATTTGCACAATGCTGCTTAGGTTGTTTCTGACAGCATGCCCTATCGAGGTCCATTTTCTTTTCCCGGCATGTGATATTATGTTTGGCCAGAATATTCCGCAGTTTTGAGCCAATTTCTGTGTGGTGAACCATGTCTCACTACCATATAGAAGAATGGATTTAGCACGCGCATTGTAGATATGGGTTTTTGGCTTCCGGTTTATCTGTCGGCTTCTCCATATGCAGTGCAATCTCCCGAATCTTTCGCAAGCCGGAGACATAGCGGTGCCAAGGTAAGGGAAGTTGTTCACGAATTCAATTTCGTGCCTATTTATGGTGAAAAAGAAGAATATATTCTTGGCTGGAGTGATTGACGCGCATTGCTTTTGTTTTAGCTGCAATTATCTCCAGACCAACTCTGCTGGCTATATACTAACAATAAGGGACAGTTCATGAAATGTTTCATTTGGAATATGTGATAATTAACGGCCCACCTTATCGTGGTTAAAGGTAATAAAATAAAGATTGCCCCAAATCCTAGCCCATTGCAATCAAAACTGAGTAAGACATGTTGTGAATATACGAAAGCTTGCCATAAAATAAATATCTTAACAAACGAAATTAGTGCTAAGTTTAAAATAATTATCTTTAATTCCCACATAAAATGGCTATTGGTACATGGATTGGGGTTCAGGCACATGACATTTGTTGGCAAAATTGAAATAGTTATAAAATAGTTGATTGCGAAACATTATGCAAACAGTGTGGCCAGTGAACTCTGAGATTCACTGAGCAAAGGAAGTTGAAATGGGTGAATGGGTTGGTATCATAAAGAAACATGGCAACCAGATGAATGGATGAAGTGGTAGAAAACCATGCCGAAATTCGTTGTACAATTTAAGGCACACTGCAAAAGTCAGCTAAAATTGAAAAAATTCTAGAAACTAACAAACACACAGTGTTAATTTAAATGTACAAGAAGTAGCTCATACATATATGAAAAACGCAAATATCGTATCTTTTCAAGGCATTAATATTTGAAAACAAATTTAATAACCTAAAAGAATAACGAAATTTTATGCAAATTTGTTTTGGAATTTCAAAATAATAACTTGAAATTTCGGCATATGTCAAAATATAAATGAAAGAACTTAAAAATTAAAAAGTGCTTTCACATTATTTAAAAAATTGAGGAATCGCGTTGTGTGGTATTATCTTTTAATAATACCAGTACTAACACAATAATATAAAACATTGGATTATTTCGGCAGAATTCATAGAAATCGAACTTACCGTGAATTTTTACTTAACCAGCGCGGTTCAAGTCGATTATAGCCAATTCCTTGTGTTCGCAGTTACAAAATCTTCTAGCCCGGTTTCTTGACTAACATTACCATTTAATCAATTTAAAATTGTATTTCTCGCGCACATAGACGCTGTTTGAGTCGGCCTTACACCAATCAACAGATCTATGGCGTCTCATGTGTCAAGTGACTGTCAGTTGTGACAGTTAATCAAAATGCCAGAGACAGATTTAGTGGCAGCATCTGGTTCCATTATCATCACATTTGCGCATAATTATTGTTAACTTGATTGCATTGCATTGCAATTAGAAGTGCAACTTTCAGTGAATGGCTGCAATCTTTAGTTGTAACTGCTTCATGCTTCTATAAATCTGGCAAGGTCTAATATATAAGCTTTTTAACTTTGTCAAATTCCTAAAGTACTTGACTTAATTGGTTTCTATTTAATCAAGAGTAGTCGCAAAAGTTATTTGCAATCGATAGAGAGTAACATTTTTTTCTCTATTTTTTTTTTTTGTTAAGTTAAATAGAATATATTTAGGGCCTCAAATTGAATGCCTTCAACATCATTATCGTCGTACTCACCATCGTCGTCATCGTCATCGCCACCGTCATTGTGTTCATCATGATTGTCGTCGTTGAAAACGCCATTATGCGCCATGCTTGATTTTTCCCATTTTGCAACCCTTGGAGTGTTTTCTAAACGTTTTCAATTTGCTGATAGCACACAAGGGAGTGTCAGCCAGCAAGCCAGTAGTCATTTGCAACCCCCAAACCCCTAGCCGATTCAGCCCATGGAATAAAACATAAAAACGCGCGTGCTCTTACTACAAATTGACGCATACAGAGATCAAATGGTAAGCCCCTTGCAAAATGTTCGCCGCCTGTAATTCCACCTTTATGTTTTCAGATTGAATTGAATTTGTGGAGGGATTTTATGGCACGTTGCGGAAATCGTTTTATTATCCTTGTGGTTGTTTGCTCATTGGGTGGATATATATATATATACCATATATACCGTACCTCAACAACTACAGCTAGCAGCAAGTTTAACACCAACAGACAAGACAATTTATTATCTGACGCCAGCATGTGTAAATAAACTTGCCCAGAGTAGGGCAGAGGAGAGCAGCGCCGAGCCCTGGTTGTAGCCTGCGTGTGCATCCTTCCTAGAAAAAGAGAGTCAGCCAGACCACAATGGCAAACACAACAATTGCGTGAAAGCGTCACGGCTTGCACGTAACGAGCTAAACAAGATCCTGTGACAGCGATAAGTTGTAATCAAATTATGCGCAGCTGAGACCCTGGCCCGAAACACCCACAGTCCCAGAAGCCCACACAATATGTGTACATAGCCCATACAACCGCAGGC
Source organism: Chymomyza procnemis (assembly GCA_035046065.1). NCBI lineage: Eukaryota > Metazoa > Arthropoda > Insecta > Diptera > Drosophilidae > Chymomyza > Chymomyza procnemis. Next base: position 713,886 of record JAWNOJ010000023.1, on the reverse strand, counting down.
AGTTGAGTTGATTTTAAGTTAATTAAAAATCATGACAAAATAACGCCCCGGTGCTTTAGCCGCTTGGGTGTCTCGTGCTCCCCTTGCGCTTGGTGGCACTTGATAAGCGTGAAAGTGCACAGATTGAATTAATTATGCCAGGTTGTGTCTACATGAGTGGTGGTCAGTGAGGCACTCACTCCGCATTTGGTCGAGCCGAAATAGCTGCTGCTGTTGTTGCCATATTGTTGACTTATTTTGCCTAATTTTATTTACTGTATCCTACGTTCACATGACCCTAATCACGTGCCGTAAAAGTACCATATAAGAATATAGCACGTGTCCTATATATTATTATAGTTACTTTTCTGGAGAGAGAGAGAGAGAGAGAGAGAGAGAGAGAGTGAGTTGTTGTGATCATGATATTAGGTGACCAGTTTGGTCAGGAAAATGTTTTAAAAAAGCAAATAATATAAGGTTTTAATTTTTGCGATGGATTTGAAGGTTGAAATCCTTAAAGATTGTATGTCAAATCTTATCCTCTGAAACGCTGATAAAACTTCTTTGGTAATAAAAGTAATAGCACTTAGTTGAGGGTGTTGGCATCTTTAGCTCTGCCTAGTTTGTGGCTGCTATAATAAGAATGAAGCAAAGTGCTCTGAATGAATTTCTGATATACAATTGAAAAATGCGCAGCGAAAAATCTCTGACAGAAATGATTATCTTCAGATAGTTTTCAATAAAAATCTTATCTTATTTTTTTGAAGACTTGCGATTACGTTGTGAGAAAGAAAAGGTAGGCTGCAGTTTTATGAAAATTTTCCATATTTAAGCATTGCTTTCTTTTTATTTTATAATCTTGTGTTAAATCTCACTTTATTATTGGGTTGCCCAATAGTTGGTTGCGGATTTTTCATATAGTCGGCGTTGACAAATTTTTTCAACGGCTTGTGACTCTGTAATTGCATTCTTTCTTCTGTCAGTTATCAGCTGTTACTTTTAGCTTGCTTTAGAAAAAAAGTGCGCGAAATTTTGTTTAGATTTCTTTGTTTGGCGTCAATTTTAATATGGAGCCCACAAAGGAGCATTTTCGTCAAATTTTACTTTATTATTTCCGTAAAGGAAAAAACGCGGAGCAGGTTACGAGATGTGTATGGTGATAAAGCCTTAAAAGGAAGACAGTGTCAAAATTGGTTTCGCAAATTCCGTTCTGGAGATTTTTCACTTAAAGATGAGCCACGTTCAGTTTTATTAAAAATGCATTTACTTTCTTTTAAAAAATCCGCAATTACTTTTTAGGCAACCCATATACAAAAACAGAAACATTTTTAATAAGTGATTAGCAGCTTAATGTAGTTATCGTTGTTTTATTCACGACGAACATAAATATCGTGCAAAACCTGACTTAAATGTTGCCCAATTTTGTATTAGCTCTATTTAAATCTGAAGTTATTTATGTCAAATAGGAAATATATGTGTTACTAAAAAGTAAAAACGAAGTTAGACTGTTATATGATAAAGATATTTCGAAAATCTATCGAATAATTTATGATTCATAGCCTATGTGAGAACTATTTAGAACCAGTTTAAAAAATTTTACTCCAGAATAGTGTTTTTTATCATTTTTTTGCTAAGGCCAATATGAGAGCGCGAAATATTGAATGTTCAGAAAGATCCAAGTTGTTTCAATCAGTTGTTACATGCTAAGTTATTAAACTTTATACACAACGAATGATAGCAAATATTGGTGGCTCAATAATACAAATTTGTAGGAAGCACATGGAATTGCGTAGTGAAATTTGGTTTAAGGTTAGTGACTCATTGACATAATGTTTTTATAGTTTTTGCACTATAACGAATAATAATTGAAACTCTAATCACTATCATATAGTAATTATATATTTTCATTTGAAATAAAAGAATAGTTTAAATTTTCCATAGTACTAGAGTACACATTTCATTTTACTAAGCCTTTTTAACTGGCGTGTTGTCTAGTAAATATTATATATGAAATTAATTTTGATATCATCTTTTAAGGATACATTTTGATTACATATTATATAAAATACTATATTATTCGAAATACTCTGCTTTGTATAAGTTAATTTATTTATTTAAGAATATGCCGTCTTTAAAACTAGACTTTTAATTGCTAAAAACCCCTGTTTTTTAAAAAGTAATTCTCTCCTTAAAACTTTCCTCGAATATATATTCTATAGATATTGTGTTACAGTATTTTTCATTGTTTTTTGTTTTGTTTTGTATTTCACTCACATTAACCATGAAGCGCGTCTGGTTTTAGGGGTGTTATAAAAGCATATGGGTGTGCTTTTTGGATTGTTCATAGTGAAATCGCTATTTAAATTTATTCAGTTATCATTATTATTATTTTTTTTTTTTTGTAAATGTGGCCATGCTTCGTTAGACGGACATATACGTATATGTTAACTTTGAATACATAACAATTAATTAGGTAAATAAAAATTACTGCTGACACTACAAAGGGTGATTTTTTAATTTCCCAATTTTATTTTAAAATATATATGTTATGTGTCTATGTACATATAGCTTGTAAGATAAATCCTTTATTGATGAATAGTAACTTTTCCTGGACTACCGGTTGTTCCCATTTAATTATTCACGTATCCCTTCAACAATAAATGAGTTTCGTCGTTTACCACAATTCGAATGAACACAAAAACAAATGTAAACTGTTTGGCAGTAAGATATGACGCAAAAACCGCGTCAGTTTATTTATACCCTTGACAAAAAAGTCACCCTCTACTTACCATATAAAAAGAATGTAATAGTAAATCATATATGCCACATCATACAATAATTTATTTGTTCGTTAAAATATGCAGATATCGAAACAACTCGTTCTTATTTTTAGAGGAAATGATTACAAAGGGGCAAAGTTTGGTGCGATATTATATGGGTTTGCTCACTAAAAGTCACCACTGAGCTCAGAATATATACACGTAAAAGCTTAAGCGGATTGTCTTTATTAAGTTGAAATATTTTGTCCAATTTTGATATTAAAACGAGCATTAGTCTTTTCCATGGGAGCTACTAAATCAACAAAGTATATGAAAATCCAAAAGGTTTAATTTCTTCAACATTGAAAGGATTGTAACATTTTCGCATACATTAGTTTTTAGAGAGCCCCGTAGAAAGAGGTGCATACAGCTAGGTACATCCCGTCAGTTTCATTTGATATATTTCTTTTTGCAAATTAATTTTGTTTCAAAATTTTCTTTGTTTAGCAGATGAATTTGTTCGCATATTCTATTCGACATTTATAATACTACGTAATCTTCTTTGTAAACTTTCCAATCAACTTCAGTTTGTTTAGCAATAGCTTCCATCGGAATATTATTTTCCGCTAAAGATAGTCGTTAGGCTTTGCAATTGTTGAGCCATTGCTACCACCACAGGTTAAAACTAATGACCAAATATCGATTCAAGCTACAATACCAACAGCTCGAGTCACTGACCGCCCATAAGCCCCACCTTTGTAAGCCATTTCAACAGCTGTTAAATTTTTCATTCAATTAGAAAATGAAAAGTAAATAGGCGTTATGCCTCCCACGAAGCCAGGAACCCGCATAGAACTGCCTACCACCAGGCATAAAGCTCAAAGGTTAAGTTGGGAAATTTAAACTTTCAAACTCAGACCAGGCGCAATACGCCCACTATGCAAACCCGGCACCAATACAATCACCACACCATACTGAAACTTCAATCCAAAACGGTCTGCGTGGCTCGACTTCGTTCCCAGACCACAAAAGTGCAAAACGCTCCGGTCCGTCTAATTGCAGAGTAGGTGCTGGCGAAAGCGAATGCCAAGGCGCACTGCAGTCTTGCCTTCTATTGGTTGAGGAAATTTAAAATTAGCCTCAAGGCATAGGAAATTTAATAATTTAATAATACGCGAAACAAAAAAAAAATAAAACCAAACCGAAAAAAAGAAGAAAAAATAAATAAGACAGAAGAAATAGAAGAAAGAAAAAAAAACCAACCACAACCATGTTGAACATTAAATTAGAGGATATATGTGAGTAAAAGAGATGGCTGTAATTAATTTCCGCTTTGCGCTGCATAATTCATTAGACACACTAGGGGGCGGTGGACGGTGTGTATGTGTGTGTGTGTGTGTGTGTGTGTGCATATGGCTGCGTTATTAGGGTTTTTAGAATTTAGAAACTAAACTTTTGAACAAGTAACCGGTCAAGCGGTTCTAATTATTATTTCTCTACTCTGGCATTACTTCATTACATATTTTTCCCCTGCTCACTAATTAATTAAGCAGGGTATGGGTGCGGTTGTGCGGGTGTGTTGCTCTTTGCTTTCTAATATGGCGGCCACTGTATTAGCGTGGCCAATGTGAAACGGAAGCGCATGGCGGTATTTAGCGTCTGACGCCATTTGTATTGTAGCCCTAGTCCATCATGAGAACGACAACCAACTTCTTGAGATTGCTTTGTGCGGTTAAACACACCGTATTTGTACATTTGGTGCATTTGTAATTAAATATGTGGCACACAATATTTGAGGGCAGGCACAAAAGTTATCGAACTTGCCTCTAAGCCTCGATTCCACCCTGCGGCATTGGTATTTATTTATAAATGGCAAATATAGTATACGCTAATAACCTAAGTATATCTTTATTTACACGGGACGCTGCCAAAGGACACTGTAGACCCCTGATCTCTTCGAGCAGCTTTTAATAGAGGTATCTCCATGCTCCGCCTTAGTAACGATGACAGCCTATTCAATAAATTTATTTGGTTTATCTGCATATGGATAAATTTTCAGTTATTGTCTTAGGGATAAATAGAAAAGTGGAAAATATTGCATCCTTGACTTAAATCTAGAACTAACCGGACGCTTGGATAGACACTCATAGAACACTATTTTGATAGAAGATTAGAGTTAAGTGGATATGAAAAACTGGAGATTTGCCTAATTAAGCCATACGAAAAAATTAAAATCGTAAAAGGATTGTGCAGAAGAGCGTCATTATTAAAAACTTGTAGGGCTATGTATTGAAATTTACAGGTTTTGCAGAGAACATTTTAGAACGTAATATAGCTGCAAACAGATATTAAGCAGTCTGTTTGACACACAAAGTGTCTAAAGCTATGAAGCAGTTGTGGCTCCTAGTGCAATAAAAATATCCTAGTATTGGACTTACGAAAGAAATATACAGTTATGAAGACGAGTTCCTGTCGCATGATCAACAACGTATTATTTTATTTCTTCATAGAAAAATATTGTTTTCTGAATAAACTTTTCGTTGCACTTATGTCTTGCTGTACAACATTCAGAATTTAGTATATTTCATTAAACGAATATTAAAATGACAAGTATGACGATCGATTACTTTAGTGCCTGCCCACGTAAAGCAGATATATATCGTCCTTTCTTCCACTTGGGCTTGGTCACGTAAGTTTCGCGTGCCTTGTTAATTAAGTATGTAAAATTTTGTTGGTAATTTGTTCACGTGAAGCTTATGAATGTATTAACAGTTATAATGATTCATTTCGGTAATTAGCTGATTTGTGGGTGCCGCCGACGTTGATAGCAGTAGCTGGGTGAAAGGACTTTGGGAATACGACTATATGTAATTAATTTAAGTATGCTTTATGAATGATGTGATTATAGTAAAATAATAATTTCGAGACCTCGTTAAGCAGTTGATGTATAAATTGAGTGTACATTTGCCATGCGCTACCACAAATGGGGAGGAATTTTAGAACTTCATCGACTGTAATTATACTACAAAAAAAAAAAATGAAAAAAATAAAAATAAATTTTGTTGATAAGTGATGCGCATAGGTATGATTAGCATAGAAGGTACGAATTGTGGCGTACACTTTTGGGAGAACTAATAAACTCGATTTTTGCAAAGAATTTAAAGTAGACATGGCCAAGTATAATTACTGATTCAAACTTGAGAGTAGCAAATCAGTTAAAAGCTTATACTGCTGGCCAGGCTCTGGCACCGACACAGCCTGTGCTCCAGCGCTTAAATGAGGCAAAAAATTAAATAATTTTATCGTTATTGCTGGAAAATCAAGTTGTTGACTTAAAATTCAACTTGCGTGAAGATCGTGCAGCTTCGCTGGATACTTGCTAAACTAACCAAAACCGGTCTCAAGCTATTACCTACAACCTAGGAACGATATATAAAACAGAGAGACAAGGATGAGCTGCACACAGACTGTGCCGCTTCATAGCCATGTGAAAAATTACACACACACACACACACACACAAGCCCATCTCTTATGACTTCATAATCTTAATTAACGTTTTTGCGCGATTCGCTTTCTGCCCGCAATGTCCCGCGTTGTGTCCATTATCCAAAACCTCCATATCCATGTGGTCCGTCGAAATAGCAGTTGCAGTATTCAACTAAAACGCCAATCCGCAGTTTCTGGCACAGCAGGTAAACGCTTGCGTTAAGCTCCAATCAAGTGTAAGTCGTATACTTTTTTTTTATTTGTTGTTTGGTGTGTCGGCGTTCGTTTCCTCAAAGTGGAGGTGCATTCGCGGCAGACAAACGGTGCGTAGCAAGCATGGGGCCATCCAAAGGAAATCGTGTGCAATAATTGCGTGTCAGGTAGAAAGCAACAGCACCCTGACCAGTTCGCGGCTGACCAGTTAATTCTTCGTCGTTTTTATTTTTGTTATGAAGCCCTATGTATCTGCGTGGCTCCTTGGTTAATGATGTTGCTGTTCCCGTTCCCGTTCCCTTTGTTGTTGTTGTTGCTGTTGTTAACTTGGTTGTTGTTATTGCTGCTGAAGCTGGTCGCGCTGTGCCAGGAATTCAGCATGGCCGGCCTGGTTCAAGTTAAAACGTTCATTGAATACCTTGGTTGGTTTCTTTATTCTGCTGTTGAATTTCTTGTGTATTGAAAGTTAATTTAAACGGACTCCTCTCTTCTTCAGTGGAAATGTGTCTTTCAATAAAGATATTTTACAGCGTCCATTTATAGACATATTTTTTAAAATTATCCTAAAATAAGCTTCGCACTAAAGCAGGCAAATACTAGATTGTGATCCGCACAATAAGTTTGCACAGCGTCGAACTGATGCGTCTTTAATGAGCGTTATGTGCCAGTTGTGAGTAAGAGTTATGTTCGCATAGAAACATTTGCTCCTTTTTATTATTGAAAAACATATATCATGCGGATGCGAATTGTCAATAGGCATGTAACACAAAGACACTTAACCACAAATGTTGCCACAACCGATGCTCGTTTGGCTTGGTGGCCACAATAAATCCACTTAACACGCCAAACACAAAATGGCTGTCATTCGATTACAAGTACATACACATATATATGTGTGTATGGATATGTAAGTAGTTGCAACATATGTGCGCCGGGTTGGGCTGGGCTGGGCTCTGACCACAAATTGCGGCAAGTGCAATAATAACGATTACTTTTGCTCTTTGGGATGCTGTCATCTTGCGGTTTAGATTACGGAAAACTGCAAGAGTTTGTGAAAATGTGAACACTTTGTCGAACTCCCTAAATACTTGGTTGATTTACTACATGCTGTGCTAACAAGGACTTATCACCATGACAGAACATATACATACATACATACATGCGGAGTTGACGTTACAATAATGGAAGCCATTGCATAAGAGTATGTGCGTGAGTATAAAATGCTCACTTGTGGGACGGTAAACAGCTCATAAGTAGCTTGTGGTTTGTTACTTACGATGTATTGAAATTTAAAGCCGGAAAGGGGTCGTTTCGTTCGATTGCTAAAGCAACAGCTGCTTGATATTGTAGCAGGGACAGATCGGTTAACTGAAATGAGGAGAAATGGTAATAAATTATCAATAGCTTGCATATGAAATTCAACAGCATTTTTGCAAATACTCATCCAATTTCACAAAGCCCTAAGATAAATGATACACAAAATGTTGCGCTCTTTTGGGCAATAGATTATATTAATGCGGTGATTACTAGCAATCATGATGGCACTAGATGGGGGTAAAGTAACAAATAAATAATCCTGAGAAGCAACTTTATACAGTTGTGTAGATAGTTGTATGTATGTATCTAAACATATACATTCATCTGTATAGAGATATGTATTTATATATCAGAGTTAGGCAGGCTCTCATTTTCATTCATTCAATTCACGCACATGTACGAACTCTCTCATACGCATTTGCTTCATTGTCGCCCTCACGCTCATTTGAGCTTCTGCTGACTGCACTTCCTACTGATACAAGGAAATGTATGCTTGTCGTATGGATTTTGCCCATCAGTACCGATTACTGATTGCTTGCGCTGCGCAGAACTATGAGATTATTAACACTTGGGCGCAGCTGCTGCAAACGTTACCCAAAACGCACAGATATACTATATATACATATATGTATATGCTCTTGTGTGTATGCTCTTACAAAGTTATTGGCAAATCGCAAGGCCCTCCCTTTGCCATTTCATAAAGATACATACAATACAGCGGATAATATGGCGTGTTCTACGTTCATTTTTGAAATTTTGCTGCTTCATCATGACAGCTACGGCCATGGCTCTGTCGACGCCGATTCATGCAATCCTACTGGCTGAATGATGCACGGCGATTGGTTTTTGCGGCTTTTATTATGCCCTCTGATGCCGCAGCAGCATCGACAGCAACATCTGTAATTTCAACATGAAGAGCAACAAAGAACTCAGGAAAATTTATTACCCGCAACGTATGGTTTTTCCTTGATATCGCATTAGAGAAAAGTGTTCCACCACCATGGCATCGCCATCATGTAGAACATTATCAATTTCAATTTTTGCTTGTTTGATATCGCTAATGTGTTTTTCCCCGATTTCCTAATTCATTGTTGTTTATGTTTGAGTGTACGTACGTGTCGACCACAACATGTTACATAATTTTCAATCAGGATATTTGGATCATTTATTAACTTTTGCACGTTATGGAGTAGACATGACTACAAACGCGTCACCATAGATTATAGTTGGTCGCAAGATTACATTTATCCGGCCAGGCAATTATACCTTTTATATAAACAGTGCTCTTCACTTTACATATCAGCTCCAATTTACCCACATCTAATGGAGCGCCGCCAGAAGCCGCGGCAATTTAAATGCCAGACTACACTGGTCCGGATTGGCTGACTTTTAACGTTTTGCTGATTCTATATCAAAATGGCATTGGTCTCCTCTCCATATCCATAGGATGGAAGACCATAGTCACTGCTTGCATATTCATAAAGTTAGACGGTATGCTTTTTATGGACTGCGCACGTTTCGTTTATTTTTTCTTTCTTTTTTTAGTACATTTTAAAGGCGTACGACCAAAGCTCTTCGAATCCACTTAGAAGGAAGTCCAATTGTGTTGTTGGCATGACCAACTTGCCTGTGCGTTAGTGGACGTCTTTATAGCAATTGGCTTTAAGTATACAAAAATGGAAAAGCCGCTTATGGTCCAGACGCCATTTGCAACCATGTGCATCTGCGCCTTAGCATCAATTCCTCGCCTTGCATATCAACTGATCTAAAATATTCAAAATGAGTTACTGTCTGTTTAAATAAATGACGATAATGAATAATAATGAGTAACAGAAAATATATTAAAATCCGTCCTTAAAATAAGCGTTGTACAGACAACAGATACAGATGTGGTAAAAGTCCGAAGGAATCCAAAAACTCAAAATCATAGTTGACGATATTTTATCTGAAAAACTTAGCTAAAAATTGTACAGTAATTTAACTGCCGTTTTTTCATGTCTTCGTCATCAAGTGCACAAGATTTCAATTATGATACACTATATGTCACCTTAACAATATATAGGGAAAAGATATACCTTTTTTTTGTATCCCAATGACCCAAAACTTATATCTTCCACCTAGAATATCTTGCGCTAATGATATAGTCAGCAGATATTTGCTGGTAAACAAAAAGTACGTAATAAAACATACAAGTACAGTTCAAACACTTCAGATTTTTCTACTGGGTTTCATCGACGTGGTTCAGGACGGGAATGCCTGTCGAAGAACGTTGAGATCGCATAAAATTGTTTTTAAGGACTTTCAAAGACAAAAAAATTTTTAATTATTTTTTAAATTAAAAACCAAAAACGATAATAATTAAATTTGAAAAATGTATTTTAGCTCGATTTCTGAAAAAGCTTTCAAGTTTCGCATCATGGGATATGGCTAGCTTCAAAAATCATTCAATCGCCAAATTGGGTTATATCAAAATGATCTACACAAATCTAGTCTTTATGGTCCATCAAAACATACTATTGGGGTTCTTGTAATATATCCCCAATATCACGAATACCCTTTTTACCCTAACCCTACTGCATTCGACGCATTGTAGTTATAATTACCACTTGGACGCGATGTACTTTACTGTCTAAATATTAACTTCACAATGAAATCCTTAGCATCTTGGAATACAACAAGGTGCAAGAAAGGTAAAGAAGTATCTGAAGGTTTCTTTAAAAACTAAAAAAGCATTTTTAACCTAACTAAAAATTGGTTAAAATATAGTATCAATTTACAATAATAAATTTATTTTCGGTATATCTGTTTTTTCAAGCTGAAATCGTATGCAGCCTATAGAAGAAGGAACCGGAGACCCCCCAAAGTCCCTAATTAATGATCATTTGCTACTGCTGGCAAAATTTTGCCTGTTTTTGAATTCCTTAAACAAATACTTTGATTGAGCCTTGTCATTTGTTGGTCAACATTGCAGCTCACCCCTGCTGTCTTCGGTATGTATTTGGTTTTACAATAGCAGTATCTTTTTTTGACTTTGGAACAATACTCCTTTTATTCTGCAACTACACAGAAGTCAAATGGCATTGAAATGCAGGATTTCCTAACAGCAGTGGGTATTTTGCTTAATGTATTATAAGGATGCACCGTATCTTGGTGAATGGTTATCTTCTTGTGTCCTAAGAAGTAACCTTTAAAACGTTTTATTTTTTCAACTATGTTTTTTTTTACCTTCGAAATTCTGATTATACTTTCTGTAACAAACGAAAGCTTAAATCGGAGCACGTAAATGAACTTAGTGTTGACACCTGCTATTTGAGCATAATCTTGTCATTTCCTATTGATTTTACTTTTGAAAAATGTATTTATAGCTCAAGAAACCTGTACGTATTGTTACACTTTTCCTTTTAGTTTAGAAGCAGCTGCAGGATAACTAGCTTGCTTGCAGAATGATGCTCCTAAATTCTCAATTGGAACCGTACGTCACGTCATCATAGTCAGGCAGCTGTTTGAAGTCCAATTATTCTAATATGTTCATAATAAGCCTTAATTTTTTTTTCTTAAGGCGATGTATCATGTGGCGTGATAAGTATTCTTTTATTTTTACTGATTTCCCACAAAAAGGCTTAATGAGAAATGAACTACGAAACTCATGCAATCAAAAAGAATACTTCTTGGAAAATTAAGCATTACATTGCACGAAAAATAACTGAACACCATTTCTGAAACAAATATTGCTGAAAAATCTCAAAACAAGATAGGTATATTTTTCAGTTCTCGAATTTCATTTTCGTAAAAAATTGGATTGTGAAACAAAGGCTGATATAATCTTTCTTTTAGTTGATTTTCGAGGCTTATGCAAATATTTTGGTATACAAGGCCAAGGGTTTCCCGTGGCCGTAGCTTATAGATAGGCAAAACTCGTACAAGCAAACATTTCGTGGTATGAATACCCTGTGCAGTCAGTATGAATGCAAATGAGCGTGATAATGCCAATTGAGGAAATACGATTGAAAGAGTTGACAGTCCAAAATTCGAGTCTGCTAATCATTATTATTTCGATTCGTACTGATAGCTATCATATTATATTTTTGTGCAAAAAAATATTTCTTCACAACTTAAATATCTTATAAAGATCAGTGTTTGCGAGCGTAATCGAATCTGAAAAGTAGGAAACTATAAGAAAATTAACTCGCGTTTTATAAAATCCAGTGTTGCGTTTCCTTTTATTATTCTCACTTTTTTGAAAACCACCGTTTCGACGCTCTGAACGTCAAAAGATTACAAAATTATTTTAATTTGTAAAAAAAATCATGGAAAAATTCTAACAAAGTCGACTAATATTTTTGATACCATACTTTTAGCCTTCACTGTACATATTTATCTAACAAAGTCAAATGTCCTGGGACTGTCAAACTGAAACTCCTGTATGCCATTGAGACTGTTTTTGTGGCTACTGTCGTGCTGTTTGCTGTTCTTTTGAACGGCACACGTTCCTACTGTTTGTGTTGAAACTATAGACTCCATGCACATCTGCCGCAATAGGGATTTATTTAATTTGCTGATATGTTTGGGCTCTTAATTTTTTTTTTTGGCTATGCTATTATCCTGATATTGCTTTTATTTCCTTAGTTTTGTTTTGCCATGTGGCTCACATTGTGGCGTTTAATGTCACATTTGTGTTTTTCATAAGATTTTATTGCTGCTTGCCCTGGTATCCAGACTGTTGCCTGACCCTATTCCCAATTGTATATGTTAAATATCATGTGATATTATTCAATTTCAAGTTTATGTTTATATACACATAAATAGGTGTGTAGGCCTGTGTGTCCTTTCCTATTTAAGGGAAAACAAAATTCAATTGCCTTGATATAAAAACAGATGCCATGTTGTATGATATAAGTTTAGAATAAAAAGTTTTGTCTAGCAGCCAGGACAGCTGTTGTTTGAGGACGTGTTTGCGTTTGTAAACCAAAACAGGGAAAAACCTTTAAATATCTGTTAAATTTGGCTGTGACTTTGTTATTTATAGCGATTGGAATCATCGTAACACCATAAGCACGCAGAAGAAGCATTACTCTGTTCAGTTGAAAAGCAAAATTTTAACGGCTCATCTTAGCATCGCGAAACCTCAAGTTCCAGAGGTAAATCGGAAATTTCGTCTGCCCTTATACTCAGTCTGCGAGATCTGGGTACTCATTGGGATATACCAGGTCCATAAAATAAAAAAAATTGCCACAACTTTTTAAATAGTCTTTATAGAAACAGCACGTAGTAACACGAAACGATAAATACATTTGAAAAGAAATGGATTGAAAAAAATATATATAGTAAAGTAAAAAAACATCAGGACAGCTTATTTTAAGCAGCTCAATTCATCTTAGTTCCGCATTATAATATCCGTAGAAATATTTTAAATATGTACAACCATACGAAAGCTTTGAAAGTGTTTACTTAACTAATGTGTAAAATGAAATACATCGCTCAGCCAATTAACTCTCTACCCTGATTTGTACAAAAAAAAGGTGCGAAAAGCAATCATTAAGCCATCGCAGAATCGCCGGCATCATTAAAAAGTTTTAATTAATTTTTATATCATTGTGAATTCATTCTTCAAAAGCGTATATCATTTGGGTGGTCTCAGATTTTGACTGAGAATGGCAACAAGATGAATTGGACGGACGACTCTGTCGTTGGTGGCGGCGCCTCTGAAGCTGTAACTGAACCCACTATGACACCCATGCCTAATTGATCAGTGTGGCCCGGAGCGAAGCTGATTTGGGTAAGAAAACAAATTGGCCAAATTAATTTTGTGAATGTTTTGAAATGTTTTGACTGTGAAGCGCGCGCATCAAGCAAATCGAGGAAATTAGTTTAGTCATTTCTTCTCAACTTGTACATTTCCACAGAACTTACTATTGACGATCAAGACTCCACAGGTAAAAAGTTTTACGAACTGTCAGCCAAGTTCGTCATAAAAAATAGTTACTGTTGTGCAGCCATTTCCATAAATTCTTGGGCTCTTTAAAGACCGCCATTAGTGGCCACGAAATAATGCCCAACAAATGCTGTCGGCTTTGCTTATAATTCGACCCTAAACAGTGCTCTCAATGAACGCACTGGCCGCTGATAAGCATCGCTGTGTACGTTCACGTCCACGACAACGTCCCAGACCAACCAACCAATAAAACGTCTCGATGTATGATGATAAGCACCTGTTTAGATGTTCCGCTGCAACTGTGAACCTATGAAAGAGAAAAGTTATTGGGTTTCCGAACAGTTGCATATCATATGTACAGATGCATACTAGGTATATATGTATATGTATATATTATATACATATATAACCGCAATAAATTGTTGTTGGTGGTACGCTTCTAGGGTCTATTTCGTTAGGCTTTGTTCTATCGACTTGTTTTTGTTCTTTGTTGGTTAAAATGTTTTATCATCGCATTTAAGCGACATTAAAAGCAACGGGGTACGCTACATTTGACAACAATTTATGGGACATAATGCTTGCCGCTAAGCATTCCATGTGGCGTGAGGATCGCTCAAAAGATGGCTTACACACCAATAACATATGTCAGCGGTCATGCAAACCGTAGGTGCGTCAACTTCAAATAATTAAGCTAAACTAACCTGAGGAAAGGTTAGTCGATACAAAACAAAACCAGGGAGCGCTCAAGGGATACCAACGCAGCTTCCACGTACACGGAATGATATATAAGATTTGAAATAGCCGAAATGGTTTCTGAAAGTCAGCCGCTAGGCTGCTTGGTTCGTATTGCAAACATTTAAATCATCTTAACGATTTTAGACCACCACTAAATACTTGTCTCAACCGATAACGCTCTATAAAACGACTATCGCATCAAGATGAGCCATGGGACTATGCTCTACGATGACAAAGATGTCGTATTGTGTATTACTGGCCTCGGCCATGCATTTGCGTATGGGCTGCAGCAAAGAAGATGTTTGATGCGAAAGCCAACCAAGGAAACGACCTAGACTCAATCCAATTAACAGACTAAGTGGAGGAGTAAAAAGCAGTCGGCTATAACCAGATAGCATGTGGTAATTCCCACCTAAAGCAAAGAAAGTATTGGTTACATTACATAAATCTAGTACAATACATATCGTACAAGTACAGGGTGTAAAACTTAAAAATTGTACACGACCGAGGATTTCATGTGACTCCTTGTCTTTTTGCAATTATGCATTAATAATATAACATTATACCCAATACTTTGGTAGGTCGCAGGGTATATAATTTATTTGCAAAATATGGAATGAACATGAGGAGCCGTAGGTCCGTCCGTAAAGCAAACGGCATGACATTACAACGAAGAACGACTAATGAGCTCCTAGATTTGAGACACTACAAAAGTAATAGCTGCAAAGTTTACAGATGTAAACTATATAGATTTTCGCTTATTCATCATTTGACATTTTCATCAGAATCTTCGCAAAAAGTAAGCCAGACAAGCCATCATCGATGATGCCTACCTTCGCAATCAATTTATCGCTTACTCTCCCTCACCTCTTCAATGTATGGATTGAAATCTTAACCTATAAAGTTGCATATATTTTGTATACAAATATATTGGAATTACATTAAAAATTTGCGTTCATCGTTATAAACTAAAAAATATTTGGCGTGAAATCGTGTTACATATTTTCAAATAATGTCAAAGACTATGTAAGATTTTATATTAGTTTTTGGCCAAACCACTTATGATCCCACTTAACCACCGCCATTTTGCAATGCGGGTCTATGCAAACATTCTAATTGCCACCCTTTAGGGTTTATGGCTTAAAAGGGGTTGTTAAATTTGAAATTCATAGCAGGGTGCTTGTCATAGACTCCATGATTATGTCATTCACTTTAGAAAAACCACAAAAAGCTTGATTACTCCCAGACTGTTTCTCTGCTTTGTTGAGCGACCGACCTAGTTTTCCGGTTTTGTTGCAAACGCACCCCGAAATTGCCGAAATAACTTGTAACGCTATATAAAGGCAAAGAGTAGGTTGGAAACATAATTTAGATTTCTTGTTGTGGTTATTAGCGTGCACAAATCAATTCTCAAAGGATTTGTACAACAAATCTGTTGTGTCGTCTGTATGGCCGTTTACTGGTCTATGATTTATGTCGTACCCTGGGAAAACGATACCGCTGCGGATTTTAAAAATTACCGCTCATCTGATGTACAGAGGGGTTTGATTTGTTTGACTTTTACGCTTGATTATTGCCATAATAAACAACCTTAAGCATAAATCTAAGAACTAAAAGCGAAGAGAAGGGAGTGTCTTTGCATGGTTTATAGTTGCGTTCTTCCACCATTACTTTTTTTTTTTTGCTAAAGAGGGTAACAAATGCACTTATCGCGAGTAAAAAAAAACCAATAAATTGCATTCCCCATTATAATAGAAGCAAATGAAAAACCAGTAGCTTAAAAATTCAATTAAACATAATTAACTAAACTACGTGGGGCTTACGAAATTTGAGTTCAACCTAATGACGATTAACAACGAACGTCTGAAACAACTTAAATCATGCATAATAGCTTATTTAACACTCTCTGAAACAAAAAAAAAAGCTTTCCAAGATTGACCGAATGCGGTCAAGCAACAAAGAGCCAACACACTCAATAATCAATCTACGCAGACAACTCACGAACAAACGAAGCTTGAGATGTTGGACGCAACGTTGACTTGATTGAATCTTAGATGCCGATGTTAGAGCAACTATATACACAACTCCCTCCGCACAAAGAAACCATTTAAAAATATGTGCGGAGGGAGCGAGAAGTTGTGGCTGTTCCTGATCATTATGCGATCAATGTTGATTATTTTATCCTGGGGCTGTTGACAGGCCGCCGCGCGGACATGACACAAGAATTGACCACACTACCACGATGCTAACTTTACTCATGGATGTATGCATGTGTACATGGCTACAAATGTGCATGTCTGTATATGGAGTAGGTATATATATGTATATTCGAATGCGTACAAATTCAGAACGAATCCAAAACCTGAAATGATCTTCATTATGGTGGACCAGCAGCACCACGCTACAACAACAAAATACATACTATATAATAATTACCAGACTCCAGACCGTCGCAAATAACCGAACGATCCCGCAAAAAGGGCAACCAAACGAAAAACAAAAACGTAAAATTTTTACTTAAATCAACAACAATAGCATTAACTTTTGCTTAATTTTCTTAAGAATCCAGTTCCGTCCTGCTCTGCTACCTTTGTCTTAAATGGTTATCTTTATTTTTTTTTTTTGCCGTAACCGACATTTTGTTTCGATGCATATGCTACAGGTTCGTTCAGCTTCGTTCAGCTTCGTCCAGCCCTTGTCATCTACTTCGAAAACTTTAGGAAACTTATAAAAATGCAAAAATATGTACGCGGGACCCAAACGAAACTCTGAAACTCTGCAACAATATATTGATCCTGCCTGGCTGCATGGCTGCCTGCCTGCCTGCCAGCCTGCCAGCCAGCCTGCTCTGCCCGATGGCAACTCCTTCTGTACGTTTATATAGTTGTAGCTATCGCTGGCATTGCTGCACTCCATAGTACCTGTTGCCAAAGTGCTTCGATCTTCGAAGGCGTCTTCCCCCTTCATGATGCATGTTGCATCTTCAAGCTTGTTTTAAGTATTTCTGTTATATTTTATGGCTTTTGGCATATTTAAGCATGATAGCTGTTTGCTGTTTTAAATGATTTCTGTAGTCCCTTTTACTCCTCGTAACCCGCTCCCGCCGTCTGTTCCATCCGTCTGTACTGCTGCTGCTTGTGCTGCTGTTTTTTCTTACGAACCAATCAACACACACGTGCTTGCATCCATGCTTCCTCCTCCTTGTATATCCACATCTGTAGCTTTGTCAGCGTGTTGCATGTGTTCGTGTTTGTGTGCGTGTAAGCGTCAGTGTATTTTTTAAATTGAGTTGGGTTCTCCGTGAAAGAAGATGGTTCGTTTGGTTCACGTTCTTTGCGTGAGCACCTTGTGTGTAGATCTTTCTTAAATTGGAGGCCATAAGCATTGCAAAATTATCTTGTCGCTTTCGGGACTCAGTAGAAATTCCCTTTGAAAATGTCTTTTGTCTGAAATGTGAAAAAAAACCAAATTTGTTATTATTTTGTTGAATCTAGTTCGATGCAGTTACAAAAAAAAATTATAATGAAATAATAGAATAAGAAATAACGCACTAATGATATCTTGTTTTTCTGAATTATGTAATAACGAGTGCTTCAACGCATCCCATGCTTTTATTGGTTGTATTTGAATATTTTTAACCTAGTACAAAATTGATTGCATTTATTATGTTTTTCACGAGAATTATGTACAATTATGTATGAATGTATTTTGGCGAATTTGACCATAGGAGCATATGTGTCACAATATTTATATTCCCAATGATGTTAACCAATTTGGTACAAAAAAGTTTTTTAGGCTTTTTAAGTATTGCGTCAAAATCTATTGTTGATTGTTTCTAAAGAATTATAACGAGTAAACCAATTAAACCTATGTGTTACTTCAGTGTATTTCAAAGTCGTCTACCATATTGAAAAAATTTGTTGGCGTTTTAATAACTAAAATAATTGATTGCAAAATTATATGCTCGTTATACATTGAACTAAAATCGAAAAAATATCAATTAAGTTTTTAAAAACAAACTAAATAGTAAAAAATAATATTTCACAACTTGAACAAAATGATAACCTAACTTTTGACTTGACGCGTTCATAATTTAACCGTATTAAACATAAAACTAAAAAATAGAATTGTGCAGATCTTTACACTTCATTCGAGCTCCGCATGAACAGTGTTTTTTATGTTAATATAGAAATTGTATTCATATAATAATTTTTTATATTGGATGTCCTCGAATCCCAAGAAAGTCCTTTTTGTAATCGCAAAACATTGGGAGTCTAGAAATTATCACTTTTTTGTCTTGAAAGTATTTTGTTAAGAAATCTTTAAATTCAAGTTAAATTGAAAGATAAAATGAAAAAATTGCGGAAACACAAATAGGAGGATTAGGTCAATCTATGCTAAGTGCCTATCGGACAAGGGAGTTTTATCTCCTGCACAATTCGACAATAATTATTTATGTATATTCAACATCATGTTGTGCGTTCACCTCGTCGATCTCGCAGGAAGCTACAAAATTCGATCAGTAGTGTCTCTACTGTTTTAGCTTTTTCCGCCTAAAATCCGATAAATGGCTATGACCGAAACCGTCAAACTTATCACAAATCATGGCACAAAAATAATTGTGATAGACCGGTATTCTTTGACTTCTAATATCCCCGAAAGCTCTACTATGGAGGAATGATATTGACAAAATAATGTAAAATTGTTAGGGGCATCGGGTGAATTTTATACCGCAATCCGAAAACGGTCGTAACACAAAAGTTACTTTCTCTACGAACACAATAACTAAAGAAGTCGATAGAACACCCAAATCTAAAGATGTCAAAGGTCAGAGAATTTTTTCCAAATTTGACGATATCGGCGATATTTGATAAAGCTCTCCAATAAGGCCGCTTTAAAATAAAAATTTTTAGAGTTAATATTCGTTTGCTTTTTAAATTCAAATGAAATGTCTCTCAAGGTATATTTAAATCGGTGGACAAAATAAGTTTATTTCAATAGGCAAATCAATCAACCAAATATCTTCTTCAAATGACTGATATCAATCGACTAAAACAGTTTTAAGTTTTGAAGTTCACCTTCAAAAAAAAAAAAAAATTTATAGTTGGTGTACAAAAAATCATACTCCTGATTTCTAAGTCTGATTATGCCCGTTTTCTTTCAGCTTGACGTTAGCCAGACATTTCTGTTGTCTCTCCTGAGGGTGTGCCCGATCCATCTATATTTTTTGATCGATATGTCGCTTTTGATGCCCCGTTGCTTGGTAGTCCCCCACAACCTCGCATTGGATATTGTTCTGAGCGAGAACACTCCAACAATGCGCCTCAGGCATCGGTTGACGAAACTCTGGAGTTTTCCTAAGATACTATTTTTCGTATGCCAGGATTCGCTGCCATATAAAAGAACGGTTTTGACTTTTAATTAAAGACTTTTAGTTTTGTTCAACAACATTTACTTTTAAGCCGGCAGTTGCGGAGGCAGCAGCAAGGGAGTTCAGCACGTCTTGCATTTCGCTGTGATTATGGGATAACAGAATGATGTCGACTGCATAGGCTTGCCTGGCCAACTCAGAAGCATCATAGAATCATGTCTAGGGTGGTGTTCGTACGAGTCGTATGTTTATTAGTTTTGCAGGAAAACCTCGAAATTCTAGCACAGCCTAAATTGCGTCTCTTGAAGGCATTGAAGGCTTTTTGTAGTCGATAATGGACATTTACAGAGTAGATCCAAACTCAGCAGACTGTTCGATAATTATTCTCATTGTACTACTTTACACTTCAAAAATATTCAACCATAGCAATTTCCATCTGTCAGGTCTGAATTGCTGATTAGAAATCTTTTATTTTTGTTCAAGATTTATTCTGCAATTACATAATACAGGTGTGCTTAAGGATGGGAGTAAGAGGGTTAGCCTTCGTCTCGTCGATAGCATCTCATACACTGTATTTAATCTCAATTTTTTAAGTAAAAAGACAATAGAAAAAGTCAACTAACTATAAAGTCAAGACATATGGAAAACTAAGTCAAACTAATTTCGGTTAATACCTTCGAACATTTTTTGGAAGACTACACAAGCATTGCAGCGCTTAGTGTCAAAATATTTATGCACACAGCAAGACTTCCTGGATAAATACAAAACAAGCGCAACGATGACTTTACGTTTTAGCCGTGGGATATCTGTGTATCCCTAGCATGTGAGCTCGAATCCGTACTTGTGGGTACACCTTTGGTTTGCTTTGCTTTGCTTTGATGCAATTGAATTTCGCCGACAAAGAGAGGGCGAGCAAAACGATTTGCGTCCATTGGCTGTGTTGCATGAAGGTGACCATTTATTACAAGGACAATGACAACAACAAAACGAAAAACGATAACAACAGTCTTTTTGCCATTAATTTTCGTATTGTCACTCTAAATATATAATCTCTTTTAACTTCTAGGTGCATCCCTTATTGTCTTCTAGCATGATTTTCCCCTGATTTTTTTTTCGTAACCGCAATAGCTGCTCTCTTAAAGATCTTCTTTGGGTCTATGTGTTGGTGGTGTCTGTCACAACAATTATGTCGGCATTTTTAAAAAGTGTTTGAAAATATATTAACGAATTTTATTGACAAACTGACCAACGGCATGCCCAGTTTTGTGGGTGATTACGACACTGCCGGCTTTGTGGGAGGTCTCTGGAACAAGTGTGCTGCTGCGCTGCGTATATACCGTCGCCTATTTGAAGGATTTGGCGGCATCTTTGCCTTTTTCCTAGTGCTGTTTGTCCATCAATGTACAACAAAAAAAAAAAAACCTTCAGAGATGTTGCACAAACTGGTCCAGCAGTAAGGTGACCAAGTGCCATATCGACAGTAGTGCGATCATCATACGCAGTTGGGGACTACGTGCAAAAGTTAGAGACACGAACTAACGATGATAACAACAAAAAGGTGACCAGGCACACAGATGACTGACTCCACTGTAGACTATGGAAACTTTGTCTGCTTAACCAATTGGGCTTTAAGCTTTTGCGCAGACTCTTGTTTTGTTGAATCTGTTGGTTCGAATTACTTTCGATGGCAGTAGGCACTTAGGCGATCATTTAAAGAAATTTACCATATATTTTATGATGATTAATTTATATTTTTTCTTTCAAAATGGCGTTCATGGTAAGGTATTCTGCAAAGACTGACTCTTAGATTAATTACCTTCGAGGTGATGCCATCTAATGCACGATCTAATCGCATACATCAACATCGGGACACCAACACCACCACCACCACCACCAACAACAAAATGGAACTGTCTGTTAAAAGATCCTTTAGTTTTTGTAGGCGTCGGCAAATATCTTGTTATCCCAATTGCTCGCAATACCCAGCATAAATCGTGTTGTTTTGACAGCAAAATCGACCGCATGTCTTGTGTCCAAGCAGGTAGCGGCCGGGCTAAGACGATCCAAACAGCAGCCTGCTTTAACATCTAGCCCACACGCACATGCACACGCGGTGGCAGGCATGAGGCTTGTCGTCAAGTACTATACGTTGAGTCCTGGCTAGACCGACTCGGTCTTTGACTTTGACCGAAACTAATGATTGTTGCGCCAACAAGAAGTCAATGCATTGTTTTATCGACACATTTGAGCAGCAGCCAATATTGCTTGAGGTCCTGCTGGGAGTGCACACACACATACACAGCAATGTGGGACATATGTTTTTCATGGTGCACACTCCTTGCTGTCCTTGCTACTCTTTTTTTTTTTTGTTTTTTTGTTGCGTCTATAGCGATTTGCTGCGCCCAAAAGGTGTTTTTCGACGCATTGTCTTTTAAAATTTATATATTGGTCAAACAATATATATTTTTTCGTTTAAGCTTGCAAATTAAATTCTCTGCGGTTTGTGACATGCGGCGATTGTGGTTGCCCAAATGTTTTAACAAGCGTCTGTCGTCTATTGTGAATGCAGTCTAGAAGGCCTAGAAGGATTTTCTACAATAGTAGTATTCAAAAAAGACATTTGGCAATATCTTTGAACGCGATGCAGTTCTCACGTTCCGCTTTTTTTGTAGCATACCACAAAGTTCAAGCTGTCAATTTTCTGGCTTCTGCCTTTGGAGTAGAGTAAACGCTACCTCCTATAGAAGGTATGTATAAAAATGAATGTGGATACTCGTACTCGTACATAGATTTGTATGTAAGCGCCGGTATGTACTGCAAACTTTAACTAGTCTAATTGCAGTGCGGCATGCTGCTCCGATGCTTTTTCGTGGCTTTAATTAAAAAGCCTTACCAAAAGTAAACCTAACCAAATTAAAGTGGCAAGCAGTTACACTAATTAGATTGCCACCGTTTAACTTGGTTAAATTCAAACCTTATATGGCATAGCCATAGTTTGTTTAATGGTGCAGATTGTTGCACGTTGACTTTTGCGGAGATTGGGCCAATTGTTTGTTGAATGTTGTATTTGAATGCTACAGAGAATGTCGCACCTATCGATGTAAGTAGATTTGAAATAATTTAGCGGAGCTTATGAGGATTTATCGAAGGCAAAAACGGGTAGGATCATATAATTGATTGAAATGCATTCGGTATTCAGTGCAACAAATCTACCATATAGTATCTATTGAAAATTACATGGCTATCAATGCTAATCAAACTTAAGGTATTTATGTATGTACTTTCGAAGCGGGCAAGCGAACCAAGAGCAAAACAGGCAGAATCAGACCAAATTGTGAACCGAGCCACAAATGCAAGACTTACCTTACCCCATGGCTCCGCACCATGGCTTTAATGCAAAATTAAAACATAAATCGTGTGCGCCATTATGGTTATTACAATGGAACACGCTAGAGGGGCTCAGGAGGGACCAAAGAAACGGCTTGCTCAAAAAGATTGGGAAGACCACGTACACACTCGCAGACACATAGACATAAGGCGTTTATAGGCCCTGCAGTAAATTGTACTTGCAAGTACGCGAAAAATGATCGTTCGATCAACTGCAAGATTACGAGTTTGGTTGCTTGTCCACGGCCAAGTGTTGGAGAAGGGTGTGGTAAGGCAGGCAAAAGGCTATTAGCTCTGGGCAAAGCAAAGTCATAAAGTGGAGAATTATATATGACGCCGGCTGAGGTGATTTCCATCAACCATGTAAAAGCCATGGTGGCGGCATCGGCATTGTTATCATAAACGAGGGCTTACTTTGCCCGGTCTGCCTGAACTGCAATTCTGCAGCTCTGCAGCTGTTGTAGACTTTGTTGTTGCTGTTGTTGACTAAATTGCAATGATTTAATATAAAATTGCAAAATGAAGACTCACTCCCCATACGAGTATGCTGACCAACACTGAGAGTGCTGGGCGTTCGACAGTGGGCGTGTCACAAACACCATTGGCCCTTGGCTCAATAGTGTAAGACAAAAAAAAAAAATAAAAAATTAAAATAGAAAAGATTTTCAGGCTGGTAATAATGAGGATGGAATAGCTGAAGAGGGGTAAATAAATGCGTATATCACGTGCTTATTAAATAATTTATTTAAGCACCTAATTTACTTTAACAACAACTGCAACTTCTTGAGCTCAGCCAAACCGACTATTATACACCCTGAGATTGTTTGAATCCTGAGAATCTCTTCAATGCATTGGATAACGTTCAAAATATTTGAATTTTTATTTTTCATTAAGTGATTTCCGCGGTACTTTAGTTTAAAAAAGTTTTAAAAAAAATGTTTAATATTTGATATATTTAAGAAAAAAAATTCCTGAGGAAAACCATTAAGTCCATTAGGAGCTGCTGGTTTTCAAAATAATACTAAGTCTGCTAGTTTTTGGTAACAATGACAGAAGTTTTGATTTTATATTTTAATGTGAATGCTTCCAAAAACTTATTATGAATCTGCGCCGAACGATAAGAGAGTGGTTTTATTGCTTTCTCAGTGGGATTATAGTGTCGAAGACAAAAAGCATCCTGGTTAATCCAAAATCTTAGAATCCTTGAAAATGGAGACTTGTGGATTGGGATTTTTTCAAGTGCAAGAAAATAGCGTGCTGTACTGCCGGAGCTGCTTCTCAAAAGACATGAACGGAATTTTTGTTCTGGGTCGTTGAAGGACATAAAAAGTAGATGGGGATGTTACTTACTATGAGCTGCTAAGATCAGACCAACCCCGTAATGGGTAACGTTAACAACTACAACTTAAAAAGGCAAATGAAAGAAAACACATTCAAATATAGTAGTTTGGGGGACAGAGACCCGGATGAGATCGAAAGGACACGATATTTTTACATATATATCTAAGAACTTTTTTTTTTACTTGAACACATTTTGAATCACTTTCGTTTCAGCTCAAAATATTAAGTTATTTTAACTTAATATAATGTAATGAAACCGCGACAGTTTTAAGTCGAGAGTCAGAACCTGCATTATGAATGTATCTTTTAAGCCGTATTAAGTAAAGTATCTATTTATTAGTTGTTAAGGAAGGTCTTCACATTCGTTTTCTTCTGATTCCCCGTTTTCAGCATCAGCCGTACTCTTGTTTTAAATAAGTGCCTACGCAACAATAAATGAATGTATATTTTAAGCCGTATTAAGTAAAGTATTTATTCATTAGTTGTTAAGGAAGGTCTTCAAATTCGTTTTCTTCTGATTCCGCGTTTTCAGCATCAGCCGTAGTCTTGTTTTAAATAAGTGCCAACGCAACAATAAAGCCCGCAATTTTGCATCCACTGAAGCTCTAAGTGCGTTTGCACTAGGTCCTAGTAATACAAATGGCATTCATTCCTTCTTGCTAATAATTGGCTATAACCCTTTTGAAGCATTTTTCATCATTTTTTGGTCACCTCTGCACCTAGTGGAAAGTTTAAACGAATGTTATAAGCTGCCGCGTTTATGAGGGAAACCAGAGGGAGATCGCAATTTTTCGATTCCACATTGAGCGTCGTTAATTCCCACCATACAAGGTAATTAGAACACATGCTCCTACTACATCCAGTTAATTCTTTACGGGTTTGCTTTGTTGAAATAATTTGAATTGCTCTTGAAAATATATATAGTTGATTTTAATGTTCCGCATACCACAAATCACTGACTGGAAAAGCATAAACTTAAAAAATGTATTCCGACAAAGTGTTGTGGTGCGAAAATATTATTGGGGATTTCATGCCCAGACAGTCTTGACAAACGACAATTAGATATCCATGCAAGCAAATTATTCAGCATAGCTTTTTTTTGTTCCTTTAATTTGCAAAAAACTGTGCATGGTTTGCTTTCGTGAACACGGTTGTCTCGTCTACAAAAATTCTCAGCATGTGGATCTTTATTCACATTTCCCATTTCGATACACTAAATTACAGATCGGGCTTAATTTATACTTGAACTTTTCTAAAGTGACTTATTTTTTCATAATTTATTTTTATTTTTTATATTTCTGATCCTTTTAATAAAATTTTGTCTTATGAATGATTATCGAATAGTCTCAAAATATACATCTTTATGGCATTCTGGTGCTTTGTAGTAAGAGCGGCCAATACAAAATTTTAGCTTTAAAATAATTGGAATATCGAATAATTTTGCGACGGTCTTCGAGAAAACAAATTTGTTTGATCGTAATATTATTTTTTGATGACACTTTTTTCTTCATGCACAATTAGTTTAGTCTATAATTTGATTATAAATTGATTTACGGAGGAAAAGCGCTTACAATTCATATAATTTTCCTATCGCAATTCATGTATGACGCGTACCTTTTCTCATTTCTGGTTATCCTATATCTGGTTAAATTTAGTATGCAAACACATGATATCGTCCCAGTATTTGAGTTTCAATATGAGATCTTTGGGAGAATTATTATTGTTGCATATTTTGATAAATTTCTTATTTTTCTCATGTTGGTGGTTAAGCTATATAGTTGCGATTAAAGTATAGATCAGTGCCAAAATTATGGTCTAGAAAATTGAACAAATTACCCATTTGTTCATTTGCCGAAATGAAACTTAAGCTTTAGGTAAAAAAAATTGTTCTAAAGCTGCTTGGAAAACACAAATATAAATTTTTCACTTCGTGCACGAAATTTTTATTATTAGGAGTCAGGAGTCGCCACGTAATATTTAAAGTCGAACTGCGTAGTTTTAATTTTTTACACTTAAGAAACTTTACCTTGGTCGTTCCTGTTTAACTGATAAACTATTTCGAATATACATATACAGACAGATTGGAGATTAATAGCAACTCGGCATTTATTTTCTTTCCTGACTTAATTTATTGTTCCACGATTAAAAAGCAGGATTTCTACAAAAACTTATTCACATCACAATGGGCCGTGCTCGGCCTAAGTGTGCCAAGGGGATACTCCCGTTGGCAACCGCTCTAACCTAACCTAACCTAGTCACAATCGCATGCTCAATTACCACTTGCCTGTTGCACTTTGCTTCAAATACATAATTGTTAGTTATATTCTGTTAAATCTTCAAGACACATGTCCAAAGACTTTACGCCAATCCTACGAACGTTCGAGGACAAAACTCGAGTTCTTCTTGAAAACTTGATTCACAAGTAGATGTTTACTAAAAGTGGGCGTAAACTTTTACGCGCTTTTCAACTTCTTCAACGAGATAACCTAGATTGCCAATTACCAGTCAGTTGGGTCATTGCTTTCCTCATGGGCTGGAGGGGTACTAGCTTGCGCTTGGTCATTAACTTAAAAGTTTAATTGCTAGTTTCGTTAAGAGGCAACTGTGAAACAACTAAATTCTACAGCAAGAAGCAATTACATTTTATATTTTATAATGATAGCAGGTTCTTTCAACCTCATCATCAGAGTAGTGATCAATATAATGCGTCTCATCAGTGGATAGCAGCCACCGTCGTCATAATAGGTTTTTTGCACAAAGAATTCAATTTGCAAATTTATTTATGTCTCTATAAATTGACGAAGCAGGCTTAAAAACGTATAGGTAATGAGTTAAGGACTTAATAAAACTATTTCTAAAAAAAAAATTATGTTACAATTTGTCTCTCGAAAAATATCGATGTCAGGTGAAAGCGGTAATCATATGAATTATAACTTGCATTGGGTTTAACTTCCAGCTTCTTGCATAGGTTGGTGAAAATTTTATCACTGAACAACAAGAAGTCCGAAATAGTGGGTATACGAACGGAGAAACATGGCGCCAGTTGTCTCACTATGCAGTGGAGGAATAGACCTTTGAAGCTCTCAAGAAATACATTGGCACCTAGTTGGCAACAAATGAATGAATTATCAACTTACCAATCTATCCCAGGACACTATCTGGCACTTGTATATCCGACTGGTTTAAAGAACTAAGGAGATAACGTTATCCGTACGTAAATAAAGCTTCAAGCTAGAATTGTGGCCTTTTTGAAAATTTAATAAACTATGAAAGTAACTAGCTCATAACCCCCAATTCCTGCAAATACCATTTAAAAATTGTGAGTATAGAGTATACAAATGTTGCTTCCCTATGTTTCCCATTAAAAACTATTCATTTATCCAGTTTAATCGTAAAAAATAATAATAAGCTTTCTATATCGCTAAAATAAGTAAAAAGGTCAAAAAAACCCGGGGCTCAACGTAAAAAAACAAATTCCTTAGACTGTTTTACAGCAATGGGAAAATACAGGAACGCCGCCGAACTATCTAAATTTAACACGCCCACAACAAGAGCCGATAGAAAAACAAATACAGTAATAGCAACTTTTGCCAATCACCATCATAAAATGTTAGTTATGATTTGTAGCTGGAGCTTAAAAACAAATATAAATGGCTGCTATCAGCACGAAAGGATTGCGCAAGCAGCACAATAAAATTTGTTCAGCTGGTAAGACAATTGCTAGAATGCATGTAGCCAGTAGGTTGCGCTCTGTCCCATTGGTTGTTGTGGTCGTAGCTGTGTCGGTTGTATAGACTGGCTGACCCATGCTAACCATCAGGTCTTTATTCGCGGTCTGTCCGTGACGCCTGCATTGGCCAGCAGCAGCCACATTCTAAGTTATGGTACAATTTTCACATCATCTTTCGAACGCTAGCAAGAGAATTTGGCCGCGGCTTGCAGTCAACCATCCGAAATCCGCCACCGCATTGATGTCTGAGTTATTTGCGAAGCTAAAAATCGTTAATGTATGTGTAAGACGTTGCGATCTTCTGGCTGCAGCACGTAAAATAATTTAACCAGCATTTAACCTAAGTTACTAAGCGACGATGTGCAAGTAAGTGAAGCTATCTACACGTACCAAAGTATCGTTCTGGGGGCTATTGTTTATTTGTATTTTATATGGATAGATGTATACATGCAGCCGTACTTCTGTGTGTGTGTATATTTTTGTGGAGCTTTGCAGCTGTCCAGCTCCGCAGTGTTGATTATGATGAAGTTGTGCGCAATTTGTTTGCCGTCTGCTGCTGCGGGGCACAACGGAAATTGGAGATGCTTGCCGTTGCTCTTGGTGGCTAGCTGGTTGGTTGGTTGGTTGGTTGGTTGGTTGGTTGGTCGATTGTTCAGTTGGTCGGTGGTAGGGTCTGGCTGGTTGATCTTGAGGGTATTTGTAGCTCGAGCATGAGCAGATTGCTTAATTGGCTTGACTCAAAGTAAAGCTTTATCGACAAGAGTAAAGGGGTCCGAGAGACACGGTTCAAATGGGAAACAAGCCGAATCGGTTTTGTTGCGCTCTGCGCACGACTAATTAAATTGAAGACAGCCAACTGCCACAAGATGCAGACGAACCCCAAGCAGCGGGCTGCAAAAGACCATAAATAAAAAACTGATAATTCCATCAAGCAGCAAGACAGCAAGAAGTATGCTCGTCCGCCAGTCCAAAGGAATTACTTTGTGACGCGTATGTACCTTGTATGGATTGCATATATGTATGTCTCCATACATACATACATATATTGTTATCCTTATGGCAAGCGGCAGACATAATAAATAAGGCGACTGCATATGTATATACATATGTGTACATAAGATGAACATCTGTGCATGGCCAGAGTATGTTTGGCTCCGCCTACCCACTTAGCTGGCGGCAACAACCACTTCGTGTGTGTGTGTGTGTGTGTGTGATGATTGCTCTCGTGCGCAGCTGTTGTGACCTGAGGTATTAAACGAAACGAGCGCTCCAACCATCACCACCACCAACACAATGAGAGACCACAGCAACGTACTCATAAAAATTGTTTGCTGAGCCTCTCTTCTTTGGTTCCTATGAGCGGCACAAAACTCGTTCTGCGCACTTCACCAGCAGAGAGCACTCTGCCATCGGGGGCTCTACTACGAATTTCGAACATCGAATTCGGTCAAGTTTCCCCAACTTCGAAAGGCATTTACATTTAGAGTTTACACATTGTAGCCGCTACCGGCTCTTGACTCAGGACTCTGACTGACGACGGCTTGTACGACAGTACGACAATATAACAATTATGGCCTAATGTTTGGTATTTGATCAAAATGTCTAAATACCTATACAATTTCCTGTTAAACGAAACATGCACTTTGCGCTTATGTTCTTCGTCTTAGCCACAGAGGCACATATCTAATTAATGCCACCTTTGGTTTAATATTAGCTTTGTCACGGCTCGCTGCCCGCCCGCCCTCTAGAACGCCCCAAACAGAGTGTTAATTCCATAGCAGCAAAGCAATTTAAAAATTGTAGTTTTTCATTATTTTTTTTTTAATCTTCACGTTTAGAATCATTTTAATGGTGTTTATCTTAATGCCAGCTATTGTGCAAAATATGGGGTTGACTACAAAGCCTTTGCACATATGTAGATGAAAGTTAGTATACTATATGTAGATATGTATTTAAAAGTTAAGCTATATAATATATATACGTATGTACAAATAATGCTCCTTAACGGCGCGCATGCGCAAACTAAATAAAGTTGAGAAAATTCTGTAACTTTTAAGTTTAGTAGATTATTGTTACAAAGTTATATTCCACATAATGTAAAAGCAATGCAGGTGCAATCAATTCACTTAGCCAACTTCACTATCTGAGTTATCTGTAGTACTTCCCGCTTTTTTGCTTTTATTTACTAATTCTCAGTTCGCATTTGGGTTGTCGCTTCTTAAGCATACAAATTATTTATGTTTCAATTTGCAGATTGCTTATTATGCAGCTACTTGTTGCATGTTGATTAACCTAGACCAAAAAATGATATTTTACATTTTTCTTACTTTCTGTAATTGAGAATTTAGAAGTTCTGGTACATCCTGAATATTGTTGTGCAATCTCAAAAAATACTTATTTTCAAAATCTACGTTTCTCATTGGTACATGTCTTCATTGTCCATGTTGCCGGTTATAAATGGAGCTATATCAAGGGGAATGCATTAAACTCAGACAATCTAATTTCTTTTTTTTTCTTTTAATGTAAGAAATCTTTATTATTTCTATAATTATGTAATTTCAACTTCGTAGTAGAATTTTTAATGTCTGTCATTGCGTCATGGTAGGGATTGGGATACTAGAAATTAACTGATTATTTGAAAGACAATTTCAGTAGAAGCATAAATTAATTTCAGTGTTTCGCAGTTTTTGCTTTGTATCATACAAAATCGCTTGGTATTTTCAAAACTACAATATAATCGAACTAAATCATACGTTTTACAAATATTGGGTTTTAAAAGCTTTCTTTAGCTTTATGCACTTTAAAATGCCAAGTGCAATAAGTAAATCAACAAGGTTAATGTAAAGCATTTGGTGTTTTCACATTTCACAATTTTAATAAAAAATCGTAAATAATACACGGTTTTTCATTATGAAGCTAGTCCTTGTAAGTTGTTGGTGAAAGCTTAGTGTTATTATATGCATGATTTATGAGCGACTTAAGAAATATTTTCTTCTTAAATGCAAAAAAATGAATATATATATACATTCAATCGACTTCATCAATCAAAACAAAAACAATTTTTGCAGTCCAAAGTCCGTCCAGTCGAGGTGCATTAAATTGCAGCCACCCGGTCAGCCCCAAATGGCAAGCTCCACCACCACCACCATCAACTGCAATAACTACAACAAAGCCCAAGTCAGCTTTACAATGATGATTAATTTCAGGAAATTTTGTACAAGATGCACATTTGTTAGGCGCAGCGTCATTTATTCTATCTAGTGTAGTAGCTAAGCCGCCACACAAAATGGGTCATTGCCGACAAAGTGTGCGTCCCCAGACAGTCCCTCTAGCTCGGATTACAACGTCTCCTGAGTGTCTCCGCTGAATGCATGCGCCGCCTTCGCCTTTGGCTTCACATGCCCCTTTGCCAATGGCTGTAATACATTTATATGTATGCAGGTATTGCATATTGTGCCCTGGCATTGAGCAGTACACAGGCAGGCACAACAGATTCAAAGCTTGGTTGCATTGGGGAAGTGGGATGCTTGACTCGGGTCGGTCGGGTCGGTCGGGTCTCATCTGGCAGCACTTGTACATACATAAGAATTTGCTTTCAGCTTGTCCACGGCACTGGGCATATAACACAACGCAACATAGCGCAACAACACACAACTCATTTGCAAATTCCACCGAAACACTGTTCCTCAGAATTTCAACGATCATTTAGAATTCAGTTTTGGATGTCTCTCTGTCTTTTCGCGTATCCCCTGCACAAGTCTCGGCAGTAGCCAGCCGCCAGCCAACCAGTCAGCTTAGTCAAGGGAGCAGCTTTTAGCCTGATGCGGAGTTGGAGCAGAAGGAACTAAAAGTTGCTTGGGCACAAGTTCGCTTGGATTTTGTTCGTTTGCTCGACCGTTTCATGGTGCATGATCGTGTTTGAGACGAGCCGCTTTTGAAGATGCGCCGCAAGTTGTTCGAGACCACCCAAGTTGACGTCGCGCCGTCGCTGCGAATGTTACGAAAGTTGGCAATGTTACAAAAGTGCGCATTAAGGATGTTGCGGCTAAGAAAAAAAAAGGGTGCCTTTGCTGCCGGTTTGCAGCCCAGCGAGCGATTCATCTGTGTATCTGGTTGTGCATCTTGTCTTTTGTGTGCGTTTGTCTGTCCGGTAGACAGCCGCAATAAAAGCGCAAATAAAGTCACAATTAGAGTTGAACTTGTGGGAACGTCCGACGTTCTTCTTGCTGCATTGTCAACAAAACTGTCACGAATATTCGAACGTATATACAACGCAAATGAGAGTGAAAACTTTGCTCTCTCTCTCGCTCTGCCTTTCCTTCTCCACAAAGGTAAACATTATTTTTACATCAATTTCATTTCATCTAAGAAATGTTCGTAGAATATCTATACCGATATTAAATTTGGTAGAGATTCCTTGTCGTTATGATGATCCTTTCAATTATGCTGCGCACCTTTACGTATGCTTCAATGTCAACCGATTCTTTGGAACATATACTTATTTAATAATTAGTCTTAATCGGTAAATCTTACCCAAGAAATGCAAGTTAATGAACAGGCACTATTCAAAGAGAAAAAAAAATATATCCACAATAAATCCACATTCTCGTAGTCTTGCAATATACTTTTATTCATATGATGTTAATTGTGTCGATATAATCCTACAATGAATATAACTAATACACAGAAGAAGCACTCCATTGCAACTGTTTTTTTATTTCAAATCCCCACCAATTGCAAAAAGGCATTCATTTTATTTAACACGATTTTTATCGAAACCACAGACAAGCAGGTCCCATTACCAATCACAGTTAATAATAATTTTTAACCTCATAATGTAGAGCTTTCGAAGCGACTGCCGCCAACCACGTCGTCGACATCATCATCTTTATTGATACAATCTGCGAGCATGGAAGCGAAGTAGTGCAGACACAATATCAACGGTAATGGAATCCTCGTGAACTGAGTGCCGGCAACCATAAATATAGCCAGTCAATTTAAAAATTATTTGACGCGGACACACTACTAGTTAAAAGTTATGCACACAGTTCAGCTTTCCCCTAATGTGCTGGCACTGAAACAGAAAAATAAACAAAATAATTTATTTTATAACTTTTTCAATTAAAAGATCATATTAAGGATTAAACTTCCTGCTTTCTTTGTAGATTTGATGCTTTGATCTTGTAGATTTACTTAAGGTTGTCTTAAGCACGCAGCAATGCTGGTAAGTTTGCGGTTCGAAAAAAAGTGTCGCAATTAAAAGTAAAGCCTGCTAATTAGTCAAGATTTAGGTAAATTAAAAATGTCTATGTTAATGTATTAGAAAATTAGATTTATTTTATTTTAAAGAAGACATCAAAACAAAAAAACAAAAAATTACTTTAATATTCTAAGACGAATAATTAAAAAATATAAGTAGAAAATAATATAAATACACCAATGGCGGGCAAACTTTTTATCTTTATGATTTAGTAACCTGAAGATGAAGAGAACAAAAGAGGTTAATAATTAAACTTAATAAATTGTCCCATAATACGGATTTACTTTATATTTACTTAGTTGGCATATTGTAAAAGCCAATAAGAAATAAGTGGACCTATTAAACCCCATCTAGGTTTAAAGCTCTCCCAAATGTCTAATGATCTGCAAATATTCCGGTTTTCCATGGTATACAAGCCTAGTAGCTTGTTGCTTTTACTGGAAAGTATCATACATTCGCATAGTATGACAATATAGGTTGCTTCCTCTATGCTACACTAACGCCAAGGTACATTCTGCGCTTTATCGGTCCACATCAGGTGGCCATGCAGCTTACAGTGTCCTGATATAATGCAGCAAAGTGGTGATATATTATATCATTATAAGGCACATGCACATACAGGACATTTTGAAGCACATTCTAAGGAGACGTTTGAATGTTAAGTTGTTTTGTTGTTGTTTTGGTGCCTTACCGAAAGTATTAAAATTCAAAATGGCTTCAAATTGTCCAAGCAAAAGGCATTGCCAATGCCAATATAATCAAGAATCCAATTAATACAAGTCCAAAGTCAATGCCTTAGAGTTGGAAAATTGACAGGGTGACGTTATCAGGCTGATAAGTACTCTGAGTTGGGCGCATTTGTTTAGCCAATTAGCTGAATTTTTCACAACTGCAAAAGGTTACCAGCAATGAGTAAATTATTTAGCCGTTGACGTTGAGTCAGCCAAGAAACTGAGAAGGCCGCGGGTTAAGGATTGCAGGGAGCGAAACAAACACAATGGTCCTTGCCATTCGTGCCGTACATAGTTGGCGCAGCATATTTATGTAGATAGTCATTTTGATTTTACGCTGTTATTGTTGTTGTTTTTATTGCCGTTGGTGTTGTTAGCGATACCGCCGACAGTCTGGAAGATGCCTGTCGACTACCGTGCCCTAGCGCACCTAATACTGCTGCTGGAAACTGGAGACCACACACGACGTTTTGCGTATTTTTTGCCACAAACGAGATTTAAATGAGTCGCAACGGCAGCACCAACAACTCTCTCACGATTCTGAATTTCAACGAAATCAACGCAAGGAAGTGCAGAAATAAATGGGGAAGGGTTTCAAGCCGCAGCGTGGAGGCGCTGCTCCGTTGATTCTACATTCGATTGCCTTTTGCGTTAATTCTACGCATACCACAGATACTTTTGGCACCTTAGCGCTGATTAAATGTACAGATGCACAGATGCACATACTCGTTTATATGGTAGAGACGATTGCACACCACGAGCCTGTTTAAGCGGCTTTTCGGAATTTTTATGTGATTTCCACTTTTAATTGTAACGCACCTAACCAGTGCTCATGCCCAGGACCACACACACACACACCGCTATTAACCAACAGCCATCCACACAATTAGGTAACATTTAAATGGGCAATCGACAGCGGTGTCAGTTCTTATATTGTACATAATCTGTACTTAACTCTTTTTAGGGTCTTATAAAGGGCTATTCAATATACGCAGTACAACTGAAGAATCTACCAATACAGAATAAAAGAAAGAAGAAAAATGTAACCGAATAAAGAAAAATACCTAATGAAAAATTGTTTGGCGGAGTGCCGCGACAGGTTGATTAACGCTCATGCTTATCATGCCTTGATAAGCACTGATGCAGTGGCACACATAGTATTAAAAGTGCCCCCTAAGATGCACAAAGCAGCAGGTTCCCCCTTTCGAGATCATTTGTGGTCATGTTAAAAGTGACACTAATGTCCTGTTGCTGTTGAAAGAAGCAAACGGATTTGGGATTGGTGCTGGCGGCATTTGCTGTCGGCATTTATTGAGTGTGTGCCAGCTCGTATGAGTCGTTTGCTGCTGCAGCGGTTGCTTATCGGATTGTTCCTAAATGGAAACCAACTTTAACACATGGACACACATACACATACGCACACACACACCCAGATGCCATCAATGAGCCATGCTTATTGTCTATTTTTTTCTCATAATTTACGATTAGACGCGTTATTTGTCAGCAGACCTGCTGCGGTCACCGCAATACACAATAGTCACAATAGCT
Source organism: Chymomyza procnemis (assembly GCA_035046065.1). Classification (NCBI taxonomy): domain Eukaryota; kingdom Metazoa; phylum Arthropoda; class Insecta; order Diptera; family Drosophilidae; genus Chymomyza; species Chymomyza procnemis. Next base: position 678,096 of record JAWNOJ010000023.1, on the reverse strand, counting down.
TGGGTTGAAACCGCATTTGGAACTGGAGCTACTAGTGGACTGGGGCTATTTGCCTATCAGAATCTTAGAGTGCATTCGTGTGTTTCATATTTCTTCGTCTGCCAGGAAAGTGCTGTAACATGTAATCTCGATATACCTCAAAAGGTCTGTGACGTGGACACAGTAAGGTGCACAGTGGCTGAAAGCTTACCTTATTTTTAGTACTATTAATTAAATATTATGATCAAATATTATTCTTACGAAAAAGTCTCTTATTTTATGAAAACAAATTTATTTAAACAAATAGCAATATGCAAGTAACTCCCCGTGCAGGGATTCCTGTACGATAATGTGCTCGGCACAATCGTTTTAAAAAATAATCCTTCCCCTTACCAATACGAATGATATGTGTTTTTTGATACACACTTTTTATTTTCTTCATTATAAATTTTTTTGTTTTTTTTTTACCAGCTTACCTGTGTATCTGTACCAATTGTCAAGCTAATCAAATAATATTCTTCGTAAGAGAGCACAGGTCAATAGTGCTTCGCGTCATTTTAAAATCTATTATACTCCGAAACAGTGTGGAATACAACTTTTTTAGGACCCTTGTGCATCGTTTAGTGATATTTCCTTATAGCAATCTGGTCTCGTATTTTCTATATGTTTTTCTTTTCAAGACCCCGAAAAATTTTTCTAATCCCATCTAGAACCTAAAAGTGCTTTCAAAAATTCCAGTAAATTATTTTTTAAAATATAAAAAATGGTCTCTTTAGATAAAAATAAAAACATTTGCTGTACCAACAAACTTTTTCTATTTAACTGTGAACAAATAAAGTTCAAATCGTTTGAACTTAAGAGAAATATTTGTAAAACTTCCGATTTAATTTCTAATTATGTACCCATATTGAAATTTATGAGTGGTTGCTTATCATAATCGTAACAGAAAATTTGAAAATTCGACGATTTTAGAACTTTTCAAAAAGTGCAAGCTGTAGAAAATTAAAATGTCAATTGGAAGGTTCAAGAACTGTTATAAAATTTAGCATATGGTCATATATATTGTTCAATTCCAATGATACCCGAAAAAAAACTTATCATTCAAGTGCGGACATTAAATTCAAGTTGTTTCCCAGTCAATTTTAATTTGGCTCAGAAAGTAAATAATCTATAATCGTACCATTACGTACAAAAACTCTTATATTTCAGCCTTGTTCATCTTTGTTTACTTTCTGATTACATTTATATGAGCAAAAAATAAGTTGTGGCCCACTGTAGCAGCTTTATATTTTAAATCGCGGCTATAACTTGTTATATTATTTGAAACGACAGCAGTTTGGCTTTGGCTTGTGAATTATTACCTAAAACTATTTACACCTCTGAGCGGCAATTGGCAAGTTTTCAGTTAGTTGCTTTGGTGTTTATTAGCCGCACTCAAGTTGGCTGACAGAAAGACGTGAGGCCACGGACAACTGGACATACACTTGTGTCCACCAAAGTGAAATGAAAGCGCAAAACGCGTTAATTTTCAGCCAATTGATGTGTTAAGCACTAACCAATGCACACAAATTACCATTACCATCAACGTAATCATCACCAACATCAGCATCAGCATCAGTATCATCGTCATCGTCATCGTACTTGTCCCAGTCAGCTGATTGAGTAAGCTGCACCTTATTGTGGCCAGCTACTATGTACGTGCTTATGAGCTTCGCTCTGCTTGACTGAGAAACCAACTTGGCAAGCTGCTAATCAGCGGCTCGCTTGACTGACTGATTGAATCGATTGGAATTGTCTACAAACTAGCAACTGACGGACGCTTACCGAGCATACCAGCCCCGCTATTTGCTCATGCTTAAAGAGATACTGCGCACACTACTATCCTATACATACAAACATACATAGTAGCCGTAGATAAACTACGAAAAAGATTGACTAGTAAAACGCTGCTAACTTTGCGTAAATATTTGCAATGCACTTAGCAGCGACACGGCCGTCCCCACTTAATCTCTAATGATTCCACTTTTCAATTTTCCACATTCGAAAGCTTCAATCAGCCGCGCAAGTGGCAATTACTGGGGAAGCAACAGTGGTTGGTTTGATGATGATCAACCGTTCGAGGAAGCGCGTACACTAAACGAGGTGATAATTCAATACTCTCAGGCAGTGAATTTCGCTTGCAATAATTAATGGCTTTTCCAGTACACCAGTAGACATGGTATAGTTGGGTTGAGTTGATCAAAAATCCGGCCATGCTAATTGAGGCATAGTGGTGTGACCACTGTACCATCACCAACCAATAGAATAAGCGAATTGTGCATTAAATTTATGGCATTCAGCCGCATTGGTGGAAATAAATAATTTATCCCAATCTGGCTACACAATCTAAGACAACAAATGCGCCGATCTATCTCGCGCCTGTTAACCAGAGGTAAGTGGGAAACCGTGTATTTCATTTTTGTGATTCTATAGAGTTGCACCATTTTAAGGGTCATATTTATGGCATAGGACTTTGGTATAGCTAATTATTTATTGCCTGATAAATAGAATACATTTTGATTTTGGCTTTATTCCCAAGAAATGTGTTTATATATATACATACTATACATATACGCGTAGGTATTGTGGCATTGTTATTAAAATGTTATTGGATTTCTCTCGCTTTCCTGCTGCGATCAAAAACTGATTTAGATTGTTCATCTCATTTTTCTACTACGCCTAACCCAAAGACACATAGATAGTATAAACATGTACATGTAATATGTAGGCATTCTATGTGTTGTGCTGCAACTTTGGACCAGTCGTCGTCGTACATCATTAGGCCAATTTGGAAGGTAGGTAATTTTATACGCAGTTGGGTGTCGTGATAAATGATTTTAATTTTCTTGTTCCATTTGGGTGCGCTACATTGACTTTATTTCTTTTTGGGATACTCGCATGTCGGACACCGGCAGACATAGACAGGCAACCAGCGGACAACAGACAGAACAAGCACATAAATTAGTTTTATTTTTCATTTTAGACATTTTCAACTCATTAAAATCAAGCGCACACAATGGCCAGCATCAGAATTAGAGGTAGTCATTATTATTATTTTTTTTTTTCTCTTTTTCAAACGAATTTTAGAAATGGCCGATTGGGCTACTTTGATGTCTTGCGCATCCAATCAAGGTGAACAGAACAAATACATAAGTTGATCTTAATTGGAAAGCAGAAGCATTACACTCTTTGCAGAGTCATGGCCATTCTATGCTCAAGGTCATTGCAAAACGCCAAAAGTGTGACTTTCCTAACTAAGATTTTCAACCTTGAACTAAAGTACTTTTACAGCTGCCACACGCCTGCCATTTAAATTATTGCCAGGAAAAACAAAGAAAAAGTGTGTACTATATTTAAAACAAATAAAAATTGACATTATGTTAACTTTATGTATGGCAAAAGCAAGGGCAAGCACAAACACAATGACATGGAAAATACTACCAAAACGCATTCAAGGACGGCCAAGATCGATTTACCTGTCCGAAAAGTCATTTACAGTTGCTGATGCAGCAGCTTGTGCTGAATGGGTCTGACCGCAAAATCATTTACAAAACGCTCTGCAACACAGAACCCTGCCGAACGCATATCCTGTGGCTCTGTTGCAAATTGCACAAAAATCGCATTGTGGCACTTGCTGTTTCCTTAGACCCTTCTCTGTTTCGTGTACTTATTTATTTTATTTTTTTCTTGCCTTCAAGGCTTGCGTCTAATCGAATTTAGGGATTTTGTTCTTAGTCATAAATCCATATATAACTATTTGTGTTTACAAACACAAACACCTTGCCTTAAGTCCTTGCTGTTGTTTCCTCTTTGGGGTTACCCACCCTCATACGCTGCCTTACGCAATCGAACAATCCGAAAACATTTTTAAAGTCTAATTAGCTTTCGACAAGAAGATGACTCTAAATCTGTCGCTTTCACTACTAATTTGGCGAACTAAAAGTAATCCAAACTCTTTTTTGACTATAATAGTAGAGTTTGCCACAAACCATAAAATAAGATATTAAACAATTTGGCTGAAAATCAACTTTAAGGCCAATTAACGCCTCTAAAGATTTAACAATCTCCACGCTGACAGCAGGCACAGCAAAGCAAATAAGCTTAGAAAAATTAACAAATTAGCCGAGAAACCAATTTGACGGCAGGCCAACAAACTGATTGGCTTGAAAATTAAGCAAATGAGCATATTACAGCTTTGTTTCAAATAAATTGTGTTGTAAAAAACAAAAAAAAAAATTATTTTAACGTTAACAAAATAAGTCAAGAAATAAGATGAAGAAAACCAGTCTGAGCTCGCAAATTAGATGAGATGATTTCGTGCGTTGCGTTGAAATTTTAAATGCTAATTTCTCACCATTCTGAGTCCAAAAATGATAAAGTCATAAAAATTATGACTATCGGTTTATGTCGCATTTTTGCAGCTATTATTTTTATTTTATTTTAATGTTTTTGTTTCGAATCAATTAGAGAAATGCCAAAAGGCAACAATTAATTTTAATTCATATACATTTATGAATTTATTCAAGCAAATCAATTATACAACAAGCTACAAATTCCTCACTCCAACAAGCAAAAATAAACCAGTTTTATTTCTTTTGATTGTTTTTGGTTGGGTTTTGTTTTTTACAATGTCTTTTTTTAATCTTTTATTTGCCATTAGTTAAGCACATTCGTGCATTTTATGCGTTGAAATTCACAACAACTTGGTAAATATAGTAGTCAAATTAATAATCAACAAGTTCATTAGCATTTAACCCTAAACGAAAATCACCAAAAATAAAAAAAAAAAAACTCGATAGCAAAATGGAAAAAATTAACTTTGTTACCAGCGGTTGTATTAAGCAACGAGTCAAATGAGCCATAGTTAAATATTAAAACGAATAACGTTTGCTACCTTTACAGCGGAAAACCCAATTAACCAAAAGTTTTCATCAAGCTTCTCTGCTGCAAACATATTCTAAGCCCAGAGGGAGAGAGAGACAGTGAGAGAGAGAGAGAGGGCAGGGAGAGTATGAGGGAATCGAAAGCAAGCGCCCCACACACAGTTTCACATGTCATTAATAACTGGCAGCAGACTGGCACTCAGCAAAGCACGCATTTATTTACGCATTTCCCGTGTAAAATATTCATTTTACATTTACCAACTCGAAACGTGGTAATATTCAGAAAACCATTTAACCCAGATGACCAATAATTAGCAGCCCGAAAGCGTGGAAGCTTCTTGAAGACGCCTTATGTACATAGTATGTCTGCATATGTATGTGTGTACACGCAATATGCTTAGGTATACAAATCGCTTGTCGAAAATGTTACTTTATTATTACTATTCCCTTTCTGCGTTTCGTGACCTAAATCATTAGAGCTGTACACTTGGCTTTAAAAACTTGTAAGCTTCATTTTCGTAATATTTGTTAATTCGTTTCTATTCTTCTTCAAAAATGTTTTAAGCAAAAAGTTCGTGCTTTAAGTCTTTTGTTTATGAATTATCTCCTTTTAGATAATGGCATCTTAAATAGTAGCCAGAAATAATACAAAAACAAAAAAAATTAATAATTAAAAGATAACAATGTGAAAGTGCACTTATCCTAAGCATTATGTGTTAGTTTTCTTTTTAACTAAAACTGCAATACGCTTGCCACAAAAGCATCTCTATGTACATACATCATATGTAGGTCTGCATGTGTTCCCGTACACACATGCATACACGATAGGCAGAGTTGAAAATAGTAATTAGCGCATTTAACCTGTCTAGAGCAAAAGCACTAAGACCGCACAACAACAATATCAACAAATATTCTCCAAATCTCAAATGTAATGATAAACAAACATAATAAAAATAATAATTGAAAATTGTGACCATAAAAGCGTAAATAAAATGAAAATCAACGAGGGCTGATTACACACACACAGGCACACAAATGAAGTAGCGGAAAATCAACATCTGCTTTTATTCCGACGGAGAAGCAGCCATTTCCATTTGTATGTGTTGCCAGTGAAAAAGAGAAAGACAGGCTGAATGAGTGCCGTGTGTGAGTGAGAGCAACGTGTGAGCAAGACAGCTAGATAAGCTTTAACTATTTTCGAACTAAAGGGGAACATGATTTCGAACATTTCACTTGCGTAAGTTACGAAACGGGCAAAACGGTTAAGTTCGAATGCATAATTCTGGCAAAATAAACTTTCAATAATTGTTAAACAATTTCGTTTTGTTTTTTTTTTTTAATTTATAAAATCAGTATTATGATGCATTGATATTCATCAGTAAGTATTACGCACAACATATCATTAAAAATAATACTTTGAAAACATAACTTTTATTTAAGCGGTTTATGGTAAAGTTCAATTAAGTGGCAAATAAGTGCTGTTTGTTATTAAATGCTCATTAAAAACGAATTGCTTTTGGTAAATTAAAAGTCAATCAATTTACAATTTTTTAAAATTCGTCAACAATCATTAATGTTAAATTTTCATCGTTATTCCACATTAACCTCGATAATGTTTTTGGGGCAGCGGTTAGTAAACAGTAAATCGATTTTTTTTGTGTACCTACATATGTATTTTATATTGCATATTTTTTGTATATGTATATCGCAGTAATCAAGTCAATTAATTATGTATATTTTTCAAGTACATGCAATAACTCTTCAAATTTAAACTTATATAATCTGTTTTATATCAACATCAAATATGGATATCTTCTTCTCTAACAGCTTCCCATCTATTAGCTTTTGCAATAATCTTCCACGTTGACATAGATTTATGTAGTTACCATACAATAATAGGCTGTAGTTATTTTAGTTACCCTATTTAGTTGTTGCACAAATTAAATCGTCACTGCCAAAAACAAAATCAACAAAACTAAATGCTAATTAAAAGAGGGCTCACAATTCAAGTGAATTGAATTACAAATGCCAAAGTAAACGAACCGATTCAAGTCAGCGCTGCGGCGCTTTTGTGTGTAAGCGAGATGGCCAGAGAATTGAAGTTGACAAATCAACTAACAAAACCAATATAGGCAGCCATTTTTTTTTTCAAAGTAGAGCAGCACAGCTACAGTTTGCGCTAGGCAACGCCCCTATTCCGCTATGTGTGCGAAAGCGAGCAAGTCTTTCGAAAATACTTACCGCGTGTGTGTGTATTGTGTGCAGCGAGCAAATAGCGACAAAGTTGTCAACCGCCTGACAGCTCCAGCGCGCATAATAAAGTCATATCGCGTCCCTAACAAGAAACAAGCTCCAACTTTGAGCTTCGTCTGTAGAACAGAGCGAGCAAGCGCGAGTAAGTTAAATAAAAATAAAAACACAGACACGATTCCCCAAAACTGGTTGGCGGCGCATATGTGTATATGTCGAAAGGGTGCTCACGTGAAGGAGCATAGTATGACGACAGTATGGCAGCGTTTGCATTGCGCCGTCGCCGTCATCAATAAGCTCTGGTCCAGCTTATCCCAGGCTGTGTCAGCTCTGCTCTCTTGTTACACTTGTCAGATGTTCGCGACTAGTTCACGCCGTATGTCACGAAACAATTTGCGCAGCTCATCGAACCAATATACGTCGTACTACAAACATACCTATGTATGTACATACATACATATATTCTTATACACATGTACACACATGTTCAGGAGTAAAACATTCTTGGCCAAGTTATTAATTGATAAACAGCAGTCAAACCAACATCATTGTCGTCTTCGTCTTCGTCACTGTCACTGTCACATTGACCGACAACGGTTCACTCGCTCGCACACCATCGTGCTGTTTCGCTTGCACTTGCTCTCTCTCGCTCTGTCTCTCTCTCCCTCTCCAGCTTACAGTCGAGTGCGTTGCGTTGCGAGTGCTAACAATTCAATTCGCTACAACAGCAGCAGCAGCAACAGCAGCAGAGCCTGTTCTCACTGATTGCTTTTGCTGCTGGCAGCCGGCACGTCGTCGCTTCGTCGCATACGGAGTCAGCTCTGATTAGTTAATTTAACTTTTTCACTCGCAGTGAACAGACGTGCGCGCAGTGACGTCGTAGTTGTCGGAAGAAACCGAGACACGACGAGTACAAGTATCACGAAATACGAATCTAGCAGCGTTCTTTATGTCAGAAGGCGCAACGTATTTCTCACAAGTGAAGTGTAACAGTTTTAAAATTAAAACAAATAACTCTACATTTATTTATACTCGAATATTAGACGTGTGTATGTGAGTGCGCGCGCGTTTTCATGAAAGTGCGAGAGAACTAGTGAGAAATTTTTCACAAGTTTAACGTTAACCCAAATGGCCCTAGAGGATCGTTCCAGTCCGCAATCAGCTCCGAGTCCACCAGGTTTTCCCCATTCGCCACAGCACGCACAGCTTCAGTACACACAGACGCATATACAAATTAGTCAATTGCCTATTCCCGAAAGTAATAGCGCAGCGCTCGATATGAGTCTGCAGCTTCAAATCTCAGGCACCCAGAGTCCAACGGTCCAACCCATTGCGGTAGCAGGAGCTCTAATGCCACACGCTACATCCCTTTATCAGCAACAGCAATTGCAGCATCTGCATCATTTGCAACAGCTACAGCAACTCCATCAGCAGCAATTGGCCAATGCCGGCGTGTTCCATCATCCAGCGGCATTCGATGCAGCTACTGCTGCAGCGGCTGCAGCTCATGCTGCCGCATTACAGCAGCGTTTGAGTTCGACCAGTTCACCCGGAGTACATTCAACACCATCATCAACACCCGCTTCAACTATGACAATTAAGGAGGAAGAAAACGATTCCACCATGGAAGATAGTTTTCAAAACCAAACAGGCACAACGGCCGGCACAAACACCGAGGATGAAGAGGAGGACGATATTGATGTGGACGACGTAGATGAACGTAGTGGCAATAATACAGACGCTACTAGGCGCATTCCGCCGCCGGCACATCAACAATCAGGCAAACCATCGTTAGCTTTCTCGATCTCAAATATACTTAGCGATCGCTTCGGTGCTGCCGATGCTGCCAAACAGAGTACTCAAACAAATTTTGAGACGCAAGCGGCAGCCGCCGCTGCCGCGGCAAGCATATTCCGACCCTTTGAAGCAAGTCGCGCATCTGCAGCCACACCCTCCGCCTTTACACGCGTTGATCTGTTGGAGTTCAGTCGCCAACAGCAAGCAGCTGCAGCCGCTGCTACGGCTGCAATGATGCTCGAGCGTGCCAATTTTCTTAACTGCTTTAACCCAGTTGCATACCCTCGTATTCATGAAGAGATTGTACAGAGCCGTCTGCGACGTAATGCAAGCAATAATGCAGTCCTAGCACCCAAAGTGACGGCAACCATGCATCAGATGACCGAACCAAGTACGGAAAAGTCAGCATTAGGCTCGCTTTGCAAAACAGTCTCACAAATTGGTCAAGCTCCAATGCCATTGGGCAGCGATAACGTCGTGGGTGTCTCGGTGAATACTAGTTGCAGCAGCAATACTGGTAACAATCTTGTTAGCCCGCCGCCAGCTTCCAATTCATCCACTGCTTCGACTACATCCACGGCAGCAACAGCAACTTCATCAGCCTGCTCGTCTGCATCAAGTTCGCTTAACTCCTCGCCCAGCAGTCGCCTGGCTAATAGTGCCAATAATGCAAGTAACAATCCCCAGCCCATACTGCCCGCGTCGGCTGTTAGCCGGGACTCGGGTATGGAGTCGTCAGACGACACACGCTCCGAATCGGGCTCTACAACTACCGATGGCGACAAGATGTGGCCAGCTTGGGTTTACTGTACGCGCTACAGTGATCGTCCTAGCTCAGGTTAGTAAACAAACCACAAGTCACAAAATCCATCTTTTTGCATTTAGCATAGCATAAATGTGGACCACCTTTACGTCATGCGACATATTGTGCGTGTGCCTTGCAATATGTTGCTTCTGCTATAAAATTGAAGGATACTAGGACAATTAGACAACAACAGAAAAAAAAAACAATTGCCGGCAATTTGCTTTTTCTTCTTCATCTTTACTACAATATATCTAAGGTTACACAGCCAGTCCTATCGGGATGATCAGTCAAAGACCAGTTAGGCAGCAAGGCCGCACGCAGTGCTCTGTTTGGACGCGCGCTGCTTTGAAGCTGACACTTTATGTGACAACATGTAGCGCAAGCGGCAATTGGGTTTGTTTGTTGCATCTCTTAATAGCCGACAACACTCAGGCAGCCGATGTAACAGCAGGGTCACAAGGAGCACTCCCTTGCGTAGGAGTCGAAAAAGGGAGAAGGTCAAACGCACTTATTAAAACACATACAATAAAAATAAACATATAGGAGTAATGGTGCTTCTGCATTTAAAATGCGCTGCCGATTGATGGCCACAGGCAAGGGAAGAAAAACATATGCCATTGTCTGGGATATACGTGTACGTAGATTGCTTTTGTGCAAGTGTTCGACTATGCGTTCTGATTTTTCCTTTTTTAAGTTTTCTTGGTTGTTTTTCTTTTTAGAAGGCTATTGCCGCTGCGCGTTAATTGACGAGTTAAGTGCTTTTTTATGAGTTGAAATGTTTTTTTAATATTGCTGACGACGTATGTGTGGAATCGGTTGTTGAAATTGTAATCCAACACAAATTCATAATTCATAGCTTTTAATTAATCAAGTTATCTAATCGGGCAGCAATTATTCAATTAATTTTGTATTAACAATGTGTTGGAAATTGCGAATAAATTTAGTTTTGTGAAAAGAACTTGAGCGACTTGAGCGATAGTTGATAGTTGTATGTATGTACATACCAAGTACTTTTGCTTTATCTTTGTTGATAAAGGGTGGGAGAGAAAGAGGGAGAGAGAGAGTTGTTAATTAAAACAAAATAAGACAAATTAATATTTTATTAAGTCATTTGACGGTATTAACAATATTTGGCATTTGTTGTTGTTTCAACTACAATATAAACAAGGTGCCAGCTGTTTGAAGCTGGTTGAGGGACTGTTCATAAATTATATTTTATTATAATAAAGAACTACAAATAAACCCCGAGACAGCTTTGTATTAATTAGTAAATAGTGAACGCTAGTCGCCCTCTTAGCCAGGAAACCTTACCAATTTGCCTAAAATATGCAAGACACACACGCAGACACACACACACACAGACGCACACTCTTACATTCACATTGTTTTGGACTCGTTGTGGTCAAAATGGCGACTTGCCAGCCCCACGATACTTTTAAGTTCGTTAGACGCTGAATAATATTTTTGACAGCTGACAAATTGGACACTTCCACACGCTTGCCGCTTACCAGCGGCTGTTTCCAAACAATGCCTACAATTTCTAAAGCAGATGCGAATAGTTGGTACTCTTTATAATGCGCAACATAAGCGTATGAAAGGAATGCAGAAACGATGCGTAATATGTTCTGTAAGCTGTAAGTCCTTCATACTATTGTTGGCTGTATAGTTCCGGCCTGGAATATTATGCAATTTTAATGATGGAAATTAATGTGGCATAATTAGGCTAGTTAAATTGTTACTATTACAAAAGATCGTTACTTAAGCGTGTTTTTCTCTTTGTGCTTACAGGACCCCGTTATCGTCGCCCCAAACAGCCAAAGGACAAGAACAACGATGAGAAGCGCCCACGCACGGCTTTTTCAAGTGAGCAATTGGCACGACTCAAGGTAAATATCAAGTCTCTATATATGTATACAGTTCGCTTCATTGCCAGCCACTCAGAAGTAATCTGTCTACCTATGCACGCTCAATTGACTCGCATATGGTGTTATCACAATTGCACCAAAATATTTACACACATTTCTGAAGGCCCCCTGTTGGGCTTTCAACATATCCTGCGTTGAATCTACTTAACGTAAACTCGCCAATTTGATATGGTCATATTTCATTTGTCCTACGCTCTGATAGTTTGTGTGTGTGTGTCTGTGCGATCTATTCATTTCAAGTTAACCGCAAATAATTGATTTGCCTTAGTTGGAATAGAAAAGGCGAAAGAAAATATACCTAGGCGAAACCGTGCCGTTTTGGTCCTTGTTGTAGTAATACACTATTGGCATTGTAAAATATGCATATGATTTTCAACTTTTCGCATTTTTGATTTTTTGTTTTTCTGGCTTGCAGCGTGAATTCAATGAGAATCGTTATCTCACCGAGCGTCGCCGCCAACAATTGAGCTCGGAACTGGGCCTGAACGAGGCGCAAATTAAAATCTGGTTCCAGAACAAACGCGCCAAGATTAAGAAATCAACTGGTTCCAAAAATCCACTCGCACTACAATTGATGGCGCAGGGTCTCTATAATCATACGACCGTGCCATTGACCAAAGAAGAAGAGGAGCTTGAGATGCGCATGAATGGCCAAATACCATAGGGGTTTTTCCCTCTTACAAGTGTTACTGTAATCTCTATGGCTCCCACAGTCTGTGCAATAAAAATTAACCTTTGCGATCAAAGTAGTACAAGGAAATATTTGGACCTTTATGAAAATAAAAAAAATGACAAAAAGCAAATGGTGCGGCGTACAAAAGTGTTCATGTGATATAATTGTAATGTAATCTATACTCTATGTTATTTATATAATTCAAATTTATATTTAGTACTACGTATCTCTCTGTATTATCTACCTTCAGATAGCTATCCATGCGTTTTCAGAATGTATTTTTTTCACTTATTCGCAAAAGTTTATTCAATATGTAGAGCTAATGGTTGTGTGCATATTATTAGAAAATTTCTCAATCTTGCTTCGAGTTCAGAAATTAATTAAATATTCCTTATAGAAAGCATATTATTATTTGACATAATAAATTTGATTCCTAAACCAATACAAATACATTTCTGCAAACAAAAATTGGTAGTTTACAAAGTTAGCATAATTATCATTTTATCTATTTATAAACCAACTATGTATAAAAAGTATTTCTAGCATTTAAGTTGAATAATAAAAAAATTCAAATGTTACTTGTGCATAATAATAATAATTGCTTCAAGAACCCCCTATTAATGCTTAACTATTTAAGAGCTACGAAACAGATGTGCAGCACATGCGAATTATGTGCTAAAATAAATTATACTAAAAAATTTAAAACTGAAAATGGTTTTTTGATTTAATATAAAACAAGGGAAAAATTATAGGGTGTACAGAGTAAGTTACACAATTTTGACATGTCCTGTAACAATATCGGTCATACTGAATGCATATGATAAAGGGTGATTTTTTAGAAACTTCTTTTTTTGAGGCAACTTTGTTTTAAAGCTGACGTTACCGTGCCTGATGTTATTAAGAAGCACTTTCAGCTTTGTCTTTTAACTTATTGTAAATTGGCTTACAAATTCATATCATTTCCCGGTAGCCGATTTCTGGTGTTACGAACGCAAGAATGAGCAGAAGTTCGAAATTTGGCAGAAGAATCGCATAAACTACCAAAGCAGCTTGAAATAGCCACTGTTTGGTGTGCATTTTAGTCCGATGGCTACATTATTACAATACGGAATTTAGTTATGAATGAGGTGTGCTGAAGTAGTATGCCTATAAACTATTTTTTTTGCCAAAACAGAAGGGAACGTTTTGGTTACCATGTAGTACCGCAGCCGGTCAATTAGCTACTTAACCAGGTGATTTAACGCTTCTAGACTGTTTTAAGTTTTGTTTTGTGGAGTAAAGTTAAGTTAAATACGGCGATATTTCCAGTGCAGTCGTGACCTACATTTACATTAAAATATCTTCAACTTTTAAATTATATACATTTTTCATACATTTTGTAAAAATTTAATGCTACTGCTAAAATTCGCAAAAACAGTGGATCATAAAATGTTACATTTTCCAAATTCATTCTTTACTCATGTGACTGGACTTTTCGGTGTCTCAGATCCGAATATTGCCGCCCTTTTAATTTTCGCCTTGACCTAAATTGGGTTCAAATATTGTTATTATTTATGATATCTTATAAGAAGGTATCTGCAAATATTATTGGCATATGACATATTAAGTATCGTCAAAAATTTGCGTTTTAGATTTTCTTCCGTTTTGTTTCTTTTTTAAAGGCAAAAAAATCGGAGTTGCTCAAATGGGTGCTGAACAGGTGCCGTTCTTCTAGGTAGCTTTCGAGTGAACTAGAGAATTGTTCCAATTGCAGGGCAGCGACAGCTTCGTGAATGTAAGATATTAACCAGTTTCATCAGCGAAAGGGGCAGTGGGATCCTTATTGTAGTGCACTCCTAACAAGTCGTACTTCTATTTGAATATATATAAATAAATGAAATGAAACGTAAATCAAATCAGTTATTTTGCCCAAGAACCCGTAATTGCTTATGATTGAAGACTAGAATACTATACCTATTTTTAACATAAGCACAAGTTTAACTGAATGGATCCACATTTAGAGCTTATGTAGTTAACTGATTATGATACGACTTGATTATTATGTGTAAATCAGCATGATTTGGTAAAGATAAGGATCAAAGGAAATGCATCAAATCGGTGTTCTGACCAATATGCTCGGTGTTATAATATATATATGAGTATTTGTATAGCGATTGGAAGCACTAAGCCACTTCCGCTTCCAATATTCTAGAAATTGTTTTATTTATTTATTTATATAATTAAGGGGTACAAATAAGTCCACTTGGCCTTAAGATTAAACACTTGAAAATGTTAAAATCAAATAATATTAAATGATAACGTGGAAAATAATATAAAACTAATACGTATCCATAGCCTGATGAGCGAATTTTTTATATATATATGATGGTTTAATTTTTCCTAGTTAAAGCATAACAACCGTAAGGAAAGTAAACCATATTTCCCAAAATCAAAGAATTAATATAAACATGCAACGCTTGACAGAACAAACCAATACTTTTTTCTGGTAACTTAGTTGTTCCAGTCCTAATTTGCTTAGAGATCCAAGCGTTCATGACAAAGAAACTAATAAACGGACAGGAGCTCAGATAGAGAAGATGCTCTGCTGAAAACGCAGAGTTAAACTTAAGAATCGGGCGGCCAATCATAGTCAATGATGTGCTGGATATCTCACTTAGCAAGCATGGCCCAGATTATCGAGTCTTGCTGAAAGTTTTGTGAAGTGGCCTTCAATCCTTCTCAGCCATCAGTAAAGTAATATTTAGCAGTAGTGGCCGTGGGTTCATGTGTAGTACACAGAGTAAGTCACACACTTTTCGGATTTTCAAGCCGTCCATTATTTTACTCTTCACCCTGATCATCACTTTGAGGGTCAATATACGTTTTACAAATCAGAACTATTTCTCAATCAATCTTGCTAACGTCAAAAAGATAAAAACTCTATAAATATATATAAGTGAAAAAATGTTCGGATGTAGAGCTGAAAAATCAAAAAAAAAAAAAAAAAACAGTGATTCAAAATAGTTTAATTCAAACTGGCTTCCACATAAAGAAATAAAATCAAAGGCGAATTCTGATTTGCTTCAACGATTGAATAGTCCCGTTTGACATCAAGTGCAAAGCTGTCGAGGACTACAGAATTTATTACGATTTAATATCACTCAAAAATACCAAATGTTCGTTTTAAAATGATAATGACGATTTAAAAAGCCTGCATATGATTTCAATGCAGTTGTATTTAGAATGACTGGCCGTTAATTTGTTGAAAATATGCGAACAAAAAGTGTAATTCCGTAATCAATTATGAAATATTCTATACTCTTATTTGAGCCGAAAAACCACCATATTTCGTATTCAAAAACTTCAATTTCCTAATGCGAAAATTGTGTAATTCGTTAATGTATTTTTAGGGAATTTTTTTGAATTTGCGATGTAGCACAAGTTATTATCACTTGTGTCTGTTTATTACCAGATTAAAATCTATAAAACCGCCAACCTGCGAATACAGAGTATAAAAGTTTAACAACAAAAATTGTTGTGATATGAAAGTGGAGCAGGGTGTATTAGGTTGAAGGAGGATGCAAATCTGCATCTGCATCTGACATTTACTGGCGCATTGATGTACGACTGGTTGTCTGGCCGCTGTGTCTCTGTTCGTAGTATGTAAGATATTTATGGATACCTTTTTAGCAGTTGGGTTGGCTAATTTGATGAGATCTTGGGATTCATTCAGTCAGTTAGTGAGTCAGTCAGTCAATCAGTCAGTCTAGTCTGTTGGACGACAAGTTGCTCGTTGGTATTGGCACAAAGTCAGCAAAAATAAATTGAATCCAAGCAAGCGCTAATTGCTCCACCAAATGCTCGACAAATATGTATGTAAAAAGAGTATAAATAAATAAAAACATTTATGTTTTGATATACTACATGTAAGTGGGTATGCTTAATACTCGTATGTGTGTGCATGCGCGCGTAATGGGTATTTGTGTACACATATGTATATATGGATGTATCTTTAATCAGACGTTTTATAGAGGCGCAAAACCATTTGCGCGCGTAATGAACCAGTTAGGGAACTTCCATTGCCATGAGCCGGAAATCGAGGAGCAACAAAATTTTGATCGTTGCTGCTTGTTGGATAGGTCTTTGCCAGAGCATTTTATCAAAGTAAAATTTCAACACTTCTAATTAGCAGAAATTACCAACTGACACAGTAAATTTCACTTTCAGACAGCGGAATTTCAATTACGCATACAATGTAGGGAAACTTGCTAGCGAATTTTTCCATTTGTCGCCCGCCTGCTATTAAAAAGCAACAAAATATCTTCTTCCCCATTTTCGTGATTTACGCACTTTGACGGCGGCAACAAGTAAAGTAAATCTTTTGCTGACGATCAAGCGAAAGGGGGCGCCCCATTTTTTTGAAATGGGGATGCGCGAAGATATGCATGTGGCCGACCATCCCAGAAAGAATCGGTACATTTTAAAAGCCCCATAGTAGCTAATTGCACTTTGGGTGGCGCAAAAGTAGTATACATATTACACTCTACATTTTGTTATACTATTAATTGCTAGGAGTACGACAAGATGTTTCCAATGCTGCTACCACAGCCACAATAAAAGCGTAGCAACAACGAATATGAGCGATAAACGATGTCGAAAGTGTTCGAGTTGTTTAATTTCTCGCCTTGAGATTTACCATTACCATTAACTGAATGCTGATGCCTAAACGAATCAGCGTCGGCATCAGAGTCACCAAGTGTAATGGCCAATTAGAGCTGCCACTTGTTTCCGCTTCGCTTTATCAATTGATTTACGATGCGAGTATAATATTTTTTTTTTTTTTGTATCTACATAAGTTTTGTAGACGCTTCTTCTGCGGCGTATTGCAATATAAAGGAGACTGCAATGAGTTCCATGGTATTTTTATGCTATTAAATGTTGTCTGATGTTATGTGATGTACGCCATTCCATGGGCAACATGATAGGCTAGACCGACCGACCGACCTGTGTTTGGCAGCGATTCCAAAGAAAGTGCACTCAATTATGACCATCTGACAGTTTTGTAAGAGCCCAGTCAAGTGCTCCATCTCGCTCTGGCGCTACATTAGAGTAATCGGTATAATGCGAAAAAACTAAAATAAAATAAACAACCATCCAGTCTGTGTCAGCCTAAACAAACATTCGGATGCTTGGCTAGACTTTCAGAAGAATTCAACGCCAACACATGCTACTTTGAATATAAGCCCGCGCAGCATCATCATAACCATTATTTCCTACCATTCCAACAACGTCATCATTATTATTATCATCATCATTATCTGTATAAAGACCAACATGATCATTATTCTCAAAACGAAACGTCAATTGTGTTTTTGTTGACTTTAAACATTTTCAGCGCAAAACACGGCACAAGCGCAACTCGATCCCGCACCCGATCCACTCTCAGACAATTCTCCAATTTAGTCGCCACAATGAAGCGCCGGGCGCTTAACGCTAGCAAATATTTGATTTGGCTAAGTATCTACTACATACTATTTATTTATTTATTTATTTGTACTTGTTTATGTAATGATTGTGTTACTAAGTTATTGTCTTTTGTTATACGATAATCTACGTTTACCTTCCCCATAAACACGCTAATTGGGTGTGTATGCCATCTCTTGCGTCTTTGTTTAGCTCAGTGTTAGGACCATTAGCATTAGCATTATATATACTGATAAATGCTCTCAATCAGGTGTTAATTAGTTCGAACAATCTAAGCCCATCATAATTATTAATGATTATAAATTTTGAATACTTTCAGTTGTCTCTTATTAGCATCATTGGGGTAAGTGACCATGGAAAGTATTTTCAAAATGGTCTAAAATAACTATCATTTAATATTCAAAATGATACCTGCAATTAATGACACATTGTTATGCCTCTATCTGTAAGCAAGCAAATCCTAGATTTAATTTTTTTATATCAAATTAATCCGCAAATAAAAGAATAAACCTCAATCAAATCACTTAATGCACCGGTTTCCTCAGTAGCATATTATACAGAAAGTGAAAAGTTTAAAATCCACTAACGAGCGAGATCTTAACATACAAAAAAATCGTCAATCAGCCAAATACGAAAATTTTGGAAAATTTAACAAAAATAGCTTTTTATCCATGTACCGATTATTTATAAACCGATCTCACCCTTGATCTTGAATATCTGGAGGCAAGTTTAAACTTGTGAGTTGTTTTAAAAATCAATAAAACAAAGTCAAAAATAATAAGCAAATCAATTATGGCTTCTATACTTGTTGATCAAGTATTGTTCAAGGAGTTCCTTCAATTATGTTATCTTTGTTTTATTTTCGCAGTAAACTTGGATACACACTTTATTTTTGTTAATATGAGAACCTTTGTATTTTAAAATAAAAAGCAAGAAGTGTTTTATATCTTTAATTTTTAAACTAGAAAGTAAATCGTAAAGAAAAAAACAGCGGTTTTTTAATTTTTATTTTTAATACATACATTAAGAAATCATAATAGATAATATATCTATATTGTGATTTAACATGTTTCAATTATCACCGCTAACCAGATGCAATTACACCAAAAACATTGAAAACCAAAAATTCTTCGAATCATTATGCTAGAGTTCGTTTTCTGAATCATAAACTTGACAGTTTCACTCTCTCCGCATGTATGAGCACCCAGATCTACGAGACTTTAGCAGTTCAATATTTAAAACTTTATCGTCGATATAGACTTTTTATATCAGTATACGTGAATTCATGGAAGTATCTTCCGTCTTTCCCGCAAAATGGCGTTTTTAGATGCAAAGGTTAAAGTTTTGATTTTCAACTTATGAGAGTGATGTGCCTAACATTAATGTATCATAAATGAACAAAATTTGTCAATTATAATAAAAGTTATAGGTAAAATTATGAAAATCCTCATTCATGCATATTTTAAAACGACCTGAGAGGTGACTTTCAGAAACATCCAAAACAAATTAAACCACAAAATGTAGCATTGCGTGCAGCCTTTCAATACATAAATAAATTTACATTGAAAATATGTAAGAAAATTTGTCTCTTATCATGCTATTCTTGGAGTTGTTGGAAAGACGCAAAACCTAAAAACACAAACACTACGTAATATAAATATAAAATATGTTAGCGTTCGGTGAAACTATTTGGGCTTGTGCAACAAAAATGTTGAGGTTTAATCTAAGCATTCTAAAAGATAGCCTCTTATTGCTCACCGAATTCGCCTCTCAATCGTGCTCCACATCACATGTTAGCCAATTCAAGCTCTTCCTTCAGCGTCTTTGAAAAAGTACGGTCCAATGATGCCACCACCCTATAATGTATACCAAGCAGTGACTTTTTCGGGATGCAATGTTAGCTCTTACAATCCGTCTGATTGCACTTTACTTCAAATGGGGAAAAATAGCTTAATCACGTATCCATTTAATCAGAAATGAGCACCTTACCATAGCTTACCGTACTTGAGCAACAAAGTAAAATGAGCATAAATTGTGATAATAAGAATTCAATGAATTGTAAGATCTGTTTAATTAAATGTCGATTCAGGATTAAATTATAGAACAAACTAAACTTAGGTTCAGTTAAATGCGTTTACTGGTCGAAAAAAATTGTTGGCAAAAATAAGTTCTCAACATAAATAGATTTATATAAATAATAGAACCTATTACTCTTAAAGTAAGAAATGTTCGGTTATTATTAAATCTTTATTAAACTTTTAAAAACAAATGTGCTTTATATCTTTATTCAAATGTGCAAAGCTACATCATGCTCTGATTGTGTCTTTCTAATGGTATATTCTACAAGGTTCAGTATTCTTCCTTATTGTAAACAATTACATTTAGTATACATATATATTAACAGTGTTTTTATATGAAATCGTACATACAAGGAGTACAACTTCGGTTAGATTACTTGAGTGTCTTTAATCTCCAGCATTGCCATCGAGACATACTGTTTTTTTTTGTAAGCAGACAGTCTATGCTCGAAAATCGTTTACACAAAATAATTTCCTTAAGCAATAAAAAAAAAAAAAAAAATGATTAGTTTGACCGAAAGGTCAAAGCAGCTGCAAGATTTGCTTTTCCGACGCCAAGGAATTGCTTCAACAGATTATTAATAAATATGCAACAAGCTTTCTTATAAAGCCATAAAATATTTAGCGACTAAACCAGTCGGTAAACACAACCTCGTCAACAGTATTGACTGTAAAGTGAAAAACGTGGCAGGAGAATTCGAGGGGTCTAAGAGAAAAGTTGAGATATTGCAAAAAATACATTAGCCGGCTTTACGAGCGACAACGATGATGGCAGCTACCCCATTGCTGATGCGAAGACAAATGATTGCAGCAATCCAAACAAGCGAAATGCAGCAGGTCCTCCAGACGGCGGTCGTTGATACAATGACAATATTTTAGCAATTGGATATGAAAAACAATAAGTTTTTGGATTTAACGATTCAAGCAAAGGGAACTTGGTTTTTGATGTTACTCAGATTTGGCTCAACGGAAACTTGTCATTTATCATTTGTTCAAATTTCATTATAACAAGTGATGTAGCTGAAGTTGTGTTCAAATTACTAACATCCCGCGAGGTAAAGCAAGTTGGCTTCTATATGAGATCATATATCATCATCGCACGTCTTCAGTATGGCTATGTGGGTGGGCGGAACCGAAAGCTGTAGCACAAATCGGGTTTAAATAATGATCTGTTTGAAACTTTAAATGATTATTTATATAACTGGTTAATTTGACTTAAGTGCCAACTGGGGCGAAGGGCTTGAGATTAGTTCAATTTTTTAAATAGTTTCGTATGAATTGATATATCAGTATAGGTATCACAGTCGTAGATTAGTGAGAAATGCATATAGATACTAAATCCATTCAGATTCATTGAGTTATGCCACAAGAGGAACAAAAAATGTGAAAGACATTGAGAAAATTTAACACATTGTTTTTTTTTAATAATAATAAAACCATTTACACTCGGCAAGCCCAATATTTATATGACGCCCAGATAGAAATGTTGAAGACTTGCCAAAGTATGATCAGTATGCCATCAGTCTGAGTATTGAGGGAATGCTTGGATATTAGAGATGGTGGTATTAGGCACATTAACCGAATTCTTTTTCGGGAGCTGCACTTTGGTTTTAGCTTATAGACGTTCCTAAGCACTTTGTTAAATTTGCCCGTTACTAACTCGCTCATGACGCCTAAGGAATTCGATTTTATTTTCATACGGTGGAACAAGCTTTTACCAATAGTATACCTTTTATATGTGCGTAATGCGGTTTTACTAACCTTTTTTTTCGAAAATTCGCTACAATTTGGTACATCAAATTTTTGCCACGTAAACATGGTCAAGAATATGCATCGCTGTAACTCCCAAAAACCAATTGTTTTGAATTCAAAAACAAAATCAGTTAACACAAACATGGGTTAATTGGTAAACTTCGTTCCTCCCACTGATGTGGGCAACCCTGGAGAAAGGTGCGCTGCCAGCCGAATATCCAAATATTTAACCATCCCACCCAATGCGCCAGACAGCCAACCAACGAACAATCATGCAATCGAATTTGGTATGAGACCCACCTTGCTCCCCTTACATAAAATAAACATTGTGTGCGAACGTTGTAAAATTTCAAATTAAAAACGTGATCCTAGCGCGAATTGGAAAGTAAATTATTTGATTCTGCACTTTTTTCAGCCAAAAAGTAAAAAACGAAAAAAAAAAAAAAAAAAATAAAAATTAAAAAAAAAACGAGTAAAAGAACGTAGGAAAGAAAACCCCACTCAAACCAAACTGTGTGGGCCTTGCCTCCCCCAACGAGAAGTTTCCACGCTAACATGACAGACAGGCGAAAGTGCTGAAAATCTCAATAAAGCAAACAAAAAGGAAAGCACTGCCGACTGCAGCTCAAGTTAAAACTGCTGAACATTGGCGCTATAAAACGGACGTGCCAGCACCACGGCGGAAAATGTGATGAAAATTGTGTGGCAATCGGTGACGACAGCGTCGGTGGCAGCGACTTGGTTATCTCTCCATTCATGTGCTTCCCCAGAAAGTCGAGCACAACTACACGGATACGTACGGAGCAGTCCCAACGCCAAACAGTTTTATCTTTGTTCGTGCAGCACTTTAAGCACGAAGTGTTGCCATAATTCAAACGCAGGCAGGCCACTGTGCAGTGTGCCCTGTGCATTCGGCACTGTGCAGTGTGTGTGTCTGCCCATGTGCGTAATACAACAGTTACAGTATGTGTGTGTATGTGTGGTTTATGTGCATGTGTATTTGTGCACTGTCCATTCACACGGAAACGGAAACGAGCAGCAAGGGTAACAGTAACAGCACAGTGGGTTCCCGAAACGAGCTGAATCGGGCACCACTGTGCCATGGCGTCCATGAGGGCGACATCGTCAGCAGAACAGAACGGAGCAGAACTGTGCTGCGACGCCTTAATTGAAGTCCAAATTGAGCTTTTGGCGCGTTTTCGCTTTTGACTTTATTTTTTATTTGTTTCGTGTAAAGAAGAAAAATGGCGCTACTACTAAAAATCGCTGTACTCTATAAGCTATATAAGACTTAATGGATGGATTGTTGCAGGAGCCGCATGTTTGGTAATAGCTTACCCAGCATTGGCAGAGTTATCATATACTTTTTTCTTTAACATTGAATTAGTGGACGAAGTTGAAGCAGCGACTTGTAGTACGCTCTCTCTCTCTCTCTAACGGCAAAAGCGCCATCGATAAGGTTTTCACTCTTGTACTGTACAGTACAAGTACACGCATTGTCATTGCAATATATGCAATATATTTTTACATTAAGCAGTCGTCAGATACTCGATATTTTCCCATCAAGCCCTTGTTTATCCATGATTGAATTCGCTTATGCTTCTGATGGCGTCAGGCATCTTGAGTTATAATTTGGGACTTCTGCACCGCTGTGGTCTTTAACACGGAAAGCCCTCATTTTTGATATATCTTTAAGGTACACAAGTTGTGACTCAGGCTTATTGCGATGTTAAGGTTTTCTAAATTGGAAAAATTGAAACCCGACACATATTAGTACATCCAGTATTTGACCTATGCCCGCCCATATGAAATCCTTGATATCGGAGATCATAAGACATAATCTCCAAACTAACCTATTTGATATGCATGTTTTTGCAGTAGATGCAGTTTGCCGAATCTTGTCGATATCTTCCATATTTCTCCGCTGTACAGTTTTGCGGTTTACAGCCAAGCCGTTTAACATTCTGACTTGACTGACATGAGTTCCGTATATTATGTACAAATTGTACCTCGTTTTTCTTATAAATTTCTTCAAGACTTCATTTTACGTAACTACGGAATCAAGTGGTTGTGAATCATACAATTTGATTAGATTATTTAAAGGAGCTTCCGATCCATTACAATAGATTAACGTTGATTCATCTAACACCTCTGAACATTGGGTGTTGCAATTTGTCTTACTTACAGCAACTTGTGTGTCGTGTTTTTCATCGTCATTATTATTATTATATTATATTATATTATATTATATTATATTATATTATATTATATTCGAAATTTTCCGATCTTTTAAGCATTATAAGGCGCCTTAACAAAAAAATGTAATTATATTATTCATGTGAAAAATAGGCAGAAATGTAATTGCTCAATAATAAAAATATACAGGGTATTCTGCTGTTGGACCTCGCCTTGAATGTTTTACCGTTTTGAAATGATAAGCTATAAAGATTTTCAAGATCGCTTTCACAATAATTGTGCGGATTTAAAATTATAAAAGTAAAGAGAGCAAGTATTTTGGTTTTGGTTTGGTTTTTGGTTCTTCGAAGCTGTTTCTTACATTGTGTAAGTTTTCGCAGCCTATTTTAGACAATTTGTTATTATTTATTAAAAATATAACGCCAATGAGTTTAAGAGCGAAAAGGAAGTGGTGGTATACTGTTTTTTTTTTATTATTTATTTTTATTAATTGCCATATAACAAGCCACCTTAAGTTATTGACTGTCGCAAAAGGATTCCCAAAGGGGAGAATTTTGAAAATCCGTCAAAGACGCGACTCGACTCACGAGATGCGAATTATGTGCTTTTACATAAGAAGCAACACATCTGGCTTGTATACACGTAAAATTGGGCTTAAAATCTGCTAAATTAAAGACAACGAGTTGGAAAAAACATTAAAAAATTCAATTTCTGCCCAATAATAACAGATGTATTCTTTTGTATGTTGGTGAAATAATATGTTTATTTCAAAATAAAAACTTTCAGGAAACCTTACATTCCATCTTAAATGTTTTATATAAAAAAAAACACTCAATGACTTTTAACAAATATGTTTTCCAATCGTATCTAGATATTAACGTTTATTAAAGTTAAATGGAATTACAAATTTAATTGCATTTCCAGATGCAAAGTTAATACCAGTATAGACAATATAATAATCCTTTTCAAAATAAAATTCATATCGAATTTCAATTCATGGATATCTATATATGATTGTATGATGGTAGGTCATTATGCATGTTATTTTTTTACCCCAAAAAAATAAATAAATAAATAAAACACAATATAAATGGAGTCTTAGGCTTGAAACAAAAAAAGTATAGTATAATTTTTCATTAATAATTTTTAATTTACCTGGTTGAATAATAATAATTCTTTTTGTTTTAAATAGTTTCCAAATGCAAAAGTCCTTTACACAAATTTGACTATTCTTTAATTGCTCCATTGTTAAGTATGAGCATATCTTCATTAATAAATGTTCGAAAAGGACAAGGACGTACAGTTTGCAGCCGAATCCCAATGGCGGTGTTTCTAATTAAACCTTCGACTATGTTATCGCCACACTACCAACCCTTAATTATTTAAAAAACAAATGTAATGCCACACAATACAATTCTTTTGCAACAATCCCATTTCTGTCGTCAACCGGTTAAATGTATTATGTTCGGCTATTTAGTTCCGAAATCACGTAAAGTCAAATATTGAAGTAGTTTATTGGCAAGGGCAGGAGAAATTTTGAACGTCATTAAATAAAACTTTCTTAAACCTCCTGATTTTTTTTATAGTTTAGACACGCTGCTGTAAGTACCAATTATGCTCTGCCAAGTTTCAAGTCAAATACGCAGGACTACGGGAAATCAGTGAGAGATATCAACATGATTAGCAACAAAAACGACACGGACTGAATTTTGTTAATTTTCAACTACGACAACGTCAAGTGAAAAATGGTCGTGGTCGAACCGTAGTGAGCCGGCGTAAACGATGGCCAAGCCAGGATTGACGGCCAGGAAGGTTTTGCCGTGGGATTGGCAGGGAATTTTCTACTACCAGCTGTTCCCATACGGTAAAACTCAGAACTGCACTGTAAACAATTGGATTGCCTGAAGCAACCCATCACCCAGAAGCGGCCTGTTCAGGCCAATAGGAGAGGAATTGTATTCAGTCAGGACAACACTAGGCCACATACATTGATAATGACTCGCCAGAAGTTCCGGGAGTTTGGTTGGGAGGTACTATGCATCCACTTTATTGTACGGACCTGGCACCAAATGATTACCATCCGTTCCTGTCCATGACGAACAATTTTGCTGGTGAAAAATTCGCTTCAAGAGTATTGTGAAAATCGACTGCCTCAATGAATGAGGGTTTCTATGGGAGAGGTATAATAAAATTACCATAAAATTGGTGACAGGTTATCGAAGAATGCAGCGCATATTTGACCTAAATCGGATCATTCTAACTATTGTAATAAAAGCCTTAAATTTCATGCTAAAATAATGGATTTCTACCTCATCAAGTCCATCCGCATCAAGCATATGTTATAGTCGAATTATTCACATATTTATATGTATGCGAATTAGTAGGGATATATCTAATAAATAAAGTTATTCTCTTAGACAATTCAGTTCTCTTAAAATGTTCATATCAAGTTGTAAGTGCATGTTGCATTGCCGTTGTTGACTGACCAAACCGATTACTTATGTTGCTAAACGCAGGTTTACTTTAGTGCAATTTAATGAAGCACCACAAGCCTCAAAACAACCATGCAGACGATGATGATTGCAGTCAACCAGTTGGGCAGTCGGACGACTGCAGCCGCCTCCAGCAACTTTGGAAGCTGCTTGTAGCGCATCATTTGCAACGTAGCTGCTTCGTGTGTGGTCCCAAACGTGGCAATGTCTTCGTTTGGCCCTGCTCTTGGTTCAGTCAGTGAGTCGTTGGTTGCTCTTAGCTTTATTCGAAGAGCAAATTTAAAGTACGATATGAAAGGCAATACGATTGGTTCAGTAACTGGTTGGAGATAAAGCCAGTAAAGTTTAGCACTTATTTGGAAGATTGCGGATATTTTGACAGATTCGGATTTCGATAGCATTTTCAATAAATGATTAACATTATTAACGCAAGTTTTTAAGTTAATAGGTGAGTTAATGAGCTTCAATTGTCTTAAAATTATGACAAGTTATCTGGAAAGCTGACTCTTGTAAAAGAATGCCCGAATGGAAGAAAAATCATCTCAAAATATTAACGTATTAGTCTGTAAAGTTCTTAAAATAAGAATTTTTAAAGCAATCTGCA
Organism: Chymomyza procnemis; assembly: GCA_035046065.1. NCBI lineage: Eukaryota > Metazoa > Arthropoda > Insecta > Diptera > Drosophilidae > Chymomyza > Chymomyza procnemis. Next base: position 651,160 of record JAWNOJ010000023.1, on the reverse strand, counting down.
TTTGAAGGCCGGTGGATGGGTGGACTCAGTCCAGATGCATAGTTTTCTAAAAAGCTCATATTCATAGGAAAAAGCGCCGAAAATCTATAGCCCCCCTTGTATTTAGATAACTTACTGGATGCGCTAAATGGTCAAAATTTTCAATTCGCACGTATATATTAATCACTCCTAATGGACTGCAATTGAATTTCAAGTAATCATCGAGTGCCTTAACTTGGGGCGCTCTTTGGTTAATGGCCGCGCTTGCCGACACTCACCTCAGTCGCAACTACAGTCAGTTTGTGCTTGGTTCTTGGCGCTGGCTCTTAAGCCAAATTCAACTTGGGTGGTCCAGATGCCGTGTTGTCTGTGGCATAGCTTGTTGCTTTTATTGTGAGATGTTTCAAGTTGCATGTATTAGCTGTGCTGTATGTATGGGTTGTTTCCGTTTTTTTTTTTGCTCTTGGTAACTCTGTCTGTGGATACTGTTGCAATGATTTTAGAACCAAAGCAAAGGGTAAGCAATGATGCATGGTTAAGCATAGGTGAGGTTTTCCTTCTTATCAAACTTCCTAAAACTTTAATTATTCCGGCAACGATTTAAATCAAAAATTAAGGCTCTATTATATATGTGTAAATTGATGACTTTTCTCCTAAATCATGATATTCGTTGTTTATATTTAATTAATTTTCGTTCATATTGTATATTTCGTGGAAAGATGGTCACATCTTTGAAGCAAGAAAATATGCTCAGCGACACAGTAGCCAGTTGGTCATTGCGCATTTGATGAGGATCATTAGTTAAGCGTCGAAATTCCTCGTAAAGCGACACACACCAACTCACATCACCTGCACAAATTTAAACTTCTTTTGGGACACCGCTGAATTTACTTTAGGGAGCGAATGCGCCGATGACTGTAATGATGATGGTCGATTGATGATGACAACGGTGTGGAACATTAAATGCTGAAGGTGGTTGAATTGGAACACTACAGAGCTGCTGTTTAAAAGTTAAAACAAAAAAAAAGAAAAATAAGAAAAAATTATCTTCACTAACTTTAACCACATTCGCGTTATTCATTGTCAATGCAGCACTCTTAAAATACTGCCCATGTGCATAAGAAGAAGAGTATCCGTATAAAATTGGTCGACAAAAAACTGAGTGGACAGGCTAACATGATCACAACCTAGTTGCGGTTGCAGTTACAGTTCCCTTGACGCTGATTGTAAGTACATTGCTGGGATCCTAATTAACAAGACCGTTTAAAACTAGACCACCCTGCTGGTCCAATGCTGGTCAAGACTGGAGCAACACTGCATAAGTCATGGAAAAAATATTGCATAAGGCAAAAGCAGCGTCTACTCTTGGCACGCTGCTGTTGCCAGCTTGTGCAAGTAATTTGGTTGCGCAGGTGTCAGTCTGTGAAGGATCGTTCGTATGGTATTCTTAGGAATGGTGTTCTTAGGTAAAAGAATCCCAAATTTAAATTAGCATATTAAACACCTTAGAAGTTAAGAGTTTTAACTGACCAAGAGCGGCAAAATAAATCTATAATGATTATTATTTAGAGTTAATATTTTCGGAAACGATTACGACCGATCTGAAGTAAATTCGAGTTTATAAATGTAAAGTGTCAAGTGTCAAGGATTCTTGAAAAATAGCGGCCAATTATAACTTCCTCATGAAACACATAGTTTTAAAGCGGCACATTTTTAACTTTCTTGGGTATATTAATCAGCGGCTTATCTTGCCGCTGCAATTAAATCCTTGAGCCGGGTAACAAGCGCCTGCACTTAGGCTTGGCTTGGTTCAAATCGTTCTACAGATTTGGGATGACCGATAGTATTAGACAGCAATGCATCAAACGGTAGTGTTTAATTAATCTCCATCCGTGAAGTGAGTCACAGTTTTTTTTTGGGGTTCAATGCATTTTGGAAGAGTACCAAATGTATAGCAACAAATCAATTTCGTGTTTAATCTAATTGATTGATCAATTCCAATTTAACTTACTATTGCTTACAGTATTGACTGCTCCATGCAAAAAAAAAGAGTAGTTGTGTCCACACCTTGACCGCGTGGTCTGCGGTTCCATAGTCTCGCACAATAGCAAACCAAAAGAGTGTCTTTGCTCCAGATTTCATGGCAACATGCAGTGTGGTCCACACAATTGAGCCATCAGCATCAATGACCACCATATGAAATCAAAAAGACCATCAACAAAAGCAACAATACCTTAAAAAACTGCCAACGTTTATTAACCCAAACAAAAGGAGTGGTCCACACCAGCACTCAAGTGCCAAAACATGACAAGGCATAAGATCGAAAAGTGAACGATACAAAACAGATTGAACCTGCAATACGTGTGGCCTGCATAAGCAGACCACCGCCGCCAAGAAGAAGCGCCTCCAAAGTACCAAGAATAAGGCACTCAACGGCTTAAGTGTGCGCTAAAGTGATTACACATATACACGTACGCAAACATTTAATCTTTGTTATTTCTGTAGTGGTCTCCCCAAAAAAAATCAGAACATTAAAAGGTCGCACGATCATCAACAGGAATCTTTGCAGTGCCCAACGCCAGCTGCTGCTGCTGCTGCTGCCTCTTAATTTGACACAAAACAAGATCAAATGTCACTTATCATAACTATGCACGTTGACGAACTCGCTCTCTCTTCGTTGCTCGGTCCTATATCGACATTCTACTTGGGCTACAAGAGTTTAAACACGGTTCCAGGCACGTATGCTGAATTGTATATGTAATACTTGGTTATTCTTTTGGAGTTTCTCTTGATCGCATTTTAATATGCAAGCGCGCATACGATAACCTCCAGAGCGACAAGAACCTTGTTTTGCTCAATATCCCGAGCTCCAAATTGTGTCGAAGCGACAACTGCGGTCTGCGTTCATTCTCTTTGCCCGTCTAATGCACAAGACGCCTAATGCATAATTGATGCGTATACGTTTCCTCCTTCATAATTTTTGGGGACATTTCCTTTAAAACCGTCAACAACTTTACTTTGCATTGGCTGTCGATTTATGGCTTTTAATTTGTATGTCTGACTTGCAGCTACTTGGTGATAAATTCGACCACCAACAGTGGAGGCTACTGTTCGGGGCACCTCATAGGCCTTTTGTTTCCAACGTAAATAAATACCCCGCCAAGGATGTCGGAATTAGTTTTGTGTCCCCTAGATAGTTATTGGGTTACTCATTATGCCTATTTTATTTTTTATTATTTAATTATGTTCTTTAACCTTCTGTCCACGAGCGTTTAACCAACATAATTTGCTTTTTCTTTCTATTTCATAACTTTTACCATTCCGCCGTGTGCAGGTGAGAGATGAGGTATTTGGCATCAATTTGAATGACCCATGAAGACTTCCAGGAAATATAATAATGTGCCTCATTTCATGCATTTCTCTTCTGGCTGCTACTGCTTCTGTCGCGTTGGTCAAACCTAGGCTCTTTTTTTATATTGCCTTTGTACATGGTTAAATTTCTTTTATCTTTCAGAATTTGAGAAAAAATACTAAACCGTAAAAATATATCAATCATACATGAATTCGATCAATTTCTATTTTGACAGTTCTCCTCTCAAGGGAGTCGAAGTGTGTGTGATCTTTGTTGGGCAAGCCTTTCACCTTAACCAAAGGGCCAATTGTAAGGCAGACATTATTACTGACTAATATTGGAGTACGCAGAGGTTGAGAAAATGAAAGAATATTTCCAAAAGTAACTTATGTTAGACACCAAAGATAAAAGGTTGCAGGTTCCTGCAATATTGGATTTATTTTATACTTAATATTTGATTACAAAGCCATATAAAAATCAGCACTTAAGAGACTAACATATGTTGGTATCCCTTGTGACAGTTTCATGAGACTTCAAATGTCGTTCTGCATTACGTGTTAATAGCTGTCCTCGTAGCTGACATGCGAGTCTAATCAAGTTAATACAAAAGGGTTGCCCGTGAGTCCTGCCCTGCAGAACTACACTGCTGCTGCGCATTGATACAATTAAAATTTCTTTGTGTCAATGCTGAAAATGTGCCGTGAAAATGCAATATTAGGGTTGGGCTGCTGTCGTCAGACATTGCGTTAACGATGCCAACCAATTACGTATTCCTTTTCGCTTTCTGGAAAACTATATTTTATAGTCATCTTAAGTTTAATCCAATAAAAGGGAAAGCTATTTGTGAGCCATAAAGTTATTAACTAACTAACCGACCAGCTGGACGAAGTTCTGCCGTATAAGCGCATGGCATACCATGACATTACAACATAATTTGTGGAGTGCCCTCATGCCAGAAACTAAAACTTAGTTCAGGTATCGAAGGTGCTCATAGGGACGTTTGTTAGCCAAACGCGTACTACCACAAATGCTTTGTTTTGCATGTTAACAAGATACTTCCGGCCAGAAACTCAACGCCATTCGTTGGTGTTGTACACAGTTATGTTCTAGTGCTATGTCGTTATGGTAATGGAGTAAAAGGCTATAATATGATTGTATGCAGTGGATAAGTCACATTTTCATTTGTCATAACAGTAATGGAATATTTTTATAGCGTAATTAGCCCAATCCAACTGATATACTTACACATGTTTGTCGGAGAACACAGTATTGGTGTATTAAGAACTTTACGATTTCTTTCGATGCATTTCATTTGTATTTAAATTATTTAAATTCAAAGGATACAAATTCGTTTTCGTTATGACGAACGATTCATACACATTTTCCTAAGAAACTCGCCCATTTTTAAGAATGCTCAATAGTGCAAATTATAGATTATTGCAGCACGATCGCTTATACCTTAACATGCTTTACTAACCATTCAAGGGAATGCTTGGACACTTGTCAACTAAAACAAAGCGACTATATTAGCTTCTTTGCAGACAACATTAAACTCAACGTTCAGTTTGAGATAAGCATCTTCTTGATGCCACCAGACATTCGACCGTCTTTTCGATGGATCAGCGATATTCAAGCGGATATTTTTCTCAAACATAGAATTAGAGTGAGGTAACTTCCGACTCAACGACTGTCTACTATTGCAAATCTATTCACTTTATTAAAAAGGGTAGTACCACACTGTCATTCTTCCGGATAAGCAGGATAATAAACTTTCAAGCTTCAAACTAGAGAAAAATGCGAAATTTTTGGGAATCATGTGGTTATTCCATAGAGAACTTCTTTTGTTCCTGTGAAACCCTGATGAGTAACAAGGAAATTCACTTGGAAAATTATTTTATCCATAATCCTAGATACCAAAAGCCCTAAAAAGATTGAAAAAAAAAACAATCAGTGAGTGAATGGGCCGTTCCTTTCGCCCCAGTGTTCTGATCCGCTCAGGAAAGTTTTTCTTGGCTATTCTATTTTTACACTGTGAACAATCAAAGTTCTGATTGTACTCGATGAATGATCATTAAATGTGCTAAATTACGTGCAACCATTAGTGTTGCAAAAAGCACATCAAAATCTGTTGTAAAGATTTCTCGTCGCTTTGCTATGTCAGCGCCAGCGTCAAGTAAGTATACTTAGCAGATAAGAACATCATGAACCAATGTTTATCGCCTGGGCAATGAATGTCAAAGACAAAGATCTTTCCATGTGATTATAGCAAGGTGGGTGGGCTCTAATATGATGCAGACACATGCTACGAACTCTTTATTACTCGTGCCTAACTACACCCACATGCCGATTTGCCTGCGTTTTCCTCCATAGATTAGAATGCAAAAAGAGACGTTCAAATCTATTAAGTCGGAATTTATTTTTCGCAAAGAAGGTATTGTTCCGCGCACGAATTTTATGTTCGGATTGGAACAACTTGAACGTTTTCTTTGTAACTTGGTGTTTCATTAATAATCCACAGTTAAAAACAAAAAGCGGACACATCATAAATCTTGTGTCGCATAATTACAGTTAAAATTTATAAGCTTATCTCTTAGCCGCAAATTTATTAGCGTGTTACAACAGCAGTCGCAGCAACAACCACAGCAACCACAACACCAACAACAAGAAGGACTGTGACAGCGACCGCGATGGCTATGCTGCAGTTCGTCAAGTCTGGCGGGGACGGCGAAATGTGAAGAAATGTGGTATGCAAGGGAACACAAGGGGTTAAGCCAGTATGACCAAGTCAAGACTGCCGCCTATTATGGCCAAGTATCGAAAATGTGTATTTAAAACGGCGTGAAAAACAATTTGTTGCCAATTTTATGACATCTTGCGTGCAACAACTCATCCAAGAGATGAGCTGAGCGCGGCAAGTGTATGGACAATTTCATTTGAAGTCTGAGTAACCGTGACTGGTGAACTATAGCCAAAGAGGGCTTGTATATTGGTGTTATTGTGGCTGTACCAAAAGTGGTACTAAGTGTCAACCCCATAGATTTATGCGTACTGTCCGTTTCGGCTTTCTTAGGCCGGAGCATGAGCGCATTTCGTAAAGGCACTGGGCAGCCCAGCAAGCTGCCGAACATTAATCATTCGGGAGCATTTTGTGGCATCCATGGCAACACAGGCACAATTATACACACACATGTACAGGAACTGGTTGCTGCAGTGACAACTAAAGCGGTAACATTCTATGCGTTTTAATATCTCGCAAAGCTATGGAGCTTACTAGCAGCAGGATAAATAAACGATCGCAAGGTATTTGAATGGGCTTTTTATGGTCACATTTATTGAATTTATAATGTAATATACTCACACCATTTGGCGGGGTTTTGTTAATTTTGCGTCAAGTTCCATTTCAGGCGACCTCATCGCATCATGCAAAAACAACCGCCTGTGACTCATTTGACTCGGTCTTATCTTCTATACGAGGACCAATAAAAAATTATGCTTAAACAAAATACTTGACTATAAATTTAACAAAATATTACGAAACTTAAATTGGATTTTTATGAAGTTATCAACAATGGAGCGCGTGCCATAAAAACTCACTTAAAAAGGTTGCCACATGCAAAATAAAAAGAACAAATAAAGATATATTATATTTTTTTTACACCCACGCTCGATACTAAATCGCAATATCAATACGCATATATCCGTGAAGAAGCCTCACTCCAGGGCTGCAGACGCACAAATATTTTATTCGGGATACCCACGGCAAGTAATTATGATAATTATTTTATATATATATGTCATTACAATTATAATGAGCATTTCCGAAGGACGGAGGACTTAAAATATCTCAGAACATTAGAGAATATGTTTCAGGGTAGAAGACACATTTTGAAGTTGATCCTTTTCAATTGTATGCATGAAGAAAAAGTACGTCAAAGGTCTAAATCTGTGATGGGCGAAACTCATACTAGCAAACACTTGTTAATATTGTTATCACTGATCGTCGGAGCAACCCGATGCCCGATGGAGCAACAGACCCCAAATCCAAGTCGTTTTACATAGATAGTATTGTAGTTAGCTGGATTACTGAACCAATAAACTGCTATAAATGGCTCATGGCTTACTAAGTCAACTTCACTCTAAGGAACAGTAAGTTTAGAAGCGATATTTTGCATAGATTGTACAATAGTTACGATTAGTCCACACATCGTGTATATTGTAAAATAGATATCAAAAATCTCATTATATAAAATCTCGCTATATAAATTCGCAACTTTAAATGTTTTAATTTTTATACAAAATGTATACAAGATAAACTACAATAATTCCTTATTTTGTGTCATTCGATGCCTCAAAAGAAATTCCCAGCTTCACTTTGTAGGTCATTTCTATAAAGTCTGGGCTACGGCATTTACATTGGTTCGCCTACTATGGCGGACTTAGTATGTTTCGGAACGGTAGCCGAGGTCGATGGAAACACCAAACTCTAGATTCCTGTCTTACAGATTCGAAATAACTGTAGAACAACTGACAAAACAAATTTAAAAAATTAAAAATTAAAATTAAAAAAAATTATCATGATCCAAAAAAATAATTTGTCAGAAAACACATTTTTATTTTTAACACACTTCAAAGAAATATAGAATATATCTATCTGATAAATAAAAGGTTTTGCTACATTTCTTCCAATGTTCTAAGTAAAATTTGATTTTTAACAGGTAGATCTAAATGGACTTAAGCTTCAATATTTTTTCAATAACACTTAATGATAGATTAATTTAATTAAACCTTATATATATTAATTTTGTCAGATTAGCAGATTAAGATTTCGGTATCCGTGATGATGGTCAAAATTTTAAATTCATACCGTGGCTAATAACGATTTCCAAAAATTCAATCTTACGAAATTATTGAAACTAAAATAAAATGCAAATTGTTTTTGGTTGCTTGATTTCCCAGCTAGACCTAAATTAGAGGTGAACTGCCACCACTCACACATATGGTAATGTGTCCACTCTCTCACATGCATTTACTCGATTCTCGCTCTTGTGCTCATTGGTGCTCTTTATGACTGCACTGCTGGCTCTTACCAAACATTTTTTTTACTTTTTTAATTTTTCCCATCAGTTGTCTAACAGTAGATGTTCAAATTGATCGTTAGCTTCAATAAAAAGTTGTCTGAAAAACATATGTTACTCTGAGTACACAGACAATTATACCTACCTAAGGTGGTGGCCGGTCAGTTGGTAGAGGTGATACCGAAGCACCTACACAAAATTTAAACTTGTTAATTGAGTAATTAATTCCAACACCCATGGTGCTGTCAAAATATGCAAAACAGATAATGTTAGAAACAAGTACGATATCTATTCAAATCCGGTTTCTCATATACAGACCACCCAGCTGGAAGTTTCGCTTCTTTCACAGAGTTGTTGCTAGGTATTCAAATATTTCAAATATATTAAACACAATTCAAAGTCTTTGTTTATAATTTAAATTTTTCTGACATTATTTAATTGTATACTTTATACAATACCCTTAAAATTGTGCCAACACGCACACAGGGGACTAGAATTTTTTACAACTTAATTGTTAAGAAACTTTAAGCACTAAATTCAACGCTAACTTACATGCTAGGATACAAATGTATTCATAATAAATATTGCTTTAAGGGTTTCATAGGAGGCAGCTAAAGTCAGCGACTACGCAAGGGGTTGGGTCTGAGACTGGGTTTGGAGTGCGGGCGAGGGCCTGGACTGACTCTCCCTTGAATTGGCCGACTCCAGTTCACGTTCCTGCAACTCCTGCAATTCCTCCTCTTCGCGCGTCAATGGCACCGTTGAGTGATTGTACAGTCCCTGGGCCATTAGCTGCAGCGCCAGCGGGTTTTTGGTACCGCTGGACTTTTTCAGCTTGGCGCGTTTGTTTTGAAACCAAATTTTGATTTGCGCCTCGTTAAGGCCCAGTTCGCCACTAAGCTGCTGACGCCGCTTCTCAGTCAAATAACGATTTTCATTAAACTCGTGCTATTTGGAAAATAATGAAATGTACGTTGGATGGATATTTTAGGTTAGTAGAGTGCAAAATATTTGTGAGCAATTAAATTATAAACACTATAACTCACCTTTAAACGCGCTAATTGTGTACCACTAAAAGCTGTACGCGGTCGCTTGTCCTCCGGTGTACCGCTCTCGGCATCCGCCTTGTCGCCAGCAATGCTGCTGGCACTGGATCCTGCTGGCTTCTTGGGCTTGCGTGTACGAGGACCTGCCGGAGTGGCGAAAAAAAGAGAATTCGTCTAAGCTCGTAAAAATTCCACATTAATGCGCTATGGCTGGTCGTAATAATGGCACCATGACTGGTCTGCAAACTCATCATGCACATAAATTTTGTGCCCTCATACATGTTCGTAAGATTGGACCCCAGGAACAAATGTGAACGCAATTAATTCAAAATTTAAATGCGGTGTTCGTTCCCATCCTGCGTTTCGCGTCCATCCGACAGTAGATGACCACACCCAAAAGTAAAGTCAGATTCAAAACCACCCGACAACAGCGCCATTTAGAGAAGCAGCCCCACTCATCAGCTAAAACAATTAAAGTTAAGTAAAAATTTGCGCGTGTCATTTTGAAAAGTAATCAACGCAATGACTTTTGACTGTGGCCAATTTCCCCACCTACTCTGGGCTAACTTTAACCTCAGTGTGCGCAGCATTCAACAACCCCGAGTGTTGAAGAAAGTTGTCTTAATTTTAATTAACAGTGTTCAAGTAGACAAGCGTTAAGAATCAACATTAACGCCGTCTCGAGTCGTTGATGTGGGTTGACCCTATCTGTTGTCCCAGTCGCGGTCGGTGTCTAAACGCCAACATTCGGTACATTTTTAGGCAATAAAGTTTTATGCAAAAATGTTTGTAGTCGTAAAATGGTGGATTTTGGTTATGGTTTACGTTATGGTCTTTAGAAGTAACTTTCATTTGCAAATAGTTTCGACTGTGGAAAGATAAAGCAATATTGAGGTTTACTAATGGGCATTGTTTGGGTTGCCAAATAACTTTGCCGATACCATTTTCAGTCTCGTCCGCATCCGCAAGACGACCACAAGTAATGTTAAACATTTTCTAATTTTAGAGTCGCATCTATCATAAGTTTTTGGTGCCACGTTAGACGTCATATGAGGGAAGTATATTACTTACTTCGACCTGGAATTAAACAAGCAAAATTGAAATGTTAGCTAAAATTTAGAGCTGTTAAAAACAATTTAAAATTAAATTTACTTTTAACGCGAATCAATAAAATATACTAAATTGATTAAATTCCAAAGCGGCAACAAAGTTTTCTTTTCAAGAAAAAAAGAAAAAAAAATAAAAATACAGGAGAAAACGTGCAAAAATGTGCTCCAAACAAACGACAGGGCTTGTCGTCGCCGTCTACCATCACATGGACTGCCTGCTTCCTTGTCGATACTCGTTCGTTGGCAACCTTCAAGACAAATGTACCGGCACTAATTCCGGCTGGGCAACACAACGGCTCTAGCTCTGAACTCAACTCATGCCGTAAGTTAAATCGTTGGAAAAATTGAACAAATCAATTTTGTCAACAAAATGCCAAAGTAACCGACTCTGCTGCCTTTGGCACCAAAATGAAACCAACAGCATTAGATGTAAGCGTGCGCGATACAGGATCTGTTACGGTTACAAGTTTGGGGCAGGTGAGTCCCTTCACTGGGGGTGGCTGACAGGCTAGGGAGTTATCACGGTTTTAAATTTCACACGCAGTGCGCATTGTCCGCCGCCAGCAATCACTACAAAAACAAACTTGTCGCAGCCAAGTCCGCAGCCTTGAACCTGTTAGACAGCCAAAGCAGCACCAGCGCAATCAGCCACGTCACTTTATAAGCCAGCCTGACAAACACCCCTCGAAAAGGCGAAGGCATGTGTTTGCCGGCAGATAAGCCGGAAAAGGAGGGCATGCTAAGGTATCGCAACGACATTAGCTAAGGGATTGTAAGTTTCCGGGCTGGTTGCAGCTTCAGCGGCAGCATAACAATTGCCAGCGTTAAATCTGTTGATTGTTATTGTCGTTGCTTGCTCTTGGTCGATGTGGAAATTGTGATTTATAGCGTGTTAAATTTTACGTTGCCTCGTACACAATTTGACACATTAAAAGTTTCCTAGCTAAATCTTTTCCGTTTCATTTTTCTGTTTTCTTTTTTTTTACTATTTTGCAATGTAATCATTGTGCTTTGAGTGGTGACTCACCCGGTGTTGCGATCTTACTTTTGTAGTAAGCACTTCTTTTTGCAAAGAACTTCACAAATAATAATCGCTATCCAACTACTTTACAAACGACTTTTAATCAATTTTTGCAATGTTTATGCTTGGATTTTGTCAATTATTATCTACATAAATAAATAATATTTAAACGATAACGGCTCACGCTCTTACCTCACGGTGTCGCATAACCGTAACTCATTAAAAAACTTGGTAAAGACGACGAAACCCCAGCACACAGAAAAAAAAAACAAATCTTTAACGAAATTGACTTATAAAGACTTCAAACAAGTAGACCACACACGAGCTTTTTATACGGTTGATTACTGGACCGGTCAATGCTGTTTTCAGTTCCAGTTCAGTTGTCCAAGTCTCGTTCAGTATGAGAGCCGCTAGCGTAAGCAATATATTGGACAGTTTTCGTTTCGAATGCTCTTCCAAATATATTTAGTTACTAGATCTTCAGACTAATATCATGTGTTCTAACTAGTATTCGCTTGTGCCGTTTAAATGACATAACTAAAAAAACACAATGACTTGATTTATAGCACTATTATTTAAATACTAGAAAACAAAGGTATTTCAATAAATTCTACTGCATGGGGATGCGTGGCTATGATGCCGCAGCGAGAAAGATTATACACTTAAGCTTATGATAGTTAAAAATCATTGTGATCGATATGACGATTGATTCGATCACTGTACATTAAAAAATTACATATTTAAATACGCGGTACATCACCTGTTTTTGGTACAGCAGTTGATCATTGAATAACTTCGCCGCAAATATCAGCCAATGTTATTTCTTTCTCCACGTTTTCTATATTTTATTCAATATTTTTCTTCCAAAGACAGAATTGCGCCGCGGTTATTACAACAAAAGTTCTGCGTTATATCGAAACGGCGGTATTGACTGGACACCAAGACCAACACCTCTTTGTGAATTTATTTAAAATGCAAACCAAGCTCAAAAGCAACATTCGGTAGAAAAGCTCGAAATAAAAGAAAAGCTCGAAATGGAAATATTCGGAAGAGATTTCTATGTTGCCGGGGTTCATTTGGCAAATAATTAACACTATTTTTTGCAATTTATTGTTGCTTTCAAACGTTTTTCAATATGCTCATATCTGAATATCTGATGGCACACCCTCTACCCATAGTTATTGGTCAACACACCATGTAAATCGCGATAACTCCTGTACACATCTCTGGTAGCATTTCAGCACTTAGGTATTTTTTGCCATATGAATAAATTTAGACATATTTTTAATTGTTTTATCACGACGCACTTTTCTTTTCTGACTCGATATCAGAAAACATTCAACAGAAAACTTTGTTCTTGGCCAACTCTGTTTTGCATAGGCATTTTTCTTTATCCTGTCCGCGATGCGAATTGCTTTGCATAGTAATCGACGTGGTTTGCTTACGTGTTTTTGAGCTCATTAAATATGCTTTATTACGCTGAAGGTGTCAAAGCATGTTAAGCAACTTTGATGTCGGCATAAAGTCCTACAACAAAGTGAATTTATAGACAACCAAAACAAAAAAAAAAACACAATGAGTGAATCGTGAAATATTCCTTGTATTGCGTTTATTTAAAAGATTTTAAAAAGTCTAGCAGTGTCTTGGTATCATTGTGCCCTGCCATGTTTGGAAAGAATACTTGCTTGAATGATGTTTGATTTCTCTAATTCTAGATCAAAGATATAAAGACCATAAAAAAAGTTACCTAACATGTGTATACGTTATTTGATCCATACAATCTTTATTTTAAAGCTACTTGCATATTAAACTAACAACTAACAACTTTATTCAGCCTTCTTACAAGCCTTAGATAAACTAAAGTCAGTAATACATGCAAATATGCAATCTTCTATACTCACGGCTTAACGCCTGCAAATGGTCAGGTTTCGAATGACAACACCGTCGTGATTGGGTCGATGTTGCTACGCATATAGAGGGACAAATCCGCAGATCCATAGATGCAGAGAGATACACATGCGAACAGATGATTGTTCAGCCACGGCACAATGAGTTCGACAAATTGCAAACCACATTTTCCACTAATATTGGCAAACAATTTCATTAAGAAACTGTAATCAATACAAGACGACAATGGTCGGTTATGGCAATAGCTTCATGGCATCCCAACGATATACAGATGCAAGAGGAGAGAAGGAGGGGCGGAGTACGCCATGTGGCAAAGTTTTTATCAGGTGGCTTGGCGGGCGGGCAATGCCAACAACGCCAGCTGAGGCCACACAAGTATGCGTCACTGATGATGATGATGATGGCGATAATGATCATAATGATGACATTGATATGCCAGCTAAAGTATCTGTATCTTTTAAGCATATCCATAATTGTTAGTTGCAACTTGCAACTTTTGCATTGCCTTAATAGACTCGTCTCATAAGCATATGCCCTTATTTAGTTCTTCTTGTCTGGCTGGCACACAGTTTGTGCAACTGAGGTGTGAAAATTTTACGCTTCTATGGATATTTTGACTAAATTAGCTTTGACTGCGGTACTTATACGGCCTCTCAATTACCGTAATTCCAGTTGCTGGCATTCGATTTCCAACGTTATAGTTATATTTTTCAATATCTTGAAGTGCGTTTTCATTCAATTACTCTCGTTATGAATTATCATTTTGTAACCAATAAAAATGCCTAACATCACAACTTTCACTTTAACATAACTTATCATAACAATCTCTCGATGGGACCACCCAAAATACATGTGTTTCTTTTTTTTATCTTCATCATTTTTTTTTATTTTTATTTCTATTTTCTGCGGTAGTCAATGGCATAACCATAAAAATTAAATTTAATCAGAGGCTCAGCGCTATCAATCGATCGATAGATCGTCGTTGTTTATTCAACTCTTTCAACTAATGAATATTAAGATTAAAACGGCAAGCGAGCCATAGTTGTTCGCTACGAAAGCACCAAAATATGCGTGCTTAATGTAAAGCAACAAACTCGGGGCATGTCTGTCCGATCTCTAGCTGCCGCAGGTCGAAATAATTTGTCGATCAATAAATGTTCATTTTATGACTCTATTAGTTGCTCATTTGTGCTGATGGCCGATGGTTGATGGTCCGGCGCTGCACATTTTAATTACATCTTGCTCCAGACAAAATATGGCAACGTGTGTGGCACAAAGCGACCAGGCCGGACCCAACGATCCACAAAACTTAATAATAACACACTCTCTTGGCAATGGCAATGGTATTGGCATTGGCATTGGCAACGGCTAAAGAAGAAGAAGATAAAAACAAATACGCGAATAATTATGTTCACACTATGCCTTCCAACATTAGCATCAATCTTCCATGGATCAAAGATGCAAAGCACTTGGAAGACCACACCGATTATGATGCATTCATCTGTCCCGACGACAATAGCGCCGACGATTTTTATGGAGCTGAAATTTCGCAGCCGAAGCCGCCGCCACACACATGCAGAACGCTCTCTTAAATTTATGTGTGTGTGTGTGTGATTGTGTGTAGTTGTTGTTTAAATGGCTAGCTGGGGAACGACTCCCTGTCGACACACCAGGCCTTACCTGAGTTATTCCAAACGATCTTTTAAGCATACCAGATACCCTATAGCTTACGCTTTATACGTGCATTTGAGAATACTTAATGTAGACTTGAAATGTGCATATGTTTTGTCATTAATGAAGCCGGACCGGTTTTCTTAGATCTTTGCCAAATAGTTTAATTGAGAAAAATTAATTACACATAAAAGCAAAAAAGCTATTTATTATAACATTTTGTATGCCTAACTCAACAACAAAATTTTATTCTTAAAGAATAAAGAAAGAAGTTAAGAAATCAATAATAAATAAAAATCAAAGAACAGGAATCGTTAATAAAAAAAAATTTTTTTTAAATGTTTTCTCTTATTCTCTTAATTACACGGAAGAATCCTTTACTTATTTATTATATTGTTAGGTTTATTTGCAGCATAAAAAATATGACATTATGTAACAAATTATTAAAATCTCTTCTGATATAATACGTTTTTTTATATTTTATTAGTAGGTATTGTACTTAAAAGAATTATGCTTAAAATTTCAAAGAGTTCACAAAAAAATGGCCAAAACTGAGTATCTGAGAATGAAGCTTAAATAACAAGAGGAGCCTGAGGTACGATACTTATACCGCTCTTATAAAACTTTAATAAAACTAAGATACTAAAGTGTATTCAAAGTTGTCTAAATATGATCCCATAAACTCTCAAGCATACATTCAGCGCGCAGTAAACATATATTAAAAAATTAAACTTGCTTAAATACCAGCAAATCGTCAAAGTCGACCACCTGTGCGTCATATTATGAGCTCCCAATCGGTGGCGCTCGACTCGCTGCTTGCTACAAAGAACAAGCCGTCTCCGCTGGTTCTCTTTAGGTTGCTCTTAGTAGGTGATACTGTGCTCTCTTTGCAACCAAACTACCATATTTCGCTTGTATGCGAGAATATGCAAATTTAAAGAGCAAGGCAGCTGACCGACCCGTCTCTAGATCGCTGGCGACGTCAGCTACAGATGCGGAGATGAAGCTCTTATGTGGTCTGCTGTAGACCACCCAAGATGTGGCTGCCAATGCGGCTGCCGCTACTGACTCTTTTATGCTGGAAATAAATTCGCCACTGGGTTCTCAGTTTGATAAGTTGTCGATAAAATAATGTGATCACTTTTAATTTGGTTTAGTTTTCCTTTACCTACCGCATTTTTGCCCAAATGAAAGGCATAAGGCACACTGGCAGATAAAAACTCTTTAAAATATAAGATCATGGAGCAGCAAGAATAACAAACAACAGAAATGGACAAGAGCCAGAGTTTAGAACCTGCTCAAAATTAAGTTCAGTTCAGTTCGCTATGGATGCGGCAGAGATTTGTGGCAAGTGTGTTGTGCTTTTGAGAGTCAACAATGTCGATGGGATTGAGTTCGTTTATGTTCAAAGCGGTTCTTTTTGCTTCTGCCTCTTTGGCTGCTTGTTCTGTATCTGCTGCTGAGTTAATTAAGTTATCAAAGTTTATATGACGTCAGCAAAACGGGGAGCATCCGCATTGTGTGGGAACAACATAGCTGGCGCCATTGGCGCATACGGCTATGGTCTCTTGATCGAGACGCCAGAACTTGTGCTGTTCGGTTATGTCGAAGATGTATCTCACTATCTTTTGGCTTGCTTACAAGCCAGCTGGAGCTCCCCTTTACTAACTGAATTGAAACCCAAAAAACGTACTTCTTAAGTTATGTTAATTTTATTTTGTCAACAAGAAGGTAATGATATTGTCATTATTGCCGATTTGGACTACCGGCTTGTGGTAGTATACCTGCGCCAAAGTGACACAATCGCATGAGAGAAGTGGCTGTTATTAGCAAAAAAAAAATGGTAGTCTGTGCACAATGTATGCTAATTATATTAAATTTGTAATACAAGGATTTGCGAAACCGGTTGAACGCTTAGTGTTTATTATTTATTTCGGCGAAAAAAATGGCTTTTCTTTACCAAACATTCAGTGTCAAACCCAAACAAAGCTCTTCGCGAGCTACCATACTTTCAAATAGTAAGGCAATTGTTCACCGCTCAAAATGGGTCTAGCTGCATCCAACAGTTTCAGAAATTCGTCCTTAAACTCTCTGCTTTAGCGTCTGCTTACGGATTACAGATAAATAAAATAATGATGAGTGTGGGTAAGGAAGCAGATAGAGTGACGAACAAAAAAACAAAACAAACAAGAGAATACACTGTCATTTGTCTATTTTTAACAGACACGCCGACATGAAGGATTTAATTAAATTCAACTCGAGTTGACAGCTTCCAAGCTTTGATAGCAGTTCAATGTGCAGTGCTCATCGGGGCGTTTTTGTGTGTGTGGGGGTCATGAACTTGAAGTGGGAGTTCTTTTTAGTTGTGTATGGATTCCAGGCATACATGTATTGTAAATACATTGCACGCTTTGCGACCGATTACTGGTAATTTGTTGACTTTTGATATCGTTTGACACTTTAATTATTGAATTATTGTTCATTTTACTCTGTGTGTATGCACAAAAAAATATTGCAAACATATATTAAAGTTAGTTATCAAGCAAAGCATAAATTTTTGGGCATGCGGCTTGGCCTCTTGAATAGAAAGAATTTTCGGTAACAAGTTTGGGTACTAAGACATATCAAGCAACAGAATTTTTTAAATAAAACAAGAATTTTGGGGGCGCCACCTATTGCTTTAGTGGTAAGGATTTCGGATGGATATTTTGCGAAAGTTATCGCGCAAAAATAAAATAAACTGCAGCTGTGTTTATGAAACTTTGGGCAGTGCAATATCAGTGACCAAAAGGAACATTAAATTGGATTTGTCGTAAATAAAATCAGCATTTATTAAAAATATTATCTGATTTCCTTGCGTTCAACTTTTGGCTATTTTGAAAACTTAATTTACTGATGAAAGAACTAAACTAGTGCTAAATGCTTATTGCTATTGACCACTTAAAAGTTGCAATTGTTCATCAACAGCAGCAATAATTATTAATTAGAATTAAATTAAGGACACAATAATAATTTAAATACTATCTTTGGAATTTTTCCATACACATCCATATGAACGCATACATGCTAATCTTGGGATAGATGCACATAGCCGCACATATATGTATGTATAATGAAAACGTCTATTTGGTAGTGAGTAAGTCAATCAGTGAACATGCATGCGGCATGTTTTGTCTCCTCACTGCAATTTGGTAGCGCAAACTTGCACGTCGACTCTTTTCCAGACAAGGCGGACGACCGGCCAGCCGGCCTAGGCGTGTTGGCCATTTATGAAATTAAGTTATTTTGCTCTGGGGGCTAGGCTAACACAGGCGGCAGTGGCAGCTACAACCACAACTTTAATAATACAAAAAAATAAAGCAACAACTGCTGCAAGAGCGCAGTAACTTGATTGCATTTTTCAGTTGCATTTGCAGCTGCAGCTGCAACAACTACGCACACCGACGTCGACGATGTCAACTACTTTTTAAATGAGTTATTAGCCTCATGTTAACGATTTAAGCGCGCACTCTGGCGACAAGTTTTACTTTGCTAAAACCGTCAACCACAATCGCTATGTGAGTGATCCCAATGATGGTGACGATGATTATGATGACGGCTATGAATTATGGTAACGCCCATTTAAGTATTTTATATAGTAATAACAAATACAAAATGGACGTCACACAGACACCACAGTCTAATAGCTGCAGAATAGTCCCAAAGGGATGACATTCGGATAAGTTCCATAGCAACCACAACCGCAACGATTGCGCATAAAACAATTATGTTTATCTTCCAAGCTAATCATAAGTGGAAATGGTTTGCGGCACAGACTCTGTGTGTCCTAAACAAATAGTCGCACCCCAATTCCCATCATCAACGACAACATCAACCCCTAGTTCATTGGCAAACACAAGCGGGGATACCAACCAACAACAGGCTAATACCCACACAGCCACAGCGGAGTGTGTCGACAAGATAAGCTGGGTCATAAGCACACTGAAGTACTGTTTCAATGGCACCCACACACACACAGTACATCCATAGATAAATAAATATATACATAGTAAGTTTCGGTTTTGGTTTATTGATATGGGTGTGTCAGTTTTATTGAATTTTAAATATGTTACGTTGATGGGGATGCTTCCCCAGCCTAGTTACAAACTCCACAATGTCACACGCCATAAGGACATGCGAGTCATATAAATTCAATTGATAGATAGGGTTGGCTAGGTGGATTCATTTGCATTGATTTGCAATTGCGTTCATCAAGTGAAATTAATTAAAAAATTACCAAGCGATTGTTAAATTAAAAGTCATCAATTTGTTTGGATAGCATTACTGTTCGTTTTATTAACTGCTTATATGGATACGAGTACGTAGATGTAATTGAAGCCAAGCGGCAAGCGATTTGTTTCGCATTTTCAACAACTTCAGAGCGGAAAATTTTCATTGTGCGCAAAATTGAATTGCGGGGTTATTTTATTTAATTTTTTTTTTTTTTATTTTGACGCCATGGTATCATGGTAACAACCCCGATGAATGTATATGAGATGGAGAAAGAGAAACTTTAATGATTAAATGTTTTCATTGTTGACAAGTTAAATTTTAGATTTAATTAATTTGCACTAATTGAAGCATTGAACTATAGGTTTCTAATCTATTGCATTGCATTGTTGATGAGTCGAGCATTTCAATTAACTTGCCACATTTACATTTCAATTACTGTACTGAAATGCTTTCAATGGATTGACCAAAATAAATAACAAACTCTTAGCAGTTCACGCCCATACATACCACGACTCTATAGAGCACATTCATTATATACTATAATACCATTAGCTGAGTTAATACGAGAAACATTTTCCTAAAAACATTTTCATAAATTCATTTCCCATTCCCACAATCCCAATTCTATAGTCCCACACGCGCAAGGTGTCAGGTGCGATGCTATGTCTGGAAGACAACAGGAAGCTGACACCGCGCATTCCACCACGTCAACGCTAACGGCGGCTCCCATAGGTTAAGCTAGTTTTAAGAAATTTAGTTTAATTCAGTTCAGTTGTATTTTGACTTTGAAGAAATAAAGAGCTCTCGCTCAAGAAAATAAATTTTTCTTTTTAAACTTAAAATGTAAACTCCTAACTTATTTGGCGCCCGAGCAGGGACCGGGTTTAGTGCGTTATTGCTGGAAACGAGTTATTACCAGTCGCCTCAAGAAGCCGCCGCGTTAACTCAAAATCCAAAAGTGCTAGTTCGTCTTTTTGATTAACATATCAGTCGCCTCAAGAAGCCGCCGTGTTAACTCAAAGTTAAAAAGTGCTAAGCTAAGTTATTACCATAAACCCGGTCCCATCTCCTTGTCAAGCGAGTTATTACCAGTCGCCTCAAGAAGCCGCCGCGTTAACTCAAAATCCAAAAGTGCTATCGCCTCAAGAAGCCGCCGTATTAACAAAAGTGTTTAATTAAGAGGACAGAGAACGTACCAACCGGTGCCATTCGATAACATGAATGCAACAATTATTATGAAAACCGGACGGACTAATATTACCATCGATTTGGACCAGATTCCGAAAGTATTAACATCTGAAAGTCAACCAGAAAACGAAGGAACACCTCCCACAAAATCGACAAACCAGACGGTAACAACCAAGCCAACAAGGATCAGTCAGATTCCCTTTTTTTAAGGTCAAACGAGGACGTATGAAATCAAAGGGGGAAGAGTTAATACGAGAAACATTTTCCTAAAAACATTTTCATAAATTCATTTCCCATTCCCACAATCCCAATTCTATAGTCCCACACGCGCAAGGTGTCAGGTGCGATGCTATGTCTGGAAGACAACAGGAAGCTGACACCGCGCATTCCACCACGTCAACGCTAACGGCGGCTCCCATAGGTTAAGCTAGTTTTAAGAAATTTAGTTTAATTCAGTTCAGTTGTATTTTGACTTTGAAGAAATAAAGAGCTCTCGCTCAAGAAAATAAATTTTTCTTTTAAACCTTAAATAAACTCCTAACTTATTTGCTGCAACAACAGGCGAACCAACGAACGGACGGACAGCTTGACAGAAAAACAAACAACTTAGATTGGCATCTGTTGGGCTTGTTAACACGGTTGTTGCTACATGTCACAGCGTCATAATGGGGATGCGTTGGGATGGGATGGGATGGGATGGTATGGGATGATATGGGATCGGATGAGTGTATGCCTATACAAACTAAAGCAAGAGTAACTGCTACAAGACATAAATATCCCAATATACCAGCAGTACATACCCTGACACAAACGTATCGCTACGGTAACAGAATATTAATTACAAACTAAACTGATATACAACAATCAGGGCACAATGCCAGTTGCCAGTTTTATTTGGATGACTTTGGATCTGTACTGAACGTCAGTCGGCGCGACATCCTACGGTTCGTTTGGATTCCATCGACCAGTTGTTCTACTTTGTTATTGAGACAATTTATACACGTAATTAAATCGACAACTCCAGACGTCTGAATGAGATCCTCCTGAGGCACCACTATCTTAAACAAACGCATCTGTGGCATGCAAGTAAATTTGTTTTCTGCCTCATCATCAACTGCATTTACGATGAAATTTTGCGCTTATTGGCACAGCTTCTAAATGAAAATCAGTTAGTTTGTAATTTTTTTGTAGGTGAGCATTTGCAGTAATTTTACTTGACCTAGTAACACAGCTACTGACTATAATTAAATGTAAAGAAGCTAAGCTAATGCCTTTAAATAAGTGTGTTTAATATGTGAATCATATTGCTTGGATACCCTATACATAATATTTACTAGCAACAAATCATGTCAATTATCGTGTCGATAACTTCAAAAGGTTTTTTACATAAATCAATAAGGTTATCTGTGTTCCTTAGGGGGTTACAGGATTTAACCTTATATGTATTATATACAGAGCACTAAGTTGGCGCGATACTGAGAAAAGTAATCGAATCGAACTAGCTGGCTACAAAAAATACAGTATCGAGTTATAGATTTTTTTTCAAAAACGTTGACTATAGAGTCATAGTCAAAGTCGATAATAAAATAGTTCACTTCGCATTGGCGGCCTTTCATTCGAGAGACGACAAAGCAGACTCTCTTTGATTTTACCATATTAATTCTATCATACAGTGAACTCTATTATTTCGTACCCTTTAGGAAAAGAGTGAAGATTAAGTATACATATATACACTCATAATAATGCTCAAAATAAAATGTTTAGCTTAGCACACAAAATAGCAATTATTTCTTTTATTAATTAACTTTAAGATTTGCCATTGATATAATTGGTACACACTCTCTGATTTTACCATATTAATTCTATCATACAGTGAACTCTATTATTTCGTACCCTTTAGGAAAAGCATGAAGAATAATGCTCAATATAAAATGTTTAGCTTAGCTCACAAAATAGCAATTATTTCTTTTATTAATTAACTTTAAGATTTGCCATTAATATAAATGGTACATACTTGTAGACACCTTACGCTTCCATGAGATACAAAAATTAGGGAAATGCTGAAGAATACATAATTTAGCTTCAATTATAATATTATAAATACTAGCCCAATTTTTATACTTCTCCATTTTCACTCCCGAACGCACAAATATCTCTTTTGACAGTTCCTTTAAAATTTCCAATTTTTCCAGTTTCACTTTGAATCAATTGTTGTCAACTATCAGAATTATGTAGCAACCTGAACTAATTTTTATACCTAATAATCCGGTGTCATAATAAAACCTAATTTAATCGTATCCAGTGGCGTCTTTTTGTGGCGCTTTGTAATGGTCGCGATCAACTCACACAGATATGGGGCTGTGTGTGAGTTTTTTATGTTGTAAGTTAAGACACAAAAAGATGCCTCATATTTTGACTTAATTACTCGCACGCGTGCTAGAAATTCATATGAGTAGCAGGGCAGAGGATGTAGCCCTTCTTCCCTTGAGCTGGCGACACTTGTCGCCGGCTCTTGCCGCGCCGACCATTTCTTTAGCCTTTGTATTCTCCGTGTCTATGGCACAGACGACTGTTCCTTGTGTCCGTATTTGTGTCCATGTCTGTTCAGATGTCTTACTTAAGTCAACACAAAGATGATGGCTTTGGGATTGCCGCAAGCAAAGACGCGGGCAAGTGGCTGGCAGCTGGGTGAAGTTTCTGTGGATGCTACTGCGCTGCTGCCAACTTGATTTTCTTTTTGTCCGTTTTTTGTTTTGGTACGCCCGAGTTATTTAAATCTGTATCTATACACTTTAGCCTAGGGATTAGGGGTATATCTAATTGGTGAATAATAGGTGATTTTAGCGCCACTTTCCTATTTAATTTTTTTCAGACAACTTTGTAAGCATTGACCATTTGCATATGGAAATTATAATCCAAAAAATATGAAATTCATTCAATTTTTTCAAACTTCAGACTATATTCAAGCTTTTGAAAAAGAGTATAGTTCCATCGAGACTTCTCCACTAGGGCCGTACCACTTCTTTATTTTTGTGTTTTGGTTTAAACGTTCTCGTTTCCTCGAAGTGTTACTGTCCATGTGTCGATCGTTGTGGCTGCCGGCTGTCACTGGGGATGATTTTGTTTTGCATGTGATTTGTTGTACTGGCTGTTGGACCCACAGCAGCGTTTCAGAGTTTGTTAATTAACTCATTAACATTAAATTTTGAGTCTTTGACGCGACAAATCCAGCTGCAGATGCGTGCTCCAACATGCAACTAATAAGCACAAGTTCAGCAGCTACTCTGTGAGAAGAGATCGCTCCTCTCACTGCTTGACGATGTACTACAAGATTCTTTCAATTCAGCTGAAATCCTCACTCTTAATGTTGTGATCAACATCATTTAATAAGATAAAGTTTAACACTGCTGCGATATTTACTGCGTATGTCGGCGGCGGCGGTCCAACTAAAAAAATGTTTTAATTTGAAACTTCTGCTAATGTGAGCGGAAAAACTTAAAGGCCTGAGATGAGACCAAAAGAAACAGAAGCAACGCAACAACAGCAAAAATAATCTACAATTTGTGCCAGTCGTACTTGGGCTCTTAAGTTGATGATCTCTCTTGCCGCTCCTAAAGCGTGATCGCTGCAGCTCAGATCACTACAGCTCAGTTCAGTTGAACATCAATAAAATCTGCTCAAAGGGAGCTCATCCAAGCGCACTCAAACGTATCAGTAAAGTGGGAGCCCACTCTCTGCAACACGTTCGATACAAGCGACGACTTTAGCAAATGTTTCTGACGAGTTCTTTGCGTTTGCCGCATCCGTTGTGTATTGGCGACATATCCAACAAGCGCCCCTTCCACAAAGATACACAAACCTCTTGCTGCATGCATTGCAACGTACGAACTTGGCCGTCCTTCGTTGTTATTAATAAAGACCACACATTTTGACAACGAGACCACCCAAGCGTTTGCTGCTGCTGTTGCAGCTGAAACTGGAGTCATAGTTCGCTCTGCTCTTTGCGTCGACCCTCGATGTACATTTGGCATGCTTAAAATTTAAAGACTCGCTTAATTATATGCGGCATGCGTTGTTCAATTCCCCAAAGCGGGCTGCGCTTTAAAACAAAAATGCAAATTGCTAAAACTGTTAAAGCTGCATCCCCCACCATGTACAGCGAGGGGCTACAGGTTTGAGGCTAGCGGCTAGAGGCACAACAAAAGTTGGTGGAGGCGCACTACGCGCAGATGCTTATCGGTGTTTTGTAATTACTGTACAACCGTTGCTAGTTTGGCTTGCGTGTGGACGACAGGCATGGCAACTAAGCAGCTTGTCAAATAACACCCATCAAAGCTTTATAAAACGAACCAATGAAGAGAATAATCCGACGAAGGTTATGACCTTACTTGGAAGCTGCTATCGAGGACAACAACCCCCCCATTACACGGTGAACATATGTTCCAATTATATTTGCTTATAACGAATGCATATGCATATTGCCTTAAGATTAACAATATTTCAAATCAGACAAATATATATCAGGCTATCAGGTGTACCATATGATTGGCCAGTCTCAAGCAAAAAGACTTGCAGCCACATCAAGTACAGACCACCCTTAAAGCTCAACTTCCTGGTGGTCCCAGCTACCGCTGTTGATTTATTTTATACTCTGCACTTCACTTCTTTCATTGCCGTTGGAATGGCTAAGCTGAGCTTCAAGTTTTTGAGGCTTCTTGCTTTGGCGTCCGCGAAGGCGAGTGTGCCATTCGCACAAGCTTTCTGAACTAGACTGAGTCACACAAGGGATCTCCTAGCTGGGTTGGTTGCTTGGTCCAGCTTCGAAATGCGGTGCGTGTGTGTGGTCCGCTGACACAGTGAATCATCGTCATCATCGCGATCAGCGAAAACAACATCATTACGTTGTTTTTGTTGTCGTTAATGTTGTTGTCGTTGTATAGTAGCGATAGCGGGACGCCTTTAAGTCACTGATCTTCGGGAACATTCAACTGCTCACTGCGATCGCAGCTCAGACCTCCAATTAGCCTACCTTCGACTCGATGACTTAATTAAGTCTTTGTCGTAACGGGCAAACAACCTTTTTATTGATTCTCAACTGTAGTTTTTGTTGGGTGCACCATGCTTCGGTTTACTTACAGCTCAGCCTAATTAAGGCAGCTCCGACCCTATGCAAGATCATCATGGACTGCAGTACCCAAGATGTCTTGTCTCTTGATTTATGCAGATTTTCAGCACATACAATTTACTAAACTCTGTTCCTTACATCTGCTTTTGTAAAAATACTGCATTTTGGAGTTACTGATGGATAGCCAGTTACAGTCTGCCTGCCTGCATGCCGACTGCCTCGCTTAAGTGTTTGCTGCACTTTGTGACATCTTCGGCGTCACATTTTTAATGCTGCGAAATATTTTGCAAATCTCTGTTTACGCCAGCGGCGCGTTTGAAGTACGCGTGGGTGGCCAAGGCCTTGGTTCTTAATGGCCTCCAAGAAAACATGAGCCCATAGCTAACTAGGTTTTACCGGCTGTGTGTGGCCTGATGTAACTTGCACCAATCTGGTGACCAAGTTATTTTAAAAGACAGCGAAATTCGAATATGCATTTGGATGAATCATGCACTTTCATCAATAGCGTGACAAGGTTGTAAAATGTGCCCAGTACGCCTACAAAAATCATAACTATTAGACTTCGATGTGAGACATAGGCCATAACATTGGATACATTAAAAAAAAAAAAAACTATTCTAACAACTTTACCAGCGGACTAACTAGCTAGCCAACCAGCAATATTCTTTAGGCTAATGGCTTTTTAATAACAAACATTTGCTAAAAGTTTATTTAGATATAAGTTTGATAATTCTTGGGGCTTAAAGTCGCAGTACTATATATTTTCTACTGGTCGTCTATATAAATTCAAGGCGTGCCAAGTGCAGATGTAATAATATTATCGCATTATTACAATGTTACGCATGTTATTTCGTCTGAGTTCTTGGCGCACTTTGTCAACAATATCTAAGCATTTAGTTCCAGCGATTGCTTGGGCCGTCTTTTTCCGCCCACCATTAAGAAGCTGAATGAGAATACGCATGGCCAGTTCTCCTCATTGTTGTTTGCCTTCAACTTGTCTGACTATTTTTCATACGTACAACACCGTGGCTGTTTATTTGTTCTTATTTTTTGAATTTTGCAAGTCCATTTACGTTGCTCCATCAACGCAGGCAGCTAAATCAAACAGTTTAGCACATGGCAGCGAGTGCGGGTTCAGTCTAAATATATGGATCTTATGCCATCCAGCCCTACATTAAAGTTTGCTTGCCAAGTATTTTTCAGACTTTTAATCTTTGCGCCTAAACACAAACACACTGTCAGTTTAAATGAACAAAACGTAAATTCTTCTTGATGGATATTGCATTAGAATAGTTTGTGTATTGGTTAATTGAAAATGGAATCTGAAAGCAACATTATAGATTTCTCGCAAAACTGTATCTCATTTAACTTGGGACGCAAATAAGTACTTTGTTGGAATGCATAAATATACCTATCTTCCTAACGCTTCTGCAACCAATAAAATGAACGCAACGTTTTTTTGAAGACGTATAGATCATTGAGATTGAAAATAAGCAAACAAATTGAGGTTCAAAACGGTCTTACAATTAACACCTGCTGGCTTAACCCGCCAAATGTCAGCGTCAACAACAAGAACAACCACAGTTAAAAGAAAAAAAAATAATAATTGCTTTAATGAAAAACATGGCCACAAACGCGTTTGGTCAAAGAAGCAACCCGAAGAACCGAACCAAACCAACCAGCAAGTGAATGACCAACAACCATTCCTAAAACGCATACACGCGAAAGCCCGTTTCACCTGACTCAGGGTCTGGAAGCACTTCCAGCTGACTGCTACCAGCGGCAATGGCTGTTCGCACCACTCCAAGTAGAAGAAACCACCACCACAAAGTATATAATGAAATTAAGAGTGTAGTAATTAATATCAAATATGAAATATGAATTTATGTGTGGTACACTTAGCCTGGGGGCAACGAAAGTTACATACTCTATTTGGTAAAAAACACACAATTGAGTAAGAGGCTGACCCAAAATATATTGTGCTGCATTTATGGCTACTCCATTCAAAGATCTGTAAAAGCCATACATCGGGTCTGAATTTTGAATTAAATATTTTAATGTAATATTATATATAACAATTTAGTTGTAGACGATTTTTTGCTTACTATCGTACAACTTATAGGGCTCACATTTTGTAGGGGTGTTAGTACAAGCATATCAAAAATATATTTCAAGTTCATAGATACCTACTTTACTTTGCTTTGGATGGCTATTTCAATTTGTTATCAGTCTACAAATGACTCCAGTCCCCGCCGTCTTGCTGCTTCGGTTTTCGCATTGAATACTTTTTCAACTACTTTGTAGAAATCAATAACTACATTTCATTCAGAAGCATTACTCAAATAAAAAAGAACCAAGTCGTCTGATGTAAAATGTTCATGAACTTCTTAAGGTATAATGCAGGTATTTCGGCGTATGTTGGCATGCACTGGGGACATGTTGCCTGCTCGCTCATCGTACCACACGCACATCCAATTATTTAAATCGCAAAAACCAAACCCCAAGTATTAAGGTATAAAACTAAAAGACAAGTGACTTGATAATGAAATGTTTCAATCAAAAGCAGTTAAATCATTTAAGTTGTCTCTGAGGTCAGGATTAAGGGTTTCCCTTAGAACGAACAGAAAAACTAACTGCGAAAAACAATATTATGGTTATGAGGTTAAAATGCAAAGCAAAATACATTCAAAATCAATGCAAAAAGTATGCAATCTGAGACATGTTAAGCTGCTGGCCTGTCTTTTCCAGCAGATGTTTTGTGGCGAAATAAGAACGACTGTGTGACCGCGATTGTCCCCTTGGAACAACTTTGTAATGGAATATATTTATGGTTGCTTATTTTTTATGATACTTTTTTGGGACTTGCAATATTCAGGGTTTTATTGTCAACAAGATGTTATTGCATTTATCTGCCTTAACATTTACAATGCGTATTACCACTTTCAAGCAACTGCCTGTAGCCAGTGACTTTTGCATGTTTGTAATCAAAGAGGGGAACTTTATGAAAATAGTTTTTTCTATATGTTCTACTAAAGAGTTTATTTGTTAAATTGTGTAACAACATAAAATATTCTTATGCTTAGCGTTACAAAAATATAGAATCCAAATCCGGCGCAATATCGCACTGTATTCTCGTTACAACTTTCGCAAACCTCGATCTCTAATACAAGCAACCAAGATAAAAGTATTCAATACAAACATCAAGCTAGTCCTATATAGTGTGACAACAGATATCTTGAATAAGGTGCAAATTAATATATGCAACTGAAGCGTTTGCAAACCAAATATCCATAAAATAAAAATGTGAAAATGGACTTGGATAGACATTGAGTAAACCTTGAGTAAAGTAATTACATTGTTTAAATGGCCCTGCAGCTAAATCCACAAGGAGTACGAAGAAGAGGTCGCACATTGTATGCGTTCAGTTCGCACTGAATGTTAGAGCAAATGTGCTTTGCAAAAAATATAAATCTTAGCACAAAATCTGTTCACTGGAAGGAGTTCTTTGGATCTACTCCTGCAGCTAAAAGAGCAAAGCCGTGCCCACTGCTGCTTTCTTTTATAAAAAATACATTTTTAACGGCGCTCCAAAGCAAATCATTGGGGCTCCATTTATTGCTGTTCAAAGAGTTTACCTTCAGTTTATATAATGTTTTCTTTGATTAATTTAATCATGGGTTTCAGAAGCTACTACGCTACCGATGACCACAATCTTTTATAACCTGTGCACTACGCATTCCACACTTGTGCGACAATCTGGAAAGCTAATACGAATTTCAAAAATGACAAAAACTGAATTTTTACAAATGGTTTACCAAAAATATATTTTTGAACAGAATACACCAAACATTCAATGTAGCCTTAATTATACTTAATCCACTAGAACTTCTATTGAAAGTGAATGCTACAAAAGAAGAAAAAAATTAATTTTAGTAAATTAAAGTTTACGCCGTGTATTAAAAAAATACCGATGTTTGTAGATCGACCAAATTACAGACGCATTGTGTATGCGGTTTTGATCTTTACATGCGACTCATAATACGTTCGTTAAACCGCAACGCTATGCAGCATATTTTAATAATGTATGCTGCACTTTTGTTGTAATTGAGGACAGCATTTGAATCTACGTATCTTTAAAATACGCTTTAGTGTGTACTTCGAGTGTCCAAGTCCAAAACAATGCAACAATCAATTAAATCAGATCAATGTCAATGCACTCGACGCGCAATAATAAACTAAATACTCCAAAGAAAATACAAAAACATTTTAATCAACTTATCAAAAAGTGTCAGTCAAGACGGCAATCAACATTTTCAGCTTGTGTGGTCGACATCGTCGTCGTCATCATCATCAACATCTTCATCATCATCTTCATCATCTGCGCTGACTTGACCGGGGGACAAGACGTGTTCTGACTGACACCAAAGTTAAGTGGCGCACGCATACTATAAAGACAGACGTGATCGTATATACGAGTACACACACGCATACATAGAAACGTATATAGCCAAAGACGTGATTTCGAGCTTGACGACAAAAGTGTCGCTCGTCAAAGACTCAGATTCAGGCATAGACTTGGTGTCAGAGTCGGGCACACTCTACTATGTAATATCTAATTCTATGTCGAGCCAGTTTCTCGAATGGAGCAGTAATCTATGGGTACCACCTAGCAGCTACTCGTATGTGTAACAGAAACACACAGTCACACACAAACATCAAGTCAACTCTATACAGTGTGTACACTCAACACGATTGCGCTCAGCTGCAAAGCTGAAAAGTTGAAAAGCTGTTTCAATCCATCAATCTTATTGACACCGTTTTGAAAATGATATTATTGTAAATAAATTAAAAACAAAATCAAAAAGACGTAAAGAAGTTAATACATTTGACAACTATTTTTTGGAATCATGTTGTTCTAATAAGCAGCAGTTCTAATTATGTACTGCAGCGAAGCATCAGTTGACGATAAACTGTCATCTTTATTTGCTAAAATGTTTAAACGTGCTTCACTCAATACCAGTTAAGGCTCTCATCGATGACATGATCTAAGATCGGATTGCTTGCTTTGGTACGCTGAAATCGCCTACTAACACCTCAGTTCGAGCATATGCGATTCCGTAAAAGGGATTCCAAGCAGAAGTAGACAGACAACTATTACAGATTGGTAATCAACAGCGCAAACAAATTTCGAACTTGGATGACCTTAATGCAATTTCAGTGGCATACGTCTTTGGGCAAGCATTACTTCCATCAAGTCTAGTAGCAGCAGCTTACTGGCTAAAATGATGCACAGATACGTAAGGTTTTTTTCTTGTGGCGCAAAGGGGATACACACTGAATGCGCTGAACAAAAAGAAGAAAAGAAAAAAACACAAATAACAAAAGAAACGATCACCGCGCGATACAGAGATACATGATCATCATACGCAGCAAGCTCTCTGTGCCTTGGGTTTGCGACTCGACTCGGAGAGTACTGCATTTCATTAATCGTTTCTAACTGCTCAATAAAATTTATTTGTGCGCATGTGAGCAAACTGCACGCTGACTTGGTTCCCGAGCTTCGTTAAAGTGGCTAACTAGGAAAGTATCTGCTGGCTGGCTGGCTGGCCCAGACACATGGGCAAAACCAGACTAAGCGTTGTTCGTGTTCCCTGTCAACTTGGGTGGTCCAAGCCAAGCGGCAGCATCCAAATCAAGAACTGCAATAAAGTGAAAACAACAAACAAATAGTAAGAGCCGCATACGCTGCTTCTAAATTTACTAACTTAATACTATTATGCTTGTGCTGGTGGAGTCTGGACTTTAGCCAGCAGTTGTTACGTTCTTGCTTAGTTTCGGGATAGCTGCATTGGCCAACATATAGATCATAGCTGGAGAATAGTTGATAGCCTTATATGCAGGTATGTTATATTGGACATGGTGCTCGTATGCACATACAAGTAGATTTTTTCCTCTTTAGATTTGCTTAATTTTGTCTTCTAGTTATATGTTTCTTTAGGGACATAGCTTTACTTGAGTCATCAGCAAGTTTATCGCAAGTTGACAATATGACCGAAGATCGGACAGTATCACAAGATTACTCATACATTGTTCTTTACCCTTTTTTTTGTACTTCTATTTTAAAATGAATTAGTTGTAGCTGACAAGTGGGACTAGAGTTGGCT
Organism: Chymomyza procnemis; assembly: GCA_035046065.1. NCBI lineage: Eukaryota > Metazoa > Arthropoda > Insecta > Diptera > Drosophilidae > Chymomyza > Chymomyza procnemis. Next base: position 619,250 of record JAWNOJ010000023.1, on the reverse strand, counting down.
AGGCGATATACGAAGATACTTAAGTAAGCACCACAGCACCTAATGCGAACTGCATTACTAACAAAAGAGATGGAAGCCAGACATACACTTTCAAAATGTATGGTATCTGGCGCCGCTTAAAGCAATTTCCAGGAACATAGAATCTCTCAATTATCAGAGCTTTTATTTGCGAACCACTCAAATTATGATGGTGGGTAACACTGATGTTAACAGCGAAAAGTAACCATTTACCGGCAATACAACGGCCAACAACACTTATGAACCAGTTTAAAAAGGTCTTACAGATAACAGACAGTCAATTCTTTTTTTCTCAACAATTTCGTCATATTTTCGATTTCGGGCAGCAAACAACAAACCAAAGCCGCAATCGGACAACGGACGACTTAAGACTTTTTCAATGGCACTCAAATGTCAAGTGAGTAGTATTTTGTATACGTTGTAAGAACTAGACCTTAAACGCAAAACACAAAAATAAATATGGAACTGGAAACCATATCTTGTCATATGTTAATGAAGCAATAAGTGTGACTATCATTTAACGAAACTTTGGAGGGTATTTCGAAATGGCCTTATCACGCTAAATCATCATCGAACGCAGATTTAAAGACAAAGTAACCCAGAGGAATATCTAATCCGTAACACTATGGCCCATTTGTAGTCTAACCAGCTCTATAAAAATTAAAATTAAGAAAATTTAAAATGCCAAAAGAAATTCGTGAAGATCTAGAGATTTGGAATAACTCACATTTGTAGTTTATCCATATGCATATATTTTTATTTAAAATCTCATTACAGAATTTTTAAATTATTAAAGTAAAGGAAAACATATATTTAATATGGAGATAAGAGAAAAGATTCAAGATGCCGAAAAGTAAATCCTTATGAAGATAATGATAGTTGATCGAACCAAAATAAAGAATATTCCCATAGATATATATGTAAATTTTCATTATGTTTATAAAGTACTTTGCAGACGGAAATGTAATTTATATAAAATATAAATATACTTAATGATTTTAGGAAATGGCTGCTTTCAATTAGCATCTAAATTATTTAACTTTACACACTATGGACAGACTGACAACTATTTTTGTTAGGGTTTTCTGTATTTTGGTATTTTGGTACAAAAGTTATTAGATTTCAAAGTTGAAAAGATGTAATGTTGACTGTATCCCACATAATTTCATCAAGGCGATTTTTTGTACGTTTTTTGCACGACCATCCCTTCAGACTCTGAAATACACAGAGTTTCTCTGCACTTTCGTTACCTTGGCACCCAATAACCAAGAATAGAACTCTCTTGGTTCCAAATCAGGCTAAACCATTGCTGCAACAATTAATAACACTTACCCAAGCAATTTCAGGAAACATTAACGGCAACCCAATCTAGCAACCGGACCAACAACTAACACAATAAATTAAATAATAGCAACAACAACGGTAGAAGCCACATTAACCAAATGCGGTCAATGAAGTAAAACGCAGTAAGAGCCACATTTTTGCCGGCGCTATTTTTGTCGTCTCAGTCTGATATTGTCTCATTTTGGACTGTAGCTGGATTACCCCGGACAGGCATGGCTGTTTTATTGCATTGCATTGCATTGCATTGCAGTTACAGTCCCAGTCCCAGTCCCAGCAGCAGCACTAGCCCCAGAACTGGAACTAAGAGGCGTGCCTTTTTTGGATATTTTTCTATGCGTTGCTGCAATTCAAAAATGCTGTTTCTCGTCGGACGTTGAAGTTGGCTACAGTGTGTGATAAGTTAACAGTTTAAATTAATTTTTCGCACTTTAAACATTGTTTAACTGATTGACATGAGTTTCCTTCACTTGTTCACCATCCCCAAGTGACAAATTGAAATTTTTGATAAACAAATCGTTTTGGAAATTGGATCGTACTGTTAAATTAAATTGCTCATGAGTGTGTATCATAATTACGCTTACCAACAGTTGGAGTACGATAGATTTATGGTAAGCCTCTTTTAATTATAATTAATACTCGTAATTAGGGATAAGGGTATAAACAATTTCTGAAAAGTTTTGATGTTAGGTATAAAATGTATATTTTGTAAGGCAGGGAGTCTTCCATAAGTAAACATATGTATATTTGAATAATGAACTTCACTATCCACTCATTATTCCATTTAAATCATAATTTTAGTTAAGAAAGTATAATTAATTTAATTCTTCTAAAAAGTTTAACGCGTGATTCGAGATATAAGTAGTGTTGTATCAAACGTTATGCGTTTGTGATATGATTAAAATTAAACACAAAATACCACAAGAAGACAATAGATTCCTCATGTTACCCACAAGCTAAATAGTTTAATTCGTAAATGAAAACCTCTTGTAATTTCCTTTTAACTAAATTTGTAAGATGTGTTTATGTTGCCATTGTTTTGGTTGCTATTGCCGACACTTGTTTATTCTACCAGCGGCTGCTTCCTGGAAAATCGAAAATTACTCTTAATGGGTTCAGTGGCGATCGCTGTCTTTGCCGCTGCCACTGTTAAATGAGCGGTAAGTTTACGGCATTTCGGAAATTGCTTTCGGATTGCTTGCAATTCTACTGCAGCTGGGCTACAAGGTTGTTAACTTTTTGCCATAATATGGAAGCGAAAATAGCTTTAATAGTTTAATTTTTTTGCCTTAAATGATGTAACATTTTTTTTGACTTAAATTTTAATTTAAAATCTTAGTTGATAAAAGCTATGCGATAATTTAATATGAACAAAGTGTGGTTCCACGCATTTAGTTAACTAGCCCAGTGCAACTGTGAAGTTTATTCCATACGTCCCTCTGCAAGGTTCTAAAGAAAGCCATACTGAGGCATCGCTAATACTGAGTTTGAAGTTAAATAAATATGATTTGAGGAAGCGTAATCTTCTTCTATTGAACCCATTTTGAGTTCGCAGCTTCTGCAACAATGAATAGTTTCGTTTTGCACTAAAATTTGAACAAGTTTTCTGTGAAATATACATACGTATATACTTATTTGATGCTCGATTAGCTGAAAAGTGGACCGCAATCCCTACTAGAGACGAGCGAAAATAATTCACTGAGGGAAACTTAAGGAAAGGAAACAAAATTAATTATAAAACTAGAATAAGAAAACATGACGTATCCTGATATCCTGCAGAGATGTTACTTTTATATACAAATACAAAACTGGATATTGCTAGGCATGGCTGTATATACAATCGCAAATATACATTTAATGATTAGAGTATAGTAAATATATGGTTCTATAAACTGAACATGCACTTATGCACATGGTGACTGCTGCTACCACCTTTGGTCGGCTTTCGTTTCACTTCTCTCACTGTTTTGCGGTTAAAAGGGTTTGTTTCCTGCCACATATGACAAAATGACATTTTAATGAAGGCCCAGCTCGATATAGCATATGTTGAAGGTTTTAAGAGAGGCGCAACATTCTCATCAAATCTACAATACCTGTGGCAGCATGTGAAAGAATCCTGCCCAAAATATTTTAAAATGCATAAAAAAAGTTAAATTTAAATCACAAATTCAATATTGCAGTATATAATTACGCATTATCTAGTGTATATATTGGGGTTTCACAGAATTCCTTACCATATATAGTGTTTCTTTTGTAACAGAATTGCATTGGAATAGATTCTGTAACACCCCGCTATCTGGGATCTTCGCACTTGCTATAGTAGTTGCACATAGTAAGTGCTTTATTTTTAGCGTGCAGAAATTAAGCTTTTGGGTTGCATCTGCTGTATGTTAGCGCCGATGTCGATAACGACAATTTTAAGAGAAGCTTTTCTTTGACGGCGCTTTACGAGTCTGGCTTAAGTTTAAGAAACGTCTTCCTTTGAATCGCTTTGCGACACAAATATTCAAAACTCGAAGAAATTAGTGAGAACTCCTCAACCCAATTTATCGATTAAGACAGAAAGTAAATTTAGATTTATTTAAAATAGTTTATGAGTTAAAAATACAAAATACGCGAAAAATATGTAAAATGTGCAATTATTAGAATACATATAAAAGAAAAAGTTTAACGGACATTTTTTTCATCTTCGTCGTACTAAATAATATATGTTCACTTATTTGACTCCAAAAATGACTTTTGGAGTGAGTGAACAAGACTCTGCAGCAACGCCTTCGCCTACAACATTTATTCAAACTATGGAATCAAGTTTCCCATCAAGATCTTGCTCCTAAACACTCCTTAAAAATATTAAACGACAACAATACCAAGAAGAAAATAACAAGACTAACTGCTCGCATAGTAATAAAAATGGTTGACAATCATTTCAAGTTAATTAGCAAGCGAGACCAAATAACGACACACACGTTATTTGTGGTCGGTCCTAAGCAATAGCCCAAAGTGTGGGCGTTAATTTAATTGACGTAATTCTATTAAGATGATGTGTTGCCATATGAATAAAATGTTCAACGTTTTCAATACTGTAACATGACAGTATCATTGGCTGCACCATGGCAATAAAACCGCAGGGCAACCTTAAAGCATTATTAAGCATATTACAAATTCTTTGCTCCCTTTGATAGCATAAACAACAATTATGTGTTCCATGATTGTTGAACAAGTTATTGGTGTTGAGCAAAGCCGTAGTGGGATTATTTTTTTTTCTGGGATTATAGACTCGAATATGCACACTTACAGGGAATATAGAGTATATTAGAGCCACTCGAGAAAACACCTTATAACATAAATAAACAGACAAACAGTACACAATTAGGGTTGGGTTACAATGAACTATTTTTCTGGTGGCTGTATTTGGTGGTGGTTGCTCGAACGAATGGACGAGCTGCAAATTGACGCACGCACATTGGTCAGAATTGTAGAGCGAAAGCGTCGTTTTCGTTGTGCAGCTGCGTTTTATATACCACAACCTCTTTAAGAAAGAATGAAAGGGTCCTAAAAGCTTAAGTAGATAGACTTTGGTACACGTAATGTTTGTGTCCACTTTACTTACCCGAGCTTGGACGATCACTGTAGCGTGTGCAATAAACCCAAGCTGGCCAGACCATTGGCGTGGCGCTAGAACTGGACGTTGTGCTGGTTGTTGTGCTGGTACTTGTCGTACTTGTGCAACTACTGATATTTGTACTCGTGGACAATCCCGTACTTGTCGTTTCATCCGATGATTTTGCAGGCGTAGGTGAACATGTCGTTAGCTTGACCAGGTCTACAGCTGAGGTGCTGCAGCTGGTGGTGGTGCTGTTCGAATCATTGCTATTGCTGCAAATGTTCGCTAAAGTGCTAGAGAAGTTCAAGTTGGGGGTGACAGTGGCATTGAGCAGGCCCAGCGATTTGTTGCCCTTCTTGCTGCCCTGACCTTTTAGCGAAGCTGCTGCAGCTCCACTGGCCAGCTGCTGCTGCAAACGCGAACCAAAGTCAGCCTTTAATATGTTATCAATACTGAACTTAAGAGCGCTATCGTGCAGATTATCATTATTATTGCTGTTGTTGTTGCTGCTGTTGTTGTAACCCGGCTGAGCCATCAATTGTAATGGCAGGTGCGAATTGGTGTGCGAATGGGACTGCTTATGAGAGTACAGCGTGTGCGTGTTGGGTGTTGCCATGCCCAGTGCTGTGGCGGTCAGCTGAGCTAATGCATCCTGACCTGATCCTACTGGCATTGTTGTGTTATGCGTGGCTGCTGCAGCCGCCGCTGCAGCAGCTGCAGCCATTTGTAGCTGTGACATTTTGGTCAATGCGCTTAAATGTGTTGCCGAGGAGGCGGAAACCATTGGTGGAGCATTCGATGCGCGTAGACCTAAAGGCATTACCGCTGTCAAGGCATTGACACGAGCGGCTGCCATAAGATGCATTTGCTGTTTCATTAGTTCCTCCGCATACAGTTGTGATTTACGTAAAAACTCCTCCTGAAAGCTGACTGAACCTACGGCAGGCGCCCCAAGCACATTAGCCACACTAAGCTGTTCCACGAGCACGGGACTGCCGGCATCGTCAGTGGAGATGTTGGAACGTGCATCACTTACATTTGCCTCGTTGCTGCTGTTTGTGACGCTATTGAAAGCCGATGGGTGGTGGTAAAGCGTTGTCAGCAGTTGTTGGCGTGTCATTTCAGCCCGCTGTCTTAAATGTAATTGTGTACTTGATTGTTCTTGGCCCACAGATAACACGCTGCTCTCGCTGCAACAGCTAATCGCATCATCTTCGTCCATATCCTCATCTGCATTCACCTCAAAAGTAAGAATACGTTTCGTTTCTGGCACCTTTTCGCTATCGGCAACAATGGCCACTTTGTCCTCTATTTCGTTTGTCGTCTCCTTAAGTTGCTCTATGCTAAACTCCACACTGCCTAAGCTTTTGTGCCGCCGGCTTTGCGTTGAACCGTCGGTAATAGTATTTCCGCAATTGGTGCTAAAGATGTTGCCATCGCCACCAGTTACCATGCACAAACGAGGGCTGCTTACTCCGCGTTGTGGTAGCAATGGTAAACAGTCCGGATGCATCTTGCTTATGCTATCTGGATGGACACCGTTTTGATTTATCAATGCGAGATTGAGTGTTGGGTGTCGGGTTGTTGCCAGCGTGGACATAGGGAATCCGTTTTTTTATTTTTCAAATATTTTGCACTGCTCACTTTAAAGCTTTGCAGCCACAATACGGCTGTTCGCCATGATGCAGTGCCGACGGCATTGTGTCAACTTTGTTGGCGATCTATGCACACCGCCCTGCCATTCACCAGCTCGTTTCTAGCTTCAATAAATCAATCGCACGATTCGTATATTCTTTGAATATTGAAACCCGAGATGCTAACTTTAACACTTGCACACACTTACACGCGCGCACGCGTACGTTATATGCTGAACACTAACAGCTACTACAATAAACGTCCAAACCTGCCAAAATCCGAATGAACATGAAAAAATGTTTTAGTAAACATTTCCATTGAATTCTAATTTGGTCCATTAAACCGTTCTCGTAAAAATCGTTATGAATTTAAAAAAAAAACTGAAAATTGTTCGAAACAGTCGCGAATGCGACGCACTATAAAACTCACGCGTACGTTCTCAATGAGGCTCACTGCAACAGTGACGAGTAAAGCGGCTCTTGCTCGTTGCCGCTCGTTATCGTTTGTTGGCACACACACAGTGATACAAACACGTACCGCATTCTCTCTCTCTCTCTCACTCTCTCTCTCTATCACACACACACTTTTCGAGTCTGGGCAAAAACTGGTCTCTCTCGTGCCCATTGAAATATCCAATGAACGATTGCGTCAGCATCGCGCTCACACACACTAACGTAATATTGGGGCGTTCCTGCATTCGTGTTGTCCTGCTCTGGTCCGGTGAGAATCAAATGAACTAAATAAAATCTTTTTAGTTCTCTCTGCTGAAAGTGTTTAAATATTTGATAATTAAGCTTCGTTGATGGGTAACAATTTACCAGCTTTTGAGAGAAATAAGAATCCGGCTACAGTTTGAGCTTTGGCTACGGTTGCAAATACAGATACATATGTACATACATTGCTGCTTGCTTTGCTGCTCTTCTTGATTATGCGCTGCCGCATTTAAGTCGTAAATCTTCTCGCGCTCACATACATAGGCACACGCACCCATATGTACATATGAATGTACATACATACATACATATATGTATGCATCGCTCGTTCCTCCGCCCTAGGCCTACTGCAACAACAACCACAAAAGCACACACACACTCACACATTCACAAACATTGCAAATTTTTTATATCTGTTTTATTTTTTGTTGCAGTCCTTGAGTCTTGTGCCACATTGGGGCAGCATCCATCCACTATCCTGCTTTGTGTGCGGCAGCAGCTACATACGTGCACACAAACACATAGTCACCATCCATTTGTAACTCAAGCCTCATCTTGACTCTTGTAAGGTATGTACTATTTGTTCCAGCTGTTCCTACTACTACTACTACTACTACTACTACTATCTCCTCCTTAAGTATGTTCGGTTTCGTCTTGGCTTTTTAATATGTTTTGGATTTTTTTTCTTTCGTGTTTTTGTTATATATAATTGCCGTTATTATTTCACATTTCTGCTGTACCGTGCTTTATAAATCACCACCACAAATTGTTATTGTTCAGCATCTGCTGTGATTTCATTAGTAGTTTTTGGGCCTTTTAGTCTGCACATGAAATAAAATAAAATCTGCAGACAAATCGACACTTATGTGCATATGTATATGATGTCGCTTATATGATTGTTTAGTTTAAAAATTTCCATTTCTTTATTCAACTGCGACAACTATTCAGACTTGTGTATTTTAACATCGTCTTTGGTACATGATATCCTGCTTAAAATTCATAAGTAAAAAAAAAAATAAATATTTTCTATGAAAATTGAATTGTTTTCCCCAGTCTCGTAATAATTTTCTATTTTATAAAAAAATTAATTTTACGCATTTTACAATATCGAATATTGATTTTATTTTGGCATAACAAATTTTAGATTTAGAAATAATTGAATATTTGCCTTTATGTTCTATTTACATACAGTGAACACGAATTTTTCATTTTAAACTCTAACGTAAGCATAATAGAATAATTTTTTTTTATTAATGAAAAAATCAACATATTTAACGTAAAAAAACACAAAAATTAGAATGTTAATTAGATAATTATTTAACAAAACTAAAAAACAGTGCGATTACGCACAACAATTATTCAAACAGTTTATTAAAATATGATAAGCACGCCAGTGTTCGACGACCCGACCTTTTTGATATCTTCTGGTCCAATATTAGGATATTTTAAGCGTTTTAAAGATTGCCTTGACGAAATCATTTGTTACTGGACAGCTTGAAGGCATCGGCATACATGCTTAATAGGACTTAGATCCCATTTTGAGTAGGGGTTTAAAGTTTTTTGATCATTGCCTGGCTGGTAAGTAGTGAATGTAGTATTGGGCTTAAATTCAAGACCAATGAGCAAAAAATATGTGTCCGAAATAAGTTTTTATAAGACAACATTTTCAAATAATGCCATATTTTCAGCTCCAGTAAAAGTCTTACGGCCTAGGATCACTATGTTTCCATCGCCATGCTATTTTTTTCAATTCAATTTTTTATTTATTTTTTATTTTATTAACTTAGCGCTTTTTTACGTACAACAAATCACTTAACTAAGATTGATTAATATCTTTGTTATGTTGTCTCAAATCTATGCTAGTTCATTTGATGAGTTTTAACTTAAAAATTAAATTATTATTAAATAATTATTAAATTTAATATTATTCATTACTCTCTATAATGTTTGTTATTTGTTTTCAGTTTCAGAAATGTAGATTATCTAACAAGATTTTTTCGCTTGAGTTTTGGTATATTTAGCTTTTTTCTTAATATTTTTTTTTGTAAAAACTTGTAACACAACTTAAAATTGTTAATGTAATAAAAAAACTTAATTTTTATATTTTATTGATCTGCCTAATTTCGCAAAACATGAAATTTATTTTTTAACAATAAGCTAAAGAAATCGGAATACTACTATATTACAGGTAGACTCTTTGGCTTTTCGAGCTTCCTCCACGTATTTGGAAAAACCTCTAGGTGCAGGAATACAAATATGTATCTTTAGTTAAAGCTTAACAATAAGTAAAAAAGCAAGTATTGTTTTATATCTCATTTATTTTAAATGAAATTCTAATTGGATTATCAAACGCTCAAATGTTTGTATATATTTGAACATAGTTTTCTTTATGTTTCATTTTTCTAATATGTTAATATGATTTCATTTATTGGAAAGCGAAAAATCATTGAAAAAATAAACGTATTCTCTCTTTGCTGAATGCATTATTTTTTAATTCTCGCTTTTTACCAAAATGGCACGCAGGCTATGTAAAAAATGTATCCTGAGTAAAAATTCCTGGAAATTAAACTTTTGAAGTTAAAACACAATCATAACATAAACTGTCAAGACACAGAGCAGACAAAAAACGACCAGAAGGACGTAAAAAAAAAAACAAATCGCAAGCAATCTTCAGTCGCAGATGATCAGTCAGCCAAATGTGAACTTGGTCTACGCATGGCATAATCACAGCAGGGGACTTCGAGTGCCGCGGGTGTAGGATGCCACAACTTACAGCATACACAATTTAGATGCGCGGCAATAGATAAACGTAAAGAGGCTTTTATTTAAACAAAGCGCAGCGAAATAAACGCCAATGATAGCCAAAGTGAGAGTGTGCGAGTGAGCAACGCGCGCGTGTGTTGGGCAACGCGCAAAAATAAATGTATTTTACAAACGAGCAACAATCAGAGCTCGACTGAGCGGAATTAAGCTGCATCTCTTTTGCTCCTTGGGCTCATGAGTCTTGGCCATTAAGTGTGCAGTTCCAGTTGCATGTTGGCAGTTGCTGTGTGTTCAGCGTTTTTTTTTTTTTTTTCATTTTTGCCTCGTTAAGAACAGTCTGTTGGTACTTGGCTTGTTCATTGCATTGGCTCAGGAGTTTGCGCGAGATCTTTGGATCGTCGCTGCGGCTTGTTTGCGCTGATCTTTTAATCGCATCGAAGTTACATTTATTGTGTACACCGGAATTGGAGCCGACTCTTGTTCGGCCTCGCTGTTGTCATTGCTTTGTCGCGCTGTTTGTCTAATGTCGCTTAAGCCATGTTCACATTTTATTAGCTTGCTCGTTTAGTCACAATGGACACGGCTATGTCATAACTTTGCAAAACGACAAAGACTTCGGCAATGGCAATAGCAGTTTATTTATTGCAAAATCTACAGCTGTGTCTATCGCTAGGCAAATTATTAATTTTTCCGCTCTTGTTCCATGTATAATACTCTAACCACAAACCTATATAAGGTTATCTTTCAACATTTACGCGTGATTGATTGTCAATATTAATACAGACATCGTTTTTTATTTGATTTACCTTAATGGGTATTTGAATTTATTCGATGTAGCAGAGAAAATGTATGTTGCACAATAATACGTGAATGCACCTTGGGCTATATTTCCAATTTATGTAGAAAACAAAAATTCAATGATTCCTATAGAAATAAACGTAATATGATGTCAATTCCCAAGTATGATCAACAATTAGCTACAATACACGAAACTAGTAGTCATCTTTAAACAATTTTTGGAAAATAAAGGCATATAACTTTAAGGGCAGATAGTTATTAGTAAGTCGAGCATCATTTGGGAAAAAAATTGTTGCGAATTTTTGAGGGTTTCCTACTTTTTTGGCTTGTGTTCTGGGTACAATCAATTTTTGAAGTTATTCTCAATAATTTATCAATTGTAACCTTTTTTCCATAATTTTTGGTATTTACATGAATTAGTTCATCAATTGATTAAATTAATCATTAAAATAGTAGTAGAACTATGCATAATTTCTTAATCTGGGAAAAGAATTGTCCCATCATGTCGATATATGAGGTTATATAAGAAGTCATGATTTATTCATAAATTGGTAAAGTATCGAAAACGGATACCGATTTTGGGATTTAGTGCATTTAAACGATTCAAAGATTTTCAGTACTTCTTTTGGGTTGGTATGTCGCCATGTAATTCTCGGGCATCTTCTTGTTTGATGGACAAAATTCGTATGGAGCTTATTGGTAGAGTTAGAATCGCCAATACCGTATACTTTGAGTTGTCTTATGGAGTTTTTTACCGAAGTTATAGCAACCTATTGGTTACGACCCTCAGAGACTTAGCAGAGCCGCTGCAAATTTTAAACGCGATTATCTCAGAACTTGATTTTCAAAATTATATTGCGGTGGACACGATTTATATGAATTATTATGATATTATTATGATAGCCATTTTCTTTTGAATCGAAATTTTTGCACATCCTTCGTATTCCAGTATTGTCGAAAGCAAATATTTAAAAAATGTGTAATAAACAACATCATCATCCATCGCAACTGCAATTTTAAAATGAAGGGTACCTGGACCAATCAAGAAAAGTACTAAGTGAATGATTTCTTAAGAACTGGCTGATTTGCATTAAAGAAAGCTAGTAAAATTCGCAAATTCGAAATGGCCGAGCCAACGCAGTTGTACCGCAATACGCTGGACATAAATATCGTTGTAGACCTCATGCATGATTCGCTCGGATGTGATAGTCGTCTCCAATTCGAAAGGGACCGAATATTTTGCATAGTATTATTCTCTTGAACATTCCAATTATATAATTGGTTTAAGTGAAAAGAAAATAAGCAAATCCCTTTAACGACATCTCTCTTCCAAAGAAGACGTCAAAAGATGGACCCTGACATGCCACTGCTGCGTACACCCTTTGTTAAAACGTTCTTCAGGATACTCTTGACGAACCCCTAAAATCAAAGTGACAACTGTATCAGGGCAGTGTTTATAATAATTGGCGAACATGCAAATGTAGTTTTTCACAGTAGTACTGTAAATCGTCCAGGTACCACCGTGACTTTATATTAACTACAATTAACACGTTTAAAAATCTTTATATAAATAAAAGGTTTATAAAAACCAATAACTATTATTGCGCAGGATGATAATAAAATCAATATATTTTGTAGTATGCAAATTATATGTATTTTTGTGATACTTTAATTGCTTTGAAACATGCAACTATTTTAAATGAAATCAGCCTAGGGGTTGGGTTGTTTAGTCAAAATCGAAGTTTCTTTGGATATACAAACTTACTGCAATCAAAATGTAGCTACAAAAATTTGTAAAATTATGTCTGACATAATATGCGATTTATTTAAAAACCAAGACATTGAGGTCTTGCAATATCTATGTTTTATTGAAGAACAATTTACAAATTAATAATCGAATTCCTAAGCAAATTCCACGGCAGCACTTAACTTTCCAGCGTTATTTAAGACTTACTTGGTACTAAAATAAATTAATATATTACACTAGGGTGTTTTTCCCCCTGTTCGATTGGTTCAACAAGTCTCACCCGTCGATTATAATTCATATTGCCAAATATACTTGGCTTTGTTAAATGAATTGGAATCTATGTTCTTTGAAAATGCTTTATATCGTCACAGATTTAGATTCGTCACAATTATTACTTGAAGGCATGGAAGGTTACTGTACATTGGTGAAGAAGTAAATTTGTTATGGGGCCATTGCAACATATGTGGTCTGGTCTAAGGGTCTGTCAGAATACGGATGAAAAAGTGGATGAGCTAAACGCCTCGCTATATATATTCTGCGGTCGAGTTATGATGTCTCCATGGGGTAACCAAAGAACTGTTGGAAATCCTTCTGCTTATTCTTAAGTTATATCATTATGACGTCTAAACTCTGTAATGGAAGCTGTCATTTGCTTTCTAAAAGCAAAAATTTGATAAAACGATGATTTTATTTAATAAGATGAAAAAAATATATGAAAAATATGTTCAAAAAATCTGAAAATCATTTTTTCGAAGCATTCGAATTGAAAAAAAAAATAAAGTTCATAATTACAATTCTTTGGGTCCTATAACGTTTTAAAATTGATATGTGTTGAAAAGGGGATGTGGCAAAAGAAAAAAAAATTGATGTGTCCTATAAAAATCAAAAGAGCTAACATGTATGGTTTTCCCAATTGACTTGCACAAACTACATAGATAGAGGGCTTGCCACAACCTACAGGTTATTAAAATACTAGAATAATAAACGACTATTCAACCAATCCTTTAAATGGAGGACAAAGCGTGACATGTGTCTGATGACCACTGCAAAGCGACAACATTTGTTTGTACATGTATGCAGACAGCCGGTTCGTAACGCCTGTTTATTTATGTACGAGTATGTACCGGCAATAAGTCCTTTTAATTTAACCGATGTCGCCGTCACCCTTCACCAATCCAACCGAATCCATCGCGTATGCAAATGTCAATTGTCATTGTAACGGATTCGTTCGTTTTAGCTCCCCATTCTTTGTTTGTACAGTTCCGCCTTGTTTATTTAGTATGTAGTCGAAAGTTCAAGAATTAACATTAGTTAAATGGGGGTTATTCGATTGAAGCCATTGAAATGACCATTTGAACCATTTAATCGAATGATATCTAACAATAACATGGCTGCTGTCTTTGAGCTCATTGAATAGGTATGTAAGTCAGTATGTGGTTAGTAGTAATCTGTTGGGCATGAGCTACGATGGCTCAGTACCATCCCACCAGTCCAATAAGAAGGGGAGCAAACTGTGTTATTAATTAAAATGGTTTAGTAGTATATAAATAAATTTATAAATAAATAAGTCGCGTAATGAAATATTCCAAAGATGCACAAAACTCAAACAAGCAATCTTTTTTTTGAATTCATAAAAAGCGCACGAGATGGACAAACAAGCGCTGAAACAGAGTTGTGTGTCCTTAGCATGCGTGCAATGTAGAATAAGAGTTTGTCCGCATCTGATGTAGGGCATCGGGAAACAAATTAAGGAAGTGCAAGAAATCGCTGACTGCGAATTTATCGCCACCTGCATCTACCATGGATACCAAACGATTTTATCCGTGGTAGAATTTGTTGCCTTCTGCCTGAAATCAAAGATTCAGGCAAAAGGTCACTTAATTTTCACTGCACTGCTTATCCTCATCGTTGCGCAAGGTATTCCAACTTGGCCATTTAACCACAATAAGCGAAAATTTGCATTTTGTGTGCATTTAACGGTTTTCGGTTTCTCTTCTCTAAGGGGGTTAGGGTTTGTTGCTTTTAAAATTGATTTGTTCGCTAGACCACGGCAGTGGCAAGCCAATCTGCCCATTTTGCAATATGGGTTTGGCACCGATAACAAAATGTTGTGCCATCGGCATTTGAGGCTATGGTTGCAGCTTTAGACACGACTGCTCCGAAAAAAAAGAAACTACATTCACAACACCGCGATGAAAGCGCTGATGCCGGCGTCGCGACTGTAACATTTTTCTGAGAGAGTACAAGGGTGTTACTAAATGTCACCGGTTCAGGTTAATTCTTGGTTCCTCCCGCGCTGTGCTAAAACATTTAGTTTTTTAATAATGCTCCTGCTCAGTAATGCTCATCGGACAAAGGACACAAATAACGCATACCCATGAAGGTGTTAAGGTATAGCAAGCCGAAAAAAGTTTGCAAATCGATCAAACTTTGACAAAAACTCATTTAAGTTATGCCTTGGCCAAGAAGGTGCAGCGATAAAATTCATGTAATCCACTTATAATAATATTTGTAAAGTTACAGGACGAGTCAACAAAGGTGACATATCTCGTTTAATTCTAAATTTAACATAAAATAGACAATCTTTGAATAAAAATTTGAAAATAGAGTTCTGACGACTACCAGAGATATCCTTTAAAAATGAATTAAAAACTCCTTAGATTTTAAAAATTAAAGTATTTAAATTAAGCAAAAATCATTAGCACTAACAAATCAAACTTTTAAAAAGCCCATAACAAGCCCAAAACAAAAAAATTCAAAATAAACTCACCGTTCTGTTCTTGTAGAATTTGCCTTTGAAAATGATCACATACTGTTTCTAAGAGCTAACTCTTACTCGAGCTCAAACGCACTTCTAAACAAACATGCTCTTATAATTGCACCTAGAGTAACTTGTTATTTCTAAATCTAATGATTTCCCACGATTCCTTTCGCTTAGTTGACCCATCGAGTAGTGAAACGAATCTTTATTATATTGTATTTGATATTTATCTGATTTTTTGTTATATGTATATGAGCAAACTTAACAAAATTAAAAATCAATTTTAAAGAAATGAATTTATTTTTTAAAGCTGTGGATTTGGACTATCAAGATTGATTTTTTTTGGTTTAACAGCTGATGCTTACTTGTGCCACTGTCAATCACAATTTAACTCAGAATCTTAACTTAAAAACATATAGCAAATTGTCGAATTTTAACTGAAGAGAAGCCAGAAGCAATAATATTCGTAAAATTACAGGACGAGTCAACAAAGTTGACAATCTGTGCAACGAGAAAGTCTCTGACTGGTGTATATAATGGCCCGGTGGCATAATAAGGCCGAGCTTTTATTGTTAATGGAGAGCGCTATCGTACGATGCTTACAAACTGTATTAAGAGCCAATATGTATTTCAAAATTTTATTCGTAACAGTAAAAAAGCATCTATGCTTAGGATATAGACTTAAAATAAATCAAAATCCGATTTTAACAAAATCGATTTTTTCTAAGTATTTAATTGCCTTTGATCGTTCATCGATAGATCAGACCGCAGTTTGAATAAAATTCAATAACCAACCCGTATTTTTAAAAATTCGGGAAGTTTCGCAGGTATGCTGATTTCAAAACTATTATATGATGCCTTTGTTCCTAGACTCAGCAGCTTCTATAGATAAAGTAATGACATTTATTTTGTAAACTGTGAAACCAATTATGTCAAAAACTTTTCGATGTTTATACGGCAATATAATAATAATAATCATAATTTCTTTACAAAGTTCTTCACGTTTCTCCATAATATTTTTGTTGCCAACACATGTTGTCTTCCTTCTCTCCATTGTTTAAGAGGAAACCGGAAATTTATAAAATAAAATATATTAATCAGTGGCAATCCATTTCTTTTATAGATCATTTTTTTATCATTGCTTAAAAAATCTGCCTTAATCGAAGATTATGAAATGCACAGATGATGCGCACAGTTCCGAATTTTACTATGTTTCCCGAGTATTGTAATAGAAAAAAATTATTAAAGAGGCATGCACAAATGCAACGAAAAAATAATACATTTTTAAAAGCTTAGTTTAAGGAGTAAACAAAGGTGCATGAAAACGACAACCCTAGAAGCCGACGACTCCTATTGCGGCGTCCCAATGCTATAACCTTTGCCTCTGTGTTGCATAGAGTTGTACGAACATAAAGTACTCCTTAAGATATGTTCAAACTACAAGAAAGAAATGGGTTATAATTGAAATTCACATGAGGCTCAAACCAAAAAGAAAGCGCAGCTAGCTCCCAATCAACAAAATGATCCAGTGCCAGCAGTTTAGTGTGAAACAAAGGCAGCTTAAATCAAACTAACTAAACTTATGACAATGCTAACGAAGCAGTCACCGAACTAACGACAACAACATTAAAATCAACATAGTTAACAAACAACACAAACAACTGAGGAGCAAGCATACGTTTTGCTGACACTCTGAGGGTAACACCTACTTCGAGCGGCTGAGACTTGGTAGAGCTTCAATGAAGGTTTCTACCTTCAGGCGAAGGGGGCAGACTACACCTGGAATTGAGTGCAAAATATGGCGCAGACGATCGAAGCAGTGGAAAAATGCATACATAAGCAACTCAGTCTGGACGAGTCTCCGTCGGCTTAAGGCATAGCGACGAGGCAAAGTACGGTGCTAGTTGTCTTGCTTTTTGGAATCCATGTTACTTGGCAGAGTTAGACTTGCAGCGTCATGTAGCCAATTAAAAGGAACGAACAAACGACAAGCGAGAATTGTGGCAGCCCAAACAAATGCAATTGGTATGGTCGCAGCGACAGCAACAGCAACTTTGACACTGGCTGTGGCTGGAACTCGCAATAAATGAATGAACAAAGGATGCACGCTGGTAAACGAGGACTTGGTCACGTTTGTGGTCCGCTATGGTGGACGTAAATGGATGCTGCAGATTCGAGGTACAAAAATCTAAGAGGCGCAATCAAATTAGGCAACCACAGCCAATTCAACCAGAAGCGAAACTTTAATTGCGACTTAATACAATCAGTTTATGAGATTTCAATTGAAGAATTTTTGGAATAGATTATTAACCTTAAAAAAATGGCATAACACATATGTATGTATGTTTGCATTAATTACACTCTTAAATTAATTTTTAAATACTCCATCCGACTATTGACACCTCAAGATACAAACGAAGTACACAATTTTCAATACGTATTATTGCTAAGGAGTTCTATTGAATCGGAAGCAAGATTTTTGTTGAGGAAGCTTAAAAGTTTAGAATATTAAATCGAGTCACTAACACTGATAGTGTTCAAAAAGTGGTCCATTTTAAAAAGGACAAAAAAAACTATTAAGTTTCACTGTTTCATTTTCAACAAAAGCTTTTTATTTATTTATTATTTATTAATATGTAAGGGTACAACTATGTCCAGTTGACCTTAAGATTAGACAAGTTAAACATTCTAAAATTATGAAATAATAAATGATAACGAGGAAAAAATATAATAAAACTAATCCGTATTCCTAGCCTGATGGGTGAATTTTTTATAGATGTGCACCGGGTCACACCTGGGGCTAGCCAGGAACTTGGATTTACAATGTAAAAGATGAAAACATTTTTTCCAAATAGAAGCCAAAGAACAGCGTTGACCAAGATAGGATTTTGTAGTTCATGATTGGTCAAAGAAGCTCGATTTGGGGAATCAAGATTAGATACGATAAAGAAATGGATTGGATAGACCGTTCAAAGGAGACGAAATCATAGAGGTTATTATAATTTACGCATAGGACACGAAAAGGATCGTGTAACGCATAATTAGATCTACATAAAGTTACTGCTAGAGGTCGAAAATTACGAGTTACTCTGGAAGGAATGATGAAAGAAATTTTGTTAAGGAGTGAATTAGAGTCTATGAGACCGAGTAAAAGCTTATGCAAAAATAGCACGCCGTGGCATGTTCTACGATCACTTAGAGATGATAATATTAGCTGGCATTGTTTAAAGAATCATTGTTTCACTGTCTAATTTCAGGAACGCATTTTTTATTTTTTTGCCTTTTAAGTGCTTCCAAAAATTGGAAAAGCAAATGTTACTATTACATTGTCTGGCTTTATATCAATTCAAAATAAATGATGTGGAAATTAAACCCTGTTCATTGCTTCACTTTTGTTTAATAATGAAGAAAATTAAAAAAGTGGTGCTTTTTTAAAAGGACAAAAATAAAACAAGCTAATTCTGCTCGATGGTAAAGAAAGTCTGAGAGAGTGCTGGAACTAAAAATTCTAGCTGGAGCACCAGCCTAAGGGAAGAGTCGGAGTCGTTGAAAGAAGGCAAGGTTGCTTCTCTAAAATATCGTAATAAGACAGCCAAGTAGGATTTTTTTATTATTACTTTGCTTTTATTTCTGTCTCATTTAAAATTTAAAAATCTTTTGAAAAGTTTTTTTTTTAAACTGATTTACTAACTTAAGATCGTTAAAACTGCATTCACTGGGTTGGAAGGTCCTTTCGGCGAAAACGGGATCCACTGCTGAGCTGTTTTAGATTTTCGCTAGGTGATTAGGATGCGAGCAAAGCTTGCTGAGGTATTTTTCCTTGATGGTTCTTAGAATCTTTGATTGTGCTCACTGTTTAATGTCAATGTTGCTGTTGCTAACATTCCACTATAGTTGTGAACCGTAGGTCCAGATTGTTACACCGGACTGCAAACTTTCTGTCGTAGAGGTGCGAACTATGTGTGCTCTCGGGCAGAGCTGTTTTGATTTTAAACATTAGCCCGTCAGTCAGACTCTGATTTTTTGGTTTCCGGATCATCTGCTCGTTGGTTCCATGGCTTGCACGGAATCCAAATTGATGAACTCGGATTATGTTATGGGCTCTCAGATATGGATTGAGCCTAACTAAGATGTTTTTATTATCTCCCACATCACTGATCATAGGAGGTATTGTGAAGCCCTGACAAAACACAACGCCCCATCAAGATCAAACATGACCCTGATGTCGATGTTTTGCGTCAACCTTAAGTCAGCTGCCAATTAAAATAAATTCTAATCATTAGGCTGTGTCACGATGTGGAAGAGCACAGAAAAGCTCGCAGCGGCACCACCGACCAGGCACCTCAATAAATCATTCTCCTGGGGTTGCAACTAATCTGACCGGAAACCAAAAATATAGTTGTACCAGCATTGGCCGCAAGCAGTCCATAAACCGGGGTTTAATCTGACATTGAGTTGAGACTGATGTGACGAAGGAGTGTTTTATCAGGAGAAAGGTTCCACACTGCCAAAAAACCATAAGGCCCCTCTAAAGACAACCACCCTTGTTCGCCGCGTTTGATTTCAATGGGGACAAAGAGAAAAGGGCTGAGGTGAGTCTGGAAAGCCAGCAGAAGTCGGCTCGAGTTTTGTCGAGCTTTTGCACCTACACAAAAGCTTTTCTGGTGGATCCGGAACCTGGGTTGCCAATGCACAACACAAACTTTTGAATGCCACCAAGTATCTCAAGCAGCAGTTTATGCAGCCATGTTGTCGCTCTAGTCAGGAAAAAGCACACGCCTTTGCAGAACACCTAAAAAGCAGTTTCCAGCCTATTGATCTGTGCGACGTTACAGCCTCGGAAGAGATGACACTTCGAATTGCATTAATAATCTAAAAACAATTATAATTCAATGGAATGTTACAGACTTTTAGTGAACCTAACCAAAATTTTGGAGAAGTTGTTTCCTAGAAAAGAAAAGTAATGGTACTTTTAGCAATTTAGCTTTGGAGCCACAACAGGGAATTCCGCGCAGCTGTAGAATATATATGCCAGTAGCTGCAATATAGTCTATACTGCTGAGAAGTCCACGGATACAACCTTGACGGTCGGAGATGGCAGCTCTCCGGTCATCTCGATCAATGGCACAGTCACCCCACAGACGTAGTGGCAGCACATCACTGGTAAGGTCCAGCTGTCAAGCACAAATCCTGCCCAATGCTACATCAATGCTCCTACAAATGTTCACTAAATACAAGCGCTTTTTCTACAAGTGCATCAAGCCTGCATTTGTGCATATCGAACATGCCTTTAATAATAAAGTTGTAAAACCAATTACAAATTAAAATTTACTTACAATTCATTATATTGTCCATGGTTCATTACACAATGTGACCGGAAATTGTGTTGAACTCAAAATGTACCGATAACATTTTTATTATTAAATGGAAGTAACAAAACTATAAAAGTTTGCCGTTGACAATTACGAAAAGTTTCAAGCTTTAATTTCGGTAACAAGCGAATTGCACCAATCGGTTCAAAAATAATTAAAAGGAGGTCGGGTGTGGATGACTTTTGTTGTATGATTTGTTGGCTCAGACATATCACCAAAAATAAACTTTATGATTGGCAGTCTTTCCCTATGCTAATCAAATATATAATATTCCAAAGTAAAAAAAAAGAATGCAGGCTAAAATTACAAAATTATCTGATACTCTCCTATTCACGTAACAACTCTTTATCAAAATTAAATTTCCTAAAACTTTTTTAAATTTTTTGCAAAATCAGCAAACAATAGCTTTTGTAGTTCTCATACAAAATATGCCACAAATCTGTCATCCTTACTTCTTCGGGTAACTTACATAAATTGCTCTTCTGTTTTATACATTTTATTGAAATTTGAAACTTTCAATTATATTTTGTTTTGAAATATTTTTTTTTGCCGTTGTTTAAAAGGTACATCGTCAATATCGCACTGTATTTCTTGCAATTTTTTTTTTTTTTTTAATTTTTCTTATACATGTATTTAAACTTTAAAATGGTTTTTTGCTGCTAAATATTTTGTATATTTTATTATAAGATAGCTTATCCAAGAAACAGTTAAAATCGCTTATGGCATTGTTATGGTTATAAACATCAATTTATTTTAATTTATATTATGTGTGTACGATTACTTTTTGTGCACTTTTATTTTTTACAGTGTATGGAAATTTGGTAATTTTACTCTTATGTAATTACACTAAAGTTTATTTTGTCTTTAAATAAGGTTTCTTTTTATATTAATTTCCTTAATTACCACAACAAGCGTTTCCAGTTTTCATATTTGATTTACTAACAATGTATGTATATATATAATACATGCATACAAATATATATATATATACACACATATATATATATATATATATATATATGTATGTATGTACTTATGAATAATTATATTTATTATTTTTATTAGGCAATGCATAGTTTTATTTAAGCTATAATACTTGTATGGTACTATGACAAAATCTCAATCTATTTTCAGCTCTACACTTGTGATGAAATTTCGACCTTTCGAGACACGGTTTTTGCGACATTTAAAAAAAAAAAACAAAAAAACCAATATTGCCTATGCTTGTTTTTATTAAAACTTTAAACACATAGTTTTATGGTTAATTTAATGGCATACTATAAGCCTATAAGAAGAGTATTCTATAGAATTCCATATAATTTGAAGATTATTATTAAGAATTTGTTCAACATAAGAATAGTTTTAATTAATCATGTGAAAATCTTAAGCAGATGCATACAAGTTGATATTTGTTGTCTCGCAATTGAACTTAATTCATTTTGTAATAACATTTTTTGGCAATTATTTATTTACCTGCAAATTAATATATCAAAGACGGAATTGTTTTACAATATTGATCATTTATAAAGCGTTTGCTGAAAAGATAGATGTATATTTCGACAAACTACATTTGATCGGAAATTTGGTGGTTAGGTGTCTTAATATGTTCTGTCATATCCTTATTTTGGTTTTGTACATAGTTTTAATATTTAATTGGATTAGATTAGATTTTTGTTTACCCGTAATTGAAGTATTAAATTGCAAAACAAACTACACATCACATTGTCCTTGTATATGTCCATAAATGCAAAGATTCAAGATGTTACAACAAAGTAATTAAGAATTTATAAAGAGAACAAATTTTGGGTATGGATTATAAGGACTTTTACCATTTACTTCATCGTTGTTTGTTTCAAAGTAATTAAAGTGAAAAACTAAAAACGAAAGTATATCGATTGAGTATATGTAGTTTCTTACATTGTGTTCTTCTCGAGGTGAACTGAAAAAAATACACATATTTGTGCAATAGTGTACGAAAATGAAATAAAACGTGTATTTTAACTTCTACTTTAAATCGCCAGTTTTTTTTTTATTTATTTTTGTTTAAGTTGGATTTTTGTATTTCCATTTATTATCGCTTTCTCTTATGTCACTAGATTACTTACTACGAAAAGTACATCTACATATGCAATTTACTTTTCACGTAAAGCTTGCATGGTTTGAATTTTAAAATATTTGCTTATAATCATTTTGTATAAGAATTATTACTTTGTTTTTAATCTTATTTAAATAGAATTAAAAGTATTACCTTGTAAAAAAATAATATTAATAATTACAATTATACCATACAATAATAGTGATTTCTGTTTTTGTTGTTTACATTGTTTAATTCTTAATCTGCAGTTTTCAATTTCATATTTGAAATAACTAAGCATTGCATTTTATTTTATATATATTTTTTTTTGTTTTCGCTTCCTTTTTTGTTGTTTAAGCTACAGGATAAATTATTTTAATTTACGTACACTGAAATTGGTTTTCATAGAACTGCATTATGTGCTGGAGCGGCAGGCGTCGAAATTGGACGTCGCGTAAAGTCGCCCTGCAGCATAGCTTAAGCGCGTGGATTATTTTAAAACAGCATCTCTTGTATACATGTTGGAGTACAGGCACATGTTTAAGTACCGTCACACTAACACGCTTAATATTTTAATGTTTAGTCAATTACTTATTTAAAATTATTATTAGCGTTATTATAAAATATTTACAGTATACTATTTAACACATGAGTTTAAGTTGGTTTCAATCGTATCCATGAGCCGCATCAACAAGCAAATTAGTTCTGGAATTTTACGGGGTATTTTTGCTTCATCTTGTGAATTTATTGGTGCGAAATAACATTGCACAGTTCGAACGCTTTGCTTATGGCTGTATATACATGTATAAAGCAAATATATATACATATAAATATATATATATATTTAATTAAAATAAATAAAAACCCCAGTTGTTATGCGGGTTTAATTGTAAATAAAAAGAAAACCACATTGAAATATAATAAAAGAACTATGGAATTTAAAGTGTGAGAGTGTGTTATTGTATAGTTTATACATGTTACGACTTTGCTTTTCTATAAAACTTTTGCCAATCTTTATACATTTTAAATATTCTCGTAAGGAAATATTTACATAATGCCGATTTGAAACTTCACTTATTTCCTTATATCTATACATATATATATATATATATATGTATACTTGTGTTTTTGCTTTGTTACACATGTTTTGTGGACTGCATCCTTTACATTTTGTCTGGGATGAAGTCCGCGACGAGCGTTGAGGTAATGTAGTGGAGTTATACATTATGGTACCTCACTCTGCCGAACGCATTCATCCTTTTTATGTCGTAGTCTGCTTGACCAAGTTGACAAGGCAAAGGGCACAGCAGCATTGTGGCTGCAATAGTTGACCCAGTGCCACCATTAAGGGATTCGTTGTCGGTATGGGTCCACCGCCGTAGGCCACAGGCATAGGCGCAAAACTGAGCGAAGTCCCGCTGGGTAGATTTACGGTGCAACCACTTTGAGATTGATGTTAGCTATCCGTATCTCATCTATTTATGGTAGACGAAACCGCGCCTGTCGTCGTCACTGTAACGCCGGCGTTTGTTCCACTGCCGCTATTATTGTTATTATTGTTCAACCCTACGCCACCGTTATTTGCACTCATTAGAACCTGTTCCACTGTAAGCGCTTTATTTACCTCCTTTGAGGTAGTGAGTACAGCAGGAGTAGTCAATAAAGTGCTACCACCCTCTGTGTTGCTAACATTACTTGAGTTTGTGGACACCAACTGTCTTATCGTAGTTGGTGTACCCATCTGAAGAGCATTACTTGCTACCATGCTACCACCACTTGCTCCAGCACCAGTACTGTTTACAGTTGTGCCCAATGGTAAAGTTCTCGTAAAAATTGCCGAATTGTTAAGCCTTCCACGCAGTACCTGCTGCAAACCGCCAGGTCCAAGCTGCATTTGCATTTGCCCAGAATTATTTTTTTGTAGCGGTTTCACATTTAACAGACTCGTGTAGAGAACACGTTTATCTCCTTGTTGACTGGCGCTCATCGAAGCATTTGACGCAGATACCGTCTTAAGCTTCTGATGATGCTGCTGATGTAAGTTTGACGGCACACCAGATACTCCGCTTTTGTTCAATACGACCGTAGTGGCTCCCACTTGCTGCGCTTGTTGACCCTGTACCATTATATTGTCACTTGATCCTGATGCCGAAGACGTTGAAACAAAGTTCACCTTGAGATTAGAGTTTTGAATTTCTTTGTAGTGCACCTTTTGGTTTAAGGGGCTCGAATTAGTGGCTTGGCTGGCAGCAACTGCTGCTTGAAGTTCACTTGCTGTTGCAATAGTAAAGTTTCCCGTTCCAGCACTATTGCTGCTTGTAAGAAATATTTTATTGGCTTGCTGGGGACCAGACTGAGACGTGATAATCGCTGTCGGTTGGAGGCTGTAATTGTGGTTGGCGGCAATTGATGCTGCTGAATTTGGCTTTTGCTGCGAAGATTGTTGCTGCAGATTTAAATCCGAAACAAGCATCGGAAATTGCGACATTTTAATAACTTTGCTCAGTTTTTGTAAATGTTGCTGCTGTTGTTGGTTAACTACATCCACGTTGCTGACACTGCCCGTAGTTTCTTGCAAAGATATGTGTTCGCTGTTACTGCTTGTGTTCAGGACAAGGTCATCTTGCTCTTGCTGCACCAATTGTTGCAGCTGCTGCTTGGTTAGCTGTATTTGTTGCTGCTGCGGTTGAGACTGTTGCGGTGTTCCCTGTCCAACCATCTTGCGCTGCGAGAACTTACGGTTTAGCAACAACTTATTTATGTCTGCAAGAAATGTGTAAAGAGACAAACTCTAGAGACATAATTTTAGTTGATTTGTTTAGCAACTTACCTGTGTTTTCTGGACCATTAAGCTGTCGCTTCTGACCTGCACGATTGGTCCACATGATCTTGTTTCCTACAGCAGCAGGAGACTCCGCTGTTGTTGATAGAACTGCAGTAGTTGCAACGGCCGTATTGGTGCCGCTTACCTGCCGCCATACAATCGGTTGTTGCTGTACTATTTGCTGAGTGCTGCGCGGGGGAGTTGTAACAATCAATGGAGCTGCAGCAGACGTGGAAACTACACCACCAGGAAGCTGCTGCATTGCAGCAATACTGTGCACAGCCACTTGCTGACCACTCGCCGTGTTGATAATATTTACACTTTGTGGTGCATTTGCGGTTCCGGGCATTGGGTTCGTCCCACTGCCGTCTATGGTCATTACGTTGGCATTCGTAGCTTGGTTATCATTTTGAACTTTAAGATTAGACAGCGTTATTACCGTATTTGGGCCAATGGTGCCTGGTACATGTGTGGGTGTTTTCGAACCACAAGGTTTTTGTATAGCATATGTGACTTTTTGAGCGCCACCGGTAGCTGCTGCAGTCACTATCTCTCCGGTACTAGTTGTGTAAATCATGTGATTGCCAGATGCGCCAACAGTCAGCGGGGTAAGAGTTGTCTGCGTCGCACCGCGTACAGTTGACACGGTTGAAACGACAGTTTGTGAAGTTATGGCGGGGGTGGAACTTGATACATACTGCGTAATCACAGGAGTTGAGGAAATATCCCTCTGCATTTGAAACAGAAGCTGTTGCTGTGGCTGCGATTGAGTTTGTTGTTGTTGCTGCACATGCGAGTGCAAATGGCGTTGTTGCACAGTTACATTCCGTAATTGTGCCTGATGGAGCTGATGTTGAAGCTGCTGCTGCTGTTGCGATAGTGTTGGAGTTTGCGATTGTAGTAGGCTTTGCTGCTGTTGTGGTAACGAAGATCCTAAGCCGTTGCCTGTATGAGGTGTTATGGTGACTATGTCGCCAACAGAAGCCGAGCCTGATGTCGTCACAAACTCTGTGGTTTGTAGTGCTGGACGTGCTATTAATTGCGTTTGCTGTCCTACGCTAGTAAACTGATTAAGAATTTGTGAAACTACAGGCTGCGATTTCTGTATTTGCACTTGTTGTTGTGGCGTTATATGCGCGGGAATATTAAGAACTTGAGGAGTTGATGAAATGACTGTTGAAGCATTAGGTATCGTGAGTAAAATTTGCTGTTGATGTAGTTGACGATGCTTTTGTTGTTGATGCGATTCAATTGAAATTTCGGAGGACTCAGCATTATTAAGTGTTGCCTTTGTTTCTTCCTCGGTTTTTAGCAGCTCTTGATTAAAGAATATTTTTTTTTCGCGGGTAGAACTTTCTGTTGCGCCGACTGTGAAACTAGAGCAACCAACCGGACTGTTGTAAATTCGAGTTTTACCCCCACGACTTCGGTTAATTCTTCGCATATCTGAGCTTTTTGGTTTTTTGTCATCTATGCAATCTAAAAGAGCATCAGCTGAGTCTACTTCATTGGCTACATCTTCAACAGCTGCTTCTCCATCTAAGATACCATTCCAAAAGTTGGTAGCTTGATTTAACGCCTTTGGATCGTCCATTTCACATTCTTGTAAAATGTTATCCAGCATATTCTCATCGGTGTCGTCAACGTCACCTAATAAGTTTATGTCATTAAGGGAATCACAACCGCTGAGATTAAACTCAATCGCAGAGTTGGAATTAGCTGTGTCGGGACTTTTACTGCTTCCGCGGCCATAGTCTAACGCATATGCTGCATGCAGCAATTGCGAATCCGACTCGAGATCTGTGAACTTAAATGCATTGCTTAAGAAGTAGTGTCCATCATCGCTATTAATAGCACTTGGTTGCGTCTTTTCCTGACCCGTGCATTTAACTTGGTTGAGTTCAACGGTGATGGGCGTATCTTGGGTCCAATCAACCAACGCATTATCTGTTTCCTTGCAAATTTTAGTATCGTTGCCATAAGCCAATTCATTTGTAGGCGTTTTTGGACGAAAATGCAACCAATCACGACGAATTTCTTGCAAGATCTCATTGCATGTATCTAAACGCTGACTCGATGTAGGCGAAAGGCTACCCATGTAATCTACATCATCATCCGATCCAGTTTCATTTGGCTCGATGTATAAATTCGATTCAGTTGGTTCCTTTAATCTGATTATTTTGCTACTTTGCAAATTTCGCAAACGGATCACATCTGCTACTCCATTAAGGCAGGGCGAATATTCGTCGTCATATGTGCTCGAACTAATGGGATTGGAGCACGGATGTTCACCTTGTTTCGTAGATAAATGATCTGAGCATTGATTTCTGCGTTGTGTTTGTTGTTCTTTTTTAACTGTATGCCTAATGATGTTGCTCAGCTGTGCTAAGTTGACATTGTCTTCTTCGTCATCAATAATGTCATCTTGTTGCAATGCCGCTGCTGTGCGAATGCTGCTCAAAGGTTCGTTCGAATCGTCGGCATCAATAAGCTCGCGCTTTATTGTTTTGGCTATATCATCCGAATATGGATTTAATGAAGTTCCAGCTGCTACCGCTGCTGCATCTTCAACTGCTCTCGCGGCTGCTGCTGCCGCTGAGGTTGACGCAACTGGCTCCGGGATCTCCTCTTCCACTTTTATCACATTGAATTTATCGCTAATGCTAACATTCTTATTCATATTACTATTACTATTGTTGCTGTTGTTGTGGTTCAACAGGATATTATTGTTGGAACGGTGGTGATGGTGATTGGGTCGTGACTGCTGATCCGAAAGTTCGGTCTGATGCTTCTTAACGTCTAAGGTTTCACTGGCCGCGTTTGCATTTTCGTCGCATTCTTGTTTTGCACACTCTTCCTGCTCAAGTGAAGCCTTTACATTTTCCGTAGTATGCTGCTCCTTACGTTGAAGTATCAGGGCCAATCCGCGTAGGTAAGATCTTTGCAGGGGCGCCAATGGAAAACTTGGGGTATTTTTCTCATCGTTTTCATCGACTCCAATGTCTTCGTTAGCCGCCTTAGTTCGTTTTGATGCGTTTAACTCGCGTAACTGCTGCTTTTTTCGTCTTAATCGTCGACGTTTCATGCGCCAGTCGTGCGAACGCTGCTGCAGCGTCAACGCCGAGCTGTATGCTTTCAACCTTGAGATATTTTCATCTTCAGAAGCGATATCATCATCATCATCGATTTCCTCTTCACAAAAATGTTCTTTATTTTCATTCTCATTGTTGCATATTTTGGGGTTACTGCTTGCCTTGTCATTGTTCTCTGCTTTGACTTCGGGCAAAGCGTCCACACATATCGTCGACGTGGGCAAATCTACAACTGTGGGCGGTGAGCTGGGTTTAATGATTTCTTTTTTTGGTGGCTTTGTATTGACGACACTTTCTAGCACTGTGTAATCCAGCTGAGACCAAAAGTCATCATAGTTCGTTGTCATGCGATCGAAAAGCACTCGACCACCACGTCCAAGTCGACGGCGGGCGAAACCAATACAACGTGGCCTATAAAATGAATTATTAAATATTTAATGTATACAAACAAATCACATTTCACCATACCTCGGGTAATTAAGAGAAGTTAGTGTATAGCGGTACTTTGAGCAATGATCACCTAATGCCTCTTCCGGATACTCCCATGGCCATTGACCATTTTGGTTTCGCGTCTAGTAAATTATAAATCATGAATTTAAAGATATAAATTAAAAAAAAAAAAAACTTAATTACCCGAAGATAGTTACAGCTTGTCTTGCGTCTAAATGCAAATGGTGCCTCATCTTCACTTTCGGATCCCATCTTATTGCCATTGTGATTACTACCATTGACATATTCTTCGTCTTCACTGTCGAGATTTGACTCATTCGCTGCCGGAGAGGCACTCTGTCTCTGAAGGTGATGCAAGTTTGTCAGATGTGCAGTTGACACGCCCGGTGCTGGCGCTATAAGGCCAATACCTGGCAAATACTGTTGTTGTGTTTGCTGTTGCTGCTTTTCACGCGGTAATTTATGTTTTCGTTTTTTATATGGCCGCTTCTCCTTTCGACTGCTAATGGTTCCGCTACCGCTAATAGCTTCTGTATAGATTTACCAATTAAGTGATGTTCAAACTTTATATAAATAGATTATACCCATTGACAGATTCGACGTGTTCAGGTACTGCGATGCAGATGTGTACAGGCCAGCGCCAACTGCAACGTTAGAGGATCCGGCCGATAATATACCCGTCGTTAGAACGCCACCTGCAGTCAAAAGTGTTCCAGAGGATATTGCTCCAGAGACCGCTGTACCACTGGCTGCTGCATTTTGTGAGTATTGATTTGTATACAATGGATTATATGCGGGCCTGAAGATGAAACAATGGATTATTTGGGATAGGCAACAATAATTTTTCCTTTAAAAAAAATAGCTACCTCGAATTCTTGAATTGAGCATTCAGCTCGGAATACACAGCACCATTAAAGTCGTGCATTTCTACACGCTTTTCGAATATATTCACAGTCACCTTCAAATGATCACGCTTTGTTTCCTCACGACGCCGGACCATCTCTAATATAGTAGTAGCACGCTGTAGATCACGTCTATAGTAAATCAAAAGAAAAGTTAATATTACATTTCTAATATTAAACAATTGAACTGACCTCAGTTTCAGCATTTTTTCGTACGAAGCCTCATCGTTCTTGCGGTTTTTGCGTGTTTGCATTTTCTCAGTACGCCGCCTAAACGCAAGATATGGGTTGTTAGATGAGGCACCTGGACGACTCTCTGTTTTGACGGTCAGTATCAACGGATGTTGCTGAAAATGAAAGGAGCTTTAACATCAATTTATATTCAGATATTTGACTAGTTATAATGGTTACCATTTTTAAGCGTTTAGTTAACCAGTAATCATACACTGATATGCTTGTCTCATCATCCTGATTCAGTAGCGTCTTCGCCTCAGTTAATGTAACAACTGTTTGGCCTGAGCTCTTTTCTAAGCGATCCATCATTTGTTCAAACTTAAGCTCGGTCAATTCCAAACGCTGCTGTTGACTTAGCCATTCCTCATCCGCGCTGTCCATATCATAATCGGGTACTTCAGTGTCCAAACCAAGCGCTGCAATGTTAATAAGGCATATGCCTTAAATTTTGAAAGTAATATAATTTGTTTTTTATCTTACGTTGCATGTGAATCATCTGACGTGGCATTTTGTAATCTGGCGGATAATATGCATCATAAAAGGGCTGATCTGTTTGCAGTACCTCTGGCGTAGGAATAATTAGACCTGTACAGATGGCGCGTTGCAAATGATGCTCCTGCGAAAGACAAATTTTATGTAAAGTAGCACATCAACATCGGGGCGCGGCGACGAATCCAATTATTTTTATTGTCACCGACTTAAACTCACCGACTCTTCCTCTTTTTCCATACCGCTGGGCATTTGCGGTACAGCACGGTTTATCGCAGAGTACTCAGGTAGATCCGGTAACTCCTCTGACAAATAAATAGGCATTTGCTTGGAAGGATCCAAGTGCCGTGCTCTAAACGATAACTTCGACATTTTTCAGCAGTTTTCTTTTCTGGATGGGTATGGAACGTTTATTTATGTTGATTTGATTTGTTAGTGGAATTATTTAGTGATGCAGCTGAGGGATTATTCTATGTAAACTTGATGAATTTGCTCAAGGACCCAACGACCTCAAGCAATAATGGACTGTTTCCGCGATTACTAATCGATGCACCAGCTGAAGATGTCAATGCTGTACAGCACAACTGTCGTGCTAGGTCCCCCTTCGTTGTTTTGGACACTGTTGTTGTTAACAGTTTCCCAAATAAAGCCGATAAAAAAGGAGGAGCTATATAGCTGTTAAGATACTGCTTCGACTCTGGATATGACAAGCGAGGTCTATGTGTCGGGCGCGGCAGGTGTTTTGGATGTCCAAGAAGCCGTGCTTCGGTATGACCACCGGCAATCGCAACTGTTAAACTACTCAAGGGGCTGCGGTGGCTGTGGCTGCTGCTATCCCAGCTAGTGTTCGCAGCCCCTACGCCCTGTAAGAACGTACTCTGATGAAACGTTCTGGAGCTGGCCGGGATGCTGCTTTTGTTGCTAATGATTTTTGGGTCTTTGTAAAAGCACCACCGTGGTGAGAAATCAGAAGCTATCTTAGATGCTGACGCGCAGTGCGTTTTCAAAGCTGCGTCTGATGAGCTTGTGTTGTTTTTGGTGACTTTGGCTGTTATTTTAGCTATTGTTATGGAGTAGTGTTCCACGCTGCAGCAAATGCTTATATTGTTTCCGTTGCTGTTGCCGCTGCTACCGTCGTGCACTTGGTCCTCCTGCGGCTGCTGCTCCTTGTGTCTCTGTTGCTGCCGTTGCGCTTTATGTGTGGTTAGCGCTGACAACAACAACACGGCCAAAGAGATTAATTTATTGCAATTACGACGACAACGCAGTGGTAGCAGCAACAATAACGAATGCAGCAATTGTGTCGACGACATTTTTCACGTTGCAATCGAAAAAATTATGTGAATTGGCATAATTACGTTGATAATATTTGCACATTTCAGTTCATCATTCTTTCTAATATCGTGCCTTTTTTATGTAATCTTATATTCAAGCTCTGCAGTTGACTTTAGGTGTCAGTTTTGTTTTTATTTATTTTTTATTTTCTATCGTTTGTTACTGACTCTGCGAAGAGAAAACAATAACAAACAAATAAGTAAACAAACACATTCTCAGACGTCCAGGCAAAACACAAAACCACGAACTCGCGCGGGATAATTTTCGAATGCTTATTAAACTGCGTACTTTTTTCTTGCCTGCGCGAGAGTGGAACAAAAATTTTTGGCAATACACTTCATCTTACTCATTCAAAGTTAAATTGATTTAAATTCAAAAGACTTGAAAAATTGAAAAAATGCAAAATCATAGGAACCATGTCGCCGATGCCAGCGGAAAAAAGGCGGCATAAACAAACATACACGCGGCGGTTTCGCCCAAGCAGCCGCGGCGAAATGCACGAAGAAAAAACACGAAGCCTACGCGCAAAATACGACGATGAAAACGCATCACCTTAATGTGCGGTTGTTTTTCGCTTTATATGTTGATTACGATTCTTGGCCATCATAGTTGTTTTTATTAAAATGATCCACAGTTTTTGTTTTATGTTCTAAAATTTTGTTTACACAACTACACATACAACTTTGTTGATTAAAAATAAAAATTTATTCACACGATTTTTACAAATTTTGCGTATAGCGTGGTTCTGGAAGCAGTAATGGCGGCCAGAGCCGAAGACTGACGAGCTAATAAACAGCTCTCCTAAGCCGCAAACAACAAGCCGTTGATATCAA
This sequence comes from Chymomyza procnemis, assembly GCA_035046065.1. Taxonomy (NCBI): domain Eukaryota; kingdom Metazoa; phylum Arthropoda; class Insecta; order Diptera; family Drosophilidae; genus Chymomyza; species Chymomyza procnemis. Next base: position 586,265 of record JAWNOJ010000023.1, on the reverse strand, counting down.
CAGCCGTTACATTAAATGCGTGGCTTTGGTTTCACCATGTTTATTTTAAAACTTTTTAGAGATTTTTGTAATAAAAAACAATTCAGCATTTTTTTTGCAATCTTGACACTTATTAATAAAACAATTCTGTTAGCCTAGTGTGCGTAAAAATGTATTCTATATTTAGATGGAACGCCGTTGGGCATGGATTTTCACTGGCATGGAACTATTGGTTAACTCCGAAGCATGCGTTACTGCCGCCCTCTAGTGTACAGAATACGTATAGGGGCAAGACAATTTTTCACATTAAAATCGATTTATGTACTTTTTCACACACATTTTCTTGCACTTTATTAAGCATTAACTGCTGTGAAATGTTGCATTTTAATTATATTTTTATCTACATTTTCAATTAGCAGCATTTGACAGGTTTTAAAAGAAAATTATCCATAAGTTTACTACGCGACACAGTCACACGTTTTTACTTAATGGCGGCCATCACGAATTTGATACTGCAACTAATTCGGAGTTGACATTCAGTACAATGTAGGGAAACTAATTTGGGTTGATCAATTTGACTTATATTTAATGATTTTAAATGGGTCTTTGCTATTTCGAAAGGTTTGTAAATTTTGAAATGAATTCATGCATAGGGAACGTGTGTAATTAAGTGAATATAATTCATTATGTTTAAAATTTATAGCCAGCAGCAGCGGAAGCCAGAGCTGCTAACTTGGAGATTTTAGTTGTTATCGATATTTCGGAGTGTTAATATTATTAAGAAAATAAAAAAAATTATTTGTCAATATAGACAAATTACACATTTGTCTTAAAACGCTTGCAAGTTGTTTTTATTTACCACAACTAAAGCTATGTTTTTAAAAACAACAATGAAAATCGATAAGCAACGTGTGGTGACACTTGTTTGCTTTGCAGACATCGATTGTTATTATAGAAAAAATATCAATTAAAATAATTCACTAAAAAATACTGAATGCGAATTGCTTATCTTTGCAGTTCTTCGATGGGACTACCTACTAAAAGTGTAAAAAAAGACAAACTATGGGAGAAACATGTCACAGTTAATGAAGAAAATAAAGTCAATTCTGTCATTGGACTACTACCGGCTGCGGTCAGCTGACGAGAAACAAAACAAAAGGGACCGAACTCAATTTGTTTTTGTCTGCAAACATCTTTATGCAGAAAATTTCTTCTGAATGACTGCACAATTTGAACGCCGCGGCACCTGCAAATGCTGAAATATTATTGGTCTTTATTTTTATTTATGTACATACGCTCTGGCATGCATGTTGGTACAAGGCGTAAGAACTTGTCGACTCCATAGATTCTAGTTTTATAAAATTTTTAGTCTTTTTAGCTAATTTTCTGTATATTTTTCGTTGCCATTCGAGGTTACTGATATACGATCAATAATTGTATAGCAAATCACAACTTTTAAACAAGAAATAATAACAAAAAAATATCCCCAGGCCGCATTTGAACAATTCATTCGAAATCGTTTTGAGACCGAATGCCTGGTACCAAATCACTCCAAATAAATTGTTCGAGTTTCTCATTTATCAGAACATTGTTGAGTTTAAAGCAAAATACGAGCACGCACATAAAATAATACAATTATGTTCAAACCCAATTGTGTTATATGGTTCATGTCTTGCATAATGTTTCATAAATTATATAAATTTAATTCGTGTATAACGCTTTGGAAATTTCCCTAAAACAAGGCATTTTACAAATCATTAAAAACGAACTGAATATTTTTCGCCAACTTTTATTTATTTTTATGGCCTGTAAAACCGAGAACTGTTATTATTATTATTAAAAATTTTAGCATTTTGCAGAACGAACGGCGATATCATGACTAATATTGGTAACAAATATTAATGGTTATTTTAGCATTCCCTACTTTGCCAAAAACTCCCCTGATATTCCATTACCAGTATGAAAAACATCTTTTAACTTTCATAGAAATAATGGTACGTCACCCAACTAAGAAGTTCTATGTTTTGCTCTTGAAACGAACACTAGATAGCGCTTTGTAACATACAACAGCAGCACGAACTAAGTGTTTCCATGTTTTTCAAACGATCCCTAGGTGGCGCTTTCTGATATACGCAGACGTTTCCCTCTGGCCAATATTCCATCTTATTTGATGGATTTCCAATATTTTTTATACAATTTTATTTTATTTATTTTATAAGTTATAAATTATTTTGTAGATAATGTATGATGATAATAATGTACAAGAAATAACTAACTTTGTTTTGAAATACCCTGAAATGAAAGTGTGAAACAAAAAAAATATATATTTACAAATTCTTCGACTATTTTTGAAATAATAAAAGTGCAATTTATTTTACCCGTAAATAAACGTATCTGTTGAAACAACGAATCAGTTCAATAGGAGTTATCCAGACATATGAAATCTCTGGGTACCAAAATACCAAATATTATTTAATTTCCACAATTGCAGAACTAAAGACAAAGTCAATAAAATTAATATATAGGCTTACGTTGAAGTTGGGTTTACAATTATAATAACAATGACTGACCTATAATTAATATAAAAAACTCATGGCGGCGATAATTCTCTCATCGAGAGGTTTTACCGCTTGGGAGATCTTGCATAGAATTGGATTCGGTTACAATCTATGATAATCGAAACGGTTGACGTTGCACGCGAAAATTGTTCATGGCGCTTTTACACATTGAAATTTTGAATATTTAAACAATTCTTTTGTTAAAAACATTTATAGTGAATGAGAAGAAAATTTTTTTATTTTCTTTCAAAGTGTTTGCAATTAAAATTGTAACAATTTTTTAATAATAATAAATATTATTATTTTAACATTTTTTTTTATAATATATGTTTAATTTAGAATCTGTCTAAGAGCAATAACTAAATTTTAAGGCTTACATTGAAGTTGGGTTTCCAATTATAATAACAATGGCAAATTTACAATGATTGAATATTTACGAAAACGGAAGGTTAAATCAAGCGGGTGAAATCTCTCAAGCCTCCGTAGTTGAGTGCTGTTGTCAAGTAGTTGTACTGGAAGTAGGTTGTCATGGTTCTCCAGGTTCGGCTAATATACCGCTGGCCATAGGCACTGTTTATGTTTTGGATAGTGGGCACGTTGAGGTCTGTATGAAGGACGGAGTTCCTCACATAGAATGGCGCGCCCACTATTAAGCGCAGTACCTTAGATTGAAACGCTTTAATAATCCTAGTGTTTGATATGGTCGTGGTTCCCCAAAGTTAGATTTCGTATGTTCAGATTGGCTTTAGAATTGCCTTGTAAATCAAAAGTTTATAGCGTGTGCTAAGTAATGATGCAGGTCTGAGGGACCAGTACAGCCGTTTGAGCCTCACTTTCAGCTGGAATCTTTTGTTTGTAAGATGAGCCCTCCAGTTTAGCCTGCTGTCCCACTTGCAGTGGGTAGTGTCTGACCAAAGATGGAGACTTGTGGACAGAGGAGTTGTCGGTCGCAGCGTGTATACTACCTGAAGAGACTTGTTGGTGTTAATTGCTATATTCCACTTATTAAGCCACGGCTCTTTGCCTTAGGGCTGACAGTTGTGATTGCAGTTTTCAAAGAGGCTGCTTTTGGATTGCAGTCTGAGGATAGAAAGGCAGTGCGTCGCCATAGGTGGCGATAAGGCAGGAATCCAAGTTGACCACCGGAAGGTCCGCAGTGAAGAGGGTGCAGAGGAACGCCCAAGAATGCTGCCTTAAGGTACCCCTGCAAAAATAGGCTTCAAATCAGACTCCGCGTCAATGCATCTCACAAAAAAAGTTTGATTCTAGAGACTTTAGCACTAGGTAGAATGGCATTGGGATTAAGCTTGTATAGCAAGCCTTGAAGCTTGTCAGATATCTAGGCATGCTGCAGAGCAGTACTTTTTGTTTTCCAGGGCGTCAGTGATGGGTTGGACGACTCTGTGACACTGCTCCGGTGTGCCATGCAGCCTCCTAAAGCCAAATTGATGGACCGGTATGAGTTGCTTTTTTTCTACCCAAAAAAATTCTCTCTAATATTTTGCAGACAATTACTAGGAGACTGATCGGACAGTTGGAGGTGGTGAGGTGCTCTGGTTTGACGGGTTTAGGAATCATGATAATTATAGCACACTTCCACTGTGAAGGGAAGTGGTGGTGATTTAATTAACAATTGCAAAAATTTTATATATTGTCTACAAGGGAAAATTATTTATTTTATATATAATATCAATGTAATTTTATATTACTGTCGCAGTCTTGCTCTGCAGGATGGCAGCTCAGCTGAAAATTTGCAACCAAAACGAAATTCGGCGTGGACATAAAATTCGGCAGCAATAAGGGCATTCGGGTTTCGAAGATGCCTAGCAGCCGCTCATTTTGTCAATTTTTTATATCTTTTTGGTTTTGGCTCAATGGCTCATGCAAGATAATCGGTAGAAAAGGAGAAATATTCTAATCTTAATTCTGGGCAGCCGATGCGCAAGCAATGCCCATTCGTTCATATCATCCTTTTTTTTGTTTCTTTCTGTTTTTCAGTCACACGCAAATTCGTGAAATATTACTTTTTAGCCCTTCGTCTATTTGCGCAAATATAAGGCAAATATATCGCTTTGTTCTTAAGCACAATTGGACATATCATAGCGGTTTGCCCTATTTGAGAGTTGAGTCAACGGAGCTCAGTGGAATGCATAAACGTCTGCATTTGTAGAAGGGACGCGGGATGCTTAAATGATGATGTCAAAGATCCAGGTAATTTTTTTATAAATGCAAAATACCTCAATTATATTATTTTGTGTATGTACATATATATATATGTATACTGTAGTTACGCAAAAAATCAATATCATTGTATTTCATTTCCCTACAATTTATACATTGTAGAGTATACAAATATTCTTTGGAGTCATTGTAAAAATGCTTAATCAATAAAAATGAACTAGTGTGTTTTAATTTGAATGAAGTTTTCAACTTTTTTTCGAATTTATATTTCATTATTTGAAAGTATTTTTTTATTATTATTTTATTCTTTCTTCATTTCATTTCTTATATAAATATGTAATTTTTATTCATGCATTTTATTTGCTGATTTTATAAGTTTATTAATAAATATATAGAAAATAAAAAAACCAAGGAAACGCAACGCAAACAAGGTCATTCCCGGTTCAGATTGTGTCATTTCACTCGAGTGAGAATTATCGCCTCCTCTATGGGTTTCTTACTCAACGGAGCACCGCACCCCTATTGTAACGAAAAAAATAATTTCGGCTTCTTTAGGTGATTTGTTTTTCGTTGTAACAATTCAACACTATGTCTATTTTTTTTTTTTTTTTTTTGAGTGCAAGCCCACAGATCAGCTGGCCAACAACAAATGTACACAGTGGTGGTTTTTCACACATAATCTCCAATGTATTGTCGAAAGGTAAAGCAGTGCGGTGCCTGTACCTGAGGGCAATTACAAAAAGGACCTACGCCCTTTCAAGCTGCATAATGTAGCAGTTTTGTTGTTGAACTGGTCCAGCATAATAACGACTCTCCTTGTTGTTGCCGAACGATTTTAATTTCCTATATTATTCCATGAAGGGGTCTATAGGTATGACGTTGCATAATCTATCGTAACGAATTTTGCTGCTACCGGGTCGTTAGTTGCTTCCGTAGCACAGCAAGTATCGATATCGATTTGCTGTTTCATTAGTTTTTGTACAGAATTAAAACAATATTTTATTTATTTTTATTTTTCATAATTATTTTATTCATATTGGCTTTACGCAATTTTTTCTGTAGAGTCGCAAGCCTGTGTTTCATAAATGAATCTGAAAAGCAAATTGAAGCATTTCAATTTTTGTAAAACAATATCAAAGTTTATGGAATATTGCATTCTTATTAATTAGTAAGAAGCAGTTCAACTCTATTTGAAAATAATTTTCACTCCATTTGGGTCCACATCCAAGAAACATTATATATAAAATCTATATAAAAAAATATTTACTTTATATACAGTTTATGTTTTTATGCTTACAAAATTTGTACGTTTTGATATTGGACAAAGACTTTTGTTTTTACAGGTAATTATAAATATAACCAAAGACAATTAAAAAATAATTTCATACTTTAGACTCGACGAATTCCCTTAATATCCATTTATTTGAATCTAATAAAAAGTTGAACGAATTGATAGCAATTATAAAATACCTGCACCCGTACCCAATTCTTTGAGTTAAACTGTGCAAAAATGATGCATATCATATCATCAATGTTATCATGAATAATATATGTTTAAGAATTATTTTCATTTTATTATTATATTGGAAACTTTAATGCAGTTTTTACAGATTATAACTTTTTGTTTTACTTTTTATAAACAAAACAAAATATTCAAAAATAAAGAGAATAGAATTTAGTCTGCATTATGTTGCCACGTTGTCTAGGCTGAAATTATGAAATTATTATAACTAACAAACACAACCACGCTCATCGTAACATTTCCATAATTATTTATTAATTAATAATTTAAAGTGTTGCATAAGCCATCCCGGCTGCTAATCTTATTCACTAATTATATGTATTGCTCTGCCTTTTTTAAAAATTTATTATTATTATTATATCTTGTAATATAGTAAGCAGTAGTTTTCTTTTGAATAAGATATCATTCACAATGGTTAAGAAGTTATATTTTTAGACGTATTATCCAGTATTCGGCGCTTATCTTATAATCATTAAGATAAATAAATCCAAATAGAAGCACTATTATTATTTTAAACTAAACGCCGTGTAGTACTATTCTATTATCCTTTAAAAGATATAACATAAGCTGCGCATTCCTTGAGCCAGGATGATTCCGGAGTCGTTGCTGTCTTATGCACGCCGCACATACGTTCACATTTACAGGCAGGTGCCGATGTGGCAAAGTGCGTCGATGCGATTAATGTTTATGCAACTGGACGACTTTGCCCCCTGCATTTGGCACATGCCACATGGCATACCGCACATGTTGATGTGCCGGCAGGGCACAGGGCATACGGCAACCTATATGGTACAGTTGCTCTTAAAAATGCACGCGCGCCAGCTGATTTAACAATTAGCTAAGATAACGATATAGTTATAGTTATACAATTGTCTGAGGTGCGGGGGAGTAATTGCTCAGCTGTCGCGGCATTTTCGGCTTCTGTCATGGATTCGATGGCGTACATGATGAAAAACTTTAAGTCAGACAGTGGTGTCGTATGTGAAAAAGCACCTTCTTGCGGCCTTTGCCTTTTTACGTTTTGGGAGGCCAATGAAGAGGATCAGGCAAACACTTACGAGATCATTTTTCCTTTTTTGGATTTTATATCTTTGTTAAGGGTAAAATGATATCGCATTGGTTTTTTTTTTAATTTTTTGCATGAGAAAAATTGTGTGTGCTTAAGGGTTTGATTGTGTTCAGCTAAGCGATTTGTGATGTTCAATATATCTAAAATGAAAGCAACCGAAATTTGTGTGCCTATCTTTTGATCTTTTGAATAACGTGTCACTTTTTTTTATAACTCTATATATGTATATTTTGTAGATATTTTTCATTTTGCTTTAGTGTCAATATTCAACAACCAATACCAATATTTGCATTATTTATTTTCTTTAATATATTGGTAGTGTCTTTGATATTAATTTAGTGCTTTTTGTATTGTGAGGAATCTATGGATAAGATATTAGCATTATATTTTCAAGTATTTTAAAGATCTTAATGTATGCCATATTAGATTTAATGGCATTTTTATATAGATTTTGTTCTAACGCGCCTACTTTAGCAAAAATTTACATAAAATTGTCGAAACGGTTTACGCCTTTGATGTTTTAGATGACAAGTTTTGATTAGGTTTTGGAAATCTAGAGCATGATTTGATAATTATGTTAAATTCATGTATAAAACGATATCGAAAGATGCTCTATATAAGTAATAAAAGGGAGTCCTAGAATTTGCGCTACGTCGAACTCTACTTGTGTATTAACAAATGATATGAATAGGATAAGTACTACGAAATTATCATAATCAAAGAGATACATTCGGGAAAAGAAGAAAGATATTATATTGTAAGTGATAGAAGAGTGTGTGTTTGTTTGTGAAGAATAATGCGAAGAAGTACATCGCTGAGCTACAAAAAGTACTAAATTAAAGTATGTATTGTGAATCAAATTTATTTATATTGTATTTGGTGTTGTAATTTGAATTTCGAATATTGCTTTCAAATTGTTTCTAATAAAATTTGTAATGCATAACCTTTAAATATTAAATACTCATTTAAAGAATATTATTAACATTCACGAACAAAAGTTAGTTAACAAATTAGTATATTTTATATGTTATGTTTAAATATAGGTTTGTCACTTTTATCAAGAGATCTCTCAATGAACGAAATCGAACTATGAATATGTTGCGGAACTGTGCTGTATGTATTCAAGTATTTAGTACTTACCTGATAAAAAGCAATTTAAGATTCTCTATCTTGAATCTTGAGAACATGCTGTGCTTATTGAGCAGGACGGATTTCAAGCGTGCCTTTTCATATATAAAAATTTTTTATTCTTGTATGTTTTCATTTTTATAAACATGATTTTAATGAGATGAAATATTGCAATTAGAATAGATCTACAAATTTGTAATATTAACAAGGGGCACAAAAAATGAAAAAGGAAATTAATTAAGAATATTAATTAAATAAGTTTGTAGCTAAATAAAATTGATTGGCTGGCAATACTTTTATTTGCAAAAGCCCTTATTTCTTTTTTCAAATATGCACATTTGCTTAATATATTATTAATGGTACAAATTCATGGCTTGTGCCAAAATCATTATCTATGTAATCATAAAGCTGTTTCATATTAAAACTATCACTAGCAATGGCGCAAACTTAATTTAAGATTTGTTTTTTTTTTTTTTTGGTTTTTGAATAACAACTTTATTAGGAGAGTCACTTTATCTATACACTTAAGGACTAATTATCACTCATTGAACAAACGTAAGAGCCCAAATCAAATCGCTTTCTTTCAAGTACTAATGAAGTCAAAGAAGAAGAACTCCATACAAATATGGAAAAAGAAAAAGAAAATCTAAGTCCTTGGATTTTTTTCGTTTCACATTTAGAGAGATGAGCAATTCAAATGTTGATTAATTTTGCACGAATTAATGGAAGCAATATTATTTTGAATACTTTTCAATTCGTTTGGTCTCTCCACTCCAAACTATAATATAACTAGCAGCGATTGATTTTCCTAATTTACAGAATGGCTTCAATATGCTTTCTCTTGTTTTGATGGCTTTCTTATGATACGTTAAAGTTATTATATTCTTATATGTATTGTGAGATTTTGTTTTTTCTATTTGCTTATGCATGATTTTATGTGTTTTTTCTGCATATATGTATATATCATATATATCATGTAGATTGTATATAAATGTAAATAACAAAAAGAAAAAGAACAACAATTCCTATTTAAGCGCTACATGCTTCAGGATAAACGACATGCAATTCTATATATTAAATAACTATTAGTATAATTAATATTTGTTTATGTGCAACTAAGAGCATGATATCGTGGCCTTTGGCTCTCTCTACGTATATATAAATATGTATTTTTTTATATATGTATTTATATTTTTACATCGTTTTTTAGAAGTTTGTTAAATCTATGAAGTATTCATATTATATTATTTCTAGTTATTAATTTATGACTGCATTAAAATATTTCAATGGTGCCAAACATGTACAAATAAAATGAAACATTGTCAATGGTAGTTAATATGTAGGCTACATAACATACGATATACATAAATAAAAAATATTCTCTACAAATTATACAAATAGTAAGTAATAATAGAAGTTAGCAGAGAGAGATATAGAGAGAGAGAGAGTTACAAAGTTTGTCATGTTGCTTTCTCGTATGGATTTGTGTAGATAATCCTGCACTTTTTAGCTATATAGTACATATTGTTTAAGCAATACTCCTAACATCAATGCTGTTGTGATGATTATGAAATGCTTGTAACCGTTTGTATATAAATTTTTACTAGAATTGCACATATCTTCCTCACAAAAGCACATATGTCCATTGCCTGAACTTTCCATCATGCACACGTGATCGACCATGAATAAATTGATTTGTAATTGTGACGTACACATGCGTCGTACCACCTCGTACGCTGGAAAACAGAAGCACCAACATGGAAGACGCATCCATTAATAGAGATTGTATAGTATATGAAAGTAGTGTACAGTACATTGGACATTCTCAATTAGTTTTGCACTCACTCTACTTACGTGATCTCTGATGTCGCACCATTTTTACGCAGCATCCATTGCATGTCATCAAGGGTGGCTGATCCCGTGGTAGAGCAGTATAGTTGAAGGGATCTTTGCAGCGCGCATCCGTCCAGGAATCGCATTCATAGCAATAGATCGATCGCGCTGCAAGGCGAAACGCACAATTTATATTAGTAAAGTGAAATGATTTATTAGGCGCACTAGGAGCGACTAGAGATTTATTTGAAAAGTAAAATTCGAATAAGGAAGGAAGACAATAAAAAAACAATAGTAAAATAAAAAAAACACATATCACAAGCGTGAGATTAACATTAAAAGTTTTTGTGCATAAATTTTCAAATTTATTTTGATTTTTATTGGAGCAAGTTTAAGGAAATGCATGCATACACGAATAACAATTATGAACACAAATAATTAATAAAAATAAAATGCTTCAATACTAACTACTATAGATGCATGGAAACAATTACAATACGATATTGAAACGTCATATATATAAAAATTTTGCATTTAACACGAAAAACACGCACTGGTGTCCTTAAATATAGAGCGAATCAAGCAGCTGCACCAATGCTGCATATTGAATCTTTTCTATTTTTTTCAAGCTTAGTTTCTCTTTTATTTCTATATATTTCTGGCAGTTCGGGTCCTCATTTTGAAATATTTGTGTAATAATTTTTCGTCTATTAAAAAAATGATAACTAAAAATACCTAAAAAATTAGCTTTGTTAATTAAGACTATGTGCCTAGGATTACATATTAACAAATTTTTAATTATACGCGAGAAGTCATTTGCAAAAAAACAGGTGAATAAAAATCGCTTTTTCGTACATTTTTCTCTTGCGGTTAAATTGTATCAAAACGCATTGTTTTCGTATTTTTTCATTTGGGCTTTAAATTGGTATTTAAAATTTATTTTGGCTCATTAATTAGTTGTACTTATCAACACACATGATCAACCCAAAACTGCATTCAATTCCCAAGAAATTGAAATATTTTTGGAAGGAACTTTGATGCGTAAATGTTTTTAAAATTTTAATGAAAGTTGAAATGAAATTCATTCTAGCGCATATTTTGAAACATTCAGTACTTGATTTTTGATCTTTTTCTTCAGTTATAGAAGTTCAAAGGAAGCTTTGAAGATTTCACGATAGTCTAAAGTAAATAATTTAAATTCCTCCTCTTTTGGAATTTATAGATTTAACATTTAATATTTTAATCGATTCGGTACTTGGAACTCTGTTCGCATTTCGCATGTTCATGCATTTTTTAATAATAAATTTCTCTTTCGTAAGCCTTAAAATTTTGGAGAATCAGCATAATACAACAAATTAACGAGTTTTGTTCGGTTACTTAACGGATAACGGATAAACGGAAAAAATACTTTGCTTAAGCATTTTATATATTAATAATAGATATTCTATGTATGTATATATTGCAATAAAAAATACGGATAAAACCTATTGTTGACAAAAATTGATGTCGGTCATTATAAGTTCTACACATAGTATGAACAATTACGTTTTATTAGCTTTCGATACGATTTACTATGCCATAAGGTGTGCGTTATGACTAAAAGGACTTCTAGATTTCGATTAAGTTCGAATTGTTTCAAAGTCGTTTTTATTCAGACCTGAAATAGTTGTGTTGCTTGCGTGAATGCATTCATCCAATATACATATGTATTTAAAAGTACCAAGAATAAATGGGAATATTTAAATTAATACAGCTCAGCGATAAACCGCACATAACACAGTGCCCCTGTGTTGCTATCGGGTTTGTAACATTTTAAAGTAGCCGGCGGTATCATATTGCTCATACAATCCCTATTATTATCATCAAAACACCTCCATAAGAATTTGGCTATAAGTCCGATTCATCGAACAGCTATTAATATAGATATCCCCATGCTTTGCATTTGGACCAAACACAGAATACTATAGTCAAGAGGACTAATCTAACTTTTTATATTATTTTATAAATTTAATTATTCTTGCATATTAAGGAATGCTAAGCTGATGAGAATTAAAGTGTTGCAAAAAAGGATTTCAAACACAACTAAATCAGTGGTGGGCAGACTCAATTTAGCCAATGGTATAGTTACAAGGTAGCGACATCTGAGAGAGCGTTCTCAGGGCTTGCTTACATATTTCAGTTCGGTGCGAAAGTTGACTCGCTTTAAAAAGATTGGTTAAAATTACTTTGGCAAAACAAAAGCGAGCATTAGGGATGTACTGAATTTGCGTTTAGTTGTTTTTGTTTAAATATAGTATAAATATAATATCAATCAATAAATATTGAATAAACTAAATAAATAAGTGTAATAGAAATTAAAGTTAAGATAAATAAAACAATAAACTTTAAATGCTGATAAAAAATATTGTCAACAGACAGTTTTTTACTAGTTCGATGTCATTTATAATTAAGAATGTATGTACCCACATATTTTATTGACTCATCATGTACATCTTAATACCTAACCGTTTGCTTTGCATTCATTATTTTGTGATAAAATGTGAATATTTTTTATTTTTTAAACATTTCAATAAATATCTTTTTACAAGCAAATTGAATATTCATTTTTGCCTCCTTAACAGCTTAATAATAAGCAAAATATTAAAATCAATGGCAACAATATCATTTATTATTGACGTTTTCATACGTTTTTGGTTGTCCTTACACTCCCTATTACTAACAACTAACAACCCATACTAAGTTAGTTATCCCTTAAACTCAAAAGTCAATCTGTTTTTCATTACTGCCTACTATCGGTACCTTGTTACTATACCATGCTTTGGCCACAAAACACAGGCGCAGCGCAGTACCAGCACACACACACAGTGTGTCAATATCGCTCTCCTGCCCATTTGCGCTCTTGTTGACTGCGTTGCCCACTCATACACAGAAAGAGGAAACATCTAGTAAAAAATGATGTTTCAACTTTTATGCATATTGTTTCCAAATAAAGCCATAAGTTTTTTTTACATATGACACCTTAAAGCCAAACTTTTCAAATCGATTCTGATTTAATCGAACTCCAAATAATAGTATAGCTTTCATTTCGATTCCGAGTATTGTATCAGAGCTGAAATTGGGTATATGGCTAAATATTTGTTAAATGTCATTCAGAATAAATAGTTTTTGTATTATAGAATTGTTTGATTTGGTTCATTTAAATCATTTCAAAACCTGGATTGTACCCCACATCGATTGGCGTTTTATGTTTGCAAATGGTTCTCATAAAATATTTAAAAATATGAAGATTTAACTTATCGTCTTTTTGCTGATAATTTGAAAATAATTTTGTATCCATATATGTACGTGTACGTATTTATAAGTAAACGTTGAATTAATGAATCTCAATAGCTCGAATAACTAAACTATTTATTTATGGTAGTATGTATGTGTTTGAAAGTTTTTTTTTATAAAAACCAGGATATGGAAACAAACAAGACTTTTAAAAAACGGACAAAATTGTTTTTATATTTTTCCTTTTGTGCTTGAGCAAATCCTTAATCGAAACGTATAAACAGCCTATGAGTAGTACAGTCGAAAAGTTTGAAAAAATCGTTCAACTGCTGCTAGATATATCGTTTCTACGTTTATTTCTTTTCTCTTGGTCTTTACATTAGTCTTAATGTTTCGTTTGTTTTCGTATCCTGAGAATACTCTAACATTTCTGTGGTAATTATTTTAAGGCAATAGATTTTGTTAGCAAAAGATAATATATAATATATCATATGTATTTTACTTAAGCAAGACCTTTGAATAATTTAACAATAATAATACGAAATTATAATAATGTAAGCATTTGATTGTCATGAAAAATGCTTTCATACTTTGACATTCTGCGGAGGTATGTGGAATCCATATGAAAGTTAGAAATCCGAATATTGCTGCAAATAAATAAGTGAAAATAAGAGCAAAAGTAGAAGAGCAGAGAGAAATTAAGAAACCAAATAATATCACAAGGGTTAAAAAGAGTTCAGACCGGCCATGTTCAGAGTGTGATCCATGAGGAGAAGCCTTCGTTATATATAGTATAGAAACAAAGGGTAGGTAGCCTGCTAACACTTGAATAACATTTGAGATTACAACCATTTTAACACCGGTGGGCACGTCGCGGCTTACTTAAATAGCTCCGGGTGCTAATTTCACCAGCAAATTTTAAAAAATCAATATATAAGCATGGCGCGCGTTTCGTTCTATTCGCAAAAACTTGGATAATTTTCATGATTTCAAAATTTTTGTATAAACGTTTATGATTTTTTGAAATCTGTAGAAGTATGCGTCGTAGTTCGACTTGAACAGTTGCACTTTGGGAGTTTTTGTATCCTTCTCGTACGATCGTAGCAGCATTTTTGTGCTACATTTTGCGCGGCCACCGATGTTGATGAATTTCACAGAATGAATATAAAAAACTCTTAATATAATAAAAGTAAACTTAAAATCTTATTAATATATAAATATTACTACATAATGTTTTAAATATAATTTCTATGCTCAGTTTATTAGTCTAAAGAAGCACACGAACAGTGACGATTGCTGTTAAAAAATAGTTCCTGAATTTGATTAAAACATCGAAAAGCGACGCTTTGTCAAAAAACATTGTTATTAATTTAATTAAGAAAAGTAGGATGATTGTTGTAGTAGTAAATGTATGTGTATTCACAAGTCGTTGCTATTAATATCAGCATTTACGAATACATTTACTTGTAAAGTTCAACAAACTAGACGGAACAATTGCATTGATCATTTTACAAGGTATACGCAAGTGTAATTTGGGTTTAGTGTTAAGGTTATGTTACTCTTTAACAAAAACAGATACGTACACATTTCGATTAGGTATGTACACATGTGTGAGTATGGGTAACACTTGGTTTAGTATAAAATTAACAAATTATATAAATAAAAACAATAAAATAAACCATATATATATTTATTTTTATATATGATCAATTTCAAACACCAACCAAATTCAATTACAAAAAAAAAATAAAAAAAATCATAAAGTTTACCGAATATTTAACTATAACTTACTTGGAAAACAATTATCAGCTGTAGCGAATTTTGCCAATGTCCAAAAAACTTTTTGTTTTGTACCAATTTAATACATAGAAATAAAAATTCAACATATTTGAAATAAAATAAGAAACAATGGAAATTTATCTCATTTCGATTGTGAACTCCGTGATAAATACCAACTCCGTAAATCATAAAGTTTATAGTAAATAGATAAATTTTCAACCTTTAGCTTAACATTTTCAAATACGTATCATGTAAGTTATTTTCAATCGCTGCTACTTCATGTTTTTCAAAAAGTCGCATTGGATATTTGCGACGCCGACTATTTTCCTAAAGTACCACTCGTCTGTCGGCGCGGCATCAAGTCTATTCATAAAGTATGTTTCTATTTATAAGATTCTATTTTTGTGTTGAGTGTTTTCAAATTTGATTTCTAAATGTATAAATACCATATCGTTACCATAACAATATTCGATAATACATGCACTTTATTGAAGCGCTTTTTGTAGCTTGAAAACCGAATAAAAAAGGCTATATAGTAATGTTATTGAGGAATGGTAAAAAATAGTGATTGTTTTTGTTGTTTTATGTTTTGAGTAAAGGATGCTTTCGTTGCAAAGCTACAGAAATTATTTTAAATCTAAATATATACAATCATAAATTTTGAAGGTTTTCATTGATGTTAAGATGTAGCTCTGTTACATATGCATATGATTCTGACTATATTATAATTTTGGCGACAAACCACTAATTCGGTTTTTATTAATTTACCTAAAATGCTTAAATGTTTCGTTAATTCTTAAACCAAGTCGTGATCTGTATATCTGTATCTGTATATTGCTCTAGCTTACATTGTTATATAAAAAACTTGTCTAACTAAAACAATATAGTTTAAAAATCGTCGTCTGAGATCCTTAATAGCAGTGCGATGCGGTATTTTTGCTAGAGATATCGATAATTTGCAAACTATTCAATATTTAGGCATCCTTAACATTTCGACAATAAAATGCGCCGTTGTCGAAATATTCCGAAGAACCTATTTTTGGAAGAACCTATTTGAATGCAAATATATTGTGTTTACAAAACTTCTCATTTTTGGTACCAAACTGTACAAAATTGAAATATTTTTCAAATTAACGTTTGAAATAACCCTAACTATATAGCTAATATAAAAACTAGATTTCGAACTAATGTCAAAAAAAAATTTTAAGCATACTGCAAAAGTTTGATTGATTAAAAAAGATTTTGATTGTTATGCAAATCAGATTTAGAATAGTTAAGTAAAAACAAATTCTATACGTCAAGAATCATTTAAATATATTTCAAATTTTTAATAATATACCAAATGTATTTGGTTTTCATGTTCCGGTTTAGCGTGGCATTTTCCTAAAAAATTATTAAAACGTGACAAGTCAACTAGTGTTCCTGATTGTTGAGTTTTCGATATTCAAATCATTATTTTTAGGACAGATCACTGTTTATTAAAAGACTTTAATTTAAACGAAACTATTCAAATTACAGCTTTTTTTGAATTGAAATTGGCTTATGTTGGTTTTCAAATATAGTTGTCTAAAAATGCTTAAAACTTTCATAAATTGAAAAAGTCCAACATTTACCTGTCAATGTCAGCAGCCAGTTACTGTATGTCTTTTCCACGGTCCACATCTTTAACGAACTGGTATGTGGCCTGAAAACAAACTTTGCTGTTGTAGACGGTGAAAGGAATTAAAACTTTTTTCGTCACTCACCTGATCATCGAAAACACTATCCTGTCTACGGCTGCCTTTGGGCCCCTATGCAAATATCCTCCTTCTGTACGGATGGCCACCTCATAATATATTCTTCATCGTGGCACTATAGGAATATATAAAAATATGCTTACTACACATAAATCAACAACAAAATTTCAAAATATATTTAAAATTTTTAAGTTTGATAAAAGAACAACGTTTTTAAACATTTTACTATAGATTTCTATCTAAAGGGCAAAATGAGCTATGCAGAAATAAGTAGATACTGACTCATATGAAATAAATCAAGAAATTGGCTTTTTATTTTTGGGAAAAATAAAGCTAAGTATCAGCAATGGACTTCTCTAAAAACTACTAGTATCATTGAAAACTAAACTTTCATATAAACAATGTTTTTGTAAACCAATTATATTAAATATATTAAGAAACAAGAAGATGGACGACATAATTTACCAGAATCCATGTCACCATAACAACAACATAAAATCTGTCCGTGCACAATTCAAAAGTATAATGTACGGTCCATTCTAGTATATAAGATATATTTATTATGCGCAATACTTTTAAATTAATCAATTGTATTGTACGGAACTAACCCTATATAAATTGGATTCTTTAATAAGTCTCAGCAATGGTATAAAACTGTCATACATTGTGTAGGTTAAGGTTATTTTTCTCATTAAATCTAAAATTAGAGCCCAGTGACGCAGTGGATGATTCGATGGACAGGGGATTAGCTTGATGTCTGGGAAAAGCAGACAATTGGAGCATTATATATACTTTAGTACTCTATGTTATCATTCAAATGTTAACAAAATTTAAATCTGCCGTGGATGCCCTTAATATTTAAATTGAAGTGATTTTATAACTCTTTTACTTTGTTAGCTTTCTCTCCTAACTGAGTGTATTTTAATTTAATTTAATTTAGAAAAAATTAAATTTCAAGGCAATTTGTAATACGAATGAGGTGAAAAACATGTTTTTATATACAAATGTCAAAAAATATAGAGTATATATTTTTTAATTAAAAAATTTAACACAGAAATTGAGCTTAAATCCTTTTAACAAATTCAACTAATTGTATTTTTTTTAAAGTGCCAGTAAAACTCATAATAGTATATTAGTATATAATTTTTACCAAAGCATATATTATCCATTTTAATGTAGCCGTCTATGTAGGCCTAGATCTCAGAGATGCTAAGAGCTATAGTAACCAAAATTTTTATACAAGAATTAATATTATAAGCATCTTAGTTTATGAACGAACGAATTCCCAAGGAGTGACCACCCCAAAAAATTAAATAGTCTTGAAAGAATAGTTCGGTTGTTTATTATGACATTTAGAGTTACATGCGAATGTAAATATATTTTGTTATAAACAAGGAGTTCAAGGTCAAATAAATACCTTTTCTAGATATATTTTGCTTCTAGGAAAGGCGGAAGTTTCTATTAATAGGTGGGTAGACTTAGCAGATTAATTTGCAAATATTCTTTATGAATAAAGATTATAAAACAAAATTCGACAACCAATAGTTATTTTTATGTCTCCAAATGTTGCATCGTTACCACAAGCAAAATTGCACGATGCCAAATTGTAAATAAATATTTAAGGGATTTGAAAATTTTTTTAAGTTTTAAGAAAAATCAATGAATGAAATTAATTAATTAAATTTCAACTACAAACATAACAAAGTAAGTAGCCCAATTTCTGGCATCCCCATCGTTGTAAAATAAATCGATTTGGTAAATCGAAAACATACCCAAACATATACATATGTATATATGTGTTAACTTGTCCTAAATTGCTGCAAAACTGAGACACTAGAGATTTTACGACAATCCGTATGTCCCAGATCCGACAATCATAGACACTTTTATGAGTTTAACACTGCAAAGTGCAAATGTAAACAATTGCACGCAACAATTTACTCTCTCGGCATTTGTCTTTGGCGCTCTCTTAAGCTGCTGCCATCAGCTGCGAGCAGTCGGAAGGGTAGATTCTTGGCATACAAATTTATGTACGAATATGTGGAAATGCACATACATATGTATTTATGTTCTTATACATAATATTCTATGACATATACTAAATACAATATTTATTATTACTTGCCGTTAACTCTTAGTACCAGAATATTTACACTTTTTTTACATTTGAATTTCTTTGAAGTTATTGATTTTCTTTGCGATTTTATGTTTTTGCCGAAGCGCTTGTATTTTAAATTAAATCGATTTATCAGCAAATGTGGGCCACCAAGTAGGGCCCTAATTTGATTTGTGTGTTACACATAAGGGTATTGCTAAAGCCGTTTATATTTTTGTTATTATTGAATTGCTAAACACTTTCAACTAGATTACATTATTTTTTTTCGAAATATGCAATGAATTTATTATTGTATTAGATAGTTTTCTTTTGCTCACTGTGCTGTTTAGTTTGCACCAAGCAAGGCTAATTTCAAGGATTTTTACAAAAAATTTCGTTTCACAAAAATAAATAATATATTATTTTTGCACATTATGAGGTATTATATTAAACGATAAACTTAAGTACATTGATTGTTATTGTTTAGTGCCCGCCGTTAAGAATTGGTTTTTCGCTATTTTGTGGTCACGCAACGACAACTAAAGCTGTGAGCAGTATTTTCCAGACTTAATTTGTTAAAATTTAGCACATGTTGTTATCGTTCTTTTGCAACACTGCTCGAAAGCACAGTATGTAAAGCTTTTGACAGCAAAATTGTTAGTGTTGTAGAGTGACCAAAGCACGAGCTTTTTTTTAAAGGTAAATTTGAATTTTGAAAGTTTTATGTTTGTTATGAGGCTGTCAGGATTAACTCTTCACTTGCTAGCTAACAGAATGCAGTTTTGTGGCTGGAATTTCGACTTGGATAAATAAATGGTAAGTTTTTAGAGTGTTATGATTTGCCATTTTCTCATATGGCATGTGCAGACATCACCCAAAAACAAAGTCTCTGTATTAGTATTTGGGGGTGACTCAATTTATTAATAGCGAACGAAAATACAATACTTGTGTGGTTGTTAATGCATAATAGTACAACTAGATTTACGAAATATTATTCTTTATAACATATTGCTGCATAAATAAACACGTTTAACACGTACATGAAGATAACTTAATAACAACATTACAAGGCATCCTCATTTCCGATGTATAACAAATGTGGATTGAGCTTTTCCATTTGCTGTTTATCTGGGTTAAAGCATGCTCAGATTCGATATGAAACTGTAGATTTGTTTCAATAAAGAGCATCATGTTGCTTGAAAACTCTTCAGGCATAGTCCCGGGTACCCTCTAGCTTGCGCATCTATTATAAATAAGAATATTATCTTATTTAGTGCCGGTTTTGCAGCATTGTTAATAATGATAAATGTTTGGTGGAACATTATGGGGGGCACATCTTATAAAATGCTTTTAATTTGTGTGAGTGTATATGTGTGAGTTTCTGGGTATGCGGATACTTAGTAAAAGCTGTAATCTTTCCAAGCGGCTATAACTCTCACCTCGCGTTCATCAGCATGTGTGCGATATTTCTCGGCTGCTTCGTTTGATCTTGGTGGAGCTTTTGCTTCCAATACCTGAGTATAAATCAATGCAGCTGCGATGCCACCAAGTATTGGTCCAGCCCAGTACACCCAATGTGCCTCCCAGTGATCCGTGGCAAAAGCAGTGCCAATGGTGCGTGCAGGATTCATGCTGGCACCAGTATAACGAATTGTTCCCAAATGACCCAAAGTTACCGCCATGCCAATGGCCAGTGGCGCAGTGTAGCGCGAGTCTATTCAAAAGCATAAAAGGATTGATTAATTTATTAAAAGAGTTAGACTTAAGTGAATCACGAACGTATGTACCTGGTTTGTGAGCATCGCAAGCACCAAACACCGTAAGCACCAGCAGAAGACCCAGGAAGAATTCGATACCCAATCCTTGCAGCTCGGTTATATTATCGGCAAGACTTGTATGACCCAAGCCGTTGTAATAGTCCTTATCGATAAGGGTCTAGAAAGAAGTGCATATCGCTGGCAAATATATCTCAAAAAATTACCTAACTTTACTTACTCGAACAGCAGCAGTGCCTGCAATTGAGCCAAGGCACTGGAACACAATGTAAAGTGCAGCCCGCAGTAAGCTCACTCGACCCGCTACTAGCATGCCCACAGTAACCGCTGGATTTACGTGACCACCACTAAGATGACCCACGATCTACAATAGAGTGTAAACGAATGTGTAATTATTTGCTATATGGTATTGTTGGAGCGCGTGCAAACATTTTGCACATTTTCAAACACTTCCGATAGGGCACGTAGCATTATTGTGCGTCCCCCACGCACAGACAAATAAACTAACCGTAATAGCCATGAAAACCGCCAAGCCAAATGCCAGCGCCTTGAACGTGCCATCCTGTGGTTGTGTGCATGCTCCACACGCAAAGAAATTCAATATTAAATTGCCAATGAATTCACCAATAAGCGCCTGCCAGAGACGCAGTTCTTTTGATTTTAGCTCGTTCAGTCCCAAAGAGTATTCAAATTTTCCCATGATGTTTGTTTTCGGAAAGCTGCAGAATAAAACGCAAAAAACGAATTTTTATTTTCAATACTAATTCAGCAGTTGATGTCACTGTCATATTAAGTAGTTGCGTCATTGTTATGGCGGGGCCGAGCCCGAGTCAGAGCCCGAAATAAAATACTGCCTAGCGCTAACTAAATAGGCAACCGACTGTCTTTGGAAAGTAGGCTAAATTTCCGTCTGGCATTATTCCCAATAAGTTGGTTTGACAACGTCTAGTCAAACGTCTAGTTAAAAAACCAATTCCAACAGCCATAAATCGTCGTGAAAATGTTATTGTGCGAATTCCAAGTGTCAATAGCACACACGAAGCACACACTGTTATGGCTCTGGAACCCGACACCAAACAGACAACTAATTCACCTTGGCGTCATACCTACTTGAGAGGAATTCTATGAGATCAGCTCGACTGCCTTTTAGGAAGCTCGTTGCTCTTGTACTCATAGCTAATCAACTGTTGTAAGTGGTTCATGAACATTTGACGAATTTGCCAATTCTTTCTTCATTTTTCATTAATCTCAAACATTTTATTTTATTTCATTGGCAATTTACTTTTATAAACATTAAAATCAATCAATCATTTTATGTACAATGTAAATGTGTTTTGACTTACAACAGGGGCGTTCCTAGAGAATCATCGTAATTTCTGCGTTTTCGTATATTCAAAAATTTTACAATTTATGACTCCGCCTCTGCTTTTTTATGTTGACGTTCTGACATAGCTTATGTCATGCTAGATTAGTTCTAATTGAAATGGAGATACATGCTTAAAGATAAGTGTCTAACTTTTATTGGCGACATTTTGGTTACGGATTGCCTTAAATAGCTCATCAATTTACAAACAGCAAGTAGTTTCAGAAACGATTTACTCTTGATAGGTGTGGGCGTCGAAATTCTCAATAGCTAACATTCCAAGATATTAAGAAGACTTTACGACGAAAGTCGTACAATGCAATTCCTAACCTTAAACCACATTTTAATGGCTTCTAATTGGCTTTCATATTAAATGCGTCATTCTAAGCATCTGTTTAAATATCTAGTTAAAACACAGCAATTTTATAGAGATATCTATTATTGTTTTTCTCCCGAGAAATCATTAATTAGTCTATTGTTTTATAATGTTGAGCTAGCTGCTTAGTGAGTATGCTCATTAGACGAGGGGCACTTAAATGTACTTTGTATTCGAATTATTACATTTTTAAATAGTTATTTCTTTTGTTTATAACCAAAGTTGATGAAACTTTATGTAGTTCCCGTGAATGAATATTTACGTATATATTATAATATTATAGCGGTTAAAGTCCCTAACATATAAGTATGTAACTCAAATACGAGCGGCCACGCAACCAAGAAGAGTACGGATTTTAGTTTACAGTACAAGAAATTAAATTTTTTCTTACAGTGTACTTATTTAAACATGTTTTTGCTCTTGATTTTAATTTTTTTTTCATTAAATAAATTTAATATGTTGACAACGAACCAAATTTGTTAATGTGCTCGAAAGTCTTGATATAGAATTAAAAATCAATTAAAAAAATAAAAAAATTTAATAAATAAAAGCTAGTTTTACCTATTAGCCAATATATGCGATAGATTTAAATAAAAGCAAGAAACAGAACAAATTTAATAACAATAATACAAAACTTAGTATGATTTATTTAATTAACAAAAGTGTTAATTATGTTTATAGTTGTGAGCCTTTTCCGATTTCGAACCTAATCGTAAAATAATCAAATTAATTAGCACAAAAGAATCAAAAATGCAACAAACAACTTGTTAAAATTTATAATCAAACTTCTTTAAAGAAGTTAATAAAACTCCACCATCAAATCGTCGTCATCATCTATATGATCTAACTTTTGAGTGTAAGAACTTTTGTGGTCTAGTTGCTGCTCCGAATTAATAAGTGAACACAAAACTAAAATGAATAATAAAAAAAAAATAATAACAAAAAACAAAAAACACATCAAAGATGACGCCAAGCTGGTCAGGGATGGGCCGTAGCAGGGGCCGTAGTCTCTAATGTTTAAATAAAACAACAAAATAACAAGCAAGTTTTGAAGTTGTTTCGCATTAAATGACAATAAATTATATATATTCGCATAAATCTAAAAATAAACATGTATGAAAACATTCAAAAACATACATATATATACATATGTATGTACATGTATAGTACATATACAAGAACAATCAAGTATACATACATACATACATACATACATATAAAAGCCAACAAAAAAGAGTGATGTAATGTGGCCACCATATATTTCGTTTTGATACATTTTAAGATCATGATCTAGGTAAGCTTTATGGAGAACCGTTCGACCGATTCACTTCAAAAACAAAACCTCAACTCTCATACAATAGAGAGTATAATGGTATAAAGAGTAATACCAAACCCCGATCTGCTTGTGTTCCCAAAAAATGGATAAATCTAGAGCTGTGGCTGTACTTCAATAATTCGAATTTGTACATAGTTTGTATGAATGTGTGCGGAAATGTCAATAATTTTTTTTTCCAGATGTAGTTATATTGTTAAAAAACTAAATAGGTCTCGTGATTCTTATTATAATATACCTATATAAATATATGTTTTCTTAATTTGGATAAAATATACAACACATGTATAGCGGTTTTTACCTACAACTTCTGGCACTATGAACAAGAAAGTGTAAGAGACAATAAAAAGTCTTTAATTCTTATACTATTAAGGGCATGTTTTCAAAAGTAACCAGCCAAATTAACATTTTCAGATAGTTTACCTGTAGTTTTTTTTTTTAAATAATTAATTCTACAGGAATTTTACACGCTTAACGATCACTTATGATAACGACAAATTCCTTTTACATGGAATTATGATTATTACAAAAACAAAAAGCACAAACAAACACACTTTAAAACGGTATTTAATATTTAATGCGAATTTCACATTCGCAAAATATTAAGCGATCTGTGCACTTTGACTCAACGACAAACACTGCGCGGTTATAAAAACGACAACCACTGAAGACAGCATGAAAAAATACTTTTCTACACATTAAACCAAACCGAAGGCAACAAGTAAAAATGCTTCTTTCTGTTGGGAAAAATACGACTAAAAATTACTCTCCTCTAAGTACTTCGCACAAAGCGAGCTTAAAATGTAAAAATTATTTGCTGAATCACAACAATTCCATTACAATTTCTTAGAAGAGAATTACTCAAATTAAAAACTACGGTGTAGTGAGATTTAAATTAGAAAAATCAAGTATTATAATATATACATAAATAATATGTAACAAAAAATATAGAAATAAATAATTTTTTTCCTATCTAAATTTGTATCATTATTGGTTCTATTGGATAAGAACTTTGATTAAAACTTAAAATAACAAGAACATCAACAACAGAAAAGAAGTCAAGTTGTACTATTACTATGACATTCGTAGTCGCTATTATACCTATTCAATTTTATCATAATTTCGACAATATTTAAAATAATCCATTTTAAGAAGTTGGAAAAATGCCGTAACCTAAAAAAAGTCAGTATCTTGGTTCTACCAAACGTATTTTGCTAATTGTTGAAAAACTTATGTCAAAAATGCATAAAATAATGAGAGTTATTATAAGTAACGAGTAAATGGTTTATTAAAAATACATGATACAAATCTTTTGTCAAATTTTGAATAAAGGGTTTTTTTACATCCTGGTGCCAAATTGGAATAAATTCAATTAAGTCAACTATAAAAAATTAATTGTACATACTGATAATTTCAGTAAATTTTATGCATACAAACATTTGGCAGATTTGATAACAATATTATTATAATCAAAAGATTCAGACTGTTCAATTCGGCGTTAAAATGCTTTTAAATTTTTCGTAATACAAGTTCTTATAATAGCAAATAATTGGGTACAAAAAATGCAATTTTTAAACAACAACATGAAAGAATAAACTATTGAACGATCGGCTCTAAAATGATATAGTTAACCAATTTAATACGTTACTTTAAGAGCAGAAAAGAAACGTACATTTAAAATTTTACATCTTGGTTTGATATCTCGTTTAGCAAACTATTAACTAACTTATCTACAAATTATTTCCTCCATTTATTTTTTATTTTGATTTCATTGAGAAAAGATAGTACGTCATTATTTGCACAAAATTTTAACTTACATTAGAAATATAATGGAATTTTTATATGAAAATAACATTACAAAACATTAATTAACACATATAAAGTGTCTCGCTTAAAAGATAAAATTTAGCTGTATTCAAAGAATTTTGCTTTTTAGTACCGACATTTTTTTCTGCAATTTTGAAAAACGGCATTATTGAAATACTTTGTAAAGTACTCCAGTTCCTGGAAAAAAATTTCCGTCTTTATAATCAGAATTACGTTAAACAGTTTAAGATTGTTAAGCCATTGTTGTTAGACTCTGCCTTTATTGTCCTTTATTGCGAAGATGGTTTGAACAGGGTCTCATAAAAATATAAACAATCTCTACGTCCATAATCATAAGGGACTTTTAAACATATACACTTTTGTATGTGTCAGAGCTTGATGAAAATTGTGTAATTCTTGAGAATTCCAAATCATATACAAAGTAGATATAATAAATTAAGTAAGAGATGGTATTTGTTTACGTCATTCTAATACTACCACTTACATAAGTATACCGCTGTATGTCGTGTTCTATGAAATCTTAAATATTCTATATTGAATTAAGACTTTGTAGAAACATAAAATATTTTATATTTTGGCATGAAATTAATATACTCATTCCAAATAATACGAATCAGAGTAAAAACAAAGCAACCAAAGGCCGTAAAATAATTAGCGAGAACTCAAAGCACAATCGGTAAGTGGGTACAAACTCGTGAGCGCGAGTATTGTTTAGCTAAGACTGCTCTGTTTCATTAACTCGAATTGTCTTATGTTGCTATTTACTGAGATTTTAAATTTTGAAAAATGTACATAAAAGTTGTTTGAAAGAGTAATACAAAGTTAAGAGAAAATTTTAATGGGCCTTTAGAGTTACTCAAGTATCCTATGCCATTTTTAATGCCAAATCATCTCGAACCCCAACAGAGTGTTATATATTGTTGTTAAACGAATTGTTTGATAACAAACATAATGTGACGAAATTATTGTCTCCAAATAAGCATAAAAGCCTTTATGATTTGTTTAAACATTTAATTGCCAAAATTATTGTCGAATTGCCAGACTCGCATGCATCAAAAATTTCCACCAAGTCTTTAATGATGCCTCTTTTTAATTAGAATCACACACGGCCAATCTTTATTTGGCTATTATTGCTTATCACAGACAAATGTAAACAAATGTATTGATTCTAATTTTATTACTACTGTCAGTTCAAGTTTTCCATCGCAAGAACTTATCAGGCATACCACATGTACCTGTTCTGGTTCGCGATTCCGTTTGCACCCATTTATTTTCATGCAAATATGAAAGACTTACACAAGAGTTCGGTTTACAATCCAAGAAGAGGTTAAATTTTGTATTATATCTATTTGTTTCTATTGTAACATAGCTAATGTTTCGACCATAGCCACTTTTGGTTTAAAACTTAGCTAACTTGGCGTAAATGCATACTTTCAGGCGGAGATCGAACTACCATTTCCACGCAAAGATTGACCAATTTTAGCAAAATTCTAAATCATTTATTAAGTCTTCTTTCATAAATTTTTGTTCAGAAAACTTTACATACTTTGTTTAACTTGTTTTTTATTATATTTAAAATTTTCGTCTTGTGTCTATTTTTATTAGTGAATAGATATATGGTATCAGTGGTAATAATAAAAATGTCAGTAACAATTATAATTCATTATCCAACATCCTTAGTGTTCATCTTTTCAATTTAAATTTAAAACTTCATTTGTGTTGTTAATCCTTATAATCTTGCTGTAACAGGCCTATTTATTAATGCTTGCATACGGAAGTACACTTAGCGCAAAAGTATAGTTAATTTGAAGATGTTTACAATTATCATGTAAGACACTAGAATTGTTCAGAGGGTTCAAATAGTGTAAACACGCACAAGCAAATCACCGACGATGCATGACGCCACAACCGTATTTACAAAATCAACATAAATGTAAGGTTCGTCGAAACTCAAGCCGAAGCAACTTAACAAAATATAAAACTCGCAGTTGTAAGTTTTATTTTGCTTCGTAAAAATTATTGTTGTAGGCTTCCATTTGTTCTTTTTCGTCAGCACCGTTGAGTGATTATTGCATCAAGTTGGCATGTCCGCGCGTATACCTTGTATCATATGGTACATTTAAGAGTATATTTAGTTTTAAGTTATTATTATACATGTATTTTTTGCAAAATTTTCTTCCTATTTCACTTGTTATTATTAATATACTAAGTTCACATATACATTTTCATTACTATTCAAGCAGAAAAGGCAATAGGCCTAAACTCTTTAATGAACTACCTATTACTACCTCACTACAACCTAAGATTGTTATTGGGTATTAAGTGAATAAAAATTATTATTGTTATTATTAAAGAGTATATTAAGTTTATGCAAGATGAAAATGTTTGGAACACCTAGATATAAAAGTCGGTGACCGCCTAAAGTTAATTAAAGGGTGACTAGAGAAGTTGATTTACCTCACCATCAGCATGAACGCCTAGATTTCAGGGATGGTAAAGACTATCCACTATTTTAGTTTTTTTATAATGGCTGTATTTAATAGGGCGCTATGATATAGTTGAATGCCTCATTTGTTTATTTCGACATTATAATTGATTTTAGTGATTTCTATATCAAGTTTGATTACAATTGGTTGATTATATAAGACTGGGATGAGCTTCAGCAAAAAACTTTTTTTTTTACAGAAATATGGTAGAGGGTATCACGAAGTCTTATGTGCCCTACCGAGATATTTGATTTATTGATAATACTTAAATTGTGATTTTTTAAAATAAAAATCAACAATCAAATTTTCTCTCAGTTTAATTTCCTTTTTTGTACTCGCATAAGATAAATAGGACAATTTTCACTGCAGATTTAGGGGCCTGTTGATCTGTAAAAAGCATTGATTGGACTTATATTCTCTTTTAGACATACAAGGACAGAACCCCAAAATATGTATGTGTTTTACAGCAGGAGGAGTTGGCCAGAGCTAATGTTGATTATTTTAAATGGAGTAAAAAATTGCCTTTGCAGTTTTGATGTAGGTGTTTTAAGATATAACTGCAAATGTGCTCGAAAAAAGTTTTTGAAATAGATACTGGGATCTTAATCAAAACAAAAATAAAGGTGTCTTATAACTGCAAATGTGCTCGAAAAAAGTTTTTGAAATAGATACTGGGATCTTAATCAAAACAAAAATAAAGGTGTCTTTTGAGGTAGTTAAGCAACTCGTCTGATTTAGTTTAAATGGGGTCGTTTTAAGTATGCCGGCAAACCCGTAAATTCGTCATAAACTATAAATGTCGGTGTTTAATCTTAGATTGTCAGTGTTTATATGCTTCACACGAAATATTAGAAATGAATAGGATTTCAAGAGATTTGAAATTTGACGGGTCACCTTTTAGTTTTAGAATCGGTTAACGCATAAAAGGTGTGGTGAACATAACCAGGTCAGTGGACAACGCCTTTATTGCTAATATGAGCCTTTTGACTTCAACAAATTAGTTTGCATAATCCCTTTACGATGACGTAACAAGGAAAGATAAAGCGGAAATTAATTTAGTCACGTAAAACGCATAACTGGCATTAACTAGGTGTGTGCTTTAGCCCTTAATTAAACATGTTATATGTAGTTTTTGGAATACATTTTAGAAATATTAACACCTTACTGCTTTAATAAAGTGATTCCCCGCGAATCTTTTTGTGCCAAGTTTTTTTTTGACACAAGTTGGAAAGTCTAACCGACTTTGTATAGTTTATTTTTTAGATTTACGCGCGATGTATCAGGTGTTTTATAATGAATATGTCGTGCAATTGTATATATTGTATATAAACACCAACTTAATAAGGAAAAATTTTATAAGAGAAAGATAGTGTATTATTTATATTTTTAATATTAAATTTAATTTAATTGACTCAGATCATTATCTTGTTATCACTAATGTCATATGCATTCAGATGTGCAATGCGAAAAATCTGCAACCTAGTACGCAAGGACAGCCAGACGTCGCTAAGCTGCAATCACAACGGACGGTTGATGACTGCTCCTCTCACCACTTAAAATTGCTCAATCGTCCCAATTCCCCCAACTCCCCGCTCTTAATGCGATCTTCCAGGGAGGATACCATTGGTTTTAAGCGCCCACCACCATGTAACCAATGGTCGCGAGACAACTGCAGCAGTTCTATGTCACGCGAGCCATACTGGAAATCTCGGTGGGAAGACAGGCATATTTTTAGAAGGAAAAAACGGAAGCCACAAAGGCGCGAGCGAAAGGAGCTCGAGGTGTTAAGGGGTAAAAATGACAATCGAATTATTTTATCAATAAGTCAACTGTCTGTCTGACTCAAGGTTTAAAGACCAGAGCCTTTTACAGCCGGGATGGAAATGGAAATCTGGTTACAGAAACAAAAAATGGACCAACACAGCCGATGACAACGTGGACGTCACTCCACCTATGCAAAATTAAGTCAGATTTGGTATAATGCGACTTAAAAACAGAGTTGTTTAAGGCGGTGGCGACGTGTTGATAAGGTGCATGCACAGCTCCTATACATAATATGGCTAGCAGAAAGCATGCCCGACGATTGGAATCTCAGCGTCCTTCGTCGGGGAATCAGTCTAACCCTGATGCCAACACACTGTCAACACACTGATCGGACCTTATCACTCTGGCTTCAGACATGATAAATCCACCAAAGAATAGGTCTTTACTCTGAGCCAATTCCTGAAGAAGACTCATGAAAAACGGATCCACTTACATCTCTATGTCGATTTCAAAGCTACATTCGATAGATTATCCGAGTTTGGTATTCTTGCGAAGTTGATTCGACTTTGCAGAATGACATTGTGCACCATCCTTAGCTCTGTCAAACTAGGAAACGACGTTTCTAAACCCTTTCATTCCATTCGGTTCAGACAAGGGGACCCTCTATCGTGCAAGCTCTTCAATTTTATAATGGAGGAGTTGTACTGCAGAAGGCAGGTGTACACCAAAAAAGAACCTGACCTTTCTGTAGGATGATGATATTCAAATATGTACTGAAGTGCGCGCACAGCAAAACGGACTAGTGCAGGCTTCTAGATGCGACTTCCATCGACTTATGGCTGTTAAATCCCAGAAATTGAATTGGATAGAAAATTGATCATATAAAAATAAGTTGAAGAAAATATTTGTTTACATTAGCCTCGCATGAAATTAAAAAAAAAAGTTAAGAGTAAGGTATTCATAAATCGATCAATACCAATAATACAATCAGTAGGATCCTACCACATGAAAAAAAACGTGAAAAAAATGCAATCGAAATGAAAAAAAGCACGGTGGTGAGAAAGTTGATACATCGATTGAAATGTTTGATAATTAATAAACTTATAATTAATAAACTTATAACAAATTTCTACATTCTGAGTTCTTGAAAAAAAAAACAGTTGTATATGGCGAATAATATAATTTAAAAAAATTGCGAATTCTATTTGAGATGTATTTCTAGATTAATATGTATGAAAAACTGAAAACGTTTCGTTAGCAAATATGTATTGAATATTTAAAAAATTATATAACTTTCGGTCATCTTTGGTGATGGTAAATTAATTCAATTGACCTTGAAATATGTTTAGGTTCAATTGAGCTTTTCTTGGCGTAGCACTTGTGGAATGATAATTGAAGAATATTTTAAGTAAATTATTTTGTCAGAAATCGCAAACCCGTAAGAGTTGACAATTAATTGTTGTTTTACTTAAAAGAACATAGCAATACATTTTCTTCAAAAATTTGAAATAAATCAAATGGTTTCCTGACCAATTTTCAATGTTTATTGATGAGATTCTAAAGTTTCGTAAATAGTGTACTAAGTTGTTGGTAAAGTGGAGGAAACCAAATATATAGAAAATATTATGGATTAATCTAAATCTAGGTTTTACGAGTTTTTGGATACCCTAACAAATAATAAATTTGTGTGTTTCTTTAAAAGTACGATGAATTTATTTCTATTGGAAACCTGTGATTCAATAGTGACATTTAAAAACTGGAGTGCCTGCATTTTACCCGCTACTCTTTGGGCAGCTCTACCAAGATTGATGAGATAACTCTAGCAGTCTTAAGTGTCAATTCGTTGTGTGAGATGGCGTCAGCATTGAGTTTTTAGGCGTTTGCTGCCGTGACTTTGACCTTTTTGTGTCTGTGCTGCACAGGCTTAACTATATACGTATTTACTACACTCGAAGATAACCACATAATATATGTTCCCCAAATTATACGGGAGATGTTTGTATATTACTAATTCGTTAACATCTACAATTTCAGTTTTTGAAGGAGGTTTCATATAAATATACATCTATAATGTTTAATTAACTATGTGAACTTTGAAGCATGCAATCAGCATTTTGTCAATGAGAGTGGTTCACGAAAAAAAACGCTATTTCTCGTCTTTCATCGACATCTAGGAGGCTTTATTCGATAGGGTAATATTTTGCTGTATATTTCTAAAGTTAAGGCTCAGGTAATTACAGACAAACATATGTCGAACATTCTCCCACACAGCATTTTGAGACTTTCAGTCATATTGTCAAGTCTATTGAAACATAACAAAGTTATGTATTGTGATTATGTGGTGAACCGCAAAATACTTTAAAAGTTTTGTTAAAAATATGGTACAGTCGCGGCGTTAGCCAACAGTAAATACACTGTAATTTTTTATATATTTGTAATTGTGTTGATTTCTTACCACTTTAAGTCTGCAATTTTAGTGGATTTCAAATTGAAAGTAACCTTTTTTCATAGTTTTGTACTTTTAATTAAAAATTATTTATAAGTTGAGTAGAGAGCTTTGCTCGCTCACTCCCACGACCATCTATTACTTGCACTGTGTCACATTTTATTATGGCGAGAATATGTATAAAGAGTATTACACTGTCGGTCATTGACATTCCAGTAATTGTTTACTGCCAACTTGTTTTTATTATTAACCTCATGCCGGTTAACAAATGTAACTGTAAATAATTGCCAGCGACACGCAGCAGGTGAAAAAGAGTCTTAGTCAAAGCTCGGCATTGCCATTACCTCCAACGCAAAAAATAAAAGAAAAAATAAAATAAATAAACAAAAACAAATAAAATTATGTATTTTTATGGGATATTTATACCCTGCCCTGCCAGATGTGAAGCATATTAGGCTAGGAGTAGAAATAGGTTAAATACATTGTGATTGACGTTGTCGGTGCTGCCTAATTGTCGTAAATTAGAGATGCCAACTTATGGGATGCACTAAGTAGATACTGATTGTATTTTTGACTAATTAATTAATTTTTTAAGTAAATAATTAAATTCACTGCCGTTCGGCTTTGTCTTTAAAATGTAAGGGATATGAATTTATTTTATTTACCAATTTTATTTTATTTACACTAGCAATATCGCTCAGGGTATTTCCAAGTCGATTGTAATTTTTTGATTTTGTTTACTCATCTGACTGCGTCTCTGTCATGGGTATGTGTATTGTTTTTTTCTTGCCAAAATCCATATAAGATATTTTAGTTGAAAGCGCATAATTACAACCCAATTTCAAGTACAAGCTTAAGCCACACTTTGATACAGTTTCAATGCCGCCAGTGCAGCTATTGATGCTGAATAAATTCGTTAAATTGTTTGTATTGAATAATAATAGCAACGTTTTTATGCTCTTTAACAATAGTGTTTTGTTTTTGCAGTAAAGCAAAGCGTTTTTCTAATATAAATTTAATTTTATTCCCAAATTCTTTAAGTGAGTAAAACATTTTTTCATCTTGAGTCACCAATTCAATTGAAATATGAATACAATTTTTCAAAATCGGCATACACGTTATGCCCAAGTTGTACCTTTATTGTCGTAAGTATATCCGCGCCTCAATGAACTAACTCATACTTGTAAGTTTTAAACGTAAGCTTTGCTTGTCTGAATATTTAAATTCTTTGAGTATGCAACAGTCAGTGGTAGTGATCTTAGAAGAAAACTTATTTAATGTGGGAAACTCTATTTGTTACCCTGAAAGCTTGGGAATAGATAAATACTTTTATGTGACGAATTCGAGTTCAATGAGTTTTGTACAAGTCAACAAATTTCGATTAACTTAAGCAAAGTGCTTGATAACAGTAACAAACCAAGCAAACGAAATAAATCGATTGGTATAACTCTATCTATGGGACTTGCATCGTATATAGCCGATATTAAAGAACTAAAGTAAGTAGACTTGCATTCTTATACATTACAAACTTCCTTTTCGGAAAATTTAGTTGCTCCCAATCTTACCATATGTAGGCCTTCTTAAAAAAAAACCAGATAATAGAACATCGGATTATTGCATTTTCTGGTGAACCTTATGAAAAATTTGGGTAACTGGGGCTCGATTTTTCTATCTAGGTGTTATCTACATTTTGGGCTTGCACAATCTTAATGTACCCCTTGTAAACATCAATTCAGCGAAAATTTGGTAATGTTTAATTTTACAAGAAAACTAATAAACTTATATTTGAATATTATAAAAATGTCGTAGTACAAAAAATTTGTTTCATATTGTTTTTATAAAATAAGTGCTTTAGTTTAAGTATAAATGCTTCCAAGATCTAGATTATAACAAAATAAGGGAAATTAAGAGATATGATTTTTTTATCGGCTGTGACATGTGTATTTTTTTTACACTTTGATAAATAAATCATATTTTTGTATTTGCACTGCTACCAAGCTTCACGTGTTTTTTTTGTTGATTTAAACCAAACAAATTACAAAAGAGAGATATATTTTTATAAATTTTAATTTTAACTTGAATGAATCATTGTCATTTCCTATTTACAAACAAAATTGCCATTGTTGGCAAAGAAGCCGCCAGGGCCACCTTAACAGTCCACTATCTGTTTTGGTTTTTAGCCATTTTTAATTTTCTTCCAATTTATTGTGTGTTTTAATATAGAATCGGAAGCAAGTAAAGATGATAAAGATTCTAAGCCAATAGAACCAATTCACGAATACCAAGCTTTACCGTACATTTTGTCAAAAAACAATCTGACAGCATGCGTTAATTTATCTTATTAATTTTTGAACAATATTGGTATCTTTTATTTTTTTACTATGTCACAATATATGATTCATTGCTCGCAAAACGAGCGCTGGCGGTAGTAAATATGTACGATTACACGCATATACAACATTTGTATATACATATGTCTACTTACAAATGGTATATACATACATATATATATTTCATTATTGTAAATATATTTACAATTTGGCAGCTTTAATAAGACATCAGCGATTGTGATAGAAAACTTTCGTCTGTCGTTTGTTGTTTTATCGATAATTTCAGACTGTTGCATGCCACAAAACCAAACAAAATAAAATTCTCTTCAGTAGAAAAACTAATAAAAATATGAGACAATTGTAATGACAAAACAATTATTTCTTATAAAGGGTGAGTTTTTAATTTATTTAAAAAACAATACATATTATTCAAAAAAAAATTTTGAAATTTTTCAATCAATGGAATCATCAATATAATTAAATGTTTAAATATAATTTGATATAAAGTCGTTCCAATTTTGTAATACTTTTTCAAATGTATCGGCCATACCGATCTTACGACTAATTTCTAAAAAATTTTTAAAGCATTCTACTGTGGCGATCGCCATTCACAATATCGTTCCGGCGTTCGACGATGTTGAAAAAGTATACCCCAATGATGCCGCCGGTCTATAATCAACACCAAACGTATTTCATAAAGATACACTGGTACTTTTTATAATACATTAGATTTTTGCTTACAAATCAACCATAAGTTAGCTTTCGAGAACTGGAAATTGAAATAATAAATTTCATAAATTTAAAAGTCGATTCGTTGTTAAAATTAAAAGTGTTCGAAAGTTACAAAAAGTTAGGAAACAGCTGTTAAAAATTAAATTGATAAAAATCAACCTTTATAATAATTAATTAATTATAACAATCAAATTCAAAGTAGTGAACAATTCCAAACAATAAGATTACTCAACATTGCATTATTTGAACTCCCAGATGAGTACAACATACAAACTCTTGCGGCCATATTTTTCCATGTTGTCCGCCTTAGAAAAAATTAATCATTTATTATTTTAGCTTTACGAATACACACGGAAAGTGATCCATGTCTATAGAGTATCCCGCATTTGTTCACCAACTCAATTATCATATAATTAAATCCTAAACAATAATCAAGATAAGTTATTTTCATTTTTTCAAAGATATAACATTTCCACTGAGTGTGGAAAGGAAAATACATTACGATAAGTATTTAAATGCATCAGAAAAGCAAACCTGCTCACATACAACCGCATTAACTTCACTATAGAACACGCACCACCATCCCCGACCATAAACATTGTTCTTAGAGAGAAAAGAGCTATCCAAGTCCGACTATCAAACAATATCCGGCCTTAGAGGTGTGTGCAAAACGCGTCCGTCGCTTACTTAACGTCCATGTTGCAGAGGCAAGGCACATGCTCGAGCAGCAAGCGGCAAATGCTTTGCTTTTGCAATTTTGAACGCTCCCGCCACAGCACTGCCGTCGTCTCCCCGCTGGAGAAACTACTGCGGATTTGCTGTATATGAGTTATTTTTTCGCTTTTCAACAAACTTCAGTATAACAGTCACAGTCGTCGACGAACTAACGATTATTTGCGCTCGAGCACTGAACGTGGAAGCAAGCACAATAAATTTGAGCGGTACAACAATCGCGATACAAAGAAAATTTGGTTATATTGAAATTTTTGGAATTCTATTGAAAAATAATTGTTTCATTTAAGTGAGTAAAATGCAAAAAAGAAGAAATTAGTTCGACTCTTTGTATATGGCCTTATGACGTGCGCGTACTTAAATAATTATTTTTATCACAATTGATGTGTGTGCCCATGTACTCGAATTTGCACAGTGTTTGCCAAAATTTCAACTTTCATGCACTCCTACAAATTGGAATTGGAAGCCCACGCCAGTTGCTATTGAAGTTTTAAAGTTGTTTGTTTGTATGTTCAATTATTGTTGTGTAAAACACTTAACCTTAACAGATTTTATTTGAAACGAAAGTAAAAAATAAAAAAAATTTAAGCAAAAAATCGTTATTTTGGCCCACATTCGAATTGAAGCAATATTAATATGGTGGAAAAAACAGGTAAGAGTGAAATTTGAAATTGTATTATATTCCGGTAAAATAAGCTACCGATTATAATTTGTATTGTGTTGAAAATATATTACGATATAACTACTATACGTAGTTTCGCTATTTCGTTTTTAAGCAATAAAAGATAGAACGTTTTCTATTAGGTAGATCTTTCACCATAAAAATATGTGTAATTTACATGTAATAAATCATGCACAGGCTACTTTATCGATAAGTTATTACTGTAACTTATCGGTTATGTAGTCGCAAAGAGAAGAAACACGTTTAGAAGTACAACGGTAAACGTATATAAGCATTTAAAGTCAGATATTATAAACTGCATATTGGTTGACTTACTGGAATATTTCATGTAAAAATTGAATTGTTTTAAGACATGTCACGTATGTGTGTTAATGGATGCTCGTGAACACCGTTTGCAATTGAATATCCCAAGTGCCGTATAGTCCAAACCAAGTTCCAAACCAAGAGATAGTATGGAACTTCTGCATATAGTTGAAAAAATAAAAATACAAAGACTTGGTAAATTGAGAAGGTTTTGTTCATTCATTCATGAGACTTACATTTTCAAGCTTTCACTTCGACATGGAACTTTATAATAGCTCAGCAGCTCTTTATATGCATGTACTTATCAATAAAATTTTTATTTTCTTTATGCACAATTCCACACTTAAGCACATTAAGTAATAATAATGCTTGAAATTGCAAATTAAAGGGTTAATTAGTTAGTAAAACGCAACGACGCAAACAAACCCCAACAAAATTGTTGTGCCATTTATATAAAAATATAGTGTACACATTTAAATTAAATATTAATATTAGGACAGCAGCAGTTAATCACGGAACAAGTGAACTTCAATTTCTGAAACACCTTTTATTGCTACATATATATTTTGTATAACAGTGCAAATAGTGTTTGTAGTCTTTGTAGATGATAAGTAACTGTGACAAGTACCAAATTCTTTACTCCAAAAGGGTTTTTTAACCTCTCAACGTAAGCAAGCTCAAGTCGCCGGACTTGACTATTAGAACTGAAGACATCAAAGCTCTACGTAATAGTGATAAGAAGTGACCTTTAATTGCCAAATTTGGAAGTAAGTAATTCCATTGCGATGCAACTATTCTTCACTATAGATTAAAGACTTAGTTAGATTTAGTACACCCCTGATAATTTCTCTTAAATTAATATTATTATTATGTTATATGTTAATAAGGGCACACATTTCTTATACGATAAATTAGGTAATCTACATATGTTATTTTCGCGTGTTTTCTGCTTATAAATAAATTAGAATATTGGCATAAATTATATAAGGAAATAGGGGAGATGGGACCCATGATGTGACAGGTCGTTTGAAGCACGAATTGCTCATACGAAGTATGTGCTCATTTCTAATAATACAAATGCACACGCCTATAAGTGATGTCCAACTAGATGGAGAAGTCATTTGTGATTTCTGACAGGACTTGGGTGTGGTCTCGGCCAAGCCCTTTCAACTCTACTCTTTGACTTCCTGCTGTAAATTAGCGTTAAGCTATCAACCGGCCACAACACATTGAGTTGTCTTTGTTGGCTCTCTAGAAAATGTGCACTTGTTTCTTGTTCCAATTACACTCGGTGCTCGGTTTAGTATTCTGAACAACAATTTTACCCAACATGGGTATCAAGATAATATTAGAATGTTTTTTCAATTTTCAATATATTACTGGCATATGTATATAAACTACTACTAATTCGAATTCATATGTATTTTAGGACAAATTTTAATTTAAAGCAATCGTCTTTATAATACCCATTCAATTCGGTTCGATAATTTATGAAATGCATAAAATTGCGAACCATTTGCTGGATTCAAGAAAGTGCTAATTAGCTTTTTCTCTTCACCCATGATGTGATTCCATGTTTCTGCAAAATACACCAATTCTTGGAGGGCAGATTAAGTTCGTTAAATCACGTACAATCTTGTTTATTTTCCCCTACCCGGTATTTCACGCAATCAATTGAAATTGTATAGGCAGCAGCAGGAAGCAGGAAGCGAAACCCCCTAGCACTTCAAGGCAAGGAATTAATACAAGCAGACATGAAACGATTTTGCATGTAGACTACTTTGATAAGTATCACAACTATAAATCTTTAACCCTAATTTTTTTGTTTATCAGATACATTAAGCAAGCTGAATTTAAATTAGTTCTAAAAACGTACATTTCACATCCCGAGTATTTTTTTTCCACTTTTTATTGTTGTTTCTGTTTTACTTCGCTTAGTAAAAATAATAAATTTAATGATTTTTTTATAATTAGATTTTTTTTTGTGAAATGTGTTGGCAAAGCAGGTACTATAAAAAATAAGTTGGTTTTCACTTTATAATTTAACAAAAATGTGTGTAGTGTTTGTAATCTTGCACAAGCAAGTTATTTCCAATAACTGGGAAAAATCTAATTATTGTACACAACCAAAATATTGCTGAAAGAATTGAAATAGTGTATATGTAGCTTGCATTTTATCAAGGATAAAGATTTTATCTTTCTTTCCTATTCTGTACAATATAAAATGTGCTTCAAGAGTTTTCAGGCACACGCAACAGGATATGTGTTCTTCAAGCTATATTATCTGCAGGCATGGTAGTAAAATCTATTATTTTAAAGATACTAATTATTTAAAATAATTTTTTAGATTTTTTTGTTGAAAAACGTTATAACAATATGTTTTATCACTTATCGTTCTGACCTTGTCATAAGTTTTTAAACATTTACTGGTTAAAAATATATTAAAGTTCGGCTCGATCTAAACTATCTAAAAGTCAACACAGTGTATTGCGCTACACTCGCTTCCCAACATTCTGACTTGCTACATATTTGCTTGATGTTTCTTAATCGAAAATTGTAATATACAATTTCTTGATAAAAATTTTCGACGAGATTGTACTAATTAATTTCTTGTTGATGTTTGCTTTCAGTGCAAAATGAATGTCTCAACCTGTAGGCAACAAAAATTACAAAATTGTGGAAAAATTCATCTGAAGCGATGATATAATACCATGTGTTTTTTTATGCGACATTATAATGCATTCGTTCAGATTGTTTTAAGATGAGAGTGCCTGTGCATATAACATGAAAATATTTTTTCATTTTGCAACTTAGTTCAGTCCAATAACAATTTACAATTTTCTTTATTTTTATTTTTTTTTTTACCAAAACTAAAGACACAAAATGAATTTGTTATTTATATAATTCAGATATATTCCTTAAACGCTTACTTTCTGAAAGTGAGGAATATAAATAAATAAGAAGAATTTTTACACAAACAAAGCCATAAAAGTTTATGTGTAAAAACGAACAGAAATTTATATGGTTTTATTTCGTCTTATTTTGATCGTGTCAGCATTATTTAGGTGGAACGTTAATTAAATTACTATATGCTAAATGCACAAATTGATATTTTATTAAATTATAATTTTGACATTAGATTGAATTAATAATAATTTACCACTATATTTGTGGTGTTCACACTAATTAAATTACACAAAATAAACTATTATGAGTATTCTAATTGAATTAATATTGATTAAAATGGAAACACAAATTAAAGGCCATTTTTTTTTTAAATTATAAAAACATAATATTTGCAAAACTGTTTTTGCATATTTTGATTTTCAGAACAATCACTTAATAAATCAATTAAATTATTTCTTAAACTTATTGTTGTTAAGATACTGTGACAGTAGGGGATGGAAGAGCTTGAAAATGTTACAGAACTAACGCAATAGAATCGGTTAAAAGCTGCTACTTAAAATCCCATAAGTTATTTGCAAAAGGAACGTCAGTATCAACTTCGCAGCCACTACATTATATTTCTATGTATAGTCCATTCTGCACTATGGCCTGGAATCTTAGACTTGAAAAATCGTAACAATGAATAGAATTAAAGCGTTTGAAATGTGGTGCTACAGACGTATTCTGAAGGTCCCTGGGACTGACAAAATGTCAAATGAAGTTGTTCTCAGAAGATTGGGTAAAGATAGAAAACTCCTACAAAACATTCAAGGCCCAAAATATAGAAGGCAAACGTGGCATCGGAAGAAAAGAGGTGCCTAGGCTGAGTAATATCAGACATTGCACTGGGCTAAAAACGATTGGAGACTTGATACATACTGCTAGAGACAGAGAAAACTTCAAAAACATTATTTCTAACATTTGGTGATCTAGTGTGAGAAAATAATTAAAGAAGAAGAAGAAAAGAAAACTGATATTAAGTATACTGACTTCGGTAAGGCCTTTCACTCCATAAACCATTGCCTTCTTTCATTTATTTATTTATTATTTATTTAGGGGTACAACTAAGGCCAGCTGACCTTTAGATTAAACATTTTGAAAATGTTAAATTAATGAAATAATATATAATAAGGAAGAAAAAACATATAATAAGACTAACCCGCTTCCCTTGCCTGATAGATAAATTTTTTATAGAAAATTTGTAAGCTGCCACATTTGGATTTTTCGTTGTGCTTTTTAAACTGAATATCATCTGATCTATCAAATCGTGTTCAGAATGCATTTTTAAAGACTGTTAATCTAAAGAGATTAAAGTCACATCAGGCGTACCACAAGGTAGCCATTTAGGTCCTCTGCTTTTTAATTTATTTATAAATGATCTTCCCCATTTCTCGCGTCCCTATGTATGTAGAGGATGTTGAGCATTATATGACCTACAATGAAACTAGGCAAAACTTACTTCTTCAAAATGGTTTTAAAAGGATGTAGCCATAGCGCATTATAATGCAATGTTATGACGTTTTCTTTTGCTACCTATTACAAACTATTACTTTCGTGTTTTGTTTGATCACAGAATTAATTTAAAAAAACACATTTGCAAAACATTGTAACTAAAGCTAAAGATTTTTTTGAATTTATTAAGCGGTAGTCCAAAAAAATTAATGACATCATACATCCAAACTGCTTGCTGTATGTTTCACTCGTCCGTCTAAATCTGGAATATTGCTACTGCATTTGAAACCCTCAATACCAACACTATTTTCTGATTGAGTAAGTCCGTTTAAAAACAATTTCCAATATTTGCTCTGGCGTTCTAGTCTGGAAGACTTCGCCTTATAAAATTACTAAAACATGTAGTTTATTCGGTTTCATTGACTCTAACTCAACTCCTTAACAAAATTTCTTTTGTCAAAAATATTTAAACATGCATTGCTCTTAACTCATCTTGTTCGCCAACTCGAGCATTTTTGACCAATCACAAACAATGAAAAACCAATTTGATCTTTTGGCTCCTTTGTTAGGAAATGTTAAAGCTTTTTTTAGTTTGCAGATTCAAAGTATATCGCAGAGATTACTTTTGGCCATCTGCAGACGAAAACATTGAAAACATTCAATTGCATGTGAAAGAGCTTGCCTCCTAAGTAAACGGAGGGTCTACCCAATTCTGCTATAGGGTATACGCATTCAGCAAATAAATAAATAAAGGCTTCAGTTTGTGGCCATTTCTGTTATCATTAGTTAAACAATCAAAGCAAAATAACATGTATTTATACATTTTTAGTTAATTAGTATATTTCAAGCAATGGATCTTTGATGTCTCTGTCTTTCGCAAGTTTCACAATTATTAATTTATTTGGCTGAAAGTATCAAAATATTTTCATATTAACACAATTTTATCGGTATTATTATTATTTTATTTTAAACTCTAGAAAATTCAAAATGGGCAAAACAATTTTTAGGAGAAAAATCAAGTTTCGTAACTTTTAGTATAACTATTTTATCGGATTATAAAGAATAAATGATAAATTTTACGATTTCATCGTATTTTAAAATATTTTATATAAAAAATAATAGTTGCTTGAATATTACAAAAAGAAAGTTTAACTAAAGAGGATAACACTCAATCAAAATACTTTTAATTTGACGCGCATTTTCCCTTTCTCTTTCCCCTTGCCTTTATTCAAAAAATGTTAAAAGTCGTACCAATCCAACAGAACTTACGGTCAACGATATACCAGCTTCATCTTGATTCTAAGATTGCGCAAGCTCTGTCAAAACTCATTATTTATTTCTACTTTTTTCTGTCAGTCTATCCTATCCATCCAACCTATCCATTTTTAATTTTGACAAAGCGAACTAAAATATGTTTTGTCACTACCCAAATATTAGCCCTTGTTACTCTATATTTAATAGAATTATAAATATAGTGTCCTGGAGTAT
Source organism: Chymomyza procnemis (assembly GCA_035046065.1). NCBI lineage: Eukaryota > Metazoa > Arthropoda > Insecta > Diptera > Drosophilidae > Chymomyza > Chymomyza procnemis. Next base: position 543,077 of record JAWNOJ010000023.1, on the reverse strand, counting down.
GAAAACCAGCGCTATAATATCGTTAACCTTGAAGCTTTAAGTTTAAAGGGGGTCACATATACTAGGGTCTCGTTACAATAATCGTCACCATAAATACTGTAAGATTTTTATGGAAAAGCAAATCAACAATAATTCATTGAAAGGAAACCGAACCATAATACTCACTTTTTATGGGAAAAAATATCTCGTAGCTGCGATCAGGCGCATCAATTTTTTAGTGTAACGAGTCAATATCAGACTTACATTACAGGGAAACCGACCTAATATTTTGTGTTGAATTCGCTGCTGTATACACCTAAGGGTAACTACAAAATTAAAAAAGTGTAATACTCACGCTCGACGTGGTGCTTAAAAGTAGAATATTCTGTACTTTGCCTTTTTGAAAATTGGATTTCTTTCTTGTTTAGTCGCATAATAATAGAAACGAATGATAGATCGATGAGGGACCGCATTGCATTTAAATTAGGATCGCATGAATCCATTTACCAAATTGCTTGAGAAGGAGAGAAATATATTAACAACAGAAAAAAAGGAGAGTTGGTCAAGTTCTGTGTCTATTGTTCTTATATTCTTGGATATAGACGTGTTTAATTGGACATAGTACCATTATAAAAACTGTGCAAATCTAGTATACTCTTTGTAGCACTGCTTGGCCATGGAGCAATTGGCGGGACTGCATAGGGACAAGTAGAAAAGACACCAACGGTTTATGAGCTCCCTTCTTGGGAAACCCTGGTTTAAAGTTTTTTTTTATTATGAGTAGAATGAAAAGTTTTATTTGGTATAAAGCATGGTGTATGTTCCTTCCTTCTTCTGACTTTTGCACAAATCTTGGATACCCGTTAAACCTATTGTTATTGGGCATAGATATATCATGATTGGATATATATATATATATATATATATATAATATATAATGCTATATGATGAGCTTCACAGAAACTACTCTCATTGTTTTGGTTCTTAATAAATATTTTGTATTTTGAAGCTTAATCTCAAAAGTTAATATATTTTTGAAGCAATTTTAATAAAGGCTAATATTCGAGCCATTTTTATTAGTCAACAATTTGTTATTAAGAAAATAAAAAAAATATATAAAAGTTAATGCGGTTTTTGGAACTTTATACTGCTGTTGAGATCCTATACTTTAGTAAGAAATTCAGGAAACGACGATGATAGTACTCTTTAAGGTAACTACATATTAACACAATTTTGTGAAAAATTTAATCGTTAAGGTGTCGATTCTGATTAGCGCAAAGAGACTTTTCGCACTCAAGCTTATGATTCCAAAAGGTAAAAAATTAAATAATTAGTTAACAGAAATATAAAAAAATCTCTTTACAGTATTGTTAAATTTGTAAGTGAATAATTACAGCGTATAGTATGTACCCCACATACTATATTTACAAAACACATTTTTCGACTCGGAAGAGAAATTACGCTTTTTATTGTTTGTCGAAGTACAAAAACTTTTAATGGCACTCATATTAAGTAAATGAGTTCATGCCAACTGCTTATCAAGCAGTTTATTTATTTAATACTTTTTACGGATTAAATAAGAAGGCAAAACAGTTGTTTTTTTATTTTATCTTCCAGCAACTGGCAGAACTATTAATTAAACAAGTAGCTTGCACAACAAAAGTAAGCTAAGTTAATACCAAATAGGAGATAAAATTTAATTGCGGATCAACATAAAATACATTTTTTGTATACTCAAGTGGTCCGTTCCATTGTTCCCAGACACGGCGGTAGTAACCAAAATAATGTGTAGAGCGCAGAGATGCGGCAGCCGCATCCAATTAACCGATTTTTATCACAAGATTGCTTGGTTTTTAAAGTTAGAGTGCAAAAGACTGACATAATTATTTGTTTTCCGTAATTTTAAAAACACTTGAAAGCTACATTATCGAGATCGAGTGTAGTTACAAAGTAAAATTAATCAACTTAGCATTTATTTTTTTCCAATTTATTCTATTTTCAGAAATGTCGAAATTTCTTGGAATTGCCGATATAACAGAAAACAAGAACATTTGGCGTATGTTGCTAGGCGAGCTAGTGGGTACTTTCTTCCTAATATTTGTTGGCGTTGGAAGCACAACGTCAATAAATGATTATGCACCATCAGTACCCCAGATTGCGCTGACTTTTGGCTTAACTGTTGCCACTATAGCTCAGGTAAATAAAAAATACAAAAAAGTTATATTTGTCGTTTTTTGGAGTTATTATGCAGATCTTTCCCAAAATAAAAACTAACGTTAAATCATAAGAAAGTTGAGAAATCTGAAGTAGCGGTTCACAATGTACTTTGCAATGGTGCCTACACACGTTATATATATGTGGTCTATCAACTTGAAAATGAACTCCTCCTAGAATAATTTCCATTAAAAATCTGCTAAGACCAGTAGGGTGGTTCAATTGTGATCCTAAACGTATAGTAATCAGTTACGCGGAATATAGTTCTTTATTTTGCTTTTATTAAGCTTTCCGTTCATACAAAGTCCACAAAGTTATCGATTATATGATCGTTAGTGTAGAAAATGCCAAAAATGGTAGGTGAAATGTAGCTTCAAAAGCGCAATGACGGAAATAAATTGACTATAGTTTATAATTGTTGGGTGCTTTTTTGCAAATATTTTCTTCGTTTTATTTTTTTTTAGTCTTTAAGAATATCCAATCTTGCCGATGTATATAGTAGGGCTACCTCATAAAACAGCTTTTTATAAATTAGAGTGTCTTCAACAATTCACAGAAAAATATGCAAAAGATACGTGTGCAAAATAAGTCTTTATTTAACAATGGATGAGATTGCAGCAATGGACTGCCCGACATTCAGTCAAGTTGATTGTTACTCGCCTATAAACATCACCGGTACAACCATACAGAGAAACGCAAGCCATTTTATGAGCCAAACGTGATTTCCACAGCGTTCATCGAACTTGAATTAGACAAACCAAGCTAAAAGCCATATAAACCGAATACGAATCGAAGAAAACACGTTAGCATTCAATTTACTGAAAACTCATAGGCCATTATATACGAGTTAAGAGTGACTGTCGAGCACATCAACATCAGCTTAAGTCTAGTAATTCTAATCTAATTCTAACCTAATTACATCTTTAGGTAAAAAGTGTGGGCATATGCGAAATTCCTAATAAGTAAGCAAGGAATGTTAATAAATAGTAATAATAATAATTTTCGAACAGCTCTGAAACAACATTTTAGATTAAAAAAAAAAGGCATAAACATTTGGATGCAATAACCATTTAATGAAATGGAAAAGAAAAATCAAGTATTTCGTATTTAAAAGTAAGATATGCGAACTTGATGGCAAGACATACCGGAAATCTCAAGATACGTAAATGAATACTTTGAGCCCGTCTGTCTTAAGGATTTATCTTGAATTGAATTTTTCAGTATATTGAGTTTTGTTTTTCACTTTTTAACAGTATTTTTTAATTTCTTTAAAGTTCAATATTCTACTTTAGGAATCTCTTTTAAATATAGAATATTTTCTGTGCAAGTAAAAAAACACTCTTTATATTTTATATTTTAAATATAAATTTTCTGGAATATTTTAATACTGTCTCACAATACTTTTCTTAGTAATGACCCATACAATTCAATTAATCTAACCTTTATTCAAAATTTTCTGGAATATTTTAATACTGGCTCGCAATACTTTTCTTAGTAATGACCCATACAATTCAATTAATCTAACCTTTATTCAAAAAAGTTAATCTTGGCTGCGTTTAAAGTCCAACATTACTCATGAGAACATATTTCGTGCGTAAGTTCTGAAGATTATTTTGCACGCAATGTAAAATGCGTGCAGCCATAGTTGCTTTTATCGACAGTTTTCTAGATTATTTTTAATCAGATGTTGGCAGTAAAAAATATATTTTTATGAAGATTTATTGTTCGACTGCCTAACCAATAATATGAAAAGGCTGGTGCCAGATTTTTCAAAAATGTATGCGATTTGAATTGGTTTTTAATAAATAATGAACAATTGTATACATTTCGTGTTTTTTTATTTTTGTATTTCATCATTGTTTCGTGCATATCGTACTGTGTATATCGGAGGCGCAAAACAGAGCGATTGATGTCAGTGCTGACTAAATATCGTGAACTGGTTAAGTCTTAGGTTTTATATTCTTTATCTAGATATGCTGGGCAAGTTGTCTCAACAATCAATTTTATTTGATTTTCAGTCTTTTGGCAAGTGAAACACTTCGGTCAGTTCTTTATTGTGTGCTTCCTACACATAAGAAGGGTATTTTTTTGTTAAACCATTACCTATTTATATGACCATCCCTGTACACACCTCTTTATTATAGATTCAAATATTTGCATAATAACTGTAAATGTTTCGGCCTTCTTCTTTGAGATGTTGGCTAAGACCTTGTGTGTCATTCATAAACTTAAGTGCGATATCGATATTGCCAGTTAAAGGGTATATACATAAGCGAAAAGTGTAATAGGTTTGTTAATTTTTAAGTCATGTTCAAGTGCGCTTATCATCTATTCTCAGTTACTTGAACTTGTCTACACGCATATTATTCAATTATGTATGAATGCATACACAGACATACATACATACATACATTACATACATACATACATACATACATACACATAGGCATGGGCATGTGATCATGACCAGCAAAGTTTTTTTTTTTACAACGTCACCGTCCTGGAGGCTAGCTTATCCGATAGGTACATACACACATTCATACATATTTATGTAGGTACATGTGTACATACCTGTCAGTATATGCAATATTATATATGTATGTGTGTATAAGATCGTGAATATATACATATACATATTTATACACAAATTTTGTGTGCTTGGAAAATCAGAATAAAAAATTTGCGAGTATTTTGTGAATGCATGCGTAAATACGCAAAATGTCAAGTAACCATCAAAATGAAACCTGTATATACAGGCACAATAACATACAAACATACATACATATTGTATGTACCAAACATAGTATATATGTATGTATGTATGTATGTAGTACATAAACGCATTTGTTATTTTGCGATATGCCTCGTTCGTCGTGATTACTACTGCTGGTGGCCATTCGCTTGTTGCGCTGATTTAAACCTACCAGCAAAACGTGTTAGACGCACGTATAACTCCAACCAGGGGCGGCTCCAAAAAATTCGCATTTCGAACGCATTGCGTTTAACTTGTCAGCGCAAAATGGATTAAAATATGTACATATGTATGTATGGATGTGCGTGTACATTGTATGCCTAAACACTCATGTGTTGAGAATAATGTTGTATCTTTACATTATTATCGTGAATAGGATCAAGTTGGCTTTCTTAAGTGATAAGTAAGTAAGTCAACTTAAGTGAAAGGGGCATGCAACCCCAGAATCCCCCCTAAGTAAATAAATATATTTATACATACATATGTATGTATGCATGTATATACATATGTATGTATGTATGTACGCATAGACCAAGCAACATTTGTATTACTTAAGCTCTTTGCGGTGTAATTAGCGTTATAGTACGATCGAGCGAGCAACAGTTTTTGCGCATTTATTAATTAAAACAATTTGAGCACGACATTGGCCATGTGCGCACTTCAACGCACTTTATACATGAATATGTATGTGTATGTATGTTTTTTGTGAAAGCAATCCAAGAGGGGAGAAGTATACATACGTATATGCGTATATAGGTACATATGTATGTATATGTACATACATATGTGCATACATACATATTTGCATGCAATTATCAATGTAAGTGTATGTGCGTAAGTTTGCATGACGGCCTTGAACAATGTAGCTGCTGCAGATCAAAACAAAAACCAAATCATTCAATGAACGAGCTCCTACTACCAAACATATTACATACATACATACATACATATGTACATACATACATATATGTATGTACATAGTATATACTATGTGATTTAGAGGTCTGCATGATTACATTCATTTTGCAAGCCCACTGTACTCTGCCATTCTGTAAACTGCCAGAACTTGTCATTCATTCTGTTTGGCGGACAGCCGGATTTATATGTTGGTCTTAAACTGATAAATTTGCAAGCAGGGGGTGTTACCATGATTATGGTTAGAAATACGTAACGTTACCATTTTCTTTATTAATTAAATATAACTTAAACAAAGATCCAATACTAAAATAATCGCACAAAGCGTGGTGTTCCTTCTTGTCTCTCTCACTTTTTGTATGATTCCAAATATACAAAATTAATATAAACATTAAAAATGAATTTAAATACATAAATATGAATAAATCTTGACAAATTACCTAAACCTTTTCGAGTTCTCATAGCTTTATTATATACATATGTATCTTATTATATACATATGTATGTATGCAATTTAATGCGTTTATTCGTAAAACTCCGTTTTAGCTCGATAGGTATCTATATCCTAGTATTTTTAATTTTTGACCGACTTGCAGTGAACACACGAGTCCCATTTAACGACGTTGGTGCATAAGATTTATTTGTGACTTGTGAAGAAAAATTTTAAAACTGATCTGTCTTGTTTTTATTATTTGTAACTCAACATACATTTTACCATGTACATATGTATACAAAAAATCAAAGTTAAAAACATATTTTGCCTATAATTTTAGAAAAATATCTCCTCGAAACATTGTATTATGATACTGTGCAACTTGCAGTCACACGTCCTATTCCAATTTAACAACATAATTAGAAAATATATTGTATATAATACAAAATAGAGAGAAGGATCTGAAGATACAAAGACACATAAAGATCGAGGAAAATAAAATCGTGTGTGAACGACTTTTGTATACCCTTAACAACAATATGGAAAAAATTGTTGTGGTCGAAATGTTTCTATTATGTTATTTAATATTAAAAATCTACTTCGTACGAAGTTACACATTGACAGAGACTGACGTTCGCTTTTCTGTGAAATATTTTAAGCTCTTCGCATATCATCTCTTCCTTCAAGGCATATTCGCGTTATACATCATGCCCTTTATTATGCATTCTAATGAAATCAATTCACTTAAGCTTGCACGTGTTTTCCAATTGAATTCATAATATCATACAGCTGACAGCTATTGAAATCTTGAACCTTAAGTTCAGAAAAAAACTTAAAGTTGAGCACCACTCAAAATGGTAAGCAATCCAACGCTGAGCTTTTTGCAATGCATATACCAAAAATTGGGTTAAGTGCATCGACATCTTGACATTTAATAGTACATGAATTATGAGGAAAATGTTGTGATTGATTTAGGTGTTCCACAGACGCAGGTGTATGCAGATGAAGTGATGCATTTGTAATAAATACGATTCATTCCAATCTTATTTCTTTCAGGGCCTTGGGCACATTAGCGGCTGTCACATTAACCCGGCTATAACTATTGGATTCCTTATTGTGGGCGAGATGAGCTTACTAAAGAGTGCCTTCTACATTGTCGTTCAATGTGTGGGAGCAATCGCTGGAGCTGCAGTTATACGCTTGGCAGTGTCGCAGTCTGCTGGTGTTGGGCTTGGTGTCACCTTGTATTCACCTTCATTGTCTTTGTTGCAAGTGATCCTAATTGAAGCGATGATCACGTTTATATTGGTATTTGTTGTTAAAGCCGTCTCCGATCCAGGTCGACAGGATATAAAAGGATCTGCACCATTGGCTGTGGGCTTATCCATTACAGCTGGCCACTTGTGTGCAGTAAGTGCAACTAAAACGCTTAATTCGATAAATCCCTACTTAACCTTTATGTCGTTTGTAGATAAAGCTAACTGGCAGCAGCATGAACCCAGCTCGCTCCTTTGGACCAGCTGTTGTTCAGGGAATGTGGACGAATCATTGGGTCTACTGGGTGGGACCACTCGTGGGAGGTATTGTCGCTGGAGTTATCTATAAATTTGTCTTCAAAGTACGCAAGGGCGATGACGAAGCTAACTCATATGATTTCTAAGTGCAAATGGTTCTTTGAAATTCATGCACCACCTACATTAGTTCTAAAAATGCATTAAACTTTAAATGTTGTAATCGTATCGATGCTAAGCTTGTTAAATTATATTAAACAATGCAAACTATTTTTTAAAATTGCTTTTTAAGCCTAATTCAAAAACGAAAAAAAAAACGGGAATATTTTTCATACCTCGAAACTGAATTCCGGCTAATGGAATTTAGCAATATAGTATAAGTGTGTCTTAAATTGAATAGCAAATATGTATATTGTTTTTAAACGTTAATTTTGTGTGTAATAAAACGTATCTCTTAAATATTCTATTATGTAAGCGTTGGCTTCAAAGCAGCACTCTCATTATCATAATAAATCGTTTATGCTTTGGTTTTTCGGAAATTATTATACTTCCCAAATTTTATTTCTAACAAGGAGTACATGTTAAGAAGAAAATAGTTTTAGAAAAGTTGTAAAACAGATTTTACAACGTTGTAAAGTGATGTCAGAACTATAGTTAACTATAGAGTTCGATTGTACTTATTACACTATTTAATCTGCAGCTAGGATGATTCCAAAACCACATAGCGCTATAAAGAGTGGGGTTTGTTTAAGACGAACAAAAGCCATATTTGCTTGATTAATTTGCAAAAAAAATATAAATTATATGGTTCTTTAAAATCCGATTCACAATACTAATTTACTGGACTGTTTTCTAATCTATTCTAAGATCATTCTACTTATTAGGCCAAGTGCAAACTGTAGTTTTTAGAGGCAGTCAAGCTACAGAATTTAATATCACACTTGGGGGCTTCTCTTCTTTTCGTCTTATTTATTAATTATCTTCCTCTAGTTATCTCGTCTTCTCGCATTATTATGTCACCATGCTGCCCTATTTAGGAATACGGCTTATGTCTTAAGAGCCCTCAACACTACCTGTATCAGAAAAGTCTTTACAAAAGCAATATCACCTGTTTACAGTACGAGGTTTGAATTGGGATTGAGCTATGCGACTGCCCACTTATTCTGATAGACCTTACATAAGCGTTACATAAGCGTAGAACGTACGATCCTGCTTTAATATAAAAACATTTATAATTTTTCGGATCATCTTAAACTTTATTAATTTAAAATACGCTGGACTAGTCCTCTTTTGATTCAATAGTGCACTTTTGGCTCTCTTTTCAATGAACTGGTGCACATTTGTAAAAATACATACAGCGGCTGTTCGGAGACTCAGATTACTTAGTTTCAAATGGTAAGTCATTACAAGATTTCTACAGCCAATTAGATCTTACACTGCTCAAAGCGAATCGCCGTGATATTATATTTTTAATGGCCGACTTCAAAGTACAGTTCGGCCCAGATAATACAAACTATGAGCAATTTTTGGGCAAACAAGCGACTGGTCGCAGAACATCGAATGTTCAACAACAATCTGCAGGGGCGAGTTTAAACCGACAAGCATTATACTCATCCACAGCCAATCCAAACGCATCATGCGAAGAGAAAACTTTGTCTTTACAAAACAATGGGATTTGCAACAAAATCTTTACAATTTTTCGGGTTCTTATTATGTACTAATGCTGATGCTGGGTCCACTATGTGATGTCTCGAGATTAATTATGTTCAGTCTTATATATACATAAATAAACTAACATTATATATGTAAATGCGTAATGATCATGACTTAATGATCGGTGGTGCGGTTTTTCCTCACAAGACGTGCCATATCTGTAAAAAATTTCGCCCATCAGGCTAGGGATACGGATTAGTTTTTTATTATATATTCCTCGTTATAATTTAATATTTCTTAACATTAAAATTTGTAACTTTAATCTTGTTGTACTCTACATTAATAATAAATAAATAAATAAGATCTACTGGAAGGTTTGATACCGATACTCAGATCGACCACATTTGTGTCAGTCGCAAATTCTTTCTTGATGTTCGCAATAAGCGCTGTGCAGATTTAAAAAGTGATCAGCATCTTATCATAGCTGAACTAAAATTAAACTACTTCTGTTTGGAAACTTTAGGATATCTGATCAAAGAAATGAATGAATAGATCTCACAAGACTCTCGACGATGGCAGAATTGTTAAGTGAAAAATGTGCGGCCACAAAATACTTAAGGCAAAGTACAGAAACTTATCCAATCTTATTAAGAAGCAAATAATTAAGGATAGAGTTAAATATAATGACGAGCTAGGCGTTAGAGCTGAAAATGCTGCTTTCAAAAATGATGACGTGAAGTCTTTTAAATTGTGCGATAGTTGGGAGCGCAGTTTATTAATACAAACACGGCCATTGAGAATGTCAATGGTCAAATGGTGGCCTGTAAGGATGAACAGCTACAAATTTGGAAAAGCAACTTTGAAAAGACGCTCAATGTTGACCTGTCAACAGACTTATCACTACAGCCCCACCGATCCTAACTGAGTTAAAGGAAGCAATATCTTTATTCAAACCTGGTAAAGCAGCTGGCATAAGGTCGGCTGCTATGAGTGGCGCCACAAGAATTGGCAACTACTACTGCCACTCTTCCGAAGCATCTGGGATAAGAAAATATACAAGCAGTATGGAAAGAATCCATTATTAATAAAATACATAAGAAAGGAGACAATCGAAAAAGTTCAAACTGGCACGGCTTATCGATTCTACATGCCGTCACTTAAATATTAAAAAATATTATAGTTAACTGCATTGCAGACTCATTGGATACTTCAATACGGAAGTATTTCGACGTGAGGATCACCATGAGGACCCTGATCGAACAATTAGCCGTGTTCAGAGTACCCCTATACATGGCATTTAAAGACTACGAGAAAGCTTTCGACGCCCTGCGCTCGAAGCCAGAACCACTAGCCGTGTTCTGCACGCAGGACAACTAAGTGATAAATTTCATACGATTTCTCTCTCTCTCTCTTCTCCTTTTTATTATCACGTTAGACATAATATTAAATGAAGCGGATTTCAGACCACAGGGTATACAATGGAAGTTGAATGAGAGATTAAATAATCTCGCCTACGCCGATGCTTGATCAATTCCCTATCTGATGTTTCTCTAGAAACGGGTTAAAGACGATTTATGGTAAACCGAGACGAGTATGAATACCAAGGTAGTATGCTGACTCAGAATCGTGGTACCGTGCGTGATGTACAGAACCGGCTACAGAAGCTACGCGTACTTTTGCTGCGTTTTCTTGAGTTTGGAGATCCGTCGTCATTAGAAAATCAACCAAGAGGTAAATTTTTAATGCTTGCGTTAAAACGGTACTGCTGCTTGGCTGCGATACCTGGCATATGACGAATACTATCAATCAACAGCCAAAATGCTTCGTCAACCGATGTCTTAGGCTCATACTCGGTATATTCTAGCCTAGAAGAATCTCTAATGTGCGATTATGGGAGTCAGCTGGACAAAAAGGTTTATTTAATGACATTAATAGACGAAAATACAGATGGCTACGACACACGCTCCGCAGAGACCAGGAAAACCTTGCACACTCCGCCCTTATGTGAAACCCCATTGGTAGTAGACGCGGGACTACGTGGAGACGTAGATAGGCTAAGTGCTCACAAGAACGTTGTTTTACAATAATAATAATAAAAATAATAATGTCTAGAGGTTAGCTTCATCAATAGGACATTACCCTCCTGAACGTTTTGAAAAGCCCCTTGACCTTTTTTATTTTATAAAGTAAATGAAAAATATAAAGTATCTCAAAAATTTACTTGCGCCGATTTAATGTGAACTTGCACCTTGGAATACCTTGAATGAAAAATGTTTTTTCTTATTTTTGTGCCAAAAAGTATGCAACTTTAATTTGAGAAAAATCTCACATAGACATTGTAGTGGCCGGCACTGTAATACCCTGAAACACCCTGTGTTGAATTTAAATTGACTTAAATTGAGTTTTTTTTTATCCTTTAATTCCGACTTTCAAGTAATGCGAGGGTTGCCTTTTTAGGCGGGATAAAAGAACAGTAATAAATATTAATCATGGAAAATAGCTTTATTGCTCTTCAATATATTCCCAAATTAAGATCTACACACTTTTTCATGCGTTTGAACCAATTTTCGAAGCACCATTGCCACTCTCATTGATCTTCAAGGTGTATCAGGTGTCGAAAACCGTTAACCTCTCATTTTATTTTTTATATGGCGAATGACTCATCAAATCGATGTATTGATTGCCAAAAAATGCAGTTGTGAGAGCTAGCAGTGCCGTGGTAAAGAGTAATCGGTCTTCGGCGATTGGTTTTCCTGATTTTTTCGAAGACAACTGTTCTAGTGGTATGGTTGCGACATATGCAGGCGATCCTTTGCTTGCAAGTACTACATGCGCAAACAATTTTTGTTTGAATTGGTTCTTCTTGAAACACCCATACAGTCGATTGCTGTTTACTTTCGGACTCATACGCGTAAATCCATGATTCATCACCTGTCGCGATGTCTTAGACGTGTTTCGAAGCACCGTATTTTTTGAGCATTTCTTGCGACCAATCGAAATCGACAAATTGCGTGGAATCCAACTCAAACAAATATTTATGACAATCAAATGTTCATGCAATATTGAATGTATGCTGGTCCCATTAATGTCTAAGTTTGGCTCAAACTGTCGACAGGACACATGACGCTCTTGCAATATTAGTTTGCGCACAGCATCAATGGTTTGCCAAGAAACAACTGATTTTAGACGACCTTCACGAAATTCGTATTTGAGTGAACTCGGTTGAATTCACCATACCATCGATAAACACTGGTCCTTGTTTTAGCTTCATCCCATAAAAAAATCTCATAAAAAATCGTACGAAATTTTTCTCGATTTAATACTATTTTTTGGCCGAGATAAATCTTTTAAGTTAATAGCGCTCAAATGTCAAAACTTTTTGAGTACGTATAACCTCAAAAATGCCAAACCCCACGATAGAGCTGTCAGTTGCCCGATTGCAATACTAGGATTGCGAAGAAGGATCCCGAAGTATATTAGGCAACTCTCGTACACATATGAAGTCAAACTAATTCGTCAAAATACAAGAAGTCAAAATGAACTTGATTTATGTGAATAAAATGTTGTATATTGCCAACCTCATGTTGAATATTGACTGTTAACAGTTTACTTCACCTTATTCTAAAACAAACAAATAATAGTATGCCGCAGAAGATTTCATTTTTAACAAAAATTAAGTTTTCATTTCAATAAATATTTTGGATACTAGTGGGGCCTACGACTGCAAATTGGGTTGGTTGCCATAATGAACTCCTACAGTTTTTTTAAATTGTTAGTTTGCTGGCGTTTTAAACCATTCAGAAGGGACAAAGATGAAAAAAAGAATTCATTAATACTTTACAATAACTGACAGGGCAGGATGTATTCAGATAACGTGTACATGAGCCGTGTGTGGTAAGTTGTGTGAGCTTTATATGAGAAAGTATAAAAGAATGGCAGTCTTGTCTAGTCAATTTGGCGGCGAAATTTAAGATTTTTAGTTGACAACTAAAAACTATTTGTAACTGTTAAATTGCATTTTTTAAATTATAGTTTCAAGTCTTGATGGTTATTTATATTGGTAGTTGATTCTACTTTTTACTATAACTCTAAACTTGATATAAAAGAAAGATATTCCTAAATTAAGCGTGACCTCTTGAAAACTGTCTTTTGTGACCCCCTATAAAAAAGTTGCAGATAACATTTCTCTGTGGCAGGGAACTTTCAGAGACCTTAACTATTTGCATAACTGATATTTACAATGTGTTGTTTTATCAGACACCTCTCCGAATGACCCAAATTTTACTATAATGAGGGTGATAACTGTTTGCAATTAGTAAACAAAGAAAAAATTGAGCTTGCCAGGGGCGAAGTAAAATAAGTATTTCACAAAAGTTAAAGTGACTTATACTTATCCGCTAAAGAAGGATTTCATAATATATTTAAACTACCGATAATTTGGACAGAGCATTTTTAAACATTATTTTATTTACTTACGCTTATAATAATATCCTTTCCAATAAAAAAAGGTTTTCGTTTTTAATCGGCACTTATTTACTCACTTTTTATAATGTCTTAAAAATTCACCGCCAGTTCTGTGAAAGGAGGATGAGTTTTAACTCAGAGTGTCTCGACGTAAGTGTTACATAAAAAGAGGCACGATTGTTTCTCTCTGACTAGCTTGAAAAAACAGATTGAAACTTTTTTGAGAATTAAAATTGCAAAATTGTAATGAAGCTTAAAACTGCAAATTTTCTGTCCCACCTTTGATGTATTGTTTTATACTTATTTTTCAATATCATTGAACCTTCAACATAACTCACTCAAATTTACAAAAATTTTTCAATTGCAGAGTAAGTCTGACTGTTTCAACAGTTCTGTTTACGGAACTTCCTCCACTGCACTACATTACATTTTTTATTTCATCCCTGGCGAGTCTTACGTATTTTCCCATCTAAATAACGTTGAAGCCGTCCGTCACTGTTCAGTGACAGTTCTTATCAGCAAGAGTGTGCGCCCACAGAGACTTCTCGCAACGATGTGAAATCGAAAGATCGATTTTAAGCAACAAAATTAGCTTCATGCATGAAATATAGAGCGGGTGTTGTTCAGTTGTTTACTTTTATTCAAAAGCAACAAGCACGGAAACTCATCAAAACAGGAAATAAAAAAATGAACGTTTCGTCTAAGCTTTCACGAATTGTACTATTGCTTCTGCTAAGTCAAGTAATTGCACAAGATGTAGAACCAGTACTGCCCGACGATTATACGACGTCATCAACAAGTATCTCAACGACAACTGGACAAAACATAGATGAGGAAACAACAACAACAGAATTTCCAACAACCCAATATGAAATACCCGGAACAACAGATTCAGCAAAGGATCCACCAATAATCCCCACTAGTCAAACACCGCCTTTGTACAACACCCTAAGCCCTGGCCCTTGCAACGCACACCAGACAGAATATTGTTATTATAAAAATCAATACGAACACATTCTTACAACCTCCAGCTGTGGACGTAAGTATAGAGTTTCTTCAAATATATTACGAATATACACTAAATTTTCATTTATTTAAATCATTTTTTTTTACAATACAACTTGAAAGTCAACTGGACGCCGGTGATAAGCTGCTATCGCTGTTGTTATTCTAGGTTCAACTGCTTTGCTGGTTGCTACAAACTGCATACGGGATATTGCGGCTACTTTTATTAAAGATTATTCGAGATTACAGGATGTGAATTGAAAGATAAATTGCACAAGGTTATATTGTCATTTAAGGTTGCTGATAAACCATGTGGCCCGTGTACAAATAAAATCAAAGTTTATAGTGGTTACAAGTTGTAAACATTACCCAGACTAAGAAAGCAATCCTTTAAGTGCTGCTGGCACTCGCAAAAGTCCGGAAACGGTGGAGCCAACACTTCGTACATAATTTTAATCAAGTCAATAAATTTAATAAGGGCTTTCGAATAATCCGATAGTTCGTATAGACGTTTAGCTGTGCGTGTCATCATTTCTGTGTCCTGCATTACCTTAAGACCCTTAAGTATGTTCGTAATCTCACCACAAGTGACGCACTTGATCATAAAATCATTGCATGTGGGTGGAACTTGAATGACTGCAGTACAATTGTTAGGCGCATCGCATCTAAAGCGTATTACATCCCTTGGCAAATCCTCGAACAACGGCCAGTTCTCCAGACAAGCGTCACAGCAGCAATCGAACCAGAACAGTTCTTTAAGATTCGATTGGCGTGTCTCTCGGGCATTTTGAGTATAAATAGGACCATAGTTCTCATTGATAGGCAGGCCAGCCTCAATTGGACGCACAGTATTAATATGAATGGTATTACCACGGAAATATCTAGTATGAGAAAAGGGTACATTAATAGAAATACATTTGTCACTAGCACTTCCAAACTGTTCAGCTTACCGAACCACACCCGGATCGCATGAGTGATTAAACAGTGCGAGCGTAGGATAAATAGCTCCGCCAATAAATACAGAGCGCTCAGTACCCGAAGAAGCAAATTTATGCAGCTCAGCCACTTCATGTGTATTAAACTGAATGAACTGCAAATTGCGCAATAAAAACGATGAAATAGAAAGCACTTTCTCGTCATTTCCCTTCGACTCATCGCCGAAGTAGCCAACCTCCTGGAGACATCGGGTTAGAAAACGAGCCATAAGTACGTGTTGAAAAAAGTTTGATGCGCTGCGCTTTTCATGGTGGCGCTCCAAGTAGGCAACTCTCCTATAATCATCTTTTGGTAGGCTATGAGAGGCAGATTAAATAAAGATTAATTAATTACAAAATTGTATTGATCAAAATCGTACCAGAGTAGCTCCTGGATGGTTATTTGCTCATTTACAATCGACTTCATTTTAAGAAAATAGTCCAATGGTTTGCTGGTTATAATGCGTAGTGCAATATGCGCATTAATAGATGCACCGGATTTCCAGATAACGGGCAAAATTCCGCATTCATTTTTATGATATAATGCGGCTGCACGGTTTAAACATGTTTCCGAGCAGTAGATAACATCAGCACACGTTGGACAAGCGACCGGAATGGCCGTACTAAAAGATGCAAGTGGTACTTTTAGACTTTTAAATTGTTACATAAGACAGATATGTTACCGGATGAAACAAAACTCGCAATGAGTTTTTGAGAATTTTTCTAGCAGCACGGCTACGTAGGGTTTCTGTACCATTATCTCGGTACCAACATTAATGTCGGCAGCAGCACGAGCAAACCGTCCTTCCTGTTCATTGCGATCAATACGTATGAGGGAACTGACAAACTCCTTCTCATCGGGCAAAATATGTGCTACTTCTGCGGCCGGCATCTTTTTTTTCTGCTGCTGGCTCATCTGTTTAGCAGTTCGCGGATCACGCTCCATGATCTTAATCATTGTCATGGCATCAAGTAATAGTTTGGACTTTTTTTCTCCAACAAGAGTGGAGTCATCAATGGCTGTTATACATTTTCTAAATGATTATTTATTGCGTTATTGCTTGTATTTGTAAAAGTTCTAAGGGCTTATCACTCACTTGAAAGCATCAATGGTCTGCGGATACTTCTTAAGAGCCATATAGCAACGCGCTTGTCGCTCGTAGAGCTTGTACACCAACTCCTTTGGGTATCCCAACTGTATAGCTCGTTTAGTATCAATAATACACTCGGTATGTTTATCCAAATGGTATAGAGTGGCCGAACGATTGGCTAAAGCAATCGCTCTTTCAGCAGCTGCACAGAAGAAGAAGACTGTAAAGTTTTCTTTAAAATGTTTCATCATAAGTTTCATACCGTTCTCCGTAGGAATTGCAATGTAACTTCTGGAATAAAGCATCATAGCTGCCATCCAATTTTTGGATTTGAAAGCAGCACTGGCTTGCTCTTTAAGATCTGCAGATTTTGTGATATTTTTGCTACAGAAATCACGTTTTACCTCCAGATCTGCATCACCTGAACGCACCCAGTCCAACTGATCCACATAGGCCACGCGCTCATCATCGTTGCGACATGTGGAAAGTTTTTCTACATCTGCATCGTACCTCGCACCTGCAGCCTGCTTAAGCTTCAGATAATATTGGGCGAAAAAGCCCGAGGGCTGGTCAACTGGAGTTGTCATTAAGAAATTTTTATGTCAATCTTCGCAGTTACTCAAAAAATTTTTCTTTAGTCTTTCAAAGATGCTAAAACACTAAAATTGAAAATTACAAATTTCACTCACAATATGCTATTAGTTTGGTATTTTTAGATTCAAAAACACCAAATCCAGAAATAGTTAGAGAGCAATTGAGCAGCTACCACATAGCTATATTCTCAGAGAGCACGTCCATATTATGTATTCCAACCAACCGCCGGTCTCAACTGGCTGAGCGCATCAGAGACATTGAGTAAGAAATATATTTCTTATTCAATGTTCAGAGTGGGTACAATATCTTTTCTCAGCTGAAAAGTGTAGCCAGATTTGTTTAAAATTATGCACGATTCTTGCTGTAACGAAAACGTCTAGACAGTGCAACAGATCCAGATTATATAACTATACTATATACCCGATATAAGGACAAAAAATTATGATAGGATGCACAATGCATTCTATGAGAACAAGGCCAGATTAGTTTAATTCTCATTGAAAATGCCTTCAAACGAGAATACCTTTTGTAGCGATTTTAAGTTAAGCAATAGAGATTATTTCAAATTGCAACACATTTCAAAAACTTTGGTCGAAAATGTGAATTTAATGAATAAAACAATATCTAATCAAGCGAAAGATTAATTTTTTAAGGGCTAGCCAATTTGATTTGTTAAAAAACGCATAATATGCATCAAGTCTTTAATTAAATCGATAAAACTATCGTCATTATTTATTCTTTTAGGCTAA
The DNA here is from genome assembly GCA_035046065.1 of Chymomyza procnemis. Taxonomy (NCBI): domain Eukaryota; kingdom Metazoa; phylum Arthropoda; class Insecta; order Diptera; family Drosophilidae; genus Chymomyza; species Chymomyza procnemis. The sequence continues at coordinate 524,743 of JAWNOJ010000023.1, read as the reverse complement.
TTTCATGTAATGGTTGTTAATCATCACATAAGCTGAGTTTTTGCATATTTTCTTCAACATATCGCCTGTATCTCGCAATTAATTTTTTCGCGGGCCTTTTGTAAATTGCGGTAGCGGTAACTTTTCGGATGATGTTCTTTATTTTTGTACACAGGGTTTTGAAGAAAAACTAAATCTGAAGAGCATGATTTTTACTAAAAAAAATGGTGTAACTTGTTTGTTTGCACAGTCAAATTATAGACCAAACTGAAGTTGTTTGGAAATAATATAAGATACTTCAACCTTCTTAGGTCAGTATCTTACTGCCTTGACAAAAAGTAGCAATTTATCTAAAAAATTACCCTTTTTAACTAAATTAGTTATTTTTTTTATTACTGTTTTATCGATTATCATAATAAAGTTTTTGAAAGAATGGCTTTAAATTTAATCAATTAGTTGTTGTAACAAAAAACGTCTGCTTAATTAAACAAATTGATTCCTGATTAAGTGATTAAGCCTTACGCTTTGATTTTTAATTTCTTGATTAATTACTTGAATAAAAAAGGTCATGAAATGGCAAAAAAAAATGTCACTTCTTGCAATACTATCAGAGCACGACTAAAATGACAAAGTCATTGTCTTGTAGAAATATGTACTTTTCTTATTTGAAAAGATAAAAAAAGGAATAACACAATTACCATTAAATAAAAGTCGACGTTGAAAAATCACGAGAGGTGGTTCAATATTTTATTTTAGGTTATAGCTAGCATAAAAACAGGATTTGGTTTTGCTTTTCCCAATGTACGGTTGCATTTATTGTATTATAATTCTTTTATTTAAAGAACAATAGAGTGTACAACATTTTCCAATTTCGAATTTTTTTGAATCCGGGACTTGTTGGCGTGGGGAACTTGGTTAACCTCATCCACTTTTTCTTCATTCTTTATTTAAATTATTTATTTCTCTAACACGCATTAGACGAATTGGAATAGGGCTTATGTCTACTACGGTAATTATGTTAAAAGATAAACTTTCACATCTGAAATAAAAAAAGTAAAAATTAAGTAATAACTGTTTGATCAAAGAGCACAGGGACCTATAGTTTTATAACTGAACCCAATTGTTAGCTAAATGAATCAGTGCTATCAGCCTCGGTGACCACCGACCATCGGTTTTAGAGTCGTGTTTTATATAACGATGGATATATCAAAAAGGAATATTTTAACCGATTTACAATGCGCGTCAAGTCAGCAAGCTTATACATAATTCTATAATTTCAGAAAGTCAATTATGGATGTGGAATTGGATCATATTTGACTGAACTTCTTCCATTGTACTTAAACGATTTTGTAAATTTTCGAAGCTCTGTTGCGTATGCTGTCATGACGAGACATTTTCTCTTTTGTAGTCACCCATATCTATGTGTTCATACGGACGCTCCATTTTACCCTTACATACTTTACAGAAATATAGTTTTTATCAATAAGGAAATGAAATAACCTCAATTGTCGTACGAAGCCAATGGGCCGAGTATGTATGAGGATTTGGTAAGGGATATGTCTTGAGCCATCATCGCCCGGTTTTTTGTTTACAAATGAAGAAGAAGCATTCGCAATCACCAATTTTGTCATTGGCGTCATTTAATTTCTTATTGCAGCCAACTGGGAGACTTGGACGACATTACTTTCCAAGCGGTACATAATATCGCTACATTCGATGTTTTGCGCTCTATTTTGAAAAGGAATAATCTGAAAACTATTTGTCTGGAGGAATGACTAAATAGTGAAATATATAAAATAATTTTTTATAACATTGTTTTCCATTTAGGCTAGTTTGTCGAAAAAGGGAATACAAAAATATTTTTTCAGATAAGCCCGCTAAAAAAATGACAAATATCTCAAGAAAAAAGATAAATTGTAAAAAATTCCCTATTAACTATAATTATTTCATTTCATTTTATTTTCATGTTAGAGACATGGGAAAGATGTGGAGTAAATTCAAAAAGGTTCCCTGGGCATTCGTTTGTTATGCAAATTACGAGAGAAATCCAAGTGTCTGGCACAAATGTATAGCTTTATTACAAATATTCCTTGCAAAACTTCGATAAATAATGATATTCATACTATTATTGTTTGTAATCTTTAAAATTATTTCTTTTTTTTGTCATTACATAAAAGTTTACTTCACAAATTATATAAAAAATAAATAAAATAAAATAAATTTAAAAAAAAAATTATTTCAAGTTTACAGTACAAATTATATAAAAAATAAAAACTTAAAAAAAAATTTATCAAATGACTTGCCTCCTGTGAGGATTGAACTCACGACCCCTGGTTTACAAGACCAGTGCTCTACCACTGAGCTAAAGAGGCTTGAGCGAAGCCGCGGTCACAAGCTATTAATGACAATGAGCAGCTAAAACTTTCTAAAAATAAAATATCACTAGTGTTTTGATATTTCAGTTGTTACAACTAACCTTATCTTTTTAGGAAATTATTCTATTTTTACATTAAGGTTGGTGTTTTTTTGCGACACAGTCTATTCGAACACATATTGATAAATAATTATTTAATCTGCAATCATATTAACAGTTTACAAAATATTTTTATGAAACATGGAATTTTTATTTATTATTTGTTATTCGAAATAATATTATTGTAAGCTAATTACTGTTTAATTTAAAATCATTCCTAGAAATTTTAAGAACTATAAAAAATATTAAGCAATAGTTTGATTTATTCAAAATTCATATACATACTTTTCAGACGTTTTCACATAAGTCCAAAAGATCATTGAGTTTTGTAATATCGGGTTTACTTTTCTCCTTTTCATTTATGAAACATTTATGTATGTTTATTATGTTTTGATTATGTAAAAAAAAACATTTGACATTTATTTATAGTATTTTCATTCAATTCACCTGCAATCTGTATTGTAAAGCACCATGGAATCCATGTGTCTTTCTTTTCTAAACTCTTACCAACAGTCAATTATTCATAAACATGTTCGTAAACCTCAAGCAAAAAGGCCATTTTGTATATTTCGTAAAGCACTCCTTTCATGACCGGATCATATTTATATGAATCCAAATTCGGTGGGTGAGTAGATCTTCTACTTCGAATTATTTAGACTGTAAAAATACTTACTGCATACTATTTATTATTGGGATGATTTCTTCATTTTCATCGTTTTATACTACACAAATTAAGTCTTATGAACACTTTTAATATTATTAGTAGCACTTAAGAATATAAAACTAGATATGGTAATAATATGCAATGTATGTATTTGTTTAACATTTTTTATTTACTGTCTGCCAGTTGCTTGAGTTAGCAGTACTAAGCATTTTGTATCAACCTTGTCATGTGCCTCTTTAGCTCAGTGGCAGAGCACTGGTCTTGTAAACCAGGGGTCGTGAGTTCAATCCTCACAGGAGGCAATATAAATGCAATTTTTTTTTTTCAAATTTTTGAATTAACTACAATAATTAATTTGGAATTGTTTAGATACATTTTTATTTTTTTTTAATGAAAACTATTAGCTCAATTTCATTGAATTTTGTAAATATGAAAGACAACATAACTTGGAAATGTAAAATTAGAATGTTCTGCGAGAAACAAGTAAAAAGAAGATAAGATAAGATCTAATTGATAAATTATATTTTTGAAATTGTACCAGAAAATTTTAGAAGCATAAAAAAATGTGAACTTCATTGTGGCTGTATGATTTTGCGCTTAGATGAAATTTGGCACAACGCCGCATAGAGCCTCTTTAGCTCAGTGGTAGAGCACTGGTCTCGTAAACCAGGGGTCGTGAGTTCAACCCTCACAGGAGGCAATTGAAATTTTTTGGAAACATTTTTTATTATTTTTTTTTTTTTTGTTGCAAGAATAATATAAAATTATAAAACAATATTTCACATCAGACATAAATTGTTCACTTTTTAATATTATTTATTATTTTAATTATAATCATTATAGCACTAAATCAATAGATTATTCTCGATATAAGTTTGTAAAATTTGCTGGAGAAATTTTTCAAACAATAAAAACGGAAGCATAATTCACAAATTGTCTTTTGCTTCTTGCCTTTCTATTTTGAAAAAATTAAAAAGTGCATTTTTTTGTGTGTTCAGTACCTAGAGTCAGAAAATTCTTTTTTGAATGCTTTACTTTCACGTGCTGAGTTTTTACCAGATCCTTCGAATCCGATAAAAAGTGTATTATTTACTCATTTTCTTTGGTATATCAAGATAAATTTGTGTTTCTATTAATTGTTTTAGGATTAGTTAATTGATTGATCCTAACTGAAAATATTGCAATTAATTCTTCATTGTTTTTATATTTATATTGTTTTCATGATTTCATATATTTGAAAATTCTATCATTGTACACAAAATAAATTAAAATTAAAATGTTATCAATTAATGTTTGTTTTTTTTCTTTGTGCAAAACAGTAACTATATTGATATTTCCTAAGTCAAACTCAGTCCCTGAATCTTGATATTCATACGGATAAGGCTGTTCTTTGCAGATATTCAAATTTTTTATGTTTGTATAATTTTTATAAGTGAAAAGACCGAAATAATAAAGCCATATTCCTTAGGCACTTAAGTTACCTTAGACATCGTTATATTATATTTTATTTAAAAATACTCCGAAACTCTATGATGTAGCAATTGTTTAATAAATATCGATAACGATACCCACCTTTTATATAAAATTTATAAAAATAGAAATTTTCATTCATTTTATAGAAAGTTCAATGCTGAAGAGTACAAAAAATCAAGTTTATCATCCAATTATTTGCTCTCATTAAAAATTGTGTGTTGTCATGGCTCATTTAAAGGTTATTCTGCACACATATGACTTCATCTAATTGTTTTGTAAATCATAACAAAAATATTTTTATTTTAAAGTTAATAAAGAGCCGCAAGTGCCAACTTGCAACAGCAAACATAACACAAAATGGCATAATCATAAAACAATGGAAAGTCTTTTACCTTTCATGTGGAAAACAAAAACTTCAAGTCAGTGACGAACGCATTTTCACGCAAGGCAGTCGTCGTCAGTGGGCACGATAGAGTGCACATTGTGTCCATGTGCGTGTACTTCATCTATGGAATTTATTTTAAGGGGGTTGAATGATTTCATGGTGTTTCGAGTGGATGGTTTTTTGATAGTAGTGCCGATGATGATGGTGGTGGTGTGGTAGCGCAGGCGGCTGAGTTTAGGCGCTGTGCTGCACGACAGCTGCAATATGAGTGTGGTGCGCTGTACCTGCGAGTCAAGATCAACAGCAGCCTGGAATGAAAATAACGACTCATTTGAGTTTGGTAAAAATCTACAAGAGATTTATGTTTCAAATTAAGATAAGCTGAGTGCGCAACATATTGTGGGTGGAAAAAGTGTGCTAAGTCAGATCATCTGATAACGCTGATGTTAGTTACATATATAATTAAGGTTGAAAATCATGTCGCATTTTTCGTTTCTATTATTAGTATTCTTATTAATTTTTTTTATTTAATGTTAGAAAAATTATTATTGTTACTTCCGAGCACAACTTTTATTTTTTATTTTTATAGACTAACAGGCACACATGGCTACTGCGCTCAGACTTTTCGTCCTGATTAACAAAATATTTACCTTAGCTGTAAAAAGACGATATCTTCAAAAAAAAATAAATGCAGATAAACCCCCAACAGAACTTTTTAAACAACTGTTAAGAGACTAAATGAATTTAATTGTTTCCCTTATTATCCTGACATATGCTGTCTTATGTGTGTCCCTTTTTGCCGCTGTCTTAATAGGTTGCGTACAAACTGATAGGTATATTTTTTTTTGGTATAGACTCTTTATAATATTCTTAAATTGGCTTTTAGGGTTACCGCAAAAAGTGCGCCTCTTTAGCTCAGTGGTAGAGCACTGGTCTTGTAAACCAGGGGTCGTGAGTTCAATCCTCACAGGAGGCAGTTCAATATATATCTAACATATTTTTTTTATCAAATTAAAAGAAATTGACCTCTACCCGGGGGTACTTTTCCGCGAGATGGTAGACTGTCGTAAAGTGCACCAAAATCGGTTTTAATGAACAAAAGTCAGTTGCTGAGAAATCAGCTTGTTTTTTGGTTGATGTTGGTCCAAACTGTACTTGTATTTTCGTTTGGTTTGTAATAGTTGATTTTTTCAAGAGTTCCATAGACCGTCAACAATCATCCCCTACTTATAGAAAAGATTTGAATTTAAATTATTGCATTTGTTGTGCTTGCGGAAAATATTTTAAGTGACTTTTGTTTCCTACTTGCTATGTCTACGAAAATTAATATGCTACAATAAAGTGCGTGATATTATGATAATCCTTAGCTGCCGATCGTACAACTATGATATGACTCTGTATAGAATCATCACTTAATTTAATCAAATTATATCGCCTGTATTCGATTATGGCGCTGGTAGACATACCTTCATATATGTCGAACACGATAGTGTTCACGTCCTTTTAGGAAAATTCGAAAAATGAATCTTCGTCTTGCTTTATTACATAGATAAATGGATCACTATTAGAGGAAATACTTATGGGATGGATTAGTTCAGAGAGAACAAAATAGAGTAGCAAAGAGAATTACATTACAGTTTTACTCTCTTTGAAACAAGCCACATTCTCTTCGTTTCAGATCTCTGTGTAAAACGAGAGTTGCCATCGTTTGGTTTCACTGAGCGGTGGTTAGTGGTTCAAATAAGTTTGCGCAGGTAACAACGCGTCGCATAACGCTTAATTTCACTTCGAGTCGGTTTCAAGTTATCGTACAAAGGCCGCTGTTGTGTATACACATATATATATACATACATATGTATTTATGAAGTAAATACACATATCTATTTCCTTGCTGTCTATGCTTTTTATATTAAAGTGCAAATTCCCGGTTCGGCCTGAGAAAGAAATCTACAATGAAATACATTCATCTGTGCATTAATGTGTATTACATATATTCATAATATCCGATGTGGCTAGCAAAACTCTTTATAGAAAACGATTATTTGATGAAGTCGCGGTGCAAAGTTTAAATACTAAAAAAATAATCTTCATCTAGCTACAGCTTCATGAATTCAGTTGTCTGTAACAAACAAACTTTTTACAATTTTCCAAATTAATAATCATAATTAAAAAGTGATGCAAATCCAACGTAATTAAACCCAGGTGAGTTTAAGTTTATTAAAAATTTTACTGCAATAGTTTGAGCATCACAAAAACAAAACGTGAACGCTCAACGAAAAAGCGATTCGAGCAACATTAACCTGTAATTGCCAATAGAAAAGAAATAAAAAAGAGAGTTTTCTGCGTAGCAAGAAAACAGAAAGATACTAACTTTGTATCGACGAGTATAAAAATCTAATATTTACTCGTTACTTTTTAGAAGAGACAAGCGCATTTCAACAATATGATAGATGCGCGATTATGGAACAAGGTCTTCTGAGTGGGCATGTACTCGTGTTTAAGAAGTGATATCATTAATGCATATTAGGTAAACATTATTAATAAATTTATTTATACAGCAACAACATGCTATAAGATACATTTAATTAATATACCTTTTCCGGTTTTAATGAGTTTTACCTTTATAGTTAGTATGATTTAGAAAATTGTTCTTAAGGTCATTGCTTTGAAAGTGTTGGTAACATGTAGTAATGTTCTTTGTAAATATATATGTATCCCCTTTAGAATCGCTTCACCTAAAACCTCAATCTAATGAATTGTCTACTTCTAAAATATTAAAAATTAATTCCCTTAATCATAATCAAATAATAATCAAAATATTAATTCTTTATCATTCGTTTCGAAAGTGCACGTACTAATTAGTCCAAAAATTTACGTGCTCTATTACAGCTCACGTCTTAAATAGGTCTAAAAAAGTAGAACTAGCATACTAGTGAGCATTTATTAACCTTCACCTTCACACCTTTAACAAGTTCAACACGACACAATCTCGTAAGTTTCGGCACCTAGAGCCCATACACTTTGTAGGTCATGTTTTAACTGGCACATTGACTTATCAAGGCAAAAGAGACAAACCAGATGTGAAGTTGTCGTACTAAAAAATAAAAAATGAGTTAAGCACATTTAAGAAATCAAACGAAAAGAGCCAACCAAAATAACGGAATAGAACGAGTCTTAATTGCGACGTCAACTGGTTAAGATTATCAACAAAGTTGTTTTGGAGGAAGAGTTGAGCAGCTCTTGGCTAAAAGCATTAACAGTTAATATTACACACATTTTTTATTATCATTATTTTTTTTCTGCTTTATTTTGAATGAAAAATAAAATTTGCATGCAAGCTTTTTAGAGACAAGAGACAAAGAAATTTGCAAAAAAAAAAATTGATTTCTATTAAAAAAACCGTCTTCTTAAATACTTCATTCTCACGATCTATGCAATCGTAGCAAATTACTTGACATAGTCTGCCACTGCTTAAGTGTAGCGTTGGAGATTTAGTTTTGGATGCTCTTTTGTTTGTTGTGATCAGGACAAATAATATTATTTTTGCTAAGTATTAAACTTATATCATCTTTGGTTAAAGAAGAAGATTTTAAGTAAGTCTTTCTTAACTTCATACTCAATAAATATTTGATTTCTTCGTTTTGTACATGGATTAAAACTGAAAGGATTCTTGATCTCATCCCCCTGGAGTTCTGCCTCAATACCGACTATATCAAAACAAGAATGTGCAATTCTTTCTATTTGCACTTTGGTGTTAATTATCCGACAGCCTCTGTTCCATATTAATTGCACTTGAAATTCCATATAGAGTGATAAAAATAATAATAAATCATAGAATAGCTCACGAAAAGGCACAGAAGATTACTTGACATATTATAATACATTCAATAATAAATAACCCCATATGTCAAAGAACTTATAATTGAAAAATTTCAGAAGAAATTGCTCTTGTATAGATCACAAAAGTAAGGAATAAAAATAAATAAATTATTTAATACTTTCGTTAAATTATTTTTACATTCTTCATGCATTCACAAATGCCACTTAGACTACTTTAAAACCCAATGCTTAGCGACGTATAATTTGGAAAAAAACATAAAACGTAATACCCATCTCTAACTGTGCCTTATCACAGTTTCTTCTACAGCCATGTGTCAGTGTCGGTTACATGCAAAGAAGCGTGAGAAGCGCCCCCACATTTTTGCTTCAAAAACTGCACCCAGATAGTTTCCGCTGTTCAGGCAACCGTGAACACCATGTACTAGTACATTCTTATGTACATATCTACTTATTTATGTATGTACGTTTTTATATAAGAATAGTTACAATACATATGTATATGTATGTATGTAAACACTTTAAGCGTCTTTTGCAGACTTGCATACCATGTCGAAATGCTTGATGGCCAAGTTGTTGAACATTTTCCGACAAAGCTAGAGGATCGACTTGTTTTAAAGATGGATAAATTAAAAGCCCGGCTATATAAAAATATCTGTTTTCTTTATACGAACTTAATTCGCGAATTTAACAATTTAACCTTAAGAATAAGAACGTTTAAATTTGACATATCTAGAATATCTGTACGTGTAACATAAAATTTTGGTCAATAATTTAAAGAATATGATGGAAGACTGGTGGAGAATTTCCTTCTAGAAGCAATCTTTTATAATGCCTTAAAGCCTGTACTACAGCTTTCAAACACTTTCCTTAAACAGTTCTAAACCTCAAAAAATTATAATATTTCTACATTGAATTAATGAAATCAATGTTAAACCGCCACAGTGAAATCGTTAGTCCGCCACCGATACTACTCTGCATCGATTTCTAACTCAATATGATATGATTTCTTTTTTTGACAATCTGCTTTTAATATTAAAAAGTTTGTATTTTAATATTATTCACTGTGTGAAATATTGTCTTTATGCAACTTAACAATAGCAGAGACACTGTGATTACCTGTTCAGATTGGTATATAAAACTCTTTTCAGCAGCAGAAGAGAGAGAGAGAGAGGCTTCTTTTCAACAAACTGTCCCAAAAACAGAGACCCCGTTCCCACTAATGTTCGCGACATAAGCCAATTATTAACAGTGACGTAGCCCTTAACGTTAATTTTTCAAGATGATTAAGAGAATTAGTAATCGGAGATTCATATAAAGTTAAACTATTTTGTTTGTTATTATGGACTTTAAGTAACTTTAAAAACAATAAAAACTAACTTTATCGAGCTAAGGAACATACAATTTTTTATCGAAAACTATGACATCTTAGAATATATATAAAAAATATTAAGGATGTCTCCCTTATTTCAGTTTCTTAAACTTTTTTGTTATTCAAAAATAAAAACTAAATTAACAAGACGTCTAGAATATTACACTTTTGGAGCAATATTTTCCAATTAGTTCTGACTACAAACATGATAATTCCACTTTTATAATAGAATTTTTTAGCAAAAAAAAATTAAAATGATAACACAAGTCATATGTAGGGATAATATAGGAGAATGATGCAAATCCCTAACAATTTCAAGTCTAAAATAATTTTCGATAATAATATTGCTGTAAAATTTAAATGATGAACCACATCAACAAACACTGTGCTCCTGAGCATACAGAGTACAAGAAAGAATACTTGATTTTTTTTTGAATTTGCATTGATGATGTAATCTTTGTCGGTCTTACCAACTGTAAATGGAACGTCGGTGATACAAAAAGACAGCAACAAATACCTAGACGCAATCCATGCTGCTCATTATGAATCGCGAAATATGCGTAGTAGAATTATGCTAAGGACATTACCTACCAAAGCTCTACAAACCATAATCAGTTAACGCAATTCACATTTAGGTACTCCTAGAATCAGTCAGTACTTTCTTCTCAAAAAATTGTGCACATAATCAGAATACTCAGCAAGGTAACGAGCAGACAGTCTTCCTGTGAACTATATACTAAAGAATTGGCATTGCCGATGTAGATCGTACGTGGAACCTTACCACAGACTGTACAGATGTTCCAAAAAAATGTGCTCAGCGCTAGGCGCTGCGCTTGCAACTGCCCACCACTTACCGCATAATGACAGCATTGTAACACCCATAGTAAGCAAACCAAGAGGTAATGGATCCACTAACCTTCATAACCTTCACTGAATGGAATACTCATGTAACCTGGACGCCTTTTTAATGTCTCCTGGGTACCGACAACTATGTATCGTTACAGGCACAAGATGTTATAAAAAGAAAAATTAAAGATGTTTGCTGACTACATGCAATCTGCGATATTAGGTACACTTCTATTCTATGAGACATGTTGAAATTTTTGCCTTTTCCAAAGAGTTAATGTCATACTAATAAAAACGATCAAATTCAAGACTTCAAACCGGTTTGCGATAAACATTCTTCCATTGTTTTTGCGCAACAGAGCACAACGTTAATGTAAAAGTACTGTGTCTATTAACTCGAAATACCCAGCAGTGCAAAATACAAATGCACTTAACACTTTGTACACATACATATTTCTAAATGTATGTATATATTGGTTACAAATTGAATTCGTAACCTTGCAAAAAAAGCGATGTTATGTTAAAAACGTATTATATCCTGATTGACGATTATCTATCGTAAAATCAGCATGCCCGAGTATCAATCCGCCGCATTAGTTTTCTATTTTGGCAAAACGAACAAAGCCTATGAAATTTAACCATACTTGTAATCTGGTTCCCATCGCATTTTTGTTCTACTTTTTTTTTGTAGATTACACCTTGCTAAGTATAGTAGAAGGAATCAATCAGTCTTTGCGCTCTGTTAATTTCTGAACTTCTGATAAAACTTAGATCGCATTATTTATTTATTTTTTTTAAATTTAAATCGATGCATTTATTTTCAATTTTTTCTTTTTTCAGATTTAATCATGGACAGTGGAAGTATTCTTAGTGAGCCCATATCTGCGCATCACCGAGTTTTTTCGAAACAAAAATCTGCGTCAATGGTGAGTCTGACTGGCATTTTCTGTCAAGACAAAAATAGTTATTTCCATATTTATAAGGTTTGTTTGCCTTCATCGAGGATTACTAATTAAAAAAATTAAGAACGACTTTTCACCAACTAACTTGATATTGTAATGTGAGATATGTTTTGTGGATAACCACTTTCATATTTAGCAACTTAGCAAAATTAAAAAAAAAGTTTTGAGATTGGACTTCATCTTTTATACCGACATAAAAACAGTATTGGAGTTCCAATTTTGGTAATTTTTCGCACCATGCTGATGGGTGAGCTAGAAGAATTGTACCAATAACTGATTCCCGTCAACAAAAAACATATTTTTAAGCATGGGAAATCATTGAAAACTTACTACTATTCGACTGAATTAAGTAAGTTCTCACAACGCTTCCCCTCTTTTGTGCATGGAGCTTTCGTCAAATGCCCAATCTTTTTTTTTTTTTGTGGTTTTGTAGTATGCACAAAGCTAAATTGCTTTATCTTATCGTCCGACTACGCGTATAGGACTTTCCGAGATAACCATTAACATTAAAAAGAAAACCAAAAATAAACATGTTATAAAACTGGGAGTGAGTGACGCTTTTTCGAAAACCAGTTTATGTTAAGTTGCACGTAGACACCAAAAAGCTTTTTAACAGACAAAAAGCTTTTGTATGAAGATATGCCAGAAATGTAAAAAAAGTGGTTTCCAACGTCGAAGTAAAAATACACTTACCATTCTTGTTTTTGTCGACGAAAACGAAAAGATCACTGTCAGTAACGAAATGTCTACCGTGGATGGGTTGAAAATATTAGCGACCTCTATATGCGTTGGCCATTAATATTCATTTATCATGTGATAACACATTAGGAATGGAATAATGGACAAAATATTTTTTGTTAGGTTTATGTTTGTTATTTTTTATCATTAACAAACAAACAACTTATCAATCGCAACTTAGAAAATTATGCAATGTTTGAAAAGTTTTACTTTGGCAAGAACATTGCACTTTATAAAATGTTAAAATCGTTAAAAAAAAAAAATAACTACTGTAGCATGACTTTTGGTGGCCTACTGTTCAACTTCACTTGCTTATTGGGCAACTTGCTGGAAAAAAATGGAAAGTCTTACTTGATGCATTGCATACAAAAAAGATACTAAAACAATTGGACTTTCCGAAAGGGCATACAAAGCTTTGTGTGCTTCGAAGCTTTCGTGGTGTGGTGTGATGGTGTATTTTCATGTTGCGCTGTTCTGTATCAGCTGACGCTGTTGATTTCTACAAGTTGTTGCTTCATTTTTAAAGATTATTCATCATTTGAAAGTAGCGTACGCTATACTTGTATTATTAAAGTGACTACAATTCATTTAAGATAACCAATCAAAATAAAGATACATATAACAAGCATTTACTAAAAATAAAAACAAACCAAGTGTGCAAAAATAGTAGCAGAATTTCACAACAAAGAGCATCAAAAGCACGGTGTCGTTTATGTACACATTGATGATAAGCAAACGATTTCGAACCAAGTAAGATGAGAGTTTTAGTCGCAAAACTAGTTCGATCGACGCTGTATCAAATACATGCGGAATCTGCAATATTATCAAAGTCGCAACAACGTCTCTGTCATTACAGTCCAATTAAAAATATGACTCTGCCAGCTCGAGTACCGTTTACACAGGATTTCTTTTTCCGTCAAGTACGTACTAAATATCCATAGGTACAAGATGTGCATTTAATATTTCGTATTTCATTTTTTTTAACGATATTTACACAATCATATGTTTGTCTGTTTGTATAAACTTTACAAAACATACAGTTGTTCGATGCAGAAAGTAGCACATATACTTACGTTCTAGGAGATATCAACAAACATGAGGCTGTCATTATTGATCCTGTTCTAGAGCAAGCCAAACGTGATGCGCAGCTGCTAAAAGAATTGGGATTTTCCTTAAAATTTGCCAGTGAGTAATATTGGTTTTTTTTTATCGCGATAGTGATAATTTCGCAACAAATGCTTGTATGTAGTTAATACCCATATGCATGCGGATCACATAACGGGTAGTGGTTGGCTCAAGAAATTGATGCCTGGTTGCCAATCGGTTATAGCAGCTGCCAGCGGCGCCAAGGCTGATCGAAAACTGCACGAAGGAGAACAAATTAAGTTTGGACGTCATTGTATCGATGTACTAGCTACACCTGGTCATACGAATGGCTGCATGACATATGTGATACGAGAGCAGGGTTGTGTCTTTACTGGTGACACTTTATTGATACGAGGTTGCGGCCGAACTGATTTTCAGGAAGGCAGTTCAAAGACGTTGTATGAGAATGTGCATGGAAAAATTTTTACTTTACCCGAGAACTACAGAATTTATCCGGCACATGATTATAAGTAATTGCTGAGATCACATAGTGTAGAAGGTTTAAAAATTACATGAATTTGAATTTGCAGAGGACAATTGGAAAGCAGTGTATGGGAAGAAAAGCAATACAATCCACGTTTAACCAAGTCCCTAGATGAATTCATAAATATTATGGATAACTTAAATTTGCCGTATCCTAAAAAAATTGGTAAAACCAATACTTGTATTTGCTTCAACCGATTGTATTCAAATCTAAAATTTATTGCAGATGCCTCATTGCCGGCAAACCGAGAGTGTGGTGTTTACGATATACCCAGTGAAAATAAATAACCAATTCTGACATACATATGTATATATTTTTAAGCAAATAAAAGCAAATAGATTCCTAAAAAGACGACACAAATATTGTTTAAAATTTACCTTAGTACTTAGTTCACTTACTCTTCTCTATTTGATAATCGTTTTATACAATACATATAAATATTAAAATTTTTCACCCCGCTAGACAATACTTAACCCAAAGAGTTGTGCTAACTCAAGCAAATATTTCCCGCATACGGAAAATAATGATGCCCAAGTCAATAGCAAAACATCGCAAAGTGGCACCACAGGACGTCGGCGCAAAGGCACCTCCTTAGGTGCCACACTCTCATCACGATCTACACGTAGCGAATCGAAGGAGCTTCGCTCTGCTTTGCAAGACCGTGAGGCTGTCATACAGAATCTGCGCATTCAACTTTGCCTTGGGAAACTGCCGCGTCCAACGGGTCCACCTCTAGAGGAGTCGGAATTACCTGCTGCCGAACAAAAACTTAATAAACTAAAAGCTGAAGCCGAAAATAAACATATAAAGATAAAGAATTTAAAAAGCGCATTGGAAAAACTTGACATAACTGAGTATGTATTACTATATATTTTCTACATAATTTAATGTACAATAACAAAGACTTTCATATTATTCACACACAGTAACATTGATATTCGAATACGTCAAGCGGAGTTGGAGTACGCTCTTGGTCGTGAGGAGCTGCAAACACTTTCAATTGTAGAGGAGGCTCGAGCGTTACAAGCACGTTTAGAGAAATCTAAACCAGAGTCCCAGACGCTCTATAGCTTCATCAGTTCTGGAGTAGCCTTAAGTTTACATGCTGTTCATGCGACCACCGGACGCTGGGCAGCCCAAATGAAATCGGAGCAGTCGGGGTTCTTTATTGACTGGGCGCTGGAAGGCGACGGTCTTTACAAAGGTGACCGAATAATCGAAATAAATGGTAGCTTAGTTACAAGCAAAACCAAAGAGGAACTACAAAAACTTGTGGGGAATTCAGGGAAGTGTCGAATGGTGGTGCTACGCAAAAAATCATCACCAATACCACAAAAGCAGCTGGACCAAGAGAAGGAGAATAATATACGTTTACAGCATCGTATCTCATATCTGGAGGACCAGGTACGAGAGTTACAGGCAGTTAAGGAGCAGCAACAGCAATGCAAGACGCAACATCAGTCCCAAGCGAATAGTTCTCATGTCACTAGTATAAGTATTTCCTCACCACCATCTACGCCACCCGAAAAACCACTTATATTTCAACGCGGCAATTATATAACAACTTTAGTAGGTGGTAGACCAATCGAGCTGCTAGGCGACGAGAATCCACCTGTAGCAAATTCTGCACATTCTCACATTACCAAGACCCTAATCAAGGAAAACACACATATTGATTTACGTGATAATACTCCAAATTTGTACACAATGCCCAGCAAATCATTATCCGCATCAAAAATCTCAATCAATAGCGATTCGGCCTATATTCAACAATATCACAATATATACAAACGCGAAAAGGAACGTAATCGTGAGCGAGAACGGGAGCGAGATCGCTACGAACGAGAGAGGTCTGTTAACCACCAGCAATCAGCTAAGCTTTCTTCATATAGCGAAAACCTGTCAAGCACACACGCACGAAGTGTAGAACATCTCAACAACTGTAATGGGTAGGTCAAAGTAACTCCAAATATCTTCATGCAATAATATTAATAGGAATTTTTGTTTTCCAATACCGCAGACTGGAAAGGCGTCGTGGCAAACCTCGTAAAAGTGAAGATAAATCACTTGGCGTTCGTCTGCCCTCCGATATGAGAAGCGTTAAATCCCTTGATTTCGATAGTGAAAGTGAAACTAAATCAGCAAACATAGGACGCACCGGGCGACCAACACCTCCAAAGAAGCCACTGCGTCTGTCTCTTCAACGCGCCCAGAGTCTGCAGACAGTAGAGTTGCATACTTGCAATGATTTGGAACGCAAAAGACCACTTAAACGTATGCACAACAATGACATATGCTCCTCCACGACGAACAGTACAGGTAGAGATGAAGGCTCCTATGTCGTAGACAATAGTAGAACTCTACACACTGCCTCTCTGGGCAGGCACAAACTAATCTAAGTCTAGATACTTAAAATAATGCGAATATGCTTGTAATAGTTTTAATTATAATTTTGTTGTATTTATTCATCGGGTATTGTTCGGGTTTTCGTAGCACCATCACAGATATATAAATATAAAATACATTGAACAAGAAGACGAAGACATAATAAATCCATCACATAATTATTTGGAAATCTATTAGCTTTTTTAAACTTTTCTATGAACGAACGATGGGTATTGTCGGTAAGATTATTTTGGGCATAGTCGAAGAGTATAAAATAGGTGCCACAACTAAAAAAATAAATTTATTTATAAATGGTTTATTGTGTTACATCTTTTTACTATGTGATATATCTTATTTCTAACAAATAAAGTTCATCAGAAAGTAATGCAGAAGCTGTTGCCCAGAAGCTGCAGATGCATAGTTTTAATTACTGACTGAAGCTTATAAGATATATTATTATTTTATACATTCCAAAGTAAGTTTTTAATTTAAATGTATTAATTTACTGGGACTAACTATGATGTTCCATAAAATATCATTGATGGAATGGAAATTCAGCTGCAGAAACTTTGAGAATGCTAAAATTAGTTTCGTGGATGAGGGGATCAGACAATCAGACCAGAGACAACAGTAATGCGTTATATGACTGCGGGTGAATTTCTGATTGAAGAAATTGAGCTAATTTAAGCCAAATCGCAAATGGTCACCACTTTGCATGGAGCAGCACGGACACACTCTTTTAAATTACTTAGTTTCAATAAACCTATCAGTAGCTAATAAGGGAAATGATCCAAGGACCTATAGTCTTTGATAGTCCCTTAATGTCTGACATATTCCGTTTGACTTTGTTGGACCGGTGAAGAACGTTGCGCTCTAACGTAATATAAAATCTGCGAACAGGACGAAATACTCCGAAACTCTAGCGGAAAAATTAAACAACAAAGCACAAATAACCACTACCGAAGAGGCAGTTAATACCCTGACAAATTATGTAGTATCAACATTCAATGACTGTTGTCCACAAAGGGTAAAGGCCTTGACAAATTGCGTAGAGAAGCAAGAAAAGAATTCAATGCTGTCAACAGGACTAATGAGTGGAAAGACCACAGGACATCCTTAACCAAGCATAATAGAGAGTTAAGTGGAGTGGAGGACCGATTGGGACACTTATAGGCCCAAACTCTTGAAGTTGTTCAGAGACCTCACTTCCTGACTGTTCATTCTGCAGTACAAAGGGAAACCCTGATGCAGATGAAGTAAGAAACACAAGGGCCAGAGATTTAGTAACTAAAAGTATAGAGAGCTATGAAAGGGTAGAGATTAGCAATCAACTGCTTCAAACCCTACAATCCCCAGGTCCAGATTGCATAATTCCGGCCATGCTATCTAAGGGCAAATGGGTCATCATAAGAAAATTGGTTTACATATAACGTGCCAGCCTCATGCTGGGCTGCACTGCATCACCTGACAACAGATATAGAAAAAGCATTTGACTCTAAGGAAGTCGACGTATGTGCCTTCATGGACATAGAGGGAGCTTTTGACAATGCCAACTTTGGTTCGATGAGCCAAGCTCTCTTGTCTTTCTACGGCTAGCAATGCCATAAAAGGCTACCCACAGGCAGGTGTCCTATTTTCTTGACTGTGGTCACTCCTAGTATATGACCTAATTGTTTCTTTCAATGCAATGAATGCAAAACGATTGGATATGCCGTTGACATATCCGTAATCATCAAAGGAAAAGAAGAAAGGATCCTTGTGGACATTTTGCTACGTGCGTTTTATAAAATGGTGAATTGGTGTACTTCAGAGGGGCCTTTAATTAAACCTACGAAGACTACCATAATCCAGTTTACTGACAAAAGGATTTTTAAATCCCTCACCTAAAGGTTGGTGACACAGTTGTGACCCTGAGTACAGAGGTCAAATATCTAGGGATTACTCTGATTATCTCAAATTACTCTTAGTTACACAAAAACCTACAATGACATTTTTCCAACAAGAAAACAATGAATTTCAAATCAGGCGGAGCTGTTCGCTATCTTACAGGCGGAATACAGTCTGAGAAGCAGGCAGTTGGCTAGAGACAACATTCTTATACTCTATCCAACAGTCAGGCAGCTCTCAAACCAGTAGAAAATTATAACTATAACTGAAAATTCATATATGAATTCCAATGTGAGCTCAATGAACTGGCAACCAACAAAGGGTATCTCCGGTATGGGTGCCAGGGCATGAAGATCACTCAGGTAATTAGGCTGCGGACGTAAAGGCTACGTCAAGGACGGAAGTCCCGTTTATAGGCCCAAGTCCGATGTTTGGTTACTCCAACAACAGACTCAACAATGACATCAAGAAATGCACAGAAGACAGGAAAGCCAGGCACTGGAATAATCTACAGGGTCTCAGACACTCAAAAGGAATTGTATGTCTGGATGTGGCAAGAGCCGAGGAAGCTTTATTCTTTAATAGAACACAACTCAGGTCACTTTGTGGTACGTTGCCAGGCCACTTTCTCTGTAACAAATGAAAGATAAAGGATTTGTCTACCACAAAGAAAACATCAGAAATTTAAAATAAATGAAAAAATGAACAAAAAAAATTTTTTCTTTTTGACTATTCTGTTATTGTTCCAATGACAATGATGGGGATGGCTCCATTCATAACTGTTCGAAGACAACAGGGAAAAACTACTATTTATAGCCGGATTCAAACGGGTGTTTTTAATTAATAATGGATTTGCTTTGGCAAATATTGTTGCCAGAGTTTTAGGCAAATGCGCCATTGCTGCTGTGAATTAATCGATCGCCCGATCTTCAGAGCTAGAGGGAATCCGATCTGTTCAATTTGTTTTTTCATAATGAGTTCGTGGTGGCATAGGGTTGAAACACTACCCACAATAAAACTAATAAGATGTTTTTGGAAGTTGCCATTTTTCTTGTATTCCTGAATTTTTTACTCAAATGTTTAAGTTTCTAATGGAATACTGGAAAAGATCTCATTTTGATGTTTGAGATTTTTGCTAATTTGATGTACATTCCGGTCGGTTTATCAAAATATTATATGCATAATTCAAGGATAATTTTACGATCTCTATCTAATATTGATGCGAAATGTTGTCATATGATTGAGGCTGATTGACTTTCGAGAGCAAGCCTGACTTATTAATTTATTTTAAACTATTTTAACTAATTGCATCATTTGGCAAACTATAAAATGTGACTACAACAATGACCTTTAAGGGATTTTTTACGAATATTGCCTGTAAAGCATAAGTATATCTGTTATTATTTTAATAAGTAAGCCTAAAATTATATATTGCTTTGTATTGTTTGGAGGATGCCAGACACTTTATTAAAGACATTTGACTTAAAACCTAAGACGTGCGTGCAATCGATGGTCTGCAAAAATTGAACATAAAATCAAATAAAAAGAAAAAAATTAAATAACGTATTAGAGTTCTATGAAACATTAATTCTTAAATTTTTCTAAACAAGTTTCTACGAAATAAATAAATATAATGTGTAAAAATAGTCTAAAGAAGTTCAATTTTTTTTAGTTTATTTATTTTAAAGAGTTCTATTGCAGGATACTAAGATTTAAAAACCAATCGTAAACTTTCATGATTTTATCTTAGTAGGAATTTCAGAAGAAGTGAAACTCTATTAATTGAAAAAAAAACGGCCTTCTGGATGCATATACCTAATTGCAGGTGGTTGTATTCTTCGAGCAATTATTTGTACAATAATCTCAATGCTCTGTCTGTAAAGCGATAGGGAAATACTTTTATTATATTTTTTATATTACCAGAAAATGTAGTACATTTAATCCATTTACTGAAAGTTTTCAATAAAAATTGTCGATTTAGATTTGATCATAAAAATTATGAAAATCTTCAAAAAAAATGAAAATGTTTTAGTTTAATCCACATAAGTTAATTTGGCATAGAACTTTAAACTGTGTCCAGATATTTATGAACATTCATTCATGTGAAATGCAGTTTTAACTCCAGTTGCGTTTAAGTCAATTTACATGTCGCTGCTATTTCAGATCACTGCACAGTTGGGCCACACCAAATGTGGCATATAAAGATTAAAAATAATTACTATTATTATAGTTAAATATTATATATTTAATAACAGTACATTATATAGTAAATTCTTCGTTCTTGAATCAACCACCCAAGAGTATTTCATATATGCTGATACTTTTGTATTATTCTATTTGGTTATATCAGTTGAAATAATGTCCTTTAATAACCTTCACGTTCTCGAAAAAATAAGTCAAAAAAGTTGAAATGAATGTAGATATCTAGTGTTTAATTTTAAGAAAATAATCCGCTCTTTTGAGCTCTTCAAATGATAATAAAGATTTTTTAATCAGAAACCTCTTCAGCAGCTATTAAAATATGCAGAAGTTGTTGATATTAGCATTAAATATTATTGAAACAACTTACTTACTAGTAGTTATTGAAAACTACTGAAGCTATAGAATACTAAAAATTCACAGTTCGCTTGTAGAAACTGCTTAAAGCGCATTCCAAAGTTGTACATCATCCCCAAGTCTTCAAAATTTCTTTCCTGCATTAGACATGGGTCCAACAAATTCGCATCAATAATGCAGCCTGAGCAAGTTCTGGGCGATAATACTTATTAATATTAATTGTTATAAGAAAAGAAATTGAAACTTCGAAGCAATTGTTTAATATTTTTCTGGAATTAATTTATTTATCGAACAGTTGTTTGAGTTTCCACGTCTAACTTTTTTATTTCACTTCGACACGTGCACATGAATATTTACGATTGATTTTTTAATTTATTGCAAAAAAAAAACACAAATTGTAAAAAAAGACAAGTAAATTTAAAGTTGTTTTTGACTGCACAACCCTATTCACCTATTTGTCATAATCTTCACTTACGACTACTACCATATTTTAAATAATCCTCAATAAATATCACTCAAGCAAAACAAATAAGTAGTACAAGATTTAAATTGGTTATGGCGCAAGTAACAGCTTTTTAAATTTATTTTCTATAACAATAATTTTATTGAAAATTAATTCTGTAGATATTTAGGATTTTAATGTTTTTAATTGTACTTGAGTGATTATTGCTTAATTTGGGCAAGAATCCCTTTAAATAATTTCGTCTAGTGTATTCACATTTTAATATTTAAGATTAATATTTGTGCTACACAGTTAATAACTGTGTGTGCCCGTATTAAAAAAAAAACAAATATTTATAAAATTAAAGATGTGGACTGGCGCTGAGCCATTAGATTTAGGTCTACCAAAAAAATTTAAAAATGAAGGAGAATAAAATATAAAAGCAGCCAACAATATTTCACATAATACCCATTATGTACTGACATTTTAAAAATAATGTCTTAATTATCTTATATTTTTATCGCGTTCTAAATAGTTGCTTGCATTTACTATAATGCAACTAAAAGTGAAACTAATCTGTTTATAATGTATACAATTTTCTTACAAACAATCATTGATCGCTTTCGGGGCTTAAAGATCCTTAAATAAATTACCTCAAATTACCAAATGAACAAGTTAGTAAGCCATACATAGGTAACAATAAATGCACAAATACACGAGTGCATCATATAGACTTCGTGCAAACGTAACTACTACGTGACTATCTTGGCCAAATTAAAGGGCACGTTTGCTCAATCAAAGTAGTCCCAAAGAATGCCTCATAACCATGTGCACATAATCAGAACGCACTATTGCGCAATGCATTTTTTAATTATTAAAAAAAAACAAAACCTTTAATTAACTCTTGGACACCCTTTAATTTGAATGTTGAACCTTAAGGGAAATAAATTAACGCACAACTCACTTTCATAGGAAAAAGCACATAAATTCATATAGTTGTCAAAAGCTACGCACTTCAAATCAAGATAAGCGCCCAGATAAAAACTTTTGAACTGAGAACCCGATTATACCCAGTATAAAATATAAAAACTATTATAATACAATGCCAAGTCTCTTCTTATTCCACCTCCATCCCCACCTACTTGCTTAGCATCGTCGTTCTCATAAACACAGGTGCGCGCGCGCTCTCGATCTACGGTTTTCGCGTTCTCGCATTCTCGCGACTCTGTGATCGTGCTGCTGCTGCCAGCCACAGTGTGCACAGTGAGCAGTCGATTTATGCCGGGAAACGGCAATTGCTTAAACAGTTTCGTTACAGTGCTTGATCGTGACAGTTGCCTGATTTGAAACGCAACGGAACACTTCAATAAACGGACGTCAGTGTGAAATAAACAAAAAGGAATATATAGTATATATCGTTATATTCATATACATATATATATATATATAGGCTAACATTCGTACACAATTGATCGAAAACAAGGTGAGTTTATTTTTTTCAAAACTTTCATTAAGCGCAAACAAGTTAAACATGCACATGGGGACCTTACACATATCCATGAATTTTTTATATTAAATCTTCCACTTAAAATTACACTTTCAACTAAAATTGTGTACACATGTAGCTGGGCCTTGTACACGAATTTATTCGTTGTCGGCTATAGCTACATATGTATTTTAGTATAAGTAATAAATTAATCGAAATTTCAAGTACTTCGATTGAAGTTTATACGTTTTGTATTAAAAACTAAAAAAAAATAACAACGAAATATTAACAGGTTTTTGCATAAAGCTACATACATACACTACTCAAAGACCTTGTATGTACTGTATACATATTTATGTATGAATTTTCATTTTTTTTTATTATTTTTATATTTTGTGGCACTTACAAGTTCTAGCTTGCCTCAATTTACCTTTGGCAAATCTGTACATATGTATGTACAACGTGCGTATGTATGAGTGTTTGTGATTAAAACGGGCATTCAGATCTTAACTGCATTTTATTTAAAATGAAAACAACAAGTTCCATTATATTTTTTACGCATTAAGTAACTTTGAGTTCTTTATGAATTAAAAAGAAAATAACAAACACACGAATATTTACTTTTAATGGCCTAAAAGTTGAATCAATGATCAGTAATCAAATGTAAAAAATGGCGCAAGTTAAAGTCGGACGCGGACGACTATGGGATACCCTTTTGTCCTATTTGATATAGCCAAATTAATTAATTAATTAATCAAACTTGATTCAGTTTAAAGTAAAACAAAATACACTATAAACGTAATATAATTCACAAAAAACGAAATGCAAAAAATATAGTAATAAAATCCTTTTTTCCGATTTGCCGTATGAGAGCTATAGAATAACCAATTTTGACCATATGCGATGCACCCAACTAAAAAACTAAAATACCAATATAAGCCGAATTTAGTAAGCAAAACTTTAAAAATAAATTTAAATAAAAAAACTAATTACCAAAAACCGTATTTTTGACCTATTTGTCCTATATAATATTAGGGCTATGTTTGTGAGACAAGTGCTTTTTATCAAATTTGACAATGTACTTAGGAATTCAAAAAACTATTGGGTGCCAAAGTTTGGTCGATTTTCATTTTCAAAACTCTGATCATTTTCTGCTTGCTTGATGCATTCTATTTACCTTCGAGCACAGGGTATAAAAAGACTATCCTTTTGAGTAATGATAATAATAGCTCAGCCTTATTTTCTGCTATTCTAAAGTACCGACATATGCGACTAAATCGGTCATAAATCTATTCTTTGTTTTCTACTGTTCTCAACGTAAGCCTAGGCATTCCAATAAAGCTTGATTTTTATTATAATATTTTATTCATAAAAAAATAAAAAATCCAAGTGGAATGTAACGTAATATTTTATTTTTTGAGGTGTTAATTATGAATCAATTAAGAAAATGCTGACGTATCAAATGGTATTGGTATAATTTAGCAGTACATTCACACAAACTCAAACTTTTGATGAAGCATTTCTTTTCCCCATACCAAATAATGTTTTTAAAATAATTTAATTTCCATCACTATCCACAACTTTTTAACATCATTGTGGTAGCCATTGAAGGAAATCCATTAAGAGATACAATTAAAACAAAAGCGATGTTTAATCAAGTTATGTATGACTAATCATAAAAAGTAAACATTAGAAGATCTTAAGTTGGGATAGTATGGCAGGTTGGGTACAAGGGCCCATTTCATAATTTCGAGGTAAATTTTGACGGCATTGGTTACACGCATAAATATTACTTTGTAGCATCTTTCTGTATTCACGCTCGACTCATTCGAAATCAACACCAAAATGTACAATTCGATGCGCAGAAGATGGAGGTTGTTGAAAAAGAGTTTCGCGACTTATTGTCAAACCGGTTAACATTTAGGCTTGAAACTGGCAGAGCTATGCGTGACATTTACTTGCATTAGTAAGCCCAAAACTATTAAAGGAAGCACTATCCGTTGTCTATAAATTGCTTGAATATTTAGCTTTCCATAATAATGGAACCTACAATCAAAGAAGATTCAGGGGCTCCAATTAATAAATCTTCATTTAAGTCTAAAAGGACGGGAGGCAAGTTTTGATTTACTTTTTTATATCAGGCATATATGACGAATAAATAATTTGGTTCTTTATTTTTTTTTATGATCCCAAGGGCAAAATTTCCCTAAAATCGGCTGACTACATCATATATCTCCCATTAGACGAATCTTACCAAATTCACTACGTCCAATTTGATCAAAATCAATTGATCATTCTTTTTTTTCAAAATGACCTGATTTTTTTAATGTTTTTGAATATATTAGGTCTAAAATCGATTTTTTTTTTGAAGGAATTTAGATAAGCACCAAGTTTGATGAAAATCGTGGCGGCTTTCATCAAATTAGTCAAAAAATGCGTTACCTTAAATTCCTTGTTACCTTTTATTTGTTTTTAAAGTTATCTTAAGCAAATTCGGGTTATTAAAGTATTTTAATATTCTCAATCAATGAAAATCGCTTGGATATATTATACAACTTGGTAAAGTAACATCGATTTTTACACAAAAATTTTAGTATTTTAAACTAGTTTTTCCTGGTGCAGCAGGCAGATTGATTTACTTAAGATTAGAAAAATAGGTAAAACAATGCAGTTTCTGTTGGATGCGTAACTGATTACTTTGCAGAAAAGTAATAAAAGTCATTCAAACCCGACTTTGACTTTTAAAATTTTTTTTTAATATAATATAATGAACTATATTAAAACTAAATGTTTTTTATTTTGTACCTCTTGCAGTTGAGAATGATGTTGAAATCACTAATTGCTGTGGTACTATTTACCACTATCTGCTCTGCTGGACAAACCGTAAGGATGTTGTTTTCTTAGAAATATTGCTTACAAAATAACAAATATCCATTTTATTATGGCAGCGTGTTACGCCAATGGAGGCAATTGCTTATCTCACTGGTCCCGTACAGGAAGATGGGAGTCAAGCTAAGGGAACTGTTACCTTTAGACAAAACGCTTGCGGTGAGAATGTGCATGTTACTGTCATGATGGAAGGCTTGAAAGAAGGCAAACATGGTTTCCATATCCATGAGAAGGGTGATCTAAGCAACGGCTGCACCAGCATGGCCGCTCACTACAATCCCGATAAGGTACATATCCCCATTTTGACGACATATAGTCAGTACTTTGCAATAACAGCCTTTTACTTCCTTTACATTTAAAGATGGATCACGGTGGCCGAGACCACGAAATACGCCATGTTGGCGATTTGGGCAACATTGTAGCAGACCATCGCGGTGTCGTGAATACCACTATTAGCGATTCAGTAATTAATTTGGGCGGAAAGTACTCTATTATTGGACGTGGATGCGTTGTGCACGAGAAAGAGGACGACGAGGGTCTAGGCAATCATACCGATTCCAAAAAAACAGGCAATGCCGGTGGCCGTGTTGCCTGCGGTGTGATTGGTGTTAAGTAAATATTTTTCCGAAATTCTTTTATGTGTTTTGTGGTATTAACTCATTTGTATACATCGAATACACAAAAATTCAACCAAACAATGCAAATGTCATAGTAACAATAATTGCTATAAACACGCACAGTATATACATATGTATGTATGTATTTATGTATTGTATATACATACATACATACATACGTATGTATCTATGTACAATCTCTTGATAAATGTTGTTGTGCTTAACTCTGTGTTATAATTTCCCTTACGCTTTGATTTCTTTTTTTTGTCTCTTCTTCTTCTATTTTGGTTTCGTACAAAAAAAATCCGCACTTTACGAATCCAAATTATGTATGTATGTACAACCCATACATACACATATTAAAGTATGTAAGAGTTATTCTTATGTTATTCGTAATGAGTCATCGATATTTGTATAAGCTTACGTTAAATGCACCATCAAAGGAAAGGTAGGTACTTAAGTCTAGATGGTTTTGACTTTGTACCCGTCCCACCAGGACAGTTCGTAAGTATTTATTGGGACCTAACTTAGTTTCTACGATACATCATTGTTTTTGCAGTCCCATGTTTATAATGTATACCATAATTATTATTAACATGTATGTACATTGTATGTCTACCCTTCGATCTTCTAATCGGCTCCATATCTTCTTATATATTTGAAGTATTACTTTCATGCCAATATCTATTTACAGTTGGGATTTCAACGAATGGCCCTGCAGGGA
The DNA here is from genome assembly GCA_035046065.1 of Chymomyza procnemis. Taxonomy (NCBI): domain Eukaryota; kingdom Metazoa; phylum Arthropoda; class Insecta; order Diptera; family Drosophilidae; genus Chymomyza; species Chymomyza procnemis. The sequence continues at coordinate 497,398 of JAWNOJ010000023.1, read as the reverse complement.
TGGTGGCGCCAGCATGCTTAAGTTATCCATGTCCATAGTGGTTGTCATCATTGCTTTGTTTATTTCTCAAGGCTTCTAATTGACGGATAATTCCATTTGTTGTACATATGTGTGCCAATTAAATACTTCATTTACCACCAATTAGCTTACCTAACTAAATAAAATACTTGTATAATCATAAACCTTTTTATAAAACGGAAGATAAATAAAAAATAATGAACATATATGTACGTATAAGGTTAAAAAAACAAATGTACGAAAAACTGTTCCTCAGCACTGAATGAAAATATGAAGAATTGCGGACTTATTTTCCTACAATTTAAAAGCCTAAATTCTTCAAATGTGTTATCTTTTAATAATTACCAACAATCGTAGGTACAACGTCCAGCGTATTATATTGGAGTATTTCTAGTCTCTTTTATATTATTTGAACATATTATAAATTCTTAACACAGAAAAACACTTGCTTTGTACTTCAATCTTTAATGAGGTAATATTGCCTAAATATTCCGAACCATGTTTGATTGTTTTAATTGAATTTCATTACTTTTGTTAAAAGGTTTCATTTGGCCAATTTTTCCTATGTGCTATAATGTCAGCAGATTTATATAAATTTCTGCATAGTATTATGATATAGTCAACCTATTTCAGTCAATTTTTACATAGAAAACACTGAAAATTAAACTTTTGTTTATCTACTTTGGTCTTAAAATCTTAAAAAGATACACAAATTATTTGCAAAAAAAATTTCTTTTTTACCGATTTGCTCTTGCCAAATCTGTTTTAAAAGTTTTCTGCTTGGTCTACAATACAATATTTCCTCGGATAGATAGGGTCTGTAGACTTTTTCACTCACCCAAATTATAATTTAGGTAAGTTTGGGGATCTCCGACTTTTCCGTCTTTGGATGTTGCATATACTTTTAGTCTCCTTCAGTTACTCTGATCATACGTCAATACAACTTTGATGTTTCTTCGAAAACTTCCTTGAAGCATTGTGGGGTTAACACGAACTAATATAATTTTTTTTTTAGACTAGAAGATTACCACCCTAATTTCAAAATTTGACTACATTTTATTGCATATTTGACTCTTTTGACCATGACTATTTCCAGAGAAATCTCTTTCTGCAAAAAATTTTCTATGAATCCCATCACTCACTCGCTCTTTTTTTTTTGCCACGCAAATTTATAAGGAATAAGGTCACCATAAGTGGATTTATTGTTCATCCACTGTGCCTATTGTTCAAAGGCAAGAAGGTTAAAGTTACTTGAGAAGGCACACATTTTTGCGGTCGATTTTCTAAACGGTCTAAACGGTAAGCTTTTATAATGAAGACTTTCATTAGTGCACAAGTTATTTGGCTTTAAAGCTAGCACACAAAGGTAAAAGTTGAAGAACCCACCACATGAACGTTCCTTAACAATAATAAGTGCAATGACTTGAATTTACTCACATGTACTGTGCCAGGTATAGACACGACTGACCCACAAAGACCTTTACACTGCACACTGAACTCGAAGCTAGAGAAAAAGTCGTGCTTAGCCAAATTTAGGGCAAATGTGGGTATGAACTCAGATAATGCTTCTTTCTTTAAATTGTGATTACAGTTAATGGAAAGGTCAAGTATTAGTCTGTAAAATACCGGATGAGGGTAGCTTTGAGAAACAGATAACGACCGCGGTTAGGATCGTCTTAGAATATTAAAGCGAATGAAAATAAATTTCCCTAGACTAGAGTGTTCTCCGCGTCGTCTCAAATGACGCATGGGCATATCTCTATTAATAGCTCTCTGACGAGAACGGAGTCTAACAGATCATTAAATTAGATCGGAAATGTGTATATAATATGAATTTTAAGTATACAACTTTTGAGTTAAAATATGATGAGGTATTTTAAATCCTTGTTTATGAGAAATTTTAATGGGCACGTTAACATTATCATTGATCGAGAATAATATGTATTGTTTAATATTAATATGCAAATCATTGGGAAGTAAATGTGTTGAATAAAATTGGGTTTAATTCTTCCATTTGGGTGTGTGTGTTTTTTTAAGAGTTGGTGGCAAAAAAATCGTCTTTAGTCCCAATGTATCTCAAAAAAATAATGTGTAAAAACTTGATTCAAGTATTGGTTGAGCCGTCCATTCTTAAAACCATAGTTTTCAGTTTCACCGACTCCTCCTCGAATCAGCGAATTGGGTTACAAAGAATGAAACACTAAAACAACATTAAACCTACCCAACTAATAACTACACAAAGTGCCCACACAAACACCCAATAATACAACTAACTATTCAAGTTGTGGTGGAGGGAGGTGGCCAGTTCGTTTACCTAAATTTATATTGGTTTTTTATGAAAATCTACTTGGTTTCTGTGTGGGCTGCTTCGATTGTTGCTCTTAGGTCATAGCCATAGTAAAAAGCAAATTCGACTTAGGGGTTGTGACTTGACTTTGGTGTAATATAGGCTCGCTAGCCGGTTGCCAGTTACCAGAATTGTGGCCACAACATAACATTCCAATAAGTCGCCAGCGTCATTATCGCTAGCTTTGCTCGGACGTTGGTCTACCGCGTTGGTCAATTCTAATCATATCGCCATATTGTGCAGACCGAAGCGGGTGCTCTTGTAGTTTTTAAAATCAATTAAGATTTGTGCAAATACTCGTTTCTAAGCGAATGAGGATTAAGATGCGTTCCTGCGGACCTAGCACAATTAAATACGTCTTATTTGCCTTCAATGTGCTCTTTGCGGTAAGTTAATGGCAACCGCATATACCATCGAGTTTTAAGAAACGTATTCTTTTAATTTAAGCCATTTTTAATACTTTATTAGGATAGCCTATTCAAAATTTATGAGCAGTTCGTTTGTGTTGCCTATATCATTTGTACTAGTATTCAAAAACGACTTGAGGCAGGCTTCAAATTACATAAGTGTAACTACAAGTTCACAAGTGTACCATAAGACACATTTCTTCATCTAGCAAACCAATTTCTTGGAAGTTTTATATTGAAGACCTCAACTTGGAGGTAAATGGCGGTATTGCGTTATTTATTTTCGAATCGGTAATTCACAAATGTTCCTTTGTGTGACTATTTGACAAAGCTGATAAACCAAAACGAAAATCCGAAAGATTGTATAATTTCATTTCTGCCGAATAACATAAATGACCAAAAATTTAATCACATACAGTCAGAGAAAACATCCGAACTAAATTACTAAGTTTTTTTTTACTCGAACTAAAAAGTTGGAATCTTTAATTTGCTTATATTGAAAATAATGTTAATAAGCTAAAAAATACTTAAATAGGATTCACGTTCTACACTTAGGATTTTCGGCGTCGCATCTAGTTCGGAATGCCTAGTTAAAAGGATAAAATACTTGATTGTTGTCATAATGTATGTTCAGTGAAATTATTGTTTACCATTTGGTTAATTACTATTTAAACTACCAACTCGAATACAGCATTCGAAAATTTTCCAAAAGAGTGAGAGACGAAGAAACCCAATTAACGAGAAGCGCAAATTAAATGCGTGTAACTTGTTGTACGTTCTGAGTGACCACAGGGATTTTCCGTTCATTTTACGACGACATAAATCGTAAAAGCTCTGCGTATTAAACGCTTCTTACTTACGAGAGCTATAGAGTGAGGTTGCAGTTAAGAATCTAATTGGAATATTGACGCACACACTAAGGTGTGCACTCAGACCAATTTATCAAAGTTTTGAATAATGTTGGATTTTGAATTCATTGATTCATCGTTCATATTAATATTACAAATGAAAAAAATTCTAAATTTGTTAAAAGCTCCTTAAATTAGAAAAGTTTATTGAATAGATGATATATTGCCGATACAAAACTGAGTGGGCTATTATTTACAAGCCATTTAAATAAATCTTCATAAATTTTATATTTAACCCCAGAAAATATATTAAAATTTGCTATTTGCCGAAATATTTGAAATTTTCAATTTAAATTGATGAAAAGAAGGGGATTTACATTTAAAATGCCATATGGGTCGATTTGACCCCACAACACGCATAGCGCTTATGTTGGTTTGGGCTACATATAACTGTAGTATTAAAATTCCTATGTTTATTCGGGTGCAAGATCGAAAATCAAAAGATGTAGAATGTCAAGTTTAGTTATTTTAAGCACTTCTGGTGTAAAAGCTTTCCCTTCTATTTTTATTAATTTAGGTATTTATCACAAATCAGTATTACTAAGGTTATTATAAGCTAAAAATTTTTAATTTTAAGAGTCCGAATTCGTTTCGGCTGTTTTCTCGCAGTGTACATGTGGCAGTCAACGTACACCCAGTACAGTTTTAGAAAAATAAAATATAATTATTACCGCGATTAATGTGATTTCGAACAAAAAACTTATAAAAAGGAAACAACCCAGCACTCGAATCCCTTTTAAAAAGACACAACCTTCCGATTCGGATACTTTTATTTTCGTTTTCGTAATTATAAAAAAATTTTGGGATGCCATTAGGTACACAGGAAAATAATAATAATGCTTTATTTGTACTAAACAATTTTTTTAATTTTTTCATTTTATAAAGCTTTCTGGCTTGGGCATACTCATTGCCGGCTCAATTGTTTTGGCGGATGTTAACGAGTTCAGCCACTTTGTTGAAGGTCGAGTAATCGCTCCCCCCATAGTGCTTATTGTGACCGGTCTTGTTATATTTCTAATTGCGTCCCTAGGATGCTTCGGCGCCATTAAAGAATCGCCTACGCTACTTTTGACGGTGAGAGTAGAAATGTTTCAATTAAAAAATTGTTAATATTTATTTTGTCTGTTCTTAAAGTATGCCGTACTCCTAGCCGCCATATTCATAATAGAGCTGGCGGTAGGCATTGCCGCCAGTGTATTTAAGAAAGATCTCGAAATGATGCTGAAGAATTCGCTGCAGGAATCCATAAAAAGATCGAATAACGCAGATGTGACAGCCTGGGACAACATACAACGGAAACTAATGTGCTGCGGCGTAGATAATCCTGCCGATTGGCGTACCTTGAGTGCTAATAAAACATTACCAGCCAGCTGCTGTCGTCCACAATATGTGGACGCCAGTATTGGCCACTGCACGGACTCGCCTGCTTTTGGTATAGATAAATATTTCCAGGACGGTTGTGTGGGCAAACTAAAGGAGCGGATTGATAAAAATGCTGTCATACTTATTGGAGTGGGTATTGGCATTGCGTTTATACAAATATTGGGGATTATATTAGCCTGTTATCTGGCTAGTTCTATCCGACACGAGCGTGGTAAATAAATGAGTAATTGTTATGGGGTGTGCCCCTCTATTATTCACTGCAGGGAACGTAAAAATCCATTTTAATGTCTTTTACAGCTCTTAATTAATATATTACAAAACTATAAATGCAAATTAACAAGCTCAAGAATATTTAAATATTTATTTATTAAAAGTATCAAAAACGCAACAACAAACAATATGATTTATATGAAAATTAAATGTCTAGCATTTAAAATTTATTGGTTTATTTACTGAACTTTTTTAGCACCTCTCTTAAGTAAAAAATATAAATTTTTTTTTGTGTATTAGTGTTTGTCATGTATATTAAATTAAAATTAAGTAGAATTATTCCACAAAAAATACCTTGACCTAAACGATTCAAACATCTTCCCAACCTTCATTATTTTTTAAACAAATCGCTTTATAGAGAATTGAATAAGATTGTAATTTATGCCGCAAGTTTGGTAATACACAATTAAAAACCACGACTATAGCTTTAAACATGATCTGCTTCAATTGGCATTGTGCTTAAAAACACTTAACGCCCCCTCAACATAAAGAAACGTAAATACAAGTACCTAAAATTTAACCGTGTACGACGATGTACTTTTTCGACGAAGATGGCCGAGGTGTTATTGTGAATGGCTTTTTTTTTGCCCAAGCAACTTGACTTGGCTGGTGCCACATGCTAAACAGTACTGGAAACAATGGCCCAATGGGCGGCCTAGATCGTGTCATTGAATTCATCTGGGCTATTGGGGTTACGTTAAGGCTCGTGTCTATAATGACAAGCCCGCAATAATTAACGCACTGCAAGCTAATATTGCAAAATTTATTAGCGAAACATCTTTAAACATTAAATTAAATCGTGTGTACTATAGATTTAAATAAAGGGTTCATTCATTTTTTATTGTAATTTGCTGAAAAACAACATTTTTCCTTATTGTCAAATTAAAAACATTCTTAAAAAATTACCCTTTATTTTCATGCAAAGAAAGAGAGTAGGTTTTTTTTAAGGATAATAACACTTACTCAATAAGTTATGATTTTATTCCAAACTTCGCACTAAAAACCAACGTTTTGGAAGATTCATATGACAGTTGATGTACAATAGTGACTAAATGCACGAACGATTTTGGAACTTAAATACTCCTAAAGACGTTTGATTGTTTCAATTCGTTGTAAAATCTTTCAAAACAATAAATAAATACTTTTTGTTTTAAAAATGTTTTTTAAACAGGTTTTTTAGAAATACTAAAGATACTTTTAATTGCCGAAAATAAGTATAATGCAGTGTGCAATCCTGAACACAGTTGAACTTCCATAATAAAACAATAAAATGACAACACTCTACAGTACCTAATTTACGAGTAAGGATAAGAATTGCCCGTAAAGACAAAGACGAGAGCTTAAGCTACTACGGTTACTATTTATTATTCGATTGATTACTCCATTGCATATAACAAGTGAACTACAACTACATATTTGAATCCCATAGTTGTGAATTAAGGCTTTAAGAATTTAAGATTAGCAAATGCATATTTTACTTCTTGCTCAGCAAAGATTCAAAAGATTGATTTCAGACGATCATTTTCTGGACAAACGTCATCAGTTGCAACGGTAGCGGCATCGGCCTCCTCTTGAGTCTTTGGCTCCTCAAGTTCACGCTGCCGCTGAAAGAGGCGAAATTCCGTTGGTGTCAGCATACCACGCAGCACTGTATCGTAGGTGACAGAAACACCCTTAGTACACATTTTTTGATACAATTTCCAGCACTCCCGTTCCTTAATACTTCGCACATACACAGGATAGTTAAGCTGACTCTTTTCCTGCTGCACATTGCTATGCTCCGATTGGTTTTCTTTTTCAGTTATACAAAGGTTTAACTCTTCACCACAGGATTTCGCTGCATCATCTGCTCCATTATGCGCAGCCACAATGTCGCTGTGTTTTCTAGATTCGTTGAGAAACACTGAAACGGGTGGCGCTGTTGGTGGCCGATTTGAACGAATGCGTGCCGCAAGTGGCGCCAGTGAGCCACGTCGAATTATGTGTGAATACTCTTTAGAAGCTAGTTGAAATGTAGGCGGATAGCTGTCTTGAAAGGAGACTACAAGAAGCGGGCTGGCGTTAACAGAGCTGCACATATATCTGGGTACTTACCTGATTTCCCTGTCTTATGTAACAAAGGTGCACGCCTCATTTCACTATGCTGTGCACGTTCCCGCAGCTGATCATTCTGCTTATTAACTTCCCTATCTCCTCTCTTGGGCGTTGAAGCTGTCGAGTTATCCTCGTGATCTGAATCACTGCCCTCTGAACTTAGCAGAGAAACGAGTGTTATCACATCGGGCGCCGCAACTTTGCGCATACGCGATAGAACCTTTTTGTTTGAGCTAGAGTCTCCAGTTAACATCTCACTGCCACTGTTGACATTCGCCTCTGGTAAAGATGATGATGATGAAGCACATGTGGCAGACACGGGTATAGCTGTCGAAGATACTGGTTTATCACAGCTCACATTGCGTGTTAGTAGTTTGCGACGTCGAAACTTCGACTGACGTTTATTAGTCCCATTTACTCCAACTTTGGCGTTTCCATCTAAACTACGCACGGGAGCTGACATTGCTCTAACCAACGGTGGACGAGGTTGAATTGTCAGAGCAGGTGAAATACGCAGATCTCCTGTTTTATTTAACGTTATCACGTTATTATTGCTGCAGTTTGTTGTGCCGCTGTTGCCCTTAGCTGGTGGCGACAACTGCGTCTTTGTCGACTGAGATTCCTCCCAGTCTATGGAACTCTCGATGTCACTATGAATCGCTTCCAGCTCGTTATTTGGACGAGCCAGCACAATATTCAAGTTGATACGATTTTTATCGTCCTTTTTGTTGCCCTCCGTAAAATCATCTGCATCGGCGTTATTGTTACGGCTGCAAAAAGGGGGAAAAAACATGATATGAGAATTAAACGATTCGTTTTACGCTCCACTTTTCAAATCGAAAAAATCACTATGTTTAATTTAAATCAAGTTACTTTCCAATTGCAAAATTATGTTGTGCCCATTTGAACATTTTGGCATTTCAGCATGCAACATGCAATTCGGAACACCAGCGGCACCAGGCACCGACGAATCCCAAAAATCAAAATAAAATAGAATTTAATTTCAACAAATGAAAAACTCACACTAGAACTTAGGTATACATTTGCTTGTGTGTTGTAATTGTTTTTAAAATGAAACCGTGTCAGTTATATTTTAGCAATTCCAACCAATCTAGTAGTCCTTCAAGCGCTCAAGCCAAAAGTGAATCTTTGCAACTTGGTAAAAGGTTATTTAACGTCTAAAATTTCATGCCTTTTTTGCTCTCAATTCTACAAAACACCCCATTCTTTCTTCTTTATTTTCCATCATTTTCTATTTTTGATTTAAACATGTCAGCATATAACGCTAGGACTACATACAGATATAAGTGAGCTGTTCCACTTGCTTTCGAACTCTACTGCCGCCACGGATGCCTTTGTCAACAGGTGACATTTCCGAGTTTAACTGTCTTTACATTTGCTAGGAAAAGCTTCATCAATCTACCTTGGGTAGTTCTGAAAAACACTTTGACCATTTTGCTATGAACCAGGGAATTCAAAGTAGTATTTAAGATCTTTTAAATACGAAATAAATATAATCTATACCAACTTTAAAACCAAAAAATGAAGTCCCAATGTGTTTTTACTGTTTTGGATGCTGATACAATTGTACCTCAGCAAATATTCAATCATCTAAATAATCACAGCTGTTTTGTGTACTTGTACGATATCAGTAGAATCCAAGAAAAATTAAAAAATAAGACACAAGATTTTGTTAATCCTAATTTGCCAACAGAGTACTCTCAAACTGAATTACTGGGCTATTACTTGGGGATACATTATGTAAATCAAATTTTTTGATTTTTATATTTGCTGTCACAATAGTACTGCCCGTAGTAAACTTAAATACCTCTCTCTCTAGGCTCCTCTAGTTACACATAATCCGTGTGAGTTTCTTTTCAACGAAAATTACACATTTACAGAATGAACAAAATACTTTTTAGGAATGATGCGCTTAGAAAGTTATCTCAAATTGGTTTAAGATCATAGAATAAATTGAAATAGGCATGTTTATGTTAAGCAATAATATTTGACTTTTGTGAAAAATTATAATTTAGATGATTGCTTCAAATTGGGTTAGTATTTTAAATACGATGCAAGTTTGCGGATAAAGCCAAATACAACAAACACCATGTTAAAAATTAATGACACAAAAATCTGGGTTCCAGATGCGCTTAAAATGATTTAATGGAATTCAACAAGGAAACAAAAACCATAATCATTCTTACTTACTTAATTTCATTTTGCTTCGTTTCGTTATCCAAAAGCGATGATGTCGATGACCAGGCTACCAAAGTTCCACTCACTGGAGGTGCGCCACGGTTACACTTTGCATTAGTCACGTTGAGTGTAAGCTTAGGAGCAGTTTCAACTGATAACTGTCGACCCCATTGCCGCACACCGGGGGAGCTCTTTTGACGCATATTATCTATAGAGCGACCGACAGATAATCCTCGCGTCAGATAATGACGTTGTTTTGGCAAGCACTTGCCAGCAATACCAGCGCCAGCAGCATGTATTGGCGGCTCAGAAAGTTGTCTCTGTGTCAAGGTAGACTGTGACCGACGACACCTCGCAACAGAAAGCGCCATTTCCGTTGAGTGCCAAAAAAATAATGTGCCCCGGCTATATGTTTGCCAATCGACCAACAACTAACTGAGTAGACTTTTCTGCTTGTGAACCAACTTCACTTTATTGACTGCCTTTCCCAACATACACACACACATTCGATTTAATGCAAATCAATTACAGTATCGTCAGGTCTAGGTAATAACTTTTCCAACGAATGTGTCTTTGTCTAAGTTCCTGCAGTCACGAAATTCCCGTCCTGGGTCGCACTTTATTTGGCTTGTTTGACTTTCACTTTTAGTGCTTTTTTTTAGTGGGTTCCAAACGATTTTGATATATCGCTCCGTACAGCTCCGTTTGTTTACTTCTGGTACTTCTCCTTGTTCTTTTTGAGGTGTCCGTGCAGTTCACGGTTGTACCGCTCGTGTGCAATTCGCTTGCTTGCCGAGAGTTGACTGGGTTTTGTTTACGAAAATGATGGAAGGCGAAGTTTCTGTTTGTTATGTTGAGGCGATTCAAGTCTCGCACCACGTGGCACAGTGGGAGTATATCGTAAACTTAGAGAATTCTCAACATAATTTTATAAAAAAAAATAAAGTTTTCATTGATGTATCTTATGTTCATCACCTGCATGCCCTAATCATTCCTATTACACCATCCTACGGGTTACACCATTTTCACTAAATCGCCATTTGGAATAAAGAATTGAAAAAACAGAATCACTGAAGTAGAATGTTTTTCATATATATTTGAATGCGTCCAAATGTTTAAAGTGCGAAATTAAGTAAACTGCGACTGATATGAAAATGCTAACTCAAATAATTTAAACTGCAATGGTATTGTCATGTTGAAAAACAAAAAAAAAATATGTTCGTTTCTGACCAATTAAAAATGTGTCAATATCAAATAGGCTACAATAATGGTATGATCTAGGATCGCAATACCTATCGAAAAGGGATACGACATCTTTCGTAGCAAACAATTTATTTACCTAGTTTACTGAAGCTGTGCCGGCTGACATTTACATGGAGAAGACATACATACACATTTTTTGTAGTTATCTCAGTTCGTAGGAGAATCTTAGAGTAGAGGCGGAGAGGTACACCGTCGTTCGAACTACTTTCATAATATTTGCATCTATTTAGCTTAATCTTAACACTTTTTTTGTTTCGTTCTCTGCCATATAAGCGCTATAACAATCATAATTAGCAGCTGCTGACATAAAAACACATCTTTCTGACAAAAGCTATGGCGGATCTTAATACAAACAGACAAACATTTGGATTTGGGAGGCTTTTTGGGAGGCTCTTACTCGCTCATTCGTACCCAACTCTTTGCTCCTATAAAGCTTTAATTGGAAAATATTTTTAAAAATGTTCCTTTTAAGCACATTGCCTCCTTTGGGTAAGATTTACAAAACCGATAAAAGCATTGTTTCTCTTTTTAAAATATAATATTAAAATAATAATTATTTATTCAAAAAAATATTCGTCTTTTTTTTGCCAATTAAACGATAAATGTCCATAGTATTTCGACGCTGAAAAGAAGAAGCATACCACATTGCTGCCAACATAGTCAATATCGCTTCGGATTCACTCTTGCAAATTTGTTTGTTCCATTTATCCTTTTCGCTTCACCCACAGAAGCACACAGGCATTATAATTCCAAGTGTCATGCCAACTGCCATCGTTGGCAACCTGCCAGCTCAAGCTTTCACGTTGTCAAAACTCAATGAACTTGCACAAACTTTTACTTTTGTTTCTAAACAATATAGTTAAAGGGATAATCGAAAAGACTGTGTACCAAATGGATCCAATTTTTTGGTAATGTGAAAAAGTGAATTAAAAATCACTTCAACGATTTCGAAAACATTACTATTCATTGTTACTTAACATTGGGTAAATATTTTTTTAAATATCCGCCATAAACTTACTTCTTGAAACTCAAAGAAAGATAAATAAATCAAAAGAAAAGCTAAATGTGATAAAAAAAAAACAAACCACTTAATATGGAAATCTGTGCATTCATATATTTAGAGCTTTTCAGTGCGAACTTTTGTGGATACTCTACGATTTGCTTATATATAATGTGTATAGTTCTTAAGTATATCTTTCAGCTTCCATTGGAAATCTAAAATTATTATAAATAAAGTGTGTACACAATATCATATAGTTTAAACATTTGGTTTATATAGTAATGCACAGTGATAAATTCCAGTCAATTCGGCTGTTTATCAAATAATGCGCTACTTCTGAGCTACCGATAATGCACAATAGATAGAAGAAATTAATCACACATTAACTTGATTCATAATACTTCAAAATGCAGAGAATTCAGCTTTCCAACGAATATGTTATTATATATATATGTTATATTAATATTAAACTAATATTAAATTATTAAAATAAACTACTTAATTCTATATATATTGTATTATAGAATGGATAAAATTCCGGATAGCTTAGGAACATCATAAGTACACTTGTAATTTTTTTTTTAAAAAAGGGAAGCTCTAAGTCAGTGGCACTTGACTTTTATGATCGCCTTTTTTATATTTGTCACCATGTATTTGAAATGCATGAAAAATCCTGCAAATATGGATAAAAGTTTCGTGAGCATTGGCAATCAAAAAATAACGAATATGTTAAATGACAACAATTTCTAAGGATGGCATAAAGCAGCAAGCTCGATTTCAGGGTCACATTAGCCATTTATTAACCCAGAAGTAAAATTATAGTAAAGCTATTGGGGAATCGTCAAGTAGTAACAATATTCATAGTTATTTCTTTATGCATTAGTTAAGAACATTATAAGTTGTTGCAAGTCAAGGTCGACTAATGAAAGCAAAAAAAAAACATTACAAACTATGAGGAAAAGCTTTTCGACCAAGAAAATAATAAAGGAGTAAACGATATGTACATCTACATCTATATTTTTTCTTTTTAGAAAGAAATCGATTTCTTCTTAATTTTATTACGAATGCGTATTTTGTGGCGGTATAAAGAAGAAATAGATTCCGTAGGACCTATCCGTACATTTACATTTCATGAATCTAAATTCTTTAGGGTCATTATAACATCTTAAACAGATATAATTTAATAAAGCGGACTGCTTTGGTTCCTGTTGCTTTAATTAAAAAAATACTTGCTACCGAAGATCTATGTAGAACCGAAAGTAGAACCATATTTGTATCCTACAATAATACATTTCCCATTAATGGTGTAATTCTGCATACCATTTACCGCATCAACTTAAAAGTTTCAATTTTACGTGATTTCCGCATATTGTGTTCTCTTCTTGCTTTCGTCCTTCTTAGTTTTTTTAGTTTAGGTAGTCGTACTATTTAGGCAGACGCAGTATAAATCACTTTTAGGCTTAAAAAGCATTTGCTTATATGGATCCCACCCAGGCTCTTGCTGGTATATAGATGTCAAGTGTGCGGGTATGTATGGATTGTAGAACTGCTCTCTTCTGAAAGTAGTTCCTTGGTAATTCATGGATTCTCGAACAGCTCTCTTCTGAAAGTAGTTCCTCGGTAAATTTATCGTAAAATTCGATTACATATTTGAAAATTCCATACAAATCTTGAATAGGAGCATTCATTCTGGCGCATAAGCTCCAACAAGCCAATGTCCTACAATTACTCTGACAACCGCTGAGCACATGAAAATAATTCGTCCAAAATGACACTGATTTAAATTTCGGTCGCTCTGTGACAGGGCAGCACATGCAGCAATGTTTTAATCCTATGCAGGATATTCCAGAGTGTGTAGGATATGCAAAAGACTGATGATTGTTGTTCCAAAAGCATAGCAATAAATAGAATCAAAATGCGAAATCAAGCCTTACCAATTGCAGAATAGCATACAAATTTTAATTAAGATAAAAGTGGCAATCAGGGCTCTTAGTTTGAATTCTAAGTTCGCCAAGCTGAGCAGGTATACAAAAGAGTTGGCGGCCCACTTCGAATCACCGTAAGACCGCATATTTATTCATATTTATACTTACATAGGAATTGTGGATTTGTGAAAAATTTTGTAACAGTCCGCGTCTCCTGAGTTACACTAACGCAGCTTCTAACACGTAGTTAGAATGTAGGGGTTAAGTAAAGGTCATAAATATACGTAAATGGAAAATATATTATCTGATGAGCAATAGTGCACATTCTTGTCCAAAACCCATTGCATTAGCTAAAAAAAATTAACAATCAAAAGAAAAACCAGAAACATTGTACATATTGTAATGCACTGTATGATATCTACATCGTCGCTGAGCTCATAAAGCTTCATGGAGAAAATAAGTCCAACCCTGAGATTTTATTTAAAAATTATTTTAATTTTGATTGAAATTCAAATATTCATTACAATTTTTGTACCACATTTGTGTGCATGGTCCATACCATGGGTATTTATAGTCAAAATCTGGTCTTTTTGGATAATATTTAAGATTTTTAAACAGACTTTGCGGTGGATATTGAAGTGGTTATCGTTTACTTAGACTTTGAAAATTTAAGGAAGTGTGTTGTCCAGAAGGTGGATAATTGTGCAGGATCCTTCTTGACTTCTTGAAGCCACAGAATAGTTATGTTTTTATGGTATGGGTGGGCGCTCGAGACAAATTTCAAGGTTTGGTTTTGGATGTGTTGTGTGACACTGCGGTTAGTGCAGCATGCAGCACCCTATTGCTGAATGCCGTAGGTCCATATTAGATTAATTTTAAAAAAAAATGTAGCAAGTTAAATAAGTTATAAATAATTCTTAATCTCACTTACTTTATTCTGCATCGCTATGTAACGGCAGTGACGTCACGTGTGACTCTCTCTTAGTTAGTTTCCCTTATACGTAACGTTTCTACTTCCGCGATGACAAATGCTTTTATTATCAGGATTAGCGTCTTATAGAGAATTGGTTTTACCTATCGAGAGAAGTGCCTTCTACCCATGTGGTAACCAACATCATAGTATCGCCTATTGATAAGTGATTTTTATGAAAACAGAAAATAGTGTCAGTACGTCGTAGACCCTCCTCCCGTAATATGAATTCCATCATTAAATTGCAGAGGTCGTACGATATAGAGTAACCTTGCGTAAAACTTCAAAAATAATTAAAAGGTTTGGAGAGGTCCATCCATTAATTTGTTGTTTCATGACATTCAGTATCCGGACAACTCGCTGCACAGATAAGCTTACCATTAAGCAGGTGCCGCGAGGAGGCAATTATTGCAATTATTTAAGACCGGGAACGCTCAGGTTTCAGGAATCAGCAACTCTATTCTAGACTGATGAATGCCAGGCACACCCTTTTCGCACAATATTAAATACAATATGTCCTGATCGAATTGGACATAATGATATTAGACATCATTATGTAGTAAAAAATTCTGCTCCTATTCGAAAATCGAATTCTACCCTAAATTAGATAGTATTTTACTCAAACATTTTGAAACAATATATATTTAAATATCTTTGCTAATAATGCATTTTTGAGATTACGTGTTGACCTCCATTGTTATGTTAAAACTTTGAGTTTTTACATTATTTCTCAATCTTAATTTAAGAACTGAGTGCTCCTGCTC
Organism: Chymomyza procnemis; assembly: GCA_035046065.1. Taxonomy (NCBI): domain Eukaryota; kingdom Metazoa; phylum Arthropoda; class Insecta; order Diptera; family Drosophilidae; genus Chymomyza; species Chymomyza procnemis. The sequence goes on along the minus strand of JAWNOJ010000023.1, from coordinate 481,850 downwards.
AATTGCCAGTTTCCCCCTCACGTGGTGGACTCTGTCACCCTGAGCAACCTGTTGAAAGACTAAAACGTTCTTCAGGGTCTCGGATAACGGAAATACTCGGTAACGGACTAACGCAACGTAAAAGGACTAGTGATTTGATAACTGGAACTTGGAATGACAGAACTAGGCTTAAAGCTGGTGCAATGTCGAGACTTGCCTTGCAACTGCAAAAATACAAGGTAGACATTCTGGCAGTTCAAGAAGTCCGCTGGAAAGGAGCAGGCGAAATCAAAAAAACAAAATTATCGCTTCCTTTACAGCGCAACTAGCAAGCAGACCTCAAAAGAGATTGTGGAGTAGGCTTCATGGTCTCTAAAAAGAGCTTTCCATCTATAATTAATGTTATTTCTTGGAACTAAAGGTAAATGCAGTAATATTTCCTTTCTCTCTGCCTATGCCTACGGCAAGAAAATTTCGACGTTGAAGAGGCAAAGAGGTAGAAAACGCATGAAATGGAATAAGGCCAAGCTGAGTGATGTAGAAAGGATATCCGAATACCAAACAAGTGTTGTTGACGAGATACAAAGTACGGAAATTACTCCAAATAGAGAGTGCCAAAGAAGGAATAGGAGAAAAAAACTTACTTGCAATGCAGAATGGTTCAATGATGATTGCAAATAGGCAATATTAGGCAAAAATAAAGCTAGAGAAAAAATGATATGATATGCAGAAAAAAGAAGCTATGGTCGAACTAATAAACGACAATTTTAATAGAAAACAGAGCAGCATAAACAAAAAAGGTGATAAAAGAGGTTGTGATACCTACCTCGAGATAACATTACTTAGTTTCTGTCATAAAAATTGTTCAACGCTCGCAAACAGGCTGAGCAACATAGCGGAAAGGGATTTAGGGCTGGAAGATCCGTAATTGATCAGGTGTCTTAGCTGAAAATCCAAAATCCAGCGAAAAGCTATGAAATTAATAACTACTTTCAAATGCTGCTCATCGGTTTTAAGCAAGCTTTTGACAGCATAAGGCGTCCCTTGATTCCGAAGAATTTTGCTCAGTACGGCATTAACTCGCATGACAATGGGAAGCAAGAATACAGCGCACTTTTCAACATCAATGCAGGAGTAAGGCAAGGTGACAGTCTGTCCCCAGTGTTGTTTAATTTATGTCTGCACTACGCTATTAAAGAATACATAACCTCTGGAAATGTCCTTAACAGGTCTGTGGTGTTAATAGCGTATGCAGATGACATTGCCATCTTAGCGAGAAACCAGCGGTTTTTGGAAGAGATCCTCACAAATATAGCTGCAGAGGCAAAGGAAGTTGATTTGGCGATCAACCAATCTAAGACCAGATATATGACATTGTCTAGATACGTTAAGAGAAGAAGACCACGGAATCTCAGCATAGGTGTTAACACTTCGAAAATTTTAAATACTTGGGTGTGTTGATAAGCAATGGCAACAGCGCAAAGGGACTGCATACAAGATCGGATTGTACCAAACTAAGAATTTATAATTCAATAATAACGCCAATAGTCACATATGGAGCAGAAGTTGGGACCATGACAACAGCAGACGAAGAATCCCTAAAAAGAATAAAGGTTTGGACCAAAGATAAATGAACGCGGTGACTACATTCCAAGGATTAAGAATGACGAATTGTTGAGTTTTAACCACGACGAAGTTGTAGACAAATTCATTAAATCCCGGAGGCTAATATGGATAGGACATATTCTACGGATGGACCAGAGCAGAGCACAAAAGCTTTGTGCTGGCACCTCACCACTCTCCACAAGAAGTAGGGGTTGACCAAGAAAGCCAAAACCTACCTAACAAATTTAAAAATGTAAGTTTTACTACTTCATAGACTCCGTTAGAATTTCTAAAAATCTGCTTACCACCCCTATGAAGTGTAGATTTATAACTTTTGTTATAATTTTATTGCGTTATTGATAATAAAGAAATTTACGTAATTATGTGTTATTTGGTGGTAGATTGTAAGGAACCTCTGGCTTGTCCAGCACAACGGCTGGGATAACTCAGCGTTGTCTAGGATTTTTATCGCAACAAATTTCGCTGTGACGTTTTGTTAAATCATTAATTTTTCTATAATTAATTTTTCCCCGCAAGTGTTTCATACTTTAGGGCTCCACATAATCATTTGCCACTATTTTCTTCTATTTCCTTAAAATAAATTGTACCTTACTTCTGCGGACCCGCCTAACATTCCCACTTGAACACATACTATGGCAAATCGAAACGGCACTCTGCTTATCCTATCTCGGCCTTCAGACAGAGTCCACCATCCCCAATACGATCTCTGTTGTCTTCTCTACACTCTCACATACCATATACGTCTCCGACGCCATTCACGCGCTCCACTGAGACCGAGAGGTGACAATTCGCCCCTTCACAAGATAAACACAACAAAAAATCTGTTTAAAATTTTGAAATCACATAATTTCTACTCCTGTTCGTTCAGATCGCTCACCGCCAGGTTATATAATCCATGATCAAGATATCGCGTACTTAGCTTGTACGATTATTCACACATACAAAGACAATTAGTGTAACGCATAGTGCACATAATCTATAATAATGCAATAATATATTAATTTAATACAAAAGTTTAAACAAACATTTGTAGTCTATGTCAGGTTAATTTCAAGCTGTAATTAAATCGATATTAGAGCTCGTTGGAAATGCGTAATATGGCAAAAAGTTTTCAAACGAATTTATCGGTATAAAAAAGCCGGGCAACAAAAAATCGTGTAATCGTGCATAAAATTCTTTTGGATAAAATAATTGCTTGTCTATGTCAAATGATTTTCAAATCAGTATTAGTTCGATAGTAGAACTGGTTCGATTATGAGCTTAGTTCGATATTCGTAGTTATATGGCAAGCAACTTTAAGTAGTTCTTAATCGCTTGAACAAAAAGCTAAGTCATTATGTTACACAAGTTAACATCACTAATAAGCTGAACGCTACCATTAGTCACACGTTGTCTCAATTTTATATGAAACTTTTTAATTTATAATCTGCACATCGTGCTCAGAGTACAAATTTATATATTTTTTATTTCAAATTGCTTACCTTACAAGTGGTACTACATATACATGTGTATGTGTATGTGCATGTGCATGTGCATGTGTATGTATAATGCCGAGTTTGTTTCGGCTGTCAAAATTGACAAGATGACGTGCAGCCATAGCGTTGCCAGATCTATCAATTCTTTGTTGTCATTTGAACGCAACGATTTCAAGCACCTGGTCACTTTTGATTTAGCTGATGTCGTGGCTTCTTGTTAGTGAAATCTGTCGCAGGGACCGGTGAAAGAAATAAGCAGTAAATAAATAAGTTTAATAATTTACTAAGAACAAAACAAAAATGTACCGCCAATTACTCTCGGTTTGCCTTGTGGCACTTTTCTTTGTTAATTCCTATGCGAGCAGTTGCAGCAGTCCACAAGCTGAGATTACTGCCTTCAGCACTCAAGATGCCACAATCTTGACACAGTTGGCGCATATTGCTGAGTTTACGCTTCAATGTGGAAATGCGGCACAGCCAAACCTTTTTGCCGAGTTTCCCTGCGGAAAAGTGGTGCCTGTTGCCAAGGTTGGCAATAATAAATATCAGGTAACTAATTTTTAGTCTTGTTGGTACAGGGCCAGTTCTAAAGTTGACATTTTATGTTTTCAGGTAAGCTGGGTGGAGGACATTAAACGTGGCTCCAGCGGCAACATACAAGTGCGCCTTTTCGACGAGGATGGCTATGCAAATGTGCGAAAGGCACAGCGCGATGGCGATAAAGTCTCCTCAGTTAAATCGTTGTTGGACGTGTCAGTGCCCGCAAAAAGCGCCTACAAGGGACCCTGGATTAAGGCTGAGCTATTGGCTGCTTTTCTTATTGGCGGCGTTGCCTATTTCGCATTTACCACCAAGAGCAAAGTGCAGGCATAGAACTATATTAGTCAAGTCAACCCGCTCATACATAGAATAAATTCACTCATACCAGCAAACATTTTCTAGTTTTCGTAAGCGATTTCAACAATCGCAATTTTTGAAGCAATAAAGTTTCAAATTAAATCAAAGACATATGGTCACTAAATTTAAAATAAAAAGAGAAACAAATGTACGTTTTTAACTTATTGTTTATGGAGTTTTATTTTTTACGCTTTTATGTCAAATATGCAGCGAGTATTTAATGCCCAACAGCAGCCACAGCTAAGCTATTCGTGTTGGACTCCTCGTCTGATGATATATCGATCATGCTCTCTACTCGTGAAGGTGACATTACATATACAAAATGCTCGGTTGAGCCATCGGGCGCCATTGAAATCGGTGGCGGTGGTATCATGACCGAACCATCCTGCGGCGGTGGAGGTGGTGTATCAATGCTGCAATATTTCATATTCCCAGCTCCAGTTCCGTCTTCAGTGTGCGGCGCACCATTGCAATCGACGTTTTCCAGCTCCAGCTCAATGTCGCTAACAATACGCATGCAACGCATTTTGGCCAATGATTGGAATTTCATGGGCATAGCCCGTACCTGGCGTGCCAAGCTCAAAAAGAATAGCGTATTGGCGTCGAGATCACGATTGGCCTGCAGCACAGCGGCCACGTCCCAGTCGATAGATGAACGCGACCCATCACTCGTTTTGCGCGCTTTTGCTGCCGGAGGTTGTATACTTCCGGTTGTGCCAGCACTGCCGCCTGCAGTCGCTGAGCAGCTCAGATTAATAGCAGCCGTCTGTGGAGATGGTTGCACGCGCCTAACTTTTGAGCTGGGAGGCGGCTGCGTATTGATGGCAACATTATTTGCTGCAGCGCCGCTATTTAATCCGTGAAGACGACTAGAGTTATTGCCATTACCGTTCAAACAGTTAAGGCCATACCCCTGGTTTGTCAAATTTTGAAAAAACCCAAGCGGAGTCGAGGCAGCAGCTGCAGCGGCCGCGCTAAGCTCTTTTTTAAAGTTGTCGGCAGCAGCAAATAAGTGTGGTTCAATAATAAGACAACCCACGTTGCTAGCAGTACTGCATATGGGTGGTAGTGGCAATCCAACAGCTGCAGCAGCTGCTTTTAATGTGGCCAATGGAAACATTTGTTGAGCCGCTGCAGCCGCAGCACTGCCATTACCCGTTAAAGGCAGACCAGCCATGGGTAAATTAGCCAATGTGGTTAATGCTGCAACATTTTCTTTATTAACAGCTCCACCAAGTGGCATGGTGGGCAGCGGCAGGACTACTGCGCTATTATTGGCAGTACTTGTTGCTGGCGGTGTCTGTGCACTTAATGGAGCCACTGCTGCACAGTTGCTGTTGGTGAAGCTCCCGCTACCATTGCTGTTGGCATTGTGGCAGAGCGAACCATTGCCACCTGGTGAGATCATATTCAGCGCCGTGGAAGTGGCACTTGTGCTGGCAATAGCTGTCGAGCAAGTGCTTACTGTATGGGTGTTTAAAGTTGAACAACCTAGCGACACGTTCGTATTTGAAGCGGTCGATATTTTTAAGTCCTCGTCGGCGCCATTATTCACAGCTTTGGCCAACACTTGATAGCCAAAGTCGCATTCGGTGTCATCTTCGTCGTTAGATTTTCCATTGGCATTCAATGAATTTCTATTGTAAAATAAATAAAACTTTCGTTAGTTTTAACGCTCGACTCTATGAAGTTGTCACTCACCTGCCTGGACCTTGGTAAGGCTTTAGAAACTCCATATGATCAGCATGTGCCCAATACTGATATTTCTTTGAAGTTTTTGTTCCAACACGAAATGAGCGTAAATATTTTGTATAACTGTCCCGCAAGTTTTTCCATTTCCTTTTTGATGCTTCTGCAAGGAGAAAAGAGTTACTAAGTTTTTAAAATAGAAATAAAAACATGAACAGCTTTTTGCATCTTTGACGGCCTCCCCGCAGTGAAACACAGGGCCTTGGACATTGGAATGTACGTATATATACATATATAGAAAATTGTTCCGAAAGTCGGTTTATTTACATAATATAATATACATTCAATTTGTTAAACCTTAAAAAACAAATGATACCACTGAATATCAAGCCTTTGCGCAATAATTATTATTATTTGTTAGTCCCACACCGGCAATGCTCCTTACATTCTTTTAAACTTTTCGTCCCTCCTTTCACAGATTTGTAGTTTAAATTCACATTTTTTCTTTCTTGCATCCTGCATAACCTCTTTGAACATTCTTGGCCAATTGTGCATTGTTTTTGAACATCCTTGAGCACTTCTGTACTTTTTATAAGCCCAAAACGGTAAAATACCCAAGTATAAAAGTTGGATTCCAAAGTCTCCTATGATATGATCAAGATGTACCCATTTCCTCCTGTCCTGATTTGTGTTAGAGCAATGAACATTTCGTATAAAACTTATTAAGCAAATGTAAGCACATTAGTTTATGCTTTTTATACCAATGTTAAAATCAATTTCGGCACCCAAATAAATAAATTAGTTCAAATCGTTTAATTAGACTAGATTTTTGCACTAATTGTTTATTTGTTTCCCATCAAAGTACTATGATGAGTTTAATCAGAATCGGTTGATTATTTTACATACATCCCATAATGCAAATCAGTCGAAAAATACGTTTACTGTACAAGGTTTTTTTAATTTTCATTTTATGGATATTGTGGCCCAATTTTGTACTTACTCAAATACTGCGTTATCGTCATTTGGGTATATCATTCAGTTACCATAGAGAAACTCGTTAAAAAAACAACACAAAGTTGTGTAAAATTAAAAATTTTTTGAATTGAGTATAATATTACACGTTAACAATGTAATAACTCAAAGCGAATATAAAAATATAATTTTTTGATTAGGCCTGTTATGGTAGATTTATATTTCAAATGTGCTTCGTACGAGTGAAACGTTCAAGAGTGCGCGAGAACACCCGTATGTACAATTATGACCAAAATTTCTATTGTCTTATTTTTAAAGTTTTCACTTTTTACCATTCGTTACAAAGTCACCAAGTTCTTTATGCCAAAATAGAAATTATAACTCCGGACAACCATTGAATAGTCTTTGTCTTTCCGACAATCGCCATGAACTTAAGAGCTACGGATACCAAACTTTACGAGCTAGATGAAGACGATATACATATGTATGTATCTTGACTGCAGTAAAGTTCTGCGGTTATTAATTAGGCCTGTTACCATCTTCACAAGAAAGATGGCAGAGCTACGTGACAACATGCGTTAGGGTGTCAAAAATGTACAAATCGAAAAAATATGTTTCAATTTTACTACCTATTACCAATAGACTACTTCAATATGAGAATTTACATAATTATTGAATCATGTGGCCTAGTATAAGACAATATTAATAGATTATTGCCGCCACACACCAGTTAACATAGGACATTGTTTGTATTTAAATCATCTTAAGGTCCTTTCTAAATATAGTATGTATCTACGCTTAATAAGCGCCACTTTACGTTCCACAGTCTACGAAACGGCTGATGCATATTGCAAGCAAGATGCATTTGCATCTAGGTATTTAATTTAAGGATTAGATGGATTTATTATAGAGCATACTTATTTGTAATATACTCTTCAGTATTGCTCAATATTCAAACAACGGATGGTTTCCCTAAGTGAAATTTTAATTAACATCAAAACCTTGATCTGTACTTATGGTGTCAGACGCTCCTCGCGTCGTGGTAACATAGTCTGGACTGCTTTTAGTAGTTAAAAAAATATGTACATATACACAGACGCTGTACCGGCTCGGCAATGTCAACTTTCCTTAAATACACCTTTGTACTGCCGGGAACACATTTATACATACATACGTACAGTCATAAGGTACGTGTATACAGATGCAGAAGCAGGAACGTATACGTTACAGATTAAAACGCAACTTCCTTTAAAGGTTTACAATTTTGATAGAGCTGCAGTGCTTACCTACGGATAATCCAATTTCATCAGCAATTTGTGTCCAAACCTTCATTTTTACCTCAACGTTTTTATAGTCCGGATTGTGATTGTTATAGACCACATCATACTTTTTAACAATCTCAATAAAGTCGGATGTATTATCTGATGTTGTTGAAGACTCACTTATAGCCCGTGCCACTTTTAGTTCCTTCATAGTAGAATTTGTTTACGAGTTAGTTATTTTGATTTATCAACGTTGTTACTGTACGGTTTTAATGCAAAAACACACACATTTCTTGGATACACTAGTGACCAATGACCATTAACACTACCCACCACCCCTTTAGTTGGTTTTAGCAGGGTTTTCACTAGTTACATACATATGTACATCTATGTGTACATAGAAACAAATGGCGGTGCATACACACAGGCCATCATCATCATCATCAACATCATCATCAACACCATCATCATAGGAATGAACAATCGAGCGAACGAACGAGCGAGCTAGCGACGCAACCGTAGTATCCCCGTTTTATATGACCGCTCCGACAAAAGTTGGACACTTGAATGAGACGAGCGTACATAAGCTGCATGCATACAGCCCAACAACAGCAGCAGCAACGGCAGCCAACAGCGGCGCCAGCAAGCGACGTCGCCACAGCAGAAACAGCAGCAATAGCAGCAGGCTGGCTGGCTGCCTGGCTGGCGGGCTGGCCTGGTGGCGGGTTGGAGGGCAGGGAAGCACCAGTTAACGCAACAACAAAAAGCGGCCCCAACAGCAGCGCGGCTACCGACCTACCGACTCGTCCGTCGTTGTTGTCGTTATCGTCGTCGTCGTCGTCGTTGCTGTTGGAGGACGTGCAAAGAAGAACAAGAACGAACCAACCTCATCATCATCATCATAGCCATCGCCATCGTTGTTGTCGCTGTCGCTGTACAACAAAAACATCACCGGCAGCATGCACGCATACAAACACATACATAGTTGCACACACACACACACACACGCACACGAAAACGGCGCAGCTTGGCGCTCGCAATAAACGCGCAATGCCTGCGCCACGCCACACCACACCACATCACACCGCCTGCACCGTACACCAACGTCTATCTGTATGTACATACATACATACATATGTACGTATACGTGTATGTATGTTATCCGCCCACATAGTCCGCCCGCTCTCCGTTGCGCGGAGCGAAATGGCAGCAAGCAGTTGGCAGCCCAGTCCCACCACCACCGCCAACAACAAAAACAATTACTAAACTCAATTTCACGACTACGCTACATACACACACACATACGTATATATATATATATATACATATATACGGTACGGTATATACATACATATGTATGTATGTATGTAGGTATGTATATGCTCATGTTCGTCGCCATAGTCGTCCGTCGTCTCGTTGCGGCTGTCGCTGTTGCCGTCACCGTACCGTTGCCGTCCTCGCCGTTGACTCAAAACAAAAAAGTATGAAGTTGCTGCTGCTGCTGCTGTTGCCGCGCCACCATCATCGGCTCGTCGCTGTTTTTTTGTGCGCCTTACGTTCGCGGCTGCTGTTCGACCGCCACCCCCGCCCAACGTCGTTGCCATCATAACACTATGCACAAACGCTGGCAGCGAGCGTTTCTGCTATATACAAACGTTAGTATGTATGTATGTATGCACATGCATGTGATTGTTGTACATGCATACATGTACATATGTACATGTATGTATACATATGTGAAGGTATATATAGGCGGACGCACACATGTACATATGTATGTATGTACATGCACATGTATGTATGTATGTTTGCGCTATATACAATCAGACCGTCACATTCCGCTTGCATTTACCATTATGTAAAGGATATCAGGCAGTTTTAGCTTAATATCCTTCCAGATACATAACTGTTGCATTTGAATCCTTTACTCACTGTAACGCGCATACATACATATGTATGTATGTACATACCTGTGTACATACATACACATAAAGCTACGCATTGCAGATCAATTTTAATTTCAAGTTCAAGGTTATTACTTAATTCCGATGAAGAAATATACACACATAAATACACAAGGGCATATGTACATAGATACTGTACATTTGGATGGGGATTGTACGAGGTTGCATTACATTTGTATGTGTATGCTAAGCATTTGTATATACATATGTATCTGTATATACATGTATTTATACCTTATATAAAACATACAGACACATGCACATTTATGGGAAACTTCACATAATGTACATTACACACATATTGGCAATTCCAGGATCACGCATGCAACATTCGTACGTTTTTCGAGTCCAAAAGTTTAAAAAAAATTATATTTTCGTTGTAATATTATGAAACATTATATACTGTATGTATGTAAGTATAAACATAGTATGTACATATACACAGTAGATACGAAATAGGATACGTCTATTGAGACTATATAGACAATAAATCCACGATTTAATAGGCGACAAAAAATGTTTAGTCTTCAAAACGATACGAAATATTAAAAAATAATTGTTTTTTTTTTGTAACTAATATGAAACTTGTAGCTTTCCTAATCCATTTTGTTTTGTTTAGATCTATATGTATGTATGTACAGACCGTACATACATATGTACATAAATATAAATCTGAGTACGTACTATATGATTCACGTACAAATGCGAAATCATTTTTAACTCTTTTGCTTCATTAATTGCTTGAAATTGTTTTAAAAATATTTGAATACTTTGAGTTTTTGTAAAAAATAATTTTATATTTACATATGGACGCAATATACCGAAATTGCAATCTCTAGAGTTATGCGGAACGAATAAGTCAAATTAGAGGCTTGAACAAATCTGGTGTAAAACTACCTAAAGCCTCTCAAAATCCATAGAATCCAAATATCTTGAGTTTTCAGGGCAGCAATCATGGAAAATAAATTAAAAAACACAAATGGATTTTTGCTTTGGTTCATATTGTGTTGGAAATGTTAAAATTGAATCTTATATAAGAAATAAATGCATACATATATAAATTATGTGCAACCGACTTTTTTTTGTCTTAAATAATAAAATAAAAATAAAAAAAAATTAAATAAAAATTTTAATTTTTTTTCTGTTTCCTTTTGTCTATTTTAAAATATAAACATTTCATATAAACATTTTCTTTCTTCTCGCTTAATAGTGACAAAAATTCTGTCAAACAATTTGCGAATAAATTAACTTTGGAGTTACTTTTCGCCACTCCTTGCTGATTCTTTTTCTGTTTGTTTTTTTTTTTTCAGATCCGTGCCAAAGTATTATTGCTATTATTTTTATTTATGAATTCTTTTGTGCGGTAGTATCGCGAAAGTATGCGTTGTTCAAGATTCTGTAGGAGCTGTCTCTGACTTCTGGCTTTTGTTACGTAAATTTGTATTTTTTTTTTAATTTTGCAGGGAAGTGACAAGCAAGCCGTCAGCTTCACCCACGGTAATTTCCTGCGGCAGCATCTTACTATTATGTATGTATGTACTTGTGTATGTATGAATGTATGGCATATCCAGAAGTCCATCGATCCACGGCAGCAGCGGTCCGACCACAAGATAGTCGTATAACCCTAACCAAACGTCCCCCGATTAGCGGGCAATGACAAGAGTATAAACACCATCGCGTAGCGTTGCGCATACATGCAAACATACATACATAGGCGTGTGTGTGTGTGCATGGAGTTGTGACTAAAATTTCCTTGTTTACCAACAACATTTTTACTGTGGACGTAGCTTTTGGTATAACTTGGTACTTTCAGCCCACGGAGCAGCAAAGCCCAGTAAATACATTGGGTAGGAGCGTTTAGCGTCTAAGTCGTTGTTTTTGCATTTGTACTGAAGACTATAGCGAGGCTAAGATGGACTAGTGGCCTGTAACAGTTAAAGCCTTTACAATAGGGAGCTATGCCGCTTTCCGTCACCCACACCCAGCGTACTGGTGGAGCCGCATATACATACATATGTACTATGCTTATGTTCATCAATACTATGTGCTCTTTCATATGAATGTGCATACATACATATACACATGTAAGTATATAGGGTACATACATATACATACATACATGTATAATGTACATTCATAATTGCGTATTGTATGAATATTGATAAATATGTATATACATATGTATACATATGTATGTATTTATGTATGTTTCTGTATACATAAATATGTATTTATGTACATACATGCATAATCATAAATATGTGTACAAACATGTGTATAAAGCTTCAAGATATAGGCTATATGTACTATGTATGTTGGGTACCCATGTACTATCAAATGTATGTATGTATGTACATAAGTAAATTTGTTTTCGTATAAGCGTATATAAACGTATATGTATGTATTTATGTATATACATATGTATATAGTATGTACATACCGCTGGAGCGGGTGTTATATCTTTTTTATTTTCTTTCCCACTACATACATAAGTATTGTTTTAGCTAAGTTTCAGTCAGCAACGATAAAAGCGGCAACAGGAGCAGTAAACGCAAGCGGCAGTGAGACAGCTGACAAGGTTCTGCTTTTGCACGCCGCCCTCTTCTGTCGTCCTACCCTCATTTTTATCATCAAAAAACCCAGCGCTAGCGCAGAATCTCATTCGAACCTCTGTACCCTAATAGTCCACCAGGCTATCATCCCACCTACCCAACCATCGGCAGCAACGCAAACACCGCAGTTTGGTTGAGTTCGCTGAGAGTAACTTGAAGCCAGAGGCAACGTGAAGCATGCACACATTCAACCGTACATACATATGTACGTCCATATATATATACAAACGTAGTTCATCTGCTTGTGTGTGTGTGTGTGTGTGCGTGTATGCATGTTGCTGTGTGTGATTGTATACTACGAGCTGTTTGTTATTGTTGTTGTTCCTGCTTCTGCTACTGCGCTGCTGGTTCGCTGTCAATGCGAATAGCGGCCTAAAAAGCAACTACGAAACGCATCCCCACCAACGCCCCCACTGATGCAGTCACCGTTGGTGCTGCTGTTGTTGCTGTTATTGTTGTTACCATTTTACAAATCGATAAACAATGTCCTGGCTTTGTAGTATATAGGGAAATATGTACATACATATTGCACCCATACTATGTATTCATTATATACAAACGTATATGTATGTATGTATATAAATATGCATATATGTATGTATGTATAAATACATAGATCGTTAACAAAAAGAGGATCAATTTGTACAAATTGTTTGTATAATGTATATATGTATATATTTATACATATATATACACATACATACATATGTATGTGTACATGCATACATATTAACGTATGTATGAATACGAGTGTAAATACAGCAGGTGAATGTATGTATATACATCCAAACGTATGTTTGTATGTAGAAAATACGTACATATGTATACATATGTACATCAGTCAGGTTCTTGTACATGGGTATGCAGTTGGCCAATATATTTATCAATACATACAAACATATGTAAATACATACATACCTATGTATCAGACTGTTTTTGGGTTTTTTATGGAAAAGATTTGTACTGAGAGGACAAAATAGTTTCGTTTTTATACACACACATCTACATATACGTATGTATGTATATGTACATACATACATACATACATACATACATACATACATACATATGTATTTATTTGAATGATTTTCATAATTTCTTAGAATATCATAAACGCAATGTTTTGTCGAAGTGGACATCGAATGTACATACTGAAAATAAATTGTATTATTTACTTTCAATGTACATACATACATGCATAAATTTAAATGCCTTTTGTTTAACTTCATGGAATTTTAATTACATACATATGTATGTATGCATATATATGTACATACATATAATATGTATGCATATATATGTACATACATATATGTATCTATTTAATAGAAAATAGATAATAACAAAAATATATGTACTATGTATGTATTTATTCGCATTTTTTTATCGGAGACTAAATCTAAAATATGCATGTGCATGGTTAAAAATTTTCTCGGGTATGGCGCTCTCTTACATTGGCGACCTGAACGGCAGGACAGTTTGGACGTAACGGAACACAGGACTTCTTTGCAAACTGAAAAAGTCGCACAAGTTGAACTTTAAATATGAGAAACATATTTAAAAAAATTTACATGAAAGAGGCTTATATCTCTATATTACATAATTTTTTAACAATAAATAAAAAATCATCATTTACTTAAATGTATTTTTATGAGTCAGTAAACATAGTGTTTGCCTAGTCGAAAAATAAACGTAATTATGAAATCTGTCGCAAAACAATTATCTACATATTAAATTAAATTAAATCTCTATATTACGTAATTTTTTAACAATAAAAATATAAAATAAAATCACCAATTACATAAATGTATTTTGCAATTATAGATCACACATCAGAAATGTTAAGTCCCTTTAATGTAAATATTTTTAAATATGCAAAGAGGTCCTGTGTTCGATTACGTCCAAACTCATAGAATTTTTAGCAATAATAGTTCCGTTTTTTCGATATGATGTTCATTTGCAAAATGAAATCTGAGCGTAGGATGACATTTCACCAGATTTGGAACATTCGTACCACTTGCTAAGTGCGAATTTTGCAATAGAAATAAACTCATAAAATCCAAAAGATCACAAAATATAGAAAGCAACTAACAACTAAAAACACATTTTTATATGACATCTTAAAAAAAAACACAAAAATAAATGATAAATAAACTAAGATACTATTGGAAGGACATTCAAAGGCAATAAAGGCAACAACAAATAGATATTTTTATTATTAAAGACCAAGAAATCGGAATAAAACAATCTAACATAAAAAGTCGATATTCTCGGGTCCGGCTTATCATTTGCTTTTGTGAATACGCCAAAAAAATCAGGAATCGTAAGATGTACATACATGCAAATTTTTCATTTTAGATGCATTATAATGTGGATAAATGCAAGTTCATTTAGTGCTTCTTCTTCCCGCTACTCATGTTGATTAGGCATTATTAATAAAAAATAAGCAAAGTTTATTTTGATACTTATATGATTATATCCGCTTATGAGGCTTACGACAATGAAAATTAAATTTGTCAAAACAAAAAAAAGGTCTCAAAATTTTATTTACCAAAATTAATATAATAATACCCATCCTAACATTGAATCTTCTAAAAGAATGTGCCTGTGAACTGTAAAATACTTGTAATTTATAAATCGTCAACGTTTTTGAAAAAAATATGAGTGGCTTGATCTTTAAAGCATTAAAAATAGAATAAACCCCTCTTAAAATTGTCTACACCCAAAATTACTTTAACACAATAATAATGAAAGATATCTAATGATAATAGTAATTTTAATTTCCTTATGACTATTAAATATGACAAATTTAGCTGAAGCTATTTATCTCATCTGCTATAAAAAATAATTGCCTTTCGATAGATTTGATAATTACGTTGTTTATTTTTCGACTAGGCAAACATACTATGTTTAGCATTTTCAAATCGTCCAACATACGGACTTCGATGTTTGATAGGGGGGCTTCGTTGTAAACCAATCAACTTATCCCCACCTCGAGCGGCAAACTAATGCTGAAATTTAGAATATACAAAGCTTTTGTTCATGATTTTTAATGTTTTTATCTTTGTTCAAATATGTGATGGAACTTCGTGCTCGCGTCAAAGGAGATATAATCCAATGTTATGCGTTCCATTTTTGTAGTCTGCTTTTCTAAAAGGTCATATACTATTCATTGCCTAAATGTTTCCACATCCTTTGCATTATGTTTGAGCTGAATTTGCTGAAACAGCAATTGCACCAATATAATCACGTAATTTGCAATACCATTAAATACCTAAAAGATATAAGTATTATAATAATCAGTTCAAATACGAAAGACAATGTAAAATATGAATTTTGATTTTATTACAGACGTCATAAAACCTACCACGTAAATCAGGAATGTATTGCAAGGTCTACCGGCACCAATATTTGCGGTAACATTATTGTGCAACATCCAATGTTGAAACTGTTGCACTTGAAAGCGCACCCTCGGTTGATAAGAAAAATGTTTTTCAAACTTGTTTAATAAATTTTGGCAGTTTCTTTTCTATGTAAAATCGTCAAAGGTTAAACATTTTTTTATAAGGATTACGGAAAAAACTTGTACTTACCTCCCGTTGGAGCATGTGGCCATAAGAGCAAGTAATAATTACTTTGTAAGCATGAATGAGCAGCAGCATAGTTATAAAAACATATTCTTTAGCAGTATGTCCGGTTTCGAGCAACTTTTGACAAACGACGTATACGTAACATGTCATTATGGTAAAGTCATAGAAAAAACCAGCGGCGCTGACAAATCCGAATACTGCATTCATTTCAGAAAGAATGTAAGAACATTTTTTGGTAAATCCAAATAGTTTTTGAAGTCGTAGCAGCTGTTCAGTTTGCGACATCCGAGCATTCTGCATAGAGAGCTGATTTAACAATTTTATAATTAAACGATATCGTAAACGGATATAGTCAATTAACGCTATGTACATGAACCCAACTACGCCAAGGGTCGCTGTAAGTATGCTGTATGTAATCGCTAAAATCAGGGAGGACATTAAGCCACATTTACAGTGGGCAGTGTTAAAAATAAAAACTAGAGAAACCGTAAGGAATGCTATTGTTAGTAGAACACTTCCATAGGCGTATTTCCGACGTAGCTTATGGTAATGCCAGTTTACATTTGGAAATTGTACCGATATGTCAAAATCCAAACGTTGCATGCTACGCAACAGGGCTATGTGGCGTCCACGTCGCAGGTCCATTGAAATGCAGTACTCGATGTAGGTAACAGTGCATGAGAAGCACTCCCATGCGAATATAACTTTCACAACAGGTGTAAGATTGGCGAACATAGCCAGTGACATTTCATCGTTAATCAACTTGGTAGTCACTCCCACTAAAAAGCCAAATATACAAAAAACGCGTGAAATTAGAGCAACGGCGACGCTTTTGATTGTTGACTTGGGTCCGCCATCCTCCATGCTATGAAGACGGAAGGTAATGACACCCCAATAAAAAAACATTTGGTATAAATAACTATAGCAAAATAGTATTCCTTTTTCCATTATTTAAATAGTTTGTTTTACTTTTTATCCGCACAATTGGTACCAGGGGTCTCAACTCCCAGAACAGTTATATGCCAAAGACAATAAAGTTCGGTTTATATTATTAATTACTGATTCTGCGATAGACACGTTAAGCTGAAAGGAAGTAATTTGGTTGATGTCAAACCCGCGTGTTCATTAATCAATTTGGATATGTGGTCAGGAATGAGGCTCTTTTCACATTATGGGTTTCGTACATTTTATTTCAAGGAAGAAATTCAGTTTTATTTTGCCACATCTTAATTTTTTATTTGCGTTTAAAAGTTGTTTTAACTACTTAAGGAAAACGTACGAGCATTAAATCGACGTCTGCTTGCAAACAATTCGATGTTTTAACATTACTTTTTTATAATTTGTAAAAGGAATAAGCTGAAGATTCTTTTCAAGATCGGCGTTCCTTTTTATCATTAGTAGCACCGCCGTTGGTATAAGCATGATGGTTATGGTTGTTATGTTGATGTTCAACCTTTTTACGTCGCAGTTTCTTTTGAAGAACATGTGCATCCGCTGGTTCAATTCGTTTGTAGTATTGTTCTTTGGTATCCACAATTTCAAATCCAAATTTCTTGTAAAACTCAATAGCTCCATCATTGTTTATTTGCACATGCCTGTTATACACAAAAAGGGATAATTAAGTAACATTTTCCATGAACTCAATTTTACTCACAAAAAAATGCTGTCAAAATATCCATCTTTTTCTGCATAGTTCAGAATATGTTCGAACATGACAGTACCAATTCCAAGACGACGATATGGTGATAAACAGCCTAATGTCATGATGTACAGGCGACGTTGATTTTCAGTGGTATCAATCCTACAGCACACTGCGCCAACAACGATGTCATTATAATACGCCAACTTTGCCAATTCACCAGCTTCAAGCACATCCACGTAGAATTTGTCATTGTACGATACGGGGAAAACAACCGTATTTAATTTTTTCAACTGTTTTATATTATGCGGCGTTACGTCGCCTAATTCAATACTTGATCTGCAATTTAAAAGCATCCAAAATTAACACACGCGCAAATGTGAGCATGCATACAATTACGTTCGAACGCAGGTACAATGTTTAAGGTTATGAATTTTACACATCGTTGCTGTCAGGCTTAAAGTACTTACCTGGTCATACTGTCCTTCAAAGTTCTTAAGCACTCTTGCTTGTTTAAATAATTATGATGTTAATTTATTAAATAGTTAAACACTTTTGTTTTAACTACAGCTGTTTGCATATACTTCAGACTAGAGCTGAAATTATGGAAATAAATTATATCGATTATTAAGACTTGGTGGTTGTAATTAGTATCGATATTTTTTAACACGGTTCTTCGCGGGGATAATTTTTAAATCATCAATCCAACGGCAAAATGCAACTGTTTCGAATTTTCAATGTCAATAAATATATTGTAATTTTTTTTTATATGAATGTCATAATTTATTCTACTACTTAAACTCGGGCGAGCAAAGCGATAATAATTGATAACAAATCAACAATATAGTCGGAAAACTCGATTGCATACCTCAAATGTATCGAAATCGATGTTACAAAAGTTGATAAGTCTAGTTGAGGTTTTGTTTACATGCACCAATGTTATTAAATTAATTATTTAAAGCTTTAAAAGTAGAATATTGTATTTTGAAGTCACCAGTTGCTGTCACTTATCCCTCGCCACTATTAAGTGTAAAAAATTGTCATATGCATTCATAAAATCGTTTCCCGCGTTTTTCTGTGTCCCACTGTTTTTGCTACATCGCTTCAGCGTAACATGTCAGAAAATCAAGGAATTTCCTGCAAGTATGGTATATAAAGTTTTTGATCAAATGCCTTTAAATAAGTAATTTTATTAGCAGCAGTTCTCCACCAGTATCTTTTGCTCTGTTCAAAAGGGTTATACAAAATCTACCAGACATTGCGTTTGCTGTACAGCATGATGGAATTGCTGGATGTTCTATTAAAACATTGGACGATTGTGCAAAGTGGTATTATATGGCATTTTATGGTCCTGATGCTCTAGCAATACGCTCACGGTACGAATATAAACTAAATTCATGTCCCTTAGCGATAAGGTGTAAAATTATGCAGCTGCCACAAGCGATTTCAAAGAATGAGTTCAAGCCACAAATAGATAATGCTTTATTGTCTGAGGAACCCGCGATTGTGACAACCAAGGAGGGGTAGGTGTTTTTTTTATTTGCATTTATTGAAAAATTCTTTTATGTGACTTACTTAATAGCCGCATATACATATTAACATAATACATATTATTATGATAGATTACACTTTTTTACACTAAAATGCTTGCAATAACTAAGATAAAGCGAAAATCCTATCTTTCACGTATCTTACAAACACACCACGTTAAGCTATGGCTTATTTAAATTTGATTGGATTTAATTTTTCCAGCGTATCTTTAGTAGGATCTCAAGAGACGGAAAACACCACACTTACTGGGCATCGTCTTTTGCAAACCGAAGAAATACAAAATACTCCCAATGAACAACTGGATAATGATAGGTATGATTTGGAACCGCCGCACAAATTTAAAGTATTAAATAGTAAAGAGTGCATTTTTCTTTTAGTTTTTTTGTTTCTTTCGAAGATTTTGAACAAAATATTGAGAATCTTTACCAAATTGCTTGGCATCGAAAGCTTTATGATCCTGATTATTCGAGTAAAGAATTTGAACAGTGCGCATATGACTGTTACATAGACTTCTATGTTAACCCCGCAATTCGTGACAAATACTCATTTAAAATTAGCTCTTCATGTCCGTCAAAAATTAAAGAAAATATTCTGCGAGTCCCAAACGCAATTAATTTTTTGCAACATACCTCTCAGGAGGAGAATAGACCGAGATTTGATGGGACAATTTCAAACATTACGGAAGTTGTAGAACATATTGGCAGGTGTGTTAAATAATTGTGTTAGCTAATAATCACCATAATACATATACTTTTTTTTCAGGGAAGGCAGTTACAAGTTTCCTGTTTCTTTTGATACATTTAGAGAGTACATTAATTACAGCGATCTCATTACTTCAATTATTCAATCAGTTACTCACGATGATGTGGAAAGATCCGAAATCGCTCGTGATGCTAAAAAATGTAACAAACTATTTAAACGTTACTATCATTCATTTTACGTAATTTTCGATACTCGCAAGAAGTATGCCTACCGATTTAATACCCAAAATAAAGCGGATTTGAGAAAACTATTGTCCTATGCAGAGCCATTGGATGACATTGCCAAACAAAAGATGCGAGAAAATACTATTGTCGAAAAAATCGATAAGAAAAACAATATACTTGAATCCTTGCCTCCAGATCAACCTTTAGATAAATGGTAAATGTAAAATAAAATAATGAATTTTCTTCTAATTAAAGTCAATTTCAGCAGCTTACCCGTAAGCTTTAATGTTTTTAGTCGGCACATAAGTAATTTATCCGAAATTGTTGAACAAATGTTGTGCTCTTACGAACACAGAGGTAAATCTAAAGAAATGTGCGCAAAGGAGTATTATAAGGATTTCTATACCAACGCCGATGTACGCAAAAAATATAATTTCCAATTGACACCTTGTCCAGCGAAAATGCGTAACAAGTTATTAGGTTTTGGTGAAAAAAAGTCCTCATGCGTCACTCTTGTTGGAGACACTGGCCAAACTCAAAACATAGAAAATATAAATTTAACGAAGTCAAGTGTTGAAATATTACAATTTCGTGATTGTAATGGTGTTCCAGAAGATAGCGAAGTTACTGAAGTTATCGAAAATGTGGGCAAGTAAGTTTAACATATATAATTTTATGGGAAAATTAAAATAAATAAAAATTTATTAATTTTTGTATATTTACAGACACGGTCAATATAGGTTTCCTGTATCATATAATGTCTTCAAAAACTACATTAATTATAACGAGCTAATACGACCAATTGTAGCTGCTACTACAGAAAGCGAAAAAGAATTAGATGCTATACTAAAAAATCCGAAAAAATGTCGAATAATTTTTAAACGCTACTATCATTCATTTTATGTCGTCGCGGATGTTCGACAAAAATTTCGATATTCCTTTAAGGCTACAAAAGCAGAGTTCCTTGAAAAGTTGACAAGTTTTGCTGAACCGTTGGATGAAATTGCCAAACGAAAGATGTGTTTGCTTCAATCAAATGAAGGTGCCGCTAAACCCAAAGAAAATGTTACTTCAGACCAATGGTAAATATATATTTAGTATAGTTTACTACTGTTTTTATTAATAAAAATCGTTAATTTCAGCACTTTACCTGTTAGTTTTGATACTTTTAAACGTAACATAATTAATTTGCCCAACATTGTAAGCCAGATGTTGCAGTCACAAAAATTTGAAGGGAAAACCTCAGAAGAATGTGCTAGAGCATATTATGAAGGATTTTATTTAACTCCCGAGATACGCAGAAGCTATGCGTTTGAGCTTAAGCCAGGCCCTGCCAGTTTGCACAACAAAATTACATCTCTACCAGTAAATATTGTCAACAACGAAACAGAATCAATTCAATCTGAAGTTGTGGACGTTTCTCCTAGTAATAATGATAAACAAAAAAACCAGCTTATCGAGAGTCAACAAATTTTTATACCTTTAAGAGGAATAACCTATGAATTTCCCATTTCTTGTCAAACTTTTGCACGATACATTAATTATGATCAACTGCTGAATGAACTTATTAACGTTTGGAAAATGAAAAAGTCTATCGAAGTTATAAGTAATGAACGACTTTTTCGACGCTTTTATTATGCATTCTATACCGATGAGAAATCGCGTAAAAAGTTTAATTTCAATTTTAATAAAGCGCCACCGGAGTTAAAGGAAAAGCTATTTCAGTTTGCTAAGCCAATTATCCAAACAATTACCGTACAATCTATTCAAGGGACTCTTCCGCATGTCATAACAGAATCTGCTTCTGTAATAAAGCAACAAAAACAAGATGATCCGCCGCCGCCTACTGAGGTACACCAGATAGCAACATGCCCATTAATAAGTAATTTGGAGTTAACCGCAGTTGCAGAGGCACCTAAAGCTACTGCCAATGAATTGCTTCCGTCACACGTTTCATATCCATTAGCAAATAATTTTAAACCGCCTATATCATTTAATACTTTCTCGAATTTATTTTATCTGGATGATATTATTAAACAAATGTTAAAGGACCCGCAGTATGCACACTTAACTGAACAACAATGCGCATTTTTCTATTATGAAGCTTTTTATAAAATGCCTCAGATTCGCGAAAGATATCAATTTAGAATGAAGCCATGCCCAGTTGCTTTGCGTGATAAAGTGCTTCAATTGCGAAGCGTTTGTGCAATAGACAAAAACACACCTGCCTTACAAAAGCAATTAGAGAATTTGGAACCTAAGGAATTATGTGAACGAGTTTCGACAATAAACCGGCAAGAAGTGAATACAACTAGCAAAGAAAAAGCTGAGCTATTTAGCACTCGAAGAAATGTATTTAAAAGGTGCGCTTCTAAAATATTTCCTTTGCAAACAATATATACTTAAATGCATCTTTTTAGAATGCCCAAGCAGAACCTTACAATTTACTTCCCAAATGACTTGCCTAAATATATATCATCTAATGTTACTTGCCCAAAGAAACGGGCCCTTGTGGAGCAGCGTTTTCTGAGCTTATCTGTTAATCAACACATTATGACTGCCTCCAACGAACTGCTCGAACAAGTCAATTCGTTTTTTTTCAACATTCGTTTGGTAAGCAATATTTTTGTTTTTAGGCCATTTGACGTTACATAATGAGACTAATTATTATTATTATAATTTACAGAGAGACCGTTTTGACGAATTAATTTATAAATGCATGGGCTTGAATCAAGATATATGGCTTATGCTTTCTAAAATGAGTTATGATGAGTTTAAGCTCAACACGGGCATACATAATGCAGAAGAGCTTTATAAGTACGATAGTATATTGGCTCAGTGCTATCGATACACTATTGAAGAAGGATATTGGCCTCTAAACTGTTACATAAAAATAGAACATTTTCGGCAACTGTTACAATATAAAAACATCAAATTGAAGACTTTCGATCTGCAATTTTTATCACCAAAACTATTTCACTGGAGTAATCTGCTAATGTTCACTGACTTTGATCAAATTGTCGAGTCGAGTTTTTATAAACGCAAACAAAAAGAAATTTCTGAAATTACAACCTTGCATATAGAAAGTGCTAATTTGTATAATCTCTGTTGGTTGCACAATAAATGGATATACCAAGTTCCAATAGTCACAGAGGAAATCTCTTGTTTTCCAGGTTTGTATATGAGATTTTATGCCATTTTAAATTATAAAGCTGAATTCTTTTAAGAACACCATGAGTTTATGGTGGTTGATGAAAACTTAGAACACACCCGGCTTAATCCGTGTAAGTAAAATTATTGATATATTTGTAAACAAAACCGAATAGTTTTTTAATTTATTTCTTTTATCCAATAAAGCTGTTGATTCGGAGGCTCGTCAAACTATTATAGACAATCTTTATGAATGTCAAATCTCAAAGGAAGATGAGCAGATCCATACAGGTAAATTATTATTAAAATGTCATCCAATCAAACGTATGTATTGCTTCAGTAATGTTACTGATTTAGTTGCAGAAAAACGGTAAGGGTTATGTCAAAGTCGTGATCTTTTACTAATGAAATGTACGAAGCGACAACAGTCATACGTCTCAGCATGTTGTATCAAAATTTTTTAAATTTGAAAGGATTTGTCAGATTTTAAATTTACACAGTATGTCTATGCGAAAATTGGGTTTATATATTCTCCTAATTTCGCCATTGGCCTTTTGCGAAAATGTTATTATTAAAGTATGAAATATTTAAGACCTTGTAAATGATTAGGTTTTTTTTTCAGTTTTATTTCTTTTAATTGATTGACAGACTTTTTTTCATTTGTAAATTTTAGTGTCAAGCGATAGCGATGGGAGTCCAGATACCATTCATATAAATTCTCAATCACCGCCAGTAACACAGTGTGATGCAATAGATTTGCCAACTTATTCGCCGAAACATGTTAGTTTTGTTGACATAAATGACGTGTGCCCTGCTTCATGTACTCAGCAAACCCAGACCGATCCACTTATGCAAACTATATTAATTGATTCACAGACAGAAAAGGGGCTGAGGCAAATCAAATGCGAGCAAACAGTTAACTTTCTCGACAAATTACGCTTTGTTTTGGATAGCAGCCAAAGCGACGAATTTAAATGTGAAAAGATACATACCGAAGAATTAATAATAAATGTAGATAAAGATGAGACTGAGAATGATCCAGAATTGAAATGTTTTGATTTATCTCCAACAACTACGAATCAGAATCAGACGGTAATAAAAAGCTATAAACGCAATTTGGAGCTGGATAGTTCAGATGCAACTGAAAATTTTGATTTCAATAATCATATAGAAGTGGAGACAGTAATAAATCCAATTACGCATCCTATGAAAGAATATAATGAGAAAATGAGAATTTTAAATAAAAATTTTGCAAACTGCAGTACCAAAACGCTTGCAACAAAAGGACACAATATACTTAATAAAAAGATACGGCAGATGACAGAAGGTATTCAGGTTAAACACGGATTTCGTTCATTACCAATTAACGCTGTTGTCCGAATTGAATCCGATGCCAAAAAAATTGTACAAAATAATGATCAATTCGAAATGATGCAATGTGAAAAACGTCTTGTGAGTGAGGAACAGGAATTGCAGCAGGACATAAAGCAAAACCAACAAGAATCTCAACAGATCGACCAGCCGATCACCATCACGGCATCACAAGCTTTGGCTTCCGATAATACGCTTTTTAACTCAACAGAGCTGCAGACTGCAATAATCACACCAACTGAGCCCAAACGTAAGGTAATTGATGATACACCTTTTAAAAATAAGATCCCTTGTTTAACATTGAGGTCACAATTATCAAAAAATGTCGTTTTTCGAAAAATAGAGAAATATCTTTATATTAATTCTCTTACGCCTCTACTCATTAGTAACTATGGCATCACAAGCAATGCGCTTGGGCAGACATATCAGCAGGGAACTATCGTAGCAATGGGAGGACGCTGTAATGTATTTGGTTCGTTATTAAAAGCTCTATTTCCTTATTGTAAGCGGCGTCTCTTAACTGATTTGGAATGGTTGATGCAAGATTTAGGCGAGTATTACTACAACTTTCACGAAAATATGTCCAACGATAAATTGCTAGACGTACGATTGAGAGTCCTGCACATATTTATGGAATTAGCACCTCGATTTGCCAACTTTCGTCTGCAGTTTGAGGACGACACGAAGGAGTGGGCAGCATGTAGCGAAATCAAAGAATATGACTATGTAACAACACAGCCCAAGCGCAACTCCGACTTGCTGGTAGCACTAAGGCCAGATATATTAAATCACATAAAGGAACACAATAAACAACTCCAATTTGGTTAATTTCGTGACATATATCTGGTATAATCTGGTATATTCGTTTAAATGATTAAATATTTTACTTGAATCCAATCGGTTTTCATGTTTTGACGCGTCTTTGCAGGTTGTACATCTCTTTTACGCTACGATTTGATGTTAAAATTTCGGTTTGAACATAAATTAAAATAAATCCGTTAAAACGTTATTTAAGTGTAATTTATTCGTATGGGCATATTTTATAGGAACTCTTAGAATTGTATAAATCGTGAAATGTATTTTTATGCCTTTCGCATTTAGCAATTTGCTGCAATTCTGACATGTGAAAAAAAATTATAGTTTAACTAATGAAAATGTTATAAAAAGCATTTAAATATCGATCAACTTAGTGCTTTTAAAAGCATTATAAGTGTAATTTTTTTGTTAATTAACAATTTTAATACTATTATTTATGGTTTATACATGTATGTACATAAACATATAGACAATTTAGTATGATTATTATTATTAAAGATGGGTTAAATTATTGTAGAACGCCTTTTTGGTACCCTGTGCAACATTTTTGCAATTAAATGAGTAATATTACTTAAGTATTTTTAAGCATGTTTGCTGAGTATGATATATACAGTCTGTCAAGAAAGTGTTTACACATTGAAAAATATTTGTATTTTTTGACTTTCAATGTAAATATAAAAGCCTTTTGTTTAAATTCATGCAATTTTTTTGATGCACATCTATTTGTTTATATGTTTTTTATTAATATGTAAAAAAATAATTACAAAATTATCTACACTTAGCGAGAAAATCAACAAAATCTAATTAATCATAAATGCGATGCTGTCAAGAAAGCGTTTACACAAAATACTTAAGCTATCTTAAAATTAATGTTTACAACAAATATTGATTAATTTATGTAAATTTAATTAATTGCATGCCCTTCCTTTGGTTTAATAACACATTGTGGGCGTTTTTCCATTGAAAAAATTAGCTTTTTAAGGTCATATTTCTCTGGGGCTTTGCGGCACTCTTTTAGAATAACAGCTTTCAGTGCTGCTCGGTTATTAAGCGACCTTTTTGCCACTTTTTTCTTTGCGGGCCTACAAATTTCAATTGGGTTCAAGTCAGGGCTCTGAGGTGGTATATTGATGACCTTGCTGCACTTGTAAAGGAACCAGTTCCTCCAATTAAACGCCATATGCGTAGGGTCATTGTCTTGATAAAATTTGAAATCAAGCTTATTGTTGCTATAAAATCCTAATTTTTGGGGCCTCGATCTTAAATTCAATTTAAAAAACACTAAATATTGTGCTATTTTTATAGTATTTTCTAAAAATTCCTCTGTGGAAGCTTTGTCATATAGTTATCCGATTTAAGTGCCGAATTTGGACTTGAAAGTATATTTTAAGCTATACGAATGTTTTGCTTACCTGCAATCAATTGTCCCAGCAACACTTATTATACAAGGGAAATGATATATTCACCAGCACCTTGACGTAGAAACGGTTACAGAAGTATTAATCAAAAAATCGTTTAAGTACACAGTGTGATATGGAATGGAATTCCCACCAAGACGACTTAAGCGTAAAATACCATCAAATTTGTTTTGAATATTAATATAACATCAATTGTATCTTCGAAAAAGACAACTCTGTATAATATTAAATATATATATATATTCCATTCCATTCGCACCCGCACGTGCTATATTTCTATTGTCCCTCCCGATGGTGTGTCCAAACCATCTATATTTTCCGCTCGATATGTCGCTTTTAATGCCCCGTTGCTAGATACTCCCCATAACCTCGCATTGGATATAGTTCTGGACCAGATTTCTTAAGATATTATTTGTCGTATGTCAGGTTTCGCTTCCATATAAAAGAACGGTTTTGACACATGCAACATCGATTTTCAATTTTGTTGACTTACTTATAAGCTCTCCATACGCGGGATAGTGTGGCGTACGCACGTTAAGCTTTTTGCTTTTTTTGCAGACGACCTTCAAATTTTTACACGTTTTAAAGAGTACAGTCGCTAATTAGATGCGGAGTCTGATTCCTGGCATTGACTTGCATGGCCTTTGAATTGTCAACATTTGCTTTTAAGCCGGTTGTTGCGGAGACAGCTGCCATTATAAACTCAAGTTTAATAAACACATTTACAACATTGTAAATAAAACTCGAGGGGTTCTTGCATTTATTAAGCGGTGGTCAAAAGAATTTAATGACCCGTGTACTACCAAATTGCTGTAAGTTTCGCTTGTCCGCCAAATTTTGGAATACTGCTCCGGCTTTTGGAACCCTCAGTACCAACACTATCAAGAGTTGATTGAGTCCGTTCAAAAACAATTTTTAATACTTGCTCTTCCGGTATTAAACTATGATCCCAACATTCGTTTGTCATCCTATACATGCAGACTTCGCCTTATAAAATTACCTTCCCTAAGTGATCGTAGAATATGCCACGGCGTGCTATTTTTGCATAAGCTTTTACTCGGTCTCATTGACCCTAACACACTTCTTAATAATATTTCTTTCACCAATCCTTCCAGACTAACTCGCAATTTTCGACCTACAGCATTAACTTTTTGTAGAACTAATTATGCGTTACACGATCCTTTTCGTGACCTAAGCTTAAATTATAACAACATCTATGATTTCGTCTCCTTTGAACGGTCTATCTAATTCATTTCTTATCTATCCTATCTTATCTTGATTCCACAAATCGAGCTTCTTTGACCAATCATGAACTATAAAAACCCATCTTGGTCAACGTTGTTCTTTGGCTGCCCTATTTGGAAAATATGTTTAAATTTATATGCTTCTTTCTGCTTTCATCTTTTACATTGTAAATCCAAGTTCCTGGCTAGCCCCAGATGTGAGACGGTGCACATCTATAAAAAACTCACCCATCAAGCTAGTAATACGGATTAGTTGTATTATATTTTTTCCTCGTTATCATTTATTATTTCATAATTTTAGAATGTTTAACTTGTCTAATCCTAAGGTCAACTGGACTTAGCTGTACCCTTACATATTAATAAATAAATAAATAAAGAGCTTTCGGCATGTCTTGCAACATCAAGAGCTTCGGCTATGCGACTCAATATGACAATATGAAAAACTTTTGTTATAGCGGAAAGCAATGCAATACCCCCCAGTTTGAACATTTCCATTTATCGCCTTTCTTGGGAAGCTTAATAATTATTGACTCTTCAAGTTCAGCTGGCAGCGTTTAGTCTTCCCATATGCGCCGAAAAAGAGGTAGTAGATCATTCTTTGATGCCGCATTCTCAGCTTCTTGGCGAAAATCGTCAAAATACTTTTTCCGATCCCATTTTATTTTTTTCTTTATGCGCCTACAAAGCTCTCTGTATTTGGATTGGAACTGTGCTTTCTGTCGAGTATTGTGTGAACCCACCAGTTGGCCATTCACAGTTCTGAGTTCCTCGATTGAACTCCATGTATTTATTGAGATCCACTCTTTTGCTTTTGGCCTTACGTGGCCTAAGGATAGATTGCATATGTCTTGCAGTCCTTGTTTAATGTTCACCAGCTTCGTTTGTTGCGAACGTTGTTAAAAAATTTACGACTCGCACATATGTGGTCTATTTGGGATGTAGTATCGCCTCCTGGCGATTCCCATGAGCATTTATGGGTTGTCTTATGCGGAAAGAAAGATCCTCTAACTTTGAAATTGTGGGAACTACAAACTTCAAAAGGCAACTCGCCATTTTCAGTGCGCCGACCTAGTGCGTGCTTGCTCAATATGGGATCGTAGTTCGAGTTGTCAGGCCCAAGTTGTGCGTTAGTATATTGTAGTGCAGCTTTGGGCCCTACTTAAATAAATGTCTTTATAAACAGTTTAAAATACTATTTTAAGAATATTCCTTAATAATGGATAATATTGGACCCTTATCTTTAAAAACATTAATATTATAATTTTTAAAATATACATTAGCGTTTATGGTATCTGAGATGGAGGTGTGTAAACAGACTGACGAGGCTAAATAGCTGAAGTAATATATTTTGGTCGAAAGGACTGGGGGTCTACCGTGCTGTATTCGCTGAGGGTGCATTTTTTGTATTTTCGGCCTCAAGTACTATTTGAATTTACTTTTGTCACCCTTAAAGAAATGCGTTATGCAAATTAAGCATCTTGGTATGGTCGGCATCTACTTAGGTAACTTTCAAATTGAAATCATTAGCGAAATAAGCA
This sequence comes from Chymomyza procnemis, assembly GCA_035046065.1. Taxonomy (NCBI): domain Eukaryota; kingdom Metazoa; phylum Arthropoda; class Insecta; order Diptera; family Drosophilidae; genus Chymomyza; species Chymomyza procnemis. The sequence continues at coordinate 452,131 of JAWNOJ010000023.1, read as the reverse complement.
GGAAATTAAAATGCAACATTCCTTAATATGCATAATTAGAGTCTTTCGAATATTTATTATTATTATTATTATTATTATTATTATTATTATTATTATTATTATTATTATTATTATTATTATTATTATTATTATTATTATTATTATTATTATTATTATTATTATTATTATTAATATGGGGTACAACTAAGTTCAGTTGACCATAAGATTTAACAAGTTAAAAATTTGAAGATTAAGAAATATTAAATTAAAATGGGAAATATTTAATATAAAACTAATCCGTATCCCTAGCCTGATGGGTAAATTTTTTATAGATATGCTTCGGCTTACACCTGGTGCCATGAATTGGATAGACCGTGCAAAAGAGAGTAAATCATAGCGGTTTATTGACTCATAAGACACGAAAAGGATCGTATAGCGCATCAATTTCATCAAATTCAAATACAAAATTCACATATTTACGTCAATATTGAGAATAAATAGTTTAAAATGAACTACTACTGTTTCTTATCGCAAATTTCTTTTCACCATCGATAAAAATATCGATATTTTGTCACTTATAAGGAAGAGTATGGCAAACATGAAAATCGATGGATTGAATGCCAACTCAACACTGGAAATATGTGTTAAAATACTCACATCTGCTATTGCATTGTTATACTTTGATGAGCATTTGCCTTTGAGCGGTAGCTTTTTTAAACAAGTGAAATGACAGAAAGTTCAGAGAGTATATTAAAGTTTGCTCCATTCGAGTCGTTTGTGAGTCCTTCATTTTGGTATAAATTGTCTGAATTAAAATTGGATCAAGATCGCTTGTCGGACAGTCCGCGAAACATTACCGGACACTACAGCAATTGCAATGCAGCTGGCTGTCTACTCGAATTGGACTATAGTGCTTTTAATAGGTAAAAATACGATTATTTATAAAATTGAAACTGATGGTTTTATCTTTATTATCTGACAGCAAGGCCCACCCACCAAAATATAGTCACATTGCCCTTGGCACTATATACAATAAAAACACAATAGAAGAATTTAAGATGCTTGACAAAACAGCGCTGCTTGCCAGAGAGGGAAGTAAGCTTATTGATGAGATATTGTGCAGTGCAAACGTTTCAAGCGATTTCAGTTTTTTGACGCGATTCTTTGTATTATCATTTGCGGACTTGAAGTGCCATACTTTTTATTATTGGTTTGCTTTTCCTTGTCCGCTAACGCCGCCCTTAACAATATTGGGTAACGCTATTAAGCTTAAGGATCTAGAAAATTTCGAGCTTTTCGAAAATGTATTGCGCGCAACACCCATCGAATTGCAAAAATTCTTTGTACTCAGAGTTAACAATCAATCAAAGGTTGTTGAATTCGTTGAACTTAATTCAGTATTAGTTCATTTGGATGAATCAGCGGTGGATAATCATTACTATTGTTTTGCGGATCCGAGTCGATATGAGTATCCAGCATGGATTATGCGAAACTATGTCGCTTTCTTGTTACAAAGATGGTAAGTTGACCCATTTCAAAATTTTAAATTGTATGTCATTATTTTTTTTGTAAGCCCTACGCTTATAGGTAGACCACTTAAATTTTTGGGTATTCGCTATGATAAGGAACACAAAGTGCACGATAGCTTAATATGGCACGTAAAGCAAAACGAGTCATTCAACTTTCAACAAAATCCGGGCTTAACAAAGTTTGTCGGCTGGGAGCTTAATCTCAAAGGAAAAGTGGGGCCACGAATGGTTTCCATGCGCGATAGCATGGATCCGGATAGGTATGCTCAACAAAATAGTTCATTTCCGTTTTTTAAACATTGCGTTTGCTTAGACTGGCTGAAAACTCAATAAATCTTAACTTAAAACTTATGAAATGGCGCCTTGTGCCAGACTTGAATCTGAATATAATTGCACAAACCAAGTGTCTAATATTTGGTGCAGGAACTCTTGGCTGTGCTGTCGCACGCAATTTACTGGTGCGTTTAGGTAAGCAAAAGTGCAGTATGTAAGTTATAGAAATTGTTTCTATATTTCCAGTCCTGGGGATTCAAGCATATAACTTTTGTGGATAATGGAAAAGTTGGATATTCAAATCCCGTACGTCAAAATCTTTTCACACACGCCGATGCTGCTGACGGTAACAAAATGAAAGCAACTGTGGCTGCTAGTCGATTACGTGACATTAATCCAAACGTGGTATGTAGTTCTTGTAAATTCTTTGAACTCGTGTTATAAAACTGGAGTTTTTATTAGGAAACTAAAGGCGTTGTCCTTCAAATACCAATGCCCGGACATACGATAAGCGACGTTTTACGTTCTCAAGTCACTGATGAGGTATTAGCGATTGAGCAACTGGTGCAGGCACATGATGTTGTTTTCTTATTAACCGATTCAAGGGAGAGTCGTTGGTTTCCAACCGTGTTGGGTGCAGCGTTTGGAAAGGTTTGCATAGAAGATCGTTATAAAAATATATTTTATTTATTGCTTTTTATTGATGTTACAGATCGTTATTAATGCTGCTCTAGGCTTTGATAGCTATTTGGTTATGCGTCATGGCAGTCGACACAAGCAAATAGATGATGATGATAAAGAGATTGATGGACTTAAATGTATAAGTGGTAGAAACCTGGGTTGCTACTTTTGTAGTGATGTCACTGCGCCCGGCAATGTAAGTTAAAAATGCTATTCTTTTAATGAGCTACAATTATAATATGTTCGCCCCTTAAATCGCCATAAAAAGAACTTAAGTAAACATGTCTCTTAGGCACATTCGAAATCGTGTCGCGCATATTTTTCAAAACCTGCACACGAAGGATCACCAGTTTGAACATGATCGACGCTTGTAATTTGTATGTTCAGCCCATTAATGGTTGTTATCTTAAAACCTACTAAATTCACCATGGCATTAGGGGTACGCCAGGCATAGCTAAAGAAGTTAAAACCATCAACTGCAGTTAGCACTTCTTTTTCCGTAAACGCAATCGCTAGTTTAAATTGCTGATTAAATGTAAATGGGAATCCTCCATGGCGTTCCTCGTGACCAAATCTGCAACAACATAATGAATAAAAGCACATAGATTCGCGAGTAACATTACACTTACTCAAAATTTTTGTTCATAGTATTGCGCACAACAGCTTTTTCATCAAAGCGTACACTAAAATGCAGTTCTTCACGCTTTGTATCCGAATCCATAAATTTTATGATGAACTGACCTCGTTTATTTTCAAAGCAACGGGCCGTTAAAACAATTAAATGACCAGGGCTAAATAATATAGGCTGATCGTTGCTAAAAGATTTGAAATAATCAGAAGCGTGTATTGCAGGCCATGGATTGGGGAAAATTGTACGGTGATCAACTTGCTTGATCACCTGTATTTGATCACGAATCTCTATGGACCGTATTGAGTTTAAGGGCATACGGTATGCAAAGGTGCAAAACTCGCGACTATTTACTGAAATATGAAAACGGTCCTCACACGCTAATATATAAATCATAAAAAATTCTCCGCTTATGATGGGATTAGGTAGCGAAATGTTGTCCATAACTTTAGTTTCTTCCTCGCCCCAAATACCATTGACGCGCGCATTTCGCACAATCATATCGTTGCGAAAATAGCATGAAAAGCGAAAGCCAATGTCAGCATCAGGATTTATATTTAGTTTTGAAGAGGATAGGTTTATATGAAATCTGTAAAGAGATTTTTAGATATTTTTTTTTTATGTTTCAGGAATTATTGAATTAGTTTACAATTAATTTGTTTTCAATTTGTCATTAGAAGGATAAGCTGGATAATATTATAGTTGCATAATATTTTATGTTCCATGCTCCATTTTAACTTTACCAAACGATTGTACTAAGTTGGATGCTTTTATAAATACGAATTAAGTTCCTTTCTATGTTGACTCGCCAAGAGGGCTTTTTTTAATAACAAATGTGTTATTATTATTCTATATGACACAAATGTTTCAATTTTAAAATGGCCTTAGCATTAATCGGTGAGGGGAACATTTTTATTGTTAAAGCTGTTGGTTGGTTAGTCATTTATTTTATTTCTTACCTGGCGGCACCGTCAATAGTTTTGGCAACAATTTCAAGCACATGTCCAAATTCCAATGGGTGGGATAAATTGCCAGAGAACTCTGTTAACATTTTGTATTTATTTGCAATGAGAAATTAAATTAAAAGTTTTACAACAAATAACGTGTAGTGCTCAATGGCAGTAGTTCGATTAGTCGTTTAGTACTGCCGCGCAATCTTACCATGGGAACTTAAAAGAGTTTTATCTAATCAAAAAAATAAATACACACAAAGTTACTAAATACACTAACACGTCACGCAATGGACGGTTACGCCAATAATGATATACATTTTTTTCTAAAACAACAACATATTTATTTCTACTTTATGGCTTTTTTTGTAATTAGTAATAATATATGTTGTGTATATTTATTTCTAAATTAAATTTGACGAAGTGTTATCACGGTGAAAACTTCTACGTGAGAAAGAAGCTCATATAGAGCTTTACGAAAAGCTTGGGTACACCGTGAGCAGCAATAAAACTTTTAAAAGTAAACAACAGTAAAAATATTTAAATCTCCCCAAGATATTATTTTTTTTTTGTTTTTTTTGCAGTCCATTAAAGATCGCACGCTTGATCAACAATGTACAGTCACACGCCCAGGAGTCTCTAATATAGCCAGTAGTTATGCTGTGGAAATCCTGGTGGCACTTCTGCAGCATCCAAAGCGGGATCATGCTCCTGCTTATTATGTTACCAATCATAAAAATAAAGCAGATCCTATTGACGCGAAAGTTCCGGAAGGCATGTTAGGCATTTTGCCGCATTCTATACGTGGAATGTTGTACAATTTTGAAAACGTTCTATTAGTTACGCAAAAGTTCGATCGTTGTATTGGCTGCTCAGAGGTTTGTTAGAAAAAAATTCACATTCATATTAATTCGTTTCCAAAAATTTTTTATATAACAGAATGTATTAGATGCTTATCGCAGTAAAGGACATGCTTTTTTATTCGAAGCATTTAAGTCGTCGAAGTTTTTGGAAGATTTAACTGGAATTTCAGAGCTTCAACAACTTAAATGTGGTGAAGTGAGTAAATAGTATTAGCATAATATAATGAAAGTTACTTAATTTTAAAGCTTACATTTATTTATCCTTATTTCAGACTATTGATTTTGATGATGTAGTACTGAGCGACGATAGTGATGAATAGCTGCAAAGCTTTTCGACTAAACATAGCCAAGAAAACACTTTACAGAGAGCTGAAAGGAGCTGCGCATTTAAATAGTGAAACACGGCCATAACTGAATGAGCCTGTGGGTGTTTATAGATTATTTACTTTCATATTAAGCGTATACAGATACATTAAATATAAGTATAATATAAAAAAAAATAAAATTGTCAAACCGTGAATATGGTAATTTATAGTAAAAGTGTTTACAAAAGTTTTAGTGTTCAGCTTGCGCGCTTTTATATTTTAAAATAATCGGAAAGGGAAATAAAATCAAAAATTCCTTTGATTTATGAATAAGAAAACATCTAATCTAGCTACTTTTTATTTAAGTAAATATATATATTAAACATAATTAAATGGGCATGTTTGAACATTGTATGCAAAGTTAAATTTTAAATCCGTAAAATTATAGAAATGTTATGAGCTAAGATGTATGTAGCTTTCATATTTTGCACTTCCACAATCGCGTCCTCGATAAGCCGACTTATTTAAAGAAGTGATCGATATTGTTGTAAAACGTTAAATAAATGTACATGATGCGCACTTTGACTTAAATATACATAGGTTAATGAATGTAAACACGAAAAAAGAATTCAGTAATCGATTCAAACACCCAAAATTAAATAAAGTTTTCGTTCACCGCATCATAACTCGTTACAATGATTCTGGTATCTACGTAAAATGTCCCCCCTTTACGTGGGGGATTCAAAAAGTAAACAAGCGATTTGAGTGAAGTCCCCGACGAAGTGCTAATAGAATTCCATCTAAACTAAATATATAGGACCGTAGTATCCGCCGCATGCTGTAAAATTATCTCAAGGTTAAGCCTTACATGATCCAAAAGATCTCACACCGAAGCGAATCAGACGTGAGACACCGAAGGAGTTGCGTCGCTTGGCCGAAAGTGCTTAATTTGCGGACACTTTGTTTTCTGACCTATTAATTTTTTACAATTGACCAATTTGTAAACTTCAAACGGACTGTTTACCCGAGAATTTGAGTCGTCGATTGGCCACCAGGAGGCAGCATCCCTCACAGTTAATGTTTTTTTCCGCTGTAACCGAAGATGGGCGTTCTCCAATTGTTTTCATCCCTGGACAAGGTAAATGCGTAAAATTATCGGGAAAGTAATCTGAAGGTTTTAGTTGTGGACACTCACATTTTCGTGGCAGACTATGTACGTTTCAACAGGACTCGGCACCGTCTCATAAAGCTCGAGTGAGAATAGCTGAAAAACAACATTCCAAAATTCGTAACGTCCATATGGATCTCGAATCTACCAGAGGTGAATACGAAGCACGGTAAAAAATAAATATACGTGTCTCAAGTGAATGAAAAAAGCTGTGTTTTGCGAGTGTACCTTTCAAGACACATTTGGTCATTGCAAAATAAATGACGTTATAATATTTGAAATAAGTATATTGCTTCCAATTTTTGTTACATTTATTTATATTAAATGTAAAAGTTATTGATCAATAGAATTTAGGTATCTTTTAAGCAACGAATTATATTTCAGTGAATTACACATTTTTATGATATTGTTTAACGCCTTTCAAATATAGGATGGAATAAAAATCCTAAGAGACGAACAGAAATCGTTACATATTTTCGAATAACGCGTTACAAAGGGTAACGTATGATCGGGTTTCAAAAGATGGCATTAGAAAGGAGACATTTCGTACTAAAAACCTTTTCGAACAGTTTTGTGATTGGTTATCTTTGATTGTGCGTCAAAAATGGACACTAGCAAATAAGCTATATTTAACACTTTTGCTTCGATAAGAACGAACAAGCAAGGAAGGCGGCTGAAAATGTAAATAGAGTAAATGGTCCTGATTCGGTAATAGCTAATCATATGAAATTTTGGATTCGGAAACTCCGTGCCGGTAATTTTGATGTCAAAGGTGCACCACTCACTGGGAGGCCAATTGTTGAAAAAGTGCCTAAATTAATACACATTGAGTAAAGATTGTACAAAAAACTGTTTGGAACCATTTGAAAAAGGCTCGATATAAAGAGAATCTTGACTTTATGTGCCGCTTCAGTGCTAATTCTGCAATGCACATAGCTATGAATACAGTTGAAATGCACATTGTGCCTGGCCTTTATCGGTGGAAACGTCTGCCATTTACATCGGATACTCCCAAACATCGGATACTAACCGTCGTCAAAAATAAATTGGAGATATTGCTGGTGGTGCTGATATTACATTGAGTAGCTGCCACAAGTGAAAAGTGGAATATGCCTTTTCATTAAGTGCACTTTAACGCACTATAATATTGAGTTTCGGAATTCGTCTTCCTAATATAGTTCAATTATTTCATTATGTTCGGTAAACCGTTTAACGTTCTCAAAAAATTCCAGGAACTTGGTTGGAAGATTGTAATGCATCCACTTTATAGTCCGGACGTAATACCAATTGATTATCATCTGTTCCTGTCCATGGCGAACAATTTTGATGTTTTTTTACCAATAGGCAGGAGGGTTTCTTTAAGAGAGGCAGAATGAAATTACCTTCAATATAGCAACAAGTTATTGAACAAAACGGCGCATATTTTACCTAAATCGGATTATTCTAACTATGGCAATTAAAACCTTCAATTTTACGCAAAAGTTATGGGTTTTGTTTTATTTCGCCCAATACCTTGTGTATTCAAATTTTTGGTAAAACTCTTGGGGAAGAATAAAATGTTCTGTTTGTTCTTGTTTGTAGCAATGCGATACCTAAAAGCACACTGAATATGCATTAATGATATGATGACTTTATTTGATTGTCTTTTATATAATACAAAATATTGTAGCAGAGAAAATGGCAACTGGCTTGAAAAGAACAAACTTTGTGAAAGACAAGTTGTATGCCAACATACTGAAAGTAGGGGAAAATCTGTACTCTATCGAGCGACATCTTCAATTTTGCGATCAACTGGAACTATTTTTTACAAAAGTAGCCAACTCATTGCATACGCAGATAATATGGACACTACACGACTTGGAGGGTAAGTCATAATATAAACTGTCAACACGGTGTCTTGTCTCCCATTATGTAGCGAATGGTTATAAGGTGCAAAGGAAATCACGAACGTGGCCCTTTTTGATATGTTTTCCCATGGGCTACTTAAAAACAGATGTATCGCAGAGACCTCTTTTCAGTGACAAAACTAACGCTCTATATGACGCTTATCCTGTTCATTCTTTTATATGGCGAAAAAGCAGGCCTCGCTGAGGTGGAGTTAATTATTTTGCAAATTATTCGGTCTCATTTAAATTATGAACGATCATGTCACTCGGATGAACCATAAGCTTTATGGGTTCTACGAAAAAATAGATGTTGTCCAGCTCATTATAAATCAATGTTTGCGCCGGCTCGCTACGAAGACGAAAATGACTTGAAAGACTCCGATGGAAAGGCAAAATGTTGCAGAACTTATTTTTCCTTGGTATAATCATCTGTACAAGGCGCGCTAAAAGAAGAGGCACCTGATGAGAGCTGGTGGGTTTAGCTGTAATCCCACAACGGGTTCTTAAAGCTATCTAAAATTAGGTAAGAAAATAATACCAATGTTACTCCAAATATAATTGTGTAAAATATAAAGTTTACTCGCTTTATAAAAGTACGTTTTACCACAAACATAATTAAATATAAATTAAAATTAGATATACTTAAAACTAAGTCCAGTTAAACCTTTAATTAAAAAATATTAAAATTGGTAAATTTTCAATTTGAGCGCAAATTAATATAAACCTAGTCCGTGTCCCTTGGATTTACCATTTAAAAGTTAGAAGCAAGAAGTAACTGAAAAGTTTGGGCTTAAAAAAATATGAGTAAAGTTGGAAAAAGGGATAGATTGAATAAGCCGTTTACAGGAGAGAAAATCGTAAAGCGCATAAAATGCGAAAAGGATCGTGCAAAGCATAATTGAATCATATAGCGGTAGGGCCAGAGGTCAAAAATTTCGTCTCACTTTTTACTTAACTTTGCTAAAAAGATACGAAGTGCGTCAGACAGAGTCAATTAGCTCGGGTAAGGCCTTGTGCAAAAGAAACACGCCGTAAATGTGAATTACTTGCTTTTCAAAGCTTGTTGAAGTGGTAATGTAATACAGATTATTTGATAAAAATGGGTTAAATTTTGTATTATAGCCACAATAAGACCTAAAAGCCTAAATGCATATTTATAGCTCAATTCGTTAAGTATCTTTTATTTCAATTCAAATTTCGCACTTCCCACTGGTAGCTGTATGATATTACGTACAGATATATATTATTTTTATTACTAATTTTAAATAAAAATGACCCCAAAATCGGAAACTGTAAAATACTTTTGATCACCATAATCAGTAATGAAGTTTAAAACGAAAATAATTTTCCAGATAAAGAAATAATTATTTTTTTAAACATTTTCTGAAATTTTGAATTTGTTTCCAATTAAATCCTAATTAATTCTACTTAATTTATTTAGGGTTTCCACTATTCCTGAGTGTGTTATTTCAAAAATAAATAAATGAATAAATTTTGCTATGTCTTCTTTTTCCAAAAAATACGATTATCTCTAATCGGTTTCGCTTATGCTCTTTTGTGTCGTGGATATTTTTGCTATTAATCTATTCAATCTTTGTCATATCTGTAGTCATGCTTGATCTTTTTATATCAGTCGCAGTTATTATTGTAAGTTTTGTATATCGCCGGGTCTGAGGCCGCTTGCATATAACTTGCCCTTTAATTTTCATGGGGTTCTCTTGTCGTAGAAAATAAAAATTTTCTTAAATTTATGTTTAAAATTTTAATATATTTGTACAGCCAATAGAATTAATTAATTAATGCTGTGAACCTCTGTACAGCTATGTATGTAGGTAGCTTTGTGTTAAAATTTCGAAAATTAGCATAGTTAATGAATTTAAACATGAATTGGATTATAGAGCAACGACCATTAAGACAAATATGTTGTCATATAATACGATTAAACAGGGTGAGGTCAGAGGGGTAAGAATAAAAAAAAAAATAAAAATTGGGTCATTTAGTATGAGTAAATTAGGAATCTACTTCCATGAAGTGGTAAATATGTTTATAAATGTGTTTTTTAACGAATGATTTTACTTCATCCATTTATTTTGAAAGCAGTGACTTTAAAAATTGCATTACCAAAGGGAATTTTTTTAGTCGTAAATTCCCGGCTTATCATCTTTGTTGTTTATATATTTTTTAGTTAGAAAGCGAAGCTAAAGAACACTTTTCACAGTTTGAATGAACCCCACGTCAGTGACTTTTAACCTTTGTATGCATAAATTCTATATAAAAATGTACAAATTTACCAAAATTAGATGTAAATTTCATTTAAGTAGGTTCATCTCATGTTTATTCATGCCTCTTACCACAAAGGCAGACATTTCTCTTCTGCAAATATTTACCATAAGAAAAACAAAAAAAAAAATGAAAAAGAAAACAAAAAAAAAAAAACAATAAATTCAATTCACATTTCAGATTCATAAATGACGGTTACAGTGAATGTACGCACACAGCGACACACACATCATATGCATTTACGTGTGTATGCGTTTCAAGGCATAAAAAATGCGCACATGCCTACATACATACATATGTTTGTATATTTGAAATACCCCGCACCGTTTGCTGAAGAAACAACCTAAAACAACAAGATCGAAAACGACTCAAGTTGATAAAATGATAGCCATGGATATAGGTGTGCGTGTGCAGATACACAGATACAAACTGATGCTGTTTATTGTTTATCTTTGTTGAGATAGCGGCCAAACTCGTAAATGAAATAAAACTCAAAATGCTATTCGAGTGTGTACCCCGGGGGCAATGCTGGATGGCGCCGACCTCATCGAAATGCCACTCAAATTGCGTTTTGAGTCGAATGATTTTTTGCATGAAGACCACACTTCATAAATTGGTGAATGATTTGAATTTTGGTTACATTGAAAAAGTAAACGCGAATCCAAATGGTAGCAAATCATACTTTTGTAAGAAACTTTTCATAATTCACTGCAATAAAATTCAAAATTGCCGTATACATACATATATTAATTGGCTAATCGTAGATTTGAAAGTGACAAAAATTGTAAATTTTAAAATGGTAAGTTTAGTAGAGGAGTGAATTTTTATTTTGTCGCAGCACGACGAAATCCTTTTTTTTTACATTTAAAGCATTTTAGTTTTAGTAAAAAATAGGAAACTATGGCAGGCGTGGCATATGTCCTGCTGACAGTTCTACGGTTTCTGTTAGGATATCTGACAAAAGTTGATCAAAAGTAATAAGTGCGTAGCCGTAATCGTGTTTAAAAAAAATATTTCTACGAATAAATAGTGGTACTGCAATGATAGTAAAAAAAATAATTGTTATAAAACGGAAATTAAAAATGAAGTCTCTCGCAATCTAAATAATCTGAGCTAAGACCGAAAGCAGTTACTAATTTATCTAAAAAAATCCTAATTAATTCTACTTAATTTATTTAGGGTTTCCACTATTCCTGAGTGTGTTATTTCAAAAATAAATAAATGAATAAATTTTGCTATGTCTTCTTTTTCCAAAAAATACGATTATCTCTAATCGGTTTCGCTTATGCTCTTTTGTGTCGTGGATATTTTTGCTATTAATCTATTCAATCTTTGTCATATCTGTAGTCATGCTTGATCTTTTTATATCAGTCGCAGTTATTATTGTAAGTTTTGTATATCGCCGGGTCTGAGGCCGCTTGCATATAACTTGCCCTTTAATTTTCATGGGGTTCTCTTGTCGTAGAAAATAAAAATTTTCTTAAATTTATGTTTAAAATTTTAATATATTTGTACAGCCAATAGAATTAATTAATTAATGCTGTGAACCTCTGTACAGCTATGTATGTAGGTAGCTTTGTGTTAAAATTTCGAAAATTAGCATAGTTAATGAATTTAAACATGAATTGGATTATAGAGCAACGACCATTAAGACAAATATGTTGTCATATAATACGATTAAACAGGGTGAGGTCAGAGGGGTAAGAATAAAAAAAAAATAAAAATTGGGTCATTTAGTATGAGTAAATTAGGAATCTACTTCCATGAAGTGGTAAATATGTTTATAAATGTGTTTTTTAACGAATGATTTTACTTCATCCATTTATTTTGAAAGCAGTGACTTTAAAAATTGCATTACCAAAGGGAATTTTTTTAGTCGTAAATTCCCGGCTTATCATCTTTGTTGTTTATATATTTTTTAGTTAGAAAGCGAAGCTAAAGAACACTTTTCACAGTTTGAATGAACCCCACGTCAGTGACTTTTAACCTTTGTATGCATAAATTCTATATAAAAATGTACAAATTTACCAAAATTAGATGTAAATTTCATTTAAGTAGGTTCATCTCATGTTTATTCATGCCTCTTACCACAAAGGCAGACATTTCTCTTCTGCAAATATTTACCATAAGAAAAACAAAAAAAAAAATGAAAAAGAAAACAAAAAAAAAAAACAATAAATTCAATTCACATTTCAGATTCATAAATGACGGTTACAGTGAATGTACGCACACAGCGACACACACATCATATGCATTTACGTGTGTATGCGTTTCAAGGCATAAAAAATGCGCACATGCCTACATACATACATATGTTTGTATATTTGAAATACCCCGCACCGTTTGCTGAAGAAACAACCTAAAACAACAAGATCGAAAACGACTCAAGTTGATAAAATGATAGCCATGGATATAGGTGTGCGTGTGCAGATACACAGATACAAACTGATGCTGTTTATTGTTTATCTTTGTTGAGATAGCGGCCAAACTCGTAAATGAAATAAAACTCAAAATGCTATTCGAGTGTGTACCCCGGGGGCAATGCTGGATGGCGCCGACCTCATCGAAATGCCACTCAAATTGCGTTTTGAGTCGAATGATTTTTTGCATGAAGACCACACTTCATAAATTGGTGAATGATTTGAATTTTGGTTACATTGAAAAAGTAAACGCGAATCCAAATGGTAGCAAATCATACTTTTGTAAGAAACTTTTCATAATTCACTGCAATAAAATTCAAAATTGCCGTATACATACATATATTAATTGGCTAATCGTAGATTTGAAAGTGACAAAAATTGTAAATTTTAAAATGGTAAGTTTAGTAGAGGAGTGAATTTTTATTTTGTCGCAGCACGACGAAATCCTTTTTTTTTACATTTAAAGCATTTTAGTTTTAGTAAAAAATAGGAAACTATGGCAGGCGTGGCATATGTCCTGCTGACAGTTCTACGGTTTCTGTTAGGATATCTGACAAAAGTTGATCAAAAGTAATAAGTGCGTAGCCGTAATCGTGTTTAAAAAAAATATTTCTACGAATAAATAGTGGTACTGCAATGATAGTAAAAAAAATAATTGTTATAAAACGGAAATTAAAAATGAAGTCTCTCGCAATCTAAATAATCTGAGCTAAGACCGAAAGCAGTTACTAATTTATCTAAAAAAACTTAAGTCATATATCCTTTTGAATCCGTACTAATTTGTCTAATATGAAAAACACAAAAATACAAACTAAAAAGAGACCATTTTTGAAAATTTTTTTCTGTGTAGAGTTTCATTGAATTACTTTTGTCAAAATAAAACTACAAATTGATAATATTTGATTTGAACGTGCAATGCACATATTGTATATACATATACATACATATGAGATGTTTGTAATTTTAAACGCAAATACATAATACATAGATTTGGTATAAGCTCTATTATTACCCTAATGTTGCGCGTTTCAATGTAAATCGAGCTATTACTTAAATTCCACAAAAAGTACGTATTTTTTAAATCTGTTTTTGCGACAATTTGGGAATTTCGAAGCATTTTTTAGGAAATTTCTAGATAACGCAAAAGCCAACACTCCTAGAAATAATAAAATGTGTTTTCAATAGCTTGCTTAAGTGAACCTATCTGCTGTTACTGATAATGCCGTGAGAATATTGTTTTTGTTTTGCTTGTGCCTGTTCAAATGCTTACGTACAATATAAATACTATATATATTCTTTCATATTTACCAAGTGGATGCAAAATATTGAGAAAAAAAATGGTTCCATTCGTTTTAAGATTCATCATTAAGTTGAGATTGTGGCTTGAGCGCGAACGGTTATGCGACTGCCATAGAGAAGAAGGATTTTATTCTGCTGTAGATTATATTGTGTCAATACACTTACCAGTGAAAATATAAATTTCGAGTTTCCTAAACAAAAAGTAAACTTTAACTAATAATATGTGTTATAAATAAATTTAACATTTATTTCTTCAACCATAATCTTTTAGGTGAATCAAAGCAAATCGAAAATGGCATTATCCAAAGTTGATAGTGAAATTGACCAGCTTGATCAGGAGAAATATTTACGTCAAGCAACGCAACACTTTCGTGGTATTGAAAAACCACTTAAATATGGTCCAGTAATTGAAACAATGAAGGACTTAATAGCTGCCCTCTATCGTGAATTTGAATCAAATTATGTCAATATTGAGATGGTGAATCACATATTGCTATCGTATAAGTCAAATCCCAAGGAATGGCGACAGTATGCAAAATTTGATCGCTATATATATACACGGAATTTAGTAGATGCTGGAAACGGTAAATTTAACTTACTTATTCTGTGCTGGGGTGAAGGACATAGTTCCTCAGTACACGATCATTCTGATTCACATTGCTTTATGAAGATGCTTAAGGGTGAACTTTGTGAAAAACGCTACGAATTTCCAAATCGTACGCTCGTTCAAGACAATCATCAAAATGATGACGACACTGATAATCGCGAGCTGGTGGAGATTGGTGAAAAACTCATTGGCTTAAACGATGTGGCTTATATAAATGGTACTAGTGCATTAATTCGCTAAAACTCGACCTCGAACTTGACTCGATCTTTTTATTTTATAGATAACTTAGGACTACATCGTGTTGAAAATCCCAGCCACTCCGACACATCTGTTTCGCTGCACTTGTACTGTCCGCCATTTGACACCTGCTCGATTTTTCAGAATAAAACTAAAAGAACTACAGCGAAGGTAACTTTTTGGAGCAAATACGGAAAAAGAACGCCTTTGGACAATCATTAGTCGTGTATCAAGTTAATAGCACATAATTTGTTATATAATATTTAAGAAATATGACTAGTTAAGCTATGTAAATTTATAAATAAAATATAATTTATACATAAAGTTTAGCTTTAGTAATATATGTACTGTATGTTTTTGTTATACTTCAACACATCTAAAATACAATACGAATATTTCTATAAAAAACGATTATCAATTTGCTGTGACCCAGCTTGTACGTTGCTTTCTATGCTTATCAGCAGCAAGTAGTGCCTTTAAAATAAAATAATTTATTATTCTGACTTTTCAAACCAAATTTAATAGATCCCAAAAGTTGCCAAGTGACGGAAATAACTTTTCAATTAAAAAAAAAAAGGTTTATAATACGAAGCCATTAGGGTTTTAAGGTCTGATTTTTTTCCAAAACTTTCTTAACCGATTTCATAAGAGTTGGAATCAAACTAATATGCTTATCCACGCAATCGCTGGTGCAACGTTCGAATAAGTGCTTAGAGCGCGACATATCTTGCTCGTTAGGGTATTCGGGTAATTTTGAGCGAACATTTTGATTGCAATCCTGTCAAATCAATAAAGGTAATATTAAATAAAGGTATTTCATTCGGTAAATGTTTACAGTTTACCCTAACACAGCTTTGCAACCGACCCTGAAATTGTTCTAGCTCATTCTGTAAATAGTCTTGAGCATCCATCAATGGCGTTGCACACTTCTCAATGCATATTTGAACACTTTCCAGGGTACCTTTTTCGTCATCGCAACAATTTGCTGCACATCGATGCATTATTGACTATATATAGACAGAATGAAATTGAAATGTTATTTTTTGAAATACCAATTTTTAGTCTCTGGAATGTATACTATATGGTATTCACCTGCATACGTTTGAGATGCGTTCTATACATTTCTTCTATCATATCCCCTATGGCTATCTCCAAACGTCGTTTTTGTTGCTCCATTTCACCCGATTTAAAATAATACTGATAAATAAATTTTTTATCCTTTTCAAAATAAATAAATGACAGAAAACAACATGTATGGATTACACATTTTATCAACAAAGTTTAATTTAAAATAAGATAGTTGCTATAATATTACATATATTACAAAGGGTATGTAACACCCGGAAGGCATAGTCGGACATCCTAAAGTTACTTTAATTGTGGTCAGGATGACTACAGAAGTTAATATACCTTTTTATGTCTGTACGTCCAACGGACTGTTTATATGTATGCATATAAACATAAGCTGAAGTAACCAATTTTAAGAACTTTTTATCTGGGAGAACGTAAATTTATTTTAATTTATTGAGATCGATTACTGGTAGGTTAAAAAACAAATTGTTTGTAAAGTAAAAGTTTAGTCTATTCTAATGCAACTGTCGGTAGTGTACTCAACCGAAGGTTTACGTTTCGCTTCCGCCCAACAGCATTGGTGCGTTTGCCCGGCTCTGGCATTGCTTGCAAAACAACGCTATTTACCTAAGTAGAAATCTATTAAGAAAAGACATCGCCGTTCGAATTCGGTCCTTGTTCTCTTCGAACATATATTTTTATTACTTTTTGCGATAATCTAATAATTGCATGAAATTACTTTTCAATGAATTTATTAATATTGCTCTGGTTCCAAAATGAAATTTGCATGCTCAGCAAATATGCATCGTGATTTTTATATTATACGGCAGCTGGCATGGGGTTAATTAATGTAGTTGCAACCGAGCTGGAATATCGTATCAACGTGGTTTATACCCAAAGCTATTTTCACAGTTGCAAAGGGCCTCTGACGCTAAGGTCTGACTTGTTTATCAACAAGGAGAAATAATTTCACCTATTCAATTTACAAGTATCTATCCACCTTCTAGTAATAGTGTCAATTACAGATAGAAAATTGTCTCAAAACCGTGAAAGTTTTGAAATTATACAAACCTGGGTTGTAGCATGAGAATTAAAGATACCAGCAAATTTATTATACAATTACATTAAAAACATTCATGGCCACCCATATACCAAACACTGAAAACTAATTCGTCAAATTTTTATTATTAAATTTTTTGATCAAAAACAAGTTTGCAACTATTACGAAATGATTTCGCTGCGACCTTAAGCAATTGCGCTTTGTAAATGCAGTGCGAGCGGTAGCTTGTCATTATTTTTTTTATTATTACTTTTCATTTTAAATATAATTTTTTGAAACAAGTAAAAAGATGGAGACTGAAATTCATAACGTTACTATTATAATAGTATTATTAATGAAAATTTCAAAGCCATTACTATGGTTAGCAGTAAATGTTATGTTAGACGTTAGGTATACTTTCAGGACCTTTCGCTAAGACAGATTTCATAGTTTTCATCATAGCTGGGATTAGTCCAATATGCTTATCAACACATTGTATTGCACAACGTTCAAATTGTTCTGTATATTTGGCAATTTGATCCTCACTAGGACTCGCAGGCATTTTTACTTTAATGTCATCGTTACATTGCTTAAACAAAGAAATTAAATTGCATTTATTGTAATAAAATAATTGTGAAAATTAATCCTTACCATAACGCAACGCTGTAGTCTACCCTGGAACTCTGATAGTTCGTGCTGCACATAGCTTTGTGCCCGTGTCACAGGTGCTGAACAACGATCGACGCATCGCTGAACCCCGTCTACACTGGAGCTGTCGTCCTGGCAGCATCTGGCTGCACATAGATGCATTTCTGTCTTTAAAGTATTAAGTACACATTAACATGTTAAAATCAAGATTCAACGTTGTATAACAAAATACGCTACCTGCATTTTTCGTAAATGTGTCTTATCCATATCGTTAATTAATTCGGTGACAGCCGATTCAATACGATTGCGTTGTTGTTGTATCATGATTTTTTTTGTTTAAATATCGCTGATTTAATTGCTTAACAAGTCAATATATAAAATATGAAATTATATTACATAAAATCAACCCGGCACACCATAATACATTCAGCAACACGTGAATACTTACTGTAGTATGAACCGCAGACTATCGGTAAACAGGCACTTATTTTGAAGTTCGTCTACTCAATGCTCAAACCAAAGTTTAAGCTCTAAATTTCCAAGTTTTATTCTGTTAGGATTCACTAATCAAAGCTTAGAAAAATATATAAATACTTAACAAATCATAGAAAGGGAAAGCAATGCCTATCGATTAGCCTGCAATAACCGCTGAGGAACATTTGAGATATCGATATTTACGTTACTCACACTGAGGCACGTTTCGTTTGAAATTTCAATTTCAGCAATTTTCATGTTTTATGTGCTTTCTTAAATACTATTTCATATTGACTTCAAATTTACTATAGAAACTAAAGTGCGTTCGTAGCTCTTTTTGATTATGATTTTTATACAAAAAACTGTTTAAAACAAACACCCACCCGCTCTTGCCAAAACTATCGTCTGTTGACAACTCAAGCACAATTGCCACCATTTGTCGACGACATTTGCATTAAGGGGCTCTATTTCCTAGCCTTACATATATCCACCATGTTCCATAGACTCAATTGTCCACTTACGGGGCATTATTGCTGCGCTACTAATTCGCAGTATTCAAATTATCGGTAAATACAAATAATTATGAGTTACTTTGAACATAGTCTTTTGTACTGCGAAATAAATATACGATTACTGCAATGTAACGGTAAGCAAAACGCATGGAAAATTTCAAATCCATAATACATAGAATCTTATGGGTCATGTCCGCCTGAGGATCTCGGATACGACGAGTTGATGCAGTTTGTCGAATCATGTCAATATTTTCCCGGTTTACAGCCAAACCGTTTAACATAATCACTTGGTATTTGGTAGAGAACTATGCATCAGTGTTTAAAAAATAAGGAAAATCAAGTAAGACATGTTTCAGTTTTTCGCATTAGAACCCATCCCTTAATTTTTGTTAGCTTGCTTGACTTATTTTACGAATATAATCAAAATCAGTAAACGTCAAAAGTTATCACAATCTAAATGCGGGAACAAGCGAGTCAAAAAGTTCAGCTTTGCGGTGTTAGCTCAGTTAACTGAGTTACCTACCTTAGCTCAGTCACACATGGCCAAACCCACACTAGCAATGAAACCATACACAAAATAATCGATAGCAACCGAGAACATTGTTATTGTTTTGTATTATATCAGCACTAAAAATTATTTGTGTAACAAAATAAGAATGTCTCTGGTGCATAAAATAAGTTCCATATTAAATGTCGCAGGAGTGCCAAATAATTGTAGGCGATTGTTTGTAACAAATCGTCTGTTAAGTTCTGTCAGCAACGACTTTAATAATACGAAACAAATTCCATCGGAAAACGTCCGTCAAAAGGGATTTGCACAAGCTGTCGAAAATTATACTATTCTTTCAAAAGCAAATCAAGACGTAGTGGACAATGAAACATTTGCTTCTTTGTTGCGGAATTCAAAGTTTATCGACGTAAATATAAATTTTGCTTTTATACATAAGCATATTTTAAAACGTGAACCTTATTGCAGTTTGGGGATTCTGTTGGAAAAGTCATAAATGGCAAAATCTTTCATGTAGTCGGCGATGATTTATATATAGACTTTGGTTGGAAGTTCCATTGCGTTTGCACACGACCTACGTATAACGGCAGGTAAATAAATGTGCACCTAAGATGTATTTTTGCCTACTGTAATTTCTTACTTTATAGCGATTATGTGCGTGGCGCTAGGGTACGTCTTCGGATCAAAGACTTAGAGCTATCTACAAAATTTTTGGGTTCTTCCAAAGATATTACAATTTTGGAGGCAGATTGTCAATTACTGGGATTGATGTCGTCACCAAAACGCCAAAGTGTTACAAAAGAAACGCAATAATAAACTTAGTGTTATCATCAGTTACTTATTGTTATGTATTTTTTATATTTGTTTGTAATTGAAACACTTCGTAATGATGATTGAGTTCCTTGACGCCATGTAGTTTAAATCTTGTAAACAAAGCGCCATTATCCGATGCTTCCTGTACAAATATACGTTTAGCACGACTATGAACCAAGGCCATGGAACACATAAGACAAGGTTCACGCAACAGGTAAATGTCGTAGCCCGTGCATAGATAAGGACCATATTTTTTAAGATTATCCATAGCAGAATCGTGTAAATCTGGGTTTATTTGGCCCGTTGTACACTGGGCACCGAATTGTAAGTCATTAAACAATTCATTATTTTGTATGTAGTCATGATAAATCTTAGGTATGCCTCGCATTGTTGTTGTACATTCGCTTTGTGTATCTTCCAAGAAATGCTGCTGCTCTTGGTGGGCTCCACCATGCTGACTTCGTGCCACAAAATCGATCAATAACATAGCACAGTGATTGTAGAAACTTTTATTGCTGCTGGCTATTGCAACAATATTTGAGTTTCTTGGATCGACACAGATGCCTACGGGTTTTTGCCCACATACATCTCTGGCAAGTGCCTGTAATAGTTTTGCCATCCGTTTATGAAAAGTACGTTGGGTACTATTAAAATTTTTTCCATTTAACAAAGATTCGAAGTATTTGTCGGGATGAAATTTGCAGGGCCAATATTTAATCATTTCATTGTATTGCACACGTAGTTTGGCCATATTAGCAGGCACTTCTACGATTTTAACATTTTGGCAAAGAACTTTTACTACATGATCCGACAATACGTGACGTTCCAAGTGCTGCTTCAATGTATCATGAACGTCTGCCGTGGGACATATCAGTACATGTCTACCATTAACACGTTTTAAATGCTGGAAATTTGGAAGCTTTTGCGATAGCTCTTGTATAACCATTTGCAAGTCCTGTTTCCTTTCGAGTTCGCAGCAATGCACCTTTATAAAAGAGATATGCTCATTGAATTCGTTGGATAAGATTGCACGGATGCTAAGCTCATCGTCAATTGTGATTTTTAGACGTTTGGCTTCTGGTGCTTCAGTATTTTCCATCATGTTTTCCGTCACAGCTCGAATGATAAGCTGCTCCTACTGAGTTATCGATGATTGTCGCATGCGATGTATCATATTTTATGAGTTACCAGGGACGCTGGTTTTTGTTGTAAACTAATGAATATCATAACAAACCTATTATTTACTAGTTATATATATTGCACTGAAAATTTTTTTATATTTCAATCTTAACTTTTGTTTGTTTTATATTTTGTTAGAGACCCGACATATGATTTATTTTATGGGTATATGTACGAATAATTTGTTTAATAATAATCCGGAGTACTCGATATAATTTGCAAATTTTCTTACAAATAAACGTCTTAAAGCAATATGCATTTGATGAATCCAATTTGTATAAAATCGTGAGATACATTGCAATACACCTACGGATATACATACACATACATACTCTCACATAAATATGTATGAAAGTATATACATATGCAGGTACATATTGTAGATACATTTCTTGACTCGCCTCTTGGCTCGATCGCTGAGTGACGACGCTTCGTGTGCATTTTTTTTCAGCTAGTTGGTGTTAAAATGTTTTAAAGAGTGGGTATCCGACGTCGCGTTAAATGAAATCTTTATTTTATATTTGTGATATCTTTTTTGTACAATCGGATATTTAAATAATTCAATGCTACATGGAGCAATAATTTATAAAACAGCACTTTACTAATAATAAAATCGTAGTTAAATTAACCTTTAGTACATGGTTTGCGTAACAAACAACAATTTTCAATTGTTAAACTTTTACACGAAGTTAGCTACGACCATTTAATATAATTCATAAATATGCATGTAGATACGTTTTTGGATACAATGAAGAATGTACATAAAACTCAAATTAGAAAAAAGGCAACAAGCAGTAAAGTATATAAAGTTTTAATTTTTTTTCTTTGCTTGATAAAAGTTTTCCATGAATTATGATTAATTAAAACGTCATGGGCTTAAGATATTGACATGAATATAGTATCCACTTGCATATGTCCGATATGTGCAAGTTTATCTGTACAATACGACAAGTGTTAAACCAAAACAATAATAGTATTAAAGATAAATATAAAGAAATTAATTCAGATTTGCAAATATATAAAAATACATCTACGTAGTAGCACTTGTGTGTGTTCTTGAACTTATCCATTTTCTAATAAGGTAAACGTTATTTTATTTTCTTTATCTTATCACACTGGTCACTGGCTTTTGTTTGGTTTCGATAAGGTGAAGTCATAGCCCACATACGATAGTCATAACGCCAAGCGACGATGACGGTTTTTGGGTTTAAGTCCATTCCTGTATAAAGTATTCACTAAACTATAATAAAAACCATCAGGATATTTCGGGCAAAATTAAACACAACTTAGGAAGGCGTAAGATGGAAATAGAGTCGGATTCAGATATATCAGAGAAGTGGGAGGATTTTTTTGGTGAGTAAATTTTTTAAAATGTATACATATTCCATTAATTTGTAAAGAAATTAGCTCTTACTCGGAGATCCCAACGCGCTTCTTAACAAAGTTTCTTTTGTCATTCCACCGAGAGTAAATCGAAATTTTCGATCTCTAGCAATATTGCACGAACCTTTACGATTACCTAAATTACGATTTCCGGTCATAAACCAAAAGAAATAATTTTTTAAACGATACAGGTTACACTATATAACTTTTTGTCTCGGTTCATATAACCGCTTTACGAAGATATTCTGTTAATAACTGAATACCTATTTTATTAATTTTAATTTTCTGTAAAACATTTTCGACTTCCAATTAGCTTCATATTTTTTCTGTTTGTCGTATTCATTATTTTTTTTGTTATTTTTGCATTTATACAGGAAGCTCTACGGAATTGACACCATCTCTGCTAGGCATTTACGATAAGTTAACCAAAAATTTGTCTAATAGTGACCTCAACTTTGAACAAGAGGTGTTTAATTACGGTAACTGCCAGTCGAATGATTCCCATTTAAAAACTGATAATGCCAAAGAAACAACAGTACGGGACACGGAACCACTGGTGTCATTAAATCAACGTTGGTACCATGCTTCACAAATGCCATTAAGTTGTATAACTAGTAATCGAGATGTAATACCTAACAGCAGCTGGCGTAATAATATTTGTGAGCTGTCACCCAATGTGAAACGAATAATAACGCACGTTGATAAAGACCATGTGGGGAGTAGTGATGGCGCACTTTATTCAGAACCTGTACATGACAAGAGCAAGGATTCCAAAAATAATACTTGCAAGACAATTCCACTGCCAACATCATTAAAATCGAAAGTAAAGTTTTCACATATTCCACTATCGAAAATCACTGAAAAGCTGTCAATACAATCAGGCAACGAGCTTGTTCAGACTTTTGATTCAAATCCTAAATTTGTAGAGTCTGAAAAGAAAGGTAGTAAAATTGTTGCCTATCCATTTAATTCGAATAGAGCGGCTTCTGAAAAGACAGGAAAACTGATTTCAAACGTCTCGCTGGTGGATATGGACACACAGCTACGACATACCGATCTCCAAGATTCACTCAGCAAAACCAAAAACTTTACTGAAGGCGAACGCTCCCATGCCAATGAGTCCATTGTTGGCACGGATCCGAATATTGCGACTGGTTTCGAAAAAGAAAACGACAATAAAAACATTGATTTCATTGCTGCGAAGATTAAACGATTGTCATTTTTCGATTTAAATGACAATGACGAGACGAATTCTAGACTTGTAGAGGCAATAAACGTGACCTTGATTTCTAAGCCCTTTGTACGAAAATTAGTTTCCGGCTCTTCAGATACTGAAGATCCTTCGTTGCAAAGGGGTTCCAGTGCAGAAATTCAAAACCCTTGCGTTTGTAAGGGGAGCAAAGAAAGTCTGCTTGCGTTGCCAATTGTCGATCAAGTGACTGAAACGCCAGAGGCCAAACTATCGACAGAGTCTTTCAATAATCCGACGGATGGCAAGCAAAAAATTTCTCAAAGAATTGTTGTACGGGGATCCTTGCTGACGAATACTTCACTTAAAAATCGACCCTTGTCGTCATCTTCTATATGCTCAACTTCGTCCAGTACCAGTTCGAGTTCAGATCATTTAAATGGAAAAATTTCCAATTTATATTTAGCAAGTGTCGAAAGTCTTGCCGAAAGTGAAAACGATCTGTGTACTCCGCATACTGGTCCCCGAATGTCTGAGCGAGCCTGCCTTGAAATGATTGATTCGGAGCGCAGTTATGTAGAAGATCTTGGACAAGTTATTAAGGGGTAATTATTATATAAAATTATATAACGCTTACGATTTATGTCTAATCAAATGACTATCTTAGATATCTGCACGATTGGAGAGAACGGGCCTGCTTGCGCCTAAGTGAATTGAAAATTCTATTTTCAAATATTGAAGATATATATGAATTCAATAAAACATTGCTTCATCGACTGAGTAATTCTGGTATGGATCCATGCAAAATCGCCAAATGTTTTATAGATCTCAAGGACCATTTTGATGTATACACCACATATTGGTACGTATGTCCCACTGTGGCACTGTGGCAAATGCGTTAAATCAAAGTCTCTGCTTGCATCAAAAAGTTATTTATAGAGATAGCCAAAGAGCGAATGACAGACTATCATTTTGATTTATACATAAATAATAATTGTTTCACAAAAGTATTATTATCCAGCGAAACATTATTTCTAGAACTCCAGAGAACGAAAAAATATTTAAATCTGCAACCTCTAAAATTTCAAAACTAAATATAAAGCAAAAATACCCAAACTTCAAAACTCTCGAAAAATTAAGTTTAACTAAAACCATAGTTAAATGCAAACTTGAGATATCTTTGAGTTAATTGAATAATTTATACAAACAGTCATGCCCGTAAATTCGAATCCGACAAAAAACACTCTAATCAAAGTGATTCCCGACTAAATTTCGATTCCGTGTATGAATAAAATGTTTTTAATTGGTTTATTCAAATAAATTTACTAATGTCCCTATAATTAAAAAAACATATTCAGTGCTATACAGGACTAAACTAGATTTACTTTTAAACAAATTTATGATTTCTAAATTAAATTTAATAAATAATTAATTAGCCGCCTTTCGATATACTCTATTACAAAATGTAGCGTAATATATTGCAATCGATAGAGTTTTTGAGTTATTTTTATAATTCCGGTCTTAATAATTTTTATTCCTTGCAGTACAAGTTACCCAGCAGCGATTTTTTTGCTAACAAAGCTACTGCAGGCAACGCACACAAATGCACTGCTAGCCTCTACGCAGAAAATGCTTCAACATCGGCTTCCTTTAGGATCGTATCTGTTGAAGCCTGTGCAACGTATATTAAAATATCACTTGCTTTTGGATGTAAGTAACAAAACAGAGGCTATAATTTGAATGTGGCCCTAAATATAATTAGGCTAAATTAAAAATTTTTCGAGCGTCCTAATTTATGAACTTTGAAGGGTACATATTTAAATCCTTTCAATTTTATTATTATTATTTATTATTAATCATATTATTTGTGGAATTTATATAAAGTTTGAATATATTATTTTGGTAAATTGTAGAATGATGGAACATAATCAAGTTCCTGAATAAATATTCGTACTCATCGATTGTTTTCACAGAGACTACTTGCATTTCGGTGTCGACTGTTTTGGGTTTACTTAAAATTCGATGATTTTTAGAGAGGTTTCTTGAAATGCGTTGTTGACTTTTGGGTTTTTACTTGAAACAGAAAGAAGTGGTCAGAGCCATGGCAAAATGAGCATAGTTCGAATTCGCGATTCCGTCGTTTTTTGCAAATAAATATGTACTATAGTTATTATGAAAGTTAAGAAAAAGTTGTCGATTGGTCGCTTGTGAGTGGTAAAGTTTTTGTATTTTCCTTCGTGTTTTGCCATCGGTAGTGTGTGTATAGCAATTTAAAATTGTATTGTATAGGAATATAAAAGTTTTTAGTATAAAATTTACAAACCCTTGCTTGATTTGCATATACGGCAAGACATAAAATTGATCAAGATATAGTAAGGGATACTAATAACTATTAGAATTCGTATTACCTCATTTATTTAGATATGGGTTCACAGGTGTGAATTTTTCTACTTAAAATTTTAATATCAACAATTAGACATTTTAGTCAAACAATTTTGGTTAAATTCTATAATTAAAAGTCTTCGAAGTCTGAGAAATTCGATTCCCTCAAGCAGTACTGGGATAGTAAACAAAAAGATGCTACTTAAATCTATAAAAGAACTTATTTAGTTTGTTTATTTAATATAATTTTCGTATTTCATTCTAATCTTTGACTTTCTTTCACAAAACAAAATTTCTTTAGTCATTTAAACCGAGTATTAAAATTTAAAAATTTTTTTTTAACATTGTGTCGCTCCAAATGTATTTTGTACACTAACTTTTTTTGAAATGGCGTGGAAATGGAGTGAACGATAAATTTGAAATATTCAAAACACTTTTATAAAGTGAAAGAAAATTCAAATAAACCACTATTATTTATTAACAAAATAAATTAAAAAATCGCACCTTATATTATTGAGTGAAAAAATGCTACACTACTATTAAGTGAAACAAAATGCAAAATTAATTCAAGTTAAAACTAAAAATCACAAAGAAACCAAAATGACCGAACAACAGGCAAACCCCTCAATATTAACAGAGCAACAATTGACTCAGCTCCTTCATCAATTAAGGGAGGTGTATCTTCATTTAATGGCGAACAACATTTGCTTGAACATTTTGTGAATCGGGTTGGTTTCCTTACTCAGCTTTACCCTATCAATGATATTCGTCTGATGAACATCGTGTACTCAGCATCGAACTCCAATACACTGGAGACTGATTGCTACTGAGAGAAACTCTCGTCAATAAATTTGATAATCACACCCCCACAGAAGAACTAAGCTATTTAAGCAATTTTGTGAAGAACAACATTGACACACTGGACGACTTAATTGGGGTAGCACTTGGAGAAGGTGTCTATGAGAGTCCATTCCAGGCCAAGTCCTCAATCGAACTCTCAGCTGAATAGTACGTCCCATAACGGACAACAGCAACAAGTTCATTCTAATACCCAATATTCATTTGGAGAGAGCCCAGAAATTCAAAAACAAAATTATTAACGCAATAATTTTTCAAGATGCAAGTATTACCAGCCAGGTTCACCAGGTTATGAACAGTTCAGAATGGCTAGGGAGGGCGCAAATCAAAAATACACGCGTATAGAAATTGATGTTTAAAATTTCCATCACACATCGTTGAAAAAAAGGATACATCCTAAAAAAATTAAGAAAATGAATATTAAGGGTGCTGATAGGGAAAAATTTAAGGATGATAGAAAAAAAGAATATAATAAAAATTAAAACTGTCTAGGGCGATATTGAATTAAACAAATAAGTTTTGTTGCCACCAAGCACATTGTGTCCCACGTACTAAAAATTTTTTTACATGATTTTTTAAGAAATACATCATATTTTAAGAAATATGATATACCGTAAGGACGAGATTATCTAAATCTGCTAAAGCAGCTAGTAGGAAAATTAACTATCCGACTGATAGTCACTCTGAACGACTGCACTTTTTTATTCAATTATTTCCACTATCCAATCGATAATTGCATTGCCGAAGAAACGATCCTTCGTCCATCTCGGACAAATGCTTTACTTTTACGTTAGAAAACCAACTTGAGGGAAGTAGTGCACTTAGAATGCAACATCTGAAGCAAGACGAAATTCTTGCTCTCGAAACAGAAGTAAGCGTGCATAGTGCAGAAGCTGACCAATTTGATCTAATAGAGATAACTGAAAAACCATTGAATGTGTTTAAAAGACAGGTGCAGTTTATCAAAAGTAACAATGATGAAATAAAACTAACTTTTTTTAACAAAGCCAAAACTAAAATAAATTATACTAGTATTAATATAGATCAGGCGAAATAAATAAGGATTGATTATTTTGCATCAAAAACATCAATAAAGATAATAAATAAAAATAATATTGAAATTTGGCGTAGCATGTATGTTTTACAAAATGTATCAACATATTCAAATGAAATAAATGAAAAATAAATGAAAATAGGGACAATACAATAGGACAATACACATAAAAACTTAATTAGAATAAACCCTCTTCTACTGGAGAAATATTTCTATTCGCTGATCACTGCGTTATAATTAAGAAAAACACAATTGTATTAAAAATTCAATTTATAAATTTAATCGCAATAAAATATTATATTCTTTTCGAAAAATTCTGTTTTCAAGTATCTTGTTCAGATAGCCTTTGAGTTTATTCTATAGTACTTATTTTTTATTTCCATAAATTATAACAATCTGTTTAGATTAACAATAAGTATGTTAATTTATATAGAGAGTTTGAATTGCAATGAACTTTTTAATTTAAATTTTTGATTTAAAAACCAATATTTATTTATTATTTATTTAGGGGTACAACTAAGTCCAGTTGACCATAACAATTTCAAAATATTAAAATTAAGATATAATTAATTTTATATAATAATATAATTAATTTTATATTTGCAGTGTTTCATGAGTTTTTTAATATTTTGTGAAGACTTTATTGCTTATATCTAAAAATAACTTTATCTTACCATATAATTCTGTTGGAGTTTTGCGCTTAAGTCGCCATGGTTGGAGTTCCGTTCCAGATATTCGTCTCATTTGCATATTTTCGTGCTAAAGAAGTCGTGTTCTCAGAAGTTTTTCCTATTAGCATTTTCCCAACCGTTTCTACGTCGAGATCGTGATGAATATCATCATTTCGTAGTACCAGTTTGCATCTGTTATTATGCATTGTATTTTAGATTGAGTTTTTTGAATAAGTTGTAAGTTGGAATTACTAGAATCCCCCCATATTTCTATGCCAAAACATCCGCATTGGTATTCGTAGTTCGTAGTTGTTTCGGTGTTGTAAAATTATTTGTGACAAACAATTTTTTTTCGAATACTAAGTAAGATTGGTAATTCGCGGCTTCGATATCAAATGCAGCGTAGTTTGTTCTATTTTAAGAGTAACTAACGCAGTATAAAACTGGTGAACAAATAATTTCTAGGAAAAATAAAAAAAAAAATTCCTGCGTTTATGTACTGCCTACTTAACAACACTACATAAAATATTTTAATTTATTATTATTATTATTATTATTATTATTATTATTATTATTATTATTATTATTATTATTATTATTATTATTATTATTATTATTATTATTATTATTATTATTATTATTATTATTATTATTATTATTATTATTACTATTATTATTATTATTATTATTATTATTATTATTATTATTATTATTATTATTATTATTATTATTATTATTATTATTATTATTATTATTATTATTATTATTATTATTATTATTATTATTATTATTATTAAAAAAGAAAAAAACTACTTAAAACTAAGATAGTATTATTGTTTATGTTTCCTTTGAGTATTTCATTTATTTATTATTTCATTCATTTATTTGTTATTTAATTATTTAGTCATATGAAACCAAACTGCATTAAAATTGTTTACAATCTAAATCTTGTATGTATTATATACTTTAAGAGCCTGCGGAAACATTGCGAAGTAAGGGAAGTAGCGGATGCCCTAGAAATTATGCGTCAAGTTGCACATAATATTGACCAAGTTAAACGCAAGCAGGAGCAGCAAAGTCGAGTTAAAGAATTGTGCGGCATATTAGATGGATGGCTGGGCCCAGGTAAAACAAAAAAATAAATAATATCAATAATTTGTGTCGGGTTCTTAACTTTTTGTTACTGTTTAAGAACTTACTGTCTTGGGAGAACTGCGTCAAGAAGGTTTACTTATGGAACACAACAAACCACGACTGGTGCTGCTCTTTGCCACCATGCTTATTATCACGAAGCAAAAGGAGGATGGTCGGCTGCAGTTCAAATCCTATATTCACGTACGTAATGATAAGAGTGATTTGCGTTGTAAATGCCTACTTTGGAAGTAACATTTTTCATATACAAGCATAAAATAAGTACTTTTATTAACACTTTATTTTTTTTAATTCGCTTATATAGCAAAACAACTTAATGCTCAGCGAACATTTGACTGGAGAGCCTACCAGTTTTTATGTGATACCCTTTGATGAACCGCGAAATCAAATTAAATTCACAGCAAGAAATCGGGACCAGAAACGTATTTGGACGCAGCATATTAAGGGCGTTATGCTCGAGAAATTGGATATACCAATGCGCGCCAAGGAACTTGTATATCAACTCGGCAACGATGAAGGTTGGTTTAATTTTTTTATAAGACTCTATTTCGAAGAGGAGCAAAATACATGCATAACTTAAACATCTTGAGCCATGGCTTTTAGTTTGTAGGTAATCTTATAGAAATGACTTGAAAAAACTGTGGTAAACAAAATCAGTAACAGAAATTGAGTCGTATCATGTATTAGTTTGTTCTTTAGAGAAATTTTTTTTATTTAATCGATGTATTTTCATCATCTCATCACACGTAAACAATTTCTTGTATTTTAAAAGCAGACTATGCTTTGAAAGTAAATGAGTTACAATTTTTAACTTTCAAAATTAAATTTAATCATCCATTCTAAATTATATGTAGAAATTGTTTTGACTGTCTTTAATGAAGCTGTGCATGTATTTTGTTTTAAATTTTATCACATTTTATTTATTGCTGCACTTGTTGAATCATTCAAAATTATTAAGGGCCGTTTTCTTTTTAAAATTGTTAGGGGTGCTGGGATATTGTATTGTAACTCCATTTCTGTGGCTGAGAGGCTCGCATTGTTAAGATTTAAATCAATGATGTAGCCCCATCAATCATCTTAACAATTTGTTCTATGTTGAATTGAATATTGAAGTGGTTAATAGGCAGGGAAAGGTGAAATTAAAAGTATATTATTAGTATTAATATATTACTTAAACTTCCGTCATAGTTGACTCATTGTGCTCGTTTTTAACACCTGCAACTATATGCAGATAGGCGTCACTCTAAGTTTCGCCAAATTTTTAAGTTACGTAAAACAATAAACATCATATTCTGCGGAACTCATTAGATGATGAAGTTTGGTCCCTCTCTCTACAGACTAAAAACTAGATTTTTTGAGCGAATTACTCTATTGAAGCTGTATGACATAGTCAACCGATTTTAATCAAATGTGACACAGTAGTTGAAAACATTAAAAATCGAGTTTGGTTACAATATCTTCAAAACTTTGCTACGATACAAACTCAACAGAATCATTATCATTACCACCAAATAAGCAGAACAATAGCTGCATATCTTCACATTAATCGTCACAATATAGAAATCTAACTTATTTAATATTAATCCAAAGTATGTAATTAATTTTAAAATGATTTTAAATGATGTTATTCTCGAGTCGTCTTTTTAAACAAATTTTCGCGCTAGGTTACTGATTTTGTTATATTTATTATTATGCTAATATTATTCCCACTACAGTTTATTGTTTGTTAGCGTGGAATTGAATTTATTGGTAAGCGCTAAGTTTTGAAGTTAAAAGCAAAATTTTGTATTTTTGTAAATGCCAAAACATTTGAATTGTTTTTTTTTTTTTAAGATTTAAAATAAAAATCTTATTCCGCTTTGCGTTTAAGTTTTATGTTATAAATTTCTTGACATAACTATGCGAATTTAGCTTAACTATATTACATTTTTTATATTCTTTCCAACTATAAATTAGATATTAAAAATGAGGCATATTATCGTTTAATAAAACTTGTAATGCTCTGAAGCATTTTTGATTAGGTCATGTGCTTCTTCATGTTTTACTTTTTCTTAAGAAAACTCAAAATTGAATGTTGTATTTTTTGCCTCAAAAGTTTTTGGAAAATTTTTTTTTTATAATTTGACGCGCTGACACTCCACCTCCACTCTATTTTATTTTCTCAGATAGATTATGTGAGAAACTGTACAGGTGTATTTTTTGTTTTCTTCGGTCATGACATGGTGAGTCATTGGATTCTACGTCAAAAAAATAGATATATTTATACCACTGTGCAAACAATTGAACGACTTAAAAACAGTTAAAATCTGTTTGTAAAATTATTTTCATAAATCTTTTTACCCAGTAGAACCTAGCTTCCAAATAAATCAGCAAAAGTAAGGTGGATCGTTGATAATTATAAATACTATGTACTAGAGCTCAGAAAACGGCCCTTGTTAAATTTATCAACACTAAAAAATAACATTTTTTAATCATTATGTATTTATTATTGTAGTACAACCAGAGATGCAATCTAAAACTAAATACGCCAAGACAAAGACAAGAAAACTTATCTAAAATATTCAATGACGTACCACGGCTCACATATTTCAGTAGATGTGAAATATACACTTAACGATATAGTTTTCAAATTAAATCTTTCAAAGGGGAAAAAAACCTTAAGTCTATAATCTTTAACTTATAAAGTTAACATATTTCTTTGTCTTATCTGAAGTTAATCAAATCACTCGTAAGTATTTCATTTAGAATTTTAATTGGCTTTTACAATTTACATCGGCATACTCATATTTTGAATTAAAATGCAATTAAGCTTTAAAAAGAATAAATCAAAATCATCTGCATGACGAATGATTCTAACGAAGCCATTTTCAAATCCATTTCTGTTGTCCAAAAAAGTCAGGTAGCGTTATGAGGCCTCCTTTTGCAATATCAACTTGTCCAAAAGCTTCACTCTTTATTTGACACCCTACCGTTTTTTCGGTGGGCGGTGGTGCACTGCCTCGACTCCACACACGGAGTATGCAGTGGGAACTAATTCTAGCTTAATAGTGACAGCGCTTGCACGCAGATGTGGCGACAAAGAGATCCGAAGCGAGAAAGATATTTACAAAATACAAGAGTGAGTTGCGATAAGTGATATCAACTTCTCTTGGATTGAGTGACTTGAGCTCTTATCATCGCTTCGAAGTATAGAAGTATAGAAGTTTTGTTTGGGCATGGGCGGCGTCGCTACATGTTGCGCTTTTATTGCGAAGTGTGGAATGTTTCTCATGTGCTAAATATGAAATTTTTGTCCTTACTTTATTGTGGAAACAAATTTTTTAAATTACCATCTCGATAGAAGGTAAATATATGGGTATGCATAGCCATAAATATATTCAACTTACAAAATTTGTTGTCTAATTCCAATTGTATTCGTTGGCAGACTTTAATAATGAAATACTTATAATAAGATAGGGTAACGACTGCACCTTATCCGTGTGCCCTTTTGATTATCACCATGCATGTATATATTTGGAAAGCTCGAAGTATGAATCTGTACCAGCTGGTACGCATATTACCCATAAATATAAATTTGTTGGATTTTGTCTATAACTGCCCCATTCCTGCCTATAGGAATTTCGTAAAATTTTTGTGATTTATCAGTGCAATGCGTTTTTGTGTATTTCAATTGTATAAAATTAATGACAGCATGGTTTTAAACAGCTAATTTAACTTAATTTTACATTTATATCAATAACCTTTTGCAATGAATTAGTTATCAATATTATTGTAATTTTATTTTTAATGCGAAATATATTACTTTAACCTCATAGCAGCTTGTTATTATTTTCCTTCTTCAGATGAAAAAAGAAGTAAATATATTTTTCTGCTACTAAGCTTAAGAAAATAGTTTAACAAATTAATTCATTGTAAAATAGGTAAATACATTTTGGGCAGTTGGTTGATATCCCTATCGATTTCAAAGCGAATTAAAAAGGCGACTTGGTGAAATTAAAACCAACAATTAACCAAGTTGGTGAGGGAGCAATGAAGAAGTAAAAATTTGTGAAGTCACAAATTTGTAATCAAATTTGGAAACGTTGACTTAATATATTTGCATACAAAGAAATACAACTAAGATTAGTATTATTTTATTAATTTGCACAGCATTTTTCATGATTAAAGCACAAAATACACAACAACAACTCTTTCCAACCATAACCTCATTAACTCATTTAACTGCAATATTCTTACGAAAAATTTTATTATCCTCTACTAAGTTTCTTGTCTCTTCTTTTCTTTATGCAGATCGTACACCTGACCGTAGTACATGGAAGTGGAGTTTACATTGTAACTCTTCAACACCCACCTATCTGGAGCGAAGAAATGCTTGCCGCCGTAGTGAAATCCGTAAAAGGTATTCAAAGTATAAAAGAAGATCTACTTTAGATGGAGAACTTGAGCAGGAGACTACGCGTAATTTGGAAAATCACTTTGATTGCGCCGATGATACTGCAATTCAACAATTAGCTGCTGCCGTCCCGAACAGCAGAAGCCGAATCATCGAAACGGAAGTAAATAACAAGGGAAACGAGAAAACTTCAACATTCAATACCAGGGACTGTAACCGTGAACCATTTGAGGAAGAGAATTTTGTGTGCATCGTGCGAGATCATCGCAGCACTATGAAATCACATCAATCCCACTATAATGAGCTCAAGCATCGCAGTAAATTTGCGAAAAGTACTGGTTGCATCGTTGACGAGAATCAAAAAGAATTAACCGCTTTAACGCGCAGCGCAAAGCTTAGTATCTCTGAACGCAAAGACAAAGGCAAAGGGTTCTATGAAGTCAAACAGTATAATCACAAAACTATGCCTAAACGCATTGCAAACTTAAAAAAACAGCGCCTCAGTAAAAAGGAGACATCAAAGTTTTACATGGACGTCAGTGAATTCGACCACAGCAACGACACGGTGCTTAAAATTACAGAATCCATGGAGGAATTAACACTAAATGGTATCGATGTTGAGCTGGCAGAGGAGGCCAAGGAAGCAAAGCAGAATAATGATGAAAATAAAGCGGATCATTATTATAAGCTGAATATGCAAGAATATAAAAAACTGTCGGCGACAGAAAAGTCCAAACGTGATGCTCAAGTAATTTTGGATCTTCTCAAAAATAACAAGGAATTCGGGCGAATCTACAATAGGCCACAAAAGCGTCGCGAAAGTACTCCAGCTGCAACGCAGTGTTCAATAAGCCCAAGGCATGAGAAGCCGTTACCACCGACGCCACCATCCAGTTCTCCACCTCCCTTGGAGTCTGACAATGTCCAACCAACCAAAGAAAAGAAAAACAAAACAGAAGAAAATGAGCCTATTTATGAAACATTGTTGCGTAATGTGCATGCTCCATATAAATTTTCGCCTGTGCCGGGACGAGCTTATTTAAGCAGTTCGGTTAAAACCCCAGAATTAAGTTCCGAGTCGGATTATGTAGTGTTAGTACACTCTTCCGAGACTTTGGAGCAACGTACCGAAGAAGATAGAGAGACTCGCCCAACGCTACACAATGACGAAGAGACTGAGCGAACATGTATTTCGTCAAAAGAATATGACCCGCAGGCTAATCCAGATTCCGGAGTAACTGAATTAGTCAGTCAAAAAACTGAGTGTGCTTTTCCGCCGCGTTCCATTCCAAAAAACATTATTAGGCGACTGATAAGCAACACCAGTTATAATAATAGTTTGATACATGCAGAGACTACGTTATTGCCACGAGCTCTTAGGTCAATAGATAATTTAAGTGTGGCTTTAAGCCGTTCTAGCCGCCCGCCGGAGCGTAGAGTTAGTGATGTGAGTGGAATGTACCGTCAGAGAGTTTTACATCGTCAAGGCTGCGCAGCGGTTGGGGAGCGTATGGCTCATGTTGACTACGCGGATCCCAAGGCGCTTTTCGGTGCAAAAGTTGGCTCAGATGTCTCGCTCCAGCGCGACTCTGTGTTCTCCTTAACATCGTCAAGTGATAGTATGTGCGAGCAACACCGAAAGCGCTCAGCCGCTAAATTGCTTCAGAACTTTGAGTACGAACAAGAGGTTGAAGATAGTTTAGAGAATGACTTTCGAGATTCGGCCATTTACAGTGACGACAATGAAAAGCGCAGTGGTGAAAAAACTTTGTAGAACATTATTACAATGAAAATTGCTGATAACTTTAAGGGATTGATCCAGAATGATATGTCTTTACTTGTGCCTGATGCAATCTGTGGCTTTGATTTATCAATTGGGCATCTCGACGATGTAAAAATAGATTTCAGAGTCAGAGTCATTAAAGCGTAGTTTGTTTTGTATATATTTTTGTATATATGTAATATTTGTAAATACATCAATTATTACCAATAGCTTGTAGGGCCTATAAGTATATGTTATTATTTATATTTTGTTATAAACAAATATTTTTTACTGATAATCGAAATAGGGCATCATTTAAGGTGTATAAATAATCTTAATGAATAAATGATTTTCTATTACCAATTGTGATAAGGTTTATATTAATTATATACCGAAAATTATTTTTGGTAAGTATTGGCTTTATAGGACCTAAGAATATGTCGCTAAATGTTCGATGTAGGCAGCAGACTTTTACCAAAGAAACATGAGTCTAGCAAAATATAACGATTTGATTAATTCTGATATAATGACAGATTTGTCAAAATTTGTGCAGCAATTCACCTGTTAGTTGGTTTGTTTTTAGAGCTTTTGTAACTACATTGGGCAAGTACATTTTTGCCCTAAATCTATTTATTCTCAATGTAACGCCACAAATAAAACAGATCCAAATCAAACCAGTACGAAATTCTTACCAGTTGTCCCTATAAACTGTGCTTCCGAGGTATAGAAAAAAAACAATCGTCGTTAGAAAAATCTTTGAAATTTTAAATGAATGAAATATTTCCTCTTCACTTTTAAATTTCATTTTTTACAAGTTGTCTATTGGTCTATTCGATAATTGAATTGTTGTAACCACAACAAAGGGGACAAGGTCTTGTCTTCTTCAAAGTTAAAATTTTAACAGCGTTTTATATATGGCGAATATTCAGTTTAAGCTGAAAATATATCTCACATAAATAATTCACCAAAATTATTTAAACAATGATCAGTATAGTCGAATGACCATATATGCCTTTCTGTCTAGCTCTCAACTCCGGCGGCCAAGAAACATTGCCGTGATTCAATGACTTTATTTAAATGTTTAAAGTGAATAATTCGGTTGTATGTAATTAATTATCATGACCTATTTTGAGAATATGAACATTTTTTAAGTTCCCCAGCACTCCCATATAACAAATTCCTTGCAGCGCGTGCGTTTTATGTTTATTTATTACAATATTATTACGAAATAGGATAATCAAACGTTTTAACAAATACTAAAGGAATACAGTGAATTTAATTTGAGCAATGTTTTATGTTTTTTCAAAAGAGTTCGCAGCACCTTTTATATCCTAAAGAGTCATTGATTGGCCTGTCCTTGTTTGAAAATGAAATAGTTGTCAATGTAGCGGTAACTTAAGTTGACCTTATCAAGCATCGAGTTGGACTAGGTTTATTTTTGAGTCCACAAAATGTATGGACCAGGCGCTATTTCCAAAAATCTTATGTCAAGGTAAAGATTTTTTAGATCAGCTTTGATGCGATTTGATTCTACTTCTACTTTTGCTCTAAAAAGCATGTGTATATACTGCAAGAGGAAATTAAAATTTCTATTTTAAGAATAAATACCAAGTCTTCTAACGTGTTGATATATAGAGTATATTATTCACAGACTGATTTCTACTTCCCCTACGAACTCACTTCCTACAAGTAAAATTGTCTATTAATAGACCACCATCTGCTCCATAGGAAGTCACAGCAAACAGGCATACATTCTAACAGCTGGCGGGTTGAAAAGTAGAAACTCCCGTGCCAACAATATTAGGCATACGAAAAAGATTCCAATTAATTGAGCACGAGAGTTTTCAGTTTCATGAGCAACAACATGGAGTCAAGACGCACTCCCGTTTTGTCAGACAACTCTCCATCAAGGTAAATTATTTTTGATGAACACAAAAGAGAGACACCATAAAGATAATAACCAATATTTTTAGTGTTATGTATAAAACTTATCTTTGCCAAAAAATATTTGAGCACACTATAAATGATCCAATCATTATTTTAATCACACTGGCGGTAGTGACTGGTTCGTTTTGCTTGCTGGCAGGCTTAATACTTTTATGTGTCGTCTCACAGACATTGCAAGACGAATCTTCGGAAGCTATACTTTTATTGGGTAAGTGGGAGTATCATCGTCGAGCTATGTTATAAACAAACTTTCATCATCCCTTGGTTTGTAGGTATTGGACTTTTTATAACACTTCTGTCTTGCATTACATGGAAACTGACAAGCGAACGGAGATTTCCTCATCGATTAGATACCAATCATATTGAAACTATTTAAAATGGTATCTTCGGAATCTTTGTATTTACTTGTAAAGCAGAGGTTTTAAAAAACATAATCCTATTAACAGTCTCAAATTATTTGTAGTATATGTAACAAAATACATTATTGTATAATTGACATAATTATGAGAAAGTAAAATATTATTATATACTTACATAAACCTGGAAAATAAAATATATTTTTAAAAAATGGTGATTTTTTTTGCAATGTGCTTGAATACGCTTCTGACTTTTCAGAGTAGGAAAAGTAATCATGATGTACTAAAATCGAAAACTAATAATAATCTTAAGATAAATTATATTTCAACCTATTCGTCTCATCGATTTGACAACCGATTCTGACTAAATAAAATACTTTTATAAACAAATTTTATTACAAAAAGTGTAAAAATAGACGAAATCAAACAAACTTGGTGCAAATATCAATTATTTCGACCTATCTGTCCTATAGGTAGTATATGATATAATTAACAGATTTCGAATTTTTTCGTATAATTTGCTCTAGTTTTTGCCATATCTGAGCTGTACACGTTTATACTTTCTCGAAGCGGATTGGCATGGTTATTCTACGGATAGAAAGTCTGTCACAGCTTGCATGTTCATTGCTGCGGGAAATGATATCACATGGCAATCGAAAAAAACAATTGATGGTGTTCCTAAGCAGCACACATTCAGAATATGTAGCACTATCGACGGCATCAAAGGAAGTAGCCTATGTACGAAAGCTGATAAACGAAATGAGCTTTGAAGGTCATCCGATGATTAAAATTTTTCCCAATATTTGGTAAAAAATAAGACTTTCCATACAAGAAGTAAACATATTGAAAGAGAAGATGATTGAAATTAATTATGTGTCAACTGAAAATATAATATCAGATGTACTAACCAGGAATTTAACTGCCTACGAGCGTTGCGCTTGTTGTTACTTCTAATAAAGAATTCAAACAAACAATATGGATACAAATTTCAATCAAATTAAAACAGCTTTTTGAATTGCTCGAGTAAGAATTTTTTATTGCCTTTTAATGATTTACAGATAAATACATCAACATTTTTTTATAAAAGCCACTGAAATAATGTTCGATTTTTCGATTGTTGTTATTCTAAAAATGATTACAGCATTGTATGGCTTTCTGATTCGTTAATTGCTGCAATACTTCGCAATTATTGTAAAACTTAACATTCGCTCTTAGCTTGGCAATATCATGGGATTTTTACTTTAATTTAAAATATAACTTAAAAAAACATTTTCTGTTTTTAAACTGTGTGCTATTTAAAGTTAGTAACAGCGAAATACATCTTCCATACGACACATTGATCGATTCAAATCTTCTAATTATTTTATTAATCCCTGAAATTGAAAAAAAACGAACGATTGACTTGAAGTTGTTAACGCGCATGGTTCTTGCAGAAGGGACGACCACCCTTGTTATAAAAGCTCTGACCCTCCAAGTTTTGCTTGCAATACTAAAAAACACAATTAAATAATTGGTTAAAGTGGGTTAAGTTTACCTTAAAAAAGTTCGATTATACTTACAGTGCAATTGAAGCATTGGCTATGATAATTGTGATTCAGAGCTTCTACCCATCTATCACCGGCTTCAACTGGGAAACCGCATGCAAAACATTTAGTGGTAAAGAGTTCATTCCAATCGGCTTCGCAGTAAGCCTTGCCATCTTCGAGGAAAAATGGTGTGTTGCCAAAGATTTTACCGCATTGACCGCAAGTAAAGCATTCTGGATGGAAGTGTTTTCCAATTGCATTTAAGCAATCGCCCTTATAAAAAAAAAGGTTAATGTTAGAAATGACTTTCAAAATGTGTTTACTACTTTAGCTTACTTTGATTTTTGCGGCGCACTTACTGCATGTGGGAGCCAAGTATTTTTCGAAACAATATTCGCAGTACAAGTCACCCTTTTCTTCAACGAATCCAATATCCTGCAAGGGACGACGGCAGTTACCGTTGATGCAAATGAAATGATCGGGGCACCAGATACGCCCAAGAGCCGTAATAAAAGGTCCTCTATAAATATTCATATTTAACCAGTATACAATTAGCAACGGCATTTGACGGCAGAAAACAGATTTTTCGAAAAATATATACATGGCAGGCATGCATCAAGAAAACAAAAATAAAGTCAAACACTTACGATAATATCTCTTTATTGCAGCGACAGCATATGGCTTGCATGCCATCTGCTGGCGACTGACATTGTGCGGGCTTATTGGAAGCTAACATGGACTTATTGGGTTCGTTGGAGGAACACAATTGTTGCCGGTTCATGCAAATATTAGCGATATGTTTTTGACAATTTGGATCATCGATGCCGATCGATTCGATATAGGATTGGCCGCACAAGTTATGCACAGAATCCGTGGCAATGATACTTTCATTTTTTTTGATTATATTTTTGTTCTTAATGTCAACGGGGTCGTTGGAAGCATTATCGATTGTGGAGCTGACTGCTGTAACACCATCATTATCTTGACTAACATTTGTCATAGTTGCTTTTGTTTGCGACAATTCTGGAATTTTACATACAGATGTGCTGTCATCCGACAAGTTTAGGTCACTGCATTTTTTTCGACCCTCTGCAGTGTCCTCCATACTACTTTTTATTGTTAAACGAGACTGTAGCATTTTTGAGATAATTTTGCTTGTCTCATCCTTATCGGTGACTCCAGATTTACAATCAGTATTTATTTTGGCAACAGAATCGGTCAAATTATATAACACTTTGCCAGGATTGGTCATTTCGAAGGAATTGTCTTTTTGTGGTAATTCTAGAGGCAGCGTAGGTACTTGGTTAATGTTTATTGGTTTAGCAACAGCTGTAACTAAAATTTAACAAATAATTATACATGCAAAATTCAAACTCAATTGTTAGTTAGTGGGTTATACATAAAAAAAAAACAAAAAATATTAAAAATAAATAAAACGTTCACACAGACAGCAACAATTTCAAATGGGGTAATATGTTCACCTTATCTGCACGTTGCAGCTATTACAGAGCGGTATACGCACACCAGGACCAGCAGCATTATTAAGTACGCCGCGTCCGCGCTTGGGCGCCGATGTTGCCCCAAAATTGCCACCCTTGCCTCCAGCACCTGTTGAATCATCAATATTTAAACTTATGTCGCTTATATTCGGCGGAAAAACAACTGGCATTTGCGCAGCGGCCGCGGCTGATTTGAACGGAATGGTGGCGGTAGGTGCAGCTGACGTAGCACTCATTACACCTGAAGCAGAAGCGTTTTGCGTTTGCACATTGTTATCAAAATTCAATTTATTATTGCCGTTGCTTTTTTGCATATTATCAGGACGCTGTGTCAACTGAACGCAGCTATTCTTTAAGGCGGAAAATGTTTGGCTATTAGTGGTGGTAGCAATAGTAGAAGCTTTTGTTAAACTGGCTTGAGCTAACAATGACGATGACGAAAGCGGTAATGGAGCATGACTCGCGGAACCCCCTGATTTTTTATCCTTTTGCTTTTCAGCTTGTTGTTGCAGCAGAAATCCTGGAGGTGGACCAAGTAGCTTTTTAGAAGTGGCAGGAGAACTCGTTGGCTCATTTTCAATAGGAGTAATTGGTTTAAGCGGAAATTTACTGTCAAAATTTGGCGAATGCAATTGAGGAAAAGTACTTTCACCCATTGCTGCAGCTTTTGCTGTAATTGCCTGCGATTGCGAAGTTAAGTTGCTTATTTCTTGTTCCAGTCCAGACAAACGTCGAGCTTGATTTGCAACATAGCCAGTACGGCCGATAGATTGACGGCGACTCGTA
The DNA here is from genome assembly GCA_035046065.1 of Chymomyza procnemis. Classification (NCBI taxonomy): domain Eukaryota; kingdom Metazoa; phylum Arthropoda; class Insecta; order Diptera; family Drosophilidae; genus Chymomyza; species Chymomyza procnemis. Next base: position 409,824 of record JAWNOJ010000023.1, on the reverse strand, counting down.
GACTCCGACTGCATTTCGCTACACATATCAATTTGCTTGCTGGTTTGCATTTCCTTATAAGTAACGTTTTGAGTGCTTGAAAATTGCGTTTTGGTTTGCAGACTTTGTGAAGTTGTCTTTGCTTGATGCGCACCCATATAGCTTTGTCCTGTTGTAATCGAGCCCGTTTGTAGGCGCGGCGTTGTTAGAAACTGCGACTCGACATCTTTTGTCCGTGGGGCACGAATGCCTGACAATGGATTCGCTGGTGGTCCTGCAGCTGGCGAACGAGCGCGGTCCAAAAATGGCGAGGCAGAATGTTGATCGTATGAACGTGCATGCGTGGCCGGGCACTCGTCAAAACAAAGCTTGTCAGCAGTTTGGTAAAATGGCACAATTGGTGCCGGCTTGTTGAGTAGCGACGGTGTGTATGGTCGTGTTGGAGTAGTCGATTGATCACCGCATTCAAATTCATCTAATGATTGAAAAGCCATTGTAACAGGACAGGAGCGTTCCTTACTTATTGATGGTACAGACTGCTGCTGCGGTTGCTTTATGGTATTCAATGGTTGTGACACTGCTATAGCAGGAACAGTCTGATTAATTGGCTGCTGCCTTTTCGAACATTGGGCTATAGGTCTATGTACAATGTTGGCAGAGTTATTGGCTACAAAGTTACTAGCCGTTTTATCTGTATCTACAAAAGCAAGCGGAACATTTTCCCGCAGTTCATGCGGCTCGGGTGTGCGAATAGGACTTTGCGAGGGCAGAGCTGTCCAATTTCGTTGGTATTTCGGTATAGTATCAGCTTTGTGAAGGCCAGAGTGGACCAATTTGTCTTTTAGATGACTAAGCGGGGATGGTGGGGGAAAAGGTGTGTCGCTATGTTCGAGTTCATTCGCGATCTCTTCAATTATTTCATTCGCATCGATTTTTGACATTACATTCAATGATGTGGTAGCCATTAGAGAAGCAGTATTAGAATAAGAGCTGATGTTGTTATTAAGGGAGACGTTTCTTATAGACTGTGGAGCTGTGGAAGAGCAGTTAAAAGAAGCAGTCGCGTTGGTACTATAAGATGATAACGAAGCATTTGTGGTGTTAGTATCTAAAAATGTTTGTTGGGTACGTTTTTCTTGTGTTGTACATTGTTGTTGCTGAAGCTCTTCTTCTTTTTTATGAAAGTAATCAAGTCGCTTTTGGTTTCTATCGTGAGCCTTTGAGTATTTTTGAAAGTCTAAGTCAGTTTGTGCCATGCACTGAGATGAAACGGACAAGCGTGGAGTTGTCGCGAAAAGTGGCTCACATGATGGCTGAAATTCTTGAACGGCCGCAAATGCGGAAGACTTTCTGTGGTTGTCACCACGATCTTCTGCTGTTGGTCCCAAAGTTTCTGAGATAGGTTCAATACCTAATTCGGCTTCATGGTCTAGAACTTGAAAGGCATATTTTTTGTTTTCTTGATCAGTTTTTTGTTTTTCAACAAGATGGGTGGCGTTTTCTGAATTAAGTACCGTATATACTCGATCGGGAGCAGTGCACAATGCATCACACATGTTCAGATGTTCTTTGGGTGTAGGTAAGTCAATTAAATGAATTGGCACATCACGTTCGAAGTGACACTCAAAAGGTGTGTCTGGTGCCGTCGTAAGTGCGCTTAAGAACGGTGATTTTGGACGGTAGTCCTCGCGCAGATAAGGCTTCATATCGATAGGTGGTGGCATATATGGTTCCGTTTCTTCAGGTAGGGTAACGTCCTGTTGAAAATCAGACTGCATTGCTATAGAACTACTCTGCCAACATAAGGTACCAGACTCAGGCAATACATCTGCTATGGCTGAGGACGTTTGAAAAGAATCTTGCCCTTCCGAAGTCAACTTAGAAACCATTTCCTTCTGCGCTATTACACTTGCCGTCTTTTCTTCAAAGTTATCTTCACATGGCCTAGGGAACGGACACTCAACCAAGTGAAAAGGTACTTCAGGTGCAGTGGTCAATACTTTCACCATGGGATTAATCCATTCCTTTGGTACAGAATTGGCTATTTTCGTAGGAGGAATGTGCCGTACAGGAGCAATTTCAATTTTAATCTCTTGGGTAGGTTGGAATTTTCGCTGACTCTCAAGTATTTTTTGAGGTTTCTCTATGACTAACGTATTCTCTTGTAGTTCACATTCATCTGTTGATTTTTTAATGTTATTATTAGATGTTATATTTAAAAGTGTATCCGGTGCAGGGTCTGTTTCATCATACAGCTCCTTAATTTCAGGTTTGTCATTAAATAAAACGCGTCGTGTTGTGAATGAAGGTGATGCAGGTACAGGACTAGGGGTTACTTCTCGAACCATATCTATAAGTTTATAAGTGTTCAAAGGAGTGGACAGCGTGTCTACGCATTCTTGGGTGCTGCGACGGCCTGATGCAAATTCATGTGTATCCTGAGCATGCATTATATCCATCGAATAATCAAACTCAGAATTTGATTGCTCAAATGTCTGCTGCAAATAGTCGTTTTGAGATTTTTGCGAAGTAGTCATCTTAATATCTGTTTGTAGATTGCAGTTTTCGAAATCACATGTACTTTGTCCAACATCAGTATTAGAGTTGAGAAATGTTGCACCGTCGCAAGAAGTTAATGGCGGAGCCTTCTCCACATGCCTCGCTATTACATGCTGAGTTTCAGGTGGTGGTATATAAAGTGGGGCTGCAGTTGGCACTTCGGTATGCTCATCCTTTGGAGGTGGCCACGTAAAAGTCGGCCGACACTCATTTTCCTGCTTGTTATCATCAGCAACTTCCAATGTTTCTAAAGGGACGGGTTAATAGAGAAGCAAAAAATGGAAGGGGACCAGCAGTGATTTCGACAGGCATTATTAAACCAAAGCGTAAAGCGTGTTTATCAGTGCATAAAGTTATGTTGGAAGAAGGATTACCATTAAAAGCAAAAATAAGAGCGTAAGAAACGTAAATTGTTAAATAAACACCGAAGATCGTAGGGTTTTTTTTCGATGTGTGGGACTCAGCTAAATAAAAGCAAAGAACAAAGGCCAATAACTGAATGAAAAGCAATGTTTTGTGGAATTTTGGATTTTCAATTATTTTTTTTTAATTAGAAATTAAAAATAACGGAGAAGTTTGCCACTGATTTAGCTAATAAAGAAGAAAAGAATCAAGCTAATTTAACAAAAATTGTGTTGTGTACGATTGTTTTTATAGTATTTTCTTTAATATCTCAATGTGTGCGAAGAGTAATATCTTTCGATACCTATGTTCAAGTTTCAACCACCTATTCACGTCTTTTATCTATAACGCGTCCACAACGATCGATCTTGCCTTTTTCTAAGGCATCCACCAACTTTTACATTTTTTGTAACGCCTTCAACACGAATAAAGCTGGAAAAATTTTGCTAAATCATTATATAATGGATTGTTACTATTGCAGTTTTTGTTTTTAAATATCGAACATCCAAAAAATGAAAAATATGAATTTAAGATTATTGAACAAAGTCTACCTTGTCGCCTCTTTAGCTTAAACAACAAATCCCCTACTGGATTGGAGTTTTAAAAATTCAGCTTAATATAGCATAATTTAATTCACTCAATATCATAACATTAGCTTTCCTGAATATAAAATACTGGCTTCTTATGCAGAAGCAAAAATTACATTTAAAGATCTTATTTTGTCTATAACCATATCTAATTAAATATTTTACTTGCACGCTTTAAAGTTTTAGCCTTTTCCCTCGGTATAAGGTTATAGAAAGGCCATCGCTCTTAAATCCCAAATTGGTTATTAAATTTGCTGCATATATTCAAGCAGAAAACCCTTTTTTTCTATTAAAAATATGAGCATATTCCAATCTTCTATCGGGACCCAAGTACAGAAATACCACATTTATCCAAAATAAAAGAATAAAATACATCCATTAACAAGTACAACTAGTTACTAATATACAACATTTTGCTTGTCACGTGAAAGATCTTTTATTTTATTTCTTTTACGAACAGAATAAGCTAAATATAATTAATTAACATGATAAAAGTTGTACGTTATGTTATTAATTTTTTTTTTAATATATTCACTGTGTCTTACGAAACTTTGAAGGTTCGTATCCAAATTTGATTGCTTTTATAGGATTTGTATTGGGAGTGATTTGTTATATAGGATTGATTATTGGTAACCTAAAAAGTAAAAATTGAAAATTTATTGAAAGGATTTGTGTGACTTTATTTGTTATTAATTAGAATCGTTTGGAATTTATTTAATGGCTTGACGGTAAATATTATGCGAGACAACAGTATATAAAAGCTACTAAATCAAACAAAATTCATCTAATACATGTAATCATAGCTTATAATATTTTAATATAAAAAATAACCGGCATAATAGGCAAATTTTCATAAAAGAACTATAACTATACTTTATGCTAGTTAACCAGGCTAATTTCATAATTATGAATTTATGCAAAGTGAACACCCTATATTTATGTAGCGTTCACTGACCTAAGTTAGGAGCAGAACGTGCTTCGTCACGTAATGAACTCTCTAACACCTTCAAAATTGGTGCTCTGGTACCATTTTTGCCAAAAGAATTTTAAGGTTGTCTGTCGTTCGAGAGATTTGGGGTTTTGTTTGTTGAAATATTGAAATGCTTCATTGTTTACTTAATTTAAGTAATAAAAACGTTAATAATACTAAGATGTTTAAAGAAGTAGCAACTTTTTTATATTATATCATTTTGGATATTCAACACCAAAAAATCAAAATTAAAATATGTGTATTTCCTTCACAAGATATAAAAAATACACATATTTTGTGAAGGAATAGATTTCTGAAGACCCCTGGGATATTAAAAAAAATTACTACTACTACAACTACTACTGATTTTGGAACATTTGTTGTTTTTGGGTGCGTGTATGTTGCAAAGCTTAAGCAGCACGCAAATTAGTTTAACAAAATTTACCTCGATTGCTAAAATTAGTGTAGGAGTTGTTGTTTGGGTAAGAATTACAGCTGTTTTTATAGGACAGTGTGCTATAGTCGGGCAGAGTAGAAGGATAATTAATGGGCCCTCCGGAATATGAGTTTCTGTATTGTTGTTGCTGTTGTCTCACGTTGTAGCTGTTATGTCTTTGAACATTTCGACCTACACACATACATTATACAACCAGATTACACCATTAATCACAATGTTTAAAATTTATTTAGGTAATTGAAGCCGAGTAAACAAGATGTATGTTTTTTTTTAGCTATATGATCATCGGGGGGAAATGTATAATCATTATTTTTATCTGAAAATTTAACGCTTTTCATTCAGAATCGACTTTATGAAGTTTATCAAATCAGACAAATTAAGGCATTGTGGAAAGTTCTTTACACAAAGAAAGATTGTATATTACTTACAGCTAACAAAGTTTTCTTGATAATAAAATTATGACGATCTTACAAATAAGTATTTGGATCAATAACTTAAACAGTGCTTAGGGGTTAGTTTAAAGAAATCTGTGCAGTGGTGAACTGTGATTGCCATTGAATCTCATAAAGTAAACATCAAAAGCAGGAGTAACACCACCTAATTTCTTGGAATAACATAATTAATGTTTCCTATAATTTTAATAACTTGAACGGTAAAATCGGTACAAAACTCGAATATACTCGTGACAATATGCAAGCCAAAAATTTGTTTTTAATTGTTTATTAATTTAGGGGTACAACTAAGTCCAATTGACTCTATAAATAAGGAATATTAAAATTAAGGAATATTAAGTAATAACGAGGAAAATATAATGTAAAACTAAACCGTATTCTTAGCCTGATGGGTGCACGGTTCCACATCTTGGGCTGGCTAGGAACGTGGATGTACAGTAAAAAAAAAATGAAAATAGAAAGTAACGTAGAAGTATAGTTCATTAAATGCCAGAGGCTACGATGCATAGGACATGTCCAACGGATGGACCAGAACAGAGCACAAAACTTGTATTGTCATACACACCACTCTCCACAAGAAACACAGGTCGACCAAGAAAGCGCCTAATTGACAATGTTGATGACATGCTGAGGATGGCAGTAAGGAACTGGCGCGCCCTTGCTAACAACTGGGACAAATGGAGAAGAATTGTTGAGAAAGCCAAAACCCACCCCGGGTTGCAGAGCTGAATGAGGATGATGATGAAAAACATTTGTACATTTCTTAACAAACAAGTCAAAAGATCAGCGATAACCAAGTTGGACTTTCATAGTTCATGATTGGTCAAAGATGCTCGATTTGGCAAGTCAGGATGAGTTAAGATAGTGAAAGAAATAAATTATACGGTCCCCGTTCGTAAAATAGGATATCGTAAGGGTTATTATAGCTTGCGAATAAGACGCGCAAAAGAATTGTACAATGCATAATTTGATCTACAAGTAGAGCTAAAGGTCGAAAATAACTGGCTTCTCTGGACGGAATGGGAAAAGGTTTTGTTAAGGAGTACGTAAGAGTCAATGTAACCGAATAAGAGCTTATGGATAAATAACACGTCATGCCATGTTCTACGGTCATTTAGAATATGTTATTTTTTAAGGCAAAGTCTACAAGACTAGGACGGCAAAAGAATGTTGGGAACACAGGTAAAACCCCGAAGCAATTGTTAAAAATTGTTTTTGAATTGACTCATAGCATAAGTATTGAGGGTTGCTTTCGAAATAAATAATTTATTTTGCTTCATGTTGGGCTCATTTATTAGTGCCTCTACGAGAAAACGACCCACAATGTTTTGTCAAAATTTACGTTTCGACACAATTAAATGCATATTCTTCGAATTTCCACATATATTGTTTTGGGCCTGGCTCCTACTAACTGGCTAACTGATAAATTCATGCATTATTGACCTCCTAACTTTTTGTCATTCTCTGCTATTGCGTAATTATCGAGATCGAAATTAGGTTTGGCGAAAATGGCAGCAAATTTTATAAACGTAAATAATATGTTTCATAGACCTACTACAATGACTCTACTATTTTTGCATCGTTTTGTACCACGACTTTACCGGCAAGCAGCTTTCTTTTTTGAAATCCTTACAAAGGATTAAATTTCTGAGTGGTGTTACCCCTAAAGTTTGAATAAAATACCCCTACAATTTGATACTGTAAAAAGTGGTTTGAAATTTTATGTTTCACGCATGGACAAAGTTGCATTTTCCAAAGTGTAGGAATCGCAAAGACTATATATTGTGTGCACTTTTCAAAGTAATTAAGATTATTCACTTTAGGTATTTAAAATTGAACCCATCACCTAATTAACAAACATTTGATGTGATTCTTACCTTGCTGCCCAATATTGGTTCTGGGTAAAGTGGCATACGCATTCGCTGCGGGTCTTGGCGAATGTGGTTGCTCCGGTGGATAGGACACAGGTGATTTCGGTCCAGCTGACCCATATGGACGCACATATCCCTGATTAACCTTTGAATGTATAATAAGTTAAAAAAAAATAAAATAAAATTAACAATGAAATCAAAAGCACAATAAATATAAAACACATATGCATAAGCCTTAAATTGACATGCAGAGATAGTACGATGCATCAAGCCGCGCAAAGCTGTGGCTCCGATAGGTAGTGCCACAGCCATACTTACCTTATAGCTAAGGTTTGCGCCTTTGCCAGGCGGCTGCACGCTGCGTATCACATTCCCAGTCAGTGTGACATATTCGAATGGCTGATAGCCAGACATGGCTGCCGATGTCAAGGCTGTTGACTGAGTTGTGGCCGCTGCGGAAGCCGCCGAATCGTTAGTATTTATTTGGCCAATATCAAATTGGTCATCAACCAAGCTGATTGACATATTTTTAAGCTCTGCGTTGACGTTTAAATGATTTAAATCGATTGCTGCGTGTGACGATGTTGATTCTATAGGACTTGCAACCTAATTTAAATCAAAATATTAAGTTTTGTGTACAAATACATAGTTCCCCACTATGAAGGCTGTTGGAATTGGACAATTCAATACTTAATAATATTAAAATCATTTATGTGCATTCTATTAAAATAGTCAAGCAGGTGTGTGGGATAGGCAGCTGGCCTCTATTCTTCTTTCAATCCTTTGCCAATACCGAATGATTCGTAGCCAGAGTCTCATGCTGGCACGGATTGACAGGTATTTGCTAGAAAGCTGCTCTGCGGCACTGCCAAGAGTCAGTGACAAGTGAATATAAATAGCGGACGGGGAAAATGACTAACATTTGTCATGGTAACTAAACTGTTAAGCTCAAAAAGTGGATGTCTTTGTTTGGGACAATTGATGCTGGCAGATACAGCTAACTCAAAGCAGTTGTTAAATAAAATGTAGCTATGGTTAAATAAATAAGCAAACGGAAGAAGCTATTAGGTCAAGGTCATATATGTATCTATGTAATGTAAACAGTCAGCTTGCATATAGTATATAGCATATAGTATATATTTAAAGATATAGGTAATTTTTTATAAGTCATGTTCACAAGCGGGTTTTGAAATGTTCAAACTACATTTAAGAACTTTGGCTTTTGTTATCAGTCTCTAATCCAACACACACACACACACACACACACACACACACAAACTTTGCACATTATGCAATAAGATATATATATATATTTTTTTCTAAACCGATCAAATTTATAAGCACCGATTATATTTAAATATATTCTATTACTTTCAGTAGTACTCCTATAAAATTAAATTGCTAAATGTTTAAAAATTCATTTATATTCTTAAGAAAACTTTGTTTCGGTTCAAAATGCGCGCTGTTCTTGGATTGCAGACACCATTCAAACCCGCTGTATTTGCACAAACTAAACGCAAAATTCGCTTAGCTAGCCACAAAATGCGGCCACTCTATACGAATATATTATATGTATTTGTATTTGTAAGTACTAGATAAAAATAAGAAATTGCATTTAGTTTCTTAATTCTTTTTTTTATTTTCTAGGTGCATATCTGCGTTTTTTATAGCTACAAAATAAAACAAAATAAAATCCGTCCATCATGAGAGAACGAAATACCAAGAGGAGAAATTAACCTATATAGTAAGTACATACATACATACATACATACATACATATGTAATTATATACTTGCATATAAGAGAATTTATGATGAATTGTATTTCTTTCAAATTAATGAAAAATAACATTAAGCCCAACAGTCAGCATTCTGCATCATCGTAACAAACAAAAAATAAACAAACTCATAAAGAAAGGGTATACAAAATTCTCGCACATAATGAATAACACATTACGTCGATGTGTGTCATCAACGTAACTTGTGTTTATCAAGGAGAGAGGCTGGGAAAGCTAACAAGCGTGAAATTAAAAATTAAAGCCCGTATTGTGGTAAAATTATTTTTTTTAACTGTTTCCATTAATATTTTTAAAACCTCTTTAGGTTATTAACTCAAAAATCTAAAAAAAAAGTTAAAAAACATTTGTGCCAATTTTCTAAGAGACTGCTGGCAGGTGTCACTGTGACTGAAAACGTGCAATCAACTCAATCCACATCTCTTAACCGTGAGAGCGATTATACGCTAAATAAACACTTGAAAGCCCCGCACTCAACTACTCCTGCAATGCAAATGATTTAAAAAAAAAATTGCGTTCTATGAAAATGAAACATGTATCATAAGCATTAGTTTTGCTAGATGGTGTCGATATTTTATTATACGTACAAAAAGGCAACTTATAAATCTATATCTGAAACGATCAGATCGTAAAATCTAAACAGAGCGCATTTAACTTCAGGAACTTAAGCATGTTATGTTAAATGGAATATATTATAATCTACAGATATTAAGGGTATTAAAAAGCAAGGTGTGTGTGAAACTATCGTTATACGCCAAGCATTTCTACAGAAAAGGGATTGCTTTTGCACTTACCGAGGGTTTTGGTGTTGAGTTACCGTTTGCATAGCCATTGCTGCCATAGCCGTGAGAATTTAAAGCCGATGAAATGGTACTAGCGCTCAGCTTAGTGTTACTATTTAAAGAAAAAATTAAATATCAGTTGAAAAATGGTATACACAAAAATCACAAGTTCTTTTTGTCTATTCGTCCTTAAGGGCGATTAATAATATGACATATATTTATTTTATTAAACTAAACGAGACAAATCTTAAAATAATTTAGGTATCCTAAACATATAATTAAACATTCTTAAATGAATGGCTCGGCATTATTTTCGAAAACCATTTTCTCTCGTTTTACCACACTTGGAAAATCTACAAAAACTTAAGTACCGAATCGAGTCAGAACATTTCGAAAAACAATGGAAATACAACAAATTTTGCACATTAAATTTAAGGGCGCAGTTGAGTTTTCGAATCGCTATACCACTTCTCTGCAAATAAATCATTTACTGGTCTTGATTTCATAAAAAATAACTTAATACAATAAATTTTGCTCAAAGTTTCCACCATTTCCGCACTGTCATTGAGTTCCTCAAATAGCTGTTTACTACTAAATGTGGTTATTGTATCCTCTTATATACAAATATCAAATATTCAAATCAATATTTTATCATCTCTTATCGGCTTGTAAAAACTTAATTATAATCGTTCCATAGACTTCAAGCTATAAATCCGTAAACTTTATTTACAGGATATACACATAATATTGTTCTTTTTGATTACTTAAGTTGAGTATCGCTGTGCGTATTGCTTCCATGTAGTAAATGGCTTAAAATATACATTTTCCATTTTTCGAAACTTTCTGAGAACGGGTACATACAAAATATGGATTCATTTCTGCTTAAAGCGAGTGCTATTACATAGTTATATTATTTTTTACTTACGGCTTAATAGGTACAGGAACATAACCTTCAGTGCCTTGAGGTGGATTCTGCTGTGCGGCAAGCTTTGCGTGAATATCACAATACAGCTTATTGTTGAAATTGTAGTATCCTTGGTTCTTTAGTGAAGTGCCACAAGTGGCGCACTTGAAGCACTCAACATGCATGTTCTTATCCTTGATGCGCACAAAAACTCCACTGATTTTGAAGATTAAAAAAGGAAACATTTTAATATTGTGCGTTTTACATTAGTACAAAAAGTTTTGTATAAAATGTTAGTTTTTATGCAAGATTAGTTTTTTTATGAAAAGCTCCCAATTAGGAAATAAAAATAAAAGCAAGCAAAGCTCTAATTTTCTGATTCTTAATGTTATGAGCTTTTGAAAAACTTCAATTCTTTAAGACTTTGAAACATTTTTCAATACATTATATTTTCAAAATGCCATAAATTAGCTTCAATCCACTAATTCAGTTTTAAGAACTAATTCATTAATTAATAACATTATTAATGTAAGTTAGGTTTTTACGTTTTCTGTTAAGCTCGCCTCTTAACACGTGACTGAACTTGATTTGTGAAATTTGCAAGACGGCTACATTGGAAAGATTTATTTTTTTTAGGAATAATGCGAAATAAAAAGGCAACTAATTAGTTTATATTCGTTTAAAATTAAGTAATAAAGTAAAAGTGTGTGTCCTTGTTGGAGTGCTCGCTTCTAAAACCGAAGGTCGGTGGTTCGATTCCAACCAGCAGCACTGGTGCAAAGTAAATCTCTCTTATCAAAACAAAAACCTTTCGGATTCGGCCAGTAGAGCGATGGCAATAAATTAAATTTTAATATATTCAAAGAAATGAAGCTGAATAAGTTAAAACGTGCATAGACTTGATGGGATTTTTTTTAGAGAAGAGCGAAGAAATTAATGTAAATAAGAGTCAAAATAATTAAATAACTACAATAAAATGATTTTTTAAACTTTTCAAGTTCAGAAAAACAATCGTAAACCCAACGACACTCGACAGAAACTTTATAAATTAGCCTGTAAACCTTAGTATAAATAATATGATTGAAATGAGTTCTCATTCTTTGCTTTTTTTTTGTTGCTTTCTTTGAATTTCTGTAAATTTTCACACATAAAACGCGATTGTTTTCTTTAACATTAAACATATCCTTACATAATGCACACGCCACAAAAGAAACATGACGGATGATTGTTTGCAGACAAAAGTTTTGGTCCGTCATCGTTGTCCGATGAGGTAGTGGTCGTATTTAAGGCCTCTTTGCATTCTAGGCTTTTTAGCGCCGGACAAATGGGGCTTATAATAAGTCGCGGATCCGGCTGTTCGCAACTGTCTGCAGTGAAAACAGGCTTTTCCGATGCTATCGGCAAACTCGGTCTATGAGTTGCATCAGGCGCCAATATATTTTGCTGCAAGGATGTGCCAATGCACTTATCATCTTGTTGCTCCTGCTGATGCTGCTGCAATGGCACCGGAGTGCGACGATGATGCCCACCAATGGCATGGCTATGCGTCCAATAGAAGTTTGCCGGACTATGAGGTTCTGTTGTATATGTGTTCATCGTTTACGTCATAAGCGGAATAAAGGTTAAATCAGTTTAAAAGCGTCTTGCAAACTTACACATACTTTTTAAGCATACAATATTTTTGATAGATTTCCATCGAATACCCTACCCTCACAAAAATTCCTACTTTACTGCCTGGCACTTTACGTTCTCGAAAATATGTGCACATTTAAAAATGATAAAAATAGTTAATTTTAGCAAGTCACAGATTATTGTTTTTGGTTTTAGTAAAAGTTATTTTGCGACTTACGCATATTAAATAAATGATTTCACTGCACTCGCTTTCAATCACTTGAAAATCGACAAAAAAACTAAAGAACGTTATGAAAAAATTGGTTCTTGTCCGTTTTTTTCCGATGGGATTTATTTTATACAGATTTCAGGCAAATTTACAACGATACTAAAAAAGCTTAGAACATTTTTAAGGTAACGTATTTGGTCACGTTGTCAAAAAAAATTTTTTTTTCGGTTCCTTAAAATTGGTTGTGATATTCGTACTTGGGCTTTTCTAGATAGTGTAAAATGTACGCATAGCAGCTATATTATATATCGTCGATTTCAAAATAAATTTAATTCGAAAATCAAAATCAAATGGAACTCAATTTTCAAGTGATCGGCAGTGCTAGAGAATAAAAAAGGGTTAGTAATTGAATCTTTTTAACGTAAAAGTGATTTCGAGATCACTCTCTCACTTACGTAATGAGACGTTCACACTCGGCGCAAATGTTTTGACCAGTTGGTAGTCCGCCTGTGCTTGGCGGTTTGGGTGAATTGATGGGAGCGCTAACATGTCGGGTAGCTGACTGTTGTTGTTGTTGATAGTGTTGTTGTTGTGGTTGTTGTTGCTGCTGTTGTTGCTGTTGTTGCTGATGGTATTGGTGTTGTTGTTGTTGTTGATAATGATGTGTTTCTTGTTGATAGGTGTTTGAAGGTACTATATATATATGAATATATATAAGATCGCGAGTGTTGTGGAAGTGTATTTGTCGTTTTTGTAGTTGTTACATTAAAACATGAAAAACGCGTGAAACAGACATGAGGTAAGTACAATTTAAGTAAGTTTCAACAAAAAATGATAAAAATATTCAGTTTTTAAATTATACAATAATATATGTTTATCCACAAGTGTAGAGTACTTTATCCTGCATCATTTTCATTTTTTATACGAATCGGAATACTTGAGTATTTAGATATTCAAATCCCATTGTTGACTGTTACTATCTCAAAAACACAAAATAAACTGATTCAAGTCTTAAATACATAATTTAGATAATTTTTGAAAATAGAAAACTTTATTAAATATAGTGTACGCTTTTTCCAAAGCGGCAGATTTCAAACAAGGAAAGAAAAATTAGACTCTATTGATTTTACGGAGCCACTGTGTGAAACGATGCGTCGTTATCGCTTTATAACACTAATGGCGTTACATCAGTGATTGAAATCTATGCGCCAAAAACTATTTTTCATAACGTTTCTTGTAAATATTTCAATATTTAATAGAAGAAATAGTTTAAGTATCAAAAATTCAGTAACAAGATTATTCCGGGGAAAAATACACGGAGAAATAGCAATATTAATAATATAATAATAAATGGATATTTAATTTGAATAGAAATCGATTCATAGTGCTTTATTGTTTTGAAATTTTAGAATTTTAGGAGTTTATTTTTGGCTTGTTTAAAAATGTAAATGACGCTTAAAAATGAAAATACGTGTTTTATTAATATACAATAACTACGACATAATCATTATTTTGTAGATTTGACGAAATACATTATAAATTGCTAAATTGTTGCTGGTATGATTTGGCTAGCACTCATAAAAATTAACCATTTCAACCCCATAAACTGATTGAGATATATTTCATAAACAGTCATTTGAGATTTTAACGCGCAGTAAATAGAAATTGTAAATAAATACCATCTAGATTTCCTTTTTTTCTAGTCGTAAAAATTCCAAATTTTGCGAGATTCAGGAGGTAAGATTAAGGATTTATGAAACATTGTTTAAATGTCTGCACCGAGAAGGAAGGTTACATTGATTAAATTCTAAATTTATTGCATTAATAACATAAAAATTAATAAAATAAAAAAATTACCACAAGATTTTTGTGGGACCGAACTAAAAATGCTTTTGGAAACACTGGGTCTACCAAACATATTGAATGCGCTGATAAATTTTCGTTGAAAATCTTTGTAAGCAATTTTCAATACAAAATGTTGAGCTTTTCTAAAGCAATTTTCATACAACTACTCACAATATTACCAGCAAAATATGCTTGGCAGAACTGGGAATGTGTGACTTTAAGTAAAAAGAATCTTTCCAATTTGAATAATGTTCCTTTCAAATATTTCAAAAACAGTCCAATGCAATATCATTACTGATTCAAACTTGATCATCTATAAATGTGTCATTTTATATATTTCAGAACATAATTATAATTTTCAAAACATATGGATACATAAACGATAATTATTATTTATTTTTCACAAAAGCAACACTGGTACCCACGTATACAGCTTTATGTACACAATTTGATGAATAAGACAATTATGGCTTATAACCGGAGAGACAGTCGCCATCCGGATAACGCTGTCTTCTAAATATTATAGATATATAAATTCCAGAGCCAAAAGCATGTAACACTTTCCTAATTGTTACTCTTATGCATTACCTAAAGCTACTGATTTAAAATTTCTTCAAATCTATCGTTCAATGTAATAGTACAATCAAGAACGTCACACAAACCATAATTAAATATTATGGTAATATTAACTATTAATACAACCAATAAATTAAGAGAAATGTATTTAAAGGAAAATTAATTTACCTGGAGAAGATTGTCCAGTTTCCTCTTCACGAAGAAATTTCAAAACCTCGGATCGATCAGGTTGGTATTCCTTTTCATTTTTCTTGAAATTAACTCTGTAAATCATAGAAACATTTTTTTATTATTTTTCGTAAAATTTGAAATAATTTGTATTTTAATTTTTATGACACTTGTATAGCCGAGAACGTCTGCTATTTTGCTTCATGTTTATAGATGATCTCAACTTAAAAACCTTATCACAGTGATTGCATGAACTAAAGCAACTAACCCTCCTAATTGGATTATAAGTAGTGATATTTTCAAAGGATGCGTTTTTGGAAAGAGACTTAGTATAAACATGGAATGTGTCATTACTGAAATAAAGTTTAAAATCCTTAAAACTATACTCTGAAATTGGATTTATGGAATGCACTATGTAAATCTTAGTCGCAATAGGTCATGGATCATTCTGAAAATATTTTTTAAGGAGCAGTGAGCGAGGCTTCCTTAACAACCGTGACACAAGGTGTCCTTTTTTTTGCATAATCCAGGACTCATTGATTTATTTGAACTTCCAAATAGACACTTTTCCATTTCCATTGATTGGAAAAAAACTTTTGAAAATACTCAAAATGTGGCTCATCTCTTACCCTAAGACACCTCCAGCAAGAACCTCGGCTTGAGCTGAAAGTGTTTCTGCAATGGACTCGTCGCTGTAAATGCCAACTGGACTATTGTATTGTTTATTGACGATGCTTTTAACGCCATCATTTCCGCCGTTAGCCTGTCAAAAAAAAGAAAGTATTATTAGAATTACTTTAACATAAAAAAAATGTTGATATATTTTGTGCTCTTTATTGACACCCTATTAAATGTTCGATAGTGATAGATTATTACATAGGCAGATATTAGAAGCTTGATTGTATCAAAGGTCATATTGATTCGATTGCATTCTCAAGAATGTTCAGTCACAACGAAATGTTTACTTAAATATTAATTCATTAAACTTACAAATGGACGCGCAGAGTTGTTATAACCACATCCAATGTGCTGGCTGTCTTGCTGTTGATGAGCCAGAGAAGTCTTCGTCACAGTATGTAAATATGGTGAGTTCGGCTGCGGCAAGTTTCCGGTTGGGGTCACCTGCGGGCGCCATGTAGAGCCGCCACTAAAACAAACAATTCGAATGCAAGATTAATGTTATGTATTCCAAAATAAATTTTTCGATTGTTAGTAACTAATCCTGGAGACTCGCTATCTACAGGCTTTATATCCATATTTATTGTGAAAAGATATTTTCCTTGTACCCAGAAGTACGTAGGTTAATTAAATTTATGTTATGTATGTAAGGATAAAAGGACACGCGGCAAACCTCAAGTTGCGATTGTTAAACTAAACCACCATAAATTTATTAAGTAATATCAAAATCGTCCCTCCGGTGCATTTCTATATGTTTACGTTGCTCTCATATAAACTAGAATTGCCAATTTATCGGTATTTATTGTGTTTTGTATCAATTCATACTTTAAATATACTTTTCACGTAATCGATTGAAATTGTATGATTCTGTAGGAAAACTCACAATAATAAGAACGGTTTTTAGTTCAGCTTGAAAATTTAACAATCGATCAATATTTTATCGTTTTTACCTAAATGATTTCATTGATAATAAGGGTTTACATTAAGTGAAAATTAAATTCTATGTTTTCACTTCAAGGACAGGTTCAGGGAACCCAAAGTTAACCAAAATATCCGGATGAGGTGGGAAGTCATACTACCTTTTTACTATGTTTAATATGTTTAATTCATTCACTGCCGATTTATAAAGTTAATAAGTGGACAATGTATGCGTGAGATGTTAAATTTCTTACCGCTGAACTGTTATAACAAAGTTGTTACCGGATCGAACAACTATGTCTTGAGCATCCTTATGGCGCAAATTGTATACATCGAAATCATTGATTTTGATAACTGCATCACCAGGTTGAAGACCCGCCTTTTCAGACAAACTGCCCGCATTTACCTGAAATTTACAAAATTAAAAGAAGTATATTTAGTCTGCTTTTCAGAAGCTTAATGTACCTGTACAAGCCTAGAGCTTACATCTATTTAATGTATTAAAGACAAAAAAAGACAAAAAGTTTTGCTCTTTTTATGGTCCCGATATTTTCACAAGTTCATACTTTTCTATTTATTTTTACACCTTTTTAAATTTAGCATGAATTTGTAGACTTACACTCAATTAACTGTTTTTAATTTTAATTTATATTACGATTCCTCTTTTTTTTCTAACATTTTATGTTATTTTGAGTTGCGTCAGTAATCAGCTCTGAGAAGGACTTTTACTTACCCCTCACTATTCTGAAAATTTTGAAGTCACGCGAATTACCAATTACGAAACTTGAACGGATTTAAAGGTCTGTACGTTCCCTATATTCTTGGCCTGACTAAATTGACAGCATCCACCATATTTATTAAGTTCTTCCTTGGAACTCTAGGAACTATATATATAACCCACACGCTATAAAAAATTGAGAGCCCAGAAAAACAACCATTTGGTGTTTTTGCTGTTGGCCTGCGAATCTTCAGTTCCATTTTCTGTTATCTTATGCGCGTACTTGCGACTCAAAAAATATAAAATATTTTGTTTCACATACCTTTTGCACTAGCAAGGGTTGTGCAAAGTCCACACCGCCTTGTAAACGAAATCCCCAGGGTTGGGCATCAAATCGTGACAATTTAACATCGAGAAGTTGCGGTTGAGCCATTTTTTTCTAAACCAATTTACGTACTGAAAGTAAACACAAAATCAATCATAAAGTTTCGCAGCTCGTTTGCAAAGCAAGCAAAAAATCATAGCACTTGTAATCAAATTCATAGACATATGGACTTATATGTTGGTGTCCTAATCTTATGGGCCGTCTTTGACTTTCCGGACTAATTTTGTTTGTTCGCAGAACGATGGGCTTCGTAAATTTAACCGTTTTATATGAGGTTCGACACATACGCCAAGGAAGTTACAAATTGTATCCGTGTCAAATTCAAACGTATACATAAATAAACAAGCTGTTTATAGGTAAGAGGTTGATCAATTTGAACATATTTACTGTAATTTTACTTGTCTGGTTTTGTTCATTTTTGACACATGATTGCATGTTAGCCCATTGCGAAGCTTTGCCTAGTTTCAACTCAAAATAGTGAATTATCTCCAGAAAAATGCACATCAGATGATAAGGTTTGATATCTCAGCTCTTATAGTCTTCAAGATATAAGTGTTGTACCATATAAAGAAATTAGGATCTGCCAAATGTCCGTACATATCCCATAATATAAAGCGAAGAGAATCACTACTCAAACTTACAAACTTGGATGAATATAATTTTACTAAAGTTTTAAAAATACTTAAAAAGCAGAAACTATAACTTTTTGTCATACAGCCACCATCGAAGTTCTTCAGCGTAAATCACAACAACTTATATTAATAGTTTCTGAACAGTTTTACCAACAAAATTTCTCAGGCATAATTTAACTATATTCCATCTCAAAACATTACCTTGATATTCAGCATCCCCACTCTACCAAATAGTTAAGATTAAAAAGCCATTTAAACTAGGCATAAGGTGTGCCTTAAAAAACCACCATCCGTTACGCAAAGATATCATTTATTAGAACTCTGTTATAAACCTATCTACAAAGTCTATTTTTTTCTCATGATTTTAAATTAACATTTTATATATCAATGAAACTTTTAATTGTTTGAGTTACTAGGGATATTTTTTTCTTGTTGAATATGCTTATTTACCGATTTTACCTATGGTAACTAAATAATCAAAATACTATTTTGAACCCAAATAGTAGTCATGATATCTAGAAAAACAATGAAAATACAATTAATTCTTGTTGTTCGTAATGAAAACAAAAAAAAAAACATTTTTGAATAATATCGATTTACACTAACTAAAATAGTAGGTAATTCTGTATAGTTACTTTGAACTCCGAGATGGTGAAGAAAACAGCAGTCATATAGATGCGATTTAATGCCAAGGAAAGAAAGATTTTTCTAAGTTTAGATAACCACATTTTTTGATTGTATAGAAAGAAGTCTGTCAAATTGTTTGTTTCTTTAGTATAATACATTTTTAATATTTTTATAAAAGCCCTGAGCATTCTATCTACCAATGGGCAAATACAATAGCAATTATCGTGTGTAGCGTTTCTAGAGATATACTCTTCATTACTATGCCTCTCGTTTTTGCAAAATATCCAAAAGAAATATTGGTACAGTACGATACGATTGGAAAATGCTATAAATAACTGTATTTTTGAATGTACGTCAAAGTTCTCCGCAAATCGTCTTTGGCCAAAAATTAATTTGAAATCTAAATCTCTCGCACAATTTTTGAAATAATGTGACTTATGCGGAACGTGCTCCTAAGTTCTTAAGTTAAATCTTTTTGAGCCTATAATACATTTATGACGTATATGCAAACAATAAAAAGTCTTCTAATCTCAAAATTACTAAATAATTAAGGTCAGTTGTAAAAGAATCTTAATCTCTTAAATTAAAAGACACATATTACATGTCTGAAAGACTATCAAATTAAAGTGTCTGGCAATGAAAATGCATTAAATATTAAAAATTCGATAAAGTGCATTTTTATTTTTTCTTTCATATTTGGGTTACACTTTGAGGCGGCATTCAAATGTCTTATAGAATCAAACATTCTTTTATTCATTGACACTGCGTTAAAAATATTATGATGAAGCTGTTTTGTAAAGTATTGTTAACCTCAAACTTTCAGAAAGCTTTTTTAAGAGGCGAAGATATCACAACATAGGCGCATAAAGTGCCCAATAAGAGTGGAATGAACTATAACTATAACACGTTTTGTTTATCCTAAACTTGTGTGATATCATAATTGGAGTAAAATGTGTTTTAACTGAAAAAAAAGACATCAAGTTTTTGGGGAGGGATATATTAGATATCTAATGGCACATTTTACACTGTAAAAAGACCAAAATATCCAAGAACACAAACATAATTATTGAAAAAAAGTTCGAAAAAATTAAGCTGTGCAGCCATTTCGAATTTCTAAAAATAAACTCACCTTGAAAAATTCCTAAAAATTTTTATTTTATTTTTGCACCCTGCTTTTGTTGCTCTGCTTTTGGCGGATATTGAGACACTAGACACTAGGTTTGTACATATGAATGTATATACATATATATTGTACGATATGTATCTGTTCAAACTTATTAAGCTGGTTTGCTGGAATCGAAAATCAACAAAACCTCGTAAAGTATTTCAAGATGAATTAATTGATCGTTTTAGTATAAATTAATATAGTTTTTTAATATCAATTCGATTTAAAGCACAATAATTAGAATTCGTAGAGTGTGTAGGCTATAACCTTGCAACCGTAAACAATTACAATTTAGTCAATTTTTCCAAAAAAAAAAAAATGGAATAAAATTTAAAATAAAAAAAATGTAAAAATTGTCAAAATTATTTTTTCCTAATCTTGTTACGTTACAAAAACATCAATTTAATGTGAATAAGGCAAGTGCACGCGTATAAAACCATTTTGCATTTCTACATTTGTTAGTTTTGTTTTATTTATTTCACTGGACACTTCCTTAAATTAGTTACATATTTGATTTGTTTTTTCTTATGCAATTAGATCACATTATAAATAAGCTCAGCGTATTGTTTGTACGTATATAAATATATAAACATATATGTATATATATATATATATATGTATAGTATGTATTTAGGAATATATTTGTACACACTTTCGTTATTTTCTAGATTCTTTTCGCAGTTTGATTCTCTTGTGTGTGTTGGCCAGTACAAAAGTGACGTTAACTAAGCGACGATATTCTCTCAACTAATGCTAAAAATCTTGGCCAACAAATTTTAAGAATATTTTCGAAAATTTTCGTTTCGTCTTCGTAGCTTCTTGCTCTTTTTCATTGTCATTGTATCTACATAGAGAATCATATGTATGAATGTCTGTGTATGTATTTTGGTGTTTAGTTCGGGAACACACATTTCGACTACACAGTCGAAATCACTAAATATTATGTGTATATGTATGTACACAAACTTTTCTACGTACATACATATACATATGATATACGTGCATCTTTTTAAGTTCTTCTTGATACATAGAATAATAGTAACGTACTCAGTTTCAGATTCTTTTAAAAGTACAAATATGAAAAGAAATATAATACCTCTACTGGGCATTGTAAAGGTGGAAATGATGTGGTTTTGCATAAAGATTAGGGCTTAAAAATGAAGAGAATCAAAATATGAAGGAGAAAAATGGCGAAAACAGATTATGTTTAATAACAAAAGAAATCTAGACCAACATAAAAGACCAGGATATAGTGCTTATGTTAGTGTATTGTATAAACAAAGAAAACGACTTGACATAGAAAAATAGTTGCATAATAATTTCTACATTGTTGCATTTTTATACCCTGACCCTAATACAAGGTATAAAGGTATATACTATATGTTTTGGGCAGAAGGAAACGTGACAGCATACAAAACTTTTATAATCGCAGAATATATAACCTCAAGAGGCTTTAAAGCCATGCCATGGTCCACTTATGCGTCCGTTTTTTGAGCAAATATATTATGGGAACGACTAACGGATCATTTATTTATATGAAGGAGCTACCTTGTTAGTATTTTAATTTTATTGAGGGAACTTCGTGCCCCTCTCTCGACCGATAAAATTAAAGCTCCAGAAGACACTCATCCTGCCCGTGATCTAATATGGCGCAGAAGTATTCGAAAGTTCTTGGCAAAATCTTCAGTCCCTTTCGGATTGGGGAAGACAATAGCATCCGAATGAAAAATGAGCTATTACGGCACAACGACTGCGTTGGTTTGGCCATGTATTCGATATGGACGAAGACGCTCCAGCGAAGAAGGTTTTGGATGTGAAAGCCGACGAAGAAAGACGTAGGGAACGATCAAAGCTCCGATGGAAGGCCAGTTGTAGGAGGACCCATATTCCCTTGAAGTGACCAACTGGAGAAGCCGCTTGGTGAGGTCGGTGGTAACGCGATATATGATTGTAATGGTCACCTATCGACAATTTCTGATTAAGATCAAATAAAGTAAGAAAAAAGTGAATTCTTGTTTGTAGGAGAGGTTGCGATCCCAGGCAACTCCTGGTGACCCTCGTATTGCATAATTATTAACTATTAATCGATATTGTTGCCAACGTGATTATTTTATAAGCTTAATTTAAGATGATTGGTTAAGTACAGTCAATCAGTAAAGGACGACATTCAGATACGTTTTAGTACTTCTCTCCGAAAGAATCAGTTATATTTCTTAATATTTGATCGTTGTGCCCAATTTGACAAAGTCATACGATTTTACAGAAACTTGGTACAGTACATCTACTAATGATAAAGTCAGTTGACATATGTTCACCAAAATCAACGCAAATCGAAATTAGTACAGATAATTTTAAAAACAAACAAAACACAAAGAATTTACTGAAAAAGTTTAAGTTTGGCCCATTAGAGCTATAAAATTTGATATATCACTGGGTTGTATCATTGGGTTCTAAATTTGTTTATACTATCTTTATTAACAACCGGTTAATTTTTCCAAAACTTTTTAATTTTATTGAGCTTGTGCAAAATACCCTTATGGGAGTTAAATTATGTATTCCCGATACGAAACTCCGAATTAAAATTGCCTTTCATCGGATAACATGTCTGTGGCTCTAGCTCTTACCATCTCTGTAAACGCGGCCTTCATGCAGACTAGCAGACGAACATGGGCTTATCAACTCATCTTATTACCTTGATCACACTAAAGGTAACTTTGCGGGGTCTCCGACAATTCAGGCTTTGTATCAGCAGAATCATAATGGAATATATTTTCGATGGGATCGGTGTCAAACGACAAATTTAAGTTGTTCACATTTAATTTTGATTAAGGAATATTTTTTCAATAATTTATTACAAGTGAATGATTTAAACTTAAGATAGCAACTGTTTCTTAAAAAGGAAGATCGGCATTTGATTTATTTAAATAAAATTGATCATATAATATATTAAAAAATGGGGAACTAAAAAATTTTTGAGGTTATCTTATTTGAGGACAATAACACAAAGCTTGTGTACACATTCGACATTTAGGCTAGCAACCATCTACAACTTCCATGGTAAAACAAGTATTTGTTTTAAAAACGATTTCAATATAGTTGTATTCTTAAGAGTTAACACTTTAAAATGCTGGAATCAATATCATATTCTAACTGAGCTTGGAATAGAAAGTAAAAATTATAATACCATCATAGTTTTCAAAGATATCAGAGAGTTGTTTGTCTTCTGGTAAATGGTAATTCGCATCTCTTTTATTTATATCAAGAAGTTTATTGAAGTCCTACGAATCATCTTGCCGAATTGATTTAACACCAATTCCTATTTAATTTGTCGGATTTTATTCATGTTAAGCACATAGAAACATGTGGTCCCATAGCGACGCTACCTGATGCCAGCAATAGGGGTCTGCTACGTCCTGTTCTTTTCCGTTAATGCATTGCACAAAACTTTATCATTAATATTTTAAAGATTTCAAACCGTCAATAAAAGTCTATTTAAAACGACAGCAGGCAACTCTTATAATGCATAAGATTTAAACTGTCTTCTAATATATTAAAGTGCAATGTTATAATGTTTCATTGTTGTGCCTCTTATTGTGCAACCTACTCCTTAGACTATTACCTCGGTCCATCGTATGTACGATCTTAATCTTTATTTGGACACATACCTAACTTTAATAATAACATTGGAGCCCTCAATACCACTACTATCAGGAATTGATTAAGTAAATTTGCACGATCCTTATTGCGTCTTATGCGCTAACTATAATTATTTTTACGAATTGTCGTCCTAAGCATTAAACCGGAGTATATGGTTACAAAGAAAAACAAGAGACAAATGCAACAGAAACTATTTCTTTCAGTGCACACAATGTTATTTACTTTCAATGCATTGGTGCTTTTCTTTGTATGAATTATTATTTGACCTTCCATAAGAAGCTGATGAGCGTCTCTGCTATGTATTCATACACGCATAAGTATGTGTGTGTAAAAACTACATACTTATTGGCAAGTTAATTTTGCTTTATTCTCAATTTTAACAATACACAGAGAATTACAGTAATTTCTTGCACATTTATACATTTACATTATATATATATATATTGACATATATATTGACATATATATATTTATATATATGTTATTTGTACACATATATCATACACGTATAGTATAAAATCCCAATTATTTTATGGTTTTCTTTTAAATAAAACAATTTTTTAAACTTAATTGATTTTTGTGCTCTTCTGCAAATATCCTCTTGCAAGCAAGCTTGACAAACTAATAAATAACTAAAATAAGGCCGCTTTGCAAATGATAGTCAATCTATGATGAATCAACACATCTTATGATCTTAACCGAAAAAACCATACATAAATATATTGTACATACATATACATTATATTGTATTTAAAAATTACATTAACTAATTTACTTACTAAAAAAAACGTTGCTTAAAAATTATAAAGCGTATAAAGTAAAAATTTTTGCAAATATATTAAATTTAAACAAAGCACAATAAATTGATAAAAATGTAATATACTTGTTGATCGTTTTTTTTTCTTATAAGAAATGCGAAATAAGATCGAAACTAAAGCACGAGTCAATGTAAACAATCATAAAGAGACTTAACGATTATGCTACAGCAGAGCCTACAACATACTTTTTTCAGTCATTGATCAAATCGGTTGTGAAGCAAACAAAATCATTGAATCAATTTATTTTTCATACAATCGCAAAATAATTGTGTCCTATTTACTGTGAAATAAAAATTTAACATCTATTGTTGAAAATGTGGCATATAAAATATAACCGTTCCGAAAATCTTTTAACATTTTGTGGAAATGTTCCTTTCTCATATTGTTCCAAAACGAATATATTCGATAAATTTTTTGTGTATCAGCTGAAACTGAATCTTATCATTACACACCTTATATGCAATTTGGAAAATTTGTGCGCCGGCAGAAAATTGTTACAATTTTTAAAAGTTTTTTTTTAGATTTCATTACAACCTTTAAATACACAAATGCAAATTACGGCCCATGATAAATAAATAGTACATGTACATATACATTATTCGATCCTTAATAACATTTTTAGACGATTTATCAAACTACTTATTGGCTCTTCATATATAATGAGTAGTTCGACAATGGGTCTATAAATTCCCGCTTTAACCGCTTTGACTTTTCAATACCGATTTTTTTTTATAAACCACAACAAAGTGGTTCAAAATTTAAATTTTACCATGCTCGTTTAATTCATTTTCGTTTTTGTTGTCTTTCGAGGATAAAAGTTAAGTTACGCAGTATCTCAAAAAATTAAAAAAAAAATTGTACTTGAATAAATCGAATCGGTTGACTACATCAATTAGGTTAAAATTTACTAATTACAAAAAAAAATTGTTCATATAAAGTTAAACATCATTTACATACATATGGATGTTAGAGGAGGGAATTAGTTGAGGAAGATTATTTAATAAGTTAAAAAGCAGGGTCCCCGATGATATCTCGAGTTACCCCTAACGTAAATCTTATTTATGTATTTTTATTTATGTATTTGCTTTTTCCAAGACTATTACAATTTCTTAAGCTAGTGAACAATAAGTAATTTACAGAGTTTAGTTATTTACAACTTTACAACTGAAAAATGTAAATTGCGTTAAGTATAAATATTTACATTTAAGTTAATAATATATAAACAAGGAAAATAGGAAGAAAATCCTTAACAACGTAAATCTTATTTTTGCATTTTATTTTACTTTAAATTATTACATTCTGCTTTCAGTTTGATAGATATCTAATTTAATATGTCAGCTGAAAAACGAAAAGTAAAAGTTTACACAGTCAAAGGCATTACTTAAGTCAGTAAAAGTAACATTAGTTTGCATTTGTTCAATGAACACATTTTTTATAAGAAAAGTTCTAAAAGGTTAGTAGAAGTGGAGCGTTTTACAAACCCATCTTGTAATTCGAGGTCAAATAACTGCAATAGTGTTGCAATTGTAAATTAACAATTTTCTAAAAGATTTTAGGACAATACCACGCTATTTCGCTGTATCAGTTTTGGGACCTTCTTTTGTGAATACCGACGATACAAAATTTATTTTAGATAGACGAAAGATAAGAATATTTTTGGTGAAGTGCTAAAAAGGTAACATAATGATGTTCTCAGGAGGAATAAGCAGTGTTAAAAACCAGCAGAGAAGGCTGATTTTATAGATAATAAATTATGCAAAACCGCAGTCGGGGGGCTATCCTGAGGAGATTTCCATGAGTAGAGTCTTCTTGATGGAAATTTAGACTAACTGTTGTTGATCCTTAGATTATATTCTTGGATGAATTGAAGTAATAATGTCATTCCTTTTGCCTGTACCAGATTCACCTACTATTTGGAGACTTCGTTTTAGCATATACTTGAACTATGTTTAAGTGGAGTGGTTTGGCATTGAGGTTCAATAGTAATGCTCTGTCCGAAAAAGGGATGAATTCACTCACGTATTGCCTCATACGATTTGGCAGGAGTAGTAGAATACGTGATCATTCGGCCACCATGACTCACTCGTTCCTAAGATGTTAGTTTCTAATCTTTGCATTTCTTGTATGGTGTTGGCTAGCTTTCCAGATTCGGATAAACTTTTTGGTTTTACCTTTCTACCACTTAGTAGAAAGCATTTTTCCATTGTACAATCATCATCATCATCCTTGGCGCTGCAGCTACAGTTCAGCTTTGGCCTTTTGAACAATTTCTCTCCAATAGTCTCTATCCTTCGCCGCTTCTTAACAATTTTTTTTCTGTAAATCTGCTTCGACTCCATTTATCCAATTTCTTCCATCCGGTCGGTTAAAGCACGTTCTCTTAAGAATCGGGTTGCGTGTTCTCGCGACATGGCCAGCCCATCTTAGCCTTTGCGACTTGATATAGGCGGATAAATTTGCATCGTTGAATATCTCCTGCAGCTCTTCGTTGGTACGAACACGGTAGTTAGAGTCATCGACCCTTACCGGCCCCAAAATTCTTCGCAGAAATTTCCGTTCTGTTCTTTCCAGGAGATACACATCCGACTTTCTCAGAGTCCATGCCTCGCATCCGTATGTTAATATAGGACGGATAATTGTTTTATATAGTCGGATCTTAAGATTCCTGTTAATAAGACGCGACTTCAAGTGAGCTGAGAGCGAGATGAAAGTGGAGTTCGCAGCTTTAATTCTTTCCCTGATATCATTAAGACAGTCGTTAGTAGCATTAATGTATGACCCAAGATATTTAAACTGATCAACAACTTCAAAGTTATAATCGTCAACGGTTATATTTTGTCCAAACCGCCTCACCCAGTGCGAATTTCCAGCTAAAAGGGATTTTGTTTTGGATTCATTTATTAACAATCCAGCCTCTTTTGCTTCCTTTTCTATTTTCACAAAAGCTTCTTCCATGGATACAACTGATCTACCGATTATATCTTTGTCATCTGCATATGCAAGAAGTTGCGATGAAGTCCCCCATATTGGTTCGGAGGTCTCCTTGCCTTACTCCAGAGCTAGTTTCAAAAGATTGGGATATTTCGTTTTGAATCCTTATTACATTTTGGCGTCCACTTGTAGCCATCCTTGCTAATCGTATTAGCTTGCATGGTATTCCGAGATCTTTCATTGAGTTCCAAATAAAGGTCTGCTTTAAGCGGTCAAACGCTTGTTTATAGTCAATAAATAGATGACTTGTGTTTATTCCGAACTCAGAGCATTTCTCAAATATCTGTCTGAGACAAAAAATGTGATCAATTGTAGATCTATGAGG
The DNA here is from genome assembly GCA_035046065.1 of Chymomyza procnemis. Taxonomy (NCBI): domain Eukaryota; kingdom Metazoa; phylum Arthropoda; class Insecta; order Diptera; family Drosophilidae; genus Chymomyza; species Chymomyza procnemis. Next base: position 381,723 of record JAWNOJ010000023.1, on the reverse strand, counting down.
CCTAAAACCAGCTTGGTAGTCGCCAATTATTGTCTCGGAATAGCATTTTAGTTTTTCTGCGATTATGGATGTTAGGGCCTTGTACGCTGTGTTGAGGAGAGATATACCTCTATAATTATTGCACTTTAGTTTACTTCCCTTCTTGTGGATTGGTATAACGACCGCAGTTTTCCACTGTTCTGGCATTTGTTCTGTGGCCCATATCTTTCCAATTAGTTCGGTTAAACTGCTTAGAAGTGCTTCTCCCCTGTATTTAAAGGATTCAAATTGTATATTATCCATTCCTGGTGATTTGTTTGCTTTTACTTTACTGATAATGCTTCGTACTTCGTCCATTGTTGGAGCTTCTATGTCAATGTTGTCTTCTAATATATCTATATGGGTATGTTCTACAGTTTCGTCATTGAGCACTAGGTTAAAGTGCTGTCTCCATCTTTCTAAGACTTCGTCCTGTCCGTGTATCATTGTACCATTTTCGTCGTTTATGCACTGAATTCTTGGTTGGAAGCCCTTTTTTACTTTCTTAACTTTTTTGTACAGTTCCCTAACATTCATATTTCTGTAGTCTTCTTCAAGCATTAGAATCTCCTGCTCAAGTTTTTGTTTCTTTTTACGTCTGCAAGCATGGTTAAAGTTTTTTCTTGCAGATTTGTACTCCTCAGTGTTTCGTCTTGTGGTTCGTTGCAGCATCTTCCTTCTCAGGTCATTCTTAGTTTTATTTAGTGTATCGAATTCTATATCCCACCAGCCAAGATTGCGTTGTCTAGTTTTATAGCCTAGTACAGAAATATTTGTTGCTGTTATGGCGTCTTTTATATGTGACCAATGTTCTTCAACTGTTGCGTCGTTGTTTCTTGCTGATGTTATTCGTGTTTCGATTGCTGACTGGTATTGTTCTAAAATGGCAGGTACCTTGAGTTTATCCATATTGATTTGTCTAGACTTACGGCCTTTCGACTTCTTTGCAGTTGAGATTCTCGCTCTAAATTTAACTTTTACCATATGATGGTCGGAATCTATATTTGCTCCTCTTTTAGTCCTAACATCTAAGATGTTACCAGCATTTCGTTTGCTTATCGCCACATGATCTATTTGATTTTTTGTTGTGCCGCCCGGGCTTATCCAGGTCTGCTTATGGATGTTTTTTCGCATGAAACATGTGCTCGATATGACTAGATCTTTTTCTATTGCAAAGTCTATTAATCTCGCGCCGTTACCATTGAAACTCTCATGCAGGCTATGTTTTCCGATGGTTGGAAAATATACTGGCTCCTTGCCTATTAGTGCGTTCAAATCGCCGAGTAAAATTTTTATGTCGTTTTTAGGAATTCTATCCCACGACGATGCCAGCGTTGTATAAAAAGTTTCCTTTTCATTTTCTTCAGCTACTTCTGTAGGTGCATATACATTTACGAGAGTAACGTTGAAGAACAGGGTCTTGTAACGCAATGTGCATATCCTTTCGTTGATTGCTTTAAAATCCAGGACATTATGATTGGCTTTTTTATGCACAATAAATGCTGTTCCATATCTATGCATGTTATTTGTACTGCCACTGGAGTATATATTAAAGTCCCCTGATGCGAAGATCTTATCACCTTTCCATTTCGTTTCTTGGATTGCAGCAATGTGTACCTTTAAGGCTTTTAATTGAGAAGTTAAAGAGCGCAGTGCACCAGCTCTATTAAGACTGCGTAAAATTCAAATCGTTGTCCTTATTCGTGCTATTGGTCGTTAGCCGGGGTTGGGGTAGTGGTATCCGAGGCGAAAGTTCAATTCTCGTGACAAGTATTGTTTTACAAGGACGGGTCGTCAGCCCATCGCATAACTCCGTTTAGACCCTGAAGAGGGGTTGACTGTTTGGTCCGCGGGAGGTATTTGATTTCCCTCCTACCACCCAAATCTGGGAGGCGTTCGCTATCCGCCACCTGCGATGCGTCCTCTAGGGGTTACAGCCTCCCCCGAGGATTCCATTGTACAATACCATTCAACAATTTTGGCACCCCTTACCCCATTCCTCACCCCCCTCCACGCTAATTTCACCCAAGCGCCATTCATCGCTTTCTGCGTACAACAACAACAACGCAAGCTCTGAATTATGCTAAAATTAAGACTCTATCGCCTCTCCACGATTATCAAATCTACGTTTTGTTTCACAATAACACCAAAAAGAATGTTCATCGTAAACCCAACCGATTACGAAAACCAACACAAGAGAATTAAACATAAACGGCTCCCCAAACTCGATGACGACCATAACCAATTCAAAACGGACATGAATTGGACAATAGAACGTTAGAACCCTTGAAAAACCTAAGGCGACCTGGCGAAGATCCATCCTTTAAAAACAGGCCCAGGCGAACACAACATGGGACAGAGCTAAACCGGCAGTAGGTTCGATGGAAGGTTCTAGTAGGGATCCTTAGTTCCTAAGGGGAATAATAAGGAAAAAAAACTCCCGGGAAGTATGCAATACTTGTTAAGCGGTTCTTCTTTAAAACGGAATCGGAGGGCAGCATGAATTTTATTGGGCTTAGTTAGAAACACAAGTTACAACAATCAGCAAACGTTAGGGTTTTTTCGCCTTTAACATATGATTTACCTACGACACAAGCAACCATTGAAATTTAGTAATTATTTAAACACATTTTTAAAAATTGTACATTAAGTAAATATAGTACACAATTTTCACGCAAGGAAATAGTAAATGGTTTACATTTAAACAATGAAATCAACACACTTAAACAGCTACCAAAATCTATAACCTTTCCAAAGGATAATCGTTTTATCATCATAATGTTGATTAATCATAAGAAAACTGTGAAAGGTTCAATACGTAATATTTCTATTTTAAGATCAAGGCCCTTATTGCTGTTTCAATTATTAGCAAATAGCCATAAAATTAATCCATATAATTTTATATTTTCACTTCGTGAGAAAATAAAATATTGGGAACTTAAGGAGTGTATAACAAAAGCAAGCGATTTGAATGACTACACAAATTTCGTATTTTATGTTTGCCTCCTATGTTTGCTTCCCAAATTGGCTGATTACCGATTTATGTCAGAACTACTTAAAGGAGTACATTGTAATTTATTGAATGGGGTAACTTCACCGTGCAAATATGCCTTACCAACTTTTACGCCGATTATTGGTCAGCGAATGATACCCAAATCGAAAATACATCAAAACGATAAAAATCTCGATGGTTGCGATAATAGCCGCGAAGTCAATTACTTACATCAGAAAAACATATTTTTAAACGATATCCTAAAGAAGTTTAACAAATACCTTAAGATTGCCATTAAAGTAAATAAATTAACAGTGTCAATGCAATACATGAACTACAAATCGGGCTTGGAACAGCTACCATCCCGAAACTATCATGTTTCAGATTTTGGGCAATTAAAAAAAATCTCTTCTCCATCTCAAGCAATTGGTTTTAAGTCATCATCGTTTCTGAAAGAATTGGGTAAGTATTATAAATATATTGAAATAAAATATGCTAAAATTAAAAACTTTTTAAATTTGGTTGCTTTTGTATTATTATACCGCAACACCATGACACATTAACTACAACTTTTGTACAAAATACTTTCAATGAGCTCTATGATAAGTATCTTGCAAAATTACCAAATCCAATTGACATACTTTTACGCCAAAGGATACAACATTAAAAAATTGTTTTATTGAAATAAAGGATTTGGGCTAAAGAAAAGCCCAACTGACGTACATCAAGGGAAATCGAAGATTTTACGAATTATTTTTTTAACTTGCATAATTAAACATAATTATGTAGTTTCTTTCACCAAACAGTTTGCAGCTGTATGACAAACTTTTTCATGTCTTTAAAAAATCTGATCCATTCGTTAAACCTTTCTGTTCTATATTCTGACTCGATTTAAATATTAATCGCTCACGAGTTTATTCACTCATTGCTTAGCTTACTTACTGCTTTGTGGCAATCCAGGGCAGAGATACTAGATCCTGTAGTCCTGAAAGATGTGGCAGCGGCGTGAAAGAAAATAAGCGAAAGGAGAGCACCAGGACCAGATGGCATTCCTAACGTTGATCCAAGCTGGCTTTTACTGTAAGACTGCAAGCATTTAAGAACGGACAATAAACCAAGCCTAAAGGAGAAAAATCAATCATTGACTCTTTGAATTTTTGAAAGAATAAATTATTATTCTGGCTGGTATTAAAGAAAATGAGATCGCCGGATTGCTCAACCCATGACGTTACGATTATTACCGAGGATTTCCATGCAATACTAGTTGGATGCAATGGTATCTTTAACGCCACAGTCGATCAAATCAACCTTCATGAGTCCAAGTCCAATAAATCCAATGATGGAATTCGACGCGCTGCATAACATGGTAATTGGAAGCACCACATTTCTACATTTTGATTTCTAGGTCACTTGGTTGGCCCTTGATGGAAAAATACGTAATCTAATTAGTCATTTTGTGATCGATGGAAAGCATGCATCTAGCATATTGAACATGTGTACTTTTATGGAACAATAGCTGCTCCGACTTGTACAGCTAGTTACGCAATGGTTGTGCAATGCGAAAAACGTACATCCCAGTACGCTAAGCTGTAATAACGGACAGCCGAAGCAAAATCTGCTCTCTGAATTGCTCAACTGGCCCAACTCCCTACCAAACGATAGACGCGGATTTTGGTCGCACATATCCACACCACATGAATTGTCGTGTAAGGCACCATTGGCTTAAATGGTGGTTAAATTGCTTTAACGCACCACCATGTAAGCAATGGTAGGATAAGGAGGGTCCGCTACAACGCACAACCCCAGGGGAAGCGAACTTGAGATGACAAGGGGTAGGAAAGACGCTCGAAAATTCGGCCAACGCCTCAACCGTCTGACACAAGGCCTTCAGAATGACATTGAGCACCACAATTCGTTTTGTCAAGGTAGGAATGGAACTCTCCGAACGTTTCAACACCATTCGAGGTTTGTCGGGTGTACATTATTCTGGTACATTTTTCGAAACGAGAGACAAAGTATGCTGCCTATTAACAGGGATGTAAGAATTCCAACAACAATTTCATCCTTGAGATTAAGCAATGAATCGTACTCGCTAATAGGTCTTAGTAAGCAGTTGTGTAGCAGAGATCTCTCTCGATCGACAAAACTCGACCGAAAAAATTCTGCGCAATTTTACAATGACATAGATATTAAGCCTAAATTAAAGTAAAGTGGATAAAGCTGGACGTCCGCAACGGAATCAATTCACCTATAGCGTGCGAGATTACATAAAAACCCACAAAGGTCTGTTCTCGGGAAAGTCCTTTGTAACATATCATACAATAATACCTGGATTTCCCTCAAGGATGTAAAGTTTCAGTTGCCTTTCATCTCGTGAGTCTCATGCGCTCAAGCAGAAGCAAAAATCCCAAAAGGGGATGCTCCTATACATAAAAAAACAGAAAAAAAGCTACGCTAAACAATGCAGAATTACAGAACAAGAGTAGATACTGGACCAAAGTGGACCAAAATAAAGCGACAACAAGGTTACTCACAAAGAGCTCTCAAAAAAAAAAGAAAAAATATAGTATAAAAGAAGAAACTTTGTGATTATAGAGGGTCACGGACAGATTCGGGAGGTACAGCAGAGAGTGTAGGTCATGAATCGGGATTAATTTTAAATGTTGGTATGAGTGTTGCCATAGATAAAGGCACAAAGTGGCAAGGGTACATAGAAATGCTACAAAAGGTACAAGAACAAAAAATTTATATTATTATTAATTTATCGATCGTTCGATGCAGCCTGTCATGAGGTGGCGATTTGGCTGCGATGTTTCGATTTTTTGGTGAAAGTACTGACACTAACAATGCAATAACGGCTTAGTTGTCGTGCTTTACTTTGTGGCAGTATGGGAGAAATTTATATTACGAGTAGGACAACCATATTAGCAGGAGTATTGGGAAAGGTGGACTAAAAGAGGAGCAAATATAGATTCCGACCATCATATGGTAAAAGTTAAATTTAGAGCGAGAATCTCAACTGCAAAGAAGTCGAAAGGCCGTAAGTCTAGACAAATCAATATGGATAAACTCAAGGTACCTGCCATTTTAGAACAATACCAGTCAGCAATCGAAACACGAATAACATCAGCAAGAAACAACGACGCAACAGTTGAAGAACATTGGTCACATATAAAAGACGCCATAACAGCAACAAATATTTCTGTACTAGGCTATAAAACTAGACAACGCAATCTTGGCTGGTGGGATATAGAATTCGATACACTAAATAAAACTAAGAATGACCTGAGAAGGAAGATGCTGCAACGAACCACAAGACGAAACACTGAGGAGTACAAATCTGCAAGAAAAAACTTTAACCATGCTTGCAGACGTAAAAAGAAACAAAAACTTGAGCAGGAGATTCTAATGCTTGAAGAAGACTACAGAAATATGAATGTTAGGGAACTGTACAAAAAAGTTAAGAAAGTAAAAAAGGGCTTCCAACCAAGAATTCAGTGCATAAACGACGAAAATGGTACAATGATACACAGACAGGACGAAGTCTTAGAAAGATGGAGACAGCACTTTAACCTAGTGCTCAATGACGAATAATTGGCGACTCCAAGCTGGTTTTAGGCCTCATAGATCTACAATTGATCACATTTTTTGTCTCAGACAGATATTTGAGAAATGCTCTGAGTTCGGAGTAAACACAAGTCATCTATTTATTGACTATAAACAAGCGTTTGACCGCTTAAAGCAGACCTTTATTTGGAACTCAATGAAAGATCTCGGAATACCATGCAAGCTAATACGATTAGCAAGGATGGCTACAAGTGGAAGCCAAAATGTAATAAGGATTCAAAACGAAATATCCCAATCTTTTGAAACTAGCTCTGGAGTAAGGCAAGGAGACAGCCTAAGCACACAACTCTTCATTCTTACGGTGAAGCAAATAGTAAAAAACGCTGGACTTCGAACCTCCGAACCAATATGGGGGACTTCATCGCAACTTCTTGCATATGCAGATGACAAAGATATAATCGGTAGATCAGTTGTATCCATGAAAGACGCTTTTGTGAAAATAGAAAGGGAAGCAAAAGAGGCTGGATTGTTAATAAGTGAATCCAAAACAAAAATCCTTTTAGCTGGAAATTCGCACTGGGTGAGGCGGTTTGGACAAAATATAACCGTTGACAATTATAAACTTTGATGTTGTTGATCAGTTTAAATATCTTGGGTCATACATTAATGCTACTAACGACTGTCTTAATGATATCAGAGAAAGAATTAAAGCTGCGAACTCCACTTTCATCTCGTTCTCAACTCACTTGAAGTCGCGCCTTATTAACAGGAATTTTAAGATCCGACTATATAAAACAATTATCCGTCCTATATTAACATACGGATGCGAGGCATGGACTCTGAGAAAGTCGGATGTGTATCTCCTGGAAAGAACAGAACGGAAATTTCTGCGAAGAATTTTGGGGCCGGTAAGGGTGGATGACTCTAACTACCGTATTCGTACCAACGAAGAGCTGCAGGAGATATTCAACGATGCAAATTTATCCGCCTATATCAAGTCGCGAAGGCTAAGATGGGCTGGCCATGTCGCGAGAACACGCAACCCGATTCTTAAGAGAACGTGCTTTAACCGACCGGATGGAAGAAGAGTAGTTGGGCGTCTGCGATCACGTTGGATAAATGAAGTTGAAGCAGAATGAAGCAGATTTACAGAAACTAAACGTCGAAAATAGGGAAGAAGCGGCGAAGGATAGAGACTATTGGAGAGAAATTGTTCGAAAGGCGAAAGATGAACTGTAGCTGTAGCGCCAAGGATGATGATAATGATTGGGAAAGGTGAAAGTGTTGGTTCATAAAATTGTTGTGCAAAGTAAGCGATAGAGCGTACTCTGTCTTGATAGTAAAAAAAAAGAGGTGGTACTCTTAAACAGAGTACAGTTTTGGTTATGTTAGTATGCAATTTTGAGAAAAATATCAGGATTTGGTATCGCTCGAGTTCCAATATAAAGCAGACCGGAATGTCGAAAATGTTAATGTACAATCGTCGGCTGTACAATGATTTTCGTGGTACATGGTAGAATAGGAATTCTAAACAGGATATTCTGAATTTGATTTGGTACATCATTTTTTCGAAAACTTGTAAAATGTTAATACGAAAGCAGAGCGTGTCAACACATAGCCCAAACCCCAATCAAACAAATATTGCCTAAGGAGCTTAATTTAACTGGTGAAACACATTACCAAATAAAAGTTTTTATTTATTTATAGATGGTGTTATCATCAATAATAACAATTCGGATTTATTGAACCTAGCTGGGCAAGGATCTAATGGTAACACCATTGCATATAAATTTAAAAGGCAAATTATAAGAAGCCATCGCAAATTGCTCGAGCTAAATAATGGCACATCGCAAAGCAAATTCTTCGAATCTAATTTAGTAAGTATGTGTTAAACGCTTTCACCAGAGTTTGAGTATAATATCTGTTTTAAGTCTTTTAACAAATATGTGGGCTTCGGTAGCATAGTGGTATCGTTCTCCCTTTTTTTATTCGAAAGTTTGTCTAGCAGTCGGTATAACCTGCAATAAGACGCTATTTTGTTAAGTAAATCTGTATTCGTTTCAAAAAGCTTTAATCGATTTTCACAATTCGGCACTCTCTGCATCTGACAAGACAGTCAAATGGGCATGCGAAAGTCTTGTTTCTGAAATCTAGTTTACTAACTACTATATTTCACGCCGCAACAAAATCGATCAGTCAAAGACCGTTGTTGTTACTTGTAGTTATTTCAGAAAGCACCATGTATGTGATTTGTCAGTGGTATATGAAAAAAAAGAAAGAAGATAGTTAGAAAGTGATAGTGACTAAGAATCAATCCTATTCAGTTCGAGAAAGCGAGCTGCCTCGACTGGATTAGTCTACAATGAGGAGGGCGTGAGTCTGGTGGGTATCTGAACAGCGAGGTTGTTTTTTTTGGGGGGTATTCCGTCCAACTACTTGGATGTATTCATCTTGGTCTCTATTTTCTACCACATCATTATGTTCTAAAAGACCAGAATTGTAATAACTGTCTACTACCTAAAAAGGATGATGCGGCCTCTCGAACTCACTGGTCTCCTGGATACTTCACTTATAGGGCCCGAGTGTTTTAACTATATTGCATAGTTCTATGTTGGAAAATTTTGAAAATCTCGTATACACTATCGTAATCGGAACGGTACTCTGCTTATCTGCCTATCCTATTCACTGCCCCCTATACTGTTCCTGTTACATTATCTACAGTTACCATAACTCAATCGGCTCCGAAGCCAAACGCGCGCTTTCACTGAGACCATTTCTGTATGTATATATGTATTGTAGAGAACGAAGCGGGCGCTTTCTCCACGCTTTCACTCAGTTATGCGTCCTCTAGCAATTTTAAATAATGAAAGCCACATCTCCGATCACTTCGCTGGCCAAGCGAAAAGTAATTGGAAGTTGCACGCGCAAAGTTAATGGGCAAAAGAAGGTGGCAGTGTTACCTCGGCTAGGGTCTCCGCTAAATTTGCGATTTGGTTTAAATACTGTATAACAGTTGAGGCAATTTTGAATATTAACACTAATAGGTTAGGTTAGGTTAGGCCGGCAGGCCCCCGGGGGAGGGGACCTCACATAGATCAATGTGATCCTTAGTGGAACCGGAGTGTTTCGGCTGTGAGTCATAGTCGTGGACAGATTAGCCATCCACTATGCGCGTATGTTTTGCGAAGGCTAACAGTTTCTGGGGTGGCCTCTGCGCCGCCTCTGCGAGCTAGTCAAGCACTGGTGTCCCTAGGAAGTTAGTTCTCGGGGTGAAGAGGGTAGGACAGTTGCATATACGGTGTTCCAGGGTTTCTCTCACCCCTGGTTCCCTGCATTTCCTGCATTCATCGTTGTTGGAGATGCCCAGCTTTTTGGCAGGGACAGCGGTCAGGCAATGACCCGTTAGTAGGCCAAGCATGAGTCTGCAGTCCTTCCGGGGAAGCTGCAAGATGTGCTCGACTAATTTCGCGTTGGGTTTCCCGCACATAATGCGAGCGGTTCTACAGTTTGTCGTGTTGTGCCACCTTCTGTCAGAAGCGACTGCAGCGCTTTCTTCCGATTTGTGGTTTAGAGCCCTCAGAGGTATCCCTAGGTCCTCAACTCTCGGTCGAGTCGATACGGCACCCTTCTTTGCTATCCTGTCTGCCATTTCGTTACCTTCAATGCCCTGGTGGCCGGGAACCCAAAAGATGCGCACCCTCTTGCGGGTGCTTAGGGCATCTAGTGAGGCCCTGCTTGCCAGTACACATTTGGAGCTGATGGCATAGGCTTGCATTGAATTGATTGCCGCCTGACTGTCGACGAAGATGTTGACTTGGGGTTGGTGGAGAGTGAGCTCAAGTTCTGCAGCTTTCTTTATAGCGAAAACTTCCGCCGGAAATATACTGCAGTGGTCTGGTAACTTATATGACGCCTCCGTGGGTGGGTCTATGCAGTATACCGAAGCTCCCTCTCCTCTGTCCATTTTGGATCCGTCCGTGAAGATTTTAGCCGCGTTTTGGCCCATACCGATTTTCCAATCATCTGGTCCCATTAGCGTAGGTGTTCTTGAGAAATTGTTAACCGGCGTTATGTAGTCCGTGGTACACATTGAGTTTTTCCATGATTCGAAGGTATGTGGATTTTTCTGTGGCTCTCCACCATACCAGAACACCATATAGTAGTATTGGGCGCACAGCCGCACAGCATCTTCTGGGATGCATATAGCGCGACCGTGGCCTTTTTCACCCTTTCCTCAACATTGGGCTTCCAGATAAGTTTGCTGTCCAATACGATACCCAGGTAATTCACCGTTTGGCTCGGTCTGAGCCTAGTGCCATTAACAGATGGCGGAGTCCATTGCGGTACCTTGTATCTCTTGGTGAAGAGAATTAGGTCCGCCTTGTTCGCGTTTATGTGGAGACCGGCTTCCGTGGCCCACTCCACGTTTTCTTTCATCGTACTGTCCATGACCCAGCTGATTGTCATAGGACATTTGCCCACGATAATAATGGCTAAGTCATCCGCATAGGCAGTTATCTTTGAGGCTTTCCGTCTCAGCTTTTGCAGAATGCCATTAACTACCAAGTTCCACAACAAGGGCGACAGTACACATCCTTGCGGTGTGCACTTCCTTTGTTATGGTCGAGGTTCCCCACTCAGCACTTACTCTTCTACAGATCAAGAGGTTTCTTATCCAAGAGTTTGCTGCCTCGTGGGGTGCTGCGGCTTCGAGGCCTCGCATGATGGCTTCCGTAGATATTGAATGCACCAGAGATGTCAAGGAAGACACCCATGGCGTATTCCTTTTGATGCAGGCCTTTCTCAATGGTAGCGACTACCGAGTGTAGTACTGTGTCCACTGATTTCCCTTTCCTGTAGGCGTGCTGGTTGGTTTCCAACGGGTGATTCATGTTCTCCCTTATGTGTAGGTCTTTTGGCTGCATTAGAAGTTCGGGTATGGTGACCCGTGGGTGTATGCAGTTTGCCGCTACCCTGGGGCTATGGAGGTCCGTGCAGCCTGGGAAGTGCTCGTTTAGCAGGGCGGTGGCCGCTTCCCGGCTACTTACAGTCCACCGTCCATCGCTCGTTTTTAGTTGGCTCTGCATCGCAGGTTGCCTTGAGAGGAGTTTCCGGAGTCTCGCTGTCTCTGTAACCTTCTCCAGGCCGGAGCAGAATGATCTCCATGAATCTCTTTTGGCTTGCCGGACTAGTTTCTTGAATTCACGGAGCCGAATCTTGTATTCGTCCCATACAATATCATCCTCCGCTTTTTTGGCGAGTTTGAATAATTCTTGCAGGTCCGTCCGTTGATTTTTTAGGTCAGGGTTCTACCAGGGCGGCCTGTGTCTCCTTCTCGTGACCGTTGTTTTGCATTCCTCGTTGAATGCTTTCGTTAGGTGGTGGCTGAGAGTCTTCAGAGACTTCTCGATACCATCCGTTGATTCTATGGAGTGCGGTGGCGGGAGCTTCCTTGCCACCTTTGCTTTAAATATCTCTCAATTTGTGTTCCAGGGATTTTTATACGCACTTTTTAATATGGTACATTCGAACTTTGTTTTGAACTCGATATACCTGTGGTCGGAGAAGGATTGTTTGCTGAGAACTCTCCAATCCGCGACCACAGTATTCGTTCCCAACGCGAGTGTTACGTCGATAACACTTGATGATGTGGGACCCACGTTATTAATACTACTGTCATGCTTTAATATAAAATCTAGCAGTGACTCACCTCTGTCATTCACGTCCTTGCTTCCCCACATGGTGTGGTGGGCATTGACGTCAGCGCCGATTACCAGGGGCTGCTTCTTCGCGCCTGCCTCCTGGACCAGCCTCTCCAGTTCGGGGGTTGGCATCTCCGTGTCATGCGCCAGGTAGCAGGATTCCATCAGGAGTGGCTCGTCTCTGCCGCCTTCTAAAGCCACCACCGTTAGATCGTCAGCGCTGTAATTGGACATAAGATAAGCATAGATGCCTTTTCTCACCAGATTTACAGTTCTAGCTCTACTTACTGTATTCGGGTAGAATGTTACGAAGTTGTTAGACTTTAGCCCAGAAACCTTGTTACCCGATGCTATCCAAGGCTCCTGGACTAATGCCTCGTCGACGGACTCCTCCTCCAAGGTTATGAGGAGCTCCGCCGACGCCAACTTGCACTTATGGAGGTTGAGCTTGATCACCCTTAGCTCCATGGCTAGTACTGGGCTCCTGCTCAGATGGGCTAACTACTAAGGTCAGGTCACCATCCTCCTCCATATCATCCTCGATGTCAAGACTTTGAGCGGCTTCGGTGATAGCTTCTAGGTCTCTCTCTACCTCGCCGGCCTCTAGCGTGTTTACGTTTTTGTCATTTGGGTGACGTTTTTTGAGACGCAGGTACACGTTGCCCATGCCCCACGCCATCTTCCCAAATATCGGATATATCAGGTCCTCGGCCTCCTCATTGATTTGGAGCACTATTTGCTGACCGTTGCCGTCTGGCTTGGCAGCATGGAGTATCCTCCAATCTTCGGTAGGCACGTCCAGGTTCTGCCATTTTAGCAGCTGTAGCACCCGCTCGTCTCTTTGTTCGGCGGGAATAGTACCTTCGCTTTCGGTACCGACGGAATCAGTGTTCTGTCAACTACCTCCAGCTTGGCACCATCCCACGGAGTTTCGTGCTTGGAGACGGTGTTCATGACCCACATCAGGGTGAGATCATCTCTACAGCTCAGTACTTTGACGCCGCTGAGCCACCGCGCTCCGTCGAAAGAGGTGGGCTTGGCTTCTGGGTCCTCCATTCTGGCGAATATGGCTTCCAGAAGCTTTTGCTCCACCACTTTCCACCGATCGGGTGTCATTTTGCCGTTCGGGTCACTGCGGTCGATGAGGGCAACGATCAAGTGTCGTCGCGCCACGTCGCTCACAGTTTCCCTCTTCGGCAGTGTCTTCTTTGCGGGCTTGTCCTTTTCTTTCTGGCGTGGCCGCTTGCTCGCTGGCACCTCCGCCTTCTCTTGGTCATCCGAGCGCTGCCTTTTGGTCAGCAGCAACTCCTCGACCTTGTTGGCGAACTGGCTACTGCTAGCCTTCATTGCCGGCTTCTCCTCGAAGTGTTTTCGGCCCTCTCTGTTCTTCTGATCGGCCCATTCCAGCTTTCTTCTCTCCTCAAGGGTGAGTTTCTTGCCGTCGCCGAGCCGAGCTCTGATCTTGAGAGCGGCCTTATACTGGGCTTTGGCTCTCATGCCTTCCCTGGTCTTTTTGGGCCATCCCTACGAGGGGAGCTGGAACCCTTGACCGGAGAGCGCAGGATGTTAGCCTCAGTCTCTGCACTAATCGAGGTGCCGTGAGCGTCGCTGTCCGCGTCTTCATGGACCGCGGTACCGCGCCACATCTTGACGTTGTTCGAGGTTGTGGCAGTAGCTATTCAACTGTCCCGGCCTGCTCCCACCAGTTCAGAGGGTTGGTTGTGACCGCTGGCGACACGCAAAGGGATATTCACCCCTCCGTGCCCGCCGGTGGTAGCAGTCACGCCTTTCACCGACGTTTGGGCTGTAGTCCCAGCCCGCTCTACTTCTTTTGAGGACTCCAGCGAAGAGAGGGTTGGTATCACTTTATTCTTGGGCACCACCCCATAGCATTTTATGCCTAACTGCCAAGCACCTTTGACCATAGCTCCGTCACTCCAGCACCGGACTTTGGGGGGTCCGAATGTTGAAATGTCATTGCGTCAGCTGGACCGTGTATTGGCCCAAACACCGAGCAACTAGGCAGTGCCTGACTCTGTAGCTTGAGTCAATACACGGCCCACTGCCCGGCCGGCACCCTCGTGGAGGGTTCAGAGGATTTGCGCCAGCCATTAACACTAATAACAATTAAATAAAAAAAATATACAAAAATGTACACTAAAACAAATTAAAAATAAGTTTAATGTATATTCACAAAATTAAGATTTGTATTAATAAGGCCAGTTACTGTTCATTGCAGATATTAGCCCAAAAATGTTCTAGACTTATGTTTTTATTAATCGTTTTCTAATTATAATCTAATAATACAAATATTAGATAGTCAAGGTTCATCAAGTCTACTTCCTACAATCCAACCAATCTTTGTAATTACCAGATTCCGTAATACTGATCCTAAAGAAATTTTTCTCATAAAAGTTCTATAAAGTAAGGCATTGAGCATCAGCCACCTCAATTCCACATAGTATTTTAATTTTTGAATGTTGACTCTACTTTGAGGTTTGTTTGATGATATAGTATTAGTAATTTCTAATTGAGATAACCAACTGTGATTTGAATTAAACGATTTGATAGTTGTGTTAACTGTAAACTCCATCAATATGCTTACGTCATTTATGCCTGATGTATCCTGAGCATGGTTACGAATATTTAATTGGAGTCATTTTGCCAATTTCTCTATTATGAAATCTACTTCACAACAAGAGTCTAATAAGGCCCGTGCTGACTGATACAGGCCATATTTGTCCTTGGTAAATACTACTGCAGTTGGAAGAATTGCACGCATTGATGTTTTACATGAAAGGGATGTCGCAGTGACTTGTAAGGTTTGCTGCTGATTAGTTGCGATGACCCTTGCTCCTGATTTTGTACAAATTTGTGTAACAGATTGTGAGGTCTGCCATTGCATATTCTGCACCGAAATTTATGTAGATATTTTTCCTTTTTAACAGGCATTTCAGATATTATCTAACTCTGGGTAATGCATTTGCCTACTAAACACGAGGTCGTGGGTTCGAATCACACTCATGGCAAGAGGCATGACCATCTTAACGTTCCTCCTCAAAATTAGTTTCTACTTAATAGAAAATAGTTTTTTCATTGCACAATGCCATTCAACAACGCCCCCTTGCATCATTCCTCTCATTTCTACGTATAGCAACAACATCGCCAGCTATGAATGATCCCAAATTTAAGACTGTATCGCCCAGCCTTTCCACGATTATCAAATCTACGTTTTATTTCACAATAACACCAAACACAATGTTAATCTTAGACGCCACTCCCAGAATGCGTCAGACGTCAGCCCCACCACTGGGATAAAGAGCATTTGGCCAATCACAATTTCGATCGAAAAACCCAACCGATTACAAAAACCAATTCAAGAGAATTAAACATAAACGGCTCTCCAAACTCGATGACGACCCTAATTGGACAATGGAACGTTAGAACCCATAAAGAACCATCTAAATTAGCACAGTTCGAGGAAGAAATATAGAAACTGCAGGTAGCGATAGCTGGCATTAGCGAAACAACAACGCCGGACTTAAATCAGTAATGGGAAAGCACGGAACAGGGACCCGCAATATCAATGGTGAGAGACTAGTTGAAATCTGTCATTTATTTTAACTAGTCATTGGCTGTAGCCCGATAACGGGTTGTGATGGCCAAACAAAGAAAGAAAGAAGAAGTCATTGGTGGCACATTATTTCACATGGACATTTCCAAGTGGAAATACGCGTAATTAAAGGTCTCGGAGACGTCTTTTCCTACCTTGATAAAGCTAAAGGTCATTGAGGCTCAATGTCATTCTGCAATGCAGCTTTAAAATCGACGAAGAGATGATGTGTGTTGATCCGTTTCTCATGGGTCTTCTCCAGGATTTTGGCGCAGAGTGTATACCTGGTTTTTGGTCTAAGGTCCGATCAGTGTGTTGGCATACGGTTCAGTCTTTTACAGACAATGCGCGATAGGACCGTATGTAAGATGGAAATTAGTCTAATTCCCTGGTAATTTGCACAAACCGTCAGGTCATTCTTATTCAGTACAGGACAAAGTAGGTTGAGATTCCAATCGTCGGGCATGCTTTCTACCAGCCATATTATTGCATCTCTGTCTTCATTTTGGCAAGGCGGAGTCACATCCACATTATTGTCGATAGGTTGTGTCGGTCCATTTTCTTCAAGGGCGATATTTTTTACGTCGTTGCTAGCAGCTTGGAGATATGATCCCTCTATAATCCCAGTATCTTTAACCAGATACTAGGCTATAGATTTGAAACCTTGCGTCAGATGGTTGACTCGTTGATACAATTTTCGAGCGTCGCGGCTTTCCTGTTCCTGTTCCATCCTCTTCTCCCTATAATTTTGCCAATATGGCTCGCGTTACTGGGGATTGCAGCATCTTTTTGTGGAAAGCGCCTTTCGATGTAGTTGCCTTGGTTACGTGGTGGTTGGCGCTTAAAACCAATGGAACCTTCCGCGGCAGATCGCTTACCGTGAGGAGAGCGAAGTAGGCTTCGACTGCCCGCTGTGATTGCAGCTTAGCGACGATTAGCTTTGATTTCTTGCCAGGGTGTACATTTTTCATATTGCACAACCGCTTGCGTATCTTGGCTGCAACCAGCTAATGGTCGAAGTTCAGTCGATCACAACATGACCAATTTGATTACGAGTTGGTTGAGTTGTTGTTTGTTACGCCCCGCGGCGTAGTCGATCAGCCTAAGACCGTTGTGGTGGTCTCAAGCAGGCTGAACTAAGCGATGGTCGGACTAAAAAATTATTCTTGTCCAACCTTTGCATTAAAGTCTCCGAAAATGACCTCAAGTGTCGCGTAGAATGCATGTTTAACAGCATTGTCCTTTTCTTCCGTCGGGGCGTGCACGCAAATTAGGCTAAGATAAAAAGTCTTGTCTTTATTCGAATTGACGCCGGCCGATTACCCACAGGAGTACATCTGGAGACGTGAGGGCGAAGTCTCCTTCTTATTACGAATTCACACCCTTTCGGCATGGCAGATGTAATAAATATCACGACTTGCTTGCCTTGTCCTGCCCATCTCTTTTCCTGGATGACGGTTATATCATTCTTTACTTTTTCGATGGTAACCGGGATAGAGGCACCATCCCAATTGAGGTTCCGGATATTCCAGGCGCATACCCTTAAATACTAGTCCTTTGTTCGTATGCGGTGGTCGTCAACAATATTCGTGATCTTATCCGAGACTTTGTTTGGTATTCGTTATTATTTTTTTTGCAAGGCTGGAATTAATCCCTGAGCCCAACATTAGATAGCTACCCAGGAGGCGCCGCGTGGTGGATCTGTGTGAACTTGCAATCAATTCAGACAGAGGTCACTCTGGCTGCTGCCTGGTTGATAGCTATCAGAAGCTTTACTTTGTTCAAATGAAAGCCAGGCCCAACTAATTTAATCTTTAAATTTTTTTCATTTAGAATTCTTTCGATAAATGTCGTATTGCCTTATGCCAAACGGATACCAAGTCTGGGTACAAACAACCTCTTACGCCGTCGAAAGTGGGCATAAATGCAATTACAAATTGCAGGAAAGAAATTAGTAAACTAATAAGTTTAAGTAAGTATGACATTTAAATTAAAATCTTCTTGGTCTAATTTCAAGTAATATAGATGATTGCCATGAATTGAGATTATCTCTTTTTAATATCGGAGGAATAAATATCTTTCAACGTATTATACTGGACATATATTATGAATTGGAAGGGGAATATAAAAAAAAATGGCAAATTAACGATATTTCAAAATTAAAAATTTCAATATTCTCTAATCCATCAAAGAAATGTATTTTATTAGAGAAACTCTTTCGCTATCTTAAATTTGATGACTATGCTACCTGCAGGAGTAGACATTTGGAGTCTTCATACACAGACATAGACCTGGAAGTAAATATAATGCAAGAAATTTACGATGAAGATCAAACATGGTCCTATTTTTCCTCACAAGAATGCCACAATACAATTTTGGCATTGGTCATTGAGCATTTAATTTCGGAACTTGTACGACTAATGGTTGAAACTACATTAAACTAACAGAATATTTAAAATTTACTCTTTTCTGATCAATATAAATATATATCTGTTAATTTTTTTTCCTTGTTATTTCGTTCAGATCCGAGACAGTTCTTCATCCACAAGCATTTGTTGCTGCTAGTCTTCAGCAGTCTCTGTGTTTTCTTTTTAGGTGGTGAGCCATGTCTGATTACCATATAGCAGTATGATACCAAATCTACAAAACCATATAAGGCCGTCCTATCTGGATTGGAAAGGCTTCCAATAGTTCACAATGTCTTTGCTTATCGATCTGGGACTGCAATGCACCGATGTCAAAATAGTGAAAAAGAAAACAAAATCTAATTCCGACTAATTACGTTAAACAAGCGTGTAACAGTACAACTGCGTAACAAATTCTAATACATCAACCATATACGTACGATGGAATCACAGAGTAAAATCTGAAAACAAAATAACAGAATGCTATAACTGTCAACTTTTTGGACATGTGCCCACTGTGCCGGACCCCACACAACAGTTTCATGTACGCACAGAAGCAACAAAAAATGGGCCAATTGCAAAGGAGAACACTCATACATAGATAAGGCTTGTCCATGCCGTTTGTATTATCTTAATCTGATCTCAAAGCGTTCGGCAATGCGAATGAGAAAAACCAACCTCAAAACATATAAAACAGTACAAACTCGAGCTTAAGAAGTCCGCTCTCATCGGCTAATGAAACTAAGAGAGTTCCCCCTTAATATACAGCAGCTACAGAAATGCACTCGTCAATACATTCATAACACCAAGCGATCCACCAACTAAACCTTATCTCTTCGCTCCACATGAAATTATATGTATTTGCAATGTAATGATGCAATTGAATGCCCGTGCCGTAAAACCTAAACGAGTAGAACTTATTAAGTTCTTAGATGATAATAAAATTCATCTAGCCACATTAAGTGCAAATGGCTTGTCCAGGATGATCGATTCAATATACCGTGTATAGACATGATAGAACAGAAGGCAGAGGTAACCCCACCGCCTTTGTTGTGAGCAACAAAATGGACCACGAACAAATTCTCAATTTAAAAACTCATTCTACTTAAAATTTCGGCGTTAAAATCAAAACTAAACCCAATAATACTCTAGCTAAAAAAATGTACTCTGTATTTGTGTTGGCAACGGCTCAGAGCCCCAAAATGCTTTGCGTTTTGTATATTGCTTCCAAGCGGCGTCGAGGTTTCCACAAAGTAGCCAATTGCAAACCAGAAGAAAACCCACGCTAGATGGTTTAATTATAAAATTTAATTAGAGCAAATATTATATTTAATTAGCGAGTTTCAAAGTACAACAGTTTTTCTGATCAGTTTCAGAATGAGGTAAAAGCAGAAATGAAGTGAAGTGACATGCATATTCAAAACATATGCACAGCAAAACCAAAGGATTTTAAGGGAAAAGGATTTAAGGAGCGTTAAGAGGTGATGACCCTTTATCTTACTCCTTGGTTCACGCAGATCAAACATTCCCCCCCGTTGATGATGCGGATGAATCATCAAACAAACTTTCAACGATGTAATCCATCGACGTAGACCTACGAGCATCTACCCAACTTTAAACGTACTGAAAATGCAATTTAAGATTAATATCAAGCTATAGAAATAGTGTGGGAATCATGCCAGTTGTCTTGTGTGGGTAAGGGGTAAACTTTAGCAATGGTTCGCTTGAAAGTGCCGCCATTACATTTCAATGTGACAACAGGAATAAGACTTTATCTTTCTCTTTGGTTGACGCAGCTCAATCAGTATACTTCTCAGGTAAGACAGCAAAATGTCTATTCAAAGCTACAAGATTGCCCATTAGAGAACTGTTTAAATAAGAAACATAACCCAGAGAAATTGGATTAGAACAAGACTGCCTATACTTAAAGCTCAATGTATTCACTTGAACTATAATTAACAAACAAAAGTTATGGAACAATGGAGCAATAAACTTCAAAAACTAGACAAATGTAGCAAATCTTTTTGGAGCACAAGATACAAGTTACGTCACTGAAAAGGAAAAAGCTGACTTGCTGACACCTTTGAACAAAAGCACAAGTTTACTTATACTTATTCAAACACAGAAACGAATGAAATCAACTTTACAGACAACTGAAAATAGTCACATGTCCAACCAAATATAAAAAGTTCAAATCTCTGAAATGGATAACATCATAAAAGTGATAAGGAAATCTCCATGTATTAATGGTATACGCGAGATCTGCCTAAAAAATCTCCCTGCTGGTGCTATTAGTTTCTTACCCAAACTTCTCGAACTTTGTTGTCGCATTGGCTACTTTCTTAATGCATGGAAGGTGACCAAAGTAGTACCTATCGCCAAACCTGGGAAACCCGCCAACAGGCGAAATCAGTTTATTATGTGGCTTATCAAAAATATTTAAAAACTAAATAATAATAATAAATTTAGACTGGTGGAATATTTGGAAACACACAGTGAATTACCTTCCATTCAATATGGATTCAGAACTGACCTAAACTGCACAATTCTTAAAACTCAAAAATTTTATAAAAGGCAGCTTGCAGAATATGCACACTGACATTGGCATGAGGGATTGCTATACAAGTTAATGACAACTCAAACGCCTTTATACCGAATAATAAAAATATTTTTGAGGCAACGTATGTTTCACATTGATATTAACGGTGACCAGTCCGCTCAATGATACATTCCTGCTAGAGTCCCGCAGGACTCTATTTTAGGGCCATTATTATTTAATATATACACACACGACATACCACAAGTACCTGATTGTAAGCTTTTATTATTTACTGATGATGCACCCATTTACACAGCTGGTAATCCCACAAATTGAAGATTAAAACAAATCCCAACAAAACCAGCGCCATCTTTTTCATAAAACGAAGAAAATCTTGTTATACACCTAATAGCCGTTTACATATATGTAATACGTCTGGGTATTATATCATACCCATATCCAATGGGTAAACAATATCCTATATTTGAGTATACACTTTGAAAAAAAACTCACTTTTCATAATCACATTGCAGTCACAATAGAAAAAATAAATAAACTAATTCGTATAATATATCCAATCATCAATCGAAAATCAAAGCTAGCAATTGCTAATAAGCTAACAATTTTTAAGACTATATTTGGGCCGGCACTCATGTATGGAGTTTCCATCTGGGGGGAATGTGCACCGACGCATATTGAAAAATTTTAAATATGACAAAACAAATTATTAACTTTATTATTAAACCTACACAGGCACTATAAATGTACACTGAATGGCTGAAGTTCCAACAGTACAACAATATTTAAGTTCAGATTTGTTTTAAAATTAGTTTAGAGTTAAGTAAGTTTAAAGAAAAATGTTTCAAATCAATGATTTTTTCCCACTTTTCCTTCAAAATATAAAAAATGTAAATAATTCTATGTAAATTAATATTCAGTTGAAAAACGCATACTGCTTAACACTGTAAATAAATTATATTTGGTCACAAGCTTTAGTGTTAAAAAAATGATTAAAATGGGAAAAATAAAGCACATATTATAATTTACTATGTCTACTTAACGATAAGAACATGATGACATGGGAATGTTGTGAAACTACTTAAGTTTTGATTAGGCAATAAAAACCCGCCAAGTATTTCGCAAGAGTCTTAATTAAAAAAAATAAAATTATTTTGAGAAGAATCAAAAATTATTTTATTTCTCTATTTTTTTATGCAGCGAAACTTTTTTTGATTTAAATGTCAAGTGCTCAGGAACTGGCATCCATCCTATGATGCCTCGCCAAGTAAAAGGGTATCTGAGTTTCTACTACGCTTTAGTGAACGGAAGTCTAGAGTTTTGTTTGATCCATCTTACACACCAGCTGCTCAATCGAAACAGATAACAAAAAACAGCTGCAGAGTTTCGAAAAACAAATTTTCGACTCCAGATTCGCCATCATAGCTGATCCCGAAACCGATCCAAACATCGAACCAACGGATGGGCATACAAAAATAGTAATGCCTTTACCAAATGCTCAAACGCAATCCTAACAAAGTGGAAAGTATGGAAACAATACTGCATCAAAGTGTGAGAGATTTTGTCGCATTCTTGCAAAGTACGATGCAAGATCTCATGAGAAACAAAAATATGTTAATGCAAAGGCTTGCGTCTTCAAAATTAACTCACATACTTTTTACAAAACAAAAAAATCGATGTAATGCTCCTAGCAGACACGAACTTCACTAATAAGGAACATCCAAATAGCAAAACTCACGAAGGAACTGATAAGAATTATTATTCAGCACCACATACTTCTATAAAGTTGAATCTCAGCAGTGGAATAGTGACTCTGGCTGCAGTCTATTGGTCACCATGTTTCTTGATCTCTGAACATCAATTTCTGGAACTGACTACAACTAGAAGAATCAAAAGTTCAACGACTCTACATCGAGCAACTTTCAAAATAAGCCACTACGCAGTCCCACTAGCAGCTTGTTCCATAGCGATTAAGAAAAAGCGTGTTTGTTTGCCGATCATCTGCCAATCGATGGTATCAATTCCTTCATTATCCCGCTCACAGGAAATCTGCCAGTGCTGATGGAGTGCTGAGTATGAGCTATATAACGACTCTGCAGCGAATAATGTGTTCGATGTGAAAGCCGACGAAAACGACGAAAGGGGAGACCAATACTCCGATGGAAGGACTACGTAGAGAAAAACCTATCTTCCCTTGGAGTGGCAAAGTTAAGAAACCGCGTACAAAAGAGGCGCTTGGCAGAACCAAATGAGGTCAGCTGTAACCTGATAACTGATTGTAATTTAACTAAAGAAAGAAAAGATTTCAGTGGTAATGAACCAAAAATTAATCGTGCCAATCATGGCAGCCAAAATTCTGCACCAGTCAACTTTCACGTAATAGATGTTAGATAAGCCCGACAAAACACTGACACATAATAAATTTTCTCCTTCGAATAGTATTGCTTATACAGCATTAAACCTATGAACAAGAAATTGCTTTCCTGTTTTCTGTCCATTTTTTGATGTCAGTGTTGAGTCTGTTATTGGGGTAGCAAAACATCATGACCTGCTCCACTAATGACCTGACAGATTCCGTTGATACTACTTCTGAGGCCAGAACAGTCTCTTTCTTAGCTCCTTCGGTCTCCCACTCTAGTAGTACGGCCACTGTGTCGTCAATAAATTCTGTGACGGGCAGAAATTTTTGTCAGTATTTATGATTATTACAGCAGATGAGTGCAGCCCCCTCCCACGGCACCACTTGCACCACAGTCGCCTTAACCCACTTCGCTTTTTGGGTATTCCCTTGCCAATATCGCCACCTTTAATCCTTTCACAGAACCGCTGTGTTTTTTCCATCTCTATATTGTGTCCATTCAGGCCACTCTCCTCTTCATTCTTGAGTGTGTTTTTTTTTTTAGATTGGATTCCAGTAAGCATTACGTTGTGCTGTACCGTACTGTAGCAGACTAAAATAAGGCCGCGCCACCATACCCCAAGTTTGAATATAAGCAACTAGGCCCCCTAGCCAAGCATCTTTTGGCATATGCTGTTCCACCATTAGATTAAGGATTTTTAAAAGAGTGTTCTCCCTTAACCAAACTTAATTTAGCCAGGTATTCTTTTAGACACAGGACCTACACAGGACCTGCTCACTTGCCGCTACCACGCGGATGTATACAGAGCAGAAGCGAAGCTCCCCACTCCGCCAATTTAGTGGCTGACTGAAAGATGGATTAGCGTTATTAGTAAGATTTTAGGCCTGGAAAACCTCTAAATATCTTGTTCATTTTGGGACCACCCTATTTGCATTGTCAAATATTTACACTTTCTAATTATTACTTTAAATGTAATTTTTTTTTAAGGATTTCAAAAATTGCAGAATGTCTACCTGGAGATAAAACTAAGCTCTCTTCTATCGGAGCTTTGCTGATATCAGACCGAATAAGATTGTAATCTTGGCCTTGCCACAGTATAGGGCACTCCCTTGGTGGAACGGTAATGTCGGCATTTCCTACCAACATATTCTGCTGGGCATCAGTGTAGCGCATTGTTCCAAACGATCACGTAGTAAGACAGCACTGTCACACATCACGTTAAATAAGCTCGAAGAGAAACAAAATGTCTGTCTAACATATAAAATGCATACAAAATTCAGACTGCCGATATAAAAAATTTTAACCCAATACCCCTACAATGAAAACGACTAAAACCCTTGTACAAAAAAAAATAACACCTTTCTAATAAACATATATCTTTAACTCTAGTGACTTAGAGATTCAATATATTTTGTTTTTTTGTACTTGTTAATAAGCTTTTAATAAATAAAAATGGTACGTTTTTATTTGACACGAAAATACGTTTTTATTTGCTGTAATAATTATTTAAATATTTAATACTCATAATTTAAAATTGTTTTTACTACCTCCGTATAGAACCGTTCAGAGGTAAATAAGGCGAGTATGTTGGATACATGGAGTTCTGTTGAGCAGCTCGTTGTAGTACGCAAGCATCTTGATATTGAGACTGCATATTCATAACGCCCATTTGCATTGGGATCTGGCTATTGGGGTATTCACTTCCAGAGCTATACCCAGTTGTAGATGCTGGTTGTTGAGGCGACATTCTGTAGCTATTTATTGCACCATATGGCGTCATTAGGTTGGGACTGATGTGCACATTTGTGGTACGATTGTTGGCGGCACTTCCCATTGCAGAAGTGTGCTGCGCGGGTGCGGATGATGTGTTTCTTGTACTCCTACCTCCGTTTTGTGTTGATGTAATCGGCGCAATATTCATATTGCTTGAATAGTATTTGTGGTATTGCAACGGAGTAACCTGTGACTGCAGCATATTTGGCGGAGTGGAAATATTTCTGTTCTGGCTCATTAACAAATGAGGTGGTGGTGTCATTGAGTTATGAGGAATTGGATGATGGGGAGAGGGCGTTAAATTAACTTGTGCTCCCGGAGAGGTATTGCATGGCTGCGCTTCCAAGCAATTAGTAAGGTGTTGCAGCTTTGATAGACTGCATAAATTCCCTACTAACGATGCTGTAGTACCAGTATTATTTGAAGCAGCCGCCATGGAGTCAACACTTGTATGACGTTGTTCGTTATTGGTTGTTGACGATGATGTTCCTAAAACTGTAGATACAGGAATTCTTGGTGGATTTGTTATGGGCTCCGACATATTATTTTGCAGGTAAAAATTATTAACTGCGCAAGCTGATGACGGTTGTTCAACGCGCTGGTGAGAATTTGCTAATGAATGCACAGATCCATTTATAGACATTCTTTGCTGAATGACTGCGGGCATACCCACTATATCATAATTTGATGGATTTGATGTAAAGTTCTGACTAATTTGCGGAATCGGTACATAATCTAATGGTTGCATATTCTGCTGATGGGTTTGTTGGTTGTTGTAAAGGCTATGCAATGGTTCTTGTTTGGAAATATTCGAAGATGATTGGGGAAGTGCATGCTGAGTATTCGGTGAAGCACTCTGGGCAGATGAATTTTTACCATCACGTTGTTGAGAACCGTTTGACGTACTTCCACTGCGCATTTGTTTAGGTGTAGTTGCACGATGTGTGGTTGCGCTTGAGCTCACTACATTCTCCGACTATAATATAAATAAAATAATTATTAATCTAAAAGATTAAGAGTTTTTAAAAACGGAATGTTACATGTACCATCTTATTATATATACCCTGTACCAACCAACCAACCAATAAAAAGGTTAGCTCTTCAGTAATATTAAGAAAAGTTATTCCTATTGTACTGAACTATCGTACTAATTAAGTAATATTACAGCAAAAACAAAAAAAATTAAATAAAACCATGACCTGGTCTGTGTAGAAAACTACGACATATTTGGATGCGCCTTAAGAAATAAGTGTGATTTTTTTCAGATCAAATCGCAAGCAAAATATTTTTCCTGGATTGATTTCTGGCTGGTGCTTTTCCATTGCAGTAGCGTGTCTTCTAGTAACTCATTAATATAATACACCTCCGATCGGACTAATAATAGCTGGTAATTGAGACATCCCTAAGAGGGATGCATTTATTGTCTTCGTATTTACTGAATTTTACGAGACAAATTAAATAGTAAAATATTGGCAATTCATCGATTTCAAATGCATTAAGTGCCGATGGTTAAAGTTTTTGTTTTTTTTCTTGTGCATCCAAATCATTTAGATTATTTCAAAACAATATTCCTATTACGTTAAACGTAGGTTACAGGGTATAAGAATTTTGGATGTGACTACAAATTGCAACGTTTCCAGCTTGCTTATAAATAAATTATATACCTGTGAATTTATTTTTCTGCTTTGATGCTGTGAACTGCCAATCAAGTTCATATTTGGAGAACTCGAAGGGGTTAAGTTCATATTTAAGTTTTGCTGTTGAATATGTGAGTTCTGGATAGACATATGCATGGGTGTGGTAGCTGCTTGATTTTGCATTGAGCAGTCTGGAAACTGTCTATGCGTTTGATGCATATGTACATTGGCCGATGTCATATTATCTGTACTATGATTAATATCACTACCAATGCTTGCGGGAGAATCCATATT
The DNA here is from genome assembly GCA_035046065.1 of Chymomyza procnemis. Taxonomy (NCBI): domain Eukaryota; kingdom Metazoa; phylum Arthropoda; class Insecta; order Diptera; family Drosophilidae; genus Chymomyza; species Chymomyza procnemis. The sequence continues at coordinate 354,805 of JAWNOJ010000023.1, read as the reverse complement.
AATTTGCACATTTATGTTACAATCATAATGCTGTAAGTTTGCATTCGCTGATGGTTCTTGGTTATAAACCATATTTGCGGTGACATCTGCTTGTCCACCACCAACTTGTAAACTGGAATGCTGAGCTGATGTTGGTTGACTTTGTAATGAAACTTTCATTTTAGTTTCAGTTGAACTAACAGCAATAATGTTTTGTTGGTCAGCTTTTTGCTTTGTAGCTATGTTTCCAGTTGATTGGCTTAAGGAGTTCTGTAATATACCAGTTGACGTTTCAACAGGGCTTTCGTTTATTAATCTGGTCGCGACATTTTGAGCATGGTTCAAAGATTTCATTGGTTGATCAGTAACCTTGAATTTTTGCTGTGGTGCACATTTTTGGTTGTAGATAGCAGCTCCTTGATTATATTCACTGCAATTTTGTGACGTAGCTTCCACTCTGGGATTGCCAATTGAGCATACATTTTGCATTGTTTTCGCCTGCTCATCTCTTTTACCCAAACTCTTTCGCTCGATCTTATGCTTGTCTTTTGTTTGATGAATTTGATGGGCATGCTGCATCGCCGATTGATATAAATGTTGTGTAAAATTATTGGTATATGCCATAGTGGTTGCAAGATCTTTATGAAATTGCTTTTGTCCTTTTTGTGAAGTGGTATCCAGGTGAGATAGGTTGTAGCTATAATAGTCCCATTGCCAGTATTGTGAAGTGTGATGGTAATTTGGCATTTGGTTGATAGGAAATTGTGGAGATATTGGGTTTTGTAGTTGTGAATGCTCTCCAGTCTTTGGATGAACTTTTTCCTTGGTAGGCAATACAGTCGGCGATGACCTTGTGTTGGATTTTTCCTCTTTTATTTGAATTGATTGAGTTTGTACAACTGATTCTTTTTCCAAAACAGTTTTGTCCTTAAGGGTGCAACTCGTTCTCTTTTCTAAATTCGCCTTATCAGTTTTTGCAGTTGAATATTCGACAACTGGTTTTTTTATCGCTTTTAAATTATCTTCAGTTGCAATTTCCTTTGATATAATTTCTTTTTTTTCGGTGTCTATTTCGGCAACTTTATTTGACTTGGAAATTTCGGTGCACGGCTGCTCATTTTTTTTATTTGAGATTTCATCATTATTTGTTGCTGGTATATCAACTTTATCTCTTTGCTGTTGTTGTTGTTCAGCTGATTTATTTGGCTTAAGCAGCTTTATATCGTTAAATGCATCATCAGGTGATTTTAATTTTACCTCAATTAATGACTTCTCCAATGGCACCGATGATTTCATTAAAAAATCCATTGCTGACTGCTCATTTAACTCTTTTACTATTTTTGCTTCATTTGGCTCTTGTTTATTAATAGGTTTTTCATTTTCTACGTTTAAAGAGCGTTTTTCTTTGTCTTTTTGCAACAAGTTACTTTCCACACCAATACTATTGTTTAAGTTAGTGGTATCAAAAAAATCGCTACTTGGTTTGATTAATTCGTCTGCAGGTATCTTTTCTTCTGTAAGATCATTGCTATCCTTGCTGTCAGGTTCATTATTGTATAATAATGAGTCTGTAAAAACAGTTTTTTTTGTCTTTTTAGCAACGGCATCAAGTACTGGTTCACATTTGTTAACAAGTTCCTTATTCTCATTTTGTGCAGGTTGTGTCTCGGATTTATTTTCATTGGAGTTTGGGGACTTTTGTTCAGTGTTTATGTTCGACTCCGCTGGATCCTTTAAAGGGGCCATTGGCATACTTAAAGACGTATTCGATTCATCCGGTTTTAAATTAGGCGTATTTACATCTTCTGCTGATTTGCCACTGCACTTTTTGCCTCTTAATTTGGGTACAGTATTTATTGGTTTATCAATCAATTCGTTGTCTGTAATATTTTCATTTTGGTCTTCAGTTGGCACATGAGCTTTGTCGTTTTTAACGATTCGTTCACAATCGTTTTCATCCACAAGTCCATTTGCATCAGAAGAATCAATATCGGATTTAGTTTCAAACTGCCTTTCGAAATGTTTACGTTTATTGGAATGAGGAATATGTAGCTTACGCTTGGCTAAGCGCTGTGCTCGTTTTGTCAATAATTGCAATTCCATGCAATTTTCCACACTATTATTAACAGACTTATTTTCAAAAGAGTCCGAACTATCTTGTTCATTTGAAACCAATTTTGCTTTTTTTCTTTCATCCAAAGGTGTCTCTTTGCTAGCGCGTTTTCTATTTGATGTTGAGTCGTCATCAGCATTTTCAACGCTTGAGCTTCTTCGAGTCATAAGTGAATTGTCATTCCTTAAACCAATGGACTGCATTTTCGGTGTTTCGAATTTATTATGCGTTTCAGTTACAGTTTCGTTATTATTCAATAACTTCTCTGGACTTTTATCCGGTTCTTTAGTTCTCAGGGTGTAGCTCAAATAATCTCGGTTAGAAATTGGTCGAATACTAGAAACTGATTTTGATACAGACAGCAAGGGGCTCCATCTAAGACACTCTGCTTCGATCAAAATCCTAGATTTATTCGACTGTGCCCTGTTATGATGGCTTAAAACTTTTTCCCAATCAATTTTTATATTTATTTGGTATCGAATGTCACCTTCATTTTTTCTTAGCTTTATAAAGTTCAGAAGCTCAAAAGCTAAAGCAATGTCAGAAATCGCCAAACCAGTTTTTATTGCGATGTCTTTAAATGTAATTTTCGCATGGTTTTTATGCTTGTAGAGATACTCTAATACAACTGATTTCCAGTATGAAAAATATGATAGTCGACCAAGGTCTGAAAGAGGTTTTTCTGGTGTTCCCAACTGACCTTCTTCCCGGCTAAGTAAGTAGCTAAAGTCTATCAAAAATCGACCGAATCCTTGGCGTTGATATTGAGGCATCGTCAGTATGCATGAAACGTTATATTTTTGAGTGCAATGTTTTTCTTTTGAAAAATAACCAACAAGGTGACAGCCACCGCGATCATTTTTTGTTAAAATATAAAACAAGAATGGTTCGACGTCGTAGTATAGAGTTTTGTGGTCCAAAAAAAACTTTGCAAGTAAACATAAGTTTTGGCAATATATTTTGTTAACGTTTCCATCTACTTCGAAAACCGACAAGTCACCTTGGCGGAAAATTTCAGTTCCAGGTGGCTGTTTCCAAGCGCATTTGTTTTGATGTCTATCTAATACAGATCGACTTTTAGTGTACTTTAAGCAGAACTCACACAAATAAAGTTTAGATAGCCTGAAAGAGAAAAACAAATTTATCTTAAAATATATACAATCTTTGTGCGAAATTAGAAGGCTCCGTCTCTTGCCTTTTTCGCATGCCACTTTTGATTACAACTTCTTAGATTTTGTTCTTTATTTATGTAACGCGCTTGAATAAAATGCTATAGTTGATTCTGCATAGTTTATCTCTGGTGTGTACAAATGGATATTTGAATGTTATGAGTGATTATCAAAATATGAGGCAATATGAACGTAATAAGAACGGCCTGTTTCCATTTTTTTAAAGCAATAGCAACTAAAACAGGAATCAAATAAGTTTAAGTAGTAGTTTTTGCTGGAAAACGCTTTCTTCACCTATAATACTTGAAAAAGTCTTCCAAGAGACAGTCAATTATACCAATTTTTGGAATTCTACTTTAAAAAACACTGCGTGAATTTGTAAATGATTTGGATGCGCTATGATTATGTGCAAGCCGTGAAACTTTCTAATTTGGATGACTTTATCTGCATTATGATATCGTTTTAGTACAACGAACGGGCGAATAGCCACGCATACACAAAATCTTTTATTTATGTGATATTTATGTAATATAATATATTTATGTTTGTATACTCATCTCTCATATACATTCCTGTGAACAATTCACGATAAATCTTGATGCAATCATTTTTGTAATCAAAAACCCCCTTTGAGTCACAAATTTTATGTCCAAGCATTTAAAACTTGTGCGTCTTCTGTTAACTAGCAAGACAACAGTCAGAAAATCACTTTATTCTCTATAGAGAATGGGTGCACAAAGGACTGTAAGCTGTGGACTTGGATCCTCTTCCTAATGTTATATATCCTATTGTGCAAGTGTGGCAACTTAACAGTATGCAAACTCCAAATTACTTTCCACAAAATTAAGTTACATAAACATACAAGCAAGGCACCAAAAATGCATTGCAAGAAGTATTTATGGTCAATGACAACCCTAATAAGAATTAATCCAATTTCTCCAAATTTTTAAGTGCAGTTTCAATAATTGGTACTTGTAAAAATCTCAATTTTATTGGATACATTTTATTAGAAGTTCTGATAAAAACATTTCTTTGTTTTAAAAATGATTATACACGCAATTCTGTTATTAAATGGTTTTGATATACCACGGTTTGAAAATTAAATATATTTAATTTTTTTACATGATTTTTTTTCCATATAGCACGATTGAAAAATTTTTGTGCTTAAATTTTTTTTGTCAAATTTAATTTTTGCAATGTATGTTCATATCACACATTTAAGGGAATTTTCTTTATGCGCGTACAAACAAATTTACTGGTCAAAGCAAAGCAAATGTAAATTGTGTTTGGTAAACAAATTTTTTATTGGCAATTTTGTTTTTCTATCTTTACATTAAGTTTAACGCATTAAGATGAAAGGCAAGCCAAATAAATATTTTACATTTATTAAGTTATTTATATTTTTAAATAGATTTAAGAGACTAGGAAGACTAGGTTTTTTCTGCAACCAATCTAACGTGTAAAAACAGAATTAGGTGCATATTCATAAAAATTAAAATGATTGTTCTATCATCTACTTCGAAAACTAAAATCAGAATCATATCAATCACTGGACTACAATCAAAGATCCTTGAAGGTAAACCTTTTGTTTCCTAATTTTATACTTTAATATTTATTGGACTTATGCAAAATAATAGTAAAAAAAGTGGTTTGAAAAAAAGCAAAATCTTTACCTGGCATACTCTTGTGGAAATGGACTGGAATACCAGGTCTCGACATTCCATTTTCCAATTTCAATTGATTTTGGGCTTTGACCGGTGCTGCAAAGTTGGGGTTTTTTAATCTTATCACTGCTATTGCCAAGATAGTTAGTTGCGACTTTAATAACTGCCTTATCTAAGACATCCTTATATAAGTCAACGTCGGATTGGTTAACACATGGAGGAAGAGGTTGATTTTCTGAAATAGAATTTTTTAATTATCAAAGTAACGATTATTTTTACAGCTTATACATACCAAAAGGGTTAGTTCGACTTAAGTGCTGATCCTTTGATGACTCAGTGGTTTCCAACTCTTTATCTGTAACTCTTCTACTGCGCTCTATTTCATCAAGCAAATGACAATTTAAAACAGTTTGTTCAGTTAGATAGGGTGTATCATCATCATCACATTTATTAAATGATTGAGCGGAACCAAGCGGCATTGATTTAAGTGGAACAATTTTTTTTCTGTAAGCGTTATCTGCCTTTGAGTTCGTAGTAGTATCATCTTTTTTTTTAACTGTTTCGCATTCCATCATTTTGACTTTTTGAAATCTTGTTGCAGGTTGATAATTACCTAACGATTTCTTAGCGTTATTCATTTTATTTTTGTACTTTGAAAAAATATCTAAAGGACTTTGAGCAACCGCTGCGAATCCCCAATTATCGCTTGAAACATCAAGTTTGGAATTATCTTTTGCGTTTGATTTTGCACAATCTTTTCTTTCATTTTGAAATATATTTGTTTTTAAAGAACTTTTATCGGAATCATAATCGCCGTCATCGTTTTCATCATTGTCGTATTCCGAACTTTCACTAGAACTGTCTGTTGAATCTGAATCTGAACTTGAAGACGTGCAAGAGTCTGAAGACGTACTCTCATCTTGATCGTTCTCATCACCATTTTCCATTTTGTCATCATCATCATCGTCCTCATCGTCACTGTCACTTGACGAGCTAGTTGATGACAAGTCGGAAAAAGTTCGTTTACGGGAGGGATTACTTAAAATGTTATTTTGTTGAACATTTTTCTTTTGTTTGCTTTGAGTCTCCAACATTTCTTGCGACAAAGGATTTGATTTACCTTTCGTCATCGCAAAATTTTTATTTTTTTGTTTCCCGTCATTATTATAAATACATAGGCGAGAAGTTGATGGGCTTTCCAATTCTATCTCTCTTTTTATTATTTGACGCTTACAGGGCACATAGTTTTTTTGATAGTTATTTGTACCCGTAACGTATGGTAGCAATCCTTGCTTGTACTGCCGAGGGTGTGGAGAATTATTTTTGTCACATTGTAGTACCCTTGAAAAAGTTAAATTATATTATTACATTAATTTAAAAATAGTGTAATACAGTCCAAGACTTGATGATTTAATATGATAATGGAATGAAATACGATTCAATCAATCAACTTCCATCACATCCAGTTCCGTTGAGGAGAACAAAAAAAATTTTAATTTTACTACAAATACTTTAAATTTTAAATAATCGAACAACTGAAAAGGTATAGTACCAGCATTTCAATTAAATTTTAATTAATACTTACTTCTCATGTCCGAATTCCAGTTTAACTTTGCTAACTTCTTTTTTTAAAATTTTTTGCTGATCGGCAGATGGTTTTAAACATGTTTTACATCTTAAATAATAATTTCAATTGTTATTAACTTTTCTAGTATGGCAACATAAATGTTAACAAACTTACCTATATGGATGTTTAGGTTTTTTGTCTGGTATAGTATCGAGGCACGTCAAATGAAAATTACCTTTGCAAGCAAAACACTGCAGCAGACAAGGTCCACGATTGCGCATTTTACAAGCGATGCATTCGGCACATTTTTGACAGCTCCATTGTGAGCCCTTAGTAACGAGCATGTATAGAAGAACATAAGATTGCGACTTGCATTTTCCTGCGATATTTGCACATGTCGTGTGTAATGATGTTCCACATTGACTGCAAGAGCTTAGGGGCTCTGGAATGCCATTAAGATTTTTTTGAGAGTTACCCGAGCAATGGGTACAAGTTTCTTCCCCTTTGACTATCACTTCTACTGTTGATGCACATTTTCTGGGCGTTGTTAAGGATTTACCCTTTTTATATAATTTCCCATCTTGAACCAAAAATCCTGCATCTACCGCTTTTTTAATTGAAGACTTTATTACCACTTTAAAGTCTACTTCAGGCGAGAGATCGATGCAGTTAAATTTTTGAATATAGTTCTCTATACTTTTAATTGTAGACCCTTCACATTCTCCCAAGTCATGCACGGCTTTTGCCACCATTTTGTATAAATTGGTACTTTTGTCGACTTTAATGCGACGTTTAGCCATTGGAGCTTTATACGAGTGCAATCCCTTATTATATACTTTTATTACTGCACCAGTTTCTACAGCTTTCTCCAATTTTTCAGCAACAATATCTTCATGAAACTTATGATGCGTACCAATGGCCTGACATATTCTTTGAACACTTGGTCTTTGCTTTTGTGACCGAATTTTCGATATTGCCTCCAGAATCCATTGCTTCCATGTATCCATGCTTATTTCGTGGGCCGATTCCCTCATTTTGCTTCTAAATCTGAAATTAGATACAAAAATTATTACTAAAAAAATATATATCATGTAAATAATTGAAAAGCAATTATATCGAATTCTAATTACGCAATATAATTAAATTATTTTTATGACAAATGTGTATTTGCTACCAGAATTTGCATTTGGATGGCGTATCACAAGCTAACAAGTAAGATATACATTTTGCTATCGGAATTTATTTCTGTACAAACCAGAATTTATGTCTGGGAAGGCTTTACACCTCAAAATAACATAGAAATATATGAACTAACTAAGCTAAACTGTAATTGCGCATATCGGATCGAAGTAAAAGTATTATTATAAGAAAAGTAAAGAAAGCAGAAATGAATATATAACTTTAAATTTAAAGCAAAGGAACGATTCATTAAAAATCTGACATAGGTCAGTGTCGTCCAAGGCAAATGCTTCAACGAATTTATAATTCGCTAAGTGTTGTAAGAAAAGTGAAATATAATTAATTAATATGAAATGCATGAACAAATTAGAATTCAAATTACTCTAGAGTAAAAACAATAATATAACTTTTAAGGCTTGTTTCGTTTGTAAACATATTTAAGAAGCCCCAAATTCAATCAATTATTCTGTCTTTTGACTCATCCCATACTGAAACACTTTGAGCAAAACAGAATCTAAAATAAAAAGTCTAAATAAAACATGTATGTTGGAAAAGCTTAAACCAAGCTCTGAAAATTAATTAAGAAAAAGATTGTTTAACAATTGTGACTCCTATCTGTTTGTTGTAATCAGTGTAAATACAATGAAAAATATTGAAGTTGGGAGCGTACAAACTTTCTAAGAACGTTTAACTGTTTGAATTGGTCATAGATACTGAAAATGTCAATAACGATATTGTAAATAATAATGTAATAGTAATAATAATACATAATTTTGTAACTTCTTTAACAAAGCATTTTAGTTTTACTATTGTTTACCACTCTGATAATGTTAGTAGATTTTGATCAAAGGAATAATATCTTGCTGCAATTCATTGCCCATTCAAACTACGATTTGTAGCGAACTGTAGCAATGCCTTGCCTGCTAAATTGTGGCAAATCTTTAAAGAATGCTTTGAGAGTTCATATTATTTAATTATTCAACTGTAGCCTCAAATTTAAAGCGCTGTCTGCAAATAGTATTACCCCTTTTTATATATTATCGGTTGGGGTTTACTTCAATCACATGATATACCTTAAATTATGTAGACTTTGCCACTTATATATATTTTTCAGACCTGGCAAATCCACCATAGACCAAGTCTTCACTCTGTGTCGAAATAAAAGAGACCAACGAAAAATGGATCGACACAGATTATCTCTTTTGAATTAATTATAAAGCTACATTCGATAGCCCGGTAAGGGGACGTCTTTACTCTGTGAGTTCGGTATTCCTACGAAGTTGAATAACGAATGTCATTGAGCATCAGAAATTGGTCTGTCAAGGTGGGAAATAACCTTTTTGAACCCTTGAAAAACGTTTGAATTTTTAGACAAGGCGAACCTTTATCGAGCAAACTCTTTAATTCCATAATGGAAGGTGTCCGGAGTAAGGCTCGCGTACACCGAACTTGCACCAGTTTTTACGAAAGTGTAGAGTGTCTTGAATATTCAGATGATATTCATATCATTGGGCGCTGTAAGCGGGATGGCGAGAGCTACTGAGGTTGGCTGTAACCAGATAACGGGTTGTGTTAGCCACCTAAAGAAAAAGTAAATCAGATTCACAGCCTTTTTTATATGGCTTACTCTGTGAATAGACTGTAAACTGTAGAAAAATCCTGAACATTTATACTCACATATGGGAAAATACTTTTCAGAACATTCTTGAAATGACTATTTTATACGTTGATATTGCTAGCTAGTAAATGTTAAGCAGGGGCATCATTAATCCCAATTAATCAAGAAAGTAATGGCATTGTAACAAAAAAACAAAACCTTAAAAATCGAACAATCATTTTCTAATAAGACAAAAACGACACTTTTTTTCAATTGGTTCATGGTTTTACGCTTTTATAAGGTGTTATATGATTATTATATTAACATAATAATTTGAACATTTTTATTATACCGAAACAATATATTTACGTGTTTAGTTTTTTCAATATAGAATTATAAAAGCCAAATAGAATATGCCTACAAACATATATATGTATATATAACACAAATGTACATACATATACATGAATGTGTATTCATCTATAAAATGTAGATAGATTTTTATACACAAATGTATGCGTGAAGTTGGACATAAATGCTATGCATGTAAATAAATATGTATGTAAGTAGACATAACAAATATTACGCAAATGCGTATTTCAGATAATTCTGTTTCATTTTTTTTAGTTTAAATAGTTACAAGGCTCTACTGTAGGCTGATAGGCACAATAGAATTGCCCATATGCACAAACGCATATTTTTTGTTGTATGGAATCAATTCACGTAATCAAGAAACTTTAAATATTTAATAAATTGTACCGATTGTTAAAATATAATTTTGTTGTAGGAAATAATCGTAACTTACGTGAAAGAGAAAAATAGCTTTCGCTGTATTTAACACTACTTAAAAATTTTTCTTGCTCGTTACTAAGTACTATAAACCTAGATGCCGTGTTTTAAGTGCGTCTTAGGGATGAGAATCACTTTCATGTATCATTATTGTGAACCAGTGAAAGAACCGATACCGAGTACATTTAAGCGAAACATACAGAAATTACTTGTAAGTAATTATAAGTAATAATGCTTGCGTTGCCACGGTATTTGTACTCTCTTCTAAACACGAATGTAGGTGGCACAATCCCACCACTGGTGCATTTGCCCTGCAAAGGCATAGGTAGAAAATAAATAGACACTATTTGCCTATTAAATAAATACTCCGTCATTCGCAATAAACAGTTGGTCTCTGTTCTTTTCGCACAGTCATTAATAGAGATTTCTCCATGCTCCGCCTATTGTCAAGAGGAATAAATTTATTATTATTTTTCCGATGTTTGGCTTTTAAACATATTAGACCTTACATTTATGCAAATTACCGCATTCATATTTTTTATGCGAATTGCGTTTGAACCAAACCGCATATTTTATGTGGTTTAATTCGGACTGCTTAAACTGATAAATTCACAATTTTATTTATTTTATCTTCTCATTATGCGAATAACAATAGGATTACAAATCTTTTAAATTTACTTAACTAACATTGCAACTGATATGTGTTTATAAAGCCCAAATATTTAACGTTGGGTTGGCACTACGACGCAGCAGAGTTATAGGGCAGGACCTTATATTCCAGTCTTAGGAGAGGGCGTACACTAAGAAGCCAATGGAGATAACTATCTTTTATTTTCAGGTGTGTTCGTTTTGCTTCGATGTTCGATGTTTCTCTCAAAAACTGAACTGATGTTCCGGAATTTTATTATCAGTTCGCCACTAGGGAATAACAATGGTCAGGAAACATTCTTCGAATAGTTTTGATATACATACATGGTAGAAAGCTTATAGATCTGAACGGGACTGTATGATATATGGGTAGTATAATGGTGATCGATTTCTTTCATTACGATGGGAAATAGCCAATTCTAGTTATTGCATTATAGAGTCAGCAAATAGTTTTGACGGCACAGTATCGAAGTTCGATGATCATCTTCGGAGTTATTAGATGGCAGCCAGGGGTCTTATAAGGTTTTAGTTCCTTAATAATTTTATTAATTTCATTTGGTCAAAATTCTATAGGATCATGTGTCGATTGGTTTTCAATTCTTTGCTCAGGTAATACAAAATAGTTTGTTGCTTGGTTTGGATAAAACACGTTTTGAAGATGCGCCGCTCAAGTGGTAGCTCCAAGTTTGTCGCTGTGGACCCATTCACCTACAGATATATTCTGTAGTTAGATTTTACCGGTGGGCTCAAAGATGGGTGTGCTCTCCATAATGGATATTTTGTGCTTATAGAGGATAATTGCTCTATGTAGCGTAGTTGTGCGAATTCGCTCATTGTTTACCTCATTTCTTAATCTACGAGAAGCGTTTTTGAACCTTTGTTTTGCAAATGGCGATCTATTTTATTGCGCTTTTCCAAAAATAACTGCTCAATTTGGTCATTCGTCTTTCGTTGTTTATAATGTACAATTGGTTTTTCTGGGGCTAAGAGCTGCTGCAACAATTTTTGATTTTTGGATGTGCGAATTTACGAATTTTTTATATTTAAGCCAGTTTTTTCAATTTGATGTAAATCGATTAGGTGATTTCTACAGATTCGGGCGTTGGAGATAAGTAATGAGCACCGTTGCGTGATTAGATGATAAGCCCCAGAGCGATTCGGCGGTATTATGATTATGTGGAATATTTCTTAATACAGAATGTCTGCCCGAAGTGGCGCAACTAACTTTATTGCTTACTTTTATGACTGTATAATACAATTATTTTCCCTTGGGGGGGTTACAGGACGAGATCCCCAGAAAAGATTACCGCTTATTTGGAAATTGTATCTGTTTGTAAGATGGGTTTCAGAGAATAGCATTACATCAATGTATTTGTTGTAGAGAAAGTGAACTATTTCAAGTGAACTATTGTATGTCGTCAAACGCCATTGGCATGCCATATAGTTATGCGTAAAGGTGATTGTATTGACTGCTGTGATACAAGCATCTGTATCAATAGTTTCTGAATGTCATGAATTCCGTTATGCTTTGGTGCACTTTTTGGTGCAGCCGAATTTTTAACTCATTATATACAGGGCAACCTCTGTAGTTTGATGTGTGGTAACCTCCGCAGTTACTACACTTTTTCATGCTGGGATCCGCTCTGTTTGATGGACTGTTAGCAGAGTTATAAAGCTCTGCAAGCTACACATACAGATCGAAGGGTAAAATAAGTTATTGTATAGCCATATTCTTGACAGTTTGCACACTGAACGGGTTGTTGCATCTTATAGATGGGGTGCACCTCGTTTTTTTTTAATGCCCAAGAGTCTGGTTCAAGTTCAACCTTAAAAAGAGGTTGTGACTTTTTGTCCTTATTAAATAAGTTTAATAGTGCCGTATCGACTCGAGCGAGAGTTGAAGACCTAGGGATACCTCTGAGGGCTCTAAACCACAAATCGGAAGTAAGTGCTGCAGTCGCTTCTGACAGAAGGTGGCACAACACGACAAACTGTAGAACCGCTCGTGCGGGAAACCCAACGCGAAATTAGTCGAGCACATCTTGCAGCTTCCCCGGAGGGACTGCAGACTCATGCTTGGCCTACTAACGGGTCATTGCCTGACCGCTGTCCATGCCAAAAAGCTGGGCATCACCAACATCGATGAATGCAGGAAATGCAGGGAATCAGGGGTGAGAGAAACCCTGGAGCACCTTATATGCAACTGTCCTACCCTCTTCACCCCGACAACTAACGTTCTAGGGACACGAGTGCTTGACTCGCTCGCAGAGGCCACCCCAGAAACTGTTAGCCTTCGCAAAACATACGCGCATAGTGGATGGCTAATCTGTCCACGACTATGACTCACAGCCGAAACACTCCGGTTCCACTAAGGATCACATTGATCTATGTGAGGTCCCCTCCCCCGGGGGCCTGCCGGCCTAACCTAACCTAACCTAATAAGTTTAATAACGGATTTCGGTTTAAAACGCTGCTTAATTAGGGAAACTGAAATTATCTCTGGATTTATTTTAGACTCAACACTTTTAATAACTACTTGAAGTCCCTTGCTGCTTTTTAATTGGTAGAAGGTATTCTTGGCATCGCTACGGTATTTGTTAAGCGCTCTGAACTTTTCTTCCGATTTGACTTGCACATTGGTTTTATGGATGTTCCCTTTGGTGAGGGGAATTTCGAACAAACTGTCTTTTCCAATAAGGTCCAATATTTTGTGTACGACGATGCTGGAACTTTTCACTCTTATATAAATTGGAGACGGTTTTGGGGTCTACCTAATGGCTTTATCAGAACTGTGCAGAGTGTTTGAATCATCGACCAAAGTGGCAAATCGGATTTCATTATTGGGCACATCAGTTTTTTCTCTAGATATGCTACAATTTATTTTTGATTTGTTTCCCATTAAGGAATTTTGCATGCTAAGTTTTCGCTTTATTTGTATGTAGCGATATATACCAGTCTGTATGGTCGACAAAAATTTTTTGCTGAGGGCGTAGGACAATAAATTTGTTTTTGGTGCTTGCTCAGCAGTACTCGCAGTCACCGTTGATGGCATATATCGAATGGTTGGTAATGTTGCAGTTGTTGTTATTGTATTTTTCAAAAATGAATTTGATGGTGAGCAAGAACGCGCTCCGTCGCTAGTTGTTGGTTGGTCGTGGTTTTCAATTAGATCGGTTAAGTACATATTTTGTTGGAGAGAGAGGCGACGTTGGTTTTACTTAAGTTGGCGTTGGGCACTTGTTTTCAAATTGTTATTCGTTTTTTGTAAAGTTAATTGCACCAATATGGTAAATAAGTTTTTGCGCGACTTCTCTACGCACCGAGCGTCTTTTCGCCTGTTTATGTTTATCACTTTTGTTTATTTTCATTTTGTACCGAATAAAATAAAATTTATTGCGAGCGCGATAAAATCACGTCTGCACACGCCGACTTTAAGCAGCATTAAATGTGCAAAACTTCAGCCATATCAGCTGTTTTGCGTAAAACCAAAAAATTTTAGGCTATACAAGAAGCAATTGCATGAATAATTATTTTAAATCATTAAATGCAAGGATAATAAATGAAAAGCAGGAAAAAGCACAAAAACGTTGCATCAATGTTGGTGCTACTGGCTACTTACTTCAGAACGAAAAAGGATGGGTCTCATTTCCCTTCACAATAACATAAATAAATGTAACGTTTTACTTGCGAAACATGCGAAAACATTATACGATACTTATTTATCTTTCACTGTATTACTTCATGCTTTCCTTAACCTTAAAATTAAGAAATTCAAAAATGTTTTGAATTTGCATTATTGGCAAATTTTTGTTTGTCAAGTGGTGAAACGATTTGGGATCTCATCGATGTATTCAGCGATAATTACAAATTTATCGTAAATAAGCAAAGAAAATTATCGAAAAGATATGCATGGAGTTTATCACAAGTTTAATTGTTAATTTAGTGGAAAATCCATTACGTTTTTGCTTTTAATATATTTCTGCCTTGTTCCAAATTAAAAATAATAAGCATTTTTAAAAGGCAGCTTTTCACAGTTAATAGTAATATTTAGAGAAAAATTGAAAAGCTGTTCAATAAACGTAAGGCATTCTGAAAATAGAGGATTGCTTCATTCAAAGAAATATAGTTAATTAAAAAAAAAAAAAATACCCATGCGATTCGATACTATCTGCAAAAATCTTATCGATATGGAGACTAAAAGTGTTTTAGAATTGTAAAGTTCCAATCGTTATGAAGAAAAATTATTCTCCATGTCGTGATACACTATGATTTATTTCAATGCGATAATTTAATCAAAAAGGAAGCGAAGACTTTTACAAGAATTCTTCTCTCGAACACCCACGTCAGCACCGGTTGCTTTGTTGTTTTCAAGTCGAATTATAGCTACTCGGACTTAATTAGAACTACTAGGACTTGTTAATTAAAATTATGAACCTGCAACAAGCCAACAAACTATTAAAAATTACACACTTTACCAATAATATCCATATAATTCTATCGGAGCATCTCGCCATAGTTACTGCAAGGGTGTTCTATATTCCAATGAACTACGCAACATAATGAGAAGAGATGCAATTCGAACTCCAGAGCCAAACCGTTACCGCCGCAAAAAAAAATATTAAACGTGGAAACCTCCACGAAACTTACATGTATTTTCACCACATTACCAGATTTCATCCCGATCGGTTACGGGAAAACACACATTCGTCCATACATTCCCTCACCACTCTGCCGTAACAACTGCTTTTGATTTGGGCACATTTTTAAAGTATATACAAATGAAAAAAAATATCGCTACTTGCAGCAATAAAATCAAACCAAAGATGAAGAAAAAAAAGTCTGCGCCAATGGCACCAACTGTATCAACTGTAAATACATCAAAATTCCTTACAATAACCACTCGTCCATCGACAAAAAATGTTCCATATACAAAAACTAACAAGAAATAATAGCAATCTTACGCTGACATCACAAACGCAGAGGGAAAACACAGAATAAATGCACAAACTTATATCCGCTAAACTTCAAGTACAGCCACGAGCAACAACAAAACTAACTATACGGCAAATTAAAAACAACAATTTATCTTCGAAGGTCACGCCGCTCTGGCGGTCAGCCACGGAGAGACTTAAAATCACTGTAGTTGGTGCCACGAACTGCATCGGCTGTTCCTCCATCGGCACTAACCGTTAGGGTTAAGAAAGAAGAAAGAGGGAGAAGGGATATTTATTATCCCTGTCCGACTCTTTTCACCCTGCGTCCTCATTTTTGGCGATGGGAGCACGGGGCTGCAGGCCTGCACTAAACAATCTCAACTAAATCAAACACGCAAATACTACCACTTCTCTTAAAAATAAGGTTTTTTTTTTAAAATAATTCAATGGAACATAAAAGGATATCAAAATATTATCTTGAATCCTAATACAAATAAACTTAAAGTTAGTTCTCACCGCCCCAATTCACTAAATTGCTGCTAAACAAAAACATTAGACAAAGTAATAGCAAAACGCTTATGGTGGCTTGTTTCCCACAAAAAACTTTTACTTGTAAACCAAATTGGTTTCAAAAAACCTAAATCAGTCACAGACACACTGATTTACGCGGATCATCTAATTACAGAGAATAGGACGACACGCAATAATTGACCAACTTTTTAAGCGAACTTGAGAAAAATAGACAATAGCATAGGAAATCCTCGATATTGTCAGCCTCCTCGAGACACGCCGTGCATGTTTTGTCAGTTTTTAACCCCAGAGTTAACCATACGTTGGCCACATGGGTTGTGTCCCGTGATGAGCCCCACCAGAGCTTTCAGATCCTTTCTTTTGCGATGGAGGAGGAAGACTTCAGCTTTATGTAAGGGTTCTTTCACGAAGTATTTTGTAATACGGCAATCTACTATAAGTTTTACAACTCTTGGCTGTTAGTTTCGCTATGTGCTTCATGGTTACCTTATTGATAGGTATGAATGGCTCAAAAGCACAGGCTGGGATGACCGATCCTCGATTTGCCAATTCATCTGCTATCTCCTTTTCCTGTAAGTGATCGTCCAGGTACTCAGATGAGACAGACCTTATTACGACGTGAAATCAGAGATCCGCAGAGAAACATAAAGTATGGCCAGAATCTCCGTGTCCATTCCTCCTGTTGAACGAAAGGAGTTGGTATCTTCATTTCGCACTAGCAGGTGTGTTGGGGAAAGACTCAGAAGCATATTTAGGGCATCAGAGAGGGTGGTGCGCATGTCTCCCGTAATTCCCAAATAGATATGTATCTGAAGTCTAGAGTGTATAAAAATATAATATTATAAAAACCAACTGTGTCACATCTGAAGGTTTTTGGGTCAGGGACTGTCGTGCTGTAAAAGACCCAGAAAAAAATGTTTGCTCTAAGAGGCAAGGATCATATTTTGGTAGGATATTCTGAAACCTGCAAAGCGTATCGTTTGTAGAACCCTTCAAAGAGAAACATTTGTGTGGCCCGTGACGTCATTGTATTTGAAAATGACCGAGGTGTCTGTGCTCGGCCTGAGCAAGATTCAGCGTCTACCAATGTTCAACATGTGGAACCAGAGGCCGAACCAGTCGACGTATTTCAGTGCGATGATGAAATCCTGGCTTCGACTGAAGAAAAAGACGATATTGCGCCTTTCGACGAGAGCCATCGTCCAGAAGGAAGAGAGGCTTTCTTTGATGAGTCTGAATCAAATGAAAGGCGAGGTCGTGGGCACACAGAAAATTTATACTGGTTTGCCAGGACGACCACGCAAGTAATTTAAACAGTCAACTTATTGGTTGATGAAGTTCCAGTTCCAACGAGTGTGAACGAGGCAATGAATAATGCTGACGAGTGGAGGACTTTTATGCAGAAGCAGGTAGAGAGCCATAAAGCCAATGAGACGTGGGCATTGGAGTATTTCCCTGAGGGTCAGAAAGCCATTGGGCCAAAATGGGTATTTGCAGTGATGCGTGACAAGATACGAAAGGTTGAGCGATTGAAGTCCCGATTCTCACCACTGGCACTCTATCAAACTTGTTATTGCCCTGGCAGTGGAAAATGGATTACACATGCACCAAATGGACGTGATGTCAGTGATCTAAAAGATCTGCGACAACAAGAAGGATTTGTCGATGAGCAATACCCAAAGCGGGTACTAAAGCTAATGAAATCTTTATACGGCCTAAGGCAGAGCGGTCGAGAATGAAATCAACGGCTAAGTACAGTACTGTCTCAAATAGGATCCAGTGAACGCTGCTTTTATACTCGAAATGCTGGGAAGAGCCGTATATTATTGTCGTATACGTAAATGACTTGATTACAGTTCGAACAAGGATGAACTTGGGCAAATTAAGCAACTAATCCCAATTTTGTAAACGGATGTGATCTGAGGCATCTTTTGGGCATTAAAATTGAACGAGCTGGAAAAACTGGAGGTATAAGGATTGAACATAAGCAGTACAATAGAGTGTTCAAAATGACTACTGTACGATGAGAAGAGTTTTCCTATCTGCATGAGTTCTAGGGTTGGGGGTGAAATTAATTAGGGTTGCCGAACGCTAAGTAAACTACGTCTTGTTCGTTGAATGCTCAAACTAATACTGACTTTAATGAGTCATTGAGTGCCACGCGCAGCTGGCAAGCACAAAGCATTACATGGAAATTTATATGAATATGAATAATGAGTAAAAATAGGATAAGAGAATAAGAATAGAATAAAAGTAAAATTTTGATGCTTTTAAGACGCTGATAGCAGTGCCAATTTGTGAATAGTTCGTCTGATGAGTCTCTTGAAGTTGCGAATGTCTGCAACTCGTACTCGCTGTTCCTTGCTAGGAATGGTCATGACAATACTAAATCGCCGACCGAAACATTGGCACGGGTTCTTGTCCATTTTGAATGAGTTTGCAGTTCGCTAACATATTCCACATGCCACTGGATGTTCTGCTAATGCTCGTATGGGTCCACCTATCAAGAAGTGACTAAAAGTTAATGCGCTGAAATCGTATGGATCACGCGAGAGTGGTGATAGCGGGCGGGAATTCAAGATTATGAATGAAGTCATCTTTGCCATGGAGAAGGGTCGGGTGTTTTATTTCCTTTGGAACATTTGCCAACTCGAGACGACCTCCAACCTTTACCAACAGGAAACCGTCTGTGGAATGCAAAAAAGGATTAAGAAATTTCAGTTTATTACTGACTTGCTGGCCCTCGCTTTGTTGGTTCTTCAACAAAATTTTTTTTCTGCATGTTCCAAACTATACAATGGAATGCATGTTGCAGTTCAGTTGGTGTCAGGAATGGCGCTTCAAAAATTGTGGAACATACAGGCAACGATACGAAAGCAAGACTCTCAAGACTGTCAAGTAGATGATTGGGTTCAATTGACACCTTGAATATCGATTTACGCTATTTCAACATCATGCCGATTGTCGATCGGCCATCGCAGGTTGTTTGAGGAACGCCGACTCCCGAAAACAAGTTGATTTCTCCAGTTCCGAAGGTGCGCATCCTCTCGACAGCAGATCGGCAGGGTTCAATCGCGTTGGCACAAATCTCCAATTACAAGACGATGTGTTTTAATATCGGAAACACGGTGCCAACAAATGAATACAGTGTAAAACAGTTTGTGAATCGCTCCAAAGATAAGCTGCCAATATTGGCTTAACTCAAATTTCGGAATTGTGAGCTTCCGAGTTGGTGCCACTCTGGACTTAGACCTAATTAGCCGAACCTTGACCTTTCCATTACCATCTACCGTACGTTCATAAATACAGCACCCATAAGAACGAAATAATGGTACATGCGAAAACGCAGCAGCAGCATATGCAATTCGGGCTGTATGGTAGGCCCTACCATCAATTTGTCGTTCAGTGATTGCTGTGATGAAGTTTGACTTGACGCATCAAACACTACTCTTAACTTGGTTGCTGTGCTATTGGCTTTGAATATGCAATGATGCGGGATATATGGGTTTAATTAACAAGCTCATATGCTGTAATTGCTTGAATTCATCCATGAACCTTACGTATATGACTCTACGGGTGTGCGATTTAAGCGCCTTTTCCAGTGATTCAAACCGTCTCTTGACTACTTCAAGGGAGTGCCCCAAGAAGCTTGGGTCATCCTTAAACGGCAAACGAACTATGATCCTCCCATCTGGTTGACGTTTGACAGTTTCTTTAAATGCTTGTTTACACTCGTTCTATATTTTGGTTTATTGATTTTTCCAAAATCATGGCATAACTATAAGATGCACAGCGTCTAGAACTTTTATAGCGTCCTTAGATCCATCCAAGCAAGGTTTTCCGTAGCATTGGTAAGCCTGGACCCAGGTTGAATTAACCAACTGAATAAATGTCAAAGAACGTTTCAGCGCCAATTAGTAAGTCAATTTTATTGACTATTATAAAATTGGTCCCTGCCGAAGCTGTGTTGTCAGGCAAATTCCCAGATGACGTTTCCATATCTGCGTCAGGTTGGTATGCAATAAGCGAGGTGATGCAGAATTCCAGTGGGAACTCGCAATTATCCAAGCGAGATTTGATGGTTCCACACTTTACTTGACAATGGGACTCGCCGACGCCGCAAATTCGCATATTACGATTTAATTTGGATAGTCTTAAGCTCTGCGCGAAGTCTTCTGTAATGAAGGTTACTTGGGAGCATGAATCCAATGAAGCTCGTACAGCTCTATACCCTCCAGATACGTCATGGACCAGGACGATGCCAGTGGCCAGAAGACTTCTGGAGACTTATTCAGATAGGTGTGGGAAATGGTAGCATCAGGAGAAACATCTGCCTGCAATGGTAATTTTGAATGTGTTAGTGGAACTGGCGTAGGCTGAGAGCCGTCTCGATATAACAACGTGTGATGTGGGCGAGCACAGACGTGACATTTTTGATTTAATGGACATTTTAAAGCTCCTTTACCAAGGAAATTTAAACACAATTCATCACCTTTCGAAACATTGAAACGTTGCTCTACTGATATTTCCTTGAGTCTGGAACAATGAGAAGCACCATGATCCCAACTAGAACATGCAACACACGCTTGACTTACGCAGTTGAACGACGAAACTTGGCGTGGCGCTGACTGGTTGCGTAGTTTACCAGAAGTATGATTATTGTGTACTTCCTTCTTTCCCATTGATTCCAAATATTGGCCATGCCGTTCATCTACCTTACCACTTCGGTCACATGAAGGCAGCTTTGAGAAATCAAACGATTCATTCCATTTGCTTTTAGTGGCCGGCTCTACCTTATCCATGATGATGGATAACAACATAGCTTGTCCGATTTGATTTTCATTGCCAAGAGACTTAAGCGAATTGTACAGCGCTGTAGCGTTATCAATAAAACTCTGAAGCTGCTGGCACCACGCAACTGAAATTTTGACTCAATGTTGTCGAGAAAAACTAACATGGGATTATCGTAGCGCTCCTTCAAACGAAGGAGAGTCTTAGCGTCGTTTCTGCTGTTACTTGGAAAGCCTTGACTGTTACCAAGCCTGCTCCTTTCAGACAGCTAATCAACCGGTTAAATCGATGGGCGAAAGGCCTGCCTGATCAACAACTTGGCCAAACAACAACATAAAGTTCTTGTATTCAGCACATTTACCATCAAACGTAAGGAGAGTAATTCTAGCTGAGGCTGAATTGGCGAGGCAACCATGAACACAGAACTCTCGTGGCGACTTTCATTGCCCAGTTGTTTCTTTATAGCCATATGTACGAATATGTATGAATCCTCATGACCACCACGCGTTGTGACAAAGCGAGTGATGCTTCTTCGAATATTCGTACATTGTTGTTTATAGCTTTCCAGACTCATTTTGCCTTTTATGTAATAGTCAATTTTGAACGTAGATGACGTGGCCTAGCAATGCGGTGGCGATTTATTGCGAAACAAGGTGATGGAGGTTCAGGAGAAAAACTGCACGCAGAAAACACAATGACAAGGCTTGGCAATTTGACAATGAGAAGTCAATGTAGGAACGATCAAAAAAAAATTTGGTGAGTGGCTCGGCAATGCGTCAACGAGTGGAAGCAAGGCGAAGGGAAACAGCTTGACGACGCGTGCTTTAACCAAATCAACGAACGACCGCACAAAGCAAAACGATATTTGCACGGCTCGACAATGCGTCAGCGAAGGGGCGCAAGGCGAAGGGAATAGCTTGACGATGCGTTGACACCTAATATGTCACTTTCTCAATTTGTTCTTAATGGTTTGAATAATTGAAATTAGCACTTTTGCCTTTTAGTTTTAACTTCGCTGCCCCACGTTAGGGTTGCCGAACGCCAAGTAAAACACGTCTTGTTCGTTGAATGCTCAAACTAATACTGATTTTAATGAGTCATTGAGTGCCATGCGCAACTGGCAAGCACAAAGCATTACATGGAAATTTACAGATGCAAGTTGGGTCAAAATAGAAAATAAATAATGAGTAAGAATAGGATAATCAATAATAATAAAATAGAATAAGAGTAAAATTTTGGTGCGTTTGTCCGAAAAACTACAATATATAGGATTGTAAGCCAAACGTTTTGCCACTTAAAGCTGGGTTCCTGGTTAAATGTGACAACGTCAATTGACAAAGAGTAGACAAAGTCAACTATCAGTCCTTAATTGGATCCTTAATGTATTTGGCAATAACTGATCGATCTGATATGTTACATTTTCTAACTGAACCGGCTCAACAGAATGCTGACACACACAAGGAGGATGAAGCTTCAGCAAAACGGGTACTGAGATATCTAAAAGACACCGCTGATCTGCAGTTGCACTACGAGCGTGCTGGTGAACCAATACACTTATTTGTCGACGCGGATTGGGCTGGGTATTTTATGGATAGAAAGTTGTTCACAGGTTGGGTGTTCATTACTGCTCTGCTGACGCGGATTGGACTGGTTATTGTATGGATAGAAAGTCGTTCACAGGTTGGGTGTTCGTTCAATGCTGTGGGAGCTGTTTTCAGATGGGAATCGAAAAAACAATCGATGGTTCCCCTAAGCAGCCCAGTAGCGAAAGCTGATAAACTACGTGGGCTCTGAAGGTATTCCGGTGAGGTAGTGCGTTGAGATTGCTAAAAATATTTATACACATATAATTGAATGCAGTGCACTCTATTTTGCTCTAATAACGCTTCTTGTTGCTTCTAATAAAGTACCCAAACAAACATTATATAATACTTATCATTCAATTTATTTCTTATTAATTTAGAGGTATATTGTAATGTTGGGATCCGAATTTAAACACCGAAGAGCAAGTAATAAAAATTTCTTCATTGTACTCTTCAGAAAAAATTTCCAAACATCTGGTGTCAATTATTTCAAAAAAACTATATCTTCAAATAACAGTAATGCTTTGCCAATGCCAGTGGAATTAAGTACAGAACTTTTTTTTCTTCTAAGTTCTTGCTAATTTCATCTTGGGGTTCATAATATGTAGCAACCAAAAAATCTTTAAAAGTATTGGGCTTCAGGTCTTACAGCTCTTATTATGCTCCCAAAAGCATAATAATGTTAAAAATTTTTGAAACTTTTTACCCAAAATATTGCTTAGGAGTAAAAATTAACCAATGTTTTGCGTCACATCAAAGGCAGAACCAAGATAAGTTGCTTTGCTACGCTCAAATGCCCGATCAGCACATTAGCCTTGAAACGAAGTTTTAGTCACCAAAAAATAACCGTTTAGCTAGCACTATTTCGCGACAGCTTTAACTTTTAAAGTTTATTGAATTTATTTTCAATTTATTTTGTATTATAATTATTTATCTATTATTCGATATTTTATAACCATTTATGGTGGCAAATGCGAATGGGTTTGCGAATTAGTTTTGCGATTAGCCAAAGCGACGATAGCGAACGAAAGGAAGAATGCGAGTGATAAACGAAATATTGGTAAGCTTAGAAACTACGATGAAAGGGCGACAAGCTGCAACAATGCAATTTAAGAGAGTTTTAAATAGTTCTCCTGCCGTACAGGCAAGTTACAAATGTTAAGATTATTTATTAAACTATATCTGGGGGCTGACCAAACAATTACAATTACTTTAATAACCTTAAAAATACTTAAGCGAATCTTCATCGTGTTGTTTAATTTTACAGCCAACGAAAAAGCATCTTATAATAGAACGTAAATGACGCGATACTTTTAAAAAGTACTCAAAATGATTGCGCAAATTATAGCTTTTTAAAATAAAACAAAAGCAAATAATCAGCTGCTATGATAACACTTTGTCCGCTTAAATATACATTAGATGACTGTTGCTGATTTCGACTGCACGATCAAAATAATTTTAAAACATGGTGACTAAAGTTAAAATATAGTGCATCATCACATCACATTTAATGTAAATGTACTCATTTCACTTGCTTTACTTGCATCAACTTTTGTACTTGTGTTCCTTTTTCACTGTTTTTTAAGAAAACTACAGGTTGCATTGTTCCATTTTCAATGTGACATCATTTGCTGAAACAACTTCACGAAAATGTACATTTGAAATATTTTTTATCAATTTTTAAAATATAAATGCTGTGTTAAATGTATCAGTTGGAGTTGATACAACTGAAATAAGTGTACATTGTTTTTTTTTTAAAGTAATGCCAATTTTTTGGTATACATATGATAACGTACTTTGTAATACATAAATGTATGTATTTTATACACATTTTGTATACAGCTTCACTTGTGTCATACATGTGAGAATATTCGTGAAATAAACAATATAATCTTAGTTTATACTGGGCAAAAATTAAAGAATACTTGATAGACTGCCTAATAAATATACGTTTGTGCTAAAAAGATGCGGGAATTTAAAGTTGTCGTGCTTGGATCTGGAGGAGTTGGCAAATCTGCTTTGACTGTTCAGTTTGTTTCAGGTTGCTTTATTGAGAAATATGATCCTACTATAGAAGACTTTTACCGAAAAGAAATTGAGGTATGTATTTAGCTGCACTTAAAAAACCTTTAATTTCTTTGTTAATGTGGTAGTTGTGTAAATAATAAAATTTATATGCCTCATCAAAGCGTAAGTATATGTACGTGCATACGCACATATGCTTATATAGTACATAGGTACGACGTACATGCGTATATGGTTTTGCAGATGCATACATAGGATGTATGTACATGTTCATATTTTTACACACGTATATATATGTATATAAATTTATAATTTTGAATAGAATAATACATTAAAAACTATTTTGTTGTGATTTTGATGCAAAATTATTGTACATATAATACTTGTCAATAACTTTTGTGTATGTTGGTGTCTAGAACTCTAGAACTTTGGCAGCGTTAATGCCTTGCCATTGTGAATCAAAGATTTATACTTATGTGCCTATATAGGACGTTAACTTGCAAATAAAATTTATGCAAATACAGTTGCCTGCAATTGGGGTGATCTTATTGATGGTGCGTAGTCCTGATATTATTATTTAAAATCAATTTTTTATTTTGGTTTTAAAACCGGAATCTTTAAAGTTGTTCAAACTTTGCCGAGTTTTAAGTGTGGGCTTATAAATAATATTTGTGATTTACTTGTGGCTTTTTTTAAGGTGTGAATAGACATTTGAAAGCAACACTTTAGGTCTTTGTTAATAATATATTAAAAAGAGTAGTCACAAACTCCCACTCTGCGCTGATAGTTTCTTTCTTTAGTTAAGTTGATAGTTTTATAACTTTTCGCAATCCAATTTTTAAAATATTGCATAAAATGTGCATACACTGAGACATCAATGCATCGAAGATATGTTCAAATATCTTTGGATAATTTTTAAATGACATAAGGGTTGGAAAAATTAAAAAGAGAATTGACGCTTATAAAAATTTTTATTGTCCGGTATTGGGTTTCCAAGAAACATTTTTCTGACTCCTAGTATATCACATAAGAGCTCAGGGAGTTGGTGGTAGGCTTTGAAATCCGAATGGATAAGATATATGTACATATATCCGCCTACTTCTGCATCCGCAGTAACACAGCTCGAATAAATAATTACGGATGGATAGGACAAACACAATATTGTGAATATGTACCTCAACCAATTTGTAGTTAGTTCTTCGATAAATCAATGTACCAGTTTCCTTAAGGTGGAAACTTTGGGCGCACACCTGAACAATCTCAATGCCTACCTTATTCCCTACAAGAGGGGTTAGCTTGAGTAAAAATCTTACTTTGTTACTTTTACTATTTGAGATGAGAATGAGATGTTAAATCTTTTATAATTAAAGAATTGTCAAATTATAAACTCCTCAAATATTTTAAATCATATTTAATGAATTTTTAAAACGTTCAGATAAATTGCTAATTTATTTTTGGATAAACGATCAGATGATTTTTCATTTAATTGAATTACAATTTTTTTATTTTTTACAGGTAGACAGTTCGCCTTGTGTATTAGAAATATTGGATACTGCTGGCACGGAGCAGTTTGCTTCCATGAGGGATCTCTACATAAAAAATGGACATGGTTTTATAGTTATGTATTCTTTAACGAACCATCAAACTTTTCAGGTAAGCTTCTAAAAATCGTATGTTCCCATTATTTATTAATTTTTTTTGAGTCAGAATAAAATAAATAAAAAATACTTATACAAAACATGTGTGAAATTCTGCCATCAATTTAAGCGTTTAAACCTTAACGCTATGTCCTTTTAGTGTCTGTTCATTTTATCCATTATCTTAACATCTATTTTTAAGTTTAAGTTTTTATTCAGCTTTGAATATAAATATATAATGTATAAACTTAAAAGGTTTCAAATATTTTGCCCAGGGTATTTTGTATAAGCGCCTTTATCTCAGAGATGAATCAAATTTTTAGAATAGACTTACTGGTGTCCGACGGGTGCAAGCTGTTTTTTCGTTAGTTGATATCGGGGATAGATGATATAGCTCCCAAAGCACTTTATGTATCACATAAAAAAACATAAAAATTTGGGTAAATGATTTGGTTCACCACCCAATATGCTATCATATGGCACCCATAGGGCAAATCGGTGAAAAAAGACTTATACCCCGTAACATGTGGTAGTGTTTTTGTGCATGCTGAAAATGAATGTACATCTAGAAGAATATGTCAGACACCCAATAAAAAATCGTTATCCGGGTGACTAGCTTGCATTGGGCATTTCTAAGTACAATACCAAGTTTTATCAAATCTGCATGATTACATCACATATGTCATAGGACAAATAGGTCCAAAATTTTAAGTTTCAGAGCATATTCTTGGTATTTTGTTTAATTTTAAACTTATGCTCAAAATTCAGATTAAAGAAGTGTTTGATCGAAATCGTACGATTAAATCATATACAAAAAATTGGTTTTGTTTTGTATTTCGTTACGAATTCTATGCTATGAAGTAATATTACTCATTAAAATTTCATAATTTGAATCGATTAAATCGTTCGATTAGATGGTTGCAATTTCTCCGTCAAGCGAGCAGTGGTTAACAATACCTTAATATTGTAGAACGCACTCTTTTAAATTCAAGCAAAATGATCTTATTTAGAAGATTTTGTACCTTGTTCCAATAAGTGATGTGTGTTTCCAAAAGTTGGGTCGTGATGAGTATGAGTAGTTTATTAAAATGTTTGTTTCCTTATTTAAAAAGCAATTAAGCTTGCTACCGTTGTTGCTCATACAATTTACACAGTAAAATTAAATGACGATATAACCCGATAACGCACCAAGCCAAAACTTAAGTTCTATAATTGTACAGAGGGTGATTACCTTAGGAGTAGACAAACAGTTGGCAGTTAACTATTTCTAATACTTCGAGTCTTCTGATGAATTAAAATGCATGTTGCCTTGTCAAGATAGAGTTGAGCCATCCTTTAATTGTTGTAAATATATTAATTCACGATGCGTTTAACATATATCATTTGCGCCTTTAGCGACTTGTACTTTTAAAAAGCAATTATAAGCCCAAGTTGGCTTGATTAGCTTGATTTTATGATTTCAGAAGATATAAGCTTAGCCCGTATTTTGATTTTGCCAAATTCAAAACCCAACAAATGGTACCAATTATTAAAATTAACCAAATAAAAGATCGCATTTGCTACATAACGAAGTTTTGTTTTTTTGTTGAGATATATTGAATTTCAAGTTCCAAGTAAACAAAATAATATAACATAGAGGTCGCCTTTTATATCATTCACCTATATGAAAAAGAAGTGTACAATATTTGTATGTAAGAAGCAAGTAGAGTTTTACATACATACTTTTGGTAATTGAATAAACAGAGCTTTTCTTTCAGCATCTACGAGATCTCAATTATCATGAATATTTTACTTTGATACCTTGATTTATTCCATTTCATTCTTCTATTTTCAGGATATTTCAAGTATGAAAAATGTCATTACTCGAGTTAAAGGAAGTCAACCAGCCCCAATATTACTAGTCGCAAATAAATATGATTTAGATTGCCAAAGAGAAGTGTCTACAGCTGAAGGTAATTATTATTGCTTATTAAGGTTTTAGAATTTGTATGGAAGAAAATGCAGTTTAAAATGTTATCTATACATTAAATAGCACTTATGTATTTAAGTGTTCCTGCGACTTTAGATAGGGGTTTATTTTTATTGAAAATAATTGTATTTTTTTTTCAGGCAATGCTCTAGCACAACTTTGGGAATGCCCTTTTATTGAAGCGTCAGCAAAAGATCGAATAAATGTAAATGAAGTATTTGCCACCATTGTTAGAGAGATGAACTTAACACAAGAAAAACGGCAAAAAAAGAAATATTGTTGTTGTACGCTATTATAGGATTTGTAAAAGTATAAGATTATTGTAGTTAAAAATAAAATTACTAATATTAAATGAAAAAGATGTCATATTCAATGAAATAATGTATGAAATACGTTTAAGTGGTAGTGTCCGCGTTATCGCTTGGGTATCGACACTTTGTTATCAAAACGTTAGGTACTGGAGTGCAGCGTGGTTGTAGCGGTGAACCATAAAAACGGACAGGCTGTAGCCCAAAAGTTAATCAAAGATAAGACTTAGGAAAAAAGTATGTGATGATGATGCCAAGTCTACGGCAGTTTATTCTGTGCATCGATCACTGTCTTTAGAAATAAATCGAAGAAGCATTTAGATAAGGGACAGTTGCATAAAAATATCCGGTTCGAATCTTCAAAACCATAATTGGAATACGAAATACTTGAAGGAAACCTCTAACAATTCTCTCAGAAAGAGTGACTTAATTGCTATTTGTGGAACTAAATATTGTTAAACGAACGCTTTGAAATTCGCCTAAAAAATACTCAAATGTTCGGGGCTACACAACGGCTATTGATAAGACATTCATGGATTCTTGAAATGGAAAATGCTCATAAATTGAAGGCCAAATAAGGTACACGAATATATGGTGATACTTTTTTTGTTTTGTTTGTGGACAGGAGAAAAAATAATAATTAGGTGCACGAAATAAGGTTAATATCTAATATGGTAGAAATTTTAACCGAATTCTTAAAAAATTTCAATCGGAATCATTGCCACTTCCTATATTTAAAGATTTGACATTGTATTGTAGTCGTATGTGTAGAAATTAAGAATTTTTAGCCTCTGCTTATTGTTTAATTACACTAATTGAAAATCAGGAGTTTTCAGACAAAAATTGTATAAAAAATGTTGCACCAAGACCTGCCCTTACCGTAAATTAAGGCAATTACAAATAAAAATTTAAAAATAACGCCAGGTAGCTTGAACTGTAAGCTCTTATTTAAACAATTCCCAGCGTTCTGCTACGGAACCCCTGTAAACCAAAAGTTATATTGGATTATGCAAGAAATTGATAGAAATGTGATTAGTTTAACCCAAAAGAACTCAGACTGGCAAGCTTAAAGACACCACTGTGCGACGGACGTAACAGTTTCTTTTTGACTTCAAAGTTGTATATTAGTAGTTGAATATTAATGCTTCTTAAAATAAATTGCGAAATCTTTATTGTCCGGAGCAGAACCAATATTATTATTTTAAATTGTCTATAACGATCAAGGTCGTTATCGACCGCAACAGTATTACACAACTAGTAATTAAATGTTGCGCAATTACTAATTAAGTGATATATAATGAATGAGAGAATGATAAATATGCAAAGCTTCACTTTTTTAACTCCTATCGCCTGGAATAAAACGTAAAGAAAAGAAAGCGCATGCTTTGTTCTTCTTGATATTTACATTCAAGCTTCAATTCTCGCAAAAAGTGGATAATTTTTATTATCTCTCCTCAAAACACTTATTTAAGAGATTCGTGTCTGCTAATTTGTACAATTAATAAAAAAATTGTACTGCAGTCTATGCGTTGACTCTCTTTTTGAACACATTTACTGATTTCCGAGCTTGTAGAACAAGAATTAAACAATTGCGTTTTTTTAGCATTTCGGCACAGTGCCAAACCAACCTCCTCAAAACACTTATTTAAGAGATTCGTGTCTGCTAATTTGTACAATTAATAAAAAAATTGTACTGCAGTCTATGCGTTGACTCTCTTTTTGAACACATTTACTGATTTCCGAGCTTGTAGAACAAGAATTAAACAATTGCGTTTTTTTAGCATTTCGGCACAGTGCCAAAAATTGTTGATTTTTTCTAGTTGTTATATACAAAAAAAAAAAAAAACACATATTTCCAACAATTTAAATAACAAATTTTTCTTGAAATGTTATATAAATATTAATTTTTCTGCTGTAGGTTATTTGGGGAGACTTTTACTTGTAGGCGGTACATGAATTTTCGGTACGCCAGTACACTGATGGAACCTTATCAGGGCGGTTTCAACCCTAGTTAGTCCACCATAAACAAGCTCTTTATATGAGCCAAATCATGGAAAGCAGTTCGATACACATTATCGAGTACGGCATTCCTATAATTGGTTGATTCGACTATGAAGAATGACATTCAGCATCACAATTAGCTCTGTCAAACTAGGAAAGGACCTCTCCCAACACTAGCTATGCGTTGACTCAACTGAACGAAACGGGTTTGCAGTGAGAACTAACTATAGCTTAAATTAAAATGAGCGCCGATATTGGCAGCGCTCGCCTGCAGATTGGGCGACAAAGAGAATAACATAAGCATGCAAGAGCGATAACAACTTCTCTTCGCATGGCGGATGCTCTTATCAAAGATTTTTTGGATGCTATTTGTAGGAATGTACTCCACCTAAGGATTAAACAGCAACCAAAGATTGAATGTAATATTTTAATGTTTTATTTATTCAAACTAGTAGAAAAATACTTCTCTGACTTCCTATTCAACGTCATTTGACTGCAAGGGCAAGACCATTATTCCGTTTGTGAAGGTTCAATTAGGGCCTTTTGCAGGTGTGTGTGTGTATTTATACAAAAATCGAAATGCCGATGTGCCAGCTGGTTTTTAAATCGGGGTTACGCCTCAAATAGAAAGAAGAAGCGGTCGTAGAAATATATTTAATTGCACAGAAGTTTTTTGTGTTTTTGAGCAGACATAACTATGTTAAAGTAATTGTAGTAAGTAGTTAATTTAATAATAATTTTCGCATTTGTACATACATTGTGATTATAACATCGGTATTAGTGTCACTGAAAGCTTAAGGTGCATTCAACCATTAAATACCTTTTAACCATTTTTCTACCTAATCCTTTCAATATCTTTACTCATGTTATTTCCTCTCTTTTGAACGATCTAACCAATTAATCTCTATCTCATCTTGATTCCCCAAATCGAGCTTCTTTGACCATTAACAAACTGTAAAATATACTATATTTTTGTTAAAAAATGTTTAAGTTTTTATGCTACTTTCTGTTTTCATCTTTTACATTGTAAATTCAAGTTTCTAGCCCCAGATGTGAGACGGTGCAAATCTAAAAAAAAATACCACCCATCAAGCTAGGAATACGGATTAGTTTTATTTTATATTTTACTCATCATTTAATATTCCTTTATATTAAGATTTTTAACTTGTTTAAACTTGAGGTCAACTGGTCTTAGTTGTACTCATATATTAATAATGAATAAATAAATTGCAATGCATACAAAATTAAGTAAATTTACTTTATTTACTATTGTCATCGCTCCAAAGGCGGAGCATGGAGATAACTGTTCGAAGAAAACAGGGATCTACAAGAGTTTGTAGCCGAATCGGAACGGCGGTGTCTTTACGTATTAGAGATTTTCTTAGGAATAAGGGTATATTTATTTGGCAGCTATGCCACTGCTGGACAAGTCCTTCCGATTTCGAGGTGAGTGCGCTACCAAGGCTAACAATTGAAAAAATGCTAATTGTTATTATCGCTCCTATTGACAAAATAAAAAATATTTAAGCTTTAAATTTTAATTTGTGTTATTATATGGTATCCAATTTAAGCTATTTCGCATATTTAAAAGGACATTTTAATGAAGTTTACATTATTTAAATCGTACATTTTTTGCAATATGTTTGCTGGTTAATTACCATTTGAACAAAATCGCACAAATATCAGCTGAATAATTTTTTAAACAAAATATGTACGTTTTATGTATTTAATTAAGAATATCGAAATCTTCTCAACGAATTAAAAGAGCTTACAAGAACTTAAGCAGAATTAATGATTTAGTTGTAGAGAAGTGATACAAAAATTTAATTTAATAAGATTTCATTTGAATTCGTACAACGAAGTAGTAAAATATCGCATTGCTAGTTACATCAGCATAATAATATTATTATTTAGACATTTTAACGTCGCAACAAACTGCTGTTATAGAATAGCTAAATAGCACAACATTTTTTTACTTACTAAGACTTTCGATTTTAAATAAAATACTATTTGCTTTATATGTATATTATTCGTCAAGTAGCGGTCAATATACAAGTTGTACCCGCACGATTTCACACAAATTATTTTAGATCATAATAGCGTTTTTCGGAAAACAGAGTTATGCTTGATCAATAGTAAATATATTTCTTATCTACTGCATTTTTACGATGCTACGCTAACTCAGATATCAATCCTAGTGGCAATACTCGTAGTTTACGGTATATATATATACTCCGACGTACCCGCACCCGATGTGTGAAAAAAGTTTCTCGGTATATTTATACCGTAACACGTTTCATTATAGGCGGTACTTCACTTCTTTCACTTTATCAAACTCTCCTTATCGAGCTGCCTGTCCGTCTTAACTATATTTTCTGAACCTACACTAATTTATTCTTAAGCGTCGCTCAGAGGATTCTAACGCAAGGGTACATACCAAATAGTCAAAGAAAAATACCAATATTATGAAGAGTAGATTTATTGTGTGCACTGAGAAAAATAATTTCTTCTTCACATTGGCTTTTTAAATTACATACTTAACTAATTCAACTAAGTCTAGACCTTATTACTAAATAATATTAACATTTTTTTCCTTTGACTAATATATATATGACTGATATATCTCTATTTATAGTATTTTTAAGAGGACAACGACTTACAATTTATATTCAAATCCGAACGACGGTGTCTTTAATTAATAGAGATTTACTTTGGCAAATATCGGATAATTGCTAGCTCTGGCATGGGTGACATTTTTTTCAGATATGAACGTCACATATGGGGCTGGCTGGGTATTCCCGACGTAAAAATACGAAATGGGAAGTTACATACAAGTTTTAACATTTCTTAACAAAATGTGCTAAAAATATGATCCTTGACCAAGTTGGGTGTTTACAGTTGGTGATTGGTCAAAGATGCTCGATTTGAGATGATGAATTAATTAATTAATTAATGTAAACAATTTAGTCATTGACCTTGGCGTACAAATATTATACAGATTAGCTCTTTTCCAGCATTCCAACAAAGATATAATAATATCATGTAAGTGTTTGTATATATAAAGTTATAAAGTATAAAGAAAAAATGTTATTAAAAATAACCTACTAGAAGAAGAAATCTTTGTATTTAAAACTAAGATAGTGTATTATGTATGTTTTTATTATTAAATTTACTGTTATGGATTTTCTCATTAATTATGCAAAATTTCTGCCTTTTCGTGGAGATAAAATGTGGAAAAACTTTTGCCTATAACATACACCACAATCACCCCAAACTGGCGATCCATATAACAAAGCTGGTAAAAGTATTGTTTTAAATATTATTAATTTGTTTCAATTGACAAATCAGACTTACGATTAATAAAAGGATATATAGAATAATTTTATTAATTCTGTCTATAGCCTCGCTAATGTGAATATTAAATAATATTTTGTTCCCAAATAAATACGCCTTGCTCAACGAATTCATTCGTTGCTTATGAGGAAGTTAGTGTTTTGACGATAAAGCTAACGTTAACGGGTGTTTTATTAATATTTTATTTTATTTTGCACTTGTGCAAATATCTAAGAAGTATTTCTGTAGCTTCTTCGAGGTTCTTCTTAATAAAGCTAAACTTATTTCCACAGCAGTATAATGCAGTATCATCAACAAAGATTAGAGTTTTACATAATCTATGAATTGGAATATATTGTTACTATATAGAATGGGTCCTAAAACAGAACCCTGGGGGACTCCTGCGAATAAAAGTTTAAGATTGGACGTGGACCCTTACATATCCACCCAAAAATATATTTTAGTTAAAAAGCTTTTAATGGTTCGCCTAAGATAAGAGGGCGTACCAATACTTCAGAAACAGTGTTAATTTAAGTGTATTTAAAATTATCATACCAACTGAATTTATTCATTGAAGATTTTGCTTTATGTTATTTTCAGCTTTTTCAGCTCGGGTTAGACTTCAATCCAAATTGTGCACAAGGAAGAACATGGTTATCCTCAATAGGGACGCTTAGTCTTGATTTTAAAATGCTATCGAAAATATTTGAAAATCCTTACAAAGGGATAATCGACTATAATTTTCCAAGAAGTCGAGTGGCTTGTCTGGTGTAGAAATTGTGACAATTTTAACCAAGTTTCATTTAGGTTAGCATAAGTAGTGCACTTCTTGGCAAGTGTTTTAAACAGATGGCGAATTACATTCTTTATATCGCAGGTTGCTATTGATGACTTAACAAAAGGATCGTCAATGTTAAATCTATTTACTAACTCAAAAGTAGATGCATCATATGCCGATTATTTTCGCTTTTTGCGTCTCGTAGAATAAACCTGGGTTATTATTTTCGCTATTTTTGAAAAAGCCTTGAAAAGCCCTATTGGTTGGTTAAGAAGTGAAAGTTTGGCTCTGCAAATTTTAGTGCTAGATAATGACCAAACAAACGTTATTAAGAAATACGTTAGAGTCATTACGCCCCAGTAAGAGCTTATGACGAAATAACACGCTATAGCATGTTCTACGATCATATAGGGAAGATAATTTTATAATTATATATAATTTCTGACAGTGGTGGTATAGAAGTCTCAAAACGCAGGAGACGCAACGATGAAACGAAATAACGTTGCATTTTTATTTCTTAAGCGAGAGTTAAATTGTATTGCACTTTTAAAATCAAGATGAGGTAGTTTTTTTGAAATTTATTAAAGGGATACGAGCGAAAGATATTTCTTGAGGCAAATCTTTTAAAAATAATAAATAAATTGTGTTACCCCTGAGGTAACTTTATTTACTTTAGATCTACCTTCACAACGTGGTTTGATAAATAGGATGATTTCCATTTTATAGGTCGGACGCACGGAAAATCCTAACGTAACAGTTTAACAAGGAGATGGTGATGGTTTACAGAGTAAATAAGTGAAGGAAACTCTAAAAGGTTAGTAGAAATGGATCGATGATTTATAGACAAATGGGGTGGAGGATAGTAAAGTACCACAGTAGTGTTGCAACGAAATAATAATCTTCTCAAAGTTTTGAGGAATCGAAGAGAGCTTACTAATACTTACTTTGTTATGGAGGAGATACAGCATGCATATAAAAATACTTTTGTGAAGTGATGGAAAGAAAAGATAAAGGTGTACAGAGGGAGTATGCACAGCTGGGAATGGCATCAGAGTGGGATTTTAGGGACAGCAAGTATTGCAAAACGTCAGTGGCAAAAATTTTGGAAATCGTAATAAATGTTGAATGAAACAGTTTATAGGGATATTGTAGGGATGGATAAGGTCAATTAGGGTTGACAGGATATGTTTAATTTATTTATTTATTTATTATTAATTTAGGAGTACAACTCAATGCAGTTAACCTTAAGGTTAAACAAAATTAAGAAATGTTAAATAATAACGAGGAAAATATATTAAAAACTAAACCGTATCACCGGACAGGAACAGGACATATAAGTTTAAACAAATCTTAACATAGAAGCCAAAAGATGAGCGTGGACCAACTTGGGTTTTTATAGTACGTGATTGATCAAAAATGCTCGATTTGGCTAATCAAGGTAGACAAGAAATAAATTGAAAACACCGTTCATATGATAGTATCGTAAATCGTTAATATAATTTGTGCATAAGACGCGAAAAGAATAGTGCAATGCATTATTAGATCTACAAAATGGTAATGCTTGATGACAAAAATTATGAATTACTTTGGGCGGAATGGTAAAAGAAATTTTGTTAAAAGCTTCTGCAAGAATAACACACCGTGGCATGTTCTACGATCATTTAGAGAAGGTAATTTTATTACGCGTAGACTACAAGAATAAGTCGGTATTCGAATGTTGGGATCCCAATTTAAGCCGCAAAGAGAAAATAATAAAATTTGTTTTTGAACAGAGTCAATCAACTCTTGATTGAGTTGGAATGGAGGGCTCCAAGGTCATGTGAAGGTCATGAAATTCTTATACTGCAATCAAATCTCCTAAAAGAACTATATTGCTTGAAAGCAGAGATCTAAAACGTGAGAGATATTTTTGATAACAAGTTCTGTAAAATCGATTACTTGTTGAAGTCTATCGAGGTGCTTCATATGTACACTTAAATCGGAAAGAAAGATTGTTCAGCGTCGTATTTACCAACAAATTAAACAGTGTATGGAATTTTTTAAAATAAACTTTTACAGAAATAATATAAATGTCTTTAGGAAATTCAAAAGATGGTAAATTAGATTTTAAGGACAATTTGTAATTTGGTTCATTTGGTATTGCGTTTTGATTTAACCTAATCACGCTAACAGTAAGACGTTTATACGAAGCTTATAAGGCCAAGTTTTCAAGCGGTACCGTTTGCTGGCAATGAAAAAGATGGTTTCAACAAATAACAAATCACAAAGAATCAGAAATAATTTTCTCAGTGCACACAATAACTATTTTCTAGTCATTATGTTGGTGTATTACTTCTGAGCGACACTGTACTAATGTATTGAAAGAAATCAGTCTTCACGCTGAATCGAATGCACTGAAAAAATTAGGTCGTGCTCATTTGAGATTTTATTATAAGTTATAATGTTTTAGGTGTAGTGTTTTATTCGTGGCTGTAAAATGCATGTAAATGCAAACGGTAAGGTTTAGAAATACTTGCAAAACGCTACTTCTGTCTCCTTTACTTAAAAATATTTCTTTGGGCGACAATCAAGCAAAGACGTGTCAAAAAGTTTACCCATTTGAATAGGGCGTGTGCCGACTTTTGAGAGTATTCCATTTCATGCTGACAACCACTTAGATATCTTAAGCAAGATACAATACAGTATCAGAAAATATTTTTCTCGGTACACACAATAACTATTTACTTTTAATGTAGTGGATTGGTATTTGCCTTTGCATCAGAAGCACGAGAGCCACTTTGACTTATGGCGTCAATTTGTATGAAACGGAAAAAAGGGGTTTGATGTTGATACTAGGGAGGTGATTTTAAGTATTTTTTCTCAAAATATTCTAAATTTTTGATATACATACATATATTTTTTTTGATTATTTAATGCTTACATTATTTGTGAGGTAGAGATGCTAGCCGAAAGAGGCTAAAAATAAAACAATAAAAAAATCTAATTTTTATTTTACTAAAATTAAATGTATTTGGCAATAAATATTATGTATGTGTGGATACGTGTATGTATGTATTTTTACATACACCATTTGTTTTGAACCAAAACATATACACACACGAATGTTTTTTGATTTTTACAAATTTTGTTTTTTTTTTATTTTGAGAAAAAAATGAAATAAAATAAAAAAATAAAGAATCCTAATATTAAACACATTTTAAACAACCTGTTTTTGTTTTTTATTTATTTTAGACCTCTTGTTCCTTAGACGAATTTTCTTAGAATTACCCAAGAATCGAAAAACTTTTTAACTTAAATCAATTTATTCAAAAAATATTACATGAAATTTTTTTGTAATGCTCAGACTTTGGTTTGCCTAAATATAAAACAAGCTTTGGCGCTTTTCTATGTAATGTGGCATTAATAGAATATAATAAAAAAATTCACTTGACTTGAAAGATTTAAAAATCAATTGACCGATAGAATTATATTATTAATATTTATTATCCGTTAAATAATTATTATTTTAATTGAAGAAACAATTATTAGCGTCATATTAACACTATGCGATTTTGATGATATTCATCTAAAGAATGCATTGAAGAGCATATGATAGCACTACTAAATTTTCCTAGTACTGGCATATGAAATGAACACAGCCGTTCGGATTCGACTACAATCTGCAGAAGAGGAATCCATTATAAAAAAATTCTTAATTCTTTAAATTAATGGCTTATAATTTTAACTTTTTGAGTTCAAAAGCTGCTTTTTAGGTTCCTGCCATTGAATTGTAGGTGTGGTCTAGTACATTTTTGAGGATGACTTTCGCGACAGTACCAGTTATCATAATTCCAAAGGATCAACAATTAAATTTGGCTTCTGTTAAGCTATTCTGACGTGGAAAAAACTCGTAATTTCGGCTTTTATGAAGCTCCCGCATGTAACAATATTGAATTTTTTTTTAAGGAATAATAAAGAATAAGATCAAAACATTGGAGTTTTTCTTTAAATGGTTAAGCCTACACTTGAGTCAAATTACAAAAAACTAAAAGAGCTCGAAATGCTTTGAGCAGAGCACCTCTACGCTAAACAGTGTTCCATGGCTCAACTCAACCTTATCTGCAAAACAGCAATACCCAAAACGCATCAAAAAAAAAAAAAGGTTAATTGGTAAATAAACATTTTATACCTTTACTATTAATTTATACGTTATGGCGCAATGTGGCCAATAATGCTTTTGATTTATATAATAGTATGTTAAATTGATAAATATATAAAAAAGAACAACATTTCGTTCCAAACAAAATAATAAATTGTCATACCATAAATTTTCACTATTTAATAATCAAATTATTTATTTACAACAAACATTTTTTTTTTTTTTCATTTTTTCTTTAAAACAATTTTTTAGTTCAATTTTTATAAAAATTTCTTATGAAATATTGTAATAGTATTTTTTATTTGCATTTTTGATTAAAAAGTGCGGTACCGACATATTGTATAATCGAGGTTCCACTGTAATGATATCATTTATATTTATATTTTTTTAGAGTTCTATTTCATTACATCAACTTTGGTCAGTTGTGTAAAAAGTGATACTATAAGTTTGCCTCGACTTCAATTCAAAATCGAAAACAATTTATGAACGTATGTACATATGCATATGTAGAAATTACTAGAGTTGACATACTAATGTTACATATGGACATATGTGCATACATAAGATGCAACATAAATTACAAACATACAGCTGTGTGTACTTTTTAAAAATTTCCTATTATAATCATTTGGTAGATTCGAATCTTGTTCACACTCTGCAAGGGAATATGTACATACATATGTATGTATAACTTGCGTATGCATAATTCTATAGTATTTGCATATAACGTATGTACAAATATATATTTGTTCATTTTTAGAACAATGATTTATTTTAAGCCTAACATATATACATACAGACATTGGGTATTAAATGAAACGCTACAAGGCAACAGCAGTATTAGATCCATAAAATCTATTTATAAATAAGACCGAATAAGAAGGACGTTGTTGAATAGAAGGAAATTGAAATCGAAAAAGTTACTATTATTTTGTCGTTAAATACATATGTATGTATGTATGTGCATATCTACAAAACAAAAAAACATACTGTTTATAAAGATGTTGTATATTTAAAATGTACTTCTCTTATATTGCATTACTTTTTATTTAAAATAATTTTCTCATTACATTTAATGATAATATACATATATACTGTAGTTCTATGAAAAATTTGGGGAACACAGGAACTAAACTTTTTCTAAATATATGGTACATGCACATTACAACTTATGTATGTATGCATGAAGATAATATCAACAATTGATATACATACATACAATACGACATACATATATATGATGCATTGATCATCTACTTGAAATACCTACGTATATATACTCCGGATGAAACAATTATTTCGTATACAAATATGTGGGGAGTTTTGAGTAACTTTATGTTAAAATGCAATAGAATCTATTGTTCGATGTGATATAAATTTACATATACATGTGTACATATGTACAAATTTGCGTATGTATGCACATTCGCGTTAATGCCATCTCTTTTACTCAAACTGAATATTCTTAGTTGTGCCGTGTGCATTCACAAATATAGACTACCTGTGTAGAGAATCTTTCCAGTTTAGTCGGCAGCACTTCGAACGAGCAGGAACTACTTTACAAAAGTACCTCCAAAGGTATGTAGGATTTTATATCATAATTCTATTCTTCGCTATACATATGTATGTATGTATGTATGTATGTATATAGTGATTTATATATTCAAATTTTATCTAACGTTTTTATTTTTGGTCGTTGTGGAAATATAGACGTAACAACATGCCATTCGTTCCAGTAGAAACTCCAAAATGCCCTGCGTGCGGAAAATCCGTGTACGCGGCAGAAGAACGTGTTGCAGGTGGTTACAAATTCCATAAAACCTGCTTTAAGTGCAGTAAGTTTTACATTTTTTTGTTTTTTAACTATAACATAATCTAATGTTGGCGTATTGCTTTTAAAAAGGCATGTGCAACAAGGCTTTGGATTCCACAAACTGCACAGAACACGAAAAGGAGCTTTTCTGCAAAAACTGCCACGGCCGGAAATATGGTCCCAAAGGTTACGGCTTTGGAGGTGGTGCTGGCTGCCTGTCCATGGACTCTGGTGCTCACTTAAACAGAGAGTAAGCATTTCAAACTTTTTCTTATTGTTTATCTGTATTGTGGGGTCTTTAAAAATAAAATGCTAATGTTTGCAGCATTTCGAATAAGCATTAACTTAATATAAATTTTTTCACAATGTCCTTCCATAATCGTTTATATGCAATATTTTTTCTTTTCATTCATTAATTTTCTATTTTTACTATTAATATAGTAAAATTCATTAAATTTTTCTTAAAAGTTATGTGGCTATATTGTTTAAACGAAGTTTTTAAGACCCCCAATTAGTGTATTTTTAACTAAGATTTCATATAAATGTTTTACTCTAACATACGTGTTTCTCACATTTGCAGCAACTAAGATACCTGAAAATGAAAGCAAATAATTTAATTGTGCGAATTTAATAATAATTGTTATGATTTGGTTTAATATGTTATTTATGTCCAAATATGTATGTATTTTATGATTAATATATTTTTTGTATTTGTTTACATTACGGATTGTAAATTAATAAATTGATTTATACAATAGAACTAGAGCAAACGATTTTTTTTTGTTTACTATATAGGATGTAATTGACCAAGTCTCGGATATACATATACATCTATATATATATAGATGATATACATATGTATATACATATAATAACGTAGTTCCGTATAGTATATTATATTAAAGAAAACAAAGCCTATATGGATGTTAAGCCAATTTTATGTCATTGCCGCCTGGCTGATATGAAAATGTTGTTGTTCTTATGCAAATTCACCTTCTAAGCCAAAAATATAAATTAACAAAAAAAAATTTCGATCAAAACAGAATACGCAACTGGTGCGACATATTTTAACAAGGCAAAAATAAAAATGAACTTTTATGAAAACGTGCCCATCGTAACATGACTAATATCGCATGGCTCAGATTCTAATATTCTGGAATGAGATAGAGTTTCCAAGAATGTGGAATCTGGTCTGTCAATTAATTGATGAGTAGTTTGTGGACACAGATTCTGGCAAATGTTACGATGTGGTAAATTGGTGTCTATAGATTCTGCTATTAAGAGAAAACAGGCATCAACCGACATTCACCTCGATCTGTGTATACTTTCCATATACGGCCCAATAAAATATATTAGTCTTTGAAGCTTTGGCTGATTTTTACATTTCATTTGCTTTACAGCCTAACAGTTGAGTACAATATTGCGTGCGAGATTTCAAATTGTATTATTCACCGGCAGGACTCTTCTGGCAGTTTAAAAATGGTTGAACTTTTCTTGCTGTTTCACCGGTAATAATGTTTAACAGCAGTTAATCCTACAATAAAGATTTTGGAATCTGTACAATAAGTCGGTAATTAAGATGTTAACAATTGAAGTACTGTGCATTTCATCGGGCAGCGGTTACTTGATACACAATTCTGCACTGACAAACGATCTTTCAAATCTGTACGACCATCGTCATCAGGATTTATACTTTTATTAAGATACGAATGGTTTCAAATGTGTATTGTAAACTTCCAACTTTTTAATTAGCCGGATTACTAATGCGCGAGGGGTGATCTATAAGAGCGTGATTTAGACCGTTTTAGGTGCAAATTTAAGAAAAATAACAATGTGACAGAAAACACGTGGCGATTGGATTGAAAACGAAGATTTCGTATTATTTTCAAAAAAAAAAATTTTAAATATCCAATCACGCACACACTGGCATAACAGCGCCGAACCGTCACACTTGCAAAAGACAGCAGACTACATGCTTCGTAACAAATTTACAACGCACTGCTGATTATCAATAGCAAAGATATATAATCTTTATTTGAAATTTTATTACAAAAAAAATTATAAGCATCGTACGACCATAAATTTCGAAAATAAGATTAAACAAATTGTCAGCGCTTTTCGTTTATAACTCGATTCATCGTTATATAATACCCCAAAATGAACGTATACTTTGTCAGTAACACAAGACAAAAGCAAAGTTGCTATAAAATCACTCTTCATATGTGCCATTTTCTGTAAAACGGCCAATTCACTTCCACCCTTCAATTTTTTATGATATATCAATAAATTATTGTCGATTGGTAGCCGATTGTAACTACATTCATTATTTTGAAAAACCCAGAACGGCAGACAAAAGATGGCACCTTTTAATACAAAAACGCCATTTTTTGACAGTATAATTCAAGTTGGGTATGGAATATTGGCATTTGAGTTAATTAAAAAAAAAATGAATGATACATACTTTTTCTAAATAGCGGACTTTTTCTAATTGCTTCCGGAAAAATTTTGGGTAGGCAACAAATTGAGTTGGGAGTGTAAATAACTATGAGCATCAGAAATGAACAATTTTTCAAAAAGCTTTTCATTAAAAAGAATTGAATTGAAGTTCATGCCAGCTTAATAGCGGGCTTGTATAGAGATA
The DNA here is from genome assembly GCA_035046065.1 of Chymomyza procnemis. Taxonomy (NCBI): domain Eukaryota; kingdom Metazoa; phylum Arthropoda; class Insecta; order Diptera; family Drosophilidae; genus Chymomyza; species Chymomyza procnemis. Next base: position 311,618 of record JAWNOJ010000023.1, on the reverse strand, counting down.
AAGTGTGTTAACTTCTCCAACCTAATAATACCCTGCGCCTGGCGTCTACTTTTCAATAAGATGTAATTCGTTATCCAGTTTGACCAACAGAAACGTTACACTTGCAATTGCGCTTATATCAGGTCTTGCATCTACAAATCCAACAATACCATTCTCGCTAGGAGAGCAAAACAGGACAGCCACAAGGCGATATGGAATCAATAATCTTTAGTTGCACCAAAGCATGACGCAATTCATGACATTTATGACAACAACTATGCAAGATCTTTTGCATAATTAGAATTTATTGATACAGATGCTTATATCAGTAATCTTTTTCGCCTCTGCACCCTCACCCGGCTATTCGAGTTATAAAAATGACCGCAGCTCTTATCCTGTAGGCTATACGTATTAAGAGTGAGATTATTTACATTTAAATTTCTAATATAGGAGAATTTTTTGTTGCTCCCTATCTGCGAACTCATAATAAAATTCGGGAAATCTCCCAAGCATTCTACAGAGTCTGAATAAATGGCCTAAAGCATAAAATTAAATCATTACTCTCTGAGTGCACCCATAAGCTTTTAAAGTCGTATCTGCACAATAGAGTGTTTTCAGTTAGATGCGGCACTGATATGCCTGAGGACCACGTTATAGTAGCTGGGGTTCCTCAAGGCAGTGTACTTGGCCCAACACTAAACCTATATACAACCGATATACCAACAACGAGGCAATCCTGAGTTTCACAAAATGTCCATGGAAAGCTACGGCACAACTTACTCTTCACTTGATAGATATTGAGAAATGATTATCTGAGCACGAAGCATTTACTTTGAACAGACAAGATTGCCCCGCAATCATGCTAAATAATACCGTACTTCCAAAATCAAATGAAGTTAAGTATCTAGGCATTTACCTTGACAGACAACTCACATGGCGTAAGCACTTCAAAGCAAAGAGATATACATATAGATATATGCTCTAGAATCTGTCGAATGATTCGAATAATGCAAGTCACCGTTCAAAGGATGATGTTATGAACAATTACAAGTTTTATTTAGACATTTTTTTTATTAAAGGCTTTGACTTTATAAACCACCGGCGTGTATTTCTTGATCATCTGGCCTTTTTAATTAGATATTATCCTATCTATGGAACTGAGTCCTTTTTAATGGCTACTATAGGTCAGCCGTTTAGCTTATACTTGCACACCTGACAGTATTTACGATCGGCGCGAAGAGTCAGCACGCGCAGAGGGATGATCACAACAATGCGACGACGCTTATCATAGGGCCATGGGATGTCATCAATACACGCGGACGTGTAAGTGCAGCCTGGCCACGCTTGGTCTGGTATGGGATCATGCCTCTATGAGCTTTGAAGAAGATTCTAGAACGGGTGCGACAATGGAAAGGTCCATCTGCTGGATTCACATTGCAACGCTTGCGCAAGTAGGACTTTTATTTGATTTTGCTTCTGTAGAAGTGACCAGAAATATTCAGCTCCTTGCAACGCACAACGATAACCTTGCGATGAAACAAGTATTTGGCGATAGCGGATGCAAAACGGACAAGCAAATGGCCGCAGACCTATTCGTCAAAACAGTCATGTTTAAGAACCACGCGGCAAGGAAAGTGGTGGTCCGACGTATTTAAACACCCTTATTCAAGCAAACATTCTATTCTTTTATACTTTGCCTTATAGAATTACCTTCCAAATGATCGTAAGACATGCCACGGTGTGTTAGTTCTGTATGCACTCTTACTCGGATTCACTGACTCTAAAGCACTTCTTAAGAAAGTGTGAAGGAAGGTTAGTTAATTAAAAAGCACTTTCCTTGTAATGCTAATAGAAACTGATACAGTACTTTTAAACCCTTGACCATGACATCGCTCCAAAGTCATAATTATAATTGGGGAAGGGGCAGAAAAGATAAGCGGATTGTAAGGGTTATTTATTTGGGGATTAGATAGACTATTAGATAAGTAGTAAGTATGACCTATTTGTAAAATGTGTTTTTGATACTATCATATAAAGAAACTTTATAACCTTTTTTTAGCTACTGTTTTAAAATTTTTTATTTATCCAAATCGGGATTTATTAATTTACGCAAATGATTTTGTGATATACATCCCTGGCTTATTTGAATGACGGACTTTCTCAAAAGTATTTTAAGAAATGGAAATAAGAAACATTAATGGTGCTTCAATTTTCCGATTAGTTATTAAGTTCTCCATTCCTGCTACCTACTAGCTGGTGCGTAAATGTTTCTCATTTTTGAACACAACGCAGCGTGATGCTCAGAACGCTGTTCCCAATCATCGCAATTGGATATGAGGTAAGTCAGAGCGTGGAGAAAACACGCGCATTTAGCTCGCTCTACAACACGTCCACATAGCAAGGTATGTGTCAGTGTAGAGTAGTTGAGAGGTACACTGTAAGAGTGGTAGACTCTGTCTGAGCGCCTAGATAGGATAGAACACCGTTATGTTTACCATAGTATTCTATCAATCAGATCACTCAGTGAGTTAAAGCGATAAGTCAATGAAGTCAGTCAATCAGTGTATTTGTGGGGGATAACGCTGAGTAGGGTACACAATGTGTATGCAAGGGGTACATGCACTCGGGTACAAGAGCAGTGGTAATGCTGGAGAGGAGCCGGTGGACCAACATAAAATCATGGCGGGCGGTTGAGCAGGTGGCAGAGTATTCGTATGTCAGGCAGCGTTAGCACTTGGGCCCTGCAAGTGGTACCGGTGAAGCGAGAGTACCTTGGCGGATATCAAGCAGGACGAAGGGAAGGAGACTAAGCGGCTCAACTGGTGGCAGAGAAAACGTGATGCCACTGAAGGCGTAAGGACTTACAGAGAGAGAAATGGACACCATGGGACTCAAAGTAATAATTAAGGTATAATTTGTTTTACGAAGTTACGTATAATATGAAACACTAGATGAAATAATAATTAAATTATAGGAAAACATTGTAAATTCGTTGCGACAAGACTGCTGGACAACGCTGAGTTATCCCAGCCGTTACAGTCTTGGTATGTCCCACATAAGCATTCCATAATGCAATCATTTTCCTTGTTGATTTACATACAAGGATGTATTTATTTTTTTTTTTTTGGTTCTGAAGCAATATGAACTAAGTTTAGTGGTGCTTCTTCTTACTAATTTAAGGGTTTGATTAATGTTGTTTTCAATAGGAAACGTATTTGTGTTTAGTTTTGACTTATAGATAAAATCGCCTTTAAGAAGTGTTTTTATCATATACAATTTGCCAATAAAATGTTTGCAAGATGTATAAGGATACCTTTCGAACCACCTCAATCAAAGGAGTAGAACGAACAATGCGAAACAAAATGCTTTTATCTGTTTAGCTGAAAAACAACAAATATATCGGAATGTAATAAAGACAATTAAAAATCGCACGATAGGCCTGAGGGCCTGTCGGCCTAACCTAATAGTATTTGTTTGACCACAAACAAAACTATTCCAAATCGAATTATAAAAAACCGACTTTACGTTTTGGCAGTTTTTTGCAACTAATATTACTCTAATATTCATGTTACTTTATTGCTTCACCACTTCAGTGTGGGTTTTAGGAGACGAATATGTGCATAAAGGAAATACAAACTTAAACAATCAGCTTTTTTTAATATAAATTAATCTTCCCAAACTGCATTATCCCCATTAAACTTTTAAGACAACTGGTCGCCCGTTAGAGTAGAACAGACTTAATCTTAAATATATCATCAACTGCCTTACTTGCACCATAAATTTACGCAGCAAAAGAGAAAAATGAATGTCGTAATATTCCCAGACTCTATACTCTCAATCTAGCTAAGAAAAAAAGGCAAACCACACAACGTTATAAAATGTTTTATAATAAATGTTTTTTAGAAAAAAATAAATATACCCCTTTTGGGGTATTAAAGCGATCTCAATGGTCTTCATTACGACACACAGATATCTAAAACTAGATTATGTCATGGGAACTTTTTAACATTTCCTACGGCTATTTTGCACTTTATTTATCCAAGAGTAAAAACTTCTGCTTCCTGAAACCCAGGCTGCCAATTTGCCTCGTGTGAGCCTTCGTTATGGGGTACCGAGTGATGGTGAGTTTGAGATTTGTATGGGAAAGTTTTCGCATCACAGACCCAACTTGCCTATTTTAGGTGTTAGTTAATGGACCCGCGCGGCCGTTTGTAATAACTAATATAGTGATTTTTATCGGGGCTGTGCCCTTTAATTTTTATGAAGTTTTCATATCATTAGTTTTCTATTTTGACATCTCGAAACTATTTCGATCAGCATCCGAAGACACTGAACATTGATTGTTCATTTGTTTTCCACAAAGTCATTTTGATTTTCATTACAAACCCGCTCGAAAATTTTTCAGGTTAGAGAAATAAATTTTATTGCTTGAATTTCTGTATTTAATATTATCGAAAAGATCGGTAAGCCATTCTAGCTCATAAACGCTCGCTTTTAACCAAAACTCTTAAAGTTATTTTAACGTACCGTTTTTCGTCTACGTTCCAGTTTGCCTGATATCTTCAAAATTGACATCAGGGACATTGGCCATCGATTTGTCTGTGCAATCACAAAATCTTGGAGATCCCTTGTTAAGCAATGCAAGAATGTACTCCAAATCACCGTCATTATCATCAGTGTTTGTTGCTCTTTGACAAAAGACAAATCCCCTATTTGTTTAACTACAGAACATTTAGAGATATAACCAAACATTAATTTAAACGTTATATGTAGGAAGTACTCCAGACGTGCATGGAAGATTTATTTAACAGCAACTTGCGAAATATTGGCAAAATTTGGTTGCAGAAGACATCTCTAACAGTGCGGTTTGGACAAAAATAAACATTAAAACCAAGAAATTAAGGAGGAGAAGGGTAATGGTTTCATAACGCGCCATGCAAACTAATCACATTTCGATAAGCAGGCGATTGCCGTTAAGCTCACTTAACCAGTCTTGGTGAAGGGATATTAAACATTGACGGCATTTGTACGAAAGTTCCACTTTCCACTAAATTCAGCGAAAAAATTAGTTTGTCAAAGATTATTTTAAAAGAAACAAACACAACTAAGAATAATACGAATTGGCAGGAAAACATGTATCAACCAAAAAAAAAAGTTGAGCTTTATCCGCTTATGAACTATTAAGACTACTGTGATAAAAAAAATTATTATTATAGACGGCGGAGAGGCCGGAGACTCTCTAATTATTTAATGCATAAACACATGAAACTTAAAGATGGCTCGAGCCAAATAACAATCAATAGTTGTACGGTGACAGGAGTAACAAATAGTAATTAGATATTAAAATAAACTACTGCATGATGCGTCTTCAACATTGTTGTTTTTATTTAAATAAGTGTTCTCTATAGCAATGCTTTGATTTTGACGCTAAAATATTTCACTGTTGATTTTGCTGGCGCCAGAACCACGTACTAGTTTTAATTTCTGCTCTGCTGCGGCATAGCAATGAGTTACATTTTTTTCGATCTTTGGTTTTTAAATTATGCATGTTTGTTTGTTTGTATTTTCTAAAATTCTTTCGTAGAGTCCTGGTTCCCATTTTTTATATTGTTTACTTTCTAGTATAAAACATGTTCTTATTAGTGATTTTATAGATTGTGAATGTGAACGGGGTGTTTTTTAAACGGTGTAGTATTTTATGTATATTTTATCCATTATTATTTTAAATATAAGCAATGCATTTCCAGATTTACTATACCTAAAGTTCCACCAAAAGCTCCAGATGGACAAGGATGTCCCAGATGTGGAATTCATGTATATGCCGCTGAACAAATGCTAGCAAGGGGCAGGGTAAGCCAATATTTGTATTATTCCTATAATTGTTCCTTAGTTTTAGATCTTTCTCTTTAGTAGTAGTGCGTTGTTAAATAAGGGTTACATAGAATGCCTTTATTGCAGTTTTCGTTAACTATATATTCAGCTTGATTCCTTTGTTTTTAAAAACATCGCATGAGATCAGTGATCACATTTATACGTAAGGTGCGTCAGGATTTTGTGGTTTTGAGGTTCGGATTGCTAGTATACCCTCAAACATCTTAACCGATTCGGCATTTTTGGTCTGAAATCGTGCCAATACGGTGCATTTATGTTGCGCGTATTTCAAGTAGTACCTAGACTGAATCGTCGTTTGGTAACAAATGCTCAACTTTGTAGAAATACCAAATCCAGACATATTCCAGGCATACATGGATGCTGTTATAGACGCTGTTGGACTAACTCATATAAGAATAGGGCAAAATATATAAATTGTAATGTAATTGAGGAAATTTCATTTTAATATCACGCAGTGAAAGAGAAGTTGAACATATATAACATGTAAATAGTAAGAATATATGTATATAAATATGATATCAATATAAATATGATATAAATATAAATATGATACAATCATACAAAATACTAGTAAGTGTATTGTTTCGAATGATGCAAATAATGAAATTTGATGATTCTCCACCATATTGGGGAAAGTACTGGTCCCGACAGACAGCTTTGAATGCTACATATATCTACTCACTGACTTATTATATAAATTTCTACCTAATGACATGTTTTACAAAAACTAATAATAAGTATATTGTGCTTAAAGAGCCTTAATATAGAATACACTACATAAATTCGCAAGTAAATCTATTTTATTGAACATATCTCTATCTCTGCCATGCCTTCTTCTTCCCGCTAAATACATAATTTACCCTTTGTGCGTTAAGGTATTATTATTATACAGTTAAGTGTACCGAAAAATAAAAAAAAAAAACTGTATTTACTCATATTTTAAGGGATATCACCGGAGATGCTTTAAATGTATTCAGTGCAACAAAACACTTGATTCGACTCTTCATTGCGATGGCCCGGACAAGGATATATATTGCAGAGGTAATACTACTTTCGGAAACTACACGCATTGAATGGTTTCCTTTTTTTCTTTCAAGTTCCCAAGCCTTTTTTAATTTTAATGGCAATGGTTTCTTTCTTCCCTTTTGAGAGTTCTGTTATGCGTTGATTTCGAGATTTAAGTTAAGACAAACCAGTCCTTGAGTAGTACAACCAAGATTTCTGGTTGCCTTAAATATATTTATGTGGCTTTCGTAATTTGCAATGTAGTATCTCATTTCACTCATGTTGAGTGATCGTGGCTCGCTCAGCCTACCATTTATGTGTTATTTTGAGAAGTTTAAAGTTTATTCCGATGTAAATCGTGCTGATGCCATACTTCAGTATTAGCTCCCCTATTGGACTGTCGATCTGCTCTTGCAGTAAGATGCCAGTAAATGCACCTGTATAGCGGCTGTTATCCTCGAGTATAATATTAATTGTTTTTATTTCTTTTTATTGTTATTTATGCATTTAGGCATTTTCAAAACAGTTCGGTACAGTTCGTTATTTGCCGTTTTTATTTCTGCAATACATTAATATTATTTATTTAAAATATGCAGCAAAAGACGTAAATCGGGGCGCCATATAAATATACACACATGCCTACGTTTAAATTGATGCACGACTCATGTGAATTTAATTAATATTATCCATAATGACGAAACATATTAGAGAAGGTTAATTAAAAAAAAAAACGTCGGCATTGATTCTAAGCATTGGGAACTTTTTTAAAAAAGGATTGTTTCAAAAGTGAAACGGGTTTTGTATAGTATGTGGTATGGAAGAAACAATTTCCAATTTGTTTCAATTGGGAATAAAAAAAACTTTCGCGTGTCAAATATAAGGACTAATCTTTTTAATTACACAAAAGAAAAAATTTAGTTAAAAAGATGCGCTAATTTACAAACAGTTTTAATTAAATTAGACAAAAATAAATTGGAGTATAGAATGTATTCTCTGATGCCAATTCTTTTCTTGGTACAATGCTTTATTTAGTGAATCTCCTCATTGTGAGACAAACAATAAGTTTACAAATTTTAAGAATTTTACTAACAGTCACTATTGCAACTGATATGAGTTTATAGGGCCCAAATATTTAGCGCTGGGTTGGCATGTCAGTACAACGCAGCCGAGTTCGGCTAGATAGCCGTGTTAAGAGCAGCCGTGTCAGGATCTACGATTGGGCTCTTTGAGAGCGTACACTAAGAAGTCAATGGAAATTACTTGCTTTTAGTTTGAGGTGTGTTCTTTTTGCTTTGATGAATTTACGCCATGTGAGTCGTCTGTCTAGGTGTATGCCTAGATACTTAACTTCATTTGATTTGGGAAGTACAGTATAATTGCATCTTGTCTGTTCAAAGTAAATATTTCGGGTTCAGATAATCATTTCTCAATATTTAACAAATGGAGAGAAAGTGGTGCTTTTGCTTGCCGTGGACATTTAGAGGGTCTCAGGATTGCCTTTTTATTGGTATATCGGTTGTTGACATATACTGCCGCAACTAACTGAAACACTGTTGTGCAGATACGACTTTAAGAGCTGGTTGCAGTCAGAGAGTAATGATTTACTGTTATGCATTAGGCCATCTAACCAGATTCTGTAGAATGCTTGGGAGACATCGAGAAATATGACAGTGCACTATTTTCGCTTTTCCGAAGTTATCCGATTGACGTGTTCGATTGTTCTATGTTTCTCTCGAAAACCGAATTGATGTTCCGGAATTTTATTATGAGCTTGCAGATAGAGAGTAACAAAGGTGCGGAAGCATTTTTCAAACAGTTTTGATATACATGGTAGTAAGCTTATATATCTGAAGGATGATGGGACTGTATGATCGTTGCCAGGCTTATGTAATACCTAATGATGATCGACTTTTTCCATTTCGATGGGAAATAGCCAATTCTAGTTATTGCATTAAAGAGCTGGCAAATAATTTTGACGGCAGAGTATCGAAGTTCGATGATAATATTCGGAATTATTAGATCGCAGCCAGGACTCTTATTAGGATTTAGTTCAATTAATAATTTTAACAATTTTATCATTCGAAATTTTATTGGATCATGCGTCGTTTGGTTTTCCACTCGTTGCTCTGCTAATACAAAATCCATTATTGCCGGGCTTTTCTCTTTTATACAAATTGGAGGCGGTTTTGGCAGATCGTCTGAAACATCATCAAAATGCAAATCTGTTATCATTATTCGGCATATCAGTTTTCTCTCTAGATATGCTACAATTTATTTTTGATTTGTTTCCCAATAAGGAATTTTGCACGCTAAGCTTTCGCTTTTTTATAAATAATATATATAATAAATTTGTTTTTGGTGCTTGCTCAGCAATACTCGCAGTAACGTTGCAGTTGTTGTTGTTGTCTCTTTCGAAATTTTTGGTGAGCAAGGGCGCGCTCTACCGCTTGTTGTTGGTAGGTCGTGCTTTTTTAATGCGTCGATGGTGCTTACGGTTAAGTACACGTTGTTTCTTTAAGTTTTCTGATTTTTTCGAAATTGTTATTATGGATCCACCGACCTGCAGTTTAAGAGGCGATCACGCTCTTACTACTACAAAATAATGTATTGAAAATATTTATTTTTTGGAAAATGAAGTGGACCGTGGGGTGAAGCGTACTCGCCTTTAAACCGCCTTTCAACCGGAAGGTTGGTAGTTTAATTTCACCCTGCAATACTGGTGCATGGTATAACATACAGGAAAGTCTTTCATTCCATCAGAATATAATTTGTATGTGTCTCTCGTCTTCGAGCAGTTATTTTTTTCCTTTATTATTCCACTTGGAAACTTAGGGCCTCTACCAAGGCTTTCCATTGGACTCCGTTATATGCTGTCTGCTTAGTGGTGTCCCACGCTGAGCTGATCATTGCTAGAGCGTTAGAACGATTCGTCTCGAAGTTGCTTATTTTGGTCCTGCTCGTCTGCTGGGGGTTCCAGCAGAGTGCCATTCGGACAATGCTGCTTGGGTTCATTCTGACAGAATTCCCTATCCAAGTTCATCTGCACTTCCTGATTTGAAGGTGAACCTGTGGCGCTCCACAGCTGTGCATTTGATATTCTGTTTACCCAAAATTCTTAAAGATTTGTTGCGGAAAACCTGCAATTTTTGGGCTATTTCCTTTGTGGTGTGCCATGTCTCACTATCATATAGCAGCATGGACTTAACACACGCATTGAAGATAGTTTCGTCATCCGGCTTAACATTCTGCTTTTGTATATGCGGTGTAAGCTCACGAATGCTGCACGAGCTTTCGCAAACCGCGTCGAGACATCATCATTTACTTCACAATTGCTGGAGATAATGGTATCAAGGTAAGGGAAATTGTTTACGAATTCGATTTCGTTTCCATTTATGGTAATGTTTCCTTGGCTGGAGTGATTGAAGCGCATTGCTCTTGTTTTGGCTGCATTTATCTCGAGACCAACTCTACTTGCTATTCTGACGAGGTCATCAGTTTTATCCTTGATGTCTACGAGTCTTTGATAGGTTATGTCTGACCGCAAAGTCCAAGTCGTCAAGTTGTCTGGTTAGGCTCCACGTGATTCCACGCTTGGATTGGCATACTTCCCTCATAATTTCGCCAACTACGATGAAGAGCAGCGGTCACTAAGGTCCTCCTTCTAGGCGAGCTTCACAATTATTTCGCCTTTCCAGAAGTCTAAAACAGTCTCGTCTCTCCATATGCGAAAAAAGTGTGGGTGCAATATTTCAGCCATCAGCTGGGTATCCACTTGGAGAAATTCAGCTGGTATGTTCTCCTCGCCGACTGCCCTGTTATGCTTTAACTTTTTTGCTGCATTCCCAATTTCTCTCACAGTTGGGGATGCTTAGAGATCCAAGGACAATTTCCAATTGTAAGCCCAACACTAAGTGTTAGCGCCATCTTCGAAAATGTACTCTCTTCTTGAAAATCATTTTCCGCAAACGTATCCAGTGCTCTCTTATCATCGCCCACGGGTTTCTTTACAGCTCTGCATAGTGCATGATATTCATCTTGTTTATGCCAGTTCTGGTCCGCTAGTGATTTCAGATGATTTTTCCGGCTAACCAAGTCTCATGTCCTATCAGATATCCAATAATTTCCTCAGTGTGGCCTTTAGCGTTCTGCATGTGTGTCCCCATGTGTGATTCTTTTATGGTAACTTTTGATCCTGTAACAGCGTGCAACCAATGACCAGTTGGAACAGCTGGCAACTCTCCCCGTTGTTGTTTCGAGACCCAGTTACATGTTGGCCCGTGACTGATCATAGTCCGGTGTTGTTGGGGCCTGTCTTCGCATCGTAATCATCCATGAGAATTGTGATGCCGCCATAATGCGTAGTTTGGTGAGGGTTGATATAAGGACAATGTAGAAGTCGTCCTTGGTGTCATCGTTGAGCAGTTTTTAATAAAAAATACCTCCATACGCCGCCTTTGGAGCGAAAACCATAGCCAAGGGGAATCAACTTATTTTATCTTTACTTTCAACCTGAACTTGCGAATTCAGCTTTCTGCGCTTTCATTGGCGTCAATGACAGCAATGTGATCGGCACCTAAGCAATCGTCATAATATTTTTCTATTCGGTTATTAAGCCATTATTAAAAATTGTCCAAATAAATTACACAATTTTGTTATTGAATTTGGTGTACTAAATGTTACAGAGATTTTCTCTTTTGCAGCTTTACAACTAAGATAATACAAAATTATGTTTATGTATTTATAAAATTGTTAATTGTTTTATTTAATTATTTTGAACACTGAATCGATGTATGATGTAACTTAAAACCTTTATACTTTATTATAGGCTGCTACGCACAAAAGTTTGGTGCAAGAGGATATGGACACATTGGCATGTCTTCCTTAGGACTAATGTCTGATATTAAAGATGCAGAGTGGCAAAGGTAATAGTTAAGAAACACAAGACAAGTGAGAAATCTTTCGCTCCCTGCACCTCAATATGGAACAAAAACATACAAAATGCCATTAATTAATTTTATGAAGTGAAAATAACTTTAATTGGATTCATGTTCTTCTTGTTTTGTTGTGTAGAAAGAATAGTCAATTTCAAGGGTTGCCTTTTGTATTTCGGGATTGGGCAACCCGAGTGTTGCAATATAGCAACTGATAGCTCTATCGTAGGGTGTGGCCTTTTTGAGTTTATACTTACTCAGATCGATTTGAAATATGAGCGCTATTTGTGTTATTTACACAAATTTAAATGATTTATGTCGAACATTTTCTCTGAACATTATTTCTGAACAGCTTTTCACGTGAATTACCTCAACAACATTGCATCGATAAACTTATTTAAACTGTTGGCGATTTAGCTCCATCAAGGACCAGTGTTTATCGATGGTATAGTGAATTCAACCGAGTTCACTTCAAGATGAATTTCGTGGAGGGCGTCCAAAATCAATTGTTGTTCCGGAAACTATTGATGCTATGCGCAAACTTATACTGCAAGATCGTCATGGAACCTATCGTGTGATTGAGCTAACCTTTGGCATTAGAGGGACCAGCATACATTTAATACTGCATGAACATTTGACTGTCAAAAATATTTGTTCGCGATGGATCCCACATAATTTGTCAATCGCTCAAAAAAAGGCTCGTGTCGATTGGTCAAAATAAATGCTCAAAAAATACGATCGCGGTGCTTCGAAGCACGTCTTATGACAGGCGATGAAGCATGGATTTACGCGTATGAGCCCGAAAGTAAACAGCAGTCGACTGTATGGGTGTTTCAAGAAGAGCCAAATCCAACAAAAGTTGTTTGGTCGCCTGTTTTTTGGAAAAGCTGCACATGTCGCAACCATACCACTAGTCACTTCTGAGTGGTACACAACCATTTGTTTGCCATTCCTAGAATTCAGGAAAACGAACCGCCGAAGACGTATTATTCTTCACCACGACAATTCGAGCTCTCACACATCGGCTCAAACAATTGCATTTTTGAGCACTCAAAAAAGAATTTGATGAGTCATCTGCCATATAGTCCTGATTTGACACCGAATGACTTTTTTTAATTCCTGTACGTAAAAAATAAAATGAGAGGTCAACGTTTTTGGACAGCTGAAGAAGCGGGTGATGTGTTCAGAATGAATGATTTAAAGATACCTCAATGAGAGTGGCAAAAGTGCTGATTTTAAATGATTAGTTTTTATTTTGGTTCCCTAATCCCGAAATATAAAAGAAAATCCTCGTATTTAAATTAATTTTAATTATCACAATAGGTTTGGATAGTAAAATAAAGTAAATGAAATACATTTTTATATATTATATGCTGATAGCATATTTGCTACCAATTGGAAAATGAATATTTATTTTTAATTATTTTTTAATTTCAACCATTGCTTCACATTATAACCCTTATATCTTTTATTATGCATAGTTATTTTTTTTTCAATAGACGCAGCATATTTCTGGGGACTAATTATTACTATTAAGTTTATTTTTATAAAATTTTAGTGAAATGGCACCGAAAACAGCAGCAATTGATGTCGGAAAAATTAAGGCCCCTATTGGAGAAGGATGTCCTCGGTGTGGCGGCGTTGTTTTTGCAGCTGAACTAATATTGTCTAAAGGCAAAGAATGGCATAGAAAATGTTTTAAGTGTCGTGATTGCACTAAAACTCTGGACTCTATAATTGCTTGCGACGGACCCGACAACGAAGTTTATTGTAAGACTTGTTATGGAAAAAAATGGGGACCTCACGGGTACGGCTTTGCATGCGGTTCAAGCTTTTTACAAACAGATGGCCTTAAGTAAGTAAAAAAAAATTAAACACATGAAAACAAATTTTGCTTTGGTAGTTTTACCATTTAGTGTTCTGAATGAGGTTGTTGCGGGAGGTTTCACAATTAAATTTTCATGTATCTGAAAAATAAAACATTGATTCTGATAGTTCACATAAACAATTTGATTTATTAATAAGTGTTAAGCCAACAAGCTTTTTTGTTAGCTGTTATTAAAACGCAAGTTTGGTTTTAATAATAATATTATAAATAATGTTTATTTCTATAATTAGTTTTGTTGAATTGACTCATGAAATGCGCAGCGAGAACTTGAGCGTTGACTCAACTGGACGCATCGGGTGTGCAATGAGAATTAATTATGCTTTAAGCAACAAAGAGCGCCGATAGTGGCGGCGCTTAGCTTAAGATGCAGCGACAACTCCAAAGCGACAAAGAGCGTAAGCCGTGCAAGGGGGAGTTGTGATAACAACTTCTCTTGGCATGTCATATGCTCTTATTATTGTTTTGACATGGGCGCGCTGTTGTTGTTGCGCTACATTCAGTTCATCACTGAACAATAAGATGAACCCAACTATTCCGTACGATGCTTAATAAAAATAAAATTAATTTAATAGAATCATTTGATAAAATTAAATTTTAATTCAAATTTTATATTGATATTGAGCTGCGCAGCATTTAAAAGAAACATCGAATAGTTTTTTTCATTTTTCCTGCTCGATATAAAAAATATCCTGGAAGCGATCTGTATGCAGATCTAGATTTAGGCATTTTTGGGCAAATTTTAAGCATAGGCACGGCTGTTAGCCAATTATGGTAATAATTAGTTGAAAATTATATTCTTACAAAAATAAAGATAAGCTTTCCTTGATAATTGCTACTTGTATTCATTAATATAAGCATCTCAATTTTAAAAATAGTTTTTAGAGAGCACCAGCGGTTTCAATATTGTTACGCTAGGAAAAACGAAGAATCATAATTGAACTACAAATTATTATTATTGATACCCCAAGCAAATTCTGTGATACAGATGTGAATGGCAAATTGACAAAAAATTGTCATAATACTTTTGTATAAATTAAAATCTTCGTTAATTAAAACTATCAATTAGTGTTCAAGTGCAAACAAGCCAGAAATTTACCAAATTTTTCAAATATAGCCCTTTATAGGTATTAATATTATGCATCATTGCTGAATTCTTAAACAATTTTGTTAACAGGTTGGAATATATACCGATACGGCATAAAGAATGTATATATATAATGCAATTCTTGTTGAACACGAGTTCTCTGGCAATATAATATTAATCGACAAGTTTTGAACTCTGTCTCGCTGAACAGTAACAGTTGAATAGGAGTGCTTATCGATTATCGGTAATTTACCAATTAAAAAAAAAACAGAGTTATTTAAAATATTTTTACTACTGCATCTTGTATTTATTTATTACTTTTTGTTTCGATTAAAAAATTATCATGTTATTGATTTTCAATTCGCATGTACTTACTTAAACTCTCAAAATTGGAAATCATTCTGATGAAAAATAAGTCAGTAAATGATAACTTATGCAGAATTAAATGAAAAAAAGTAAGCGAATTTTTTTATTTTAATCATCAACCGACTTCATATTATTCGAATTTTTTTAATTCAAAATGCACACAAAAGGCTTAAGGTAAACTTAATGAAACCTTCGCAGAAGATAGAATACATTCCAGTAGAGCCCATTGATGTCAGTTACGTATGATTAGCTAATATTATTATTATTATTATTTTTTTTGTCGGCTGTTTTATTTATTTATTATTTATTATTGATATATATAGGTACAACTAAGTACAGTTGACCTTAAAATTAAACAAGTTAAACATTCTAAAATGGTGGAGTAATAAATGATTACGGGGAAAAAATAAAATAAAACTAATCCGTATTCCTAGCCTCATGGGTTAATTTTTTATAGATATGCACTGACTCACATCTGGGGCAAACTAGGAACTTGGATTTACAATGTAAAAGATGAAAACAGAAAGTAACATATAAATTTAAGCATTTTTTGCAAATAGGGAAGCCAGGGAACAACGTTGACCAAGTTGGGTTTTTAAAGTTCATGATTGGTCAAAGAAGCTCGATTTGGGGAATAAACATAAGATAAGATAGATAAAGAAATGAATTGGATAGACCGTTCAAAAGAGACGAAATCATAGAGGTTATTATAATTAACGCACAAGACACGAAAAGGATCGTGTAACGCATTATATTTACAAAAATTTAATGCTAGAGCTCGAAAACTTCATGTTACTCCAGAAGGAATGATGTAGGAAATTTTATTAAGGAGTGTGTTCAATGAGACCGAGTGAAAGCTTATGCAAAAATAGCACGCCGTGGCATGTTCTGCGATCAATTGGAGAAGGTAAGTTTATAAGGTGAAGTCTTGATATATAGGTTGACAAACGAATGTTGGGATCCCAGTTTAATCCCCGAAGAGTAAATACTAAAATTTGTTTTTGAACGGACTCAATCAACTCTTGATAGTGTTGGTATTACTGGCTTTCTTACGCCTTCTTCAGTGTTGATATTAAAATTTATTCTGTTTAGCGAATTAGCCTTTCTTCCTTATATAGCATTAAATAAAGTTAAGTCTGTACTTGATGCAATGTTACACTAATACTCTTGCCTGCGCTTAATTTAATCGCCTCTGAAACCGCAACGGTGTGATTTGATTCCCCGCAGCAGCACTGATGTCTTTGCCTAGCACTGACATCGCTAGCAAAAAAACGCTGTAGCATAGCTAAAACACTATTAAAATTCTCTTCAAACAGCCGTTAATGTAGATCTATGCCCTGCATTTGGGGCGGCTGATAGAACAGCCGATTTAGAGAATAATTTTAAATTTACAAATGTTTCAGAAATTTAACCTAAAAGTAAATGAATTGGCCAAACTTCGTGACAACAAGAAAACGTTATTTCGCAATAAACTTCAAAAGTTATATATTTTTAATTTTTATATACATTGTGTATGCATATATCATATTTTTTTTTAGTGACGACGACATAGCTGCTCAAAGACCATTTGTGTGTCCTGATACTACATCAATTAAGGCCCCATTGGGTGAAGGCTGTCCGCGTTGTGGTGGAGCCGTTTTTGCAGCTGAGATGCAGCTATCCAAAGGCAAAATGTGGCACAAGCAATGCTTTACATGTGCCAAGTGCCACCGTCCATTAGATTCAGTTCTTGCTTGTGATGGCCCTGATGATAATATATACTGCAAACTTTGTTACGCTAAACTTTATGGTCCCAAAGGATTTGGTTATGGGCATACTCCAACATTGGTTTCTACAAACGCAGAGTCAACTTCAAAAAGGTAAGTAAACCTTGAAATAAACTAAAAATTGAACATTAAAAGTATTAATGAACGTCGATACTGCATACTAGTGAATTTAGAATGGAAGCATTATTTCAGTGGGCTTCGATTCCTTTGTAGTTATCGCAATTTGTTGTACTCTGCAGACAGAGCTCCGGCAAAAGTTGCGTAATTGAAGGCATTGTGGTACGCTCAGGCGTCTGCAGGTGCTACAACTTATCTATTGTCCCTTAGAGCATCGTGAGAATCGCTTAGCGGAAAATGGCACCATTAATACTGAGGAGTGGGGTTGCCTTTTGCATAGAAAGTGAAGTGCGTCTTAAAATTGAGAATGGAACGTAACGCATTGAAGGGAGTAACAAAGTCATACGTGCAGAGCCCATTAACTTTCCCAACACGTTGTTAACTTACCATAAGTAAATTTGTTGGGCATTACTAAAGTGCCTGTCGCCCAGAAGATATTAAAGCACAAATAAAAGAATTGGTTATTAAGTACATTAAAAATCCCAATTCGATTATATTGGCTGTTACAGCAGAAATACGGGTGTGACAACTAGTGAAGCTTTAAAAATGGTCAAAAATGGTAATTCCGATGGCAGAAGTACATTGACTGTAATCAACTGGATCCCAGGATGCGGACACCGATGCCATTGATATACTCTGTGGACGTGTTATATGAATAATAACCATAATAACCATAACAGCTAAAGGATAAAGTTGCATACAAACACGCAATGGTACGCCGTATTTTGCCAAGACCTTGAATCATTTGGTAATGAATCATACTCATGATTTTTTGCCTGATTTAAAGACGCGCGTCAATACTATGTCCATGCATTTCCAATCGCTGCTGAACTCTTACGCTACTATTGAAGGCACTGCATGCAACATTGACGATATCGGCAAATTTCGGACGCATAATGCCTCGGAAGGTACCATTAGTTTTTAGCGCCAACCACACCGTAACCATTGGCATCGCAAGGCAACTGCAGCGAAAAGCGCTGCCCACAAACAGATGACGTGGCAAATCTCGCACCTGGAGAAAATGGTCCGACACAACCAATCGATGATAATGTGGATTTCACTCCACCTAAAAACAAAAAATAGCCGGTGCTGATGAATTGGCTGTAAAGTTGCTTAAGGATGATGACGACGAGCTAAAAAGTGCATGCAAAATATTTCTAGCAGAAAGCGACGATTGGATTAGCCTCTTTTGTCCTGTACTGAAGAAGGGTGACCCGATAGTATGCGCAAATTACCGGGAATCAATTGAAATGCAATCTGATATAAGGTCCGATCGCGCGATACGTGTGAAAGACTGAAATCTAACACACTCGGACCTTCTCAGTGCGGCTTCAGACCTGAAAAATCCACGATAGACCAGGTCTTCACACTGCGCCAAATCGTGGAAAAGGCCCTAGAAAAACAGATGGACACCATCACTTCGTATATGTTGTCTAAGATACAGCAGACTGCTATACATTTGAAGTTCTCAATGGATAGACGTACTTTGACACCGCCGTTAACACCGACTATAACATCGAAGAAGAATCACACTTGCCATTAGCAGTCAGTGTAGCAGGTACACCTCTTGATCGACAGAATTAACGCTCTACAAGCCGGTCATGCCATCCGTGCTGTTATATGGCGCATGGGTTGTGTCTCGGGTGGGCGCAGCTGCAATGGAGTTTTTTTTTTGATGGCATCCGAGGAAACCAGTGTATTACGTACGTCACAACGTCTGCGTTGGTTCGGCCATATCGTTCGTATTGACTAAGACGCTCCAGGGAAGAAGGCTTTCGATGCAAAAGTAGACGAAGCGAACGACGGAAATACCAAGTGGAGAAGGGCCTATCTTTACTTGCAGTTACCAACTGGAGACGGCGCAAAACAGTTAGGTGGGCTGTATCCTGATAACGGATTGTCATGGCCAAATAAAGCTAAGTATAAGTAATCTTCCAGACAGCATTGAAATGACAACTGGCAATAAGTTCATAAAAAAGCAATTATTCCTGTAAAGCCTGTCAATTTGCTGCCAGATGTGCCAGTAAATCACCACTTCAACTGACTGACAAAGAGCAAAAGGATTGTCATGTTATTGAGCGTCTAATCAAATCATATTTCTATATTCTGCAAAAATCCGTACAAGACTCTGTACCAAAAGTAATTATGCATTTTCTGAAAAATTTTGTTAAAGATAATTTGCAAAGAGAACTAGTTACTAATATCTAAAAGTCGGACAAGGCAGAAACACTGCTCAATGAAACCGATCTTGTTTCGGTGCGTTGTAAAGAGGGAGCAGACAAGTTAAAGGCTCTTACTCGTGTAAATCATTCACTGGAAGCTTCATATGCGCATGTAGACAATCTTTGGAGATACACTCACTTTTAGAAGCATGCTATCTACACACTACAGTATTTATTGGAGAGAATTGTACTTCATTCACTGGAAAAATAAACTTTTTTTATTAATTGTTTATAGCTACATGAAGCTTTTTAACTTAATTTATGAATTGCTGTTCTTTTAAGAGGAAACGTGCAGTTGTAAATGATTAAGAAAAGACTTGTCCATATTTAAGCTATTTACTGATTTAATAGTATTGGATCAGACAAAGATTCCGTTAATTTATATTTTTGATAATTACTTGCTCTTTTTGCTCTTTTTTTGAAAATCTGGGAGTAAACTGATTTTTATTATTATTTTCGCTATTCCAAAGGGCCTTGGAATTTTCTTCAAAAAATATATATTTCTTATTGCAATGATCGTTGTTGTGCTGCAAAATTTTAACTTTAATCTCCCTGTTCAAGTTATTGATACTAGCCTTATATATATTTTTTTCCTTTTTCTAGATCATTGTCTCAACACAACATTTCTGACTTTAATTAATTTTCTATCATGTATAGAAATTCTTGTACTGCATGCACTAGAGAATCTAACTTTAGGGAATAATTTTTGGCAGTCTTAACGTGCGATGTTACACGTTAAACGTCGCGGTTGGTTTGATTTTGCTTGTATTGCTTATTGGGTTGCTCTTATAATAAATTATTAAGAACTTAGCCTATATACAAATAGTTTCCAGCTTTCCCTATTGTTAGCTAAAAACCTTAACTCGTTAAACGATTTGAACGTTGTGTTGAGCACACTCGGTCTCCAAGTAGTCTACGGACGCCCTCTGCGATGATTGCCAATGGGGTTCCATTCGAGAGCTGCACATGCTACATTGTCGCTTTTGAGGGTGTGTTCGATCCATCTGTATTTTCTGATCGATATGTCGCTTTAGATGCCCCGTTGCTTGGTTATCTCCCATAACTTAGCATTTGATAAAGATTTGGGCCAGAACACTCCAACAACGCGCCTCAGGCATCGGTTGACGAAACACTGGAGTTTTTTTAAGATGACGTACGCACGTTCGTTTTTTTGCAGACGATTATTAACATAGTTAGTGGCGCCCCCATCTGGAGTGAGTACGTCACCCAGGTATTCAAATTCTTGTACATTTTGAAGAGTAAAGTCGTTTATCAGATACGGAGTTTGAATCCTGGCATTGACTTGCATGGTCTTTGATTTGTCAACATTTGCTTATCAGCCGGGTGGTTACGGGCTAGCAGAATATTACGGCAACCCTTGCCTCAGAAGCATCGAGAATCATATCTAGGGTTGTGGTAAATAATAAAGGAGACATTACACACTTAATTAGACGCCATGAAGCCATGCGTCGAATGTAGTTTATTATGTTTATTAGTTTTGCAGGAATACCTCTGGATTCTAGCAAAGTTAGGTTAGGTAGTGCTTCGAAGGCATTTTTGTAGTCGATGAAGGACATGTACAGGGAAGATCCAAATTCAGCAGACTGTTCGGTAATTAATCTCACGATTACCACAACAGTCGGTCCTTCATACCGGAATCGAAGCAGGCTCCGGCCTGCCCAAGGACTGCCAAACTCCTTGTGTTTTGGAAGCCCAAACTATACTTGATGCACCGAATCAGCTACAACAAAAACATAATTATTCTCATTGTACTAATATGATCGATACACCCGCGTTCTCGTCGAAATCCTGCTTGGTTTTCTGCAATTATAATATTAAGAGCTATAGCGGGAAGCAATGCCATACCCTGCGAGTTTGAACACTTCCGATTATCGCCTTTCTTGGGAAGCTTAAT
The DNA here is from genome assembly GCA_035046065.1 of Chymomyza procnemis. Taxonomy (NCBI): domain Eukaryota; kingdom Metazoa; phylum Arthropoda; class Insecta; order Diptera; family Drosophilidae; genus Chymomyza; species Chymomyza procnemis. Next base: position 290,453 of record JAWNOJ010000023.1, on the reverse strand, counting down.
AATTATTGACTCTTTAAGTTCAGCTGGCAGCGATTCGCCTTCCGATATGCGCCGAAATAGAGGTAATAATAAATTTACCACTCCGTGCGGCTTTCATCAATTCGACTGGAATACCGTCGGCCCTTGCAGCTTTGCATCATTTCAGTGACATGATGGCCTTGGTGAGCTCATCTAAGTCAAAAGATTCGTATTTATATGCCTGTTAACGGTTCTCCGTCTATTCATGTGGGGAAGATCGGTGATTTCTCCACTCGCTAAGAGTGTTAGCGAAGTAGTTTTTTCACACTTTCAATTGGTCTGCATTACTTATGATAAGAACTCCATTTTCGTCTTCAATTGGGACTTTGCTTGTGGTAAATTGATCTCCTTGCTTACGAGATATACGGAAAAGCTAGCGTAGGTCATCATCAAAATACTTTTTGTTATCTTACAAAGCTTTTGTTTTTGGATTGGAGCTATGCTCTCTATCGAGTATTAAATCAACCAACCAATAGACCATTCACAGTTCTGCGTTCCTCGATTAAACTCCACGTAAACTCCGTTGAGATCCAATACTTTGCCTTCGACCTTACGTGGAATAAGGATGTATTACATATGCCTTGCAGTCCTTGTTTAATGTTCTGCTAGATTCCATTCAAGTCGGTTGAGTCGGTGGTAATAGCTCTAATTTAATCAGCTACGGATGAGCGGGTATTGATTAATTTTGAAATCTCGAATCTTTTGCGAGGTTATGTCGTCGGGAACAGGTTAAAATTTAATTCGTACATAATAAGGTAGTGGTACGGTTCACCCATATGTGGTCAGTTATGGGTTGTCTGCCAATTCTTGTCCAATATGGCTTTGTAGTTCGAATTATCAGGCACAAGTTTTAATATTATAACATCGTTGTTAGATATATCTAACAATGTACGATCCAGCTGACTATAGAACAATTATTTATTTGTAGTTCGCTGTCTTCAGTGGGGGCGTAACACTGATTGACAGAGATCTTCCTGTGGCCTTTCTGAGTATAGGAAAAGATCGCTATTATTTGTTTAAAGTTCCAACGTGCTTCGCTAATTCCAACGACGTCTATTGTAAGTCTATCGCGTTAGTTGTGCTAGTTTTTCAGTCTGAAATACGGGGTGTACATACCAACATCCAAATCGAGTCCGGGTGCCATTGCGTAAAGGTTCTGTTGCCCTAAAACTGGTATCTTATCCAGTTTTGGGATTATTAAAAAATCTTTTAAATACACGAATCAGATAATTTTTTCAACGAAAAAACGGATGGAACCGAAATCCCTAAGTCGATGATAGAGTTGCTACCTTTTAAGCGTTGTTGATAGGTCAGGCAAATGACCATGCCCTAGATTCTCGGTGATGCTGACATTTCCTTCAAAACAGCGAGTGTTTAGCCAGTTATACCGCTGGAAACTCGGTCGTCATTTCCTCTTTAGTGGTAACAAGGGAGGCCCCTGGAAGGCAGAGGTTGTTAGTAGAGGCTTCTTGAGCTCAAAGGCTCAAAATTGATTTAGTAATTCGGAACATTAAATTCTTCTTAATCGTTAAATTCTTTTTAATCGAAAAATCATATATATTAATAAAATAAGTTAATTTGCAACGTAGAATATCGAGAAAATAAAGAATACGGTTTGAAGCAGGCTTCGTATCATGGCTGAATTCGTTATATCATCACTGCATCTTCTTTTTAAGAAGTATATTTTTTATGGCGCCAAGAGAGTTTTTAATAATTGATATCTTAACTTTCATTCAGTCAATTTTATATTATTCCTTATAACTTCGTGTAAATGCAACGAAGTAGTGCCTTATCGATAACAGGATTTTTAGCATTGCTGAAGCTATTAAGTTGGTACGTATTGCAACGACGTGAATAATATATTACTTGCGAACGCTCAAGCGCAGTCTGTTTGGTATAGACGCGAATCAATGAATGCAAACACACTTTCTATCAGAAAAATGCACTCATTTTGCAGAAGGAGTTAAATCACAAATGACAAGAACTGTGCATTCGTGTCACGCACAGACGAGTTATACTTGCCGTTGTTCATGATATGATCGATATAATATCATGAGTCGTTCTTACCTCCCAGAATATAAAGACAGACCACAAACTGGAGAAACCCGTAAACATGAAGTTGCCAAAATACGTAACATTATCACGGGTGCTCTACATGTAATAGCCATATGGCCGTACAAAGACCTTCAACTAGCATGTTCTTCACGCAACTGATAAGATAGCAAGGACTCCAAATATATTTGTACATACTTTTGAAATATACTTCTCAACAGCAGCTAATTCTACTTCAAAATGGTGCTACAATCATTAAGAAAATTCCCCATCTAAAGAATTAAAAAGGTTAGAAAGTTTTCAATTGGAGTGTTAGTGTAAAAGCTACTACTGCTTACAGGTAGTATCACTATCATCAAAATCAGCACATTCGACCCAACGGCGAACAGCGGTGTCACGTGAATCTATGCCTTTTAGAATTAATTCGATCCTCAAATTAATAAATAATTTATGACACCCTATTGTCGTTAAGAAGTTACGTATGGCACGAACACATTGTCAGTTTTAACTAAAAAAAACATATGTTTTATTATAGAAAATCAAAAGAGGTTCTTGCGTAAATTCGTGGAAGCTACATCATCATCCTTTAATTTTAAATGATATATTTTGTAAATTTTGTATGATTTAAATTGCATAAAGAAGACCGCAAGAAAACCGCAACAAGCGCAAGTATCACATGGACCATACTTGATATGACATGCCACATATTTTATATTTGGTCTTCGTTGTTAGTTCTTTAATTTTAAAATTTTGACCTAAGCTACCAATATACTTGTATATTATAATAAAAATAAAACTTCCAATGACTGTCTTTTATTTTAGTTGTGCCCCTAAAACATTCTGTGGTTTGAGATCGTCAGATGGATGCCCAAGATGCGGTTATGTCGTATATGCAGCAGAACAAATGAAAAGCAAAAATAATACTTGGCACAAGCTTTGTTTTTACTGCTCAGAGTGCCGAAAGTATTTGGATTCGACAAATTTAAACGATGGTCCCGATGGAGAAATTTACTGTCGTTCATGCTATGGACGCAACTATGGTCCCAAAGGAGTTGGGTATGGCCTTGGTGCCGGTACTCTAACAATGGCCTAGCTTTCAAAAATTTATTTGTTAAATTGTAAAAATAAATTCAAAAATGTTTATTTCCATTGTTATAATTTATCAAATTCTATTGACATAGTATACCTGTTACAATATATTGTACATTAAATAGTTAAAATTGTTTATGTAAGTATTTTAGGCCGCATATTTTGATTTATAAGTTTGCACTGCTATCTTAAGTATTTTTTAATAAAACCAGTTTTCCCAGTAACAGATATTATTGTTTAAGGAATAATATTAAAATATAATAATATGGTTGGGCAAATACGTCTAAGTATATATAAGGGATGGAAGATGAAGTCGGTTGTAGAAACTCGAAAATAAAACTGTGAAAAGGAGCAATGTCTACCAAGACATAATAGGTACGTACCACTTTGGCAGCATTGGATGCTAAACAAGAAAAATAAAGCAAGCACAGAACAAGTTGACGTCTTGAAATTAAATAAAAATGATCTCCAAAGAAGCTTACGCACAACTTCGTAACAAAGTAAAATTCTGAGGATGATATGCAATGTGCTTCTACAGGAAGCTATCAGCAGTTCTGCACAAAAAAGAGGATATATTATGGTAAGTTTGTCAATGCTACACAGCAATCGAGTCCATTATGGTGACTTATGGATTCCCTAATTTGACCGAAAAGTATGCTTTCGGAAAGTGTGCATTTAATTCTAGTTTGGCTGATTGGTATGCAATTAATCTGAATGCTTCATTAATAGACGCACCAGACTCTAAAACTCTGAGGTAAGAGCCACAAATAACCAAAAACCTTTACCAAAATAATTCAGTTCAGGATCTTTCTTCTGCACTTAAAAGTTAAAGTATTACTAAAACAAACAATTGTACTACACTATCTTTGAGAGCACTTCATTTCCTGCGCACCCTTCATCATCAACAACCACCATCACCACATCTACATACAATGGTACTTCTTTACAATGGTAATTCTCCCAGAGAGAATTGTAAAAATGATGAGGACTTGCAACTGAACTGGATTTGCCATAATGAATGTAACAACATTGCCAAGAAGACAGCGCTTAGTTATAAGAATGAAAGCGACAATGAGAAAGTATTAAACAATCCAAAAAACATTGGCAAAGTGGCATCATATGGCCATTCTGAGGATGGATATTTGCGATGCACACAATGCGATGATTAACTTTGGAACTTTTTAGAATAGATGCTTCTGAAGATTTTATTGAAAATAAAAAACGCGCTCAATTTGCATTATAATATCCTTGCTATAAATTAAAAAAAAATAATTCGTAGAAATATTTGTAAAAAAATCATAAAGGATTGCACGCAAAATACAATTAAATGATATTAATCGTAATCTCGCAGCAAATGAAATCGTTAGCTGGCAAAGGTGAAAGAAAAATTAGAAAGTTTATTAGTAGCAATTCATTTAAATTCAGATTTCAATGTTAAAGATGACATTGCAGAACACTCACAGTGCATTTATGACTGGTGCTCGCAAACCTATTTAAGAGCAATTACTTGGCGGACCTGGACGCAGGGTCATTAACTCTCACTTTTGGGGACTGTATACCCCGAGGTCTACTGAAGAGTAGTCTTGTTTCAGGTGGTGCATAAAGTGCCCTAAAAAAAAAAAAATAATTATAAAAATGTTTGTTTTTTCTCAGATGATTATAAACTAACATATTTTCCAAGCGTATGCTGGATGCAGCGGAACACAATATTTTGTTTGAGGTAGGTGGCGCCATTCGTGGTCGTGATCGTGACAGTGGCGTGACACCCCGTGGCGTTGGATAACAAAATTTTATGATACCACTACCAACAAAGAAGGCATACAAATTTATCGATTTCCACGGCAGTCGGTTCTACACACCGGAATCGAGCAGGACTGCCCACGAACTGCCACACCCCTTTGTTTCGGAAGCCCAAACTATACATAGTGCACCGAGACAGCAACAACAACAATGCTTAAGAGGCAGAAATAACGGCTTTGCAAGAGGATATCGCCGCTTGCGCCAATCGATGCGCTTAAAAAGCAATGGCAATTATTTTGTTCCTGGTGTATATTTCGCATCTTGGACACATTTGTTGTCTATTTATACATTAACCTCGAAGTAACCATTACGAAGTTATTATATCGCACGATGTTACGAGGTTTTGAGTTTGACTTGATCTATCAATTGGACACTGACATTCTAAGTAAGTTTCCCTTGAGCAGCTTCTGGCATCGATTTTGGAGAAATGATATTACGAATTGCTCTTGTTTAATTTACTTTTCTTCAATCTGCCTGACGCAGTCTCTAGTGCGTCTGTTTACGAATTTCCTTGTAATATTTAAATCCCCGCTTGCATATTTAGGAATGCGGTTCATTCTGCTTCTCCTTTTGCATTGCTCAACAATGCATTTAAATTCCACTTTCTCCACAATCAGTCGATCAGTATATATTAGTAGGTAACACAAGGCGTACGTTTACTCTGGTGATGATGATAAAAATAATGCAACGCTGGACAGGAGCCAGTGGACCAATACAGAACCACGGCCGGCGGCAGAGTATATGTTTACATAGGTGGGGCACGCGGCGTAGCCTTGGTTGGATGGTACTCAGGCTTTGTAAATGAACACACGAAGATCGCTAAATCGAGGTTGCGTAATTAAAACAAATTATAACGACAATTTATGTTAAAATACAGTGTGAATATGTGTGGAGCTCTAAAAAAATAAATGACAAATTAAAGAATAATAGAAAAAATATATGACACAGCGCATGTAAATTTGTTGTGACAAGAATCCAGGACAACGCTGAGTTATCCCTGAAGTTTTTCTGGACAAACATGAGGTTCATTACAGTGTCATCTACGTACGCAAATGCATCATATCTTCGCTAATTTCCGCATCTCTGACACTCTGGTAAGTTGGCGGTGCCGAATTGAAAATATAAGATACCTGCTTCCGCTGAAGCAAACCTCTACCAAGGCCACTTTTGTTCACACCATCACTATAAATTTTCCATGCAGACTAAGCACCGGTGCAATGCAAGCCATCGCCAGCAGCTCATCAACTTATTCATTTACTACAGCTTGTATGGCTGGAATCTTAGGGTAGTACCGCTGTAATTTGAGACACCCGTCATTTTTTCAAACTAATCTAATTCAATACCAGGAATACCATCCACTTCGACCTTCCGCTGATGATTATGCCTACTGGTCCTTCTAGTACCGCCATGTAATTGCAGCCACTTTCTTTTATGTTGCGCGTTAAATTCATTTATCAGTTGTTACATTGATCAACACCTGATTACTTATGTATCTGTCGTATATCCGTCCTGGTCGTATATGTTCCGCCTTATAAAGGGCGACGCCAAATCATGGAACTCCCGCCTAAAGCTTATACTTACAAATTGTAAACTTTACTATGCTTCTCTGCCTACCAATATTTTCCTTCACATTTCCTACTAATACCTCTACCTCGCGCTCCTTAATTCTGACAAAATCTGTTTTTGTTTAAGAGAATATTTCTACCAAGCACTTCTCACAAAATCCGCATAATTTTAAGTGGATTTGACTTTTCTTACTTTTTAGATAATTTCCAGTTTTTAATTGCGATGAATTTGTGAATCTAGTAAAATAATAGAATAATAAGTATTTGAGAATACATTCGCATGTTTCTCATACATAAAGAAAATATAAAGTTACATTTAATTTCCGTTTTTTCTCTTAACAATTTAAGTGCATCCGATTTTTTGCTGCAATAAGTTTATTCTGCATGGACCATCATCAATGATACAACTTACGTATTTATCCAGCTTAATGTTTTTATTCTTTAAGATAGCTAAGATTGTTGCTACGCACTTTACTTTAAATTATTTATATTTTTTCAATGCTAAAGATCCTAGATTTACAAGAAATTTAAACACGAATTTTAATTACATTTTTCTTACATTCTACCCTTTGTTTGTGCAGGTCAACATGCCTGCCGCACACATATATTAAAAATAAAAACATATACTTATCTATATCTAGACATATAAAAGAATATTTTAAAAATTATTGCGAAAAACGATTGTTGTGCTATTTTATATTTATTTTGGTTATACAGTTTAATTCCACATGCAACGAAACAGTCGGGGAGCACGAAACTTTCGGTTTCAAACGAAAACCGCATAATATATATGGATTCGGAAATGAGAGCACGGCTGTATAATAATCATTATTTAATAAATCTGAATCCAATTGTTTTAGTTATAGAAGAACTACAACTGGAGGATACTAAAATATAATCTACTTCTTAATCTAAAATATACAGCTGAAATCTTTTACTTGTTTACTTTCATGCAAGTTATAGTGCGACAAACTTCACTACAAATTTTTGCAGGTGCTCGCACTCATGGTATAATAACAAGTCTTTGGCACTACAGAAAGCGATTTATGCTTTGCAAGTCGAAACTCCTAGAAATAGTGGAAAAAAATTTATTTCAATATTGCAACTAGTATTAGAGTATAAGCACTTGCAGGTAAAATATGCAGCTCAAAAATAAATTTTTTAAAAGGAAAATATACTTATAGAAAATGATAATTGCAAGGATAATGTAATAGACGGTTGAAATAATGTCTTGATGGAACCTTTTCTTTATAAGGAAAATTTTGAGGATATACTGAATTACATTATTCGGATTGGCAATCTTAATTATTAACGTGAAACTGAGAATGTATGGCAATCTACCTTGGACCTCCTAAGACGGGGCATAGAGATATCTCTGTTCGCACAAATAAGGGACCTTCAGTTAATAGCCAATTCCGAACGACGGTGTCTTTAATAATAAAGATCCATATAGCGTATATTTGTACCAGTGCGCATAAAATCGAAAAATATTGTTTAAAGATACTTTAAGGGTGCTTTTTTAGAGGTATAGGTTGACATAAATTTTATTTATCCGACAGATAATCTTTTAGCATTTACATTTTGAATATGATTTCTGGCATAAGACCGCCACGGCTGGCTCGTATGTAGTCCAATTTGGACGTCCTATTTTCAACATTTGTGTTGGAATGTTGTCTTCCAAATGGCTAAGTGTTTGTGACTTATCGGCATAGACCAATGATTTTACATAGCCCCACAGACAGTAATCCAGCGGTATTAAATTTCAAGATCCTGGAGGCCATTTCATAGCTCCAAAATGTGATATTAGTCGGTCACCAAACGTTTGAAAGACACAATATCGATTGTGACACGTGCTTTGTGACATGTTGGTTGTTCAATTCAGGAATGAAAAAGTTACTAATCATGTCTCTATACCGCACCAAACAGTCGGTATTTCTGGATGTAACAGTGTTTCGTCATGCATTTGAGGATTATCTTCACTCCAAATGCGACAGTTGTGTTTGCTGGCGTAGCCAATCAACCAGAAGTGAGCTTTATCGCAAAACAAAATGCGCTTTTGCAAATCGGGAAAAACGGCAATCTCGTTTTGTGCACTATTTGCTATATTTTCAAGCGTTGTTCAGGCGTGAGTCTATTCATAATGAATTGTCAAACCAAACATCTTGAACAGTATTGCCAACTTAAAATTCTATACCACGAAAAAAAACACCCTTTACGTATACTAACTAAATGAATGGCTTTTAATTTTTTTTATATTTTGAAATATACATCAATTCAAACAGGTGACAAAAAAAGTAAAATAGAAACAAATTTCAATTTTTTTCCCCCAAAATGTCCATATGCATTTGTACAATTTTTACTGTTACATGACTTTAGATTAACTTTATTAATCACACCAAGAGTTTATATATATATTGTTTCCATAGCTACAGAATCATAGCAACAATATGGATTCAGTCAGGCGCATAGCAACGGTAACCGTGCTCTCGACTTCTTGTTATTGCTGCTAGTATTGCTATATGGGGCTTTGACGGAAAATAATGTGCAAATAATATATATTCATACTATGAAAGGTCAAAAAAACATTTTTTTTTATTTAATATGTTTGCTACACATAATTGGCAGCTTTTTTTGTACATTTGTTGTAAGTGTCGATGCACCAACAATACATATTCCAGGAAATGGAATTATAACAGGAACTTTTTTAAAAATGTTTCGAACGCAAAATATAAAAGCGTATCTGGGCATCCGTTATGCTAACGCTGAGCGCTTCTCACCGCCTGACATTGAAGTTGTACCTTGGAAAGGAATTTTTAATGCGACAACATTTGCAGCACGCTGTTGGGAGCAAGTAGCAACAATAGATAAGCACACAGCAAAAGTTCTAAAGGTTTTGTCATCCGAAAAGTTAATGACAAATGGACAAAAACAATACGAAGAGAACTGCTTGTATTTGAATATATTTGTACCTGATGGTAAGTAAACTATTCAAAAAATACTTAATTTAGACGGTAAGTAGATAATTACTAAACTATTTACCTTAATTAAGTACAAATTAAGACTCAGCTCTTTGGCCAGAGACGATAAATGTAATTTCACATCTATAAAAAAAATCACCCATCAGGCTATGAATACGGATTAGTTTTATTATATTTTTTCCTCGTTATCATTTATTATTTCATAATTTTAAAATGTTTAACTTGTCTAATCTTAAGGTCAACTGGACTTAGTTGTTCCCTTACATATTAATAAATAAATAATTAAAAAACCCTCAATAAATAATTTCCAATACCACATTTTGGATACATCCACCTTAACATTATCATTGACATTTATTATAGTCTGGAGTTTCTTGAATTTTTTATGAACAAAAGAAAAAGTGTAAATATAATATGAATCACGACTTTTGTATAAAAATATTGCATATATTTGTTGATACAAAACAACTCTTAGCTTCGAAGCGTCAATTGTAGGATGAAAAATGACTTTTGCAAATACTAACGACGCTAGACTACGTTTATATAACACTCGGCTTCAAAAAATTTAAATGAATTAATATTGTTATCTCATATAATTAAAGCGAATTACTCATACTTAATTGTAATTTTAAAAATAATTTATTGTTTATTCTTTGTCATTATTTTCATTTTTGCGACTTCGCTATCGAAATAGTTTATTACCACGTTTTTATCCTACCCGACTGCACCACATTAATAGATTTCATAATATAATTTAATTTTAATTAATTAGTTGGAAATACAATTTTATTGTTTTCATTACTATTTTCGAATTCAGTGATTTGAAAATTGGGGGAGAGTAGTCATAATTTATGTTAATTAATTCTAATTTTATTCAAAGTAACAAAACAGTTATAAATTTTCTTAAGTTATTCCCATGGTAATAAAATTAGTTTTCGTACAATTTTGATTTAAATTTGATTTGTGTAAATTTCGGTATAATAATGTTTGGTTCCATAAAATATGCAGCATATAATTAAATCTAGTAGGAAATTCATGAGTCGTTATTACATTTATTAGTTTTAGAATTTAAGATAATTATTCAATTTGTGCCTAAACTGAGCCAAGTTGATGATGTTTTGCTGCTAAGAAGTATTTCAGAATTCACATGTTCCAAATAGTCGTGCTTGGGTTAAATATTTTTCATTATAGTCAATTGCATACCCTGCATCAATCCATTACCAGCAAATTGAGTACCTTAGTTTTTTCGTGAAGAACCCTATCGCTATTTAATGTTTCTCTACTATGATTGATTGTACCACCTACCACGTTGAGTCCATGTACCCACTTGAGAAAGTGTCTCTTGGTTCGTCCAGAAATTCTTTCTATTTGGTGAGCACGTAATGCTTAACCGCAGCCCTGATGGCTGAGTAGAGCTTTCCTGCCTGCTGGGACGTATCTAGAGGCTGCACAGTTTGACTCAAAAGCATTCATAGCTTTCCCTTTGTTGAGAAATTTTATTATTGTTTTAATTTAGTTTTATATTTACAGTGTTTCATGATCAAAAAATAATTTTGTAATATTTCATATTTGCGAAGACTGCGAAGTCGGTTAGAATTTCATTCCAGGTTTTTGTCTCATTTGTACATTTTCTTGCTGAAGAAGTCGTAATGTGCGCTTAGAACTTCTTCCCATTAGTATTTCCTTAACCGACTCCGTGTCGAGATTGTGATGAATATCGTCCTTTCGCATGTACCAGTATGCATTTGAAATTTTTCTTAGTATTTTATATGGGGCTTTTTGAATAAGTTTCAAGTTGGATTTTATTTATAGAAAATCAATTTATTAAAATTTGGTATTGTTATTTGTTCAAAATATAAATTTCAATTTAACTTTTCGATTCGATACATCAAAACAAACTGCATTGTGCGTGTGCTTGAATTTTCTTTTTTTTTTTTCTTTTGATCAATTGAAATTTGTGTTTCATGTTATTTGATAGTAATCAGAAATATTTTTTATTTTCCGTTTTTTTGGCATAAGAAAAAAACAAACGCTGTAAATGAAAATTTTGATCGACTGAAATTTCATTGATTCAACAGTTTTCATTTAATTTATTGAAATTAGTGCATTTTGCGTGTACGTATTCAAAGTGTTTGTTCAACTTGATTTTTTTTAATAATATGTTGGTTTAACAGTCAAATGTATGTGCTGAGACTCGCACTAAAATTAATCCAATTTTGAAAAAATTTTCGTGGCGCGAAAGATACATATTTTGAAAGAAATGGGTAAATGAATATAAATGGTTGGAAAAAACGGTATGATTTTCTTGGACGATTTCCATGAAAAGAAACCATTTACAATCCCACAAGATTGAAACATTTGTGCCTTGATGTATGTCATGATGTAAGTTATGCAACAAGAGATTTTATCTTTTTGAGATATGAAAAATAGAAATTTGATTTGTTATTAGTGAATTTAATTAAAAAATAAATTAACATGGTTCATAAGCATACTAATTTAGGGCGACGCGGTCGCCAAGCGCAACAGAAAGCTAAACCAAGAGAATATCAATGTATTGAGTAAAGTAAAAATGCAAAATTGGTTCAACGGAATTCTATGGCACAACTAAGATCATGAAGAAGCCACTGTAGACTACTAGCTTTTAGTTTCAGGTCTGTTCTTTTTACTTTGATGTGCTCACGCCATGTGAGTCGTCTGTCAAGGTGAATGCCTAGAAACTTAACTTATTTGATTTTGGAAATACAGTATTATTTAGCATGGTGAAGGGCAATCTTGTCTGTTCAGAGTAAATGTTACGTGCTTGCATTATTATTCGCAAATCAGATATCTTTTTGCTTTTCTCAATATGTAATAAGTGGAGAGCAAGTTATGCCGTAGCTTGCCGAGGACATTTAGAGCGGCTCAGGATTGCAGTGTCATCGGCGAATGTAGATATTGTAAACTTTCTCCTTGTTGGTATGTATATAGCAGGTAAAGTGTTGGGCGAAGTACATTGCCTTGAGGAACACCAGCTTCTATGATGTGGTCCTCAGACATATCAGTGTTGCATCTAAATGAAAACTTTCTATTGTGCAGATACGATCTTTAAAGTTTATGGGTGTTTTGAGTTCGCAGATACGCGATAGTAAAGGTCAACAGGCATTTTTCGAAGAGTTTTGATATGCGTGGTAGTAAGTTTTTAAGTCTGTAGTATGATAGGATGATCCTTACCAGAGTTAGGTATCATAATGATCAGCGACTTTTTCCATTTAGATGGAAAATAGCCAATTCTATTTATTGCAATAAACAGCTAGCAAATAGTTTGGACGGCACAATATGGGAGTTCAATGATCATCTTCGGAGTTATTAGATCGCAGCCAGGGCTCCTATTGGGTTTTAGTTCCTTAATAATTTTAGCAATTTTTTTTGGTTTAAACTCTATTGTATATCATTTGGTTTTCAACTGTTGCTCTGGTAACACTAAATCGTTCGTTCCTGGGTTTGGTTGAAACACGATTTGAAGGTGCGCCGCCAAAGTGGTAGCTCTATGTTTGTCGTTGCGGACCCAGTCATCTGCAGAATATCCTTTTGGTCTATTCTACCGGTGGGCTTAAAGATGGGTGCCCTCTTCATAATGGGAATTTTGAGCTAAAAGGTGATAATTGCTCTATGTAGCGTCGCTATTTACATTCCAATTTTTGAGCTAGTTTCTTAATCTTCGGGTAGCGATTTAGAGCCTTTGTTTTGCAAGTTCCGATCTATTATATTGCCATTTTCGTCGTAAGCGGCGCTTTTCTAAAACAAGCTGCTTAATTTGGACATTCGTCTTTCGTTGCTTATAATGAACCATTGGATTTTCTGGGGTTTAGGCATGGGCTGATGCAACAAAGACAGACTCCAAAAGCGTAGTAGTGCTTTCTATGTCAGCGTTATTGTTGATTGTTAGATTCAGTTTAATGTGCGAACTTACGATTTTTTGTATTTAAGCCAGTTAGTTCTATATGATGTCAATCGGCTGGGTGAATTTTCCTGATGCGGGCGTTGGTTTAGATGATAGGTCAGGGAGCGATTCGGCGATTATAAAGTTAAAATCAATTCTGGTACCTTTCTGGTGTCCGTTGCCTATATGTAGGTCTGACCGGAGAGGCGCAATTAAGCTTATTGTTTACTTTGTATTATATTGTACAATTGTTTTCCCTTGGGGGTTGCAAGACAAGATTGGCATTGTAGTCACCAGCAGCTATGAATCGATCACCTAGCGTGTTGATGAAATCCATAACGTGGTCTTGGGATATCGTAAAGCAAGGTGGGCAGTATACAGCTGCAAGTGGTATTTGGCCGTTACCGAGCTGTATATTCAGAGATGTGTCAATGAGACTTATGAAAAAATAACACGCCGTGGCATGTTCATTTAGAGAAAGTAATTTTATAAGACGAAGTCTGCATAAATAGGACGGCGAACGAATGTTGGGATCCCGGTTTATTCCCCGAAGAGCAAATATTAAAAATGGTTTTTGAACAGACTCAATCAATTCTTGATAGAGTTTGTATTGAGGGTTCGCTTGAGCGGACAAGCGAAACGTACAGAAATTAAGTAGTATACGGGTTATTCAATTCACCGCTTAATAAATGAAAGAACCCCCGTAGCTTTGTTTACAATGTTGTAAATGTGTTTTTTAAACTTGAGTTTGCGAGTTCGCGTTCCAAAGTAAATGAGCACAACAATAAAACGTCATACCGTTGCATTTTGGTATGTTAAGAGGCAGCTGGTTTGTCATACACCATAACAGCATGCTTTCAAAATCATTGGGAAGAAAAAGGTTTTTGCTGGTATCATTGTAGGTCATGAAGAGTTTAACGTTATCTGCATACATGAGAATGCGAGCATGGGAGAAGACCTGGGGAAGATCGATTAGAAATAAGTTAAAAAGCAGAGGACCTAAATGGCTACCTTGTGGTATCCCTGATGTGACTTTAAATTCTTTAGATTCACAGCCTTTAAAAATTAACTCCTGAACTAGGTTTGATAAATAAGATGGTATTCAATTTAAAACGCCAGACGGAAAACCCAAACGTGACAGGTTGAAAAGGAGAAGGCTATGGTTTACAGAGTCAGACGCTTTACTGAAGTCAGTATATATAACATCATTATCCATTAATAATATGAGAGGAAAGTTCTAGAAGATTAGTATAAGTAGACCCACGTTTCACAACTCAAATTGGATGGATTATATCGGTGAATTACAGTAGTGTTGCAATTGTAAGGTAAAAATCTTCTCAAAGATTTTAGCAATCGAAGAGAGCTTAGCAATACCGCGATAGTTTTCGATATTGGTTTTTGACCCTTTTTTTTACGAATAGAAATGATATAAGATTTATTCCAGATAGATGGAAAATGAGAGTATTTAGGAAAGGTGTAAAAAGAAAAGATCAGGTGTACAGAGAAAGTGAACACAGTGTTTCAAAATACAGCTAAGAATTTGATCAGGGCCAGGAGAAAAGGACGATTTTACGGACAGTAAACATTGCAAAACGTCAGTTTCAAGAATATCAGGATTCGCAACAAAGTTTGAATGAGGTAGGTTATAGGGATAGGTAACGTCAATATTATGCAGGTTAATTGAATAGGTTGTTTGAAAACAGAGTTATTTAATATTTCTTCATTTTAAACCTTGTAACTTTTTGTATATTGTATCTATATATAATTCACTAAATGTATTTATTGCTTCAAAATATATTTTAAAATAAAAAGAAATGAGTACCAAAAACTATTTATACACATAAAGTATTTTAATACGTTCTTTGCAAAATAAATAAATATGTAGAATATAACCATTGATTTTTGAATAAATAAATTAATAGATAATAAAATAATTTTCTTTTTATTTAATTTTAGGACCACCTGGTGATAATGGATACGCCGTCTTAGTATGGATACATTCCGGAGATTTTTCAACTGGTAGCCCTCTTGATATAGAACCTTTTCAGTTAGTTTTTAAACAAAAAGTGATTGTTGTGACATTGTCGTACAGACTGGGCATATTTGGATTTTTTTCAACAGAGGATGGTGAAGCACAAGGCAATTATGGATTAATGGATCAATCAGCGGCTTTATATTGGATAAAAAAAAATATAAATTATTTCGGAGGAGACGAAAGTCGCATTACATTAATGGGTCATGATGCTGGTGCCGTAAGTGTTGGATTACATATGACGTCTGGAGAGTGGTCCAAAGGAGCTTTTCACAAAGCAATTATAATGTCTGGAAATCCTTTAATGGAAAACTCAGTTAGATTGCCAAAAGATTTTGAATATACTTTGGACATAATATCCAATACATTTGGATGCGATCGCAAGCCCTTATCATTACTTGTTCAATGTTTAAAGAGAGTAGATGCGCGAATTATTGCCGAAAATCTGCCACCAATCAGTTGGGGGCCAGTCGTTGACTTTGGCTTGAGTAACACGTCATATCCATTTATTGAAAACCATCCGCTTAAACTATTTGAAATCGGTAATTATTATAAAGTGCCTGTAATAACTGGAGTAACTGATATGGAAGAAGTTTTGTCAATATTAAAAGATAATATTGAAATAAATAAGACCTCCGAAGATTTTAAAAACTTTTTAGATGATATTGCCGTTAGTGATATTCACAACATTTTAGGAACTGACGAATGGTGCACTAGCTTTGATTTAATATCAGATGCAATACATTTCATATATTCAGATTCTAATGTTATCAATAAAAATATTAATAGCGAGTTTATAAACGCACACAATGAAAAATATTATATAGCTCCATTGCAACTTTATGTAAACTTATTAAGCAAACACGAAAATGTTTATAGTTACTTCTTTAAATATAGGTCAAAGTCGATTTTTCAAGAACTTCCAAAATGGATAGGAGTGCCTAAATATTTTGATCAAATGCTTGTTTGGGGGATTCCATATATGAACAATGATATTGAATGGAATTCAAGTGATAAAAAAATTGCTGATATTATAATGACACTGTGGGCGAATTTTGCAAAATCATCTAATCCAACCAAGTCAAATGTTTATGTAAAATGGAATACAATTAGTCAGGATACTGCTTCGTATTTATTGATTGATGAAAGTTTTAATACTTACAATCTAGCTAATAATAATAAAGTTAGTTTTTGGAATGATTTCTATCCCAAGATTCTACAAGTTTCAGTAAATTGCTGTAATACAACAAATGTCGCCTCATCAATCACAATCAATTTACATACCTCTTGTTATCAACCCGTGGTGTTGTGTATTGCATTTTATTTATACTTAATTGGGATCAATTTGCATTAAGTATTCTTTTTTTTGTGAAATAATTGTATATAGTATTTAATTATTTTTAATAAAATTATGAAAATGAATTCGGAATATTTAATAATAAAAAAAGAATCTTGTTACCTGAAGGCTACACAGAAAAATACGTATTGCAAGCTAAGCCTGTTTAATGTGGTGGAGTGTTATGTGTATGCGTACTTAAGATAAATCTAGATGTGCTTATGACTGCAAATTTCCTGGATTTAATGCCCATGAAGTCTCTTTTCTAACCCTGTTTTATGTTATTAGCTGCTTAAGCTTTAAATTTCGGAATCATTGGTCTGCAACTGCCTATCCAACGTCTTGATACAATCTTACTTACACTTAAATTATGTGACTTGTCAGCTTTGGATATTCCACTTAAGTTGAATTTCAGAAAAAATCCAAATAATACCTATTTGATATCTACATTAATTATAAATTTGTTCTCCTTCTTTACATCCCTTTGCCAATCTTTCGATGCAATTCTGGTAGTGACGTACTATAACCATTAAGGGGAAAACAAGGAAGAATCTTTCATATTAAAAACTAACGATGCTAACATACATATGTCAGTACCCACTTGGATCACTTAGATTCATTATTTATTTATTTATTCAATTTCTTATTTTTTGTTATTGAGTTAATTGTACACAATTGTATTTCTGAAAGAAAAAAAACTTACTATATCAAACTAAGACAGTGTATTATTTCTGTTTTTAGTATTAATGTAATAGTAGCCGCTCTTTGTAACTTTTGCCTATGACACGCAGCACAATTGCCCCAAACTTCCGACCCATACAAAATAACTATCAAAAATATTGTTATTAAAATTATGACTTGAGCGAGCTGCTATGACTTCATATTATACAAAGTATTCTGCGCTCAGGCAGACAAATTAAAGGACAATGGGATAAGCGACAATTCGTCACCTGATTTAGTTTTAGTGTTTGCTCCGTGCATGGCACCTGGGATTCTTCGCTAGTCATTGCGCACTTTGTTTGTCACAATAGATCTGCACCGTCTATAGGCTTGCAATGACTATTTTTTCAGCTGAATGCGACACCTGCAGCAAAAAAATGCCTATCCAGTTAATAATTTCCGGTTTGTTGTTCCCAGTCAGCATTCACATAACTGTGAATGTTTTCTCCAGTGCGTCTGTAGCGCAGTTTCATCTCGGATGTACCTCTCAGGTAGCACAGAATGCGCTTAGCCCCCGCCCCATACAGTCGAATGCAAAATATCTGGCCTTGTAGTCATCCCCACTCGGGTCAATCTGACACTCGGGTCCTCTTGCCAAGTCCTCTTCTCGGCAGAAATCGTTCCCTAACAAAACGTTTTGCATAAGCACGACATCTCGTGCGCTTATAATCATTTGTTTGTAACTGTTGGGCTAACAAGCTTTTTTGATAGCACTTGGTCGAATTTGAAGAATTAAAACACAAGAGATGTTTCTTATTTTAGTTTATAATTTAATTTAGTATCGAATTTGAAATTAATTATTCACACCTTTACAAATTATAAGTGGTGGTTTAGTTTTTTCTTTATGTAAATATGTTTACAAGCGAGAATGCGGGTATGCGAAAGCGTATGTATGCGTTTATGTTCGAATATATAATGTATATATGTATGTATATTATATGTATGCGAATTAGTATATGGTTGCGAGTTAGTGTGCGTAACAATCGAAAACAGCGCGAGCTGTGCGAAATAAACGAAAGCAGCGCGAGCTGTGCGAAGAGCCAGAGTGCAAGACGAAGACAGGTAGATCAAAGCAAACGCACAATTGACGCATGCATTTTGCAGTGTTAGAAATTGATATTATTATAAAGAAAAGCTGTTCAGGGGAGAGGCGCCAAATTAAACAACTTAAATATTTAATTATTTACTGCTGAACCGAACATACTTCCCCCGTTGAACGGATGAGCTTCAACAGAATCCTTAAGGGGAAGCAGGCACAGCTTATTGATAGCTCGCTTGATGTAGCCGTTGGATGTTTTGAGTATTGCCACTCGAGAAACACCATCAGATCCAGAGATTAATTCCGTCACTCGTGCCAGTGGCCATTTAAGCGGAGGTAGATTTTCATCCTTGATAAGGACGAGATCATCGATGGTCAGTTCAGGCTTCGGTGAGCGCCATTTGGAACGCTCTTGCAGGAGGGTTAGATACTCTTCTCGCCAACGAGACCAAAAAACTTGCTGCATGTGGGACACTCGTTGCCAACTATCCAGTCGATTGAAATTAAGGTGTGTGACATCAGGCTCAGCGAATGTAGAAGGCGGACCACCAATTAAAAATGGGCCGGTGTCAAAACATCGAGATCTTCTGGATTTTCTGAAATTGGAAGTAACGGTCGAGAATTAATTACTGCCATAATTTGGCATGCAAGGGTACGGAGCTCTTCGAATCCTAATACAGCCGATCCTACAACTCGATAGAAAAGGTGTTTTGCGGTTTTTACTGCCGCTTCCCAAAGACCGCCAAAGTGAAGCGAGCGAGGTGGGATGAAGCGCCATTCGATAGTATCTGCCAAACAAAATTGCAGAACTGTTTTCTGATGATCATTACTGAGGAAGAGGTTTTTCAATTCAGCGAGTTCATTTCTTGCACCGACAAAATTGGTAGCGTTATCAGACCAAATCTGACGTGGCTTTCCTCGAGTTCAGATGAATAGTTTCAGAGCATTGATAAAAGCTGGAGTTGAAAGATCCTTAACGAGCTCAAGATGAACAGCCTTTGTGGCGAAGCATATAAAAACGCATATGTACGATTTTACAGGAACCTTGTTGCGAATTTCCGGTTTGTAAAAGAATGGACCACAGAAGTCGATACCAGTCGTGTCGAATGGTCGGATTCCCTCAAGTCGCTCTTTTGGCAGATCAGCCATTACGTGCTCTACCAAACGCGGCTTGGCCCGAAAACATCTTACGCATCTGTTGACGATTTTAGAGACCGTTTTCCGTCCGCCGACTGGCCAGTATTGGAGCCGGATGGCTGCCAATAGCGCTCGGGGTCCAGCGTGGAGGTTTTTATTGTGGAAATGAGTAATGATTGCAGCCGTGATGGGATGCAATTTAGGCAATATAATAGGATGTCGAGATTCGTAGGGAAGAGTTGAATAAGTGAGGCGTCCACCAACACGAAGAATGCCAAATCCATCCAGAAACGGCAATAATGATGAAATGCTGCTAGAGCGCTTGACCACACCTTTCAACTTTATGTCTCTTATCTCCTCATGTAGACAGCTCTTCTGAATGTTCCGATAAATGATCAGAGAGCCAAGGTAGATGTGCCAAATCCGGAGAGCAGAGTGTCGAATCCCATGAATGAATTTGTAGACATATGCAAATACCCGTTGAATGGCAGTAAATGAGTTTACGTATTTGCATTTCACTATTGGATCAGCATTAGGATCTGTAATTAACAGAATTTTTCCGACGTCTCCTGTAAGAGCAACAGCAAAGCTGCGAAAGCGAATTAAAATGTTGAAGAGTTTTGGCTGAATTGTGGGTCCAGCCATCAAAATGTCATTCAGAGAATATACGGTACTGGTTGTTGCAGACCCGTCAAAAACGACGCGAAGTTTAGTGGTTGTGCTTTCCTCTTTTAGCACACAATGATGAAAAAAAAAAATATTTACAAAGAGGCCGATTTTGCGGAGATACAGGAGACATATGACCTAAGTCCAAATATAGCCTTTTTTCAAGTAAGAAAAATCTCCGCAACGCCCGCTGATACGATTCGCCCATTTGGTCAAGACTAAGCTTTAGAGGAAGCCGAACAGAGTATTCTCCAGATAATAACCTTTTAAAATGTTCCAAGAAATGCTGTTCGCAGCCAAGTTCTTCCTTTGTTGACTGGAGGGCAAGTTCTTGAACACTTTCAATTTCCCAAAATCGGCGAAGTACAGCATCGATTTGGTTACTGGATTCAGATTGGACTTCAGGCAATGCACGGTTTGCGACAAGGGAAGTACCGACAGAAAGCGAACCACCTTCTGCTACGATCCATCCAAGTGTTGCTTTTTGAATTAGAGGCAATCCAGGTAGTAACTTGATTTGGCCGACACACAGAAGCTCGTAAAACAAGCTAGCTCCGATTAGGAGGTCGACACGCTGCGGCTTGTAAAAAATGGGATCAGCAAGACGAATGTTATCTGATATTTTCCAGTTCGAGGTTTTGAGAGGGACACTAGGCTGAATATCAGTGATGACAGGAGCTAATACTACCGAGATGACGGTCGAGTAATCCGAATTTTGAGATTGCAAATTTACATCAACACAGAATCCATCTGTAGTAAACGGACAATTTCCTAAACCAGAAATTCCTTCCAAGGATTGCCTTTTCTTGAGTTGGAGCTGTTGTGCGAATCGAGAAGTAATCAAGTGAATTTGGTATCCAGCATCCAACAAGGCACGGCAGGGAACTAATATACCAACGCGATTTTTTACTAAAATCATTGCTGTGGCGAGTAGCACAACATCGTTGCTGTTATTTTTAGCTACAAGAGAAGTGGAGGCGTCTGGCGTCGAAGCCATTTGAGGGTTTGCAACATTCGAGTTAGAAGAGCAAGGTTGGGAATTATGAGAGCCATTTAAACGTAACAGGGTGTTGTGTTTATGACCACGCACTCGACAAGATCCGGAGTTACAATTTCGCAATACATGGCCTTTTTTCAGTCAGTTGATACACAAGCCAAGCTTCTTGGCTTCATTTAAACGAAGTGAAGGCGTCAAATTCCGAAATCCAGGGCATCTTTGAATGGTATGGTCATGATTTCCACACAATGCACAGTCAACAGGATTCGGAAGCGAGTTAGTGACAACTAGCGAGGTTTTTCTTGGGTTAGTTTTATATGTCTTTCCCACCTGAGAGCAAGGCGTATATGTTGCCATGGCAAAATCCACGCTTTCAAGCGTCCTGCACCGCTGCTCCAAGAACGTGGCTATCTGCTCCCACGATGGAATCATATTTTTAAATGATGGATCTTCGAGCTTCTCTTCCCACCTTGCTTGAGAGATTGGGTCAAGCTTCTGCAATAAAATTTGCACGACGATGCATCCAGCTACTTGTTCCATGTCGCCCAGACTGGTGAGAGCACGAATGTGTGCATTGAACTTATCAGAAAGTTCTCGAAGTGGTCCAGCCGAGCCATTTTACACTGTGTGCCTGAAAGACTAAACGGCGATTATCAAAACGTTTTTGTAACAAATTTAATGCGATAGAATAATTAGCCTCTGTTATTTCCAATGAACGTATGGTGTCCAGCGCAGAATCCTTTAACAAGAGCCGCAGGTGCTGTAGTTTTTCAATGTTTGTTAACTCCGGGTGATTATCAAAAACTGTGGTAAACATCGAGTAAAAATCGGCCCAGTCAGTGTAACCACCAGAAAACGTAGGCAATTTAATTGGCGGTAGGGCTGGCACAGCTCTAGATCTAGCTACAGCCGAGCCCGGGGGTATCGGACTACTAGCTGCAGTATTGGAATCCATCAGAAATGTAGAGCCAGCTGGCATGGCTGCGTTACGCTTGGCAATTTCACGTTGAACACAAGTGCCAAAGGTAACCGAAAGGTCATCAAACGATTCACGCACATCACTGCCAATTTGATCGAAATCAAGTCGTTCCAGCGCATTATGGGCTTCTTCGAATGCAACTTCTATTTTGTGAATCCGTTTTAGAGTTGCTGACAAGTTGCACTCGTCCGAAGCTTCAATAGATGATTTGCTAAAGTTTGAATGCAATACTTTCAAGCTGTCAAGCAACGATTTTGTTTTTCTCTTTAAAAAGAGCATCTGGTTTTCGGCATCATTAGTGGAGCCTTCCATAATAAGCGAAAACTGTACTTAATGTACCGCACGGTAAGGTCAATGCACTTGCACAGCAATTAAAAACAACCGACAAGAGAATAGAAATAACTAACAGTTAGAACAACTATAACTGTGTTTATTTACCGACGGCGACAAGTTTGGCTCAAGCACAGCAATAAATAAGTGATTTTGATTGAGGCAAATTTAAACAACAAGTGGTGAAATTAATCACGTCGGGGTCACCAAAATGTTGGGCTAACAATATTTTTTGATAGCACTTGGTCGAATTTGAAGAAATAAAACACAAGAGATATTTCTTATTTTAGTTTATAATTTAATTTAGTATCGAAAGCGTATGTATGCGTTTATGTTCGAATATATGTATGCGAATTAGTATATGGTTGCGAGTTAGTGTGCGTAACAAACGAAAACAGCGCGAGCTGTGCGAAGAGCCAGAGTGCAAGACGAAGACAGGTAGATCAAAGCAAACGCACAATTGACGCATGCATTTTGCAGTGTTAGAAATTGATATTATAAAGAACCGCTGTGCAGGCGAGAGGCGTGTCAGTTCTTGAAGGATTGATCTTCTCCAGGTTGCCTTAGGTCTTCCGATCCGTCTGCTGCCTTGGGGTTTCCAGTCCAATGCCATCCTGACAATACTGCTTGGGTTACTTCTGACAGCATGCCCTATCCACGACCATTTTTTCTTCCTCATTTGGAGGAGTATAGTGGGCTCACCAGTAACACGAGACAGCTCTGCATTGGATATCCTGTTTGGCCAGAATATCCCACATATAATCCTCAAGCATTTGTTGCTGAAGACTTGCAGTTTCTTCGTCCTCATCATCTTTTTAGTGATAAGCCATTGTGTGGTCACACAGGCAGCAACCAGAGGCACATAAATGCAAATTCTTTTAGTGTCTTTAATTTGTAAATTGCTCTGCAATATTTAGACTTAACACCCTCCACTCTGTGCTACATTCGCCTCTGTCGCGAGTGCAGCACATTTATTGTGAATTTCTTCGCCTCTTTTGCCTTCGGCATTTAAAGGTTAGTTGCTAATGACATTTCAGTCAAAGCGGTACGTGCTAATCGGGCTCTGCCGCAGCAATTCAAATTTTGAAAAAAATCATTCGCATAATAAAAAATTCGGAATTCATAGCTAATGAAAAAGCTAATTGGCTCAACATTTTTGGTGACCCGACGTGATCAACAATCATTAAATTTGATTTCATAAACTTTCGTTGGTCCATTTTGTGTACATAAGGGGCTGTACTTCATCGCCCCCGTTATTCGAACACCGGTCAGAGCACACACACGCATACACATCTGCAAATATATAAGCACTCGTGCTTCAGCGGCAGTAACCCGCGTCTCTTTCGTTCTCCCTTCGTTCGTGCATATAAGTTAAATTTCCCAGAGTTAATTTAACAAAGAAAACAATCAAACTCGACGTTGAATCATTTTTGCAACCACTTTATTTGAAGGTTGATTTTAGACTAATTTTACAATTTTATAATTTTGCCTACGTTCCCTAGCAATGCACTGTCAATCTCTTGCAGTGGCGTCGGCAGCGGGCATCAGCAGAGAAACTTTCACTATCGATCTCTTGCAGTGGCGTCGGCAGCGGGCGTTAGCAGAGAAGTGCACTGAAATTCTGCGTTGTGTTATTTAACTCCTCCCCCCTTAATTGACACTTGTCCCCAAGTGGCCATCAAGAGAATGGGATGCCGTTGAAGCGGATCTCTGTGGGTTGTGCGGCAATATGCGGTGGTTTCGGGAGTGGTTCAACCACTGGCTCTATATCTTCTGCAACTTCAATGTATTTTTATATGGAGTTTTTCAAGTGACTTTATCCTGGCTTAAATTAATAAGATTATTTATATTACAGATTTTCAACTTATTGTAAGTCCTACAAGGAGAAGCAACTTCGTATATTTCATTTTCATGTTTAAATATTTCGCTAGCTGGCAAGTTAATTATGACATTATTTTTAATTACGGGTTTTAACAAAATGTTTTGATAATTCTCTATTTTTAAATTAGGGATTTTTACAACATATAATAGTGTTGTACCATTATGCAAAATGGAAACATCTGAAAATTCCAATACCTCCTCCATAATCATGGATGGCGGCATTCCATTGTTTTGTAATCTCTTTGAGTTCAACCTCACTCAGCAAGATGGTGTTGACGATATTAAGTCTCTGATAACTTCCTCCTTGATAAAACAAATTTGGTCTTATAATTCTATAGTTAATCCGAACCCATGATCGTCGCGATCATTGTCCACCATCTGTAACCAATCAAGAATTCTTTAGATTACTTTTGTTGACTATTCTTCCTGATTTGGTAAGTATCTTGGTATGAAGATCTTCCTTAACTATTTCTTTCTTAAATCTATTGGATAACTTTGAGCCTAGTCGGGTATTGATCTTGATGTAAACTTCGTCTCCCTCTTTATAATTTTTTATGGGATTCCTGTTCTGATTATGATATTGTGTGTCGTCCGTCTGTTTCTTCTTTAGTTTGTTCAGGTTGTCCTGTCTAGCCTGTTCGTATTTCTCTGGTGAAGTAGCCTCCTTTCTTGCAAAAAACACCTCCAACGGTCGTTTTCCCGTGACCGAGTGTATAGAGTAGTTATACTCATAAACAGCCCTATCTAAGAGTTCTTCGAAACTCCTATGAATTCCATCTCCTTTAAGACATCTCATTATTTCAGAGAGTGTGGAGTGAAATCTTTCTATCTGTCCGTTGACTGTGCTTTTATAAGGGGGTGCTTGGTAGATTTTTATTCCGAGTTGGTCGGTCAACATGAATTTGACAGACGCGGAATTTAGGGATTTTTCATTATCCATCACTACCATCTTTGGTACTCCAAAGTAAAACAGAATGTCTCGTAGTGGCGTTCGTATGTCTTCTATGGCCCTGGATTTGATAATTCTACCTTGCGCGAATTTTGAGAATTTGTCTATTGCTGTCAGTACTAAGTGTCGTTCCGTCGAGTAAATGTCTATGTGTATTATGTGTCCTGGGTACTCTGGT
Organism: Chymomyza procnemis; assembly: GCA_035046065.1. Taxonomy (NCBI): domain Eukaryota; kingdom Metazoa; phylum Arthropoda; class Insecta; order Diptera; family Drosophilidae; genus Chymomyza; species Chymomyza procnemis. The sequence goes on along the minus strand of JAWNOJ010000023.1, from coordinate 264,788 downwards.
AAGGGTGTTTTCTTTAACTCCGGGTTAGGCGGATGTCTATCATATTTTGCCGCCTTACCACATTGTTTGACCAGTACTTCAATCCTTTGTTTCATTTTCGGGAAATACACTCTCTCGGACAACTGGATTCTATTCTCTAGGGCATTTCGATGCGCCCTGTTATGAACCTTGAGGATCTCCTCCTCTTGCTCACTTTCCCCAAGCAGATCTTTAACTTTCGTCTGCGTGAATCTAATTTTATAGTTCTGGAAATGTTTGGGGTAAAGGAGTTGGATTTTCCCCATTGTTTTTTCGGACGCATGGATTCCGTTGATCACGGAAGGGTTTAGATATTTCTTTAGGATGGACAAGAGTTCGTCAGTCGTATATTGTCGTTGTGTTATTTCGTGTCTGTGGTACGTTGGGAATGGAATATTGAATCGGTAAGCGCTCGATTCAGCCTCGCACAAGAATATCTGGTTTTTAAAAACATTGATTGGGGCTTCTACACTCTGTATCAGGTTGTGACTCGAGCTGTTAGCGCTGTGCTGGGTCGAAGTCACCGAGTGTATTTGATTGGTTATTGGGCCCCTGGACAAGGCATCAGCCACCGTATTTTCTTTTCCTGGCTTATAGGATATCTCATAGTTGTATTCTTCCAAATAAGCTTTCCATCTTTTTATTCTGGCATTACCATTCCAGTCACTTAGGGAATGTGTCAAAGGCTGGTGATCGGTGAATATTTTCACCTTTGATTTACCGTACAGGTAATTTTTGAGCTTTTTTAGGGCCCAGATTATAGCCAACATTTCCTTTTCATTAGTGGCATAATTCTCTTCAGCCTTTGAGAGGGTCCTCGATAAGAATGAGATGGGTCTATTATCTTGGGAGAGAACAGCTCCCACTGCGAAGTTAGAAGCATCTGTTGTCAGATGGAATTCCTTTTGGAAGTCCGGATAATGGAGGACAACATCGTTAGAAATCAGGCTGCTCTTCAATTTTCTGAAGGCATCCAGTGCTTCTTCATCGAGACTTATGGATTTTTTTGACGACAATTTTTTTGAAATGCGTCCATCCTCCCCTCTTAAAAGAGAGCTAAGTGGCTTTGCCAATTTAGCGTAGTTCTGTATGAACCTCCTATAATAGCCAGAAAGTCCCAAAAAAGATCTTAGATCTTTGAGTGTTCTTGGGCATGGAAAATTTGCTATGGCCTCCACCTTAGTGGGATTAGTCTCAATGCCTTTATCAGAGACGACGAAGCCAAGGAACTCAACTCTTTTCTTCATAAACTCGCATTTATCCAACTGACATTTCATATTGGCTTGTTGCAAGGTTCTGAAGATTTTATCGAGATTTCTGTAGTGTGACTCATCATCTTTGCTAAATATGATGATATCATCTATATAGATGAAGCATATTTTGCCAATGTGCTCGTGAAGGATATCGTCCAATGCGCGCTGGAATATTGCAGGCGCATTTTTTAAACCGAATGGGAGTCGTGTAAACTCATATTTTCCGTTGTTAATGGAGAAGGCGGTTTTTTCGATATCGGAATCCTTCAATGGGATTTGGTGAAATCCGCTTTTGAGATCGAGCACTGAAAATACTTTGTTGTCACCAAGTTGGTTTAGAACTTCATTTATTTCTGGGATAGGGTACCTGTCTGCGATCGTAACCTTATTCAACTTCCGGTAGTCGATCACCATTCTATATTTTTTCTCCCCAGAGGCATCTAGCTTTTTTGGTACAATCCACACAGGTGAATTGTACGGCGATCGTGATGGTCGAATAATGCCATCATTCAATAGCTCGGCTATTTGTTTATTCACCTCATCTTTTAGTGATATGGGATATTGATAGAATTTTGAGTACACCGGTGTATCTGAGGTTGTACGAATTTCTGCTTTCACGTTGGTTGTGTAGGTCAGTTTTTGGTTTGGGTCTGCGAAAAGTCTTTCGTAATGTTCAATCAGTTGGCCCAGTTCATTTTTCTGCTCTTTTCCCAGATGGTCTATTCTAGGAGCAATGGCGCTCACCGCCTCACAATTCTGTAATTTGATTTTAATCTTTTTTCCATTTCTCAGTGTCATCGTCAGTTCGTCCATGTCTAGTCTGGCTCCCATCTCTCTCATGCTGTCGTTTCCCAGCATTCCGTCAAATGTCTCCAATGAAGCCAATAGAAAGAATTTTGTTTCAATGTCTGTGTGTCCGAAAATGTTTGATTTTTTATGGTGTGTTATGTTTATGTCACCGCCTGGGGTGACTGCAGTAAATGATTTTTTGTTTGGTATCGCGTTTGACACCAGTTCTGGTTTAATGTAGTTTTTATTTGAGCCTGTGTCTATTAAAATTTTAAGTGTTCGTCCTCCCCTCATCCTACACTCGAAGTATGGAAGTGAGGAGTCTTCTAATCTAAAAAATTCAGCTCTGTGTCCCCCTGTCCATCATTGTCCGCATACTCAACAGTCCCATTGCAATATTCGTCTAACGTCATTTCAAATTCATTTAGCGCGTCATATTCATGTACTTGTTGTTCCCCTTCCACATCTGTCTGTATGTTAAAGTTTCTTTGTCTTTTCGACATGTCCGTAATATGACCGTCTGGCCGTTTGCCAGCATCGAAGTTGGGTCTATTCATGTAATTCACATTTCTTGACTGCATGCTTTGATCAACCTCCATTGGCACTGGCCTTGGTTGAGGTTTAGCACCGAACGGTCGAGGTGGAGCAATTGGTTGTTGTGGTCGGTATGTCAATGAATAATTATGCCGCGGTGCGGCGACTGGCTGATTCAAAGTATGTGCGGAATAGTATCTGGGCGCAGCATACTGCTGGCCGAAGCCGATGCCAGAAGAATTCATGGGCCGCGTATTCCGTGGGGGAATCGGTGGGGCTTGCCCAAAACCATAGCCACCAGCGAACTGAATGTTTCGGGGGGCCGGGATTGGTTTGTCATTCTGTCCCCTAAACCCTGTCTGCTGTCCTCTAGTGTTTGCATGATTACTTCTATAATTTTGGTTTTCTAACTTGAGACACAAGTGAAGAGCTGAAGGCAAATCTGTTGGCTCCTTTATTCCCAATAGTCGTGGCAGGTCTCCCCGCAATCCCCTTATAAAAGTGTCAAGTGCTTTGTCTCTATAAATTTTCATCATCAACTGTGCAGCCTCTCTGCTCAAACACATGCAGCCAACCTTATTTAAGATAAGCGACAGGTGTCTGTAGACTTGTTGATGGAATTCCTCAACAGACTGTTGGCTGCCTTGCACCAACATTGTCATCTGATACTCCAATGTGTTTATGTCACGTTTGTCGGCATAGTGGAGTGTGAGGCATCTAGAGATTGCTGTCCAATCTAAGGGAATGCTATAAGATTCTAATGCCATGTCGGCGTTGCCCACTATTTTGTTTCTAATGGTATGCAAAATACCATAGTACCTTGGAGTACCAACCTCTGGAGCATATGGGTCCATAATTCTATCAACACATTTTTTCCACGAACTGAACTCCAGGGGGTTGCCTGAGAATTCTCTTATGGACTTTACTATGTCCGGCACTCTGTCCAAGTCTCCCAAATTATTCCTGTATTCCTGTCCCACTACCTGGTCAATGGTGTCAGTGAAGTCAAATGAAGGATCTTCACTGCGTTTCAATGCGCTCGGCAACTTCCGATCTATCACCTGGCTAATCAATTCTGTCAACTGTTCGACACTGAAATTAATATGTTGCTGGCCTGCCTGAGTCGGTAATTCTTCTCTCTGGGGTCTTCCCTCTCTTGGGGGGTTGAAAATAGGGGGTCTTAACAAATTCCCTGAGTTAGACATGATCTTATGCTGATAATTTCTAGTAACAAGAACCAAATATCGTCAAGTGATTCGGAACCCGAATCTCAGATTATGCAAATTCCAAATACAATAGAAGGAACAACCTCTTCAAAAAAAAAAGAAGTATTGGAATTTTGTCTTTTATGGGCACTTCAATGATGAATTAATCGTGTGAGACAATACAAATTGGTGTGTAACTATGTGTGCGTATGTTTGTAATATTTACTTATTTTATCAAATGGTTAAAATTATTATTAGAATTATTATTTAGATTTCCTGTTGCTTGTTATTCTCCTTTCCTTTTCATAAAAATATATGTTTCTCTTACTTAATTTTGTTTCATGTAATATTTGTTATTATTGTTTGGTTATTTATTTCTTTCTTTTTTTTCGTTTCTTTAAGTCTTATCTTCTTTTAGAATAATATTTATTTTCTTTGATTTAACTTTCAAATGTAATTTTCTTATTTCTTTTATATTATTTTTTTTTTTCTTAAGGTTAACTTTCAAATGTAATTTCTATTGTTTTTTTTCCTTTTATTATTTTCTTATTTCTTTTATATTTATTTTTCCTTAACTTACAAAATGTTGGCTATGGCTACGCTCCCCGGTCTTTTGGAATTGATCCACTTTGGCCTTCTGTGTTTGGCCTACTACGGTTCCTAGGGACACTTCAATCGGGAGCTGCTCTGCGGACGTGCCTTACAGAGCTGTAGTCCACCGATGGAGACAGTCACGTCTCGTGGTTTTATTTGGGTTTTGGGTTTTTATCTGGCCTCACAACAGGTTGTGAGGGAGTCTTCCAGAATTTTCTTTCGCGCACAGTGTGATTCAGTTTACAGTTTGTATCACCACAATCACTTTTTTTCGCTTAGAAGTTCTCTTTATTTACCCGCGTTTAATCCAAGCGTACAGATTTTACCGTTTTACCGTTTTACCCTATTGCTTCTGATTATTTATTCACCCACGTTTTAATCGCAGCGTACAAGACGTTTTGCTGTATTGCTTTTGATTAATTTACGTACTCTTTTTTTTTATTTTCGTACTTGTGGGTCCCTGCTCGGGCGCCAGTTAAATTTCCCAGAGTTAATTTAACAAAGAAAACAATCAAACTCGACGTTGAATCATTTTTGCAACCACTTTATTTGAAGGTTGATTTTAGACTAATTTTACAATTTTATAATTTTGCCTACGTTCCCTAGCAATGCACTGTCAATCTCTTGCAGTGGCGTCGGCAGCGGGCATCAGCAGAGAAACTTTCACTATCGATCTCTTGCAGTGGCGCCGGCAGCGGTCGGCAGCGGGCGTTAGCAGAGAAGTGCACTGAAATTCTGCGTTGTGTTATTTAACTTATATATAAACATTCTATTTCTTGGGCATTGTCATTGCCCTTTGAAATATCATTGCTTCAAAACTGTTTCATCTTGTGCGTGATTTTGAGTTATATTTTTTGGCAAACAAAATTAATTGAATCAAGATAAATAACAATGGCAACAAACAATTCAGCAAGTTGTCCACAAGGTGACAAAATTCCTTTTCTCAAGAGTAAGGCAAATGCAATATTTGCTCGCTATCAAAAAATTGCAAGTGGCTTAAATATCGAGTCGGCCAGATTAACTGATGATGATGACCTTCAATTAAACCTGGATCTCGTCATGAAAACAGAGGCATCATTCATGCTAATCTACGACTCTTTAGAGGAGCTCGACGTTGATGAAATCGGAAGCCAACTGCGTGGTGATTTCGAAGACATTTTATTTGGCATGAGATCTGTTTTGCACAAGGAACTCAGAAGGCGCACGACTTCAGAAATCAGATGTTCAACAATGCATTCAGATCTGGAGACTGGGGCACCTACTGCACCTGTACACAGAAGGCCGCATGTGCCTCAGCTTAAGTTGCCAACCTTTAGTGGTGTTTCCACGGCGTACACGGACTTTATGTCGATGTTCTCCACTGTCATCGACAGAAACCCTACTCTGGCTGACATTGAAAAGTTGCAGCACCTAAAATCTTGCTTGAAAGGTCCCGCTTTGGATGCCGTTGGTGCACTAGAGGTCACAGATTCCATTTATTTAGTGCCTCTAGACTTCCTTGGTAAGCGTTACAATAATAGACGTCTTATTTTCGAGCTCATATATCGGAAATAATGAACCTGCCAAAGGTTAAACATCCGTCATCTATCAAACTCCGTAAGCTCTCTGATAAAATCAATTTACGTTTGCGAGCCCTCCAAAGCATCGGCACCTTAGAAGAGATATCCGGATGCACCCTTATCTACTGCCTACTGCAAAGGTTGAGCTTGAAACCCGGATATTATGGGAGAATACGGCATCATGTGACAAGCTACCCGTTTGCTGTGAGTTTGTCAAATTCTGGAAACACGATGCCCGAGATTTGAAGGCATAGAGCGCACTAGCGCTGCGCTTGGTGCCACGCCCCAGTCAGCAAAACCCAAAACTGCTAACAACCAGGTTAGAAAATCCTTCGTCGTTACTACTCCAGTCACAAATACGTGTTGCCCAGTCTGCAATGGTGCAGGCCTTGGAATTTTCAGCTGCCCGCCCCTAGCTCGTTTTCATGAAGTTAAAAAATTAGCTTTATGCATAAATTATCTCAAACCACTTGCAAATTTGTAAATTCCTGGCAAGAATTGAAACACGTCTTTGGATACATCTACAAATTTCTTCATCGTATCAGGCACCCAGGGCTGACTGTGGAAGATGTTCACGGAGGCATGCAACTTATAATTCGCTCCATTCAGATGATACAATTGGCGGAGGACTATAATGCATTACTTAACAGTCGACAAGTGAAACCATCTAGGTCAATTGCAACGCTTGCCAATTTTCTTGACGACTTTGGACTTTTACGGGTTGGTGGCAGGCTCAAGCATTCGTCGTTGGACTATGACGCTCAATATCCATTAATTCTGCTTCGTCAGCATCCAGTTACGCGCGCCATCATACTTTATTACAACCGACGCAACCTACACTCTGGACATCGTGCGTTACTTGCTTCCATTCGCCTGCAGTTTTGTCCCATTGGCGGTCGCAAAACAACTGCAAGCGCCGTTAGCAAATGCGTAACATGTTTTCGAGCCAAACCGCATATAGCTGCGCACATCATGGGTGATCTTCCTGAGGACCGCGTAACAATTTCGCACGCCTTCAAAATTACTGGTCTGGATTTTAGCGGCCCATTTTTCCATAAAAATGATGTTCGCAACAAGACACACATCAAGTGTTATATTTGCATATTTATTTGCTTCACAACAAGGACTGTCCACCTTGAACTGGTTCAGAATCTATCCACTTCGGCATTCCTTAATGCATGCGTCGTTTCATACTCACTCGTGGCAATCCATCCCGCATATGGTCGGACAACGCCACTAACTTTGTCGGCGCACGAAACGAGTTCAAGGATCTGAAGCAGTTGTTCCTGAACACATCTCACCAAACGGCAGTCCATGACTTTTGTTTGACTGACAACATTGAATGGCGATTCATTCCTCATCACTTTGGAGGCCTTTGGGAGGCGGCTGTGAAAACAGCTAAGCATCATTTTCATCGAACTGTTGGCGCTGATGATCTCCGCACCCTCGTTTGCCACATCGCGGCAATAGTTAACTCAAGACCTCTAGTTCCTCTTTCAGAACATCCTGGCAATCTTGACGTTTTGACACCGGCGCATTTCTTAGGCACTGCGCCTCTCGCCCTCTTTCCCGAGCCTGATCTGACCAACTTAAATATCAATCGTTTGGATCGTTGGCAACGCATCGCCTATTACCAGCAAATATTCTGGTCCCGATGGAAGGAGGAGTATCTAACGCTCCTCCAACAACGCTCCAAGTTGCGGACACCGAGGACTAACATTCAAATTGACGATATAGTCCTGGTAAAGAAGGGAAATTTGCCCCTCCTCAAATGGACATTAGCTCGTGTTGTCAACTTGATTGCTGGACAACGTCCAAGACAACGTTGCAAGAGTAGCTGTCCTCAAGACATTTACTGGAGTTATCAATCGAACCATTGCAAGGCTGTGCGTTCTGTCCAAACAGGATGATGTTGAAAGCCCGTGTCTTCCAACGGCACACAAATGCAAATTCTTTTAGTTTCTTTAATTTGTAAATTGCTCTACGCAGCAATATTTAGACTTAACACCCTCCTCTTTGTGCTACATTCGCCTCTGTCGCCAGTGCAGCACATTTATTGTAAATTTCTTCGCCCCTTTTGCCTTCGGCATTTAAAGGTTAGTTGATAATGACATTTCGGTTAAAGCGGTACGTTTTGAAAAAAATCATTCGCATAATAAAAAATTCGGAATTCATAGCTAATGAAAAAGCTAATTGGGTCAACAGCCATGTCTTACTGTCATATGGAAGTGTGGACTTTTTTTTTTTAATTGTTTGCTTGATCTTTTCTTGAAGGCGCTCGTTTAGTAGAGTGGCCAGCACATTGTAGCTAGTGTTGAGAAGTGTGATTCCTCTACAAGTTCTACAGTCACTAAGGTCCCCTTTCTTGGCGAGCTTTACAATGATTCCGCTCTTCCAAGAGTCTAGTACCGTCCAGCTCTCTCTTTTGCTGGAGAAGTGCAGGTGCAACGTTTCACCCATCATCCGGGTATCTATCACCTTATACAAGTTCAGCTGGTATGTTGTCTTCTCCAGCAGCCCTATTCTTCTACAGATGGAAGCGAAGACGCTATCCCGCTTAATGGAGCAACGTTTCGGAAGTCTGTGGTCACAGTTGCTATCGTGGTATCTCCGATTATGTACGTCATCATTGGTTGCCTGCTAAATCTCTAATAGGTTGCGTGATTGTTTCTCCATCTGATCAGGTCACACATCCTTTCATCTCACAGTCGGTCCTCTTGCTCTGTTGTGTGAAAAGCATTTGTTCCGAGATGGTCCTTAGTGTCCTGCGTGTGTTCTCATCTTCTTTTGGTATTAGCTGTTTTCGCAGTGTGTATGAAATCCTTGCAGACAGGTTGTTGTTCCTCAGTAGGTGCAGATTTAGATGGGTACGGTATTGGCTATTGGCAACGATCCTTGAATGGTTGCGGTTCAATATTATTGAAAGTTCTCCAATGACCAGCTCGCGATCGCTACCTATAGGTGCTACCCTTTTATTTCCCACGTTGAGCATCGACTGCCTCCATTTTTTGCTGATGCATATGTGGTCGATCTGATTTCGCGTGTTTCCATTTGGAGATGTGCAGGACTAGATTGCTATTGGCTGTTGTTATTTCCCCACAGCCAGGTCACCTGGCTTGTTAAATGGCATTGTGCAATGGATAAATGATTTCTTATTAAGTAGAAAAGCAGTTTTAACAGGAATGTTAAGATGATGGTGCTCTTGCCATGAGTGAGATTTGTGCCCAAGCTACGAGGCATTGCTACGACAAAATGCTCAAATGATATTGGTAAACTTGTCAACAGCAATACCATTTTAACTATTTTAATATGGAGCAACTGAGAAGGCTTCACATTTAGTATAATACAGGCCCGAGCCATTTTATCAATTTTCTCCCACTTTAGGGACGCAGGCGGTTCTTCGGGCTTAACAATGTCCCAGAGGTCTGACGTGATCAACACACTCTCCATGGCCAAACTTTGTAGCTTCTGCTCTTAGTTTGTCGATATGAAAAGATAATCTCATTATTGCGCGATTAATAGCCGAATCACAAATAACAATTACTTGTCCAAATTTCAATTCCTTTTGACACGACACGAGGGAACTTGGCTATAACCTATTTAATTTGTGCGCGCTGCGTCTTTATGATTATTATTATTAGCAATTTGTGACTGACTTCATATTATACAAAGTATTCTGCACACAGGCAGACAAATTAAAGTACAATGGGATTATCGACAATTAGGCACTTAAGCTTGTCAGCAATGTTCCTATACATCTTGCTATACGTAATGGTGCTCACAGGCAACAGCTGTCAAACTATGCATCATGCGTTGTACTGCATGTATACATATTAATATTTCCGACAATAATTAACTAGTTAATACTGTTTATAATTTATCCCATTAAAACCGGAGAATTTAAAAAAATTTTCAATTGCCTACAATTTTGTGTGGTAAACTATGTTAAAACAGAAACTTGTTATAAACAGTTTCAGTGAGTTTGCCACAGGCAGCAACAAACGCCGCTTGAAGCAAGTTTTTCTAAATTTATACTATACTGTAACGAACTTAATAATAGTTAGATAATTTAACGTTGCACAGCATTCTTGTCACAGCAAATTTATATTCGCTGAGAAACTGTGATTAACAATGAGTATCGTATGCGATTTTTTTTTATTCTTCGCTCACTACGTACTTATTATATAATGTGCCTATTTTCTGACTTTGTGTCCTGACACAAACCCTTACGCGCTCAAGCCCTGAACCTATCGAGTGTGGGGTAAAGGATGCATTCGCGCCCACCCTTTAAGTTGAAGTATTTATGCTCTACCTTTGGTTTTCAGCCCGTGATATTGATCTGATTGACATGCGTCGAGTCTTATGAAAAGGACCGACTACCCATGGATTCGCTGTTATTGGTTCTGCTTCCGTTGTTGTATATTGCGGTAATGGACGGTTTGGAAGTTCTTGCTCTTGGAAGAGCAGCTTCGAATTTACCGCTAGCGAATCCAGAGTTTGCTGCTTATGTCATTACTCTTGTTGTTTCCGAAACTACTCCCAAGGCACCCCTTATACGGGTTACTGACTTGATTTACTTAAGCTAGCCATTTCAAGCCATTTCATTTCTCATTTCAAATTGGAAAGGATTTCAGAATTCTTACCAACCGAAAAAAATATCTTTCCAACGCTTTTATGGACTATGTGAATGTTCTTTTTAAAGACTATAAATGGGCACCAGGTAGCACAAAATTAATCTTGTAAAAATGTAAGACTTGAGATACTGGCACGGATTGTAATATTCTATTTAATAATTTCTTAAATAAGCGCATACTAAGAAAATCAGCCTCACACGCAAATTCAGTACTCGAAAATTTAAATTTCGCGCCTCAACCACGATTGTCTTTGCATGAGATGCGCTAAACTTCCAAAACCTTGCGTCTTAAGAGAGAAAATTCGTCTCTTCTAAATATTTTAATACTCTTTTATATTACCCTCTAAATTATCCCTAACATTCCTCTTCTTTAGAACACGATAATCAGTACACAGTCGGTTATCTAAGCCGTTCTTTATAGTTGGTACCACAATTTCTTTCTTTTTCGGAAGCTTTATTTTTTTTTTCAAGCATGACATTGAACGATTTTCAATGTCCTATGTCTAGCGGCGTAGGAGTAAATCTATTGAGGGCAGTGGGGAAGTGCATCGCTTATATTAATTATAGATTTGTTAATTAGTACTCCACGAATGATTTTACTTTCATACTATATAATTTATTACTTTTTAGCACACTGGTGGCACTGATAGACCAGCCAAGTTTTGAATGAAAAGTGGCTTAGCTACAAATTACAAAGCCTTATTACGGGCTAATAGGGAAGATAATGCATAAGATTAAAACCCATTAGTGGGAGCGTACTCGCCTCTAAACCACAAGGTCAGTTGTTTCATTTCACTCTGCAGCACGGTATCTTTTATTGGCTATAAACTGTAGGTCCCTATTATCTTAGACCAGCTACTAATTAAGATATTCATACTCCGCCTTTGGAGCGATGACTATAGTCAAGGGGAATAAAAAAATTCCATAGTATCCCAATGCGAAAATGCACAAGTCATCTTCTAAAATGTACTCAAAATTCAAAATCCCATAACAGATATATTCGATAAATCAGAAATATCGAATTGGCGATTTTCATTTGGAATATGGAACAGAAACACAAAATGCTTGTCTGGCAAGTGCATAAAAATATATATGTAAATGGTAAATGTTTATGAAAACAATTATTGGGTGTCTAAGATAAAAAAAATAATTGCATATTATAATGATGTAAAAATAAAAAAAGCTTGTGTCTAAATAAAAGATTGAAAATTGATTAAAATCAAAATCATGTTCATATATTTTCAAGTACAATGCTCTGCCATATAAATTCGAAAAATTTATTGCACTGTTATTGATCGGTAAAACATAAAGGAATTGGTATATTTAACTATATATACAAGGGTAGGTACGAAGAGAAAAAATATATTTGTATAATATATGTACGTTTGTATGTACATATGCAGGCTTACAATATGTATGTATCTACATGTGCAATTTACGTGTACATACATATATTAGGGCTGCATTGGTATGTACACTTTTATAGTACGCAAATGCATATTCTTATAAATACATACTAATGTACACACTCATCATATCATAGCAAAAAAAGTACTTTTTTTGTTGTGTATTTCAGTGTTTTCTTAAAAGACAGCTATCGGTAGACGATATAATAAGCAAGAGCCGGAAAATGTTGCGACGGTAAAAAATCAATATGTTCTTGATTCTGGTTGCGCATTACCCAAATATGTAAGTAATAGTAGATACATACATAACTACACACTCACACACACGCAAACGAACCATAGTTCTTTTTGGAGACTTAAAGTTATTTAACATGTAAACAAATGTAATTTATACAATTTAATGTATTCATATGTATATGTGAGTTCATATTTTATGTCCGAATTAAAAACATGAATGATACGTGTACATATGTACTTTACTTTTGATTCGAGCACAAGGCTTGCTAACCATCATATCACCATGGCATTTTAAAAGCACAAACAGCATTCGGATTTATTAAATTTGGTAAATTGGCTGCCGCTCTGTGTCAACCGTGTTTACGCTTTATAGGGGGTTGGGCCAATGCATTTTGTTGTGATATAAAATGTTTAAATCCCTGTTAAAAATGAAAGGCGTAATAAGCTTAGTTAACGCCGGTATGCTTTTTCGCCGTGTAAACAAATAATTTTTACAGATCGCATGTAGAGATACATAGATACATACATCATATAAAGGTTGTTAAATTTTAACACGCAACTAACTTTGCAATGAAATAATTTAATATGAATTTTGATAAAGTAATATTCCTTTTTTTAGTTTTTATTATTAATTCAGGGGTACAATTAAGCCCAGTTGATGTTATAATTGAATTGAAGCTAGGATAATATAATATAAAACCAATACGTAAACCTAGCAGTATGGATGAATATTTTATAGATATGTATTTATGTATGCACAGTCTGACATCTGGGGCTGGCTAGGAACTTGGATTGGAGTTTGAAACAAAGTAGTATAAAAGTTTAAACGTTTCTTAACGAAAGGTGCCTAAAAAGATATCAATTTAAAAGTGGAGGTTTATAGTTCGAGACTGGTTAAAGATGCTCGATTTGGCAAACCAAGATAAGTTAAGATAGAGAAGGAGATGGATTAAATATAATAAGATTTTTATAGTTACCGCATAAGTCGCGAAGAGAATCGCGCAATGCATAGATCCAATATACAAAATGGAAGTGGAAAAATGAATCAAAAACTTTTATTTAGAGAAGGTAATTTTTTAAGGCGAAGTCGACAAGAATAGGACGGCAATCGAATGTTAGGATCCCAAATTAAACCCCGAAAAGCCAAAATTTAAAAATTCTGCTCGAAACGCAGGTGCAATATTGTAGAATTGGGTGGGCGAGTTTGGTTGTATAAAGGTCTTTAAAATTTTTGGGTAATAATTACAAAAAACACCTCTTAGCTTTATTTACAATATTGTAAATATGAATATTGAAGATAATTGTTATTAAAGTTAGTTTCAAAAGCGAAGTTGATGCAGAAATCAACTGGAACTAGTTAAAACTATATATGGTTTTTTTTTGTTTTAGAAAATCATCTATTAGGCCAAATCAATTAGTACACTGATATAGGCGGAGAGGTATGTTAAGGTTAACTGGGTAACCAAGATTGTTAATTTAGTATTATTTCCATAAATAATACAATTTACTACCGCTGATGAGTTTATATGAAAAAAGTTATCATGGGAAATAATACCTTGTACCATATAATACAAAGGGTCGTTTGAGTTTGTGCAAGCCGAAGAGATATGTTACATTCAGATGTAAAGACCCGTATGACTATAGAAGTTTATATAACCGTATATCTTAGCTTATAAATTCGTTACTTTATACATTACTAAGATTGATCAAAAGAGTTTGACTATTGAAGCTAGGATAATATAATATAAAACCAATACGTAAACCTAGCAGTATGGATGAACTTATATATCATTTAGTTGCAACCAAATTGGAATAGAAGTGTCTTAATATTCTCAATCAATGCGTCCAGCTTGATTAAATCGTTTCACATTATCGCACTCACCTTCTTGGCAAAAAAAATCTATGGTAAGACTTATATTTTGCGCCATTTTTTAACATATTAACAGTAAAATATTATTTTAAAAATATATAAAGATGACTTTGTCATACAAACTCATTGGCTGTGTTAAATTTACTGTAGTATCAAAAATTTTACCGAGATTTTTTTGAAGCTTACAATTTAAAACATTCTTGACCTTTCAATTTTAAAAGTTCAGCAATATACTTTGTATATTTACTTTAACTTTAATTTTGACACCATAATCGTAGTCCGACATTTGAACAATTCCAAAATTATATGAGTTTGTTATAATGCATAATGCATATGCACATAATCTTTCCAAGAAATAAATTTTCAAAGTAGAATATTAGAAATATTTGTTTGTAGCTTTAAATTAAAATTATATTTTATCCTACAAGTTGCCTTTCATAAATACATTGTTATACGGCGACATACCGACATATAAGATGCCACACCCCTAATTATGTATATACATTTTTATCTTTTTTTTTCGTATCTTTCCATTGTTTAGTGAAAAATTGAAATAAAATGAATCCTTCACAAAATTTAAATATGGAGTCATCATCAATGCCAGATGGTCAACTACAAACTCAATACGCTTCATTTAATAATTATGACCAATACACTGCAGCAGGTTACTCGAACTCACCAATTTATATAACACAAACGGCAGGAATTAATGCTGTTTCGCAGGGTGGTCCTAATCACCCCATAACTGGAGCGTCAAATCCAATAGATCCCACTTCTCAGGAAGTTAACATCCAAGGCATTGACAATCACACATTGGCCCCAACTGTGAGATACATTCAAGCTTCTCAATTTGATGAAGGCCCGGATTATGGTATATCTGGTGTGTCTGTTCCACACTGCACTGGCGATCCTCATTTTCCAGATGAGACTGTAGTACCATATGGCTACACAACTGAAGCAAGTTATGGAATGTCTGGTGTGGGCGCACCTATGAAACCGTTTGTGGCAAGACCTTTTGATGACAACCTTAATGGAACGGAATTGGCTAATGATACACTATGCAGGTCATTTGGAGGACAACCCGACTTCAAAATAGCACAATTTTCTATGAGTTCATTGAGCGCTGTGCCTTCAAGAATCGGTGAGAAGGAACAGTTCATAGGAGGATCTGATAGTGACATTTGTTCAGCTATGCGTTGGCGTGATCCAAACCTCTCCGAAGTAATAAGTTTCTTAAATAGTCCCAACAATGCTATAAAAGCAAATGCTGCAGCATACTTGCAACATCTATGTTATATGGACGATCCCAATAAACAACGCACTAGAACGTTGGGCGGAATACCACCACTTATTAGACTATTATCATATGACACTCCTGAAATTCATAAGTAAGTCCAATGGAAAGAGTAAATTTTACTAAAATTAAGAAAATTAGATAAAGCTAGGCGGTAGGGCCTCCAATACTTACATATATATATATTTGGTAGAACGCGTCAAAAATCTTTTTTATTTACGCATTAAGATGGATAACCAAAGATAATCTATTATATCAGGGCATGAGGGTACTTCAGTGTATCGTATTATCGACTAGAAATTAAAAATAAATACTACAAGATATTGGCGGCCATAATTGTATCTTTCTAAGGAACTCATTTTTTCTAGTTTTTGTCATTGGTTTCTGACTGCTTGCTTCTATTGCCACTTTAACCCTAGATTTTATGCCAAGCTTTTAACAGTTTTATTTTAGAAGTTTTGTTTATTGTATTGCAGCTCTCCAAAACTTAACTTCGGCTTGTATTTGACGAGACATTTTTTATTTTTTTCGGCTCGACACCCGGCAACTAGACTCCTATATTCTATATAATATATAGCCCAGATGACTATTATATAAACGATGCTAAAGTCGATCTTTCTCAATATAATTTCACAAAAACAATACATGACTTTGCATTAGGACGCATCTGAAGTTTGGTTATGGTTTTATTCCTATGACTTCATTTTCATGATGGGTATAATTCCGTTTTTCTAATTGATCGATTTGCTAAAAAAATTAAATAGATAATATTTTTTCCAACTTTAAATATTTGTGTGGCCCATATCCAGTTAAGTTTATAGGAAGTTCATCCTTTTCTTTGAATTACTCATTGGATTGTAGTTGCATACGGTTTCGTGAATGTTAATAATAATTGTTTTACCTCAGAAAATAATTGTTTTGCCAAACAAAAATTTGCTACATGAATATATTTTTTTTTAGAAACGCTTGTGGGGCTTTGCGTAATTTATCATATGGCAGACAAAATGACGAAAATAAACGTTGCATCAAAAATGCTAATGGGATTCCGGCATTAGTTCACCTTCTCTGTCGATCACAGGAATCAGAGGTGAAAGAGTTGGTAACTGGTATATTATGGAACATGTCTTCGTGTGAGGACATAAAACGTTCAATTATTGATGATGCATTGGATGCGATTGTGTGCAATGTAATAAAGCCCCATTCCGGTTGGGATCCCGTTTGCTGTGGTGAGACCTGCTTCTCGACAGTTTTTCGTAACGCCTCTGGAGTGTTACGAAATGTAAGTTCAGCCGGTGAACATGCTAGAGGTTGTCTTCGGAGCTGCGAACACTTGGTTGAATGTCTACTGTATGTTGTACGGACGGCTATCGAAAAAAATAATATTGGAAACAAAACTGTTGAAAACTGCGTTTGTATACTTCGAAACCTCTCGTATAGATGTCAAGAAGTCGAAGATCCAAATTACGATAAGCAACCCATTATAACTCAAGAAAGAGTTATTCCGTCTTCTTCTAAAGGTAATTGAGTAGGATAAATTTTTATTTGAATATTTTATATAATATTTCTTATATTTAGGTGAACATTTAGGTTGTTTTGGAACCAGCAAAAAGAAGAAAGAACAAGCCCAAAATGAGGCGCAACAGGATTACGTATTCCCAACAGAGTATTCTAAAAACTCGGGAGTAAATAATCAAATTAACAAAAGTTATGATCAAATATGGCAGCCAGAAGTTGTGCAATACTATTTGTCTTTGTTACAAAGTTGTTCAAATCCTGAAACTCTTGAAGCTGCTGCTGGCGCAATACAAAATTTGTCAGCTTGTTATTGGCAGCCCAGTGTTGACATACGTGCGACTGTAAGAAAAGAAAAAGGTCTGCCCATACTTGTAGAGTTATTGCGAATGGAAGTCGATCGCGTTGTTTGCGCGGTTGCCACTGCGCTCCGAAATCTTGCAATTGATCAACGAAATAAGGAACTAATTGGTAAATACGCAATGCGTGATTTGGTTCAAAAATTACCTTCAGGTAACGCTCAGCATGATCAAAATACTTCGGATGACACGATTACAGCAGTTTTAGCCACAATAAACGAAGTTATTAAAAAGAATCCAGAATTTTCGCGGTCGCTTTTAGACGCTGGCGGAGTTGATCGCTTAATGAATATTACAAAACGAAAAGAAAAGTACACAAACTGTGTAATTAAATTTGCTAGTCAGGTTTTGTACACAATGTGGCAGCACCACGAACTTCGTGATGTTTACAAAAAGAACGGCTGGAAGGAGCAAGATTTCATAAATAAAAACTTTACCGCTCATAGTACACCCCCGAATTCCCCAAATAACGCAAACAACACTTTAAACAGACCAATGGCATCACAAGGGCGTACACGTTATGAGGATAGAACAATTCAACGCGTTTCAAATTCTTCACATAGGAATAAAGATTCAGTTGAAACTGTTATGCCTAATAATGATTCAGTAATGCTATCAGAAATGGTTCGAAAACAATTATAAGACGTATAACTATCAAAAATTTGTTATGTTTTTTTTTTATTGAAATGGGTATTAAAACGACAAACAATTTAAGAAAAATCATTTTATCTGACGTTGTGTGGAAACCCTTTATTTTCTTAATTTGTTTAAACAGAATGAATGCATTTCAGGTAATGGTTATTCAAAAAGTACATTTCTTACAAAAAAGAAAGAACATTTGTTTCAGAAGTAATTCTACTGTAAAGCGACAAAAGGAAAACGTGTCTCAGATGTCAAGTTACATTTTAAAGTAGAAAAAATTCAAGAAACATGTAATTTTTCCGATGAATTTATTTCAATATCGATTTTAAGATTTAACCCTGCTGAAAACGTATTAAATTTATAAGAAATCGCTTAAATTTTATAAATAAGAACATAAACCACAATTGTTTGTATAATACAAATAAATATTTATGCTGCATGTGTGTGCAAGAATAATTTAACAATAGATTAGCTGCAAAAAAAAAATTAATTATTTTTATCTGTATATTGTGTAATCAAGTACACATTTGCATTTTAAATTATGAATATAAATGAAAGCTATATAAAGTCAAATAAAAGCACAACAGTGAAATCTACCACTAATGTAAAAATTGATTGTCTTTAACCATCCTTAGCATCACAAAATGCGCTGCTTTTGTGTTTTTAAGTTTTACATTTTTACTTAATTAATATTTAAAATTTTTACTTTAATTTTTGGTTGATTTCAATGCGTAGGTTTCTTAAAATGTGTATTGCTTCCTTGAATTTATCAAAATTGTTACACATTTAAGATTAACTACGAAATGTAAACATTTCACATCCAACTGAACTCGCGCCTAATTTTATAATGTTAACATCACATAATAGAAAAAGTTAGTCTTTGATTACTTATTGAGCTAAAACGAAGACGGTAAGTTAAAAATTTACCAGGTTGACTTCATATTTTTTATTGATGTCAGTTGAAAGAGTTGAGAGGTCACAGTGTAAAATTCCAACACTTGCAACTGGTGACTGGAAAGGATAAGAATTGTGGCGTGTGATTATATAGTTGCAGGGTTCTGTACTTAAAGTTTATTGAATGCAATGCTGTTTTGAGTTCAGAAAAGGTAACGACTATTTAAGCAGCAAATGCTTAAATAAAACGCCAAGAATTGCAATGCTTATAACCCAAAATTATAAGAATTGCATCATAACTAGTTTTTTTTCCACGAAAACGCAAGATGACAGGAAATGGGGCAGTTCCTAAACCATGTGGAGCCAGAGCCACTCAATTCCAGAAAATTATCATCGAATTAAACAGCATTTTACAGAACTCAGGATCATAGTTCAAGAATGACATAAATCGTAGTTTTCAATGCTAAAATTTACTTTGAATGATAACTTAGATAATCAATCGGCATTTCGAAGTACTTGGCATTATAGCATTTGTGAATTATTAGTGTAAAGTGCCATTTGAAGCCTGCTAAGAAAAGGAAAAAAAAGTTATCAAATTTTTCCTAATTCTGGTTTGGAGTTCAAATTTGACATTGCCTTTACAAAAACGAAATATTTGGACACATTCTTTCAATGTTTTCCGTGCGCGTTAGCGTTCTATTGTAAATTATTTATACGGTCGAAATCTCACCAGTTAGTAGCGAACGTTGCAAAAACAAAACCCAACTAAATTAAGTGCTTTAAACTTCACTGAGCTACAAAATATACCATTTAACGCATCACATTAGAAAAACCAGCAAAGCCAACAATATAATTAACAAGGATATAAGTGCAACATCTAACTATTTGTATAGCTTTGATTTCGAGAATTACTATAAAATGATGACTTTATAGCATTTTATGCTCCATCAGCTGAGATTTCATCTGCAGGGGCCCTTAATAATATGAAACACAATGCATAAAATGCAGTTTATTCAACATTATGGGAACTTTCCGTATGGCACCAGAATTACTGCATGTGCTGCGCCATTATAGACTTTTCAACCCTGATTTCGTTCTTAGCTGCATTCATCAGGATCACGTCTGCGATGTTTGCACCTGGCTATCTGACGCCATATTCCTTGCGCTGAGCAAGTAACCGATAGTCTTCTTATTTACCACGTTTTATATCCACGATCAGTAGCTACAATTAATTGTACGATTAATGTCACGACCCACAACATCTCACGGAGAAACATAAATCAGTCAATTTACTATATATTATACTTTAGCTATTTCATGCTCTTCGCACGCTTCTTTTATGAGACATACCTATCGCCGGATAAATAAAAAATAAAAATAGTCGTGGCATGGCGGCCTCTCTGATGGCACAAAATACCGCCAAGCTATCAACTGCTTCAGGAGAGGACAGTCTATTGAGCAGAAAATTTCTGCCTATAGTCTATACCGGTGCTACCTACTTGCGCAGGACGAAGGAGTAGTACTATATACTATACTAATGATTAGGGGTGGGAAAATGTTTTTAATTTTAACAGCGCAAGGAAGTAGACACAGTCATACAAATCACACAGAGACAGTTGCCGAGGGAGCGAAAACGTTTTGAAAAAAGTTTTTTTAATAAAACAATCAGCATCGTCAGGTCTTGCAAGAAAATTTATTTTGAGAAAATGTTTGTAACTTGTCGTGTCGAACTGTAACTCCCGAATTAAGTTTTAATGTTTTAAACAACCAAAATTATAATAAGCTAACATTTCATTGAACACTGATTGATGCAAGTTGCTACGTTCTTAATTAAGTTTAAGTTATAAAAATATTAATCGCTTTAGTTAAAAAGCACGATATATAGGATATATATAGGCTCTCTATTAGGAAAGCAGTGAGTGGGGCACGGTGGACTCCGTCTGATCGCCTAGGAGATAAGCAGAGTACCGTTCCGTTTACCATAGTATGTGTTTGGGCGGGAATTTTAGAACTTGTCGTCACTTTCAGACCAGCAGCTAAACCAGGGTCAGTCAGTGAGATCAGATGAGTCTATCAGTTAGAACTGTCAGAGAGTGAATAATCAATCAATCAGCCTGTGATTGTGTACGGGTTTAGCGCAATATCGAAGCGACACTGGACCAACATGGGATCACGGCGGTCGTGTCAGGTAAGGCATGTGGCGTTAGAGTTTGTGCGGCATTCAGACACTGTATACGGTGTATGCGTTGATATGCTCGGGCCGACCCAGGACAGTAGCGGAAGTGAGCCATATATAAAACTACGTAGGCGGATGTCCGGACAGCAAGCGCGCCAGAGCTTACCCAGAAGTGGACACCAGGAGAGGTTTCAAAATACTAAGTAAGGCATAATTTGTTTTAAGTGTTCTTAATATTAGACGGGAAAAAAATAAAAGAATAATAGAAAACCAACACGACAACGCTTATTATTTATTACAAACCAAAAGTTCGTTACAATAGTCCCCAAAAAGTAACATCATGCGCTAGATTTGGTATCTTTGCCATAAAATTGCTCGTTGTAGAACTATAAATGCCAAATTTAAAATTAATTAACGTACATTTTATTTACTATCGCATGTTTAATTATCATTTTTGTCACTTTTTTTTTGTTTAAACATAGAAAGAGGATCATTTTTGTAGCGTGCAAATATTTCACTTTTAAAAATATCAAATTTTTTTCTATTTGCATTGTTTTGCTGTTCACGCCAAGCAGGCCGAGCTTGCTTCCGTTGAAGTCCCCAATGACAAGTAAACACAGGGGACAGGACGAAAAATTTGTATCCCGCTACATACATTTCATAAACCTGAAAATAAACAATGTAAACGTAATGCGCTTTAAGAAATAGGATCTTTCTTATATGTATTATAAACATTTTACATATCCTGGGGATAGCCCCAAGTTAAGTATGTTGTAGGATTTGACCAAAATATTATAGTAACGAAACACAAACGCCTGATTTAAAAAAAATATCCAATGCAGGTACGGATGGAGCCATTAAGATTTATAACTTTCATATTTATGCACCGAAATAGCAAACCCAAAATATTAAAAACTTATGCAAGTTATTAATTATCTCGAAAAAACTGTCATCCTTTAAATGAACAATTATTTTTAAGATTTGTACTTTTAAAATAATTGTATTTTTTGCTGAGGGATTTTGATATTTATCGTACAAAGTGACAATTTCTGTTTTAAAGTTATTAAATCAAAATCTATACAAAATATTTTAAATATTTCGTTCACTTTGTGGTATTGATACTCATATAAACACAAAAACAAAAATTTGGCGTATGTTAACATCAGGCGATATATTTATAAACCAAATTAAGCGAAGAAATAAAAGTATTTTAGAAAAAAATTTAGAACTTAAAAAGAAAAATTAAAATGCCAAAGTTGATTAAAAATTTTGAAAGCAAAAATAAAATGTTTTTTTTACTTTTTAGAATCTTTCATATGTTTAATTTGGATAAGACAAAAAGAAACAAATTATTTATCTCTTTAACTGTTTATTTTTAAGGTGGCCTAATACAGATATAAAACTTAATTTTGGTTAGATTAATGCTTATCAACTTTATTATTTATGCGTTCGTACAGTCACCTCTAGACATCTGTGATATATCCTTTTGGGTATTACAAACATTTTCCTCCCCATTGACACCGCTGAATGATAAAATATAATTAATTACCTGTGAGTTTCTAGTGAACCCGTATCCTGTAAACCGTTCATCATGGGCTGGTGCATCATCTTTGGCTATGTAAAATGGCTCGTAAAGAAATTCAAAATTTGTTACTGTGTGGCTTATGCTGACGGATGATTCGTTCAAATTTCTTTTTGATAACCACCTAACAAATATATATAAATGGTTAAGTCATCCGAAAAATAATGTCTGACAAACAATAGTATAAAAATGTGCGTAAGAAAATGCATGCAAAAATATTTCGGAACGGAGAATGAAAGACTCCACATATTGTTTAATTAACTAGATTTTACCGTCACTGAGATCTAGTCCTTCATACTGACAGTTATGTCAACATTTTTTCAAAGTGATCATACAATTTTACTAAATCGAAAATATCCTTGGATATAATTCATATCAAAAAATGTTTAATACGAAACACCACTGCGATTTCAGTAAATATACAATATTTGATAAAAAGAAACCAAAGAACTTTTTAAAAAACGTTTTTTGCACAAAATTCGTCGTCAAATATATCGTGACAAAATTTGGCTTCCAAAAGTCTCCCACTTTATGAGCGAATAATCCTTTAAAGGGTTTGGATATAATCATGGTGAATTTAAAACAAATAATTTTAAGGCTAAATTCGTAAAGAATATATAAAGCATAAATCAAAGTACATAACCTATTATTCAAATCTTCTTATTTTTATCTATAAATATTTATTTTGAAACCCATACATAATGTATCCGTTGTTGTTTGTTGATTGATCAAACTTAATTTATAATATATATACTAAGCTAAAGGGGTTCTTACATTAATTAGGTGGGGAACCAAATAATTTAATTACCCTCATACAATCAAACTGTTGTATGTTGCACTCGTCCGTCTAATTCTGGAAATTGATACTGCGTTTTTAGACCACAATACTTATCAGAAATTCATTTTGCTCTTATGAGTTAAAATTTTTGTAGACTTCGCCTTAAAAAATTACCTTCTCTAATTGATCGTAAAACATACCACGGCGTTATTTTTTCTGCATTAGCTCGGGCTCAGTGACTCAAACGCTCTTTTTTGTCATTCTATCAAGAGAAACTTGTAATTTTCACTACGCTACCATTTTGTAAACCCAATTAGGTTTGCACAATCCATTTAGCATCTTATGTGCAAACTATAATAATCTTTACGGTTTCTTATCTTAGGAACGGTCAATTCAATTCAATCTCTTTATCTAGACTAATCCTGATTCGCCAAATCGAGCATTTTTGACCAATTAAGAATTATGAAACCCCAATTTGGTGAATGGTGATCTTTAAGGCATCTTTAGTTAAGATTTGTTTATTCCTTTATGCTACTTCCTGTTTCTAACTTTTACCTTGTAAATTTAGGTTCCTAGACAATCTCAGATGTGAGGCGGTTCATATCTATATAAAATTCACCCATCATTTAGGGATACTAACTAGTTTTACATAGTATTATTATTTTCCTTGCTTGAGTTTAATATTTCCAAAATAAAATAATAATTATATGGTCATGTATTTATATGTATCCCTAAATAATAAATTAATAAATAATTATTATATTACTTCGAAAAAAAAAAACAAACTTAAATTATACATAATCAGACATAATTACTTACTTGGTAAAGTTTGTAGCATATTGATTATATATAAACACTTTTTCGTGAAATGGTCTAGCCAATCCTTTTTTAATTAATCTAATCAGATTGTCTTTGGACTGGGGAAATTGAGCGCGAATGTCAATTTCAAATGTTGGTATCACATAGGCGCAACTGCCCGCACATTGAACATTTTTAAAGAAGTTGTTAAGCAATGGCACACTATTTTTGCTCGGTATAACATCAATGTCTGTAAGAAATACAAATTTCGTTTGACAACCCTTACGCGCTAGGTTACGCATATGATTTTGAGGGTAAACATTTTTTATACGCCATTGCAATGTTTTGGAGGTACGAAATTTTAGTAACACTCTCAAAGTTTTTTCGGGAAACTGACAACTAAATTTACTTCTTGCTAACAGCGATATGGCCGTCTCTGATATTATAGGTAAGTTTTCATATTCCCGTGGAATTATTATATGAAAGGTAGCATTCAGTCGTATATTCGGAAAGCAAAGACGTAAGTACGTAACGTAGTATTGTATAGCAATATATTCCTCGTTGCTTGCAGAGAACAATGCAATAGACATAGGACCATTCCAGTTTGCCGCAACTTGTGGTAAGGAATAAAGCCTTTCTACTGAGCTTTGTGTTGCGAGACAAACAAAGCTTCTTTCTGATGAGTCTGAATACTGGTCTCCAGCAATAGCGAAATCCTTGATTTTATATAAAAGCTGATTATCCCAACGACCATAAGTAAAATCGACATCAGCAAAAGTCAAGCTTGTTGTTTTATTCAGATGCGTTTCTAAGGGGGCACTCAGTCGGTTCCGTATATTGGGTAACTGCTACGTTTTGTAAGTCTGCAGTAATGATACATTGCTATTGCTTTGTTTATTGCATAAGGGTTTGCGAGACAAATAGTCCGGCTGTTGATGCACACAGACTTTGATAATCCAGCACATATTTAATAGTAACAATATCAGAAAAACCCTAACAGAGGTCTTACTAAATGCGCAACACTTTTCCTGTAAATATAAACATAATATATATACACAAGCCTGCATATTTTAAAGAGGTAAACTATTATTTTACCATTGAAAACAAGTTAATATTTTTCAAACACAAAGTTTGTTTTCCTTTAATGATTCCCATTAGTTTGTGATGTGTAATTATTAGTGTTGTAAAATGGAACTACTGGAACAATTTAAATTTTTTAACGATAGACGACCGATCAAACTATCGATTGCAAAAGACGCAATCCCGCTCATCGCATATAAGCAGAACGCTTCGTTCTTACTGCCATTTAAAAAATGGGGTTACAATTTTTGATTGCTGCTACAAAAATACATGTATTTGAAAAGTCCATGCAACTTGCGATGCTAGCATATATGCTTATGGTGCAAGCGTCTACTTTTTTTCTGAAACAACATAAATTATTCTCCCTAAACTTTAACTTATTAATAAATATTTATTTAAATCTTAATCTAAATTACTTAACAGTTACTAAATAATTTACATGAATGCCCTAACAGATTTAACGCTGGGTGGGTTGATCGTTGCGGAGCAGTCGACTTTGGCTGCCTACTCTGATTAGCCCTTGTAAAAGGTTTCGGATGTGAAGCCAGCTTTTCCAAGTGTTTCGTTTTGTTCTCCGCTATTATTTCGATTAAGTATTTGATAATTAGGTGTTTGTAGCTGGTTTTCGTTTTATAGGTACGACGTTGCGCCGGTCATTGTTTTTAGGATCTTAGACTGCGCTAGCTGGACAATGTCTAGGTTGCTTCTAAATGCATTAGGAACAGAGTTATACAAAAGGAATTTGTACCCCAGGCTAAGTGGAGAGTTAGCATTTATAAGTTAGGGTTTGTCTATTTGGATGGACATCCAAGTATTTTTAAAAACTAACTTCTTCAAACTGATTTTGGAAGCATGCAGCTATGGTGCTTAGGAACCAGTTGTCTCTTAACGTATCGAAATGCAACGTTATGACGGTTTATTGTTATGCCCCATATTTTGCTTCCTACTACTTATGCTCTTTTACATTGGAAAGCGTGAATAACGTGTCTGACGTGTCTAAGTTTAATAAACACATTTACAACATTGTAGATAATGCTCGCGGGGTTCTTGCACATATAAAGCGTTGGTAAAAAAAAGAATTTAATACATAACCAAACTGCTGTACGTTTCGCTTGTCCGACCAATATTGGAATATTGCACCTGTATTTGGAGCCCTTAATACCATCTTGAGACCCCATATCGAGCTTCATTGACCAAACGCGAACTATAAAAACCCAACTTGGTTCACCTTGTTCTTTGGCTTCTCTCTTTGTTTAGAAATGTTTAATTTTTTATGTTACTTTCTGTTTTCATCTTTTACACTGTAAATCCAAGTTCCCCAGATGTGAAACGATGCATATAAAAAAATATTCACCCATGAGACAAGGGATACGAATGAGTTTTATATTATATTTTCCTCGTTATCATTTAATAATTCTTAATTTTAACATTCTCAAATTATTTAATCTTAAGGTCAACTGAACTTAGTTTTACCCACAATTTATATAAAAAAATAAGTGTGGAGCGACTAAGTATAGTCCCTCAAGTCGTCGATTGCTTGTGCAGCGTCTAAGAATATAGCTGTGCAGTATTCTCGATGTTTTGAAGGCAGTGCGAATTTCGGCTGTGATGCAACTAACTTGCTTGACAGTGCCATGTTTTTTTCAAGCTTATTGCCTTGTATATTGAATCTTCTCTTTTTGTGAGACTAACAATAATTTCTCAAATCTTTTTATCTAACTTATATTAATTACAATATGAAATAACTGTGTTAATTAGAGACGGCCCTAGGATTTTTTTGCTGGGCTGGAGAATCTTTGCGCTTCAGTCAGCTCTGACTGCGTAGGTGACTTCGCGAGAGGATTATCATGTGCAGCTAGCTTTGCTTGGTATTACTCTTTCTCATCTGAATTTTCTCGTTAATAATAACAATACTTATGTGTAGGTCTCTATGGATGTTTTCGCTGTGTAGGTACATTGGTGGCCCAGTGATAGTTCGCAGAGTCGTTGACTGAGCTCGTTATATAATTTTAATGTTGTTTTTTGATGCGATCCCCCATAGTTCACAGCCGTATGTCCAGATGGATTTCAGCACGGTATTGTAGAGGAGTACTTTGTACTCCAGACTATCCCCTTAGTCCTTTTGGCCAGACTCGGTCAAATGCTTGTGCAACATCTAAGAATATAGCTGTACAGTATTCCCGGTGTTCAAAATCAGTACGAATTTCGTTTGTGATGCGAATGACCTGTTAGTTCGTTCCACGCTTTTCTCGAAAGCCAAATTGATAGGATTGTATTAGATGTTTTTAAATGGGGAGTAAGTCGTTTTAAAAATGCCATTTTAAACAATTTCGAGAGACATGTAAGAAGACTAACTGATTGGTTTGGTAATCATTACTAAAACCGCCTTTTTCCATCTCTGCGGATAGTATCCAAGATTCGTAATAGCGTTGAAGAGATAGCATACGGTCAGAACCGCACGGGGTGGGAGTTCTATGATCCTTTTTGGTGTGACCGAGTTGGTCCTGGTGATTTTTTGGGCTTTCGATCCTTTATGATTGATGCTATTTCTCCTTGGCTGAATATTATTGGATCTATTGTCGGCGAACGCATTAGCTCTTTCTTCGTCGCTGCGTAACCATCTTCCAGAGCAGCCTCGCAGTAGTAGGACTATTTTGTACGGTCCAATTGTGGCGTTGTAACCGATGCAAGTATTCTGAACATGTGTTGATTCTCCAAGTTTGCTAAGACGGCCTTTCAGTTCCTTATATAACAAGGAACACAGCCGAGTCAGTTTGTTGTGTGACGTTCACCGCAGTTGCACAAATTTAGGGATCTGTCTTCTTTGTTCTTAGGGCAGTTCCCTGTGCTATGAGCTTTACTACAGACTATGCCAATAGATTTCAGGGTACAATAAGCCCTAGTATGGCCATAGTCTTCGCAATTAATGTATAGGACGGTTGCGCTTGTGTTGCTCTTCCAATGTGATTCGCCGATGCAGTAGAAGCTGTAACTTGTAGATTGGATGAACTTCATTGTTTTTCAATGTCTCGCTCCAACTTGATTTTAAAGATTGGTTGTGGCTCCTTATTTTTGTTTAAGATGTTCATATCCATTTGTGCATAAACGTTCTTTTCCTTAAGCACTTCTTTGATTTCGGTGGTCGAGACTGTTGGCTGAATCCCTTTGAGTACAACCTGTAAGCCTCTTAAGCTTTTTAGTTGGTATGTATAATAGCATTTTTCCCATTTCGTCCAAGAATTTAGTTACTAGACAATGGCTTGTCTCGATTTGAGTTTGGACTTTTGTTTCATTTACGTTCTCTTTTCTTAATGGATTCGTAGAATGAATTTTCTCCGATTAGTGTGGCTATGTTAATTACTAATGCACTTGAGCTTTTTTCGCGAATGTGTATTGTGGGAGGCTTAAGCTTCTTAGATTCCTCTTTAGATGATTTTGCCTGTTGTTCAATTTCATCAGTGGAATTTGCCAAAAACTTGTTTTATGATTGTTGTTTTTTGTAATTTTAAGGGCTTAGTTTTCTCTTTATTGTGATGTAGCGATTCATTCCAGACTGTATGGTCGACCCAGTGTTCTTGTTTCCGTTTTGATTTTCTGATAGCGCAGCAGAACCGTTTAGTTGGGCGAGCTGTCGATACCGCCCCAGTTGTTGTTGTGCTTGCAGTTCCAGTAGTTATTGACGTCGCCGTGCCAGTCTCAGAATGTAAGTGTAAAATAATTCCGCTGGTGCGCTTGTGAGCGCAAGAGTTGCTGCAGGTTGCTGTCATCAGCATGGGCGAGCATGAGCGCGGCCGATTGCTGCTCGCCGGCACATGTTCGTTAACGTGCTTGTTCGAGCTGTGTTCAGCGGGTTGAGGAAACACGATTGTGCCTCTGAGCACGAACTTCTTGGTGGCTCATTGAGGGTGCACTTTTGTTACAACTCAAGGTTGAATAACAAATTAAGAGCAATTATGATTATACAAAAAGGATTTGCGATTTTTCATCGCTAAAGCGTTGAATATTGAGCAGGTGTATAAAATTGCAAATTTTTTTGAGTTTCGAATCATATCTGGGGCTATCAAGTCGGAGCCTTTCGGAGCTCAAGTTTTTTGATGGCACTTGCTATGGTGCCATATCAGCTTATATTGTGGGCAAAGAAGGAAGGAGTTGGTAGCAGCGTTTGACAGATAATCGTCAAACGAACACGCTCTTTCTTCATCGCTATGAAAAAGGATCCAAGAAACCGGATTGCAAAAAATCCCCCATGTATGGCTTCTGGGGCGGAATTTTGTTTTTATTTAGAATGCCAACATATACAT
Organism: Chymomyza procnemis; assembly: GCA_035046065.1. Taxonomy (NCBI): domain Eukaryota; kingdom Metazoa; phylum Arthropoda; class Insecta; order Diptera; family Drosophilidae; genus Chymomyza; species Chymomyza procnemis. The sequence continues at coordinate 235,274 of JAWNOJ010000023.1, read as the reverse complement.
ATGTCGTTGTTGTTTTTAGGGCGCATTATTGCAACTCTGACTTCATTACGGCGACGAAGAGTGACATCCACTTTATAGTCGATTGGTTGTGTCAGCTCTAAACAGCGAGATTGGAGTAACGATACCTTCATATTCCCAGTGTACACTCCGTACCTGTAACCAGATTTTCATTTCCATCTAGACAGTAAAGAGGAGCCTCTCTTTCTTCCTCTTTTCTCTGTAATTTTCCAATACAGCTCGCGTTACGAAGAGCATTTTTTTGTAGGTGGCGTTCTAACACGCTCGATGCATGCCTTCCGGCAATTACAACATGATCAATTTGATTACGTGTTTTTGTTCAGGGGAAAGTCTTAAGGCCTTGTGGATATCGAGCTGTTTCAATTCAACAGTTAGTTGAAATGTTTTGCCCCGCAGCGAAATCGGCTAACTGCTTTCCAAGGTGGTCTCATGGGGGTTGAATTTGTGCTCACCCAACTTTTGCATTGAAATCCCCAAGAATGATTTTCACGTAATGGGTTGGTTACCGGTCATAGGTGCCCTCGAGTCTCGCATTGAACACTGTTTAACAGGATCATCCTTTTCTTTCATTGCGGCATGCGCGCAAATTAGGCTAAGACTAAAAATCTTTGACACGGATTGTAGCCAGCCGTCTGAAGACATAATTTATATCACAGCTTGCTTGCTTAGAGCAACATTCGAGGGTATCCGGAGAGAGGGCATCATCTTTATTAAGGGTCCGGACATATTGTCAAAAAGATAAGATGTCTTGCTTTGAAAATACGCTCCAAAAATTTTAAAATCCAAACAAAAGTCATATTGGACGATAATTTTTGGGAGAGTCAAGAGTGTTGTCTGATATAGCAATTGCGAAAATTTTGGCCAACTTTCATTATCGGAGAAATAACCAGCTAAAGTACAATTAGCAAAATAGTTCACTTCTTCGCAAGTAAATAACAAATAAAAGAATCAGTTACTTTATGTTTTTGCTCGAATTTGCGCTTTTTGCTCTCTAGCAAATAATTCTGGTTATTGTAGGAAAAGATAAGGATAAATTAATTTTTATTCTTAATTATTTTCCCTATTTTACAAAAGGCTTGGGAGTTTGTGTCAAGAAGAGAAAGTTTCCAACGATCATAAAATTAGCTGAAAATGTTTTCAAAGCGTAAAGCAAGCGAGTTTGTCTATATATTTCAGTACATAAACTTGGACAGCATTTTCCTACGTGTAAATAAGCCTTGAATATTTTGGTGCATTGTCGAGAGTTTTTTTAGAATTGACATAGCATGGTTTCATTCTCAGCGTTCCGCAACGGAAACAAATGCTAAGTATGGTTTACTCATATTTCGCTGGGTTCTTTCGGTTTACCTCGTTGGTTGGAGCGGCCACTTAATTAAAATGTGAGTCGTTTATTATATGTAGTTTAATAATTATTTACATGCAAATGCATTAAACAATATGCACGCATTGAGTGTTAATGCGTCAATGTACTGCATCGTACTTAAATCTTGAAACTCGATTTTGATATAAGCATAATAAAATTGTTTTAATTTTGACTACGTAATCAACTTTTTTGCCTGTCAGCTTAAAGTATGAACATTAATATTGATTACTATTTACTTGTAGCAGAAAATATATCAAAGCCAATGAATATTTTGCAACACAATGAAAGTCATATATATAATATATGAATTGTATATATGCATGTACATACATTTAGAGACTGTGGACTTTACTTTCGCATTATTTTAGCGTGCATACAATGCAATCTTTATTATTTTTTAAAAATACTTTCATTTAAATATATTTTTAGATCATTTGTGTATAGTTGTACATTGGAGTGATAAGCAGACATGTTTGACGAAGGATCTAATGTTGACGGTTTTGAAGCTGGAGATTCCGGTGCTTCAAAAACTTATCCCATGCAATGTTCAGCATTGCGCAAAAACGGATTCGTTATGTTAAAAGGCAGGCCCTGCAAAATTGTCGAGATGTCAACATCTAAAACTGGAAAGCACGGTCATGCAAAAGTTCACATGGTGGGAATTGATATATTTTCAAATAAAAAATACGAAGATATATGCCCGTCAACTCATAACATGGAGGTGCCCCACGTTAAGAGGGAAGATTATCAGTTGCTCAGTATAAGTGATGACGGTTATCTTACCCTTATGTCAGAGTCTGGCGACTTACGCGAAGATTTAAAAATCCCAGACGGTGATCTTGGTACACAACTACGTGCAGAAGATGCAAATGGCAAAGATTTGTTGGTAAGCAAAACCAAATATATAAATTGCAGATTGTGTTAATGTTCTCATTCGCGTACAAGTTACTCTCAAACATTTTTAATCAATTTTTTTTTTTTTAATTTTTCCGTGGGAAGATTGTTCAGTGCAAGATAACTTTTTAATAATTTTCCCCAATGTGTTTGACCATATCTAAAAGTTAAACAACTTAAAAAACAAAAACTTATTTCTTTTTAACGCCCTTCTCGACGCCCTCGACATGGGCTCGCAGCTTAGACACAAAATAATTAATTAGTAAATTAAATTTCAAAATAAAAATTTAAGCGTTCACAAACAAGAGTAATGTGCACTGTACTTTTTTACACAGAGTTGCACTCGGCTTTAAGTTCTCAGTTTAAACAATTAAGACATCTGCAACAATGACTATAAACCAAACTAACGCAGACCCATAACTGATGTTAGAAGAAATAAAAACAAAATATTAATCGAACATTTCTTTTATTTTTTGTTATTTTTAGTGCACGGTTCTAACTTCATGTGGTGAGGAATCTGTTATCGCAATTAAAACCAATACGGCTCTGGACAAATAAATATACATCTCGTTGCTGCAAATTTCTGTTGCATTTACATCTGAAGTACGCTAAGGCATAGATGCTGGTATATGCTAGTTGACTCAACTTCTTTAACCTGATTTTAAATATTTTTTAAAATAAAAATAAAGCAGAAATTCGGAGCATCTAGGCTTAAACACTAAGCAACAAAATAAGTTTGCCAATAAAAAATTTTTTACCTAAAAAAATATGTATTTATGGAACTATTGATTTCTTTGCGGCTTTATTCCGAATCCTACGTATTTTTTACCGACGGTCAGTCCGGTAAATATCACCGAGTGAGACCATCATTTGGCGGGTTATATACCCCTGGTGAGTGGTATATTAATCCTCAAAACCAAAATAATGTTTAGCCAGTTACAAGTTTTTAACAAACTTTGATTAGCAGTAGTTTATTGTTCTTGAATAATTATAAGTACACTCAGTCCTTTTTTTTACGCGATTTAACTTTAACGCGGTTATTCTTGCAGCGCAAATTCCATTTTTACGCGAATTTCTCACTTAACGCAATTGCTTCTTTCGTGTTTTGCTTGTTTACATATTTTTATGCGTAATAATTTTCGAATATAATACGGGGAAGTCCCAACAACAACAAAATTTACTCTATGTGTATCAATTATTGAAATCTATTGATAATGTATTTAGTTAGCGGCCGGTGCAGTTGTTTTGGTAAGATATATCTATAATATTGCAATAAAAATTTTTAATAAGGAATTTCAATTTTTGCTAGCTTTACAATGGAAGCTAATTCAGAAAAAATACAAAACGCAAATGCATTTCGTTAGAAACAAAAATAAAAGTTTTGTACTATCTAGAGCAGGGAGCTGGCCCAAAAAATGTGGGAAAGAGGCTTGGACTCAGTGAATCTACAGTGCGGACAATAAAAAAAAAATAAAAATGCAAATAGAAAATCTGTAGTTTCTTGCAAAAATGTAAATGCGAAGAAAACTTCATACTCAAGAAATGTTTTTATTGAATAAATGAAAAACCTATTAACTATTTGGATTGTGGATCTCAACCAGAATCGAATCCCAGTTGGTACTACAACAATAAAACAAAAAGCTCTACGTATTTTTAATCGATTTACCTCGAACCAAGAAAACAAAATTGAATTTTCAGCTAGTGGTGTTTATTGAAATACATAATTTTCATAATTTAAAACTAAAGTTGATGGAAAATGGTAGCGACACCGACATAGACGAGCATCCAATTACAAGGTCTTAAACTTGCAGCAGAATTGGAAAATTATTTTGTAGCAAATGATACTGATGCCGAACGTGTACGATTTTTTCAAAAAGAATTGGTCTCTGCATGGTAAGATATAAAGTACTATATCTAAATTTATTGGGTCCAAAAATAAGCACTCAAACAAAATTAACTGAATTTATGGTGCAAACTCAGTCGGAGATGCTTAGTCAATCAGGCTATCAAGCCATAGTTCTTATTATTGATTCTGATACAAATTCTAGTGATATCAGTGCAGGTCATCAAAATAAGCGGCTAAGAATAATTTACACTACGAATAATGACAGTGATCAAACAGCATTCAATGGTTTTTTCAATAAATCTACCTATTTTCTTCTCCTTTATATATGGTTTGTGTTTTGTATTTTTTATTTTGTTATGAATGAATAAAGCAAAGGTCTGAAATTTGCAACTTATTGTATTGTTTTTGAATATTTTTTGCGCGTATATTTTGTTATACGCGATATTTTTTATATTCGAAACCAATTCGTCAGTTAATATTGGAAAACTAATCATTTTATTTAGTGGCAGAGCTAATAATTGCGTAAAAAAGGACTGAGCGTAAAGTTTTTTTTTTTTTAATTAGTTCACAATGCATTCAATTTTGTGAAAGCAAATGTTCGCGGGTATCCGCACCTGCGCAATTACAATTATGGTCTATGACTCAATCGAAATTGCATATACCAAATATGTTGTTTCGGTAACTTAGATATCTGACTTTTGCTACAATAAAGATGATGCAGCATTACTGATGTTACGCTCCGAGTTTTAACGTTTGCCCAAGTTCACTGCGGTGCTTCCATTATTATTTAGGTTTAAGGTGAAATCCGCTTTGCGAAATCCGAAAGAGCGAATGCCAGGGTTTTAGTAATTTCTTAACCAAATGAATATTAATTGACACACCGAGACATAAAGAAACGCAAATTTTTTTAAACGGAATTAGGTCTGGAATGGTTTAGCTTCCTAGGTAGAGGATTTCCCTCTTTTGAAATGCTTCCACTGTACAATGCTGGATAAGCTAAGTTATTGAGCAATTAAAAGTATTTGATTTTTGCTAATGAGGATATGCATATTAAAGTGTGAAAGCCCTGAACGATTGAAATTAAAAGAAAATTTCACTCAAAAGAAATATAAATAAAGCTATAAGCCCTACCTACACTCTAAATGGCCACTTTCTGCCTGCATTACTGATTCACCATTGTTGCATCAGAATTCAAGAGGACTTCGGGCAAAACTAATCGTTCTTTTTCCCAATATTTTTGCTTTTATTTTTTTGACCTTACCAAGATGTGGTTAAACTTTTTAATGTCTTACTTATTTTTGTAATCTTACAAATTTTTTCTTCCATCTTAATTGTCCATAGGCTAGATCGCTCTTTACGTTGTACACTTGGTGTCTTTTTTGCGATTGAAGCAAATCTATTAGTTTGTGTCCTATTTAAATTATAACGTACAAATTTATATAAACAAGTAACTTTTTGCATACTTTGAGGAAAGCAAATAATTTCATTTTTGTAGGGCTATATTTCTTGTTGAGATAAGAAGTGTTCTATAGCAGACCAATTAAAATTGATACTTTTCTTTAATTATTGCTAAAAGCACTGGGAATTTTGCATTTTTGGAAGCCGCTTGGAAATTTAAGACTAATGTGGTACAGTTCCCGTTTTTGTGTAGTTTATAGATTGCCATTTAGGAGACAACCGAATTTTCCTAGGGACTGAGAGGTTATGGTATTCCCTTGTCTAAATCATATTACCTTATGGACTTTTGGTTTATTGTTATATTTTTTAATGCCGACAACAATTTATTTCTGTTGAAGTTTAAAGCATAAAACCGTTGTTGGAATGCCTGTAGGTGTTATACGGGGTCGTTGCCTTATTAGTGTGAGAAAAGGACGCGTGCATTTGTGTATCACTGGCCGTGATTCGACATTAAACCGCTTGTTCTCTTCGAACAGCTCTTAATGTAACAAAATGAATCCATCCATTCGAAGAGACCACAAACCTGAGGTTTGGCTGAAGTCCAATGGCGATGTCTTTAATTGAGGTGTACTAAAATTATGCTTTAAGTAAGGAAACAGACCCTGTTTCACATCGTCGGAGCAGCCGTCTTATTTACCATGATAAAGCCACTTTTTTATATGACCATACCTGCAGCTGTCGAATTCATTAAACATGAACCTTAAGTTAAAGGAAAATTGTTCTTAAAAAAAATACAACTAAGAGAATATTCGCATAGAAACAACGCGATATTTATTTCTTGTACTTTTGAAATGGTTTTGGGTATGCATTTGTTTGTTTTCAACCTTTCTGGTAGCCTTAACCTTACTGGTAGTTGGGTTTCATTAAACATCGTGACATTAAAGGTTAATACGCTTTAAAAGTAATCTCATATTTATCGACGACTTGAAGCTCGGCCTCTTCCACGACCTCTAGGTCCACCACGACCTCTGGATCCTCTTCCTCTGCCACGGTTACCAGCACGTCCACTATCCTTCTTCTTGGTTTTAGACTTTGGAGTATCGTCGATTAATAGAGTCTCCAGGGGTAAACTGTCAGGCAATATAAAGTAACGTATGTTGTTCCCACGTATACTTAAGGACTCTAAATGCACCGGGTCTCTGTTTTTTATGCTCATCTTTACACTTTTGAGATGTGTGTTCATAGCTACATCCACTCCAGTAATAGTGCCATGAATTTGCGTTCCGTTTTTTAGTTCGATGGTTACAGTCTCGTGACTTAGTTTCATCAGAAACCTAAAATTAAATAAGAATCCAAAGGTGTTTAAAAATTCTTTAAACTTGCATAAGATAAAAAATAAAATAAAAGCCACATATTTAAAGCGCTTTTTCAGCGTTTGGAAACAGGCCTTTGCGATACAAAATTAGTTTTGGGTATAGCCGGCTTTTCGTTTTAAAAAGTTATTTACTCTTTAAGGCAAATTACCTTTTCTTATTTAACAATCAATGCATTAAAATATAAATATTCACCATTGATTCGTGCTGCAAGATCATTAATTTAATGCATTTTAATACTTTCAAAGTATTCAAAACAAACTTATTTTTGTTATTACTACACAATTAACGCCAACATAAAATTGTTAGTTTAATTACTATCATTATTAAAATTTTGGTGGTAAAAATCTTTAACATATACTTTACCTTACAAGTTTCATTTTATAACAATACTTTCAGACCTAAACGTTTTAAATGTTTCTAGTTAAAATGGCAACTATATGCTGCTTTTGCCAATGTGTTTGTCGATTGTGAGATTTATCGATTAAAAGTCGACAAAAGGCATATCTGCATGTCGCTCTATGAATCAACCACCGAGTACACATTGCACTTTTGAAATAAATACTTGCTTGTAAAAAATCACGAATATGAAGTATATGAAAAGGGGAACACTCAAGACTCCTGAAAAGTACTCAAAAAAATTGTCTCAAAATTACACTAACTTTAGCTCTTTCTATAATTTGCATGTGCCAATGCGTAAGAAAACAATGTGTCACTTGCGCGAAAATTAAATTAATATAAATTATTTGTTTATATATTACTTTACTTTACAGATACTAGGTAGGCGCTTCTGCTTTGCGCGCGCCTCCTCCAGTTGGTCACTTCAGGGGAAAATAGTTGCTCCTCAACTTGGTCTTTCCATCGGAGCTTTGGTCATCCAAGTCAACGCAGTCGTTGTGCCGAAACATGCTGAATGACATTTATGTCATTGCAGAGCTCATACAATTCATGGTTCATTCGAACGCAATTGTCGTTCCGAAACCGAAAGATTTTGCTTAGAATTTTTCTCTCGAACACATCAGAGCATGGGCAGGATGATCTTTTAAAGCGTTAGTTTCGTCGGTCGATAAAGAACTCTGATACACATTTGCATGCGAAGATCACAGTAACACCTATTGGTCTTACCCTGGTTAACCGCAAGTTCCAATTTTGCTGTCCCCATTTCGATTGCGAAAAATACTACTGTAACGTCTCGGAGCTGGACACTTTTATAGAAAATAGTGTCAGTATGATAGTCACATGCCTTCGGCATTAGCCCTTCCACTATGCAAGTATAGTCGCCTTGTCTGTAACCAGGAACGGTATGGAAAGTTTCGGAGACATCGCTTCCTACCTTGACATAGCTAAAACTGCATGATCGAATTAACTTCGCAGAAATATCGAACTAAATTTGTTTATGTAATGTTAAAAATTTAAAAATAGCTATTTAGAAATTATTGCTTTATTCATTGAGAAGCGATTATCACATTGACTTAAGCATGCAAGAGTGAGTGGTTATAAGTGATCATATAAGTAATCATCACTTCGAATTGATATGCAAGTTTTGTAATATTCAAAATAAGTTTGAATGGCGGCATACCAGCTCAAATCTTGTTGCGGGATACCATTTTTAAAGTTTAATAATAAGATTTTCATCGAAATTAAACAAAATATCAAGCGATTTAGAAACAGTTAAAAACAATAGCTGTTGTGCTTGGTAGAACAGCTGAATATTTTTTTAGATGAGGTAGAAAATCTTTCAATATTACTGTCAACAATTAACAATTTTATAATTTATTAACCACAAGCATTTTAACAGTCGTGACGCTGCTTATACGTACGTCACTGAGGATGAGAATGTATGGGCCTAGGGAACCCTGAATGGCAAGTCGCGTGGGTGGAACCCACGTTGTTGACTGGCTTTAATTATGTCTTCAACTAAGGTGTTGCTATGGCAGAATTGCACACGCAGTAGCACGTATTTAATATTTGGCTCAATAGTTTGTTTTTAGCTCATTATAATCTCATTATTTGCGTTGATAATACTGTGTTCAATGGCATTTGTCCACATTGCCTTGTAGACGTGTGTAAAGAATTGTTATCAGTGGACAGTTTGCTCCACCTTTGTAGTAGCCAGAACATTTGGCGAGATTTGTGCTTTATTTTGTCAATGGTATACTCTCGCCAAGTCAACCTCGCATCCAGAGTCAGACACAAGTATGTAGCAGACATTCTCTGTAAGATGACCGCGTTATTGTTCAGGACGGGCGGAGAGGTGCCGTGTCCGAGCGGGAAGGTGGTGCTCGTGGACTTCAAAGGCGTTAATGACTATATGTGAACTCCCCAGCCATGTAGCAGGTTATTCAATACATGCTAAAGCCCTTGGAATGCCATATGAGGGCAGTTCGCAATAGACGTGAATTCTGTGTCCTTTGCGTAAGTACAGATGGTATAATTTGATCTACTTGGCAGTGCAAGTGGAGTACAGTATCGAGCCTAGGATGTTGTGCGAGGTGCTTCCGCACACTCTACTTAATTGGGAGACTCCGCGTGATTGGTTCTGACGTACAATCTTTTGATTTTATGCACGAGCAAGATGAGCAACGGTGCCAACCTAAGTGAATTCCTTTTCAATTGTAGGGCTTTTTTCTTCAATGGCGAGATTTATCACATTATCGCCTGCTAGCAGATTGGAGAAATGATCCCTCCATAGTCCAATGTGCACTAAATGCAGCTTTAACAACTCGAGTACAATGACCAATCGGCGTGTGCAAGAGCTGGACACTTTTCTATAAGAGATGAACTGGTCTATACTGGATTTACTATGTTTTAGGCCGCTCTGATAAGGTTCGAACAGTGTGTCAGAAAGAACGTTTGACAGCTCCTTATATCAGGTAGCACATGGACTAAGTCCCCGGTGTTTTGCGCATATTATAGGGTCACTCTTTTTAATATGGGTCAAACTATACGGTAATGCTAGCCTCATTTTGCAGAGAAGCTGGTGCTCGCACTGTCTCATATCGTAGTCGCTAGTTTTATTCAACTCTGCTGGAAAACTTTCGGCACTGACTGTTTTGATTATTTTAAGACAAGTCCTTCTGACCAACGAATAACATATCAATATATTCCAGAAGTTTTGAGAGCTTCCCGATCGTTTAAAGGATATTTTTCATACTTTTAATTGCAGCTATTGTGTAGACGGCTGTGTAGGGGCAATTTAACATTGAATATAAAACATCAATGTGTACACAATAGAGCATATGTGTACGATAGTGGTAACCTTAATGGTTCACACAAACAAATTTAAGATGTTATTAACGATGCCCAACTATTTGGTATGTTGCTTAATTAGAAAAATGAAATTTGTTAACATAATTTGGTAGGTTCATATTAAAATTTATTTTTGATTTTTACAAAGTTTTCATTTTTATATGGCTTTATTATGCGCAATGAATGTTGTTTATTATTTTATTTTAAAAACTAAAGCATTGGCATTTAAACGCGATGGAAATGCAAATCTCATTACAGAGAGCAGTGTACACTGAGATTATGGAGGGTGTTGTAAACGAGATGTTACCACTACGTTTTTCACAATCTAAAGGAGTCATGGAAAGTGAATAAAAGTATATGCTGTTTACCAACATGGATGCGCGGCCTAGGCTCCCAAATTATAGCGGACTGGTATTCTTTTGAAGTTCTCAAGGAATTAACGTACCTTGGCTTCGCCGTGTACACCGTCACCAATATCAGTTTAAATTAAGTAAAGTACATTCATACATACAAAACATTCATTTAACAAGAAAGATACATTATTTAGCCCGTTTAACAACTACGAATTATTATTATTTTTACCACAACTAGGAGGCAAACTCGCTTGCCACAAAAGATTTAATTAGCCTTGACAGGTGAATGGCAAACTTAACATTTGTTCAATATAAGTTCAACAAAAATCATGAATTAAAAGAGTGTAATTTTTAAAGCAGGTATATACAGATCGTCTAGATATTAATTAGGCATTTTAGGTTTATTAATTGGATTTAATGCGGGATAAACTAAATATGCTATTTCGGAAAAGATTTAGAAACTGTTATGTTATAATTGTGTCAGTTTTGTTGCCGATTTTTATTAATATTAATTAGAAATCGATTTTTTTAGCATGATAGAGAATCATAATTTTTGTATTCGATAAAATATAGCGATATTCAATGTTCACATCGATAGACAGAAGCTTGTTGAATCGATGACAATGTGTTGTATTCGTCTCTAGGCTGGGTGGAACCCTGTCAGTACTAATTTCGCGTACCGCAGATACAATAGTAATCAGCCCGGCTTCATAAAATTGTGAAAATGTGTTTTATGTTCAATTCTACATTAAGTTTATTGTAAAATAAGACGTTGATGCAACTTCTGCACTGATACAGCCAAAACACAACCCTTTTCTTGATAGTCGCAATGAAGATTATTTTAAGTCACTCGTTGCTAGCTAAAGTGATTTTTACATTTTATTTATTAACACTAAGTATTGAAGAAGGATATTCCATTAAAGGTATAAAATTCAATTTCGACGATAATGTTCATTTTAACATCTTTGTTTACAAGTGTTTAATAAACGCAATATATTTTGTATATCTTTTGTTTCTTTTATTAGAATAAAAGAAAATATATATAGCCGGTGTGCTACCCCAACCCTTTTTCGACAAAATGATTTCCCTGGCCTTGTTTACTCTATAATAAAAAAAAACATACTTATTTAACATCAAAGCAATTTAAAACATATATTAAACGATAAACTTCATTTTAGTCAAATTAATATTTTACCAACACCAGTAATTGAGCAATAAAAGCACGCAGTAGAATCTGCAAAGTGTGGGGTTGTGATGTAGTAAGCCACCAAAATCGGTTGCTTTATAAAATGTACTGAAAATTTTATGTACATGGATTACGCGGATCCTACTTGTGTGACTTTCATTTTATGTCTGAGAAACTTAAATGCCGTTGGAGCATATGAAAGCCATGCATGCAGAGAGAATAGCTTATCATATATACAGAATCCCGCCAGATGGGGAAAAAATGATCTTTAAGGGAATATGAAAAATATCGCACGGAAAAGTGGATATGGTACTTTTCTGATTATATTCAACTAACTACTAAAAAGATTTTGTTGAAGAAATAAAAAAATAATCAGTTTGAATTGTAATGCTAAAACGGACAACCCAAATCGTATTTAAGTATTTTTTGATTGAATATGCAAAATATATGTGGAGCTCCTAGACACAATAATCTATATAAAAACCCTTTTACCCGAATCAATGTTGTTAGGTCTGCGCGCCCCTCAAAATGTGTGTACATACAATTAAAGACCAAATCAATTCATTGGTTTTATTTTCAACCTAATCATGCCAAGATAATATGCCCTAAATTTACCAAAAGTGATCAGCGTGGCTGAAGTTGATATGCCTATATGGCCAATAGGTCGAAAAATACACATTTAAAAATTATTTTAGCATCCTCAATTAATGCGTCAATGTTGATTAAAATCGGTTTACTATATCATATAACTCTCATAAGGCAACGTCGATTTGTCATAACATTTTTATTTCACATATTTTTGAATATGACCAAAGAGCTACTCTAAAGGTGTTTAGCATTTTATTAAATTGGCAAATCGATTAAAAAAGGTTTTGTTTAGGAGTGATTAAAAAAATATAGCTTATTCATTTCCAAAAAAGGTACGGGGAATCCCAAAGTTAAAAAAATTAATTTGTATGTTTCACTGAATTTTTAAAAAGTGTCACAAGCGTTTTAGCTCCGATTCGCAAAGAATAAGTTATAATAACTTCTTCCTTTTAATATGACAACAAAAAAAACACTACTATTAATAGGATAATAGGAATTGCGATACTTACTAAAATGCAGACTGTCGTTAGCTTGATCGATGAACTACCGATCTGTGACAAAAAGTAACCATGCTAACATTGAATTGAGCATCTCAAAGCGGGGGCTAAAGACGAACAGACGGACTTGGGTATATCAACTTGTGTAGTTCTCATGATCAAACATAAGGTAAATTTGGGGCGCACCGACTTTTCTTCGCAGTTGTTTCATACATTTTCGGCTTGCAACAATCCTAATATTTGCAATACATGGTACAGTGAGCTTATGTTACCGGATTAACAGAAATTCCTGGCTAAAAGAATAGAATTACCATACCATTCAATTTCAGAATATTACTGGGCTTTTTTAGAAACCTGTCTTAGTTATTTTTTTTTTTCGTAAATTCCTTCATAACTCATAGGCTTAAAAGGTGGTTAGGTTGGACCGTATTTACTTTCCCTTTATTTTTTTATCAGGAATAGAGGTTGGTGCAGTAAAGGATTTTCTCAATAAGTGATTAACTTAGTTTAAATGCTCCTATATTCAACCAAATTCCGATTTTAGTGTGCATATGAATTATCTTACCGCTGCTCGTATTGTGGGTGATAATATTGCATTTCTAATTAATACGTAAGGGTACAACTAAGTCCAGTTGACCTAACATTAGACAACTTAAACATTCTAAAAATTATGAAATAATTGATAAAAAGGAAAAAATATAAAACTAATCCATTAATCCTAGCTTGATGGGTGATTTTTTTATAGATATGCATAGATATGAAATACTCCATTTAGGTGCCTTCAATGTTTATTTTATTCTGGCCTCGCTTGGTCTTTTTTAGTTTTCGTGCCAAATCATAGATTACTGTGATAGAATGTAACATTTGCAGTCTTTGGGGTATCTTGATCTAAGGATCCACATTATTCGCAATATGTACTCCTCGGTATCGATGCTTTTATAAGTTTTACTCGATACTCTTCCTAAGTTGTTTCTTTAAATCGCGTAGGTTTATTTTTAATAAAACATGCTACAGTAATTACTTCCCTCTTTGCAGCGTTTTTTTCCGTAGTGGCTCTAAAAAGGTATCCTCTTCTTGCATCACTATGCTTTAAACATGTATATTCAGACATCCTTAAAATCTCGGGAGTCCTATTAATATCTATTGGTTCCAAGTCCATATTAACAATTACGGAGATAATAGTACTTCTAGTTAATTTGTGGCATTCAGGATTTCCCTTTTGTCTTTAAAAGTAAATCGCATCCCATATTTTTAAAAGTTTGCAGAAGGTAGTTTTTTTCGCTCCTTAGCTTTGCAACTTGTTTATTGTATTGTAACAAATTCAATCATAACTGAGCCAGTGAATTAACGTATTTATATGTTACGTTTACTTATTATTGTAACTTCCCTTTTTCACAAAACATAAAATAACCAAAATTAAAGTGGGAAAGTCGTTTAAAGTGATAAACTCACAAAATTAATGTGCCTTTTGTCTTCCTAAATTCCTGCTGGGATTTAGTACATCACAGAATTGTGTGATTCGTTGGATATGTGTACGATATGGAGTGATAGCTCGATGTTCATAGGGTTTATTTTTGTTGCCCAAATTACCTGGTATACTTAAATATTTTCTAACTGAAATTATCATCAAAGCCTGTAAACCTTTAAACTAAATGAGTTTTTTTTCTCTGTTTTTAGTGTGGACGGAAGTGGGAAAAAACTTGTCGCTTGAATGTACATCTCAACTAGCTAATGTTTCTTGGCTTTTTAACAACGTAACAATTGATACAACAAACTCCCGGTAAAGTAAATATATAATGTACAATCTGAAGTTCCAGCGCCGTATAAGTTTTATTTTTAAGTTGTACTGCATGTTCTTCTGTTCGTATATTTTTCATATTTTGTCAGTTATTTTATGTAGAGTATGCATTTTCTTAAATTTTTGGATATAATTAAATCTTTTTGTAAAAACCAGGGCAAAGATTTTTTTATTTATTTGAGGATACAATATGTCCTCTTGACCTTATAAATAGGAAATTTAAATTAGAGCCACGAAAATATATAAAACTAATCCATGTCATTTAGCCTCATGGGTGAATTTTTTTTATTGATGTGTTCCCTTTCGCTTCTCGGGCTAGCAAAATGAACAATATAAGATTTGGAAACAGGAAGTCTTTTAAATTACCAAAAGATCACCTTGAATAGGCTGTTTGTAAGAGACGAAATCGTCAAGGTTAGTTGTTCCAATTAGCGCATAAGACGCGAAAAGGATTCTGCAAAGCGTATATCTATAAAATATATCGAAGTCGAATGTATCGAAAATTACGAAATACTTTTTAGAGTCAATGAGCCCGAGTAAGAGCAGAAATAACAAAGCGTGTCATTTTCTGTGACCATTACGGGAAGGTATTTTATAAGGCGGAGTCTACAAGAATAAGACGGCAGTCAAATGTTATGATCCATGTTTGACAGTTTAACAAGAAGCCTTGGAAACCAAGCCAAAGTATGTACTAAAGTCAATATAAGTATCATAAGTTTGCTTTTGTTCCTTAAAATGATTATTAATTAAAGAAGATAGTCGTGTTAAGTAATTATAATGTTTAAGTATAAGTTTTAACTTACCTTCAAAGGCCGATTTATAATGAGCTGAGCGAGTTTGCGTTGACCCGAATTTAATGCACCAGGTATGCATTGTAAACTAATTCTAGCGAAAATTGAAGTAAGCGCCGATAGCGGCAGCCATTTTACAGGTAAAGTCGTCAGAACTCTGTTAGCCATAGTTTTTTTTTTCCTGTAATAAAAAATTTTTAAATTCGCGGGCGGAGTCACTGGGTTACGCTGGGGTTCGGTTCACACTAAACAGAGAGAATTCATATAGTGTTTAAAATGCGGCCGGGAATAGCAATAAAGATTGCAAAACGTCAGTTGCAAACATTTTGGAAGACGCAATAAAACTTGAGAGTGGACGGCTATAAAGATAGTTAAAGTCAATACTAACGTATTTGGGTTAACGAAGTAGGTTGTTTGGTAAAAAGTTGAAAACAAATCATCAGCTCAGAATTGTGAAAGATATTTTTTTGTAATGTGATGAAGGATGCGAGGAAGATTAAGATTAGATTGCTGCGTAAAAAAATTTTAAAATTTTTATAAGAGAACGTAAGGTTATTTTTTTTTAAGTGGACAGAAACTTAGAGTTAATAGAACTAAACTAAGATAGAGTGAGTAGGTTAAAGTCACCAAAGACAGTAATTAGGTCCCGATTACCGACAAGAACAAATGGCATTAAGATGCTTTAACCAAGTCGGAACAGGGTGGTATATACAATCAAGTCAAATGGAATTATTAAAATGCGTTTTTATAGCACAGAAGACAACAAACAATTAGTTAGTAGAAGTTCGTTTTTTCAAACAACGTTTATAGATTTAGTGGTAACATCTCTAGAAGGTAATGAATTGTTTCTTCCTCTGGACACAAATATAGATATTAGGATAAACTCTCATAA
Source organism: Chymomyza procnemis (assembly GCA_035046065.1). Classification (NCBI taxonomy): domain Eukaryota; kingdom Metazoa; phylum Arthropoda; class Insecta; order Diptera; family Drosophilidae; genus Chymomyza; species Chymomyza procnemis. Next base: position 219,028 of record JAWNOJ010000023.1, on the reverse strand, counting down.
GCTGCAAATTGGTAAACATACTTGCAAGAGAAGAAAACCTATCCTGCATTGATCGAAATTCCTAATTTAAAGCATCTCGCGCATGAAGGCTTAGATTTCCACTTTTTCGGAACGGTAAGTCGAGCGTTCAGACCGGCATATTTTTAGTAAGAAGAGTTTTCACACATCCAGCATGTAAACACATCTTATTCTCAATTGAGAACTTCAAAATGTTCAAATTTGATTTTTTTGTAGGAAAAGGGTGGTGTGGTAGTCTTATTTTCATATCTTGACTGATGGTGGAAGGTAATCTTGATATATTGTTGGCTTCAGAAAAAACCTGAGTGGATTAGTCCATTTTAGACAATACTGACTCACGAGCATAAGATCTCATTCCTTTAATTGATTTTCAGAACGTGTTAATGATTGATAGTTTTTAAAGTATGTTAAGTTGCAAAGTTTCTTAAATATTAAATATACTCCCTAGTAAATATATTTATTATTCTCTGCTTGATAAGATTTTACATATTTCATTTCGAAAAATGGGTTGCTAAAAATTTTTATTACACGAATTTAACTTGTACAAAGAATGATATAAAAAAATATATATATTTAGGGAGATTAGTTAAACTAGTTGAGTAACTGTATTTCCTTCTAGTTAAGATTTATAATTTTATATATTAATCCATATTATCAATCATTTGTTATTCTATTTATGAAACCCATTGTATCGCACAAACTGTACATTTTGTCAAATTGGTTAAAAAATCTTTAAAAATGTAATAATCTAACAAATCTAACAAATGTATTTACTTTAATTGTTTGCAGGTTTATATTGAATTCTGAAAAACATAAAATAACTAATTCAAGCTATGGCCAATCAACATTCTACAACTATCTTCTTATACGTGAAGTTAATATTTCTGATGCCGGAACCTACTTATGCGATGCAGGCAACAGCTCAATTGAATTCAGGATTGAACCGTTTTTTCTACCAAAAGTAACAAAATCTTCGGAGGCTCAAATAAAAAGAAAAGTTGGGCAAAATGTTACATTATTTTGTACATTGTCAGTTTTTCCTCAGAATAACACTGTTTATCAAAATTTAAAATGGGTGAAAGATGGTAGTAGTTTTTCAGACCTTAACCATTTTTCATCACGATTACAAATAAACGAAACACATTTAAATTTTACTTTGGAAGTAAATGATGTTTCTAAGAAGGAAAATGGTACATATAAATGTATACTCTACGACGAACACAATGTTGAACTAACTTCTAAAGAAATGACGTTGCTTATAATGCATGTCCCCCAAATAAGTATTGATTATGCGAAGGGAGTTGGCGCAAATAAAATTTTCCTTAATTGGACCGTTAATGATGGCAACAATGCAATACATAAGTACTTTATTCAGTATTCACAAGAAGGATCACCTACATATACTTACTACAAGGACTCAATACATGGAAAAAATACATCTTACGTTTTGGATAACCTTCAACGCAATACTACATATTTTTTGCGCATTTCGGGGAAAAACGCAATTGGGGACGGAATTCCTCATCAATACCCATTTGGTGTAAGCACACTTGAGAATGATCCCGTCTTTGTTCCAAAAGTAGAAACAACCGGAAGTACGGCGTCAACAATCACTATTGGTTGGACTCCTCCACCACATGAAATGAATGAATTTATACAGTATTATGAGCTAATCGTGTCTGAATCTGGAGAGGTACCCAAACTAATTGAAGAAACTATTTATCAACAGAATTCCAGAAATTTGCCATATATGTTCGATAATCTTAAAACTGCTACGGATTATGAATTTAAAGTACGGGCTTGTAGCGATCTTACAAAAACCTGTGGACCGTGGTCTGAGACTGTTAATGGAACAACAATGGATGGTACAGCAACAAAACCGACCAACCTATCAGTTATTTGCCTGAATCACAATATTTCAAAGCTAAATTCAATTTTAATTAGTTGGGGTGTGCCAAAAACTCCCAATGGTAAAGTCATTTCGTATTTAATTAATTTGGAAGGAAACTATTCTTATAATCATAACAACGAAATTTACACCGAAAAGTGGGGACCAAAAATTCGTAGAGTCGATGAGCCGAACCATAAAACAGTTTACGATGGTGTCAAACCAAACACAAACTACACTGTAACAGTGTCAGCAATAACGCGACATAAAAAAAATGGTGAATCTGCTCAAGGAAATTGTTTAATGCCAGTCTCTGTTCCTGATTCTATAGGACGAACAATGTGGACTAAAGTGAAAAACGGACTTAGCGAGTATGTGCTTAAACTGTATTTACCGAAAATAAGTGAGAGAAATGGACCTATATGTTGTTATCGCGTATATATTGTCAAACTAAGGAATACTAAGGGCGAGGTACCCAATCCAGCAAAATTAAATATTGCTTCGTACAATCAAGTACATAATAGTACTGATGCCGTTGCTGATGCTTATGTTGCAGAAATGATGAGCAAAAAGTATTTCAAATCTGAAATATTTCTTGGTGACGGAAAGAGGTTCACAAATAGCCCAGAAGACCTCGAGGAAAACGACAACATATGTCTTAAATGTTTGGAAGGTCACTTGTTTAAAAGAAAACATAATAAGGAGCAACTATCTACTATGGAAGCAATAACTGGTAAAGTATATCTCGATTTTTACAACTTGCACATCCTGTACTTTTAGGCTACGTACAGTTAGACTACCTAAATTAAGTTTGTGTCGCCCATTCATGAAAGCAAAAACAAACTTTGGAAAATTGTTTTTTTTTTTATGTTTTTGTATCCTCTCTGAAATAGAGCCAAAGCAGCCAAACTTTAAGATTATATGTTTAATTTTGTAATGCAAATAATTGTATGTACCTGTACGGTCAAAATAGGGATGCTAGATTTGTGCAATGTATATAACGGCGTTAAGTTAAGGACTTTAACTTACACATATAATGAATTATACAAATTTTATTATTAACCTTAATATTGCTCTATAAAGAAATAATGAGTTATGATGGAACCATATATTATGTATCATCGAGTTACAGCCTACCTCACTAGCTCTAGAAGGGCGTACCTGCTTTGCATTCGCCCACTTAGGGAAGAGAGTGGCTCCTGCACTTGGTATTTTCATCGGAGTTTTTGTGGTCCCCTTCGTCAGCACCTTTTCTGCTGACGTCTTCGTTCATATGAACGACATGGCCGAGACAACGCAGTCGTTGTGATTCGTTCGGAGGCAATTGTCGTCCCGAAACTGAAAGATTTAGCTCAAAATTTTTCTCTTGAACACCCTTAGAGAAGTAGTATCCGTCCTCGCCATATAGAGGCAGGGCAGGATCAGAGCGTTAATGTTGTCGATCAAGAGAGGACTCTGGTACACAAGACTTTCACTAACGATTTATCGATTGCGGAACACACAGTGGTAAATTTTCACTTAACTTAACGCACAAAGATATCACTATCATTGACGTATGCAAGGATAGAGGGGCCGCCTTGCCTAAAACTTCGAACGGTATTAAAGAGTTCCGAGAGGATATTTCCTACCTTGACAGATGTAACAACTGTGGTGTCACTGCCACTTAATTTTTGATTCATGATATACCAATGGAATCAAGAAAACAGTGCTGTTACTTACCTTAATTGAAATTGAAATTGATTTTCAAACGGTTTGACGTTTTAAAACTAATCGCAATGTAGGAATTGTAGTTTGAGTTACAAGTAGGTGAGTTGTATCATATATCGCTGATATTAAAAAATAATTAAATAATAAATTATCCCTGATAATTAAAAACTAAAAATTTTAAATACTAAAATAATCTTATATATTTAAAAAAAAGTAGTTTGCTTACCCTGTTTGGGATCTTACCTTTAGTAATTATGATTTACCTAAGTAAAATTAGGAATTTGTTTTCATTTTTGAAGCATCAGAATTGCAACGTTACTGGGCGTATAATATTCTTTGTGACTCATCCCTATTTTGGAACTTCTACGTAAACTTATCCTAAAGCGGTGTTAAGAGACAGTTTAATTATTAATTCTGTAGCATTGCTTTTGGTGACTGAAAATAATGGCTTATTTAATAATTTTATATTTTTATTTATTCTTAATCTTACATATGTCAAAATAATAAGTTGTTATGATTCTTTAAATTGTTTTCAGACACTTTTGACAAGGATCAATTCAATAAAGCTGTTAATTTTACTGAAAATATCAGCATTCAAAAAATGATCCGAAGTAAACGTAGGAGGCGTAATGGTTCTCGCTTAAATAATAACTCTGTTGAACAAGAGTCTCAATCACAGCCTAATGAACAAATATGGGATGGTTTCCTTGATATTAATTCCAACTATAGCGGGTTCCTGGAAATTATTGGTAAGAAGGTAACTTAAATTTCAATGTAAAAATAAACATCTTATAGTTATTTTTCAACAGTTAGGGAAGGAAACATTGTGCTTGTCGCATACAGTGATTATTTTGACATAATAACTCCGGCAACAGAAGCGGAACAGATCCAGCCCATAGACATCATGGATTTATATTTAAATACCTGTTTAAAGGCTTTGGCTATATTGTGTGGACTTATTATAATTGTTTGCATTATGTGGATAATTTTTCATCGCAAAACAAAAAATGCTGCATCTGGCGAAGATCCAATAACGCTGAGGGATTCTCTCAGGTATTTATAGAACATTAAGCGTATTATCATTTTTATGACCTTTAAAACCCAAGTAAATTTAAGTAAAAGTGGTAAATGGTACTTAAGCACAATTGATAATTTTATTTGTGAAAAACAGCTATATCTTTATCTTGAATGGTCATCGTTTTTTTTTTTTAGCAAAATATCTCTATCACATACAAATAGAGCGTTTCAATAAAACATATATATGTATATATACAAAGCCGCTCCGATTCCTCCACACTTAGTACATACCATTATTGTACAGTTCCCAAACTTGTTAATTTTGTTAATAAGTCTGTCAAAAAATGCGTTTTTGTGCAAAGCTTGTTATACTTAGAATGTTGCGACCCAAATTGATAACTCGACAATTTAAGCAATTTAAGTGATTTAATTTGCATTCAATTAACACAGGGTATCCCAAAAGTACTATTAATTAGCATACTGAATTAAAAAAAAAAAATTATATCTTTATTTTTTATCTTGTTAAATATTTATAGAGTACTCTTTGGTAGGCGAACCAACAACCACAGCCATTTTATAAGTTCTTCAAATCAAAAGGGCTTTGACAGCGGTCCAATTCAAAAGTTTGATTTAATGAGTGCCTATAAAAACCGACATAAAGATACAGACTATGGATTTCTCAGAGAATACGAAATGTTACCTAATCGTTTCAGTGACAGAACCACTAAGAATTCAGACATGAAAGAAAATTCTTCTAAAAATCGATATCCGGATATTAAAGCATATGACCAAACACGGGTTAAATTATCCCACGTAAACGGAGTTCAATGTTCTGATTACATAAATGCAAATTTTGTTATTGGTTACAAAGAAAGAAAAAAATTTATTTGCGCGCAAGGGCCAATGGAGAGCACAATTGATGACTTTTGGAGAATGATATGGGAACAGCATTTAGAAATTATTGTAATGCTTACCAATTTGGAGGAATATAACAAAGCCAAATGTGCTAAGTATTGGCCAGAAAAAGTTTATGATACTAAAAAGTTTGGAGATATAAGTGTAAAATTTACTCAAGAGCGAAAGACTGGTGACTATTTGGTACGGGTTTTAAATGTATCAAAATCAAATATAACTGCCGATGATGATGATCATAGAGAGATTACACAGTATCATTACTTAACGTGGAAGGATTTTATGGCCCCGGAGCATCCCCATGGCATAATTAAGTTTATTCGGCAAATAAATAGTGTTTACTCTGTGCAGAGAGGTCCTATTTTGGTGCATTGCAGTGCTGGTGTTGGAAGGACTGGTACTCTTGTCGCATTAGACTCTCTTGTGCAACAGTTGGAAGAAGAAAATATGGTATCGATCTTTAACACCGTTTGCGATTTACGACATCAGCGTAATTTTTTAGTTCAATCTCTGGTAAGTTCCCAAAAAAATAAGTTAGATGTATAATTTAAATAAATAATTTGGGTCAAGTTTCAAACTATTTCTTCAAAAGCATTGCCTTTTCCCAAACGAATCCTTTTAGTTATTTTAAAAACAACTAACTTTTTTGTTTTTTTTTTTTATGTAGAAACAATACATATTTCTCTATCGGGCTTTAGTTGATACCGCCATGTATGGGAATACGGAGATTTCTGTTAACACATTGCCTTCGACTGTGGAGTCATTAAAACTTAAAACCAATGACAGTAAGTGCAAGTTGGAAATAGAGTATGAGGTAGGTACAAATAAATGTAGTTTTTACTCATATATAATTTATATTTAAAAAAAAATTTACAGAAACTTTTGTCTGCCATGGATGAAGTCAACAGATCATGCTGCGTCGGGTCGACTGAAGAAAATATGCCCAAAAATAGAAGTTCGGAAATAATTCCATATGATCGTAACAGAGTGGGTTTATACTATTGTTTTTTTTTTTAATAATAAGTGTTAAGCTTCAAAGTATTTTATAGTATAATAGAAGTAAACATGTTAAGACCGCACACTGCGGAAATCTTAAGAGCAGGTATGCTTCAAAATAATAATATCATAATTAGGGATTGCTGCGTTATGAAAATGAACTAGGTGAGCTCAGACTGGCTGACGCCTAAGAGTACATAGACAGGGTTTAGTTGGGCCTGTGCACATCTAATTTAATGCGTTACATTGTGTCTGGAAGATATTTGTTAAGGCTTTAAATTGAGTTGTGCATGATGCTATGACGATATGAAAGCTGCGCCATGCATCTTTCATCTTTCTTTGATTTTGTTGCCAATGAAATATTTGCTTTCCTTGCAGCAGGGCTAATGCGCCTCCATATTTTTAATTTATACAATTAAGAATGACTGAATGCCAAGTAATAGTAATAATAAATTCAAGTGTTTTTATTTGATATGTTGTAAGCCTTTGCCTAGGAAAGTTTAGTGTAAGCGTGTTTGTGTTTAGAGTATAACAATTAACAAGAGTCAGTATTATATTATTATATCAAACTCTAAGATTTTCAAAGTCTCGGTCCCACCAAATGAACATAAATTTCACGCAACAATTGTATAGGGCTTCTTAGCATCTGCTGATTATTTAACCGACTGTCGCATGTTAGTACTCCATCATCCGACGTCTAGTGGTTTTGATCTGTTAAATGAAGTGTTTTTAATTTGTTTAAATATTCATAAATCCATACTTTAGCTTTTTATTAAAGCTGTTCTGGTGCGCCAGACTTGCGCTATGATTCTTCTATCATTAAATTATTCAATGGCTAATATTGATCATCCGATTAGAAAGGTTCCAAATATTTCGAATCAGAGGTCATATACATGAAAGCACTGTGATGGATTACACTTTTTACTTCTGCGAAATCATGTTTCATGGATGTCGTTTCATTCTTGGCTCTTCCGAATGGCACCCTTAGGCAGTCCTTTATTGATAGCTCCAATAATTGCCGGATGACTCATTCCGGTATAAATTCCTAGCTTATTTGGCCTTAATGATGAGACTCCATAAATTTTTCAAGCCACTTTACCTCTAAATTTGTACGCTTATACGCCTTGGTATAGACTTTTAAAGAGTGTTATATAAACTCTTTGTAATCATATCAGCTACTAGTTCAACAAATTTCTGCAAAGGAAATGTAGCTCTTTGGCAACATCTTTAATGGCGTCAAGCAGGCCTACAAAATTTAGCCCGGTTTCTTCTGAGACCTCTTCTTTGCTCATATCGAATCCAAACTGCTTCTTTTCCTTTTCGCCAATATACCTCGACTCAGACGCGTCTAGACTGCAAATATACGAAGCTTGACATACATTTACTAAACTACGAACAAGGGCATACTGCCACTGAAGCGCTCGCACTCACTCTAAATGCAGCTTCCATGTTTTCTGCAAAAAAAATTTTGATGTTTATAGTGAAAAGAGGCTTGGAAGTCCCAAGGAATCATAATTCCTGGTAATGGGTCTTAAGCATACGATTTTGTATGTCGATGACTCTGGAGATAGTTTATTGTTTACAAGTCAAGGCTAACTTCGTCTGCAATTGTATTTCATTTTATTCCCTGCATCTTTTGGTCTAGGGCTGGAAACTCACCATTTGCCGCAAATAACGCATTTAACTCCGGCGAATTGGAAAGCAATTTGCGGAGGGTAAAATTTCTGTTGCTTAGAACCTGAAATGCATCTTCATATACCCTTTTGCCTGCAAGCACTGTATAGTCGTATATATATATATAGAGAGAGAGCTAGATATAAATTTCCTGAGAATGTACTTGCCTAGCAGCTTTGCTCTTGGCTGGGCAGTTAGTGAGTCCTGTTCCTGACAAGTCCCATTTTGTGTAAGTGGTCGTTGCAGGCAAAGGGGCCTGTCAACGTCCCAAAAAATTACCTGAGCTGTGTTCTTTTGAAGGATAGAGCTTCCTTGGCTCTTGCCACATCCAGGCACACAAATCTTTTTGTGTGTGTGAGACCGTCTAGTTTGTTCCAGTACCTTGCTTTCCTGCTTTCTGTCCATTTCTTGATGTCAGTGTTGAATGATGTTACTCTGTTGTTGGAGTAAGCAAACATCGGACTTCGGCCAACAAACGGGACTTTTGCCCCTGACTTTGCCTTTACGTCTGCAGCCTCATTACCTGAGTGAGCTTCATGCCCTGCCACCCATACCAGAGGGACCGTGTTTTTGGTTGCCAGTTCATAAAGTTCACAGTGGCATTCATATGTAAATTTAGAGTTATAGCTATTTAGTGCTTTAGGAGCAACTTGACTGTCAGAGAGTATACAGATGTTGACTCTAGCCAACTGCTGCTTTTCAGTCTGTACACCGCCTATAATATAGCGAACAGTTCCGCCTGAAAATCGGGGCATTCAGCATCAATTGACTCTACTCTATTCAGTTTACCTAGGTGTCCACTAAGGTTTTCCTTTTGGTACTTGTTACCTACATAGAGCCCCAGGGCCTGTTTTATGGCCTCCTCCTCTATTGCTAGGAGTAAGGGAGTCAGGTTAAGAATCGCCTCCCAACCTGACGTCGGGGTCGTTCTCATTGCCCCTGTGATACTAAATCAAGCTAGCCTCTGTACCTTGTTGAGTATGTTGACAGCGGTACTTTGTGTGGCTTTTCCCACCATACTACTGCATCCTACCATTTGTGTATCACCTACCTCCATTCGTGGAGAAAGTCCCCAAGCCTTGCTAGGCTTCTGTTTGGTGGCCAAGAGAGAGCGAGTTGCTTTCGAGGTTACTGATTTCAGGTGTGCATTCCAAGATCCGCCTTAATTAGTCTACGGCTCAGGCGCACAGGGCGACTCCCTTTGAGTCAAATGCTTTTTCTATAACTGTTGTCAGGTGATGCAGTGCCGTCACCGTAGTTTTACCATTCTGGTAGGCGAATTTCAGTTTGTGGAGCGTGCTTCTAATATAGCAGTCTATTAGTTTCTCTATGGTCTTTATCATGAAAGAGAAGAGACTGATGGGTCTGTATGATTCGGGAGAGCATGGGGGTTTTTCCCCGCCTTTAGGAATATAAATTACCCATACTGCACTCCAGGTCTTCGGGATATACCCCAGCATGAGGCTTGCAAGATGTATATTTCCTACTGATGACCCCTTTGTCCTTAGATAGCATGGTCAGAATTATGCCATTTGGACCTGGGGATTTGTATGGTTTGAAGGGGTTGATTACCCACTCTACCCTTTCATAACTCACTATGCTTTTGGTCATTGGATTTCTGGCCCTTATGTGTCTTATTTCATCTGCACCAGAGTTTGCCTTTGTGCTGCAGAATTAACAGTCAGGAAAGTGAGATCTAAGAAGAACCTCTAGAGTTTCCTGAGAATCTGTAGGGTATTCTCCGTTTAGACCTCTAAGTATCCCAATCGGCCGACCGCTGGATTTTGATTGGGTTCTTTGAAACCTTGCAGTTGAGAGTATGCCCCTCAGGTCATCGCAGAAATTTCTCCATTATGATTTCTTGGATTTCCTTAACTCTCTATTATAGTTGGTTATGTCCTTTTGGCCCTATTGAATTCTTTCCTTGATTCTCTACACAATTTGTTCAGTCGTGAGGTCCACCACGGGACTCTCTTGCTAGAGGCCTTTACCCTTTGTGGACAAAAGTCATTGAAAGTTGATACTGGATCGTTTGTCAGGGTATTGACTGTCCTTTCTAGCTCCTCGGTATTGTTTTTTTGTGCGCTGTTGCCGGATAATTTTTCCGTTAGAGTTTCGGAGTATTTCGTCCAGTTAGCAGTTTTTGGGTTACGGTAGAGTTCAACGCTCTTCACCGATCCCTCAAGGTCGGAAAGAAGATGTCTGTGATCAGACATTGAGGCCTCCGACACTCTCCATTCTTTCACCAAATAGCTCTGTCAGAGACCATATGCGCACATTTTGGGAAGTACGACACTGCTATTTTGGAGTGGGGAATTTTGGATTCCTCTGCTGACCAGAGTGCAGCCCCCTCCCTCGGCAGCATTTCTACCACCGTTGCCCCTACCCACTCCGCTGTAGTAGAGCGCAAGATACCAAGCTTTGTAGGTGGAACCAAGGAAGCTCGGTTTTATCTGCCCATCCTTTTGTTCCAGCACTTTCTCTTCTATTTCTTTAGAAATGGAATACATACAACAGTTGTTAGGGCCGTTGTTGGGTAGTCCCTTGCCAATATCCTTTCACAGCGTCTCTGTATTTAGCAGTCAGCTGCCTTTTGTTGGCATTTTTTTTTCTGGAGCGGAGCCACGCTGCCTGTTGGGCATTGTCTGGGTAATGTGAGGAGAATGTCTGCCTTTCATTACCTTTGGCCGCAGTCTTCGATGTGGAGGGCTGGCCCTCCCTTATCCTCTTCTTAGCTGTCTCATCCATTGAGCTCTGGTTTATCGAGTGCCAACGTTTGGGGTGCACTTTCTCTCCTTTTTTCTCCATTGGGGTCATAACTTGGGAGTAAGCCTCTGCCTTGCTAAGGTAGATTCCACCACTGAAACACTTTCCTTTTGGATTTGAGATGTTTCCATCTCTATATTGTGTCCATTCAAGCTACTCTTCTCTTTACCATCGGATTCGTTTGTTTTTAAAATGTGTGAATTTTCCATTATTCTACTCACGAGAAGATTGGCTAAGCACTACGCCATGCCGTAACGTAGTGAAGCAGATTGAAATGAGGCCACGCCATCGTACCCCAAGATCGCATATGTGTCACTAGGCGCCGGCATATGTTGTTCCAACATTAGATTTGGGATTTTTAAAAAAATTCTCTCTCAGCCCAACTTAATTTACCCAGGTATCCTGTTAGATACATGACCTACACTGGATAAATATAAATTCGTACCTGGGATGCTATCCCGCTTCTTGAGGTCTCAAATACTAAACACTTTGTTGTGGTCTTGGCTTCCCGACATACTGGGTGATGATAGAACACACCTTGGCTTGGTGCTGTTGTTGCCCTTGCAGCGAATCTAGAATTTTATAATTCTTGCATACCTCTTTCATATTCAACGAACCTCACTGGAGTTTTTGAAAGTTTTCGTAGTGTTTTGAGTCTATATAATTGAATTGTCTTGTTTTTGAATAATTCTTCCTTTGGAGTTTTCCCCTGTAAATTAGCCATGAACTGTCTGCTGTCTATCCTAAAGTTGGCGGTCTGTATTTTTTCTATCCGTTCACGAAATACACACATTATGTTAGGTAATATAAATACTTAATATTATTCGCCCAAGTTGTCTTGGTCATTTCTCTCCAGTTTTTTCCTCCAGACGTGAACATTCTTTTGGTGTGTGTGTTTTTTGTGTTGTTTTTTTTAGTTGGGTCACACAATTAAGTTACCTTTGGATCTCCAGAGAATCAAATATTGAGGCACTTAATACGCAGGCCTTGCCTGCTGTTGACCGAACTTCGTGTAGTCCACTGTCCGATTGCACTGCATTTACTCCTAATAGTTTTTGCACATGAATTGGAGTGACCTTATCATTATCGCCATAATATTCAAGTATATAGCGTCAAAGCTTGACTTACTTGGTGTAAAACCTCTTTAAAAAAATATTATATTCTCTGCAGCTCTCTGGTGCGGACAATAGACGAAACCTAGTCAGTCGGTCTGATCTTATATATTATAATTAGTTAAGTTTAGGTTTAGTTCAATAAAGACTTGCTTATTTCTACTTTAGTAATCTTTGCAAGGATAAAACCTTTCTGTTGAAATAATTTATTTTAAAAGAACATTATTTTTCATTCATTTAAATAGGTTATTTTAAGCCCAATACCTGTAAAGGAAAATTCTACGTACATTAACGCTTCGTTCATTGAAGGATATGACGATACGGAATCGTATATTATTGCTCAAGATCCACTGGAAAATACAATTGGAGATTTTTGGCGGATGATTTCTGAACAAAGTGTTTCAACATTAGTAATGATATCGGAGGTAAGTAATCATAATTTGTTGGTCTTGAAGATAAAGATAATTGTTTATTATGCGTTTTTTATGTACAGTTTTTTGTGGTTCTCTTTAAATTTAATTCTTTACTTTACCATTCCATAAATTAATTTGTTGCCCATCCAATGACAGCAGCTATCCGTATTTATTTATTTACACGCTTCATGGTACATTTATATATTTACCTACACGGTTTTGTACAAGGTTGTACAGTCTTAAACAACATTTTAGGACAGTTAAACATTTTTATTTTGATACATTGTTTTATTTGTTGGATCTTCTCATTACGAGACTAACAAATCGAAAAAATTACCTAAGGCATATTCGTACGACGCAGCTAAGTTCGGCTATATAGCCGTGTTAAGTCCCTCGAAAGGCTATTCGAATGGGCATGTAATTCCGACCGGGCTATTTCCGACCGGAAGTATGAATTTAAGACGGAGTAATGGAGCAGGACCCTTATTCCAGACTTAGCGGAGAACGTACACTTGGAAGCCAATATAGTTTACTATCTTTTAGTTTTCTTTTTGCCTCAAAGTGAATACCTAGATATGCAAGTTCATTTGATTTTGGAAGTCCATTATTATTTGACATGAAGCGTGATATTGCCTTGTAGCAGTCCCGTTGGCTAAACAGCATTTACCTTGTTTTGCTCACCTAGCGGGAATGGTAACGTCTCTGTCTACCAAGCTGGGTAAGGAATTTGCTCTTGTTGAGAAAAATATCCAGTTATGCGGATACTTGCTACGCAAAACTTCTAATGTTTCAGCAATATCATTTTTTTTAGTTTGACTATAATTTTTATTATTTATTTAGCTCTTTAGCATATTATTTTAAAACAATATCTATATAATGTGATTGAGGGCGAGGTAAAAAAAATACTTTGGCTTCCTTCTGGAATTGATGTCGCGTCTTTCCACATCTGCAGACGTTTATGCATTCCACTTAGCTACAGCGACTCAATCCCAACAAAGGGTTAGTCGCCGATGCGTTTAGATTTGCTTATATCGCAGCGTCGGTTGCCCAAGCAACGTTTAACTTGCCTGAGGTTGAAGCTGGCTGTTAGAGGCAAACCATTTGCAAGTTGTTCTAGAAGAAAAATATTAAGAACGGGTATGAAAGCCAAAATCGAAAATGGACTAGTGTTAATAAAATACTAAATAATATGTTGTTAATAAAAAATACTTTAGAAATAAAATAAATTAAATAATTAATAAATATTCATTATTCGTGTTTATTTTAAAATAAATTATTCATAGAGAAATGTTACAATTTTAATTGCAAACATTTTTAAAATGAATATTAATAATTATTTTCCTATTCACTATTAATAGTTTCACCAATAGAATACGTTTAAATTCGAAATTTCAATGGTTTCACTGCCGCCAACTATATCAGCACTGCCAACGGCATGCACAAATTTAAATTTAGCGCGCAACGTCAATCGCTTGTTTTGCCTTTGATTTTGTCTTTACTTCAACCGAGCCAAGTCCACTCACGATCTCCCAATCGGTAAAAAACTGAAAGGGAGTATTATCGCCTGTAAAGATTTCTTATTTAATGAGTGTGAGTCAACTTAACCGCCGCCCAGCGCATATCATATTTTCACTGCCTATTCGACGCGTTTAGCCGAGTCATCGCAACCCCCGGCCTTGCAAAGTAATTTAAATTAAGTCGTGCAAAACCTAAACACTATTAATTAGTTAAAACTTATATAAACTTATACTTTTGATTATTGCCAACGAAAAAGCTCGTTGCTCAACATTTGATATCCAGCGGATGCATAAAATAGTAGTTAAATACGCGCGATTGGCTGCACAAAACCAGATAATTTTGCCATATATTGTGTATGTTTGGTTGTTCATTGTATATTTTTTATTGCTGTTTGTATAATTGTATAACTTTTATTATTTTATTGTTTATGTGTAAAGCGATCAAGTCGGGGTCACCCATTGTTTTATTTATATTATATGATCTCATTGAAGTTCATATATTTCTGCAAATTTTAATTGGGATTCCTTAAAGCTTAAAATAATGAATTAATAAAACTGTTTAAACTATTTGACATAATATACATATATTTAGTAATAAAATTTTAATAAATATCAATTACAAATGCTTCTAATGCAAATAAGACTAAACTATTAATTTCTGTCTTTAAATAATTTCTGTCTATTTTTAGATTGGTGATGGGTTGCGAAAGTGTCCTCGCTACTGGGCAGATGACGAAATTCAGTATGATCATATTCTTGTAAAATATGTTCAAAGTGAAAATTGCCCCTACTATACACGAAGAGAATTTCATGTGACAAACTGTAAAATCGACGATACCTTAAAAGTCACTCAGTACCAATACAATGGTTGGCCGACTGTGGAAGGAGAAGTTCCTGAAGTGTGTCGTGGAATTATTGAACTAGTAGATCAAGCATATTACCATTACAGCAGCCGTAAAAGTGGTGGCTGTCGATCTCCTCTAGCCGTTCATTGCAGGTAATGTAATATCTGCGCATTGAAAAGCAAAGCAACTAAACACAATTAAATTTATTTATATTGTTCAAGTACGATAAATGAAATATAATATAAATGAAATATACCATGCAATTTTAAGTTTCAAACGCTAAAACATATTTTTGTTTGTGGAACAATACACAATATAATTGACTACTTAATATGCCTTTTTAAAATCATACTTCATTTTTATTTTTAACGATGTTTAATTTTATTAAATTATTTTATTTTATTATTAGATTCTGCATCTTTGCAGTTTGACACTCAGCTTACAATTGCATGTTAGTTAGAGGATCAACACCTAACTTTGAACTAACTTCAATTATTGATTCGATCACGAAACAAAACCTCGGCTGCTTGCTTGTTTATGACTTTATCAGCGGATATTACAGTTGTGATCGCAACTTACGTTACTCCCCTTGTATTTTTTTTTTGCATAAATTAATAATTTATAGTTAGTTAACAGTAAGTTACTTATAATTGGTAGGGTCGATCCGCTATTGGAACTTAATCAGTAAACATGTTTACAATAATGATCAGCTTACTGTTATTAATTCTCTTATTAATTGTACTAAATGGTGTAGGATGTTAGTATGTCACTATAAATATTAAAGAAATAAAATTATTCCTCTTGACTATTGCCATCGCTTCAAAAGCGGACATTGGCATTAATAGCTTTTTGCATAGAACAAGGACCTACAGTTTATAGCCGAATCTTAACAACGGCGGTGCCTTAATTATTAGAAATTTTCCTAGGTATTTATTTGGTAGCAATGCCGCACCAACCACCCACCTTCCGATTTAGAGGCGAGTGCATTACCACAACGCTACTATATATATTACATTAATATTTGAAAATATTTTTTTCGTTTTTTGTTTTTGCGAAAAATATAAATGTTGAAAATATGTCTTTTGGCCAATTTATCTTGTTGGTGCTTATTAAACGCAGTGATTGGAAAGACTTAAATCCTTCTATAAATCAATTTTTGTCAAGGGTGCAAAAAAAATTCCACGAATTAAGTAAAGAATCATGATTTTTACCGATTTACCCCTTGATAGCTTGGGAGCACTAAAATTATTCGGATTGTCGCAGTGTGTTAGGATAGAAATAACAATTTTTTTTACGATTTCGCCAATGACAGCTATATGAAAGTATTTGAAATCATCAGTAACTATTTGATGTAGAATTTGGTTTTCATATCTTTGCATGCAAATATTTATCCAGAGCATGGGCGGACAGATGGATGTACGCGCTTGAGTATATCAACTTCTTTGATCACCCTGATCATACTTTATGTACCCTTAAGGAGTCTGTAACTTTTCTGTCTTCTTATTTTTAATTCATACTCTTTCGGCTTGCATAGGCCTAACATACCGCTTGTACAATACATATACCAATGAATTCTTACTGAAATTAAGATTAAGCAAACGATAAAAATATACTTTGAACATCTCAAGATATAACAATTGCTTTTACAGATTATTAGAGATTTATTTACTTATTTTTAAACATATTTTGGTTCCATCAGAAAATCAATCAGCGATTGGTTTTAAATGAAATATTAATTTTATTAAAACAATGACTATTTCTTTACAGTTTGGGAACGGATCGAAGTTCAATTTTCGTTGCAATGTGTATTTTAGTACACCATCTCAAAGCAGAAAGAACTGTGGACATATGCTCGACGGTTCGCAAAATACGATCTCAGAGATTGGGACTTATCAATTCATATGTAAGTGCACGCAACACTTTATAAATTTGCTAATAACTAAGTATTAACACTTTTTTTTAAATATTAAATGTTGTCCAATATATATTTTTCAAGCTAATTGTATTTAACTGCTACATGTCGCTGACAAATTTGTTGGAACAGCTTTATTATTGTAGATTACTTAATAGTGGAAGAAAAAAAAAACAGCTGAATTAAGTTTAAGGTTTGGCTGTCTCTTGTTATAGATGATATCTATAACAGATATCACACTGGCTTTATTTTCTTGACTGCAGGGGCTGGTGCCAACAGCACTCTTAATGGTACGGTTCCCACTCCCTTCGCAGTCGTCTCTTGACTCAACATGAATTAGTTCAGTTTCCCTGTTCTTTTTGATCGCCTTGCATTACTAATGTGCCTTGTGCGTACAAAACAAGATAATGCATTTGCTTGGCATCGTAGCCACGAGCAACAAATATTGAGGAAAAATACCAAATCAATTATTCCGAGGAGATCGAAAATTAGTAGTTAAATCGGAATGCAATTCATATACGTATCTTGTAATTATTTTATTATATATTATATATATATATAAATCTAATAACTATAAAAATACGCTAAAATCATGTATATCGTAGTTAACAATAGCTGGTTTCGTAGTTATCTGATTTTGGTCTTAATTGAATATATAGTCAAAGTGAAAATATTTTTACTTTTAATGATTTAATTGAGATTTTGAAACCGTTTCTTGGGCTAGATATAAATCTTAAATCATTTGAAATACACTTTTTTTCACATTTTTTATTTTTACTATTTTATGTGGGAACATCAAGCCTTTTACAATAAAAAGGTCGCCATTGTGTAATTCTCTTTTATTTTTTTAATTTAACATTTCGTCGAATTAACAAAAAGATAGACTACACCAATATGGTATGCTATCGTAACCAAGTAAAGAAGTGGATTATCATTATAGCAATAGGACAGATTAAATAAATATTGTGCGATCCTGAAATATATCACAAAATAAATTGAAGAGCCGATGGTCTTGTAGTGAAAAGTACACAACGCGCTTGTATGTGAGCTTTTCCCCAAGCAGGTCGAAGCTGTGCTTGACGCGAAGCTGGGCTCTGACCGATACTAACGTTGCTGGAATTTCTCGGTGGTAAAATGCGATCTAGCTTCAAAATGATTTACCCTCATAGCAAAAATCAAAAGGTCGTAGGCGTAGTCCTTTGTGCTGAGATTCGCACGTTCTGTGTAGTTTTTGATCTGAAACAGGCTGTCGAAGTTTATGCCAATTTGAATAAGGCACGAAAAGTTTGATCTCTTTTGTGGGCGGCCTCCAGTTAGTAGTCTTAGTTTACTATTGCTTATCATATATATACACATGGTTAGTATATATATGTTAAATTAAATTAGATTATATTAGATTAATTTAATTTTGTATATAGGTATTATAGGTTGTATAATGTATTATATATATGTATAAATACGAAGCTGAGGTATACCATGCAACTATCTTCAGAGCTAAAAATTTTATTCGCATGGTATACCTCAGCATCAGAGTCTCCCTATATTATAAAAACCGGTCAGTTAACTGAACAAACTGATTGACCACAAAACAGGTGTTGATAACATGAGAATTGGATGTATGGCTTAGCTAATTAGTCGGAATAAGATTTATGTAGGATATTAAAAATTCTTAAGATAGTAATAATATATAAAAGTACGAGTATATTAACGAATATTAAATTTTATTTTCTCTTTTTATTTCAGGCACAATACGAGTTCCTTCATCGCGCAATAATTAATTATTCCGATTTACACAGCTTGTCAGAAAACATTTCAGATTAGATGTTAAGTATATGTAATAACTTTTTAGCACTTAAATAAAGATAATAACATGCTTTTGTATATTTCAAACCATTTCTGTAACAATTTAGTGAAATATGTGTATACAAACTTGTATTTTAGTTTACAAATCTACCAAAAATAAATATGTTTTATAACGTCCTTGACAAAACCCGCCAATATTAAAATTATATTTATAGTATTTAATATGTCCATTACGTTATGGTACAAAATGTACCTTGCTTTCACACAAGCCATAAATATCTCTAAAATACACAAGAACAATTCGGAGAACCCCAAAACTTATCTAATTAGAGTGACTGAACAAGTTGATACAACCATATCCGTCTATATCTTGTTGCGCGCTGGGATGGAAGATTGCTTTAGATTTTTGATATCGGGGATACCAAATGTTTGGGTTAAATAATATAATATATAATAAAGATTTATTATATATGTATATATATATTTTTTTATGCCAATCACAAATGTGATCGTTATCAGCCAAAAAAAATGTTTTTTTGTACAAAGTGTGTTGAAAATATTTGTTTGATTTTAAAGCAATGCGACCCAATCTTTAAAGAGACCTGCAGACTTTCCACACACTATTACAAGCTTGACCAAAAAGTTTCTCTATGTACAAGAGTAGATTTGTTTTGCTTTCCAAGATATTGCAACCAATTTCGATACTCAATAGTTTTTAAATGTTTCCAAGTAATCTATAAAGAAAATAAATCAAATCCAGTATTGGAGCGCGTAGGAAAATATAACATAGAACTTATCCCCGTCCCTAGGCTGATGAGTGAATTTTTTAATAGATATGCATCGTGTTGTGTACACTAAGCGCTTTTTTGCATACACAAGGGAGTTCTGTGTTAAGCGGGACATTACATTAAATTAACACACGAACATCCCAGCCCCGTTGAAAGGTGCGGCTTTTAAGAAATCGGTAGAATAGCGAGTTTGTGAACTGGACGAAAACACTATTTTTGCAGTACATATATGAGCTATTCGGACTCATCATTCATCTTTTCCGAGAAAAAAAGCTTTAATGCGGCCTATTCTGCAGAATTGGTGTTGCAGGATGTATGATTGCCATGGTTCGATCGGAAAAGTCTAAGGACGACTCAGTCTATTTGTGCGCGTTTTAAGCTCTTGTATGTACTCTGCTGACCAGCGACACCAAAACTGTTGTTTGACTGCTGTCACGAGGTCGAATCGTTCTTTGATGCTGAGGTTGCGGTAAGGATTCTCCAATCAAGAAATGTCCCGCAGTGGGAACGCTGAGATAATTTGGATCGGAAAACAAAGGTGTTAGAGGCCTTGAGTTAAGAACTGCCAGCCTTCCGTACATTACGGTATATTATTATTATATTTAACTGCAGCTTCGGAAACGCCACCATAACGAGGTTCCCTCGGAGAAATATAATTAATAGCTATGAATTCGAATAAACCAAACATAGGGTGCCTGCTGTTTGTCGTTGTTAAACAAGAATTGAGATGCTACAACGAAATTTGTTGCATTATCACAGGATATATCAGATAGCAATGGCAGAGAGCCTTATTTTTTTTTTTTATTCAACAGTAGGTTTACAATAGATGGCACTGGCACCCAGCGGATGGCCGAGATGCATTGCTTCGCAGGGGACCTAGTGTCATCTATTCCGCGCCACTGCACGCTCGTTCAAGACGTCTTAGTTCGCTAATTACACACATACATATTGATGGTCCGTTTGAAACCCATTAGGAGGCGTCTGCTTTCCTGTTTCGGTCCTCGGGTATTCAGCATTATACTTCAGAGGGACCTATATGAAGATGCTTCCTGGAGGTAGGACATGTGCTCTCGAAAGCATAGACGGGTGTCAATCACGACTAGGTATTAAATTGCGATAGATTCGCCGCCAACCTGGATATGGGCAGTCTCAACTCTTTTCCGACTGCCGATAAGCACTACTGTAGACGAATGGCTGTCTTTTGCATTGCTCGTTAATGAGCGCTCCCATGGGAAGTAAGAAGTAAGTAAAAACTTGCGAATTGAGGGTATCTACTCGGTATGACCTTCTTATTACGTCTCTATGCGGATTGCTTCGCGCACGGCCGCCGAAAAAGCAAATTATCGCATGATGGTCGCTGGCAGCATAGTCGGTTTCTAAGCTCGAGCTTATAAAAATAAGGTCGATAATTTAACGGACTCCTGTCTTAGTGTACTTGAATTGAGAGCCAGAGTTCAGGAGGACGATATCAAGGGAAGCAAACATTTACAGTAGTATGTTTCCTCTGGCGTTGCTAATTTGAAAACCCCATTCTTTTGCCCAAGGGTTAAAATCTCCAGCAATCAGGATCGGGTGTTTCGTTGCGTAAAAGCAGCCAGACTAAGACAAGGAGGATCGGTTTCGAATGATTTTGACTTTTACAAATCCAAAGTTGATTCCGTAATTCGTCAACTAGTTGCATTAAATGGTTTTTTGAGCTCACATGAGATGGCCAATTTTGATGAAGCCGACTTTCAACTCGTTGAGCAAATGCAAACCGATTTCGACAAAGCTCAAACAATCGTAGAAAAAACAAATTTAATTGAATTGTCTAGTGACACACGATCTAACTTTACTCAAGTGTATTGTGAAGCGAAAGCAAAAATTTCCCGTGAATTATCCAAGCTGCGGAGAACATCCGTTTTGAGTTCTACAGCTATATCGAGCTTTAATTCTGACCAAAATACATCCATGCGAGTTTCAAGACTGCCTGAACTTAAATTGCCAAGGTTTAGCAGTGCCTATATTGACTGGCCTGATTTTTTCGGCATGTTTAACACCGTGGTGGGAAATAATGATGGCATAAGCAAACTCGAGAAGTTCCAGCATCTTCGTTCCTGCTTGGATGGCGCAGCGTTGGGTACCATTCGCTCTCTTGAACCCACTGAGTTCAATTACGATAAGGCTATCGATCTTTTAGTATCACGATTCGACAATAAACTCTTACATTTTCAGACATACGGTCTATTTTCAAGCTTTCAGGTGTGGAGAAGGGTTCAGCAAGCAGCTTACTTCACTTGAGCGATCAGATGAATTCGCATCTGCGCGCACTAAATTCGATGGCATCTATACAGGAGATCGCAGATGGCATGCTTATTTACCTGGTAACATCGAAACTAGATCAAAACACACAGGAAAAATGGGAAGGATTGCAAACTAACAAACTTTTGAAATGGACAGACATGGCAGCGTTTTTGGAAAAAAGATGTTGGATGAAGGAAAATATTTAGAATGCTATGGTAATCCAGACACCTAGCAAACAGGTAGGAAAACCTCAGATCAACAAAGTCATTCGCAACACACTCACTACTTCCTCCAACACTGCTTTGTGCATATTGTGTGATTCGAAAGATCACTTCATTTCCGAATGTCCGCAATTTTTGAGCCTCAGATAGCAAGAAGCTAAAAGGCTGCATCTTTGCCTTAATTGCTTGCGCAAAGGCCACAGTCTATAAAAATGCAAGTCTGGAACCTGTAAGCACTGCCACTCCAAACATAGTTCGCTGCTTCACATGGAATCAAACCTGACCCCTCCAATCACTCATTGCTCTCGTACCACTAGTTCCGAAACTCCAGTCGCACTAGTCTCGATGTCGTCACCAACACCCACACCTGAAGCTGTGGAAAAGACTGATTATGTGTTGCTTGCAACAGCCATCGTATTTATAAAAAATCGTGTCGGCACATTAGTTCCATGTAGAGCCCTACTGGATTCATGTTCGCAATTGAACATCATAACTTCTCGCTTTGTCAATCAACTTCAGCTTGCAACTCGCAACTTTAGCAGTTCGATTTCAGGCGTCTGAGAATCCTCCATGGCGTCTGGAAAAGCGGTTGATCTTATTATTCACTCTCGGGATAATAAGTACCGCACCTCACTCTCGGCCAGCATAATGCCTACTATCACAGATTATCAACCGCACTTCGATTTAAATTCAACAGGCTGGAACATACCAAAGAATTTATTCCTCGCCGACCATCTTTTTTATAAGAGTCAACGAATTGACCTGCTTATTGGAGCTAGACTTTTTTATGAACTTTATTGCGTTGGAAATATACAATTGGCCCAACATTTGCCCAGTCTATAAAAAAACAGATTTGGCTGGATTGTTTGTGGAGGCATTTCATTCTCGGGTGCCAAAAACTCTGTCCTGGTTATATCTTCTTCGGAGCCCATCAGTCAGCAAAAGGATGACTCGCTAGCAGACCTGTTAAAACGATTTTGGGAAATCGACAACTATTGTGGATCCACAGCTGTTTCCACCGATGAAGATGCTCTTTGTGAGCAGCTTTTCTTAAAACCTATTTTCGTCTTGAGTGTGGACAATATTCCGTACGTCTACCTGCTAAAAGCAGTTTGGATATGCTTGGAGATTCGCACAACCGCGCTCTACGACGTTTCAAATCTTTGGAATCCAAGCTATCAAAAGACTCTGCCTTGAAGTCTAATATATGACTTTCATAAAGGAATATGTTGACTTGGGTCATATGTCGCTCTCTTCTCACCAGTCTTCGATTCCTCAATTCTATTTGCCTCATCATTGTTTTCAGAAGTTGAGCAGCACAACCACCAAACTACGAGTCGTATTTGATGGCTCGGCAAAATCGACTTCTGGCTACTCCTTAAACGATTTGTTACTTTCAGGCCTGACGATCCAGCCCAAAATCTTTAACACATTTCTGCGTTTCAGATTATTCAAGGTCGCTTTGTGTGGAGACATTTGTAAGATGTATCGGTGTGTGCGTGTCACGCACCCTGATCAATATCTGCAATGCATCCAATGGCGTGACAACCCCAATGAAGAAATCAAGGTTTACTCGCTTGACACTGTCACATATGGTACGAAGCCAGCTGCGTTCTTAGCAATTCGTGCTATGCACCAGCTTTCGTATGACGAAGAGTCGGAATTCCCATTGGCAGCAAAAATAGTTCGAAGAGATTTCTACGTGGACGACCTAATTTCTGGATGTGACTCAATTGAAGAGGTGTCGAAAAGTCGTCAGCAAGTGAAGACTTTACTTGGAAAAGGACAGTTTCCAATTAGAAAGTGGTGTTCGAATGAAAACCTTCTCTTCAGCTTCTCTGATGTCGTTCAACAGACCCAAGTCACCAAGCGCTCTGTTTTGTCGACCATTGCCAAATTTTATGATCCACTCGGACTCATTGCGCCTATCATAACCAGGCTAAAAATATTCATGCAAGTCTTATGGAAGGAAAACTGAGACTGGGATGAGTCCCTGCCACACTCGTTGCACTCCTTATGGTTGGAGTACATAAAACAAATTCCTGCACTCAGCCATCTGAAATTTCCCCGGATCATCATGCAGCCAATCTCGTCGTTGGAAATTCATGCTTTCTGTGATGCAAGTCTTTCTGCTTACGGTGCTTGCGTTTATGTTCGCTCAAACTCGCATGGGATATTCTCAACGCATCTGCTATGTTGTAATCTAGAGTCTCGCCATTAAAAACTCTCACAATACCGAAATTGGAATTATGCGCAGCGTTGTTATTGTCAGAACTTGTATCGAACATCGCTAAAAACATATCCTATCCTTGTTCTTTCCACTGTTGGTCTGAATCAACTATCGCACTCGCTTGGATTTGTCAAGCTCCATCAGATTTCAACATCTTTGTATCCAACAGGATTGCGCAGATTCAGGAGCGAACTGGCAACATGACTTGTCACCACGTACCCACTGACTTAAATCCTGCTGAAATATTGTCCCGAGGATGTACGCCGCTGGAGCTACTGCAATCAAATTTATGGCGAGAGGGACCTTCTTTTCTTCGATCGGACGCTTCATGCTGGCCAGCCCTAGTAACTCCGCTGGCAGAATTACGCGAGCGTCGCCGCAACATTTTGATTTTAGCAGAGAATCAAGACATCACTTACAATTGCAAATTTCAAAATTCGTTCGCCAAACTTCGGAGTATATGGATATGTGTACCGATTCTTGCTACTAAAGGACAAGAAACATCGTCATGGACCTTTAACTGTCGCTGACATTAAAGGTGGCACTCATCTCATCATCAAAGTCATTCAAAAATCTGGTTTCTCTGATGAATACCTGTTTTTATTGGCAAAAAGGCAGATATCATCAAAGAGTAAACTCTATTCGCTAAGCCCGATGCTTGATCCTGAAGGATTGTTACGAGTTCAATGCTGGATTTCGAAGCAAGGCATCCAATGCTGTTGCCCAAGGACCATCCCGTGACTCGCGCAATCATCATGCATTTTCATCTTCAATTTCTGCAGGCAGGACCACAGAGTCTCCTGGCCACCCTGCGACAACGCTTTTGGCCAATTGGAGGCCGAAAAACAGTGGTAGGAATAACACAAAAATGCGTCCGATGCTTTCGAGTAAAGCCAATTGTTCTTGAGACTATTATGGGTCTTCTACCTGCAAGCCGACTGGCATTGATTTTTGTGGACCGTTTTACTCGAAGTCCGAAATCAGGAACCGGCAGCCAACTAAATGCTACATAGCCATTTTCGTGTGTTTCCCAACAAAGGCAACACACTTGGAACTAGTTGAGGATTTATCAGCATCATCGTTTATTGCAGCCCTAAAACGCTTCATCAGTATAAGAGGCAAACCAAGCACAATATGGTCGGATAATTCGACAAACTTTGTTGGAGCCAAGAACCAATTAAGCGAGCTCCGATCACTTTTCCTTACTGATCCACAAAACATCGATCTTCGCAACGCTGTGACATTCAATGGCATAAAATGGCACTTTGGTGGACTATGGGAGGCCGCTGTAAAATCGGCCAAATTTCACTTCATTCGCGTAGTTGGCAAATCCATCTTGTAATTTCATGAGCTTCAAACATTAGGTTATCAAATATCTGCCATGCTAAACTCACGTCCTATTTGTCCTATTTCAGAAAGCCCAGATGACTTAAAAGTTCTCAGTCCGGGACACTTCCTGATTGGTGGTGCTTTTGCCACGATCGACCAGCCAGACGTGACTCACCTCAACATCAATCGTTTGAGTCGTTGGCAACTTGTCTGCTAAATGCAGCAAACATTCTGGCGCAAGTGGAGCACCGCATATTTATCACTACTTCAAGAGCGAGGAAAATGGAGAGCCTCCAAACCAAATCTTCTGCCGAACAGCATGGTGTTGCTAAAAGACGACACACTACCTCCCCTGCACTGGCGCATTGGGAAGGTCGAGAGCATCATTCCAGGCAGCGATGGCGTGGCACGAGTTGCAGTCATTAGAACGGCAACTGGTATCACTAGACGAGCGGTTAGCAAGTTAGCTGTTCTGCCCCTTGAAGCCACATCACCTGTCAGCGTACATGTCGGGAGCAGAATAAGCTCTCCACAACATAAATTAGATCATTGTAAAGTACTTTATTCTAACATGCAAACTTGTCAAATATTCAAATTTAAATTTTAACGTAAATTCACGCGCCAATAGTTCTTGCCCTTTATCTATGTCATATTCGCTAATCATATGTTTAAATTCCGCAACGCAAGCAAGCGTCTCACGCACTAATTCTTTTCTCATTCTCGTTCGTTCATTCGCAAACAAAGGCCGCTTTCGCGCAGCTCGTTCGCTTATATACACTTATGTACGCGAAAAACATTAAATAAACAAAAACTTATGTGAAACAATCAAACTCAACAACTTACTTAAAGTGTTTAATTTTATTTAAGTACCTTTACGACTCACACCCCATCGCTAACATAATCTAATTGAACACACGTGGCATAAATCAATGCCCTCCACAAAACAGACACTGAAAAACTGTACTTACCACAACTTGCAATAAAAAAACTAAAGACTACAATTGTGGAGGAGAAGTGGACTACTGTAAAAAACTCCGAAGCGGCGGCCACCAAATTATTAAAAATGAGAACTTTTACCGACAACATACCTATACATATACATCCACAACATCACCTGAATCCCTCATGATTGGCTATGAAAAAACAAAAAATTTGCCAATACGTCCCCTCACCGCTCCGTTGCAATAACTGCCTAAGTTTCGGACACTCTTAAAGTATGCAGAAACGAAAAAATATGCGCTACCTGCGGCAATCAAAAACACACCAAAGACGAAGACAAATAAGTCTGAGCCAATCATATAAACTGTATAAACAAGAAATAATAGCAATCAAAGTTCTCCACAAAATCGACAAAACTGCATATGAAATTTGAAACATTTACAATCGTACGCCGACGCCACAAAGGCAGACGGCAAAAACGAAATCAACTTAAATACAGCAATCGAACACAACAGCAATAGCCAACCATCAACTTCTTATCGCAACATAGTACAATATGAAACAATAGACGAAAGTATAATCCCGCCAAAAATTCACTTGCAAGAAAACTTGGAAAAAATCTTAAAGCTCCGAAACTTCAAGTACCGCCCCGATCAATAACAAAAAGAACTCTACGACAAATTAAAGAAAAATTAAAAACAAAAACAACGACAATCAACCCGAAAGATAATAAATCAGCGAAGGGTAAACATAATAAACTGCGCGACAACCGATTAGCACACCCTATGCTGCTCGTCTTAGAAACTTAATATCAACAAAACTAATAAAGCTTTTCAAATAAATTTTTTTCCCCTTAAAAGAATATATAATTTCACACGAAAATTGAGAGAAGATAGGATACTAACTTTATTAATAACATTTTAAATTAATGTAAACCAACATAACATACAAAAATCACTATTATTTTTGCGACAGCCGATTAGCACAGTCACTAGAAAACTAAAACTAACAAAAGAAAATGGGTTCAAACTTCATTCAAATAGTTTTTTAATATTAATTTAAATATTTTAAACCTTTTTTGAAAACAAATTAATAATGTGTTGACCCTCCACGGTTAAGTATGACTTCATACATCCGCTGAGGTAAGGAGTCATATAATTTTTTTATATAATTGAGTGAAACAGCCTCCCAGGACCTCTTTATTCCTTCAATTAGTTCTGCTTCAGTTGAATACTGCCTGCCCGACTCGTACACCTTTCGTGCCAGCCATCCCCAACCATTTTCTATAATGTTTAGGTCGGGAGAGTAAGGCGGCCAAGTCAGTAATTCCACGTTTTGACCATCAATCCAGGACTTTACAATCCTGGCTGTGTGGACAGGTGCGTTATCCTGCTGGAACTTCCATTACAAGGGTCCAAAAATATCCTTGATTGCAAGGAAAGCTGTATTCGGTACACCTTTGTACGCAATTGCATTCATACGGCTGGTAAGAAACTGCAGTTCTATAGTGCCAAAGTATGTTATAGCTCCCCACACCATGACACCACCCGCAATCGATCTAAAGTGTGCTCTTCCTTTCTGAGATCATGAAAGTAGTAGGCATAGCCGTCAGGACCCTCCAAATTGAACTTTTTTTCATCTGAAAAGACTACACGCTCCCACTCCTTAGTCCAGGTCATATTTGATCGACAGAAATTGAGTCGTTGCATCTTTCTAAGTTGGTTTAGAGGTGTTTTTTTTTAATTTTAGATGCTTTATATGTTCAGCATTCGAAATAACTCTTTGCACAGTCCGAACGCACGCATTAACACCAGTTTTTTCCTTTATTTTGGCGGCTGAGTCGTGGGAATTAGATGCGTGTCGTAGTATGATTCGCTTGTCAGCTGCTGTTATTACTGATGGTGGCCGACCTTTCATGTTTTTCCCATATGTATCCTCATTGCTTAAATATGCGGTAATAACTTTACGGCTGCGCTTTATATTTTTTGATATTTGAAGAATAGAGTGCCCGCACTCCCTGTAAGCCTTTATTTTGCCTTTTTCAGAATCGTCCAACGGTTTTCCTTTGCCCATTATTACTTTATTTTATTGATAATTAGTCCCACTAAATAAATAATAAACTTAAACACCCAATCAAGGCATTTTACACGCAAAAAGTGACATGAAAGCAAAAATGTGCTAATCGGCTGTCGCAAAAAAAATGCATGCATTTTTGTCGCACTTCAGATAAACAAGTAAAGCAAAATAACGGTACACTTCCAGAGCTCGCAGCTACACTAAGAATCTTTTTACATTGCGCTCTTATTCCTGTCTATGGGTATAAGAGGCGGTTGGACTGCGACTAAACAATCCCAACTAGGAAAAACATTGACTAAAAATACTAAATACTAACACCTTTTCTGCGAAATAAAGTAAAAATACTGTAAATGCAACGCACTCTTATTCTCTATGCATGCTCATTTGTAGCTTAAGAAATTGTAGCTTGAAGCCACACATAGTTGTAAGCTTCTTGCACGAAGCATTTTTACATTTTAGTCGCTTAAATAAAACTTTTTAATATAACCTCATCAGGTTATGGGCCCAGAGAACTAATTAAACGGAATTGTGCGCGAATAATTAGAAATAGTTTTTAATACTAGTTAAGAAAGTGAATATTGAATATTCTGGACTTTCAGGGACAATGAACTCAATTGTTTAATATATTGTAAATAATAATCAAGAGCAGCCACTTGCTATAAATATTAAAAATTTAAATAAGAGCATCTGTCAGCACGGCCGAAGAGACGGTTGGCTTAAGAGCAAATGTCATTGCCGCGCAAACAGAAAATAACAAGAATAGCGGATTTATGCGCCGTTAGTGAGCGAGCTTAAGGAACAGTTCTACTTGCAGCTGTTTCTTTTGCTCGGCTTATGAATAATGCTTAAGTTAAGCTTAAGCAAAAAAGCTGATTTAAGTCTGTTAGCGTCAGCCCGTGGGTTTGCTTGTGCTAAAAAAAAACCTCGTGTTTTAAACAATAAAACGGCTGGCGCAAATCCTCTGACTGAACCCTCCACGAGGGTGCCGGCTGGGCAATGGGCCGTGTACTGACTCAAACGACAGAGTCAGGCACTGCCAGCTGAGGCAATGACATTTCAACATTCGGACCCCCAAAGTCCGGTGCTGGAGTGTCGGAGCCATGGTCAGAGGTGCCTGATAGTTAGGCATAAAATGCTATGGGGTGGTGCCCAAGAAAAAAAATGAAACCAACCCTCTCTCCGCTGGAGTCATCTAAGAAAGTAGAGCGGGCGGGGACTACAGCCCAAACGTCGGTGGAAGGCGTGACTGCTACCACCGGCGGGCACGGAGGGGTGAATACCCCTTTTCGTGTCGCCAGCGGTCACAACCAACCCTATGAACTGGTGGGAGCAGGCCAGGACAGTTGTAAAGCTACTGCCACAACCTCGAACAACGCCAAGGTGTGGCGCGGTACCGCGGTCCATGAAGACGCGGACAGCGACCCTAACGGCACATCAATCAGTGCGGAGACTGAAGCTGACCTCCTGCGCTCCCCGGTCAAGGGTTCCAGCTCCCCTCGTAGGGATGGCCCAAAAAGACCAGGGAAGGCATGAGAGCCAAAGCCCAGTATAAGGCCGCTCTCAAGATCAGAGCTCGGCTCGGCGACGGCAAGAAACTCACCCTTGAGGAGAGAAGAAAGCTGGAATGGGCCGATCAGAAGAACAGAAAGGGCCGAAAACACTTCGAGGAGAAGCCGGCAATGAAGGCTAGCAGTAGCCAGTTCGCCAACAAGGTCGAGGAGTTGCTGCTGACCAAAAGGCAGCGCTCGGATGACCAAGAGAAGGCGGAGGTGCCAGCGAGCAAGCGGCCACGCCAGAAAGAAAAGGACAAGCCCGCAAAGAAGACACTGCCGAAGAGGGAAACTGTGAGCGACGTGGCGCGACGACACTTGATCGTTGCCCTCATCGACCGCAGTGACCCGAACGGCAAAATGACACCCGATCGGTGGAAAGTGGTGGAGCAGAAGCTTCTGGAAGCCTTATTCGCCAGAATGGAGGACCCAGAAGCCAAGCCCACCTCTTTCGACGGACCGGGGTGGCTCAGCGGCGTCAAAATACTGAGCTGTAGGGATGACCTCACCCTGAAGTGGGTCACGGACACCGTCTCCAAGCTCGAAGCTCCGTGGGATGATGCCAAGCTGGAGGTAGTTGACAGAACAATGATTCCGTCGGTACCGCAGGCGAAGGTACTATTCCCGCCGAACAAAGAGACGAGCGGGTGCTACAGCTGCTAAAATGACAGAACCTGGACGTGCCTACCGAAGATTGGAGGATACTCCATGCTGCCAAGCCAGACGGCAACGGTCAGCAAATGGTACTCCAAATCAATAAGGAGGCCGAGGACCTGATATATCCGAGATTTGGGAAGATGGCGTGGGGCATGGGCAACGTGTACCTGCGTCTCAAAAAACGTCACCCAAATGACAAAAACGTAAACACGCTAGAGGCCGGCGAGGTAGAGAGAGACCTAGAAGCTATCACCGAAGCCGCTCAAAGTCTCGACATCGATGATGATATGGAGGAGGATGGTGACCTGACCTTAGTAGTCAGCCCATCTGAGCAGGAGCCCAGTACTAGCCATGGAGCTAAGGGTGATCCAGCTCAACCTCCTGGAGGAGGAGTCCGTCGACGTGGCATTAGTCCAGGAGCCTTGGATAGCATCGGGTAACAAGGTTTCTGGGCTAAAGTCTAACAACTTCGTAACATTCTACCCGAATACAGTAAGTAGAGCTAGAACTGCAAATCTGGTGAGAAAAGGCATCTATGCTTATCTTATGTCCAATTACAGCTCTGACGATCTAACGGTGGTGGCTTTAGAAGGCGGCAGAGAAGAGCCACTCCTGATGGCATCCTGCTACCTGGCGCATGACACGGAGATGCCAACCCCCGAACTGGAGAGGCTGGTCCAGGAGGCAGGCGCGAAGAAGCAGCCCCTGGTAATCGGCGCTGACGTCAATGCCCACCACACCTTGTGGGGAAGCAAGGACGTGAATGACAGAGGTGAGTCACTGCTAGATTTTATATTAAAGCATGACAGTAGTATTAATAACACTGGGGAAGAGCCGACCTTCGTGGGTCCCACATCATCAAGTGTTATCGACGTAACACTCGCGTTGGGAACGAATACTGTGGTCGCGGATTGGAGAGTTCTCAGCAAACAATCCTTCTCCGACCACAGGTATATCGAGTTCAAAACAAAGTTCGAGTGTACCATATTAAAAAGTGCGTATAAAAATCCCCGGAACACAAATTGGGAGATATTTAAAGCAAAGGTGGCAAGGAAGCTCCCGCCACCGCACTCCATTGAATCAACGGATGGTATCGAGAAGTCTCTGAAGACTCTCAGCCACCACCTAACGAAAGCATTCAACGAGGAATGCAAAACAACGGTCACGAGAAGGAGACACAGGCCGCCCTGGTGGAACCCCGACCTAAAAAATCAACGGACGGACCTGCAAGAATTATTCAAACTCGCCAAAAAAGCGGAGGATGATATTGTATGGGACGAATACAAGATACGGCTCCGTGAATTCAAGAAACTAGTCCGGCAAGCCAAAAGAGATTCATGGAGATCATTCTGCTCCGGCCTGGAGAAGGTTACAGAGACAGCGAGACTCCGGAAACTCCTCTCAAGGCAACCTGCGATGCAGAGCCAACTAAAAACGAGCGATGGACGGTGGACTGGAAGTAGCCGGGAAACGGCCACCGCCCTGATAAACGATCACTTCCCAGACTGCACGGACCTCCATAGCCCCAGGGTAGTGGCAAACCGCATACACCCACGGGTCACCATACCCGAACTTCTAATTACTCCGCGAGCTACAAATCCCCGGGTCTTGACGGAATTATACCAGCCATGCTGCAGCTGACCAAAGAGAAGGTAACGCCATGGCTGAACTCAATATTCAGAGCATGCCTTGAGTTTGGCTATGTACCTGTTGCCTGGAGGACTGTACGGGTTGTATTCCTGCCAAAAGCAGGGAAATGCAGCCACGTGCAGTCAAAAGACTACAGGCCAATTAGCCTCACCTCATTTCTGCTCAAGACGCTCGAAAAGCTGTTGGACCTACACATAAAAGAGAACCTGAATCACACGTTGGAAACCAACCAGCACGCCTACAGGAAAGGGAAATCAGTGGACACAGCACTACACTCGGTAGTCGCTACCATTGAGAAAGCCCTGCATCAAAAGGAATATGCCATGGGTGTCTTCCTTGACATCTCTGGTGCATTCAATAACGTATCTACGGAAGCCATTATGCGAGGCCTCGAAGCCGCAGCACCCCACGAGGCAGTAAACTCTTGGATAAGAAACCTCTTGAACTGTAGAAGAGTAAGTGCTGAGTGGGGAACCTCGACCATAACAAAGGTAGCGCACGGAGGCACACCGCAAGGAGGTGTACTGTCGCCCTTGTTGTGGAACTTGGTAGTCAATGGCATTCTACAAAAGCTAAGACGGAAAGCCCCAAAGATAACTGCCTATGCGGATGACCAGGCCATTATTATCGTGGGCAAATGTCCTATGACAACCAGCTCGGTCATGGACAGTACGATGAAAGAAATAGTGGAGTGGGCCACGGAAGCCGGTCTGCACATAAACGCGGACAAGACGGACCTAATTCTCTTCACCAAGAGATACAAGGTACCGCAATGGACTCCGCCATCTGTTAATGGCACTAGGCTCACACCGAGCCAAACGGTGAAATACCTGGGTATCGTATTGGACAGCAAACTTAGCTGGAAACCCAATTTTGAGGAAAGGGTGAAAAGGCTACGGTCGCGCTATATGCATCCCAGAAGATGCTAAGCAACACCTGGGGCCTGTCACCAAGACTGATGCACTGGACTTTCACAGCGGTTGTGCGACCAATACTACTATATGGTGTTCTGGTATGGTGGAGAGCCACAGAAAAATCCACATACCTTCGAATAATGGAAAAAACACAACGACGCGCACTGCTGTGTATAACAGGGGCACTGAGAACCACTCCAACTAGGGCCCTAGAGGCAATACTTGGAGTTCGCCTAGATATACAAGCCAATCTGCTGGCGCAAAAGACAGCGCAACGTCTTTGTGCGGCGGGAAACGTGATTCTAAATAACTATGGACATAGTAGAATTGGAGGCGTTACCAAGTGTAGCACGGACTACATAACGCCGGTTAAGAATTTCTCAAGAACACCTACGCTAATGGGACCAGATGATTGAAAAATCAGTATGGGCCAAAACGCGGCTAAAATTTTCACGGACGGATCCAAAATGGACCCAAAGTGGGAGCTTCGGTATACTGCATAGACCCACTCACGGAGGTGTCATATAAGTTACCGGACCACTGTAGTAAATTTCAGGCTGAAGTTTTCGCAATAAAGAAAGCTGCAGAACTTGCGCTCACTGTGCACCAACCCCAAGTCAACATCTTCGTCGACAGTCAGGCCACCAGGGCATTGAAGGTAACGAAATGGCAGACAGGCTAGCAAAGGAGGGTGCCGTATCGACTCGAGCGAGAGTTGAGGACCTAGGGATACCTTTTGAGGGCTCTAAACCACAAATCGGAAGTAAGCGCTACAGTCGCTTCCGACAGAAGGTGGCACAACACGACAAACTGTAGAACCGCTCGCATTATGTGCGGGAAACCCAACGCAAAACTAGTCGAGCACATCTTGCAGCTTCCCCGGAAGGACTGCAGACTCGTGCTTGGCCTACTAACGGGTCACTGCCTGACCGCTGTCCATGCCAAAAAGCTGGGCATCACCAACAACGATGAATGCAGGAAATACAGGGAACCAGGGGTGAGAGAAACCCTGGAACACCTTATATGCAATTGTCCTACCCTCTTCACCCCGAGAACTAACTTCCTAGAGACACCAGTGCTTGACTCGCTCGCAGAGGCGGCGCAGAGGCCACCCCAGAAACTGTTAGCCTTCGCAAAACATACGCGCATAGTGGATGGCTAATCTGTCCACGACTACGACTCACAGCCAAAACACTCCGGATCCACTAAGGATCACATTGATCTATGTGAGGTCCCCTCCCCCGGGGGCCTGCCGGCCTAACCTAACCTAACCTAACCTAAACAATAAAACAAAATAACCAGGGACCTGGAACATAACCTGGGAGCCAACGTAGATCGCCTCAACGCCGCTGCGATTCTTATATCGACAGCCGCATTTATTCACCGGGCAGTTTGGGGCTCCGCATATTGCGCAGCCATAACCAACACATCAATAATAAACTCGATAGAGAAATTGGGCGACAATAATTACGGTGCGTGGGTCGTTCAAATGAAAAGCGTTCTCATACATACTGAACTATGGGATTACGTGTGCGGGCAAAAAGTGAAACTCGAAGTGATACTGCAGAAGAGAATGCAGCTTTTGACACCAAAGATGAAAAGGCTCTCGCGAGCATCATGCTCTGCATCAAGGCATCAAAAATAACCAATGTTAAAAATTAAACTACACTTAAAAAAATTGAAGACAACAATTTGTGAGTAACAAGTGATATTTTGTGCTTGTTTTAGTGCATTTTTGATTAATCATTGCAACAGCACATTCTGTTTTAATTAAAATTGTGTTTATAAAATTAAAACATAAAAAATTGTTTTGGCGCATTTTTGTTGTTGTACTCGCTACTTCAATTGTTTTTGTGTGCTCAGTTGCTTTTAAATACTTTTGTCTACTCTCCCGCTCTATCGTGCTATATATCTTGCGCTCAGCGTGCCTACTTTTTGTTGTTGTTAAACAATTTTAAACGGATCTTTCTCGCGAGCCTAATCTTGCATTTCGTTTTGTGCTGTGCTCTTCAAACACATATTTGTTGTTGCGCGCTGCATATAAGCCCATTTTTGTTGTTTACAAGCTAGTAAACTGTGACCGTGTGAGTAAAGAGTTGATTTTGCACTTTACATTAAGCGCATAACTCCCGAATTAATATACTCTACAAACGGTCCACTCCCTTTTTCAATTAACATAAAAAAAAAATGAGCGATTCAAAAATTTGTTGTTACCCTTCATGCAAATGGAGTGGTATACAATCCGAAGCCTACGTTGCATGCTGGATGTGTGACAACTTAGCTCACATCAAGTGTGCTGGCCTGACCGGTCGAGTTCATGATTGCATTCGTGAACGGAAAGGCCTAAGCTGGATCTGCACAGCTTGTCGGTCGGCTGAAGTCGACATGAAAGCGTTCATGCGTCAAACCAAACTTGGCTTTGACAACTTATTTAAAGACTTTAAGTCAATGCAGGATAAGTTTTCTTCTCTTGCTGGTATGTTTGCCAATTTGCAGGTTATGAGAGTTTCTCCAAAGCGCAAAAAGACAAACAACCAGCCAATTGACAATAATATTGTTTCTTGCCAATCTCCGGCTATTTCTGCCCCAATGCAGCTTATATCGTTTACGACTCCTAACCCACCGTCATCAGCTCCTACTGGAGACCCGGACCGGATCCCTATTGTCAGCCCCAATAGGAATATACCTTGTTCATCTCCTTCCGTGGCGGTGGCAGCCGTACCTAATCCGATGACCAACGCTCCAGCCTCCGTAGCCACACTGACTGCTGTGGCGTTACCTACGGTTCCCGTAATAATGGAACCAACTGGATCATTGGTTGGAGTCGCGCCAAAAAAATCGATCTTTGTTTCCCGACTCATGGAATCAGCCACTGAAAATTCCGTAAGGCAATACGTTTGTGAGAAGCTCAATCTGTCCTCTCCAAACGATATTGAAATAACTAAATTTAATTTTAAATATAAGCGTGATATCTCATCGTTTAAGATAAGTGTATCATTATCTTACTTCACTACCTTAGTTAATCCTTCTTTCTGGCCCATACACACAGTTGTGCATGAATTTATAAAAAAAACCTAAAACCTCCGTTCCATCCACTAATAATTCTAATAACTCTAATTCTGTGGCTAGTACTAATACTAATACTATCTCAAAAAACTAACTTCTACAATCTCTATCACATACCAAAATGTTCGTGGACTTCTTTCTAAACTAAGCAGACTCTATACTAGTAGCGTAGATTTTAATTCTGATGTTCTTGCCTTTTCTGAAACCTGGCTTAATGCCTCAGTTTTTAATTCCGTACTTAAATTCCGTTTTTAAATCCGTACTAATTTACTCCTTTATAATTTACAGGCTCGACCGGTCCACCGGTCGTGGTGGTGGAGTTCTTGTTGCTGTAAAATTGTTATTAGAATCTCATTTGATCTCTCTTAACTTTCCCTCAGACATTGAATTTATAGCTGTTAAAATTAATTTAAACAATGTCATAATTTACTTAACCTGTTCATATGTACCACCTAGTTCTGACTTGGGTGTATATATGAAGCATCTTGATGCCATTCGAATGGTTTCTGAACTTGTCTGTACTCAGGACCAAATTGTTGTTTTAGGAGACTTTAACCTACCTTCTATATCGTGGCTTAGTTCTATGAACTCCAACTATATTTTTCCTTCTAGCCATCATGATTTCGTTTCTGGACTTATTGATGAATCTTTGAGCCAAATTAATAATATATATAATTGCTCAAATAAACTACTAGACCTTGTTTTCGTCAATGATACTTCCGAGTTTGAAATTTTGCGAGTAGGTCCTCTCTCTTCGCCCGAGGATAAATACCACCCGACTTTAGAAATTACTTTATCATTTTATTGTAATAACCATACTCAGTCAAGTACTCAATTGCGGCGTTATCGCTGTTTTCAGAAAACAAATTTAGCTGGTTTAAATTTATTCTTGTCATTATTGTCAACAGATGACCTAGAACGGTCCATCTCAATTTTCTATCGAACCTTATACAGCGTATTTGATCTATTTATCCCTTATTTTAACCTAAACAATCTGTAAAACCACCTTGGTTTACATCTGGTCTGTCGTCATTAAAAAATCTTAAGTCCTCTTTTTGTAAAAAGTTTAAAAAATCTGGATCTGCCTTAGACTTCTATAAATATTCCATTTTACGCTGCAAATTTGATTCTCTTAACAGAACATGTTACAAAAATTACCTCTCCCGCTGTCGCCTTAGATTCAGTACTAATCCAAAGCAATTCTATTCTTTCGTTAATTCTAAACGTAAATCTTCCCTTTTTCCTGCCTCGCTTTATTATAAAAATTTTTCTTCCACTAACAATATTAAAAAGTGCTGACTTGTTTGCAACTTTTTTTCCAATCAACTTATTCAAATAACATTGACCTTAACTATCCCTATAATCTACCTCATTCAAACTTTGTTGCGAATCCTGATATCCTTCAGGCTGACGTTTTGAAATGCTTATTGTCCGTAAAACCGTCCTTTTCTCCTGGCCCTGATCACATTCCCAGTAGTATTTTGAAACACTGTGCTCACTCGCTCTGTGCTCCTTTAGCTTCTCTCTTTAGCTCCTCTCTTAAATACTCATATTTTCCAACTATCTGGAATGAATCCTATATCATTCCTATTCACAAAAAAGGATCCAAATCCAATATCGAAAACTATAGTGGTATTGCAAAGCTCTCTTCGATTCCTAAAATCTTTGAGAAGATTGTTACCTCTCAATTGCAACACTACTGTAGTTCAATGATATCATCCTCCCAACATGGGTTTGTGAAACGTAGATCTACTTCCACCAATCTTTTAGAACTTTCCTCTCTTATTATTAATGGTTTTACAGAACAAAAGCAAACTGATGTTATATATAGTGACTTTAGTAAAGCCTTTGACTCTGTAAACCATAGCCTTCTCCTTTTTAAACTGTCACGTTTGGGTTTTCCGTCTGGCGTTTTAAATTGGATATCTTCTTATTTATCTAACCGAGTTCAGAAGGTAATTTTTAAAGGCAGTGCATCTAAAGTGATTAAAGTCACATCAGGCGTACCACAAGGTAGCCATTTAGGTCCTCTGCTTTTTAACTTATTTCTAAACGATTATCCCCAAGTCCTCTCCCATTCTCGCATTCTCATGTATGCAGATAACGTTAAACTTTTCATGACCTGTAATGATACCAGTAAAACCTACTTCTTCAAAATGATTTTGAAAGCATGCAGCTATGGTGCATGAGCAACCAGCTGTCTCTTATACGCCTAAAACGAAATATTATGACGTTTTATCGTTGTGCCCCACATTCTGCTACCTACTCCTTAAGCACTTATACATTGGAACGCGTGAATAGCGTGTCCGACCTTGGTGTCTTATTTGATCCTAAACTCAAGTTTAATAAACACATTTACAACATCGTAAACAAAGCCCGAGGGGTTCTTGCATTTATTAAGCGGTGGTCAAAAGAATTTAATAACCCGTGTACTACCAAACTGCTGTACGTTTCGTTTGTCCGCCCAATTTTGGAATACTACTCCTGCATTTGGAACCCTCAATACCAACACTATCAAGAGTTGATTGAGTCCGTTCAAAAACAATTTTTAATATTTGCTCTTCGGGGATTAAACTGGGATCCCAACATTCGTTTGCCATCCTATACATGCAGACTTCGCCTTATCAAATTACCTTCACTAAGTGATCGTAGAACATGCCACGGCGTGCTATTTCTGCATAAGCTTTTACTCGGTCTCATTGACTCTAACGCTCTCCTTAATAAAATTTCTTTCATCATTCCTTCCAGATTAACTCGTAATTTTCGACCTCTAGCATTAACTTTTTGTAGAACTAATTATGCGTTACACGATCCTTTTCGTGTCCTATGCGCAAATTATAATAACCTCTATAATTTCGTCTCCTTTGAACGGTCTATCCAATCCATTTCTTCATCTATCCTATCCTTTCTTGATTCCCCAAATCGAGCTTCTTTGACCAATCATGAACTATAAAAACCTATCTTTGTCAACGCTGTTCTTTGGCTTCTATTTGGAATAAATGTTTAAATTTATATGATACTTTCTGTTTTCATCTTTTACATTGTAAATCCAAGTTCCTGGCTAGCCCCAGATGTGAGACGGTGCATATCTATAAAAAATTTACCCATCAAGCTAGGAATACGGATTAGTTTTATTATATTTTTTCCTTTTTATCAATTATTTCATAATTTTTAGAATGTTTAAGTTGTCTAATGTTAGGTCAACTGGACTTAGTTGTACCCTTACGTATTAATAAATAAATAAATAAATAAATATGCTCACAGACCCGCGCGTCGCGTCCACTTCCTGAGACAACTTCTCTATATAAAGTTGACAGACTCATAAAGTATGGCAGCACACATAGCCAAATTTTCAGACTTAATTGAAATCATCATCATCCTTGGCACTACAGCTACAGTTCAGCTTTGACCTTTCGAACAATTTCTCTCCAATAGTCTCTATCCTTCGCCGCTTCTTCCCAATTTTCGACGTTTAGTTTCTGTAAATCTGCTTCGACTCCATTTATCCAACGTGATCGCGGTCGCCCAACTACTCTTCTTCCATCCGGTCGGTTAAAGCACGTTCTCTTAAGAATCGAGTTGCGTGTTCTCGCGACATGGCCAGAAATTTCCGTTCTGTTCTTTCCATCCGACTTTCTCAGAGTCCATGCCTCGCATCCGTATATATATATATGACGGATCATTGTTTTATATAGTCGGATCTTAAGATTCCTGTTAATAAGACGCGACTTCAAGTGAGTTGAGAGCGAGATGAAAGTGGAGTTCGCAGCTTTAATTCTTTCCCTGATATCATTAAGACAGTCGTTAGTAGCATTAATGTATGACCCAAGATATTTAAACTGATCAACAACTTCAAAGTTATAATCGTCAACGGTTATATTTTGTCCAAACCGCCTCACCCAGTGCGAATTTCCAGCTAAAAGAATTTTTGTTTTGGATTCATTTATTAACAATGCTTCCTTTTCTATTTTCACAAAAGCTTCTTTCATGGACACAACTGATCTACCGATTATATCTTTGTCATCTGCATATGCAAGAAGTTGCGATGAAGTCCCCCATATTGGTTCGGAGGTTCGAAGTCCAGCGTTTCTTACTATTTGCTCCACCGTAAGAATGAAAAGTTCTGTGCTTAGGCTGTCTCCTTGCCTTACTCCAGAGCTAGTTTCAAAAGATTGGGATATTTCGTTTTGATTCCTTATTACATTTTGGCTTCCACTTGTTGCCATCCTTGCTAACCGTATTAGCTTGCATGGTATTCCGAGATCTTTCATTGAGTTCCAAATAAAGGTCCGCTTTAAGCGGTCAAACGCTTGTTTATAGTCAATAAATAGATGACTTGTGTTTATTCCGAACTCAGAGCATTTCTCAAATATCTGTCTGAGACAAAAAATGTGATCAATTGTAGATCTATGAGGCCTAAAACCAGCTTGGTAGTCGGAATAGCATTTTAGTTTTTCTGCGATTATGGATGTTAGGGCCTTGTACGCTGTGTTGAGAAGAGATATACCTCTATAATTATTGCACTTTAGTTTACTTCCCTTCTTGTGGATTGGTATAACGACCGCAGTTTTCCACTGTTCTGGCATTTGTTCTGTGCCCCATATCTTTCGAATCAGTTCGGTTAAACTGCTTAGAAGTTCTTGTCCCCCATATTTAAAGGATTCAATTTGTATATTATCCATTCCTGGTGATTTGTTTGCTTTTGCTTTACTGATAATGCTTCGTACTTCGTCCATTGTTGGAGCTTCTATGTCAATGTTGTCTTCTAATATATTTATATGGGTATATGTTCTACAGTTTCGTCATTGAGCACTAGGTTAAAGTGCTGTCTCCATCTTTCTAAGACTTCGTCCTGTCTGTGTATCATTGTACCATTTTCGTCGTTTATGCACTGAATTGTTAGTTGGAAGCCCTTTTTTACTTCTTAACTTTTTTGTACAGTTCCCTAACATTCATATTTCTGTAGTCTTCTTCAAGCATTAGAATCTCCTGCTCAAGTTTTTGTTTCTTTTTACGGCTGCAAGCATGGTTAAAGTTTCTTCTTGCAGATTTGTACTCCTCAGTGTTTCGTCTTTTGGTTCGTTGCAGCATCTTCCTTCTCAGGTCATTCTTAGTTTTATTTAGTGTATCGCATTCTATATCCCACCAGCCAAGATTGCGTTGTCTAGTTTTATAGCCTAGTACAGAAATATTTGTTGCTGTTATGGCGTCTTTTATATGTGACCAATGTTCTTCAACTGTTGCGTCGTTGTTTCTTGCTGATGTTATTCGTGTTTCGATTGCTGACTGGTATTGTTCTAAAATGGCAGGTACCTTGAGTTTATCCATATTGATTTGTTTAGACTTACGGGCTTTCGACTTCTTTGCAGTTGAGATTCTCGCTCTAAATTTAACTTTTACCATATGATGGTCGGAATCTATATTTGCTCTTCTTTTAGTCCTAACATCTAAGATGTTACCAGCATGTCGTTTGCTTATCGCCACATGATCTATTTGATTTTTTGTTGTGCCGCCCGGGCTTATCCAAGTCTGCTTATGGATGTTTTTTCGCATGAAACATGTGCTCGATATGACTAGATCTTTTTCTATTAATCTCGCGCCGTTACCATTGAAAGTCTCATGCAGGCTATGTTTTCCGATGGTTGGACAATATACTGGCTCCTTGCCTATTTGTGCGTTCAAATCGTCGAGTAAAATTTTTATGTCGTTTTTAGGAATTCCATCCTACGACGATGCCAGCGTTGTATAAAAAGTTTCCTTTTCATTTTCTTCAGCTACTTCTGTAGGTGCATATACATTTACGAGAGTAACGTTGAAGAACAGGGTCTTGTAACGCAATGTGCATATCCTTTCGTTGATTGCTTTAAAATCCAGGACATTATGATTGGCTTTTTTATGCACAATAAATGCTGTTCCATATCTATGCATGTTATTTGTACTGCCACTGGAGTATATATTAAAGTCCCCTGATGCAAAGATCTTATCACCTTTCCATTTCGTTTCTTGGATTGCAGCAATGTGTACCTTAAAGGCTTTTAATTGAGAAGTTAAAGAGCGCAGTGCACCAGCTCTATTAAGAGTGCGTACGTTACAGGTTGTTAAATTCAAATCGTTGTCCTTATTCGTGCTATTGGTCGTTAGTCGGGGTTGGGGTAGTGGTATCCGAGGCGAAAGTTCAAATCTCGTGACAAGTATTGTTTTACAAGGACGGGTCGTCAGCCCATCGCATAACTCCGTTTAGACCCTGAAGAGGGGTTGACTGTTTGGTCCGCGGGAGGTATTTGATTTCCCTCCTACCACCCAAATCTGGGAGGCGTTCGCTATCCGCCACCTGCGACGCGTCCTCTAGGGGTTACAGCCTCCCCCTAGAACTTAATTGAAAAACTGTCTGAAATTGATTTTACATTGGCTGATGAGTGTCTGTGCATATTACCGTTGTCTAGTCTACCGGATTCTTTTGATAATTTTGCTGTTGCCATCGAATCTCGCGATTCGTTACCTCAGTTGAGTGCGCTAAACATCAAATCGAAGAGAGTGAGCGCCGAAAAATTGACACCGAACAAAGTGGGGAGCGGAAAATGTTCTCATCGCGACGTGAAATAAGTTCAGTCTTACATAATCGTGACAATAGGAACAAGTATAAAGAGCAAACATGTGAAGCAGAGAGTTTGCTGGTGTTGCGGTCGTCAAGGGCACATAGCGGCCAACTGTAAATCTCCTAAGCAAATAAACGGAAAGAGAGACAACGAAGAAAATGGGACAAAAATGTCATACTCTGTGTTTGCCGCTGCAAGGCAAAGCTGCAGTTTTTCGAAAAAATTATTTGAAGCGATCGGTATCGGAACAGTGTGTTTGCAGTGGAAACATAGTACAATCGAGTTGACCGATGTACTTTATGTGCAGGACATTCAGTGCAATTTTATTTCTGTGGCAAAAGTAGTGAACAAGGGATTCACTGTGCAAATGACAAATGACAGTGCGCGCATAAAAAATCGCTCGGGCGATGTTGTGTTTGTTGCTACCAAACAAAACGATTTGGTTCTATTTGAAAGTGAACATAAATGTGAAAACAAATAAAAGCAATTTAATTAAATTGCACTGCCGCTTTGGACATTAAATTTTGCCAGTATAAATAAAATGATGAAAAAGCATATGGTGAACGGCTTAACAGCTGGACAATGTTTTGATTTGAAGTTTAAATAAGTGAAAAGAAGTTTCCTAAGCATTCCCAAAACGGCGCAAAGGGAATTTTGGACCTAATTCATACTGATATTTGTGGACCAATGAATGAAAGATCGGTTGGTGGTGCTCGTTACTTTGCAACTTTTATTGACGATAAATCAGGTTATGTTTACGTTTGCTTTCTAAAAACACGAGATGAAATTTTTTTTATAAATTTAAAGACTTTAAAGCAATTACGGAAAAACAAACGGGTATGAAAATAAAATGTCTAAAAAGTGACAATGGTTCATGGCGAAATTTTTTGGGCAGAGGCTATAAATACGGCTGCATATGTGCGTAACCGCTCTGAGACGTCGACGTTGGTCAATATGACGCCTTACGAGTCATGGAATGGCAAGAAACTATCTGTAAGTCACCTACGAGTATTTGGTAGCAAAGCGATCGTGCTCAACAAGAAGCACAGTAAGAAGTTCCAACCTAATTGTGTTGGTTATGGCTGCGCAATGCGGAGCCCCAAACTGCCCGGTGTATGAATGCGGCTGTCGATATACAATTAGTAATCGCAGCGGCGTTGAGCCGATCTACGATGGCTCCCAGGTTAATATTTCAGGTCCCTGGTTATTTTGATGTCTTGTTTAAAACACGAGGTTTTTGTAAGTTTAATTTTAATTTAATTTTAATGATAATTTTCCACAAGCAAACCCACGGGCTGACGCTAACAGACTTAAATCAGCTTTTTTGCTTAAGCTTAACTTAAGCATTATTCTTAAGGCGAGCAAAAGGAACAGCTGTAAATATAATTGTTCCTTAAGCTCGCTCACTAACGGCGGGTCAAAGCACTATTTTAATAACGGCGCATCAATCCGCTATTCTTGTTATTTATTTTCTGTTTGCGCGGCAATGACGTTTGCTCTTAAGGCAACCGTCTCTTCGGCCGCGCTGATAGATGCTCTTATTTAAATGTTGGCTGCTCTTAATTATTATTTACAATATATTAAACATTCTCCCCCTTT
Organism: Chymomyza procnemis; assembly: GCA_035046065.1. Lineage (NCBI taxonomy): Eukaryota > Metazoa > Arthropoda > Insecta > Diptera > Drosophilidae > Chymomyza > Chymomyza procnemis. The sequence continues at coordinate 174,550 of JAWNOJ010000023.1, read as the reverse complement.
GATGATGACAAGAGGAATCATCAAACCTTCAATGTTCTTTAGGCCATTTCTCGCTCCAGACCAAGTTCTCTCATGCCATGCTATCTGAAAGTACTCAAAAACGCTGGAAAGATAAAGTGCAATTTAAACATTATCATAATTTTTAGGTGTAGTTCATGTGCGAATTATCTTGTATTGGTAATGGGCACAAATTTGCAACAGGCCGTTTAACAATTCCATTTTGCGTTTTTAGTGTGACCACTCGAATTAAGCCATCCGTTCCAGCATGTGTTTGCGAAATTCGACCAAGTGCCCACCTATTTGAGGGTAGTTGCTCATCTTTTATCAAAACGAGATCGCCGATATGAAGATTCTCTTTTGACTGCAGCCATTTTGGCCGACGCTGTAAACGTGATAAATATTCGCAACTCCAATTTTTCCAAAATTTTTGTGTAAAATATTGACAATTTTTCCAGCGATTAGTAAGTGATAAGTTTGTAATTTCAGGTACAGGGGGCGCCAACAATGCGTCACCTGTTAGAACATGCCCCGGCGTTAATGTCAATAAATCCTCTGGATCGTTTGAAAGTGGACAGAGTGGCCATGAATTAAGACATGCCTCAATTTGTGCCAAAACTGTCGCTAGTTCCCCGTAAGTAAAAACGCGTTCTCCAAGCGTTCTCTTTAAATGATACTTCATAGACTTGACTCCCGCCTCCCATAATCCGCCAAAATGTGGTGCGGATGGAGGATTAAAGTGCCATGTAATGCCTTTACATGAAAAATTCGGTAGTATACATTTTGTTATATATATTTGATAGGCTAATTTGTCTGCTTGAAGTTTCTTATTTGCTCCAACAAAGTTTGTGCCACAGTCGCTATATATGTCACGACATAGGCCTCGTCTTCCAAGAAACCGATATAAAGCTCCGATAAAGGCATCCGAAGTAAGATCTCCCACGGGCTCCAAGTGTATAGCTTTTGTTACCAGACATACAAAAACTGCGATGTACCCTTTTAGCAAAGTGCGTGCTCTACCTTTGGAAGGCGACACGTTAATCGGGCCACCATAGTCCACTCCTGTTGTTGCAAATGTTCTATCTGGTCGTATTCTTACAGACGGTAAATTTCCCATTTGCTGCTCGACACATTGAGGTTTCATTCTGTAACAAATTATACATTGATGATTAATTCGTCTCACAGCATTTACAATCCAAAAACATTTTCTAATGTAGTTGAGCTTCAATGCAGTTGTATTGCACTATGAAAGTTGTAAAATATAATAATATAAGGACGCTTTTCCCTTTCAGGTAGCAAGGCATCACGCAGTCTACCTCCAAGACGTATGACCTGCTCCTCAGCGTCAAAGTATGGATTTAACGCCACCAATGTACTTTCCTTGCTTATGTTCCTTCCCATAGATAATAATTTCCACTCCGCTGCAAAAACTTCAGACTGCACCATTCTTACTATGCATTTCAGACTTGCATCCAATTCGCTAGCCGTGAGCCAGCCTGTATGACGATCTGAATTTTCCAAGCGACAGTTTTGTGCAAAACGTTTAACATAAGCTATAATACGCAGTAACCGTGAATACGATGAATATCGTTCTAAAAGCGATGAATCCTATCTATCCTTGATTGTAACAGCATGACTTTTAACTTTACACATTTCACTGCTCCCTGCAGCTGTTGTTTGGTGATCCGTAGCTATGGAGGTAGGCCATCCCTGCTTTGATCCTTGTAGCCTTGTGGCCCATGCCACCATAATCTATTTTGAATTAACTTTCCTACGCTTATGCCACGACTCACGTAGTCGGCAGGGTTATCCTCTGAGGAAACGTGTCGCCATTGATGTGCTGAAGTCGTCTCCAAAATCGTGCTTATACGATTTGCGACAAATGGTTTCCACTTCAAAGCACCACCGCGTATCCAGCAAAGCGTTATCATTGAATCTGCCCAAAACACAGTTTCAGAAAAGTTAACATTAATATGTAAGTTATTATTTGAGTATTTAAACATTTTTGCTGCTAACACAGCAGCACACAACTCAGCTCTAGGTATTGTGAGTTGTGGTTTTATTGGACATACTTTTGACTTTGCCAATAACAACTCTGTGTGATATTTGTGCTCTCCAATAAGCACCCGTAAATATGCTACAGCACCATAGGCACGAGCAGATGCATCACAAAATATATGCAACTGAGCCTCCGAGTTTGATTTCAGTCCGTTTATATATCGTGATATGCGTATGTTTCCGATTCCTGGCAAATCATCAATAAATTTTTTCCATTCCTTTTGAATATTTGCTGGAACATAAGAATCCCAATCTAAGTGTGTTTTCCAAAGGGTCTGCATTAATTGTTTTGCCGTGATAATAACTGGACTTAGCCAGCCTAAGGGATCGAAAAGTCTCGCAATCGTTGATAAAATCATTCTTTTGGTTGGCGTACCTGTAGGTAAATCAAAATTAATCTTATATCGAAATTCGTCCGCACCTGGGTTCCAGTATAGACCCAACGTGCGTATCATCTCGCCACTTTGAAAGTACAACAGATCTTTTGACTCACGATGTTCCAATGGAATTTTCGCCAGTAGCTCTGGGCAATTGCTAGACCATTTTCGCAATTCGAAAGTCCCCTTTTTTAGCATACCAATTACTTGCGTTTGGATTTCCTCTGCCTCAATTAGGTTATCTGCTCCTGACAAAACATCGTCCACATACATTTGTTTTTGAACTACGTTTACTGCTTGTGGAAAGTTTTGTGCTTCATCCAAAGCTAATTGATGCATTACTCGTATAGCTAAATACGGCGCTGAACTCGTTCCAAACATTACAGTGTTACATCGATATTCCCCAACATGATTATTTTGTTCCGCTTTCCACAGTATCCCCTGATAATGCGAATCCTCCTCGTGTACGTCAATGCATCGATATATCTTTTCTACGTCCGCCATAAACACAATTTTATGCGCACGCCAATTGAGAAGCACTCCAGGTAGTTCCACATGTAACTTCGGCCCAATCGCTAAAACATCATTTAGCGATTTTCCGTTGCTAGTTTTCATAGAGCCATCAAACACAACTCGAACCTTTGTTGTCGATGACGTCTCTTTAATGACAGGATGATGCGGCAGATAACAATGTGTGACTCCCCCCGATGGGCCATGTTGATTCCGGCCGCTCTCATGAGGTAAAACTCGCTGCATTTGCCCCAAATCCAAGTACTCAACTATAGTCTTAGAGTACACATCTCTAAGTTTTTCGTCAATACGTAGACGCCGATCCAGATGGCATAGCCGTTTTAGAGCTGAACTGTACGACGAGCCTAGCACCATTGCTGGATCTAAATGACATAAAAACGGCAGCCGAACAATGTATTTGCCGGACGCCTTACGCTGGCATGTTTTTGTGAAGAAGTTTTCACACCAAGCATCGACTTCAGATAGACCGGGGTTTGTCGCTTCAAAGTGCTCTATCTCCCAAAATTTGCATAGCAAATTATCCAGCTCCTCCGCTTCAGTATTCCTTGACACAGTCACACTGTGAGTTAAAGTTGTTGCCGCTCGATCCATTATTTTGCCAGATATTATGTAGCCCAAATGTGTTTCTTGAGCAATTGGTCCTCCAGCTGGTCCTCGATGAATTCCACTTAGAACAATCTCGTCGTAGATGTCGCTGCCAAGTAAAATATCCACAACCTGCGGTGTAAAATAATTAGGATCCGCTAATTTAAACCCTTGTCGCCAATTGCTAACTGCCACACGTCGCTCTGGCATCCTGTCACTCACCTTAGGTAAAACGTATGTGTTGACTCTAAATCTTACCTGTGAATCGAATACCAAACCCAACGTGATCTCCACTTCTGCCGATGCTTCCGCCAAATTAGTATTCGCTAAGCCTCTAAAATTCATATGCACCTTTTTACGTGGGAGACGCAGTAATTGCGCTGCGCTCTCCGTTATGAATGAAGCTTGCGATCCTTGATCAAGAAACGCTCGCAAATGTAACTGACAACCATCAACTGACTCAACAGTTATGATTGCTGTTGGCAACAGTACATCGTACTTCGTGTGCAACGACGCAAAGGGGATCCATTTATAGCGTTTGAAGATGCCTGCTGAACATGATCAGCCGGCCTTTTTATGCTCGTAGGCGAATCTGTAGAATTCCTCATACGGTCCAAACGTATAAGGGTATGGTGTCGCTCAGTACACTTAGTGCAATTTTGACGTTTTTGACATTTTAAAGATATGTGACCATAACCCAGACAGTTATAACACAATCTATGTTTATTAACAGTCGCTCTCCGATCCGATACGCACATATCGGTGAACAACTTACAATCTCGTATAATATGATCAGCCTTGCCACATACAGCACAAACATTTGCCTCCCGACTAACAAACGAAGACTTGACGACACTGCTCCACGCTCCACGTGAGCTACATGCGCCCTGCTGTGTACCTGATCGCCGATTGGTTGATACCGCTATACCTCCGTTAGACGTTATCATTGTCTTATATAGGGCATCGAGAAAATTACACAGGTCTTCAAACGTAGGCAAATTTTGCGTACATGACAATGACTGCTCCCAATCCACTCTTAGTTTGCTGGGCAACTTTTTGCCATGTAATAAACTAAGATTTGATTTTGTTGTGTAAGATCAACACCAACCTTTTCTAAAGAGTTCACACATATGCGACAAGTCTGTACAAAACGCTTTAATGATACAGGGTCGCCATGCTGAACTGATAACTGTTGACACCTCCATATAATGATGAAACAATAGTCGTTTATTGTCATACAAATTAATAAGCATATTCCATGCCACTTGATAATTGGATTCAATCAATGTTAGGTGCTCTATATCTTTACCAGCTTCATCTGACAGAGAATCCTTTAAATAATAAAATCTGTGAAGATCTGTTAGCCGTGAACATTTATGTACTCGAGATTCGAAAACTTCTTTAAAGGCTGGCCAGTCCGCAAACCTCCCGCTAAAGGTAGGCAATTTAACAGTGGGAAGCTTAACTTCATCTAACACTGGCTGCGCGCTACTATTAAATTCAACACCACCCAATACTGTCGAATCTGTGATTGGCTACCGATGACCGTTAAGTTCTGTCTTTAGTTCAGCCAGTGCCTCGATATAAGTTTCTTCAAATAGCCCCTCAATGTCTGGCTCAACATAATGTGCTTTAATTATTTCAATATTTCCTGACCTCATAAGTGTTCTATGATTTTGTCGAAATTCCTCATGCAATTGTGTTAATGAGCTGATTCTCAATTCCACGTGCACCTCAGAGCGCTGAGTTGCATCTCTTTTAAATTTCGCCCATGATTTATGTACTGCCTCTAACAGCGACTTTGACATGACACTTACACTTTAAAATACAATCATGTAAAATTGCACTTACCTTCCGTTTGAGGTTATCAGCTCGCCTGGCAATGTAACCTCAGTCCAATCTGCTCGTTTCGTGTCCAGAATTCACAAAATTGCCAGAAAATCCAGAACTTTATTACCGCGTAGACCAGTCGTAAACTGAATCCTCACAGGAGGCACCAAAAATGTGTTGGTGCCCGGTGTATGAATGCGGCTGTCGATATACAATTAGTGATCGCAGCGGGGTTGATGCGATCTACGATGGCTCCCAGGTTAATATTTCAGGTCCCTGGTTATTTTGATGTCTTGTTTAAAACACGAGGTTTTTGTAAGTTTAATTTTAATTTAATTTTAATGATAGTTTTTTCACGAGTAAACCCACGGGCTGACGCTAACACACTTAACTCAGCTTTTGTGCTTAAGCTTAACTTAAGCATTATTCTTTAGGCGAGCAAAAGAAACAGCCGCTAATATAACTGTTTCTTAAGCTCGCTCACTAACGGCGGGTCAATGCAATCCGCTATTCTTGTTATTTATTTTCTGTTTGCGCGGCAATGACGTTTGCTCTTAAGGCAACCGTCTCTTCGGCCGCGCTGATAGATGCTCTTATTTAAATGTATAATATTGATAACAAGTGGCTACTCTTAATTATTATTTACAACATATTAAACACTAAGGGTGAAGAACGTATGCTGGTTGGTTATTCTGCAACAGCAAAGGCATACCGGTTGTACAATCCGGGTACAAGGAAGGTAATAGAAACACGTGATGTTACATTTCTTGAAGATTCCGTTACAGATGACAGCGTGAGAAATCACAATTCAACAAGCAGTGTTGAAGTAACGCTGGTCATGGACGAGTCTAATTCTGCGTGCGACAGTGGCAACAACGAGTACGATATGTCACTGAATGACAAGAAAGGGTGTGAGAGTCCAAACGAACACCAACAAGGAGCAGGCGAACACCAGCAAGGAGCAGATCAACGTGAAGAAGAAGATTCTGGCGTTGACAAAGCTGACGCTTGCGGGAAGAGATGACCTGGCCGACCGAAGCTAGTTTACACTGGCCAACCCGGACGCCCACGCAAGCAGTATAACATACTAAATGTTATGACGACCGATGACATAGCAGTTACCTGATAGTGTGGATGCAGCTTTGAATTCTCATCATGCCAAATTTTGGCAGGCATCGATGCAGAAAGAGACAGCAAGCCTACAAGCAAACAAGCAAACAAGACCTGCTCGTTGGATGATCTGGGATGGGTCTTTGCAGTTAAGCGGCACAAATATGGAAAGGTGGAGAGGTTAAAGTCTCGACTAGTGGGCAAAGGCAGTGCCCAGCGCTTTGGTGTTAACTACAGCGAAACTTTTTCACCTGTTGTGAGGTATTCAACGATTAGACTGGTAATCGCTCTTGCCGTAGAGCACGGTATGTATGTCCATCAAATGGATGTTTCTTCTGCTTATCTCAACAGTGAGCTGCCAGATATGGTATACATGCGCCGACCAGAGGGATTCACAAACAAACTGAACAAATCATTGTATGGCTTGAACCAGAGTGGGCGTGAGTGGAATGAGAAGCTAAATTCTATTCTGGTGAAGAGTGGCTTCAATCCCCGCGCCAGTGAGCCGTGTTTGCACATACGGCGACAAAGCCAAACATTGGGCATCATAGTCGTGTACGTGGATGACCTGATTGTGACCGATAGCGGTCAACTAAAGCATTTCCTTGGTATGGAAATTGATCGAGATGGCGAAACAGGCAATGTAAAAGTTGGCCACAAGCAATACATTGAAAATCTTTTACGTGAGTATGGCATGCAAAACTTCAAATCTAATGCTATACATCATACCTCACATCATGTACTCAGCTGCGAAGCTCGCACAGCAGAATGCAGATCCACATCAAGAGCACGAGGCAGGTGCGAAACGAGTACTGAGATACTTGAGGGGCACTGCTGAGTTGTGTCTACAATTCAAGAAGACTGGAGAGCCGATAGATGGTTTCGTCGATGATGATTGGGGTGGAGACAGCACGGTCCGAATATCGTTCACCTTCATCGCAGCGGGTGCAGCATTTTCATGGGAGAGAAAAAAACATGGCGTGGTGGACTTAAGCAGCACGGAAGCGGAATATGTCGCATTATCGATGGCGGCAAAAGAAGCATCGTACATGCGGAAGCTGATGCGTGAAATGGGATTTGATAACGGTTACGCAACGCAAATCTACAGCAACAATCAAAGTGCGCAATATCTTGCTAAAGACTCAATATTTCATGCGCACAGCAAGCATATAGACATAAAATACAATCATGTTACAGAAATGGTTAAAAACAAATCTGTAGAAATTAATTATGTATCTGCTGAAAATGTGAAAGCAGATATTTTAACTAAAAATCTATGTAAAGTCAAACATATGAAATTTACATGTATGATGGGTATGCATTAGAGGTAAATATTTTTAAATAATGAATAATTAAGTTGTAAATGCAACGCACTCTTATTCTCTATTATTGCTCATTTGTATACTTATAAGTGAAGAAATTGTAGCTTGAAGCCACACATAGTTGTAAGCTTCTTGCACGAAGCATTTTTACATTTTAGTCGTTTTTGGAGTTCAAGTACACGAAGTACACAATTGTCAGAATTGCTTAAATAAAACTGTTTAATATAACCTCATCAAAGAGCACCAAGGTGGTCTTGCTAGGATTAACGGAGAGACACTTGTTGCTGCACCAGGAGTCAATCTTATCTAAAACTAAAACGCCCTGTTTGAACGCATATACCTCATCGGCATATGCCTATATATGTCTGTGTTTTCCACTTTCGCTTATCTCATGCAGAAGTGAGTCTACTCCAAAGGACCACAGCAACAGTTACATAACACTTCCTTGAGGGCATCCTTTGGCAACCTCAACTGTCGTCGACGCTGCGTAAGTTCCTGTCTGTGCGCTGCCAGGGTGTCGTCTATGGAGTCGAAGGTCAATGCAAGACAAGTTTTCTTCTCTAGCTGGTATGTTTGCCAATTTGCAGGTTATGATAATTTTTCTTAAGTGTAAAAAGACAAACATTCAGCCAATCAACATTAATACCGATTCTTGCCAGTCTCCGGCAATTTCTGTCCCAACGCATCTTATTTCGTTTGATCCTCCAAACCCACCGTCATCAGCTCCTACTGGTGACCCGGAACGGATCTCTATTGTCAGTCCAAAAGGCAATATACCTGGTACATATTCTTCTGTTGCGGTCGCTGCTGTATCTAATCAGATGATTAGGATCATTGTTTGGTCTGACAAAATTCTAGTTTTGTATCCCGACTCATGGAATCAGCCACTCAAAATTTCGTAAGGCAATACATTTGTGAGAAGGTCAATTTGGCCCCTCCAAATAATATTAAAATATCTAAGTTTAAATTGAAATATAAGCGCGATATCTCAACGTGGCCAATATTATCCCAAAAGACTAATTTCTAAAATTTCTATCATTTATCAAAATGTTCGTGAACTTCGTTCCAAACTAAGTAGGATCTATACTTGAAACGTAGATTTTAAATCTGATGTTATTGCCTTTTCTCAAACCCAGCTTAATTCATCAGTTTTTAATTCCGAGATCCTTACTAACTCGTTTACAATTTACAGGCTCGACCGGTCCACCGGTCGTGGTGGTGGAGTTCTTGTTGCTGTCAAATTGTTAATAGAATCTCATTTGTTCTCTCTTAACTTTCCCACTGACATTGAATTTACAGCTGTAAAAATAAATTTTAACAATTTTATAATTTACTTAACCTGTTCATATGTACTACCTAGTTCTGACTTGGGCTTGCCATTCGTATGGTATCTGATCTTGTCCGTACTCAGGACCATCATGATTTCGCCTCTGGACTTATTGATGTATCTTTGAACCAAATAAATAATACATATAATTGCTCAAATAGACTGCTAAACCTTGTTTTCGTCAAAAATACTTCCGAGTTTGAAATTTTGCGAGTAGGTCCTCTCTCTTCTCTATCTAATTTGCCGGTTTATACTTATCAGTCTTACTCGAACATTCGAGACGATAGGACGTGCTACGCAATACGCAAAAGGCACTTTCATCATACACACACAAAAACAATACACGTATATATACACAAAAAACTTTGTAGTCCTCTTTAGTCTATTTAAAACCCGTAACGGAAGAATACGAAAGCAAAATAAAGAGACGAAGAACAGCTGAAAACGCATTGAGCAATAAATACCATTGAGCCATTGAGCAATAAATACATAGAGCATTGAGCAATAAATACAATAAATTCTACTTAATTTTATAATAATAATATTTGTATTAATTTTACAGCAACACAAGAAGAACAATTAGTAATGCCACTTGTTGTGAAAATAAAAAGAACTTGCTGCATTACTAATTGTACTCATACATGTCCGCCCTCAACCTTGCACAGTTTTCCTGAAGAAGGAACACGGAGGGCGGAATGGAAATCATTGTGCAATATAAAGGCGTCACAAATTAATAATAAACGCCTTTATATATGCAACTCGCATTTTCACCCGGCCGATATTTCGGGTTCAAAGCTAAACAAAAATGCGAGCCCCATTATGCATGTCGATGCAAGTTGCAGCTCCCGGCAAACTTACCGAGATGTAAGTGTTCAATTGCCAGCACCGGGAGAATCAGTCAACCTCGTCAAAGAAAAGCTTGTAACATCGTGCGAAATTCTGCCCGATCGTTACTTACAAGTTAACATTGTGAAAGACGAGGTTGAATTTTCTTGCCCAAGGTGCGAGATATATTGCCGGAACGAAAAATATTGGCGTTCCAAATGCAATAAAGATGAGCAAGAGCTCAAGCAACTAAAGCTCGATATGCAATTAATGAAAAGCCGAAATGATACCCTTGAAAAGCAATTGAGAGAAATGAATGATTTCTGGGTATCAAGGCTTTCAGGCTCCAAGTCTAATATTGTTCAAGTGAATGAAAATATTAGTGAGGAGGCGAAAACATTTGGTACCATACTGCTGCAAGGCAAACAGTGCATTCCTTTTTGTGTTTGTGTGTATGTGACTCTTTCACTGCTCGTGCTCGTGAAAAAGCGATCGACTTGTCATTTGTCAAGTAGAAGCGTCACATATCACACGTAAGTATTTGCGCAGCATATAATACAAAATAAAATTATTAATAAAATTTTCAATTTCAGATGTCTGGAAACATTTTGCATCTAACAGACGCTGCGTTCATTGGGTTAAGCCAATTGCTTTTAATGGCTGATGGTCGTGGTGGCGTAACCCGTGGCGGCCGAGGTGGCTCAACCCGTGGCAGAGGTGGCTCAACCCGTGGCGGTCGTGGCGGCGCAACCCGTGGCGGTCGTGGCGGCGCAACCCGTGGCGGCCGAGGTGGTGGTACCCGAGGCGGTCGTGGCGACGCAACACTTCACGGTCGACATAGGGATACGATCATTGCACCGGACACAGTTTGCCACTGCCAGCCGACGAGGGTCATGCGGCACACCTTAACGGTATACAACAAGAGTTTCTTGAATTGCGTGCAGCGATGCGGCGCAATCGGGAACTTGCTGCTGTGGCTCGTGGCGCGCCCAACGCCCGCACTCGCCGTTTGACCATCAGGGCCCTTCGCCGCCAGCAGCAGGCCCAACAGCAGCAGCAGCGATTCCCACGGCAGTCGGTCCTTCATACCGGAATCGACGCAGGCCTCAGCCTGCCCAAGGACTGCCACAAACTTACCCCAACTACCTCGGACGCCCAAGTAGGTGGCCTTTTTTTCTATCTAAACTATCTATTAACTTTTTCTTTCACCCAGACATGTAACCCCGGCCTACATGTCTGGTCTTCTACTCTTACGTGCCGGGGACGTTGAGACCAATCCGGGTCCCCGGATGAGAGTGTGCCTGGTGTGCGCGCTGGACATCACAAGGGACATGGACTCTGTACTGTGCACCTCCTGCCAACACAGGGCCCATCCTTCGTGTGTGGACCAGTGGCATGCTGTCAGGCATACCAGCTACCTCTGCCCAAATTGTACCCCAGCCCCAGCCCCTAGCTGCCATGTGGCACCCCCCAACATACTGGTCACTGCCCCACCGCAGACAAACTCATCATGCAGGGTATGCGGGAGGCGGTTCACTAGAGCTGCCACCCCCATCCCCTGCGCAGCCTGCGGTGGAAGCAGCCACCTGCGCTGCTCAGGCCTACGCAACTCTAGTCTTTACCGGCAGGGTTACGTCGGCCTCTGCTGCCGACAACGAGCAGCCCCGACGCCCTCCAACGCTCCTCCAGCCTTGGCGACCACAAAATCTCCATAGCAGCCGTGCAGGAGACTAAACTCTCAAGCCGAAACCTCCATTGATGAGCAGATAAGTAATTCCGACTTCAGCACAATGAATGAGGACTTCCCCACCAGGATTACGGCCTCTTGTCGGAGCTCTCCGGACCTGACAATAGCCAGTCCTGATCTTCTAACCTCCACCAGCTGGCAAGCAGATGTTGCCCTGAACTCTGACCATATTCCAATCATTGTGAGGGTTGACGGCAGTGAGGAATTCATAATTTCCGAACGACGCACTTTCGTCAACTTTCGCAAAGCTGATTGAAACCGGTTTGAGCAAATGTGCAACATCTCTTTCTCTGCCCTTCCCCAACCGCGTACTGTTTTCGAAGGCGAGAGAAACATACGCAAGATCCTAACCAGAGTGGCCAAAACTTGTGTGCCCGCTGGTAGGATACCCAAAATCCTACCTAATTTTCCGCCAGAGGCCTCACGCCTAGCGGAAGAAAGGAACGAGCTCAGGAAACGGAACGCTGCAGACCCCCGCATAAAGTTGCTAAGTGACAGCATCACGGAGATGGTCTCAAACCATCGCCGTGACAAATGGATCCAGCAACTCGGGAGTCTGTCAGCAGGTTCAGCCAAACTTTGGCAGACAATAAAAAGTCTGACAAGCCCGCGAAGCCGTGACCATTTGCAAATATCATTCGGAGACTCCACCCCCACCTCCCCTTTGCACTGTGCCACCGCTTTTTGCAGGCAATTCGTGGAACATCCACAAAAAACTGATCACCGTTTCCGCAGCTCCGCTCGCCACCTTCGTGCTCTCCCCAACGAGGCACCGCTCTCCTTCTCACCAGAGCAAGTAGCGCAAGCCATCAAAGAGGCCAAACCATCCACGGCAATTGGTCCCGATGGCATTGCCACTGTGATGCTCAAGCACATTGGGAACCCTGGCTTGCAGTATCTCTCCAAATCTTTCAACGCCTGTCTATCCGACCTCCAGATCCCTGACATCTGGAAGACAGGCAAAATAGTTCCGGTTCCCAAACCGGACAAACCGAATAACCTAGGCTCTTCATACCGCCCTATCACCCTCCTATCCCCTATCATCAAAATCCTAGAAGCCCTCCTCCTCCCCTCCCTCAAAGCACTCCTTCCCCTAGCAGACCACCAGCATGGCTTCCGTGCTGGCAGGAGCACCTCAACTGCTCTATGTGAAATATCTTCACATATTGCAGAAAGCTTAAATAGCAAACGGCCTGACAAACGCTCAATCCTGGTTGCCCTTGATCTTTCAAAAGCCTTCGACACCGTAAACCACGGTCAGCTCCTCCAGGATATTTTTCTGTCTCTATTGCTATTCTTCTATTGCTCAATGATAAATACATAGAGGTGCTAATTCTCTCTTTGAGTGAAAACACATTTTGGATTCTCGTGGGTCGACTTGGGCTCGGGCGAAGTAAAGACAAAATCAAAGGCAAATTCCCGGTTGACTTGGGCGCGAAATTTAAATTTGGGCATACAGTTGGCAGTTTATACTCGCTCAAGTTTTATTCAATGGCTGTGACGAATTAATAGGCGATTTGCAATTATTCATTTAAACGCATTAATCGCAAATTTGTAAAGTATTTAATTATTACTTATTAATGTTAATAGTAACTTGTTAATGTTACTTATTATTAATTATGTTACTTATGATTTTATTTATGAAAACCAAAAAAGTAATTATTAATTATTTATAAGTAAACAAAATACTATTATTTTGATTTAATTAAACATTTATGTTTTATTTAATATTCAACTAATGCCACCTAGAAGTGTGAGGGGAAATAATATTATATTACAATAATTTTACATTTCTTTTGCTCTTTCGCTTTCGCACTATGCATACAGTTTGAAATGCACTATGCGACCGCAGGCAAAACAAACTGAAAGCAGAACATCAGCGATCATTAATGCCTGAGAAGGGGAGGGGGGGGGGGGGGGGGGGGTTGCTGAAACGCAATAGGTAAAGGCCCAAAAGCCGAGCACGTACGATCGCAGGCCACATAAATTCGGCCGCAACGAATGCTTTCGACTTTTGTTGTTGCCCACTCCAGCAGCCACAAAATTTGACAAATTTCAATTTCGGGCATTTATACCCTTTTTATATTTTGTTCTATGGCACCTTTTAATCGGCTTTGCCTCAAGACTGACAAATACCTACAAAAAAGGTGGCAAAAAGGGAAAGAGTATGACAAAGCCATCACTAAAAATAAACACGTGTATTTACATATTACGGCTTATCGTGGCCCTTGCAAAAATCAATGTAAATTGTCATGTTCATTAATTTTCATTTGTTTTTATTACATTTCATTTCAATTTTCATTATTAATACTTTCACTATTACTAAAATTATTTTTATTACTATAAAACTTATAAACTAAATAATAAATTTATACAATGATGCTGGCCTGCTGCTCCTGTTGGGCCGGCTGCCGTTGTTGGTCCTGCTGCTGCTGTTGGTCCTGCTGCTGCTGTTGGGCCTGCTGCTGCTGTTGGGCCTGCTGCTGCTGTTGGGCCTGCTGCTGGCGGCGAAGGGCCCTGTTGGTCAAACGGCGAGTGCGGGCGTTGGGCGCGCCACGAGCCGCAGCAGCAAGTTCTCGATTGCGCCGCATCGCTGCACGCAATTCAAGAAACTCTTGTTGTATACTGTTTAGTTGTGCCGCATGACCCTCGTCGGCTGGCAGTGGCAAACTGTGTCCGGTGCGATGATCGGTACCACCACCTCGGCCGCCACGACCGTCACGGGTACCACCACCTCGGCCGCCACGGGTTGCGTCGCCACGACCGCGACGGGTTGCGCCGCCACGACCGCCACGGGTTGAGCCACCTCTGCCACGGGTTGAGCCACCTCGGCCGCCACGGGTTGCGTCGCCACGACCGCCACGGGTTAAGCCACCACGACCATCAGCCAATAAAAGCAATTGGCTTAACCCAATAAATGCAGCGTCTGTCAGATGCAAAATGTTTCCAGACATCTGAAATTGAAAATTTTATTAATAATTTTATTTTGTATTATATTCTGCGCAAATACTTACGTGTGATATGTGACGCTTCTACTTGACAAATGACAAGTCGATCGCTTTTTCACGAGCACGAGCAGTGAAAGAGTCACATACACACAAGCACAAAAAGGAATGCACAAAACCAAATTTGTGTGAGTGCATGTCTTTCATTTCTACACAATATTTTTTTTTCTTTTTTTTTTTGCGTGCGAGGTAGGGTTGAAATGCCTTCGCACCTTATAGTAACCGTCGTCACTACGTGTGTGGTGTATCCACTAAACACTCCCTCCTCGTCCTTTTGGGCTCCATATGGTATTACTACTTCTGCAGTAGTTAAAGAGCTACCCAATATTAACAAATCTGTAACCTGCGTCCAGGTACGCTATGTATTCTCGCCACTTACATACCTTGCCAACACAAATACTCATACATGCATGCACAATGACACTTTTGCAGTGTCATGTGGAAATCATGATGCAGTACTTATCAATATTTTTTAAACTTTTTTGAAGGTTGTGCACCTTTAGAGGATGTCCTTGCATCCTGCAAAAACCAACGAGACTTCTTTCGCAGAAGGATAACAATTAATGTGTACAACAGTTTTTGACGATGAGAATTGCAATTATGGTTTGCATCAAACCATCCCGGATATATTTGATTTGTTTTTTTGTATGCAATCATCCACAATATTTTTGCAAATATTTGTACCGTGCGCATTTTCTTCAAAATGTTTCGCAAAGGTATTATAATGTAAGTTGCACACTTTATAAAACATATCCGAAACATTGCATAGGTGGAGCACAGATGGCGAAATATTTTTTGCTTTTATAAAATCTTCGGACGCTTCTGTTCTGAGAAGCTCCATTGATTCGAGAGCACTGTCACAGTCTGTGCAATCGAATTTTCTCTTACATATTAAATATCCATCATGCCATTTCGGCGATATTTTGCGGATCATTTAATATTTCATCGTCAATACTGTCAACAGTATTGTCTAGAGTTGTGTCCATGGGTATGGTGTCGTTCTCATTGCAAATCCAATCAAGTTGCAAGTCCTCATCATTCTCACAATTTTTACCATTGAAATGAGAATTTTTAACCATTTTCATGGAGATGAGGCGTGCTGCGAGATATTGCATCTCGCGAACTGATGGTTGCGTGTTATTTCCTAGTTTGGCCCTTATCGCGGCAAAATAGTTTTCCAAGCTATCTTGGTTGAAACGCGTAAGGTGCACAAACTCAACACCATCTTCCTGGAGAAGTTCGTCACACAAACGAATGATGTTTGTAATTGTGACGGTCATACCCTGGTGAGCAACTTTAGCGTTCGTTTTTATATTGCCCAGGTACTGCACAAAGTTGCCCAGTTTCTCCTTAACGTCGTTTGTTGCAGTGTATGGTCTTTTTTCGCCTGCATTGAACGACCTGCAGTTAAGGAGATCAAACACATCGTTCATTTTCTGAACGAATTCTGCGGTAGGCAGTGCGTCGGGCATGACTTGTGCGGAGAATAAATTATTTGTGTGACACACTTGAATGGCGCTAGCAACTGTTTTTGAAAAAACTTGAGTTGCCAAGCTAACATTCATTTTTTGCATCCAACTAGGTCTTATGTGACGTTCAGTTAATTTTGGAACCATTCTTGTCGTTTTGCTTTTTTTGTCTATGTAGAACAGTTCCACGATCACAGCCCAGTTGACAAAGCCAGTTGGTGTCACAAATTTTCTGGTTATAAGGCAATTTCTTAAACTTTTTGTTATATGTACATAATTGTACATCAAATACAAAAATCTGCCTTCTTCATGCTCAAACATGAATTGCTCATTACTGAGCACATTAAAAAGAGCAATGTTTGTTCCACACTGATCTGCTACAAGTGCCCGAATGTTTAGGCCAATCCCATTCAGGGTTTGTATGTTTTTTAAACATATTTGCATAAGATCACTCTTCGGCAACTTGCCGCTTGTGAAATAAATGGAAAATGTGTATTTCCACGGTTGCACGAGACCTTTGACTTGGAAAACTAGGAATTTGTCCGCAATATTGCGTGTCCTAATTCCAGAGCCAAAGTCTTCAAAGCCATCAATCTGATCTGTTGCCAGATTGTATTCTAGCTCTTGGCGACCGTTTATTTCATCAAAAATAAGAACACATTGTTTTTCAGAATGTGTCATGGTTTTGACAATGTCTGCAATATTCTTGCATACCATTGGGTCAATTCCAGCGCAAATTCTTCTTATTGGACTCCAACCCAATAGTGTTCTTTGGTGAGGAATTGGAAACGAAAGAGCATTTTTCATGAAACCATAGCCTTTGCTTGAATGGTAGTTCATGTTCAAACGGAGATTTTTCTCCGATTGAGTGTACCATTTCTGTTTGCCTTGCAGCAGTATGGTACCAAATGTTTTCGCCTCCTCACTAATATTTTCATTCACTTGAACAATATTAGACTTGGAGCCTGAAAGCCTTGATACCCAGGAATCATTCATTTCTCTCAATTGCTTTTCAAGGGTATCATTTCGGCTTTTCATTAATTGCATATCGAGCTTTAGTTGCTTGAGCTCTTGCTCATCTTTATTGCATTTGGAACGCCAATATTTTTCGTTCCGGCAATATATCTCGCACCTTGGGCAAGTAAATTCAACCTCGTCTTTCACAATGCTAACTTGTAAGTAACGATCGGGCAGAATTTCGCACGATGTTACAAGCTTTTCTTTGACGAGGTTGACTGATTCTCCCGGTGCTGGCAATTTAACACTTACATCTCGGTAAGTTTGCCGGGAGCTGCAACTTGCATCGACATGCATAATGGGGCTCGCATTTTTGTTTAGCTTTGAACCCGAAATATCGGCCGGGTGAAAATGCGAGTTGCATATATAAAGGCGTTTATTATTAATTTGTGACGCCTTTATATTGCACAATGATTTCCATTCCGCCCTCCGTGTTCCTTCTTCAGGAAAACTGTGCAAGGTTGAGGGCGGACATGTATGAGTACAATTAGTAATGCAGCAAGTTCTTTTTATTTTCACAACAAGTGGCATTACTAATTGTTCTTCTTGTGTTGCTGTAAAATTAATACAAATATTATTATTATAAAATTAAGTAGAATTGTTTTCTAATGATTAACAAAAGAAAAAGGTTAGTACTCACGCAAGGCAACTGTAGGGATGGCTCCCTTCAATAATCGTTTTTTACCCAGGCACTTTTCCTCAAAGTGCCTGGAGCAGACTCTACTGCGGGAATTCACTTCTTCTTGGGTAATACCCAAATTGTTAAGCCAATCCCCGCTTGCATCTTTTGGGATGCGGTAGAGTCTGCCACCCCCTTCACAACTGAATACAACACAGTTGTAATTCATTTCAATATTTGAATATTATTTAATTTTGAAAAATCTTTGTATTAGCGTGTGCGCACGAGTCGCACATAAGTTTTGAATTAAAAGCATTTTTACCAAATTTCGTCTGCAGGCCATAGAAAATAGCGACAAGCGAATGTCAAACTGTATTTGCGAGCCCAAGTCAAGCATGAATTTTGTCGTAGGTCAGATCTTCCAAAAGCAACACAAGCATTTTTGGCTCGTGCGCTACTTAGGCTCGCTGCTACAAAGGCAATAGCCCGCAATGCAAACCAACGAGTGCACGCTGCTGCTATTATTCTTATTATTCATTTATATATCATTTAAATACTACCATTTTATTTATTTATAACTACATTCTATATATTTGCACACTATTTTATCACAAAAGTTCCTACATATAAAATAAATATAAATATAAATATAAAGTAAAAGCAGCATTCCTAAATTCAAATTATTCGCCCAACCCAACGGCCAAACAAAACGATCATGCGTAATGCGTGCAAAGTCATTGCCGTTTCAGATTGTTTTTGCGAGCCCAAGTCGCGCACGACGGCGAATTCGAAAAACTCAAAGAGCAAATTATCGCCTCTATGTATTTATTGCTCAATGGCTCAATGTGTTTGATCTCCTTAACTGCAGGTCGTTCAATGCAGGCGAAAAAAGACCATACACTGCAACAAACGACGTTAAGGAGAAACTGGGCAACTTTGTGCAGTACCTGGGCAATATAAAAACGAACGCTAAAGTTGCTCACCAGGGTATGACCGTCACAATTACAAACATCATTCGTTTGTGTGACGAACTTCTCCAGGAAGATGGTGTTGAGTTTGTGCACCTTACGCGTTTCAACCAAGATAGCTTGGAAAACTATTTTGCCGCGATAAGGGCCAAACTAGGAAATAACACGCAACCATCAGTTCGCGAGATGCAATATCTCGCAGCACGCCTCATCTCCATGAAAATGGTTAAAAATTCTCATTTCAATGGTAAAAATT
Source organism: Chymomyza procnemis (assembly GCA_035046065.1). Classification (NCBI taxonomy): domain Eukaryota; kingdom Metazoa; phylum Arthropoda; class Insecta; order Diptera; family Drosophilidae; genus Chymomyza; species Chymomyza procnemis. Next base: position 155,507 of record JAWNOJ010000023.1, on the reverse strand, counting down.
GTGAGAATGATGAGGACTTGCAACTTGATTGGATTTGCAATGAGAACGACACCATACCCATGGACACAACTCTAGACAATACTGTTGACAGTATTGACGATGAAATATTAAATGATCCGCAAAATATCGCCGAAATGGCATGATGGATATTTAATATGTAAGAGAAAATTCGATTGCACAGACTGTGACAGTGCTCTCGAATCAATGGAGCTTCTCAGAACAGAAGCGTCCGAAGATTTTATAAAAGCAAAAAATATTTCGCCATCTGTGCTCCACCTATGCAATGTTTCGGATATGTTTTATAAAGTGTGCAACTTACATTATAATACCTTTGCGAAACATTTTGAAGAAAATGCGCACGGTACAAATATTTGCAAAAATATTGTGGATGATTGCATACAAAAAACAAATCAAATATATCCGGGATGGTTTGATGCAAACCATAATTGCAATTCTCATCGTCAAAAACTGTTGTACACATTAATTGTTATCCTTCTGCGAAAGAAGTCTCGTTGGTTTTTGCAGGATGCAAGGACATCCTCTGAAGGTGCACAACCTTCAAAAAAGTTTAAAAAATATTGATAAGTACTGCATCATGATTTCCACATGACACTGCAAAAGTGTCATTGTGCATGCATGTATGAGTATTTGTGTTGGCAAGGTATGTAAGTGGCGAGAATACATAGCGTACCTGGACGCAGGTTACAGATTTGTTAATATTGGGTAGCTCTTTAACTACTGCAGAAGTAGTAATACCATATGGAGCCCAAAAGGACGAGGAGGGAGTGTTTAGTGGATACACCACACACGTAGTGACGACGGTTACTATAAGGTGCGAAGGCATTTCAACCCTACCTCGCACGCAAAAAAAAAAGAAAAAAAAATATTGTGTAGAAATGAAAGACATGCACTCACACAAATTTGGTTTTGTGCATTCCTTTTTGTGCTTGTGTGTATGTGACTCTTTCACTGCTCGTGCTCGTGAAAAAGCGATCGACTTGTCATTTGTCAAGTAGAAGCGTCACATATCACACGTAAGTATTTGCGCAGAATATAATACAAAATAAAATTATTAATAAAATTTTCAATTTCAGATGTCTGGAAACATTTTGCATCTGACAGACGCTGCATTTATTGGGTTAAGCCAATTGCTTTTATTGGCTGATGGTCGTGGTGGCTCAACCCGTGGCGGTCGTGGCGACGCAACCCGTGGCGGCCGAGGTGGCTCAACCCGTGGCAGAGGTGGCTCAACCCGTGGCAGAGGTGGCTCAACCCGTGGCGGTCGTGGCGGCGCAACCCGTCGCGGTCGTGGCGACGCAACCCGTGGCGGCCGAGGTGGTGGTACCCGTGACGGTCGTGGCGGCCGAGGTGGTGGTACCGATCATCGCACCGGACACAGTTTGCCACTGCCAGCCGACGAGGGTCATGCGGCACAACTAAACAGTATACAACAAGAGTTTCTTGAATTGCGTGCAGCGATGCGGCGCAATCGAGAACTTGCTGCTGCGGCTCGTGGCGCGCCCAACGCCCGCACTCGCCGTTTGACCAACAGGGCCCTTCGCCGCCAGCAGCAGGCCCAACAGCAGCAGCAGGCCCAACAGCAGCAGCAGGCCCAACAGCAGCAGCAGGACCAACAGCAGCAGCAGGACCAACAACGGCAGCCGGCCCAACAGGAGCAGCAGGCCAGCATCATTGTATAAATTTATTATTTAGTTTATAAGTTTTATAGTAATAAAAATAATTTTAGTAATAGTGAAAGTATTAATAATGAAAATTGAAATGAAATGTAATAAAAATAAATGAAAATTAATGAACATGACAATTTACATTGATTTTTGCAAGGGCCACGATAAGCCGTAATATGTAAATACACGTGTTTATTTTTAGTGATGGCTTTGTCATACTCTTTCCCTTTTTGCCACCTTTTTTGTAGGTATTTGTCAGTCTTGAGGCAAAGCCGATTAAAAGGTGCCATAGAACAAAATATAAAAAGGGTATAAATGCCCGAAATTGAAATTTGTCAAATTTTGTGGCTGCTGGAGTGGGCAACAACAAAAGTCGAAAGCATTCGTTGCGGCCGAATTTATGTGGCCTGCGATCGTACGTGCTCGGCTTTTGGGCCTTTACCTATTGCGTTTCAGCAACCCCCCCCCCCCCCCCCCCCCCCCCCCCCTCCCCTTCTCAGGCATTAATGATCGCTGATGTTCTGCTTTCAGTTTGTTTTGCCTGCGGTCGCATAGTGCATTTCAAACTGTATGCATAGTGCGAAAGCGAAAGAGCAAAAGAAATGTAAAATTATTGTAATATAATATTATTTCCCCTCACACTTCTAGGTGGCATTAGTTGAATATTAAATAAAACATAAATGTTTAATTAAATCAAAATAATAGTATTTTGTTTACTTATAAATAATTAATAATGACTTTTTTGGTTTTCATAAATAAAATCATAAGTAACATAATTAATAATAAGTAACATTAACAAGTTACTATTAACATTAATAAGTAATAATTAAATACTTTACAAATTTGCGATTAATGCGTTTAAATGAATAATTGCAAATCGCCTATTAATTCGTCACAGCCATTGAATAAAACTTGAGCGAGTATAAACTGCCAACTGTATGCCCAAATTTAAATTTCGCGCCCAAGTCAACCGGGAATTTGCCTTTGATTTTGTCTTTACTTCGCCCGAGCCCAAGTCGACCCACGAGAATCCAAAATGTGTTTTCACTCAAAGAGAGAATTATCACCTCTATGTATTTATTGCTCAATGCATTGACCCGCCGTTAGTGAGCGAGCTTAAGGAACAGTTATATTTACAGCTGTTTCTTTTGCTCGCCTTAAGAATAATGCTTAAGTTAAGCTTAAGTAAAAAAGCTGAGTTAAGTCTGTTAGCGTCAGCCAGTGGGTTTACTCGTGTAACAAAAAAGAAAAAACTATCATTAAAATTAAATTAAAAATTAAACTAACAAAAACCTCGTGTTTTTAAATAAGACATAAATAACCAGGGACCTCAACTATTAACCGGAGAGCCACCGTAGATCGCCTCAACGCCGCTGCGATTACTAATTTAATATCGCAGCCACATTTTATACACCGGGCAGTTTGGGGCTCCGCACTGCGCAGCCATAACCAACACATTTTTGGTGCCTCCTGTGAGGATTGAGTTTACGACTGGTCTACGCGGGAATAAAGTTCTGGATTTTCTGGCTATTTGTGGATTCTGGACACGAGCAGATTGGACTGAGGTTACATTGCCAGGCGAGCTGATAACCTCAAACGCAAGGTAAGTGCAATTTTACATTATTGTATTTTAAAGTGTAAGTGTCATGGCGGAAATTGTTGGTAGTATAATTGCTGAACAAAAGTCGCTGTTAGAGGCAGTACATAAATCATGGGCGAAATTTAAAAGAGATGCAAATCAGCACTCTGAGGTGCATGTGGAATTGAGAATCGGCTCATTAACACAATTGCATGAGGAATTTCGGCAAAACCATAGAACACTTATGAGGTCAGGAAGTATTGAAATAATTAAAGCACATTATGTTGAGCCAGACATCGAAGGGCTATTTGAAGAGACTTATATCGAAGCACTGGCTGAATTAAAGACAGAACTCAACAGTCATCGGGAGCCAATCACAGCTTCAACAGCATTGGGTGGTGTTGAATTTAATAATAGCGCGCAGCCAGTGTTAGATGAAGTTAAGCTTCCCACTGTAAAATTGCCTACGTTTAGCGGCAGGTTTGTAGACTGGCCAGCTTTTAAAGAAGTTTTCGAATCTCGGGTCCATAAATGTTCACGGCTAACAGATCTTCACAGATTTCATTATTTAAAGGATTCTCTATCAGATGAAGCTGCTAAAGATATAGAGCACCTAACATTGATTGAATCCAATTATCAAGTGGCATGGAATATGCTTATTAATTTGTATGACAATAAACGACTATTGTTTCATCATTATATGGAGGTGTCAACAGTTATCAGTTCAGCATGGCGACCCTGTATCATTAAAGCGTTTTGTACAGACTTGTCGCATATGTGTGAACTCTTTAGAAAAGGTTGGTGTTGATCTTACACAACAAAATCAAATCTTAGTTTATTACATGGCAAAAAGTTGCCCAGCAAACTAAGAGTGGATTGGGAGCAGTCATTGTCATGTACGCAAAATTTGCCTACGTTTGAAGACCTGTGTAATTTTCTCGATGCCCTATATAAGACAATGATAACGTCTAACGGAGGTATAGCGGTATCAACCAATCGGCGATCAGGTACACAGCAGGGCGCATGTAGCTCACGTGGAGCGTGGAGCAGTGTCGTCAAGTCTTCGTTTGTTAGTCGGGAGGCAAATGTTTGTGCTGTATGTGGCAAGGCTGATCATATTATACGAGATTGTAAGTTGTTCACCGATATGTGCGTATCGGATCGGAGAGCGACTGTTAATAAACATAGATTGTGTTATAACTGTCTGGGTTATGGTCACATATCTTTAAAATGTCAAAAACGTCAAAATTGTACTAAGTGTACTGAGCGACACCATACCCTTATACATTTTGACCGCATGAGGAATTCTACAGATTCGCCTACGAGCATAAAACGGCCGGCCATGTTCAGCAGGCATCTTCAAACGCGATAAATGGATCGCAAGGGGCGTCGTTGCACACGAAGTACGATGTACTGTTGCCAACAGCAATTGTAACTGTTGAGTCAGTTGATGGTTGTCAGTTACATTTGCGAGCGTTTCTTGATCAAGGATCGCAAGCTTCATTCATAACGGAGAGCGCAGCGCAATTACTGCGTCTTCCACGTAAAAAGGTGCATATGAATGTTAAAGGCTTAGCGAATACTAACTTGGCGGAAGCATCGGCAGAAGTGGAGATCACGTTGGGCTCGGTATTCGATTCACAGGTAAGATTTAGAGTCAATACATACGTTTTACCTAAGGTGAGTGACAGGATGCCAGAGCGACGTGTGGCAGTTAGCAATTGGCCACAAGGGTTTAAATTAGCGGATCCTAATTATTTTATACCGCAGGTTGTGGATATTTTACTTGGCAGCGACATCTACGACGAGATTGTTCTAAGTGGAATTCATCGAGGACCAGCTGGAGGACCAATTGCTCAAGAAACACATTTGGGCTACATAATATCTGGCAAAATAATGGATCGAGCGGCAACAACTTTAACTCACAGTGTGACTGTAGCAAGGAATACTGAAGCGGAGGAGCTGGATAATTTGCTATGCAAATTTTGGGAAGTAGAACACTTTGAAGCGACAAAGCCCGGTCTATCTGAAGTCGAAGCTTGGTGTGAAAGCTTCTTCACAAAAACACACCAGCGTAAGGCGTCCGGCAAATACATTGTTCGGCTGCCGTTTTTATGTCATTTAGATCCAGCAATGGTGCTAGGCTCGTCGTACAGATCAGCCCTAAAACGGCTATGCCATCTGGATCGGCGTCTACGTATTGACGAAAAACTTAAAGATGTGTACTCTAAGACTATAGTTGAGTACTTGGATTTGGGGCAAATGCAGCGAGTTTTACCTCATGAGAGCGGCCGGACTCAACATGGCCCATCGGGGGGAGTCACACATTGGTATCTGCCGCATCATCCTGTCATTAAAGAGACGTCATCGACCACAAAGGTTCAAGTTGTGTTTGATGGCTCTATGAAAACTAGCAACGGAAAATCGCTAAATGATGTTTTAGCGATTGGGCCGAAGTTACATGTGGAACTACCTGGAGTGCTTCTCAATTGGCGTGCGCATAAAATTGTGTTTATGGCGGACGTAGAAAAGATATATCGATGCATTGACGTACACGAGGAGGATTCGCATTATCAGGGGATACTGTGGAAAGCGGAACAAAATAATCATGTTGAGGAATATCGATGTAACACTGTAATGTTTGGAACGAGTTCAGCGCCGTATTTAGCTATACGAGTAATGCATCAATTAGCTTTGGATGAAGCACAAAACTTTCCACAAGCAGTAAACGTAGTTCAAAAACAAATGTATGTGGACGATGTTTTGTCAGGAGCAGATAACCCAATTGAGGCAGAGGAAATCCAAACGCAAGTAATTGGTATGCTAAAAAAGGGGACTTTCGAATTGCGAAAATGGTCTAGCAATTGCCCAGAGCTACTGGCGAAAATTCCATTGGAGCATCGTGAGTCAAAAGATCTGTTGTATTTTCAAAGTGGCGAGATGATACGCACGTTGGGTCTATACTGGAACCCAGGTGCGGACGAATTTCGATATAAGATTAATTTTGATTTACCTACAGGTACGCCAACCAAAAGAATGATTTTATCAATGATTGCGAGACTTTTCGATCCCTTAGGCTGGCTAAGTCCACTTATTATCACGGCAAAACAATTTATGCAGACCCTTTGGAAAATACACGCCAACCAAAAGAATGATTTTATCAATGATTGCGAGACTTTTCGATCCCTTAGGCTGGCTAAGTCCACTTATTATCACGGCAAAACAATTAATGCAGACCCTTTGGAAAATACACTTAGATTGGGATTCTTATGTTCCAGCAAATATTCAAAAGGAATGGAAAAAATTTATTGATGATTTGCCAGGAATCGGAAACGTACGCATATCACGATATATGAAAGGACTGACATCAAACTCGGAAGCTCAGTTGCATATATTTTGTGATGCATCAGCTCGTGCCTATGGTGCTGTAGCATATTTACGGGTGCATATTGGAGAGCGCAAATATCACACAGAGTTGTTATTGGCAAAGTCAAAAGTATGTCCAATAAAACCACAACTCACAATACCTAGAGCTGAATTGTGTGCTGCTGTGTTAGCAGCAAAATTGTTTAAATACTTAAAAAATAACTTACATATTAATGTTAACTTTTCTGAAACTGTGTTTTGGGCAGATTCAATGATAACGCTTTGCTAAATACGTGGTGGTGCTTTGAAGTGGAAACCATTTGTCGCAAATCGTATAAGCACGATTTTGGAAACGACTTCAGCACATCAATGGCGACACGTTTCCTCAGAAGATAACCCTGCCGACTACGTGAGTCGTGGCATAAGCGTAGGAAAGTTAATACAAAATAGATTATGGTGGCATGGGCCACATTGGCTACAAGGCTCAAAGCAGGGATGGCCTACTGTAGCTATGGATCACCAAACAACAGCTGCAGGGAGCAGCGAAATGTGTAAAGTTAAAAGTCATGCTGTTACAATCAAGGACAGATCGGATTCATCGCTTTTAGAACGATATTCATCGTTATCACGTTTACAGCGTCGGCCAAAATGGCTGCAGTCAAAAGAGAATCTTCATATCGGCGATCTCGTTTTGATAAAAGATGAGCAACTACCTTCAAATAGGTGGGCACTTGGTCGAATTTCGCAAACACATGCTGGAACGGATGGCTTAATTCGAGTGGTCACACTAAAAACGCAAAATGGAATTGTTAAACGGCCTGTTGCAAATTTGTGCCCATTACCAATACAAGATAATTCGCACATGAACTACACCTAAAAATTATGATAATGTTTAAATTGCACTTTATCTTTCCAGCGTTTTTGAGTACTTTCAGATAGCATGGCATGAGAGAACTTGGTCTGGAGCGAGAAATGGCCTAAAGAACATTGAAGGTTTGATGATTCCTCTTGTCATCATCAAAGGGGGGAGAATGTTTAATATTGTAAATAATAATTAAGAGCATCTGTGAGCGCGGCCGAAGAGACGGTTGGCTTAAGAGCAAACGTCATTGGCGCGCAAACAGAAAATAAATAACAAGAATAGCGGATTGATGCGCCGTTATTAAAATAGTGCATTGACCCGCCGTTAGTGAGCGAGCTTAAGGAACAGTTATATTTACAGCTGTTTCTTTTGCTCGCCTTAAGAATAATGCTTAAGTTAAGCTTAAGTAAAAAAGCTGAGTTAAGTCTGTTAGCGTCAGCCAGTGGGTTTACTCGTGTAACAAAAAAGAAAAAACTATCATTAAAATTAAATTAAAAATTAAACTAACAAAAACCTCGTGTTTTTAAATAAGACATAAATAACCAGGGACCTCAACTATTAACCGGGGAGCCACCGTAGATCGCCTCAACGCCGCTGCGATTACTAATTTAATATCGCAGCCGCATTTTATACACCGGGCAGTTTGGGGCTCCGCACTGCGCAGCCATAACCAACACACGCCTCTATGTATTTATTGCTCAATGGCCGCGGACAACTCAGCGGCCTCAAGGGGAGGGTCTCAGAGGGGGTTTTTTTTTTGTGTTGCGCCGAACTCCCAACAAATTCTGAAGGCCAATGATCCTTGGAGTGACATGGCGAGTTTTTGGCGCTATTATAATAACCAATTGCTACTTTCGACGCCTGTTTTCCATGTAAGGTGCGGACGGAGCGGGCGTCTGCTTGCAGCAAGCGGCTCGCTATATAAACGTGATAAAAAAGGTTGGACTGGACACCTGAAGGAAATTATTTCACCAGCACGTTATTCCGCAAACGTATATGCTGGTTGCGTTGGGCTAGTATCCCGATCGTAAAACCACTTTACTCAAGAAACGAAACACAAACACCTCGGATCAAATAACAACAAAAGATGACGACCTTTAGCTTTCGAAATATGACACGATTTGGAACATGGAACGTTCGCTCTCTCTCTGAAGCTTCAAAACTGGAGCAAGCATGCAGAGAGATGGAACTCTATAAAATGGAGATACTTTGGATGTCCGAGATTATATGGACTGGACAGGGTGAATGTTCAACCCAAACAGGACATTACTTCATTTACAGCGGTAACGACAAAACCCGCTCAAACGGTGTTGGTATCCTCATGTCCCGCACAACTAAACGCGCATTAATGGAGTTTAAACCTGTGTCTGACCGCATTATAACGGCGAGATTTAAGTGTAAATTCAGAAACATCACGTCTATTCAGTGCTACGCGCCAACAGAGCCAGATGAGGACGACAAGAAGGAGGATTTCTACGAACTACTCGATGGAACGATAACTATTTCGCGCAAGGGGGATATTTTGATTGCGGCTGGCGACTTTAACGACAAAGTAGGGGACGACAACAATAACTTTGAGGGTGTCATGGGACGCCATGGTCTGCCGTCAACCAGAACAAATAATGGCGCGCGCCTGGTGGAGTTATGTGCAAATCACAATCTTTTTATAGGAGGCACAAAATTCCCACACCTTGACATTCACAACGAAAAAGCACTCAATGATATCATCGCCCGGGAAACAAATATAACAACGTGGAACCAACTGGAGGACGTGTGCAAAAAAGCTGCAGAAGAGCCGGTTGGCTTTCAGAACCATCGCCGTAAGCCTTGGCTAAGCGAGGCAACGTGGGAGGGTATTGAGTATAGGCGGAAGCTTAAGTCAGCCCTCACGAAAACACGGGAGCCTCAGAAAAGAAGCCAAGTTCTCGCAGAATACATTGCTGCTCACAGCCAGCCCACAGCTCGTCAAGAAGGACAAGAAAAACTTCGCAAACAACATCGCAGCGGAAGCGGAAACTGCAGCTTGGCGCAATAACCTGCGCGGTGTTTATGAATCAGTAGGCCAACTGACAAAATACAAGCCTAACATACACCCGTTAAAATCAGATGACCGAATTCTAACTTCTAACGAAGACCAGCTTCAGCGCTGAAAGGAACTTTTCGAGACCAGTGCACACTCTGAAACTGGTGGAGTTACTACGCATCCTAGTGACCGGAGACGTAATCCCAATAGGAGTATTGTCACAGGCCCCCCAACCGTGCAAGAACTCTCAAAGGCGATACGTAAACTCAAAAACAACAAAGCTGCTGGCCCTGACAACATTCCGTCAGATTAAATATGGCGGGAACACAATTGCAAGAGCACTGTTCCCAATTATCCTCTCGGCTTGGAGCTCAGACAACTTTCCGAAAGAGTGGAAAGAGGGAACAATTGTGACCATTCCGAAAAAAGGGGATCTCAGCCAATGTAAAAACTGGCGGGCATTGCCCTTCTAAATGCCATCCAAAAAATAATATCTTTTGTTGTCCTGAAGAGGATTGGGCCCGTACTCAACAGTCAGCTGCGACAATACGGTTTTAGACCAATGCGCTCCTGCGTTGACCATATCAATTCTCTGAGGATTATTATTGAGCAATCAGTGGAGTGGAGGTCGCCTCTGTTCCTACTATTTGTGGACTTCGAGCGTGCTTTCGACACAATAGAAAGGAGCGCAATATGGACTGCCCTACGCGATTCTGGAATACCAGAGAAGATTATCGAAGTCATCCAAGAGCTCTATAAAGACGCCGATTACAGCGTGTGTTTCAAGGGTAAAAACAGTGGCAAATTTTCCATCTCAAGAGAAGTCCGCCAAGGATGCGTCCTCTCGCCCCTACTCTTCATTCTCGTGCTGGATGGAGTTTTGAAGAAAACCAACCTGGAGGCTCCGGACGGTTTGCAATGGCACCCCCACCAAAAGCTCAGTGATCTCGACTACGCCGATGATATATGTTTCATGACACACACTCTGCAAGGCGTTAAAAACAAACTCAGCAGACTTGCGGAAAACGCAAAGTCTGTCGGCCTTAAAATCAATATGAAGAAGACTAAATTGATGAGAGTGGAAACGTCAAATCAACTCCTAACTATCTAACTATCGGAGAAGGTACGGACGCCGTAGTTGTAGAGGATGTTGATGAATTTTGTTATCTTGGCAGCCAGATCAATCGGGATGGAGGCGCTTCAGCAGATGTGGCGTCTCGAATTAACAAAGCGAGAATAGCTTTTCACAAATTGTCCAATGTGTGGCGACGACTGCAAACTTTTGCAAACAAAGGTCTACGGATCGTTTGCCGCATTTTCTGGCCAAATACTATCACAAACAAGAACTTGCTGATACTCTCTAGAAGTGCTCCGATCAACAACGAAATTAAAAGGAGGAAATGGACCTGGATTGGCCACACTCTCAGGAAGTCAGATGAAGACATCGCCAAGAGATCTTTCCAATGGAATCCGCAGGGTACCCGGCGCCGCGGACGCCCTCGACAGACCTGGGTGAGAACTGTGCTTGCAGAAAGTCAGGAGAGAGCGTCGTGGAATGAATTGCGTAGTGTCGTCCAAGATAGAAGGCGTTGGAAGGAGTTTGTGTCCGCCCTATGCTCCACATAGGAGCGTCAAATCTAACTGCTTCACTTGTATTACTTTGTGGTATTATTTTGCAGCATAATTTGACAAGGAATAAAAAAAAAAATACACATTTTAGTGCTGTAAGTTTGTTGCCTGCTAATTTGAAATCGTCTTGATTATTGAAGAATATCTTTTTCCCAATAGATATAGCTTTTATGGGATAGTCCGAAACATTGTGATATAATATTACGAACAAATTCGGTGGTCTGGTTTAAAACAACAATTGGATGGTATTTCGACGCCCATATTTTTTTTGGGTTGATCCGATGATCGGGGTCATCTTCGGTCTTGTTTTCGTCTTCCAAAGAAGTCTTAATATTTGCACTTTCGCTGAACAATATATAGTTACGATTTTTAATACAGATTTTGCGTAAAATACTTGCCACGATATAAAATTCAATTTTTATGATAAAGTTTATGTATCGCCACTAAATTTGGCCAGTAGCGTTTATCTGATGTAAAAATGTAACTTTTCCAATTACTAAACAAATGCTTCAAATATAAACCACGTTTAATGCAGCAAAACATGGGAATCCTTCCAGCCGACCGTCTGCGAGGTTTATGCCCATTTCTTCTCACTGGAGTGGGCTTTTACGGGCCTTTCATGACGTCGTACAGGATTCGTGGAATGGGTCCATATAAATCCTATGCAGCAGTCTTTGTATGCTTCGCCTCAAAGGCGATTCACATAGAGCTTGTTACCGACCTGTCGTCCAACGCATTTTTACTTTGTCTTCAGAGATTTATATCACGCCATGGAATACCCGTTTCAAAGATCGAATTGACGTCAAGGTCATGATGTATTCGCCATTCCGTATGTACCAGCCTGCATTTGTTATCGTTGTTAGTATTTTTGATTGGGTTTTTTGAATAAGTAGTAAGTTGGATTTACTACAAGCCCTAGGCCATACGTCAAAGAGAATTGAATAATAACAAGAGACGAATTTTCTCTTAGTTAGTTAACAGCCGGTTTCGGGGAAAGTCTTATGACATTTGAATTGTTAAGTTTTTTAATTCTTTATTTCTGTTTATTTGAGAAATTATGAAACATAATATTATGTAATCAAATGGCATAAATTTAAAAACAAATAAAAAGATGTATAATTAATATTAAACAAAAAATTTTGAATTGTATACAAAATAACTAAATTACAACATAAGTAATGTGTAATTCGTATAAAATTATTAAATATATAACAATAATAATAATAATAATAATAATAATAATAATAATAATAATAATAATAATAATAATAATAATAGGGCGCATGTAGCTCACGTGGAGCGTGGAGCAGTGTCGTCAAGTCTTCGTTTGTTAGTCGGGAGGCAAATGTTTGTGCTGTATGTGGCAAGGCTGATCATATTATACGAGATTGTAAGTTGTTCACCGATATGTGCGTATCGGATCGGAGAGCGACTGTTAATAAACATAGATTGTGTTATAACTGTCTGGGTTATGGTCACATATCTTTAAAATGTCAAAAACGTCAAAATTGTACTAAGTGTACTGAGCGACACCATACCCTTATACATTTTGACCGCATGAGGAATTCTACAGATTCGCCTACGAGCATAAAACGGCCGGCCATGTTCAGCAGGCATCTTCAAACGCGATAAATGGATCGCAAGGGGCGTCGTTGCACACGAAGTACGATGTACTGTTGCCAACAGCAATTGTAACTGTTGAGTCAGTTGATGGTTGTCAGTTACATTTGCGAGCGTTTCTTGATCAAGGATCGCAAGCTTCATTCATAACGGAGAGCGCAGCGCAATTACTGCGTCTTCCACGTAAAAAGGTGCATATGAATGTTAAAGGCTTAGCGAATACTAACTTGGCGGAAGCATCGGCAGAAGTGGAGATCACGTTGGGCTCGGTATTCGATTCACAGGTAAGATTTAGAGTCAATACATACGTTTTACCTAAGGTGAGTGACAGGATGCCAGAGCGACGTGTGGCAGTTAGCAATTGGCCACAAGGGTTTAAATTAGCGGATCCTAATTATTTTATACCGCAGGTTGTGGATATTTTACTTGGCAGCGACATCTACGACGAGATTGTTCTAAGTGGAATTCATCGAGGACCAGCTGGAGGACCAATTGCTCAAGAAACACATTTGGGCTACATAATATCTGGCAAAATAATGGATCGAGCGGCAACAACTTTAACTCACAGTGTGACTGTAGCAAGGAATACTGAAGCGGAGGAGCTGGATAATTTGCTATGCAAATTTTGGGAAGTAGAACACTTTGAAGCGACAAAGCCCGGTCTATCTGAAGTCGAAGCTTGGTGTGAAAGCTTCTTCACAAAAACACACCAGCGTAAGGCGTCCGGCAAATACATTGTTCGGCTGCCGTTTTTATGTCATTTAGATCCAGCAATGGTGCTAGGCTCGTCGTACAGATCAGCCCTAAAACGGCTATGCCATCTGGATCGGCGTCTACGTATTGACGAAAAACTTAAAGATGTGTACTCTAAGACTATAGTTGAGTACTTGGATTTGGGGCAAATGCAGCGAGTTTTACCTCATGAGAGCGGCCGGACTCAACATGGCCCATCGGGGGGAGTCACACATTGGTATCTGCCGCATCATCCTGTCATTAAAGAGACGTCATCGACCACAAAGGTTCAAGTTGTGTTTGATGGCTCTATGAAAACTAGCAACGGAAAATCGCTAAATGATGTTTTAGCGATTGGGCCGAAGTTACATGTGGAACTACCTGGAGTGCTTCTCAATTGGCGTGCGCATAAAATTGTGTTTATGGCGGACGTAGAAAAGATATATCGATGCATTGACGTACACGAGGAGGATTCGCATTATCAGGGGATACTGTGGAAAGCGGAACAAAATAATCATGTTGAGGAATATCGATGTAACACTGTAATGTTTGGAACGAGTTCAGCGCCGTATTTAGCTATACGAGTAATGCATCAATTAGCTTTGGATGAAGCACAAAACTTTCCACAAGCAGTAAACGTAGTTCAAAAACAAATGTATGTGGACGATGTTTTGTCAGGAGCAGATAACCCAATTGAGGCAGAGGAAATCCAAACGCAAGTAATTGGTATGCTAAAAAAGGGGACTTTCGAATTGCGAAAATGGTCTAGCAATTGCCCAGAGCTACTGGCGAAAATTCCATTGGAGCATCGTGAGTCAAAAGATCTGTTGTATTTTCAAAGTGGCGAGATGATACGCACGTTGGGTCTATACTGGAACCCAGGTGCGGACGAATTTCGATATAAGATTAATTTTGATTTACCTACAGGTACGCCAACCAAAAGAATGATTTTATCAATGATTGCGAGACTTTTCGATCCCTTAGGCTGGCTAAGTCCACTTATTATCACGGCAAAACAATTTATGCAGACCCTTTGGAAAATACACGCCAACCAAAAGAATGATTTTATCAATGATTGCGAGACTTTTCGATCCCTTAGGCTGGCTAAGTCCACTTATTATCACGGCAAAACAATTAATGCAGACCCTTTGGAAAATACACTTAGATTGGGATTCTTATGTTCCAGCAAATATTCAAAAGGAATGGAAAAAATTTATTGATGATTTGCCAGGAATCGGAAACGTACGCATATCACGATATATGAAAGGACTGACATCAAACTCGGAAGCTCAGTTGCATATATTTTGTGATGCATCAGCTCGTGCCTATGGTGCTGTAGCATATTTACGGGTGCATATTGGAGAGCGCAAATATCACACAGAGTTGTTATTGGCAAAGTCAAAAGTATGTCCAATAAAACCACAACTCACAATACCTAGAGCTGAATTGTGTGCTGCTGTGTTAGCAGCAAAATTGTTTAAATACTTAAAAAATAACTTACATATTAATGTTAACTTTTCTGAAACTGTGTTTTGGGCAGATTCAATGATAACGCTTTGCTAAATACGTGGTGGTGCTTTGAAGTGGAAACCATTTGTCGCAAATCGTATAAGCACGATTTTGGAAACGACTTCAGCACATCAATGGCGACACGTTTCCTCAGAAGATAACCCTGCCGACTACGTGAGTCGTGGCATAAGCGTAGGAAAGTTAATACAAAATAGATTATGGTGGCATGGGCCACATTGGCTACAAGGCTCAAAGCAGGGATGGCCTACTGTAGCTATGGATCACCAAACAACAGCTGCAGGGAGCAGCGAAATGTGTAAAGTTAAAAGTCATGCTGTTACAATCAAGGACAGATCGGATTCATCGCTTTTAGAACGATATTCATCGTTATCACGTTTACAGCGTCGGCCAAAATGGCTGCAGTCAAAAGAGAATCTTCATATCGGCGATCTCGTTTTGATAAAAGATGAGCAACTACCTTCAAATAGGTGGGCACTTGGTCGAATTTCGCAAACACATGCTGGAACGGATGGCTTAATTCGAGTGGTCACACTAAAAACGCAAAATGGAATTGTTAAACGGCCTGTTGCAAATTTGTGCCCATTACCAATACAAGATAATTCGCACATGAACTACACCTAAAAATTATGATAATGTTTAAATTGCACTTTATCTTTCCAGCGTTTTTGAGTACTTTCAGATAGCATGGCATGAGAGAACTTGGTCTGGAGCGAGAAATGGCCTAAAGAACATTGAAGGTTTGATGATTCCTCTTGTCATCATCAAAGGGGGGAGAATGTTTAATATTGTAAATAATAATTAAGAGCATCTGTGAGCGCGGCCGAAGAGACGGTTGGCTTAAGAGCAAACGTCATTGGCGCGCAAACAGAAAATAAATAACAAGAATAGCGGATTGATGCGCCGTTATTAAAATAGTGCATTGACCCGCCGTTAGTGAGCGAGCTTAAGGAACAGTTATATTTACAGCTGTTTCTTTTGCTCGCCTTAAGAATAATGCTTAAGTTAAGCTTAAGTAAAAAAGCTGAGTTAAGTCTGTTAGCGTCAGCCAGTGGGTTTACTCGTGTAACAAAAAAGAAAAAACTATCATTAAAATTAAATTAAAAATTAAACTAACAAAAACCTCGTGTTTTTAAATAAGACATAAATAACCAGGGACCTCAACTATTAACCGGGGAGCCACCGTAGATCGCCTCAACGCCGCTGCGATTACTAATTTAATATCGCAGCCGCATTTTATACACCGGGCAGTTTGGGGCTCCGCACTGCGCAGCCATAACCAACACACGCCTCTATGTATTTATTGCTCAATGGCCGCGGACAACTCAGCGGCCTCAAGGGGAGGGTCTCAGAGGGGGTTTTTTTTTTGTGTTGCGCCGAACTCCCAACAAATTCTGAAGGCCAATGATCCTTGGAGTGACATGGCGAGTTTTTGGCGCTATTATAATAACCAATTGCTACTTTCGACGCCTGTTTTCCATGTAAGGTGCGGACGGAGCGGGCGTCTGCTTGCAGCAAGCGGCTCGCTATATAAACGTGATAAAAAAGGTTGGACTGGACACCTGAAGGAAATTATTTCACCAGCACGTTATTCCGCAAACGTATATGCTGGTTGCGTTGGGCTAGTATCCCGATCGTAAAACCACTTTACTCAAGAAACGAAACACAAACACCTCGGATCAAATAACAACAAAAGATGACGACCTTTAGCTTTCGAAATATGACACGATTTGGAACATGGAACGTTCGCTCTCTCTCTGAAGCTTCAAAACTGGAGCAAGCATGCAGAGAGATGGAACTCTATAAAATGGAGATACTTTGGATGTCCGAGATTATATGGACTGGACAGGGTGAATGTTCAACCCAAACAGGACATTACTTCATTTACAGCGGTAACGACAAAACCCGCTCAAACGGTGTTGGTATCCTCATGTCCCGCACAACTAAACGCGCATTAATGGAGTTTAAACCTGTGTCTGACCGCATTATAACGGCGAGATTTAAGTGTAAATTCAGAAACATCACGTCTATTCAGTGCTACGCGCCAACAGAGCCAGATGAGGACGACAAGAAGGAGGATTTCTACGAACTACTCGATGGAACGATAACTATTTCGCGCAAGGGGGATATTTTGATTGCGGCTGGCGACTTTAACGACAAAGTAGGGGACGACAACAATAACTTTGAGGGTGTCATGGGACGCCATGGTCTGCCGTCAACCAGAACAAATAATGGCGCGCGCCTGGTGGAGTTATGTGCAAATCACAATCTTTTTATAGGAGGCACAAAATTCCCACACCTTGACATTCACAACGAAAAAGCACTCAATGATATCATCGCCCGGGAAACAAATATAACAACGTGGAACCAACTGGAGGACGTGTGCAAAAAAGCTGCAGAAGAGCCGGTTGGCTTTCAGAACCATCGCCGTAAGCCTTGGCTAAGCGAGGCAACGTGGGAGGGTATTGAGTATAGGCGGAAGCTTAAGTCAGCCCTCACGAAAACACGGGAGCCTCAGAAAAGAAGCCAAGTTCTCGCAGAATACATTGCTGCTCACAGCCAGCCCACAGCTCGTCAAGAAGGACAAGAAAAACTTCGCAAACAACATCGCAGCGGAAGCGGAAACTGCAGCTTGGCGCAATAACCTGCGCGGTGTTTATGAATCAGTAGGCCAACTGACAAAATACAAGCCTAACATACACCCGTTAAAATCAGATGACCGAATTCTAACTTCTAACGAAGACCAGCTTCAGCGCTGAAAGGAACTTTTCGAGACCAGTGCACACTCTGAAACTGGTGGAGTTACTACGCATCCTAGTGACCGGAGACGTAATCCCAATAGGAGTATTGTCACAGGCCCCCCAACCGTGCAAGAACTCTCAAAGGCGATACGTAAACTCAAAAACAACAAAGCTGCTGGCCCTGACAACATTCCGTCAGATTAAATATGGCGGGAACACAATTGCAAGAGCACTGTTCCCAATTATCCTCTCGGCTTGGAGCTCAGACAACTTTCCGAAAGAGTGGAAAGAGGGAACAATTGTGACCATTCCGAAAAAAGGGGATCTCAGCCAATGTAAAAACTGGCGGGCATTGCCCTTCTAAATGCCATCCAAAAAATAATATCTTTTGTTGTCCTGAAGAGGATTGGGCCCGTACTCAACAGTCAGCTGCGACAATACGGTTTTAGACCAATGCGCTCCTGCGTTGACCATATCAATTCTCTGAGGATTATTATTGAGCAATCAGTGGAGTGGAGGTCGCCTCTGTTCCTACTATTTGTGGACTTCGAGCGTGCTTTCGACACAATAGAAAGGAGCGCAATATGGACTGCCCTACGCGATTCTGGAATACCAGAGAAGATTATCGAAGTCATCCAAGAGCTCTATAAAGACGCCGATTACAGCGTGTGTTTCAAGGGTAAAAACAGTGGCAAATTTTCCATCTCAAGAGAAGTCCGCCAAGGATGCGTCCTCTCGCCCCTACTCTTCATTCTCGTGCTGGATGGAGTTTTGAAGAAAACCAACCTGGAGGCTCCGGACGGTTTGCAATGGCACCCCCACCAAAAGCTCAGTGATCTCGACTACGCCGATGATATATGTTTCATGACACACACTCTGCAAGGCGTTAAAAACAAACTCAGCAGACTTGCGGAAAACGCAAAGTCTGTCGGCCTTAAAATCAATATGAAGAAGACTAAATTGATGAGAGTGGAAACGTCAAATCAACTCCTAACTATCTAACTATCGGAGAAGGTACGGACGCCGTAGTTGTAGAGGATGTTGATGAATTTTGTTATCTTGGCAGCCAGATCAATCGGGATGGAGGCGCTTCAGCAGATGTGGCGTCTCGAATTAACAAAGCGAGAATAGCTTTTCACAAATTGTCCAATGTGTGGCGACGACTGCAAACTTTTGCAAACAAAGGTCTACGGATCGTTTGCCGCATTTTCTGGCCAAATACTATCACAAACAAGAACTTGCTGATACTCTCTAGAAGTGCTCCGATCAACAACGAAATTAAAAGGAGGAAATGGACCTGGATTGGCCACACTCTCAGGAAGTCAGATGAAGACATCGCCAAGAGATCTTTCCAATGGAATCCGCAGGGTACCCGGCGCCGCGGACGCCCTCGACAGACCTGGGTGAGAACTGTGCTTGCAGAAAGTCAGGAGAGAGCGTCGTGGAATGAATTGCGTAGTGTCGTCCAAGATAGAAGGCGTTGGAAGGAGTTTGTGTCCGCCCTATGCTCCACATAGGAGCGTCAAATCTAACTGCTTCACTTGTATTACTTTGTGGTAATATTTTGCAGCATAATTTGACAAGGAACAAAAAAAAAAACAAAAAAAACACATTTTTGTGCTGTAAGTTTGTTGCCTGCTAATTTGAAATCGTCTTGATTATTGAAGAATATCCTTTTCCCAATAGATATAGCTTTTATGGGATAGTCCGAAACGTGATATAATTTTACGAACAAATTCTGTGGTCTGTTTTAAAACAACAATTGGATGGTATTTTGACGCCCATATTTTCTTTGGGTTGATCCTATGATCGGGGTCATCTTCGGTCTTGTTTTCGTCTTCCAAAGAAGTCTTAATATTTGCACTTTCGCTGAACAATATATAGTTACGATTTTTAATACAGATTTTGCGTAAAATACTTGCCACGATATAAAATTCAATTTTTATGATAAAGTTTATGTATCGCCACTAAATTTGGCCAGTAGCGTTTATCTGATGTAAAAATGTAACTTTTCCAATTACTAAACAAATGCTTCAAATATAAACCACGTTTAATGCAGCAAAACATGGGAATCCTTCCAGCCGACCGTCTGCGAGGTTTATGCCCATTTCTTCTCACTGGAGTGGGCTTTTACGGGCCTTTCATGACGTCGTACAGGATTCGTGGAATGGGTCCATATAAATCCTATGCAGCAGACTTTGTATGCTTCGCCTCAAAGGCGATTCACATAGAGCTTGTTACCGACCTGTCGTCCAACGCATTTTTACTTTGTCTTCAGAGATTTATATCACGCCATGGAATACCCGTTTCAAAGATCGAATTGACGTCAAGGTCATGATGTATTCGCCATTCCGTATGTACCAGCCTGCATTTGTTATCGTTGTTAGTATTTTTGATTGGGTTTTTTGAATAAGTAGTAAGTTGGATTTACTACAAGCCCTAGGCCATACGTCAAAGAGAATTGAATAATAACAAGAGACGAGTTTTCTCTTAGTTAGTTAACAGCCGGTTTCGGGGATGATCTTATGACATTTGAATTGTTGAGTTTTTTATTGCTTTATTTCTGTTTATTTGAGAAATTATGAAACATTATATTATGTAATCAAATGGCATAAATTTAAAAACAAATAAAAAGATGTATAATTAATATTAAACAAAAAATTTTGAATTGTATACAAATTAACTAAATTACAACATAAGTAATGTGTAATTCGTATAAAATTATTAAATATATAACAATAATAATAATAATAATAATAATAATAATAATAATAATAATAATAATAATAATAATAATAATAATAATAATAATAATAATAATAATAATAATAATAATAATAATAATAATAATAATAATAATAATAATAATAATAATAATAATAATAAATGAAAATCATAATAATTAAAATTAAAGCAGCAGCTCGTGTGCGTTGATGGCAATATTTGTGCGAGGCACAAGCTGTGACGTCAATTGCCTTTGCTACCTAAGCCCCCCCGAACTGACAATGTGCGTGCGCCGTGTGTGTTCCTTGATACGTTCGTTTTGCTTTGGCTGACAAATTCATGCTTGACTTAGGTTGCAAATCAAATTTTTGCTTAGTTTTTGTATTTTATTTGTGATTATGAAAGAATTTTAAAATAACAAATTGAACTGAAATCGAAAATCATAGATAAATAAAATAACAAAACAAAATTTTAAAATAAGAGTAGTGTAAAAAAAAACAATTTAAGAAATAAAATAAACAAATTTGTACATAAATTTTGTACCCTTACATTTTTCTGCTATGACATTTTACAAACGTTTTTGCCTTAGCACTAACAAATGTAAGGCAAAAACGACAGAGTATGTCTGAAGTCACCACTTCATTCATGCAGAAATCACTAAAGTCGCCAGTTTGCAGCCTCAGCCACAGGCAAATGAAACATTGTTTGCTTGGTCGCAGACGATTCACAAGCAATGAAAGAGATAGCTGGCTATTGCTAGCCCGTTCATTCAACTCATTCATATAATTAGGCGTTTGTTGTTGCTACTTTAAGCGTTTGATGTTTCGAACAAAAAATTGCAATTTATGTTTACTATTTATTTAACTTATACATAAGAATGAAATAAACATTAAAAATGCTTCCTTGCTATTGAACTGTTGCTCTTCAAAATTTGTCATATTTATGTTTACTATTTACTTAACTTATATACAAAAATAAAATAACCATTAAAAATTCTTCCTTGGTATTGAAGCTTAACTTATGATCTTAAAAGTAGCTCCTCCTGGTCCTGTTGCCCCGCTGCTATTGTTGAGCTTGCTCCTGTTGTTGTTGTAGCAGCTATCTCGGTGCACCACGTATGTGGATTGTCAGTAGTTAGTCCTATCCAGTTCGAGGAAGCGAGCTGCCTCGACCGGATTTGTCCAGAGGGGTGAGGGGTGAGACTGGAGGGCCCGGCATGAGAAGAGATGGTCCGTATTGTGCGGACTGCAGCCGCAGTTAGGGCAGGAGTCAACTCCCTCTGCATTAACTATCGCCAGGTACAGGATATCTGACCGGACAGGTCTAGGCCTCTCTGACATGGGGTTTTGGATTATGGGGTGATTTGGATGGGAGAGGAGGGTGGAGTTTAACAGGAATTGCTTAGTAAGCAAACGGATAGGGATTCACGGAGGGAGGCGAGGAGTAGTGATTCTAGGATTTTAATTACTGGGGATATGAAGGGTATAGGGCGGTTGGATGAGCCTAGTTTATTTGGTTTGTCCGGTTTGGGAACCAGAACTATTTTGCCTGTCTTCCAGATGTCAGGGATCTGGAGGTCGGATAGACAGGCATTGAAGGTTTTTGAGAGATACTCCAAGCCAGGGTTCCCAATATGCTTAAGCATCACAGTGGCAATGCTATCGGGACCAATTGCCGTGGAGGGTTTGGCCTCTTTAATGGCTTGCGCTATTTGCGCTGGTGAGAAGGAGAGCGATGCCTCGTTAGGGAGAGCACGAAGGTGGCGAGAGGAACTGCGAAAACGGTGACTAGCTTTTTGTGGATGTTCTACGAATTGCCTGCAGAAAGCGGCGGCACGGTGCGTGGGAGATGTGGGGGTGGAGTCTCCAAATGTAATTTGCGCTTGGTCGCGGCTTCGTGGGCTTGTCAGACTTTTAATTGTCTGCTAAAGTTTGGCCGAGCCTGATGACAAATTTCCAAGTTGCTGGATCCATTTATCGCGGTGATGGTTTGAGACCATCTCCGTGATACTGTCACCTAGCAACTTTATACGAGGATCTGCAGCGTTACGTTTCCTAAGCTCGTTCCTTTCTTCCGCTAGGCGGAAGAACTCTGGCGAAAACTTGGGGAGGATCTTGGCCACTCTGGTGCGGATCTTGCGTATGTTTTTCTCGCCTTCGAAAACAATACGCAGATGGGGAAGGGCAGAGAAGGAGATGTTGCACATTTGTATAAACCGTGCGGCGTTCAGAGGTTATGACTCCGTCACTGCCATCAACCCTCACAATTATTGGGATGTGGTCCGAGTTGAGGGCAACATCTGCTTGCCAGCTGGTGAGGGTCAGGAGGTCAGGACTGGCTATTGTTAAGTCTGGTGAATTTCGACAGGTAACCGTTATCCTCGTGGGATGATCCTCGTTTATTGTGCAGAGAACCAGCTGTCATGGTAAGCATTTAAGTCGCCGAAAATTATGCGACGGTTTCCGACTAGTAGCGAATCAATATTGCGACAATAGCCAGCTTGGCATGCTGCCACTGGGGGGATGTAGACATTTACTGTGTCTAGATCTTCGTCTCCTACTTGAACAGTGATGCCGAGGAAGTGGTGGTTGGGGGTTGGTCTTGGACTGTAGGCGGTTGTAGTGAGGGGGTCTGCGGTGGAGAGGTTTGGGGCTGTTGTGGCGAATTGCCGTTTAGGCGGGGGTGTCGGATGTAGCGTCGATCTGTGGAAGCACGGTTCGACGAAACCCGCCTGATAGAGGCGGGAATTTCGTAACCCTGAACATCTGAGGTGGCTGCTTTCCCCACACACGAAGCATTGGATGGGAGTGGCCGCTTGGGTGAAAGGTCTGCGGCACATACGGCATTGACCGTTGGTTGTCCAGGGGTCCAGCGTCCAGGTCTCCCGTCGTGTACTTCGAGCACACCAGACACACCCTTCTCCGGGGACCTGGACTACTCTCTTCGTCCCCGGCACGTAGGAGTAAGAGACTGGAGATGCAGGCCGGGCTTGCATATCCAGCGGAGAGAAAAATGAATTAAAATAGAAAAAAAGACACATACTTGTGTTCCTGAGGTAGAGCTGTTGTCGCAGTCCTTGGGCAGGCTGGCGACTGCGTCGGTTTCGGCATGTAGGCCCGACTGCCGTGGGAACCGTTTGTGTGCCGGTTGTTGAGGTCGTTATAAGCGGGAGAGTGAATAGAACGATCTGAGAGCTTGGCGTCGCTGGCAAGCTTGTGAGGGATGCGGTGGGAGTTGTTGATGTTGTTGCTTGTTGAAGAGCGCGTGGGCAGTGGAGTCGATGGTACATTGAGCACTCCAAGGTAGACAGGCGCAATTGTTTGTAGTTGAGAGGCTGGCACTTTCAAGTGCGGGAGAACAAGATCTGGCTCTTTGTTCTTTTGGTGCGTGAAAGCCGTTGTAGTTGTGGGAATATGTGAAATACGCACTATTCCCTTTAGTTGTTGGCCGGAGCTCTTGCCTCAGAGATTAAGCGACAGGTGCGCTCATTTTATTTGGTTTGATTTATTTGATTTGTTTTTTTTTTTTAATTCACTGTGTTTAAACAAAATAATACATATAAATATAAGCGTCCTTTTGCTTTATTTTAATTGCACTGAGAGTTAATTGATAGGAACTAATATGAATTAATACTTCAATTCATGGGAGCTTTAAAAAACACGTCCGACAATGGTTACAATTGAAATAACTGCGAATACCATACATCAGTGTGAGAGTTGAAGTCTCCCATTATGATGGTGTTGTTGCCATTAAGCAGGTGTGAGGTGGTATTTATATTTATATTGTTGCGCAGCATATAGTCGGATGGTTCAATTTTGGTAACGGATGGTTGCGGCTGGAGATTATTGGGAGATTTAGAGGATTGGACATATGTCGGGCTTGAGTACTTGGAAGTCTTGAGTACAGCATCTGCCGATGAAATTCTCATTCTATTCTCCCATCCCATCTGAGGTGGGACCAATTGTTGCATCTAACCTAAATCTAAAATGTTGTGTGTTGGCTCTTGGCCAGGAGAACTGTTGTTGTTTTAACAATTCAGTCTTAATATTATTATTATTTTATAATCTAAGTAAGCATGTTCAAATAAATACAGACTATTGCAAAAATACATAATTTGAAATGAAAAGTGAAAAAAAGCACAGTTTAAGAAGTGGGGTACCCACCCGATTGAACTCAAATTTTTACGTTTATTGTATTCAATTTGCCGACATAAGGCTAAAAAGTTTATGTAATGAGTACATTAAACGCGTTAAAACCGGCTCTCGGCATGGTTTATTTGTAATTGACTTAGACAAAGAAGTTTCGAATTCTCTTGAGTACAACCGAACCAACAGTCTCTTGTCAAAACCAAAAAAACCTGGTGAGTTGCTTATGTTCAATATCCAAAAGTATCTTTTATCAAAATTCGAACAGAAATCCTTCCAACCGATCCAATTGAACTCACTCTGTTACGAGTTAAAGAATGTCTTGCTGAATTTGAAAGAACTACAGAGAGTTTGAAGGCTGCAATCAATTTTGACATGTATGAATACTGGAGGGCCAACATGTACCTCGAACATAAGAATCTTAAACCTGAGAAAATAAAAAACAAAAATAAAAGTGACAAAAAAGAAACGGGGTTGCCCATCAATAAAAAAAATAGACTATCATATACAATGACCGATAATTTAAATATGACAGCAGTTACTTGTGTGAAAACATTTGTTAGAAATCAAGACCTTTTAACAAAGATAAGACATTCTCAAAATAATTTAGTAAGTACTATACGCATGCTTTATTTTCTCAAATTTACACAATTTAACTTTAATTTTAGCTTATAAAGGATATTCCGTTAAACACAAACACTCTGATATTAATTTTACTGAATGAAAGCAACGAAAATTGTTTGAATTTGCTTATGTAAGTATAAATTATTTGTGCACATTTACTATAAAAGGCAAGGTTGCGCTGAAGATTTAGGTAACACGTAGGAGAAAAGTTGGGTACCCTGTCCAAGGTTAACAATTAGCTTGACGCCTATTGTTCAGGATGGCAAGACTTATCAAATTTTCATTTTTTAGTGTTTGACATCGGGAATATAAGATATAGCTGTCATAATGCACTTTGCATCACCTCAACAATAAAAAATGTTGGATGAATAATTGCTATTGCTTTAAAGCCATTAAATAAAAATCTGCATCGAACAGTTTTTGGATGCTTCTCAGCCCAATTCAATTAAAATTATACATTGTTAAACAAAAGGGCTTTTATATTGGTCATAAAATCGTTTTATTTTTTTTTTTTTGAGATGTGACAAAACTCTGTACTTAACTGCATTTTCACATTTTTAAGTACGCAATATATGAAAAATCTCTTAAACAAATGGGATTTTGTGGAAAATTCGTTGTTTTTAATTTGTTTTTACTATAATCAAATTCAGCGCGTTGAAGTACTAAAAGGATTGATATGAAATCGATTGACTCATCGTATAGGTCCGTGCCATAACGCAAATCGGTAGTTCAATTCTCCACAACAGCGCTGATGCATTTGCTTAGCGATGGCATAGCTAGAAAAAATAACGCTAACGAAAAAAGCAATTTTTTATGTGGCTGTATACTAAGTAATCTAATCCACGATGTTTGCTTTATGTGATCGTCATCGGTATGTTTTAATCCCCTGTACCAATTGGTATGAGTTTGGCGAAGCGAAATTATTATTATTTGCATACTTAATTACAATCTGCTTAGATTAACAATAAATATTAGGTACAGAGGGCTTGGAATTACAATGGCCCTAACCTTCGAAAGGATACCTTATAATTTTAATTTACGCGATGCGTGCATATTGGTCTTATTATTGTTTTATATATTATCAGTTTGTTATATAAACCAAGGTTGGAATGTAAGTCATCCGCAAATGTAGCTATCATCGATTCAGAATTAGACAGCGTTGGTATACCTACTGTTAATATGGATATATTCTACCTTGTGGTAGTCCCGTTGATGTTAACACGATTTCTGTGCATTCATTGACATATTTTACTTAAGGATATTAAATATGTTTAAAGACAAGACGATTTTTAACTTTTATAAAAGTCCTTTGTACCAGATTCTGTCGGATGCTTTCGCGATGTCCAAGTAAACAGCAATGCAATATTTCTTCTTATCGAAGTCATCTGTAATTTTGTTGACTACTCTATGAATTTTCTGCACCGTTGGATGTTTTTTGCGGAACCCAAACTGGTGAGTGATGATTTATAATTGGGCCGATTCCGTTAATTAATATTTACTCGAATAATTTTAAATGGATGTTATTTTTGACTACGGTGCTTGGTCATCTATTCCTTACGAATACCGATGTTTCCATGTCTTCTGCCCACAAAAACTCATCCAAACCTGCATTTGCATATTTCTACTATTGTGCGGTTAGCTCTCTCAGCAATTCCGTTTTGTTGACGGGTGTACGGGACGGTTATTTGTCTTTCAATACCGTATTTACTCAAATACTCATTAAACTCGGTATTGATACATTCAGTTCCGTTGTCAATGCGTAAAGATTTTATCTTCTTACCGGTTTGACCTCAACATATTGTTTGAATATTTTGAATTTTTAAAATTTCGCATAAAAAAGATGAATTTTTCTCGCAAAATCATCTATGAACGTAATGAAATATCGATTTCCCGCCAATAATTTAACGTTCATCGGTATTTATTATATCAAGTACGTTTTTTGCAGTAGCTTCCGCCTTTTCTTTGCAAGACAACGCGTACGTTTTTGCTTTATGGCACGTATCGCAATTAATGTTACTGCCCGTAACTTCGGTATTTATGCCTACGACCAACTTCTTACTTTTCGGTTTCTTAAAGCTTTGAATATTTAGATGCCCGTAACGCTCGTGCCATTTTATTTCGCTGTGGCTTACCAAATTTACCGCGTTTATTTTCTTGTTGGACAAATACAAATTATTTTCGATCGCCGCGCGTATTTTTCCTTGATTATTTTCTATAATCGCCTCAATTTTATCGAAAGTAGTGAAATTCATATAAAGAGCTGGCACACATAGAAAATTCCTTAATTCAATGTCTATACCATTTACTTTTAATTTCACAATACCGATACCGGTTGACTTTAAATATTTTTCTGCTGCATTTGTCTTCTCAAACGTTGAGAATATATTTACTTTTTACGCAGCACATATGCGACGTCGTGCCGCTGTCGACACACCATGAATTTTTCTTTTGCTTACAGGCGTCACTCTCGGCATGCATTATGGCGCCGTTCGTCGCGTCTTGTGTCGCGACTACGCTCTCACACTCATTTGCGCGGTACCCTTCTCGTTTGCATACATACGTACATATACATATAGCATTTTCCTTGAAAAGAATTTTTGTTTTCGCCTATACCGCCGAAATTCTTTTTGGTTTTCGAAACGGCGCCACCGTTCTCACTTTGTGATCTAGCGTTACTATTCACTTTAGAATGTGTGTGAATTTTTTGCTCTCTGATAGCACCTTTTTTTTAGAAGTTTGAACTTTTATTGTTCAAATGTTGGCAACTCATCGCGTGTTTTGATTTCCACCACAAAATTCTTGTAATTCACGGCAATCCCGTAAGCAACATTATTTTTGAGCTTTTATCAATATTGATCTACTTTTGATCATTGCGTTGCAATCGTATAAGTTTTTGATAAAATTGCACTTTTCTTTCTGGACTGGATAAATACTCACGGCTGGTAGGTTGTGACACATGATTTGATGTGTATCATCTGCGGCGGTTTCACATGCAGAATCAGACATGATAATGCTTTTTCATTTAGAGGGCCCCACTTTGTGTCTTGTCCTTCACACTTTACGACTTTTTCCCAAGTCACTTCCCACAGATTTGTGGACACCAGCACATTACGCATAGACATGCACTATACATCATAATTCTCTTCACTCAATTTTTCAATTTGCAGGGATATACTCATTTTGTCTAATTCTTTTTCGTAAATTTTTTGCAAAAATTAAAGTAGAGATCTTTTGTTCAACAATAAGTTTTGCAACACAGAAAGAACAGCCGATTGTTAAGTTATATGCGCCTAAAGGTTTTATTAGAACTGAACTTAAGTTTGTATTACATACTTATATACATACTATGTATGTACAGTCTGTCAAGAAAGTGTTTACACATTGAAAAAAATTTGTATTTTTTGACTTTCAATGTAAATATAAAAGCCTTTTGTTTAAATTCATGCAATTTTTTTGATGCACATCTATTTGTTTATATGTTTTTTATTAATATGTAAAAAAATAATTACAAAATTATCTACACTTAGCGAGAAAATCAACAAAATCTAATTTATCATAGATGCCCTGCTGTCAAGACAGTGTTTACACAAAATACTTAAGCTATCTTAAAATTAATGTTTACAACAAATATTGATTAATTTATGTAAATTTAATATATTGAATGCCCTTCCTTAGGTTTAATAACACATTGTGGGCGTTTTTCCATTGAAAAAATTAGCTTTTTAAGGTCATATTCCTCTGGGACTTTGCGGCACTCTTTTAGAATAACAGCTTTCAGTGCTGCTCGGTTATTAAGCGACCTTTTTGCCACTTTTTTCTTTGCGGGCCTACAAATTTTCAATTGGGTTCAAGTCAGGGCTCTGAGGTGGTGTATTGATGACCTTGCTGCACTTGTAAAGGAACCAGTTCCTCCAATTAAACGCCATATGCGTAGGGTCATTGTCTTGATAAAATTTGAAATCAAGCTTATTGTTGCTATAAAATCAAAATTTTTGGGGCCTCGATCTTAAATTCAATTTAAAAAACACTAAATATTGTGCTACTTTTATAGTATTTTCTAAAAATTTCAAATCTCCAACTCCTTCGTCTCTATTTGGACCTCCAAATAATAACTAACAATTTGGCAGATTTTACTGTCGGTATGATGCTGCGGTATTCCAGTGAATTTATCGCCTTTCGCCACACCCTGTTGGGTCCATCGTTGTAATACAACATTATTTTGGTTTCATAGCATAAAATACCGGGATCCCAGTAATCTCCTGGCTCATTTTGCATCCTAGTAGCGAAAGTAAACTGCTTTTCAATATTGATTGCCGAAAGCAACGGTTTGCTTTGTGTTACTAGTGAGTGGGACTTATGCCGGAGTATGGCCTGGCGCACTGTTTCGAGTGGCACATCCAGATCACACTCTTCATTAACCTCCTTAGCAACTGTTCTTAACAAAATTTGGGGATTTCAATCTATTTTTCCCAGGGTAAATCGGTTTGTACGGTTGCAAATTTAGCTTGTACATGATGTTATACTTATTAACTCCAATCAGCTCTCGTTTTCTCCGCGATTTTTGATATTATAAATAGTCTTACGCGATGCGGAACACATTTCTGATAGTTCCGCGACAGATTTGCCCAAATGGTTATTATAATACTTCAAGTGGACGACTTTAAAACTTAATCCCTTGCCAAGAATTTTTCAATATCTTTAAACTTGCATAAACATGCTCACTTTAACTAATTACACAACAAAACGAAATCAAATGCGCAAAAATCAGGTACACAAACAAGGCATAGGGCATACATGCCGACAATGTACCGTTAGCTTGTCGATATTTGTTGATATACCAACAAAAGAGAATAGACAAAGCAAAAGTGTAAACAGTTTCTTGACAGCAGCGCATTTATGATTAATTAGATTTTGTTGATTTTCTCGCTAAGTGTAGATAATTTTGTAATTATTTTTTTATATATATATATATAGGTGGCAAACTCAAGGAGAGAGAGAGCAAGGAGTTGCCATACTGATGAATATTGATCTTATATTTTCAACAAATTTTGTTATGGTTTCTTTATTATTTACTTTTATTCGCTGTGTAATGGTTAAGCAAAATACTACATACATATGTATGTATGTATATATGTATGTATATAGTAAAATAATAATGAACTCCAATCTTAATAAAAAAAGGAATTCTTTATTTAGATCAAAATGAGTAAAAATTATGAGTTCTCTCTATATTAATCATTAATTTACATGAACTTATTAAATTATTGATAAGAATATGCCGAAGTGCTACCTTCAGTTAATGAACAGAGGTACAAACTTCAGCTAATGGTAGACAAAAAGAACTATCTTAGCTCTAACCCGGTTTCATAAATGAAGCTTCGGTTAAGCCGATGGTCTGCCAGGTCCCAAGTTCTTGTACGTGACTTTCCTCATCTTTGGCCGTTTTCTATGATGGCTAGCTTGGTTTGTTGCTTTAGTTGCGTAGATGATGCAAGGTCAGAGTGCTTGCATCATCTTTTTGACAGGCTTCTTATATTACATCGTTTCCTGGAAGAGTTTATGCTACTGGTTGGCGTCTTCTTAAAGTAGTGAAGTGTGTCACTATGTTTATTCTTCGTTTATTCTGTGTCAATTAGACATATTCACTTAAGTTTATGCTGTTTCTATTGCTCGCCTTAAGAATAATGCTTAAGTTAAGCTTAAGAACGAAAGCTTGTATAAAGTCAGCGTCAGCCCGTGGGTTTGCTTGTATATCGCTTCCCATTAACATTAAATAAATTAAACCTCGTGTTTTAAAATTAACTTGCAAATGTTAATATGTTGAGTTCAGGAATGTTAAATCGCAATATCGTAAACTTAAAATGGGTGTACCGCATGGTGGAGTTCTGTCCCCCATCCTGTTCAACCCAAACCTTTCGATGCT
This sequence comes from Chymomyza procnemis, assembly GCA_035046065.1. Lineage (NCBI taxonomy): Eukaryota > Metazoa > Arthropoda > Insecta > Diptera > Drosophilidae > Chymomyza > Chymomyza procnemis. The sequence goes on along the minus strand of JAWNOJ010000023.1, from coordinate 124,327 downwards.
GCCCCAACCCCCTCCAGTGGTAAAAATTGTTTCCTATACCGATGACTGCTCGTCGGGTTGTCCGGAGGTGCAATCAAGAATTAACCCGTCTTTGACAGAGCTACTGTCATTCTTCAATGCCAAAAAATTGAACCTCTCCCCCTCATAGTGAAGAAGGACCTAGAAATGTTTGCAAATGGTCAACATATCCCTACGGTAAAATATTCGAAAATATTGGGAATCACGTTTGACAACCTCTTTACTTTCTCCAACCATAAAGGCTCTGTCCAAAACCAACTGGCGAAGAGACAAAAAAACAATTTTGAGGACGATCGCTTCTAAACTATGCGGCCCCTGTCTGGACTCCGACCCTCAGCTCAACTCATTGGAGTAAACGATGAATGAGCTACTTACTCAACAGTTTCTTCTTGCATGCCAAAACCCACAACACCCTGTCCACCACTGTGTCTCAACTCCCCTGCCGCCAAGAAATATTGACAATGACAGCATCCTTGTATTTCTACCCATTAACTGGGATCTCAAATCAGGTCACCACTCAATGAACTTTACCAACAAGCTGTCATTTCTGCGATACGCAACTCAGACCCAAACCGAGTCGTAGGTGAGCACCCCCGTCCATATCACAAACCGAAAGAACGCTGCCTAGGGAAACTCAGACGATGCTATCGCAACTAAGATGGGGATGATGCAAGCTACTTAAATCGTACGATGCACGGATCATCACTGGAACAATCTACCAGTGTCCCGGTTGCTTCCGAGCCTCCCACGACACAGAATTTCTTTTCAACTGTCCGATCAGTCCGACTTCCCTCACTTAACATCAGGAATATGTGACTATTCTTCTTCCACAGGGCTGCAACAGCAAACACATATACTTGTGCACATTTAACTTGGATGACTGCAGCTTGGATTTTATTGTCGTTAAGCGGATTGTTGTATAACCTTTTATTTGAAAATAGGATGTTTTAGTAAAGTGAGTCTCAGAAACCAACTATCAATTTCATTCGACTTTATAAAAATTATTCAGTAACTCTGTTCAGTAAATTTTGTATTGGCGCTTGTCTGCACTTCTACGGAATCAGCTTCAATATCAATATCATCAGTTGTGTCACTTAGCAAAGCAAAAGAATTTTTGGACGTGCTAAGTCCAAAGTCCTTTGTTAGTCTGCGAAAAAAATTTTGCGAAGCTGAGCGAATTTCAATAGGCACGACTCTCAATGAGAGTTGGCTTACGACTGTGGGAAAATAGGAGAATTTCATTTGTATCCAATTTCAGCTATGCCGAAGTTTTTATGTCTAGCAAGCTGTTTGCATCTTGCTTCTTTGACATTTCAATGTCCTCGATATATTCTGTAAAGTGTTGTAAGTTAAACATCAAAATATCTAACTTTTGTCTTAATTCCTTTTCATTGTTCACTTCCAAATTCAGCCCTGCCGCGATCATTAATACAGTGAACAATGTCTTCGCTTTAACCATTATTATTTCTTATTATTATTTCTTTTTAAACTTTGATTTGTAATGTATTATTTTCCTGCCTCTGTTTCCTGTTTTTCTGAATGGGATAGTAGTTTTACTTTTTACTAATGGGGGTTGTCTAAAGTCTGTACTTATTTTGTATTCCTTCCTAGTCTTATTAAAGTCTTCGATCTTTTTGTTTTATTTCCTTGTATATTATCTTGCGGTGTTCCATCTGGTGTTCTATTAGTAGTATTATGCTTTATTTTATGGTTATATATGAAAAATATGAATTCGAATCTTGTATGCTTACTCTCTATATCGGCGTCTGTTGAAACTATTGCTAATTTTTCATTCACCGTTTTATGGAATCTTTCTATATCCGACACGCCCTTTTTACTTGGGGAAATTTCAATATGAGGCCTGGTATTAATTAAAACAGAGTAAAGCTTCTGATTGCTGACAACTAGGCGGCAGCCAGAGTGATCTCTGTCTCAAATGATTGATTTAGCATCCTCTATTGTTGGAATGTCCGGACCCTAAATAGGGATGGTGCATTTATCCAATAGGCGGATACCCACGACAAAGTGAAGGCTGATATAACCGCCATCCAGGAAATGAGATGGACAGGACAGGGTTGCGCTAAACAACCAAGCTGTGATATCTACTACAGCTGGGGCGCGGTTTCGCTGTAAGCCGGAGACTTCGCCACCATGTTTCCAGATGTACTTCTGTGAGTGAACGGCTGGCTACAATCCGTGTCAAAGCAAGTTTTTTTTTGTCTTAATTTGCGCACACGCCTCAAGGACACTCAAGGAGACTTATGATCGCTGCCTAGCCCAAGACGTGGAGATCATCCTCGGGGACTTCAATGCAAAGGTTAGGCGAGAATGAATCTTTAATCCTGCCATCGGTCAATAAAGCCTCCATGAGACCACCTCCAACAACGGTCTAAGGCTAATCGATTTCGCCTCAGAGAAAAACATGGTAGTTAGTAGTACCAGATTCAAACACCTCGACATCCATAAGGCCACTTGGCTGTCCGCTGATCAAAAAATACATAACCAAATTGATCATGTTGTGAATCACCATTAAATCCGATTATCAAGATACGCATGCGGCTCTGCAATTCGAAATACACTCATCCCAGCACGTAACGAAAGCTAGACGTAGCTAAGCCGCAATCAACACGGACAGTTGAAGCCTACTCCGCTCACCTCTCGGAACTGCTGAACCGACCCAAATCCCTCCCTAATGATATAGTCGGATTTTGGGCGCATTTTGGGCGGAAGATACCATTGGTATTAAACGCCCGCCACCACGTAACCAATGGTACGATGAGGAGTGTCGCGAGGCAACATTAGATAGCTACAGGGAAAAGAGGAAGGAAGAGAGGAGCCTTTTCAGACGGGAAAACTGGGTACAGATACACAGTGTACACTGGGATTGTGGAAGGATCATTTCTCTAAACTTCTAGCAGGCGACGACTCTACAAACCTCGCCATTGGAGAAAATGGACCGACACGACCAATCAACGGCAACGTGGATGTCACTCCTCCTAGACATAATGAAGTCAGAGTTGCAATAATGCGACTTAAAAACAACAAAGCAACCGGTGCTGATGGGCTGCCTGCAGAGTTGTTTAAGGTTGGTGGCGATAAGATGCATGCTGCAGCTCCTTTGCAAAATATGGCTAGCAGAAAGCATGCCCGACGATTGGAATCTCTGACACTTTTCCGTGCAATCTCTTCAAATTTGTAATGGAAGGGGTACTGTGGAAGGCTGGTGTACATCGTACTGGAACTGTTTTCTACAAAAGTGACCAGCTCCTTGCATATGCCGATGATATTGACATCATTGGGCGTTATTAAAGAGATGTCACAGCTGCGTTTTCCGCAATCGAAAAGGAGTCAGCCAAAGTGGGTCTTGAAGTTAAATACGTATGCACGGCGGCTGGGTTCCCATGTGGTAGAGGACGGCTATACTTTTGAAGTTGTCAAGGACTTCACACGTACTTTGGCACTGCCGTCAACACCGATAATAACAACATCCTGGCGATTCCCACGACAGTCGGTCCTTCATACCGGAATCGACGCAGGCCCCGGCCTGCCCAAGGACCCCCTCTGTTTCGGAAGCCCAAACTATGCCTGGTGCACCGAAATAGCTACAACAACAACAGCCTGGAGATTAGGTGAAGAAACACACTTACCAATAGGTGTTACTATGGTCTCAGTAAGCAAATGTGTAGCAGAGACCTGTTTCGATCGACAAAATTAAAGCTCTACAAGACGCTCATCCTGCCCGTACTGTTATATGGTACAGAGGTTGTGTCGCGGATGGATGCAGCCGCGCTTGGAGTGTTCGAGAGAAAAATTCTTCGCAAAATATTTGGTTCCTTGCGGTTTGGCGACAACTATCGTATCCGAACGAACCATGAGCTGTATAAGCTCTTTAACGACATAGTTGTCGTCCAGCGTATTACTGCACAACGTATGCGCTGGCTCGGCCATGAAAGAAGATGCTCCAGCAAAGAAGGTCTTCGATACGAAAGTTAACGAAGGGGACTACCTAAACTCAGATGGAAAGACCAAGTGAAGGAGGACCTAGTTTCACTTGGAGTGACCAACTGCGCACAAAGTAGGGGCGCCTGGCGAGCGTTAGTAAACTCGGATTTAACTCGATAACGAGTTGTGATGGCCAAACAAAGAGAGGACAGAAAAAAAGAATTTCAATATGAACACCTTCTGGCTCCAACTAAGTTTGTAGTGCAGAGCACATAAGCGCTGAATCTCTTATCTGCGTTAATTGTGTGGGGTTTACCCATACTATTGAAAACTCTCATAATGGCTCTTTTTGCCCCGAACCAATCTATACTCTTAACTTCTATCAGCGTAGCGAAATTCAAGTACACATCAATACAAGAAAGAAACTGCTGACCACTTACAAGCTAAAAGTCCATTACATACATATCTCTCTCTAACGTTAAACACTTCGGGTGTAACCTCAAATGCAAGCTTAGTGCTTCTATGCCCTGTCTTTGACGAATTGCAAGTTTCAGTATTAATTTCTGGTAGTCTGGATAATAGTATTTTTTTATGAATAGTACAAAGCTGTTTATGTTCTCGAATAATAATTTCGTTGAATTCTGCGACGGTCTGTATATTAATTAATCCAATGGTACGTTTCATTAGTTTCGATCAACTATCGTCACTTATTTTTTCTAAATATGCTCGACGGAAAATAGAAAAATCCTCGTCGGTGCTGAAAAATATAACACTACATCTGTTTACATATTTCATCGCTCAATTCTTTGTAGTTTATTTTAATAATATTGTTGTGGAAATAGTTTATTTTTTAAATTTGTTATAGGGATTTCGCTCTGATTATCTTGTGAATTGTGGCATTATTACTCGAGGCTGATTTGCCAAAATAGTTTATTTAATTTGTTTCTAAATGCTGTTTGTTTCCTCTTTTTTGTGATTTTTCGATTTTACTTCTACTTTACCTTTTTTAAGTTTCCTTTTATTTTTAGTTTTTCTCCTATTTTTGGTTTTTATTCTATTTTACTCATATTTACTCTGGATAGTGTGTCTACCACAAAATTCTCTTTTTCTGGCAAATACTTTATCTTATAGTCATATTTAATTTTAGTTTAATTTTCCATCTCTGTAGCTTCATTGTTTGGTACTATGGTGTTGTTTAGCCAAACCAGTGGTTTATGGTCGCTTATTATATCAAAAGTTCTGCCAAAGAGATATGATCTAAAATATTCAGTTGCCCACACAATGGCCAACGATTCTTTTTCTCATGTTCATTCAGGGTTCTACTTGCACTAGGTTTACCGTTCTGCGACAAAACAGCTCCCATTGCAAAATGACTTTCATCTGAAGCTAAAGAAACTTGCTTATCGAAATCTGGATAAGCCAGAATCGCATCTGTGGTTATGAGCAACTTCAACTTCTCAAACGCATCGATGTAACTTTTATCTGTTATTTTGATGGTTGAACCGTTCTTAAACTTGTAGTCAAAGATTTTGCTATTTTTGCATAATCCGGAATAAACTATCTGTCAGAGTCTACCCAGCCAAAAATGATTTAATCTGCTAAGTAGTCTTTGGTATTATTTGGATTAAGCTTAATACCTTCTGTTGTGATTATGTGTCAGAAGCTTATCAATCTGGGCAACAGAAATCGACATGCATGGCAGTGACTAACGATACCGTCACTATTCAGATGCCATAAGCCTCAAAATTATAACAAACGTCCTTACTTTACAGATTGAAAATTGGTAAAAATAAAGCTTGCAACAAACTTAAAAGAAACCTGACAACTGAAAATATAATAAGCTTTAATAAACAATATGCTTTATTCCGTAGGGAAATAAAAATGTCTGAAAAACTGTCAATAGAAACATTCACTAGTGAAATCAATTCCAGAACCTCAAGCGATAAATATTTAGAAAAAAATTTATAACCTTTTATGGACTTCAGATCATAAAAACAGTTGATACTCTACAAGACCCCACTTCCAATAAACATATCATAGACATATTACAAATATTGACATATTGATAATAAAAAAATAACCTTATTTCACACTATATCAAGTATAAAACTCCTTGAATTTTCATCAGCTATTGTCTCATGAAAAGGGCATACACCAGGACTTGGTCTTGTTTCTTATCCCATGATTCATAATCTTTCTTTAGAAGTTAAACGCAGTCCTATAAAATTCTATACCAATATTATGGACAATTTTATTCCACAATCTAATAAAATAAAAATAATAGCTCCGATTCCCAAGCCAAAAAGCAATAGAACACATCTCGACTTCTATAGACCAATCTCACTCAATTCATGTTTTGGAAAGTTTTAGATAAAATAATTGCTAAGCACTTATGGTGGTTCGCAACTTCAGGTAACTTTCTGAATAACCATCAAACCGGATTTCGAAAAGGAAAATCTATTGTAGTTAATCTCCTCTATATAGACCATCTAATAACTGGTTTTCACATGAAAACCACACCGCAATTGTCTCCCTTGACTTTGCCAAGGCTTACGGCAATATATACAATCATAGATCAATTAAATATGTGGAAAGTTGGTCCAAAAGTTATTAACTAAAAATTATTGTCAGAAATGAAAATCACCTCTCAAATAGTCAGCCACTCAACAATGGTATTCCGCAAGGCTTCCCATTATCAGTGGTTCTATTCGTAATTGTATATAATCAACTGGCAAACATTATCTCGTTACACAAAGAAATTAATCTGTGTGCCTACGCACACACCCCTACAATTCACCCATCAGGCTAGGAATATGGATTAGTTTTATTTTATTTTTTCCTCGTTATCATTTATTTCTCCATAATTTTAGAATGTTTCTCTTGTTTATTCTTAAGGTCAACTGGACTGGACCATATATATTAATAATAAATAAATAAATTACACATCACAAGACAGCATTTCTAGAGAATTCCCCCGCATGGATCAGTCTTTAATCAACACATCACTAAGAATCCACGATAATTCCAAAACCTTACCAATAATATTGCTTAAAAAAATTCTTAATATTAAACTTCAATGAGATTCCTCTCAATGTATTTACACTGATGGCTCAGAAAACAAGTTCTTTACAAATTGTGCTATTACTACTGTTTTTTTCAGCAGAAATTATTGTAATCTTTCAGGCCATAAAATTACTAAAAATCCAACCCGGAAAATAATTAATTTGTTCAGACTCATTAGCAGCACTAGACGCAATCAACAATATTGACAACACCACCTAATAATAGCTAATAAGGCCAGGAAAGTCCCACTTTTAGAAACAGCTAACTTAAATCTCGCCGATGCCAAAAAATATATTAAAAATAACCACATCATACAAAAACGTGAAATCTTTGTAGACTCATCCACCTGGTCATCATCATCATCATCATTCAGCTCTACAACCCGGGGTGGGTTTTGGCTTTCTCAACAATTCTCCTCCATTCGTCTCTGTTGTTAGCAAGGCCGCGCCAGTTCCTTACTTCCATCTTCCGCATGTTATCGTCAATATTGTCAATTAGGCGCTTTCTTGGTCGACCCCTGCTTCTTGTGGAGAGTGGTGTGTATGCCAGCACAAGCTTTTGTGCCCTATTCTGGTCCATCCGTAGGACATGTCCTATCCACCTTAGCCTCTGGGCTTTAATGAATTTGACTACATCTTCACCATGGTTTAAGCATAACAATTCGACATTGTTCCTTGGGATGTAGTCACCGCGTTCATTTATCTTTGGTCCGAACTTTTTTCGCAGTATTTTTCTTTCAAAGATTCTTAGCGATTCTTCGTCTGCTGTCGTCATGGTCCAAACTTCTGCTCCATATGTGATTATTGGCCTTATGATGGAATTATAAATTCTTAGTTTGCATGTCCTCGATAGCAGCTTTGACCTGAATATTTTGTTGTGCGCGTAGTAGGTTTTATTAGCTGCTACAAGCCGATCTTGTAGGCAGTCCCTTGCGCTGTTGTCACTGCTTATCAACACACCCAAGTATTTAAAGTTGTCAACTCCTCCGAAGTGATAGTCACCTATGCTAAGGTTCCGTGGTGCTCTTCTCTCGACGTATCTAGACAGTATCATATATTTGGTCTTAGATTGGTTGATTGCCAAACCAACTTCCTCTGCCTTTGCAGCTATATCTATGAGGCTCTCTTTCAAATACCGCTGGTTTCTCGCTAGGATGGCAATGTCATCTGCTTACGCTATTAACACCCCAGACCTGTTGAAGACATTTCCAGAGATTGTGTGTTCTCTAATAGCGTAGTGCAGACATAAATTAAACAACACTGTGGACAGACTGTCACCTTGCGGATCTTCCAAGCCTAAATCCGCATTGGTATTCTCCAAGTAAACTTTCTGCTATGTTGCATAGTCTGATTGCGAGCATTGTTGAAAAAATTTTGTAACAAACACTTAGCAGTGTTATCCCTCGGTAGTTATCACAGTCTCTTTTATCACCTTTTTCTGTGTATTGGGTTTATAATTCCGATAGTCCAGTCATTTGGTACACATTCATCTCTCCATATCCTTAATAATAGGTCATATGTGTGCTGTTTTTCTTCCAAGTCAAGATTTTTAAGAAGTTCAGCTGTGATATTATCGTCACCAGGTGATTTATCATTTTTCATTTTGTTAAGAATTTCTAGCATGTCTTCAAAAGTGGGATCTAATACAACTTCATTTTCATCGTTACCATCTATAATAGTGATTTCAGAGGTTTCGCAGCCGCTTGACTCATTATACACTTCTTCGAAATGCTCTATCCATCTGTCAAGAATTTTTATCTTTTCCGTTATAATTTGCCCATTTTTATCTTTGTAAGCGTCTATACGTGGTTGGAAACCATTCACTTGACTTTTGAGTCCTCTATAGAATTTTCTGCTTTGTTTTTTATTTAAATTGTCGTTTATTACTTCGACCATTTTCTTCATAGCCTCTTTCTTCTTTTTTTTTTTGCATATCTTGGTAGCTTCCTTTCTTAATATAGAGTAAGTTTCGCTATTAAGTCTAGTATTGCGCTGTATCATTTTTTCTCTAGCTCTATTTTTGCCTAATATGGCCTCTCTGCACTCATCATCGAACCATTCTGCATTGCGAGTATGATCCTTTTCTCCTATTACTTCTTTGGCGCTCTCGAGCACCGCCTTTTCGATTCTTTTCCACCGGCCGTCAATAGTTAGTGTATTAGGAGTGATTTCCGTACTTTGTATCTTGTCAGGAACACTTGTTTGGTATTCTGATAACCTTCCTACATCACTCAGCTTAGCCATATTCCATTTCATACGTTTTCTTCCTTTTTGCCTCTTCAGAGTGTAAATTTTTTGTCGTAATATGGACTAGATAGTGATCGCTATCTATGTTGGCACCTCTGCAGGTATGTACGTCAATGATAGAGCTTCTTCGTCGCTCATTTATTAAGACGTGATCTATTTGATTGACCACGTTCGATCCAGGCATTTTCCTTGTTGCCTTGTGTATCCGTTTATGTGGGAAGCAAGTGCTTGCAATTACCATACTAGCGTATGTTGCAAAGTGGCATAACCGCTCACCGTTAGCAGATGTTGTGGTGTGTAAGGAGTTGTTGCCAGCTACTTCTTTGGTAAAATCTTCTTTGCCAATTTTATCGTTTAAGTCTCCAAGGATAATAAGTGTATCATATGTTCCGATGCTGCTGCTTGTCGATTCTAGTTCGATAAAAAAGTTGTCTTTTACAGTACCATAAGCATCTTCAGTCTTGGCGTAGACAGAGAGAAGAAAATATTATTGTATTTACCTTTAATTCTAAGAAGACATATTCTTTCAGAGATTGGCTTAAAGTTAATTATAGATGGGATGATCTTTTTAGATACCATGAAACCTACGCCTTTTGCGCCCTGCTTCCTAACTCCGCTGTAAAAGAAGCGGTAGTTTTGTTTTCTGATTTCACCTGCTCCATTCCAACGTACTTCTTGAACTGCAAGGATGTCTACCTTGTATTTTTGAAGTTGCAAGGCAAGTTCCGACATCGCGCCAGCTTTAAGCATGGTTCTAACATTCCAGTTAGTTCGTTGCCGAGTGTTTCCATTATCCGAGGCCCTGAAGGACGTTGTTGAGAGTTCATTACGGGTGAGTTTTTGCAGGGTGGGTTGTAAGCCCAACGCCCAACCCCCATTTTGGAGGACCAATATCCCTGCGTCGTCAGCTATCCTGACCCGGTTTCCCACTGGGGTTGGGTACCCAATCTTTCACCATGTTGCTCAGGGTGACAGAGTCCACCACGTGAAGGTGATACTAGGAATTGAGCGGGAGAGGCTATGTGTGGTCAGAGACTTCATGTATTACGCGTTCTCCGTTGCTTTGGACTCCTCATCCACCTGGTACCAAAACATAAATAATTGTAAAACAAACATCGTATCCCAATTCAATAACTATTCGACAAATAATGGATCAGATGAAATTAAACTGATTCGCCTTCGCCTCGGTCATACAAAACTTTCTCACAAACATGCATATAGCAAACTTATGCACCTACACCACTTATTAACCGACTGCCCAACACTCTAAAAGAATAGAACATCAATATTTCATAATCTTCCCTATAGAAGCTGTAAACAATTTGGATACAAACAATACAATATAAATCTTATTCTAAAATTTCTGAAATCAAGCAACACATACAAATCATCTAATAGGCCTAAGTTGCCAATGCTTACCATATGTTTTAAAGCTAATCTTAACAGTAAATAATAATTATAATAAGAATATATATAAAAAAGGGAGAGGTAAATTGTAAAGAAACTATAGGTTCGTAAAGAAATTAAATAATGTTACAAAGGGTGTTTTTTTTATAGGTATAGATCTTAAAATTGCAATCAAAGAATGATGGATTATTCGATTGACATCTATTTTAATTATCCGAAAGATATTATACGGCTGACTCGGATGTAGTTCAATGTGGAAACTAAAAAGATATGCAACAAAAGGTATGCCACTAAACTTATTTTTAATAATTTCATAATTAAAAAAGAGCTTTAAGTTAAATGGAATTAAAATTTAATTTATTAATTAAATGCAAATGAATAGGATGAAAAATTCACAGGGGTGAAACTATTAAATTCCACAATAATATTAAAATTCATTTATATCATAGCATGCGCGACATTCATTCTTATTAATTATAGATATTCTTTTTATAACATTCATATGTATGCATCGCCGAATTTCCATTTATGTCATAAAATGTTCGAGTACTTTTAAATAAAAATAATTATTTATTCATTGAATTTTTCGTGAACTCGAGTGATGATCTTCAACTAGTCTTAGCTTTTACATGCTTTTGTTTTATTGGATAATGAATAACTGCAACTTTTTTACAATATGATGAAATTATATGTCAGGCCATAATACCGTGTGCAGATATCAAAACAAATGTTATGCTCGATAAAATCTCGCTTTATGCTTTCAGATTAAGACTAAATATATATTCATGGTATTTTCGGGTTCAGGGTACCATATGAAGAATATGCTCTCTCCCAACCTTTGGAAAAAGTTAAGGATTGGCTAGACAGGGATGTGTCTTGTTGAGACTAGGAACTCAAATGTGTTCCCGACTCGATTTGGTTGTCTTTTTAGCTATAGCCAAATGGTTAGAATTGATTTATTTGCACTGGTATATAAATATTCATTAGAAATTTATTGGAGATAAGCCAAACACAGGTTAGGTTAGGTAACATAGATCAGAATGATCCTTAGTGTTACCGGGTGGGGCTCCACTGGTGCCCTAGGCACGTTGGTCGTCCGTTAAGCGAGTGTGCTTGGCAAATGCGAGCAGCCTATGAGGTGCCCTATCAGCTGCCTCTTGCAGAGAGGCAATCCAGGGCTTTTCGAGGTATTTGTTTCTAAGGGTGTAGAGTGCAGGACAGTGACATATAAGATGTTCCAGAGTTTCCTTTACATCTGGTTCCATGCATTTCCTGCATGCATCACTAGCAATGATGCCTAGCTTTTTAGCATGAGCTGCGGTCAGGCAGTGGCCCGTGAGTATGCCCATCATCAATCTGCAGTCTCTCCTTGGGAGACTTATGATGTATTGGGCTAGCTTTGGCTGTGTTGTTTGCACATGGTGCGAGCTATTTTGCAGTTTGTTGTGTTGCGCCACGTTCGATCAGATGCAACTGCTGCGCTCTCCTCTGATCTGCGGTTTTGTGTTCTTAGAGAGATTCTCAAATCCTCAACAGTCGTTTGTGTCGATGGTGCTCCCTCCTTAGCTAGCCTGTCTGCCATTTCGTTGCCATCGATGCTTTGGTGGCTGGGAACCCAGAATATGCGCACCTTTTTCCGAGTGCTTACTGCATCTAATGCAACCCTGCTTTCCAGAACATTTTTGGAACTTTTGGCATAGGCTTGCACGGATTTGATAGCTGCTTGCCTGTCGACAAAAATGCAGATTTGAGATTGGTTAAAGGTCAGCGCAAGTTCTGCCGCTTTCTTTATGGCGAAGACTTCCGCCTGAAAGATGCTGCAGTGGTCCGGCAGTCTGAATGACACCTCTGTGGGTGGGTCAGGACAGTACACCGCGGCCCCCACGCCTGTATCCATTTTGGATCCATCTGTAAAGATCTTGGCCGAATGTTGGTCCATGCCGATTTTCCAATCCTCAGGTCCCATACACATTGACGTTCTGGAGAAGTTGCTCACAGGGGTCATGTAATCCGTGCTATCATGCGACACCCCATAACCTTACTATGTCCATAGTTAGTGAGATCCATGTTCCTTATGGCGTGAAGACGTTGCGCTGTCTTCCGCGCCAGTAGTTTGGCCTGAATGTCCAGGGGATGAACTCCAAGTATCGTTTCCAAGGCTTTGGTTGGATTGGTTCTCAGCGACCCCGTTATACACAGCAGCGCGCGCCGTTGTGTTTTTTCCATAATGTGTAGGTATGTGGTTTTCTCCGTGGCTTTCCACCATACTAAAGCGCCGTAGAGTAGTACCGGGCGTACAACCGAGATGAAGATCCAATGCAAAAGTCTAGGTGATAGACCCCACGTGCTACTCAGCATCTGCGATGCATATAGTGCAACTGTGGCTTTCTTCACCCTTTCCTCCACGTTAGACTTCCAGCTCAGCTTACTGTCCAGTACTATTCCGAGGTATTTCACACTTAAGCTTGGCTTAAGCGGAGTGCCGTTCACGGAAGGCGGAGTCCATCGCGGTATCTTGTACCTTTTGGTAAAGAGAATCAGATCCGTCTTGTCCGCATTAACATCAAGTCCGGCCTCTGTAGCCCACATTGATACAATAATTCTTTGAGCGTATTTTCCATGACCGAGCTGATTGTCATAGGACATTTGCCCACGATAATAATGGCTATGTCGTCCGCATAGGCATTTATCTTTGTGGCTCTCCGTTGCATTTTGCGTAGGATGTCATTTACCACCAGGTTCCAAAGCTTTGTACATTTTAAATATAAATTTTTGTATATCGAAATTTTTGCTAATTAATCTTTTGAACTCTGGTACCCACTTTGATGTTCCCAGTCATATGACATTGGCAAGTTAGCAAGTTAAGTTATTGTTATATTTATGCCTCATTGTTCAAGAACGAATTGTCAGTGAAAATTGTTAATTATTTTTGGTAAGGCAAAACCCATTTCAAATACAGATGTCTTCAGTAATAATCAAAAGAAAATTAATTCTGTGCAAACTATACTTTTTACTTTATACAGAACTCTTGAATTTGGTTACTGCTGGTAATAGTTTTGCTTATTTACTTGTTTGATCGAATATGGTTAATTAAATGTTTATAATAGTATTAATTGCGACTGATGCGTGTGAACTTGATGACGACCGTGGAAAAAACTGAACGGTGCTCTGGTTGGTGTTACCAGGCGGTGATAAAGCTTGTGGGTGATGACATCCCACTAATTTATCTGACGCATACCCAGTAATTTAATGCATGCGTCATGCTTTGCTGCTGATAATCCTTTTGTTAGCACGTCTGCTGGCATATCCGATGTTGGAATGTATTCGACACGGATTTTTCCCTTTTCTACCAGCTCTCGTATCAAATGGTGACGTATGTCGATAGTGTTTCGTGCGCTTATGGAATATAGGATTCCTTGTAAGTTGTCCTGCCCCTTGATTGTCGCTGTAGATTGTAGTTGTTGACAGCTTGCCAATAACTTCTTGCGGGAGGCTTCTAAAATGTATGGCTTCTTTTGCGCACTCAGATGTGGCCATATATTCTGCCTCTGTGCTAGGGCAACCGTCTGTTGCTTTCTGCATTCCCAAGAGATCAATGCATTTCCCATTTTGAAGGCAAATCCAGGGAAAGATCTGCGATCATCCAACAAGGTCTTCTCCGGTTCGGCTAAATAAAAGACCGTAGTTTTGAGTACCCTTCAGGTATCTTAGTACTATTTTGGCTGCTATCCAGTGTTGCTTTCCATGGTACTCGCTCAGTACACTTACGATGTGTGAAATGTCAGGTCACTAATCTTTGATACGGGATTCTGGAGGTTTCTTGCTTTTCCATCGAGTTCATTGGTGTGGCCACTGACTTGCAATTTTCAATGTCAATTTGCTTAAGAAGATCTTTTACATAATTGCATTGACACATTAAAAAATCATTTGTTTCCTTGTTTTGGCGGAAATTAATACCCAAGCAATATGACAATTTTCCTAAGGCTTTTGTCTCGAAGTTTCTAGACAGTTCCTTTTGCGAATGATCAAATGCTTACAGTGAAATTACTTAAATTTTGTGTCCTTTTCTGGTATATGCATGGGTCGGCTGATAGAGGTTTTAGACACATCTCCTTTAGTTTGTTGTTGATCTTCTTGTACCATTGGCGTCCACTTTGCTTCAGACCATATAAAGCTTTCTTTAGTTTACACAATTTATCCTCGCCGTACTTAGGTCGTTCCTTGCCTGTTAATATTTCGCCAATTTCAGGTGGCGTCCTGATATATATTTCCTCTTCGATGTCCCCATTTAGGTATGCGCTATTGAAATCGAATTGATATACGTCCAGCTCAAGTTCGAGTGGACTGCCTCATACTCGTTTATGAGTGCCATTTTCCACTCTTGCTGATTTGGATCCTTGAGTGCTGCATCCACAGTGATTTCGTCATTTATAAAATTTACTGATGCTGCCTCGTAAAACTCATCAGACTCGCTTTGAGTTTCAGAACGTTGCGCCCCACTCGGCGTTGCAGGTGCTCTCGGTGCTTGCTTATAAGTCAGCTTCGGTCTTCCTGGTTTACCAGTTCGTAGTTTCATTGGTCTTCCTGCTCCACGCCTCACAACTTCTGGAGGAGTAGATTCTTCAGATGAGCTTTCGTCTTGATGATCATCTTCGTGTTGCCATGCGCAGCAGAGACGAACTCTGCTTGTATGGTATTTTGCTGTTCTTTAAAATAATGGGTAAATTCATTACTTATGTATACAGCGCCATTATGGGATCTAAGTTTCTTTAGTTGTTTTCCAGTTCTCCGTTCAACGTAACTCTTCTAGTCCTTGGATTTCTGGAATACCTCGGATTTGTTTTTAATTGTATCGAGTTCACACCACTTCGACTAGTCATCGATGAATGTTACGAAGTATCGGCTACCTCCATGCCTACACGCATAGGGCCGCATACATCTGTGTGTATCAGCTCCAATAATTCGTTACTTCTCGAATTTGATGCCGGGAATGATTTCTGGGCTTGCTTCCCCTTAATGCATATGACGCATATTGGTAAACCTTCATTTATATTTGCCTTTACTCCTTGAATTCTACCTTTGCCTATAACTTCTTTCAAATCCTTCTCATTAAGATGGCCTAATCTCTCATGCCATTCTTTAATGCTATTCTGGCTCTTGAAGGCTGATTTACTGCTTTCCATTATTGCATCTGCGAAATACAAATTTTGCTTTCTAACTGCAGTAAATACTACTTGACCATTCGATTTCCTTTTTATAATGGCCTTATCCTTTTTAAATAAAACGCTGTAACCGTGATCACATATCTTTGAAACCGATAACATATTTTCTCTTAAATCTGGTACATATAGCGTATTCTTTAGGTCTGCACAGAACTTATAACTTGGCTTGAATGGTACTAAACCACAGCCTCCTATCTTTGTAGATTCATTGTTTGCTAAATTCACATTCGAACAACCGATTTTTTCTATATTGTTAAATCTATCCTTTTCCGAGCACATATGCGATGTAGCTCTAGAATCTAAACACTATCCCTTATACTTTTGGCTAAGAGAATTTGCTTCTTTTACAAACATACTATCAATGGAATCTTTGTTCTCTTTACTATTTATCTGACCTTTCACTTCACAATCCACTGCCTTGTGACCTGGTTTTCCACATTTATAGCATTTGAATTCGCCTTTCTGATTTGCTCTCTTGTTCTTTGTATCCGTGTACAATGCTCTAGGCGACGACTCACTTTTATTCCTGTTTCGCGCCTCATATTCATCTAGCAATTTTATTTTAAGCATTTCTGGATTTGTCAACTTATCCTGGGTTTCAATGGCTATACGAAAAGGTTCATAGTCATCAGGAATGCTATATAACAACAAGATCGACAACAAATCTTCTATGTTCACAAGTTCTACCTCATTAATTTTATCTACGATGTCGAACAATTTATCTACATGGCTTTTCATATCGCCACCGGGGGTCATCTTCAAAAGTATCAGTGATTTCAGTAATGCTGCTTTGCGAGCCTTCAAATAATAACTAACAATTTGACAGATTTTACTGTCGGTATGATGCTGCGGTATTCCAGTGAATTTATCGCCTTTCGCCACATCCTGATGGGTCCATCGATTTCCAGTAATTCCAGTAATCTCCTGGCTCATTTTGCATCCTAGTAGCGAAAGTAAACTGCTTTTCAATGTTGATTGCCAAACGCATCGGTTTGCTTCCTGCTACTAGTGAGTGGGACTTATGCCGGAGTATGGCCTGGCGCACTGTTTCGAGTGGCACATCCAGATCACACTCTTCATTAACCTCCTTAGCAACTGTTCTTAACAAAATTTGGGGATTTCAATCTATTTTTCCCAGGGTAAATCGGTTTGTACGGTTGCAAATTTAGCTTGTACATGATGTTATACTTATTAACTCCAATCAGCTCTCGTTTTCTCCGCGATTTTTGATATTATAAATAGTCTTACGCGATGCGGAACACATTTCTGATAGTTCCGCGACAGATTTGCCCAAATGGTTATTATAATACTTCAAGTGGACGACTTTAAAACTTAATCCCTTGCCAAGAATTTTTCAATATCTTTAAACTTGCATAAACATGCTCACTTAAACTAATTTCACAACAAAACGAAACCAAATGCGCAAAAACCAGGTACACAAACAACGCATAGGGCATACATGCCGACATTTGTTGATATACCAACAAAAGAGAATAAACAAAGCAAAAGTGTAAACACTTTCTTGACAGCAGCGCATTTATGATTAATTAGATTTTGTTGATTTTCTCGCTAAGTGTAGATAATTTTGTAATTATTTTTTTACATATTAATAAAAAACATATAAACAAATAGATGTGCATCAAAAAAATTGCATGAATTTAAACAAAAGGCTTTTATATCTACATTGAAAGTCAATGTGTAAACACTTTCTTGACAAACTGTACATATGTATTTATATGTATTTTACTTTGTCTGGCGCCAATCGCCTATTACGCAATTTGGTGAAATTTCTTTGTTATATTAAACTAATATTTTTTATTTTTTATTTATGTATTTGCTTTTTCCAAGACTATTACAATTTCTTAAGCTAGTGAACAATAAGTA
Source organism: Chymomyza procnemis (assembly GCA_035046065.1). Classification (NCBI taxonomy): domain Eukaryota; kingdom Metazoa; phylum Arthropoda; class Insecta; order Diptera; family Drosophilidae; genus Chymomyza; species Chymomyza procnemis. The sequence goes on along the minus strand of JAWNOJ010000023.1, from coordinate 106,545 downwards.
ATTTACAGAGTTTAGTTATTTACAACTTTACAACTGAAAAATTTAAATTGCGTTAAGTATAAATATTTACATTCAAGTTAATAATATATAAACAAGGAAAATAGGAAGAAAAACCTTAATAACTATAACTTCTTGTACTTATACTAGAAAAGCTCTTATAGTGGAAATTATTTTAAACTAATTCATTAATTAATATGGGTATGCCTGCCTGCTTATGGAGATATTTTGTGTTGGAGTGCCAAGGTAGATTTAATATAAGCTTTAACAGTTTATTTTGGCATATTTAAAGTTTATTTAAATGGGTTAGGCACAGTGTTTCCAAACTGTGGACCCATATGCCATAATTGGTATACAAATTGTTTCCATTAGAATAATTTTATTGTTGTTAGATAATTTTGATTTTCTGTTAAAAAGTGGATATAGTATACGGATTGTTTTATTTATTTTACTGATTATTGATGATGTATGTTGACCAAAAGTTAGTTTTTTATCGAAAATGATTCCTAAGTATTTAATGTTGTCAACCCATTTTATTGGAAGATTATTAATGGTTAGGGGAGTAGAAGGCAAATAACAAGGCTTCCTTCTTTTAGAAAAGTATATGGCGTTTGTTTTATCTGGGTTTATTTTAATTTTCCACTTATGGTAATATTGTTCTAGATCCATTAATGCGTCTTGCAGACGATTTTCAATTGGTTTTAAAAATGGATCTGAACAATATATTGCCGTGTCGTCAGCATACATGGAGAGAGTGGTATTAGCCCGATTGGGTAAATCGTGAGTGTATACATTGTACAGAATGGGGCCTAGCACGGATCCTTGGGGGACACCTGCGCAGATATTTCGTTTACTGGATTTAACGCTATCTATTTCAACATAGAAAGATCTCTGACTAATAAAACTTTTAATAATTCTTATTAAGTACATGGGCGTCTCAATCACTTTTAGCTTATGAATTAAACCATCATGCCAGACTGTATCGAAGGCTGCCTCAATATCGAGAGTAACCATACCAACAGAATATTTATTTTTTAAGCGATCGTTTATGTAGTTTTTAAGTTTTATTAGTGCATCTATGCAGCTGACACCAGTTCGAATTCCATGTTGTTGGATGGGCAATATGTTGTGGGCCTCAATATGATTCGTAAGACGCAACTTAATGAGTTTCTCAAAAACTTTGGATAGACATGGAAGTAGGCTAATAGGTCTATAGCTCTCGGGACGATCACATGGTTTTTCGGGTTTAAGAATCGGTATTATTTTTGCTGTTTTCCAATTTGAGGAAAAAAAAACCAATTGATAGGCAGTCGTTGAAGAATGAAGTGAGAAACTTAACAGCTTTCGGGGGCAAGTTTTTAAGGCATATATTTGGTTATCCATCAGGCCCAATAGACTTTTTTACGTTTAAGTCATTTAGGATGTAAGCTGCATTTGTTATTTTATTTTCATCATTAATTTGGATGGAATTGGAAGCTAAATCTAGCAAAGAGCTATTGACTAACCCAATTGTCGCAGGGTCAGAATGATGATGTTAGAAGGTGTTTTTGTTCAAATATGTTCCCCAGGAGATTTGCTTTGTCGGCACAGTTTGTGTAAACTTGGTCATTATCAAGTAAGCATGGAATATTTTGTCTTTTCCTTTTAATGGCCTTGCATATATTCCAGAAAGGCTTTGAGTGACTGTGAAGAGATTTAAGCTTATTATTCCAGTTGTTATTATTGAAAATAAATAATTCGTTACAAATTCTGCAATTTAAGTGATCTAGTTGCGCTTTAAAAAGTGAAAGCCTAGTTCTTATCCATTGTCTTTTGGCTTTGTTTCTTATTTTGAAAAGCTCAACAATATTTTGAGGAAATTTAAATCCCAATTTCTGGACACGCTTTTCAGGGACAGTGGTGCTTATTGCATTTTGGACTACAGACATGAATGTTTCTAGTTTCTTATCAATGGAATAGTGTGTTGGAAGATTTTGATTGGCTAATGAATTAATTTCAAGGCCGCTATTGACAAGGCTTTTAAACATATTCCAATTTGTTTTGGTTTAGTCTAAAAATTTCTTGCTCACTGGGTTAAATGTTAAAGAAAATTTAATCAGTACTGGAAGGTGGTCAGATGATAATTCACTTTTAACTTGAGTATTTTTAATGTGGTTAGGCGCATTTGTTAAAATCAGGTCTAAGGTAGAAGGCTTAGCTTTATAGTTGGCAGGGATATGAGTAGGAGGATCCTTTGGATATATAATTGTAAAATTTCCACAAATATCATTCAAAATATTTCCCCAACAGTTGGCTCTTTCGCAGTTCCAGGATCTATGTTTAGAGTTTAAATCGCCTGCAATGAGGTATTCTCCATCTATGCGGGATAATTTTAGAAGATCGGACTTGTATAAACTTTTTATATGATTTTTGTCATTGGTCAACATACATAAGGAATTTAAGCAGTTGGCAGAAAAACCAGGAAAATAAACTGAAGCTTCTGCCTGTTGTGTAAATTTGAATACCAAGATTTTCGATTAAATGGGTGTCTATATGTTTTGATTGCTTATGTTATTTTACACGAATGACAATTGCCACACCGCCACCTCTTGTGTTCATGCGATCATGTCTATAAATACAATAATTAGGGATTTTAAACTGATCGGTTATTGAAAGCCAAGTTTCATTTAAGATGCTTATGTGAATATTATTGTGAATTACAAATTCTAAAAGTTCTAATCTTTTATTCTTAACTGCACGAGCATTCCATGCCATAATATTTAGAGACTCTAGTGTATTATTTGTTAGAGTAGACATACTTAATGGTAAGCTGTGCAATGACATTAAATTGTTCACTTTTATTATTGCATCCTTTGAGTTTATTTAACAGCTCAGATGTAAGAGAGGATATTTCATCAATGGTGAAGAGATCGTGAGAGTTTGATTGCACTGAGTAATTATTTGCAATAACAGCTCTGTAGCTAACGTTACCTACACGTCCGGCAGAGAGTCTATTCGGAGTAGTCACGTGATGATGATCTGCTGTTTGTTGATTAGAGATGTTCATCTGCTGTGATCTCACTGGCCCATCACGAAATCGCGGAGTTGAGCGTTTGGTCAGCAAAGCTTTGTAAGAGAGGCGGCAAGGACAGTTGACGTCAGTGGATTGGTGTTCACCTTTACAGTTAGCACAACGAATTTTTGTTTTGTTAGGGCAAACTGAAGTTTGGGGGCCTGCACAGTGGGCACATGAAGTTTTAACTGCACAATTTCTCGAACCATGCCCGTATAGTTGGCAGTTGTAACATTGAGTTATTTTGTTGAATGATTTACTCTTATACTCCCATCGTACTTTAGTGTAGTAAATACGAGAGTAATCTTTTCGTAACTGATTAACAGATATGCTCTATTGACGAAGTAAACCACCTTTAATAATAATTTGTGTCCGCTATTTATGGTTTTTTCAACAGTTTTAACATCTGTGCATTTTAGACCAAGTGCAATCAGCATATTTTTTACTTCATCATTGGAAAATTTATCCAGTCCAGATAATATCCCTTTATAAGGCTTTGAATTTTTATTATCGTAAGAATAATATTCACATGTTAGTGCTATAAGTTTGTTGCATGCTAATTTGAAATCGTCTTGGTTATTGAGGAATATCTTTATCCCAATAGATATAGTTTTTATGAGATAGTCCGAAACATTGATGGTAGCCATAATATTACGAACAAATTCGGTGGTCTGTTTTAAGACAACAATTGGTGGTATTTTGACGGCCATATTATCTTGGGGTTGATCATCGACGGGGTCATCTTCAGTCTTGTTTTCGTCTTCCAAAGTGACTGAAACTATTATTGTTTTTCAATAACTATACCAATCGCGCAGTGGAAGCGTGCTGGGCCCATAACCTGTTGGTAATAGTTTGGTTATTTATTTGTTCTATCGAATATGGTTAATTAAATGTTTATAATAGTATTAATTTATATACATATCTGGAGGCTGATGCGTGTGAACTTGGTGACGACCGTGGAAAAAAACTGAACGGTACTCGGGTTGGTGTTGCCAGGCTTGTGGGTTTCCAGATGGATCTCCAACAGTTACAATATCCGTATAAAAAATGGAGTTATTCATCGAAAACATTTTTTTGAGCCCATTTTAATCTCATCTATAGCAGCTACATCATATTCAAAAAATAATATAAATACAAATTAGTTTGGCGGGTTATTTGTTGAAGGGCCAAAATTTTAATACCGATCTGAAAGATATTTTCATAGAACTAAAATTATGTAAAATTCTGTACATCTTTACACTAAAAAATCATTTTAAAACTACTCAATTTTTATGGTGCTAATTTCTTAAAATAGTAAAAACAATTCCTTGAGTGTTCCAGATGAACAAAACAATCTGAGAGCATAGATATGAAGTAAAAACAAGAATTTACTTAATATTCAAAAGGATCCCAAATTAAATGCTTATGTTGATTTGGGTGGATGGGTGGTGGAGAAAGCAGAAACGAGGGATCATAAGGTAGTGCTTGTCTAGATGACCTTGTATAGCAACGCACAGATCAAGGGGCTTTAGGCTGCATCTTAGGCGTTTGCTTTTTTCTGGCCAGAGTGTTACTATACTCCTTGAGGTATACGGTTGTGGTACTTGGTGACGTTTGAATCCTTGTGTTCTAAGTTTCGCGCCAAATTTACTTCGTTGCATCTGGGGATACGGTAGCAAGGGTAGTAAATGGATCAATTCATTTTTTTGACGGTCTGCAATTCTGACACTGAGTCACAGAGCGACAGCCTATCTTCCAGATGCATTTGTATAGAAGACTCCCCTGTATTTTGGATTGTTGATTCTGGGTCCCCTCCAAGTATTAATAAATAAAATAATTCAATTAATAGCTTTTTATATCTATTTCTTTATTTATTCATTTATTTATTAATATGTAAGGGTACAACTAAGTCCATTTGACCTTAAGATAAGACAAGTTAAACGTTCTTAAAATTATGAAATAATAAATGATTACGAGGAAAAAATATAATAAAACTATTCCGTATTCCTAGCCTGATGGGTGAATTGTAGGGGTGTGTGCGTAGGCACACAGATTAATTTCTTTGTGTAACGAGATAATGTTTGCCAGTTGATTATATGCAATTACGAATAGAACCACTGATAATGGGAAGCCTTGCGGAATACCATTGTTGAGTGGCTGACTATTTGAGAGGTGATTTTCATTTCTGACAATAATTTTTAGTTAATACTTTTTGAACAAACTTTCTACATATTTAATTGATCTATGATTGTATATATTGCCGTAAGCCTTGGCAAAGTCAAGGGAGACAATTGCGGTGTGGTTTTCATGTGAAAACCAGTTATTAGATGGTCTATATAGAGGAGATTAACTACAATAGATTTTCCTTTTCGAAATCCGGCTTGATGGTTATTCAGAAAGTTACCTGAAGTTGCGAACCACCATAAGTGCTTAGCAATTATTTTATCTAAAACTTTCCCAAACATGAATTGAGTGAGATTGGTCTATAGAAGTCGAGATGTGTTCTATTGCTTTTTGGCTTGGGAATCGGAGCTATTATTCTTATTTTATTAGATTGTGGAATAAAATTGTCCAGAATATTGGTATAGAATTAATAAATAAAATAATTCAATGAATAGCTTTTTATATCTATTTATTTATCTATTCATTTATTTATTAATATGTAAGGGTACAACTAAGTCCATTTGACCTTAAGATTAGACAAGTTAAACATTCTAAAAATTATAAAATAGTAAATGATAACGAGGAAAAAGATATAAAACTAATCCGTATTCCTAGCCGGATGGGTGAATTTCATACAATGTAAAAAATGAAAACAGAAAGTAACATACAAATTTAAACATTTTTTCCAAATAGATGCCAAAGAACAGTGTTGACCAAAATGGGTTTTTATAGTTCATGATTGGTCAAAGAAACTCGATTTGGGGAATCAAGATAAGATAGGATAGATAAATAAATGGATTGGATAGTCCGTTCAAAGGAGACGAAATAAGGTCGAACACGCTATTCACGCGTTCCAATGTATAAGTGCTTAAGGAGTAGGTAGCAGAATGTGGGGCACAACGATAAAACGTCATAATATTTCGTTTTAGGCGTTTAAGAGACAGCTGGTTGCTCATGCACCATAGCTGCATGCTTTCAAAATCATTTTGAAGAAGTACGTTTTACTGGTATCATTACAGGTCATGAAAAGTTTAATGTTATCTGCATACATGAGAATGCGAGAATGGGAGAGGACTTGGGGATAATCGTTTAGAAATAAGTTAAAAAGCAGAGGACCTAAATGGCTACCTTGTGGTACGCCTGATGTGACTTTAATCACTTTAGATGCACTGCCTTTAAAAATTACCTTCTGAACTCGGTTTGATAAATAAGATGATATCCAATTTAAAACGCCAGACGGAAAACCCAAACGTGACAGTTTAAAAAGGAGAAGGCTATGGTTTACAGAGTCAAAGGCTTTACTAAAGTCAGTATATATAACATCAGTTTGCTTTTGTTCTGTAAACCATTAATAATAAGAGAGGAAAATTCTAAAGATTAGTAGAAGTAGATCCATGTTTCACAAACCCATGCTGGGTGGATGATACTAATGAACTACAGTAGTGTTGCAATTGTGAGGTAACAACCTTCTCAAAGATTTTAGGAATCGAAGAGAGCTTTGCAATATCACGATAGTTTTCGATATTGGATTTGGATCCTTTTTTGTGAATAGAAATGCTATAAGATTCATTCCAGATAGATGGAAAATAAGACTATTTAAGAGAGGTACTAAAGAGAGAAGCTAAAGATGCACAGAGCGAGTGAACACAGTGTTTCAAAATACAACTGAGAATGTGATCAGGGCCATGAGAAAAGGACGATTTTACGGGCAATAAGCATTGCAAAACGTCAGCCTGAATGATATCAGGATTCGCAACAAAGTTTGAATGAAAATATGGGATAAAAGAATAAATTAAACCAGCAAAATTTGTTTTCTGAAAACAGCGATAACGCCGCAAATGAGTACTTGACTGAGTATGGTTATTACAATAAAATGATAAAATAATTTCTAAAGTCTGGTGGTAAGGATTCTCGGGCGAAGAGAGAGGACCTACTCGCAAAATTTCAAACTCAGAAGTATCATTGACGAAAACAAGGTCTAGTAGTTTATTTGAGCAATTATATATATTATTTATTTGGCTCAAAGATTTAGAAATAAGTCCAGAAACGAAATCATGATGGCTAGAAGGAAAAAGATAGCTAGAGTTCATAGAACTAAGCCACGATAGAGAGGGTAGGTTAAAGTCTCCTAAAACAACAATTTGGTCCTGAATACGGACAAGATCAGATACCATACGAATGGCATCAAGATGCTTCATATATACACCCAAGTCAAAACTAGGTGGTACATATGAACAGCTTAAGTAAATTATGAAATTGTTAAAATTTATTTTTACAGCTATAAATTCAATGTCTGAGGTTAAGAGAGATCAAATGAGATTCCATTAACAATTTTACAGCAACAAGAACACCACCACCACGACCAGTAGACCGGTCGAGGCTGTAAATTGTAAACGAGTTAGTAAGGATCTCGGAATTAAAAACTGATGCATTAAGCCAGGTTTCAGAAAAGGCAAGAACATCAGAATTAAAATCTACGCTACTAGTATAGAGTCTACTTAGTTTAGAAAGAAGTCCACGAACATTTTGGTATGTGATAGAGATTGTAGAAGTGAGGTTTATAAGATAGTATTAGTATTAGCCACAGAATTAGAGTTATTAGAATTATTAGTGGATGGAACGGAGGTTTTAGGTATTTTTTTTTCATGCACAACTGTGTGTATGGGTGAGAAAGAAGGATTAACTTATGAAGTGAAGTTAGATAATGATACACTTATCTAAATCCGAGCGACGGCGTATTTAATTAATAGAGATTTTAAAGGACTTCGGCAATGGGATGATACCCTGTGTTTAGTTCTGGCTAGAGTTGCCTATCGAAATAGAAAACCCTATATTAATATCGAAAAAAATATTTCATAGAAATTATCATATTTTTGTTGGCAAATATCAGAATATCGCCTAAAATATCGATATAATATCGGGGTTTGGAGAACGTCATAGAAATTGAATTTCTTGCTTGATCATTTGCAATCATAACGACTACCAACATTAACATCAAGTAAGAGCATCCTAGATTAATTAAATTTTTGTGTTTTTTTTTAGCTTTTTTTTGTATTTCAGTTAATAATAATATTTTTGTTTACGAAATGTTGTTATTGGCAGTCATTATATTTTAGACTTTTTATCTTTGAGATTAGTGGCTGTATAGAGTTATCATTTAATGTAAGGTTCTTAATAGAGTATGGGCTATGCAAGGCAAATGTTTTTTTTTCTTCCAAAATGATGTTTGACGGCCTTTGTCATACTTGATGCGTTGTCCGTCACTACAGCTGTAATATCTTCTAATTTAATGATTCACTGCTCACACATTTCTGTTATAGTATTCCTTATTCTCGCAGCAATATGCTGCTCTGTTAGCTCTGTGACACACCAATGTTTATAGGGGCAACATCGAAATCCCTTTCGAAATAGGCTGTCATACCCAAGAATCTCTTCAAATTCAAAGTAGTCAAAGTCACTTTTATGCCAGTTAAATATGAGCGCCACATTGCAGATGTATCGTCGTAGGCTGTTTTCACAAGCCACATAATTTTGTTCGACCAGGGGGACGATAAAGTAGTGCGGTAGCGTTACAAAATGCTTGAAAACCCTCGTCGTCAACCATTGAAAAAGGATGGTCTGATGTAACAATCCAATATAGAAGTTTTTATCAATTGCCTTCAACTTTTCCCCTTCCTGCGAAAAAGCTTCCACGTTTTTGAAACTTTCAGAAAGGTTTTGTTAAGAGCTTGACAGCTCTTTAGATACTTCTCCCTTATTATGATTTGTCATATGGCAGGTCAACTTATTGATATCTCCTGACGTTTTTATTATTTTCAGGCAAACTTTGCACGTTGCTGAATTCCCGTCGATTTTTTGGAAGTAAGCTCATACTTTGGCACGTTTGGAACCAATTCTGCTGGTTCACGATAATTGTTATTCTACATAAATATTAATATTAATATTATATGGCAATAGCGCCATTTATTTGTGACACTTGCTAAATAACAAATTACTGTTGGAAAATTTTCCCGGAAAAATGTGAACAACAGTAGGTGTCCGATATATCTTTTATATGGGGCTTCGTAGCTTTTGTGGGTAATGCTCTTACCTACTACACAAAAGATCATGGGCTCGAATTCCACTCATGCCAAGGGGCATGACCATCTTAACGTTTCCCTTAAAAATGGTTTTCTACTTAATAGAAAGCATTTATTCATTGCACAATGCCATTCAACAAATTCGGCAAGCCCCCTGCCCCCCTCCGCGCTAAAACATAGACCGAAGCGCCATTAATCGCTATTCTGCATACAGAAACTACAACACCAGCTTTGTATGATGCCAAAATTAAGACTGTATCCCGCCCAGCCTTTCCACGATTATCCGCGTGTCATTTCACAATAACACCAAAAACAATGGTTATCGTAGACGCCCCTCCCAGAAAACATCAGGTGGCAGACCTACCACTGGGATAAGTCGCATTTGGCCAATCACCATTTCGATCGAAAATTCAATCGGTTATAGAAACCAATACAAGAGAATTTGCTAGAACCCCTTAACATGGAGATGATCCTACTAAGGGGCCTGCTACCAGCCGCCCTCGTGTGGAGAGTATAGTCGCACTTCCAATAGTGTGTTACAATTATGGCGCAACAACAAGTGATTACACGTTATTCCCCTTGTAACGTCCAATGGTTGACGGAATTCCGTATAATTGCGAATAAAATACCTACAAATTCTGATATTGGGATCTTGAGATACAAGAGGCAAATGTAAAGAAGTTGAGCCCAAACCAAAGTTTATTGTTAGGATTTTAGGCTTGTTTTGGCTATTGGCTAAAATGGATATAATAATCGCTGCTTTTTGGTTTTAAAATAATACGATTATTATACATATGCTCACGTATTCTAAAATCATATTTTCCGGATGTAAGCTCTTGCTGTTACCCCAGTATTAATGCAGTAATGCCAAGTCAAAATAACTCCAGCAAGGGAAATATTGCATTGGCAACAGATTCAAGCAATGAAGACTCATTGAGCAGCTCCCTGTCGCCTCATTAAATATGAAACCTTGACATACTTGTATCATCCACAATTTCAGTCATAAAAATATCCTTATTGGTTCACTATTTTCGAGCTAAATTTTGCTGCTGTCCAAATCAAAAGGGCAATCTTTTTTAGTTGTTGTTTGTTTCGGTGTTTTGCTGAAATTTATATTTAACACTTTTTATATTTATTCTTTAGCCTAATTCGTTCTTACACTTGTGATTTGCCCGCCCTCACACTATGCGACTGCTCACCGCTTATCAGCGGGTGCGAGGCTGATATCACAGTACATTGCTTGCGGTATATATATTTGTTGCGTTTACTGGAAGGCAATGCAAAAACCCCTGTAGAAATTATGAAGCGAAATTGGAACATGGGCGCGCGGCTATCTATTTTAGTTAGCCTTGCAACAATACCTAACAAACACTTTCAAATAAATGGATACTGGTTCCATTATTTAAACAACTCAGGTGGTAAACACCACGGTGAAACTGGAGGTCTTATTTGAAATCGATTTATAGACAAACTCCAACAATTTGTCTATAGCAGTACTATAAATTTGGCATTTGTACTCTGTCATCCTCCTTATGCACTAGCATAAGATCAATTAATTGATTTGTTTGAAGATTGATTGAAGATTACCACGCCGAATGCATATACATAGGGGTTATTTTCTTGTGACACCAAAGCGCTAACAGCTTTGTAAGCCTACATTCAGACCAAGTGACCAAAAAAAAAACTGCCGGACCGATTCGATTTTTCGATCACAAGAATATAACTGCGACAGCTGATTAGTGCTTTAGCGCTTTTGTAATTATCTTCAAACTTACCAGTACCTTTGAAGATTCTCCAACGTTCTGAAGTCGAAAAGCAACACTGAAGTATAACTTCTCACAAAACCAACTGGCTGATGTTAATAATAATCCACAATTTAACAACATTGCTGATACTGGAAGCTTTAAAAAGCTGCAGCAAAGAGAATTAAAAAATAACAAGACAGGAATTTTCTCTCAGCTGTTAGTTAACAGCCGATTTCGGGGATGGATTTAGGAATCAGCATGCAAAGACAATCGTGACGGTTGAGGCTGGCGCGACATTTGAATTGTTGAATTTTTTTTACATCTTTTTTTCTGTTTATTTAAGAAATTATGAAACATAATATTATGCAAATGAATTGAATATAATTAAAAACAAATAAATTTTTATATAATTAATATGAAACAAAAAATTTTAAATTGCATGCAATATTTGTACGAGGCACAAGCTGTGATGTCAATTGTCTTTGCTACCTAAGTCCCGCCCGAACTGAAAATGTGCGTTCACCGTGTGTGTGAAAGAACATCATCCAAAGAGTTCAGTTAAAGGTTTTAAGAATTATCACCGTGATTTCGTGGTACGTTTGGAACAAAAACATTTAAGAAGATCTGAATAAACTACAGCAAACTGACTACGATTCCAAAACATCAATTCATATGTATTTACCATTAAAGCCAAATTTTCCCATTGAAGCTGCGGTAGATGAAGTTCAATCACCCAAGAGAAATAAAGCCGCTCGACATGATACCATTGATGGATGAACTCTAAAACTACTTCCACGCACAGGAATTATACAATTTTTTCACATCGGTCACTTCCCAACAAATTGGAAGATTGCATTGATTTTAAACCCAGAAAAGGTAGTGGCAGTTCTAAACGCCGATTAATACCGCTTCTAAAACATAATGTTGTTTATTCATTTGTAAGCCAAGAATATAAAGATATGGTAGAAGCAAAATGTTTTCGGGCCTATTTTCTACACCTTATTAACTCGCAACATGCTAGCCCCAATACAAAACATCCCCAATACTAGCATCGAGGCGAGCGCAACTCCTTCGGTAAATATGTACTACAATACAGTGTCAGAGCAACTGCAGATTTTGAATATATTGCATGTGGCAAAAAGTGGAATATAACCATTAAAGGCAATTTAATTTATTACACTCTAAGAAGACGAAACTCCTGTATATATAGTATCCCATAAAAGCGAAGTCACTGCTATCTCGGTGTCCACTTTGACAAAAATATAATATGGCTAAATATGTTTGCCAGAAAAAGAAAAGGTTGTGATGCTCTTGGCAAGTTTACCAAAATCATTTACCAAAACCGTTGCCGTGATAAGTTGCCGTCGTTTGAACATTTGAAGTCGAAACTTCTAGAAGAGTAAGCAAGTGTTGAAATGAATGATAAAGATAACTGCGAAAAAAATGCGGAAAATAATTGATACAGTGCTGGGCATGCGGCAGGCCACATTACTACGAAATGCAGTGAAAGAAAAAATACAGAAACCAAAGAGAGTAGCGCGAAAAAAATTATATTCTGTTTTCCGCTTAGGTTCGCAAAAGAACGAAGTTCCAAAAAACGTGTGCTGTGTTGATAGTTGTGCGACTGTACACTTGAGTCGCGAGCGATCGCGCTTTACCGATTGGCCGTGGTTCAGTTCGTGTAGTATGGCGTGAGTACGTGATTAAACTGGCGTCGCAGTTACCTCATAATAGACATGAACATTTAAATTTTCATGATTAAAGAGAACATGTTCGTCGGTATGAAAAGAAACTTCAGTAATGCCATTGACTGTATGACATGTGCGAAAAGTTTGTGTGAGGAAATTTACCCAAGTCCTGTGAGAATCGTACTAATGAAATTCTGGAATTGGTGCACACTGACATATGCGGTCCAATGAATTAAAAGTGTAGTAACATTGTCGTTAAAATGTGGCGACTAATGTTGCTTATCCTATTCTCCTTTAATAAATCTGCCTGTGTGCAGATATCTTTGTATAATATGAAGTCAGCCACAAATCGCTAATAGAATAATAAACAAATAAATGTAATACACTTTGACACTTTGATAATAAATATTCAAAGCACTTACTAGCAATAGCTATTGATTATAATCTCAACAATAATTTTAATTAATGAACGAATTGAATAGCCGTATTACTGCTTTATGATATACTGGAACGATTTTGATCAATCGATAAAGATTTTGGGAATAGTAAAATACCTTTAGGAACCGAATTTGGTTAGAAAAACTTGAAAAGAATTGAAATTTTTAGTATTTAGTGTTTTTAATTTAGTATTTAATCTTATAAGTTGTCTATATCTTATATTGATCAAAATTAACAGGGTCAATATACCATTGGCTACCAAATTTGATTACCTTTTTTTTTACATGGTACACAAAACACATGTGACACCTAATCATATATTCCCGATGTGAAAAGTCTAAAATAAATTTTCTTCTCTTCGGATTAGGTTCTTTTTGAAAAAATGGTTATTCTATTTTTTATAACCTATGAGATCTCGGCTTTCACACAAACGCATCTAAAAAAATGCGCATATCAAATATTATAATCATTTTGTGCGTATGCGTCTTATCGTTCTAGGTGTTACATAAATTTTTGGCTTATTAAATTGTAGTTAATTATTTTCTTTTCACACAGAGATCATATTCCAGTACGTGGCATTATTTACTTTCTTGCTGAAGATTGCGCCTATGATCATCTTATTTCAAACCATTCTCGTGAAGGGATCGTAAGCGATTCTATTATAAAAATGGAAAAGGAAATTAATATGCTGCGAAAGTCGGTGCCTTGTAAGCCTGTGGGAATTTTTCAGCAGAGACTACCACAAGTTTCAATGTGTTTAGCATCAAAACTGTCAAACGACATCTTTGATCAGCTAAGCTGGTACATTTATGATTTAGAAGCACTTCACGAACAGTACACCAACTTGTATCTTAAGTCCTTTAAAGAAGTTAACATAAACATTAAAAGCAATATTGATCTGCGCAGAAGTTTGGATCTCGTTGACTCTTTAAACAGAAAGGGTTACTATCTTAAAACAGAAGTGCTGCCATCTCATGACGACAATAGCTGCGTTTATCTCTACTTTGAATCACTTATTCATCTTTTTGGAAATCCACCGGATCTTATGACAGAAATAGAAGTGCTGTTACTGGCTTCGTATCTACCAGAACTCCATAAAGTGCTTAACGAAAAACTAATACTCTATGGTAGCGCTTTTAAGAGCATCGTAAGGATTTCGAATAATCGAATTGTTGTAGAGAAAGTCAACTCATTATTTTTTAACTTAATATCTCATATGAACCTTAACTTGATGCGCAATATTTACTTTGCATGTTTGGAATATTATCTACTTCGACGATATTTTCTTGGAGGTTACATAACAAAATCATTATCCAAATGTAATGGTACATGCGAATTTAATATGAGTTTTATTTTTGACTGTGCCAAACTATATTTGACATCAGATTCTGTGACTCAACGTATACTTGAGCTTGTTAATGAATATGGGGACTGTAAAATTGATGAAATATATCCAAATATAAAATTGTATGCTTTTACGCGCCAATTGAATAAAGTCATACAACACCAAAAGGAAATAATAATTTCAACCTGTTTATGCTATCGAGATTTTACTTTATTCAAAATGGAAGAGTTCATTCGCGAGCTTATAACACCGAAACTGTGTGATAACTCTATTGCCAGATTGCCGAATAAAAACTCCTTAACAGAAAAAGGCACATCCATTCAAGAGCCGGTTAAATTTTTTTTTAGAAATGGCTACCAAATAAGTACTGAAAAAACCATGTTCATACGGCAGACTTCGCTAAAAGCTGAAAAAATATCCGACAAATTGCAGCCAACTAATAGACAACTATGTTTGGCAAAAGCACGACAGGACTTTTCTAAAACGCCATGCAATACCATAGAATCATCTACATTAAGGACAAGACTGAAGGATGAGTCAAACGACCTAATTGATATACAACAACATACAACGGAAAATCGGCAGTATGGCTTAGGAGCTAACCATGCACTACTTAATGGATATAACTTAGGCAACGAATTGCAGACCATTGAAACAAATACTTTAAAATACTTTTTTAGGGAGGGATTTATATCTTTGCACGAAGAAAAGTGGAACTTTTACCATGTCAACAATTATATGACTCTTAAGTTTGGCAAGCATTGTTTTTATTTTACGAAAACCAAAAAGGACAATTCGCTATTGAATGTGCGGTTAGAAACAGTACAAGGAGTAAGCATTTGTGTTTACCCTTTTATAAAGGATTGTGCTAAAGCTATTATTAATTGCTCAAATGGGCTTGATGTCTTTTATCATGAAACCTATATTGAGCAGCTATCCAACATACAGGATGGAGTTTCGGAGATTAGGCGTCGAATCTGCACGCCTTATGGCTGCGTCATTTCATTTAAAAACGATAAGGTGGTTATAATGAGATACAACGGGGAAGTATACAGGTTGTATGGCTATTCTGAAGAGATTGGGGAAGAAGAGAATAGTGCAAGTACATTCAAAATGAGTTACCCAATGTATACTTATAAAACTAATGTGGTATCCGACAGTACTTATAAAAGGATAGTTGAACAAAAAAAAAATTTTTTTTCAAAACATTTACATTATTCTATAAAAAATCAAAGTGAACAAAGGGATGACTCTCGAAAAATTCGGCGTACCAGCAGCAACGATGAAGCAAAGCTTTTTAACGCCATAAGCTTTGAAATGCAGTTTCTTAGATTTATAGTTCAGATGTACAATTTAAATTATGCATACTTAAAACTTACAACTACTTCGGGCATTGTTGTTCACATGGAGTGTGACTTCAAAATTTTAAGCTCTAAACCATTAATTACGGAAGAACGACATGACTACTTAACGAATGAAACCTCTGTCAAAAGAGCAGACGGTGTAAAACTGGTTTGGTCAGACAAGAATTTAATATGCCAACACAGTGATGGTACATTAATTACGAGTACTATTAAAACAGATTGGTGTGCTTACCATGCCGATGATGATCATGATGGAGAGACTGAGCAAAGTAGCACTCATAAGAGTTTAAATCACAGCTCGAATTCCCTTACAAATTACAATTCTGTAAGTACCTTTGTACGTAGCCACTCCTCCAATTGGTTTTTCCGCATTTAACAATTTCTTTGCTAGAGCTTCCATTCACAAGTCGTGTAGACTCCCCTTCCGCGAATGCGTCTGCGTCACATAAACGACGGGCAGAATGAATGTCTTGTAAAGAGTTTGTTTTGTCAGTCGACAAAAGTGTCTTGTACACATCTGTCGTCAAGGTAAAGTTTCAGTACGATGTTAATCTTCTTCCATAGTACCACAGACAGGGTCCTGAATTTAGGTGAAAGGTGCGACATGACAAATTCAACATTAAAGAATGATTTAATAGCCTATTTTCAATGTTTGGATCTATTTACCAAAGTGAGTCAGAAAATTAAATTTTGAAGTAAATTTAATATACAAATACAAAACTACTCACGGATGTAAACTGAAACAATTTTATGATGCAGCAGAAGCTTTTAATAATGAATAAATTTAGCTTGAAGGAAAATATCAGATTATTACATTGACTTGGCAAAAGCTTTTTTTCAAGATTTTGTAAATAATATGCTGTACTTTAATTTCTGAGCTCGCTAAGTATGGGATTCAGTTTTTAGCTTCGTTATTCAGATTTATTTTATCTACTGGACAGCCTGTTTGTTGCCATCTTTTCCTAAGCTGTCGTTTGTTTCTAATTAACTGCCTCAGCTCTAGTCAACTAAATGAGCTACACATTTGCTGATATTCAGACGGCGGGATGAAAAGCGATCCAGTCTCATGAATTGTGTTAGTCAGAATTTCAACCGCTGAGTCAATCTCACTTCCAGATGTCTCAAGACATGATATTTTCAAGCCAGTTCTTGAATGCAGGTATGTTAGTTGTTGGCCTGATAACCTTGTATCTTTTCTGTTGTACGCACAATGGTGCCATATGTGACTATTATAAGGGGGGGGAATGATCCGCCTGTGTGGGTTATGGCTGCGCAATATGCGGAGCCCCAAATTTCCCGGTGTATAAATGCGCCTGTCGATATATTGAATCGCAGCGGCGTTGAGGCGATTTATGTTGGCTCCCAGGTTATGCTCCAGGTCCCTGGTTATTTTGGTTTATTGGTTAAAACACGAGGTTTTTTAAGTTAAATTTTATTTTAATTTTAATTATAATTTTGCACAAGCAAACTCACGGGCTGACGCTAACAGACTTAATCCAGATTTTTTGCTTAGACTTAACTTCAGCATTGTTCTTAAGACGAGCAAAAGAAACAGCTGCTAATATAACTGTTCCTTAAGCTCGCTCACTAACGGCGGCTCAATGCACTATTTTAATAACGGCGCATCAATCCGCTATTCTTGTTATTTATTTTCTGTTTGAGCGGCAATGACGTTTGCTCTTAAGCCAACCGTCTCTTCTGCAGCGCTGACAGATGCTCTTATTTACTGAAAGGTGAAAGATTGGGTACCCAACCCCAGTGGGAAACCGGGTCAGGATAGCTGACGACGCAGGGATATTGGTCCTCCAAAATGGGGGTTGGGCGTTGGGGTAACAACCCACCCTGCAAAAACTCACCCGTAATGAACTCTCAACAACGTTCTTCAGGGCCTCGTATAATGGAAAAACTCGGCAACGAACTAACTGGAATGTTAGAACCATGCTTAAAGCTGGCGCGATGTCGGAACTTGCTTTGCAACTTCAAAAATACAAGGTAGACATCCTTGCAGTTCAAGAAGTACGTTGGAATGGAGCAGGTGAAATCAGAAAACAAAACTACCGCTTCTTTTACAGCGGAGTTAGCAAGCAGGGCGCAAAAGGCGTAGGATTCATGGTATCTAAAAAGATCATCCCATCTATAATTAACTTTAAGCCAATCTCTGAACGAATATGTCTTCTTAGAATTAAAGGTAAATACAATAATATTTTCTTCTCTCTGTCTACGCCAAGACTGAAGATGCTTATGGTACTGTAAAAGACAACTTTTTTATCGAACTAGAATCGACAAGCAGCAGCATCGGAACATATGATACACTTATTATCCTTGGAGATTCAAACGCTAAAATTGGCAAAGAAGATTTTACCAAAGAAGTAGCTGGCAACAACTCCTTACACACCACAACATCTGCTAACGGTGAGCGGTTATGCCACTTTGCAACATACGCTAGTATGGTAATTGCAAGCACTTGCTTCCCACATAAACGGATACACAAGGCAACATGGAAAATGCCTGGATCGAACGTGGTCAATCAAATTGATCACGTCTTAATAAATAAGCGACGAAGAAGCTCTATCATTGATGTAACATACCGGCAGAGGTGATAACATAGATAGCGATCACTATCTAGTAAAATCCATATTACGACAAAAAATTTCCACGCTGAAGAGGCAAAATGGCAGAAAACGCATGAAATGGAATATGGCTAAGGTGAGTGATGTAGGTAGGTTATCAGAATACCAAACAAGTGTTCTTGACAAGATACAAAGTACGGAAATCACTCCAAACTAACTATTGACGGCCGGTGGAAAAGAATCGAAAAAGCGGTGCTCGAGAGCGCCAAAGAAGTAATAGGAGAAAAGGATCATACTCGCAATGCAGAATGGTTCGATGATGAGTGCAGAGAGGCCATATTAGGCAAAAATAGAGCTAGAGAAAAAATGATACAGCGCAATACTAGACTTAATAGCGAAACTTACTCTATATTAAGAAAGGAAGCTACCAAGATATGCAAAAAAAAAAGAAGAAAGAGGCTATGAAGAAAATGGTCGAAGTAATAAACGACAATTTAAATAAAAAACAAAGCAGAAAATTCTATAGAGGACTCAAAAGTCAAGTGAATGGTTTCCAACCACGTATAGACGCTTACAAAGATAAAAATGGGCAAATTATAACGGAAAAGACAAAAATTCTTGACAGATGGATAGAGCATTTCGAAGAAGTGTATAATGAGTCAAGCGGCTGCGAAACCTCTGAAATCACTATTATAGATGGTAACGATGAAAATGAATAGATCCCACTTTTGAAGACATGCTAGAAATTCTTAACAAAATGAAAAATGATAAATCACCTGGTGACGATAATATCACAGCTGAACTTCTTAAAAATCTTGACTTGGAAGAAAAACAGCACACATATGACCTATTATTAAGGATATGGAGAGATGAATGTGTTCCAAATGACTGGACTATCGGAATTATAAACCCAATACACAAAAAAGGTGATAAAAGAGACTGTGATAACTACTGAGGGATAACACTGCTAAGTGTTTGTTACAAAATTTTTTCAACAATGCTCGCAATCAGACTGAGCAACATAGCAGAAAGTTTACTTGGAGAATACCAATGCGGATTTAGGCTTGGAAGATCCGTAATAGATCAGGTGTTTTTGCTGAAGCAAAATCTAGAGAAAAGCTATGAATTTAACAAAGACGTTCACACGCTGTTCATCGATTTTAAGCAAGCTTTTGACAAAATAAGGTGCCCCTTGATCCCGAAGATTTTTGCTCATTTCGGCATTAGCAGGAAACTGACCCGCTTGACAATGGCAACGCGAAGCAACACAAAAGAAAAAGTGGCACTGCAGCAAGAATACAGCCATTTTTAACGTCAATGCAGGAGTAAGGCAAGGTGACAGTCTGTCCACAGTGTTGTTTAATTTATGTCTGCACTACGCTATTAGAGAACACACAATCTCTGGAAATGTCTTCAACAGGTCTGGGGTGTTAGTAGCGTAAGCAGATGACATTGCCATCCTAGTGAGAAACCAGCGGTATTTGAAAGAGAGCCTCATAGATATAGCTGCAAAGGCAGAGGAAGTTGGTTTGGCAATCAACCAATCTAAGACCAAATATATGATACTGTCTAGATACGTCGAGAGAAGAGCACCACGGAACCTTAGCATAGGTGACTATCACTTCGAAGGAGTTGACAACTTTAAATACTTGGGTGTGTTGATAAGCAGTGACAACAGCGCAAGGGACTGCCTACAAGATCGGCTTGTAGCAGCTAATAAAACCTACTACGCGCACAACAAAATATTCAGGTCAAAGCTGCTATCGAGGACATGCAAACTAAGAATTTATAATTCCATCATAAGGCCAATAATCACATATGGAGCAGAAGTTTGGACCATGACGACAGCAGACGAAGAATCGCTAAGAATCTTTGAAAGAAAAATACTGTGAAAAACGTTTGGACCAAAGATAAATGAACGCGGTGACTACATCCCAAGGAACAATGTCGAATTGTTATGCTTAAACCATGGTGAAGATGTAGTTAAATTCATTAAATCCCAGAGTCTAAGGTGGATAGGACATGTCCTACGGATGGACCAGAGTAGGGCACAAAAGCTTGTGCTGGCATACACACCACTATCCACAAGAAGCAGGGGTCGACCAAGAAAGCGCCTAATTGACAATATTGACGATGACATGCGGAAGATGGAAGTAAGGAACTGGCGCGGCCTTGCTAACAACAGAGACGAATGGAGGAGAATTGTTGAGAAAGCCAAAACCCACCCCGGGTTGTAGAGCTGAATGATGATGATGATGATGACCAGGTGGATGAGTCTACAAAGATTTCACGTTTTTGTATGATGTGGTTATTTTTAATATATTTTTTGGCATCGGCGAGATTTAAGTTAGCTGTTTCTAAAAGTGGGACTTTCCTGGCCTTATTAGCTATTATTAGGTGGTGTTGTCAATATTGTTGATTGCGTCTAGTGCTGCTAATGAGTCTGAACAAATTAATTATTTTCCGGGTTGGATTTTTAGTAATTTTATGGCCTGAAAGATTACAATAATTTCTGCTGAAAAAAACAGTAGTAATAGCACAATTTGTAAAGAACTTGTTTTCTGAGCCATCAGCAATATTATTGGTAAGGTTTTGGAATTATCGTGGATTCTTAGTGATGTGTTGATTAAAGACTGATCCATGCGGGGTAATTCTCTAGAAATGCTGTCTTGTGATGTGTAATTTATTTATTTATTATTAATATATATGGTCCAGTCCAGTTGACCTTAAGAATAAACAAGAGAAACATTCTAAAATTATGGAGAAATAAATGATATCGAGGAAAAAATAAAATAAAACTAATCCATATTCCTAGCCTGATGGGTGAATTGTAGGGGTGTGTGCGTAGGCGCACAGATTAATTTCTTTGTGTAACGAGATAATGTTTGCCAGTTGTTTATGTGCAATTACGAATAGAACCACTGATAATGGGAAGTCTTGCGGAATACCATTGTTGAGTGGCTGACTATTTGAGAGGTGATTTTCATTTCTAACAATAATTTTTAGTTAATAACTTTTGGACCAACTTTCCACATATTTAATTGATCTATGATTGTATATATTGCCGTAAGCCTTGGCAAAGTCAAGGGAGACAATTGCGGTGTGGTTTTCATGTGAAAACCAGTTATTAGATGGTCTATATAGAGGAGATTATCTGCAATAGATTTTCCTTTTCGAAATCCGGTTTGATGGTTATTCAGAAAGTTACCTGAAGTTGCGAACCACCATAAGGGATATACTCATTTTGTCTAATTCTTTTTCGTAAATTTTTTGCAAAAATTAAAGTAGAGATCTTTTGTTCAACAATAAGTTTTGCAACACAGAAAGAACAGCCGATTGTTAAGTTATATGCGCCTAAAGGTTTTATTAGAACTGAACTTAAGTTTGTATTACATACTTATATACATACTATGTATGTACAGTCTGTCAAGAAAGTGTTTACACATTGAAAAAAATTTGTATTTTTTGACTTTCAATGTAAATATAAAAGCCTTTTGTTTAAATTCATGCAATTTTTTTGATGCACATCTATTTGTTTATATGTTTTTTATTAATATGTAAAAAAATAATTACAAAATTATCTACACTTAGCGAGAAAATCAACAAAATCTAATTTATCATAGATGCCCTGCTGTCAAGACAGTGTTTACACAAAATACTTAAGCTATCTTAAAATTAATGTTTACAACAAATATTGATTAATTTATGTAAATTTAATATATTGAATGCCCTTCCTTAGGTTTAATAACACATTGTGGGCGTTTTTCCATTGAAAAAATTAGCTTTTTAAGGTCATATTCCTCTGGGACTTTGCGGCACTTTTTTAGAATAACAGCTTTCAGTGCTGCTCGGTTATTAAGCGACCTTTTTGCCACTTTTTTCTTTGCGGGCCTACAAATTTTCAATTGGGTTCAAGTCAGGGCTCTGAGGTGGTGTATTGATGACCTTGCTGCACTTGTAAAGGAACCAGTTCCTCCAATTAAACGCCATATGCGTAGGGTCATTGTCTTGATAAAATTTGAAATCAAGCTTATTGTTGCTATAAAATCAAAATTTTTGGGCCCTCGATCTTAAATTCAATTTAAAAAACACTAAATATTGTGCTACTTTTATAGTATTTTCTAAAAATTTCAAATCTCCAACTCCTTCGTCTATATTTGGACCTCCAAATAATAACTAACAATTTGGCAGATTTTACTGTCGGTATGATGCTGCGGTATTCCAGTGAATTTATCGCCTTTCGCCACACCCTGTTGGGTCCATCGTTGTAATACAACATTATTTTGGTTTCATAGCATAAAATACCGGGATCCCAGTAATCTCCTGGCTCATTTTGCATCCTAGTAGCGAAAGTAAACTGCTTTTCAATATTGATTGCCGAAAGCAACGGTTTGCTTTGGGTTACTAGTGAGTGGGACTTATGCCGGAGTATGGCCTGGCGCACTGTTTCGAGTGGCACATCCAGATCACACTCTTTATTAACCTCCTTAGCAACTGTTCTTAAAAAAATTTGGGGATTTCAATATCTGAATATCAGCAATTGGCATATTTGCATTTATGTGCCTCTGGTTGCTTGCTGTGTGACCAAACATCATCCTGTTTGGGCAGAACGCACAGCCTTGCAACGGCTCGATTGATGACTCCAGTAGATGTCTTCAGGACAGCCCTTTTTCTTAATTCAGGAATTAATTAATTCTTTTGAACGAGACACAATTCTGGCAATTGTGATTTGTCTTCTCGAAGATATCCAGGCCCATGACACCATAGATTGGACTTGATCAGCTCGCTAAGAAGTGCTCTTCTGGAAAGGATGTCGGCTGGGTTGCAGCTAGTCGAAACGTATTGCACATCTATATCATTTGAGAGCTCCTGGATTAAAGAGATGCGATTAGAGATAGATTGCAGAATCTGACACTCAATAGTAATGGCACGAGAATAATACTAGTTGCTGGACTTCCTTAATGAGCTGGGCTAGCAATACAGCAGCGCAATATCAATTTCAATAGGGCAGCAGAAAAATTTCAAAACTGTAACACAGTGTGAAACAGTTTGGGCTGCAACGTGGGTCCTGCCATGAGAATTTCGTTTAAAGAGTATCCAGACGGCGTTTTGACACACCCATCGAAGACAACACGCAGCTTACTTGTGGTACACTCTTCTTTCACAACGCAGTGATGAGGTAAGAAAAATTTGCATAAATGCTGCAAGTCAGAGGATACCAAGGACATGTGATTTAAATCTATGTGCTCATGGATAAAAGCTGAATACTTATCCGTGAGCTGGGGATGGCGCTCAAGTTTGGATTCCAGGTTTAAGAAACGAGAATATGCTTGGTGATAAGAGTCTCCTAATAACTCCAGGCTATACTTAGAAGGAAGTCGAACCGAGTATTCTACTAAGGGCAACGAATGCGATTTAAAATGAGTCTCACAATCGATCTCCTCCTTGGTGCGCTTAGAAACAGGTTCGCCAGTCCTCTCTATCTCCCCAAATTTTCGAACAAGTTTGTCGTCTTCAATCAAGGTAGGCGCAGAGGATTGAACGACCAATGCTGCAGCCTTGCGAGGAATAGAGCCACCACCAGTGAGTATCCATCCGAATCGAGTCTTCTGCAAGAGGGGAAGTCCATCAGCTAATTTGATCTGGCCTACACATAGGAGAAGTAAGTCAATTTTTTGCGACTTGAAGTACTGGGGGTCGGCTAAGCGAATTGTGTATGGTATATTCCAGTCTTCAGCGCTGGCAGTCATATTAGGTTGATCCTCTGTGATAGCTGGAGCTACCAGCGCTGAGATACTTGCAAAGAAATCGGAAGTTTGAGGTTTTATATTAATGTTTAGCTGTAGATTTGGATTTCGGCAGCTGCTTTGTGTGTGCAAAGCGAAAAGTGACGATGTGAAGTTGAGAGCAATTTTGTGCATTGATGATTGCAGTGGCGAGTAATACAACATCAGATCCGAGATTCTGAGCTACCAAAGATATGGAGTGAGCTGGAGATGAAATATGCGAGACCGCTTGCAATCCATTTGGTAGAGCAGTAGAAGTGGGCTGGACTTCAAGTTGAGCAGCCTGTGAGCGAGACGAAGGGAACTGAGCCGGGAAATAAAGCAGGCTGTTATGCTTGGATCCGCATATGTGACAGGAGCCTGATCTACAATTCCGCAGTTGATGTCCAGATTTGAGACAATTTATGCATAAAGTTAATTTTTTAACTTCATGAAAAAGAGCTAGGGGCGGCAGCTTTTTAAATTGCGGGCAGCTGAAAATTCTATGGCCTGCACCATTGCATACTGGGCAACACGAATTTGTGACTGAAGTAGTAACGACGAAGGATTTTCTAACCTGGTTGTTAGCAGTTTTGGGTTTTGCTGACTGGGTCATGACACCAAGCGCAGCGCTAGTGCGCTCTATGTTTTCAAATCTCTGGCATCGTGTTTCCAGAAATTTGACAAACTCACTGCACACAGGTAGCTTGTTACATGATGCCGCATCCTCCCATAATATCCGGGTTTCAAGGTCAACCTTCTGTAGCAGGCAGTAGATGAGGATGCATCCGGATATCTTTTCTAAGGTGCCGATGCTCTGGCAGGTTCATTATTTCCGATATATGAGCCTCGAAAATAAGAGGTCTATTATTGTAACGCTTACCAAGCAAGTCTAGAGCCACTGAATAATTGGCATCTGTGACCTCTAGTGCACCAACGGCATCCAAAGCGGGACCTTTCAAGCAAGATTTTAGGTGCTGTAACTTCTGAATGTCAACCAGAGTAATGACATAAAGTCCGTGTACTCCGTGTAAACACCACTAAAGGTGCAGTAGGTGCCCCAGTCTCCATATCTGAGTGCATTGTTGAACATCTGATTTCTGAAGTCGTGCGCGTTCCTTGTTCAAAACAGATCTCATGCCAAAAAAAATGTCTTCGAAATCACCACGCAGTTAGCTTCCGATTTCATCAACGTCGAGCTCCTCTAAAGAGTCGTAGATTAGTATGCATGATGACCTATTTGTTGACGAGATCCAGGTTTAATTGAAGGTCATCATCACCAGTTAATCTGGCCGACTCGATGTTTAAGCCACTTGCAATTTTTTGATCGCAAGCAAATTTTGTCACCTTGTGGACAACTTGCTGAATTGTTTGTTGTCATTGTTATTTAACTTGATTTAATTAATTTTGTTTCAAAATGACGATCCGAATCACTTAGACGAAACTAAATCCACGCCCCTTTAAAGGTTACTAAATGCAAACCACTTAAAGAAAATACAACCCACTTGAAGAAAACACCCCAAGATCGAAAATTCGAAACCAAAAGTGAAGCGGATAAGCAGATGGGACGAAGTAACTTTAAGGCCTCAATTTCATACAAGCAGGCAGCAATTATTGGTTACTCAACGAAGTTGAGCTGAACTTTATTCTATAAACAATATATTTCGAACTCCCCTCCAAATACAATATAATATAATTATATATTTCGAGCGGGGTCTAAAATTCAAAATAAAATTTCAACTGAAAGAAAAATTACTTATTAAATAAATTACAAATATTCACTCAAGAGTAACGAGTATTGATTGCTTGGGCAACATACCTTCACTTCCTTGGTAAGCGATGTTAACTCGTCGATTAGCAATTGTAAGACTTACTCTTTGTATGAAGTTTAAGCCATAAATACATTTACATTTATATCGTTAGACACTTCATTCTTGGTTTCAGGTAGTCGATTTAGGTGGGTGTTCTTTTCAAATGGTTTCGGATTTTCTCAGTAAGTGGTAAGGATAACGAACACTTTAGAATGCTAAGTATAGTGAGTAACGCGGTTATGTTACTGTATATAATAAAAATAAATTGCTGCCTGTCGATATTAAAATGTTAAATTCTGATAAATTATATAAATATAAATTTTTCTTCTTTTGTACTTAAACCTCCCTGATTGAAAATGAAATATAGTCAATTTTCCTGCAATTGTTGTGTATTATTTGTTTAACTGATTTAACAGTTGTAAGCGGTTTCTGTCTATTCCCGATGATGGTAGATGAATTTACTTATTTTTTTTACAGACTACAGACTTCAATGCGCCAAATTATCCTAATAAATTGATAAAGCAACCAAACGATGCAAGCAGATTATCAAGACCGATTGAATATGCCATTGAAGAACAGACTGAAATGGATATTAAATATTGGAGTTTTGTCATGCACGCGCCAAAAAGCTTTGGATTGCAGCATAGTCTCTACGCTACTGTCAACTTTACACTAATATTCTCAATATCAGAAATTTTAATTGAATCAGAAGTTTTCGCCACAAACGATTTGAAATTGCGAATTTCGAAGCCTGTAATGCAAGAGTGCGTGTCAGTTGGAAATCTTGTAATTGCAGAGCCTTCGTTATCGCGCAGCAGTTCCTCCCATTGGATCTATTCGCAAGTTTACTCTAGTGATAATGTGTCACCAAACAAATTAATTTTAGATATCGAAGGACGCGATTTTCAGCTAAAAATACATTCAGATCACTTAAGTTTAAATACACATCTCTTTCAATTTGGCTGTGATAATTCTAAGGTAATTCCGAGGTAAGTGTCCGCAGCAGAACCAATAATCTTATTGTTGAATAATTACAAGTGCCACTACGGCTTATTATTGTTTTCGTAACTTATATATTATTTTGTGAATCAAACTTTAAAAGTAAGTATTTGTATATAGAATATACTGTGTTATGTTAAAAAGCTCCGCTGAGCTGTCTGTAAACTGCAGCTTCGTAACGCTGCACAGTTAACATAAACTCTTGTAACTCCGATCGCCGTGAATTAAAAGTAAAGAAAAGCCAGTGAATCGAGTAGTTTTGCGTTTCAGTCTTTTGAAGTTGATTGTTGATTGAAGTTCCATATCAGGATTTGTCTCAAATACACATTTTCGTGCTGCAGAAGTCGGAAAGAAGCTCGATTTGGGAATCAAGATGAGATAAGATAAATGAAGAGATGAATTGAATAGACGGTTCATAAGGGAGGAAATCATAGAGGTTATATTAATTTACGTATAAGACGCGAAAATCGTGTAACGCATAATTAGATCTACAAAATGTTAATTGTTGGTAATAGTTTCACTTATTTATTGGTTTGATCAAAGATGGTTTGTTAAATGTTTAAAATAGTGTTAATAATATATATTGGTGAGACTGCACGATACTCTGGTTAGTGTTGCCAGACGGTCGATACTGCTTATGGGAAGTGGGAAGACCCATTTCGTTTGAATTATCTTCTGTTTCTCCTGTCGCTTGACGATTTCCCATGTGTGATTCGTCGGGAGTATGAGGTCATACTCGTTTATGAGTGCCATTTTTCACTCTCGTTGATTTGGACCTTGAGTGTAAGCTCTTCAAATTTATGTTTTCCAAGTAGATTTGTAAACACAACGTCTCGGCTTTTCGTGCAGTTCTGGCTATAGGGTCGTATAGCCTATAAGCTTTGGCGTCACTGCAATAACCAATAAAAATTGTCCGCTTACTTTTTTGACTAAACTTACTTTTTGCCCTTTTGTCAAGAACAACTCAGGCTGCCAGATGGACATCTGTTTCACTGCTTCAGCCCAATAACTCGGAGGTAGTGTTGCTTGTATCATCATACATCGTCCCATTTCCACTAGCGGCCAGGTTTTTCCTCTCGGCCTGAGGAGCATATTCCACAGAATATTAGTGCTTTATGCCTGCCTTCTAGTCCTTGGATTTCTGGAATACCTCGGATTTGTTTTAAATTGTATCGAGTTCACACCACTTGGAGTAGTCATCGATGAACGTTACGAAGTATCGGCTATGAATGCCCACACGCATAGGCCGCATACGTCTGTGTGTATCAGCTCCAATAATTCGTTACTTCTCGAATTTTATGTGCGCTTGCGTCCCCTTAATGCATACCTAAAATATTGGTTAACCTTCATTTATATTTTCCTTTACTCCTTGAATTCTAGCTTTGCTTATAACTTCTTTCAAATCCTTCTCATTAAGATGGCCTAATCTCTCATGCCATTCTTTAATGCTATTCTGGCTCTTGACGGCTGATTTACTGCTTTCCATTATTTCATCTAACTGCAGTAAATACTACTTGACCATTCGATTTCCTTTTTATAATGGCCTTATCCTTTTTAAATAAAACACTGTAACCGTGATCACATATATTTGAAACCGATAAGATATTTTCTCTTAAATCTGGTACATATAGAGTATTCTTTTAGAACTGGAGAAAACTGCTCCAGGCGACGACTCACTTTTACTCCTATTTCGCGCTTCATATTTACCTAGCAATTTTATTTTAAGCATTTCTGGATTTATCAACTTATGAATTTATCTCTATACAAATAGTTTCATAGTCATCAGGAATGCCATATAACAACAATATCGACAACAAATCTTCTATGTTCACAAGTTCGACCTCATTAATTTTACTTCATTTTGAGATTTCAGTTTTCAATTTGTTTTAACTCCGAAGATGAGGCTTTTTCTTCTGGCTCAACACAACGTTCTTCCAAGAATTATTCTTCACCAATACCGGTACCATTTGAATCTTCCAGGGATCAAAATTGTCTTTGCCTTTGTCTGTCACTATAACTTCTCCAGCAACGGTATTTTATGTATGGATGTGTGTATGTATGTATCCCTTTTCGCTACACAAGCGACGCTTACACATCACACGCACATACATATGTATGTATATGTATTTTTACTTTGTCTGGCGCTGTCTTGTTTTGTCTTTTGGTGTTGCCAGACGGTCGATACGGCTTGTGGGCTGCCAGATGGATCTCCAACATTAATGCTAGACGTCGAAAATTACCGGTTGCTCCAGAATAAATGACGAAAGAAATTTTGTTAAGGAGTCAATGAGACCGAGTAAAAGCTTAATTTTATAAGGCGAAGTCTGAATGAATAGGACGGCAAACGAATGTTGGGATCCCAATTTAATCCCCGAAGAGCAAATATTAAAAAATGTCCTTGAACAGACTCAATCAACTCTTGATAGTGTTAATCTATACCAACAGGGTTTCAAATGCAGGAGCAATTTTCCAAAATTGGACGGACAAGCGAAACGTACAGCAGTGTTGTAGTATACGGATCATTTTATTCTTTTGTCCATCGTTTAATCAATACAAGAAACCCTCTAGCTTTATTCACAATATTATAGATTTGTTCACTAAACTTAAGTTTGTGATCGAACAAAACATCGAGGTCGGACACGCTATGGATGCGTTTTTATGTAAAAGCGCCTAAAGAGTAGGTAGCAAAATGTGGAACACGATAAAACGTCATAACATTGCATTTTGATTTGTTACGAGACAGCGTGTTTCCCATGCATCATGGCTGCATGGTTGCAAAATCATTTTGTAGAAGTAGGTTTTTACTGGTATCATTGTAGGTCATGCAAAGCTTGTCATCTTCATACATGAGGATGCGAGAATGGGAGTATGAATCAATATTGAAGATCGTTCAGAAATAAGTTAAAAAAGCAGAGGACCCAAATGACTACCATGTGGTACCCCTGATGTGACTTTAATTTCTTTAGATTCCCAGCCTTTAAAAATTACCTTCTGAACTCGGATTGATAGAAAAACTCAAACGTGAGAGTTTAAAAAGGATAAGGCTATGATTTACAGAGTCAAAGGATTTACTTACGTCAGTATATAAGTTAATTTAACGAAAAAAAACAATCAAATAAAACTTGAGGCTGGATTTTTTTTTCAACCACTTTATTTGAAGGTTGATTTTAGACTAATGTTACAATATTGTAATTTTCCCTACGTTCCCTAGCAATGCACTGTCGATCTCTTGCAGCGGCGTCGGCAGCGGGCGTCAGCAGAGAGGTGCATTGAAATTCTACGTTGTGTTCTTTAACTCCTCCCCCTTAATTGACACTTGTCCCCAAGTGGCCATCAAAAGAATGGGATGCCGTTGAAGCGGATCTCTGTGGGTTGTGCGGCAATATGCGGTGGTTTCGGGGTGGTTCAACCACTGGCTCTATGTTGTTGTCGAACTGTAGAATGACCCTCTTCTTCTTGCCCTTGCACCAAATTATAGTGAGCAAACATAAAGGAAGATGCCACCAGATTTATAGTAGAGTGGGACTGTATCTTCTGCAACTTCAATGTATTTTTATATGGAGTTGTTCAAGTGACTTCCGTGATAAGATTTTGATGCGTTCCACTTCTGTGGGTGTTAATTGTATCAGTGGTGCCTCTGGTTTTATTGCAATTGACTCTGAATTGCTGAAAGCCCTGTTGTTGATGTAGACGGTCTCATTCCAGAAGCTAATCAGATAGGTGCCTTTCAATGGGTCGCTTTCATTTCGCCACTTCAAACTCTAGTTGACCCCGTTCAGCAGGATTAGCCCATTTTTCACTTCTTCCAATTTCGGTATGTGGTCTGCATTTGAGAACTCGCACAGTGACTGCTTTCCATTGAGTAAGTTAGGTAAACATTTATCCTGGCTTAAATTAATAAGATTATTTCTATTACAGATTTTCAACTTATTGTAAGTCCTACAGGAGAAGCAACTCATATTTCATTTCGTGTTTAAATATTTCGCTAGCTGGCAAGTTAATTATGACATTATTTTTAATTACGGGTTTTAACAAAATGTTTTGATCTTCCTCTATTTTTAAATTAGGGATTTTTACAACATATAATAGTGTTGTTCCATTATGCAAAATGGAAACATCTGAAAATTCCAATACCTCCTCCATAGTCATGGATGGCGGCATTCCATTGTTTTGTATCTAAAGGTTAATCTCTTTAAGTTCAACCTCACTCAGCAAGATGGTGTTGACGATATTAAGTCTCGCCCATTGAATTGCATATTTCATATTGATGACTATCTCCTTGCTAAAACTAATCTGATCTTGTAATTCTATAGTTAATTCGACCGAACCCATGGTCGTCGCGATCATTGTCCACCATCTGTAACCAATCAAGAATTCTTTAGATTACTTTTGTGGACTATTCTTCCTGATTTGGTAAGTATCTTGGTATGAAGATCTTCCTTAACTATTTCTTTCTTAAATCTATTGGATAACTTAGAGCCTAGTCGGGTATTGATCTTGATGTAAACTTCGTCTCCCTCTTTATAATTTTTTATTGGGATTCCTGTTCTGATTATGATATTGTGTGTCGTCCGTCTGTTTCTTCTTTAGTTTGTTCAGGTTGTCCTGTCTAGCCTGTTCGTATTTCTCTGGTGAAGTAGCCTCCTTTCTTGCAAAAAACACCTGCAACGGTCGTTTTCCCGTGACCGAGTGTATAGAGTAGTTATACTCATAAACAGCCCTATCTAAGAGTTCTTCGAAACTCCTATGAATTCCATCTCCTTTAAGATCTCATTATTTCAGAGAGTGTGGAGTGAAATCTTTCTATCTGTCCGTTGACTGTGCTTTTATAAGGGGGTGCTTGGTAGATTTTTATTCCGAGTTGGTCGGTCAACATGAATTTGACAGACGCGGAATTTAGGGATTTTTCATTATCCATCACTACCATCTTTGGTACTCCAAAGTAAAACAGAATGTCTCGTAGTGGCGTTCGTATGTCTTCTATGGCCCTGGATTTGATAATTCTACCTTGCGCGAATTTTGAGAATTTGTCTATTGCTGTCAGTACTAAGTGTCGTTCCGTCGAGTAAATGTCTATGTGTATTGTGTGTCCTGGGTACTCTGGTAAGGGTGTTTTCTTCAACTCTGGGTTAGGCGGATGTCTATTATATTTTGCCGCCTTACATATCCCACATTGTTTGACCAGTGCTTCAATCCTTTGTTTCATTTTCGGGAAATGCACTCTCGGACAACTGGATTCTATTCTCTAGGCATTGCGATGCGCCCTGTTATGAACCTTGAGGATCTCCTCCTCTGCTCACTTTCCCCAACAGATCTTTAACTTTCGTCTGCGTGAATCTAATTTTATAGTTCTGGAAATGTTTGGGGTAAAGAAGTTGGATCTTCCGCATTGTTTTTTCGGACGCATGGATTCAGTTGATCACGGAAGGGTTTAGATATTTCTTTAGGATGGACAAGAGTTCGTCAGTCGTGTATTGTCGTTGTGTTATTTCGTGTCTGTGGTATGTTGGGAATGGAATATTGAATCGGTAAGCGCTCGTTTCAGCCTCGCACAAGAATATCTGGTTTTTAAAAACATTGATTTGGGGCTTCTACACTCTATATCAGGTTGTGACTCGAGATGTCAGCGCTGTGCTGGGTCGAAGTCACCGAGTGTATTTGATTGGTTATTGGGCCCCTGGACAAGGCATCAGCCACCGTATTTTCTTTTCCTGGCTTATAGGATATCTCATAGTTGTATTCTTCCAAATAAGCTTTCCATCTTTTTATTCTGGCATTACCATTCCAGTCACTTAGGGAATGTGTCAAAGGCTGGTGATCGGTGAATATTTTCACCTTTGATTTACCGTACAGGTAATTTTTGAGCTTTTTTAGGGCCCAGATTATAGCCAACATTTCCTTTTCATTAGTGGCATAATTCTCTTCACCCTTTGAGAGGGTTCTCGATAAGAATGAGATGGGTCTATTATCTTGGGAGAGAACAGCTCCCACTGCGAAGTTAGAAGCATCGTTGTCGATGAATCCTTGGAAGTCCGGACAATGGAGGACAACATCGTTAGAAATCAGGCTGCTCTTCAATTTTCTGAAGGCATCCAGTGCTTCTTCATCGAGACTTATGGATTTTTTTGACGACAATTTTTTGAAATGCGTCCATCCTCCCCTCTTAAAAGAGAGCTAAGTGGCTTTGCCAATTTAGCGTAGTTCTGTATGAACCTCCTATAATAGCCAGAAAGTCCCAAAAAAGATCTTAGATCTTTGAGTGTTCTTGGGCATGGAAAATTTGCTATGGCCTCCACCTTAGTGGAATTAGTCTCAATGCCTTTATCAGACACGACGAAGCCAAGGAACTCAACTCTTTTCTTCATAAACTCGCATTTATCCAACTGAAATTTCATATTGGCTTGTTGCAAGGTTCTGAAGATTTTCTCGACATTTCTATATTGCGATTTATCATCTTTGCTAAATATGATGAAATCATCTATATAGATGAAGCATATTTTGCCGATGTGGTCGTGAAGGATGTCGTGCAGTGCGCGCTGGAATATTGCAGGCGCATTTTTCAAACCGAATGGGAGTCGTGTAAAATA
Organism: Chymomyza procnemis; assembly: GCA_035046065.1. Classification (NCBI taxonomy): domain Eukaryota; kingdom Metazoa; phylum Arthropoda; class Insecta; order Diptera; family Drosophilidae; genus Chymomyza; species Chymomyza procnemis. The sequence continues at coordinate 72,963 of JAWNOJ010000023.1, read as the reverse complement.
TGAGTATATTTTCCGTTGTTAACGGAGAAGGCGGTTTTTTCGATATCGGAATCCTTCAATGGGATTTGGTGAAATCCGCTTTTGAGATCGAGCACTGAAAATACTTTGTTGTCACCAAGTTGGTTTAGAACTTCATTTATTTCTGGGAGAGGTCTGCGATCGTAACCTTATTCAACTTCCGGTAGTCGATCACCATTCTATATTTTTTGGTACAATCCACACAGGTGAATTGTACGGCGATCGTGATGGTCGAATAATGCCATCATTCAATAGCTCGGCTAGTTGTTTATTCACCTCATCTTTGGGATGTTGATAGAATTTTGAGTACACCGGTGTATCTGAGGTTGTACAAATTTCTGCCTTCACGTTGGTTGTGTAGGTCAGTTTTTTGTCTATTTGTCTATATTTCTTGTGTCTATTAAAATTTTAAGTGTTCGTCCTCCCCTCATCCTACACTCGAAGTATGGGAGTGAGGAGTCTTCTAATCTAAAAAATTCAGCTCTGTGTCCCCCTGTCCATCATTGTCCGCATACTCAACAGTCCCATTGCAATATTCATCCAACGTCATTTCAAATTCATTTAGCGTGTCATATTCATGCACTTGTTGTTCCCTTTCCACATCTGTCTGTATGTCATTCGTTTGATAGTTACCTTTCTTTTGGCAGATCAGACTCTTGGGCATCCCAGGTTCCATGCATGGAGCAAATAGATTGACATAAAGTATCATATAAGACTTGCTTATAATTGTAAAAGAATATAATGTGTTGAGAAGGAGTGTTGGATATAATAATACGTATACAGTACAAGGCATCATGTATAGATTGACAGCTGCTGCCTGTGAGCAACATTATGTATAGCAACATGTAATTCGATGGGCAAGAATTATAAAATATCTGGGTATTTATTTGGATAGCAAAATGCTATTTAATTTCCATATTCCTGCTAGTATATAATTTTTGCTGAATACCAATGGAAATTTACAAAGAAATTATTTAAAAAGGATTTTTAAACTACCGTTTATTTTTCGATGTTTTCATGATTAAATATTATAAACATAAATAATCCACTATCTTAGTTTTAAGTCATTCGTTTTATTCCTTTTAGCGGTTTTTATTTATTAACTTTTTGCCTTAATTAATATCTTCATATTCCAAGCACTTTCACTATATAATTATTATATTTTAGTTGTAAAGCTGCAAAAGAGATAATCTCTATAATATTTTGTACACTAAGCTCAATAACAATAATTTCTCGTATGTTAGAGAAATTTAATTAATAAACTGGAAGTTTTTTGTATAACACCAAAATTGAATTGATATCTATATACAAATGAGCAGACTGCCCGTCTGCTGGATGTAGCCATCCAGACCGACCACTGCTCTTGAGTAAACAATCTTGATAAAGCGTTTTTTAACTTTATACCGTAGCAATTTTAATATTAAGTCTCCATATTGTTACTAATTTTACATTAATTTACTCAGTTAATTAGTGTACTCAGTTATTTTAAATAATGTATTCTTTTTCTAGTAAACCAATACAGTTCTTTTGGAACTATCTGAGCACGCTTCGATGTACTTTTCAAATATGGCTCGATACGCTTGTGCAGCATATAAAATGTCATTGCCCCAAATCGTACGATATTAATTTCGTAGAGTGTTTGGACGAATCACTGAAAAATACAGGTTTGTTTGTAATAAATAGGTTTTTTATTAACTTTAAAGTTTTTATTCATAGGATTTGAATTTTCTTCCGACGAACAATTGTCACCACTATACAAAATATGCAAAGGGAATTTAACCCTTTATGTTGAAGACATAAAATCACCAAGTCAAATGAAAAGTGATAGTTTCAAAACGGAAATGGAAAACTTTCCCAAACTAATAAGTGCAATGTAAGTAGAGCGCTTATAAAAAAAAATTCAAAAAATCATCACATTAATTCTTAACCCAAGTGCAATATAAAAGATTTGGTATGTAAACTCCAACTCCTAATGACAGTGCTATCAATTAAGTACAGTAAAGCTTCTGATTCTTGTCAACCTTACGACTGTCTCCTATTATTCCAACATGATATCTCCTCGAAATGTCTCTTGTGTTGCTGTCTTAGGTAATCTATGTCCTCTGCTAAGATGTCGTATGTATGTGTTTCAAGGTGGCACGTTGTTTCCACACAAAAAAGTCCATAAATACACATGAACATTTCCAAGTACAAACACTAGATCGAGAATATGTCACATCAACAGAAAATGGAGGCAGTCGTTGCTCATCGTGTGGAATAAATCAGCATCTATAGATAGCGATCACGAGCTGGTCATTGGACAACTTTCAATAAAGTTGAACTGCAACCATTCAAGGATCGCTTCCAAAAGCCCCCACCGTAGAGGGCCCCCTAAATCTGCACCTACTGAGGGACAACAAACTGTCTGCAAGGATGGCATCCACATTGCGAGAACAGCTAGAAGACTTTGCAGAGGAGCTGATGCATGCACCTTAACAGCTCGTAGTCACCAGCCTTAAATAACTCTGCAGACAGTCTATCAGCACCGGCTGCTTTTTGTTTTTATGTCGCATTATAGGGACTTTTATTCATTTTGGCTAGGTGGAGTGACATCCCATTTTCTTCGATTGTTTGTGTGGGTCCATTTTTCAAATGGCGAGATTTGTCACATCGTTGGCTAGTAGCAGCTTAAAAAAATAATCCCTGTATTTTTGTAACCATATTTCCATTCTCATCTCGGCAGTAAAGACTCCGGGATTGAAACCACGCGCATTTCCTGCTCCAGAGAGGTTCACTGTCTAGCATCATTGGTACCAAAGTTTCAGTCGACAGTGAGACTGCAGCAATAAGATGTGTTGAGCATTTTCTTGGATACCTCTCTCACAGGTTGGACAGTCACCATTCTCCTCATGTCCAAAACAGAGTAGACTGTTTGATTTGTTGTGCTGGGTTTGTGCTACTTATTATAGGCTGATTATAGTTCGATGCTAATGGTAATGGGAAATCAGTTTATTGACATCCGACTTTGGCTGTTGATCTGTGGGTGGTGTTGCCCTCGGTGGGAGTTGTTTCTTGCGTAGAGCCAAAGAAAATTTAACATTTCTGAATAGAGTGAAAAACGGGTATAAAAAAATCAATGGTTGAATTCACTTTAAAATGTCAGTCACTTTATGTGCTCGGCAGATATTATTTGAATTGTTATTTTTTAATTCGTTTTAGGATATACGTGAAGATTCCCAAACAAATTGCAAGCTTCGCTCAAATATCTAAAATTGTTTTACCGTTTCAAAAGCTGAGATTTAGACAAATGAAATCTCGTTTTGATGAGTAAGTAATGATAAAATAGACAATTCATATTACTACAATTTTCAATAAAATTCTTATTTACTTTCAGAACTTTAAATTTCTTTTTGCATCCGAAGTTAAGTGCTCTTTTACGTAAGGAAATTAGTAAAATAAGCTGGAAAGATAAGTCTAAGAGCTATAAACGACGATACAGCTTTGAAGGAAAACGACTTCGTCTTTATATACCTATTATTAGAAACAAGTTATGGCCACCATACTTTTTATTTAAAGATAATTTTTATGCGCATGTTCGAAATATAAGAATTAAGGAGTATCTGAAATGTTTTCGTAATCAAAGGCTAGTGTAGTAAATCTACTGAAGAAAAATGTATATTATATTATATTTAAATTATATGAAAAAGTTTTCACCTTAGCGAAAAAACCTTGATTATTTGTAAAAAATGTGTTTTAATCTGTTTTATGTACTTAATATTAAAAATCACAAATTTGATTAAATTTTTTATGAATGTTGTAATGTATTGAGCGAAAGGGCAGAACTCACGTACATCATCAGTACAACAAAATAAATTTAAGTAATTTACAGTATTAAATATTTTAATTTTTGATGGTATATAAAAATATGCCCTATATATATTTAAATAATTTATTTTACTTCTCAATTAAGACTTAAAAGTAATTTATGTAATTAATGTAATTGTTTAGTTATGAACGGAAACCCAGCGCAATAAGCAAAGACGCCGCCTATATCCAATCAAAGATTGCATATAACTTCGGACATGGAATTAGTTCTCGCTGCACATCCGTCGCGTCCAGCTGAGTCACCACAATTCCCCGGCCTTTTAAACTAATATGGTTTAAGTCGTCGAAAACTTAAACATTAAAAATAACCTTAAAATTAAATTATTCTTTTAATTAAAGACCAATAAAAAGGCTTGTTAGTCCAATATTTGGTGATCTCATAAAACAAAATAAAAGCCATAGTTACGATTTAAGTTAATTAAAACAGAAAATTAAAACAAAATTATGAAACTAATTACATTTAGTGCCGATCAGATGTGCTATGCAAAGATAAAACTCAATTGCAGCATACACACACAAAAATAAAGAGTTATCTACAAGTGCACGTATACATATGTACATACATATATACCTATTTCGCCGCCGTTGCCGTCGTCTTCGTAGTCATTGCGCACAGCGTTGTCGCTTCTTCACCCAGCGCAACCACGAAGAGATTGCAAACAGGGTGCACCACTCCAGTCCCGGTCAGCACTGTCGGGGACACGTCCTTTTCAGCAAAAAGAGCAAGCCATGACTCCTCTTAGTGGTCTCTCTTCCTTGTTTAAAAGCCAGAACCATATCAATAGACTGATGCGGGACGAACTGGAAAAAATGATCAGGCTGCATAAGATCGCAGCTGAGCAATCAAGTACTAGCGATAGAGGAACACAAATGTCAAGTGTACAAACAGCAAATGGCCTGGCTGAGCCTAAGTTAACAGGCAATCTAAAAAGACAGAGGGAAAGCAATGCAACAAAGTTCGTAAAGGATGGTTAGTCTGCCGCATATGAAGCGTGTTTTAACCAAACGCTGCTTTAATTGCATGGACTACGGCCACATGGCAGCCAACTGCACCAGTCAATTGGATATGAGAGGAGCCTGCTTCAACTATGGGGAACAAGAACATTCATTCATTATTCAAAGGATGTACGCTACCAACTAAGTGTTTGATCTGCCAAGACTACTTTAAGTGCCCAGCCTACAGGGAAACCATGGGAAAACCAACGTTATGAAGTTACTGAGGCTGAACCTTAATCAATGCCTAGCGACAAAAGCCCTTTTGGGACATTATGTCCGGGAAAACATTACAGACTTGGCTCTACTAAGCGAACCCTACAATAGTTGGAAATCTACAGCTGCTACCTACCGCCTAGTCTTAGCCTAGCTGCTGTTACGCAGGCAATAGAAGAAATCGCAAAAGACGCCAAGACAAAACAAACGGGGTTTTCAAATTACCAACGCCAGAGGGAGGATACTATTGGAAGTGCTTGCTTCCCTTGATGTCGTCTTCCTGAAATCTGGTTTTCAGTTCACCTTACTTTTATAAGTTCGAGATTGGCTAACTCCTCCACCTGGATGCTAGGGACCGACTATACTGCCAGCGACCATCATGCAATAATTTGTCCTTTTGGCGGCCGAGCACGAAACAATGCGGACAGAGGCGTAATAAGATCATACAGAGTAGATACCCTCAATTCACAAGCTTTTACGAACAGCATCCGTCATCTTACTTCCCATGGGAGCGCTTATGAACGAGCAATGTAAATGACAGCCAGCTTACAACTAGCCTGTGATGTGAGTATGCTGCATCGAAAAGCGTTTCGTCTACATCATTCGCCCACGTACTGGTGGAACGACACAATCGCTGAAGAAAGGTACTCCAAGATTTAAAGAGAAAAAGCTGGCATATAAAATGATGGGAAAAGGCTAAAAAAGGTTATCCGGGGCACCAAAAAGAATTGTTTTCTAAAGCTATGCGACTCAGCCGATTCCGATCCGTGGTGGAGGGCTTACTAAACCATTGTGAAGCGGATCTGTGCAGGAAAAACTCCCTGGACCCACCGATGCAAACTCCAATCAATTATCACCAGAAGAAGTCGTCAACAGCGGGCTCAAATCTTCAAAAATACTTGGCCCTGACAGAAAGCCAAATAGGGCAGATCTTTTTAACACCTGCCTAATTGAAGGAGTATTCCCCGGCTGCTGGAAGACGCAAAACCTTGTCCTCATTCTCAAACCAGGAAAGCCCCCAGACGACCCATCGGCGTACAGACCAATATGTCTCCTGGACGCAAGGTGGTTGGTATTGCCGCCGAGGCCATCGATGGCAATAGGTGCAGAGAGGGAACAAACAGTATTGTCTAGTTGCAACACTGTATTTTAAAACTGCGTTCAACTCAGCGAGGTGGTGCAATATTTTGAGTTCCATGGAATCCTTTGGCATCCCGCAACACCCGCTTAGAGTGGCCTGTAGCTTCTTCAGAAATCGCACCCTACTCTACGACACTGAAGACGGAGTCAAATCCCTCAGTGTTTCTGCAGGTGTCCCAGGGGCTCTGTATTGGGCCCACTGCCACTGCCATCTGAGTCCGACGGTGTACTTTGGATTCCACTTCCTAGGATTCATCTCGTCGTGCTTGCTGATATATGCGGTGGTACCAGTAGGCCGGCAGGTAGCTGACGTAGAAGCAATTTTCAACACTACCAATATTGGTACAATCCTACAATAATCCTGACTATCTGCAGCGGGACTAAAACTAGCACCCTCGAAAAAGGAAGCGGTGCTTATCAGCAGTCGGAAAAAAGTTGGGACTTACCCATATCCAGGTTGGCAGCGAATAAATCGCTATTAAATGCCTAGGAGTCGTGGTTGACATCAGTCTATGTTTTCGAAAACACTTGTCCATCCAGGTAAAGGCAGCATATTCATCTAGGTCCTCTCGCGAGGATAATGCTGAATACCCGAGGATAGAAACTAGAAAGTCGATCACCACTAATGAGCGTCATGCAGTCCCATCATTTTGGACGCTGCCGCAGTGTGGGCCAAAAACTTCCCGTTGCAGTGAACAACTGCTTAATAGTATTGCCAACATATTGTCTGTGTACTGCGCGGGGGCCTGCCGGTGCAATCAGAATAATCTTAGATGATGCAGCCCTAGACCTGTTCAGCATGTGTTCTCACTTCAGGATCTGGCGTCAGGAATCTCGAACGCTGTAACACGAATCCATGACTGGCAACCCTAACAATTGGCAAGAGAGGTGGAACAGGTCCCGGAAAGAGGCTGCCTTATACCAGAAGATCTAGACGAGGGTAATGCAATTACTCCCAGGTCATGGCTGCTTCGGAGCATACCTACACAGATTTGGTTACGACACGGATTTCATTGATTTAAAATCCATGTTCAAATACAAGAAAACAAAAAAATGGCACATAAAAACCTATTTAAAATAAGAGGGGAAGAAAATCCTATCCCCCATACGGATAGTAGGGTAAAGCGAAAAACCCAAAACGAAATTAAAACATTGATGTACTTTTCCACAAATATAAATTCCCGAAACGACAAAAAAAAAACGAATTTTACTTTCTCATTATCTGAAATAAAAAAAATGTACTACAATTGTGGAGGAGAAGTGAACAACTGCGAAAAACTCTCCGTAGCGGCGACATGTTAATAGAACTAAGAACCTGCAACTTGACTCACAAACTATTAAAAATGACACACTTCACCGAAAATATTCATATAATTGTATTTGAATATGCTTGAAATTTTTTTCTACAAGGGTGTTCTATATTCTAACGAACTACGCAACAGAAGTGAGAGAAGAGATCCAATTCGAACCCCAGAGCCAAACCGTTACCGCCGGCAAAATAAGAAATATTAAAAAAAGTACATGGAAACGTCCACGAAACTGGACTGCAAAGCCTTACCCGTGTTTTCACCCCACGTACCAGAATTCATCACATCGGTAACGAAAAACCAAATATTCGTCCATACAATTAAATCACCACTCCGCTGTAACAACTTCCTAAGATTTGGACACACTTTTAAAGTATGCACAAACGATATAATATGCACTATTTGCTGCAATAAAAAACATACCAAAAATGGAGAAAAAGAAGTCTGAGCGAATGGCACCAACTGAATAAATTGTAAATACAACAAACTTTCTTACAATACCCATAGCCGTCGACAAAAGGAAATGCCCAATATACCAAAAACAACAAGAAATAATAGTAATTAAAATTTACAAAATAGACAATAAAAATAATCACAACAACAAACACGGAAACAGGTACAATATCATAGACCGACATCACAAAGGCAGAAGGAAAAATCAAAACCAAGACACAAACAAATGAACACAACAAAAATAACCGAACCATCGACTTTTACACCCAACATTTTAGAATCTGAATCTTCTCAGCAATCCATGAGAATAACGTCCAAAACTCACTTTCAAATAAACTAAATTAGCTAAATGAGGGAATAACTAAATATTTTTAATATAAATAATGCATAATTCGTATTAATTTATTAAATACATAAAAATAATAGCTAATAAATGAAATCAAAAGGAGCGGGCAGAAGCACTAGATCGTGTACCCATGATGGTAATATTTAGGACAATGGACAAGATGTGAAGTCAATTGACTTTGCTAAGGAAGTCTAGCGCCAAGAAGAATTAAATTATTATTGGCTATTTAATTCCTTCTAAAAATGATCTTATTTTAATTAAAAATAAATTAAACAATAAATTTTATGAATTTATGAATTTAATTTTTTTATTTGTTATTCCCAAAGCAAAGAATCGCCTTATTATAATTAACCTTAACATTTACAATGGCTTACATAATGCTACTCAAATAAATTAATATCTAATATTGTATTTACATATATACAAAAATATGCAATAAATGGAAAAATAGGACATTGATTAAGTTTTAAGAAAAGAATACATTCAGGTATTGCCTCCTTTTTAGCCGCTATTTTCGTTAAGATTGTCGCCAAAGACGCAATAGAGCATTTGAATGCCAACGCAGCCTGTTGTTGTATCGGCTAGTGTGCTGGTTGAAAAACTCTTCTACCATTACCAGGTTTAGGTCCCGATGTAGGCTTCACCTCGAATATACCATTCGCATCCAGTTATCAGTCTGATGAATTTGTTTTGGAAAGTTTTTATGTTTTTTCTGTTTGAGGCTACCGCGGCCATCCTTCCCATATTTGTGCACCATACTTCCAGGAGGGCACTATAAAGGCATTGTAAAGTGCCCGCTTGCACCTTAAAGGCAGTCTGCTGTTTTTGTTTAAGACCCAGTTAAGTCTGGCCGCTTTATATCTGCAGACTTTAAGAATGGCCTGTATATGAGGCTTGAAGGTTAGCCGCTTGTCTAAGATGACTCCCAGATACTTTGCTTCTTGGGCGATTTCTAACACTTTGCCATTTAGCCAAACGTTAGGTGGCACGCTTCTTCTCAAAGTGTAGCAAACATTGATGCACTTCACTTCGTTCAGCATAATATTCCATCTCGGTGCCCAGCTCTCAAGAAGATGGAGATATTCTTGCACAGCATCTGCAGCTTCATACTCACACGATGAGGAATAAAACATGCAGACGTCGTCTGCATAGGAGGCAAGCAGAGACTTATTATTTAACATCCATGCTACTTGGCCGGGTAAAGGGATATCAGCAGTATACACTGAATATAGGAGCGGACCAGGCACGCTTCCTTGAGGCACACCTGCAGCTGCCACGTGTGTATTGGAGATCGCCGATCCAACTTGCACTTCAAATTGCCTGTTATCCAAATATGACTTGAGCATCGCGTAATAAGAGGCTGGAAGGCTTCTTTTAATTTTGACAAGCAGGCTAACATGCCACACTCTGTCAAATGCTTGCTTGACATCAACAAATACTCCATTGCAGTATTCCTTATTGTCAAATGCAACCAGTATATGGTTGACAACTCTATGGATTTGCTCTATGGTGCCATGTCCATTTCTGAAGCCAAATTGGTGGTCTGGTATTAGGCTTGAGTTGCCAAGATTTGCGATCCGAGTCACTAACAATTTTTCCCAAACTTTAGATAATGATGGCAACAAACTGATCGGCCGGTAGGAATCAGGGTTCTGTTCCGGTTTACCTGGTTTGTGTATCATGATAATGCGTGCAATCTTCCACTGAGCTGGAAAAAACTGTATTTTCAAAGAAGGCTGTTCTCTGGCTATTGAGAGCTATTCTAAGCAACCGTTTCGTTGTCTGCCATGCTGCTTTATCTGCCGGGTCGTGCGTATTTATATACCGCCGTCTATGTCTTTTTTTAAGTATTATAAGGTCATTTATTTCCCTATTTGAAGTATACAGGGTGGCTGGTCTCTGCATGCACTCCTCAAAATTGGACTGAGCTGCCGCGTCGTGGATTTTTTTATTTAGAAGATATATTGCATCCTCAATATCTTCGCCCGAGTTTAGATCCATATTAAGGTGTATGCTGTTGTCAAGTTTATGTTGAAACTTTCTAATATTAACCTTTCTGGATAGTAAACGTGGATTGTGTATGCAGTTAGTACCGATAGTAACCAAGAGTGCTACGTGATCGCTATGAATATCCCAGGAATCTTTAATATTTATTTTACTGTCTGCAATGCCTTAATAGAGTGCAAAGTCAATGCATGTGGGACTTCCTCTATTGCCATCCCTAGTTGGGGATCCAGTAGCTAGCATTTTTTGATTGCCGGATGCAATACATCTAGCTAACTTATTTCATCGAGTGTAGAATCTCCCCAAAGCCAATGCCTTGCATTCCAGTCACCGCCAACTATGAATTTGGATCCCAGACTGTCGAAGATGTCATTGTAGTCTGCGTCCTGCGTTCTTTGATTTGGGTGGAAATATACTGCACCCACATTCAGCTTCCCAATATTGGGAATTGTTACTAACTAAGGTAGGCTGCGGGAAATGGGCCAGTCCCTTTTTAACTAGTACTTCTATTATTCTACATAACATTGGCAGGATAGGACTCATATCCAAATAGCTGTAGGGTTGCATTGTTGCGCATTCGCGTCTCACTAAGAAGGATTATGTCTATATTTTGACTGTAAGCGAAAAGTTCTACCTCAGCAGCTTTATTGGAATAGCCATTGGCATTCCATATCAACATTTTTAGAGGATTCATTTTGAGAGAAGTGTTGTTAGAAGATTTAAAATCTGTACCTGTGTTGTGAGGAGCCTAGATTGCAGTTCAGTTAGATTCGTAATTGCCTTGCTCATCTCTTTTATAGAAGTCATCAAGTCAATGTTGTTTCCTTCATCACAGTGATGGCTTGGTGCTTGTTTTTGACGTTTATCGCTTTGTGCATTCGTGCATACATCTTGCCTTGCCATATCGGCATATCGTATTCCGGGTTGAACTGTGTTTAGCTGTCTTTGAGATTGTAGCTGCGAGTTTTGTTCTTGGTTTGATCTAATCAGTGTATGCTGAGGTCCAGTTAGTTTTTGTGTGCCATTTGAAATTTGCATGTTATTTCTACAAGGAGATTTTCGCCGCCGATCATTACTATTTTTATTAGCAACTCCGCTTCTTTTAAGGAATTGCTGATACCACAGGCATCCCTTGTAGTTTGCTGGGTGGTCCCCTCCGCAGTGAGCACACGTTGCCATAGCTTCATCTGGTCTGGTACAATCCTTCGATCGATGTTCAGCGCCACATTTAATGCATCTGTGCTTTTTCCTTTAGTATCCACCTGTGTGTCCATACTCTTGGCATCTGGAACAATGAGATACTTCTAAACGTTTCCTCCTTGGCTCAATTTGTACTTTTTGGTTCCCAAAGTGTGTGATTTTGAACACATCCTTGTTTGTTGGAGCAACCACTATATCGATGAAGAAAAGGTTCAGGTTGTTTTTTAGGGTTATAAATGTTTAGCACCTCATGACCTAGATTTTTTAGAATGGATCTTATTTCATGATTCAGAGTTGAGTGATTTAATCCTTCTAACTAGGAATTTGAAGGACGCTTGTCTTCCTGTAGTTGAGTATGTGTAGTAATGGATATTGTATAATTATATAATATTCAAAGTATGCGTAATGCTTCTATGAGTACTTGCGTTTTTTGCATAGATGCGAAAATATAGTGTTCGCTGCCTATGGCACATTTTTTCAGCAGTGCAAATTCCTCGCGGAATTTTTTCACTTGAACTTATTAATTGCTTTGCAGTTTCCTCACTATCAGTCAATCTATTGCTAAATTGTGTGTGAGTAAGATTTTTATAGTTCATAGTTATAAAAATTTAACACGTTCACTGTTGCCAAGCCAACCCATCCAGTAGGGTGTACAGCCAATCACAGGACGGCACGACTCAATTTGTCTTGGACACGATACGAAGCGAAAGTACAATGCGACCCCGAAGAAATTTTTTGAATTTATGGTGCGTGCTGGCCTCGACACGTCTGTTCGCTGCTTGTGATCAAGGCGAGACTCCTATGAATTTGATGAATTTGATGAATTTGATGAATTTGATGAATTTGATGAATTTGATGAATTTTATGAATTTGATGAATTTTATGAATTTGATGAATTTGATGAATTTGATGAATTTGATGAATTTGATGAATTTGATGAATTTTATGAATTTGATGAATTTTATGAATTTGATGAATTTGATGAATTTTATGAATTTGATGAATTTGATGAATTTTATGAATTTTATGAATTTGATGAATTTGATGAATTTTATGAATTTGATGAATTTTATGAATTTGATGAATTTGATGAATTTGATGAATTTGATGAATTTGATGAATTTGATGAATTTTATGAATTTGATGAATTTGATGAATTTTATGAATTTGATGAATTTGATGAATTTGATGAATTTGATGAATTTGATGAATTTTATGAATTTGATGAATTTGATGAATTTGATGAATTTGATGAATTTTATGAATTTGATGAATTTGATGAATTTGATGAATTTGATGAATTTGATGAATTTGATGAATTTGATGAATTTGATGAATTTGATGAATTTGATGAATTTGATGAATTTGATGAATTTGATGAATTTGATGAATTTGATGAATTTGATGAATTTGATGAATTTGATGAATTTGATGAATTTGATGAATTTGATGAATTTGATGAATTTGATGAATTTGATGAATTTTATGAATTTGATGAATTTGATGAATTTGATGAATTTGATGAATTTGATGAATTTGATGAATTTGATGAATTTGATGAATTTGATGAATTTGATGAATTTGATGAATTTGATGAATTTGATGAATTTGATGAATTTGATGAATTTGATGAATTTGATGAATTTGATGAATTTGATGAATTTGATGAATTTGATGAATTTGATGAATTTGATGAATTTGATGAATTTGATGAATTTGATGAATTTGATGAATTTGATGAATTTGATGAATTTGATGAATTTGATGAATTTGATGAATTTGATGAATTTGATGAATTTGATGAATTTGATGAATTTGATGAATTTGATGAATTTGATGAATTTGATGAATTTGATGAATTTGATGAATTTGATGAATTTGATGAATTTGATGAATTTGATGAATTTGATGAATTTGATGAATTTGATGAATTTGATGAATTTGATGAATTTGATGAATTTGATGAATTTGATGAATTTGATGAATTTGATGAATTTGATGAATTTGATGAATTTGATGAATTTGATGAATTTGATGAATTTGATGAATTTGATGAATTTGATGAATTTGATGAATTTGATGAATTTGATGAATTTGATGAATTTGATGAATTTGATGAATTTGATGAATTTGATGAATTTGATGAATTTGATGAATTTGATGAATTTGATGAATTTGATGAATTTGATGAATTTGATGAATTTGATGAATTTGATGAATTTGATGAATTTGATGAATTTGATGAATTTGATGAATTTGATGAATTTGATGAATTTGATGAATTTGATGAATTTGATGAATTTGATGAATTTGATGAATTTGATGAATTTGATGAATTTGATGAATTTGATGAATTTGATGAATTTGATGAATTTGATGAATTTGATGAATTTGATGAATTTGATGAATTTGATGAATTTGATGAATTTGATGAATTTGATGAATTTGATGAATTTGATGAATTTGATGAATTTGATGAATTTGATGAATTTGATGAATTTGATGAATTTGATGAATTTGATGAATTTGATGAATTTGATGAATTTGATGAATTTGATGAATTTGATGAATTTGATGAATTTGATGAATTTGATGAATTTGATGAATTTGATGAATTTGATGAATTTGATGAATTTGATGAATTTGATGAATTTGATGAATTTGATGAATTTGATGAATTTGATGAATTTGATGAATTTGATGAATTTGATGAATTTGATGAATTTGATGAATTTGATGAATTTGATGAATTTGATGAATTTGATGAATTTGATGAATTTGATGAATTTGATGAATTTGATGAATTTGATGAATTTGATGAATTTGATGAATTTGATGAATTTGATGAATTTGATGAATTTGATGAATTTGATGAATTTGATGAATTTGATGAATTTGATGAATTTGATGAATTTGATGAATTTGATGAATTTGATGAATTTGATGAATTTGATGAATTTGATGAATTTGATGAATTTGATGAATTTGATGAATTTGATGAATTTGATGAATTTGATGAATTTGATGAATTTGATGAATTTGATGAATTTGATGAATTTGATGAATTTGATGAATTTGATGAATTTGATGAATTTGATGAATTTGATGAATTTGATGAATTTGATGAATTTGATGAATTTGATGAATTTGATGAATTTGATGAATTTGATGAATTTGATGAATTTGATGAATTTGATGAATTTGATGAATTTGATGAATTTGATGAATTTGATGAATTTGATGAATTTGATGAATTTGATGAATTTGATGAATTTGATGAATTTGATGAATTTGATGAATTTGATGAATTTGATGAATTTGATGAATTTGATGAATTTGATGAATTTGATGAATTTGATGAATTTGATGAATTTGATGAATTTGATGAATTTGATGAATTTGATGAATTTGATGAATTTGATGAATTTGATGAATTTGATGAATTTGATGAATTTGATGAATTTGATGAATTTGATGAATTTGATGAATTTGATGAATTTGATGAATTTGATGAATTTGATGAATTTGATGAATTTGATGAATTTGATGAATTTGATGAATTTGATGAATTTGATGAATTTGATGAATTTGATGAATTTGATGAATTTGATGAATTTGATGAATTTGATGAATTTGATGAATTTGATGAATTTGATGAATTTGATGAATTTGATGAATTTGATGAATTTGATGAATTTGATGAATTTGATGAATTTGATGAATTTGATGAATTTGATGAATTTGATGAATTTGATGAATTTGATGAATTTGATGAATTTGATGAATTTGATGAATTTGATGAATTTGATGAATTTGATGAATTTGATGAATTTGATGAATTTGATGAATTTGATGAATTTGATGAATTTGATGAATTTGATGAATTTGATGAATTTGATGAATTTGATGAATTTGATGAATTTGATGAATTTGATGAATTTGATGAATTTGATGAATTTGATGAATTTGATGAATTTGATGAATTTGATGAATTTGATGAATTTGATGAATTTGATGAATTTGATGAATTTGATGAATTTGATGAATTTGATGAATTTGATGAATTTGATGAATTTGATGAATTTGATGAATTTGATGAATTTGATGAATTTGATGAATTTGATGAATTTGATGAATTTGATGAATTTGATGAATTTGATGAATTTGATGAATTTGATGAATTTGATGAATTTGATGAATTTGATGAATTTGATGAATTTGATGAATTTGATGAATTTGATGAATTTGATGAATTTGATGAATTTGATGAATTTGATGAATTTGATGAATTTGATGAATTTGATGAATTTGATGAATTTGATGAATTTGATGAATTTGATGAATTTGATGAATTTGATGAATTTGATGAATTTGATGAATTTGATGAATTTGATGAATTTGATGAATTTGATGAATTTGATGAATTTGATGAATTTGATGAATTTGATGAATTTGATGAATTTGATGAATTTGATGAATTTGATGAATTTGATGAATTTGATGAATTTGATGAATTTGATGAATTTGATGAATTTGATGAATTTGATGAATTTGATGAATTTGATGAATTTGATGAATTTGATGAATTTGATGAATTTGATGAATTTGATGAATTTGATGAATTTGATGAATTTGATGAATTTGATGAATTTGATGAATTTGATGAATTTGATGAATTTGATGAATTTGATGAATTTGATGAATTTGATGAATTTGATGAATTTGATGAATTTGATGAATTTGATGAATTTGATGAATTTGATGAATTTGATGAATTTGATGAATTTGATGAATTTGATGAATTTGATGAATTTGATGAATTTGATGAATTTGATGAATTTGATGAATTTGATGAATTTGATGAATTTGATGAATTTGATGAATTTGATGAATTTGATGAATTTGATGAATTTGATGAATTTGATGAATTTGATGAATTTGATGAATTTGATGAATTTGATGAATTTGATGAATTTGATGAATTTGATGAATTTGATGAATTTGATGAATTTGATGAATTTGATGAATTTGATGAATTTGATGAATTTGATGAATTTGATGAATTTGATGAATTTGATGAATTTGATGAATTTGATGAATTTGATGAATTTGATGAATTTGATGAATTTGATGAATTTGATGAATTTGATGAATTTGATGAATTTGATGAATTTGATGAATTTGATGAATTTGATGAATTTGATGAATTTGATGAATTTGATGAATTTGATGAATTTGATGAATTTGATGAATTTGATGAATTTGATGAATTTGATGAATTTGATGAATTTGATGAATTTGATGAATTTGATGAATTTGATGAATTTGATGAATTTGATGAATTTGATGAATTTGATGAATTTGATGAATTTGATGAATTTGATGAATTTGATGAATTTGATGAATTTGATGAATTTGATGAATTTGATGAATTTGATGAATTTGATGAATTTGATGAATTTGATGAATTTGATGAATTTGATGAATTTGATGAATTTGATGAATTTGATGAATTTGATGAATTTGATGAATTTGATGAATTTGATGAATTTGATGAATTTGATGAATTTGATGAATTTGATGAATTTGATGAATTTGATGAATTTGATGAATTTGATGAATTTGATGAATTTGATGAATTTGATGAATTTGATGAATTTGATGAATTTGATGAATTTGATGAATTTGATGAATTTGATGAATTTGATGAATTTGATGAATTTGATGAATTTGATGAATTTGATGAATTTGATGAATTTGATGAATTTGATGAATTTGATGAATTTGATGAATTTGATGAATTTGATGAATTTAATGAATTTGATGAATTTGATGAATTCATGAAATGATGAATGTGATAAATTTGATGATTTATGAATTTCATAAATTTTATGAATTTGATGAAATTATGATTTTTCTAAATTTGATGAATTTGATGATTTATTTTAACTAAATTTTATGAATTTGATGAATTTGATGAATTTGATGAATTTGATGAATTTGATGAATTTGATGAATTTGATGAATTTGATGAATTTGATGAATTTGATGAATTTGATGAATTTGATGAATTTGATGAATTTGATGAATTTGATGAATTTGATGAATTTGATGAATTTGATGAATTTGATGAATTTGATGAATTTGATGAATTTGATGAATTTGATGAATTTGATGAATTTGATGAATTTGATGAATTTGATGAATTTGATGAATTTGATGAATTTGATGAATTTGATGAATTTGATGAATTTGATGAATTTGATGAATTTGATGAATTTGATGAATTTGATGAATTTGATGAATTTGATGAATTTGATGAATTTGATGAATTTGATGAATTTGATGAATTTGATGAATTTGATGAATTTGATGAATTTGATGAATTTGATGAATTTGATGAATTTGATGAATTTGATGAATTTGATGAATTTGATGAATTTGATGAATTTGATGAATTTGATGAATTTGATGAATTTGATGAATTTGATGAATTTGATGAATTTGATGAATTTGATGAATTTGATGAATTTGATGAATTTGATGAATTTGATGAATTTGATGAATTTGATGAATTTGATGAATTTGATGAATTTGATGAATTTGATGAATTTGATGAATTTGATGAATTTGATGAATTTGATGAATTTGATGAATTTGATGAATTTGATGAATTTGATGAATTTGATGAATTTGATGAATTTGATGAATTTGATGAATTTGATGAATTTGATGAATTTGATGAATTTGATGAATTTGATGAATTTGATGAATTTGATGAATTTGATGAATTTGATGAATTTGATGAATTTGATGAATTTGATGAATTTGATGAATTTGATGAATTTGATGAATTTGATGAATTTGATGAATTTGATGAATTTGATGAATTTGATGAATTTGATGAATTTGATGAATTTGATGAATTTGATGAATTTGATGAATTTGATGAATTTGATGAATTTGATGAATTTGATGAATTTGATGAATTTGATGAATTTGATGAATTTGATGAATTTGATGAATTTGATGAATTTGATGAATTTGATGAATTTGATGAATTTGATGAATTTGATGAATTTGATGAATTTGATGAATTTCATGAATTTGATGAATTTGATGAATTATGTTTTTCTAAGTTTTATGAATTTGATGAATTTGATGAATTTGATGAATTTGATGAATTTGATGAATTTGATGAATTTGATGAATTTGATGAATTTGATGAATTTGATGAATTTGATGAATTTGATGAATTTGATGAATTTGATGAATTTGATGAATTTGATGAATTTGATGAATTTGATGAATTTGATGAATTTGATGAATTTGATGAATTTGATGAATTTGATGAATTTGATGAATTTGATGAATTTGATGAATTTGATGAATTTGATGAATTTGATGAATTTGATGAATTTGATGAATTTGATGAATTTGATGAATTTGATGAATTTGATGAATTTGATGAATTTGATGAATTTGATGAATTTGATGAATTTGATGAATTTGATGAATTTGATGAATTTGATGAATTTGATGAATTTGATGAATTTGATGAATTTGATGAATTTGATGAATTTGATGAATTTGATGAATTTGATGAATTTGATGAATTTGATGAATTTGATGAATTTGATGAATTTGATGAATTTGATGAATTTGATGAATTTGATGAATTTGATGAATTTGATGAATTTGATGAATTTGATGAATTTGATGAATTTGATGAATTTGATGAATTTGATGAATTTGATGAATTTGATGAATTTGATGAATTTGATGAATTTGATGAATTTGATGAATTTGATGAATTTGATGAATTTGATGAATTTGATGAATTTGATGAATTTGATGAATTTGATGAATTTGATGAATTTGATGAATTTGATGAATTTGATGAATTTGATGAATTTGATGAATTTGATGAATTTGATGAATTTGATGAATTTGATGAATTTGATGAATTTGATGAATTTGATGAATTTGATGAATTTGATGAATTTGATGAATTTGATGAATTTGATGAATTTGATGAATTTGATGAATTTGATGAATTTGATGAATTTGATGAATTTGATGAATTTGATGAATTTGATGAATTTGATGAATTTGATGAATTTGATGAATTTGATGAATTTGATGAATTTGATGAATTTGATGAATTTGATGAATTTGATGAATTTGATGAATTTGATGAATTTGATGAATTTGATGAATTTGATGAATTTGATGAATTTGATGAATTTGATGAATTTGATGAATTTGATGAATTTGATGAATTTGATGAATTTGATGAATTTGATGAATTTGATGAATTTGATGAATTTGATGAATTTGATGAATTTGATGAATTTGATGAATTTGATGAATTTGATGAATTTGATGAATTTGATGAATTTGATGAATTTGATGAATTTGATGAATTTGATGAATTTGATGAATTTGATGAATTTGATGAATTTGATGAATTTGATGAATTTGATGAATTTGATGAATTTGATGAATTTGATGAATTTGATGAATTTGATGAATTTGATGAATTTGATGAATTTGATGAATTTGATGAATTTGATGAATTTGATGAATTTGATGAATTTGATGAATTTGATGAATTTGATGAATTTGATGAATTTGATGAATTTGATGAATTTGATGAATTTGATGAATTTGATGAATTTGATGAATTTGATGAATTTGATGAATTTGATGAATTTGATGAATTTGATGAATTTGATGAATTTGATGAATTTGATGAATTTGATGAATTTGATGAATTTGATGAATTTGATGAATTTGATGAATTTGATGAATTTGATGAATTTGATGAATTTGATGAATTTGATGAATTTGATGAATTTGATGAATTTGATGAATTTGATGAATTTGATGAATTTGATGAATTTGATGAATTTGATGAATTTGATGAATTTGATGAATTTGATGAATTTGATGAATTTGATGAATTTGATGAATTTGATGAATTTGATGAATTTGATGAATTTGATGAATTTGATGAATTTGATGAATTTGATGAATTTGATGAATTTGATGAATTTGATGAATTTGATGAATTTGATGAATTTGATGAATTTGATGAATTTGATGAATTTGATGAATTTGATGAATTTGATGAATTTGATGAATTTGATGAATTTGATGAATTTGATGAATTTGATGAATTTGATGAATTTGATGAATTTGATGAATTTGATGAATTTGATGAATTTGATGAATTTGATGAATTTGATGAATTTGATGAATTTGATGAATTTGATGAATTTGATGAATTTGATGAATTTGATGAATTTGATGAATTTGATGAATTTGATGAATTTGATGAATTTGATGAATTTGATGAATTTGATGAATTTGATGAATTTGATGAATTTGATGAATTTGATGAATTTGATGAATTTGATGAATTTGATGAATTTGATGAATTTGATGAATTTGATGAATTTGATGAATTTGATGAATTTGATGAATTTGATGAATTTGATGAATTTGATGAATTTGATGAATTTGATGAATTTGATGAATTTGATGAATTTGATGAATTTGATGAATTTGATGAATTTGATGAATTTGATGAATTTGATGAATTTGATGAATTTGATGAATTTGATGAATTTGATGAATTTGATGAATTTGATGAATTTGATGAATTTGATGAATTTGATGAATTTGATGAATTTGATGAATTTGATGAATTTGATGAATTTGATGAATTTGATGAATTTGATGAATTTGATGAATTTTGATGAATTTGATGAATTTGATGATTTATGAATTTCATAAATTTTATGAATTTGATGAAATTATGATTTTCTAATTTGATGAATTTGATGATTTATGTAATTTTATGAATTTGATGAATTTGATGAATTTGATGAATTTGATGAATTTGATGAATTTGATGAATTTGATGAATTTGATGAATTTGATGAATTTGATGAATTTGATGAATTTGATGAATTTGATGAATTTGATGAATTTGATGAATTTGATGAATTTGATGAATTTGATGAATTTGATGAATTTGATGAATTTGATGAATTTGATGAATTTGATGAATTCATCAAATTCATCAAATTCATCAAATTCATCAAATTCATCAAATTCATCAAATTCATCAAATTCATCAAATTCATCAAATTCATCAAATTCATCAAATTCATCAAATTCATCAAATTCATCAAATTCATCAAATTCATCAAATTCATCAAATTCATCAAATTCATCAAATTCATCAAATTCATCAAATTCATCAAATTCATCAAATTCATCAAATTCATCAAATTCATCAAATTCATCAAATTCATCAAATTCATCAAATTCATCAAATTCATCAAATTCATCAAATTCATCAAATTCATCAAATTCATCAAATTCATCAAATTCATCAAATTCATCAAATTCATCAAATTCATCAAATTCATCAAATTCATCAAATTCATCAAATTCATCAAATTCATCAAATTCATCAAATTCATCAAATTCATCAAATTCATCAAATTCATCAAATTCATCAAATTCATCAAATTCATCAAATTCATCAAATTCATCAAATTCATCAAATTCATCAAATTCATCAAATTCATCAAATTCATCAAATTCATCAAATTCATCAAATTCATCAAATTCATCAAATTCATCAAATTCATCAAATTCATCAAATTCATCAAATTCATCAAATTCATCAAATTCATCAAATTCATCAAATTCATCAAATTCATCAAATTCATCAAATTCATCAAATTCATCAAATTCATCAAATTCATCAAATTCATCAAATTCATCAAATTCATCAAATTCATCAAATTCATCAAATTCATCAAATTCATCAAATTCATCAAATTCATCAAATTCATCAAATTCATCAAATTCATCAAATTCATCAAATTCATCAAATTCATCAAATTCATCAAATTCATCAAATTCATCAAATTCATCAAATTCATCAAATTCATCAAATTCATCAAATTCATCAAATTCATCAAATTCATCAAATTCATCAAATTCATCAAATTCATCAAATTCATCAAATTCATCAAATTCATCAAATTCATCAAATTCATCAAATTCATCAAATTCATCAAATTCATCAAATTCATCAAATTCATCAAATTCATCAAATTCATCAAATTCATCAAATTCATCAAATTCATCAAATTCATCAAATTCATCAAATTCATCAAATTCATCAAATTCATCAAATTCATCAAATTCATCAAATTCATCAAATTCATCAAATTCATCAAATTCATCAAATTCATCAAATTCATCAAATTCATCAAATTCATCAAATTCATCAAATTCATCAAATTCATCAAATTCATCAAATTCATCAAATTCATCAAATTCATCAAATTCATCAAATTCATCAAATTCATCAAATTCATCAAATTCATCAAATTCATCAAATTCATCAAATTCATCAAATTCATCAAATTCATCAAATTCATCAAATTCATCAAATTCATCAAATTCATCAAATTCATCAAATTCATCAAATTCATCAAATTCATCAAATTCATCAAATTCATCAAATTCATCAAATTCATCAAATTCATCAAATTCATCAAATTCATCAAATTCATCAAATTCATCAAATTCATCAAATTCATCAAATTCATCAAATTCATCAAATTCATCAAATTCATCAAATTCATCAAATTCATCAAATTCATCAAATTCATCAAATTCATCAAATTCATCAAATTCATCAAATTCATCAAATTCATCAAATTCATCAAATTCATCAAATTCATCAAATTCATCAAATTCATCAAATTCATCAAATTCATCAAATTCATCAAATTCATCAAATTCATCAAATTCATCAAATTCATCAAATTCATCAAATTCATCAAATTCATCAAATTCATCAAATTCATCAAATTCATCAAATTCATCAAATTCATCAAATTCATCAAATTCATCAAATTCATCAAATTCATCAAATTCATCAAATTCATCAAATTCATCAAATTCATCAAATTCATCAAATTCATCAAATTCATCAAATTCATCAAATTCATCAAATTCATCAAATTCATCAAATTCATCAAATTCATCAAATTCATCAAATTCATCAAATTCATCAAATTCATCAAATTCATCAAATTCATCAAATTCATCAAATTCATCAAATTCATCAAATTCATCAAATTCATCAAATTCATCAAATTCATCAAATTCATCAAATTCATCAAATTCATCAAATTCATCAAATTCATCAAATTCATCAAATTCATCAAATTCATCAAATTCATCAAATTCATCAAATTCATCAAATTCATCAAATTCATCAAATTCATCAAATTCATCAAATTCATCAAATTCATCAAATTCATCAAATTCATCAAATTCATCAAATTCATCAAATTCATCAAATTCATCAAATTCATCAAATTCATCAAATTCATCAAATTCATCAAATTCATCAAATTCATCAAATTCATCAAATTCATCAAATTCATCAAATTCATCAAATTCATCAAATTCATCAAATTCATCAAATTCATCAAATTCATCAAATTCATCAAATTCATCAAATTCATCAAATTCATCAAATTCATCAAATTCATCAAATTCATCAAATTCATCAAATTCATCAAATTCATCAAATTCATCAAATTCATCAAATTCATCAAATTCATCAAATTCATCAAATTCATCAAATTCATCAAATTCATCAAATTCATCAAATTCATCAAATTCATCAAATTCATCAAATTCATCAAATTCATCAAATTCATCAAATTCATCAAATTCATCAAATTCATCAAATTCATCAAATTCATCAAATTCATCAAATTCATCAAATTCATCAAATTCATCAAATTCATCAAATTCATCAAATTCATCAAATTCATCAAATTCATCAAATTCATCAAATTCATCAAATTCATCAAATTCATCAAATTCATCAAATTCATCAAATTCATCAAATTCATCAAATTCATCAAATTCATCAAATTCATCAAATTCATCAAATTCATCAAATTCATCAAATTCATCAAATTCATCAAATTCATCAAATTCATCAAATTCATCAAATTCATCAAATTCATCAAATTCATCAAATTCATCAAATTCATCAAATTCATCAAATTCATCAAATTCATCAAATTCATCAAATTCATCAAATTCATCAAATTCATCAAATTCATCAAATTCATCAAATTCATCAAATTCATCAAATTCATCAAATTCATCAAATTCATCAAATTCATCAAATTCATCAAATTCATCAAATTCATCAAATTCATCAAATTCATCAAATTCATCAAATTCATCAAATTCATCAAATTCATCAAATTCATCAAATTCATCAAATTCATCAAATTCATCAAATTCATCAAATTCATCAAATTCATCAAATTCATCAAATTCATCAAATTCATCAAATTCATCAAATTCATCAAATTCATCAAATTCATCAAATTCATCAAATTCATCAAATTCATCAAATTCATCAAATTCATCAAATTCATCAAATTCATCAAATTCATCAAATTCATCAAATTCATCAAATTCATCAAATTCATCAAATTCATCAAATTCATCAAATTCATCAAATTCATCAAATTCATCAAATTCATCAAATTCATCAAATTCATCAAATTCATCAAATTCATCAAATTCATCAAATTCATCAAATTCATCAAATTCATCAAATTCATCAAATTCATCAAATTCATCAAATTCATCAAATTCATCAAATTCATCAAATTCATCAAATTCATCAAATTCATCAAATTCATCAAATTCATCAAATTCATCAAATTCATCAAATTCATCAAATTCATCAAATTCATCAAATTCATCAAATTCATCAAATTCATCAAATTCATCAAATTCATCAAATTCATCAAATTCATCAAATTCATCAAATTCATCAAATTCATCAAATTCATCAAATTCATCAAATTCATCAAATTCATCAAATTCATCAAATTCATCAAATTCATCAAATTCATCAAATTCATCAAATTCATCAAATTCATCAAATTCATCAAATTCATCAAATTCATCAAATTCATCAAATTCATCAAATTCATCAAATTCATCAAATTCATCAAATTCATCAAATTCATCAAATTCATCAAATTCATCAAATTCATCAAATTCATCAAATTCATCAAATTCATCAAATTCATCAAATTCATCAAATTCATCAAATTCATCAAATTCATCAAATTCATCAAATTCATCAAATTCATCAAATTCATCAAATTCATCAAATTCATCAAATTCATCAAATTCATCAAATTCATCAAATTCATCAAATTCATCAAATTCATCAAATTCATCAAATTCATAAATTCATCAAATTCATCAAATTCATCAAATTCATCAAATTCATCAAATTCATCAAATTCATCAAATTCATCAAATTCATCAAATTCATCAAATTCATCAAATTCATCAAATTCATCAAATTCATCAAATTCATCAAATTCATCAAATTCATCAAATTCATCAAATTCATCAAATTCATCAAATTCATCAAATTCATCAAATTCATCAAATTCATCAAATTCATCAAATTCATCAAATTCATCAAATTCATCAAATTCATCAAATTCATCAAATTCATCAAATTCATCAAATTCATCAAATTCATCAAATTCATCAAATTCATCAAATTCATCAAATTCATCAAATTCATCAAATTCATCAAATTCATCAAATTCATCAAATTCATCAAATTCATCAAATTCATCAAATTCATCAAATTCATCAAATTCATCAAATTCATCAAATTCATCAAATTCATCAAATTCATCAAATTCATCAAATTCATCAAATTCATCAAATTCATCAAATTCATCAAATTCATCAAATTCATCAAATTCATCAAATTCATCAAATTCATCAAATTCATCAAATTCATCAAATTCATCAAATTCATCAAATTCATCAAATTCATCAAATTCATCAAATTCATCAAATTCATCAAATTCATCAAATTCATCAAATTCATCAAATTCATCAAATTCATCAAATTCATCAAATTCATCAAATTCATCAAATTCATCAAATTCATCAAATTCATCAAATTCATCAAATTCATCAAATTCATCAAATTCATCAAATTCATCAAATTCATCAAATTCATCAAATTCATCAAATTCATCAAATTCATCAAATTCATCAAATTCATCAAATTCATCAAATTCATCAAATTCATCAAATTCATCAAATTCATCAAATTCATCAAATTCATCAAATTCATCAAATTCATCAAATTCATCAAATTCATCAAATTCATCAAATTCATCAAATTCATCAAATTCATCAAATTCATCAAATTCATCAAATTCATCAAATTCATCAAATTCATCAAATTCATCAAATTCATCAAATTCATCAAATTCATCAAATTCATCAAATTCATCAAATTCATCAAATTCATCAAATTCATCAAATTCATCAAATTCATCAAATTCATCAAATTCATCAAATTCATCAAATTCATCAAATTCATCAAATTCATCAAATTCATCAAATTCATCAAATTCATCAAATTCATCAAATTCATCAAATTCATCAAATTCATCAAATTCATCAAATTCATCAAATTCATCAAATTCATCAAATTCATCAAATTCATCAAATTCATCAAATTCATCAAATTCATCAAATTCATCAAATTCATCAAATTCATCAAATTCATCAAATTCATCAAATTCATCAAATTCATCAAATTCATCAAATTCATCAAATTCATCAAATTCATCAAATTCATCAAATTCATCAAATTCATCAAATTCATCAAATTCATCAAATTCATCAAATTCATCAAATTCATCAAATTCATCAAATTCATCAAATTCATCAAATTCATCAAATTCATCAAATTCATCAAATTCATCAAATTCATCAAATTCATCAAATTCATCAAATTCATCAAATTCATCAAATTCATCAAATTCATCAAATTCATCAAATTCATCAAATTCATCAAATTCATCAAATTCATCAAATTCATCAAATTCATCAAATTCATCAAATTCATCAAATTCATCAAATTCATCAAATTCATCAAATTCATCAAATTCATCAAATTCATCAAATTCATCAAATTCATCAAATTCATCAAATTCATCAAATTCATCAAATTCATCAAATTCATCAAATTCATCAAATTCATCAAA
Source organism: Chymomyza procnemis (assembly GCA_035046065.1). Classification (NCBI taxonomy): domain Eukaryota; kingdom Metazoa; phylum Arthropoda; class Insecta; order Diptera; family Drosophilidae; genus Chymomyza; species Chymomyza procnemis. The sequence goes on along the minus strand of JAWNOJ010000023.1, from coordinate 45,253 downwards.
TTCATCAAATTCATCAAATTCATCAAATTCATCAAATTCATCAAATTCATCAAATTCATCAAATTCATCAAATTCATCAAATTCATCAAATTCATCAAATTCATCAAATTCATCAAATTCATCAAATTCATCAAATTCATCAAATTCATCAAATTCATCAAATTCATCAAATTCATCAAATTCATCAAATTCATCAAATTCATCAAATTCATCAAATTCATCAAATTCATCAAATTCATCAAATTCATCAAATTCATCAAATTCATCAAATTCATCAAATTCATCAAATTCATCAAATTCATCAAATTCATCAAATTCATCAAATTCATCAAATTCATCAAATTCATCAAATTCATCAAATTCATAGGAGTCTCGCCTTGACTGCTGCAGCGAACAGACGTGTCGAGCTGTACGCACCATAAATTCAAAAAATTTCTTCGGGTCGCATTGCACTTTCGCTTCGTATCGTGTCTAAGACAAATTGAGTCGTGTCGTCCTGTGATTGGCTGCCCTACTGGATGGGTTGGCTTGGCAACAGTGAACGTGTTAAATTTTTATAACTATGAACTATAAAAATCTTACTCACACACAATTTAGCAATAGATTGACTGATAGTGAGGAAACTGCAAAACAATTAATAAGTTCAAGTGAAAAATTCCGCGAGGAATTTGCACGGCTGAAAAAATGTGCCATGGGCAGCGAACACTATACGCATCTATGCAAAAAACGCAAGTACTCATAGAAGCATTACGCATACTTTGAATATATATAATATACAATAATACTACACATACCAACTACAGGAAGACAAGCCCTTCAAATTCCTAGTTAGAGGATTAAATCACTCAACTCTGAATCATGAAATAAGATCCATTCTAAAAAATCTAGGTCATGAGGTGCTAAACATTTATAACCCTAAAAACAACCTGAACCTTTTCTTCATCGATATAGTGGTTGCTCCAACAAACAAGGATGTGTTCAAAATCACACACTTTGGGAACCAAAAAGTACAAATTGAGCCAAGGAGGAAACGTTTAGAAGTATCTCATTGTTCCAGATGCCAAGAGTATGGACACACAGGTGGATACTAAAGGAAAAAGCACAGATGCATTAAATGTGGCGCTGAACATCGATCGAAGGATTGTACCAGACCAGATGAAGCTATGGCAACGTGTGCTCACTGCGGAGGGGACCACCCAGCAAACTACAAGGGATGCCTGTGGTATCAGCAATTCCTTAAAAGAAGCGGAGTTGCTAATAAAAATAGTAATGATCGGCGGCGAAAATCTCCTTGTAGAAATAACATGCAAATTTCAAATGGCACACAAAAACTAACTGGACCTCAGCATACACTGATTAGATCAAACCAAGAACAAAACTCGCAGCTACAATCTCAAAGACAGCTAAACACAGTTCAACCCGGAATACGATATGCCGATATGGCAAGGCAAGATGTATGCACGAATGCACAAAGCGATAAACGTCAAAAACAAGCACCAAGCCATCACTGTGATGAAGGAAACAACATTGACTTGATGACTTCTATAAAAGAGATGAGCAAGGCAATTACGAATCTAACTGAACTGCAATCTAGGCTCCTCACAACACAGGTACAGATTTTAAATCTTCTAACAACACTTCTCTCAAAATGAATCCTCTAAAAATGTTGATATGGAATGCCAATGGCTATTCCAATAAAGCTGCTGAGGTAGAACTTTTCGCTTACAGTCAAAATATAGACATAATCCTTCTTAGTGAGACGCGAATGCGCAACAATGCAACCCCACAGCTATTTGGATATGAGTCCTATCCTGCCAATGTTATGTAGAATAATAGAAGTACTAGTTAAAAAGGGACTGGCCCATTTCCCGCAGCCTACCTTAGTTAGTAACAATTCCCAATATTGGGAAGCTGAATGTGGGTGCAGTATATTTCCACCCAAATCAAAGAACGCAGGACGCAGACTACAATGACATCTTCGACAGTCTGGGATCCAAATTCATAGTTGGCGGTGACTGGAATGCAAGGCATTGGCTTTGGGGAGATTCTACACTCGATGAAATAAGTTAGCTAGATGTATTGCATCCGGCAATCAAAAAATGCTAGCTACTGGATCCCCAACTAGGGATGGCAATAGAGGAAGTCCCACATGCATTGACTTTGCACTCTATTAAGGCATTGCAGACAGTAAAATAAATATTAAAGATTCCTGGGATATTCATAGCGATCACGTAGCACTCTTGGTTACTATCGGTACTAACTGCATACACAATCCACGTTTACTATCCAGAAAGGTTAATATTAGAAAGTTTCAACATAAACTTGACAACAGCATACACCTTAATATGGATCTAAACTCGGGCGAAGATATTGAGGATGCAATATATCTTCTAAATAAAAAAATCCACGACGCGGCAGCTCAGTCCAATTTTGAGGAGTGCATGCAGAGACCAGCCACCCTGTATACTTCAAATAGGGAAATAAATGACCTTATAATACTTAAAAAAAGACATAGACGGCGGTATATAAATACGCACGACCCGGCAGATAAAGCAGCATGGCAGACAACGAAACGGTTGCTTAGAATAGCTCTCAATAGCCAGAGAACAGCCTTCTTTGAAAATACAGTTTTTTCCAGCTCAGTGGAAGATTGCACGCATTATCATGATACACAAACCAGGTAAACCGGAACAGAACCCTGATTCCTACCGGCCGATCAGTTTGTTGCCATCATTATCTAAAGTTTGGGAAAAATTGTTAGTGACTCGGATCGCAAATCTTGGCAACTCAAGCCTAATACCAGACCACCAATTTGGCTTCAGAAATGGACATGGCACCATAGAGCAAATCCATAGAGTTGTCAACCATATACTGGTTGCATTTGACAATAAGGAATACTGCAATGGAGTATTTGTTGATGTCAAGCAAGCATTTGACAGAGTGTGGCATGTTAGCCTGCTTGTCAAAATTAAAAGAAGCCTTCCAGCCTCTTATTACGCGATGCTCAAGTCATATTTGGATAACAGGCAATTTGAAGTGCAAGTTGGATCGGCGATCTCCAATACACACGTGGCAGCTGCAGGTGTGCCTCAAGGAAGCGTGCTTGGTCCGCTCCTATATTCAGTGTATACTGCTGATATCCCTTTACCCGGCCAAGTAGCATGGATGTTAAATAATAAGTCTCTGCTTGCCTCCTATGCAGACGACGTCTGCATGTTTTATTCCTCATCGTGTGAGTATGAAGCTGCAGATGCTGTGCAAGAATATCTCCATCTTCTTGAGAGCTGGGCACCGAGATGGAATATTATGCTGAACGAAGTGAAGTGCATCAATGTTTGCTACACTTTGAGAAGAAGCGTGCCACCTAACGTTTGGCTAAATGGCAAAGTGTTAGAAATCGCCCAAGAAGCAAAGTATCTGGGAGTCATCTTAGACAAGCGGCTAACCTTCAAGCCTCATATACAGGCCATTCTTAAAGTCTGCAGATATAAAGCGGCCAGACTTAACTGGGTCTTAAACAAAAACAGCAGACTGCCTTTAAGGTGCAAGCGGGCACTTTACAATGCCTTTATAGTGCCCTCCTGGAAGTATGGTGCACAAATATGGGCGATGGCCGCAGCCTCAAACAGAAAAAAAATACAAACTTTCCAAAACAAATTCATCAGACTCATAACTGGATGCGAATGGTATATTCGAGGTGAAGCTCTACATCGGGACCTAAACCTGGTAATGGTAGAAGAGCAAATCAACCAGCACACTAGCCGATACAACAACAGGCTGCGTGCGCATTCAAATGCTCTAGCTGCGTCTTTGGCGACGACCCGAACGGTACGAAGGCTAAAAAGGAGGCAATACCTGAATGTACTTTCTTCTTAAAACTTAATCAATGTCCTATTTTTCCATTTACTACTTTTGTATATATGTAAATATAATATTAGATATTAATTTATTGGAGTAGTATTATGTAAGCCATTAGCAATGTTAAGGTTAATTATAATAAGTGATTCTTTGCTTAACAAATAACAAATAAAAAAAAATAAAATTCATAAATTCATAAAATTTATTGTTTAATTTATTTTTAATTAAAATAAGAGCATTTGTAAAGGGAATTAAATAATAACAATAATTTAATTCTCTTTGGCGCTAGACTTAGGTAGCAAAGTCAATTGACTTCACATCTTGTGGCTCGTCCAAATATTACCATCATGGCACACGATCTAGTGCTTCTGTCTGCTCCTTTTGATTTCATTTATTATTATTATTTTTATGTATTTAATAAATTAATACGAATTACGCATTATTTATATTGTTATTTAGTTAATTTGTTATTTAGCTAATTTAGTTTATTTGAAAGTGAGTTTTGGACGTTATTCTTCGATTCCTGAGTTGATTCATATTCTAAAATGTTGGGTGTAAAAGTCGATGGCTGGTTATTTTTGTTGTGTTCATTTGTTTGTGTCTTGGTTTCGATTTTTCCTTCTGCCTTTGTGATGTCGGTCTATGATATTGTACCTGTTTCGTGTTTGTTGTTGTGATTATTTTTATTGTCTATTTTGTAAATTTTAATTACTATTATTTCTTGTTGTTTTTGGTATATGGGGCATTTTTTGTCGACGGCTAAGTGGGTATTGTAAGAAAGTTTGTTGTATTTACAATTTATTCAGTTGGTGCCATTCGCTCAGACTTCTTTTTCTCCATTTTTGGTATGTTTTTTATTGCAGCAAATAGTGCATATTATATCGTTTGTGCATACTTTAAAAGTGTGTCCAAATCTTAGGCAGTTGTTACAGCGGAGTGGTGAGGGAATGTATGGACGAATATTTGGTTTTTCGTTACCGATGTGATGAATTCTGGTAATGTGGTGAAAACACATGTAAGGCTTTGCAGTCCAGTTTCGTGGACGTTTCCATGTACTTTTTTTAATATTTTTATTTTACGGCGGTAACGGTTTGGCTCTCGGGTTCGAATTGGATCTCTTTCTCACTTCTGTTGCGTAGTTCGTTAGAATATAGAACACCCGTGTAGTAACTAAGTGTAAGATGCTCCGATACAATTATATGGATATTGTCGGTGAAGTGTGTCATTTTTAATAGTTTGTGAGCTTGTTGCAGGTTCTTAGTTCTATTAACATGTCGCCGCTACGGAGTTTTTTGCAGTTGTTCACTTCTCCTCCACAATTGTAGTACATTTTTTTTATTTCAGATAATGAGAAGTAAAATTGTTTTTTTTTGTCGTTTCGGGAATTATATTTAGGTGCAAGTGAGATCAATGTTTTAACTTGGTTTTGGGCTAAAAGCTTTACCCTACTATCCGTATGGGGGATAGGAGGATCTCCCTCTCTTATTTTAAATAGGTTTTTATGTGCCATTTTTTTGTTTTCTTGTATGTGAACATGGATTTTAAATCAACGAAATCCGTGTCGTAACCAAATCTGTGTAGGTATGCTCCGAAGCAGCCATGACCTGGGAGTAATTGCATTACCCTCGTCTAGATCTCTGGTATAAGGCAGCCTTTCCGGGACCTGTTCCACCTCTCTTGCCAATTGTTAAAGTTGCCAGTCATGGATTCGCATATAGCGTTCGACATTCCGACGCCAGATCCTGAAGTGAGAACATGCTGAACAGGTCTAGGGCTGCATCATCTAAGATTATTCTGATTGCACTACAGCCTCGTATAGCACACAGACAATATGTTGGCAATACTTTACGGCTAAACAACGCAACGGGAAGTTTTTGGCCCACACTGCGGCAGCGTCCAAAATGATGGACCGTATGACGCTCATTAGGTGGCATCTACTTTCTTGTTTCGGTCCTCGGGTATTCAGCATTATCCTCGAGAGGGACCTAGATGAATATGCTGCCTTTACCTGGATGGACAAGTGCTCTCGAAAACATAGACTGATGTCAACCACGACTCCTAGGCATTTAATAGCGATTTATTCGCCGCCAACCTGGATATGGGCAGTCCCAACTTTTTTTCCGACTGCTGATAAGCACTGCTTCTCTTTTCGAGGGTGCTAGTTTTAGTCCTGCTGCAGATAGTCAGGATTGTAGGATTGTACCAATATTGGTAGTGTTGAAAATTGCTTCTACGTCAGCTAAGTGTTTGCCTACTGGTACCACCGCAATATCATCAGCAAGCACGATGAGATGAATTCCTAGGAAGTGGAATCCAAAGTACACCGTCGGACTCAGATGGCAGTGGCAGTGGGCCCAATACAGAGCCCCTGGGACACCTGCAGAAACACTGAGGGATTTGACTCCGTCTTCAGTGTCGTAGAGTAGGGTGCGATTTCTGAAGAAGCTACAGGCCACTCTAAGCGGGTGTTGCGGGATGCCAAAGGATTCCATGGAACTCAAAATATTGCACCACCTCGCTGAGTTGAACGCAGTTTTAAAATACAGTGTTGCAACTAGACAATACTGTTTGTTCCCTCTCTGCACCTATTGCCATCGATGGCCTCGGCGGCAATACCAACCACCTTGCGTCCAGGAGACATATTGGTCTGTACGCCGATGGGTCGTCTGGGGGCTTTCCTGGTTTGAGAATGAGGACAAGGTTTTGCGTCTTCCAGCAGCCGGGGAATACTCCTTCAATTAGGCAGGTGTTAAAAAGATCTGCCCTATTTGGCTTTCTGTCAGGGCCAAGTATTTTTGAAGATTTGAGCCCGCTGTTGACGACTTCTTCTGGTGATAATTGATTGGAGTTTGCATCGGTGGGTCCAGGGAGTTTTTCCTGCACAGATCCGCTTCACAATGGTTTAGTAAGCCCTCCACCACGGATCGGAATCGGCTGAGTCGCATAGCTTTAGAAAACAATTCTTTTTGGTGCCCCGGATAACCTTTTTTAGCCTTTTCCCATCATTTTATATGCCAGCTTTTTCTCTTTAAATCTTGGAGTACCTTTCTTCAGCGATTGTGTCGTTCCACCAGTACGTGGGCGAATGATGTAGACGAAACGCTTTTCGATGCAGCATACTCACATCACAGGCTAGTTGTAAGCTGGCTGTCATTTACATTGCTCGTTCATAAGCGCTCCCATGGGAAGTAAGATGACGGATGCTGTTCGTAAAAGCTTGTGAATTGAGGGTATCTACTCTGTATGATCTTATTACGCCTCTGTCCGCATTGTTTCGTGCTCGGCCGCCAAAAGGACAAATTATTGCATGATGGTCGCTGGCAGTATAGTCGGTCCCTAGCATCCAGGTGGAGGAGTTAGCCAATCTCGAACTTATAAAAGTAAGGTGAACTGAAAACCAGATTTCAGGAAGACGACATCAAGGGAAGCAAGCACTTCCAATAGTATCCTCCCTCTGGCGTTGGTAATTTGAAAACCCCGTTTGTTTTGTCTTGGCGTCTTTTGCGATTTCTTCTATTGCCTGCGTAACAGCAGCTAGGCTAAGACTAGGCGGTAGGTAGCAGCTGTAGATTTCCAACTATTGTAGGGTTCGCTTAGTAGAGCCAAGTCTGTAATGTTTTCCCGGACATAATGTCCCAAAAGGGCTTTTGTCGCTAGGCATTGATTAAGGTTCAGCCTCAGTAACTTCATAACGTTGGTTTTCCCATGGTTTCCCTGTAGGCTGGGCACTTAAAGTAGTCTTGGCAGATCAAACACTTAGTTGGTAGCGTACATCCTTTGAATAATGAATGAATGTTCTTGTTCCCCATAGTTGAAGCAGGCTCCTCTCATATCCAATTGACTGGTGCAGTTGGCTGCCATGTGGCCGTAGTCCATGCAATTAAAGCAGCGTTTGGTTAAAACACGCTTCATATGCGGCAGACTAACCATCCTTTACGAACTTTGTTGCATTGCTTTCCCTCTGTCTTTTTAGATTGCCTGTTAACTTAGGCTCAGCCAGGCCATTTGCTGTTTGTACACTTGACATTTGTGTTCCTCTATCGCTAGTACTTGATTGCTCAGCTGCGATCTTATGCAGCCTGATCATTTTTTCCAGTTCGTCCCGCATCAGTCTATTGATATGGTTCTGGCTTTTAAACAAGGAAGAGAGACCACTAAGAGGAGTCATGGCTTGCTCTTTTTGCTGAAAAGGACGTGTCCCCGACAGTGCTGACCGGGACTGGAGTGGTGCACCCTGTTTGCAATCTCTTCGTGGTTGCGCTGGGTGAAGAAGCGACAACGCTGTGCGCAATGACTACGAAGACGACGGCAACGGCGGCGAAATAGGTATATATGTATGTACATATGTATACGTGCACTTGTAGATAACTCTTTATTTTTGTGTGTGTATGCTGCAATTGAGTTTTATCTTTGCATAGCACATCTGATCGGCACTAAATGTAATTAGTTTCATAATTTTGTTTTAATTTTCTGTTTTAATTAACTTAAATCGTAACTATGGCTTTTATTTTGTTTTATGAGATCACCAAATATTGGACTAACAAGCCTTTTTATTGGTCTTTAATTAAAAGAATAATTTAATTTTAAGGTTATTTTTAATGTTTAAGTTTTCGACGACTTAAACCATATTAGTTTAAAAGGCCGGGGAATTGTGGTGACTCAGCTGGACGCGACGGATGTGCAGCGAGAACTAATTCCATGTCCGAAGTTATATGCAATCTTTGATTGGATATAGGCGGCGTCTTTGCTTATTGCGCTGGGTTTCCGTTCATAACTAAACAATTACATTAATTACATAAATTACTTTTAAGTCTTAATTGAGAAGTAAAATAAATTATTTAAATATATATAGGGCATATTTTTATATACCATCAAAAATTAAAATATTTAATACTGTAAATTACTTAAATTTATTTTGTTGTACTGATGATGTACGTGAGTTCTGCCCTTTCGCTCAATACATTACAACATTCATAAAAAATTTAATCAAATTTGTGATTTTTAATATTAAGTACATAAAACAGATTAAAACACATTTTTTACAAATAATCAAGGTTTTTTCGCTAAGGTGAAAACTTTTTCATATAATTTAAATATAATATAATATACATTTTTCTTCAGTAGATTTACTACACTAGCCTTTGATTACGAAAACATTTCAGATACTCCTTAATTCTTATATTTCGAACATGCGCATAAAAATTATCTTTAAATAAAAAGTATGGTGGCCATAACTTGTTTCTAATAATAGGTATATAAAGACGAAGTCGTTTTCCTTCAAAGCTGTATCGTCGTTTATAGCTCTTAGACTTATCTTTCCAGCTTATTTTACTAATTTCCTTACGTAAAAGAGCACTTAACTTCGGATGCAAAAAGAAATTTAAAGTTCTGAAAGTAAATAAGAATTTTATTGAAAATTGTAGTAATATGAATTGTCTATTTTATCATTACTTACTCATCAAAACGAGATTTCATTTGTCTAAATCTCAGCTTTTGAAACGGTAAAACAATTTTAGATATTTGAGCGAAGCTTGCAATTTGTTTGGGAATCTTCACGTATATCCTAAAACGAATTAAAAAATAACAATTCAAATAATATCTGCCGAGCACATAAAGTGACTGACATTTTAAAGTGAATTCAACCATTGATTTTTTTATACCCGTTTTTCACTCTATTCAGAAATGTTAAATTTTCTTTGGCTCTACGCAAGAAACAACTCCCACCGAGGGCAACACCACCCACAGATCAACAGCCAAAGTCGGATGTCAATAAACTGATTTCCCATTACCATTAGCATCGAACTATAATCAGCCTATAATAAGTAGCACAAACCCAGCACAACAAATCAAACAGTCTACTCTGTTTTGGACATGAGGAGAATGGTGACTGTCCAACCTGTGAGAGAGGTATCCAAGAAAATGCTCAACACATCTTATTGCTGCAGTCTCACTGTCGACTGAAACTTTGGTACCAATGATGCTAGACAGTGAACCTCTCTGGAGCAGGAAATGCGCGTGGTTTCAATCCCGGAGTCTTTACTGCCGAGATGAGAATGGAAATATGGTTACAAAAATACAGGGATTATTTTTTTAAGCTGCTACTAGCCAACGATGTGACAAATCTCGCCATTTGAAAAATGGACCCACACAAACAATCGAAGAAAATGGGATGTCACTCCACCTAGCCAAAATGAATAAAAGTCCCTATAATGCGACATAAAAACAAAAAGCAGCCGGTGCTGATAGACTGTCTGCAGAGTTATTTAAGGCTGGTGACTACGAGCTGTTAAGGTGCATGCATCAGCTCCTCTGCAAAGTCTTCTAGCTGTTCTCGCAATGTGGATGCCATCCTTGCAGACAGTTTGTTGTCCCTCAGTAGGTGCAGATTTAGGGGGCCCTCTACGGTGGGGGCTTTTGGAAGCGATCCTTGAATGGTTGCAGTTCAACTTTATTGAAAGTTGTCCAATGACCAGCTCGTGATCGCTATCTATAGATGCTGATTTATTCCACACGATGAGCAACGACTGCCTCCATTTTCTGTTGATGTGACATATTCTCGATCTAGTGTTTGTACTTGGAAATGTTCATGTGTATTTATGGACTTTTTTGTGTGGAAACAACGTGCCACCTTGAAACACATACATACGACATCTTAGCAGAGGACATAGATTACCTAAGACAGCAACACAAGAGACATTTCGAGGAGATATCATGTTGGAATAATAGGAGACAGTCGTAAGGTTGACAAGAATCAGAAGCTTTACTGTACTTAATTGATAGCACTGTCATTAGGAGTTGGAGTTTACATACCAAATCTTTTATATTGCACTTGGGTTAAGAATTAATGTGATGATTTTTTGAATTTTTTTTTATAAGCGCTCTACTTACATTGCACTTATTAGTTTGGGAAAGTTTTCCATTTCCGTTTTGAAACTATCACTTTTCATTTGACTTGGTGATTTTATGTCTTCAACATAAAGGGTTAAATTCCCTTTGCATATTTTGTATAGTGGTGACAATTGTTCGTCGGAAGAAAATTCAAATCCTATGAATAAAAACTTTAAAGTTAATAAAAAACCTATTTATTACAAACAAACCTGTATTTTTCAGTGATTCGTCCAAACACTCTACGAAATTAATATCGTACGATTTGGGGCAATGACATTTTATATGCTGCACAAGCGTATCGAGCCATATTTGAAAAGTACATCGAAGCGTGCTCAGATAGTTCCAAAAGAACTGTATTGGTTTACTAGAAAAAGAATACATTATTTAAAATAACTGAGTACACTAATTAACTGAGTAAATTAATGTAAAATTAGTAACAATATGGAGACTTAATATTAAAATTGCTACGGTATAAAGTTAAAAAACGCTTTATCAAGATTGTTTACTCAAGAGCAGTGGTCGGTCTGGATGGCTACATCCAGCAGACGGGCAGTCTGCTCATTTGTATATAGATATCAATTCAATTTTGGTGTTATACAAAAAACTTCCAGTTTATTAATTAAATTTCTCTAACATACGAGAAATTATTGTTATTGAGCTTAGTGTACAAAATATTATAGAGATTATCTCTTTTGCAGCTTTACAACTAAAATATAATAATTATATAGTGAAAGTGCTTGGAATATGAAGATATTAATTAAGGCAAAAAGTTAATAAATAAAAACCGCTAAAAGGAATAAAACGAATGACTTAAAACTAAGATAGTGGATTATTTATGTTTATAATATTTAATCATGAAAACATCGAAAAATAAACGGTAGTTTAAAAATCCTTTTTAAATAATTTCTTTGTAAATTTCCATTGGTATTCAGCAAAAATTATATACTAGCAGGAATATGGAAATTAAATAGCATTTTGCTATCCAAATAAATACCCAGATATTTTATAATTCTTGCCCATCGAATTACATGTTGCTATACATAATGTTGCTCACAGGCAGCAGCTGTCAATCTATACATGATGCCTTGTACTGTATACGTATTATTATATCCAACACTCCTTCTCAACACATTATATTCTTTTACAATTATAAGCAAGTCTTATATGATACTTTATGTCAATCTATTTGCTCCATGCATGGAACCTGGGATGCCCAAGAGTCTGATCTGCCAAAAGAAAGGTAACTATCAAACGAATGACATACAGACAGATGTGGAAAGGGAACAACAAGTGCATGAATATGACACGCTAAATGAATTTGAAATGACGTTGGATGAATATTGCAATGGGACTGTTGAGTATGCGGACAATGATGGACAGGGGGACACAGAGCTGAATTTTTTAGATTAGAAGACTCCTCACTCCCATACTTCGAGTGTAGGATGAGGGGAGGACGAACACTTAAAATTTTAATAGACACAAGAAATATAGACAAATAGACAAAAAACTGACCTACACAACCAACGTGAAGGCAGAAATTTGTACAACCTCAGATACACCGGTGTACTCAAAATTCTATCAACATCCCAAAGATGAGGTGAATAAACAACTAGCCGAGCTATTGAATGATGGCATTATTCGACCATCACGATCGCCGTACAATTCACCTGTGTGGATTGTACCAAAAAATATAGAATGGTGATCGACTACCGGAAGTTGAATAAGGTTACGATCGCAGACCTCTCCCAGAAATAAATGAAGTTCTAAACCAACTTGGTGACAACAAAGTATTTTCAGTGCTCGATCTCAAAAGCGGATTTCACCAAATCCCATTGAAGGATTCCGATATCGAAAAAACCGCCTTCTCCGTTAACAACGGAAAATATACTCATATTTTACACGACTCCCATTCGGTTTGAAAAATGCGCCTGCAATATTCCAGCGCGCACTGCACGACATCCTTCACGACCACATCGGCAAAATATGCTTCATCTATATAGATGATTTCATCATATTTAGCAAAGATGATAAATCGCAATATAGAAATGTCGAGAAAATCTTCAGAACCTTGCAACAAGCCAATATGAAATTTCAGTTGGATAAATGCGAGTTTATGAAGAAAAGAGTTGAGTTCCTTGGCTTCGTCGTGTCTGATAAAGGCATTGAGACTAATTCCACTAAGGTGGAGGCCATAGCAAATTTTCCATGCCCAAGAACACTCAAAGATCTAAGATCTTTTTTGGGACTTTCTGGCTATTATAGGAGGTTCATACAGAACTACGCTAAATTGGCAAAGCCACTTAGCTCTCTTTTAAGAGGGGAGGATGGACGCATTTCAAAAAATTGTCGTCAAAAAAATCCATAAGTCTCGATGAAGAAGCACTGGATGCCTTCAGAAAATTGAAGAGCAGCCTGATTTCTAACGATGTTGTCCTCCATTGTCCGGACTTCCGGACAACAGATGCTTCTAACTTCGCAGTGGGAGCTGTTCTCTCCCAAGATAATAGACCCATCTCATTCTTATCGAGAACCCTCTCAAAGGGTGAAGAGAATTATGCCACTAATGAAAAGGAAATGTTGGCTATAATCTGGGCCCTAAAAAAGCTCAAAAATTACCTGTACGGTAAATCAAAGGTGAAAATATTCACCGATCACCAGCCTTTGACAATTCCCTAAGTGACTGGAATGGTAATGCCAGAATAAAAAGATGGAAAGCTTATTTGGAAGAATACAACTATGAGATATCCTATAAGCCAGGAAAAGAAAATACGGTGGCTGATGCCTTGTCCAGGGGCCCAATAACCAATCAAATACACTCGGTGACTTCGACCCAGCACAGCGCTGACATCTCGAGTCACAACCTGATATAGAGTGTAGAAGCCCCAAATAATGTTTTTAAAAACCAGATATTCTTGTGCGAGGCTGAAACGAGCGCTTACCGATTCAATATTCCATTCCCAACATACCACAGACACGAAATAACACAACGACAATACACGACTGACGAACTCTTGTCCATCCTAAAGAAATATCTAAACCCTTCCGTGATCAACTGAATCCATGCGTCCGAAAAAACAATGCGGAAGATCCAACTTCTTTACCCCAAACATTTCCAGAACTATAAAATTAGATTCAATTGCAATGCCCTAGAGAATAGAATCCAGTTGTCCGAGAGTGCATTTCCCGAAAATGAAACAAAGGATTGAAGCACTGGTCAAACAATGTGGGATATGTAAGGCGGCAAAATATAATAGACATCCGCCTAACCCAGAGTTGAAGAAAACACCCTTACCAGAGTACCCAGGACACACAATACACATAGACATTTACTCGACGGAACGACACTTAGTACTGACAGCAATAGACAAATTCTCAAAATTCGCGCAAGGTAGAATTATCAAATCCAGGGCCATAGAAGACATACGAACGCCACTACGAGACATTCTGTTTTACTTTGGAGTACCAAAGATGGTTGTGATGGATAATGAAAAATCCCTAAATTCCGCGTCTGTCAAATTCATGTTGACCGACCAACTCGGAATAAAAATCTACCAAGCACCCCCTTATAAAAGCACAGTCAACGGACAGATAGAAAGATTTCACTCCACACTCTCTGAAATAATGAGATCTTAAAGGTGATGGAATTCATAGGAGTTTCGAAGAACTCTTAGATAGGGCTGTTTATGAGTATAACTACTCTATACACTCGGTCACGGGAAAACGACCGTTGCAGGTGTTTTTTTGCAAGAAAGGAGGCTACTTCACCAGAGAAATACGAACAGGCTAGACAGGACAACCTGAACAAACTAAAGAAGAAACAGACGGACGACACACAATATCATAATCAGAACAGGAATCCCAATAAAAAATTATAAAGAGGGAGACGAAGTTTACATCAAGATCAATACCCGACTAGGCTCTAAGTTATCCAATAGATTTAAGAAAGAAATAGTTAAGGAAGATCTTCATACCAAGATACTTACCAAATCAGGAAGAATAGTCCACAAAAGTAATCTAAAGAATTCTTGATTGGTTACAGATGGTGGACAATGATCGCGACGACCATGGGTTCGGTCGAATTAACTATAGAATTACAAGATCAGATTAGTTTTAGCAAGGAGATAGTCATCAATATGAAATATGCAATTCAATGGGCGAGACTTAATATCGTCAACACCATCTTGCTGAGTGAGGTTGAACTCAACGAGATTAACCTTTAGATCCAAAACAATGGAATGCCGCCATCCATGACTATGGAGGAGGTATTGGAATTTTTAGATGTTTCTATTTTGCATAATGGAACAACACTATTATATGTTGTAAAAATCCCTAATTTAAAAATAGAGGAAGATCAAAACATTTTGTTAAAACCCGTAATTAAAAATAATGTCATAATTAACTTGCCAGCTAGCGAAATATTTAAACACGAAAATGAAATAAGTTGAAAATCTGTAATAGAAATAATCTTATTAATTTAAGCCAGGATAAATGTTTACCTAACTTACTCAATGGAAAGCAGTCACTGTGCGAGTTCTCAAATGCAGACCACATACCGAAATTGGAAGAAGTGAAAAATGGGCTAATCCTGCTGAACGGGGTCAACTAGAGTTTGAAGTGGCGAAATGAAAGCGACCCATTGAAAGGCACCTATCTGATTAGCTTCTGGAATGAGACCGTCTACATCAACAACAGGGCTTTCAGCAATTCAGAGTCAATTGCAATAAAACCAGAGGCACCACTGATACAATTAACACCCACAGAAGTGGAACGCATCAAAATCTTATCACGGAAGTCACTTGAACAACTCCATATAAAAATACATTGAAGTTGCAGAAGATACAGTCCCACTCTACTATAAATCTGGTGGCATCTTCCTTTATGTTTGCTCACTATAATTTGGTGCAAGGGCAAGAAGAAGAGGGTCATTCTACAGTTCGACAACAACATAGAGCCAGTGGTTGAACCACCCCGAAACCACCGCATATTGCCGCACAACCCACAGAGATCCGCTTCAACGGCATCCCATTCTTTTGATGGCCACTTGGGGACAAGTGTCAATTAAGGGGGGAGGAGTTAAAGAACACAACGTAGAATTTCAATGCACCTCTCTGCTGACGCCCGCTGCCGACGCCGCTGCAAGAGATCGACAGTGCATTGCTAGGGAACGTAGGGAAAATTACAATATTGTAACATTAGTCTAAAATCAACCTTCAAATAAAGTGGTTGAAAAAAAAAATCCAGCCTCAAGTTTTATTTGATTGTTTTTTTTCGTTAAATTAACTTATATACTGACGTAAGTAAATCCTTTGACTCTGTAAATCATAGCCTTATCCTTTTTAAACTCTCACGTTTGAGTTTTTCTATCAATCCGAGTTCAGAAGGTAATTTTTAAAGGCTGGGAATCTAAAGAAATTAAAGTCACATCAGGGGTACCACATGGTAGTCATTTAGGTCCTCTGCTTTTTAACTTATTTCTGAACGATCTTCAATAAGTCATCTCCCATTCTCGCATCCTCATGTATGAAGATGACAAACTTTGCATGACCTACAATGATACCAGTAAAAACCTACTTCTACAAAATGATTTTGAAAGCATGCAGCTATGGTGCATGAGAAACACGCTGTCTCGTAACGTATCAAAATGCAATGTTATGACGTTTTATCGTGTTCCACATTTTGCTACCTACTCTTTAGGCACTTTTACATAAAAACGCATCCATAGCGTGTCCGACCTCGATGTTTTGTTCGATCACAAACTTAAGTTTAACGAACAAATCTATAATATTGTGAATAAAGCTAGAGGGTTTCTTGTATTGATTAAACGATGGACAAAAGAATAAAATGATCCGTATACTACAACACTGCTGTACGTTTCGCTTGTCCGTCCAATTTTGGAAAATTGCTCCTGCATTTGAAACCCTGTTGGTATAGATTAACACTATCAAGAGTTGATTGAGTCTGTTCAAGAACATTTTTTAATATTTGCTCTTCGGGGATTAAATTGGGATCCCAACATTCGTTTGCCGTCCTATTCATTCAGACTTCGCCTTATAAAATTAAGCTTTTACTCGGTCTCATTGACTCCTTAACAAAATTTCTTTCGTCATTTATTCTGGAGCAACCGGTAATTTTCGACGTCTAGCATTAATGTTGGAGATCCATCTGGCAGCCCACAAGCCGTATCGACCGTCTGGCAACACCAAAAGACAAAACAAGACAGCGCCAGACAAAGTAAAATACATATACATACATATGTATGTGCGTGTGATGTGTAAGCGTCGCTTGTGTAGCGAAAAGGGATACATACATACACACATCCATACATAAAATACCGTTGCTGGAGAAGTTATAGTGACAGACAAAGGCAAAGACAATTTTGATCCCTGGAAGATTCAAATGGTACCGGTATTGGTGAAGAATAATTCTTGGAAGAACGTTGTGTTGAGCCAGAAGAAAAAGCCTCATCTTCGGAGTTAAAACAAATTGAAAACTGAAATCTCAAAATGAAGTAAAATTAATGAGGTCGAACTTGTGAACATAGAAGATTTGTTGTCGATATTGTTGTTATATGGCATTCCTGATGACTATGAAACTATTTGTATAGAGATAAATTCATAAGTTGATAAATCCAGAAATGCTTAAAATAAAATTGCTAGGTAAATATGAAGCGCGAAATAGGAGTAAAAGTGAGTCGTCGCCTGGAGCAGTTTTCTCCAGTTCTAAAGAATACTCTATATGTACCAGATTTAAGAGAAAATATCTTATCGGTTTCAAATATATGTGATCACGGTTACAGTGTTTTATTTAAAAAGGATAAGGCCATTATAAAAAGGAAATCGAATGGTCAAGTAGTATTTACTGCAGTTAGATGAAATAATGGAAAGCAGTAAATCAGCCGTCAAGAGCCAGAATAGCATTAAAGAATGGCATGAGAGATTAGGCCATCTTAATGAGAAGGATTTGAAAGAAGTTATAAGCAAAGCTAGAATTCAAGGAGTAAAGGAAAATATAAATGAAGGTTAACCAATATTTTAGGTATGCATTAAGGGGACGCAAGCGCACATAAAATTCGAGAAGTAACGAATTATTGGAGCTGATACACACAGACGTATGCGGCCTATGCGTGTGGGCATTCATAGCCGATACTTCGTAACGTTCATCGATGACTACTCCAAGTGGTGTGAACTCGATACAATTTAAAACAAATCCGAGGTATTCCAGAAATCCAAGGACTAGAAGGCAGGCATAAAGCACTAATATTCTGTGGAATATGCTCCTCAGGCCGAGAGGAAAAACCTGGCCGCTAGTGGAAATGGGACGATGTATGATGATACAAGCAACACTACCTCCGAGTTATTGGGCTGAAGCAGTGAAACAGATGTCCATCTAGCAGCCTGAGTTGTTCTTGACAAAAGGGCAAAAAGTAAGTTTAGTCCAAAAAGTAAGCGGACAATTTTTATTGGTTATTGCAGTGACGCCAAAGCTTATAGGCTATACGACCCTATAGCCAGAACTGCACGAAAAGCCGAGACGTTGTGTTTACAAATCTACTTGGAAAACATAAATTTGAAGAGCTTACACTCAAGGTCCAAATCAACGAGAGTGAAAAATGGCACTCATAAACGAGTATGACCTCATACTCCCGACGAATCACACATGGGAAATCGTCAAGCGACAGGAGAAACAGAAGATAATTCAAACGAAATGGGTCTTCCCACTTCCCATAAGCAGTATCGACCGTCTGGCAACACTAACCAGAGTATCGTGCAGTCTCACCAATATATATTATTAACACTATTTTAAACATTTAACAAACCATCTTTGATCAAACCAATAAATAAGTGAAACTATTACCAACAATTAACATTTTGTAGATCTAATTATGCGTTACACGATTTTCGCGTCTTATACGTAAATTAATATAACCTCTATGATTTCCTCCCTTATGAACCGTCTATTCAATTCATCTCTTCATTTATCTTATCTCATCTTGATTCCCAAATCGAGCTTCTTTCCGACTTCTGCAGCACGAAAATGTGTATTTGAGACAAATCCTGATATGGAACTTCAATCAACAATCAACTTCAAAAGACTGAAACGCAAAACTACTCGATTCACTGGCTTTTCTTTACTTTTAATTCACGGCGATCGGAGTTACAAGAGTTTATGTTAACTGTGCAGCGTTACGAAGCTGCAGTTTACAGACAGCTCAGCGGAGCTTTTTAACATAACACAGTATATTCTATATACAAATACTTACTTTTAAAGTTTGATTCACAAAATAATATATAAGTTACGAAAACAATAATAAGCCGTAGTGGCACTTGTAATTATTCAACAATAAGATTATTGGTTCTGCTGCGGACACTTACCTCGGAATTACCTTAGAATTATCACAGCCAAATTGAAAGAGATGTGTATTTAAACTTAAGTGATCTGAATGTATTTTTAGCTGAAAATCGCGTCCTTCGATATCTAAAATTAATTTGTTTGGTGACACATTATCACTAGAGTAAACTTGCGAATAGATCCAATGGGAGGAACTGCTGCGCGATAACGAAGGCTCTGCAATTACAAGATTTCCAACTGACACGCACTCTTGCATTACAGGCTTCGAAATTCGCAATTTCAAATCGTTTGTGGCGAAAACTTCTGATTCAATTAAAATTTCTGATATTGAGAATATTAGTGTAAAGTTGACAGTAGCGTAGAGACTATGCTGCAATCCAAAGCTTTTTGGCGCGTGCATGACAAAACTCCAATATTTAATATCCATTTCAGTCTGTTCTTCAATGGCATATTCAATCGGTCTTGATAATCTGCTTGCATCGTTTGGTTGCTTTATCAATTTATTAGGATAATTTGGCGCATTGAAGTCTGTAGTCTGTAAAAAAAAATAAGTAAATTCATCTACCATCATCGGGAATAGACAGAAACCGCTTACAACTGTTAAATCAGTTAAACAAATAATACACAACAATTGCAGGAAAATTGACTATATTTCATTTTCAATCAGGGAGGTTTAAGTACAAAAGAAGAAAAATTTATATTTATATAATTTATCAGAATTTAACATTTTAATATCGACAGGCAGCAATTTATTTTTATTATATACAGTAACATAACCGCGTTACTCACTATACTTAGCATTCTAAAGTGTTCGTTATCCTTACCACTTACTGAGAAAATCCGAAACCATTTGAAAAGAACACCCACCTAAATCGACTACCTGAAACCAAGAATGAAGTGTCTAACGATATAAATGTAAATGTATTTATGGCTTAAACTTCATACAAAGAGTAAGTCTTACAATTGCTAATCGACGAGTTAACATCGCTTACCAAGGAAGTGAAGGTATGTTGCCCAAGCAATCAATACTCGTTACTCTTGAGTGAATATTTGTAATTTATTTAATAAGTAATTTTTCTTTCAGTTGAAATTTTATTTTGAATTTTAGACCCCGCTCGAAATATATAATTATATTATATTGTATTTGGAGGGGAGTTCGAAATATATTGTTTATAGAATAAAGTTCAGCTCAACTTCGTTGAGTAACCAATAATTGCTGCCTGCTTGTATGAAATTGAGGCCTTAAAGTTACTTCGTCCCATCTGCTTATCCGCTTCACTTTTGGTTTCGAATTTTCGATCTTGGGGTGTTTTCTTCAAGTGGGTTGTATTTTCTTTAAGTGGTTTGCATTTAGTAACCTTTAAAGGGGCGTGGATTTAGTTTCGTCTAAGTGATTCGGATCGTCATTTTGAAACAAAATTAATTAAATCAAGTTAAATAACAATGACAACAAACAATTCAGCAAGTTGTCCACAAGGTGACAAAATTTGCTTGCGATCAAAAAATTGCAAGTGGCTTAAACATCGAGTCGGCCAGATTAACTGGTGATGATGACCTTCAATTAAACCTGGATCTCGTCAACAAATAGGTCATCATGCATACTAATCTACGACTCTTTAGAGGAGCTCGACGTTGATGAAATCGGAAGCTAACTGCGTGGTGATTTCGAAGACATTTTTTTTGGCATGAGATCTGTTTTGAACAAGGAACGCGCACGACTTCAGAAATCAGATGTTCAACAATGCACTCAGATATGGAGACTGGGGCACCTACTGCACCTTTAGTGGTGTTTACACGGAGTACACGGACTTTATGTCATTACTCTGGTTGACATTCAGAAGTTACAGCACCTAAAATCTTGCTTGAAAGGTCCCGCTTTGGATGCCGTTGGTGCACTAGAGGTCACAGATGCCAATTATTCAGTGGCTCTAGACTTGCTTGGTAAGCGTTACAATAATAGACCTCTTATTTTCGAGGCTCATATATCGGAAATAATGAACCTGCCAGAGCATCGGCACCTTAGAAAAGATATCCGGATGCATCCTCATCTACTGCCTGCTACAGAAGGTTGACCTTGAAACCCGGATATTATGGGAGGATGCGGCATCATGTAACAAGCTACCTGTGTGCAGTGAGTTTGTCAAATTTCTGGAAACACGATGCCAGAGATTTGAAAACATAGAGCGCACTAGCGCTGCGCTTGGTGTCATGACCCAGTCAGCAAAACCCAAAACTGCTAACAACCAGGTTAGAAAATCCTTCGTCGTTACTACTTCAGTCACAAATTCGTGTTGCCCAGTATGCAATGGTGCAGGCCATAGAATTTTCAGCTGCCCGCAATTTAAAAAGCTGCCGCCCCTAGCTCTTTTTCATGAAGTTAAAAAATTAACTTTATGCATAAATTGTCTCAAATCTGGACATCAACTGCGGAATTGTAGATCAGGCTCCTGTCACATATGCGGATCCAAGCATAACAGCCTGCTTTATTTCCCGGCTCAGTTCCCTTCGTCTCGCTCACAGGCTGCTCAACTTGAAGTCCAGCCCACTTCTACTGCTCTACCAAATGGATTGCAAGCGGTCTCGCATATTTCATCTCCAGCTCACTCCATATCTTTGGTAGCTCAGAATCTCGGATCTGATGTTGTATTACTCGCCACTGCAATCATCAATGCACAAAATTGCTCTCAACTTCACATCGTCACTTTTCGCTTTGCACACACAAAGCAGCTGCCGAAATCCAAATCTACAGCTAAACATTAATATAAAACCTCAAACTTCCGATTTCTTTGCAAGTATCTCAGCGCTGGTAGCTCCAGCTATCACAGAGGATCAACCTAATATGACTGCCAGCGCTGAAGACTGGAATATACCATACACAATTCGCTTAGCCGACCCCCAGTACTTCAAGTCGCAAAAAATTGACTTACTTCTCCTATGTGTAGGCCAGATCAAATTAGCTGATGGACTTCCCCTCTTGCAGAAGACTCGATTCGGATGGATACTCACTGGTGGTGGCTCTATTCCTCGCAAGGCTGCAGCATTGGTCGTTCAATCCTCTGCGCCTACCTTGATTGAAGACGACAAACTTGTTCGAAAATTTGGGGAGATAGAGAGGACTGGCGAACCTGTTTCTAAGCGCACCAAGGAGGAGATCGATTGTGAGACTCATTTTAAATCGCATTCGTTGCCCTTAGTAGAATACTCGGTTCGACTTCCTTCTAAGTATAGCCTGGAGTTATTAGGAGACTCTTATCACCAAGCATATTCTCGTTTCTTAAACCTGGAATCCAAACTTGAGCGCCATCCCCAGCTCACGGATAAGTATTCAGCTTTTATCCATGAGCACATAGATTTAAATCACATGTCCTTGGTATCCTCTGACTTGCAGCATTTATGCAAATTTTTCTTACCTCATCACTGCGTTGTGAAAGAAGAGTGTACCACAAGTAAGCTGCGTGTTGTCTTCGATGGGTGTGTCAAAACGCCGTCTGGATACTCTTTAAACGAAATTCTCATGGCAGGACCCACGTTGCAGCCCAAACTGTTTCACACTGTGTTACAGTTTTGAAATTTTTCTGCTGCCCTATTGAAATTGATATTGCGCTGCTGTATTGCTAGCCCAGCTCATTAAGGAAGTCCAGCAACTAGTATTATTCTCGTGCCATTACTATTGAGTGTCAGATTCTGCAATCTATCTCTAATCGCATCTCTTTAATCCAGGAGCTCTCAAATGATATAGATGTGCAATACGTTTCGACTAGCTGCAACCCAGCCGACATCCTTTCCAGAAGAGCACTTCTTAGCGAGCTGATCAAGTCCAATCTATGGTGTCATGGGCCTGGATATCTTCGAGAAGACAAATCACAATTGCCAGAATTGTGTCTCGTTCAAAAGAATTAATTAATTCCTGAATTAAGAAAAAGGGCTGTCCTGAAGACATCTACTGGAGTCATCAATCGAGCCGTTGCAAGGCTGTGCGTTCTGCCCAAACAGGATGATGTTTGGTCACACAGCAAGCAACCAGAGGCACATAAATGCAAATATGCCAATTGCTGATATTCAGATATTGAAATCCCCAAATTTTTTTAAGAACAGTTGCTAAGGAGGTTAATAAAGAGTGTGATCTGGATGTGCCACTCGAAACAGTGCGCCAGGCCATACTCCGGCATAAGTCCCACTCACTAGTAACCCAAAGCAAACCGTTGCTTTCGGCAATCAATATTGAAAAGCAGTTTACTTTCGCTACTAGGATGCAAAATGAGCCAGGAGATTACTGGGATCCCGGTATTTTATGCTATGAAACCAAAATAATGTTGTATTACAACGATGGACCCAACAGGGTGTGGCGAAAGGCGATAAATTCACTGGAATACCGCAGCATCATACCGACAGTAAAATCTGCCAAATTGTTAGTTATTATTTGGAGGTCCAAATATAGACGAAGGAGTTGGAGATTTGAAATTTTTAGAAAATACTATAAAAGTAGCACAATATTTAGTGTTTTTTAAATTGAATTTAAGATCGAGGGCCCAAAAATTTTGATTTTATAGCAACAATAAGCTTGATTTCAAATTTTATCAAGACAATGACCCTACGCATATGGCGTTTAATTGGAGGAACTGGTTCCTTTACAAGTGCAGCAAGGTCATCAATACACCACCTCAGAGCCCTGACTTGAACCCAATTGAAAATTTGTAGGCCCGCAAAGAAAAAAGTGGCAAAAAGGTCGCTTAATAACCGAGCAGCACTGAAAGCTGTTATTCTAAAAAAGTGCCGCAAAGTCCCAGAGGAATATGACCTTAAAAAGCTAATTTTTTCAATGGAAAAACGCCCACAATGTGTTATTAAACCTAAGGAAGGGCATTCAATATATTAAATTTACATAAATTAATCAATATTTGTTGTAAACATTAATTTTAAGATAGCTTAAGTATTTTGTGTAAACACTGTCTTGACAGCAGGGCATCTATGATAAATTAGATTTTGTTGATTTTCTCGCTAAGTGTAGATAATTTTGTAATTATTTTTTTACATATTAATAAAAAACATATAAACAAATAGATGTGCATCAAAAAAATTGCATGAATTTAAACAAAAGGCTTTTATATTTACATTGAAAGTCAAAAAATACAAATTTTTTTCAATGTGTAAACACTTTCTTGACAGACTGTACATACATAGTATGTATATAAGTATGTAATACAAACTTAAGTTCAGTTCTAATAAAACCTTTAGGCGCATATAACTTAACAATCGGCTGTTCTTTCTGTGTTGCAAAACTTATTGTTGAACAAAAGATCTCTACTTTAATTTTTGCAAAAAATTTACGAAAAAGAATTAGACAAAATGAGTATATCCCTTATGGTGGTTCGCAACTTCAGGTAACTTTCTGAATAACCATCAAACCGGATTTCGAAAAGGAAAATCTATTGCAGATAATCTCCTCTATATAGACCATCTAATAACTGGTTTTCACATGAAAACCACACCGCAATTGTCTCCCTTGACTTTGCCAAGGCTTACGGCAATATATACAATCATAGATCAATTAAATATGTGGAAAGTTGGTCCAAAAGTTATTAACTAAAAATTATTGTTAGAAATGAAAATCACCTCTCAAATAGTCAGCCACTCAACAATGGTATTCCGCAAGACTTCCCATTATCAGTGGTTCTATTCGTAATTGCACATAAACAACTGGCAAACATTATCTCGTTACACAAAGAAATTAATCTGTGCGCCTACGCACACACCCCTACAATTCACCCATCAGGCTAGGAATATGGATTAGTTTTATTTTATTTTTTCCTCGATATCATTTATTTCTCCATAATTTTAGAATGTTTCTCTTGTTTATTCTTAAGGTCAACTGGACTGGACCATATATATTAATAATAAATAAATAAATTACACATCACAAGACAGCATTTCTAGAGAATTACCCCGCATGGATCAGTCTTTAATCAACACATCACTAAGAATCCACGATAATTCCAAAACCTTACCAATAATATTGCTGATGGCTCAGAAAACAAGTTCTTTACAAATTGTGCTATTACTACTGTTTTTTTCAGCAGAAATTATTGTAATCTTTCAGGCCATAAAATTACTAAAAATCCAACCCGGAAAATAATTAATTTGTTCAGACTCATTAGCAGCACTAGACGCAATCAACAATATTGACAACACCACCTAATAATAGCTAATAAGGCCAGGAAAGTCCCACTTTTAGAAACAGCTAACTTAAATCTCGCCGATGCCAAAAAATATATTAAAAATAACCACATCATACAAAAACGTGAAATCTTTGTAGACTCATCCACCTGGTCATCATCATCATCATCATTCAGCTCTACAACCCGGGGTGGGTTTTGGCTTTCTCAACAATTCTCCTCCATTCGTCTCTGTTGTTAGCAAGGCCGCGCCAGTTCCTTACTTCCATCTTCCGCATGTCATCGTCAATATTGTCAATTAGGCGCTTTCTTGGTCGACCCCTGCTTCTTGTGGATAGTGGTGTGTATGCCAGCACAAGCTTTTGTGCCCTACTCTGGTCCATCCGTAGGACATGTCCTATCCACCTTAGACTCTGGGATTTAATGAATTTAACTACATCTTCACCATGGTTTAAGCATAACAATTCGACATTGTTCCTTGGGATGTAGTCACCGCGTTCATTTATCTTTGGTCCAAACGTTTTTCACAGTATTTTTCTTTCAAAGATTCTTAGCGATTCTTCGTCTGCTGTCGTCATGGTCCAAACTTCTGCTCCATATGTGATTATTGGCCTTATGATGGAATTATAAATTCTTAGTTTGCATGTCCTCGATAGCAGCTTTGACCTGAATATTTTGTTGTGCGCGTAGTAGGTTTTATTAGCTGCTACAAGCCGATCTTGTAGGCAGTCCCTTGCGCTGTTGTCACTGCTTATCAACACACCCAAGTATTTAAAGTTGTCAACTCCTTCGAAGTGATAGTCACCTATGCTAAGGTTCCGTGGTGCTCTTCTCTCGACGTATCTAGACAGTATCATATATTTGGTCTTAGATTGGTTGATTGCCAAACCAACTTCCTCTGCCTTTGCAGCTATATCTATGAGGCTCTCTTTCAAATACCGCTGGTTTCTCACTAGGATGGCAATGTCATCTGCTTACGCTACTAACACCCCAGACCTGTTGAAGACATTTCCAGAGATTGTGTGTTCTCTAATAGCGTAGTGCAGACATAAATTAAACAACACTGTGGACAGACTGTCACCTTGCCTTACTCCTGCATTGACGTTAAAAATGGCTGTATTCTTGCTGCAGTGCCACTTTTTCTTTTGTGTTGCTTCGCGTTGCCATTGTCAAGCGGGTCAGTTTCCTGCTAATGCCGAAATGAGCAAAAATCTTCGGGATCAAGGGGCACCTTATTTTGTCAAAAGCTTGCTTAAAATCGATGAACAGCGTGTGAACGTCTTTGTTAAATTCATAGCTTTTCTCTAGATTTTGCTTCAGCAAAAACACCTGATCTATTACGGATCTTCCAAGCCTAAATCCGCATTGGTATTCTCCAAGTAAACTTTCTGCTATGTTGCTCAGTCTGATTGCGAGCATTGTTGAAAAAATTTTGTAACAAACACTTAGCAGTGTTATCCCTCAGTAGTTATCACAGTCTCTTTTATCACCTTTTTTGTGTATTGGGTTTATAATTCCGATAGTCCAGTCATTTGGAACACATTCATCTCTCCATATCCTTAATAATAGGTCATATGTGTGCTGTTTTTCTTCCAAGTCAAGATTTTTAAGAAGTTCAGCTGTGATATTATCGTCACCAGGTGATTTATCATTTTTCATTTTGTTAAGAATTTCTAGCATGTCTTCAAAAGTGGGATCTATTCATTTTCATCGTTACCATCTATAATAGTGATTTCAGAGGTTTCGCAGCCGCTTGACTCATTATACACTTCTTCGAAATGCTCTATCCATCTGTCAAGAATTTTTGTCTTTTCCGTTATAATTTGCCCATTTTTATCTTTGTAAGCGTCTATACGTGGTTGGAAACCATTCACTTGACTTTTGAGTCCTCTATAGAATTTTCTGCTTTGTTTTTTATTTAAATTGTCGTTTATTACTTCGACCATTTTCTTCATAGCCTCTTTCTTCTTTTTTTTTTGCATATCTTGGTAGCTTCCTTTCTTAATATAGAGTAAGTTTCGCTATTAAGTCTAGTATTGCGCTGTATCATTTTTTCTCTAGCTCTATTTTTGCCTAATATGGCCTCTCTGCACTCATCATCGAACCATTCTGCATTGCGAGTATGATCCTTTTCTCCTATTACTTCTTTGGCGCTCTCGAGCACCGCTTTTTCGATTCTTTTCCACCGGCCGTCAATAGTTAGTTTGGAGTGATTTCCGTACTTTGTATCTTGTCAAGAACACTTGTTTGGTATTCTGATAACCTACCTACATCACTCACCTTAGCCATATTCCATTTCATGCGTTTTCTGCCATTTTGCCTCTTCAGCGTGGAAATTTTTTGTCGTAATATGGATTTTACTAGATAGTGATCGCTATCTATGTTATCACCTCTGCCGGTATGTTACATCAATGATAGAGCTTCTTCGTCGCTTATTTATTAAGACGTGATCAATTTGATTGACCACGTTCGATCCAGGCATTTTCCATGTTGCCTTGTGTATCCGTTTATGTGGGAAGCAAGTGCTTGCAATTACCATACTAGCGTATGTTGCAAAGTGGCATAACCGCTCACCGTTAGCAGATGTTGTGGTGTGTAAGGAGTTGTTGCCAGCTACTTCTTTGGTAAAATCTTCTTTGCCAATTTTAGCGTTTGAATCTCCAAGGATAATAAGTGTATCATATGTTCCGATGCTGCTGCTTGTCGATTCTAGTTCGATAAAAAAGTTGTCTTTTACAGTACCATAAGCATCTTCAGTCTTGGCGTAGACAGAGAGAAGAAAATATTATTGTATTTACCTTTAATTCTAAGAAGACATATTCGTTCAGAGATTGGCTTAAAGTTAATTATAGATGGGATGATCTTTTTAGATACCATGAATCCTACGCCTTTTGCGCCCTGCTTGCTAACTCCGCTGTAAAAGAAGCGGTAGTTTTGTTTTCTGATTTCACCTGCTCCATTCCAACGTACTTCTTGAACTGCAAGGATGTCTACCTTGTATTTTTGAAGTTGCAAAGCAAGTTCCGACATCGCGCCAGCTTTAAGCATGGTTCTAACATTCCAGTTAGTTCGTTGCCGAGTTTTTCCATTATACGAGGCCCTGAAGAACGTTGTTGAGAGTTCATTACGGGTGAGTTTTTGCAGGGTGGGTTGTTACCCCAACGCCCAACCCCCATTTTGGAGGACCAATATCCCTGCGTCGTCAGCTATCCTGACCCGGTTTCCCACTGGGGTTGGGTACCCAATCTTTCACCTTTCAGTAAATAAGAGCATCTGTCAGCGCTGCAGAAGAGACGGTTGGCTTAAGAGCAAACGTCATTGCCGCTCAAACAGAAAATAAATAACAAGAATAGCGGATTGATGCGCCGTTATTAAAATAGTGCATTGAGCCGCCGTTAGTGAGCGAGCTTAAGGAACAGTTATATTAGCAGCTGTTTCTTTTGCTCGTCTTAAGAACAATGCTGAAGTTAAGTCTAAGCAAAAAATCTGGATTAAGTCTGTTAGCGTCAGCCCGTGAGTTTGCTTGTGCAAAATTATAATTAAAATTAAAATAAAATTTAACTTAAAAAACCTCGTGTTTTAACCAATAAACCAAAATAACCAGGGACCTGGAGCATAACCTGGGAGCCAACATAAATCGCCTCAACGCCGCTGCGATTCAATATATCGACAGGCGCATTTATACACCGGGAAATTTGGGGCTCCGCATATTGCGCAGCCATAACCCACACAGGCGGATCATTCCCCCCCCTTATAATAGTCACATATGGCACCATTGTGCGTACAACAGAAAAGATACAAGGTTATCAGGCCAACAACTAACATACCTGCATTCAAGAACTGGCTTGAAAATATCATGTCTTGAGACATCTGGAAGTGAGATTGACTCAGCGGTTGAAATTCTGACTAACACAATTCATGAGACTGGATCGCTTTTCATCCCGCCGTCTGAATATCAGCAAATGTGTAGCTCATTTAGTTGACTAGAGCTGAGGCAGTTAATTAGAAACAAACGACAGCTTAGGAAAAGATGGCAACAAACAGGCTGTCCAGTAGATAAAATAAATCTGAATAACGAAGCTAAAAACTGAATCCCATACTTAGCGAGCTCAGAAATTAAAGTACAGCATATTATTTACAAAATCTTGAAAAAAAGCTTTTGCCAAGTCAATGTAATAATCTGATATTTTCCTTCAAGCTAAATTTATTCATTATTAAAAGCTTCTGCTGCATCATAAAATTGTTTCAGTTTACATCCGTGAGTAGTTTTGTATTTGTATATTAAATTTACTTCAAAATTTAATTTTCTGACTCACTTTGGTAAATAGATCCAAACATTGAAAATAGGCTATTAAATCATTCTTTAATGTTGAATTTGTCATGTCGCACCTTTCACCTAAATTCAGGACCCTGTCTGTGGTACTATGGAAGAAGATTAACATCGTACTGAAACTTTACCTTGACGACAGATGTGTACAAGACACTTTTGTCGACTGACAAAACAAACTCTTTACAAGACATTCATTCTGCCCGTCGTTTATGTGACGCAGACGCATTCGCGGAAGGGGAGTCTACACGACTTGTGAATGGAAGCTCTAGCAAAGAAATTGTTAAATGCGGAAAAACCAATTGGAGGAGTGGCTACGTACAAAGGTACTTACAGAATTGTAATTTGTAAGGGAATTCGAGCTGTGATTTAAACTCTTATGAGTGCTACTTTGCTCAGTCTCTCCATCATGATCATCATCGGCATGGTAAGCACACCAATCTGTTTTAATAGTACTCGTAATTAATGTACCATCACTGTGTTGGCATATTAAATTCTTGTCTGACCAAACCAGTTTTACACCGTCTGCTCTTTTGACAGAGGTTTCATTCGTTAAGTAGTCATGTCGTTCTTCCGTAATTAATGGTTTAGAGCTTAAAATTTTGAAGTCACACTCCATGTGAACAACAATGCCCGAAGTAGTTGTAAGTTTTAAGTATGCATAATTTAAATTGTACATCTGAACTATAAATCTAAGAAACTGCATTTCAAAGCTTATGGCGTTAAAAAGCTTTGCTTCATCGTTGCTGCTGGTACGCCGAATTTTTCGAGAGTCATCCCTTTGTTCACTTTGATTTTTTATAGAATAATGTAAATGTTTTGAAAAAAAATTTTTTTTTTGTTCAACTATCCTTTTATAAGTACTGTCGGATACCACATTAGTTTTATAAGTATACATTGGGTAACTCATTTTGAATGTACTTGCACTATTCTCTTCTTCCCCAATCTCTTCAGAATAGCCATACAACCTGTATACTTCCCCGTTGTATCTCATTATAACCACCTTATCGTTTTTAAATGAAATGACGCAGCCATAAGGCGTGCAGATTCGACGCCTAATCTCCGAAACTCCATCCTGTATGTTGGATAGCTGCTCAATATAGGTTTCATGATAAAAGACATCAAGCCCATTTGAGCAATTAATAATAGCTTTAGCACAATCCTTTATAAAAGGGTAAACACAAATGCTTACTCCTTGTACTGTTTCTAACCGCACATTCAATAGCGAATTGTCCTTTTTGGTTTTCGTAAAATAAAAACAATGCTTGCCAAACTTAAGAGTCATATAATTGTTGACATGGTAAAAGTTCCACTTTTCTTCGTGCAAAGATATAAATCCCTCCCTAAAAAAGTATTTTAAAGTATTTGTTTCAATGGTCTGCAATTCGTTGCCTAAGTTATATCCATTAAGTAGTGCATGGTTAGCTCCTAAGCCATACTGCCGATTTTCCGTTGTATGTTGTTGTATATCAATTAGGTCGTTTGACTCATCCTTCAGTCTTGTCCTTAATGTAGATGATTCTATGGTATTGCATGGCGTTTTAGAAAAGTCCTGTCGTGCTTTTGCCAAACATAGTTGTCTATTAGTTGGCTGCAATTTGTCGGATATTTTTTCAGCTTTTAGCGAAGTCTGCCGTATGAACATGGTTTTTTCAGTACTTATTTGGTAGCCATTTCTAAAAAAAAATTTAACCGGCTCTTGAATGGATGTGCCTTTTTCTGTTAAGGAGTTTTTATTCGGCAATCTGGCAATAGAGTTATCACACAGTTTCGGTGTTATAAGCTCGCGAATGAACTCTTCCATTTTGAATAAAGTAAAATCTCGATAGCATAAACAGGTTGAAATTATTATTTCCTTTTGGTGTTGTATGACTTTATTCAATTGGCGCGTAAAAGCATACAATTTTATATTTGGATATATTTCATCAATTTTACAGTCCCCATATTCATTAACAAGCTCAAGTATACGTTGAGTCACAGAATCTGATGTCAAATATAGTTTGGCACAGTCAAAAATAAAACTCATATTAAATTCGCATGTACCATTACATTTGGATAATGATTTTGTTATGTAACCTCCAAGAAAATATCGTCGAAGTAGATAATATTCCAAACATGCAAAGTAAATATTGCGCATCAAGTTAAGGTTCATATGAGATATTAAGTTAAAAAATAATGAGTTGACTTTCTCTACAACAATTCGATTATTCGAAATCCTTACGATGCTCTTAAAAGCGCTACCATAGAGTATTAGTTTTTCGTTAAGCACTTTATGGAGTTCTGGTAGATACGAAGCCAGTAACAGCACTTCTATTTCTGTCATAAGATCCGGTGGATTTCCAAAAAGATGAATAAGTGATTCAAAGTAGAGATAAACGCAGCTATTGTCGTCATGAGATGGCAGCACTTCTGTTTTAAGATAGTAACCCTTTCTGTTTAAAGAGTCAACGAGATCCAAACTTCTGCGCAGATCAATATTGCTTTTAATGTTTATGTTAACTTCTTTAAAGGACTTAAGATACAAGTTGGTGTACTGTTCGTGAAGTGCTTCTAAATCATAAATGTACCAGCTTAGCTGATCAAAGATGTCGTTTGACAGTTTTGATGCTAAACACATTGAAACTTGTGGTAGTCTCTGCTGAAAAATTCCCACAGGCTTACAAGGCACCGACTTTCGCAGCATATTAATTTCCTTTTCCATTTTTATAATAGAATCGCTTACGATCCCTTCACGAGAATGGTTTGAAATAAGATGATCATAGGCGCAATCTTCAGCAAGAAAGTAAATAATGCCACGTACTGGAATATGATCTCTGTGTGAAAAGAAAATAATTAACTACAATTTAATAAGCCAAAAATTTATGTAACACCTAGAACGATAAGACGCATACGCACAAAATGATTATAATATTTGATATGCGCATTTTTTTAGATGCGTTTGTGTGAAAGCCGAGATCTCATAGGTTATAAAAAATAGAATAACCATTTTTTCAAAAAGAACCTAATCCGAAGAGAAGAAAATTTATTTTAGACTTTTCACATCGGGAATATATGATTAGGTGTCACATGTGTTTTGTGTACCATGTAAAAAAAAAGGTAATCAAATTTGGTAGCCAATGGTATATTGACCCTGTTAATTTTGATCAATATAAGATATAGACAACTTATAAGATTAAATACTAAATTAAAAACACTAAATACTAAAAATTTCAATTCTTTTCAAGTTTTTCTAACCAAATTCGGTTCCTAAAGGTATTTTACTATTCCCAAAATCTTTATCGATTGATCAAAATCGTTCCAGTATATCATAAAGCAGTAATACGGCTATTCAATTCGTTCATTAATTAAAATTATTGTTGAGATTATAATCAATAGCTATTGCTAGTAAGTGCTTTGAATATTTATTATCAAAGTGTCAAAGTGTATTACATTTATTTGTTTATTATTCTATTAGCGATTTGTGGCTGACTTCATATTATACAAAGATATCTGCACACAGGCAGATTTATTAAAGGAGAATAGGATAAGCAACATTAGTCGCCACATTTTAACGACAATGTTACTACACTTTTAATTCATTGGACCGCATATGTCAGTGTGCACCAATTCCAGAATTTCATTAGTACGATTCTCACAGGACTTGGGTAAATTTCCTCACACAAACTTTTCGCACATGTCATACAGTCAATGGCATTACTGAAGTTTCTTTTCATACCGACGAACATGTTCTCTTTAATCATGAAAATTTAAATGTTCATGTCTATTATGAGGTAACTGCGACGCCAGTTTAATCACGTACTCACGCCATACTACACGAACTGAACCACGGCCAATCGGTAAAGCGCGATCGCTCGCGACTCAAGTGTACAGTCGCACAACTATCAACACAGCACACGTTTTTTGGAACTTCGTTCTTTTGCGAACCTAAGCGGAAAACAGAATATAATTTTTTTCGCGCTACTCTCTTTGGTTTCTGTATTTTTTCTTTCACTGCATTTCGTAGTAATGTGGCCTGCCGCATGCCCAGCACTGTATCAATTATTTTCCGCATTTTTTTCGCAGTTATCTTTATCATTCATTTCAACACTTGCTTACTCTTCTAGAAGTTTCGACTTCAAATGTTCAAACGACGGCAACTTATCACGGCAACGGTTTTGGTAAATGATTTTGGTAAACTTGCCAAGAGCATCACAACCTTTTCTTTTTCTGGCAAACATATTTAGCCATATTATATTTTTGTCAAAGTGGACACCGAGATAGCAGTGACTTCGCTTTTATGGGATACTATATATACAGGAGTTTCGTCTTCTTAGAGTGTAATAAATTAAATTGCCTTTAATGGTTATATTCCACTTTTTGCCACATGCAATATATTCAAAATCTGCAGTTGCTCTGACACTGTATTGTAGTACATATTTACCGAAGGAGTTGCGCTCGCCTCGATGCTAGTATTGGGGATGTTTTGTATTGGGGCTAGCATGTTGCGAGTTAATAAGGTGTAGAAAATAGGCCCGAAAACATTTTGCTTCTACCATATCTTTATATTCTTGGCTTACAAATGAATAAACAACATTATGTTTTAGAAGCGGTATTAATCGGCGTTTAGAACTGCCACTACCTTTTCTGGGTTTAAAATCAATGCAATCTTCCAATTTGTTGGGAAGTGACCGATGTGAAAAAATTGTATAATTCCTGTGCGTGGAAGTAGTTTTAGAGTTCATCCATCAATGGTATCATGTCGAGCGGCTTTATTTCTCTTGGGTGATTGAACTTCATCTACCGCAGCTTCAATGGGAAAATTTGGCTTTAATGGTAAATACATATGAATTGATGTTTTGGAATCGTAGTCAGTTTGCTGTAGTTTATTCAGATCTTCTTAAATGTTTTTGTTCCAAACGTACCACGAAATCACGGTGATAATTCTTAAAACCTTTAACTGAACTCTTTGGATGATGTTCTTTCACACACACGGTGAACGCACATTTTCAGTTCGGGCGGGACTTAGGTAGCAAAGACAATTGACATCACAGCTTGTGCCTCGTACAAATATTGCATGCAATTTAAAATTTTTTGTTTCATATTAATTATATAAAAATTTATTTGTTTTTAATTATATTCAATTCATTTGCATAATATTATGTTTCATAATTTCTTAAATAAACAGAAAAAAAGATGTAAAAAAAATTCAACAATTCAAATGTCGCGCCAGCCTCAACCGTCACGATTGTCTTTGCATGCTGATTCCTAAATCCATCCCCGAAATCGGCTGTTAACTAACAGCTGAGAGAAAATTCCTGTCTTGTTATTTTTTAATTCTCTTTGCTGCAGCTTTTTAAAGCTTCCAGTATCAGCAATGTTGTTAAATTGTGGATTATTATTAACATCAGCCAGTTGGTTTTGTGAGAAGTTATACTTCAGTGTTGCTTTTCGACTTCAGAACGTTGGAGAATCTTCAAAGGTACTGGTAAGTTTGAAGATAATTACAAAAGCGCTAAAGCACTAATCAGCTGTCGCAGTTATATTCTTGTGATCGAAAAATCGAATCGGTCCGGCAGTTTTTTTTTTGGTCACTTGGTCTGAATGTAGGCTTACAAAGCTGTTAGCGCTTTGGTGTCACAAGAAAATAACCCCTATGTATATGCATTCGGCGTGGTAATCTTCAATCAATCTTCAAACAAATCAATTAATTGATCTTATGCTAGTGCATAAGGAGGATGACAGAGTACAAATGCCAAATTTATAGTACTGCTATAGACAAATTGTTGGAGTTTGTCTATAAATCGATTTCAAATAAGACCTCCAGTTTCACCGTGGTGTTTACCACCTGAGTTGTTTAAATAATGGAACCAGTATCCATTTATTTGAAAGTGTTTGTTAGGTATTGTTGCAAGGCTAACTAAAATAGATAGCCGCGCGCCCATGTTCCAATTTCGCTTCATAATTTCTACAGGGGTTTTTGCATTGCCTTCCAGTAAACGCAACAAATATATATACCGCAAGCAATGTACTGTGATATCAGCCTCGCACCCGCTGATAAGCGGTGAGCAGTCGCATAGTGTGAGGGCGGGCAAATCACAAGTGTAAGAACGAATTAGGCTAAAGAATAAATATAAAAAGTGTTAAATATAAATTTCAGCAAAACACCGAAACAAACAACAACTAAAAAAGATTGCCCTTTTGATTTGGACAGCAGCAAAATTTAGCTCGAAAATAGTGAACCAATAAGGATATTTTTATGACTGAAATTGTGGATGATACAAGTATGTCAAGGTTTCATATTTAATGAGGCGACAGGGAGCTGCTCAATGAGTCTTCATTGCTTGAATCTGTTGCCAATGCAATATTTCCCTTGCTGGAGTTATTTTGACTTGGCATTACTGCATTAATACTGGGGTAACAGCAAGAGCTTACATCCGGAAAATATGATTTTAGAATACGTGAGCATATGTATAATAATCGTATTATTTTAAAACCAAAAAGCAGCGATTATTATATCCATTTTAGCCAATAGCCAAAACAAGCCTAAAATCCTAACAATAAACTTTGGTTTGGGCTCAACTTCTTTACATTTGCCTCTTGTATCTCAAGATCCCAATATCAGAATTTGTAGGTATTTTATTCGCAATTATACGGAATTCCGTCAACCATTGGACGTTACAAGGGGAATAACGTGTAATCACTTGTTGTTGCGCCATAATTGTAACACACTATTGGAAGTGCGACTATACTCTCCACACGAGGGCGGCTGGTAGCAGGCCCCTTAGTAGGATCATCTCCATGTTAAGGGGTTCTAGCAAATTCTCTTGTATTGGTTTCTATAACCGATTGAATTTTCGATCGAAATGGTGATTGGCCAAATGCGACTTATCCCAGTGGTAGGTCTGCCACCTGATGTTTTCTGGGAGGGGCGTCTACGATAACCATTGTTTTTGGTGTTATTGTGAAATGACACGCGGATAATCGTGGAAAGGCTGGGCGGGATACAGTCTTAATTTTGGCATCATACAAAGCTGGTGTTGTAGTTTCTGTATGCAGAATAGCGATTAATGGCGCTTCGGTCTATGTTTTAGCGCGGAGGGGGGCAGGGGGCTTGCCGAATTTGTTGAATGGCATTGTGCAATGAATAAATGCTTTCTATTAAGTAGAAAACCATTTTTAAGGGAAACGTTAAGATGGTCATGCCCCTTGGCATGAGTGGAATTCGAGCCCATGATCTTTTGTGTAGTAGGTAAGAGCATTACCCACAAAAGCTACGAAGCCCCATATAAAAGATATATCGGACACCTACTGTTGTTCACATTTTTCCGGGAAAATTTTCCAACAGTAATTTGTTATTTAGCAAGTGTCACAAATAAATGGCGCTATTGCCATATAATATTAATATTAATATTTATGTAGAATAACAATTATCGTGAACCAGCAGAATTGGTTCCAAACGTGCCAAAGTATGAGCTTACTTCCAAAAAATCGACGGGAATTCAGCAACGTGCAAAGTTTGCCTGAAAATAATAAAAACGTCAGGAGATATCAATAAGTTGACCTGCCATATGACAAATCATAATAAGGGAGAAGTATCTAAAGAGCTGTCAAGCTCTTAACAAAACCTTTCTGAAAGTTTCAAAAACGTGGAAGCTTTTTCGCAGGAAGGGGAAAAGTTGAAGGCAATTGATAAAAACTTCTATATTGGATTGTTACATCAGACCATCCTTTTTCAATGGTTGACGACGAGGGTTTTCAAGCATTTTGTAACGCTACCGCACTACTTTATCGTCCCCCTGGTCGAACAAAATTATGTGGCTTGTGAAAACAGCCTACGACGATACATCTGCAATGTGGCGCTCATATTTAACTGGCATAAAAGTGACTTTGACTACTTTGAATTTGAAGAGATTCTTGGGTATGACAGCCTATTTCGAAAGGGATTTCGATGTTGCCCCTATAAACATTGGTGTGTCACAGAGCTAACAGAGCAGCATATTGCTGCGAGAATAAGGAATACTATAACAGAAATGTGTGAGCAGTGAATCATTAAATTAGAAGATATTACAGCTGTAGTGACGGACAACGCATCAAGTATGACAAAGGCCGTCAAACATCATTTTGGAAGAAAAAAAAACATTTGCCTTGCATAGCCCATACTCTATTAAGAACCTTACATTAAATGATAACTCTATACAGCCACTAATCTCAAAGATAAAAAGTCTAAAATATAATGACTGCCAATAACAACATTTCGTAAACAAAAATATTATTATTAACTGAAATACAAAAAAAAGCTAAAAAAAAACACAAAAATTTAATTAATCTAGGATGCTCTTACTTGATGTTAATGTTGGTAGTCGTTATGATTGCAAATGATCAAGCAAGAAATTCAATTTCTATGACGTTCTCCAAACCCCGATATTATATCGATATTTTAGGCGATATTCTGATATTTGCCAACAAAAATATGATAATTTCTATGAAATATTTTTTTCGATATTAATATAGGGTTTTCTATTTCGATAGGCAACTCTAGCCAGAACTAAACACAGGGTATCATCCCATTGCCGAAGTCCTTTAAAATCTCTATTAATTAAATACGCCGTCGCTCGGATTTAGATAAGTGTATCATTATCTAACTTCACTTCATAAGTTAATCCTTCTTTCTCACCCATACACACAGTTGTGCATGAAAAAAAAAATACCTAAAACCTCCGTTCCATCCACTAATAATTCTAATAACTCTAATTCTGTGGCTAATACTAATACTATCTTATAAACCTCACTTCTACAATCTCTATCACATACCAAAATGTTCGTGGACTTCTTTCTAAACTAAGTAGACTCTATACTAGTAGCGTAGATTTTAATTCTGATGTTCTTGCCTTTTCTGAAACCTGGCTTAATGCATCAGTTTTTAATTCCGAGATCCTTACTAACTCGTTTACAATTTACAGCCTCGACCGGTCTACTGGTCGTGGTGGTGGTGTTCTTGTTGCTGTAAAATTGTTAATGGAATCTCATTTGATCTCTCTTAACCTCAGACATTGAATTTATAGCTGTAAAAATAAATTTTAACAATTTCATAATTTACTTAAGCTGTTCATATGTACCACCTAGTTTTGACTTGGGTGTATATATGAAGCATCTTGATGCCATTCGTATGGTATCTGATCTTGTCCGTATTCAGGACCAAATTGTTGTTTTAGGAGACTTTAACCTACCCTCTCTATCGTGGCTTAGTTCTATGAACTCTAGCTATCTTTTTCCTTCTAGCCATCATGATTTCGTTTCTGGACTTATTTCTAAATCTTTGAGCCAAATAAATAATATATATAATTGCTCAAATAAACTACTAGACCTTGTTTTCGTCAATGATACTTCTGAGTTTGAAATTTTGCGAGTAGGTCCTCTCTCTTCGCCCGAGAATCCTTACCACCAGACTTTAGAAATTATTTTATCATTTTATTGTAATAACCATACTCAGTCAAGTACTCATTTGCGGCGTTATCGCTGTTTTCAGAAAACAAATTTTGCTGGTTTAATTTATTCTTTTATCCCATATTTTCATTCAAACTTTGTTGCGAATCCTGATATCATTCAGGCTGACGTTTTGCAATGCTTATTGCCCGTAAAATCGTCCTTTTCTCATGGCCCTGATCACATTCTCAGTTGTATTTTGAAACACTGTGTTCACTCGCTCTGTGCATCTTTAGCTTCTCTCTTTAGTACCTCTCTTAAATAGTCTTATTTTCCATCTATCTGGAATGAATCTTATAGCATTTCTATTCACAAAAAAGGATCCAAATCCAATATCGAAAACTATCGTGATATTGCAAAGCTCTCTTCGATTCCTAAAATCTTTGAGAAGGTTGTTACCTCACAATTGCAACACTACTGTAGTTCATTAGTATCATCCACCCAGCATGGGTTTGTGAAACATGGATCTACTTCTACTAATCTTTAGAATTTTCCTCTCTTATTATTAATGGTTTACAGAACAAAAGCAAACTGATGTTATATATACTGACTTTAGTAAAGCCTTTGACTCTGTAAACCATAGCCTTCTCCTTTTAAACTGTCACGTTTGGGTTTTCCGTCTGGCGTTTTAAATTGGATATCATCTTATTTATCAAACCGAGTTCAGAAGGTAATTTTTAAAGGCAGTGCATCTAAAGTGATTAAAGTCACATCAGGCGTACCACAAGGTAGCCATTTAGGTCCTCTGCTTTTTAACTTATTTCTAAACGATTATCCCCAAGTCCTCTCCCATTCTCGCATTCTCATGTATGCAGATAACATTAAACTTTTCATGACCTGTAATGATACCAGTAAAACGTACTTCTTCAAAATGATTTTGAAAGCATGCAGCTATGGTGCATGAGCAACCAGCTGTCTCTTAAACGCCTAAAACGAAATATTATGACGTTTTATCGTTGTGCCCCACATTCTGCTACCTACTCCTTAAGCACTTATACATTGGAACGCGTGAATAGCGTGTTCGACCTTATTTCGTCTCCTTTGAACGGACTATCCAATCCATTTATTTATCTATCCTATCTTATCTTGATTCCCCAAATCGAGTTTCTTTGACCAATCATGAACTATAAAAACCCATTTTGGTCAACACTGTTCTTTGGCATCTATTTGGAAAAAATGTTTAAATTTGTATGTTACTTTCTGTTTTCATTTTTTACATTGTATGAAATTCACCCATCCGGCTAGGAATACGGATTAGTTTTATATCTTTTTCCTCGTTATCATTTACTATTTTATAATTTTTAGAATGTTTAACTTGTCTAATCTTAAGGTCAAATGGACTTAGTTGTACCCTTACATATTAATAAATAAATGAATAGATAAATAAATAGATATAAAAAGCTATTCATTGAATTATTTTATTTATTAATTCTATACCAATATTCTGGACAATTTTATTCCACAATCTAATAAAATAAGAATAATAGCTCCGATTCCCAAGCCAAAAAGCAATAGAACACATCTCGACTTCTATAGACCAATCTCACTCAATTCATGTTTGGGAAAGTTTTAGATAAAATAATTGCTAAGCACTTATGGTGGTTCGCAACTTCAGGTAACTTTCTGAATAACCATCAAGCCGGATTTCGAAAAGGAAAATCTATTGTAGTTAATCTCCTCTATATAGACCATCTAATAACTGGTTTTCACATGAAAACCACACCGCAATTGTCTCCCTTGACTTTGCCAAGGCTTACGGCAATATATACAATCATAGATCAATTAAATATGTAGAAAGTTTGTTCAAAAAGTATTAACTAAAAATTATTGTCAGAAATGAAAATCACCTCTCAAATAGTCAGCCACTCAACAATGGTATTCCGCAAGGCTTCCCATTATCAGTGGTTCTATTCGTAATTGCATATAATCAACTGGCAAACATTATCTCGTTACACAAAGAAATTAATCTGTGTGCCTACGCACACACCCCTACAATTCACCCATCAGGCTAGGAATACGGAATAGTTTTATTATATTTTTTCCTCGTAATCATTTATTATTTCATAATTTTAAGAACGTTTAACTTGTCTTATCTTAAGGTCAAATGGACTTAGTTGTACCCTTACATATTAATAAATAAATGAATAAATAAAGAAATAGATATAAAAAGCTATTAATTGAATTATTTTATTTATTAATACTTGGAGGGGACCCAGAATCAACAATCCAAAATACAGGGGAGTCTTCTATACAAATGCATCTGGAAGATAGGCTGTCGCTCTGTGACTCAGTGTCAGAATTGCAGACCGTCAAAAAAATGAATTGATCCATTTACTACCCTTGCTACCGTATCCCCAGATGCAACGAAGTAAATTTGGCGCGAAACTTAGAACACAAGGATTCAAACGTCACCAAGTACCACAACCGTATACCTCAAGGAGTATAGTAACACTCTGGCCAGAAAAAAGCAAACGCCTAAGATGCAGCCTAAAGCCCCTTGATCTGTGCGTTGCTATACAAGGTCATCTAGACAAGCACTACCTTATGATCCCTCGTTTCTGCTTTCTCCACCACCCATCCACCCAAATCAACATAAGCATTTAATTTGGGATCCTTTTGAATATTAAGTAAATTCTTGTTTTTACTTCATATCTATGCTCTCAGATTGTTTTGTTCATCTGGAACACTCAAGGAATTGTTTTTACTATTTTAAGAAATTAGCACCATAAAAATTGAGTAGTTTTAAAATGATTTTTTAGTGTAAAGATGTACAGAATTTTACATAATTTTAGTTCTATGAAAATATCTTTCAGATCGGTATTAAAATTTTGGCCCTTCAACAAATAACCCGCCAAACTAATTTGTATTTATATTATTTTTTGAATATGATGTAGCTGCTATAGATGAGATTAAAATGGGCTCAAAAAAATGTTTTCGATGAATAACTCCATTTTTTATACGGATATTGTAACTGTTGGAGATCCATCTGGAAACCCACAAGCCTGGCAACACCAACCCGAGTACCGTTCAGTTTTTTTCCACGGTCGTCACCAAGTTCACACGCATCAGCCTCCAGATATGTATATAAATTAATACTATTATAAACATTTAATTAACCATATTCGATAGAACAAATAAATAACCAAACTATTACCAACAGGTTATGGGCCCAGCACGCTTCCACTGCGCGATTGGTATAGTTATTGAAAAACAATAATAGTTTCAGTCACTTTGGAAGACGAAAACAAGACTGAAGATGACCCCGTCGATGATCAACCCCAAGATAATATGGCCGTCAAAATACCACCAATTGTTGTCTTAAAACAGACCACCGAATTTGTTCGTAATATTATGGCTACCATCAATGTTTCGGACTATCTCATAAAAACTATATCTATTGGGATAAAGATATTCCTCAATAACCAAGACGATTTCAAATTAGCATGCAACAAACTTATAGCACTAACATGTGAATATTATTCTTACGATAATAAAAATTCAAAGCCTTATAAAGGGATATTATCTGGACTGGATAAATTTTCCAATGATGAAGTAAAAAAATATGCTGATTGCACTTGGTCTAAAATGCACAGATGTTAAAACTGTTGAAAAAACCATAAATAGCGGACACAAATTATTATTAAAGGTGGTTTACTTCGTCAATAGAGCATATCTGTTAATCAGTTACGAAAAGATTACTCTCGTATTTACTACACTAAAGTACGATGGGAGTATAAGAGTAAATCATTCAACAAAATAACTCAATGTTACAACTGCCAACTATACG
This sequence comes from Chymomyza procnemis, assembly GCA_035046065.1. Classification (NCBI taxonomy): domain Eukaryota; kingdom Metazoa; phylum Arthropoda; class Insecta; order Diptera; family Drosophilidae; genus Chymomyza; species Chymomyza procnemis. The sequence goes on along the minus strand of JAWNOJ010000023.1, from coordinate 2,409 downwards.
GGCATGGTTCGAGAAATTGTGCAGTTAAAACTTCATGTGCCCACTGTGCAGGCCCCCAAACTTCAGTTTGCCCTAACAAAACAAAAATTCGTTGTGCTAACTGTAAAGGTGAACACCAATCCACTGACGTCAACTGTCCTTGCCGCCTCTCTTACAAAGCTTTGCTGACCAAACGCTCAACTCCGCGATTTCGTGATGGGCCAGTGAGATCACAGCAGATGAACATCTCTAATCAACAAACAGCAGATCATCATCACGTGACTACTCCGAATAGACTCTCTGCCGGACGTGTAGGTAACGTTAGCTACAGAGCTGTTATTGCAAATAATTACTCAGTGCAATCAAACTCTCACGATCTCTTCACCATTGATGAAATATCCTCTCTTACATCTGAGCTGTTAAATAAACTCAAAGGATGCAATAATAAAAGTGAACAATTTAATGTCATTGCACAGCTTACCATTAAGTATGTCTACTCTAACAAATAATACACTAGAGTCTCTAAATATTATGGCATGGAATGCTCGTGCAGTTAAGAATAAAAGATTAGAACTTTTAGAATTTGTAATTCACAATAATATTCACATAAGCATCTTAAATGAAACTTGGCTTTCAATAACCGATCAGTTTAAAATCCCTAATTATTGTATTTATAGACATGATCGCATGAACACAAGAGGTGGCGGTGTGGCAATTGTCATTCGTGTAAAATAACATAAGCAATCAAAACATATAGACACCCATTTAATCGAAAATCTTGGTATTCAAATTTACACAACAGGCAGAAGCTTCAGTTTATTTTCCTGGTTTTTCTGCCAACTGCTTAAATTCCTTATGTATGTTGACCAATGACAAAAATCATATAAAAAGTTTATACAAGTCCGATCTTCTAAAATTATCCCGCATAGATGGAGAATACCTCATTGCAGGCGATTTAAACTCTAAACATAGATCCTGGAACTGCGAAAGAGCCAACTGTTGGGGAAATATTTTGAATGATATTTGTGGAAATTTTACAATTATATATCCAAAGGATCCTCCTACTCATATCCCTGCCAACTATAAAGCTAAGCCTTCTACCTTAGACCTGATTTTAACAAATGCGCCTAACCACATTAAAAATACTCAAGTTAAAAGTGAATTATCATCTGACCACCTTCCAGTACTGATTAAATTTTCTTTAACATTTAACCCAGTGAGCAAGAAATTTTTAGACTAAACCAAAACAAATTGGAATATGTTTAAAAGCCTTGTCAATAGCGGCCTTGAAATTAATTCATTAGCCAATCAAAATCTTCCAACACACTATTCCATTGATAAGAAACTAGAAACATTCATGTCTGTAGTCCAAAATGCAATAAGCACCACTGTCCCTGAAAAGCGTGTCCAGAAATTGGGATTTAAATTTCCTCAAAATATTGTTGAGCTTTTCAAAATAAGAAACAAAGCCAAAAGACAATGGATAAGAACTAGGCTTTCACTTTTTAAAGCGCAACTAGATCACTTAAATTGCAGAATTTGTAACGAATTATTTATTTTCAATAATAACAACTGGAATAATAAGCTTAAATCTCTTCACAGTCACTCAAAGCCTTTCTGGAATATATGCAAGGCCATTAAAAGGAAAAGACAAATATTCCATGCTTACTTGATAATGACCAAGTTTACACAAACTGTGCCGACAAAGCAAATCTCCTGGGGAACATATTTGAACAAAAACACCTTCTAACATCATCATTCTGACCCTGCGACAATTGGGTTAGTCAATAGCTCTTTGCTAGATTTAGCTTCCAATTCCATCCAAATTAATGATGAAAATAAAATAACAAATGCAGCTTACATCCTAAATGACTTAAACGTAAAAAAGTCTATTGGGCCTGATGGATAACCAAATATATGCCTTAAAAACTTGCCCCCCCGAAAGCTGTTAAGTTTCTCACTTCATTCTTCAACGACTGCCTATCAATTGGTTTTTTTTTTCCTCAAATTGGAAAACAGCAAAAATAATACCGATTCTTAAACCCGAAAAACCATGTGATCGTCCCGAGAGCTATAGACCTATTAGCCTACTTCCATGTCTATCCAAAGTTTTTGAGAAACTCATTAAGTTGCGTCTTACGAATCATATTGAGGCCCACAACATATTGCCCATCCAACAACATGGAATTCGAACTGGTGTCAGCTGCATAGATGCACTAATAAAACTTAAAAACGGCATAAACGATCGCTTAAAAAATAAATATTCTGTTGGTATGGTTACTCTCGATATTGAGGCAGCCTTCGATACAGTCTGGCATGATGGTTTAATTCATAAGCTAAAAGTGATTGAGACGCCCATGTACTTAATAAGAACTATTAAAAGTTTTATTAGTCAGAGATCTTTCTATGTTGAAATAGATAGCGTTAAAT